>CM042690.1:250687994-260687994 GCA_023614405.1 Avena insularis | reverse complement strand
TAGGTTAGGTGAGCGTGGGAGATTGAGCGTGGGAGTAGGAGCATCGGGCACTCCTCCGCGTGCCTCACCGCTCTCGCCAGCCTAGCCATAGGCCTCCCGCTTCCCCGCTCCTGTCATGGCGGCTCCGTCTAGTGCTGCGAAGTCCATGAGTTGGGCGGACATGGTGGAAGAGGAGGAGGAGGTGGGCTCGTATTCCTCCTCCACGCGCTCTTACTCTGATGTGGTGCAGGACGGTAGCCCCAGCCCTCCTCCAGCACCGCCTGTGGTGGCCACCCCTCCACCGAGAGCTCCTGATGCGGGTACCACATCCCCGGAAGCTCGCCCGCAACCTGCTCGACGGATGGCTTCGATGGTCTTGCACCCGAAGGTGGCGCGCCGGCCGGTGCCGTATGACTCGCAGCTGGATGGGTGCAAGCGGAAGAGGCAGCAGCGTCAGTGGTGGGGGTCGAGGCCGTCGTTCACGGTTCCATACGGGTGCCGCTCAACTTGGCCAGCCTCTGATTCAATTGTGCGGAGCCGGGACATGTCGCCGGCCAGTGCTAGGGCAAGACCAAGTGCCTCAAGTGTAAGAGAGACGACCATGTGGCGAGGCAGTGCCCCTGTGCTTCCAAGGTGGAGCAAGAGCAGCAGGTGGTGGCGCGGCGTGGGTGGCAGGCCAGGCTGGCGGGGCGCGGCGCGAGCGGATGCCACCGAGGGTGCCGGCTCATGAGCGACGTGGCAGCCGTGTGGAGGTATCTGGGGCGAAGCGGCGTGGAAGTGGTGCGACGCCAGAGTTGGAGCTCGCCCGCCAGCTAGCGGCGGTGAGGCCTCCGTACATGTCGCCACACTCCAGAGAGCACCACCCCGCGGGGACCCCGTGGAGGTGACGCTCCCCCTGTCCCCATTAGAGCCGGTGGAGCAGGCTCCGACCCCGCCTGCCTTGCCGATGGACGCGGTGGTCGCCGGCACGGCCACGGCAAGACCAGTGCGAGAGCGATGTATCATCTATCACACAGGGGAAGTTGACGACACTGAGAGGGTGCTGTGGTGGAGACCAGTGTGAGAGCGATGTATCATCTATCACACGTCTCCGGCACTAGGCGGTCACTAGGCGGTGAGCGGGCACGGATGGAACTGGTGGAGCACTATGAAGAGCTCGAGGGGCACGTCTTGGTGCACCGCTTCTGGATAGTGGACCTGCTCCTGGTGTTCGACTCCAGGGTGAGGCATGATTTGGTGGCTGATGTTGGGCCATTCGACGGCCAGGAATTCTCACTGAGGTTCTGTCCTTGGAATCGGCAGTTGCAAGCTATGAGGCGCATGTTCCGGTATCAAGTTCACTTGGAGATGGTTGGTATCTTGCATATCTCATGGATCTTGGACACGGCAAATACGGTGCTGGGGACGTCACGTGGGTGGAGAGGTTGGGCACGGAGACGGTGAACCGTGCTGATCTCGGCAGCTTCCGGGTGACGGCATGGAAGGACGACCCGGTGTTGATCCCAAGTTCTAAGCATCTCTGGCGCGCTGAACCACTCAAGTTTGGAGACAAGGATGATGATTTGTTACTTCCGGTGGAGGCGCTGATTCTAGAGGAGGTGGCGCTACTGGAGTTCAACGTCGTGGTCCACCTAGTGCGCGTCGAGGATACAGTTGCTTCCATAGAGCGGTCGTTGTCGGGCGGAGCTGAGGGTGATTCAGATGATGGCAACGGTGGAGGCGGAGGTGGGTGGGGCGGCCCTTCTGCCAGGCGGCACCAGTAGTCCTCATTCTCCTGCTCGCGTGAGAGGATGGACGGCGGCGTGCTGGAGCCCTCCCATCGCTGGAGAGAAGGAAGGGAGCGGTGGGTCGCTCTCGGTCAAACCATGGTGGTCCAATTGTGGCCACGTTAGCCGAGGCCCATGGGGCACGGAGCCGTTGCCAGCAAGGAGGCTAGTCCGATCAAAAGCGATAAAGCTGGCGATGACGCTAAGGTGGGGCCGGCCCAAAAAGCTCTGGACCATTTGACCCTCAACGATAGTCGGTGTTGTTCCAGAACCTGGTGGAATCTTGTGGTTCTTGAGAGAGAAGTGGATATGGGCGGGAAGTTTCCCGCCAACGGGGCTCACCTTCACTCCAAACTTCTGGACTGGACCCGATGGTTGGTAGGGCCTGTAGTTCCCCGATGGGCTATGATCTCCCTTTTGGCTCAACCAGTTCGTGGGCATCGGTTGTGGGCTAGAGCGGTGAAGCGAAGCTGGGCTACGGGCCGGCGGGTGGCTCGGTGCTAGAGCCCATGTTCAAGGTGGACCTCTCACCGGTGGGTACTACCGCCCAGGAAGGGAGCCCAGCGAGGAAGGGTGCATCTGACGACGCGTGGACTGGGTGTGGCGGCCTATGGTATCTATTGCTAGCCCAGGATGGTGCGGCGATTGAGTCGCAGGGCTCGCCGGGGGCGCCATGCAAGCCTGGTAGCGAGCGAAGAGCGCCTCACTCTGATGCTAGGGCAGGCTCGTTGCTGGCCGAGCCAGGTATGGTGGGCACAGTGGCGCGGGCGACATCATCCGACGATAACCTCAGGCTAGCCAGCTTGAGGGAGAAATGTCGACAACGGCGACAGGCTCTTCTCCCCCGACCGGCACCCAGGAGACCCCGTCGCAAGCGTACCCCTCCATCGGTGCTACGTTGCAGCAGGTGAGTCGTGGGCAGGTTCGCGCTAGGCACGCCGATCAAGCAGCAGCAGAAAGTCTTGATGGTGCAACTGGGGATTGCCTGTGAGGGTGAGGTGATCGGGAAGGAGGCTTTACAGGCGTACCTCAAGTATTTCGCCAAGCCCTTGACACAGGAGCATCTGTCCGCGTGCCTGGCCCTCTTTGGTTGGACGCCGGAAGCGTTGGCGTTCGATGATGACGGTGTGGAGGCCATTGTGGTCTAGAGCTAGTGTTGCAGTGTTGTTTTCATGTCTATAATAATAATAATGGTGGACTTCCTCTTATTGTTGGTGTGGAATGTAAGAGGCCTGAATCAAATGTCCCGATGCGACGCGGTTTATCAGGTGATCTCGCTCTCGGGTGCGAGTGTGGTGTGCCTACAGGAGACCAAGATTTAGGTGGTCTCTCGGGCCACTATCGATCGCTGTCTTGGCCGATAGTTTGATGAATTCTTTTTTATCCCGGCTGATGGAACGAGGGGTGGTATTCTGCTCGCATGGAAATCGACGGTGGTGGCCCTCTCTAACCCTCATGTTTCTACTAATGCCATCACGGCTTGGGTTGAATCACTGGGATCAGGAGGGTGGTGGTTCACCGGGGCTTATGGTCCCCAACGGGAGCCGGATAAGCGTGGTTCCTGCTAGAGTTAGCCGAGGTGACGGCGCTCCACCCTGGCCCTTGGTTGGTGGCTGGCGACTTCAACTTGATCATTTATATGGAGGTCAAGAGCAACACCAACCTAAACCTCCGCATGATGGCCAAGTTTAGGTGGACACTGGCCTGCTTGGAGCTCAAAGAACTATATCTAAACAGTTGCCACTATACCTGGTCTAACGAGAGGGTGCAGGCCACGCTGGAGAAACTAGACAGGGTCTTTATGATTGTGGATTGGGAGGCAATGTACCCCTCCTCCTTCCTCTTGGCGATGTCCTCTTTGACATCAGACCACTTCCCGCTCCTCCTTAACCTTGACACCCAGCTGGAGACCAGTAAACGCTTTCTTTTCGAGGCTTTCTGGCCTAAAGTGGAGGGGTTCATGGAGACCGTGGAGGCTGCATGGGCTTCGGTGCCGACAATCACCAACCCGTTTAAACGTCTTGTGGCAAAGCTAACTATAACGGCTAAGGCCTTGACCAGCTGGAGTGATAGGATTATCGGCAACAACAAGAGGCATATCCTGTTGGCTAACGAGCTAATCCTGAGTTTGGATGTTGCTATGGAGACCAGGGACATATCCCCTAGCGAGCAAGCTTACCGTAGGCTTCTCCAGAAGAAGCTACTGGGCCTAGCCTCGCTAGAGAGGATGATCGCTCGGCAAAAATCTTGGCTACTATGGTTGAGCAAGGGAGACACCTGCACCAAATTCTTTCACTAACGGGCCAATCATAGGAGGAGGAAGAATTATATTTCCCACCTCAAGGTCGAGAGGTTGTTGGTGGCCGATCAGCAGAGTAAGGCTCAGGTCGTGGATGCCTTCTATGAGAAGCTTCTAGGGTCATGCCCTGAGCGTTAGTATGCCTCTGACTTGGACTACCTAGGGCTTGTGCAGCACGACCTCTCCGAGCTAGATCTCCCATTCTCCGAGGAGGAAGTGTGGGGAGTGATTTGGTCCCAGGAGCTGGACAAGGCTCTGGGGCCCGACAGCTTCACAAGCAGGTTCTATGCTTCTTGCTAGCCCATTATTAAGGGTGATGTCCTTTGTGCCTTCCACACGTTGTAGGAGGGGGACGCTTGGGGGTTGCATGCGACAAACAAAGCACTAATAATGTTTCTCTAAAAGCATTCTAACACGGTGGAGGTCAAGGATTTCTGCCCCATTAGCTTGATCCATAGTCTGGCCAAGCTGGTGACGAAGGTGCTCTCAGTTCGCCTAGCACCAAGGATGCCACAACTAGTGGGCCTCCATCGGAGCACCTTTATCAGGGGAGATGCATACACGACAACTTCCAGCTCATGCAAGGCATAGCCAAGAAGCTTCACCGGCTCAAAGCAGCAGCGGACATGCTAAAGCTGGACATCACAAAGGCGTTCGACATAGTGGATTGGGCGTTCCTGCTGGAGGTTTTGGCCAAGCTCAGCTTTGGGGAGAGGTGGATCTCCATGATCTATGGATTGCTAGGCTCAGCCTCGACGAGAGTCCTAGTGAATGGATCCCTGGGTGTGTTGATTTACAACCAGAGGGGGTTGAGGCAGGGGGGCCACTTTCTCCCCTACTGTTTGACACAGTAATGGATGTGCTCCATAAGATCTTTGAATGGGCGGCGGCTGAGGGGCTCCTTTCAGAGTTGGTGACCAGTGGGCTTCATCACTACACCTCCATGTATGCAGATGATGTTGTTACCTTCATTCGGCCCACGCCCATGGACCTTCACACGTGCACGGAGATCGTGGCGGACTTTGGAGGGGCATCCGGCTTGCAGACCAATTTAACGAAATGCTTGATACACCTGATATAGTGCTTGTCGGTTCAGGTGGAGTTGGCTCGTGGTGTACTGGGATGCGAGTTCAGTAGCTTCCCCTGCGAGTACCTTGGTCTTCCTTTGGGCCTCCGCAAGCCGATGGAGGCTCAGATGCAGTTCGTGGTGGACAATGCGGCTAATAGGCTACAACCGTGGTGTGCGGGTCTGCTGAACAGGGGTGGGCGGACCACCCTTGTGAAGGCCACACTCTCGGCCATCCCAGTCCATGCGCTCATGTTGCTGGATGTCCCACCCCAGACGCATGTGGACTTCCGCAAGATTGTCAGAGCCTTCCTATGGAAAGAAGGGAGAGAGGTGAAGGGTGGACACTATCTAGTCACTTAGGACAAGGTGTGCTCTCCAAAGGAGTTCGGTGTCCTAGGCATCCCCAACCTCCGTTTGTTGAACTTCATGCTGAGGTGTCATTGGGCGTGGCTACAGAGGGTGGACCCCGACAGGCCGTGGGCGGAATTCGACCTTGGGCTGCCGCGATAGCCTATGGAGCTCTTCCATGCTGCCACATGCTACACCGTTGGCAATGGAGAGCGTGCCAAGTTTTGGCAGGACCGGTGGATCAATGGCCGTCGGGTTGAGGAGATTGCCCCAAACCTCCTAGCTGCGATCCCCCTAAGCAAGGTTGAAAGGGCATTTCCTGCCCTAATCGTGTTTTGATGTTTGTTGTCAACATAAGATAGTTTTTACCGTGTGTTAAGTATTACAGGTTCCTCTGTATAAAGGCACAAGATAGGTGTAGCATCCCAATTGTCTAACAATTGCAATGCTACTAGCCTAGTCTATATAATGGCTACTTCATATATATAATTGTTGCATCATAATTATATCATGCTCATGTCATCATGCCACCTTGCATTTGAGCATCATATAAAACCTCCTTTGTTTTGGCTCTTACCTCATATGCATCATTAATTGTATTTGCCTCTTGATATTGTATTTGGTTCTTGATATATTGTTTAAATGCCCAAGTTGAGTTGGGGGCATATCTCTTATTAACTCCACCACCTTTTCTTTCACCACCTTATAATTCCACCATCCAACTAAATATGGGCTTGCACTTTATTTGGGTTTTACCTCTAGCTCATGTGGGTTGGGATGGATCCAATTCTTTTCCACATGCTCTCATCTTGGCATCATTTTGTTTTCACATTATTGATATATGAGAGCCACATGGCCACCTTTGCATGCCTTGTGGGTGGAGCCCTATTTCTAGCTACCTTTTGTGTTGTTTTGGGGTTATCATCATGTTGGGATATTTTTGTGGGCTTATTAAATGCCTAGTGGCATAAACACACTAGCAAGTCCCAAATATAATCCAATGTGATCATCTCCATCTACTCCACTTGGGATTACTTCTAAATTCCTTTGCTTGGGCCTTACTCCAATTTTGGAAGTGCAAATGAATAATGCCATGTAATAATGCTGTTCTCACAATAATCAACATGGCAATAAATGTTTTGCATGGGCCATGCAAGCCCCACCTTTTTCTTATTCTTTGGGTTTTATTTGAATTTTGAGTGAACTTAAACCACATCTCTCTCTCCTCTTAGCTTGATCTTGTTTGAGCTTGCTTAAGACCATCATCACCACACCCCTCTCTTGTGTTGCTTGATCTAGTTGGAGCGTGCCATCTTTCTTTTAAACCCTAGCTCTCACCCTCTCTCCTTACCTTTCTCTCTAAGCCACCCCATCTCACCCTAAACCCATCACCCTAATCACCTAGCTTGGCCACCCTCGCGGTCCCACCATGGCCTACCATAGCTGGCCCACCATGCCACCTATCTACCCCCCCAAACCCTAGTACCAACCTTAGCCCGAGCTATGCCCCTTCCCCTCCTACCCTAGCTCAAACCCTAGCACCAATCTACCCGAGGCTACCCCTCTCCCCTCTAGCTCTCTCTGCCTAGGTGGCCCCAGCCAGGCACGCCCTCCAACCCACGATCTCCCCTCCTCCCTGGTCCCTCCCTTCCCTCTCTCAGCTACAAGACAAAGGAAGAGAAGCCCTAGCCCGAGCCCTCCTCCCTCATCTTTTGGCAAAGCAACCAAGCCCATGTGCTCCTCCCTCCCCTCTCTACCCCAACCACCCTACCCAGATCGCATCCAGGAGGCGCCCAGCTCCCCACCCTTCTCCTTCTTCCTCCCCAAGCCGCCATGGCCTCTCCAAACCCTAGCCTCGGCCTCCCTCTGTCCTCGCTGTTCTGGAGCGCGCCAAGCCGAACCAGAAGAACCAGGAGCGTCCTCGGCTTCCTCTTCTTCGCCCTGAAGCGCCGGAGCCGCGGGACCTCGCCGGAGAAGCATCGCCGCCGCCGTGCCGTGAGCACCAGAGCGCCTCCGGCCTGCTGCCTCCTCGCCGATCCCCGCCACCTCAACGCCCCCGGCCACGCCAACAACACCGCGGTGAGCTCCTGCAGCCCCTAGACACCCCTTCCCCTCTAGTTCGCCATAGCTCCGCCTCGTGAACACCTCATGGCGCCGACACCGCCTGCGTGTGCGTCAGCAGCAGCTGTGGCGTGCACCTTGCCTCTGTTCCTCGATGAAACCCGCGCGCTGCAGCCCTCCTCCGAGCTAGCCCCCTGAACGAGAACTGTAGCCGGTAGCGCCCTCTTCGTTTTTGGTTTTTGCGGCTTGGCCGGAGACGCCGTGGTTCGCTCGACATCGTCGTCCGAAAGTCCGGCCAGATCCACCGCCGCAGCGCGTTCAATGACGGCAATGACGACAAGCGTTTGCAAAGAAGCCCTCCCCTTTTCCGCCTAAACCCGCGGCCGCGACCCCACCTACCAGCGCTGGCTTTTTGCAAAAGGGTCCTCAGCTTGTGTTTTCCTTGTGTTTTCCGCCCGGTGCATGCGATCAAGCAAGTAAATGCCGCGGTGGGCCTGCGGTGCCTGGACTCACTTTGTCGACCTCATTGGCTAGATCGAGCCTCGGTGTAAAAAGCTTTTCCGTGCGCGTGTGTGCTGAGTCAGCGCGTGACCCCACCTGTCGTCTCGGCTAGGTTAATCTGAGTATAAAAAGTATTGCCTGTTTCATTTTAAATTGATATCCTTTTCTAATTATTTCAAATTCAAATATAATTCTGTTTTAACTAACTTTTAAAATACAAATCCAAATAATACAAATAATATATGTTTTCAAATCAGAAAAATGTGAGGATTTCAAATATGCAATCCAAAATATTTTTTTGAACACTTAAATTTCCAAGTTTAATTAAATTACAATAAATGCCCCTTTTTCTTAAATAATTAATAACTTTTGTTTTATAAATCCAAATTTAACAAATGATATGTCTAAAATGATTAGCTCGACGAGACCTTTCTGTTTATGCATTCCATGGTTTGATTGGAAGCATGCATCATATAAATATATTATGGACAGCAACTTAATTGTGAATAAAATGGGGCCAAAACTAAATAAAATGGCTTATTCTTGTGTTTCACACCTCACCCTTGCCATGCTACCTTATTGACATGCAAATTGTGCATCATTCATCATGGCATGATTGTTTGCTTGTCGCATTTATTCATATGCTTGTGCACTTTATTTATGTTGGCCCTTGTTTGTTTGGTTCTTCCTCGAATAGACGCGAAAGGGGATATATCAAGAGAACCAGAGCACTACCAGACCCATTCCTTGCTTCAATCGAGCTGCTGTGCAAGCACTACCACATGCTTGCATACATACAGTACCTATTGCCTCTATCTTATTCTTGCATCATTGAGTCGCGATTGCATTAAATTGAACCCCAAGTATTGCATAGCCTTTATTTTTAAACCCCACCGAAGCTTGTTCCTCCATCCCATGAGCCATTACTACAGGAGTTGTTTGAGCCATGCGAGTCGTAGAACAGCAGGTGTAGGGTATGTGAGTGTCTGATGGATAACGAGGTACCTAAACAACTTAACCTGAGTAGTAATGGGATAACTAATGAAAGTGGCATCGGTGAGCCATATTCGCTATTTGGTTTTTCAGGCTCACTTGTGTTCCGTAAGACCCCGAGTACTTGATTCCTGTTCCAAGAATATTCGCGCTATCCACATCCGGGAGGCTTATGGACCCCCCTGAGCCAGAGCTTGATTCATTCTTATTTCTTGGGGCCACAACTAGTTTGAGGTTTTATTTACTATCCTGTACTTATGCCATGCTTTACTGCTTTATTTACGATTGTGTGAGAACGCTGTCGTTTAGGAAGCGGAGTGTTTTCATGTATCGACAGTCAGTTTTGGGATCTCTTTGCCGTTTACAGCCATTGGCGCAAACCTTGAGTCCGTCTCGGAGTCAGCTAACTTCGTTGCGGGTAGCTTAATGGGGTGGCCCCCTGAAATATTTCTGAATCCTGTAATTGCTTTGTCGTGACTGTCTCGTTGGGTTTTGATTTGGTTTTTCCGAGGCATATCGAGTGTGTGTTGCTATTTGTGCACCCCTGCAGGGTAAAACTTTCTGAAAGCCGTGTCCGCGGATATGGACGACTTGGAGCACAGTTTCTCGATCATAGACAAGCATAACTAAAGTACCGCTTTTAATCTGACTAGACTAGGTACCTGACTAGTAAATAGTGCAATACTCATGGAATGGATAATAAAACTGCCAACGGATGGGGGGTCGTTCGTCCGCTTCCTCGTCGGTAAGCGAGGAGGAGGATGGATCTGTTAAGTTTACCTTTATTACTGTTATAACTGTTGTTATTAATTCACGGACATCCGTCTATCTCTGGTTAGGCGGGTGGTTAGCGAGTATCTGTAGAATTGTTAGGGTTTATCTTTTGCTGCAATTGCGTCACCCCAGGTTGTGTCCCCTTTAGAGGCATAAAGACTTGCTGAGTACCCTTAGGGTCTCACACGATAAATTATTGGTTCAGATGAACAGGTACACTCGCAAGATGGATACTGGGTGGAAGAGACGGACGATGTGGGCAACGATCATTCGGTGTAGAGATTCCGGGAACGGGGATCCGTGAGATCTGTGGGCGGGATGTGCTTATTTATGGGGCATCTTATGCCGACTTGCTTCTTATCCGTACTCGGATTTTGTCTTCCGCTTCCGCTTGATACTCTGTTGTTTGATGTATGAGGAGATATCCTAAACTATTATATCTATCTAGGATATTTGGATCTTGCCGTATGGCGTTGCTATATTTCCTTTCTTTTTAGATGGAATGGCTCTGATGTACTATTGTATGGTGGCTTGCATACATACTCATTTGTGTATGTAGTTGATCCCTTCGCCTGCCGATTACGCCGCCCGTTCTGGTCCCGATGTTTGGAAATGGTTGGAACGGCCGAAAGGTCTACCCGTGAGTGGCATTTGGGCCCCACCGTACTATTTCAACCATTTCTGATCATCCAGGCTTGTACTAGGAGCGTAATTCACCGAGGTAGTTACAATAGGATTCTAGTATTCGAAGGAGAAGGGTTCAAGTTTTCATGAAGAAAAGGTGCCTGTTGGGAGCTTCGGTCTGCTGCCTCCCCTGACTCTAGAGACTCCGGGGCCTAGGCCCGGAGACTCCAGGGTCTTGGACCGGAGACTCCGGCCAGGTCTCCGGGCAAGTCTCTGCCCCCCAGGCAAACTCTCTATATCTAGGTCCGAAGTTAGACCAGGAGTCGAGCGTGCCACCGGAGACTCCGGGGCTGGAGCCCGGAGACTCCGGGCCAGTCTCCAGCCTTGACACCGGGGTGGCTCGAGAAGCGTTTAATAACCCCCTCTAGAGTCTTACCCGGAGTCCAGCACCCACCCTGGAGACTCCGGCCATGCCCGGAGATTCCGGCCCTCTAGACCGGAGACTCTAGGGTTAGTGATGTAGCAATGACTATTTTTATGGGGGGGTATATATACCCCCTTCTTCTCCAAGTGAAGGTGCGGCTTCTACTCTCTCTCTCTCTCCTCCATTACTGTTGAGCTCCTACCTCCTAGATCTCCCTCTCTAGCCACTCAAACTTGCTTCCCCTTGGGGATTTGAGGGAGGAGACCTAGACCTAGCTTTCCACCAAAGGGATTTGTGTTTCCCCACCATTTGTGTAAGTTGTTGTTGCTCTAGGGTTTAAGGAAACCCTAACTTGAAGAAGTCGCCCTCCATAGCTCATCCTCGTGTGTAAGATCTTCAAGGTCATCTTGGGAGCCTCCAATTCAGTTGTGGAGAAGTGCCCCAAGGTTTTGTACAAGGTTTCGGTCACCACCTTCAAGGTCAACGCATAGTGGATCGTGTGCTTGCCGCAAGGCGAGTGCTCGGGAGAATAGGGTGAGGCCTTTGTGGCGCTGGTGGTCTTAGTACCACCCACCCCTCCAACGGAGACATACTTCCCCTCAAAAGGAAGGAACTTCAGGAAAACATCTCCATGTCCCCTCTCGGTGATTTCTATCCTTTTCTCCTTATTATTGTTATTTGCTTGCTTGCTTGTCATATAGGTTCAATCACTTAGTTGCACATCTAGAGAACTTACTTTGTGTCAAGCCTTAAATTGAAAAGAAGCTAAAATTTGAGTAGCGCCTATCCCCCCCCCCCCCCTCTAGTCGCTTATACTGATCTTTCAATTGGTATCAGAGTGAGGTGCTTTTCTTTGGCTTAACCGCCTAAGAGAAGTATGAGCGACTCGAAAGGGAGTGAACTCCCTCCCAATGAACACCCCATCACTAAGAGTGAGCATTCCGCATCTATGGATACACTTCGACAAGAGATGAAAGACTTGCTTGAATCTTATCTTGGTAAAAAGGAAGTTGTGATTATCGACGCCATTGATAACCAATCAAGTGGTTCAAAACTGGTGGAAGATCCCCACAAGGAATCTCCCATCGGTGATGATGGCAATAAGGCTAAAAGAAACCCCATGGGAAACATGCCTCCACCACCTAGGTATAATAATGCCCCTCTTCCAATGCCACATATAAATCATCGTGGTCCACCACCTAAGCTTGATGTATCTAATTTTGCCAATTGGCAATATCTAATGCGCTCTCACTTTAAAAGTTCTAGTGTTCATCTTTGGAAGGTTGTGGAGTTCGGCTTCTATCCATGCAACCCCTACAACATGACACCCACCAAGGAAATCAACAATCAACTCAATGCCACCGCAATGGACATTCTCCAAGATGCTTTGACTCATGAGCAAATGACTCACATACGCTCTTATGACACCGCCAAGGAAGCTTGGAATGCTCTTCAACGAGTCTATCTTGGAAATGAAAGCATTCAAAACTCCAAGTTTGAAGAAATGCACTATGAAGCCAATGCCTTTGTTGGGAAGGAGGAGACTCCCGAAGATCTCTATCGAAGGGTCATGATCCTTTCAATTAGGATGATTAACCATGGTAGTAGGGATATGGATGACAAGTGGATAAAGCGCAAGTTCATGCAAGCCATCTTGCCCTTTCATCGAGAAATGGCCAACAATATTCGCTCAAGAGCGGACTTCTATGCCATGTCCTCCAATGAAGTGTTGAATGAGTTTGTGGCTCTTGGAATCATGAACAAGGCCGTCGATGATGCTCTTGTTCGTGCTCGGAGAATGGATTCTCCAACTCTTGCTTTGAAGGCCAAGGCTCATGTCTATGAAGAAGTTGACTCGTTGGGGATGATTGAAGGTGATGACGAATACATCAAGTGTGCTCTCCATGAGCAATTGGCTTTATTCTCAAGAAGGTTTTGGAAGAACCAAGGAAAGGGCAATCCATCAAGGGCTACCACAACTAGTGCAAGACCCAAGTTGAGATCATGTTACAATTGTGGAGAAACCAACCACTTCATCGTTGAGTGCCCATATGACAAGAGAGAAGGCCAAGGAGGAAGGCTCATCTTGAAATACAAGTTCAAGCCCACTCCAAACAAGAACTTCATCAAGAAAGTCCCAAATAAGAACTTTGGAAACAAGAACTTCCCCAACAAGAAGGAGACACAAAAATATGTGTTTGTGGCTCGTGAAGAATATGAAGAGAACAATGAGATTGATAGTGATGATGAAGATGATGGAGAGATTGTGGGCGTGGACGCCATTGCCACAATTGCCACCACTTCCGCAAACTACTACCATAACCTCTTCACCAACATCTCTCTTCAACTCTCCCAATGAGAACAAGTGTGTCACTAAGCCTACATGTCTAGTGGCTACTACTACATTAACCTCCTCACCGACATCCGTCTTTGAATCTCCAAATGAGGACAAGCTCGTCACCAACCCCACATGTCTCATGGCTAAAGCCTCCACGGTAACTCCTCCACCCACTATTCCTCCTTCCATTGATGCATCACCATATGATGATGACATGAGTCTCAAGATTAAGAAGGAAGTAATGGAATCCACTAGTTGCTTGGATAACTTGGTAGGAGAAGCCAAGGTTTGTGTTGAGGCCCTCTTGAGTCAACTAGGTGAAGCACGTTATATCATTGATGAGAGGGATGACTTCATCTCAGAGATGTTTGGGCATGCTAGGGAGGCCGCCATGGAGGTAGTCGCCTTGACCGATGCTCTTGAGGAAGAGCAAAGTAAAAGAGTTACCCTAGAAGAGAAGTATATTGCTCATGAAGAATCCTTTAACTCAAATATCTCTAAACTTGTTAAAGAACGCGACCATGCTCTTACTCTATCTAATGTTCTTAAAAAATAAAAGCTCGAGTTTGGTGTTAGTCATGATAGACTAAATGAAAGTTTTGAGAAACTCAAGAAGGAACATGAGGCCTTGTTGAGAAAATTCTCTACTCTTTCAAAGTCACATGAACAACTTCAAACTCAAGTAACAAAAGATGTTTCAACCATGCCAACTAGTACTGCTTCATGTTCTGCTAACCCTTGTTGTGAGCATGGAAATCTTCTCGAGGAAAACAAGAAGTTGAAATATAAAATTGAGAAAGTCCTTGTCTCATGCATCCAAGGTGAGAAAAGTCTAAATTCCCTTTTGAGTAATCAAAGGGACAATGTGACTAAGGAAGGACTTGGGTTTGCATCCAAGTCAAAGAAGAAGAACAAGGGTAAGAAGAAGAAGAAGAACTTGTCCTCTCCCCTTCCAAAATGATTACTTTTGTGAAGGAGGGGGAGATGGCAAAAGAGAAGGAACCAAGTGTCATTAAGAATGATGGTGAACCATCTCATAATGATTTTGCGGGAAAATATAACCCATCCTATGTTCTTATGAAACCTTATGATGGTCATGTCTATGCTAAATATGTAGGAACCTCTTATGGCGATGATTAGCATTGGGCCATTTGGGTTCCAAAGATTCTTGTGACTAACAGACAAGAACCCATTCAACAATGGGTACCTAAAACCAAGCATTGATTTCTTGTAGGACTATGCTTCCGGTGGAAGAAAATGGGTGGTTGATAGTGGTGCCAGAAGCAAAGAGATGCTTGATGAGACGAGACCTAATTCTTCCAATATGTGTGTCACTTATGGAGATGGATCAACATCTAAGGTATTGGGTTTGGTTAAGGTAGTGGTCACACTGGATATATCCATTGTGGACATTATGATTTTCAAAACCCTTTCATACAATTTACTTTCTGTTCATCAACTCACGCTTATGGGCTTTAATGTCTACTTTACCCCGAAGGTTGTGGTTCTCATGTGGAGCAAGACTCTCTCTATAGCCTTTGTTGGGTATGCCGAGAATGGTTTGTATGTGGTAGATTTTGATAAGAAACCCACACCTACCGCGACTTGCCTAATGGCTAAAGGTGACGTGGGATGGCTTTGGCATCGCCGTGTTGCCCACGTCAACATGAGGTCTTTGCAAAGTCTCCACACGGGAGGCCACATCCTTGGTTTAAAAGATAATGTGTGTTTTATCAAAGATCATGTGTGTAGGGCATGCATTGCAGGGAAGCTCCATGAGACGGCACACCCCCCAACTACAACCATCTATTCCAATGGGATCTTGGAGCTCCTTCACAGAGATCTCTTTGGTCCTCCATCCTTTGATAGTCTTGGGGGGAAGAAGTATTGTTTGGTTATTGTTGATGACTACTCAAGATACACATGGGTATATTTCTTCAAGAAGAAGAGTGAGACTCAACAAACCATCATCAACTTTGCCAATGAAGTGCAACATTAACATAACAAGAAGATCTTGGCCATAATAAGTGACAATGGTACCGAGTTCAAGAAATACACCTTAGATGAGTTTCTTAGTGATGAGGGGATCAAGCATCAATACTCTTCTCCATATACCCCTCAACAAAATGGTGTGGCGAAAAGGAAGGACCAGACTCTAATGGATATGGCAAGAACCATGATTGCATAGTTCAAGTCTCCATATAACTTTTGGGACGAAGCTATCTCAACCGCATGTCATATTGCCAACCGATTTTATCTTCGCAAATATTTGGATATGACTCCATATGAGATCCTCGTCGGCAAGAAGCCAAGTATCCACTACCTTCGGGTGTTTGGGTGCAAGTTCTATATTCTCAAGAAAGGTAATTGGTTCTCTAAATTTGAGACTCATACTATTGAAGGTATATTTGTTGGCTATGCATCAGACTCTCATGCCTATAGGATCTATAACAAGTCCACCGGGAAAGTTATAGTTTCCTCTAACATGAGATTCGATGAGCATAATGGCTCCCCAGTGGGGAAAATTGATCTCGGTGATGTAGGTGATGAAATTCCTCCTCAATCCATAAGAAGAATGGGTGTGGGATTTTTCCTCCCCATTGAGGAACCCCTTGTGGTGGAAGGAGAAGGACAATGCTCTACTCAAGTGGATCCCTCACCTACACTAGATCTACATCAACTCCATAGCCACCAAGATACCATTGTTGAAGAGATAGCTCATGATTAAGGTCAAGCTCAAGTAAATGATGGGTGTTCTTCACCCCATAATGACCAAGATCAAGCTCATGAGGAAGGACAAAGTCAAAATGTCGAGCAAGCTCAAGAAGAGGAGAAAGCTCAATTTCAAAGTCAAGACGAGGATCAAAATAGTGGTGATGACCAAGTATCTCTCAAGAATCCATTAAGGAAGCTCATTCTCATCGTGAAGAAAGAAGGATCACCAAGCTCATCCGAAAAGGAATTACTCTTGAAAATGTTGTTGGTGATCTTGAAAGGGGCATTTCTACTCGTAACCAAGTGGCTAACTTTGTTGGCCACAATAGTTTCATTTCTTGTGTAGAGCCCCAAAAGGTGTATGAAGCACTTGAAGACTCGGATTGGATTGATGCCATGCATGAAGAACTTCGTAACTTCAAGCGCAACAAAGTGTGGTCATTGGTGGAGAGACCAAAGGAGTGCCATAATGTCATCGGAACAAAGTGGATCTTCAAGAACAAGCAAGATGCAAATGGTATGATTATTTGCAACAAGGCAAGATTGGTGGCTCAAGGCTTCTCCCAAGTTGAGGGTATTGACTACGGTGAAACTTTCGCCCCCGTTGCCCGTCTTGAATCTATTGGTATCTTTATTGCATATGCATCTCATCATAACTTTAAGGTACAACAAATGGATGTTAAAAGTGCATTTCTTAATGGTCCCGTAAATGAGTTGGTGTATGTCAAGCAACCTCCGGGTTTTGAGGATCCCCAGTTTCCAAACCATGTCTACAAACTTGATAAGGCACTATATGGCCTTAAACAAGCCCCACGTGCGTGGTATGAGCACCTTAGAAAGTTGTTGGTAGACCATGGTTTCGAAGTTTGGCTAATTGACCCCACTCTTTTTACTAAGAGAGTTGGAGGAAACTTGTTCATATGTCAAATTTATGTTGGTGATATTATCTTTGGCTCACATAACAAAGCTTTCAATGATGTTTTTGCTAAGCTAATGACCGATGAGTTTGAAATGTCTATGATGGGGGAGTTGCAATTCTTTCTTCACTTTGAAGTGAAGCAAGTAATTGAAGGTATCTTCATTAATCAAGCCAAGTACATTCAATATATGCTCAAGAGGTTCAAGTTGATGGATTTAAATGGAGCCAAGACTCCCATGCCCCTCAAGTGTGATCTCACTCTCGATATTAAGGGTAAAGATGTGGATCAAAAGGTATATCGATCTATGATTGGCTCTTTGCTTTATCTTTGTGCATCTATACCGGATATCCTATTAAGTGTGGGTATTTGTGCACGGTTTCAAGCCGCCCCAAAAGAAAGCCACCTTGTGGCGGTCAAGCGAATCTTTCGATATGTAGTTGATACCCCAAACTTTGGCTTATGGTATCCCAAGGGCTCAAGCTTTGTTCTTCATGGTTTCGCGGATTCGGATTGGGCGGGAGACAAAGTTGGAAGGAAAACAACCTCTGGGGCTTGCCAATTCCTTGGTAGGTCCTTGGTGTGTTGGTCATCAAAGAAATAAAAGTATGTCTCCTTGTCTTTCGTCGAAGCTGAGTATATTGCGGCCGCTAGTTGTTGTGCACAATTGTTATGGATGAGGCAAACTTTAAAAGATTATGGTGTCACTTGTGACAAAGTGCCTCTTCTTTATGATAATGAAAGTGCAATCAAGCTCTCCTACAACCCAGTGCAACACACAAGAACCAAGCATATTGATATTCGTCATCACTTCATCCGGGAGCATGTGAATAATGGAGATATTGACCTCTCTTATGTTAGCACCGAGAAGAATCTTGCGGATTTATTCACCAAGCCCCTTGATGAGAAGAGATTCCGAGAGTTAAGGCATGAGCTAAATATCATTGATTCGCGCAATGTGGCTTGAGACCATGCACCCATACCCATGCATTCATATGTTATCCTATCTAGATGTAGGCATGGACATAGGGGGAGTGCGGTCCTAATTGATTGGGCCATCCCTCCCCCCATTATGCCCAAAGTAAGAAAATCATCCTCTTTATATCATTTTGTGATATGTGAGCTTCAATGATGAGTTTTGGTAATGGACCCAAGATATATCTTCGCGGTGCCAAGCCAAGTATACTCAAACATGGTGGCCTCGGCCACCGACCCACACATTGGTGTGTGTCTAGGTGTTATTTGCATCCTTGATGGTTACTTTTTCTACTATGGTTGTTTTTGTCTTCCTTGGCTCTTCACATGGTTACCTTGTGCCATTTTTATGATTTTTGCATGTCCTCCTTGAATCTGGCGTTTTTTGGCAATGGAGGCCGGAGACTCCGGGGTCTGATCTCAGAGACTCTGATGGCCCGGAGACTCTGGCCTAGCGGTTTCTCGCACGATTTGAGCAGAGAGTCGGGTGGGGGTAACTCCCAGTTACTCCTCTCCACCCCCGACTCCCTTCTCTCCTCACTCACCCGCTCCCTCCTCTGCCCGTCGCTGTCGGGGCTCCCTCCGCCCCGGATCCGTCGTTGTTGCCAGCTTCCCCCTCTTCTCCCTGCCGCTGGCCCTCCTCACTACCGGCTGGGAGCCATCCCCATGGACAAAGGTTCCCCCTCCTCTCCTTCTCTTCCTAGGGTTTCCCCTAGATAGGAATGCGGTTAGGGGCCTCTTTCTCCATGGTAGTTGGTACTTTTTTGTGGTAATTTCGTGTTCTCGAAGTTCTTGAGACCTAGATCTATGCCTAGGTGAAGTCCCCCCCCCCCCCGTTTCCCATCTTTTGCCATGTTTCCAGGCCAGAGACTCCGGTGGCCCGTAGACTCTGGCCCCTGTGGCCGGAGACTTCGGCCCTGGACGGAAACTTCGGGGCAAGAGATCGGAGACTCCAGGGGTCTTCCTCTATTTTCGATCTAGTTCTCGTACTCCTTCCACCATATGTTTCTAGGGCTTGCAAAACTCATTTCTCGATGTATTTTCGTGCCTTCTTGCTTGTTTGTGCAGGTGGTTCCAGTAGCTCTCGTCCTCATCGCACCAAGTCCAAGACCCTGGACTATGGGGGCAACCCTCACAAGATGTCCAACCGGCACCCGTATGATGGCCATGAGCAACAAGCTAAAAATGCCAAGGGCAAGAAAGCCATGTCACTGAAGCGGTAAGAGGAAGAGCGTATTCGTCGTATGGAACTTGCTAAGAAACGAAAGCATGACAATCTCACCACTCTCTCAGGGCTGAACAATGATGAGTTCTGGGTCATGAGGAGGCATTTGTCCTATGATATGGCATGTAATAGCCTGGATTCTCATTTCTGGAGGCGTGAGCAGTATTTGATCATGATTGAGATTTATGCTCATCTGTTTGAGAAGAATCCAGTGTGCCTGCAGCGTCCTCTGGATTTTGGCTTCATGAACAGCAAGACCTAATTCTCTAAGTCTCTCTGGATCACCGAGAAACTTGGGTTGCATCATATCATAGGTTTTCAACAGAGCTACAATGTTCAGATTGTGCATCAGTTCTTTGCCACTCTCATGTTCAGAGAAGGAAATGAGATTCCTATGACTTGGATGACTGGCGAGGTTTGTTGTCAGTCCAGCATCAGTGAGTTGACTGCGGTCTTGGAGTATCCATTTGAGGGCAGGAATTCACCGGTTGGTCGTCGCATTCATGAGACTATCGGGCTTGAGTACAACAAGAAGCCTCTTGCTCCAATCTACAACAAGAATGGTGTCCTTGGAGAAGCAAGGAACCTAAGGTCACCTTTCCACATCTTGATCTGCATGTTTTGTGAGAACATTTATCTTCAAGCGGGAAATCTTGACACTATTCAGTCAGCTTTGGTTCCTCTTATGGCTCTTGCTCATTCCGTGTACATCAAAGGCCCCGATGCTCCTACCACTCCTCTTGACGTCATGTATTTCATCTTCATGGAAATGGCCATCAATATCTCTGAGAAGAAGACTCCCAACTATTCCCCCTATGTCATGAGGCTTGTGCTTTCTACCTTTGCAAAGATGAACTTGCCTTCTCCACTTGAGGGCATGTCTATTGTTGCTCATGGCTCTCTGTAGTTGCAGCACAAGGCTCCCACTACCATTGCAGATCCTTGTGGCTATTCTTCCCCAGTGCCTGATGATGAGATTAGAGAGGATGAGGAGGATAGCCATCCTGCTACCATCCCAGTCCGTGCTAGGAGGAAGAATGCTAGCAATGCCTGTATACCTTTATTTTCTCGTGACTATGTGAAGGGGAAAATGAAGAAGGCCACCTTTTGGGAGAAGATGCTTCTGTGCATGAACATTGATGTTCGCAAGGGTCAATATGAAGCATACAAGAGGGAAAAGTAGATTCTCAAAAAGTTTCACCAATGGGAGGAAGATAGTGATGTCGAAGAATCCAGTGATGCTCAGACACGACCTCAGCCCTCTCGCACTCTCACTTATGATTCTTGGGCTCAAGGCTCTGTTAATTGGCGCATGTTTGAGGATGATGCTTCCTCTTTTCACCGTGGCAAGGGCCCTTCTACTGATGATGATCAAGGTTCCGAGGCAAGCTCTGATGATGACAAGGAGGACGAGGATGATGAGTGATCCGGTTGGGGCGTGTAGTCTCGCTCTTGTCCCCTTTTGGTGTCTCGATGCCAAAGGGGGAGAAGTTGCTATTAGGTAGCATGGGATTTGCATGGGAATTCACAAGCTCGTTCTTCATTTGATTCTTCCGCTTATGACTTGTTCTTATTTGTCTTGCTTTATTTGTGGACCTATGTTATGTATCATCTGTGGACCCATGTTGTGTGACTATGTATGTGAATACTACGTGGTATCTATATTATCTATCGATTTATATATCATGTATGATGAAGAACCCTCTTATTGGATGCTCTTATATATCTCTTCACCACATCTATTGGTACAAAGGTATGAGTATCACTTAACAATTCTTATCTCCTTGTATGGGTAGGTTTTTAATATCTAGGGGGAGTGTCCTCCCTTATTTTTGTGCACTTATATTCATATGCAAATATCGTGTGTGCACACTTCGAGAGGGAGCCTATCTACCTCTTGTACCTTGTGCTTGTCTATTTTTGTGCAAATCCTTGTGTTGCCATCAAACACCAAAAAGGGGGAGACTGAAAGGGCATTTCCTGCCCTAATTGTGTTTTGATGTTTGTTGTCAACACAAGATAGTTTTTACTGTGTGCTAAGTATTGCAGGTTCATCCGTATAAAGGCACAAGATAGTGTTCTAGTATTCGAAGGAGAAGGGTTCAAATTTTCATGAAGAAAAGGTGCATGTTGGGAGCTTCGGTATGCTGCCTCCCCTAAGTCCGGAGACTCCGGGGCCTAGGCCCGGAGACTCCGGCCAGGTCTCCAGGCAAGTCTCCGGCCCCCCAGGCAAACTCTTTGTATCTAGCTCCGGAGTTGGACCCGGAGTCAAGCGCACCATTGGAGACTCCGGGGCTGGAGCCCGGAGACTACGGGCCAGTCTCCGGCCTTGACTCCGGGGTGGATCGAGAAGCGTTTAGTAACCCCCTCCGGAGTCCTGCCCGGAGTCCAGCGCCCATGCCCGGAGACTCTGGCCATGCCCGGAGACTCCGGCCCTCCAGACCAGAGACTCCGGGTTTAGTGATGCAGCAACGGCTATTTTTCTGGGGAGGGGGGTAAATATACCCCCTTCTTCTCCAAGTGAAGGCACGGCTTCTACTCTCTCTCCTCCATTAATGCTGAGCTCCAACCTCCTAGATCTCCCTCTCTAGCCACTCAAACTTGATGCCCCTTGGGGATTTGAGGGAGGAGACCTAGACCTAGCTTTCCACCAAAGGGATTTGTGTTTCCCCACCATTGTGTAAGTTGTTGTTGCTCTAGGGTTTGAGGAAACCCTAACTTGAAGAAGTCGCCCTCCATAGCTCATCCTCGTGTGTAAGAGCTTCGAGGTCGTCTTGGGAGCCTCCAATTCAGTTGTGGAGAAGTGCCCCAAGGTTTTGCACAAGGTTTTGGTCGCCACCTTCAAGGTCACCGCATAGTGGATCGTGTGCTTGCCGCAAGGCGGGTGCTCGGGAGAATAGGGTGAGGCCTTTGTGGCGTTGGTGGTCTTAGTACCGCCCACCCCTCCAACGGAGACGTACTTCCCCTCAAAAGGAAGGAACTTCGGGAAAACATCTTCGTGCCCCCTCTCGATGATTTCTATATTTTACTCCTTATTATTCTTGCTTGCTTGCTTGTCATATAGGTTCGATCACTTAGTTGCACATCTAGAAAACTTACTTTGTGTCAAGCATTAAATTGAAAAGAAGATAAAATTGAGTAGCGCCTATTAACCCCTTCCCCTCTAGTCACTTATACCGATCTTTCAAAGGTGAAGGCTCAATCGGTCAAGGAGGTGCTGGATGGGACCTAGCTCAGGAACTGTGGGCCCGACCTGGGGGAAGCAGTTGTCCCAGAGTTCTTCCTACTGTGGCATGCGTTGGCTGGTGTTAGGCTTGACCCTGAGCACGAGGATGTGTTGACCTGGAAGTGATCAGACGATGGGAAGTACTCTGCGAAGATGGATTATGGCGCCTTCTTTGCTGGCACTACCCGAGCGTCGGCGTCCACCTAGATCTGGTGTTCTCGGGGCCCACACAGTTGTAAGTTCTTTGCGTGGCTAGCATCAAGGGATCAGCTGCTAGATGGCAGATAGGTTGGAGCGGTGTGGACTTCCCCGCCCGCCTAAATGCCCGTTGTGCGATCAGGAGCCGGAAAGAATCCAGCACCTCTTGCTAGGATGTGTGGTGGCCCGAGAAATCTGGGCATGGATGTTGCTCAGGTGGGGCAGAATTCAGTGGGCGCCCACGGTGGACACGAACCTTCTTCGTTGGTGGACGACAAGACTATGCACAAAGGCCCACCTGTGGGACATCTGGACGGCTATCATCTTCGTCTTTTGGTGCATTTGAAGGCACCGGGACGACGTAGTGTTCAACAGTGTACGCCCCGAGGTGGAGGCCATCAAGACGAGGATAAGGGCTGACTTCGGGCAGTGGCGCTTAGCTAGGTTGTTCCGATCTGATGTTTTTGGCTTTCCGGAGCCGGTGCCCCTAGAGTTAGAGGGAGAGTAGGCTTAGGGGCGGGGAACTACCACCCCTATGTTGGTAGCCTTATCATGCCGCCTTGTGGTGTTGTAACTGTCGTCGGCAGCTCCTTCTATATGTTTGGTACACCTCCCAGGGTGTATCCTAGAAAAAAAAGTGTGTAGGTTCATTTAAGTTTGAAGTAAACATACACACTAAAAAGGATCTTTCACAAAGCTAAAACATCTTATATTTTGAAACGGAGGGAGTAGTCAAGTTGTTTCCCATTTTTTGCACGGAGTACGTTAGTTTTTTCCATGCAGGATTCTAATGTAAACACTTGATGTCTAATGAAGTTGTTTCCCATTCTTTTCTTTTCTTTTCTTTTTAAGCAAGTGGCAACTGAACTAACTGAATTAGACACCAAGTGTTGATCCGTCAGGTTGCAGTTCCTGACACAACGTTGAACAGACCTATACATGATCGATATCCACAAGATCACAGGAAGGAGAAGACACCCTTGACCTCGCCGCCCTTTGAAATCGTCAATATATCTTTGCAATACTCTTGAATCCTGAGAGGCTGAACTGCGGCTGGAACTTGCTTTGCACATTGATTGCATAGCCTGGAAAAGAAATATGGGAGGGGGCTGCCGAAACATAGTTTGTTCTTCTCTGGCGGTGGCGGGCTGACCTTTCTGCCTGCGAACTGCAGAGAGTTCTCATGATCAGGAGGTCTGCTCAAAACATTGCTCTTTTCGGTTGGGCTGTCCCTTCTACCTGCAAACTGAAGAGTGTTGTCATGTGGAGGTCTGACCAGGATCTCCTTCTCAGATCTCCATTATCTTCTAGAAAATGATACAGTACTTCTGATACTTGTTGCATATCTCCATTATCTTCTTCAAGTACGTAGTACAGTAGATCAAAGCTAGGGACCTCTAGTGAAGCCAGGTTGTTAAACTTTCTCGTTTCCGGAATATTGTCAGCTTTGTCTGGAGCGTTGACAGACACCACCTTCTATCTTCTTTTGGTAGAGGGCTCCGTCCAATGTAAGCTTGAGATGGACTTGTTCGAGTTGTCCTGGATCTAACCAAACAACTATCAGCAGGAAGGTTCGATAGGGGTTTTGTTTTTTCTATCCCATACTCTATGGTCGCATGCAAATCATCCTCCTCCCTGCTTCTTGTGGTGTGGATATCAATGCCGACGTGTTCTTCAAATATCAGATCAGCCTTTAGTGTCAAACTCTGGCACCCTGGAGGCATGGCACAAATAATTTTACAGAATAAGGGCTGGAAAGCTCTTCCAGCCCGTGAGCCCTTATTTTCTCATGAAAAAGGATCACGTTGTCTTTCTCCGAGCCTACAACCATGTCAGCATAGTTCTGTTTATTGGATCCAACTGCCTGTGATTGACGGCTTAGTGTTACAACAATGGTTGATTTTCCTTGTCTGTTTCCAGTATCCTCAATTTGTATGTCTATTTTTTTATGGTAATGATGACAGGGAGAGAGAGCTTTATAGCATCTCCAAATGGATAAATGTGCCCCATTGCACTTTCTAGCATCAGCTGTTGCCAGGCTCTCCAAGGAATCAACTCCAGCAGTCTTCAGTGCCTTTGCTGTAACAATTCCAATTCCAGGAAGTTGTTTCAGTAAAAATGGACTACTTTCCCAAAGTAATATGGATCGGAGGGAGTAACTCTTTTTTAATAAAAAATAATATACTCTTTCATGCATTTGGCGATCCTAGATCCATTTGAGCATATTGAATTTGTTTCCTGGATGATGGACAAAAATCATGCATTAGGGGGTTCCCAGTTAAACGTGTTACACTATCGCGCAGCAAAAATAGATCAAACGAAGAACAAGAACACAAATTTTTACGTGAAAACCCTTACGGGAAAAAACCACGGAACGCACGACGGCATATCACTATAATTAGAAGGAGTATTACAATACACGAGAGGACAAACCCTCTACGTGCTATCACTGTGGTGAAACTCTCTCAATCTAATCTATGACTACTCACTATATAAAGGGGCAAACAACTCTCTTTCTTGGCGGACACGAAATAGAGTTGTAGATGTGTTACGTCTAGCACAGTTGAAACGCCGTAGTCCGTAAGGACTCCTTCTGTAGTACATAGGATTCGGGTCATATTTAACAATCTCCACCTTGAGCCGAAATCCCTTATAAAAATCATAGATAGCATTCAACTCCTTAATTAAAGTCATCATCATAAGTAAACCTTGTGTCTTGAAACGTCCATAGGACAAATAAACTTCTACGAAGTCACATTGAGCAAATCAAATAGTAGGTCGTCCAAAAACAACATAGTTGTCAACAAAGCAGACATACGAACTTGGGTCTTCCATAATACCTGATAAAAGTCTGAGTCTATGTCACTGAACTCCAAAAGCTGAAATTGCTCAATCATCAAATGACATAAGTCATCATATCTCCAGTGGTGCTTGAGTGAGCGGAAAGCTCATAGTGCAACATCTTGGTGCACATAACATTGTGAAGAACTCATCTCATGGAATCTGAAAGTGCTATAAAAGCACAAACCTCGGCAAACAATACGCATGCAAGAGCATATGGTACGGAGGATATCTCGTACACCAAAAACTGCCGTCTTATAATGGTTAATGAAAAATTCATGATATGGTCAAGAACTATCTATGTAGAACAAAGGTCGGATGTAGGAAACTTCTCAATATGCAACGGAGCTTAAACACTGCAATAGACCCCTCTTGAAAGAGTAAAGACAACTGAACAATGTTGTAGTATCTAGTAGAAAACAAATCTCCTCTTGCATCTCAAACTGATCCTCATCGCGAACTTGAATAACAGAGACAAAAAAACCTTCACATGCATAACAGCAAAAACTCTGGAGAGAAAAGAGTATATGCTAGCTATCAACAGGTTTAATCACCTCCTCCATAATTTTCTTAATTTCAGAATTGTGTTCTTCATATAATTGCAGCAATATAACACCCTGAATTTGCCTCCATAATATCTTCCATATAAATTGCATTGAATATGAACAATCATAAAACTTACTTGAACTTCCAGCCTCCAAATATGATAACCCAGTGAACGAACAAGTCGTCGAATGCCGCAAATAAAACCGCCTTAACGTTGAACCAAAACTGTAGTACAGCTTGAATCTACTTTAACAAACTCCACCTTGAACAACAAAACGATGATCATCTCAGCGGCAAATCATCGAACATTGGTGGCGCGGGTAGAACCGGTATTGAGACCAGGATAGAGCGTGGGTCAATACTCGAGCTGAAAAATAGACTGTTCAATTTTATCCGTGCCAACTGTTACACCAGTATAAATATCACATGTGCTAGAATTAATGATCCGCATCTTGACTTGATTAGTCAGACAAAACGACTCTTAATAGAATCTATAAACTGTAGACTAAGTAAAAGTAGCACAGAAACTTTCCTGGTAGTCTTGAAGTGCACGTAGCAATTTATTAGAAATTGATCAGCAGACTTTACGAGCTCCACGGAAACTGGCGCGAAGAAAAGATCATGACGTGGTTGCTACTCCTCGGTACATGATCCAAACTGACCACAGTAGTGCATGCTTCTCTCCACGGGAGTTGTCCAGCTTTGTCCTAATCGATGAAGTACACACGATCGCGAGAATAGATGCATGGCAATTGCCTCACTCGGAATTAATACCGAATCAGATGCGATCTTGCAGTGTGTCAAGGCGGACTCTGACAGCCCAAATCAATCGATCAGATGCGGCATAGTGACGGATTTCAGCTGCCGCAAAAAACCTCCTTGTTTTCGGATGCAACGCGTCGTAGATCCGATCTCAAAACATAAATGCTAGGATCTTGGTAAAACTGCGATGCCGCAAGACTGCGGCTCTTGATCCAATCGACGCCGCGCGATGCTGC
Organism: Avena insularis; assembly: GCA_023614405.1. Lineage (NCBI taxonomy): Eukaryota > Viridiplantae > Streptophyta > Magnoliopsida > Poales > Poaceae > Avena > Avena insularis. The sequence goes on along the minus strand of CM042690.1, from coordinate 260,661,177 downwards.
CCGGAAGCGCAGCGGTAAGTCTCTCGAGCAGCGGATCGATCTTAAAAACTTGTGCTCTGATATCACTTGTTACACTATCGCGCAGTAAAAATAGATCAAACGAAGAACAAGAACATAGATTTTTACGTGAAAACCCTTACGGAAAAAAACCACGGAACGCACGACGACGTATCACTATAATTGGGAGGGGTATTACAATACACGAGAGGACAAACCCTCTACGTGCTATCAATGTGGTGAAACTCTCTCAATCTAATCTATGACTATACCTGCACTATATAAAGGGGCAAACAACTCTCTTTCTTGGCGGACACGAAATAGAGTTGTAGATGTGCTACGTCTAGCACAGTTAAAACGCCGTAGTCTGTAAAGACTCCTTCTGTAGTACATAGAATTCGGGTAATATTTAACAAAACGGTCATTTGCTAATACAAATATTTTATCTTCTCTTTCTTCTTTTTTCCGTTCTCAGCGAGAACATGGAATCGAAGCCTTCCCACTTTATCGGAGTTTTATGTCATTTAGAGTCTTCTTCTCATTTCGATGTACTAGTTGGTTCCAAGAAATCTCGGCAGATTGGCAGATGATATGCAATAGATCTTCCAAACTGCAACATGCAGAAGCTTTGACAATAAGCTTCATTGTATCAAACTTCAGATAGAATCTTGCACACACACGCATCCCACGTGGCACGCATATATATATATATATATATATAATATATATATATATATATAGAAACCCTATTCAGCACCCAGGGTGCAGAATAGTTATTTTGTACCCAACATATTTTTACGTTGTTAGATTGAAAAAATTATGTTTTATATACGAATAATTATGTTCATCTATTCACCACAACCAAAAAATTTGACAAAAAAATAATGTTTATGAGTCATTATAGTGTAAAACACACCAAAAATATGTATTTTATGTCCAATTTTTTTACACCAAAAATATGTATTTTATGTCCAATTTTTTTACGGCATGTAAACAAAAATAATTATGTCATTTTTTAATTTTATTATGTTCTTCTCGACTTACGAAGTAATACAAAATTTACATGACGTAAAAATAATATACAGTTCTAAAGATAGAGGGTGGGTGTAGAATAACTATTCTACACCCTGGGTGTCAAATAGCGCCACCCTATATATATATATATATATATATATATATATTGTAAACTATGGGTGTATTTGTAATTTTTTCACCTAACTTGTTTGAAAGTATCTTAGATATAGTATATGAACATACTCAAATAGATAAAGTATTACAAATACTTCCGTAAGGTAGTATATAAGACATGGGTGTAGTTACACCCGGAAGTAAGAAGTATTTTTCCTATATATATATATGTAATTTCATTCCTTAAAGATCAATGTTTCATGAATTCAATAGAGAACCTTAAGTCCAGCAAGGAATCCCTTTCTTAATTCCGTAGTGCTCAGGATTCTTTTTTATCCTACTAGTGTACAAATATGAGCACTTGAGCCATTCAATTGCCAAAGCTATGTCAGACACTGTCAGCTGAACAATCTCTGCATTCAAATGCTCCATTGCGCATGGGAGTAACTGAGAGACTCGACTATTTCACATCCACTGAGAAGGTTCTCATATAGTTGAACTGTTTATCTTCTTGTCATAATTACAACTGTTCCAGTATCATCAAATGGTGGACGGCCAGCCCTCCCACACATCTGAAGTACCATTGATCGAGCCCTTCTCTTTGTTGAAAAATTGTGTCGACTTTATCGCTACTGTATGTGCAGGTAAGTTGATGCCCTGTGCCAAAGTATTTGTCGTGCATAGAATTTGAAGATGCAAGACTGCAGCTTCTTGTCATTACAGGTTAAGGAAGCCTCCAGTAGATGTTCATATTGCTGCATCGATTTCATGAACGGATTTGAATAGCCAAGAAACCCTGCAGTCCGTGAAAGACAATGTGCTGCTTCTTGTGCACCTTTTCTTGTACAGTACTAGAACAGAAAACAAGCTCCTGAATGAATGTTGCGTCAATATATCTCGACAGGACTGTTGCTGATCTTGCAACCCAGGAGGAGAGATGCAAACTAACTTGGGTCTTCCGCTTGCTGGAGATGAATCTCACGGCGGTGTTTGCTTGGGACACGATTAGACAAATCCTAGGTTGCAACTGGCACCCCACCAGCTTTGCTCACTTCCATGCGATTCTTTCCGGGTTCTTGGGGCAACCTAGGTGTCTTCTCTGGACGCTCTTTATCGCAATCCTGGTCACTATGGCTTACTCGTAACAAACTTAGAATCGAGTCTACGGTGCTCCGCCATCCAGCTGACTTGCTATACAAAATGATCATGTTCTTGCAGCTCTGGAGACTAAATGCAAAGACGAAGGACAAGGAGGGCATCGAGTGGATGGCAAACGAGCTAAGGTTGCTATACCTCAAGATGGCGCCAAGAAACGGTGATTCACAGTGAGGCAGTAGTGCTCAGCTCTCAGCTTGTCTGGGGCAGGGGTAGTTTATGTAGTTAAGCTATAGGTCTCAGCACTTTTATTTGCGTCGGTGGTTGTGGTTGTGAACTCTTGGCTTCACTAATTTAAAGTAGGGCACCTTGGTTCCTATTATCTATAAAAAAAACCACGGCGGTGGGCGCGGGTTGTATGCGACTGGCCAGACACCTCTGATGGTGGTGGCGTGGGAGCCGCCCGTCCTCGAGCACCAACGGCAGTGTTCCTTACTCTAGCCGCCGTCGCTGATGTCCGTGTTGTCTTCCTCACGCCCAAAGGACCACTCTTCACCCATCGATTTGGCCCCGTGACCATCGATATGGCCGTCAAGCTGGTCGTCAGGCAGAAAAAACCAGCCGGTCAGGGTAAGCCGACGCGGCGGCCGCGTGGGAAAGCTGACGATGGGGTAGGTGGGGTGGGCATGGAGACGGGAATCCTAGGGCGGCACACAAAGGCGACAGAGCAACTTGTCGCCAGGAACGACCAAGAAAGGATAAAGTCATGGACCATGGGTTGATTACCAAACTACTGACCAGGTAAAATAAAAAAGGGAGTGTCTAGATCTCAGGCGTCTGAGAACTTCTTATGTCTAAGCCGCTAATGTCATCCTAATATTTGTGCTAATTCTCAGTTGCAACTCATAAGATTTGTACTAATTCTCATTTGCAACCTAGTTGCAACTCATTAAATTCTCAGTTATACCCTAGTTGTAACTTATGTGTAATTTTCACTTTGCACGAATCACGAGGTAAATCGAACGGTGAAAGAGGCGACTGGGACCTAAGAAGTTCTTAGGCGCCTGAGAACTAGCAAAACCGTCTAGATCTCAGGCGCCTGAGAACTTCTTATGTCTAAGTCACTGATGTCATTCTAATATTTGTGCTAATTCTCGGCTGCAACCTACAACTCATAAGATTTGTACTAATTATCAATTGCAACCTACTTGCAACTCATTAAATTCTTAGTTACACCCTAGTTGTAACTTATGTGTAATTTTCACTTTACACGAATCACGAGGTAAATCAAACGGTGAAAGAAGAGACTGAGACCTAAGAAGTTCTCATGCGACTGAAAACTAGCAAAACTGAATAAACAAAGGGCTAAACAGACAAAGCGACTAAAGGATTGACGTATCAGGCGACGACGTAAACCGTTGGCTCTTTTAAGGTAGTAGATATATATAGAGATTGATGTTGGCCTCAAAAAACAATACTATTACCACATAGTATATTACTATGGATGTCGAAACATTAATGCGCAGTTATCTGTCCTCCCATAAAACAACATGGGTAGTGATAATATAATATATCATAACGGATTAGTAACAAATCTGTTTAGAATATAGCTAACCAGAATCCAACTTTGAACTAAATATTGAAGCCTGATACATTTTTAAAAATATGCTAAAACAGGTGAGAGGATGTACATCTAGACTTTGTACTAGTATGGATTGTATGTACTCCCTCCGTCCGAAAATAAGTGTTCAGAAATATAAGATGTTTTAGCTTTATGAATCGAATGTATCTAGATGTATTTTAGTGTATAGATTCGTAGAGATTTGGAGTGAACATATACACTAAAAACGTCTAGATATATTTATTTTATAAAACTAAAATGTTTTATATTTCTAAACGGAGGGAGTACCTGTTTAGTGGACTTCTAGCAGAATTAGAAAAATACTGAGAATTAGGTTCAAACTGTAGGCCCTCTCCTCTTGAAATTGCTCCCACTGCTTCTGCCCAATTAAAAATGGCAATACAGTAGCCCCCCCTGTGAAGCGAGAAGTTGACGGGCTTTAATATAGCATTGTAATTTCACCCTGCATTTCGTAACTACGCCATTGATTCCAAACATAATCATGCAGATATTGTCATGTTTTTCCTATGCTTTCTTGTTCTTCCAAATCAAAGCTTTCCCAAAAAAAATTGCTGTATTGGGCAAACTGATCTAGCTATCAACGCAACAACAGCCGCTCCCAAGCAAGTCTGTCGCCAGATGTAAGAATTCTTTTCTTTTTTTTTTGAAACGCGGTAAAAAATTTGCCATTTTCATTAATTAAGGAGAAGTTCTTAGAGTGTTAAAAAAACAAAGCCTTGGCAAAACACCAAGGCAGCCACAAAGACAACACACAGGAACAACTACTCACACGGTATTATACTACTAATGGCCTTGACGCCGGCAAGGCACCACATAGAAGCCTCCTCCTTAATTTTGTTGACTACCATTTCCACGATTACAACGTGGTTTTGGAAGACCCTAGCGTTTCGCTCCTTCCAAATTTCTCAAGAGACCAACATTGCCATTGAGGACATAGCCTTCCTTTACGCTCCCCTTTTGTATATCATCTCTTTTCACCATTCTTTCACGGATCTATAGTTGTGCCAATTTGCGGTGTCAATGTCTTGTAGGCCGAGCCAATCTTTTATCTGGTTCCAAACTCTCATTGAGTAGCGACTGATGACCCACAAGTATAGGGGTGTATCGCAGTATTTTCGATAAGTAAGAGTGTCGAACCCAACGAGGAGCAGAAGGTGCTGGCTAGTGGTATGGATCAGGAATTCTCTGCAAATACTTAACAAACGGATTTTTAGGGGTTTTCGATAAAACAAGTAAACAAAATACGAGTAAATAAAAGACAGTAAGAATAAATGCAGAAAGTGGCCCAATCCTTTATGCAGCAAAGGACAAGCCGGTTGTATTACTTAAGATGACCAAACGTTCTCGAGGACACATGGGAAGACTGTCAAGTGCTTTCGCTTCATATAGTTGATTAATCTTCTTTAGCTTGCTAAGTGTTGTGTGGGTGAACCTGTGCTAATGTACCGCCCCATCCAAGACTAATACATACTTGTGATTATATACCTTGCAAACATCCGTAAGTACAAGAAAGTAATTAAGGTAGAAACCTAACCACAGCTTTAAACTCTAAGACCCTTACATCCCTTGTGCAATGGTTTCCTAATGGGGGTTCAGGTTTCTGTCACTCCGGCAACCCCTACGATTAGTAGCCAAATACACAATGCATTCCCCTAGGCCCATATAGGTGAAGTGTCATGTAGTCGATGTTCACATGACACCACTAGAAGAAGTACACCACAACTTAAATAACAATCTATTGAATCTTTCTCAACACAACTCCACTACTAACAACAAGACTTCTCCCATGTCCTCAAGAACAAAACGAACTACTCACAAGACATCATATGGATCATGATCAGAGATGAAATAATGATGTATAAAAATCTGAACATAAACAATAACTCAACGGTTCACTCAATAACATCAACTACAAAGAGTAATCAACACCGGAAAAGTTTCCCCTATGAACTATGCAAGAATCAACCAATTGTTACAGCAATATGGAGATGGTGATGAGGGTGCTAATGGTGATGATGGTGGTGATGATGATGATGATCCCGATGAAATCTAGCTTGATGATGGTGTTGATGGCGACGATCCCCCCTCTCCGGAAAGGAATTCCCCCGGCAGAAATCTGTCTGCCGGAGAGATCTTTCTCTCTCAGTGTTTTCCGCCCCGCAGAGACGGCGGAATCTTTTTGTGGTCGCTCCCCGAGTCTTAGGGTTTCAGGAGGTTGATATACGCCAGAGGGGAGAGGCTGGAGTGGGCCAAGGTGGCCACACTACCTCCTGGCGCGGCCTAGGCCTGCCCGCGCCATGGGGTGGCGTGGGCCCCCTATGGACCATCTCCACTCCATCTTCTGGCATCCTTAGTCTTCTGGAAAAATAGGATTTTCCGTATATTTTCCCGGATTTTCTGATCTTCGCGAATTTTGCCTCCAAACAGCACCTTTTCCATCAGAATCCTCACTGCAGCGGTCCATGCTCCAAAAGTCATCAACCATGCAAAAATAGATGAAATAACATAAGTATCACCTCTATGAAATATATCAATGAATAATAGTGAATTAAGACATAGAATAGTGATGCAAAATGGACGTATCAGCGACATTTGAAAAGTAGGTGTGAGGTTGATTCTTGTGTTTGGTTACAAAGTTTGCAATGGTCACAATTGGGCCAACCTCTTCGAGCGAGTCTATCCGCCGTCCAAACCCGGTTTTGTAGAACCGACCATGCGAAGATTTTGCACTTGGGAGTCGCCCAAGGTTTCCAAACCATGTTCGGCATCAAGGAGTTGACTTGTCCCAAGTATTGCATGTTATATGCCGATTTAGCCGAGTAGCATCCATCTCTTGTTAGTTTCCAAGTGATATCATCTGGGGTGTGTTGGTCTAAATTGATGTTGGCTAGCCTCTCCCAAAGCTTGTAAAATTATTCAATATGTTGCACGGTGAGGCCATCTTGCGTGTTGATTTGTGAGACCCAAAAGTTATTTAGAAGAGCTTGTTGCACCGAGCATCGTTTCTTCTTTGAGATGTCAAAAATAAGGGGGGCCAGATATTTAGGTCTCTCTCCGTCTAGCCAACTTGCCTCTCAAAAAAGTGCCTTCTTACCATTCCCAATGGTTACTTTGGTCGCCCACCGCAAAGAGGTTATGGTCATTGGGGTTTCAAGGGTTACCAAGCCCCACCCACGGTTTGTCCTCGTTTTTCCATTTTTTCCAAAGCCATCTTAGCCTAAGAGCACCGGCAAATTTTCTAAGATTCAAAATTCCTAGTCCCCCTTTTTTCTTTTGGCTTGCATACAAGATCCCAATTGACTTTGCACTTCCCACCGGTAACTTTATCACTAGCCGCCCATAAGTAGGCTCTTCTCAAACTATCAATCTTCGTTAGGAACTCAATAGGGACCTCAAGAACGGTGATGAAATATATGACAATGCTTGTAAGGACCGCTTTCACTTGTGTTGTCCGACCCGCCATAGTGACATGCTTTCCAATCCACGGAATGAGTTTAGCCGCCACCCTATCTTCGAGTGGTTGGAAATGGATTCTTCTAAGTCTAGTCACCGACAAGGGAAGCCCAAGGTACTTCATTGGAAAGGTAGTGCGGGTAGCCGGGAAGGCTTGTAGAATGTCATGAAGATTGATATTGTCACATCGAATAGGCGCCACTTGGCTTTTTGCACAATTCGTCACAAGTCCGATAACCTCTCCAAAATCATCAAGTGTGGCGGCAAGGAAGTCAATATCGTGTTTGAGGCTTCACAAAGATGGCAGCATCGTCAGAATAGAGTGAGGTCCTAACAGTGGGGGCACGCCCGCGGAGCTTGTGTAGGTGACCTTGATCCGTGGCTTTACGAAGGATGTGATGAAGCGGGTCAATGTCCAAAATGAAAAGAAGCGGAGATAGGGGGTCTCCTTGTCTTAATCCTCTTTCATGCTTGATAGGGTCACCAGCAACACCATTAAGAAGGACTCTCAAAGTAGCGGTACGAAGTAGCACCGAGATCCAATCTCTAAATTTACTAGGGAAGCCCAAATGGTGCAACATATCCATTAAGTAGTCCCATCAGACCGAATCGAAGGCCTTCTTGATGTCGAGCTTGAAGAGTAGTGCTAGAGATTTTGACTTGTGGAGCTTCCTAGCAAGGTTCCTTACATACAAAAAATTGTCGTGAATACTTCTTTTCTTGATAAAAGCACTTTGGGCGTTTGATACTAGCTTTTTCATGTGTGGGGCCAGACGTGTCGCTATCATTTTTGAAATGATCTTGGAGATGGCGTGGATGAGGCTAATTGGCCTAAAATCAGTGACATCTTAGGCCCTTTGGGAATGAGGGTAATATTTGTGGAGTTTAGCCAATGGAGATTGTTTGATTGGAGGCTTGCGAATTGGTTAACCACTGCCAATATGTCATCTTTTATGGTGCTCCAACAAGCTTTGAAGAAAGCCCCAGTGAAGCCATCCGGTCCCGATGCCTTGTCACTAGCGGTATTGTCCACCGCGGCCTTCACTTCCTCCTCCGTAAAGGGTCCATCGATATTGGAGAGGTCACATTGAGGGGTTGGGATGACATTCCAATTGAAGTTCCGTGATCTCAAAGGCCCCTTTTTAATAATATTTTGGAAGTGGGCGTGGATGGTTTCTTTATTTTGGTTATGTTCCGTGATCCAACCGTTATTGTGCTTTAGCCTATGGATGTGATTTTTCCTCCTTCCATTTATCCAGAGATGGAAGTGATGGGTTCGTAGCATGGAAAACAAAAAAAATTCTACCGCAAGAACGAACAAAACCCAGATCTAATCTAGATAAAAGCCAAGATCTAATCTATTAGACATGTGCAACGAGATAGATCTGTACTAACCCTTGTAGACCCGAAAGCATTACGAGATCGGATCTCATGGTTGATGCAGTCGATCACTTGCCGATCTCAAGATCGAGTAGACGATCCTTCCGGCGTTCGGCGCTTCCCGATCGATCACACGTCGGAGTCGGCGGCACCTTCCTCTCCCGTTCCAAATGAGCAAAGGAGGTAGTAGATCTCTCCACGGAATCCCAACAAAGACGCAAGGCGTGGTGGTGGTGGTGGAGTAGAGAATTCTGCAGGCTTCGCCTAAGCGGAGCAGAGGAAGGAGGAGATGCAACTTGAGATCTAGAGAATAGAAGGGCAGGGGCTTGTGCCTCCACCCTCTATTTAAAGGAGGGAGGCGCCATGGGGAGGTGGAGTCCTTGTAGGACTCCCCTCTCCTTGGCCCGGATCAAGGAGGTGGGGAGAGTCCTTCCCCACGAATCCTTGTCTTACCCCACAAGGATTCCTGGATCCTTTCTTGGTTTTCAAGTAAACTCCAAGAAATCTTCTAGAACCTTCCGGAACATTCCAAAACCTTCTAGAATCCCCATACAAATACTCCGGAACATTTCCTAACTTAGAAAATGATCCCAATATATGAATCTTATTCCCTAGACAATTCCGGATCTCCTCGTGATATCTCGGATCCAATCCGAGACTCCGAACAACATTCGGTCTCCAACGCACATTCCATATCTACTTAAAACAACTTCGAACCTTAAGTGTGTCACCCTACGGTTCGTGAATATGCAGACATGATGGAGACACATCTCCGATCAATAACCATTAGCGGGATCTGGAGATCCATAACAGCTCCCACATACTCAACGATGACTTCGTGATCGATAGAACCATTAACATACGAAACCAATTCCCTTTGTCACGCGATACTCTATTTATCCAAGGTTTGATCGTCGGTATCTCCATACCTTGTTCTACCTCGTTACTGATAAGTACTCTTTACTCGTTCCATGATATGTCATCCCTTGTGACCTAGTCACATGCTTGCAAGCTAACTAGATGACATTCCACCGAGAGGGTCCAGAGCATATCTATCCGTCATATGGATGGACAAATCCCAATCTTGGTCCATGCGCTTCAACACATACTTTCAGAATACCCAATGTCACCTTTATAACCACCCGCCATTCTGAGCGCGTTTGATGTCATCAAAGTACCCATCCGGTGATGGTGATTAACATAACCTCATGGTCAAAGGATTAGGTTACTATGCATTTGAAAAGCTTGTAGCAAAACGAACTTAATGACTTGATCTTATGCTATGCTTACTATGGGTGTGTGTCCATCACATCATTCTCCTAATGATATGATCTTGTTATTAACGACATCCAATATCCATGATCAGGAAACCATGATCATCCATTAATCAACAAGCTAGTTTAACAAGAGGCTTACTAGGGACTCTTTTATGTTTACAAAACACACAAGTATTAATGTTTCCGGTTAATACAATTATAGCATGGGATGTAAACATTTATCATAAACATAAAGATATAATAATAACCACTTTATTATTGCCTCTTGGGCATATCTCCAACAGTCTCCCACTTGCACTAGAGTCAATAATCTAGTTAAAAACTTGTGCATTCAACACCTATGGCTTTACGGTGTTGTATAGACACTATTGCTAGTGGTAAACATAATCTTGGATCGACACTTCCAGGTCCGTGTGTATTTGCATGTCCTTGCGTCTCTACGCATTACTCATTCTCCAATGAGATGGCATTGTATAAATTTGGTCCTTTGGTGAGACCTTTAGTTCCTTGGGATTAAATCATGTTGATACAATTGTCATACAATGTATCTTCATAGTATTATCCCACTATGAACCACACCTAGTTTGATAACAAACTACTTGACGCAAATGCCCTCATTTGCTGCTACAATAGTAGTCATATACTTAGCCTTTTATTGTAGTATCTGTCACAATGTTTTAACTTTGGTACTCAACCAAATCCGTTATGGAACTTCCTTTCCATTACATTGTGCCACCCATAGTTTAAATTGAGATAAACTCAATTTGTGACAAAACTAGTATCAATGCAATAATTTACAATGAACTATTTGTCACCACTATATAAATAATATATTCTTAGTTCTTCCAAAGATCATAGGAATATCCCTACTATTGTCCAATGATCATCTTATGAGTCATTCTGGTATATGCTCATAACATTTAGAGCATAGGACATATCTGGATGTGTACATCTCAAAGAATGATCGATCAAAATATTCTTGTGATTTCACCAAAACACTTGAATCTTGATTCAGTCCTTTCCATGCGTCAAGAACCTTTCTTGTTGTTTCCATATTGAACTCATTCAACATCTTATCTATGTACATTTGGCAAAACCATATTAGCGCCTCAATCTATCCATATAGACATTGATGCATTCTTGGGTTATACCTAAGTCTTTCATCGAAATGAAATTCTTAACCTGTGTCAATAAAAGATACATCATTTCTAATCAACAATATGTCTTTCACATAATGTATTAGAAATATGTCTTAGCGCTCCCACTTAATTTCTTGCAAAATGCAAACATCTTCATCATCTCTGATGAAATTAAACCTTTTAACGGTTTCATCACGGTGAAGATTCCAACTCCGCGATGCTCACTTCAACCATTGAAGTTTTGCATACTCTTTTAGCATCCTTTGAATTAACAAAACCCTTTTGGATCGTGTCATGGACACATCCTAGGTAACCATTCTATTAGAAGAACTTGTTTTGTTTGTTCAACTACCATATACCAAAATATATGTAGTGGTTGCTACATTAATCCGTCCAGACTAAATATCGCTATGAAAGATCAAATCTTATCATAGTCAATTCCTTGAACATTGTCGTAAACTCTTTCTGACATGTCGACTATTTCATAGATGTGAAACATCCATGTCTATTTATTTATAGATCCATATACGACTGTAAGGTCTTGCACCTTTCCAAAGGGTCTTTCAAATTCAAAGCTTGATTTCTCGTATATGGAATTATCACGGATTTTGTGGCTTCAAGCCACTTAATAAAGTCAGGGCCCATCATTGATTATTTGCATGTAGTCGGTTCATCATTGTCAAACAACAATGATTTAACTCTCAAATCTTGGCATTTTATTACTTACCCGACCTACTTGGTTCAATAGGAACTTAGATCCCCGTGACCACATCCTTTGAGGCACGTGAGCCATGAGCATTGTTGCTGCCTCCGGGACACTTACCGACGCTGCGCAACTCAGCACATATTAGCCAAGGTTCAACAACCTTGTCAAAGTTCTATTGTCCTCCCACTTAACTTTTCACCAAAAATTCCTTCTCAAGAAACTCGACATTCTAAGTGACAAACACTTTTGTCTTAGGTGTTATGGAGGAATACCCAATGGTTATTCGAAATAACCTACAAAGACATGCTCATTCGACTTTGGTTGTAAACATTTTACTTATGCCTAGCATACCAAAAATTTAAGAAAGGATAACCTGGGTTTTATCCCAAACCATGACTTATATGGTGTCATTTCAACGGATCACGATGGAGCTCTTTTCAGTGTAAAAGCGGTAGTCACTAAAGCTTTAATCTTTAAAATATAATGGCAGTTTTATAAATGACACCTTTGATCTTATCATGTCAAACAAGGTTTCATTACATACCTTGAACACTCCATACTCCTATGGTGTTTTGGGAAATGCAAATCCATGGAACGATTCCTCAAATCCTAGGTGTTTTGCTAAACTTGTAACTCAAACATCTTTCTTTATGATCCAATCATAAACTTTTTTATTTTCTTGTTACAATAATTTTCCACTTCATCTTGAAAGTCTTTGAACATTTTCAAATGTTTCATACTTCTTCCTTATTGAGTAAGTATATAAATATACTCACTTAAATCTTCGGAGAAAGCATATGAAGTTGAAATCCATCGCCCACGACTACACATAATGGACTATATACATCAATATGTACAAATTCCAATCAGTTAGTCGTCTGCCTCTTTGGCCTCTAACGGAGTTTTAATTATCTCCGTGAAAGTATCACAAGCGTCATTTGATCAAAATCAAAGACTCCAAAAATCCATCAACATGGAGTTTCTTCATGTATCCCTAATATAATTTAAACGGTGATGTCACTTCGCAAGTGATCTTTCAATCATTTGTCTTGCGACATTTTAGCATTAGTTTTATGGTCGTTATTTCTCCAACCAGACTTGTATATCATCCATCTATTATGGAATACGGTAATTATTTGAACAACCTTTTGTCGTCATAATACCTGATCAAAATAACAACTATTGAAACAAATCTTGAAGGTAAGCTTTGATGTTAATGAGCAACACAACAACCCTTTGTTTGTTTTCGATGAACATCATCACATATTCTCTTGCTAGTTACTTAGGCCATTGCAGTTCATGAATTGTGTTGTCCTGTATGACACTTCATACCAACCAATTCGCTATCCAATACCGCAGAACCACATTGTTTAATAACCAAGGAATACAGCCATAACATGTATCTTCTATATACCTAAGTTGGATATCTCCAATCTTTTCTTTTCTGCCAAATATTTTATAGATTCTCTTTCAACAATTCCTTTTCTTTTAAAAGAATCTATCAACATCAATAGTGGTGTCATTCACATGACACATAGTACAAAGTTTGTATAGTCAAATACTAATACCTTTGGACTTGCACTTTGAAGTGGATCACCTTCATCAAATGTTTGGCATTCTTTCAAAATTCCATTCTTTAGTAATCTTTTAGTGTAGTAAACATTTTACTTACATCTTCTATTCATCCTTATCATGACAACTTTCATGATCAAGCTGTTATAGCTTATAAAGGTGAATTGCGAGTATAATGTTTCTTTTCCAAAACCTTTTGGAGGATTAGGACGACTAGCGTCTCCAACCTTCACAAATTCTCATCAAATATGAGGACATATACTCTATCATGTTGTAACCAACACATTGTTTTAGATATCGCAATACCTTTCACATATGATGTTTCTGAAACATTGCTTTCAGCTCTTAGATAAAATTGATATTAAAAACAATCTTTTGAGTATCAAGAATCATGGAGGCAAACATGATACATTAGATACTAACACTGGAATTGTTACTCTTGATTTAATACTGTTTATTAAACTTCACAGAGTAAACGGAGTTTGCTGAAGGTTTGCAACAGGACTTTTAAACTTTAGATTGACACTCAAAACAATACGATACCAGTTCGTAAAGTAAATATCCAGAATTTCTATAGTTCCACTATCTCAACTATAACTAAGAGTAAGGTGGTGAACGGATGCCAATGACTACAACAAACTATGCAAATTCACTTTGATTGTGTTTATGATAAATTGAGTTTGACTAATCCAAATTACAAATGAACTCCCACTCAAAACAACATCCCTCGAGTTGTTTTAGTGATTACACGAACTAAATCCACTACACCAAGTCCGATCATCATGTGAGATGATGTAGCTTTAAAGGCGAACAATCAACATGTTCATCATATCATCCATATGACTCATGCTTTACCTTTCGGTATTCCGTGTTCCAAGACCATGTCTGTACATGCTAGGCTCATCAAGGTTAACCTTAGTATCCGCATGTGCAAATCTGGCTTGCACCGTCAGATGCACACGTAGAATCTATCACACCCGATCATCACGAGATGCTTCGAAACGACGAGTCTTAGCAACGGTGCCTACTAAGTACGAACACTTTATTACTTGATATTTAGTGAGAGGGATCATCTTATAATGCTACCGTCGCAATCTAAGCAATACAAGATGCATAAAGGATTAACATCACAGGCAATTCATAATTAGTGTGATATGATATGGCCATTTCTTCTTATGCCTTGGATCTCTATCTCCAAAGCACGGACATGATCTCCATCATCACCAGCATTGCGTCAAGGTCAGTGGCGCCGCTTCATGGTTGTCCATCATCACTAGAAACTATTACAACTACATGGAATAAAGCTATTACAAGATGAATAGACACGCAGATCTTAACAGAATTAAAGACAATCATTAGGCTCCTGCCGGTTGCCATATTACAACAAGGATCATTGCATACATCAAATATAATCACAATCACATGATGGACATATCACATCAAAAAAAACCTGCAAAAACAAGTTAGACGCCTCTAATTTTCTTTGCATGTTTTACGTGGTTTGGGGCTTTCGAATAAGAACGGATCTTACCTACGAAACTGAACCACAACGTTGATACAAGTGCTATCAAGTGCAAAGTGTAGATTGGATCTATACTATGATAGGAGAGACAGACACCAAAGCCACTTGTGCAAAGCAAGTTACACGTCAAGCGTGGAGCAAGTCTCATGTGCGATGACATGTAAGGTTAGCCCGAGCCGTTTCATCCCACCATACCACAAGATGCAAAGTACACAAAGCAAAAGACGGCACGAGCACCAATGCCCACAAAACCATTGTGTTCTACTCGTGCAACAGATCTACGCATAGACACGGCTCTGATACCACTGATGGGTTCGTAGCATGGAAAACAAAAAATTTCTACCGCAAGAACGAACAAAACCCAGATCTAATCTAGATAAAATCCAAGATCTAATCTATTAGACATGTGCAACGAGATAGATCTGTACTAACCCTTGTAGACCCGAAAGCGTTACGAGATCAAATCTCGTGGTTGATGTAGTCGATCACTTGCCGATCTCAAGATCAAGTAGACGATCCTTCCGGCGCGTTCGGCGTTCATGATCGGTCACACGTCTGAGTCGAAGGCACCTTCCTCTCCTATTCCAATGAAAGCAATGGAGGTAGTAGATCTCTCCACGAATCCCAGCAGCTGACGGCGTGGTGGTGGTGGTGGAGTAGAGATTCTGCAGGCTTCCGCCTAAGCGGAGCAGTGGGAAGGAGGAGAGAGGCAACTTGAGATATAGAGTATAGAAGGGGAAAGGGGGCTTGTGCCTCCACCCCTCTATTTAAATGAGGGAGACGCCATGGGGAGGTGGAGTCCTTGTAGGACTCCCTCTCCTTGGCCCATGGATCAAGGAGGTGGGGAGAGTCCTACTCCCCACGAATCCTTGTCTTACCCCACAAGGATTCCTTGATCCTTTCTTGGTTTTCAAGTAAACTCCAAGAAATCTTCTAGAACCTTCCGGAACATTCCGAAACCTTCTAGAATCCCCATACAAATACTCCGGAACATTTCCTAACTTAGAAAATGATCCCTAATATATGAATCTTATTCCCCGGACAATTCCGGATCTCCTCGTGATATCCCGGATCCAATCCGAGACTCTGAACAACATTCGGTCTCCAACGCACATTCCATATCTACTTAAAACAACTTCGAACCTTAAGTGTGTCACCCTATGGTTCGTGAATATGCAGACATGATGGAGACACATCTCCGATCAATAACCATTAGCGGGATCTGGAGATCCATAACAGCTCCCACATACTCAACGATGACTTCGTGATCGATAGAACCATTAACATACGAAACCAATTCCCTTTGTCACGCGATACTCTACTTATCCAAGGTTTGATCGTCGGTATCTCGATACCTTGTTCTACCTCGTTACTGATAAGTACTCTTTACTCGTTCCATGATATGTCATCCCTTGTGACCTAGTCACATGCTTGCAAGCTAACTAGATGACATTCCACCGAGAGGGCCCAGAGCATATCTATCCGTCATATGGATGGACAAATCCCAATCTTGGTCCATGCGCTTCAATACATACTTTCAGAATACCCAATGTCACCTTTATAACCACCCAGTTACGAAGCGGCGTTTGATGTCATCAAAGTACCTATCCGGTGATGGTGATTAACATAACCTCATGGTCGAAGTATTAGGTTACTATGCATTTGAAAAGATTGTAGCAAAACGAACTTAATGACTTGATCTTATGCTATGCTTACTATGGGTGTGTGTCCATCACATCATTCTCCTAATGATATGATCTTGTTATTAACGACATCCAATATCCATGATCAGGAAACCATGATCATCCATTAATCAACAAGCTAGTTTAACAAGAGGCTTACTAGGGACTCTTTTATGTTTACAAAATACACAAGTATTAATGTTTCCGGTTAATACAATTATAGCATGGGATGTAAACATTTATCATAAACATAAAGATATAATAATAACCACTTTATTATTGCCTCTTGGGCATATCTCCAACAGGAAGTATCTTGTGTTGGCGTCACCCTCTCTTATATTAGTCACGCGGGAGGCTTGCCTCTTCCTAGTTTTTTCGAGCACCGCAAGCCCAGTAACTCTTCGTTTAAGTCGCGTCCGAATATCTATCTCTTCCGTACTTAGACTTCGTCCTTCTTACGCTATATCGAGTCGAAGGATAACTTCCAAGGCCATATGGAGCTCCACTTTTGCTTTGGAGAATAGAGTTCTACTCTACTTTCTCAATCTTTGTCCAGTTTTCTTAAGCTTGTGGAAAAGCCGTTGGCAAGGCTCAACATGGGTTGAATGCTCGCTCCATGCCTTGTCAACCTCCTCCTTGAACTTTGGCATTTTTACCCAAAAGTTTTCGAAGCGAAAGGATTTAGGTTTTTTTGGTCCACTGTCATTTGCAAGGAGTAGGGGCCAATGGTCCGACAGAGACGAGGAGAGAGCATGGAGGAGGTGCTTTGAGAAGGTGACATCCAACTCTTCATTGCAAAAGAAGCCATCAAACTTGCTAAGAATAGGGTCGATTTGTTCATTGCTCCAAGTGTATTTGCGGTTTTGGAGATGGATTGCCTTAAGGCCACAAGAGTTTAGAGTGCTTCAAAATTTAACTAATCTTCTTCGGTTTAGTTTGCCACGGTTCTTGTCTTGGGCTCTATGAATTTGGTTGAATCTCCGGTGACGAGCCATTGTGTTCCACTTGTAGGCTTCGCGTCTAAGAGTTCGGTGAAAAAAAGCCTCTTTCAAGTTGCTTCTAGTTGGCCCATAAACATTTGTGGTCTTGTAGGAAATACCAGTGTCTTTGACATGGATGGATGCAGATAGACAGTAGGTGTCAATCTAGACATGTTTTAGTACTAGATACATCCAAATCTAGATAAATCTAAGTCAACTAATATGGGTCGGAGGGAGTACTATAATTTATAGTGCGGGCTCACCATTGGCTCAGCAAGAAATATTTCTAAGCACTGCAGCGTGCAATTTTTTTTAATGAAAATGTGAACTTTACAACAAGTACTTCGGATTACGTCGGATTTCAGCTGCTCCAGTACACTTCAGCACACCAGTAGCAGGCATATAAGGTGGACGATTATTCGGATTTCAGCTGCTCGAAGCATAACACCATGCTACCTTTCCATCCAAAACTAGACAACCAATATTTCCTCACGAAAAGATGTCCACGCTAAGTTAAATTGCACTATCCCAATTGCAGTCATTTCAAGTGAAATATTGTGCAGGGTTCTCTGGTTCAGTTCAGAACTTCAGATGTGGAATGCCATCATCTCGAGTACTCCTTAGGAAGCAACAGCGCATGCTGCAGATGCATGGTTCTTGCGGTACATGCCCAAGCTTGTGCGCGCAATTGGCTCTCCAGATAACGATGCTGTTGACGACCTGAGAATTTTTACCTCAACAAGGTCACCAACCACTGGCTTACGAGCTCCGTCACCTTCCGATGTATGCGGTACAGGGAAACTGGTAAAAGAGACCCTGTGCCCCCTATCGGTTTTTCCAAACAGCTCTGTCTCAGGAGCTCGCTTATTCGGACCCTCCACTAGAACTAGTTGTGTTGTGCCAACCTGAGAGTCATAGATCTTTCTTGTGGTTTCACGGAAGGTGTTGATCAGTTCTGTAAGTCTCCTCTGCTTAATATCATCCGGGACATCGTCCTCATAATTCCGGTGAGCATGGGTCTTCTCTCTCATGCTATATGAAAACATGTAAGCCATATCATATCCAACAGCCCTTACAAGGCTAAGAGTGTCGGCATGGTCATCTTCCGTCTCTCCACAAAAGCCTGTTGTACATCAGAAACATACTTGTCACATTAAGAGAAAAACCATACATACCAAAGTGCAGTAAGTAAACCATCTACAAATAGCATGACGAATGAACCAAAGGTTCAAAAGTCACTTAATAGAAGTTGGATCATGTAGGGTAGGATGAAATTCACCAGTGATTTGTGCTTTCACTTTGTGCAACTTTTGAGAGGTTAGCATAGAAGCATCTCTAAAAAGATAATAGACGCCGCCTTAAATGATGCAAGTAACCAGGCATGTTGCAGCGCAGATGTGATCAATGAGTTGCAGACTTAACAGCACATGGCAGCGCTGCCGCTATAACTAAAAAATGTTTTGTTAAATTCTATTTATAGCAGTAGGAATTCAAGAAAAATCCCGTTGTCATGTATCCTAAACGCTTTGTAGAACTGCGTGATACTTTGCAGCATGTTACTGAGAATACCATCTTTAACATAGGATATATTGCTAAGACTACCGAGGTACTAACTGTAAACTGTAACAAGATAGAAATAACAGACACTATTTGGACTACCGAGGTACTCCATTCTAAGCTGCAATTAGACATATGTAGACATGACTGACACATTTTGAGGACATGGAAAACAGCTTTCTCAAACATAAGACCAAGATATACTCTCAATACATGATGCTAATTATTACGTAGAAGCTCAGGTAGTGATTAGTAATTACTATAGATTCCTAATCCAAGTTGATCTTTCCTAGCCACTAACCACATTGCAGTGTTTTGAACTCAATCAAACAGGAAATAGATATCCACGCTGGGAGCATTGTGATTATGAAAAATAAGGTCACAGGTATGTCTTACCACTTATGAAATCACTGCTTAGCCCAACATCTGGAATGACATTACGAATTTTCTGCACAAGCTCCAAATATGCTTCTTGAGTGTAACCCCGCTTCATTCGTTCCAGTACCTCTGTGCTGCCTGATTGTGCTGGCAAGTGAATTTGTTTGCAAATGTTGTGCCTATCCCGCATCAAATATAGCAACTCATCAGGGAAATCCTTTGGATGTGGAGAGGTAAACCTGAACCGCATCTCAGGGTATTCCAGGGACAACTGGTCCAGGAGATCAGCAAAACGCAATCCCATATTCTTCACCTTGCACCTGCTGGAAAATCCTTCGCTGAGCTGCCAGTTTTGACCAGGCTCCAACTCCTCAACTTCAGAAGTGTCATTATAACTGTTTACATTCTGACCAAGAAGCATTACTTCTTTCACGCCTGCATCCCAGAGCTCACCAACTTCTCGGACAACAGAAGATACTGGACGCGACCTCTCCCTGCCTCGAGTAAAGGGAACAATGCAAAACGAGCACATATTATTACAACCCCTCATAATTGAAACGAATGCGGTAACCGAATTGCTGGAAATCCTAACTGGAGTGATGTCAGCATAAGTCTCTTCAAGTGAGAGGAGTGTGTTGATACCCTTCTGCCCATAATCAACTTCCTGGAGCAACCTAGGCAGGTCCCTATACGCATCAGGTCCACAGACAACATCAACCATCTTATCTGAATCAAGTATTTTCTCCTTCAACCGCTCTGCCATGCACCCAAGAACAGCAATCTTGGGAGGACGCAGAGATTTCGATCTCCCTCCAGCAACATTAGCTTTCCATTGCCTTTTGAGGAACCAAAAGTAGTTGAGGCGCTGCCAAACTTTCTGCTCTGCATTCTCACGGATTGCACAGGTGTTGATAAATATTATCTCTGCACTCTCAGGGTCAGGAACAATGTCATTGTACCCTTCTTTTTTCATGATTGATAGCACAATCTCCATATCATTTACATTCATTTGGCACCCGTATGTCTCATGGTAGATGCGCCCCTTGCTTACTGTCGCTGGACCAGACTCTAAACTAGACAAAGCAAAAGCAGAAAGCACGGTTATATTTCACAATGCGAGCAGAAATCATTATGAGATCTATTAACTGATCGTAGTTCGGATGGCAATATCTCTGTTACTGCTAAAAAAGAACAATCACTTACATGAAACTCAATAGCTAATAAAAACGGAAACAATGCATACTTCTGGTATGATGTCCATGTATGAGCTTGTTATTAAACACTAAAAGCAAAATGTTTCAGCACACTGACAGAGGCAAGAGCCAACCTAAATACTCCCTCCGATCCATATTAATGTTCTCAATTTTGTCTAGATTCGGATGAATCTAGTCTAAATCATTAACCAGGTACATCCGAATCTAGATAAAGTTGAGAACAATAATATGGACCAGAGAGATAGTGAGATTGCAGCCATACATCACCTATTAGCTCGCACTGGATCATGAATGGTCTAAAGCAAGGTAATCTTCTATCTTTGTGCACAAAACAGAAACACTTTTTAACAGATGAAACCGAGAGTTCAAACAATAACCCGATGCAGTTTTCCTCCAATTTACAGGTTTTCTGATGATTTAATTGTTTAACACAACGGCAGCATCACGAGCTGAGCGAAATGACAGGTGTGCAAGAAGAACTAACTTACTCTGCCTGGGGCTCAGAGACGACCGTGGCGGCGGTGAGGGAGCGGGTGAGGTGGCGAGGAGACGGAGGCGGGAGTCGGCGCCGCGGAGCGGGGACGGAAAGCGGGGTAGGGAGAGCGCCGTAGTGGCGCATGGAGGCTAGGAGGAGCACGCGGTGGCGATGGCCGAGGCTCCGCCCGAGGCGGGCGGCGGTGAGGGGGGCGAGCGGCGCCGCCATCACGGTCTGGGTGGCGGGGGAGTGGTGGAGAGGTGAGCAGGGAGGAATCGGGTAGGAGCGGCGCGTGTCAGGGGCTACCCGGATAACAACTTGGGGCCAAACTGGCCGTCTGATTTAAGATCAGTGGTCCAAAATAATTTAATCAATTTCTTGTCCAGATCCATCTTTCGCCTCTATCTATACTATTAAAACAATTCACGTCATTCTTCAGCTTAAAAATTTCCGTCTGCCGACTTTAAACGGTTTTACCCCTGGAAGTTGGTAATATTACTGCCACAGCCACCGTCAAGTGATCACCAATATGTGGAAATCCCACATCGCGAGCACCCCTCCACGATGCGCCGCCCCCAAGCCCTTGCCTCGAGCTCACCGGCGCCGCCCCCAATCTCCTGCCTCGAGCCGGCTGGCGCCGCCTCTAGTCCCTTGCATCAAGCCCGACCTCCGTCTACACGTCCCAATCGCGGATGCCTACCGACGTCGTCGTCTCTATGCGTCCCCGCACGGCTGGACCCTAGCAACCGACCGGCCGGTCTTGCTGCCCCTCCTCCACTCCCTTCACGGCGCCTCTCGCCGCTCTCCCTTACTTCGTGGAGACCGCACCGCATCGCCCGGCGAATGATGCGGGAGCCGGCGGCCGAGCACCTCGAGGAGAGGCAGGCGGACTGGGCCTCTCCTTCATCGCCGTCGCTGCCGTCATGCTCGTGCTCAGCCACGATGAAAATCCCCCATGCCGCTCCAAACCTGGGTCATTGGATACGCCCTGTAGTGCATCGTCCACATGATCTGTGTCGCCGTCGAGTACCAGATGCGCCATAGCCAGCGCGGCGGGGTGACAGTACCCACTGACGAGGAGAGGGTGTAACATCCCAAAACTTTAATCCAAGCTTATCAAGATCCCAATCATCAAAATTTAGGATTAACAAAAACTTTTCCAAATTAAAAATGAAAGCATTTATGTGTATGTGCATATAATTTAGGAATTTATTTGAATTGCCATGGTTCTGTGATTCTTTGGTTGTAAAATGTTTGTATGGTAAATTAAACATCATCTAAACCTTTCCCAAGCAAATCCCAAAGAAAATCAAATAAAAAACAATTAAAAAGAAGGAATGATTATTTTGATCATTTTAATCCACTACACTACTTTGAGTGTTCCTAGCACTCAGTTCTCAACATAAATAATTATAGATCTTTACATCCCTTGCTAGTACACATAATGAGGTACCAAGGCCCACTTTTTGATCTGCTAAAAACATTCAAATATTTATTTTAAATGGCATGTGAAAATTGAATTCAATGCATATGCCTAGATCACCCCTATTTCAAAAACCATCCAATTGACCTCCACTTTCAAAACCCTTGCAACCAGAGACTACCTAGCACTAGTGTAGATCACTCAAAAATTTTGAAACCAAAATTCAAACTTTTGCTTCTTGCGGCCATTTCATCAAACAGGTGGCAAACACAAATCTTGCAAATTCCAAAACACTATAGTGAGCAGTGGATTTGGTCACCATTTGGCCCTAACTTGGTCCCCTTGTCCCCCCAGCTAAAACCCTGGCCCTATCTCTCTCTCCCTCTCCCCTATCCGCTCCAGTACCAAGCCACCCAACGCCATGCGCCAGGTCGACCATGGACAGCTCGCACCAGTCGTCCCGCGCTCTCCTTCGCTCGCTGGCAGACAGGCTCCATCACACCGCACCGCCTCGACCAGCCCCCGACCAAAATCGAGCGGAGGACCAGCCGCATTTGCTCGCGCCCATGCCTCTGTCCGCCATGCCGATCACCCCGGAGTGCCGCCAGAGCAAAGACCGACCGCTTAGCCTAGCCTTGCGGAAGACTCAGCAGCCCCAACACCGCCCAGACATCCTCGTCACGCCTGCGTGACAGCAGCCCGGAGGAACTGCGTCGAACACCGCCAAGGCTTCACCGCACGCCCCCGACCAGTAGAGACCTCGCCTTGCCACGCCTTTAATCCCCAGAGGACCGCCAGGGGACAGAGAATCCATCGCCGCTCTCGTCCATGCCGAGCGAGCCCCGCATCATCGTCACCGATGACCTCACCGGCGCCCGCTCTGCCCTCTCGTCGACCCTATATAAAGCGACCACCCCAGCCTCAATTCTCCACACTCACTCACTCCCCACCTCTCAATGAACCTCACCCACCTCTAGTCGACGCCGTTCGAGCTCTGTCTCGCCGGAATTGGAGCCGAAGCCGCCGCAGCAGGAGGAGAAGGGCGTCTGCGATTTAGGGCACCCCAAGCTCCGCCGCAACCGCGTCTCGCCTCGCCGTTGTCTACCAGCCCGTTTGCCCGCCTCACCAACCTTGCTGGAGCCCTGGTATGCCCCCAATCGACCCCCACCGCCGCGTCTAGGTCAGACTCTCGCTGGAGTAATCCGTCGTTGATGATGACCTCCCACCGTTGGATCGTCTTTAGATCGTGTGGTCCAGGATGCTAGATATCGTTTCGGTGTTTTTGTGCCGCTGACCGGTGGAGCCCGCATGTCAGCAAATGTTGCACTTGAGCATAGCTGGGCCCCGATTAGTTCCCCATGAAGAGTTAGAAATTCAAATTTAGTTTTTTCTATTTAGAGTTAATCTAGTTTCTGTCCACTATTTTAAAAATCAATTTTGGGAGTTTGACAAATCCAAATTGCATGAAACCAATTTTGCCTGAAAGGTATTGAAATGATCTATCCAAGCCCGTTGGATTTAATTCAATTAGAGTTATAGATCTCTCCTAGTAAAAATAATAAAATAGAAGCTTTTGCACCTTGCAACATTTTTATAAAATCAACTAAGATAGGTTTTGAGTTGATTCCAACTCTCAAAATTCAAATTTCATCATACCTATATGAATATGTAATAATATTAAGGTTTAGATGCAGTGACTTTGGACTAGTACCAAAATAATGCTATATAGGCATTTCTAGTCACTTTAAATCATTAAATAATGAACCTAAACCAAAGTAATTATGATCCAACCCTTAAATCCCATTCCCACGTGTTAGAATATGTGGTGATGACATGTGTCCACATGATCCCATATTTTAAATGGTGAATATTAAATCTTAGTTAATTTTTCAATGAGTAGAAATTACTTTTCTAAAATAAAAAGGAGGAAACTAGTGAATAAAACTTGTGATGCTTGTGATGATAATAGATCATCAATTGTATGCCTTAGAGTACTAATTAGACTAGTTAAGTATTGTTTGGTGATTGTGTATTCTGTATGTATTTATAGAAGATAGTACCGACCAAGCTTACGAGGAGGAGGAGTGCTACCAAGAAGAATAAGAAAACTTCAACCACTGCACCAACCAAGGCAAGCCACCATTAACAATGCAAGCTAGCACTTGCAAGCTATTGTTAGCAAGCTAGAATTAAGCTAGATGAATGAGCAAAGATGCCTTGGGCATGCTTTGATCACACCACCTTGACTATTACTACCCCAAGTATTACCTTACAAGATTTACTTCCTTTAATTTACACAAAGTCCCTTACTTGTTTTGAAGGTAGCATAAAGAGTATAAAACTTGACCTATTTAGATAAGCTTTAGATGTCATTCTATGGCATGAGATTGAACCCATCTTTTTCACCTTAGTGAACACTCTTAAATTAGTAGGTAAGAGTAGATCAAAAAAACTTGAGTCACTTAGATGGGAACACTTGGTGAAAAAGAATTATGAAAACCTTGGAATGATGAGTCATTCTATTGAGATGTTTTGACATGTGTTGAGAAACACAAATGGTTTATGATGATGAAAATGTTGAGGCATGAGCCTTAGCCCTTTTATAAAACTGATGGTTGGATTCGGATGCAATACCATTCCAAATTTACTGTACAACCACACTACCTGAATTGGGTAAGGCTTAGCTGGAAATTTATATGCATTAGTATTAGTTCCCTCGCGGGAGAGGTTTGAGCTGAGGCTACCTCTCAATGTTGTCCACCTATGCAGTGCCCAAGATGACAGATGGTCATGGTTGGGAGGCCATGCTCATAGGAGAGGTGCTTATACTAGGGTGTGTAAAGGGAAGGTTATGTTTGATTATCTGCATACTAAGTATGATGATTGAGGTTATCCTCGATGGATGTATCGAATCTTGTGGTGAAAGTGTACCACCTGCAGAGTGTCAAACTATTGAATAGCTGCGTCATGATTATGGACAGTTTGAATGGCCATACTGTTTCGTTGTCAGATGTTTTAAAAACAACTTATGAGATGAATAATGAATCTTGACTTGACCACAACAGGGTTGTGTTTATGAAAATAGCTTCCCAACTTAAGTGATTCTAGAACTTTATTTTATCTTTCTTTACTTCTGAACTCAGCTTAGGTTTTAAACTTAACTTTATAGTTAAACTTAGATTTAGCACTTTAACTTAGCATTATACTACTTGTTAGTGGTAGTTTGCGAGTACTTAAAGAGTACTCATGGCTTTTGTCCCTGGCTATTCTCATGGCCAGACTATGAAGGAGACTACCAAGATGATGGCCAGCAGGACGGCTATGATAACTAGGACTATCTGACTTCGTCAGCATTGCCTGTGCCCCTGAAGATGGACCCCACCGCTACGCTTATCTTTTATTTCCGTTGCTTGTTGTATTAAGACTAGATCATGAGATCCTTATTTGTGTAAGATCTTATGTATGGTTTGTAATGGATGATGTACTGTGATATCCAATCTGTTATGTCTCGCAAAAATGGTAATCCTGGGATTGCGAGGTATGGCATAACGGGCATCTGGGATTAAAAATCCGGGTGTTGATAAGTTGGTATCAGAGCCATCCTGACCATAGGAGACCCTAGTTAGAATGGACGTCCGAACAAAAACGTAGTTTCAAAACCAAAATGAGTATTTACGAAAAACTATCTCCTCTCTTATCCTTGGGAATTCATTCTGTCTCAAAAATTCATGTTCCTCAAAATTCTTACATTATTACTTAAAAATTTGACACACTTGATCACTTCACTAATTTCCTCATCCTTAATTCTTGTAGATGGAGACTCAGTTCAGCAAGTTTTACCAGTTGGGAAACGGAGGTCAGCTGATCTTCGAGAGGGATCTGGATTCACTGTCGGAGTTATTGGGACGCCCACATCCGGAGTTTCTTGGAGCTCAACTTCCAGGACCCCCAGGAGGAGATCTACAAAGGCTAGTCACCGCGGATCTTAGAGGAAGCATCAAGCACCAACTTCCGGAGAATTCAGTTCTCCGTGAGAGAACAACTGGCTAGATGGATTAGCCAGGGCAATGCATGAAGCTCTCGCACGTCTATGTGCCCTCAGCGTCAACAAAATCCAAGGAACCCGTTTTGCTCACTATGCAAGACGTGACTTCATGGGAATGCCGATGGAGATGCCAAGTCACCCAGATTTGAGGCGTCAAGTGGAGAATCTTGACTTCTTGCTGCATGACAGACAACAGGAACTGGACAATGCCAGTGAGCTAGCCAACCAGAACCGTGCCATTGCCGACCAGAAGGCCTAGACTTTTGCACTGCTCGTCCAGGATCGCCAGTCTCTTTGCCGCCAGCGTGCAAAGAAGGATCACACCATCGCCCGTCTTCGCAAGAAGGTGGCCGACCTCGAGAAGACCGTCAAGGAGCAGGAAGCTCAGCTTGTCGCCAAGGAAGAAGAGGATGAGGGTGAAGACATCCAGGGAGACATGGATTCTTACCTCAGCAACGATGATGACTTTCTGGAGGAGGATGTCATGGACTTCTACACTGCGATGAGGACTCCGACTTCATCGACGATGAGTAGATGCACTAGAGCACTGTCGTAGCATGAGATGTATCGGTCCCACTGTATCGTAGCTTACAAAATGGTTCTTCAAACCATCTGTTTTTCTTTTGATTGTTGTGGTGTGTGTTGTATCGTGTGCTTGTTTGCATGAATGAAATGGAGTTAGTTGAAAAACCTGAGTCTAACTCAAAGTTTTAGCTTTGAAACCAAAGCCATGAACCTTAGAATTTCCCTCTTACCCCTATATCTATCTCAATCTTCAGATGACTCGTGGAAACCAAGGAGGGAGCAGCTCATCACAGGACCCAATGCTGCAGATCTTGCAGAATCTCATCACCGACCGTGAAGCAAGCAGGGCAGAACGTCAAGCCAACTTAGCAACACTACAGCAGATCGCCCAGATGGCTCTCAACAACCAAGGGCATGGAAATCAGGATCACTATGGATCCAAACTCAAAAAAATTCAGAATACCAATCCCCCAATCTTCAACCAATCTGAAAACCCATTAGATGTTGATGACTGGTTACAGACAATGGAAAACAACCTCGAAGTTGCAGGAGTTGATGAAAACGAGAAAGTTCTCTTCGCCACCCACTATCTGGCGAGAGATGCAAGAGCTTGGTGGAATAGTATCCGCAATATGAACCATGGTCAAGTGATGACATGGGAAGCATTCAAAGTCAAGTTCAGCCGCACCCACGTGCCGCAAGGTCTAGTCAACAGGATGAGAGATGAATTCCGCGAATTTAAGCAAGGATGAATGACTGTGGTAGAATACCGTGACAGATTCCTGTCACTTGCTAGATATGCACCGGATGAAATCAACACGAAGGTCAAGAAGAAGGAGAGATTCTTGAACGGACCGCATGATGAGATGCAGACAGTCCTCGTCAACATCCATTTTTAGGATCTCGAAGAGCTAGTCGACTCTGCCATTCAGATGGAAGGGAAGATTAACCAGGAAAATGACAACCGCAAACATCGTATGATGCAGCAATCAGGATCCAGTAGTCACCAGAAGTACCGTCCCAACCCCTCACCAGGATATGCACCAAGGAGCAACCGACACCCAATGTCTCGCCCAAGCTACCCCAACCATAGCGGAGGCAATGTGAAGTCCGGAGGAAACCATCACAACTCCGGCAATGCCAACCATTTCAACCGGGCACTTCCCAAGAGCAACAACAACAACACTGCACCCAGAACTGGCAGCAATGTTGTGCCTGTCGCAGCCAAGGACAAGTCCCAGATCACTTGTTTCGAGTGTGGAGTGAAGGGTCACTACTCCAATGAGTGTCCCAAGAAGATTGCAGCCAATGCCAATGTGAATGCCCCAGCTCAACAGTAGCATCGTGTTCAGCCAAGAAGAAGGTTTGCCCCAGGGAACCCTCACAACCCCAACGGTCATCTCTTCCACATGAACGCAGAAGAAGCCAAGAAGCGCCAGATGTAGTGCTGGGTATGTTTTCCGTCAACTCAGTTTTAGCAAGAGTATTGTTTGATTTGGGAGCATCACATTCATTTGTCACCGAAGAATTTGCATGCACTAGTAAGATTCACCCAACCAACTTGAAGCATGTCATGATAGTTCAAATCCCTGGTTCAACTACAAAAGCTAGAAAAATTTGCAAAGTTGTGCCTATCAGAATACATGGGATAGATTTTTATGCCAACCTAATAGTACTTGGAACCAAAGGATTGGAAGTAGTACTAGGTATGGACTAGATGTCAAGGCATAAAGGACTGATAGACTGTGCTAAGAAAGCCATCACCATGACCAGTAGTTCTGGAGTCACAGTAGAGCATATATCGGAAACCTTACCTCGCCAATTCAAGTGCAACAAGAGTCTAGCCCTACCCACCATTAACCAGGTCAGAGTAGTCTGTGAATACCTCGACATATTCCCAGATGAATTGCCAGGTATGCCCCCGGATAGGGATATTGAGTTCAATATCGAACTAATCCCCGTAACCGGACCCATAGCACAGAGACCCTATAGCATGAACCCCTCAGAGTTAGTTGAGTTGAAAAAGTAGTTAGATGCCATGTTAGCAACATGCTTGATTCAACCAAGCGCATCGCCATGGAGATCACTAGTGTTATTCATCGACAAGAAAGATGGAGGCAATCGTCTGTGTACAGATTACAGAAAGTTGAATGACGTCACCATCAAGAACAAGTACCCCTTGCCAAAGATAGAGGATCTATTTGATCAATTGACTAGAGCCTAGGTATTCTCAAAGATTTATCTTAGGACTGGTTATCACCAACTTAAGATTCGTGCAACGGATATTCCGAAGACCGCCTTTACTACTCGTTATGGTTTATACGAGTATACGGTTATGTCTTTTGGATTAACCAATGCCCCTGCTTATTTCATGAATCTCATGAATAATATCTTTATGAATTTCCTAGATAAGTTTGTAGTTGTATTTATCGACGACATCCTTATCTACTCCAAGTTAGAAGAGCATGAGCAACATCTGAGAATCATCCTAGAAACCCCGAGAGAGCATCAGTTATATGCCAAGTTCAGCAAGTGTGAGTTTTGGCTAAAATAAGTAGGATTCCTAGGACATATTGTGTCTACCGGAGGAGTCTCTGTTGATCCCGCCAAGATCAAAGATGTCGAAGAATGGGAAGCCCCAACCACTCAAACCCAAGTCCGTGCATTTCTCGGATTAGCGGGATACTACCGCAAGTTCGTGGAAGGATTCTTGAGCATAGCCCGACCCATGACCCAATTGTTGAAGAAGGACAAGAAGTTTGAATGGACAGACAAATGTGAAGCCATTTGGGAGTCAAGAAGAGATTGATATCAGCCCCAATATTGATCATGCCGACATCAAGAAGCCGCTTTGATGTATTGTGACGCATCCAAGATTGGTCTCGGTTGTGTATTGATGCAAGAAGGCAGAGTCATCGCAGACTGTCTCTCGACATCAAGCAAAGATGAGCAGAACTATCCGACCCATGATCTTGAGCTAGCAGCTATGGTTCTAGCATTGAAGACCTGGTGTCATTATTTGATGGGTAATCGCTGTGAGATTTACTCGGATCACAAAACCTTGAAGTACACTCAGAAGGAGCTGAATATGAGGCAAAGGAGATGGATAGAGTTAATCAAGGATTATGACCTTGACATTCACTATCACCCCGGCAAAGCCAATGTGGTAGCTGATGCTCTTAGCAGATTGCCGTGTAGGCTAAACACCATGATCAAGGAGAAGCAACCAAGTTTGTATGAGGAGTTGGAGCAGTTCAGGACTGAATTGGTTAGCAAAGGATTCTTAGCTAGCATTGAACTTCAACCCACTTTGATTAGCCAAATCAAGGAATCCCAGAAGGGGAATGAAAGTATCGACAGAATCAAACGTCGTATTGGTACAGGAAAGGTACCTGGATTTACCGAAGACGAAGAAGGAGTACTGTGGTACAAAGGACATATCTGTGTGCCAGCAGATTCGGAGCTAAAGCAAGTTATCATGAAGTAAGCTCATGATACTCTTTATTCTATCCACCCCGGAGGAACGAAGATGTATCAGGACTTGAAAGAGCAATTTTGGTGGCACAAGATGAAGAGAGAAATCGGAAGCTACATCGCCAAGTGTGACATCTGTCAAAGAGTCAAAGCAGAGCACCAGAGACCCGCAGGACTGTTGCAACCATTGAAGATTCCGGAATGGAAATGGGATTCCGTCGGAATGGACTTTATCACCGGTTTGCCTACTTCTAGTAGGGGAAATGACTCAATCTGGGTCATAGTTGATAGACTGTCCAAGGTAGCCCACTTCATACATGTTAAGACAACCTACCAGAGTGCAAAGCTAGCAGAACTGTACATTGCTAGGATTGTTAGTCTGCATGGAACCCCCAAGACCATAGTATCAGATCGAGGAACCCAGTTTACCTCGAGATTTTGGCAGAAAGTTCAAGAAGGATTGGGAACCAAGTTGAACTTCAGCACCGTGTATCACCCTCAAACAGATGGATAGACTGAGAGAGTCAACCAGATCTTAGAGGATATGCTTAGAGCTTGTGTGTTGGAGTATGGATCAAAATGGGAAGATTGCCTGCCTTTCGCAGAATTCTCATATAACAACAGTTATCAAGCTAGTTTGCAGATGGCACCATTTGAGTTCCTATACGGAAGGAAGTGTCATACCCCTTTGAATTGGTCGCAAGTAGGAGAGAGTCAGATCTTTGGACCCGACATTCTCCGAGAAGCCGAAGAGAAAGTTCACAAAGTCCGTGAACACCTCAAGACCGCCCAATCCAGACAGAAGAGTTATGCCGACAAGAGAAGGAGAGACCTGACTTTCAATCTCGGAGATTTTGTATATCTCAAAGTTTCACCCCTGAAGGGAACCCAACACTTTAGTCTGAAAGGAAAGTTAGCCCCCAGATATATCAGGCCCTTCAAAATTCTGAACTGTCGAGGAGAAGTCTCGTATCAACTGGAACTGCCTGAAGAGATGTCAGCCATCCACAATGTGTTCCATATCTTGTTACTTCGCAAATGCCTAGAAGTGCCGGAGAAGACTGAAGTTTTCAAGAACATCGATCACAGAGCTGTAGAGATCAACAATGACCTGATCTATCGTGAAGTGCCCATCCGTATCTTGGAAGAAGCCTACAGAACCACCAGGACCAGGAGTATCAAGTTTCTCAAGATTCAGTGGAGCAACCATACCAAGGAGGAAGCCACTTGGGAGCGCGAAGATTACATTAGGACAGAGTTCCCAGATCTCTTTAGTTCCTAGTTTTCTTTGTAAATCTCGGGACGAGATTTTGTTTAAGCGGGGAAGGTTTGTAACATCCTAAAACTTTAATCCAAGCTTATCAAGATCCCAATCATCAAAATTTAGGGTTAACAAAAACTTTTCCAAATTAAAAATGAAAGCATTCATGTGTATGTGCATTTACTTTAGGAATTGATTTGAATTGCCATGGTTCTACGATTCTTTGGTTGTAAAATGTTTGTATGGTAAATTAAACATCATCTAAACCTTTCCCAAGCAAATCCCAAAGAAAATCAAATCAAAAACAATTGAAAAGGAGGAATGGTCATTTTGGTCATTTTAATCCACTACACTACTTTGAGTGTTCCTAGCACTCAGTTCTCAACAGAAATAATTCTAGATCTTTACACACCTTGCTAGTACACATAATGAGGTACCAAGGCCCACTTTTTGATCTGCTAAAAACATTCAAATACTTATTTTAAATGGCATGTGAAAATTGAATTCAATGCATATGCCTAGATCACCCCTATTTCAAAAACCATCCAATTGACCTCCACTTTCAAAACCCTTGCAACCAGAGACTACCTAGCACTAGTGTAGATCACTCAAAAAATTTGAAACCAAAATTCAAACTTTTGCTTCTTGCGGCCATTTCATCAAACAGGTGGCAAACACAAATCTTGCAAATTCCAAAACACTATAGTGAGCAGTAGATTTGGTCACCATTTGGGCCTAACTTGGTCCCCTTGTCCCCCCAGCTAAAACCCCGGCCCTAGCTCTCTCTCCCTCTCCCCTATCTGCTCCAGTACCAAGCCTCCCGACGCCATGCGCCAGGTCAACCATGGACAGCTCGCACCAGCCGTCCCGCGCTCTCCTTTGCTCGCTGGCAGACAAGCGCCATCACACCACACCGCCTCGACCAGCCCCCCGACCAAAATCGAGCGGAGGACCAGCCGCATTTGCTCGTGCCCATGCCTCTGTCCGCCATGCCGATCACCCCGGAGCGCCGCGCCCGCCAGAGCAGCACCGACCTCGCCTAGCCCTAGCCTTGCGTGGCAGCACCCGCAGCAGGCCCAGCAACCGCCCAGACATCCTCGTTCGCCGCCTCGCGACCAGCAGCCCGGAGGAACCGCGTCGAACACCGCCGCCCGTGCTCAGTTCACCGCACGCCCCCGACCAGTAGAGACCTCGCCTTGCCACGCCTTTAAGCCCCAGAGGACCGCCTGGGGACAGAGAATCCATCGCCTCTCTCGCCCATGCCGAGCGAGCCCCGCATCATCGTCACCGATGACCTCACCAGCGCCCGCTCTGCCCTCTCGTCGACCCTATATAAAGCGACCACCCCAGCCTCAATTCTCCACACTCACTCACTCCCCACCTCTCACTGAACCTCACCCACCTCTAGCCATGCCGCTCGAGCTCTGTCTCCCCGGAATTGGAGCCGAAGCCGCCGCAGAAGGAGGAGAAGGGCGTCTGCGATTTAGAGCACCCCAAGCTCTGCCGCAACCGCGCATCGCCTCGTCGTTGTCTACCAGCCCGTTTGCCCGCCTCACCGGCCTTGCTGGAGCCCTGGTATGCCCCAGTTGACCCCCACCGCCGCGTCTAGGTCAGACTCTCGCCGGAGTAATCGGTCGTTGATGATGACCTCCCACCGTTGGATCGTCTTTAGATCGTGTGGTCCAGGATGCTAGATATCGTTTCGGTGTTTTGTGCCGACCGTGGAGCCGCATGTCGTGCCTGCTGACGCACTGAGCATAGCTGGGCCGGCCCAGTTAGTTCCCGCGCGAGTTAGAAATTCAAATTTAGTTTTTTCTATTTAGAGTTAA
Source organism: Avena insularis (assembly GCA_023614405.1). NCBI lineage: Eukaryota > Viridiplantae > Streptophyta > Magnoliopsida > Poales > Poaceae > Avena > Avena insularis. Next base: position 260,627,423 of record CM042690.1, on the reverse strand, counting down.
TCTAGTTTCTGTCCACTATTTTAAAAATCAATTTTGGGAGGTTGACAAATCCAAATTGCATGAAACCAATTTTGCCTGAAAGGTATTGAAATGATCTATCCAAGCCCGTTGGATTTAATTCAATTAGAGTTATAGATCTCTCCTAGTAAAATTAATAAAATAGAAGCTTTTGCACCTTGCAACATTTTTATAAAATCAACTAAGATAGGTTTTGAGTTGATTCCAACTCTCAAAATTCAAATTTCATCATAACTATCTGAATATGTAATAATATTAAGGTTTAGATGCAGTGACTTTGGACTAGTACCAAAATAATGCTATATAGGCATTTCTAGTCACTTTAAATCATTAAATAATGAACCTAAACCAAAGTAATTATGATCCAACTCTTAAATCCCATTCCCACATGTTAGAATATGTGGTGATGACATGTGTCCACATGATCCCATATTTTAAGTGGTGAATATTAAATCTTAGTTAATTTTTCAATGAGTAGAAATTACTTTTCTAAAATAAAAAGGAGGAAACTAGTGAATAAAACTTGTGATGCTTGTGATGATAATAGATCATCAATTGTATGCCTTAGAGTACTAATTAGACTAGTTAAGTATTGTTTGGTGATTGTGTATTCTGTATGTATTTATAGAAGATAGTACCGACCAAGCTTACGAGGAGGAGGAGTGCTACCAAGAAGAAGAAGAAAACTTCAACCACTGCACCAACCAAGGCAAGCCACCATTAACAATGCAAGCTAGCACTTGCAAGCTATTGTTAGCAAGCTAGAATTAAGCTAGATGAATGAGCAAAGATGCCTTGGGCATGCTTTGGTCACACCACCTTGACTATTACTACCCCAAGTATTACCTTACAAGATTTACTTCCTTTAATTTACACAAAGTCCCTTACTTGTTTTGAAGGTAGCATAAAGAGTATAAAACTTGACCTATTTAGATAAGCTTTAGATGTCATTCTATGGCATGAGATTGAACCCATCTTTTTCACCTTAGTGAACACTCTTAAATTAGTAGGTAAGAGTAGATCAAAAAAACTTGAGTCACTTAGATGGGAACACTTGGTGAAAAAGAATTATGAAAACCTTGGAATGATGAGTCATTCTATTGAGATGTTTTGACATGTGTTGAGAAACACAAATGGTTTATGATGATGAAAATGTTGAGGCATGAGCCTTAGCCCTTTTATAAAACTGATGGTTGGATTCGGATGCAATACCATTCCAAATTTACTGTACAACCACACTACCTGAATTGGGTAAGGCTTAGCTGGAAATTTATATGCATTAGTATTAGTTCCCTCGCGGGAGAGGTTTGAGCTGAGGCTACCTCTCAATGTTGTCCACCTATGCAGTGCCCAAGATGACAGATGGTCATGGTTGGGAGGCCATGCTCATAGGAGAGGTGCTTATACTAGGGTGTGTAAAGGGAAAGTTATGTTTGATTATCTGCATACTAAGTATGATGATTCAGGGTTATCCACGATGATGTATCGAATCTTGTGGTGAAAGTGTACCACCTCTGCAGAGTGTCAAACTATTCGAATAGCCGCGTCCGCGGTTATGGACAGTTTGAATGGCCATACTGTTTCGTTGTCAGATGTTTTAAAAACAACTTATGAGATGAATAATGAATCTTGACTTGACCACAACAGGGTTGTGTTTATGAAAATAGCTTCCCAACTTAAGTGATTCTAGAACTTTATTTTATCTTTCTTTACTTCTGAACTCAGCTTAGGTTTCAAACTTAACTTTATAGTTAAACTTAGATTTAGCACTTTAACTTAGCACTATACTACTTGTTAGTGGTAGTTTGCGAGTACTTAAAAGAGTACTCATGGCTTTTGTACCTGGCTATTCTCATGGCCAGACTATGAAGGAGACTACCAAGATGATGGCCAGCAGGACGACTATGATAACTAGGACTATCTGACTTCGTCAGCATTGCCTGTGCCCCTGAAGATGGATCCCGCTACGCTTATCTTTTATTTCCGCTGCTTGTTATATTAAGACTGGATCATGAGATCCTTATTTGTGTAAGACGTTATGTATGGTTTGTAATGGATGATGTATTGTGATATCCAATCCGTTATGTCTCGCAAAAATGGTAATCCTGGGATTGCGAGGTATGGCATAACGGGCATCTGGGATTAAAAATCCGGGTGTTGACAGAGGGGCAGTGATGGCTCCACTTTGTCTAACGATGAGGATTCCAGCGAGCATTATATTCATGGTCACGGCACCGATTACGTCAACTAATTGGAGGGATCTGGCAAGCAATCGACCTGGTCGATTAAAGAAAGTTTAGCAAAGCTGCTTTACAACTGTGTAGTTTCTAATCAAATTTTCCTTATCTAGCCCCTAGCAACGGTAGTGGTTTTTACTATTTAATCTGAGTAGTGCATGTGCGCCGTTCTACAAGGAAACACACACGATTACATATAAGCCATGTTATATTATCGTACTGCTGTTGATAATTATTAATAGATCGGAGGAATTTCGCAAAAATAAAATTGCAGTCTTTTTTTGCGGGTACATATTATTGCTGTTGTGTAGCTAAAAATGTGTTATACAGGGTATGTTTAGGTTCTGTTCTATGGGTGGTTTCTCTTTTTGGTTTACGGACTGCGGTTAATAGAGAAGTGTGGCTGATACAAGAAATGTGGAGTGAATTACTCATACAAAGTTATTACTTAATAGTTAACTAGCTGAATGACCGTGCGTTGCCACAGAAACGATAATAATATGGACATACAAATGAAACTATTAATTTACATTTGGAACAGATGTTAGATGTCATGTGGTCACTATCCATACATTGCCGAATATCAATTCTCTCTCGCATTGGTATTATTTTTAAAGTTTAGCAAACCTACGAAGACATCCTCTAAGCTTGATGTAGTATTAAGAAAAGATCACAAGTTGAAGTAATTTCAGGCATCTCAAGGATTTTTTAGGGCATGAAAAAATTCAGTACTGGAGGGACCAACCATGTAGAGAATCATCTGAACAACTCAATTTTTTTAAGTATGAATCTTGTTACTCCCTCCGATCCATATTAGTTGATTCGATTTTGTCTAGATTCGGATGTATCTAGACATGTTTTAGTACTAGATTTATCCGAATCTAGATAAATCCAAGTCAACTAATATGGATCGGAGGGAGTATTAGAATTACAACAGGCTATCATCTTTGTATTGTCCATTGTCACAATTTTGTATTTATCTAGGTTTTCTGCTAAGCAACAAAAAATCGCCTATCATTGTAGTGAATCGTTCATTACCAAGCAAGTCTTTTGAGTTGTACATATTCCAAGCAAAGCATTTCATGTAGATTTTGTCTCACCATACATTCATCAATGTACCTCTTTTATACATATCCAAAATCTTATTGCGGCTAACAACACCAGGATTGGTGAAGTTCCAGATGCCCGGGAAGTTCCAGTTAGCCTTCCCAACTGAAATTTGCAAAGGCTCATCCAACACCATCATACTGTTTGGGATGTTTACCGCCTTATCATAGACTAATCTGTGTGATGAAGTTTAAGGGATTGTTGTGGTCAGGCGATATTCGCGTCACTCTCAGAGTGCACGTAAGAGCATTAATTCATGCAACATAGATGCGTATGCAAGATTCATATAGAGAAGTTCTACATGAGTTTAAGAAACTTCTGTCCATAATATTGACACAAACCATTGACCAGAAGGGTATTAAACTTGGAATTCTGAACAAATTGGTTACTAATTACCTGATCCTAAAGATGGTGATGCTGGGAACATACACGAGGAAGCTTCAGTACAACTCTCCTAACAATGAACAGGAAACATTCATAGCTTCGAAAAGTAGGAGTTAATGAACCATTCGTTGTGGAAAAAATTTACATCTGAAACATGATCAGCCTTCCATTTCTCTTCTAGGCGCTTTGACATTCTTCTACATGGAGTTGCCTTCCTATGATTTGTGGTGATTTCGGAGCACATTTCAACTATGTCAATTCATTTTCATATCACGTCAACACCCAAGCACAAGATAAATACAGCTTAGTGGGTTTAAATTGTGTATTTCTTAATCCACATACAAGTTTGTGCACAAAAATATTTAGTTATTAAAGAGGAGACATCTGATCAAATGATATTGAGAGCTCAAGATAAGGTTGCATGTTTGACCCAAGACAAAAAGAAACCATGAATTATACTGTGCAATGAAACGAAAAACTCAGCGAAGATGTAAATATTATCTTAATCATATATTTAGTTATTATATATAATATTTTTGAAGAAACGGAAAATGGCTTCCAAAAGGCTGCTCAATTAACCTTAGAAATGCACATGGTAGGTTTATTAAGCAAAAAAGTTGTACAGAAAAGAAGAAAATCAAACAATAAATATATTCATCTAAAAGGATGCCAACATACTATCCCTATCAGCATGGAGGTCATATTCATGATTTTAGCTGCCACAACGCTGAAGGCTCTTTAATCTTCCTTGAGGGGGCATATGATCTTCATCTACACAATGCAAACTCCGAATTATTTACAGAATGTACCGTTAATATTAGATTAATTTTATATATTACTACAAAATAATAAACACACATAAAATTACACTGCATGTATACTGTCATAGCTACTCCGTCAGGTGTCTTTATTGTTAGTAGCTTCAGAATATCCATAGGATCATTCTTCCCAGCGACCTTTCTCATATTCTTTCAGAATATTTTTCCAAGAAGTACACTAATCCATCCTGTCCAGCCATATAACAAGAAATTGAGAGAATGAGTTCCTGAAGAACCTTTTGGTGTTGGAGTCACCATCCTGGTCTGATTATTAGTAAACAGATTTAGTGTCCTTTTAATTTCCTCAGATGAAAACATTTTTTGTTCTTTTCAAGTGAATAATGGACAACGCGGGCTGAACGCTGTTGAGGAGGAGCGAGAAGGCGAAGACCACACCCAGGCTGGAAACGGCGTCCACCACCTCAGGGCTCTCGGTGAAGGGCAAGCCATAGACGTCACGGAGGAGCAGGACAGCGCCGAAGAAGGCCAAGCCGATGGCGAGGGAGGACATGAGCACCACCGTGATCGCGAACTTGGCAGCCCACGAACCACCCACGCCCAGCTCGTTCGACACCCTCACGCTGCATCATCTACATCAATCAATAAACAACTTTTGATTTGGATGCGTACCTGGATTTGTTTGTCCTTTTTTGCATTCCCCATGCGTACTGCTTAGCTTCGTAGGAAGAGAGACCGAAGAAGCCAGCCAAAAAAGTAGATAAAACATGACATAAGCTGCATACTACAGTACAGAGAGAGTAAACCGAAGATCATGTTTCTACAGTTGCTTCCGTCCATGGAATTGATTTAGCTGGGTACATCAACTGATGTATTAAAGATAAATCGCTAAGAAAATACATCAATTCTGATTCTAAGAAACTGGAGCTTAGGAAATCACCGAGCGTCCTAGTATGAAAGTAGACTCCTACCCGTTGATGGGGATTGACATGACGAGCAGATCGGCCGGGAGGGGAATAACCCGTCCTTACTTCTTGGCAGCTACAGGGGTTGGCTTCCTAGGGAACAGAGGCGTAGGCGGCCGCCGGGTATGGCGACAGATCGGGAGGCCAGAGGCGGCTCAAGGTGAGGGCAGCGTTGATGGGCGGTAGCTGGGGACGAAAACGAGCTTCCGCTCAGCCGATTGGAGTCGCCCCTGGTCGAGCGCGGATGCAAGCCATTACTGTAGCGCACGGACAATGGGGTAGCCAGGTCGGCGCTAGGTGGTCCGGCCGGCGTAGGGATGACCGGAGCGCGGAGTTCGGCGGCGGCCACCGAGGCCACCGACGCAGGAGGTGGTGGTCGGCGGGAGATTGACCCACGCCGGGAGCTGCAGCAGTTGCTTGCCAGCGGCGTGGCCTGGCTAGCGGTCGAGGCTCGCTGGGACAGAGTACCGCCGCTCGCTGGCCCTCCATGAGGATCCGGGGATCGATCGGGGTTGGTGGTCTGGCGGCGGGGTGGATGTTAGCGTAGGGGAACGAGAATCTGACGGGCGAAAAAAAACTGAACCGTATCGTGTATCGTCCACGTAGGCGTGGCAGTGGTGGGTAATATGACTATTTAGTCGAGGCTAAAATCGTCCAACAAAAGACATTAGGTGCAAGCCATTACTGTAGCGCACGGACAATGGGGTAGCCAGGTCGGCGCTAGGTGGTCCGGCCGGCGTAGGGCTGACCGGAGCGCGGAGTTCGGCGGCGGCCACCGAGGCCACCGACGCAGGAGGTGGTGGTCGGCATGGCAGTGGATGCAAGCCATTACTGTAGCGCACGGACAATGGGGTAGCCAGGTCGGCGCTAGGTGGTCCGGCCGGCGTAGGGATGACCGGAGCGCGGAGTTCGGCGGCGTTACCGAGGCCACCACGCAGGAGGTGGTGGTCGGCGGAGATTGACCCACGCTGCAGCAGCGATTGCTTGCCCGGCGTGGCTCGCTAGCGGTCGAGGCTCATTGGGACAGATACCGCCGCCGCTGGCCTCCATGAGGATCCGGGATCGATCGGGTTGGTGGTCTGGCGGGGTGGATGTTAGCGTAGGGGAACGAGAATCTGACGGGCGAAAAAAAACTGAACCGTATCGTGTATCGTCCACGTAGGCGTGGCAGTGGTGGGTAATATGACTATTTAGTCGAGGCTAAAATCGTCCAACAAAAGGCAGACGGAAATCAGCACGACGAACGACGCGAGTCTAAATAATAATAGTATAGATATAGATATAGATAGATAGATATAGATATAGATATAGATAGATACGAGAAGTCAGACTAGACACATTCCTTCGTACGTAACCCCTACGTACGTAACCTCCCGGGTCGCTCCCGCTGAGCGATCCCGGAGGCCCCCATCGTCGCCGCCTCCAACCTCCCCTTCCCGATCCCGCTTGGCCGCTGCTGCCGCCGTCGCTGGCGGTGGTGGCGGCGCTCGTCCCGCTGAAGGCGGAGGACGGGAGAGGATGCGTCCCGTCTCGTGCTGAAGTGGAGGGGCTTGGCGACGGCGCGTCCATGCAGGGCGGCTCAGCCGGTGAGGCTGGGACCTGAGTCTCCGGCGGGGCGGCGAAGAAGAGGCGGCGGAGCGCTGCCGTTGCGGTCATCGTCTGCCGGCATGCGAGACGGTTCTTCGCCTGGGCTGCGATCTGGTCCTCCTAGATTGAGATCTGGGCTAGAGGAGGCCGAATTGGGCATCTGATGCGATCTTTGCAAAAGTGCCTTCCGGCTGCCTTCTTTTTTGCTGCCTTCTTGCTAGATCTTGACGGGCAGCGTGGGGGCTGCGAGTCATGAGAATAAGGGCGGAGGTCCTAGGGTTCCTTCGGTGCGAAGACGGAGATCTACTTGCTGCCTGCTCTTGATGAGCTGGTCTGGAGCGACGAGTTCCGGAAGGCTCCGCCGGCGAACTCCCATGGGCGACTATGCCTGGAGATTGCTGGATCAGATTGAATTCGGTCGGGCGTACCCATGTTTTTTCCTGGCCGTTTGGTTTCAGCGGGAGTGTTGCGAAGCTTTGGTATCTGTTACTATCATGTGGCACGTCTACGATGATCCATGGTGAAGTCAGATGCAGAGAATGTCAGGACAGCTAGAACATCAGGGAAGCGATGGTGATCTGAGTCCTTTTGGCCACAAGGAACTGGCTGCGTGATCTGTGACTTGTAGCAGCGACTGTCTGTGGGGGCAACAACACAGGAGAAGTTTCCAGTCTTACCTTGCAGGGTGAAAATCCAAGGTCTGGCCTTAATTGGTTGTGCCTATCAATGACCTTGTTGAAGGCATTGTTTTGCGAGTGAGGACTTTCTCTAGGGTGAAAACCTATGATCTTTGATCGGGCGACGACGGCGCTTGTGCACTGTTTCCTTCTTGAAGGCCTCGCTATTGGAGTGGTTGGACTTCTAGTGGTGTTAGTGTCGTTGTTTCAAGTAATCGTTCTCTGTAGCAGCACTTTTCTTTTTTGTAATTCTTCTTTCTTTTTCTGGGTTGTGTGCATCCATGAGGCGCTAGGGCATGCGTTGTTGCACAGGCTGGGTGTAATTGGTATCTCTTGATATTAATATATACTCCTTTCAAAAAAATATAGATAGATACAGTTATGAAGTTCAGTTTTTTTCTGTCATGGCCTCTCTTTTAGGTGTGCTGCTGCTACCAGAGGGGTTTAGCAGGTCTCCCCGTAGATAGAGGTCCTTTCTTGTTATTACGTAAAAAAAAGGTCCTTTTATGTTAGACAGTGAATGTCTTTTATAGTACTCCCTCCTTTTTAAAAAGGATATCACAAGTTTGTCTAAATTTAATACACTACATATTGTCTACATACATTGAATTTAGACAAATCTCCAACATCCATTTCAGGACCGAGAGAGTAACAAGAATTGCAACCTGGCTGTAGTATAGATTACGTCTCTACAGATAATTCTATAATTAGTTTAGAACTTACCGCAGTAAGAAAAGTAGTACAGATGAATTTTAACGACTTCAGTACCACAATAAATATTGAGGAGTTAATTTTAATAGAAAAAATGTTCAATTACCGTGCTATGTAAATCTTGGCATTGGTTCCCTAAAATTCCTATTGCTTGGTATTACAGAAAATAATAAACAATCGCATTGTCTATTTTATACTATCCCATTCTTCTGTATGTTGGTTGTTTACAGACTTCTCTTTGTATTGTTGCATTATGCAAATATAAAACTGGTTTACACCCGTTTACAATCAAGAATGGTATGAAAAATGGTGGAGCCGGAAGAGGGAGAATATGCACCGAGAGACACATCGAGACGAAAAATATAAGAGAAAGATCAAAATTTGTAGGCCCCAGTAAAGTTATCATACGTGTGAGTATCAGTGTATGGTCTTCATAATGGTGGCGATATGGACGAGCCAAGGTGGGTGAGACCAAATCAGTGTAGACGGAACGGCATGGAAAAGATAATCGCTAAGTATGAGACAACATGGCGGAGAGGTTGGTCCTCTGTCCTAAGGACGATTTTGTGGCTATGAGCGATGTAGTGAGAACAAGATGGCAACAAATCGAGGGGGTTGATAGATTGGACAAGGAGGGGCTTGTTCGTCTGTGGTACAAAAGTTGGCAGGCCAGCGCATGGCGGTATCTAAGTTGCCTGAAATTACCGCGTTTCGAAAAGTTGGGCCGCTAACTACTGAGAGGGGCCATTTCAAGGCAAACTCATCTCACCCCTGCCAAATACAAACATTCCGTTAAACAGCCCCGTGAAGTAGATGGTCGGGACCCACATGTTGGTTATCTGTCCGTGACGCGGGCGCCAACGCGGCAACCTCTTAGGCAAATCGAGCAACTAAGTGGATTGGATGCGTTGACCAATTTCACAAATCCATTCCCAGCTTTTCCCTAGCACCGGCGGCGTCGGAATCCACCCTCTAGGCAGGACGATCCCTTTGGACATTTGACTTCCGGGGCCAAGTTGCTGCGCCCAGTTGCTGCGCCCAGTCGCTGATACCGAGCTCCAATGGCGCATGCCGTAGCCGCCGTTGCGAGGCTCTAGCCCGCCTCCGCCGCCGACGAGCCGAGCAGCTCGGAGGATGGCAGATCCTACTATCAAGAAAGAAGAAGTTTTGTCTACAAGCGGGTGATCTACCCTCTTTGCTATTCGCACTAGTTACAACTGCTAGCTAGCTACTGAACCTCAAATTGTTTGTTAGCCCATCGCTGACAAACATATTTTGTCCACAGTTTTCTCTCAAGTGGGATCTGCGCAGACCCTCTTACCTGGTTACTGTAGTCCTCTATAGGTACGACTCTAAGGGCAACAGGTATGGACACCATTGTTTCACGATGGAAGAAGCGTCTACGCAGATCTGCATATCTGGTATGGTTGTTGCTCTGCGTAATCATGTTGAATTATAGCCGAAGCAGACTGCAAAGTCCAGCTTCATGGATGAACGTGACATCATGGTTCCTATAACGTGTGACAGTCAGCTAATTGGGTTGATGAAAAGGTATGCTTCGGCTGCCATGTTTGAGCTGAAATGTGATGTACTGGATGTGGAAGTTGATGTAACTGGGACCCGCCCTTCTATTCTTGGACAGGGTGGTTGCTCGAACCCAATTAGCTCCTGATAAGCAAAGGTCTCTTAGGGTTCGCATGTTTGTGCTAAATTTAATTTTTGTTTTATTTACTCTGTAGATATTGGCAGTTATGCAACAGTCTTGTTTCTTTGACAGGAAGCGCCGCAAGGTTAGAAACATGACTGCCGGGTCAATCATTTTGCTGCCCAAAGAAATTAAAAACGAGTGGAAAGATGTCATTTTGCTGCCCGAAGAAATTAAAAACGAGTGGAAAGATGATGCTGGACACGATTCTGGTGCCCATTGTCCCGGCGATGCAGAGTACGTGAAGCTAAAAAAATTGGCATCGAGGAAGAGGAAGAAGGCAGGAAATGATGAAGCCATTGGATGTGAAGGCTTGGCACCCAGGCTGCGGAACAAGGTGATGGGTTCGTAGCATGGAAAACAAAAAAATTCTACCACAAGAACAAACAAAACCCAGATCTAATCTAGATAAAAGCCAAGATCTAATCTATTAGATATGTGCAACGAGATAGATCTGTACTAACCCTCGTAGATCCGAAAGCGTTACGAGATTAGATCTCGGGGTTGATGTAGTCGATCACTTGCCGATCTCAAGATCGTGTGGACGATCCTTTCGCGCACGCCGGCAGCGCTTCCGGATGGTCACACGCAAGTGAGTCGGCAGATCTTCCTCTCCCCATTCTAGCGAGCAGCGGAGGTAGTAGATCTTCTCCACGGAATCCCAACAGCACGACGGTGTGGTGGTGGTGGTGGAGTAGAGAATTCTGCAGGGCTTCGCCTAAGCCTGAGCAGAGGGAAGGAGGAGGAGAGAGGCGGCGGCCAGGGTTTGTTATGGGAGAGGTCTAGGGGGTGGCGCTCCCTCCCCTCTATTTAAAGGAGGGAGGCGCCATGGGAGGGGGAGTCCTAGTAGGACTCCCCTCCCTCCTTGGCCGGCGGATTGGGAGGTGGGAAGGAGTCCTCCTCCCCCACGAATCCGTGTCTTGCCCCACAAAGACTCCTTGATCCTTTCTTGGTTTTCAAGCAAACTCCAAGAAATCTTCTAGAACCTTCTAGAACATTCTGAAACCTTCTAGAATATCCATACAAACACTCCGGAACATTTCCTAACTTAGAAAATGATCCCCAATATATGAATCTTATTCTCCGGACAATTCCGGATCTCCTCGTGATGTCCCGTATCCAATCCGAGACTCCGAACAACATTCGGTTTCCAACGCACATTCCATATCTACTTAAAACAACTTCGAACCTTAAGTGTGTCACCCTACGGTTCGTGAACATGTAGACATGATGGAGACACATCTCCGATCAATAACCATTAGCGGGATCTAGAGATCCATAACAGCTCCCACATACTCAACGATGACTTTGTGATCGATAGAACCATTTAACATACGAAACCAATTCCCTTTGTCACACGATACTCTACTTATCCGAGGTTTGATCATCGGTATCTCCATACCTAGTTCTTCCTCGTTACTGATAAGTACTCTTTACTCGTTCCATGTTATGTCATCCCTTTTGACCTAGTCACATGCTTGCAAGCTAACTAGATGACATTCCACCGAGAGGGCCCAGAGCATATCTATCTGTCATATGGATGGACAAATCCCAATCTTGGTCCATGCACTTCAACACATACTTTCAGAATACCTAATGTCACCTTTATAACCACCCAGTTACGAAGCGGCGTTTGATGTCATCAAAGTACCCATCCGGTGATGGTGATTAACATAACCTTATGGTCGAAGGATTAGGTTACTATGCATTTGAAAAGCTTGTAGCAAAACGAACTTTAATGACTTGATCTTATGCTATGCTTACTATGGGTGTATGTCCATCACATCATTCTCCTAATGATATGATCTTGTTATTAATGACATCCAATGTCCATGATCAGAAAACCATGATCATCCATTAATCAACAAGCTAGCTTAACAAGAGGCTTACTAGGGACTCTTTTATGTTTACAAAACACACAAGTATTAATGTTTCCTGTTAATACAATTATAGCATGGGATGTAAACATTTATCATAAACATAAAGATATAATAATAACCACTTTATTATTGCCTCTTGGGCATATCTCCAACAGAAGGCTACTGGCAATGAAGATGCATAGTAATATGTTGAACTTGAACCTATATATGTAATTCTGTTAAATTCTGATCGCTCTGTGTGTGGCACGTTGCTGGGCGAAACAATCTACCCACGTTCTCTGAGTAAAATGTACCGCGACTTAGGGTTTGGAAACGCCCTAGTCAGTAGTTGAATCCGAAATTGTGATTGTGCCACTGCTATCTGAAAACAATGATCCACCGATCCACGATTGCTGAGGGGCAGGAGGTCTCCAAATACGACGGAATGTAAGTGGCACATAAATAAATTATTTAAGCTGCCACACTCCATGAAGCAGCAACTTATTTTAGATGTTGCACAACGACGTGACAGCATAAACATCAATGTTCTCACCGATAATGCCTAGATGAGGAGGAAATAGGTACCACTTTCTGGCCTAATCTTGAGCCCGTCTATCTCACCGCCTCTCTGCTCCTGCATCCCCTGCATTTGGCGAAGCTCCCGGATCTCGAGTAACCGGGTGTACGTGCTTCCACTTTATAAATTGTGGTTGTCCCATTTGCATGCGGCACAATCCACGTAGATTACGTTTAAACAAACCAACAGTGTCAGAATACACTAGTAGAAAAAGTGTCTTTGGTCCACAGTTACGTTCCCAATCCGGGACAGAGATCTAAATCGAGGCAGAAATTGATCTAAATCACAAATTCTTCCACAAATTAATGCGGGGTCAGAGCAATTTTTTTCCTCCCTGGAATCCGGGACCAATAGTTCAGACCGCTAGGTCAACAAGTACAAATATTACAACTTAAAAAGGCACGGAGCTTAAGCTAAATAGAACTAGTTATCACACATCTCCTTGATCTTCCTAATCTTGGCCCGATGCGCATCTTCCTGCGAGAGCAAGGATCAAATTGTCTGCTCCTTCCTTTTAGCATCTTCCTTGCACAGCTTTAATTGTTTCTCTGCATTTTTTCTCATGCACTTGTCAATACTCGTAGTTGTGTACTGCAGGACTTTGGCCTGGTGGAGATTGTTCCTTGCTTGAGTCAGTTCTTGCTCTGATTTAGCCTTCAAGGCCAACGTCGCGTCCCTCTCCTTCTCGACTTTGATAACCTTATCTTGCACCCACCTGAGATCTCACTTATGCTTGGTCGTGTCAGCTGGTTCCCATAGCTTCATCTCAACACTGTCAAGAAGTGAGCTGAATACGGATTCTTTCAACTCGACAGTCATTTCCCATAGTTTGTCCAGCGTTTTCTACATCGATTTGGGCCACTCTGGATCTACCCACTTGACAACACCGCAACTTCCGCCTTGCATCATTGCACGATGTCCTTGACACTGTAGAAACCTCCTGCCTGCGTTTCGTCCTTCGAAGGCTACAAATTTAGCGGGCACATATCCATGTTTACATACCAGAGGACTGTCTTCATCCTCTAAATCATGATAGTAGGAGTCATACATCGTCTGGTTGGCCTAACACATCATACGCGCATGAGTAAACAGATTAGATCTAGCTCAAAAAAAGATAACTGTCCATAGATGATAGAAATAGAGATGAGACAACTCACATCGAAATCACCGTCCCAGTCGTCACGACGCGTTTCCTCGCCGTCTCCCCTTGAACCCATGGCGAGAGGGGTGGGGGGTGGCTGCCAGAGATGGGATTGGGATGGAGGCGTCGTCGGCTAGCGGCTACGACAGGATGGGAGTGAAGTGGGGAAAGTGGCTTCAAGGGTAAGGAAGAGAAGTATGGGGAGGAAGAGAAGTAATGGGGACGTGACATCGGATGTGCCCTGAAACTCGTGAGACGTGACACTGTATGTGGGAGCGCCTGTGCACCGGTTTGTCCAAAGAAAGCGTGGCCAATCATGCCACAGAACAGCCTACTCGCGGATCGCTCTCACGAAGACCATCCCAGTCGTCCAAGCGCCCTATGTAACAATCGTCAAGCAGAACAACTGTGTTAAGGCGTGCCTTCTAGAAGACTCGGTCTAACGGCTACCCATGCAATGACACTGTGTGTGGTTCATGAAAAGAACAGACATGCAATAACATCGGTGGATCCATGCGTGGTTTATGGAAGTAACATACATGCAATGACTCTAGCTATGGTTAATGAAAAGAACACGCATGCAATGACACTAGGTGTGGTTCATGAAAAGAACATACATCCAATGACACTGGTGGATCCTTATGTAGTTCATGAAAAGAACAGACATGCAATGACACCGGTGGATCCTTATGTGGTTTGTTTAGAGGAACAGAAATACAATGACTCTAGCCATGGTTCATGAAAAGAACAGACATGCAATGACACCGGGTGTGGTTCATGAAAAGAACAGACAGGCAATGACACTGGTGGGCCCATCCTTATGTGGTTCATGAGAAGAACAGACAGGCAATGACACTGGTGGATCCTTATGTGGTTTGTTTAGCAGAACACACATGCAATGACACTAGGTGTGGTTCATAAAAAAAACACGCAATGACACTGGTGGATCCTTATGTGGTTTGTTTAGAGGAACAGACATGCAATGACACCGGTGGATCCACGTGTGGTTCATGAGAAGAACACACATCCAATGACTCTGGTAGATCCTTATGTGGTTCATGAAAAGAACTGACATGCAGTGACACTGGGTGTGGTTCATGAAAAGAACAAACATGCAATGACACTGGTGGGCCCATCCTTATGTGGTTCATGAAAAGAACAGACAGACAATGACACTTGTGGATCCTTATGTGGTTTATGGAAGGAAGAAACATGCAATCACACTAGGTGGATCCACATGTGGTTTATGGAAGTAACACACATGCAATGACACTGGGTGTGGTTCATGAAAAGAACAAACATGCAATGACACTAGTAGATCCTTATGTGGTTCATGAAAAGAACAGACATGCAATGACACTGGTGGATCCTTATGTGGTTTGTTTAGAGGAACGGATTTGCAATGACTCTAGTCGTGGTTCATGAAAAGAACAGACATGCAATGACACCGGGTGTGGTTCATGAAAAGAACAGACATGCAATGACCTATGTGGTTTGTTTAGAAGAACACACATGCAATGACACTGGGTGTGGTTCATAAAAAGAACAGATAGGCAATGACACTAGTGGATCCTTATGTGGATTGTTTAGAAGAACACGCATGCAATGACACTGGGTGTGGTTCATGAAAAGAACAAACACACAATGACACTGGTGGCTCCTTATGTGGTTTGTTTAGAGGAACAGACATGCAATCACACTAGGTGGATCCATATGTGGTTTATGGAAGTAAAAGACATGCAATGACTCTAGCCGTGATTCATGAAAAGAACAGACATGCAATAACACTCGTGGATCCTCGTGTGGTTCATGAAAAGAACAGACATGCAATGACACTAGTGGATCCTTATGTGGTTTGTTTAGAAGAACACACATGCAATGACACTAGGTGTGGTTCATGAGAAGAACACACACGCAATGACATTGGTGGATCCTTATGTGGTTTGTTTAGAGGAACAGACATGCAATGACACCGGTGGATCCACATGTGGTTTATGGAAGTAAAAGACATGAAATGACACTGGTACATCCTTATGTGGTTCATGAAAAGAACAGACATCTAGTGAAACTGGGTGTGGTTCATGAATAGAACAGCCATGCACTGACCCTGGGTGTGGTTCATGAAAAGAACAGACATGCAATGACACTAGTGGGCCCATCCTTATGTGGTTCATGAGAAGAACAGACAGGCAATGACACTGGTGGATCCTTATGTGGTTTGTTTAGAGGAACAGACATGCAATGACACCGGTGGATCCACATGTGGTTTATGGAACTAACACACATGCAATGACACTGGTAGATCCTTATGTGGTTCATGAAAAGAACAGACATGCAGTGAAACTAGGTGTGGTTCATGAATAGAACAGACATGCACTGACATTGGGTGTGGTTCATGAAAAGAACAGACATGCAATGACACTAGTGGGCCCATCCTTATGTGGTTCATGAAAAGAACAGACATGCAATGACACTGGTGGATCCTTATGTGGTTTGTTTAGAAGAACACGCATGCAACGACACTGGGTGTGGTTCATGAAAAGAACAAACACACAATGACACTGGTGGATCCTTATGTGGTTTGTTTAGAGGAACAGACATGCAATCACACTAGGTGGATCCATATGTGGTTTATGGAAGTAAAAGACATGCAATGACTCTAGCTATGATTCATGAAAAGAACAGACATGCAATGACACTCGTGGATCCTCGTGTGGTTCATGAAAAGAACAGACAGGCAATGACACTGGTGGATCCTTATGTGGTTTGTTTAGAAGAACACACATGCAATGACACTGGGTGTGGTTCATGAGAAGAGCACACACGCAATGACACTGGTGGATCCTTATGTGGTTTGTTTAGAGGAACAGACATGCAATGACACCGGTGGATCCACATGTGGTTTATGGAAGTAAAAGACATGCAATGACACTGGTACATCCTTATGTGGTTCATGAAAAGAACATACATCTAGTGAAACTGGGTGTGGTTCATGAATAGAACAGACATGCACTAACACTGGGTGTGGTTCATGAAAAGAACAGACATGCAATGACACTAGTGGGCCCATCCTTATGTGGTTCATGAGAAGAACAGACAGGCAATGACTCTGGTGGATCCTTATGTGGTTTGTTTAGAGGAACAGACATGCAATGACACCGGTGGATCCACATGTGGTTTATGGAACTAAGACACATGCAATGACACTGGTAGATCCTTATGTGGTTCATGAAAAGAACATACATGCAGTGAAACTAGGTGTGGTTCATGAATAGAACAGACATGCACTGACACTGGGTGTGGTTCATGAAAAGAACAGACATGCAATGACACTGGTGGGCCCATCCTTATGTGGTTTGTTTAGAGGAACAGACATGCAATGACACCGGTGGATCCACATGTGGTTTGTGGAAGTAACACACATGCAATGACACTGGGTGTGGTTCATGAAAAGAACAGACATGCAATGACACTGGTAGATCCTTATGTGGTTCATGAAAAGAACAGACATGCAATGACACTGGTGGATCCTTATGTGGTTTGTTTAGAGGAACAAACATGCAATGACTCTAGCCGTGGTTCATGAAAAGAACAGACATGCAATGACACCGGGTATGGTTCATGAAAAGAACAGACATGCAATGACTTATGTGGTTTGTTTAGAATAACACACATGCAATGACACTGGGTGTGGTTCATGAAAGAACAGATAGGCAATGACACTGGTGGATCCTTATGTGGTTTGTTTAGAAGACCACGCATGAAATGACACTGGGTGTGGTTCATGAAAAGAACAGACACACAATGACACTGGTGGATCCTTATGTGGTTTGTTTAGAGGAACAGACATGCAATCACACTAGGTGGATCCATATGTGGTTTATGGAAGTAAAAGACATGCAATGACTCTAGCTGTGATTCATGAAAAGAACAGACATGCAATGACACTCGTGGATCCTCGTGTGGTTCATGAAAAGAATAGACAGGCAATGACACTGGTGGATCATTATGTGGTTTGTTTAGAAGAACACACATGCAATGACACTGGGTGTGGTTCATGAGAAGAACACACACGCAATGACATTGGTGGATCCTTATGTGGTTTGTTTAGAGGAACAGACATGCAATGACAACGGTGGATCCACATGTGGTTTATGGAAGTAAAAGACATGCAATGACACTGGTAGATCCTTATGTGGTTCATGAAAAGAACAGACATGCAGTGAACCTGGGTGTGGTTCATGAATAGAACAGACATGCACTGACATTGGGTGTGGTTTATGAAAAGAACAGACATGCAATGACACTGGTGGTGTTGGGTCCGCATCATAGAAAACAAAAAATTTCCTACGGTGTGAACTACACGCCAAGATCTATCTACTAGGTACAAAGCAACGGGTGGACATACATCCAACAAGAATTTACCCTCGAAGACAACGAGTTTTGTTAACGAGTAGGAACTCGTGGTTGATGTAGTCGTACACTTGCCGATCTCAAGATCGTGAGGAAGTCCGAGCGCCGCAACTCAGCAGCGCATCCGTACTCGCACACACGTTAAAGCCACCGGACAACCTCCACCTCCTCGCTCTAGCGATCCAAATGAGCAAACTCCTTCAGACGCAAATGCCACCGGAACATGTATCTCGCTAATCCGAGACCATGGGGAATAATTCTAGAGGGAGAGAGATCCTTCACAAGGATGTGTGAGGATGAAGGAGGAATGGGTGGCCTTTTATAGGAGGAGGGGTGCCTCCTCCATGGCCGGCGCATGGGGGGTGACCCCTCACCTCCCCCATTCATGTGGTGGCAACCCCTCCACATTAAAATGCCTCTTCACAATCCGTTTTAAAGTCTCCACTTTAAATGCATTAAAATTCTCCAAGTTTAATGCTCTCTCATTTAATAAAACTCTTTTATTAAATTTATTCAGAATTTTGTTAATTACTTTAATTAAAACATTCACATATAGCCCCTTGCAATATTTCAATATCACATGCAGAACCACTTTCTACAATTTCACCCGAAACAATTTCCGGTTTCTATTGAAACAATTCCTGCGCTTTGCAATTCTTTCGTCTGAAACATATGTGCTCCAAAATGGTGTCTGGTAACTCTTAAGTGTGTCACCCTACGGTTCGCAAATAATGCAGACATGATCGAGACCCTTCTCCGATCAATAATCAGCAGCGGGACCTGGAGATCCGTACTGACTCCTACACATTCAACGATGACTTCTGTGATCGTGAGAACCTTTAACGCTTGTAACTAAATACCTTTGTCTCGTGATATATTACATGTCTGAGATTCGATCGTTGGTGTCTCCATACCTAGTTTGATCTCGTTACCCACATGCACTCTTTTCTCGTTCTCGTGATATAATATTCTAGTGATCACATCACTTGCTTGCAAGCTATCTCAATGTGATATCACCGAGAGGGCCCAGAATATATCTATCCGTCATTGGGATTGACAAAATCCACTCTTGATCCATGAGCCTCAACATAACACCTTCGTAGTACTGAACCCATCTTTATAGTCACCCTGTTACGGTGTGACGTTTGATGTTATCAATATACTCTTCCGGTGTTAGCAATTAACATGATCTCATGGTCTAAGGATAAAGATTACTTCGTATGATGTTATAGCAATATAAACATAATGACTTGATCGTAATGCTATACTTCGGATGAATGTTCATCACATCATTCCACCAATGGTGTGACCTTGTTATTAACAACATCCAATGTCCATGATCAGGAAACCTTGATCATCTTGTTAATCAACAAGCTAGTCTATAAGAGAGGCATAACTAGGAACCCTTTTTGTTTATTAAACACACATGTATTGATGTTTCCGATCAATACAATTCTAGCATGCAAAATAAACATCTATCATATATAAGGAATACATAATAACAACTTTATTATTGCCTCTCAGGGCATATTTCCTTCACGTGGGCCCATCCTTATGTGGTTCATGAGAAGAACAGACAGGCAATGACACATGTGGATCCTTCTGTGGTTTGTTTAGAGGAACAGACATGCAATGACACCGGTGGATCCACATGTGGTTTATGGAAGGAAAAGACATGCAATGACACTGGTAGATCCTTATGTGGTTCATGAAAAGAACAGACATGTAGTGAAACTGGGTGTAGTTCATGAATAGAACAGACATGCACTAACACTAGGTGTGGTTCATGAAAATAACAAACATGCAATGACACTGGTGGGCCCATCCTTATGTGGTTCATGAAAAGAACAGACATGCAATGACACTGGTGGATCCTTATGTGGTTTGTTTAGAAGAACACACATGCAATGACACTGGGTGTGGTTCATGAGAAGAACACACACGCAATAACACTGGTGGATCCTTATGTGGTTTGTTTAGAGGAACAGACATGCAATGACACCGGTGGATCCACATGTGGTTTATGGAAGTAAAAGACATGCAATGACACTGGTAGATCCTTATGTGGTTCATGAAAAGAAAAGACATGCAGTGAAACAAGGTGTGGTTCATGAATAGAACAGACATGCACTGACACTGGGTGTGGTTCATGAAAAGAACAGACATGCAATGACACTGGTGGGCCCATCCTTATGTGGTTCATGAGAAGAACAGACAGGCAATGACACTGGTGGATCCTTATGTGGTTTGTTTAGAGGAACAGACATGCAATGACACCGGTGGATCCACATGTGGTTTATGGAAGTAACACACATGCAATGGCACTGGGTGTGGTTCATGAAAAGAACAGACATGCAATGACACTGGTAGATCCTTATGTGGTTCATGAAAAGAACAGACATGCAATGACACTGGTGGATCCTTATGTGGTTTGTTTAGAGGAACAGACATGCAATGACTCTAGCTGTGGTTCATGAAAAGAACAGACATGCAATGCCACCGGGTGTGGTTCATGAAAAGGACAGACATGCAATGACACTGGTGGGCCCATTCTTATGTGGTTCATGAAAAGAACAGACATGCAATGACACTGGTGGATCCTTATGTGGTTTGTTTAGAAGAACACACATGCAATGACACTAGGTGTGGTTCATGAAAAGAACACACATGCAATGACACTGGTGGATCCTTATGTGGTTTGTTTAGAGGAATAGACATGCAATGACATCGGTGGATCCACGTGTGGTTCATGAGAAGAACACACATCGAATGACTCTAGGTGGGGGGAAATAACACGAGTTCATGGAAGAAGAAGGTTCATGAGAAGAACACACATCCAATGACACCGGTGGATCCTTATGTGGTTCATGAAAAGAACTGACATGCAGTGACACTGGGTGTGGTTCATGAAAAGAACATGCATATGCGACACTAGGAGTGGTTCATGAAAAGAACAGACAGACAATGTCACTGGTGGATCCTTATGTGGTTTATGGAAGGAACAAATATGCAATCACACTAGGTGGATCCATATGTGGTTTATAGAAGTAACACACATGCAATGACACTGGGTGTGGTTCATGAAAAGAACAGACATGCAATGACACTGGTAGATCCTTATGTGGTTCATGAAAAGAACATACATGCAATGACACTGGTGGATCCTTATGTGGTTTGTTTAGAGGAACAAACATGCAATGCCACTGGTGGATCCATGCGTGGTTTATGAGAAGAACACACATCCAATGAACTCTAGTGGATCTATCTTGGCATAATTTGATGTATTCCACGATGTATTTCATTGTACAAGACACTTTCCATTTTTATACTACTCAGTTTTGCCCTTGGTTTTATGTGGTACTACTTAGTTTTGCCCACCCCCTCTCTATCTTTCGTAGAAGCCCAAAACTGTGCTCACCCTGTCTGCTACTCCCTGATTGGTTGTCACAGTTGTCACGCAGATCATGCGCACCAACCGTTGATTCTGTGCGATCCAACGATGATCGTTGCACACCTCGTGCCCTTCACAGTACAACGTGAGACAGCACGGACGTCTCCCTCCGCGAGACTTCTACAGGAAGGAACACGATGCCGTCCATGGAAAAAGTCGTCGAGCGGTCATGTCAAGTTTAATCAAGTCTGAAAAGCCTACTACTGCTACTACAACTCATGCACAGGGCAACGGGGTCATCGAGTGCACGGTTGTCGACGGGACGCCGCAATTTATTGCCACTTGATTTTAATCAGACATATCCCATTTATATGCAGCGCTCTCAATCTCACTTCCAACTGGGCCCTACCGCTAGTAAATTCCATGAGTCAAGGGCCCCCTCGAGTAGATTTAACGTTGCTAGAAATTAGTTCCGCGCCACTTTCATGCAGTGGAATCGAGGTCTGCCATGAGCGTGTTTTCAATGCAGCTCTAAAGTGGAGATCGTGGCTGTTTCAAAAAAAAGGGAACCGAAAAAAATGGTGGAGGTCATGGTAGCCCCCGCCCCCCCCCCCCGCCCACCACACGTGTCCACTCGAGGACTACGAACGGTCTGGTGTTTATAACCCTCCTCGACCTTCTTCTTCCATGAGCTCGTGTCATTTCCCCCCAGTCTGTCTAGTCCCAAGATCCCAATCTACACCTGTCGTGCGCGCCGAATCTCCCTCTTTTGCACTACCTCCTTCCCTTGGTGCGCCATGAAGCGTACGCGTGGAGAAGATCCGGAGGTGAAGCCAGTTGAAGGCGAAGCAGCAGATGGCTCGGTCGTCGCCAAGCAGACGGAGGCGTGTTCTCCGGGCAGGAACGCCGCTCGTTGCTGCGCCGTCGAGGGTGCGAACTCATCCATCTAGCCAGTAGCCGTCGCCGTCGAGAAGCAGGTGGTAGCCATCGCCGCCGAGCAGCAGTTGGTAGCCGTCGCCGCCGAGCAGCAGGTGGTAGCCATCGCTGCCGAGCAGACGGTAGTAGCCATCGCCGCCGAGCAGCAGGTGGCGGACAACATCGTGGCCGACAACATCGTGGTGCCAGCGGTAGATCTGGATGGGGGGCAGGCGACAGGCGGAGGCAATCCGGTGATCTACATCGGCGACCCCATCATCGTTCAAGAAATCTTCGACGCAATCACGAAGAATGATGAGTTCGAGGAGGAGGTCCCTAATAAGGAGTCCGAGGTACTACATTGCTAGCTTTTCTAGTCGCAACCGCAGTTTTCACTGTTCATACATAGGATTTGCTCAATCGTGTACATATTCTTTTACTCTTGAAGTAGGGTAGTATATATATGATTCGATCGGTTGATTGATGCATCTGCCATCTAGTCACAAAACCCCAATCCATCTAGTCACAAAACCCCAATCTGCTCATCTGCCATCTAGTTGAGTTTGCTAGTTGAGTGTTGATTTCGATACACAACAGGCCTATAACATTACATTTATATTCCTTGCTGAGCCCAATGATTCAATTTTGCCCCAAAATAGTGCAAGGGCATCTGATGGTCTCGTTTTCTTAGGGATGGTTAGTGGCCTTGAGGCAGCAATGCACATAAACAATATAGGTTGTGTTGTTGGTATTTTGGTTCTCCGACTCCATCGCAGAAAAAAATGAGACCCTAATTTTTTCTCTCATATGGAACCTAAATATATAATATTTGTATTGTTTCTGATCTATGAATGCGTTGTATGATGCATTTGTATATCCCTGAATATTGTTTGGTACGATTACATTTCAATTTTTTATTGTGGCCAATGATTCAAATTTGCCCCAAAGAGAGGCAGACACATTGGTGTCAAATTTTTACAGGAATGAGTGAGCGAACCTGGGGCCATGTACACAATCAATATAAGCTGTGCAATTGTTACTTGGTTCGCTTACGCCATCTCTATAGAAACTTATGAGGCTGCAATCTTTATTCTACATTCATAGAACTATGATATTTGAATTATCTATTCCATGCATTCATAGTGTATAAGAATTACATTTTAGTTTGTTACCGAGGCCGATGATTGAAATTTGCCCCAAAAGAGTTCAAGGGGATACACGTATGACGGTGTCGTGTTTTAGGGATGGGTTGGTGAACCTAAGGCAGCAATGCACACAAACAATATAGGTTGTGTTGTTTGTACTTTGGTTCTCCAACTCCATCTCTGAAACAAATTATGAGGCCCTTGATTTATTCTCATATGGAACTACATATATGATCCTTGAATTGTTTCTGATCTTTTAATGATTGGTATGATGCATATGTATATGAATGGTTTTGATCATAAGTATTTTTAACATGTACCTGAAGATTATTTTTTTAGTTTTTTATTTATAATTACAATATTTAGGCTTGTTTTTATACTTGACTATGTATATCCCTGAATAATGTTTTGTACGATTACATTTCAATTTCTTATTGTGGCCAATGATTCAAATTTGCTCCAAAAGAGAGGCAGACACATCGGTGTCATATTTTTTCAGGGACAAGTTAGTAAACCTGGGGCGATGTACAAGAACAATATAGGGTGTGCAATTGTTACTTGGTTCACTTACGCCGTTCCTGTAGAAACTTATGAGGCCTTAATCTTTATTCTACATTCATAGAACTATGATATTCGAATTACCTATTCAATGCATTCAGTGTATAAGAATTACATTTTAGTTTTTCACCGAGGCCGATGATTGAAATTTGCCCCAAAAGAGTTCAAGGCGAGACACGTATGACGGTGTCGTGTTTTAGGGATGGGTTGGTGAACCTGAGGCAGCAATGCACACAAACAATATAGGTTGTGTTGTTGGTACTTTGGTTCGCCAACTCCATCTTTGAAACAAATTATGAGGCCCTAGATTTATTCTCATATGGAACTACATATATGATCCTTGAATTGTTTCTGATCTTTTAATGATTGGTATGATGCATATGTATATGAATGGTTTTGATCATAAGTATTTTTAACATGCACCTGAAGATTAATTGTTTGGTTTTTTTATTTATAATTACAATATTGAGGCTTGTTTTTGTACCTGACTATGTATATCCCTGAATAATGTTTTGTACGATTACATTTCAATTTCTTATTGTGGCCAATGATTCAAATTTGCCCCAAAAGAGAGGCAGACACATTGGTGTCAGATTTTTTCAGGGATGAGTTAGTGAACCTGGGGAGATGTACAACAACATTACAGGTTGTACAATTGTTACTTGGTTCTCTGACTCCATCCCTGAAGAAACTTATGAGGCCCCTAGATTTATCCTACATTCACTCTGATCAATTATTTGTCATTGTGTTGAGATGAAATGATATATGAACCGATCAAACTATTGCTGAGATGCTTTATCTTTGATATCCACGGATATATTGTCTTACATATACATGTTGTCAATTCTTGAGTTGTAATACAATTCAATCATATGTATGAGTTCTAAGTTATGTTCTTAAAAATCAACAGGAGGATGATGATGAAGTGGACGATAGCAAGGAATCTAGGGACAACAAGAGCCGCTACGTGTTGAGGCGGTTACGGTGTGGGCTAATCCGTTTCCACCGTAGGGGGGAGACTGTTTTGCCCATTCTGTGGCAGAGCAATCAACGTGGACCTCAACAAAGATGATCCAAGCGGAGGGCGAGCGTTGCAGGTGGAGGCAGAAGGCATAGGCCGATTACCTTGGCGCGCACGCCTCACGGCAAATTCCTCCGGGAGTATGTCAGATCGGCTCAGATCCCATCGACTAGGCTGCCGCCGCCTCCTGGCCGATAAACCCCGCCTCGCTAGGCGCCTCCGTGTCCCGCCTCCTGCAGCCTCGCTTTTATTTTGTTCTAGTTAATTATTACCTGATGATAAACTGAAGACAATATATTCGTGGTGTCTCTGGTGAACCTTATATATTAATCTACTCCTTTATATGGAGTGTCTTAAAGTTTCTAGTGTTCAATTATATTTATTGATCATGCTCATGCACACTACAAAATATTTCTAGTGCTCGATTATATTATAATTGTCAAGAAATACATCAACAAGTTAAATTGGTCGAAATTTTGTATTGAAGTAACTAAATGTATCACACACATAATAAATTAGAAACTAAAATCTAGTTCAAACACATAATGTATCACCACCACTTATTGTCGTCCTTGACTTGCTTCCCCTTCAGCCGCTTGATGTCGCCACCGTCCCAAGATCCCTGCTCGTCCTGAAACCGCTTTCTGTCCTCCTCGCGCTTCTTCTCCTAGGCTAGCTTGCAACCAGGGCATAACTCTCTCGCGAAAAATCCCGCCTTAACCATCCCATCTTTCATGGTAATGAGCTTACTGTACAACTCGTACGCCATGTAGGCGTCTCTGGCTGCATACTTGAGGCGCGCCTGGCTCATCGGCTTCCACTCCCAGTAGTCGTGATCGAGTCGCTTCAATTTCTTCAGTTTTTCATAGGATTTATCGATGATTTCCGCTGCCAGATCACCCATGCCATCCTTCGCTGGGTATGATTTGATCTTGTACATATTTTGCATGTCGATGTGGTGCCCCTCTGGGATTTTTATCAACGCACGAGAAATCATAATTGTGTCATTTGTGATATCCACGCTAGTGAAAGTTATCCCTTTCCTACACAAGAACTCGACCAGATCCGGACAACGCATCTCGGTTGGTTTACTCCTGCACTTAGATGGTTCTAGGGATGTAAGGGAACAAGGGATGCAGAAGTGGCGATCTCAAATTTAAATTTCACATACCTGTAGAAGTGGTAAACGAGGACCTCCTCATGTATGGCGATTTGCACGACAGCGATCTCTTGTGGAGGATTTTTTACCTATTTGCACGGGTCTACTCCAAGTCTAGCCCCACAAACTTGTGCTTCTCTTTCTCAAGCAATTGCTCAAACCTGGCGAGAGTTGTCTCCACAGTCGCTTCATCATTTGTGTATACCACTATCAAAGTCATGATGCCATGGGCAGGGACCAAGTGGGTCTCTGTTGTGCGTTTCCCATCGTCCATGCCTGCAAGGAAATGGGTGAAAGGAACTGCCTGCAAGGAACTGCCTTCGAGAGGAAGAGGAATATGAACCGACGGTTCCAGAACAGAGGAAGAAGAAGCGCCCAGGAAAAACTGCAGAGGAATGAAGAAGTTGGTGAAGAAGTTATGCCCTAGAGGCAAATAATAAAGTGCATTATTTGATATACCTCCTGTATGTTCATAATACATTTCATACTATGCTATAACTGTGTTAATACGAACCGTTAATACACGTGTGGTATGTAAACAAACCGTGTCTCTAGTTGCCTCTAGTGAACTAGTTCATTGGTCATGAGGATGATCTATGTTTCAAGATCATGGGCATTTATGCCAACTGACAATGAGGTCATGTTATTAGTTGAATAACATGATAGACAAACATCCGACCGTTATATCATAATGAGATCTAGTTACAAAGTTCACCATTGATGATAAAACACAGAGAACCTCGCAACCTGATCCTTTGACTGTGAGGTAATGCAAATCACCATTCTGGAAGAAGCTTAGATGGTTATCAAGAATCATCTCGTAACAGGGTGATCAAAAAGGTGCCACTCAAGTATTCCGATGGAATGCGTAGAGGAGTACATATCAAGACCAGGATTTGTCTAGTCCATGTAACGGACAGATACATGTGGCCATCTCGGTGACATTGCATTAATGAAGCTTGCAAGCATGTGACTAGGTCACGGAATGCAACGACATGAGAACGAGAAAACAAGTTCATCGGTAACGAGATCGAACTAAGGTATAGGGATGCCGAAGATCAAGTCTCGGATGAATTAGGTATCGTATGACAAAGGGAATGGGGAACGACTATCTCACGGTTTGAGCGATTGAATTCGTGAAACACACGGGGGTCACATGGCCATCTAGGTCCCTCTATTGATCATTGATATGAGAGTGGTCTCTATCATGTCCGGAGTGTTTCCGAACCGAAGGATGTCACGCTTAAGGGTGGGGACGCTTAGGGTAGATGAGGTATCGTATGAGAAATAGAGAGAGAGAAACCAGAATAGTTTCGGTAACATCCGATGGAGATCGGAAGGGGTCCAAAAGATGTTCCGGAGTGAAGGAATAATATAATATGTGTATTTGAATGTTAATTGGATAATTAATATTAAATATATATTTTATTTTAATTTAAAAGGCACTATATTGCTAATGGGCCTCACCCGA
This sequence comes from Avena insularis, assembly GCA_023614405.1. Lineage (NCBI taxonomy): Eukaryota > Viridiplantae > Streptophyta > Magnoliopsida > Poales > Poaceae > Avena > Avena insularis. The sequence goes on along the minus strand of CM042690.1, from coordinate 260,599,606 downwards.
GGGGAGGCCCAAGTGGGCAAGGCGCCTAGGGAGGGGGCTGGTGGGCCGCCCAAGTGGGGCCCACCTGGGGCCGGCGGCTGCCCCTTGTGGCCGGTGGGTGTGGGCATTAGTCCCACACCGCCTGGCCCCTAGGTGGTGTGCCCCCTCCTACTATATAAAGGGGTCCCCCCTTCCCTTGGAAGGACACCCATTCCTCTCATTCTCTCTCTCTTCTGCTGAGGACTTCCCCGTAATATTGGGGAGGACCTCGTGGTTGAGTTCTCCACATTCACACTACCGTCGTGTGATTGGTGATCCGGCATCTACTTCTTCCGCTGCTCGGCTGGATCGGAGCCCGGTTGACGTCCACTACACCGGACGTGTGATGAACTTTGGAGGCACCACACTTGGGGTGCTGCTCGTCTTCATCAATATACGCCTTCCTGCGTAAGGCGTGCCTCTCTCTGCAAAGGTATGAATACTGTATTCCTTCTCCGTTACTTATGTCTACATAGTATAGATCCTGGTATTAGTGTTCGAGTAGATAGAATTTTTTTGTTTTCTACTACGGAACCCTTCAAAGGGTATCGAACGGTCTATGGGTAGACATGTCGTACGGATAGAACACATAGCAATATGTGGGCATTGATTCTCTAGTTGCTACCCTCTTTAGTGTTATTGTTCATATCGCGACACTGTTTGATGAAGCGGCCCCCAACCGACCTCACGTGGTGATTCACGAGACTGGTCCACAAATCAAAGTGGCTTAGGGGGGTGTCTGTCTCTCTACTGTAGTTGATATGGCATTGACACTGGAGGGCCCTAAAAAGGGAAGAAGAACGGCAATCATTGAATCCATGTTGTGGCTCGACGTTCATAGGTGGGAAGGGGTTCTACTGCGAAAGCCCTAAAGCCGCGTAAAACATGCAATAGTCAATATAGAAGTGTCTATCTTCGTTATTGCATAGGGGCAAGTATTATGACATGGCAATGACAAGTTTATGAAACTCTCATTGAAGCTATTGATGATGATCATAAAGCTATAACCATGTCATAACACTTTACTTTAGAAGTATTACTTATTATGCTAGTATACTTACTAGACGGTAGCATAATAAGATAATCCCTCATAGTATTGTAGTTATCGTATTCCCCTTGTGTGTGCACCACCAAGAAAGTTCTTGATGAGGTCGCCATGATGACCGGGGTCGATATATCTACGTCAGATACAAGGGTGCAAGCCATGTTGCACTGCGAATACACACGAGTTAGGACTAGCGTGCCTAGCATGCTAGAAAAGCGTGGCCTCGAAATACAAGAGACCGAAAGGTCGAGCATGAATCACATGGTTGATGTGATCGACATTAGAGAATGTCCACCTTTGATACTGCACTGATGGCCGTGATGATCGGGGGAGGTGCAGGGGATAGGGATCATGTGATCACTAAACGAGTAGAGGGATGTTCATTTAAGTGGGAGTTCCTTTATTAAAATTCGAACTCATCATTGTGAACATAGTCTAAATACTTTGCAAATTCCTTTGTAGATGTCTCGCCCACCCACCTTCAACCTTAGCACTTTCCTCGAGAAGGACAAGCTGAAAACTGATGGAACCAACTTCACCGCATGGTTCCACAATCTTAGGATCCTCCTAGTCCCCTACAAGTTGACTTATGTCATCGAGGCTGAGCTTCCGGCTAAGCCTGCAGATTCTGCCTCTCAGGACGAAAAGAATGTCTGGCAATCCAAGGCGGACGATTTCTCCCTCATCCAGAGTGGAATGCTCTATGCCATGGAACCGGAGCTTCAAAAGCGTTTTGAGAAGATGAATGCTTTTGAGATCATTGAGGATCTCAAAGCCGTCTTTGCTCCGCAGGCTCATGCAGAGAGGTATGATGCTTCCGAGCTCTTCTTCTCTGCTAAAATGGAAGAGCACAACAGTATTAGTGAGCACGTGGTCAAAATGTCTAGCTACGTTAAGCGCCTAAACGCCCTGGATTGCAAAATTCTGGAGGAGCTCGCCATAGATAGGGTGCTGCACTCGCTGCCCCCTAGCTATAAGAGTTTTGTGATGAACTACAACATGCAAGGGATGACCAAGACCCTTGCTGAGGTGTTCGCCATGCTCAAAACTGCTGAGGTTGAAATCAAGAAGGAGCACACGGTGTTGATGGTCAACAAGACTGCAACCTTTAAGAAACCGGGGCAAAAGGGAAAAGGCAAGGGTAAGAAGTATAAGAGGGATGGAAGGTTTGTCCATAGCACCCCAAAGACTGCAAAGCCTGGCCCTAAGCCCGGCACTTCGTGCTACTACTGCAAAGGGGATGGGCACTGGAAACGAATCGCCTAAGTACCTTGAAGACAAGCGAGCTGGCAAGATAGCCATCCCGGACAAAGGTATATATGATATACATGTTATTGGTGTATTCCTTACAAGCGCTAGGAGTAACACCTGGGTATTTGATACCGGATCTGTTGCTCACATTTGTAACTCTCAGCAGGATCTGCAGAGTAGGAGGCGCCTGAGGAAGGACGAGGTGACGATGCGCGTCGGCAATGGTTCGAGAGTCGAAGTGATGGCCGTCGGCACCCTGCATCTCCGTCTACCGTCAGGATTATTGTTGGTTTTGAATAAATGCTATTATGTACCCGCACTGAGTATGAATATTGTGAGTGGGTCTTGCTTGTTGCAAGACCATTGTTCGTTTAAATCAGGAACAAATGGTTGTTCAATTTATATGAATGATATTTTCTATGTTCATGCTCCTGTATGTGATGGTTTATTCCTACTTGATCTTGATTGTAGTACACACATCCACAGTGTTGATGCTAAACGATGTAAGCATAGTGACGATAATTCCATGTACATATGGCATTGCCGTCTCGGTCATATTGGCATAAAGCGCATGAAGAAGCTTCATTCAGAAGGGCTTCTTGGATTATTGGTTTTCGAATCCCTTGATACATGTGAGCCATGCCTCATGGGCAAGATGACCAGGACACCATTCTCCGGCATAGTGGAGAGAGCTGTAGACCTACTTGGGATCATACATACGGATGTATGTGGACCAATGAGTGTCTCAACACGCAACGGTTATCGTTACTTTGTTACCTTTACTGACGACTTGAGCAGATATGGATATATCTACTTGATGAAGCACAAGTCTGAAACCTTTGAAAAATTCAAAGAATTTCAGAAAGAGGTAGAGAATCAACTTAACAAGAAAATCAAGCACCTTCGATCGGATTGGGGAGGTGCGTATTTGAGTTATGAGTTTAACATGCACTTGAAGGACCGTGGGATCATCCCACAGCTTACGCCAGCCGGAACACCACAACGTAATGGTGTGTCGGAACGTCGTAACCGAACGCTATTGGATAGCGTACGGTCCATGATGTCTTTAACTGATTTGTCTGTGTCTTTTTGGGGATACACGTTAGAAACCGCCGCTTTTATTTTAAACCGAGCACCATCCAAATCCGCGGAGACAACCCCATATGAGATATGGTATGGGCAGAAGCCAAAGTTGTCTTTTCTAAAAGTTTGGGGATGTGAGGCGTATGTTAAAAAACTACAACCTGACAAACTCGAACCCAAATCGGAAAAATGTATCTTTGTAGGATATCCAAGGGAAACTGTTGGATATACCTTCTACAATCAAGCCGAAGGCAAAACACTTGTCGCGAAAACCGGCACCTTTCTCGAGAAAGAGTTTCTTGCAAAAGGGATGAGTGGAAGGATAATTGAGTTAGATGAAATTGTTGACCCTTCTCTCCGTATTCCGAGTAGCGCAACGGAAGCTGTTCCAAAACCGCTCTCCAATGTGAAGGAAGAGTCCATTGATGCTGATCAAAACAATGACATCGAGACTCCTGAACTCCTGAGGTTCGCATGTCTACAAGGGTTCGTGCCACTCCAGATTAGTACAGTAGCCTTGTAATGTCTGTCATATTAGATGACCAGGATGAACCTGCAAACTACAAAGAAGTTATGGGTAGTGCTGACTCCGAGAAATGGCTAGAAGCCATGAAATTCGAAATAGGATCCATGCATGAAAACCAAGTTTGGACCTTGGTGGATCTTCCAGAAGGTCGCAAGGCCGTGGAAAATAAATGGATCTTTAAGAGAAAGACAGATGCGAATGGTAATGTGACCATTCACAAAGCTCGACTTGTCGCAAAGGGTTTTTGACAAATCCAAGGAGTTGACTACGACGAGACTTACTCTCCCGTAGTGATGCTTAAGGCTGTTAGGATTTTAATAGCAATTGTTGCACATTTCGACTATGAAATTTGGCAGATGGATGTCAAGACCGCATTCCTCAATGGTCAAATTGATGAAGAGTTGTATATGATGCAATCGAAAGGTTTTGTTGATCCTAAGGATGCTGGAAAGGTATGCAAGCTCCAATGGTCCATTTATGGGTTGAAGCAAGCGTCTCGGAGCTGGAACCAACGTTTTGATCAAGTGATCAAGAGTTTTAGATTTGTCCAAAATCAACAAGAGTTCTGTGTTTACAAGGAAGCGAGTGGGAGCTCGATAGCTTTCTTAGTAGTATATGTGGATGACATATTACTCATGGGAAACGATGTGGATCTTATGAATAGCGTGAAAGCGTATTTGAGCAACCAATTTTCCATGAAGGATCTAGGTGAAGCTGCATACATATTAGGAATCAAGATCTATAGAGATAGATCAAGGCACCTAATAGCATTAAGTCAGAGTACTTACATAGATAAGATTTTGAAGAGGTTCAAAATGGAAAACACCAAGAGGGGTTTTACACCTATGATGAAGAATTGCAACTTGAGTGTGACTCAATGTCCTGTGATGGACAATGATAGAGAAAAGATGTCTGATGTCCCCTATACTTCTGCAATAGGATCTATCATGTATGCAATGCTTAGTACCCGACCTGATGTGGCATTGGCTCTTAGTTTGACGAGCCGATATCAAAGTAATCCAGGACCGGATCACTGAACAGCTGTGAAAAATATCCTAAAGTATCTGAGAAGAACAAGGGATATGTTCCTAATCTATGGAGGAAATGATGAAGCTCTGAACGTAACAGGTTACGTAGATGCGAGCTGGAATTCAGATCATTATGACTCGAAGTCTCAAACACGATTTGTTTTCTTGGTGAATGGTGAGGCAGTAAGCTGGAAGAGCAAGAAGCAGCCGGTGGTGGCAGAATCTTCAATGGAGTCTGAATACATTGCTGCAGCTGATGTAGCAAATGAAGCTGTTTGGCTAAGGAATTTCGTCATCGAACTAGGAGTTTTTTCCAATGCACAAGACCCCATGACAATCTATTGTGATAACACGAGAGCCATTGCAAATGCTAGGGAACCAAGAACTCATTCCATGGCCAAACACATCAAACTTAGATTTCACGTCATCCGGCAGATAGTTGGCGAAGGTGAAGTCAAGATTTGCAAAGTAGATACGGAACTGAATGTAGCAGATCATTTGACTAAAGCTCTCCAACATGACAAGCACGAACAACACCGAGATTCCATTGGTGTTAGGTTCCTGCCTATTGTAAACTAGTTTTGTATATTCTAGTGCAAGTGGAAGACTGAAGGAGTTATGCCCTAGAGGCAAATAATAAAGTGCATTATTTGATATACCTCCTGTATGTTTATAATACATTTCATACTATGCTATAACTGTGTTAATACGAACCGTTAATACACGTGTGGTATGTAAACAAACCGTGTCTCTAGTTGCCTCTAGTGAACTAGTTCATTGGTCATGAGGATGATCTATGTTTCAAGATCATGGGCATTTATGCCAACTGACAATGAGGTCATGTTATTAGTTGAATAACATGATAGACAAACATCCGACTGTTATATCATAATGAGATCTAGTTACAAAGTTCACCATTGATGATAAAACACAGAGAACCTCACAACCTGATCCTTTGACTGTGAGGTAATGCAAATCACCATTCTGGAAGAAGCTTAGATGGTTATCAAGAATCATCTCGTAACAGGGTGATCAAAAAGGTGCCACTCAGGTTTTCCGAAGGAATGCGTAGAGGAGTACATATCAAGACCAGGATTTGTCTAGTCCATGTAACGGACAGATACATGTGGCCATCTCGATGACGTTGCATTAATGAAGCTTGCAAGCATGTGACTAGGTCACGAATGCAACGACATGAGAACGAGAAAACAAGTTCATCGGTAACGAGATCGAACTAAGGTATAGGGATACCGAAGATCAAGTCTCGGATGAATTAGGTATCGTATGACAAAGGGAATGGGGAACGACTATCTCACGGTTCGAGCGATTGAATTCGTGAAACACACGGGGGTCACATGGCCATCCAGGTCCCTCTGTTGATCATTGATATGAGAGTGGTCTCTATCATGTCCGGAGTGTTTCCGAACCGAAGGATGTCACGCTTAAGGGTGGGAACGCTTAGGGTAGATGAGGTATCGTATGAGAAATAGAGAGAGAGAGAGAAACCTAAATAGTTTCGGTAACATCCGATGGAGATCGGAAGGGGTCCGGAAGATGTTCCGGAGTGAAGGAATAATATAATATGTGTATTTGAATGTTAATTGGAAATTAATATTAAATATATATTTTATTTTATTTTAAAAGGCACTATATTGCTAATGGGCCTCACCCGAGGGGAGGCCCAAGTGGGCAAGGCGCCTAGGGAGAGGGGGCCGGCCGGCCTAGGGCTGGTGGGTCGCCCTAGTGGGGCCCACCTAGGGCCGGCGGATGCCCCATGGTGGCCGGCGGGTGTGGGCATTAGTCCCACACCGCCTGGCCCTTGGGTGGTGCGCCCCCCTCCTACTATATAAAGGGGTCCACCCCTCCCCTTGGAAGGACACCCATTCCTCTCATTCTCTCTCTCTTCTGCTGAGGACTTCCCCGTAATATTGGGGAGGACCTCGTGGTTGAGTTCTCCACATTCACACTACCGTCGTGTGATCGGCGATCTGACATCTACTTCTTCCGCTGCTCGGCTGGATCGGAGCCCGGTTGACGTCCACTACACCGGACGTGTGACGAACTTCGGAGGCACCACACTTGGGGTGCTGCTCGTCTTCATCAATATACGCCTTCCTGCGTAAGGTGTGCCTCTCTCTGCAAAGGTATGAATATTGTATTCCTTCTCCGTTACTTATGTCTACATAGTATAGATCCTGGTATTAGTGTTCGAGTAGATAGAAATTTTTTGTTTTCTACTACGGAACCCTTCAGTTGGTACAGCCCAAGAGATTTGAACAAACGAGATTTGCTAGTTTAACATACAACAACACTTACAGGCCCAACACGGCAGAACTTGGAGAGCCCCAGAACTTGAGCTACCACAGAGAGCTCGGCAGAGGTGGCAGAATTGGTGCGGGTGCAACCACGGCGACGGCGAGCTCGGATTCTAGAGGAGGAAAACAGAACCGAGCATGGTCGACAAGGTGATAGATCTCACCGGAAACCAATTCTCGTCCCCGACCGTGCCATGAGTGCGTCCACGGTGAGGGCGAGCTCCGACTCGGGATGGGGAGGAGAGCGGGGCCGAGCAGCTTCGTCACTTCCCAGCTCTGCGCCATGGCTGCGACCACAGATTGCCGCTCCGGGGAAGAAGACGAGTAATGAAGGCGCCAACGCTGCAAGCCTACATGGAGGAGAGCTGGGCGAGCAGGTTCGTCCACGTCCCAGCTCCGCGCCATGGCTACGATGCCTCACAGATTGCCGCTCCGGGGAAGAAGAAGACGCGTAATGGATGCAGGCGCCAACGCTGCAAGCTTAATTGACACCTAAGCGACGGGAGCGACAGGAGCGACATAACGGCGACAGGGGGCTCAACTTGGCCATTAGCCTAATTTTTGTATTGAAACATAAAGTTGAATTCGTGCGAAAAAGACCCTCCGAGTATTTGGCACGCAACTATAGTCATCGCGATGATATCGGGAACTGCACGCTGCTGTTCGACACCTAACTTTCGGGCCGCAGAATGATATTCTCGACAAGGAGATGGGAACATGAGTCAGAAGAGTGCGATGGTGGAATATATGTACTAAAAAACATTTCAAACAAATTTTATTGTGCCGTGGCAACGAACGGGCATTCAGCTAGTTTCTTCAATTTTCGTCCGAAGTTCCGAGGCATCAAACCTGAATACCTGATGCAGATACCCTTAGGCATCAAACCTGAATACCTGATGCAGATACCCTCTTCGTGAAAAACCACGTGTTGAAGTATCAAATAATTCTGAGAATATCACAAGGAGAGGAAGTGATAGTCATCATAAACCAGTAACTAACTATCAAGATCTAATTCAAGCACACCTAAAAGACGTGAACTAAGGTAAGAACACAGCGAAAATTCAAGGGGGGTTCTAATTTTCAGAAGCACGGTTCACCAGATACATCATACGTACACCACAATTCATCATATTCTGAATTTTCACAGCACATAACATTGTATATCCTCAGAAAATGGAAAATGATCTTGTAGAAAGATCAAACACATAACTACAAAACTGACCATATACGAATTGGCTACAGAGTTAAAAATTTCTAACATCATCCGCGGATATGCTTTGTGAACAAACAAAATGTGCTATCTGACATTATTCATGATTACAGATCACGCTCAAGAAACTATCATCATGATCGACTCTTCTTTGCTTCCAGCCCAGATGGTTGCTTCATGTTAAGAAGATGGTGAAGGCCAGCAATAACGTGCTGCCTGCTAGTTGGAACTCCGGTCTTTGCTAGAGCTCTACCATTCTTGTCCAGGAGCACAAAGCAAGGAACATATCTGACATCATAATGGAGAAGCTGCAAATATACATATAAGTGATGCTGTTAGAAGCTGGAAAGATCATCTTTCTTCAGAGTGCAAACTACATGTACTAGTATATCGGAACATGCGCAAATACAGCAGTATATGTGAATATGGACCTCCCATTGTACTGTTACCAACTTCAGCCTGCTTGGTCAGTTGAGCCACAGGGATAGATAATTTTTGTTTCATCAACTGGAATTGTTGCAGAATCTGTAACAGAGTTACTAAAGTAATACATAGCATATACATCACACCGCTTTATTGATGCCAAGTAGATGAAGAACTGGCATGTCTGTGCAGAAAGAGGATGTTATGAACTAAGGCGCTAGGCAACAAGAGCATCGTCGCAGCAATACATTCCAAAACGATGACCAGCTCATCCACCAGCAGCAAGACGGCCAGTTGTTCAGGAGTCTAAAACCAACACTAGCAGCAGCGTGCAGCAACAGACCAGGATATAGGGGAATTAAGAACTTGAATCTAATGATGAATACTAACTCCGTTCCAAAATACAAGATGTTTTGGTAGGCTGAGATCGAGTCAGATGGTAGATTTGGGTTAGAAACTTAGAACCAAGAATACGTATCCTAGTTGACTACATAGTAATTGGTCCAGGCCTCACTGTATGGGGGTTGGCATTGTATCTACAGGAATACAGGAGTTTAAGAATAATTATTCCTTTCCTGATCACAAGTCCTCTCTCACCTATGGTCTATTTCTCCTTAGTCTAGCATGCCTGAATGCTCCTGGAGTCGCACCGTCCTTAGCACTCATCTGCACGGAACTTGCCCCATCATGAACCTTCAGATGATTAGAGGATAACAAAGCTCGACGACTGGCTGCAACCTGACACTCCAGGAGGCATGTTCAAGTTCCACAAGTAATTGCTTCTACCAAGACTCCATTTTAGCAGTAACAAGTCTTCATCATCAGACCTTCCATGGCTTAATCTCATCTGGGAAACATACTATCATAATGGACCACCTTCTCGGAAATTGGAGGGCTCTTCATGGTGGAAATCCCACCTCAAGCAGTGCTGAAAGATCCCTCCCATTGTGGGGTCTGGGACAGCTCAGATAATGCAAATGGATAACTTGGAATTTTCACAGACCTATCTCAGTCCAAGCTTTTAATCAATATAATCAGCTCCAACAGAATATAGCATCTCTTCAGCTAAGTGATAACCATGACCAATGGTACTACACATGGGGACAAAACTATTCTTCAATGAAAATGTACAGTCTACTAGTGGATGGTCCAAAATTGAATGACCTTTTCAATCTCATCCGGGGAATTGCTTGCCATAAACATAAAGTGTTTCTGTGGCTCCTGCTGCACAACAGAATTAGTACTAGAAGTATGCTCCATAGGAAAAGCTTTCTTCTGCCTAGTTACAACTGCGTCTTGTGTGCAGAGGAGGTTTTGGAAACTCAAATGCATCTCTGCTGGGATTGCACTTCCGCACAAGATTGTTGGAACACTACTACCAGGAAAGCAAAGGGGAATTTATTTTTATGATGAAATCTCATTTATCAAAGATAAGCATCACAAATACATTTATGTGGATATCATAACACTAGGCTGCTCGAAATTATGGATGGAAAGAAATGGAAAATATTCAGAAACGAGATCTCGGGCGGTCACCATGCCATTGAGGTCTCCCATACCACCAAAGGAAGTTTTGTTACCATTAGCCAGTTAAGGGTTGCCGACGCGGACCAAGAAGTGGTTACTGGGTGGCCGTTCCTAATGAAGAAGTTACTGCCCAACCATCAATCCAAAATCGGAAGAGGAATCATAAAGAGGACTTGACCTTGCTTATGCACAGGGCAAAGTAGAAGATATCTCTCGTCCTCAAAGATTGGATACAAAAATTCTTATAATCATCAATTTCCTTTTCCTTTTTTGTACATTTGTTATTATTTAACTTCTTTTATAAATATATAAAATACACTGTAGGGCAGAATGCCTTACAGTTTCAGTGTAAAACAAAGTCATCATCAATACACACAAATGATCTGGAACCTATGTCCAGTGATGCTACCATTGCAGTCCATATATCAGTGTAAAGTGTAAACACCACATTTCTATGATCTCAAACACACAGCTGGTTTGTGGGTTATGGATCAGGGGAGTTGTAACCATATGCCTATTCAAAGTCAAGAAGCTCCTCCTCAGTCATCCGGCGTTCTATAAATAATTAGCATGTGTCTGGCATAGGACCTAAAGCAGCATATTTTTCAACGCTCAATTCACATAACTCGAATGCAAATGGTCTAAATGACAATATCATACTCCAATATCAGCATTGGATTACTTGATTCTCCAATGCCACCAAAGTTCACAGCATATGCTAAAGGAAAGTATAGCAACCAATCTTCTCTTCCAATATCAGCGTTTATGACCAACTAAATTGGTACTCCCTCCGATTCATATTACTTGTCGCTGAATTGGACATATCTAGCACTAAAATATGTTAGATACACCCATTTGAGCGACAAGTAATATGAATCGGAGGGAGTAGTACAAATCACGACGCACTGCACCAGCTGAACCAAAAAATAATTAGAGCAACGAGGCTGACCTGACTAACCTACAGTTGCCAAGGCATTATCTGCTTAGAACACGATAGACAAATTATCAACACCGTAAATCTACAGAATACACATAGCAACGCAACTTGCCAGAATAGGCGGAGGGGTCTCACCTCGGGGAGCCACCGGTCGTCCTCGGCGTCGGCGAGCACGAAGCTCGCACAGCCATCGTGGCCGTCCTCGAGCTCGCGCACGAGGCCCTGCAGCGAAGCAGAGGCGGCAGCGCGGCGAGTAAAACTCCAGCACCGTGGGCGCCCTCCCGCTCACCAGCGCCGCCGCCAGCGCCCGCTGCTCCGCGTCCCCGCCGTCGGCTTCCACCGCCGCGGGTCGCGGGTGAGGCCTCAACAGCCTCGCCCCATGGCCTCCGCTTGCAGGGGAGGGGGAGGGGGAGGAGGAGGGGAGGTCACCGGCGATGAGGAGGCCCTGCGCGACGGTGCGGATGGACTTGAAGAGCCAGGGGAGCTCGAGGTCGCCGCAGGGGCTTGGGCTTGGGGTGGCGCTAGGGCTAGGGGTAGGGCTGGCGTTAAGGCTGGGGCCCCAGGGCCACTTGAAGCAGACGAAGGGAGGGGGCTTTGCGGCGGTGCCCATCTCCGGGTGGCCGGAGAGGGGAGGTGTTGTTTGAGTCACCACGCGCGGACTCAATTGCGCGTCCGGATCGCGGTCACGGGAGATGAGGCGCTTTGCACTAGTTTTGACTTTGGAAATTGGAACAAGTAAAAAAAAAGTTAAATACACCAGCAGTGTCCCTCCCTTTTTTCGTGTGCCTCGATTTATACCGATACTCGTAATTTTGCGCAATTTAACATGTATATTTGTCAATAGACTTGATTTAGTTCAAAATTATGTTTATGACAGAATTTGAGGTGAACGAAATGTGGACTACAGGTCTCACTTGCAGGAGAGCAGGTTTTGAAACTTGCAGAAACCTCCTTCCACATCTAAAATGTACATTTTCCACGGCTGCCAGTGTCGTCTCGATGTCGTCTCCCCTCCATGATCAGACACTACACATTCTGATCCAGTGATCACCCACACCGTCGCCTTCCTCCTTTTTCTCTCCCTCTCAAATAGAACAATATGGAACTAAAGGGTATTACAATGGTGTGGAGGGCCTATGGATTAGATGGGAAGGGTACGTGCAAATATCTAGGAGCGAAAATGTTTGTTCTAGATATGGGAGGGGTTTTTGCAAGTTTCCAGGCCAGCTGCTCTCCTATAAGTGGGATCCGTGTTTACGTGTTGTCCGCATCAGCTCAAATTCTATGGCAAACATGATTTTGGGCTAAATCGATTCAAATTGACAAGTAGACAAACTAAATTGTGAAGATTATAGGTGTGTTTGATTGGTCGTTTTCCCGTTTCTGCACCAGACCGGAAGAAATAAGCTTGTTTGTTTTCCTGGATCACACGGTTTTCCTGCCACACGAGATTTAAAGCAGCCCAAAACTTGTTCCGCTGGGAACGTCGAAATGGAGCGTTTCCGCGGGGATAGACCGTGCTGGTGCAAAAGCGGGGGGAAAGTGCGCCGCCCGTGCGAGCTTGGCGATGGCGCGAGCCGCAGGTTTCTCCAAAAGCTAGCGGGAGAAATTTTGTCATCGCACGCGGAAGCGTGGCGGTATATATCACCACCCGGCTAACCATGTAGTGCCTCACCACCATTTTCCCCGTTCTTCGAGCTCTCAAGTCTGCGAAGATCTTCATCGGCCAGCAGGTAAGCGGCGGTAACGGCGGTGGTGGTTGTAGATCGACTGGTGCAGGCGTTCTTCTCCAAGATCTTCAACGGCGACGTGCTCCTCTCCTTCGATGCTGGTGAGTTTCATCGAACCCCAGGTATAGTTTCTTCGATATGTTAGCACCTCCTAGATCTGATTGTAGTCTTGTGGTAGATCTATATTAGTATGCTCAATGAACTGCTCGGTGTAGTCATAGATCGGTGTTTTTCTGGCCTTATTGCATGTTTAGGTAGTTAATTTTGTCTACGTCATGTATGCTTGTGTTCATGTCTAGTCTAGGTCCTAATATATGTGACTGTGAGATCTGTAGGATATGACCCCTGATGAGTTCAGCCAGGCCATCGTGGATTCTCATAAGACCTTTGTTTCTAATACCCAACCCCAGCTCTCGCCTTTGAGGCTCACCTATCCTCAGCGCTCGGAGGTCTTGTCTCCGCCTTCGATGACTGGGTACACGGTGGAGCAGATTGTAGAGCAAGCTGCTAAGAAGAAGGCCGTCAAGGCTGGCAAAGCCCATAGCACAAGCCATGGCAAGGGGGCGAAGGGCACCATAAAGTGGGAAGCATTCCTCTCCTTGTTCATGCTCAATAAGATGTGTGACATCATCAAGAGCGACATGAGGACGGAGAAGGGGTTCGAGAAGGTGCACCTGAACACTGTTGCCCGCAAGGTGTTTGAGTTTTGTGCAATCGAGGTGTCCTCACAGTAGGTGTACAACCACCTGCGTAAGTGGAGGACCAGGTGGGTCTATGTGTCCAAGCTCAGAGACCTTAGCGGAGCTTGATGGGATGAGAAGACCTGCATCATCATCTTGGAGGACGCCTACTATAGGGGACACATCTAGGTACTAACTAATTTTAGTTCTTCTAGTAACATCCCCACAATTCCCTTTTGTAACCTCGCTAACTGCTACTAACCTTCCTATAATTCCCTGTCTTAGGATCATCCCAAGGATGCCGAGTATCTGAATAAGCCAATCGCCAACTATAGGCAGATGGAGACCATCTTCTCGTGCGGCCTTGCCACTGGCAGGTTTATCATGGGCTCTAGTGAGCCTCTTGGAGCACCCAGCCTTGAATACATCCATACCCAGGAGTCCGAGACAGTGGTAATTAATGACGAGGCTGAGACTGATGATGCCACTAGCTCTCCTGCTCCAGGCGTTGGTCCTGGCGGCAACACAAATGCCTATGTTCCTGGTGGCTTCGATCCTTCCAAGAAGAGGAAGAGGTCGTTGCTGGGAGAGGAGGACGTAGTCACCATCACTTACATGACCAAGACCATGAAAGCGGTGGCGACCTCCATCATGTAGATGTTAACCTTGTTGGGTTCGGATACGTAGTATCCAAGCTGAATCCTAAATGAATTAGATTTAGGAAAGTTTAAATTCGTTATAGGATTAGGGGCAAGTTTGAGTCCTAATAGAACTAGGAGTTCTAGTCCTACTCTAATTGTTTAGTCCCCGCGTGGACGTGTATAAAAGCCTCCATAGGCTACACCTTGTATCAACGAAAATCACAAGAGAAATAGAAAAGAGCGAGACAGGCACTATATGCGCCTGTAGAAATCAAAAAGTCTGTTTTCCGATCCGTCGATTTCGGTCGCCACGTTCATGTGAGTAGGAGAGAGTCAATCACAAGAGCTAGCTACCCAAGCGTTTTTCACGTACAGGAATTGAGCTTCACGTGTACAGCTGCTGGCAGCCACGATCTAACTCTCAAGAGCCAACATTTTGTATCAGAGCCTAGGTTCTTGTTGTGACGATGGGTGGAAGAGACAGAGAGAGCTCCGTCAATGACTCAAAGTCCAGCAAGAGTAACGGCTCCAAGGCAAACAAGGGAGACGACAAGTTGAAGAAGAAGGAGACGGCGACAACGAGCGAGGCGACTGGTGCCAACGTCATGGTGCAGCGCAACATCCCCATGCAGTACCCACAGCTCACCGACACCAACTACGGTGTTTGGGCGGTGAAGATGAAGATTATTCTCCGAACGCTCCGAGTGTGGCAGACAATCACCGACGACGAGGTCGATGACGAGTGCAACCAAGGTGCCATGGCCGCCATAGCCCAGTCTGTACCGGATTCCGTGCTGATGACATTGGCAGAGTTCGAGACGGCAAGAGAGGCATGGGACGCACTCAAGAAGATGAGGATTGGAGAAGATCTCGTCATGAAGGCTCGGGCACAAGTGCTGAAGCGTCAACTTCACAAGTTGCAGATGGAGGAAACGAAATCGGTGAACAACTACGCCATGCGTCTCACCACCTTGGTGGGAGAGATCCGTGCTCTCGGTGCAAAGCTCGAGGAAGTCGATGTCGTGGAAAAGTTTTTCAGCTCGGTGACTAATAAATTCACGTACATAATCGGCATGCTTGAACAACTTACCGACATCGAGAACATGACCATAACGGAGGCGGTAGGGCGCTTGTGGACGTGGGAAGAGAATTATCGTGGTTATCGGAAGGGCCAAGGAGGAGGCAGCGATCAATTGCTCTACTCACACGCTGACTGGGAAGCACCAAGCAGCAAAGGAAAGCGTGATGGCGAAGGATCAAGCAACTCGAAGCACAATGGGAACGAAGAAAAGGGCAAAGGAAAAGGCAAGCCACAAGGGCGCAGCAAAGGTGATCAATATGATGAGTAGAAGCCACGGAACTTGGATATGTCCAAGGTCAAGTGCTACAACTGCAATACTATGGGTCACTATGCAAAGCAATGTCCGGAGCCTAACAAAAGGGACATGAAGGCAAATTTGGCGAAGCAGGAAGATGATGAACCCGCTCTTCTAATGGCCAAAGTTTGCAATCTCGTGGAAACGATGGTTGTGAAACCAAACTGGAAGGTGCTACTTCATGAGAAGAAGGTAACACCAAAGCTACCCAGGAATAAGCCTAACGATGGTGACCGAGGTGATTACGATCACCATGATGTGGACACCAATGATGACAATGAGGACACGGGTGAAGATTTTAGCAATGATGATGTACAAGACGCGACACATGGTGAGGAAGATCACCAAGAGGCGCAAAGTGATAACGATAATCAAGATGATGATCACGATCACGACGACTACGCCGACGACACGGATGTCGACGACCCTATGTTAAGCTTGCCAAGAAAGTATCCATATTTCTCAAGTGCATCGACACCGACACAATTTGTGTCCCCTCCTTTGGAAGGCATAGTGGAACCCTCTAGTCCACATTGCAATAATACCCTCAAGAAAGTCTACAGGAATGCCAAGTCTACGCTCGAGTACTCTGGACTATGTTTGCTTGGAGTTGAGGAGCCGACGAATTTTGTAGAGGCGAGCAAAGATCCAAGTTGGAAGCATGCCATGGATGAGGAGTTGAAGGCGATTGAGAACAACAACACGTGGAATTTGGTAACCCGACCTCCGAACCATAAGCCTATTGGTTTGAAGTGGGTATACAAGTTAAAAAAGGGCACGAAGAGCATTGTTGTGAAGTATAAGGCAAGACTCATTGCAAAGGGCTACATGCAACATCAAGGAGTTGACTATGAGGAGGTGTTTGCACTGGTTGCTCGACTCGAAACCGTGAGAATGCTCCTAGCTTTGGCAGCACAGGAGGAGTGGAAGGTTCACCATATGGATGTTAAATCGGCTTTCCTCAACGATGATCTCACGGAAGAAGTGTACGTGGAACAGCCCCTTGGCTACGAGAAGAAAGGCGAAGAAGAGAAGGGTTACAAGCTTAAGAAGGCACTATACGGGTTGAAGAAAGCGCCAAGAGTTTGGAACTCAAAGTTGGACCAATGTATGGTCTCTCTCGGATTCAAGAGATGTCCCCTCGAGCATGCAGTCTATACAAGAAACTCCAAAGGCTCAAACCTGCTAGTTGGAGTTTATGTCGATGATCTGATTATAAGCGGAGATAGCGCGCAAGAAATTGAAAGTTTCAAGGTGCAGATGAAGAAGAAGTTTAGCATGAGTGATTTGGGATTACTAAGCTATTACTTAGGCATTGAAGTCAAGCAAAACTTCGGAGAAATTTCCCTATGTCAATCGACTTACGTGGTCAAGTTGTTGGACAAGTGTGGCATGGAAGATTGCAACACCGTACAAGTTCCAATGGACCAACATCACAAGTTGAGCAAGATCAGCTCAAATCCACCAGTGGACACCACAATGTATCGAAGCATTGTGGGCAGCCTAAGATATTTGGTGCATACCTGATCGGACTTAGCATATTCAGTCGGGATCGTGAGTCGTTTCATGGAAAACCCCACGACCGAACACATGAGCACCGTCAAGCAAATCCCGCGCTATGTGAAAGGCACTATCAATCTTGGCTGCATGTACAAAAAGGGAAAAGAAGGATTAATCCTTCACGGATATTTAGACAGCGACATGGCAGGTGATGTTGATGATTGGAAGAGCACATCGGGCATGGTATTCTACCTAGGTCAGAATCCTATCAGCTGGAATTCTCAAAAACAGAAGGTGGTGGCACTGTCTTCATGTGAGGCAGAGTACATTGCGGCGAGCACGGTGACTTGTCAAGGTGTGTGGCTGAGAAGGCTCCTAGCTGATCTTGCAAAGAAGGAGGTGCAGAAGGTGTCACTAAAGATCGACAACCAAGCTGCAATCTCATTGTGCAAAAACCCGGTTCATCACGAGAGGAGCAAGCACATAGACACCCGTTTTCACTACATCCGGGAGTGTGTTGAGGAGGGGATGATCGAGGTTCAACATGTGAATACCAATGAACAGCTTGCCGACATTCTTACCAAGTCCCTCGGGAAACGAAAGTTCATCGAGATAAGGAAGAAAGTCGGATTCCAAGAAGTGAAACAAGGATACAAGGTTAAGGAGGTGAATGTAGATGTTAACCTTGTTGGGTTCGGATACGTAATATCCAAGCTGAGTCCTAAATGAATTAGATTTAGGAAAGTTTAAATTCGTTATAGGATTAGGGGCAAGTTTGAGTCCTAATAGAACTAGGAGTTCTAGTCCTACTCTAATTGTTTAGTCCCTGTGTGGACGTGTATAAAAGCCTCCATAGGCTACACCTTGTATCAACGAAAATCACAATTGAAATAGAAAAGAGCGAGACATGCACTATATGCGCATGTAGCAATCAAAAAGTCTGTTTTCTGATCCGTCAATTTCCATCGCCACGTTCATGTGAGTAGGAGAGAGTCAATCACAAGAGCTATCTACCCAAGCGTTTTTCATGTACAGGAATTGAGCTTTACGTGTACAGCTGCTGGTAGCCACGATCTAACTCTCAAGAGCCAACACATCACCACTGCTTCAATCTCGTTTCCAACAAGTACTATTTTACTTGTTCCCGTGAAATACCATCCCCATGACCTAGTCATGGTTTGCGCAACATGGATGTAATTCACCTAGTGGGCCCAGTTGTATCTTACCGTCACACAGGAGAAAAATCCCCGATCTTGAAGCATATTGCTTCTACATGCTCCTTTGGATACCCAACGTGTACCTTTATGGTCATCCTGTCACGAGATGATGGTTTATACAGTCAAAGCATCCTCCGGTAATAGTGATTGATATGATCTCACGGTCTAAGGATTAGTACAATCTATTTTTGACAATTGCAACATGAACTAAGTGACATGATCGTGTTGGAATAATCATTGGTGGGAACTATCCATCACATCATACCAGATGATATGACTTCATTCTTAGTGACTTTTGTTTAGCCCATGACCAGGAAAACTTGATCATCGTCTGCCCAATGAACTAGTTGAATAGAGACTACTAGGGACCTGGGTTTGTTTGTATACCACACATGTATCAATGTTTCCGCTTGATACAGTTATAGCATGATATAAAACTATCATGAACTAATGAGATATGACACTCTTTTATTATTTGCCTCTAGGGCATATCTCCTTCAGTCTCCCACTTGCACTAGAGTACAAATAATCTAGTTGCATTGCTACTAATCATAAACCATATCTCATATGTGTTATTGATCATGCTTGCTCATGGAGGACTTCTTGTCCTAAATCTATTTCACCAGATTCATAAGGTTCTATTTTGCAAATCATTAATGTCAACTATTTGACATCTACACCATTATCATATAATGTGTTTTAGCTTTTTGGTGATAAAGTGAGACTTCTGTTTTCTAGCTTATACAATGATGATCTATCAGTCAATAGAACTTTCAAGATATCATGTATAACTATAAAGCACACTTAGTCGAAAGTCGAACTTTCTCTTGACCAAAATTATACTTGCTAATACTGAAGTATTCTAATACTTCTATATCTATGTAAATTTCAATCAAAGTGCAACACTTTCACTTTGATGTCCAGCCACGCTTTTGCTGCGTTCAAACTTAACTCTGATTCAGTGATTTAGAAATCACTCTAGAATCTTTGTTCTTTATAACTAAGAACACGGGTCACATTATATCAAGTACAAATAACATGGGTTTTACCTTGGAAAAACTATGGCCAAGGCATAGTCGATGCAGTGCATCCCTTTTCCCCGTTTTAACCATTGTTGTAAACACTGAGACATTACTCAATACTTCTCCTAATCATTCAAGTAAGAACCAATTCTTTCTTGAATCCATTCTGAACTCTTTTCAGAATCTCAACTAGGTCCTTCTGAACACTTTCAGAATTCCCAAAGAATTTTAACTTTTAATGTCCATTAAACATCCTAATCTAATCACATAGATCCACTATATTTAATATATGCTGAATTTCATCCATCTAATGATCTAATCATTTCTAATACCAAACACATTATTCATTAATATGTTGATTACATATTCAAGAACATTGTCACGCTCCCACGCAAATATTTCATCAATATTTGATGTTCTAGGATGCCACTAATCTCCCACTTAAATATGTCATCCACATATTCTATTAGGGAAAGCTCTTAGCTCCCACTCAACTTGCAGACTTATCTCGATAATCCTGGCAAATCCAAAATTCTTTGATCTTGCAACAAATCGAGAATTTCTGTTACAAGACTTCAGCAATTCCTGATTGATCAAAACCTTCCTATTGTACTAGTTACAACCTTTCTCTTCATACTCTTCAAGCCTTTGCAGTTTTGAACAGTCCTTTACCAATTTTCAAATTGGACTTATTTGTTGATTAAATCCAATAGACATTAAGAATTTGTCAAAATAACTTTGTGACAAAATAAGCTTTTATGTCTTCCTTTTAAGTTTCATTTCCATCCTTTCAACTTTGAAGTTTATTGGGAAGCATTAAGTAAAATTCATTACTTAATGAGATGAAGTAACTTTTACTTCATAATCTCAAATGTTACTTAATTTGGGATTTCATGACTTTGAGTCATTTCTTGTACTTGGGTCCATCAAACTTTCTTTGTAGTTCGTAGGTATATCTTATTCTAATAACAGGACAAGTGAATCAAGAATGGAATTCTGCAATTGGCAGAACAAGTTCTTGAATCCTACTTTCACAAAGTATTAGCTGAAACACTTTATGATCATATCATTCTAGTTTCCCTCTATTTGTAAAAGTTTGTTTCCGGAACATATTCTATTTTACATTCTTGACAATTCAGAGGTAAGGTCAAAACCTTTTGCTTACACTTTTACCTTTCCACTAACACTTCTATGAGAACCTTTTCTCAAAAGAAGTACCTCGCTGAGACAATACAAACTTTGTCTTCTTCAGGCATTAGTTTGGAATTTGTGTTCATAGTCTTACTAAGAACGTACCATAAAGACTTACTATTCACAACAATCTTGAACTATCGAGGTCTCTAGAAACTCGAGCTTTCCATATCTCATATGGTGTTGTTTACGCAAATCATTAGATGTTCCTAATACTTTTGAGTGTTTACTAATTCAATCTCTAACTCTAATTCCTAACGTTAAACCATTCGAAGATTATTTGGACCATATGTATCTTATACACTATTATTATGATGTCTTATACATATCAACACTATTTGATTAGTCAATTCACCATAATTTGTGAAACTGTTTTCACAAGTCCCTTATATGTCAATTTTCTATTAACTTGAATTCGAAATCACTTGGATCAAATCGCAAAGACTTTGGAATTATGGTTAATCTTATATCCATTTCATTCTAAAATCCTTTGAACAATTCAAATAGTTTCAACCTTGTATTTCATCAAGTAAATACTCATATTTACCTAAACTCACCAAATAATGATTTCCACTATCTGTTGAAAATGTAATACAACATATGTATAAAATTCAACACTTCTTCGCATATCACCGTTTTACCAAAATGCAGAGTTTTGGTCATTCTTCCCAACGAGGAATGGTTTTGCAAAGTCTCTAGATCAAATATCTAAGATCCCGATCTTCATTAATATGAAAAACATACAGTAACCACAATGACTTAAATAATAGTGTTATTCATTATTTAGACTTGAATATATTTTGGAAACTTTCATAAAAGTTCTTTTATCATACTGATAAAGACTAGAATAACTTGTTTATAATCCCAATGTGAATTATAAAAGAGATCATTCATAAGAACATAACAACTAAATTGTTTCTTATTAATATGAATAACCATCTCGCAATAAGCAAGACACACTCATAAGTTTCACAAACTTTATTACAAAGGATTTATTCAAATCTACTAATCTTAATGATAAACTTCGAGGGAAGGAGTGTCGTCGGCCATCAACTAGCTTGCTTATCGTCATCACGCCATCAGTGCCTCGTTCCATCCTGTAACTCTCACACAGAGAGTCCTGTTTTCCATAAAACAAGATTAAGTATCCAATACTTGAAACCTGCATAAGCGTTTCATGGAAACGTCCATTCCTTGTATATCACATATACACTTTCCATTGACGATGATCCTAGCTTTTGGGTTCGACCTTGGTGAAGGTATCACGAAGAGTCGTATCTTCTCTACCCTCGGATTCATCGAGGAAATCTTCTAGGGGTTCACAAAGGACATAGAGGAGATGGTTTTCTATGAGTATCCTACTAAAGCGTTGGTATCAGTCGATGAAATTTGACCCATCTTACTTTAATTTTATTCCCGTTCATTAATGGACTAAAGATGTCCTGAACTAAGGGAACGGCCATAATATACAAGATATTTGCAAAAAGGACTTAGACTAAGTTCATAATATGGAGTTTAGATGAACTCCCACTTAAACTATCATCCCTAAAGACGGTTTAGTGATTACATGATCCCTTTTATCCATATCATCCCCAATCATCATGGCCTTTGATGTGGGTGCTAGGGTGGACTTTATCGGTTGATCACATCATCCATGTGACTCGTGCTTGATCTTTCGATCGTTGTGTTCCGAGGCCATATATACATATGATAGGCTCTCCAACTCAACCTTAGTGTATTCGCTGTGCAACATGGCTTACACCCACCATATGTGAACATAGATATGTCTGACACCCGATCGTCACGACTGAAATGGATTGTATGGGCACCTAGAGGGGGGGTGAATAGGTGCTACTTCAAATTTTAATGCTTTTTCAATTTTAGGCTTGACACAAAAGGTAAATTCTCTAGATATACTATGATGTAGAATTTCCCTATATGCAAACCTAACTACTAGCGAGTAAAGGCGAGTGAGATAGAGGAACGAGTAAACTATAGTGGAGCACATGGAGACACAGGATTTGTTTTACCGCAGTTCCTTCCTTGTTAAGGGAAGTACATCTGCGTTGGAGGGCTGGGGGGGTACTAAGACCACCACGCCACAATAGGCCTCACCCTTTTCTCCGATGGATCCCGCCACCAAAGGCCTGATCCACCTTTCCACTATAGGAACCCTTCGAGGCGGGAACCGGCGCCTTTACACAACTAGCGGGGCACAACTCCACAACCGAATTAGAGGCTCCCGTAATGACAACAAGCTTCCACAAGAACAATTGTTATCAATAATAAAGAACAAGATCTAGATATCAATGAGAATACTAGATCAGGGATTCTCCAAGTGAACAGAGAGGAGTTGAAGCGCTTGATTCATGATGACGATGAATGATGTCTACTCCTTCAATCCCCCAAAGATCGAAGCCTTTGGGTGGTTGAAGTGGGAGATCTAGGGAGAGCTTACACAGTGTCCGATATTTTTCGTATGAACCAAGATATCTGACCGGAGGGGATGAAGGGGCTTTTATACCCCCTGTCCAAACGGAGCCGTTGGAGCCATTTGGGGCTGGATTATTCAGCCCAAGTGAGGGCTAGATTATCCGGCCTAGGGAATACTCCGCCCTAGACTCGGATTATCCAGCAGATAATCCGCCCTCAAACAGAAGCTCATGCAGGGCGGTCCTTGGCAACTTCCCCTGGGGGACGGATTATCGGGCCCTAGAGAGGGGGAAAAAATCCGCCCCAGCCATGGATTGTCCGGGGGAAAATCCGCCCCCAGACAGAAGCTCACGCCGACGCTCCCTTGGGTAATTTCCCTAGGGCCGGATTATCCGGCCTTAGAGGAAGGCCGGATTATCTGGTCCTGGGGAAAATCCGCCCCAGCACGGGACTATCCGGGGGAAAATCTGCCCCCAGACAGAAGCTCACGTGCGACCAACCTTTGCCAAGATGGATAGGCCGGATAATCCGGTCCTTGATGGGGGCAGATAATCCGGCCCCCAAAGACCAAAACACTTCCCTGCACACTTAGCACACATGAGAAAACTTCACGGTATTGTTATCTAACACGCAAAACACAGGGAACCATGAAATGTTCTTTCAATCTCCCCCTTTTTGGTGTTAGATGACAATATTGGGATTTGCAAGATAGCTTCTCAAAACAACAAAATTTAACCAATGAAAAGGACTCCCCCTCAATGTGTGCATAATAAAATTTGCATTTGATTACAAATACACACAAGAAGGTACAAGTCTATTTCATTGGAACATAGACAAGAATATTCATACCACCGTGGTAGAGACAAAGACGTCCTCAATATATTTATAAGAATATCCAATGATAGCCATAATGAGCGCCTTCCTCGATAGGGATATCCAATATGACCAATATGATAGATCAATCCATAGGATAATCCACAAGATAAATCCAGAGCCACACAAACACATAGTCTTATACAAAGCAAATCACAAATAGAAGTTCAACGCTAAATGGGCACAAGTGAGAGAAAGACCGAAAAGATAAAATGCGAAAGCTTGCTCCTGACCCATGAAAATCCACGAAGACCTAATAGAACTACTTCTCCCCCTTTGGCATCGAAACACCAAAAAGGAAGAAGAGTGATGGTAGCGCCCCAAGGGATCACTCATAGTCATCATCGTTATCCTCGTCCCTATCCTTGTCCTCATCCTCAAGCTCCTCGGTGTTATCCTCAAGATCCTCGGTGTCCTCCTCCTCATCATCAGCAGTGGCAGCGGAAGGAAACAAGTGACGCTCAAGCTCTCCATAGTTGAGCCTAGAGGAAGAGTTCCACCGAGCATATGGTGTAGGAGTAGTAGGAGTAGGGGGTCGCCTGATGCTCCGGACACATGGTGAAGAATGAGCTTCTGAGTGTGAGCCATCTCGTGGCACTGCTTGTATGCCTCATACTGACCCTTGCGAGTGTCCACCCCCATGCAAAGAATGTTCCGCTAGAACCAATTCAGCTGCTTGATCTCACAGGCAATAGGTGGCACTGGGGGCCTACGAGCACTAGGACGAGCATCCCTCACGAGACCCTCAGGAGCATAAGAAGGGTGAGAGGTCTTCCTAACCTTGTTGTAAATCTTCTTTGCCTTATGTACCACATTGATGTTAAACTCTTCAGTGGGGAGCAGGTGCGTGATCAGCATCATAATGTATGGTGCATAAGGGATGGATAGCCTATTGAACATGGCATCAATCAACTCATGGTAAATAAAGTTCACCACATCCAGCTTGTAATTAATGGACTCGTCCGCACAAGATGCAACCTTATGAGAGAAGGCAAGAAGCTGAACCAGGTGACCACGAATGCCGTCATTGTTTCCTCCACTCGGGGTGATAGAATCACGAAAGAGTCCCACCAAGATGGCATACAAAGGAGAAAGACCAGCAAAGGTGCCCACAATACCATTGTCAACTATGCACAGAGAGAGAACTGCATCTTTATTGGGCTTGAGCTGGGTGATGATACGGTGGCCACTCGGATGATCCCTGTTGCGAAAAGGATATCCAAGCACCCTAGCAAAAACACTAAAATAAGCTTGCATAGGCCTGTCACGAGTCATCCACTTCATGGTGCGGTGCTCATCACCACAAATAACCAAGGTAGAGAAGAACTGCTTCACAATCTCAGAATCATAGGAGCATTGAAGAGCCATGAGATGGTGCAGCCCCATCCTCTCAGTCACACACATGGCATCAACAAGTTGAGGCTTCTCCATGGCCTCAACAAGAATCAGAGGATGCATAGGCCGAATCTTCTGCCAAGCATAAACGTCTTCATAGATACCCTTTTGTTTAGCACACCAAAAACGAGAGTCACCCAGCTCAGTGTCGTGTGCTGACTCAACAAACAGATCACGGTGACGAATGGAGGAGTACGTAACAGGATCCATCTGCTTATAGTTAATCTTGGGCTCTTTGCCCTTCCGGGTCCTATCCCTCTTTGCCTGCTCAGCCATGCGATCAGCCTCTTTCTTCCTTCTCCTCAGTTCAACCTCATCCACAGTACGACCCTCACTGTCTTCCCTGAAATAGTGGCCACGAGGACGGCGCTTGTAGGTCTGGGAGACACTAGAACCACCTGTGAAATGAAAAAGATGGATAGCATGGGGATAAGCACACACAAGCCCAAGAGAGAACGTAGAAATAGTGGGCAAACAGTCCATAGTCCAATCATACACAATGCACAAAATCCACACGAAACTAAAGCAGTTTTGACTCTTTCAGGCCAGATTATCCGGCCTGGCCAGGGGCGGATAATCCGGACCTGGCAGAAAATCTCAGATTCGCCTAGATTGGATGCAAAAACATAGATCGGACCTAGGTACTACAAGACTACAATATCTACACGAAGCAACAAGATACACATCAAGTAAAAGATTGGGAGAAGGGAGTTACCCTCACTCATTGGAGGAAAAACGCGGAGGAGAAGGTACCTGGAGGCTTGGAGAAGAAGATCCGGGGGGCCCAGAGAATCCGGCGGCCGAAGAGGCTCTGGGGAGGGTGGGGGCGGCAGGCAGCAGCTGGGGAGATGGAGAGGGTCGAGGGTGAAGTGCTGCTCGTTATGAGCCCTTCCCCCCGATCCCAGACCTTAAAGACTATAGCCGCTAGGGCCGGATTATCCGGCCTAAAATCTGAAATTCTGTTACACATAGATTCAGGCCCGCGCGTCCCCAAACAAAACCCCCACAAGGTGAACAAAGGACTTGTATGCAAGAAGAGATGGCTTAGGGGTAGGGAAAGTCTTGGGATTAAGAGAACCAAACTGAGATGGTACTACACACTCAAAATTGCAAGAATCAAATCAACTAAAGGCCAAAATTGAATGCGATTCCCATAAGAACATGAGATGAGCAAAAACAACCAAAAAGATCCACATAAATCCAACTCTTCTCATGGAAGAGGGCGGTGGCCGAGGCCACCTTGTGGGAGTGCATGGTATGACACCGCGAAGATATATCTTGGGTTCATGACCAATACTCATCAATAAGCTCACATATCACAAAATGATATTAAGAGAAATGATTTGACTTGCTTTCGGCATTATGAGGGGAGGTTTAGCCCAATCAATTAGGACCACACTCCCCATATATTCATGCCCACACCTAGACCAAATAAGTATGATATGTAAGGATGAGTGCATGGGTAATCAAGACAAGCTCCTTGAATAAACGATATTTAGCTCATTCCTCAAATAACAAAACCTTGCTTCATCAAGTGGCTTCGTGAAAATATCAGCAAGTTGGTTCTTTGTGCTCACAAAAGATAGATCAATATCGCCTCGAGCAACATGGTCCCGAATGAAATGATTCTGAATCTCAATATGCTTCGTCCTTGTGTGCTGCACCGGATTGTACGCAATTTTGATTGCACTTTCATTATCGCATAAAAGAGGCACTTTGTCACAATTGACACCGTATTCCTTTAAAGTTTGCCTCATCCATAATAATTGAGTACATGCACTAGCATCAGCCACATATTCAGCTTCAGCGGTGGAGAGAGATATACAATTCTGCTTTTTTAGAAGACCAACATACTAAAGACCTTCCCAAGAATTGACAAGCTCTAGAAGTGGATTTCCGATCATCCTTATCACCAGCCCAATCTGAATCAGTATAGCCACAGAGAGAGAAATTGGAGCCCTTGGGATACCATAGACCAAAGTTAGGGGAATGAACCAAATATCGGAAGATCCTCTTAACCGCCACTAAGTGGCTTTCTTTAGGAGCTGCTTGATACCTTGCACACACACCTACACTCAACACAATATGAGGTCTAGATGCGAAGAGGTAAAGAAGAGAGTCGATCATGGATCGGTATACCTTTTGGTCCACATCTTTACCATGGGGATTAAGTTCAAGGTGACATTTTGTTTGCATCGGAGTGGGGACGCCATTAAGATCCGTCATCTTGATCTCTTGAGCATGTCTTGGATGTATTTTGCTTTATTTATGAAGGTTCCTTCTCTAAGTTGTTTGATCTCAAATCCAAGAAAGAACCGTAACTCCCCCATCATAGACATCTCAAACCTGTCAGTCATAAGCTTTGAAAATTCATCACTAAAAGTTTTATTAGTAGATCCAAAGATAATGTCGTCTATATATAGTTGGGATACGAAGAGCTCCCCCTTAACCTTCTTAGTAAAAAGAATGGGATCGATTTGCCTAACTTCGAATCCACGGTCTAGCAAAAGATCTTTAAGGTGCTCATACCACACACGTGGGGCTTGTTTAAGGCCATAGAGTGCCTTATCGAGTTTGTAGACATGGTTCAGAAAGTTAGGATCCTCAAATCTCGGGGGTTGCTTTACATATATTAACTCATGTAGAGGACCATTAAGAAAAGCACTCTTAACGTTCGTTTGCTGTAATTTAAAATTATTATGAGCAGCATAAGCAAGAAGGATACGGATGGACTCAAGACGAGCCACAGGAGCATAAGTCTCGCCGAAGTCGATGCCCTCAACTTGGGAATAGCCTTGTGCCACGAGTGTTGCCTTATTCCTTACAACAATGCCATTTTCATCTTGCTTATTCTTAAAGATCCACTTTGTGCTAATAACATTGCGGCAATCCTTGGGCTTCTCTACTAATTTCTAGACCTTGTTGTGCTCAAAGTTATTCAACTCTTCATGCATAGCAACAACCCAGTCCAGATCTTCAAGAGCTTCAAAGACCTTCTTGGGTTCCACCATTGAGATGAGAGCTTGATGCTCACCGAAACTTGCCAGCTCCCTTCTTGTGGACACCCTTCGACAGAGATCACCTACAACTTTGTCAAGAGTGTGACCCCTTAATTCAAGATTCCTATCTGCACGAGCTTTGCGATGAAGTTCAATTAGCTTGTTGTCTCTTGGGGGAATAACTTCATCATTTGAATCTTCATTGGAATCATTTGCTTGGCCTTGATCTACATCTTGGTTAGCAGGAGTAGGAGATGATGAATCTTGCCCTTGATGTTTATCAACAGCCGTAACAGGAGACTGCTGCTCTTCAGGAATTTCAGGGCCGGATAATTTGGCCTGAGAGAACTTGATGCGCCTTCATAGTTTCGAGAGGTCCTGACACGAACTGGAGAGGGGCCGGATAATCCGGGGTCAGCCGAAAAATCCGGCCTGGGACTTGCAGCAGATTCTTCGACATGTTGATCATTTCTGCCAGATGAAGAGGGTTGGCCAGATAATACGGTGTCCACCAGATAATCTGGCCTAGAACAGTCTGGAACATTTGCTTGATGATCTTCAGCGGATTGTGGGATTGGTGTAGAGGTTTCTCCAATGGTTGGAGCATGTTGTGCTTGTGTCGATGAGGGATCTACTTGAGTAGAGCATTGTCCTTCCCGATCCGCCACAAGGGGTTCCTCAATGGGGCAGAAAAATCCCACACCCATTCTTCTTATGGCATCTTGGGGTATTTCAACATCTGCATCATAAACATCAACTTACCCCGCATGGGAGCCATCATTTTCCTCGAACACCACACTACAAGATTCTACAGCAGTTCCAGAGAGCTTATTGTAGACTCTATAAGTGTGGGATTCGGCACCATAACCAACAAAAATGCCTTCTAAAGCCTTAGACTCAAATTTACATAAATGAACTCCTTTAATGAGAAAGAAACACTTACAACCAAATACCCAGAAGTAGGAGATGTTTGGCTTGTTACCAGTAAGTATTTCATATGGAGTCTTGTCCAAGATTTTGCGGAGGTAGAGCCGCTTGGATGAATGGCAAGTGGTAGAGATTGGTTCAGCCCAGAAGTTATAAGGAGACTTAAATTCAGCTAGCATAGATCTGGCCATATCCATTAAGGTCCAGTTCTTCCTCTCGGCAACACCTTTTTGTTGAGGGGTGTACGCAGCGGAATATTGGTGTTTTATCCCCTCTTCAGTTAGAAATTGATTTAAGGTGTAGTTCTTCAACTTGGAGCCGTTATCACTTCTAATTGCCAATATAGGAACATTGTGTTGACGTTGAACCTCGTTGGCAAAGTCGATGATGGTTTGTTGAGTCTCGCTCTTCAACTTGAAGAAATAGACCCAAGTGTATCTTGAGTAATCATTAACAATCACGAGGCAATAATTCTTCCCACCGAGGCTTGCATGTGATGGAGGACCAAAGAGATCCACATGAGGGAGCTCCAAAATCCTCTTTGATGAAATAATGGTCTCCCTTCGATGGGGAGAGTCATGCATTTTCCCTTCAACACAAGCCCTGCAAACACGATCTTTGGCAAAGGAAACATTTTCTTTTAGTCCAAGGATGTGTCCACCCTTGTGGAGACTTTGCAAAGTTATCATATTGACGTGGGCTAGTCGGCGATGCCATAACCAACCCGCGTTGGCCTTTCCGAAAAGACACATCGGGCCTATAGTGGTTTTCCCCGAGAAGTCCACCACGTATAGGTAATTTTCGACATATCCCACGAAAGCGACCTTTAGAGACTTGCTCCACAAGAGTACCACCAAATCAGCATCATTGAAAACTGCAAAGCCCATCTTACCAAGGGCACGAACTGAAAGTAAATTGTAACCGAGGGTCTCAACAAGCACGACGTCCACGAGAGAGATATCGTGAGCAACCACAACTTTTCCGAGACCCAATACCTCAGATTTTGACTTGTCACCATAGGAGACGGTTATGTGATCATGATTTGGCCGCATATCCGTGATGATCTCCTTGCTTCCAGTCATATGACTAGTGCACCCGCTATCGAACACCCATTTGGACCCTCCGGAAGCATAGTCCTTGGACCCTCTTGCCATAAGGCAAGTGACGTTGTTGTTGATGACGTTTTTGTTTGGAGAGTCGAAGAGTGATGACGGGGTAGATGTGGTGGCTATAGCAGCCACCTCACAAGAACTATCTTCATCCCCTTCATCTTCACTAGTAGAGGCATATTCTTCTTGTGCCACCAAGACAATCTTGGGTTGCTTCTTGTAAGGACCATTCTTTTTGATAAATGGCTTCTTTCGAGGTGCCTTGGACTTTTCTTTAAGGATGAGCCTACCACCATTGTCTTCTCTACTTTGATAGGGACATTCAGCCACAAAGTGTAACCTATCTCCACAATTGTAGCATGTTCTCAGTTTTGGGCCATTCTCTGTTCTTCCACTTGACCCATTCTTGCGCTCGAGTTCCGACTTGTCCTTGGCTGGATCCTTCCAAAAATTCCTTGCATAGAAAGCCATGTTCTCACCATGAGCACGCTTGACTTCCTCGGGACAGTCGATGGAGATACCCTCGTATCCTCTTTCATCCTCATCTTGTTCAACAACATTTGCCTTTAGAGCAACATTGACTCCCTTTTGCATTCCAATAGCCCGAGCACGGGCATCTTCAGCATTCTTAGCAGCAACCTTGAATGATGCCATTTCTTGCATGACTTCATTGGAAGTCATTTGATGGTAGTTATGTCTACCATGCAAACTCTTCAAGTCCGTTGGCTCAAATGGCATTAGAGCACTCACATATTTCCTTTTTATCCAAGCATCATCAATGTGAGTGGCTCCATGCTTTCTAAATGTTGTTGCAATGCCCTTGAGCCTTCTATACATATCTTCATGGTCTTCACCATCCAACATGTAAAATCCTTTAGCTCCATTCCTAAGGGCATCATACCTATTTC
This sequence comes from Avena insularis, assembly GCA_023614405.1. Taxonomy (NCBI): domain Eukaryota; kingdom Viridiplantae; phylum Streptophyta; class Magnoliopsida; order Poales; family Poaceae; genus Avena; species Avena insularis. The sequence goes on along the minus strand of CM042690.1, from coordinate 260,568,242 downwards.
TTCTCATGCTTTCATTTCCAATAAATAGGTCGATGGGTGCATCCCAAGATTCTTTGGCGGTGTTGAAGTTCTCAATGTGGGGCATGTCCTTGGGGCCTACTCTGAGCTGAATCATGTGGAGAGCTGTTGCATTCAGTTGACTATCCACAACTTCTCTCCTAGTCAAGTTGGTGGGGTCTGCAATATGAAGACCATCGTAGATAATCCTCCAAAGCTCAATTGATGAACTGCATACATGAGACTTCATTAAGAATTGCCATTGATTAAAAGTAGATGAAGTAAGCTTGGGTGGATCACCCCTATTGTTTATATGAGGATGAGGGATAGGTGGGTCGGGAGAATATAGATGAGGAACCTCACTATAGTCCTCCTTACCACTTCCCTTCTTGGAGGCAAAACCATTATGTTTTTCACCTACCACTTCATCTTCCTTAGATCTGGTGTGAGCCTTATCCTTGGATAGAGGAGTGGTGGCCTCAGAGGAAGATGGAGATGGGGTTGTAGATGATGTGAGGCGAGCAATTATTTGCTGCATCTCCTCCATCTTGGTCTCAAAGGATTTCAACAAGGTTGTTTCCAACCTCTTGAGGTCATCCATTGTGACCGTGTCCACATCCTCATTCCCATTTTCCTTAGTACCCATACTTCTCTTAGGCGGTTAAGCCCGAATAAAGAGTCGGGGCTCTGATACCAATTGAAATGGATCGTGTGGGCACCTAGAGGGGGGGGGGGGTGAATAGGTGCTACTTCAAATTTTAATGCGTTTTCAATTTTAGGCTTGACACAAAAGGTAAATTCTCTAGATATACTATGATGTAGAATTTCCCTATATGCAAACCTAACTACTAGCGAGTAAAGGCGAGTGAGATAGAGGAACGAGTAAACCGTAGTGGAGCACGCGGAGCCACAAGATTTGTTTCACCTCAGTTCCTTCCTTGTTAAGGGAAGTACATCTGCGTTGGAGGGATGGGCGGTACTAAGACCACCACGCCACAATAGGCCTCACCATGTTCTCCGATGGATCCCGCCACCAAAGGCCTGATCCACCTTTCCAATATAGGAACCCTTCGAGGCGGGAACCGGCACCTTTACACAACTAGCGGGGCACAACTCCACAACCGAATTGGAGGCTCCCGTAATGACAACAAGCTGCCACAAGAACAATTGTTATCAATAATAAAGAACAAGATCTAGATATCAACGAGGATACTAGATCGAGAATTCTCCAAGTGAATGGAGAGGAGTTGAAGCGCTTGATTCATGATGACGATGAATGATGTCTCCTCCTTCAACCCCCCAAAGATCGAAGCCTTCGGGTGGTTGAAGTGGGAGATCTAGGGAGAGAGCTTCTGCACCAGGTCTGATATTTTTTCTATGAACCAAGAGATCTGACCAGAGGGGATTAAGGGGCTTTTATACCCCTGTCCAAACAGAGCCATTGGAGCCATTTGGGGCCGGATTATCCTGCCTGGGGAATACTCTGCCCCAGACTCGGATTATCCGGCAGATAATCCACCCTCGAACAGAAGCTCACGCAGGGCGGTCCTTGGCAACTTGGGGGAAAAATCCGCCCCATCCATGGATTGTCCGGGGGAAATCTGCCCCCAGACAGAAACTCACGCGGACGCTCTCTTGGGCAATTTCCCTGGGCCAGATTATCCAGCCCTAGAGGAAGGCCGGATTATCCGGTCCTGGGGAAAATCCGCCCCAGTGTCGGACTATCCGGGGGAAAATCCGCCCCTAGACAGAAGCTCACGCGTGGCCAGCCTTTGCCAAGATGGACAGGCAAGATTATCTGGCCCTTGATCCGCCCCCAAAGACCAAAACACTTCCCTACACACTTAACACACATGAGAAAGCTTCACGGTATTGTTATCTAACACACAAAACACAGGGAACCATGAAATGTTCTTTCAACGACCTGCCTCATATGAAGAACTTTCTTGGTGGTGCACACTAAGGGATACCACTTTCATTGGTATTTAATAAGGGATCATCCTATTTAAAATTCTACCGTTGTGTATCTAATACCAGCACACAAACAAGATGCACACAAAATATTAAATCATGTCTAATCAAAATGTGACATGACATGGTTGTCTTCCTGCTCCATGATCTCCATCGGGTGCTCAGTCTTGGCACCAAGTTCATAACGCCATCAATATTGTTGTTCATCATTGCGATGATTACTACAACACGACTTAGCAATAGGAAAAGTAAACTACCTTACCTTTTCACGGCGTGCAACCATATCACATCATAGAGCCTTGATACATTGCAAATGTATCTATAATTTTTGATGTTCCATGCTTGGTTTTATCCACTTTCTTGTGTTTTGCCCACACTTTGGAGTAATTTTCATATGATTTCTTGGACTAACCTATTAATAAGAGCCACACGGCTGCTTTTCTGCTGTTTTTGGTTCCAGGAAAGTCAGAAAATGAATATTCTCGGAATTGGACGGGACAAAAGCCAAAGTGCCTATTTTTCCGGAAGTCATTAGATGCCAGAATACGAGACGGAGAGGGGCCAAGGGGCCACCACACCACCTGGCCGTGCGGCCTAGCCTGGCCCGCGCCAGGGGGTGGTGTGGCCGCCTCCGGCACCCCCACAGCCTCCCCTTCCGCCTATAAGATGCCCTCGGGACGAAAACCCTGGCACGATCAAAATCCACGAAAGAGTCTCAGAGCCACGTCATCTCCATCCCTAGATCGGGAGGATCTGGCTCTTCAAGCCGGAGAGGGGAATTCACCCTGGAGGCCTTCTTCATCACCATGCAAGCCTCCGGTGTGATGCGTGAGTAGTTCATCCTTGGACTACGGATCCATGTAGTAGCTAGATGGCTGGTTCTCCTCCTTTGTGCTTTCATGTCTAGATCATGTGATCTCCGTTCATGATCAAGATCATCTATTTGTAATTCTACATGTTGTGTTTGCGGGGATCCGATGGATATTGAGATGCTATTTCAGATTGATTATTGATTCTATCATGTCTTTGTTATTTGTGATCTTGCATGCTTTCCGTTGTTAGTAGCTATCTTGGCCAAGTAGATGCTAGCAACTCCAAGAGTTTGTATTTATACTCGATAGTGGGTTCATGCCTCTGGTAATCTAGGGAAGTGACATAAATCTCTAAGGTACTAGATGTGTTGTTGCTACTAGGGATAAAACAACAATCCTTTGTTCATAGAACAATCGTATTGTTTACTTTACACGCAGTTCGTAAAGCAATAATCTGTTGCTTGCAACTTAATACTGGAGGGGGTTCGGATGATAACCTGAAGGTGGATTATTAGTTATAGATGCAGTTGGATGGCGGTCTATGTATAATGTTGTAATGCCCAATCAAGTCTCAAAGGAGTCAAGATGATTAGTATATGCATGTATTGCTTTCTCGATGTTTGTCAATTGCCCCTCTGTAATTTGTTCACCCAGCATGTTATCTATCTTAAGGAGAGCCACCTCTAGTGAACTATGGATCCCGGTTCTTTTCTTTTACATACAATCTACAAACTGTTACTGCTTTGTGTTTACTTTCTGCAAACTATTACTTCTTTCCATTCCATACATTTAATCCTTTGTTTTCAGCAAAACACGGTGAGATTGACAACCTCATCGCAAGTTGGGGACATAGTTCTGTGGTTGTGTTGTGCAGGTCTCCACGTTGCTACTAGCACCAGTAGTGCGCCCTGCCAAGGCTCAGCTAGCAACACCTTTGGGGTGTTTCCTTGCTCCTACTGGTTCGATTAAACCTTGGTTTCATAACTGAGGGAAACTTGCTGCTGTGCTCATCATACCTTCCTCTTGGGGTTCCCAACGAGCTCTACATCAACATTGAGCCATCAAGAATTTTTCTGGCGCCGTTGCCGGGAAGTCAAGGATATCTTCACAAGGGGAGTCCCTCATAACCAATCTCTTTACTTTGTTATTTTTGTTTTGCTTAGTTTCTTTTTGCTTTGTTTGCTTGTTTTGTTATCAAAAACACAAAAACAATTTTAGTTTTACTAGTTTGCTTTCTTATTTCAAAAACACACAAAAAAATCAAGTCTCCTTTAGTTGTCACCTCTTCCTTAGCTCACCATGTTGATCCCCAAATTCACCCTGAAAGACCTTTCAATTGGTAGTGGTTCTATAATTGGGAAAGATAATATTGAGGAATTCTTTAATCATGTTAGTAAACATGAGGATACTGAGGATAGATCCCTTGTAGAACTTGCTCCAAACTATGAGATTGCTGCAGCTTCTTTAATTCACATGTTAGAAGCTAGGTTTGTTAACATCAACCCCTTAATGCAAGTAATGTTTCTTAAGCTTAAAGAAATTGAGGACCCTGAAAAGAGGGATTTTATTCTTGAAACTTTGCTTAAGGAATTCTATGATGTTGCCAAGGAAGCTAGGAAAGTCTTTGAACATTTCAATATGCTAGGCTCATGTGTAGATGTTGTTGGTACACGAGAAAAGATGAACAAAACCGAACCTAATGGGCAGGAACGTAAGATACCAATACCCTTTAAACTAGCAGCAATACATGAAGCCATAGAAAAGAATCTTGATTGGATCATTCCTGAAAACCCTTTTGATGAAAGTAGTGAACCTAAGAGCATTGAGAGAGGATCCTCTAGAACTTATTTGGATGATATACCTTGCCTTGTTGAAAATATTTCTGGTATTGATCTTAATGCTTCTTCATTTGAGAACACTTGATTCTTTTTTGCTTCTTATGCCTAACTTAAAGGCGTTAAAGAAAAGTACTTATTGGGAGATAACCCAAAAGTTTTAGATGAGTCTTGGAAGTTATTACTTCAGTAATAACCGCTCCTTATCCTTTTTATTTGCTTTTTGTGCCAAGAGTAACCTCTAATGAGAGAGAAGTAATGATTGGGAAAGTTGCTGTCCCGAAACAGATTTCTGTGCTTCACCGTTAAAATTCGTGTAAAATCTCTGAACGTCTTTTTGAGGCATGAATGTTTGTGCTTATGCCCCAGGTTGTTATCTAACTTTCGTTAGTTCAACACTTTTCTATTTGAGTAAAAGAAGGTCTTCGAAAAAATTCGTCTTTACCTGCTGGTCTGTTTTGACAGATTTCTGCCATTTTCTGCATTTGCTTCTTGTTGGTCCCTTTTTGAGTTCTTTTGGGGAATTGAGCTTTTTGAGGGAAGTGCTACAGTAGATAGTGTTCTAATGGAAGTTTATTTGGTGTTAGAACTGAACCTTAAGACTTATTTATCTTAAGTGCACTAATGTTGCTAATAAAGATTGTGTGAAGTTTTGTATGAAGGAAAAATTTCAGGTGTATGGAAGGAATGAGTAATGAGATGAGGAATGGACTAAAGCTCAAGCTTGGGGATGCCACACGTGTCACCCCAAGAAATATCCAAGAAGTACAAGCGTCAAAGCTTGGGAATGCCCAAGGCATCCCCTTCTTCATCAATAAAAAACTCTAGGTTTCTTCCAAACGCTTCATTTTTATTGTTTCATGCACAGTTGTGTTGTTCTTGGAGCGTCTTTTTTTTCGTTTTCGTTTTGGTTTTCGTTTTATTTTGTTTTATTAGTTTTGTGAATAAATTGGTTGGACCCCCTTGTTCATACATTGGTTTTCAAATAGTTTGGTTTGGTTTGGAAAAGAGTAGGAAAGTTCATGCTTATGTGGTAAAAAGAGCTCATTTTGGCTGTGGCCTATGCTTTGTCATGCCATGATTGATATTGTTTTGGCTTTATGCTTAGTATTCTTTGCTGTAGCATGGCTTGTTATAAACAATTTAGATTGCTTAATATGCCTTGGATGAATCATGCATTGTTTTAGCATATTAAAGCATAGTATAGTGGTATTCTCCTTTGATGCTTTATTTGGGTTGACTTGGCGCATGCTCACACCATGTTATGACTATCCAAAAGTCGCCATAGCCTTTATGATCCTTTAGTTTTCAACTTGTAGTATCACTTTATGATTTGATCAATGATGTTTTGTCGCTCTGCATGATTATGGCCATTATTGCTCTCTTAGTTTGTCGCTCCCAGTCTTTTGCTAGCCTCCACAACCATGTATGAGTTCCACTCATGCATCCAACCCCCTAAACCAAGTTATTCCAAATAGTCCACCATACCTACCTACTAGATTATGCTATTCCAAGTATATTCATGCTTTTGTTTACCTTCCAAATTAAACTTGTTATGAAAAAACTAGTGATTAAAGCTCTCACGAACTTGATGGCACACTTTACTTTTTTGCATCTAATAAACTTGAACCATTGGGTCCTTCTTTGTTGCGTATATGCTTGCTCTTTATAAGTTGAAATTAGCAGAACCATGTTTCATGGGGAACGTTTTCAACATTGCACGTGTACTTTGTACCCCGTTGATATCATGTTCTTTTGCTTACGGATCCCGGCGGTGTGAAAGAAAAGTGGAACTTGTAAGATCATGGAGTTTGTATGTGTGTTAGAGAAACGGCTGGGCCGCTAGCCTAAGCCATGCCTAATCATGGTGGAAACTTGCATCATCACCATAATGATCACTCTATGAAGCATCCTCAATAAAAACCTATGCAAATAGCAAATAAAAAGATCGCTGAGATGCTCATTGTCTGCTTGCCTTATCATTTTGATTATGGGATAGCTCCTATATCATGTGCAAGGGGTACCCCGTTGGCGGTTCTTTATGATACATATGTACTTACAATGACAAGAGCTTACTTGTGACTAAAGTTGAGTAGCATGAGGATCGGTCTTCGTAAGTAAGGGACATGAGATTTCGGTTTATAACTTGTCAAGCATATCCTCTTAGTTGTGTCACTTTAACCTTAATCACTTAAAGATGCTTATGATAGGGGCAATGAGAGCTGAAAGCTATAAGTACCATAATTTTCTGAAGCTCTTTATGAGACTTGAATCCCTACTTCCTTTTATAAAGGCCTTTCTGCCACCATTATATTGAGTCTCCACCTTCTACCTTTATGCACCTACTTTGAGAGCATAGTGGCCATTCTTAGTTCTATGTGCATTGTCCCAAGACTAGTTGATTGATGCATAACTTGATATTTCTTGTTTTAAACTATTTGTATCTAGTCACTCTTATGAACTTTGAAGGTGTGTCCTATGCATTTATATTTGCTACTCTATGAGGGACAAGCTGAATGCTATTATGCTATGTTTTCTTTATGTGAAACAAACAAACATCTTGCAAAGCATTGTTATTCATGAATCTTTTGTTTGTGCCTTTTCATGTTGCATCATAGTTTCTTTGTCTTATTGCTAGAACTTTGTCTTTCATGTTATGATTGAAGTACTATGATCCCAGCTTTGAATGTTTTACAAATACTTTGATCAAGTCTTTGATGGTGCATGTCACCTCAAAAATTATTCTTTCTTTTTATCACTTACCTACTCGAGGACGAGCAGGAGTTAAGCTTGGGGATGTTGATACATTGCAAATGTATCTATAATTTTTGATGTTCCATGCTTGGTTTTATCCACTTTCTTGTGTTTTGCCCACACTTTGGAGTACTTTTCATATGATTTCTTGGACTAACCTATTAACAAGAGCCACAGTGCCAGCTGCCTGTTTTCTGCTATTTTTGGTTCCAGGAAAGTCAAAAAATGAATATTCTCGGCATTGGACAGGACAAAAGCCAAAGTGCCTATTTTTCCGGAAGTCATCAGATGCCAGAATACGAGACGGAGAGGGGCCAGGGGGCCATCACACCACCTGGCCGAGCAACCCAGCCTGACCCGCGCCAGGGGGTGGTGTGGCCGCCTCCGGCACCTCCTCGGCCTCCCCTTCCGCCTATAAGATGCCCTCGGGACGAAAACCCTAAGTACTCGATCAAAAATCTACGAAAGAGTCTGTAGCCACCGTCATCTCCATACCTAGATCGGGATGGATCTGAAGCTCTTCCCGGCACCCTTCCAGAGAGGGGAATTCACCCTGGAGGCCTTCTTCATCACCATGCAAGCCTCCGGTGTGATGCGTGAGTTATTCATCCTTGGACTACGGATCCATGTAGTAGCTAGATGGCTGGTTCTCCTCCTTTGTGCTTTCATGTCTAGATCTTGTGAGCTCCGTTCATGATCAAGATCATCTATTTGTAATTCTACATGTTGTGTTTGCGGGGATCCGATGGATATTGAGATGCTATTTCAGATTGATTATTGATTCTATCATGTCTTTGTTATTTGTGATCTTGCATGCTTTCCGTTGTTAGTAGCTATCTTGACCAAGTAGATGCTAGCAACTCCAAGAGTTAGTATTTATGCTCGATAGTGGGTTCATGCCTCCGTAATCTGGGAAGTGACAGAAATCTCTAAGGTACTAGATGTGTTGTTGCTACTAGGGAGAAAACAACAATCCTTTGTTCATAGAACAATCGTATTGTTTACTTTACACGCAGTTTGTAAAGCAATAATCTGTTGCTTGCAACTTAATCGGAGGGGTTCAGATGATAACCTGAAGGTGGATTATTAGTCATAGATGCAGTTGGATGGCGGTCTATGTATAACGTTGTATTGCCCAATCAAGTCTCAAAAGAGTCAAGATGATTAGTATATGCATGTATTGCTTTCTCGATGTTTGTCAATTACCCCGCTATAATTTGTTCACCCAGCATGTTATCTATCTTAAGGAGAGCCACCTCTAGTGAACTATGGATCCCGATCCTTTTCTTTTACATACAATCTACAAACTGTTACTGCTTTGTGTTTACTTTCTGCAAACTATTACTTCTTTCCATTCGATACGTTTAATCCTTTGTTTTCAACAAAACACGGTGAGATTGACAACCTCATCGCAAGTTGGGGACAAAGTTCTGTGGTTGTGTTGTGCAGGTCTCCACGTTGCTACTAGCACTGGTAGTGCGCCCTGCCAAGGCTCAGCTAGCAACATATTTGGGGTGTTTCCTTGCTCCTACTGGTTCGATTAAACCTTGGTTTCATAACTGAGGAAACTTGCTGTTGTGCTCATCATACCTTCCTCTTGGGGTTCCCAACGAGCTCTACATCAACAATGAGCCATCAAGCCTTCCCTACAACATAAAGTTAGACGCCTCTACTCTATCTTTTGCAGATTTTACGTGGTTGTTAAGGCTTTCACGATAGAACTGTTTCTACCTATGAACTTCCAACCACAACATGGATATAATAGTTGTCACTACTACACCCCTTTTAGGGCTTTTATTTGTAGATGCCATATCAACTACTGTGAGAGAGACAGACACCCGCTAGCCACTTATACAGTACAAGCCGTATGTCGAGCGTGGAACCAGTCTCGCGTAGGGTTACACGTAAGGTCGGCCTGGGCCGCTTCATCTCACAGTACCGCGATATGAACAAATACACGTGGGAAGGTAACAACTAGGGTATCGATGCCCACACTTTGCATGTGTCTATCCGTACTAGCATACTAACCATAAAACTGGCTCTAATACCACTGTAGGATTTCTGAAGCAGATAACAAAAAAATTAACTATGCAGAACACCCTAAATGCCTAAGGATCTATCTAGAAGTAATGTAGTAATGGAGGAAGATAGCGGTAACGTACCCTTGAAGACCGAGAGAGTGTTATGCTCATGCAGGAGCATGAATGATGTAGTCGTACCCATCTGACCTCAAGGTCGCGAAGCTACTCGCACGTCACCCCTTGTCCAGGTCCTTGTATGATGGTCCAGAAGCTTCAATAGCCCCACCGAGTTATCACATGCATACGGTGCGATACGACGACTCCCGGGCTCGGATCCCACCGAGGTTGCGGAAGTAGACCTCTTGGCTAGAATCCCGGCAGCACAACGGCGTGCTGGAGAAGAGAACGCCTTGCCTGTACATTCCGGACTTGGAACCGCACACTGATACATTGCAAATGTATCTATAATTTTTGATGTTCCATGCTTGGTTTTATCCACTTTCTTGTGTTTTGTTCCAACTTTGGAGTACTTTTCATATGATTTCTTGGACTAACCTATTAACAAGAGCCACAAAGGCCACTGTTTTCTTCTGTTTTTGGTTCCAGGAAAGTCAGAAAATGAATATTCTCGGAATTGGATGGGACCAAAGCCAAAGTGCCTATTTTTCCGGAAGGGATCAAGTGCCAGAATACGAGACAGAGAAGGGCCAGGGAGCCACCACACCACCTGGCCGCATGGCCAGGCCTGACCCGCGCCAGGGGGGGTGTGGCCGCTCCCGGCACCCTCTCGGCCTCTCCTTCCGCCTATATATTGCCCTCGGGACGAAAACCCTAAGTACCCGATCAAAAATCCACGAAAGAGTCTCAGAGTCAGCCGTCATCTCCATCCCTAGATCGGGAGGGATCGAAGCTCTTCCGGCACCTGCCGAGAGGGAATTCACCCTGGAGGCCTTCTTCATCACCATGCAAGCCTCCGGTGTGATGCGTGAGTAGTTCATCCTTGGACTACGGATCCATGTAGTAGCTAGATGGCTGGTTCTCATCCTTTGTGCTTTCATGTTTAGATCTTGTGAGCTCCGTTCATGATCAAGATCATCTATTTGTAATCCATACATGTTGTGTTTGCGGGGATCCGATGGATATTGAGATGCTATTTCAGATTGATTATTGATTCTATCATGTCTTTGTTATTTGTGATCTTGCATGCTTTCCGTTGTTAGTAGCTATCTTGGCCAGGTAGATGCTAGCAACTCCAAGAGTTAGTATTTATGCTCGATAGTGGGTTCATGCCTCTGGTAATCAGGGGAAGTGACAGAAATCTCTAAGGTACTAGATGTGCTGTTGCTACTAGGGAGAAACAACAATCCTTTGTTCATAGAACAATCGTATTGTTTACTTTAGACGCAATTCGTAAAGCAATAATCTGTTGCTTGCAACTGTGGCACCCCGCAAAAACCACTACTAGAAAATCGCTGTTTTTTGTGCATTGCATCATCATGACCGCATGCTCATGTCATCATGCCACATTGCATTTGAGCATCGTCATGACAGCATGCATATTTTTGACTAAAACTAATTTCGAAAAGCCTACCTTTGTTTTCTAAATGCCCTCGTCTTTCTTTCAAATCAAAACTCCGGTCTTTCCTGGGTCTTTTATTTGTATAAAAACTATTTACAAAAGTCTATTTTAAATTAAAATAAAAGTTTATATTATTTTTGAGAGGCAGCCAGCCAGGCCCGAAAGCCTGGCCGGCCACCTCCAAACCCTAGTCTAAAAATATCTAGTCCTAATCCTACCTACCTAGCCACCAACCCCCCAACCCATCGCAACCACACACCCACGCACACGCACGCCGCCGCAGCAAATCCCACCCCGCCGCCACCTGGGCTGTCCTCCACCTCACTCCCTCCAATCCCGTCGCGCCACCTCACCAGACCACCACCTGTCCACCACCCACCTCCACCACGCACCGCACGCTTTTCCTCCCCTCCCTACCGTTTCCCGCCTCCCACCTGTTCCACACCTGCCACCTCACCCCAGCTCGCATCCCCACCCTCCTGGTTCCCACCTGCGTGCGCCGGGCCCACCCGCAGGAGACTTGCTGTCCCCGACAGCCCCGGGTCCTCCGCCCCGTCTCCCACCATCCCGCTCCCTCGCCTCCACCCGCCACCATCCTCTCCCGCACGAGCCCCTGCTCCCTCCTCAATGGCTGCAGCACCGCCGCCCCGCTGGCCCCGACGAGTCGCCATAGGCGTGGCCCCAGCGACCCTCGGCGCCCTTCCACCCCCTTGCCGTCGCCCTAGATCCCCACCTCGCCGGCCTCCCGCGCGTCCTCGGGCCGCGACCCCGTCGCCGGCCAGACCCCCGAGCCCCGTCCTCCGTCCGCCGCCGTCTTCGGCCTCCACCGCCATGCGCCCCTCGTCGCCTCCTCTGTCACCAGAAGCCCCGTGCCCGCCTCGGATCCGTGCTCACCGCCGCCTCTCGGTCTCTCCCTAAGCTGCGCGAGACCCCACCGGAGCTGCGTCCTTCCTCGTGTGGGCCGCCTCTCCCTCGACCTGGAACGGCGTCGCCGCTGTGGGCCCGACGCCAGCAGCCCGCTGCACCTCTGCCCCGAGCTGCCTCACCCCCACGTGGATCCTCCGCTGCAAGCGCCACCGTGCCGCCCCTATTTTTCTTCTGCAGCTGCCGAGGCCCGCCTCCGTCCGCTCTGCCTCCTGCACGACCCGGCCAAGCCTAGCCTCGCGTTCATCCTCTACTTGTATGGTTGTCCTATTTTTATCTGGGAGTTCTATGAGGAAGATGGTGGGGTGTAGATGTGGATGTTGTGGTTGTGGATACTACAAAGGGAACGTGGCATCTGATCCGGTACCGAAAAGATCTTCGACGCCCGAGGACGACTACATGGAACCCAGGACCCGATGCCAAGATCTTCCGACGACCAACGCGAGAAGTTAAGCGGGGAGAATCGCACCCAGTGACCCCGAAGACCGATCCCGCCGAGACCGAACCCGGCACGCCAAGTTCTTACTCTCGGACCCGAAGATGCCGAGACCCGGGACGCCAAGATCTCCGTTGTGAAACGACAAGACCGACGACATGACCCGACTACCACGGATGCGACAAGATCGTCTCTCGGACGCCAAGCTCTTCATCCCGAACACCAAGATTGGTCGATACGCGGACCCAACAAGATCTTCACGACGACAAGATCGACCCTGACCAGGGCGCACCCGATGACCCTCCGACGCCAAACCAAGTCCTTCGACAACCTCCGAAGACCGATCTCGTTGAACCGCTCTCCCGTCGACTTCGCCGAACCCCGACCCGACCCAAGATCTGCCGAACCCAGATGTGTGAACCTTTTTCTGAGCCCCTATTTTATAAATTCTATATATAAACCTGTTGCATAATAATTGTTCATCTCGCATGCATATCATAATCATGCTGGATCTTCTGCCGTAGTATTAAATATTGCATCTGGTGTTTCTTCTAGTGTTTGCTTCTTCGCGGATTAGGCCGATGAGTTGATGCGGTATCGACAAGTTCTCTGGATATGAACCTTCGGCAGTGTTTCCCAGGCGAGCATCTCTTCCCCTTCTACCTATTTTACATTTATAGTCTTTATTTCCTCCTGTTGATCTATTGCTATCCGTGTCGCGATGCTCTAGTTTCCGTACACCAGTTATATCCCGTGCAACCTCTATATTGCCATGGACACCTCCTAATACCTGTTGTCTGGTAGATAGCTGGCCTTGCGAGTCGTAGTTGCTTGCTCAGGTGCGATCCCGTGTTGTCGAGTACCACAGTTGTTGGTATGCTGGCAGATGTTTATTGGTGGAGATGATCATGACTATAAGCACAACTATTAAAATGCTAGACATAACTAATGCAGAGGCATCAGTGGGTAATAGATGTTATTTGGTTCTTCCATGCTCACTTGTGTCCCGTAGGACCGCGAGTACTTGATACCTGTTCCTTGACTATTCACACTATCCACATCCGGGAGGCCTTATGGACCCCCCTGAGCCAGAGCTTGATTCATTTCTATTTCTTGGGGCCACAAAGTAGTTTGGGGCTTTATTACTATCCTGCACTTATGCCATGCTTTACTGCTTTATTTACGATTGTGCGTGGAGCACCGGTACTGTTTAGGATTGCGGAGTGTTTTCGCGGTATCGAAAAGCCCAGTCACACTTTCGGGTTCCTAGTCACTTACAACCATTGGCGCAAACCTTGGGTACGTCTCGGAGCCGGCCAGCTTCGTTGCGGGTAGCTTAATGGGGTGGCCCCCTGAAATATTTATGAATCCTATGATCGCTTTGTCGTGAAAGCCTCATTGGGTTTTGAGTTGGTTTTTCTAAGGTTGATCGAGTGTGTGTTGCTATTTGTGCACCCCTGCAGGGTAAAACTTTCTAAAAGCCGTGTCCGCGGTTATGGACGACTTGGAGCATAGTATCTCGATCATAGACAAGCATAACTCAAGTAGTGCTATAAATTTTGACTTAATATGTGACTAGTAAGCAGATGCAACTATAATGGAATGGATAATAAAAATGCCAACAACTGGTGGATCGGTGGTGATCTGTGTCATACTATACCTACCTAGTAAGTATTACAACTCCAATGGAATGTGATAAAAGTGCCAACCACTGCTGGGTTTTGGGGTTCCTCAGGACAATTATATCTGATTAGTAAATGTTCCAACTACAACGGAATGGTGATTAAAACTGGCCACTACTTATGCTTCAGAATGACTCATGCTATCTATATCTGATTAGTAATTACTGCAACTATAACGGAATGAGTAAAATTGCCAACTGTGTGAGTTCCTTGGTCCGACTTCCTCGTTTGGTCTCGAGGGGGAAATACCAGGATGGGTTTGTTTGGTGTTAGCTTCAGGTTGGATCCGAATCGGTCTTTCTTATCCCTCTCTGATAACCGCCAGTTGTATCGAGTCTTTATAGGTTGGTTAGTGCCGCTGCGCTACCGCTTCAGCCCACCATACCTATGTAGGCGAGAGCCGCCGAATTCTAGCCTCGCTGCACTTGGCCTCGATCGACGCTCCTCTTTTTCCTTTGCCCTTTGCCGGCACCCCTTTATTTTAGCAGGTTGAGATCGACGTCATTAGCAGGGTTACCCTTCCGGCTTGGCCTGGGCAGGGTTATGAACGCCATTGGTTATTCTTCAGGGCTCTTAGCCCCATTTGTATCTTGTCCGTAGCCGGACGCTCTATCGTTTCAAGGTGATTTGGATCTTTGTATATTATATCTGTATTCTTGACTCGTTGAGTCGCTGATGTATATATATCTGTTCTGTGGGTCCCATCGAGGACTATTGTGTAATGGTATTACTTCGTTTTCCACCCGCACGAAAGTGCCTGGTGGGCGTCCTTGAATCGTTTCTATGCGGGTTTGGCGGAAAGGGCTAAAACTTGCATAGGGCCGATTTGAGGGTGTTACAGCAACTTAATACTGGAGGGGGTTTGGATGATAACCTGAAGGTGGATTATTAGTCATAGATGCAGTTGGATGGCGGTCTATGTATTATGTTGTAATGCCCAATAAAGTCTCAAAGGAGTCAAGATGATTAGTATATGCATGTATTGCTTTCTCGGTGTTTGTCAATTGCACCGCTGTAATGTGTTCAGCCAGCATGTTATCTATCTAAGGAGAGCCACCTCTAGTGAAATATGGATCCCGGTCCTTGTCGTTTACATCCAATCTACAATCTTTTACTACTTTGTGTTTACTTTCTGCAAACTTTTACTTCTTTCCATTCGATACATTTAATCCTTTGTTTTCAGCAAAATGCGGTGAGATTGACAACCTCATCGCAAGTTGGGGACAAAGTTCTGTGGTTGTGTTGTGCAGGTCTCCATGTTGCTACTAGCACCGGTAGTGCGCCCTGCCAAAGCTCAGCTAGTAAAACCTTTGGGGTGTTTCCTTGCTCCTACTGGTTCGATTAAACCTTGGTTTCATAACTGAGGGAAACTTGCTGCTGTGCTCATCATACCTTCCTCTTGGGGTTCCCAACGAGCTCTACATCAACCACGAGCCATCACACACTAGCAAAGGCAACTATAGAGAGGGAGAGGGAGAGGGAGTATTCCAACCAAAGGGAATATCTCAATTTATTGTGTGTTTTAATTCCACCCGTGGGAACCTCCTTATATAGGCTAAGGGAGGGTGCCCTTCCTCTTAGGTGCCCCATATGGGACTAAAGGTAAATGAAAAAGAGGGTAGGAAAAATTCCAGCCGGATGGGCTGATTTTACCCAGCCCAACACAACATAGGGGACAAACCCGGGTGGGCCTAGGCGCCACCCGCAGGCCCATCAAAGCAATAGTAGCAGCTGGTGCCCCCGGGGTGGGCCGATGTGCCCCTCGGCAGCCTAGCAACCAGGGAAGGAGGCAGGAGAGAGGCGGCCCCGGCATGGGCCGACCGGACTTCCACGGCCCGCCCGCGATCCGCATGTCGCCTAGCACTGCGCTGCCCTGAGCGGTAGCCATAACTCGCCGCCCGCGCAGCCGCCTGGGCTGGTTCAAAATCAGCCCAACAGAAACTATTTTTTTGCTGTCCTTTTCCCTTTTTGCTGTAATTTCTTTTTTAGCATAATTCCCTCCAGGAATTACGCCTAATAAGAAAGTTACTTTTATAAATCTTAATTTAAATATTATTTAGAATATATTAATTTATAATTAACATATAATAAATACATATTCAAATTCCTATTTATCTAAAACTCCTTTCAGTCCTTTTCCTTTCATTCTTTCTCTGAACAATTTTGGATCTCTCTGGAACAATTCTGATTTCTCTCTCTTTTATGATTCCATCTAGCATGAGTATCTCCAAGCATCGTATCACCCTTAAGCGTGTTTCCCTATGGTTTGGGAATGCTATAGACATGATCCATATCAATGATCAACAGAGGGTCCGGGATGCCCATGTGACCCCTATGCACTCCACGAATCTCCATCGTGTCGAACCTAAAACGATATATGCAATTCCCTTGTTGTCGATACAAGACTGGTCCGAGATTTGATCATCGGTATCATGATACCTTGTTCAATCTCGTTTCCAACAAGTAATTTTTTACTCGTTCCCGTGAAATACCATCCTCATGACCTAGTCATGTGTTGCGCAACATGGATGTAATTCACTGAGTATGTCCAGTTGTATCTTCCTATCACACAAGAGAATAATTCCTGATCTTGAAGCATATTGCCTCTACATGCTCCTTTGGATACCCAATGTGTACCTTTATGGTCACCCTGTCATGAGATGACGGTTGATACAGTCAAAGCATCCTCCGGTAATAGTGATTGATATGATCTCACAGTCTAAGGATTAAGACAATCTATTTCTGACAATTGCAACGTGAACTAAGTGACATGATTGTGTTGCAACAATCATTGGTAGGAAGTGTCCATCACATCATACCAGATGATATGACTTCATTTCTAGTGACTTTTGTTTAGCCCATGATTAGGAAACCTTGATCATCGTCTGCCCAATGAACTAGTTGAACAGAGGCTACTAGGGACCTGGGTTTGTTTGTATACCACAGATGTATCAATGTTTCCGCTTGATACAGTTATAGCATGATATAAAACTATTATGAACTAATGAGATATGACAATAATACCCTTTATTATTTGCCTCTAGGGCATATCTCCTTGACTTGTCTCTTTGTCGATTGTGCTTCTAGCACTCCCTAGGGGAGGAGCCCCGAGTCCACAATCGAATCGTTTATTCAAAAGAGGGGGTTGAGATATAAATATCTTTGTATGTTTATAAAGGCAATTATGTCCCCTTTTTAAAAAAATTGGGTGCGCGGCTAGCGCTCCTATTAGGAGTAGCCCCCGAGTGTTTGGTCGAGTCGTAGAGTCAATCAAAGACTGGACCAGTCGAATGGAACTCCTGCTGGAGTACATATCTTGATGACGTCAGTGTTGGCGATCTGATGAGGCCAGTTGCCCGCATAAGCGGTGCTGATGGGACGTGACAGAAGTGGGGCCCCAAGTCTGACTGGGATTTGACCAGTCACGTGGAATTTTCGGTTTTAACTGTGCCTCCTTGATTTTCACACACAGTGGGGATCGTGTAGCGATGGTTCGGTATATGCACTACCACACGTCTTCGTCGATGTGCGCCACGCGTCTGGATGAAGCTCTACGGGCCGTTGGATGGCATTCCTCGATGCTTAAGTAGGGATCTTGTGCGGTAATTGTCGCATCGATCTTATTCCTCCTTTGTGTACTACTTCCATTGCCATTCTCCTCTGCTCCACTGCGCCTATTGCCTCCACTATGCTGGACGTTCTCAAAGCCTTTCCAAGCTAATTCCTACAATCCCTTCATTGACGGAAGATGGAGAAGAAGAAGAAAGACGTTGCTGCCACTGGATCTACCGCTACCGCTGCCGGGAAAAGAAGAAGGGCGCCGCCACCACAAGGTCCGGTACTGTTGCCGTAACCACGAAGAAGAAAGGCGTGGGAACCCACATGACCAACGGGCCGTGGCGGTGCTCCTCCTTGAAGAAGCATGAGCTCCAGATGCACCGCCAGGACAGTCTGCTTCCAGCCAACGAAGCTGACTGCAAGATGCCTGGGCCAGAGGTAATCCCCAATCCCCCACTGGATTTTGGGTGATGTTTCTGGCGTTTATCCTCCATGGTCTCTCTCCTCCTCCACAAGTTTGTGCGAGGGTTGCTTTGCTTTTATGGGCTTCAGCTACATCAACTGACCCCCAACTCCATTTTGCACATCGCATGCTATATCACCCTCTACGAGTGTTGGCTCGGAATTGAGCTAGACTTTGGTATTTTTCAAAAAATTGTTCAAACTAAAGAGGCAGTCAGGGTCCGGCTCTGTACTATATGACATTGGCGGCTGTGGCATCTACGTGGATCCCAATGTCTAGTACTTTAGCCTCAATATTGTTAAGTCCGTCCAAGGATGGAGGGACAATGGTTTTATATCCAGGACCAACATGTTGACGGTGAAAGATTTGGACTTGCTCCTTTTGATCTGAAGGCTGAGCTAAAGAGAAGGAGGTCCTGGAAAAATGTTGTGATGCCTGGTGAAGCAGAGGAAGTCAAAATCTTGTACAAGCGTGTTTGTGACATGTAGCTTGTCCGAGGCCAAGAAGTCACTGGTGTTGACATCATACGCACATGGTTGCGGCCTCGGGTGCAGCCGCTGCAGGACAGGGCACACCCAATGTCGTGCTAGACCAGTGTGGATGACCCAACTCGCATCTCTTCTAAGAATCTGTCTTCAGGGGAGGTGGATAGGAAAGTCTGAGCGTTGATGAAATTCACCGCCAAGGATGTCCTTCCTGGAGATTCACCCACGCTGCCCTTCCGTGCGAGTAACTCTCCTCCTGAGGTAAGGTACCCATCGACTCCTCTTACTCTTTCATGTCTGTAGGATTGTCTTGTGATTGTATTTGATGTTTGCACCAGGATTGGAAAGTTGCGAGTGTGCTGCCACCTCAGCCGGAGGGGATACTTCCACCTAAGGCTGAAGAGGAAGATGAATCAGGGTCGACTGTGCCCGTCATTGACGCGCAGGAAATCCCTGATTCTAGCGAAGATGACACTCGCAAGCGCTCTCGGAGCGAAGACTAGGATGCATCCACGCCGGGGATATCGAGGGGTCCTTCGGCTGAGGTGGGCACTGCCAATCCAATTCTAGCAGTGCCTGTCCGCAGCATGGCTCCGCTGCCGCTGAAGAGGTCGAGGAGGCCGAGGATGATGACTTCGACCTCGATAGATTTGACAAGTGAGTCTTTGCTACTTAATGCATATGAATATCAGTCTTGGCTGTAGTGTTTTGTGTTGAATGCCTCCTTATTCACATGACAGTGTGACTGCATCGTCGTTGTATGGTACTGACCGTGTCTTGGAGGACGTTGGAGTCATAGAATCGAAGGGCCAGGATATTGAAGAGTTCTTCGAGCCCTCGACGAAGACAGCGGCCACCTCTATGCTAGTTCCTCGAGTTCTCCCAATGTGGAGAAGCACAGGGTTCTTGCCTAGACGTCTACCCATAAAGAACCTTCGGAGTCTTCGGGTGACCATGTAAGAGTATGTAGGTATATTGCTAAAAAAATTCTTGGCGTCACCCCTGTCCGTGACATATTTTCTTATGCATCCTATCCTCCAAGACGTGGCTCGTCTTAGCGAGCAAGTTGTGAACCTTGGTCGTCAGCATGCTCGGCTGGATAATGAGAATCACTAGCTTTAGAGTAAGTGTTTTATCCTTGCCTTGCTTTGATAGGCACATTTTTCAATTGTGCCTGACATGCTTGCCTTCATAGATGAAAATAATGAACTTCTTCGTTGTTTAAGCTCCCTTGAAAAGGGGCACAACGCGACGGAGAAGAAGAAAGATGAGGCACTCGCAGCCCTCGAGGTCCTCAAGTAGGAATCAAAGAAGCGCGAGGAAGACATGTTGGCCGCTGTAGCCAATAGAGAGAAAGGGTTCGCATAACAACTTCTCTCTGTCACCCAAGCACTTTTTGGTATGCTCTGTTGTAGTTTTATTCAATGTGAATCTTCTCGTTTTCTTTTCTATGATCCTTTCCTGATTTATGCGAGTTAATCGTAGATGCCACCGAAATGGAATTTGACCGCTAGGCACTTGCCCGTGAGGATGTCCTAGCAGGTGCTATTGTGGCAATTGAGGATTGCAGCGTCTTCGCCCATGACTCACTCAAGAAGACCAAGGCTGTGCGTGGATGTCTTCGAGAAGATATGCTCCCCAAGGCCAAGCTTATTGAAGACATTGATGGCATGGTCTAAACCTTCACTAGGGGCATGCCTGCGGACTTCAAGAACGTGTAGAAGGGCGTCGGTGCTTCTCTAGGACTGGTGATGGCGCAGGCCTGTGGTGCTGGCTTGGATGTGAGCAGGATCACTTCAAGGATGTTGACGACTACGAAGGGAGAAGTGGTAGACTTTGGCCCTTTTGCTTCTCGTTGCCATAAATACGGGCGCTGTCTCATAGAGATTCTCGCAAAGTTCTCCGTGGAGCAGAAAAGGCGAAGCGCGGTGAAGGCCACCGCATCTTGAGCTGCTGCTACTAAGGTCATGACGTCGGATGTTGTCGCGGAGTCTGCGAAGCCCCCCGAGTGCCGGTGCATAGGTGTAGATGTCGTTCTTGTTTTGTTTGTAGTGATGCTAGGATCCTAGGCTTGTTGTGATCTTACTTTTGTGTGGTGCCCCTGTTGAAACTTGTTGTTAGCATTGATGTATAAATCTGCTTCGTGCTTCTGTCACTCGAATTCCATGTGCAATGTCTCTTATTCTTTGAATCTTTTTCTTGGTTAGGGGTCTTCGAGTGGCTTGCAGGATGTGCCTTCTTCCGATGTGCCTGTGGCGCAACCATGTTCGAAAGTGGAGGAGCTGTCGCTTTTGTCTCGCTTGCATGACCACGTGAAACACTTGGAGCGAGACGCATTGGTGATTCGTGGCAATGCCAATGTCTAGAAGTCGAAGGCATAAAAAGCTGTAGAGCGAGAAGCTTATCTTCTTGGCGAGGTGGCTCAGATCAATGAGAAGTTGCAATGTGGGTGTTTTTCGACTCCCTTGTTCATGTTCTTCTGCGCTACCAATGTGTTGACTGATATTTTTGATGTTGCTATTTGTGTAGTTGTCAATCTCATTTCGCAGGAAGAGAAAGATCACATTAGCATTCTACTAAACTACTTGACTCAGGAGCAGCTGGAAGCCAGTGGGTTCTTCTGGACCAACCGAGATCATGCAGTACTTCTTGCAACATTGTAGAATCATGTGTCACAGGTGCTGCATTTCTTGAAGAAATCACGGTCATGCTTGAGGCATATATTTGTGGCGATGTACACATTGGACACTATCCCGATGAGCTTGTTGGCTTTGCTTCGTAGATTTCAGAACGCTAGTGCCGTACGCGAGTGCATGCATCAACAACTTGTCGCGGGTGCCAAGGCTACACTAGCACTTGTGTGCATCCAGCGTCCAGATGTTGATTTGGAAGCAGTCGCGGAAGGGCCTCCAACACCTCGAGAGGGGACGACGTGGAATATGATTCCTCATTACTAGGCCGTCGTCGGGCCAGCGAAGAGGATTGTAAATTTGTTCAACGAACACACCAATGTGCTCCTTCAGCGTTAGTAGAATAGTTCTATCCTGCACAAAATGTACCGGTGTTGTAAATCTTGTATAATTTTTTGAGTGGGTGTTTTGATACCCGTGCTATGTGTAAAGCTTGTTAGCCTATGTTTTTGCGAGTATGTTTTTTATGTTATGCCTTTTTGTTAGCCTGGCGCTTGTGGATATCAGCGCCTTGCCAGCCTATCAATTGCCTTGCAACTAGTTTGGAGTTATCAAGGTTCAATTGACAGCATGGTCAGCTACTCGGGTCATTGTGTTTGTGTGATTGGGTATGTGACGAGGTCGTCAAGGAGGCGTATCCCCCTGAGTGCAAAAAAAAGTAATAAGAGCAAATGTAACGAGACACATGGTTGAGGCACTTAGCTTTGTTTATTTGAAGAATAGCAGGAGATACATTGTTCGACTAAGTAGCATGGCTGAGTAGCCTTATTGTAAATTAAATACATCTAGGGGTAGAAGCATCGCAGCTGCGCAATGTTCCATGGTTTGGAGTATGCGACTCCACTTTGTATGTCCTTTAGGCGATAGGAGCCACCTGGGATTACTTTAGTGATTACGTATGGTCCTTCCCAGGGGGACTCGAACTTGATGTGCCCTTTCTGCTCCAGACGCAGAACGAGGTCTCCTTCGACAAAGGACCTTGGACGCAGCCATCGGTTGTGGTAGTTGCGGAGACACTGCTCGTAGATTGTTGATCGTTCTGCCGTGATTTCGCGTGCTTAATCTAGGAGGTCGACGGAATCCTCAAGTGCGGTCGTACATTCGGCCTCGCTATAAGCGACAACCCTTGGGGCCTTGTAGCGCACTTATGCGGGTAGCACCGCCTTAGCACCATGCACCATGAAGAACGACGTGTAGCTCGTGGTGCTATTTGGAGTCGTGCGCAGGCTCCATAGTACGGAGGGAAGTTCCTGAGCCCAGCAACCAGCTGCCCGTTCGAGTGGTTGAAGGAGTATGTTCTTGATGCCATTGCACACTAGGCCATTGGCCTTCTCGACTTGACCGTTGGTTTGGGGGTGTGCCACGAAGGCATAGCTGATGTTGATTCCCAGGTTCTCGCAGACTTCCTGGAACTTGTTCGAGGTGAAGTTCATCCCTGTTGTCGGTGATGATGTTGTGTGGCACCCCAAACCTAAAGACGATGGACTCGGAGAACTTGACAGCGGTAACACCTATCTGGTTAGTCACCGGCATGGCCTCGATACATTCTGTGAACTTATCGACTGTGATGAGGAGGTAGATGTATCCTCTAGGTGATGATTTCTGCAGCTTGCCGACCATGTCGAGTCCCCATTGCACGAAGGGCCATGCCAGAGGTATTGGCCTGAGTTCCGCGCCTGGTGCGTGCGGCTTATCCGCGAATCATTGGAAAGCATTGCACTTTTGGACGATGTCCTTGGCATCACGCATCGCGGTTGACCAGTAGAAGCCAACATACACCATTGATAGGTGGCTCATGCATTCTTTAGCTCGAAGGGCATTGTTGTGTAGCAGGAGACGCCAAAGGGCGTGATTAAGGACGTCTTCTCCTAGTCCTCCTCCTTCATTCGAATCTGATGGTAGTTTGAGTAGGCGTCGAGGAAGCAGAGGCATTCGCATCCTGCGGTGGAGTCGATTATCTGGTCGATCCGCGGTAATGGGAAGTGGTCCTTTGGGCAGTGCTTGTTAAGGGAAGTGAAGTCCATGCACATCCACAGGATATCCGTGTCCTTCTTTGTAACAAGCACGGAGTTACCCACCCAGGTGCTTTCCTTAATTTCGCGTATAAAATCGACGTCGAGGAGTCTATTGACCCCCATACCAACTGCCTTTGTCCTTGGTTTGGACAGTCGACGTATCGACTGCTTGACAGGTCTTGCTTCTGAGTTCATGTTGAGTGCGTGCTCGGCGAATTCCCTGGGGACTAAGGGTCGTCTTGGTCGGGTCCATTGGGTGGACCTGGACCGCCTTGGTGTTCACCGACGAGTCGAAGGACTGGTCAGGTGCGTTTGGCTTGCTCACAGGAGGAAGACTGTTGTCTGTCGACTCCTTGATCCTGGAGAGCTCTTCATGCATGCGAGAGGTCTGGGAAATTCTGTTAAATTCCCTATCATAGCTATCTGATTTGGCAAAGCTCCCGTTAACGGTGATAATTTCGTTGGGCCCTGGCATTTTCATCTGCAAGTATGCGTAGTGCGGGACCGCCATGAACCTCGCGAACACGACACGTCCGAGGATTGTGTGGTATTGCGAGGGACAGTCGACCACCTTGAATTCGAGGCGCTCCCGCTGAAAGTTTGTAGGCGTGCCGAAGATGATGCCCAGGTTGATTTTGCCCAAGGGGTATACTCCTTTCCCTAGGACGATGCCATGAAACGTTGTTTCGGATGCTTCTAGGCAGGAGAGGGGGATCCGCATGGCGAGCAGGGTGCTGCGAACATGAGATTGATGCTGCTGCCGCCGTCCATGAAGACACGACTCATATCGTAGCCACCGATCTATGCCTCGAGCACTAGGGGAGCATGGCATAGGCGAAGAGCTTGGCGTGGGTGGTCACTCTTATCGAAGTGATGTAGGACTCGCACCCGCTGGGGTACTCAGGGTTCGAGGGTGGGGACTTGATGGCCAAATTGATTTGGTAAGTGATTGAATTTCGCGTCCTGTTGGAGGGACGTCTCTTCTAGATCATACCCATATTCCCGAGGGGGCTGATACGTTGCTAACATATCCATAATTTTTGATGTTCCATGCTTGGTTTTATCTACTTTCTTATGTTTTGTCCACACTTTGGAGTACTTTCCATACACTTTTCTTGGACTAACCTATTAACAAGAGCCATAGTGCCAGCTGCCTGTTTTTTGCTGTTTTTGGTTCCAGGAAAGTCAGAAAATGAATATTCTCGGAATTAGATGGGACAAAAGCCAAAGTCAGTTTTTCACCGAGGGACACAAGGAGCTAGAGTACGAGACAGAGAGGGGCCAGGGTGGCCGCCACACCACCTGGCTGTGCGGCCCATCCTGGCCTGCGCCAGGGGGGTGGTCTGGCCGCCTTCAGCACCCCCTCGGCCTTCCCTTTCACCTATAAGATGCCTCCGATACAGAAACCCTAAGTACCCGATCAAAATTCCACGAAAAAGTCTGTAGCCGCCGTCATCTCTATCCCTAGATCGGGAGGGATCTGAAGCTCTTCCTGGCACCCTGCCGGAGGGGAGAATTCACCCTGGAGGCCTTCTTCATCATCATGCAAGCCTCCAGTGTGATGCGTGAGTAGTTCATCTCTAGACTACGGGTCCATGTAGTATCTAGATGGCTGGTTCTCCTCCTTTGTGCTATCATGTTTAGATCTTGTGAGCTCCGTTCATGATCAAGATCATCTATTTGTAATTCCTACATGTTGTGTTTGCGAGGATCCGATGGATATTGAGATGCCATTTCAGATTGATTATTGATTCTATCATGTCTTTGTTATTTGTGATCTTGCATGCTTTCCGTTGTTAGTAGCTATGTTGGCCAAGTAGATGCTAGCAACTCCAAGAGTTAGTATTTATGCTCGATAGTGGGTTCATGCCTCTAGTAACTGGGAAGTGAGAAATCTCTAAGGTACTAGATGTGTTGTTGCTACTAGGGAGAAAACAACAATCCTTTGTTCATAGAACAATCGTATTGTTTACTTTACACGCAATGCATAATGCAATTATCTGTTGCTTGCAACTTAATACTAGAGGGGGTTCGGATGATAACCTGAAGGTGGCTTATTAGTCATAGATGCAGTTGAATTACGGTCTGTGTATAATGTTGTAATGCCCAATCGAATCTCAAAGGAGTCAAGATGAGTAGTATATGCATGATTGCTTTCTCGATGTTTGTCAATTGCCCCGCTGTAATTTGTTCACCCAACATGTCATCTATCTTAAGGAGAGCCACCACTAGTGAACTATGGACCCCGGTCCTTTCTTTTATCATCAATCTACAACTGTTTACTGCTTTCTGTTTACTTTTTGCAAACTATTACTTTCATCCACACAATACGTTTAATCCTTTGTTTTTAGCAAAACCGGTGAGATTGACAACCTCACTTTAAGTTGGGGGCAAAGTTCTGTGGTTGTGTTGTGCAGGTTTCCACGTTGCTGCTGGCGCCGATAGTGCGCCCTACCAAAGTCTAGCTAGCAACACCTTTGAGGTGTTTCCTTGCTCCTACTAGATTGATAACCTTGGTTTCATAACTGAGGGAAAACTTACTGCTGTACTCATAATACCTTCCTCTTGGGGTTCCCCAACGAGCTCGTTAATACACGAGTCAACAAGTACTTTTTCTGGCACCGTTGCCGGGGAGTCAAGGACATCTTCACAAGGGGATTCCCTCATAACCAATCTCTTTACTTTGTTGTTTTTGTTTTGCTTAGTTTATTTTTGCTTTGTTTGCTTGTTTCTTTATCAAAAACACAAAAAAATAGTTCCTCCTATAGTTGTTATTTTTGTTGGTTTGCTATTGTCTTGCTTTACCATGCTCTCTATCAATGGTTGGTTTCTTTGAAACTGAATCTAATTGGCAAGGTGGTTTCACGGAAGAACAAAAAATTATTATAAGGAACACCGCTTGTCACAAAAAGGGAAACACTTATGGGAACAAATTGATAAATTGTATACCATTGCTAGAAATGTGTGCTCTACTTATAATGTTACTTATTGCTTTGATAAATCTTGTTGCTGTAAGAGGTATAAACACCTCCCTTTTCAATGTGAGTATAATGATGATGTTATCATATCTTCTTATGTTAAGGGAAATTATGACTTTTATGATGTGGAACAAATTGAAGAATTTATGGCTTGGAAGGGTGCATTTAAACTTGCTAGTTTGCTTGAAAATACGTATGATTCTGCTTATAAATATGAGGTTTATGATATACTTAAATCTTGCTTTGATAATTACAAGGAAGAAAATGGTTACATTCTTGAATATATTAATAGATGCTTTCCAGAAACGGAAGTGACTAATGCCTTGCAGGAGCTTATGGAAGAACAAATTGCTGAAACGGGAAGCTCTTTAGATGAAAAAAGGAGGAAGAATGGATTAGCTACCCATGCCTACCTTCTAATGAGAGTAACTCTTTATCCCTTACATTATTTGATTGTCCCCCATGCTTACCAAAGGAGGATGAATGTTATGCTCATGTTATCTGTGATAATCCTTTATTTGTGCCTAACTTTGAAATGCATTGTACTAAAGAGTTTTGCTTAGAAAATGTTTATGATAAAGCTCTAGACAATAGTCCTATATTGAATTATCAGTCATCTTGTTATAGAATTGTTAAAAGTGGGTTTGAAGGTTTTAATCCCACTATTTTTGAGCTTGATAAAAATTATGTGTTTTTAGATCATGAAAAGCATGCTTTATGTGATAGTTATATTGTTGAGTTTATTCATGAGGCTACTGAAAATTATTATGAGAGAGGAAAATATGGTTGTAGAAGTTTTCATGGTACTGAAACACCTCTCTATGTGCTGAAAGTTTTTACGTTACTCTTGTTTTATCTTCCTATGCCTGTCACTTTGTTCTTTGTGCATTTATTTGCATACAAGATTCCTATGCATAGGAAGTGGGTTAGACTTAAATGTGTTTTGAATTTTCTTCTTGATGCTCTCTTTTACTTCAATTCATATTTCTTATGTGAGCATCTTCTCAAACTATCATGCCTAACTTAAAGGCGTTAAAGAAAAGTACTTATTGGGAGATAACGCAAAAGTTTTAGATGAGTCTCCTTATACTTTTTATTTTCTTTTTTGCCAAGAGTAACCTCTAATGAGAGAGATGTAATGATTGGGAAAGTTGCTGTCCCGAAACAGATTTCTGTGCTTCACCATAAAAATTCGTGTAAAATCTCTGTACGTCCTTTTGAGGCGTGAATTTTTGTGCTTCTGACCCAGGTTGTTATCTAAATTTCTTTAGTTTAATACCTTTTGATTTGAGCAATAGAAGGTCTTCGAGAAAATTGGGTTTTACCTGCTGGTCTGTTTTGACAGATTTCTGCCATTATTTGCATCTGCTTCTTGTTGGTTCCTTTTTGAGTTATTTTGGGGAATTGAGCTTTTTGAGGGAAGTGCTGCAGTAGCTTGTGTTTTAATGGAAGTTTTATTGGTGTTGAAACTGAACCTAAAGACTTATTATCTTGAGTGCACTAATGTTGCTAATAAAGATTGTGTGAAGTTTTGTATGAAGGAAAAATTTCAGGTGTATGGAAGGAATGAGTAATGGGATGAAGGATGGATTAACGATCAAGCTTGGGGATTCCACCCCGTGTCACCCCAAGAAATATTCAAGAGGTACAAGCGTCAAAGCTTGGGGATGCCCAAGGCGTCCCCTTCTTCATCAATAAAAATCCCAGGTTTTTTCCAAACACTTCATTTTTATTGTTTCATGCATAGTTGTGTTGTTCTTGGAGCGTCTTCGTTTTTTGTTTTTGGTTTTCGTTTACTTGGTTTTCTTAGTTTCCTAAATAAATTGGTTGGACCCCCTCTTTCATACATTGGTTTTCAAATAGTTTGGTTTGGATTGGAAAAGAGTAGGAAAGTTCATGCTTAAGTGGTAAAGAGAGCTTGTTTTTGACTGTGGCCTATGCTTTGTCATGCCATGCTTGATATTGTTTTGGCTTTATGCTTAGTATTCTTTGCTGTAGCATGACTTGTTATAAACAATTGAGATTGCTTAATGTGCCTTGGAAGAATCATGCATTGTTTTAGCATATTAAAGCATAGTATTGTGGTATTCTCCTTTGACGCTTTATTTGGGTTGACTTGGCACGTGCTCACACCATGTTATGACTATCCCAAGTCACCATAAGCCTTTATGATCCTTTAGTTTTCAACTTGTAGTATCACTTTATGCTTTTATTAATGATGTTTTGTCGCTCTGCATGATTATGGCCATTATTGCTCTCTTAGTTGGTCGCTCCCAGTCTTTTGCTAGCCTCCATAACCAAGTATGAAACCCACTCATACATACAACTCCTAAAACCAAGTTATTCCAAAGAGTCCACCATACCTACCTATTAGCATATGCTATTCCAAGTATATTCATGTTTTTATCTACCTTCCGAATTAAAATTGTTATGTGAAAATTAGTGTTTAAAGCTCTCACGAACTTGATGGCACACTTTACTTTCTTGCACTTAGTAAACTTGAACCATTGCGTCCATCTTTGTTGCGTATATGCTTGCGCTTTATAAGTTGAAGTTGGCAGAACCATGTATCATGGGGAACGCTTTCAACATTGCACTTGTACTTTGTACCCTGTTGATATCATGTTCTTTTGCTTATGGATCCCGGCGGTGTGAAATAAAAGGGGAACTTGTAAGATCATGGAGTTTGTATTTGTGTTAGAGAAACGCCTGGGCCGCTAGCCTAAGCCATGCCTAATCATGGTGGAAACTTGCAGCAAAACCATAATGAGCACTCTATGAAGCATCCTTAATAAAAACCTATGCAAGTAGCAAATAAAAAGATCACTGAGATGCTCATTGTCTGCTTGCCTTGTCATTTTTATTATGGGATAGCTCCTCTATCATGTGCAAGGGGTACCACGTTGGCGGTTCTCTATGATATATATGTACTTACAATGACAAGAGCTTACTTGTGACTAAAGTTGAGTAGCATGAGGTTCGGTCTTCGTAAGTAAGGGGCATGAGATTTCAGCTTATAACTTGTGAAGCATATCCTCTTAGTTGTGTCACTTTAACCTTAATCACCTAAAGATGCTTATGATAGGGGCAATGAGAGCTGAAAGCTAATAAGTACCATAATTTTTGGAAGCTCTTTATGAAACTTTAATCCCTACTTCCTTCTATGAAGGCCTTTCTTTTACTTTTATGTTGAGTCTCCACCTTCTATCTTTATGCACCTACTTTGAGAGCATAGTGGCCATTCTTAGTTCTATGTGCATTGTCCCAAGACTTGTTTATTGATGCATAGCTTTGATATTGCTTGTTTTAAACTATTTTTATCTAGTCACTCTTATGAACTTTGAAGGTGTCCTATGCATTTATGTTTGCTACTCTATGAGGGACAAGCTGAATGCCACTATGCTATGTTTTCTTTATGTGAAACAAACAAACGTCCTGCAAAGCATTGCTATTCATGAATCTTTTGTTTGTGCCTTTTCATGTTGCAACATAGTTGCTTTGTCTTATTGTTAGAACTTTACCTTTCATGTTATAATTGAAGTACTATGATCCCAGCTATCAATGTTTTACAAATACTTTGATCAAGTTTAGGATGGTGCATGTCACCTCAAAAATTATTCTTTCTTTTTATCACTTACCTACTCGAGGACGAGCAAGAGTTAAGCTTGGGGATGTTGATACGTTGCTAATTTATCCATAATTTTTGATGTTCATTCTTGGTTTTATCTACTTTCTTATGTTTTGTCCACACTTTGGAGTACTTTCTATACGCTTTTCTTGGACTAACCAATTAACAAGAGCCACAGTGCTAGCTACCTGTTTTCTGCTGTTTTTGGTTCTAGGAAAGTCAGAAAATGAATATCCTAGGAATTGGACGGGACAAAAGCCAAAGTCAGTTTTTCACCGAGGGACACAAGGAGCCAGAGTACGAGACAGAGAGGGGCCAGGGTGGCCGCCACACCACCTGGCTGTGCGGCCCATCCTGGCCCGCGCTAGGGGGTGGTCTGTAACACCCCGTCCACTCCTGGGCCCGGGGGGTGTCACTCCTGGTAGCTTAATAGGATATCTAGACTGGCCCCACAGACCAACACTAGTCTTTTCTGCGCACTTTGTCCTCACTCGTGTGCACCCGGTTACCCACTTCCCGGTCGGTCACCCATCCTAGAATTGCTCTAGGCCAAGCACGCTTAACCTTAGAGTTCTTTTCGAATGAGCTTCCGGAAAAGAAGTTGCAACTTGTTTGTATGAGTATTCTATCAATCCTATTAAGCCATGTGCCTGGTCTCACATGGTCTGGCCGCCTCCGGCACCCCCTGGGCCTCCCCTTTCACCTATAAGATGCCTCCGATACAAAAACCCTAAGTACCCGATCAAAATTCCACGAAAAAGTCTGTAGCCGCCGTCATCTCCATCCCTAGATCAGGAGGGATCTGAAGCTCTTCCTGGCACCCTGCCGGAGGGGAGAATTCACCCTGGAGGCCTTCTTCATCATCATGCAAGCCTCCAGTGTGATGCGTGAGTAGTTCATCTCTAGACTACGGGTCCATGTAGTATCTAGATGGCTGGTTCTCCTCCTTTGTGCTATCATGTTTAGATCTTGTGAGCTCCGTTCATGATCAAGATCATCTATTTGTAATTCCTACATGTTGTGTTTGCGGGGATCCGATGGATATTGAGATGCTATTTCAGATTGATTATTGATTCTATCATGTCTTTGTTATTTGTGATCTTGCATGCTTTTCATTGTTAGTAGTTATCTTGGCCAAGTAGATGCTAGCAACTCCAAGAGTTAGTATTTATGCTCGATAGTGGGTTCATGCCTCTAGTAACTGGGGAAGTGACAGAAATCTCTAAGGTACTAGATGTGCTATTGCTACTAGGGAGAAAACAACAATCCTTTGTTCATAGAAAAATCGTATTGTCTACTTTACACGCAATGCATAATGCAATAATCTGTTGCTTACAACTTAATACTGGAGGGGGTTCGGATGATAACCTGAAGGTGGATTATTAGTCATAGATGCAGTTGGATTACGGTCTATGTATAATGTTGTAATGCCCAATCGAATCTCAAAGGAGTCAAGATGAGTAGTATATGCATGATTGCTTTCTCGATGTTTGTCAATTGACCCACTGTAATTTGTTCACCCAACATGTCATCTATCTTAAGGAGAGCCACCACTGGTGAACTATGGACCCGGTCCTTTCTTTTATCATCAATCTACAACTGTTTACTACTTTCTGTTTACTTTCTGCAAACTATTACTTTCTTCCACACAATACATTTAATCCTTTGTTTTTAGCAAAACCGGTGAGATTGACAACCTCATTGTAAGTTGGGGGCAAAGTTCTGTGGTTGTGTTGTGCAGGTTTCCACGTTGCTGCTGGCGCCGGTAGTGCGCCCTGCCAAAGTCCAGCTAGCAACACCTTTGAGGTGTTTCCTTGCTCCTACTGGATTGATAACCTTGGTTTCATAACTGAGGGAAAACTTACTGCTGTACTCATCATACCTTCCTCTTGGGGTTCCCCAACGAGCTCGTTAATACACGAGTCAGCAGGGGCGTGGGTACTGCTCGCCTCCATTGTTCTGCGCCGGCACAGTCGCAGGTTGCGCGGGTTCTCTAGGTGGCGGTGGTGGCGCCCCGTGAGCTATGGCGCCTGGGGCAGCTCCATACCCCTAATTTATCGCACCGCGATTCATCTAGACGAGGCCTTCGTGGATATTCAAGAACTCGTGGTAGTCCTTGAGTAGATGGCTAGACTTCTTGTCATCGTGCTTGTCGATGTAGTAGTGAATGTTGTAGGACCCAGACAACTTTTACTGGATGGATGTTCCAGGTGCTTCATCATGGTGCGGTGTTGCCACACTTGCATGGTTTTCCCACTATCGTGGTAGCTACCGCTACGGTACCCACTGCTGCGGTTGTCTTCATCGCGTTTGTCAGTGTAGCCAGCCACGACCATGTCGACTTCCTCACGGTCTTCATAACCATGCATCCGACGTTTCCCTTGACGGTCGCGTCTACGGCCGAGGTCGTCCTTGTTATCTGAGTGGACGCGGTTATTTTTCACTGAGTCTTCTCTGTCTGCCCCACCTATTTGCGATTTCCATCAGGCGATCGATCGTTTTGGGCTTCGTGTGGCCCAGCTCCTTCCTGAGCTCTCTGCGATGTATGCCGCCATTGAATACGTCGATTGCACAATCATCAGAGATGTCCTCCACCGAGTTTTAATGATGGACCACCTCTTAATGTAGGAGCAAAGTGATTTGCCTAGCTTCTGATAGCAGGCCTTTAGCTCTTCGATTGACGTGGGCCATTTGTAGGTGCCCTTGAAGTTTCGCACGAAGATGTAGACCCGCTCCTCCCAGCTGCGGATCGATCCGCGAGGTAGATTGTTGAGCCATGCACGAGCAGTGCCTTCCAGCTGCAGCTGGAGGCATTGCATGGCTGTGCTTTCATTTCTGCCACACAGCTTGATAGAAGAGATGTGGTCCTCCAGCCAAATCTGTCATCAAACTTCGAGTTCTCCGAAGGAAGTTTGAACCCTTTTGACATCCGCGTCTGTCGTAGGCTCTGCTGAAGCAACTGGCGCCACAAAGCTCTGTTCCTTCATCCTTCGACTATGTTGGGCAGGCGCGTTTGGCATGCATCTTGTCGACTTTGCGCTGTGTGATGTCATCATGCGCGTCGTAATCGCGGTCATGTCGACGTGAGCGACGTCGCCACGAAAAAACGTGCTCATCATCGCTAGAGGAGAGTGAGTAGTACTTGAGTGGAGCCTTGCTTTTCTTCCGCTCTGGCATTGGCTCTTTTGCGAGCGTGGCTTCGACCAATCCAAGGCTGACGATCATAGATCGGTGCATAGCAGATCATGGATCTCCGGCTGGTGGTTGGTTGTTGAGCAGGTACATGGTGGCTGCTGTCACCGCTACTTGTGGCGTCTTCAGGGTCATGTTACCCCGTGAGTCCATCGACAGAAGGGAGAAGTCGAGGACTCGAGTGGTATCTTCTCGCTCCTTGTCGGTGAGGTGTTCTAGGCGAGAGCGCCTTCTGGTGACCGCATGCCCGTTGTCCTTGGAGGAGGATCCACCGATCGAGGAGAGCGCTGCCTGTCAGGCACTCGACTCGTGTGCAGCTTTCTTGCGGGCCTCAAGTTGTGCGTTTAACGCCTGCTGGCTATTGCACTCCAGAATAAGCATCCAATGGTACCCCATTAGCATCTGTTGTGGCGCGTTTGGTGGTAGGGGATTGCTGTGCAAGGCCTCCTTGCACCTCGCCCATTCTGCCTGGTTGAGGTGAATTTGTTGGCGCTCTGTCCCATTGTTGGCATGTTCGTCGTTATTGTCTGGGTTGGGAGGGACAGGGGCGCTGTTGACGGGGGCACCGTTGTCGACTAGGGCGCCATTGTTGATGATGTGGCTGGTGTTCCCTTGGGTGCCGCCGCCACCGCCGGTGTTGATGACGGCACACATGTAATGGTCGGGGAAACCGTTGCTCCCACAGCTCTCAAATCTAGAGCCGTAGACTCCGTCTTCTGATGTCAGATCGCACAGATCGGACTCACAACTATTGTTGCTATCCGTGTCCTCGACTAATGACGAGGCGTTGAACTCGCTCAGGGTATCGATCGGTGGTGGGAACCACGATGCAGGGACAATCGAAGGAGCCTGCGGGAGATCAGGGATGCGAAGTGTGCCGATCTGGCCGACCTGAAAGTGTAGGCTTCCGATCACCAGGCTGATCCCATCGCCCACAGACTCGAAACCCGGGTGAGTCATCGGCGAGTGGACGGTGAAGTCGAGAGCACCGAAGAGGAGGCGAGTCTCCACTGCAGCGGAGTTGTAGATCACAGTTGATGGGGCCGAGGAAGCCACAACATCATCACTCCCGTTTCCCATAAATGGCACCAATTGTCGAGGGGTTAACTCATCAATGCCCATCATTGAAGGACTTAGGTTCGAGGGATTAGGGAACGCTGGAATTATCGATCGGCTAGCAAACAAGCACATAGGGAGACACAAGGTTTACCCAAGTTTAGGCCTCAAAGAGGACCCTACTCCTACTTGTCTGCTCTTGATTATCGAGGAGTCGAAAGTTACAAGGGGTGCGCAGATGCAATCTGGCGAGGTGTATGCTAGGGTTGTGGATTGTCCTCCTCGCTGCCCCCTCCTAGCCTTTATATAGGGAGGATAGGTCTCGGGATAGAAGGCCGAGTCAGTTACAGATTAGTGTTTTCCCTTTAAGTTTCTATCTATTCTTTACCGTGTTCTTCAAGGAGTCGCATTTCTTTGGGCACCCGAATCCTTATTGGGCTTCATTTTCACCATGGACTCCTCTTGAGCTGGACTGTATAGGCTAACCATGAGTACCTGTAAGGTATACCCATGTCACTAACCCCTCACATTATGGAGAACTTGGAGTGGTAGGATTGCACCCCTTTTGATGTGGTGGTAGGATGACACCATAAAAGTTGGTGGTGATCGGTCGGATCATAGTAGCTTCTAGATGAACTTCTTAGGCGTTTGCTCATATGATCATGCATGCTTAAATTTGTTATGTTGATTACCTTGTGTTTGTGAACTTGATTTGCCTACTTTAGTTATGATCCTTATGTTGCAAATGTATTATGTCTCATACAAATACAACTGGTACGTGGTCTACTACGAAAAGAAGCCGGGAATCTAGAAGACATGGGAGGAGTGCAGCCAACAAGTGATGGGTTACTAGCACAACCTCCATAATGGGTTTAAGACTCTAGAGAAGACACAAATAGCCTACTCTGAGTTCTTAACAGAGCATCCACAAAAGGCACAGCCGTCACAAGATATGAATATCAATTTCACTCCACTACCTACAGCTCATCAAGTTCATCCACATGAACAGTTTCCACCTACACGGGATGAAAGTATGATCAAAGACATCATCATCGACGACCTGATAATGTGGATTGTGTACTACCAGTTATTCTGATTCATGTGATCGCTCATGTAAAATCTTAAACCATGATAACTAGTTGATAAGCTCACCATTTTCATGCGAGGTAACCACATCGGGCCGGATGCGGGCTCCCAAACATGCACATTTGCACCAGCCGAGCCTATTCTGGGCAACCAAACAAAGTGGCCATATGGGGTCTCCTAGTGGGGAAACAAAAATACAGGGAACCAAATAAACCGCTCATCTAGGCCTGAGGCTAATCTCCCCACATGCAGCAGCATCCGCTGGGCCAACTAGAAAAACGTGAAAATCCAGCCCAAGCAACCAAACACGCCCACTGAGTATCATGACTAAATCGAGCAACTCGGACAAGTACGTACCATTAACATTGTAGTATTTAACTCCTCAATAAAGGTAGGGTCGGACGGAGTAGTAGGTACCCTGCCTTCTTTTGCGGAGTAGCAGCGGTATAAATTTTCAGAAATGTTACTCCCTCCATTCACTAATGTTCACTCATGTAAAACATTTTAATATTTTTAAAACACATGTGTTATTTTTGGATTTTATCTAGTATACTTTAAAATATCTAAAAGATTTTACATTATTGAATGGAGGTAGTATAAATTTATTTCTATTTAAGGATTTATCTATACAAGTTTCCGAGAAAATCTAACACGGATATAAGGCACTTCTTTAGGCAAATCACCCCTCCCCAGTTTATCTTGTAGGCCACATGGCATATTACTCGAGGCTTTTAAATCGGTTATGAGATTGCTAGTTTGGAAGCCCAGCCAATGGACGACTTATAGGAGAAGTCGTAGAGGAGGCAACTTATTTTTAAGCACCACAGAACGGTGCCGCAAAGCTGGGGGCAACAATTAGGATTTCTATTCAGGGAACAGTGTTGGCTCACTAGATGGAGTCATGCCGTCAAATCGGATCAAAGCCACAAGTGCTAACAACATTTTTATTGGGCTTCCCCAAATCTACAATGAGCTCCCTAGATGTTGTCCTCTTTTCCAGTTTTTTGTCAGATTTGGGAGAAATGAGGACATGTGACCGCGCTTGCACCCAACATTGTCCCCCAAATGTTGTCATTTGGCCAGGTTTCCCTCCTTTTATTTTTTTGGTCATTTGAACCAAATGATGCACATACTTCATATAAAACATGCATTGAAAGTTTAATAATTATTTACAATGCATAGTCCACAGTAAATTTGAAACTATAATTACTGAAAATTCGAAATTTAAAATACACAACACATGAAATGAGGCCTATTGGTTACCTTTGTGCATCCACATGTGCTCAACCAAATCGACTTGAATTTCATGATGAACTTGGAGATATGCTTCAAACTCTTGTGGTGCATACCACTAGCTCCTGATAGTCCCACCCTCCTAGTTGACCTACATTCTCGTGATCATTCTCCATTATCATACTGCGCATAAGAACACAAGAAGTCATTACTTTCCATATTGTGTTAAAACTCCATGTTCTTGCAGGGTGATGAATAATAGCCCAACAAGCTTGAAAGACACCAAATGCCCTCTCCACATCCTCAAGCTTCTTGCTCCCTTGCAAAGCATGCTTCCATTTGGTTTGTAGGGCTACCAATTGTCTTTATAAATGTTGACCATTCATGATAAATTCCATATGGAAAACAAGCTTCTTGCAATGCATATCTAAATGGAAGAAAACCCTATTTTGCCAACGACATCTTTCTTCATCTTGAAGTAGTCATCATAGGCTTATAAACCATTCAATATGCGCATTGAACACATGTCTTAGCATGAGGAAGCATTTCCAAAAATGAGCAGGAGTGCAGAGGGTGCCCTCTGGGTTGAAGTAGTCATTGAAAAGTTGATTGTGAGCTGCAATGCTATCACTGTTCAGCATGTCATGTTGTAGGATCGACCCCTGGACCTTGGAATGGCATGATGCTCATTATCGTGAGCACAAGAGAATTTGCGAGAAATACTTCCGATTCATCATTGGATGAGTTTTCTCACGATGTATGAATGAACTCCGTGAAGAAAAACATTGTGACATCATCGAGCATCATTTTCCAGAAAACCCAAAGCAACTACAATCACCAACTGTAAAGAACACATATAGCAAATGTTGTTTGTGAAATTTTGTGCCTCATAACACTGGCCACGCAAATCACCGAACACCTTGTGGGTGCAGCTCCGACCACTTGAGATTGAGGTGGTGCTGGAGACGGATGGCTTTAGGAAGGTGCGACGAGCTCGAGATCAAGCTCATGGAGGTCGATGTCGTTGTAGTGGAGCATGCGGAAGCCCGGTAGGTACCACCTACTATCGGCACTGCTATAGTTGATTTGGCGGCTCCAAGTGCTCCTTCGCGGCCGGGAAAGTGGGAGGACGAGAAGGTGGGGTGTGGGAGGGAGACAACCAATGAGTTGTGGTGGCAGACAGATTGCAGAGTAGGGGAGGAGGTTGGGGCATCGAGGTAGAGAGGGGGTTGGTCGGTATGGCTGATAGGTGGGCCAGACACAGACAAGGGCGGACAGCATCCCCTTGCCCCCAAAGCACCCCAATTTTGGAGCCAGTTTGGGGAAATGGGCTATCCACGGACCAGCGGAAACGATTTGGGGGAAGCATTGGTGTGCAGTTTTTTTGTCATGGTGTGACCGCATGGACAGAAATATACTGATGTGGAGGGTTGGAGGAACCCATTGGAGATGCTCCAACAAAAGCATAATGTGTCCCACCTCTTCTATCCCCGCCTCTCAAGTCTCAATCAACCATACATGATGATTTTCTCCCATGCCTCCATTTGATGAAAGACACGCTGATATAGGGAGAACATTGGACGAGGATTATATGGTATGTTTGGATTGTGACAAAAGTATCCACTACCAATATTTTGGTCATGACAAAAGGTTGGCTCTTGTTTTGATAGTTGCCAATTTTTAGGCATGATGATGTTCCATTACTTGGTTCATTTTATTAGCCAATGTTGACCAACTAACTTGTAGGCAAGGACAACCAAAATTTTGGCTAGCCAAAATTTGGTAGGGAAATCTTCGGGCAAAAATCAACCACACCATATTGTTTCCTACAACTGAATAGTCTCATATTGTTTCCTAAAACATAGAACATATGATTACATTTTTTTTGGAAATCAACAGCAACTTATAAAGTCTTAAAAAATATTACAAATAGGTATTTAGACCACCTAGCGGCGACTATAGACACTAGCGTGACCATAAAGCACGTCGTCATCCTTGCCCCTCCATTGCCGGAGCCGGGGAAAGCTTATCGTAATAAAGTGTTGTAGTAGAGAGACGTGAAGTCGTCGTACTAAGTTACCAAAGGACCAGTGCAGTAGAACAACAACCATCACAAATGATGACAACCATAGATCATAAAAGACTGATCTGAAACCACACCAACGAATATAACAAACGGTCAGATTCTAGGTGATCTGCCTGACACACGACTCCATGCTCACTTCGCTGGCACTAGAGGCAGCACTACGATGGAGATAGGGCAGTGAGAACCCTATTCTGATATCAGATGTACTCGCCGCCACACCATTGTAGAGAAGACACTGAAAAATAATCTAAACAAAAACAGAAATCCTTCCATCATCGAGGGGCCGTGGTCTATCACACATCCGAGATTCTAAGGCCAGCGGAGCCGGAGCATTGCCGGTGAGGGGGACGGTATCATGTAAACAGAGGATTCTATTATGGTGTTGTTGATTTTTCATTGATGAGAGTGACGCTTGCCGATCTATTCAATCCAGGGCGGGGAGACTATGACACATAGCAACTTCAGCAAGGAAAAGATTCCCCATTTTTTGAAGTGATATATAACTTACTTTCCTTAAACAATATAGCATGATAGTTCCTTACAAAAGAACACCAAAAAATGAACAACAGATATGCCCCTAGAAAAAACTGCAGCCAAGCATGATAACAGAAACATATATAGAGCTAAAACCAGATCAACTCTTACACAATATAAATAGCTGTCAACACCCGGATTTTTAATCCCAGATGCCCGTTATGCCATACCTCGCAATCCCAGGATTACCATTTTTGCGAGACATAACGGATTGGATATCACAATATATCATCCATTACAAACCATACATAAGGTTTTACACAAATAAGGATCTCATGATCCAGTCTTTAATACAACAAGCAGCGGAAATAAACGATAAGCGTAGCAGTGGGGTCCATCTTCAGGGGCACAGGCAATGCTGACGAAGACAGATAGTCCTAGTTATCATAGCCATCCTGCTGACCATCATCTTGATAATCTCCTTCATAGTCTGACCATAATAATAGCCAGGGACAAAAGCCATGAGTACTCTTTAAGTACTCGCAAACTACTACTAACAAGGGGTATAATTCTAAGTTAAAGTACTGAATCTAAGTTAACTATCAAGTTAAGTTTGAAACCTAAGCTGAGTTCAGAAGCAAAGAAAGATAAAGTAAGATTCTAGAATCACTTAAGTTGGGAAGCTATTATCATCAACACAACCCTGTTGTGGTCAAGTCAAAGTTCATCATTCCTTTCAAGTTATTTAGAAAACATCTGA
Source organism: Avena insularis (assembly GCA_023614405.1). Classification (NCBI taxonomy): domain Eukaryota; kingdom Viridiplantae; phylum Streptophyta; class Magnoliopsida; order Poales; family Poaceae; genus Avena; species Avena insularis. Next base: position 260,528,527 of record CM042690.1, on the reverse strand, counting down.
CAACGAAACAGTATGGCCATTCCAACTATCCATAACCGCGGACGCGGCTATTCGAATAGTTTGACACTCTGTAGAGGTGGTACACTTTCACCACAAGATTCGATACATCTGTCAGGGATAACCCTGAATCATCATACTCAGTATGCAGATAATCAAACATAACCTTCCCTTTACACACCCTAGTACAAGCACCTCTCCTATGAGTATGGCCTCCCAACCATGACCATCAGTCATCTTGGGCACTGCATAGGTGGACATCATTGAGAGGTAGCCTCAGCTCAAACCTCTCCCGTGAGGGAACTAATACTAATGCATATAAATTTCCAGCTAAGCCTTACCCAATTCAGGTAATGTGGTTGTACGGTAAATTTGGAATGGTATCGCATCCGAATCCAACCATCAGTTTTATAAAAGGGTTAAGGCTCATGCCTCGTCATTTTCATCACCATAAACCAGTTGTGTTTCTCAACACATGTCAAAACATCTCAATAGAATGACTCGTCATTCCAAGGTTTTCATAATTCATTTTCACCAAGTGTTCCCATCTAAAGTGACTCAAGTTTTTGATCTATACTAAGGTACTAAGTTAAGAGTGTTCACTAAGGTGGAAAGATGGGATCAATATCATGCCATAGAATGACATCTAAAGGTTTCTAAGTAGGTCAAGTTTTATACTCTTTATGCTACCTTCAAAAATTAAGTAAAGAACTTTGTGTAAACTAAGGGAGGTAAAACTTGTCAATAAGACTTGGGGTACTAATAGTTAAAGGGGTGTGATCAAAGCATGCTTAAGGCATCTTTGCTAAACCATCTAGTTTTATTCTAGCTTGCTAACCATAGCTTGCTAAAGTATGTTTTGCAAGGGTTAGCTTGCCACTAATAGCTTGCCTTGGTTGGTGTAGTGGTTGAAGTTTTCTTCTTCTTCTTCTTCTTGGTAGAACTCCTCCTCCTCGAAAGCTTGGTCGGTACTAGTGTCTATAAATACATAGGGAGTAGACAATCACCAAACAATACTTAACTAGGCTAAGTAGCATTCTAAAACACACAATTGATGATCTATTATCATCATAAGCATCACAAGTTTAATTCAATAGTTTCAACCTTTTTATTTTGGAAAAGTAATTTCTACTCATTGAAATATTAACTAAAATTTAATATTCACCACCAAAATATGGGATCATGTGGACCCATGTCCTCACCACATATTCTAACATGTGAGAATGAGATTTAAAGGTTGGATCAATATTACTTTGGTTTAAGTTTATTATTTAATGATTTAAAGTGACTAGAAATGCCTATATAGCATTATTTTGGTACTAGTCCAAAGTCACTGCATGTAACCTTAATATTATTACATATTTGGATAGATATGATGAAATGTGATTTTTGAGAGTTGGAATCAACTCAAAAGCTAACTTGGTTGATTTTATAAAAATATTTCAAGTTGCAAAAGCTTCTGTCTTCTTATTTTTATTAGGAGAGATCTATAACTCTAATTTAATTAAATCCAACGGGCTTGGATAGATCATTTCAATACCTTTCAGACAAAATTGGTTTCAGGCAATTTGGATTTCTAAAACTCTCTAAATTGATTTTCAAACTAGTGGTCAGAAACTAGATTCAAACTAAAAGAAAAATCCAGATTTGAATCTGTGGGCTAACGCTGGAAAAGGAATGGGCCGGCCCAGTGGTGCTCCGCGGCACGAGGCTCAGCTGATAGGGGGGCCCTGCGTGTCAGCGGCACTTAACACGTGAAATGGTACGCGCGCTGTGGGCCGTGCGATTAGAGGCTAGATCTATGGCTGAGGGTCGTCGTCGACGACGAACAGGTCGCCGACGAGCTCGAACCCTAGCGGCTCGGTGGGGGTCTACTAGGGCATACCAGGGCTCCAGCAGGGTCGACGAGGCGGGCAAACGAAGTGGAAGACGACGGCAAGGTGAGGCGTGGTCGTGGCGAAGCTTGGGGTGGTCGCAATCAACGGCACCCTTCTCCTCCAGAGGCGGCGGCTCCGGCTCCAATTCCGGCGAGCTGCTGCTCCACTTGCTCCGGCGAGAGGTTGGTGAGGTTCAGAGAGGTGAGGGGAGTGGAATGGTGTGGAGAAGAATGGATGGGGAGGGCTCCTTTTATAGGCCCGACGGTGAGACCGAGCGGGATGGGCGGTCGACAGTGGCGACATGGCTACGACGAGCTAGCAGCATGGCTGGGGATGGCGATTGATGGGCGGTCCCCTGGCGGTGCTCTAGGATTTAAATGCGGTCGTAGGGGTGGTGGTGGCGTCTGGCGAGGTGGCGCCGAGAGGCAGAGGCGGTGTCCATGGCGGCGGTGGCTGTGGGGCTTTGGGCGTGAACGGGGTGTCGGGGTGTTCTCTGTGTCGAGGCGGTGGGCGGGCCGATGCCAAGGCGGTCTATCTGTGGGGGGCAGTCGCTATGGGGGCAGCGTCGGCCTGCTCGATAAGCTCCGGGCGCGGCGGTTCCTGGCCGCTCTGCCCTCTGTGTCTGGCCTGGGGCTGGTTGGGCGGTGGAGGTGGACCACTGGCAAGCTGCGAGACATGAGGAGAGGGGCTGGAGAGGGCTGCTGCTGCAAGTGCACGGTCGGCCGGCGAGAGAGGGCTCGGCATGGCAGTGCAGTGCGGCTAGGGGGTAGAGAAGAGGCTAGGGTTGGTCTGGTCTGGCTTGAGGGGGGACAAGATGATCAAAGCACTACAGAATTGCTAGACAAAATCAGCCCAAAACAGTAATAGTTAGGCCTTAATGATCTTGCTAACAAGGTGTTTGACAAAATGGCCGAAAGAGAAAAAGTTTTGAATTTTGAGTTCCAAATTTTTGAGTGATCTCCACTAGTGATAGGTAGTCTCTGGTTGCAAGGGTTTTGAAAATGGAGCTCAAAAAGATGGTTTTTGAAATAGGGGTGATCTATGCATATGCATTAGATTCAATTTTAAACTGTCATTTAAAATAGCTAACAGAATGTTTTTAGCAGATCCAAAGGTGGGCCTTGGTACCTCATTATGTGTGCTAGCAAGGGGTATAAATATCAAGAATTGTTTCTATTAAGAATTGAGTACTAGGAATAGCCAAAGTAGGCATGAGAGTTAGATTTGTCAAAATGACCATTCTTTCTTTTTAATTCTTTTTGATTTGATTTTCTTTAGGAAAAGTTTGGGAATGATGTAGATGATGTTTAAATCACCTAAGAAACATTTTACAACCATTGGATCAATTAATCATGGCAATTCAAACAACTCCTATTTTAAATGCACACATATATGAATGCTTTCATTTTAAATTTGGAAAAGTTTTTGTTAACCCCATTTGTGGATGATTTGATCATGATAAGCTTGGATTAAAGTTTTGGGATGTTACAATAGCTCTGCCTAGCAACAGATAAACCATAAACCACAGGTTTATACAAAACATATTCAGCCAGGCCAAGCAGGTCATGATTACTCAAACATCAATGACGAAGCCACGTTGGTATATTATATAATTATAATCAGCATCACTGATGTTGTTCTTCCGTTCTTCATGGGAACAGCACTTGCGGAAGTGTCTGCTCCAAGCTTATGTTCTACTACTACTTAGTATATACTAGTGCCACACTACCATTGCAAATTCAGTTCTGCATAAATTATATGTAACATCCCAACATTAGAGCTTAGAAGTAAGTTGAACACAGGTGTGTGCATTGCATTCATGCATAGAAAATTCGGATAATTTTCGCGCTTTTAAATAAAACTTGTCAAAGTGATTGAAGTTTCTCTTAACTTGGTGGAACTGAAGTAGATCATCAAGTTGACTGCGATAAGTTTCAATATGACCTTTGCTAAAATCTTATCTTTGGGTAATATAATTTGATCTAAGGGTAGAGCAAATGTAATAAAACTAAGTCACAACACACTACTTAATAAGGAGTACTAGATCTTCTAGAGATCATTACATGGTATTCCATACCACAACTCAAGGATGAATACTTAATATTCTAAAGATAATATTAAGATATTACCTACCATAAACTCGGTATGCCAAGTTAAGTATGTAACTTAAATAAAGAAAACTCTATAACTAAAATCTTGAAACACTTGTTTGTCATAGTTATTCCTACCATGAGAATCATGGTAGCTTCTAAACATTAACTCTTATACAGATAGAGTAGAAAAGGGAGTCAAGCCAAGACCATCCAGCATATACTCTTAATATGATATTAAGAGGTGACAATCCTATTTAACCAAGTCCTAGTATCAATTGATCATCAATATTGAGTGATCAATTCTTGACTTAGAACTTATTGACTCATAGCCTTTTACCTTATTGTGTTGACCTTCCAAATACCTTAAGTAAGTATCTAGTAATTGAGGAGCTATGAGAAAGCTAGTAGTGTTAGTACATTAGATAACAATTTTGTTAGGACAAGTGGATACAGACTTAGAATAAGCTTGCTTAACAAGATAAGTCTATAGAGAGACTAATACAAGTTTACCACTTAGTTGAGTATAGATCTTGATTAGACAATTAGAAGCCTAAGCTTTGTATGATCAAAGGATGGTGGTCATTATTCTCAAGTCACTTGAGAATAGATGATTAGGTGTTGAATAAGGGTTATGAATATACCAAGTTAGGCAAGTCCTAGTAAGCTGAGTCATCTAGCTTGATCATTAGAAGTCAAGCTAGAGTATGATGAAGTGTTTGATGAGTTGTATGGAGTAGTTGGAGGCATAGTAGCTTAACCAAGTTAATATAAGGACACCTGGTATTATAGGAGTAGTACTATACTTATTTCAAAGGATTGATATCCTTTGTATGTATAGTAAGAATTGTAGTCTTGCAAGCCTTGGAAATAGTAGAAAGATGGATTTATGGAAGTTAATAGATGGAGTTAGTAGTAGCTGCATTGATAGGTGCATCAATGGTAGTGAATTAAGAGGAGTTATATACTAGGAGTAAGGATGGGATAATGTTGAAGTGGCATGACCATGTCATCATATGATGATGGATATGGTGGAGTCAGATGATTATCTTATTCAGGAAGATGTGATCTTTGTGAATAAGATAAGAGAGATATCTATAGTATATTTAGGAAAGGAATTCCTTATCTCAAGGTAAGCTTAGTGAAGTATTGAGGTAAGAGTTCTTTTGAAACCTTTAGTTAGATATATATATATATATATATATATATATATATATATATATATATATGCAGACGTGGCAAGACCCATGTCTACTTCATTGTTCCAAACCCTGGAATCAATTGGATAGGGAAACCATTTCCTATTTCTAGGTAACCATTGAACATTACCTCTTGGACAATTAAAGCTTCCCAAAAGATAATTAGAGAATGAGATGAATGTTTATAGATGAAAGCTTTGGTTTGCTTTATTGTCTCAAAACCCATATACCTATATTTGAATAAACCTTAGTATTTCCCTACCAATGGTTATTATTGATCCATCATCACCTAACTAAAAGTGTTCTGTAGAAATTTTAAACTCTACAAAATAAGTAGAATTGGATTTGGTGAAATCACCAAATAGGGAGAACCTTGGGATTCAAATCATCATATTATAAACTACGATTTAAATCAACATCTAATATGGTTATTAAAAGAGGTTAAATAAACATATATTCCATGATTATCACTCCTCATCATAAATCATTAGCCTCTTAAACCACTACTAATACATTATTTTAGTAGTAATATAAATCATTTCTATAAGATTTTCTTATAGGAAATAAAGCTAAAACCCTAAGTTATATTTACTTTATCAAATAAAAGAATCCTTCCTATAATAACATATTTTGTATATACAACAAGAAATGTAGAGGAGTGGGTTATAATTAACCTCTATTATATACCAATGTATTACAAATTTTTTGGACATTTTAAAACTCTTGTAGAAATCAAATTGGAAGTGAATTTATAATTAGAAAAGAAAACAGAAATGGGAGAAAGAATAAGAAAAAGAGAAGGAGCCAAACCATGACAAACCTCCTCACGCCTATTTGTCGCTCGCGAGCAGCAGCAGAAATCTGTCTGGCAAACTTTGCAGCAATCCACACCGGCCCATGCACAGCCCACCTAAGGCCCGTACCAATTCTTCGTTTCTTTTCCTTTCTTCTTCCTTTCGCCAGAAAGCAGCCACGGCAAAGCAGCTCGGTGGAGCTCCGGCGACTGCCCGATTGGCCATCTCAGCACTGCGATACGTGCCGCCGCTTACATTGCCTATTTAAGAAAGATTTTATAAGTAATAATGTTTTAAAAATCAATATTTTAATATTGGTAAATGAGAAAATATAAATAATATACCAAAATTCTTATATAAACAAAATCTACCTTTACAAACTTGTTTCAATTATTTTTGTATCACTTAACTAATATTTATTATTTATTTTAATATTTATAAAGTGTTAAAACTTATAAAAATCATATCTTATTATTTAAAATTCACAAAAACACTTATAATATACCAAAATGATCACAAAAATGAAATCTACACACTAAAAATATCAAATCATACTTTTGAAGTAAAATAAAAGGTAAAGGTCTAATAAATCCCATTTGAACCCTTTTCTTTTCTTTTATTTTAATTCATTAAAAATGTATAAATCTTTACTATTGTCTTTAGTATTGTTTGTTTAAAATCTAAAAATGTAATAGCAAGTCAAATAATGTTTAAGTGAAGTTTAAATAGGTCAAACCATTTTAAAATATATCTGCTAAAACTATCATCTCAAATTAAGGGTATTTTAATTTTCCTAAAAAGATTTTATCAATTATAAAATCAACTAAAATAGTATATTGTTCATCACAAGAATCCTATTCACTTACACTATGATTATTTAATGTAGTAATGTTTTCCTATTTAATAATCTTAGCTAATAAGAAACCTTAAAGTGTTAGCCTTAAGTTTAAGTACTTTTTACTTTGTAAAGTAATATTTTCCTCCAAGGGTATTCTTTTAAGGAACATTAAAAGTGATACTTGAACACTTCTTTAAAATCTCTAAATGATTCTTAATCTTGTTTAAGAAATATTCTAGATACCATGATCCATTTGAATGCTTTAGTATTGTATACTACTTGTTGTATTTACTTATTGTTTCACACACACCCTCGCAAGCCTTAATAAGACGCACAAGTGTGAATTTGTTATAAAAGTGCAACACATTCTAAAGAACTCATTCCCAGTTTCCAAACCCTAGATTAGATACGACTATTCTAGGGATTCGCGTTTATCAAATTGCATTACATTACTTATGCGTCATTGCATCTTGCTTCTTTAAACATTATTCCTTACTGGACCAATGATGCTATTTACAGAATTTGGATATTCTATTGTCTTGAATATCGTGAGTGCATAATCTTGCACAAAAGGCAAGTTCACAACTTGCTCATGTTCTTAGATTATTTTCTATGCTTGTAACTCAACTGTGTCATCACCTGCATTTCAAAAAGGACAGAAAATACTATTTTCATAATAATATGATTATGGATTATTTACCAAGTGGTAATAATCTATTGATACAGTTCCAGTGGTAAAGGAACATAAGATCTAGGACTTAACAACCAATGTCGCCAGTGATTCTAGCGCCGTATATTACGTGTCAACCATAAGACTTGGAATGGGACGGGAAAGTCAGTTGTATCTTCTCCCTTTCATATAGAGGCAAGATGACCTTATCGTGACGTTGGGATTCCCGGTGTGGATCCAACATATGGGTGGGCACCCTTAGGCCCCACGATTTTGGTGTCTAGATTATTTATGAGTGGCTGCCGGAGGTATAGCCAGACCTCTAGGGGCATCACCAGCTCATAGAGTCTTCGAGAACTCACCATGGTTGTAGCCCACCCTAGTTGGTGGCTTAAGGGATGTGTAGTCAGCCCCAGAGGATCGTGCAGACATATGGGGTCGCGGAGAGGGTAGTACTAGCTTGGATCTTAGACTAGGCCCCACATCACGGAATTGTGGACGGGAAAGTACGCCCCGTTGTGCAACAAGGCATTATAATATTATAATATTAATACTGTAAGAGTATGAGATTGACGTAATATGTTAGATATATTATTGAGCCCCATGGGCGAGTATATATAGGCGTACAGGGATCAACTTGGAGTACAAGGTTAGTTAGGCTAGAATCCTAACTATCCTAAACTACCAAAATAACCGTGTATGTATCATACTCTAACATCCCCTGCAGTCGTAGCAGTAGCGTCGTGAACAACCGGAACGTCGCGGACGGTCAGACTAGATATAAACTGAAGTAGCATCCAGTAGGCTGACATCCCCCCACAGTCATAGCGGAAACGTCTTGGACGGTGTCATGTCGCGGTAGCTTGAACTGTAGAGAAAGCTGGTGATGCTCAAGAGATGTGGTAGCCCTTGTGCCGATGTCGAGGGAGCCGAGAACGTGAGGCAGTGCCATGGTCGAGGTAGCCGTGCGATGGGTCGCCGTGGTCGATGTCATGGTCGGGGATGCCCGTGTCGAGATAGTCGCACGTGAAGCCGCATGCGCATAGTGCGCGAGGAGGATGACAGAGCGCGTCGAGGCAGTCGTTGAGGGTGTCGATGCCGAAGTCGATGCAGTCCGAGCCATCGAGAACGAGGTGCGGCCATAGTTTTTGTGGCGCCCCGCAAAACCACTACTAGAAAATCGCGTTGTTTTTGTGCATTGCATCATCATGACCGCATGCTCATGTCATCATGCCACATTGCATTTGAGCATCGTCATCATCATGCATCTGTTTGTCTAAAACTATTTTCGAAAGACTATCTTTGTTTTCGAAACGCCCCGTCTTTATTTCAAACTAAAACCCGGGTCTCCGGATTATTTTGTTTCGTTTACCAATGGATTTCAAAAGCCCCGTTTTAAATATTAAAATTATTTATTTTATTTTTAGGGGGCAGCCGTACCGGGCCGATCCGACCCAGTCGGCCACCCCAGTACAAAAGCCAGACTACCCGGTCCAAAGAAAAACCTAGTCAAAAATACCTAGTCCTAATCCTACCTACACCTAATCCTACCCAGCCCCCCTCCACCTCACCCCGGCCTATCACCTGCCGCCACCTCATCCTCTCCCTTTCCTCCAGCCAATCCCGCTACGCCACCTCACACCCGCCGCGCCGCACCACCCCCCTTTTTCCCGCCCATGCCAACCACCTGCTGGCCCCACTCCCTCACCCACCACACACACACAGCACGCACGCACTCCCACGCACGCGTCCCCACCCCCTGGTCTCTCCCCATCCCCATGCACCAAACCGCCCTGCCCACTTCCACCGCCGGTCCCACCACCTGGGGCAGCCCCGAGACCGACCCCGCCTCCCTCGATCCCCTCTCCCCCCGCGGGCCCGCCCCTGGCCTCGCCCCTCCCGCACCATCCTCTCCCACCTCCCGCCTCTCTCCTTCCCCAACACCCCCCCCGCTCGACCGCGGTTCCCGGCCGCCCTCCTCGCCTCTTCCTCCCCGCGGCAGGTCTCTCTCCTCGCACCTCTCGTCGAGCCCGGGCCGGCCGCCGCTCTGCCCACCCGAGCTCCGCCTCGGACCCGCTCCGCTCCGGCCGAGCCCGGCCTCCCCATCTCCGCCGCCGCCGCCGCCAGCGGTGCCCCTCCCGCTCGCGAGCCTACCCCTCCGCGGCCCCATCTTCCTCCTGCCTCGCGCCGCTCGCGTTCGTCGCCCCGGAGCCGAGCGCCTCCTCTGCAGCGCCCCCGTTTGCGATCCTCCTCGGCCGACCTCGCTCCACCAACCCCCGCCCCTCCCCTTCGTCTCTGCGCCGCCTTGAGCGCCCCTAGCGACCTTCCTCCCCCTCCTCCGTTCCGTCCCCGCCAAGTCCCATGGCGCGCCATGTCGCTCCGGCCACCGCCGGCCACGGTACCTCGTCCGCGCCCTCGCCGTCCTCTCCCTGGACCTCCTCTCTGCGCCTCCGTCCGCGACCGCTTCCCCTCGACCGCCTCGGCCTCGCTGCGGCCCGGCCCGCGCGTCTCCCGTGACGTCCCTGCTCTGGCCGCTTGTGCCAACTCGTCCTCCGGCGCGTCGGCCACCCGCGACCTCCCCGAGTGCCGTCGTCCTCTGTGTCCCAGCGTCGCCGAGGTCCCTGCAGAGCCTCTGCCCTATTCTAGTTGTGCTTCTCTGGGTCGCAGGTAGTGTCCATCATGAGCTCCTCCCAGAGTTGTGTGCCCCTGTGGCCCTCTAAAGGTTGTAGTACTGTCACCAAGAACGACAGATGCCAAGATAGTGGGAGGTCGAACAAGGGATACTCTGGTTCGGTGCAACATAAGACCATCGGCTAACGATCCACGAACATCACCGACCGCAAGATCTTCAACGTGGCCCCCGATGACAAGATTGATTCTGTCAAGTACCCGCAAGATCTTCTAGAGTCACTACCGCTCGAAGGCCATCGACACAAGTTCCAGTTCACGAAACAACAAGTACTCCGACATGGAACCCTGAAGACCCCGGTGTTGAGCCCCAAGTTCGCCACCGATGATCAGGACGGTACCCCAAGATCTCCTTCCCGGAATTCGACGCCTCGATCCTGCGGATCCGAAGACCAAGCCTGAACCCCATCGGACCCCCAAACCAAGATCGCCGATAACCGATGTGTGACCCCTTTCTTTGGACCCTATTTTATAATATATGATATTACTTGTTGCATATTAAATTGTCATCCTTGCATACATGTTGTGGGTTTGGGGGCATTATGCCGATTCACCTAAATTAAATATGGGGTCATATGCGGGCAAATCTAGTCTTATGTTGGCCTCATTTAAATTTGTGTAGCAAACCGATGCCATGTTGTGTATTGTTAATACAACATTTAAATTGCGGGGTATCTAAACAACATGAACTTAATAATTAATTGTCGGGACCCCGGTTCCGTTTAATATTGCCTAAATGCATCGCACCTTTGCCATGTCATACATCATACATGCATCATGCCCGATTTTCTACCGTAGTATTAAATAGTGCATCCGGTGTTTCTTCTAGTGTTTTGCTTCTTCGCGGATAAGATCGATGAGTTGATGTGAGCTTCGCCCCGATCTTCGGATGAACCTTCGGCAATGTTTTCAGGCGAGCATTCCCCCCTTTCTACCTATCTTACTTTTATAGTATTTATTCCCTCCTGTTGATCTATTGCCATCTATGTTGCGATGCTCTAGTTTTCGTGCCCGTGACATCCCTTGCAGCCTTATATTGCCTTGGACACATCCTATTACCTGTTGTTTGGTAGATAGTTGGACTTGCGCGTCGTAGTCGCTGGCTCAAGCGCTGTTGCGTGTCGTCAAGTACCACAGTTGTTGGAGTTTTTGCCGCCTGTTTAAAGTTGGAGATGATCTTGGCTATAATTACCGTTTAATAACTAAAAAAATTGAAGTAGGTAAATGCAGAGGCACAGGTGGGAAATAGATGTTATTTGGTTGTTAAACGTCCACTTGTGTCCCGTAGGACCCCGAGTTCTTGACACCTGTTCCGAGATCGAGCGCGCTAACCACAGGTGGGGTGTGTGGGCACCCCCATCGATTAGTACCTGATTTCAAAGTATTGTACCGGGGGCCACAATTAGTTTGGGGCTTTATTACTATCCTGTACTTATGCCATGCTTTACTGCTTTATTTAAATTGTGCGAAGTACTGCACTTGTACTGTTTAGGACCGTGACCCGTTTTCGCTGTATCGACAAGCCCAGTCATACTTTCGGGTTCCTAGTCGTTTACAGCCGGCTCCACAAACCCTGAGTCCGTCTCGGAGCCCGGCCGACTTCGTTGCGGGTAGCTTAGTGGGGTGGCCCCCATGTACTTGCTTTGGGTCTGGGAAACATCATGACTTAGGCCCCGCCGACATACCGATGGGTGTATGTTAACTGATCTGGCAAAAAGGGTCGAAGTGCGTGTGGATACTTTGGTGCACCCCTGTAGGGTTAAATCTTTTCGAAAAGCCGTGTCCGTGGTTATGGCGACTTGGAGCATAGTTCTCGATCATAGACAACTATAACTAAAGTTTACTGTTATAATTTGACGTGTATCCGATATGACTAGTAATCAACTTCACTTCAACGGAAGGGCTAAATAAAAGTACCAACAGCTGCGGGGTTTCGGGATATCTCATGCTAATTGTATCTGACTAGTAAGTGTTGCAACTACAACGGAACGGTTAACTAAAACTGCCCACTGCTTATTATATCAGGATGACTATCTATACCTGACTAGTAATTGCTGCAACGATAACTGAATAAATAAAACTGCCAACGGCGTGAGTTCCTCGGTTGACTTCCTCGTTTGGTCTCGAGGGGGAAATACCAGGATGGGTATGTTTGGTGGTAGCATCAGGTTGTTTCCGAATAGGTCTTTCTTATCCCTCTCTGTTAGCCGACAGTTATCTCGAGTCTCTATAGTTTGTTTAGTGCATGCCGCGCTGCCGCTCAGTCCACCATACCTATGTAGGCGAGGACCGCCGAATTCTAGTATCGCCGTGTACTGGCCTCAGTACTGACGCTCCTCTTTTTCCTTTGCCCCTTGTCGGCACCCCTTTTGTTTTAGCAGGTTTGAGATCGCCGTCGTTAGCAGGGTTACCCTTCCGGCTTGGCCTGGGCAGGGTTATGGACGCCATTGGTTATTCTTCAGGGCTCTTAGCTCAATTTGCATCTTGTCCGTACTCGGACGCTATATCGTTTTCCAGGTGATTTGGATCTTTGTATTTTATATCTGTATTCTTGACTCATTGAGTCGCTGTTGTATATATATATCTGTTCTGTGGTCCCATCAAGGATTGTTGTGTAATGTTATTACTTCGTTTTCCACCCGCACGAAAGTGCCTGGTGGGCGTACTTGAATCGTTTCTATGCGGGTTTGGCGGGAAGTGCTAAAACTTGCATAGGGCCGATTCGAGGGTGTTACAGTTTTGCCAGAACTGAAGGAAATATGCCCTGAGAGGCAATAATAAAAGTTTTTATTATGTATTCGTTGTATATGATAGATGTTTATTTTGCATGCTATAATTGTATTGATAGTAAACGTTAATACATGTGTGTTTAATAAACAAAAAGGGTTCCTAGTTATGCCTCTCTTATAGACTAGCTCGTTGATTAACAAGATGATCAAAGTTTCTTGATCATGGACATTGGATGTTGTTAATAACGAGGCCACAACATTTGTGAAATGATGTGATGAACATTCATCTGAAGTATAGCATTACGATCAAAGTCATTATGTTTATATTGCTATAACATCATATGAAGTAATTTTAGTCCTTAGACTATGAGATCATGTTAATTGCTAACACCGGAAGAGTATTTTGATAACATCAAACATCACACCGTAACAGGGTGACTATAAAGGTGGGTTCAGTGCTATGAAGGTGTTATGTTGAGGCTCATGGATCAAGAGTGGAATTTGTCAATCCCGATGACAGATAGATATACTCTGGGCCCTCTCAGTGATATCACATTAAGATAGCTTGCAAGCAAGTGATGTGATCACTAGAATGTTATATCACGGGAACGAGAAAAGAGTGCATGTCGGTAACGATATCAAACTAGGTATTTGGATACCGATGATCAAATCTCGGACATGTATTATATCATGAGACAAAGGGATTAAATTACTAGCGTTAAAGGTTCTCACAATCACAGAAGTCATCGTTGAATGTGCAGGAGTCAATATGGATCTCCAGGTCCCGTTTCTAATTATTGATCTGTGAGGAGTCTCAATCATGTCTGCATTATTCACGAACCATAGGGTGACACACTTAAGGGTTGCCGAACACCATTTAGGAGCACATATGTTTCAGACGAGATCCATCTACTAGATACAGAGCAACGGGTGGACATACATCCAACGAGAACTTACCCTCGTAGACAACGAGCTTTGTTAACGAGTAGGAACTCGTGGTTGATGTAGTCGTACACTTGCCGATCTCAAGATCGTGATGAAGTCCAGCAGGTCCGGCTCCAGCACGTCTATCAGATCCAGCTCCAGCACCACCAAGTCCAGCACAACAAAGCAGCGGTGCATCCGTGATCGCACAACGTCCGGTACCCCGACAACCTCCGTCCCTCGCTCCAGCAGGGCAGCGGAAGAAGCAACTCCTTTCCAGATAAAGCCAACCGGAACAGGTATCTCACTAATCCGAGACCATGGGGAAATAATACTAGAGGGGGAGAGAGATCCTTCACAAGGAGGTGTGTGTGTGAAGGTGTGAGAGGGGGGCCTTTTATAGGAGGAGGGGAGGGTACCCCTCCCCATGGCCGGCGCCTCAAGGGGTGACTCTTCACCTCCTCATTCATGTGGTGGTAACTCCCTCCACATAAATTTGCCCCTTCACATTCTCTTTTAAAGTCTCCACTTTAAATGCATTAAATTTCTCCAAATTTAATGCTCTCTCATTTAATAAAACTCTTTTATTATTTTTATTCAGAATTTTGTTAATTACTTTAATTAACAAACATTCACATAAAACCCCCTGCAACATTTCAATATTACATGCAGAACCAATTTCAGCATTTTCACCTGAAACAGTTTCGATGTCTATTGAAATAATTCCAGCGCTTTCTTAAATCTTTATCTGAAACATATTTGCTCCAAATGGTGTCGGTATCCCTTAAGTGTGTCACCCTACGGTTTGCGAATAATGCAGACATGATCGAGACCCCTCTCCGATCAATAATCAGCAGCGGGACCTAGAGATCCATACTGACTCCTACACATTCGACGATGACTTCTGTGATCGTGAGAACCTTTAACGCTAGTAACTAAATCCCTTTGTCCCACGATATATTACATGTTCGATATTCGATCATCGGTATCTCCATACCTAGTTTGATCTCGTTACCGACATGCACTCTTTTCTCGTTCTCGTGATATAACATTCTAGTGATCACATCACTTGCTTGCAAGCTATTTCAATGTGATATCACCGAGAGGGCCCAGAGTATATCTATCCGTCATCGGGATGGACAAATCCCACTCTTGATCCATGAGCCTCAACATAACACCTTCGTAGCACTGAACCCACCTTTATAGTCACCCTGTTACGGTGTGACGTTTGATGTTATCAAGATACTCTTCCGGTGTTAGCAATTAATATGATCTCATGGTCTAAGGATAAAGATTACTTCGTATGATATTATAGCAATATAAACATAATGACTTTGATCGTAATGCTATACTTCGGATGAATGTTCATCACATCATTCCACCAATGGTGTGACCTTGTTATTAACAACATCCAATGTCCATGATCAGGAAACCTTGATCATCTTGTTAATCAACAAGCTAGTCTATAAGAGAGGCATAACTAGGAACCCTTTTTGTTTATTAAACACACATGTATTGATGTTTCTGATCAATACAATTCTAGCATGTAAAATAAACATTTATCAAAACATGGAATAAGATAATAACCACTTTATTATTGCATCTCGGGCATATTCCCTTCAGTCTCCCACTTGCACTAGAGTCAATAATCTAGTTTGAAAAACTTTGCGTATTGAACACCTATGGCTTTCTGGTGTTGCATATACGCTATTGCTAGTGGTAAACATAATCTCTGGATCTGACAGTTTTAGGTCCGTGTGTATTTTCATGTCTCTGCGTCCCTACGCATCACTCATTCTCAAATGAGATGGCATTGTATGGATTTGGTCCTGTGGTGAGACCTTTAGTTCGTTCGGCTCAAAATATGTTGATATTATTGTCACACAATATATCTTCATAGTATTAGCCCACTTTGAACCACACCTAGTTTGATAACAAACTACTTAACACAAATGCCCTCCTTTGCTGCTACTATAGCAGTCATATACTTAGCCTTTTGTTGTAGTATCCGTCACAATGTCTCAACTTTGGAACTCATCCAAATCCATCATGGAACATCCTTTCCATTACATTGTGCCACCCATAGTCTAAATTGAGATAAATTTAATTTGTATCTTGTGACAAAACTAGTATCAATGTAACACTTTCCAATGAACTACCTTTAACTATTTGTCACTTAAACATTATATATATTCTTAGTTCTTCCAAAGCTCATAACAATATCTTTACTATTGTCCAATGATCATCTTATGAATCATTCTAGTATATGCTCATAACATTTAGAGCATAGGACATTCTGGATATATACATATCATGGTATAATCGATCAAAATCTTCATGTGATTTTACGCACCAAGTGTTGAAACACTTGAATTTTGATACAATCCTTTCCATGCAGCAAGAACCTTTCTTGTTGTTTCCATATTGAACCCTTTCAATATCTCATATATGTATGTCTGGCACAACCATATTAGCGCCTTAATCTATCCATATAGATATTGATGCATAATATTCCGGGTTTGCCCAAGTCTTTCATCGAAATCTTATTTTAATGAAATTCTTAACTTGTGTCAATACAAGATACATCATTTCCAATCAACAATATGTCCTCTACATAATGTATTAGAAATATGTCTCAGCGCTCCCACTTAATTTCTTGCAAATGCAAGCATCTTCATCATCTCCGATGAATTTAAACTCTTTTAACAGTTTCATCATGGTGAAGATTCCAACTCCACTATGCTTACTTCAACTATTGAAGTTTACATGCCCTTTTAACACCCTTTGAATTAACAAAACCCTTCGGACCATGTCATGTACATGTCCTAGGTTACCGTTCTATTAGAAGAACCTTGTTTTGTTTATTCAACTACCATATACCAAATTATATGTAGTGGTTGCTACATTAATCCGTCAAGACTATATATCGCTATGAAAGATCAAATCTTGTCATAGTCAACTCCTTGAACATTGTCGTAAACTTCTTTCCAACATGTCGACTATTTCATAGATGTTAAACATCCATGTCTTATTTCTTTATAGATCCAAACACGACTAATAGGCTTCACGCCTTTCCGGAGGGTCTTCCAAGTTCAGAAACTTGTTTTCTCGTGTATGGATACTATCACGGATTCTATGACTTCTAGTCATTTTATGGAGTCAGGGCCCATCATCGCTTCTTTGCATGTAGTCCGTTCATCATTGTCAAAACAATAACGACTTTCTTATCAAATCTTACTATTTGATTCTTACCGACCCACACGGTTCTATAGGAACTCTAATCTCCGAGATCACACCTTTTGTAATCACGAGAGCCATGAGCATTGTGGCTGCCACCGGGACACTTTCCGGCGCTGCGCTACTTAGCACATATAGCTAAGGTTTAACAACCTTATCAAAGTTCTATTATCCTCCCACTTAACTTTTCATGAAAAATTCCTTCTCAAGAAACTTGACGTTCCAAGCAACAAACTCTTTTGTCCTCGGTGTTATGGAGAAATTCCCAACAAATTCTTTGGGATAACCTACAAAGACGTGCTTATCCGACTTTGGTTGTAAACATTTTACTTATGCATAGCATACCTGTAACTACCTCGGTGAATTACGCTCCTAGTTACAAGCTTGGATGAGCGGAAATGGTTAAAATAGTACGGTGGGGCCTAAATACCACTCACAGGTAGACCTTTCGGCCGTCCTAACCATTTCCGAACATCGGGACAAGAACGGGCGGCGTCGGTCGAGTGAAGGATCAACTACATACACAAATGAGTATGTATGCAAGCCACCATACAATGGTTCTCAGAGTCATTCCATCTAAAAGAAATAGAAATATTGCAACTCCATACGGCAAGATCCAAATGTCCTAGATAGATATAATAGTTTAGGATATTTCCTCATACATCAAACATCAGAGTATCATGCGGAAGCGGAGGACAAGATCCGAGGACGGATAAGAAGCAAATCGGCATAAGATGCCCCATAAATGAACACATCCCGTCCACAGATCTCACGGATCCCCGTTCCCGGAATCTCTACACCGAATGATCGTTGCCCACATCGTCCGTCTCCTCCACCCAGTATCCATCTTGCGAGTTTACCTGTTCATCTGAATCAAACAATTTATCGTGTGAGACCCTAGGGGTACTCAGCAAGTCTTTATGCCTCTAAAGGGACACAACACAGGGTGACGCAATTGCAGCAAAAGATAAACCCTAACAATTCTATAGATACTCGCTAACCATCCGCCTAACCAGAGATAGACGGATGTCCGTGAATTAATAACAACAGTTATAATGGTAATATTAACAGATCCATCCTCCTCCTCGCTTACCGACGAGGAAGCGGACGAACAACCCCCATCATTGGCGGTTTATTATCCATTCCATGAGTGTTGCCCTATTTACTAGTCGGTACTTAGTCAAAATAAAAGCGATACTTTAGTTATTCTTGTCTATGATCGAAAGCTGTGTGCTCCAAGTCGTCCATAACGCGGACACGGCTTTGAAAGTTTTACCCTGAGGGTGCACAAATAACACACTCGATCAACCTCGGAAAAACCAAATCAAAACCAGCAGGCGATCCACGACAAAGCGATCACGAGTTCAGAAATATTTGAGGCCACCCATTAAGCTACCATAGCGAAGCTGGCGGCTACGAGGCGGACTCAAGGTTTGTGTGGCCGACTCTGAGACGGACTCAAGGTTTGTGTGGCGGTGTAAGCATCTGGGAACCGAAAGTGTGGTGGGCTTGTCGATACAGCAGCAGGTCACGCCCTAAGCGATGCAGTGCGATACCTCGCACAATTTAAATAAAGCAGTAAAGCATGGCATAAGTTGTTTAGGTAGCTCGTTATCCATCAGACACTCACATACCATACACATGCTGTTCTACGACTCGCATGGCTCAAACAACTCCTGTAGTAATGGCTCATGGGATGGAGGAACAAGCTTCGGTGGGGTTTAAAAGTAAAGGCTATGCAATACTTGGGATTCAGATTAATGCAATCGCGACTCAATGATGCAAGAATAAGATAGAGGCAATAGGTACTATATGTATGCAAGCATGTGGTAGTGCTTGCCTGGCAGCTCAGTTGAAGCAAGGGATGGATCTGGGTAGTGCTCCTGGTTCTCTTGATATATCCCCTGCTCAGCGTCTATTCGAAGAAGAACCAAACAAACAAGGGCCAACATAAATAAAGTGTGCAAGCATAGGAATAAAGTGCGTCAAGCAAACAGTCATGCCATGATGAATGATGCACAGTTTGCATGGTAATAATGTAGCATGGCATGGGTGAGGTGTGGAGTACAAGAAATAATCATTTTGTGGAGTTTTAATCACATTTTAGCCTCATATTAGTTGCTGTACACATTATATTTATATGATGCATGCTGCAAAACAGAACACGGAATGCATAAACAGAAAGGTCTCGTCGAGCTAATCATTTTAGACATATTATTTGTTAAATTTGGATTGTAAAACAAAAGTTATTAATTAATTAAGGTAAAAGGGCATTTTATTGTAATTTTAATTATCTCGAAAATTAAAGTGTTCAAAATATATTTTGAAGGCCATAATTGAATTCCTCACATTTTTCTAATCTCAAAACATATATTATTTGTATTATTTGGAATCTCAAAAGATATTTGAAAACAGATTTGAATTTTGAATTTAAAATAATTTGAAAAAGGTTTAAATTCAAACAGACAGACAGAAATACTTTTTCTACTCAGGTTTAGTTAGCCACAGACAATAACAGGTGGGGCCCTTTGGTTGTTGGGACCAAGCAGCATAGACAGACTTTTCCACATGGCTTGACCTAGCCACAATGGATGTGAGGTGGGGCCACCAGCGGCCTCGAGGCCCTGCAGCGGGGCGCGCCGAGGCTGCGTGGTAGATCCAGGGAGTGCGGGTTGAGATATAGGATCTGCAGGAGCCTTTTTGTAAAACTACCTCAGCCGATGACATGCGGGCCCGGGTGAAGTGCGGATTGCGAAAACAAAAGATCAGGGGGGTATCTGCAAAAGGGGATCAAGCACTGTACTTCTTCTGCGATTTACGAAGAGATCGGTGTCCGTCGAGCCGGGCCTTGAGAGATGGGGTTGAACTCGCGACTGGCGTCTTGGCGGTGGCGGCTACCTCTGGGCTGGGGAGGGATTGTTGACAGAGAGCAGATCAGCGGCTAGGTGTAGCTTCATGACACGCATAGCAGACGCGCGTGCACGCCGACACTCAGAGGTCGCTCGACGAAAGGTATGGCGAACACAGGGAGCCACGGCGAGGACGGAGGTGTCAGGGAGATCAAGGCGCTCACCGGGAGGCTGCTGGCGGGGTCGGATCGTGCAGGGAGGCGATGGAGGCGAGGCAGAGGCGAGCTGGAGCTGGGTTTCGTCGGGCCGGTCTGCAGCGAGCACTGGGTTCTCCTCCTCCTCGGCTCCGTGTCACAGGGTGACGAGGTGCTCGGCTTCAGTCTTCCCAACACCTGACGCCTTGCGCCTCCGCTGATGCAGTGTAGTCGATAGGAGACCGACAGAAAACTGGTGATCGGTGGTGGAGAGGGAGGGGAGGAGCGGCAGGCGCCCTGGGGTAGATCTGGGGAAGGCAGCAGGCGAGCGAGAGGGAGTAGATAGGGACGGGAGAGGAGAGGGGGTGCCGTGGGGGAGTGGGGCAGAGAAAGGTGGCTTCGGCCACTTTTCCTCCTCCTCCTTCACGTGCTCGGGTCGGGCAGGAGCAGGGCAGGCGCAGGGTAGGGAGCTGGCAGGTGGCCCAGGGAAGGAAGGAGAGGGTGGTGGGGCTAGGGTGGCAGAGAGAGCTAGAGAGAGGGAGGGGTAGGCTCGGGTGAGAGCTAGGGTTGGAGGGGAGGCTCGGCTAGGGTTTTGTGTGGTGGTAGCTAGGTGGGTCCAGGGTGGTCAGGTGGGGCCTGCAGGGCAGAGAGAGGAGAGAGGCCGAGAGAGGGCAGGTGGGTAGCTAGGGTAGGTCATGGTGGGGTGGCTCGGCTAGAGAGAGGAGAGATGAGGGAGGGGACTTAGGGTTTAGAGGGAGAGATTAGGTGGAGTGGTTTTTATTTTGACAAGATCAAGCAAGAACATGCCAAGCTCAAACAAGATCTAGACAAGAAAAAGAGAGGGTGAGATGAGGTGGTGAGGGTTTAAGCAAGATCAAAATAAGACCAAGCCAAAAGGAGGGAGAGAGAGATGAGAGATGAGGTGATTCACCCAAAAATCCAAATAAAAACAAGGAGGACCAAAGGTGGAGATGTTTGCATGGCCCATGCAAAATAATTAATGCCATGTTTTAACCTTGTGAAACAAAATAATAATCATGGCATTATTCTTATGCATTTCCAAAAGTGGAATTAAGCCAAGCAAAAGAATTTAAAAGAAAGTTCCAAGTGGAGTAGATGGAGATGATCACATTTGATTATAATTGGGACTTGCTAGTGTGTATATTCCACTAGATGCCTACTAGTCCCAAAAATATTCCCACATGAGCATAAATCCATAATAATCCATATGGAAGCTAGGAAAAGGGTTCCACTCACAAGGCATGCAAAGGTGGCCATGTGGCTCTCCTAAACCAATAATGTGAAAACAATATGGTGCATATATGAGAGCATGTGGAGATAGAATGGATCCACACCAACACATATGAGCTAGAGGTAAAACCAAATAAGTTGCAATGCTCATATATGGTGGAATGGTGGAATGATGGGTGATGACAAGAAAGGTGGTGGAGTTAACAAAAGCTATGCCCTCAACTCAACTTGGGCATTTAAACAATATATCAAGAACCAAATACAATATCAAGAGGCAAAAACAATTAATAATGCATATGAGATAAGAACCAAAAGAAAAGGGTTTTATATGATGCTCAAATGCAAGGTGGCATGATGACATGGGCATGATATAATTATGATGCAACAATTATATATAGGAAGGTAGCATTATATATATACTAGGCTAGTAGCATTGCAATTGTTAGACAATTGGGATGCTACAACTCTCCCCCACTAAACAAGAATCTCGCCCCGAGATTCCTAGGAAAAAGAAAACAACACAAAGAGAGGCGGGTGTTCGGAACGAAGGTGACCCTCACGTTCCCAAGTTGATGAACAACGGAATGGTGCGACCACTACACCTTGCCAAACTTGCTAGACTTGTTGCGAGTCTTGTGTTTTGCTCGAGACACAAAGGGTTAAAAGAATTGAAGGATTGTCGTGAGACAAGAAGGATAGGATGGACATAGCTCCGGTTTTGTCAAAAAACATGATAAAAGAATAGAATCACTTGTGAAAGAAAGGACAAGATGATGTATCATGGATAAAGAAAGACACACCATTAAGATTAAAGATTTACCGATACTAGAGATGATGACATCTTTGTCTTGCCGGAAGAAAGAGCTAGGTTGGAGAGGTTTTGAACCACTAAGACAATAGCATCGTATCTTCTCTCGGATTTGAGAAATGAAGTTCGGAAACAATATTGCCTTCAAACAATAGAGTCCCTTGATATCAACAGAAAGATTTAGTTAGACATTGTCGGATTAGATTCTTGTTGCGCCGGTAAGAACCAAGGATCACGCAATTGAGGTGCGCGGATATAACTTCCAGAGACGGATGTGAAGCTAGATCATGGTGGAATCCCGAGAAGCAAGGAATATGGAGGATCTGGAGTTTATTGTAGAGATACTTATTGCTTTCTTTAGCCTTGAGGCTAATGCAATAGATTTGCGATTGATGGCATCAACCATAATTGGCTTTACCACCAAAAAAGAATTGATGAAACAAAGAGAGAGATAGTTTCCTTCCATCTTGTTTGGGGATGTCCAGCACCGGTAGAAAGACGAGGTCCGAAAAGAGTTTGCGTTAGTTTCCACCAGATAATTGAAGATTTTGATCCATCTAGAATAGACAGACCACCAACAAGAGATTATTGATTACTTTCTTCGAGAGAGCACTCCGGAAAAACAAAGACGGAAGTAAAAGTATCAAGGGATAAAGGCCACTTCTAACTTCCGTGGAATGAGTGAAATCACATTAATTCACCAATTCAATGTACAAGAGCGAATGATAAGAGTAGTGGTATGGTAGCTACTCCATCCCGCACTCAAAGCATTACTCCGCACATGAATAAGAAAACCATGCAACCCAACTACCGAAACAGACTGAAGGTATCGACAAAAAGAGCTCATGGAATCCCGTAACAAAACAAAGATTGATGCAAACGATTCGCCGGATTCATAGATAGATAAAGATGATGATGTTGTCGTCATGTCATAAGTAACCAGCCACCGGAAAGATATGAAGGAAGATTACAGAGAACAACTGCAAGATTCAACAGCTACAGAAAAGATAGCACCAACTTGAACGGAAGGAATACCAGATCTGGAAGGTCTTCATGGCCTGCGGTGGATAGAGCATAGACGATAGAGCGAGAGGGTTTCAAAAGATTACTTAACGAGATAGAGGTGAAAAGAACTCCATGTTCTTCTTGAAAAGATTGAGAGAGGTTTAGCAGTTTTGAGGAAAATCTTTAGCGGAACGACGATGATAACTTGCCAACAAGGAAAAACTCCGGGTTGGTTGAAGATGGAGGATGGAGTTAACAATGAACTTGCTGATTCCAGAATTGAAGCGATGTATTTAGCAGAAGGACGTGGCCGAGATAGGTGACTTCAAAAAGTCAGAATTCTCACTTTGAGAACTTTGCACACCGGCAGTGTTAAAAAAGCTTGAGAGAAAGAGACACAGATGATCTTCCATGTCCTTCCATTGATATCGAATAGGCAAGCATATTATCAACATATACCACCATGGATTAACAGGATATTCCCAGAATATCAAGTTCAAGAGGCAGGATAAACGAACAAATGCTCGAACACTTCCTGAGCTCAACGCTCTTAGAAAGATCAATATTAAGAGGACGGGTTCGTGTTGAAAAAGATGCGCTGGAAGAATAGATTATCTGGTCCTTCGGAAGAAAAAGAGATGTCACCTGGTTCACATTGTCGATTGGATCACCGGTTACAAAGATAAAGAGATCTTGGATAAAGAAACGATGATAGCACATACCTCAAGCAAAGCTAACAGAGACGACAAGATGCAATTCCCTCGTATCAAAGAGAATTTTGCAGATATGGAGTTCAAAAATATGTGCAGCATGATGAACAGATGATAGACCGCCGTAGTGCTTTGAGAAACTCCGGATTCCCAAAGATGCTTGAATATGCATAGATATGATCACGGTGTACTCAAAATCACAGGAGATAACCGTCACCATTTGGAGGATAGCGTTGATAGCATTTTCCATATTCCACTCGTGATAAGTGTCATATAGCTATGCCGAGAGCCAAATTACAATCACCAGCATTGGATCGACACATGTTATGTAATTAGCCCAAGAGAATTGGAGATGAAAAGAAACTCCAGGATTAAGCGCCGGTGACAAAAGAATGAGTTAGCATGGACATGCTGATAAAAGGAAGAGAGATAATGTTTCACACACGACTGAAAAGGAGTGTGGAAGCACAGATGTATCAAAGAAAAATTTTCCGCATGTTTCGGCATTAAAAATACCAATAGATGCGCAAAATCACTTATCAGGTAGAGATTAGCAACAGATGCTTTCACAGAATGAGGAGTTGCTAGAAGGAAGAACACCCTTAAGAAGATGGCATCGGTTAACAAGGAGTCGGATAGATCGCACCGGTTTTCAAAAGCCTGTCAGTATGGAATGTACCAACAGTTGATGACCAAAGGCAGATTGTGATAACAAATTGGATGCAACAGATAGACAAGGAATTACACACACACACACACAACCTATGGTACTACGGAAACCCAGAACACGTGAATCCTAGTTTGAATTTTGAGAAGAGGATTGAAAACGTTACACTTCCTTACCAGAAAAGGGTGGGTGGGTGGATAAGAAGAAAAGTGGAAGCAGTCCTACTCTCGCGTTTTGTTTTTCCCTAGTATACATAACTACCAAAAATATTTTCTAGACTGACAACGACCATTTGGCTGAGACCCTGAAGGGCGGGATGGCTCTGATACCAATTGTAACTACCTCGGTGAATTACGCTCCTAGTTACAAGCCTGGATGAGCGGAAATGGTTAAAATAGTACGGTGGGGCCCAAATGCCACTCACAGGTAGACCTTTCGGCCGTCCTAACCATTTCCGAACATCAGGACAAGAACGGGCGGCGTAATCGGCAGGCGAAGGGATCAACTACATACACAAATGAGTATGTATGCAAGCCACCATACAATGGTTCTCAGAGTCATTCCATCTAAAAGAAATAGAAATATTGCAACGCCATACGGCAAGATCCAAATATCCTAGATAGATATAATAGTTTAGGATATTTCCTCATACATCAAACATCAGAGTATCAGGCGGAAGCGGAGGACAAAATCCGAGTACGGATAAGAAGCAAATCGGCATAAGATGCTCCATAAATGAACACATCCCGCCCACAGATCTCACGGATCCCTGTTCCCGGAATCTCTACACCGAATGATCGTTTCCCACATCGTCCGTCTCCTCCACCCAGTATCCATCTTGCGAGTTTACCTGTTCATCTGAATCAAACAATTTATCGTGTGAGACCCTAGGGGTACTCAGCAAGTCTTTATGCCTCTAAAGGGGACACAACCTGGGGTGACGCAATTGCAGCAAAAGATAAACCCTAACAATTCTATAGATACTCGCTAACCATCCGCCTAACCAGAGATAGACGGATGTCCGTGAATTAATAACAACAGTTATAATGGTAATATTAACAGATCCATCCTCCTCCTCGCTTACCGACGAGGAAGCGGACGAACAAACCCCCCATCCGTTGGCAGTTTTATTATCCATTCCATGCGTGTTGCCCTATTTACTAGTCAGGTACTTAGTCAAAATAAAAGCGGTACTTTAGTTATTCTTGTCTATGATCGAGAAACTGTGCTCCAAGTCGTCCATAACATGACACGGCTTTAGAAAGTTTTACCTAGGGTGCACAAATAGCAACACACACTCGATCAACCTCGGAAAACCAAATCAAAACCAACGAGGCGATCGACAAAGCGATCACAGATTCAGAAATATTTCGGGGCCACCCCATTAAGCTACCACTGCTGAAGCTGGCGGCTTCTGAGGCGGACTCAAGGTTTGTGGCCGGCCTGACGGACTCAAGGTTTGTGTGGCCGGTAGAACGACGGGAACCGAAAGTGTGACTGGGCTTGTCGACATGAAACGGTCACGGCCCTAAGCAGTACAGGTCGTCTTACCTGCACAATTTAAATAAAGCAAGAAAGCATGGCATCGACAGGATAGTAAATAAAACCTCAAACTAGTTTGTGGCCCCAAGAAATAAGAATGAATCAAGCTCTGGCTCGGGGGTTCATAAGCCTTGGATGTGGATAGCCTTGAATATTCAAGGAACAGGAATCAAGTACTCGGGGTCCTACGGGACACAAGTGAGCCTGAAAAGCCAAATAGCAAATATGGCTCACCGATGCCACTTTCATTAGTTGTCCCATTACTACTCAGGTTAAGTTGTTTAGGTAGCTCGTTATACATCAGACACTCACATACCATACACATGCTGTTCTACGACTCGCATGGCTCAAACAACTCCTGTAGTAATGGCTCATGGGATGGAGGAACAAGCTTCGGTGGGGTTTAAAAGTAAAGGCTATGCAATACTTGGGATTGAGATTAATGCAATCGCGACTCAATGATGCAAGAATAAGATAGAGGCAATAGGTACTATATGTATGCAAGCATGTGGTAGTGCTTGCCTGGCAGCTCAGTTGAAGCAAGGGATGGATCTGGGTAGTGCTCCTGGTTCTCTTGATATATCCCCTGCTCAGCGTCTATTCAAAGAAGAACCAAACAAACAAGGGCCAACATAAATAAAGTGTGCAAGCATAGGAATAAAGTGCGTCAAGCAAACAGTCATGCCATGATGAATGATGCACAATTTGCATGGTAATAATGTAGCATGGCATGGGTGAGGTGTGGAGTACAAGAAATAATCATTTTGTGGAGTTTTAATCACATTTTAGCCTCATATTAGTTGCTGTACACATTATATTTATATGATGCATGCTGCAAAACAGAACACGGAATGCATAAACAGAAAGGTCTCGTCGAGCTAATCATTTTAGACATATTATTTGTTAAATTTGGAGTTGTAAAACAAAAGTTATTAATTAATTAAGGTAAAAGGGCATTTTATTGTAATTTTAATTATCTCGAAAATTAAAGTGTTCAAAATATATTTTGAAGGCCATATTTGAATTCCTCACATTTTTCTAATCTCAAAACATATATTATTTGTATTATTTGGAATTATATTTCAAAAGATATTTGAAAACAGATTTGAATTTTGAATTTAAAATAATTTGAAAAAGGTTTAAATTCAAACAGACAGACAGAAATACTTTTTCTACTCAGGTTTAGTTAGCCACAGACAATGACAGGTGGGGCCACTGGTTGACTGGGACCAAACGCGCATAGACAGACTTTTCCTAGCCACAGCAGCTTAGCCACGGCGGATGACAAAGTGGGGCCACAGCCCTCAGTAATGCTGGCGCCAGCGGGGACGCGACACGTGGTAGATCCAGGGAGTGCGGGTTGAGATATAGGATCTGCAGGAGCCTTTTTGTAAAACTACCTCAGCCGATGACATGCGGGCCCGGGTGAAGTGCGGATTGCGAAAACAAAAGATCAGGGGGGTATCTGCAAAAGGGATCAAGCCTTGCTTCTTCTCTGCGATTTCTGAAGAGAGATCGGTGTCCGTCGAGAGCCGTAGCAGGAGATGGGGTCGAACTTCGTGACTGGCGTCTTGTGGTGGCGCTACCGCTGCTGGGGAGGATTGTTGTGAGAGCAGATCGGCGGCTAGGTGTAGCTACCTTGGCATAGCGAAGCGGACAGCGTGCATGCCGACACTCAGAGGTCGCTCGATGAAAGGTATGGCGAACACAGGGAGCCACGACGAGGACGGAGGTGTCAGGGAGATCAAGGCGCTCACCGGGAGGCTGCTGGCGGGGTCGGATCGTGCAGGGAGGCGATGGAGAGACGAGGACGCAGACGATCTGGAGCTAGGGTTTCGTCGGAGCGGCGTCGGTCTGGCGAGCCTGGGGTTCTCCTCCTCCTCGGCTCCGTGTACAGGGGCGACGAGGGTGCTCGGCTCGGTCTTCCCCAACACCTGGACGCCGCGCCCGCCGCCTGGTACGGTGTAGTCGATAGGAGACCGACAGAAAACTGGTGATCGGTGGTGGAGAGGGAGGGGAGGAGCGGCAGGCGCCCTGGGGTAGATCTGGGGAAGGCAGCAGGCGAGCGAGAGGGAGTAGATAGGGACGGGAGAGGAGAGGGGGTGCCGTGGGGGAGTGGGGCAGAGAAAGGTGGCTTCGGCCACTTTTCCTCCTCCTCCTTCACGTGCTCGGGTCGGGCAGGAGCAGGGCAGGCGCAGGGTAGGGAGCTGGCAGGTGGCCCAGGGAAGGAAGGAGAGGGTGGTGGGGCTAGGGTGGCAGAGAGAGAGCTAGAGAGAGGGAGGGGTAGGCTCGGGTTAGAGCTAGGGTTGGAGGGGAGGCTCGGCTAGGGTTTTGTGTGGTGGTAGCTAGGTGGGTCCAGGGTGGTCAGGTGGGGCCTGCAGGGCAGAGAGAGGAGAGAGGCCGAGAGAGGGCAGGTGGGTAGCTAGGGTAGGTCATGGTGGGGTGGCTCGGCTAGAGAGAGGAGAGATGAGGGAGGGGACTTAGGGTTTAGAGGGAGAGATTAGGTGGAGTGGTTTTTATTTTGACAAGATCAAGCAAGAACATGCCAAGCTCAAACAAGATCTAGACAAGAAAAAGAGAGGGTGAGATGAGGTGGTGAGGGTTTAAGCAAGATCAAAATAAGACCAAGCCAAAAGGAGGGAGAGAGAGATGAGAGATGAGGTGATTCACCCAAAAATCCAAATAAAAACAAGGAGGACCAAAGGTGGAGATGTTTGCATGGCCCATGCAAAATAATTAATGCCATGTTTTAACCTTGTGAAACAAAATAATAATCATGGCATTATTCTTATGCATTTCCAAAAGTGGAATTAAGCCAAGCAAAAGAATTTAAAAGAAAGTTCCAAGTGGAGTAGATGGAGATGATCACATTTGATTATAATTGGGACTTGCTAGTGTGTATATTCCACTAGATGCCTACTAGTCCCAAAAATATTCCCACATGAGCATAAATCCATAATAATCCATATGGAAGCTAGGAAAAGGGTTCCACTCACAAGGCATGCAAAGGTGGCCATGTGGCTCTCCTAAACCAATAATGTGAAAACAATATGGTGCATATATGAGAGCATGTGGAGATAGAATGGATCCACACCAACACATATGAGCTAGAGGTAAAACCAAATAAGTTGCAATGCTCATATATGGTGGAATGGTGGAATGATGGGTGATGACAAGAAAGGTGGTGGAGTTAACAAAAGATATGCCCTCAACTCAACTTGGGCATTTAAACAATATATCAAGAACCAAATACAATATCAAGAGGCAAAAACAATTAATAATGCATATGAGATAAGAACCAAAAGAAAAGGGTTTTATATGATGCTCAAATGCAAGGTGGCGTGATGACATGGGCATGATATAATTATGATGCAACAATTATATATAGGAAGGTAGCATTATATATAGACTAGGCTAGTAGCATTGCAATTGTTAGACAATTGGGATGCTACAATACCAAAATTTAAGAAAAGACAATTCGGGTTTTATCCCAAACCATAACTCATATGGTGTCATTTCAATGGATCATGATGGTGCTCTTTTCAGTGTAAAAGCGGTAGTCTCTAAAGCTTCAATCCTTAAAACATAATGGCAGTTTTATAAATGACACCCTTGATCTTACCATGTCAAACATGGTTTGATTTTATCTCTCGAATATGCCATACTCCTATGGTTTATCGGGAAACACAAATCATGGAACAATTCCTCAAGTCTTAGGTGTTTTTGCTAAACATGTAACTCAAATATCTTCCTTTATGATCGAATCATAAACTCTTTATTTTCTTGTTACAATGATTTTCCACTTCATCTTGAAAGTCTTTGAACAATTTTCAAATGTTTCATACTTCTTCCTTATTAAGTAAATATATAGATATATTCACTCAAATTTCTAGAGAAAGCATATGAAGCCAAGAGATCCATCACATATGGCTACACATAATGGACTATATACATCAACATGCATAATATCCAATAAATTAGTCATCCATTCCTCTCTGGCCTATGGACGGAGTTTCAATTATCTCGAGGAAAGTCTCACATGCGTCAATTGATCAAAATCAAAGACTCCAAAAATCCATCAACATGGAGTTTCTTCATGTTTTCTTTCAAATATAATTTAAACAGCAATGTCACTTCATAAGTGATCTTTCAATCATTTGTCTTGCGACATTTTAGCAATAGTGTTTATGGATGTGATTTCTCCAAGTAGACTTGTAAAAGTTCATCCATCCTTTATGGAATACGGTAATTATTTGAACAGCCATTGTTCTCATGATACCGGAACAAAATAACAATTATTTAAACAAATCTTGAAGGCTTGGTTTGATGACAACCAAAAACACAATAACACTTTATTTGTTTTCGATGAACATCATCACTCATTATCTTGCTGGTTTACTTAGGCCATTGTAGTTCATGAATTGCGTTGTCCTATATGACACTTCATACCAACCAATTCGGTATCCAATACCGGTATCCAATACCTAAGAACCACATTTTTTTAACAAGCAAGGAATACAACCATAACATGTATATCTTCTATATACCAAGTTGGACATCTCCAACCTTATATTTTCTGCCAAATATTTTATAGATTCTCTTTCAGCAATTCCTTTTTCTTTTAAAAGAATCTATCAACATCAATAGTGGTGTCATTCACATGACACATAGTACAAAGCGTATATAGTCAAATACTAATACCTTTGGACTTGCACTTTGAAGTGGATCACCATCATCAAATGTTTGGCATTCTTTCAAAAATCCATTCTTTAGTAATCTATTAGTGTAGTAAACATTTTACTTACATCTTCTATTCATCCTTATCATGACAACTTTCATGATCAAGCTACTATAGCTCATAAGGAAGAATCATGAGTATAATATCAGTTCCCAAAACCTTTTTGGTAGATTCGGATGCCTAGCATCTCCATCCTTCACAAATTCTCATACAATATGAGAACATGTATTTTGCTAAATTATACTCTATCATAATGCAACCAAAAACATTGTTTCAGATATCACAATATCTTTCACACATGATGGTTTCTGAAACAATTTCCAGCTCCAATATAATCTTGATATTAAAACAACTTTTTGAATATCAATAATCATGGAGGCAAACATGATACTTTAGATACTAACATTGGAATTCTTACTCTTGATTTAATACTACTTATTAAACTTCATGGAGTAAATAGAGTTTGCTGAAAGTTTTCAATAGGACTTATAAACTTTAAATTGACATTCAAAACAATACGATACCAGTTCGTAAAGTAAATATCCAGAATTCTATAGTTCTATTATCTCAAATAAAAACTAAGCATAAGGTAGTGAACAGATGCGAATGACTACAACAAATTATGCAAATTCACTTTGATTTAGTTTATGACAAATTGAGTTCGACTAATCCAAATTAGAAATGAACTCCCACTCAAAAACGACATCCCTCGTGCCCTTTTGGTGATTACATGAACCAAATCCGCTACACCAAGTCCGATCATCACGTGAGTCGGTGTAGCTTCAAAGGCGAGCATCAATATGGTCATCACATCAACTATATGACTCATGCTTAACCTTTCACTCCGTGTTCCAAGGCCATGTCTGTACATGCTAGGCTCGCCAAGTAAAAACCTTAGTATTCGCGTGTGTAAAACTGTCTTACACCCGTTGCATGAAAGCGTAGAGTTGAGAACACCCGATCATCACGTGATGTCTCGAAACACGATCCATAGAACGGTGCATACTTAAGGAAGAACACATTTTATCTTGATATTTAAATGAGGGATCATCTTACAATGCTACAGAAAGCGCCAAACTAGTAGTATAAGATGCTAACATCTAATGTGTAAAGTGATATGATATGGTCCATGCATTTGATCTCTATCATTTGCATCGTGGTATGATCTCTATCATTCCTTTGTGTGTAAGGCCAAGGTCTATGGAATTTACACGTTGAATGTGTTGTAAGAGTATCTATCATACATCTACTTACAACAATACCATATCAAGACACTAGCCCAGCAACGATCTAAACTAGACGCCTCTAATTTATCAATTGCAAGTTTTACGTGGCTTAGGGCTTTCGGAGATAGAACCGATCTTACGTACGAACATGAACCACAACGAGGATAACTAAGTTATTAGCAACTCGTTGTAAATCAGATATTGACTATAGTAGGAGAGACAGACACCCGCCAGCCACTTATGCAAAACAAGTTGCATGTCAGTCGTGGAACCGGTCTCATGTACGATGACATGTAAGGTTGGTCCGGGCCGCTTCATCCCACTATGCCACCAATATCTAGAATACATAGAAGATGCAATATCATGATCATCATCGCCCACATATAAACATATGTGTACTACCTGTGCAAAGCACCTATGCATAGATCAGGCTCTGATACCACTGTTGCGCCCGAAGCATAGAAAACAAAAAATTTCCTACGATGAGAACTACACGCCAAGATCTATCTACTAGATACAGAGCAACGGGTGGACATACATCCAACGAGAACTTACCCTCGTAGACAACGAGCTTTGTTAATGAGTAGGAACTCGTGGTTGATGTAGTCGTACACTTGCCGATCTCAAGATCATGATGAAGTCCAGCAGGTCCGGCTCCAGCACGTCCATCAGATCCAGCTCCAGCACCACCAAGTCCAGCACCACAAAGCGGCGTGTGCATCCGTGATCGCACACACGTCCGGTACCCCGACAACCTCCGTCTCTCGCTCCAGCAAAGCAGCGGAAGCAGCAACTCCTTTCCAGATAAAGCCACCGGGAACATGTATCTCGCTAATCCGAGACCATGGGGAAATAATACTAGAGGGGGAGAGAGATCCTTCACAAGGAGGTGTGTGTGTGAAGGTGTGAGAGGGGGGCCTTTTATAGGAGGAGGGAGGTACCCTCCCATGGCAGCGCCTCAAGGGGTGACCCTTCACCTCCTCATTCATGTGGTGGTAACTCCCTCCACATAAATTTGCCCCTTCACATTCTCTTTTAAAGTCTCCACTTTAAATGCATTAAATTTCTCCAAATTTAATGCTCTCTCATTTAATAAAACTCTTTTATTATTTTTATTCAGAATTTTGTTAATTACTTTAATTAACAAACATTCACATAAAACCCCCTGCAACATTTCAATATTACATGCAGAACCAATTTCAGCATTTTCACCCGAAACAGTTTTGATGTCTATTGAAATAATTCCAGCGCTTTCTTAAATCTTTATCTGAAACATATTTGCTCCAAATGGTGTCGGTATCCCTTAAGTGTGTAACCCTACGGTTTGCGAATAATGCAGACATGATCGAGACCCCTCTCCGATCAATAATCAGCAACGGGACCTAGAGATCCATACTGACTCCTACACATTCAACGATGACTTCTGTGATCGTGAGAACCTTTAACGCTAGTAACTAAATCCCTTTGTCCCACGATATATTACATGTTCGAGATTCGATCATCGGTATGTCCATACCTAGTTTGATCTCGTTACCGACATGCACTCTTTTCTTGTTCCCGTGATATAACATTCTAGTGATCACATCACTTGCTTGCAAGCTATTTCAATGTGATATCACCGAGAGGGCCCAGAGTATATCTATCCGTCATCGGGATGGACAAATCCCACTCTTGATCCATGAGCCTCAACATAACACCTTCGTAATGAACCCACCTTTATAGTCACCACATTACATGTGACGTTTGATGTTATCAAGATACTCTTCCGGTGTTAGAAATTAATATGATCTCATGGTCTAAGGATAAAGATTACTTCGTATGATATTACAGCAATATAAACATAATGACTTTGATCGTAATGCTATACTTCGGATGAATGTTCATCACATCATTCCACCAATGGTGTGACCTTGTTATTAACAACATCCAATGTCCATGATCAGGAAACCTTGATCATCTTGTTAATCAACAAGCTAGTCTATAAGAGAGGCATAACTAGGAACCCTTTTTGTTTATTAAACACACATGTATTGATGTTTCTGATCAATACAATTCTAGCATGTAAAATAAACATTTATCAAAACATGGAATAAGATAATAACCACTTTATTATTGCCTCTCGGGCATATTCCCTTCAAATAGATCATCCAATGTGTGCCTTAGAGTGCTAAGTAGACTAGTTAATCCTTGTTTCGTGATTGTGTACCGTATGTATTTATAGACGATAGTACCGACCAAGCTTTCGAGGAGGAGGAGTTCTACCAAGAGGAGGAGGAAGAAAACTTCAACCACTACACTATCCAAGGCAAGCTATTGTTAGCAAGCTAGAATTAATCTAGATAACCTAAGAAAGATGCATTAGGCAGCCTTTGGTTATACCCCTTTGACTATTTTTACCTAGCCCAAGTTTTAGTCCCAAACTTTACCTTCTTTACTTTATCAAAGTCCTTTACTTGTTTTGAAGGTAGCATAAAGAGTATAAAACTTGACCTATCTAGATAACCTTAGATGTCATTCTATGGCATGAGATTGATCTTAGCATCCCACATTAGTGAACACTCTTAACTTAGTAGCTTAGAGCTAGATCAAAACTTGAGTCACTTTAGATGGGAACACTTGGGAAAATGAATTATGAAATCCTTGGAATGATGAGTCATTCTATTGAGATGTTTTGACATGTGTTGAGAAACACAAATGGTTTATGATGATGAAAATGTTGAGGCATGAGCCTTAACCCTCTTACAAAACTGATGGTTGGATTCGGATGCGATACCATTCCAAATTTACTGTACAACCACAATACCTGAATTGGGTAAGGCTTAGCCGGAAGTTTATATGCATTAGTATTAGTTCCATCGCGGGAGAGGTTTGAGCTGAGGCTACCTCTCAATGTTGTCCACCTATGCAGTGCCCAAGATGACAGATGGTCATGGTTGGGAGGCCATGCTCATAGGAGAGGTGCTTATACTAGGGTGTGTAAAGGTTATGTTTGATTATCTGCATACTAAGTATGATGATTCAGGTTATCCTGACGGATGTATCGAATCTTGTGGTGAAAGTGTACCACCTCTGCAGTGTCAAACTATTGAATAGCGGCGTCATGATTATGGATAGTTGGAGTGGCCATACTGTTTTGTTGTCAGATGTTTTCAAAATAACTTGTGAAATGAATGATGAATCCTGACTTGACCACAACAGGGTTGTGACTATGACACTAGCTTCCCAACTTAAGTGATTCTAGAACCTTATTTTATCTTTATTTGTTTCTGAACTCAGCTTAGGTTTCAAACTTAACTTTATAGTTAAACTTAGAGTTAGCATTTTATACTAGAACTATACTACTTGTTAGTGGTAGTTTGCGAGTACTTAAAGAATACTCATGGCTTTGTCCCTGGCTATTCTCATGGCCAGACTATGAAGGAGACTACCAAGATGACGGTCAGCAGGACGGCTATGATAACTAGGACTATCTGCCACAAGGCATTATGCATGCCCACGAAGATGGACCCCACCGCTACGCTTATTATTTATTCCGCTGCTTGTTGTATTAAGACTAGATCATGAGATGCTTATTTGTGTAAGACCTTATTTATGGTTTGTAATGGATGATGTACTGTGATATCCAATCTGTTATGTCTCGCAAAAATGGTAATCCTAGGATTGTGATGTATGACATAACAGGCATCTAGGATTAAAAATCCGGGTGTTGACACCGGTTTTGCCAGAACCGAGTATGCAAAGAAGAACTCGTCGGTGACGCGGTCGAGGCAGTCGTAGAGGGGTCGATGCCGAAGAAGGCATTGTCGAAGCCGATGAAGACGAGGCACTGATCCGAGTTTGCCAGACTCGGGAACGCGTCGGGGACGAAGGCACTCCCGGTGTTGCCAGTACCAGGCATGCGGGGGCAGGGACCATCATGAACTTGTTGCCATGTCAGAAAGACTAGCAGAGGAAGCCTCCAGAGCGGTTGCGACGCGCAGAGCGGCTAAGGGAGAGATATCAGCGTTGTCCGCGGTTGTCGGAGTATAGTAGCAGGTGGTGTAGTCGGGGATGAGGCGATGACGCTGGCGGCGAAGTTGTAGTGGACGAAGACGTAGAAGGTGGCGAAACCAGCGGTGACCTGGGTTAGTCATGTTGGATGCCTAGAGTGGTGATGGGATAGTCGGCGGGACCTGTGATGGCGAGAGGGCACCCTGCAGGTTACCTTGTGAAGCGCGGCGGCGGTGCTCGAAGTAGGCGGGGAAGACCCGGCAACGTGACGAAGACCATGTGCAGACGACGGCGATCCGCGCCGTAGGAGATGGCGCGGTGAAATTCGAGGCCGTCGATGCACGAGGACGGCGAAGTAGACTGCGTGCAGCCACGCTACGACCCGAGGGGGTGGCATAGCTATAGTGCGCAAGTCGGTGTAGCGGCTGGGAGACCACCAGCGACGTGCATGCCAAGGAAGACGCGTTGGAAGCCGGTAGCGTGGACCAAAGGCGGTGGCGCTGCGGCCCGACGGGGCGGCACAGCGGCAGCCCGTAGCTCGATCGGTGGTAGACACGTGCTCGGGGACGTGCTTGGCGTAGACAGGCGTGGGATCGGTTGATCAGACCGACGGTGCACCGTATGCGCTATGGCGTGGACGACGCGTAGATCGGATTCGACGGCGACGTTGTCGGTGAAGTCCCGTGGCGATGACGGCGAAGAGGATCCGAGGGGGGCGGCTGCGGTAGCCTTCTGAGGAAGGCGTAGCAGCCATCCGCGGTGCGCGGCAGCCTGCCGAGGCAGACGTAACAGCGGAGGGGGTAGACGCACGGACGCGATGTAGATCCGCGATGCCCATGGTCGGAGTACAGGCGTGACGATGACGACGGCGGTGGATGACTCAATCCGATCTAAGATCGGTAAACCAAAAAGAAAGCCGATCAAGAGATCGGAGAAAAAGACTTACAGGACAGCCGATCACGGATCGGCGGACGAACCCTGCATACGGGTTGCGCAGCCCCCGGCGGAGATCATGGAGATCGACCTACCCGGGGGCAGCGCGGCGGAAGCTAGGGTTTGAGATCGGTTTAGGCTGATACCATGTAAGAGTATGAGATTGGTGTAATATGTTGGATATATTATTGAACCTCATGGGCAAGTATATATAGGCGTACAGGGATCAACTTGGAGTACAAGACGAGTTAGGATAGAATTCTAACTATCCTAAACTACCAAATATAAATTGTATAATATAAAAAGTATACCATTTGAAAATATAACTTCTAAAGTTTCTAATGATATAATGGTATAAATTTTATGCTATACAATTTATATTTTAATGTTTAAATTGGCGATCTAGGTATACGTGCATGACCCGTAAACCGAAACAGAGTAGCAAAATATTATTACTGCCAATTAAGTCACTTGGCCACGCCACAACTTCACACTTACTAAATACTTACACCTTACTAGCATTACAAATTCAGTTCTCCATAATATAATACAAATACTAGCATCATACTATTACTGCGAATTACATCACTTGTCCACGCCACGACAACACCCAGGCAGTGACAGACTCCTGCTGTGGCCTTGTATCAGCCGCCTGCCTGTCATAACAGCCAAGGTTTTGATTTACTGTTTAACCTGTATGATGTTTCATAAATAACCCAATGTCTTGGTTCAGAGAAAAATTAAATTTATCACATGTAACATCAGTTTTTGTACGCTAACTTCTTTTACAGAAGCACTGACGGGCACAATGTTGCAGTTTGTATTACAACGCTAAGTGAGAATACGATATAGTGCAATGGTAAAAGGAAAAAATCCTAGTTCGTCAGTCAACTATGTCACCTTAAGGGAACAGAGAAGACATGAACCAATACACTTATTTATGCTCGCGGAAGTAATTATTTATGAATAGACACACTTTTGTTTGAAAAACACATAGTATATATTTTTACACAAGATCAACAAAGCAGATGAGCAACAACAAGTGTTCTGCACAAGATCTAGTTGAAAAAAAGGAGTATGAAACATTAACTGTAAATCTATTAAAACAAGTAACCATTCTATAACTTAAGCGTGTGTTAACATATGTGGGTGTGTTAACATATGTGGGATTGGATGGTCCACGTTTCGTGAAAAAACAAACTGCCACATCACCTCAATATATGGTGTATTTTGCAAAAAGTAAAATAAAAAATGCTGCATCAACAACTTAACACCCGCCATGATGGAGTGACCAGCATGTCACAAACATACAATTTGGTGACCGATACTTTGCATTTTCCCGGTTCGTGACCAATCTGCTTATTCTCGGCAACTTTATGACCTCCCAAGCGTTTTACTCATTTTTGAGGAACATAGTAGAAAATGGACTTGTAAAATGGTGGCAAAAGACACACACGAACACATTTGGCATAAAAGCTGAGAGACTGATACAAGAAAGTAAATCAAGAAAGAGATTATCTAATCTTCATCGGCGTCCTCCGACTCCTCCTGCTCCTGGTCCTGCACATGCTTCATAAATAACACAAAGAATACAGGTTACTGAATATCCACATCAACCTCAAACTGAAGCATGTGAAGAATAATATACTATGGCATGCTTGATCTAAGGGAGAGCCTCAATCCTAAGACAACCATGCACTGCATACATGGATAAGGATATCACCTGAGCTTCCTCGTCATCATCCTCCTCCTCCCGCTGGCGCTCCTCCTTCTCCTTGTTCCGTAGTAGCTTCATGTCCTGTTGTTGCTTCTGTAAAAGCGCTTCCAACACTACGTGGTAACCACTTTCCTCCACGAACAACCACCCATTGTTCACATACACATTCTGAAGAGATGAGGAGAAATCATGAGAGTGAGTGACACCACAATAAAGAATTAAAATAAAAAATTAATTAATTAGCATGAACTTGGAAATCTTGATGAGGAAGAGAAGAGAAGAGGTGAACCTTGAGGAGGCTATTGATGATGTTGCGGACACCTATCTTGTTGAAGACCGTTGGGACGAAGTGGTTGATCACGGTGTCGATCCGCTAGTCCCCAATCTTGTGCCGCCCTCCGACCATTGGTGAACCTTCCTTGAGGTTGAGGGGACAAACACATGTAGCAAGCTAGGCGATGGCTCGAAAAATAGCCATCTTCCACCGTGTTTAAACATTTTTTTTAGTCAAGCAATTGATAAGAAACTCTCAATCCTTGCCACTAATGACTAATAATTGCAAAGATATGCAAAACCTTGCTTTGAATTGTGTTGTGCAAGAAATCACGCTTTTTAATGCGAAATCAGGAGTCATAATGAAGGTTTTTGAGGAAGTCCACATGACCAAGTAATTGTGGAGTCAATTCCAGGCGTCAGCAGCCATAACGACCACTGGTACAGGCAGGGGTCGCCTGTACCATCTGCCCGTACCATGTCGAGACGGCTGCATCTCGTCAAACCTACAACTTTCGTGAAGACGCCTATATATTTTGAGGTCTCAGCCGCCGCGCAGAAGGCTGCCATTTCTAGATTGCATCACAACACCACCAAAGAAGATCCACGCCATTGTCCATCCATCCATCATCCATCCCCTCTATTATCCATAGCCAATGATTTGTACTTTAGATCTCCTTGTAATTCGGCGACCATTGTAATAATATTTGATTTCAATCTAAGTATTTTGCACAATGTTTTCTATCCTTGATCTTATTGTTATGAGTGAGTAGTCCTCACGAGCTGTGGGTTGGGGAGAAACCTCGCAGCGATTATGTGCATCTAATTAATGAGAGCATTGTATATTGTTTGAATTAGAAATTTATATCTTTTGTTTCTTTGTCTCTTGTCTCGATCTGTGGACTTGTAGGTACCCAAGATCTCATAGATTGACAAAGGCTTGAGGTGCTTTGATCTATGTTTTATACTTAATAATCGTTTGTAGCATGTTGCTTTGTGGTGCACTCGGTTGGATTAAAAGACTTTTGCTATGCCCGCTGCATCACGGGGGCTCTAGTATATTAGGATGTGTTGCCCACAAGAGATTATCCCTATTAAAACGTTACGCATGACTGTGCTTATTATTATCTTTTATCCTATATGATGTGCAGCTGCAGGTGGATCTTCAACCCTAACTTATCTCCATCCATTGATTCAACCCACTATAAAAGTAAACTAGATTGGTCCGGTAAACTAAGGTAAAACAAAGAAACAAAGTCTTATAGACGTGTCCTTTTTATTTCCTTTTAGCATTGCTTTCTAAGGTTTGATTAAACCTAGGTATTCTAGGAAAAAAGCTATTATACTATATCTGTGAATCCGGATTGAAGGTATCACTAGGCTAGGGCTTTGGTCTTTCTCGATCGGGGCATGATGAAGAGCAAAGGATATGAGATCTACTTTAGAAAGTTGTTTAAATGTTAAAAGTATTATATTGTGGAATCGAGGTAGTACTAGTGAGAGATACAAAGGGGTTCAAATATGCAAAGTGCTTCTAGTAGTACTACTACTCCACACAATTAACGCATGCATGCACATTCCTCTGCCAGCTTGATAACTCATCTCTCTTTCAACTCTACTGACGGTGACGCTAACCAGTTTATGACTGACTCTTCCGCTGACACAATGTGCACACACTTGCATAGATAGTACACAACTTGTACTCCATGTTATTGGGTCCACGAGGTGAGTCACACTACCAAAATGGCCGACATGCTCCATCCCATAAAAGCCATGTCCATGTGTACAATGGACCGTTGGCATTACGCGCTACCCAGTCTTGGCATTTCAGAACAATCTTCCATCAGTCAGCGGCTTTTAATTGGGATTATAGAAGCCTACACGTATTTAGAACTGGCTAATGATGACAGTTGCATGTGATTGCCAACATTAGCCTCATTAGCCTCATCTCCCAAAGTTCAACTCCGCCAACATTGCTCTTATCCCAAAGAAAGAAGGAGCCGAAGAGATCTCGGACTTTAGGCCCATTAGCCTCATCCATGTGATTGCCAAGCTTGTTACTAAAATGATGGCTACACTCCTAGCTCCTCATATAAACAAGCTTGTCTCATCCTCCCAAAGTGCATTCATAAAGAAAAGAAGTATTCATGACAACTTCCTATATGTAAAAAACCTTGCAAGAAAGCTCCACAAATTAAGGAAATCAACACTTCTCTTCAAGCTTGACATAAGAAAAAGCCTTTGATTCAGTTTGTTGGGACTATCTCATGGACATGCTACACCATTTGGGGTTCCCAAGAAAATTTAGAGATTGGGTGTCCGCCATTCTTGCTACTTCCACTTCGAGGGTGCTTCTAAATGGCATATCCGATGACCCCATTCGTCATGGAAGGGGACTTAGACAAGGAGACCCGTTATCACCGCTTATCTTTGTGATGGCTATTGAATCGCTCCATCATATCCTTTGCAAATCCACCAAGCAAAAGAAGCTTCACCAGATCGTAGGAAGAGTGCCCACATTGTACATCCCTATACTCCGACGATGCCGCCATTTTTGTTACACCTATTAAAGATGATATTAACTTCCTTGCCGCCACCTTATAAAAGTTTGGAGAGTTTACCGGTTTGGTCATCGATACATCCAAGAGTCAAGTGGCCCCCATTCTTGTGAAGGTTTATACCTTGATAATATTCTTGAAGCTTTCCCGACCAAGCACACTTCTTTTCCCATGAAATACCTTGGGTTGCCTCTTTCGGTCACTAGGCTTAAGAGAATCCACTTCTAACCTTTAGAATATAAGTTCACCACAAATCTCGTTCCATGGGTTGGGAAGCATGTAACCATGGCTGGTCAAACAACCCTTGTCAAAGCGGTTCTCACTAGCATCATCGTTTACCTCATCACTGTGTTGGACGTTCCTATGGAGGTTCTCACGAAAATCGATGGGTTAAGAAGGGACTTCCTTTGGGTGGCTTGTGAGAAGGTTACCGGAGGAAAATGCAAGGTTAATTGGGAGATGGTTTGCAATCCTAAATATAAGGGTGGACTCAGAATCCTTTAGGAAAATCTACACCATATTTTCATTGATCAACACACCCTAGATAAAATCCTATGGAAGTTCACCAACAATGAATGCT
Source organism: Avena insularis (assembly GCA_023614405.1). Classification (NCBI taxonomy): domain Eukaryota; kingdom Viridiplantae; phylum Streptophyta; class Magnoliopsida; order Poales; family Poaceae; genus Avena; species Avena insularis. The sequence goes on along the minus strand of CM042690.1, from coordinate 260,486,443 downwards.
ACTCCTCTAAGATGGCATATAAGATGCAATTTCTCGGACATACAAGCTCAGTCATTCCTACCTTGGTTTGGACACCTTGGTCTCCACCAAAATGCAATTTTTTTACATGGTTGGTGCTACAAATAGAGTTTGGACGGCCGATAGATTAGAGAGAAGAGGGTGGCAAAATTGTGGATTATGAAATATATGCAACCAAGTTCAAGAGTCAGGTGCCCATCTACTCTTCAAATGTCGCTTCATGATCCGTGTTTGGTCTTTGATCAAAATTTGGCTTCCCTTACACAATGTTGACCCAATGGAGTCGAACGATATGCAAAGTGTCAAAGAATGGTGGAAAGAGAAGGTCCATAAGCAAGGGAGTGATGGCCTCTATCGCAATATTGGTATCGTGGGAGATATGGAGGGCCTGTTTGGTAGCCTACATTAGATTCTTGGCCCAGCCCGGTAGTGCCACAGGCAGCACTGCTCGCCTGAGCCAGGAATCGGGCCTGGTTTTGTAGCCCGTTTGGTAGCCTGCATGGGCTACCTGGGTATTTTTTGGCCTTTTTGCCCCTTGTGTTTGGTTGCCTGCATCTGTGACTTTTGTCCCATTGCATGCAAAATATAGGTGTTTGGTTGCACACAGGCTGGCCCTTATGGTCACCCTATTCAAATTCTGGTGCGTATACCACCACTACAAACACATCTGATCATATGCACCACCCTAGAAGAAGATCAACTTGACGATCACCATAATAAGAATGATGATGATGAAGTCCTTGAGGCTATCATGTTGGGCATGCTATTGTTCTTCAGAACCAACAATGTGCAAGTGTTGTTCTTCTTCCCTAGCAGCAAGTTGCACATGCTATTGTTCTTCATGGGCTGCATTGTCCAGCTGATGTTCTCCTTGGTTGATGTAGTTACCATGAACAAGGTTGTTGTTGTGCTCAGCTATGTACCTGTGGTATGCCTTAAATGCCTCCTCGGCAGTGTCAAACCCTTCATAGTTGTTGTTGGAGTAACCTAAAAGTTGATCCTGGCAGTGTCTTCATTTGGGGTATATCCCTGGTTTCCTGCCTATGAACACCGCATAGAAGTTTCTCTACAAGGCAGAAGAGTAACATGTCAATGTGTAACTGCACAAGATCATCATATGCATGTATCCATAACTAGCATCACAAGTTCATAAGATAAGTACGTACTAACAGGTGCGTGCACGATCATTTCCAAAAGGGGATCACAGATTCATCCTACACTATATGGTGTTAACCTACCACCACATCAAAATAGGGTGTCATCCTACCACCACAATTAGGTTCAGAATCACATGAGGGGTTAGAGCATCTCCACTCAGGTTCCTAGAAGGCAGTTCCTATGGCGAAATTTTCATCCGGACGGCGAAAAATGGCCCAGTCGCATTCCCAAGACGCCGATTTGGTCCGGATTTGGCCCAACTTTCATCCGGCGATCCCAGGGCGAACCCAGGGAGCTGGGAACCACCTGGGACCACCAGACACAGAGGAAACACCAAAAAATGTGCCCGCCTATGGCCCCGCCGTGTCAGCAAGTGAAGGAGAGTCATCCTTATCCTCCTGCCTCGGCTCCTGCGACGGACCGCCGGGCAATAACTTCCCATCTCGTCGGCCACGCGTCGCCGTAATGACGCGCCGCCGCCGGCTCGCCTTCCCGCCACTTCCCTTTTCCCGCCCATGCCGCTACACTCCTCCCGCCTTTGCCGCCCATTTTGTCTATAAAAGTCGGCGCCCTCGCCGGCTCACAGCACACACACTCAGCCTCCCCATTCCTCCCCCCACGAACTCCACCTCCGGAGAGAAGAAGAATCTTCAGCGAAAGCAATGGAGGAAAGGTACCCAAGTGATCCCGTGGCGGCAAACGGCTTCGGCCGGTGCACCCTCCACCCGAAGGAGGCCTGGATGCTTTACGACACCGGCTACATGGCACCACCCGACTTCCGGTGCTCGCCCGGCTGGAAGCTCAGCGCTGGCGGCGTGCCAATGCCGCTAGTGCCTGAGGACGATGAGATGGTTGAGGAGATCCAGGCTTCCATCGCAGTGATGCCGGATCCGGAGCTCGCCGAAGCCCCGGGTAACCTCATTAACTAGGAGCATTTCTTCGTCGAGCGAAGGAACCAGGAGCTCGCCGCCCACGAAGGCCCGTCCAGCACGCTGCCGAAGCGCAACAACGCGGCAGGGCGCCGTTGTTGGCGGACTGCGCTGGGAAGGACGCTCAACGCCGTCCTAGAGCACATACACGCCGGCAACCACCCGAGGCTGGGCTTCCCCCGCTCTCCGGTCCCCATGGCGAGGGCGAGGCGTGCCCCTCCGGCAAACTGGTTGCCCAGGAGGATGGACAGCCGCAGTTCGTCTGGCTCGTCCACTGCCACCTCGGCCTCGCGCTCGTCCACGTCGGCCTCGCGCTCGTCAGGTGAGGCACTACGCGCCGTGAAGAGGGAGGCCTCGCCGCCGATACGCTCGACACCAAGGACGAGGTTATGGGGCATTGTCATCAACAAACCCAACGCACCATCGCCGCCGACCGATCGTCTTCGCCTATGCCAGCTGAAGCCGGAGCCGTCGGAATGGGCGGTCCTCGTCGACAAGGACTCCTTCGCCATGAGGATGGCAATGTAGCAATCTCCTGGGACGTGCCGCCGATGCCGGAGCCAGACGCCCTGGCCTGGTCCCGGGCCGACTGGGAGCAGGAGGAAGCCGCCCGAATTCAGCACCACCAGGAGAATGCCGAGCGCGCGACCACCCATAGGTCTTGCTGCCAGCATGCCTACTAGGGCATGCTGCTCATCGTCCTCGACGATGACGATGATGCTGGCCCCTCGTCCCAGCCGTGGCGGTGCGGCGACGCCGGCTAGGGCAACTCGCGCCCCCCGCAGCCGCCAAGCGATGACGACGATGACGGCAAGGCGGACCCCGACTACACGGTGTTCTACCGTAACTTCGGCATGTGAGCAGAGTCTGCATCGGCATCGGCATTTGCATCTTCTCGCCTAGTAGTTACTTTTAAGTTTTTTCATTTTTCTCTTAGCCTAATGCAGCCAAAATTCGGGTATATGTCGAATTTGGCTTACTATGTATGAACTCTCCTATGTTTAATTAAAACTGCCAATATTCGTCCAATTTTCGCCGAGTTTGATCAAAGTTCGGCCAAACATGAGAACTCGGCCTGGGAACGCGAGTGGAAAACTCCAGGCCGAAAGTTGCATCCATCTGGCGCTAACTAGCGCCAGATTTTGGCCTGGGAACACCCAACGACTGGAGGTGCTCTTAGTATACACCACCTAATCGATTCATACAAGCCATAGAAGTTTTTGGGTCCTAGATACTACCAAAATGTACATCACAAAGGTCATATGTTCATCATCACCACCAGCACCAACGCCACCATTATGCACACCACCTCCATGACCATATGGTCGAAGCTCTAGTCAAAGTACTTGGATAGGAATGTCCTGACCCACATGATTATGTGCCCCTCATGCATGTCGACGAAGTTGGTGCCCTGTGCCTTGTTGTCGATGAGGTGGCTGAGAGCCGCTAGGAGATGGTAGTCCGCAAAGCCATCAATGTCCATCACTGCGGAGTAGAGGTCAGGGTGCATGTCAGTGGGCTTGTTGTCCCTGATGGCCTACGCAACATCCTTCATGGCATCGGTCATGCTACTGAAGGCGTGGATCTCGTCGTCACCAAGCACTCCCCTCTTCCTCTTGCCGTTAATGACATTAGCGGCAGCTCTTGAATGCTACTTCTACTACCGCTGCATCTCGAGCATCGATTGACTTCTCTGGGGCATCAGGGTTCATGGTGTCGGACTCTTGGGTGTCAGGGTCTTCAGGAATGCCAAGGGGCTCGCCTGACCCCATGGCATACCTCCCGGTGGCAAGGCCGTAGGAGAAGATGGTCTGCATCTGGACATAGTTGGATGGGCTTGTTGAGGTACTCTGCATCCCTTGGGTGCGCCTACAAGTTGCAAAAAGAGTGTGTTAGCGGTGACAATGTTGTGTACTATGAGAGGGCTGCAGTGATCATTGCTGCAAACCTGAACATGTCCCTGGAAGTGCTCAGTGGCAAGAAGAATGGTGAAGGTGTCCTCATCCCATTGCGCGCCGCTAAGTTCTCTCAGCTTGCTGATTTGGATCCAACGCACCCTCCACTTTCTCAGGTGGTTGTACACCTGAGTGCCTGAGACCTCAGCACCACAATACTCGAATTAAGCTTCGACACACGCATTGAGATGGATCTCCTTGAACCCCTTCTCAATACGAATGCCGCTCTTCACTATCTCGCATATCTTGTTGAGCACGAAGGTGGACATGTAAGGGAGCCATTTCATGGTCCCCTTCATCTGCGCCTTCTTGAGCTTAGCTACGACCTTAGCCTCGATGGAGGTGACATAGGCTTGGACAAAAGTGTCAATAGACACGGTGCCACTCCCTAGAGTGAGTGACATCGACAACACTACTTGGTTATGTGTGAGAGGTTGACTTTCATCCCCATAAGAGGAGATATGGGACTCTCCAATGGGGATCAAAGCCTGGCTAAACTGGTCGCAGAATGAGTCCTACAATGACGACGAAATAAAAACGGAAATGAATTGAGGTGTGAAGAAGATGGGGTTCTAATGTAGGAAACTAGCATATGCATCAATTTCATATCAATCTATCAACATCAATAGTTCATCTACAAGATCGAGCCAAACACAACCGAACTTTTAGATCCTACGGAGAAAATCGTATAAATCTGGCTGAAACCTACACATGCTATTTGCACAACAATATACCATGTACCCGAATGAAGATACGAACTACAGTTCCTAACCCTAGCAGCTCTGCAGATCTAAGCTAACCCTAGGTGGAAGTGGAGATGCTTACCATCATCGCAGGAGGTGGCCGACGCGACTCATCCGTAGATGAGGAGGAGGTTCCCTTCACGCCGTTGTCGCCGCCGTTGCTCACCGGAGAAGAAGAAGCTACTTACTTGGCGCGGATAGAGCGGGAGAAGGAGCTCGATCTAGGGGAAAATGGCGGGTGCTTTTTCCAAGTTGGGCGGGGGCGGTAGAAATAGGGGGTTTCAGCGGGAGAGATGAGCTCACCTCTCATGCCAGCTTCTGGATGCAGCCAAAAAGCTCACACCATTGCCGTCCTCGGTCGGGAGCTCAGGTTTTGCATCTGCGGGGCGCACAATGAGGGTGGCTCGTTGAAAACGGCCGAATCGACTGTAGTCGTTGGGCCTGGCTGATGTGGGCTACTTTAAGGTTCGCACTAGCGCAACCCAACCAGCCATGCAGGCAACCAATCAGCCTATTTTTTGCTCCACCGGGACTGTCTAGGCTTCATGTAGGCATGCACGCGTCTTCCGCAATCAAGCCTCTACATCCATCATGATAGTGGCAAAAATCAAGGATGAAGCAACCTTGGGTCTAGACGATGCCAAAGCGATTTGTAACATTATACCGCGAGAGTGCTTTCTTTTGTTTGTTTCTTGGTCCATATTAGACCAAGATGTGGTGTGTAAGACTTTCTTAAAACTTCTCCTTAATTAATGAAAATGACAAAACTTTTGCCTCGCTTTCAAAAGGAAAAAAGAGGCGGTTGCTTGTGTTCTAGCTAGGCGTCTAGTCTGCTTGTCAGCCCACAAACCAAACAAAACTCGACTACTATAGATGGTAGGGAGCATCCAGGCCAACCACAAAGCGACCAGGATAGCAGCCAAACAGGCAGCACCAGCAACTTTCAGTAAGCTCATAGCGTGGTTTTCTGAACTTGATATATACGTATACAATATAGGACGATATCTCTGTACAAATGAACTGCAGTTATGCTTCAGGGTGCAGGTGGACTGCCGACGGAAGGCCCGCATACGCCTGCATAGTTTCACATAATTTAAGTGGGTGTTTCACGGGAGCCCGTGAAATTTATGTGGGATCCACTGTCCACGTATACCCGTAAATACGTTACTGCAATTGTTGTTTGTATAATGTTTATAAAATTATTTTAGTACATAATAGATCAACATTTAGCACTTCAATGTATCATTTGTTTTTTCCACTTTTTGAGTGGCTCACCGTTCTTTCTACTAGACATAATATTTGCTTGATTGGAAAATTCCTACTCCTCTCGATCTAAATTAATGTTCTCATATTTGACTAGATTCGGATGTATATAGCACTAAAATATGACTAGATATATTTGAATCTAGACAAATGTGGAAACATTAATTTGAATTGAAGTAACTTTTTTGATGTTCGCTCGATCGTGGGCTTTTCACGAAAACCCACAATTTAATCTTGTTTATCCGTGGGTGTCCCACATAGCCTTTCATGTGGGCTTGGGTCACTTGCACCCTGAGTTATGCTCCTGGGAAAGACCAGCAGGCAAGTTACATGATAATAGAAACATACTACTCCCTCCGTTCGGAAATATAAGACATTCTAGCTTTGTAAAACGAATGCATCTAGACGTTTTTAGTTTATAGGTTCGAACCTACACTAAAAACGTCTAGATACATTCGATTCACAAAGCTAAAACGTCTTATATTTCCGAACGGAGGAAACCATAAACCAGAGATTCATAAAACATATCCAGCCAAGCCAAGCCTAGCCTAGCACGGATAAACCATAAACCACAGATTATACAAGGGTTAATTGGACAAACGCCATTGCAATTTTTGGCTATTTGAGATAAAACGCCACTCCAATTCTCTCTACATTTCATAAATACTATTATGCTTATATCAGGTAGTATACGCTCGTATTTCCGTAGTACATACGTATACATGGTAGTGTCCACCCTTATCAGCTTAGCGTGTATTTGGTTGTTGGCTATTAACCATAACTAACTGGATCTCGTTGGCTATTAACCATAACTAACGGGATCTCGTATCCTTTTCTTTTCTTGGCGGAGGATGGAGTGAACCTGGATCTATATAATGAGTACCATGTCAATTTTAGCCCAAATAATGTCACGAATCCCTTCTTTTGGACCTTGTCCAAGCTGATTCTGGTGTCCAAGCTGATTCTGGTGGTGCCCTCGTGCATACGTGCAAGAATACGGACGTATATTGTATGGTATGTGTGTTAAAATGGGTATAATGGCATCTATAAAATGTAGAGATAATTAGAGTGGCATTTCTCAAAAGTTGAAATTTATAGTGGCGTTTTTCAAATAGGCAGAAATTGCAATAGCGTTTATCCAATTAACCCATTATACAAACATCAATGGCAAAGCCACGCTATAACATTACGGTACCTAATTAATCAGCAGTGCCCATGCTCTTCTTACATCCTTCCATGGAAATAACACTTGTCCAAGTGTCTGCTCCAAGATTATGTTTTACTTATATATAGTAAGTAAGTACTAGTTTCGCACTATCATTGCGAATTCACTTCTCCATATAATGCTAGCGTTATGCTAATACTGCAAGTTAAGTCACTTGTTGACGCCACGTCAACACACAGCCACTGCCACTACTCCGCACTTATATACTAGTGCCTCACTAACATTGCAAGTTCACTTCTCCATGGTACAATATCGATACTAGTGTCATACTAATACTGCAAATCAAGTCACTTGTCCACGCCAAGTCAACACCCAGCCAGTGCCAGGACTCCTGCTGTGGCCTTGCTGTCTGTCACATCCAGAGAACCATGGTTAGCATTGGAGACAGCTTTTTTCATCATTGGTAGCATGCAGGTTAACAAAGCTAGGGACGTTGACCACCATCACGATAATAATAAGTAATAAAACAACTAAAGTACGGATATCTGATACACTTAAGCTTCTACTATTTCTATATGACAGAATATACTGAATGGAGCAGAAAACTGTTCAGCTCCATTAGTATTAGCACTAAGATGGATTGTGTTCTCAACCAATCTCATCATGCATACCAACAGACATCTCGAACAATATACCACCTTCTTTTTAGCTACACAAGTGAATACTCCTACCTTCCCACGCACGCTGTTTCCACCCTGCACCGCATTCATCGTCCAATCCAATGCAACAGAAATATTGTACTCCATTCAGTTACCTCCCTCGTCTCCCAAGGATTCTTATGAAACTTCATCATAAACCTTTCCCAGAACACAAATTGAAACTCGTTTCTATTTGACCACTCATGTTAATGTCAACCTATATGATATTTTTGTGTTCTTAACCAAGAAAACATAAATCCTAGAGCAGGTATCTTCACTGGGTCAAAAGCATAAGAATAAGTATAGTTGACTTACTGATTCCTCATAGCAATGTCGCTACTAATACCAGCTTAAACATATCAAAGGAAGATCGGATAACAAAAATATCACCTGTTAGGTGGCTTCACTCTTCACATCCCACCTATTAGGCCGCTTCCTTTTAGCAAGGTCTCCTCCTGGGTTTGGGACACGCACCAGCTGTTGTCGACTTGCGAGAAATTCTTCATGATCCGAGTCACTCTCAGACTCACTGATCCATCCAAAGCAGGGACGCCTTGTGCGACCAGTTCCTGTAGCTGCCGGGGGCCGCAATGCTGCACTGGGAGCAGGTGGGTCGATGATCATGGGGACCACTTCCTCTGTTTGCTCAACTGCTAACACAGCCTCAGATGGCACCTCATTGTCAACCTTCACGATTGGCATGTTGATTTCTGAAGGTGCCCCCATCATCGCTGCTTCTTGTTGCTGCATGTAAGAATTGGACAGTATGCATGAGCTTTGTTGCTGGAGGTAATAAGAAACATAAACTAAACATTAATAACCAAAGGTCTTGGTTTAGACGAAAATCAAAATTGTTTTACAGAATACTGATGGACACCATGTTGCAGATGTATTACAAAACCAACTGAGGAAATACTACATAGTGCAATGCTAAAAATGCAAGATATTAATTCGTCAGTCAGTTATATCACCTTAAGGGAAGAAAGAAGCCATCAACCAATACACTTATTTCTGGTGGAGTGGTGGTGTCATTGTCATTTTTATGAATAGACATGCTTTTACATGAATATTTTATTTTATTTTACACAGGACCAAAAGCAGATAAGAAGTTGCAAGTAACTCCCCCAAGATCGAGGAAATTAAGAGAGAATTGCTGCACAGTTCAAAAAAAGGAAGAAATATCAACCATAAATCTGTAAAATCAAGTAACCATGATATGACTTAAATAGCCACTTAGCTTTCCATATACATATAACCATGTTATTCTAGCACCACAAAAGGTGCTTCATATATCACATAGAACTATAGCAAGGGCACTTGCAAACAATGGCCAAGAACAAAAAGATTGTTACATCATACTAACTAACTGAGCAAATACGCAATCACTTGATAAGTTGATAGATGTAGGAGGACATAATTTGAAGGTACTTTTTTTGAGGAACTTATTGGTTAAAGGATATAGGATCCGAACATAAATTGAGATGGAGATTACCCGAGCCTCGTCGTCCTCCTCCCACTCGTCCTGCTGCTGCTCCTGCACATGCTTCATATAATATTAAATAGCAAAAAGAAAAGAGGTTACTTTATATCCACGTCAACCTCTGCAAATGCAAACTAAAGCATGCTATGGATAATATAAAGCAATCACTTGATAGAAGTAGGGTGACATAATTTGAAGGTACTTTGTTTGAGGAACATGTAGGGTCCAGGAAGATTGATACAAGAAAGTAAATGGAGAGGAAGGTTACCTGAGCCTCATCGTTCTCCTCCCAGTCCTCCTGCTGCTGCTCCTGCACATTCTTCATAAATAATAAAAATAAATCAGGTTACTTTTATGTCCACATCAACCTAACTACAGCATGTTAAGAATAATATAATATGGGCATGCTTAATCTAAGGGAGAGCCTCAGTCCTAGGATGGCTGGTCCGTCATGATGCCATCCAATGATTACTAGCACCATCTTACTCCTCATTTTTTGTTGATATTTGGGTCATGTGAAATGGTATAATGATCATGGATTAAGTGTCGACAAGTCTACAGGTCACAACTCGACTGGCGACAAGTTGGAGTGACACGACAAGTTGAACTTGTCTATCGACAAGTTGACTTGTCGGCGACAAACCTCGACTTGTCTCTATCAACGAGTCGTGCGACAAGTTGAGGCATGGGATATAAGGTGTCTTGCGTGAAACCCTACGCCCCCAAAAACAGATCGTGACCTCCCTCCCCAGCCACCTCTCCTCTGGCGCCCCTCCCCTGGCGCCGCCTCCGCCTCTCCCCTGCTCTCCCACTCCATACCTGGGTCATGAGCACCTCTGAAGGCTGTACCACCAGTATCAGGTTCCTCTTCACTCCCTATGCCATTAATATTTATTACATTATACCAAAATTAATAGGCTAGTTACTTAGTATTTTTTAGTAGTTACAGCTTGACTACACATCGACAAGTCTAGCACTTGTCGAGACTTGTCTGCTTGTCGGTACCCCAGCGACAAGTTACGACACATCGACACGTAATCCTTGATAATGATAGAGTAGTTCGCTATATTCGTCATAGCCAAACAAGATGAGGAATTACAGAAGATGAAATAACCTCATAATATAATGATTGATGTACTAGAACTACCCTGTTCCTCAAACTAAATGCCTTACGATTTTGCTCCCCATACATCTAGCAAGTATTACTGAGTAAGATTTTCCTTTTTCTTTTTTGGATGTGGATGGCAGTAGGATTCTTGCCAACTAAAGCAACCCAGCATTGCATATAGTCAGTCATTCAATTTCACACACTGAACAATTGCATCGACATAGCTAAGCACAAAAAAAAAAATACATTGAGAGGGAGCTCACCTGAGCTTCCTCCTCATCCTGCTGCTGCTGCTGCTGCTCCTCCTCCTCCTCTTCCTGCTGCTTCTTCTGTAGCAGCTGCAGCTGGAGCTTCTCTTCCTGCTCCTGCTTCTCCAAGAGTGCTTCCTGGACTACATGGTAACAGTTTTCCTCCAGGAATGGCCACCCATCGTTCCCATACACATTCTGCACAGATGACACCACAATAAATAATTACAACAAAGAATTAGCATACACTCCCAAATCGGTCAGTGAAACAGCGGCAAAAGGTCCTCGCAAGCTGCAAAACCGACATCCCCAGCAAAAAATCGATCTTTTAACTAAAAAATAGAATCCCGGGGGTTATTGGGCCCAAGAGGAAAGAAACCCTCGCATTCCGTGCTTCCTATGTTTTTTTTTTTTGAATGGTCACCGTGGGAGGGAGAAGACCCTCCACCTGAATTGTATTCATTTGTTGCCTATAAGGCTTTGCAGCCTATTACAAGATAGGGTTCAAGTGAACCGAAAAAACAGGGGGATACAAGGGAGAAGAGACACAACCAGAAATGCACCCAAAACGCACGCGCGCGCACACACACACACAAGAAAACTCAGAGATGACTCCAAGCAAGTCCCCGATGAGCAGTACGTTTGTCCCGCCGCATTACCGAGATAGAACAAAGCTATCGAAAGGCAAGCATGGCACAGACGGAATAAAAGGCACAAAACTCATGGTACCACAAGAAAAACCACCGCAAACACCGACGAGAGAAACCCACAGGAGGTACGTTGCGAGAGAAACACCACCACCGCAGACGAAGAACTCCGATCAACCGACACCAAACCATGGCACCTCAATGCTATCAACGCAGACGAAGGGCAACGTGCAATCGAGTCCACGACAAGACAGCGATGCCACAGGCGAAATCGAAGGGGGTCACAGAGCCGAGTCTACACCCGGATAGCTTGGCAAGCAGTTGCTACCGCACGCAGCAGCACCCCGTCGCCCAGCCACGCCTCGCAGCACCCCACACCGTCGCCGCACGTACAGAGCGCCGCCGGGGGAGAGCCGAGTTGCAGCAGCCCGCCGCGCCAGGCCACAACACGCACACCACCTCGAGTCCTCGCGGGGGCAAGCAGCAGCGCGCGAGGGGAGCAGAGGAGGGAGTGGCCGCGGCGGCGGCGGCGGCGCTAGGGTTTCCGCCCGAGCCGCTCGCTGTGAGCAGTCGTTCTTCCTATGTGTCTCGGCGGAGAAGCAGAAATGCAAGGGAGGGAGAGAATAGGACGAACCCTGAGGAGGCTGTTGACGACGTTGCGGACATCGACCTTGTTGAAGCCCATGAGGACGAAGTGGTCGATCGCGGCGTCGATCCGCTTGTCCCCAACCTTCTTCCGCCGCCCAGCCATTGCTGAACCACAAGCGCTTGAGTTGAGGGGACGGAGGCCGCGTGAGCTCGTGCGGGAGAGGGGGAATCGGCGGCTGTCGGAGCTGGGAATTGGAGTCGGCGGTAGCGAGGCTCGATCGGGGCAGCTAGGGGTGGGTGTGAGGGAGCCGGCTCGTCTGACTTTGTACTTACAGGACCCTGACTTTGTCCATATCCACCGCCGAAATCCTATCTAGCGGCTCCCCTCTTCTCTCTGCTACTTTGCTCCACCTTAACTGAATCATCGATAGATAATCCTATTCACCTCCCTGTCTAGCCTCCTGTCGCCGGCGACTCGCCGCCACGGTCATGCCGCCGTCCGCCGCCGTCCCGCTGCTCGCGACCACACCCCGGAGCTCCCTCCCCCGGATTGTTTTGCCCTTCCCTGCCTCTCTCCCATCACCGGTGACCTCCGTGCCCGGCCTTGTCCAGCCTCCCGTCGGCAATGACGCCGCCATCGCCCGCCGCTCCTGGCGGAAGAAGATTCTGCCATTTCCGTCTCCCGGCTGCTCCGTTCATCTCTCCTCGTCCAGTTCTAGCAATCCGTCATGGCGACCTCCATGACCGTGCAGGTACAAATCATCTTGTACAGGCTCTAAGTATCCGTTGCAACTGATAGCCTATTTAGGTTTAATGCCCACTAAATTATAGTCTTCAATGTATAATTGCAGATTGATCTGTTAGCATGATGTCCTGTTTATGATATACTGACAGACTTAGTTCTGCTTGCTAGCAAAATCTACAAAAGTTCAGAAAATAGTAACTTCGTAAATTAAAATGGCTCTTGATTGTTTGCAAAATCTACAACAGTCTACAAAAGTTTAACGAAATGGCCTCATGGTTGCTTGATCAAAATATGCCTTCTCCAGTGAATTGTTCAGAGCTAGGCATATTCAGTAATTTAGTGACGTTTGTAATCTGATCATATCTATACGAGTCTTCCAATAAAATATGCTCCGCAAAATGATTTCCTTCTATCATAGGCCCCCCCTTTTGCCCTGCTACAATGTAAACATTCAGATAGTTGTGTTGGAGTAAATTGCATTTGAACAATATAACGTGTGATTGATATACCTTAGATAATGGAAGAGTAGTTGTAGTTGGTCTTATCTTTTTTCCTTTATACTGCCTTTCATTCCAACTTTTCCTTCCTTTTTGAACTTTTGTCTTCCTTATTTACCTCCTTTTTCTTTAGGCGTGCAGCAGTCAATGAATCATTTGCTGCTGAAGTAGTCACTTGTACATTCAATAGAATATTTGATGCTGAGGTACTCATTTGTGCATTCAACAATCGTTCTTTCACTTCCTTGCTAAGGTTGTCAAGTGTGTTCTCAATCAAAACATAACATTCTTCAGAATTGGATGCTTCGGTTACCAAGTTATAGAATTTGTGAGATAGGAAATTTGTGCGGTTAACGGCATCTACCTTTGGATCTGCAATTACAATCCTTCCATTACTGTCTTGAACTGACACTGCTCGTGCTTCTCTAGTCTATCGCTTCAAAATATAGTGCTCTGAAAGTAACTTAATGTTCATCAAATCAAGTACTTTCAAAGCATGTGCACACAATACTCCCAGTCTCTCAAATTGACCACATCCACATGATGATTTCTGTTCCAAATGATTACCTTCAACTTTCCATTCTTCTTGAAATATTGGTTGCTCAAAAGGATAACCAATTGTAACCATGTATTCATACTGTCCATGTAGTGCTTCAGCGCATGCTGCCATAGATCTTTGGTATTCCTTTTGAAAAAAATCAAATATGACAGGAGTATAGAGCTTGCTGACTTGTACCAACATTGGCGTTTTCATTTTGATTTTTGGTAAGTACTGCCTAGCATCAAACTCAGAATTGACCTCAACATCTCTTTTTACTTTGATAGCTCTCTCAAAATGCTGGAAGAATCGGACAATGTCTAAATCTGACTTCAAATGATGCTTTAAGTCATTGTTGAGACTCTCACTTAGTTGTGTGCTTCTCATACCCAAGGTAAAGGCATTTTTCATGAAACATTCAGCCCACTTCTCTTTTACTTTGTAAATGCTGTCCAACCAAGTCTGTGTGGGCACTTGACCTCTCATATTTTCAAATGCTTCTTCAAATTCTTCTTGCTGCCCATGTTCATACATACAAGCACTAAAGTCTGCAAGAAGAGTAGATTCTTTGTCCATATAACTAGACAAATGTTTGACAGCATTTTGCATAATGTGAAAAGTACACAAGCCATGTCGTGCTTCTAGGAAAACACACCCAACTGCCTTTCCCATTGCAGTATCTTGATCAGTATATATGGTTGTAGGATGCTTCTGGTTATGTATTGATAAGAAAGTAGCAAACAACCATTTGAAAGATTCAAATGTCTCGTCATAAAGAAGAGAAGCACCGAAGATGACTGTTTCTCTATAATGGTTGAATCCAACAAATACACCAAATGGCCTATTTTCCTTGTTTGTTCCAAAAGTCGTGTCAAAGGTCATAACATCACCAAAATGAGCATAATCAATGATCATCTTGGCATCAGCCCAAAAAATGTTTGTTATCTTTTCATCACAGTCTAGCTAAAAATCATATTTGAATGATGGATTCTCTGTAGCCTTGTCTTGAAAATATTTTAGCATGCTGCCCGCTTCACCGTACTTAAGGTCTCTTTGGCGCCTGGTTCTAAAATGATTTTTGAGATCTCGACGAGTGTAGCTAAGATTAGATGTTCCACCAACTCGTCGACTAGCAAACTCATGAGCCGCTTTTGGTCCAATACCAGAGTCATCTGCAATTTCAATTTCATGTTCCTGCACTTCAGAGATCATTCGCTGTGATGTCAACAGGTGGCATGCTTCTGGCAATTGAAGTATGTGGTTATGTTCAAGAAAGAGATTAGATATTGCCCAATTTTCATCTTCATGATTGAATGAAAGGGTCATACGAACTGGACATTCAGTTCTAGTCTCAGCTCGAGGATTCTTAACCATACCATCTCTTTTATCTACTGCCTTTTGTCCCTCTTTTGAACAGACATACTTGTAGGAGGTGAATTTACCATCAATATTGCTTTTGTTTTTGTACCTCTGTCTGATGCTGAACCCCTTCCTTCTTCCATAATACCCCCAAAATTTTCGAGCCTCGTCCAATGTGCTAAATGTCATGCCAAGCTGAGGTATCCAAGAGGGTGATACATTTTCTCTGTTGAGTATACAAGTTTAGACAAGAGCTGTCATTTAGTTGTAGAATCAACTTGCATCAAGCACAAGTGTAGAAAGAACAAGCAGCGGACACACAAAACAAAATATTTTGTTTACACTTACTTGTTTGAATCGTCATTGGATTGATTCTCCATTAGATATTGACTGCAATAGCTCTTTAACAAATCAAAGCTTTGCACGTGGGTCTTCTAATCTGGATGCTCATATTGGCAGGAACATGGGAGCTGGGAGAAGCAAGGTGAATGAGAAAGTGCGGGAGTAGCACAGGAAGTGGTCCTGTTTTGGCGGGACCAAAGGGAGTGGTCCTGTTTTGGCGCCAAAACAGAGCAGCTGCATCACATGTTCCCTCCAAAACAGAGAAACAGTAGCAAAAGGCAGCAGAGAGGAGAGTGGAGCCGCTGGATGGGATTTCAGCGGTGGATATGGACAAAGTCAGGGTCCTGACTTTGTAAGTCAGACGAGCCGGCTCCGGGTGTGAGGAGTGGAACACTGGACGGGACTGGACTAATTTTGGTCCCGAGCCCCGCAGCTAGGGGTGGGCGTTCGGTTCCTTTCCTTCGAGAATCGGGTCCGTCGGTGCTTCGGTTGTCAGTTTATTTCGGTTTCGATAAAACGTGAACCAGAGCAATAGATCAGGCGGAGGAGAGAGATTTGGCTAACTAGAGCATCTCCAGCACGCGCGCTATATCGGCCGCGCGCTAAAAAAAACATCGATATGCAGCGTGTGGAGCAAAAAAACCTCCCTCCAACAGACGCTGTAAATGGCGCGGCGCTGTAAAAAAAATTCGGCGTGGGTCGCTCTGCGCTATCCTGAGCGCTATACTTTGGGCTCCGGCTGCAGCGCACTCTATCGCTCCGCTCGCTCGCGAAGAAAACCCACGCTAAAAATTTCTCCCTTCCCAGCGCCAAATCCTCCCCTCCTCGCGGCCGCTGGCGGAATTCCGGTGATGGACACGCCCTCCGGCACCCCTCCGACGCCTCCCTACTCCATTCCACATACTGTCGCCGCCGCTTCAAACCCTATGGTAGCCCCAAACCCGAGCCCTCTTCGTCCCGTCGCGCCTACCGGGCAGCACACTAAGCGTGCCGCCAACAAGAGAGGAAGGCGCCTGGCCCGTCGACCGTGGCGGGTGCCGACAAGCCGGCGCAGAAGAAGGCGAAGGCGTCCACAGCTAGGCGCGTGCAACATGGCCGCCAATACAACCGGTGATGCAACAATCATCGATAATGATGGCTCAAGTGACGAAGGCAAGAAGAGAAGCTCCACTCCTCACTCGGTTACCAACACAAGGAGAGATGTGCTTGGTAGGAAGGCCGCCAAAGAGATGAAGGGAAAGAAGGCCAGAGATGATGATATAGCGATTGCTATGGATAGGATTGCAAAAGCAAGGTTGCAAGCAAATGAAGATAAGAAGGTGGCAAGAAGCTTAGAGAAATAGGCTATGGAGGCTATGGAGGCTCGAAGAGCCACTTTGGAGGAGAGGCTCGCCGCCAACAAGGAGAGGAAGTTAGCATTGGAGGATAAGAAGCTCGCCAATGAGGAGCACGTACGCCTAGTGGAGGACGAGAGGAAGCTCTTCTTGATGGACACTTCCAACTTGGATGAGAGGCAAAAGGAGTACATCAACCTTGCTCGCGATGAAGCGTTGGCAAAAAAGAATGTTGGTGGCCAACATGACCACACCCACGATCGACATGTTTGGAGGAGGCATGGCCATGTTTGGAGGAGGCATGGGAGGCATGGGGGGCATGGGAGGCATGAGGGGCATGGGAGGCATGGCCGACATGGGAGGACCAAGCTATGGAGGAGTCTTCGGAGGTACCATGGGAGCACTGGTGAGTGGTGTCTATGGAGTCATGGGAGCACCAACGGGAGAATTCATGGCCTCTATGGATCCTTCTATTCCTCCATCAAGCCAAGGTGCCAGTCAAGAAGAAGAACAAGAAGCAAAAGATGAGGAGGAAGTGTGAGATTCTCTCTTGCATTTGTCATATGCAAATGCAATGTTGCACTTTGCGTCCATTTAATATGTTGTGCATGTTTGTTAAACTATGTAATGATATTTGAACTATGGTAGATCTTTTGGTTCATGATTTATTTGAGTATTTGATCTTGTTGTATTTTTGTGCATTTATTCGTTAATTTTAGAAGCTTGTTTGATCATGTTGAATGCATAGCGCTGTGGATATGTTGTTTCTAGCGCTGCTGCGCGCTGTAGTTTCCAGCGCCTAGCGGAGGACTCCTTTTTGCGGCCGCGCTCGCGCTGCGGTTTAGCGCCTCCGGTGGAGAAAAACATTGCGTGTTGCGTTCTAAAATTATACAGTGCCGGCGCAGCGAAGTTTATAGCGCCAAAATATAGCGCACCTGCTGAAGATGCTCTTAGGAAGGTAGAAAATCACTCAACCCGAGACTACTGCTGGGTGGGCAAAGATCTCATCGCCGTGATACCTAGGAAGGTATCAGTGAGCGAATCACTAATTTTATAGGCAGTGCTACTTGTCCCGGGGATATTTGCTTCGCATCTCCCGGGTCGACGACACGTGTCCCTAAAAGCAGCACCTCCTCCTTTTTTTGCTATAAATGACCCGCTTTTACTATATGTAGCAAACAATGATTCGTTCACGTGACAAAAATTAAAAGACAGGCCTTGCAGGAGTCTTTGTAGCAAAAATATTGGATAATTGTCGCAAATCCGACTTCGCCGGAGAATTTCGCCGAAAAAACTCGTCAGAGACTCGTAACAAAAACTTTACACTATTATAGCAAAACCACAAAATAGTGGTAGCAAAAGAAATGTGATGACTTTACCGGACACCTTGTATAAAAAACATTAGACTACTGTAGCATAAAAATGAAATGGGTGTAGCAAAAAAATTTAGCATCTGTAGCAAAAAAAACTTCGTCGGAGACGTCGTAGCCAACACTTGTACTATTTTAGCAAAAACAAGGAACGTTCATAGCAAAAATATGTCATTGTAGCAGCGCCGCTCGCCACGGGTAGCACACATGTAGCAAAAAAACAACTTCAGACTTCACCGGAAAAGCTGTATGTACCAGGTTAGCAGCTCCGTATGCCGCATGTAGCACTACCGCCGGCTGTGAGTAGCACCTTTGCCGGGTGCACATAGAAGACCTCCATTGTGTACATAGCAGTACCGGTGGCCTCCGATAGCAGTGTCGGCGGCCGCATATAGCAGACGGCCGTCATTGTTGACAACAGCGACCTTGACGACTGCGTTCCCCAACCAAAGTTCGCATATGGCAGCACGTAGGGCTGGCGTGCCCTCGTCGTCCTCGACGCCAGCCTGTGGCATGTACGGCAGGCAAGCCCACGCCGTCATCGACGTGAGCCCGCAGGCTCGTGGAGGAGGAAGCTGGGAGGAGGAGGGGAGGGGAGGCGTGAGATCCAGACATATGGCATAATACGATTGATAGGATACTCATACCAACAAGTTGCAACTTCTTTTTTAAAAGCTCATTCGAAAAGAACTCTAAGATTAAGCGTGCTTAGCTAGAGAAATTCTAGGATGAGAGACTGTTGGGTCCGCAGCATAGAAAACAAAAAATTTCCTACGATGAGAACTATACGCCAAGATCTATCTACTAGATACAGAGCAACGGGTGGACATACATCCATGGAGAACTTACCCTCGAAGACAACAAGTTTTGTTAACGAGTAGGAACTCGTGGTTGATGTAGTCGTACGCTTGCCGATCTCAAGATCGTGTGGAAGTCCGAGCGCCGCAAATCAGCAGCGCATCCGTACTCGCACACACGTTCAAGCCACCGGACAACCTCCACCTCCTCGCTCCAGCGAATCAGCGGAAGCAGCAACTCCTTCCAGACGCAAGGCCACCGGGAACATGTATCTCGCTAATCTGAGACCATGGGGACATATCTAGAGGGGAAGAGAGATCCTTCACGAGGAGGTGTAGTTTGTGAGAGGGGAGAGGGGGGCTTTATATAGGAGGGAGGGATACCCCTCCCCTCCCATAGCCGGCGCATGAGGGGGGGACTCCTCTCCTCCTTCATTCATGTGGTGAACCTCCACTCACATAAACATGGCCTCCACCCAAAATCCCACTCACATGTATTTAATTTTCACCAAATTAAATGCAACTCTCAATTAATAAAACTCTTTTATTTATTTTATTCAGAATTTTGTTAATTACTTTAATTAACAAACATTCACATAAAACCCCTTGCAACATTTCAATATCACATGCAGAACTACTTTATGCAATTTCACCGAAACAATTCCGGTTTCTATCGAAACAATTCCTGTTTCTATCGAAACATTTCCTGCGCTTTGCAAACCTTTTATGCGAACATATGTGCTCCTAAATGGTGTCAACAACCCTTAAGTGTGTCACCCTACGGTTCGCGAATAATGCAGACATGATTGAGACTCCTCTCGATCAATAATCGAAGCGGGACACGGAGATCCATCTTGACTCTGCATATTCAACGATGACTTACGTGATCGTGAGAACCTTTAATGTCAGCAATTTAATCCCTTTGTCTCATGATATAATACATGTCCGAGATTCGATCATCGGTATCCAAATACCTAGTTTGATCTGTTCGACATGCACTCTTTTCTCGTTCCCGTGATATAACATTCTAGTGATCACATCACTTGCTTGCAAGCTATCTTAATGTGATATCACCGAGAGGGCCCAGAGTATATCTATCCGTCATCGGGATTGACAAATTCCACTCTTGATCCATGAGCCTCAACATAACACCTTCATAGCACTGAACCCACCTTTATAGTCACCCTGTTACGGTGTGACGTTTGATGTTATCAAGATACTCTTCCGGTGTTAGCAATTAACATGATCTCATGGTCTAAGGATAAAGATTACTTCGTATGATGTTATAGCAATATAAACATAATGACTTGATTGTAATGCTATACTTCGGATGAATGTTCATCACATCATTCCACCAATGGTGTGACCTTGTTATTAACAACATCCAATGTCCATGATCAGGAAACCTTGATCATCCTATTAATCAACAAGCTAGTCTATAAGAGAGTCATGACTAGGAACCCTTTTTGTTTATTAAACACACATGTATTGATGTTTCCTATCAATACAATTATAGCATGCAAAATAAACATCTATCATATACAAGGAATACATAATAACAACTTTATTATTGCCTCTCAGGGCATATTTCCTTCAGTCTCCCACTTGCACTAGAGACAATAATCTAGTTCACATAGTGATAAATCTAACACCCATGGAGTTCTGGTGTTGATCATGTTTTGCCCTAGGGAGTACTTTAGTCAACGGATCTGCTACATTCAGGTCCGTGTGCACTTTACAAATCTTTATATCTCCATCCTTGACATGCTCGCGGATGGAGTGAAACCGGCGCTTAATATGCTTGGAATTCTTGTGAGGCCTTAGTTCCTTTGCGTTGGCTATGGCTCCATTGTTGTCACAATAGATCACCATCGGGTCCAACACACTGGGAACCACACCTAGTTCCGTAATGAACTCGTTCATCCAAACTGCTTCCTGTGCCGCTTCTGAAGCAACAACATATTCCGCCTTCGTTGTTGATCCAGCTACCACGGGTTGTTTGGAGCTCCTCCAACTAACTGCTGCTCCGTTCAAGAGAAATACGTATCCGGATTGAGACTTAGAGTCATCCGGATCAGTGTCAAAGCTAGCATCGACATAACACTTAGCGACTAGCTCTTCTTCACCTCCGTATACAAGAAACATATCCTTAGTTCTTCTCAAGTACTTAAGGATATTCTTGACCGCTATCCAGTGTTCCGAACCTGGATCAGATTGGTACCTACTAGTCAAACTAATAGCATGTGCCACATCCGGTCTTGTACATAGCATGGCATACATTATAGAGCCTATGGCTGAGGCATAGGGGATCTTATCCATTATCTCTCTTTCTTCCGCCGTAGCCGGACTTTGAGTCTTACTCAATGTCTTGTCTTGCAACATAGGTAAGAACCCCTTCTTACTTCCGCCCATATTAAACTTCTTTAATATCTTATCAAGGTATGTACTCTGCGATAGCCCAATTAGGCGTCTTGATCTATCTCTATAGATTTTAATGCCTAATATATATGAAGCTTCACCAAGGTCCTTCATCGAAAATTTGTTGTTTAGATAACTTTTAACACTGTTTAAAAGATCTAAATCATTTCAATCAATAATATGTCATCCACATATAATATCAGAAATGCCACATTGCTCCCACTCACTTTCTTGTAAATACAAGCCTCTCCATAAGTTTGGACAAATCCAAACTCTTTGATCACCTCATCAAAGTGGAGATTCCAACTTCGTGATGCTTGCTTCAGTCCATAGATGGATCGCTGAAGTTTGCACACCTTATTAGCATCCTTAGGATCGACAAAACCCTTAGGTTGTATCATATACGACTCTTCTTCAATCTTACCATTGAGGAACGCAGTTTTGACATCCATCTGCCATATTTCATAATCGAAATATGCAGCAATTGCTAACATAATCCTAACCGACTTAAGCATCACTACGGGAGAGAATGTCTCATCGTAGTCAACTCCTTGAATTTGTCGAAACCCCTTTGCGACAAGTCGAGCCTTATAGATGGTCACATTACCATCAGTTTTCCTTTTGAAAATCCATTTATTCTCAACGGCCTTTCGGTCGTGAGGTAAGTCCACCAAGTTCCAAACTTGGTTCTCGTACATGGATTCCATCTCGGATTTCATGGCTTCTAGCCATTTGTTGGAATCCGGGCTCATCATCGCTTCTTCATACGTCGCAGGGTCATCTATTTCATCAATCATGAAATTCATAACAGGATTGCCGTCTGAGTTCGAGGCTGCGTGTCTGCTTGACCTGCGAGGTTCGGTAGTGTCCTCTTTCGGAGTTTTATGATCAATATCATTAGCTCTCTCTTCATTAGGTGAAGTCAACTCCGAAACAATTTCTGGTGCTGCGCTACTCACCATTTCATGAAGAGAAGGTTCAATAACCTCTTCGAGTTCTACCTTCCGACTACTCACACCTTTCACGAGAAACTCCTTCTCAAGAAAGGATCCATTCTTGGCAACAAAGACCTTGCCTCGGATCTATGATAGAAGGTATACCCAATCGTTTCCTTAGGGTATCCTATGAAGACGCATTTTTCCGCTTTGGGTTCGAGTTTATCCGGTTGAAGTTTCTTCACATAAACATCGCATCCCCAAACTTTAAGAAATGATAGCTTAGGCTTGTTTCCAAACCATAATTCATACGGTGTCTTTTCAACGGATTTAGATGGTGCCCTATTTAAAGTGAATGCAATGGTTTCCAGTGCATAACCCCAAAATGACAGTGGCAAGTCAGTCAGAGACATCATAGATCGAACCATATCCAATAAAGTACGATTACGACATTCTGACACACCATTACGTTGTGGTGTTCCTACAGCGTGAGTTGTGAAACTATTCCACAGTCTTTCATATGTGTGCTAAACTCGTAACTAAGATACTCTCCTCCACGGTCGGACCGCAGAAATTTGATCTTTCTGTTACGATGATTTTCCACTTTATTCTGAAATTCTTTGAACTTTTCAAAGGTTTCAGACATATGTTTCATCAAATAGATATACCTGTATCTACTCAAATCATCCGTGAAAGTAACAAAATAATGATATCCAACTCGCGCCGACACACTCATTGGTCCACACACATCAGTATGTATGATTTCCAATAAATCTGTCGCCCGTTCCATTGAACCGGAAAACGGCGTTCTAGTCATCTTGCCCATAAGGCATGGCTCACATGTATCAAATGATTCAAAATCAAGTGATTACAAAAGTCCATCAGAATGGAGTTTCTTCATGCGTTTAACGCTAATATGACCTAGACGGCAGTGCCACATATATGCAGATATATCATTATCAAGTTTAATCCTTTTAGCATCAACATTATGAATATGCGTAATACTGCTATCGAGATCCAATAGAAATAAACCATTCAACACAGGTGCATGACCATAGAAGATATTATTCATATAAATCGAACAACCATTGTTTTCAGACTTAAACGAATAACCACTTTACATCAAACACGATCCGGATACAATGTTCATGCTCACTGCAGGCACCAAATAACAATTATTTAGGTTTATAACTAATCCCGATGGCATATGGAGAGGCAGCGTTCCAACGACGATCACATCAACTCTTGATCCATTGCCGACCCGCATCGTGACCTCATCCCTTGCTAGCTTTAAACATTCGCAGCCCACGAACCGATTTACATATATTAGCAACCGATCCGTATCAAATACCCAGGTGCTACTACAGTACTAGTCAAGTACACATCAATAACATGTATATCACATATACCTTTATTTGCCTTGCCGGGCCTTCTTATGCGCCAAATACTTGGGGCGATTAAGCTAATGGCCAGTCCCTTTGCAATAGTAGCACTCGGTGTCAGACTTAGGGCCAGCTCAGGGTTTCTTTTCAGGCGTGGCAACAGACTTGCCACCCTTCTTTCCCTTGTGCTTGTCTTTCTTGTCCTTCTTGAAACCGGTGGTCCTATTGATCATCAACACTTGATGTTCTTTCCTAATCTCCACTTCTGCAGTCTTAAGCATTGACAGAAGCTCGGGAAGAGACTTCTTCATGCCCTGCATATTATAGTTCATCACGAAGCTCTTGTAGCTAGGTGGCAGAGATTGGAGAACACGATGTATGCCTAAGTCAATGGGAATCGTTATTCCCAAGGACACAAGCTTATCGGCGTACCCAGACATTTTGAGTACGTGCTCACTAACGGAGCTGTTTTCCTCCATCATGCAGCTAAAGAACTTTTCAGAAGCATTATAACTCTCTACGGTAGCATGGGTATCGAAAATCATTTTCAATTCTCCCATGGTATCAAAGGCATTGCCATTTTCGAAACGCTTTCGAAGTTCTGGCTCTAGCCCATACAGTATGCCGCAATGAACTAAGTTGTGGTCCTCCTAATGAGTTATATAGACGTTCTTTTCCTCGTCAGGGGCATCAGGAGCTGGTGGGGGGCCTAGCGGCGCATCTAGCACATATTGCTTTTGTGCAAAGATGAGGAGAATCCTCAAATTCATAGCCGATTGGTGAAGTTGCTACCATTTGCAGCAAGTTTCTCTTTCTCCATGAACACATTGAAATTAAAAGCAGGTGGTGCCATCTACAACAGAATTTGTAAAGTTTATTTAGACTAAGTTTATGATAGATTGAGTTCAACTAATCCAAATTACTAATGAACTCCCACTCAAAAACGACATCCCTCGTGTCCTTTTGGTGATTACATGAACCAAATCCACTACACCAAGTCCGATCATCACGTGAGTCGGTGTAGCTTCAAAGGCGAGCATCTATATGGGCATCATATCAACTATATGACTCATGCTTAACCTTTTGGTCCGTGTTCCGAGGCCATGTCTGTACATGCTAGGCTCGTCAAGTAAGAACCTTAGTATTTGCGTGTGTACAACTGTCTTACACCCGTTGTATGAAAGCGTAGAGTTGAAAACACCCGATCATCACGTGATGCCTCAAAACACGATCCACAAAATGGTGCATACTTAAGGAAGAACACATTTTATCTTGATATCTAAATGAGGGATCATCTTATAATGCTATCAAAAGCGCCAAACTAGCAATATAAGATGCTAACATCTAATGTGTGAAGTGAGGTGATATGGTCCATGCATTTGATCTCTATCATTTGCATCGTGGTATGATCTCTATCATTCCTTTGTGTGTAAGGCCAAGGTATATGGAACTTACACGTTAAGTGAGTTGTAAGAGTATCTATCATACATCTACTTACAACAATACCATATCAAGACACTAGCCCAGCAACGATCTAAACTAGATGCCTCTAATTTATCAATTGCAAGTTTTACGTGGCTTAGGGCTTTCAGAGATAGAACTGGTCTTACCTACGAACATGAACCACAACAAGGATAACCAAGTTATTAGCAACTCGTTGTAAATCAGATATTGACTATAGTAGGAGAGACAGACACCCGCTAGCCACTTATGCAAAACTAGTTGCATGTCAGTCGTGGAACCGGTCTCATGTACGATGACATGTAAGGTTGGTCCGGGCCGCTTCATCCCACTATGCCACCAATATCCAAAGTACATAGAAGATGCAATAACATGATCATCATCGCCCACATATAAACATATGTGTACTACCCGTGCAAATCATCTACACATAGATCAGGCTCTGATACCACTGTTGGGTCCGCAGCATAGAAAACAAAATTTTTCCTACGATGAGAACTATACGCCAAGATCTATCTACTAGATACAGAGCAACGGGTGGACATACATCCATGGAGAACTTACCCTCGAAGACAACGAGTTTTGTTAACGAGTAGGAACTCGTGGTTTATGTAGTCGTACGCTTGCCGATCTCAAGATCGTGTGTAAGTCCGAGCGCCGCAAATCAGCAGCGCATCCGTACTCGCACACACGTTCAAGCCACCGGACAACCTCCACCTCCTCGCTCCAGCGAATCAGCGGAAGCAACAACTCCTTCCAGACGCAAGGCCACCAGGAACATGTATCTCGCTAATCCGAGACCATGGGGAAATATCTAGAGGGGGAGAGAGATCCTTCACGAGGAGGTGTAGTTTGTGAGAGGGGAGAGGGGGGCTTTATATAGGAGGGAGGGAGACCCCTCCCCTCCCATAGCCGGCGCATGAGGGGGGACTCCTCCCCTCCTTCATTCATGTGGTGAATCTCCACTCACATAAACATGGCCTCCACCCAAAATCCCACTCACATGTATTTAATTTCCACCAAATTAAATGCAACTCTCAATTAATAAAACTCTTTTATTTATTTTATTCAGAATTTTGTTAATTACTTTAATTAACAAACATTCACATAAAACCTCTTGCAACATTTGAATATCACATGCAGAACTACTTTCTGCAATTTCACCCGAAACAATTCCAGTTTCTATCGAAACAATTCCTGTTTCTATCGAAACATTTCTTGCGCTTTGCAAACCTTTTGTCTGGAACATATGTGCTCCTAAATGGTGTCCGGCAACCCTTAAGTGTGTCACCCTATGGTTCGCGAATAATGCAGACATGATTGAGACTCCTCTCAGATCAATAATCAGAAGCGGGACCTGGAGATCCATACCGACTCCTGCATATTCAACGATGACTTCTATGATCGTGAGAACCTTTAACGTCAACAATTTAATCCCTTTGTCTCATGATATAATACATGTCCGAGATTCGATCATCGGTATCCAAATACCTAGTTTGATCTCGTTACCGACATGCACTCTTTTCTCGTTCCCGTGATATAACATTCTAGTGATCACATCACTTGCTTGCAAGCTATCTTAATGTGATATCACCGAGAGGGCCCAGAGTATATCTATCCGTCATCGGGATTGACAAATTCCACTCTTGATCCATGAGCCTCAATATAACACCTTCATAGCATTGAACCCACCTTTATAGTCACCCTGTTACGATGTGACGTTTGATGTTATCAAGATACTCTTCCGGTGTTAGCAATTAACATGATCTCATGGTCTAAGGATAAAGATTACTTCGTATGATGTTATAGCAATATAAACATAATGACTTGATCGTAATGCTATACTTCGGATGAATGTTCATCACATCATTCCACCAATGGTGTGACCTTGTTATTAACAACATCCAATGTCCATGATCAGGAAACCTTGATCATCCTGTTAATCAACAAGCTAGTCTATAAGAGAGGCATGACTAGGAACCCTTTTTGTTTATTAAACACACATGTATTGATGTTTCCTATCAATACAATTATAGCATGCAAAATAAACATCTATCATATACAAGGAATACATAATAACAACTTTATTATTGCCTCTCAGGGCATATTTCCTTCAGAGACCGGCCGGAAAGTGGGTACCGGGTGCACACGAGTGAGGATAAATACACAGAAAAGACTATTGTTAGTCTGTGGGGTCAGTCTAGATATCCTATTAAGCTGCCAGGAGAGACATCCCCGAGGCCCAGTGGATGGGATGTTACAAGTGGTATCAGAGCCGACCCTCGCGGTTATACAAGTGTGCGGGCCAGTGGCAGGACATATGGAGCATGGCGCGTGTGGCCCGGAGTGGACACGGCATGGCACATGTGTCGGCACTGGACAAACAAACGTGTGTCAAGAGAGAACGTTCTTGGGGTGTGCTTGATGGATGAGGGCATCGATCTTATAAAGGGTGGGTGTATGTGAGATCCAGGCACATGGCTTAATATGATTGATAGGATACTCATACCAACAAGTTACAACTTATTT
The DNA here is from genome assembly GCA_023614405.1 of Avena insularis. Classification (NCBI taxonomy): domain Eukaryota; kingdom Viridiplantae; phylum Streptophyta; class Magnoliopsida; order Poales; family Poaceae; genus Avena; species Avena insularis. The sequence continues at coordinate 260,458,736 of CM042690.1, read as the reverse complement.
TTTGGAAGCTCATTCAAAAAGAACTCTAAGGTTAAGCGTGCTTGGCCTAGATAAATTCTAGGATGGGTGACCGACCGGAAAGTGGGTACCGAATACGCACGAGTGAGGAGAAAGTGCGCAGAAAAGACTAGTGTTGGTATGTGGAGCCAGTCTAGATATCCTATTAAGCTGCTAGGAGTGACACCCCTAGGCCCAGTGGACAAGGTGTTACAGGAGGGCGCTGGGTGAGAATCGGCTGGGTAGGAGGATGATTCACGGGTGGCGTGGCATGGAGTCCCAGCGAGCAGCCCACGGTGGTGTGGCCATGGTTGCGGGAAGCAGCACAACTGCGGTGCCCTAGCATACCACTTCATGATGTAGTACACTATAGCCGTTGACATAACACCAATGAAACATCGTTCACTAGTATTACATCCCTCAGAGTGGTACAACAGAAACATAGTAGGTCCAAGACATGACTATAGATTATAAATTGACTCTTTACAAAAGATCCAGAGAACACTCTAGGTTAAAGAGAGAGAAAGAAACTTCTTACAAAGAAGAACCAGAAATAATAACTTAGAACTATCTGGATAAGAAGACTAGCATCTAAACTATTTGGCTTGCAACTGCTGCTGATGCAATGCTCTACAGAAGTAGGTTTTATGGCTAGAGTATCTACTCCTATCTAATCAAGATCTTTTCCTTTGCTTCAGTTGATGTATGTGCTGACTTTATTGACTTTATTGAAGAACTTGAGATGTCGATGATGGTTTCTTGAGCAGAATTGATGTTGACGTCGTCTTCATTGGCTTCAAAATCTAGCAAGGGTTAAAAAGGTATGGTTGAGTGCGAGCCTACTCAGCAAGTTTACTAAAAAGGAGTGTATGATGCACTATCCCTACAGCCATAGACCAAAGGTCGTAGGCAATGCACGTTTTCATAAACATTTCTTCAAAGGTTGCTTTTATTCTAAAAACTATGTTCGTTAGCCTTCACAAGTTTGCCAGAACTTCCATGGAGTTTCTTTCCTGCCGCGTTCGTAGCTCCTTCTCGGAACAGGGAGTAACATGTCATAGTTCTTACACTCTGCAGAGGTGCGTTGCTTTACCCATGAGAGACCAAATCCTTGTTGCACAACCAGGCGATCTTTCCCGTCCACAATTCCTTGATGTGGGGCCTAGTAGATGATCCAAGTCAATCATTACCCTTCTCCACGACCCCTCATGAAGACACGATCCCCCACGAGCTTTACCATGAGTACAGTCCGGGTAGCCTCTCGAAGGCTCTGTAAGCAGCTCTGCCTGGTAGCCACCATCAGCTATGGTGAACCTCCACCAAGACAGCTATGCACAGATAATCTAGACACCTATATCGCATGGCACTGAGGGGTCCCACCCATGTGCTGGATTCTCCATGAGAAATCTACAACTTCACGATAAGGTCATCCGTCTATGCGAAAGGAAGAAGATCCAGCTGATTTCTTCGTCCCATTCCAGATCTCATGGTTAGCGCATAATATACGGCACTAGAATCACTAGCGACATTGGTTGTTAAGTCCTAAATATTATGTTCCTTTACCACTGGAACTATATCAGTAGATTATTACCACTTGGTAAATAATCCATAATCATATTATTATGAAAATAGTATTTTCTGACCTTTTTTGAAATGCAGATGATGAAAACATTTGAGTTACAAGCATTTTATATAAAATAACCAAAGGACATGAGCAAGTGTGAACTTGCCTTTTGTGATTTCAAGATTATGCACTCATGGTTCTTTAAGATACTAGAAGATCCAAAATCTGGAAATAGCATCATTGGTTCGGTAAGGACGAATGTTTAAAGAAGTAGGATGCAATTATGCATAAGTAATGTAATGCAGTTTGATAAACGCAAATTCCTGGAATAATCGTATCAAATCTAGGGTTTGGAAACTAGGGATGGTTTCTTTAGAATGTGTTTCCCTTTTATATCAGCTTCACATTTGTGCTATTAATTAAGGCTTGTGAGAGTGTGTGAAACAATTAAGTAAATACAAAAAGTAGCATGCAATACTAAAGTACGCAATTGGGGCATGGTAAGTAAATGATTTTTTAAGCAAGATTATTAATCAATTATAGCCTTTATACAAATGTTTAAAGATTGCCTTTAATGTTTCTTAAAAGAATAACTTTTGAGGAAAAGATTTCTTTACCAGGTAAAAGCAGTTAAACTTAAAACTAACATTTTAAGATTTACTGATTAGTTATGAATATTAAAGAAGAAAACAATTACCATATTTGAATAGCTATTCCACTTGGAGTGGTATTTTTAATATGTATTATATTATATGTGGCTCACTTCTTAATGTTTTATAGTAAGGTGGAGTAAAAGTATTATTGCCTTTATAGAAGTGGTGTCTTCATAATTTTATAAGTGAATAGGATCACTTACTTATTTTAGAAGTAATGCTTATATTTTATAAACATGGAAAAGGTCTTACTTTAATTACTTAAAAACTTTGTTTAGAGCTTTTGGTAGATTTCTGAACTTGTAAAAGAATTTGTAGTTAATATCTTGATGATCTTATAATGGGTAAAATTAAGACACACTTAATTTTTAAATGGTAACTTTAGGGAACATTTCTAAAAATGGTTGGACCTATTTTTACTTCACTTAAACAACAATTGAACATGTTATTACATTTTTAGATTTTAAACAAATAAAGGTAAAGGTAAAGTAAAGATTTATGTAGTTTTAATCCATTAAGATATTAGAAAATAGTCTTAATCGAGACTTATTAAACTTTTACCTTTATTTGACTTCATATGTGCAATAGGATATTTTTAATGTGTAGACTTTATTTTTGTGATCATTTTGGTATATTATTAGTATTTTTGTGATTTTTAAATAATAAGATATGATTTTTATAAGTTATATCACTTTATAAATTCTTAATAAATAATAATATTTATTTAAGTGACATAAAAATGTATGAAATAGGTTTATAAATGTGTATTTGATTTTTATAAGGATTTTGATATACTATAATTATTTTTCTGAATTTTAAATAATAGAATATATTTATTTAAGGTTTATTCCTAATAGGTTATTTACTAATATTAATGAATATATTATTTAAGTTGGAAAATAAAATATGATAATAGGTTTAGGATATAGAATTTATTTTTCTAGACATTTTGATATATAATATATATTTTTCCAAATTATAAAACAAAAGATATTGATTTAACAAGATTTAATCATTTTCTGGAATTATTAAAATAAAATAACTAAATGGTTTATTACGTCGTTGCTGATGTCAGCTCTTTACTAAATACTTTTTACACCACAACCTATTCTACCCTAGGTCACTGACCAGTGGGCCAGAGGCCACGTCAGTAGCCACACGTGTACAGACCGGTCAAATATGACGTCAACCTGACGTTAGTAGCCGGACTCTCGCCAGAGTACAACATCGACACCGATTTATGGCAGCAGAGGTTGCGTGAAGGGGCTCGTTCGAACGAGTGGAACAAGGTGAACCTAGCTATGGTGTTTATGCTTGCTAAAGGTCACCAGAGCAACGACAACCACGGTGGCTAGAGGTGGTGCTCGGTGGTGCACGGTGTAGTGACAATACAAAGCGAGAGAAAGAGAGTGAAGGGCATGGGGAGATGCGTAAGCTCACCGTGAGCATGTCAGGCGTGGCGGCAAGGCAGGAGGTGGTCGGAATTGATGGAATCGATGGTGGCCGGCGTTAGATGCAGAGCTCGATTCCGGCTGATTCGGAGCACGCCTTCTTGCGAGACGAGTTGGAGATGAACGAGGGGATAGTGGAGAACACGACAGTGCCCTTGGTTGGCTCAGAGGTGGTCTGTGGTGGCGGGGACAGCGAACTCCGGTGAGCTAGGGTTTCGGATTGCATGGAAAAGAGGAAGAGCGAGCGTGAGAGAGAGGAAATGAGGATGAGGATGGGCAAGGGCGTCACGGTGGCGGTCTTATCCTCTCTCGAGCGACGGCGACGAGGATCTTGATGGTCGGTTCTTCCTGACGGCGGTGGACGGCATCGGGCGGCGGCGAGGTGCTCCAGCGAGCAGTCTATTTGCATGGGGGTGACGATGAACCGGTACGTGGGCCTAGGCCAATGCTTGGGCGCGAGTGAGTGAGCGAGATCGGATCGTCTGTGACGGCAGATAAAAGCGACACGAAACGTGGCCGATTCTGGACTCTGCTGATTCCCTTTTCTTTTTGTATTTGTGTTTTCTGTTTTTACAAAACATTTCAAATTTGAATTTCTTCAAGGATTTAAATATCCAGAATTTTTTTGGCATATTCAGAATGTTTTAGAGATTCATTCTATTGAATCCTCTTTTAATTTTTCTTTATATTTTCGAAATTCATGAGTATATGAAAGATTCTTTTAAAGAAAGGTTATTAATAAGAACTAGGGTTTTCGAAATTTATTCCTTATAAAGATTTCATGGAAATGATTCTATCTTCTCTTGATAATGGTAAGGATTTAAAATGGCTAACGATGATTATATCATTCTATACACACTTGGTATCATATTGGAATTCCTATATATATACCCCTAATAATGCTTTAAGTCTTTATGATTCAAAATATGGTGATTTCTTCTACTCAAATCAACTAGATATTTAGTATTATAATTTCCTTAGCACAATCTTGGTTAAGTTATTATGCATGAATATCAATCATTAATGAGGAAATGAAACTGTTCATTTCCAAATAATGGACATAAGTTTGGGAAGGTTTAATAGATTCATTAATGGAGGGATGAAAATATTCATTTACAGATTGCTATCATGAGTTTAAAGAATAGTTAATGAACTCACATTCTATTATGGGTATGGATGAAGATTAAGAGCTAAGATAATTTGCCTTCATGTCTTGTGGCCATGAATAATAACTCAACTTAGAGTGAGTTATTGAGATTGCCTTACTAAAGTGACCTAGATGGTATATGAGACTAGATCTTTATTAGGGTTTAAGACAATCAGGTGGACAAGGCTTCCATCAATACACTCTCAACTGGTATTCCACTTATCTCTTAAACATTTCATTTGACTAAGAGATACTATCTATTGGCTGCCTAAAAATAGGGATTAGTTTAACTACCCTCTTTATTCAAGGGTTTTAAACAAAGAGGTAGATGAAGGAAATATGCCCTGAGAGGCAATAATAAAGTTGTTATTATATATTACTTATATATGATAGATGTTTATTTTACATGCTAGAATTGTATTGATCAGGAAACATCAATACATGTGTGTTTAATAAACAAAAAGGGTTCCTAGTTATGCCTCTCTTATAGACTAGCTTGTTGATTAACAAGATGATCAAGGTTTCGTGATCATGGACATTGGATGTTGTTAATAACAACGTCACACCATTGGTCGAATGATGTGATGAACATTCATCCGAAGTATAGCATTACGATCAAGTCATTATGTTTATATTGCTATAACATACGAAGTAATCTTTATCCTTAGACCATGAGATCATGTTAATTGCTAACACCGAAAGAGTATCTTGATAACATCAAACGTCACACCGTAACAAGGTGATTATAAAGATGGGTTCAGTACTACGAAGGTGTTATGTTGAGGCTCATGGATCAAGAGTGGAATTTGTCAATCCTGATGATAGATAGATATACTCTGGGCCCTCTCTGTGATATCACATTAAGATAGCTTGCAAGCAAGTGATGTGATCACTAGAATGTTATATCACGGGAACGAGAAAAGAGTGCATGTCGGTAACAAGATCAAACTAGGTATGGATATACCGATGATAGAATCTCGGACATGTAATATATCGAGAGACAAAGGGATTTAGTTACAAGCGTTAAAGGTTCTCACGATCACAGAAGTCATCGTTGAATGTGTAGGAGTCAGTACAGATCTCTAGGTCCCGCTGCTGATTATTGATCTCAGAAGGGTCTCGATCATGTCTGCATTATTCGCGAACCGTAGGGTGGCACACTTAAGAGTTACCAGACACCATTTTGGAGCACATATGTTTCAGACGAAAGAATTACAAAGCGCAGGAATTGTTTCAATAGAAACCGGAAATTGTTTCGGGTGAAATTGCAGAAAGTGGTTCTGCATGTGATATTGAAATATTGCAAGGGGCTATATGTGAATGTTTGTTAATTAAAGTAATTAACAAAATTCTGAATAAATTTAATAAAAGAGTTTTATTAAATGAGAGAGCATTAAATTTGGAGAAATTTAATTCATTTAAAGTGGGGACTTTAAAAGGGAATGTGAAGAGGCATTTTAATGTGGAGGGGTTACCAGCACATGAATGGGGAAGGTGAGGGGTCACCCCCCCATGCGCCGACCATGGAGAGAGGGGGCACCCCCTCCTCCTATAAAAGGCCACCCATTCCCTCCTTCATCCTCACACCTTCTTGTGAAGGATCTCTCTCCCCCTCTAGAATTATTCCCCCATGGTCTCGGATTAGCGAGATACATGTTCCCGGTGGCATTTCGTCTAGAAGGAGTTGCTGCTTCCGCTGGATCGCTGGAGCGAGGAGGTGGAGGTTGTCCGGTGGCTTGAACGTGTGTGCGAGTACGGATGCGCTGCTGAGTTGCGGCGCTCGGACTTCCTCACGATCTTGAGATCGGCAAGTGTACGACTACATCAACCACGAGTTCCTACTCGTTAACAAAACTCGTTGTCTTCGAGGGTAATTTCTCGTTGGATGTATGTCCACCCGTTGCTTTGTACCTAGTAGATAGATCTTGGCGTGTAGTTCACATCGTAGGAATTTTTTTGTTTTCTATGATGCGGACCCAACAATGGTATCAGAGCCTGATCTATGCGTAGGTGCTTTGCACGGGTAGTACACATATATTTATATGTGGGCGATGATGATCATGTTATTGCATCTTCTATGTATTTTGGAAATTGGTGGCATAGTGGTATGAAGCGGCCCGGACCAACCTTACATGTCATCGTACATGAGACCGGTTCCACGACTGACATGCAACTTGTTTTGCATAAGTGGCTGGCGGGTGTCTGTCTCTCCTACTATAGTCAATATCTGATTTACAACGAGTTGCTAATAACTTAGTCATCCTTGTTGTGGTTCATATTCGTAGGTGAGAACGGTTCTATCTCTGAAAGCCCTAAGCCACGTAAAACTTGCAATTGATAAATTAGAGGCGTCTAGTTTAGATCGTTGCTGGGCTAGTGTATTGATATGGTATTGTTGTAAGTAGATGTATGATAGATACTCTTACAACACACTCAACATGTAAATTCCATATACCTTGGCCTTACACACAAAGGAATGATAGAGATCATACCACGATGCAAGTGATAGAGATCAAATGCATGGACCATATCATCTCACTTTACACATTAGATGTTTGCATCTTATACTGCTAGTTTGGCGCTTTTGGTAGCATTATAAGATGATCCCTCATTTAGATATCAAGATAAAAATGTGTTCTTCCTTAAGTATGCACCGTTCTTTGGATCGTGTTTCGAGACATCACGTGATGATCGGGTGTACTCGAATCTACACTTTCATAGGAATGGGTGTAAGACAGTTTTACACACGCGAATACTAAGGTTCTTACTTGGCGAGCCTAGCATGTACAGACATGGCCTCGGAACACGGACCGAAAGGTTAAGCATGAGTCATATGGTTGATATGATGCCTATATAGATGCTCGCCTTTGAAGCTACACCGACTCACGTGATGATCAGACTTGGTGTAGTGGATTTGGTTCGTGTAATCACCAAAAGGACACGAGGGATGTCGTTTTTGAGTGGGAGTTCATTAGTAATTTGGATTAGTTGAACTCAATCTATCATAAACTTAGTCTAAATAAACTTTACAAATTCTTTTGTAGATGGCACCACCTGCTTTTAATTTCAATGTGTTCATGGAGAAAGAGAAACTTGCTGCGAATGGTAGCAACTTCACCAACTGGGCTATGAATTTGAGGATTCTCCTCACTGCTGCACAAAGGCAATATCTGCTAGATGCACTGCTAGGCCCCCCACCAGCTCCTGATGCCCCCGACGAGGAAACGAATGTCTATGTGACTCGTTAGGAGGACCACAACTTAGTTCATTGCGGCATACTGTATGGGCTAGAGCCAGAACTTGGAAAGCATTTCGAAAATGGCAATGCCTTTGATACCATGGGAGAATTGAAAATGATTTTCGATACCCATGCTACCGTTGAGAGTTATAATGCTACATAAAAGTTCTTTAGCTGCATGATGGAGGAAAACAACTCCGTTAGTGAGCACGTACTCAAAATGTCTGGGTACGCCGATAAGCTTGTGTCCTTGGGAATAACGATTCCCATTGACTTAGGCATACATCGTGTTCTCCAATCTCTGCCACCTAGATACAAGAGCTTCGTGATGAACTATAATATGCAGGGCATGAAGAAGTCTCTTCCCGAGCTTCTGTCAATGCTTAAGACTGCAAAAGTGGAGATTATGAAAGAACATCAAGTGTTGATGATCAATAGGACCACTGGTTTCAAGATAGACAAGAAAGGAAAGCACAAGGGAAAGAAGGGTGGCAAGTCTGTTGCCACGCCTAAAAAGATACCCCGAGCTGGCCCTAAGTCTGAAACCGAGTGCTACTATTGTAAGGGGACTGACCATTGGAAGCGCAACTAGCCCAAGTATTTGGCGGACAAGAAGTTCGGCAAGGCAAACAAAGGTATATGTGATATACATGTTATTGATGTGTACTTGACTAGTACTCATGATAGCACTGGTATTTGATACGGGATCGGTTGCTAATATATGTAACTCGGTTCAGGGGCTACGGAACAAGCGACAACTAGCAAGGGATGAGGACAGGATGCGGGTCGGCAATGGATCAAAAGTTGATGTGATCGCCGTCAGGACGCTACCTCTCCATTTGCCATCGGGATTAGTTATAAACCTAAATAATTGTTATTTAGTTCCTACACTGAGCATGAACATTGTATCTGGATCGTGTTTGATGCAAAGTGGTCATTCCTGTAAATCTGAAAACAATGGTTGTTCGATTTATAAGAATGATATTTTTTATGGTCATGCACCTATGTTGAATGGTTTATTTCTGATAGATCTCGATAGTAATATTACACACATTCATAATGTTAATGCTAAAAAGATTAAACTTGATGATGATATGTCTAGATATATGTGGCACTGCCGTCTAGGTCATATTGGCGTTAAACGCATGAAGAAACTCCATTCTGATGGACTTTTGGAATCACTTGATTTTGAATCATTTGATACATGTGAGCCATGCCTTATGGGCAAGATGACTAGAACATCATTTTCCGGTTCAATGGAACGGGCGACAGATCTATTGGAAATCATACATACTGATGTGTGTGGACCAATGAGTGTGTCGGCGCAAGGTGGATATCGTTATTTCGTTACTTTCACGGATGATTTGAGTAGATACGGGTATATCTATTTGATGAAACACAAGTCTGAAACTTTTGAAAAGTTCAAGGAATTTCAGAATGAAGTGGAAAATCATCGTAATAGAAAGATCAAATTTCTCTGATGCGACCGTGGAGGAGAGTATCTAAGTTACGATTTTAGCACACACATGAAAGAGTGTGGAATAGTTTCACAACTCACGCCTGCCGGAACACCACAACGTAATGGTGTGTCGGAACGTCGTAATCGTACCTTATTAGATATGGTTCGATCTATGATGTCTCTAACTGACTTGCCACTGTCATTTTGGGGTTATGCACTGGAAACAGCTGCATTCACTTTAAATCGAGCACCATCTAAATCCGTTGAAACGACACCGTATGAATTATGGTTTGGAAACAAACCTAAGCTGTCATTTCTTAAAGTTTGGGGATGCGATGTTTATGTGAAGAAACTTCAACCAGATAAACTCAAACCCAAAGCGGAAAAATGCGTCTTCATAGGATACCTTATGGAAACAATTGGGTATACCTTCTATCACAGATCTGAGGGCAAGGTTTTTGTTGCCAAGAATGGATCCTTTCTTGAGAAGGAGTTTCTCACGAAAGGTGTGAGTAGTCGGAAGGTAGAATTCGAAGAGGTTATTGAACCTTCTCTTCATGGAATGGCGAATGGCGCAGCACCGGAAGTTGTTTCGGAGTTGACTTCACCCGATGAAGAGAGAGCTAATGATAATGATCATGAAACTCCGAAAGAGGACACTACCAAACCTCGCAGGTCAAGCAGGACACGTGCAACTCCTGAACTGTACGACAATCCTGTTGTGAAATTCATGGTTGATGAAATGGATGACCCTGCGACGTATGAAGAAGCGATGATGAGCCCGGATTCCAACAAATGGCTGGAAGCCATGAAATCCGAGATGGAATCCATGTACGAGAACCAAGTTTGGAACTTGGTGGACTTACCTCACGATCAAAAGGCCGTTGAGAATGAATGGATTTTCAAAAGAAAAACTGATGCTAATGGTAATGTGACCATCTATAAGGCTTGACTTGTCGCAAAGGGGTTTCGACAAATTCAAGGATTTGACTACGATGAGACATTCTCTCCCGTAGCGATGCTTAAGTCGGTTAGGCTTATGTTAGCAATTGCTGCATATTTCGATTATGAAATATGGCAGATGGATGTCAAAACTGCATTCCTCAATGGTAATATTGAAGAAGAGTGGTATATGATACAACCTAAGGGTTTTGTCGATCCTAAGGATGCTAATAAGGTATGCAAACTTCAGCGATCCATCTATGGACTGAAGCAAGCATCCCGGAGTTGGAATCTCCGCTTTGATGAGGTGATCAAAGAGTTTGGATTTGTCCAAACTTATGGAGAGGCTTGTATTTACAAGAAAGTGAGTCTGAGCAATGTGGCATTTCTGATATTATATGTGGATGACATATTATTGATTGGAAATGATATAGATCTTTTAAACAGTGTTAAAAGTTATCTAAACATCAAATTTTCGATGAAAGACCTTGGTGAAGCGTCATATATATTAGGCATTAAAATCTATAGAGATAGATCAAGGCGCCTAATTGGGCTATCACAGAGTACATACCTTGATAAGATATTAAAGAAGTTTAATATGGACGAAAGTAAGAAGGGGTTCTTACCTATGTTGCAAGGCAAGACATTGAGTAAGACTCAAAGTCCGGCTACGGCGGAAGAAAGAGAGATGATGGATAAGATCCTCTATGCCTCGGCCACAGGCTCTATTATGTATGCCATGCTATGTACAAGACTGGATGTGGCACATGCTATTAGTTTGACTAGTAGGTACCAATATGATCCAGGTTCGGAACACTGGATAGCGGTAAAGAACATCCTCAAGTACTTGAGAAGAACTAAGGATATGTTTCTTATATACGGAGGTGAAGAAGAGCTAGTCGCTAAGTGTTATGGCGATGCTATCTTTGACACCGATCCGTATGACTCTAAGTCTCAATCCGGATACGTATTTATCTTGAACGGAGCAGCAGTTAGTTGGAGGAGTTCCAAACAACCTGTGGTGGCCGGATCAACGACGGAGGCGGAATATGTTGCTACTTCAGAAGCGACGCAGGAGGCGGTTTGGATGAAAGAGTTCATTACGGAACTAGGTGTGGTTCCCAGTGCATTGGATCCAATGGTGATCTATTGTGACAACAATGGAGCCATAGCCAACGCAAAGGAACCGAGGTCTCACAAGAATTCCAAGCATATTAAGCGCGGTTTCACTCCATCTTGTGAGCATGTCAAGGATGGAGATATAAAGATTTGTAAAGTACACACAGACCTAAATGTAGCAGATCCGTTGACTAAAGTTCTCCCTAGGGATAAACATGATCAACACCAGAACTCCATGGGTGTTAGATTTATCACTATGTGAACTAGATTATTGTCTCTAGTGCAAGTGGGAGACTGAAGGAAATATGCCCTGAGAGGCAATAATAAAGTTGTTATTATATATTCCTTATATATGATAGATGTTTATTTCACATGCTAGAATTGTATTGATCAGGAAACATCAATACATGTGTGTTTAATAAACAAAAAGGGTTCCTAGTTATGCCTCCCTTATAGACTAGCTTGTTGATTAACAAGATGATCAAGGTTTCCTGATCATGGACATTGGATGTTGTTAATAACAAGGTCACACCATTGGTGGAATGATGTGATGAACATTCATTCGAAGTATAGCATTACGATCAAGTCATTATGTTTATATTGCTATAACATCATACGAAGTAATCTTTATCCTTAGACCATGAGATCATGTTAATTGCTAACACCGGAAGAGTATCTTGATAACATCAAACGTCACACCGTAACAGGGTGACTATAAAGATGGGTTCAGTACTACGAAGGTGTTATGTTGAGGGTCATGGATCAAGAGTGGAATTTGTCAATCCCGATGACGGATAGATATACTCCCTCTCGGTGATATCACATTAAGATAGCTTGCAAGCAAGTGATGTGATCACTAGAATGTTATATCACGGGAACAAGAAAAGAGTGCAAGTCGGTAAAGAGATCTAACTAGGTATTTGGATGCCGATGATCGAATCTCGGACATGTAATATATCGAGAGACAAAGGGATTTAGGTACAAGCGTTAAAGGTTCTCACGATCATAGAAGTCATCGTTGAATGTGTAGGAGTCAGTACGGATCTCCAGGTCCCGCTGCTGATTATTGATCGGAGAAGGGTCTCGATCATGTCTGCATTATTCGCGAACTGTAGGGTGGCACACTTAAGAGTTACCGGACACCATTTTGGAGCACATATGTTTCAGACGAAAGAATTGCAAAGCGCAGGAATTGTTTCAATAGAAACCAGAAATTGTTTCGGGTGAAATTGCAGAAAGTGGTTCTACATGTGATATTGAAATATTGCAAGGGGCTATATGTGAATGTTTGTTAATTAAAGTAATTAACAAAATTCTGAATAAATTTAATAAAAGAGTTTTATTAAATGAGAGAGCATTCAATTTGGAGAAATTTAATGCATTTAAAGTGGAGACTTTAAAAGGGAATGTGAAGAGGCATTTTAATGTGGAGGGGTTACCACCACATGAATGGGGGAGGTGAGGTCACCCCCATGCATGACCATGGAGAGAGGGGGCACCCCCCTCCTCCTATAAAAGGCCACCCATTCCCTCCTTCATTCTCACACCTCCTTGTAAAGGATCTCTCTCCCTCTCTAGAATTATTCCCCCATGGTCTCGGATTAGCGAGATACATGTTCTCGGTGGCATTTCATCTGGAAGGAGTTGCTGCTTCCGCTGGATCGCTGGAGCGAGGAGGTGGAGGTTGTCCGGTGGCTTGAACGTGTGTGCGAGTACGGATGCCCTGCTGAGTTGCGGCGCTCGGACTTCCTCACGATCTTGAGATCAGCAAGTGTATGACTACATCAACCACGAGTTCCTACTCGTTAACAAAACTCGTTGTCTTAGAGGGTAAGTTCTCGTTGGATGTGTGTCCACCCGTTGCTTTTTACCTAGTAGATAGATCTTGGCGTGTAGTTCACACCGTAGGAAATTTTTTGTTTTCTATGCTGCGGACCCAACAGTAGACATGGTTCTGTCATGGCTTGGTATGACCTTGGTTAAAGGCTACTAAAGAATTCCAATCCTCACACTTAATTAAGCTTGGGTCATAGTTAAAGAATTCCTTTCCTAAATATACTCTATTTAAATCTCTCATCTGCTTCACTAAGATCTCTTCTGTCTACTGATCTAGTTATCTGGCTCCACCATATCCATCATCATATGATGACATGGTCATGCCACTTCAACAATATCCCTCCTTCATTCTTCTCCTAGTACATATGACTTCCATTTCTAAACTACCCTTGAGGAAGTCATTCATCTAATTAGTTCTAACTTCATTAATCCACTCTTGTAACATTCTTACTTTACTACACAACTTTCACTTCTTAACTACCCTAGATGAATCCATCAATGTAGTTGTTCCTAACTCCATCCATAAACTCCTTTACATTAGCCTTGCATCTACTTCCAAGGCTTGCAAGATTACGATTATTTTTTATATCACATGTGGTAACAATCCTCTGGGATGGGTAGGGCACTACTTTCCACAGTACAAGCTTGTTCTTGTATTAGCTTGGTTAAGCTACTATTCTTCCAACTACTCCATACAACTCATATTATATACTTCATCATACCCTAGCTTGACCACTCATGATCAAGCTAGATGATTCAGCTTACTAGGGCTTGCCTAACTTAGTATACTCACAACCCTACTTCAACACCTAATCATCTATTCTCCAATGACTTGAGAATAATAACCACCATACTTTGATCATACAAAGCTTAGGCTTCTATTTGTGTGATCAAGGTCTATCATCAACTAAGTAGTAGACTTGTCACTACAAGAAAAGTTGGCTTTTACAACAGACGATTTTCGTGGTTGAAGGCCCGTTTTTCGTGGCCGATGAGTCTTGCACGACGAATGGCCTTCGTGGTAAAAGCCCCATCACAAATGAATTAACCACGGTTTTTTCGCTCGTGGCGGATCGCACCCTTCAGCAACAAAAGCATGTTCCATCGTAGATCTGTTCGCTAGCCATGCTGACGGCTGACGTCATGCAAACTGCCACGTGACAGCCGCTGTTAGCGGCCGGTTACCGCCATTAACGGTCGTAGAAACTGTGGCAGAAGCCAGGCCCAACCAAGGCCTGCTAAGTACTAACTGGGCCGGCCCATCAGGGGAGCCCAACAAGAATATGGCCCGTTACTATTTTGTCCTACACTGTTTGAAATAGGCCCAGAGATGCGGCCCACGAACTTTCAGATTGATTCGGTTTCGGCCTACAGAAGGCCCATGTTTGTCCAACACTGTGCTGCCACTTGAGGCTTGCACAAGTCCGACCCTGCACTGTTCAGGCCTGTTACCAATTTAGCCTTTTACTGTTCAGTCTTGTTACTGTTTCAGCCTTTTAGGAATTTTGACCTGTTACTGTTTAGGCCCTTTAGTGTTTGGGCTTTTGCCTATTAAGGCTAGCATTGTTTGGCATGTTACTGTACTGGCCTGCCACCGTACTGAACTTTTGCTATTGATACCTTTTACGGTTCCGGCCTTTTCACTATTATGGCCTTTTACTGTTCTAGCCTTTTAGGGTTCTGTCCTTTTACTGTTCTGGCCTTTTCCTGCTACGGCCTTTTACTGTTCTGGCCTTTTACTGTTATGGTCCTTTCCTGTTCTATCCTTTTACTGTTCTGGCCTTTCACTGTTCTGGGCTTTTACTGTTCTGACCTTTTACTGTTCTGGCCACTTTGGGCCGTCCATGCGCATGTTGTTACTGTTTCTGACTTTTTTTGCTAGTGCCTACTTTTCACAGAACAGGTGAATATCAAGACATCAATTAATAAACACACAGAAATTAACATTACTTATTACACAACAATAAAAGTTTGTTACAACAAGTCATACAACAAGATCATAATTCCAATAGATTACAACGTGTCAATACCATCAATTAGAGATTGGTACATGGCGATTCGCTTCACTGTATCATCTGTCCTCTTCTTCAACATTTCAGCTATAGATCTAAGAGCAGCTACACCCTTTCGTTCTGCATGCAATACAATATTTATATATTTATCACATGCAGGAATTGTTCTAGGTGAACTGTTAAGTAAGTTTGCTTCGGCAATGCAATGGGAGGATGAATGGGACGAGGGATCACAACTTTCAGTCCTACATTCCAAGGACTACTGCTGGGTTTTAATTGTAGTTTGCTAAAATATGGTGAAACAGGTTAAAACAAACAACAAGAGAAACAAGTAGTATTATATAAAGTAGAGATCATTTAAAGTAAGTATGAACTTACAGTAGCACGCTCAGTCTGGCAGTAGCTCCTTCTCGAGCGGGTGCGACTCCTGGTCAATCTGCTAGAAGAATATAAGCAGAGCAGTTGGAACTCTGGTCCTTGTACTCCATTGTCATTTCTCTGCATGACATTTGAAACCAAGTTGGTGGTTTGGAGGGATGAAAACTCTTGAAAAACACCAAAAAAATAGCATTAAAAATTACCAGACGTATGTTTCAAACTAGATAGCTGGTTTGGAAGGATGAAAGCAGGTGAAAACACCAACATCTAGCATTAAAAATGACCAGATATATCATCCAAACTAGATGGACATTTTACGAATTGAGCATTCACACATATATTCACAATTGAACATAAATGCAAATGTCATGGAAAGTTCTTAGGTAGAATGACAACTAATTAACATGACAAGAAACTGGCCTAAGTAACACAAGGAAACCTCACGATTCAGCCTTGCTGGGCATCAGATTGTCAGTGTTGGATCCTCTATGAGCTATTTGCATGACCTGTGAGAGTGCTCGGAAAGAATAGAATCTATGAGTTCGTGTTGGAGGATTAAACCGATAGCGTGAGAATAAAGAAAGGGAATAAAAGCAAGAAGCTAATGAGGTGGATAGGACCTACAAGATGAAGGGTGCAAACAAAATGGCAATAGCATCCAGGATATTGAGCAACATCCTGAAGATTTCGTAGCTTACGAGTAACAAAAGTATAGCAAACGGGCAAGAGAAATTACCGCTGCGCGGCGAGGACGGGTGGGACGGGCAAGTGGGCGGCAGGGGCGGTGGCTCAGCATTTTAGGGTCAGCAATGAATGATTCAGTGAACCGGCCCTGGTAGGGTAGACGACGGTGTTGGCGAAGCAGATCCGGTGCCGCAAGGGAGTTGGTGAAATAGTTCTGGTAAAGAGCGCCTGCAGTGGAACTCCGGTGTGGAAGAGAGGGCCGGCGGTGAAGCAGCTAGAGGAAGGTCGAGGTTGGAGGGGTGTGGGCGGGGAAGAGACGATGGGGGGATATAGGTGGGATGACGCACATTTACGACCTATACCCCTCTATTATTGCAGTACTGCCACGGTCCTTGTTTCTAGAGCAGGGATAGAAGAGGAATTTTGCATTTACAAAAAGCGGGGCGGGATATTTGAATAGATGCGGGGGATATTTGAATAGATGTGCGCGGGATGTTTCGGTGCCATGCGGAAATTTTGAGGTTGAAGCTTCTGACGTACGCTACTACGACGTGGCCGCTCTCACGTTTTGGCCCTGTCTAGACCCACACACCAGCGACAGTATGCTTACCAACATATAAATGAGTTTCCACACATTTGTCGAAATTGATAAACAATATATTTTGAAGGCTTTCATACAAGATGACTAAGGTCACGACCATATCTCTGTTATAGTTTATAATAGCGTGTCCATATCTGGTAGATAGCTACATCTTGGCATTTCAAAAGAAGATTTTGGATTTGATGGACTATGCCCAACTTTCATGAATTTCTGAACTTTCTAGCTAAATCTATGCAATAAAATGACTTTTTGACAATCTGAAGTAAATATGTCTAATTTCGAACTAGAACATGTGTGATATACCTTGCTCTTGACTTTTTAAAATAATTCAAAGATATCAAGTAATCAAATATTGGAGAACCACTAAGAGTTTTGGAAAATTCAACGGTTTGATATGAATGGTAATGACACCTAATTTCAGCCATTTTAAAAAAAATACAAAGAAACAAAATATAAAAAGAAATGCATCCATTATTTTCTCTATTCGTGTCTCACTATGTGCACTAGCTAGTTTCCATGGAAAAATATAATCTTGAAATTTGATAATTTCTGAGAAAAAATTGTATCACAATATATATGGAGTACTACCATGTAAGAATATGCATGGCTTTCAAACCAGATGACCAAGGTCATGGCCATATCTTTTCTATAGTTTATAATAACCTATCCATATTTGTTATGGTGTGTATTGGCATTTAAAATATTATTTACAAAGGAAGCTTCCGAATTGGAAGTTATTTCAACATTCTAATGCACAATAATGGCTTTAGTCATGAAGCTACTACAAAACATGGCTTTAAATCCCACTGCCCCGGTTTTCACTCAAAGTATATATAGCCTAGGGTTAATTAAGTTTAGGGTTCAGGGTTTTATTTTGGGTTGAGGGTTTAAGGGTTCATGGTTTTGGATTTTAGGGTTTAGTGGTTTAGGGTTTAGGGTTGTTCAAGGTTTTAGGGTTTATGATAGTTTAGGTTTTAAGGTTTAGGGAATTTTCAATAATAATGTTCAAGCTTTATATATATATTCATATTCATGGAATAGAATGGCGTTATAGCGATTTAATAAAAGTATTTCAAAATTTGATCTATAAGTGCATTATACCTCCTTGGTAAGGGTTTAGGGTTCTAGGGTTAGGAAGTTAGAGTTCTAGGGTTAGGAGTTTATTAGGGTTTACGGTTAAGGGTTTATAATTTTCAATAATGTTCAAGCTTTATGCTTATATTCATGTAATAGAATGGCGTTACCCCAATTTAATGGAAGTATCTCAAATTTTGATCTATAAGTGCATGGTACCTGCTGGTTTAGGGTTTGTGGGTTGATGATTTAGGGTTTCACGGATTAGGTTTTATGGGTTGTTTGGGGTTTAGGGATTAGCGATTTTTCAACAATGCTCAAAGATTTATACTTATATTCGTCGAATAGAATGGCGTTACCTGCTTTAATGAAAGTATCACAAATGTTGATCTATAAGCGCATGATACTTGCTTGGTTAGGGTTTTACAGTTTAGGTTTTATCATTGTATAGGGTTTAGAGTTTAGCGAATTTAGAATAATGCTCAAGATTTATTTTTATATTTCTCGAATAGAATGATATTACCTAATTTAATGAAAGTATCTCAAATTTTGATCTATAAAGTGCATGATACTTGCTTGGTTAGTGTTTATGGGTTGAGGGTTTGGGGTTTTAGGGTTTATGTTTTAGGGGTTGTTTAGGGTTTAGGGAATTTTTGACAATGCTCAAGATTTATGCTTATATTCGTCGAATAAAATGGCGTTAGCAAATTAAACGAAAGTATATCAAATTTTGATCTATAAGTGCATGCTACGTGCTTGGTAAGGGTTTAGGATTTTGGGTTTTAGGAATTTTCGATAATGTTCAAGTTGCTTTATGCTTATATTCGTTGAATAGAATGGCATTACATCAATTTATTGGAAGTATCTCAATTTTTGATGTATAAGTGCACAATACCTGCTTTGGTTAGGGTTTATGGGTCGAGGGTTTAAGGTTATATGTTTTTAAGGTTTAGTTTATGGGTTATTTAGGGTTTAGGGTTTAGTGAATTTTCAATAATTCTCAAGATTTATGCTTATACTCGTAGAACAGAATGGGTGTTAGCTGATTTAATGAAAGTATCTCAAATTTTGATCAATGTGTGCATGACACATGCTTTGTTAGGATTTATGGCTGAGGGTTTAGGGCTTTAGGGTTTAAGTTTTAGGGGTTGTTTAGGGTTTAGGGAAATTTCTATATTACTCAGGATTTATGCTTATATTCGTCAAATAGAATGGCGTTACCCAATTTAACGAAATTATCTTAAATTCTGATCTATAAGTGCATGCTATGTGCTTGGTGAGGGTTTAGGGTTATAAGGTTTAGGGGTTTAGGATTTGGGTTTTATAGGTTTCGGTTTTCAGGAATTTTCAATAATGTTCAAACTGTATTGTTATATTCGTGGAATAGAATGGCGTTACTGCAATGAAATATCGAATCTCAGATTTTGATCTATAAGTCCATGATACCTGCTTGGTTAGGGTTTTTATATGGGTCGAGGGTTTAGGGTTTTAGGGTTTTACGGTTTAGGTTTTATGTACTGAATAGGGTTTAGGGGTTTTATCGAATTTTCAATAATACTCAATCTTTATGCTTATATTCGTCGAATAGAATATATATGGTGTTACCTAACTCATTGAAAGTATCTCCAAATTTGATCTATAAGTGCATGATACATGATCTGTTAGGGTTTATGGGTTGAGGGTTGGGGTTTTAGGTTTAGGTTTTATTAGGGGTTGTTCAGGGTTTAGGGTATTTTCGATAATGCTCAAGATTTATGCTTATATTCATCAAATAGAATGGAGTTACCAGTTTAATGAAAATATATCAATTTTGATTGATAAGTGCATGCTACGTGTTTGGTAAGGATTTAGGTTTTAGTGTTTAGATTTCAGGGTTTCAGGAATTTTAAATAATGTTCAAGCTTTATGCTTATATTCGTGGAATAGAATGGCGTTACCACAATTTAATGAAAGTATCTCAAATTTTGATATATAAGTGCACGATACCTGCTTGATTAGGGTTTATGGGTCGAGGGTTTAGGGTTTTCCAGTTTAGTTTTATGGGTTGTTTCTGGTTTAGGGTTCAGAGAATTTTTGGTAATGCTCAGGATTTATGCTTATATTCGTCTAATAGAATGGCGTTACCTGATTTAACGAAAGTATCTCCATTTGATCTATAGTTGCACGATACCTGCTTGGTCAGGGTTTAGGGGTTTAGATTTTATGGTTTAGGATTCCGTGAATTCTCAATAATATTTTCAAACTTTATGGTTATATATATTCGTGGAACAGAATGGTGTTACCGCAATTTAATGAAAGTATCTCAAAAATTGATCCACAAGTCGATGATATCCTGCTTGGTCATATTATTTGTTAAATAAAATTGGTTGGGCTATTTGGTTGGGATCGAATTCTGGCTTTTGGTTTTTGGCTTATAAAGCTACAAACATGTTTTTGGCTTTGTTTTTTTAGCTTTTACTCTGACATAGTGGAATGATAGTATAAGCCAGGTTGGATGATTTTAACAATTTTATCTCGGTTTAGCGAAAAATGTTTGAATTTTGAACAACAAGCGATGGGAATCTCTACTTCCCGTAATTCTGCCTCACTGACATGTGGGTCATTTGCATAGTGGGTCCAAAAAGTCGATGTAGGTCGGAGTGGGCGGGCAGGTAAATATTGAAGAAGGGCTGGGAAACGTGGATGGGGTGGTGCACTTGGGAGAACGCAAATTTACCACCTATATCCCTCTGTTATTGCAGTGCTCCCTCGGATTCTTGTTTCCGGAGCAGGGATAGAAGAGGGATTTTGCATTATAGAAAGAGGTGAAGCATGTTTGAATGGATGCGCGGGATATTTTAATGGATGGGTGCGATGTTTGGCCACCGTACCAAATTTTAAGGTCAAAGCTTCTAGCATATGTTACTCCAGCGTGGGGCCTCTTAGACGCGCTATCACCGTCTAGGCCCACACGCCAGCGAGAGTTGCTTCCCAGCATTTAAACGAGTTTCTAGGCATTTTCTGAAATTTTCGAACAATTTAAGGCTTTCAAGAACATGACCATTGTCCAAAAAAGGTGACCAAGGTCATGGAAATAGTTTATGATGATGTATCCATATTTGGTAGATCGGTGCATCTTTGCAAATCAACCAATATGTCTGCTTCCAAATTTGAAGTTTGTTTTCGAATTTCCAAGTAACAGCAATGTGTTTTGTTGTGAAGTAACTACAAAGATGATGGCTCAAAATGCCACCGCCCCCTTTTTTCACACAATGTATAACGCCCTTTCAAGCTTCCAGGCTAAATTTGTGCAATAAAATAATTTTTGGGGCTGGATGTTTGAATGGATGGGCGGGATGTTTGAATGGGTGGGTGGGATATTTCGGCGCTCTGCCGAAATTTTGAAGTTGAAGCTTCTAAGGTACGCGACTCCCACTTGGGATGTTGTTCCCGTCAGATAGACCCATGATGACCCACAAGTATAGGGGGTGTATCGCAGTATTTTCGAGGGAAGTGAAACCCAATTTATTGATTCGACACAAGGGGAGCCAAAGAATATTTATAAGCCTTAACAACTGAGTTGTCAATTTAGCTGCACCTGGAAACAATCTTGCTCACAGCAGTTTATCAGTAGCAATAGTTTTGTAATAGCAATAATAAAGTAATAGCAGTAATAAAAGTAAGGACAATAGTAACAATTGCAGTAAATAGTAGGATTAAAGCGCGGTAGGCACATGGATGGATGGACGGGCGTTGCATGGACAAGAAAATTCATATAGCAATCAGAACATAGGGCATTTATAGATAAATAAGATAAAGCATCCAAGTACTAAATAATCATAGGCATGTGTTCCCTATATAGTCATACGTGCTCACAATGAGAACTTGCATAACATCTTTTGTCCAGCCAGCCCGTTTACAGCGGGGCCTCAAGGGAACTACTGGCAATTAAGGTGCTCCTTTTAATAGAGCACCGTAGCAAAGCATTAAAACTCTGTGAACACATGTGATCCTCACATCAAAGCCATTCCCTCCGGTTATCCCGATTTCTGTCACTTCGGGGCCTTTGGTTCCGGACAACAATATGTGTATACAACTTGCAGGTAAGACCATAAACAATACTATCATAATGAATCAATAACATGTTCTGATGTTAAATCATGGCACTCGGGCCCTAGTGACAAGCATTAAGCATAACAAGTTGGAACAAAGTCAAAAAGCACCAATAATAGATACTAGGCACCATGCCCTATCAATCCGATGCCATTACATGAACAATCTCATCCAATCCCTACCATCCCCATAGCCTACAGCGGGGGATTACTCACTCATAGATGGGGGAAACATGGATGGTTGATGGAGAAGCGATGGTGATGATGATGGCGATGATCTCCTCCAATTCCCCATCTCGGCAGGGTGCTAGAACAGAGTTTCTAGTTCCGAATTGCGGAATCTGGTGGTGGCGGCGCAACGGAACTCTTTCTGGAAAAACATCGAACCCCCCTTGGTTTTTAGGTCAAGAGGCAACTTATAGGCGAAGAGGGAGGCCGAGGGGGTAGCCGAGGTGGCCACACCACCCCCAGGCGCGGCCTGGCCTGGCCCGCGCGGCCAGGTGGTGTGGGCCCCTCGTGGCCCTACTCCGTCTCGTCTTCTGGCTCCGTGAGTCTTCTGGTGAAATAGGATTTTTGGCATATTTTCCGGGATTTTTCCTAATAGTTGATTTTCTGCACAAAAACTAGACACCAAGGTAATTCTGCTGAAAACAACGTCAGTCTGTGTTAGTTGTATCCATATCACACAAGTTTAGAGGAAAAACAATAGCAAAAGTGTTTGGGAAAGTAGATACGTTTTGGACGTATCAACTCCCCCCAAGCTTAGCTTATTGCTTGTCCTCAAGCAATTCAGTTGAAAACTGAGTGCGATAAAAGAAACTTTCACGAACACATTTGCTTCGTAAGATGTATATATTCTCAGTGTGTGAACAACTACTCAGCCAATTCATAATAAGGAGTATGCAACTAAGTTTACTTAATAGTTATTGCAAGCTATGAAGAATTCCAACTCAAAAATAATAAGTAGCATGAAACATAAACATAAGCAACATTGTAATGCTCATAAAAAGGTATGATAGAGTGGTATCTCGCTTGCCTTTGATTGTAGAGCAAACATAAATGCCAAGGCACCTCTGAAGTTCAAGTGAAGACTAGAAGTAAAGATATCAAAGATACACGCATCAAAGTCATAACACAAATAATCAAGTTTTGAGACAAGCATATTACACTAAGAATGACAACTATGCTCTCAAGAAAGTGCTCATAGAATATGTGGAGACTCAACAAAGAAATGAAAAGGTTTTGAATAATTTGAAAGGCTCCCAAATGCTGAAAGTATGGTACTCATTAGCTTTGAGATCTCATTGCCCCTATCATAAGCATCTTTAAATGGTTAAGGTTAAAGTGACACAACTATGAGGATATGCTTGACAAGTTATAAGTTAAAATCTCATGCCCCTTACTTACGAGTACCGAACCTCATGCTACTCAACTTCAGTCACAAGTAAGCTCTTGTCATTGTAAGTACATATGTATCATAGAGAACCGCCAACGGGGTACCCCTTGCACATGATACAAGAGCTATCCCATAGTCATAATGATAAGGCAAGCAGACAATGAGCATCTTAGCAATCTTTTTATTTGCTATTTGCATAGGTTTTTATTGAGGATGCTTCATAGAATGCTCATTATGGTTATGCTGCAAGTTTCCACCATGATTAGGCATGGCTTAGGCTAGCGGCCCAGGCATTTCTCTAACACACATACAAACTCCATGATCTTACAAGTTCCCCTTTTATTTCACACCGCTGGGATCCATAAGCAAAAGAATCATGATATCAATGAGGTACAATGTACCCGTGCAATGTTGAAAGCGTTCCCCATGATACATGGTTCTGCTAACTTCAACTTATAAATCGCAAGCATATATGCAACAAAGATGGACACAATGGTTCAAGATTATTAAGTGCAAGAAAGTAAAGTGTGCCATCAAGTTCGTGAGAGCTTTACTAACTAACTTTCTCATAACAAGCAAACATTTTATTCGGAAGAAAACAAGGCATACTAAGCATGCACGGAATAACAAATGATGCTAATAGGTAGGTATGGTGGACACTTTTGGCAATATTTGGTTTTAGGGAGTTGGAAACACGAGTAAAGCTTATACTCAGTGTAGGTGAAGGCTAGCAATAGTAAGGGAGCGACAAACGAGAGAGCAATAACTGTCATAATCATGCTTGCAACAAAACAGGACTAATCATGGCATGAAAGTGATTCAAGACGCCTGAGGCAAAATAATTCATCGATGCTTAACTGATTATTGTTTCAGTCATATGCATGCATGAGCATGTGCCAAGTCAATTCAAGTGAAACACTCAGAGGAGGATACCACAGTGTCATACCAAGTTATGAATAGAGCAATGCAAGCAAACATTCATATGACATGCTATAAATTATTAGCGAGCTGGAGCTAATCATAAGAAAGCAAGAACTACTAAGCATCCGTAAGTAACATACACCCTACATGAACATACTAAGCATGCTCACAATGATGAGTATATGTACAAAAATGAAAACAAATAGAGTTCGTTACCAGCCTCTTACCACACCTCAAGTTGTCATTAATCCTCATTACTGCCCTTCACTTGTGTGGCTTGAATAATAACATGAAACCAAATTCCACTGAGGACTGCTGAACCCTGCAACAAACTTCACAAAACCAAAGAAGAACAACAAATATTTTTGGTGTTTTTGATTTTTAAAATCAAGAACCAAAAGGAAGAAGAAGCAAAGCGAAATCTTTTTGGGTTTTTTGAATAATTCAAACAAAGAAAAAAGGAAAAGGCAAACCAAGGCAAAAGAAGAAGATGCAAACAAAGAGAAACAACGGAAATATTTTTGGTCTTTTTGTGTTTTAGAAAGGAAAAGCAAAAAGAGAACGAAAACTAAAAAGAGTATGAAACATGAATATACAAAGTACCGACGAAACATGATATGGAGATGAGTGTGATGTCGGTGTACCTCCCCCAAGCTTAGGCTTTTGGCCTAAGTGGGTATCAATCCCAAGCTGGCCAAGATGGAGCGCCTCCGTAGTACGGTGAGGAGGTACCCTCGTCCTGGTGCGATCTCGAGGACGCCCCACCTAGTGCGTAGAGTAATCGTAAGAGGGCACATCCTCCTGGTGCTGTCTATGGAAGCCAAGAAAGCGGAGCTGCTCGTCCACCTCCTCCTTGGAGCGCGACCACGACCTCCTGTGAACACTGAACAAAGTATATTACGGCAAAGGAATCTCCCTTTCATCCCCGTCAGTAAACAACATCCTGTATACTAAACTGTCCATATCAGAGTCAGCAGTGACGAAGTGATGTGTTTTCATGGCAGCAAGATCAAGCCCTGGTGCCAATATAGTATCATTAGGATCCACAGAAAGCTCTAACGCAGTAACCATACGTGAAGAAATAATGCCTCCATAAATAGGTCCCCTAGTGGCTAGGCGGCGAGCAATGAGAGAGCCAAGGTTGTATCGAGTATCATTATTAAATGCAGCAGCGAGGAAGTCTAAATGATAATTGGAGATATTACTCGTATTCTCCCTACCAAGAATGCTAGTAGCAAGATAATGAGCAAAGTATCTAAGAGCTGGGAGTTGGATGTTTCTTATCTTCTCGCGCTGAGCTACGCGGTCATCGTCATTGTTCACACCTCTATAGAGCTCCAGCAAATCAGCGGGTCGCCCTTGGATCTTCTTCACAGTCCCTGTCATGCCTATACCTATAATGCTGCAAAAATTTTCCAATGGCATGGTAAACGGCAGATTATGAATTTTGAAAGAAACAGTTGACTGATAGGGGGTGTTAGTGAAAACGAAACTCTCAATGAAATTTTTGGTGAGCACGGCATATTTCTCACTCTCATCTTCCATGTATGAGGTCAAACCGACCCTCTGAACCAATAGTAAGAAATCATCGAGGATCCCTGCAACTTGCAAGAAGGTATAACAAGGGAAAGTAGATGGGTGAGCATCCCCCTCATCTCCTTCATTGCCAAAGCATGGTGTAATGAGATCTTCATTGTATGAAGGCCTAAACTGAGAGGCTGATCTTGAGGGCCTTGACCTCCTAGGTGTGTCCCTCTCAAATATTTCTCCAAAGGTGTGGTTGTTCATCTTTGGTATTCTGAAATTTAAACATCCATTACACAAGTGATTGCAAAGTGAATATATAATGAAGGGCACTACTCATAGGGACTTGTAAGAGGCCTAAACATGCATCAAAACAACATCTCTAAGCATTGAACAAGCTTACAAGCTCTCATAACCTGTCACCTACAGCAACAAAATACTCAAGATATAAACCACTAAACACAAATCTACTTGGACAAGCGGAGGAGTCACATACCGGAGAACAAATGCTCCAAAATTCAGTAGCAAAGATGGGCTGAGCAAGGAGATCGAAAAATCATGGGCAAGACCAGCAAGAACACGATTTCGAGCAAAGAACTGATGTTTTCTCGGGAGAGAGGAGAAAGTGGGAAGTGGGAGAGTGAGTGGAGGGCCAGGGGTGGCCCACACCACGGCCAGGCGCGCCCCTGGGCTGGCCGCGCCACCAGGTGGTGTGCCTGCCTGGTGGCCCCCCCGGTACTCTCCAGGCACTTCTCTGCCCCTTTTTTCACGTAAAAATTTAATATGAATTTTCTGGAATTTTTTGAGACACTTTATTTTTGAGCAATTTTCAGGTATAGATGAATGATTTTCTGACAGAAAAAAGTTTCTGGAATGATGCAATGACAAAACAAAGCTAAACTTCAGAAGTTCTAAGACACTCTAATATGCAAGCAACTTATAATAGAAAAGTAAACTAAAAGAAAATAAAACTAAAATGGATAGAATAAATGTAAACGGAGATAATCATGGTGAAAACATTGTTTTGTTCATTAAAATCCTTTTGTTAACAAGGTTGATCAGGTCTTGTTACCAAAACAATTTTATATGAAACAAAACTTTGTATTCCACTAATGATTATGTTACCTCAACCTTGATAGAAATGGTCCCAATCATAATAGTTTCATATTTTCTCGTGGTATGGGACAATATATTTCTCCAACTTGGATGCCCTCAACATGTTCAATTGAATTTAAACCGTATGTTCTATCAATCTTCTTGGGGAAATAGACAGTATGCTCCTTGTCGTTAACACTAAAAGTCACCTTTCCTTGATTACAATTAATAACAGCTCCTGCAGTATTAAGAAAAGGTCTCCCAAGAATAATAGACATATTATCATCTTCAGGCATTTCAAGCACAAAAAATCAGTTAATATCAAGCAATTATGAGCCACTTGAATAGGTACATCCTCACATATACCAACAGGAATAGTAGTAGATTTATCAGCCTTTTACAAAGATATATCAGTTGGTATTAGTTTTTCAACTTGAAGTCTCCTATAGAGAGAAAAAGGCATAACACTAACACCTGCTCCCAAATCACACAAAGTAGTTCTAACATAACTATTTTTAATAGAGCAAGGAATAGTTGGAATCCCTGGGTCTCCAAGTTTCTTTGGAACCTTACCATTAAAGGAATAATTAGCAAGGAAAGTAGAGATTTCTTCATTAGGGATCTTCCTTTTATTCGAGACAATATCATTCATATACTTTGAATAAGGAGGCAATTTAATAGCATCAGTCAAAGGAATTTGCAAGAATAAAGGTTTCATCCATTCACAAAACTTATTATAGTGTTCATATTCCTTTGACTTGTGTTTCTTATCAGGGAAAGGCATAGGTTTTTGGACCTAAGACTCTCTTTCACTACCATGTTTCTTAGCAACAAAATATTCTTTAGTGTATTTAGTATTCTTAGTGTGCCTTTCAGGTTCTTCTTCAACTTTTTCTTTATCAGGAACATCATTTTCTTCATTACCACTTTCAGTTTCAGCATCAAAGACAGATATACTATTAGGATCTTTAGCAGGTTCAGAAGGTTCTACAATAGTTTTATGTTTCTTCTTTCTTTTCTTAGGAGTAGTACCATTATTTTCAGCTTGTTGAGAATCCTTCTCAATTCTTTTAGGATGCCCCTCAGGATATAGAGGATCCTGGGTAGCAGCACCACTTATAGTTCTAATTTCATAAGCATGTTTTTCTTTAGCAGCATTAACTAGCAAGTCTTTTTGTACCCTAATAAGCTGATCAATTTGAGTTTGAACCATTTGAAAATGTTTAACAAGCATTTTAACATCATTAGAGGTTCTTTCCACAATATCCTTTAACTCAACAATATCTCTTGTGTTTTCCATTAAATGATTTTGCACCCTTTTAGTAAAATTATCTTGGTTAACAATAAAAATATCAAATTCTTCTAAGCATTGATCATGAGGTTTAGAGTAAGGGATATCACCTTCATCAAAATGTTGGAGAGAGTGTACCTCAATAGTGGATGAGTGGGGAATTGGCTTACATAATTCTTCTATAGGAGGTAAATTCTTGGCATCAACAACTTTAATTCCCTTTTCCTTAAGACATTTCTTAGCTTCCTTCATCACTTCATCATTTAGTTCAATAACTCCCCTCTTCTTTGATGTTGGTATAGGTGTAGGAATAGTTGGTTTAGGTATAATTGTTTTAGGTATAGCTGGTTTAGGAGGAGTCTAGTCTTCATAATTCTTGCTTATTTTATCCATTAATTCCTCAGCTTCCTTGGGAGTCCTATTCCTGAAAACATAATCACCACAACTATCCAGGTATGTCCAAGATTCTTCAGTTAGTCCATTATAAAATATATCAAGAAGCTCATTCTTAGGTAATGGACATCCAGCCTGTGCATGAATCAAAGCATAAAACCTTGCCCATGATTCAGGCAATATCTCCTTTTCTCCCTTTTTAAAATCAAAAAGTTCCTGCAAAATAGCATGTCTAGCACTAGGAGGAAAATATTTCTGCTGGAAAGTACTAATCAAGCAATCAGGGCTATCAATAGATCCAAGAGGTAAATTATTAAACCAAGTTTTAGCTTCTCCTTTTAGTGAAAAAGGGAAAATTTTAGCAACAAAGTAGGTGCGCATCTTAATATCATCAAAAAACAGGCCACTCATGGTAGAAAGCTCAGTCATATGTGCTACCGCACTTTCATTATTCCACAAAAAGGTTCTTTCTGAACAATAGCTATGTAAGATAGATCAAGAGAGAAATCACAATCGTTATCTTTAATGTTTATGGGAGATGTAGCAAACTTAGCATTAGGAGACAAATTGGGTTTTATAGTACGTCTCTCAAGGAGACTCTTAATAGCACTCCTATCATGGGTGTTTTGACATTCTTTAATAAATTCATCGGTCATCTCTATATAACCGTCTTCAATATCATAGCTTTCTCTAGACTCAGGTGAACTAACAGGTGTAGTAGTGTCTTCATTAGGAGTTTCAGTGTTTCCAGCTATAGTTCTAGCAATCGTAGCATCTAGAAAAGGACCTAATGAACCACTCTTATCAAGCACAGTAGAAGCAGCATCATAAGTATCAGAAGTTTCAGATTCAACAGTAGTAGCAGTGTGTGTAGCATGTGTATGTGGTGGTGTAAGGAACTTACTCATAATAGACGGTGAATCAAGAGCAACAAAGATGTTCAGAACCGTACCTCTTCTTGTAGTGGATGGTAAAATAGGAACCTTGCCATCACGAGACTTACCCATGATGGACGGATGGCAGCGAACAATAATGATTCCAAGTGAACTTGATAAATAAAGCTATGCTCCCCGACAACGGCGCCAAAAAATAGTCTTGATGACCCACAAGTATAGGAGGGTTTATCGCAGTATTTTCGAGGGAAGTGAAACCCAATTTATTGATTCGACACAAGGGGAGCCATAGAATATTTATAAGCCTTAACAACTGAGTTGTCAATTCAGCTGCACCTGGAAACAATCTTGCTCACATCAGTTTATCAGTAGCAACAGTTTTGTAATAGCAGTAATAAAAGTAAAGAAAGTAGTAACAATTGCAGTAAACAGTAGGATTAAAGCGCGGTAGGCACAGGGATGGATGGACGGGCGTTGCATGGACAAGACAATTCATATAGCAATCAGAACATAGGGCATTTGCAGATAAATAAGATAAAGCATCCAAGTACTAAATAATCATAGGCATGTGTTCCGTATATAGTCATACGTGCTCACAATGATAACTTGCACAACATCTTTTGTCCTGCCATCCCGTTTGCAGCGGGGCCTCAAGGGAACTACTGGCAATTAAGGTGCTCCTTTTAAAAGAGCACCGGAGCAAAGCATTAACACTCCGTGCACACATGTGATCCTCACATCAAAGCCATTCCCTCCAGTTATCCTGATTTCTATCACTTTGGGGTTTTTGGTTCCGGACAACAATATGTGTATACAATTTACAGGTAAGACCATAAACAATACTATCATAATGAATCAATAACATGTTCTGATCTGAAATCATGGCACTCGGGCCCTAGTGACAAGCATTAAGCATAACAAGTTGCAACAAAGTCAAAAAGCACTAATAATAGATACTAGGTACCATGCCCTAACAGTCCGATGCCATTACATGAACGATCTCATCCAATCCCTACCATCCCATAGCCTACAGCGGGGGATTACTCACCCATAGATGGGGGAAACATGGATGGTCGATGGAGAAGCGATGGTGATGATGATGACGATGATCTCCTCCAATTCCCCATCCCGGCAGGGTGCCAGAACGGAGTTTCTGGTTCCGAATCATGGAATCTGGTGATGGCGGCGCAGCGGAACTCTTTCTGAAAACGTCAAACCCCCCTTGGTTTTTAGGTCAAGAGGCAACTTATAGGCGAAGAGGGAGGCCGAGGGGATAGCCTAGGTGGCCGCACCACCCCTAGGCGCAGCCTGGCCTGGCCCGCGCGGTCAGGTGGTGTGGGCCCCTCGTGGCCCTACTCCGTCTCGTCTTCTGGCTCCATGAGTCTTCTAGTGAAATAGGATTTTTGGCATATTTTCCGGGATTTTTCCTGATAGTTGATTTTCTGCACAAAAACTAGACACCAAGGTAATTCTGCTGAAAATAGCGTCAGTCCGTGTTAGTTGTATCCAAATCACACAAGTTTAGAGGAAAAACAATAGCAAAAGTGTTCGGGAAAGTAGATACGTTTTGGACGTATCAACCCACATGGTTGTATGCTTTCCAGCATTTAATGAGTTTATAGACATCTGCCGAAATTAATGAACATTAATTTAATGCTTTCAAACAAGAGGAGCAAGGTCACAACCATAGTTTCTGTACCTTTTTCATCTTTTGTACTACTCCGTACATTGAAGCATCTTCGCCAACCAAGCTTAGAAACCTGGCCATATTTGGTAGATCGGTGCATCTTGGCATTTCAAGCAATTGTTTACAAAGGAGATTCCAGATTTGATGGATAATGCCCTACTTTCATGAGTTTCCAAACTTCCTAGCTGAAGATGCTGAAATAAATAACTTTTTCATGATTGAAAGTAAGTATATTTATGTACTACAAAGTGTGTGATATAGCTTTCTCTTGACTTTTTAAAAATAGTTTAAAGGTA
Organism: Avena insularis; assembly: GCA_023614405.1. Classification (NCBI taxonomy): domain Eukaryota; kingdom Viridiplantae; phylum Streptophyta; class Magnoliopsida; order Poales; family Poaceae; genus Avena; species Avena insularis. The sequence continues at coordinate 260,426,994 of CM042690.1, read as the reverse complement.
CCGAATTAGTCAAATATTGGAGAACCACCAAGAGTTTTGCAAGATTTCAATTTTTTGATATGAATAGTAATGACACCAAATTTGGGCTAGTGTTTTTAAAAAAATAAAGAAACAAAATATAAAACGAAATACAACCATTCGTTTCTCCGTTGGTGTCTCACCGTGTGCATTGGCTAGTTTCCATGAAAATATATAAAATTTGATAACTCTTGAAAAACTCGTTTCACAATATGGTGTACCATGTTTGAACATTCATGGCTTTCGAAAACTAGATGACCAATGTCAAGGCCATATGTGTTACCATATGATGTCTACGCACTTCTATTCTTGTAGACAGTTGTTGGGCCTCCAAGTGCAGAGGTTTGTAGAACAGCAACAAGTTTCTCTTAAGTGGATTACCCAAGGTTTATCGAACTCAGGGAGGAAGTGGTCAAAGGTATCCCCTCTCAAGCAACCCTGCAATCAAGATACAAGAAGCCTCTTGTGTCCCCAACACACCCAATACACTTATCAGGTGTATAGGTGCACTAGTTCGGCGAAGAGATAGTGAAATACATGTGGTATGGATATAAGACAATGGTGCCAGAAAATAGCTTGATGGCATGGAAGTGACTAAAGGCAATCTGAAATAAAGATGGAAGCAAGCAAACATGTAACAGATCTAGTAGCAAACGGTGTTTCAATGTTTAGAAACAAGGCCTAGGGATCATACTTTCACTAGTGAACACTCTCATATAAATATCTTCTCTTTATGATACTACACTAAACTACTCTCCGGTTGGATACTCTAATCCATGGTAGGGCTATAACAGCACTCCTCAAAGTTCGCTTTCCCCATCTAGATAACCCCACAATGTCACCTTGAGCTCTAGATGGTTCCAACAAACACCACAATTTCATAGACATCCAACTCCAAATAGAACTCATAACAATTAATTGTAATCTCTAGCCTAAGTGCCACCGTGGTGTGCACGCTGTCACTTTCACACACATGGGGAGAGCAGAGATCTATTAAAGCACTTGAGTAGCAAGGTCGATCTACTAGATTACAAAGATCATGATCTCATAAGATCACGCATAGAGAGAGAAACACATAGCTACCGGTAGAACCCTTAGCCTCGAGAGAGAACTACTCCCTCCTCATCATGGGAATCAGCAACGACGATGGAGATGGTGGTGGAGATCGATGGAGATGGATCCGGGGGCACTTCCCCATCCCGACAGGGTGCCGGAACAGAGACTTCTATCCCCCGAATCTCCTCTTCGGTGGTGGCAGCACCGCGGAACTTTCTGTGGCTGGAGGCTGTTTGATTTAGGGTTTTCGCATCGGGGGCTTCTTATAGGCGAAGGGGCAAGGTCGGTGGCCGGCCAAGGGGCCCACACCATGCCCTGGCGCGGCCTAGGGCTTCCCGTGCCAAGGGGGGGGGGGGGGTATGGCCGCCCTGTGGCCCCTCTCCGTCTCATCTTCAGGCTCCGTGAGTCTTCCGGTAAAATATCGACTTTGGCTTTTGTCCGGTCCAATTCCGAGAATATTCATTTTCTGACTTTCCTGGAACCAAAAATAGCAGAAAACATGCAACTAGCACTGTGGCATCTTGTTAATAGGTTAGTCCAAGAAATTGTATAAAAATACTACAAAGTGTGGACAAAACATAAGAAAGTAGATATAAAACAAGCATGGAACATCAAAAATTATAGATACGTTAGCAACGTATCAACATCCCCAAGCTTAACTCCTGCTCGTCCTCGAGTAGGTAAGTGATAAAAAGAAAGAATAATTTTTGAGGTGACATGCACCATCACAATCTTGATCAAAGTATTTGTAAAACATTGATAGCTGGGATCATAGTACTTCAACATAACATGAAAGATAAAGTTCTAACAATAAGACATAGCAACTATGTTGCAACATGAAAAGGCACAAACAAAAGATTCATGAATAACAATGCTTTGCAAGACATTTGTTTGTTTCACATAAAGAAACCATAGCATATTGGCATTCAACTTGTCCCTCATAGAGTAGCAAACATAAATGCATAGGACACCTTCAAAGTTCATAAGAGTGACTAGATACAAATAGTTTAAGAACAAGCAATATCAAAATTATGCATCAATCAACAAGTCTTGGGACAATGCACACAAAACTAAGAATGGCCACTATGCTCTCTCAATAGGTGCATAAAGATAGAAGGTGGAGACTCAACATAAAAGTGGAAGAAAGGCCTTCATAGAAGGAAGTAGGGATTAAAGTCTCATAAAGAGCTTCCAAAAATTATGGTACTTATTGGCTTTCATCTCTCATTGCCCCTATCATAAGCATCTTGAAGTGATTAATGTTAAAGTGAACAAACTATGGAGTATATGCTTGACAAAGTATAAGTTGGAAATCTCATGTCCCTTGAATACGAGGGCCGCTCCTCATGCTACTCAAGTTTAGTTACCAGTAAGTTCTTGTCATACTAAGTACATGTGTATCATAGAGAACCGCAAACGGGGTACCCCTTGCACGATGATACGGAAGAATCCCCATATCAAAATGACAAGGCAAGCAGACATAAAGCATCTCAGCAATCTTCTTATTTACCATGGGAAAATGGTGCTTTTTTCTCTCTTTCCTCTTTTCTCATATCTTTTTTTTCTTTTCTCTTTTTTATCAATATCTGACTCTTCTTTTATAAGAAGAATGCTTCATAGACAACTCATTATGGTTACGCTGCAGGTTTCCACCATGACAGCATGGATTAGACAGACAGCCCATACGTTTCTCTAACACACATACATAACTCCATGGACTTACAAGCACCCCTTTCATTTCACATCGACGACATCCATAGACAAAAGAGCATGATATCAATTAGGTACAAAGTACAAGTGCAATGTTGAAAGCGTTCCCCATGACAGCATGGTTCTGCTAATCCCCAACATATAAGTGCAAGCATATACAACATAGACGACACAATGGTTCAAGTTTATTAAGGGCAAGAAAAGTATAGTGTGCCATCAAGTTTGTGAGAGCTTTAATCACTAGTTTTCTCATAACAAGTTTAATTCAGAAGGTACATAAAAACATGAATATACTTGGAATAGCAAATGCTAATAGGTAGGTATGGTGGACTCTTTGGAATAAGTTGGTTTTATTTGGAGTTGGATGCATGAGCAGAACTCATACTTGGTTATGGAGGCTAGCAAAAGACTGGGAGCGACCAACTAAGAGAGCAATAATGGCCATAATCATGCAAAGCGACAAAACATCATTAATTAAAGCATAAAGTGATATTACAAGTCGAAAACTAAATTATCATAAAGGCTATGGTGACTTGGGATAGTCATAACATGGTGTGAGCATGCGCCAAGTCAACCCAAATAAAGCATCAAAGGAGAATACCACAATATTATGCTTTAATATGCTAAAACAACGCATGATTCTTTCAAGGCACATTAAGCAATCTCAATTGTTTATATCATGTCATGATATAGCAAAAATCACTAAGCATAAATCCAAAACAATATCAAGCATGACATGACAAAGAATATGCCACAGTCAAAAACAAGCTCCTTTTTACCACTTAAGCATGGACTTTTCCTACTCTTTCCAATACAAACCAATCTTATTTGAAAGAACTCACAAAGATAATAATAAATAAAGATCAGTGAGCATGTCTCACAAATACAAAAGGAAGAACTAAAAATTTCTAAGCTGAAAGCACAAGAAAACTAAGGCTAAACCCAGTGCTAGCAAAAGAGAACACTCACAAAACAATAAGAATGAAAACTAGAGTGTTCTAAACAATGAAAGCAAGTGTGTCTCTCTCCAAAAGAAGTGTTGGGATCCAACCAACTTATTGCAGCAAACAAAGCAAACTAAGCAAATGAAAACTAAGAACGAAAACAAAGACGCTCCAAGAATAACACAATTGTGCATGAAACAATAAAAATGAAGTGTTTGGAAGAAACCTGAGATTTTTATTGATGAAGAAGGGGATGCCTTGGGCATCCCCAAGCTTTAACGCTTGTACTTCTTGGATATTTCTTGGGGTGACACGGGTCGAATCCCCAAGCTTGAGCTTTAGTCCATTCTTCATCTCATTACATCATTATTTCCCTACACCTGAAAATTTCCTTCATACAAAACTTCACACAATCTTCATTAGCAACATTAGTGTACTCAAGATAATAAGTTTGTTGGTTCAGTTTTGTAGCACCCCGCTAAAACCACTACTAGAAAATCGCTGTGTTTTTTGTGCATCATCATGGCCGCATGCTCATGTCATCATGCCACATTGCATTTGAGCATCGTCATCATCATGAATATGTCTGCATAAAACTATTTCTAAAAGCCTATATTTGTTTTCTAAATATCCCTGTCTTTATTTCAAATTAAAACCTCGGTCCATCCAGATCTTTTATTTGTCTAAACTATTTTACAAAAGAATATCTCAAACTAAATAAAAATATAAACTATTTTTACCTGGGAGGCTGCCACCGGCCAGGCCCAAAGGCCTAGCTGACAGCAGCCTACTACCAAGATAAGAACCCTAACCAGCTAACACCACCTAAACCCTAAACCTACCCAAACCCACCTTCACCAAGACGCAACACGCCACAACCCACGCCATAACCACCCTGAGCAGCATCGCAACGCCTGCCACAAGGCGACCTGCACAGCCGATCGCCGCCATGCACTGTGGCACACCCCGACATGCCCCGCCCCACCTCCTGCCAATCTGCTATCGACAACCACCCGACACGTAGCGCGTGACCCACGATCGCCACCAACCCCACCCCGACTCCATCGCGTCCTTGATTCCTCATGATCCCCTCTCGCTGGGCCGCTCGACCTTGCTCGCCGCTCTCCCCGGCACCCTTCCTCCTCGGCCTACTTCGCGCGCCGCCACGGAGAGCCCGCAACATCGCCAAGCTCGTCTTCCCGCCGGTCCCGCCACCGTGGCTCTCACCCGCCAGCGCCGGTGGCGCCGAGCACCTCCGTTCGCCGCTGCCTCTCTCCTCTACGGGCCGTTGTCGCCACGGCCGCCCTTCCTCGCCTTCCTCGCCCCACCCCGCTGCCTTCCGTTGATCCCTCACAGAAGCGATCGCCGCCGCATGCCCCTCCCCTGCCCTGCAAGCTCGTCCGTGGCTGCCCTCGGGCCTGTGGTTCGGCCAGGCCGAGCCTCCTCCGTGCTTCGCCGCCCGATGCTCTTCTACCGGCTATGCACGACCCCAGCGGCCCCGCGTGTCCTGGACCTCGCCCTGCCGACCTGCGCCGCCACCTCCCGTCGTCCTCCGGTTCCCCGCGAGCACGTCCTCGCCGTCCCTCTCTCCACCGGCAAGCTTTGCCCCGCCGCCACGCCCCGCGTGCCCTGCAGGTCTGTCGGCGCCTCTGCTCCAAATGCAGGCACATCTTGGTCGTCATGCTCGCCCAACTCGCCACGAGGTCCCCTATTCCGACCCGGACCTCACCGGCCTTCTCTTGTGCAGCAAACTAACTCTATGTCTTTTTCGTACCCGACGTCTGGAAGCCACCCGAACGAGCTCGTTGCCCTCTCTGTATCCTGATCGCAAGGTGTTCGTGCCACTGTTCAGATGAGACAAGACCTCTTTGCAAAATTTTCGCTCGAAGATAACCAAGCGCAAGGAAGGTATATACCCATGCCATCAAGATCCACTAATGCCAAGTACATCAATGAGAGAAGATGGACCCGAGAGATTCCGAGAAGACCGGCAAGGAATGCTTCACGGAACCCAAACCGCTCAGAATGCCAAGTCCTTCTTCCCGGATCTGATGGCGAGACCCCAAAGACCGAACTCGAACCACATCGAACCCCAAGATCTTCGACCCCTAATGTGATCCCCTATTCGAGACCCTATTTTATAATATATGACATCTATCTTGTTGCATATTAAATTGCTCATGCTCGGATACATATTCATTTGTTTGGGGGTATTTAGACAATTCACCTCATGATTAAATATGGAGACCATATGTGGGCGAATCTAGTCTTATATTGACTCCATTCAATTGGTGTAGCGAACCGATGCCATGTTTTGCCTTGTTAAGCCAACATTTAAAATGCGGGGTATCTAGGCAACATGAACCACTTAATTAATTGTCGGGACCCCGGTTCCACTTAAATTTGTCTAGTCGCATCGCATCTTTGCCATGTCATACATCATACATACATCATGCCGGATATTTTGCCGTAGTATTAAATATTGCATCCGGTATTTCTTTTAGTGCTTTGCTTCTTCACGGATTAGGCCGTTGAGTTGATGCGAGTACCGACAAGTTCTCCGGTGTATCTCCGGCAATGTTTTCTAGGCGAGCATTCTCCCTCTTTCTACCTATTTTGCATTTATAGTCTTTATTTCCTCTTGTTGATCTATTGTTATCCGTGTCGCGATGCTTTAGTGTTCCGTACCAGATATATTCCATGCAGCCTTTATATTGCCTTGGACACCTCCTATTACCTGTTGTTTGGTAGATAGATGGTCCTGCGAGTCATAGTCGCTTGCTCAGGTGTGATCCTGTGTCGTGAAGTACCACACAGTTGTCGAAATGTTGTCATATGCTTTATGGTGGAGATGATCATGACTTTAAATACAACTTGATTAAAATGCTGGGAATAGTTATAACTAATGCAGAGGCATCGGTGGGAAATAGCAAATATTTGGTTTTTAACCGCTCACTTGTGTCACGTAGGCCCCGAGTACTTGATACGTGTTCCTTGACTATCGCACTATCCGCATGTGGGACCATGAATCCCCTTAGCCAGAGCTTGATTCATTTCTTATTTCTTGGGGACACAAACTAGTTTGGGGCTTCATTACTATCATGTACTTATGCCATGCTTTACTGCTTTATTTATGATTGTGCGTGGAGCTGCTTTGTTGTTAGGAATTATGAGTGTTTTTGCGGTATCGACAAGCCCAGTTACACTTTCGGGTTCCCAGTCGTTTACAACTATTGGCGCAAACCTTGGGTCCGTCTCGGAGCCGGCCAAATTCGTTGTGGGTAGCTTAATGGGGTGGCCCCCTGAAATATTTTATGAATCCTGTGATTGCTTTGTCGTGAAAGCCAGGTTGGGTTTTGATTTGGTTTTTCCGAGGTTGATCGTGTGTGTGTTGCTATTTGTGCACCCCTGCAGGGTAAATCTTTCTAAAAGCCGTGTCCGCAGTTATGGACGACTTGGAGCACAGTATCTCGATCATAGACAAGCATAAGTAAAGTAGGGTTATAAATTTGACTTAATATGTGACTAGTAATCAGCTTCAATACAATGGAATGGATAATAAAAGTGCTAACAACTGGTGGAACTGGGGTGTATCGTGTCATGTTATACCTTCCTAGTAAGTATATCAACTCCAATGGAATGAAATAAAGTGCCAACAACTGCTGGGTTTGGGATGTCTCGTGCTAATTGTCTCTGACTAGTAAGTATTGCAACTACAACGGAATGGTTAACTAAAACTTCCTATGTCAACACCCGGATTTTTAATCCCAGATGCTCGTTATGCCTTACCTCGCAATCCCAGGATTACCATTTTTGCGAGACATAACGGATTGGATATCATAGTACATCATCCATTACAAACCATACATAAGGTTTTACACAAATAAGGATCTCATGATCCAGTCTTTAATACAACAAGCAGCGGAAATAAAAGATAAGCGTAGCGGTGGGGTCCATCTTCAGGGGCACAGGCAATGCTGACGAAGGCAGATAGTCCTAGTTATCATAGCCATCCTGCTGACCATCATCTTGATAATCTCCTTCATAGTCTGGCCATGATAATAGCCAGGGACAAAAGCCATGAGTACTCTTTAAGTACTCGCAAACTACTATTAACAGGTACTATAGTTCTAAATTAAAGTGCTGAATCTAAGTTAACTGTAAAGTTAAGTTTGAAACCTAAGCTGAGTTCAGAAACCAAGAAAGATAAAATAAGGTTCTAGAATCACTTAAGTTGGGAAGCTATTATCATCAACATAACCCTGTTGTGGTCAAGTCAAAGTTCATCATTCATTTCAAGTTATTTAGAAAACATCTGACAATGAAACAGTATGACCATTCGAACTGTCCATAACCACGGACGTGGCTATTCGAATAGTTTGACACTCTGCAGAGGTGGTACACTTTCACCACAAGATTCGATACATCTGTTAGGGATAACCCTGAATCATCATACTTAGTATGCAGATAATCAAACATAACCTTCCCTTTACACACCGTAGTATAAGCACCTCTCCTATGAGCATGGCCTCCCAACCATGACCATCAGTCATCTTGGGCACTGCATAGGTGGACAACATTGAGAGGTAGCCTCAGCTCAAACCTCTCCCGTGAGGGAACTAATACTAATGCATATAAATTTCCAGCTAAGCCTTACCCAATTCAGGTAATGTGGTTGTACGATAAATTTGGAATGGTATCGCATCCGAATCCAACCATCAATTTTATAAAAGGGCTAAGGCTCATGCCTCATCATTTTCATCATCATAAACTAGTTGTGTTTCTCAACACATGTCAAAACATCTCAATAGAATGACTCATCATTCCAAGGTTTTCACAATTCATTTTCACCAAGTGCTCCCATCTAAAGTGACTCAAGTTTTTGATCTACTCTAAAATACTAAGTTAAGAGTGTTCACTAAGGTGGAAGGATGGGATCAATCTCATGCCATAGAATGATATCTAAAGGTTTCTAGGTAGGTCAAGTTTTATACTTTTTATGCTACCTTCAAAATAAGTAAGGAACTTGGTATAACCTAAGAGGGTAAAACTTGTAGGTAAGACTTGGGGTACTAATAGTCAAAGGGGTGTGATCAAAGCCTGCCTAAAGCATCCTTGCTCATTCATCTAGCTTAATTCTAGCTTGCTAACAATAGCTTGCCTTGGTTGGTGCAGTGGTTGAAGTTTTCTTCTTCTTCTTCTTCTTCTTCTTGGTAGAACTCCTCCTCCTCGAAAGCTTGGTCGGTACTAGCATCTATAAATACATAGGAAGTGCACAATCACCACAAAATACTTAACTAGGCTAAGTAGCATTCTAAAACACATAATTGATGATCTATTATCATCACAAGCATCACAAGTTTAATTCAATAGTTTCATCCTTTTTATTTTAGAAAAGTAATTTCTACTCATTGAAATATTAACTAAAATTTAATATTCACCACCAAAATATGGGATCATGTGGACACATGTCCTCACCACATATTCTAACATGTGGGAATGAGATTTAAGGGTTGGATCCATATTACTTTGGTTTAAGTTTATTATTTAATGATTTAAAGTGACTAGAAATGCCTATATAGCATTATTTCGGTACTAGTCCAAAGTCACTGCATGTAAACCTTAATATTATTACATATTTAGATAGATATGATGAAATGTGATTTTTGAGAGTTGGAATCAACTCAAAAGCTAACTTAGTTGATTTTATAAAAATGTTGCAAGTTGCAAAAGCTTCTGTCTTCTTATTTTTATTAGGAGAGATCTATAACTCTAATTGAATTAAATCCAACAGGCTTGGATAGATCATCTTAATACCTTTCAGACAAAATTGGTTTCATGCAATTTGGATTTCTAAAACTCTTTGAATTGATTTTCAAACTAGGGGACAGAAACTAGATTTAACTAAAAAGAAAAATCCAGATTTGAATCTATGGGCGACGGTGGCGACATGGGCTACGGCGAGGTAGAGGCATGGATGGGGGTGGCGATCGATGGGCGGTTCCCTGGTGGTGCTCTAGGAATTGAATGCGGCGAGCGGTGGCGGTGGCCTGTGAGGCGGCGGCGCCCACGCTGGCGGTGAGCGGCGGTGTCAGGGGTCTGAGGCGTAGCTGAGGGCTGGTACCAAGGGATGTCTGGGTGTTCTAGGTCAAGGTGGAGGCGGCTGGTACCTGGGATGGTGCCAGCAGTTTGTGGTGGTGGTCCTTGGCTGCTCTGGGCTCGGGCAAGGGACAGGTGGAGGTGAGCTCCTGGCTACCTCCTAGACATGGCGAGAGAGGGAGATGGTCTGCCAGCACCGGGCAAGTTTTGGTCGACCATGCCCCTCGGTTGACATGGCAAGAGGGTTAGGGACAAGGGAGAGGGGTGTTAAGGGTCTGGTTAGACTAGGAGGGGACAAAGGAGATAAATGTAGATCATTTGGGGGCCAAACCCTGTTCAAAACAGTGAGCTAGGATTAGAGGTGATATTATGCATGCCAAGTGTTTGATGAAATGGCCGCATGAAAGAAAGTTTTGAATTTTGGTTTCAAAATTTTTGAGTGATCTCCACTAGTGATAGGCAGTCTCTGGTTGCAAGTGTTTTGAAAATGGAGCTCAAATAGATGGTTTTTGAAATAGGGGTGATCTATGCATATGCATTAGATTCAATTTTAAACTGCCATTTAAAATAGTTAACAGAATGTTTTTAGCAGATCAAAAGGTGGGCCTTGGTACCTCATTATGTGTACTAGAAAGGGGTGCAAAGATCAAGAATTGTTTCTGTTAAGAATTGAGTACTAGGAATAGCCAAAGTAGGCATGAGAGTTAAATTTGCCAAAATGACCATTCCTTCTTTTTAATTCTTTTTGATTTGATTTTCTTTAGGAAAAGTTTGGGAATGATGTAGATGATGTTTAAATCACCTAAGAAACATTTTACAAGCGTTGGATCATTCAATCATGGAAATTCAAACAACTCCTATTTTAAATGCACACACATATGGATGCTTTCATTTTAAATTTGGAAAAGTTTTTGTTAACCCTATTTTTGGATGATTTGATCTTGATAAGCTTGGATTAAAGTTTTGGGATGTTACAAACCTTCCCCCCTTAAACAAAATCTCGTCCCGAGATTTACAAAGAAAACTAGGAACTAAAGAGATCTGGGAACTCTGTTCTAATGTAATCTTCGCGTTTCCAAGTAGCTTCCTCCTCGGTATGGTTGCTCCACTTAATCTTGAGAAACTTGATACTCCTGGTCCTGGTGGTTCTGTAGGCTTCTTCTAAGATACGGATGGGTACTTCCCGATAGGTCAGGTCATTGTTGATTTCCACAGCTCTGTGATCGATATTCTTAAAACTTGTCTTCTCGTGCACTTCCAAGCATTTGCGAACGAGATATGGAACACATTGTGGATGGTGACATCTCTTCAGTGATTCAGTTGATACGATACTTCTCCTCGGCGGTTCAGAATCTTGAAAGGTCTGATATATCTGGGAGCTAACTTTCCCTTCAGACTGAAGCGTTGAGTTCCCTTCAATGGTGAAACCTTGATATATAAGAAATCTCCGACATTGAAAGTCAGGTCTCTCCTTCTCTTGTCGGCATAACTCTTCTGTCTGGATTGGGTGGTCTTGAGGTGCTCACGAACTTTGTGAACTTTCTCTTCTGCTTCTCGGAGAATGTCGGGTCGAAAGATCTAACTCTCTCCTACTTGCGACCAATTCAATGGGGTACGACACTTTCTTCCATATAGGAATTCAAATGGTGCCATCTGCAAACTAGCCTGATAACTGTTGTTATATGAGAATTCTGCAAAAGGCAGGCAGTCTTCCCATTTTGATCCGTATTCCAACACACAAGCTCTAAGCATATCCTCTAGGATCTGGTTGACTCTCTCAGTCTGTCCATCTGTTTGCGGGTGATAAGCAGTACTAAAGTTCAACTTGGTTCCTAAACCTTCCTGAACTTTCTGCCAAAATCTTGAGGTAAACTGGGTTCCTCGATCTGAGACGATGGTCTTGGGGGTTCCACGCAGACTAACAATCCTAGCAATGTACAACTCTGCTAGTTTTGCACTCTGGTAGGTTGTCTTGACAGGTATAAAGTGGGCTACCTTGGACAGTCGATCAACTATGACCCAGATTGAGTCATTTCCCCTACTAGAAGTAGGTAAACCGGTGATGAAGTCCATTCCGACGGAATCCCATTTCCATTCCGGAATCTGCAATGATTGCAATAGTCCTGCAGGTCTCTGATGCTCTGCTTTGACTTTTTGACAGATGTCACATTTGGCGATGTAGCTTCCGATCTCTCTCTTCATCTTGTGACACCAAAATTGCTCTTTCAAATCCTGATACATCTTTGTTCCTCCGGGGTGGATAGAATAAAGAGTATCATGAGCTTCCTTCATGATAACTTCCTTCAGCTCCAAATCTGCTGGCACACAGATACGTCCTTTGTACCACAGTACACCTTCTTCGTCTTCGGTGAATCTAGGTACCTTTCCTGTACCAATACAACGTTTGATTCCGTCGATACTTTCATTTCCCTTCCGGGCTTCCTTGATTTGGCTAATCAAAGTGGGTTGAAGTTCAATGCTAGCTAGGAATCCTTTGCTAACTAACTCAGTCCTGAACTGCTCCAACTCCTCATACAAACTTGGTTGCTTCTCCTTGATCATGGTGTTAAGCCTACATGGCAATCTGCTAAGAGAATCTGCTACCACATTGGCTTTGCCGGGGTGATAGTGAATGTCAAGGTCACAATCCTTGATTAACTCTATCCATCTCCTTTGTCTCATATTCAGCTCCTTCTGAGTGATGATATACTTCAAGCTCTTATGATCTAAGTAAATCTCACAGCGATTACCCATCAAATAATGACGCCATGTCTTCAACGCTAGAACCACGACTGCTAGCTCAAGATCATGGGTCGGATAGTTCTGCTCATGTTGCTTCAATTGTCGAGATAGATACGCGATGACTTTGCCTTCTTGCATCAATACACATCCTAGGCCAATCTTGGATGCATCACAATACACATCAAACGGCTTCTTGATGTGTGGCATGATCAAAATTGGGGCCGATATCAATCTCTTCTTCAGCTCTTGGAAACTGGCTTCACACTTGTCTGTCCATTCAAACTTCTTGTCCTTCTTCAAAAATTGGGTCATTGGTCGGGCTATGCTCGAGAATCCTTCTACGAACTTGCGGTAATATCCCGCTAATCCGAGAAATGAACGAACTTGGGTTTGATTGGTTGGGGCTTCCCATTCTTCGACATCTTTGATCTTGGTGGGATCAACAGAGACTCCTCCGGCAGAAACAATATGTCCTAGGAATCCTACTTCTTTCAGCCAAAACTCACACTTGCTGAACTTGGCATATAACTGATGCTCTCTCAGGGTTTCTAGGATGATTCTCAGATGTTGCTCATGCTCTTCTTTTGACTTGGAGTAGATAAGGATGTCGTCGATAAACACAACTACAAACTTATCTAGGAAATCCATAAAGATCTTATTCATGAGATTCATGAAATAAGCAGGGGCATTGGTTAATCCAAAAGACATAACCGTATACTCGTATAAACCATAGCGAGTAGTAAAGGAGGTCTTCGGAATATCCGTTGCACGAATCTTAAGTTGGTGATAACCAGTCCTAAGATCAAACTTTGAGAATACCTGAGCTCCAGTCAACTGATCAAATAGATCCTCTATCTTTGGCAAAGGGTACTTGTTCTTGATGGTGACGTCATTCAACTTTCTATAATCTGTACACAGACGATTGCCTCCATCTTTCTTGTCGACGAATAACACTGGTGATCTCCATGGAGATGCGCTTGGCTGAATCAAGCATGTTCCTAACATGGCATCCAACTGCTTCTTCAGTTCACTAACTCTGCGGGGTTCATGGTATAGGGTCTCTGGGCTATAGGTCCGGTTCCGGGGATTAGTTCGATGATGAACTCAATATCCCTATCCGGGGGCATACCTGGCAATTCATCTGGGAATACGTCGGGGTATTCACAGACTACTCTGAATTGGTCAATGGTGGGCAGGGCTACACTCTTGTTGCACTTGAATTGACAGGGTAAGGTTTCAGAGATATGCTCTACTGTTACTCCAGAACTACTGGTCATGGTGATGGCTTTCTTAGCACAGTCTATTAGTCCTTTATGCCTTGACATCCAGTCCATACCCAGTACTACTTCCAGTCCTTTGGTTCCAAGTACAATTAGGTTGGCATAAAAATCTATCCCATGTATTCTGATAGGTACAACTTTGCAAATTTTTCTAGCTTTTGTTGTTGAACCGGGAATTTGAACTATCATGACATGCTTCAGGTTGGTTGGGCGAATCTTACTAGTGCATACAAATTCTTCGGTGACAAATGAATGTGATGCTCCAGAGTCAAACAATACTCTTGCTAAAACTGAGTTGACAGAAAACATACCCAGCACTACATCTGGCGCTTCCTGGGCTTCTTCTGCGTTCATGTGGAAGAGACAACCGTTGCGGTTGTGCGGGTTCCCTAGGGCAAATCTCCTTCCTGGTTGAACACGACGCTGCTGCTGAGCTGGGGCATTCACAGGGGCATTGGCAGCAGTCTTCTTGGGACACTCATTGGAGTAGTGACCCTTCACTCCACACTCGAAACAAGTGATCTGGGACTTGTCCTTGACTGCGACAGGTACAACATTACTGCCAGTTCTGGGTGCAGTGTTGTTGTTGTTGTTGTTGTTGTTGTTGTTGTTGTTGTTGCTGTTGTTGTTGCTGCTCTTGGGAGGGGCACGGCTGAAATTGTTGGCATTACCGGAGTTGTGATTGTTTCCTCCGGACTTCACATTACCTCTGCTACGGTTGGGGTAGCTTGGGCGAGAATTTGGGGGTCGGTTGTTCCTTGGTGCATATTCTGATGAGGGGTTGGGACGGTAATTCTGGTGACTACTGGATCCAGACTGCTGCATCATACGATGCTTGCGGTTGTCGTTTGCCTGGTTAATCTTCCCTTCCATCTAAATGGCAGAGTCGACTAGCTCTTCGAGATCATCAAAACGGATGTTGACAAGGACAGTCTGCATCTCATCGTGCAGTCCGTTTAAGAATCTCTCCTTCTTGGCTTCCGTGTTCATCTCATTCGGTGCATATCTGGTAAGTGACAAGAATCTGTCACGGTACTCCACCACATTCATTCTTCCTTGCTTCAATTCGTGGAATTCATCTCTCATCCTGTTGACAAGACCTTGCGGCACGTGGGTGCGGCTGAACTTGACCTTGAATGCTTCCCATGTCATCACCTGGCCATGGTTCATAATGCGGATGCTATTCCACCAAGCTCTTGCATCTCCCGCCAGATAGTGGGTGGCAAAGAGGACTTTCTCATTCTCATCAACTCTGGCAACCTCTATGTTGTTTTCCATGGTCTGTAACCAGTCATCAGCATTTAATGGGTTTTCACATTGGTTAAATATTGGGGGATTGGTGTTCTGAAAGTTTTTGAGTTTGGATCCTTGGTGATCCTGATTTCCATGTCCTTGGTTGTTGAGAGCCATTTGGGCGTCTGCTACAATGTTGCTAAGTTGGCTTGACGCTTGGCCCTGCTTGCTTCACAGTCCGCGATGAGATTCTGCAAGATCTGCAGCATTGGGTCCTACGACGAGCTGCTCCCTCCTTGGTTCCCACGAGTCATCTGAAGATTGATATAGATATAGGGGTAAGAGGGAAAGTCTAAGGTTCATGGTTTTGGGTTTTCAAAGCTAAAACATTGAGTTAGACTCAGGTTTTTCAACTAACTTCTTTTTCATTCATGCAAGAAAGCACCCGATACAACACACACCACAACAAAAAAAGGGGAAAATAGATGGTTTGAAGAACCATTCTGCAAGCTACGATACACTGAGATGATACATCTCATGCTACGATAGTGCTCTAGTGCCTCTACTCATCATCGATGAAGTCGGAGTCTTCATCATCAGTGTAGAAGTCCACAGCATCCTCCTCCAGAAAGTCATCATCGTTGCTGAGGTAAGAATCCATATCTCCCTAGATGTCTTCACCCTCATCTTCTTCTTCCTTGGCGGCAAGCTGAGCTTCCTGCTCCTTGACGGTCTTCTTGAGGTCGGCCACCTTCTTGCAAAGACGGGTGATGGTGCGATCCTTCTTTGCACGCTGGTGACGAAGAGACTGGTGATCTTGGACGAGCAGTGCGAAAGTCTGGGCCTTCTGGTCGGCAATGGCACGGTTTTGGTTGGCTAACTCCCTGGCATTGTCCAGTTCTTGCTGTTTGTCATGAAGCAAGAAATCAAGGTTCTCCACTTGACGCCTCAACTCTGGGTGACTTGGCATCTCCATCGGCATTCCCATGAAGTCACGTCTTGCATAGTGAGCAAAACGGGTTCCTTGGATCTTGTTGACGCTGAGGGCACATAGGCGTGCAAGAGCTTCATGCATTGCCCTGGCTAATCCATCTAGCCAGTTGTTCTCTCTCACGGAGAACTGAATTCTCCCGAAAGTTGGTGCTTCGATGCTTCCCCGAAGATCCACGGTGACTAGCCACTGTAGGTCTCCTCCTAGGGGTCCTGGAAGTTGAGCTCCAAGAAACTCCGGATGTGGGCATCCCAGTAACTCCGACAGTGAATCCAGATCCCTCCCGAAGATCAACTGGCCTCCGTTTCCCAATTGGTAAAACTTGCTGAACTGAGTCTCCATCTACAAGAATTAAGGATGAGGAAGTTAGTGAAGTGATCAAGTGTGTCAAATTTTAAGTAGTAATGTAAGAATTTTGAGGAACATGTATTTTTGAGAAAGAATGAGTTGACAAGGGTAAGAGGGGAAATAGTTTTTCATAAATACTCACTTTGGTTTTGCAGCTAAATTTTTGGTTTGGACGTCCATTCTAACTAGGGTCTCCTATGGTCAGGATGGCTCTGATACCAACTTGTCAACACCCGGATTTTTAATCCCAGATGCCCGTTATGCCCTACCTCGCAATCCCAGGATTACCATTTTTGCGAGACATAACGGATTGGATATCACAGTACATCATCCATTATAAACCATACATAAGGTTTTACACAAATAAGGATCTCATGATCTAGTCTTTAATACAACAAGCAGCGGAAATAAAAGATAAGCATAGCGGTGGGGTCCATCTTCAGGGGCACAGGCAATGCTGACGAAGGCAGATAGTCCTAGTTATCATAGCCATCCTGCTGACCATCATCTTGATAATCTCCTTCATAGTCTGGCCATGATAATAGCCAGGGACAAAAGCCATGAGTACTCTTTAAGTACTCGCAAAATACTATTAACAGGTACTATAGTTCTAAATTAAAGTGCTGAATCTAAGTTAACTATAAAGTTAGGTTTGAAACCTAAGCTGAGTTCAGAAACCAAGAAAGATAAAATAAGGTTCTAGAATCACTTAAGTTGGGAAGCTATTATCATCAACATAACCCTGTTGTGGTCAAGTCAAAGTTCATCATTCATTTAAAGTTATTTAGAAAACATCTGACAATGAAACCGTATGACCATTCGAACTGTCCATAACCATGGACGCGGCTATTCGAATAGTTTGACACTCTGCAGAGGTGGTACACTTTCACCACAAGATTCAATACATCTGTCAGGGATAACCCTGAATCATCATACTTAGTATGCAGATAATCAAACACAACCTTCCCTTTACACACCGTAGTATAAGCACCTCTCCTATGAGCATGGCCTCCCAACCATGACCATCAGTCATCTTGGGCACTGCATAGGTGGACAACATTGAGAGGTAGCCTCAGCTCAAACCTCTACCATGAGGGAACTAATACTAATGCATATAAATTTCCAGCTAAGCCTTACCCAATTCAGGTAATGTGGTTGTACGGTAAATTTGGAATGGTATCGCATCCTAATCCAACCATCAGTTTTATAAAAGGGCTAAGGCTCATGCCTCATCATTTTCATCATCATAAACCAGTTGTGTTTCTCAACACATGTCAAAACATCTCAATAGAATGACTCATCATTCCAAGGTTTTCACAATTCATTTTCACCAAGTGCTCCCATCTAAAGTGACTCAAGTTTTTGATCTACTCTAAAATACTAAGTTAAGAGTGTTCACTAAGGTGGAAGGATGGGATCAATCTCATGCCATAGAATGATATCTAAAGGTTTCTAGGTAGGTCAAGTTTTATACTTTTTATGCTACCTTCAAAATAAGTAAGGAACTTGGTATAACCTAAGAGGGTAAAACTTGTAGGTAAGACTTGGGGTACTAATAGTCAAAGGGGTGTGATCAAAGCCTACCTAAAGCATCCTTGATCATTCATCTAGCTTAATTCTAGCTTGCTAACAATAGCTTGCCTTGGTTGGTGCAGTGGTTGAAGTTTTCTTCTTCTTCTTCTTCTTGGTAGAACTCCTCCTCCTCGAAAGCTTGGTCGGTACTAGCGTCTATAAATACATAGGGAGTGCACAATCACCACACAATACTTAACTAGGCTAAGTAGCATTCTAAAACACACAATTGATGATCTATTATCATCACAAGCATCACAAGTTTAATTCAATAGTTTCATCCTTTTTATTTTAGAAAAGTAATTTCTACTCATTGAAATATTAACTAAAATTTAATATTCACCACCAAAATATGGGATCATGTGGACACATGTCCTCACCACATATTCTAACATGTGGGAATGAGATTTAAGGGTTGGATCAATATTACTTTGGTTTAAGTTTATTATTTAATGATTTAAAGTGACTAGAAATGCCTATATAGCATTATTTTGGTACTAGTCCAAAGTCACTGCATGTAAACCTTAATATTATTACATATTTAGATAGATATGATGAAATGTGATTTTTGAGAGTTGGAATCAACTCAAAAGCTAACTTAGTTGATTTCATAAAAATGTTGCAAGTTGCAAAAGCTTCTGTCTTCTTATTTTTATTAGGAGAGATCTATAACTCTAATTGAATTAAATCCAACGTGCTTGGATAGATCATCTTAATACCTTTCAGACAAAATTGGTTTCATGCAATTTGGATTTCTAAAACTCTTTGAATTGATTTTCAAACTAGGGGATAGAAACTAGATTTAACTAAAAAGAAAAATCCAGATTTGAATCTATGGGCTAGCGCGGGAAAGGGCTTGGGCCGGCGCAGTGGTGCTCCGCGGCGCGGGGCTCAGCTGACATGTGGGTCCCACGTGTCAGCGGCATTTAAAACGCGAAACGGTACGCGTGCTGTGGGCCGTAGGATTAGAAGCGAGATCAACGACTGAGGGTCGTTGTCAATGACGAACAGGTCGCCGGCGAGCTCGAACCCTAGCGGCTCAGTGGGGGTCTACTGGGGGCGTACCAGGGCTCCAGCGGGGTCGGCGAAGGCAAATGACGGAAGGCAGGCGAGGCGAGGCGCGGTTGCGGTGGAGCTTGGGGTGGTCGCAATCAACGGCGCCCTTCTCCTTCCGCCGTGGCTGCTCCGGCTCCAATTCCGGCGAGCTGCTGCTCTACTTGCTCCGGCTAGAGGTGGGTGAGGTTCAGAGAGGTGGGGGAGTGGAATGGTGTGGAGAGAAGAGGCTGGGGAGGGCTCCTTTTATAGGCCCGACGGTGAGACCGAGCGGGATGGGCAGGCGACGGTGGCGACATGGCTACGACGAGGTAGAGGCATGGCTAGGGGTGGCGATCGATGGGCGGTTCCATGGCGGTGCTCTAGGAATTGAATGCGGCCATAGGGGCGGTGGCACGCGGTCTGGGCGAGGTGGCGCTCTACGCGGCCGAAGCGGCGGTGTCCACGGCAAGCGGTAGCTGAGAGGCTTTGGTTGGCAAACGGGGATGTCTGGGGTGTTCTCCAGGTCGAGGTGGAGCGGCGGGCGCGGGCTGGTACCAAGGGGTGGTCTGTGCGAGCAGGGACAGAGCGCGCTCTGGGGGCGGCACTGGCATGGTGCGGTGGCACTGGGCGCGGTTTGTGGTGGTCCAGGTCCACTGCCTGGGCAAGGGACAGGGGTGGCGGTGAGCTCCTGGCTACCTCCTAGACATGGCGAGAGAGGGGGAGATGGTCTGCTACGGCGGGGCAAAGTTTGGCCGGCGACCATGCCCTCGGGTTGACATGGCAAGAGGGTTAGGGACAAGAGGGAGGGGTGTTAAGGGTCTGATTAGACTAGGAGGGGACAGAGGAGATAAATGTAGATCATTTGGGGGCCAAACCCTGTTCAAAACAGTGAGCTAGGATTAGAGGTGATATTATGCATGCCAAGTGTTTGATGAAATGACCGCATGAAAGAAAGTTTTGAATTTTGGTTTCAAAAATTTTGAGTGGTCTCCACTAGTGATAGGTAGTCTCTGGTTGCAAGGATTTTGAAAATGGAGCTCAAATAGATGGTTTTTGAAATAGGGGTGATATATGCATATGCATTAGATTCAATTTTAAACTGCCATTTAAAATAGTTAACAGAATGTTTTTAGCAGATCAAAAGGTGGGCCTTGGTACCTCATTATGTGTACTAGAAAGGGGTGCAAAGATCAAGAATTGTTTCATTAAATTGAGTACTAGGAATAGCCAAAGTAGGCATGAGAGTTAAATTTGCCAAAATGACCATTCCTTCTTTTTAATTCTTTTTGATTTGATTTTCTTTAGGAAAAGTTTGGGAATGATGTAGATGATGTTTAAATCACCTAAGAAACATTTTACAAGCATTGGATCACTCAATCATGGCAATTCAAACAACTCCTATTTTAAATGCACACACATATGAATGCTTTCATTTTAAATTTGGAAAAGTTTTTGTTAACCCTATTTTTGGATGATTTGATCTAGATAAGCTTGGATTAAAGTTTTGGGATGTTACAGCCTACTACTTATGCTATCAGGATGACTCATGCTATCTATATTTGACTAGTAAGTGCTTCAACTATAATGGAATGAATAAAACTGCTAACTGTGTGAGTTCCTCGGTTTGACTTCCTCGTTTGGTCTCGAGGGGGAATACCAGGATGGGTATGATTGGTGTTAGTATAAGTTTGGTTCTGAATAGGCCTTTCTTATCTCTCTCTAATAGCCGACAGTTTATCGAGTCTCTATAGGTTGTTTAGTGCATGCTTCGCTGCCGCTTCAGTCCACCATACCTATGTAGGCGAGAGCCGCCGAATTCTAGCCTCATGCAGTACGCCTCAGATCGACGCTCCACTTTTTCCTTTGCCCTTTGTCGGCACCCCTTTTGTTTTAGCAGGTTTGAGATCGATGTCATTAGCAGGGTTACCCTTCCGGATTGGCCTGGGCAGGGTTATGGACGCCATTGGTTATTCTTCAGGGCTCTTAGCTCAATTTGCTTCTTATCCGTACTCGGATGTTGTATCGATTTCAAGGTGATTTGGATCTTTGTACTGTATATCTGTATTCTTGACTCAGTGAGTCATTGTTGTATATATATCTGTTCTGTGGGTTCCATCATGGACTACTGTGTAATGATATTACTTTGTTTTCCACCCGCACGAAAGTGCCTGGTGGGCGTCCTTCAATCATTTCTAGGCGGGTTTGGCGGGAAGTGCTAAAACTTGCATAGGGTCGATTCCAGGGTGTTACAAAGTAGTATCAGAGCTCAGCAGTTGCGATACCCCAATGGTTTAGCCTGTAGGATAACCTAGCTAACGGACGTTGTAGAGTGTCAAACTATTTTTGCAAAATCGGTTGAATAGATCTGAGTAGGTCTATTTTACTCCTTACCCCTATGCTATTCTCCTCTTACTTTTGCGAGTTTTGAATCTACTCTCTTATCTTTTCTTCAAGTCCAGGAATTCTCGTGGTTGGGTTTTTGTCGTACCTTCAAGGTTTCGATTCCTTCTGAAGTGGTGTTTCCACATCCGGTCTTCATGCTATCTGAGAATTTCCCTCTATGTACCTTTCAGTGGACCAAAATCCACTAAAACCTTTCTTTTATCTCCTGGTGTTTCCAAGACGACATCATCATCAGCTACCTCAACTCCTATAAAAGTCCTGCATCACTCCTTTATGTTCCGAACCTTCTGAACATTATTTGTCGAGACCTTCAGTCTGAATTCTGAGAGTTGGTTGCATAATTCTCCATTCATGTGCAGAGTAATGCTTTGGGTGCGCGATGGACGGATCCCCATCCGACTACTCTTATCATTCGCTTTTGTACATTGAACTGGTGGACCAATGCAATCTTTACTCCTTCCTTGGAAGTTAGAGGTGGCCTTTTCTTTCGATACCTTTACCTTCGTCTTTGTTTCTCCAGAGTGTTCTCTCGATGATCGTGAGCAACGACCTCATGTTGGTGGTGTCGACAATTTCAAGATGGAGCAATAATCTTTGTTAGTGGTGTCGCGAGGATCTACACGGCGCAAGAAGAATCCGATCATCAGCCTTCTTCCCCCATACCATGAGGTGGATCTCGAGGGCGAGATCCATTGTTAGTGGTGTTGAATTGTAGCACCCCGCTAAAACCACTACTAGAAAATCGCCGTGTTTTTGTTTTGTGCATCATCATGGCCACATGCTCATGTCATCATGCCACATTGCATTTGAGCATCATCATCATCATGAATATGTTTGCATAAAACTATTTCTAAAAGCCTGTATTTGTTTTCTAAATATCCCTGTATTTATTTCAAATTAAAACCTCGGTCCATCCAGATCTTTTATTTGTCTAAACTATTTTACAAAAGAATATCTCAAACTAAATAAAAATATAAACTATTTTTACCTGGGAGGCTGCCACCGGCCAGGCCCAAAGGCCCAGCTGACAGCAGCCTACTACCAAGATAAGAACCCTAACCAGCTAACACCACCTAAACCCTAAACCTACCCAGACCCACCCCGCCGCCACCAGTACGCAATGCGCTACACGACCCAACCCTGCACCCCGCGCAGCATCGCAACACGTGCCCCGTGTCACACCAGACCACACTGCAGTGACCGGCCACGCAGCATGGCACACCCCGACACGCCCCGCCCCACCTCCTGCCAACTCGCTACCGACAACCACCTGACGTGCAGCGCGTGACCCATGATCGCCACCAACCCCACCCCGACTCCGTCGCGTCCTTGATTCCTCGCGATCCCCTCTCACTGGGCCGCTCGACCTTGCTCGCTGCCCTCCCCGGCTCCCTTCCTCCTCGGCCCTACTTCGCGCGCCGCCGCAGAGAGCCCGCAACATCGCCAAGCTCGTCTCCCCGCCGGCCCCGCACTGTGGCTCTCACCCGCCCTGCGCCGGTGCCCCCAAGCACCTCCGTTCGCCGCTGCCTCTCTCCTCTGTGGGCCGTTGTCGCCACAGCCGCCCTTCCTCGCCTTCCTGGCACCACCCCGCTGCCTTCTGTCGATCCCTCACGGAAGCGGTCGCCGCCGCGCGACCCTCCCCTGCCTTGCAAGCTCGTCCGCGGCTGCCCTCGGGCCTGTGCTTCGGCCAGGCCGAGCCTCCTCCGCGCTCCGCCGCCCGGCACTCTCCTACCGGCTACGCATGACCCTAGCGGCCCCGCGTGTCCCAGACCTCGCCCTGCCGACCTGCGCCGCCACCCTCGTGCCCTCGGTGCCCATGAGCATGTCTCGCCATCCCTCTCCACCGCAAGCTCTGCCTCACGCCACGCCTGCAGTTCTGCAGGTCTGGCGGTGCCTCTGCTCCATATGCAGGCACATCTCGGTCGTCATGCTTGCCCAGCTCGCCACGAGGTCCCCTAATCCGACCCGGACCTCACCAGCCTTCTCTTGTGCAGCAAACTAACTCTATGTCTTTTTCGTACCCGACGTCTGGAAGCCACCCGAACGAGCTCGTCGCCCTCTCTGTATCCTGATCGCAAGGTGTTCGTGCCACTGTTCAGATGAGACAAGACCTTTTGCAGTGTTTTCGCTCGAAGATAACCAGAGCGCAAGGAAGAGATATACCCATTCCATCAAGATCCACCGATGCCAAGTACATCGATGAGAGAAGATGGACCCGAGGGATTCCGAGAAGACCGGCAAGGAATGCTTCACGGAACCCAAACCACTCGGAATGCCAAGTCCTTCTTCCAGGATCTGATGGCGAGACCCTGAAGACCAAACTCGAACCACATCGAACCCCAAGATCTTCGACCCCTAATGTGATCCCCTATTCGAGACCCTATTTTATAATATATGACATCTATCTTGTTGCATATTAAATTGCTCATGCTCGGATACATATTCATTTGTTTGGGGATATTTAGACAATTCACATCATAATTAAATATGGAGACCATATGTGGGCGAATCTAGTCTTATATTGACTCCATTTAAATTGGTTAGCGAACCGTGCCATGTTTCACCTTGTTAAGCCAACATTTAAAATACGGGGTATCTAAGCAACATGAACCACTTAATTAATTGTCGGGACCCTGATTCCGCTTAATTTTGTCTAGTCGCATCGCATCTTTGCCATGTCATACATCATACATACATCATGCCAGATATTTTGCCGTAGTATTAAATATTGCATCCGGTATTTCTTTTAGTGCTTTGCTTCTTCACGGATTAGGCTGTTGAGTTGATGCGAGTACCGACAAGTTCTCCAGTGTATCTCCGGCTATGTTTTCCAGGCGAGCATTCTCCCCCTTTCTACCTATTTTGCATTTATAGTCTTTATTTCCTCCTGTTGATCTATTGCTATCCGTGTCGCGATACTTTAGTGTTCCGTACCAGATATATTCCGTGCAACCTTTATATTGCCTTGGACACCTCCTATTACATGTTGTTTGGTAGATAGATGGTCTCGCGAGTCGTAGTCGCTTGCTCAGGTGTGATCCCGTGTCGTGAAGCACCACACAGTTGTTGGAGTGTTGTCATATGCTTTATGGTGGAGATGATCATGACTTTAAATGCAACTTGATTAAAATGCTGGGAATAGTTATAACTAATGCAGAGGCATCGGTGGGCAATAGAAAATATTTGGTTTTTAACCGCTCACTTGTGTCCCGTAGGCCTCGAGTACTTGATACCTGTTCATTGACTATCGCACTATCAGCATGTGGGACCATGAATCCCCTTAGCCAGAGCTTGATTCATTTCTTATTTCTTGGGGCCACAAACTAGTTTGGGGCTTTATTACTATCATGTACTTATGCCATGCTTTACTGCTTTATTTACGATTGTGCGTGGAGCACCTGTACTGTTTAGGAATTACGGAATGTTTTCGCGGTATCGAGAAGCCCAGTCACACTTTCGGGTTCCCAGTCGTTTACAGCCATTGGCGCAAACCTTGGGTCCGTCTCGGAGCCGGCCAACTTCGTTGCGGGTAGCTTAATGGGGTGGCCCCCTGAAATATTTTATGAATCCTGTGATTGCTTTGTCGTGAAAGCCTTGTTGGGTTTTGATTTGGTTTTTCCGAGGTTGATCGTGGGTGTGTTGCTATTTGTGCACGCCTGCAGGGTAAATCTTTCTGAAAGCCATGTCCACGGTTATGGACGACTTGGAGCACAGTATCTCGATCATAGACAAGCATAACTAAAGTAGCATTATAAATTTGACTTAATATGTGACTAGTAATCAGATTCACTACAATGGAATGGATAATAAAAGTGCTAACAACTGGTGGAACTGGGGTGTATCGTGTCATGTTGTACCTGCCTAGTAAGTATCACAACTCCAATGGAATGAAATAAAAGTGCCAACAACTGCTAGGTTTGGGATGTCTCGTGCTAATTGTCTCTGACTAGTAAGTATTGCAACTACAACGGAATGGTTAACTAAAACTGCCTACTACTTATGCTATCAGGATGACTCATGCTATCTATATCTGACTAGTAAGTGCTTCAACTATAATGGAATGAATAAAACTGCCAACTGTGTGAGTTCCTCGGTTTGACTTCCTTGTTTGGTCTCGAGGGGGAATACCAGGATGGGTATGATTGGTGTTAGTATAAGTTTGGTTCCGAATAGGTCTTTCTTATCTCTCTCTAATAGCCGACAGTTTATCGAGTCTCTATAGGTTGTTTAGTGCATGCTTCGTTGTCGCTTCAGTCCACCATACCAATGTAGGCGAGAGCCGCCGAATTCTAGCCTCGCCGTGTGCCTCGCCTCGACGCCTCTTTTCCTTTTCCCTTTGTCGGCACCCCTTTTGTTTTAGCAGGTTTGAGATCGATGTCGTTAGCAGGGTTACCCTTCCGGCTTGGCCTGGGTAGGGTTATGGACGCCATTGGTTATTCTTCAGGGCTCTTAGCTCAATTTGCTTCTTATCCGTACTCGGATGTTGTATCAATTTCAAGGTGATTTGGATCTTTGTACTGTATATCTGTATTCTTGACTCAGTGAGTCGTTGTTGTATATATATCTGTTCTGTGGGTTCCATCATGGACTATTGTGTAATGATATTACTTTGTTTTCCACCGCTTTGAAAGTGCTCGGTGGCGATCCTGAATCGTTTCTATGCGGGTTTGGCGGGAAGCACTAAAACTTGCATATGGTCGATTCGAGGGTGTTACAAGTTTCAACAAATGTAAAACTTCCATTAAAACATAAGATACTATAGAACTTCCTTTAAAAAGTTCAATTGATCAAAGAGAACCCAAAGAGAAAGAGATTAAGAGGCAAATGCAAATAATGGCAGAATTCTGTCAAAACAGACCAGCAGGTAAAAACCAATTTTTTCGAAGACCTTATGTTACTTCCCTCTCATTAGAGGTTATTCTTGGCACAAGAATCAAATAAAAAAGGATAAGGAGAGGTTATTACAGAAGTAATAACTTTCAAGACTCAAGAAAACTATTGGGTTATCTCCCAAGAAGTACTTTTCTTTAACGCCTTTAAGTTAGGCATGATAGTTTGAGAAGATGCTCACATAAGAAATATGAATTGAAGTAAAAGAGAGCATCAAGAAGCAAATTCAAAACACATTTAAGTCTAACCCACTTCCTATGCATAGGAATCTTGTAAAGAAACAAGTCATGAAAGCACTAAGCAACAAGCATAGGAAAGCAAAACAAGTGCAACTTCAAGACTTTCAACATAAAGAGAGGAAACTTAATAATGTTGAGATACATAAGCCCATGTTTCCCTCTCTCATAATAACTTTCAGTAGCAACATGAATAAAATTAACAATATAACTATCACATAAAACATTCTTATCATGAGCCACTTGCATAAAACAATTATTACTCTCCCTATAAGCATAGTCATTCTTATTAATCATAGTGGGAGCAAATTCAACAAAATAGCTATCATTATTATTATTCTCATCACCATAATCATCAAATATAGGAGGCATATTGTAATCATAATTAATTTTCTCCTCAATAGTAGGTGGACTGAGAATATCATATTCATCATTGTAATCATCATATATTGGAGGTTTGGTATCATCATAAGCAATAGAATAGCTATCTTCCAAAGCTGGGGAACTAAAAAGATCATTTTCATAAAAACTAGCTTCCCCAAGCTTAGAATTTTCCATAGCATTAGCAATAATGGTGTCAAAAGATTTCATACTAACAACATTGCTATTAGCATGCAAATAAAGTTCCATAGGTTTTTTAATTTTCTCTTCAAACACTTCATGTCCTAACTCAAGATAAATACAGCAAAGCTCTCTAATTTTGTTGTTGTTTTCCATTAAGCCTAACTAGTGAAAACAAGAAACAAAAAGACAAAATTGCAGAATCTAAAGGAAATAACTTCGAGCACTCACACCAGAGGATGTGAGTACCTTTTACCTTACCTCCCCGACAACGGCGCCAGAAAATAGCTTGATGTCTACGCACTTCTATTCTTGTAGACAGTTGTTGGGCCTCCAAGTGCAGAGGTTTGTAGAACAACATCAAGTTTCCCTTAAGTGGATTACCCAAGGTTTATCGAACTCAAGGAGGAAGTGGTCAAAGGTATCCCCTCTCAAGCAACCCTGCAATCAAGATACAAGAAGTCTCTTGTGTCCCCAACACACCCAACACACTTGTCAGGTGTATAGGTGCACTAGTTCGGCGAAGAGATAGTGAAATACAAGTGGTATGGATATAAGACAATGGTGCCAGAAAATAGCTTGATGGTGTGGAAGAGACTAAAGGCAATCTAAAATAAAGATGGAAGCAAGCAAACATGTAACATATCTAGTAGCAAACAGTGTTTCAATGTTTAGATACAAGGCCTAGGGATCATACTTTCACTAGTGAACACTCTCATATAAATATCTTCTCTTTATGATACTACTCTAAACTACTCTCCGGTTGGACACTCTAATCCATGGTAGGGCTATAACAACACTCCTAAAAGTTCGCTTTCCCCATCTAGATAACCCCACACTGTCACCTTGAGCGCTAGATGGTTCCAACAAACACCACAATTTCATAGAGACATCCAACTCCAAATATAACTCATAACAAGTAATTGTAATCTCTAGCCTAAGTGCCACCATGGTGTGCACGCTGTCACTTTCACACACATGAGGAGAGCAGAGATCTATTAAAGCACTTGAGTAGCAAGGAAGATCTACTAGATTACAAAGCTCATGATCTCATAAGATCACGCATAGAGAGAGAGATAAACACATAGCTATCGGTAGAACCCTTAGCCTCGAGAGAGAACTACTCCCGCCTCATCATGGGAATCAACAACGAAAATGGAGATGGTGGTGGAGATTGATGGAGATGGCTCCGGGGGCACTTCCCCATCCCGGTAGGGTGACGGAACAGAGACTTCTGTCCCCCGAATCTCCTCTTCAGTGGCGGGGGCGCTGCGGAACTTTTGGCCGTAGGCTGTTCGACTTAGGGTTTTCGCATCGGGGGCTTCTTATAGGCAAAGGGGCAAGGTCGGTGGCCGGCCAGGGGCCTACACCATGCCCTGGCATGGCCTAGGGCTGCCTGCGCCAAGGGGGTGTGTGGCCGCCCTGTGGCCCCTCTCTGTCTCGTCTTTTGGCTCCATGAGTCTTTCGATAAAATATCGACTTTGGCTTTTGTCCGGTCCAATTCTGAGAATATTCATTTTCTGACTTTCCTAGAACCAAAAACAGCAGAAAACAGGCAACTGGGACTATGGCATCTTGTTCATAGGTTAGTCCAAGAAAGTGTATAAAAATACTCCAAAGTCTGGACAAAACATAAGAAAGTAGATATAAAACAAGCATGGAACATCAAAAATTATAGATACGTTAGCAACGTATCACCATACTTTATGATAATGTAACCATGTTTGGTAAATTGGTGCATATTGGTATTTCAACATTGTTTAGAAAAAGAGCTTCCATATTTGGAGTTATTTTAAAAGCTGCAATCGATAATAATGGCTTTAATTTTGTCATATGATATATGGCGTACCATGTATGAATTTGCATGGCTTTCAGACCAGGTGACCAAGGTCATGGCCACACCTTTGCTATAGTTTATAACAACATGTTTTTATTTGGTAGATTGGTCCGTATTATTGGCATTTAAAATATTATTTACAAAGGAAGCTTCTGAATTGGAAGATATTTTCAATTTTTCAAGCGACGATAATGGCTTTTGTCATGAAGAAACTACAAATAAGTATGGCTCAAAATCCCATTGCCCTAGTTCCACACAAGATATATATAACCCGGGGTTTAGGGTTCGTGTTTTTTGGGTTGAGGGTTTAGGGGTTTAGGGTTTATGGTATATGATTTAGGATGTTAGGGTTTAGGGCTTAGGAGTTTAAGGTTGGTATTTAGGGTTTAGGGTTTTAGGGTTTAGGGTTTTCTAGGTTTTAGGGTTCATGAATTTTCAATAATAATGTTCAAGGTTATATATATATGCTTATATATATTCGTGCAATAGACTCGTGTTATCGCACTTTAATGAAAGTATCTCGGATTTTGATCTATAAGTGCATCATACCTCCTTGGTAAGGGGTTGAGGGTTTAGGTATTTTGTGGTTTTGGGGGTTTAGGTGTTTAGGGTTTAGGTTTTTTGGGAATTTTTGATAATGTTCAAGCTGCTTTATATATGCTTATATTCATGGAATTGAATAGCGTTAGCACAATTTGAGGAATGTTTATCTGAAATTTTGATCTACAAATGCATGTGATACCTCATTTGCCAATGTCGTTTAGGTGGGGTTGAGGGTTTAGGGTTTTAGGGTTTAGGGCATTTTCGATAATGTTCAAACTTTATTGCTATATTCGTGTAATAGAATGGTGTTACCGCAATTTAATGAAAGATCGAATCTCAAATTTTGATCTATAAGTCCAGGATACATGCTTGGTTAGGGTTTATATGGGTCTAGGGTTTATGGTTTTACGGTTTAGGTTTTATGGACTGAATAGAGTTTAGGGGGTTTATCAAATTTTCAATAATACTCGAGCTTTATGCTTATATTCGTTGAATAGAATATGGCATTACCTAACTCAATGAAAGTATTTCAAAATTTGTTCTATAAGTGCATGATACCTGATTGGTTAGGATTTATGGGTTAAGGGTTTGGGGTTTTAGGTTTAGGTTTTATTAGGGGTTGTTTAGGGTATTTTCGATAATGCTCAAGATCTATGCTTATATTCATCGAATAGAATGGAGTTACCAATTTAATGAAAATATATCAATTTTTGATCGATAAGTGCATGCTATGTGCGGTGTTGAGGGTTAGGGTTTTAGGGTTTAGGGCATTTCCAATAATGTTCAAACTTTATTGTTATATTCATGGAATAGAATGGTGTTACCACAATTTAATGAAAGATCGAATCTCAGATTTTGATCTATAAGTCCACGATACCTGCTTAGTTAGGGTTTATATGGGTCGAGGGTTTAGGGTTTTAGGGTTTTACGGTTTAGGTTTTACGGACTGAATAGAGTTTAGGGGGTTATCGAAATTTCAATAATACTCAAGCTTTATGCTTATATTCGTCGAATAGAATATATATGGCGTTACCTAACTCATTGAAAGTATCTCCAAATTTGATTTATAAGTGCACGATACCTGTTCTGTTATGGTTTATGGGTCGAGGGTTTGGGGTTTTAGGTTTAGGTTTTATTAGGGGTTGTTTAGGGTTTATGGTATTTTCGATAATGCTCAAGATTTATGCTTATATTCATCGAATAAAATGGAGTTACCAGTTTAATAAAAATATATCAACTTTTGATTGATAAGTGCATGCTACGTGTTTGGTAAGGATTTTGGGTTTAATTAGTGTTTAAATTTTAGGGTTTCGGGAATTTTAAATAATGTTCAAGCTTTATGCTTATATTCGTGGAATAAAATGGGGGTACCGCAATTTAATGAAAGTATCTCAAATTTTGATATATAAGTGCATGATACCTACTTGATTAGGGTTTATGGCTCGATGGTTTAGGGTTTTACATTATAGTTTTATGGTTGTTTCCAGTTTTGGGTTAAGAGAATTTTTGGTAATGCTCATGATTTATGCTTATATTCGTCTAATAGAATGGCGTTACCTGATTTAACTAAAGTATCTCAATTTTTGATCTATAGTTGCGCGATACCTACTTGGTCAGGGTTTAGGGGTTTATATTTTTTGGTTTAGGATTCCGTGAATTCTCAATAATATTTTCAAACTTTATGGTTATATATATTCTTGAACAGAATGGTGTTACCGCAGTTTAATGAAAGTATCTCAAAAATTGATCTACAAGTCGATGATATCCTTGATGACCCACAAGTATAGGGGGTGTATCACAGTATTTTCGAGGGAAGTGAAACCCAATTTATTGATTCGACACAAGGGGAGCCAAATAATATTTATAAGCCTTAACAACCGAGTTGTAAATTCAGCTGCACCTGGAAACAATCTTGCTCACGGTAGTTTATCAATAGCAACAATTTTGTAATAGAATAGCAAAGTAATAGCGGTAGTAAAAGCAAAGACAGTATTATCAATTGCAGTAAATGATGACCCACAAGTATAGGGGGTGTATCGCAGTATTTTCGATAAGTAATAGTGTCGAACCCAACGAGGAGCAGAAGGTGCTGGCTAGTGGTATGGATTAGGAATTCTCTGCAAATACTTAGCAAACAGATTTTTAGGGGTTTTTGATAAAGCAAGTAAACAAAGTACGAGTAAATAAAAGACAGTAGGAATAAATGCAGCAAGTGGCCCAATCCTTTATGCAGCAAAGGACAAGCCGGTTGTATTTCTATAGATGACCAAATGTTCTCGAGGACACATGGGAAGACTGTCAAGTGCTTTCGCTTCATATAGCTGATTAATCTTCTTTAGCTTGCTAAGTGTTGTGTGGGTGAACCTGTGCTAATGTACCGCCCCATCCAAGACTAATACATACTTGTGATTATACCCCTTGCAAACATCCGTAAGTACAAGAAAGTAATTAAGGTAGAAACCTAACCACAACTTTAAACTCTAAGACCCTTACGTCCCTTGTGCAATGGTTTCCTAACGGGGTTCAGGTTTCATTACTCGCAACCCCTACGATTAGTAGCCAAATACATAATGCATTCCCCTAGGCCCATATAGGTGAAGTGTCATGTAGTCGACGTTCACATGACACCACTAGAAGAAGTACACCACAACTTAAATAACAATCTATTGAATCTTTCTCAACGCAACTCCACTACTAACAACAAGACTTCTCCCATGTCCTCAAGAACAAAACGAACTACTCACAAGACATCATATAGATCATGATCAGAGATGGAATAATGATGTATAACAATATGAACATAAACAATAATTCAATGGTTCACTCAATAACATCAACTACAAAGAGTAATCAACACCGGGAAAGTTTCCCCTATGAACTAATGCAAGATTCAACTCAATTGTTACAGCAATATGGAGATGGTGATGAGGGTGCTGATGGTGTTGATGGTGGTGATGATGATGATGATGATCCCGATGAAGTCCAGCTTGATGGTGGTGTTGATGGCGACGATCTCCCCTCTCCGGGAAGGAATTCCCCGGCAGAAATCTGTCTGCCGGAGAGATCTTTCTCTCTCGGTGTTTTCTGCCCCGCAGAGGCAGCGGAATCTTTCTGTGGTTGCTCCCCGAGTCTTAGGGTTTTGTGGGGATGATATACGCTAGAGGGGAGAGGCTGGAGTGGGCCAGGGTGGCCACACCACTCCCTGGCACGGCCTAGGCCTGCCCGCGCCATGGGGTGGTGTGGGCCCCCTGTGGCCCACCTCCACTCCATCTTCTGGCATCCTGAGTCTTCTGGAAAAATAGGATTTTCCGTATATTTTCCCGGATTTTCTGATCTTCGCGAATTTTGCCTCCAAACAGCACCTTTTCCATCAGAATCCTGACTGCAGCGTTACATGCTCCAAAAGTCATCAACCATGCAAAAATATATGAAATAACATAAGTATCACCTCTCAATACGAAATATATCAATGAATAATAGTGAATTAAGACATAGAATAGTGATGCAAAATGGACGTATCAACTCCCCCCAAGCTTAGACTTCGCTTGTTCCTAAGCGAAACTGAGCTCAATAAACATGACCTCAGGTTTATGGAGTGAAGAGTCGATAAAAGAATACGGACAAGAAGCATCACATTCATCAAAAGCATAGATCATAATAGAAGACAACTCACTATTATATAACTAAACTTGCAAAGAGTAAAGGAAACACAATAAATATATATAGAGTAAATCATAATTGGTAATGGCAAACTTAGCTCTTGGTCGAAGAATAGTTGATAATTTGCTGGAGTTCACAAATAGCTGGTTTTTCAATGATAGCTTTCAAAGTAGTAAACATCAAGATAAGAGCAATGTGCAAAGCAAGGAACATAAGAAACATGATTGAATAAATCATCATATGAATGAATGAAACACATCAACTCAAAATACTTGCTGAGATAGAAGGGAGTAGGTTTACTGACTCAACTACAAGGTAAAAGAAAGGGCCCTTCAAAGAGGGAAGCAGGGATTGCAAGTCTCATAAAGAGCTCCCAAAAATTATGATACTTACTAGCTTTCAGCTCTCATTGCCCCTATCATAGGCATCTTTAGGTGATTAAGGTTAAAGTGAGGTCCAATCTGAGTTATATGCTTGGCAGACTATAAACTGAAAATCCCAAGTCCCTTGAGTACGAGGGCCGCTCCTCATGCTACTCAACTTTAGTTACCGGTAAGTTCTTGTCATCGTAAGTATGTGCGTATTATTGAGAACCGCCAACGGGGTACCCCTTGCCCGATGATACGGAAGAATCCCCATATCAAAATGAAAAGGCAAGCAGACAATGAGTATCTCAGCAATCTTCTTATTTACCATGGGAAAATGGTGCATTTTTCTCTCTTTCCTCTTTTCATAGTATCTTTTTTTTCTTTTTATCAATAGCTATCTCTCTCTTTTTTATAAGAAGAATGCTTCATAGATATCATTATGGTTACACTGCAGGTTTCCACCATGTCAGCATGGGTTAGACCAGCAGCCCAGGCGTTTCTCTAACACACATACATAACTCCATGGACTTACAAGCTCCCCTTTTATTTCACACCGACGACATCCGCAAACAAAAGAGCAAGGTATCAACTGGGTATATATTTACAAGTGTTGAAAGCGTTCCCGTGACAGCATGGTTCTGCTAATCCCCAGCCTATAATTTGCAAGCATATAACTTTCATGGAGAGTTCAGAATGGTTCAGGTTTATTAAGTGCAAGAAAGTAAAGTGTGCCATCAAGTTCGTGAGAGATTTAATCACTAATTTTCACATAACAAGTTTAATTTGGGAGGTAGACAAAACAGGAATTTACTTGGAATAGCAATAATGCTACTAGGTAGGTATGGTGGACACAAATGGCAAAGGTTTTGGTTTAAAGGAGGTGGATGCGCGAGAAGAATTCCCTCTCAGTACTGGTTTTTGGCTAGCAAGGCTGGGTAGCAAGTATAAGAGTTGAAGGAAACAAACAAACATACAAATGATAAAGACAAACATGCAATCTTCCTTGGAAGCACAAAAGATCTTAACTAGAGAATACTAAACTTATGAGCAAATCAAGAAAGAAAGATGATGAAATTATTTTGCTCTCGAGAGTACTACTATATTTTTCTTTTCAACTCTCAAAAAGGTGTTGCTACTGCCCGAGCCAGGTTTGCCAAAACCAACTAAATTAACTCAATGATCCCAAAGTGCTACCAATACTAACAACAAGATCAATCATATAACCACGAATTGAAAACTAACATAAGCTATGCAAAAGAGTGAATGATAGAACTTCTCATTAATACTCCATAATAGAAACTCACCCTAAGGGATACAAATCTAACGAGAGAGGGGACACTTCCATAATGCAAACCATACTACAAAATAACTCCTATATTCATGATATGACTCTACTAATAAGGTAAAAAGATAGAAGATAGTGATGTGATACCGCGGCACTCCCCCAGGCTTGGAACAAACTAAGGGGATGCCAAACCTGATGACGAATTACTCCTTTGGCGGTGGTGGTATCCTCTCGATGAGCTCCTTGATCAGTTTCCCAAAGTCCTCAATCTCGAAGGTGAGATTACGAATCAGCTGTGAGTTTTGCTCAATGCGGCTCATGATCATGTCGTGTTGAGAATTCCAGCTCTTGCTATTCTTTCCCCACTCTTCCTCCTTGAAGTCTTGTTTTCCTGCATGGCTAGAACGAGGCAAATCCCAATTGGAGGGTTATTTCTCCTTGAGCATATTCTGGTATTGATGCTCATGGATAAGGGTATGGAAAGGATTCTTGGTGTGTGGAGGAAGTGACCAGGGATTTGAACGGTGATGAGGAGGCTTCCCTCCAATGGCTGGGTTTGCCACCACTCCAATGCTTGCAATGGTGGTGCCGGGATGCGGACGTTGACCTTGCTCCTCTTCACCTTCACTCTTGATCTCCTTCTCCTTCCCGAGGTCTTGGGGGTCTTCCTCCATGGGCTCCTTCCCTTTATCCTTGGCGGACACCATTGTGCTTCTAAGCTCTCAAAGAGTATATCCTGACAGAAACATATCGAAACAAAAACACAACGAAAACACGATATACGGATCTCGGGGGATCCCGGGGGTTATATATTACGAAGTTTCATATCAAAAGGAAGGTACTGGAAGAAAACGAGTCGGAGACGGAGTCCTGGGTGGACTCACCACCTGGTGGCACGGCCAGGGGTGGGCCCATGCCACAGGGTGGTGTGAGCCACCCTGGCTCCGTTTCCGTCCCTTTTTCGCTTCGTAGCTTTCCTTATTGACAGAAAACTACAAAAATATAGTTGGATTGTATTTTCGTGGAACTTTTCTTGCCAGAACTGTTACCTATTTGAACACGGACTCTGCAGGTCTCTGAATTTGGTATCTAGTAGATTCTTCTGGGGTCATCTCTTGAATATCATCTATATATTCATCTTCATATACTTATTACCTGAGTCATAAAACCTTTCTCTTCCTTATTACACCATTGTCTCCATTTCCTGGAAATTTCTTTCACACAAAACTCCACATAGTTCTCATTAGATACATTAGTATATAAGAAGTGATAAAACCTTTTAAGTCCAACTTCAACTGAAAACCATCAAAATAAAAGCTCCTATAGCAACTCCTTCTGAAAACCCAAAAAGAATTCAAAAAAAAGGAAATCGAACAAAGAAGCAAATGCAAGAGTGGCTAAATCTGTCAAAACAGACCAGAAGGTAAAGATCAATTTTTTCGAATATCTTATGTTGCTCAAATCAAAAAGTTCAAAACTAACGAAAGTTAAATAACAACCTGGGTCAGAAGCACAAAAAATTACAGCTCAATCCGACATACAGAGGTCTCTCACGAATTTTTATGGTGAAGCACAAAAATCTGTTTCGGGACAGCAACTTCCCCAAATCTTACTTCTCTCTCATTAGAGGTTGATCTTGACACAAAAACCACACAAAACGGATAAGGAGCGGTTATTACCGAAGTAATAACTTCCAAGACTCAAAGAAACAAAAAACAAACTGAAAGCAAAAACAAATTGGGTTGTCTCCCATAGAGCTCTTTCTTTATAGCCATTAAGATGGGCATGATAATTTTGGAGAAGCTCTCATAGGGATATGATTTGAAGTGAAAGAGAGCATTAAGAAGCAAAGAAACACACATTTAAGTCTAACCCACTTCCTATGCAAGGGGATTTTGTAAACAAACAAGTTGTTGAAACCATAGGAAACTTGCATAAGAAGGCAAAAGAAGTGCAGCATAAAAACTTTCAGCATAAAACGGGGAAACTTGATATTATTGAGATGCATAAGAACACTTTTCCCTCTCTCATAATAACTTTCAGTATCATGCATAAACTTAACAATATATCTATCACAAGGACCATCATAGCAATGATCACTTATTCTAACAGAAAACACGGGAATACTAGCTCTCATAACAGTACTTTGTGAAACAATATTAGAGGTATCCTTACAAAGGATAGTGTGTCCCTCTTTTTCATATTTAGCAACAAAGTCTTTCACATTTGCTACTATAGGTTCATCAACCATTTGTTTATAAGGTTCAACAGCTTTATTCATACTTTCATTAACCATACTAGCTATCATAGAATGTTCCTTCATCTTAAATGGGAAAGGAATTTTCTCAATATAAGGTTTAGGTAAAACATGATTAGCAGTATAAACTTCAGTATTTCTTGCAGGAACGCTCTTAGCAACATCTTTATCAGGTTCATGATACTTATTCCACTTCTTTTTAGGCACTTCAATATAGGAAGCAAAAGCCTTAAAATAAGAAGCAATAGCTTGAGAGTCTAGACCATAAGCATTTTTAATATTTTGAAAGTCGTGAGTTCCCATAAAAGATTTGATGCATTCATAATCATAATTTATACCTGACTTTCTATCTTTGTCATTCTCCCAAGCTTCAGCATTGTCTTGAATATGATCTAGAAGATCCCATTTAGCTTCTTCTTCCATACGAGTGAATGATCCAGCACAAGAAGCATCCAGTAAATCTTTATCATGTAGAGGGAGCCTTGCATAAAAGTTATTGATAATAATATTGTTGGGGATCTCATGAATGGGACATTTGAGCATTAGTAATTTCAATCTCCCCCAAGCTTGAGCTGTACTGTCTCCATCAAGAGGCCAAAAGTTGTATATTTGATTCCGATCTTTATGAATCTCACTAGGAGGATAAAACTTTGAATAAAAGAGAGGCACTATTTCCTCCCATTCTAGATCTTGACCATTCTTCAGCAACTTATACCATTCCTCAGCTCTTCCTTTCAGTGATAATGAGAATAACCTCTTCTTAACTTGATCCGTAGTAATACCTGCACACTTGAACAACCCACATAATTCGTGTATAAAGAGTAAATGATCACCGGGATGGACAGTTCCATCCCCAACATAGTAGTTATCCATAACATGATCAATAATTCTTGTAGGTATTTTGAAAACATCTTTCTCAGCAGGTGGTGTCTTATCTACTACCTTAGCAGTGGTAGTAGCATTACCAAATAAAAAACTCAGCGAATTATCCATAATGAAAATAAAGCAACTAGCGGAAGTAAACAATACTCACAGTAGAAGTTTCCTTTACCAGTTCCACTCTCCAATAGCGCTTCACTCCCCGGCAACGGCGCCAAAAAATAATCTTGATGACCCACAAGTATAGGGGGTGTATCGCAGTATTTTCGATAAGTAAGAGTGTCGAACCCAACGAGGAGCAGAAGGTGCTGGCTAGTGGTATGGATTAGGAATTCTCTGCAAATACTTAGCAAACGGATTTTTAGGGTTTTTTGATAAAGCAAGTAAACAAAGTACGAGTAAATAAAAGACAGTAGGAATAAATGCAGCAAGTGGCCCAATCCTTTATGCAGCAAAGGACAAGCCGGTTGTATTACTATAGATGACCAAACGTTCTCGAGGACACATGGGAAGACTGTCAAGTGCTTTCACTTCATATAGCTGATTAATCTTCTTTAGCTTGCTAAGTGTTGTGTGGGTGAACCTGTGCTAATGTACCGCCCCATCCAAGACTAATACATACTTGTGATTATACCACTTGCAAACATCCGTAAGTACAAGAAAGTAATTAAGGTAGAAACCTAACCACAACTTTAAACTCTAAGACCCTTACGTCCCTTGTGCAATGGTTTCCTAACGGGGGTTCAGGTTTACATTCGCAACCCCTACGGTTAGTAGCCAAATACACAATGCATTCCCCTAGGCCCATATAGGTGAAGTGTCATGTAGTCGACGTTCACATGACACCACTAGAAGAAGTACACCACAACTTAAATAACAATCTATTGAATCTTTCTCAACGCAACTCCACTACTAACAACAAGACTTCTCCCATGTCCTCAAGAACAAAACGAACTACTCACAAGACATCATATGGATCATGATCAGAGATGGAATAATGATGTATAACAATATGAACATAAACAATAATTCAATGGTTCACTCAATAGCATCAACTACAAAGAGTAATCAACACCGGGAAAGTTTCCCCTATGAACTAATGCAAGATTCAACTCAATTGTTACAGCAATATGGAGATGGTGATGAGGGTGCTGATGGTGTTGATGGTGGTGATGATGATGATGATGATCCCGATGAAGTCCAGCTTGATGGTGGTGTTGATGGCAACGATCTCCCCTCTCCGGGAAGGAATTCCCCGGCAGAAATCTGTCTGCCGGAGAGATCTTTCTCTCTCGGTGTTTTCCGCCTGCAGGCGGCGGAATCTTCGTGGTCGCTCCCGAGTCTTAGGGTTTCATGGGATGATATACGCCAGAGGGGAGGCTGGTGGCCACACCACTCCCGGCGTGGCCTAGGCTCGCCGCACCATGGGGTGGTGTGGGCCCCCTGTGGCCCACCTCCACTCCATCTTCTAGCATCCCGAGTCTTCTGGAAAAATAGGATTTTCCGTATATTTTCCCGGATTTTCTGATCTTCGCGAATTTTGCCTCCAAACAGCACCTTTTCCATCAGAATCCCGACTGCAGCGGTCCATGCTCCAAAAGTCATCAACCATGCAAAAATAGATGAAATAACATAAGTATCACCTCTCAATACGAAATATATCAATGAATAATAGTGAATTAAGACATAGAATAGTGAATTATTAAACCAAGTTTTAGCTTCTCCTTTCAGCGAAAAAGGGAAAAATTTAGCAACAAAGTAGGTGCGCATCTTAATATAATCAGAAAACAGGCCACTCATGGTAGAAAGCTCAGTCATATGTGCTACAGCACTTTCATTCTTAGTCCCACAAAAAGGTTCTTTCTCGACAATAGTTATGTAAGATAAATCAAGAGAGAAATCATAATCCTTATCTTTAATGTTTATGGGAGATGCAGCAAACTTAGCATTAGGAGACAATTTGGGTTTTATAGTACGCCTCTCAAGCAGACTCTTAATAGCACTCCTATCATGGGTGTTTTGACATTCTTTAATAAATTCATCAGTCATCTCTATATAACCGTCCTCAATATCATAGCTCTCTCTAGACTTAGGTGAACTGACAGGTGTAGTAGTGTCTTCATTAGGAGTTTCAGTATTTCCAGCTATAGTTCTAGCAATCGTAGCATCTAGGAAAGGACCTAATGAACCACTCTTATCAAGCACAGTAGAAGAAGCATCATAAGTATCAGAAGTTTCAAATTCAGCAGTGGTAGCAGTGTGTGTAGCATGTGTATGTGGTGGTGTAAGGAACTTACTCATAACATATGGTGAATCAAGAGCAACAGAGGTGTTCAGAACCGTACCTCTTCTTGTAGTGGATGGTAAAATAGGGACCTTGCCATCACGAGACTTACCCATGATAGATGGAAGGTAGCGAACAATAGTGATTCCAAGTGAACTTGATAAATAGAGCTATGCTCCCCGGAAACGGCGCCAGAAAATAGTCTTGATGACCCACAAGTATAGGGGGTGTATCACAATATTTTTGAGGGAAGTGAAACCCAATTTATTGATTCGACACAAGGGGAGCCAAAGAATATTTATAAGCCTTAATAACTGAGTTGTCAATTCAGCTGCACCTGGAAACAATCTTGCTCACGACAGTTTTTCAGTAGCAATAGTTTTGTAATAGCAATGGCAAAGTAATAACAGTAGTAAAAGCAAAGACAGTAGTATCAATTGCAGTAAACAGTAGGATTAAAGCGCGGTAGGCATAGGGATGGATGGACGGGTGTTGCATGGACAAGACAATTCATATGGAAATCAAGAGATAGGGCATTTGCAGATAAATAAGATAAAGCATCCAAGTACTAAATAATCATAGGCATGTGTTGCATATATAGTCATACGTGCTCGCAATGAGAACTTGCACAATATCTTTTGACTTGCCATCCCGTTTGCAGCGGGGCCTCAAGGGAACTACTGGCAATTAAGGTGCTCCTTTTAATAGAGCACCGGAGCAAAGCATTAACACTCCGTGAACACATGTGATCCTCACATCAAAGCCATCCCCTCCGGTTATCCCGATTGCTGTCACTTCGGAGCCTTTGGTTCCGGACAACAATATGTGTATACAACTTGCAGGTAAGATCATAAACAATACTATCATAATGAATCAATAACATGTTTAGATCTGAAATCATGGCACTCGGGCCCTAGTGACAAGCATTAAGCATAACAAGTTGCAACAAAGTCAAAAAGCACTAATAATAGATACTACGCACCATGCCCTAACAATCTGATGCCATTACATGAACGATCTCATCCAATCTCTACCATCCCCATAGCCTACAGAGGGGGATTACTCACTCATAGATGGGGGAAACATGGATGGTCGATGGAGAAGTGATGGTGATGATCTCCTCCAATTCCCCGTCTCAGCAGGGTGCCAGAACAGAGTTTCTGGTTCCGAATCGCGGAATCTGGTGGTGGCGGCGTAGTGGAACCCTTTCTGAAAAAACGTCAAACCCCCCTTGGTTTTTAGGTCCAGAGGCAACTTATAGGCGAAGAGAGAGGCCAAGGGGGTGACCGAGGCGGCCACACCACCCCTAGGCGTGGCCTGGCTTGGCCTGTGCGGCCAGGTGGTGTGGGCCCCTCATGGCCCTCCTCCGTCTCGTATTCTGGCTCCGTGAATCATCTGGTGAAATAGGAGTTTTGGCATATTTTTCGGGATTTTTCAGATAGTTGATTTTCTACACAAAAACTAGACACCAAGGTAATTCTACTAATAACAGCGTCAATCCTTGTTAGTTGTATTCAAATCACACAAGTTTAGAGGAAACATAATAGCAAAAGTGTTCGGGAAAGTAGATATGTTTTGGACATATCAATCCTGCTTGGTCATATTTCTTGTTAAATAAAATTGAATGTACCTGGGTACTAAAACAAGGGAGAAACAGGAAGAGTTCGTTGAGATTTAGGCGCTGTTTGGTTGGGCTCGAATTCTGGCTTTTGATTTTTGGCTTATAAAGCTACAAACGTGTTTTGGCTCTTTTTTTTAGCTTTTACTCTGATAGTGGAATGATAGTATAAGCTAGGTTGGATGATTTTAACGATTTTATCTCGGTTTAGCGAAAAATGTTTGAATTTTGAACAACAAGCGATGGGAATCTCTACTTCCTGTAATTCTGGCTCACTGACATGTGGGTCAATTGCATAGTGGGTCCAAAAAGTCGGTGTAGGTCGGAGTGGGCGGGCAGGTAAATATTGAAGAAGGGCTGGGAAACAAGGATGGGGTGATGCACTTGGAAGAACGCAAATTTACCACCTATATCGCTCTGTTATTGCAGTGCTCCCTTAGATTCTTGTTTCTAGAGCAGGGATAGAAGAGGAATTTTGCATTCTAGAAAGAGGCGAAGCATGTTTGAATGGATGCGCGGGATATTTTAATGGATGGGTGCGATGTTTGGGCACCGTACCAAAATTTGAGGTCGAAGTTTATAGCATACGCTACTCCAGCGTGGGGCCTCTCAAACGCGCTGTCACCGTCTAGGCCCACACGCCAGCGAGAGTTGCTTCCCAGCATTTAAACGAGTTTCTAGACATTTGCTGAAATTTTCGAACAATTTAAGGCTTTCAAGAAGATGACCATCATCCAAAAAAAAGGTGACCAAGGTCATGTAAATAGTTTATGATGACATGTCTGTATTTGGTAGATCGGTGCATCTTTGCAAATCAACCAATATGTCTGCTTCCAAATTTGAAGTTTGTTTTTGAATTTCCAAGTAACAACAATGTATTTTGTTGTGAAGCAACTACATAGATGATGGCTCAAAATGCCACCGCCCCCTTTTTTCACACAATTTATAACGCCCTTTCAAGCTTCCAGGCTATATTTGTGTAATAAAATAATTTTTGGAGCTGGATGTTTTTTGGGGCTGGATGTTTGAATGGATGGGCGGGATGTTTGAATGGGTGCGCGGGATATTTCGGCGCTCTGCCAAAATTTTGAAGTTGAAGCTTGTAAGGTACGCTACTCCCACTTGGGA
This sequence comes from Avena insularis, assembly GCA_023614405.1. Classification (NCBI taxonomy): domain Eukaryota; kingdom Viridiplantae; phylum Streptophyta; class Magnoliopsida; order Poales; family Poaceae; genus Avena; species Avena insularis. The sequence goes on along the minus strand of CM042690.1, from coordinate 260,384,017 downwards.
TGCTGTCCCCGTCAGATAGAGCCACAGGCATGTATGGTTTCCATCATTTAATGAGTTTATAGACATCTACCGAAATTAATGAACATTAATTCAAGGCTTTCAAACAAGAGGAGCAAGGTCACAGCCATAGTTTTTGTACCTTTTTCATCTTTTGTACTACTCCGTACATTGAAGTATCTTCGCCAACCAAGCTTACAAACCTGGCCATATTTGGTAGATCGGTGCATCTTGGCATTTCAAGCAATTGTTTACACAGGAGATTCTAGATTTGATGGATAATGCCCTACTTTCATAAGTTTCCAAGCTTCCTAGCTGAAGATGCTGAAATTAAATAACTTTTTGACATAAAGCCATTCATTCACAAAGTGCAATGCTATGTGCATTAGTTTCCATGGTAAAACATAAACTTGTATATTGACAAGTTCTGGATCAATTTTGATCTATGGTGACTAGCAGGTGGGCCACGTATATGGTGGTGCCCACAGCAGGATAGGTCAGAATTTCCAAAGTTATCCCTCCGCAGTCCACACCCCTTCGTTCTATGTATTAACTTCCACCCTCCGCCGCCTAGGCCTCACCCCCTTCCCCACAAAATAGATGCGCTTACAGTCGCTCCTCATCACCAACATGCGCGAAGAAGCTTTCCCTACCCGCCGGTCTTTTTGAGATGCACCGGTGGGCACATCGATCCCATGGTAGTCCTTCTATCTCTAGCTAGATATGGTTGGCATTTTTATTGCCCTTTCAAATACTCCTACGTAGTATAATTTGTCCTCAATCTGCATGGTCATAGTTTATTCTGCGCTAGATCTTTGTTCCTAAATACCTTCAGCGATTTTTTCTGTCAATATGTTTGCTAAAACGCATATGCATATATAGTTTTTGTACTTCATCTATATGTTTCGTGCTTTTCTTTTAATAATAACCAACCTTGTATGTCATAATTAAACAGATGGACAGATTTTGGATAGAGATTGCTCCATTAGGTAGTGCTAAACGTATCCTTGATGTTTTACGATTTATGGGATTTGTTAGAGCTCATTGTGACAACTCAAAAGTACATTGCCCCTGCCGGTTGTGTGCGAATCGTAGGGTGCTGCCTCAAAGTATAGTGGAAGACCATATTTTTACATTTGGGATGCTTAACACATATGTTAGATGGGTATTTCATGGTGAACCATATGATCCTCCATCTGAACCGGGGGAAGCACATCTTTATCATCAAGATCAAGTAGGGGAAGCAGATGTTGATCAACTAGATCAACTGACAGAGGCAGCTCCTGAGCATCTAGATCAACTTGGAGAAGGGGGAGGAGAGAAAAAGCGCAAGCTGCATGAAACATGATTCATTTCTGGTACTACCACTATGCCAGAGACTAAACGGTAGATGCATCTAGCAACGTTTTTGAGTTCAAATCAGGGAGGCACGATTGAAAAGTGTGGTCCGCTAGAGGCACTGAAGTACGGGACCCACACGCCTCAAAAGACTTCAGCGAGTCAACATCGCGCGAGGAAACGAAAATCTTGCTTCTTCCACGCGCCAGCCGAGCATCCTCCATGTTTTTAGCAGATCCGTCGTAGTAGAGGGCCGCGAAACCGGAAAAAAAGTTTTCCATCGGCCACGGCCGAGCCGAGAATTTCGTCGCGGAAGACGCGCCTTCTACGACGACCGTCGGGCCAATTCGTTGCTGAAGGAAACTTTTCTTGTAGTGTGTACTAGTCTCTTATAGGCTTATCTTGTTAAGGAAGCTTACTTTAAGTTTATACCCACTTGGCTTAACAAGATGATTATCTGATATTCTAATACTACTAGCTTTCTCATAGCTTCATGATCACTAGCTTAACTCTTGGGTTTAGGTACTTCTTCTAGTTAACTCATGAGTGAGTTAACTCCTCCAACATCAGATCGTTTGATCTCCACTAAGGATCATATTCCATTGACAATGAAACATTGTACGACTAAAAAGTAATTTCATAACAGCAAACAAAACCTTTCAATGCAAATAAACTTAAATAATACTTAAGTGAATTTGAACAATCTCAAGAGTCAAGATAAGATCCGAAGGCCCTAGAGCAAGAAAGAAATAACTAGCGATGATAGAAACTCCCCCCTTAAAAAATAGAACTAAAGCCAGAAATTTGACATCTAGCATCCCTCAAAGGATAGAACTGATGAGTGCCTATTTGCATCATGTTTTATATTATTATTTTGCATTGTAGATCTAGGATCTTGGTATTTTACGGTGCTCGCACGCACATTTTATGTCTATTTTCACCAGGATCAGGACAAATGATGGATACAATGGACATAATTCTTGGAGTAGTTGTACTAAGGAGAAAAGGAGTCAAAAACAACATAAAACGTTTATTTGGGAGATATCAACAATACCAGAAGAAAACCCAAAGCGAACAAGGCGTACAGATGGTTTAACGACCAACTATACAGTGGGAATAAATTTTCCGGCCGTATAGTTGGTGCCGCCACCGCCTCCTCAAATAGTTTCACCTCATGCAACTGGATCAGGGAGACGACATACAGAACACCCAGAAATCATTGAAACCTCACCTCTAGAAGGCATCTGGAGGGGGAACTCGTCCACCAGGGATCCATCTTCGCCCTGCGTAGATACGAGAGGCTAAGGCATCGATCTTCATCATCAACCGCTGTAGCACCACCATCTCCATCCATCCCATATACATATTGTCTAGATCTTGTTGTAATTTCTGTACTTGTTGTGGATTTATACAAGTACTATTCATCTATGATAGATTCCATTGTTATTGCCATGCTGTTGATTGCCTCCATGTCTGAGTAGATCATTAGTTCTTGGGGAGATGGAGAAACCCTAGTATGAGATTGAAATAAGATAAAGTTTATTATGATATTCATCGCTATGACCATATGTTAGATTGTCTTCATCTTGATGTTGAGAGAAGTCGACCTCTAAATATTTGCCTCTCATGGGGAATTGATGGAGGAGACTACTTGTTGGTAGACGGAGGTGTGTTAGCACTTACAGTGACTATAAAGCTGGTAGCACCCCTTACGTATCAACTTGGGGAACCGAGGAAACTCGTGGAACACTATCCATCCCATGGGATACGTCCTACGGGATTAAGTCTCTTAATAGCGCAGTAATTCTATTGATGTCGATTGCTGACTGTTGTGGTTATGAGGATGATGTGAGCAACGGTTGCTGCCTATTTGTCCAAATACGGAATTCCTCCCACGCATACATAGTTGAGAATGTTCATGATAATAATCTTTACCTTGGCTCCTCATAAATTCTAGTGGTGTATCCGCTACTCCCTGAGAATGCTTTTTCCCTATTACAGTTCCAATCTCTCTTACATACGCGATACTTACTTTCTATATTCAGTTGTTTTACTTTACTTATTGTTGCTCTTATACCAAAAACCCCAAAACATCTTTTTACGCAATACTTGCATTTAATCTTGTCACTTAGAACTTTATTTAGCATTTCTATTGTAATATTTATTTCAAGAGTTATTAGACTTCAGACTCTTGCTTCCTGTGGGATTGATATCTTTATTTCGAAACTAGCTACAAACAATATGTGCACTTGTATTCATCAAGCTATTTTCTGGCACTGTTGCTGGGGAGCTAAGCGCTGTAGGTCTGTTAGTTTTATTTATTTATTTTTGTCTTGCTAAGTTTTGTTTTGAGTTATAGGTTTCCACCAACATGATGGCGTTTGAGCATATGACTAGTGCTAACCCACTTAGCCACTTTGGGAAGCCCTATGATTTTTATAAAAGAGAGAACTCCAATGAGAAGACAAGGGGGTTTGAAATAAATCCTCTATTACTTGGTATTCTACACAAGAAGCAATTTACTGGAGACGAAGAATATCCTGATTCATATGAGCATATTGCATGTTTCAAAGATATATGTGGCACTTTTCAATTGACGGGATATACTACTGATGAGGTAAGGGTTAAACTTTTTAGTCAGACTTTGACTAGTACAACTCTCTAATGGTATACATCTCTACCCCCAGAAGCCACTACTACTTGGGATAATCTAGCTTGTGAATTTCTAGCAAAATATTATCCATTATCAAAATCTTTTGGAATCAGGCATCTTATAATGACATGGAGAAACCGTTCTAATGAAGGACTAGTAAGAGCTTATATCAGATTTAAAGATTTACTTCGCCTATGTCCTCATCATGATTTTCCTGAATGGTATTTATTGCATATCTTTTATGGAGGTTTAATTGAACCTAATAAAATTGAACTAGTCTCTTTCACGGAAGGAGCCTTTATGAATCTTCCTATAACTAAAGCTTGGGCTTTACTTAATAGAATTCGCGATCATAGAGTTTCATGAAATTTTGGTCTAGGAAGTGAAGGAGGCATAGAAATAGATCATGATTGTATCCATGACTATAATAAAAAGGGCCATGTTAAAGAATTATCTAAAGAACTTTATTTGGATTCAAATCTTGTGTTGCAAGTTGTTAAAGCGTTTATAGAACATATCAAAGCACCAAAAGAGGGTTTGGTCAAGTTTGTTCCACCACCCGAACCTGAGCAGAAAAGAGAAGTTAAAGCAACACTGGCCTCCCTAGAACCAACATATGAGATACCGTTCCCTAACACTTCACATAAGCATATTTTTGAATATGAACAGGTCAAAGAAGTACAGGAGAAGAAGGAAGAGGAAAGTATGCTAGAAGTCGTGGAACCTCTGGAAGAAACCAAAGATGAAGAGGTAACCAAGGAAGCAATTATGGCTATGTATGCACATTGTAACATAGTTGAACTTGATGAAGAGACTTCCGTAGTGGTTGAAGGTAAAAGAAAGGTAAAAGATGTGGGTAAGCCTATTCTTCCCTGCATATTTAAGGAAACCTCGCATTATGGTTTATGTGATCTTGGCACCGATGTTAATGTTATATCTTATGATTTCTATTTAGAAATAAAAGAAGAAATAGAACCCGCTACAATTGAAAATACTGATATGACAATCATGTTAGCTAATAAAAATCTTAGAATTCCAATGGGAGTAGTTGAAGATGCAACTGACACAATTGGCAACAAAAACTTTCCTATCATTTTTGTAGTTGTTGATATGCCAGCTGACACTCTTTGCCCAATTATATTTGGAAGAAACTTTTTGAGTGATGTAGGTGCCTATGTTGATTTCAAAAAGGAGATTGTGTCTGTTAAGCTTGGGGGAGCGGAAAAAGAATTCCACTTTTCCAAATTTAAAGACAGGCCTCCACAAATACAAGAAGAAGAGAAAGAGAAAACTATTGAGGAAACGGCAGCTTATTTCTTTAGTACTCAACAAGAAGAAATATATGAAGACTCAAATTATGAAGAAATAGTCATGGAGGACAAGTCCATAGAAGAACTACAAGATGAATTTGATTCACTTCCCATTATAGGGCCTCCAACTAATGAGGCTTTTGAAGAGCCAGAAAAGAGAGGGGACGAGGAATTACCACCCCTAGAGTTGAAGACTCTACCATATAATCTTAAATACATATTTTTAGATGATATAAATAAATTCCCTGTTATTATTAGTGCTAAACTTTCAGGAGAATAAGAAGAACTCATGAAAATACTTAAGGAGCATCGCAAGGCCTTTGGGTACTCAATGGATGATTTGAAGGGCATTAGTCCCATGATAACCATCCATCGAATATTCATGGAAGAAGGTGCTAAACTAGTTGCGGAATTTAATAGAAGATTGAAGACTGGGATGAAGGAAGTGGTAAGGAAAGAAATTGTATGCCTACTGGACGTAGGTATAATCTATCCTGTTAAAGAAAGTGAATGGGTAAGTCCTATTCATTGTGTCCCTAAAAAGGGCAGTTTTACTGTTGTTCCTAATGAAAATAATGAATTGATACCTACTACAACTATTATTGGGCACATGATGTGCATAGACTTTAGGAAATTGAATAAAGAAACTAGGAAAGATCACTATCCTTTACTGTTCATAGATCAAACTTTAGAAAGGTTAGCAAACCACACCCATTTTTGCTACTTGGACGGGTACTCTAGTTTTTCTGAAATAGATGTTCATCCTGATGACCAACTTAGAACAACTTTCATTATCCCTTATGGTTTACATGCTTACCGACGTATGCCTTTTGGTTTATGTAATGCTCCAGATACTTTTCAAAGATGCATGACTGCTATTTTTGCGGATTTATAGAACTAATATTGGAAGTATTTATGGATGACTTTTCTGTCTATGGAACTTCGTTTACTAGTTGCTTGGATAATCTCCAAAGAGTTTTGCAGTGTTGCAAAGAAACCAATCTTGTTCTAAACTGGGAGAAGTGCCATTTTATGGTCAAAGAAGGTATAGTCCTTGGACATAAGGTATCAGGTAAGGGAATTGAAGTGGATATAGCTAAGGTTGAGGCCATAGAGAGAATGTCACAACCTAGGGATATTAAAGGTATAAGAAGCTTCCTTGGTCATGTCGGTTTTTATAGAAGGTTCATTAGAAATTTCTCTGGAATATCTAAACCTTTGACTAACCTCCTACAAAAGGGAGTAAGATTTAATTTTGATGATAAATGTCTTGTAGCCTTTGATAAAATCAAAAATGCTTTATACCGTGCTCCTATCATTAAACCACCTATCTGGGATATGACTTTTGACTTAATATGTGAAGCTAGTGATGATGATGTAGGAGTAACTCTGGGACAACACATTTTTCGCAGATTTAATATTATACATCATGATAGTAGAACTCTTAATGGTGCTCAAAAGAATTATCCTAAGGAAGAAAGGGACTTTTTGCTGTATTTTTCTCTTGTGATAAATTTCATTCTTATATAGTTGATGCAAAAGTAAGAGTTCATATGGATCGTGATGGTTTAAAAGAACTCCTTGAGAGGAAAGACCATAAGCCAAGATTGATCCGTTGGATTCTTTTACTTCAAGAATTTGAGTTGCAGATTATGTACAGGCAGGAAATAAAGATGTTGGATGCAGTGTCCATGTTTGCCCAGCAAGACACCAATCTTATTGAGAGGAACTTTAGTCTTGGTGATTTTTGCTTACGAGAATTATTCAATGAAATAAGGTTAATTCCTCCAAAAGAGAGGAAGTCTTTGTTGTTGGAGGAGCTTGTCATCCCCGAATAAGCAAACGGTAAGTTCAAGGTAAGTGTTTTTACTCAAATAAGTGATTTGTTTTCATAGATTATACTTCTGAAATTTTTGCCTTTAAATTCCTTGTGTTTTTCTGAAGTTCTGGAGGTTTTTACCAACTATACGGGCGCAACTATACGACGGGAGGAACGACCGGAGGAAAACCTCCCGCCGTATAGTTGATCGTTAAACCCTATGTATATTCTTCGTGAATTTTTTTTTGATGTCTGTATGTATACGGTCGCAACTATACGACCGGAGCTAAAATTCCGGCCATATAGTTAGTCGTTGAACTCTCAGGCACTTTCGATTTTTGATGTATGTATCTATATGGTCGCAACTATAAGACCGAAGTTAAAATTCCGGCCGTATAGTTGGTCGTTGAACTCTCAGAAACTTTTGATTTTTTTATGTTTGTATCTATAAGGTCACAACTATACGACCGGAGACAATATTCCAGCCGTATAGTTGGTCGTTAAACTATCAGACAATTTTCATTTGCCTTTTCATTTTTTATTTGCCAAAAAAATGTTATTGTCGGTTCTGAGTCATAACTTAACCGACCTAGACTTGAGATATTTGAAAATATCTGCCCAGAACTGATACGACGTAAACGTATCTATAATTTTTGATGTTCCATGCTTGTTTTATATCTACTTTCTTATGTTTTGTTCACACTTTGAGGTATTTTTATACATTTTCTGGAACTAACCTATTAATAAGATGCCATAGTGCCAGTTGCCTGTTTTCTGCTGTTTTTGGTTTCAGAAAATCTAGTAAAGAAATATTCTCGGAATTGGACGGGACAAAAGCCAAAGTCAATATTTTACCCGAAGCAACAGAGAGTCTGGAGGGGAGACGAAGTGGCACACCAGGGCGGCCACACCTGGTGGCGGTGCAGCCTGGGGAGCCACCAGGGCTGTGGGCCCCCTGGTGCTCCACCGACCTTGACCCTTCGCCTATAAAAGCCTCCTGGGACAAAAACTCTAAGTACCCGATCAAAGACCCAATCAGAAATCTAAGAAAGAGTCTGTAGCCGCCGCCATCTCCATCCCAAGATTGGGGGGATCCGAAGCTCATCCTGGCACCCTGCCGGAGGGGAGAGATCACCCTAGAGGCCTTCTTCATCACCATGACTACCTCCGGTATGATGCGTGAGTAGTTCATCCTTGGACTATGGGTCCATGTAGTAGCTAGATGGTTGGTTCTCCTCCTTTGTGCTATCATGTTTAGATATTGTGAGCTCCGTTTATGATCAAGATCATCTATTTGTAATCTTACATGTTGTGTTTGCGGGGATCCGATGGATATTGAGATGCTATTTCAGAATAATTATTGATTCTATCATGTCTATGTTATTTGTGATCTTGCATGCTTTTTGTTGTTAGTAACTATCATGGCCAAGTAGATGCTTGCAACTCCAAGAGGGAGTATTTATGCTCGATAGTGGGTTCATGCCTCTAGTAATCTGGGGAAGTGACAGGAATCTCTAAGGTTATAGATGTGCTATTGCTACTAGGGAGAAAACAACAATCCTTTGTCCATGGGACAATCGTATTGTTTACTTTACACACTTTGTTTAATGCAATTATCTGTTGCTTGCAACTTAATACTGGAGGGGGTTCGGATGATAACCCGAATGTGGATTATTAGTCATAGATGCAGTTGGATTACGGTCTATGTATAATGTTGTAATGCCCAATCAAATCTCATAAGAGTCAAGATGATTAGTATATGCATTGTATGCTTTCTCGAGTCTATCAATTGCCTCGCTGTAATTTGTTCACCCAACATGCTATTTATCTTAAGGAGAATCACCTCTAGTGAACTATGGACCCTAGTCCATTCTTTTACCATTAATATACCATCTACTATTTACTATTTACTATTTATTTTCTGCAAGCAATTACTATCTTCCACACAATGCGTTTAATCCTTTATTTTCAGCAAAATCGGTTAGATTGACAACCTCACTATAAGTTGGGGCAAAGTTCTGTGGTTGTGTTGTGTAGGATTCCAAGTTGGTAACAACACCTTGGGGTTGTTTCCTTGCTCCTACTGGTTCGATAACCTTAGTTTCATAACTGAGGGAAACATGCTGCTGTGCTCATCATACCTTCCTCTTGGGGTTCCCAACAAGCTCGAGATATCTTGAGCCATCAAGCCTTTTTCTGGCACCATTGTCGGGGAGTTAAGGACAACTTCACAAGGGGAGTCCCTCACAACCAATCTCTTTACTTTGTTTTTTGTTTTGCTTAGTTTATTTTTGCTTTGTTTGCTTGTTTATTTTTATCAAAAAACACAAAAAATAGTTGTACTGTTTTTCTTCCCTTATCAAAAACAAAAAATAGTTCTTTCTATAGTTGTCACCTCGTTCTTAGCTCACCATGTTGATCCCTAAGTTCACCCTGAAAGACCTTTCAATAGGTAGTGGCTCTATAATTGGGAAAGATAATATTGAAGAATTCTTTAATCATGTTAGCAAGCATGAGGATATTAAGGATTTATCCTTAGCGGAACTTGCTCCAAATTATGAAATTGCTGCAGCTTCTTTAGTTCACATGTTGGAGGCTAGGTTTGTTAACCTTAACCCCATGATGGAAGTAATGTTTCTTAAACTTAAAGATATTGAGGATACTGAAAAAAGAGATTTTATTCGAGAAACTTTGCTTAAAGAATTCTATGATGTTGTTAAGGAAGCTAGAAAGGTCTTCGATCGTTTTAATATGCTAGGCTCATGTGTAGATGTTATTAGTATACAAGAAAATATGGACAAAACCAAACCCAAAAATGGAGATGAAATTAAAATACCAATACATTTTAAACTTGTAGGAATACATTAAGCCTTGGAAAAAATTGTTTGGATTGTTCCTGAAAACCCGTTTGATGAAAATAGTGAACCCAAGAGTATTGAGAGAGGATACTCTAGAACTTATTTGGATGAGATACCTTGCCTTGGTGAAGATATTTCTGGTATTGATCTTAATGCTTCTTCATTTGAGAATACTTGAATCTTGCTTCCTATGCCTAGCTCAAAGGCATTAAAGAAAAGCACTATTGGGAGATAACCCAAATTTTTATTCAGTAAGTTTTCTTTTGTTGAGTCTTGGAAGTTATTGCTTCAGTAATAACCTCTCCTTATCCTTTTTGTGTGGTTTTTGTGCCAAGAATAACCTCTAATGAGAGAGACGTAAGACTTGGGAAAGTTACTGCCCCAAAACAGATTTTTGTGCTTCACTGTAAAAATTCATGAAAAATCCATGTACATTGGATTGAGCTATAATGTTTTGTTCTTCTGCACCAGGTTGTTATCTAACTTTCGTTAGTTTATCACTTTTCGATTTGAGCAACAAAAGGTCTTCGAAAAAATTGGTTTTTACCTACTGGTCTGTTTTGACAGATTTCTGCCATTATTTGCATTTGCCTCTTAATCTCTTTATCTTTGAGTTCTCGCTAATTACTTGAACTTTTTAAAGGAATTGCTACAATAGCTTGTGTTTTAATGGAAGTTTTACTTATGTGGAAACTTAACATAAAGACTTATTATCTTGAATACACTACTGTTGCTAATGAAGATTGTGTGAAGTTTTGTATGAAGGAAATTTTAAAGTGTAGGGAAGAATAATGTGATAAGATGAAGTATGGACAAAATCTCAAGCTTGGGGATGCCACCCGTGTCACCCCAAGAAATATTCAAGAAGTACAAGCGTCAAATCTTGGGGATGCCCAAGGCATCCCCATCTTCATCAATAAAAATCTCAGGCTTTCTTCCAAACACTTCATTTTTATTGTTTCATGCACAATTGTGTTGTTCTTGGAGCGTCTTCGCTTTGTTTTTAGTTTTATTTTGCTTAGTTTGCTTAAATAAATTGGTTGGACCCCCGCATTCATACATAGTTTCAAATAAGTTGATTTGTGTTGGAAAAGAGTAGGAAGTTTCATGCTTATAAGTGGTACAAAAGGAGCTTGTTTTGACTATGGCCTAGACTTTATCATGTCATGTTTGATATTGCTTTGACTTTATGCTTAGTAATTATTGCTGTAGCATGACTTGTTCCAAACAATTGAGATTGCTTATTGTGCCTTGAAAGAATCATGCGTTGTTTTAGCATACAAAAGCATAATATTGTGGTATCCTCCTTTGATGCTTTATTTGGGTTGACTTGGCGCATGCTTACACCATGTTAAGACTATATCAGTCACCGTAGCCTCTATGATCATTTAGTTTTCGACTTGTAATATCACTTTATGCTTTAATTAATAATGTTTTGTCGCTTTGCATGATTATGGCCATTATTGCTCTCTTAGTTGGTCGCTCCCAGTCTTTTGCTAGCCTCCACATGTACCAAGTATGAGTTCCACTCATGCATCCAACTCCAAATAAAACCAAGTTATTCCAAAGAGTTCCACCATACCTACCTATTAGCATTATTGCAATTCCAACTATATTCATGTTTTTATCTACCTTCCAAATTAAACTTGTTATGTGAAAATTAGTGATTAAATCTCTCACAAACTTGATGGCACAATTTACTTTTTTTGCACTTAATAAACTTGAACCATTGTGTCCATCTATGTTGCGTATATGCTTGCGCTTTATAAGTTGTGAATTAGCAGAACCATGTTACCATGGGGAATGCTTTCAACATTGTACTTATTTAGTTGATATCATGTTCTTTTGTTTATGGATCCCGGTAGTGTGAAATAAAAGGGGAGCTTGTAAGCTCATGGAGTTTGTATATGTGTTAGCGAAATGCCTGGGAAACTAGCCTAAGCCATGCCTAATCATGGTGGAAACTTGAAGCATAACCATAGTGAGCAATCTGTGAAGCATCCTCAGTAAAAACCTATGCAAATAGCAAATAAAAGATCGTCGAGATGCTCATTGTCTGTTGCCTTGTCATTTTGATATGGGATAGCTCCTGTATCATGGGGCAAGGGGTACCCCATTGGTAGTTCTCTATGATACACATGTACTTACAATGACAAGAACTTACTCGTGACTAAAGTTGAGTAGCATGAGGTTCAGTACTCGTAAGCAAGGGGCATGAGATTTTCAACTTATAACTTGTCAAGCATATCCTCATATTTGTGTCACTTTAACCCTAATCACCTAAAGATGCTTATGATAGGGGCATTGAGAGCTGAAAGCTAATAAGTACCATAATTTTTGGAAGCTCTTTATGAGACTTGAATCCCTGCTTCCTTCTATGAAGGGCCTTTCTTTTTTACTTTTATGTTGAGTCTCCATCTTTTATCTTTATGCACCTATTGAGAGAGCATAGTGGTCATTCTTAGTTTAATGTGCATTGTCCCAAAACTTGATGATTGATTCATAACTTTGATATTGCTTATTCTTAAATTATTTGTATCTAGTCACCCTTATGAACTTTGAAGGTGTCCTATGCATTTATGTTTTGCTATACCATGAGGGACAAGCTGAATACCATTTTGATTATGTTTTCTATATGTGAAACAAACAAACGTCTTTCAAAGCATTGTTATTCATGAATCTTTTGTTTGTACCTTTTCATGTTACAACATAAGTTGCTATGTCTTATTGTTAGAACTCTATCTTTCATGCTCATGTTAGAGTACTATGATCCCAGCTATCAATGTTTTACAAATACCTTGATCAATATTGTGATGGTGCATGTCACCTCAAAAATTATTCTTTTTATCAATTACCTACTCGAGGACGAGCAGGAGTTAAGCTTGGGGATGCTTGATACATCGTCAACGTATCTATAATTTTTGATGTTCCATGCTTGTTTTATATCTACTTTCTTATGTTTTGTTCACACTTTGAGGTACTTTTATACATTTTCTAGAACTAACCTATTAACAAGATGCCACAATGTTAGTTTCCCATTTTTTGCTGTTTTTGGTTTCAGAAAATCTAGTAAAGAAATATTCTCGGAATTGGACGGGACAAAAGCCAAAGTCAATATTTTACCCGAAGCAACACAGAGTCCGGAGGGGAGACGAAGTGGCGCACCAGGGCGGCCACATTTGGTGGCGGCGCGGCCTAGGGGGGCGCGCCACCAGGGGGTGTGGGCCCCCTGGTGCTCCACCGACCTTGCCCCTTCGCCTATAAAAGCCTCCCGGGATGAAAACCCTAAGTAACCGATCAAAGACCCAATCAGAAATCCACGAAAGAGTCTGTAGCCGCCTCCATCTCCATCGCTAGATCGGGGGATCCGAAGCTCTTCCCAACACCATGCCGGAGGGGAGAGATCACCCTGGAGGCCTTCTTCATCACCATGACTGCCTCCGGTGTGATGCGTGAGTATTTCATCCTTGGACTATGGGTCCATGCAGTAGCTAGATGGTTGGTTATCCTCCTTTGTGCTATCATGTTTAGATCTTGTGAGCTCCGTTCATGATCAAGATCATCTATTTGTAATCTTACATGTTGTGTTTGCGGGGATCCGATGCATATTGAGATGCTATTTGAGATTGATTATTGATTCTATCATATTTTTGTTATTTGTGATCTTCCATGCTTTCCGTTGTTAGTAACTATCTTGGCCAAGTAGATGCTTGCAACTCCAAGAGGGAGTATTTATGCTCGATAGTGGGTTCATGCCTCTAGTAATCTGGGGAAGTGACAGGAATCTCTAAGGTTGTAGATGTGCTGTTGCTACTAGGGAGAAAACAACAATCCTTTGTCCATGGGTCAATCATATTGTTTACTTTACACACTTTGCTTAATGCAATTATCTGCTGCTTGCAACTTAATACTAGAGGGGGTTCGGATGATAACCTGAAGGTGGATTATTAGTCATAGATGCAGTTGGATTACGGTCTATGCATAATGTTGTAATGCCCATTCAAATCTCATAGGAGTCAAGATGATTAGTATATGCATTGTATGCTTTCTCGAGTCTGTCAATTGCCCCGCTGTAATTTGTTCACCCAACATGCTATTTATCTTAAGGAGAATCACCTCTAGTGAACTATGGACCCTAGTCCATTCTTTTTACCATTAATATACCATCTACTGTTTACTGTTTACTATTTACTTTCTGCAAGCAATTACTATCTTCCACACAATACGTTTAATCCTTTGTTTTCAGCAAAACTGGTGAGATTGACAACCTCACTGTATGTTGGGGCAAAGTTCTGTGGTTGTGTTGTGCAGGATTCCAAGTTGGTAGCAACACCTTGGGGTTGTTTCCTTGCTCCTACTAGTTCGATAACCTTGGTTTCATAACTGAGGGAAACTTGCTGTTGTGCTCATCATACCTTCCTCTTGGGGTTCCCAACGAGCTCAAGATATCTTGAGCCATCAGGAACCAACTATATGGTCAGAGCTATACGGGCCGCACCCGTATAGTTAGTCGTTACGTGGCAGGACTCTTCCAAATCCGTGATTTCTTTCCCTGTTACATTAAGATTCTTTTCTTGGGCGAGAATTTGGTGTTTCTCGTGAGTTTTACCGACCTCTAACCACCCTTATATACTACCATTGTCTCTCTCTCTCTAATCATAATCTCCAGGAACCAATCTAGAAATGCGCTATCCCATCCCAGGTCGTGGGAAACCTCTGGGGCTCATTGCTCCTTCCAGGGACCGCTCTAGTAGCCCGTCCATGGAGGACGATGACGAGGAGGTGGAGAGGTTTAGCCCGGGGTACAAGGAGTACGTCAAGCCAAGCTTCTACAACAACGATTCTGATGATGATGTGGTTGATGTCTACATCCGTCGTGATGTCTATGATTCACTGGAGATCAATTGGGAGGCAATGAAGAGAGCTCAAGAAGAGAGAGAAGGTCACAAGACACATGGAAAAGGGCGCGTGGAGACGGTCAAGTTCATCGCCACGGAACCCAGACCACACAAGCGTAAGGAATTATCTAATATTGGTGCAGGTGCTAGCAAGGGAGCAAAGGAGCCACTCTCGAAGCCTACCATTCATGCTCGTATGAGGGTAAAGCCTCAAGAAGAGTGGAGGTACGGTTTCCACTTCCCCGATCCATCAATTATGGATGAGGAAGAAGAAGCTGTTCCCAAGACCAAGGATCGCGTGCGAGCACTTGAGATATATCAGAAGCAAGATCTACTTCATCGCGTCGACGTCCGCCACCATCTCAAGGAGATAGAGAAGAAGGATGATCTCCTCCCATTGGTGACTAAGCTCGCAGATAAAGTGGACACTCTGCAATCTGATTTGCGTAGGTGCTACAAGCGCATCACTGCTCTGGAGGATACCAACAATAAGCTACGCACCACGGTGTTACATGCCATGGCACCACAGTGATCTACAATAATCACGGTATCAAAATAATTGCTAGGGATTATTTGATCCCGTCTGGCTTGATTCCAAGCTTGGGGAGATCTTTAAGACCATGTAATCTATCTTATAAGTTTTACATTACTATTTTAGTCTTGCATTAGTTCAAACTAGAAATAAAGTTTGCATCTTTAGAATTCCCTTCAGGAATAGTCAACCCCTTTTATGAAATTCCGAGTTTATTATTATATATGGAGCAATATTGAGTGTCTGCTTGTCTTATTGGATATATGAATGGCTTGAGTATAATTTTACTTGCACTTGATGATAGCAATAGGAGTCTTCCACACCATTGGTATTAATGGAACATATAAAGATAATTTGGTCAATATGTTGTAAGTGTACGGTTTGATTTACAAAGAAAAATTATCTACGCAGTTAAGTTGAAAAAGAAACCTTGAACAAAGGAAAATAAAAAGTGCTATCAAAATAGAGTGAGGACAAGTTGAGGTAGAATCTTCAAGTCATAAAAATGCTTCATATACAATTGGAATTTGATAATTGAGATCGTTAAACTTTGAATTCCTACATGAAGTGGAATGTATGGCTAGCTCCTTTGCCCAACACTTAAACAAAAGTGTGAGCATATAAACAAAAGATAAGAAAAGAAAGAAGAAAAAGAGCGAATGTGCAAAGAGCAAATAGGCATACACCACTATATTGTAGTATGACAACGAGATACTTTTGAGATTTTGAATCCCAAGTGAATATGTTAATCCTAAACACTTGGGACTACCTCACTAACTCATTCGGTTGAACTAGATACTTTTACATTATTTTGAAATTCATCTTTTGTGAACTGTTGATCACTAAGGTGTGGAAGCCTGATAATACTATTTATATGTTTTGAGTGAGGTACTATTCATGAACTTATTCCTATGTATCATATATGATAAACACATGCTGCAACTGCCTCATTTATTTTATCAGCTTCATGAATATGAGGATCACATCCATTAAGCTAAACTTGCTCGGGACGAGCAAGAGTCTAAGCTTGGGGAAATTGATGAGTGCATATTTGCATCATGTTTTATATTATTATTTTGCATTGTAGATGTAGGATCTTGGTATTCTATGGTGCTCGCGTGCACATTTTATGCCTGTTTTCACCAGGATCAGGACAGATGATGGATACAATGGACACAATTCTTGGAGTAGTTGTACTGAGGAGAAAATGAGTAAAAAAACAACGTAAATCACTTATTTGGGAGATATCAATAATATCAGAAGAAAACCCGAAGCAAACAAGGCATACAGGAGGTTTAACGACCAACTATACGGCGGGAATAAATTTTCCGGTTGTATAGTTCCCGCTGTATAGTTGGCGCCGCCACCGCGTCCTCAAATAGTTTCACCCCGTGCAACTGGATTAGGGAGACGACATACAGAACACCCAGAAATCACATCACCTCACCTCTGGAAGGCATCTAGAGGGGGAACTCATCCACCGGGGATCCATCTTTGCCCTGCGTAGATCCGAGAGGCTACGACATCAATCTTCATCGTCAACCGTTGCATCACCACCATATCCATCCATCCCATCTACAGCTTGTCTAGATCTTGTTGTAATTTCCGTACTCGTTGTGGATTTATACAAGTACTATTCATCTATGGTAGATTCCATTGTTATTTCCATGATGTTGATTGCCTCCATGTCTGAGTAGATCATTAGTTCTTGGGGAGATGGAGAAACCCTAGTATGAGACTGAAATAAGATAAAGTCTAGTATGATATTCATCGCTGTGACCATGTGTTAGATTTTCTACATCTTGATGTTGAGAGAAGTCGACCTCTCAATATTTGCCTCTCATGGGGACTTGATGGAAGAAACTACTTGTTGGTAAACGGAGGTGTGTTAGCACTTACAGTAACTATAAAGCTATTGGCACCCCTTACGTATCAACTTGGGAAACCGAGGAAACTCACAGAACACTATCCATGCCATGGGATACGTCCTACGGGATTACGTCCCTTAATAGCACAGTAATTCGATTGATGTCGATTGCTGACTGCTGTGGTTATGAGGATGATGTGAGTAGCGGTTGCTGCCTATTTGTCTAAATATGGAGTTCCTCCCACACATACATAGTTGAGAATTTTCATGATAATAATCTTTACGTTAGCTCCTTATAAATGCTAGTGGTGTATCCGCTACTCCCTGAGAATGCTTTTTCCCTATTGCAGTTCCAATCTCTCTTACGTACGCGATACTTACTTTCTGTATTCAGTTGTTTTACTTTACTTATTGTTGCTCTTATACCAAAAACCCCAAAACACCTTTTTACACAATACTCACATTTAATCTTGTCACTTAGAACTTTATTTAGCATTTCTATTGTAATATTTATTTCAAGAGTTATTAGACTTTAGACTCCTGCTCCCTGTGGGATCGATATCTTTATTTCGAAACTAGCTATAAACGATCTGTGCACTTGCAGTCATCACTCACTTACTCGTGGTAGACTTTAAGGTAGTCTCCAAACCCTCACAAACTTTCCAAGGAGAAAATCCCAAGCTGAATGCCTCCGGGTGATCCTAGCCACCTAGGGTTTCCCACAAACCCAAGAGTAACAAGCTAGCTCAATGATATCAAGTGGGAATGAACTTTGGCTTGGTGGAAACGTAGATCGAGACCTCCTCTTGCTTTCTACCAAAGGGATTTGGAATTGGTTAGGTAGAATGGGAGATCCTCAAGGAATTGTGTTTCAACAATGGGGAGAGAGAGAGCTTCAAGAATGAATATGAATTGGAATGCCTAACCTACTCAAGGTGGAAGAAGGGTATTTATACCCTAGGGAGAATCTAGCCGTTTAGAGCAATTCTACACGAATCCGGTTTTAAGTTTGGTTGAACCGGTTGACAGACTAGACGGCCTGGCTTCCAGGCTAGATGACCGGAACTCAACTGGAAGTGGTTACTGAACGCAAACCCGGGTAGACTCGGTTTAATGAACTGGCAATATTGGTTCAGATTCGGTTTTCCGGCATTGACACTAGACTAGCCGGTTCAACCGGCTTGCAAACCGAATCCTGCAGAATAGCTTTGAAAGGTAGATCTCCCTCTCCGCTCTCTTTGGTGATGGGACAAGTTGGTGTATGGGATATATGTATGGGTTAGGAATTCATCCCCAACAATCTCATCAAGAGAATCCCTCTTAATAGTGCGGAGTTCCTAAAGACTCAAGTTACATAATAAAGCAAAACTCCGGCACAAAGCTCCATTATGAAAATGGGGGGTGTCCAACGATCTTCCAACACGCCATCGGACTAAAACCTGTGTAAGACACTAGTAGGTAGCATTAGTCCGCTCTAACTACGACGTCATGTCAACCAAAAATAGTAGAGGGTAAAATACCCTTTCCATCTCCCCCTTTTTGGTTGGCGATGACAAACCGATATATAGTTCATAAAGATATCATAAAGAGCTATTAACGGGGGAATTCCATAACGATATACGTAAAGCTCCCCCATAAAGTATGCACTTGGTTGAATTTGCGTTTGGATGCAGAGTGCACCTAAATAGTATATGGAAATCTTCCCACATGTCTTCATGAAAGCAAGCATGACATCACAAGATATAAAGCATGGAAATATGAATGGAGCTAGACAAATAATAACAATACACAGAGGCATAGCACAATAGAAATATTCATGGTTCACACACGTAGAACAAACTTGTCCATCAACGGAAGAAGAGCAAATAGTTCAAGCAAGAAAACAAAGAGAAAGCACAATTCCATAATAAGCAATGAGAAAGCGAGGGGCATTATGCTAACGGCAAACCCCGAAAAACCCTGGCAAGGAACCCATAGATATCTAATAGAACTCTACTCTTATCCCCCATTGGCATTGAAACACCAAAGAGGAAGAGAAGTAGAGTGATGCTAACAGATCCCAACTAGAAGAATGTAGGTGGCAGAGGAGGGTGAACGGTGGCATCTTCGCCTTCCTGGATATCCTCCTCCTCCTCCTCCTCATCATCATCATCATCATGAGGAGCAGCAGAGGAACCAGTAGGGCCAATAGGGGAACTGACCGAGGAAGTAGCCATAGAACATAACATCATCAATCAGCGGTATCTCATAGTTGACATAGGGAATGGGAGTCATCTCAGGACCATCGGGTGGAGGAGTGACTTTCTGGGTCAGGAGAAACTCATTGTGCCGACGCCGAGTCTCTTGGCTCATCTCTAGATCCTTGTGGCTCACATCATAGGACGAACGGCACATCTGAAATAACCTCTTGAAGAACATGACAGCACCACCCTTGTGCCTTGGGCAAGAATAAGATTCACCAACAGGATAACGAGAACCGGTCCTATTAGCATAGTGAGGCTAAGGGCCATGAATAGCCTTGGTGTGCTGCTCAGGAGGCCTCATCTCAGGAACATCAGGTGACTGACCACGGAGAGAAAGAGTAAGCACCTCATGTTCCACACGCTCGCCCACCATCACACCAGGAGGCACAACCTTGTGGAGCAGCTTTTGCACATACACACAGAAGGTGGGGGCCATCCTGTTCAAAGCAGCCCGCTGCAACTCATAGTACATGCAGTCACAACCATCAATCTTGCTCAGCCGGTCAGGGTGACAATAGTGCAGAAGATTGGCAAAGTACCCACGACAGTTTGTAATATCTCCAACTCGAGGAACAAGGGACTGACGTTTTTAAAGATGCTGGCCAAGGTGTGATAATAGAAATACATGCCAGTAATGCATGGAGGAGCCCACTCAGAATCCTTGGGATAGCAGAAAGCAAGAGTTTCAACAGACTTAACCTTCTCACTATGAATGTGAAAGCCACCTCCCTTTCTAGCATATCCCATAACTTCAACCAAATCATCATAGGTGGCACGAAACCACCATGTGTCAGTCATCCAAGACATAGTGCGCTCAGTATCATTATGAAAATAGACTATGCAAAAGAACTGACGGATATACTCAGGGTAATAGTCCTCCTTGAGACACACAAGGTCAAACAAATCCATATTCTTTAGAGCATCATCAAAAAAATGATAATCGGAGGTTGCATAGATGTTGAACCACTCCACATTGAAAGTAGCAATGTGACCGCAGAGAGTGACCTTGAACTGAGTGTAAATGTGATCCCACATCAAATCTTGAGTCTCAGTCCAAAACTTCTTATCAGGGCCAGTATAGGTACGAGTCTTGAGACGGTAGGGATTCTGCTTGCGAAGTGTCTGGTACATAGCAATCTCCATATTCTTCAAATTTTGAGTAGGCAGATCTTCATCCTTAGCCTGCACGGTAGCTTTCTTACCCCTGTTGGCCTTAATCTTGATGCGACCAGAATGAGTGCTGCCCTCAGCCTCACGCTACACAGACTGACTGGCTCGATGAGCCCTCTTGCTCCTGCCAGTTTCCTCAGGCACATACTCCTCTCTCACATAGTCATCATCTTCACCTACGAAAAAGAGAGAGAGAGAACTTGGGGAGCACAAAGATAAGAACACATGCCACAAGGAAAACAGACAAAAAACTTAGATTTGGGCAAGTGCATGGTTAAAAAGAACATTGCAGAGAGGTCCGGTGCCAGGGCCGGTTGGACCAGCTCTAGGACCATATTATCCAGTGGTAGCACCGGTGAACCGAACGCAGACCAGACAGTCCGGTGCCCAAGCCGGTGGACCCGACTCAGATCGGACGACCCGGTAGGAGCGCCGGTTCAACCGGGGCAGGAACCGAATCTCACGGGGATATCTAAAACCCCATCTATGCAATGTAAAAATTTACCCATGACTCAAAAACTTGTACAAATACAAATTTAACAGGAAGTGTAGGCCATGGTTTTACGTGGTTGACATACAAGAACAAAGGTGGAACCCTAACTTGTCAAATTCAACAAGATGTATAGCAAAACATGGGGATTTGAAAAGCACAAGAGTGGGAGCAAAGGATTACCCGAGGACATGGCTTCCCTTGGAGGAAATCACCAAAGAGACCTTGAGGGGGAAGAGCACAAAAATGCTCCTAAACCACCAGGAGATGTAGAGATTCCTTGAGTGGAGAGCCTCTAAAGGTCCTTGTACATGATTTGGTGGCCCGATCTATGGATCCTAGGGGTGGAATCACCCTAGGATAGGAGGGGAGGGTGGGAGGGGCGACAATGGAGAGAGAAGGGGTTGGGGGAAGTGAAAAGGTAACTGGTGGAGGGGTGGGCCGGGTCAGGAAGAAGAGGAAGGAGAAAAATCTCAGATCCAGTCTGGGGGCCAGTTCAACCGAGATGCAGACTGGACCGACCGGTGCCCGGGCCAGAAAATCCGAACTTAAAACCGAATCTAGGAATGGGGAGGTCGCGGGGAAGATTCAGTGGAAAGTCCAGTCAACTGGCTCTAGGACCCGAGCGCTCGGTCTGGACTGCGCTGACCACCAAAGTTCAACCGGGACTTCTCTATTCGCAGGTTCGGATAGATTCGGTTCCTATCCGGCCCATGCACCAGAAGGTCCAGTCCTGCAGCCGGTCAGATCGAGCCACAAACCAGAAATCCCAGAAAAACTTTGAATTTTTTCAGAAAATAGAAAATTTTCGAGGATGGCATGTGCAGGTAGAAGAAGATGGTTGGTGGGAGATTTCTCCCCTATGTTTAAGAACACATGTCAGGGCACCTCAAAGTTAGATGCTTGGACCCATATCATGACACAAGATAAATTAATATCGCACACATAGGTATGCATCAAACCAAGGCATGGTAGGATGACTATCCCCATATGTGTTGTGCAACTAGGCTACATAGCAAGTTAAGAGCAAGAATATAATGCAAGAGGTAAATAAATCCAAGTTCTTAGGATCTAGAATACCGAGTTCTCGCCTCAACATAACAATACAGGCTTCATCCAAAGGTTTCGTGAAAATATCCGCCAATTGGAACATCGTTCCCACATGATTGAGATTAATGTCACCATTTGCGACATGGTCACGTAGGAAGTGGTGGCGGATGTCAATGTGTTTGGTGCGGCAATGTTGGACGAGGTTATTAGCAATCTTTATTACGCTTTCATTGTCACATATAAGAGGCACCGTACCAAGAGACATACCATAGTTTTTCAAGTTTTGCCTCATCCATAACAATTGAGCGCAACAAGATGCCGCAAAATGTATTCGGGTTCGGTGGTGGATAGGGCGGTGGAGTTTTGTTTCTTGGATGAACAACTCACCAACAATTGGCCAAGGAATTGGCAAGCCCCAGAGGTCGACTTCCGGTCAACTTTATCATCGGCCCAATCGGAATCCGAATAGCTAACAAGCTCAAAGGTTGACCCCTTTGGATACCAAAGCCCGAGTGTAGGAGTGAGAACAAGACACCTAAAAATACGTTTGACTGCCATCAAATGGCAATCCTTGGGAGCGGATTGAAAACAAGCACACATTCCAACACTTAACATGATATCTGGCTTACAAGCACAAAGGTAGAGCAAGGAACCAATCATGGAGCGATATACCTTTTGGTCCACGTCCTTCTCACCTTCTCCAAAACCAAGTTTCCCATTGAGTGGCATGGGTGTTTTCATGGGATTGGCACCGGTCATCTCAAACGTCACGAGCATGTCCTTCACGTACTTCTCTTGGGAGATGAAGGTGCCTTGAGCAAGTTGCTTCACAATGAAGCCTAGGAAATACTTCAACTTCCCCATCATGGACATCCTAAATTTCTTGGTCATTAACTCGGCAAAAGCTTTGTGATGATATTCATTAGCTACACTAAATATAATATCATCAACATAAATTTGAACAATGAATAATCCACCCCCTTTAACCCGTTTGGTGAAAAGGGTGGAATCGACCTTACCCACGCTAAATCTGTCCATGAGTAAGAAATCCCTAAGGTGCTCATACCAAGAATGAGGAGATTTCTTTAGTCCATAGAGAGCCTTAAGGATTAGGTACACATGGTTGGGATAGCGTGTGTTTTCGAAACCCGGGGGTTGAGCTACATATGCAACCTCTTTCAAGGGACCATTAAGAAATGCACTTTTCACGTCCATTTGATAAAGCTTGAAGTTATGAAAAGATGCATATGCAAGCAAGAGATGAATAGCTTCAAGGAGAGCAACGGGCGCAAATGTGTCCTCATAGTCAATACCTTCTATTTGGGCATACCCTTGCGCCACTAACCTTGCTTTGTTTCTTGTTACTGTTTCGTTCTCATCTTGCGTGTTCTTGAACACCCACTTGGTCCCAATGACATTGATGCGATGACCTTTAGGCCTCTCCACAAGAGACAAAACTTCATTGCGGGTGAAGCACCCGAGTTCTTCTTGCATGGCAATGACCCAATCCGGATCATCCAAAGCGTCATGGACCTTGAGTGGCTCAAAGTTGGACACAAATGCATGATGGACACAAACGGTGGTGATATGCTTCTTATTGTTGCGAGTCTCGATCTCTCTTGATATGCTTCCAAGTATATTATTGACTTGGATTCCACTTGAAATAGAGGCGGACTTGATCTTTCGGATTGTGCCTCCATGATCAACAAATTCATCTTTTAATGGTCCTTGATCACTGACAACTTCTTGAGCTTGACCTTGGTGTTGAGGAACTTGTTCATCATCTTGGTCTTGCTCAACGGGTTGAGGGCTTGGTTCTTGTTCTTCGGTCTACAAGAGTTGTACGTCTTGTGGTGCACTTGTTGGTTCAACTTGAGTAGAGCTAGGCTCTTCTTGAGTTGGGTTTGATCCTCCCCCCATCAACTTCTTGATCATGGATATGATATTTGGTGGGTAAAATATGTCCAATTCCCATCAACTTGATGACTTGAGAAGAATATCCATCACCTACAACACGTGGAACAACTTGCCCCTCTTTGGGGCCATTATTCTCCAAAAACTCCATGTCACAAGATACTTCAACACAACCATTGGTTTTGTTGTAGTATCTATAGGCATGAGAGTTTACCGCATAACCAACAAACATACCCTCTATAGTTCTAGATTCTAATTTACAAAGCTTTTATTTCTTGTTCTTGACGAGGCACTTGCACCCAAAGACGCGGAAGTAGTTGACGTTGGGCTTGTTCTTTGTGAGAATCTCGTATGGAGTCATGTCAAAGAGAGATCGGAGGAAGAGCCGGTTCAAGTAGTGAACCGTGGTAGTGATGGCTTATCCCCAAAAGTTGTGGGGTGACTTGAACTCACTCAACATTGTTCTTTCCATCTCGATGATAGTCCAGTTCTTCCTTTCAACAACACCATTTTGTTGAGGGGTATATCGAGATGAGAACTCATGCTTGATTCCCTCATCTTGAACAAACTCTTGCATGGTGTAGTTCTTGAATTCGGTGCCATTGTAGGTCCTAATGGTCTTGATCTCCACTTGATGTGTACGTTGAGCTTGCTTGGCAAATATCATGAAGTACTTGTAGGTCTCATCCTTTGTCTTGAGGAGGAAGACCTAAGTGTACCTTGAATAATCATCAATGATGACAATACCGTACTTTCTTCCACCTAGAGTATGATATGTTGATGGCCCAAAGAGATCCAAATGGAGAAGCTCCAAAGGTATTGAGGTGGCCACCTTGGATATTGATGGATGACTCTTTCCGCATTGCTTTCTGGAGATGAAAGCACTACACACAATCCTTCTCAAAATACACACCGTTTAATCCAACAATATTCTCACCCTTTAGGAGTTGTTTAAGATTTCTCATGTTGACATGGCCAAGGCGGTGATGCCAAAGCCATCCCGCATCAACCTTGGCCATTAGACGTGTGGAAAGAGATTGGTTCTCTTGCGAGAGATCGACCACGTAAAGGTCATCTTCCACATATCCAACAAGGACCAAATTGAGATTATCACTCCTAAAGACTTTCACAAATGTTATCAAAAAATAGGAATCATAACTGGCATCCACAAGATGTTTAATTGAAAGCAAGTTGTAGCCAAGATTCTCAACAAGCATGACAGTTTCTAGGGTTAAGGCCTTGGAGACCACCAACTTGCCGTAACCTAGTACCTTTCCTTTAGAGTTGTCTCCAAAAGTGATGCTTGACGTTGAATTGACATCATGAATGAATTGGTCAAGCGCACTTCTACCTCTGGTCATATGATTGGTGCATCCACTATTAAACACCCACTTTGATCCATCGGAGGCATACCCCTACAAAATCAATTCTTTGATTTAGGAACCCATTGAGTACTGGGTCCCCTAGCATTAGCAACAAGATCTTTTGGTAGCCAAATTGAGTACCATCTATAAGCATAACCATTGCGAGGGCCAACATATTTGGCATACATATATCCTTGGGTGCCCTTACATAGCACATATGATGGATTAGTTTTTCCCGCAAACTTGTGATTGGGGTTGCCCCTTGTGGCTCCCCCATTCACAACATTCTTCTTTACTTGGTCAACCCCCTTGTGCCCTTCTCGCACAAAGTTGATCTTCTTAGGTGGGTTGGCACCATTCTTGTTGTTTTGGGGGTCAAACCCCATACCTTGCCTTGGGGATCTCACTATTTGGTGAGCAAGAATCTCATCGAGAATCTTGCCCTTGGAGGTAGGTGTGAGACACTCCTTCTCAAGTTGTTCCTTCAATTTCTTGTTTTCCTTAAGGATACATGCTTGATACAAGGTAGAGTTAGAAGCACAAGTAATATTCTCAACAATGTTCGGATCCTTCAATGTACCAAGACCCTTTTCATAGGATACTCAAAGTTGATCATGATTCTCCCCAAGTTTTATGAGCTCACACTTTGATACATTGCAAATGTATCTATAATTTTTGATGTTCCATGCTTGGTTTTATCCACTTTCTTGTGTTTTGTTCCAACTTTGGAGTACTTTTATTATGATTTCTTGGACTAACCTATTAACAAGAGCCACAGTGACTACCTATTTTCTCGTTGTTTTGGTTCTAGAAAAGTCGAAAATGAATATTCTCGAATTGGACGGACAAAAGCCAAAGTGCCTATTTTTCCGGAAGGATCAAGTGCCGTCTGAGACGGAGAAGGGCTGGGGTCAGCCACACCACACGGCCGTGCGGCCAGGCCGGCTTCGCCAGGTGGTCTGCCGCCTAGCACCCTCGGTCTCTCCTTCCGCCTATAAGTTTCCCCCGGGACGAAAACCTTAGGTACCCGATCAAAATCCACGAAGAGTCTCAGCATGGCCAGTCATCTCCATCCCTAGATCGAGGGATCTTAAGCTCTTCGGCACCCTACCGAGAGGGAATTCACCGAGGCCTTCTTCATCACCATGCAAGCCTCCGGTGTGATGCGTGAGTAGTTCATCCTTGGACTACGGATCCATGTAGTAGCTAGATGGCTGGTTTCTCCTCCTTTGTGCTTTCATGTTTAGATCTTGTGAGCTCCGTTCATGATCAAGATCATCTTTTGAAATCCATACATGTTGTGTTTGCGGGGATCCGATGGATATCGAGATGCTATTTCAGATTGATTATTGATTCTATCATGTCTTTGTTATTTGAGATCTTGCATGCTTTCCGTTGTTAGTAGCTATCTTGGCCAAGTAGATGCTAGCAACTCCAAGAGTTAGTATTTATGCTCGATAGTGGGTTCATGCCTCCGTAACTGGGAAGTGATGAAATATCTAAGGTACTAGATGTGCTGTTGCTACTAGGGAGAAAACAACGATCCTTTGTTCATAGAACAATTGTATTGTTTACCTTACACGCAGTTCGTAAAGCAATAATCTGTTGCTTGCAACTTAATAATGGAGGGGGTTCGGATGATAACCTGAAGGTGGATTATTAGTCATAGATGCAGTTGGATGGCGGTCTATGTATTATGTTGTATTGCCCAATCGAGTCTCAAAGGAGTCAAGATGATTAGTATATGCATGTATTGATTTCTTGGTGTTTGTCAATTGCCCCGCTGTAATTTGTTCACCCAGCATGTTATCTATCTTAAGGAGAGCCACCTCTAGTGAACTATGGATCCTGGTCCTTTTACTTTACATACAATCTACAATCTTTTACTGATTTGTGTCTACTTTCTGCAAACTTTTACTTCTTTCCATTCGGTACGTTTAATCCTTTGTTTTTCGCAAAACACGGTGAGATTGACAACCTCATCGCAAGTTGGGGACAAAGTTCTGTGGTTGTGTTGTGCAGGTCTCCACGTTGCTACTAGCACCGGTAGTGCGCCTTGCCAAAGCTTAGCTAGTAACACCTTTGAGGTGTTTCCTTGCTCCTACTGGTTCGATTAAACCTTGGTTTCATAACTGAGGGAAACTTGCTGCTGTGCTCATCATACCTTCCTCTTGGGGTTCCCAACGAGCTCTACATCAACACCACCATCAAGCAATTTTACGGTAGTGC
This sequence comes from Avena insularis, assembly GCA_023614405.1. NCBI lineage: Eukaryota > Viridiplantae > Streptophyta > Magnoliopsida > Poales > Poaceae > Avena > Avena insularis. Next base: position 260,356,285 of record CM042690.1, on the reverse strand, counting down.
ATTGAGCCATCAAGCATTTTTCTGGCGCCGTTGCCGGGGAGTCAAGGACATCTTCACAAGGGGAGTCCCTCATAAACAATCTCTTTACTTTGTTGTTTTTGTTTTGCTTAGATTCTTTTTGCTTTGTTTGCTTGTTTTGTTCTTCAAAAACACAAAAAAAATTAGTTTTACTTGTTTTGCTTCTTATTTGAAAACCCAAAAAAATGACTACTCTTGAAAACACCAAGTTGTGTGACTTCACTAGCACCAACAACAATGATTTTATGAGCACTCCTATTGCTCCACCTATGGCTGAAAATACTTTCTTTGAGATAAAACCTGCTTTGCTCAATCTTGTTATGAGAGAACAATTTTCTGGTATTGGTAATGAAGATGCTGCTTCCCATCTAAATAACTTTGTTGAACTTTGTGAGATGCAAAAGCATAGGGATATAGATGGTGATATTATTAAGCTGAAATTGTTTCCTTTCTCTTTGAGAGGAAAAGCTAAAGAGTGGTTAAATTCCTTAACTAGGAATAGTATTGATTCTTGGAATAAATGCAAAGATGCTTTTATTGGAAAATACTATCCTCCTGCTAAGATTATATCCATGAGAAGTGAAATAATGAAGTTTAAACAACTTGATAATGAGCATGTTGCTCAAGCTTGGGAAAGAATGAAATCTTTGGTAAAGAATTGTCCCACTCATGGACTGACTGCTTGGATGATCATCCAAACTTTTTATGCAGGATTGAACTATTCTTCAAGGAACCTATTGGATTCAGATGCTGGAGGTACCTTTATGACCATCACTTTGGGTGCTGCAACAAAACTATTGGATAATATGATGGTTAATTATTCTGAATGGCATACTGAGAGAGCTCCACAAGGTAAGAAAGTAAATTCTGTTGAAGAAACCTCCTCCTTGAGTGATAAGATTGATATTATTATGTCTATGCTTGTTAATGGGGAAGCCCATATTAATCCAAATAATGTGCCTTTAGCCTCTTTGGTTGCTCAAGAAGAGCAAGTTGATGCGAACTTCATAAGAAATAACAACTTTGGCAACAATGCTTATGGTAATAATGCTTATAGGAACAATTTTGGTAACAACAATTATAAGCCATATCCTCCCAAAAATGGTAATGCTTATGGAAATTCTTACAACAATAATAAGAGTGCTCCCTCTGAACTTGAAGTTATGCTTAAAGAGTTTATTAGTAAACCAACTGCTTTCAATAAAACTATTGAGGAAAACTCTCTAATGCTGAAAGAAATATAGCATCTTTGGCTGAAGCTCAATCTACTTTGAATAAAATGGCTGCTAAACCTGAAACTAATGAGAATCCCTTTGCAGCTACTAATGCCATAAAAGTAAGAATTGATGAAAATGTTAGACTATTAGCTGAATTACATGCTAAGTGGGAAAGAGAAGATGAAATTGCTAGAAACATTAGTGTTTCTACTATCACCACCACTAGTGTTGAGGCTAGTAATAGTTCTACTACTTTAAATGATAAGTTTGATTTTGATCTTGATGGTTGCAATATCTCTGAAGTTATTAAGTTCCTACAAAAGTTTGCTAAAAGTCCTAATGCTAGTGCTATGAACATGGCTTTTACAAAACACATTACTGATGCTCTCATAAAGATTAAAGAAGAAAAGATGAAACATAAAGCTTCTATTCCTATAAAACAAGAAGATGGTTGGGAACCCATCATTAATATGAAAGTGAACGACTTTGATTTCAAATCTTTGTGTGATCTTGATAGTAGTGTTTCTATTATGCCTAGAAGGATTTATGATATGCTTGATTTGCCTCCTCTTGAAGATTGTTATTTGAATGTCCCACTTGATGCTAATGCTAAAAAGAAACTCATGGGGAGTCTTAATGATGTTCTTATTATGGTTAATGATTCCTATGTCCCCGTTGATTTCTATGTTTTGGATGTTGAATACAATGCTTCTTGTCCTATTACTTTGGGAAGACCTTTTCTTAGAACTATTGGTGCCATCATTGATATGAAAGAAGGCACCATTAAATATCAACTCCCACTCAATAAAGGTACAGAACACTTCCCTAAAAAGAGAGAAAAGATTTCTTTTTCTTATCCTATGAAAACAAAATTTGGTCTTAATGCTTCTTCATTTGAGAACACTTGATTCTTTCTTTGGTTCTTATGCCTAACTTAAAGGCGTTAAAGAAAAGTACTTGTTGGGAGATAACCCAAGAGTTTTAGTTGAGTCTTGGAAGTTATTACCTCTGTAATAACCTCTCCTTATCCTTTTTATTTGCTTTTTGTGCCAAGAGTAACCTCTAATGAGAGTGAAGTAATGATTGGGAAAGTTGCTGTCCCGAAACAGATTTCTGTGCTTCACCGTAAAAATTCCTGAGAGAGCTATGTACGTCGGATTGAACTGTATTTGTTTGTGCTTCTGCCCCAGGTTGTTATCTAACTTTCGTTAGTTTAACACTTTTTGATTTGAGCAACAGAAGGTCTTCGAAAAAATTCGTCTTTACCTGCTGGTCTGTTTTGACAGACTTCTGCCATTTTTTGCATTTGCTTCTTGTTAGTTCCTTCTTGAGTTCTTTTGGGGAATTGAGCTTTTTGAGGGAAGTGCTACAGTATCTAGTGTTCTAATGGAAGTTTATTTGGTGTTAGAACTGAACCTTAATACTTATTTATCTTAAGTGCACTAATGTTGCTAATGAGATTGTGTGAAGTTTTGTATGAAGGAAAATTTTCAGGTGTATGGAAGGAATGAGTAATGAGATGAAGGATGGACTAAAGCTCAAGGGGATGCCACGCGTGTCACCCCAAGAAATATCCAAGAAGTACAAGCGTCAAAGCTTGGGGATGCCCAAGGCATCCCCTTCTTCATCAATAAAAATTCTAGGTTTCTTCCAAATGCTTCATTTTTATTGTTTCGTGCACAGTTGTGTTTTTCTTGGAGTGTCTTCTTTTTCATTTTTGTTTTGGTTTTTAGTTTTCTTGGTTTGCTTAGTTTTCTGAATAAGTTGGTTGGACCCCCTCTTTCACACTTTGGTGTGCAAATAGTTTGGTTTGGTTTGGAAAAGAGTAGGAAAGTTCATGCTTATGTGGTAAAAAGAGCTCGTTTTTTACTGTGGCTATGCTTCGTCATGCCATGCTTGATATTGTTTTGGCTTTATGCTTAGTATTCTTTGCTGTAACATGACTTGTTATAAACAATTGAGATTGCTTAATGTGCCTTGTATGAATCATGCGTTGTTTTAGCATATTCAAGCATAGTATAGTGGTATTCTCCTTTGATGCTTTATTTGGGTTGACTTGGCACATGCTCACAACATGTTATGACTATCTCAAGTCACCATAGCCTTTATGATCCTTTAGTTTTCAACTTGTAGTATCACTTTATGCTTTGATCAATGATGTTTTGTCGCTCTGCATGATTATGGCCATTATTGCTCTCTTAGTTTGTCGCTCCCAGTCTTTTGCTAGCCTCCACAACCAAGTATGAGTTCCACTCATGCATCCAACTCCCTAAACCAAGTTTTTCCAAAGAGTCCACCATACCTACCTACTAGCTTATGCTATTCCAAGTATATTCATGCTTTTGTTTACCTTCCACTTGTTATGAGAAAACTAGTGATTAAAGCTCTCACGAACTTGATGGCACACTTTACTTTATTGCCTCTAATAAACTTGAACCATTGGGTCCTTATTTGTTGCGTATATGCTTGCGCTTTATAAGTTGAAGTTAGCAGAACCATGTTTCATGGGGAACGCTTTCAACATTGCACTTGTACTTTGTACCCCATTGATATCATATTCTTTTGCTTACGGATCCCGGCGGTGTGAAATAAAAGTGGAACTTTTAAGATCATGGAGTTTGTATGTGTGTTAGAGAAACGCCTGGGTCGCTATCCTAAGCCATGCCTAATCATGGTGGAAACTTGCAGCATCACCATAGTGAGCACTCTATGAAGCATCCTCTATAAAAACCTATGCAAATAGCAAATTAAAAGATCGCTGAGATGCTCATTGTCTGCTTGCCTTGTCATTTTGATTATGGGAAAGCTCCCGTATCATGTGCAAGGGGTACCCCGTTGGCGGTTCTTAATGATACACATATACTTACAATGACAAGAGCTTACTCGTGACTAAAGTTGAGTAGCATGAGGATCGGTCTTCGTAAGTAAGGGGCATGAGATTTCGGTTTATAACTTGTCAAGCATATCCTCTTAGTTGTGTCACTTTAACCTTAACCACCTTCAAGATGCTTATGATAGGGGCAATGAGAGCTGAAAGCTATAAGTACCATAATTTTTGGAAGCTCTTTATGAGACTTGAATCCCTACTTCCTTTTACAAAAGGCCTTTCTTCCACCATTATATTGAGTCTCCACCTTCTATCTTTTTGCACTACTTTGAGAGCATAGTGGCCATTCTTAGTTCTATGTGCATTGTCCCAAGACTAGTTGATTGATGCATAACTTGTTATTGCTTGTTTGAAACTATTGTATCTAGTCACACTTATGAACTTTGAAGGTGTCCTATGCATTTATATTTGCTACTCTATTGAGGGACAAGCTGAATACTTTTATGCTAAGTTTTCTTTATGTGAAACAAACAAACATCTTGCAAAGCATCTTATTCATGAATCTTTTGTTTGTACCTTTTCATGTTGTATCATAGTTTCTTTGCTTATTGCTAGAACTTTGTCTTTCATGTTATGATTGAAGTACTTTGATCCCAGCTTTGAGTTTTGCAAATACTTTGATCAAGTTTTTGATGGTACATGTCACCTCAAAAATTATTTCTTTTTATCACTTACCTACTCGAGGACAAGCAGGAGTTAAGCTTGGGGATGTTGATACATTGCAAATGTATCTATAATTTTTGATGTTCCATGCTTGGTTTTATCCACTTTCTTGTGTTTTGTTCCAACTTTGGAGTACTTTTATTATGATTTCTTGGACTAACCTATTAACAAGAGCCACAGTGCCAGCTGCATGTTTTCTGTTGTTTTTGGTTCCAGAAAAGTCAGAAAATGCATATTCTCGGAATTGGACAGGACAAAAGCCAAAGTGCCTATGTTTTCAGAAGGGATCAAGTGCCAAAATACGAGACGGAGAAGGGCTAGGGGCCGGCCACACCACCTGGCCGCATGGCCAGGCCTGGCCCGCGCCAGGGGGTGGTCTGGCCGCCCCCAGCACCCCCTCGGCCTCTCCTTCCGCCTATAAGTTGCCCTCGGGACGAAAACCCTAGGTACCCGATCAAAAATCCACGAAAGAGTCTGTAGCCGCCATCATCTCCATCCCTAGATCGGGAGGGATCTGAAGCTCTTCCCGGCACCCTGCCGGAGAGGGGAATTCACCCTGGAGGCCTTCTTCATCACCATGCAAGCCTCCGGTGTGATGCGTGAGTAGTTCATCCTTGGACTACGGATCCATGTAGTAGCTAGATGGCTGGTTTCTCCTCCTTTGTGCTTTCATGTTTAGATCTTGTGAGCTCCGTTCATGATCAAGATCATCTTTTGTAATCCATACATGTTGTGTTTGTGGGGATCCGATGGATATCGAGATGCTATTTCATATTGATTATTGATTCTATCATGTCTTTGTTATTTGACATCTTGCATGCTTTTCGTTGTTAGTAGCTATCTTGGCCAAGTAGATGCTAGCAACTCCAAGAGTTAGTATTTATGCTCGATAGTGGGTTCATGCCTCGTAACTGGGAAGTGACAGAAATCTCTAAGGTAGTAGATGTGCTGTTGCTACTAGGGAGAAAACAACGATCCTTTGTTCATAGAACAATTGTATTGTTTACCTTACACGCAGTTCGTAAAGCAATAATCTGTTGCTTGCAACTTAATATTGGAGGGGGTTCGGAGGATAACCTGAAGGTGGATTATTAGTCATAGATGCAGTTGGATGGCGGTCTATGTATTATGTTGTATTGCCCAATCGAGTCTCAAAGGAGTCAAGATGATTAGTATATGCATGTATTGCTTTCTCGGTGTTTGTCAATTGCCCCGCTATAATTTGTTCACCCAGCATGTTATCTATCTTAAGGAGAGCAACCTCTAGTGAACTATGGATCCCAGTCCTTTTACTTTACATACAATCTACAATCTTTTACTGCTTTGTGTTTACTTTCTGCAAACTTTTACTTCTTTCCATTCGATACGTTTAATCCTTTGTTTTCCGCAAAACACGGTGAGATTGACAACCTCATCGCAAGTTGGGGACACAGTTCTGTGGTTGTGTTGTGCAGGTCTCCACGTTGCTACTAGCACCGGTAGTGTGCCCTGCCAAAGCTTAGCTAGTAACACCTTTGAGGTGTTTCCTTGCTCCTACTGGTTCGATTAAACCTTGGTTTCATAACTGAGGGAAACTTGCTGCTGTGCTCATCATACCTTCCTCTTGGGGTTCCCAACGAGCTCTACATCAACACCGCCATCAAGCAATTTTCTGGGCGCAGTGCATTGAGCCATCACACTTGACAAGCAAAATTAGCTTTGTCAAGTTCCTCAAGGTCATTGGTGAGAGAAGCATGAGCAATCTCAAGTTCCTTCTTTGAAGCATCAAGCTCTTGGGACAAGGTAATAACCCTATCTAGGGTATCCACATCTTTTGCCTTATCTAGTTCATAGATTTCAGTTCGTTCTTTAAGAACTGAAGTGATGTTCTTTTCCTTGCTTAGCTCTTGCTCAAGGAGATTGAATCTCCATTTCTCATCATCAATATGAGATTCCAAGCTATCAATGGTCTCGTCACGTGAGTTGACAAGGTCCATTAATTGCTTGAATCTAGCACGAGCATGCTAGGAAGAGACTTCATGATTTTATACATTTCTTGTTTATAGTTTTCATAAAATTCATCATTGTCACTATCATTGGTACTAACATGATCATCCAAGATGCTAGAGAGAGATGGAGGAGAAGAGATTACCTTGGTGCTCCTTTCCATAAGGCAAGAGCCGACGACCTTGGGAGTAGGAGAATCATCGACGTAGTCCTTTGTATAGTCATAGGTGAGTTGTGACCCGGGTTTGGTGTAAACCAAACTAGGCTCACCAAACCCCTTCTCTTCATCCTCACGCTCCTCATCACATGTATCCTTGGAGATTCTTGCCATAAGGCAAGTACCAGTGACCTTGGTAGTAATGGAGTCATCGGCGTAGTCCTTGGTGTAGTCATATGTGAAGAGTGACTCGGGTTTGGCAAAGCCAAGACGGCCACTCCCACAAACTTCTCCTCATCTTCACTCTTCGCACCAGATAAGTATTCTTGGCCTAGGAATACATTGCCATCACTCTTCTTGTTCCTCTTGTATCTCTCGTTGATGGGGTTTGGCTTCAATCTTGGCTTGGCACCCTCTTCATACTTGGGCTTATCAAATATCTTCTCATATGGGCACTTGTTGGCAAAGTGATCTGACTCATCACAATTGTGGCAAGTCCTGTTCTTCTCACTTGGTCCAGTTGAACTTCTCCTTCTTCGGAACTTCAAGTTCTTGGTGAAGAGTGCAAGTTGAGAGAGCATATCATCAACTCCATCACTAGCATTCTCTTCTTCACTTGCAACATCTTCTTGCGCATGCTTGGCCTTCAATGCTAGAGAATGAGAAGACCCAATAGCATGGCGTGTCTCCTTGATCTTTTGTCCTTCATCCGCCAAGTTATCCGTGGCAACAAGATACTAGATCATTGGGAGAGAAATGGCTAGCTAAATCTAGGAGTTACAAGTTCAAGGCAAGCTTCTTGTCGGTAGCTGAGATCATGAAGATAATGTTGGACTTGATGAGCTCATCATTCAAGTTGAACCCATCATCATACTTGTCACAACCAAGACCACTAATCTTCACATGGAGGGCAACAAGTCTCTTGTATGCTTCCGCGATGGACTCACCATCATGGTTCATGAATATGTTCATATCCGACTTGGTAGCTTCATACTTGGACTTTTGGATAAGAGATGTTCCCTCTTGGAGGATGATGATCCTATCCCAAAGATCCTTGGTGGTAGGGATGTCACTAACTTGATCATGGAGAGTGCGGTGGATGGCACTCCTTATCTTGTCACAAGCCGTTGCATTTAGTTGACGGTCATAGTACTCTCCTAGAGTGACGTTGTCGGGATCTTGTGGATAGAAGCCTTTACACACAATCTCCCAAAGCTCCACACTACAGATGCGAAGATGAGATTCGATAGAAGCTTTCCAATGAGAGAAGTGAGTTCCATCATAATGAGGTGCGGGACCCGAACCATTAATACGAGGCATGATGTTCTTTTGCTTAGGATATATAAACGGAAATGGATTAGGAGGCATGGAGACTTTCGTCGGGTCACTCTCACTAGAGGACTCGTTCAAGGTCTCCTTACTAGTGTCCATTGGCCTCCCATGAGGTACTACCAAAGGTCCGACAAGCATGACCCCCTCGCCCATCCCCAAAAAACATCCTTCAAGGAAACTTATTCGAGCAAGGAGATCGGAATCTGCCTTAGCCTTTTCACGAGAACTTTTGGCAAATAATTCATGAAGCTCCTTGACCGAATAAGTCTTGTCCTCATAATCATCAGAGAAAAGCATTTTTTCTCTTAGGAGGTAAAGCCCTTAGAAGAGCCCTTGGCTCTGATACCAATTGAAAGTGTAAGATGGTTTACCTAGAGGGGGGTGAATAGGTTTCTACAAAATTCTTTGTAATCTTTTGCAAGTTTTAGGCTTTGTAGAATATAAGTGTGCCTAAATGCAAACTAGGTGAGGCACCCTAGATGATGATACAAGATACTTCAAGCACGAAGTCTATCACAATTTAAACAACACAAGTAAGAGATTAACTAAGGAATAACCGAAGCATGCGGATACGAAGATGTATTCCCGCATTCACCACCTTTGGGAAGGGGGCTACATCATGTTGGAGAGGTGTGAGGTTCCACGAAGGATTCCCCAACGCCATGAAGGCTCACCTTCTTCTCCGAGCATATCCCACAAAGGAAAAGCTCACTTACTCATGGTAGACTTTAAGGTAGTCTCCAAACCCTCAGAAACTTTCCATGGAGCAAATCACAAGCCGAATGCCTTCAGGGCGACCCTAGCCACCTAGGTTTTCCTAGAGTAACAAGCTAACTCTATGAACTCAAGGGGGAATGAACTTTGGCTTGGTGGAAACATAGATTGGGACCTCCTCTTGGTTTCTACCAAATGGATTTGGAATTGGTTAGGTAGAATGGGAGATCCTCAAGGAATTGTGTTTCAACAATGGTAAGGGAGAAAGGTTCAAGAATAAATATGAACTGGAATGCCTAACGTACTCAAGGTGGAAGAAGGGTATTTATACCCTAGGGGGAAATCTAGACATTTAGAGCAATTCTACACGAATCCGGTTTTAAGTTTGGTTGAACCGGTTGACAGACCGGATGGCCCCATTTCCAGTACGGATGACTGGAACTCAACTGGAAGTGGTTAATTAACATAAACCCGGGTAGACTCTATATAATGAACTGGAAAAACCCGGTTCAGAGTCGGTTTTCCAGCACTAACACCGGACCACCCAGTCCGGGAGCCGGTTCAACCGGCTTCCAAACAAAATCCTGTAGAATAGCTTTGAAAGGTAGATCTCCCTCTCCTCTCTCTTTGGTGATGGGACAAGTGGGTGTATGGGATGTGTGTATGTCTTAGGAATTCATCCCCGACAAGCTCATCAAGATAACCCCTCTTAATAGTGTGGAGTTCCTAAAGACTGAAGTTACATAATAAAGCAAAACTCTAGCACAAAGCTTCATTATCAAAAGGGGGTCTCTGACGATCTTTCAACACGCCATCGGACTAAAACCTGTGTAAGACACTAGTAGGTAGCATTAGTACGCTCTAACTACGGTGTCATTGTCAACCAAAAATAGTAGAGGGTAAAATATGTAGGGGTTCCGCGTATGAAAACAATAAATTTTTACCCTACGCCCCTGAACCCCTGATGTTGCCAGGACCTATCTATTAGTAATGCAGTAACGTGAGGGGATTTTCGCGAACTTACCCTTGAAGACCGAAAAGCATTGTCAACGCTCAGGAGAGCGTGGTTGATGTAGACGAGACAAAGCCGACCTCAAGGTCGTGATGAAGTCCTTGCGCTCCTGCGGCTCCAATGACTTGAGTGCCTCAAGTGTGACACCTCGTGGGGAGTTACAGACGTCCAGTGCCTGATAATGACTCCCGCTTCCCCGATCAGTAGTTGCGGAAGTAGAGCTCCTGAATCCGAATCTCAGAAGGCGACGCAAGGCCCATGATGAAGATGTCTCTTATTCTCAGTCGAACTTGGGACCACGGTCACGAGAGAGAGAGAGAGAGAGAGAGAGAGAGAGAGAGAGAGAGAGAGAGAGAGAATATCAATTGGAGGTCTCCCCAAAAGTTAGGAAACCTTTTATTGAATATTGTGTGCTTTTACCTTGCCAAATACCCCCACTATATATAGGGGGAGTGGAGGTACTACCTCCCTCAAAGTCCCGGGGTGGGACTAAAGGAGAGGAGAGGGGGAGGGGGAGGCGCCGCCTGCCACCCCCATGGGCCCCACGCGGGGGTGCCATCCCACTAGGGCGCCGGCCACCCCCTTGGCCCTTCTCCCCTCTTGCCTTTCCCTAATGGGCCCTCTTCCCTCCGGAATTGGCCCATTAAGCCTTTTGACCTTTAAATTGATTTTCTCTTTTATTAAATAATTATGAATAAATGATCAAATCAATATTTAACATTCATTCACATATTATTCAATCTCCATGGCTATGGAACACCTTCCACCTCCACTCCGGACATCCTCCGGACTTACCAAAACCCTTACAGTTTTCTCTCTACTATTCTTCGACGATTCTACCGATCCTATAAACACTCTCTAAGAATCATCAATCCCTTAAGTGTGATACCCCATGGTTCGGGAACACTCCAGACATGGTCGAGACACTCCCGGACAAATGATCGACAGAGGGACCTGGATGGCCATGTGACCCCTATGCATTCCACGAAGATCTTTCATCGTTTGAACCAGGACATTCGTGTCTTATTCCCTTTGTCTCTTGACACTCGCATTGCCCGAGATCTGATTAATGACATCGCCATGTCGTGTTCAATCTCGTTACCGAACAATGCTACTTGACTCATTCCGACAAGTGATATCTGTTGGAATTATGCCCTAGAGGCAATAATAAAGATGTTATTATTATAATTCTTGTTCATGATAAAGTTTATATTCCATGCTAGAATTGTATTAAGCGGAAACTTTAATACTTGTGTGGTTTGTGAACAACACCGTGTCCCTAGTACGCCTCTATGGACTAGCTCATTGATCAATGATGGTTAAGGTTTTCTAACCATAGACATGAGTTGTCAATTGATAATGAGATCATATCATTGGGAGAATGATATGGATGACCAAACTAAGCAAAGCTATTAGATCGTTTCATCGTGTTCGCCTTTTGTAAGCTTTTCTCATGTCAAATATTGTATTCCTTAGACCATGAGATAATACAACTCCCTGGTATCGGAAGAAAGCTTTGAGGTCATCAAACGTCATCCTATGAGAGGGTGATCATAAAGGTGTCTCTTAGGTGATCGGAAAGTATCTGTTGGGTTGTATGTATCGAGATGGGATTTGTCCCTCCCAAATCGGAGAGATATGCTTCGGTACCACTCGGTAATCGATATCAACACCGCTTGCAAGCATGTGGTTAAGGAGTTAATCACAAAGTGATATCGGATTACGGAACGAGTAAAGTACTTGCCGATACCGACGATCGAATCTCGGGCAAGTAAAATATCGCGAGACGAAGGGAATATATATATTGGATTGATTGAATCTTGGCATCGTGGTTCATCCGATATGATCATCGATGAATGTGTGGGAGTCAATATGGGTGCCTGCACCCATGTTGATTATTGATAGAAGATCATGTCTGCATATTCTCGAACCCGCAGGGTCACACACTTAACGTGTCTCGACGCTAGGATAGATTGGATAATTGGTTTATGAATTTTTGTTCGGAGTCTTGGATGGGATCCGGGATATCACGAGAGGTTCCGGAATTGTCCGGAGAATAAGATTCATATAAGGCAGTGCAGTTTTTGGAGTTCGGAATAGTTCCGGGTTAATCGGTATTGTACCGGAAGCTTCTAGAACCTTCTGGAAGGGGACCAACGTGGCCCCACCTTCCGGAAGGGGGCATGGGCCTATGAGGGAGTGTCCTGGCCGCATTGGGCCAGGGGCACAAGGCCCCATAGGGCCCAACCGATCCTAGATAAGTTTAAATCGTTTAAACTAGAGATAAGATAGGGTTTCTAGAAGGGAGAGTTTAAATCGTTTAAACTAGAGATAGGCTTGGAGGATGGGCAAGGGCTGGCCGCACCCCCCCTCTATATATAGAGGGCTGGTGCGCCCCCTCCCCAACACACCTTCCCCTCCAAGCCCTAGTAGCCTACGCCTTCCTCTCTCCCTCCCGATTGCTTGTAGGCGAATCCTGCTGAAATTCTCCACCATATACACCACGCCCGTCGTGTTGTAGATCCAATCTATCTCTCCACCCTACTTGCTGGTCCGAGGAAGGAGGATCGCCGAGGTGCTGCGTGTGCATCTCATGGAGGCACCGCCACTTGTGGTGCTAGATCGGATCGGATCGCGAGGAGGAGAAGCGAGTACGACTACATCACGCACGTTCCGAAACGCTCATTGTGCGAATCTTCAAGGGTATGAAGATCTAATCCAATCTCTCTCGTTGTTTGCATCTCCTAGATTAGATCTTGGCTTTCCCTCTGTTCGCTTCCGTAGAATAAATTTGATTTACTATGCTGCGAAACCCTTTCAGTGGTATCAGAGCTAGATCTATGCGTAGATGTGATTCACGAGTAGAACGCAACATGGTTGTTGCGGGCGTTGATGTTTTCTGTTGCAAGCCTCTTGTTTGTGTTCTTCTTATGACGCGGGATAGTGAGATTGAAGCGGTCCACTCCCACCTTACGCGACGCCGTCGCGAGACCGGCTTCGCACTTGACGTGGCTTGTACCACACATGCTGGTGGATGTCGGTTCTCTCACTATAGTTGTCATGGGATTAACACCGGAGTTTGGCAACCATAATATCACCGTTGTGGCTTTCCGTAGGTAAGAATCGTTCTTAGCATCTACTCCCATAAGCCACGTAAAACATGCAACAACAAAGTAGAGGCGTCTAACTTGTTTTTGCAGGGAGTGTTTTCTGTGATATGGTATGGCCCAAGATGTGATGTGTATATTCGATGATCATGTTTTGTAATGTTTCACGACTTGCATGTCGATGAGTACACAACCAGCAGGAGCCATATGGTTGTCTTTATAATTGTGTATGACCTGCGAGTCAACTTCTTATACGCCATGTAATAGCTTTACTTCATCGCTAAGTAGTTAGCAATAGTTGTAGTTGCTATTCGTGGTGGAGGCAATCATGGTGGAGTGATGGAGATCATGCCGGAACGCACAAGATGGAGATCATTGCGCGAAGATTGGCTATACCATGTCACATAAAGTTATATGCATGTGATGTTTATCCTTTTATGTATCTTATTATGCTTAGATCACGACGGTAGCATTATAAGATGATTCCTCACTTAAAGATCAAGATAAAAACTGTGTTCTCCCCAAGTATGCACCGTTGTGAAAGTTCATCGTGTCCAAGCATCACGTGATGATCGGGTGCTATAGACTCTACGCTCACATACAACGGGTGCAAGCCAGTTTTGCACACGCGGAAATACTTGGGTCTAACTTGACGAGCCTAGCATGTATAGACATGGCCTCGGAACACAAGAACCGAAAGGTTAAGCATGAGTCATATGAATGATATGATCGACACTTCGTTGTCCACCATTGAAACCACATCTCTTCTCGTGATGATCGGATTAGGTGTGGTGAATTTGGATCGTGTTCACTAAACAACTTGAGGGATGTTGAATTTAGTGGGAGTTCATCTAGTAATTTGATTAAGTTGAACTATTTATCATGAACATAGTCTAAATTGTACTTGCAAATACTGTAGATCACATGGCCAAGTCCAACTTCAACTTCAACGTTTTTGCTGAGAAAGAAAAGCTTAGAAACAATGGGTCTAACTTCACCAATGGTTCCGCAATCTAAGAATCATTCTGTTCAAGGACAAAAGGACTATGTCCTTGGGAAAGCGTTAGGTGACCCCCTCGCAGAAGCTACCGGTGATGAGAAAGTTGTCTATCAGTCGTGCAAAGATGATTATGGTGTGATTAAGAGCACCATGTTGTTTGCTATGGAACCGGAACTTCAAAATCGTTTTGAAAACTATCCCGGGCCCTTTGAGATTCTCGAGGAGCTGAAAAACCATGTTTCGGACTCGGCCCGCTCGAGAGATATGAGATCTCCGAGAAGTTCTTTAACTACAAGATGGAGGAAGGGAGTTCCGTTAGTGAGCACGCCATTAAGATGTCGGGCTACACTCAACGCCTTGAGCAACTGGACTGCAAGATTCTAGAGGAGCTCAAGATTGACAGGGTTCTGCAATCACTCCCTCCCAGCTACAAAAGTTTTGTAGTGACTCGTAATCAGATTGGTTCCACTGATACGATCACCGAGCTCTTCGCAAAGCTGAAGGCTGCGGAGGTGGACATCAAGAAGGATAATCATGTGTTGATGGTCAATAAGCCCTCCTTTAAGAAAGGTAAAGGTGCAAAGAAGCCCTTCAAGAAAAGCGGCGGCAAGCGCGTTGCCCCTGATGAGAAGAAGCTCAAGTCTGGACCTAAGCGGACAGGTGCTTCTATTGCAAGGACAAGGGTCATCGAAGCGCAACTGTCAAAGTACTTAGCGGACAAGAAGGTGGCACCATCAAAGGTATATTTGATATACATGTTATTGATGTTTTCCTTACTAGCCCTCGTTGTAGTGCCCGGGTATTTGATACTGTTCGGTTGCTAATATTTGTAACTCAAACAGAGCTACGGAATAGAAGACGGCTTGCGAGGGATGAGGTGACGATGCGCGTTGGCAACGGATCAAGAGTTGATGTGATGGCCGTCGGCACGCTCTCCTTAGTTTTACCTTCGGGATTAGTTTTAAACCTTAATAAATGTCATTATGTGCCTGCGTTGAGCATGAACATTATTTCTGGATCGTGTTTATTGCAAGACGATTATTCATTTAAATCGGAGAATAATGGTTGTTCTATTTATATGAGTAACATCTTTTATGGTCATGCACCCCTTGTAAATGGTTTATTTCTTCTAAATCTCGAAAGGGATGAAACACACATCCATAACATTGAGGCTAAGAGATGCAAAGTAGATAGTGATAATACTACTTATTTGTGGCAATCGTGTCTAGGTCATATTGGTGTAAAGCGCATGAAGAAACTCCATTCTGATGGACTTTTAGAGTCTCTTGATTTTGAATCATTTGACACATGCGAACCATGCCTCATGGGCAAGATGATCAAAACTCCGTTCTCCGGTATGATGGAGCGAGCAACGGACTTGTTGGAAATCATACATACCGATGTATGCGGACCGATGAGTGTTTCGACGCGCAGTGGATATCGCTATTTTCTCACTTTTACCGATGACTTAAGTAGATATGGGTATATCTATTTAATGATACATAAATCTGAAACGTTTGAAAAGTTCAAAGAATTTCAGAATGAAGTGGAGAACCATCATAACAGAAAGATTAAGTTTCTACGATCCGATCGTGGCGAATATTTGAGTTATGATTTTCTCACGCATCTCAAGGCAAGTGGAATCGCTTTCACAACTCACGCCACCGGAACACCACAGCAATGGTGTGTCTGAACGCCGGAATCGAACCCTATTAGATATGGTCCGATCGATGATGTCTCTTACTGATTTGTTATCGTTTTGGGGTTATGCATTAGAAACCGCTGCATTCACTTTAAATAGGGCTCCATCTAAATCCGTTGAGGCGACACCGTATGAACTGTGGTTTGGTGCTAAACCTAAGTTGTCGCTTTCTTAAAGTTTGGGGATGCGAAGCTTCGCCAAGAAGTTGATGCCGACAAGATCGAACCCAAAGCGAGAAATCGTCTTCATAGGATACCCTAAGGAAACTATTGGGTATACCTTCTATCCGTAACCAAGGCAAAGTGTTTGTCGTGAAGAACGGTTCCTTTCTTGAGAAGGAGTTTCTCGAAAGAAGTGAGTGGGAGGAAAGTAGAGCTAGACGAGGTTGTTGAACCTTCTCTTGAATTGGAGAGTAGCGGCACCTGAAATTGTTCGAAAGCGCTGCGCCAACAATAGAGGAAGCTAATGACAAGGATCATGAAGCTTTGGACGATCTCTTCGAACGTCGCAGGTCGACAAGGTCGCGTGCCCTCCTCGAGTGGTACGACAACCTGTCTTGACAGTCTTGTTAGTAGAAGACAGTGAACCTACGAACTATGAGGAAGCGATGATGAGCCCAGACTCTGAGAAATGGCTAGAAGCCATGAAATCCGAATTGGGATCCATGAGCGAAAACCAAGTATGGACTTTGGTGGACCCTCCTAGCGACTGAAAGGCCGTTGAGTGCAAATGGATCTTCAAGAAGAAAACGGACGCGGATGGTAATGTTACCGTCTATAAAGCATGGCTTGTCGCGAAAGGTTTTCGACAAGTTCAAGGTGTTGACTACGATGAGACTTTCTCTCCCGTAGCGATGTTTAAGTCTATTCGGATTTTATTAGCAATTGTTGCGTTTCATGATTATGAAATATGGCAGATGGATGTCAAGACTGCGTTCCTCAATGGCAACATTGATGAAGAGTTGTATATGATGCAACCCGAAGGTTTTGTCGATCCTAAGGATGCTGATAAAGTATGCAAACTTTAGCGTTCCATTTATGGACTGAAGGAAGCATCTCGGAGTTGGAACCTTCGTTTTGATCAAGTGATCAAGAGCTTTGGATTTGTTCCAAATTGCTACGAAGCTTGCATCTACAAGAAAGTGAGTGGAGCTTCGGTGGCGTTTACGGTACTATATGTGGATGACATATTGATTATTGGAAATGACATCAACATGCTTAACGATGTGAAGAGTTATTTGAACAAGTGTTTTTCAATGAAAGACCTAGGTGAAGCTGCTTATATATTGGGCATCAAGATCTATAGAGATAGACAAAGATGCCTGATAGCTTTAAGCCAGAGTACATACCTAGACAAAGTTCTGAAAAGGTTCAGAATGGATAAGGCATTGAAAGGTTGATGCCTATGTTGTCGGGAAGATATTGAGCAAGGCTCAAAGGTCCAGCTACGGTAAATGATAGGAAGCTATGAGCAAAGTGCCTTATGCCTCGCCATAGGTTCCATCATGTATGCCATGTTGTGTACTAGACCGGATGTGTCCAATGCTCTTAGTTTGACGAGCAGATATCAAAGTGATCCAGGAGTGGAACACTGGACAGCCGTGAAGAACATCCTAAGGTACCTAAATAGGACTAAAGAAATGTTCTTAGTCTATGGGGTGATGAACGACTTCGTCGAAAAGGTTACGTCGATGCTAGTTTCGACACCAACAAGGATGATTGTAAATCTCGACGTGATACGTGTATATTTTGAATGGAGGAGCTGTGAGTGGAGAAGCTGCAAGCAAAGCGTGATCAGGATCTACATGAGAAGCGGAATACATGGTTCTTTGCAGAAGCGTCAAGTGAAGGAGTTTGGATCAGAACTTCATCATCGAGCTTGGCGTGGTTCCAAGTGCATTGGACCCATCGGAGATATTGTGTGACAACACCGGCGCCATAGCACTCGCTAAGGAACCAAGATATCATCCAAAGACCAAGCATATCAACTGCAAGTTTCATATAATCCGAGATTATATAGATGGAGATCTGAAGATCAGCAAAGTACATACAGATCTGAATGTCGCAGATCCATTGACTAAACCTCTTCCACGTAAAACATGATCAGCACCTCAGTGCCATGGGTGTGAGATTGTTGCCAAATGTAAACTAGATTATTGACTCTAGTGCAAGTGGGAGACTGTTGGAATTATGCCCTAGAGGCAATAATAAAGATGTTATTATTATAATTCTTGTTCATGATAAAGTTTATATTCCATGCTAGAATTGTATTAAGCGGAAACTTTAATACTTGTGTGGTTTGTGAACAACACCGTGTCCCTAGTACGCCTCTATGGACTAGCTCATTGATCAATGATGGTTAAGGTTTCCTAACCATAGACATGAGTTGTCAATTGATAATGAGATCATATCATTGGGAGAATGATATGGTGGACATACCCAAACTAAGCAAAGCTATTAGATCGTTTCATCGTGTTCGTCTTTGCAAAGCTTTTCTCATGTCAAATATTGTATTCCTTAGACCATGAGATAATACAACTCCCTGGTATCGGAAGAAATCTTTGAGGTCATCAAACGTCATCCTATGAGAGGGTGATCATAAAGGTGTCTCTCAGGTGATCGGAAAGTATCTGTTGGGTTGTATGTATCGAGATGGGATTTGTCCCTCCCAAATCGGAGAGATATGCTTCGGGCCCACTCGGTAATCGATATCAACACCGCTTGCAAGCATGTGGTTAAGGAGTTAATCACAAAGTGATATCGGATTACGGAACGAGTAAAGTACTTGCTGTGAACGAGATTAAACTAGGTATGACGATACCGACGATCGAATCTCGGGCAAGTAAAATATCGCGAGACGAAGGGAATATATATATGGGATTGATTGAATCTTGGCATCGTGGTTCATCCGATATGATCATCGATGAATGTGTGGGAGTCAATATGGGTGCCTGCACTCGCTGTTGATTATTGATAGAAGATCATGTGCGCATTCTCGAACCCGCAGGTCACACACTTAACGTGTCTCGACGCTAGGATAGATTGGATAATTGGTTTATGAATTTTTGTTGAGTCTCGGATGGGATCCGGATATATCACGAGAGGTTCCGAATGGTCCGGAGAATAAGATTCATATAAAGGTGCAGTTTTGGAGTTGAATAGTTCGGGTTAATCGGTATTGTACCTAAGCTTCTAGAACCTTCCGGAAGGGGACCAACGTGGCCCCACCTTCTGGGAGGGGCATGGGCCTATGAGGGAGTGTCCTGGCCGCAATAGGGGCACAAGGCCCCATAGGGCCCAGCCGATCCTAGATAAGTTTAAATCGTTTAAACTAGAGATAAGATAGGGTTTCTAGAAGGGAGAGTTTAAATCGTTTAAACTAGAGATAGGCTTGGAGGATGGGCAAGGGCTGGCCGCACCCCCCCCTCTATATATAGAGGGCTGGTGCGCCCCCTTCCCCCCCAACACACACCTCCCGCCAAGCCCTAGTAGCCATGCTGCCTTCCTCTCTCCCTCCCATCGTTTGTAGGCTGCTGCAGAAATTCTCCACCATATACACCACGCCGTGTTGTAGATCCAATATATCTCCACTCTACTTGCTGGTCCGAGGAAGGAGGAGGCGCCGAGGTGCTGCGTGTGCATCTCACGGAGGCACCGCCACTTGTGGTGCTAGATCGGATCGGATCGCGAGGAGGAGAAGCGAGTCGACTACATCACCCACGTTAAATGAGCGTTAACGCTGTGCGAATCTTCAAGGGTATGAAGATCTAATCCAATCTCTCTCGTTGTTTGCATCTCCTAGATTAGATCTTGGCTTTCCCTCTGTTCGCTTCCGTAGAAAAAATTTGATTTACTATGCTGCGAAACCCTTTCAATATCCACGTGATCAAATCACACGCTGCGCAGCTATTGGATATAACTTCTCCGAGTGGGCCCTTGAGTATCTTTCCGTCACGTGGATGGAAAAATCCTGCTCTTGGCATATATTGCCTCTACGGTTCCTTCGAATACCTGAACACACCTTTATTGTCACTGTATTACCAAGTGACGTTTGATGCTATCTAAGCATTCTCGGGAGACAGTGATTGATATAGCCTCACGGTCTAAGGAATAGTCTACAAGGATCCATTTCTAATCATCGTAACTTGAAATTCGTGATATGATTGGGTCATGATGTTTAGGTTGGGTATTGGTTCATCATATCATTCTTAGAATGAGTTGACTCCATTTCCAACTGGCGTAAATGCCACATGATCAGGAAACTTGATCATCTGTTGACCAATGAACCAGTGACTAGAGTTTCACTGGGAACCCCTGGTTGTTTATATATCACACGTGTATTGATGTTTCCTCTCAATACATTTATACCATGATATAAAACTTAATCATAAACTTTATGAAATATGATAATAATCCGTATTATTATTTGTCTCTACGGCATATTTCCAATAGTCTCCCACTTGCACTAGAGTACAAATAAACTAGTTGCATTTGTTCTTAATCATTGGCACTATATATCTGGTACCCTGAACATGCTTGCTCATGGAAGAGGTTGAGTCTTGGGTCTGTACTTTACAGTCCCAAATCCTTTGCAACTTACTAATGTCACCTTGATTAACATTAATACTTTATCATCACATGATAACATCTTTGTGTATGCATCGTCGCTATGGCAGCAAAATGAGGCCGGATTCTAGGAGTCTATAGTGACTTTAGATCAACCTCTAGGGCTTTCTCATGGGCAATGTGCCCTGGGACACATCATTCTACATTAAAAGCGAACTAGACCCGCCATAACATTATACAACACTTTAGATGGTACCCTTATCTATTATTATAAATGTAATCATCAAAACACGAGTGTACTCTGTGCAACTTTCGATGTTTTGTTCGCCTCACTTCCTACTTGACTTTTGTCGGTATTTACAGGAGTTTTGAGCATATTCCATTATAACATAACTCTATGCTTTCAGATATGCCATCCTTTATGGATTTGGAAAACATGTCTACAGTTCTCTATTAGACACTGCAGACAAACTTAGCTCAACGTTCCATGATTCAAACTTAATCACCTTTTAAACGTTCCTTATTGGATCATATATTATGTTAAGTTATCATCATAGTTTTCTAAGATAGAACCTATGTCTCAACATAGTGGATGATGATCATCCTTTTCTTTCTTTCAACCATTGATGTTAAACTTAATACTGTTCCTATCTTGAGTTATTAAGGACCAGTTCTTTAATTAACTTCTATTCTAAAACCCTTTTTTTATCACAATACACTTATTATCAACTTCTACCCCTTATAAATCATTATTTATCGGTACTTGCGCTTTTATTCTTAACACACTTAAGAATCACTCCTATAAGCTTCCACTCAAAATATGTTCCTAACATATTTGGGTATGAGTCACTACTCTTACTCAAACTATGTTCCTAGATATTTGAATTTGAGACATATATTGCTCGCACTCAAAAATATGTCATTCACATATTGTTTTAGGAAGACTTTCATAGCTCCCACTCAATTTCATGCAAATTGCATATCCACTCACTATTTTGAACGATTTCAAAATCCTTTGATCAAATATCAAACTTGGAGATTGCTATGAGATACTAGTATCTTCACTAGTTTTAAATCCACTAGACATTTAGCACACTTGAATCAAATTCATTTGAATTCGTCCAATACTTTGACAATTTGTGCTTTTGTCATTCACCCCCTTTTCCACTATGGCTTTGTAGTCATTCAGGAAAATTCAAAGTAACTCCTTTACTTTGTAAGATTCAGCAACGAGTTACTTTCTAATCTCAAGGGAATTTTGCTTCTAGGATTTCTCATAATTCTAGTTTACCATTATTTCCTTAGTAGTTTGTAGGTATGTCATATTCCGAGAATCATGACAAATGATTCACAAATGTCTCCATACAAGATATAGGCTACATTTTGAATCCTACTTTATGTAGTGAAAACACTAGTGGGGAAACACAATGATCATCATCATTGATTCTTTCCTTTGTGAAGAGAATATTTCAGGAACGTTTTCCGTTGCGCTTCTCAACACTCTTATGCAGGGTTTTGAATCCTCAACATGTTTTACACTATCTTCCATTTACTCCATAATTGAGAAATATCACTGAATGTGAACTTTCTCAAGAATGCACCAAAATCCAAGCAATACAAATTTTTCTTTCCTTTTGGTTCTAGCTATGGATTTCGTATTCAAAGTTTTCCAATGAATACTCTACAAGGACTTATTTGATGTTGTTTTGGTTATATTGAATAACTCCAAAACTTCCACGACGATCCATACTAGATATGGAGCCAATCTCACGAATTCAGATGGTTCACTATATGGTCTAACTGAGTGCTAACTATTTCTAACTAATGGTCTTTACATCTATACTACAACGATTTATTTGGCTCCATCTATTTACCCATTGTGATATCTAATATCACATTGTGATGCTTTGCATTTTGACATTTCAAACGCATTGGATTTCACAATTTCTTTTATGCGATTCCTATAAAGTCGAATTTCATTACTATTGATCAAATCGTAGTAATTAGATTCTCTTTTATATTTATACCCTTTGTTGATGAAAGACTTTGATCATATCAAATAGTTTCATACTCATGTTTCCTTTGGTAAACTTCTTTACACATTTAAACAATCATATAATGATAATCACCATTTTGTTAAACTACGATACATCAAATGTGTATTCTCTTTAACAATTCATCAAACACTTTGTATTCAAGTAATACACGGTGTTCAAGTTATTTTGCCAAACTTAGGCATGATTCATATGTGATAAGAAATCAAATGACTTTCACATATTATCACATAACTTTGAATTTAAACAATGGTTTCATTCATTAATGAACATATCATTAAGTTGGGTATTTTAAGGCATTTCAATATTTTACAAATGTTCATGTATTATCAATTAGTTTCATAACAAGGATAATTCACACATAATCAAACAAGATATGAACACGAATAGAGATCATTCATAAAAGTGGAACAACTGTTTGTTACAAACTGATATGAATAACCGTCTCACAAAGTGTGAGACACGCTAAAGAAGTTCACAATCTTTTGATTACAACAATCATACTAAACATAAACTAAATGAGAAATGTTGAGGGAGAGTGTCGTTGGCCATCATCATCATGCTCTCCATCAACACACAACGTCACCTCATCTCCATCAAGCACCTCTATCCAGAAGGACATGTTTTCAGCAAAACATAACAAGTATCAAATATACTTAACACTGCAACATGTGTTTGCAAGATTATAACATTTATAAAATTGTATATCAAATATATACCTTTTTCATTGATGACCTCAGCGACAACGGGTTCAACCATCACATCTCTGAAATGTGATATGAATTCGTGGAAATACCGTGTTTCCGCGTTGCCTCTCATAATGCAAATCCTGGCAAGTGCTTGGTAGCTTGGTGGCAGCGACCGCAACAACACGCCTATTGCAAAATAACTTGCAAACCAGTTGTCCAGGAAGTATGCAAGACTCATGTATGCATCATATATGCTTAACAAGTGATCGTCCAATGAGGAGTTCTCCTCCATCTTTATGGAGAGGAAATCCCCCATCGGCTCATACTCCCATATGTGCACTTGTTCCATGAAATGTGATCTCAGATGTGCCATAACCGTTCGGGGATTAAGACTTCCCACAATCGGCCATAGCCCATCTTCCATCCCGAGGCGCATCATTACTGATATGAATGTGGCCATCACATGATGACAGCAGCGGTGATCCCGCTGCTCCTGGATCTCATGAAGATAGGGTGGCTCCAAGTACATATCATAGATCATGTAGTCGGCCACTTTGTTCTCGCTAAGGAGATCATGAAGGCGCATGACCCATATAGAAAAGTTGGATCCATCTAACTTGAGCTTTTCTCCTTTTAACCAATTATCAATAGGGAAGGTAATCTCAGGGAGAATCATTTTCTACATTTATAATTGCAAAAGGAATTTAGACTAAGTTTATAATTAAAATGAGTTAATTGTTGGAAATATGCCCTAGAGACAAATACTAATAAGGACTATTATCATATTTCACAAAGTTTACGATTAAGTTTTATATCATGCTATAACTGTATTGAGAGGAAACATCAATACACGTGTGATATATAAACAACCAGGGGTTCACATTGAAACTCTAGTCACCCGTTCATTGGTCAATAGATGATCATGTTTCCTGATCATGTGGCATTTATGCCAATTGGAAATGGAGTCAAGTCATTCTGAGAATGAGATGATGAACCAATAACCAACCTAAACATCGTGACCCGATCATGTCACGAAGTTCAAGTTACGATGATTATAATGGATCCTCATAGATTATTTATTAGACCGTCAGGCTATATCAATCACTGTCTCCTGAGAGTGATTAGATAGCATCAAGCGTCACTTGGTAATACAGTGATTATAAAGGTGTGTTCAGGTACTCGGAGGAACCGTAGAGGCAATATTTGTCAAGAGCGGGATTTGTCCATCCACGTGACGGAAAGATACTTAAGGGCCCACTCGGAGAAGTTATATGCAATAGCTGCGCAGGGTGTGACTTGATCATAGGGATATCACTTGTCGAGCGAGTCAAGTAGCATTGTTCAGTAACGAGATTGAACACGACATGGTGATGTCATTGATCAGATCTCGGGCAATGCAAGTATCAAGAGACAAAGGGAATAAGACACGACTGTCCCGGTTCAAACGACTAAAGATCTTCGTGGAATGCACAGGGGTCACATGGCCATCCAGGTCCCTCTATTGATCATTGGTCCGGGAAAGTTCCGACCATGTCTGGAGTGTTCCCAAACTGTGGGATATCATGCTTAAGGGTTTGATTATGCTTAGAGAGTGTTTATAGGATCGGTAGAATCACCAAAGAATAGAAGAGAGAAAACCGGGAGGGTTTCGGTAAGTCCGGAGGATGTCCGGAGTGGAGGTGGAAGGTGTTCCATAACCATGGAGATTGAATAATATGTGAATTAATGTTAAATATTTATTTAATCATTTATTCATAATTATTTAATAAAATAGAAAAACAATTTAAAGGTCAAAAGGCTTAATGGGCCAATTCCGTAGGGAAGAGGGCCCATTAGGGAAAGGTAAGAGGGAAGAAGGGGCAAGGGGGTGGCCGGGTGGGCCAAGCCCCCCTGCGCGGGGCCCACTAGGGCTTGCCGACGGTGCCCCCACTCTCCCTCTCCTTTAGTCCCACCCCGGGACTTTGAGGGAGGTAGTACCTCCCCTCCCCTATATATAGTGGGGGTATTTGGCCAGATAAATACACACAATATTCAATAAAGGTTTCCTCTCTTTTGGGGAGACCTCCAATTGATATTCTCTCTCTCTCTCTCTCTCTCTCTCTCTCTCTCTCTCTCTCTCTCGTGACCATGGTCCCAAGTTCAGACTGCACGAACGAGAGACATCTTCACCGCGCAGTGCCGTCGCACTGTGAGATTCGGATCCAGGAGCTCTACTTCCAAAACTACTGCTGGATTGGGGAAGCGGGAGTCATCGTCATGCACCAGACGTCTATAACTCCCCGCGAGGTGTCACACTTGAGGCACTCAAGTCGTTGGAGCCGTAGGATCGCAAGGATTTCATCACGACCTTGAGGTCGGCTTCGGCTCATCTACATCAACCATGCCCTCCTGAGCGTTGACAATGCTTTTCGGTCTTCAAGGGTAAGTTTGCAAAAATCCCCTCCCGTTACTGTATTACTAATAGATAGGTGCTTGCAACATTAGGAGTTCAGGGGCGTAGGGTAAAAATTTATTGTTTTCATAGTGGTATCAGAGCTAGATCTATGCGTAGTAATGCTAGTATGGGTAGAACACACGGGATGTAGCGTGTGGGCGTTGATCTTTTAGTTTTCACCCTCCCACGTGTACTTGTGTATACCGCAACAATGCTTGATGAAGCGCCCCCAACTGACTTTACGCGTTCATTCACGAGACTGGTCCATGCTTGACATACGGCTTATACCGTATAAAGTGGCTTAGGGGGGTTGTCTGTCTCTCGCACATTAGTTGGTATGCCATTTGCAACGGATGGCCCCGAAAGGGGTGTAGTATCGACAACTACTTGATCAACATTGTTGTGAAAGTTCGTAGGTAAGAACGGTTCTTGTGCGAAAGCCCATTCAGCCACGTAAAACATGCAAAGATAAAGTAGAGGCGTCTAACTTTGTTTTGCAGGGGCGTTGCTTTGTGATATGGTTGTGGCAAAGGTAAAGTGATCACCTTATGTTATGAAGTAGTAATAGATAGTCACGGAGGTGACGAACTACCACGAGGGAAAGACACTTGTACCCTAGTGTCTACGGCGCCAGAACCGTGGCGCCGGAATCCGGTGACGCCAGATGGAGATCACGTGTGAAGGACCATATCACATTGCTTTTACATTCAATGTTATTGTTTGTATATCTTATTGTGTGCTAGTATTAGATACTCGACGGTAGCCTAATAAGATGATCCCTATTAAAAATTACCAATGCTTGTGTTCTCCCTTAGTGTGCACCACAAAGTAAGTTCTTCGGTATGAGGCAGGCCGTGATGATCGAGTGTCAGACATATCTATGTTCGCATATAGTGGGTGTAAGCCATGTTGCACAGCGAATACACTAAGGTTGAGTTGGCAATCCTAGAACGTAGCAGACATGGCCTCGGAACACGGATGGTCAAAAGATCGAGCACGAGTCACATGAATGATGTGACCGACGTTTAGCGTCCACCCTAGAACCCACATTGATGGCCGTGATGATCGGGGGAGATGTGGGGAAAAGGGGTTGTGTTATCACTACAACCCTTCAGGGGATTGGTGTTTGTGAGTGGATTTATTATTAACTCATTTAATTATAAACTTAGTCTAAATTCCTTTTTGCAATTATAAATGTAGAAAATGGTTCTCCCCGAGATGACCTTCCCTATTGACAATTGGTTAAAAGGAGAAAAGCTCAAGTTAGATTGATGCAACTTATCTGTATGGGTCATGCGCCTTCATGATCTCCTTAGCGAGAACAAAGTGGCCGACTACATGATCTACGAGATGTACTTGGAGCCGCCCTATCTTCATGAGACCCAGGAGAAGCGGGATCTCCGCTGCTGTCGTCGTGTGATGGCCACATTCATATGAGTAACGATGCGCCTCGGGATGGAAGATGGGCTATGGCCGATTGTGGGAAGTCTTAATCCCCGAACAGTTATGGCACATCTGAGATCACGTTTTGTGGAACAAGTGCGTATATGGGAGTATGAGCTGATGGGGGATTTCCTCTCCATAAAGATGGAGGAGGGATCCTCACTAGACGATCACTTGTTGAGCATATATGATGCATACATGAGTCTTGCATACTTCCTGGACAACTGGTTCGCAAGCTCTTTTGCAATAGGCATGTTGCTGCGGTCGCTGCCACCAAGCTACCAAGCACAAGTCAGGACTTGCATTATGAGAGGCGACGCAGAAACAAAGGATTTCAATGAGTTCATATCACATTTCAGAGATGTGATGGTTGAACCCGTTGTCGCTGAGGTCATCAATGACAAAGGTATATACTTGATATACAGTTTTATAAATGTTATAATCTTGCAAACACAATTGCAGTGTTAAGTATATTTGATACTTGTTCTGTTTCGCGGAAAACATGTCCTTCTGCATAGAGGTGCTTGCTGGAGAGGAGTTGACGTTGCGTTTTGATGGCGAGCATGATGATGATGGCCAACGACACTCTCCCTCAACATTTATCATTTAGTTTATGTTTAGGATGATTATTGTAATCGAAAGATTGTGAACTTCTTTAGTGTGTCTCACACTTTGTGAGACGGTTATTCATATGAGTTTGTAGCAAACAGTTGTTCCACTTTTATGAATGATTTCTATTCGTGTTCATATCTTGTTCGATTATGTGTGAATTATACTTGTTATGAAACTAATTGATAATACATGAACATTTGTAAAATATTGAAATGCCTTTGAAAAATTACCCAACTTAATGATATTTCATTACTGAATGAAAACAATTGTTTAAATTCAAAGTTATAATGATAATATGTGAAAGTCATTTGATTACTTGTCACATATGAATCATGCCTAAGTTTGGCAAAATAACTTGAACACCGTGTATTGCAAGAATACAAAGTGTTTGATGAATTGTTAAAGAGAATACATATTCGATGTATTGTAGTTTAACAAAATGGTGATTGTCATTATATGATTGTTTAAATGTGTAAAGAAGTTTACCAAAGGAAAAATGAGTATGAAACTGTTTGATATGATT
The DNA here is from genome assembly GCA_023614405.1 of Avena insularis. Taxonomy (NCBI): domain Eukaryota; kingdom Viridiplantae; phylum Streptophyta; class Magnoliopsida; order Poales; family Poaceae; genus Avena; species Avena insularis. The sequence goes on along the minus strand of CM042690.1, from coordinate 260,328,170 downwards.
AAAGTGTTTCATCAACAAAGGGTATAAATATAAAAGAGAATCTAATTACTACGATTTGATCAATAGTAATGAAATTCGATTTTATAAGATTGGCATAAAAGGAATTGTGGAATGCAAAGCATTTTGAAACGTCAAAATGCAAAGCAATACAGTATGATATTTGATATAAAAATGGGTGAATAGATGGCGCCAAATAAATTGTTGTAGTGTAGATATAGAGACCATTAGTTAAAAATATTTAGCACTCAATTAGAATATATAGTGAACCATTTGGATTCGTGAGATCGGCTCCATATCAAGTATGGATCATCGTGGAAGTTTTGGGGTTATTCGATATAACCAAAACAATAGCGAATAAGTCCTTGTAGAGTATTCATTGGAAACTTTGAATACGAAATCCATAGCTGAAACCAAAAGAGAAGCAAAAACTAGTATTGCTTGGATTTTGGTACATTTTCGAAAAATTTCACATTCAGTGATACTTCTCGATTATGTAGCAAATGGAAGATAGTGAAAAACACGATGAGGATTCAAAGCCCTGCATCAGAGTGTTGAGAAGCGCAATGGAAAATGTTCCTGAACGATTCTATTCACAAAGGAAAGAATCAATGATAATGATCATTGTGTTTTCCCCACTGGTGTTTTTACTATATAAAGTAGGATTCAAAATATAACCCATATCTTGTATGGAGACATTTGTGAATAATTTGTCATGATTATCGGAATATGACATACCTACGAACTACTAAGGAAATAATGGTAAAATAGAATTATGAGAAATCCCAGAAGTAAAATTTCACTTGAGATTAGAAAGAAATTCGTTGCTAAATCTTACAAGTAAAGGAGTTATTTGGAATTTCCCCAAATGACTACAAAGCCATAGTGGAAAAGGGGTGAATGACAAAAGCACAATTTGTCAAGTATTGGACAATTCAAATGAATTTGATTCAAGTGTGCTAAATGTCTAGTGGATTCAAAACTAGTAAAAGTACTAGTATCTCATAGTAAATATCCAAGTTTGACATTTGATCAAAGGATTTTGAAATCGTTCAAAATAGTGAGTGGATATGCAGTTTGCATGAAATTGAGTGGGAGCTATGAAAGTCTTCCTAAAACAATATGTGAATGACATATTTTTGAGTGGGAGCAATATAAGTCTCAAATTCAAATATGTAGGAACATAGTTTGAGTAAGAGTAGTGACTCATATTTTGACTGGGAGCTTATAGGAGTGATTTTTAAGTGTGTTGAGAATAAAAGCGCAAGTACCAATAAATAATGATTTATAAGGGGCAGAAGTTGATAATAAGAATATTACGATATTATGTAGTATTCCTTGAGGGATTCTGAAAAGGGTTTCAGAATAGAAGTTAGTTAAGGAACTAGTCATTAATAACTCAAATAAGGAATAGTATTAAGTTTAACATCAATGGTTGAAAGAAAGAAAAAGTATGATCATCATCCACTATGTTAAGACATGGTTCTATCTTAGAAAACCAAGATGATAACTTAACATAATATATGATCCAAGAAGAAACGTTTGAAAAGTGATTAAGTTTGAATCACAGAACGTTGAGCTAAGTTTGTCCGTAGTGTCTAGTAGAGAACTGCAAACATGTTTTCCAAATCCATAAAAGATGACATATCTTAAAACATAAAGGGTTATGTTATAAGGGAATATGTTGGAAACTCCTGTAATACCACTAAAGTTAAGTAGGAAGCAAGGTGAACAAAAACATCGAAAGTTGCATAGGGTGTACTCGTGTTTCGATGATTACATTTATAATAATAGATAAGGGTATCATCTAAAGTGTTGTATAATGTTATGGCAGGGCTAGTTCGCTTTTAACGTAGAATGATGTGTCCCAGGGCATAGTGCCCATGAGAAAGTCCTCGAGGTTGATATAAAGTCACTGTAGGATCCTAGAAAGAGGCCTCGTTCTGCTGCCATAGCGACGATGCATACACACAAATGTTATCTTGTGATGATAAAGTATTAATGTTAATCAAGGTGACATTAGTAAGTTGCAAAGGATTTCGGACCTGTAAAGTACATGCCCAAGACTCAACCTCTTCCATGAGCAAGCAAGTTCAGGGTACCGGGAAATATGGTCCCAATAATTAAGAACAAATGCAGCTAGTTTATTTGTACTCTAGTGCAAGTGGGAGACTGTTGGAAATATGCCCTAGAGACAAATAGTAATAAGGACTATTATCATATTTCACAAAGTTTATGATTAATTTTTATATCATGCTATAACTATATTGAGAGGAAACATCAATACACGTGTGATATAGAAACAACCAGGGGTTCCTAGTGAAACTCTAGTCACTGGTTCATTGGTCAACAAATGATCATGTTTCCTGATCATGTGGCATTTATGCCAGTTGGAAATGGAGTCAACTCATTTTGAGAATGAGATGATGAATCAATACCCAACCTAAACATCATGACCCTATCATGTCACAAAGTTCAAGTTATGATGATTAGAATGGATCCTCGTAGACTATTACTATGACCGTGAGGCTATATCAATCACTGTCGCCTGAGAGTGCTTAGATATCATCAAGCATCACTTGATAATACAGTGATTATAAAGGTGTGTTCAGGTACTCGAAGGAACCATAGAGGCAATATATGTCAAGAGCGGGATTTGTCCATCCACGTGACGGAAAGATACTTAAGGGCCCACTCGGAGAAGTTATATCCAATAGCTACGCAGTGTGTGATTTGATCACAGGGATATCACTTGTCGAACGAGTCAAGTAGCTTTGTTCAGTAACAAGATTGAACACGACATGGTGATGTCATTGATCAGATCTCGGGCAATGCAAGTATCGAGAGACAAAGGGAATAAGACACGACTGTCCCGGTTCAAAAGACGAAAGATCTTCATGGAATGCACAGGGGTCACATGGCCATCCAGATCCCTGTGTTGATCATTGGTCCGGGAGTGTCCCGACCATGTCTGGAGTGTTCCCGAACCATGGGGTATCATGCTTAAGGGTTTGATGATGCTTAGAGAGTGTTTATAGGATCGATAGAATCGCCGGAGAATAGAAGAGAGAAAACCGGAAGGGTTTCGGTAAGTCCGGAGGATGTCCGGAGTGGAGGTGGAAGGTGTTCCATAACCACGGAGATTGAATACTATGTGAATGAATGTTAAATATTGATTTAATCATTTATTCATAATTATTTAATAAAAGAGAAAATCAATTTAAAGGTCAAAAGGCTTAATGGGCCAATTCCGGAGGGAAGAGGGCCCATTAGGGAAAGGTAAGAGGGGAGAAGGGGCAAGGGGGTGGTCGGCGCCCTAGTGGGCCAGCCCCCTCCCCCCGCGTGGGGCCCATGGGGGTGGCCGACGAGGCCTCCTCCTCCCCCTCTCCTATCCTTTAGTCAGTAGACTGGTGCTTGATGATGTCCAGCCAGAGTTCACATCTTAAAGCAAAAAAGTAAAATACCTCCTCATCATAAACCATATACACAGTTTTTGGTTTGTGCAAATGCTTCATCATTCTACACAAATGATGGAATTTATGGAAACATTGCACTACCATTTACTTTCCTTCTATGAGAGGACACATAGTTTGCAGGCGACCAAAAAACAGAACAATGATGTTATACCAAGATTAAGACATCGCGTGGAACGAATCCTTGAAGCCACTACTTCATGTTACAGGGAATGCAATCATTTCTTAACTTATCAGATGAAATTATTCAACATACAAATTGTTAATAGCACTAATAAATTATTTATGTTGAATGGGGTGGGGTTTATAAAAATATATAAACTGAAGCACAAATTAATTAACGTTTATTTATTCTCAACTACAACATTCTTAAAATTTCACGAAGGGCTTGTCAAATCAAACATTGCAAACCTGCACAAATAGAACTGCATCTACATAGATTGTTCAACCGAAATCTGAGATTTAATTATGCAACATCAAGTGCAAATCCATTAAACAAATAGCTAGTGCTCTTCCTTGTAGGCACTTCCCAATGGTGTTACCTGAAAAATGGCCATCTTAGTGCTAGGGGTTGGAAACCCTACAAGATGGGTGCGCCAAGCATGACCGAGAAGGGGGCTTGCTGGTGGATTTGCTGTAGGGTGCCGACCGGCTTGGTGAAGGAGAATCTGGAAGTGTGCGTTTCGACACTAGCAATGGCGGAAGCAGCTGACTATGCTCCCCTAGTTGCGCTGAGCAAGAGGGATATGAGGAGCTCCACTCTAGCTCGAGAACATCAAAGGGGAAAGCGGGAGGAGAGGCGGATGGCGGTGAACACTGGCAAATCCCAGAAGGTGGCTCACCCCGGATCTAAGCACCCCACCTGTCTCTTCTACGGTCTGGGCCTCGACTTCTTGCGTGGTATGGCGGTGGTAGTGATCCTCTTGCTGACCATTGTGTGCAAAAGAAGGAAATTGCTAGAGAGTGCACATAGTAGCAGGCTAGATGTCGAAGTAGCTTTCCCACAAAATGGTAACCAAGTGAGGAAAGGAGATGGCGGAGGCGTGCGAACTGCTAGTGGTGACACATTTGGAAGGAAGGAGGAGCATGACGCAAGTTTGTTAGAGACTAATTGGGGCGACTTATTTATCACTGCTAATTGCTGAACCGACCTACGCGCAAGCAGTAGCAACACGAATACATGACTAGCAGGACACACGTTCACACATAGGTCTGAACAACAGTAGAATCACTTGGAGAAACCACAACTCACCAATTCTAGGGAGCTTAGAGATCTTAGAAGATGTCCAAGAGTATGTAAGAGCATGTCCACTAGAGCTTCCAACGGGTGACTGGCAAGGGCGCTGCCAGTTGGTTGGGGTGTTGTTCAAATTGGAGATGTCGTCCAACGATCGGACACTTAACGATCAAAATGTCACTCAAGCATAAAATTCATACTTCACGACCACTCGCCGGCTAAATTCATAGCTCACAACCACAACGTCTCAAAATGCCAAAGTTTGGCCACGACATCATAAGTACAAACAAAGCAATCAAACAAAGTCAGCGCCGTCCTCTGTTGCTACCGGAGTTGGATGCGCTGATGGTGCCAATGGTGGAGCAGTAGCCATACCAGTTGGTGTCCACACCTGTCGGAGACTTATGTCCCACGAAGGAATAAGGGGTCCAACATGCCCTGAGTTTGAGAAGGGGCTGAACACGCGTTCTAGGATAGTCGGCGGCGAAGTAGGTAGTGTAACTCGCACATGACAGAGAGAGAGACAATTTTTTAACCCAGGTTCGGGACCCTCGTGAGGAGGTAAAGCCCCTACTCCTGCTTGGTTGTATTGCTCTCTATGCTTCATGATGGTACAGAAGTATACCAATGTCTAGGGTTTGAGATCTCTGGGATCAACCCCTTCTTAGGTAGGAGTCGTCCTCCTTTTATAGGGGCGCTGGGCCTATTCCCCCAAATATTGGGCGGGAAGGGCTACCACATTCCCGCCAATGGAGACCTGGTGCACGTTCGTACTTCCCATGAGCCGAGTCTAGGTTTCACACCGGTCTTTGATCTACCACTACGGTCATCGATGATGTCTCCCCCGTGGCGCCGCGTTAGGCCTGGCCTCCTTGCACCAAAGTGGCAATGTCGGGTCTGCCGGGTTCGGCTGTCGTCACCCCGCCTTTTACACTAAAGCGGACATGCAGCATCTTATTTTACCGAGGCAGGTGATGTGTCGTGGGGCCGCTTGTTGAGTTGTCATCTCGTGGAAAACGTGGGGTCCGGGATGTTCCTCTCCTAGCACCTTGTCAAGGGGCGTCATGGTGCCTGTGCTAGTGCAGAGGCCCTACTGGGCCTCTAGAAGGATGCACGCTTCTAGTGGCTCCAAGGAGTCATGGAGGAGGGCCCAGTGACTAGGCAGGACGCGGTACCCCCTGTACCAATAGTCCGATAGTAGCCCCCAGACGCTTGGCTTGCTTGAGTCCGCCTGTGGACCGAGGAAGTAAAGGGACCAACTTTGTGCCAGGCCCACATCATGTCGTGTCTGCACATGATCGTGTAGCTTGGAAGAAGTGTCTGTTGGATGTGGGAACCGTCGCCTCCACTATTCGCCCTTGAAGGTCGCTCCTTCCATAAAAGCGCGAGCCCGAGCCGTGGCAATTCACTTCGTCCCCCTTTCCTTGCCGCTTCCTTCCAGCCTTCGCCGCCTTGGTTATGGCGCTCAAGAAAGCACACAACACACCGGCCATGGCAATTCCTCCGCCGCCAGGGTGCAAATCATTCCTGCAGTGGAAGATTATCAATGAGGAGGGCCTGGAGAAGGTCCAACGATTGGCAGCCTCAGTCACAAACGAGTGGGGGTACACCCGAGCGTGGTGTTGCTCGGTGGGGGGAGGCAATCGTCCCGCCACCGCGTCCCCCGTTTTTACGCACTCCATCGCCGCGGGGCTGGTGCCTCCATACTCCTCCATCTTTGTCGCCATCCTAGAGCATTACTGCATCCAGCTGCTCCACCTGCACCCATGAAGCGTGACCCTGATGGCCGCCTTTGCCTACTAGTGTGAGGCCTTCGTGGGCATGATGCCCTCGGTGGCGTTGTTCCGGCACTTCTTCTGCCTTAGAGTTCGGAGAGAGGGAGAGCGCCTTGGCAGTGTCGAATTCATCGACGATGATGGAGCGAGCTTCCTCCACTTCTCCGTTTGAGGGAAAATGCACAGCTTCCAAAAGGATTGGGTCTTCATGGACACCCTCAAAGCACATCCACAATTCCGTGCTCTATCAGGGCCGGCGATGGAAAACCCTAGATGGTCCCGGGTGGACACCGCCTGCATGGGCTATGGTCCCCTCAAGAGGCACGTGGAGGCCTTAAGGGGCAGTGGTCTGACCGGTGAGATGGTGGTTTGGGAGTGACAAGGGGTTAACTCATCAATGCCCATTGTTATGGACTTGGGTTTTGGAGAAGGAGGGAGCGCTAGAGACATCAATCGGCTAGAAAACAAGCACACAGGGACGCAAGGTTTACCCAGGTTCAGGCCTCATAGAGGACCCTACTCTTGCTTGTCTGCTCTTGGAATTATCGAGGGAGTCGAAAGTTACAGGGGGTGCACAGATGCAATCTAGCGAGGTTGTGGAAACTAGGGTTGTGATTGTCCTCCTCGCCGCCCCCTCCCAGCCTTTTTATAGATAGGCTAGGTCTCGGGTAGCAGGTCAAGTTGGTTACAAGTTAGGGTTCGCTCGTTTAAACTTTATATCTTAGGCTATGGGAGTCAGAGTCTCCGTAGGTCACCCAAATCCTGGATTGGGCCCTGGTAACGCCGTGGGCTTCTCCTAGATCAGGTCATATATACCAAGCTCGAGTACCCGTAAGGTATGCCCACGTCAGGGAGTTTCTCTAATGAAAGATTGCTCCCCTCTAGGATCATAGCAAGGGCGGCTGGGCCATGTCTAATGGCTAAGACGGATCAAGATGGCCAAGAAGCCCACTTCCTTGGTTGCTGAAAAACCATGCAATGCAAGTCATTTTCCACAAACTGATTCAGACATTCTGTCTAGCCATTTGATTGTGGGTGATAGGCAGAGCTAAATCTCTCCTTCAATTCATATTTGGGATTGCCCCTATTTAAAAGTGGCACCCCGTCTCTATTTTCCAACTCTAGATCGGTGGTTCGTTGCGCTACTTTCCTTCCAATATCTAGCCATTCCATACTAGACTATTTGGAGTGTTAGAACCAGATTGGTGGCTACTGTGAATCCGGTATATGAACTCCTTTCAAGCCACTCACTCAAGCAAACGGGTCTTAGTAAAGATAGAGATCTCTCCCGTGCTAAAATGGCATTATCACCTCTCCCCGGTAAAATTAGTGACACTGGGGAAGCCCTAGAGGGAGGTTATTATCCCATCTCTAGAGTCTATCAATCTACTCAATCCGCGGGAATCTGCCGAACAGTTTGGGCCAAATCCTGAAGAAAGCTCAAAAGCGCTATTTGATGAGAATGCGTACTATTAGGTAGTTGGTCAGGTAAATGCTGACCAAGCCAATGATGCTTAGATGCTCTTTTCGGATGATCAGCCACACTGGGATTGAGACACGGCCCAGACTTCCACGGGGGGCATCAGTGGGGAATCTTGGACAATGGGCAAAAGCCCGATCCAACAATATCACGTGAGTGAAGAAGGGAAATGCCGCTTGTAAAGCTCTTTCGTCGAGTGCGTGATCATGATAGGACTCGAGGAAGAATCCTCAGCTAACTCCGTGCCAGCAGTCGCGGTAAGACGGGGGCAAGTGTTCTTCAGAATGACTGGGCATAAAGGGCACGTAGGCGGTGAATCGAGTTGAAATTGAAAGTCGCCAAAAAGTGGCGGAATACTCTCGAAACCCTAGGACCATACTATTACAATGATGCTGGAACATATGCGATGGGACCTAGAGATCAGCATAATGGAAGAAGTGACTCCTGAGATGAGAGTATCATATCGATCTAGTATCTACTTTTTAGGGGAGAAGGATCACATGAGCGATTTTTTATAGCTAGTCTGGCTGCAAGCAGGCTAAGTCCAGGCAATGAAATTCTGTTGGGACATGCCCAAAGTGGCTTTTGCTAGAAGAAGCTGCTGGATAAGGGAAAATAGGCAGTTAGAGAACCCCATTGTTCGAGAATAACTTGTAGTCAAAGGAACAAAAGTATGCTCGACTAAAAATAGAAGGAATTAAGGTTGTTCCTGAAGACATTATGGCCGTGCTCCTGGAGCTGCTCCTTGGCGCAGGTGTTGTGCCTGAGATCCTGCGGGGGGCTCTTCCCCTGTACCTGGTTAGTGACGTCGGCGCTGCTCACTCGGGCCTTCCCTCATTCAACCAGTGGGGAGTGAGGGCCCTGGCCCTCGAGACACGGGTGGCTCAACACGTCACGAGTCCGGCTTGCAGCTCCGTGGGGGAGCTAGATGACAAGGGTGTATCGCAGAGCAGGGGCACCAAGATGTCCCAACTTGTTCACTAGGAAGGATGATCCACAACGTGTCTTCCTCGGAGGAGGACGCCGGAGAGCTAGCGAACGTCACGCCCTATTCTGCCCGCGACACCGAGGGCCGCGCGCTCCGTCCCATGCCTGGATCTAGTGGGATAACCTCCAGAGGCCCCTCAGTAGGTAAGGGACGTGCATTGGACGATGGAGGCGCTTTCCTCCCTCCTGGCCTGAAGCGAGAACACTGGTCTCGCATTAGTTCTAGGAGCGAAAGGTGAGCCTCTCCCCTCAGGAGTTTCTTTGCTTTCATCTTTTTATTTGGCCCTCATCCCCCTCCTTCTTCCCCGCCTCTGATTCAGGAAGAAAAGGAAGAAGACGGGGGCTCCTGCATCTGGGAAGGCCTATGTGGAGACCAGCCCTGCCTGTGGGGAGCGTCCCTCTACAAGGACAATGAGCTAGGACTGTCTGCAAGCCGAAGGCTCGACCGCCTACAGGGTGGAGCTTGGCCTGCTTGATCTTAAAGGCGAGGTAGCGCCTCAATCCAATCCCGGGAGTCGGGTGTGTTCTTCCAGCGATGTGCAGATCTCGACGCGACCGAGTGACATGGAGGGAGGTGATGAGCCCGCAAGTCTCATCCTGGTGGATCCGGTCGCGGCTTCGAGAGGCACATAGGACGGGGGCGTTCACGCGCGAGAGGACCCCGTGGGGGACTAGTGGTCGACCCTGTCAACGCAGCCTAGCGCTGACGAGTGTGTCAGGAGGACTAGCCCCCGAGCCCCTGCAGTCGATAAGGGAGACGCACCCGTCTTGGAGCAGCCCGATCTCGAGACGCTTGGAAGGTTTAGACGACTTCATGCCATCGTGGAGGCCATGCGCGACGGGCTCGACCAGTTCCTCATGGACGTGGCCGCTGAGGAACATCGACTCGCGGGGCATGGCGCCGTCTCTTGGAGGAACGGAAAGTCCTCGATACCGTTGTTGGGCTATAGGAGCGACACCGGGGAGCGAGGTGCCCCCGAGCCTTGGAGGCCTTTGGTGGTGTCGACCGTGAGGCTGCGAAGATCTTGGCCCCAGTTCGGGGTGTGAGCCAGCCCTTCGGGATGACTTATTGCGACAAAGATCTTGACATGCAAACTTGGGAGTTGTCGGTCCGAGAGCACGCAATCGCCTTCTCCGAGAAGGAGATCGAGGACTCCCGTAAAGTCCAGCAGAGAGAGCTGGAAGTGGGACGCCGAGAGGAAGCTGTTTGGCTTCAGGAGGACGAGCTCCTCTTGGAGCACGGTCGCATGGATCTGCTAGAGGTCCATCTAGAGATGACCCGCGAGAAGCTCGATGAGCACGGGCGTGACTTGGAAAACATTAGCGCTAAGACCATGGAGTGTATCCACCACTCCAATGAGAAACTCATTGGCGAGCGGAATAATATGAAGGTCGACCAGGCCAAGGCTCTGGCCTCAGGTCGCCTGGCACTCCGGGAGGAGTATGCGAGGAAGGCAAAAGTCCTTCAAGAGGACTACACGAAGAAATCCTCCACCCAGGAGTGACGCTTCCTAGCAAGGAAATACGAGATGGAGAAGGCCTTGGAGCAGGTGACTGAGCGGATTTCTTGAGCCCTCACCGACCTGGAGGAGCTGAAGAAGGGGAAAGCCCTCCAAGACCAAGAGGACACGAACAACCGTGTGCTTCAGCAGGCGCGGTGCAAGATGTTCTATGACCTGCCATGCATGCCACGGCTACCCTTACTAATCTAGGGGTGACCAACTTCTACACCGAGGCCCTTGCGGATGCTGGTGGGAGCAGCGCTTATCTGGAGCTCTTCCGCCAAATCACCGCTGCGTTGGAGGAGAGAGCCAATCTCTATAGTGGCTTCCATCTCAAGGAATACCGCAAGATGATGTGGGTCACCGTGACTTGGGTCTTCTTCAACCTTCGCCGTGTCGACCCCGACTTTTCTTGGGAGGAACTTCTGGAGGGGGTGCAGTACCCCAAGGGGACTCCCACGGCGGTTATCCTCCATTCCTAGGAGATCACAGAAGAGCACGTGGTGGCCTTCATCCCACTATTCATTCAAAACAAAGAGGATGAGGCCGGCGAGGCCTCCAGCACGACCACTGGTGCCACGAGCGATCCGAAGGCGAGGGTGGAGACAATACCCTCGGGAGTTAGTCGGGCAGTGATCAGGACACTAGAGAGCCCGCCAAGATTTACTCTTCGGCTCCCCAGCCCTAATGGGACCCTGAGCCTTCGCTTCTTTTGTTGTAGCATGTGACCTCTGGTGGCAAGGCCACTTTCTGGATGTGCATGCATGATGCATTTGCTCGACCTTGCCAGGGCAGGTCTCTAGCTTGCTATACACTTTTTGTTAAGCCCTGATGAGACCGTCGTAATTAAGTTTCCTATGAAGCTTGCTGTGCATTACCTCGTGATGTGGACTTTTGAGGAGGTGAACGTGATTATAGGACATGTAAGGCTGCTTGAGGAGCCGGACTCTCTCGTGGGCTGCCCCACCTTCACCTCTTAGAGGCGGAGTGTGAGACTTGTGCTTCCCCGTAAGCCTCTCTGGGAGATGACCATAGGTTTTGCACGTTCTGCCCCGTAGATCACAAAAAGGACCATAGGACCCGTGCACCTCCTGTTGGTTTCTTAGAGAGACAACCGTAGGCGTAGCACGTACGATACTCCTTTAGGGTGTGGTGTCCCTCAAGAGTGGACCCCGTGAGTCCCTCGAGGAGGAGACCGTAGGTTGAATGCTTATCATGTTTAGCCCCTCGAGGAGGAGACCGTAGGTCTATCAAGGAAAGGTGGCCGCTGGAGGGGGATACCCTCACGAGACACCCTGTAAGACTCTCGAGGAGACTGTCGTAGGGAAAATGCTTATCCTGTTGGACCCTCGAGGAGGAGACTGTAGGTCTAGCATGAAAAAGTGGCTGCTGGATGGGGATACCCTCACGAGCCGCCCTATAGGGCCCATGCTTGTCCCGTTGGCTTCTCGAGGAGATTTAACTTGGGCACCACGCGTTCTGGCATGCCCGTCAGGCGGCGAATGCGCTCGGCGGGTGATGGCTTCGATTTTTGCCATCTTCCACCGTGTTTAAATGTTATTTTTGGTCAATCAATTGCCAAATAAACTCTCAACCTTGCCACTAATGACTAATAATTGCAAAGGTGCGCAAATCCCTTCTTTGATTTATGTTGTGCAGGAAATCACTGTTTTTAAGGCGAAATAAGGAGTCATAATGAAGGATTTTGAGGAAGTACACACGACCAAGTAACTGGAGAAGCCAACCAAGGCGTCAGTGCGCTTAACAACCACTGATACGTGCGCGGTCCGTCCGTACCGCCCGCCCGTACCAGGTGGTGATGGCTCCGTCTCGTCAAACCCTACAACTTTCGTGAAGACGCCTATATATTTTGAGGCTCCAGCCGCCGGCCAGAGAGCTGCCATTCTCATATTGCATCACAACCACCACCAAAGGAGATCCACCCCATTGTTCATCCACTATTCATCACTTCCACCATCCATCCCTCCACTAGCCATAGCCATTGCTTTGTACTTTTAGATCTCCTTGTGATTTGGCGACCATTGTAAATATTTGATTTCAATCTAGGTATTCACATGATGTTTTCTATCTCCGATCTATTTGTTATGAGTGAGTAGTCCTCACGGGCTGCGGTTTGGAGAGAAACCTCACAGTAATTATGTGCATCTAGATCAAGGGAGAATTGTGTTTTGTTTGGATTCGTGATTTGTATCTTTTGTTTCTTTGTCTCTCGCCTCGATCTATGGACTTGTAGGTACCCAAGATCCCATAGATTGATAAAGGCTTGATGTGAGATACTTGGCTAGCAGCAATCTCATAGGAAACTCAGTGATAGAAAGGGAAGTACGGTCTTTTCTTAGCGACCCATTCGGGATCTACAAAAACATCACCACTTAATACTTTGATTTGTGTTTACACTTAATAATCGTTTGCAACCCGTGGCTTTAGTGTGTTCTCGGTTGGATTAAAAGTCTATTGCTATACCCGCTGCATCACGGGGGCTCTAGAATATTAGGATGTGTTGCCCACAAAATATTATCTCAATACAAACATGATATATGACTATGCTTATTATTATCTTTCATCCCATTTGATGTGCAGCTATAGGTGGATCTTCAACCCTGGCCTATCTCCATCCATTGATTCAAACCCACTATAAAGTAAACTAGATTGGTTCGGTCAACTAAGGTAAAATGAACAAACAAAGTCTTGTAGACGTGTCCTTTCTTATTACCTTTTAGCAGTGCTTTCCAAGTTTCGATTAAACCTAGGTCTTCTAGGGCAAAAGCTATTATACTACATCCGTGAATCCGGATCGAAGGTATCAACCCTTTTGCTGGCACCGTTGCCGGGGAAGCAATTTCGCTATCCTGGTGAGGTCATTAGACACCATGTTTTTAGTTTTATTATTAGTTGTAGTTTAATTCTTGTTATTAGTTTATTTTCTTGTTATCTATTTAAAAACCCAAAAAAATTAGTCAACTTTTATTTGTTTTCATTACTTAAAAATTACCAAAAAAGGTAAGATCCATGGCTCAAAAGAGACTTGGGGAGTATGCTACTCCCACCGATGATTTTATTTGTGCACCCATCACTCAACCCGCAGTTGATGCAGAAACTTATGAGATAAAACCTAACCTTTTAAGTTTGGTTCAACAAAACCCATTTGGGGTTCATCTTCTAAGGATTCGAGATTGCACTTAAATACTTTTACTAAAATTTGTGACATGATGCATATTAAAGACGTAGATCCAAATGATGTTAAGCTAAGATTATTCCCTTTCTCTCTTAGAGGGAAGTCTAAGGATTGGTTGCTAGCTCTACCAAAGGGCACTATTAAATCTTGGGAGGAATGCACTAATTTGTTTATGACTAAATTTTCCCCCAGCTAAGACTATGCAGCTAAGATCCAACATCACAAGCTTTAGACAAGAAGACATTGAGCCACTAGAGCTTGCGTGGGAGAGGATGAAAGAAGCCGTAATGAACTGTCCTAATCATGGGATGGAAGAATGGCTTATACTACATTTATTTTATAATGGTCTTAACCCAATGTCTCAGTCTATGCTAGATACTGCAGAACAAGGAACAATCATGGGAAAACATGTAAGTGTTGCGAAGAAGTGACTTGATGATATGCAAAATAACCATGCCCAATGGCTTGTGGAAAGAACCTCGAAGAGAGTAAGTTCAATTACCGAGGTAAACAATGAGGAGCTTACATCTAAGGTAGATAAGTTGCTTAGCTTAGTAAAGGGTAAGGAAGATACCCAACTTAATGCAATCACTACCGATGTTAATGATGTCAATTTTATAGCTCGCACTCCTTTTAATCCTGCATGGAAAAATAATTATGCTTCTAATGTTCAAAAATATCATGCTAATCCTGTAGGCGCTCCTTATAATAATTATGATAATACTAATGGAGCAAATCATGGCAATCTCCTGTTTGAGCAAACTGTTAGAACATTTATGCAAGCTCAAACCGAACAAAACAATATGCTTATTAAGATTACGGAGAACCATGAAAGTAGTTTAGGAGGATTATCTAATTAGGCCATTGCAATTAGAAATGATGTGCAGGCTCTACAGGAAAGAACAAAGACCATGGAGGCTCAGCTGGGTAAAGTGGCCAAGAGCCAAGCTCTCATACTAGCAAAGTTCACTGGCAAATCCGAGAAAATCCGGTAGAGGACCTCAAAATGATGAGGGTGGTAACAAACGATGAGAAGCCTGAAGAGCTGGATTATAGCAATGTGCCAACATGGGAATATATCGTGGAAGATCTATTAAAGATGATCACCATCAAGAATCCAGGTATAGAACAAGGTAATGATGCTATGTACCAACAATTCATACAACAAGTAGCATCTAAGGTTCGTGATTTCGAGATGGAGTATAAAAGACTAGCTGATAAGCTTCCAGCTAAGCTAGATGATATATTTGAGCCCACTATTAAAATTAAGTCGGGAGTTAATGAGATATCCGCACTTTGTTATCTTGGTGCAAGTGTCTCAACAATTTAGAAAAGCGTATTCGATAAACTAAACTTGGGGCCATTTGTTACAACTGAACTAAGACTCCATCTAGCTGATTCAACTTATAAACAAGCTGTCAGGATCAAACAAAATATAGTTATTGAAATTAAAGGAAGTCCCACTCTTATTGATCTAGTTATTGTGGACATGCCTGAAGATCCCATAACACCTATAATTCTAGGTAGGCCATTTCTAAAAACTATTAAAGCTTTGATTAATTTACATGAAGGGAATGTAAGGATAGGGCTACCATCTAGAGATCCTTTTATACTCCACTTCCCTATGAAAAAGGAGGCCAAGCCTAATGATGATGATGGTGTGATTACTTTAAAAGCAAAATATTTTGGAGTGGGCATTCCACTCCCCAAACCTAAGTGATCGACATCAAGGTCAAGCTAATTGACCTTAAATATAAGCGCTTCATGGGAGGCAACCCATGTAAAATAAATCTTCTCTAAGTTTTTATTATGTTTTATTTTTGTGTTAGTTTTTGTTTTGTTTTTATTTTTAATAAAGAGTGTTCAAGAAGACCTATGGAAAGAGGAGAAGAAGTAAGGTAATCCTCTATTTTACTAACACATGGCCTAAGAAGTATTGCTGGATTATTACTTTGTATTTTTTGCTACTATTTAACCCTTTGATAAGATGTGCAAAGGCGCACGGAGCTACTAATAAAATTTTAAGTTTATTGTAGTTCACAGAGTTGATAATGACCACTGGTACGGCCGGAGTGGCCCGTACGACCTCAAGGCAAAGGAGGATATAAATTTTGATGATTGCCGAAGGAGTCAGTGGCGATAACGACCACTGGTACGGCCAGACGTGCCCGTACCGCACGCCTGTACCGTATCCCCGAGGAAACATCAGATTTTAAGCAAAGTCTCCAAATAGATAATGACCACCAGTATGGGCGTGTGTGCCCGTACCGCGCGCCCATACCGAGTGCACCGCTTGGGAGCTATCGTCTCCCCCAAGGTAAGACACCTGGTATGGGCGGGCTCTGGCCGTACCGCCCTCCCGTAGCACGTACGCGGATGCCATAATCTGCCGGAGGAGGTAACCTAAAAATCCCAATTCATCTATTTTCTCTTTCTTCTTCCTCCAAACTTCAAACCACCTCCATTGGATCTTCAAATTTACTCAATCTCTCTTCGATTCTTTGCACTCACTCAATCTAAGGTATGATTCTCCTCTGATCCCCAACTTATTTATGAAAAAGCTTGGCTTAGTCATTCATCGTTGTCAATTTGGACACAGGTCTTGTTCTTGATTCAATCTTGGTACTAAGTATGCTTAGCATTGTCTTTAGAGGAAATTTCTTTTGTAGTTAGTCTAGAGAATCACTTATGCTATGTTTTTATTGGACCAAATTTTTTATAAGCAATTTTATTTACTTTGTCTTGATTTTATTTATTAGATGAACACGAGGAGTCGTACACGTGAGATGACTGCGGAATCCTCCGCACCACCTGTTGATACGTTAACACCCGAGTCACTTGGCATCGAGTTCACCGAGGAATTCCATCTTACCCGTTTCGATCGTCTCAAGATTCGAGAGATCAAGTCCACCAAGTGGGTGTGTCCTTATATCCTGAACCAACTTGGCATTCGTGCTGATTTCAATTTACTTTGCAACAATGTTAGTTTGTACAATTTTTTCTTACAGGATGTCGCAACGTACCGCTGCTTGACACTTGAGTTCTTCAGCACCTTGACACACATGGTGGATGCTTATGGTTGTTCCGAGGAACAAAGGCTAGGAGTTGATCGAATCAAATTCCGCCTTATGAACTGTGAGTATACTTTGACAGTCAACCAATGGGCTCAATGCTTTGGGTTTACCAACAACACCACCAATGTACACACAACTACCTTTGTTTTAGATCCCCCCTTCACAATACTTTAACTTGATGAGAATTCATGGACACACATCCAAGGGGAACCAAATTGATCATCCTGCCATTCGATATTTGTTCTATGTTATTGCTAACACATTGTAGGAACATGGTGAGTTTACTAGAGTTAATGAGAAGGACATGCTGATCCTCGCAAAAGCTGCACTTATCAATTGTAATTCAACACCAAATTTGGGCGCTTTACTTGTGTTTTATCTTAATCATGAAGCTATTCAATCTCGAGGTCCCATATGCGGAGGAGTTGTCACCGTTTTTGCACGCGCACTTCACATCAACCTAGGTAACATCCAACCGTTGATTGGAGGTAACCGTCTCGGTCCATCTACTCTAAGAGCATGTGGTATGATTTCTAAAATTCATGGTAGATATTTCTTCGATATACCTAGAGCGGATCACTTGATCCCTGCTCCTTTGCCTAACGGTCTATTTCCTATCGAGGATGGACGTTTGTGTTTTGATGCACAGGTCGAAGCTAACCTACCCCAACAAGAATTACCCGTGGGAGGAGGAGAAGATGAAGAAGTAAAACAAGAAGGACCCGAACATGATGTGCAGCCACCAAACAACTACACCACCCATGAAGATATCCATGCACTTGAAGGGAATATTCACACCATGAACAACATCTCCATCAACCTTCGAGATGCTGCTGCAAGCCTCGCCACCCAGTTCCATGATTGGAGCAGCCAATGGAATGTGGGAGACTATCCACTGCCACCACAATGAACAATAAAGGGGCTTGCAAAATCCTGAGCTTGGGGATGTGTTCCCCTAGCAAATTTATTTGTGTAATAACGAGGTTGTACTCCAGCTCCTTGTGAGCTTTGAAACACTCATGTTGGTTTGTTCCAACACTTTGCTTTTTTCTTTGCTTTTTAAATTTGCTTTTATTTTACTTTATTTGTTCTCTTTTGTTTTCTTTTAGACCTTGCTTGGTGGCAAGTTCTTTTCTATTCTTTAATCCCTATCCTCAAAAATACAAAAATATTTTTCCATTTATCCTTTTTTCGTAAACGTGGATTCATACTTTGTCTCTTTGTTTTGATATCATTTCGAGAGTAATCGTGTTTGAGTTTTGAAGTAACACATCCCTATAAGGAAGAGGATCAAGAAATTACTTATGAGAGGTATGTCCTATGTTTCCCACTTATGAAGTTTGAATTGTTTATCTTAGTTGATTGATTTGCTAAGATGCATGCTAGTGGGAAGTAATTTAATATGGTTAGAGTAAGGCTTTTTATTAGTATGATGATTAGTTGTTGAAGCTCTTGCTCTAGTTCTTTTAGTTAACCGAGTCTTTCCTTGGAATAATGCCAAACAAGTACAATAAGAAAAAGTCTGAAATTTACGACTTGTTTGACGAATGATTGTCTTGAGAGTATACCCTTGATTATACTTAACCCCATAGATATTTTGACAGTCTCGACAACACTCATGAAAGGAATTGTTTGATTGAAGTAAAGTATAGTGGTAATTGTGACGCATGCCAAAGCTAACCTTGTGGATCAAACCGCGGTTCTAGCTCAAAAAAAGAGAAAGCTGCGAGACAACTATGTTCCATGTCTCTGATGCACACCTTTAGGATGCCAACAACTTCGCTAGCTTTTGAACGATCTAAGGTATAACCCCGGATTTTGGCTATGAGTTGATCACATGATTGGCATTCGTGTCAATGTATGGGCAAAAGTATTGGTACTCTTAAAGGTTGTGCAAATACTAGGAAAAAGAAACAATCAACGATCCTTGAAAAATGAGATGAAAAAGAAAGAAAGAAAAAGATATCTATGAGGATCCACATAACAAGGCCTTGGCATGGTCTCATTACTAATTTACGAATTTTTCATGAAATACAATAATTGGATTAGAAGTGTTTTAGATTGACTTGATCTATTGATGTGGGTGTAAATAAGACACTTCATTGTTATACTACTTGGTACATGCAACTCTCTTACTCAATTATGCTATTTAAAACATCTTAAGTGTTGCTTGGCAAGCTGAGAATTAATTAGAGGAATTGGATTGATTGCTACACTTCTAGTTATTTATACTTATATTAAACTTTACTTTGATTATCTTGACTTACCGAAGATTTTACAGTATTCTTGTCATCTCTCTAACTTTGATAAGCTTTGCAAATGAATGAAGTGTTGAGCACATACGACTACCTACTGTAAGTGAACTCCTATTCTCATTGTTTCAAGTTTAAATGCTAAATTCCTTATAGTTCTTTTGGTTCTTCTTGATCGAGGACAATCAAGGTTTGAGCTTTGGGGAAGTTGATGGCTCTGATTTTTTCCATCGTGTTTAAATGTTGTTTTTGTCAAGCAATTACCAAATAAACTCTCAACCTTGCCACTAATGACTAATAATTGCAAAGATGTGCAAATCCCATCTTTGATTTATGTTGTGCAGGAAATCAATGTTTTTAAGGCAAAATAAGGAGTCATAATGAAGGATTTTGAGGAAGTACACATGGCCAAGTAATTGGAGAAGCTAACCAAGGCGTCAGTGCACTTAACAACCACTGAATGCAGGCGTGGTCCGCCTGTCAGTGGCAACATCGGTCGTCAAACCCTACAACATTCGTGAAGACACCTATATATTTTGAGGCTGCAGCCGCCAGCTAGAGAGCCACCATTCTCAGATTGCATCACAACACCACCAAAGGAGATCCACCCCATTGTTCATCACTTCCACCATCCATACCTCCACTATCCATATCCATTGCTTTGTACTTTTAGATCTCCTTGTGATTTGGCGACCATTGTAAGAATATTTGATTTCAATCTATGTATTTGCATGATGTTTTCTATCTCCAATCTATTTGTTATGAGTGAGTAGTCCTCACGGGCTGCGAGTTGGAGAGAAACCTCGTAGCAATTATGTGCATCTAGATCATGGGAGAATTATGTTTTGTCTGGATTCGTGATTTGTATCTTTTGTTTCTTTGTCTCTCGCCTCGATCTGTGGACTTGTAGGTACCCAAGATCCCATAGATTGATAAAGGCTTGAGGTGAGATACTTGGCTAGCGGCGATCTCATAGAAAACTCAGTGATAGAAAGGGAAGTACGATCTTTGCTTAGCAACCCATTCGGGATCAACAACAACATCACCACTTAATGCTTTGATCTATGTTTACACTTAATAATCGTTTGCAACCCGTGGCTTCGGTGTGTTCTCGGTCGGATTAAAAGTCTATTGCTATGTGATGTCTGCAAGAGCATAGATCGTCTGTAGCTACCTTCAAAGTTCAGATATCGATCCCACAAGGAGCCCAAAGGTAAGTGTTTATAGGTGAAGTCTCTGTCACACCCGAAGTTGTCACAGGTCTTCGAGTGAATTGACTGCAAGTGTTGAAATAAGGAATTGGGTTTTGATTAAATGAGATGTATTTAAATATAACTAAAATGTAAACTTCAGAAATATAAAGCATAATAGTAAAGAACGACTTTGTTGTTTGTTGTTTCCTGCAGATGGCGAAAGAAGGTGCAGGGAGATACAGTTCATGGTGATAGTGACTGTGCCAGGTGGACGAGTGATAAATGTAACAATTATAATCTTATAAATATATGTGTAGGCGAGCAACCCATAATTAGCCGGAACTCCTCTTGGTAGATTTCATCCCAAATTCAATGATCCTACTAGCCTGTTACCAAAACCATGGTCAGACACGAGACGATTAAGACCCTTCAGGTCGCTTAGCGATTAAGCTCCTTGGATCGGACTAATGCAATAAGCACAGTGGTTACTCGCTATCCTCGAGTCAACTAGCTTTCCAGTGATATCCCGTGTCACCCGGGGGTCGCCGGTCCACTAGCGAACAAGATCTTATCTATGTAGAACAAGTATCATGTTGTCTGGGCCCTTAATTGGACAAAAAACATCAGGCATCCCACAGATAGTCAAGCACACATAATATAGTAATTAGAATCAATCACAAGCTAATGGAAAATATGAAAGCACATCATATCTCACCAATACCCTACATCTCCCACTCCCAAGGGAATTACTCACACATGAGAGAAGAATGGATCATCAATATAATTGAATAAAGGGATCGTCTTTGTATTACCATGGAGATCCACAATAAGAATAGAAAATATCCAACACAATTCAAGATGGGAAGAAACAATCTCAAACCCTAGTCATGCAAGGTGGAGATCCCTCTCTCTCTCAAGTACAAGTAGTGTCTATGGGGGTGTATTGGCTAGGAGGTTGAAGATCGTGGAGCGAGATGAAGAACGTCTTCCCCTTCTTCTCCGGATCTCTTCTTTCTCCCTTCTGGATGGTATGGCGGATGCTGTGTTGTGTTTTCGTCCTTGGTCCCTTCATGGAAGTTGTCCCTTTTGACAAGATAGAGGCGGCGGCAACTATACATCAAGAACTATACGGCCGGAAAATATTCCCGTCGTATAGTTGCTCGTTAAAGCTTCTGTGAGTTGCTCTCGCGCGCTTCCAAGGTGGGACTCGCTTGTTTTCTCTAGAATATTGTGTTTCTCTAGTTAAATCCCTCTGTTGATATTCAGAACCTGAAACACACATTAAAAACCTAGTTGTCTTCGCTACCGAAGTATTAGCATTAGGTAAAGCTAGAAAACGATCAAATCCAGGAGAAAACCATCAATAAAAGCCATCAAAATGTGTCGAATCTCACAGCTATTAACTCCCCCAAGCTTAGATGTTGCTCGCCCTCGAGTGACAAGGACATAAATAAGAATAGCGGAGATTCGAGACTGAAAATAAAGGAACTCACAAGTTTGAATTAGTGTCAAATTATTTTCTTCATAATCCCTGCAATCTTAAATATGATCATACAAGTATTCACAAGATTACACTGAGTCCATTTCCTAACCATGTATATCTTGTTAGCAAATAAATCATATGCCCAAGCAAGTGTCAAAGTTTTAGTTAGGAAAGTGAGACAAATTCTTTTGGTGCCTCTCTTTATGGATAGATGAAAACTTTTTGTTCTTGTTTGTTTAACCATTAGGAGTACTCAAGTTGGCATCAAGGCATGTAATTTAAGAACAACTCATCTATTCCATGTCAAAATTTCCAGACTATCAAAGCACCTCTTTCTTTTCTTTTGCCTTTCAAAAACTTTAGCTCTTTCATAGAGAAATCATGCCACTATTTTTATCATGTTTAATTGGGTTGTGTTGTGCACTCGTGACCATGCCAATAAATAATTTTTGAGCAATAATGTGCCAGAGGAGTACTACAACTTCACTTGGAACATGAAACCATGAGGAGACTAAATTTTTTACCCGTCATAGCATTGCTGCTACAGACGTTTACATAACTCAATAGCCGAAATCAAGTGGTTTCCCACATTTAGATCGTTCGTCGGCCAGCGGAGTTAATAGTTCCCCATGGAGCACGATAGAGTTGTAATGACATGCATAAAGCAATATCTTATGGTAATTATTTGAGAAAGCATTATCATAATTTCTACTATTTCGAAGCATCCATTTTATCAAACAATTTCAATCAAGGGTACTATCAAGTCTATCTATATTAAGCTCAAATGGAATGGAGTAGTTCTAAAGTTAAATTCTTTGGGCTAAACATGAACTCAAGTCATCTTTCAGATGCTTTTTCTTGTTGTAAAAATGTAGGAAGTATTTTTAACAAAGTTCTGTGCTCATTATTTCAAGGCTAAAAAGGAGACACTAGCAAAGGAATAGAATTTATAGGATAACAAGCTAAGTGGGGAGCGACCTCAGTGAAAGTGAGTAAATATTTGTAGGATCGATTTAAGGTTGCAGAAAGGATGATGAAAGGAACGTGATACCTCTTCTAACTTGCTTCTTTCTTGTATTTGAGTCGAACCCCCTCTATGCTTCCCTATTGCCAAGTCACTTGAAATTAAGCAATCTACGAGAGAAATAAAGAAACGAACTTGCAAATAAAGTTACAACTAATTTTTTATATATATTTTCGGTTTAGAAATGCAAAGCTGAAAATAAACATGCAAATTTGAATAAATCAAATAAATCAAAAGAAGAAATGAAAATATGAATGCAAAGTTTGGAGGTTTTCAAACCTCCCCCAAGCCTAGGTGATTGCCAGGCTCAGTTGTTGCCGTCATTTGTGGCTAGTGTGGATACTGCTGGTTGTAATCGGGGAAGTGGGTCATGAAGTGACTGAAGTTGTGAGTCAAAGTATTCACATCTTCATTCACATCCTAAAGAGTGTGGTCGATCTCCCCAACACGCTGGTTGAGCTGCTAGAACTCTTGATAGGGGACGTAGCTGTACCCCTGTTGTGGTTGGTTGGGCCACGAGTCCCAAGCTCCTCCTTTCTGTTGTTGATGTCCCTCCCAAGCAGGGTTGTGTCCATGCTCTTCCTCCTGCTCCTTCTCCTGCTCCTCATCATCCTGCTGCCCTTCATCTTCCTCTTCCTCAGGCTGGAGCTCGGCCAAGATCTCCATCACTTGGTCCTTGGTGAGGATCCAAGTGTTCTTGTCCATAATCGCGAAGGCTTGGGGGCAGGGCAACTGAACCTGCTCACCCTGTGCATCATAAAAATAATAAATTGATATGCTCGGAGACTCCGTTTAGCATGGTAAACACCAAGGAAGCCACAAGCAGTCAAATATTTGACGTCCATGAGTTTGGAGCCGTCAACAGGTTCCATAACAGGTAGTACAATGTTCAATGCATATGCAAGGTGGGTTACCAATCCACCAACGTGAATATCACCTTTGGTCTTGTTGCTTTGGTGGCGGAAGTGCTGGATGAGTAGAGCTGCAGGACTAGGGCTTTGCGGTGAAGTGGGGAAGACAACCTTGGTGATCATTGCCATGTCCGCATTGGCCATGGAACCTGTGTCACCTCTCCCTAGTAGTGTGTTGGCAAGGAACAGAGCATAGTAGCGAATGGTTGGGTTCTGGATGGTGGACATCTTCTTCTGATAAAAGTGCCTGCCACCATTAAAAGAAATAACCTCCCAAGTCGTTCCACTTGTTACGCTATAGAGGTTAGTAACATTAGGCTCCCCAGTATGACGGAAGCTGAAAGCATTGCAAAATTGTTCGAAACTTATGTCATAGTGCTATTGGTTCATGGTGAAGCTTATCGTGCACAAATTACCTTTCTCCCTGTGGTCATCATTGAAGGAAGCAAAGAACTCATGGGTAAGCTCAGTGTAGGTTTCGTGGCTTGCGAAGCCAAGTACCGCCAACCCTGCCCTGCTGCACATGAGGTCAAAATCCCCCTTCAACCCTGCCACAGTGAGAAAGTTGTGGTCGGCCCAACGTGTGGGCAGCACCCTCCTCGATGAGACAATGTCCAACTTGGAGTTACACGGGGCTCGGGACCCTGAGCTCAAGCCCTCACCCCATTGGCGCTTGCTCGAATGAAAGAGGTTACCAATTTTGTTCATCATGATGCACTGAAAAATTTCACCATAAAACCTTAGGCATATAGTTTCTATATGATATATGAACGATTCTACGTGGAAAAATTCAATCCTAACGTGAGAAATTAATAGGAAAAACAAAATAAGCTTGAGTTCATCCACTAGATCAATGTGAGAGTTTCAACCATGGAAATCTGAAAATAAAGCATGGATAAGGAGAGAAACATACCAATTTGTTGATTCCCCCCACTCAAACTAAAGGGAATATGCCCGAGAGGCAATATTAACGTGGTTATTATCTTATTCCATGTTTATGATAAATGTTTATTTTGCATGCTATAATTGTATTAATTGGAAACATTAATACATGTGTGTTTAATAAAAAAATACAAAGTTCCTAGTAATGCCTCTCATATAAACTAGCTCGTTGATTAACAAGATGATCAAGGTTTCTTGATCATGGACATTGGATGTTGTTAATAACAAGGTCACAACATTGGTGGAATGATGTGATGAACATTCATCCGAAGTATAGCATTACGATCAAAGTCATTATGTTTATATTTCTATAACATCATACGATGTAATCTTAGTCCTTAGACCATGAGATCATGTTAATTGCTAACACCGGAAGAGTATCTTGATAACATCAAACATCACACCGTAACATGGTGACTATAAAGGTGGGTTCAGTGCTACGAAGGTGTTATGTTGAGGCTCATAGATCAAGAGTGGGATTTGTCCATCCCGATGACGGATAGATATACTCTGGGCCCTCTTGGTGATATCACATTAAGATAGCTTGCAAGCAAGTGATATGATCACTAGAATGTTAGATCACGGGAACGAGAAAAGCATGCATGTCGGTAACGAGATCAAACTAGGTATGGAGATACCGATGATCGAATCTTGGACATGTAATATATCATGAGACGAAGGGATTTTAGTTACTAGCGTTAAAGGTTCTCACGATCACAGAAGTCATCGTTGAATGTGTAGGAGTCAGTATGGATCTCCAGGTCCCGCTTCTGATTATTGATCTGAGAGGGGTCTCGATCATGTCTGCATTATTCGCAAACCATAGGGTGACACACTTAAGGGATACCGACACCATTTGGAGCAAATATGTTTCAGATAAAGATTTAAGAAAGCGCTGGAATTATTTCAATAGACACCGAAACTATTTCAGGTGAAATTGCTGAAATTGGTTCTGCATGTAATATTGAAATGTTGCAGGGGGTTTTATGTGAATGTTTGTTAATTAAAGTAATTAACAAAATTCTGAATAAAATTAATAAAATCGTTTTATTAAATGAGAGAGCATTAAATTTGGAGAAATTTAATGCATTTTAAGTGGAGACTTTAAAAGAGAATGTGAAGGGGCATTTTAATGTGGAGGGGTTACCACCACATGAATGGGGGAGGTGAGGAGTCACCCTCCCATGGGGCGCCGGCCATGGGGAGGGGTACCCCCCTCCTCCTATAAAAGGCCCCCCTCACTCCCCTTCTTCCTCACACCTCCTCGTGAAGGATCTCTCTCCCCCTCTAGTATTATTCCCCCGTGGTCTCGGATTAGCGAGATACATGTTCCCAGTGGCTTTATATAGAAAGGAGTTGCTGCTTCCGCTTCTTTGCTGGAGCAAGGGATGGAGGTTGTCGGGGTACCGGACGTGTGTGCAATCACGGATGCACCGCTGCTTTGCTGTGCCTGACTTGGTGGTGCTGGACGTGCTGGAGCCCGACCTGCTGGACTTCATCACGATCTTGAGATTGGCAAGTGTACGACTACATCATCCACGAGTTCCAACTCGTTAACAAAACTCATTGTCTTCGAGGGTGAGTTCTCCATGGATGTATATCCACCCGTTGCTCCGTATCTAGTAGATAGATATTGGCGTATAGTTCACATCATAGGAAAAAAATTGTTTTCTATGCTGCGAACCCAACAGTGGTATCAAAGCCTGATCTATGCGTAGGTGCTTTGCACGGGTAGTACACATATGTTTATATGTGGGCGATGATGATCATGTTATTGCATCTTTCATGTATTTTGGATATTGCTGGCATAGTGGGATGAAGCGGCCCGGACCAACCTTACATGTCATCATACATGAGACCGGTTCCACGACTGACATGCAACTAGTTTTGCATAAGGGGCTGGCGAGTGTCTGTCTCTCCTACTATAGTCAATATATGATTTACAACGAGTTGCTAATAACTTGGTTATCCTCGTTGTGGTTCCATATTCGTAGGTAAGAACGGTTCTATCTCCGAAAGCCCTAAGCCACGTAAAACTTGCAATTGATAAATTAGAGGCGTCTAGTTTAGATCGTTGCTGGGCTAGTGTCTTGATATGGTATTGTTGTAAGTATATGTATGATAGATACTCTTACAACACACTCAACGTGTAAGTTCCATAGACCTTGGCCTTACACACAAAGGAATGATACAGATCATACCACGATGCAAATGATAGAGATCAAATGCATGGACCATGTCATCTCACTTTACACATATGATGTTTGCATCTTATATTGCTAGTTTGGCGTTTTAGTAGCATTTTAAGATGATCCCTTATTTAGATATCAATATAAAAATGTGTTCTTCCTTAAGTATGCACTGTTCTATGGATCGTGTTTCGAGACATCACGTGATGATCGGGTGTACTCGACTCTACGCTTTCATACAACGGGTGTAAGATAGTTTTACACACGCGAGTACTAAGGTTCTTACTTGGCGAGCCTAGCATGTACAAGCATGGCCTCGGAACACGGACCGAAAGGTTAAGCATGAGTCATATAGTTGATATGATGCCCATATTGATGCTCGCCGTTGAAGCTACACCGACTCACGTGATGATCGGACTTGGTGTAGTGGATTTGGTTCATGTAATCACCAAAAAGGCACGAGGGATGTCGTTTTTGAGTGGGAGTTCATTTCTAATTTGGCTTAGTCGAACTCAATTTGTCATAAACTAAATCGAAGTGAATTTGCATAATTTGTTTTAGTCATTGGCGTCTATTCACTACCTTATGCTTAGTTTTAATTGAGATAATAGAACTATATAATTCTGGATATTTACTTTACGAACTGGTATCGTATTGTTTTGAATGTCAATTTAAAGTTTAAAAGTCCTATTGCAAACTTTCAGCAAACTCTATTTACTCCGTGAAGTTTAATAAGTAGTATTAAATCAAGAGTAAGAATTCCAATGTTTGTATCTAAAGTATCATGTTTACCTCCATGATTCTTGATATTCAAAAGTTGTTTTAATATCGAGGTTATCTAGGAGCTGAAAGAATTGTTTCAGAAACCATCATGTGTGAAAGATATTGTGATATCTGAAACAAAGTTTTTGGTTGCATTATGATAGAGTGTAATTTAGCAAAATACATGTTCTCATATTGTATGAGTATTTGTGAAGGATGGAGATGCTAAGCATCCGAATCTCCCAAAAAGGTTTCGGGAACTAAAATTATACTCGTCATTCTTCCTTATTGGCTATAGTAGCTTGATCATGAAAGTTGTCATGATAAGGATGAATATAAGATTTAAGTAAAATGTTTACTACACTAATAGATTACTAAAGAATGGTTTTTTGAAAGAATACCAAACATTTTATGATGGTGATCCACTTCAAAGTGCAAGTCCAAAGGTATTAGTATTTGACTATATACGCTTTGTACTATGTATTATGTGAATGACACCACTATTTATGTTGATAGATTCTTAAGGAAAAGGAATTGCTGAAAGAGAATCTATAAAATATTTGGCAGAAAAGAAAAGGTTGGAAATGTCTAGATTAGGTATATAGAAGATATACATGTTATGGTTGTATTCCTTGCTTGTTAAACAATGTGGTTCCTAGGTATTGGATACCGAATTGGTTGGTATGAAGTGTCATACAGGACAACGCAATTCATGAACCGCAATGGCCTAAGTAACTAGCAAGAGAATAAGTGATGATGTTCATCAAAAACAAATAACGTGGTATTGTGTTTTTTCGTTGTCATCAAACCTACCCTTCAAGATTTGTTTAAATAATTGTTATTTTGTTCCGGTATTATGAGAACAATGGTTGTTCAAATAATTACCGTATTCCATAAAGGATGGATGAACTTTTACAAGTCTAGTGGGAGAAATCACATCCATAAACACTATTGCTAAAATGCCGCAAGACAAATGATTAAAAGATCACTTATGAAGTGGCATCGCTGTTTTAAATTATATTGGAAAGAAAACATGAAGAAACTCCATGTTGATGGATTTTTGGAGTCTTTGATTTTGATCAATTGACGCATGTGAGACTTTCCTCGAGATAATTGAAACTCCGTCCATAGGCCAGAGAGGAACGGATGACTAGCTTATTGGAAATTGTGCATGCTGATGTGCATAGTCCATTATGTGTAGCCATATGCGATGGATCTTTTTGATTCATATACTTTCTCCAGAAATTTAAGTGAATATATCTATATATTTACTTAATAAGGAAGAAGTATGAAACATTTGAAAATTGTTCAAAGACTTTCAAGATGAAGTGAAAAATCATTGTAACAAGAAAATAAAGAGTTTATTATTCGATCATAAAGGAAGATATTTGAGTTACATATTTAGCAAAACACTTAAGATTTGAGGAATTGTTCCATGATTTTTGTTTCCCGATAAACCATAGGAGTATGGCATATTCGAGAGATGAAATCAAACCATGTTTGACATGGTAAGATCAAAGGTGTCATTTATAAAAATGCCATTATGTTTTAAGGATTAAAGCTTTAGAGACTACCGCTTTTACACTGAAAAGAGCACCATCGTGATCCATTGAAATGACACCATATAAGTTATGGTTTGGGATAAAACCCGAATTGTATTTTCTTAAATTTTGGTATGCTATGCATAAGTAAAATGTTTACAACCAAAGTCGGATAAGCACGTCTTTGTAGGCTATCCCAAAGAATTTGTTGGGAATTTCTCCATAGCACCGAGGACAAAAGAGTTTGTTACTTGGAACGTCAAGTTTCTTGAGAAGGAATTTTTTGCGAAAATTTAAGTGGGAGGACAATAGAACATGGATAAGGTTATTGAACCTTAGATATATGTGCTAAGTAGCGCAGCACCGGAAAGTGTCCCGGTGGCGGCCACAATGCTCATGGCTCCCGTGATTACAAAGGTTATGATCTCGGAGATTAGAGTTCCTATTGAACTGTGTGGGTCGATAAGAATCAAATGGTGTGATTTGATAAGCAAGTCATTATTGTTTTGACAATGATGAACCGACTACATGCAAAGAAGCGATGATGGGCCCTGACTCCATAAAATGACTAGAAGTCATAGAATCTATGATAGTATCCATACACGAGAAATCAAGTTT
Organism: Avena insularis; assembly: GCA_023614405.1. Taxonomy (NCBI): domain Eukaryota; kingdom Viridiplantae; phylum Streptophyta; class Magnoliopsida; order Poales; family Poaceae; genus Avena; species Avena insularis. The sequence continues at coordinate 260,298,534 of CM042690.1, read as the reverse complement.
CTGAACTTGGAAGACCCTCCAGAAAGGCGTGAAGCCTATCGGTCGTGTTTGGATCTATAAAGAAATAAGACATGGATGTTTAACATCTATGAAATAGTCGACATGTCGGAAAGAAGTTTACGACAATGTTCAAGGAGTTGACTATGACAAGATTTGATCTTTCATAGCGATATATAGTCTTGACGGATTAATGTAGCAACCACTACATATAATTTGGTATATGGTAGTTGAATAAACAAAACAAGGTTCTTCTAATAGAATGGTTACCTAGGACGTGTACATGGCATGGTCCGAAGGGTTTTGTTAATTCAAAGGATGCTAAAAGGGCATGCAAATTTCAATAGTTGAAGTAAGCATAGCGGAGTTGGAATCTTCACCATGATGAAACTGTTAAAAGAGTTTAAATTCATCAGAGATGATGAAGATGCTTGCATTTGCAAGAAATTAAGTGGGAGCGCCGAGACATATTTCTAATACATTATGTAGAGGACATATTGTTGATTGGAAATGATGTATCTTGTATTGACACAAGTTAAGAATTTCATTAAAATAAGATTTCAATGAAAGACTTAGGCAAAACCAGAATATTGGGCATCAATGTCTATATGGATAGAATGAGGCACTAATATGGTTGTGCCAAACGTACATATATGAGATATTGAAAGGGTTCAATATGGAAACAACAAGAAAGGTTCTTGCTGCATGGAAATGATTGTATCAAGATTCAAGTGTTTCAACACTTGGTGAGTAAAATCACATGAAGATTTTGATCGATTATACCATGATATGTATATATCCAGAATGTCCTATGCTCTAAATGTTATGAGAACATACCAGAATGATTCATAAGATGATCATTGGACAATAGTAAAGATATTCTTATGAACTTTGGAAGAACTAAGAATATATCATGTATAAGTGACAAATAGTTAAAGGTAGTTCATTGTAAAGTGTTACATTAATACTAGTTTTGTCACAAGATACAAATTAAATTTATCTCCATTTAGACTATGGGTGGCACAATGTAATGGAAAGGATGTTCCATGATGGATTTGGATGAGTTCCAAAGTTGAGACATTGTGACGGATACTACAACGAAAGGCTAAGTATATGACTGCTATAGTAGCAGCAAAGGAGGGCATTTGTGTTAAGTAGTTTGTTATCAAACTAGGTGTGGTTCAAAGTGGGCTAATACTATGAAGATATATTGTGTGACAATAATATCAATATATTTTAACCCGAACGAACTAAAGGTCTCACCAAAGGACCAAATTTATACAATGCCATCTCATTTGAGAATGAGTGATGCAGAGAGACGCAAAGACATGCAAATACACACGGACCTGAAACTATCAGATCCAGAGATTATGTTAACCACTAGCAATCGCGTATATGCAACACCAGAAAGCCATAGGTGTTAAATACGCAAAGTTTTTGAAACTAGATTATTGACTCTAGTGCAAGTGGGAGACTAAAGGGAATATGCCCGAGAGGCAATAATAAAGTGGTTATTATCTTATTCCATATTTATGATAAATGTTTATTTTGCATGCTATAATTGTATTAATTGGAAACATTAATACATGTGTGTTTAATAAACAAAATACAAAGTTCCTAGTAATGCCTCTCATATAAAGTAGCTCGTTGATTAACAAGATGATCAAGGTTTCCTGATCATGGACATTGGATGTTGTTAATAATGAGGTCACAACATTGGTGGAATGATGTGATGAACATTCATCCGAAGTATAGCATTACGATAAAAGTCATTATGTTTATATTGCTATAACATCATATGAAGTAATCTTAGTCCTTAGACCATGAGATCATGTTAATTGCTAACACCGGAAGAGTATCTTGATAACATCAAACGTCACACCGTAATAGGGTGACTATAAAGGTGGGTTCAGTGCTACGAAGGTGTTATGTTGAGGCTGATGGATCAAGAGTGGGATTTCTCCATCCCGATGATGGATAGATATACTTTGGGCCCTATCGGTGATATCACATTAAGATAGCTTGCAAGCAAGTGATATGATCACTAGAATGTTATATCACGGGAATGAGAAAAGAGTGCATGTCTTGCAAGCAAGTGATATGATCACTAGAATGTTATATCACGGGAATGAGAAAAGAGTGCATGTCGGTAACGAGATCAAACTAGGTATGGAGATACCGATGATTGAATCTCGGACAATATATCATGAGACAAAGGGATTTTAGTTACTAGCGTTAAAGGTTCTCATGATCACAGAAGTCATCGTTGAATGTGTAGGAGTCAGTATGGATCTCCAGGTCCCGCTACTGATTATTAATCTGAGAGGGGTCTCGATCATGTTTGCATTATTCGCGAACCGTAGCGTGACACACTTAAGGGATACCGACACCATTTGGAGCAAATATATTTCAGATAAAGATTTAAGAAAGCGCTAGAATTATTTCAATAGACACCGAAACTGCTTCAGGTGAAATTGCTGAAATTGGTTTTGCATGTAATATTGAAATGTTGCAGGGGGTTTTATGTGAATGTTTGTTAATTAAAGTAATTAAAAAAATTCTGAATAAAATTAATAAAATAGTTTTATTAAATGAGAGAGCATTAAATTTGTATAAATTTAATGCATTTTAAGTGGAGACTTTAAAAGAGAATTTGAAGGGGAATTTTAATGTGGAGGGGTTACCACCACATGAATGGGGGAGGTGAGGAGTCACCCTCCCATGGGGCGCTGGCCATAGGGAGGGGTACCCCCTCCTCCTATAAAAGGCCCCCCTCACTCCCCTTCTTCATCACACCTCCTTGTGAAGGATCTCTCCCCCTCTAGTATTATTCCCCCATGGTCTCGGATTAGCGAGATACATGTTCCCGGTGGCTTTATCTGGAAAGGAGTTGCTGCTTTCGCTACTTTGCTGGAGCGAGGGACGGAGGTTGTCGGGGTACCGGACGTGTGTGCGATCACGGATGCACCGTTGCTTTGCGGTGCTGGACTTGGTGGTGTTGGACGTGCTGGAGCCGGACCTGCTGGACTTCATCACGATCTTGAGATCGGCAAGTGTACGACTACATCATCCACGAGTTCCAACTTGTTAACAAAACTCGTTGTCTTCGAGGGTGAGTTCTCCATGGATGTATATCCACATGTTGCTCTGTGTCTAGTAGATAGATCTTGGCGTATAGTTGACATCGTAGGAAAATTTTTGTTTTCTATGCTGCGAACCCAACACAAACAAATGAAATCCGCGAAGAATCAAGAGTTCTAGGTGGATTTTGAGAGGTTTGGAGAGAGAATATGAGAGAAATAATGAGGAGAGGAGGAAGACCTAGCCGCCCCGGTGCGATTTTGTGGTCGCACCGAACTATACGGTCGGAACTATACGGGCGGGTGATGTTTCTCCGCCCGTATAGTTGCGGCAGCATCGCCAACTAGGGTTTCTTTATACAGAAAATAGCTATACAGACACAACTATATGGCCGGATCGCAATGATCCCGCCGTATAGTTGGTCGTTAAACTGTCTGCCTCTCGATATAAATTTCTAAAACTAGCATTGATATCTATACGACCGGAACTATACGGCCGGAATTTTTATTCCCACCGTATAGTTGGTCGTTAAACTCTCAGTACCTTTGGGATTAAATTCTATGAAGGCATCGATATCTATACGATCGGAGCTATACAGCCAGAATTTTTATTCCCATCGTATAGTTGGTCGTTAAATTCTCAGTACCTTTGGGATGAAATTCTACGAAGGCATCGATATCTATACGACCGGAGCTATACAGCCGGAATTTTTCTTCCCGCAGTATAGTTGGTCGTTAAATTCTCTGTGTCTTCGAAGAAAATTTGTTTATGACAAAGATATCTATACAACCGGAACTATACGACCGAAATTTTTATTCCCACTGTATAGTTGGTCGTTAAACCGTCAGTAATCATCAAAAATTTCTATTTCTTCAAGGATTCCTTCTTATCCCAAAACTTAGCGAAGTACCTCGTTTTTAACAGAAAATTGATAGTAAAAACTATTGACCAACATTAGCATATTAAAAGCAAAATTTTAGCTTATGTAAATAGAAAACTCAAACTTTTATTCTTATTATTATTCTCTACTCATTCAATCGACGTTTCTACTACTTTTTGACAACTGCATCTTCACGGGGGCGCTTCCACAAGAATGTCTGTGAAAAAGTGGTAGGAATGCGATGAACTTCTTATTCTCTAATCTACTTAATTGACAAAATGGGTTGACTCCCATTAAGCATTCATTAAGAATGGTTGAGTAACTCAACCTCTTCTCTCTTCTCGAATTCTTACCTTTGGTTGCCCTTATCAAAGGCACTTACCACATGAACTTGTTTTGCCGGTGGAACATATCTTTCTCCTGCTCCTAGATTCTTTGGAAAATACCGGATGATTTCAGCATCATAAACATTGAAGATTATCTTTCCTTCAGCACAATCTACTGATGCACCTGCAGTACTGAGGAAAGGTCTTCCAAGTATTATAGATAATCTTTCATCTTCAGGCATCTCAAGAATAATAAAATCAGTGGGAATAACATGCTCATCTATTCTAAGTAGAACATCCTCGATCATACCAATGGGTTGTTTAGTGGACTTGTTAGCCATCTATAAAGTGATAGTAGTAGGAGAATACTCCCCTAATCCTAACCTTTTATAGAGGGAGTATGGCATTACACTAACTCCTACTCCTAGATCACACAAGGCATTATGAATATCAGATTTGCCTATTGAGCATGAAACAGTTGGTATTTCGGGATCTCCAGACTTAGACAACAATTTTCCATTAGCAGGATAGCTCGTTACCATGGAAACAATTTCAGTTATTTCTTTCTTTCTACTAAGAATATCATGGAGGAATTTACCATAAGTAGGAACTTTGATTGCATCCGCAAATGGAATTTCCAGACGAAGGTCACTAAGTGCCTTTGTAAAAGAATTATAAATTACCTGATCCGGTGCTTTCTTTTTTCGATCTGGATAAGGAAGCTTTTTCTCACCTGACTTACTCTTGTATTTTACCTTTTGTGGGGGGTCAGGCTCTTTCGTTGCTTTCTTTTGTTGTTTCTTATTGCTTTTCTTCTTTTCTACTACAACAACTTCATCTTCCTTGCTTATTTCTTTATCTTCTCTTGAATCAACAGTCTCTGCATCAGAGTTATAATGGTCATCTTATGCATCATTTTGGTCCTCCTTGGTTTGATCTTGCGTTTCAGTTTCATCTTGAGGATCCACCAATGTATCATCTTCTTGGCTTGCTTCGAGCAAGGCTTTTTCCTTTTGCTCTTTTTCTGCTTCGTATTCGCTGGTCCTAATGGTCCTGTAACAACTGCACCCCTTCTTGTGACAACATTAGTAGAAACAGGAATATCTTTATCTTCACGAAGAAAAATTTGATAACCAGATGCTATTTGTTCACACTGGGTTTCAATCATACTAAGGTACTTGTGAAATAATTTTATTTCTTGGCCAATCTCATCATCACTTTCTGTGAGTTCCACCAAAATCTTTTTGTGTTTTTGGAAATTCTAATGCAAGTTATTATGAGATTTTACTTGTCGATGTTTTAATTCTTGAAAAACTTTTCTAGTTTTATCTTCTTCAGTTAAAACTTGTAACAAATCAACTTTGTTTTCCTTAACAAGTTCAGAAGGTATACATTTTTGCTACGTAGTTTTGCGTACCTCAGGGATAAGATCAGGAGTTATACGAAGTATCTGTAACATCCCAAAACTTTAATCCAAGTGATCAAGATCCAAATCATCAAATTTAAAGTTAACAAAAACTTTTCCAATTAAAAATAATAAAGCATCCATATATGTGTGCATATAATTTAGGAGTTGATTTGAAATATCTATGATTAAGTGATCCATTGCTTGTAAAATGATTCTTAGGTGAAATAAACATCATCTAGATCATTCCCAAATAAATCCCAAAGAAAAACAAATCAAAATGAATAAAATAACCAAATGGTCATTTGTGCCATTTTAATCAACATACCTACTTTGGCTATTCCTAGAACTCAAAACCTAATAGAAACAAATGTGGATCTTTGCACCCCTTGCTAGTACAAGTAGTGATGTACCAAGGCCCACTTTGTGATCTACCAAAAACTTTCAAACACTAATTTTCAATGGCATTTGAAAATTGAATGTAGTTCATGTGAGAAGATCCCACTTATTCAAAATCCACTCAAATGACCTCCATTTTCAAAACCCAAGCAACCACAGATGTTTAAGCATGTGACAAAAAACTCCACCAAAAATCATCTCAAAATTCAAACTTGATTTCTTTCGACCATTTCTACAAACACCTGGCAGACATAATCAACTTTGGCCTAACTAATACTGTTTTGATCAATTCTTTTCGAGCCAATTGGTTTGCATTGATCACTCTTGCCTCCCCTGAGCCCAACCATACCAAAACCCACCCTAGTTCTAGCCCCTGGCGCTAGTGCCACGTCACCCCGACGCCATGCTCGCCGGCCAACGTTGCCAACGCAGCAGCAGACCGCCAGCCCCTCTCCGCTGCTCCAGGAAGCTAGGTGCCATCCTAACACCACCCACGGTCCACCCCACGGCCACTGCCAGCCACTGGACCACTCCCTAGCACCACCGCCAATTCTCTCTGCGTGTAGCCAGAGTGCGCCAGAGCGGCTTCACCGCCAGCACGCCACAGACCGTCCCCCGACCTAATACCGTGCACGCCGCTCCACCGCGACCCTAGCAACCTGCCAGACACGGTCGTGCGCTGCCGCGCGACCCACAGTCGCTGTGCGCCGCGTCGAGAACCGCCTCTGTCTCCCAGAGTGCAGGACGCTCCCGACCAAACGCCACCACCCCTAGCCGCGCATTGAAGCCGTAGAGCACCGCCAGGAGGCAGGCCACCGTCCGCCTACGCTGCCCATGGCTCTAGCCGCCTGTATCAACGTCACCGACGAGCTCACCATTGTGCCGTTCGGTCCCCTCGTCGCCCTATAAAAGGAGCCTTCCCCAGCACAAACTACTCACACCATCTCACTCCCCTCTCTCCACTGATCCTTCCACCCCATCCTTGGAGCAAGGCGAGCCGCTGTTCGCTGGAATTTAGCCGGAGCTTGCCGCAGCAGAGGAGGAGAGGCGCCATCGATTTTGTCCACCCCAGGAGCTGCCGCGACCTCGCCTGAACTCGCCGTTGTCCATCAGTTTGTTTGCCCGCCTCGCCGCAGTAGCTGGAGCCCTGGTATGCCCCCATTGCACCCCTACCAAGCCGCTAGGGTTAGCTCTCGCCGGCGACATGTTCGCCGGGGACGACGATCTTCAGCCGTAGATCTTCTTTTTATCGCGCGGTCCACAATTCCCCGTACCGCTTCGCGTTTGATGTGCCGCTGACCTGCGGGACCCCCCTGTCAGTTGTCATCCGCACCGCGGAGCGCCAACGGGCTGGCCCATTAGTTTTCACGCGCTAGCCCACGATTTCAAATATAGGTTTTTCCATTTTAGTTTGAACTCACTTCTGTCCCTTAGTTCAAAAATCAATTCCAGGAGATCTACTGAACCAAATGGAGTGATTCAAATTTTGTTATAAAGCTACTGAAAAGATCTATCCAAGCCCGTTGGAATTAATTCATTTAGAGTTAGAGATCTATCCTAGTAAAAATAACACGACATAAGCATTTGCACATTCAAATATTTTTGTAAAATCAACCATAATATCTTTTGATTTGATTCCAACTCTCAAAAATCACATTTAACCATACCTATCTGAATATGTAATAATAATAGTGTTTACCTGCAGTGAATTTGGACTAGTACCAAAATAATGCTATATAGGCATTTCTAGTCACTTTAAATCATTAAATAATGAACTTAAACTTAAGTAAAAGTGATCCAACCTTTAAAACACATTCCCATATGTTAGAATATGTGGTGATGACATGTGTCCACATGATCCCATATTTTAAGTGGTGAATATTAAATCTTAGTTATTTTCAATGAGTAGAAATTACTTTTCTTAAATAAAAAGAATGAAACTAGTTAATAAAACCGTGTGATGCTTGTTATGATAATAGATCATCCAATGTGTGCCTTAGAATGATAAGTAGACTAATTAAGTATTGTTTGGTGATTGTGTACTCCGTATGTATTTATAGACGATAGTACCGACCAAGCTTTCGAGGAGGAGGAGTTCTACCAAGAGGAGGAGGAAGAAAATTTCAACCACTGCACTGCACAAGGCAAGCCATCATTAACAATGCAAGCTAACACTTGCAAGCATAATACTTAGCAGGCTAGAATTAAACTAGATAATCTAAGCAATATGCAATAGGCATGCTTTGGTTATACCCCTTTGACTATTACTTACCCTAAGTTTTATTTCCAAGCTTTTACTTCCTTTACTTTACCAAAGTCCTTTACTTTTTTGAAGGTAGCATAAAGAGTATAAAACTTGACCTATCTAGATAACCTTAGATGTCATTCTATGGCATGCGATTGATCTTAGCATCCCACATTAGTGAACACTCTTAACTTAATAGTTAGAGCTAAACCAAAACTTGAGCCACTTTAGATGGGAACACTTGGTGAAAATGACTTGTGAAAACCTTGGAATGATGAGTCATTCTATTGAGATGTTTTGACATGTTTTGAGAAACACAAATGGTTTATGATGATGAAAATGTTGAGGCATGAGCCTTAACCCTTTTACAAAAACTGATGGTTGGATTCAGATGCGATACCATTCCAAATTTTACCGTGCAACCACAATACCTGAATTGGGTAAGGCTTAGCCGGAAGTTTATATGCATTAGTATTAGTTCCCTCGCAGGAGAGGTTTGAGCTGAGGCTACCTCTCGATGTTGTCCACCTATGCAGTGCCCAAGATGACAGATGGTCATGGTTGGGAGGCCAGGCTCATAGGAGAGGTGCTTATACTAGAGTGTGTAAAGGAAAGGTTATGTTTGATTATCTGCATACTAAGTATGATGATTCAGGGTTATCCCTGATAGATGTATCGAATCTTGTGGTGAAAGTGTACCACCTCTGCAGAGTGTCAAACTATTCGAATAGCCGCGTTCGCGGTTATGGATAGTTGGTGTGGCCATACTGTTTTGTTGTCAGATGTTTTCAAAATGACTTATGAAATGAATGATGAATCTTGACTTGACAACAACAGGGTTGTGACTATGACACTAGCTTCCCAATTTAAGTGATTCTAGAACTTTATTTTATATTTCTTTGTTTCTGAACTCAACTTAGGTCTCAAACTTAACTTTACAATTAAACTTAGAGTTAGCACTTTACACTAGAACTATACTACGTGTTAGTGGTAGTTTGCGAGTACTTAAAGAGTACTCATGGCTTTTGTCCCTGGCTATTCTCATGGCCAGACTATGAAGGAGACTATCAAGATGACGGACTGCATGACGGCTATGATAACTAGGACTATCTGCCTTCGTCAGCATTGCTTGTGCCCCTGAAGATGGACCCCATCGCTACGCTTATTATTTATTCCGCTGCTTGTTGTATTAAGACTGGATCATGAGATCCTTATTTGTGTAAGACCTTATGTATGGGTTGTAATGGATGATGTACTATGATATCCAATCTGTTATATCTCGCAAAAATGGTAATCCTGGGATTGCGAGGTATGACATAACAGGCATCGGGGATGAAAAATCCGGGTGTTGACAAGTTGGTATCAGAGCCATCCTGACCATAGGAGACCCTAGTTAGAATGGACGTCCGAACAAAAACTTAATTTCAAAACCAAAGTAAGTATTTATGAAAAACTATTCCCTCTCTTATCCTTGGGAATTCATTCTTTCTCAAAAATTCATGTTCCTCCAATTCTTACATTACTACATAAAATTTGACACACTTGATCACTTCACTAACTTCCTCATCCTTAATTTTTGTAGATGGAGACTCGGTTCAGCAAGTTCTACCAGTTGGGCAATGGAGGCCAACTGATCTTCGAGAGGGATCTAGATTCACTGTTTGAGTTATTGGGACGCCCACATCCGGAGTTTCTTGGATCTCAACCTCCAGGACCCCCAGGAGGAGATTTACAGTGGCTAGTCACCGCTGATCTTCGAGGAAGCATAGAAGCACCAATGTCCGGGAGAATCCAGTTCTCTGTAAGGGAGAACAACTGGCTAGATGGATTAGCCAGGGCAATGCATGAAGCTCTCACACGTCTATGTGCCCTTAGTGTCAACCAAATCCAAGGAACCCGTTTTGCTCACTATGCAAGGCGTGACTTCATGGGAATGCCGATGGAGATGCCCAGTCACCCGAAGCTGAAGCGTCAAGCGGAGAACCTTGAATTCCTGTTGTACGATCGCTAGAAGGAATTGGATAATGCTAGGGAGTTCGCCAACCACAACCGTGCCTTTGCCGCCTAGAAGGCCCAAACTTTCTCACTGCTTGTCAAGGACCGTCAGTCTCTTCGCCTCCAGTGCGAGAAGAGGGATCGCACCATCGCCCGTCTTCGCAAGAAGGTGGCCAACCTCGAGAAGACCGTCAAGGAGCAAGAAGCTCAGCTAGCAGCAAAGGAGGAAGAAGAGGAGGGTGAAGACATCCAGGGAGATATGGATTCTTACCTCAGCAATGATGATGACTTTCTGGAGGAGGATGCCGTGGACTTCTACACTGATGATGAGGACTCCGACTTGATCGACGATGAGTAGATGCACTAGAGCACTATCGTAGCAGGAGATGTATCGGTCCCACTGTATCATAGCTTGCAGAATGGTTCTTAAAACCATCGGTTTTCCTTGTTGTTGTGGTGTGTGTGTGTTTGTATCGTGTGCTTGCTGGAATGAATGAAATGAAGTTAGTTGCAAAACTTGAGTCAAACTCAAAGTTTTAGCTTTGAAACCAAAACCATGAACCTTGGAACTTTCCCTCTTACCCCTTTATCTACCTCAATCTTCAGATGACTCGTGGAAACCAAGGAGGGAGCAGCTCGTCGCAAGACCCAATGCTGCAGATCCTACAGAATCTCATCGCAGACAGAGAAGCAAGCAGGGCAGAGCGCCAAGCTAATCTAGCAACACTGCAACAGATCGCCCAGATGGCTCTCAACAACCAGAACCATGGAAACCAGGATCATCAAGGATCCAAGCTGAAGAATTTCCAAAACACCAATCCCCCAATCTTTAGCACTTTAGAGAACCCATTAGATGCAGATGACTGGTTGCAGACGATGGAGAACAATTTAGAAGTAGCCAGAGTTGATGACAACGAGAAAGTTCTCTTTGCCACCCACTACTTGGCAGGAGATGCAAGAGCATGGTGGAACAGCATCCGCCTGATGAACCATGGTCAAGCGATGACATGGGAAGCCTTCAAAATCAAGTTCAGCCACACCCACGTGCCGCAGGGCTTAGTCACCAGAATGAGGGATGAATTCACAGAGTTGAAGCAAGGCAGAATGACTATGGTAGAGTACCATGACAGATTCCTGTCCCTTGCAAGGTATGCACCTGATGAGATCAACACGGAGGCCAAGAAGAAGGATAGATTCTTGAACAGACTGCATGATGAGATGCAGGCTGTCTTCGTCAACATCCACTTCGAGGATCTCGAAGAGCTAGTCGACTTTGCCATTTAGATGGAAGGGAAGATTAACCAGGCAAACGACAACCGCAAATGTTGTTTGATGCAGCAAACTGGATCCAGCAGTCACCAGAAGTACCGCCCCAACCCCTCACCAGGATATGCACCCAAAAACAACTGACCTCCAATGTCTCGCCCAAGCTACCCCAACCGTAGTGGAGGCAATGTGAAGTCCGGTGGAAAAAACAATCACCCCGGAAACACCAGCAATTTCAACAGTGCACCTCCCACGAGCAACAACAACAACAAAAACAACAACAACAACAACACTGCACCCAGGACTGGAAGCAATGTTCTGCCCGTGGCAGCTAAAGACAAGTCTCAGATCACCTGTTTCGAGTGTGGAGTGAAGGGTCACTATTCCAATGAGTGCCCCAAGAAGGCTGCTGCCACTGCCAATGTGAACGCCCCAACTCAACAGCAGCTTCGTGTTCAACCAGGGAGAAGATTTGCCCCAGGGAACCCTCACAACCGCAACGGCCGTCTATTCCACATGAACGCTGAGGAAGCCCAAGAAGCGCCAGATGTAGTGCTGGGTTTGTTTTCTGTCAACTCAGTTTTAGCAAGGGTATTGTTTGATTCGGGAGCATCGCATTCATTTGTCACCGAAGAATTTGCATGCACTAGTAAGATCCACCCAACCAACTTGAAGCATGTCATGATAGTTCAAATTCTTGGATCAACTACAAAAGCTAGAAAAATTTGCAAAGCTGTGCCTATCAGAATACATGGGATAGATTTTTATGCCAACCTCATAGTACTTAGAACCAAAGGATTGGAAGTAGTACTAGGTATGGACTGGATGTCAAGGCATAAAGAACTGATATACTGTGCTAAGAAAGCCATCACCATGACCAGTAGTTCTGGAGTAACAGTAGAGCATATCTCTGAAACCTTACCCCGTCAATTCAAGTGCAACAAGAGTGTAGCCCTGCCCACCATTGACCAAGTCAGAGTAGTCTGTGAATACCCCGACGTATTCCCAGATGAATTCCCAGGTATGCCCCCGGATAGGGATATTGAGTTCATTATCGAACTAATCCCCGGAACCGGACCCATAGCCCAGAGACCCTATAGCATGAACCCCTCAGAGTTAGTAGAGTTGAAGAAGCAGTTGGATGCTATGTTGGCAACAGGCCTGATTCAACCAAGCGCTTCGCCATGGAGATCACCAGTGTTATTCGTCAACAAGAAAGATGGAGGCAACCACCTGTGCACCGACTACAGAAAGTTGAATGATGTCACCATCAAAAACAAGTACCCCTTGCCAAAGATAGAGGATCTATTTGATCAGTTGACTGGAGCCCAGGTATTCTCAAAGATTGATCTTAGGATTGGTTATCACCAACTTAAGATTCGTGCAACGGATATTCTGAAGACCGCCTTTACTACTCTCTATGGTTTATACGAGTATATGGTTATGTCTTTTGGATTAACCAATGCCCCTGCTTATTTCATGAATCTCATGAATAAGATCTTTATGAATTTCCTAGATAAGTTTGTCATTGTGTTTATCGACGATATCCTTATGTACTCCAAGTCAGAAGAAGAGCATGAGCAACATCTGAGAATCATCCTAGAAACCCTAAGAGAGCATCGGTTATATGCCAAGTTCAGCAAGTGTGAGTTTTGGCTGAAAGAAGTAGGATTCCTAGGACATATTGTGTCTGCCGGAGGAGTCTCTATTGATCCCGCCAAGATTAAATATGTCGAAGCATGGGAAGCCCCAACCACTCAAACCCAAGTTCGTGCATTTCTCAGATTGGCGGGATATTACCGCAAGTTCATCGAAGGATTCTCGAGCATCGCCAGACCCATGACCCAATTGCTGAAGAAGGACAAGAAGTTTGAATGGACTGACAAATGTGAAGCCAGTTTCCAAGAGCTGAAGAAGAGATTGATATCAGCCCCAATTTTGATCATGCTAGATATCAAGAAGCCATTTGATGTGTATTGTGATGCATCCAAGATTGGTCTCGGATGTGTAATGATGCAAGAAGGCAAAGTCATCGCCTATTTATCTTGACAACTGAAGCAGCATGAGCAAAACTATGCGACCCATGATCTTGAATTAGCAGTCGTAGTTTTGGCATTGAAGACATGGCGTCATTATCTGATGGGTAATTGCTGTGAGATTTACTCAGATCACAAAAGCTTGAAGTATATTTTCACTCAGAAGGAGCTGAATATGAGGCAAAGGAGATGGATAGAGTTAATCAAGGATTATGACCTTGACATTCACTATCACCCCGACAAAGCCAATGTGTAGCGGATGCTCTTAGCAGATTGCCATGTAGGCTAAATACCATGATCAAGGAGAAGCAACCAAGTTTGTATGAGGAGTTGGAACAGTTTAGGACTGAGCTAGTTAGCAAAGGGTTCTTAGCTAGCATTGAACTTCAATCCACTTTGATTAGCCAAATCAAGGAAGCCCAGAAGGGAAATGAAAGTATCGACGGAATCAAACGTCGTATTGGTACGGGCAAGGTACCTGGATTCACTGAAGACGAAGGAGTTCTGTGGTACAAAGGACGTATCTATGTGCCAGCAGATTTAGAGCTAGAGCAAGTTATCATGCAGGAAGCTCATGATACTCTTTATTCTATCCACCCCGGAGGAACAAAGATGTATCAAGATTTGAAGGAGCAATTTTAGTGGCACAAATTGAAGAGAGAAATCGGAAGCTACATCACCAAGTGTGACATCTGTCAAAGAGTCAAAGCAGAGCATTAGAGGCCCGTGGGACTATTGCAACCTTTGCAGATTCCAGAATGGAAATGGGATTCCATCGGAATGGACTTTATCACCGATTTACCTACTTATAGTAGGGGAAATGACTCAATCAGGGTCATTGTTGATAGACTGTCCAAGGTAGCTCACTTTATACCAGTCAAGACAACCTACCAGAGTTTGAAACTAGCCGAGCTGTATATTGCTAGAATTGTTAGTCTGCATGGAACCCCGAAGACCATAGTATCAGATCGAGGAACCTAGTTTACCTCGAGATTTTGGCAGAAAGTCCAGGAAGGATTAGGCACCAAGTTGAATTTCAGCACCGCTTATCACCCGCAAACTGATGGACAGACTGAAAGAGTGAACCAAATCTTAGAGGATATGCTCAGAGCTTGTGTTTTGGAGTATGGATCAAAATGGGAAGACTGCCTTCCTTTCACAAAATTCTCATATAACAACAATTATCAAGCTAGTTTACAGATGGCACCATTTGAGTTCCTATATGGAAGAAAGTGTTGCACCCCGTTGAATTGGTCGCAAGTAGGAGAGAGTCAGATCTTTGGACCCGACATTCTCCTAGAAGCTGAAGAGAAGGTTCACAATGTCCGTGAGCACCTCAAGACCCCCCAATCCCGATAGAAGAGTTATGCTGACAAGAGAAGGAGAGACCTGACTTTCAATGTCAGATATTTTGTATATCTCAAAGTTTCGCCATTGAAGGGAACACAACGCTTTAGTCTAAAAGGAAAGTTAGCCTCCAAGTATATCGGGCCCTTCAAGATTCTGAACCATCGAGGAGGTATCGTATCAACTAGAGCTGCCAGAGGAGATGTCAGCTATCCACAATGTGTTCCATATCTCGTTACTTTGCAAATGCTTAGAAGTGTCGGAGAAGACTGAAGTTTTCAAGAACATCGATCACAGAGCGGTGGAGATCAACAAGGACCTGACATATCGTGAAGTGCCCATCCGTATCTTGGAAGAAGCCTATAGAACCACCAGGACCAGAAGTATCAAATTTCTCAAGATCCAATGGAGCAACCATACCGAAGAGGAAGCCACTTGGGAGCGAGAAGATTACATTAGGACAGAGTTCCTAGATCTCTTTAGTTCCTAGATTTCTTTCGTAAATCTCGGGACGAGATTTTGTTTAAGGGGGGAAGGTTTGTAACATCCCAAAATTTTAATCCAAGTGATCAAGATCCAAATCATCAAATTTAGAGTTAACAAAAGCTTTTCCAATTAAAAATAATAAAGCATCCATATGTGTGTGCATATAATTTAGGAGTTGATTTGAATTGCCATGATTAAGTGATCCATTGCTTGTAAAATGATTCTTAGGTGAAATAAACATCATCTAGATCATTCCCAAACAAATCCCAAAGAAAAACAAATCAAAATGAATAAAATAACCAAATGGTCATTTGTGCCATTTTAATCAACATACCTACTTTGGCTATTCCTAGAACTCAAAACCTAACAGAAACAAATGTGGATATTTGCACCATTTGCTAGTACAAGTAGTGATGTACCAAGGCCCACTTTGTGATCTACCAAAAACTTTCAAACACTAATTTTAAATGGCATTTGAAAATTGAATGTAGTTCATATGAGAAGATCCCACTTATTCAAAAACCACTCAAATGACCTCCATTTTCAAAACCCAAGCAACCACAGATGTTTAAGCATGTGACAAACAACTCCACCAAAAATCATCTCAAAATTCAAAACTTGATTTCTTTCGGCCATTTCTACAAACACCAGGCGGACAGAATCAACTATGGCCTAACTAATATTGTTTTGATCAATTCTTGTGGAGCCAATTGGTTTGCATTGATCACTCTTGCCTCCCCTGAGCCCAACTAGACCAAAACCCACCCTAGTTCTAGCCCCTGGCGCCTGTGCCACGCCGCCCCGACGCCATGCTCATCGGCCAACGTTGCCAACGCAGCAGCAGACCAACAACCCCTCTCCGCCGCTCCAGGAAGCTAGGCGCCATCCTACCATCGCCCACGGTCCACCCCATGGCCACTTCCAGCCACTGGACCACTCCCTAGCACCGCCGCCCATTCTCTCTGTGCAGCCAGAGCGCCTTCACCGCCAGCACGCCACAGACTGTCCCCCGACCTAATACCGTGCACGCCACTCTGCCACGACCCCAGCAACCCGCCAGACACGGCCGTGCTCCGCCGCGCGACCCACAGTCGCCGTGCGCCGCGTCGAGCACCGCCTCTATCTCCTAGAGCACGGGACGCTCCCGACCAAATGCCACCGCCCCTAGCCACGCATAGAAGATGTAGAGCACCGCCAGGAGGCAAGCCACCGTCCGCCTACACTGCCCATGCCTCTAGCCGCCTGTATCAACGTCACCGACGAGCTCACCGTCGTGCCGTTCGGTCCCCTCATCGCCCTATAAAAGGAGCCCTCCCTAGCACAAACTAATCACACCATCTCACTCCCCTCTCTCCACCGATCCTTCCACCCCATCCCCAGAGCAAGGCGAGCTGCCGTTCACCGAAATTTAGCCGGAGCTTGCCGCAGCAGAGGAGGAGAGGCGCCGTCGATTTTGTCCACCCCAGGAGCTACCGCGACCTCGCCTGAACTCGCCGTCGTACACCGATTCGTTTGCCTGCCTTGCTGCAGTAGCTGGAGCCCTGGTATTCCCCCATTGCACCCCCACCGAGCCGCTAGGGTTTGCTCTCGCCGGCGACCTGTTCGCCGGGGACGACAATCCTCAGCTGTAGATCTTGTTTTTAATCGCGCGGTCCATGTTTCCCCGTACCGCTTCACGTTTGATGTGCCGCTGACCTGCGGGAACCCCCTATCAGTTGTCATCCGCACCGTGGAGCGCCACTGGGCCGGCCCGTTAGTTTTCCCGCGCTAGCCCACGATTTCAAATATAGGTTTTTCCATTTTAGTTTGAACTCACTTCTGTCCCTTAGTTCAAAAATCAATTTCAGGAGATCTACTGAACCAAATGGAGGGATTCAAATTTTGTTAGAAAGCTACTAAAAAGATCTATCCAAGCCCATTGGAATTAATTCATTTAGAGTTAGAGATCTCTCCTCGTAAAAATAACACGACAGAAGCATTTGCACATTCAAACATTTTTGTAAAATCAACCATAATAGCTTTTGATTTGATTCCAACTCTCAAAAATCACATTTAACCATACTTATCTGAATATGTAATAATATTAATGTTTACCTGCAGTGACTTTGGACTAGTACCAAAATAATGCTATATAGGCATTTCTAGTCACTTTAAATCATTAAATAATGAACTTAAACTTAAGTAAAAGTGATCCAACCTTTAAAACACAATCCCATATGTTAGAATATGTGGTGATGACATGTGTCCACATGATCCCATGTTTTAAGTGGTGAATATTAAATCTTAGTTATTTTCAATGAGTAGAAATTACTTTTCTTAAATAAAAAGAATGAAACTAGTTAATAAAACCTTGTGATGCTTGTGATGATAATAGATCATCCAATGTGTGCCTTAGAATGCTAAGTAGACTAGTTAAGTATTGTTTGGTTATTGTGTACTCTGTATGTATTTATAGACGATAGTACCGACCAAGCTTTCGAGGAGGAGGAGTTCTACCAAGAGGAGGAGGAAGAAAATTTCAACCACTACAACTGCACAAGGCAAGCCATCATTAACAATGCAAGCTAACACTTGCAAGCATAATACTTACCAAGCTAGAATTAAACTAGATAATCTGAGCAATATGCAATAGGCACGCTTTGGTTATACCCCTTTGACTATTACTTACCTTAAGTTTTATTTCCAAGATTTTACTTCCTTTACTTTACCAAAGTCCTTTACTTGTTTGAATGTAGCATAAAGAGTATAAAACTTTACCTATCTAGATAACCTTAGATGTCATTCTATGGTATGCGATTGATATTAGCATCCCACATTAGTGAACACTCTTAACTTAATAGTTTAGAGCTAAACCAAAACTTGAGCCACTTTAGATGGGAACACTTGGTGAAAATGACTTGTGAAAACCTTGGAATGATGAGTCATTCTATTGAGATGTTTTGACATGTGTTGAGAAACACAAATGGTTTATGATGATGAAAATGTTGAGGAATGAGCCTTATCCCTTTTATAAAAACTGATGGTTGGATTCAGATGCGATACCATTCCAAATTTTACCGTGCAACCACAATACCTGAATTGGGTAAGGCTTAGCCGGAAGTTTATATGCATTAGTATTAGTTCCCTCGCGGGAGAGATTTGAGGTGAGGCTACCTCTCGATGTTGTCCACCTATGCAGTGCCCAAGATGACAGATGGTCATGGTTGGGAGGCCATGCTCATAGGATAGGTGCTTATACTAGGTTGTGTAAAGGAAAAGTTATGTTTGATTATCTGCATACTAAGTATGATGATTCAGGGTTATCCCTGACAGATGTATCGAATCTTGTGGTGAAAGTGTACCACCTCTGCAGAGTGTCAAACTATTCGAATAGCCGCGTCCACGGTTATGGACAGTTGGAGTGGCCATACTATTTCGTTGTCAGATGTTTTCAAAATGACTTATGAAATGAATGATGAATCTTGACTTGACCACAACAGGGTTGTGACTATGGCACTAGCTTCCCAACTTAAGTGATTCTAGAACTTTATTTTATCTTTCTTTTTTTCTGAACTCAGCTTAGGTCTCAAACTTAACTTTACAAATAAACTTAGAGTTAGCACTTTACACTAGAACTATACTACTTGTTAGTGGTAGTTTGCGAGTACTTAAAGAGTACTCATGGCTTTTGTCCCTAGCTATTGTCATGGCCAGACTATGAAGGAGACTATCAAGATGATGGACCGCAGGACGGCTATGATAACTAGGACTATCTGCCTTCGTCAGCATTGCTTGTGCCCTGAAGATGGACCCCACTACTATGCTTATTATTTATTCCGCTGCTTGTTGTATTAAGACTGGATCATGAGATCCTTATTTGTGTAAGACCTTATGTATGGGTTGTAATGGATGATGTACTGTGATATCCAATCTGTTATGTCTCGCAAAAATGGTAATCCTGGGATTGCGAGGTATGACATAATAGGCATCTGGGATTAAAAATCCGGGTGTTGACAGTATCCCTTTTTTCAACTTAGTGCCAAAATCAGTATTATATAAAGAATCATTCTTAGCCCTAGTAGACATTAATTCCAAACATTCTTTAATAGTTAAAGTATTTATTGATCCTCCTGCTGAGAAGTCAAGAAACTCTCTACATTGAGTATTGAGACCATGGTAGAATAAATGGCAAATTGTTAGTTCGGAATAGCCATGATTAGGAATATTATTGATCATTCCAAAGAATCTTTCCCAAGCTTGTGGGTAGTTTTCTCCCACGTTCTGACTAAAGTTTCCTATGTTCTTTCTTAATTTAGTTACTTTTTTAAAAGGAAGAAACCTATTTATGAATTTAGTAATGCAGTTTTCCCAACATTTAATGTAATGGCGAGGGAGAGAATATAACTAGTCTAGAGCTTTACCTTTAAGATACCATCGACATAATTTAAGACGAGAGAAGTCTCTTGGCAAACCTTTTGGTCCAAGCGATGTTATCACATCGTCAAACTCTCTAATATGTCTTCCTGGGTCTTCATCTTCCCTTCCATCGAAAGCTTTCTCCTGCAAATTTTTAATAATTCCACCATCAAATCGATATTCTCTAACTCCAGGATTAGGGAACTCTATTGGTTGTTTAAGAAATTCAGAACTTGGAGCACTATATTCCCTGAGAGTTTTCTCAAGTTTCATAGGAGTTGTCCTGTAAATAGACATGATTTCCATAATATCACTCAGGTTTTCAACTTCAACTTTATTTGGTCTTAAAAGTTTTTCAATAATTTCTTCGTGCCTCTGAGCAGGCACGCGCTCAATATAATCCGGCAGGTAGGTCCTACCAGAGCGTGTAGACCCTTTGTCTCCTAAGGAGAACATTTTGTAGTAGCAACACCTGAAATGTCACAAGACAAACACTTAGCGCTTAGCTCCCCGGCAACGGCGCCAAAAATTGCTTGATGTCTACAAGAGCATAAATCGTCTGTAGCTAGCTTTGAATTTCAGATATCGATTCCATAGGTAGCCCAAAGGTAAGTGTTTATAGGTGAAGTCTCTGTCATACCCGAAGTTGTCATAGGTCTTCGAGTGAATTAACTGCAAGTGTTGAAACAAGGAATTGGGTTTTGATTAAATGAGATGTATTTAAATAGAACTAAAATGTAAACTTCAGAAATATAAAGCATCAAAGTAAAGAACGAATTTGTTGTTTGTTGTTTCCTATAGATGGCGAAAGAAGGCGCGGGGATATTCAGTTCATGGTGATAGTGACTGTGCTAGGTGGACGAGTGATAAATGTAACAATTATAATCTTATAAATATATGTGTAGGAGAGTAACCCATATTTAGCCGGAACTCCTCTTGGTAGATTTCATCCCAACTTCAATACCCCTACTAGCCTGTTACCAAAACCATGGTTAGACACTAGACGATTAAGACCCTTCAGGTCGCTTAGCAATTAAGCTCCTTGGATCAGAATAATGCAATAAGGAACTTCTACTTCAGGCCTTGAGGAATCTATGAGGCTCAGTCAATGGACAGTGGTTACTCATTATTCTCGAGTCAACTAGCTTTACATTGATATCCCGTGTCACCCGGGGGTCGCTGATCCACTAGCGAACAAGATCTTATCTATGTAGAACAAATTATCATGTTGTCTGGGCCCTTAATTGGATAACAAGCATTAGGCATCCCACAGATAGTCAAGCACACATAATATAGTAATTAGAATCAATCACAAACTAATGGAAAATATGAAGGCACATCACAGCTCACCAATCCCCTACATCTCCCACGCCCAAGGGAATTACTCACATGAGAGAAGAATGGATCATGAATATAACTGAATAAAGGGAATTCGTCTTTGTATTACCGTGGAGATCCACAATAAGAATAGAAAAATATCCAACACAATTCAAGATGGGAAGAAACAATCTCAAACCCTAGTCTTGCAAGGTGGAGATCCCTCTCTCTCCCAAGTACAAGTAGTGGCTATTGGGGTGTATTGGCTAGGAGGTTGAAGATCGTTTAGCGAGATGAAGAACGTATTCCCCTTCTTCTCCGGATCTCTTCTTTCGCCCTTCTGGATGGTATGGCGGCTGCTGTGTTGTGTTTTCGTCCTTGGTCCCTTCATGGAAGTTGTCCCTTTTGACAAGACAGAGGCGGCGGCAACTATACGGCATGAACTATATGGCCAGGAAAATATTCCCGTCGTATAGTTGCTCGTTAAAGCTTATGTGAGCTCCCCTCACGCGCTTCCAAGGTGGGACTCGCTTGTTTTCTCCAGAATATTGTGTTTCTCTAGTTAAATCCCTCTGTTGACGTTCAGAACCTGAAACACACATTAAAAACCAAGTTTTCTTTGCTACCAAAGTATTAGCGTTAGGTAAAGCTAGAAAACGATCAAATCTGGGAGAAAACCATCAATAAAAGCCATCAAAATGTGTCGAATCTCATAGCTATCACTATGCCCACTGCATCACGGGGGCTCTAGAATATTAGGATGTGTTGCCCACAAAAGATTATCTCAATACAAACATGATACATGACTATGCTTATTATTATCTTTTATCCCATTTGATGTGTAGCTGCAGATGGATCTTCAACCCTCGCCTATCTCCATCCATTGAATCAAACCCATTATAAAGTAAACTAGATTGGTCCGGTCAACTAAGGTATAACGAACAAACAAAGTCTTGTAGACGTGTCCTTTCTTATTACCTTTTAGCAGTGATTTTCAAGGTTCGATTAAACCAAGGTCTTCTAGGGAAAAAGCTATTATACTACATTCGTGAATCCGGATCGAAGGTATCAGCAGGCTGCGCCACATGTGCTCATTGGTTTCGTCATGTATTATACGAGGATTTCAAGCTCCGGGAACCGTGGGTGAGGTGCCTTATCGCTGGAACTTGTCCGCAAGTTCAGATCTCGACACTTTAGGCCCTGGGGTTGATGGGAGTGGTCTAGTGGTAGGCACTGTCCCAACTCTCGCTCGTATGATAGATGAATGAGAACATGGCGTGCGCATGGGTGCAAAAAGGGGAAATCCTCATAAAAACCGGGGAATATCATGAAGAGGAAAAAATCAACAAAAGTTTTTAGCTGTTTGGAACAATGCCACCGTGCACGGACAGGGCTTCAAAAAATGAACTCTCAAAAAAGAGGCAGGAGGCAAGTCGGGTGTCACCTTGGGAGCTTTCCTGAAAACACTCGGTTCAACATATGTGGCACGGTAGCCTTTCTAGCGCGTAGGTTATGCTAGGTCGACCAGTCTTGGGTTGGCGAGCGACTTGAGCTTTCATCACCTTGCGAAGCGGCTTTGCGGATCCCTCGGCACCTCCTCGGCCATGGAGCCCTGCACTTCCACACATGGGAGGTCGGCCCGCCATGTCCATCTTCATGTCCGTGCTTCCTCTAGTCGTTGTGCTCCTTCCTTACCTCCTTAAGCTCGATACGTTCCTTAGTGTCATGACCTGGCCTTTGATGAAAAGCACAGTATAGGCGAGGATTGGGGGTGTCGCCTACTGCTCTCCCTAGGAGGTGCTTCCGCTTGACCCCAGCTGCACGGTCGCCGATGGTTTAACTCGTGGCCCTATGCGATGTTGGCTCCTTCTTGTCCTTACCATGGGTGAAACGGCTTCTCGCTTAAGCCTTCGCACACACGTTATCCGTTCCGAAGAGCTCGGCCACCGTGGACAGGTTTTCCCATGAAGACCGTCTGGTTGAGCAGCTGGCCATCCAAGAGGCCTTCAGCAAAAGCGAAGATGACCTCGGTGTTCGTGGCCCTAAGAACCCTGACAAGGCACTGGTCGAACCTTTGCAGGTATTTGTAGAGGGTCTCGTCGGGCTCCTGACGCACTTGCCAGAGGTCTTCGTATGTGAGAGCGTGCCATCCGTTTCCCTGAATCTGGAGATGAAGAGGTCATAGAGGTCATACTAGGAGTCGAGGGATCCCTCAAGGAGGTTCAATAGCTAAGTACATGATGTGGCCTCGAGCCCCATCGGGAGCCATTTAGCGAGGACGCGGTCGTCTTTGCTCGCCAACTCAACGCCTGTGGTATAGAGCTCTAGGAACTACGTGGGGCTGGTGGTGCCGTTGTAGCACGGAGGCATTGATACGTCCATTTTGCATCACTATTCTATATCATAATTTACTGTTATTCATTGATATATTTCATATTAAGAGATGATACTTATGTTATTTCATCTGTTTTTGCATGGTTGATGACTTTTGGAGCATGGATCGCTGCAGTCAGGATTCTGATGAAAAAAGGTGTTGTTTGGAGGCAAAATTCGCGAAGATCAGAAAATCCGGGAAAATACATGAAAAATTCTATTTTTCCAGAAGACGAAGATTGACAGAAGGGGAAGTGGAGATGGGCCACAGGGGGCTCACACCACCCCCTGGCGCGGGCAGCCATAGGTCGCGCCAGTAGGTGGTGTGGCCGCCCTGGCCCACTCCAGGCTCTCCCCTCTAGCGTATATTATCCTCCCGAAACCCTAAGACTCGGGGAGCGACCATAGAAAGATTCTGCCGCCTCTGTGGGGCGGAAAACACCGAGAGAGAAAGATCTCTCCGGCAGACAGAATTCTGCCGGGGGAATTCCTTCTCTGAGAGGGGAGATCGTCGCCATCAACACCACCATCAAGATGGACTTCATCGGGATCATCATCATCATCACCACCATCATCTCTACCAGCACCATCATCATCACTCCATACCGATGTAACAATTGGGTTGAATCTTGCATAATTCTTAGGGGAAACTTTCCCGGTGTTGATTACTCCTTGTAGTTGATGCTATTGAGTGAACCATTGGATTATCGTTTATGTTCAATTGTTACACATCATTATTTCATCTCTGATCATGATCCACATGATGTCTTATGAGTAGTTTGTTTTGTTCTTGAGGACATGGGAGAAGTCATGTTGTTAGTAGTGGAATTGTGTTCAGAAAGATTCAATAGTTTGATATTTAAGTTGTGGTGTATTTCTTCTAGTGGTGTCATGTGAACGTCGACTACATGACACTTCACCTATATGGGCCTAGGGGAATGCATTGTGTATTTGGCTACTAATCGTAGGGGTTTCAGATGTGAAACCTGAACCCCCGTTAGGAAACCTTTGCACAAGGGACGTCAGGGTCTTAGAGTTTAAAGTTGTGGTTAGGTTTCTACCTTAATTACTTTCTTGTAGTTGCGGATGCTTGCAAGGCATATAATCACAAGTATGTATTATTCCTAGGAAGGTCGGTATATTAGCACAGGTTCACCCACACAACACTTAGCAAACTAAAGAAGATTAATCAACTATATGAAGCGAAAACACTTGACGATATTCCCATGTGTCCTTGAGAACGTTTGGGCATCCTAAGTAATACAACCGGCTTGTCCTTTGCTAAAGAAAGGATTGGGCCACTTGCTGCATTTATTCTTATTGTCTTTTATTTACTCGTACTTTATTTACCTGCATTATCAAAAAACCCTAAAAATCCGTTTTCTAAGTATTTATAGAGAATTCCTGCTCCAAGCCATTCGCCAACACCTTCTGCTCCTCGTTGGGTTCGACAATCTTACTTATCAAAAATACTGCGATACACCCCCTATACTTGTGGGTCATCAAGACTATTTTC
The DNA here is from genome assembly GCA_023614405.1 of Avena insularis. Taxonomy (NCBI): domain Eukaryota; kingdom Viridiplantae; phylum Streptophyta; class Magnoliopsida; order Poales; family Poaceae; genus Avena; species Avena insularis. The sequence continues at coordinate 260,273,470 of CM042690.1, read as the reverse complement.
TGGCACCGTTGCCGGGGAGTGAAGCGCTATTGGAGAGTGGAACTGGTAAAGGAAACTTCTACTATGAGTATTGTTTACTTCTGTTAGTTGCTTTATTTTCAATATGGATAACTTGATGAGTTTCTTATGTCGTAATGCTACTACCACTGCTAAGGTAGTAGATGAACCACCACCTGTTGAGAATGATACTTTTAAAATACCTACAAGAATTATTGATCGTGTTATGGATAACTATTATGTTGGATATGGAACTGTCCATCATGGTGATCATTTGCTCTTTATACACGAATTATGCGGGTTGTTCAAGTGTGCAGGTATTACTATAGATCAAGTTAAGAAGAAGTTATTCTTATTATCGCTGAAAGGAAGAGCCGAGGAATGGTATAAGCTGCTAAAGAATGGTACAACTTTTGGCCTCTTGATGGAGAGAGTACAGCTCAAGCTTGGGGGAGATTGAAGTTACTAATGCTCAAATGTCCCATTCATGAGCTCCCCAACAATATTATTATCAATAACTTTTATGCAAGGATCCCTCTTCATGATAAGGATTTATTGGATGCCTCTTGTGCTGGATCATTTACACGCATGGAAGAAGAAGCTAAATGGGATCTTCTAGACTGTATTCAAGACAATGTTGAAGCATGGGAGAATGACAAAGGAAGAAAGTCAGGTATAAATTATGATTATGAATGCATTGAATCTTTTATGGGAACTGGTGACTTTCATAATATTAGTAATGCTTATGGTCTTGATTCTCAAGTTATTGCAAATTGTTTTAAGGCTTTTGCCTCTTATATTGAAAATCCAAAAAAGGGATGGAGCAAGTATCATGCACCATATAAATATATTGTTGAGTATGTCCCTGATTGAGGCACTGAATTTTGCACTATTGATCACATCTTACCTGAACCTTATATCGAGAAAATACCCTTCCCGAATAAGGTAAAGGAACATCCGATGATAACTAGTGTAATCAATAAAAGTACAAAGAGAACTGTAAAACCTGATGAACAAATAAACATTGAACCTGCTGTAGCAATTGTGAAAGACCTTGTCACTAAAAGCATAGATGGACACATTGTCTTCTGTGAGGATGCTTCTAATATTGTCTCACATCCTAATAGAACTAAAAAGGCTAGTGTCCCTGTGCTTTCTGTTAGAATTGGTGATCATTGCTATTACAGTTTATGTGATATTGGCGCAAGTTCAAGTGCTATTCCTTACGAGCTTTACAAAGAAATTATGCATGAAATCAGTCCTTGCGAACTAGAAGAGTTTGATGTGGTTATTCACCTTGCTAATAGAGATACTATCTCTCCAATTGGTATTGTACGGGATGTGGAAGTTCTTTGTGGTAAGATCAATTATCCTGCTGATTTTCTAGTACTTGGTTCAACTGCTAGTAAAACCTATCCTATCATTTTTGGTAGACCTTTCTTGAGTACTTGTGGAGCCATTATTGACTGCAAAAGGGAGAAAATTTTAACTAAATTTGATGGGGAATCTTATGAGTTTAATTTTTCGAAATTTACTAAAGGACCTTGTGAAAATGAAACCCATAATGAGGATTTTAGAGTTGAACAACTTGCTTCTATTTATCTTGCTCCTAATAATGCTTTGCAACAATTTATGCAAGACCACGAAAGTGAAATCTTCATGGAAGAAAGAAATGAGATTGACGAGATTCTCCATCGTCAACCTAAGATGCTTAAGCATAACTTGCCTGTGGAAGATTTGGGTACCACGTTGCCACCTAAAAAGGATCCTGTCTTCGATCTAAAACCTTTACCTAACGATCTTAAGTATGCTTATGTTGATGATAATAAAATATATCTTGTTATTATTATTTCTAAACTTGTAGGGAAGGAAGAGGAAAGATTATTGGAGGTATTGAAGAAACATCGGGCTATGGGCTATACTCTGGATGATTTAAAGGGGATTTCTCCTACTATATGTCATCATGCTATCAATATATAACCAGATGCAAAGCCAGTGGTAGAGCACCAACGTCGTTTAAATCCGAAGATGAAGGAAGTGGTAAGAAATGAGGTATTAAAACTCCTTGATGTTGGTATTATTTACCCTATTGCTGATAGTGAATGGGTTAGTCCTGTTCATTGTGTCCCTAAAAAAGGGGGAATTACCGTTGTGCCTAATGATAATGATGAGCTTATTCCCCAAAAAATAGTAGTAGGTTATAGGATGTGCATTGATTTCAGAAAAGTTAACAAAGTTACTAAGAAAGATCATTACCCACTACCTTTTATTGATCAAATGTTAGAAAGGTTGTATAAAACGACCCATTTTTGTTTTCTTGATGGATACTCTGGTTTCTCTCAAATTGCTGTTAAACAACAAGATCAAGAAAAAACTACTTTTACATGCCCTTATGGAACCTATGCTTATAGACGTATGCCTTTTGGTCTGTGTAATGCTCCTGCCACATTTCAAAGATGCATGTCTGCTATCTTTCATGATTTTTTTGAGGAAATTGTGGAAGTGTTCATGGATGACTTTTCTGTCTATGGAACTTCTTTTGATAATTGTCTGCACAACCTTGATAAAGTTTTGCAGAGATGTGAAGAAACTAATCTAGTTCTTAATTGGGAGAAATGCCACTTCATGGTGAATGAAGGTATTGTCCTTGGACATAAGATTTCTGAAAGAGGCATAGAAGTTGATAGAGCTAAAGTTGAGGCAATTGAGAAAATGCCTTGTCCAAGAGACGTCAAAGATATTCATAGTATCCTTGGTCATGCTGGTTTCTATAGAAGGTTTATTAAAGATTTCTCTAAGATATCAAAATGTAGGGGTTCCCTTGAAGACTGAAAAGTGTTGTCAACGCTCAGGAGAGCGTGGTTGATGTAGACGAGCCGAAGCCGACCTCAAGGTCGTGATGAAGTCCTTGCGCTCCTTCTGGCTCCAACGACTTGAGTGCCTCAAGTGCGACACCTCGCGGGGAGTTACACATGTCCGGTGCCTGACGATGACTCCCGCTTCCTCGATCCAGCAGCAATTGCGGAAGTAGAGCTCCCGGATCCTAATCCCGCGGCACGACGGCGCTCCGCGGTGAAGATGTCTCTCGCTCGCGCATTCCAAACTTGGGACCACGATCACGAGAGAGAGAGAGGGGGAGAGATAAAATATCAATTGGAGGTCCTCCCAAAAGTGGGGAGACCTTTATTGATTATTGGTGTATTTTTCTAGGCCAAATACCCCACTATATATAGGGGGGGAGGGGGTACACCCACCCTCAAAGTCCCGGGGTGGGACTAATCAAGGGGAGGGGTGGGGAGGCGCGCCGGCCAGCCCCCCACCATGGGCCCCACGTGGGTCAAGCCCACTAGGGCCGGCGTCCACTCCCTAGTCCCTTCCTAGGGGTGGGATCCCCTCTTGGGCCTTTTCCCCTCCGGGAATTGGCCCATTAAGCCTTTGACCTTTTAATTGATTTTTCTCTTTATTAAATAATTATGAATAAATGATTAAATCAACATTTAACATTCATTCACACATTATTCAATCTCCGTGGCCATGCAACACCTTCCACCTCCACTCTAGACATCCTTCGGACTTACCGAAACCCTTCCGATTTTCCCCCTTTTATTCTTCGGTGATTCCACCGATCCTATAAACACTCTCTAAGCATCATCAAGCCCTTAAGAGTGATACCCTACGGTTCGGGAACACTCCAGACATGGTCGGGACACTCCCGCACCAATGATCGACAGAGGGACCTGGATGGCCATGTGACCCCTATGCGTTCCACGAAGATCTTTTGTCGTTTGAACCGAGACAGTCGTGTCTTATTCCCTTTGTCACTCGATACTTGCATTGCCGAAGATCTGATCAATGACATCACCATGTCGTGTTCAATCTCGTTACTGAACAATGCTACTTGACTCGTTCCGACAAGTGATATCCCCGTGATCCAATCACACGATGCGCAACTATTGGATATAACTTCTCCGAGTGGGCCCTTGAGTATCTTCCTGTCACATGGACGGACAACTCCCGCTCTTGACATATATTGCCTCTACGGTTTCCTCTGAATACCTGAACAGACCTTTCTAACCACCGTTTGACCAGATGGCGTTTGATGCTATCTAAGCACTCTCGGGAAATAGTGATGGATATAGCCTCACAGTCTAAGGAATAGTCTACGAGGATCCATTTCTAATCATCGTAACCTGAACTTCGTGACATGATCGGGTCACAATGTTTATGTTGGGTATTGGTTCATCATATCATTCTATGAATGAGATGACCTCATTTTCAACTGGCATAAATGCCACATGGTCAGGAAAGATGATCATCCGTTGACCAATGAACCAGTGACTAGAGTTTCACTGGGAACCCCTGGTTGTTTGTATATCACACGTGTATTGATGTTTCCACTCAATACAGTTATAGCATGATATAAAACTTAATCATAAAATATATGAAATATGATAATAGTCCTTACTATTATTTGTCTATAGAGCATATTTCCAACAGTCTCCCACTTGCACTAGAGTACAAATACACTAGATGCATTTTGTTCTCAATCATTGGCACCATATATCCGGTACCCTGAACATGCTTGCTCATGGAAGAGGTTGAGCCTTGGGTCTGTACTTTATAGTCCCAAATCCTTTGCAACTTACTAATGTCACCTTGATTAACATTAATACTTTATCATCACATGACAGCATCTATGTGTATGTATCGTCTCTATGGCAGCAGAACGAGGCCTGATTCCAGGACCCTACAGTGACGTTAGATCAACTTCGAGGGATTTCTCATGGGCATTGTGCCCTGGGACACATCATTCTACGTTAAAAGCGAAGTAGCCCTGCCATAACATTATACAACACTTTAGATGGTACCCTTATCTATTATTATAAATGTATTCATCGAAACACCAGTGCACTCTGTGCAACTTTCGATGTTATGTTCACCTCGCTTCCTACTTGACTTTGATTGGTATCTACAGGAGTTTCCAACATATTCCCTTATAACATAACTCTTTATGCTTTAAGATATGTTATCCTTTATGGATTTGGAAAATATATCCACAGTTCTCTACTAGACACTATGGACAAACTTAGCTCAACGAGTCTGTGATTCGAACTTAATCACTTTCACACGTTCCTTATTTGGATCACATATTATGCTAAGTTATCATCATGGTTTCTAAGACAGAACCCATGTCTCAACATAGTGGATGACGATCATCCTTTTCTTTCTTTCAACCATTGATGTCAAACTTAATGCTATTCCTAATTTGAGTTATTAAGGACTAGTTCCTTAATTAACTTCTATCCTGAAACCCTTTTCAGAATCCCTTAAGGAATACTACATAATATCATAATACACCTATTATCAACTTCTACATCTTATGAATCATTATTCATAAGTATTTGTGCCTTTCATCCTTAACATACTTAAGAATTGCTCCTATAATCTCCCACTCAAAAATATGTCAATCACATATTGTTTTAGGAAGACTTTCATAGCTCCCACTCAATTTTATGCAAATTGCATATCTCCTTACTATTTGAATAACTTCAAAATCCTTTGATCAAATATCAAACTTGGAGATTTATTATGAGATACTAGTACTTTACTAGTTTTAAATCCACTAGACATTTAGCACACATGAATCAAATTCATTTGGATTTGCCCAATACCTGACAAATTGCGCTTTTGTCATTCACCCCTTTTTCCTACTATGGCTTTGTAGTCATTTGGGAAAATTCCAAGTAACCCCTTTACTTGTGAGATTCAGCAACGAATTGCTTTCTAATCTCAAGGGAATTTTACTTCTAGGATTTCTCATAATTTAGTTTACCATTATTTCCTTTGTAGTTTGTAGGTATGTCATATTCCAAAAATCATGACAAGTGATTCACAAATGTCTCCATATAAGATATGGAATTACATTTTGAATCCTACTTCATGTAGTGAAAAACAATAGTGGAGGAAAAACACAATATCATTGGTTCTTTCCTTCTGTACAGAGAATCGTTCAGGAACATTATCCGTTGCGCTTCTCAACACTCTGATGCAGGGTTTTGAATCCTCATCGTGTTTTTCACTAATTTCCATTTGCTTCATAATTGAGAAACATCACTAAAAGTGAGCTTTCTCAAGAATGCACCAAAATCCAAGCAATACGAATCTTTCTTTCCTTTTGGTCTCAGCTATGGATTTCGTATTCAAAATTTCCAATGAATACACTACAAGGACTTATTCGCTATTGTTTTGGTTATATCGAATAACCCCATAACTTTCACGAATTCAAATGGTTTACTACATTCTAATTGAGTGCTAACTATTTCTAAGCTAATGGTCTCTACATCTATACTACAACGATTTATTTGGTGCCTTCTATTCAACCCCTTTGATATCTAATATCACATTGTGATGCTTTACATTTTGACGTTTCAAAACGCTTTGCATTCCACAATTTATTTTATGCCATTCTTATAAATTTGAACTCCATTACTATTGATCAAATCATAGTAATTGGATTCTCTTTTATATTTATACCCTTTATTGATGAAACACTTTGATCAAATCAAATAGTTTCATATTCATGTTTCCTTTGGTAAACTACTTTACACATTTAAACAATTATTTAATGATAATTACCATTTTCGTTAAAACACAATACATCGAATATGTATTCATTTTTAACAATTCATTAAACACTTTGTATTCAAGTAATACACGGTGTTCAAGTTATTTTGCCGAACTTAGGCATGATTTATATGTGACAAGAAATCGAATGACTTTCACATATTATCACATAACTTTGAATTTAAACAATGGTTTCATTCATTAATGAACATATCATTAAATTGGGTATTTTTAAACAAGGCATTTTAATGTTTTACAAATGTTCATACATTATCAATTAGTTTTAAACAACAAGGATAATTCACACATAATCAAAAAAGATATGAACACGAATAGAAATATTTCATAAAAGTGGAACAACTGTTTGTTACAAACTGATATGAATAACCGTCTCACGAAGTGTGAGACAAACTAAAGAAGTTCAAATCTCTCGATTACATTAATCATCCTAACACACAAACTAAGTGATAAATGTCGAGGGAGAGTGTCGTCGGTCGTCATCATCATGCTCGCCATGAACACGCAACGTCACCTCCTCTCCAGCAAGCACCTCTCATGCAGATGGACCTGTTTTCAGTAAAACAGAACAAGTATCAGATATACTTAACCTACAATGTGTTTGCAAGATTATAACATTTATAAAACTGTATATCAAATATATACCTTGGTCATCGATGACTCCAGCGACGTTGGGTTCATCTATCACATTTCTAAAATGTGATATGAACTCAAGGAAATCCAGTGTTTCCATGTCGCCTCTCATAACGCAGATCCTGACTTATGCTTGGAAGCTTGGAGGAAGCGACCGCAGCACAACTCCCATCGCAAATGAGCTTGAGTACCAGTTGTCCAGGTAGTATGCCAGACTCATGTACGCATCGTAGAGGCATAATAAGTGCTCATCCAGTGAGGAGCCCTCCTCCATCTTTATGGAGAGGAAGTCCCCCATCAGCTCATACTCCCACATGCACACTTGTTCCACGAAATGTGCTCTTAGATGTGCCATGACCATCCGGGGCTTGAGACTCCCCACCATTGGACATAGCCCATCCTCCATTCCGAGGCACATGGTCACTGATATAAATGTGGCCATCACACGACGATGATAACGCAGATCCCACTGCTCCTGGGTCTCATGAGAATAGGTTGGCTTCAAATACATCTCGCAGGTCATGTAGTCAGCTACATTGTTCTCCCCAAGGAGATAAAATAGGCGTATGACCCATGCAGAAAACTTGGATCCATCTAACTTGAGCTTTTCTCCTTTTAACCAATCGTTGATAGGAAAGGTAATCTCAGGAAGAACCATTTTCTACATTTATAATTGCAAACGGAATTTAGACTAAGTTTATAATTAAATGAGTTAATAGTAACTCCACTCAGAAACACCTATCCCCAAAAAGGGTTCCTAGTGATAACACGACCCCTATCAGCCACATCTCCCCCGATCATCACGGCCATCAATGTGGGTTCAAGAGTGGACGCTAAACGTCGGTCACATCATTCATGCGACTCGTGCTCGATCTTTCGACCATCCGCGTTCCGAGGCCATGTCTGTACATGCTAGGCTCGCCAAATCAACCTTAGTGTTTTCGCTGTGCAACATGGCTTACACCCACTGTATGTGAACTTAGATATGTCTGACACCCGATCATCATGCCCTGCCTCATACCGAAGAACTTTCTTGGTGGTGCACACTAAGGGGGAACACAATCGTTGGTTATTTTAACAAGGATCATCTTATTAGGCTACCGTCGAGTATCTAATACTAGCACACAATAAGACATACAAACAATAACATTGAATGTAAATGTTATGTGATATGGTCCTTCACGTCGTGATCTCCATCCGCCGTCACCGGGTTCCGGCGCCAGGGTTCCGGTGTCGTAGCCACCAGGGTACCGGTGTCATTCCGGCGTGGTAGTTCGTCATCTTCGTGACTATCTACTACTATGTAACAAAAGGTAATTACTTTACCTTTGCCACAACAATATCACAAAGCAACGCCCCCCTGCAAAACAAAGTTAGATGCCTCTACTTTATCTTTGCATGTTTTACGTGGCTGAATGGGCTTTCACACAAGAACCGTTCTTACCTACGAACTTTCAGCACAACGATGATAAGGTAGTTGTCTCTACTACACCCCTTTCTGGGTCCTCCATTGCAAATGGTATACCAACTAATGCGAGAGAGACAGACACCCCCCTAAGCCACTTTATACGGTACAAGCCGTATGTCAAGCGTGGACCAGTCTCGCGAATGAACGCGTAAAGTCGGTTGGGGCCCGCTTCATCAAGCATTACTGCGGTATGCACAAGTACACGTGGGAGGGTAACAACTAAAAGATCAACGCCCACACGCTACAACTCGTGTGTTCTACCCGTACTAGCATTACTACGCATAGATCTAGCTCTGATACCATTGTAGGGGTTTTGCGCATAAAAACAATAAATTTTACTCTACGCCCCTGAACCCCTGAAGCTGCCAGGACCTATCTATTAGTAATACAGTAATGGGAGGGGCTTTTCGCAAACTTACCCTTGAAGACCGAAAAGCGTTGTCAACGCTCAAGAGAGCGTGGTTGATGTAGACGAGCCGAAGCCGACCTCAAGGTCGTGATGAAGTCCTTGCGCTCCTTCTGGCTCCAACGACTTGAGTGCCTCAAGTGCGACACCTCGCAGGGAGTTACACACGTCCGGTGCCTGATGATGACTCCCGCTTCCCCAACCAGCAGCAGTTGCAGAAGTAGAGCTCCCGGATCCGAATCCCGCAATGCGACGGCGCCCCGCGGTGAAGATATCTCTCGCTCATGCAGTCCAAACTTGGGACCACGGTCATGAGAGAGAGAGGGAGAGAGAGAAAATATCAATTGGAGGTCCTCCCAAAAGTGGGGAGACCTTTATTGATTATTGGTGTATTTTTCTAGGCCAAATACCCCACTATATATAGGGGAGGAGGGGGTACACCCTCCCTCAAAGTCCCGGGGTGGGACTAATCAAGGGGAGGGGGTGGGGAGGCACGCCGGCCAGCCCCCCACCATGGGCCCCACGTGGGGCAAGCCCACTAGTGCCGCCGGCCACTCCCTAGGCCCTTCCTAGGGGTGGGATCCCCTCTTGGGCCTTTTCCCCTCCAGGAATTGGCCCATTAAGCCTTTGACCTTTTAATTGATTTTTCTCTTTATTAAATAATTATGAATAAATGATTAAATCAACATTTAACATTCATTCACACATTATTCAATCTCCGTGGCCATGGAACACCTTCCACCTCCACTCCGGACATCCTTCGGACTTACTGAAACCCTTCCGATTTTCTCCCTTCTATTCTTTGGTGATTCCACCCATCCTATAAACACTCTCTAAGCATCATCAAGCCCTTAAGCGTGATACCCAACGGTTCGGGAACACTCCAGACATGGTCGGGACACTCCCGCACCAATGATCGATAGAGGGACCTGGATGTCCATGTGACCCCTGTGTGTTCCACGAAGATCTTTCGTCGTTTGAACCGAGACAGTCATGTCTTATTCCCTTTGTCACTCGATACTTGCATTGCCCGAGATCTGATCAATGGCATCACCATGTCATGTTCAATCTCGTTACTGAACAATGCTACTTGACTCGTTCCGACAAGTGATATCCCCGTGATCTAATCACACGCTGCGCAGCTATTGGATATAACTTCTCCGAGTGGGCCTTGAGTATCTTCCTGTCACATGGACGGGCAAATCCCGCCCTTGACATATATTGCCTCTACGGTTTCCTCTGAATACCTGAACACACCTTTATAACCACCGTTTTACCAGATGGCGTTTGATGCTATCTAAGCACTCTCGGGAAATAGTGATTAATATAGCCTCATAGTCTAAGGAATAGTCTACGAGGATACATTTCTAATCATCATAACTTGAACTTCGTGACATGATCGGGTCACGATGTTTAGGTTGGGTATTGGTTCATCACCTCATTCTCTGAATGAGATGACCTCATTTCCAACTGGCATAAATGCCACATGATCAGGAAACATGATCATCCGTTGACCAATGAACCAGTGACTAGAGTTTCACTGGGAACCCCTGGTTGTTTGTATATCACACGTGTATTGATGTTTCCACTCAATACAGTTATAGCATGATATAAAACTTAATCATAAACTATATGAAATATGATAATAGTCCTTACTACTATTTGTCTCTAGGGCATATTTCCAACACAAAGCCCCTCACTAATCTTCTTCAAAAGGATGTACCCTTTATTTTTGATGATGATTGTAAGGAAGCTTTTGAAACTCTAAAGAAGGCTTTGACTACTGATCCTATTGTTTAACCACCTAATTGGAGCTTACCATTTGAAATAATGTGTGACGCTAGTGATTTTGCTGTAGGTGATGTCCTTGGGAAACGAATAGATAAAAAGTTAAATGTTAACCATTCTGCTAGTAAGACTCTTGACGCTGCTCAAAAGAATTATGCTACTACTGAAAAAGAATTCTTAGCCGTTGTCTTTGCTTGTGATAAGTTTAGACCTTATATTGTTGACTCAAAAGTTACCATTCATACTGATCATGCTGCTATAAAGTACCTTATGACGAAGAAAGATGCTAAGCCTAGGCTTATTAGATGGGTGCTGCTCTTACAAGAGTTTGACCTACATATTGTAGATAGGAAAGGTGCTGAAAATCCTGTTGCTGATAATTTATCTCGATTGGAAAACATCTCTTTTGTTCCTATGCCTGTTAATGATAGTTTCCCAAATGAACAGTTGGCTGTAGTAGGGGTAAGCTCGCGAGGGATCCCTTGGTATGCTTATTATGCTAAATTTATTGTCTCCAAGTATTTGCCTCCAACTTTTACCGCTCAGCAAAGAAGGAAGTACTTTTACAATTTGAGGCATTATTTTTGGGATGACCCACATTTATATAAAGAAGGAGTGGATGGTATTATGCGAAGATGTGTTCTAGAATATGAACAAAAGGAGATATTGCAGAATTTTCATGGTAGTGCCTATGGAGGACATCATGCGGGAGATAGAACTGTGCAAAAGGTGCTACAATCAGGTTTTACTGGTCTGTCCAATTTAAAGATGCAAGAAAATTTGTCTTATCTTGTGATGAGTGTCAACATGTTGGTAATATTTCTAGACGCAATGAAATATCTATGAATTATTCTCTAGTTATTGAAGCATTTGACTGTTGGGGATTCGACTTTATGGGTCCTTTCCCCCTTCAAAAGGTTATACCCATATTCTTGTTGTTGTTGACTATGTTACTAAGTGGGTAGAAGCCATACCTACAAAAAGTGCTGATGGGGAGACCTCTTTAAAAATGCTTAAGAATATTATCTTTCCTAGGTTTGGAGTGCCTGGGTATCTTATGACTGATGGAGGTTCTCACTTTATTCATGGTGGTTTTAGAAAGACCCTTGCTAAATATGATGTTAATCATAGAATTGCTTCAGCTTATCATCCCCAAACTAGTGGACAAGTAGAGTTATCAAATAGAGAAATTAAATCCATCTTGCAAATGACTGTTAATAGATCTAGAAAAAATTGGGCTAAAAAGTTGAAAGATGCATTATGGGCTTATAGGACTGCCTATAAAAATCCCATGGGGATGTCTCCTTATAAAATGGTTTATGGGAAAGCTTGCCACCTGCCTTTAGAATTAGAACATAAAGCTTATTGGGCAGTTAAAGAACTTAATAGAGACTGTAATCTTGCTGGTGAAAAAAGATTATTTGACTTAAGTTCGTTGGATGAATGGAGGAGTGAAGCATATGAGAATGCTAGACTCTTTAAGGAAAAAGTTAAAAGATGGCATGACAGGCGAATTCTTAAGTGAGAGTTCCATGTTGGTGAGAAAGTTCTATTGTATAGGTCTCGTCTCAGATTTTTTGCAGGGAAACTACTTTCAAAATGGGAAGGACCTTTTGTTATCGAAGAAGTATATCGTTCAGGAGCAATAAAAATTTCTTCTTTAAAAGATAACACTACACAAGTGGTGAATGGTCAGCGACTCAAGCACTATATTGCTGGAGATTATTACAATGAAGATATTGATTCTATTCAAGTAATAATTCCAGAAAAAATTATCAAAGACCAAATTTAGAGACCTACAAAGTCTGTTTTCGAATAGGTAATAGTTCTGGTAAGAAAAGTTCCGCGAAAATTCTGTTCAGTTATATTTTTTGCAGTTTTTATCCAACAAGGAAAGATACAAAGCGAAAGGGGGTGGAAACGGAGCCAGGGTGGCTCACACCACCCCTGGCATGGGGCCCCTAGCCACGCCAGCAGGTGGTGTGGCCGCCCCGAACTCCATCTCCGACCTGTTTTCTTCTAGTATCTTCCTTTTTGTTGTAAAACTTCATAATATATAATCTCCTGGATCCCCCGAGGTTCGTATATCGTGTTCTCGTCGTGTTTTTGTTTTGATATGTTTCTGACAGGTAGAGTCCCAGTTTTGGAGCCACAATGTCTTCCTCTGGATCAGCCAAAGAAGATGCCCCAGCGGATATCATCAACCCATACATGCGAGAGTTGAAGATTCATCCCAAGGAGTTGTTGCTTGAAGATGGGGAGGTACGGATAAAAGAGGTTCAAGGCCCTAAAGGTGAAGGAAGTCTGGAGGACAGGATGGAAGCGCTGGAGCAAGAAGTCCTTAGGTACAAGAAGATGGCGGAACGCGAAGTGGATATCATCCATAAGGTTTGTTCCGAACTCATCGTCGAGCACCAAAAGGAGACTGCTGAGCTTAAGGACGAAATTCTCTCACTCCACCAAACAACCAACCAATTGCAAGCACAGCTCTACGATGTTCAAAATCAAAACTATGAGTACGAGGTTAGGTTTAAACACATAAGTGCTGCTACAAGTTTCAGGATGCTAGAGACCACGATGTCTTTTGTTGATGGGGAGCCCTTACCTTGGAAGTCGGCCGATGCCGAGAGAACACCACCACCACTGAAGGAGTAATTCGTCATCAGGTTTTTGGCATCCCCTTTGGTTTGTTCCAAGATTGGGGGAGTGCCACGGTATCACATCACTATCTTCTATCTTTTTACCTTTTTAGTAGAGTCATATCATAAATAAAGAAGTTATCATGTAGGATGGTTTGCATTATGGAAGTATCCCCCCTCTCGTTAGATATCTATGTATCCCTTGGTGTGAGTTGCCATTATGAAATGTTAATGAGAAGTTCTATCATTTACTCTTTTGCATATCTTATATTAGTTTCCAATTCATGATTATATGATTGATCTTGTCGTTAGTATTGGTATCACTTTGGGATCATTGAGTTAATTTAGTTGGTTTTGGCAAACCTGGCTTGGTCAGTAGCAACAATATTTTGAGAATTGAATGAAAAAGACAAAAGTACTCTTAAAGAAATATAATTTCATCATCTTTCTTTCTTGATTTGCTCATAAGTTTAGTATTCTCTAGTTAAGATCTTTTGTGCTTCCAAGGAAGATTGCATGTTTGTTTTTATCACTTGTATGTTTGTTTGTTTCCTTCAACTCTTATGCTTGCTACCCAGCCTTGCTAGCCAAAAACCTGTATTGAGAGGGAATGCTTCAAGTGCATCCAATCCTTAAACCAAAACCTATGCCATTTGTGTCCACCATACCTACCTACTAGCACTATTGCTATTCCAGGTAAATTCATGTTTTTATCTACCTTCCAAATTAAACTTGTTATGAGAAAATTAGTGATTAAAGCTCTCACGAACTTGATGACACACTTTACTTTCTTGCACTTAATAAACTTGAACCATTGTTTCCATCTATGTTGCGTATATGCTTGCGCTTTATAAGTTGAAGTTAGCAGAACCATGTATCATGGGGAACGCTTACAACATTGCACTGTGTAACTACCTCGGTGAATTACGCTCTTAGTTACATGCCTGGATGAGCGAAATTGGTTAAAATAGTACGGTGGGGCCAAGGGCCACTCACAGGTAGACCTTTCGGCCGTCCTAACCATTTTCAGAACATCGGGACAAGAACGAGCGGCGTAATCGGCAGGCGAAGGGATCAACTACATACACAAATGAGTATGTATGCAAGCCACATACAACAGTCCTCAGAGCCATTCCATCTAAAAGAAATAGAAATATTGCAATGCCATACGGCAAGATCCAAATATCCTAGATAGAGATAATAATTTAGGATAGCTCCTCATACATCAAACATCAGAGTATCAGGCGGAAGCGGAAAACAAGATCCGAGTACGGATAAGAGCAAATCAGCATAAGATGCCACATAAATAAACACATCTCGCCCACAGATCTCACGGATCAACGTTCCCGGAATCTCTACACCTAGTGATCGTTGCCAACATCGTCCGTCTCCTCCACCCAGTATCTATCTTGCGAGTATACCTGTTCATCTGAATCAAACAATTTATCGGGTGAGACCCTAGGGGTACTCAGCAAGTCTTTATGCCTCTAAAGGGGACATAACCTGGGGTGACGCAATTGCAGCAAAAGATAATATCTAACAAGTCTTTAGATACTCGCTAACCATCCGCCTAACCAGAGATAGGCGGATGTCCGTTAATTAAGATCAACCGTTATAACAGTGGTATTAACAGATCCATCCTCCATCCTCCATCCTCCTTCTCGCTTACCAACCTATCCGTTGGCGGTTTTATTAACCATTCCATGAGTGTTGCACTATTTACTAGTCAGGTACTTAGTCAAATTAAAAGCGGTACTTTAGTTACACTTGTCTATGATCGAGAAACTGTGCTCCAAGTCGTCCATAACCGCGGACACGGCTTTCAGAAAGATTTACCCTGCAGGGGTGCACAAATAGCAACACACACTCGATCAACCTCGGAAAAACCAACTCAAAACCCAACGAGGCATTCACGACAAAGCGATCACAGGATTCAGAAATGTTTCAGGGGGCCACCCCATTAAGCTACCCGCAACAAATTGGCCGGCTCCGAGACGGACCCAAGGTTTGCGCCAATGGCTGTAAACGACTAGGAACCCGGAAGTGTGACTGGGCTTGTCGATACATGAAAACACTCATAATCCTAAGCGACAGTGCTCCTCGCACAATCTTAAATAAAGCAGTAAAGCATGGCGTAAGTACAGGATAGTAATAAAGCCCCAAACTACTTGGTGGCCCCAAGAAATAAGAATGAATCAAGCTCTGGCTCAGGGGGGGTCCATAAGGCCTCCCGGATGTGGATAGTGCGAATAGTCAAGGAACAGGAATCAAGAACTCGGGGTCCTACGGGACACAAGTGAGCATGAAGAACCAAATAGCAGATATTTCTCACCGGTGCCACTTTCACTAGTTATCCCATTACTACTCAGGTTAAGTTGTTTAGGTACCTCATTCTTCAACAGACACTCACATACCCTACTCATGCAGTTCTACGACTCACATGGCTCAAACAACTCCTGTAGTAATGGCTCATGGGATGGAGGAACAAGTTTTGGTGGGGTTTAAAAGTAAAGTCTATGCAGTACTTGTGATTCAATTTAATGCAATCGCGACTCAATGATGCAAGAATAAGATAGAGGCAATAGGTACTATATGTATGCAAGCATGTGGTAGTGCTTGCCTGGCAGCTCAGTTGAAGCGAGGGACGGATCTGGGTAGTGCTCCTGGGAATCCTGATATATCCCCTGCTCAGCGTCTATTCGAAGAAGAACCAAACAAACAAGGGCCAACATAAATAGAGTGCACAAGCATATGAATTAAAATGCGACAAGCAACCAATCATGCCATGATGAATGATGCACAATTTTCATGGCAATAATGTAGCATGGCATGGGTGAGGTGTGGGGTACAAGATTAAAGCATTTTGTTAAGTTTTTAGCCCGGTTTGCTCTCATATAAGTTGCTGTATATTTTATATTTATATGATGCATGTTATAATTCAGAACATGGAATGCATAGATAGAACGGGCTCGTCATGCTGATCGATTTAGACATATTATATGTTAAATTTGGAGTTATAAAACTAAAGTTATTAATTTATTAAGAAAAGGGCATTTTATTGTAATTTTAATCATCTTGAAAATTTAAAGTGTTCAAACATTATTTTGAATAGCATATTTGAATTCTCACATTTTTCTGATTCAAAAACATATATCACATGTATTAATTGGAATTATAATTTAAAAGTTATTTGAAAACAGATATTAAATTGAATTAAATCATTTCCTGAAAAATTTAAGTCAAACAGAAAACCAGAAAACATTTTTATACCCAGGCCAGACCTAGCCCCAGTCGCTGACGAGTGGGACCGGCTGACTGGGAGAACGGCGCGGTGAAAAAGCTTGTGCACCAGCACAGGGGCTAGCCGAGGAGGCCGACAGGTGGGGCTAGCGGGCTCGCAGGCCCACGTGGCAATGGTGAACACGAGGTGGCAAGTGGGGCGTCTTTGGATTGCGGTTTGGGGGTTCAAAACTGCAGGGGCGTTTTTGTAAAAAGGTCAGGGAGGCTGACTGGTGGGGCTCGCGAGTACCGCGGGTTGAGCGAGAGTTAACAGAGGGGGCTATATGCAAAAAGGGGTCGCGTCTTGGATCTTCTTCTCGTCGTGGATCGACGGACCTTGTGTGCGGCGAGAGGACTCGAACCCGCGACACAGGGCTACGAGGCGTGTAACAGTCGGTGAGGTGTAGGATGGTGACAGAAGAGCGGACGGGGCCTAGCTAAGCCCCTGCGAGGCGTGTCGACGAGCAGACGGCAGCGACTGCCGTGCCCAGAGGCCGTTCGGCGAAAACTACGGCGAGCACAAACCGCGACGGTGACAACGGAGATGTCCGTTAGGACGAGGAACTCACCGAGGGGAGGTTGATGGAGGTGGATCGTCCTGGGGTTCATCGGAACGGCGAGGAAGCAGACGCTCCCGGGGCTAGGGTTTGTGGCGGAGCGGCGGTGTGCTGGTGGTCCTGGGGCTTCTCCTCGGCGTCCAGTAGTGCTGGTAGCAGGGGAGCAGCACGATCTTCCTCGACAACCACGTTCGCCACGCCACCGGCTTGTACGGGAAGGGGAGGTGGAGGCCGACAGTGTTCGCCGGAGTGGAAGGAGAAGAGGAAGCCGGGGTAGCTGGGGAGGAAGGACGCACGCGCTGATAGATCTGGAACGATGCCAGGACGGAGGAAGGATAGGGACGGGGTAGGAGGGTGAGGCCGTGGGGTAGACGGTGGAAAAGGTGGCTCGGCCCCTCTTTCTTCCTCTGCCTCACGTGCTTTCCGTGGGTGGTCAGGCCAGGGCAGGGTAGGGCTGGCAGGTGGGGACGGCGAGACAAGGCGGGGCTGGTTCGGCTGGGGCCAGCATGGCATAGAGAAAGGAAGAGAAAATACGGAGGGAGGCTCAGGTAGAGCTAGGTTAGGAGGGGGTAGTGGCTCGGGTTAGGGCTGGTGCTAGGGTTGGGGTAGGAGGGTGTCATGGTCTTAGGGTAGGGTTTTTAAGATTGATCCACATGGGCTTGAGCATGAGGATGGCAAGGTGACATGGTGGAGAGAGAAGAGAAGAAGGTGGTGAGGGCTTTGTGATGAACCATCTAGCTCATGCAATAGATGGAGGAGATGGTGGTGAGATGAGGCTTTGTGGAGAGAGATGGAGAGATTCTCACAAAAGAAAGATCCACTAAAACAAAGAGAAAAAAACAAAAGAGCTAAAGATGGGGATGCTATTGCATGGCCCATGCATGATAATTAAATGCCATGTTCTTATGCTTGTGAAGACAATAATAATAACAGGGCATTATTCTTATGCATTCCAAAATATGGAATAAAGGCCAAGCAAAAGAAAATAGAATTGGATCCATCCCATATCCCATGAGCTATATTAAATACCAAAAGAATATAAAAGCCCATGGTAGTAGAATGGTGGAATTATGAGGTGGTGACAAAGAAAGGTGGTGGAGTGGAATAAAAGATATGCCCCCAACTCAATTTGGGCACCAAGCACTTATCAATAATCAAATACAATTTAACAAGAGCCAAATACAAATAGTAATGCATATGAGAGAATATCCAAAAGAAAAACAAGAGCCAAATACAAATAGTAATGCATATGAGAGAAGATCCAAAAGAAAAGGTTTTATATGATGCTCAAATGCAAGGAGGCATGATGACATGAGCATGATATAATTATGATGCAACAATTATGTATAGGAAGTAGCCATTATATTATTAACCCAAGTAGAATTACAATTGTTAGACAATTGGGATGCTACAACCCTCCCCCACTAAACAGGAATCTCGCCCCGAGATTCTAGGAAGAAGAAGAAGACTCGAAGAGGGTAGGATACTTGGCATAGAGATCATCCTCGCATTCCCAAGTGGCTTCATCAACGGAATGGTGCGACCACTACACCTTGCAGAACTTGATGGACTTGTTGCGAGTCCTTCTTTCTGCGACTTCAAGGATTTTTGTGGGGTGTTCTTGATAAGACAGATCTTCTTGGAGGTTGATGAGTTCATGATCGATGGTCCTGCCGGGATCCTTGAAGCACTTCTTGAGTTGAGAGATGTGGAAACATCATGGAATTTGAGTTTTTCAGGAAGTTCAAGAGCATAAGCAACTTCTCCTCTTCTTCCACAGATTTTGAATGGACCGATGTATCTAGGAGCCAGCTTTCCTTTGATACCAAAGCGGTGCGTGCCTCTCATGGGAGTGACACGAAGGTAAACGAGATCACCAGGGACATACTCCATGTCCGTGTGCTTTCTGTCATAGTTGCTCTTCTGGCGGCTTTGAGCAACCTTCAAATTTTCAAGAATGATGTGAACCTTCTCCTCCGCTTGATTTACAATGTCGGGGCCAAACAATGTTCTTTCACCTGCGCCCGACCAACCAATCGGAGTTCTGCATTTGCGACCATAAAGAGCCTCAAATGGTGCCATCTTTAGACTTTTCTGGAAGCTATTGTTGTAAGAGAATTCAGCATAAGGAAGACATTCTTCCCACTTCATGCCGAAAGAGATGACGCAAGCACGCAGCATATCTTCCAGAATCTGATTGATCCTTTCAACTTGTCCTTGCGACTGAGGGTGGTAAGCTGTCTGAAGTTCAATTTTGTTCCCAAAGCATTTTGGAAACTTCCCGAACATGGAAGTGAAGATGCTTCCAGTCTGAACTGATCTCAAGAGGAACTCCATACGGAGAGACAATTACTGTTGATATAGAGCTCAATAACGGATTGCAGAAATTGTTTCCTTGATGGGAAAGAAGTGAGCCACTTTAGAAAGCCTGTCAATGACAACAAAGATTGCATTGTTGCCCTTCTGCGACCTTGGAAAACCAGTGATGAAGTCCATCTCTACTTTCTCCCATTTCCATTCCGGGGGTTTCAATGGCTGTAGAAGACCGGAAGGTTTCTGATGGACAGCTTTAACTCTACAGCAGACATCACACTCCAAGACATACTTGGCATAATATCGTTTCAACCCAGGCCACCAATACTGTGTTTTCAAGTCCATGTACATCTTAGTGCTTCCAGGGTGGATAGAAAGAACAAAATCATGCGCCTCCTTGAGAACTTGCTCTCTCAAACCCGGGTAGTTCGGAACAAACATCCGGTGTTCAAAGAAAAGAGTGCCTTGGTCATTGACATGGAAGGACTCATACTTCGGCAGTTGAATGTTGGAGATGATCTTTTTAGTGTACGGATCACCAAGCTGAAAGGAGCGAACCTTTTCTTCCAAGAGAGGGGTTGCCAGAAGGTTCAGAAGATACCCTTGATCCACAATTTCAAGGTTGAGCTGACGGAATTCCTCGCACAAGAGAGGCTGTTGTTCTTCCACCATGAGATTGCTGACATAAGATTTGCGGCTGAGAGCATCGGCCATGACATTAGCTTTTCCCGGAGTGTAGTTGATGGTCAAATCGAAATCATTGATTTCTTCAATCCACCTCCTCTAACGAAGGTTGAGATCAGGTTGTGTGAAGATATACTTCAGACTCTTGTGATCAGAAAAGATTTCACAACGGTTGCCAAGCAAGTAATGCCTCCATACTTTCGAAGCAAAGACAACTGCTGCAAGTTCAAGGTCATGTGTAGGATAGTTGATCTCATGCGTCTTCAACTGTCAAGAGGCATAAGCAACAACTTGTTTTTCTTGCATAAGGACCGCACCCAATCCTTGTAAAGAGGCGTCACAGAATATCTGGAAAGGCTTTGATGTATCTGGAGGAATCAAGACTGGTGTGGAAGTGAGCTTCTCTTTGAGTGTTTGAATGCTTGCTTGACATGCAGGAGTCCAGAGGCATTTCTTGCCTTTCTTGAGGAGATCGGTAAGAGGCTTCGCAATCTTCGAGAAGTTCTGCACGAAGCGACGGCAGTAACTAGCCAAACCAAGGAAACTCCGGACTTCTTTAACATTTACCGGAGGAAGCCAGTCAACAATTGTCTTAACAGTTTCTGGGTTGACGGCAATGCCCTTGGCAGAGATGATGTGACCAAGATAGGTGACTCGAGGCAGCCAAAACTCACTTTTGGAGAACTTTGCATCCAAGCGGTTCTCACGAAGCTTGTTTAGGACACACCAAAGGTGTTCTTCATGTTCTTCCTTTGACTTAGAATAGACTAGAATGTCATCCAGATAGACCACAACGAACTTATCAAGATACTCCATGAAAATCGAGTTCATAAGCCTCGAGAAGGTGGCAGGTGCGCTGGTGAGACCGAAAGACGTGACCGTGTACTCATACAGGCCATAGCGGGTGGTGAAAGCAGTTTTAGGAACATCTTCCTTGCAAATCTTGATTTGATGGTAACCACTTCTCAAGTCAAGCTTAGAGAAAACCACAGCCCCAGCTAGCTGATCGAAGAGGTCATTAATCTGCGGAAGGGGATATTTATTCTTGATGGTTTTAGCATTGAGAGCCCGATAGTCAACACAAAGTCTATCAGTCTTGTCTCGCTTATTCACAAAGATGGTTGGGCTACCCCAAGAAGAAGTACTGTGCTGAATGAAACCCAACTTCTCTTGTTCATCAAGCTGACATTTGAGTTCAGCCAACTCAGCAGGACCCATTTTATAAGGCTGCTTGGAGATAGGAGCGGTACCAGGTTCAAGATCAATCACAAACTTGACCTCACGGTCAGGAGGCATACCCGGTAACTCTTCAGGAAAGACATCTGGGAACTCACAGACCACCGGAACACTCTGAATAGCTTCCATAGCATCATCATTCAGAGACGCCAAAGAGAAAAGCTGAATAGCAGGGGTCAGACTTGGAGAATAGACTATATGGCCTTCAGGAATTTTCAGAGAAACCGAGCGTTCAGCACAATCAATCACAGCTGCATTTGCTATTAACAAATCCATGCCCAAGATAACATCAATGTCAGAGTTGCCCAGAATAATCAAGGAAGCCGGGAACAAAGAACCACCAATCTCAATTTGATTGCCATGGCTGATTTTAGAAGCTGCCATTGTTGCTCCAGGAGAAAGGACCATTAACCGCTTAGGGAGAGGATCCATAGGGAACCCATTCGCATCAGCAAAACTTGTGGAGACAAAAGAATGTGATGCACCAGAATCAAACAAAACTCGTGCAGGAACTGAGTTAACGGAAAGCATACCCATCACAACTCCAGGTGCATGCTCAGCTTGAGCGGCGTTGACATAGTTGGCACGAGCAACAGTAGATCTGGCTTGGTGTTGATGTTGAGAGCTCGAGGTGGTGGTGCACGAACCATAGAAGAGCTTGCCGCAGGTCCTGGAGGTGGTGGAGGAAGAGCTTTGTTGTTCATTGGACAGTTCCAGTGTTGATGCCCAGTGTTTCCACAAGTGTAACAGGCACCAGGTGGACGTGGAGCAACGTAGCCAGGGACTCCGCCAGGCGCTCCAGGGTAGTTGTGGTTGTAGCCCCTGGGAGCAGCAGTGAAGGAGTTTGGTGTCCTTGCCGCGTAGCTTGAAGGTCTTGGTGGAGCCGGGAGCGACGGTGGGGTGTTAGAAACCCAGACACGACGCTTAGAAGGAGTTGACATAGCTTAAGAGCTTGCTGCATCGCGGTTGTGTTTCTTTGACTCCTCAAACACTTGCCTACTTGCTTCTTCCTGCAAAGCTGTATGTTGGAGTTCTAGAAAGGACGCCGGCCTTGCATGTGTGATTGCATATTTAATTGATACATTGAGCCCTTGTCTGAACCTCTTTTGCTTCTTCTTATCATCAGAGATCTCATCGCCACCATATCAAGAAAGATTCATGAAGTTTATGATGTAGGTATTGACATTGTCATTTCCCTGCTTGAGGTTGAGAAACACTTCCTTCATCCTCTCCATGACAATTTCTGACAGATATTGCTCTTTGAAAGCTCCAGTGAACTGTTCCCAAGTAGGCTGAAAACCAGTGTAGTTTGCCTTGAGGTAATTCTCCCACCACAGAGCTGCATCTCCCTTCAGAAGGTGAGTGGCACATTTTACCCATTCTTGCTCAGGAACATCAGCAGTCACCAGTAACCTTGACATCTCACGCAACCAATCATCCGCATCAAGTGGCTGATCAGACACCTCAAAGTGGTGCGGGTTGAACTTCAGGAAGCTTTTGATATCTCCTCGCTTGGGAGGTGGAGGTAGCGGAACAAACTCATTCCTCCTGACACTTTCTTCAAAACTGCTGGTTACTCATATTGTACCCAAGGCATTGGCAATACTTGTCAACGCAGCCCCCAGTTCAGGTGGTATGTCCTCCTCAGAACGGCGTGGTGGTGCCATCCTGTGATTGATATAAAACACAAGTTAGTACCATAATGGAGAATAATAATAATCCAAAATAGTACCAAGATGGAATTAACCAAGATTAAAGGATACAATTCACTAAGATGATATTAAAATATCAACAAAGTTCAAAGCACCTAGAAGATATTAAGCATAACGCACACGACTGAACAAGGAGTGTGGTACACAAGCTAACAAAGAAAAAAATTCCACAAATTTCGGCATTAAAATACCACTATATGCGCAAAACCACTTAACGAATCAAGATTAGTAACTCTACCAATTCAATATACAAGAGCGAATGATAAAAGTAGTGGTATGGTCGCGACTCCATCCCGCACTCAAATCATTACTCCGCACATGAATAAGTAAAACACATATCCCAATACCTTCTTCTTAAGATGAACCTAAAGATTAGTAACTACGGAAACGAACACCCCAAACAAGATAACGTCAGATAAAAAAGAGTAAGACAGATTGCGTCGGTATACAACAAATCAGATAGATCGCGTCGGTTTGCAAAAGCCTGTCGGTATGGAATGTACCAACAGTTGATAACCAAAAGGTAGATAGCGATAACATGTTGGATGCAACAGATAGCCAAGGGATTCACACACACACACAACCTATGGTACTACGGAACCCAGAACACGTGAATCCTAGCTTGAATTTTTAGAAGAGGATTGAAAACGTTACACTTCCTTACCAGAAAAGGGTGGGTGGGTGGGTACGAAGAAAAGTGGAAGCAGTCCTACTCTTACGTTTTGTTTTTCCCTAGTACACATAGCTACCAAAAATATTTGCTAGACTGACAACGACCATTTGGCTGAGACCCTGAAGGGCGGGATGGATCTGATACCAATTGTAACTACCTCGGTGAATTACGCTCTTAGTTACATGCCTGGATGAGCGAAAATGTTTAAAATAGTATGGTGGGGCCAAGGGCCACTCACAGGTAGACCTTTAGGCCGTCCGAACCATTTTCAGAACATCGGGACAGGAACGAGCGGCGTAATCGGCAGGCGAAGGGATCAACTACATACACAAATGAGTATGTATGCAAGCCACATACAACAGTCCTCAGAGCCATTCCATCTAAAAGAAATAGAAATATTGCAACGCCATATGGCAAGATCCAAATATCCTAGATAGAGATAATAATTTAGGATAGCTCCTCATACATCAAACATCAGAGTATCAGGCGGAAGCGAAAAACAAGATCCGAGTACGGATAAGAAGCAAATCGGCATAAGATGCCACATAAATAAACACATCCCGCCCACAGATCTCACGGATCCCCGTTCCCGGAATCTCTACACCGAGTGATCGTTGCCAACATCGTCCGTCTCCTCCACCCAGTATCAATCTTGCGAGTATACCTGTCCATCTGAATCAAACAATTTATCGGGTGAGACCCTAGGGGTACTCAACAAGTCTTTATGCCTCTAAAGGGGACATAACCTAGGGTGACGCAATTGCAGCAAAAGATAATATCTAACAAGTCTATAGATACTCGCTAACCATCCGCCTAACCAAAGATAGGCGGATGTCCGTTAATTAAGATCAACCGTTATAACAGTGGTATTAACAGATCCATCCTCCTTCTCGCTTACCAACGAGAAAGCGGACGAACAACCCCCCCATCCGTTGGCAGTTTTATTA
The DNA here is from genome assembly GCA_023614405.1 of Avena insularis. Lineage (NCBI taxonomy): Eukaryota > Viridiplantae > Streptophyta > Magnoliopsida > Poales > Poaceae > Avena > Avena insularis. The sequence goes on along the minus strand of CM042690.1, from coordinate 260,248,496 downwards.
ACCATTCCATGAGTGTTGCACTATTTACTAGTCAGGTACTTAGTCAAATTAAAAGCGGTACTTTAGTTACACTTGTCTATGATCGAGAAACTGTGCTCCAAGTCGTCCATAACCGTGAACACGACTTTCAGAAAGATTTACCCTGCAGGGGTGCACAAATAGCAACACACACTCGATCAACCTCGGAAAAACCAACTCAAAACCCAACGAGGCATTCACGACAAAGCGATCATAGGATTCAGAAATGTTTCAGGGGGCCACCCCATTAAGCTACCCGCAACGAAGTTGGCCGGCTCCGAGACGGACCCAAGGTTTGCGCCAATGGCTATAAACGACTGGGAACCCGAAAGTGTGACTGGGCTTGTCGATATCGCGAAAACACTCCGCAATCCTAAACAGTACAGGTTCTCCTCGCACAATCTTAAATAAAGCACTAAAGCATGGCGTAAGTACAAGATAGTATTAAAGCCCCAAACTACTTTGTGGCCCCAAGAAATAAGAATGAATCAAGCTCTGGCTCAAGGGGGTCCATAAGGCCTCCCAGATGTGGATAGTGCGAATAGTCAAGGAACATGAATCAAGTACTCGGGGTCCTACGGGACACAAGTGAGCATGAAGAACCAAATAGCAGATATTGCTCACCGGTGCCACTTTCATTATTTATCCCATTACTACTCAGGTTAAGTTGTTTAGGTACCTCATTCTTCAACAGACACTCACATACCCTACTCATGCAGTTCTACGACTCGCATGGCTCAAACAACTCATGTAGTAATGGCTCATGGGATGGAGGAACAAGTTTTGGTGGGGTTTAAAAGTAAAGGCTATGCAGTACTTGGGATTCAATTTAATACAATCGCGACTCAATGATGCAAGAATAAGATAGAGGTAATAGGTACTATATGTATGCAAGCATGTGGTAGTGCTTGCCTGGCAGCTCAATTGAAGCGAGGGACGGATCTGGGTAGTGCTCCTGGGATTCCTGATATATCCCCTGCTTAGCGTCTATTCGAAGAAGAACCAAACAAACAAGGGCCAACATAAATAGAGTGCACAAGCATATGAATTAAAATGCGACAAGCAACCAATCATGCTATGATGAATGATGCACAATTTGCATGGCAATAATGTAGCATGGCATGGGTGAGGTGTGGGGTACAAGATTAAAGCATTTCGTTAAGTTGTTAGCCCGGTTTGCTCTCATATAAGTTGCTGTATACTTTATATTTATATGATGCATGCTGCAATTCAGAACATAGAATGCATAGATAGAACGGGCTCGTCGCGCTGATCGATTTAGACATATTATTTGTTAAATTTGGAGTTATAAAACTAAAGTTATTAATTTATTAAGAAAAGGGCATTTTATTGTAATTTTAATCATCTCGAAAATTTAAAGTATTCAAACATTATTTTGAATAGCATATTTGAATTCCTCATATTTTTCTGATTCAAAAACATATATCACATGTATTAATTGGAATTATAATTTAAAAGTTATTTGAAAACAAATATTCAATTGAATTAAATCATTTCCTGAAAAATTTAAGTCAAACAGAAAACCAGAAAACATTTTTATACCCAGGCCAGACCTAGCCCCAATCGCTGACGAGTGGGACCGGCTGACTGGGAGAACGGCGCGGCGAAAAAGCTTGTGCACCGGCACAGGGGCTAGCCGAGGAGGCCGACAGGTAGGGCCAGCGGGCTCGCAGGCCCACGTGACAGTGGCTGAGCACGCAGAGGCTGACAGGTGGGGAGCGTGCTGGATCGCGGTTTGGGGGTTCAAAACTGCAGGGCGTTTTGTAAAAGGTCGAGGTGGAGGTGGGGCTCGCGAGTACCGCGGGTTGAGCGAGAGTTAACAGAGGGGGCTATATGCAAAAAGGGGGTCGCGATAGTGTGGATCTTCTTCTCGTCTGACGGATCTGACGGACGCGCGCGCGCAGCGCGGCGAGGCGGGGACTCGAACCCGCGACCTGGGGCTCGCGCGCGGAGGCGGTAACCAGTGCGGCAGGGTGTGGGATGGTGACAGAAGAGCGGACGGGGCCTAGCTAAGCCCCTGCGAGGCGTGTCGACGAGCAGACGGCAGCAGCTGCCGTGCCCAGAGCCCGTTCGGTGAAAACTACGGCGAGCACAAACCGTGACGGCGACAACGGAGATGTCCGTTAGGACGAGGAACTCACCGAGGGGAGGTTGATGGAGGTGGATCGGCCTGGGGTTCGTCGGAACGGCGAGGAAGCAGACGCTCCCGAGGCTAGGGTTTGTGGCGAAGCGGCGGTGTGCTGGTGGTCCTGGGGCTTCTCCTCCACGTCGGCGGGTACTGGGCAAAGCAGGGGAGCAGCACGATCTTCCTCGACAACCACGTTCGCCACGCCACCGTCTTGTACGGGAAGGGGAGGTGGAGGCCGACAGTGTTCGCCGGAGTGGAAGGAGAAGAGGAAGCCGGGGTAGCTGGGAGGAAGGATGCACGCGCTGGTAGATCTGGAACGATGCCAGGACGGAGGAAGGATAGGGACGGGGTAGGAGGGTGAGGCCGTGGGGTAGACGATGGAAAAGGTGGCTCGGCCCCTCTTTCTTCCTCTGCCTCACGTGCTTGCCGTGGGTGGTCAGGCCAGGGCAGGGTAGGGCTGGAAGGTGGGGATGGCGAGGCAAGGCGGGGCTGGTTCGGCTGGGGCCAGCATGGCATAGAGAAAGGAAGAGAAAAGAGGGAGGGAGGCTCGGGTAGAGCTAGGTTAGGAGGGGTTAGTGGCTCGGGTTAGGGCTGGTGCTAGGGTTGGGGTAGGAGGGTGTCATGGTCTTAGGGTAGGGTTTTTAAGATTGATCCACACGGGCTTGAGCATGAGGATGGCAAGGTGACATGGTGGAGAGAGAAGAGAAGAAGGTGGTGAGGGCTTTGTGATGAACCATCTAGCTCATGCAATAGATGGAGGAGATGGTGGTGAGATGAGGCTTGGTGGAGAGAGATGGAGAGATTCTCACAAAAGAAAGATCCACTAAAACAAAGAGAAAAAAACAAAAGAGCTAAAGATGGGGATGCTATTGCATGGCCCATGCATGATAATTAAATGCCATGTTCTTATGCTTGTGAAGACAATAATAATAACAGGGCATTATTCTTATGCATTCCAAAATATGGAATAAAGGCCAAGCAAAAGAAAATAGAATTGGATCCATCCCATCTCCCATGAGCTAGATTAAATACCAAAAGAAGATAAAAGCCCATGTTAGTAGAATGGTGAAATTATGAGGTGGTGACAAAGAAAGGTGGTGGAGTGGAATAAAAGATATGCCCCCAACTCAATTTGGGCACCAAGCACTTATCAAGAATCAAATACAATTTAGCAAGATCCAAATACAAATAGTAATGCATATGAGAGAAGATCCAAAAGAAAAACAAGAGCCAAATACAAATAGTAATGCATATGAGAGAAGATCCAAAAGAAAGGGTTTTATATGATGCTCAAATGCAAGGAGGCATGATGACATGAGCATGATATAATTATGATGCAACAATTATGTATAGGAAGTAGCCATTATATTATTAACCCAAGTAGCATTACAATTGTTAGACAATTGGGATGCTACACTGTGGTACTTTGTACCTCGTCGATATCATGATTCTTTTGCTTATGGATCATGGCAGTGTGAAATAAAAGGGGAACTTGTAAGATCATGGAGTTTGTATGTGTGTTAGAGAAACGCCTAGGCCGCTAGCCTAAGCCATGCCTGATCATGGTGGAAACTTGCAGCATAACCATAATGAGCACTCTATGAAGCATCCTCAATAAAAACCTATGCAAATAGCAAATAAAAAGATTGTTGAGATGCTCATTGTCTGCTTGCCTTGTCATTTTGATTATGGGATAGCTCATGTATCATGTGCAAGGGGTACCCCGTTGGCGGTTCTCTATGATACATATGTATTTACAATGACAAGAGCTTACTTGTGACTGAAGTTGAGTAGCATGAGGTTCAGTACTCGTAAGTAAGGGGCATGGGATTTCAACTTATAACTTTTCAAGCATATCCTCTTAGTTGTGTCACTTTAACCTTAATCACCTAAATATGCTTATGATAGGGGCAATGAGAGCTGAAAGCTAATAAGTACCATAATTTTTGGAAGCTCTTATGAAACTTGAAATCCCTGCTTCCCTCTGCGAAGGGCCTACCTTTTACTTTTTAGTTGAGTCGGTAAACCTATTCCCTTCTATCTCAGCAAGTATTTTGAGTTGTTGTGTTTCATTCATTCATATGATGATTTATTCAATCATGTTTCTTATGTTCCTTGTTTTGCACATTGCTCTTATCTTGGTGACTACTACTTTGAAAGCTATTATTGAAAACCAGTTATTTATGAACTCCTGCAAATTGTCAACTATTCTTCGACCAAGGGCTAAGTTTGCCATTACCAATTATGATTTACTTTATACATCTTTATTGTGTTTCCTTTACTTATTGCAAGTTAAGTTATATAATAGTGAGTTGTCTTCTATTATGTTTTATGTATTGATGAATGTGATTCTTCTTGTCCATATTCTTTTATCGACTCTTCACTCCATAAAACTGAGGTCATGTTTATTGAGCTTAGTTTTCGCTTGGGGACGAGAGAAGTCTAAGCTTGGGGGGAGTTGATACGTCCATTTTGCATCACTATTCTATATCATAATTTACTGTTATTCATTGATATATTTCATATTAAGAGATGATACTTATGTTATTTCATCTGTTTTTGCATGGTTGATGACTTTTGGAGCATGGACCGCTGCAGTCAGGATTCTAATGAAAAAGGTGCTGTTTGGAGGCAAAATTCACGAAGATCAGAAAATCCGGGAAAATACATGGAAAATTCTATTTTTCCAGAAGACGAAGATTGCCAGAAGGGGAAGTGGAGATGGGCCACATGGGGCCCACACCACCCCCTAGCGCGGGCATCCCTAGGTCACGCCAGTAGGTGGTGTGGCCACCCTGGCCCACTCTAGGCTCTCCCCTCTAGCGTATATTATCCTCCCGAAACCCTAAGACTCGGGGAACAACCACAGAAAGATTCCGCCGCCTCTACGGGGCGGAAAACACCGAGAGAGAAAGATCTCTTCGATAGACAGAATTTTGTCGGGGGAATTCCTTCCCGGAGAGGGGAGATCATCGCCATCAACACCACCATCAAGCTGGACTTCATCGGGATCATCATCATGATCATCACCACCATCATCTCCACCAGCACCATCATCATCACTCCATACCACTGTAACAATTGGGTTGAATCTTGCATAGTTCTTAGGGGAAACTTTCCCAGTGTTGATTACTCCTTGTAGTTGATGCTATTGAGTGAACCATTGGATTATCGTTTATGTTCAGATTGTTACATATCATTATTTTATCTCTGATCATGATCCATATGATGTCTTGTGAGTAGTTCATTTCGTTCTTGAGGACATGGGAGAAGTCATGTTGTTAGTAGTGGAATTGTGTTGAGAAAGATTCAATAGTTTGATATTTAAGTTGTGGTGTATTTCTTCTAGTGGTGTCATGTGAACGTCGACTACATGACACTTCACCTATATGGGCCTAGGGGAATGCATTGTGTATTTGGCTACTAATCGTAGGGTTGCGAGTGATGTAAACCTGAACCCCCATTAGGAAACCTTTGCACAAGGGATGTCAGGGTCTTAGAGTTTAAAGTTGTGGTTAGGTTTCTACCTTAATTACTTTCTTGTACTTTCGGATGCTTGCAAGGGGTATAATCACAAGTATGTATTAGTCCTAGGAAGGTCGGTACATTAGCATAGGTTCACCCACACAACACTTAGCAAACTAAAGAAGATTAATCAACTATATGAAGCGAAAACACGTGACGATATTCCCATGTGTCCTCGAGAACGTTTGGTCATCCTAAGTAATACAACCGTCTTGTCCTTTGCTAAAGAAAGGATTGGGCCACTTGCTGCATTTATTCTTATTGTCTTTTATTTACTTGTACTTTATTTACCCGCATTATCATAAAACCCTAAAAATTTGTTTGCTAAGTATTTACAGAGAATTCCTGCTCCAAGACATTCGCCAACACCTTCTGATCCTCGTTGGGTTCGACACTTTTACTTATCGAAAATACTGTGATACACCCCCTATACTTGTGGGTCATCATGCATCTTTGGCCTGAACTTGCACGGACACACCACGCTCCTGAGGTGCTCGACCAACACGGGACAGCTGGCGCAACGAGTCTCAATTCCCCTGGCTAGGGCCACATGATTTTGGTGACCGGTCGCGACAACATTGCGAGTGATGCGGGTTTCGTGACCGCAATACCTGGCCAGGGTCACTCGGGCATCTTCGGGCGAGTGGGTGATTTGCTCGGTGCCGGGGGGCTCGAAACAGCGGCGCCTCGTGGAAGGCTCGCATGCCTCCGCAACACCCGAGTCGGGTAGGGATGGGGGTGGAGGGGGCACACCGTGAGTGACCTCTCTAGCCCCTGTTTCCATAGGAGTCGGGTGCGCCTCGTCCCAGGTGGCATCCACCAACACCGTGAGGCGCGCCTGCTGATGAGTCCAAAATTGAGACATATTTAAGTATACAAATTATTCATTTGTCACTCATTACATGCTATATCTAGCTACAACTATGTCTATTATGTATGATTATTAGTTCTCATTCATTTTCACATGGACTTTGCACAACTAGTAGTTTTATTAGGATTTTATTACTTTTCTTATCTTTGACTTGTGTGTAGGTGTTCTGTTGGATTATGGATAAAGAAAGGCAAAAGGAACCAAGAAGATGCAATATGGAGGAGCTACAAGCACCAGACTTAGCCATTTGAGAGGTGGGAAAAGTGGATTTTTTCCATAAAATCCAAATGAAGATCCAAGACCATGGTGTTGTATCCCTTGTCCACAGATTACAATGATCCGAAGAACACCCAAATCAGAGTTTGTATTATGAAATGGTGGCCAAAATACGAAAGCATAATGTAGGCGTAACGACTAGTGGTATGTGCAGGTATGGTTGTACCTTCTGCCCATACCATGGGTCTGGACGCACGAAACCAGCTGTTTTGGACGCGTTTCTTCACGGAATCCATCTCTGTTTGTTCCTAGACCTTCCTTAGGTCGTAAGGAATGTATTGGGGCCTATTGGGGCACCCCTAGGCCTATATAAAGAGGTAAGGAGCCAAGGGATAAGCATCCCTCTCCACATACCTCCACGACAGAGCCCTGCCACCTTGCAAACTCCATAGCCGCCACCTCCACAATATCTCCACCATCACCATTTCGCAAGAGGAGAAGGGACTTAGATCTTGAAGGCCTCAACACCGATCTACATCACCGTCATCATCACCAACATCTCCAACATTGATCCCCTTCATCTACTTGGTTATAATCCAAACCCTAGTATGGATCTTCACTTGTATTCGATTGTACTCTCATATCCCATCCATATGATTGCCATGATGTTGATTGCCTTAATATGTAAGTAGTTCCTTTGTTCTTGGGGTGATGGAGAAACGCTAGAACTATTATGATGTTGAACTAATTATGATCTATTCTTGTGTCCGTATGACTGGTCGGTCTATGATAGATTTATGATTTGTGTTTGATCTCTCTCTCTCTAGATGGTATGTGTAGTTGGCCACATATCATTTGCCCTCGGGACTAAAGGGAGGGAGAAATCCTTTGAACGTGTTTGGGAGCATGTCTGGAATAGCTTCGTGACAATTGGCACCGACTCGCAATCTACACGGTCAAAGAAGGATAAAGAGGGACTCCCTAAGCTAATTACGATATCCACGGGGAGACCCTTAATTGCGGTGGTTTGTATGAGTGATTTCTCTCAAACATCATAGTGGTTATTTAGAGGTGACCTCACTCTTGGCTCAAGAAAGTGGCTTCCTATGAGCCTTGTAGTGAACATTTTATTATGGAGCTCTCTTCACACATATCATGGTACAAGAAGTATATTATCTTAATTAATAATAACAATATCATGCTAGTGGTGTATCTACATCCCCGAGAATGCTTTAGCCCTATTGAGTTCAACCAAGTTTCCCAACGTTCTTGTTACTTGCTTTCTTTTATTTTGTTTTATTTACTTTTCTGCATTCAATCCAAAAACCTTTCAAACACCCTTTACTTGAAATCAAAAGCAGCTTACAAGTATCCTTTGGTAGATAGTAATGAGGAGCATAAAGACCTTAACCAAATAGCTCTATGTGAGTTCGATATTTTTACTTCGAAACTAGCTACAATTTATTTGTGCACTTGTAGTCATCACCTGCCATTCCTCTCGCGCAGCCCTAATGGGGGTGTAGCAGAGGAGCTCCTTCATCATGAGGCACGCAGCCTCCGGGGTGAGTGCGACACGATTCTTGTGGGGCGGCGAAGCGGCTGAGGAGGAGGTCTCCGCGCGTAGCCCTAGGGATGGGTGCGTGGAGGGACCTCCTGTGGCCCCGGGCGGCGTGGTGGTGGAGGGGGCGACACACCGCGCGTACTGGCCTTCCCGTCGCCCTTTCTGCCGGGGGTAGCCGTCATGAGTGTCGATGCACGTGACCATGGTGTCGTGGCTATGGAAGTTCCCAAAAGCACACCTCAGCCCTCTACCTGGCGCGCCAAATGTCGGAGACTTGCATCCCGAGATGGAACAAGGGGTCTGACATGCCTTGAGTTCGAGAAGGGGCTCAACATGCGTTCTAGGCTATCCGACGACGAAGTAGGCGGCAGAGCTCGCACACGACATAGAGAGATACAAGTTTTTTACCCAGGTTCGGGACCCTCGTGAGGAGGTAAAGCCCCTACTCCTGCTTTGTTGTATTGCTTGCTATGCTTCACAAGGGTACATAAGTATACCAATGTCTAGGGTTTGAGATCTCTGGGATTGACCCCTTCTCAGGTAGGAGTCGTCCTCCTTTTATAGGGGTGCTGGGCCTCTTTCCCCAAATATTGGGCGGGAAGGGCTACCACATTCCCTCTAATGGAGACCCGGTTCACGTTTGTACTTCCCATGAGCCGAGTCTAGGTTTCATGCCGGTCTTCGGTCTACTGCTGCGGTCGTCGATGACGTCTCCCCTGCGGTGCCACGTCAGGTCTGGCCTCCTTGCACCAAAGTGGCAATGTGGGGGTCTGTCGGGTTCGGCTATCGTCAGCCCCGCCTTTTACACCGAAGCGGCCAGACAACATCTTCTTTTACCGAGGCAGGTGATGCGCCGCGGGGCCGACGTTGAGTTGTCGTCTCGTGGCGAATGTGGGGTCCGGGACATGCCTCTCCTGGCACCTCGTCAAGGGGCATCATGGTGCATGTGATGGTGCAGAGGCCTTACCGGGCGTCATGATGCACGCTTCTAGTGGCTCCAAGGAGTCAGCGAGGAGGACCCGGCGACTAGGCAGAACGTGGTACCCCATGTACCAATAGTCCTACAACGTCGTTCCAGCAAGTGCCCAAGCTAGTGCGTCAGGAGCCCACGACGGTGCAACTATTGCCATCCCGACCACGATGCGTGCACGAGCGTCGATGTACCAAATCCGCGCTTGATAGTTCATGGTGGATGTGTCAGCGGTCAGGATCCTCGCATGCTCATCCATTTGGTTGTTCATGGCATAGAGCATGTCGGACTGGGCGGCGATCTAACCTGCGGCGGCCTTTGCCTCTTCGATCTTGAGTTTGGTGTCGGCTTTGGCCAAGGGGAGCAGTTACGGCACCTCTGATTCGAAAACGAAGCGGATCCCACCCTCCAACATAATGTGACCCGACGGGCCGGGGGATCCCTAGTGGTGACTGCCCAGTGCCCCGCCTTTTATTTGCCGTCGCAGTCGACCCCCGTATGCCGGTCTCCCGAATCTCGATCTGTCGATCAGCTCCCCCCAAGGGCCAAGTCAGTCTTCTTCGCCGCCCGGCCAGACGCACGTGGCGGTACCGAAGAAGGCCGTCAACTAACGGATACGGCGACCAACGAGGCGGGCTTGCGGCGGCGGATATCCTTCTCCCAGAGTCCTCCACATCTCATCTTGCACCTTTCTTTGTTTCCTTGCCAAAACCTTCTTGGCTGGATCTGAGCTGAGCTCCTTTTTCTTCTCCGATTCTTCAAATTGGCAGGTGCAATCGTTCATTATTGGTTTATTAGTAAAGAGAATCCTGGGAACCAGGTATTGATTTGAGGAATTGCGTTCGTTACAAGTTACAAGATTGTAATCTTATGTTCTTTAAGTTACAAGATTGTGATCTCACGTTGTTGACTTGGCTGTCTTGCAAAAGCACTATTATGACCAACAATCTTGGGAACCAGGTATTGATTTGAGGAATTGCGTTCTGAAGGTACATGGATACCGGCGACCTGCCCCGGTATCTTCTCATGGAGATGATCCACACGGCGTTGAAATCAGCATTGAGTTCAAGCCGGCAGAGCACCCCTGTGGAGCCTTGATGAACTGGTGAAATGCCCACTTCCTGAACCATTTATACTGCATTTATATGTTGCGTCCTCACTTGTTTGAGAACGAGTGCATGCATGTTTAGGTTGTGTTTTGCAGTCCACTACAAGTAACGAGAGACAAATGTAGTAGGACAGGACTGTGCGTCCTCCGGAGGATGGAGGATGCTAGAGTCCTAGCCTCCGGCTTGTACTGCTGGCATGTGTCCACTTTTGTTTCAAAAGTCCACTTTTGTTTCTATGTAACAAAAAATCTTCCTGTTTTTGCTGCGTGTTGCAAAAAACGATGCGTCTGAAAAAAATAAGAGAAAGACCGACTTCGCCGGAGATCTCACCAGAGATCTCACCGGAATCCTCGTAGCAAAAAAGATACGCTAATGTAGCAAAATTATATGACGGTTGTAGCAAAAAAAAATACCAGAGACATCGATGGAGATCTCGCCGGATATCACGTAGCAAAATAGTTCTTCTAATGATGCAAATTCACCGGATGTATGGAGCAAAAACATTGTATTATTGAGCGAATCTGATTTCGCCGGAGACTTCGCCGAACACATCGCTGAGACGTTGAAGCAAAAATGTTGCCTTATTTTAACAAAACCGAGTTCGCCGGAGATTCTCGCTGAAGAACTTGTAGCAAAAACTTTATACTCTTATAGCAAAATCACAAAACGAATGTAGCAAAAAAATGTACGATGGTAGCATCGTAGCAAACAAATTCCGGCGAGGTCCTCCGATGAGACTCTTATGTTACAAAATTGCAGAATGGTTGTAGCAAATAAATTCTTCGTATGATGCAAAATCACATAACATTTCTAGCACAAAAAATCTTACTAAAATGCAAAATCCAAAAAATGGTTGTAGGCACGCAACTTTTCTTCTACGATGCAAATCCGGGAACTGGTGGTAGCAACACCAGTACCCGCTTGCAGCACCCAACTCCGGTGGGCAGCACCGGCCAACTCCACCATGCTCGACTACCTCGGAGCTCCCCCGCTGCCGCTCGAGATCGTGGTTTGCAGCTGCGTCGCATCGTGGGATTGGGGATGGGCCGGGGATGCTCATGACTCTCACCGGAGGTAGAAGAAATAGGGGGTTGGGGATGGGGAATGGAACGGGGGGGGGGGGGAGATTCTCAGGCGACAGGTGCGGCGGCGGCACATCAGGGGTTGACGGGCTCGCCGATGTACATGGACATGCGAGCACATGGGAAAGCAGCATGTAGGTGTGGCAGGGAGATATGCTCCGGCAGGCGACGTCGGAAAGGAGCTTTGGCAGGCGGCGGCGCAATTAGCGGGTGCGGGAGGCGGCGAGGCACAGCGACCAGGTGCAGGCGGCGGCGCACGCGAGGTAATTTCCGTGTGGTTCTCTCTCGTGCAGGGAAAGGGATAAGCACGCATCGTGGTGGGCCCTCCAGGGACACGCGTCGCAACGAGGAGACGGAGGACGCGGAGACGTTCCGTCCTCCGACGGTACCCAAGCATTTTCCAATGTAGTACTCCCTCCGACCCATATTAGTTGACTCAAATTTGACTAGATACATTCGTATCTAGATGAATCTAAGTCAACTAATATGGGTCGGAGGGAGTAGGAGTACTAGTAAACTTGTGTAGCAGAAATATAGTTACAGGAGCCTGCTCTTATATACTTGAGAATTCTAAGGTTTCCTTAATTATATTCTCATCACCATTTATTGCTTGTAAAAACTGAAAACTGTGTTTGATGACTGTTATGCTTGCCATATTTGGAAGAACAACTGCATATATAGCCTGTTTAGTAGAAGTACATAATCGTCTAATATGTAATCGGCCTGGTGTAAGAAGTATTACAGTGGCTACAGGACAATAGGCATTGTTAATTACCAACAATGTGTCTACCTGCAGTGCGAGCCTGATTTGTAGCCAAATTACGGCCTCTGCTCTATTCATACACATACATGCAAAAATGTTTCTGCATCTAATTGTACTTGTGACTTTTCCGTTTGTACTTCTTACAACGAACTGTTCTTTCTTGCTAAAATACTAACTCATCTTTTCTGATAGAAACACGATGATACGTTTTCTTAGCCTCTACTTAGTTGATGATGGTTTTAACTTCATAATAAACACATTTTCCCATTGAATCTAATCTAGAAAGAATAAATCAACAGGTTTTATTGATGTCTCCACCGGGTATGTTACCCACTCGGATCCGACCATGGGATGCAGTGCACACGCAGAGATTGTTGCCCAGATGGCCATCAGTGCAACATGCAGCTCTATTCAGTGGATTAACAGGGATTGTCATAACTTTAGCTACTTTTGCGGGTACATATGTCAGACCTAGTCCTGGCTATCCCTCTGAGTGCCTTGTTGCTAATGACAGCATAAACTAGTATCTTTGCTCCTAGCCATCGAGAACTTCCATAGGTCATCCGACGGCATCCAAGGCAATGGGTAAGTACCCCGGTGGGTATTCACTTAATATTCTGACATATATTACAAAGATGTTAAAGGGCCCGCATAATAATTTTGTGCCATCTCTTCTGATTGTTCTAGATGTGGTGGTCCTTCAACGTATGAACACTTCTTTGATTTCCTTATGTTATAGCAGTATGGTTCCAATGCCATTTAGGTCGGATTATGAGTGATAGATGTGGTGGTCCTTACACGTATGCTATCCTTATGCTATAGCAGTATGGTTCCAATATCATTTAGGTCTGCATACGAGTGATCCTACTTCCCAACAAGGATTTGCTCTCCCTAATACTGCTCTTTATTTCTTTGCATTATGCAAAGAATACTTTGGTATAGTATAGACATAAAAAGAAAGAAAGATATGTTATGTCAATTTTATAGCTGACCAGCTGTAACAAAAGCTGCTGTGTCTGATGTTAAGAAATGTAGCCAACTAGCCGTAACATGCTGTTCTTAGTTTCCTCAACTAACCTCTGGGTGAGCACTAATATTCTCGTCCTCCGTCTTCTTTGCTTACTCCACTTTGTAACTCGAGCAAGGTTCTAATTTGTTTTGTTTATATGCATGTCCGGGCTCTATGATTAGGGGTCTGGTGTTTGGATAATTTCTGGAGTGATTGAATTGGTCGAAAAATCTGAACCACATTAGAGGGAGAGGTACTATTGAATTACCTTGAGATTTAGTAAATTCACATTGTTCAGTTCATATTTGATTCCAATGGTTTTACTTCCATAATGCATGGTTGTCCAAATTAAGCCATAAGAGTTCACGGGCTTATCTGGCTACTGTGGAGAACACTTTCTTTCACTGGCTCTAGATATCTTGAATATGCTCCGAGTTGGACACTTTTGCAGTATGTACATGATAGGTTAGGGTAAGAGAGCATCCTTATTTTCGTCTCAGGTGTGACTAGTCCTTATGGCATCCTCTTCTTTGGGTAGTAGGTTCCTTGCCTTTTTTTCAGCCAACTTGTAAAAAAATGCAGTGCAGTTTTTGTCGAGTACGTAAAAGAGTTCCAGTTAGTTTGCATAGTTTATGTTAAGAAGGGACTCATGCAATGCTCATTGAGTCAAGTTTGTTTATATTCTGATGGCTATTTGATTTTTGGTAAATGGAGAGATGTATTTTATTGAACATGACCCTGGTTTTGCCTGCAACTCGTTTTAGTACTGTATCTTTTCTAGGTAGAAACATGAGGTCCGGTTCAATATGATCCTGTTGTTTCCTGCAACTTGTTTTAGTTCTGTCTTCTCTAAGTGGAATTTTATGGCACAACTTAAATGTTAATGATTTATTTTGTCTTAAAACTTGGTCAAACTTCACATAGTTTGACTTTCCAAAAACATTATACGTGTAAAAACTTGGTCAAATTTCAGTTATAAAGTATGAACTCATCATGCTTCATATGGCTAGATAGTGTTAGTAGTTTTTCTTGCTTCTTTGCCTTTCTTTTCCTTTTCTCTAGTTCCGATTAGCAATTTTCTAGCATTTCTTATAATTTTTATTTTTCGGTTTGCACATCTAAGTTGCACTCCTTTGGTTTTATTCTTTTAATACAATAGATAAACATTCTAATTTATGTTCTAGGTAAAAATAAAACCATTGTGCTCCAGAGATTTTGGCTTGTCCAAAACTTTCATAGCTCAGATTATTTGTTATCTTTAGACACATATATAAACAGAAATTGAAGTCATTGTTCTGCTTTGGTTGGTTGCTTTATTTTCAGAAGAAAAGAAGTAAGCTAGCAGGTTCCAAAACTGCCAAGGGAAACTTGGAGCAAAAGTCGGTGTTGTTTGACAGCAGTAGGAGTTGCGATATCAAGAGTAACATGGATGATGGTTATGATCCATGTGACAAGGATGGTGATTTTGAGCCGAGTGAAAAGGATGATGATTTTGAGCCAGTGACATGGATGATGACTGGAACTAGATAGATAGGGTAAATGCACACAAGATGTTGTCATCATGGCGTGGTCGCCAGCTGCCTCATAGGCTACTCCTTCATGCTTGACCTCACCATCTCCTTCTCCATTTCCATTCTCTTCCGAGCATCCTTTAGGATCATTATCCTTCTCTAACTTCACCTTCTTTCTATCCATCGGGTCCACCAACAAGTGATCTGCAAATGATGTAGCAGTGGGAAGCTGAGGAGGTTGTTGATGCATTTGCGAAAGTCCATGCCTAAGGGTTCAAATGACTCTAGTGCCTTCTTCCACACCGTAATGTCCTTGAGGGAAAATGAAGATGCACTGACCTTAAATCGTACAAGTTAAAACACAACAACGTCGACTACCTTAAGAGCATGTTGTTCCACGAATACACGCCATCCACCGCTTAGTTCGGTCATGTTAGCTTTGTAATTTGTGTACTTAATGTGTCATTTTATCTTCTAGTGCAATTTCACCATTATGACCTGAAAGATGTTCTATGCAAAACTCAGCCGGTAGGCCCTATGAAATAAACACAAAACAAAGGCAGATCAAAAAAATAATGACAACTAGATGTTGCTTTTAAGAAATAATAAAAAAATACCAGATTATTTTGGCATTGGAGAAACATTCAAACACCTAGTAAATTGAGACTTACCAACCAAAACCCTTTTACAACATGTGAGTGCATCATATCCCTGATGAAACTTGGACCTTATGCTGCCAATCTCTCTTGTACCTTCACAGCTCTATCCGAAGCACTACCCTTAACGCTATAATTTGGTTGAAGATTAATTCAGGTGCGTAATTCAGACACACTTGGTATCTTTAAAATGCAATCTACTCGAGAAAAGAAGAACATATTTGGAAGTATCATGCATATTTCTTCTGGCCATCATCATAATAATTATCATTATCATCACATACCTCTCTAGTCATAGATTGTAACAAATTTCAACTCAGCCATCCATATTGAATAGTCTAGGGTATATCATATGTTCTTACACTTAGATTATGGTATCATATTTTATTTTTATACAAAAACGATTGGTGACCTATATGAACAAGTGATTATTTTAAAGTTTCAATAACAAAAAATGTCTAGAATGAATCAGTTTGAAATGATTTTATGATTTATGTTTGGACCTTACCTTTCGCATGAAATCATGATCCTTTTGTTTCTTGCTTTTGGCAGATTTGGAGCTTGTTGACCTCACTCTTTCTTTGTAATATAACCAATGATTAGAATACTTCTACACTAAATAATGAACTTCTAACCATTGGTTATGTTATAGAGCAAGAGAGTCAGGTCGGCGGGCTCCAAATCTGCCAAGAGCAAGAAACAAAAAGACCATGATTTGGTGCGAGAGTTAATGTACACATGATTCATAGAATCATTTTAAACTAATTAATTCTAGACAATTTTTGTGATTGAAAGTTTGAAATAATCACTTGTTCATGTAGTTACCAATTATTTTTGTATTAAAATAAATTATTATACCATAATCTAAATGTAAGAACATCATCATATACACTAGACTATGCAATATGGATGGCTGAATCAAATTTTTTTACAAGATATGACTCAACATGTATGTGATGATAATGATAATTATTATGATGATGTCCCGAAGAAATATGCACGGTATTTCTGATTTTTTGTTGTTTTATTCGGTATTTTGCATTTTAAAGATGTCAATTGTGTTCGACTTACATGACTAGATGAATTCTCAAACAAATTATAGTGTTAAGTGAAGTGGTTAGGATATTGTTGTGAAGGTACAAAAGAGGTTCGCAATAGAAGGTCCAAACTTCATTAGAGATATGATGCACTCACATGTTGTAAAGGAGTTTTGGTTGGTAAGTCTCGATTTACTAGGTGTTTGAATGTTTCTCCAATGCCAAAATAATCTAGTACTAGAAAACATACCTGTGCGATGCACCGGTATAAGGAAAATAAATTTTGGACAAAAACTGACGCGACCCAAATTATTGCTTTGAGTTTTGGAGAAGACAAATTATAGTGAAAAATTGTTGGAAACATATATTTTAATGGATGCACTAAACCCAGAACTCTATAAAATACTTAGCCCTCTTACTATATATACTATGTGTTTTGCTACGGAAAGTAAAAAAAATTCTCAGAACGTATCTCGCACTGGCTAATAAATATGATTCAATAGTATTTAAAAAAAGCTTATAAATATAAGGTAACTGTTTCCACCCCCGTACGAGAAGTAGTAGGATTGGTGCCATCCCTTATTTTAGAAACTCCTGAAATTATCTGCTCGTAAACTTGACTAAGCACATTGGTCTTGTCTAACTTTCTTGAGGAAGAAAACACACATTGCAGAACATATCTAAAAAACTCAAGCAAATCGAATGACCTGGACCAGCGAGTTGTCCTCCTCGCTTTATAAACAAAAAGCTGAACAACATATGCATAAGTTGGAAGAGGACAGTGATGGAATATCAATACATTGTTAAGCATAACTAACAAATGGAGCTATACTTACAATGCGACTGCAGTAGATGTATTTTTTCTTCATGGCTGATCAAACTGGCCTTCAATGTATTTTTTCTAGGGTACACCATGGGAGGTGTACCAAACATATAGGAGAACTGCCGACGACAGGTACAACACCGTATGGCGGCAAGTTTAGTCTGTCAACATAGGGTGAGAGCTCCCCAAACCCTAAGCCTACTCTCCTACCATCAACTGTTGGAAATATGCCATAGAGACAAATAGTAGTAAGGACTATTATCATATTTCATATAGCTTATGATTAAGTTTTATATCATGCTATAACTGTATTGAGTGGAAACATCAATACACGTGTGATATACAAACAACTAGGGGTTCCCAGTAAAACTCTAGTCACTGGTTCATTGGACAACAGATGATCATGTTTCCTGATCATGTGGTATTTATGCCAGTTGGAAATAGAGTCATCTCATTCCGAGAATGAGATGATGAACCAATACCCAACCTAAACATCGTGACCCAATCATATCACGAAGTTCAAGTTACAATGATTAGAAATGGATCCTCGTAGACAATTCCTTAGACCGTGAGGCTATATCAATCACTGTCTCCCGAGAGTGCTTAGATAGCATCAAATGCCACTCGGTAATACAGTGGTTATAAAGGTGTGTTCAGATACTCGGAGAAAACCGTAGAGGCAATATATGTCAAGAGCGGGATTTGTCTGTCCATGTGACGGGAAGATACTTAAAGGGCGGAGAAGTTATATCCAATAGCTACGCGTGTGATTTGATCACGGGGATATCACTTGTCGGAACGAGTCAAATAGCGTTGTTCAGTAACAAGATTGAACACGACATGGTGATGTCATTGATCAGATATCGGGCAATGCAAGTATCGAGTGACAAAGGGAATAAGACACGACTGTCCCGGTTCAAACGACAAAAGATCTTCGTGGAACGCACAGGGGTCACATGGCCATCCAGGTCCCTCTGTTGATCATTGGTGCGGGAGTGTCCCGACCATGTCTGGAGTGTTCCCGAACCATGGGGTATCACGCTTAAGGGCTTGATGATGCTTAGAGAGTGTTTATAGGATCGGTGGAATCGCCGAAGAATTGTAGAGAGAAAATCGGAAGGGTTTCAGTAAGTCCGGAGGATGTCCGGAGTGGAGGTGGAAGGTGTTGCATAGCCACGGAGATTGAATAATGTGTGAATAAATGTTAAATATTGATTTAATCATTTATTCATAATTATTTAATAAAGAGAAAAATCAATTAAATGGTCAAAGGCTTAATGGGCCAATTCCCGGAGGGAGAGGGCCCATTAGGGGAAAGGAGAGAGGGAGAAGGGGCCCAGGGGGTGGCCGGCGGTGCCACCCCTCCCGCCTCCTCTCCTTTAGTCCCACCCTGGGACATTGAGGGAGGTAGTACCTCCCCTCCCCCTATATATAGTGGGGGTATTCGGCCAAATTAAATACACCAATAATCAATAAAGGTCTTCTCACTTTTGGAAGGACCTTCAATTGATATTTTATCTCTACCCTCTTTCTCATGTGACCATGGTCCCAAGTCTGGACTGCGCGAACGAGAGACATCTTCACATGCGAGCCGTCGCTTCTGGGATTTGTATCCGGAGCTCTACTTCCGCAATCGCTGGATCGGGAAGCGGAGTCATCGCCGTGCACGGACGTGTGTAACTCCCCGCGAGGTGTCGCACTTGAGGCACTCAAGTCATTGGAGCCAAGGAGCGCAAGGACTTCATCACGACCTTGAGGTCGGCTTCGGCTCGTCTACATCAACCACGCTCTCCTGAGCGTTGACAACGCTTTTCGGTCTTCAAGGGTAAGTTCGCGAAAAGTCACTCCCGTTACTGTATTACTAATAGATAGGTCCTGGCAGCTTTAGGGGTTCAGGGGCGTAGGATAAAATTTATTGTTTTCATACGCGGAACCCCTCAGTGGTATCAGAGCTAGATCTATGCGTAGTAATGCTAGTACTGGTAGAACACACGAGATGTAGTCTGTGGGCGTTGATCTTTTAGTTGTTACCCTCCCACGTGTACTTGTGTATACCGCAGTAATGCTTGATGAAGCGGCCCCCAACCGACTTTACGCGTTCATTCGCGAGACTGGTCCACGCTTGACATACGGCTTGTACCGTATAAAGTGGCTTAGGGGGTGTCTGTCTCTCCCGCATTAGTTGGTATGCCATTTGCAATGGAGGGCCCCGAAAGGGGTGTAGTAGAGACAACTACTTGATCAATGTTGTGTTGAAAGTTTGTAGGTAAGAACGGTTCTTGTGCGAAAGCCCATTCAGCCACGTAAAACATGCAAAGATAAAGTAGAGGCGTCTAACTTTGTTTTGCAGAGGGGCGTTGCTTTGTGATATGGTTGTGGCAAAGATAAAGTGATTACATTTTGTTACGTAGTAGTAGATAGTCACGGAGGTGACGAACTACCACACTGGAATGACACCGGTACCCTGGTGTCTACGGCGCTGGAACCCGGTGACGGCGGATGGAGATCACGACGTGAAGGACCGTATCAGATAGCATTTACATTTGATGTTATTGTTTGTATATATTATTGTGTGCTAGTATTAGATACTCGACGGTAGCCTAATAAGATGATCCCTGTTAAAATTACCAACGATTGTGTTCCCCCTTAGTGTGCACCACCAAGAAAGTTCTTCGATATGAGGCGATCCAGGGTACAGGCCTGGGTGTCAGATATATCTACATTCGCATATAGTGGGTGTAAGCCATGTTGCACAGCGAATACACTAAGGTTGAGTTGGCGATCCTAGCATGTGCAAACATGGCCTCGGAACGCGGATGGTCAAAAGATCGAGCACGAGTCGCATGAATGATGTGACCGACGTTTAGCGTCCATCCTTGAACCCACATTGATGGTCGTGACGATCGGGGGAGATGTGGTTGATAGGGGTCGTGTTATCACTAGGAACCCTTGTGGGGTTAGGTGTTTCTGAGTGGAGTTATTATTAACTCATTTAATTATAAAATTAATCTAAATTCCTTTTGCAATTATAAAATGTAGATGGCTCACCGTGAATCTTACTTTGTCATTGAGGATTGGGTAAAGGGTGAGAAACTTAAACTTGATGGATCCAACTTCCCTAGGTGGCTTGTGCGCCTGAATGATCTCCTTACTAGGAATTATGTGGTAGACTACATACGCCGCACGATGGATTTGACTGAGCCAGTTTACTATGCAACCCAACAAGAGCTAGCAGACCGCTACTATCGTCAAGAGATGTCCACCTACATTCAGATAATAATGTGTTACAGGATGGTGGATGAACTACATCCGCTCATGGGTGATCTTGATCCATATTCAATGGTGGATCAGCTGAGAGAAGAGTTCATAGGCCATGTGCGCATGTGGAAGCACGAGCTACTTGGAGAGTTCCTCTCCATACAGATAGAGGAGCATACATGTCTGAAGGGTCACTTGGAGCACATGCTTGATGCACACATGAGACTGGTTCACTTCGTGGATTACTGGACGGCTGATCCATTTGCGATAGACATACTGCTTCGATCGTTGCCTCCTAGCTACGAAGGACATGTTCGGAGTAGCATCATGAGTGGTGATACGAAAACATTGGATTTCCATGAGTTCATATTACGTTTTAGGAACGTAAAGGTTGAACCAATCACCGGAGAGGTCATCAATGACAAAGATATATATTTGATATATAATTTTATAAATGTTATAATCTTGCAAAAATATTTGCAGTGTTAAGTATATCTGATACTTGTTCTGTTTTGTTGAAAACAGGTCCTTCTGCATGAGAGGTGCTTGCTAGAGAGGAGGTGACGTTGCATGTTGATGGCAAGCATGATGATGATGGCCGACGACACTCTCCCTCGATATTTATCATTTAGTTTACGTTTTAGGATGATTATTGTAATCAAGAGATTGTGAACTTCTTTAGTGTGTCTCACACTTCGTGAGACGGTTATTCGTATGAGTTTGTAACAAACAGTTGTTTTGCCTTTATAAATGATATCTATTCGTGTTCATATCTTGTTTGATTATGTGTGAATTATCCTTGTTGATTGAAACTAATTGATAATGCATGAACATTTGTAAAATATTGAAATGCCTTAAAATACCCAACTTAATGATCTATTCATTAATGAATAAAAACCATTGTTTAAATTCAAAGTTTTATTGACAATATGTGAAAGTCATTCGATTTCTTATCACATATAAATCATGCCTAAGTTCGGCAAAATAACTTGAACACCGTGTATTACTTGAATACAAAGTGTTTAATTAATTGTAAAAAGTAAATACATATCCGATGTATTGTGTTTTAACGAAAATGGTAATTATCATTAAATGATTGTATAAATGTGTAAAATAGTTTACCAAAGGAAACATGAATATGAAACTATTTGATTTGATCAAAGTGTTTCATCAATAAAGGGTATAAATATAAATAAGAATCCAATTACTATGATTTGATCAATAGTAATGAAATTCAACTTTATAAGAATGGCATAAAAGAGATTGTGGAATGCAAAGCGTTTTGAAACGACAAAATACAAAGCATCACAATGTGATATTAGATATCAAAGTGGGTGAATATAAGGCATCAAATAAATCGTTGTAGTGTGGATGTAGAGACCATTAGTTAGAAATAGTTAGCACTCAATTAGAATGTAGTGAACCATTTGAATTCGTGAAAGTTTTGGGGTTATTCGATATAACCAAAACAATAGCAAATAAGTCCTTATAGAGTATTCATTGGAAACTTTGAATACGAAATCCATAGCTGAAACCAAAAGAGAAGCAAAACTGGTATTGCTTGGATTTTGGTGCATTCTTGAGAAACCTCACTTCTAGTGATGTTTCTCGATTATGGAGCAAATGGAAGATAGTGAAAAACATGACGAGGATTCAAAACCCTGCATCAGAGTGTTGAGAGGCGCAACGGACAACGTTCCTTAACGATTCTCTTCATAAAAGGAAAGAATCAATGATAATGATCATTGTGTTTTTCCCACTAGTGTTTTCACTACATGAAGTAGGATTCAAAATGTAATCCATATCTTGCATGGAGACATTTGTGAATCATTTGTCATTATTCTTGGAATATGACATTCCTGCGAACTACTAAGGAAATAATGGTAAACTAAATTATGAGAAATCCTAAAAGCAAAATTCCCTTGAGATTAGAAAGCAATTCGTTGCTAAATCTCACAAGTAAAAGGGGTTACTTGAATTTTCCCAAATGACTGCGAAGCCATAGTGGAAAAAGGGGTGAATGACAAAAGCACAATTTGTCAAGTATTGGACGAATTCAAATGAATTTGATTCAAGTGTGCTAAATGTACGGTGGATTTAAGACTAGTAAAAGTACTAGTGTATCATAGTAAATCTCTCACTTTGATATTTGATCAAAGGATTTTGAAGTTATTCAAAATAGTGAGTAGATATGCAATTTGCATGAAATTGAGTGGGAGCTATAAAAGTCTTCCTAAAACAATATGTGATTGGCATATTTTTGAGTGGGAGCTTATAGGAGTAATTCTTAATTGTGTTAAGAATGAAAGCGCAAATACTTATAAATAATGATTTATAAGATGTAGAAGTTGATAATAGGTGTATTATGATATTATGTAGTATTCCTTAAGGGATTCTGAAAGGGGTTTCAGAATAGAAGTTAATTAAGGAACTGATCCTTAATAACTCAAATTAGGAATAGTATTAAGTTTAACATCAATGGTTGAAAGAAAAAAAAGGATGATCATCATCCACTATGTTGAGACATAGGTTCTATCTTAGAAAACCATGATGATAACTTAACATAATATATGATCCAAGAAGGAACATTTGAAAGTGATTAAGTTCGAATCATGGAATGTTGAGCTAAGTTTGTCCGTAGTGTCTAATAGAGAACTATAGACATGTTTTCCAAATCCATAAAGGATGACATATCTTAAAGCATAAAGAGTTATGTTATAAGGGAATATGTTGGAAACTCCTATAGATACCGATTAAAGTCAAGTAGGAAGCGAGGTGAACAAAGACATCGAAAGTTGCACAGAGTGCACTAGTGTTTCGATGAATACATTTATAATAATAAATAAGGGTACCATCTAAAGTATTGTATAATGTTATGGCAGGGCTAGTTCGCTTTTAACATAGAATGATGTGTCCCAGGGCACAGTGCCCATGAGAAAGCCCTCGAGGTTGATCTAAAGTCACTGTAGGCTCCTGGAATCATGCCTCGTTCTGCTGCCAAAATGACGATACATACATACAGATGCTATCATATGATGATAAAGTATTAATGTTAATCAAGGTGACATTAGTAAGTTGCAAAGGATTTGGGACTGTAAAATACAGACCCAAGTCTCAACCTCTTCCATGAGCAAGCATGTTCAGGGTACCGGATATATGGTGCCAATGATTGAGAACAAATGCAGCTAGTGTATTTGTACTCTAGTGCAAGTGGGAGACTGTTGGAAATATGCCCTAGAGACAAATAGTAGTAAGGACTATTATCATATTTCATATAGTTTATGATTAAGTTTTATATCATGCTATAACTGTATTGAGTGGAAACATCAATACACGTGTGATATACAAACAACCAGGGGTTCCTAGTGAAACTCTAGTCACTGGTTCATTGGTCAACAGATGATCATGTTTCCTTATCATGTGGCATTTATGCCAGTTGCAAATAGAGTCATCTCATTCCGAGAATGAGATGATGAACCAATACCCAACCTAAACATCGTGACCCGATCATGTCCCGAAGTTCAAGTTACGATGATTATAAATGGATCCTCGTAGACTATTCCTTAGACTGTGAGGCTATATCAATCACTGTCTCCGGAGAGTGCTTAGATAGCATCAAACGCCACTCGGTAATACAGTGGTTATAAAGGTGTGTTCAGATACTCGGAGAAAACCGTAGAGGCAATATATGTCAAGAGCGGGATTTGTCTGTCCATGTGACGGGAAGATACTTAAAGGGCCCACTCGGAGAAGTTATATCCAATAGCTGCGCAACATGTGATTTGATCACGGGGATATCACTTGTCGGAACGAGTCAAATAGCGTTGTTCAGTAACGAGATTGAATATGACATGGTGATGTCATTGATCAGATCTCGAGCAATGCAAGTATCGAGTGACAAAGGGAATAAGACACGACTGTCCAGGTTCAAATGACGAAAGATCTTCGTGGAACACAGAGGGGTCACATGGCCATCCAGGTCCCTCTGTTGATCATTGGTGCGGGAGTGTCCCGACCATGTATGGAGTGTTCCCGAACCGTGGGGTATCACGCTTAAGGGCTTGATGATGCTTAGAGAGTGTTTATAGGATCGGTGGAATCGCCGAAGAATTGTAGAGAAAAAACCGGAAGGGTTTCAGTAAGTCGGGAGGATGTCCGGAGTGGAGGTGGAAGGTGTTCCATAGCCATGGAAATTGAATAATGTGTGAATAAATGTTAAATGTTGATTTAATCATTTATTCATAATTATTTAATAAATAGAAAAATTAATTAAATGGTCAAAGGCTTAATGGGCCAATTCCCGGAGGGAGAGGGCCCATTAGGGGAAAGGAGAGAGGGAGAAGGGGCCAAGGGGGTGGCCGGCGCCCTAGTGGGCCAGCCTCCCCGCGCGGGGCCCATGGGGGTAGCCGGCGGTGCCACCCCTCCCCCTCCTCTCTTTTAGTCCCACCCCGGGACTTTGAGGGAGGTAGTACCTCCCTCCCCCTATATATAGTGGGGGTATTTGGCCAAATTAAATACTCTAATAATCAATAAAGGTCTTCTCACTTTTGGGAGCACCTCCAATTGATATTTCTAACTCCCCCTCTCTCTCACGTGACCGTGGTCCCAAGTCTGGACCACGCGCACGAGAGACATCTTCACCGCGGAGCGCCGTCGCGCTGTGGGATTCGGATCCGGGAGCTCTACTTCCGCAACTGCTGCTGGATCGGGGAAGCGGGAGTCATCGTCAGGCACCGGACGTGTGTAACTCCCCGCGAGGTGTCGCACTTGAGGCACTTAAGTCGTTGGAGCCAAGGTGCGCAAGGACTTCATCACGACCTTAAGGTCGGCTTTGGCTCGTCTACATCAACCACGCTCTCCTGAGCGTTGACAACGTTGTTCGGTCTTCAAGGGTAAGTTCGCGAAAAGCCCCTCCCGTTACTGTATTACTAATAGATAGGTCCTGACAGCTTCAAGGGTTCAGGGGCATAGGATAAAAATTTATTGTTTTCATACGCGGAACCCCTACATCAACAACAGGGGCACCGGCTCTGGAAAGCCAAACACATCCGTACGAAAAATCCTAGCTAAGCGCCACTGCTCGAAGTCTCTCCTGATCCTAGTCTTGATGGTCTCCATCGCTGGCCTCTTCTATTGAAAACCACATCATCTCGTTATCTCCAAAGACACCAAAATACTAAGATGATTGCCGTCCAGAGATCGCGCCTATGGGCCTTGGGGAAGTCCTTATCGTCCACCATTGAAGGAGGTCCGACTCTGCTGTGGGAATCCATTGTTGCCTGCCCCACCTCTATAACGACCAGTCCCGCGCCTCTCGGGCCAGCACACATGCGAGGAGAAGGTGTTTGATGCTCTCTGGTTCCTGGTCACATAACGGGCACTTGGTCCGTCGTGGCAGACCACGCCGCTCTAAACGGTCCGCCGTCCAATATCGATCTCTCGCAGCTAACCACGCGAAGAATTGCATTTGTACGGGGCTCGAGAGCGCTAGATCTGGGTGGTGGCCGGCGCCCGAGTAGTACCAGCAAAGAAAGCACCATATGCTGACTTCGCCGAGAGTATACACCATCGCTAGACCATCTCCAGGTCAGCACGAATGGCCATGCCTGCTCTACACCAGCTGCATACTTCATTACAACAAACTTGATCAACCAAACACACCAAGTACGCAACGCTAAACTAAAATTGCACACCTCCGTGAGACTTTGTACTCGGTCTCTCTATGTGCGTAGGTAGTCAGTTGAGTCGCTGGATGGTAGCACCTCAGACCATCGCGTCTGTGCCTTCTGCCTAGTCGCCGGCGGCATGATCCGCGTTGCCGCCCTAGTGCCGACGAGCCCCGATCTTCGCTTTCTATGGAAGATGCCCTCGATGAACCCGAAGGTGCTCGGTACACCGCGGGAGGTGGTAACTCTGCGGCAGCCTTGTCCGGGTGAGCGCGGGGAACACGGTGACGTCGGTGGCGCCTTGATCCGGCGGAGCGCGGGGGCTGCGGGGGCAGCTAGTTGGGATGCTATTACCGCTCGTTTCCTAGGAAACAGACGATAAGAGGAAATAGGACTGCCAGGCGATAGCGTCCGATCCCGTGGACGTTTTTTTTTGTCCGAACCATTATTTGACTTATTAGTGGCATAGTGGGTAATTATTTGCACCTTCAGGGGCAAAACAGTCTAGAAAAAGCAGAAACGTGTTAGAAACACTCTGTACTCTATTATTAGGTATAGATATAGCAATGCAAATAGCCATATGTGACGATTATAATTTTGTTTGGACACATTATTAATGGTTTGCTCCGAGTTTCCTCAGCAGGAAGTGCTGTGTTCCCCATCACTATTGGCTTGCGTGTCATGCCACCTTTCAGTTCTTTTCTCATCCTCCCTTTTCGACTATTGGCTTAGATGATTCATGTCAGAGGTGCTTTGCTTATGCTGCTGGATTAATACTGTCAAGCTGTTGATATAGCTACTACACGAATACTGCACAACTGGTGCACATAGATAGCGAGGGATACATGTATTTGTACTCTCTTGTGCCATGGTGATAGATCATTAGTCACTAGCTAAGATAAATATGTGTTACTGATGCAGGCAATTGGACATTGTGCGCGCTTTCACGCAACAGGGAGTGGATCATAGTCTTCTACAGGCAGGAAGCATGCAGTTTGTGCCAGCAATTGTAATTTTGGCTTTGCAGTTCATTTTGTTTACTTTCCGGCGTTTTCTGACATTTCCTGGTAATTTTATTTTGAAAACGCTGTTCAGCTAACTACTGCCATACTTGTGTAGATCTGGTCTGTGAAGGAACATTCCTACGTATTTGCTAACAGATGGTGCCATCAAGTTTTGAAAATTATTCGATGGAGGAAGTTGCTCGTGATGCTGGCATGCATGCGTCACAACATAACTGGGTTGATGAAATAATCAGGCGTGATGGAATAATTGACTTAGGTGGAGCTAATGATGTGAATTTCCACGGTTCAGCTGCAATTATTTGACTGCGATCAGCAAGAGATTCTTCAGCTCTGACCAGGTGCACTATCATTTTTATGTGTTTGCAATACCATTGTTTCTTAATTTTTTTTTGCAGAAAATCCATGCTTCCATACATCACACAAGTTTTATTGAGCTATAGCCTTTCAGTTCATTTTTGATTTACATGCTATCTAGCAATAGTGCATGCCATTTTCCCTACTTTTAAGAGCAGAGCATGCTAGAATTGGAGGTCAGATGACGGAATTAGAGGTTTAGATGTATTTCAACTATTATTTGACAACTTTGTATGTCTAATGTTATCGTAGTATCAAGCATGTACAATATGCATCATAGGTACAGAAAAAGAGCAGGGAAGAAATATTGAAGAAATTATCTTTTAGAAGAATAGTAGAGTAATATAAAAAGTCAAGTTCATTTTTTCGCTGTTTAGTCCACCAATGAAAATATGAACAGGGCCTTGAAATAACTAATGGCTGCCCGGGTTTTGACATGCTTGACACTGCTTTCTTTTCAATTAAGCTCACATGCCCGGGTTCTGCGGGGAGGAGCGGGCATGCCAAAAGTATGCACAATTGTGTTCAGAAGCTTGCAGAACTGGCCAAGAGAGTACAAAACTATGCGGTGCATCCTAGATCCAGTGATTTCTTACTCACTAAAGTGGTCTAGATACACTCCTTTCACAAAGCTAAAACATCTTATATTATGAAACGGAGGGAGTATGAACAAAGATTGGGCTCCTCAGCATGGATTGGCTTTGCTCGTCGGTTAAGAGTCTTTCATTTACCTTCCATGTTCTTCTGATCTGGATTAATCTTCAAATGTAGAAATGGCTCTACTTTCATATTTTAGCTGTCCTAATGAGTAGATCCTAATAAGTCTCCCAAATACATGATTGTGATAATTGCCTCCCGTATGCGCTCTCATAATAGATTCACCTTTACATGTGAGAGCAGCTAAATTTCCAGAAATATCATGAAGGCTAGGCTAAGAAAATGTAAGCTTCCATATCTCTTAAGCTAAGAATGGTGACCAGTAGCCACAGTTAATTTGTTTCACACCCTTTGGTTTTACTTGGAAAATGACTACAATAATCATGTTGTATAGTACAAACTTGATTAGCTACTAAACTATGGTCCGGCCGTGCTTCTATAAGATGTAATATTGACATTTTTTAAACCTTAATGTATTTATTATAAAGAAGGCTTCAAAACAAAATTTAGTCAGACCATTTAAAATACAAATGAACATTGCTTATGTGTCCTAAAGAAAGTTTTGTGACCCTACTAAAATGTTGGTGTTATATCCTTCATTCAGCATTCCAATAACTTTGGATGACATCAATTGCTCTCCCGCACTCAGCCTCCACCATTCCAACATGACCACTTTATTGTGAAAATTATTCATTAAAATCTTAATCTTAGGGGAGTATGTACATGCAAGTGCAATTCTGGCGAGAAGAAACCGTAGGAAGTAAATGAAATGTCTCAAATCATATGCAATTTTTTTTATTGAGAAGTTATAGTTATCACTGACTGCTGTCAATTTGGAGTGACTTGAAGTACTCTCTCCGTCCAAAATAAGTGTCGTGGTTTAGTCTACATTTGCATGTATCTATTTTTATCTATATTTAAGATACAAATCGTAGAAAAAAGTGCTCACGACATTCTATCGATTTCATTATTTCCCAACTTCTGTGTGAGTAGGACATTTGACATCCGTCAATGTGAGCAATAATTTCTTGTATTCCCTTCGTCCCAAAATAAGTGACTTGAGTTTGTCTAGATTTGTATGTACCTATATACTAAAACGTGTCTAGATATATCTAAATCTAGATAAAATCATGTCACTTTATTTGGGACGGAGGGAGTATCTCATATCCACGGCCACGGACTGGGTGGCTGCACTCTTCCTCTTCTTGTACTCTATCACGGAAGGAGTAGCTGCTGCTGCACCTGGAGACTTGTTGCTTAGCCACGCTTTGCTGCAAGCTTCACTTCACGACACAAACGGTCCCTCAGGGACATGGGTTTCACGAAAGGTTCAGGGTAAGCAGGGATTGAAGACGAGGCGCAGGTGCGGGGCAGATGGGATCATGGTATCTAGGCCGGGGTGACAAATCTTATTAGCTTTGCGACAAGTGATTAACGAAGAATGAAAATAAAATCGCAGCGAAGGGGACACAGATTTAACGTGGAAAACCCTCTCTAAAAAAGAGAGACGAAAAACCACGGGCGTCAACCAGCGAAACTTCACTATAGGGAGAGTGTTTACGCAACGCGGGGATTTCACAAATACAACTTATCCTAGCCGGCGGCTTACAAAAAGTATATATAGCGATGGTAACCTAGGTCATCAACGATCCGTACCGCGGGGGGCTGTCGCCCCCCGCACCCCCCACAGGCATTCCTGTTGGGCACAGAGTGGACCAACTTCACACTCCGCTCCACATAGGGCCAAGCCTCCGGCAACGGGCCTCGCTCCGTCAGAAGTTGGCCTCTACTTTGTAGAATTTGGATCAACATATAACAAACTCCACCTTGAGACAAATTCCTTCTTGTAGCATCAACAGTAATCATCTCCCTGAAGAAACAAAAAAAACACTTTCGGCGCCAATAGCCACTTGGGCTAAGCAGTTATACCAACTAAGCTTGAGCATAACTCAAACTTAGCAACAGGAACAGGCTTTGTCATCATATCAGCAGGATTATCATGAGTGCTTATCTTGCATACCTTCAGTGTACCTGTGCAACAATATCACGAACATAATGGATACTTGATATCAATGTGCTTTGTTCTCTCATGGAACATCTCATCCTTAGTAAGGTAAATAGCACTTTGACTGTCACAGAACAGGTTAATGCAAGAATCATCCTGACAAACCTCAGCATACAAACCTTTCAACCAAACAGACTATTTGCAAGCTTCAGCAACAACCATATATTCTGCTTCGGTTGTAGATAGAGCAACAACTGGTTGCAGTGTTGCCTTCCAACTCACGGCACATCCACCTACCATGAACATATACCTGTGAGGGACCTCCTCTTATCCAAGTCGGCAGCAAAATCTAAATCCATATAGCCTGTGAGTCCCTCATCAGTCTTGCCAAACTTCAAGCAAGCGTTGGATGTGCCACGTAGGTACCTGAAAATCCACTAAACAACTTTCCAATATTCTTTACCAGGATTAGCCATGTAACGACTCACCAAACTCATGGCATGATAAATCAGGGCGAGAGCAAACCATGACATACATCAAGGAACCAACAGCACTAGAATAAGGAACTCGAGACATGTACTCAATATCTTCATCAGAACTAGGACATTGCAATGCTGGAAATTTAAAGTGAGGAGCAACAGGAGTACTAACAGACTTTGCATCATGCATATTAAAACATTGAAGAACTTTCTCAACGTAACTTTGCTGACTAAGAAATAGCAACCTAGATTTTCTGTCCCGTTTAATTTCCATACCTAGGATTTTCTTAGCAGCACCAAGATCTTTCATCTCAAATTCACTACTTAGGTGTGCCTTCAAAGTAGTGATTTCTTTCATGCTCTTGGCAGCAATTAACATATCATCAACATATAACAGCAAGTAAATAGGTGATCCATTAACAAACTTTATATAGACACAACTACCAAACTGAGACCTCTTAAAACCTTGTGAGATCATAAATGAATCAAACCTTTTGTACCACTATCTTGGAGATTTCTTCAAACCATAAAGCGACCTCTTCAATTTGCACACAAAATCCTCTTTTTCAGGAACTATGAACCCTTCAGGTTGGTCCATGTAAATCTCCTCCTCCAGTTCATCATGCAGAAAAGCAGTCTTTACATCTAGCTGCTCAAGCTCAAGATCATGCATAGCAACAATACCAAAGAAAGCACGAATATAACTATGCTTCACAACCGGAGAGAAAACATCATTATAATCAATACCTGGAATCTGGCTGAAACCTTTTGCTACTAACCTTGCCTTAAACCTTGGAGGTTCATTAGGAGACAAACCGTCCTTTCTCTTGTATATCCACTTACAGCGGACGACCTTCTTCTGTTTAGGCAAGCACACAACTTCCCATGTGCCATTCTTATCAAGCGATTGCATCTCTTCTTACATAGTAGAAACCCACTTCTCGCGGTCAACGGATGCAATAGCCTCATTGTAAGTAGCAGGTTCAGTATCATGCTCCACCTATTCAGCACAACTCAAAGCATAATGAGCAAGATTCCACTCTTCAATTAAACGACGAGGTGGAACTATGTTACGCCTCGGTCTATCAGCAGCAATAGATTCCTGTGGCTGCTGCAAAACAGTAGGTGAGTGCTGAACACCATCATCATCAATGTTTTCCTCATGAGTATCATCAACAACAACATTATTATCAACAGATTTCTGTAGGTGCTCCACCTGCACACGAACTCCCTCCTCTCCAATAGCAACAGGAGAGGGATCTGACGACAAGCTGTCATGATACATAACGGATTCATTGAAAATAACGTTTCTACTCAACAAAATCTTTTTAGTTTCAGGATTCCATAGTTTATATGCCTTAACTCCTGAACCATAACCAAGGAATATGCACTTGACAGCTCTAGGCTCTAACTTTCCATTATCAACATGAGCATAAGCAAAGGCAACCAAAACTCTCAACTGTGAATAATCAGCAGGCGAACCTGACCATACCTCAATGGGAGTTTTCTTCTCAAGTGGAATAGAAGGTGACCTGTTGATGAGGTAGCACGCTGTGTTGGCTGCTTCAGCCCAGAAACGTCTATGCATACCTGCATTGGACAACATACAGCGAGCCCTCGAGATGATGGTTCTGTTCATGCGCTCAGCCACGCCATTCTGCTGAGGAGTGCAAGGGATGGTGTGGTGCCTGATCATACCATCATTACTGCAAAACTCCTCAAACTCATTAGAACAGAATTCCATACCATTGTTAGTACGTAATACCTTTACCTTCTTTTCAGTTTGCTTTTCTACCATAACTTTCCACTTCTTAAAAGCATAAAAAACATCAGATTTATGTTTCAGAAAATATGGCCACACTTTTCTTGAGTAGTCATTAATAATAGTAAGCATGTAATTAGCACCACCAATAGATGTCTTACGGGAAGGCCCCCATACATCAGCATGCACATAATCTAAAATGCCTTTGGTGGTATGAACGGAAGCATTGAATTTAACTCTTTTGTGCTTACCAAAAACACAGTGCTCACAGAACTCAAACTTACCCAAGTTGCAACCATCAATGAACTCTCTCTTAACCAACTCTGCCATGCCATGTTCGCTCATAGGCCCAAGACGCATATGCCACAGATTTGTTTTACCACAACCATCAGAATCATTAGCAGTAACAGCAGCAGCAATACTAGGCAAAGTGCTACCTCTAAGAATATATAACTTAGCAGAATTCATATCACCTATCATGTGAATAAGAGAGCCTTTTGATACCTTTAACAACCTACGCCCACTGGCATACTTGTATCCATCAACGTCCATGGTACTCAGGGAGATCAGATTTCTGGCCATGCTTGGTATGTGCTTCACCTCATTCAACGTACGCGTCACGCCATCATGTGTCTTGATCTTAACAGATCCAACTCCGACAATATGGCATGGGTTGTCATTCCCCACACATACAAAATCTCCAGTCTACACAGACTCATATGAACTGAACCAATCTTTGTTACAGCAAATATGAAACGAACATGCAGTATCAAGTATCCATTCATCATCACGAGAAGCACAAGCAGCAAAAACGGCTAAACATTCACCATCAGAACTATCACCAGAAACAACAGCAGCCTTACCATTACCCTGATCCTTATCTTTCGGTTGGTAAGTGTTGTTCCTTTTCTCCTTATTCTGCAGCTTCCAACAATCATCAATAACATGATTAGATTTCTTACAATACCTGCAGAACGTGTCCTTTCCCTTGGACTTCGAACAACTTTTTCCGTCTTTGCTCTTATCTTGGTTGCCATGGTTGTTAAATCTCTGCTCGGTCCTGCCACGAACCTGCAGAGCTTCAGCCTTGGAAGACGCCCCATCTGCCTGCACCATAGATTTCATCTTTTCCCTCTGTTTGAGGGCATCTTGCACTTCATCAAGGGTTATCTTATCACGGCTCAACAACATTGTATCACGAAAGTGAGTATAAGAACTAGGCAGCAAGCATAAGAGTAATAGGGCTAGATCCTCATCATCATATTTTACTTCCATAGATTGCAAATCAGAAATAATCTCTCTGAAAAGAGATAAGTGATTCATTACCGATCCACCTTCCTGCAATCTATGCGAGAACAACTTCATCTTCACATGCATCTTACTGGTTAGATCCTTTGACATGCAGATCGATTCCAGTTTCCCCCAAAGGGCAGCAGCAGATTTCTCTGTCAAAACTTCCTGCAAAATATTATTGGATAGATGAAGTTGAATCATAGACAAAGCCTTACGGTCCTTCCGCTTCTCTTCGTCAGACCAACTCTTAGCATCCTTTTTCCCGAATCCATCCAGCGCCTCATCCAGATCTAAAGTTTGGGCGAGAATCGCCCGCATCTTCACCTGCCACAAGCAGAATCTTGTGGAGTAGTCCAGCTGCGGTAGATTGAACTTCAATGACGACATATCGCAAAACCTAGATTAGAACCCGGGGCTCTGATACCACTTGTTATCTTTGCGACAAGTGAATAACGAAGAACGAAAATAAAATCGCAGCGAGGGGGACACAGATTTAACGTGGAAAACCCTCTCCAACAAAGAGAGGGGAAAAACCACGGGCGCCAGCCAGCAAAACTTCACTATAACGGAGAGTGTTTATACAACGCCGGGGATTTCATAGATGCAACTTATCCCAGCCGGCGGCTTACAAGAAGTATATATATCGGTGGTAACCTAGGTCATCAATGGTCCGCATCGGCCCAAGACTCCGGCGACGGGCCTCGCTCCGCTCCATCAGAAGTTGGCCTCTACTTTGTAGAATTTGGATCAACATATAACAAATCTCACAAGTCGAGGTTGAGCAGAAGTTTCTAGACTGGAGGAGAAGCGAATAACTCCCCGTGGGGTGATTGCCGAGGTCACGGTTTGCACGAAGTGGTTGAGATCGTATCGATCTGTGTTGGAAATTTTGCCGAACGGGGAGGAGCGAGAGAAGGTCCACAAGTCGTCAGACACGAGATGAGAGAGGCGATGATGTAAAAACGAGTCTCCCCAACTCAGTTTTAATACTCCTCCGACCCATATTAGTTGACTCGAATTTGTCTAGATTCAGATGTATGTAGCCATGTTTTAGTACTAGATACATCCGAATCTAGATAAATCCAAGTCAACTAATATGGGTCGGAGGGAGTACTACTAGTACAGTGATTTCCGTGATTCTCTGATTGTTGGTGCTTAATTGTTGGTCCGTAATTTCCATGTTTCCCCAAGTTGATTGGACCGTCCATTACTTTCTTAACCGTTGACATGATTGCTGTTTGCTTTCCATATTTTCCCCTAGGGAAATTTGGTGTGAGTGATGACCAAGGCTGCAGATTCTACTACTACTAGGAGTGGTGAGTTCTTCAGACCATTTATAGTCAAAAAAATCTTCGCTGATGTATTTATATGCGACATTTAACATGGCTGTTGTCAAGTTATCCAAAGAATTAAAGTTGTTCCAGCGAAGATTTCTTTTGCAAAATTTGCTGAGCAGACCATTCTGACAATCCTATTTGTTTCTAGAATGGCTAGAATGTGTTACAACCGGAGAATTTTTCGCGCAAATACTAGGGTATCTATAATAGATGGGGAAATCTAAAAAGAGGCGCAGCACGGTTTGCTCCTGCGTGCGGCGGTGCATCGCGATTCGTGAAAGCATCGCACGTGCTGGGAGCACTCAGTCCTTATCCCTTCCCTCTTCCCCACGGTTCCTCCCGAGTCCTTGACCACTCATCTCTCTCTCAAATCGTCACAGGAAAGAGCAGCGTCTGCCCCTGATGTGCACGGCGCGACACGGGAAGGGCTGCAACAGGCAGCCTCCGATGAGCACGGCGCGCCGCGAGGAGGGCTGCACCATGCCGCCGCCAATGAGGCTGGCGCTCCGCGAGGAGACGTGGGGAGGGATGGTCCTGGTCGCCACCAGGAGGGCTCCGCCAGCCCACCGCTTCCGATGAGCGCGGCGCGATGCTGGGAAGGCTGCTCCCGTCAACAACAAGCGTGGGGCAACACCGGTTGGGCTGATCCTGGCCGCAGCCGGCGAGCTTGGCCTGACCTAGTGAGGACTCCTCTAGGACGTCGCCTCCAGTGAGCTCGAGGAAGAGGCTTGTACCCATAGGGTAGGGACACAATCGACGATGAGGATGCAGCAGGGAGGACACCGTAGAGCTCGCATCCAGGATCGTCGCCGCGGGCCGTAGAGCTCGCATCAGGAAAGGCCACCACGCGCCATCAAGCATGCAGCAGGAGCGCTCGTACATGGAGACATGCAGAGAAGGTTTTCATCGAGGTAGGAGGCCAGTACTTACGAGCGCTGACTGCAAATGGAGGCGTGAACGTGACAACGAGGCCGGCAGCCGGCGTGATTGACTGAGTTTTTCTTCTTCCTCTCTACTCGTTCTGTTGATTTTTCTGATGCAAGCAGCAGAGGTGGTACCGATGCTGTTTAAGTTTCTTGAGTTTTTACCCGTTGAAATTGATAGCTCGTGTGATGTGATACACATGCTCTTTCACGTGCTGAGTGCAGTTTGGGTCTTCAATTTCTTTTGTTAATTTGGCAGTTGTTTATTGATAACCTGGTAGATACCAAGTTATAATCTGGTAATTGTAAGCAAGATAACTAATCTGGAGGAGTCCATATTTTGATTTTTGGAATTTTGCGAAGTGATAACCAGGCAATGGCTAAGTGTTAATATGGTAGTTACTAGATGATAATCTGTTAGTTGTTAGCGGGATAATTAACATAGAGGAATCTATATCTTGATTTTGTTTTTTCCTAAGTGATAATTTGGCGATGGCTAAGTGTTAATCTGGCAGTTACTAGATGATAATCTGGTAGTTGTTAGCAGGATAATTAATCTGAAGGAATCTATATCTTGATTTTTTTCCTAAGTGATAACTTGGCAATGGCTAAATGTTAATCTGGCAGTTACTAGGTGATAATCTGGTAGCTGTTAGTAGCATAATTAACCTGAAAGAGTTCATGTCTAGATTGACATTTGCTAAGTGATAAATTGCTAAATGATAATCTGATAAATGTTAAGTGATAATCTGGTATTTGCTAAGTGATAACCTAGTAATTGTTAGCAAGATAATTAACTTGGATGAGTGTATGCCAAATCATAGAGAGCAGCTGAGTTAGATCACAGAGAGCTAGTGCAAAATTTGCAAATTGATAAACTAGCATAGGTCTATAGTTGTTGCATGCGTAGTCAGGCAGCAGCACAGCTCGGGTCGGGGGGCTAGCTGCTGCATGCTTGTCTCGGTAGGGGGCGAGAGAGAGGTCAGCCGCCGCACGATATGCTGCCCGTGCTGTGTCGCTTTCGCGCGAGCCGGCAGCCGCCGCTCGGGAGCTAGTTATATGTGGCACCGCGCGTTAGCAGGGTCCATAATAGATTTAGGGGTGCGCCTTGGCGCATGATCTCGTTGAATTCGAACTAATTTAGCGCTAATAAATGAGCAACAAATAAATACATTCAAATAAAAACGGATGTATTCGAACTAATTTAGCGCTAATAAATGAGCAACAAATAAATACATCCAAATGAAAACGGACGTAGCGATGTCCTGCAAGTTTAAATCAAAATAGACATGGCAAATACTATCCGGTAAAAGGGTGCAAGCACCTCCTAATTTCCAGGCACCAGTCCAATGATTACGTGTTAACTATAAGCTACTGATTGTGTCAAAAAATACTAGAAGCTACTGATAAAATCTATGGAGCGATTTGTGGCAAAGCCTGAATTTAGCAAAAAGATAAAGTTGGTTGCATCTATGGAATATGGATGGTACAAATAGTTGCATTTGAAGGGAAAAGTAGTACAGATTCAGTTTTAATCATATTTAGAAATCAAAATTTGCACTTTCTATTGGAAAATAGAACAACGGGTATTCAAGGAAACCGAAGACTATGCTTTCATATGACTTCCAAGCTATCATTAGCCATTATCTAAGGGCCTCCAAATCTTTTAAAGAGAAATGTCATGAATATGATATTATATAGGTCGATCAGTTTTCCAACTGTGGATGCTCATCTCACTGGGTGTCAACAAATCGATATGGTCATATCTATGGAGTAGGTCAATTAAAGATGGGCACAAAGCAGTGACCAAGTTGAGTTATTAAAAAAAGCATTCGTCGGTATATCTCATAAAATATGAATTCAAACTCCTGGTGGGTTTTCATGAAGATTACATACGTTTAGTCCGGAATTTTTGGTGGGGAGAGGATGAGAAGAAAAGAGAAGTTTATTGGGCAGCTTGGGACATCCTCACTAAACCAAAAAATCTTGGCGGAGTAGGCTTCAGAGATACTAAATGCTTCAATCATGCCCTCCTCGCTAGACAGTGCTGGAGGATCATACAACAACCTAACAGCCCTCTGTGCTAGGCTTTTGAAGTCAATATATTTTCCCCGGGGAAATTTTTTGGACACAGTCTTGAGGCAAGATGCCTCTCCCTCTTGGCATGCAATCGAGTTTGGACTTGAGCTGCTAAAAGAGGGGCTGATATGGAGGATTGGGAATGGCAAGAAAGTCAATATGTGGAGAGACAATTGGATCCCAAGAGACTTCAACCTCAAGATTCTGGCAGGTAAATCAAAATCCAGAGTTCGCAAAGTAAACCAGCCCCTCATCCCAGGCACAAACAGGTGGAATGAAGAGCTTGTGAAGAAAGTCTGCTATAATCAAGATGTTGATTGGATCGTTCAACAAAAGCTTTCTCAACAATTGTGCTATGACTTTGTGGACTGAAACTACGAACGCTCTGGACTGTTCTCTGTTAAAAGCGCCTACAAACTAGCTTACAACATACAATATGGGACTAGATGGCTTGCGAGTGGAAGCTCTAGCTCGGACAACTGCAGGAATATGTGGAAATTCATTTGGTCTGCTCCAGTTCCTAACAAAGTGAAGATTGTGGGTTGGAGAGTTGCGTGCGATAACCTGGCAACGAAAATAAATAAATTCAGAAGAACTTTAGAGGTCAATAGTACCTGCAATATCTGTGGTATGGCAGAAGAAGACAGTTTCCACGCCATCGTGAGCTGCACAAACGCCCGAGCGTTGAGAGAGGTGATGAGAAAACACTAGGATCTTCCGACGGAACAAGCTTTCCGATATACTGGTCCTGATTGGCTGCTTGTGCTCCTAGCTGATTGCAATAATTTGCAGAGAGGACACGTCCTCTTACTTCTTTGGAGATCATGGCATCTTAGGTGCAACATCACACATTAAAGTGGCGATGAGACTATCTCCAACTCTGCCTCCTTTCTCCTCAGCTACGTAGGATGTTTGCAGGATCCTGAGCTCTTCACCAATAATGATAGAGGTAAAGCTTCCTAGTCTACATCTATACGAACTGACAATGCTACCTGTTCTGGTATAAACATGACAATAAAGCAAACTGGGGGAGTTTGGATTCCACCTGTTGTTGGGAAAATCAAAATAAATGTGGATACGGCGTTTCGATCGTCTTCTAGTGATGCAGCCATTGGGGTGGTTGCTCGCGATCACCGCGGAACTACCAGACTAGCTGCGAGTATGGTCATTGAGAAGTGCTTTGATGCGTAAGAAGCGGAAGCTCAAGCAATTCTCGAAGGCCTCATGGTTGCAATCGGCTACGATCTTAACCTGTCCTCGCTAGAGTCAGACTGTGCGGCGGCGGTTGCAGCTTCTAATAGCTTTCATGACGACACCTCTAGGTGCTGGAGCATCTAAAGAGATATTTCTAGTTTAAGAGCTTGTCTTCCAGGCTGCTCTCTTCTTAAAATTGGTAGATCTCGCAACGTAGCTTCTCATATCTTTGCTAAGCTAGCCTCCAAATCTGGAACTAGTAACGTGTGGCTGGACCATGTCCCAGAGGCTGTCTTAGCTATGTATGATCAGAACATTGTAAACATAAACAATGACAGTGAGTAATGTATGTGTTGTTGGCCCTAAAAAATATGAATTCAATATCCAAAAATAAAAAATCGACTTCAAAGAAGATTTTGGTTGAGTCGAAGTATCTTAGTAATCATTCTGTGAATAAGTGGACGGTTGTAATATGAATCTTGTTCAGAATATATCCAGTAGAGGTCTATCCTAGTTTTCACCAAAAAATTGTTGGGAATGTACTATGTGTCAAAAAGTTACCCTCCCTCAAACTTGTACTTGTTGCCTCCAAGCACCCCCCACCAAAAAGGTTGATCTCAACACACTTGTACTCGCAGAAATCAGTTACATACCTGGAAGAGGAAATGACCAACTTCAAGGAGGGTAGTGTTTGCACAATGAATTTAACAAACAAAGAAATAAAAAGCAGGAAAACTTTATTGAGTCTGCAATTAGAAAATAACAAAGCAGTCATAGTAGGTGTAACCGATAGATAGGGCACCATCTGCAGCATGATGGCAATGCCACACGTTCAAACAAAAGGCGAAGGACTTCTTATTCAAACAAGTAATGAAGAATTTTGTGAAACCTCTTACTAAACATGAGAAATGGTATGTAACATATCACCATGGAAAGAAAGCTCAGTTGTATCATCTAGTATAAGTGGGAAGATACATGCCATCTAGTCTAAAGGTTGGGCACTCTGAATAACATTAGGTGATTTGTATGGGCACCAACACAGCCATTAAAGAATATTCAGACATAAATGAGAGCAATCTTTAACCTTGGCATTCTATATGCGATGTAGATAAATTTCAGTGATTGGATACACAAGAACATCAATAGAAATGAATTTTCAGAAATAAATGTCAATTCTTTACATTAATATCCTATATGGGCACCGAGAAAACCACATAGAGTCTTCTGCAATATTATGTGGAGGCATAAATACGTGTACAGTATGTCAGTACACACAAAACCACCACATGTCTAATCATGACATTTGGAAGTACAACAACCTAGCTAAGTAACCAACACTGACAAAGGTTTGCAACTCGATGTTGACCCGTAGGCTATAGGCGTTGCTGGAGAGCTACAAAATTCCTTTCAGTGACATGATGTCGGCGAAGGGTGTGTTTCAAATGCCATGAAGAATGATAATAATACACAAGTTCTGTAGGGACGCAAAAGATTAGGAGATATATGTATAATATAATAATATAGCAGCCACAATCTGCGGTGTGAGTAAGATGGATAGAAATTTCCTTACACTAAATAACTGTATATTTTCTGAGAAAGGATCAAAGCAAGAGAAATGAACATAAACACATTATAAGACGTCAAGTTCATAATTAAGTTAAAATGATGTGCTGCTTTAGTTTCTAAGTCTATAAATGTGGAAACAGATGTAGCAAATTCCTCACATTATACCTCATCTTACTGCAAAATGGTTATTGAAGCCCATTTAGAATAGAGATTTTTATTTTCGTGCCATCGGTTCGTTAGTTGTACTCAGTTTTCCCTAGTCACTTAGTTTTTTCTCACTTTTACCCATCTCCTTATACGAAACTCTCACATGGTCTGAAAATCGCCGTCCGTCAGCCTTGTTGTTACATGCTGACAAGTGGGGCCGCGTTCAGTCGGGTCCCGTAGTGGACACTCACCGTTACGTGCTGATGAGTAGGGCCATGTTTTGTCGGGTCCCATAGTGTACCCTTGTCGTTACATGCTAACAAGTGGGGACACATTCAGTCGATTCCCGTAGTGGCACCTCAACTTATCTAGATCAGCATCGGACCATAGCTTATCCATGTGAGTACCGGACCCACACCTTATCCACGTGAGCGCCGGACCCACAGCTTACCCAAGTTGACATTGCAAGATGGGACCTTGAGCCAGCCCCGCGCCCGTGCCGTTGCTTCATTTTCATATAGTGAAATGTAATGCATATACGAAAATTATACACCTTTGAACTCTTTTAAGTCCCACTTAGGACATGATAATGTTGTGCTAATAAAATCCTAAACATTTATCATTTTCATGGAGTGAAATATAATGCATAAACTTGCGTATACAAAAATTATACACATTTGAACTCTTTGAAATCACACTTAATACGTGATAATGTCGTGCTAAGAAAATCTTGAGAGATTATCATTTTCATAGAGTGGAATGTAATGCACAAACTTGCATATGCGAAAATTATAAACCTTTGAACACTTTTAAATCGCACTTAATACGTGATAATGATGTGCTAACAAAATTTTGAGAGATTATTATTTTTCTCCCCCATTTACATAGAGTGAAATATAATGAATAAACTTGCATATACGAAGTTTATACACCTTTGAACTCTCACTTGATACGTGATAATGTTGTGCTAAGAAAATCTTGAGAGATTATTATTTCCATGGAGTGAAATATAATGCATAAACTTGCGTATACAAAAATTATACACCTTTGAACTCTTTGAAATCGCACTTAATACGTGATAATGTTGTGATAAGAAAATCTTGAGAGATTATCATTTTCATATAGTGGAATGTAATGCATAAACTGGTATATACGAAAATTATACACCTGTAGACTCTTTGAAATCGCACATAGCTCATGATAATGTTGTGCTAATAAAACCCTGATCACTTATCATTTCCATGGAGTGAAATATAATGCATAAACTTGCGTATATGAAAATTTTAAACCTTTGAACACCGTGAAATCGCACTTAATAACGAGATAATAATGTGCTAGCAAAATTTTGACTTTCTCCCCCATTTTCATAGAGTGGAATATAATGCATAAACTTGCATATACGAAAATTATACACATTTGAACTCTTTGAAATCATACTTAATACGTGATAATATTGTGCTAAGAAAATCTTGAGAGATTATCATTTTTATAGAGTGCAATGTAATGCACAAATTATACACCTTCAAACACGTTCCCTTCAAATTATATTCAAGTTCATTTGTATATGGAGTTAATGTACCGGTGGCATACTCGTTATTTTGCATGGATAGAGGGGTGCCCCCCGACAGATATAGGGGTTATCATGTTCGCTAGATCACAGAGGATCAACGGTTGGTGGGCATGA
This sequence comes from Avena insularis, assembly GCA_023614405.1. Lineage (NCBI taxonomy): Eukaryota > Viridiplantae > Streptophyta > Magnoliopsida > Poales > Poaceae > Avena > Avena insularis. The sequence goes on along the minus strand of CM042690.1, from coordinate 260,205,767 downwards.
TCCGTGTGACAACTGTCTCGACCAATCAGAGCATAGCAGCAAAGATGAGCACATGTGCGAGAGATTGATACAAAGAGAGGGGAAAATTGAGAAGCACTTAAGAACGAAGGGCAAAACTGAGTAGAACTTAAAAACCAAGGGCAAGACTGACAAAGGGATTCAAATAGAAAATAGAAAAGAATTTAAAAAAATGGAAAATGTGTCTTTTATACAATAAAATACATATTGGCATACATCAAACTATTTGCCATTCAAATATACACCAGTTTGACAATTATTGTCTCATTCAGACAAACTAAGTTTTGGGGAGGGATGTTTTGGGAAGAGGCTTGAGTAGAAAGCCATGAACCTTCATAGATAGTAGGTGATTTGAGAAGTGGTGATTTAGGTTAAAACTTGGTTTATATACATTTCTTATGGTGGCAGGTCACATAATAAAACTCCCTGGGTAGATGCCACTATGTTTTGATCTTTTTGAATTTATTGTGCATAAAAATGATTCAATTAGCTAGCTAAAACCTATTCGTTGACTCTCTGTTGATCAGCCACCAGAGGGTAAAACTAGTATATTGCACATGGCAGTGTTAATACTGGAGGGAAAAATTGAGTACAACCAAACTGTTAGTGTTACACTCGAGGGTAAAACTGAGTACAACTAAGTCGCCAGGGTTAGACACGAGGGAAAAAACATGACTCATAGTACGCGTGTGCGGTGCACGGGGAGGTAGCGGACACATGTGGCCATGCACGGTGCAGTAGCATACACGGTTATGCGATGCACGGTAGTGCAACGAAACATCACTTCCCTTCTCCTTTAATAGAGGCCTCCCCACTCTCACTCATCACTCACTCGCTCACTCAACCGTCTCCATTGTCCCATCATCTTCTGCAAACCCCCAAGAAAACCCCAACCATGCCGGCGATTGAGAAGAACGGCGCGGTGGCCATCGGCGCCTCCAAGGCCGCCAGCGAGGAGGACCCCGTCCCCGTATAGGCCCCCGTCCCCATCCCCGCATCTGCTATAGCCGTCGGCGAGGAGGCTCCCGCCGGTCTCGGGCCGATCCCGCTCGGCTGGGACCCCTACGAGGAGGTTGATTACATAAGGCCGGAGAACCCCTACGACACACCAGTATCGCCGACCCATGGTTGGTGGTAACCAGGGTTTTCTCCCCTTCCCTTGTTCTTCCCCCGTTACCATCATTGGATGCTAGATCGTATGTTATTAGGGCTCGGCTGTTCGTATTTGAACCCCCCTGTTCATAGTTGGGATCAGTATTCGATTTGGTTTGAGATTTGGGGAATAATCAGGAGATCTCAATCAGTTAATTTATGCAAATAATCAATCCCGATAATCAAAGTATCTCAATCATGTCCTTATTGCACTCTACTATTTTTTCAAACAGGAGGATAGCAGCGACATCTGCAGCGACATGAGTCCAAGGACATCAAGACTCGTCATGTGCTGAGGAGGCTGAAGTCCGGCCAGTACACCAACTCCTTCGCTGATGACATGTACAGGTGCCCCTTCTTCCCCACCAGGAGGCTCCACGCCACGGTCTTCAACTCCCTCGTGAAGCATGCCAAGGACGTGAGGACCTGCAGCGAGTCCGTGAACATCCACGGCTTGATAGCCAAGCACCAGGCGCTCAGTCTTCACCTCCGCAACCTCCAGAAGGTGGCTATCGAGGAGGCTCGCATGCCCCTGATCAAGCCCAAGGCGCCCAAGGTCAAGGGACTAGGCAGCAAGAAGTGGAGGAGGCGCTAGAGGGAGGAGGCGGAGGCCCTCCTGGCAGAGGCCATGAGGGGCCACTGATCTGCTGCTGTTGCTGCTACTGTAAAGCAACTTCTTTTGTCTTGTCTGTGTAAAACTTGTCCGTTGATGCTGCTGAGCAGCCTAATTGTCGAACGTCGTTAAGTACCGTACCATATAACCTATATTAACTGCTTTATCTACATCTGCTCTGTTTACTAAATTTATTTATGGTGCTGGTTAGTTTTGCTGCACTAGATTTGCTACCAGATTGGGGAAAAACAAGGACAAAAGGAACAATGAATGAAGAGAGAAGCTGCTCTAGATTCGCTACCTTTTTGGGCAAAAAAACACAACTTTTAGCGAGAGAGAGGGGAAAGGCGCTCTTAAAAAGGCCAACCATCAAAATAACAAAAAAGAAAACTTCCAATTTAGGCGACAGGGCGCATGTAACCACCAAACGTGCCCCACATGGTCCCACACCACGTCCCCTGTAATCAGTGACAGATGGATGGCTGGTCTGCTGTATATCCTGTCCCCACCCGTCAGCATGTAATGGTCGAGGAGACATAACGTAACGCTCAATGCATGACCCGCCCCAACACGGTCCCACCAGTCAGCATGTACCGGTCAAGCCTTTGACCTGACAGCATCCCCCCGTCCGAGCGCATGTGAGGGTTTCAGAATGGAGGGAGGGCAAAAGTGAGGAAAAACTAAGCAGCTGAGGAAAACTGAGTACAACTAACGAACCAGGGGCACGAAAATAGAAATCTCTTTAGAATAACCGTAAATAGAAAGTAAGAAAAATGAATTAACACATACAATTTGAAGGAGGTAATAGGTTTACGATACCTGTGACCAAACCACAACACTTCCTTGGAAAGCAAGGGTGTAGGATTAAGCACAAAGCAGATTGCCAACATCAAGAAAGACGATTAATTAAGCATTGTAGGATTACTTCCTTTAGGTTTATAGTTTGTAGAGGGTCAAAACTAAAATGTATGAAAAATAACATCATGACATGTTACCTTGTCAGCACACTAAAATACCGAGTGCATCCGTGTCGTTGTTATGGAAACGGTAGTGCCTAAACAGGCTAGATAGAGGTGTGGGGACTGGCAGGGAAGCTATCGACGGTATCCGCATGCGAGATTGGGTACGAGCGAGTATAGTGTGACACAGGAAGTACCCAGGTTCGGGGCCTCGTGAGGAGGTAACACCCCTACTCCTACCGATCTGACTATGGATGATCAATACAATAACTACAGAGTGGTCCTCGAGCTGTATGTGAACTATCGATCTAACTAAGAGCCACCCTTTCTACGAGAGACACGCTCCCCCTTATATAGGCTGGGGGCAGCGATTACAATGGCCAGGCCGGCTGGCGGGTCCCACAGGCGGGCCCCTGCCGACTGGTCATCTACAGTGCCACGTAGTGGTGGTCTTGTCGACAGTGTCCACCGTGCGAGACGTCGTGGGCACAGTGAGCATCGTGCAAGCCGTTGGGAGCACAGTGTCAACAATCAGTCACTGTGGCCCCCGTCAGCCACAAAGTCGCCGGCATGGGCCTCGTCCTCTGCTTGCTTTACGTCTTGTCAATAGTCCAGGGCGTACCATGCACTATGCCACACGTCGCCCTGCCTGCTGCCTCTGTCTTGACTTCGTCCGGCTAGGATCGTCTAGCCCGACCAACACCTTGCCAACCTCGTTTTATCCGGCTAGTCTATGCACCGGCTTGCCCTGGTCCGAGTTCCTCCTTGTGCCTTGTCTTATGCTTCCGTCCGGCTAAGCCCAGCTAGTCGGCCGTGACTTGCTTTGCCTTGTTCTTATCCGGATAGCCTATCTGGGGGTCATCCCCCAGCACTAGCCCCCGAGCGCGTGTAGATTTCGCTCTTAGGTGAAATGTGCGTGTGATCCTCTTCTATTTTGAACTTGCGTCCGAGTGATATCTGGCAGTTGAGATACCTGGTGGCGTCATTGCTGACGCCAGCCACGCCCATGCGTGCCATCATTTTGCTGCCGCACGCAGCGACATGTCCCGTTGCACATCGCCTGGAGAACCATTGTCTGGCGCTTCGGTATCCGCCCTCGAATCTTCTGCGTGTGCGGTGCCTTCGCACGGGATCCTGGGCGGAGAGTGGGGGTGCGGCGCGACCCAGGGTTTGCCACGCGGCGCACCGGATGGTTGCTCTCCCCCGGGTTTAAATGGCGCCCGAGGGAGAGGTTCCCCCACTCGCTGCTCATTTCCCCCTTCCCCTTGCTCTTGCCATTCTTCCTGCACAGCGCCTCCACTCTCCTTCGGCCATCCTCGCCGCGCCACCCGTTCATGGTCCTCGGCGACATGGGCCCTCACTTCTCGATGCTCTCGACAACAGAGGAAGAGGTGATGGCATCGGCCCATGGTGCCTGGTGCAGATCGTCGGTGACAGAGGAATAAGTCGTTAAGTATCGCACCTCACGGGTCCTTCTGCCAGAGTCGGAGGTGGCAGTGCGGCTCGCACTGGCGGAGGAGTCACCGCACCCCCAAGAGGGTGAACGGGTGATATTCTTGTCTCACCTTGCCCGCGGCCTTGCTCTCCTAGCGAACCCCTTGTTCCTATCCTTCCTCACCTTCTTTGACCTTCGCCTCTACCATGTCGATGCCAACATGATCGACACCCTCGCCCACTTTGTTGCCTTCTGCGAATGCTATCTTGGGATCCAGCTGGATCTCAGGCTCTTCTGCCACCTCTTCCTCATCCGGCCCCAGGTCCAGTTTTCCAAAGGCCCGCTCGTCCCGTGTGGCGGTGGCTCCATATACTCCCGCTCGTAGACCAGCTACCCCAAGTTCCGGCTGCCTGATACGGTCAAGCTCCGGAAGGAGACGTACTTCTACATACGCAATGTCACCGTTGTTGACCGAATAAACCTTCCGGCATTCCAGGACATGGAGTACACCCGACAGCAGTGGGATCTGAAGATTCACGGATCCAAGGCGGAGTCAGACAAGATGCTGAAGCAAATGAGGGCGCTTGTCACAACCGGCTTGACTGGCCTAGACATCACTCTCAGCTGGATGTCTCGGCCGATGATGCTGTTGTAGCAGCGCACCACAAAATGTGCTACTACCCCGGCCGGCTGGACCCGACCCGACTCTCCCATCGCAATCCCTGCTACACCAACCTTCGGGAGTTGGTGTGGACGATTTCGAAGGAGTGGCTCATGGAGGGTTGGAAGTACGGCCTGGTCCGATACACGCGCGACAACCGCGCGCCCCGGGTGAGTGCTCTGTCTTCCTTCTTCTTTTACTTTCTGGTTTTGTGTGCTCATCAGGCTGATGCGTTTGCTTTCACGGTAGAACCTTCCCTGCATCATCCGGGAGGAAGGCGACACCCCCTCTAGGTGTTCACCCCCGACCTGACGGAGCCACGCGCGCGACAAGACGGCGAGGAATCTAACAATGAGGGCGATGTCCTTCCTAACCGGAACGATGAACCTGTGAACGACCCCCACGAGTCCGTTGTTGAAGACGCGGAGGCTACCCCGACTCCCAAACCAAGTCGGCGTCGAGCGGTGGATGGCGAACCCAGCCGGTCCGCGATAGGGGGAGGTGTATCGAGTCGGCCCGTGGTGGAGGAGCTAACAACCAAGAGGAGCCAGGCTGGCGCCCCACACCTGAACCGAGGCGGCCGTAAGAAGGTGGCACCTCCGATGGTCCAGGGGCAATCTTTCCTCTTCCCTTGGTGGATTTTACGCCTTTCTTCTCATTTTCCGTGCCAGATGACTGTAGCCGGATTGGCTCCTTTTCTTTTCCTTTTTTGACTGGTTCAGTCTTTTTATTAGCAACCTCATCTCCTTCAGTGCGGCAAGCCCTACGCGCGCATCCACTGCCTGCCCGCCCCGCACCCCGCTTGTCAACCCGACCGCTGCCTCCGCCGTCGCCCCTTCTCCCCCGCGAGAGACTCCTACACCGCGCCATGAAGATCTGGCTGACACAACCGGCCCCACCGCTAATGCCCATCTGACCATCATGGTTTATCCGAACACCGCCGCGCCGAGCCTGGGCAGCGGAAGGGGCTCTTCTGCGGGGGCGAGGGCAGCTACGGCCGGCAAGGAGCTGGTGGTCGTGGCGGACGACAACTCCGACAGGGAGCCATGATAAGAGTGGCGCGTCACGATCCGTGATGCCAAGGAGTCTCTGACTGCCCACACAGCTAGCAGGCTGACTCCTTCGGCCGTGTCCTTGTCAGATCTGGTCACCAACCTTGAGGTGGGGCTGAAGGAGGTCCGGCTCCTCGAGGCCTCACCCGGGGCTAGCGAGGCGCTGGAGTAGAAGCTTTTCACGGTGAACGACACTTCTCAGAGTGAGTCTCTGACATCCGGCTACTTCCCCTTTTCTCTCGTCTTGCTTTTCTTTTTCTTCTTCCTCCTCTTCTTTTACTCATATCCGGCTATGTCTGTAGCCATCATGGTCTGCACCTAGCGGGAGATTGACCGGCTGACCAAGGCGAACGAGCGCCTCAGCCAGAGCAATACCCTCCTCCTCTAGCAAAACAAGGAGTTTTACTCCAAGGTGAACCAGCTGGAGGCAGCCACCAAGGAGTGCGAGGTCCTCGCTAGCTGGACTAGAGCCTTCAATCTTCTCGACACCTAGTGCAAGGGGCATGCGAAAGAAGTCGGCCAACTGAAGGAGCGGGAGAAGCATCTCCTGGCGGAGCTAATGGAGGTCGAGCACACCACGAAAGGTATGACTTTGTCTTTTTCTGTTCCGTCCTGATCCGGTAGCCGGATCTGACCGTCAATTTTTCCGATAGCTTATTATCCGGGGTAGATCTGCTGGCCTACAACCGGCTCCAGGAGAACTAGCCCGGTGAACAGCCCACCTCTCGGGAGCTTGTTGCCCTGCTAGGCAAAGAGGCCACCGAGCTCCGCAAGGCCGCCACTTTGGTCTTCGACTTCTTGTGGCCGGATGACGAAGCTCCAGCCACCTTTGCTCTTTTGGCGAAGAAGATCGCGGAGGCGCCAACTACCATCGACCGAATAAGGGACTTGGCGGCACGCGTTGGGGCCGAGATGCCCCTAGCGCTGATGCTCTCATGGTATAAGGACACGCACGTGGAGAAGATCGATGGGGGCTTCCGAGCCGGCGCTAACCTCGTCACCATCCACCAAGCCCATCTGGGTCTTTGCGCCTCCGCCATCAGATCGCTGGCTACGCCAACATCGACGAGGTGCTGACCAACTCAGAGTCCGCCAGGACGCTGGAGCCGAAATCTGAGCCAATGTCGTAGCCGGATGGTGGAGCTCGCGGGGATGTCGGAGCCGGGACTTCGAACGCGCCTCCTCCCGAAGCCAAAGTTGACCAGGACCAGCCACATGGCAAGGGCCCAACATCTTAGACTTATCCTCGGGATTATTGTCATATCTCATTATTGTCATAATAAGGGGTATTATTGTCATATCTCATTAGTTCATAATAGTTTTATATCATGCTATAATTGTATCAAGCGGAAACATTGATACATGTGTGATGTATAAACAAACCCAGGTCCCTAGTATCCTCTATTCAACTAGTTCATTGGGAATACGATGATCAAGGTTTCCTGATCATGGGCTAAACAAAAGTCACTGACAATGAAGTCATATCATCTGGAATGATGTGATGGACATTTCCCACCAATGATTGTTGCAACACGATCATCTCACTTAGTTCATGTTATAATTGTCAAAAACAGAGTGTCCTAATCCTTAGACCATGAGATCATATCAATCACTATTACAGGAGGATTGCTTTGACTGCATCAATAATCATTCATAACTAATGATCATAAAGGTGCATGTTGGGTGTCCGAAGGAGCATTAGAGGAAATATGCATCAAGATCGGGATTTGTTCTCTTGTGTGACGGGAAGATACAACTGGGCCCACTCGATGAATTACATCCATGTTGCACAACACATGACTTGCCCATGGGGATGGAATTTCACGGGAATGAGTAAAACAATACTTGATGGAAACGAGATTGAATAAGGTATCGTGATACCAATGATCAGATCTCGGACAATTCATGTATCACATAACAAAAGGAATTGGACATATCGTTTCAGGTTCGACACGATGGAGATTCGTGGAGTGCATAGGTGTCAACATGGGCATCCCGGTCCCGCTGTTGATCATTGATAGAGATCATGTCTATAGCATTCCTGAACCATAGGGAAACACACTTAAGGGCAATATGATGCTTGGAGATCCTCCCGTGAGATGGAATCATGAAAGAGAGAGAACTCGAAATTGTTCCGGAGAGATCCGAAGTTGTTCAGAGAAAGAAGGAAAGGAAAAGGCCAAAAGGAGTTTCGGATAAATGTTTTACAATATGCATTTATTATATATTAATTGTGAATTCATTTATTTTAAATAAATATTTAAATTCAAATTTATATAGTGACTTTATCATTAGGCCAAAATCCTAGAGGATATTGGCCTAGGAGAAAGCCACAGGAAAAAGGCAAAAGAGAATAGCAGACAGGGTTGGTTTTTGATCAGCCCATGGAAATTGGCGACGAATAGTTCACGCCAGGCGAGGTAGCGCACATCCACCAACCGCAGCCGCCCAGGCCTGCTCAACCCCAGCCTAGAGAAGCTCACGGGGTAGCTTGTGGGCGAGGCGGGTTGGGCCAAGCGGGGATAGCCGGCCCACCCGGGGCCGGGCGACCGCTACCGCTCGCCGACACGCGGGCACACGCTAGGCCACGGCCGTCCCACCCGGGTCAACCTCGCCTGGCCGCCGCATGGGCGTTTGCTAGGCCACGGAGCCGACCCACTCGGCTAGCTCCCTAGGCCGCTGCTATCGGCTGCTGCTGCTGACGAGGGTTAAACTCATCAATGCCCTTTGTTATGGACTTGGATTTTTGAGAAGGAGGGAGCGCTGGAGGCATCAATCGGCTAGCAAACAAGCACACAGGGATGCAAGGTTTACCTAGGTTCAGGCCTCGTAGAGGTCCCTACTCCTGCTTGTCTGCTCTTGGAATTATCGAGGGAGTCGAACGTTAAAGGGGGTGCGCAGATGCAATCGGGCGATGGTTGTGGAAACTAGGGTTGTGATTGTCCTCCTCGCCACCCCTCCCAGCCTTTATATAGATAGGCCAGGTCTTGGGTAGCAGGTCGATTCGGTTACAGTTTAGGGTTTGTCCCTTTAAACTTTCTATCTTAAGCTTTTCGTTGGGCCGCAAGCAGTCGGAGTCTCCGTAGGCCACCCGAATCATGGATTGGGCCCTGGTAACTGATGACCCAAAAGTATAGGGGGTGTATCGCAGTATTTTCGATAAGTAAGAGTACCAAACCCAACAAGGAGCAGAAGGTGTTGACAAGTGGTATGGATCATGAATTCTCTGTAAATACTTAGCAAACTGATTTTTAGGGGGTTTTGATAATGCAGATAAATAAAAGTGCGAGTAAATAAAATACAATAATAATAATTGCAGCAAGTGGGAAAATCCTTTCTTTAGAAAAGAACAAGCTGGTTTTATTACTTAAGATGACCAAACGTTCTCAAGGACACATGTGAATGTCGTCAAATGCTTTCGCTTCATATAGTTGATTAATCTTCTTTGGTTGGATAAGTGTTCTGTGGGTGAACCTATGCTAATGTACTGACCTTCCTAGGACTAATACATACTTGTGATTATACCCCTTGCAAGCATCCGCAACTACAAGAAAGTAATTAAGATAAAAACCTAACCATAGCCTTAAACTTTGAGATCCTACACTCCCTTGTGCAAAGGTTTCCTAATGGGGGTTCAGGTTTCTGTCACTCTAGAAACCCCGCGATTAGTAGCCAAATACACAATGCATTCCACTAGGCCCATAAAGGTGAAGTATCATGTAGTCGACGTTCACATGACACCACTAGAATAATAACACCACAACTTAATTATCAAACCACTGAATCTTTCTCAACACAATTCCACTACTAACAATATGACTTCTTCCATGTCCTCAAGAACTAAACGAACTACTAACAAGACATCATATGGATCAGGATCATAGATGAAATAATGATAAGTAACAATCTGAACATGAACAATAATTCAATGGTTGCACTCCATAGCATCAACTACAACAAGTAATCAACACTAGGAAAGTTCCCCTAAGAACTATGCAAGATTCAACCCAATTGTTATAGCGGTACAGAGTGGTGGTGATGGTGCTGGTGGAGATGATGGTGGTGATGATGATGATGATGATCCCGATGAAGTCTAGCTTGATGACGGTGTTGATGGCAATGATCTTCTCTCTCCGGGAAGGAATTTCCCTGGGAGATTTCTGCCTGCTGGAGAGCTCTTTCTCTCTTTGTAGTTTTCGCCCCGTAGAGGCGGCGGAACCTTTCTGTGGTCGCTCCCCTAGTCTTAGGGTTTCGAGGGGATTATATACGCGAAAGGGCGATGCCAGAGGTGGGCTAGGGTGGCCACACCACCTGGTGGAGCGCCTAGGGCTAGCCCGTGCCAGGGGGCGGTGTGGGTCCCCTGTGGCCCATCTCCACTTCCCCCTATGGATTCCTTCGTCTTCTGGAAAAATAGGATTTTCCATATATTTTCCAGGATTTTCTGATCTTCGCGAATTTTCCACCTGGGCAGTGCCTTTTCCATTAGAATCCTGACTTTAGTGGTTAATTCTCCAAAAGTCATCAACCATGCAAAAACAGACGAAATAACATAAGTATCATCTCTTAATATGAAATATATCAATGAATAACATTAGATTATGATATAGAATAGTGATGCAAAATGGACATATCAGTAACGTCGTGGGCTTCTGCCAGATCAGTCTGTATATACCAAACTCGAGTACCTGTAAGGTATGCCAACGTTAGTAGCCCTCGAGTGTCCAGTGGAATCACTGATTCGAGTGGAGACTTTATGAAGTCTTTCGAGTGCGTATTTGAGCATATTTTTCGAGTGCTCCATTTTGTGTCATAGGGATTGTTGATATACGTGCCTAATTTATCCTATGTATCGGGATCAGTTAACTGCCTTAGGGCAAAACAACACAATCTACTCAAACTCGAGTCCCCGAACTCGAATTCGAAAAAGTGCTGGTGTAATTCGACTCGGGCCACGGAGGTCTTACATGAGTCGAATCCCAGTGTGTAAGTGTGAGCACTCGACGCGTCTGTCAAGGCTTATTCGTCGTACCTGTAGGTACGGATTATATCTGGTAGAGCGCATCATATGCATTGCCAAGCCTTATTCAGACCTTATCTTCATGCTATAAGCGCGGCATCCGAATTTTATCATCGCGGAGATGATTCGGGTGACCCAGGAGATGTAGTCTCTTTGTAGGGAAAATATGAGGCGGAGTCACCAAAGCATTCGAGTGTGGATGTTTTCAACACACAATGTAATGTATAAGAAAAAATCATAGGGTGTGTGGCCAGCGCTCCCTATGGGAGTATCCCCCGAGTGCCTATTCGAGTCGTAGACTCTAGTGGGGACTATAATTATTTTGCGACTGCTGTCGTCTTTTGCTTGTTTCAGTCGAATGTGCTTTCAGTGCTCCCTATGGGAGGAACCTAGAGTCCACAGTCGAATCGTAGATTCAAGTGAAGGGTTTTGAGTAATGCATGTATATCTTTGCAAATTTCTTTGGGTCCGCGGCCAGCACTCCTGTTAGGAGTAGACCCTGAGTGCTTGGTTGAGTCGAAGACTCGAGTAAGGACTAAAGTAGTTAAAATGTTCTCCTGCTGGAGTTGATGACGTCAGTGCAAAAGATGAGATGACCTCAGTTGCCCGCGTGAGCGTCTTTGACGGGACGTGATGAGTAGTGGGTCCCATTTTCTAACTTGGAATTGCCCAGGCATGCGTAATCTTCTATTTTAACCGTGTCTCCTCGATTCTCGTGCGTAATGGGTGGAGTGGCACGATGGTTCGTGGTTTACCCTGGCCACGATTCGACGTTGATGTGTGCCACATGTCTGGTAGATTTTTTCTTGGCCGTTGGATGGCATCTACAGGGAGGTTAAGTACAGGCGCACCATGCGGTAATTTCCCCACATCTCTCTTCTTGCTTGCGCTCCTCCGCCATTGTTGTTCTTGCTGCTCATTGCTCGCATCTCCTCCGTGGCACTGGACCAACTCCGTACTTTCCCCAGCTACTTCCTGCGCTCACATCAAAGATGGGCAAAAAGAAGGGAGGTTCCACCGCTGGATCTACGACTGTTGTCATCGCGGCCAAGAAGAAGGGCGCCGCCACCACGGGCACCAGCGCCGCTGGAGCTAGGAAGAAGAAGGGCGCGGGGACTCGCGTCACCAATGGGTCATGGCGCCCATCCGTCATCAAGCCATCGGAGTTGTTCACCCAGCGCTAGGACGAGGTGCTCTCTACTGCGGAGGACGACTCGCACGTTCCTGGTGACGAGGTAATCCCCAGTCCTCCTGCGGGTTTTCGAGTGATGTTCCTTGCATTCATCATTCGCGGTCTTTCTCTCCCCCTGCATCCGTTTGTTAGGGGTCTCCTTTGCTTCTATGGGCTCCAGCTTCATCAGCTGACCCCCAATTTTATCCTCCACATTGCCTACTTCATCACTCTTTGCGAGTGCTGGCTCAGAATCGAGCCACACTTTGGCCTCTTCAAGAAGCTCTTCAATATCAAACGTCATTTGGCGTCGGGTTCAGTAGTCTACGACATAGGAGGCTACGGTATCCACGTCGATTCTAACATCACCTACTTCGCCATCAAGCTCACTACATCTGTCTAAGCATGGAGGGAGAAGTGGTTCTACATCCGCGACTAGAAAGCTGATGGAGAGCACTTCAGACTTGCACCCATCGATCTTGTGGCACCCTACAAGTGGAGGAGGTCCTAGAAGAACGTTGTGATGCCCGCCGAAGTCGAAGAGACAGAGGCCCTCTATCAGCATGTCAGCAACCTCGAAAAGCACATAGGCAAAGAAGTTGGCGGCGTAGAGCTCATTCGCACTTGGGTGCGTCTGGGGTGCAGCCTCTGCAGGCCAGGGCGCACCCGATGTTCCGCTAGACTGTTGCTGGTGATGCCACTCGCATTTCTGCAGAGGGCATCTCTTCGAGTGAAGTGGACAGGAGGTTGCGACTTCGGACTAAGTACACCGCCAAGCAGGATCTCCCGGGTGAATCAGTCGTGCCTCCATTCTACGCCAGCAATCCTACACCCGAGGTGGATTTCTCTTCGAAGTTTCTTGTTTTTTCGATTGCTTGTAGGTGCTTTTGTATACTGATGCTTTTGCTGTTGTTAGGACTGGGCCGTGGCCCTAACTTGCCTCCTCGGCCTGAAGGAATTATTCCTCGCGAGGTGGATGAAGAGGACAAGTCGAGCTCCATCGTCCCTGTTGAGGAAGATGAGGAAGCCCCCGAGTCCAGCAATCACTGGACTCACAAGCTCTCCCGTAGCAAGGATTCGGATGCCTCCTCGCCGACGAAGCTGGAGGGTCCACCTGCTACCACAGAGGAGCCAATCCTCGCTGTGCCTGTATGTGCCATGGCTCCTCCCGCTCGAAAGAAGATGAGGTTGCCGAAGGAATTGTCGGGGGATTCATTCGAGCTCGACAAATTTGACGGGTAAGTTTTTATATCCTTATGAATTCGACTTGTATTTAGCAAAGTCTTCTCCTTCTGAGTTGGATGTTGGATTTTGAGAGTAAAACGGTGTCGTCATCCGACGACTGCCAAATTGTCAAGGATTCTCGAGTCGCAGACTCCAGAGATGAAGAGGTGGCAGTACCATCTCTTTCTCCTCTGGTGGCGGCCCACTCCAGCGCCAACTCTTCGAGTTCTCTCCACACTGGGGGCACTAGATGGTTGCACGAACGCCCACTCGACAGGAACCTTCGGAGTCCCTGGAGGAGTATGTAAGTGTTTTTTGGCGTTGACATTCGAATTTTAATTGATGTGCACACTTTGTTCATTTTTGCTAATGCTGATGCTTCTTATCTTTTGATGTAGCCTATCGTGAAGGATTCCACTCGCCTCGTGGAGCAGATCCTTGCCTTGGGTCGACAGCATGCCATGCTGGACAACCGCCACCGTAAATTCGAAGGTTTGTGCTAAACTTGTCTCCTCACTCTTCTTGTGTAGAGGTTTGTAAACTCAGGCGTTGCCGTGCTCCTCCCCCTTGTAGGTGAGCATAATGAACTTCTCCGACGCGTCACTTCCCTCAAGAAGGGACTCGCTGCAACGGAGAAGAGGCACGCCGAGGCAGTCGCGGCTTTGGAGGAGTCGTGAAAGAGCGAGGAAGATCTACGTGCTTCCACTGTTGAGAGGGAGAAACTATTCGTAGAACAGCTTTTCTCGATTGCGAAAGCGCTCTCAGGTATTTCGCCACTTTGTTTGCATTTGTCAACACATTTTTCCTTCATGATGCTTTGTTGACATGTGTTTTCTTCAGATGCCGCTGGCGTGAGCTTTGATGCCCAGGCTCTAGCTTGCATGGATGCTCTGGCCGGTGCCGTTGCTGCAGTCGAGGACCACAACGTTTGCCTCCGAGACATGCTGGGAAAGGCCAAGGGCGTGCTGAGCCGTCTCCGGGAGGATATGGTTCCCATGGCCAGCTTAATTGACAACCTTGATGGCTTGGTGGAATCCTTCGCTGAAGGCATCACAATGGACTTCAAGAATTCACAGCGGTCTGTCGGCGCCACCATGGCACTCGTGATGGCGCAAGCCCATGGTGTGGAGCTAGACCCCGAGGCGATCTCTGAGGCAATGCTTGTCGACGCGGATGGCCAGCAGGTAGTATTTTCTCCCTCCGCCGGTAGTTGCAGTAAGTATGGGCACCAGCTCATCGATACAGTCGCAAAATATTTTGCGGAGCTGCGGTGAGCAAAGGCGGCAAAGGCTGCGGCGTCTGGAGATACCACTGGAAAATCTGTGGCATCAGAGACTTCCACGGATTCGAGGAAGCCCCCGAAGTCGAAGTCGAAGAAGCAGATCGTGCCTTAGCTGCCATGTGTAATAGTTTAGCTTTCCTTTTGCTGAACCATGTTTTGTGGGGGTTCCCCTATTGATACTTTGCCAATTCTGAATGCACTCCACCCTTTTTTATCAATGTGTAGTTGGTCTTATTTTTTGCCTCTTGCTTGGCTGTAATAGGGTCCTTCGAGTGGTCCTCTTGACTCTCCTCCCACTGATGAAACTGCGACGCGACCACGTTCAAAGGTGGAGGAGTTGTTGTTGCTTGCGCGACTGTGTGATCGTGTAAAGCAGTTGGAGCGAGAGTTGCCCATTGTCCGCGGTAACATGGACGTGTGGAAGTCGAAGGCTGAGAATGCCACTTCACGCGAGAAGTATCTCCTGGATGAAGTTGCGCAGCTGAACGAGCAATTTAAATGTTAGCTCTCTATCTTCTTATCCTCTTCTTTAGCCATTAGCAGCGATGTCTTGTCTTATGCTTTGGTCTTGCTTTTTTAGTTGTTAGCGCTCGTCACCCGCAGGATGAAAGGGACCGGGTTGCCATTCGAATGAATGACTTAACCTAGGAACAATTACAGGCTAGTGGGTACTTCTGGGTGGACCACGATCGTGTAGTTGCATTGGCGACGTTGTAGGATCAGGCGTCACGAGTGCTTTAGTGTTTGAAGAAGGCACAGTCATGCCTGAGGTATATTTTTCAGACGATGTTTCTGCTGGAGGTGGTGCCTTCAAGCTTGTTGGCTCTTTTGGTGAAGTTTCAGGATATCAACGCGGTCCACGAGTGCGTGTGTCAATAGATGGTCGCGGGTGCCAAGGCTGCCTTGTCGCTTGTTCGACTGTATGGGCCAGATGTGGATGTCGCAGCCGTTGCCGTTGGGCCACCGCCACCTCCAGAAGGGATGACTTGGAATATGGTGCCGCACTATCAGGCAGTTGACCAGCTAGCTGAGGATATTGTCGACTTCTTCGAAGAGCAAACAAATGTTCTCCTTTTGTGGCATTAGTGTAAGATAGGCCTGCACATAGATGTATAAGTGTTGTAAAATTCATACAATTGTGCCGGGTGTGTTTTATACCCGTTAATGTAGAGAGCTTGCTAGCTTGTATATATATTTTCGAGTGTATTGTACTCTGCAGTTCCTTTTTGTTAGCCTGACGTTTTTTATTATCTCAGCACCTTGTCAACATGTTAGGTGCATTGCAGTTGGGTTGGTGTTATCAAGGGTTCGATTGGTAGTGTGTCATCTACTCAGGATACTGCGTTTGTTCATAGAAATAAAATGTAAAGGGTGGCGCAGCCCCTGAGTGATATAATTGCAAGTAAAAAAAACAAACACAAGGTTTGGGGGCACTTAGCTTTTTTTATATGTAGAATATCATGAGGTACAATGTGTGGCTAAGTAGCCTGGCTGAATAGCCTTATTTTGTAAAGTAAAAATGTATAAGGGTAGAAACGGCACAACTGCGCGACGTTCCAGGGATTGGAGTATGCGACTCTGTTTTCTAAGTCTTTAAGGCGGTAGGCGCCACCTGGGATTACTTTGGTAATCACATAAGGTCCTTCCCAAGGGGACTCAAATTTGAGGTGCCCTTGTTGCTTCAGTCGTAGGACCAGGTCTCCTTCGACGAAGGATCTAGGGCATAGCCTTCTACTGTGGTAGTTGCGGAGGTTCTGCTGGTAGATCGTGGATCTCTCCACTGCAATCTCACGTGCCTCATTGAGGAGGTCGATGGAGTCTTCGAGTGCGTGAGTTGATTATTTCTCGTTGTATGCAACCACGCGCGGGGCTTTGTAGCGCACTTCTGCGGGTAGTACCGCTTCGGCACCGTGCACCATGAAGAACAGAGTGTAGCCTATTGTGCTGTTTGGAGTTGTGCGCAGGCTCCAAAGTACTGATTGTAGCTCGTCTAGACAACACCCGACAGCTTGTTCAAGTGGCCGGAGGAGCCTTTTCTTGATTCCGTCGCAGACGAGGCCATTGGCCTTTTTGACTTGACCATTGGTCTGAGGGTGCGCCACCGAGGCGTAGCTAATGTTTATTCCCAGGTTTTCACAGAATTCCTGGAACTCCTTGGAGGTGAAGTTCGTCCCGTTGTCCATGATAATGCTATGTGACACCCCGAAGCAGAAGACAAAGGACTCAAAGAATTTGACAGTGCTGGCCCCCAATTGGTTTGTCACCGGCATGGCCTCAATCCACTTGGTGAATCTGTCGGTCGCGACTAGGAGGTAGACGTATCCTCCTCGTGAGGATCTCTAGAACTTGCCGACCATGTCGAGTCCCCATTGTGTGAAAGGCCAAGCCACAGGTATTGGCCTAAGCTCCGCACCAGGTGCATGTGGTTTGTCCACGAATCGTTGGCAAGCATTGTAGCGCTGGACGATGTCCTTGGCGTCGCGCATGGCCGTTGGCCAGTAGAATCTAGCTCGTAGAGCTTTGGCGATGAGGGCGCAATTGCCGACGTGGTGCCCGCAAGTGCCTTCGTGTATGTCGAGGAGGATGGATCTCCCGTCCCTGTTGGAGACAAATCACTGAAGGACTCCTGTGATGCTGCGCTTGTACAGTTCGCCATTGATGAGGGTGAATGCCTTAGATTATCGCGCTATGTGACGTGTGTCAGTCGAGTCATCTGGCAGCCTTTTGCTTAGCATGTATGTAATGTATGGCTATGTCTAGGATGGCTCGATCATCATGACCTCCATGGGGCCTTCGAGTCCTGTGTCTGGCTCCATGTTGTCGAGTGCCATGGGCTCGCTCGGTGGCGTAGCCCCCAAGTCCTTTGTCGTGCTAGCTTTAGGCTCTGTAGCCTTTGGTTTGATGGAGCGCTCACAGATGCGCTCTAGAAATACGCCAGGTGGTACTTGAGCGCAGGTGGAACCAATGTTGGTGAGTATGTCGGCCTCCTCATTGCTCTCGCGGCCGACGTGGCGCAGCTTGCAGCCGTCGAAGTCCCCTTCGAGTGTGTCGTAGGGGTCGCGGTAGGCAATCATGTTGTCTCTCAGAGCGTCACACTCACTCATTGTTTGGTTGACCACCAATTTGGAGTCGCCGTAGATGACGAGTCGCTTGGCGCCGCATGCTTTTGCCATTCGCATCTCGTGGAGCAAGGCTTCATATTCGGCTTCATTGTTGGAAGCTGTGAACTGCATTCGCAGAACGTACCTCATCTTGTCACCTTGGGGCGATGTCAGTATGACACCTGTGCTAGCTCCTTCCTTGCGCTTGGACCCGTCCAAGTGCATTGTCCATAGGTAGGACATGTCTGGCTTGTCGGGGAGCTGGTTCTCCATCTAGTGCACGAGGAAGTCCGGGAGAACTTGCGATTTGATCGTGTCATGCATCTCGTATGTGATGTCTCGTGGAGACAGTTCTAGGCCCTAGAGCGTGACTCATTCGGTGGCGTCGGGATTATTGAGTATGTGCCAGAGCGGGGCGTTGTTTACCACTACGATTGGGTGCTCCTGGAAGTAGTGGCGTAGTCGCATGGCGGTCATGAAGATGCCATAGGCCATCTTCTGATAGTGCGGGTACTGCTGTTTTGTTGGTGTGAGCACCTCGCTGAGGTAGTAGACTAGGCATTGTACCCCATGGACTTTATTTTCTTCAGATCTCTCCACTACAAGCGTAGTGCTGACCACCTGGTTGGTGGCGGAGATATATAGCAACAACGGCTCCTTTTCGCGAGGCGTCACCAATACTGGCAAGGCGGAAAGTAGACGCTTGAGGTCTTCGAATGCTTCTTGCGCTTCGTTTGTCCACTCGAACTTGTCAGCTTTACGGAGAAGTTGGTAGAAGGCCAGTGCCTTTTCGCCCATTTGACTGATGAATCGACTGAGCGCCGTGATTCGCCCAGCTAGCTGCTGGACGCCTTTTACGTTCTTCGGCTTCTCCATGGCCAATATGGCCTTTATCTTCTTCGGGTTTGCCTTGATCCCTCTCGAGGAGATGAGATACCCGAGCAGTTGCCCAGATGGTATGTTGAAGGCGCATTTGTCCGGATTGAGCTTGATCCGGTAATGATCGAGGTTATCGAAGGTCTCGCACAGATCGTCGAGTAACGTGGCTTCTTCTTTGGTTTTTACGACGATGTCATCGATGTAGACTTGGATATTGCGACCAAGTTGGTTCTTGAGGAAGTCCTGCATACACCACTGATAGGTGGCTCCTGCGTTTTTAGCCTGAAGGGCATCGTGTTGTACCAGAACACACCAAAGGGTGTTGTGAACACCGTTTTCTCCTGGTCTTCCTCCTTCATTTGAATCTGATTGTAGCCTGAGTAGGCATCGAGGAAGCAGAGGCGCTCGCATCCCACAGTGGAGTCGATTATTTGATCGATCCGTGGCAACGGGAAGTGATCCTTCGGGCAGTGCTTGTTCAAGGAGGTGAAGTCCACGCACATCCGCAGTATATCCATGTCCTTTTTAGGGGCAAGCACTGGATTTGAGAGCCAAGTGCTTTCCTTGATCTCGCGTATGAATTTTGCATCGAGGAGTCTGCTGACTTCCATACCGACCGCTTTTGCTCTTGGTTCAGATAGTTGCCGTATTATTTGCTTGACTGGTCTTGAGTCTGGGTTCACATTGAGTGAGTGCTCGGCCAATTCCCTGGGAACTCTTGGCATGTCCGCTGGACACCAGGCGAAAATTTCCCAACGCTCACAGAGGAATTCGACGAGCGCGAGTTCCTATGCGCGACTCAAGTTGTTGACGATGAGGGCCATCTTGATTGGGTCTGTTGGGTGGACCTAGACTTTCTTGGTGTGCACTGACGTGTCGACGGATTCGTCGGGTGAGCTAGGCTTGCTCAGGGGCGGCAGACTATTGTCTGTCGACTCCTTCAATCTCGCTAGTTCTTCTTGCATGCCAAAAGACTGGGAAATTCTATTGAATTCCCTATCGCAGCTATCAGATCTCTCTAAGCTTCCGTTGATTGTGATGACGCCCTTTGGGCCCGACATCTTCATCTGCAGGTAGGCGTAGTGTGGTACCGCCATGAATCTCACGAATGCGACACGTCCGAGGATGCAGTGGTACTGTGAAGGCCAGTCGACAACTTCAAAGTTGATGCGCTCTCGCCAGAAATTTTGCGGCGTGCCAAACATGACGTCGAGATTGATCTTGCCTAGGAGGTACACGCCCTTCCCTAGGACGATGCCGTGGAACATCGTGTCTGAAACTTCCAGACATGTCAGAGGGATCCTCATTGCGCGCAAGGTACTCGCGAACATGAGGTTGATGACGCTTCCGCCGTCCATGAAGACGCGGCTCATCTCGAAGCCTCCAATATGTGCCTCGAGCACCAAGGGACAATGGCCTGGGTGAGGTACCTGACGCGGGTGATCACTCTTGTCGAAGGTGATGCAGGACTCGCTGCCACTGAGGTACTCAGTGGTGGAGGGCGGGGAGTTCGTCGCCAGATTGACCTAGCGAGTGATTGATTTCTTCACTCGATTTGAGGGGCGACCCTTTTGGATCATCCCCATGTTCCCCAATGGTCCGGGGTATTGTTCGCCTCCATGGTGCTGGACCGGCGCAGCCGCAGGTGGTGGTGTCCCGGGTGGTGGCGGTGGTGCTCCATGAGGTACAGCGCCCGAGGCAGCTCTGTAGCCTTGGTTTATCGCGTCGTGATTCATCTAGGCCAGGCCTTCAAGGAGCTTGAGGAACTCGCAGCAGTCCTTGAGGAGGTGGCTGGACTTTTTCTTGCCGTCGTGCTTGTCGATGTAGAAGTGCACGTTGCATGGTCCGGATAGTTTGTCCTGGATAGATGTTGCGGGTGCCTCATCGCGAGTGCGGCGCTGCCACACTTGCGTGGTTTTTTTGCTATCGCGCTATCCGCTGTTGCGGTTGTCGTCGCATTTGTCGGCGTAGCTGGCTGCGACCATGTCGACCTCTTCGCGGTCCTCGTAACCGCGCATTCGACATTTCCCCCGGCGATCACGTCTACGCCCGAGGTCGTCGTCATCATCGGAGTAGGCACGGTTTTTCACCGAGTCCTCTCCATCGGCCCACCTATTCACGATCTCCATCAGGTGGTCGATTGTCTTGGGTTTCGAGCGGCCCAACTCCCCCTGACCTCTCTGCGGCGCACGCCGCCATTGAACACATCGATTGCGTGATCCTCGGAGATGTCTTCTGCAGAATTCTTGATGATGGACCATCTCTGGATGTATGAGTGCAGCGACTCGCCATACCTTTGGTGACAGCCTCTTAAATCTTCGATTGATGCATGCCTTTTGTAAGTGCCCTTGAAGTTTTGCACGAAGCTATAGACCAGCTCTTCCCAGGTGCGAATGGATCCGCGCGGGAGGTTATTAAGCCACGCTTAAGAGACGACTTGCAGCTGTAGCTGGAGGCATTGCATCGCCGTGCTCGAGCTTCCTCCATGCAGTCTGATGGAGGAGATGTGATCGTCCAGCCAGATTTTCAGCTCCTGGAGGTCGTCGAATTTCGGGTTCTTCGATGGGAGTTTGAACCCCTTAGGCATTCGCTTCTACCTGATGGCTCTGCCGAAGCATCTAGCACCGCAGAGCTCTATTTCGTCATCCTCCGAGTCAGTCGAACGAGAACGCCTCATGTGCATCTTGTCGACCTTGCGCTACGTGATGTCATGATGTGCGTCGTAGTCGCGGTCGTGTCGCTGTGAGCGGCGCCGCCGAGATAAATCGTGGCTGTCATCGCTAGAGGTAGGCAATGAATAGCGCTTGGCCAGAGCTTTACTTTTCTTCAGCTCCGGTGTTGGCTCCTTGATGAGGGAAGCTTCGACTAGCCCCAAGCCCACGATCATAGATCGGTGCATGGCAGCTCGTGGATCCCCAGCCGATGGCTGGTTGTTGAGGAGGTACATGGTGGCCGCCGTCACCGCTGCTTGCGGTGTTTTGGGGAGCACGTTGCCCCGTGTATCCACCGTCATGGAACCGAAGTCGAGGACTCACGTGGCTTCTTCTCATTCCTTGTCGGTGAGGTGGGCCAGCCGAGAGCGCCTTTTGGTGGCCACATGGTCATTTCCCTTGGAGGAGGATCCTCCCATGGAAGAGAGTTGAGCCTGCCGGAGGCTCGATTCATCCGCCGCCTTTCTGCGCGCATCGAGTTGCACGATTACTTGCTGTTGGCGCTTGTACTCCTCCTTGAGTAGCCAATGGTAACCCATTAACATCTCTTGCGATGAGTTTAGGGGCAAGGGATTGCCCCGTAGGGCTTCTCGACAGCGAGCCCACTCATTGTTGTTGAGCTTGATCAGCACGCTCTCTTCGGTGCGCTCATTCGCCGTGAGGTGTTGGTCTTCTGTCCCATTGTTGGTGGGCGTGCCGTTGGCGGGACCACCGTTTGTGACTAGGATGCCACCGTTGGATGGGTCAGTACCAACGTTTTCGTGATTGACGCTGGTGTCGCATGCGTTGATGATGGCGCACATGTAGTGATTGGGGAAGCTGTTGCTCCCACATCTTTCAGATCTGGAGCCGTAGGATCCATCTACCGTGGCCAGATCACCTAGATCGGGTTTGCGACTACTGTCGTTGTCAGTACTCCCGACTGCTGTTAGGGCGTCAAGCTCGCTTAGGGCGCCAATGGGTGGCAGAAACCACGATGCTGGAGCAATCATGGGGACCGTCGGCTGATCAGGGAGGCGAAGCGTACCTAGCTGCCAACTTAGAAGCGTAAACTCCCGATCGCCAGGCCGATCCCATCGCCCACGGACTCGAAAGCCGAGCGAGTGGCCAGCGTGTGGACGGTGAAGTCGAAGGCACCGAAGAGGATATGAATATCTGTTGTTGCAAAGTTGTAGATCGTAGTCGACGGGGCCGAAGAAGCCGCGACATCAACACTCCTAGTTCCCACAGACGGCGCCAATTGATGAGGGTTAAACTCATCAATGCCCATTGTTGTGGACTTGGGTTTTGGAGAAGGAGGGAGCGCTGGAGGCATCAATCGGCTAGCAAACAAGCACACAGGGAAGCAAGGTTTACCTAGGTTCAGGCCTCGTAGAGGTCCCTACTCCAGCTTGTCTGCTCTTGGAATTATCGAGGGAGTCGAAAGTTACAGGGCGTGCGCAGATGCAATCTGGCGATGGTTGTGGAAACTAAGGTTGTGATTGTCCTCCTCGCCGCCCCCTCCCAGCCTTTATATAGATAGGCCAGGTCTCGGGTAGTAGGTCGAGTCGGTTACAATTTAGGGCTTGGCCCTTTAAACTTTCTATCTTAAGCCTCTCCTTATGTCGCACATAGTCGGAGTCTCCATAGGCCACCCGAATCCTGGATTGGGCCCTGGTAACGCTGCGGGCTTCTGCCAGATCAGGTTGTATATGCCAAATTCGAGTACCTGTAAGGTAGGCCCACATCAGCTGCTGCTCCACGTGAGATGGGCCACGGTGGCATGCTGGCCCACCCGGTTGGCAGTCTGGTTGCTGATGGTTGTTGGGCTAGCCGCCCCAGGCCCAGCCGGCTGTATCTGTAATTTTTTGACCTTTTATTTTATGTTTAGTCCCACATGGGGCACCTAAAGGGGAGGGACTCCTCCCTTCCCCTATATAAAAGGGTTCCCATGGGAGGATTAAAGACACACGAAATAAGATATTCTCTAAACCTAGAATATCCCTCCCTCTCTCTCTGGTTGTCTTTGCCATGGCATGGTACCAAGTAAGGATTGTACATGCAAAGTCAACGCATATGTGGCACACAGTTGTGCTACAGGGATTCCACCAGGAGGTCTACTTCCACAACCCCAACAGGGATCAAGGAGTCCGGGTGTCGTTGTATTGCACTGTATGTGTGTGATAACTCGAGGAGATGCACTTGTAGCGACCGGGCCATCATACAAGGACCTAGACAAGGGGTGACGTGCGAGGAGCTTTGTGACCTTGAGGTCAGACAGGTATGACTACATCATCCACGCTCCTGCATGAGAGTAACGCTCTCTTGGTCTTCAATGGTATGTTACCGTTGTCTTCCTCTATTACTGCATTACTTCTAGATAGTTCCTTGGGCATTCAGGGCATTCAGCGTAGTTAATTTTTTTGTTATCTGCTGCGGAAAACCTACAGCATAGCCATGAAACACATTATTCAAATAAAAGGAACAACCATTGTTCTTAATACTTGATTCATAACCTTGCTCCATCAAATATGAGGCAGAAATGATGTCGGCTTAGTACAGGAACATAATAACATTTATTTAGTTCTAGTACAAATCCTGAAGGTAACTGGAGTTGCATCGTCCCTACAGCTAACGCAACAACCCTTGCATTGTTTCCGACTCTGGTGTCAATCTCCCCTCTCACCACGCTCCTTTGCCTTACTAGTCCCTGCATCGAGTTGCACACATGAACAACTGATCGGTATCGTATACCCAGGTACTGCTAGGAGTGTTAGCAAGATAAATTTCTATAACATTCATAGGAAGTGTACTCGAGTCGGAACTCGTACTTCCACTCCTGGCTTTATCTGCCTTGTACTTGTTGCAGTTCCTCTTCTAGTGACCCTCTGCCTTATAGTAAAAGCATACTGTACCCAGAGGTTTTGCCGGCTTGCCAGTCACTGAGCCGGCGCTGGGACTTGGATCTAGCGTGCCGTCTCTCTTTGCTTGGCTTCCTTAGAGCAAGATTTCTTCTTGATTTTGGAAGCGTTCTGCACCATCAACACTTGACTAGTGCCACCTCTCTTGATATTGGCCTCTGCTGTCTTGAGCATCCCTTGAAGTTCTGCCAGTTTCTTATCCATACCATGCATATGGTAGTTCAAAGTGAACAGACCATAAGCATTAAGAAGAGAATTGAGGAGAATATCAGTAGTGAACTCTTCACTCAAGGGAAAACCTAGACGATCCAAGGACTGCACATATCTGACCATCTTGATCATGTGCGGTCCCAGTGGATCTCCATCTTTTAGTTTGCACCCAAGAAAGGCTCTGGAGACATTGTACCTCTCCGTCCTAGCCTGTGTCTCAAACATGATCTTGAGGGAAAAAATCATATCGTACGCCTCAACATTCTCAAACTGTTGCTACAGTTCTGGCTCCATGTGAGCGAGCATGAGGAAGATGACTTCCGTTGACTCATCTTGAGCTTGGTGAAAGGCGGTTTATATAGCGTTTGGCTCATCAGTGCCTGGATTGTCTGGAATCGGATTGTCCAGCACATGTTCCTTCTTTTCTTGCTTGAGAATGATTCTCAAGTTACGATACCAGTTGGTAAAATTTGTTCCATTCAGCTTGTCCTACTCAAGGATCGTACGCAACCCAAAACTAGAAATATAAATGGTGCTAGTTGGTGCCATCTACAAAAGAAAGATGCAAAACACTTAATACAATGTATCTGTAACAGGAGAAGGAGGATATCCCTTTGATAGTCGACAGTGATTCAGGATCCTGGTTAGTTATCTGACTAGTGAGCCTTTGCATCACTACTAGTCGAAGAACCTTCCGAGTAGGCAACACCTTGCCAATTAGATCTCTATCTGATTCCCGTTGGATTGTCCGACAACTGTCCTTACCCTGAAGCCCACAACTATTGTGATACCTTCGTCTAGCTACCAGGTGCCCGACTTGAGAGAGTCTAAATCTCTCACACTCTATCAGAGAGAATTGGCAGTGCCCCAAAAATATGATCCCACTAACCAAAATTGTCCGATTTGTAGTGTTGCAGCAAATGGTAGGGTAATCCAACTAGACCTTCTTTGAGGGCAAAAGAAGAAAATACAACTTGCAAGTTGGAACCTTTCTGACTCACACCAGCTAACTCTTAGCTCTAACTTTTGATAGGGTACAATTGTCCTATTCTTTTTCAATAAGAAAAGAAACTTTAGTGGTTGATCATGGACATCAGCCACGTGACCTCCCACTCAGATCTAGACCAGTTTTGACCAACTTCTTGGCCAAGAGAAACCAGATCTGGCCACTACCCTAGATCAAAGGAGATCAAAAAGGAAAAACAAAAACAACGAGAAAGATCCAATCTTTCCTACTAGCGCATCTCATGCACAAGAACTAGGCCAAAAACCTAGAGCCGATGCTCTGATACCACTGTTAGGCTACACGCAAAGCCATGCTGAAAACAAAAACTTTTTTTTGCTCCGGTGAGGTCTCCGGCAAGCTACCCCAAGATTCGGCTAAGGTCAAAGGCAATATTCTGTACCTCTCGACGCGCATGTGTGGAAGCTAGGAAAGTGCCTCTCGGTGGTGCCGTACGTTCCCCTCGTCTCGTCCGGATCTGTTGAACTTCTCGATACTGGGACCACCTTGTCACCGGCTCCGTGCTCCTCCTTGCCTCCGACTTCGCCTTCGCCCAATGTCACCGACGAGCACCACATGTGTGGTGCCTCTACTGTCACACACACATACAAGTTGGAACATCAGCAAGTGAAATGCTAGTCTCATTCTTGCCGCCACGGGATAGGAAGGTGGAATTGCCAAGTCTAGCGAAACCCTAGGAAGCTGATGACCCACAAGTATAGGGGTGTATCGCAGTATTTTCGAGGGAAGTGAAACCCAATATATTGATTCGACACAAGGGGAGCCAAAGAATATTTATAAGCCTTAACAACTGAGTTGTCAATTCAGCTGCACCTGGAAATAATCTTTCTCACAGCAGTTTATCAGTAGCAACAGTTTTGTAGTAGGAATAGTAAAGTAACAGCAGTAGTAAAGCAAAGACAGTAGTAACAAAAGCAGTAACAGTGGGATTCGAGTGCGGTAGGCATAGGGATGGATGGACGGGCGTTGCATGGACAAGACAATCAACATAGCAATCAGAACATAGGGAAATTGCAGATAAATAAGATAAAGCATCCAAGTACTAGACAATCCTAGGCATGTGTTCCATATATAGTCATACGTGCTCGCAATGAGAACTTGCACAACATCTTTTGTCCTGCCAGCCCGTTTGCAGCGGGGCCTCTAGGGAACTACTGGAAATTAAGGTGCTCCTTTTAATAGAGCACCGGAGCAAAGCATTAACACTCCATGAACACATGTGATCCTCACATCAAAGCCTTTCCCTTCCGGTTATCCTGATTTCTGTCACTTCGGGGCCATAGGTTCCGGACAACGATGTGTGTATACAACTTGCAGATAAGACCCAAAACAATACTATCATAATGAATCAATAATACATTCAGATCTGAAATCATGGCACTCGGGCCCTAGTGACAAGCATTAAGCACAACAAGTCGCAACAAAGTCATAAAGCAGTAATAAAAGATACTAGGCACCATGCCCTAACAATCCGATGCCATTACATGAACGATCTCATCCAATCCCTACCATCCCCATAGCCTACAGCGGGGGATTACTCACTCATAGATGGGGGAAACATGGATGGTCGATGGAGAAGCGATGGTGATGATGATGGTGATGATCTCCTCCAATTCCCCGTCCCAGTAGGGTGCCAGAACGGAGTTTCTGGTGCTGTTTCGTGGAATCTGGTGGTGGTGGTGGAGCGGAACTCCTTCTAGAAAAACGTCGAACCCCACGAAGTTTTTAGGTCAGAAGGGTCCTTATAGGCGAAGAGAGAGGCCGAGGGGGTGCCTGTGGGGCCCACACCACCCCCTGGCGCGGCCTGGCCTGTCCCGCACTAGCAGGTGGTGTGGCCACCCCTGGCTCTTCTCTGTCTCGTATTCTGGCTCCTGGAGTCTTCGGGTGAAATAGGATTTTTGGCATATTTTTCAGGATTTTTCCTGATAGTTGATTTTCTGCACAAAAATTAGACAACAAGGCAATTCTGCTGAAAACAGCGTCAGTTCGCATTAGTTGCATCCAAATCACACAAGTATAGAGGAGAAACAATAGCAAAAGTGTTCGGGAAAGTAGATACGTTTTGGACGTATCAGAAGCAACACTGGATTTTCATCTGTCCGCCTCGACCCACCTTCCTTTATATAGGCGAGTAGGTGAGGGCACACAACACTTGTGTCCCTTGGTCCTAAACCCTAACCATAGTCAAAGTGGGTCCAACCCATTGACACATGTCCCTGTCCAAACAAGTCCAACTTGATGGCTTCTGATAGTCGGATCAACATAATCCTAGTTCCACTCTCTTAAGTGTGAGATCCCGCAGGCTTACGGTAAGCCGGATACAAATCAGTAATCATTCAGTCAGAGCCGTAGCTTAGTGACTTTCCGACTACAGCTGATAGTCGGTAGCAACCTCTAGAAAGACTTGTCGACTCCCAGTTTTCGCAAGTGCCCTCAGTGTGACGATCTGTCCGAGTCCCTTTGCCTCACGATATTAGCGATAAACCACAGGGGAGATTCCGTCATCCCAGTACCGGTTTACTCTCTTCTCGTTCAAGTGATAACTGATTCCCTCCGGCTTCACTAAGTCAGACTACCTCGATCAACACTTGATTGAGTAGCACATGGCCATGCTTTTGAATCATATCACATGAGAGGGCCTAGAGAATATCTCTCTGAGATGGAGGGGAAATTTCATCTTGGCTGATCCACGTCACGTAGCTTGTTTCAAAGTCGGCCCAAGACCACCCTTATTGCTCCCAGTTACGGTGAGCATTAGGTGGAGTCAAATCCGGCTTTTCCACATCTCGGATCGTGTGACCCCCTCAGGTCTAAGGATTCCATTGTGTTAGTCGGAGTGTATGACGGTATGCTCATGTCCTACTAACCTTTGGATCGGTCCGGCTATCGTACCTCTTTCGACTAGCCGATGCAAGGCAGATAACATCTCCATGCTCATGACATGTGAAACATTATCATCTTCTGACTTACAAATTAGTATCGATAGTGGGTTTCCTTCCCAACCTCAAGCGACTAAGGACAAACTAGCTAGAGCTAGATACAAGTATATGGTTCCACACCTGCAACAATTGAAGTGACACATGCCAGATTCTGGGTTACAAATACAAGGCGGAATGCGAGCCTCCAGGGCATCATTCCTAATAGTGGTTCCATCTTATTGTGGGGGCACGGGAGTGCACCCATTGGGTGTAGTCTCTGAGTTTCGGGCCGACTGACGGAGTCTTGGTTTACCACTCGACTCGTAGAGCCAATGTAGTTTTCATCATACAAAAACACAAGTAATATTTTGTCGTTAGGTATGTACTATGTAAACGTAACTTTTGGTCACTAGGTGTGCTATAAATAGATGCCATTTCACATTTAGCCGGTGACTTTCTCTTTTTGTCATGAGCATTGGCCATTGCGCTGTGTCCTTTCTAGCTAGCAGTCGGGTTGCGGTCTGTAGCCGGAACCAAAGGGGTAGCTAATAAGCGTACTGCACATTACTTCAGGTTTTTATTGCCAGATTTGGGCGAGCGAGTGCAACCAGAATGTCCAAATGTTTGCTTTCTTTGCAATTTTTTGTGTACGGTACCTTGGGCTTTTTCTCTTGCCGAAGTGATAGCCGGGTTGCAGTATGCAGCCAGAACCAAAGAGTGGGCCTTTGCCGCCGCGTACATTACTCGGTCGTTGGGAAAGCATAGCAGTCTGGGCTAGCCGGCGAGTCCCCGGGGGACCTACCGGAGCCGGAAGAAACCTATGACAGCAAGAAATACAAATATTCGATGAAGGAGTCCTCAAGACTGTTTCAGGGCTCCACAATTGTTCATTCATAATACATAAAGGTGGGGATACATACACTTCTTGTTCAAGTGTAAAATGGGCAAAGAAGGTTCGTGTTCCAGGGACATTCGGTCTCCTTGTTAGAGCAGTCCATCTTGTTCTTTGCCGACTGCTGGGTGTCCATGAGATAGTAGGAGTTGTTGTGCGGCCCCCAGCTTATGATGAATGGCCCTTCCCAAGGTGGAGACAACTTGTGCGTCCCCTTGGTGCTTTGTATCAGCCGGAGTACCATGCCGCCCTCTCAGAATGAGATGGGGTGGATCTGGCTAGCATGGTAGCGGGACAGGTTTTTTTGGTAGATGGCGGATCTGGACAAGGCCAGCTCGCGTGCTTCCTCGAGGAGGTCAACGCTATCTTCATGAGATTCTTTGGCATCTTTCTCTGTGTACATCAGTTTGTGGGGTGCGTCGAACTGGATGTGAGTTGGTAGGATGGATTCTACGCTGTAGACGAGGAAGAATGGAGTGTAGTTGGTTGACCGGTTGGGTGTGGTGCACAAGCTCGATAGTATAGTCGGCAACTCTTCTATTTAGCATCCGAGAAACCTCATCAGTGGCTCGATCAATCGGGGTTTGATTCCTAATAAAACCAAGCCATTTTCCCTTTCACATTACCCATTAGATTGGGGGTGGGCGACGAATTCCAGGCCCAAGCAGATGCCCTTCTTTTTGCAGTAGCACGCAAAAGCCCCCTTGGCAAAATTTGTGCTGTTGTCTATGATGATGCTATGGGGGTAGCCATAGCGCGTGATGATGTTCGTGAAGAATTTGACCACTGTGGGTCCATCCAGCTTCTTGATGGGATTTTCCTCGATCCACTTGGTGTACTTGTCCACTACCACTAGTAGATGCGTCATGCCGGATCGTGCTGTTTTGAAGGGGCTGACCATGTCGAGCCCCTAGACAGCGAATGGCCAGGTGATGGGGATCATCTTGAGTGCAACAGCTAACATGTGCTTCTATTGACTGAAATGTTGGCAACCATTGCACGCTCGCACCATTCGCTCGGCGTCTTCCGGCGCAGTCGGCCAGTAGAAACCGTGGCGGAATGCTTTTGGCTACTATGTCTTGTGATGATGCGTGGTGGCCGCAATCTCCTTGGTGGATGTCCACGAGCATCTCAATTCCTTCCCCTTGGCTTACACAACATTGGTAGATTCTCCTGACGCTGTGCTTTTATAGCTCGTTGTTGATTATGGTGTATGCACTCGCTCTGTGTGTCATTTTACTTGTCGCGACTTCTTCATCAGGGAGTTCGCCTCTGGTGATGAAATCCATGAAGGGCTTGGCCCATGTCGGGGTCTCTCGGATGGCCAACATGGTCTGGACGATCGATTGTACTTCTTCTTGCTTGGTCGGGTCAGGGTCGTCAGGTGGCCTACTAGGTGGAAGGGCGGAGTTGGAAGTCCCAGGGCTGCTGGAGCCGGCATGGGGTGTTGGGGCCTTCGTCCTAGCAGTCCCCGGCACCTTCGACCCGGTAGTCCTCTAGACCTTTTTTGGCGACCTTTGGGTCCTTGGATCCAGCAGTCCCCGGGTCCGTATGCAGAATGGTGGACTCGGATACTGGATACGGTGTGATGGAGGAGTGTGTAGGTGCTCCAAGGATCCTCCAGGCGGGATTTCTTTTCTTGTAGAGCCGACTCGTGCGACCGCGTCGGCCGTTTCATTGTTTTCTTGAGGGACATGGTGGAATTCAATCCCCTCAAAACAAGTGCACGACTGTTGGATGAAGAACTGGTATAGGGCCATGTTTGCATCCTTGGCATCCCAATTACCCAAGACTTGCTACACCACTAGGTCCGAGTCGCTAAAGCAAAGGATTCGCTGGATGCCAATTTGTTTCGCCAGCTTGAGGCTGTGGATGAGTCCTTCGTATTCGGCGATGTTGTTGGACGTGCGAAAGTGGATTTGCATCACGTACTCCAATTGATCTCCCTTCGGAGAGGTGAGGATTTTCCCCCGTGCATCTTTGAGTCCTCGAAGTGTAATCTACAGTGTGTGGAGTTGAGTACCGGCGGTCGGTACTAGGTTTCTACCCAGTCGACTAGGAAGTCGGACAGGGCCTGAGACTTGATTGGTGTTCTTGGATCGTACTGGATGCTGTGGGCAGCGAGCTCGATAACCCACTTCACCACCTAGCCTGTGGCGTGTTTGTTGCCAATGATCTCGGAGAGCGGGGCCAATGACACCACCCAGATGGAATGCTCCTAGAAGTAATTCTTCAATTTGTTTGTAGACATGTACATGCCATACACCATCTTATGGGGTAGTTCTAATTCGAGAGAGAGCACTTCACTCAAATAGTACACTAGGCATTGGACCGGCTGCACCTTTCCTTCTTCTG
Organism: Avena insularis; assembly: GCA_023614405.1. NCBI lineage: Eukaryota > Viridiplantae > Streptophyta > Magnoliopsida > Poales > Poaceae > Avena > Avena insularis. The sequence goes on along the minus strand of CM042690.1, from coordinate 260,174,193 downwards.
GCCTCTCCACCACAAGCACGATGCTGACGACCCAGTTGGTGGCCGCGACATACATTAACATTGGCTCCTTTGAAGCCAGGGCTGCCAGTATGGACGAGGAGGAGAGGATGCGCTTGAGGTTGTGGAAGGTCGCATCCGCTTGAGACAACCAGATGAACCGATCAGTTTTCTTCATGATTTGGTACAGCGGGAGTGCTTTCTCGCCCAACCAGCTGACGAACCGGCTGAGGGAGGCCAGGCACCCAGTGAACTTATGCACGTAGCTCAAGTTTTTCGGCGACTGCATGCGCTTGATTGCTCCTATCTTCTCCGGGTTGGCCTCGATCCCTCGTTCTGAGACGAGGAAACCGAGGAGCTGGCCGGCTGGGACACCAAAGCCGCACTTCTTCAGGTTCAACTTCATCTAGAATCGGCGGAGGTTTGCGAATGTTTCTTTCAAGTCTTCGAGGAGCGTGTGTCGCTCTTTTGTATTCACCACCACATCATCAATGCACGCATGTAAGTTTCTCCCGATTTGCACCTGCAAGTATTTCTACATGCAGCGCTGGTAGCTTGCACCTGCATTTTTCAGTCCAAACAACATGGTGGTACGACAGTAAGCCCCATATGGGGTGATGAAGGCCGTTTTCAATAAATCTGTGTGATTCAACTTAATCTAGTGGTAGCTGAATAGGCGTCCAGAAAGGATAGCAGGTCGCAGCCGGCCGTGGAATCGATCACTTGATCTATCCATGGCAGGGCGAAAGTATATTTGTGGTAGGCCTTGTTGAGGCTGGTGTAGTCGATTCACATGCTCCATGTATTGTTCTTTTTCAATACCAATACCGGGTTTGCCAACCACTCTGGATGGTATACTTCCATGATAAACCCGACTGCATGGAGCTGGGTGATCTCCTCACCAATTGTTTTCCTTTTCTCTTTCGTGAAGCGGCAGAGAGACTGCTTGACTAGCGTCACACCCAGCCGGACATGGAGAGAGTGCTTGGCAAGCTCCCTTAGAACACCTGGCATGTCCTTGGGGGACCATGCGAAGATATCCCAATTCTCACGGAGGAAGTTGACAAGCACGCTTTCCTATTTGCTGTCGAGGCTGTCTCTGACCAGGATGAACTTGTCTGGCTTGGCCTCGTTGAGCAAAATCTTGTTGGTGCCCTTGGCTGGCTTGAACTATGTCTCCCGGGGGGGCTTAGGCTCACCAGTTAGCATGTTGGCTTGCACCAGCGCCATGTTCTGCATGATGACGCGCTTCTCTTCTGCGATGATCATGGCTTTGGCCAGCTTGGAGCCGGCGGAGGTGCACTCTATTAACTGCTTGTAGCAACCGGTGATAGTGATCACCCCCTTGGGCCCGGGAAGCTTCTTCTTGAGGCATGCATAGTGTGGCCCCGCCATGAAATTGGTCAGGGCTGGGTGACCGAGGATAGCATGGTAAGTGCTAGAGAGGCTGGCCACCTCGAACCAGATGGCATCACGGAGGAAGTTGTCCTCCGTGCTGAAGATGACGTCCAACTAGATTTTGCCATTTGGCGAATGCGAAGGGCCTAGAACGGCGCCATGGAAAGACTGGAGGGTTGAAGATGAGACTCGCTGATGCCGAGCCAGTCCAACAAGCTACGATAGAGGAGGTTGATGCTGCTGTCTCCATCGATGAGCACGCACGAGAATCTACTAGATTACTTCTGGGTAATGATGATGGGGTCTAGGACCATTGCATAACTGCTTGGATGAGGCAATACAGTTGGCTGGTCTATCCTGCTCCACGTAATCTCTTGCTCTGACCAATTCAAGTATTGGGAGATGGGAGGGACAATGGCGTTCACTTCCGCCTTGTGGCTCCTCTTGCTATGCTTGGTCTCCGGCTCGGTGGTGTAGATGTGGTAATTACGCACTTGGAGAGGGTTGTCGTTGTCAGCATCCTCCTGGCGGTGCTAGTGATCCCAGTTGTTCGGTGGGCCACCTGATGGAGGAGGAAGTGGTGGTGGCGGTAGGCTGTCAGATTCAGCCATTCTCTTGGTCCAACTGCACTAGCAGGTCATGTGCGTAGCCGGCTTGTTGTCGCCACTATGGAACTTGCATGACCCACCAATATTGACTCAATGGTGTACTTGGGTCTCGGTGGCCTGTCATCTGGCTTCTTCCTCCGACTACCCCTAGCAGCTGGATCTTTATAAACTACTGCCACCTGCTTGGAGCCACACAAATTATCCGGCTGGTCGTCATTACTTTTGCCTTGGCGGTTGTCGTGGCCGTGCCACCTGGAGTTATGGTGGTGCTCACCCGACTAGTGCCGGTCCACCAAATTATTGGCAATAATTTGCCCTTGGTCGTTCACCACAATGACTTTCTTCATCGACGAGCTGGCGGTGGCATATTTGTCCACAATGGGCATGGTCTGGGGATCCGCCCGACTAAGCTTGTGCTTGAGAATGGTGCCATCTCAGCAACCCTTGGTGAAGAAGCCAATCTCCTAGTGATCGCGCACCCCTTTGCAAGAGTTATGCATGCTCGTCCATCGGGTGAGGTAGGCGCGATTGAACTCGTCCTTGCCCTAGACATAGAGGGCGAGCTGATGGGCATGCCCAACCGCCTGTAGGTGCCAATGAAGTTGCGGATGAACGCTTCCTCTAAGTCCAACCAGGCATTGATGTTGTTGTCGGGGAGGTTGTTTAGCCATGTTTTTGCCGAGTCGAGGAGCATGAGGGGCACATAGCCCACAGCTACCCGCATGTTGCCATTTTTTGATGCCCATCGTGGTGACGTAATCCACCAACCAGTCTTCTAGTTTGACCGTCCCGTTGTACTTTGGTGTGTCCCTAGGGAGCGAAAATCCCTTTCGAAATGGCATTACAGATGCACGGTCCAAAACATCTCGGGCCGGCCAGACTTTCTTCTTCCATGATGCATGACTAGACCAAGAGGTCGATGCGCACGCGGGCGTATATAGCCTCCGGCTCATGGGGCCAAGCTGTCCCATCAGGTGAGACACGGGGGTAGCATGGCTCCTTCCGGCTCCGTTGGCGGGTGCTTGATGATGTTGTCCTTGGCTAGCTCTACCAGCCAGGGCACGGTTCCTGCTGGTGACTATCGCGGTGTCATGCTGGGGCTGTCCGCGGCTGCCTGATTCACCACGTGGGCGGCTGTTCTGCCTTGGTATGTTTGGTGAGGAGGCCTGATACGCCTGCTTTCTACCATCGGGAGCCTCCAGATAAACCATTTGGTGGGGGACTTGGTTCTTGCTTTTTCTCGCTTGGCTGAGGCCTGCCTCCACCTGCTTCAGGTTGGCCGTGGCAACAAGGAGCTAGACGCGCTCCTACTAGTGGTGAAGCTCCTCTCCCTCGAGGTGGTTCCGTTCTGCAATGATCGCTTCTGCCGCCCTCATGTTCTTGGCGGGACTGCTGTAGACCGGCTGAGCCGCGGGAGTACGCGGGTCAGTAGCTCGGTCTAGCTCCAAACCCAGGTCGCGACCTTGATGCTTGACATGCTGGCTAGTGCCGAGCAAAGGGGTGAATCCATGTGTGGTATTGTACTCGAGCACAGTCGCGTTCAACCGGCGCTGGGCGGCAGCAATCCTGGTGGCCTCTTCCAGGAGGTTTTGGCGGGTAGCTTCCAGCGAGGCCCCGGCTATAGCCGGATCTATCTCGGGATGACGGGGTTGCGGAGGTGCTGAATGGAGGATGTAAGCAGGTCTTGCTCCGGCTTGAGCGAATTGGATCTGTTTCCTCCCATCCGACGCTCGAGGGGTGGGCGGAAGTTTTTGCCTGAGCTATCTGTAACATCCCCAGGATTAGGGTTAAACAAATCCCAGACCTTAGCCTGACATAAGCTTAACCTAGAGCTCGAGGATATTCAGTGAGAAATCGGTAACACAACAGTAACCCTGTGACGCAAAAATTATTACAGCAAGCTCATAACTAAGCGAAGAACCAAAATATTACAAGAAGAGGTCACTGACCATAAACATCAAACAACAGAAGCCAAATTATGCTACTAACTATAGCAAACTTAACAAATGGTCTAAAGAGGCCTGAAGCATAACGATGACGTCCCAGCCTATAGATTCCAGGCTGCCGGCCGGGAACCCCAAGCAACTCGTCGGTGTCAATGTCGTACGGAACTCGTCTTCAAGGGAAGACTTACACTGAAATTATCAACAAAGCAAGGGTGAGTACAGGGTGTACTCCGCAAGACTTATGGCTAGTGGGGTTATTTTGCATAAAGCCATCTTTGTTTATAAAACAAGAGGGAGAAGAAGCTCGTCTAATCAGAATATTTTAAAAGGGGATAAGAGAGCGACATCTCCGAAGAATTGATCATCACTTTGATATCCACCAAAGTAATTCTCATCTCACGACTAGGATCACCCCCTCGTACCCATGAGGAAGCATCCTTAAGCACACGTTGAGCCGCCAAGTTTTACAATTAGGTTAATGTTCTCTATGATCTTAGAATTCGGTCACCAAGCATTCATAACCGTGAACACTGCTTTTCGAAAAGATTTAACCCTGCAGGAGTTTACAACTTTACCCACACGTACTAACCAACTCTTAATGCAAGAATCATTAGCCCTCTTCCTTGGAAGGACGGCAGAGGGTGGTTAGACACGACCTTTACCTTGCTTTCACCAAGACCATGAGTCACGCCCTAAGGATGGTTCCGTCATAACGGGTCAAATCCCGAAGTCGGTCCCTAGATATGTGTGTCGAGGTTGGTTTACCAGGGGCGCCATCTACCCCAAGCAACCACGACCACACTTACCTACTTGTTATGATGCAACCTTCACCCACCAAATCTTTGCAAAACATTTTCTATGCATATGTCGAATGGAACGCCCAAACTATGTGACTCATGGAATCTACTAGGAAAGTTAGTTACTCGTGAGGTTTTCCAGGCCCCGTGTGGCTGTATGCTCGTCTCGGTTCCAAAGGCAAGAACTCGGGTCCTAGTAGTGGCGAGCATGGGACTATAAAAACCACATCCCACCGTGGCCTCCCATACAAGCCTTAGCATGTTTAACCTTTACCACTGATCTTACCTCATCAGTATACCTTGTTCTCCTGTTATACTAGATTCTCTGCATCTGATACATCGTCTGGATGAACCAGCACTGACAACTAAGCAAGGCTAAGCAAGATACAGATATAAGCTCTAGCAGTGCACACAAGCCAAACCTAGTTATGCTAGCAGCAGTGGATCAGGTAATATAAGCGCAAGGGAGTAATGCAACAGATAGGATACTTTATCTATCGATAAAATACCACAATAGAATCGTATGCATCTGACAAGAATGAAATACTTTGAAACCATGGGATTATATCATGTTGGGGCTATGCTTGCCTTGTTTGTTGATACCCAAAAAGCAGATCTTCGGATATCTTGTACTTTACTTGATTATAGTTGGTCAAGTATTGTTCATCGATCTTCAATGGTGTTGACCTTGGTCTTCGATCTCGACCTCGATATCGTATTCTACCGGGAAGAAGCAAACACCAAAAAGAAAGGGGAAAACAATCAACACATGGCATCGATGCAATGCTCAAGCAAGGATGAAGATATGCTAAGTTAAATAGATCTTAAATGAAACCCTAGGGCATGCTTGATCATTTTAAACAAGGTCCAAAGGGTATAAACCCTAGGACAGGGGAAACCCCGGAACACCTATGAGGGGTTGATTTTGTTCTCTAATTAAACTTGTAATTTAAGTTGTTTAACAATGCGTTATTATAGCTTATATAGGTAGATCTCATTTTTCTGAACATTTTGATATATTATATACATTTTTCTGACTTACAGAATAAAAGATATTGAATTTACAACATTTATAATATTTTATGTAATTAATAAACCAATTTAAATAGATTAATTGCGTCATGCTGGCATCACCACGACGCCAGCACAGGAACAACTTTTCTCACTGGGGGCTGGGCTAGCCACAGTGGCTGACAGAGGGGCCCCAGGCCACCTCAACTGCCACGCAGACAGGGGAGGGACCCAGCCAAGGTTTGACCGGGTCAGACCCTCGTCGCTGACGCACGGGTGACGTCATGCCGGCGGGCACCTCCTAGATCGAGCATGTGTGTGGCACTAGCGGCGATGCGGGGCTGTGGGAGCGGGTGCGTTCGACGCAGCTCATCGAGGCGAACCAAAAAGTGGCGGCTCCTCCCCTGTTTGGTCGCCGGAGCTGCAACGGTGAGAAGCTTCTGCGGTGGCGCTCGGAGCTCCACGGTGGCAAGCCACTACAGGAAGAGAGGGAAGGAGCGGGCAGGAGCTTGAGAACAAGGGGCTCACCGTGATCACGAGTAGGTGGTCGGGAAGGCGTGGGGAGCTCGTATGGCGGAGAATCAGCACCTGTCGGACTTCGGAAAGACGGCGTCAATTCGGTCGACTACGGACGCGCGACCTTGATTAGTTTGCTGAGGAAGACCGAGGAGGACTTGAAGGAGACGATGGTGTGCTCAGTGGTGCTTGGTGGAGCATAGAAAGATGGCGCGTGACGGTGATTGGCTGCTAGGGTTATGGCAGCTCGCAGAGAGGAAGGAGGCGGGCGCTAGGGGGAGATAATAGAGGATGGGGCAAAGAGGAGCACGTCTCGGGCTGGTCTTATCCTCGTCCAGGGCATCGGCGGCACGCATCGCAGCGGCTGGCGGCGATTGATGGCGTTAGGGAGGGCACGCAGCTGCTTGGTCGGCGAGGAAGAAGACAACGAAGGGGTAAGTGGGCTTGGGCCAAGTGGGTTGGCTGCGGGCTATAGGGAGCTGCGCACGGCGACAAATAGAGGGGAGAAGGAGTTGGGCTACTGGTCTACGACTGCTGGCTCCGTTTTTATTTAGCAAAACTTTTTCTTTTTTATTTTCTGATTTCCATTTGTATTTTCAATTACAAAACTGGTTTAGGTCATTCCAAAATACCAGAGATTTATGAAATTATAGAAAATATTGCAGGGGCCCTTTTATTAAAATTGGGCTCCACACCATTTTCAAAACCACTTGAGAGGGTTTTTTTAAGAGAGAGAGGAAACTAGGGTTTTAGGGTTTTGCAATATTTCTTTTGCATGCAATTTAAAAGAGGATGCTCATGAATGCACAAACAAACCCTAATTTAAGATTAACAAAAACTGGGGCGTTACAGCTCTATCCCCCTTACGAGAATCTCGACCCGAGATTCCGCAAGTAGGAAGAGGGAAGAGAAACAGTGTCACTTCTAAGGATAAGAGGGAAGCACACTAACAAAACACCGAGTATTTCATGGTCAACTCATGAAGGAATGTTCAAAACAACTTTGAGATGACGAACATGAAACACGTCAAGGTAATAAAGGAAACAAGAGGAGATGGTTTCAAGTTGTTAGATAGCTGGTCTTCATAAGGATTGAGACCATGGAGCTTCAGAAGAGTTTAAGCTTCTGAAAAGGAGAGTTTACAAAGGAAGTAACATGACCAAAGACTTCGAAAGGGAACCTCTACTAAACAACTTAGGTGGAGCTTCCAAGGTATAGAGATACGGATAACCAAGTTGTTGAACTACTTTTGTTATAGAAGGATCAGTCTTCGTTCAACAGAAGGTCAAGACAGAAAGGTTGTTTTATGGTGAGGACTTGAAAGAGTCACAAGGACCATGTAGAAAGAGAAACTTTTGATTACCAAAATCATAGTCACTTTGTGAACATGATCAAGAAACGAAGGAAAACTCTTTATTCACCCAGGTCTATCAAAACCTTTGCCAAAGATCGTGATATCACTTTACTCCACCAGGATGAAGAGGTAAGAAGATTCCTGATGACACGTGGAAAAAGAAACTTCATTCTCAGACTTCAATTACTTGGCACAATAAGACGCTTGCCAACATAAAAGGGTCTGGAGGATCGACCGAGAGACATTTAGCAACACTACTTTAAATGTTCTCCTTGATGTTCGAGACACCAAATATCAAGTAAAGGTCAGACTTCAGAGACAAAGGAAACCATAAGCACAACTCCTATAATAAATCATAGAAGAAGCCTCATGAAGAGTGGTTGTTATTTGCTGATTCAAGAGATTTTGACAATAGGCTTTCCGACTAGTTGTGTCAACCATTACATCAATCTTGCCGGGTTTACAAGGAGACCTATGTCAAAACCTTGAAGATCACAAACCATCATATCTGCTTGAGATTCAGATTTGGTTAGGTGAGATGATACTTCAGACTCAGCATGTCCGAATAGAAAGTTTGCAGCATTTACCACAAAGGTAAAGTTACTGGATTCTCAAGACTCGGACTTCAGTGTTAAGCTCCAATAGAGTGAGTTGAATTGCTAGACCCACGTATTAACAACTTGTCAGAAGACAACTGCTTATACATCAAGTACTTGCAATGAAACACAAGTGTCCATAAGGAAACATAGATAACTCTACTCGAATCCACGGTGACATCTTTCACCATTTTCCCGTGAATCGGAGAAGGTTACTTCTAACATCTAGAACACATACTTCGAGATAACACGAATGAGGTTCTCGAAAGTTTTCCAACATTAATGCCAAAGGTTCCATATGAATGTATTCTAGCATGGAGAAGATAAGGATATTATCGATGGGCTCAACAACAAACTTATCAAAATACTCCAGGAAGATGGACTCATGTGTTGAATGAACGAGGCAGGGTATTGGTCATACCAAAGGACATGAAGATGTACTCAAGTGAAACATCACGAGTAGCAACATCATCAAGATAGTCCTTGGAACTAAGTTTGATTTGACGATAACCCAAATCAAATCAAAAGTGGGGGAAGATAACTTATCCACGACGGAAATACTATCTTTCTTCAGCAAGAACGAAACTAGACAACCCTTTAAGATGAACTAAGTCAGATAGAACTTTTGTCTTACAACTCTCCAAGTTGTTGTTTAAGCTCAACCAACTAGTTCAAGGGTATCCAAAATGGATCCTTGGAGAAAGGACCAGTTCAGAGAACTTGCTTGCTCAAGAACTTGACAAACACGGTCATGTGGTAACATGGCGATACTTCTAGAGAGACGTCTAGAATATCACAAACCATCGATATGTCACTTAGTTCGAGAGGAAACTTTCTTGGTAAGGTAAGAAGACATAGTCTTAGAGTTTCGGCATGAGCCTAACTCTTTGACCGAGGAGAGTGTACCATGGTAACAGACTTGGTAGCACAATCATCCTTTGCTTAGTGATAGGGTTAACCATCACGCTGGGAATGACACAAATGTCCTTGGAGTTCGACGCAACAATAACGAATTGCTAAGAATCTCAGATGGCCACATTATTACACACACGCATCATTCTAGAGCATGAAGCTCAAAAGAAGGGTGGGTAAGGATGTGTAAAAGCATCACTTCATTAAGAAGTCCATGAAACTCAGCACGACTGAAAGTGCATGTGTGCCCCCATGTGTGGTTTTGGTAATTAATGACAATCTTTATGGACTTATGTTTGCATTGAGTTTTACCTGTAGGATTTGTCCATAGGCAATGCTTGAACCATATGTTGGCTTCAAGGTTGGGAGAAGAAGAAAGTGAAGAAGATTAAGTGTTGACCAAGGTTTCAATGAGTGATCTGGAGATTGGTCAAGTGAAAGTTGAGCCTATAGCAAGTGTGTCTTGAAGACTAAAGTTGGGGTGATATCTCTTATGTTCCTTCAAGACACCAACATAATGAAGAAAGAAGATATGATGTGCAAGGTCAATGTGAGCTATCTCAAAGAGATCATTTGCTTGGAGCTTGCCATCCTATGGTTATCATGGATATGGGAAGATGATATGCTCAAGAGATAAGCTCTACCATAGTGGAGTATGGGAGAGCAATTTGCAAGTCTTCACCAAGCTAGTGCAATCAAGAAAGGTGTTCCATCTTGAGGTGGACAAGATCGCTATCATCAAGCTCAAGTGGAATATTCTCAAGGCAAAGGTATGTTCTTGATAGGGTTTCTTTCTTACTGGTCTCATGGTGTTAGTTGGGGAGACCGGTTTATAGGATAGATAGCCGTACTATCAAGAGGGGCTCTCGAGTGAGTAACTTGATCATATCCTTCATGAGACCCCAAACCTTTGCATACTTGGCATCATCCTTTCTTGGTTGTTATTTGGATCCTATCCATGTGAGGTTCTTGAGCTTGTGGTAATATTCATAACAAGCTCTAATTCATCGAAAACGGATTACATATGCATTCTCTATTGCGTTTTCGATATTGGAGGTTTTACCGGTTTGTCTTTTTGAGATTGGTAAAACCTTACATTATTTGGTTCTTATCCATGAGAGGATTTAGAGCTTGTGTTAATCTTCATGACAAGCCCAAGTTCATCGAAAACGGATTTCATATGCATTCTCTATTGCGTTTTCGATGTTGGAGGTTTTATCGGTTCGTCTTTTTGAGAGAGGTTAAACCTTTCGTCATTTGGTTCTATCCTCCATTGCTGTACTATGATGGTTCTCTGTATTATCTTGTAGATGTCGTTAATATCTTCGAAACGAGCCCAAGAGCATCAAAATCGGAGTCCGGATGCAAAAGTTATGGTCGTTTCGGTTTTGCTATTTCTGTCAGTTTTACCTTGGGCGGAATGTCCGGCCGTTTTCAGCCGGAATGTCCGGCCCGGCCGGAATGTCCGGCTAATTCACGCCAGACTGTCCGGCCCTGGGATCTTGTCGACCTCCCCGGACATTCAGAACACCATATCGGACTCCAACCGGACTCTGGCCGGAATCTTCGTAGGCCGGACTGTCCGGTCAGCATCTCCCGGAGTGTCCGGGGTAAGTTGCTCCAACGGCTCTAATTCCAGGGGCCCTATATAAAGGCCCCTTCTTCTACCTTGGTTGTTGCGGTTTTTCCAACCTCAAGAACCCTAAATCTGAGCCACCATTGTTGATCTCTTGAGCTTGCTTCCCTCTCAATCCCTCCTATGATTCTTGCATATTCTTGGGGGATTTGATAGAGGAGATCTAGATCTACAATCCCACCAATCAATCTCTTCTCTAAGTGAGGGGAACATATTGGGATCTAGATCTTGGAGTCTTTTATGGATTTCCTCCATTGTTCTTCCTCTCTTATTCCCCCACAAACTTTTGTAGCTTTGGTGGAATTTGGGAGTGAAGGACTTGAGCACTTCTTATGTTCTTGCCATTGCATTTGGTGCATCGGTTTGAGTTCTCGGTGAGGATTCGATTGGGTGAAAGGTGAGAAGCTTTTTACTCTTGGGTTCATTACTTGGGGCCTCCAATTAAGTTGTGGAGCTTTCCCCAAGCTTGTTTGTTGGGAGCCTCCAATTAAGTTGTGGAGAAGTGCCCCAACCTTGTGAGAGGTTCCAGATTGCCATCGACAAGTGCACCGATAATGGAAGTGTGGATCGATCCTGTTGGGGTGAGATTCACAGGAGAACAAGGGAGGCCTTTTGTGGCATTGGTGGTTTGATACCACCCCCTCTCCAAACGAGACGTAATCCATGTTGGGAGGAACTCGGTAAAATATCGTCGTCTCCGCGTGCCTCGATTATCTCTATATCCGAGCTCTTACTTATGCACTTTACTTTGTGATAGCCTTCGTGCTTGAAGTATATATCTAGCTATCACATAGTTGCTTGTCTTGCTTAGCATAAGTTGTTGGTACTAATAGGTGAACCCTAGTTGTTCTAGGTTTTGTGCTTAACAAAGTAAACGCTAGTTTAATTCCGCCTTTGTTGAGCCACTCTCAGAAAAGTTTTTAAACCGCCTATTCACCCCCCTCTAGGCGGCATCTATATCCTTTCAATTGGTATCAGAGCCCGGTCTCTCATTTTAGGCTTCACCGCCCTGAGAGTAGAGATGTCGGCTAGGGGATTAGTGCACAATGAAATGTTCATATTCGATGGCACAAATTATGATATATGGAAAACTCGTATGCTTATTCATTTTCGGGACATGGATCCAAATTTGGAGCGTATTGTAGATATAGGTTTTTTTCCTCCTATGGATTTCGAAAATCTATCTTGTGAGGATGAGAAAAACTTATATCTTGATGCTCAAGCTTCTAATGTACTTGTTAATGCTTTGAGCTATGTAGTTACATCTTCAATCATACCTTTTTGGAGCGCTCATGAGTTATGGACAACACTTCAAGATAAATATGATGTGTCCAACATTATTGAGGATGATTGTATTGCTTCCACTTCCGGCCGTGATGAGTTCTCATCTTCTTCCACTTCACCAAAGTGTGGTAAGACACAAGGTAATGATATGGTGTGTGGTGATGAATATTGCAATGTTGATAGTGAGCTTACTCTTATTGATCCTTCTTCTCTATCTCATTGCAATACTTCATCTTTGGACTCTAACACTTGTAGCACCCAAAACTCCTTATATGCTTGTGTTGGTAGTCCTTGCATATCATGTATAAGTGGCTTGAATAAATCTTATGATGATATGCATGTGTTGTCTTGTTGCCATGATAAAAATCCTTCTATTTCCTCTAGTGCTTGTGTTGCTAATAATGTAGAGAAAAAGGAAGATTCTATGGGCCAAGACAAGGTTTTGAATGGAGCTTCAAGTAATTATCCATCATCATCATCTCACAGTTCCCACCTATGCCTTATGGCTCGGGATTCAAAGGTAACTCCTACTTTGGAACCCAATACCTCTTATGATGATGAGGATGGGGATAATGAGGAAAAAGATATTAATGTTGATGATTTATATGAAAAGGGTGAGATGGTTTATCATGCTATTGTTAAGAATAATATTGCTTGCTCTAACTTCGTTGAAATCTTGGACTTTGCCATTAAGAGCAAAGAACATATTGATAAGTTAGAAGCACAAATTGAAGAGCATGAGAACACCGTTGATAAAATGAGTAGCCTTGAGCATGAGTATGCTAATCAAATTGCACATCTAAATGAAGCTCTTGAAGAGGAACAAACCACTAAGGAATCTCTTGAGGAGACTTTTGCTCTAGAGTTGTCTAGAGTGAAGGAATCTAATGATGGAGGTCCTAAGGTGGCTAGTGGTCTCAAAAGTAAAAATGATGAGCTTCAAGTTGCTTATGCTAAACTCCTTGAGGATTTTGAGCACCTCAAAAATGGCTCTAGGGTCATCAGGGGTGAGCTCATCAAACTCACCGAGTCACATGAGCAACTTAAAGCCTCTTACTCAAAAGAGCTTTCAAAGTTGCCCTCACCTCTTGAAATTAATTATGATGCTTGTGTTACTAACTCTATTTCTTGTGAAGCATCTATTTTAAAGGATAATGTTGATCTAAATACTCAACTTGCTTTGCTAACTAGCAAGTATGGGATCTTGGAAGAAAGTCATGGTAAGCTATAAAGCTCTCATGAGGATCTTCTAGCCTCCCATGATAGGCTAAAATTAGCTCACGAGGCTATTATGTCAAAGGTAACATCTAATGAGCCTCATGTGGACATTAGCACTACTTCTACTCCAAATGTCATATTGCCATGTGCTAGTCCTTGTAATTCATCCACTCATGACATTGATACATCTTGTGATGAATTACTTTCCGTAACTTGTTGCTCTAACAATGTAGCATCGACTTCCTCTAGTATTTTTGTTCACACTAACCATGTAGAGGAAATTAAAGAGCTCAAGGCTCAAGTCACTTCTTTGAAGAATAACTTGAAAAAGGGTCATAAAGGGAAGTCCACACTCGATAATATCTTGAGTAAGCAAAAATCCCCCAATGACAAGAGTGGGCTTGGATTCAACTCCAATGTCAAGAACAAGTCCACTATCAAGTTGAAGAACAAGGGCAACAAGAAGAATGGCCAATACAAGTCAAGAATCCGGCCAACATCGTTTGCTTCAAGTGCAAGGAAGAAGGGCATCATGTTAGATCCTGCCCATTGAAGAACAAGCCTCTTAGTGTGAAGCAACAAGGGAAGCGGCCTCAAGCTCTACCTCAAGTTAGTGATGGGCCTCTTCCTAAGAGAACTACTCGAACTCTTCCTCCAGTTGTGGCTTCACCTAAGAAGAAAGATGGCAAGATAAGAACTTGCTATATATGCCGTGAGAAGGGGAACATTTCTTCCTCATGCACTATTGGTATCTCCTCATCCAACCCTATTATTATTGATGATACTTATTCTCTTTGTAAGGATGAGGTTGGCAATGTGTTTGCCAAATTTGTTGGTGCTCAATGTGGGTTCATGAAAAGAACCATTTGGGTTGCCAAGCCTATTGTGACTAACCTCTTAGGACCCAACTTGGTTGGGTACCAACAAGCCAAAACTTGATCAATAGGTATTGTTGGAGGGCATTGGAGGCTTCGTTACATTATGAAGAATTGAGGGATCTTCATCATTTATTCTTGTCAAGTCAAGCCATTTGGATTATCATGCTTCTATCATATATCCAATGTTCCTCCTTATGTAACATGTTCTTAACTCATTTACATTGAAAGTTACTTGCTTCTTTGTGCATATGTTGGTTTTGTACCTTGTATGTGTTTGTACATGTTGTGCTTCCCTCGTACTTATATTGAGTTATCAAGTATACTTGTGTATGTTGGTTGTCACACCATGTATTTGTGTCTCTTGGGTTGGATCCTTTGTTGAATTTATTTGGTATCTTTCTTGGCTCTTGTGAGAGATTAACGGACTATCCCATTTTGGGAGAGTGTTATGCTTGGGAATTCCACAATCCTAAAATGTGTGTACATGAGGAATACCACTTAGTATGTATATTGCAAGTTTACCTAGTCTCTATGCGGTATGTCTTTCTTATGAGAAATTCAAGTTCCATAATGTTCATTAATCATCTCTATTTGGATGTTTTACCTCTTGTTGAGTATTCTTGGTTTATCACATTATGGGGGAGTCATATGCTTTGTGCATATTACAAACCTAGAAAATATGGACATTTGAGGTTGTGTCACTTAGAATTGATATTGATAATTATCTAGCTCCTAAGTGGCACATTTAGCTCAAACAAGTTCCAATTCCCTTGGATTGATTTTATTGTTCATCTTTTGGATCTTGTTTGTGAGAGTTTTATTGGTATGTGCTTACCCATACACTACTAGGAAACAGACTGTTAGTGGCACACCAGGAATGCCCATCTGTGGCGCACTAGCAGTGCGCCACGGGCCTTGCGCTACGGCTATCTCTCAGCCGTGGCGCACTGCCTAGTGCGCCACGGTTGTGTAGAGATAGGCGTAGCGCACCTCCTAGTGCGCCACAGAAGTTTGGGACGGTGCGCTACCCCTGGGATCTTCTGTGGCGCACTACCTAGTGCGCCACTAAACTTCCATAGTGCGCTTTAGGTGTAGTGCGCCACAAAAGGTAGACCATGTGCGCCACAGATGTATTTTTTGTTTTTTTTTAATTTCCGAGCCATATTATATGCAATACAGATTATATACAATATTACAGCAGATATACACACACAGATACAAGATATACAATTATATATATAAATACTCAATATGAAAAACAAGATTGAAACAAATACATATAGATAAGTCTCATACATGAATACATAGTCTAAGTTAATTACATTGTTTCGATCATGTTACAAAGTAGTAGTTGGTGACATGCGAATACATGTGTCGATCGAACAAGTTAGAGCTCGGAAGCTCGCCTAGACATCTAAACTAGCTAGCTAGACACAAACGCGGGATAAATAACCAAAGAAGATAAGCATGATCACCGCCGCGACGAAGGTGTAGGTCTTCATCCGGTTCCTTGTCCTAACTCCCGCTAGATAGCGGGTATCTAGCTTCCGCCTCCGCCATAGTGTTGTACCCTTTGTAGCTATTGCCGCTGAAGCTGCACTGTCTCCGGCAGTCTTCCCAATCATCGAGACTCGAACCCGTCCCTTGTACACGTACCACGTCATCTATAAGTTGACAATAATAATTAACCGACTATTGAAAAAACATATATAATTAAAGTCGCATATGAAGATACACTTATAGAAAGTACTCCTAAATCAAAAAGACCAAACTCAAAAAGCATGCCTCATATATAACTAGGTTGTTCGACACAGGAATATGCTACGATGGAACTGTCCGCCAAGTAGGATGCACAACACCTGGACCTATGCATAGCACAAGGCGGACAATCCCATCGCAGCACATTCACATATAGTGTGCCACGACATTTCAATCATCGGCATTATTCTCGAAAAAGACCAAAGTCACTGTACTTCTTCTCGATTAACCTTTTGTGCTTCTGTACCCAAGGATCGACTAGTTCTAAATGCTGTAGCGCGACGAGGTTTGCTCGATCAAAGTCTGCGCGTCGAAAATCAAGTTCCATGCGAGATGTGCGACCCTCTCGGTGACCAGATCCGTCGAGCTTGCCAAGGTGTCTGTTGTGGGAAAGACGGCGGGGTTCTCGATGTCTAGATAATTCATGCGAAAGAGATGCACTCTTGACCGAAAGCCCTTGGCTATGCTTCCATCTGGACAGGACCTGTTGCGAACGTATCCTTTGATGTGTCCGTTCATCCTTTCGAACGCCATCATGCTGCGGAGGAACATCGGCCCGAGTTGTACGATGTCCTCCATGACATGGACCAGCAGATGCACCATAATGTCGAAGAATGCGGGTGGGAAGTAGACCTCAAGCTCACATAGTATCACCACAATCTCCTCCTGTAGCCTTCCGAGCTGATTCAAGCCAATCGACTTCCTAGAGATGACGTCGAAAAACTTGCATAGGCCAAATAACGTTTCACGGACGTGCTCGTCCATTATCCCTCTTAGTGCGACGGAAGTACTGCGTCATTAGCACGGCACGTCGTGAGACTTCATGCCACGAACCTCTGCTTCACCTCGTCTAGGTATCGCTTATCTTGCCAGCGTGGCCGTAGGAAATTTGACTCTAGAAGGCACTTGAAAAACTGTTTGATCTCATCACGGCTTAGAGTGAAGCAAGAAGGAGGCAGTAATATTCGTTCTTCTTGAACTTTTTACCCTTCCGACGACCTTGTGTCATCTCCGACTCATGATCATCGTCATCTTCACGATCATCGGGGTAGTCGTCCTCCGTGAATCTCCTTCCGGATACCCAAGCATATCAGGTCGTGCCTTGCTTTCGGACCATCTTTCGTCCTATCTGGCATGTTGATTATGGTGGCGACCAGACTCTCACACACGTTTTTCGTGATATGCATGATGTCGAGGCTATGAGGCGTGCAGAGAAACTTCCGATGGAAACTCCGAAAAACAGACCTTGTTTTCCATACCTTCATCAGCGGCTTGTCTTGTTGCTTCCTCTTCGCTTCTTTCCGGGCTTAGGACAATCTTTCCAGTTTTTCAGCAACTCTTCCACTTCTTCGCTGCTCCCTACGCTCCAGGATTCCTCGGGTCTCGATTTGCCATCGAATAGGTCTCCGTTTTCTCCATGGATCATTCTTGCCGAGCCACCTCCGGTGCGCCATGAACACGGTTTTCGATGACCCTGGATCTTTCTCTAGTTGGAGATAGCTTGTGTTATCCATGCACCTAACGCATGCGCAGAATCCTTGGATAACCTGCCCTGAGATATACCCGCAACCTGGATAGTCTTGCACCATAATGACCAACACGGCTCTCATAGTGAAATAATCTTGTCGGCGTCGTAAGTATTGGCTCAGATTCCCATAACGTGGCTAGCTCCTCTTTCAACAGCCGAGATCTGATTGATGTCGGTACCAGGTTGTTTCGCCTTGAATTAGCATACTCATTTGTATGTACTTCTTCTTCATGCACAACCATGGAGGAGGTTGTACATCCATACAAACACGGGCCAAGTCTTGTGCGTGCTGCTCGCTACCGAACGGATTGAGTCCATCGGTGCTAGCACCAAGCCTGATGTTCCTCGAATCTCCACCAATTCTGGGAATTCGAGGTCCAATGCTTTCCACTGGCTAGCATCTGAAGGGTGCGTCAGCAGCTCATCCTTTTCGGTCATCATCATCTCACGCTTCTTCCTTTCCGCATGCCATCGCATGAGCTTCGCTTCCTTAGGGTCCACGAAATAGCGCTGCAGACGAGGAGTGATAGGAAAGTACCATACCACTTTTCGAGGTGCTTTCTTCCCTTTCTTGTATCGACTCACGCTGCACACCGGACATGTGGTTTTCTCCGCGTCCTCGCCCCGATAAATGATGCAATCATTGATGCATACGTGATACCTAACGTCGGTAGATCGAGAGGAGCGATTTTCTTGGCATCCTCGATACTAGTTGGACATGTGTTCCCCTCCGGAGACGATCGTGCGAATGCCATCATATCGTGAAGCTTGCGTCGCTCAATTTGTGCTTTGCCTTCATCTCCATAGCCTTGAGCGTTACATTCAACCGGGTATCATCGCCTGCATCCTTCATACAATGGAGTAACGCGTCTTTCTCAAGTTGCAAGCTTGTCTTTTCTCTAGCGGCAGCCTGGCGTTACTTGCGCTTGAGAAGCAGCTCTTGCACATAAGGGTCCCGCACCCAGCCTGACATTGTTCCATCGTCGTCTACTCCTCCGGCATCTAGATCATCATCATCCCGGTCTGCTTCCGCACCTTCACCATCTCCACGAGACTCTTCATCATCTCGCCCGTTCTCGCCGTGATGATGATCATCGTCATGTTGGCCAACTTCACCGTCTCCATCATCTATGTCATCGCTTATCCAACGAGTGTATCCATCCATGAAACCATGGCGGGCAGTGCGCAGATTCCCGAATAACTGGTCGATCACCCGATTGAGTTTGCATCTTCTGCACGGACATCTTATATCCGTCTTGTTATTTCGTATCATGTCGGCCGTCGCACATTTCAAAAATCTAGCCACAATGCCTTCGCTCATTATGCGGACCATTTTTGCCTGCACGATGTACACGGTACAATTTTGAAGTCTATTAGAACCACATAATGAATTCGTGCATGCAATGGTCGATAGAAAATTTCGGCATGACCTATCCTAAAATTAGGACCTTTGCGAAATGCCAAAATCTTGCCAAAATGGAAATGAATCAACATTTTGGCAAAACAAATGGCAACTTGTTCACATACAAACACAAGAGAGAGAGAGAGACCGATCCATACACACATGAACATATCATTATCCTCTCCATACACACATGCATGAGCATCATCGATACTCTCCATATACACACACATATGACCATCGATCCTCTCCACATACACACATCATGAGCATCGATCATCTACATACATATGAGCACATCATCCATATACACATGAACACATCCTTACATAGACAACTTACCGATATGAGAGACCAATCGCGAGAAAGATGGAAAGGAGAGGTGCGCGCGTCGACCGGAGAAGGATAGATGAGAGACCGAAGACCTCCTCTATTACTTATATATGTAACATCCAAAGCAAGTTTTACATGCTAAAAATGGTGAATGTGTGGAGAAATTGAGGTGGGAAGGAGAAGATCCCGACTAGATCTAAGGAGGAAGAAGAAGGGGAAAGTGAAGTGTGGGGTGGTGGATGTGGTCACACATGTGCACATAAAGTGCTGTCCTAAAGAAATCGACACATCCGTGGCGCACACGGCCCTAGTGCGCCACAGGGAGTACAAACATCTATGGCGCACTATGCCATGTGCGCCACGGATGCTCCTACTCCCTGTGGCGCACTAGGCCGAGTGCGCCACAGAAGTTTGTGGCCGTTTCAGAGCAGAGGGGGGCATGCGCTTAGGCGTAGTGCACCACCCCCATGTGCGCCACAGATGACACTAACAACCGTGGCGCACATGGCTATAGTGCGCTACAGATGTTTGGCGTGCGGCCAACAGGGCCCTGTCCCACACACATCTGTGGCGCACTATAGTCATGTGCGCCACGGTTGTTCTAGTAGTAGGGCACGCGCTACAGGTGAGCCACGCCTGTTTTAGCCGTGGGGCACTTCAACCATGTGAGCCACGGATGTGCTGATTACCTATAGCCGTTTTCCTAGTAGTGATATTTGGACCTCCATATCCTTCATGGAAACCATTTTCTTCAAGTTACTTTAATCTTTTATGATTGTGTGACTATTTGGAGCTATCAAGAATCTCTATCTAAGCATCAAGCTTAATTTTTATATTTCATCATATGCTTATCGTTGTGAATATGATCATGATATCCTTGAAAACTACCTTGGGAAATGTTTCCCCATAATTCTTGTCATTGGACAAGTGGTACTACATATATGGTAGAATTTATTGATCATATTGATTTTGGCCTTTGCTTAAATTTTGTTCTACCTCTTGCCAACAAAATGTTTTGTGTTTTCTCCCAAGCTTTCCTTGCCTCTTGTGGATCTTCTTATTTTTTTGTATCCTCGTGTGTTTTATTTAATGTAGGTACTAGTGATGATCCCATCTGTGTGCATTTTTCATTCAAAAGGAAAATCCTACATAATGCACTATCCATGGGGGAGCTCTCCTATATTATTTAGAACACTCATATTTATGCTTCTTGTTTTGTTCCATATCATGTTTTATGTGCTTGGAAGTTTGATCTTTTCTTTTGGTACTTTGTGCCATCATGAAAAGTGTAGAGAGTTTGGCTCCTTTGTTGGAACCTTTTATTTTTTCAATTGGTATGTTGTTTGCGAGTTGATTTTCTCATTCCATGCTTTCTATTTAACCATTTGAATGATATAAATTGTTGAGCATTTTTATTTGTTTATCCTCTTTTGCTCTTTGGCTTTAGCTTAGTTCATTGGTTGAACTTGTGTTCGGTCATGTGTTGATTTGACTCTTTGATGCAATTTGGACACCTTCTATTGTGTCACTCTCTTGTGTGTGACTTCTTGGTTTACTTTGTGTTTTTTTATTCAAATTATATCTCCTTTTTGGTTCTTGAAATTCTTGTGCATGCATATTTACTAAATTTATATATTATGGTATGCTTGCTTTCTTTGGTCCAATATATAAGGGAAACTCCACCAAATCCTATTTTGGCTAAGGTGTGCATGAAATTCAATTTCATATCAATATGCACATGTTTTTGTGGAGTTTGTCCTATGTATTATAGTGTATCTAACTACTTTGGACCCAATGAGTTTTGGGACCATTGTGTACTTGAATGTGTTTTAGGTACACTTGAGATACATTGGATGCTTGTCTCAATAATAAGAAGATGTGGTGACTAAATGATAATTGGAGGCAAGCTAGGATGATATACAAACGCATATCTACTACACCTACCAATGTTATCTCGGTAACAAGTATCCCTCTCATGCATACTTTTCTAGCATCCAACCTTTGTGGTTGCATCATGACATGGTTTCCTTCAGTTGCTTTTATTGTGGTTCTTGCACGATTATATTGTATCATCCTTATTGTTATATGAGTAAGTTGACATGAATTCATATTTTGGGGAGTATATAAAATTCATGTTTATGATTCACCAATCCCACATATGCCAATCTAGCAATTTTATTGCCAATCATTTCCTCAATTTCTCTCATGTGCAATATGGATGAATTTGCAAGGCTTATTTGTTCTTTATGATACTTGTTGCTTTTTCCAATGCATTCCAACTATCTCTTGTTCCCTTGTGATAGTTGTGGTGTATTTTTTAGTGTTTGAAGGTCTTTGATGTTCAATAAGATAAATTTGAGCCCTTGGCCATGCTTTCTAGCAAAAATCTTGCTGGCATTATCTATGACTTTCTTTTGGGTATCTTGCTCTTTCTTGAGTATCCATTTTGTGTGTACATGTTTCTTTGTGGATGAATATCTACCTAGAAACGTATACATATGATTATGCTTAAATCTCTAGTTGATATCCTTTTGGCTTTGGAGTCCACCTTGTGCTCCTTCTTTACTCTTTGGTGGCTCCAAAAGTTTTTTTTTGAGTGCTTGACATTTTCATTTGCATATTTTGGCACTTGTTGGTGTTAAGAAAGTTGATCTCTCAAGCCTTGTGTTATTATGTAAGTTTGGGGGAGCAAGGATACCATGTTTATGCACTTTACATTCAAAGCAATTATTATATTTGGTGCATAAACCTTAGGGAGCTTTCCTAATTTACCTAAGAACACACATTTGCCTTCTTATTCTTGTTTGGTGTTTTGTTTGATTATGGGGAGTTAGGATTCCATAATTGTGAACTTTGTTGTGCATGAACCTTGGGGAGCTTCCTATTTTCATCTAAACACCCATTTGCTATCATCATAATATCTTCTCTCTTGCTTGTGCTCGTGGTTTAAATGATATAGAGGGAATGAGGATGCCATGTTTGTGCATATTGTATTCAAACGCAGATTATAATTTGTGCACAAACCTTGGGGAGTCTCCTCATATTATTTAGATCACTCACTTTTCAACCTTATCATAATATCTATCTTTCTTTTAGCATCTTCCTTTTGTGAAGTGCTTCTTTTGATCTTTTGATTGCTTACTTCATTCGTTGATGCTTCTTCACCATTTTATTTCTTTGCAATCTTTGGATCCTCAGTTTAGTTTGATTTCCTCATGGTATTCATCATTGGATACGTGCATTTGATTCCACTCATATTATGAGAAATGCACACCATATGGAGGAACTCTCACTAAATTGGCCTTCTAAAGTTCTTCACCCATTTCGGCAATCGATGCCAATGGGGGAGAAGTTTTAGAGGGTTTTAGGGAATTTGGTTGTGTGTTGTGAGTTTTGTACTTAAACACCTGCCTCGTGTGCTTTGCATCTTAGTGTGTTGTATGGCATCTTGATTATATAGAGAAAACTCCACCACCGTAATGGTTGGCAATATATGCAATGAAATTCAAGTTCATCCACACATGCATAGATTGTGGGGAGTTTGCTCTATATTGTGGTTGTACTAACATCACATACTTGTGTTGTATTTGATGTTAGCATAATGTTTTCTTTGATTAATTCCTTATATAAACCCTCTCAAAGGGATTGTCATCAATTACGAAAATGGGGGAGATTGAAAGTGCATGTGTGGTTTTGGTAATTAATGACAATCTTTATGGACTTATGTTTGCATTGAGTTTTACCTGTAGGATTTGTCCATAGGCAATGCTTGAACCATATGTTGGCTTCAAGGTTGTGAGAATAAGAAAGTGAAGAAGATTAAGTGTTGACCAAGGTTTCAATGAGTGATCTGGAGATTTGTCCATAGGCAATGCTTGAACCATATGTTGGCTTCAAGGTTGTGAGAATAAGAAAGTGAAGAAGATTAAGTGTTGACCAAGGTTTCAATGAGTGATCTGGAGATTGGTCAAGTGAAAGTTGAGCCTATAGCAAGTGTGTCTTGAAGACTAAAGTTGGGGTGATATCTGTTACGTTCCTTCAAGACAACAACATAATGAAGAAAGAAGATATGATGTGCAAGTTCAATATGAGCTATCTCGAAGAGATCATTTGCTTGAAGCTTGCCATCCTATGGTTATCATGGATATGGGAAGATGATATGCTCAAGAGATAAGCTCTACCACAGTGGAGTATGGGAGAGCAATTTGCAAGTCTTCACCAAGCTAGTGCAATCAAGAAATGTGTGGTTTTGGTAATTAATGACAATCTTTATGGACTTATGTTTGCATTGAGTTTTACCTGTAGGATTTGTCCATAGGTAATGCTTGAACCATATGTTGGCTTCAAGGTTGGGAGAAGAAGAAAGTGAAGAAGATTAAGTGTTGACCAAGGTTTCAATGAGTGATCTGGAGATTGGTCAAGTGAAAGTTGAGCCTATAGCAAGTGTGTCTTGAAGACTAAAGTTGGGGTGATATCTCTTATGTTCCTTCAAGACACCAACATAATGAAGAAAGAAGATATGATGTGCAAGTTCAATATGAGCTATCTCGAAGAGATCATTTGCTTAGAGCTTGCCATCCTATTGTTATCATGGATATGGGAAGATGATATGCTCAAGAGATAAGCTCTACCATAGTGGAGTATGGGAGAGCAATTTGCAAGTCTTCACCAAGCTAGTGCAATCAAGAAAGGTGTTCCATCTTGAGGTGGACAAGATCGCTATCATCAAGCTCAAGTGGAATATTCTCAAGGCAAAGGTATGTTCTTGATAGGGTTTCTTTCTTACTGGTCTCATGGTGTTAGTTGGGGAGACCGGTTTATAGGATAGATAGCCGTACTATCAAGAGGGTCTCTCGAGTGAGTAACTTGATCATATCCTTCATGAGAGCTCAAACCTTTGCATACTTGGCATCATCCTTTCTTGGTTGTTATTTGGATCCTATCCATGTGAGGTTCTTGAGCTTGTGGTAATATTCATAACAAGCTCTAATTCATCGAAAACGGATTACATATGCATTCTCTATTGTGTTTTCGATATTGGAAGTTTTACCGGTTTGTCTTTTTGAGATTGGTAAAACCTTACATTATTTGGTTCTTATCCATGAGAGGATTTAGAGCTTGTGTTAATCTTCATGACAAGCCCAAGTTCATCGAAAACGGATTTCATATGCATTCTCTATTGTGTTTTCGACGTTGGAGGTTTTATCGCTTCGTCTTTTTGAGAGAGGTTAAACCTTTCGTCATTTGGTTCTATCCTCCATTGCTGTACTATGATGGTTCTCTGTATTATCTTGTATATCTCGTTACTATCATCGAAACGAGCCCAAGATCATCAAAATCAGAGTCCGGATGCAAAAGTTATGGTCATTTTAGTTTTGCTATTTCTGTCAGTTTGACCTTGGGCGGAATGTCCGGCCCGGCCGGAATGTCCGGCTAATTCACGCCGGACTGTCTGGCCCTGGGATCTTGTCGACCTCCCCGGACATTCAGAACACCATATCGGACTCCAACCGGACTCTGGCCGGAATCTTCGTAGACCGGAGTGTCCGGTCAGCATCTCCCGGAGTGTCCGGGGTAAGTTGCTCCAACGGCTCTAATTCCAGGAGCCCTATAAAAAGGCCCCTTCTTCTACCTTGGTTGCTGCGGTTTTTCCAACCTCAAGAACCCTAAAACTGAGCCACCATTGTTTATCTCTTGAGCTTGCTTCCCTCTCAATTCCTCCTATGATTCTTGCATATTCTTGGGGGATTTGATAGAGGAGATCTAGATCTACAATCCCACCAATCAATCTCTCCTCTAAGTGAGGGGAACATATTGGGATCTAGATCTTGGAGTCTTTTGTGGATTTCCTCCATTGTTCTTCCTCTCTTATTCCCCCACAAGCTTTTGTAGCTTTGGTGGAATTTGGGAGTGAAGGACCTGAGCACTTCTTGTGTTCTTGCCATTGCATTTGGTGCATCGGTTTGAGTTCTCGGTGAGGATTCGATTGGGTGAAAGGTGAGAAGATTTTTACTCTTGGGTTCATTGGAACCCTAGACGGTTTGGTGGTTTTGCAGGTTTGTGGATTACTTGGGGCCTCCAATTAAGTTGTGGAGCTTTCCCCAAGCTTGTTTGTTGGGAGCCTCCAATTAAGTTGTGGAGAAGTGCCCCAACCTTGTGAGAGGTTCCGGATTACCACCGACAAGTGCACCGATAGTGGAAGTGTGGATCGATCACGTTGGGGTGAGATTCACAGGAGAACAAGGGAGGCCTTTTGTGGCATTGGTGGTTTGATACCACCCCCTCTCCAAACGAGACGTACTCCATGTTGGGAGGAACTCGGTAAAATATCGTTGTCTCCGCGTGCCTCGGTTATCTCTATATCCGAGCTCTTACTTATGAACTTTACTTTGTGATAGCCTTCGTGCTTGAAGTATATATCTAGCTATCACATAGTTGCTTGTCTTGCTTAGCATAAGTTGTTGGTGCTAATAGGTGAACCCTAGTTGTTCTAGGTTTTGTGCTTAACAAAGTAAACGCTAGTTTAATTCCGCCTTTGTTGAGCCACTCTCGGAAAAGTTTTTAAACCGCCTATTCACCCCCCCTCTAGGCGGCATCTATATCCTTTCAACGACCTCTTAGTGTAAAAGGGTGTGACACCTTAAGGTAGAATAGACAGAAACTAATCAATGCCTCTAAATCTATGAATTACAACACTTTGACCTGGTCCTAGATATGACGAGGTACTGGAGTTTGTTTCTCCTGACATTCTGAAATGGTTTGTCATGACGAACCACAAGAGTAAATTGCATCGGGAGACACCAATGCACATTACTACTTGGCTACCAACTGATATACAAAGGTCGAAAACCAACAAGGGAAAAGAGAACATGCTCAGGATAGAATCCTGAGATGTGGATGCATAGGTTATCAATCTTCTAAAAACCAATGCGTAGAAGGGAGGTGTGGCAGATTCACGAGTATAGATGTGAGGCTCACGAGGAGTACTCTTGCCGTGATCTATTTGGCTCCATTAAAGAACATCTGCCATAACAAGTGGTAGGGGAAGTCCTTAGTTGTCACAATTCAATCGCGACAAAGACCATGAGCTTGAAGGATAGAATTGTAGTACCAACCATACAGAGGTAATGTGTGAACATTAGCAACAGGGTACAATGGGATGGACCTTGGGTTAAAGATCAGCTTCATGTACAAGATTCATAACACTAGAATCCAACATAATCCGGGATCTTCGGTTCAAGTCCAAGGGTTAAAACCCGAGAGACAAGTAACTACTACTAGAGTGATACAACTTACACTTCAAGATAGTAATCACGAGGTAGCTTCCAAGAGAATAAATAACTTCTGAAGTACCCAAACAAATAAAAAGGAGGCACACGAGGCAAAATGAAACCTCGAAACCTAGAACAGAATATTAGGGATCCTCCAATATAATATTGTGGGACCATAAGTTAGAGAGATCATGATTGAAAGGAATCTCTCGATTGAAGCAGAGCAAAGGGGACACAAAGAACACAACACACACAACTCTAGAGAACTCACCACTAGGTCAACTGGTTGAGAAATGGTATGCCTGGAAGGCACCTAAGTTTTGAAAGACTAGATGAGATATCAAAACTTTTCCAAAGTCAAAACAAGATAGCATGAACCAGAGTTAGAGCGAAACTAGATAAGGAGTAAAATAAACATACTAGAGTTTTCACAAATACTTTTCATCTTTGAAATAGTTTTCACAAGAACTAGACTCAACATCGACCAATAGCAAGGTTTTCCTACGGTCGGTACTGCTCTGATACCAAGACATGTAACACCCCCGAGATCAGGGTTAAACAAATCCCAGACCTTTGCCTGACATAATCTTAACCTAGAGCTCGAGGATATTCAGTGAGAAATCGGTAACACAACAGTAACCCTGCGACGCAAAAATTATCACAGCAAGCTCATAACTGAGCGAAGAACCAAAATATTACAAGCAGAGGTCACTGACCACAAACATCAAACAACGGAAGGCAAATTATGCTACTAAGTATAGCAAACTTAACAAATGGCCTAAGAGGCCTGAAGCATAATGATGACGTCCTAGCCCGTAGATTCTAGGGTGCCGGCCGGGAACCCCAAGCTACTCGTCGGTGTCGATGTCGTACGGAACTCGTCTTCAAGGGAACACTTACTCTGAAATTATCAACAAAGCAAGGGTGAGTACAGGTGTACTCTACAAGACTTATGTCTAGTGGGGTTATTTTTGCATAAATCCATCTTTGTTTATAAAACAAGAGGGAGAAGAAGCTCGTCTAATCAAAATCTTTTAAAAGGGGATAAGAGAGCGACATCTCCGAAGAATTGATCATCACCTTGATATCCACCAAAGTAATCCTCATCTCACGACTAGGATCACCCCCTCGTACCCATGAGGAAGCATCCTTAAGCACACGTTGAGCTGCCAAGTTTTACGATTAGGTTAATGTTCTCTACGATCTTAGAATTTGGTCACCAAGTGTTCATAACCGTGAACACGGCTTTTTGAAAAGATTTAACCCTACAGGGGTGTACAACTTTACCCACACATACTAACCGACTCTTAATGCAAGAATCATTAGCCCTCTTCCTTGGAAGGCCGGCAGAGGGTGGTTAGACACGACCTTTACCTTGCTTTCAACCAGACCATGAGTCACGCCCTAAGGATGGTTCTTCCGTAACGGGTCAAATCCTGAAGCCGGTCCCTAGAGATGTGTGTCGAGGTTGGTTTACCAGGGGTGCCATCTACCCCAAGCAACCACGGCCACTCTTACCTACCTATTATGATGCACCTTCACCCGCCAAATCTTTGCAAAACATTTGCTATGCATATGTCGAATGGAACGCCCGAACTATGTGACTCATGGAATCTACTAGGCAAGTTAGTTACTCGTGAGGTTTTCTAGGCCCCGTATGGCTATACGCTCGTCTCGGTTCCAAAGGCAAGAACTCGGGTCCTAGTAGTGGCGAGCATGGGACTACAAAAACCACATCCCACCGTGGCCTCCCATACAAGCCTTAGCATGTTTAACCTTTACCACTGATCTTACCTCATCAGTATACCTCGTTCTCTTGTTATACTAGATTCTCTGCATCTGATACATCATCTGGATGAACCAGCACTGACAGCTAAGCAAGGCTAAGCAAGACACAGATATAAGCTCTAGCAGTGCACACAAGCCAAACCTAGTTATGCTACGAGCAGTGGATCAGGTAATATAAGCTCAAGGGAGTAATGCAACAGATAGGATACTTTATCTATCGATAAAAGACCACAGTAGAATCGTATGCATCATGACAAGAATGAAATACTTTGAAACCATGGGATTATATCATGTTGGGGCTATGCTTGCCTTGTTTGTTGATACCCAAAAAGCAAATCTTTGGATATCTTGTACTTGACTTGATTATAGTTGGTCAAGTATTATTCATCAATCTTCGATGATGTTGACCTCGGTCTTCGATCTCGATCTCGATATCGTATTCTACCAGGAAGAAGCAAACACCGGAAAGAAAGGGGAAAACAATCAACACATGGCATCGATGCAATGCTCAAGCAAGGATGATGATATGGCAAGTTAAATATATCTTAAATGAAACCCTAGGGCATGCTTGATCATTTTAAACAGTGTCTGAAGGGTACAAACCCTAGGATAGGGGAAACCCCGGAACACCTACGAGGGGTTGATTTCGTTCTCTAATTAAACTTGCAATTTAAGTTGTTGAACAAAGCATGATTATAGCTTAGATAGGTAGATCTCATTTTTCTAAACATTTTGATATATTATACACATTTTTCTGACTTACAGAATAAAAGATATTGAATTTACAACATTTATAACATTTTCTGTAATTAATAAACCAATTTAAATAGATTTATTGCGTCATGCTGACATCACCATGACGCCAGCATAGGCACTGGAACTTTTCTCACCGGGGGCTGGGCTAGCCACAATGGCTAACAGAGGGACCCCAGGCCACCTCGGCCACGTGGGCGAGGGGGACGGACCACTGGTTTGGACCGGTCGAGACCAGCGTCGGCCGACGACGGTGACGTCAACATGACGTCACACCAGCGGGAACCTCCCAAATCGAGCACGGGCGTGGCACTAGCAGCGATGCGGGGCTGTGGGAGCGGGCGCGTTCGACGCGGCTCGTCGAGGCAAACCAAAGAGTGGCGGTTCCGCCCCTGTTTGGTCGCCGGAGCTGCAGCGGCGAGAAGCTTCTACGGCGGCGCTCAAAGCTCCATGGTGGCAAGCCACTACAGGAAGAGAGGGAAGGAGCGGGAAGGAGCTTGAGCACAAGGGGCTCACTGTGATCACGAGTAGGTGGTCGGGAAGGTGAGGGGAGCTCGTATGGCAGAGAATCGGCACCTACCGGACTTCGGAAAGACGGTGTCAATTTGGTCGACTCCGGACGCGCGGCCTCGATTAGTTTGCCAAGGAAGACCGAGGACGACTTGAAGGAGACGATGACGTGCTTAGCGGTGCTTGGCGGAGCATAGAACGATGGCGCGTGGTGGCGATTGGCTGCTAGGGTTACGACAGCTCGCAGAGAGGAAGGAGGAGCACGCTAGGGGGAGAGAAGAGAGGATGGGGCAAAGAGGAGCACGTCTCGGGCTGGTCTTATCCTCGTCCAGGGTGTCGGCGGCACGCATCACAACGGCTAGCAGCGATCGACGGCATAGGGGAGGGCACACAGCTGCTTGGCCGGTGAGGAGGAAGACAACGAAGGGGTAAGTGGGCTTGGGCCAAGGTGGGTTGGCTCAAGGCTGAGGGAGTTCTGGCAGCAGATAGAGGAGAAGGAGTTGGGCATTCACATCACTGGCTCTTGCTTTTTATTTAGAAAAAGTTTTCTTTTCTGTTTTCTGATTTCCATTTGTATTTTCAGTTACAAAACTGTTTTAGGTCATTCAAAAATACCAGAGATTTATGAAATTATAGAAAATATTGTAGGGGCCCTTTTATTCAAATTGGGCTCCACACTTTTGTGATTTTCAAACATTTTCAAAACCACTTGAGAGGGTTTTAAGAGAGAGAGAGGAAACCATTTTCAAACATTATTTCTTTTGCATGCAATTTAAAAGATGATGCTCATGAATGCACAAACAAACCCTAATTTAAGATTAACAAAAACTGGGGCGTTACACTATCCATCATGACATCGATGCTGTAGTTGGTTGCAACGACTCGGGGAGTGACGAAGCCGACCGGTGCGCTAGAGATTGTGATGACCCCGTGAGGAAAAGCCTCAGTGACGGTGGTGATGTAGACGTGGAGATCACCGAAGTGGACGATGGAGCCATCACTGGGGAACGTTTCCCCGGCGAAGCATGATGCATTGTAGATGACGAAGTCGAAGGAGCCAAGAGTGAGAACGGTGCTAGAGGCGACACACTCACTGGACCCAAGTGGAAGTCCCGTGTGAAAGATAACCCCAGCCGTAGCGCTATGCCCCATGGTGGGCACCAATTGTCGTGGTGTGGAACACAGCAGTGCCATCGGGGATGGCTTAAGAGGGGATAATCATATGCTAACGGTGGCTATCACAAATGGGATTGGGCACGAGGACTACAAACACAGCGAGGTACCTAGTTTTGGGGCCCTCTCGGCGAGGTAACACCCCTAATGCTGCAAGGATCTACCATATCATGGGTGTATGCCTAGTACAAGTGCTCCTATAGCTATATCTCTGATGAACTAGTGAGAACTAGAGGTAGACGATGATCTAGCGGAAGTGAAGTCCCATCTAACGGTAGCCCTGCCCCCTTATATACTGCCTGGGGGTGCAGGTTACAAGGTTGGCCGGCTGGCGGGGCCCAGCCGATGGGCCATAGCGCAATAGCCATCTCTATAGTGGGTAGCCGCCAGAGCTACAGTGGGTAGCCGCCAGAGCTACGGTGGCTAGCTGCCAACTTTACCCTGCATAGAGCGGGGGTCGCATCCTGCGGTATGGGTGGCACTATAGCCCAGGTTGACGCAAAGCCGAAAACTCGGAGGCGTGCTCTAGCTTCGACTATCACGCCCTATGGATCCTCGGTACTAATTCCGAGGTTACCGGATGGAGCTAGCCATCCGGTGGGCTCCTCCAGTTGTCCGAATAGACGGGTCAACCTAGGAGTTCTTGGTCGAGGTCCGGTTGGAGCTCACCAACCGGCTATGGCTTTGTAACCCGAGGCCATTGATGTGTACGCACTTCTATTCTTGTAGACAGTTGTTGGGCCTCCAAGTGCAGAGGTTTGTATAACAGCAGCAAGTTTTCCCTTAAGTGGATCACCCAAGGTTTATCGAACTCAGAGAGGAAGTGGTCAAAGGTATCCCCTCTCAAGCAACCCTGCAATCAAGATACAAGAAGT
This sequence comes from Avena insularis, assembly GCA_023614405.1. Lineage (NCBI taxonomy): Eukaryota > Viridiplantae > Streptophyta > Magnoliopsida > Poales > Poaceae > Avena > Avena insularis. The sequence goes on along the minus strand of CM042690.1, from coordinate 260,142,651 downwards.
CTCTTGTGTCCCCAACACATCCAATACACTTGTCAGGTGTATAGGTGCACTAGTTCGGCGAAGAGATAGTGAAATAAAAGTGGTATGGATAATTATAAGTGGTAACGGTGATATAAGATAACTTGATGGCGTGGAAGAGACTAAACTGAAATAAAAATGGAAGCAAGCAAACATGTAACAGATCTAATAGAAAACGGTGTTTCAGTGCTTAGAAACAAGGCCTATGGATCATACTTTCACTAGTGAACACTCTCATATAAATATATTCTTCTTTATGATACTACGCTGAACTACTCTCCGGTTGGACACTCTAATCCATGGTAGGGCTATAACAGCACTCCTCAAAGTCCATCTTTCCCATCTAGAAACCCCACACTGTCACCTTGAGCACTAGATGGTTCCAACAAACACCACAATTTCATAAAGACATCCAACTCCAAATATAACTCATAACAAGTATTTGTAATCTCTAGCCTAAGTGCCACCATGGTGTGCACGTTGTCACTTTCACACACATGGGGAGAGCAGAGATCTATTAAAGCACTTGAGTAGCAAGGTAGATCTATAGATTACAAGCTCATGATCTCAATAAGATCATGCATAGAGAGAGAGATGAACACATAGCTACCGGTAGAACCCTTAGCCTCGAGAGAGAACTACTCCCTCCTCATCATGGAAATCAGCAATGGTGATGGAGATGGTGGTGGAGATCGATGGAGATGGCTCCGGGGGCACTTCCCCGTCCCAGCAGGGTGCCGGAACAGAAAATTTTTGTCCCCCGAATCTCCCCTTCGGTGGCGGCGGCTCTGTGGAACTTTTCGTGGATTTCTGATTGACGATCTAGGGTTTTCGCATTGGGAGGAATATATAGGCGAAGGAGGCAAGGTCGGTGGCCGGCCAGGGGGCCCACACCATGCCCTGGCGCGGCCTGGGCTGGCCCGTGCCAAGGGGTGGTGTGGCCACCCTATGGCCCCCCTTCGTGTCTCCTTCTGGCTCCATGAATCTTCCGGGAAAATATCAACTTTGGCTTTTGTCCGGTCCAATTCTGAGAATATTGATTTTCTGACTTTCCTGGAACCAAAAACAGCAGAAAACAGGCAACTGGCACTATGGCATCTTGTTAATAGGTTAGTCCAAGAAATCATATGAAAAGAACTCCAAAGTTGGAACAAAACACAAGAAAGTAGATAAAACCAAGCATGGAACATCAAAAATTATAGATACATTTGCAATGTATCAACATCCCCAAGCTTAACTCCTGCTCGTCCTCGACTAGGTAAGTGATAAAAAGAAAGAATAATTTTTGAGGTGACATGCACCATCATAAACTTGATCAAACTAATTGTAAAACATTCAAAGCTGGGAACATAGTACTTCAATCATAACATGAAAGACAAAGTTATAGCAATAAGACAGAGAAACTATGATGCAACATGAAAAGGCACAAACAAAAGATTCATGAATAACAATGCTTTGCAAGAGGTTTGTTTGTTTCACATAAAGAAAACATAGCATAATAGTATTCAGCTTGTCCCTCATAGAGTAGCAAATATAAATGCATAGGACACCTTCAAAGTTCATAAGAGTGACTAGATACAAATAGTTTAAAACAAGCAATATCAAGGTATGCATCAATCAACTAGTCTTGGGACAATGCATATAGAACTAAGAATGGCCACTATGCTCTCAAAGTAGGTGCATAAAGGTAGAAGGTGGAGACTCAATATAATGGTGGAAGAAAGGCCTTCATGGAAGGAAGCAGGGATTCAAGTTTCATAAAGAGCTTCCAAAAATTATGGTACTTATAGCTTTCAGCTCTCATTGCCCCTATCATAAGCATCTTGAAGTGATTAAGGTTAAAGTGAACAAACTATGGTGTACATGCTTGACGAAGTATAACTTTGGAATCTCATGTCCCTTGTATACGAGGGCCGCTCCTCATGCTACTCAAGTTTAGTTACCGGTAAGTTCTTGTCAACGTAAGTACATGTGTATCATAGAGAACCGCCAACGGGGTACCCCTTGCCCGATGACACGGAAGAATCCCCATATCAAAATGACAAGGCAAGCAGACAACAAGCATCTCAGCAATCTTCTTATTTACCATGGAATATGGTGCTTTTTTCTCTCTTTCCTCTTTTCATAGTATCTCTTTTTTTATCTTTTCTCTTTTTTCTCAATATAGGACTCTTTTTTATAAGAAGAATGCTTCATAGACAGCTCATTATGGTTACGCTGCAGGTTTCCACCATGTCATCATGGATTAGACCAGCAGCCCAGGCGTTTCTCTAACACATATACATAACTCCATGGACTTACAAGCTTCCCTTTCATTTCACACCGACGACATCCATAGACAAAAGAGTATGATATCAACTAGGTACAAAGTACCAGTGCAATGTTGAAAGCGTTCCCCATGACAGCATGGTTCTGCTAATCCCCAACAAATAAGTGCAAGCATATACAACATAGACGACACAATGGTTCAAGTTTATTAAGAGCAAGAAAAGTAAAGTGTGCCATCAAGTTCGTGAGAGCTTTAATCACTAGTTTTCTCAAAACAAGTTTAATTTGGAAGATAAACAAAAGCATGAATATACTTGGAATAGCATAAGCTAATAGGTAGGTATGGTGGACTCTTTGGAATAACTTGGTTTAAGGAGTTGGATGCATGAGTGGAACTCATACTTGGTTGTGGAGGCTAGCAAAAGACTGGGAGCGGCAAACTAAGAGAGCAATAATGGCCATAATCATGCAGAGCGACAAAACATCATTAATCAAAGCATAAAGTGATACTACAAGTTGAAAACTAAAGGATCATAAAGGCTTATGGTGACTTGGGATAGTCATAACAAGGTGTGAGCATGCGCCAAGTCAACCCAAACGAAACATTAAAGGAGAATACCACTATACTATGCTTTAATATGCTAAAACAATGCATGATTCATCCAAGGCACATTAAGCAATCTCAATTGTTTATAACAAGTCATGCTACAACAAAGAATACTAAGCATAAAGCCAAAACAATATCAAGCATGGCATGACAAAGCATAGGCCACAGTCAAAAACAAGCTCTCTTTAACACTTAAGCATGAACTTTCCTACTCTGTTCCAAACCAAACCAAACCAAACTATTTGCAAACAAATATATGAAAGAGGGGGTCCAACCAATTTATTCAGCAAAATAAGAAAACAAAGCAAACGAAAAACCAAAACAAAAACGAAAAAGAAGACGCTCCAGAAACAACACAACTGTGCATGAAACAATAAAAATGAAGTGTTTGGAAGGAACCTGAGATTTTATTGATGAAGTGGGGGATGCCTTGGGCATCCCCAAGCTTTGACGCTTGTACTTCTTGGATATTTCTTGGGGTGACAAGCGTGGCATCCCCAAGCTTGAGCTTTAGTCCATCCTTTATCTCATTACTCATTCCTTCCATACACCTGAAATTTTTCCTTCATACAGATTTCACACAATCTTTATTAGCAATATTAGTGCACTCAAGATAATAAGTCTTTAGGTTCAGTTTCAACACCAATAAAACTTCCAGAGCTTTAGTCCATCCTTTATCTCATTACTCATTCCTTCCATACACCTGAAAATTTTCCTTCATACAGATTTCACACAATCTTTATTAGCAACATTTGTGCACTCAAGATAATAAGTCTTTAGGTTCAGTTTCAACACCAATAAAACTTCCATTAAAACACATGCTACTGTAGCACTTCCCTCAAAAAGATCAATTACCCAAAAGAACTCAAAAAGGAACCAACAAGAAGCAAATGCAAATAATGGCAGAAATCTGTCAAAACAGACCAGCAGGTAAAAACGATTTTTTTCGAAGACCTTCTGTTGCTCAAATCACAAAGTGTTGAACTAACGAAAGTTAGATAACAACCTGGGGCATAAGCACAAAAATTCACGCCTCAAAAAGACATTCAGAGATTTTACACGAATTTTTACGGTGAAGCACAGAAATCTGTTTCAGGACAGCAACTTTCCCAATCATTACTTCTCTCTTATTAGAGGTTACTCTTGGCACAAAAAGCAAATAAAAAGGATAAGGAGAGGTTATTACAGAGGTAATAACTTCCAAGACTCATCTAAAACTTTTGGGTTATCTCCCAATAAGTACTTTTCTTTAATGCCTTTAAGTTAGGCTTGATAGTTTGAGAAGATGCTCACATAAGGAATATGAATTGAAGTAAAAGAGAGCATCAAGAAGAAAATTCAAAGCACATTTAAGTCTAACCCACTTCCTATGCATAGTAATCTTGTAAAGAAACAAGTCATGAAAACACAAAGCAACAAGCATAGGAAATCAAAACAAGTGCAACTTCAAGACTTTCAACATAAAGAGGGGAAACTTAATATTGGTGAGACACATAAAACCATGTTTCCCTCTCTCATAATAACTTTAAGTAGCATCATGGATAAAAGTAACAACATAACTATCACAAGAAACATTCTTATCATGAGCCATATGCATAAAAGATATAATACTCCCCACATAAACATAGTCATTCTTATTGATTGTAGTGGGAGCAAATTCAACAAAATAGCTATCATTATTATTTTCATCACCATAATCATCAAAAATAGGAGGCATATTGTAATCATAATTAATTTTCTCCTCAATAGTAGGTGGACTGAAAATATCATATTTATCATTGTAATCATCATATATTGGAGGTTTGGTATCATCATAAGCAATAGAATAGCTATCTTCCCAAGCTAGGGAACTAAAAAGATCATTTTCATAAAAACTAGCTTCCCCAAGCTTAGACTTTTCCATAGCATTAGCAATAATGGTGTCCAAAGAATTCATACTAACAACATTGCTATTAGCATGCAAATAAAGTTCCATAGGTTTTTTAATTTTCACTTCTAACACTTCATGTCCTAACTCAAGATAAATACTATAAAGCTCTCTAATTTTGTTGTTGTTTTCCATTAAGCCTAACTAGTGAAAACAAGAAAGAAAAAGACAAAATTGCAGAATCTAAAGGAAATAACTTCGAGCACTCACACCGGAGGATATGAGTACCTTTTACCTTACCTCCCCGGCAACGGCGCTAGAAAAATAGGCGTTTGCCGCGGGAGGTTCTTCTTCTTTAATCCTCCAGTGTGAATACCTTTTACCTTACCGCCCCGGCAACAGCGCCAGAAAAATAGGCGTTTGCCATGGGAGGTTCTTCTTCTTTAATCCTCCGGTGTGAATACCTTTTACCTTACCTCCCCGGCAACGGCGCTAGAAAATATCTTGATGTCTACGCACTTCTATTCTTGTAGATAGTTGTTGGGCCTCCAAGTGCAGAGGTTTGTAGAACAATAGCAAGTTTTCCCTTAAGTGGATCACCCAAGGTTTATCGAACTCAGGGATGAAGTGGTCAAAGGTATCCCCTCTCAAGCAACCTTGCAATCAAGAAAGAAGAAGTCTCTTGTGTCCCCAACACACCTAATACACTTGTCAAGTGTATAGGTGCACTAGTTCGGTGAAGAGATAGTGAAATACAAGTGGTATGGATAATTATAAGTGGTAACGGTGATATAAGGTAACTTGATGGCGTGGAAGAGTCTAAAGTAAAACTAAAATGAAAACGGAAGCAAGCAAACATGTAACAGATCTAATAGTAAACGGTGTTTCAGTGCTTAGAAGCAAGGCCTAGGGATCATACTTTCACTAGTGAACACTCTCATATAAATATATTCTTCTTTATGATACTACGCTGAACTACTCTCCGGTTGGACACCCTAATCCATGGTAGGGCTATAACAACACTCCTCAAAGTCCATATTTCCCATCAAGAAACCCCACACTGTCACCTTGAGCACTAGATGGTTCCAACAAACACCACAATTTCATAAAGACATCCAACTCCAAATATAACTCATAACAAGTATTTGTAATCTCTATCCTAAGTGCCACCATGGTGTGCACGCTGTCACTTTCACACACATCGGGAGAGCAAAGATCTATTAAAGCACTTGAGTAGCAAGGTAGATCTATAGATTACAAACTCATGATCTCAATAAGATCATGCATAGAGAGAGATGAACACATAGGTACCGGTAGAACCCTTAGCCTTGAGAGAGAACTACTCCCTCCTCATCATGGGAATCAGCAATGGTGATGGAGATGGTGGTTAAGATCGATGGAGATGGCTCCGAGGGCACTTCCCCGTCCTGACAGGGTGCCAGAACAGAGACTTTCTGTCCCCCGAATCTCCCCTTCGGTGGCGGCGGCGCTGCGGAACTTTTCGTGGATTTCTGATTGACGATCTAGGGTTTTCGCATCGGGAGGAATATATAGGCGAAGGAGGCAAGGTCGGTGGCCGGCCAGGGGGCCCACACCATGCCCTGGCGCAGCCTGGGCTGGCCCGTGGCAAGGGGTGGTGTGGCCACCCTGTGGCCCCCCTTCGTTTCTCCTTCTGGCTCCGTGAATCTTCCAGGAAAATATCAATTTGGCTTTTGTCCGGTCCAATTCCGAGAATATTGATTTTCTGACTTTCCTGGAACCAAAAACAGCAGAAAACAGGCAACTGGCATTGTGGCATCTTGTTAATAGGTTAGTCCAAGAAATCATATGAAAAGAACTCCAAAGTTGGAACAAAACACAAGAAAGTAGATAAAACCAAGCATGGAACATCAAAAATTATAGATACATTTGCAATGTATCAGCCATCCGGCCTGATCCTTTTGGAGCCAGCCTTCTTGGCCTTGCTTATCCTACCTGGGGGTGATCCCCCGACACCAAGACCACACTTTGCTCCAAGATAGCGCTCGGCCGACGTGTGGCCATCATGCACATGATGCCTCTCCGTGTGGCCACTCGAAGACTCAACTAGTACACCTACCCGGATCTTGCTGACAACTCTGTCCAAGATAAGCCGCCCGGAGACAAGAACCAGTCCAAGTCAAGACTGATGCTAGTCTGCCATCACCAAGTCAGCGACACACGGCGCAGAGGCAGGGCTACTAGGCCACGTTCTGAGCCAAGACAGCCATGTGGCTAATTCCTCGCTATCTCGTGTGCTCTGACCCTTGTGGTGTCCCCATACCCATATAAAAGTATGCCCAGGTCGAACAAGAGAAAGGGGAGGACAATTGGCTTAGAATAGAGAACTTTCGCGGGAGAAGGAACCCGTTGTAATCTAGTTATAATCAGATAGTAGATAGTTGCAGGATGTAGGGCTCAGCTCACTGCGGAACTGAACCTGGGTAAAAGACCTCGTGTCTCTCTTTATGATTGTGTTTTTCTAGCTTGCCGATTGAGCTCGCCGGACGTTGCACCCCTAGGCGAACAACAGAGGACTCAAACCCCCGGTGTTGAAAATCAAGACACGACATCTGGCGTGCTAGGTAGGGGCGCACCTTCAGCAACACAAGACGGCAACCCCTACCACCATGCCTCGTGACAGGAATATGCCCGAGAGGCAATAATAAAGTGGTTATTATCTTATTCCATGTTTATGATAAATGTTTATTTTGCATGCTATAATTGTATTGATTGGAAACGTTAATGCATGTGTGTTTAATAAACAAATAAAAGGTTCCTAGTTATGCCTCTCTTATAGACTAGCTCGTTGATTAACAAAATGATCAAGGTTTCCTGATCATCGACATTGGATGTTGTTAATAACAAGGTCGCAGCATTTATGGAATGATGTGATGAACATTCATCTGAAGTATAGCATTACGATCAAAGTCATTGTTTTTATATTGCTATAACATCATACGAAGTAATCCTAGTCCTTAGACCATGATATCATGTCAATCACTAACACTAGAAGAGTATCTTGATAACATCAAACGTCACACCGTGAAAGGGTGATTATAAAGGTGGGTTTAGTGCTACGAAAGTGTTATGTAGAGGATCATGGATCAAGAGTGGGATTTGTCCATCCCGATGACGGATAGATATACTCTGGGCCCTCTCGGTGATATCACATTGGTTAGCTTGCAAGCAAGTGATGAGATCACTAGAATGTTATATCACGGGAACGAGAAAAGAGTACATGTCGGTAACGAGATCAAACTAGGTATGGAGATACCGATGATCGAATCTCGGACATGTAATATGTAACATCCCAATTTCAGCAACCCTGATTAGTTGTCCACAATGCAAAAAATCAGGGGGAACAAAAACTTTTTCTTGTTTGTTGGTGCAGTGTTTGCTTGTTGTTTGTTTGTACTTGTGCACATGAGTGTATACCATATGATACTCCTTACCTCACCATAAGTTGACAAAAGCTATTTAACAAAACTATCCTAGATCATTTTACATATTCTCAAATGTTCTGGCATTTCAAAACATGAGCCAAGATGCTTATGTAACCAAAACTATTTTGGTGGCTTCTTTTGACAAAACTATGGAGAGATATATAATATAACCTCCTTATGTTTTCAAGACAAAACCCTTACCTAATCTTATCTCTAGTTTTCCCAAAACCTCTTTTCAAAGCATTTTAAATTCTACTCTTGGTAGAGATACCAAGGACTCTTACCTGACTCCAACCACAACCTTTTCAAAATACCCAACTTTACCTCAAGCTAAGCTTGATGATAACCCCAGTAGTGGATTTGCTTAGTTTATAAGATGAGTTGCCTTGATCTGCTGTCTGACTTGTTTGCTTAGGAAGTAGTATGAGCTACTCTAGGAGCTCATCACTAGGGTTAATATGTCCTCCAAGCCACCACACCCTAAGCAAGTTTGCAAAGCAAGATCAATCTCTAGAATACTAGGGATCATCTAAAACCCTTAACCAGACCTAGTTTAAAGTGATCCATTCTAGAAACTTCCAAGTCCATGAAGTCCATTACCAAGAATGGATCCCTTCTACTCAATCTACACTTCAACATCATCCACTTGATGATGCTTTGGTACCTAGCAACCTCTCCAAAAACATTCCCTCTCATACTCTAGTCAAAATCCTCAAAACTGCCAAATTTGACAAAGTTTGGAAATTGTTCCAACATCACCTTTTTGAATGTCTCCCTTTGTCAACCCTTGTGCATTTTTGGAAATGCACCTGAACCATCTTGTTAACCATCCTAAGGACTACCAAGGCCCACTTTTTCCCTTGGCTAGATCATCCTCCAACCCACTTGTTCTTGATGGTTTTGCAGGCAAGAAAATAACTTTTCCCGCAAATCTAGTCATCATGCCTACTTTGACAGAAGCTCACACCATCATCCAACCTTCTATGGACCAACTCTTGGCATGGTTGTGTTCTACTCATATATGTATATCAAAATCTACTTCACTTGTTACAAGTGGATCCTTGAGCTTATTAAACCCACATGGTTTATAAGGCATCATGACTCATCTGGTATGGCAGCCTTAGTTTCAACAAAGTTTGCCATCACTTCTAGATCACCTCAAATGCAATTAATCCAAACTCCTTCTTCCATGATCATCTATATGACCTGGTGTAACTAATCATCTATCCCTTGCATCAAGGTGAACTCTGAACTCCAAGATACAACCATGTTTTGATGGTATGAAATTAACACCACCCTAGATCCCTAATCTAGGGTATTCCACCAAAATCAACTTGGATTCTCCAATCCCAAGGTTACAAATGCTCTCTACACCTTTTCTACATCATCTACCTTGATCATCAAAATTTCTCAAATATTATCCATAATAATTACGGCTCCAACTCTATTTAATTCCTTTAATTGACAAAATCTCAAAACCCCTTTCCCAATGGAAAGTTTGTTTTTTGTCAAAACACTTCCCCAAATCTAAGCTCTTTTGAGGCCCATATGTCATACCCTATCTTCCCACTTCAAAAATAAATATTTTTGAGAAGCTTTATTATTTCTTTTTGCCTAGTTTCTTAAATGGCAGAAATGGAATAATAATTGTCTTAAATACTTTTAATCCCCAATAAGTCTTGGGAAAATTCCCCTAGGTGTGCCTACACATTTGGGACCATCTCCAACCAAAAACCCACCTTGTCCAATGTAAAAATATCAAATGATATTCTAGAAACCACTTCTGCCCTTTTTGAATAAATGGATTTATGAGGACTTAAACCCCTTATAAAAATCCCAAATAAATCCCAGGAGTTTACCTTGACCATGACCATCCACCAGTACCATCTCCCACACTCTTTACAACATAAATAAGGGAACTCCTTCACAAGCCCTCTTGGGATCAAATCAAGCAAAACCAATTAAACTTGAACAAAACTAGGACCAAACCACCACCAAAGCTTGTCAAGCACTCCTCCATAGCACCCAACACTCCCCTGGTCGTGAGCACTGTAGCTCCACCCCAGCATTGCCCCTTTTACCCTTGGAACTAGTAGAAAGAGAGAGAGACAACCCCAATCTTACAATATTTACCACATTTAATTACCCTAGCTCCCTCCTCTATCCCTGCCCGACCAAAAGCCATTCTTACCCCTCCCCACCGCCCTCTAGGCCAATCCCTGGCCAGCACCACCCCTCCTCCATGTCCAAATTGGACATTTACACCATGGATCTCCCCTCCTTGGTATAAAGGCCAGAGGCCACCCCCAGCATCCCTCCCATGCCTCATTTACTCCCTCCCACCTCCACTTACCTCCCCCAGCACTCTCTCTTCCTCCCCTGCCTTGCCCTACCAAGAAGAAGGGAGAGAGAGCTCTCGGCCTCTCTCAGAAAAACAAGCAAGGCTCCCTCTCCCCTGCTCCCCTTCCTCTGCATGTTGGCCCTCGAGTTCCCCTCTTCCTCCTCTACCTAACCCTATGCTTGTTTTGGCCCAGGAACGCCCCCTCCGACCACGCTGGTGAAGTCCCGACGAGCTCTCCTTGGTCGTCATCGCGTGGGCCAGATCCAGTCGAGGAACCCCCTCCTTCCACCCACCCCCGAGGTCGCCGTTGTCGACCGTGTCACCCCGTCGCCTCCCCGACCTTCCCCGAGCCCCTGGTAAGCCTCCCGGGTGAGCTCTGCCGCCCCCTAAGGTTCTGCCGCCGCGGGCTCTATTTTGCTGAGGACGACGACGCCCCGCCGTCCATCTTCACTCAATCGAACGGTCCACCGTTGCCGATACCTCTTCGCGCCCCCTCGCCCACTAAGGGACGGGCCCTTGTCAGGTTCAAACTCCAGCCACAAGACGCTCCCTCTGTTTGCTTGGGCGGCTGCCTCTCTCCTGCCAGCACCCTCAGATCCAGCCCAGTTCCCTGTTGCCCCTTTTCTTTTTCTTTTAGAAATTTCAAATCCTTGAAAATGTAAACAAGTTCCAAATGCCAGGATCTAAAATTCTAGGAGTCCTCTAATGTTTTCTTAAGCATGCAGAACTGGTGCCTTGCCAAAAATAGTTTTTATAATTCCTTGGAAATTAATCCACTAAATATTATCCTTTACATCTCCAATTGGAGAGAACCAAAGCTCTACTGGAAGGTATTTGATATACCTGTCATCCAGCATAGGTCTTATGCCAAGGTGAACAGTAGTGTGTCTTTAGCAAAAATAACAAAAACAGCCATTATCTGCCTTAGATAATTTATCTAGGTCAAACCAAATGTGGTATTGACCATATTCCACCTCCCAGTACACCCTTATATCAGCATCTATCAAATCCAAGCAACTCAGATTTAATTGAGTTCTGGTTGAATTTTAGTGAATTAAACTTGTCTATGTACCCCTTTTTCACTACATAAATCACTCCAGGAGTTTGGCAACTCCAAAGAGAGTGAATCTAATACCTACAGAAAGGTATTCTAAATGCCTACCACATGCTCGTGGAATCAACTCAAGAGCTTATGTATAATTAATCTGGTGAAAAAGAGAAAAACCTTACAGAACTGCCTTTGGGAATTTCCTGAGGGCATTCTGGTAAGTTTTTAGACTTGATTCCAACTCTATGTGGTTCAGTACATCAAACAGTACCTAACCACCCAAGTAAATAATTTTTGGGCCTCCAGATAAATTCTGGTGAACTATTTCCTCAAACTAGAGTGTATTCCACTATAAAAAGCATAACTAAATCTAGGTAATTGATAATCTAGTGAAACCACTTGTGTTGGTTTTGTTTTTTCAAGACCTATCTGAGGATATCATTGTTGCACATTGGTATCCCACATACCTCAGAACCCCACTCCAAGTTCATGGTATTTATCCTTGACAACTATCTTCCAAAGGGAAAAACACCTATATGGCAATCTAGTAATTCCACTCCTAGTACCCAACTCCTCCCAATACCTACTGATTTAAGTAGGATTCTTTATGTTTGTTTGCTGTTTGGTTTGATGCATGTATGCCTTGTATTGATTGTGGTATTGTCTGATTGCATGTATTTTCGATGACGGCGATAGTGTGAGTGTTTGACGACCAGAAGGAAGGGACTTCTTATTATTATTTATTGGGTATTCTTGGTTATCTAAAGAAGTCCAGGGACTTATTGCTGATCACAGGCAAGCCACCATTTCTCGAATTATGATACTTGTCCTACTCTTTTTATTACATGTTTTGTATCCTCTTTATAAATTGCATTATCTACCTGCATGTCTTGTTTTACAAATACCGTGTTGATGACTTGGCTCCTCCAAGTTATGACTTTGTGTCCCTCGTGGCACCACCCTGATGTACCTACCATTTTATCCCTTTAGATCGAGAGTATGAAGGTCATCATCCTACCTCGTTGAAAACCCCGGCTTTGAGAAAATGAACTGTTTTGGGATTTACCCTACTACAAAATGTTTAAAAACTGTTTTGGTAAAACCCTTGGAAAGAGGCATCATTCCAAGCGGATGTATTAACTACCAAAATGGTGTTGTTGAGAAATGAGAAAGTGAAGGGATGTTCTACGCCTTTACCGGAACAATTTTTATCAGTGTAACCACATTACCCCGGGTGTTGGGGCTTAGCTCGAAGTTTGTCTTCATTAGCCTTGCCAGCTTGTACCATGCTTACAGGGAGAGATCCCTTGAATTCCGGGAAGGCGCTAACATGTCTATGGACCTGGATCCTGTAGCTTGCTTCGGCAAGAGTGAGCCTGTCTTGGCAGGAGTGCCGGTGCAACAATTGGGTCTCCCGCGGATGGTATGACTTAGGCGGTACGGAAGGAAGTGGAGTCACCAAGTTAAGGTATACGCCAGGTTGCGGCTTGGGTATACGCATGTACAAAAGGCATGACTATGGCTGGGAGCCACATACTCGTTGCCGGGGAGAACAAACCCAAAAGGAAAAGCAGCCTTTGCTAGGGTCGACAAGCGAAAGGTTAGGTTTGATTATCCGGACCCCCATCTACAGTGGTAGATGGCCGTGGTTTTAGCCCGGCGGATGTATTGATTCTTGTGGGGAAAGTGCGCAAACTCTGCAGAGTATAATCTATTCGAATAGCCATGTCCACAGTCAAGGACGGTTGTAAAGGTGTTGGCTAGGAGTACCCAAACAGTGGTTTGTTTGGTAAGAATGGATAAAAGTATGGAGGTTCCGAGGGAACTTGGGTTTAAGGTGTTGTTTTGACCAGAGGAGTTCAAAGAGGTTTACAAAAGGTTTTTTACTCCAAAACTGTTTTCAAAAAGGTTTTCAACAAAGATATGGGGATAACTTGACTTATAAAACAGTGACATGTTTTCAAAACTCTTTTTCCACAAAGATATGGAGATGCCATAACTACAAGAGGTAGTCTAGGCTTTTCGAAAGCAACCCTAGATAGAGCTATCTCGCCATACCTAGAATTGCATTTCCTTATCTCTTTCATCTTGGTGGTTTGCGAGTACATTCAAAAGTACTCATGGCTTTGTCCCTGGCTATTTACTTGACCAGACTTTCAGAAGTTCGACATTGGAAGATTAAGGTGACGTCCAGCGAGCTAGGCCGTCTTCCCAGTCAGTCGCCTGTAGGTTGAGGCACGACTGGGCTCACGCGTGATGATGTTCCGCTGCTAAAGATGTGGTAGGCATAAAGGTATTTCTGTATGTCTTGTAAATTCATTATGTTTCGGATGTTGTAATGATACTTGTCGGTTATGTTCCACGACTCACTGATCATGGGAACATGGATATATATACATAACAGGGATTTCTCGGATGGATAATCTGGGGAGCCCACATAATATATTGCAAGACAAAGGGATTTAGTTACTAGCGTTAAAGGTTCTCACAGTCACATAAGTCATCGTTGAATGTGTAGGAGTCAGTATGGATCTCCAGGCCCCGCTTCTGATTATTGATCTAAGAGGGGTCTCGATCATGTCTGCATTATTCGTGAACCATAGGGTGACACACTTAAGGGATACCGACACCATTTGGAGCAAATATGTTTCAGATAAAGATTTAAGAAAGTGCTGGAATTATTTCAATAGACACCAAAACTATTTCGGGTGAAATTGCAGAAATTGGTTCTGCATGTAATATTGAAATGTTGCAGGGGGGTTTTATATGAATGTTTATTAATTAAAGTAATTAACAAAATTCTGAATAAAATTAATAAAAGAGTTTTATTAAACGAGAGAGCATTAAATTTGGAGAAATTTAATGCATTTAAAGTGGAGAATTTAAAAGAGAATGTGAAGGGGCATTTTAATGTGGAGGGGGTTACCACCACATGCATGGGGGAGGTTAGGGGTCACCTCCATGAGGCGCCGGCCATGGGGAGGGACACCCCCCTCCTCCTATAAAAGGCCCTCCTCACACCCCTTCTTCCTCATACCTCCTTGTGAAGGATCTCTCTCCCCCTCTAGTTATTCCCCATGGTCTCGGATTAGCGAGATACATGTTCCCGGTGGCTTTATCTGGAAAGGAGTTGCTGCTTCCGCTGCTTTGCTGGAGCAAGGTACGGAGGTTGTTGGGGTACCGGACGTGTGTGCGATCACGGATGAACCGCTACTTTGCAGTGCTGGACTTGGTGGTGCTGGACTTACTGGAGCTAGATCTGATGGACGTGCTGGAGCCAGACCTGCTGGACTTCATCACGATCTTGAGATCGACAAGTGTACGACTACATAATCCATGAGTTCCATCTTGTTAACAAAGCTTTGTTGTCTTCGAGGGTAAGTTCTCTATGGATGTATATCCACTCGTTGCTTGTATCTAGTAGATAGATCTTGGCGTATAGTTCCCATCGTAGGAAACTTTTCTGCTTTCTATGCTGCGAACCCAACAGTGGTATCTAGTACATAGATCTTGGTGTATAGTTCAAACCTAAGATTTATAAAACTTCCATTATGTTTTAAGGATTAAAGCTTTAGACACTACCGCTTTTACACTGAAAAGAGCACTATCGTGATCCGTTGAAATGACACCATATGAGTTATGGTTTGGGATAAAACCTGAATTGTCTTTTCTTAAATTTTGGTATGCTGTGCATAAGTAAAATGTTTACAACCAAAGTTGGATAAGCACGTCTTTGTAGGTTATCCCAAAGAATTTGTTGGAAATTCCTCCATAACACCAAAGACAAAAGAGTTTGTCGCTTGGAACGTCAAGTTTTTTGAGAAGGATTTTTTTGTGAAAAGTTAAGTGGGAGGACAATAGAACTTTTATAAGGTTGTTGAACCTTAGATATATGTGCTAAGTAGTGAAACGCCCAAAAGTGTCCCGGTGGCGGACCTAATGCTCATGGCTCCCGTGATTACAAAGGGTGTGATCTTGGAGATTAGAGTTCTTATTGAACCATGTGGGTCGATAAGAATCAAATAGTAAGATTTGAAACAGAAGTCAATATTGTTTTGACAATGATGAACCGACTGCATGCAAAGAAGCGATGATGGGCCCTGACTCCATAAAATGACTAAGAAGTCATAGAATCCGTGATAGTATCCATACACGAGAAATCAAGTTTCTGAACTTAGAAGACCCTCCAAAAGGCATGAAGTCTATTGGTTGTGATTGGATCTATAAAGAAATAGACATGGATGTTTAACATCTATGAAATAGTCGACATGTCAGAAAGAAGTTTATGGCAATGTTCAAGGAGTTGACTATGACACGATTTGATCTTTCATAGCGATATTTAGTCTTGACGGATTAATGTAGCAACCACTACATATAATTTGGTATATGGTAGTTGAATAAACAAAACAAGGTTCTTCTAATAGAATGGTTACCTAGGACGTGTACATGACATGGTTCGAAGGGTTTTGTTAATTCAAAGGGTGCTAAAAGGGCATGCAAACTTCAATAGTTGAAGTGAGCATAGCAGAGTTGGAATCTTCACCGTGATGAAAATGTTAAAGGAGTTTAATTTCATCGGAGATGATGAAGATGCTTGCATTTGCAAGAAATTAAGTGGGAGCACTGAGACAAATTTCCAATACATTATGCAGAGTACATATTGTTGATTGGAAATGATGTATCTTTTATTGACACAAGTTAAAAATTTCATTAAAATAGGATTTCAATGAAAGACTTGGGCAAAACCAGAATATTTGGCATCAATGTCTATATGGATAGATTGAGGCGCTAATATGGTTACGCCAGACATACATATATGAGATATTGAAAGGGTTCAATATGGAAACAACAAGAAAGGTTCTTGCTGCATGGAAAGGATTGTATCAAGATTCAAGTGTTTCAACACTTGGTGAGTAAAATCACATGAATATTTTGATCGATTATACCGTGATATGCATATATCCAGATATGTCCTATGCTCTAAATGTTATGAGCACATACCAGAATGATTCATAAGATCATCATTGGACGATAGTAAAGATATTCTTATGAGCTTTGGAAGAACTAAGAATATATCATGTATAAGTGATAAATAGTTAAAGGTAGTTCATTGTAAAGTGTTACATTGATACTAGTTTTGTCACAAGATACAAATTAAATTTATCTCAATTTAGACTATGGGTGGCACAATGTAATGAAAAGGATGTTCCATGATGGATTTGGATGAGTTCCAAAGTTGAGACATTATAACGGATACTACAACAAAAGGCTAAGTATATGACTGCTATAGTAGCAGCAAAGGAGGGCATTTGTGTTAAGTAGTTTGTTATCAAACTAGGTCTGGTTCAAAGTGGGATAATACTATGAAGATATATTGTATGACAATAATATCAACATATTTTAACCAGAACGAACTAAAGGTCTCACCAAAGGACCAAAATTATACAATGCCATCTCATTTGAGAATGAGTGATGCGTAGGGACGCAAAGACATGCAAATACACACGGACCTGAAACTGTGAGATCCGGAGATTATGTTAACCACTAGCAATCGCGTATATGCAACACCAGAAAGCCATAGGTGTTCAATACACAAAGCTTTTCAAACTAGATTATTGACTCTAGTGCAAGTGGGAGACTGAAGGGAATATGCCCGAGATGCAATAATAAAGTGGTTATTATATTATTCCATGTTTATGATAAATGTTTATTTCACATGCTATAATTCTATTGATTGGAAACGTCAATACATGTGTGTTTAATAAACAAATAAAAGGTTCCTAGGTATGCATCTTTTATAGACTAGCTCGTTGATTAACAAGATGATCAAGGTTTCCTGATCATGGACATTGGATGTTGTTAATAATGAGGTCACAAAATTTATGGAATGATGTGATGAACATTCATCCAAAGTATAGAATTATGATCAAAGTCATTGTGTTTATATTTCTATAACATCATACTAAGTAATCCTAGTCCTTAGACCATGAGATCATGTCAATCACTAACACTGGAAGAGTATCTTGATAACATCAAACGTCACACTGTGAAAGGGTGATTATAAAGGTGGGTTTAGTGCTACGAAAGTGTTATGTAGAGGCTCATGGATCAAGAGTGGGATTTGTCCATCCCGATGACGAATAGATATACTCTGGGCCCTCTCGGTGATATCACATTGGTTAGCTTGCAAGCAAGTGATGAGATCAGTAGAATGTTATATCACGGGAACGATAAAAGAGTACATGTCGGTAACGAGATCAAACTAGGTATGGAGATACCGATGATCGAATCTCAGACATGTAATATATCACGAGACAAAGGGATTTAGTTACTAGCGTTAAAGGTTCTCACGATCACATAAGTCATCATTGAATGTGTAGGAGTCAATATGGATCTCTAGGTCCCGCTTCTGATTTTGATCTGAGAGGGGTCTCGATCATGTCTGCATTATTCATGAACCGTAGGGTGACACACTTAAGGGATACCGACACCATTTGGAGCAAATATGTTTCAGATAAAGATTTAAGAAAGCGCTGGAATTATTTCAATAGACATCGAAACTGTTTCGGTTGAAATTGCAGAAATTGGTTCTGCATGTAATATTGAAATATTGCAGGGGGTTTTATGTGAATGTTTGTTAATTAAAGTAATTAACAAAATTCTGAATAAAATTAATAAAAGAGTTTTAATAAATGAGAGAGCATTAAATTTGGAGAAATTTAAGGGGCATTTTAATGTGGAGGGGGTTACCACCACATGAATGGGGGAGGTGAGAGGTCACCTCCATGAGGCACCGGCCATGGGGAGGGGCACCCCCCTCCTCCTATAAAAGGCCCCCCTCACACCTCCTCGTGAAGGATCTCTCTCCCCCTCTAGTTATTCCCCATGGTCTCGGATTAGCGAGATACATGTTCCCGGTGGCTTTATCTGGAAAGGAGTTGCTGCTTCCGCTGCTTTGCTGGAGCAAGGAATGGAGGTTGTCGGGGTATCGGAGGTGTGTGCGATCACGGATGCACCGCTACTTTGCAGTGCTGGACTTGCTGGAGCTGGATCTGATGGACGTGCTGGAGCCGGACCTGCTGGACTTCGTCACGATCTTGAGATCGGCAAGTGTACGACTACATCATCCACGAGTTCCATCTTGTTAACAAAGCTTTGTTGTCTTCGAGGGTAAGTTCTCTATGGATGTATATCCACCCCTTGCTTGTATCTAGTAGATAGATCTTGGCGTATAGTTCCCATCGTAGGAATTTTTTTGTTTTCTATGCTGCAAACCCACCACCTCGGAGTTTAGGAGGATCTGTCCGGGGAACATTGGGGGTTACTACTCGTGCTAGCACCGCCCGACATCGAGCAGAGCGTCAGGAGGAAGAATCCGCCAGCCAGCCCGCTTCTAATGAAGGACCCGGTCGGACCGCCATGCCCTCGAGGGGCGTCTCGTCAGGACCTCGACTCAGTAGAGAGCTTCTCTTGGCGGATTGCTCACGCACATTAGGGAAGCCAGACAGGGAAGTCCACGATCCTGCGAGGCAAAACTCACCTAGTCAGCCTGCTCCGCATCCCCACGAAAAAGCACCCTGGCCCCGAGGGCTCGGCCGCTTCTGATAGCTAGTGGCCTGCCCCGACTCCCCCTGGAGCCCCCAAGCCCATCACTGCTTTAGCCGCTACGGAAGCTATGCTAGAATTTCTACCAGAAGAAGTCGGGGACAACTCGCGTGCTGATGATTAGCTAGCGAGATTGGCCCACTTCATCAGCGCCGCTCGTCTCCAAGGAGGACCCACCATCTCATGTTCGACGGTGAGGGCTCCTCCATCCCAGGGGACAAGGGGGCTAGCTGGGACCCTGTGATGGGCGATAGCCCCCCGCCCCGCTAGCAGAAGAGCCACAGAGCGCACCCATCACCTACCGAATCGCGGCCGCTCAGAGAGCCGCCGCGAGGGAGAACTCCCCTCGGACTTTGACTAGGGGAGAGGTGAGGAGAGGTGACTACCGTGCTTCTGTGGGCTCCTCTCAGACCTCGCGATTGTGAGACCTACGATGGATCCTGAGTGAGCACCAAGGAGAAGTCGCCCAAACACATATCGAGAGCCACCGAGAGCGTCACCTCTGTGACAACGTTGAGCCAGCCCAAGCCGGGCGGAGTGCCCCAGCATTCATGGCCGGCTACATCGCCTTCACCCCAAAGCTAGGAAGGGTCATGTGGCCCCCAAAGTTTTGGCCGGACGTACCCGACAAGTACAATGGGAAGACCAACCCAAAGGACTTACTCTTGATTTACTACACGACATTACATGTGGCTAGGGGCGATGAGCGGGTCATGACCAACTGGTTCCCCTTGCCCTCGAAAGCAAGGCCTAGGCCTGGCTCATCAACCTACCCGTCGGCTCCATGAAGTCATGGGAAGATCTCTACAACCAATTCGTTGGGGCCTTCCAGGGCGAATTCAAGCGTCGTGGTACGGAGAATATCATTTTGCGGCCCGAAAGTTGGGTCGCCCAGGCAACATGGTACCCAAGTTGATTTTTATCACCGCAATTCGAAAAGTTGGGGCGCCAATTGCTGAGAAGGGTCATTCGAGTGAATGATGGCCAAACCCAATATTTTCAAATCGTGCCCGTTAAGTCAGGATATTCCGTTACACTAGTTCCTGTTGTGCCCCTCCTTCGCCAGTCACTCTTCTTAGCCACCCTGCACGTGTCGTAGGGGCAAATCCATTACTGTACTTTCCTAACTCTTGACACTGAATCTTGTTGCGGTGGCGGCGGTCCCTTTTCTTCCCTTCCCCGATCCTAAATCTGCCGGCGGCGAAGGAACTTTTTTCTCCCTCCCTCGACACTAAATCCTACAGTGGCGACCCAGCATATCTTGCAAGGCGAAGGTTGTAGCTACATCACCGACTTATTCGGGTCCGTCGGGGCCCAAGTCTGGGGCTCAACGCGTAGCAGCGGTGAGGTCTTCAGCCCCGGTTAGCGAGGAGGCCAGCAAGGATTCTGATCCCAAGGTACCTACGAGCAGCGGGTTGAAGAGAAAGGCAAGGCCGGCAGCAGATTGTTTGGCTCCAGTGGGCGGATGCATCACCCAGATCTCGAAGAAAAAACCCGGGAGAAGAGCGAGAGGTGAATGTTTCTTATCTGTGCCTTATCTTGCAAGTAGATTAGTTACGGCATAATAGAATCGAATGAACTAAAATGTTCCCCTCTTTAATCAAATTAGGCACAGCTTTGATACAAGGGACCTATATGAGTTCACAGTTCATGTTCGACAGTACACTTCAAAACTTGATTTTGGTTGCGAGAGGGTTGTGTTCAGGCAAGATGTGCATCTGCTTGTGAATTGCAAAGAGGTTGTGTCTATTTTGTAGCTGGTAGATATGCTTACCACTAGAATTCACTGGGGTTCTAGACAGAGGACAAAATTGGTGTGGCGCAACATGAATGATACCTATCAGCAAATTGAGCACTCCCATCAGCTTCAGATGGTTTGGGAGTGTTGTGCAGCTGATCGTAAGGTGAAAATTGAAGCGATGATTGAGGATATGTATGCAGATGCTAGAGATCTTGCTGCCAGAGCTTCTGCTCCTAGAGAATACGGACCAATAGATGCTGATCTAGATAAGTTCAGTATACGCATAGAGGTGGATTCATACATGGCAAAAGTTGATGAGGGAGTTAATAAGCCAGTTTCATCATGTACTCTGGAGATCATTGTCGATTCCAAAAACATAACTCTTGATGAAATGAGAGAGATGATCGGTAAGGAAATCAGTATTGGCCCTAAGAAGATGGCAAAAATCCGGTGGTGGCATCATAAGAAGCAGCAATTCATAGATGTTTTGGATACTAAAGATCTTATGCAGATTATGCGGCGAAAGAAGCGAACCAAGAATGTGTTCTTCTTTGGTACCATTTCTGATGTTGTTGAACAGGTTATAGTGGATGTAGATGCCCCTGTAGTGGCTGAACAGAATGAGGTGGTCGATGTTGATGAGATCTGATGAGAGCTGCTACCCTGGGCTTGTCATATGGACCGCGGGGTTCCCCTACATGTATTTGTAATATTGACTGTTGTTGCATTTAGAGCGTGTTTCTGTGATTATGTTTGTTGAGAGATTACGATATAATGTTGTGCGAGCTGTTGAGATTTTCGGACATGTCACTCACTAAAACCATCATTGTTGTAATAAGACATAAGTACATTGTAGTTGACATGATTATGTTTCTTAAGATGACGTACCGTACTTGTTTCTATTATTATGTTTGTTGGGACATTGTAATGTAATGTTTTGTGAAACCATGACTGGACTAGTGATGCATAAATACACTGTAGTTGACATGATTATGTTTCTTGAGATGATGTACTGTACTTGTTTCTGTTATTTTGTTTGTTGAGAGACTGTAATGTAATATTTTGCGAAACCATGACAGGACATGTGATGTGTAAGTACCTTGTAGTCGACATGATTTTGTTTCTTGAGTTGATGTAATATACTTGTTTCTATGATTATGTTTGTTGAGAGATTGTAATGTGATGTTTTGTGAAACCATGTTGTGATTATGCTTGTTGAGAGATTGTAATGTAATGTTTTGTGAAACCATGACTGAAGAAGTGATGCATAAGTACCGTGTAGTTGACATGATTTTGTTTCTTTAGATGATGTAATATAGTGATATGTTTTTGTTAGGCAATGAAATTGGGATGGAGGGAGTGCAGGTTTAATATTTGAAATGAGAACGTGTGAAGAGAATCCATATCAGGTAGGAGACAGTAATCTAGGGAAAGGGCATGGTATCCATTAAACTATTGTAACATGCCAATTTAGTCATTGTTGCAGCGGTAGAAGGGCTGCTCTCTCTCTCTCTCTCTCTCTCTCTCTCTCTCTCTCTCTCCGATGCCGACGCCGACACCGACGCCGACACCATCGCCTGCGACGATGCATTCGCCATGCTGTCCTTGAACGGCGAGGACGACCAGTCGAGCAGTGACAGCCTTCTCTCCGACATCGAGTATTCCTTCCACGATGTGAGTTCCTCTATTTTCTTGGGCTAGGGTTAGGCAATGGTAAATCTCTCGATCTGAGCTCCAAATGTGCATGCAATCATGTTTGATTTCAGCTTTGCATTTACCTATAGGTACCACAGACGATCTACGACTCCGAATGGGAGGGCCTAGATCTCGATGGAGAAGTGCCATGTGACCATGGGCTAAAACTGAGGAGATATGTTGCATTCGAAGGCAGTAACACTGGGAGAAGGTTTTTGGGCTGTACAAATCAGGTTTGTTTACATTATGTGCAACTGTGACATGAAGTAAAATGTATCGTGCATGTTCATAACACTATAGTGTGTGTGTTTTTAGGTTGGCCCGGTGTGTAAAGCAGTAGAGTGGGTGGATCTTGAGTGGCCAGATGCACTTAAGAAATGTTTAGCACAGTTATGGGAGATGTATGAGTTGGAAAGGTCGGGGAGATTTACTGATGTAAGTGATGCAGCTGAAAAAATTACAAGCTGTGGGTACGAAATAAGGAGCTGGAACAAGAAATCGAGAATTCGCAGTCATAGCTAATTGATAGAATCGATGGGAGCTTGGTTGTTGGAACTGCAAAGAAGCTTCAGGATAGTCACATGTTGCTGATCCATAATGCAGAAAAGGAGAGGTATCAGCTCAGGGAAGACAAGAAGAAGCTAGAGTACTGCATTGCGGATCTGTTGAAGGAACTGAAGAAGGCGCGCGAGGGTGAACAAGGACAAACTATAGAGGATAAAGGAAATTCGAGATGAATAATTTATGTTGTGCCAATGCCTGAAACTAGTTAATTGTAAGACTTGCAGTTGTGCTTTCCGAACTAAGCCAAACTCAATCCTCGAGCAAACTAATCTCGCATTTAACACACATATCGCATAGAGTTAAGTTCACGCTACAAAATCACCACTTCAGAGGATAAACCAGCAGTTCAAGATACTAAATAGACATATGTTGTGTTCAAGCGAGCCCAGAGCTGCTTTTTCCTCCCTAAGATTGGCCTCCTTCAAGATTATGTCGTGCTTCAATTTGTAGGTTCTAGCGCTCCGTCATGGATTGGAGAATTTTGTCCATAGCCATACGATTTTCCTTCAAGATCCCTTTCATGATCTTTGTCTGCTTCCTAGCCGAGGCGCGACCTTCACTGTGTAGCTTCGCCCAGTCAGCGTTAACTCCTTCAGTTTCTGGCACCTGACAGAAAGGACCGCGAGTTTAGCCCGCAGTTGGTCAAAGGCCAGTTTCTGGGAATTCTGCTTCTCCCTTTGGATTGCTATCTTCTCATTTAGCCAGGTCGCCAGGTCCTGGTCGATCTTTCGCCTCTTTCCCTTTAACAAAAATACATAGTATGGTTTGTTCAGTTCACCAGGATAAGGTGGTTAGTTTCCATAATTAACTGAATCGACTAGTGGCACTGTCATAATTTCAAGGAAGAAGCAATCTAGGACTAATCAACATTTTATGAATCGACTAGTGGCACTATCATAATTTCAATTTCAAAGACAAATAAGATTTATCTGCAGTTTAGTGTGCTGTGGGTTTTTTCCAATATCACCAAATAGTAGTGGGAGAGTGGCAAACTCATAATGCAGAAACTCATGTCCAGATACATAATGGAAAGAGAACATGGTGTCCATTCATGAACATGAACACCAACACATGTCCAGATAGATAAGGAGTTGCCCTAGGATTCTTATTGCACCCTGTAATGGGAAGCAGACATGGGCATTGCTCCATGAACCCTAAACATTACAAAAGGAGAGGAGGACGAACTGATATTCGTGTCCCCGCTAATGGGAATCAGACTTGGGCATTGCTCCGATACGCCTCCAGACATGCCCTTAGCTCCTCGTTCTCTTTCCGAACACCCTCGAGTACGGTGATCCCTCTGCTCATGTCTGCCTTCATCTCCTTGACTGCATCCAGGCAACGGTTCCTGTCATGGTAGTCTTGGATGGTAGCCTTGGTGTCCTCGACGCGTCCTCTGAGTGCCTTGCTGACTTCGTCCTACAGGAGAATGCACCTTTGCACGAGATTCTTCTTCTCCTCCGTGAGCACGTTGATTATCTTGATGGCCTGTTCAAGTTACGGTCGAGCACTTTCTGCAGCCTAACGACGTCATGTGCAAAATCTAGCGAGATCTCCTTCTGCATAGATAATTGCTTGTGTAGGCTCTCATTAGCTTGGGTGAGGGAGCGTGCAAGCTCATGTTGGTTGGCAATCTTGGAACTAATCGCGACCACCTTGTCACGGTACTCAGCCTTTGATCGCTGCATCGTTCATGTTAATTGAAATAGGAATTCTACAATTACACTCCAGGTCCCAGGTGAATACTAATACAGATCAAAAAAAATCCCCGTTGAATCTATTGGCCGCAGTGTTAAAAATGGACCTAGAGATCTATTCATGACCACGATAAACTAATCCTAATCACAAAAAATCCATAGTGAATCTATGAACAACGGTATTAAGGAAAGACCAAGAGATCCAGTCATATTCATGAAAACTAATACAACTCGCAAAATAAGAAGAAAAACCAATGCGGGGCGGACAACATCTAGGAAATCCACATCATAACTCAGAGAAATAACATCGCGGAGATATGCTACCTCGCTGAGACATGGAACGGGGCCGAACGGGTCCTGCAACGCCTCCGTCATGGTGGATTCGGGCTCCACAGCCGGCCTGTAATACGTAGAAGAGGAAGAGCCAGAAGAAGAAGAAAAACAAGAAGAAGCTGATTAAGATCATGATGGAGAGGGAGATGGAGAAGAAGTAGAACAAGAAGACCATACCGGGAGGAGCCCTCGCCTGCTAGAACATTCGGCGCCATTGTCGGGGGAGATTGGGCCTCGATGAGAGGGTGGGCTTGAGCAGCTGGTAGAGCAAGAAGTGCCTCGCAGCGATTTCTCTTCCTTTTCTCCGCGAGGATCATCGACCGGCCTCTCCCCCTCCTCAGTGGAGCCATGGCTTGCAGGGTGAGTGTGACGGCAGCAGGAGGAAGGAGATAGTGATTAGTGTGGGAGAAGAGTCAAAGAGTATAGGCCGTGGTCCAGTAGTACTAGTACTATTATACAAGACCATCGTGTACAGTCTACCTTCTCAAAGAAGCCAGTGAGGCAGGGGTAGGGAATCAATGGGACTTGTCTTTATTGCGATGGACACTTCAATGGTCTTCGGCGCTGCCCAAAATCCAGTATATAATAAGGGGAGTGCGAGCCGGGTGGTCATCACGGGAATCGGCGCGCACATCCCGCGTGTGTGCGTCACGTGTTGATGGGGCAATGATGCGCGCAACTGCTGCACGATCACGTCGGCACGTCGAACTCCGTCGAACTCCATGTGACAGGCACGCATGGGATATTTACAAGGCT
Organism: Avena insularis; assembly: GCA_023614405.1. Lineage (NCBI taxonomy): Eukaryota > Viridiplantae > Streptophyta > Magnoliopsida > Poales > Poaceae > Avena > Avena insularis. The sequence continues at coordinate 260,116,647 of CM042690.1, read as the reverse complement.
AGAATACGCGGTGCCACTTTTGTTATGATCAAATTATGTTCAGTACGCGAGATATTACTTCTTTTTTTTGATAATTGACAAATGCATGCGTGGACATGACGCATGAAACCGCTGCTCGTCCTTGATCAGATCGGCACCCCACTCTGTGTACCCTCCATCGACCATTCGGAGAAACTACCTCGAGCACGATGCCCCCTCGCCGTGGCAATGGCAGGTCCAAGCCATCCACTGACCATCCTGCGTCCTCGGCTCTTCGCTGCATCGTCCGTTCTCGCTAGTCGCCTATTGAGGCAGCACGTCGTGTCCAAGCGCGCCAGGATCCATCGACATCGGCACTCGAGGACACCGCGACGTCGAAGCTCGTACCGGCCGCGCAGGAGGAGCGTGGGGTACCTGCAGCGTCGGACGAGCGCAAAGCAGCAGCCAGGACGGGGGCACGTGTTGCACCGGCGAGTACGGACAAGAAGAGGAACGAGAAGAAGACCAGGAAGAAGAGAGGAGATAGCTATTTGGACGAGTCCGACTCGGCCAACGAGGAGGCGTTCATCAATCAGTTGGAGGCAGAAGCGGAGGAGAGTGACGTGGACCCGTGGGACTACGAAGAGGAGGAGGAGGAGGACTCCGATGAGGAGATAGCATGCTTATTTGAGGAAGGGGCGGTGTCGAGTCGTCAGAGGAGGACACCGACAGCGGCGATGGCAGGGACCATGGCGTTGACGAAGACGAGGACGAACCAGAAGACGAAGACAATGGCTTCTTCGAAATATGATCATTTATTTTATTTATTTTAGTTAGATAGATGGATTTTCACTTGTTTATATGGAGGTAAAGTATCCATGGCACGGATAGAGAGGTGGCACGGATTGACCATGCATAAAAAAAGTGGAGAAGGAGGGGTTATCCTGCCCGTTGGATCACATGGGATCAATGGTTGGTGGAGACGATCTGCGTGACATTTGTGTCAGCCAATCAGGGCATAACACCCAGAGTGAGCACATGTTTGGGATCTCCACATGTTTGGGATTTTGTGATATTTGTGACCGAGAGAGAGGGAAAATCTCTTTTCACAATCCGCCTATGGATCCACCAATGTCATTGCATGTGTGTTCTTTTTACTAACAAAACCAAAGTCATTGAAATGTGTGTTCTTTTCACATACCACATATGGATCCACCAGAGTCATTGAAATGTATGTTCTTTTCACAATCCACCTATGGATTCACCAGTGTGATTGCATATGTGTTCTTTTTACTAACAACAACTTGAGTCATTTCATGTGTGTTCTTTTCACATACCACATATGGATCCACCGGTGTCATTGAAATGTGTGTTCTCTTCAGAGACCACGCATGGATCCACCAGTGTCATTGCATGTGTGTTCTTTTTACTAACAACAACCAGAGTCATTGCATGTGTGTTGTTTTCACATACCACATATGGATCTACCAGTGTCAGTGCATGTGTGTTCTTTTCACAATCCACCTATGGATCCACCAATGTCATTGCATGTGTGTTCTTTTTACTAACAACAACTAGAGTCATTTCATGACTGTTCTTTTCACATACCACATATGGATCCACCAGTGTCATTGAAATGTGTGTTCTCTTCAGAGACCACACATGGATCCACCAGTGTCATTGCATGTGTGTTCTTTTTACTAACATCAACCAAAGTCATTGAAATGTGTGTTCTTTTTCACATACCACATATGGATCCACCAGTGGCATTGCATGTGTGTTCTTTGTACCAACAACAACCAAAGTCATTGCATGTGTGTTCTCTTTACTAACAACAACCAGAGTCATTGAAATGTGTGTTCTTTTTCACATAACACATATGGATCCACCAGTGTCATTGCATGTGTGTTATTTTTACTAACAACAACTAGAATCATTGAAATGTGTGTTCTCTTCACAGACCACACATGGATCCACTAGTGTCATTGCATGTGTGTTCTTTTTACTAACAACAACTAGAGTCATTGCATGACTGTTCTTTTCACATACCACATATGGATCCACCAGTGTCATTGAAATGTGTGTTATGTTCAGAGACCACACATGGATCCACCAGTGTCATTGCATGTGTGTTCTTTTTACTAACAACATCTGGAGTCATTGCATGTGTGTTCTTTTCACATACCACATATGGATCCACCATTGTCATTACATGTGTGCTCTTTTCATAATCCACCTATGGATCCACCAGTGTTATTGCATGTGTGTTCTTTTTACTAATAACAACCAGAGTCATTGAAATGTGTGTTCTTTTCACATACCACATATGGATCCACCAGAGTCATTGAAATGTGTGTTCTTTTCACAATCCACATGTGGATCCACCAGTGTCATTGCATGTGTGTTATTTTTACTAACAACAACTAGAGTCATTGCATGTGTGTTCTCTTCAGAGACCACACATGGATCCACCAGTGTCATTGCATGTGTGTTCTTTTTACTAACAACAACCAGAGTCATTGAAATGTGTGTTATCTTTAGAGACCACACATGGATCCACCAGTGTCATTGCATGTGTGTTCTTTTTACTAACAACAACCAGAGTTATTGAAATGTGTGTTCTTTTCACATACCACATATGGATCTACCAGTGTCATTGCATGTGTGTTCTTTTTACTAACAACAACCAGATTCATTGCATGTATGTTCTCTTTACTAACAACAACGAGAGTCATTGAAATGTGTGTTCTCTTTAGAGACCACACATGGATCCACCAGTGTCATTGCATGTGTGTTCTTTTTACTAACAACAACCAGAGTCATTGAAATGTGTGTTCTCTTCAGAGACCACACATGGATCCTCCAGTGTCATTGCATGTGTGTTCTTTTTACTAACAACAACCAGAGTTATTGAAATGTGTGTTCTTTTCACATAGCACATATGGACCCACTAGTGTCATTGCATGTGTGTTCTTTTCACATACCACATATGGATCCACCAGTGTCATTGCATGTGTGCTCTTTTCACAATCCACCTATGGATCCACCAGTGTCATTGCATGTGTGTTCTTTTTACTAACAACAACTAGAGTCATTGAAATGTGTGTTCTTTTTGCATACCACATATGGACCCACTAGTGTCATTGCATGTGTGTTCTTTTCACATGCCACATATGGATCCACCAGTGTCATTGCATGTGTGTTCTTTTCACAATCCACCTATGGATCCACTAGTGTCATTGCATGTGTGTTCTTTTTACTAACAACAACCAGAGTCATTGAAATATGTGTTCTTTTCACATACCACCTATGGATCCACCAGTGCTATAGCATGTGTGTTCTTTTCACAATCCACTGATACATTGCAAATGTATCTATAATTTTTGATGCTCCATGCTTGGTTTTATCTACTTTCTTGTGTTTTGTCCACACTTTGGAGTACTTTTCATATGATTTCTTGGACTAACCTATTAACAAGAGCCACAGTGCCAGCTGCCTGTTTTTTGCTGTTTTTGTTTCCAGGAAAGTCAGAAAATGAATATTCTTGGAATTGGACGGGACAAAAGCCAAAGTGCCTATTTTTCCAGAAGACTCAAGGAGCCAGAATACGAGACGGAGGAGAGCCAGGGGCTGGCCACACCATCCCTAGGCGCGAGCTGGGCCTGGCCGTGCCAGGGCATGGTGTGGTGTCCCCAGGCACCCCCTCGGTCTCCCTCTTTACCTATAAGAAGCCTTCTGACCTAAAAACTTCGGGGGGTTCGACGTTTTTCCACAAAAAGTTCCGCTGCACCGCCACGAAGGGAGATTGAGGGGATAGAAAGTCTCTGTTCAAGGCCCGAAAGCCCAGAAGTCCCTGCCATCTCCATCGATCTCCACCATCATCTTCATCGACCATCCATGTTTCCTCCATCTATGAGTGAGTAATCCCCCGCTGTAGGCTATGGGGATGGTAGGGATTGGATGAGATCGTTCATGTAATGGCATCAGATTGTTAGGGCATGGTGCCTAGTATCTTTTATTAGTGCTTTATGACTTTGTTGTGACTTGTTGTGCTTAATGCTTGTCACTAGGGCCCGAGTGCCATGATTTCAGATCTGAACTTATTATTGATTCATTATGATAGTATTGTTCTTGGTCTTATCTACAAGTTGTATACACACGTCGTTGTCCGGAACCTATGGCCCCGAAGTGACAGAAATCGGGATAACCGGAAGGGAAAGGCTTTGATGTGAGGATCACATGTGTTCATGGAGTGTTGTCTTTGCTCCGGTGCTCTATTAAAAGGAGCACCTTAATTGCCAATAGTTCCCTCGAGGCCCGCTGCAAATGGGCTGGCAAGAGAAAAGATGTTGTGCAAGTTCTCATTGCGAGCACGTATGACTATATATGGAACACATGCTTAGGATTGTCTAGTACTTGGTGCTTTATCTTATTTATCTGCAATTGCCCTATGTTCTGATTGCTATGTCGATTGTCTTGTCCATGCAACGCCCGTCCATCCATCCCTATGCCTCCTGCACTCGAATCCCACTGTTTACTACTTTTGTTACTACGGTCTTTTCTTTACTACTACTGTTACTTTACTATTCCTACTACAAAACTGTTGCTACTGATAAACTATTGTGAGCAAGATTGTTTCCAGGTGCAGCTGAATTGACAACTCAGTTGTTAAGGCTTATAAATATTCTTTGGCTCCCCTTGTTTCGAATCAATAAATTGGGTTTCACTTCCCTCGAAAATACTGCGATACACCCCCTATACTTGTGGGTCATCAAGACTATGTTCTAGCGCCATTGCCGAGGAGCATAGCTTTATTTATCAAGTCCACTTGGAATCACTATTGTTCAAGCTAAGTTTATTTCTTTCTTGTTTGTTTCTTTTTTTGTTGAAAATACAAAAAAAATTAGTTCCTACTCTAGTTGTTATTTTTGTTGGTCTGTTATTGTCTTGCTTTATCATGCTTGTTGTCAATGGTTGGTTTCTTTGAAACTGAAGCTTATTCGCAGGGTGGGTTCACGGAAGATCAAAAATATTATTATAAGGAACACCGCTTGTCACAAAAAGGGAAACACTTATGGGAACAAATTGATAGATTGTATACCATTGCTAGAAACGTGTGCTCTACTTATAATGTCACTTATTGCTGTGATGAGTCTTATTGCAGAAAGAGGTATAAACACCTCCCTTTTCAATGTGAGTATAATGATAATGATACCATATATTCCTATGCTAAAGGAATTTCTGACTTTTATGATGCAGAACAAATTGAAGAATTTATTGCTTGGAAGGGTGCTTTTGAACTTGCTAGTTTGCTTGAAAATATTGGTGATTCACCTTATAAGTATGAGGTTTATGGTATAGTTAAATTTTTCTTTGATAATTACAAGAATGAAAATAGCCATATCCTTGATTATTTTAATAGATGCTTTCCACAAATGGAAGAGACTAATGCCTTGCAGGACCCTATGGAAGAGACTAATGCCTTGCAGGATCCTATGGAAGAAGAAATTGATGAACCTGAAATCTCATTAGATGAAAAAGAGGAAGAGAGTGATGAACAAAAGGAGGAAGAATGGATTAGCTACCCATGCCTACCTTTTAATGAGAGTAACTCTTTATCCCTTACATTATTTGATTGTCCTCCATGCTTACTAAAGGAGGATGAATGTTATGTTCCCAAGGTTTCTTTTGAAGATGTTTATGATAAAGCTCTAGTGCTTGTATATCATGAAGAGCATGCTTTAGGTGATAGTTATATTGTTGAGTTTATTCATGAGGCTACTGAAAATTATTATGAGAGAGTAAAATATGGTTGTAGAAGTTTTCATGGTATTGAAACACCTCTCTATGTGCTGAAAGTTTTGAAGTTACTCTTGTTTTATCTTCCTATGCTTGTCACTTTGTTCTTTGTGAATTTATTTGCATACATGATTCCTATGCATAGGAAGTGGGTTAGACTTAAATGTGTTTTGAATTTGCTTCTTGATGCTCTCTCTTACTTAAACTCATATTTCTTATGAGAGCATCCTCTCCAACTATTATGCTTGAAGATGATATTATGTCTATTATTCTTGGGAGACCTTTTCTTAAATACAGCAGGAGCTGTTATTAATTATAATCAAGGGAAGGTGACCTTCAATGTTAATGGCAAGGAACACACTGTCTATTTCCCCAAGAAGATTGAAAGGAATTATGGTTTGAATACAATTGAATATGTTGAGGGCATTCAAGTTGGAGAAATATATTGTCCCCTACCAAGAGAAAAATTTGAAACTATTATGATTAGGACCATTGCTATCAAGGTTGAGGTAACATAATCATTAGTGGAATACAAAGTTTTGTATCATATGAAATTGTTTTCATAACAAGACCTGATCAACCTTGTTAACAAAAGGATTTCATTGAACAAAACAATGTTTTCACCATGATTATCTCCGCTTAGTTCTATTCTATCCATTTTCAGTTTCTGTTTATGCCTAACTTAAGGCGTTAAAGAAAAGTACTTATTGGGAGATAACCCAAAAGTTTTATTTGAGTCTTGGAAGTTATTACTTCCGTAATAACCGCTCCTTATCCTTTTTATTTTCTTTTTGTGCCAAGAGTAACCTCTAATGAGAGTGAAGTAATGATTGGGAAAGTTGCTATCCCGAAACAGATTTTTGTGCTTCACCGTAAAAATTCCTGAGTGAGCTCTGTATGCCGGATTGAGCTGTAATGTTTTTTGCTTCTGCCCCAGGTTGTTATCTAACTTTAGTTAGTTCAACACTTTTTGATTTGAGCAATAGAAGGTCTTAAAAAAAAATTGTCTTTACCTGCTGGTCTGTTTTGACAGATTTCTGCCATTTTCTGCATTTGCTTCTTGTTGGTTCCTTCTTGAGTTCTTTTGGGGAATTGAGCTTTTTGAGGGAAGTGCTACAGTAGCTAGTGTTCTAATGGAAGTTTATTTTGTGTTAGAACTGAACCTTGAGACTTATTTATCTTAAGTGCACTAATGTTGCTAATGAGATTGTGTGAAGTTTTGTATGAAGGAAAATTTTCAGGTGTATGGAAGGAATGAGTAATGAGATGAAGGATGGACTAAAGCTCAAGCTTGGGGATGCCACGCGTGTCACCCCAAGAAATATCCAATAAGTACAAGCGTCAAAGCTTGGGGATGCCCAAGGCATCCCCTTCTTCATCAATAAAAATCTTAGTTTCTTCCAAACGCTTCATTTTTATTGTTTCATGCACAGTTGTGTTTTTCTTGGAGCGTCTTCTTTTTCGTTTTTGTTTTGGTTTTAGTTTGCTTGGTTTGCTTAGTTTTCTGAATAAATTGGTTGGACCTCCTCTTTCATACATTGGTGTTCAAATAGTTTGGTTTGGATTGGAAAAGAGTAGGAAGCTTAAGTGGTAAAGAGAGCTTGTTTTTGACTGTGGCCTATGCTTTGTCATGCCATGCTTGATATTGTTTTGGCTTTATGCTTAGTATTCTTTGTTATAGCATGACTTGTTATAAACAATTGAGATTGCTTAATGTGCCTTGGATGAATCATGCGTTGTTTTAGCATATTAAAGCATAGTATAGTGGTATTCTCCTTTGATGCTTTATTTGGGTTGACTTGGCGCATGCTCACACCATGTTATGACTATCCAAAGTCACCATAGCCTTTATGATCCTTTAGTTTTCAACTTGTAGTATCACTTTATGCTTTGATCAATGATGTTTTGTCGCTCTGCATGATTATGGCCATTATTGCTCTCTTCGTTTGTCGCTCCTAGTCTTTTGCTAGCCTCCACAACAAAGTATGAGTTCCACGCATGCATCCAACTCCCTAAACCAAGTTATTCCAAAGAGTCCACCATACCTACCTACTATCTTATGCTATTCCAAGTATATTCATGCTTTTGTTTACCTTCCACTTGTTATGAGAAAACTAGTGATTAAAGCTCTCACAAACTTGATGGCACACTTTACTTTTTGCCTCTAATAAACTTGAACCATTGGGTCCTTCTTTGTTATGATATGCTTGCGCTTTATAAGTTGAAATTAGCAGAACCATGTTTCATGGGGAACGCTTTCAACATTGCACTTGTACTTTGTACCCCGTTGATATCATGTTCTTTTGCTTACGGATCTCGGCGGTGTGAAATAAAAGTGGAACTTGTAAGATCATGGAGTTTGTATGTGTGTTAGAGAAACGCCTGGGCCGCTAGCCTAAGCCATGCCTAATCATGGTGGAAACTTGCAGCATCACCATAATGATCACTCTATGAAGCATCCTCAATAAAAACCTATGCAAATAGCAAATAAAAAGATCGCTGAGATGCTCATTGTCTGCTTGCCTTGTCATTTTGATTATGGGAAAGCTCCCGTACCATGTGCAAGGGGTACCCCGTTGGCAGTTCTTAATGATACACATGTACTTACAATGACAAGAGCTTACTCGTGACTGAAGTTGAGTAGCATGAGGATCGGTCTTTGTAAGTAAGGGGCATGAGATTTCGGTTTATAACTTGTCAAGCATATCCTCTTAGTTGTGTCACTTTAACCTTAATCACTTCAAGATGCTTATGATAGGGGCAATGAGAGTTGAAAGCTATAAGTACCATAATTTTTGGAAGCTCTTTATGAGACTTGAATCCCTACTTCCTTTTACAAAAGGCCTTTCTTCCACCATTATATTGAGTCTCCATCTTCTATCTTTATGCACCTACTTTGAGAGCATAGTGGCCATTCTTAGTTCTATGTGCATTGTCCCAAGACTAGTTTATTGATGCATACTTTGATATTGCTTGTTTTAAACTATTGTATCTAGTCACTCTTATGAACTTTGAAGGTGTCCTATGCATTTATATTTGCTACTCTATTGAGGGGAAAGCTGAATACTATTATGCTATGTTTTCTTTATGTGAAACAAACAAACGTCTTGCAAAGCATTGTTATTCATGAATCTTTTGTTTGTGCCTTTTCATGTTGCATCATGGTTTCTTTGTCTTATTGCTAGAACTTTGTCTTTCATGTTATGATTGAAGTGCTATGATCCCAGCTTTGAATGTCTACAAATACTTTGGTCAAGCCTTTGATGGTGCATGTCACCTCAAAAATTATTCTTTCTTTTTATCACTTACCTACTCGTGGACGAGCAGGAGTTAAGCTTGGGGATGTTGATACATTGCAAATGTATCTATAATTTTTGATGCTCCATGCTTGCTTTTATCTACTTTGTTGTGTTTTGTCCACACTTTGGAGTACTTTTCATATGATTTCTTAGACTAACCTATTAACAAGAGCCACGATTACTGCTTTTCTGCTGTTTTTGGTTCCAGGAAAGTCAGAAAATGAATATTCTCGGAATTGGACGGGACAAAAGCCAAAGTGCCTATTTTTCCAGAAGACTCCAGGAGCCAGAATACGAGACAAAGGACAGCCAGGGGTTGGCCACACCACCTCTAGGCGCAGGCTAGGCCTGGCCGCGCCAGGGCATGGTGTGGTGGCCCCAGGCACCCCCTCGGTCTCCCTCTTCGCATATAAGAAGCCTTCTGACCTAAAAACTTCGGGGGTTCAACGTTTGTCCACAAAAAGTTCCGTTGCGCCACCGCCACCGAAGGGGAGATTCGGGGGATAGAAAGTCTCTGTTCCGGCACCCTGCCGGGACGGGGAAGTGCCCCCGGAGCCATCTCCATCGATCTCCACCATCATCTTCATCGACCATCCATGTTTCCTCCATCTATGAGTGAGTAATCCCCCGCTGTAGGCTATGGGGATGGTAGGTTATTGATGAGATCGTTCAAGTAATGGCATCAGATTGTTAGGGCATGGTGCCTAGTATCTTTTATTAGTGCTTTGTGACTTTGTTGCGACTTGTTGTGCTTAATGCTTGTCACTAGGGCCCAAGTGCCATGATTTCAGATCTGAACTTATTATTGATTCATTATGATAGTATTGTTCTTGGTATTATCTACAAGTTGTATACACACGTCGTTGTCCGGAACCTATGGCCCCGAAAGTGACTGAAATCGGGATAGCTGGAAGGGAAAGGCTTTGATGTGAGGATCACATGTGTTCATGGAGTGTTAATGCTTTGCTCCGGTGCTCTATTAAAAGGAGCACCTTAATTGCCAGTAGTTCCCTAGAGGCCCCGCGCAATTTGGCTGGCAGGACAAAAGATGTTGTGCAAGTTCTCATTGCGAGCACGTATGACTATATATGGAACACATGCCTAGGATTGTCTAGTACTTGGATGCTTTATCTTATTGATCTGCAATTGCCCTATGTTCTGATTGTTATGTGGATTGTCTTGTCTATGCAACGCCCGTCCTTCCATCCCTATGCCTACCGCACTCGAATCCCACTGTTTACTGCTTTTGTTACTATGGTCTTTGCTTTACTACTGTTGTTACTTTACTATTCCTACTACAAAACTGTTGCTACTGATAAACTGTTGTGAGCAAGATTGTTTCCAGGTGCAGCTAAATTGACAACTCAGTTGTTAAGGCTGATAAATATTCTTTGGCTCCCCTCGTGTCGAATCAATAAATTGGGTTTCACTTCCCTCGAAAATACTGCGATACACCCCCTATACTTGTGGGTCATCATCCACCAGTGTCATTGCATGTGTGTTCTTTTTACTAACAACAACCAGAGTCATTGCATGTGGGTTCTTTTCACATACCACCTATGGATCCACCAGTGTCATTGCATGTGTGTTCCTTTCACAATACACCTATGGATCCACTAGTGTCATTGCATGTGTGTTATTTTTACTAAAAACAACCAGAGTCATTGAAATGTGTGTTCTTTTCATATACCACCTATGGATCCAACAGTGTCATTGCATGTGTGTTCTTTTCACAATCCACCTATGGATCCACCAGTGTCATTGCATGTGTGTTATTTTTACTAAGAACAACCAGAATCATTGCATGTGTGTTCTTTTCACATACCACATATGGATCAACCAGTGTCATTGCATGTGTATTCTTTTCACAATCCACCTATGGATCCACCAGCGTCATTGCATGTCTGTTCTTTTTACTAACAACAACTGCAGTCATTTCATGTGTGTTTTTTCCCATAATACATATGGATCCACCAGTGTCATTGAAATGTGTGTTCTCTTCAGAGACCACACATGGATCCACCAGTATCATTGCATGTGTGTTCTTTTTACTAACAACAATGGAGTCATTGCATGTGTGTTCTTTTCACAATCCACCTATGGATCCACCAGTGTCATTGCATGTGTGTTCTTTTTACTAACAACAACTGCAGTCATTTCATGTGTGTTCTTTTCACATGCCACATATGGATCCACCAGTGTCATTGCATGTGTGCTCTTTTCACAATCGACCTATGGATCCACCAGTGTCATTGCATGTGTGTTATTTTTACTAACAACAACCAGAGTCATTGAAATGTGTGTTCTTTTCACATACCACATATGGACCAACTAGTGTCATTGCATGTGTGTTCTTCACATACCACATATGGATCCCCCAGTGTCATTGCATGTGTGTTCTTTTCACAATCCACCTATGGATCCACAAGTGTCATTTCATGTGTGTTCTTTTTACTAACAACAACCAGAGTCATTGAAATGTGTGTTCTTTTCACATACCACCTATGGATCCACCAGTGTCATTGCATGTGTGTTATTTCACAATCCACCTATGGATCCACCAGTGTCATTGCATGTGTGTTCTTTTTACTAACAACAACCAGAGTCATTGCATGTGTGTTCTTTTCACATACCACCTATGGATCCACCAGTGTCATTGCATGTGTGTTCCTTTCACAATCCACCTATGGATCCACTAGTGTCATTGCATGTGTGTTCTTTTTACTAACAACAACCAGAGTCATTGAAATGTGTGTTCTTTTCACATACCACCTGGATCCACCAGTGTCATTGCATGTGTGTTCTTTTCACAATCCACCTATGGATCCACCAGTGTTATTGCATGTGTGTTCTTTTTACTAACAAAAACCAGAGTCATTGCCTGTGTGTTCTTTTCACATACCACATATGGATCCACCAGTGTCATTGCATGTGTGCTGTTTTCACAATCCACCTCTGGATCCACCGGTGTCATTGCATGTGTGTTCTTTTTACTAACAACAACTAGAGTCATTTCATGACTATTCTTTTCACATACCACATATGGATCCGCCAGTGTCATTGAAATGTGTGTTCTCTTCAGAGACCACACATGGATCCACCAGTGTCATTGCATGTGTGTTCTTTTTACTAACAACAACTGGAGTCATTGCATGTGTGTTCTTTTCACAATCCACCTATGGATCCACCAATGTCATTGCATGTCTGTTCTTTTTACTAACAACAACTGCTCATTTCATGTGTGTTCTTTTCACATACCGCATATGGATCCACCAGTGTCATTTAAATGTGTGTTCTCTTCGGAGACCACACATGGATCCACCAGTGTCATTGCATGTGTGTTCTTTTTACTAACAACAACTGGAGTCATTGCATGTGTGTTCTTTTCACAATCCACCTATGGATCCACCAGTGTCATTGCATGTGTGTTCTTTTTACTAACAACAACTGCAGTCATTTGATGTGTGTTCTTTTCACATACCACATATGGATCCACCAGTGTCATTGCATGTGTGCTCTTTTCACAATCCACCTATGGATCCACTAGTGTCATTGCATGTGTGTTCTTTTTACTAACAACAACCAGAGTCATTGCATGTGTGTTCTTTTCACATACCACATATGGATCCACCAGTGTCATTGCATGTGTGTTCTTTTCACAATCCACCTATGGATCCACCAGTGCCATTGCATGTGTGTTCTTTTTACTAACAACAAATGGAGTCATTTCATGACTGTTCTTTTCACATACCACATATGGATCCACCAGTGTCATTGAAATGTGTGTTCTCTTCAGAGACCACACATGGATCCTCCAGTGTCATTGCATGTGTGTTCTTTTTACTAACAACAACTGGAGTCATTGCATGTGTGTTCTTTTCACAATCCACCTATGGATCCACCAGTGTCATTGCATGTGTGTTCTTTTTACTAACAACAACTGCAGTCATTTCATGTGTGTTCTTTTTACATACCACATATGGATCCACCAGTGTCATTGCATGTGTGCTCTTTTCACAATCCACCTATGGATCCACCAGTGTCATTGCATGTGTGTTATTTTTACTAACAACAACCAGAGTCATTGAAATGTGTGTTCTTTTCACAGAGCACATATGGGCCCACTAGTGTCATTGCATGTGTGTTCGTCACATACCACATATGGATCCACAAGTGTCATTGCATGTGTGTTCTTTTCACAATCCACCAGTGTCATTTCATGTGTGTTCTTTTTACTAACAACAACTAGAGTCATTGAAATGCGTGTTCTTTTCACATACCACCTATGGATCCACCAGTGTCATTGCAAGTGTGTTCTTTTCACAATCCACCTATGGATCCACCAGTGTCATTGCATATGTGTTCTTTTTACTAACAACAACCAGAGTCATTGCATGTGTGTTCTTTTCACATACCACCTATGGATCCACCAGTGTCATTGCATGTGTGTTCCTTTCGCAATCCACCTATGGATCCACTAGTGCCATTGCATGTGTGTTCTTTTTACTAACAACAACCAGAGTTATTGAAATGTGTGTTATTTTCACATAGCACATATGGACCCACTAGTGTCATTGCATGTGTGTTCTTTTCACATACCACATATGTATCCACCAGTGTCATTGCATGTGTGTTCTTTTCACAATCCACCTATGGATCCACCAGTGTCATTGCATGTGTGTTCTTTTTACTAACAACAACCAGAGTCATTGCATGTGTGTTCTTTTCACATACCACATATGGATCCACCAGTGTCAAACAATCCACCTATGGATCCACCAGTGCCATTGCATGTGTGTTCTTTTTACTAACAACAACTAGAGTCATTTCATGACTGTTCTTTTCATATACCACATATGGATCCACCAGTGTCATTGAAATGTGTGTTCTCTTCAGAGACCACACATGGATCCACCAGTGTCATTGCATGTGTGTTCTTTTTACTAACAACAACTGGAGTCATTGCATGTGTGTTCTTTTCACAATCCACCTATGGATCCACCAGTGTCATTGCATGTGTGTTCTTTTTACTAACAACAACTGCAATCATTTCATGTGTGTTCTTTTCACATACCAAATATGGATCAACCAGTGTTATTGAAATGTGTTTTTTTTTCAGAGACCACACATGGATCCACCAGTGTCATTGCATGTGTGTTCTTTTTACTAACAACAACTGGAGTCATTGCATGTGTGTTCTTTTCACAATCCACCTATGGATCCACCAGTGTCATTGCATGTGTGTTCTTTTTACTAACAACAACTGCAGTCATTTCATGTGTGTTCTTTTCACATACCACATATGGATCCACCAGTGTCATTGCATGTGTGCTCTTTTAACAATCCACCTATGGATCCACCAGTGTCATTGCATGTGTGTTCTTTTTACTAACAACAACCAGAGTCATTGAAGTGTGTGTTCTTTTCACATACCACAAATGGACCCACTAGTGTAATTGCATGTGTGTTCTTTTCACATACCACATATGGATCCACTAGTGTCATTGCATGTGTGTTCTTTTCACAATCCACCTATGGATCCACCAGTGTCATTGCATGTGTGTTTTTTTTTACTAACAACAACCAGAGTCATTGCATGTGTGTTCTTTTCACATACCACATATGGATCCACCAGTGTCATTGCATGTGTGTTCTTTTCACAATCCAGCTATGGATATACCAGTGCCATTGCATGTGTGTTCTTTTTACTAACAACAACTGGAGTCATTTCATGACTGTTCTTTTCACATACCACATATGGATCCACCAGTGTCATTGAAATGTGTGTTCTCTTCAGAGACCACACATGGATCCACCTGTGTCATTGCATGTGTGTTCTTTTTACTAACAACAACTGGAGTCATTGCATGCGTGTTCTTTTCACAATCCACCTATGGATCCACCAGTGTCATTGCATGTGTGTTCTTTTTACTAACAACAACTGCAGCCATTTCATGTGTGTTCTTTTCATATACCACATATGGATCCACCAGTGTGATTGCATGTGTGCTCTTTTCACAATCCACCTATGGATCCACCAGTGTCATTGCATGTGTGTTATTTTTACTAACAACAACCGGAGTCATTGAAATGAGTGTTCTTTTCACATACCACATATGGACCCACTAGTGTCATTGCATGTGTGTTTGTCACATACCACATATGGATCCACCAGTGCCATTGCATGTGTGTTCCTTTCACAATCCACCTATGGATCCACCAGTGTCATTTCATGTGTGTTCTTTTTACTAACAACATCTAGAGTCATTGAAATGTGTGTTCTTTTCACATACCACCTATGGATCCACCAGTGTCATTGCATGTGTGTTCTTTTCTAAATCCACCTATGGATCCACCAGTGTCATTGCATATGTGTTCTTTTTACTAACAACAACCAGAGTCATTGCATGTGTGTTCTTTTCACATACCACCTATGGATCCACCAGTGGCATTGCATGTGTGTTCCTTTCACAATCCACCTATGGATCCACTAGTGTCATTGCATGTGTGTTCTTTTTACTAACAACAACTAGAGTCATTGAAATGTGTGTTCTTTTCACATACCACCTATGGATCCACGAGTGTCATTGCATGTGTGTTCTTTTTACTAACAACAACCAGTGTCATTGCATGTGTGTTCTTTTCACATACCACATCTGGATCCACGAGTGTCAAATCATGTGTGTTCTTTTCACAATCCACCTATGGATCCACCAGTGTCATTGCATGTGTGTTCTTTTTACTAACAACAACTATAGTCATTTCATGTGTGTTATTTTCACATACCACATATGGATCCACCAGTGTCATTGCATGTGTGCTCTTTTCACAATCCACCTATGGCTACACTAGTGTCATTGCATGTGTGTTCTTTTTACTAACAACAACCAGAGTCATTGAAATGTGTGTTCTTTTCAGATAGCACATATGGACCCACTAGTGTCATTGCATGTGTGTTCTTTTCACATACCACATATGGATCCACCAGTGTCATTGCATGTGTGTTCTTTTCACAATCCACCTATGGATCCACCAGTGTCATTTCATGTGTGTTCTTTTTACTAACAACAACCAGAGTCATTGAAATGTGTGTTCTTTTCACATACCACCTATGGATCCACCAGTGTCATTGCATGTGTGTTATTTTTACTAACAACAACTATAGTCATTTCATGTGTGTTATTTTCACATACCACATATGGATCCACCAGTGTCATTGCATGTGTGCTCTTTTCACAATCCACCTATGGATACACTAGTGTCATTGCATGTGTGTTCTTTTTACTAACAACAACCAGAGTCATTGAAATGTGTGTTCTTTTCAGATAGCACATATGGACCCACTAGTGTCATTGCATGTGTGTTCTTTTCACATACCACATATGGATCCACCAGTGTCATTGCATGTGTGTTCTTTTCACAATCCACCTATGGATCCACCAGTGTCATTTAAATGTGTGTTCTCTTTAGAGACCACACATGGATCCACCAGTGTCATTGCATGTGTGTTCTTTTTACTACCAACAACTGGAGTCATTGCATGTGTGTTCTTTTCACAATCCACCTATGGATCCACCAGTGCCATTGCATGTGTGTTCTTTTTACTAATAACAACTGGAGTCATTTAATGACTATTCTTTTCACATACCACATATGGATCCGCCAGTGTCATTGAAATGTGTGTTCTCTTCAGAGACCACACATGGATCCACCAGTGTCATTGCATGTGTGTTCTTTTTACTAACAACAACTGGAGTCATTGCATGTGTGTTCTTTTCACAATCCACCTATGGATCCACCAATGTCATTGCATGTCTGTTCTTTTTACTAACAACAACTGCAGTCATTTCATGTGTGTTCTTTTCACATACCGCATATGGATCCACCAATGTCATTTAAATGTGTGTTCTCTTCAGAGACCACACATGGATCAACCAGTGTCATTGCATGTGTGTTCTTTTTACTAACAACAACTGGAGTCATTGCATGTGTGTCCTTTTCACAATCCACCTATGGATCCACCAGTGTCATTGCATGTGTGTTCTTTTTACTAACAACAACTGCAGTCATTTGATGTGTGTTCTTTTCACATACCACATATGGATCCACCAGTGTCATTGCATGTGTGCTCTTTTCACAATCCACCTATGGATCCACTAGTGTCATTGCATGTGTGTTCTTTTTACTAACAACAACCAGAGTCATTGAAATGTGTGTTCTTTTCACATAGCACATATGGACCCACTAGTGTCATTGCATGTGTGTTCTTTTCACATACCACATATGTATCCACCAGTGTCATTGCATGTGTGTTCTTTTCACAATCCACCTATGGATCCACCAGTGTCATTGCATGTGTGTTCTTTTTACTAACAACAACCAGAGTCATTGCATGTGTGTTCTTTTCACATACCACATATGGATCCACCAGTGTCATACAATCCACCTATGGATCCACCAGTGCCATTGCATGTGTGTTCTTTTTACTAACAACAACTAGAGTCATTTCATGACTGTTCTTTTCATATACCACATATGGATCCACCAGTGTCATTGAAATGTGTGTTCTCTTCAGAGACCACACATGGATCCACCAGTGTCATTGCATGTGTGTTCGTTTTACTAACAACAACTAGAGTCATTGCATGTGTGTTCTTTTCATAATCCACCTATGGATCCACCAGTGTCATTGCATGTCTGTTCTTTTTACTAACAACAACTGAAGTTATTTCATGTGTGTTCTTTTCACATACCACATATGGATCTACCAGTGTCATTGCATGTGTGCTCTTTTCACAATCCACCTATGGATCCACTAGTGTCATTGCATGTGTGTTCTTTTTACTAACAACAACTGGATTCATTGCATGTGTGTTCTTTTCACATACCACATATGGATCCACCAGTGTCATTGCATGTGTGCTGTTTTCACAATCCACCTATGGATCCACCGGTGTCATTGCATGTATGTTCTTTTTACTAACAACAACTAGAGTCATTGAAATGTGTGTTCTTTTCACATACCACATATGGATCCACCAGAGTCATTGAAATGTGTGTTCTTTTCACAATCCACCTATGTATCCACCAGTGTCATTGCATGTGTGTTCTTTTTACTAACAACAACCGGAGTCATTGCATGTGTGTTCTTTTCACATACCTCATAAGGATCCACCAGTGTCATTGTATGTGTGCTCTTTTCACAATCCACCTATGTATCCACCAGTGTCATTGCATGTGTGTTCTTTTTACTAACAAAAACAAGAGTCATTGAAATGTGTGTTCTTTTCACATACCACCTACGGATCCACCAGTGTCATTGCATGTGTGTTCTTTTCACAATCCACCTATGGATCCACCAGTGTCATTGCATGTATGTTCTTTTTACTAACAACAACCAGAGTCATTGCATGTGTGTTATTTTCACATACCACGTATGGATCCACCAGTGTCATTGCATGTGTGTTCTTTTCACAATCCTCCTATGGATCCACTAGTGTCATTGCATGTGGGTTCTTTTTACTAACAACAACTGGAGTCATTTCATGACTATTCTTTTCACATACCACATATGGATCCACCGGTGTCATTGAAATGTGCGTTCTTCTCATTAACCACAGCTAGAGTCATTGGATGTGTGTTCTCTTCAGAGACCACATATTTATCCACCAGTGTCATTGAAATGTGTATTATTTTCAACTACAGCCGTTGGCCACAAACAATCGGGACGCAGAGCTAACCAGCAACCGCTCTGGGCTTCTAGAAGACCCGATCCCCGATTTTTAGGCGTGGATGATAGTGATGTCCTTCGCGAGGGCGATCCTCGAGAAGTCTGTTCTACGAACTGATTGGCGGTAGCAACGACGCTGGTCCTACATCCTTGACCTTATCCCCTTAACCTCGGGGCCGAAGATCAGATCGTGTTCCTTGATCGCAATGGAGAGGGAGAGGCCCAAACTCAGCTTGCACGAGGCTCAGATGTTCGCCCACTACGACATACTCGCGCCGCCGTTCACGAGGCTTCTGGCCGGCTTCGAGCTCAGCTACGTAGGGTTCCTGTCGCGCCGCTGTTGCGCGACAACGCGTTGGCGAGGCAGATCGAGGAGCGCCACCGCCAGCTGTCGGAGCGGAAGAGGGCAATGGTGCGGTACTCGCGTACGAGCGTGTACTGGCGAAAGTTGTTCAAGAAGGAGCGGGATGCATTGATTGAGCTGTGCGGAACCCACCGCCAGGAGATCCACCCGGATCTGTGCAACCTCGAAGGAAGGCAGCACTTCTGGGTAGTGCCTGGGCGTATGACCTCCACCGTTATTGATGCAGCGCGCCGTGAAGAATCCATGAGGAGGAGGAACGCTGCCGGGAACGTCGGCATCGATTCCGACGCGGAGGAGGTTGGCGGCTACGCGGACAATGTCGTCAATGATGGAGACTGCGGGAGCATCATAGTCGATTAGGGCCACTTAAGCATAAATTAAATCTATGTACGGTATCTTAATGCGCTATTTGGATCTGGGTCACTTGAGTCATGGTCGATTATCGTCATAATCTATATATGTTGGCCATGTTTTAGTTGTCTTTATCTTTCAAACTAGTCGATCGAAACTCGTCCGATCCTAGAAATAAAGTTCGCGCGTTCCTGGCATATTTGATGGGACAGTACGCTGACTCTGCGCCCAGCACTTGATGGCACAACCATAATTTGGAGTGTGCTAGAGGAGAAGGGATCGAGCGTGTTGTAATAGTGTACTACTCCTGTCCAGATATAACTAACTTAGTTTTTTTAGATATTTAATAAATGTGTCTATACCCAAAACATGTCTAGATACATGTTTTAGGTTTCTCTGTCTTTCAAACTAATCAAAAGTCGTCAAATTCTGAACAAACAAAGTCATTGCGTTCACACCTGATGGGACAATACGCTGACTCTGCTACTTGATGGCACGGCCATAATTCTGGAGTGCGCCAGAGGAGATGGGAATGCAAGGGAGATGGGAACTAGTAGCCACGTCCAAACGCAGGTAAAAAATTAATGTAATAATATTTAAAAAAAAATTAATCTGGTCCACATGACCCCATCACAGACACGTTGCACGCACCAGATATAAATAAAGACGACATGACTAGTTTAGTTTTAATGATATAATTCAACATACGACGTTACTGTGCCCGCATCTTTCTGCTCCTCTTATTAGTCTGCTAGCCCACGCTGCATTAAGCATTAGTTGATGAGGATAAAAAAATGATAAAATGGCAAATAAAACAATTTTTAAGATTACCTTTCATCCGGAGAATCGTACAAAGATGAAATTGGCATGGATTTATTATTTCTCCTGCAGTTAGCCGAAAGATCCTCAAGAACATCCTCAATCACCCCTACAACTTTTTCATATTCTAATACACCTCCATTATTTGCCCTTTCCTCCCCGTTCCGCTTACCCTTTTGTTTCCTTTCACACCCTTTTCTCGCCGGCACCTCCACTTCTTCATAAATTGGCTGCTTACGTACGTTTTCCTCCGAGTGCTCATCACCGTCTTTGTGCTGCTCTTCCGCCAGTTCTGGCTAAGAAGCCTCATTTTCTGCCACCGGGGTGTGAACAGGGACAATATCATGTGTAACTGGGTTTTTGCACAACCTCTTGATATGGCCGAATCTGCCACAACGTTTGCATTTCCTTTTCCTAGCTCCCAGTCTTGGACCTTTATCAGTGGAGGCTTCGATCCTTAGCTTTCTAGGCCTCCCAGGTGGCCTCCTAAGAATTGGTGGTTGAAGTTTGAACCCTGGATCGACAATCTCCCAATCATTTTCATCGGCCATAGGTGGTACATTTTCTGCATAAGTTGCAGCAAACTTGTCCACGGAGAAATAGTTGTCGACATAGTTCTCTATTTCAGCTCTGTTACCTCTAAGCTTTAAGATGAAGTAAATTGCATGGTGACATGGCAGACCAGTAATCTGCCACTGCCTGCATGAACAAGTCTTGTTTCCAATGTCTACAGTGTACCTCCGTTCACTTCCATGCTTGTATTCTGCAAAAACCTCAGCCAATGTTCTGGAACTTCTGACCATCCTCGTCTTTATCGTTCTCATTGCCCTGGTTCTTGCATTCAGTAACATAACCACCTTTGGAACTATTTTATGGCCTAAAAATTTTCTTGCACAAATTCTTTGCCTTAAATCTATCTTCACCATTATGCACTGTCTTATTGCATCCAACAAAATAACAATTCCAAGTGTCTTCATGCCCGAAATCTTATCATTGAAACTCTCTGCCAAATTATTGCAAACAAAATCCACCTTGCTTAACTCACCAAACTTTCTTCTGGCCCATAGCTTGGTGTGATGTTCTTCAAGGTATTTTTTCACCTTTGGCACTACATACATGTTTTGTAAGTAAGTAGCATGCGTGCTTGGGGTGTATGTGTATGCTGATCGCCACAAGTCCTCTTCAAAGATCTTTCCTTTGAACTTCTTCGTGAAGTTAGTAGCGAGGTGCCGCATGCATTCCCTATGCTCAACCCCAGGAAACACAGCATCAACAGCATTCTCAAGACCCTCGCATGCACCGGTGTGTATCACCAAGCCTTCAGGGTGACCAATTACTTCCCTTAGTCTCTGCATGAACCATGTCCATCTTTATTTGATTCACCCTCAAGAACAGCATAAGCTACGGGTAGAAGCCAATTATGCGCATCCAAAGCACAAGCAGAAGCAACATGTCCCTGGAACTTCCCTGTTAAAGAAGTTGCGCCTATTGCCAAGTATGGCCTGCAGCCATCTAGGAACCCCTTCCAGCATGCCTTCAGGCAGACAAAACATCTCCTGAAGCATATCTTATCTTCCTACTTATACCTGACCCCCCTCGAGACCTTTTCTCTCCCTTTCACAACCTCGCAATCAATGTCAACAACACTACCAGGTGATGTTTTCTCTACCTGAGCTTTGAAACTATACAACATATGAAAACTGTCATTCCACTTGCCTTGAATGAAGTCTAGAGCCATCTCCTTCCCATCAAAGACTCTGTGGTAAGGAATTAGAACGTTAAACTTTTTGCTAATCTTTGATCTGAGTTCAGCAGGTCCAATGTAATGATCCTGCCTCACCCAGTCAAGTATAGTAGAAACAATCCACTTGGTAGTTGCCGGTCTAATTTTACCACTTAAAGAAGTATTAGGGCAGTTGTGTTTCTTCGTGTTTACTTTGATCTGCGTTCGATAAGAATCCAAATAATTCAGAGCTAGTTATCAGCAGAATAAATATGAGAAAGACTGAAACTAAATGTAGCTATTGCAACCTGAAATGGGTGTCCACCCCGCATTGGAGACGCATGTAATCTCCATTTACACACATTACTTTCCCTACAGTGCACCCTAAATATCTTTTGGTCGCTCTTTTCAATGATAAATTCGAACCCAACTCTGATTGCATAGGTTGCAACTGCATATCTGCAGTCCTCCATATTATCAAAGACAGTCCCCTCATCAATTGTAGGATTGTCCCTGTCAAAGTGTATCACTGGCTTGTCCACGTCTTCATCGTCGTATCTACATCCCATTTCCACATCTTCACATTCCTCTTCCTCATCAGTCCCATAGTCAAGCTCAAAGTTCGAATCAACCAAATATTACCTACTCTCCATCCTATCAGGGTCAGTAGCCACGTCTGGATATGCTTTCTCATCATCATCCGCACCGCCACACATTTCAGTGCCTTCATGCTTGCTTGACAAAGCATCATGCTCAAAGACAAGCTGTACAGACGTCCTGCGGTTACCAACACATATCCTTGCCATCACCATGGGACTAGAAATGCTAATTGGGGTATGCAGAAAAGGAATCACAGTTCTTACCCTTCAATGTGGACGCACGACACCTTCTCCAGGCTCCATACCTCCAAAGCTCTGCACCCCGCTTCCTCTTCCCATGTTTCGTTGTCCTCTGTGCTCTCCAGACTTGAAGGAGATTCCGTGCTCTCTAGCCGCACAGGACCCATATCCGTGCTCTCAAGCCTCGCAGGATCCATCTCCGAGCGGGATCCGGATCACCAGCGTCATTGGGCCCCTAACCCAATGGCCCACTCTTGGTTTTCGTTTCCAGACGCGCCTGGGCGGTGGGCGGTGGCAAGAAGACAGGGGCAGGGAGGGGAGGGGAGGGGACATGAGGGGATGGCAGTGAGGGGAGGGCGGGAGGACGATAGCCCAAGGGGACAACGAGAGTGGTGCACGACTGAGCGGAGTGGTGGCGGCAGGAGCAGAGGATCGGAGCGGAGTGGAGCTGGTTGCGACAAAGCATGGAAAATTGCACAATAATGTGTTGGTGGGTGGCACCAGCCCTCAAACCTAGGACGCGCCATCGAAGGTGGAGGAGGTGGTCCCGCTAGTCAGAAAACATGCCACCTGTCAGCGCACTATGCACGGGGAGCACTTCACGGAATTTTTTAGCAGGTCCCACATGTCAGTCTGTTTGATCAAAACTTGCATGAAGTGCATGGCTGGTTCACGCACTAGTTCCGAAAAAAAGCCCGTTGATCCAAACATGAATTGGCAGTTCCGCTTCTTCTCCCCCGTCTCCCCGTCTCCTTGCAGTGGCAGTTCCACTTCGTCTCCCCCGTCTGTTATCATCGTCTTCTTCTCCTCGCAGTGGTAGTTCTTCTTTCTTCCTCGATCAAAACATTCCCGCATGTATGCCATGGCCAGTAGCCGGATGAAGATGAACTGGTCCGATCTCCTAGCCGACCCACTTCGCAAGATCGCTGACTACTTGCTGGAGAAAGAAGAGTACGTCGACACCTATGCTACTTGTCGGGAAGTCTGCACCGATTGGCGCCGCACTTTAAAGGTGCCCGAATTCCATCTCAACAACTGGATCATGATAGATCACACACTTCCAGACGTTGGTGACTTCACCTTCCTCAACCTCGCCACTGGTCGTTGCTTTAGGACAAATCTAATGGACGTCCATCGCAGGTTCACATTCACATCCAATATTTATTGGTATTTTCCATTGTAAACATCTTAGTGCTAACTGATGCCCTCTTCTTCCAAAAGATTCTACTTCGTCGGTGTTTCTCGTGACGTCATCGTGCTTGCTCAGAGGATGGAGCCATACTAGATTCAGCTTCTGAACCCAATCACTCATAAGTCTAACACTGAGTTTCAAGCACACATACCATCTGATCTTCTGCAATCTGTCATCGTGACGAAGTCCCCGATGATGGTGTTCGTTTGCACTGATTCTCCAGATCATATTGCATAGGCCGATGAGAGCACCCCAACGGGGCAAATCAATGAATCATTTGGAGAAGGATTGTATTCGCCACCTCATGCTATGCTTCTGGACTACATGACGACATTCCGAGGGGAACTATATGCATTACTTGAGAATGGAGACATCTTGTCGACCAACATTAAGTTAGAGAAGCGCGCGAGCACTGTCACGATGGCCAGAATAATGTCGGCCCCAGTCTTTGAACAAGTACGCGGAACTTACAAATTTTACCTTGTGGAGTCAGATGGTGATCTGCTTCTTGTGTTGAACGGGGATTTCGCCAAAGGGCAACCGGTGTTGTACCGGGTGGACACAAAGAACCTCTCTCTCGACACCGTCGATGACATTGGAAGTCATGCCCTCTTTATTGATTACAATCGGTCTATCTCCATTGACACCAGGTTACACCCCACAGTCAAACCTGGTTGCATATACTACAGGAATTATATCAGACTGTACGATCAAGAGGTTCAAGCCTGGGAAGAGGAACCAACAATGACGTATGGCTTAAGTCTGGAACATACACTGAGGCCTTACCCTCTGGACGAGATACTGGCAGCACATTGCATACGGAGAGAGTTCTCTGAATATGTGTTGCAGCACGTGGGAGCCGCCGATGACGAAATATATAGGGGAGAATGAATCCTATATTCATCCTAGGTTATTTCCTAGCATTTTCAGGTCTATTTTTCGAAGTAGAAATTTGTACTGAGATCAGCAGTATGTGTATTACCTTTTAGACAAAATTATAATGTACATAATTTTAGAACTTTTAGAATTCAAAGTATTTATTTTTAGTGAGCATCAGCTCAGCGCCGGAATTTAGGTTCCACATAGAAAATTGCACAATAATGTGTTGGTGGGAGGCACCAGCCCTTGAACCTGGGATGCACGTCGTCGAAGGTGGAGGGGGCGGGCCCGCCAGTAAGAAAACATGCCACGTCGGCATCCCTGTTTCTGATGCCCTGTAAAAAAGAAAACACGCCACGTCGTTATCCCCTGTTTCTGATGGTGTTGCTACAATCGACGGTACATGGTGGCATATAAATAATATCATATAAATATAAGGGCACATTCGTCAACATTTCTAAAATGAAACCCGGTCCCGTCTCCTACGTGTCCTGGTACATTGCCCGATGAGGTGGATAGCCACGACCGATCTTTTTAATATGTTCACACTCTTATGCTGAGAAGGGAAATAAAGATTGAGTTGTTAATGCAATGAGTGTCGAATTATTACCCTCTAAGGAAATGGGAAATGGTTATTTTCACGCTGCATCATAGTCCAAACCTCACCGGTCTTTCACTCCCCTTCTCCGACTAACCACAGTTCACCTTGCACAGCTCCTCCGTGCCGCACCAACTAGGGTAACATGGCCCCGCCTAAGCAGTCGCGGCCGCTGCCGCGACAGCCGCCGAAACTAGGGTATTTAGCCCCTCTAAGGCAGGCCATGAAGCTCTACTTCAAGGCCGGTCTCCCATTGCCCTGCCAGGCGGATGATTTCCCCGAATGTGCCGAATCGGCCATGGCGGCGACTGCGGCGTCGTCGGCGCCAGATGCGGCAAGCAGGGCCAAGAGAGTGATGTGGAGAAATCGCGCGGTGGCATTACGGCATGCTCTAGGCAGTGGGAACAAGGTACGTATCAAATCGTTCACGAGAGCATGCCGCCGAGGGTACACACCCTCGAACAGGGCAGCGCCAAGGTCCCTTACCTCAGTGGGGGAGGCTGGGAGCACGCTGTCTGCGGCAAAGACTCTCCATCCTACGCACCGTTGGAGGCCATACCGTGGCGGCGACCAAGCGTCTACACTCAGCATGCTGGATTGTTCGACAGCCGGAGCCGGCGGCGGGAATCAGCTCAGCCATGAAATTCAGGTTCGAGTTCACACGGACCTACGATCCCGAGAAGGATATGCCGAATTTCAGTTTCGAAGAAATCGTTGCGGCGGCGCGGATGGTCCAACTGAACCGGGACTAGCGCACACAAATCGCTCGTGCATGAACAATGCAGATTTCTTGTAGTTTGGCGGGAAGGCAATAGATCAGTTTGGGTTAAATGATCAAAGAACTTATGTCCTCTCAAGGCAATTGGCCAGCCAACTTTTCTGGTGGAGATCTGTAGTTTCTTCAGTGTAGAATAGTTAAGTTCATCAAGAATGGATTTTGTAGATGAAATCTTTTAATTGTTCTATAAACTAGTAGGAAATTTAGCCCACTTTTGTGCAGGTATAAGACCCTTTTGTATGGAAGTACTACTGTTGTAAGCAAATACTATCAAGTATCTATTTCCTTCAATTACTAGTCGTGGTTCAATCCAGTTAACTGGCATCTTTTTATCCCAGACTACAGATTTTGCGTCTGTTGTCTGTGCTGTAAACCATTTTTCCTTTGTATTGTGTTGCCTGCAAAATGGTCCTGCATTTCAACGTGTTACAAATGTAGCTACCTTGTACTTGAAAAGGAGATGGACTACATTTTCCTGGCATCCACAGAATTGACATTGCTCATTGTCAGACCACCCTCTTTTCATGAGGTTGTCCTTGGTTATTCACAGAAATTATAAAGCACGGTGTTCAACTACATCGATTCAAACTATTACACACACACTACATCAAATTCATTACCCACACATACTACATCTTTTCAAACTATTACACACACATACTACTTCAAACTATTACACACACGTACTACATCGATTCAAACTATTACACATTTTTAGTCGATGCTAACTTCCTGCTACGCTCTCCATACTACAAATTCATTAGCCACACATACCATGGAAATTCACTAGAGCTCTGTCTTCACTCGAGGGAAATCAGAACCACCAGCTCATCCAAGCCCGGTTCCCCAACCAAAACTGTGTGCGCTGTCGCGAAATGGTGGTGGTCCTGTGCCATCGATCCTTCCAGGCCAACACTGCAGGCGACGAGGATGCTTTCTGGCAGCCTCTTCGGGGCCCTGAATGCCATGTACCCAGTCCAGAACCTCCTCCAGGTGGATGATGACCGGGTGCTTCTAGCAAAGTTGTCGCCCTGCCCTGCTTGGAATCTGCACCTCGTACATCTTAGGAACAGCGTCAGGATCTTTTAGCCACGCCTTTACCTCGATGACCCATCTGTCGCTCGGTGGCACGATTTCCACCAACTCGCCGCCAAGGCTACTGACGACCTGCTTGAGGGCCTCCGGCTCCCAAGCATCCAATGGGAGGTCGTCAAAGCCAAGTTTGGAGAAGAAACGAAGCTGCCCCAGGCGATTGTCCCACCCACAGGCGCGATGCCAACGCATGAAGCTCATTTTCTCCCCGCAGCACTCGAAAGAACGGGAAGAATGCAGAACGCGCTCGGTGTCTGAGCTGTGCTCGAGCCGGAAAAAAAATCGAATGGCGGCGCGCATACCTTAATGTTGACCTCATTTCGTCTGATCCCAAAACGAGACCTAAAAGCCGACAGCAACTCTGCCGGCGACACGGTGGGATGGACGCCCAGCACGGTGGCCATGAGAGCGTGGTCGTCGAACTGCTGTGCCAGGGCTACCATGCCTGGGGTGCGCGGTAGCACGCAACTTCCCGAGGCCGGTCGCCGGCCTAGATCGCCCGACGGGACACGCTCCTCCATGCGAGAAGGACTATCCAGAGGCGAGATATTAGTTCGGGGATGCGAAGCTCCGATACGGCGGATGATGTAACAGCGACGGCTACGAGCTTCGATTAGAGGCGTGGGAGGTTGACCGGACATGGTGGGGACGCAAATTAGAGCAAGTGCGAGCTCCGAACTGAGACGAGCAACCAGAGCTGAGCAAATGTTATGGGGAGGGGAGCAAGGGAGAAGACTAGAGCAGAGCAAAGAAATAGATCTGGTCCACTCAGGGATCTGGTCCACGCAGGGGTAAGCTAGTCCACGACCGCAAAAGATAACGGGTAATACTGAAATGGTGGGCTAAGAAGAGTTGACCTAACGGCGGTATTTGAGTTCAACCGTTTTTCGTCTGGTTCAAATGACCGTTTGGCTGTTAGATTTGTATTCACCCCCATTTGGCCCTTCTAGACAATTGACGATTCTACTATGGCCCCTCCGCGTGATTGATGACAACTCGGGTACCGCGGTGCGCTCACCCACCAAGTTTGGTACCACAAACGAACATTCCCCATGGTACGGTCATCGACCTTCACAAGCTGTCCTAGAAGTCGGGGGGAAACTTGTGCAAGTTCACCCAGCAATTTTTCCAGGTACTACACACTATCCCCAAGACCACCCCCGAAGCTATCATGGCGGCATACCACGTTAACGTCTAGGACCCTCTCATGAGGGAAAGATGAGTACAGGCGACCTCAACACCACCCTGGCGTTTTTCACCCTAGCGGATAAGTGCGCTCGGGCCGAAGAGGGGCGACTTTAGCCCCGCGATGCCATTGACAAAGATGAAGATTCCACCAATAAAAAGAGTCGCAAGCACCCGCTCGTGAAGAAAGCCCTAGAGATTGAGCCAGAGCACAAGAGGACAATGGAACCCGAGGTGGCCATTATTGACATCGATGGCGGGTCGTGGTGCGCCATTCATAACTCACCATCTCACGCCTCGAAGAACTATAGCTGAGTCAAGTCCTTGGTGGAGATGCGGACCCACGGGGACTGCTTCATCTGCCTCAAGCCTGGCCACCGCACGAGGGACTGCCCTGGACAGAGAGACTGATAAGACTCAAAGGGTGACCCGAGTGGTCCAGGTGGGGCCCGTGACAACCGAGCCCGGCGGGACCATGCCCTAGGTCATGACGATAGGGGATGCCCCCCTCAAACCTACTAGAACAACGATGGAGGGTCATTCCAGGAGGCCCATGCGGAGGCATAAGCCGGGGCAACCCCGGGGACAGACCCGGGCCATGGCCTCAGGCTACACCCGGGGCCCTCACTCATTACCACGGTGTGGCATTTCTCCTATGCGAAGGGAGATTTGTCCCGTGGTTGACGAGCAGAGCCGGGGAAACCCCGGGAGGCAAACCCGGCCTTCGGCACTCCTTCGCACCCAGAACCTTCACCTAATACCATGGAGTGGCATTTCTCCTATGCAAAGGGAGATTTGTCCCATGATTGACGGGAATAACCAGGCTAGTCCCCGAAGGCAGACTAGGGCTTCTACAAACTTGTCATGCCTAGAAAGCTTATCCATCACCACAGAGTGGCATTTCTCCTACACGAAGGGAAATTTGTCTCGTGGTTAACGAGCATAACCGGGCCAGTTCCGAGAGGTGGCCCAGGGCTTCGCCACTCCTCTGCACCAAGAACCTTCACATGTCACCACGGAGTGGCATTTCTCTTATGAGAAGGGAGATTTGACCCATGGTTGATGGGCACAACCGGGCCTGTCCCGGGAAGCGGACTGGGGCTTCGACAAACTTGTCGTGCCTGGAAATTTTATCTGACGCCATGGTGTGGCACTTCTCCTATATGAAGGTAGATTTGTCCTGTGGTTGCCGAGCAGAGCCAGGGAAACCGTGAGAGACATACCCGGGATTCGGCACTCCTCCGCACCTAGAACCTTCACATGTCACCACGGAGTGGTATTTTTCCTATGCGAAGGGAGATTTGTCATGTGATTGATGGGCATAACTGGGCCAGTTCTGAGGAGCAAACGAGGGCTTAGGCAAACTCGCTGTGCCCAGAAAGCTTACTCGTCACCATGGTGTGGCATTTCTTGTATGCGAAGGGAGATTTGTCTCGTGGTCGCCGGGCATCAAGAGCCGTGATAATCCCAAAAAGTGGACCCGGGCTTTGGCACTTCGTCATGCCCGTGACCTTCCCCCATCGCTACAGTGTGGCATTTCTCCTATGCGAAGGGAAATTTGTCCCATAGGGGTCGGGCAGCAAGATCCATAATAGTCCTAGAAAACGAACCCGGGCTTCGGCACCTTGCCGTACCTGGGACCTGCCCCCATCATGGTGGCGTGACATTTCTCCTATGCGAAGGGATATTTTCCCACGGATGAAGGGCTAGAAGTGCCGGGACAATCCTAGAAGACAAACCCGGGCTGCGGCACACCGCTAGTCCTGGGACCCATACTCATCGCCACGACGTGGCATTTCTCCTATGCGAAGGGAGATTTGTCCCATGGACGAAGGCCACCAGCAACCGGGGTCAAACCCAGAAGACAGACCCGGGCCTCGGCACCTCGTCGCACCCGGGCCATTCACCCAACGTCATAGATCAACATCTCCTATGCGAAGGGAGATTTTTCCCAGGATCAAAGGGAAACTAGAAATCAAGCTGGGCCTGAGTCCCACCTAGAGCTCCGGTGACCGGCTAAGCCCGAAAAGAGACTTCGGGCTCACGAACTGCGGGGTCTTGTGCGGCAACTAGTGATGTCCACAAGCAGAACTGGAAGTGTACCCTACTCGGGATCTTTACGGCCAGATGGAGCACATCCCTCGCAGCTCCAATGTCATCGCCGACGAGCTCTCGAAGATCACATCTTCTAGGGGATGCGTACCCCTGAAAGTCATGGTGGATCGGCTGCTAAAGCCCTCCACCAAGATCCCTCGAGATCAAGTTGGCAAGAACCCCCGGGGTGAGCCCTCGGACACACCCATCGTATGAGAAGTGATGATTGCAGAGTTGTGTGCCCTCGGGGCGGATACACGAGGATCTGGCCAACCAATGAAGAATCCCAGGGCGAGCCCTTGGCCACACCCGTTGTATGCTAAGCGATTGGTGCAGAGCTGTGTTCCCTAGAAACAAGAACACCGTAACAAGTACAAGACACTGGGGTGAGCCCTCGGCCACACCCATCATATGCAAAGTGATGGGTGCGGAGTTGTGTGCCCCCGACATCAAAGACACCATAGCCTGAAGAAGACCCCGACGTGGGCCCTCGGCCACACCCATCATATGCAAAGCGATGGTTGTGGAGCTGTGTGCCCCCGGAAGCCGAGACACTTGAACTCATCAATCCCGCGAAGATTCCCGGAGATATCCCTCGGCCACACCCATTGTATGCGAAGCAATGGGTGCGGAGCTGTGTGCCCCCATGAGTGAAGATGCTGAAAACAAGCAAACCTACAAGAAACCCTGGGGAGATCCCTCGGCCACACCCCTCGTATGCGTATCATTGGGTGCGGAGATGTGTGCCCCCGGGGACGAAGACTCAAGAACCCTTCCCTAGCAAGAGCGTCGACCTGACGGAGGAGATGCCTAGACTACCTTGGGCTTTGGACGTATTGAGGTACCTCTGGACCCAGGAGCTCCCCGCCAACCGCGCCGATGCGATAAAGTGTTTTGACAAGCCAAGATGTATACCTTAATGGACGGAGACCTCTACCGGAAGGTGTGGGGGGGAGGTACCAATACCTGTTCTTTGCCATCGACAAGTTCACCAAGTGGCCTGAAGTGGTGCCCGTGTGGTCTATCACTGGTCAGGCCACCATCAACTTCATCTGGGGCATCTTATGTTGCTTTGGCGTGCGCCACCTGATCATCACTGACAACAGATCACAGTTCACAAGTGGCGCCTTCCTATCCTAATGCGACACCCTCGGCACCAAGGTCCGTTTCACCTTGGTGGCACATTACCAAAGCAACGGGAAAGCGGAGCGCCTCAACACGAAGGTGCTATGCGGTCTCAAGACCTAGACCTCGACCGATTCAAAACCAGTGGGTGGGGCTGGATTGAACAGATCCTGGCCATCCTCTGGTGGATTTGTACCACCCTGAGGAGGGCCACAGGAGAAATCCCTTTCTCCTTGGTCTACGGAGCCGAGTCTGTGCTGCCCACCAAGCTGTAGCATGGGTCCCCCCGGGTGAGAGCTTACCATGAGGCCGCCCAGAGGGAACGCCGCATCAACGACATCAACTTACTCGAAGAGGCTCGCAACCTAGCGGCTGTGCGTGCGACCCATTATTAGCAGAGCTTGCAGCGCTATCATAGTCGTCGGGTCTGGCCTTGAACCATTCAAGAAGGTGACTTGGTCCTTCACTGGGCTCATCCCGGGAAGGGAAGTAACAAGTTACAACCCAAGTGGGAGGACCCTTACCAGGTAGTACAAGTCTCTAGGCCCGGAGTGGTCCACCTGGAGACCGAACATGGTAGTCTCGTGGAGAACTCGTGGAATATCAAGCAGTGGCACGAATACCATCTTTGCAGGTTCTACCCTTAAGATGCTCCAGAAATAAGGTTGCCCGCTACTTAGCTAGCGCGCGAGTCTAGGCGGGATCACCCCGTGCGTCTCGCCCACTGCAATGATGGAACACGCCATCGGAGCAGTGGACACAGTTAGATAAGGTTGCATGATGTTTGCGTGGCACGTGCATCCAGGCGGGATCACCTCGCGCATCTCGCCCACTGTAACGATGAACACGCCATCGGTGTAGTGGGAGCAGTTAGATAAGGTTGCGTGTTGCTCGTGTAGCGCGTGAGTCCAGGCGAGATCACCCCATGTGTCTCACTCACTTCAATGATGGACGCTCCATCAGAGTAGTGGGAATAGCCGGGCTTGCCCGCGATTGGTCTTTGACAGTGATTGGATCACCCCGAAGAGCAGAAATGCTCGGGGGCTTCCCCCAAGCACCCCAAAGTGATGCAATAAAGATCACCCCAGTTGATGAACAAAGACAAAGCAGTCCTTTGCACCCTCACCCATCCAGGGGCTGACCGCTAGCAAGGAAATGTACCATGAAGCACCCCAGGGGTAACCAAGGAGCGAACCTTGTCACCCCCGGAGCACCAGCATCACAAAATATTCAGAAGGCAAGAAGGCAACAATGCCAGATAAGTGCCCTCTTTTATTTCAGGATAATAGATGTAGAATTACTGTCGGAAGAGGTAAAGCAGAGCGCATCTCCTGAAACCTTACATGTTGTATTCCTTGCTAAAACCTACGCACATCCAACCTACTTAGTGAGGTGGGCGGTGTCCATGCTTCTACGAAGAGAAAGGAACAAAAAGATGAGCGTTGGGTGCGCCCTCCTTCCCCGAGGACGTATAAATAGGCTGAGGAGATCAAGCCACCGAGCGCAACACTGAAGACTCAAGCTACTACAAGAACAGTCCCTTGGATTCCCCTAGGCAGCGGAACCAAGCAATCAAGATCTTCGTCAGAATATGCAGGCCGAGTCCCAGGAAAACTCCACAGGTACCCCCTCGGCCCGACGCCCGGGATGGGCGGGGTACCACCTAGGGTCGCAAACCACGTGAAACAACACCTCGCCCAGGCGCTACTGTCGCTTTTGTGCTCTCCATGGGTCACTGAACCACGGGCTCTGGGCCGGTTGTCCCACGAGGAACCTAGCCGGGAGGTCCAGCAAGCTCTCCCCAGGTAGGTCCGTACCTCCCAGATCGAAAGGATTCCTGAAGACAAAGACAGTTGGTCTATGGTGTCTGAACTAATATAGACTACGCACTGAACCATCAGAAGAGCCAAGACCACGCTTCACCCCAGGACATCACTCGCCCGACACGTGGCCATCATGAACACGGTGCCTCACTGTTTGGCCACTCAAAGATTCAATCGGGACACCTACCCGGATCCCGCCAACAGCTCCGTCCGGGATAAGCTGCCCGGAGACAAGAACCAGGCCAATTCAAGACCGATGTCAGTCTGCTATCGCCAAGTGAGTGACACATGGTGTAGATGCATGGCTGCTAGGCCATGTTGCAATCCAAGACCACTGCATGGCTAATCCCTCACCTCCACGTGTGCTCTGACCCCTGTGGTGTCCCCTTACCCGTATAAAAGGAGGCATGGGTCAATCGAGAGAAAGGGGGAGGAAATTTGGCTTAGAATAGAGAAATTTATCGAGAGAAGGAACCCGTTGTAATCCAGTGATAATAAGATAGTAGATAGTTGCAGGACGTAGGGCTCTGCTCATTGCATACCTAAACCTAGATAAATAACCTCGTGTCTCTCTCTGTGATTGTGTTTGTCTAGCTTGCCAATTGAGCTCTCCGGACGTTGCGCCTCTGGCCAAACAACAAAGGGGGACTCATACCCCTGGTGTCAAAAATCAAGACATGATAGCGTATTACTATATTTATCCCATATGATGTGCAGCTGTAGGTGAATCTTCAATCCTGGCCTATCTCCATCCATTGAAACAACCCACATTCTAAAATAAACTAGAAAGGTCCGGTAAATGAAGGTAAAACAAACAGACAAGTCTTGTAGATGTACCTTATTAATTTCCTTTTAGCATTGTTTTCCAAGGTTTGATTAAACCTAGGTCTACTAGGGAAAAGCTATTATATTGCATCCGTAAATCCGGATCGAATGTATCAACTTTTTTCTGGAACCATTGCTGGGGAAGCAATTCGCTATCCTGGTGAGGTCACTAGAGACCTTGTTTTTTGTTTTATTTTTGTTTGTAGTTTATTTCTTGTTATTAGTTTACTTTCTATTATCTATTGAAAACCCCAAAAAATTAGTTACTTGTTTATTTGTTTCTCTTATATAAAACACTGATACCTTCGATCCGGATTCTAGATGTAGTATAATAGATTTTTCCCTAGTAGACCTAGGTTTATCGAATCCTTGGGAAACAACGCTAATAGGAATAAAAATAAGGACATATCTACAAGACTTTTTTTCGATTTTACCTTTGTTTACTAGACCAATCTAGTTTATTTTATATTGTGGTTTAATCAATGGATGGAGATAGGCCAGGGTTGAAGATCCACCTGCAGCTGCATATCATATGGGATAAAGGATAAAAATAAGCACTTCATGTGTAAGGTTCCAATGGAGATAAAAATAAGCGAAGACTGTACTACCCTTGGTGTCACTAGGGTTCCTAGGAAATCGGCGCTAGCCAAGCATCTCACATCAAGCCTTGATCAATCTTGGTGGCTGCACATCTTGTTTGGGCCCTTCTTATTCCACTCCTTCATCTTCCTCTTCTCTATATACGGGTACTTCTTGTTGTGGTAGATTTACTTCAACATGCGCATCATAACGCAAACCTCCCTCCTCAATAGAGAAGAGACCATTATGCAAAGGAGAAGGGATCAAGTGATCCTCTCTAGGTATATCGAAGAGGTGTCTACCATTTATTCTTGAAATCATACCACATGCTCTAAGAGTAAAAAAACCAAGATGGCGGTTTCCAAACATCGGTTGGATATTACCTAGGTTGACATGGAGCGCCCATGCAAGCATGGTTATGACTCCTCCTCCGCATATGGGACCACGAGATTCAAGCCCCTGATGGTGAAGATAAAACAAAAGAAGTGCACCCAAATTTGGCGTCAAATTATAGTTAGGAATTTCAGCTTTAGCGAGGACCATCATGTCCTCCTCATTAACTCTAGTAAACCCACCACATGCCTGCAAGGTGTTAGCAATACCATAAAACAAATAACAAACAACAAGACAATCAATTAGGTTTCCTTTGGTTATGTTTCCATGAATTCTCATTCTATTAAAGTAGCCAAGGGTGTAGGATTTACAACAAAAGAAGTGGAAGTATGTCGGTGTTGTTGTTGGCAAATATGAAGGAGTGATCCCATTGACTACACATGGTTCATGAGTCGGAAGTAGATATAATCAAATCCAAGAAGCTGCTCTTTTGGATAATAGTGACATCTTACCGTATGCGTCACAGTGCTGAGAAATCCAAGCGTCAAACGGCGGTACGTGGCACAATCCTGAAAAACAAAATCATACAAACCAACATTGTTGGATATCAAATCAAAGTCAGCACGGATACCAAGTTGGTTCAGGATAAAAGGACATGCCCACTTAGTGGACTTGATTTCTCGGAGCTTGAGACGGTTGAAACGGTTCAGCTGAAAGTCCTCGGTGAACTCGATTCCAAGTGACTCGATGGTTAGCGTATCAACGGGTGGTGCGGATTGCGCCGCAACCATCATACGTGTACGACTCCTTGTATTTATATAATAAAATAAAAATAAAGTTAATAATTTTTTAGTCCAATAGAAACATAGCATATACGATCCTCTATACTAGGTACAAAAGAATCTCCTCTAAATACTAAGTAAACATACTCAACATCAAGATTAGATCAAGAACAAGACCTAAGTCTAGATTGATAATGGTGAAATATTCAGCAAGATTTAGATGTAAATAATTTGGGGATCAGAGGAGAAACATACCTTAGATCAATTAGGTGTGAGGAATCAAAGAAATAACAAGCAGAATTGGAGATCCAATGGAAGTAGTGTGGAGTTCAGAGGTATAAGAAAGAGAATAGTGTTTTATAAATTTTAGGTTACCTCTTCCTAGGTTCATATGGCTGCTGGGTGCGTGGTACGGGCGGGCAGTACGACCAGGTCCCACCTGTACCAAGTGACAAACCTTGGGGTCGATGGAACCCTTCCAGCGTGAAATCGATACGGGCGCGCGGTACAGTCGCGCGCCCGTACAATTGGTCATTACGCGGCCAGTATGTTTTGCTTCAATTCTGATATTTTCTCGAGGACACTGTATGGGCAGGCGGTACGACCGTGTCCGACCGTACCAGTGGTCGTTATGACGGTTGTGTCCTTTGGCAAAAATCGAGACTTGTATTTCCTAGCGACTCGATGTGGTACGGGCATGCGGTACGTTCATCTCCGACCATACCAGTGGTCATTATGCCAACTGAAAGCTACATAATCTTGAGGAAAAGATTAGTAGCTACGCGTTCCTTTGCACATCTTAGCAAAAGGCAAAATAACAGCAACATAGGCTTTTTTAAAATCAGCAATACCTTAAGGCCATGTGTTAGCAAAATATAAAATTGAG
The DNA here is from genome assembly GCA_023614405.1 of Avena insularis. Classification (NCBI taxonomy): domain Eukaryota; kingdom Viridiplantae; phylum Streptophyta; class Magnoliopsida; order Poales; family Poaceae; genus Avena; species Avena insularis. The sequence continues at coordinate 260,079,594 of CM042690.1, read as the reverse complement.
GATTACCTTTTATGTCTTCTCCTCTTTCCAAAGGTCTTCTTGAACACTCTTTATTTAATACAAAACAAAAAAATAAAACAAAGAAAACAAAACAAACACAAGAATAAAAACTTTTATTTCACATGGGTTGCCTCCCATGAAGCGCTTCTAGTTAAGGTCAATTAGCTTGACCCAGATGGTGATCATTTAGGTTTAGTGAGTGGAACACCCACTCCAAAGTAATTAGCTTTAAGTATGATTATACCATCATCATTGTTAAGCTTGGCCTTCTTCTTCCCAGGGAAGTGGACTATAAAAGGATCTCTATATGGTAGTCTTATTCTCACATTCCCTTCATGCAAATTGATTAAAGCTTTAATAGTTCTTAGGAATGGCCTGCCTAGAATTATAGGAGCTATGGGATCTTTGGTCATGTCCACTATAACAAGATCAATAAGTGCGGACTGCCTTTAATTTCTACTATTATATTTTCTTTAATCCCAACAGCTTGCTTAAATCTTGAATCAGCTAGATGGAGTCTCATTTCAGTAGTTGCAAATGGCCCAAGTCTATTTTATCGAATAGACTCTTGGAAATTGTTGAGACGCTTGCACCAAGATCACAAAGTGCAGACATCTCATTGATACCAATCTTAATTTTAATAGTGGGCTCAAATATATCATCTAGCTTAGCGGGAAATTTATCAGCTAGTCTTTTATACTCCATTTCTAACTCTCTAACTTTGGATGCTACTTGTTGGATAAATTTTTGATAGGTAGCATCATTACCTTGCTCAATACCTGGATTCTTGATGGTTATCATCTTTAATAGATCCTCCATGGTATATTCGGGTGTTGGTTTGTTGCTATAATCTAGCTCTTTAGGCTTGTCTTCATCATTCTCGACCCTTATCATCTTGAGGTCTTCCACCAAATTTGACTCGGGCTTTCCAGCTAATTTTGCAAGTATGAGAGCTTGGATCTCGGTTACCTTGCCCAATTGAGCTTCCGTGGTCTTTGTCCTTTCCTGTAGAGCCTCACATCATTTCTAATTGCAACGGCTTGATTAGATAATTTACCAATACTAGTCTCATGGTTCTCCATGATTTTAATAAGCATATTATTTTGCTCAGTTTGATCTTGCATAAAATTACTAATGATATGTTCAAACGAGAGATTTCCATGATTTTCTCCATTATTATTATCAAGGGATTTCTATTTTTGTGCCCCTGGTTCGTTAGTTGTACTCAGTTTTCCCCAGTCACTTAGTTTTTCCTCACTTTTCCCCTCCCTCCATTTCGAAACCCTCACAGGTGCTCGAACAGGGGAATGCCGTCAGGTCAAAGGCTTGACCGTTACATGCTGACAGGTGGGACCATGTTGGGGCGGGTCCTGCATTGAGCGTTACATTACGCCGCCTCGACCGTTACGTGCTGACGGGTGGGGTCGTGTTGGGACGGGTCCTGCATATGGGGTGAAGGGTGGGGCCGCGTTAGGACGGGTCTTGCATATGTGGTGAAGGGTAGGGCCGCATGGAGACACGTTAGACCGGCCATTCTCACTCCAAGCCTAGAACAGCTCCCACATCGCCCCTCCGCTCCGCTCCCCCGCTGTTGTGCCCTCCTACCCGAGAGTCTGTCCTACCTTATGTCGTCCTTGGCCCCCGAGTCACCCCCCTCACCCTATCCGTGGAGCCCACTCCGGCTCTGCTTCCTCCCCTGCTAGATCTACCCCTTTCGTGGAATAGTATGCGATGTCGGCGGGTGTACCGGTCCTCCCATCAAGCGCGGAGAAGATTAGGTGGAATCGGAGGGATCTAACGCATGGATTCCATCTGGGTAATTATTGTTTCCCTTTGTGGATTGATTATAGGCAGTAATTGAGCATGAATTGCCAGTGCTCAGCTAACTGCCTTGCTTTTCAAATAGGATTGATCCAGCGCTGGCATTTCGGCTGGCGGTTAAACTGGAAACTAGCGTAATTCGTGGTTGTTAACGGTATCTCTCTAGATTTTACTTCCCAGCGGTGGTTGCAACCTCCATAACTCTCAGATACTTGAAAGATAAAATATATTCTAAATTCCCCTGGAGAAATGGCGATTCAGTTGATTTGCAATATTTCAACACTAGCGAGCAAAGATTGCTCCCACTAACTAGCGAAGCTGATCTGGTAATGCTTTTATCTTTGAATGATGCCGACTGTTTTGGTCGAATTCATATCCATGTGCAACCTAAAGTTGAACACACAGGAAAGAGGGCTAAAGCATCCTCTGGTGGTCAGGCATCATCAGGTGGTCGGGCATCATGTGTCTTTGCTATCTCTGCTAATAGTGTGCGCCCCCACGCTCCTTGTAGGTCCACAACAGTACCGTATGTTCACACTGAGAATGTAAGCTAGATCGATCGTGTGGCCGACGTGGAGGACAAAGCAGAGCCTGCCGAGGGAGCGCCTCAACTAGATGATGAGGATGAGTTGATGTTTCCAGAATTGGTAGATAGATTCAGTAAACAGGCACTAGAGGATCAATACACGGAGGAATTGTCCCACGGTGCCAGATTTGATGATACTTATGAAGAAGAGATAGAGGAGAACAATGACAGTATCATTTTAGCCGAGTATGATGGTTAGGACTTGCTAGTAATTGAGTAGGACAAGAACGATCCTAAGATTTTAGAAGGCACCGTATTTGAAACAATGCGGGAATGTCGTAATGCCCTTACTACATATTCCATCTGCACCATTAATGATTATGTTGTTATTAAGAGTGAGCCAGCAAGGTTCACAGTGAAGTTCCCATACAAGAGGTGTAGGTGGAGGATGCATGCATCCACTATGCTTAGGAGTAGTTTGGTTTAGGTATTACAACCAGTTGTGTATTTTAGATCATTGTGTAGAATTTGTTAACTGTACCTGACATTTTCATTATGTTTTAGATAAAAGGCAACCGGCTCGAACATTCTTGTCCACCTCAAGGGGGACATCCAAAGGACAAAACAAAACTAGCAAAGCCTAGGTGGTTGGCAGATGCAATCATGGATTGGATGAGAGCAAACCCATCACTTGGTGCAACAACGCTCATAAAAAAAGTTTCTGAAAAGTTTAATATTACAGTACCTTACATGAGGATGTTCTATGAAAAGGAAATGGCTCTTGATAGGATCAATGGTCCATGGAATGAAAGTTTTTAGTTGCTTTACAGCTTCAAAGCTGAAGTGGAGATGGCTAGTCCAGGTAGTGTTGTACAGATAGACAGGCATACGGTTCAGTACAAAATAAGAGGGAAGACAATGGAGAAGGAGTGCTTTAGAAGGGCTTTTGTTTGTTTCAAAGCTTGCTGGCAAGGGTTTCTGGATGGTTGCAGGCCTTATTTGGCCATGGATGCAACAACTCTTCATGGCAGATTTAAAGTATAGCTAGTAGCTGCTACTGCAGTTGATGGCCACAATTGGATGTTCCTGTTGCTTTTAGAGTTTTGGAGATTGAGTCAGAGGAAAGTTGGACTTGATTTCTGGAGAATTTGTGCGACCTTATAAGTCATCCACTAGGACTTACTATCCACATGAACGCTTGCAAAGGTTTGGAGAAAGCTGTAGAAGCAGTATTCCCCGGAGTGGAGCATAGGGAATGTATGCGACACTTAGTGTAGAATTTTACAAAGAAATTCAAGGGTAAAGTTTATACTGACAACCTATGGCCAACTTCATACACATGCAGTTTGAGGAAGCATCTGTATCATTTGGAAGTGTTGTATAAACACAAAATTGTGGTGAAGGAGTACTTGGATGCACATCATGGAATGGTGTGGTCAGGAAGCCAATTCAATGAAATTTGCAAGTGTAACATCCTCGAATCGGCCCTATGCAAGTTTCAGCGATTCCCACCAAACCCGCATAGAAACGATTCAAAGATGCCCACCAGGCACTTGCGTGTGGGTGGAAAACGATGGAATACCATTACACAATAGTCCACGATGGAACCCACAGAAACATATATATACAACAATGACTCCATGAGTCAAGAATACAGATATACAATACAAAGATCCAAATCACCTTGAAAACGATACAACATCCGAGTACGGATAAGATGCAAATAGGGCTAAGAGCCCTAAAGAATAACCAATGGCGTCCATAACCCTGCCCGAGACAAGCCGGAAGGGTAACCCTGCTAACGACGTCGATCTCATACCTGCTAAAACAAAAGGGGTGCCGACAAAGGGAAAAGGAAAAAGGGAGCAGTCGGTATTGAGGCCAATACACGGCGAGGCTAGAATTCGGCGGCTCTCGCCTACATAGGTATGGTGGACTGAAGCGGCAGCGCAACATGCACTATACAACCTATAGAGACTCGATTAACTGTCGGCTATTAGAGAGAGATAAGAAAGACCTATTCGGAACCAACCTTATACTAACACCAATCATACCCATCCTGGTATTTCCCCTCGAGACCAAACGAGGAAGTCAAACTGAGGAATTCACATAGTTGGCAGTTTTATCCATTCCATTATAGTTGAAGCACTTACTAGTCAGATATAGATAGCACGAGTCATCCTGATATCATAAGCAGTGGGCAGTTTTAGTTAACCATTCCATTGTAGTTGCAATACTTACTAGTCAGATACAATTAGCATGAGACATCCCAACTCCAGCAGTTATTGGCACTTTTATTTACTCATTCCATTGTAGTGAAACTGATTACTAGACATGTCAAAGTCAAATTTATAGCACTACTTTAGTTATAGTTGTCTATGATCGAGATACTATGCTCCAAGTCGTCCATAACCGTGGACACGACTTTCAGAAAGTTTTACCCTACAGGGGTGCACAAATAGCAACACACACACAATCAACCTCGGTAAGAACCAAATAAAAAGCAACGAGGCCTCACGACAATGCATTCATAGGTTTTATAAATTATTTCAGGGGGCCACCCCACTAAGCTACCCGCAACGAAGTTGGCCGGCTCCGGAACGGACCCAGGGTTTGCGAGAATGGCTGTAAATGACTGGGAACCTAAAAGTGTGACTGGGCTTGTCGATACCGTGAAATCATGTCGCGATCCAAAACAGTACATGTGCTCCACGCACAATCGTAAATAAAGCAGTAAAGCATGGCATCAGTACAGGATAGTAATAAAGCCCCAAACTAGTTTGTGGCCCCAAGAAATAAAGTGTGAATCAAGCTCAGGCAAAGGGGGATGCATAGAGTCTCCTGTATGTGGATAGTGCGAATAGTCAAGGAACAGATATCAAGTACTCGGGGCCTACGGGACACAGGTGAGCGTGGAAGAACCAAATATTATCTATTGCCCACCAGTGCCTCTACATTAGTTATATCTATTCCCAACATTTTAATATTAAGTTGTAATTAAAGTCATGATCATCTCCACCATTAAGCATGTGCCAACCTTCCAACAACAGTGGAACAACAACGACACGAAGCGACACGACTCGCAAGGCCGACTATCTATCAAACAACAGGCAATAGGATGTGTCCAAGGCAATATAGAGGCTGCAAGGAATATAAATGATGCACGGAAACTAAAGCACCACAATACGGATAGCAATAGATCAACAGGAGGAAGTAAAGACTATAAATGCAAAATAGGTAGAAAGGGGGAGATTGCTCGCCTGGAAAACACTGCCGAAGATACATTATCTGAAGAACTTGTCGATACTCGCATCAACTCAATGGCCTAATCCGCGAAGAACTAAAGCACTAAAAGAAACACCGGATGCACTATTTAATACTACGGCAGAAGATCGGGCATGATACATGTATGATGCATGACATGGCAAATATGCGATGTGACTAGGCAATATTAAGCGGTACCAGGGTCCCGACATTTAATTATATGGTTCAAGTTATTTAGGTACCCCGCAATTTAAATGTTGTTTACCAAGGCAAAACATGGCATTGGTTCGCTACACAAATTTAAATGGAGCCGATATAAGCCTAAAATAGCCCGCATATGGTCTCCATACTTAATTATGAGGTGAATCGAGAAAATACCCCCAAACAAAGAATATGTATGCGATCATGAACAATTTAAGATGCACAAGTATATCTCATATTATGAAAATAGGGAGGGTTAATATAGGTCACACATTGGGGTTCGAAGATCTTGGATTCCGAGGGTCTTGGTGTTCGACGGGGTTCGGGCGCGCCAGGATCGGTCTTCGGACTTCTAGAACGGGGCCTTGTCGAATTGGCGTCATCGCCTCCGAGTTCCATGATGGAGATCTTGGGGCTTCCTACCTCGGTTGTCGACAACGGACTTGGCAGTGCAACACTTGTAGCTGCGGAATGGTCTCGATAGAGAACATCTTGTCATCGGTATGACTCTTGGCGGTGTCCTTCAGGTGGCACTGCACCACTCCATCCAACACCAGCTCACCACACATCGCATCAGCTCAAGCACCAGAGAGGACCAGCAGCAAGGTTTGGCACCAAACCGTTATACGCATGAACTTGGACCGAGAAACTCGGCCGTTTGTAGGCAAGGGCCCTCACGGAGGAAGCAGAGATGAGGTGGTCCGGGCGAGCTTGTGTGAGGGCGTGGAGGACGACGGGGTGCGGTGAACAGCGACGCTCAAGGACACGGCCAGCGGGGCGAGGCGGGGTCCCCCGGGAAGCGGGTGGCGATGGCGGCGGCTGCTCTGCAGGAGGCAGGGCTCGGTAGGGCAGAGGCGGGATGGCCGGTGGCGAGGCAGGACTCAGGAGCGCGGGGCGAGCACTGGTCGCAGGTGCCGGAGACGCTGGCGGCGGCGGTGGTTCAAGAGGAAGTCGCGGTGCGCCATGGCCGAGGCGATGAGGGCCCGGGACGAGGAGGCGGGTAGAGGAGGTTCCCGGCGAGGCCAGGCTCACAGCAGGCGGTAGCGAGGCTTGCACGGGGCCCGGCGGAGACGGGCTCGACAAGGCCACACGGGCGTGAGGAGAAGACAGCGACGCTCTGCGTGGGGGCGCGCAGAGGAGGCCGCGGCGGAGAGGCGGCGGTTGGAGATCGAGGAGAGGGGCACGGGTTTGGGGACTAGCGGTGAGGGATGCGGGCAATGGCGGCGGCGGAAAAAGGGGATGGAGAACAAGGGAGAGGAGCGTGGCATCAGGGCGATGGAACCGAGGCAGGGTGGGGGTCGCGGGGCGAGCGAGGGGATCGTGCGGGGTGGGGATCGCGGGGCCAACGTGGAAGAGATGGTTGGTGGGGATCCGTGCGAGGCTGGGATCGAGTGAGAGAGGTGGGGCTGGGTGTGCTGTGTTGCCAGGCGCTGCTGCGCGCGAGCCACATGGGGTGCTACACGCGATTGTGGTGGGCCAGGGGTTGATCGCAGGCAGGGTCCAGGGCAAGACGTGCGCGTGTACGCGTGCGGCGTGTGGCGTGCATGTTGTGTACACCGGGGCGGGTGGCGGCGGTGATGGGGAGTAGGTGGATGGATGGGGGTGTAGATTAGGGTTTCCGGTGGTTCTTGCTGGGGTGGTAGGTGGCTGGCCGGCTGGGCCACTGGGCCTGGTCGGTTGGCTGCCTCCCCTAGTTTTATAAAAATGTTTCATTTTTATTTTTAGAACAAAATTTTCTTATAAATAGTTTGTAGAAAAAATAAAATATTCGGAAATACCGGATTTTACATTTGAAATAAAGAGGGAGGCAAATAGAAAAAAAGGATAGGCTTTTAGAAAATAGTTTTACTCAAACATATGCATGGTGATGACGATGCTCAAATGCAATGTGGCATGATGACATGAGCATGCGGTCAAGATGATGCACAAAACAAAAACACAGCGATTTTCTAGTAGTGGTTTTATCGGGGTGCTACATCAAGGTAGACTATGTTACAAGTAACCTTGCAGAGAGTTTCAATGCAAAGGTCAAGTCATTGAAAGGGCTTATGCTGTAGAAAATATTTGATAAGATTAGGCAGATGATCATGATAAAGATCAATCTGCACCAAAGAATTGCATCAACAGTATATGCTGGCCATCTCATCCTCCCATCTTTGATTAAGGCTTTGCATGCCAGGGAAAAAAATTGAAGATGAAATGTATTAGAAAAGGAATGGAGGCTGAGGTAACATACACTGATAGTAAATATAGGCAATGGAGGTATCCAGTGAGTTTGGCTGACAGAACATGCCATTGCATGGGAAACCCTGCGTACATGTATTGTTTTTCATGGGTGTTCTAGGAGGTGAAGAGGGTGAAGTTGATCAGTACGTGTTGGAGTATTTCTCCGTTGCCAAATTTAGGGCAGCATATGCTCAGAATGTTCCAGCCTTGTTGGGAAAAGACCAATGGATGGAAGTGAATCCAGGCTTCAAGCTATACCCTCCAGTTTTTACTAGACCAGCAGGTACGCCAAGGAAGAATAGGATGAGAGCTAGTGCAGAGGGTGGTGCACCACCTCGATGACGTAAGTGCAAACATTGTGGGATACTAGGGCACATTGCTAGGCTTTGTAAAAATGCAGTGGACCCAGCTTATGGAATGGATGATCAGGCGGGAAAAGCAAATGCAGATGAGAATGAAGTATCTGAACAAGAGGAGAATGAAGCAATGGATACATGGTAGATTGAACCAACGAATCGAGAGGAGATTGAACCAAATGCAGGGGAGATTGAACCAGATGCAGGGGAGATTGAACCAAATGCAGGGGAGATTGAAACAAATGCAGGGGATATTGAACCAATGGATCGAGAGGAGATTGAACCAAATGCAGGGGACATTGAACCAATGGATCGAGAGGGGATTGAACCAAATGAAGGGGAGATTGCACCAAATGCATGGGAGATTGAAGCAATTTATTCATTGGAAGCAGAGTTCAAAAATAAACGAATTACACAAGAGGATATTGAAGAAATGATGCCAATGCGTTTTGAACCGTATGAACCAATGAATCGAAATGTGGTTGAACCGATTGTACGACAGACTGAAGCACTTGATTCATTGGATGCATAGAAAAAGAACAAACGAAAGAAGCTGATGGTGGACTCCGAGAATATTCCAACCAGGATTACCCGGAGCAAGGTGGTGAACTCCGAGAATATTTTAGCAAAAAACACTAGGAGCAAGAAAAAATGAATTTGAATTATTAATTTGAATTTGTATGATGAATTTGAACTACTTTCAATGTTTGTATTGAATTTGAACTACTGTCAATGTTTGTGACACTCCCAAGTTTGTATGTTGGATAACCCCATAATGTATGTGTTCTTGCAAGTTTCTATTGTCATCCACCTAGTTCCTTAGCACTACTTAGTTTTTCCCTCGACATGTGGTCAACACATGGGGTTTAGCTAGTTCATTGCTTAAACCATAGTAAACTTTGACCAATTGATCCAAAATTTGGCACACTTGTGTATCCTATACCATATGAAATTGGAAATTTTGGATTTAATTTTAATAAGCCACATTCTTCTTTTTCTAAGTAATTAAATTCAAATAAATGGTTTTAGGGTTAGTTTAATTCAAAAAATAAGTCAAACATAGTGCAACCTTCGCATGTAGTCTTGTTATGTTACCTACAACCTAGCATGAATAATAAAGGAAAAGGAAATAAATAGAAATGAACTTCTCCCCTAAACCACTTCTTAAATCCTTCTTGGAATGAGCTACTAGCTATGAAGATGCATGGCTTTCTACTCATTCAACTTCTAAGATAACCCATCCCAAAACATACTTTGTCTAAATGAGTCCAAATTTTGCACACTTGTGTATCTTTGACTTGCAAACAATATAATGTCGGCCAAGATGGATTATTTTGTTCAAATAACACATTTTCCATTTGTTATGCCAAAAGCTTGAATTTCCCTTAGTCATTTTTTATCTGAGAGCCCTTGTTTTCCTTAGCTCTACTCAGTTTTCCCCTCCCGCTAAAATTTTCCTTAGTTTTCCCCTGCCGCTAAAGTTTTCTTCAGTTTTCCCCTCCCGCTAAAGTTTTCCTTACTTTTCCCCTCTCTCATGTCTCAGTTTGGCTAGCGCTCTGATTAGTCGAGATGTATGTCATACGGATCTTGGCCAACTACCATTGGATATATCATGATCTGACGGGCTGGAAGTCTCTCTCTCCCGATGGGCGCACCTAACCTTGTACGACGAGGAGAGCCCAACAGGCTGGATGTCTCTCCCTCCCTTTCCCTCACGAATGTATACCAGCCGCATCAACTAGCGCTTAGTTTGGATACACTCTGATTGGTCGAGATGTATGTCACACGGATCTTGGCCAACCACCGTTCGATACATCATAATCCAATGGGATGGAGGTATCTCTCTCCCGTTGGGCTACAGAGAGGAGAGCCTAACGGGCTGGATGTCTCTCCCTCCCTTTCCCTATCGCATGTATACCAGCCGCATCTTCCTCCCCTCCTATCGATGTATGGCGGGCGCGGCAGTCCGAATGGCGTGCGGTGGCATGGATCTAAGCGTGGCGGTCCGAATGGCGTGCGGAAGTGCAGACCTAAGCGTGGAGGTTGGAACGGCGTGCGGCGGCGCGGACCTACGCATGGGGGTCGGAACGGCTTGCGGCGGCACGGATCTAAGCGCGGCTGCTAGAACGGCGTGCGGCAATGAGGATCTAACCGTCTGAAATTTCAGTCTCTGTCTCACTTACATTCACATCCTCAGATCCATTGCTGATGAAAGACACCGATAGAAGCCATCATCCGCAACATCAGTGCGATGGCGGTGGTGCCGACAGTGGTCATCGATGAAAGACATCGATGGAAGCCATCATCCGCAACATCTACGGATGTGGTGCGGACAGTGGTAATCGATGCGAAGACGATTGAAGCCATCATCCACAACATCTACGGCTGTGGTGCCGATAGTGGTCATCGATGCAAAGACGATTGAAGCCATCATTCGCAGCATTTATGGCTGTGGTGCCGACAGTGGTCATCGATGCGAAGACGATTGAAGCCATCATCTGCAACATCACTGCGACGACGCAGATCAAGCCCTCGTGAACCGAAGCCGTGGGAGGCAGGCCGTGGCCGCGGCTGGAAAGTTGAGGTGCACTTTGACAGTGAAGGCCAAATAGCACTTTGCCCGTACTTCTTGGAGTACACATACGGCAGGGAGGGCGGCTAGCTCACCGTGCACTTAAAATTGGTACAAATTTAAGCCCAATTTGAACCAAAATTCTGTGACTTAAAATATATGTATGATTTGAATAAATTTGACATGTATTTGAGCCATGAGACCGGTGGATATGATCTAAAGCTGATTCATAAGTAGTAGTACTTGCTTTGACAATCTTCGGTGGGCTTGTATAAATTTGATCGGAATATGTATGATTTGAATCAAAATTGATATGTATTTGAGAAGTGAGGATGGTGGATATGCTCTAAAGCTGATTCATAAGTAGTAATACCTCCGACCCAAATTAGTTGATTTGGATTTGTCTAGATTCGGTTGTATCTTGAGGAATTTGAGTCAACTAACTTGGATTGACAATCTCAGCCACTAATTTGGAATGGCGAATGGATGCTGCCACCAATGCTACAACTCTACATGGCAGCCACGATGGCAGCGATAGAACAGTCAAAACTGATAGGCCCCAACTTGACCCTCTAGGCATTTGGCATGCCAACTATGGACAGCTAGATCTAATGGCAAGCAACTCGGGCCCCGCAATGCATTCTCTCGACAAATTTGGGACCGCTAGATCCAACGGTAAGCAACTCGGGTACCGCAATGCATTCTCCCGACCACTTTGGGACCGCTAGATCCAATGGCAAGCAACTCGGGCACCGCAATGCATTCTCTCGACAACTTTGGGACCACAAAGTGACTAAATTAGCAGGAACTCACAACCATCTATTGAATAACAATTCTACTCTGTAAATTAGCTATCTATTCAACTAATCATTACACGTGCCACCCTTCACCACAACTGCATACTGTAACTGCTAGGACATGGATGGCAACTACTAAAACTGCCCACATGAATCTATTATTCTTCCCCCTCTTCACTTGAAGTTCATGTTTAAGATTTTCTACGACTTGATCAGATACGGCAAGATCAACCTCAGGTGCCAACTTCTCTTTGCGAATAAGCTCTGAATTCTTCCTCGACAGTACGCTTCAGCTCGAATATCAACAGGTTTGTACGGGCCAATTCATCACCAAACTTTGCAACCATCTCCTCCAAATCCATCCTATGGCTAGACCACTGAGTTGATTCATCTTGGTATGCAATGTACCATGGATCATCGGCCTGCATAGCACACTGTAACAATTCCAAAACAAACGAATTTGGAATCAATCCGGCAGGCCATGTCAGCACTTCAAATTCAACAGTAGTACAAAGAGAAGGAGCTACATGCACTTCCGACATGGTAGAAGAAGGAGAATGTGGCCACGACATGATCAATTCCCCACCCTCGCTGGTGTACCCTCTACGACCAAACATTGAGGACTAATTTGCACCTACAATATCGAGAAAGTTACGGGAACCGAATCAATTAGGGTGGGTGGAGCAGGAGCGGAGGTCTTCGCAAGCACTACTAGCAATTGCTGCAACTGTTCGTCGAGCTATGGCGGCGGAACCAAATCCCGGTCGTCGTGGGCGGTGGACCTACCTACGGTCGGTACAGCCTCAATGTACAATACGTGCGGATGAAACAGGTGCCGGAGCCGTGGTTGAGGTGCAGCACGGCAGTCCGTCTGATACCACCATAAGACAGATCCGGTAACGTGCCGACGCACAAACGATGGATGCTCTGTCCACCAGTGGGATAGGAGTTGCTCGGGGCTAGGGGCTGGGAGCAGATGAGAGAGAGAGCTGATGTGTCATACATGACCGCACCTATCAATTATTTCATATTTGCCAATTTTGCATATCTGCCAAACTTTTTCTTTGAAATTTGCATATTTGCCACATGACCACCACATGTTAGTGACACACAAAATGGCAAATATACAAGTTGCAAAGCAAAACGTGTCAAACATGCAAATCCCCCTCCAGCCCCACATGACGGCCCGACCGGTCATTGGCTATGATGTCCCCCACAGAACAGCTCCACATAGTGGCCCCATAGTTCATTGGCTTCGACGGCCCCACAGAACGGCCCCATTTGTCATTGGCTGCACCAGCCACACAATCAGGAAAAACGGGACCCACAAGTCACCGAGAGATAGATGGCTGGTTCGTCGTGTATCCTGGCCCCACCCGTCAGCATGTAATGGTTGAGGCGACGTAACGTAATGCTCAACGCAGGACCCGCCCCAACATGGTCCCACCTATCAGCATGTAACGGTCAAGCCTTTGACCTGACGGCATCCCCCCGTCTGAGCGCATGTGAGGGTTTCAGAATGGAGGGAGGGGAAAGTGAGGAAAAACTAAGCGGCTGGGGAAAACTAAGTATAGCTAACGAACCATGGGCACGAAAATAGAAATCCCTATTATCAAAGTTATTACAATGAGCTCCTATAGGATTAGAATAATGTTTTTAATCATTAGAAGCAAAATTTTGATTTTTTGATGCAGGATTATAAGGACTACGAGCTATAAAATTAACACCATTAACATCGGTAGAGATAGCATTAACTTCGGTATCTTCCTTACCCTTCACTATATTAAGTAATTCATCTACCTTTGTAGTAAGCTCTTCATTGTTTACCTCGGTGATTGAACTCACCCTTTTTGAGGTTCTTTCCACATGCCATTGAGCATGGTTATTTTGCATATCATCAAGTAATTTGTTTGCAACACTCACTTGCTTTCCTATGTTAGTTCCTCTTGCTGCAGTATCTAGCATAGACTTAGACATTGGGTTAAGGCCATTATAAATAAATGCAATATAAGCCACTCTTCCATCCCATGACTAGGGCAGTTCATTATGGCTTCTTTCATCCTTTCCCATGCAAGCGCTAGTGGCTCACGGTCTTCTTTTCTAAAACTTGTAATATTGGATCTTAGTTGCATAGTTTTAGCTGGGGGGAGGATTTAGTCATAAAGAGATTAGTACATTCCTCCCAAGTTGTGATAGTGCCCTTAGTTAGATCTAGCAACTAGTACTTAGCCTTTCCTCTAAGGGAGAAAGAAAACAAATGTAATTTAACAACATTTGGATCAACATCCTTAATACGCATCATGTCGCAAATTTCAGTTAATGTATTTAAGTGCAAACCTGAATCTTCAGAAGATGAGCCTCCAAATTGGTTCTGCTAAACCAAACTCAAAAGGTTAGGCTTTATCTCATATGCTTCCGCATCAATGGCGGGCTGAGTAATAGGTGCACGAATAAAATCATCAATGGGAGTAGCATACTCTCCAAGTTTCTTTTGAGTCATCGCTCTTTTCTTTTTGGTATTTTTAAAGTAAGATAAACAAGTAAACAAGTAACTATTTTTTGTGTGTTTCCAAATAGATAACAAAAAAGTAAACTAATAACAAATAATAGACTACAAACAAAAATTAAATCTAAAAACAAGGTCTCTAGTGACCTCACCAGGATAGTGAATTGCTTCCCCGGCAACAGCACCAGAAAAAGGGTTGATACCTTCAATCCGGATTTTGGATATAGTATAATAGTTTTTTCCCTAGTAGACCTAGGTTTATCGAATCCTTGGAAAACAACGCTAATAGGAATAAAAATAAGGACACGTCTACAAGACTTTGTTTTTTCGATTTTACCTTTGTTTACCAGACCAATCAAGTTTACTTCATATTGTGGTTGAATCAATGGATGGAGATAGGCCATGGTTGAAGATCCACCTGTAGCTGCATATCATATGGGATAAAGGATAAAAATAAGCACATTCATGTGTAAGGTTCCAATAGAGATAATATTTTATGGGCAATGCATCATAATATACTAGAGCCCCTGAGAGGCCACAGGCATAGCAATAATCTTTTGATCCAACCGAGTGTACCATGAAGCACCTTACAAACGATTATTAAGTGCAAAACACATATCAAAGCATTAAGTGGTGATGTTGTTGTGATCCCAAATGGGTTGCTAAGCAAAGACCATACTACCCTTGTTGTCACTGGGGTTCCTATGAAATCGCCGCTAGCCAAGAATCTCACCTCGAGCCTTGATCAATCTTCGGGATGTTACGAACCTACAATTCCAAAGATCGAGGCAAGAGACAAAGAAACAAATGATACAAATCTCCGTTACAAACCAATACACAATTCTCCCAAAGATTAGATACACATAAAAGCTACGAGGTTTCTCCCAACCCGCAACCTGTGAGGACTAATAACTCATAACAATAAGATCAATGATACAAAACATTGTGCAATACTTAGATTGAAATCAAATATTCTTACAATGATCGCCGAATCACAAGAAGATCTCAAGTACAAAGCAATGGCTATGGCTAATGGAGGGGATGGATGATGGATGGCGTGGATCTCCTTTGGTGGTATTGTGATGCAATCTGAGAATGATGGCCCTCTTTGCGGCCGTAGGTGCCTCTAAATATATAGGCATCTTCACGAGTATTATAGGCATTAACGAGACGAAGCCGCCACCACCCCGTACGTTCAGGCTGTACGGGCGGGGTGCGCCCGTACTAGTGGTTGTTATGCTGGCTGGCACCTGGCTTTAGCTCCAGGAATACTTGGTCGTCGATACTTCTTCAAAATCATCATTTATGACTCCAGATTTCGCCATAAAAGTGTGATTTCCTGCACAAAATAAATCAAAGGAAGGATTTGCATATCTTTGCAATAATTAGTCATTAGTGGAAAATCAAGAGAGAATAATGCCAATTGCTTGGCAAAAATCAATGTTTAAACACGGAGAAAGATGGCGCTTTTGGACCATCAACATCCCCAAAGCTCAAACCTTGATCGCCCTCGAGCAAGAAGAAACAAAAAAACTATAAGGAATTCAGCGTTTAAACTTGAAACAATGAGAATATGAATTCACATACGGTCGGTTGCCATATGCGTCCAACACTTCTTCCATATTGAAAAGTTCATCAAAGTTAGAGAGATGCTAAGAACACTATACAAGATTTGATAACTCAAGACAATCAAAGTAGAGCTTAATATAAGTATAAATAACTAGATGTGTAACAATCAATCTAATTCCTCTAGTTAACTCTTAGCTTGCCAAGGAACACTGGGATGTTTAATATATCAATATTGAGTAAGAGAGTTCATATCTCAAGTAGCATAACGGTGAAGTGTATTATTAACACCCACTTCGGTAAATCAAGACTATCTAAAACACTACTATTCCAATCATTGCTTCTCATGACAATTCATAAAGTAGTAACAAGATCATGACAAAAGACTTGTTGTGTGGATCATCATATTTTTCTTTTTCTCTTTCTCTTTTTTTCTTCCTTCTTGCAAGGATATTTCTCAATAAGGATCATTGAGTGATGCTTTTAAACAATGGTTTGCACAACCTTCGAGAGTACCAATAATTTTGCCCATACGGCGACACGTATGCCACCCATGTCATCAACTCATAGCCAAAATCCGAGGTTATACCATAGATCGTTCAAAATCTAGCAGAGTTGTTGTCCCAAATGCAATTAAATTACGTTTATTTCCTTTCTCTCTAAGAGGAAAGCATAAGGACTGCTACTAGTTTTGCCTAAAGGCACCATTACATCTTGGGAGGAATGCACTAATATTTTTATGACAATTTTTCTCCTCCAACTAAGACTATGTAGCTAAGGTCCAACATTACATTCTTTAGACAAGAAGACCGCGAGCCACTAGCGCTTGCTTGGGAAAGGATGAAAGAAGCCGTGATGAATTGTCCTAGTCATGTGATGGAAGAATGGCTTATATTACATTTATTTTATAATGGTCTTAAGCCAATGTCCAAGTCTATGATAGACACCACAGTAAGAGGAACCATCATGGGAAAGCAAGTGAGTGTTGCAAAGAAATTACTTGCTGATATGAAAAATAACCATGCCCAATGCCATGTAGAAAGATCCTCAAAAAGGGTGAACTCCATCACTGAGGAACATAATGAAGAGCTTACTACAAAGGTACATGAGTTACTTAATATTGTGAAGGGTAAGGAAGACACCAAGATAAATGCTATCACTGCCGATGATAATGAAGGAAATTGTATAGCTCATAATCCTTATCATCCTACTTGGAAGAGTAAAAACTTTGGCTCAAATTTTCAAAAACAATAGTCTAATCCTGCAGGTGCTCCTTACAATAACAATTATGGTAACCATAGTGGAGCAAATCATGGCAATCTCTCTTTTGAAAATACTATTAGAACTTTCATGCAAGTTCAAATCAAGGAAAATAATATGCTTATTAAAATCACAGAGAACCATGGCACTAGTATTGGAAAATTATCTAACTAGGCCATTGAAATTAGAAATGATGTGTAGGGTCTACAGGAAAGAACCAAGATCGTGGAGGCACAATTGGAAAAAATAGCTGAGAGCCAAGCTCTCATACTTTCAATATTCACTAGAAAGCCCAAGCCAAACCCAGTGGAAGACCTCGAGATGATGAGGGCAGAAAATAAAGACGAGAAGCCTGAAGAGATGGATTATAGCAATGCACCATCACCAGATTATACTGTGGAAGATCTATTGAAGATTATCACCGTAAAGAATCTAGGTATAGAATAAGGTAACTATGCTGCATACCAACAATTTATAAAAGAAGTAGCATCTAAAGTTCATGAACTAGAAATGGAGTATAAGAAACTAGCTGATAAGCTTCCAGCCAAGTTGATGATATTTTTGAGCCCACTATTGAAATTAAAATTAGGGTTAATGAGATAGCTGCTCTTTTGATCTTGGTGTAAGCGTCTCAACAATTTCCAAGAGTCTATTTGATAAGATAAACTTAGGGCCATTTACAACTACTGAAATGAGACTCCATCTTGCTGATTCAACCAATAACAAGTTGTTGGGATAAAATAAAATATAGTTTTTTGAAATTAAAGGATGTCTTATTGATCTTGTTATAGTAGACATGCCTTAAGATCCCATAGCACCTATAATTTTAGGTAGGCCTTTTCTAAGAACTACCAAAGCTTTGATCAATTTACATGAATGGAATGTGAGAATAGGACTACCATCTAGAGATCATTTTATAGTCCACTTTCCTAGGAAGAAGAAGTCCAAGCCTAATGATGATGATGGTATAATCACTTTAAAAGCTAATTACTTTGGAGTGGGTGTCCCACTTGCAAAGACTAAATAATCACCATCTTGGTCAAGATAATTGACAATAACAAGAAGCGCCTCATGGGAGGCAACTCATGTGAATTAAAGTTTTTATCTTGTGTTAGTTTTGTTTTGTTTTTGTTTTTAATAAACTGTGTTCAAGAAGATCCTTTGAAGAGATTAAAAGAAATAAAGGTAACCCTCGATCTATTATTTTTCCTAACACTTGGCCATAAGGTACTGCTGTTTTTATAAAGTTTATTTGCGGTCATTCTTTTATCGCTTAGATGTGCAAAGGTGCGTGAAGCTACTAACTTAATTCTTTAAGTTTTTTAGCTTACATAGAGCTTAACGAGCACTGGTACGTCCGGAGGCAACCGTACCACGCGCCCGTACCACATCACGGCACATGAAAATGTGAACTTCGATTTTTTCTAATTGACGCAATGCGTTTAACGACCACTGGTACGACCAGAGAGGACTGTATCGTCTGCCCGTACCGTACGCGAGCAAAACATCAAGTTTGAGGCATATGTACTGAGGACTTAACGATCATTAGTACGGTACGGGCGTGGGCGACCGTACCGTGCGCTCGTACTGAGTGCACCGCCTGAAGGGCTTCGTCGATCCCAAGGTAAGGCACTTGGTACGGGCGGGATCCGGCCGTACCACCGCCTGTACCGCGTACTCGGCCACGACATGAACCTAGGTAGAGGTAAACCTAAAATTCCTAAATCACAAATTGCTCTTTCTTCTTCCTCCAAACTCCAAACCACCTCCATCGGATCTTCAATTCCTCTCATTCTTTCTTCGATTCCTCACACCCGATCGATCTAAGGTATATTTCTCCTCCGATGCCCAACTTATTTGCATCAAAACCTTGCTCAATCCTTCACCATTATCAATCCAGACTTAGGTCTTGTTCTTGAGCAAATCTTTATTATGAGCATGCTTAGTTTTTTAGAGAGCCTTTTATAAAAAGTGTAGAGGATACGCTTATGCTATGTTTCTATTGGAACATATTTTTGATTAGCTTAACCTTTTATTTTTATAGATGAATACAAGGAGCCATCCATGTGTAGTGGTTGCATAACAAGTCGTACCACCCATTGATACACTAACCTCCAAGTAATTTGGCATCGAGTTCATCGATGAGTTTAGCTAACTCGTTTGAACTGTCTCAAGCACCGAGAAATCAAGTCCGCCAAGTGGATGTGTCCTTATATCCTCAACCAATTGGGCATTCATCGTGATTTTGATTTACTTTGCAACAATGTTGGTTTGTATCACTTTGTTTTTTAGGATGCTGCCACATATCATCGCTTGACACTTGAGTTCTCCAGTACCTTGACGCATACGGTTGGTTCACACTACTGCTCCGAGGAGTATATGCCGGGAGTTGACTGCATCAATTTCTGCCTTATGAATCGTGAGTATACCTTAACACTCGACCAATGGGCTCATCATTTCGGGTTTACCAACAAACACCACCGACATACGCTCCACCACCTTTGTTCTTGATCCCTCACCCTTTGACTACTTTAGTAGAATGACAATCGGTGGAAATATTCCCAAGGGAAATCAAATTGATCACCCTGCTATTCGTTATTTGTTCTATGTTAAGGCTAACACTTTGCAAACACGTGGGGAGTTTATGAGAGTTAATGAGGAGGATATAATGATCC
Source organism: Avena insularis (assembly GCA_023614405.1). Classification (NCBI taxonomy): domain Eukaryota; kingdom Viridiplantae; phylum Streptophyta; class Magnoliopsida; order Poales; family Poaceae; genus Avena; species Avena insularis. Next base: position 260,059,824 of record CM042690.1, on the reverse strand, counting down.
TCGCAAGAGCTTCTATTGCCAACTGTAATTTGACGCCAAATTTAGGCGCCTGATACGTCCATAACGTATCTATAATTTTTGATGGTTTTATGCTAATAATATGCTTTTAACACTCTTTTTTGTATAAAGTTTATGATTTATTTGTACTGACCTACTAATAGTTGCAAAAGTGCATAATATTCTTGTTTTACCAAGAATACAAGTGGAAACCTTGTTGGAGTCAAATTGGGATTTTTCCAGATATCTGTCTCAGAACTCTTTTTGAAGATGGTCACGTTTCAGGCCGAATACAGCGTCCAACGGAAAACTCTTCAACTACAAAGTTGTTGAAAATTTCACGACAAACGTTTTAGACATAAAATTTAGCTGATTCTGAATCTGGGCGGGCTTTTTAGGCCCGATTTACTGCAGCCCAAGATGGGGAGACGAGAATCCGACAAGCTATATAAAGGGAGGAAACCTAATTCGCCCAGGGCATCTCCACCCACGAATTTGCAGTCACCAAAGCCACGTTTTTGCCTTCCCCCATAGATCCCATCTCCATGGGGGAAGGCTCCCAAGAAGCCATGAAGGAAGGGGCTAAGGGGCGGTGCTCCCCCATGATACCGGCGGCGGGGAAGGAGTCCCCCGCGCTGCCGCCGCCGCCGTCCTCTTCACCACCATCTCCATCACCTAATCCTCCTAGTATGCAGTGGTTCATCCTCCCACACACCCCTGTATCGTCCTATGTAAATATGGTGTTTGATGCTATAAGTTATAATCCTATGATCTATGTCATGTTTGCGTAGTTTCTTTGTTCTTAGATTGAATGGTTGAACGTCTTTGGTTCATTAGATTTGTATGTTGATATGGTATAGTACTTTTGTGTCCATTATATTTGTGCGCGCATAGATTAAACATCATAGGGTTCGTAGTATGTGTAAGAGGAAGGAGGAAGTTCTGCCGGAATGACAGAAACCTGAGGACGCGAACCGGAACATTGCACGTATGGCAGTAAGATGATCATTAAACTTAAGGCTATAGTTAGGAAAACCTTGATGCATTGATTTTTACTTACGCATGTTTGCTAACAATCCAATCATATAGTACATGTAATTCCAAGTAGTGAAGCGCATGTATATTTAGCCTCTCCCACACAGAAAATTGCATCGAAGACAATGAATCTGATCTATTCGCTATTTAAACTTGGACAAAGCCACCACAATTACCACCATTATTCCACACTCATGGTTCTATTAGTTTAGTGTATTTTATTGCTGCAGCAACTAGCTTTACTTTCTTGTTATTTATTATCATGCAAAGCTATCTCTATTACTCGTATTGTTGCTCTAGTTTTATTTCCTAGATAATGCAAACGTTTAGTGTGCGTAGAGTTGTATCAGTGGTTGATAGAATTTGAGAGAATATTTATCCTATCTTTAGATCCTCGTTGGGTTCAAAACTCTTATCAAAAAGGCTACACATGATCCCCTATACTTGTGGGTTATCAAGACCTTTTCTGGCGCCGTTGCCGGGGAGCAATAGCGTGTGGGTGAATATTCTTGTGTGCACTTGTTTGCTTTATCTCTAAGTAGGTTTTACTTTCAGTTTTAAGTTGTTCTCTATCTTAGTATGGATAGGGAATGCGAATTACAAAAAAAATAGTTGTACTTGTTACCTAAAAATGTTTTAAAAAAGGAAAGTGATTGGAAAGATGAGTAATGGTTAAGTGGGGGTCGACCTTGAACACTTGTGTTCATGCCTATGAAACCAAAACAAATCTTTCCATGGAAGATTTTTAGTTAAAAACTTGTAGGAATGCATGAAGCCTTGAAAAAGAAAGATATTTCTGGTATTGATCTTAATGCTTATTCATTCGAAAATACTTGAATCTTGATCCTATGCCTAACTTAAAGCCATTAAAGAAAAGTACTTATTGGAAGATAACCTAAAAGTTTTAGTTGAGTCTTGGAAGTTATTGCTTCAGTAATAACCTCTCCTTATCCTTTTTATTTGCTTTTTGTGCCAAGAGTAACCTCTAATGAGAGAGAAGTAATGCTTGGGAAAGTTGTTGTCCCAAAACAGATTTTTGTGCTTTGCTGTAAAAATTCGTGTAAAATCTCTGTACGTCGGTTTGAGGCATGAACTTTTGTGCTTCTTCCCCAGGTTGTTATCTAACTTTAGTTAGTTCAACACTTTCCGATTTGAGCAACATAAGGTTTTCGAAAAAATTGGTTTTTACCTGCTGATTTGTTTTGTCAGATTTCTGCCATTATTTGCATTTGCTTCTTGTTGATTCCTTTTTGGGTTCTCTTTGGGGAATTGAGCTTTTTAAGGGGAGTGCTACAGTAGCTTGTGTTTTAATGGAAGTTTTATTGGTGTTGAAACTGAACCCAAAGACTTATTATCTTGAGTACACTAATGTTGCTAATGAAGATTATGTGAAGTTTTGTATGAAGGAAAAATTTTAGGTGTTAAGGATAGAATGATGTAATGAGATGAAGAATGGACTAAAGCTCAAGCTTGGGGATGCCACCCCGTGTCACCCCAAGAAATATCCAAGAAGTACAAGCGTCAAAGCTTGGGGATGCCTTTCATCAATAAAAATCTCAGGTTCTTCCAAACACTTTATTTTTATTGTTTTATGCACAATTGTGTTGTTCTTGGAGCATCTTTGTTTTCGTTTTTGGTTTTCATTTGCTTGGTTTGCTTAGTTTTCTTGAATAAATTGGTTGGACCCCCTCTTTCATACATTAGTTTTCAAATAAGTGTGGTTTGGATTGGAAAAGAGTAGAAAAAGTTCATGCTTATGTGGTAAAAGGAGCTCGTTTTTTACGGTGGCCTATGCTTTGTCATGGCATGCTTGATATTGTTTTGGATTTATGCTTAGTGATTTTTTCTATAGCATGACATGTTATAAACAATTGAGATTGCTTAATGTGCCTTGAAAGAATCATGCATTGTTTTAGCATATTAAAGCATAGTATTGTGGTATTCTCTTTTGATGCTTTATTTGGGTTGACTTGGTGCATGCTCACACCATGTTATGACTATCCCAAGTCACCATAGCCTTTAATGTCCTTTAGTTTTCGACTTGTAATATCACTTTATGCTTTAATTAATGATGTTTTGTCGCTTTGCATGATTATGGCCATTATTGCTCTTTTAGTTGGTCGCTCCTAGTCTTTTGCTAGCCTCCATAACCAAGTATGAGTTCCACTCATGCATCCAACTCCAAATAAAACCAAGTTATCCCAAAGAGTCCACCATACCTACCTATTAGAATTTGCTATTCCAAGTATATTCATGCTTTTATCTACCTTCCGAATTAAACTTGTTATGAGAAAACTAGTGATTAAAGCTCTCACGAACTTGATGACACACTTTACTTTTCTTGCCCCTAATAAACTTGAACCATTGTGTCATCTATGTTGTATATGCTTGCACTTATATTATGGGGATTAGCAGAACCATGTTGCCATGGGGAACGCTTTCAACATTGCACTTGTACATTGTACCTAGTTGATATCATGCTCTTGTGTCTATGGATGTCGTCGGTGTGAAATGAAAGGGGCGATTGTAAGTCCATGGAGTTATGTATGTGTGTTAGAGAAACGCCTGGACCGTCGGTCTAATCCATGCCTAATCATGGTGGAAACCTGCAGCGTAACCATAATGAGCAATCTATGAAGCATTCTTCTTATAAAAAAAGAGATAGAGATTGAGAAAAAATAAAAAAAAGAGATGAGAAAAGAGGAAAGAGAGAGAAAAGCACCATTTTCCCATGGTAAATAAGAAGATTGTTCAGATGCTCGTTATCTGCTTGCCTTGTCATTTTGATATGGGGATTCTTCCGTATCATCGGGCAAGGGGTACCCCGTTGGCGGTTCTCTATGATACACATGTACTTACTATGACAAGAACTTACCGATAACTAAACTTGAGTAGCATGAGGAGCGGCCCTCGTATTCAAGGGACATGAGATTTCCAACTTATACTTTTTCAAGCATATACTCCATAGTTTGTTCACTTTAACCTTAATCACTTCAATATGCTTATGATAGGGGCAATGAGAGGTGAAAGCTAACAAGTACCATAATTTTTGGAAGCTCTTTATGAGACTTGAATCCCTGCTTCCTTCTATGAAGGCCTTTCTTCCACTTTTATATTGAGTCTCCACCTTCTATCTTTATGCACCAATTAAGAGAGCATAGTTGTCATTCTTAGTTCTTTGTGCATTGTTGCAAGACTTTATGATTGATGCATAACTTTGATATTGCTTGTTCCTAAACTATTTGTATCTAGTCACCGTTATGAACTTTGAAGGTGTCCTATGCATTTATGTTTTGCTACTCTATGAGGGACAAGCTGAATATCATTCTCATTATGCTTTCTTTATGTGAAACAAACAAACGTCTTGCAAGGAATTGTTATTCATGAATCTTTTGTTTGTGCATTTTCATGTTACAACATAGTTGCTATGTCTTATTGTTAGAACTCTATCTTTCATGATTCATGTTTAGAATACCTTAATCCCAGCTAACAATACTTTTACAATAATGATGATCAAGATTGTGTTGTCTGCATGTCACCTCAAAAATTATATTGTTTTGATCGTTTATCTACTCGAGGACGAGCAGGAACTAAGCTTGGGGATGTTGATACGTCCATAACGTATCTATAATTTTTGATGGCTTTATGCTAATAATATGCTTTTGACACTCCTTTTTGTATAAAGTGTATGATTTATTTGGACTAACCTACTAATAGTTGTAAAGTGCACAATATTCTTGTTTTACACTTTGATGTGTAGGAATTACCAAGAATACAAGTGGAAACCTTGTTGGAGTCAAATTGGGATTTTTCCAGAAATCTGTCTCGGAACTCTTTTTGAAGATGGTCACGTTTCGGGTCGAAGACAGCGTCAAACGGAAAACTCTTCAACTACAAAGTTGTTGAAAATTTCACGACAAACATTCTGGACATAAAATTTAGCTGATTACGAATACGGGCGGGCCTTTTAGGCCCGATTTACTGCAGCCCGAGATGGGGTGATGAGAATCCGACAAGCTATATAAAGGGAGAAATCCTAATTCGCCCAAGATATCTCCACCCACGAATTTTCAGCCACCAAAGCCACGTTTTTGCCTCCCCCATGGATCCCATCTCCATGGGGTATGGCTCCCAAGAAGCCATGAAGGAAGGGGGCTAAGGGGCGATGCTCCCCCATGATACCGGCGGCAGGGAAGGAGCCCCCCGCGTCGCCGCCGGCGCTGCCGCCACCCTCTTCACCATGTTCACCGCCATATCCATCACCTAATCCTCCTAGTATGCAGTGGTTCATCCTCCCACGCACCTCTGTACCGTCCTATGTAAACATGGTGTTTGATGCTATAAGTTATAATCCTATGATCTATGTCATGTTTGCGTAGTTTCTTTGTTCTTAGATTGAATGGTTGAACGTATTTGGTTCATTAGAGTTGTATGTTAATATGGTACAGTCCTTTCGTGTCTATTATATTTTTGCGTGCATGGATTAAACATCATAGGGTTTGTAGTATGTGTAAGAGGAAGGGGGAAGTTCTGCCGGAGTGACAGAAACCTGAGGACGTGAACCGGAACATTGCACGTATGGGAGTAAGAGGACCATTAAACTTAAGGCTATGGTTGGAGAAACCTTAATGCATTGATTAGTACTTATGGATGTTTGCTAACAATCCAATCATATAGTACATGTAATTCCAAGTAGTGAAGCGCATGTATATTTAGCCTCTCCCACATAGAAAATTGCATCGAAGACAATGAACCCGATCTATTAGCTATTTAAACTTGGACAAAGCCACCATAATTACCACCACTATTCCACACTCATGGTTCTGTTAGTTTAGTGTATTTTATTGCTGCAGAAACTAGCTTTACGTTCTTGTTATTTATTATCATGCAAAGCTATCTCTAGTACTCGTATTGTTGCTCTAGTTTTATTTCCTAGATAATCCAAACGTTTAGTGTGCGTAGAGTTGTATCAGTGGTTGATAGAACTTGAGAGAATATTTATCCTACCTTTAGCTTTTCGTTGGGTTCGACACTCTTACTTATCGAAAAGGCTACACACGATCCCCTATACTTGTGGGTTATCAGCTCCCTTCTATTGTTTTATCTTAATTATCAATCTCTTAAATCTCGTGGTCCCATATGTGGAGGAGTTATCACCTTTCTTACACGAGCTCTTCAAGTCAACATAGGTAATATCCAACCGTTGGTAGGAGAACACCGTCTCGGTTTCACTACTCTAAGAGCTTGTGGTATGATTTCTAAATCCAATGGTAGATACTTTCTTGATATACCTAGAGCGGATCACTTGATCCCAGCTCCTTTGCCTAATGCTTTGTTCTCTATCGAGGATGATATCTACTCTCTCGAAGGAAGCATTCAGAACATGATCAACCTTGGAGATGCTATCGCCAACCTCTCAACCCAGTTCACCAATTATATCAGCCAATGGAACTTGGGAGATTATCCACCGCCACCACAATGAGCAACAAAAGGGCTTGCAAAATCCTGAGCTTGGGGTTGTGTCCCCCGGCATTTATATTTGTGTAATGATGAGGTTGTACTTTAGCTCCTTGTGAATTTTGAAACACTCATGTTGATTTGTTCCAACACTTCTCCTTTTCTTTCTTTTGTTTTTGTTTTTCTTTTTTGTTTGTTTTATTTTCTTTTCTTAGTTTCTTGCTTGGTCGCAAGCTTTTCTATTCTTTAATTCCCATCCTCAAACATACAAAAAGAATTTTCCTTTTTATCCTTTTTGGTGAAAGTGGATTTGCCCATTGCCTCTTTGCTTCAGTATTATTATGAGAGTGATTTTGATTTGAGTTTTGAAGGAACACATACCCATAAGGAAGAGAAATATGAAGTTACTCATGAGAGGTATGTCCTATGTCTCCCATTTTAGAAGTTTGAATTGTGCATCTTAGTTAGTTGATTCGCTAAGTTGCTATGCTAGTGGGAGTAATTCAAAATAGTTAGAGTAAAGCTTTTTATTTGCATGAGTAATTAGTTGTGGTAGCTTTTGATCTAGTTCTTGTAGTTAACCGAGTCTTGGATTGGAAATAACATTGCCAAACAAGTACAACAAGAAAAAGTCTTTAAATTATGACTTGTTCGATGAGTGATTGTATTAAGAGTATACCTGTGAAGATACTTAACCCCATAGATGTTTTGATAGACTTGACAACACTCTTGAAAGGAGTTGTTTGATTTCAAGGAAGTCTAGTGGTAATTGTGATTCATGCCAAAGCTAACCTTGTGGGTCAAAAATGTGATACAATTTAAAAACTCTATATGTTTTTGATGCACACCTTTGGGTGCCAACAACTCTCCTATCCTACAAACGATCAATGGTACAACCCCTGATTTCGGCTATGAGTTGACGACATGGGTGGCATTTGTCACCATAATGGGCAAAAGTATTGGTACTCTTGAAGGCTGTGCAAACCATTATTAAAATTATCACTCAATGATCCTTGTTGAGAATTACCCTTGAAAAATAAAGATCCACACTAACTAGTCTTTGGCATAGTCTCGTTACTACTCCATGAATTTTCTTGAAAGACAATAATTGGAATAATAGTGTTTTGATAGTCTTGATTTACTAATGTGGGAGTGAATAAGACACTTCACTATTATGCTACTTAGGACATGATCTCTCTTACTTAATTTTGCTATTATAAAATATTCTAGTGTTCCTTGGTAGGCTGAGAGTTAACTAGAGGAATTGGATTGATTGTTACACTTCTAGTTATTCATACTTATATTAAACTCTACTTTGATTGTTTTGAGTTAACAAAGCTCATATAGTATTCTTGGCATCTCTCTAACTTTGATGAGCTTTTAAAATGGAAGAAGTGTTGGATGCATATGACTACCATTAGTAAGTGAATTCATACTCCCGTTGTTTCAGTTTAAACACTGAGTTCTTTATGGTGTTGTTGTTTTCTTGCTCAAGGATGATCAAGGTTTGAGCTTTGGGGAAGTTGATGGCTGTGAAAATAGCCATCTTTATCCGCGTTTAAACTTCATTTTTAGTCAAATAATTGACCAATAATTTCTCTAGCCTTGCTACTAATGATTAATTATTGCAAAGATGTGCAATCCCTTGCTTTGAATTGTGTTGTGTAGGATATCATGCTTTTAAGGAGAAAACACGAGCTAATAATGAAGATTTTGAGGAAGTCTACATGGCCAAGAAATCCTGGAGTAAAAACCAGTTGACAGAGGTTTGAACAACCACTAGTACAGGCAAGGCCCGCCCATACCATGTGGTGTTCCCTTCATCTTGTCAAACCCTACGACTTTCATGAAGGCACCTATATATTTCGAGGTCCCAGTCGCTGTGTAGAGGGCCGCCATTCTTAGATTGCATCACAACACCACCAAAGGAGATCCACCACCATAGTTCATCCTCTCCACCCTCCATTCTCTCCATAGACATAGCTATTAGCTTATACTTGAGATCTCCTTGTGATTCGGCGACCATTGTAAGAATATTTGATTTCAATCTAAGTATTTTGCACAATGTTTTCTATCCTTGATCTTATTGTTATGAGTGAGTAGTCCTCATGGGCTATGGGTTGGGGTGAAACCTCGCAGCGATTATGTCCATCTAATCCATGGGAGTACTATGTATTGATTGAATAGAGATTTGTATATTCGTTTTTTGTCTCTTGTCTCGATCTATGGACTTGTAGGTACCCAAGATCCCAGGGATTGATAAAGGCTTGAGGTGAGATACTTGGCGAGTGGTGATCTCGTAGGAAACCAAGTGATAGAAAGGGAAGTACGATCTTCGATAAGCGATCCATTTGGGAATAACAACAACATCACTGCTTCAGGCTTTGATATGTGTTTTCACTTAATAATTGTTGTAGCCCGGTGCTTCGTGATTGCAATACTTGGATCAAAAGACTCTTGCTATGCATGTGCCTCGCATGGGCTCTAGTATATTGGGATGTGTTGCCCACAAATTTTATCTTTATTAAATTATCACACATGAATATGCGTACTACTTCTTTATCCCATATGATGTGCAACTGCAGGTGAATCTTCAATCCTGGTCTATTTCCATCCATTGAAACAACCCATGTTCTAACTAAACTAGAAAGGTCCAGTAAACGAAAGTAAAATAAACAAACAAGACTTGTAGACGTGCCTTATTAATTTCCTTTTAGCGTTGTTTCCCAAGGCTCGATTAAAGCTAGGTCTACTAGGGAAAAAGCTACTATACTGCATACGTAAATCTGGATCGAAGGTATCACATGCCCATGTATCTTCAAACTCAACTTTCATATTATTGCATAGCTACATCAAACCCATCCTTGGTATATGAGTAGTTTCCTGCATACATAAATTTCTACAATTCCTCCCCTCTAAAGCCAGTTATTTGAAAATTGGCATAGATATGCCTCAGTTAGAATCTTTGAGGTGAATTTGGAAAGACTAAGTTAATTGCATAGAGCAACCCCTGTTGTAGATAATATTCACATATCCATTTAGTGTACCATTTTTCTACTGCCCAACTCATTTAGGAAAAATCTGTAAAATGCATACTTTAGTTGAAATGATAGTGAATACCGTCTACCTATTTGAAATGATAGTGTACTTGCCAAACTTCCCTTCTTCTCCACCAATAGCATACTCCAGTTGAGTTAGAAACTAGCACCATCTAGTTATGTCCTCTTTGTCCACTAGTCCAAAGGCAATTAGGAATATATTGTTGTTTCTATCCCTTCCAGTGTCTGCCAATATCGGTTGGCCTGTGGTAAACTTTATGAAACACCTATGATGCAGGAATATTAAAAAGGGTAGGACCAAGGAGCGGAGTCGCTGAAAAGACTATAGAGGCCCAAGGAAGTCCACATGTTCTCACCTAGATGATCGACACGAAGGGGAGCATTCTGATTCGAAAGGTCCCACACGAGTTGACTTGGAAGGCAAGTTACGACTCATACAGACTTATAGGTGACTCTGAATCCCTAACCGACTCAGATTCTTTCTTGTAAACCGTAGATGAGGCGTCTATATAAGTTGTGGCAGGAAACCCTAGATGTTACGCTCTCACGCTTACGCGTAGCCACCATCTAGCTCTAGTCGACTCTCCACGTCCGGAATTTGTAATCGTCTTAGAGCAATATAATCAAGCAGGAGTAGGTCTTTTCCTCCGCTGAGAGAGGTCGAACCTTGGTAAACTCTATGTTCCCAATCTTATTCCTGGAATGTTTATGCGTCCCTCACCTTACACCTCATCTAAGCTACCCCTGTAGCATCTCCGGATCTATGCAGCCACAATTGGCACCCACCGTGGGGTGTGGGGCATCAAGCGTGATATCCCTAGTGAGATCTTCTTCCACAATTTTATGCTAGATCACAATGGGTCGCATGTTCATCATCGGTGGTTACGGACTCGTCACTTCTGATAGCTACATCCTAACACCGGTGCCGATCACTCGCACCATCGTCGTACAATTCAGGCGCATCAACCCTTTCATTGGCTATATTGTAGCGGGGGAGGCCCTAGAGTTGGGGAAAAGCGTCGAAAGCCCCATCCCCACCAACCTCCCACTCGACAACTCCATTCATGATGAGGGTTCTTTCCACGCTAACACCCTCACCCTCACGAACGAAAATAAACTTGACATCCGTTTTTTGGACGATGACGCTGATTTTATCTCTCTAGCTTGTGACCCCTTTTCAATCATGCCAGTCTCCAACACTAGTGACTTCAAGGAGGACTCACTTCTTAACTTCCTTGACCTACGAGTTGGATGGAGGCTGAGATGATCCCCTCTTCGTGGGATCTCCCATATTGGTGGCTATCTTCATGGCCTCCAATGCTAATGCCAATGGAAACAACACTAGCAATGGCATCGCCAAAAACAGAGGAATGTGCCGCCGAACCCCCAAAAGATCCACTTGCCACGTCGATCATAGTGGAACCCTGATGACGGAACTACATCAAATCTGTACCACCATTAGCACGAAGGAGGAGTGTCAGTGCCTTCAGATTGAGCGCATCCAGTACAACAGAGTCTCAAACTACCTTGCTCGTCGGCTAGAGAGAAACTCAGCCCCAACCACCGCGGATACACACTCACTGTGACCTTCAACGAGGAGGACCCTAGGCATGTGGCAGATAGTAAATACTGCCACAACACACCACCGGGAGGTAGCAGGCCAAAACTGACGCGGCTTGTTGATGACCCGCAACCGCGAACTAGTGAGTTGCATCTAAGACAACCACGATGCACAACATCCACAACCAGCACTGATGGGCTCCCTTTTTTGGGACCTCGATGGAGAACACCATCGCGGCGGCTAGCCTCTTTAGGAAATTCAACCCCATCGGCGTAGGAGGAATCAGCGTCTGCCATGTCTTTGCTCCAATCGATAAGGCAATCGAGCATAGTGCAACAAGGTTGACAACATGGGCAAACTACTCCAATTCAACAATGAGTCGAGCAGCTTCTTATAGCCACAATGACACCCTAATAGGTAGAACTACTTGGCACGCGTTCTTGAAGCAGTGGATCATAGTGTCTGGGTGGATACCGGAAGCGTTGATCCACAGGTCTTACCAGCATTGGACCTAGTGGCGAGTCGACTCGTGCGGTCCCTGGATGCAGCGTTCCAGGTCCTTGATGGTGGTAGCACGAGTGTAGGAGCCCTCGGAGTGCTTGATGAAGGTGTCCCACATCTCTTCTGTCAACACCCGGATTTTTAATCCCAGATGCCCGTTATGCCATACCTCGCAATCCTAGGATTACCATTTTTGCGAGACATAACGGATTGGATATCACAGTACATCATCCATTACAAACCATACATAAGGTCTTACACAAATGAGGATCTCATGATCCAGTCTTTAATACTACAAGCAGCGGAAATAAAAGATAAGCGTAGCGGTGGGGTCCATCTTCAGGGGCACATGCAATGCTGACGAAGGCAGACAGTCCTAGTTATCATAGTCGTCCTATTGTCCATCATCTTGATAGTCTCCTTCATAGTATGGCCATGAGAATAGCCAGGGACAAAAGCCATGAGTACTCTTTAAGTACTCGCAAACTACCACTAACAAGTAATATAGTTCTAAGTCAAGTGCTAAACTCTATGTTTAACTATAAGGTTAAGTTTGAAACCTAAGCTGAGTTCTGAAGCAAAGAAAGATAACGTAAAGTTCTAGAATCACTTAAGTTGGGAAGCTATTATCATAAACACAACCCTGTTGTGGTCAAGTCAAGATTCATCATTCACTTCAAGTTATTGGAAAACATCTGACAACGAAATAGTATGGCAATTCCAACTGTCCTTAACCACGGACGCGGCTATTCGAATAGTTTGACACTCTGCAGAGGTGGTACACTTTCACCACAAGATTCGATACATCTGTCAGGGATAACCCTGAATCATCATACTGAGTATGCAGATAATCAAACATAACCTTCCCTTTACACACCCTAGTATAAGCACCTCTCCTATGAGCATGGCCTCCCAACCATGACCATCAGTCATCTTGGGCACTGCATAGGTGGACATCATGAGAGGTAGCCTCAGCTCAAAACTCTCCCGCGAGGGAACTAATACTAATGCATATAAATTTCCAGCTAAGCCTTACCCAATTCAGATAGTGTGGTTGTACGGTAAATTTGGAATGGTATCGCATCCGAATCCAACCATCAGTTTTATAAAAGGGCTAAGGCTCATGCCTCAACATTTTCATCATCATAAACCATTTGTGTTTCTCAACACATGTCAAAACATCTCAATAGAATGACTCATCATTCCAAGGTTTTCACAATTCATTTTCACCAATTGTTCCCATCTAAAGTGACTCAAGTTTTGATCTACTCTAAACTACTAAGTTAAGAGTGTTCACTAATGTTGGAAGATGATGGGTTCAATCTCATGCCATAGAATGACATCTAAAGCTTAGCTAAATAGGTCAAGTTTTATAATTTTGATGCTACCTTCAAAACAAGTAAGGGACTTTGTGTAAACTAAAGGAATTAAAGCTTGTAAGGTAATACTTGGGGTAGTAATAGTCAAGGTGTTGTGACCAAAGCATTCCTAAAGCATCTTTGCTCATTCATCTCTCTTCATTCTAGCTTGCTAACAATGGCTTGCACTGTTAATGGTGGCTTGCAAGTTAACTTGGATAGTGCCAGCTTGCCTTGGTTGGTGCAGTGGTTGAAGTTTTCTTCTTCTTCTTCTTGGTAGCACTCCTCCTCCTCGTAAGCTTGGTCGATACTATCTTCTATAAATACATACGGAGTACACAATCACCACACAATACTTAACTAATTTACTTAGTACTCTAAGGCACACAATTGATGATCTACTATCATCACAAGCATCACAAGTTTAATTCACTAGCTTCTTCCTTTTTATTTTAGAAAAGTAATTTCTACTCATTGAAAAATTAATTAAGATTTAATAGTCACCACTTAAAATATGGGATCATGTGGACACATGTCATCACCACATATTCTAACATGTGGGAATAAGATTTAAAGGTTGGATCCTAATTACTTTGATTTAAGTTCATTATTTAATGATTTAAAGTGACTAGAAATGCCTATATAGCATTATTTTGGTACTAGTCCAAAGTCACTGCATGTAAACCTTAATATTATTACATATTTGGATAGATATGATGAAATGTGATTTTTGAGAGTTGGAATCAACTCAAAACCTATCTTGGTTGATTTTATAAAAATGCTGCAAGTTGCAAATGCTTCTGTTTTATTATTTTTCCTAGGAGAGATCTATAACTCTAATTTAATCAAATCCAACGGGCTTGGATAGATCATTTCAATACCTTTCAGGCAAAATTGATTTCATGCAATTTGGATTTGTCAAACTCTCTAAATTGATTTTCAAACTAGGGGATAGAACTAAGATTTAAATTAAAAAGAAAAATTCAATTTTGAACGGCTGGGCTAGCGCGGGAACAAACATGGGCCGGCCCAGTGGTGCTCCGCAGCGCAGTGGGCGGCTGACAGGATGGTCCCGCTTGTCAGCGAGACCTAAAACCCGAAACAGTATGGAACGATCTGGGCGCTACGATTAGAATAGAGATCAACGGTCCACAGTCGTCGTCGACGACGGACTCGTCACCGGCGAGACCGAACCCTAAACGGCGGCCAGGGTCTACCGGGGCGAATGAGGCTCCAGCTACTGCGCGAGGTGGGCAAGCAGGCGGTGGGCGCCCGGCGAGCTCAGGGACGGTCGAGGCAGCTCCTGGGGTGGTCGCAATCAGCGGCGCCCTTCTCCTCCAGAGGCGGCCTGCTCCAGTGAAATTCCGGCGAGCTGATGATCCCCTTGCTCTGGCTAGAGGTGTGGGACGGTCAGTGAGGTGAGGGGAGTGGAGTGGTGTGGTGTGCTTCAAATGGCTGGGGGTGCCCTCCTTTTATAGGCCCGACGGTGAGGCCGAGCAGGATGGGCAGGCGACGCTGGCAACATGGCTACGGCCGGCTAGAGGCATGGCTGAGGGTGGCAATCGACAGGCGGTCTCTTGGCGGTGCTCTAAGAAATCAATGCGGCATAGGGCAGTGGTACGCGGTCGGGGCGAGTTGGCGCCCTGAGCGGCAGAGGCGGCGGTGTCCACGGCGAGCGGTGGCTGTGGTGCGTTGGGCGGCGAACGGGCGTGCCCGTCATGTTCCTTGGGTCATGGCGGAGCGGTAGGCGTAGGCTGCGGTCGAGCGGCGGTATGTGCACGCGTGTCGGGTGCGGCGCTCTGGCGCGTGCTCGGCATGGCGCGGTGGCACTGGGCGCGGGCTCTCCTCGGTGGTCCACTGCTGTGCTTGGCTCGGGCAGGAGACAGAGGGTGGCGGTGAGGTCCTGGCTACCTCCTAGACATGGCGAGAGAGAGAGGGAAGTGGTCTGCTGGGGCGAGTGCATGGTCGGCCGGCGAGCTAGTGCTCGGGGTGGCTCGGCACTGTGGCTAGGGACAAGGGAGATGGCTGCTAATGGTATGGTTAGATCAAGAGGGGACCAAAAGATTAAATGGGGATCAAATGGGGGCAAAACCCTGTTCAAAACAGTGAGCTATGATTTAGAGTTTAAACCTGCCTGCCAAGTGTTTGATTAAATGGCCGCAAGAAATAAACTTTAGAATTTTGAAAAGATTTTTGGTGGGTTTGCTAGATAGAAGCTTGAGACTCTGTGGGTGCTTGGTTTTTGAAAATTGAGCATGTTTGAGTGGTTTTTGAAAAAGTGGGATCTTCCCATATGAAATAGATTCAATTTTGAACTGCCATTAAAATTAGCATTTGAAAGATTTTTGCAGATCACAAGGTGGGCCTTGGTACCTCATTATGTGTACTATCAAGGGGTGTAAATATCCACACATGTTTCTGTTAAGTTTTGAGTACTAGGAATAGCCAAAGTAGGCATGATAGTTAATTTGGCCAAAATGACCATTCACTTTAATTATTCATTTTGAGTTGTTCTTCTTTGGGAAAAGTTTGGGAATGATGTAGATGATGTTTATTTCACCTAAGAAACATTTTACAAGCAAAGAATCACAAAACCATGGCAATTCAAATCAAATCCTAATTTAAATGCACATACACATGAATGCTTTCATTTTTACTTTGGAAAAGTTTTTGTTAACCCTAATTTTTGATGATTTGGATCTTGATAAGCTTGGATTAAAGTTTTGGGATGTTACAAACCTTCCCCCATAAACAAAATCTCGTCCCGAGATTTACAAAGAAAACTAGGAACTAAAGAGATCTGGGAACTCTGTCCTAATGTAATCTTCGCGCTCCCAAGTGGCTTCCTCCTCGGTATGGTTGCTCCACTGAATCTTGAGAAATTTGATACTCCTGGTCCTGGTGGTTCTGTAGGCTTCTTCTAAGATACGGATGGGCACTTCCCGATAGGTCAGGTCATTGTTGATTTCTACGGCTCTATGATCGATGTTCTTGAAAACTTCAGTCTTCTCGGGCACTTCCAAGCATTTGCGAAGTAACGATATATGGAACACATTATGGATGGCTGACATCTCTTCAGACAGTTCCAGTTGATACGATACTTCTCCTCGACAGTTCAGAATTTTGAATGGCCTGATGTATCTGGGGGCTAACTTTCCCTTTAGACCAAAGCGTTGAGTTCCCTTCCATGGTGAAACCTTGAGATATACAAAATCTCCGACATTGAAAGTCAGGTCTCTCCTTCTCTTGTCAGCGTAACTCTTCTGTCTGGATTGAGCGGTCTTGAGGTGTTCACGGACTTTGTGAACCTTCTCTTCGGCTTCTCGGAGAATGTTGGGTCCAAAGATCTGACTCTCTCCTACTTGCGACCAGTTCAAAGGGGTACGACACTTTCTTCCGTATAGGAATTCAAAGGGTGCCATCTGCAAACTAGCTTGATAACTGTTGTTATATGAGAATTCTGCGAAAGGCAGGCAGTCTTCCCATTTTGATCCGTATTCCAACACACAAGCTCTAAGCATATCCTCTAGGATCTGGTTGACTCTCTCAGTCTGTCCATCTGTTTGCGGGTGATACGTGGTGCTAAAATTCAACTTGGTTCCTAATCCTTCTCGGACTTTCTGCCAAAATCTCGAGGTAAACTGGGTTCCTCGATCTGATACGATGTTCTTGGGGGTTCCATGCAGACTAACAATCCTAGCAATGTACAGCTCTGCTAACTTTGCACTCTGGTAGGTTGTTTTGACAGGTATGAAGTGGGCTACCTTGGACAGTCTATCAACTATGACCCAGATTGAGTCATTTCCCCTACTAGAAGTAGGTAAACCGGTGATAAAGTCCATTTCGACGGAATCCCATTTCCATTCCGGAATCTGCAATGGTTGCAACAATCTGACTCTGGTGCTCTGTCTTGACTCTTTGACAGATGTCACATTTGGCGATGTAGCTTCCGATTTCTCTCTTCATCTTGTGCCACCAAAATTGCTCTTTCAAATCTTGATACATCTTTGTTCCTCCGGGGTGGATAGAATAAAGAGTATCATGAGCTTCCTTCATGATAATTTCCTTTAGCTCTGAATCTGCTGGCACACAGATACGTCCTTTGTACCACAGTACTCCTTCTTCGTCTTCAGTGAATCCAGGTACCTTTCATGTACCAATACGACGTTTGATTCCGTCAATACTTTCATTCCCTTTCTGAGCTTCCTTGATTTGGATAATCAACATGGGTTGAAGTTCAATGCTAGCTAAGAATCCTTTGCTAACTAATTTAGTCTTGAACTGCTCCAACTCTTCATACAAACTTGGTTGCTTCTCCTTGATCATGGTATTTAGCCTACACGGCAATCTGCTAAGAGCATCTGCTACCACATTGGCTTTGCTGGGGTGATAGTGAATGTCAAGGTCATAATCCTTGATTAACTCTATCCATCTCCTTTGCCTCATATTCAGTTCTTTCTGAGTGAAGATATATTTCAAGCTCTTATGATCTGAGTAAATCTCACAGCGATTACCCATTAGATAATGACGCCATGTCTTCAATGCTAGAACCACAGCTGCTAGCTCAAGATCATGGCTCGGATAGTTCTGCTCATGCTGCTTTAGTTGTCGAGACAGATACGCGATGACTTTGCCTTCTTGCATCAATACACATCCTAGACCAATCTTGGATGCATCACAATATACATCAAATGGCTTCTTGATGTGTGGCATGATTAATATTGGGGCTGATATCAATCTCTTCTTCAACTCCTGAAAACTGGCTTCACATTTGTCTGTCCATTCAAACTTCTTGTCCTTCTTCAATAATTGGGTCATGGGTCGGGCGATGCTCGAGAATCCTTCTATGAACTTGCGGTAGTATCCCGCTAATCTGAGAAATGCACGGACTTGGGTTTGAGCGGTTGGGACTTCCCATTCTTTGACATCTTTGATCTTGGCGGGATCAATAGAGACTCCTCCGGTAGACACAATATGTCCTAGGAATCCTACTTCTTTCAGCCAAAACTCACACTTGCTGAACTTGGCATATAACTGATGCTCTCTCAGGGTTTCTAGGATGATTCTCAGATGTTGCTCATGCTCTTCTTCTGACTTGGAGTAGATAAGGATGTCGTCGATAAACACAACTACAAACTTATCTAGGAAATTCATAAAGATCTTATTCATGAGATTCATGAAATAAGCAGGGGCATTGGTTAATCCAAAAGACATAACTGTATACTCGTATAAACCATAGCGATTAGTAAAGGCGGTCTTCGGAATATCCATTGCAGGAATCTTAAGTTGGTGATAACCAGTCCTACGATCAATCTTTGAGAATACCTGGGCTCCAGTCAACTGATCAAATAGATCCTCTATCTTTGGCAAGGGGTACTTGTTTTTTATGGTGACATCATTCAACTTTCTGTAATCTGTACACAGACGATTGCCTCCATCTTTCTTTTTGATGAATAACACTGGTGATCTCCATGGCGATGCGCTTGGCTGAATCAAGCATGTTGCTAACATGTCATCTAACTGCTTCTTCAGTTCCACTAACTCTAAGGGGTTCATGCTATAGGGTCTCTGGGCTATGGGTCCAGTTCTGGGGATTAGTTCGATGATGAACTCAATATCCCTATCTGGGGGCATACCTAGCAATTCATCTGGGAATACGTCGGGGTATTCACAGACTACGCTGACTTGGTCTATGGTGGGTAGGGCTAGACTCTTGTTGCACTTGAATTGACGGGGTAAGGTTTCAGAGATATGCTCTACTGTTACTCTAGAACTACTGGTCATGGTGATGGCTTTCTTAGCACAGTCTATCAGTCCTTTATGCCTTGACATCCAGTCCATACCTAGTACTACTTCCAATCCTTTGGTTCCAAGTACAATTAGGTTGGCATAAAAATCTATCCCATGTATTCTGATAGGCACATCTTTGCAAATTTTTCTATCTTTGGTTGTTGAACCGGGGATTTGAACTATCATGACATGCTTCAGGTTGGTTGGGTGAATCTTACTAGTGCATGCAAATTCTTCGGTGACAAATGAATGCAATGCTCCCGAATCAAACAATACTCTTGCTAAAACTGAGTTGACAGAAAACATACCCAGCACTACATCTGGCGCTTCTGGGGTTATATAGTCCTTACGTAAGGGCCAGCCTATCCAACTTTCAGGCATTAGGATACGTTTAAGGCGCGAATGATTATCATAAGAGATTCCCACCATATCATAAGACTCACGTTCTTGAAAATCGGCACTTCTCCAAATCCAGAAGACAGATGGAATAAAGAGACGACAGTTGCGGTTGTGAGGGTTCCCTGGGGCAAATCTTCTTCCTGGTTGAACACGACGCTGATGTTGAGTTGGGGCATTCACAGTGGCATTGGCGGCAGTCTTCTTGGGACACTCATTGGAGTAGTGACCCTTCACTCCACACTCAAAACAGGTGATCTGGGACTTGTCCTTGGCTGCAGCGACCATTGCTGCCGATTACAGGTCTGATGTTGTTGTTGTTGTTATTGCTCTTGGGAGGGGCATGGGTGAAATTGTTGGCATTACCGAAGTTGTGATTGTTTCCTCCAGACTTCACATTGCCTCCGCTACTGTTGGGGTAGCTTGGGCGAGATGTTGGGGGTCGGCTGTTCCTTGGTGCATATCCTGGTGAGGGGTTGGGACGGTACTTCTGGTGACTGCTGGATCCTGACTATTGCATCATACGACGCTTGCGGTTGTCGTTTGCCTGGTTAATCTTCCCTTCCATCTGAATGGCAAAGTCGACTAGCTCTTCAAGATCTTGAAAACGGATGTTGACGAGGACAGTCTGCATCTCATCATGTAGTCCGTTCAAGAATCTTTCCTTCTTCTTGGCCTCCGTGTTGATTTCATCTGGTGCATATCTGGCAAGTGGCAGGAATCTGTCATGGTATTCCACCACAGTAATTCTTCCTTGCTTCAATTCGCGGAATTCATCTCTCATCCTGTTGACAAGACCTTGCGGCACGTGGGTGCGGCTGAACTTGACTTTGAATGCTTCCCATGTCATCACTTGACCATGGTTCATATTGCGGATGCTATTCCACCAAGCTCTTGCATCTCCCGCCAGATAGTGGGTGGCAAAGAAAACTTTCTCATTTTCATCAACTCCTGCAACTTTGAGGTTGTTTTCCATTGTCTGTAACCAGTCGTCAGCATCTAATGGGTTTTCAGATTGGTTGAAGATTGGGGGATTGGTATTCTGAAATTTTTTGAGTTTGTATCCATGGTGATCCTAATTTCCATGCCCTTGGTTGTTAAGAGCCATCTGGGCTATCTGCTATAGTGTTGCTAAGTTAGCTTGACGTTCTGCCCTGCTTGCTTCACAATCGGCGATGAGATTCTGCAAGATCTACAGCATTGGGTCCTGCGACGAGCTGCTCCCTCCTTGGTTTCCACGAGTCATCTGAAGATTGAGATAGATATAGGGGTAAGAGGGAAATTCTAAGGTTCATGGTTTTGGTTTTTCAAAGCTAAAACTTTGAGTTAGACTCAGGTTTTTCAACTAACTCCATTTCATTCATGCAGACAAACACACGATACAACACACACCACAATAAACAAAGGAAAACAGATGTTTTGAAGAACCATTCTGCAAGCTACGATACAGTGGGACCGATACATCTCATGCTACAGCAGTGCTCTAGTGCATCTACTCATCGTCGATGAAGTCGGAGTCCTCATCGTCAGTGTAGAAGTCCACGGCATCTTCCTCCAAAAATTCATCATCGTTGCTGAGGTAAGAATCCATGTCTCCCTGGATGTCTTCACCCTCATCTTCTTCTTCCTTGGCGGCAAGCTGAGCTTCCTGCTCCTTGACGGTCTTCTCGAGGTCGGCCACCTTCTTATGTAGACGCGCGATGGTGCGATCCTTCTTGGCACGCTGGCGACAAAGAGACTGGCGATCCTGGACGAGCAGTGCGAAAGTCTGGGCCTTCTGGTCGGCAATGGCACGGTTTTGGTTGGCTAACTCCCTGGCATTGTCCAGTTCCTGTTTTCTGACATGCAGCAAGAAGTCAAGATTCTCCACTTGACGCCTCAACTCTGGGTGACTTGGCATCTCCATTGGAATTCCCATGAAGTCACGTCTTGCATAGTGGGCAAAACGGGTTCCTTGGATCTTGTTGACGCTAAGAGCACATAGACGTGCGAGAGCTTCATGCATTGCCCTGGCTAATCCATCTAGCCAGTTGTTCTCTCTCACGGAGAACTGAATTCTCCCAGAAGTTGGTGCTTCAATGCTTCCTCTAAGATCCGCTGTGACTAGCCACTGTAAGTCTCCTCCTGGGGGTCCTGGAAGTTGAGCTCCAAGAAACTCCGGATGTGGGCGTCCCAAGAACTCCGACAGTGAATCCAGATCCCTTTCAAAGATCAGTTGACCTCCGTTTCCCAACTGGTAGAACTTGCTGAACTGAGTCTCCATCTACAAGATTTAAGGATGAGGTAATTAGTGAAGTGATCAAGTGTGTCAAATTTTAAGTAGTAATGTAAGAATTTTGAGGAACATGAATTTTTGAGAAAGAATGAATTCCCAAGGATAAGAGAAGAGATAGTTTTCCGTAAATACTTACTTTGGTTTTGAAACTAAGTTTTTGTTCGGACGTCCATTCTAACTAGGGTCTCCTATGGTCAGGATGGCTCTGATACCAACTTGTCAACACCCGGATTTTTAATCCCACATGGCCATTATGCCATACCTCGCAATCCCAGGATTACCATTTTTGCGAGACATAACGGATTGGATATCACAGTACATCATCCATTACAAACCATACATAAGGTCTTACACAAATGAGGATCTCATGATCCAGTCTTTAATACAACAAGCAGCGGAAATAAAATATAAGCGTAGCGGTGGGGTCCATCTTCAGGGGCACATGCAATGCTGACAAAGGTAGACAGTCCTAGTTATCATAGCCGTCCTATTGTCCATCATCTTGATAGTCCCCTTCATAGTCTGGCCATGAGAATAGCCAGGGACAAAAGCCATGAGTACTCTTTAAGTACTCGCAAACTACCACTAACAAGTAATATAGTTCTAAGTCAAGTGCTAAACTCTATGTTTAACTATAAGGTTAAGTTTGAAACCTAAGCTGAGTTCTGAAGCAAAGAAAGATAAAGTAAAGTTCTAGAATCACTTAAGTTGGGAAGCAAGTATCATAAACTCAACCCTGTTGTGGTCAAGTCAAGATTCATCATTCACTTCAAGTTATTGGAAAACATCTGACAACGAAATAGTATGGCCATTCCAACTGTCCTTAACCGCGGATGCGGCTATTCGAATAGTTTGACACTCTGCAGAGGTGGTACACTTTCACCACAAGATTCGATACATCTGTCAGGGATAACCCTGAATCATCATACTTAGTATGCAGATAATCAAACATAACCTTCCATTTACACACCCTAGTATAAGCACCTCTCCTATGAGCATGGCCTCCCAACCATGACCATCAGTCATCTTGGGCACTACATAGGTGGACATCATGAGAGGTAGCCTCAGCTCAAACCTATCCCGCCAGGGAACTAATACTAATGCATATAAATTTCCAGCTAAGCTTTACCCAATTTAGGTAGTGTGGTTGTATGGTAAATTTGGAATGGTATCGCATCCGAATCCAACCATCACTTTTATAAAAGGGCTAAGGCTCATGCCTCAACATTTTCATCATCATAAACCATTTGTGTTTCTCAACACATGTCAAAACATCTCAATAGAATGACTCATCATTTCAAGGTATTCACACTTCATTTTCACTAATTGTTCCCATCTAAAGTGACTCAAGTTTTGATCCACTCTAAACTACTAAGTTAAGAGTGTTCACTAATGTGGGAAGATGATGGGTTCAATCTCATGCCATAGAATGACATCTAAAGCTTACCTAAATGGGTCAAGTTTTATACGTTTTATGCTACCTTCAAAACAAGTAAGGGACTTTGTGTAAACTAAAGGAATTAAAGCTTGTAAGATAATACTTGGGGTAGTAATAGTCAAGGTGGTGTGACCAAAGCATGCCTAAAGCATCTTTGCTCATTCATCTCTCTTCATTCTAGCTTGCTAACAATGGCTTGCACTGTTAATGGTGGCTTGCAAGTACAATTTGCAAGGGTTAACTTGGATAGTGCTAGCTTGCCTTGGTTGGTGCAGTGGTTGAAGTTTTCTTCTTCTTCTTCTTGGTAGCACTCCTCCTCCTCGTAAGCTTGGTCGGTACTATCTTCTATAAATACATACGGAGTAAACAATCACCACACAATACTTAACTAGTTTACTTAGTACTCTAAGGCACACAATTGATGATCTATTATCATCACAAGCATCACAAGTTTAATTCACTAGCTTCTTCCTTTTTATTTTAGAAAAGTAATTTCTACTCATTGAAAAATTAACTAAGATTTAATATTCACCACTTAAAATATGGTATCATGTGGACACATGTCATCACCACATCTTCTAACATGTGGGAATAAGATTTAAAGGTTGGATCCTAATTACTTTGGTTTAAGTTCATTATTTAATGATTTAAAGTGACTAGAAATGCCTATATAGCATTATTTTGGTACTAGTCCAAAGTTACTGCATGTAAACCTTAATATTATTACATATTTCGATAGATATGATGAAATGTGATTTTTGAGAGTTGGAATCAACTCAAAACCTATCTTGGTTGATTTTATAAAAATGTTGCAAGATGCAAATGCTTCTGTTTTATTATTTTTACTAGGAGAGATCTATAACTATAATTGAATTAAATCCAACGGGCTTGGATAGATCATTTCAATACCTTTCAGGCAAAATTGGTTTCATGCAATTTAGATTTGTCAAACTCTCTGGATTTATTTTCAAACTAGGGGACAGAACTAAGATTTAAATTAAAAAGAAAAATTCAATTTTGAACGGCTGGGCTAGCGCGGGAACGAACATGGGCCGGCCCAGTGCTGCTCCGCGGCACAGCGGGCGTCTGACAGGCTGGTCCCGCTTGTCAGCGAGACCTAAAACCCGAAACAGTATGGAACGATCTGGGCGCTACGATTAGAATAGAGATCAACGGTCCATAGTCGTCGTCGACGACGGACTCGTCGCCAGCGAGACCGAACCCTAAACGGCCAGCGGGGGTGTACCGGGGACATATCAGGGCTCCAGCTACTGCGGTGAGGTGGGCAAACGAACTGGTGGACGACGGCGAGCTCAGGGACGGTCGAGGCAGCTCCTGGGGTGGTCGCAATCAGCGGCGCCCTTCTCCTCCAGAGGCGGCCTGCTCCGGTGAAATTCCGACGAGCTAGGTGAAATTATAGGCCGGACGGTGAGACCGAACGGGATGGGCAGGCGACGGTGGCGACATGACTATGGCTGGCTAAAGGCATGGTTGAGGGTGGAGATCGACAGGCGGTGCTCTAGGAACTCAATGCGGCATAGGGGCGGTGGTATCCGGTCGGGGCGAGCTGGCGCTCTGAGCGGCAGAGGCGGCGGTATCCACGGCGAGCGGTGGCTGTGGTGCGTTGGGCGGCGAACGGGCATGTCCGTCGTGTTCCCTGGGTCGTGGCGGAGCGGTAGGCGCGGGCTGCGGTCGAGCGGCGGTCTGTGCGCGCATGCCGGGTGCAGCACTCTGGCGCATGCTCGGCATGGCGCGGTGGCACTAGGCGCAGGCTCTCCTCGGTGGTCCACTGATGTGCTTGGCTCGGGAAGGAGATAGAGGGTGGCGGTGAGGTCCTGGCTACCTCCTAGACATGGCAAGAGAGAGGGAAGTGGTCTGCTGGGGCGAGTGCATGGTCGGCCGGCGAGCTAGTGCTCGGGGTGGCTCGGCACTGTGGCTAGGGACAAGGGAGACGGGTGCTAATGGTATGGTTAGATCAAGAGGGGACCAAAAGATTAAATGGGGATCAAATGGGGCAAAACCCTGTTCAAAACAGTGAGCTATGATTTAGAGTTTAAACCTGCCTGCCAAGTGTTTGATTAAATGGCCGCAAGAAATAAACTTTAGAATTTTGAAAAGATTTATGGTGGGTTTGCTCGATAGAAGCTTGAGACTCTATGGGTGCTTGGGTTTTGAAAATTGAGCTTGTTTGAGTGGTTTTTGAAAAAGTGGGATCTTCCCATATGAAATAGATTCAATTTTGAACTATCATTTAAAATTAGCATTGGAAAGATTTTTGCAGATCACAAGGTGGGCCTTGGTACCTCATTATGTGTACTATCAAGGGGTGTAAAGATCTACACATGTTTCTGTTAAGTTTTGAGTACTAAGAATAGCCAAAGTAGGCATGATAGTTAATTTGGCCAAAATGACCATTCACTTTAATTATTCATTTTGAGTTGTTCTTCTTTGGGAAAAGTTTGGGAATGATGTAGATGATGTTTATTTCACCTAAGAAACATTTTACAAGCAAAGAATCACAGAACCATGGCAATTCAAATCAAATCCTAAATTAAATGCACATACACATGAATGCTTTCATTTTTACTTTGGAAAAGTTTTTGTTAACCCTAATTTTTGATGATTTGGATCTTGATAAGCTTGGATTAAAGTTTTGGGATGTTACATCTTCCCACGAGTCGATGTTATTCTCGAGGAGAGTGTTGATCCATTGGTGAGTCGCCCCCTCCATCATCAGGGGGAGGTAGCAGGCGGCGAGTAGATCTGTGTGGCCAGTGACCCCTAGCGCCATGAGGTATGTGTCGATCCACACTGTCGGGTCAAGTGTGGGATCGTACTTATCGATCTCCTTCGGCCCCTTGAAGGTGAAGGGGTATCTCTCACCCTGGATCATTGGTCTGAAGCATTGTCGGCTGATTCGACTAAGGGAACCTCTCGGATCGGGCTCGAAGTCGCCGCGGTTGGAGAGGGTGTGTCGCAAGTCGTATTGTTGGCGAGCTTGCCAGGCTTGGTTATTGATGATGTGGGTCTATGCGTCGATTGGCTGGCCGTTGGCAGCGACCGTGTTGTGCACCGATCATGGCTCGTTGGTGGAGTTTGTGGGGTTTGCTACCCGCGGTTGGAGCTGTTGTGGCTCGGCTGGTGGGTAGTTGGCGACGTTGGCGACCGTCCGTTCGCTGGGGTGATCGCTTGAAGCCGCACAGCTGCCAGTCGAGCGGGAGTACATCTATCCCCGCAGGTCGATTCCCGCAGTTTGTTGCTTAACCTCTCTGGCGAGTAAGGCCTGAGCGTATTTGACATGCAACGCGCCCTCTCCCGTGAGGTTGAGGTTGGCGACTGCGGCCTGTCTCGCAGTGACATTGTCCATCGGGGTGGAGTAGAGTGGGAGCCCGTAGGCGTCGAGCTCCTTTGGCGCGATCAGGATCCACGACTGCGCTAGAGGAGGCGAGCGGCGGGGTGGTGGTGGAGCTTCATATGTAGGTGCCCCAATGGTTAGGTGACTACCGCCCGGTGGCGCGCTGCAGCAGTGCTCGAGCTCGGCCATGCGTGCGGGGTCACGCTCCTCGTAGAAGTTCAGGGCGTTGCCTTGAACGGTGGTTAAGGAGGCTGCTGATGCGGCAATGGTGGTAGAGCGATAGCTCCCGCACTATTTGCTACTCGAGGTGAAATTTCTCGTGCTCGGCGAGCTCCCTGGTCATTGCCGCCGCCATCTGTTGGCGGTGCTCTTCGACTTCCGCCGCCGTTGCTGTTGGCGGGAGGAGCATGGTGAAGGGGTCTAGCGGCACGGTGCTACCCGCCATGTAGATGGTGTTGTAGAGTTGGCTATGGCGCATGCCTCATCGGGGGACTCCAATCCGGAGTCGAAGTCGAAGATCCCAAGGATGGACGGATCCTCGAAGTTGTCGGCGTTGGAGAATCGCATGATGGAGTCCACGTGCGATGCGGCGGTGCTAGATCCGGCGACCAAGGCAGGGGTCACCAAGTCGGCGTCGTCGTGGAGAGCCGCGTCACTCCCGGTCGCATCGCTGGCGGCCGGGTCGTACTCGGAGGCAAGGAGGCTGATGGTGCGGACCTACTCCTCCGAGAGCAGATCACGTGGAGGCAATCCATTGGCGGTGCCGAGTCTCGCTGTTTTCGCCGAGTCAACGGCGTCCGTGAACCCAATGAACAGGTTGATGGTGCCGACTGGCATCACCGTGGCGTGGGTGACCGGGCGCGACGTCGATATGTAGCTGCTCGGTAGGATCTGGAGGAATCCGCTGCTAGCAACCATGTGACCAGTGGCGATCAGCCGATCGAGTGGAGTGTAGGGTCTCGCCGCAGGTCTCAGGCTTGACTGGCCAAACCCCATGGTGGGTTCCACTATCGTGGGAATGGCCACGGAAATCGCTACCAAGTAGCGATTGAATCGATTGGGGGCAAGAGCGAGTCGCCATCCGCGGGTCGAGATTGAGGGCAGACACAAGGGTTTACCCAGGTTCACCCCCTGTAGGATAAAAACCTACTTCCTGCTAGATTGTATTGATTGCGAGTGGATTATAAGCTTGGCAGCTGGGCAGCGAGTCGGTTGGATGGGGTAGCTAATAGCACGTAAGTATAACGAGTACCCTGAGGAGGCTTATATAGGGTCACCTCGCTAGGGTTTACAAGATTACAACCGAATCAGTTTAGGTTTTGGAGGGTTTGACCTAATCTGACTAGGCCTAACTAAGGTCTTGGACCTTCAGCTTCCAGTCACCGGGCTTCATTTGAAGTCTCCTTCCAGTCACCGTACCAGCATGCCCACTCGTCATGGTCATGGGCTAGTCGAATCTTTCCTCTGGACATATCCCGATTGGCATATCCTCGTGAGGATATAATCCCAAACATTTTGGTATCGAGGATATAACATTGCAAGATTCAACTACAATGTCCGACCTTTAGACTTGGCTAAAAGATAAAAATGACATGCAAAGATTGATTCAGCAAAACTTGCTCAGAGCTCAGCAACGCATGAAAAGTCAAGCTCGTAAGGAAAGAGTGGAATGACCGTTTGAGGTTGTAAATCAAGTTTATCTGAAGCTGCAACCTCCTGTGCAAACTTCTCTGGGCAATAGATCCAATTAGAAGCTCATTTGCAAGTACTTTGGCCTCTTACAAAGTGTTGCAGCGAGTGGGAGCTGTGGCAGACAGTAAAATTCACCCAGTGGTGCATGTCTCCTTACTCAAGCAAGCTCTCCATGGTAACACTGTATCTCAAACAGACTTTGCCTTCACAATGTCCAATGATGGACACTATATGTCTGTTCTCGTTCAGGTATTGGACATGAAGAAAGTATCAGTTGGCAACAAATTTATTCGTTTGGTACAGGTTGCGTGGTCTGGTTTACCCAATTCTTGGACGACCTGGGAGAACGAAGACCGTCTACGCCACCAGGAGTTTCCAAATGTTGTTGCTTAGGGACAATCAGGACATTAAGGAGAGGAGAATTCCACGACTATGGCCCATGAAAGCCCATCACACAAGCCCATGAAGAAGCCAGCCGTGTGAAGGCCCAAGCAATCGGCAAGTGAACTCTGTCTAGACAGAGATGTCCTTTCGCAATCAGCAGAGAAGGAGGATAACGACGTCAGGCGCAGTGACTCTCCTGGAGCAGATCACTAGGTCTAGGGAGATACAACTCTATAGTCTACAAGAATGACCTCCATGGGCAGAAGCTAGAGACCCTGACGAGCTTGGCAGACCATGATCTGAAATCAGGAGCAATCGGTGTCGAAAAAACTGTCTCTAATTTTTAGTTAGCTTCCCCAATTAAAAGGTGCTTGGTTGTCGGATTTGTAATGGCGTAATAAATAGGCTGCTTAGAGTTTCTTTGTGGCTGTTTCATATTCATTCAGTATTTAGACTAACACATCATGACTGCCGATTGAAGCTTGTTGCCCTCGATTTGTAGCAAATATTCTCGCATGCAGTTATAGAAAGTATTTCTCCTGCACACCACTAACTTTCAACTAATCATCAGTTGTTAATTAAAAAAAAGTACTAACAGAAACCATTTTGAACACATCATAGGAAAACACATACTTCCTCCGTCCAGAAATAACTGACTTGTATTTGTCTAGATCCAGATATATCTATACATGTTTTAGTGTATAGATACATGTGAATCTAAAAAATAGAAGTCACTTATTTCTGGAGGGAGTAAAATTTTTGGAGGTGAATTGGTCAATATGCTCCAAGGATAATCCATTTTGGGTGTTGATTTGGGATACCCAAAGGTCATTATGCAAAGCATTTTGCACCAAACATTTCTTCTTCCTAGATATCTCAAAAATTAGAGGGGCGATGTCCTTGGGTCTCATTCCATCGAGCCAACTCGCCTCCCAAAAGAGAGCCTTTTTTTCATCTCCGATGATGACCGTTGTGGCCGCCGCAAAGAGGTCATGATACTTTGAGGTACAAGGATTTCCAAGGCCGACCCATGGCTTGTTCTCATCTTTCCATTCTTGCCAAAGCCACCTTAATCTTAGGGCCGTCGCAAACTTTTTGAGGTTGAGGATTCCAAGGCCTCCTTTATCCTTAGGCTTGCAAACAAGGTCCCAATTAACTTTACATTTGCCACCGGTAACCTTATCACAAGCCGCCCATAGGTATGCTCTTCTCAAGCTATCAATCTTCTTTAGCACCTTAATAGGAACATCGAGGACTGTGATGAAGTAGATGACCACACTTGTAAGCACCGACTTCACAAGACTAGATCTCCCGACAATAGTAACGTGCTTTCCAATCCATGGCACAAGCTTTGCCGCCACCTTGTCTTCCAAAGGTTGGAAAAGGATTCTTTTGAGACGGTTCACCGATAAGGGAAGCCCAAGATACTTCATTGGGAAGGAGGTACGCATGGCCGGGAAAGCTTGTAGGATGTCCTCAAGATCGATGTTCTCACAACGGATAGGCGCCACTTGACTTTTTGTGCAATTTGTGACAAGTCCGGTGACCTCACCAAAAAGCTCAAGCATGGAAGCCAAGAAGGTAATGTCTTCTTTGATGGGCTTCACAAAGATAGCGGCATCATCGGCATATAGAGAAGTCCTAACCGTGGGGGAACGACCACGCAGCTTGTGAAGACGTCCTTGATCGGTGGCTTTGCAAAGAATTTGATGTAGCGGGTCTATTGCCAACACAAAGAGGAGTGGTGAGAGGGGGTCTCCTTGCCTAAGACCCCTCCCATGCTTTATTGGGTTACCGACCACGCCATTAAGGAGGACTCTAGAGGTTGAGGTGGATAGGAGCGCCGTAATCCACTCTCGAAATTTGCTTGGGAAGCCTAGGTGTTGAAGCATGTCCATCAAGTAGTCCCATCTAACTGAATCAAACGCTTTCTTGATATCGAGCTTGAAGAGGAGCGTCGGGCATTTAGCCTTGTGGAGTTTCCTTGCAAGGTTCTTCACATAGAGGAAGTTGTCATGAATGTGGAGTTTCCTTTGGGAGAAGCTTGCCAATGTAACTCTACAACCCCAAAGGCCGGACGCTATCTCTTGGAAGCTCACAAATGATGGACACTACTCGGCTAAATCGGCGTACAATATGCAATTCTTGGGCTTAACCACCTCATCGCTGCCCCCCATGTTTGGAAGCCTTGGGCAACTCCTAAATGCAAGTTCTTTGCTTGGTTGATCCTACAAAATAGAGTGTGGATGGTGGATAGGCTTTTCCGAAGAGGATGGCCAAATTGTGGACTATGTAAGCTATGCAATCAAAGACAAGAGTCGGCCCCCACCTCCTTTTCAAGTGTCGATTCTCCATAAGGATTTGGAACAAGTTAAAGACTTGGCTCGGTCTCCACCAAATCAACACGTCTACTTGGCACCAATTCCACTCCGTCAAAGAGTGGTGGAAGAAAGCGATTCACAAGAAAGGACCGCAAAGGAAGGCTTTGGCTTCACTCGCAATGTTGGTCTCATGGGAAATATGGAAGGAAAGGAACGCAAGAGTTTTTCGAGGCCACGCCGTCACCGTTGATATGATGGTAACAAAAATCAAGGAGGCAACACACTTGTGGTGCTTTGCGGGGGCAAAAGCTCTTAGTAGTTTAATCTTGCGCGAGTAGTCGTTTTTTTATTGTTGTTTGGTCTTGGCTTTGGCCAAGATATGGTTTGTAAGCACTATCTAAAAACCTTCCCCTTAATCAATGAAAATGGCAAGCCTTTTGCCTTGTTTCAAAAAAAAAATTTGGAGGTGAGCACGCGCGTCTATGTACCAACACGTATTGGTTCATTTTAAGTGTCAAAAAAACTCCCAATTATTATATCGAACCAGTACGGGACCTCTGAAGAGAGAGGCTCTCCCAAGAGACGGCGACAGCGGCGGCAAAACCCATCTAGGGTTCCTTCCCTCCGCCGACGACGTCATCGGTCTGTCCCGTCTCCGGCGGTCTTAGGGCCTTGGAGGCGTGGCAGACCACAGCCTCTCGCCGGCGGGAGGTGTCAGTGTTTTGTTTAGACTATTTTTAGTGTCTTTTTTAGGATGTTGAGACAGCGGCTACATCCTGAAGTTAGAATAAAGTACTTCCCGTCCTATCCTCGCTCTGGTGATGCGTCTAGCATCGACGAAGGGCGTGTGGAGTCGTGATCCCTTGGGATCTGGTCGTTTTTCGTTGGTATGTTTTGAGGTCAGTCTCTTCCGATATACGTTGGTCATCTTCGGCGATGGTTGTTGCTCTGGTGCGCTGGTCCTTTGAAGTCTTAGCACGACGACTTCCCGTCTGTCTACTACAACAAGCTCTACTACGACAAGCTTTGCTCGACTCCGGAGATGGAGGGGCGAGGACGGCAGCGCGCCTTCGGCTCGTGCCAGTGTTTGTAGTCGTCACTAGGTGGTCCATTGACCTATTTATAATTTTTATTACTTTTAGAATTCTTTGTACTGCTGTCGATGAATATTAATAGATTGAAGGAAATTCGCAAAAAAAAATCCCAATTAACAGGTGGCGCCAACACGTGCTAGTGGATAGATATGTGCAGTGCCAATCAAGTCAAAGCTTCGTGTGGAAAAAGATCTGTGTTGCCGGCGGCGGCGCACAAGCAAACACATCGGGCATGGACATTGGAGCAAATTTCCAAACAGATGGCACATCAAGCTTTAATTTAACTACATACGCAGCGATAGCATCCTGAAAGGGAAACCGATTGAGTCAACACAATTACACAAGTACCCAGAGTGACAGTACAAGTATGCGAGAAAGGAGGGCCTCACCTAGGTTGCCATATTTGAGCTAGACACCAAGTTCTTACTCTACCTTCGACAAGTACCATGGCCGTGGGATTCACTGGCGGCGGCGCCGGCGGTGGCGAGGACCAGCAGCGCCGTTATGGCGGGAGGGTCACCGCGTTTGCGGTGCTCTCCTGCGTCACGGCGGCCATGGGCGGCGCCATCTTCGGCTATGACATCGGCACCGCAGGAGGCGTGTCATCGATGGAGCCGTTCCTCAGGGAGTTCTTCCCGGAGGTACACCGGCGGATGCAGGCCGGTGCTGGCGTCGGCAACTACTGCAAGTTCGACAGCCAGCTGCTCACACTCTTCACCTCGTCGCTCTATGTCTCCGGGCTACTCACCGCCGTGCTCCTCGCGTCGTGGTTCACGGCCAGGCACGGGCGCCGGCCGTCAATGATCCTCGGTGGCCTCGCGTACCTGGCCGGCGCGGCAGTCAGCGGCGGGGCGGTGAACGTGTACATGGCCATTCTTGGCCGGGCGCTGCTCGGCGTCGGGCTCGGATTCGCTAATCAGGTATCAAGTGCAGCATGAGATTCTTTATTGGTGATCCATCGTGTCAATTACTAGATGAACGCGTACACGCGAGATGACAATTTTGATGGCAGGCAGTGCCACTGTACCTGTCCGAGATGGCGCCGGCGCGATACAGGGGAGCCTTCAGCAACGGCTTCCAGTTCAGCCTCTGTCTAGGCGCTCTCGCTGCGACCGTCGTCAACTACTTCGCGCAGAAGATCAAGGCCGGCTGGGGATGGAGGCTCTCGCTGGGCCTGGCCGCCGTCCCCGCCGTGCTGCTCACCGTCGGCGCCATTTTCCTGCCAGAGACGCCCAACAGCCTCGTACAGCAAGGCAGAGACCGTGGCGAGGTGAAGGCGATGCTACAAAAGATCAGAGGCATCGAAGCCGTCGACGAAGAGCTGGACGACATCGTCGCCGCTAATGACCCCACGGGACAGGACGAGGACACCGACAACAACGGTCTGCACATGATCCTGTCGCGGCGACGGTACCGCCCGCAGCTCGCCATGGCCATCCTGATACCGTCGTTCACGCAGCTCACGGGGATCAACGCCATCGGGTTCTACGCGCCGGTGCTCCTGCGCACTATCGGCATGAACGAGAGCGCGGCGTTGCTGTCCACCGTCGTCATGGTCATCGTTTCCTCGGCATCGACGTTCGCGTCCATGTTCCTCGTCGACCGCTTCGGCAGGCGGACGCTCCTCCTCGTCGGCGGCGTCCAGATGTTCGTCTCCGAGGTGCTCATCGGCGGCATCATGGCCGCGAAGCTCCGCGACGAAGGTCAGCTCACTAGAACGTACGCTCTCGCACTCATCATCCTCATCGGCGTATACTCCACCGGATTCGGCTGCTCCTGGGGCCCGCTGAGCTGGCTGGTGCCGAGCGAGATCTTCCCGCTGGAGGTCCGGTCCGCCGGGCAGAGCGTCACCGTGGCGTCGGGCTTCGTCTTCACCATCTTTGTCGCGCAGTACTTCCTGGCCATGCTATGCCGGTTGAAGGCGTGGCTCTTCTTCTTCTTCGCTGGGTGGATCATGGCGATGACGGCGTTCGTATACCTCTTCTTGCCAGAGACGAAGGGGATACCCATTGAGCAGATTGACAAGGTGTGGGGGCTACACTGGTTCTGGAAAGGAGTTGTGAGAGTTGAGGAACTGCCGGCTGCTCCCGAGAAGCTCTGAAGCAGTGAAACTGCTTGCATTGGTGTATTCTTTCAGATAACAAGTTCAGTAGTTCCAGCTCAAAAAAAAAAAGTTCAGTAGTTCTTTCTTCCCTAAGGGCTTCCGTTTCTGTATCTCTACACTAGAAATGGTAGAAATGTATGCAAATGTAAAGCTCACTGCACTATACAAATCGCAATTGTCCTTTACTTTTTCTCCGATAAAAACTATAGTACTAAAAGGAAGATGTCAATTACCCCGCCTAAGTCTAGACACGAAGAATGCACATAGCTGGAAAACAAAAGAATAAGAAGACAAAAGGCCTTGCCGTAGTAAACAAAGACCACCAGCAGCAAAAGCATCACCAGTAGAGATGGCACCTCGACTCCAACAACGATTCTCCAAAAACGACGACTCAACGAAGGTAAAAGTGCACAAATACCGTCCATCATCTGGAAACTAGTTGGTCAGATCCTAGGATTTTTCCATGGAGAAAGTCTAATCTCCAGACAAAGCCTTCTACAAGGAGATGACTAGGGAGTCACCGTTGACAGGTACAACCACCGAAGGTTAGACCTAAGATTTTCACCCGGACATTAAGACACAGAACTCCAAGAGCACCACCAAGAAACAAGTATGACATTGTCACTATATGGTGTCAGGTGGGATCCCACCAAAGTCTCACTTGTAGAGGTGGGATTTTGGTAGGATCCCACTTGACACCCTAGGTCACCACCACTTGGCAGGAACTACTACAAATATTGTAGAGTGTTGGTCATGAGGAAACCATACTTCTTCACCCATCCTTCTTGACCCTTCTCACGGCCAGCACGTAGCTAGCGGTCTCACTCAACATGAGCATGGCGAGTCTCTTGCCATCGGCCTATCTTAACATGTACACCTCCGTCCCCGGACCATGGTAATCGCGGCTAATGCCGTAATTGACATACCGCAAGTAGCCGGACCAAGTGGATCTTGGAGCCACCAATGACCCTCTGCCAACCCTACCCCGAGGCCCTTGGATTCAGCGCATCGGCAACCACAATCGTCCTAAAGCCAGGGCCAAATCCTAGGGGCAAATGAGCGGGAGCCCGAACTGCCTGTCATGGTCGTAGCATCCGCATGTCAATGACCTCGGCAAGAGCAACAACATGCCACGCCAGGAAGACAATCAGATATTTGCCAGAGAAATATTGTACTAGCAGCTGAATTGGATCTCTGCGAGATGTCGTAGAAGACTAGATGCTAAGTCAAAGGAAAACACTAAAATGGGAGACTCCCGCCGCCGGTGTCTGTCGTTAGACGGCCTGCTCTAACGACAGCGGGACTGAGGCAGGGCAGGAAAGGAGGCCGGTGGCGGTGTAGGCTAGGTTTCCCATCACCTCAAAGAGGGACACAGAGGTCAAGGAAAAAACTGTTCACAGAAATTGCCTTTTACTTGCACTGTCCTAAAAACTAGAAGGACCGCATTAGAGTTTATACAAATACAAACTAGTCGACTGCTTTAGAACAAACCGAATAGAAGTTTCAAAAAGATATGAAGCAAAGTTTAGATTTTTTAGGGTTGCAACGGTACCCGTATAACTAAAATTTAGTTTTAACTAGACTAATTTTTTTTTAAAAAATTAGAGCTAGACTAACCAATTTTAACGACGAAGCAGGACGATGGGGTGCCGCTCTGCAACCCGGCACTATATATGTCGGTTCGGCGATGCGCTGGATCATTACGATGGTGCACGTGGTGATGCTGCTACAGTGTGGCGATTGCGTCATAGTTGCATGATACAAGATTCACAAAATATGTAGCGCTATTGTTCCTAATGTGGCGGTTTTTACAATGCAAATTATAGAAACATCACTATCACACATTATCACCTGACCCCACAAAATAAAAGATGCTATTGGCACACATCGATAAAGAACATCTAAAATTTTATGTACTCTCTCCGTTTACTAATGTAAGATATTCTAGTAGTATATTTTTCTAAAACACATGTATGTAGATGTATTTTAGTGTGTAGGTTCACCTATTTTAGAGTGTAACTAATCAATTTTAAAATATTTCTTCCGTCCTAAAATAAGTGATTTAGTTTGTCTAGATTCGTATGTATCTAAACACGTCTAGGTGCATTCAAATCTAAACCAAGTCAGTTATTTTGGAATGAATGGAATATCTAAAATGTCTTACATTATGAACGGCGAAAGTAGTTTAAAGCATTTACGAACGGGAGAAAAATTAGGGACACTCCACACCTGGGGTGATCGGATCTTATCATTACATAGCACAAATTCAAAGTATCTTGCAAGGCAAGGCAGCAATCCAAACCTATCAAACCGAATAACAAATAAGATCGGTCAAATAAGATCGGTCGTTGGAAGGAGGGATTAGGTTACGAATATGCCTAACAATCTATACAAGAGATATACTGTAACACATTTGTTCGCTTTGCAATATATTTTTAACACTTCCTAACTTTAATTCTAAGTTTCACTTGGGTATATTTTGGTGGAGTCCGTTACGGCTAGATATATTTGGTAGTTTAATTTTGTAATCTAATTCTATCTCTAGTAGTTTTCTTATCTCCAAGTCTTCTAGTATTATATAAACAGCCTAAGGGCTCACGATGTAATCACCTCTTAGAATATCAATACAATCTATACTTCCGCAATCTTTCATGTTATCAGAGCGGGTCGCTCCTCGGCCTAGGGTTTAGCCACCACCGCTTCCGCCACGCCGCCCCGGAGAGATCCTTCTACGCTGGGGGCTGTGCAATAGTAGATTAAATCTTCTTCGCAAAATTTTCTCGCCGGCCCCTCAACTGGCGTTTCTTCTTCTTTCGCCGATCATAGATCGGATTGCGTTGTCTACAACCGCATGTTGTCATCACGCGCCTCTACTTCAATCTCGGCGTTGACTCATCTTCGGCAAATCATCGCCAACGATCATGCCAAGGAGGCTCCGCGCGGCGTCCAAGGTCACGCGCTGTGTCGGCTGCTCCGTCCTCACGTCGACACCACGCCGGCATGTCTTCGCTGACATCGACCGGGACGCACGTCCCCGAGTACACGCCTCGCCATCAACAAAGGGCTGCAACTTTATCAACTGCGGTCATTATCACCGACAACCATCTATAGCAACATCATCGCCACATCATCGCCGCCACCACCAATCGTGCTCATCATCAACGCCAACAAATTTTTCTCCATGAGCGACGCCGCGCTCATACAAGGGAAAATACCGGTCTAATCCCCGAAATCGACTACCGCTACAATTCAATCGCCATCGACAACTACCACCGTCGTGTTCGTCCACCACAACCTTGCCGCCAGAGTCGCAGTCTAATTTTTATTTGCACAAGTCTATGCTCAATTTTTCTTCTTGCAGCCACTTCGTCTACTCCGACACGGCGGACAACTTCTACACCGATCATTTACGGAAATTTTTCTTTGCTCCTCAATCCGGCTCTGGCACTCATGGCTCGTGATGGTCCCTGTCTTCGCACGTCCAGTATTGGCAACACCGACGCGTGCCTTCGTCCCCGACACGCTCCCGAGTCTAGCAAGCTCGGCATTGTGGGTCGAGCTACTTTGACCCAAATTACGTCTACCTCAACTACTACGGCGAATTCTCCAGGCTCAACAACGATATCGACCACAACACAGCAATATCATCAATGGTGACGACTTCCCCAACGGCACCATCGACCACAACTATAGTACCCTCACTCCCCGCTACATCGACATCGACAACAAGGGATACCACCTCACCTTCGGCTTATTCTCTAGTCAGACCGTCCGTGTCACTACCGATCCGGCTGCGGGGGAGGGGTGCTAGAGTATGTTACGGCTAGATATATTTGGTAGTTTAAGT
The DNA here is from genome assembly GCA_023614405.1 of Avena insularis. Taxonomy (NCBI): domain Eukaryota; kingdom Viridiplantae; phylum Streptophyta; class Magnoliopsida; order Poales; family Poaceae; genus Avena; species Avena insularis. Next base: position 260,022,160 of record CM042690.1, on the reverse strand, counting down.
TTGTAATCCAATTCTATTTTTAGTAGTCTTCTTGCCCCCTAAGTCTTCTAGTACTATATAAAAAGCCTAAGGGCTCACGATGTAATCACCTCTTGCAATATCAATACAATCTATACTTCCGCAATCTTTCATATTTGATATTCATTTTTCAGGATCTATAGTTACAAGAAAGTAACACATAAGTGAAAGGCCACAGCTGCCGCCTAAAGGGGGTGAATAAGCAGTTTAAAACTTTTACGAGATGGGCTTAACAAAGCCAGAATAAAACTAGTATTTACTTTGTCAAGCTCAAAACCTTTATAAACTACGGTTCATCTATGTGCACCAACAACGTATGCTAAGAAAGACATGCAACTGTGTGATAGCAAGCACCAACAACTTATGCTAAGAAAGACAAGCAACTGTGTGATAGCAAGATATATGACCTCAAGCACGAAGGCTATCACAAAATAAAGTGCATAAGTAAATAACTCGGATATAAAAATAACCGAGGCACGTAGAGACAATGATGTATTACCGAGTTCCTCCCATAAAAGGCCTGGTCCACTTCTCCACTATCGGTACCCTTCGAGGCGGGAACCTGCGCCTTTACAACAAGCTTGGGGCACATATCCATAACTGAATTGGAGGCTCCCAAGTATCACCAAAAACCTGCAAAACAACTAAACTGTCTAGGGTTCCAAGAACCCAAGAGTAAAAAGCTTCTCATGTTTCACCCAATCGAATCCTCACCGAGAACTCAAACCAATGCACCAAATGCAATGGCAAGAGCACAATAAGTGCTCAAGTCCTTCTCTACCAAATTTCACCAAAGCTACAAAAACTATTGGGGAATAAGAGAGGAAGAACAGAAGAGAAAATCCACAAAAGAAACCCTAAAATCTAAATCCCAAGATGTTCCCCTCACATAGAGGAGAGATAGATTGGTGGAGTTGTAGATCTAGATCTCCCCTTTCAAATCCCCCCAAAAGATTCACAAAATATGGGAGGGATTGAGAGTATTTGCAAGATCTTGAAGGTAGAAACAATGGAGGAGAGAGAGGATGCAAACAACCAGCCCAAGGAGGAAGAAGGGGACTTTTATAGCCTCCCCCAATGAAATATGACCATTGGGACCCCTCAGGCCGGATTATCCGCCCCCACATGGGCCGAGAATTCCGCCCCAGCCAAAATATGGCAGGATTTCGCGGTGCGCTCCTCTATATAGCAGGCGAATATTTGGGTCGGGTAATTTGATATCTGTCCGGATAATCCGTCCCTTCGAAAACTGGCAGAAACAACAAGACTGAAATGATCATAACTTTTGCATCCGGATTCTAATTTTGATGATCTTGGGATTGTTTCAAAGATAGTAACGAGCTCTACAAGATTATGTGGGGAACCATTATAGTCTGGAAAGGAAGGATATAAACAAATGATGAAAGGTTTAACCTAGCTATAAAATACAAACCGGTAAAATTCCAACATCGAAACCACAATAGAGAATGCATATAAAATCCGTTTTTGAGGAACCTGAGATTTTCGTGGATATTAACACAAGGTCTAAATCCTCTCGTGTATAAGAACTAAATAATAACCAAAAAATATGATACCAAGTATGCAAAGGTTTGAGCTCTCTCCAAAGGATAGGACCAAGTTACTAACTTCAGAGCCCCTCTTGATAGTACGATTACATATCCTATATATCGGTCTCCCCAACTAAAAACACAAGACCAGTAAGAAAGAAACCCTATCAATATAATACCTTTGTCTTGTGCATATTCCACTTGATCTTGATGATGGTGATCTTTTCCACCTCAAGATGGAACATCTGTTTTGATTGCGCTAGCTTGGTAAAGACTTGCTAATTGCTCCCCCACACTCCACTATGGGAGACCTCTATTTTAAGCATATCTTTACATATCCATGATCAAAAACACAACAAAATCACACCTCTGGCTCCGAGGCCGCCGCCCAACGCAACAACCAGGACGACCTTCGCATTGCCTAAAGATGAACTAGCCGGGTCGACGAACTCGTTGTCCACAGAGATCTCCAAGTCGCCACCCAAGCCCATGCCATGCCACGGCCAAGCCCCATAGCGTCGTATCTACAAAGAGATTCAAGGCCACCGCCTCGACATCCAACCGACAGTCGGGTATCCTCCTTCCCTTACCATAGAATCGCCCTGACCGGCTATCGCGAACCAGTCGACACCGAGGGGGCCAAGAGCCTCCAAGGCGCCTCCTCCAATAAGGCAGTGACGCATTTCTCGCCTTTGCCCGCTCTCGATGGATCTTATGTTTTCACCCAAAGATCTTGGGACCACTCCCATCAGTTGGTATCGAGAGCTCTACAATGACACCAACAAGAAGGAGAACGATGCCCGTAAGCGCCACCGCTGTCGACACCGACGCAAATCGGTGCAAGGCTTTTGCCCAGAGATCGACCCGCCCGCAAAGCGAGGTGGGTAACAAGCCGAATGGTGAGGCTCTGCCTCCAACCACCGAGCTCCTCCGTAAGACGTGGCAAACATGAAACCTAAAGCCGTGAAAATTACGCCACGGCTTCCCAAAGCAGCCTTTGATAAGAGGTTGCCTCCCTGGCTTCCTCACTGTAGATCACGTACCAAGCCTTAGTCCACGCCCGGGGCGTTGCATCCTCACAGCACCATCGGACCAAGCTATGGAGATGGTGCGAACCACGACCAAAGCAGCCCCATCACCTCCTTCCGCCTAGGCATCTCTCCGACCATCCTCATAGAGGCACGGCTCCACATCATAGTCGTTGCCCGCCCCAAGCCCAGATCAGGCCCGGGCAACACCGCTGCCACACCCACGCAAAAGGGGCGCCACCACTGCCTGCTGCACCGCCATCGCCTTTGGCCACCAAAATTGCACTGAACGACTGCCGCCACCACACGCCGTGCTCCGCCGACCACCGAGTCAAGCACCCACCAACCCTGAACGCTGCCAGGAGCTCAGAGATGAGGAAGTCGCCCCGCCGCCACCTTCCTTGGGTCGAGCACGACTTTGCCGGCAGCCCCTCCGGTGGCTGCTATGTGGGGGAGAGGGAGGAGGGGTCCCTGCTAGTGGTGGCTGGGGTTTCCCTCCTGCCCCCGGGTTGGGCGACGCGGGGGCTAGAGCGACGAGGGAGTGGAAAAAACCACGGTGTAGTTGAGTAGTTGGGCAGAGACCCGATGCCAGGAACCGTTTCACGTCTTTAGTAACAGGTTGTTTGGTTCAGTGGCTATCCAGTGGATGACAAGGGATATTCATTTTTTTTGTGGTTATCCAGTGTTTGGTTTAGAGGGTGGAGGGGATATGGATAACCACTTTTGGCTTAAAATGGTGGTTGAGCATATCCCACAAAAAGAGCTGGATGAGCACAACTACTTTTAGATAGCTCCTCCGAAGTGTTTTTCTTTTTGTAGATTTTGACTGGCTATCCCTAACCACTTTTTCCCCACTTTAGCCAAACACAAAAAATGGCTACCCCTAACCAGCTGGTTGGGGATATCTCATCTCCTAAATGACATCCTCTAAACCAAACAGCCCCTAACTAGTTAACCTTCCGTCTAGATTAAATATACTTTATCTATTTTTAAATATAAGCTGTTTTAGCATTTTTTTGGAACAGATTGTTTTTTTTATAAAAATCATATATTAATATTAAGAGATATCAACTACATCCAGCCTCTGCAACAATGCATGCCCTAGTGGTCTTACGGAGTATCTTTTAGTGTGTAGGTTCACTCATTTTGGTCCGAACCTACATAATAAAGACGTCTAGATACATGTGTTTTAGAAAAAGACTAAAATATCTTATAATTTGAAACAGAGGGAGTATAACTTAGGTTAACATACGACACCTTCGGGTACGCGTGTCTTCCTGATTTAAAATTTCACGGGCTATGTTTTTACTAGATTTTTTTTCCCCTTTGATCCGCTTTCATCTCCATTTTGACATTCTTTACCCGTCTATGTGGACTCGTGGGCTTGTGGTAGTTTTCCTACAGGGACAAGGATCGTTAGTACTGTCTCTCCAATTACTTAGATACGAATGTATTTAAACACGTTTTTATACACAAATATAGTAAATTCGCGACATCTAATTCGGAGCAAGGATCCAAGAGTAATAAAATACAACCAAAATTGTGGTACACTCTAAAATAAGATTTCATCTTTACTCAGTTGTATGAATTTAACATTAGTTCATCAACCCTAACACTGAGTTACATGAATAATTAAATGTAAAATCCTTAATATTGAGTCGCAACTCGCTAGCCTAAGGGAAACGATTTTAATGACCCTCGTCTGACCAAAAAAAACTGAATATGTTATTTTTTTAAGAAGTGAGTCTAATTTATTTGGTTATAGAAGTGGATATACAACTTAGCCATTTCAGGTTCAAGTCCTCATGTGCATGGATTTTTGGTTCTTATTATTTAAAAAAATATTGTTGGGGCTACACCTACCGCATTTCTTTCAAAAAGAATTATTTATAAAACTTGTGTTGACAAGAAACAAAAATAAAAATACACTAAAAGAAACGGTACTTCTGGACAATGTAATAAAAATTAAAATCAATATCAACCATTACAAACAAGTCAAGAAAAACACAATAAATTTAAGAAATAAAAACATCCTACAAGGCATCTAGAAAACTACGAATCAAAAAATACCAAGTTAAAAAGGCAAGAATTTTGGTTATAATTTTAGTTAAATCACATGGTTTTCCAAAACATTATAATTATTTTGCATTTTTTAAGTTCTTACTGTCTTTTCATGAATATTTTGTTTTTCTTAATTTTTTTTATTTTTCTTCACATTTTATACCTTTTACACCCTATATTTACAATTTTCCACAAAAAACTATGTTCCCTCTATCAAGAAGCAGAGGGAGTACTACTCCTTTCATCTTCGACATCTTCTTTTGGACAAATATTCGACATCTTCTTTTGGACGAAGGGAGTACCATTTGAAACCCCTCTTCCTCGAAATTGACCCCCCCCCCCCCCCCCGCAAAGAAAAATTCATCCTTCGAGGTCATTTGCTACAAAAGAAAAGAACATGGTCTACTACTCCGGACACGCCAGAACCTTTTGTAGTTAGGTAAGCAACCAAATCTACAATTTCGGTACCCAAAGTTAAAAAAAATGTTAAGAGATAAGAGTTTTTTTTGTGAATAGGACCCTGGTATTAAAAGAAACATCGAATAGTACAAAGCATCACAAGAAAAATGAAAATTACAACAAGATCCTTGAGAAACCCTTCGTCTTCAACTTCTAGACCGTGTCGACGGCGTGCCGCCGCTACCGCTCCTCCCTGAGCTGGCCTGATGTGGTTGTTTGCAGACGGAAAGCGCCAATGGATCAAGAAGACCACATTTGTCCTAGAGACGAAGAAGAAGGATGAACTGCCAATGAAGCTCCTTGACAATCTGTAGATTCCCACAACCAGGAGAAGCCCTAGAAAACCACACCACTCCCACAAGCTTCTCGACGCCCCGTCGAGATGGGGCTGAAGCTGGGGAGAACTTATTGGAAGAGACACCGCCACCACCACCACCTGAAAAATAGGAAAAATGGAGACCTTCTACCGGCGGGGGCATATATCTACCCCGCCTCTATGGCCACATAGACGAGGCAGATCGGCGGCGGCGGCGACGTAAGGCGACAAACCCTAGTCTCCTTGCTTGTGTGGGAGAGGGGAACGGTTCGGGGTTGAGAGATAAGAGTTGGGGGAGCGCTACGCGTCCCCCGGGGGATCAAAACTTCCGATCCCCTAGGTCCTTGTGCTGACACGTGTCCCTTCTAATTCCCGCTTTTGGTACACTGTGCCCCGCTTTTGCTACATAATGCCCCGCTTTTGCTACATGTAGCAAAAACGTTCGGTCTAAAAAATAGAAAATAGACTGGACCTCGCCGGAGATTTCGTCGGAGACCTCACCGGCGACCGTGTAGCAAAAAAATTGTGCTAGTGTAGCATACCCGACCTCGCCGGAGACTCGCCGGAGGTTTTCACCGATAGACCTCGTCGGAGGCCGTGTAGCAAAAAACGATACGCTATTGTAGCAGAATCGCAAAACCGTGGTAGCAAAAAAGCATGCTAATGTAGCAAAAAGAACGACCTCGCTGGAGACATCGCTGGTGGCTGCCGTAGCAAAACCGACTTTGCTGAGGACTTTCGTCCAAAATATCGTAGCAAATACTTTGAGCTATTGTAGCAAAAATATAGAAGAGAAAAAGCAAAAACTTGCTACTATTGTAGCATCATGATGTCTTCGCACTTCTATTCTTGTAGACAGCTGTTGGGCCTCCAAGTGCAGAAGTTTGTAGAACAGCAGCACGTTTTCCCTTAAGTGGATCACCCAAGGTTTATCGAACTCAGGGAGGAAGTGGTCAAAGGTATCCCCTCTCAAGCAACCCTGCAATCAAGATACAAGAAGTCTCTTGTGTCCCCAACACACCCAATACACTTGTCAGGTGTATAGGTGCACTAGTTCGGCGAAGAGATAGTGAAATACAAGTGGTATAGATAATTATAAGTGGCAACGGTGATAGAAAATAGCTTGATGGCGTGGAAAAGACTAAAGTAAAACTGAAATAAAGATAGAAGCAAGAAAACATGTAATAGATCTAATAGCAAACGGTGTTTCAGTGCTTAGAAACAAGGCCTAGGGATCATACTTTCACTAGTAAACACTCTCATATAAATATATTCTTCTTTATGATACTACGCTGAACTACTCTCTGGTTGGACACTCTAATCCATGGTAGGGCTATAACAGCACACCTCAAAGTAAGCCTTTCCCATCTAGATAACCCCACACTATCACCTTGAGCACTAGATGGTTCAAACAAACACCACAATTTCATAAAGGCATCCAACTCCAAATATAACTCATAACAAGTATTTGAAATCTCTAGCCTAAGTGCCACCATGGTGTGCACACTGTCAACTTCACACACATGGGGAGAGCAGAGATCTATTAAAGCACTTGAGTAGCAAGGTAGATCTATAGATTACAAGCTCATGATCTCAATAAGATCATGCATAGAGAGAGATGAACACATAGCTAGGTAGAACCCTTAGCCTCGACAGAGAACTACTCCCTCATCATCATGGGAATCAGCAATGGTGATGGATATGGTGGTGGAGATCGATGGAGATGGCTCCTGGGCACTTCCCCGTCCCGGCAGGGTGCCGTAACAGAGACTTTCTATCCCAAGAATCTCCCCTTCGGTGGCGGCGGTGCTGCAGAACTCTTTGTGGCTGCAGGCTTGATGATTTAGGGTTTTTGCATCGAGAGGATTTTATAGGCGAAGGGGCAAGGTCGGTGGCCGGCCAGGGGGCCCACACCATGCCCTGGCGCGGCCTGGGCTAGCCTGCGCCACCACATGTTGTGGCCACCCTGTGGCCCCTCTCCCTCTCATCTTCTGGCTCCGTGAGTCTTTCGGTAAAATATCGACTTTGGATTTTGTCCGGTCCAATTCCGAGAATATTCATTTTCTGACTTTTCTGGAACCAAAAACAGAAGAAAACAGGCAACTGGCACTGTGGCATCTTGTTAATAGGTTAGTCCAAGAAAGTGTATAGAAATACTCCAAAGTGTGGACAAAACATAAGAAAGTAGATACAAAATAAGCATGGAACATCAAAATTATAGATACGTTTGCAATGTATCAACATCCCCAAGCTTAACTTCTGCTCGTCCTTGAGTAGGTTGATGACCCACAAGTATAGGAGGTGTATCACAGTATTTTCGATAAGTAAGAGTGTCGAACCCAACGAGAAGCAGAAGGTGCTGGCTAGTGGTATGGATCAGGAATTCTCTGCAAATACTTAGCAAACGGATTTTTAGGGGTTTTCGATAAAACAAGTAAACAAAGTACGAGTAAACAAAAGACAGTAGGAATAAATGCAGCAAGTGGCCCAATCCTTTATGCAGCAAAGGACAAGCCGGTTGTATTTCTATAGATGATCAAACGTTCTCGAGGACACATGGGAAGATTGTCAAGTGCTTTCGCTTCATATAGTTGATTAATCTTCTTTAGCTTGCTAAGTGTTGTGTGGGTGAACCTGTGCTAATGTACCGCCCCATCCAAGACTAATACATACTTGTGATTATACCCCTTGCAAACATTCACAAGACAAGAAAGTAATTAAGGTAGAAACCTAACCACAGCTTTAAACTCTAAGACCCTTATGTCCCTTGTGCAATGGTTTCCTAACGGGGTTCAGGTTTCACACTCCAAAGAACCCCTACGATTAGTATCCAAATACACAATGCATTCCCCTAGGCCCATATAGGTGAAGTGTCATGTAGTCGACGTTCACATGACACCACTAGAAGAAGTACACCACAATTTAAATAACAATCTATTGAATCTTTCTCAACACAACTCCACTACTAACAACAAGACTTCTCCCATGTCCTCAAGAACAAAACGAACTACTCACAAGACATCATATGGATCATGATCAGAGATGGAATAATGATGTATAACAATCTGAACATAAACAATCATTCAATGGTTCACTCAATAGCATCAACTACAAAGAGTAATCAACACCGGGAAAGTTTCCCCTATGAACTATGCAAGATTCAACGCAATTGTTACAGCAATATGGAGATGGTGATGAGGGTGCTGATGGTGATGATGATGATCCCGATGAAGTCCATCTTGATGGTGGTGTTGATGGCGACGATCTCCCCTCTCCGGGAAGGAATTCCCCCGGCAGAAATCTGTCTGCCGGAGAATCTTTCTCTCTCGGTGTTTTCCGCCCCGCAGAGACGGCGAAATCTTTCTGTGGTCGCTCCCCGAGTCTTAGGGTTTCGTGGGGATGATATACGCCAGAGGGGAGAGGTGGAGGGCAGAGGCCACACCACTCCCAGTAGCGCCTAGGCATGCCTGCCATGGGGTGGTGTGGGCCCCGTGGCCCACCTCCACTCCATCTTCAGCATCTGAGTCTTCGGAAAATAGGATTTTCCGTATATTTTCCCGGATTTTCGATCTTCGAATTTTGCCTCCAAACAGCACCTTTTCCATCAGAATCCTGATTGCAGCGGTCCATGCTCCAAAAGTCATCAACCATGCAAAAATAGATGAAATAACATAAGTATCACCTCTCAATACGAAATACATCAATGAATAATAGTGAATTAAGACATAGAATAGTGATGCAAAATGGACGTATCAACTCCCCCCAAGCTTAGACTTCGCTTGTCCCCAAGCGAAACTGAGCTCAATAAACATGACCTCAGGTTTATGGAGTGAAGAGTCGATAAAAGAATACGGACAAGAAGCATCACATTCATTAAATACATAGATCATAATAGAAGACAACTCACTATTATATAACTCAACGTGTAATAAGTAAAGGAAACACAATAAAGATACATAAAGTGAATCATAATTGGTAATGGCAAACTTAGCTCTTGGTCGAAGAATAGTTGATAATTTGCTGGAGTTCGCAAATAGCTAGCTTTTTCAATGATAGCTTTCAAAGTAGTAAACTTCAAGATAAGAGCAATGTGCAAAGCAAGGAACAAAGGACATGATTGAATAAATCATCATATGAATGAATGAAACACAACAACTCAAAATACTTGCTGAGATAGAAGGGAGTAGGTTTACTGACTCAACTACAAAGTAAAAGAAAGTCCATTCAAAGAGGGAAGCAGGGATTGCAAGTCTCATAAAGAGCTCCCAAAAATTATGATACTTACTAGCTTTCAGCTCTCATTGCCCCTATCATAGGCATATTTTGGTGATTAAGGTTAAAGTGACACAACTAAGAGGATATGCTTGACAAGTTATAAGTTGAAATCTCATGCCCCTTACTTATGAGTACCGATCCTCATGCTACTCAACTTCAGTCACGAGCAAGCTCTTGTCATTGTAAATACATGCGTATCATTGAGAACCGCCAACGGGGTACCCCTTGCACATGACACAGGAGCTATCCCATAATCAAAATGACAAGGAAAGCAGACAGTGAGCATCTCAGCGATCTTTTTATTTGCTATTTGCATAGGTTTTTATTGAGGATGCTTCATAGAATGCTCACTATAGTTATGTTGCAAGTTTCCACCATGATTAGGCATGGCTTAGGCTAGTGGCCCAGGCGTTTCTCTAACACACATATAAACTCCATGATCTTACAAGTTCCACTTTTATTTCACACCGCCGGGATCCATAAGCAAAAGAACATGATATCTACTAGGTACAAGTAGCAATGAAGTGTTGAAAGCGGTCCCCATGATACATGGTTCGGCTAACTTCAACTCATAAAGCGCAAGCATATACGCAACAAAGAAGGACCCAATGGTTCAAGTTTATTAAATGCAAGAAAGTAAAGTGTGCCTTCAAGTTCGTAAGAGCTTTAATCACTAATTTTCACATAACAAGTTTAATTTGGGAGGTAGAAAAACCAAAAATTTACTTGGAATAGCAATAATGCTACTAGGTAGGTATGATGGACACAAATGGCAAAGGTTTTGGTTTAAAGGAGATGGATGCACAAGAAGAATACCCTCTCAGTATAGGTTTTTGGCTAGCAAGGCTGGGTAGCAAGTACAAGAGTTGAAGGAAACAACCAAACATACAAATGATAAAAACAAACATGCAATCTTCCTTGGAAGCACAAAAGATCTTAACTAGAGAATACTAGACTTATGAGCAAATCAAGAAAGAAAAATGATGAAATTATTTTTCTTTAGAGTACTACTATCTTTTTCTTTTCAACTCTCAAAAAGGTGTTGCTACTGACCGAGCCGGGTTTGCCAAAACCAACTAAATTAACTCAATGATCCCAGAGTGCTACCAATACTAACAACAAGATCAATTATATAACCACGAATTGAAAACTAACATAAGCTATGCAAAAGGGTGAATGATAGAACTTCTCATTAATATTCCATAACGGAAACTCACACCAAGGGATACAAATCTAACGAGAGAGGGGACACTTCCATAATTCAAACCATACTACATAATAACTCCTCTATTCATGATATGACTCTACTAATAAGGTAAAAAGATAGAAGATAGTGATATGATACCGCGGCACTCCCCCAAGCTTGGAACAAACCAAGGGGATGCCAAACTTGATGACGAATTACTCCTTAGGTGGTGGTGGTATCCTCTCAATGAGCTCTCTGATTAGTTTCCCCAAGTCCTCAATCTCGAAGGTGAGATTACGAATAAGCTGCGAGTTTTGCTCAATGCGGCTCATGATCATGTCGGGTTGAGAATTCCAGCTCTTGCTATTCTTTCCCCACTCTTCCTCCTTGAAGTCTTCTTTTCCTACATGGCTAGAACGAGGCAAATCCCAATTGGAGGGTAATTTCTCCTTGGGCATATTCTGGTATTGATGCTCGTGGATAAGGGTATGGAAAGGATTCCTGGTGCATGGAGGAAGTGACCGTGGAGCCAAACTATGACGAGGATCTTTCCCCCAGTCTGCATCCGTGCAGTCCTTCTGATCTTGGCAGGTTTCACCACTCCAATGCTTGCAATGGTGGTGCCGGTATGCGGACGTTGGCCTTGCTCCTCTTCACCTTCACTCTTGATCTCCTTCTCTTTCCTGGGGTCTTGGAGGTCTTCCTCCATGGGCTCCTTCCCTTGATCCTTGGCGGATACCATTGTGCTTCTAAACCTTCAAAGAGTATGTCCTAGCAGAAATAGATCGAAACAAAAACACGACGAAAACACGATATACGGATCTCGGGGGATCTGGGGGGGTTATATATTATGAAGTTTCATATCAAAAGGAAGGTACTAGGAGAAAACGAGTCGGAGGTGGAGTCCGGGGCGGACTCACCACCTGGTGGCGCGGCCAGGGGAGGGCCCGTGCCATGGGGTGGTGTGGGCCACCCCGGCTCCGTTTCCGTCCCTTTTTCGCTTCATAACTTTCCTTATTGACTGAAAACTGCAAAAATATAGTTGGATTGTAATTTCGCGGAACTTTTCTTACCAGAACTGTTACCTATTTAAAAACAGACTCTGCAGGCCTCTGAATTTGGTATCTAGTAGATTCTTTTGGAGTCACCACTTTAATATCATCGATATCTTCATCTTCATATACTTATTACTTGAATCATAAAACCCTTCTCTTCCTTATTACACCATTGTCTCAACTTCCTGGAAATTTCTTTCACACAAAACTTCACACAGTTCTCATTAGCAACATTAGTATAAGTGAAGTGATAAAACCTTTTGAGTCCAACTTCAACTGAAAACCATCAAAACATAGGCTACTGTAGCAACTCCTTCCGAAAACCCAAAAGGAATTCAAAAAGGAAATCGAATAAAGAAGCAGATGCAAGAGTGGCTAAATCTGTCAAAACAGACCAGCAGGTAAACATCAATTTTTTCGAAAATCTTCTGTTGCTCAAATCAAAAAGTGCAAAACTAACGAAAGTTAAATAACAACCTGGGGCAGAAGCACAAAAAATTACAGCTCAATCCGACAAACAGACGTCTATCACGAATTTTTACGGTGAAGCACAAAAATCTGTTTCGGGACAGCAACTTCCCCAAATATTACTTCTCTCTCATTAGAGGTTGATCTTGACACAAAAACCAAACAAAATGGATAAGGAGCGGTTATTACCGAAGTAATAACTTCCAAGACTGAAATAAACAAAAACAAACTAAAAGCAAAAACAAATTGGGTTGTCTCCCATAAAGCTCTTTCTTTATAGCCATTAAGATGGGCATGATAATTTTGAAGAAACTCTCATAGGGATATGGATTGAAGTTAAAGAGAGCATTAAGAAGCAAAAACACCCACACATTTAAGTCTAACCCACTTCCTATGCAAGGGGATTTTGTAAACAAACAAGTTATTGAAACCAAAGGCAACTTGCATAAGAAGGCAAAAGAAACGCAACATAAAAACTTTCAGCATAAAACGAGGAAACTTGATATTATTAAGATGCATAAGAACACTTTTCCCTCTCTCATAATAACTTTCAGTATCATGCATAAACTTAACAATATAGCTATCACAAGGACTATCATAGCAATGATCACTTATTCTAACAGAAAACACAGGAATACTAGCTCTCATAACACTACTATGTGAAACAATATTAGAGGTATCCTTACAAAGGATAGTGTGTCCCTCTTTTTCATATTTAGCGACAAAGTCTTTCACATTTTCTACTATAGGTTCATCAACCATTTGTTTATCAGGTTCAATAGCCTTATTCATACTTTCATCAACCATACTAGCTATCATAGAATGTTCCTTTACCTTGACTGGGAAAGGCATTTTCTCAATGTAAGGTTCAGGTAAGACATGATTAGTAGTATAAACTTTAGTATTTCTTGCAGGAACACTCTTAACAATATCTTTATAAGGTTCATGATACTTATTCCACTTCTTTTTAGGCACTTCAATGTAGGAAGCAAAAGCCTTAAAATAAGAAGCAATAGCTTGAGAGTCTAGACCATAAGCATTTTAAATTTTTTGAAAGTCATGAGTTCCCATAAAAGATTCAATGCATTCATAATCATAATTTATACCTGACTTTCTACCTTTGTCATTCTCTCAAGCTTTACCATTGTCTTGAATACGATCTAGAAGGTCCCATTTAGCTTCTTCTTCCATACGAGTGAATGATCCAGCACAAGAAGCATCCAATAAATCTTTGTCATGTAGAGGGAGCCTTGCATAAAAGTTATTGATAATAATATTGTTGCGAAGCTCATGAATGGGACATTTGAGCATTAGTAACTTCAGTCTCCCCAAAGCTTGAGTTGTACTCTCTCCATCAAGAGGCCAAAAGTTGTATATTTGATTCCGATCTTTATGAATCTCACTAGGAGGATAAAACTTTGAATAAAAGAGAGGCACTATTTCCTCCCATTCCAGAGCTTGACCATTCTTCAGCAGCTTATACCATTCCTCGGCTCTTCCTTTCAGCGATAATAAGAATAACTTCTTCTTAACTTGATCTATAGTAATACCTGCACACTTGAACAACCCGCATAATTCGTGTATAAAGAGTAAATGATCACCGGGATGGACAGTTCCATCCCCAACATAATAGTTATCCATAACACGATCAATAATTCTTATAGGTATTTTGAAAACATCTTTCTCAGCAGGTGGTGGCTTATCTACTACCTTAGCAGTGGTAGTAGCATTACCAAATAAGAAACTCAGCGAATTATCCATAACGAAAATAAAGCAACTAGCAGAAGTAAACAATACTCACAGTAGAAGTTTCCTTTACCAGTTCCACTCTCCAATAGCGCTTCACTCCCCGGCAACGGCACCATAAAATAGTCTTGATGACCCACAAGTATAGGGGGTGTATCGCAGTATTTTCGATAAGTAAGAGTGTCGAACCCAACGAGGAGCAGAAGGTGCTGGCTAGTGGTATGGATCGGGAATTCTCTGCAAATACTTAGCAACGGATTTTTAGGGGTTTTCAATAAAACAAGTAAACAAAGTACGAGTAAACAAAAGATAGTACGAATAAATGCAGCAAGTGGCCCAATCCTTTATGCAGCAAAGGACAAGCTGGTTGTATTTCTATAGATGACCAAACGTTCTCGAGGACACATGGGAAGACTATCAAGTGCTTTCGCTTCATATAGTTGATAAATCTTCTTTAGCTTGCTAAGTGTTGTGTGGGTGAACCTGTGCTAATGTACCGCCCCATCCAAGACTAATACATACTTGTGATTATACCCCTTGCAAACATCCGTAAGTACAAGAAAGTAATTAAGGTAGAAACCTAACCACAGCTTTAAACTCTAAGACCCTTATGTCCCTTGTGCAATGGTTTCCTAACGGGGGTTCAGGTTTCTGTCACTCCGGCAACCTCTACGATTAGTAGCCAAATACACAATGCATTCCCCTAGGCCCATATAGGTGAAGTGTCATGTAGTCGATCTTCACATGACACCACTAGAAGAAGTACACCACAATTTAAATAACAATCTATTGAATCTTTCTCAACACAACTCCACTACTAACAACAAGACTTCTCCCATGTCCTCAAGAACAAAACGAACTACTCACAAGACATCATATGGATCATGATCAGAGATGGAATAATGATGTATAAAAATCTGAACATAAACAATAATTCAATGGTTCACTCAATAGCATCAACTACAAAGAGTAATCAACACCAGGAAAGTTTCCCCTATGAACTATGCAAGATTCAACGCAATTGTTACAGTAATATGGAGATGGTGATGAGGGTGCTGATGGTGATGATGATGGTGATGATGATCCCGATGAAGTCCAGCTTGATGGTGGTGTTGATGGCGACGATCTCCCCTCTCCGGGAAGGAATTCCTCAGAAATCATCACGGAGAGATCTTTCTCTCTCGGTGTTTTCCGCCCCGCAGAGGCAGCGGAATCTTTCTGTGGTCGCTCCCCGAGTCTTAGGGTTTTGTGGGGATGATATACGCTAGAGGGGAGAGGCTGGAGTGGGCCAGGGCAGTCACACCACTCCCAGGCGCGGCCTAGGCCTGCCTGCGCCTTGGGGTGGTGTGGGCCCCCTGTGGCCCACCTCCACTCCATCTTCTGGCATCCTGAGTCTTCTGGAAAAATAGGATTTTCCGTATATTTTTCCGGATTTTCTGATCTTTGCAAATTTTGCCTCCAAACAGCACCTTTTCCATCAGAATCCTGACTGCAACGGTCCATGCTCCAAAAGTCATCAACCATGCAAAAATAGATGAAATAACATAAGTATCACCTCTCAATACGAAATATATCAATGAATAATAGTGAATTAAGACATAAAATAGTGATGCAAAATGGACGTATCATAGGTAAGTGATAAAAAGAAAGAATAATTTTTGAGGTGACATACACCATCATAAACTTGATCAAAGTATTTGTAAAACATTGTTAACTAGGATCATGGTACTTCGACATAGCATGAAAGATAAAGTTCTAACAATAAGACATAACAACTATGTTGTAATATGAAAAGGCACAAACAAAAGATTCATGAATAACAATGCTTTGCAAGACGTTTATTTGTTTCACATAAAGAAAACATAGCCTAGTGGTATTCAGCTTGTCCCTCATAGAGTAGCAAACATAAATGCATAGGACACCTTCAAAGTTCATAAGAGTGACTAGATACAAGTAGTTTAAGAACTAGCAATATCAAGTTATGCATCGATCAACAAGTCTTGGGACAATGCACATAGAACTAAGAATGACCACTATGCTCTCAAAGTAGGTACATAAAGATAGAAGGTGGAGACTCAACATAAAAGTAAAAGAAAGGCCTTCATAGAAGGAAGTAGGGATTCAAGTCTCATAAAGAGCTTCCAAAAATTATGGTACTTATTAGCTTTCAACTTTCATTGCCTCTATCATAAGCATCTTGAAGTGATTAAGGTTAAAGTGAACAAACTATGGTGTATATGCTTGACGAAGTATAAGTTGGAAATCTCATGTCTCTTGAATACGAGGGCCGCTCCTCATGCTACTCAAGTTTAGTCACCGGTAAGTTCTTGTCATCGTAAGTACATGTGTATCATAGAGAACCGCCAACGGGGTACCCCTTGCCCGATGATACGGAAGAATCCCCATATCAAAATGACAAGGCAAGCAGACAACAAGCATCTCAACAATCTTCTTATTTACCATGGGAAAATGTTGCTTTTTTCTCTCTTTCCTATTTTCTCATATCTCTTTTTTTTATTTTTCTCTTTTTTTTTCAATATCTGACTCTTTTTTTATAAGAAGAATGCTTTATAGACAACTCATTATGGTTACGCTGCAGGTTTCCACCATGACAGCATGGATTAGACCGGCGGCCCAGGCGTTTCTCTAACACACATACATAACTCCATGGACTTACAAGCTCCCCTTTCATTTCACACCGACGACATCCATAGACAAACGAGCATGATATCAACTAGGTACAAAGTACAAGTGCAATGTTGAAAGCGTTCCCCATGACAACATGGTTCTGCTAATCCTTAACATATAAGTGCATGCATATATAACATATATGACACAATGGTTCAAGTTTATTAAGGGCAAGAAAATAAAAGTGTGCCATCAAGTTCGTGAGAGCTTTAATCACTAGTTTTCTCATAACAAGTTTAATTCGGAAGGTAGATAAAAACATGAATATACTTGGAATAGCAAATGCTAATAGGTAGGTATGGTGGACTCTTTGGAATAACTTGGTTTTATTTGGTGTTGGATGCATGAGTAGAACTCATACTTGGTTATGGAGGCTAGCAAAAGACTGGGAGCAACCAACTAAGAGAGCAATAATAGCCATAATCATGCAGAGCAACAAAACATCATTAATTAAAGCATAAAGTGATATTACAAGTCAAAAACTAAAGGATCATAAAGGCTATGGTGACTTGGGATAGTCATAACATGGTGTGAGCATGCACCAAGTCAACCCAAATAAAGCATCAAAGGAGAATACCACAATACTATGCTTTTATATGCTAAAACAACGCATGATTCTTTCAAGGCACATTAAGCAATCTCAATTGTTTATAACATGTCATGCTATAGCAAAAATCACTAAGCATAAAGCCAAAACAATATCAAGCATGACATGATAAAGCCTAAGTCACAGTCAAAAATAAGCTCCTTTTATACCACTTAAACATGAACTTTCCTACTCTTTTCCAATCCAACCCAACTTATTTGAAACAACTCACAAAGATAATAATAAATAAAGATCAGTGAGCTTGTCTCACAAATCCAAAAAGAAGAACTAAAAAGTTCTAAGCTGAAAGCACAAGAAAACTAAGGCTAAACACAGTGCTAGCAAAAGAGAACACTCACAGAACAATAAGAATGAAAACTAGAGTGTTTTAGGTAATGAAAACGGAGTGTGTCTCTCTCCAAAAGAAGTGTGTTGGGATCCAACCAACTTATTCAAGCAAACAAAACAAAAGAAAACTAAATCGAAAACTAAGACGCTCCAAAAACAACATAATTGTGCATGAAACAATAAAAATGAAGTATTTGAAAGAAAACTAAATTTTTTATTAATGAAGAAGGGTATGCCTTGGGCATCCCCAAGCTTTGACGCTTGTACTTCTTAGATATTTCTTGGGGTGACACAGGTGGCATCCCCAAGCTTGAGCTTTAGTCCATTCTTCATCTCATTACATCATTTTTTCCTTAACACCTGAAATTTTTCCTTCATACAAAACTTCACACAATCTTTATTAGCAACATTAGTGTATTCAAGATAATAAGTCTTTGGGTTCAGTTTCAACACCAATAAAACTTCCATTAAAACACAAGCTATTGTAGCACTTCCCTCAAAAATCTCAATTCCCCAAAAAGAACCCAAAAAGTAATCAACAAGAAGCAAATGCAAATAATGGCAGAAATCTGTCAAAACAGACCAGCAGGTAAAAACCAATTTTTTTGAAGACCTTATGTTTCTCAAATCGAAAAGTGTTGAACTAACGAAAGTTGGATAACAACTTGGGTCAGAAGAACAAAAAATCGTAGCTCAAACCAACTTACATAGATTTTACATGAATTTTTACAGTGAAGCACAAAAATCTGTTTCAGGACAGCAACTTTCCTAAGCATTACTTCTCTCTCATTAGAGGTTACTCTTGGCACAAAAAGCAAATAAAAAGGATAAGGAGAGGTTATTACAGAAGTAATAACTTCCAAAACTCATCTAAAACTTTTGGGTTATCTCCCAATAAGTACTTTTCTTTAACGCCTTTAAGTTAGGCAACATAGTTTGAGAAGATGCTCACATACGAAATATGAATTGAAGTAAAAGAGATCATAAAGAAGCAAATTTAAAACACATTTAAGTCTAACCCACTTCCAATAAAAAATAATCTTGTAAAGAAACAAGTTATGAAAGCACAAAGCAACAAGCATAGGAAAGCAAAACAAGTACAACTTCAAAATTTTCAACATAAAGAGGGGAAACTTAATATTGTTGAGATACATAAAACCATGTTTCCCTCTCTCATAATAACTTTCAGTAGCATCATGAATAAAATTAACAATATAACTATCACATAAAACATTCTTATCATGAGCCACATGCTTAAAAGAATTAATACTCTCCACATAAACATAGTCATTCTTATTAATTATAGTGGGAGCAAATTCAACAAAATAGCTGTCATTATTATTCTCATCACCATAATCATCAAATATAGGAGGCATATTGTAATTATAATTAATTTTCTCCTCAATAGTAGGTGGACTGAAAATATCATATTGATCATTGTAATCATCATATATTGGAGGCATAGTATCATCAAAGTAAATTTTCTCCTCCGTGCTTGGGGGACTAAAAATATCATGCTCATCAAAACCAGCTTCCCCAAGCTTAGACTTTTCCATAGCATTAGCAATAATGGTGTCCAAGGAATTCATACTAACAACATTTCTATTAGCATGCAAATAAAGTTCTATAGGTTTTTTAATTTTCTCTTCAAACACATCATGTCCTAACTCAAGATAAATAATATAAAGCTTTCTAATTTTTTTGTTGTTTTCCATTAAGCCTAACTAGTGAAAACAAGAAACAAAAAGACAAAATTACAGAATCTAAAGGAAATAACTTTGAGCACTCACACCGGAGGATGTGAGTATCTTTTACCTTACCTCCCTGGCAACGGTGCCAGAAAATAGCTTGATGTCTACGCACTTCTATTCTTGTAGACAGTTGTTGGCCTCCAAGTACAGAGGTTTGTAGAACAGCAGCAAGTTTTCCCTTAAATGGATCACCCAATGTTTATCGAACTCAGGGAGGAAGTGGTCAAAGGTATCCCCTCTCAAGTAACCCTGCAATCAAGATACAAAAAGTCTCTTGTGTCCCCAACACACCCAATACACTTGTCAGGTGTATAGGTGCACTAGTTCGGCGAAGAGATAGTGAAATACAAGTGGTATAGATAATTATAAGTGGTAACAGTGATAGAAAATAGCTTGATGGCATGGAAAAGACTAAAGTAAAAATGAAATAAAGATAGAAGCAAGCAAACATGTAATAGATCTAATAGCAAATGGTGTTTCAGTGATTAGAAACAAGGCCTAGGAATCATACTTTCACTAGTGAACACTCTCATATAAATATATTCTTCTTTATGATACTACGCTGAACTACTCTCCGGTTGGACACTCTAATCTATGGTAGGGCTATAACAGCACACCTTAAAGTAAGCCTTTCCCATCGAGATAACCCCACACTGTCACCTTGAGCACTAGACGGTTCAAACAAACACCACAATTTTATAAAGACATCCAACTCCAAATATAACTCATAACAAGTGCCACCATGGTGTGCACACTGTTAACTTCACACACATGGGGAGAGCAGAGATCTATTAAAGCACTTGAGTGATGACGGGAAAATGGAGCGAGAAAAGACGCGTCCACGTCATAGAGACAGATAGTATAATTTAAAATGCGTAAATTCATAACATAAGAAAGGGATCAAACATTGCAGGTACTTTATTTCCAGAACTCTTACATATATATAAAAGAACTGTTAATTACATCTCCGGAGAGAAAACCCCTGCTTAAGAATTCCAACATATCTATTACATAGCATTACAACATGTGAATTCTACAAAATGTAGAAATAAAATAAAACTACAAAATGTAGACACTAAAGTCCTCCTCGCTGTCATCGATGTCGGCGCACTCGGGGAAGCCTTCAATTTCATCGATGCTAGCATATGTGTAGCATGATAATGATGGTTTGATTTATTTGGAGCATATGACATTTTGATAGTCATATTATCCACTTGTACCAATTTTAATAGTACTTAGTGTTCATGTATATGGCACATGCATTCCTTGGCTATTTTCGCATGGATCATTAACCATTGTAGATTTAGTTGTGAGTGGTGTTTATAGTTTTGGTCATATGACGACCTATTTGAATGGTTAACTAGCTGGCCAAAGAGCATTTGTGCAATATAGGGGCATAACTCTACTATGAGTTGATTTATCATGCATGTGATTTTTATATGCATGAGTATGTGTTCACTATAGGCAATAACTCTATTTATGAGCCGATTTTATCATGCATGTGATTTTTATATGCATGCATGGAATGGAGAGAATATTTGGTTTACTTGGCGATGACAATATGTATAGCATTTCACCAAGCTAAGATATGGGGTTTTGTGGAATTTGCTGATGCACTATGATATGTTTAGTGCAAATAACATAGGCTATGACCCCAGTTATCGTGGATATATGCACCTATATGAGAGGAGTGCATTGCTTAAATTTAATATCATCAAGTGCACTGTGTTATGTTAGTGCAAGTGTCCTAGGCTATGATCCTAGTTATAATTTAGTCTTATGGATGCATGCACCTATATGAATGAGATGCATGGTTTAGTTTTAATCAATATGAGATTACCTTTTGACATGTAAGTTAATTTTCCTACATGCACTTGATCAATACTAGTTCCTAAATTCTCCACATAGAACTAGTCACATATTTATATGATTTTGGATTTCATATTTGTGAGAAGTTTGGGGTCATATGAAATTTATCTTTATTTATGTGGATATATTTAAAAGTTCCACTGCTCTTATATTATAACTATCACATGTGCCCACGTGTAGCATAATCGAATGGAGTATGGCAATTTCTCTTTGTTTGTATTATCACTTGCAAAGCATAGAGCATACGCTTGTAGTGTAACCAAACAAGAGTATATGTCAATATATATGCATGTTGAACTTATATGCAAAACATACATAGAACTTAGCGGTGTGATATGATTTCAACACTTATGTTAATACACTAGTTTTATATTATCCCTAAATCGTGTATAAGGAGACTAGTGATATTTCTATATGAACATATATCTTATAAAGTTTCACTTCACTCATATTATCACTAGCGCCGTGTAGCAATATGCCCACATGTAGCGTAACCGAGTGGAGTATGGTGATTTCTCTTAGTTTGTATTATCACTGGCATAGCATAGAGTATATACTTGTAGTGTAACCAAACAAGAGTTTATATCAATTTATATCGCATGCTCAATTTATGCATGTATGCACTTCACTCGTATTATTACTATCGCCGTGTAGCAATATGCTCACGCGTAGCATAACCGGATGAAATACGGTTATTTCTCATTGTTTGCATTATCACTAATAAAGCATAGGATGTATGCTTATAGTGTAACCAAACAAGAGTATATATCGATTTATATTTTCATGGGCATGATAGAGCCTATGTCAATTTTCATCTCAGTTAGATATTTCAGACTAAACTATGCATATAGCAAATGTCATTTACATGCATTCTTCTGCATAGCGAGAATGGAAATGGCATGCAACATGCGGCTGGCTAATTTCCAAATCAAGCAATTATAAAATGTACGGAGCATTGCTTGCTTGATCTCTACACAAATGTGCATATTTTCAATATTAGTATATAGTCTACAATCATTTTGGGAGTGCAGACTGGTGAATACATATAATCATATATAGCCACATGCGTGGAGTTTGATTTTACCCGGTGTAGACCCTATATACTTATAATAGGTAGATGACATGCAAACAATATTTTATTTGGCCTCTGCTTTTTATGTCAACACGGCTAGCACCTATAGTAGCTAATTCATTTGGGGGACTAGACTAGGATCATGTATATGGAGCAGTTATATCTAAATCTCTGACCGCATGTATAGAGTTTTTTGGGACCAAAACAATGGTGAGTTTGATTTCTATTTCTATTCTTGAGTTGTATCAATGTGGGAGTCAAGATCACCATCTGACCGAACCAAGAGGGATTTATTTAGGTGCACCTAATTTGTATCAACATAGGACCAGAGATCACCATGAGACCAAAGTTAGGATTTGGTTTAGTACTTGATTCGTATCATCATGGGAACATAATCGCCGTGAGACCAAATCAAGGGCCAATTTAATTAGATAGCCTAGGGAATCTAACATATACAAGAAATCGTCGTACGGAGTGGAGAAGAAAAGGAGACTCGCCTCTTTTTCTCACCTTAAATTGAGGACGTGCCGAAGCTGCCGGGCGGCGATGAGCGAACTGCTGCTTGGCTTGCGGCAACCAGACAAACATGCACTGTAGTGTGTATGTCGAGCGGACGGAGGCGAGCTAGGCAGTCGAACGGGTGGCCGGCGACGCGTGTCCGGGGATTGTGAGCGGCCGACGGTGTGTATGGCGTGCGGTCGGCGGCGGCTCCTGCATACCGGGTGAGCAGCGACGGACCTAGCAGGGATTCAGGATTAGCTATTGGTGATTTAGACAACAGCGATTGACCACAGTCGTGGGATGGAATGGACCGCGCGGGAGAGCCATGGGCGAGATCAGCCAGCGATGGACTGGATTGGCGGACAATGATGGGATGAATATGCTCTATGATTAGCGATTTTGGGGATTAGCCTGACTTTTTGGCTCCTGGCCTTTATATAGAGGATTATCTAGGAGTTCCCGCGCCGGAGCGGCACGCACGTTCTGGAGATCGTGGGAGGATTCGTGGGCGTCATGGCCAGATGCAGCTCCGTCTCCAAGTTTCTCCGGTAGACTTAGTATACGCAGGCTTCTGAAGCGTTTGGAGCCGGCCATTAGTTGGTCGTTAGCATGGGCTTTGGACACTAATCCGATTAAGTACCTAATTAAGATGGGCCTTAAAATTATAATTAGCTGGTTAAAATAAGCTAATGCATGCATACCTACGGGGCTATACTGCCCGCACGTGAACATGGGCTTGTAGAGTGCCATGGGCTTGATTATCTTGATACGTAACAATGTAATGGTGCCGGCTAATCCTGCATACACGTGAATAGCAATGGTACTTATCTTTTTTTTATCATGCAAACTTGCAGCGATTTCATGCATGGCTAGTGCAAACTTTGCTAGCTAGCATTTCTAGCTAATTCTTTGAACGTTGTATATCGGTCTATAATTTAGTCGACCGATAATTTTATTTGTAGTTAATATATGGCTACACCTTTTTTATGTATAATCATCTGTTAAATATTTATGACATTATCTTATAGGGTTGCCAACGCGCGGCACCGATATTTTATCCCGCCATCGCATAATTGAAATATCAGTGTTGTCCAGATGGTGAGTTTTGAAGAATAATTATATATCATGCCAATATTCCTCTTGCCATAAAATTTTAGAACTTTAGGTTTGCTCGCGATGGCGACAATTCAGAGTGATATTACAATGCCCCGTTGATGATATGCACCGAGCGATTTATCCTTCTTCCTTTTTTTATTAGGCAGGCTCATCTTAAATATTTATTTCACTATTCAATTATTTGATCATGTTTCATAATCATCATGGCTTCTTTATGTCCGAAAACAAAATCGGTGCCAACAGATGCCCCTCGAGGTCTGAATGTGAATGAAGTTTATTTATTCATTTCAGATCCAGAGCTTGAAAAATATAACTGCACGATATACATGTTTCTTTATATATATATATTATTTTATGCAGGTCCGTGACGTTGGGATACGTATTTTATTGCCAGGGTATGTTCCAGCAATCATATTTGAAATTTTGTTGAGGCCTTGGCTTCGATAGCAACCGAGTCTTAAAAACTTGTTCAACTAGCTGATATTATCATTAGTAGTATCCCACGGCATATCAATCTAATACATCTTATCATTTTCTTTTCTTTACTTCCCCGGTTCTTACTTTTGGGTAAGCCCATCCGCAATCACATTTAGATCCCATCTCCAGGTGGCCGCTAATCAGGTATGTATTCTTATTTAGGAAGTCGATGATTCCTTTTTATCCTGATCTTTGGAGGGGCTTTATCTGATTCGTCCTCTTTCTATTCTTAGGTGTTCGTACGAGTTATTAATGCTCGTACAGTTTAGCGGTCTCAATTAGTAGAGATCGGGTCTCAATATTGTATGCAGGTGAGTTCGCATAGTCGCGACGACGTTTGTATGCAACAATGCATCACGCGCATCGCGTGTACTCTGATTTGATGGTTTTATTTTTTTTAATGCGCAGGGAGGCGGAATCAAGATCTGATATATCATACGATCTTTAGCCACTACGAGTACGTCTGCTCTTATCCGAGGTATAACTTCGTTTCTCTTTTTTTTATATCGTTGCCACATGCAATTTCTAATTAAGTACGAGGATGGTTTCTTTTTCAAACGTACAGTTTAGGAAGTTTGTTTTGTTTTAGCCGTTTTGGCTTCATGGTTGGCGTGTCGGCAGGTTAATTCAAACTTGGTCCGTTGTACAACCATGGAGACTATTATGCGCAGCATTCTTATGTTAGATATTTTCTTAAAATTCCTTTTTGGCGTGTAGTACAATTGGTGGACATGGTAACATCACATGTAGTTTATTTGATTTTACATGACATTGAATTAACTGCTCGTAGTTGGCGGTCCGATAAGCTTCTATACGAGCTTGATCCGACGTACAACTATTGAAAGATCAATCCATAGTATGCGCGTAATTTTAAATTATTATTTTTTGCTATATTTTTTTACTTAATCGTCTCTCTTTATATTGTAGAGGATATTGAACACTCGGCTGGACATAGTTGCTTATAGAGCTAGATAATGCACCATTGCTTCCATTTAATTTAAGCCAAGCGTTCCCTTGCGCAGATATATGGCGTCATACTTATCTTATGTCTTTTTGTACATATAGATGGCGCGTGATCCAGCGTGTGTTCCTTCGAACGAATTATCAATTTGTCAGCTAGCTGGACGACATTTGTATGAGTCTTCCACTAGTGAGTTGGCCAATCCGGTGATCGGACAGGAAGTGCAAACGCATGGGCATTTGACGCGTCACCCCGTGGCTGGAATTTTGGGACTAGCTTCAATCATTTTTCCTTCTATCCCTTCACCAATTACTCTAAATCTGATATCAAAGCCTACACCTTAGGGACCAGGATGGTAAAAGATGGCTTAGGCTGGGATGGTCATATAATTGAATACGTCCTTCGCCCCTGAGGCTATGTTGATTGGGGTGTTTATGTTTTGAACCATCATTCCTTTCGTTTGAGGGGTGCGGAAGAGAACACAGATTATATATATGGGGCTATTTATTGCTCGCTCGGCGAGTATGAGGTGTGCCCTTCACTCTTACGGTCGCTTTTGGAAAGGTGGGATCTAGAGACCAACACATTTATCCTTCCATCTGGTGAACGCACGGTGACCCTTCTCCATATGCTTTTGACGTCAGGTCTTCCTATATTTGGGGATCCGTATGAGGAGTATATGCCCTCGCTAGATGATCTAGAAACTTACAATCCTAGGTTTCCGAATTTCTTCCACGATCTTTTAGGTGCATTCTATGAACTTAGTCGTACAAATGGAGGTCATGTGACCTTCCAAATTTGGTGTGACCATTTCTATCACAAGCACGAGCATACTTTATCTTTTATCTCCCTCATAGAACAACACGTATATGCCATGGATTTTATTGCCCTTTGGCTTTGTTGTTATGTGGTTGTTGGTGGAAGTCCCTACACCCGCCACAGCGTTCTTGTCATAGCTTCATGGATTGCCATAGGGCAAAAAGTTTCACTTGCTCCGCCCACGCTTTCTTCCTTATATTTTTCTCTTCAAGTATGAGTTCGCATCATGTTTATACTCATGAGAGTATGGAGTCAATATCCTTTTTTATATATAACATGCACTAGTTTATATTCATGATGGCATGGGGTCAATTTATTTTTTGCCATTTGTTTTATGTGGTGCAATCATATTATACTCGTGAGTGCTAGTAGTAATTTTTCCATCTTTTGATATGCCCCGGTTTATAATCGTGAGGGTAAGGGGTATTTTTGGTGTTTTTTCTTGGGATGCAATCAGTTTATACTCGTGAGTGCTAGGAGTGAAATTTTTGTTTCTCCCAGTTTACACTCGTGAGGGTATGGAGTTTTTCCTTGTTTCTTGCGCTCTAGTTTATACTCATAATATGATGGAGTATATTTTGTTTGTGCTCCAGTTTATACTTGTGAAGGGGTGGTGTATTGTTTTGGTGATGCCCCAGTTTATACTCTTGAGGATATGGAGTATATTAATTATTTTCGTGTGTGCTTTAATTTGTACTCATGAACCGATGGAGTTTTTTTTGGATGATGCCCCAGTTTATACTCTTGAGGGTATGGAGTATATTATTTATTTCTGTTTGCGCTTTAGTTTATACTCATGAAACGATGGGGTATTTTTTTTCTTTGGATGATGTCCCAGTTTATACTCTTGAGGGTATGAAGTCACCACTTAATATGACATAGTTTACACTCGTAATATTTTGGAGTGGTCCTTTTGTTTCACACAGTTTATACTCATAAGATTTTGGAGTATTTTTTTAATATGGTATACTTTATACTCATAAGAATTTAGAGTAATATTTAATATAGCATAGTTTATACTCATAAGGTTTCGGAATATTTTTAATACGGCATAGTTTATACTCCATAGGGCTTGGAGTACTTTTTAAATTTAAAATAGTTTATACTCATAAGATGTTGGAGTATAGTTTAATATCATCACGCAGTTTATACTCATAAGATGTTGGAGTAATTTCTTTTATGTGTGCCCTAGTTTATACTCATGAAGGCATGGAGTATATTTGTCTGTTTGTTTTATATGGTGCAATCAGTTCATACTCGTGAGTGCTAGGAGTATATTTTGCTATTTATTTTAAATGGCCAATTAGGTTATACTCGCGACTGCGAGGAGTAATCTTGTAGTTTGACATAATTTATACTTGATTTTTTTAGAGTATCTTTATATCATCACAGTTTATACTCATAAGATTTTGGAGTAATCACTATTTATACTCATAAGATTTGGGAGTATATTTTAATATGGATCCCTTTATACTCATACGAACTAGGAGTATTGTTTACTTAATATGGCACAATTTATACTCGTAAGGATTTAGAGTGAGTATATATCATCTCAGTTTATACTCATAAGATCTTGGAGTAATATTTAATATGTCATAGTTTATACTCTTAAGCATTTGGAGTATTTTATTATCATATTTTATACTCACAGATATTGGAGTAGATTGTTTTTTTCATTATATGAGGCTAAAGGCTTATGCTCTTGTTGCCTTGAAGTATGCATGATGTCAACAGTTTACACTCGTAAGACTTTGGAGTAATTTTTCATTTATGGATGACAGTTTATACCCTTCCATCATTGGAGTATTTATGGCATCAATAGTTTATACTCGTAAGAAGTTGGAGTAATTTTCATTTATGGATGGCAGTTTATACTCTTGAAGCCTTGGAGTATTTATGACGTCAGTAGTTTATACTCGTAAGACTTTGGAGTTTTTTTTATTTCAAATGGTTTTCTTTACATGACATGGAAGAAGGTTTATACTCCTACAACCTTGGAGTGTATATGATGTCAACAGTTTATACTCATAAGACTTTGGAGTATGTGTGATGTTAATAGTTTATACTCGTAAGACTTTGAAGTATTTTTGATATCATCATAGTTTATACTCATAAGATGTTGGAGTATTATTTCATATCCTCATAGTTTATACTCATAAGATGTTGGAGTAATCTTTAACGTTATCATAGTTCATACTCATATGATGTTTGAGTGTTTTTTTATATGGCATCACAGTTTATACTCGTAAGATGTTGGAGTATTTTTTTAATATGGCTTAGTTTATACTTGTTAGTTTTTTGGAGTAATATTTTAATATGGCATAGTTTATACTCATAAGCATTTGGATTAATGTTTTAATATGGCACAGTTTATACTCGTAAGCATTTGGAGTAATTTTTAATATGGCATAGTTTATACTCGTAAGCATTTGGAGTATTTTTAGTTTACTCTTAGATATTGGAGCAAATTTTTATATGCCACAGTTTATACTCATAAGTATTTTGGAGTAATCACCGTTTATCTATGGCTAACACTTTACACTCTTGTTTCCTTGGAGTATATATGATGTTAACAATTTATACTCATAATATTTTGGAGTTATCATCATAGTTTATACTGATAAGATGTTAGATTTTTTTATCACCATAGTTTATACTCATGATATTTTGAGTATTCTTTTAATATGACATAGTTTATACTCATAAGTATTTTGGAGTAATTCTTTTATTTATGACTAACAGTTTGTACTCTTCCTGCCTTGGAGTATATATGATGTCAAAAGTTTATACTCATAAGACCTTGGAGTGCTTTGATATCGTCATAGTTTATACTCATAAGATGTTGGAGTAGTTTTAAATATCATCATAGTTTATACACGTGAGTTTTATGGTAATCTTTACCATCACAGTTTATACTCATAAAATTTAGAGTCTTTTACTTGACATAGCATATACTCTTAAGGTTCCTGAGTATTCATGACACAGTTTATACTCATAAGTATTTTGGGGTATGTTTTTCATTTATGGCTGACAGTTTATACTCTTGTAGTCTTGGATTTTTTTTCATATGGCATAGTTTATACTCATAAGGATTTGGAGTTTTTTTTAATTTTAAATACTTTTATTTACATGGCATGGCCGAAGGTTTATACTCCTACAACCTTGGAATATGTGCGATGTCAACAGTTTATACTCATAAGACATTGGAGTGATTTTTGTGTAACCCTGAAACCTCTTTATTTTCACAAGGTTCCTACACTTTCAGGACCGCTAATTGTTCTATTGGATCAACATGAACGCATGTCTTGTAATTCTGAAAAAAAAATATGAACAAAACCCCAACATTTTCATTGGTTCATTTCTAAAAAAAGGGCAGGCACGTAAACATCATAATAAGCCTACTTAAATGATCATGTTCTTGCTCTGATTTCACGATAATATCATTGTAAAATGAATTGAGTTCTCTATGAAAGCCCCTGCCATCACATAATGGTGGAGATATCATACTATATTTTCTGATTGCTTCGTACATTTTGGTACGTCTACAACCCTTTTCTTGCAATACTAAACTCAAATCCAAGTATTATATGGTTCCTAATGTAACAGGTAATATTGAAATGTCACATGAAAACTTTGAAGGCCGCATACGTATTCATGCATGCATACTTGATCTGCTAATGGTTTAGGTTGAAGTTGTCCCACAGGTTCATACCAAGACTTCTGTCTTTGTTGAGTTTTTTTCACCTTCTTTGCTAACTTCTCTAACGACACCAATTGGCCTTCTTTGTGACCACAAACTTTGATATGAACTTGTTACATCTCGACAACATTTGTGACACCCAAGTTTTAAAACTCGAGCTTTTTATGTTATTATCGATGGCTGCTCCTGCAAATTAGAATGTGTTGTTGGTGAGGAACCAACAGAGGAATGGAGGGATAGAACCACTTGCATGAGCTTGTTATAGATGGTAAATTAGGAACAAAGTTGTAAAATTTCGGTGCACCGGGGCTCTTGGTTTGAGAGAGTAGCTTGCTCCTCAATAGGGAGCTTTCCCTGCTCCATTTTATGGATGTATATCTAGTATACTCATAGTTGAGGATCGTAACACAATGTTTGGTGTGGTTTAGATCTCTTTTCCAAATGAACCTGATACCAACAATTGTTGAAGGATTTTGCTTGTCACTGTTGCCTAGATCCTAAGGCCGCCCTTGTTGATACGTAAATGGCAATCCAAAGGGTTGTTTTCCATATTCTTGGAAAAGTGGACAAATACCTTGCCGATTATAACACGACAATATTTGATATTACAAGATTTTCCTCGATGATGATGTTGTTATACTGAATTATAGGAACCCTCAAAGAATTCATGTACCATAGATGATGGTAATAAAGACAAGGGATTTGACAACACCATTGTCAAGTTTGTATGACCAATTTCACAATCATGAGAATACTTGTACATTACTTTAGAGCATTCTTCAATGGGTTGATCGACCATTGAAGGAACAAACTCTAGCACATCAGGTCGGAATTTGTTCTGACCATTGATGGGTTTTCCTATAGAAGAAAACATCTGAGGCAATATGGCCACAATGTCATCTATGCACCACCCTCCTTATTTCTTTGCAGTCAGGTGGTGAAAATTTATATTTGTTGAATATCGCTACTTTTCCCTCTTTATAGGAATAATAGTAGGGTGATTGCCCCACTTATACAACTTTCCCTTCCATGTATGGCACCGGAGCTAGAGTAACGGCGCCACGAGCAGATGCTTTTTCAGCAGATCATATAGTTTGCTTGGATGTCTTTGCAAGGACACTGAGTCTTCCCCTCCATTAATGCAAACATACCTTGTTTTTCTTGGTCTTGCTTAGTTGGTGTGGATGGGTAAGCACTACTAAGTGAATTTTTTCTTAGTAGTGTCATGAGAGGTCCTATTGATCAAACCAAAGGAACCCAACATAGATAGTCGCAAATTGTTGGACTTGTCTCTCCATGCCATAAAAATGGAGGAGCAATATATTAGTCCTCTTGAATTTAGATATATGAGAAAAATATATTATAGGAATCCATATGTTGTATGCTATGCTGGAATTTCAAAGATGAGGGGAGAAATATGTCCCACCGGACGTGCCAGAATCTGATGATGGGAAAATGGAGCGAGAAAAGACGCGTCCACGTCATAGAGACAGATAGTATAATTTAAAATGCGTAAATTCATAACATAAGAAAGGGATCAAACATTGCAGGTACTTTATTTCCAGAACTCTTACATATATATAAAAGAACTGTTAATTACATCTCCGGAGAGAAAACCCCTGCTTAAGAATTCCAACATATCTATTACATAGCATTACAACATGTGAATTCTACAAAATACAGAAATAAAATAAAACTACAAAATGTAGACACTAAAGTCCTCCTCGCTGTCATCGATGTCGGCGCACTCGGGGAAGCCTTCAATTTCATCGATGCTAGCATATGTGTAGCATGATAATGATGGTTTGATTTATTTGGAGCATATGACATTTTGATAGTCATATTATCCACTTGTACCAATTTTAATAGTACTTAGTGTTCATGTATATGGCACATGTATTCCTTGGCTATTTTCGCATGGATCATTAACCATTGTAGATTTAGTTGTGAGTGGTGTTTATAGTTTTGGTCATATGACGACCTATTTGAATGGTTAACTAGCTGGCCAAAGAGCATTTGTGCAATATAGGGACATAACTCTACTATGAGTTGATTTATCATGCATGTGATTTTTATATGCATGAGTATGTGTTCACTATAGGCAATAACTCTATTTATGAGCCGATTTTATCATGCATGTGATTTTTATATGCATGCATGGAATGGAGAGAATATTTGGTTTACTTGGCGATGACAATATGTATAGCATTTCACCAAGCTAATATATGGGGTTTTGTGGAATTTGCTGATGCACTATGATATGTTTAGTGCAAATAACATAGGCTATGACCCCAGTTATCGTGGATATATGCACCTATATGAGAGGAGTGCATTGCTTAAATTTAATATCATCAAGTGCACTGTGTTATGTTAGTGCAAGTGTCCTAGGCTATGATCCTGGTTATAATTTAGTCTTATGGATGCATGCACCTATATGAATGAGATGCATGGTTTAGTTTTAATCAATATGAGATTACCTTTTGACATGTAAGTTAATTTTTCTACATGCACTTGATCAATACTAGTTCCTAAATTCGCCACATAGAACTAGTCACATATTTATATGATTTTGGATTTCATATTTGTGAGAAGTTTGGGGTCATATGAAATTTATCTTTATTTATGTGGATATATTTAACAAAGTTCCACTGCACTTATATTATAACTATCACATGTGCCCACGTGTAGCATAACCGAATGGAGTATGGCAATTTCTCTTTGTTTGTATTATCACTTGCAAAGCATAGAGCATACGCTTGTAGTGTAACCAAACAAGAGTATATGTCGATATATATGCATGTTGAACTTATATGCAAAACATACATAGAACTTAGCGGTGTGATATGATTTCAACACTTATGTTAATACACTAGTTTTATATTATCCCTAAATCGTGTATAAGGAGACTAGTGATATTTCTATATGAACATATATCTTATAAAGTTTCACTTCACTCATATTATCATTAGCGTCGTGTAACAATATGCCCACATGTAGCGTAACCGAGTGGAGTATGGTGATTTCTCTTAGTTTGTATTATCACTGGCATAGCATAGAGTATATACTTGTAGTGTAACCAAACAAGAGTTTATATCAATTTATATCGCATGCTCAATTTATGCATGTATGCACTTCACTCGTATTATTACTATCGCTGTGTAGCAATATGCTCACGCGTAGCATAACCGGATGAAATACGGTTATTTCTCATTGTTTGCATTATCACTAATAAAGCATAGGATGTATGCTTATAGTGTAACCAAACAAGAGTATATATCGATTTATATTTTCATGGGCATGATAGAGCCTATGTCAATTTTCATCTCAGTTAGATATTTCAGACTAAACTATGCATATAGCAAATGTCATTTACATGCATTCTTCTGCATAGCGAGAATGAAAATGGCATGCAACATGCGGCTGGCTAATTTCCAAATCAAGCAATTATAAAATGTACGGAGCATTGCTTGCTTGATCTCTACATAAATGTGCATATTTTCAATATTAGTATATAGTCTACAATCATTTTGGGAGTGCAGACTGGTGAATACATATAACCATATATAGCCACATGCGTGGAGTTTGATTTTACCCGGTGTAGACCCTATATACTTATAATGGGTAGATGACATGCAAACAATATTTTATTTGGCCTCTGCTTTTTATGTCAACACGGCTAGCACCTATAGTAGCTAATTCATTTGGGGGACTAGACTAGGATCATGTATATGGAGCTGTTATATCTAAATCTCTGACCGCATGTATAGAGTTTTTTGGGACCAAAACAATGGTGAGTTTGATTTCTATTTTTATTCTTGAGTTGTATCAATGTGGGAGTCAAGATCACCATCTGACCGAACCAAGAGGGATTTATTTAGGTGCACCTAATTTGTATCAACATAGGACCAGAGATCACCATGAGACCAAAGTTAGGATTTGGTTTAGTACTTGATTCGTATCATCATGGGAACATAATCGCCGTGGGACCAAATCAAGGGCCAATTTAATTAGATAGCCTAGGGAATCTACCATATACAAGAAATCGTCGTCCGGAGTGGAGAAGAAAAGGAGACTCGCCTCTTTTTCTCACCTTAAATTGGGG
The DNA here is from genome assembly GCA_023614405.1 of Avena insularis. NCBI lineage: Eukaryota > Viridiplantae > Streptophyta > Magnoliopsida > Poales > Poaceae > Avena > Avena insularis. Next base: position 259,988,011 of record CM042690.1, on the reverse strand, counting down.
ACGTGCCGAAGCTGCCGGGCGGCGATGAGCGAATTGCTGCTTGGCTTGCGGCAACCAGACAAACATGCATTGTAGTGTGTATGTCGAGCGGCCGGAGGCGAGCTAGGCAGTCGAACGGGTGGCCGGCGACGCGTGTCCGGGGATTGCGAGCGGCCGGCGGTATGTATGGCGTGCGGTCGGCGGCGGCTCCTGTATACCGGGTGAGCAGCGACGGACCTGGCGGGGATTCAGGATTAGCTATTGGTGATTTAGGCAGCAGCGATGGACCGCAGTCGTGGGATGGAATGGACCGCGCGGGAGAGCCATGGGCGAGATCAGCCAGCGATGGACTGGATTGGCGGACAATGATGGGATGAATATGCTCTATGATTAGCGATTTTGGGGATTAGCCTAACTTTTTGGCTCCTGGCCTTTATATAGAGGATTATCTCGGAGTTCCCGCGCCGGAGCGGCACGCACGTTCTGGAGATCGTGGGAGGATTCGTGGGCGTCATGGCCAGATGCAGCTCCGTCTCCAAGTTTCTCCGGTAGACTTAGTATACACAGGCTTCTGAAGCGTTTGGAGCCGGCCATTAGCTGGTCGTTAGCATGGGCTTTGGACACTAATCCGATTAAGTACCTAATTAAGATGGCCTTAAAATTATAATTAGCTGGTTAAAATAAGCTAATGCATGCATACCTACGGGGCTATACTGCCCGCACGTGAACATGGGCTTGTAGACTGCCATGGGCTTGATTATCTTGATACGTAATAATGTAATGGTGCCGGTTAATCCATGCATACACGTGAATAGCAATGGTATTTGTCTTTTTTTTATCATGCAAACTTGCAGCGATTTCATGCATGGCTAGTGCAAACTTTGCTAGCTAGCATTTCTAGCTAATTCTTTTAACATTGTATATCAGTCTATAATTTAGTCGACCGATAATTTTATTTGTAGTCAATACATAGCTACCCTTTTTTATGTATAATCATCTGTTAAATATTTATGACATTATCTTATAGGGTTGCCAACGCGCGGCGCCGATATTTTATCCCGCCATCGCATAATTGAAATATCAGTGCCCAGATGGTGAGTTTTGGAGAATAATTATATATCACGCCAATATTCTTCTTGCCGTAAAATTTTAGAACTTTAGGTTTACTCGCGATGGCGACAATTCAGAGCGATATTACAATGCCCCGTTGATGATATGCACCGAGCGATTTATCCTTCTTCCTTTTTTTTATTAGGCAGGCTCATTTTAAATATTTATTTCACTATTTAATTATTTGATCATGTTTCATAATCAACATGGCTTCTTTATGTCCAAAAACAAAATCGGTGCCAACATTGAGTAGCAAGGTAAATCTATAGATTAAAAACTAATGATCTCAATAAGATCATGCATAGAGAGAGAGATGAATACATAGCTATCGGTAGAACCCTTAGCCTTGAGAGAGAACTACTCCCTCATCATCATGGGAATCAGCAATAGTGATGGAGATCGATGGAGATGGCTCGGGGGGCACTTTCCTGTTCCGGCAGGGTGCCGGAACAGAGACTTTCTGTCCCCCGAATCTCCCCTTCGGTGACGGTAGCGCTGCGGAACTTTTCGTGGCTGGAGGCTTGACGATTTAGGGTTTTTGTATCGGGAGGATTTTATAGGCGAAGGGGCAAGGTCGGTGGCCGGCCAGGGGGCCCACACCATGCCCTGGCGTGGCCTGGGCTCACATGGTGTGGCCACCCTGTGGTCCCTCTTCGTCTCGTCTTCTGGTTTCGTGAGTCTTCCGGTAAAATATCGACTTTGGTTTTTGTCCGGTCCAATTTCGAGAATATTCATTTTCTGACTTTTCTGAAACCAAAAACAGAAGAAAACAGGCAATTGGCACTGTGGCATCTTGTTAATAGGTTAGTCCAAGAAAGTGTATAGAAATACTCCAAAGTATGGACAAAACATAAGAAAGTAGATATAAAACAAGCATGGAATAGCATTCTGTAGCAACGATGACCACTTCCAGTAGCATCGTCGTCCTGCCTGTGTAGCACCGTGTTGTCGCTCCACTGCAAAACACAGTCAAACACGCGGGAGCCATGGCGTCTGGGCTATGGCGGCGCGGATCCACGGTCGTGCTTGCCGGGTGGAGGTCGGCAGCGACTTTCCGGCGAGCTTTAGAGGAGGGAGGCGGCCTCCGTGAGAATTAGGGGAGGGCGGCGGCGCGATCTGGCCGACAAGAAGGGAGACGGCGGCGGCGAGGCAGCAGCCCAGAAGGCGTGGCGGCGCGAGCAGGCGGTGCTCCGGCGAGCTAGTGGGACGGGACGGCGTCGCAGTGCGGCAGCAGCCCGGAGGCGCGTCTGCGCGGTGCTGTGCACGGCGATGAGGCAACAGCCCGGAGGCGCGGCGACGTGAGCAGGCGGCGCGGCGGTGCGGGCAAAGAACAGACGCGGCGTGGCTGGGATGCGAGCTGCGCGATGCTGGGAACGAGAGAAGAGATAAGGCAAGGAAAAAGAGATCCACCCATGTTGTTTGCGGGGAGGCGTGACACGAGGCGTCACGCGCGGCGACCCGGGGGATCGAGTCACAGGATCCCCCGGGGAGTAGTATCGTTTCCCTAAGAGTTGACTTCTCAAAATTTTGAAAAATGGTTGATGGTACGAAATATCGTCATATCATGCATTGTGCACGTACGTAGAGATCGAATGAATAAAAATAGGTTCATTTGTGAGTTCAGCGATATGGATTGTAATAAATCTAGAAATGTACTGTACAAAATCGCCTAGAACTCGCAATGTCATTTATTCACAACTGTTTTTTCTTGGTGTTTGTGTACCAAAAGTTATAAGGACAGATATATGGATGTTGTCTTCTCAATATGTTTGTTGTCTATAGTTATTTGAATTGGGCAGAATATTCCGCCAGTTTCACTGATGTGGTATGATTTTGCATGAACGTGAATGTTTGCTTAGTTCCAAGAGTATCAAGATTTCACGGGGTCTCCTTGGTCTAGGCGGGCACAGCTACAGCGTCGCAGACAGTCTGTGTCCGTGTCCTCACCCAATTGGACTTCGCTTCGCAGCTCCGGCCGGCTACATATATCCCCTGGACGCCTCTTTCTTTCCTCCGAGGCAGCGGCGCACGCGGCTCAGGTTGTTGTTCACGTCTTCCGTATGGCAGACCAGTACGACCGGGACCGGGAGGCCACGGCAATAGCGGCCGCCAAGATTCTGTGCAGCCTCAGGAGCAGGAAGCTAGTGGAGTGGCCGGATTGGATCCTGCCGCCGTCAACAGGGGAGCCCGAGGAGCAGAGGGTGGCGGTGGTGGAGCCGCCGCCGCCGCCGCTTCAACTGCTGTGGCCGAAGCGGCAGCGCGCGAACGGGAGATCCAAGGCGGCGAACGCGTGGCCGGTGTCGCTGGAGAGCCTCTTCGCTATCATGGGCCCTGGCGCGTCTTGCGGCAGTGAGGATGGGCCGGCGAAGCGGAAGCCGCGTCGCGACGACAACAAGGAGTGCATGTCGCCGGCGAAACGTGAGCGGGTGGACGGCGACCCGGCCGGCCAGGAGGCTACGTCGACGGCAGCGGATAAAACTGAGGTGATTTTTACCTCCTCCACGATGGCATGCATGGTTTTGATTCAGTAGAATCTCTACTGGATTCGTATACGAGTACAATTTCCATATGAAACTAGCTAGCCATTAATTAATTAATTAATTAATCCTTAATCCCTGGTTGATTTGAAGGAGCCAAAGAAGAGTCGGAGCGATGATAACCGTGACGAGATGGGGTGCTTGCTGTTTGACCTCAACGAAGACGCGCCATGTGAAGAAGGCTGATCGGAGCGTGGATGGATTTCGCTAACTAACTGATTCGTGCTGTCCGGGGACCGGCTGCGTCTGTTGTTAAATGTTACTCCGTACTAAGATTTAATGGTGCGTCTTTGAGCGCACGATCCTGTTGATTTTGATATTTAGTGGTAGATGAGTTAAAAATAATAATATATTTTTTGTTTTTACCAAATGGATGGTCTTAGCGTCTAAGGCTTAAATTTGATAGATGGTTTCAAATGAGACTATTTTTTATTGGTGATATGAACAAATTTTAAAAGATGTGTTGATAGTAAGGAGATCTATATTTATATTTAGGGGCCCAAGAGTTGAATTTACAGGTGACCTAGCCCGTGAAATAGTTAAGGTGAACGTTGCAGGTTTTTTATTTAAACAAATTTAAACGTCTTAAGAACTAATTTTTTAACACCATATATAAGTTTGAAATATAAAAGGACAATAATGGGGAATTGATTTGTTACCTTGAGTAAGAATATACATAAATGTTCATACCATTTCAGCAAGACGCTGCAAACAAATTCTAATTATGAGATTCCACTTTCCACCAAGGTTTGATTTAAACATTAAGTTGTTATATCTTTACCGTGAAAGCTTGAAGATTCTTTTTACATTATAATGTGTGTACATATTAGTGTGACGTTAAGCATGTATCGACCAAATGCCAAGGTGTGCGATTGAGAAAAACTCTACAATCTTATGCAATCCATATTGCCAGGCTAAACCATCTCGCTGCCCTACATTAACGCCGTGGCTGCAACAAAGCGACGAAGGGCAGACAATGTGTCTTAGACTCCTCCTCACCCCTACTTATCTAGACACCGGTCGATGCAGCAGAGGTATGATGCGTCGACACATGGCTAGTAATTTACTTCCAGGCAATGTGTCCCCCTCCACCCCCCCCCCCCCCATGCCACCGCCCACCGGTTCCCGCTAGCGTTTCCCGTCCTACTTATCCTATAAACAATGCTTCATTGTGCCTTTCGCCTTTCTCACACCTGGCCATTGGTATCACATCCTAGTACAACGGTTCGCAAGATTGTCACCACATGGATTATGCTCGGGTACAATGCACCCACCCTACCGCCGGTTCCAAGCCCTCCTTTAGACGGAGAGGAACCTTTAGATGGAGAGGAAGAGGAGGAGGTCTAGGAAGATGACCCGGATATGAACCATTTAGAGAACGAGGAGGAAAAAGAGGAGGGTTGACAGCCAACATTGAGGAACAAAGAGAAGGCCGCCATCCTCGACTCGTTTCAACCTAATCGCCATGCAGCAGGTTAGGGAGGTGACACGCGACGAGACCCCAATATGGCCATTCAAGGATGCTTGCCAAAGATCTCAGTCGCCAGCACGGAGAGGGAGGAGACATGCCGTCACTTCATGGCCGTGGCGCTGATAACTTTATTTTTGTGTAGCTTACACTGATAAAAGTCCGAGCTCTATCATGTAGCTCGCACCCATAAAAGTCTTTGTGGTCTATCAAACTGAATTCCTCATATTTTTTTGTGACCTGGTGGGTGTTAATTAAATTGAAGATAGGAGAGGGAGTTGTTCTCCTAATTCTAACAAGGATGGTTCAGGTGATATTGTGAATAAGAACCACTTAAGATATATTATGTGAATTAGTTCCCCAGCTTTAACATCAAACATCCGGATAGATCAAACATATTAATTAGTTCCCTAGCTTTAACATCAAACTGTTGGAAATATGCCCTAGAGACAAATAGTAGTAAGGACTATTATCATATTTCATATAGTTCATGATTAAGTTTTATATCATGCTATAACTGTATTGAGTAGAAACATCAATACACGTGTGATATACAAACAACCAGGGGTTCCCAGTGAAACTCTAGTCACTAGTTCATTGGTTAATAGATGATCATGTTTCCTGATCATGTGGCATTTATGCCAGTTGGAAATGAGGTCATCTCATTCCGAGAATGAGATGATGAACCAATACCCAACCTAAACATCGTGACCCGATCATGTCACGAAGTTCAAGTTACGATGATTAGAAATGGATCCTCGTAGACTATTCCTTAGACCGTGAGGCTATATCAATCACTGTCTCCCGAGAGTGCTTTGATAGTATCAAACGCCACTTGGTAATACAGTGGTTATAAAGGTGTGTTCAGGTACTCGGAGGAAACCGTTGAGGCAATATATGTCAAGAGCGGGATTTGTCCGTCCATGTGACGGGAAGATACTCAAGGGCCCACTCGGAGAAGTTATAAGCTGCGCAGCATGTGATTCGATCATAGGGATATCACTTGTCGGAATGAGTCAAGTAGCATTGTTCCATAACGAGATTGAACACGACATGGTGATGTCATTGATCAGATCTCGGGCAATGCAAGTATCGAGTGACAAAGAGAATAAGAGACGACTGTCCTGGTTCAAACGACGAAAGATCTTCGTGGAACGCACAGGGGTCACATGGCCATCCAGGTCCCTCTGTCGATCATTGGTGCGGGAGTGTCCCGACCATGTCTAGAGTATTCCCGAACCATGGGGTATCATGCTTAAGGGCTTTATGATGCTTAGAGAGTGTTTATAGGATCGGTAGAATCACCGAAGAAGAGTAGGGAGAAAACCAGAAGGGTTTCGGTAAGTCCGGAGGATGTCTGGAGTGGAGGTGGAAGGTGTTCTATAGCCACGGAGTTTAAATAATGTGTGAATGAATGTTAAATGTTGATTTAATCATTTATTCATAATTATTTAAATAAAGAGAAAATCAATTTTAATGGCCAAAGGCTTAATGGGCCAATTCCGGAGGGAGAGGGCCCATTAGGGGAAAGGAGAGAGGGAGAAGGGGCAAGGGGGAGGCCGGCTGGGCCTAGCCCCCCCCCCCTCCCCCGCGTGGGGCCCTCCTCTCCTTTAGTCCCACCCCAGGACTTTGAGGAAGGTAGTACCTCCCCTCCCCCTATATATAGTGGGGGTATTTGGCCAAATTAAATACACCAATAATCAATAAAGGTCTCCCCACTTTTGGGAGGACCTCTAATTGATATTTTCTCTCTCTCTCGTGGCCACGGTCCCAAGTCTGGAATGCGCGAGCGAGAGACATCTTCACCGCGGAGCGCCGTCGCGCTGCGGGATTCGGATCCGGGAGCTCTACTTCCGCAACTGTTGTTGGATCGGGGAAGCGGGAGTCATCGTCAGTCACCGGACATGTGTAACTCCCCGCGAGGTGTCACACTTGAGGCACTCAAGTCGTTGGAGCCAGATGAGCGCAAGGACTTCATCACGACCTTGAGGTCGGCTTCGGCTCGTCTACATCAACCACGCTCTCCTGAGCGTTGACAACGCTTTTCGGTCTTCAAGGGTAAGTTCGCGAAAAGCCCTCTCCATCTTGTATTACTAATAGATAGGTCCTGGCAGCTTCAGGGGTTCAGGGGCGTAGGGTAAAATTTTATTATTTTCATACGCTGAACCCCTATAGTGGTATCAGAGCTAGATCTATGCGTAGTAATACTAGTACGGGTAGAACACACGAGATGTAGCGTGTTGGTGTTGATCTTCTAGTTGTTACCCTCCCACGTGTACTTGTGTATACCGCAGTAATGCTTGATGAAGTGGCCCCCAACCGACTTTACACGTTCATTCGCGAGACTGGTCCACGCTTGACATACGGCTTGTACCATATAAAGTGGCTTAGGGGGGTGTCTGTCTCTCTCGCATTAGTTGGTATACCATTTGTAACGGATGGCCCCGAAAGGGGTGTAGTAGAGACAACTACTTGATCAACGTTGTGCTGGAAGTTCGTAGGTAAGAACGGTTCTTGTGCGAAAGCCCATTCAGCCACGTAAAACATGCAAAGATAAAGTAGAGGCGTCTAAATTTGTTTTGCTGGGGGCGTTGCTTTGTGATATGGTTGTGGCAAAGGTAAAGTGATTACCTTTTATTACGTAGTAGTAGATAGTCACGAAGGTGACGGACTACCACGCCGGAATGACACCGGTACCCTAGTGTCTACGACGTCGGAACCCTGGCGCCGGAACCCGGTGACGGCGGATAGAGATCACGAAGTGAAGGACCGTATCACATAGCATTTACATTCAATATTATTGTTTGTATGTCTTATTGTGTGCTAGTATTAGATACTCGACGGTAGCCTAATAAGATGATCCCTGTTAAAATTACCAACGATTGTGTTCCCCCTTAGTGTGCACCACCAAGAAAGTTCTTCGGTATGAGGCGATCCAGGGTTACATGCCTGGGTGTTAGACATATCTACGTTTGCATACAGTGGGTGTAAGCCATGTTGCACAGCAAATACACTAAGGTTGAGTTGGCGATCCTAGCATGTGCATACATGGCCTCGGAACACGGATGGTCAAAAGATCGAGCATGAGTCGCATGAATGATGTGACCGATGTTTAGCGTCCACCCTTGAACCCACATTGATGGCCGTGACGATCGGGGGAGATGTGGCTGATAGGGGTCGTGTTATCACTAGGAACCCTTTTGGGGATAGGTGTTTCTGAGTGGAGTTATTATTAACTTATTTAATTATAAACTTAGTCTACATTTCTTTTGCAATTATAAATGTAGATGGCTCACCGTGAAGCTTACTTTGTTATTGAGGATTGGGTAAAGGGTGAGAAACTTAGACTTGATGGATCCAACTTCCCTAATTGGCTTGTGCGCCTGAATGATCTCCTTACTAGGAATCATGTGGTAGACTACATACACCGCACGATGGATTTGACTGAGCCAGATTACTATCAGACCCCACAAGAGCTAGCAGACCGCTACTGTCGTCAGGAGATGTCCACCTACATTCAGATAATAATGCGTTACGGGATGGTGGATGAACTACATCCGCTCATGGGTGATCTTGATCCATATTCGATGGTGGATCAGCTAAGAGCAGAGTTCATAGGCCATGTGCGCATGTGGAAGCACGAGCTGCTTGGAGAGTTCCTTTCCATACAGATGAAGGAGCATACATGTCTGAAGGGTCACTTGGAGCGCATGCTTGATGCATACACAAGACTGGTTCACTTCGTGGATTATTGGATGGATGATCCATTTGCAATAGACGTACTACTTCGGTCGTTACCTCCTAGCTACAAAGGACATGTCCAGAGTAGCATCGTGAGTGGTGATACGGAAGTATTGGATTTCCATGAGTTCATATTACGTTTCAGGAACGTAAAGGTTGAACCAATCACCGAAGAGGTCATCGATGACAAAGGTATATATTTGATATACAGTTTTATAAATGTTATAATCTTGCAAACACATTTGCAGTGTTAAGTATATCTGATACTTGTTCTGTTTTCCTGAAAACAGGTCCTTCTGCATGAGAGGTGCTTGCTGGAGAGGAGGTGACGTTGCGTGTTGATGGCGAGCATGATGATGACGGCCGACGACACTCTCCCTCGACATTTATCATTTAGTTTATGTTTTAGGATGATTATTGTAATCAAGAGATTGTGAACTTCTTTAGTGTGTCTCACACTTCATGAGACGGTTATTCATATGAGTTTGTAACAAACAGTTGTTCCACTTTTATGAATGATTTCTATTAATGTTCATATCTTGTTTGATTATGTGTGAATTATCCTTGTTGTTTGAAACTAATTGATAATGCATGAACATTTGTAAAACATTAAAAAAATGCCTTGTTTAAAATACCCGACTTAAATGATATTTCATTACAGAATGAAAACCATTGTTTAAATTAAGAGTTATAATGGTAATATGTGAAAGTCATTCGATTTCTTGTCACATATAAATCATGCCTAAGTTCGGCAAAATAACTTGAACACTGTGTATTACTTGAATACAAAGTGTTTAAAGAATTGTTAAAAGTTAATACATATTCGATGTATTGTGTTTTAACGAAAATTGTAATTATCATTATATGATTGTTTAAATGTGTAAAGTAGTTTACCAAAGGAAACATAAATATGAAACTATTTGATTTGATCAAATTGTTTCATCAATAAAAGGGGTATAAATATAAAAGAGAATCCAATTACTATGATTTGATCAATAGTAATGAAATTCAAATTTATAAGAATGGCATAAAAGAAATTGTGGAATGCAAAGCGTTTTGAAACGTCAAAATGCAAAGCATCACAATGTGATATTAGATATCAAAGGGGTTGGATAGAAGGCACCAAATAAATCTTTGTAGTGTAGATGTAGAGACCATTAGCTTAGAAATAATTAGCACTCAATTAGAAGGTAGTGAACCATTTGAATTCGTGAAAGTTTTGGGGTTATTCGATATAACCAAAACAATAGTGAATAAGTCCTTATAGCGTATTCATTGGAAACTTTGAATATGAAACCCATAGCTGAAACCAAAAGAAAAGCAAGATTCGTATTGCTTGGATTTTGGTACATTCTTGAGAAATCTCACTTTTAGTGATGTTTCTCGATTATGGAGCAAATGGAAGATAGTGAAAAACACGATGAGGATTCAAAACCCTGCATGAGAGTGTTGAGAAGCGCAACGGACAATGTTCCTGAATGACTCTCTTCACAGAAGGAAAGAATCAATGATATTGATCATTGTGTTTTCTCCACTAGTGTTTTCACTACATAAAGTAGGATTCAAAATGTAAATCCATATCTAGTATGGAGACACTTTTGAATCAATTGTCATGATTCTTGGAATGTGACATACCTACGAACTACAAAGGAAATAATGGTAAACTAAAATTATGAGAAATCCTAGAAGCAAACTTCCCTTGAGATTAGAAAGCAATTTGTTGCCGAATCTCACAAGTAAAAGGGATTACTTGGAATTTTCCCAAATGACTGCAAAGCCATAGTGGAAAAGGGGGTGAATGACAAAAGCACAATTTGTCAAGTATTGGACAAATTTAAATGAATCCGATTCATGTGTGCTAAATGTCTAGTGGATTTAAAACTAGTAAAGTACTAGTATCTCATAGTAAAATCTGCAAGTTTGATATTTGATCAAAGGATTTTGAAGTTGTTCAAAATTGTGAGTGGATGTGCAATTTGCATAAAATTGAGTGGGAGCTATGAAAGTCTTCCTGAATCAATATGTGATTGACATATTTTGAGTGGGAGTTTATATGAGTAATTCCTAAGTATGTTAAGAATGAAAGAGCAAATACTTATAAATAATGATTTATAAGATGTAGAAGTTGACAATAAGTGTATTAAGATATTATGTAGTATTCCTTAAGGGATTCTGAAAGGGGTTTCAGAATAGAAGTTAATTAAGGAACTGATCCTTAATAACTCAAATTAGGAATAGTATTAAGTTTAACATCAATGGTTAAAAGAAAGAAAAGGATGATCATCATCCACTATGTTAAGACATAGGTTCTATCTTAGAAAACCATGATGATAACTTAACATAATATGTGATCCAATAAGGAACGTTTAAAAGTGATTAAGTTTGAATCACAGAATGTTGAGCTAAGTTTTTGTCCGCAGTGTCTGATAGAGAACTATAGACATGTTTTCCAGATCCATAAAGGATGACATATCTTAAAGCATAAAGGGTTATGTTATAAAGGAATATGTTGGAAACTCCTATAAATACCGATTAAAGTCAAGAAAGAAGCAAGGTGAACAAAAACATCGAAAGTTGCACAGAGTGCACTAGTGTTTCGATGAATACATTTATAATAATAGATAAGGGTACCATCTAAAGTGTTGTATAATGTTATGGCGGGGCTAGTTCGCTTTTAATGTAGAATGATGTGTCCTAGGGCACAGTGCCCATGAGAAAGCCCTCGAGGCTGATCTAACGTCACTGTAGGCTCCTGGAATCAGGCCTCGTTCTGCTGCCATAGCAACAATGCATACACACGGATGCTATCATAAGATAATAAAGTATTAATGTCAATCAAGGTGACATTAGTAAGTTGCAAAGGATTTGGGACTGTAGAGTACAGACCCAAGACTCAACCTCTTCCATGAGCAAGCATGTTCACGGTACCGGATATATGGTGCCAATGATTGAGAACAAATGAAGCTAGTGTATTTATACTCTAGTGCAAGTGGGAGACTGTTGGAAATATGCCCTAGAGACAAATAGTAGTAAGGACTATTATCATATTTCATATAGTTTATGATTAAGTTTTATATCATGCTATAATTGTATTGAGTGGAAACATCAATACACGTGTGATATACAAACAACCAGGGGTTCCCAGTGAAACTCTAGTCACTAGTTCATTGGTCAATAGATGATCATGTTTCCTGATCATGTGGCATTTATGCCAGTTGGAAATGAGGTCATCTCATTCCAAGAATGAGATGATGAACCAATACCCAACCTAAACATCATGACCCGATCATGTCACGAAGTTCAAGTTATGATGATTAGAAATGGATCCTCGTAGACTATTCCTTAGACCGTGAGGGTATATCAATCACTATCTCCCGAGAGTGCTTTGATAGCATCAAGCGCCACTTAGTATCTGATGGTTATAAAGGTGTGTTCAGGTACTCGGAGGAAACCGTTGAGGCAATATATGTCAAGAGCAGGATTTGTCCATCCATGTGACAGGAAGATACTCAAGGGCCCACTCGGAGAAGTTATATCCAATAGCTGCGCAGCGTGTGATTCAATCACAGGGATATCACTTATCGGAATGAGTCAAGTAGCATTGTTCAGTAACGAGATTGAACACGACATGGTGATGTCATTGATTAGATCTTGGGCAATGCAAGTACCGAGTGACAAAGGGAATAACACACGACTATCCCGGTTCAAACGACAAAAGATCTTCGTAGAACACACATGGGTCACATGGCCATCCAGGTCCCTCCGTTGATCATTGGTGCGGGAGTGTCCTGACCGTGTCTGGAGTGTTCCCGAACCGTGGGGTATCCCGCTTAAGGGCTTGATGATGCTTAGAGAGTGTTTATAGGATTGGTGGAATCACCAAAGAAGAGTAGGGAGAAAACCGGAAGGGTTTTGGTAAGTCAGGAGGATGTCCGGAGTGGAGGTGGAAGGTCTTCCATAGCCACGAAGTTTGAATAATGTGTGAATGAATGTTAAATGTTGATTTAATCATTTATTCATAATTATTAAATAAAGATAAAATCAATTTTAATGGTCAAAGGCTTAATGGGCCAATTCCGGAGGGAGAGGGCCCATTAGGGGAAAGGAGAGAGGGAGAAGGGGCAAGGGGGAGGCCAACTGGGCCTAGCCCCCCCCCCCCCCCCCGCGTGGGGACCACTAGGGTGGCCAACGGCCACCCCTCCCCCTCCTCTCCTTTAGTCCCACCCCGGGACTTTGAGGGACGTAGTACCTCCCCTCCCCCTATATATAGTGGGGGTATTTGGCCAAATTAAATACACCAATAATCAATAAAGGTCTCCCCACTTTTGGGAGGACCTCGAATTGATATTTTCTCTCCCTCCTCTCTCTCGTGACCGTGGTCCCAAGTCTGGACTGCGCGAGCGAGAGACATCTTCACCGTGGAGCGCCGTCGCGCTGTGGGATTCGGATCCAGGGGCTCTACTTCCGCAACTGCTGCTAGATCGGGGAAGCAGGATTCATCGTCAGGCACCAGACATGTGTAACTTCCCGCAAGGTGTCACACTTGAGTCACTCAAGTCATTGGAGCCAGAGGAGCGCAAGGACTTCATCACGACCTTGAGGTCGGCTTCGGCTCGTCTACATCAACCACGCTCTCCTGAGCGTTGACAACGCTTTTCGGTCTTCAAAGGTAAGTTCGCGAAAAGCCCCTCCCGTTACTGTATTACTAATAGATAGGTCCTGACAGTTTCAGGGGTTCAAGGGCGCAGGTTAAAATTTTATTGTTTTCATACGCGAAACCCCTACACAAACATATGGATAGATCGAACGAATTAATTAGAGGGGATATGTACCACCTCGATCTGGTGTGATGGCCAGTCGAGGGTGAAGGGAATATGTCCTGAGAGGCAATAATAAAATTATTATTATATGTATTCCAAGTATAAGATAGATGTTTATTTTGCATGCTATAATTATATTAAAAGGAAACGTTAATACATGTGTGTTTAATAAACAAGTAAAGAGTTTCTAGTTATGCCTCTCTTATAAACTAGCTCATTGATTAACAAGATGATCAAGTTTCCTGATCATGGACATTGGATGTTGTTAATAACGAGGTCACATCATTGGTGAATGATGTCATGAACATTCATCCAAAGTATAGCATTAGAACCGAAGTCATTATGTTTATATTGATATAACATCATACGAATTAATCGTAATCCTTAGACCATAAGATCATGTTAATTGCTAACACCGGAAGAGTACTTTGATAACATCAAACGTCACACCGTAGTAGGATGACTATAAAGATGGGTTTGGGTACTTCGAAGGTGTTATGTTGAGGCTCATGGATCAAGAGTGGAATTTCTCAATCCCAATGACGGATAGATATACTCAGGGCCCTCTCGGTGATATCACATTAAGATATCTTGCAAGCAAGTGATGTGATCACTAGAATGTTATAACATGGGAATGAGAAAAGAGTGCATGTCGGTAACGAGATCAAACTAGGTATTGAGATACTGATGATCGAATCTCAGACATGTAATATATCACAAGACAAAGGGATTTAATTACTACCGTTAAAGGTTCTCTCAATCACAGAAGTCATCGTTGAATGTGTGGGAGTTAGTATGGATCTCCAGATCCCGCTTCTGATTATTGATTTTAAAGGGGTCTCGATCATGTCTGCATTATTCGTGAACCGTAGGGTGACACACTTAAGGGTTACCAACACCATTTGGAGCAAATATGTTCTAGATGAAAGAATTGCAAAGCGCTAGAATTATTTCAATGGACACCGAAATTGTTTTGGGTGAAATTGCTGAAATTGGTTCTGCATGTGATATTGAAATGTTGCAGGGGGTTTTATGTGAATGTTTGTTAATCAAAGTAATTAAAAAATCTGAATAAAATAAATAAAAGAGTTTTATTAAATGAGATTTGCATTAAATTTGGTGGAAATTTAATGCATGTGAGTGGGATTTTGAGTGGAGGCAAAATTGATGTGAGTGGAACTTCCACCACATGAATGAGGAAGAGGTGGGGGCACCCCCCATGGGCGTTGGCCATGGGAGGGGCAGCCCCCCTCTCTTCCCTCTCAAAACACACCTCCTCGTGAAGGATCTTCCCCCCTCTAGAATTATTTCCCCATGGTCTCGGATTAGAGAGATACATGTTCCTGGTGGCATTTCATCTAGAAGGAGTTGCTGCTTCCGCTGCATCACTGGAGCAAGGAGGTGGAGGTTGTTCGGTGGCCTAAACGTGTGTGCGAGGAAGGATGCACAACTGATTTGTGGTGCTAGGACTTCGAGGGTATATTCGACTACATCATCCATGAGTTCAATCTCGTTACACTTTGTCGGTCTTCGAGGGTATATTCTCTATGGATGTATATCCATCTGTTGCTTGTATCTAGTAGATAGATCTTGGCGTATAATAGTTCCCATCGTAGGAAAAAATTTGTTTTTATGCTGCGAACCCAACAGTGGTATCAGAGCCTGATCTATACGTAGATGCTTTGCACGGATAGTACACATATGAGTATGTGGGCGATGATGGTCATGTTATTGCATCTTATATGTATTTTGGATATTGGTGGAATAGTGGGATGAAGCGGCCCGGACTAACTTTACATGTCCTCGGACATGAGACATGTTCCACGATTGACATGCAACTAGTTTTGCATAAGTGGCTAGCGGGTGTCTGTTTCTCCTACTATAGTCAATATCTGATTTACAACGAGTTGCTAATAATTTGGTTATCATCATTGTGGTTCCATATTCGTAGGTAAAACCGGTTCTATCTTCGAAAGCCCTAAGCCACGTAAAACTTGCAATTGATAAATTAGAAGTGTCTACTTTAGATCGTTGCTGGGCTAGTGTCATGATAGGGTAATGTTGTAAGTTGATGTATATTTGATACTCTTACAACACACCTAATGTGTAAGTTCCATAGACCTTGGTCTTACACACAAAAGAATGATAAAGATCATACCACGATGCACATGATAGTGATCAAGTGCAAGAACCATGTCATTTCACTTTACACATATGATGTTTGCATCTTATATTGCTTGTTTGGCATTTTAGTAGCATTATAATATGATCCCTCATTTAAATATCAAGATAAAAATGTGTTCTTCCTTAAGTATGCACCGTTCTATGGATCGTGTTTCAAGACATCACATGATGATCGGGTGTACTTGACTTTGTGCTTTCATACAACGGGTGTAAGACAGTTTTACACACGTGAGTACTAAGGTTCTTACTTCGCGAGCCTAGCATGTATAGACATGACCTCGGAACATGGACTGAAAGGTTAAGCATGAGTCATATAGTTGATATGATTCCCATATATATGCTCGCCTTTGAAGCTACATCGACTCACGTGATGATCGTACTTGGTGTAGTGGATTTGATTCATGTAATCACCAAAAAGACACGAGGGGTGTTATTTTTGAGTGGGAGTTCATTCGTAATTTGGATTAGTTGAACTCGATCTATCATAAACTCTATTGTAGATGGCACCACCTGCTTTTAATTTCAATGTGTTCACGGAGAAAGAGAAACTTGCGGCAAATGGTAGCAACTTTATCAACTCGGCCATGAATTTGAGGATTCTCCTCACTGATACACAAAAGCAATATGTGCTAGAAGCGCCACTAAGCCCCCCCCCAGCTCCTGATGCCCCTGATGAGGAAAAGAACGTCTATTTGAATCGTCAGGAGGACCACAACTTAGTTCATTGCGGCATAGTGTATGGGTTGGAGCCGAAACTTCGAAAGCGTTTCGAAAATGGCAATTCCTTTGATACCATGGGTGAATTGAAAATGATTTTGGATACCCATGCTGCCGTAGAGAGTTATAATGCTTATGAAAAGTTCTTTAGCTGCAGGATGGAAGAGAGCAGCTCCGATAGTGAGCATGTACTCAAAATGTCTGGGTACGTCGATAAGCTTGTGTCCTTGGGAATAATGATTCCCATTGACTTAGGCATACATCGTGTTCTCCAATCTCTATCACCTAGCTACAAGAGCTTCGTGATGAACTATAATATGCAGGGCATGAAAAATTCTCTCCCCGAGCTTCTGTCAATGCTTAAAACTGTAGAAGTGGAGATCAGGAAAGAACATCAAGTGTTGATGATCAATAAGACCATCGGCTTCAAGAAAGACAAGAAGGGCAAACAGAAGGGAAAGAAGGGTAGTGAATCTATTGCCGCACCTAAAAAGAAAACCCAAGCTGTCCCTAAGTCTGATACCGAGTGCTACTATTGCAATGGGACTGGCCATTGGAAGCACAACTACCCCAAGTATTTGGCAGACAAGAAGGCCGACAAGGCAAACAAAGGTATATATGATATACATGTTACTGATGTGTACTTGACTAATACTCGTAGTAGCACCTAGTTATTTGATACGGGATCAGTTGCTAGTATATGTAACTCGATTCAGGGGCTGTGGAACAAGTGACAGCTAGCAAGGGATGAGGTCACAATGCGTGTCAGCAATGGATCAAGAGTTGATGTGATCGCCGTCGGAATGCTTCCTCTCCATATGCCATCGGGATTAGTGATAAATCTTAATAATTGTTATTTGGTGCCTGTGTTGAGCAAGAACATTGTATCCAGATCGTGTTTGTTGCGAAGCGGTTATTCATTTAAATCTGAAAACAATGGTTGTTCGATTTATATGGATAATATCTTTTATGGTCATGCACCTGTGATGAATAGTTTATTTCTATTGAATCTCGATAGTACTCATACGCATATTCATAATATTGATGCTAAAATGATTAAACTTGATGATGATATATATGCATATATGTGGCACTGCCGTCTAGGTCATATTGGCGTTAAACGCATGAAGAAACTCCATTCTGATGGACTTTTGGAACCACTTGATTTTGAATCATTTGATACATGTAAGCCATGCCTTATGGGCAAGATGACTAGAACGTCGTTTTCCGGTTCAATGGAACGGACAGCAGATTTATTGGAAATCATACAGAGTGATGTTTGTGGTCCAATGAGTGTGTTGGCGCGAGGTGGATATCGTTATTTTGTTACTTTCACGGATGATTTGAGTAGATACGAGTATATCTATTTGATGAAACACAAGTCTGAAACCTTTGAAAAGTTCAAAGAATTTCAGAATGAAGTGGAAAATCATCATAACAAAAAGATCAAATTTCTACGGTGTGACCGTGGAGGTGAGTATCTTAGTTACGAGTTTAACGCACATATGAAAGACTGTGGAATAGTTTCACAACTCATGCCTGCTGGAACACCACAACGTAATGGTGTGTCAGAACATCGTAATTGTACTTTATTGGATATGGTTCAATCTATGATGTCTCTGACTGACTTGCCACTGTCATTTTGGGGTTATGCACTGGAAACCGATGCATTCACTTTAAATTAGACACCATCTAAATCCATTGAAATGACATCGTTTGAATTGTGGTTTGAAAACAAACATAAGTTGTCATTTCTTAAAGTTTGGGGTTGCGATGTTTATGTGAAGAAACTTCAGCCTGATAACTCGAACCCAAACCGGAAAATGCGTCTTCATAGGATACTCTAAAGAAACAATTGGGTATCCTTCTATCACAGATCCAAGGGCAAGGTTTTCGTTGCCAAGAATGGATCCTTTCTAGAGAAAGAATTTCTCGCGAAAGGCATGTAGTCAGAAGGTAGAACTCGAAGAGGTTATTGAACCTTCTCTTCATGAAATAGCAAGTGGCACAACGCCGAAAATTATTCCGGAGTTGACTTCACCGAATGAAGAGGAAACTAATGATAATGATCATGAAACTCCGAAAGAGGACACTACCGAACATGGTAGGTCAAACAAGACACGTGCAGCTCCTAAACTATACGGAAATCCTGTTATGAATTTCATGGTTGATGAAATAGATGACCCTACGATGTATGAAGAAGCGATGATGAGCCCGGGTTCCAACAAATGGCTAGAAGCCATGAAATCCGAGATGGAATCCATGTACGAAAACCAAGTTTGGGCCTTGGTGGACTTACCTCACGACCGAAAGGCTGTTGAGAATAAATGGTTTTTCAAAACAAAAACTGATGCTGATGGTAATGTGACCATCTATAAATCTTGACTTATTGCAAAGGGGTTTCGACAAATTTAAGGAGTTGACTACGATGAGACATTTTCTCCCGTAGCGATGCTAAAGTTGGTTAGGATTATGTTAGCAATTGCTACATATTTCGATTATGAAATATGCCAGATGGATGTCAAAACTACGTTCCTCAATGGTAATATTGAAGAAGAGTTGTATATGATACAACCTAAGGGTTTTGCCGATCCTAATGATGCTGATAAGGTATGCAAGATTCAGCGATCCATCTATGGACTAAAGCAAGCATCTCGGAGTTGGAATTTCCGCTTTGATGCGGTGATCAAAGAGTTTGGATTTGTCCAAACTTACGGAGAGGCTTGTATTTACAATAAAGTGAGTGGGTGCAATGTGACATTTCTGATATTATATGTGGATGACATATTATTGATTGGAAATGATATAGATCTTTTAAATAGTGTTAAAAGTTATCTAAACAGCAAATTTTTGATGAAGGACCTCGGTGAAGCATCATATATATTAGGCATCAAGATCTATAATGATAGATCAAGACACCTGATAGCGCTATCGCAAAGTACATACCTTGATAAGATATTAAATAAGTTTAGTATGGACGGAAGTAAGAAGGGGTTCTTACCTACTCCCTTTGTTTCAAATTACTCCGTCGGCGCGCTTATGTAGGTAAACTAGTACTGCCTTATTTTTCATTCAAAAAAATCCTCGAATTTTTGAAATAGATAGTATGAAATATGTACTACGTATACCAAAAATTCTAAGAATTTTTTGATGAAAAATAAGAGAATACTAGGCCACCTAGGTAAGCGTGCGCGCGGAGTAATTTGAAACAGAGGGAGTATGTTGCAAGGCAAGACATTGAGTAGGACTCAAAGGCCGGCTATGGTGGAAGAAAGAGAGATAATGGATAAGATCCCCTATGCTTCAGCCATAGGCTCTATAATGTATGCCATGCTATGTACAAGACTGGATATGGCATATGCTATTAGTTTGACTAGTAGGTACCAATCTTATTCGGGTACGGAAAACTGGATAGTGCTCAAGAATATCCTTAAATACTTAAGAAGAACTAAGGATATGTTCCTTGTATACGAAGGTGAAGAAGAGCTGGTCACTAAGTGTTATGTCGATGCTAGCTTTGACACCGATACGGATGACTCTAAGTCTCAATCCGGATACGTATTTCTCTTGAACAGAGCAGCAGTTAGTTGGAAGAGTTCCAAACAACCTGTGGTGGCTAGATCAACAACGGAGGCGGAATATGTTGCTGCTTCAGAAGCGGCGCAGGAAGCGGTTTGGATGAAGGAGTTCATAACGGAACTAGGTGTGGTTCCTAGTGCGTTGGACCCAATGGTGATCTATTGTGACAACAATGGAGCCATAGCCAACGCCAAGGAACCAAGGCCTCACAAGAATTCCAAGCATATTAAGCACCGGTTTCACTCCATCCGTGAGCATGTCAAGGATGGAGATATAAAGATTTGTAAAGTACACACATACCTAAATGTACCAGATCCATTGACTAAAGTTCTCCCTAGAGCAAAACATGATCAACACCAGAACTCCATGGGTGTTAGATTTATCACTATGTAAACTAGATTATTGCCTCTAGTGCAAATGGGAGACTGAAGGGAATATGCCCTAAGAGGCAATAATAAAGTTGTTATTATATGTATTCCAAGTATACGATAGATGTTTATTTTGCATGCTATAATGTATTAAAAGGAAACTTTAATACATGTGTGTTTTATAAACAAATAAAGAGTTCCTAGTTATGCCTCTCTTATAAACTACCTTGTTGATTAACAAGATGATCAAGGTTTCCTGATCATGGACATTGGAAGTTGTTAATAACGAGGTCACAAAATTGGTGAATGATGTGATGAACATTCATCCGAAGTATAGCATTACAATCAAAGTCATTATGTTTATATTGCTATAACATCATACGAATTATTCTTAATCCTTAGACCATGAGATCATGTTAATTGCTAACACCAGAAGAGTACTTTGATAACATCAAACGTCACCTCGTAATAGGGTGACTATAAAGATGGGTTTGGGTACTTCGAAGGTGTTATGTTGAGGCTCATGGATCAATTGTGGAATTTTTCAATCCCGATGATGGATAGATATACTCATGGCCCTCTCGGTGATATCACATTAAGATAGCTTGCAAGCAAGTGATGTGATCACTAGAATGTTATAACACGGGAACAAGGAAAGAGTGCATGTCGGTAACGAGATAAAACTAGGTATTGAGATACTGATGATCGAATCTCGGACATGTAATATATCGCAAGACAAAGGGATTTAATTACTATCATTAAAGGTTCTCTCGATCACAGAAGTCATCGTTGAATGTGTGGGAGTTAGTATGGATCTCTAGGTCCCGCTTCTGATTATTGATCTGAGAGGGGTCTCGATCATGTCTGCATTATTCGCGAACCGTAGGATGACACACTTAAGGGTTACCAACATCATTTGGAGCAAATATGTTCTAGACGAAATAATTGTAAAGCGCTAGAATTATTTCAATGGACACCAAAATAGTTTCAGGTGAAATTGCTGAAATTGGTTCTGCATGTGATATTGAAATGTTGCAAGGGGTTTTATGTGAATGTTTTTAATTAAAGTAATTAAAAAAATTCTGAATAAAATAAATAAAAGATTTTTATTAAATGAGAGTTGCATTAAATTTGGTGGAAATTAATGCATGTGAGTGGGATTTTGAGTGGATGCAAAATTGATGTGAGTGGAGCTTCTAACACATTACTGAGGAATAGGTGGGGGAACCCCCCATGGGCGCCAACCATGGTAGGGGCAGCCCCCCTCTCCTATAAAAGGCCCCTCTCCTTCCTCTCAAAGCACACCTCCTCGTGAAGGATCTTTCTCCCCCTCTAGAATTATTTCCCCATGGTCTCGGACTAGCGAGATACATGTTCCGGGTGGCATTTTGTCTGGAAGGAGTTGCTGCTTCTGGTGCATCGCTGGAGCAAGGAGGTGGGGGTTGTTTGGTGGCCTGAATGTGTGTGCGAGGACGGATGCGCTGCTGATTTGCGGCGCTAGGACTTCCACACAATCTTGAGATCGGCAAGCGTTCGACTACATCATCCACAAGTTCATTCTCGTTACACTTTATCGGTCTTCGAGGGTATGTTCTCTATGGATGTATATCCACATGTTGCTTGTATCTAGTAGATAGATCTTGGCGTATAATAGTTCCCATCATAGGAATTTTTTTGTTTTCTATGCTACGAACCCAATAGAGGGTGGGATGCTTTTCGTGAGGGAGAAGAAAGAATTCAGAGAGGAGAGATAGGAGAGAGTTCAGACTTCTCTTCTCATTTCAAGCATAAATGTTCAGTTACATGGCTCGGGCTTAAGTACCCCTCTTGACTCACTCTGGCACTCTGGCCCCACTGATAGTTCAACAATACTCACGCACACACCACACACGCGCCACCATCTAATTACTTGTACCATCTACTACTAGTGGCGCCTCCACTGCTAAGGCACGATGTCAGGCATGACAATACCCCCCAGAGGAAAACTTGCTTGTCCCCAAGCAATGACCAAAGGAAATTTAGTCTTCAGCACTTCCAATCTTCCCATGTAGTTGAGTCTTCAGGTAGGCCCTTCCACTTGATCAACACATGAGTGATGGCAGCATTCCCCTTCTTCACCATTCTTCTGTCTAGGAGTTTTTCTGGTAGCAATTCCCTTTGATCCAATGCTGGTAGAGTGGGTAAATTAGCAAAAACTAGAGAATAATCCGGTTTGTGTTCTTTCAGTTGAGAGACATGAAACATAGGATGGATCAAACTGTCTTCTAGTAACTGAAGCATGTATGCCACCTTCCCAATACTTTACACAATTTCGTAAGGGCCAAAATACTTGTAAGCAAGCTTTGGGTATGGACGACTGACAACTGATTGCTGCACATACGGTTGGAGCTTGAGCAGAACCTTTTCTCCCAACTGAAACTCTTTCTCTGTTCTGTTTCTATCGTATTTTAGTTTCATACAATTTTGTGATGTGGCTAGGTTGGACTTCAGTTGTGCCAGCTGAGCTTCTCATTCAGTTAACATTTCTAAAATATTATCCTCAGGATGCGCAGGAATAGAGGGCATAGATCCAAAATTTGGGTCATGACCATAGAGGGCTTTGAATGGCGACATGCTCGGGGAACTATGTATCGACGAATTGTACCAGAATTCAGCTAGTGAAATCCACTTCTTCCAATATGTAGGATTTTCCTGAATGCTACACCGGAGATACATTTTGAGGCATTGGTTGACACGCTCCATCTAACCATCAATCTGTGAGTGGTAAGCTGTTGTAAACTTCAATTTGGTTCCCAATTTAGCAAACAACTATGTCTAGAAATGCCTGGTGAATATGGCACCACAATCAGACACAATAGAATGAGGCATTCCATGAAGCTTGATGATAGAATCAACGAAGACACGGGCCACTTTTGGAGCATAGAAAGGATGCTTCATGGGTATAAAATGTGCATACTTGGTGAATCGATCAACCACAACCAGAATCATGTTGGCTCCTTCGGAGAGCGGCAATCCTTCAACAAAATCAATGGTGATATCCTGCCAAGCACCTGAGGGAATTGGCAATGGTTGAAGCAAGCCTTGAGGGTGCTGGTTGGAATGCTTGTCATGTTAGCACACATCACATTGTCTAATAAATTCTGTGACTGCCAGCTTCATGCCAGACCAAGCAAACAGTTTCATCAATCTCTGATAAGTTGCCTCCACCCCAAAATGCCCCCCAACTGCACTCGAATGTAGAGCGGCAACCAACTTTGTCTGGATGGCTGAGTTTGCGCCTAGCCAGATTCGACCCTGGAAACGAATGAGAACCTGATGTAGGGAATAGCCATGTGCATCTGGGCTAGATAGAGTGAGTTCAGCTAACTTTCTGTGTGCATCGGGATCTGTAGCATAGGTGACATGGGTATACCCCACAGGTACTCGAGCTTGGTATATACGGTCCGAATACATACAGGCCCACGGTGTCGCCAAGGCCCGGATGGAAGGACTCGAGTAACCTACGGACTCTCGATTGCTTGAAGAACAAGAAGAAGCTAAAGATAGAAAGATTAAAGGGAAAACCCTAACTTGTAACCGACTCGACCTGCTACCCGAGACCTAGCCTATCTATATAAAGGCTAGGAGGGGCAGCGAGAAGGACACACGCAACCCTAGTTTCCACATCCTTCGCCAGATTACATCTGCGCACCATTGTAACTTTCGACTCCCTCGATAATTCCACGAGCAGACAAGCAGGAGTAGGGACCTCTACGAGGCCTGAACCTGGGTAAATCCTTTGTCCCCTGTGTGCTTGTTTGCTAGCCGATAGATGTCTCCAGCGCTCCCTCCTTATCCAAAACCCAAGTCCATAACAATGGGCATTGACGAGTTAAACCCTCGCTAATAGGAATTAACCATGTCTTGCAGCCATGTTGGTTGTACGGTCGAACATGCTTGGATTGTGAGCAGGTGCCCTATGCGAGATAGAGCATCTGCAGCTTGATTGTCTTCTCCTTTGTGATAGACGATTCGGAATTGTAGTCCTATCAATTGATCCATTGCCTTGTGCTGGAGAGGGGATTGCAAGTTCTGGTCCTCGAGAAAGCATAAGCTTTGATGATCAGTTTTAATTTTGAACTCCCCCTCTAAAGATATGGCCGCCACCTCTCTACTGCCATTAACAGCGCTAGAAATTCCTTCTCATAAATCTAGATTTCAAGTGAGCAACACTTAATGGTTTGCTCAAGTATGCGAGTGGGTGGTTGTCCTGCATGAGAACTGCTCCAATTCCAGAACCACGAGCATCTGTCTCCATGACAAACTTCTTCTGAAAGTTTGGTAGTTGCAGAACTGGTGTTGTCGACATTGCCTCTTTGAGTGCCATGAAAGCATTTGTAGCTTGCTTAGTTCATAGGAACGCCTTCCTCTTCAGAAGAGATGTCAAAGGACGTGCAATTATGGCATAGTTCCTAACAAACTTGCGGTAATATCCCGTGAGATCGAGAAAACCCCTTAGCTCCGTTACAATTATTGGTAGAGGCCATTGAACCATAGCTTCAGTTTTCTTCGGATCAATAGCCACACCCGCAGCTGAGGTAATGTGGACAAGGTACTCGAGACTAGTGCGTGCAAAGGAACACTTGCTAGCTTTGACATATAACTGATGTTGTCGCCGCAGAGCCAGAACTTCTGCCAGATGCTTGATATGATCTTCCAGAGATGAGCTATATACGAGTATGTCATCCATAAATACCAATACTATTCTGCGTAAACAAGGGATGAGCACTTGATTCATCACACACTAAAAAGTTGTTGGGGCATTGCACAATCCAAATGGCATCACCCTGAATTGGTAATGCCTATGATGTGTTTTAAAAGCCATCTTATGCTGATCTATAGGCATCATCCTAATCTGGTGGCACCCAGCTTGCAAATGAAGCTTAGAAAACAAGGTTGCTCCGGCCAACTCATCCAGTAGTTCATCTATCACTGACAGAGGGAAAGTGTTTTTGACTGTAAGCTCATTTAGTCTATGATAGTACACATAGAATCACCAATTGTCATTTTCTTTTGAATCAGGATGACAGGACATGCATAAGGAGACATGCTAGGTGCAATAATTCCTGCTTCTAGCATTTCCTTAACTTGCTTTTCTATCTCATCTTTATGTGCAGGAGAGTACCTATATGGTCTAGAATTAAAAGGAATTACCTCTGGTTTGAGTGGAATAGCATAATCATAGGGCCTCTCAAGTAGTAAAGCCATAGGAACAGCAAACACATCACTGAACTCATCCAATACTAATTGCACTACAGTTGGAACTGTTGGATTTAGCTCCTCTGTATCAGTTTGTAGGATTGCCAGAGCCCACACTTTATTTCCTTTATACCATTTAATCAGTTGCTCAATGGGTAGTTCTCTCACAACCTCCATTGGTGGTGCTAGAACACCATGCAACTTAATGAATTTGTTATTGTAAGGAAAAGCTAGACAATGGTTTACCCAGTCTGTCACCATTGGGCTATGTTGTTTGATACGTTGCTAACGTATCCATAACTTTTGATGTTCCATGCTTGGTTTTATCTACTTTATTATGTTTTGTCCACACTTTGGAGTACTAATGACCCACAAGTATAGGGGGTGTATCACAGTATTTTCGATAAGAGTGTCGAACCCAACGAGGAGCAGAAGGTGCTGGCTAGTGGTATGGATCGGGAATTCTCTGCAAATACTTAGCAAACGGATTTTTAGGGGTTTTTGATAAAGCAAGTAAACAAAGTACGAGTAAATAAAAGACAGTAGGAATAAATGCAGCAAGTGGCCCAATCCTTTGTTCAGCAAAGGACAAGCTGGTTGTATTACTTAAGATGACCAAATGTTCTTGAGGACACATGGGAAGACTGTCAAGTGCTTTCGCCTCATATAGTTGATTAATCTTATTTAGCTTGCTAAGTGTTGTGTGGGTGAACCTGTGCTAATGTACCGACCTTCCTAGGACTAATACATACTTGTGATTATACCCCTTGCAAACATCCGTAAGTACAAGAAAGTAATTAAGGTAGAAACCTAACCACAACTTTAAACTCTAAGACCCTTACGTCCCTTGTGCAATGGTTTCCTAACGGGGGTTCAGGTTTCTGTCACTCCAGCAACCCCTACGATTAGTAGCCAAATACACAATGAATTCCCCTAGGCCCATATAGGTGAAGTGTCATGTAGTCGATGTTCACATGACACCACTAGAAGAAGTACACCACAACTTAAATATCAAACTACTGAATCTTTCTCAACACAATTCCACTACTAACAACATGACTTCTCCCATGTCCTCAAGAACAAACGAACTACTCACAAGACATCATATGGATCATGATCAGAGATGGAATAATGATGTATAACAATCTGAACATAAACAATAATTCAATGGTTCACTCAATAGCATCAACTACTAAAGAGTAATCAACACCGGGAAAGTTTCCCCTATGAACTATGCAAGATTCAACCCAATTGTTACAGCAATATGGAGATGCTGATGATGGTGCTGATGGTGATGATGATGATGATGATGATCCCGATGAAGTCCATCTTGATGGTGGTGTTGATGGTGACGATCTTCCCTCTCCGGGAAGGAATTCCCTCGCGAGAATCATGCGCGGAGAGATCTTTCTCTCTCGGTGTTTTCCGCCCCGCAGAGGTGGCGGAATCTTTCTATGGTCGCTCCCCGAGTCTTAGGGTTTCGGGAGGATAATAGAGGAGGAGCTGAGGGCCAGGCGGCCACCACTGGCTGGCGGCCTAGGGTCGCCTGCTAGGGGTGGTGGGCCCCTGTGGCCCATCTCGCCACCCCTCTTCTCGCTTCCTTCCTTCTGAAAAATAGGATTTTCCGTTATATTTTCGGATTTTCTGATCTTCGCGAATTTTGCCTCCAAACAGCACCTTTTCCATCAATCCGAATCATTGTGCATGCTCCAAAAGTCATCAACCATGCAAAAACAGATGAAATAACATAAGTATCACCTCTCAATACGAAATATATCAATGAATAATAGTGAATTATGACATAGAATAGTGATGCAAAATGGACGTATCAAGTACTTTTTATACACTTTCTTGGACTAACCTATTAACAAGATGCCACAGTGCCAGCTGCCTCTTTTCTGTTGTTTTTGGTTCCAGGAAAGTCAAAAAATGAATATTCTCGGAATTGGATGGGACAAAAGCCAAAATCAGTTTTTCACCGAGGGACACAACGAGCCAGAGTACGAGACGGAGAGGGGCCAGGGGGCCGCCACACCACCTGGCCTGCGCTAGGGGGTGGTGTGGCCGCCTCCGGCACCCCCTCGGCCTCCCCTTTCGCCTATAAGATGCCTCCGATACAGAAACCCAAGGTACCTGATAAAATTTCCACGAAAGAGTCTGTAGCCGCCGTCATCTCCATCCCTAGATCGGGAGGGATCTGAAGCTCTTCCCGGCACCCTACCGAAGGGGAGAATTCATCCTGGAGGCCTTCTTCATCACCATGCAAGCCTCTGGTGTGATGCGTGATTAGTTCATCTCTGGACTACGGGTCCATGTAGTAGCTAGATGGCTGGTTCTTCTCCTTTGTGCTATCATTTCTAGATCTTGTGAGCTTCGTTCGTGATCAAGATCATCTATTTGTAATTCTACATGTTGTGTTTGCAGGGATCCGATGAATATTGAGATGCTATTTCAGATAGATTATTGATTCTATCATGTCTTTGTTATTTGTGATCTTGCATGCTTTCCGTTGTTAGTAGCTATCTTGGCCAAGTAGATGCTAGCAACTCCAAGAGTTAGTATTTATGCTCGATAGTGGGTTCATGCCTCTAGTAATCTGGGGAAGTGACAAAAATCTCTAAGGTACTAGATGTGTTGTTGCTACTAGGGAGAAAACAACAATCCTTTGTTCATAGAACAATCATATTGTTTACTTTACATGCAATGCATAATGCAATTATCTGTTGCTTGCAACTTAATACTGGAGGGGGTTCGGATGATAACCTGAAGGTGGATTATTAGTCATAGATGCAGTTGGACTACGGTCTATGTACAACAAGATCAATCATCCCAAAGTGATACTAAATGATCCCAAAGTGATACCAATACTAACAACAAGATCAATCATATAACCACGAATTGAAAACTATTATAAGCTATGCAAAAGAGTGAATGATAGAACTTCTCATTAATATTCCATAACGGTAACTCACACCAAGGGATACATATCTAACGAGAGAGGGGACACTTCCATAATGCAAACCATACTTCATAATAACTCCTCTATTCTATGACTCTACTAATAAGGTAAAAAGATAGAAGATAGTGATATGATACCGCGGCACTCCCCCAAGCTTGGAACAAACCAAGGGGATGCTAAACCTAATGACAAATTACTCCTTAGGTGGTGGTATCCTCTCGATGAGCTCTCTGATCAGTTTCCCCAAGTCCTCAATCTCGAAGGGGAGATTACGAATTAGCTGTGAGTTTTGCTCAATGCGGCTCATGATCATGTCGGGTTGAGAATTCTAGCTCTTGCTATTCTTTCCCCACTCTTCCTCCTTGAAGTCTTCTTTTCCTTCATGGCTAGAACGAGGCAAATCCCAATTGGAGGGCAATTTCCCCTTGGGCATATTCTGGTATTGATGCTCATGGATAAGGGTATGGAAAGGATTCTTGGTGTATGGAGGAAGTGACCGTGGAGCCAAGCTGCATCTGACGATCCTGCTAACCCTGGCAGGTTTCGTCACCACTCCAATGCTTGCAATGGTAGTGCCGGTGTGCGAATGTTGGCCTTGCTCCTCTTCACTTTCACTCTTGATCTCCTTCTCCTTCCCGGGGTCTTGGAGATCTTCCTCCATAGGCTCCTTCCCTTTATCCTTGGCGGACACCATTGTGCTTCTAAGCTTTCAAAGAGTATGTCCTGGCAGAAACAGATCACAACAAAAACACGACGAAAACACGATATACGAACCTCGGGAGATCCGAGGGTTTATATATTACGAAGTTTCATAACAAAAGGAAGGTACTGGACGAAAACGAGTCGGAGGCGGAGTCCGGGGTGGACTCACCACCTGGTAGCGCGGCCAGGGGTGGGCCCACGCCACAGGGTGGTGTGAGCCACCCTGGCTCCGTTTCCGTCCCTTTTTCGCTTCGTAGCTTTCCTTATTGACTAAAAACTGCAAAAATATAGTTGGATAGTATTTTCGCGGAACTTTTCTTACTAGAACTGCTATTTGAAAACAGACTCTGCAGGTCTTTGAATTTGGTATCTAGTAGATTCTTCCAGAGTCATCACTTGAATAACATCAATATGTTCATCTTCATACACTTATTACTTGAATCATAAAACCCTTCTCTTCCTTATTACACCATTATCTCCACTTCCTGGAAATTTGTTTCACACAAAACTTCACATAGTTCTTATTAGCAACATTAGTATAAGTGAAGTGATAAAACCTTTTCAGTCCAACTTCAACTGAAAACCATCAAAACATAAGCTACTGTAGCAACTCCTTCCGAAAACCCAAAAAGAATTCAAAAAGGAAATCGAATAAAGAAGCAAATGCAAGAGTGGCAAAATCTATCAAAACAGACCATCAGGTAAAGATCAATTTTTTCGAAAATCTTCTGTTGCTCAAATCAAAACATGCCAAACTGACGAAAGTTAAATAACACCCTGGATCAGAAGCACAAAAAATTACAGCTAAATCCGACATACAGAGATCTCTCGCGAATTTTTACGGTGAAGCACAAAAATCTGTTTCGGGACAGCAACTTCCCCAAATATTACTTCTCTCTCATTAGAGGTTGATCTTGACACAAAAACCAAACAAAATGGATAAGGAGTGGTTATTACTGAAGTAATAACTTCCAGAACTCAATTAAACAAAAACAAACTGAAATAAAAAACAAATTGGGTTGTCTCCCATAAAGCTCTTTCTTTATAGCCATTAAGATGGACATGATAATTTTGGAGATGCTCACATAGGAATATGAATTAAAGTGAAAAAGAGCATTAAGAAGCAAAAATACACACCTTTAAGTCTAACCCACTTCCTATGCAAGGGAATTTTGTAAACAAACAAGTTGTTGAAACCAGAGGCTACTTGCATAAGAAGGCAAAACAAGCGCAACATAAAAACTTTCAGCATAAAACGAGGAAACTTGATATTATTGAGATGCATAAGAACACTTTTCCCTCTCTCATAGTAACTTTCAGTATCATGCTTAAACTTAACAATATAACTATCACAAGGACCATCGTATCAATGATCACTTATTCTAACAGAAAACACAGGAATACTAGCTCTCATAACACTACTATGTGAAACAATATTAGAGGTGTCCTTACAAAGGATAGTGTGTCCCTCTTCTTCATATTTAGTAACAAAGTCTTTCACATTTGCGATAATAGGTTCATCAATTTTATTTGTACTTTTATTAACCATACTATCTATCATAGAATGTTCCTTTATCTTACCTGGGAAAGGCATTTTCTCAATGTAAGGTTCATGTAAAACATGATTAGCAGTATAAACTTCAATATTTCTTGTAGGAACACTCTTAGCAATATCTTTATAAGGTTCATGATAGTTATTCCACTTCTTTTTAGGCACTTCAATATAGGAAGCAAAAGCCTTAAAATAAGAAGCAATAGCTTGAGAGTCTAGACCATAAGCATTTTTAATATTTTGAAAGTCATCAGTTCCCATAAAAGATTCAATACATTCATAATCATAATTTATACCTGACTTTCTATCTTTGTCATTCTCCCATGCTTCAGCATTGTCTTGAATACGGTCCAGAAGATCCCATTTAGCTTTTTCTTCCATACGAGTGAATGATCCAGCACAAGAAGCATCCAACAAATCCTTGTCATGAAGAGACAGCCTTGCATAAAAGTTATTGATAATAATATTGTTGGGGAGCTCATGAATGGGACATTTGAGCATTAGTAACTTCAATCTCCCCCAAGCTTGAGATGTACTCTCTCCATCAAGAGGCCAACATTTTTATATTTGATTCCGATCTTTATGAATCTCACTAGGGGGATAAAACTTTGAATAAAAGAGAGGCACTATTTCCTCCCATTCCAGAGCTTGACCATTCTTCAGTAGCTTATACCATTCCTCAGCTCTTCCTTTCAGCGATAATGAGAATAACTTCTTCTTAACTTGATCTGTAGTAATACCTGCACACTTGAACAACCCGCATAATTCGTGTATAAAGAGTAAATGATCACCGGGATGGACAGTTCCATCCCCAACATAGTAGTTATCCATAACACGATCAGTAATTCTTTTAGGTATTTTAAAAACATCATTCTCAGCAGGTGGTGGCTTATCTACTATCTTAGCAGTGGTAGTAGCATTACCAAATAAGAAACTCAGCGAATTATCCATAATGAAAATAAAGCAACAGACAAAAGTAAACAATACTCACAGTAGAAGTTTCCTTTACCAGTTCCACTCTCTAATAGCGCTTCACTCCCCGGCAGCGGCACCAGAAAATAGTCTTGATGACCCACAAGTATAGGGGGTGTATCACAGTATTTTCGATAAGTAAGAGTGTCGAACCCAACGAGGAGCAGAAGGTGCTGGCTAGTGGTATGAATCAGGAATTCTCTGCAAATACTTAGCAAAAGGATTTTTAGGGGTTTTTGATAAAGCAAGTAAACAAAGTACGAGTAAATAAAAGATAGTAGGAATAAATGCAGCAAGTGGCCCAATCCTTTGTTCAGCAAAGGACAAGCCGGTTGTATTACTTAAGATGACCAAACGTTCCTGAGGACACATGGGAAGACAGTCAAGTGCTTTCGCTTCATATAGTTGATTAATCTTCTTTAGCTTGCTAAGTGTTGTGTGGGTGAACCTGTGCTAATGTACCGACCTTCCTAGGACTAATACATACTTGTGATTATACCCCTTGCAAACATCCGTAAGTACAAGAAAGTAATTAAGGTAGAAACCTAACCACAACTTTAAACTCTAAGACCCTTACGTCCCTTGTGCAATGGTTTCCTAACGGGGGTTCAGGTTTCTGTCACTCCGGCAACCCCTACGATTAGTAGCCAAATACACAATGCATTCCCTTAGGACCATATAGGTGAAGTGTCATGTAGTCGACGTTCACATGACACCACTAGAAGAAGTACACCACAACTTAAATATCAAACTATTGAATCTTTCTCAACACAATTCCACTACTAACAACATGACTTCTCCCATGTCCTCAAGAACAAAACGAACTACTCACAAGACATCATATGGATCATGATCAGAGATGGAATAATGATGTATAACAATCTGAACATAAACAATAATTCAATGCTTCACTCAATAGCATCAAGTACAAAAGAGTAATCAACACCGAGAAAGTTTCCCCTATGAACTATGCAAGATTCAACCCAATTGTTACAGCAATATGGAGATGGTGATGACGGTGCTGATGGTGATGATGGTGGTGATGATGATGATGATGATGATGATCCTGATGAAGTCCAGCTTGATGGTGGTGTTGATGGCGATGATCTTCCCTCACCGGGAAGGAATTCCCCCAGTAGAAATCTGTCTGCCAGAGAGATCTTTCTCTCTCAGTGTTTTCCGTCCCGCAGAGGCGGCGGAATCTTTCTGTGGTTGCTCCCTGAGTCTTAGGGTTTCAGGAGGATAATATACGCCAGTGAGGAGAGCTCGAGGGCCAGGTGGTCCGCACCACTGGCCGGGCGCTACCTAGGTCGCCAACGCTGGGATGGTGTGGGCCCCCTGTGGCCCATCTCCAGCCCTCCTTCTAGCTTCCTTAGTCTTCTGGAAAAATAGGATTTTCCGTATATTTTCCCGGATTTTCTGATCTTTGTGAATTTTGCCTCCAAACAGCACCTT
Source organism: Avena insularis (assembly GCA_023614405.1). Classification (NCBI taxonomy): domain Eukaryota; kingdom Viridiplantae; phylum Streptophyta; class Magnoliopsida; order Poales; family Poaceae; genus Avena; species Avena insularis. Next base: position 259,954,630 of record CM042690.1, on the reverse strand, counting down.
TTCCATCAGAATCCTGACTGCAGCGGTCCATGCTCCAAAAGTCATCAACCATGAAAAACAGATGAAATAACATAAGTATCACCTCTCAATACAAAATATATCAATGAATAATAGTGAATTATGACATAGAATAGTGATGCAAAATGGACATATCAAGTACTTTCTATACACTTTCTTGGACTAACCTATTAACAAGATGCCACAGTGCCAGCTGCCTGTTTTCTGTTGTTTTTGGTTCCAGGAAAGTCAGAAAATGAATATTCTCGGAATTGAACGGGACAAAAGCCAAACTCAGTTTTTCACCGAGGAACACAACGAGCCAGAGTATGATACGGAGAGGGGCCAGGGGGCCGCCACACCACCTAGCCGCATGGCCCAGCCTAGCCTGCGCTAGGGGGTGGTGTGGCCGCCTCCGGCACCCCCTCGGCCTCCCCTTTCGCCTATAAGATGCCTCCGGTACAGAAACCCAAAGTACCTGATCAAAATTCCACGAAAGAGTCTGTAGCCGCCGTCATCTCCATCCCTAGATCGGGAGGGATCTGAAGCTCTTCCCGGCACCCTGCCGGAGGGGAGAATTCATCCTGGAGGCCTTCTTCATCACCATGCAAGCCTCTGGTGTGATGCGTGAGTAGTTCATCTCTGGACTACGGGTCCATGTCGTAGCTAGATGACTGGTTCTTCTCCTTTGTGCTATCATGTCTAGATCTTGTGAGCTCCGTTTATGATCAAGATCATCTATTTGTAATTCTACATGTTGTGTTTGTGGGGATCCGATGAATATTGAGATGCTATTTCAGATAGATTATTGATTCTATCATGTCTTTGTTATTTGTGATCTTGCATGCTTTCCGTTGTTAGTAGCTATCTTGGCCAAGTAGATGCTAGCAACTCCAAGAGTTAGTATTTATGCTCGATAGTGGGTTCATGCCTCTAGTAACTGGGAAGTGATGTAAATCTCTAAGGTACTAGATGTGTTGTTGCTACTAGGGAGAAAACAACAATCATTTGTTCATAGAACAATCGTATTGTTTACTTTACATGCAATGCGTAATGCAATTATCTGTTGCTTGCAACTTAATACTGGAGGGGGTTCGGATGATAACCTGAAGGTGGATTACTAGTCATCGATGCAGTTGGACTACGGTCTATGTATAATGTTGTAATGCCCAATCAAATGTCAAAGGAGTCAAGATGATTAGTATATGCATGTATTGCTTTCTCGATGTTTGTCAATTGCCCTGCTGTAATTTGTTCACCCAACATGTCATCTATCTTAAGGAGAGCCACCACTAGTAAACTATGGACCCCGGTCCTTTCTTTTATGATCAATCTTACAATCAACTATTTACTATTTTCTGTTTACTTTCTGCAAACTATTACTTTCTTCCACACAATACGTTTAATCCTTTGTTTTCAGCAAAACCGGTGAGATTGACAACCTCACTGTAAGTTGGGGCAAAGTTATGTGGTTGTGTTGTGCAGGTTTCCACGCTGCTGCTGCCACCGCTAGTGCGCCCTGCCAAAGTCCATCTAGCAATACCTTTGAGGTGTTTCCTTGCTCCTACTGGATTGATAACCTTGGTTTCATAACTGAGGGAAAACTTACTACTGTGCTCATCATACCTTCCTCTTGGGGTTCCCCAACGAGCTCGTTAATACACGAGTCAGCAAGTATATTTTCTGGCGCTGTTGCCGAGGAGTCAAGGACATCTTCACGAGGGGAGTCCCTCATAACCAATCTCTTTACTTTGTTGTTTTTGTTTTGCTTAGTTTACTTTTGTTTTGTTTGGTTGTTTCTTTATCAAAAACACAAAAAAATTAGTTTTACTAGTTTGCTTTCTTTATTAAAAACACAAAAACAAATTAGTTCCTATCTTAAGTTGCCATTATGTATAGCTTTGCTCCAATCACCATGTCACCTGAGGAAATGATTTTCACTTTTAAACAAGGAATTGAAGAGAGTTTCAAAGAAGCTTGGTCTAGAATCTCTGATCTACATGAAAAAAATGAACCTAAAATGACTCAAAGCTTGTTCCTTAGCAGTTTTTACCTTGGAATTGCTCTTTGATATAGATATGCTTTGGATGCTGTAGTGGGAGGATATTTCCTCTAATGCAATGAGGATGATGCTATTAATTCCATAAAGAAGTTGGTCTTTACTTACAACTTGCCTAGCAAATCTAATTCTTCCTTCATAAACATATTTGCTAGATTGAATACTCTTGAGACCAGCACTGCTAGTTTAAAAGATTACTATAATACACTTAGAGAGCACCATGACTATGTTCCAATAAATTCTGAACCATCAAAGTGGCTCCCCACAGTGAAGATTGTTATAAATAATGAAACTTTTCATGCTCGCTGTGATATCATGTCTGAATTTTGTCTTATGCCCAAAGATATCTATGAAACTTTGAATCTTTGGGGACTTTATGAAGGAGGAGGAGAAATATTTCTTGCTAATAATGCCACAATAATACCAATCGGAATAGCTGAAGGAGTGTTTACAAAAATCCTAGGGAAAATGGTTTCTACTAATTATCTTGTTATTGAATGTGTAGGAAAAGGACAAATTACACTTGGAAGATCCCTATTGAAACTCCTTGGAGCAATAATAGATGTGGAAAAGGGCACCATGCACTTTGCTTCTTCACCAAGAAATCATATGTTCCCCAAGGTTAAGAATAAAAGTAAGAGAGGTAAGGGCAAGAAATTTGGTTTTAATGCTTCTTCATTTGAGAACACTTGATTCTTTTTCTTGTTTCTTATGCCTAACTTAAAGGCATTAAAGAAAAGTACTTATTGGGAGATAACCCAAAAGTTTTAGATGAGTCTTGGAAGTTATTGCTTCAGTAATAACCTCTCCTTATCCTTTTTATTTGCTTTTTGTGCCAAGAGTAACCTCTAATGAGAGAGAAGTAATGATTGGGAAAGTTGCTGTCCCGAAACAGATTTCTGTGCTTCACCATAAAAATTTGTGTAAAATCTATGTACGTCGTTTTGAGGCGTCAATTTTTTTGCTTCTGCCCCAGGTTGTTATCTAACTTTCGTTAGTTCAACACGTTTTGATTTGAGCAACAGAAGGTCTTCGAAAAAATTGGTTTTTACCTGCTGGTCTGTTTTGACAGATTTCTGCCATTATTTGCATTTGCTTCTTGTTGGTTCCTTTTTGAGTTCTTTTGGGGAATTGAGATTTTTGAGGGAAGTGCTACAGTAGTTTGTGTTTTAATGGAAGTGTTATTGGTGTTGAAACTGAACCTAAAGACTTATTATCTTGAGTGCACTAATGTTGCTAATAAAGATTGTGTGAAGTTTTGTATGAAGAAAAATTTCAGCTGTATGGAAGGAATGAGTAATGAGATGAAGGATGGACTAAAGCTCAAGCTTGGGGATGCCACGCATGTGACCCCAAGAAATATCCAAGAAGTACAAGCATCAAAGCTTGGGGATGCCCAAGGCATCCCCTTCTTCATCAATGAAAATCTCAGGTTTCTTCCAAACACCTCATTTTTATTGTTTCATGCACAGTTGTGTTGTTCTTGGAGCGTCTTATTTTTTGTTTTCATTTTGGTTTTTCATTTGCTTGGTTTTCTTAGTTTTCTGAATAAATTGGTTGGACCCCCTCTTTCATACATTGGTTTTCAAATAGTTTGGTTTGGATTGGAAAAGAGTAGGAAAGTTCCTGCTTAAGTGGTGAAAAGAGAGTTGTTTTTGACTGTGGCCTATGCTTTGTCATGCCATGCTTGATATTGTTTTGGCTTTATGCTTAGTGATCTTTGCTATAGCATGACATGTTATAAACAATTGAGATTGCTTAATGTGCCTTGAAAGAATCATGCGTTGTTTTAGCATATTAAAGCATAGTATTGTGGTATTCTCCTTTGATGCTTTATTTGGGTTCACTTGGCACATGCTCACACCATGTTATGACTATCCCAAGTCACCAAAGCCTTTATGATATTTTAGTTTTCGACTTGTAATATCACTTTATTCTTTGATTAATGATGTTTTGTTGCTCTGCATGATTATGGTCATTATTGCTCTCTTAGTTGGTCGCTCCCAGTCTTTTGCTAGCCTCCATAACCAAGTATGAGTTCCACTCATGCATCCAACTCCTAAAACCAAGTTATTCCAAAGAGTCCACCATACCTACCTATTATCATTTGCTATTCCAAGTATATTCATGTTTTTATGTACCTTCCGAATTAAACTTGTTATGAGAAAACTAGTGATTAAAGCTCTCACGAACTTGATGGCACACTTTACTTTTCTTGCCCTTAATAAACTTGAACCATTATGTCGTCTATGTTGTATATGCTTGCACTTATATGTTGGGGATTAGCAGAACCATGTTGTCATGGGGAACGCTTTCAACATTGCACTTGTACTTTGAACCTAGTTGATATCATGCTCTTTTGTCTATGGATGTCGTCGGTGTGAAATGAAAGGGGAGCTTGTAAGTCTATGGAGTTATGTATGTGTGTTAGAGAAATGCCTGGGCCGCTGGTCTAATCCATGTTGTCATGGTGGAAACCTGCAGCGTAACCATAATGAGCTGTCTATGAAGCATTCTTCTTACAAAAAAAGAGTCAGATATTGAGAAAAAAGAGAAAAAGAAAAAAAGAGATATGAGAAAAGAGGAAAGAGAGAAAAAAGCACCATTTTCCCATGGTAAATAAGAAGATTGCTGAGATGCTCGTTGTCTGCTTGCCTTGTCATTTTGATATGGGGATTCTTCCGTATCATCGGGCAAGGGGTACCCCGTTGGCGGTTCTCTATGATACACATGTACTTACTATGACAAGAACTTACCGATAACTAAACTTGAGTAGCATGAGGAGCGGCCCTCGTATTCAAGGGACATGAGATTTCCAACTTATACTGTGTCAAGCATATACTCCATAGTTTGTTCACTTTAACCTTAATCAATTCAAGATGCTTATGATAGGGGCAATGAGAGCTAAAAGCTAAAAAGTACCATAATTTTTGGAAGCTCTTTATGAGACTTGAATCCCTACTTCCTTTTATGAAGGCCTTTCTTTTACTTTTATGTTGAGTTCCACCTTCTATCTTTATGCACCTATTTTGAGAGCATAGTGGCCATTCTTAGTTCTATGTGCATTATCCCAAGACTTGTTGATTGATGCATAACTTTGATATTGCTTGTTTTAAACTATTTGTATCTAGTCACTCTTATGAACTTTGAAGGTGTCCTATGCATTTATGTTTGCTACTCTATGAGGGACAAGCTGAATGCCACTATGCTATGTTTTCTTTATGTGAAACAAACAAACATCTTGCAAAGCATTGTTATTCATGAATCTTTTGTTTGTGCCTTTTCATGTTGCAACAATAGTTGCTTTGTCTTATTGTTAGAACTTTGTCTTTCATGTTATGATTGAAGTACTATGATCCCAGCTATCAATGTTGTACAAACACTTTGATCAAGTTTATGATGGTGCATGTCACCTAAAAATTATTCTTTCTTTTTATCACTTACCTACTCGAGGACGAGTAGGAGTTAAGCTTGGGGATGTTGATACGTTGCTAACTTATCCATAATTTTTGATGTTCCGTGCTTGGTTTTATCTACTTTCTTATGTTTTGTCCATACTTTGGAGTACTTTCTATACACTTTCTTGGACTAACCTATTAACAAGATGCCACAGTGCCAGCTGTCTGTTTTTTGTTGTTTTTGGTTCTAGAAAGTCAGAAAATGAATATTCTCGGAATTGGACGGGACAAAAGCCAAAGTCAGTTTTTCACCGAGGGACACAAGGAGCCAGTTTACGAGACGGAGAGGGACCAGGGGGACACCACACCACCTGGCCGTGCAGCCCAGTCTGGCCCGTGTCAGGGGGTGGTGTGGCCGCCTCCGACACCCCCTCGGCCTCCCCTTTTGCCTATAATATGCCTCCGATACAGAAACCCTAAGTACCCGATCAAAATTCCACAAAAGAGTCTGTAGCTGCCGTCATCTCTATCCCTAGATCGGGAGGGATCTGAAGCTCTTCCCGGCACCCTGCCGGAGGGGAGAATTCATCCTGGAGGCCTTCTTCATCACCATGCAAGCCTCTGGTGTGATGCGTGAGTAGTTCATCTCTGGACTACGGGTCCATGTAGTAGCTAGATGGCTGGTTCTTCTCCTTTGTGCTATCATGTCTAGATCTTGTGAGCTCCGTTCATGATCAAGATCATCTATTTGTAATTCTACATGTTGTGTTTGCGGGGATCCGATGGATATTGAGATGCTATTTCAGATTGATTATTGATTCTATCATGTATTTGTTATTTGTGATGTTGCATGCTTTCCATTGTTAGTAGCTATCTTGGCTAAGTAGATGCTAGCAACTCCAAGAGTTAGTATTTATGTTCGATAGTGGGTTCATGCCTCTAGTAATCTGGGGAAGTGATAGAAATCTCTAAGGTACTAGATGTGATGTTGCTACTAGGGAGAAAACAACAATCCTTTGTTCATAGAACAATTGTATTGTTTACTTTACACGCAATGCATAATGCAATTATCTGTTGCTTGTAACTTAATACTGGAGGGGGTTCGGATGATAACCTGAAGGTGGATTATTAGTCATAGATGCAGTTGGATTACGGTCTATATATAATGTTGTAATGCCCAATCAAATCTCAAAGGAGTCAAGATGATTAGTATATGCATGTATTGCTTTCTCGATGTTTGTCAATTGCCCCGCTGTAATTTGTTCACCCAACATATCATCTATCTTAAGGAGATCCACCACTAGTGAAGTATGGACCCCGGTCCTTTCTTTTACCATCAATCTTACAATCAACTGTTTACTGTTTTCTGTTTACTTTCTACAAACTATTACTTTCTTCCACACAATATGTTTAATCCTTTGTTTTCAGCAAAACCGGTGAGATTGACAACCTCACTGTAAGTTGGGGGCAAATTTCTGTGGTTGTGTTGTGCAGGTTTCCACGTTGCTGCTGGTGCTGGTAGTGCACCCTGCCAAAGTCCAGCTAACAACACCTTTGAGGTGTTTCCTTGCTCCTACTGGATTGATAACCTTGGTTTCATAACTGAGAGAAAACTTACTGCTGTGCTCATCATACCTTCCTCTTGGGGTTCCCCAACGAGCTCGTTAATACACGAGTCAACACTGTTGCAGACAATCCATGCCTAAAATGGCATCATAAGCACCCAACTCCAATACTTTCATGTTAGTGGTGAAAGTCTCCCCTTGGAATCACCATGATAGAGCTTGCACACATCTGTTACACTGCATGTACTGCCCATTTGCTACTTTCACCAGAACAAAAGGAATGGCTTGGACCTGACACTCAATTATATCCAACATTGTGGCATTTAGGAAATTGTTACTGCTGCCAGAGTCTACCAATATAAGAAGAACCTGATTTCCAATAAGTGTTGCGGTCTGATTTTTTGTGCTCCATCAGTTCCAGCTAGAGCATTAATGGAAAGACTAAGTTGCTCAGCTTGAGCTAGGTCCTGCTGTTCCATCATCTCCAATATCTCTTCAGATAACATTTAAGGTGTATCTTCTGTCTGCACCATATGAAGTTTTATTGTTGGTTTGTTCATACATTGATGTGTGGGTTCAATTTATCTCTACATTTGAAACAAAGTCCGTTTGCACATCTGTAGTCTCTTAACTATCTATCCTTCCATAATTCACCCCCTCCCAATTTGAGAACTAATTTAACCCCTTCATGCTTGTGCACTGTTGGGTCAGCTTTGGCATAGAACCCCTGCCTCAGACCTCGAGCCTTAGTATCTGCACTCACCTCTTGTTGTACTATAGCAAGGAGAATGGATCTTCCCACTGATTCTAGAACCTGATCTTCTACAGCCCCTCTAATGTCAGACCGTAGGCCCTTGATAAACTGGGACACAAAAAAACTGCTCATCGATAGTGTGGATTTTGTAAGGATATGTGGTATGACAGCGTCTCCTGCTTATGATACTCCTCAAAAGTTCCCTTCTGTTCTAATGCTAGGAACTACTTCATGAACTTCCTATGATCATCAACCCCAAATTTTTCTTCGACAGCTAACATCAGCTCAGGCCATGTGTGAATAGCATGTCGGAGTCGATATGCTTTGAGCCACAGAGTCGTGTTACCATCCATATGCAGAGTTGCGGATACCAACCAGAGAGATGGATAACACTGAATAATCGGAAGTAATCTAGGCACTTGTCCTTCCAAAACCGTGGTTGCTCACCATCAAAACGAAGAAACGACATCTTGAGGTTGTGGTTGGTGGATGAATCGCTTATATAATTGGTTCTACCGCCGCCAGCGCCACCGATTCTACCGCCCCTAGTGCCTCCCAGCACACCGCCTCCTGCTTCCCCAGTTCTACCGCCGCTGAATCCTCCACCACTTCCTGCCCCACCACCCAGAAGCTCATCTCGTGGTGCCTGATATGAAGCCGAATCCCCCGACGTGTCCCCGTCCACGAGGCAGTGACCAGATGAAGCGTGCCCTTGCCAACTTGCACAATCACCGCCGGATTTGGGTCTCTTCATCCGGTGATGCCGGACGCGCCTGAAATTGATCCAACCTCACCAATGTCGCAGTAAGCCTGTCCTCGATCGTAGCAAGTTGACGCGACATGGCCGAATTTACCTGAGCGTGGTCATCCACCACCTTCGAGATGAGATCCATATGTGCGACCAGACCTTGCTGGGTGGTGTCCATGATGGCCACACGACCATGAAGCAGATCGACCGCCTGGCAAACCTCGTTGAGGAAGGCCGCCGTTGCCGCCGCCGCATCGCCCATCACCGCCAACACCAAAATCGTCTATGGAGACGGTTTCGCCACCTTCGACGGAGCCATGGTGACTCCTCCCCGGCCAGATCCAACCGATTCGCTCGAACGCCTCTCGGAATTTTATGGGACACCGGCCCGGCGAATTGGGAGGTTGCCGGAACTCAAGGTCGCCACGGTGATGCGGATTTACTGGGTGAGTAATCAATAGACAGCCACCCGAACCTGTCGATCTGCGGATGCGCCCCCAGAGATCGATGATCCTAATACCAATTGTACCACCCCGATCTGGTGTGATGGCCAGTCGAGGGTGGGATGCTTTTCGTGAAGGAGAAGAAAGAATTTAGAGAGGAGAGATAGGAGAGAGTTCAGACTTCTCTTCTTATTTCAAGCATAAACGTTCAATAAACGTTCAGTTACATGACTCGGGCTTAAGTACCCCTCTTGACTCACTCTGGCACTCAGGCCCCACCGACAGTTCAGCAATACTCACGCACGCGCCACCATCTAATTACTTGTACCATCTACTACGGGTGGTGCCTCCACTGTTAAGGCACGACGTCGGGCATGACAGGATAATAACACTTGGTATAAAATAAAAGGCAAAATAGCGGAAGCTAAAAGATGACAGAAAATACTATAACACTTCACAGAAACCGGTTTATATGGATAGAATCCAGCAAGATTGAAACTTGAATTTACAGATGCCTATCTAGGTGTGATAGATTAGAATGACTACGCATGCATAATTGAGCACATAGGAAAGACAACAGCAAAAAACACATAATTTCCACACCGAGACTGTCCAAGGAGGAACTTAGAATATATGTACAGGCCAGCTACAAACGGGGAACATGGTCTTTCAGTCCACCTTCACGATTTCAGCAGGAAACAAACACTTGTCTGCAAGTTGTACCACGAGAAGTCATCATTCTAATAAAGGAAAACATAAGTGAATCCAGAATTAAACCAAGAACAATGGTAGGTTCTAAACAAATTATCTACTTTCTACCAAAACCTCCAACAGTTTACCTAGTTTATAAGTTTATAAATATGAGTTCATTCTCATCTTCTCCACATGTTTCTCCAAGCATGTGTCGACATGTTGAAGCCTAAATCCCAGATCTTGGAAGTTGGAAAGAAGGGTATTCCAAAGTACATCCACAGGATTTTGTCCAACTTCTGTTTGCCGGCCTACACAACTTAAGCTCCATTCGCGATGGCGCCGCAGGGGTCAGATTCCAATATAGTTTTAACAAGGGGTCAAATAAGGAATAAGTTTTGCCAAGTATCAGATTTGTCAAAATACTTCCAAAGCTCATACATGGCTGCTAACCATCCTGCACACGACCATCGTCGCACGACAATATGTGCTTTCACGAATACCCCTTGCCTCTGATGTGCGTCATGAGGAAGTCCGATCCATGCACCAGCTTAAATCGTTTTGTTCAGGCTGACACTTTGAGTTGACCGCTATCAGGAGGAGCTTCATTTAATGTATTCTCTGTTGAGGCTCGCCCTAGTGATATTTTGCACGGCTAGCAATCTCTTAAGCCTATATCTGAGCGAGATATATGAGTCCTGACACTTGTTTTTAAAAGGAGCATATATTAATATTAAAAGATACCAATTACGTCCAGCCTCTGCAACAACGCATTGGTCTAGCGGCCATACAGATACACACTGCCAAAAAAATAAAGATAAATTATAAAAAAAACAGAAATAAGAAAGATATATGAGTCCTCACACTTAGCAAAAATAAAATGAAAAATAACAATCAAGGTATAAACATTCAACCAGAATAAATAAAAAGTCCTTTTAGTCATAACCAATTCATGTCGGGAGAAGTAATAAATACTAATTGGGAATGCAGAAAAACATAACCTCAGTTAAGACAAAATATGTTGATGCAATATTGTCCATTATAACAGAAAGATTAAATTAACTGCAGTAAGCACTATGGAGACCAAATCTAAAGTAGAGAGGGGACGATTTAGACCAGATGGCGCTTTTAAAGGTATGTTATGTATCAAAAAATAGAACTGAAAAGAGATCTAGCCATTCTCAAGTATTGGACAGCATAGACAATCACCTACTCAAAAAACGTCATGGAGAGGAGTTGGCATATCTAAGTGAATTGTTTATTTACAGTATAATCTTGTATTGGAAGTATCAAAGCCCAATCGCTGTACTCAAGTACAAGCTCTAGATCTGAAGGCAGGAAGTAATCGGAGAATAGAAATTTAGTCATTACTCCATCTGTGTTTATCTTCTGTCTGACTACAAATGTGGGGCATTGTCATGTGTCCTTAAATTTTGCTGGATAAATCAAACTTGTTCTAAGAAGGTAAAGTCACCTACGAATTAAATAGCTGAACCAACAAAAGCTTACCAGAGATGCATAGATTTGAGTGCTAATACTAAAAGTTTTAACGAGCGCTAGGTTCTTCTTCCATCATATCGAAAGCAGCATGAGGTATGGTATCAGAAAAATGAATCGACCTAACATAGTCACATATATCTAAATGCAAATACCAGAATTCATTTTTTAATAGTATACTAGAATACTTGAGTAGCCAGTTCTTCCATTAAGTATCATTTTTTAAAAGGACCAACATAGGTAGAGGTGAATTAAGAACTTATAGGTGAAAACACATGGACCCAATGGTGGATGGTGAAGAAGCCAAAACCACGCGTGGGCAGGATGCCCTTATATACAAAGCCGGAAAATCAAGCAAGGGCCTTGGCACATACTTAGAGGGTGCCCGGCCTCCGTGAGGCACAACTTGCCCCCTCCTGCCATTGTGTCGTACATCACCACCACTACACCATCTCCAGGCTGATCTTCAGCAAGTGACAAACTTTTTTGTACCTATGCACCTTGTTTTGGTGGAAACTCGAAGTATGAGATGCAGAAGTCAACATTTGAAATGATAAATTACAATTCCTTAAATCAAAATTAAGGCTCAGATCCAGGAATTTATTTTACATCCTTTTCATCCATCAAGCTAGCAACCAAAAAAAATACTATTATACGGAAGCTAAACTTGGAGGGCGCCCAAAAACATTCTATAATTAAAGCATCATGTCTCGTCTTACCTTAAGGCTGCGGGCATCTGAAAATGCAAATTAAAAAATAATTAAATGGATTAGGACAAAGCCAGGAACACAAATATCGTGTCATGAAAAGAACACTGTCAATATGCTTATGAGAAGATTAAAAAATACAGGAATAAATGCCTCAAGCCTAGGAAAAGATAAAGTGATGTATCTATCTATATGGATTTTTTCAGAAATAGATGCTTCAAAGCCTATTTTTTAGTGCTGCTTGTAAACCATGATAATATGCAATTTTTTTATAGAAAAATCTGAAGTTCTTCTTGCAGGTTTTACGGTATGATTCTTTAGTATTCCCTCCGTCCCAAAATGTAAAACGCCTAAGCTTTAGTCAAAAGTCAACATATTTTAGGTTTGACCAAATTTATACATAAAAATATAAACATTCACAATACCAAATCAATATCAATAGATTCACCAGAAAGTATAGTTTCTCAAATTTTCAATTTGATATTGTAGATATTCATTTTTTTCGTATAAACTTGGTCAAATTTATAAGATGTTGACTTTTGGCTAAAGCTTAGGCGTCTTACATTTTAGGATGGAGGGAGTAACTGTTAGGGTAATAGATCTCTTGTATTATCAGAGGGCCAAAGGCCAGAATATATAGTACATGTACAGGTGCAAATATACAGAAAGCTCCCTAACATATGGGGAAACTACAATACACAAATATACTCTAACACCCCCTCTCAAACTCATGGTGGATCCACAACACTGAGTTTGGAGAGTAAGAAATCATGCTGAGCGCGGGTTTGCGCCTTTATAAAGAAGTCTGCCAACTGCAAGTCTGAAGGCACATAATAGAGCGCAACAACCTGATCCTGCACCTGAGCACGTGTATAAAAAGCATCAACACCAATATGCTTGGTCAGCTCATGCTTGACCGGATCACGTGCAATACTGATAGCACATGTACTGTCTGACAAAAGTGGAGTGGATGTCGTAACAGAGACCCCAAAATCTGCAAGTAACCATCGTAACCAGGTCACCTCAGCAGTCACCGAAGCCATAGCCCGCAACTCAGCCTCAACACTCGAACGGGAGACCGCTACCTGTTTCTTCGTCTTCCAAGCAACAAGCGAACCACCAAGAAACACACAGTAAGCAGAAAGTGAACGACGATCCGTAGGATCATTCGCCCACGTAGCATCCGAGTAGCACTGGAGCTGGAGAGAGCTAGAACGAGGGAAGAAAAGACGATGAGTAATCGTGCCACGAAGATAACGAAGGACACGGAGGAGATGACCGTAGTGAACAGTGGTAGGAGCTGAGACAAACTGACTCAGAATATGAACAGGATAAGAGATATTAGGACGGGTGACAGCAAGATAAACAAGACTCCCAACGAGATGGCGATAACGAGTGGGATCAGGAAGAGGATCACCATCTGTCGGACGAAGCTTAACATGAAGCTCCATAGGAGTCTCAACGGTGCACTCATCCGCAAGAGCAGCCCGAGCAAGAAGATCCTGAATATACTTTTCCTGAGAGATAGAAAACCCATCAGAAGTGGAGGAAACCTCAATCCCAAGAAAGTAGCGAAGAGGACCAAGATCAGTCATAAGAAACTGATCACGAAGACGAGCCTTGACAAAGGCAATATACTCAGGATCATCACCAGTAATGATCATATCATCAATATAGAGAAGGAGAAGAGTGTGTCCTCGAGGTGAAGTGTGAATAAAAAGCGCTGGATCGTGAGAACTAGGAGAGAAACCAGCAGCAGTCACCACAGAGGCAAAGCGCTCAAACCAGGCACGAGGGGCCTGTTTCAGGCCATAAAGGGAACGTCGAAGACGACAAACCATCCCATCGGGAACAGAATACCTGGAGGAGGCTGCATGTAAACCTCCTCACTCAACTTGCCATTAAGAAAAGCATTACGAACATCAAGCTGGGACACATCAGTGGCGGACAACGGCAAGAAGAAAATGCATACGGTGGTCATATGGGCCACAGGAGCAAAGGTCTCATCATAGTCACGACCATGTTCTGCTGAAACCACGAGCCACAAGGCGCTTTATAGCGATCAAGAGATCCATCGAGCGGGTCTTAATTTTATAGACCCACTTACGTGATAGGGCGAACACGGAAGGAGGAGACAAGATCCCAGTGCCGGCGCTCAAGCGCAGCGATCTCCTCAGCCATGGCAAGCTGCCATTCAGGATGACACGCGGCATCCCGATAAGAATCGGCTCGGAGACTACGGAGAGACCATCTTGACTAGGAGAATGCGGAGCAGAGCACTGACGAACAGGCCGTGAGGAAGAAAGCTCATCCGCAGAAGATGACTCATCAGAAGAGGAGGAAGAAGGAGTCGCGGAGGAAGAATCCGAAGCCGGAGACCGAGGAGAACTAGGGGAACTAGACGGAGGAGAGGAGGTCGCCGAAGAAGAAGGAGGCACAGCAGAAGGAGGTGGAGTAGGTGGAATAGAAGGGACAGCGGAAGGTGTATCAGGAAAAAGAAGAAAAGAGAGATCATCCGTTGGTTAGAGTATATTTGTGTATTATAGTTTCCCCATATGTTAGGGGGCTTTCTGTATATTTGCACCTGTACATGTACTATATATTCTGGCCTTTGGCCCTCTGGTAATACAAGAGATCTATTACCCTAACATGGTATCAGAGCCGTAAGGCTTTTTTTTCGCCGCCGCCCGCCCCGGCACCTCGCCGCCGCGCCCGGCCGCCGCCGCCGCCGACGCCGGCCGCTGGTCCGCCGCCGCCGCCGCACCGCCCCCGGCCGCTGCCTCCTCTTCCGCGACCGCCGCCGGCCCGTCCCCGGCCGCCGCCTCCTCTTCCGCGCCCGTCGCCGACCCGCCCCGTCGCCGCCGCCTCCTCTCCCTCGTCGCTAGCTGTCGGTCCTCCCCCGGTCGCCGCCCCGCCCGCCGCTAGCCCCTCGGCCAGATCCGGTCAGATCCGATCTAGGTCGGTTTGAAAAAAAAATGTCTTCCTCGTCGGGCTATGTTGCGATTCCTCGCTGCCCGGTGATTTTTGATGGCGCGAATTATCCTGATTTCGCTGCCTTCATGCGCGTCCATATGCGCGGTCTTCGCCTTTGGGGTGTGCTTTCCGGTGAGGTCTCCTGTCCACCGCGCCCCGTTGTGCCTCCTGTGCCTCTTGCACCGACGCCCGTTGTCCTTGCCTCCGATGCTACTCAGGCGGTCAAGGATGCAGCCCAGAGTGCTGATGATTCTGCTCGAGCTGATTATGAGCGCCGTGTCCAGGCACACTCTACTGCTACTGCGACCTACCGGCTGGATCTGGCTGACTACACTCAGTGGATTGATGAGGATGCTCGTGCTGCTGCTGTTCTCACTTCCAGTGTTCTGCCTCAGTATGCTGCTGAGTTCATGGGCCTTCCCACTGCGTAGGGGCCGACGGCGGGCGCGGAAGAGAAGGCGGCGGCCGGGGGCGGGCCGGCGGCGGTCGCGGAAGAGGAGGCAGCGGCCGAGGGCGGCGTGGCGGCGGCGGCGGCGGGCGCGGAAGAGGAGGCGGCGGCCGGGGGCGGGCCGACGGCGGTCGCGGAAGAGGAGGCAGCGGCAAAAAAAAAAGCCTTACGACTCTGATACCATGTTAGGGTAATAGATCTCTTGTATTACCAGATGGCCAAAGGCCAGAATATATAGTACATGTACATGTGCAAATATACAGAAAGCCCCTAACATATGGGGAAACTACAATACACAAATATACTCTAACAGTAACTAAGAAGGAACTCTGTAATATTGGAGCAAGTTTTTCTAAATGATTTCTATAATACACATTAGGATTCTCCTTTTTGCTCGGTGCAAATACAAACTTGACTTCCATGTATACATTCTATCTTTCCTATCTATAGATTCTTCTAGGAACAAAAGTAATAAACTTTACATGAAGCGGTAAGGAGAAACAACATTTCATACCTCATTTACAAATCTGGTAACCAGGTCGGCACCATCCTCCTTCACCTTGATGAATCAGGGCCGAACGTAACGTCGTGTGAGGCAGTGCAGGGCGACCATGCAAAGGGCACAAATATCCAAACAATAAAATCCTATAAATTACACAGGAGGCACCTTAAGAGACCTAACATCACAACAAAAATGATTTTTAGAAGCCAAAACATGTCACGTGAACTTGGATCTAGGTACTGTCTGCATGAGAAGAGCACATGAAGAAAGGTAAAAGCAAGAAATACAGTAGTAGATCCATGAACAGAGCAGTACCACACAGGAGAACATCGACACATATCACACAATCTGAGGTCTTAGACGAGCAATAGATAGTAAAAAACATGAGACCAAATAAGCAGATAAATCATTGGAAGCATCGGCCAGATGCCATCGAAGCTTAGTATTTTGGAGAAAGAGAGGTGGAGGCACCTGGTCAGAGGGAGTACTACAATATAATGAAAAAATGCAGGTAAATTGGCATATTAGTCTCTATTGTATCAATATTGAAAGTTAACTAACGATATCTCATCAGAGCAGGACTGGACAGACCAAGAGACGGAGAAACAAAAGCTCGGAGAGCCCCCATGCAGAGTTGACGCAATGATCATGTGGAAAATATTGATCCCTGAATATTGTGTTATTGCAATGACCTCTGTGGGGTTTATATAGAGTTACACGGGGATAGGTGGAAACTTGGAGTACAAGATGTAGAGTTCTAGTCTATCTCTAGTCCGTACACGTATACGTAATCACGTATTCTAACACCCATGACTCCAATACACATTTCTTCCATGCCATCGCCTGCATGCGAGCCTGCCTTGAGCCAGCTGACAGCCTCTCTTTGTGCCAATCGAAGCCCCACTGCTCCAAGCACCAAAATCCACTCTACCAAGGCCGCCAAAGATGAGAAGGAAGATGCTTGTTGTGGTCACTGGTTTTGTTGGGTTCCCAATTCAGGGATTTAGCCCACAACTCTTGAAGAAGAACAGGACCATGCCTATTGCTTAGCTCGCCGAGAAGCTTCTATGGCAGCACATGGGCATTGTCAATAAGGAAGAATCGCCCACGGAGGCGGCCATAGCAAAATTCGTACAGATGTTTAAGGGTCAACTCCTAGACATAACCATCGTCGCCTTGAGAGCCCTCTTCCACCTCGATTGCGACTTCGCAACGGTGGAGTGCTGGCTGTTAACCAGGCAGGGGACACTGATGTGGGAGCGCAAGACTAAGCATGAATTGCTACTGCTGATCCAAGCCACGTCATTTTATCAGTTCAACCATGTTAGAACAACTATGTTTATTCCATTGTTTGGTTCATGTTTGCAGTCTGATTGTTTTTTAAACATTAAAAGATTTTATTACTCTCTTTGATCCTAATTAATGTTTTTAGATTTGTCTAGATTCGGACGTATCTAGTCATGTTTTAGCGCTAGATATATTCGAATCTAGAGAAATCTAAGGACATTAATTATGATCGGAGGGAATACCTTAACGGCACCTTATAGAAAGGAGTGTGAATGGTTCCACACTTGAAGGAGCAAGAATGTTTTGCTCAGTACAAGCACCTATATCCAAACAGAGACATCTAAGAGCTACAGGTCTATTTGGAATTCTAGTAGTTATCTTTGCCTAATGATGCGTCTTGATGTTATAGCACCTGTTGATATGGGTTATCCTAATTCTCATGAAGGACAATGACACCTGGATTGAAGCTATAATGGGTCTGATGTTCCAGTGACCTGCTCCTTTCAAGATCGATGTCGAGGGCTGCTGCTGAAGCTAGAACCAAGCAATCTGTGTAGAAGTGTAGTTGTTGAATACGAAGTAAGTCTGCAAGCTACGTAGCAAGAAAAAGGCCATATGCCTCAGCCTCTAGAGGGGATGACGCTGGAGGAGACGGAGCCGACACATGTATCTGATAGTAGTGTTGATTGTTGTCGAGTTTTATTATGACTCCTATACCTTCCGAAGAGGACTGCATTTTGTATTGCTTTGTCCATGCTGCATCACAGAAGATTACATGTTCTGAAGAGTATGTTGGTTCATGTAGAGGGATTTCATGATGAACCGTGGTTGCCAATGGGAGTTGTTCTTTCCCTTCCATTTACTCTTCTATTTTGGAGCCCTGTAAGAACGCGTTGGCTGCCCTGTAAGACCATGCTAATTCCAGCCGAAGTCGTATGGTGAGATTCCGAAATGCTCTGCATAATTGCGAGCTCAAAGAGGTGCGTCTACAAAACAGAAACTTCACTTGAAGTAATGAATAAGAAGACCCAACGATGAGAAATCTTGATAACTTTTTTTGTTATGAAGAGTGGGACATCTCCTTCCCAAACCACAAAAATAATGGCCACACGCCTAGCTCCCCATATGAACAAGCTTGTCTCATCCGCTCAAAGTGCTTTCATAAAAAAGTATTCATGACAACTTCCTATATGTCACGAGCCTTGCAAGAAAATTTCACAAATCAAGAAAACCAACACTTCTCTTCAAACTTGACATCAAAAAGGCCTTCGATTCGGTTTGTTGGGATTACCTTATGGATATGCTACAACATTTGGGCTTCCCAAGCAAATTTAGAGATTGGGTGTCCGACATTCTTGCTTTTTGTACCTCGAGGGTGCTACTAAATGGTATATCCGGTGACCCTATTCGTCATGGAAGGGGCCTTAGGCAAGGTGACCCCTTATCGCCTCTCCTCTTTGTGATGCCTATCGACATGTTCCATTATATCCTTTACAAGGCCACCGAACAAAAGAACCTTCACCGCATACGAGGAAGAGCGACCACAATTCGTACATCCTTATACGCCGATGACAACACCATTTTTGTGACGCCGAATAAGAATTATATTAATTTCCTTGCTGCCACCTTAGGAAAGTTTGGAGAAGTTACCGGTTTGGTCACCAATCCATCCAAAAGTCAAGTGGCTCCCATCCGTTGTGAAGGAATAGAACTTGATAATATTTTTGAAGCTTCCTCGGCCAAGAGCACTTCCTTTCCCATGGAATATCTTGGTTTGCCTCTATCAGTCATTAGGATCATAATCCACTTTCATCCTCTAGAATATAAGGTTGCCGCAAAGCTTGTCCCATGGATTGGTAAGCATCTTATCATGGCTGGTCGCACAACCCTCGTCAATGAGGTGCTCACTAGCATTGTTATTTATTTCATCACCATCCTTGACATCCCTATGGAGGTGCTCATGAAAATCGATAGCTTACGAAGGGCCTTCCTTTCAACGACATGTGAGAAGGTTACCGGAGGAAAATGCAAGGTAAATTGGGAGATGGTTTGCAAGCCTAAAGATAAAGGTGGTCTCGGAATCCTAACCCTCAAGAAGTTTGCTTCCGCCTTTCGCATGCCATGGCTTTGGCATGAATGGGATGATGAGCCTAAGCATTGGGTCGGCTTGGGGAATCCTTGCATGTCACCAGATGGTGACCTATTTGTGGTCACTAAAGTTACCATTGGAAATGGAAAGAAAGCGCTATTTTGGGAGGCATCTTGGCTACAAGGAATAAGACTGAAAGATATTATCCCCCTCCTCATTTTTGACATCTCCAAAAAGAGGAAGAGCTTGGTTAGCAAGGCCATGGAAAATGACTATTGGGTGGCTCAAATTAACATTCAAGGAGGATTAACCACCGAACACATCTACCAATTCTACAAGTTATGGGAAAAGTTACATCACATTGTTATTGACCAACACTCTATGGATAAAATCGATTGGGAGTTTACCAACAAAGAATGTTACTCTTAGAAGACGACATACAAGATGGAACTTTTGGTGAATACAAACTCCCTCATGTCTTCCTTGGTTTGGAAGCCTTGTCCCCTCCCCCTCCCCCCCCCCCCCCCAAAAGCAATATTTTGCATGGTTGGTTCTACTCCCTCCATCTTAAAATATAAGATATTTTAGCTTTGTGAAAGGAGTGTATCTAGACCTCTTTTGGTGTATAGGTTCATCTAAGTTTAGAGTGAACCTGCGCACTAAAAAGGGTATAGGTACACTCCTTTCACGAAGCTAAAACATCTTATATTTTGAAATGGACGGAGTACAAAATAGAGTTTAGACGACAGACAGATCATAGATAAGAGGGTGGCAAAATTGCGGATTATGCAAGCTATGCAACCAAGTTCAAGAGTCGGCTGCCACCTTCTATTCAAATGCCGCTTCATGATTTGTGTTTGGTCGTTGTTGAAGAATCCGGCTTGCCCTTCTCGATGTTGACCCAATGGATTGGCAAGATATGCAAAGTGCCAAAGAATGTTGGAAAGGGAAGATCCATAAGCAATGACAATCTAAGAAAGCCATGACCTCCCTTGCAATGTTGGTCTTATGGGAGATACGGAAGGAACGAAATGCACGTGCCTTTAGCAATCAATCCTCTACATCCATCATGGTGGTGGCAAAAAATAAAAGATGAGGAAGCTATGGGGTCTTGCCGGCGCCACGATAAGTAACATAATGCCGTGAGAGTAGGTCTTTTTATTTTTGGGTCTTGGTCTTTTTTGGGACCAATGAGTGGTTTGTAAGACATCATAAAAATTTCGTCTTAATTAATGAAAATGGCAAGTCTTTTGCCTTGTTTCGAAAAAAAAGAATAGAGTAAATTGCACTTTACACTACGTACATTGCAGCTTGTTTAAGATTAGAGTAAATCAGGTCCTGTCTTGCAAAAAAAAAAATCTCTTTGCACCGGGTCTGACACGGTAACAGCGCACCTTACACTAGGTCTCATATAATAAGATGTTCAAAGAAATAGAAAAAGGCATGTGTATGTTTTGGGGAAATATCATTGGTTAAAATAATCATTTTTGTGCAAAACTCTATACATGATGGAAAAAACCAAGGCACACATAATTTTTGCACGCCTCAGATGGTCATATTTTTTAACAAAAGTCAATAAGCATATATCTATTTTCAAATAAATAAGATGTATAGAAAATCATATAATTTTTGAACATTTTTTATAGGACCTAGGGAAATATTTTGCCAGACCTGACATAAAGTGAAAACTGTGCAAAAAAAGATTGCGGACTGAAAAAAGCGGCAATCTATGCATGGTGCAAGGTGCAATTCAAAATACCATAGTAATAACCCTAGAAATATTCATAATCTAACCGAAAGTGCACGTACAAACTGAAGAAGTATCAGATTGTTCTAACAGTAACAAAATTATCAACAGACCACAAAAGAACAAACAAGCATGCCTGAAATTATATGTGAACTGTGGTGCGACATGCGAGAGCATGACGTACAGGTTAAAGGTAAAACAAGGTACTCCTTGTTTAACAACACAAACTGCAAGTACTAGGAGTATATAGTATTTTCCACTGAAAAGAGGTTAATAACTGTTTATTATTAGTGTCAATGCCACTGGTTTAAGAAGGCAAATGATTGTAATGCATACATGAGCATTCCACAGAAGCCACAAGCTCCAGTGTGACTGTATTTGCTGAGCAGCATGCTGCTTTGTAATCAGGGTGTATCTTGGAAGTCCAGAAGGCAATGCATGAGATGTACCCAAAATTTCAAGTCACGGGTGATTTACGAGTAAACAATTATTTAGCAGAATGTTGATGCATTTGTAGCAATAAATAGAAGAGCCTTGTTAAGTCTTCAGACCTTCAGAAGGCAGATTATAAAATTTATGAAAAAAATTATCCATTCAGATAGCAGTTTGTAAATAATAATCAGAGAACATTTTGAGAATCACCCCTAAATAGTAATAATATAATCCAGATTCCAATGAGTAAGAAAAGAGCAATATAGAATCGAGAGTAACAACACAACAGTGTACAACTGTATTTTCAAAAGTATGAACAGTGATGGAAGTTCTTGTATGGTACAAGCAATATCAGAGTATGTACATCTTGACAAGTTGTACTATCAACTCACCGCATATCAGTAATGGTTTACTGCACAGAATGCAGAAGAACATATGCAGAACATTCCAGGTTATTAGAAAGTTACACTACTTATGCAGTATTATTCATACAGAAACAACCGGAGCTGTGCAACTTGTGCTGCTTATTAAGGGTCCACTTCCAAGACATGATTCCAGGAGCAATATTTTCTGATTCAGAAAGCTTGATATGTTTTCATTTGTGGTGCAGCATCTCACTGAGAAGGGCAGAACCACATGGGAAGCCCGGGAACACCTCTCTTTGGTCCTCTACCAATAAGAAATGGCTTGATCCTTCCATCTCTTATGCTGTACACTTGGGACCGATAAGAATAGTTGCCCAGCACCTCATGGAAGAAATTGGGGCAAAAGGGATCAAGAAAATAGATGCGGTCATGATCAATCTGATCATACCCAGTCCGAGACGCAGGGAATGACTTGCTGCAGGATGAGCTGATAAAAATACTCTCGCCACCCAAGCCCTTTATTTCTACCCATCTCCATGGATCTGATTTGAAGTCCAATGCATAGACTCTAACTCCAGTAAATTGGTCCCAGCTTCCTGTGAAGTATCTGACAACTAGCAATAGTTTCCCATGAGACTGCACAAGATTGCATTTTTGCCTGTCAGTACCATCCATTAGGGGCAGCTTCTCTATCAGACAATGCTCAGCGCGGGATATAACTGGAAAGGAGCGATCACATGCCTCGAACTCAAAGGAGAAGAGATCTCCGCTGCTGGTGTCCACCACGTAGAGCTTTCCCTGGTAGAACTCAATGTCAACGTAGCTCTTGATGCAGTTGCCCTCACATATGCACCATGACTGCATTTCTGGTCTGCAGAAGGCAAGTTTATATTCTCCCTTTCCCTGCGAGATTGCAGCGGCGATGCAAGTGGAACCGAGGTTTACCTCGGTGAAAAAGCTGGATCCAGTGGCAGGTGGCGCTGAGAGAACTACTTTGACGAGTGTCATTGCATATTCAGGCGCATGTATAGTGCAGATGACCTCACCCTCGCCATTGCAGAGAGGAACAGAGCTCTGGATGGTGCCACCTGAATGGGCAGCGCAAGGGCTCGGCATATAGATCATCTCGCTGGATAAAGGGTTCACCAAGAAACAGTCACCATCGGCACCGGTCCAGGAACAGGGCGGCGTGCGCCAGTAGAGCCGGGTGCAAACGAGCCAGTCTTGAAAAGAGCCGACACAATCGCCGAAGCTGGGGTCCCCCTCGAGCGGCGTGCCAAGAAGTGGGAGGCGGTGCGCGGCGGTGACTACGGCGTCGCTGTCCGTGAAGGACGGGCTGGCGAGCGCGAATCCCGGACAAAGAATCAGAGGGAGCGGCGGCAGGGGCGGAGGGTAGCACCGCGCGGCGGCGCGCCACGAGCGGCACACGGAGCGGAACCTGGCGCGGTCGGCGGCGGAGGGGATCCTGCAGAGAACGGCGCCGATGATCTCTGAGAACAATTCCGACCAGGAGGGCGCTTGTGGCCGCGGCGGCGGCCCTGCAAACGTACAGAGTTTAGTAAGCGGCATTCTACCGAGAACCAAGACCGCAAGAAACACAACCACCGCGGAGAGCACTGCAGCGGGAGACACGAAGGGATGAGGGGAGGGAGGGAGGGAGATGAGCTCACCTGGGGCGGTGCCCGCGCCGGTAGCCATGGCCGTCTTCGGGGAAGGCGGGCTCACCCCAACCCCTAGATCCGCGCCGCCTTCTGGAAGCTTCAAGAATCGCCCGTTCTGAAATGGAATTGGAGGGAGGGGTGGGAGGAGAAAGGTATTGGGGACTCGTCGATAGCCTCGTCGACGATTGCGAGGATTTCGTCGAGAAGGACTAGGATATATATATATATATATGGCGCTTGTTAGCTTGAGAAAGCCGCGAACTTCCTTGGGGATTCGACTTCCGGCCGCAGCACACTGACATGCTGACCCCACAAACATACCAATGCGTGTGACATCCTCGGACGAAATCCGTTCTGCTAGCCAACACAAGGGCCCATAAGTCAAGTCAGCCTCTCCCCGATCAAAACGGATGGCTTCCCGCGCTTGATTTGATTGGATTCTAGAAAGGATACATTGTTTTTTTTAATTCAAGAACACCAAAATAATAAAAATTACAAATAGCTCCTTGGACCACCTTTCTTTTTGCATGCTCATGTCGAGTCGAGAAGATTATTGGGGGTACCCGCAACGATTCAGCAGGAGTATGTTGTGTCGGATGATCAGCGTTTTTGTAGCAGTGTTCTCATCAGGTGAGGATTGTCACCGATAGGCCTCGCTCTAGGCGCGCCGTGTCTCAGATTCCTAAGTCTGACCGTCAGTGTGGCAATGGTGGCTCCCTAGTCACTTGTTGAAGGCATTATCAGGAGATTGGGTCCTCTCTAGGATAAAAACCCAGGATCTAATCATCATGGTTAGGCCGGATGATGACAGTATTTGTTATCTTCTTAAATGCATCATTTTAGAGAACCTTTTTCTTGGAGTCGAGGTGTTGTCAATACCGCTGGTGATATTGCTATTGCGAGACCTCCGTCTATCTTGGTGGGGTCTTTTTCGTTTTTTGTTTTTTCTTCTATTTTCGGATGTGTGCATCCTTAGTATCTAGATTTACTACTCATTATGTTGTTGCAGAAGTTATATGTAATTGGTATCAACTTGATATTATTATATTTTCTTTATCAAATTCTTAGACCACCTAGCGACAACTACAACCATTGGAGCGAGCCTAAGGCGCATCGCAGAATGTGTCATGTCTGAAACTGCACGGAACCCATGACCGATATAATGCAACAAAGATACTACCTCCATTTCATATTACTTTACATATTAGTTTTGGCCAAAGTTAAACTTTATAAAGTTTTATGAGCATATAGGAAAAAATTGATATCTTTTGCTATATACTCCCTCCTTGCCAAAATGTAGTGCATATAAGAATTTTGAAAAGTCAAACGATGTCAAGTTTGACCAAGTATGTAGAAAAAGATACAAATATCTAGAATACCAACTCAATGCTATTAGATTCATCATGATATATATTTTCATATGGTATATATTTGATATTATAGAAATAAATATTTTTCTCAATAAACTTGGTCAAAGTTAATGACATTTGACTTTAAAAAAATTTATATGCACTATATTATGGCAAGGAGGAAATACCAAAACTAATATGCAAACAATTTAAAGTAGAGGAAGTAACATAAATGCGTAGCCATGGCGGTCCAGGAAAATAACATGCAGTTGTCACACCATGGGGAAATGCAGCAAGTCTGAAGGGTCACAAGCTCCGATATGCAACCAGGTGAGAGCAACTCTGGCAGATCTTGTAAATTCCCGGCCTTTAAATTGTGTTTACGGTTCGCGGAAAACATCGTTTTACGACTTCGCGAGGACCAGCACCAAGAAGATCCCGCATTCTCAGCCCGTAAAAGCAGAATATTCTGTGGGAATGCTCGCACTTGCTCCATTGCTCCACTCCACCGGCTACAACATGTCTTGATCACATCCCATCATCCTTGTAGGGACCTATACGAGCGAGTAACAGGTGAAGCAACCCGAGGCATGAGTCTGAAGAATTTGTCCTTCATCCTTTGCTAATAGCGCTTCTGGTTTGATCGGTGCCGGTCACCGCATCCATGCACACCGACAACAATCAGCGCTTCCCAGAGGATAACCATCGCGGCGTTTATTCTTCGGCCCCTCTCCAGATATCTTCTTCCGCACGCGAGGTTGAGGCTGGGGATTCAAAGCGTCGACGGCGATTAGCTGGCCCGCTGAGGTAGAACCAGCGACCGGGGGGCTTTGCAGGACGACGTGGGTGCCTGCACACTTCCTCTTCTTCCTCCCGGCTGCGGCAATGTTGTGAGCAACAACGCGGGCAGGCGGGGTGCCCGGGCCATATGCCGGAGTTGGGGGAGGCTGCGGTTGAGAGCCCACGACCTCGCCAGCGGCCGGCGGGAGCTCCGTCTGGTTCACCCCTTCAAATCTGGGACAGGGTGGTGCCAAAGCGGGGGTAGGTGGGTAGATCGACGGTGGCGACGGCGTGGAAGTGGGAGCGAGGTAGCTGAAATGTCCCTCCTGCGTGAATTTCTTCACAAGGACATTCGGCTGCCGAGCCCGCTTATGTAGGGGTTAGAGCGCGCTCTTTTCCACCCCCTGTAAATTATAGGTCCACCGTGTTTACCGTGCGCAGATTTGCGTGATCAGCTAGAGTTGCTCTGACGTACATGACGTACAGAGTTTTTTTTTTTTTTGCGGGGACGTACAGAGTTTTCAAAAAAGAAGTGCAGGAGGACTTGAAACTTGATCCACAGTACACAGCAACAGATTTAGATTCAATACATGAGCTTGTGGTCATAAGGTTGGAGTTCGGGCACTACAGCATAGCACCATTGCCATTCAACCGGTCGTCATTTGATCATTCAGAATAAAACATGAGTTTAATTATCAAGGCCCGTGAGCCCATGATTCTGAAAAAAAGGCACTGTACCAATATCATGCTTCAGTAAGGAAGCAAGCTTTCCCATGCAAGTTCGTCAAAACTTCAACAGTGACAGTTAAAATCGTTAAATATGCTTTGGCACCATTCCGGAACATGTAACAGCAGAATCCATCTCCAGCAAAACTAGGAATGGATACCATCAAATGTGCCATTTTGATGACTTTAGCAGAGAACTCAGATACTGTAACATAACTTCAACTGTGCTGGTTGTGAAACCAATGGCTGAATAATGATAAATTAACTGAAAATACTCTGCGTGAGGAGTGGACACAACATACATTGCGATACACACAAAGAAATACAAGTACTATTGCTGAGACTACCATACTGCCCACAGCAGCTGACAAGATCATGCTTCAGTGAGAAAATAAGTAGTTCAATGGACTAAAAGCAATATACTAGTACTGAATTGTTTTCATGTGCTCGTCATTAAGACTAGGGTGGCATTAACTTCCAAGGATCCTGGTCACGATAATGCACCAATCATAGTAGAAGTAAGTACTATCAGCTGTTGGCGATTTACTTAACATGTTTAAGATTAATAGCCCAGCGATCGTGTTGCCGCACTTTGCTGATACTTATTAGTATCTTTTATCTAGTAGTAAATGTTAACATATGCCTAGCATTTCACCTACTTACTTCCTATAAGTAAATATCCAATTCACAATCACAAAAACAGTGGCATGCCCAGCTATGTTCAGTAAACAAATAGACCAACACCTAGCTTGGTCTCCAGCAGGGTCTAACTAGGATTGGCAAAAGCATAAACCCCCAAAATAACTACTGTTGTAGGAACAATGGTATTTTTCAAAATTTGTGTGATCTTAAAAATACAACTTCACTCCTGTTCGTGTATTGGGACAAAATAAAATGAAAAAGATTTATATTTTTCACAACGTAAACCTATGTGGTAATCAATCGCAAAATTTATGTACTTCCAAATACGTTGACGCAAAAATAAATAGTATGACATGTTCTGATTCACAGTGATAAACTGATAATAGCTGCTTCAAAAAGGAAGCGAGCAGTTCCATAGAGTCAATGGCATCTTTCATCTGGTGATCATCAAGCTGAGATTGAAGACATAGCATTCCAATACCTATATTAATCTAATGATGTCACCATAGTCCAGTGGCAGAAATACCCAAAAAGTACAACCAAAGAACTGCAAGGGCTCAAAC
The DNA here is from genome assembly GCA_023614405.1 of Avena insularis. Classification (NCBI taxonomy): domain Eukaryota; kingdom Viridiplantae; phylum Streptophyta; class Magnoliopsida; order Poales; family Poaceae; genus Avena; species Avena insularis. The sequence goes on along the minus strand of CM042690.1, from coordinate 259,927,208 downwards.
TTTTGTAGTGCAAAACCACTACAGTGCAGTTACTATTAAATCACTGCTCACTTAACTAATGACTCCCACAAATGCAAACCAACTGATGATCTACATAGGAATATAAAAATGAAGTACAAAAACTAGTCTATGTTGGCAAAGCTTGTAATAATCAGAAATCAGAGTCAGACAGCAGCATACGCTTGTTTATTCAGTTCTTGAAAAGCAAACACCATGGTCCTCACGCCAAGCAGCATCAGGGATTTGGATACACTAAAGATTCATTAATATCAGAGTTGATGTGCAACCGTTCATTCAGAAGGAAACAACCATGTTGGACTCATCAGCTTGCCATCTGGTGCCCGAAAGTTGTACTCTGGTATATCTGCAGCAAAAGATGACAATGTACAATCTCCCAAGTTGTACATGAACTTATCAAATGGAGGGCCATTTTTAGCAGGGTAGAGGTATCCATCGATGAAGTAGATAACATCGCCTTCCACCCCGTCATACTCCCATGCATGAAATGATTTACCGCTACACGGGCTGATGAAGATACAGTCACCATCCAAGGTGTTGATCTCAGTAAATCGAAAAGGTTTTGTGCTTGAGTCCACTATATATGCTCCAACCTTACAAATGTTGTGCCAGCCTTCACCGCCACCTAAGTATCGGGCGACAAGCAATAATTTTCCATGCCATTCTACTAAGTTCCACCTCTGCCCATAGCTATCCTTGACCTCTGGCAGATCGGCCACACATCGCTCGACACGAGAAACCATTAGCCCGCAGTCGTCATCTGTTATCTCAAAGGCAAAAAGGTTTGTGGTGAGCTTGCTGAGAATGTAAAGCTTCCCCTGATAGAAGGAAATATCACTGAACTTGCTGATGCAGCCACCAAGGCACACGCACCAGGCCGCCATCCCGGGCTGCCAGAGAGCAAGCTTAGATCCATTCCTATGCACAGAGATGGCAGCCACAATACATTTGGGCCCAGAATCGGGTGAAGATGACAATATCACCTTGCAGAATGACATCACGTATTGCGCGGCGCTGACTGTGCACTCAACCACACCAGAGCCACTGATGATGGGGAGAGATCTAGTGTAGGCATCGACGAAATGAGAAGATGCAGAAGGAGGTGGGAGATGGACCACATCCCGGGAGAAAGCATTCATCAAGAAGCACTTGCCATCACCAAAGTAGCGACCTTTGTTGGGCCGCACGCCAGCGAGCCATCCCTCGAACGAGCCAACGCAACGTACGTCGTGAGCCGCCACCTCCTTGGGCACCGGGATGCGACGCGTGCCTGTCATGGCCCCGTCGGGGGAGAAGATGGAGAACGCAAAGTTGGAATGCACGAGCAGGGGGAGTGGCGGCGGCGGCGGGCGGTGGCGGCGCGCCGCCGCCCGCCAAGCGCCGCAGACAGAGCGCAGCCTGGCGCGGTCTTCGACGCAAGGGAGGCGGCCGACCACGATCCCGAGGATATCTGCCGGGACGTCCGTCCAGGACCGCCGCTGCGGTTCGCATCCTGCGTCAAATCTGGGCATATTAAGAGCTATTTCATCGAGCACCTTGTCTGCGCGGCCGCCGACGATGACGGTGACGCCCCAGGGTTGCAAACAGGAAGAGAGGGGTCTGACCTGAGTTGTCCGCCGGAGGCAACGGTAGCTCCGTGACTCGCCGCCTTGGGCAGATGAGCGTCTCTTGCGCCATTGGAGATTTGGAGTTTGCGACCTTTGTGTCTTTGGGTCTCGGCTTCTTGAGATTTCCCCTTCGCAGCAAGTTCACACAGCTAGCTAGCTCGCTCAGCTGGTCGTGAGGTTACTTTTATAGCATCTCCCCTCGTTGGCAGTTCCTAATCCGAAATTCGGACATAAATAGCGTTGGACGGACGAAGTTTTCAGTCTGGGAATAGCCGATTTCCCACTCGTGTTCCCAGGCCGAGTTTTCAGGCGAAGCGAAAAACGGCGATATTTTCAAATTTTCTCATTCCCACGGCGAAATCATGGCCATAGGGTGTTCGACAGAAATACGCCCAAAATAGTTCGGTCATCGAATCATTACAGAACAAGATAAAATGGTCGACGATCAGTCATCGATGGTGGTGATCTCCTCCGGCGTGTCCGGTGCGATGGGGATGGGTTCGTCGGCGTTCCTGCCGGCCGACTGGTTGGAGGAGGTTGAAGTGGAGCTCGGCGAGGGCACGGCGACGGAGGTGTTCGGCGCAGAGCTTGGCGCGCTCTCGGCGTTGTCCTCCTCGAGGATGACCTTGCGTCGGGCCAGATACCAGGCCTTGACCGGCGAGCTCATCGCCGAGGTGTCTTCGCCGTCCATGAGAAACTGCAGATCCGTGTTCCTCTTCTTGGCGGCGAAGTTTGCTTTGAGGAGATCGAGCTTGCGGTCTTGGTTCTGTAGCAGCTGCGCCCATCTCTGCTCGGTCTTCTCCTCCCTCTGCTTGGTATGGGCCTTCGTGACGGCGATGCACCTCTCGATGGATTCCTGGAGGCGCTCGGCGGGAGGTCCTGCGGCTTTGAGCATCTTCGCCTTCTTCTGGCCGAGCTCTGGCCTTCCTTCGCCGGCGATAGGTAGAGGGGCCGCCGAGTTGTACACACCGTCCTTCGTCTTGCCGAGGGTGAGCCGAGTATCCGCCCATTTCTGGCATTTATCAATCGAAGGGAATACATGATAGAACTTGAACTCCGTCCCGGTGTCAGTCCGGTATATGCCGAGTACGCGGAGAAGCTGCAAAGGCAAGGCAAAGTGTGTCAGCATAGGCATGAAGAAGTGCCTTCGGCTAGTGTTCGGTGTAGTACCTTGGCATCCATGCTCTCGCCCCTAACGGGTGTGCGCTCGACCTCCTCGAGAAGACTGTGCCACTTGCTGCACGCCTGTTGGATGAGTCCCCAGTGGTTGGTCATGTCTTTCTCGCCGCGCTCCATGTGGGTTTTGTTGTACTTCGGGTCACAAAGGTTGCGCTCGTCGAACGCTAGCTTCACGCGTTTCCAGTAATTGTCCGAATTTTGGTTCGAGCCAGTGATCGGGTCCATTATCACCGATTTCCAGGCGTTGGCGAGGCAAAGGTCCTCAGTCGGCGTCCACTTGATCCGCGGCTCCGTCGCCGAGGTGCCCGCCTTCTTCTTGCCTTTGCCTTTGCCCTTCGCCGGAGCCAGGCCAACGCCTTCCTCTTCCTCATCGGTCTGTGTCTGCTCGGCGAAATCCTGGGACTCGATGCCGTGTTCGTCATCGGCCTGGGACTATTCCTGGGTGAAGAAGCCGACGTTGCTGGCCGTGGCGGCCGTCGAGCCTTCGGCGATCATGCCATGCATGTAGGCTTCATTGGACATAACGTCAAACATGTTCTGGGCGTCCGCCTCGCCGCGGGTCGCGTGCGATGAGCTCCCGGTGAACGGCAGAGGACCACGGCGTGCCGTCGAGGAGGAGGTGTAGGGGGCATTGATGTTGATGCCGAACGCCGAAGGAGGACGTGGTGCGGGACAGGAGAAGACGTTGTTCCGGTTGAATCCGCCGTCGAACTCGGGAAGGAGGAGTACCTTTGTCGTAGGTTCGCCAGGTTCTCCTGGAACATCGCCGGCGAGATTGGCGAGAACCTGACAGGCGAGTATCCGGCCGGCGACGCGACGCTATCAGCTCCCAGAATTGTCGTCTCGTGCACGGACGACGCCAATGCCGCTTCCCTCATCGCCTGAGCCTCGACCGCTTCCCTCGCCGCGCTCATCGCTTGAGCCTCGGCTGCTTGCCTTCCTGTCCCTATGGCTCTCCATAGCGAACTTCCTCTTCGTGGATAGGGCCAACCAGTCAGGGGCGCTCATGCCCTCAGGTTTCGTTGCGGGCGCTCTCGGCTTCCTCACCTTTTTCTCCTTTGGTTCGCCGGTGGCGGATCGGGGTTTGGCGAAAGCCTTGGGCGGCATGGCGGGCGGGAGCTCGGCGAACTGGCGGGAGATGTGGGGGATTGCGGAGGGAAGGCGGGAGAAGAAGAAGAAGAAAAGGGCGGGAACTCGGCCTTCCCTCGCCGACAGGGCTGACCCACCCACATTTTCTCTCCATCCGGCCTTCCCAGGTCGTTCCCGGCGCCTTGGATTCGTCCTGGAAACGTTGGACCAATTTTGGGCCAAATTCGGACGAAACCGGCGTCCTGAAAACGCGACTGGACGAAAAATCGCCATCCGAACCAAAAATACGCCCTGGGAACGGCGTCCTGGGAACGCGAGTGGAGATGCTCTTTGTCCACTGTCCAGCAGCATCTGGTCCCAAACCTGGCCAACGGGCCGGCTCGGCCAGCACGCCGGGGCCCGTTACTTAGCGTGCCGTCAGGGACGGATCCAAGATTTGACCACAAGGGGGCGAAAAGGACGGTCATACCAAAGACACATCACAAAAATATATTGTGACTAAAAGATAGTTTCAGTACAAAATTGTAATAGTTCTAATATGAATTTTTTGCAATTCAAATTGAATCCATATCTCGAATGTTTGATCGAGCGAGTCAATAATTTCATTAAAGTTGTTCGTTACAGCTTTTCCCTTTGCCACAAAATTGAAATACAAATATTTTATACTTTCGTGTAACCTCTCGGCTTATGAAATTCTATGTAAGACGAAACAAATCTGCTACCTGTAATTGATCTAATAATAAGTTTAACTAGTAATTTGCACAATCTAAGTTCAACATATTAGGACATGTGCGATAATATATTATGGATTAGCTGCTTAGATTAGGCTGAGCCATACCATTAAATCGGAAACGGTCTTCCGAGCATGAGGCGGACCTAATCTAAAGATATAATTGGTGAGGGTACTAGGATTCACTATAAAAATCAAGCATTTTTGGCCATCCTATCGTGCTAGCCAGCAGATCTCGAGCGTTCGTTTTCTCACTACTATTCATGTGACCTAACTGTAAATGACTAATTGGTAAGGGTACTAGGACTCACCACAAAAATCAAGCATTTTCGGCCATCCGATCATGCTAGCCAGCAGATCTCGAGCGTTTGTTTTCTCACTACTATTCATGTGACCCAACTGTAGATAATTATAAATGGTAAAAAATCTGGTGCAAATATGTTTGGTTGCCCATTGGTCAAAGCCCCACGCAGTTTTGTTTTCTTCATGTGGCCCACCTATAAATGACTATAAAGGGTAGAAAATCTGGTGCAAATATGTTCGGTTGCCCATTGGACAAAGCCCCACGCAGTTTTGTTTTCTGACTACTATTCATGTGGCCCACTTGTAAATGACTATAAAGGATAAAAAATATGGTACAAATATGTTCGGTTGCCCATTGGTCAAATTTCCACACGGTTGGAAAATATCTTGATTCGCCGATCTACACCCATGTATTCTCCTCTTCCTCCTCCTCCCAACGCTCGCGCCGCCGGCGCCCCAATCCTCTCCTACACGAGGTCTAGCTCGCCCCTCCCCGCCTCCTGTTTCCCCGCTGTGCCCCCTCCCCTTCCCCCTCGTTCGACTCATCTCTCTCTCCATCGTGGTCGGCTCAGCCACCATCTCCTCTGCCACGCCTCCCTCACCGGCAGGAACAGCAGGTCATTCTCACAGCATCAGCTGCCTCACTGACCGAGCAAAAGTAGCATCCATGGGTGGGTGGTTGACATGTGAGAAGAGGAAGCGGCGCGTGGAGGTGCCGGATACCATGGGCAGGCGGCTAATGTAGTAGAGAGTAGGAGACCGCACACCGTGTTGTCCCCCTAGAGGAGCGGCTGGTGGAGCTCCACCCAACCTGTGCATCCCCGTTGTGCTTCTTCTCTCTCAAAGGAACACATGTGTCTTCTCAAGGCTGAGGTAAATGTGAAGGATCCCTAAAATTAAATCTCATCTTTATTTATGCATATTCGTTTTTATTTGTGCTTACAAGGTGCTCGACGAAAATCCTACCTAATATGACTGTATGTATTATTTAAGGAGAAGCGAATGGCCTTTCTATTTTCTTTCTTTTTGGTAAACATATGATTCTTATTCTTGATTTGGAATAGATCACCTGACTACTATTTTGTCTAAAAAAGGGTCCAGGTAAATGTTGCATGATGTATTCTTGGTGATTGCATTTCAGGTTACAACAATCAATATAATCTATCAGAGTGCTAAAACTCACTAAAAGCGATGCAGCGAAGCACACCTTCCCACCTAGTGCCTATGTTGTTTTCAAATTAGGTTTGCCCTTTCATGTCTGTCCATGTGATGCCTTTCTCCGCGAGAAAGCAAAAGTAATATTAGATACGTACGTTGCATAGCTAAACTATCATCAATAAAACTTATTTGTTTTATAGTCTTTTAGTTCTATCAGTTGTGTTTCCTTTGGGTTTCTATTGCATTGCCTAGCCCCGTATTCCAAACCGAACATAGACATACATAGTGAATAGATAATAAATCTATAAATAAATTATTTCTTAGATTCACTTCCTTGGTTTTAATGCAATTTGATCATTCCTGTTTGACACCCTTTTTCGACGTGGGTTGGATTTCCCTTTCTTACTTAGTGAGAAACATCTTGCTGGTGATATCGCTGGTGTCATTCTTAACAATGCTCTTGATAATAATGCTAAGAATACCTCTCTGACAATTTCTTTGGAGCTCACAACTGAATCGTGACTCGTTTCTCTTTAAACATTAGTTATTTTTTCTATTTTCTGCTATGGTATATTCGGTCTGGCTCCCGAATCGATCTATTTTCAAAGTGCAGCTTCGCAAGAGGCTTCTAGAGCTCGATTGGTGGTGGTCCTCCGACCGGTGCCTCGGTCAGGGATTTCTTTTAGTACACTGCCCTACGCCCACCGGTGTGCCTGACCCCCTCGGTAGCTATTTGTGTCGCTCTCTTGCTGGACTTGTATTTTCTGCTTTCTTTTAATGCCGCTCTCTTGCTGAACTTGTTTAGTTCACATAGAAACATGAATATCATCTGCAAGTAATAGTATCTACAATTCTAATTCCTAGGGTTCAATTTACATGTAATGTTGAACATTTGAATGCCTATAGTTGCCGATATGATATGTGATATTCTTCTATTTCCTTCTATTTTTCTCGTTCACAAAAACAAAAAAATTAGGGATCTTGTTTTTTACCTATCGCTAAAGTAGGAGAATCAAAAGAGGTGCTACAAATATTGTTGACTCTATGTTACTCAACCCTGACCATTAAAATTTATCAGAACCTATTAGCTAAGGAGTGCCATATTTTTACAGGATCCTGAGGTAAAAGTTGATGACTCAAATAACCACGATGCTAAGAAGAGCTAGCTCATTGTTGTCATGTTATTTTTCTTATAGTCTGATGTACATGTGCTACTATCTTGATTAACAGTACGATATATTTCTTATACTTTCACAGAACGTGTCGGCCAATGTGTCTGATCCACCCTTTGGAGCCGGTCGTCCACCCTAAAATACGATGCCTACGAAGAAGGAAAATTAATACAATTCTCCCGTTTCCTCTGAAGGTGCTTTCCTAATGACGTGGGCATACCCTGCAGGTACTCGTGATCAGTATATATGGTCCAGCCAAGATGAAGCCCACGACGTCGCTAAGGCCTAGTCGAACTTCAGATGGCCTGAGAGGTTTCGACTCCTTGCAGCACACGGCAAACTCAAGATAGAAGTTTAAGGGGAAAACCCTAATATGTAACCGACTTGGCCTGCTATCCCGAGACCTAGCCTATCTATATAAAGGCTAGGAGGAGGCGGCGAGGAGGACAATCCACAACCCTAGTTTCTACATCATCGCTAGATTGCATCTGCGCACCCCCTGTAACTTTCGACTCCTCGATAATTCCAAGAGCAGACAAGTTGGAGTAGGGTCCTCTACGAGGCCTGAACCTGGGTAAACCTTGCGTCCCCTATGTGCTTGTTTGCTAGCCGATCAATGCCTCTAGAGCTCCTCTCTTCCTCGAACCCAAGTCCATCTACGATGGGCATTGATGAGTTAACCCCTCGTCAATTGGTGTCGTCTATGGGAAGCGGGAGTGCTGATGTTGCTGCTTCCTTGGCCCCATCAACCGCGACCTACGACTCCGCAGTAGCGGAGACTCGCCTCCTCTTCGGTGCCTTCGACTTCACCATCCATGCACTGGCCACTCGCCCGGATTTCGAGTCCGTAGGAGATGGAATCGGCCTGGAAATCGGGAGATTACGCTTCCAAGTTGGTCAGCTGGGCACACTTCGCCTCCCTGATCAGCCGAAGGTTCCTGCAATTGCTCCTGCATCGTAGTTTCCACCGCCAATCGGCACCTTGAGCGAACTCGATGCCCCGACATCAGTCGGGAAGACGGACATCAACAGCAGTTGCGAGTCCGATCTAGGTGATCTAGCGACAGAAGATGGAGCCTATGGCTCCGGATTCGAAAGCTGCGGGAGCAACAGCTTCCCTAGCCATTACATGTGCGTCGTCATCAACATGGGCGGCAATGGCGGCACTCGAGACAACACCGGCACTGGCGGTGGAATCCCAATCATGAACGGTGACCCCACCAACAATGGGATAGAAGGACCCATCCCAGAAGATCAGCCGAACCTCTCGGCAAATGAGCAAACCCGAGAGCACGTGCTGATAAAGCTCAACGACACTGAGTGGGCTCGCTGCAGGGAAGCTCTACGGGGCAACCCCCTACCCCCCAACTCATCGCAAGACATGATGATGGGGTATCACTGGATGCTCAAGGAGGAGTTCAAGTGCCAGCAGCAAGTAATCGCCCAACTCGACGAGCGCAGGAGGGCAGTGGACGAGTCGAGCCTCCGTCGGGCTTAGCTCTCCGCCATCGGAGGATCCTCCTCTAAAGGCAACGTGTTATGGGTCTCCTTGTGGATTTACCCTTGGAGTGGCCCGATCTTCACGGATTTGAGGCGGAAGTGAGGAAAAACACGATGAACACAACTCTAATGCAAGCTAAAGATACAAACACACGCCAAATCACACCCAATTCGATTTGCTCCCGTTGGTTCGAACAACCAATCCAATAGAATCACCAAAGGAGAGATCGGCAAGCGGACGGTAGAATCCAAACCAAGGAGACAGTAGCAACCGAGTAGAATCCCAAAGGGGAGATACCAAGCACTACTAGAATCCTTGATAGGGAGAGACCAAACACTTGAGGAGGGTCTTGACAACTTGGAGAAGGGCACCGACTCCAAGGCCTTGTACAACTCATAGATTTACTATTGAAAGGGGGTTCCCATCTAGGGTTAGGCACATGCCTTAATTCATCATCATCTCTAGCGTTTCAAGGAGGGGGTGAGGGCATATATACAGGCCAGCCACGAGCTAGGGGTAAAACATGCATCAACGGGAAGTTTGGGGCGTTACATGGACCAAGCCCAGCTTGAGGCACGTAGGCCCATGTTGCTTGGTCCAGAGACTCCGGTGTAGCGGTCCGGAGACTCCGATCTAGACCGGAGACTCTGGTCAACCTCCAGAGGGTCCTGGTCACCACCGAGCCTGGTTGGGCTCGGTCTGGAGGCAGGCGGGACTCGGTATGGTAAACCGGAGACTCCGTTTGGTGCCGTGTGGAGACTCCAGCCTCCGCCAGCTTCTTGTGTCTTCTCTTCCAGGCCTCTTGCTTGGGTGTCTTGGCTCCAGGGCCATCCTTGCTGTGTCTTCTTGGCATCATGTTCATGGACCTAGTCACATCATGGGCATTTGTCTCAAGTAGGATTCCATTCGCATAACAACCAAGGAAAGGCAAAGCATGGAAGGAGTTCACCTTTGGAGTGATGATTAGTGTGGCATGATGTGGACCAAAGGTGGTTTCTGTATGTTGGGCTACATCATCTCCCCCCGCTTGAAAATGAGTCGACCTCGATGATGTTCGTTCATCATGCAAGGAAGGAGGTGTGTCCTTGGCCTTGTTCTTGTACATGGTCAGATCACCGGTGTCGAAGCCATTCTCAAACTTGGTGAAGAGCTTGTGGAACTCCTTGCCATCATGTTGTAGTTGTACATCTTGTAGCCTTATCCTTGTAGTTGGTGGTATATCTTGGGTACCTTGCAAAACCGACAACAAAGAGAGAGAATTGTATGAATGATTGTTAGTATGGGTCACACTCAAGTCTCTCTTCTCACATTTTGTGTCTTGCGTCATGGCACTCATGATTTTTCCACTCATTTTTGGCTTGTGGCACTCACTCTCTTGATGGTGGTTCACTCTCTCACCACTCGTCTCACAAGGGTCCTTAGCTTGCTTTATCTTGTTAACGGGTGTCATGTTGGATGCGATGACTTGGCTAGGCATCATGGGTTGGAGCACAAATTTCTTTTCATTCCACTTGAAGGAGTATTGGTTGGTGGAACCATGATGTATTGCTCCTCTATCGTATTCCCATGGCCTTCCAAGTAGCATGTGGCACATGAACATTGGCATGACATCACACTCGACGGTGTCTTCATATGGGCCAATCTTGAAGGAGACGTGGACCTTTGATGTTATCTTGAGTGCTCCATTGTCATCAAGCCATTGGACATGGTAGGGGTGAGGGTACTCTATGCATTGCAACTTGAGTTTCTCACAAAGCTCCGTACTTGCGAGGTTTTGGCAACTACCTCCATCAATGATCACTTTTATGGACTTGCCATCAATTCCGGTACGAGTTTGGAAGATATTGAGGCGTTGGCCCTCTCTTGGGGTGGAGTTTGTCGTTGATATTTGAGCTATGACAAGTGCGGGGCCCAGATCATGCTTGCATACCATTGTGTCATCCTCTTCCATTGCGGCTGTCCTTGCAATAACACGTTGAGTGAGAGCTTCATATTCCTCTTCACTCACGGAGTAGGTTGCTCCATCCTCATCCGTAAGCATCACTCGTGAGTTGGTGCACTCATATGACTTGTGACCTTTCACTCCACACTTGAAGCAAGTGACTTGACTATCGGATGTCGTGTTGGAGGAGGGTGCTATCACGGTCTTTGCTTGCTTGGATGAGCTCGTTGCTTGGTTTGTTGGCTTTGCGGGAGCATTTGCATTAATGTATGCAAAGTATGACTTGGACTTGTCGTATGCATTCTCCTTTTGCAAGTGCCGCTCAGCTTTGGTAGCTTGATGTAGGAGCTTGGTGAGGTTCTTGTACGGTTGAAAGTCAATAATCTTCCTTATTGGGCGGCTCAAACCGTTGAGGAACCTTGCTATGGTTTGCTCTTGAGTTCTCTCACATCAGCTCGCATCATGGTTTTCTCCATTTCCTTGTAGAACTCTTCAATTGACTTGGTTCCTTGTTTTAAATTTTGTAGCTTGTCAAAGAGATCTTGTCGATAATGCTCGGGGATGAAGCGTGTGTACATCACTTCCTTCATCTCGGTCCAAGTTTCAAGTGGAGGTTCCTCGTTCTTCTCTCGGTTCTTTTGGAAGTCTTCCCACCAAACATTTGCATAGTCCTCAAACTCAAGGGATGCCATTGCAAATTTCTTCTCTTCGGAGTAGTTGTGGACTCGGAAGATCTTGTCAACTTTGAGATCCCAATCAATGTATGCATCGGCGTCTTCTTCTCCCTTGAACTTGGGCATAATGAACTTGAGCTTCCCAAAATTTCCCTCTTCATGTTCACGGTGGTAGTTGCGGAGACCTTGTGTTATGCTCGCTTCACTTGGTGCACGTGGTGGTGGAGGAGGAGCTTGATTTTCTCGAGGACGCGGTTGAGGAGGAGCTTGATGCGCAAAGTCTCTTCTACGCCTTTGCTCGGGATCATTTGCTTTCATTGGTTGTTGATGACGATGGTGGGGTTGAGCATAGCAGTTGTTGCGTCTCGCGTGGTGTGTAGCCTCGTCATCATCACTTGTATCCCATTGTGGTGCTCGATGAACTTGTTGTTGATGGCGATGGTCATGGTTCGGGTGTTGGCACCTATCAACGCGGTTGTGTTCACCATGGCGTTCTTGCTCTTGGGGTGGCGGTGGCGCTTGTACCATAGCTTGTTGTGGAGGGCAATCATGTTCTTCTTGGTGTTGTGGATGCGCCTGGTGATCATGGTGTCGATGACGTCTTGCGTGGTGCGGTTGTTGATGTTGTGGCTCAACCACTTGTTCATGGTGATGACGAGCTTGATGTTCCCCATTGTGGTGGTGGGGTTCTCCATGATGAGAATGGGAGCGTGAGGAGTCGCCATGATGGGCTTGTTCGTCTGCAGTACCAAAGTTGGCAGGCCAGCACATGGCGGTACCTAAGTTGCCTGAAATTACCGCATTTCGAAAAGTTGGGCCGCCAACTACCGAGAGGGGCCATTTCGATGCAAACTCGTCTCACCCCTACCAAATCCAAACATGCCGTAAAACTGCCCCGTGAAGTAGACGGTCGGGACCCTCATGTCAGTAATATTTCCGTGACGCGAGCGCCAACGCGGCAACCACGTAGGCGAAATGAGATACTAAAGGAGCATCGTGTGTTAACCAAATTCACAAATCCACTCCCTCCCTCCTTTCGCATGAACCCTAGCACCGACAGCGTCGAAATCCCCTCTCCAACCAGAATGATCTCTTCAGGCATTTGACTTCTGGCGCCAAGTTGCTGTGCCTACTCGCTGCTAACGAGCTCTAATGCCGAATGTCGTGCCAACCATTGCGACGATCTAGCCCGCCTCTACCGCCGACGAGCTGAGCAGCGCGAAGGATGGCAGATCCATTTGCTGAGGAAGAAGTACTTCTGGCTAATTTCGGGTGAGATACTCTTCTCTTTGCTATTCGCACTACCTATAACTGCTAGCTGGCTATTGGCATTACAGAGATATATCGAACATAGAATTTTTTGCTAGCACGACGCTGACAAACAATTCTTATCTTTTGTCTCCAATTTTCTGTCAACTAGGATCTCCGCTGAACCCAAATACACGGTTCTGGTGATCATCTGCGGCTACCTCGTTAAATTAGCACATGGGAAGAGCACGTGGAAACAGGCTCAGAGTCTGAAGATGGAAGTAGCGCATGTGCAGTTATGCACTGTCCCTTGTTTGGTTGCTGCTGTGCGTGAACTTGCTGAAATGAGGCTAGAGCAGACTGCACGGTTCAGCATCATTGATGCACGAGGCTTCAGGGTTCCTATAGCGTGTGACAGTCAGCTAATTGGGTTGATGAAACAGCATGTTAGGCGTCGCGTGGTTACGCTGGTGTGTAACATAGTGGATGAGGAAGCTCCTGCTACTGGGAGTCACCCAGCTATTATTGGACAGGGAGGTCTAACTCGAACCCCTGCTGTTGTTGAGCAAAATGTGGTTCCTCGTCCGCGACATGCTTCTGTCAGGAAACCTCCTCATAGGAGTCCCCGTATTGCCGTTGTGGAAAACTCTTCTCTGGAATCTGCTGGTACTGGTCGTCCCCGTCCCCGTGCCCATGTTTCTGCGGCTGCTGCTCACCCAATCCATGCCACTGTTGAGCAAACTAAGGCGTCCGGAGGCTACCCCGCTGTTGTTGCCAAGACCGCCGCCCTGTGTGCTCCTCCTCCTCGAAACTATCCTCAAGTTGTGTGAACTCATGCTCTGGAATCTGCTGGTACTGGTCGTCCTCATGTTGTTGTTGATCTAGACATTGTTGACCCAATCCCTGTCGCTATTGAGCAAACTAAGGCTTCTGGAGGCTGCCCCACCGTTGTTGCAAAGACTGATGCCTTCTCTCCTCCTCGAACCCGTGCTCGGGTTCAGCGAGCTGTTGGTCTGAAGCCAGCTCGTGGTCTGGACTCTGCTAGAACTCGAAACACTGCTATTGTGGGAACTGCTCCTGATCGTCGAGGTCGCATGCCAGCAGCTGATCCTATTGTGGCTGCCATTAGAAGGGGCCCTGCCTGTCCACCATGTAATGTAGCTACCTCTGCTAAGGGCCCTCGCCTTGCTCCTGGTCCTGGTACTTCCACCGAGGTTGATCCAGCTAACAATGACGCTGGTGATGGCGGCGGTGGCATTGGGGCTGGGTCTGATGGTGCCGCTCCATCTCTCGAACCTCTCGGAGGTTTCTATCCTGAAGAACCTGATGATGGCAAAGTAATCGTTCGTATCGGTGTCGCGGATTATACTGCAAAATTAGATGATGGCACAGAAAAATTCTATGACGAGTTTGATGTAATCCTTAGCAGATACGACCCTGAAGTGGTAGAGTTATCTGACCTGATGGCATTGTTACGTGTGAAGGTGTTGTGGGGGTCCACCCAGGAAGCACGTTTGTTATATTATGGTTACAGGAGCAAAAAGGCTATCGAAGTGAAAGATACCAGGGATTTAGTCGTACCGTTTACAAGGAAACATTATAGAGGTGAAGTTTACTTCCACTTGGTAGTGCTCACGGTTGGAGAGGAATTGGAACTCGACAATAGAGATGATGGACTTTTAGAAGGCATGCATGACCTGATCCATGGCATCACTGGGGCTGGTGCGACTGAGGGTGGCTTCAAACAGAGGAGAGTCTTACAGAGGAGCGTCATAAAGAGGAGCACCCCGAAGAAGAACGTCACCAAGGAGACCATGCCAGAGAAGAGGACGCCCAAGAGTCGCACGACAAAAGGCACCACACCGCAGAGTACACCCCTGAGATCCAGTCAAAATGCCACACCGAACGGTAGCAGCAAAAACGCTAAGAGGGCTAGCACGGTGGTGAACACTCCCAGGAGTGGTAGCAAAGAGGCGAAGATGGCCAGCACGGAGGCTACCACACCCGGGGGAGCAAAAAACACTAATTTGAGCGGAACACGCCATGTCGTGAAATTATGCCAGCACGAAGGAGAACACGCCCAATAGTAGCAACAAAAGGGCTAATTTGGAGCGGAACACGCCGCTGAGGTCAGGCAATAATGCCAGCATGAAGGAGAAGACGCCTAATAGTAGCAGCAAAAGGGCTAATTTGGAGTGGAACACGCCGCTGGGGTCAGGCAAAAATGCCAGCACGAAGGAGAACACGCCCAATAGTAGCAGCAAAAGGGCTAATTCGAAGAAGAACACGCCGCAGAGGTCAGGCAATAATGCCAGCACCCTGGAGCCAACACCCGTGAGGGGAGGCAGTAAGGAGATCACACCCAAGAGCGGCAGCAAAATGCCTAGTTCGATGGGGAATGGAACGCAGATGTCAAGCCCTACTGATACCATCAGGAAATATGACATCAGGAAGGAGGATGTACACAGGAAGAGCAAGAGGGTTCTGTACACTCAAGATGAAATTGATTCTGACTGCTGTTTGTCCACTGAAGTACCTAGGATGCGTGCAAATGTAAGACCACCCCATGTGGTTGCAGCAGAACCAACCGAGTGTCTTGGAGAAAACAGAGTTGCCGGTGAGGTGGACTAGGGCAATGTTCCTGTCCTTCCGGGTGGAGACGATGGTGCAGCCCCACCCATGGGAGTCAATATGATGTGTGCAGTACTAGGCATTAGATACGATGGCGAAGATTCTGAATCAAATGAAGAAGCAGGCACTGTAGAGGATCAAGAATCTGGTGATGATGAAATAGACGAGGAACTTAACGATGAGGCTTGTATTCCAGTCGATGATTTGGGTGTTGAAGTAGAAGAAATGAAACATGACCACGAGTATCCTATAATTTCGGCCGGCACCGAGTTCAGGAGCATGCATGAGTTCAGGATGTTGTTCCGGCATTTTTGTATCAAGGGGGAGTTCGACGTTGATCGACTGAAGAACTCTGTCGAGAGGTATGAGGCCGTTTGCAAGTTAACATGGATGAATAGACGGGCCGAGGTACATTGTCCATGGAGGATCACAGCAATATCCTTACCTGCGTCGACTGCAATTAGGGTATTGGGGCAATGAATGCAGCAAACCATTAGAAATCTCTCTCTCTTTTCAATCTATAACTACAATTGATGTGCGATATCTCTCTAGCAACTAGTCGACTCTGCTTATCTTTTAAATGAATCTGTGTTGCAGGTGAACAAAATGGGCCCTCCACACATGTGTCCGACAGGCAGCAAACTGAAATCCTCAATGGCTGATACGGAGTGGGTGGCTATGCAATCTATGTCCATACTAAAGTATAACCCTAAGGAGACCGCGAAGAATATTCAGACTAGCCTCGGTTCTAAATACAACATTGTCCTTTCGTATTACACGGTTTGGAAAGGTAAAGAGAAAGCTCTGGGGATCTTGCACGGGGATTGGACCAATAGCTTCAGGATGCTGTACAACTTCAAGGCGAAGGTACAAGCTAGGTGTCCGAGGAGTGTTGTGGAGATTGACACCAAATCAGAAGGTGGTAAAATATATTTCAAAAGATTTTTCATGATGCTTAAACCTTGAATCGATGGATTCAAGGACGGCCGTAGGTCGTATCTGAGTGTAGGCAACACTATCCTAACTGGCAAATGGAAAGGCTGTCTGCCATCTGCCACAACACTTGATGGTCACAACTAGATGTTCCCAGTGGCATTCGGGCTGTTTGAAACAGAAACGGAGGAAAACTGGGTCTGGTTTATGAGGCAGCTCAGGAGATCAATAGGCCACATGGATCCATTGGCTATATCCACAGATGCATGCAAAGGGCTGATGAATGCAGTGAAGGAGGTGTTCCCGCGAGCTGAAGGTAGAGAATGCCATGCCCATATGATGCTCAACTTGTACTCACACTACGCAGGCAGCATATTTCGTTACATGTTTCCTGCTGCTAGAGTTTACAAACCTAGTAGCAGCGATTATTTCATGAGCAAGATTTTTGCCAAAGCCCCTGAACTTCCAGAGTACTTAGCCATCCATCATTCGCAGCTATGGAAGAGGAGTCAATTCAACCCTGACATCAAAGTTGATTACATAAACAACAACCTTGCAGAATGCCTGAATAACTGGGTGAAGGACATAAAAGTGCGTCCTGTTCATATCTTGATGGACATCATATGTGGTATGATCATGAAGCTGTTAAATATAAGGAGAGAGATCGGTAGGAGACTTAGAGGACATATGCTACCGCCAGTTGTATAGCAACTGCACAAGAGAAGCCGAGGACTTTCTCATCTTAAGGTTCTCCCGTCAACCAGCAGAAGCTGTGAGGTGGTCGATATGTCCAAGAGTGGCAAAAGAGATGTTGTGAACATCCAGCTGCGAGAATGCACCTTCTTAGAGTGGCAGCATACCGGGAAACCTTGCGACCACGCCTTGGCTTTCTTGGTGAAGAAAAGAACTCTACCACATTTGGATCAGTATTTGTCAGACTACTACTCTATGGAAAAGTTCAGAGCTGCGTACGCTGGATCCGTCGAGCCATGTACAGACCCATCTCAGTGGCCTCAAGTCCAACTATCTTTCGAGCTTTGCCAGCCAGTTACAAAAAGGGGCAGAGGAAGACCCCGGGTGAATAGGTTTAAGAATTTTCTCGAGAAGAAGGGTTCGGCTTTCTGTGCTACAAAGAAGGGCAAAACAGATGCAAGACCTACCATCTTATAGGCCATAGATCAGCTGGATGTCCCCTTAATGCTCCCAAACCTAGGTATGAGATGGTACATTCACACAAAAAAAATTGTTTATAGTCTGTAGATATAAGGTAGTAATCCATGTACTGCTTTTTTTACAGGAAGCGCAAGGTAAGAAACAAGACAGCCGACTCGATGATTTTGCTGCGGGAAGAAAACCAAAACGAGTGGAGTGATGATGCCGGACAATATTCTGGTGCTGATTGGCCTGACTTCCCTCGGCCCGGAGATGCAGGGTACGTGAAGGTAAGAAAATTGGCACCCAGGAAGAGGAAGAAGGCATGAGATGAAGAAGCCAGTGGACGTGAAGGAAACAGGAAGAAAGTTGGCACCCAAGCAGAGAAAGAGGGCTAGTAGTGTAGCAGCCTAATGATGTATTGAACTTGAACCTATATATGTAGTTCGGTTAAACTCTGGAGCTGTGTGCGTGGAACTTGTCGGGCGAAACAATCTGCCTCCCGTACTTGGAGTAAAATGTATCATGACTTTAGGATTTGATACGGCCGAGGCCACTAGTTGAATCCAAAACTGTGACTGTGCCACTACTATCGGAACAATCGCGATAGCTGAGCAGTTAAATCCTCTCCAAAATTGATGGGTGTTAGTGGCACAGACATGATTCATTTATAGGCGCTTAATAAATCCCTGCTGTTGGCATTACACTTATGATAAGTTTCTGGGCTGGAATACAATTTCTTAAGCTGGCCGCTACACTCCACGAAGCAGCAACTTATTTCAGTTGCTAGACAACGACATGGCAACATAAACTGCAAATGCAACAGATAATGCCCAGATAATGAGGAAATTGTGTCCACTATCTGGCCTAATCTTGAGCCCGTCTGTCTCACCACCTCCCTGCCCCCGCCTCCCCTACACCTGGCGAAGCTCCTGGATCTCTCGCTCCATCGCATGAATCTCCTCTTTCTTGTCCCATACAGCATCACGCAGATCCTGAACAAGCTCTCTATGAAAACCTATCAGTGGCTTTTCGATCCACACAAACTTGTCATAGCCAGTCCCCTCCCTTCCTGCGTAGTAGATCGAAGGAAACAAAAAAAGAATTACATTACGCTTTCCGGATCTGGGTTACCATTGTACATACAGTAGGAACTTACCGCTCTGATGCTGCAGTTGCTGAATTTTCTTGCAGTATTTTTGTCGGTCCACGAAATCCATCTCGGCATCTTCTCACCACACAAACACAGCATATCGGGGTAGTAATCGTAGGGCGCCCTCCGGTACCTAATGGGGGCACCCGCCTGACGGCGTTGAGCCAACCCTGATTCTGCCCGAGACGAACTGCACGAGCTGCGAGCCATGAGCGAGGGGAGTGAGGGCAGAGGAAAGAGGAGCCTTTGGATGTCAGGGTAGTGGTGAAGCGTGATTTATCCCTACTTAATAACTCGGGCAGAATCCTACCGTCCACATTCGGCTGACAGGTGGGGGACCTAGCGTGTGGACTTGTCAAAAAAACTCGCGCCTTCGTGGTTCAAAAGCCCTGTCGCGCGCATTGGACGATTTTTTTGGCACTTTACCCGCGTACATATCACTAGGAGGTCTTGCTCAGGAACCAGACACGCCTGGCCCACAATCTTACTCCCTCCTAGGAACTTGTCATGGCTCGTGCCGGCAGATCCATCCGCTCCACCGCTTCCGGTAGGGCTCGCCATGGCGGATCAACCCCAAGATCCTACCGTCGCAGTATCAAATGGCCATGGTTTCTTGAGAGGAGCGACGGCGCTACGTATGCGAGCAGGAGCCGCCAGGCGCGATGGCGCTCGGTCCACGCCAACCCCGTCACCTTCGTCATTGTCGATTCCGATGTGGAGGACGACAGGGACGAAGCTGTGCAGAACGCCATTGTTGCCTCCTTGGCGAAGGGCAAGCCACGGGCGGGAGTGGATGTTGCCGGGAAGGGCACGGCGGTGTCACCAATCGAGGTGGACTCCGACGACAGTGGTGTGATGTGGGTTTAGATGTTGTTTAGGATGGTTGCAATTTCGGTTGTGTTTAATGCGAGTACAATTATTGTAATGTGTTTGTCGAGCTATATTGAGAAATATGTGCAATAGCAGTGTGTGAGTGCTTTCACTTTAGAAATTGTGTCTGTGCCATTTTCATGTTGCATTATCAACGTAGATTACTTGTAAACAATCCAACGAAAATCATCAGGTTACAACCATCGGACGGGAGTGGCAGGATGGAAGAGAAGTTGGGACAGTGGCTTCGAGGGGAAGGAAGAGGAGGGGGCATGACACTGGCAGGTGGGCCCTCGGAACATGTGACACTGACATGCGGGAGCGGGAGCACACGGTATTGCCAGTCTGTCCAGAGCAAGCGAACTTTGCAACGTGACAACAACAAGCTGATTGGACCAATATAATAACCCATCGAAGTATTAAGGAGTACTGAAAACTACAACTGGGGTACATTCACACAACACGTATGCTCTAAGCACTTGAGAAGCATCGCTTAAGTATAATAGTAACGACATCACAAGTACTACATTTGACTGTCGGTCTTCTCGATACAAATGTAGAAATGCATCTACCTGTTCGGTCCAGGACCGACAAGGTACTGAGATGGCACGCATAGGATCGACCTTAGGTCCACATACTCCACCTCCCGCGGCGTCGGGCAGCTCGGCACCTCGGCTAGCACAAGAATGCTATCCGATGACGGCGGCTGGGCGTTCGCCCACATGCGCACCGTGTATACGGGTAAGGCGCACGAGATCGACCTGACGCATACGGCACCCACGGTGGTGGGCCCGACTCTAGTTCCCGGAACACCGGCGGTGATGGTCAGGACGAAAACAGAGTCGCCCCCCTAGAAAATTAGCAGGCGGCATGCCGAGTCAGTGAACGGCACCTGCTCTTGGAGAAGTTGGGCTTGCCTGTATGAGATCCTAATCACTTCGATCAAGTGCCCATCTGCAAGGTGGACGACAAGCTCTACCGGCGGGCCGGTGTAGTTGCAGCCCGGCTCCATGCAGGCGCACGCGCGCGTATGCCTGTGAGCTCGTGGGCGGGAGCTCTGATGGAATGGCGAAGCATCTTGGGTGGGAGCACACGAGCGGGAACGCCGCTGCGAAGTTGCGCGCGAGGATCTCCAGATTCTTGGGTTGCAACATCTGCCACATCTGAAGTTCGTCGAGAAATCGGAAAAAAGATCAGCAGTTAGATTGGCAAATAACACGAATGTGTAGGATAAGTTCAAAAGCTTGTAAAATGATTTCTTACCATGAAGGCAGCGACCGGAGAATTGGCGGATGTCGTCGGCTTGCGTCTATGGCAGGATGGAAGTGAAGTGGGGAAAGTGGCTTCGAGGGGAAGGAAGAGAAGTACGGGGAGGAAGAGAAGTAACGGGGACGTGACACTGAGATATGGCCCACTGAACTCGTGAGTCGTAACACTCGCAACATGCCAGTTTGTCCAAAGCAAGCGTGGCCAATCATGCCACAGAACAGCCTACTCGAGGATCGCTCTCGCGAAGACCATCCCAATCGTCCAAGCGCCCTAATCGAACGGTATGTAACAATCATCAAGCAGAACAACTGTGTTATGGCGTGCCTTCTAGAAGACTCGGTCTAACGGTGGATCCATTGGGGGCAGTGCTAGTTTGAGTATAAGAGCAAGCATGAAATGACTCAAATGGATCCATGTGTGGTTTGTGGAAACAAAACACATGCAAGGACTCTAGTGGTTGATCCATGTGTGGTTTGTAGAAATAACACACATGCAATGACTCTAGTGCTGGTTTGTGGTTTTAGTCTAAGAACAAACATGCAATTACTCAAATGGATCCATATGTGGTTTGTGGAAAGAACACACATGCAATGACTCTGGTTGATCCATATGTGGTTTGTGGAAAGAACACACATGCAATGACCACTGGTGGATCCATGTGTGGTTTGTGGAAAAGAACACACATGCAATGACCACTGGTTGATCCATGTGTGGTTTGTGGAAAGAACACACATGCAATGATAGTGGTGGATCCATGTGTGGATTGTGAAAGAACACACATGCAATGACTCTAGTGTTGGTTTTAGTATAAGAACACACATGCAATGACTCTAGTGGTTGATCCATGTGTGGTTTGTGGAAATAACACACATGCAATGACTCTAGTGGTTGATCCATGTGTGGTTTGTGGAAACAACACACATGCAATGACTCTAGTGGTTGATACATGTGTGGTTTGTGGAAATAACACACATGCAATGACTCTAGTGGTTGATCCATGTGTGGTTTATGGAAAAGAACACAAATGCAATGACCACTGTTTGATCCATATGTGGTTTGTGGAAAGAACACACATGCAATGACCACTTGTTGATCCATGTGTGGTTTGTGGAAAGAACACACATGCAATGACAGTGGTGGATCCATGTGTGGTTTGTGGATAGAACACACATGTAATGACTCTAGTGCTAGTTTTAGTATAAGAACACACATGAAATGACTCTAGTGGTTGATCCATGTGTTGGTTTTAGTATAAGAACACACATGCAATGACTCTAGTGGTTGATCCATGTGTGGTTTGTGGAAATAACACACATGCAATGACTCTAGTGGTTGATCGATGTGTGGTTTGTGGAAATAACACACATGCAATGACTCTAGTGGTTGATCCATGTGCGGTTTGTGGAAATAACACACATGAAATGACTCTAGTGGTTGATCCATGTGTGGTTTATGGAAATAAGACACATGCAATGACTGTAATGGATCCATAAGTGATTTATGGAAAAGAACACACATGCAATGACCACTGGTTGATCCATATGTGGTTTGTGGAAAGAACACACATGCAATGACCACTTGTTGATCCATGTGTGGTTTATGGAAAGAACACACATGCAATGACAGTGGTGGATCCATGTGTGGTTTGTGGATAGAACACACATACAATGACTATAGTGCTAGTTTTAGTATAAGAACACACATGCAATGACTCTGGTGGGTCCACATGTAGTTTGTGAAAAGAACACACATGCAATGACCACTGGTGGATCCATGTGTTGTTTGTGGAAAAGAACACACATGCAATGAGTCTAGTGGACAATGACTCTAGTGATGGTTTGTGGTTTTAGTATAAGAACAAACATGCAATCACTCAGATGGATCCATATATGGTTTGTGGAAAGAACACACATGCAATGACTCTAGTTGATCCATATGTGGTTTGTGGAAAGAACACACATGCAATGACCACTGGTGGATCTATGTGTGGTTTGTGTAAAAGAACACACATGCAATGCCCATTGGTTGATCCATGTGTGGTTTGTGGAAAGAACACACATGCAATGACAGTGGTGGATCCATGTGTGGTTTGTGGAAAGAACACACATGCAATGACTCTAGTGTTTGTTTTAGTATAAGAACACACATGCAATGACTCTAGTGGTTCATCCATGTGTGGTTTGTGGAAATAACACACATGCAATGACTCTAGTGGTTGATCCATGTGTGGTTTGTGGAAACAACACACATGCAATGACTCTAGTTGTTGATCCATGTGTGGTTTGTGGAAATAACACACATGCAATGACTCTAGTGGTTGATCCATGTGTGGTTTATGGAAAAGAACACACATGCAATGACCACTGGTTGATCCATATGTGGTTTGTGGAAAGAACACACATGCAATGACCACTTGTTGATCCATGTGTGGTTTTTGGAAAGAACACACATGCAATGATAGTGGTGGATCCATATGTGGTTTGTGGATAGAACACAAATGCAATGACAGTGGTGGATCCATGTGTGGTTTGTGAAAAGAACACACATGCAATGAGTCTAGTGGATCCATTTGTGGTTTGTGGAAAAGAACATAGATGCAATGACTCTAGTGCTGGTTTTTGGTTTTAGTATAAGAACAAACATGCAATTACTCAAATGGATCCATATGTGGTTTGTGGAAAGAACACACATGCAATGACTCTGGTTGATCCATATGTGGTTGGTGGAAAGAACACACATGCAATGACCACTGGTGGATCCATGTGTGGTTTGTGGAAAAGAACACACATGCAATGACCACTGGTTGATCCATGTGTGGTTGATGTCTACGCACTTCTATTCTTTTAGACAGTTGTTGGGCCTCCAAGTGCAGAGGTTTGTAGAACAGCAGCAAGTTTTCCCTTAAGTGGATCACCCAAGGTTTATCGAACTCAGGGAGGAAGTGGTCAAAGGTATTCCCTCTCAAGCAGCCCTGCAATCAAGATACAAGAAGTCTCTTGTGTCCCCAACACACCCAATAGACTTGTTAGGTGTATAGGTGCACTAGTTCAGCAAAGAGATAGTGAAATACAAGTGGTATAGATAATTATAAGTGGTAACGGTGCTAGGAAATAGCTTGATGGCGTGGAAAAGACTAAAGGCAAACTAAAATAAAGACGGAAGCAAGCAAACATGTAACAAATCTAATTGCAAACGGTGTATCAATGCTTAGAAACAAGGCCTGGGGATCATACTTTCACTAGTGAACACTCTCATATAAATATATCATCTTCATGATACTACGCTGAACTACTCTCCGGTTGGACACTCTAATCGTTGGTAGGGCTATAACAACACACCTCAAAGTAAGTCTTTCCCATCTAGAAAACCCCACACTGTAACCTTGAGCACTAGATGGTTCCAACAAACACCACAATTTCATAAAGACATCCAACTCTAAATATAACTCATAACAAGTATTTGTAATCTCTAGCCTAAGTGCCACCATGGTGTGCACACTATCAACTTCACACACATGGGGAGAGCAGAGATCTATTAAAGCACTTGAGTAGCAAGGTAGATCTATAGATTACAAGCTCATGATCTCAATAAGATCATGCATAGAGAGAGAGATGAACACATAGCTACCGGTAGAACCCTTAGCCTCGAGAGAGAACTACTCCCTCCTCATCATGGGAATCAGCAACGGTGCTGGAGATGGTGGTGGGGATCGATGGAGATGGCTCCGGGGGCACTTCCCCGTCCCGGCAGGGTGCCGGAACAGAGACTTTCTGTCTCCCGAATCTCCCCTTCGGTGGCGGCGGCGCTGCAGAACTTTTTGTGGATGGAGGCTGGATGATTTAGGGTTTTTGCATCGGGAGACATCTTATAGGCGAAGAGGCAAGGTCGTTGGGCGGCCAGGGGGCCCACACCACCTGGTGGCGTGGCCAGGGCTAGCCCGCGCCACCACATGGTGTGGCCACCACAGCCCCTCTCCGTCTCTGCCCGTGAGTCTTCCGGTAAAATATCGACTTTGGCTTTTGTCCGGTCCAATTTCGAGAATATTGATTTTGTAACTTTCGTAGAACCAAAAATAGCAGAAAACAGGCAACTGGCACTGTGGCTCTTGTTAATAGGTTAGTCCAAGAAATCATATAAAAAGTACTCCAAAGTGTAGACAAAACACAAGAAAGTAGATAAAACCAAGCATGGAACATCAAAAATTATAGATACATTTGCAATGTATCAACATCCCCAAGCTTAACTCCTGCTCGTCCTCGAGTATGTATGTCATAAAATGAAAGAATAATTTTTGAGGTGACATGCACCATTAAAGACTTGATCAAAGTATTTGTAAAACATTCAAAGCTGGGATCATAGTACTTCAATCATAACATGAAAGACAAAGTTCTAGCAATAAGACAAAGAAACTATGATGGAACATGAAAAGGCACAAACAAAAGATTCATGAATAACAATGCTGTGCAAGACGTTTGTTTGTTTCACATAAAGAAAACATAGCATAATAGTATTCAGCTTGTCCCTCAATAGAGTAGCAAATATAAATTGCATAGGACACCTTCAAAGTTCATAAGAGCGACTAGATACAATAGTTTAAAACAAGCAATATCAAGATATGCATCAATCAACTAGTCTTGGGACAATGCACATAGAACTAAGAATGGCCACTATGCTCTCAAAGTAGGTGCATAAAGGTAGAAGATGGAGACTCAATATAATGGTGGAAGAAAGGCCTTTTTTATAAAATGAAGTAGGGATTCAAGTCTCATAAAGAGCTTCCAAAAATTATGGTACTTATAGCTTTCAGCTCTCATTGCCCCTATCATAAGCATCTTGAAGTGATTAAGGTTAAAGTGAACAATATATGGTGTACATGCTTGACGAAGTATAAGTTAGAAATCTCATGTTCCTTGTATACGAGGGACGCTCCTCATGCTACTCAAGTTTAGTCACCGGTAAGTTCTTGTCATTGTAAGTACATGTGTATCATAGAGAACCGCCAACGGGGTACCCCTTGCCCGATGATACGGAAGAATCCCCATATCAAAATGACAAGGCAAGCAGACAATGAGCATCTCATAAATCTTCTTATTTACCATGGGAATATGATGCTTTTTTCTCTCTTTCCTCTTTTCATAATCTTTTTTTTCTTTTTCTCTTTTTTCTCAATATAGGACTCTTTTTTATAAGAAGAATGCTTCATAGAAAGCTCATTATGGTTACGCTGCAGGTTTCCACCATGTCAGCATGGATTAGACTAGCGGCCCAGGCGTTTCTCTAACACATATACATAACTCCATCGACTTACAAGCTCCCCTTTCATTTCACACCGACGACATCCATATACAAAAGAGCATGATATCAACTAGGGACAAGTACCAAGTGCAATGTTGAAAGCGTTCCCCATGAAAGCATGGTTCTGCTAATTCCCAACAAATAAGTGCAAGCATATACAACATAGACGACAAAATGGTTCAAGTTTATTAAGGGCAAGAAAAGTAAAGTGTGCCATCAAGTTCGTGAGAGCTTTAATCACTAGTTTTCTCATAACAAGTTTAATTTAGAAGGTAAACAAAAGCATGAATATACTTGGAATAGCATATGCTAGTAGGTAGTTATGGTGGACTCTTTGGAATAACTTGGTTTAGGGAGTTGGATGCATGAGTGGAACTCATACTTTGTTGTGGAGGCTAGCAAAAGACTAGGAGCGACAAACTAAGAGAGCAATAATGGCCATAATCATGCAGAGCGACAACACATCATTGATCAAAGCATAAAGTGATACTACAAGTTGAAAACTAAAGGATCATAAAGACTATGGTGACTTGATATAGTCATAACATGGTGTGAGCATGCGCCAAGTCAACCCAAATAAAGCATCAAAGGAGAATACCACTATACTATGCTTTAATATGCTAAAACAACGCATGATTCATCCAAGGCACATTAAGCAATCTCAATTGTTTATAACAAGTCATGCTACAGCAAAGAATACTAAGCATAAAGCCAAAACAATATCTAGGATGGCATGACAAAGCATAGGACACAGTCAAAAACGAGCTCTTTTTACCACATAAGAATGAACTTTCCTACTCTTTTCCAAACCAAACCAAACTATTTGCAAACCAATGTATGAAAGATGGGGTCCAACCAATTTATTCAGAAAACTAAGAAAACCAAAGCAAACGAAAAACCAAAATGAAAACGAAAAAAGAAGACACTCTAAGAACAACACAACTGTGCATGAAACAATAAAAATGAAGCGTTTGGAAGAAACCTGAATTTTTATTGATGAAGAAGGGGATGCCTTGGGCATCCCCAAGCTTTGACGCTTGTACTTCTTGGATATTTCTTGGGGTGACACGCGTGGCATCTCCAAGCTTGAGCTTTAGTCCATTCTTCATCTCATTACTCATTCCTTTCATACACCTGAAATTTTTCCTTCATACAAAACTTCACACAATCTTTATTAGCAACATTAGTGCACTCAAGATAATAAGTCTTAAGGTTCAGTTCTAACACCAAATAAACTTCCATTAGAACACTAGCTACTGTAGCACTTCCCTCAAAAAGCTCAATTCCCCAAAAGAACTCAAAAAGGAACCAACAAGAAGCAAATGCAGAAAATGGCAGAAAACTGTCAAAACAGACCAGCAGGTAAAGACGAATTTTTTCGAAGACCTTCTTTTACTCAAATAGAAAAGTGTTGAACTAACGAAAGTTAGATAACAACCTGGGGCAGAAGCACAAAAATTTACGCCTCAAAAGGACGTACAGAGATTTTACACGAATTTTTACGGTGAAGCACATAAATCTGTTTCGAGACAGCAACTTTCCCAATCATTACTTATCTCTCATTAGAGGTTACTCTTGGCACAAAAAGCAAATAAAAAGGATAAGGAGCGGTTATTACTGAAGACTCATCTAAAACTTTTGGGTTATCTCCCAATAAGTACTTTTCTTTAACACCTTTAAGTTAGGCATGATAGTTTGAAAAGATGCTCACATAAGAAATATGAATTGAGAGTAAAAGAGAGCATCAAGAAGCAAATTCAAAACACATTTAAGTCTAACCCACTTCCTATGCATAGGAATCTTGTATAGAAACAAGTCATGAAATCACAAAGCAACAAGCATAGGAAAGCAAAACAAGTGCAACTTCAAAATTTTCAACATAAAGAGGGGAAACTTAATATTGTTGAGACACATGAAACCATGTTTCCCTCTCTCATAATAACTTTCAGTAGCATCATGAATAAAATTAACAATATAACTATCACATAAAACATTCTTATCATGAGCCACATGCATATGATAATTATTACTCTCCACATAAGCATAGTCATTCTTATTAATTGTAGTGGGAGCAAATTCAACAAAATAGCTATCATTATTATTTTCATCACCATAATCATCAAATATAGGAGGCATATTGTAATCATAATTAATTTCCTCCTCAATAGTAGGTGGACTAAAAATATCATACTCATCATTGTAATCATCATATATTGGAGGCATAGTATCATCAAAGTAAATTTTCTCCTCCGTGCTTGGGGGACTAAAAAGATCATTTCCATAAAAACTAGCTTCCCCAAGCTTAGACTTTTTCATAGCATTAGCAACAATGGTTTCCAAAGAATTCATACTAACAACATTGCTATTAGCATGCAAATAAAGCTCCATAGGTTTTTTAATTTTCTCTTCGAACACTTCATGTCCTAACTCAAGATAAATACTATAAAGCTCTCTAATTTTTTTGTTGTTTTCCATTAAGCCTAACTAGTGAAAACAAGAAACAAAAAGATAAAATTGCAGAATCTAAAGGAAATAACTTCGAGTACTCACACCAGAAAATAGGCGTTTGCCGTGGGAGGTTCTTCTTTAATCCTCCGGTGTGAGTACCTTTTACCTTACCTCCCCGGCAACGACGCCAGAAAATAGCTTGATGTCTACGTACTTCTATTCTTGTAGACAGTTGTTGGGCCTCCAAGTGCGGAGGTTTGTAGAATAGCAGCAAGTTTTCCCTTAAGTGGATCACCCAAGGTTTATCGAACTCAGGGAGGAAGTGGTCAAAGGTATTCCCTCTCAAGCAACCCTGCAATCAGGATACAAGAAGTCTCTTGTGTCCCCAACACACCCAATACACTTGTCAGGTGTATAGGTGCACTAGTTCGGCGAAGAGATAGTGAAATACAAGTGGTATAGATAATTATAAGTGGTAACGGTGCTAGGAAATAGCTTGATGGCGTGGAAAAGACTAAAGGCAAACTGAAATAAAGATGGAAGCAAGCAAACATGTAACAGATCTAATTGCAAACAGTGTATCAATGCTTAGAAACAAGGCCTGGGGATCATACTTTCACTAGTGAACACTCTCATATAAATATATCATATTCATGATACTACGCTGAACTACTCTCCAGTTAGACACTCTAATCGTTGGTAGGGCTATAACAGCACACCTCAAAGTAAGTCTTTCCCATCTAGAAAACCCCACACTATCACCTTGAGCACTAGATGGTTCCAACAAACACCACAATTTCATAAAGACATCCAACTCTAAATATAACTCATAACAAGTATTTGTAATCTCTAGCCTAAGTGCCACCATGGTGTGCACACTATCAACTTCACACACATGGGGAGAGCAGAGATCTATTAAAGCACTTGAGTAGCAAGGTAGATCTATAGATTACAAGCTCATGATCTCAATAAGATCATGCATAGAGAGAGAGATGAACACATAGCTACCGGTAGAACCCTTAGCCTCGAGAGAGAACTACTCCCTCCTCATCATGGGAATCAGCAACGGTGATGGAGATGGTGGTGGAGATCGATGGAGATGGCTCCGGGGGCACTTCCCCGTCCCGGCAGGGTGCCAGAACAGAGACTTTCTGTCCCCCGAATCTCCCCTTCGGTGGTGGCGGCGCTACAAAACTTTTTGTGGCTGGAGGCTGGACGATTTAGGGTTTTTGCATCGGGAGACATCTTATAGGCAAAGAGGCAAGATCGGTGGGCGGCCAGGGGGCCCACACCACCTAGTGGCGCGGCCAGGGCTTGCCCGCGCCACCACATGGTGTGGCCACCCTGTGACCCCTCTCCTTCTCGTCTTCTGGCTCCGTGAGTCTTCCGGTAAAATATCGACTTTGGCTTTTGTCCGGTCCAATTCCGAGAATATTGATTTTCTGACTTTCCTGGAACCAAAAACAGCAGAAAATAGGCATCTGGCACTGTGGCTCTTGTTAATAGGTTAGTCCAAGAAATCATATAAAAAGTACTCCAAAGTGTGGACGAAACACAAGAAAGTAGATAAAACCAAGCATGGAACATCAAAAATTATAGATACATTTGCAATGTATCAGTGGTTTGTGGAAAGAACACACATGCAATGACAGTGGTGGATCCATGTGTGGTTTGTGAAAAGAACACACATGCAATGACTCTAGTGGTTGTTTTAGTATAAGAACACACATGCAATGACTCTAGTGGTTGATCCATGTGTGGTTTGTGGAAACAACACACATGCAATGACTCTAGTGGTTGATCCATGTGTGGTTTGTGGAAATAATGCACATGCAATGACTCTAGTGGTTGATCCATGTGTGGTTTATGGAAAAGAACACACATGCAATAACCACTGTTTGATCCATATGTGGTTTGTGGAAAGAACACACATGAATGACCACTTGTTGATCCATGTGTGGTTTGTGGAAAGAACACACATGCAATGACAGTGGTGGATCCATGTGTGGTTTGTGGATAGAACACACATGCAATGACTCTAGTGCTAGTTTTAGTATAAGAACACACATGCAATGACTCTAGTGGTTGATCCATGTGTTGGTTTTAGTATAAGAACACACATGCAATGACTCTAGTGGTTGATCCATATGTGGTTTGTCGAAATAACACACATGCAATGACTCTAGTGGTTGATCCATGTGTGGCTTGTGGAAACAACTGATACATTGCAAATGTATCTATAATTTTTGATGCTCCATGCTTGGTTTTATCCACTTTCTTGTGTTTTGTCCACACTTTGGAGTACTGTTCATATGATTTCTTGGACTAACCTATTAACAAGAGCCATAGTGCCAATTTTTATTTTCTGCTGTTTTTGGTTCCAGAAAGTCGAAAATGAATATTCTCGAATTGGACGGGACAAAGCCAAAGTGCCTATTTTCCGAAGACTCGAGCGAGATCTGAGACGGAGGAGGGCTGGCTGGCCACAGCCCCTGTGCTGGCTGGGCCACGCCAGGGCATGGTGTGGTGGCCCCAGGCACCCCCTCGGTCTCCCTCTTCGCCTATAAGAAGCCTTCTGACCTAAAAACTTCGGGGGGTTCGACGTTTTTCCAGAAGGAGTTCCGCTCCGCCACCACCACCATATTCCACAAAACAACACCAGAAACTCCGTTCTGGCACCCTGCCTAGACGGGGAATTGGAGGAGATCATCGCCATCATCATCACCATCGCTTCTCCATCAACCATCCATGTTTCCCCCATCTATGAGTGAGTAATCCCCCATTGTAGGCTATGGGGATGGTAGGGATTGGATGAGATCGTTCATGTAATGGCATCAGATTGTTAGGGCATGGTGCCTAGTATCTTTTATTAGTGCTTTATGACTTTCTTGCGACTTGTTGTGCTTAATGCTTGTCACTAGGGCCCGAGTGCCATGATTTCAGATCTGAACATGTTATTGATTCATTATGATAGTATTGTTCTTGGTCTTATCTGCAAGTTGTATACACACGTTGTTGTCCAGAACCTATGGCCCCGAAGTGATAGAAATCAGGATAACCGGAAGGGAAAGGCTTTGATGTGAGGATCACATGTGTCCACGGAGTGTTAATGCTTTGCTCCGGTGCTCTATTAAAAGGAGCACCTTAATTGCCAGTAGTTCCCTAGAGGCCCTGCTGCAAACGGGCTGGCAGGACAAAAGATGTTGTGCAAGTTCTCATTGCGAGCACGTATGACTATATATGGAACACATGCCTAGGATTATCTAGTACTTGGATGCTTTATCTTATTTATCTGCAATTGCCATATGTTCTGATTGCTATGTGAATTGTCTTGTCCATGCAATGCCCATCCATCCATCCCTATGCCTACCGTGACCAATCCCAATTTCATCGCTTTTGTTACTGTTGTCTTTGCTTTACTACTGTTGCTACTTTACTATTCCTACTACAAAACTATTGCTACTGATAAACTGCTGTGAGCAAGATTGTTTCCAGGTGCATCTGAATTGACAACTCAGTTGTTAAGGCTTATAAATATTCCTTGGCTCCCCTTGTGTCGAATCAATAAATTGGGTTTCACTTCCCTCGAAAATACTGCAATACGCCCCCTATACTTGTGGGTCATCAAGAATATTTTCTGGCGCCGTTGCCAGGGAGCATAGCTTTATTTATCAAGTCCACTTGGAATCACTATTGTTCAAGCTAAGTTTATTTTCTCCTTGTTTGCTTGTTTCTTTATCAAAAATACAAAAAAAATAGTTCCTACTCTAGTTGTTATTTTCGTTGGTCTATTATTGTCTTGCCTTATCATGCTTGTTGTTAATGGTTGGTTTCTTTGAAACTGAAGCTCTTTGGCAAGGTGGGTTCACGGAAGATCAAAAATATTATTATAAGGAACACCGCTTGTCACAAAAAGGGAAACACTTATGGGAACAAATTGATAGATTGTATACCATTGCTGGAAACGTGTGCTCTACTTATAATGTTACTTATTGCTGTGATGAGTCTTGTTGCAGAAAGAGGTATAAACACCTCCCTTTTCAATGTGAGTATAGTGATAATGATACCATATCTTCCTATGCTAAAGGAATTTATGATTTTTATGATGCGGAAAAAATTGAAGAATTTATTGCTTGGAAGGGTGCTTTTGAACTTGCTAGTTTGCTTGAAAATATTTATGATTCACCTTACAAATATGAGGTTTATGCTATACTTAAATTCTGCTTTGATAATTACAAGGATGAAAATGGCTATATCCTTGAATATTTTAATAGATGCGTTCCACAAATGGAAGAGAGTAATGCCTTGCAGGATCCTATGGAAGAAGAAATTGATGAACCTAAAATCTCATTAGATGAAAAAGAGGAGGAGAGTGATGAACAAAAAGAGGAAGAATGGATTAGCTACCCATGCCTACCTTCTAATGAGAGTAACTCTTTATCCCTTACATTATTTGATTGTCCTCCATGCTTACTAAAGGAGGATGAATGTTATGTTCCTGAGGATTCTTTTGAAGATGTTTATAATAAAGATCTAGTGCTTGTAGATCATGAAAAGCATGCTTTATGTGATAGTTATATTGTTGAGTTTATTCATGAGGCTACTGAAAATTATTATGAGAGAGGAAAATATGGTTGTAGAAGTTTTCATGGTATTGAAACACCTCTCTATGTGCTGAAAGTTTTGAAGTTACTCTTGTTTTATCTTTCTATGCTTGTCACTTTGTTCTTTGCGAATTTATTTGCATACACGATTCCTATGCATAGGAAGTGGGTTAGACTTAAATGTCTTTTGAATTTGCTTCTTGATTCTCTCTCTTACTTCAACTCATATTTCTTATGAGAGCATCCTCTCAAACTTTTATGCCTGAAGATGATAATATGTCTACTATTCTTGGGAGACCTTTTCTTAAATACTGCAGAAGCTGTTATTAATTGTAATCAAGGGAAGGTGACCTTCAATGTCAATGACAAGGAACATACTATCTATTTCCCCAAGAAGATTGATAGACTTATGGTTTTGAATTCAATTGAACATGTTGAGGGCATTCAAGTTGGAGAAATATATTGTCCCATACCAAGAGAAAAATTTGAAACTATTATGATTGGGACTATTGCTATCAAGGTTGAGGTAACATAATCATTAGTGGAATACAAAGTTTTGTCTCATATGGAATTTTTTTGGTAGAAAGACCTGATCAACCTTGTTAACAAAAGGATTTCATTGAACAAAACAATGTTTTCACCATGATTATATCCGCTTACTTCTATTCTATCCATTTTAGTTTTTCTTATGCCTAACTTAAAGGCGTTAAAGAAAAGTACTTATTGGGAGATAACCCAAAAGTTTTAGATGAGTTTTGGAAGTTATTAATTTGGTAATAACTGCTCCTTATCCTTTTTATTTGCTTTTTGTGCTAAGAGTAACCTCTAATGAGAGAGAAGTAATGATTGGGAAAATTGCTGTCCCGAAACAGATTTCTGTGCTTCACCATAAAAATTCGTGTAAAATCTCTGAACGTCTTTTTGAGGCGTGAATTTTTGTCCTTTTTCTCCATGTTGTTATCTAACTTTCGTTAGTTCAACACGTTTTTATTTGAGCAACAGAAGGTCTTCGAAAAAATTTGTCTTTACCTACTGGTCTGTTTTGACAGATTTCTTCCATTTTCTGCATTTGCTTCTTGTTGGTTCCTCTTTGAGTTCTTTTGGGGAATTGAGATTTTTGAGGGAAATGCTACAGTAGCTAGTGTTCTAATGGAAGTTTATTTTGTGTTAGAACTGAACCTTAAGACTTATTTATCTTGAGTGTACTAATGTTGCTAATAAAGATTGTGTGAAGTTTTGTATGAAGGAAAAATTTCAGGTGTATGGAAGGAATGAGTAATGGGATGAAGGATGGACTAAAGCTCAAGCTTGGGGATGCCATGCGTGTCACCCCAAGAAATTTCCAAGAAGTACAAGCGTCAAAGCTTGGGGATGACCAAGGCATCCCCTTCTTCATCAATAAAAATCCCAGGTTTCTTCCAAACGCTTCATTTTTATTGTTTCATGCACAGTTGTGTTGTTCTTGGAGCGTCTTATTTTTTGTTTTGGTTTTCGTTTGCTTGGTTTGCTTAGTTTTCTGAATAAATTGGTTGGACCTCCTCTTTCATACATTGGTGTTCAAATAGTTTGGTTTGGATTGGAAAAGAGTAGGAAGCTTAAGTGGTAAAGAGAGCTTGTTTTTGACTGTGGCCTATGCTTTGTCATGCCATGCTTGATATTGTTTTGGCTTTATGCTTAGTATTCTTTGTTGTAGCATGACTTGTTATAAACAATTGAGATTGATTAATGTGCCTTGGATGAATCATGCGTTGTTTTAGCATATTAAAGCATAAGTATAGTGGTATTCTCCTTTGATGCTTTATGTGGATTGACTTGGCGCATGCTCACACCATGTTATGACTATCTCAAGTCACCTTAAGCCTTTATGATCCTTTAGTTTTCAACTTGTAGTATCACTTTATGCTTTGATCAATGATGTTTTGTCGCTCTGCACGATTATGGCCATTATTGCTCTCTCGTTTGTCACCCCCTTACTATTGCTAGCCTTCACTTTCACTGAGTATGTTTTACTCATGTTTCCATCCCTAAACCAAATATTTCCAAAGTGTCCACCATACCTACCTATTAGCATCATTTGGTACTTCCGTGCATATTCATTATGCCTTGTTTTCTTCCGAGTAAAATGTTTGCTTGTTATGAGAAAGTTAGTAAGTAAAGCTCTCATGAACTTGATGGCACACTTTATTTTCTCGCATTTAATAAACCTGAACCATTGCGTCCTTCTTTGCTGCGTATATGCTTGCGCTTTATAAGTTGAAGTTAGCAGAACCATGTATTAGCAGAACTATGAGTGAGTAATCCCCCGCTGTAGGCTATGGGGATGGTAGGGATTGGCTGAGATCGTTCATGTAATGGCATCAGATTGTTAGGGCATGGTGCCTAGTATCTTTTATTAGTGCTTTATGACTTTGTTGCGACTTGTTGTGCTTAATGCTTGTCACTAGGGCCCAAGTGCCATGATTTCAGATCTGAACATGTTATTGATTCATTATGATAGTATTGTTCTTGGTCTTATCTGCAAGTTGTATACACACGTTGTTGTCCAGAACCTATGGCCCCGAAGTGACAGAAATCGGGATAACCGGAAGGGAAAGGCTTTGATGTGAGGATCACATGTGTTCATGGAGTGTTAATGCTTTGCTCCGGTGCTCTATTAAAAGGAGCACCTTAATTGCCAGTAGTTCCCTAGAGGCCCCGCTGCAAACGGGCTGGCAGGACAAAAGATGTTGTGCAAGTTCTCATTGCGAGCACGTATGACTATATATGGAACACATGCCTAGGATTATCTAGTACTTGGATGCTTTATCTTATTTATCTACAATTTCCCTATGTTCTGATTGCTATGTGAATTGTCTTGTCCATGCAACACCCGTCCATCCATCCCTATGCCTACCGCACTCGAATCCCATTGTTTACTGTTTTTGTTACTGCTGTCTTTGCTTTACTACTGCTGCTACTTTACTATTCCTACTACAAAACTGTTGCTACTGATAAACTGCTGTGAGCAAGATTGTTTCCAGGTGCAGCTGAATTGATAACTCAGTTGTTAAGGCTTATAAATATTCTTTGGCTCCCCTTGTGTCGAATCAATAAATTGGGTTTCACCTCCCTCGAAAATACTGCGATACGCCCCCTATACTTGTGGGTCATCAACAACACACATGCAATGACTCTAGTGGTTGATCCATGTGTGGTTTATGGAAATAACACACATGCAATGGCTGTAATGGATCCATAAGTGGTTTATGGAAAAGAACCCACATGCAATGACCACTGGTTGATCCATATGTGGTTTGTGGAAAGAACACACATGCAATGACCACTTGTTGATCCATGTGTGGTTTGTGGAAAAGAACACACATGAAATGACAGTGGTGGATCCATGTGTGGTTTGTGGATAGAATACACATGCAATGACTCTAGTGCTATTTTTTGTATAAGAACACACATGCAATGACTCTAGTGGGTCCACATGTAGTTTGTGAAAAGAACACACCTGCAATGAGCACTGGTGGATCCATGTGTTGTTTGTGGAAAAGAACACACATGCAATGAGTCTAGTGGATCCATGTGTGGTTTGTGGAAAATAACACACATGCCATGACTCTAGTGTTGGTTTGTGGTTTTAGTATAAGAACAAACATGCAATTACTCAAATGGATCCATATGTGGTTTGTGGAAAGAACACACATGCAATGACTCTCGTTGATCCATATGTGGTTTGTGGAAAAAACACACATGCAATGACCACTGGTGGATCCATGTGTGGTTTGTGGAAAAGAACACACATGCAATGACCACTGGTTGATCCATGTGTGGTTTGTGGAAAGAACACACATGCAATGACAGTGGTGGATCCATGTGTGGTTTGTGAAAAGAACACACATGCAATGCCTCTAGTGTTGGTTTTAGTATAAGAACACACATGCAATGACTCTAGTGGTTGATCCATGTGTGGTTTGTGGAAATAACACACATGCAATGACTCTAGTGGTTGATCCATGTGTGGTTTGTGGAAATAACACACAT
Source organism: Avena insularis (assembly GCA_023614405.1). Lineage (NCBI taxonomy): Eukaryota > Viridiplantae > Streptophyta > Magnoliopsida > Poales > Poaceae > Avena > Avena insularis. Next base: position 259,890,203 of record CM042690.1, on the reverse strand, counting down.
GCAATGACTCTAGTGGTTGATCCATGTGTGGTTTGTGGAAATAACACACATGCAATGACTCTAGTGGTTGATCCATGTGTGGTTCGTGGAAATAACACACATGGAATGACTCTAGTGGTTGATCCATGTGTGGTTTATGGAAAAGAACACACATGCAATGACCACTGGTCGATCCATATGTTGTTTGTGGAAGGAACACACATGCAATGACCACTTGTTGATCCATGTGTGGTTTGTGGAAAGAACACACAGGCAATGACAGTGGTGGATCCATGTGTGGTTTGTAGATAGAACACTCATGTAATGACTCTAGTGCTAGTTTTAGTATAAGAACACACATGCAATGACTCTAGTGGTTGATCCATGTGTGGTTTGTGAAAAGAACACACATGCATTGACCACTGGTGGATCCATGTGTTGTTTGTTGAAAAGAACACACATGCAATGAGTCTAGTGGATCCATGTGTGGTTTGTGGAAAAGAACACACATGCAATGACTCTAGTGCTGGTTTGTGGTTTTAGTATAAGAATAAACATGCAATTACTCAAATGGATCCATATGTGGTTTGTGGAAAGAACACACATGAAATGACTCTGGTTGATACATATGTGGTTTGTGGAAAGAACACACATGCAATGACCACTGGTGGATCCATGTGTGGTTTGTGGAAAAGAACACACATGCAATGACCACTGGTCGATCCATGTGTGGTTTGTGGAAAGAACACACATGCAATGACAGTGGTGGATCCATGTGTGGTTTGTGAAAAGAACACTCATGCAATGACTCTAGTGTTGGTTTTAGTATAAGAAGACACGTGCAATGACTCTAGTGGTTGATACATGTGTGGTTTGTGGAAAGAACACACATGCAATGACCACTGGTTGATCCTTATGTGGTTTGTGGAAAGAACACACATGCAATGACCACTTGTTGATCCATGTGTGGTTTGTGGAAAGAACACACATGCAATGACAGTGGTGGATCCATGTGTGGTTTGTGTATAGAACACACATGCAATGACTCTAGTACTATTTTTAGTATAAGAACGCACATGCAATGACTCTGGTGGGTCCACATGTAGTTTGTGAAAAGAACACACATGCAATGACCACTGGTGGATCGATGTGTTGTTTGTGGAAAAGAACACACATGCAATGAGTCTAGTGGATCCATGTGTGGTTTGTGGAAAAGAACACACATGCAATGACTCTAGTGCTGGTTTGTGGTTTTAGTATAAGAACAAACATGCAATTACTCAAATGGATCCATATGTGGTTTGTGGAAAGAACACACATGCAATGACTCTGGTTGATCCATATGTGGTTTGTGGAAAGAACACACATGCAATGACCACTTGTGGATCCATGTGTGGTTTGTGGAAAATAACACACATGCAATGACCACTGGTTGATCCATGTGTGGTTTGTGGAAAGAACACACATGCAATGACAATGGTGGATCCATGTGTGGTTTGTGAAAAGAACACACATGAAATGACTCTAGTGTTGGTTTTAGTATAAGAACACACATGCAATGACTCTAGTGGTTGATCCATGTGTGGTTTGTGGAAATAACACACATGCAATGACTCTAGTGGTTGATCCATGTGTGGTTTGTGGAAACAACACACATGCAATGACTCTAGTGGTTGATCCATGTGTGGTTTGTGGAAACAACACACATGCAATGACTCTAGTGGTTGATCCATGTGTGGTTTGTGGAAATAACACACATGCAATGACTGTAATGGATCCATAAGTGGTTTGTGGAAACGAACACACATGCAATGACCACTGGTTGATCCTTATGTGGTTTGTGGAAAGAACACACATGCAATGACCACTTGTTGATCCATGTGTGGTTTGTGGAAAGAACACACATGCAATGACAGTGGTGGATCCATGTGTGGTTTGTGGATAGAACACACATGCAATGACTCTAGTACTATTTTTAGTATAAGAACGCACATGCAATGACTCTGGTGGGTCCACATGTAGTTTGTGAAAAGAACACACATGCAATGACCACTGGTGGATCGATGTGTTGTTTGTGGAAAAGAACACACATGCAATGAGTCTAGTGGATCCATGTGTGGTTTGTGGAAAAGAACACACATGCAATGACTCTAGTGTTGGTTTGTGGTTTTAGTATAAGAACAAACATGCAATTACTCAAATGGATCCATATGTGGTCTGTGGAAAGAACAGACATGCAATGACTCTAGTTGATCCATATGTGGTTTGTGGAAAGAACACACATGCAATGACCATTTGTGGATCCATGTGTGGTTTGTGGAAAAGAACACACATGCAATGACCACTGGTTGATCCATGTGGGAAAAAGAACACACATGCAATGACAGTGGTGGATCCATGTGTGGTTTGTGAAAAGAACACACATGCAATGACTCTAGTGTTGGTTTTAGTATAAGAACACACATGCAATGACTCTATTGGTTGATCCATGTGTGGTTTGTGGAAATAACACACATGCAATGAATCTAGTGGTTGATCCATGTGTGGTTTGTGGAAACAACACACATGCAATGACTCTAGTGGTTGATCCATGTGTGGTTTGTGGAAATAACACACATGCAATGACTGTAGTGGTTGATCCATAAGTGGTTTATGGAAAAGAACACACATGCAATGACCACTGGTTGACCCATATGTGGTTTGTGGAAAGAACACACATGCAATGACCACTTGTTGATCCATGTGTGGTTTGTGGAAAGAACACACATGCAATGACAGTGGTGGATCCATGTGTGGTTTGTGGATAGAACACACATGCAATGACAGTGGTGGATCCATGTTTGGTTTGTGGATAGAACACACATGAAATGACTCTAGTGCTAGTTTTAGTATAAGAACACACATGCAATGACTCTAGTGCTAGTTTTAGTATAAGAACACACATGCAATGCCTCTTGTGGTTGATCCATGTGTGGTTTGTGAAAAGAACACACATGCATTGACCACTGGTGGATCCATGTGTTGTTTGTGGAAAAGAACACACATGCAAGTAGTCTAGTGGATCCATGTGTGGTTTGTGGAAAAGAACACACATGCAATGACTCTAGTGCTGGTTTGTGGTTTTAGTATAAGAACAAATATGCAATTACTCAAATGGATCCATATGTGGTTTGTGGAAAGAACACACATGCAATGACTCTGGTTGATCCATATGTGGTTTGTGGAAAGAACACACATGCAATGACCACTTGTGGATCCATGTGTGGTTTGTGGAAAAGAACACACATGCAATGACCACTGGTTGATCCATGTGTGGTTTGTGGAAAGAACACACATGCAATGATAGTGGTGGATCCATGTGTGGTTTGTGAAAAGAACACACATGCAATGACTCTAGTGTTGGTTTTAGTATAAGAACACACATGCAATGACTCTAGTGGTTGATCCATGTGTGGTTTGTGGAAATAACACACATGCAATGACTCTAGTGGTTGATCCATGTGTGGGTTGTGGAAACAACACACATGCAATGACTCTAGTGGTTGATCCATGTGTGGTTTGTGGAAACAACACACATGCAATGACTCTAGTGGTTGATCCATGTGTGGTTTGTGGAAATAACACACATGCAATGACTGTAATGGATCCATAAGTGGTTTATGGAAAAGAACACACATGCAATGACCACTGGTTGATCCTTATGTGGTTTGTGGAAAGAACACACATGCAATGACCACTTGTTGATCCATGTGTGGTTTGTGGAAAGAACACACATGCAATGACAGTGGTGGATCCATGTGTGGTTTGTGGATAGAACACACATGCAATGACTCTAGTACTATTTTTAGTATAAGAATGCACATTCAATGACTCTGGTGGGTCCACATGTAGTTTGTGAAAAGAACACACATGCAATGACCACTGGTGGATCGATGTGTTGTTTGTGGAAAAGAACACACATGCAATGAGTCTAGTGGATCCATGTGTGGTTTGTGGAAAAGAACACACATGCAATGACTCTAGTGCTAGTTTGTGGTTTTAGTATAAGAACAAACATGCAATTACTCAAATGGATCCATATGTGGTCTGTAGAAAGAACACACATGCAATGACTCTGGTTGATCCATATGTGGTTTGTGGAAAGAACACACATGCAATGACCACTGGTGGATCCATGTGTGGTTTGTGGAAAAGAACACACATGCAATTACCACTGGTTGATCCACGTGTGGTTTGTGGAAAGAACACACATGCAATGACAGTGGTGGATCCATGTGTGGTTTGTGAAAAGAACACACATGCAATGACTCTAGTGTTGATTTTAGTATAAGAACACACATGCAATGACTCTAGTGGTTGATCCATGTGTGGTTTGTGGAAATAACACACATGCAATGACTCTAGTGCTGGTTGTAGTTTAAGAACACATATGGATCCATATGTGGTTTGTGGAAAAGAACACACATGCAATGACCACTGATTGATCCATAAGTGGTTTGTGGAAAGAACACACATGTAGTGAACACTGGTTGATCCATGTGTGGTTTGTGAAAAGAACACACATGCAATGCCATTGGTTGATCCATATGTGGTTCGTGGAAAGAACACACATGCAATGACACTGGTTGATCCAAATGTGGTTCATGACAAGAACGCACATGCAATAACTCTTGTGGATACATATGTGGTTTATGGAAAGAACACACGTGCAATGAACTCTAGTGGATCTATCTTGGCATAATTCGATGTATGCCACGATGCATTTCATTGTAAAAGACACCCACTTTCCATTTTTATACTACTCAGCTTTGCCCCCTCCCCCCTCCCTCTCTCTCTCTTTCGTAGAAGCCCAAACCTGTGCCCACTCTGTCTGCTACGCCTTGATTGGTTGTCACAGTTATCACGCGGATCGTGCGCACCAACCGTTGATCCTGTGTGATCCAACGAGGCTCGTTGCACATGTCGTGCCCTTCACAGGACAGCGCGAGACAACATGGACGTCTCCCTCAACGAGACTTCTACAAGAAGGAACACGATGCCGTCCATGGAAAAAGTGATCAAGTGGTCATGTCATGTTTAATCTAGTCTGCAAAGGCTACAAGTCTACAACATGGCAACTGGTCATCCACGGACCACCGACTATACCATTTTTACTATGCAGCGCGCCTGCACTCTCACTTCCGTTAGGCCCCCACTACACGAACCTTCCACGCGGCAGTCGCAGCCGGAAGAGTTGTCAACCGGGGCCCTCGAGGAGGCCTAAACGTCCCCGCATTAAAAACCCAGCCTATCGGGTCCTCCAATCGCACTCATCCACTGCTCTCTCTTCCCTATCTAGCAAAACACCACAATCTTGAACGTACTTGCACGAACCTTCTCCATGAAACCAGTGCGTGGGGGTGAGTGTCCGGGCATCACCGCCGGGGTGGTGCTTCACGCGGCAGATCTGGAGGAGCATCAGGCAGCACATGCCGAGGAGGATGTGCAGTTCAACCCCTTAGGGGACCATGTGCATGCCGGTGCTGACGACTTCGGAGGCGCTGATGAGTGCATGGAGTTCGACGAACACGCTCCGCTCGTGTACCCGGAGGTACATCTATTTCTACATGTTTCATATTTTCTGCTCGAGCTTAATCTATCCAGGCGTCATAAAAAAATCTAGTTCTAATGATTAGATGCAACGTACGAACCGGTACATGGAGAGATCTAGTCTGTTCTGAATGAATCCATATTATTTATTTATTAATAAGTTACCAAGAACACAAACCACATTAATTTAGGAGCGAGCTGGGGAGACGGCTGTAATGAACTGCTGAACCTATATAGACATGTTATTGCATCGAAAGTAACTTGGAATGGTGGAAGGAATATATATTTATTATTTTGCTCATTTCGGTTTGTATTCCATACATTACAGGTGTATTCAAGTGAGATGGACTCTGACAAGAAGACCAGGGACAACAAGAGCCGCCATGTCATGAAGAAGCTCAAGAGCGGGATAATCCCTTTCCGCACTCGACTTGGGGAGCTCAGGTGCCCTTTCTGTAAGAAAGGAGTCAACCCGAGGATTGCCAGCTTGATTCCGCATGCAATTGGCATCGGTAAAAGCCTGGCTAGTAAACACAAGTCGGCGACCAAGGCTAAGCACGCTGCTTATGGCAAGTTCCTGAGGGAGTATATCAAGACCTACCTAGTGTCCCCTTACTTAGGAATCAGCAACTCCTAGCCGACCAACCCCGTCACTATGCTGGCCCGGCCACTAATAATATTTAGTTCTCTTACCGTATCTAGACCCTTAAACTATGGGGATTTCTATTTTCGCACCCTTCAAAATATATTCAAGTTCATCTGTTTATGTTGTTAAAGTTACGGTGGCATACTCGTTATTTTGCATGGATAGAGGGGTGCCCCCGACAGATATAAGGGTTATCCTGTCCGCTAGATCACAGAGGATCAACGGTTGGTGGGAAAAACTGAGTACAACTGAATCGCCATGGTTAGACACGAGGGGAAAAAACGTGACTCACGGTACGTGTGTGCGGTGCACGGGGCGGTAGCGGACACGTGTGGCCATGCACGGTGCATTAGCGTACGCGTTGCACGGTAGTGCAACGAAACACCGCTTCCCTTCTCCTTTAATAGAGGCCTCCCCACTCCCACTCATCACGAACTCGCTCACTCAACCATCTCCACTGTCCCATCACCTTCTGCAAATACCCAACAAAACCCCAACCACGCCGGCGATGGAGAAGATCGGCGCGGTGGCCATCGGCGCCTCTAAGGCAGCCGGCGAGGAGCCCTCCGTCCCCATCTCCGCATCCGCCGTAGCCGCCGGCTAGGAGGCCCCCACGGTCTCGGACAGATACCGCTCGGCTGGGACCCCTACGAGGAGGTTGTCTACATAAGGCTGGAGAACCCCTACGACACCAGCATCGCCGACCCGTGGTCTGAGGTAACCAGGGTTTTCTCCCCTTCCCTTGTTCTTCCCCCGTTCCCATCGTTGGATGCTAGATCGTATGTTATTAGGGCTCGGGTGTTCGTATTTTTTACAGTAGCTAATCCTATTGTGTTAGATCTCGATTTTCGATGAATCCCCCTGTTCGTAGTTGGGATCAATATTCGATTTGGTTTGAGATTTGGGGAATAATCGGGAGATATCATTCGGTTAATTTATGCAAAAAATCAATCCCGATAATCAAAGTATCTCAATCATGTCCTTATTTCACTCTACTGTTTTTTTCCAACAGGGGGATAGCAGCGACCTCCGCAGCGACGACGAGTCACAGGACACCAAGACTCGTCATGTGCTGAGGAGGCTAAAGTCCGGTCAGTACAACAACTTCTTCGCCAGCGATGTGTACAGGTGCCCCTTCTGCCCCACCAGGAGGCTCCGCGGCAAGGACTTCAACTCCCTCGTGAAGCATGCCGAGGACGTGAGGACCTGCGGCGAGTCCATGAACGTCCACGGCTTCAGGGCCAAGCACTAGGCGCTCGGTCTTCACCTCTGCAACCTCCAAAAGGTGGCTATCGAGGAGGGTCGCATGCCCCCGATCAGACCCAAGGTGCCCAAGGTCAAGGGGCTGAGCTGCTTTATCTACATCTGCTCTGTTTACTGAATTTATTTATGGTGCTGGTTTGTTTTACTGCTCTAGATTTGCTACCAGATTGGGGAAAAACGATCGCAAAAGGAACAATGAATGAAGAGAGAAGCTGCTCTAGATTCCCTACCTTTTTGGGCAAAAAAACACAACTATTAGAGAGAGAGAGAGAGAGGGGAAAAGGCGCTCTTAAAAAGGCCAAATGACAAAAAAAAAACTTCCACTTTAGGCGTCATGGCGCACGTAACGGCCAAGCCTTTGACCAGACGGCACCCCCCTCCGAGCGCATGTGAGGGCTTCGGAATATCGGGAGGACAAAAGTGAGGACAAACGAGACACAATGTTGCTATAGCTAAATATGACAAAAAGCTGAATTTTGCTTTACCATGCAATTTGTCTAGAGCTCCACAATGTAGCTATTCTAAATCCCTAAACTATGTGGTGCGTTGAAACCTAATGCTTTTCCACCGACACGTGTGTTGCAAAGTTGCTTGATCGTGCATGCTTACACAAGTGGCCTATAGAGAAACTTATAGAAGCATGGACAAACGAGCTTCATTTTGGCAAATTTGGGACAAGCTTTGTGCAATCGGCAGGCCTAATCGTCTGGGCGGCTGCCCCGGGGTGCAGGGATGCTAGATCCACGTCTATGCTTACACTTCTTAAACTTATTAGGAATTAATAATAACTGTACACTTCCTTCTGTCCTGTCACGTTATGTCGTGTCAGCACCGCGCACCCGCTGCGGATCGGCAACGGGACGGTGGTCTATGTGACCGGTCTCTGCCACACCAAAGCCACGTCGCACACCCGTCCCATCGCCTATCGGGACTGTCAACACCCGGATTTTTAATCCCAGATGCCCGTTATGCCATACCTCGCAATCCCAGGATTACCATTTTTGCGAGACATAACGGATTGGATATCACAGTACATCATCCATTACATACCATACATAAGGTTTTACACAAATAAGGATCTCATGATCCAGTCTTTAATACAACAAGCTGCGGAAATAAAAGATAAGCGTAGCGGTGGGGTCCATCTTCAAGGGGCACAGCAATCTTGTAGCAGATAGTCCTAGTTATCATAGCCGTCCTGATGACCATCATCTTGATAATCTCCTTCATAGTCTGGCCATGATAATAGCTAGGGACAAAGCCATGAGTACTCTTCAAGTACTCGCAAACTACTATTAACAGGTACTATAGTTCTAAGTCAAAGTGCTAAATCGAAGTTTAACTATCAAGTTAAGTTTGAAACCTAAGCTGAGTTAAGAAGCAAAGAAATATAAAGTGAAGTTCTAAAATCACTTAAGTTGGGAAGCTATTATCATCAACACAACCCTGTTGTGGTCAAGTCAAAGTTCATCATTCATTTCAAGTTATTTAGAAAACATCTGACAACGAAACAGTATCGCCATTCCAACTGTCCATAACCGTGGACGCGGCTATTCGAATAGTTTGACACTCTGCAGAGGTGGTACACTTTCACCACAAGATTCGATACATCTGTCAGGGATAACCCTGAATCATCATACTTAGTATGCAGATAATCAAACATAACCTTCCCTTTACACACCCTAGTATAAGCACCTCTCCTATGAGTATGGCCTCCCAACCATGACCATCAGTCATCTTGGGCACTGCATAGGTGGACAATATTGTGAGGTAGCCTCAGCTCAAACCTCTCTCGTGAGGGAACTAATACTATTGCATATAAATTTCCAGCTAAGCCTTACCCAATTCAGGTAGTGTGGTTGTACGGTAAATTTGGAATGGTATCGCATCCGAATCCAACCATCAGTTTTATAAAAGGGTTAAGGCTCATGCCTCAATATTTTCATCATCCTCAATCATTTGTGTTTCTCAACACATGTCAAAACATCTCAATAGAATGACTCTTCATTCCAAGGTTTTCATAATTCATTTTCACCAAGTGTTCCCATCTAAAGTGACTCAAGTTTTTGATCTACTCTAAAATACTAAGTTAAGAGTGTTCACTAAAGTGGAAGGATGGGATCAATCTCATGCCATAGAATGACATCTAAAGGTTTCTAAGTAGGTCAAGTTTTATACTTTTTATGCTACCTTCAACACAAGTAAAGATCTTTGTGTACTAAGGGGAGTAAAACTTGTAAGTAAGACTTGGGGTACTAATAGTCAAAAGGGGTGATCAAAGCATGCCTAAAGCATCCTTGCTCATTCATCTAGCTTAATTCTAGCTTGCTAACAATAGCTTGCCTTGGTTGGTGTAGTGGTTGAAGTTTTCTTCTTCTTCTTCCTCTTCTTGGTAGAACTCCTTCTCCTTGAAAGCTTGGTCGGTACTAGCGTCTATAAATACATAGGGAGTAGACAATCACCAAACAATACTTAACTAGGCTAAGTAGCATTCTAAAACAAACATTTGATGATCTATTATCATCACAAACATCACAAGTTTTAATTCAATAGTTTCATCCTTTTTATTTTAGAAAAGTAATTTCTACTCATTGAAATATTAACTAACATTTAATATTCACCACTTAAAACATGGGATCATGTTGACACATGTCATCACCACACATTCTAACATGTGGGGATGAAATTTAAGGGTTGGATCAATATTACTTTGGTTTAAGTTCATTATTTAATGATTTAAAGGGACTAGAAATGCATATATAGCATTATTTTGGTACTATTCCAAAGTCACTACATGTAAACCTTAATATTATTACATATTTAGATAGGATGTAATGTGATTTTTTAGAGTTGGAATCAACTCAAAAGCTAACTTGGTTGATTTTATAAAAATGTTGCAAGTTGCAAAAGCTTCTGTCTTCTTATTTTTATTAGGAGAGATCTATAACTCTAATTGAATTAAATCCAACGGGCTTGGATAGATCATTTCCATACCTTTCAGACAAATTTAGTTTCATGCAATTTGGATTTCTAAAACTCTCTGAATTGATTTTCAAACTAGGGGACAGAAACTAGATTTAACTAAAAAGAAAAATCCAGATTTGAATCGATGGGCTAGCGCGGGAAGAGAAATGGGTCGGCCCAATGGAGCTCCACGGCGCGGGGCTCAGCTGACAGGGGGGTCCCGCGTGTCAGCGGCACTTAAAACACGAAACGGTACGCGCGCTCTGGGCCGCGCGATTAGAAGCAAGATCTACGGCTGAGGGTCGTCGTCGATGACGAACAGGTCACCGACGAGATCGAACCCTAGCGGCTTGGTGGGGGTCTACTGGGGGTGTAGCAGGGCTCCGGCGGGGTCGGCGAGGCGGGCAAACAACATGGAAGATGACGGCGAGGCGAGGCGCGGTTGCGGCGGAGCTTGGGGTGGTCGCAATCAACGGCGCCCTTCTCCTCCTGCCGCGGCTGCTCCGGATCCAATTCCGGCGAGGCAGAGCTCGCCTTGATCCGGCTAGAGGTGGGTGAGGTTCAGAGAGGTGAGGGGAGTGGAATGGTGTGGAGAGAAGAGGCTGGGAAGGGCTCCTTTTATAGGCCCGACGGTGAGACCGAGCGGGATGGGCAGTCAACGGTGGCGACATGGCTACGGCGGGGTAGAGGCATGGCTGGGGGTGGCGATCGATGTGTGGTTCCCTGGTGGTGCTCTAGAACTTGAATGCGAGCGTAGGGGCGGTGGCACGTGGTCTAGGTGAGGTGGCGCTCTGAGAGGCAGAGGCGGCGGTGTCCACGGTGAGCGGTGGCCATGAGGCGTTGGGCGGCCAGCAGGGGTGTCTGGGGTGTTCTGTGTCGAGGCGGAGCGTGGGCGTGTGGCTAAGGCGGTCTATCTGGCGGGGACAGGCGTGCTCTGGGGCAGCGTCGGCATGCTCGACCCGGCTCGGTGGCAGTTCTGGCCGCTCTTCCCTCTGCCTCTGGCCTGGGGCTGGCTGGGCGGTGGAGGTGGACCACAGACAACTTGCTAGACATGGTGAGAGAGGCTGGAGAGGGCGGCTGCTACGAGTGCATGGTCGGCCGGCGAGAGAGGGCTTGGCATGGCAGTGCAGTGCCGCTAGGGGTTAGGGAAGAGGCTAGGGTTGGTCTGGTCAGGCTTGAGGGGGACAAAGATGATCAAAGCACATTGCAATTTCTAGACAAAATAAACCCAAAACAGTATTAGTTAGACCAATATGATCTTGCCAGCAAGGTGTTTGATGAAATGGCCGCAAGAGAAAAAGTTTTGAATTTTGGTTTCAAAATTTTTGAGTGATCTCCACTAGTGCTAGGTAGTCTCTGGTTGCAAGGGTTTTGAAAGTGGAGCTCAAATAGATGGGTTTTGAAATAGGGGTGATCTATGCATATGCATTAGATTCAATGTTTAAATGCCAATTAAAATAAGTAAAAAGAATATTTTTAGCAGATCCAAAAGTGGGCCTTGGTACCTCATTATGTGTACTAGCAAGGGGTACAAAGATCCAGAATTGTTTCTGTTAAGAATTGAGTACTAGGAATAGCCAAAGTAGGCATGAGAGTTAAATTTGCCAAAATGACCATTCCTCCTTTTAAATTCTTTTTTATTTGATTTTCTTTAGGAAAAGTTTGGGAATGATGTAGATGATGTTTAAATCACCTAAGAAACATTTTACAAGCATTGGATCACACAATCATGGCAATTCAAAACAACTCCTATTTTAAATGCACACACATATGAATGCTTTCATTTTAAATTTGGAAAAGTTTTTGTTAACCCTATTTTTGGTTAATTTGATCTTGTTAAGCTTGGATTGAAGTTTTGGGATGTTACAAACCTTCCCCCCTTAAATAAAATCTCGTCCCGAGATTTACAAAGAAAACTAGGAACTAAAGAGATCTGGGAACTCTGTTCTAATGTAATCTTCGCGCTCCCAAGTAGCTTCCTCCTCGGTATGGTTGCTCCATTGAATCTTGAGAAACTTGATACTCCTGGTCCTGGTGGTTCTGTAGGCTTCTTCTAAGATACAGATGGGTACTTCCCGATGGGTCAGGTCATTGTTGATTTCCACAGCTCTGTGATTGATGTTCTTGAAAACTTCAGTCTTCTCAGGCACTTCCAAGCATTTGCGAAGTAACGAGATATGGAACACATTGTGGATGGATAACATCTCTTCAGGCAGTTCCAATTGATACGATACTTCTCCTCGGTGGTTCAGAATCTTGAAAGGTCCGATATATCTAGGAGCTAACTTTCCCTTCAGACTAAAGCGTTGAGTTCCCTTCAATGGTGAAACCTTGAGATATACAAAATCTCCGACATTGAAAGTCAGGTCTCTCCTTCTCTTGTCGGCATAGCTCGTACATGCAGATTGGGCGGTCTTGAGGTGCTCATGGACTTTGTGAACTTTCTCTTCTGCTTCTCAGAGAATGTCGGGTCCAAAGATCTGACTCTCTCCTACTTGCGACCAATTCAAAGGGGTACGACACTTTCTTCCATATAGGAATTCAAATGGTGCCATCTGCAAACTAGCTTGATAACTATTCTTATATGAGAATTCTGCGAAAGGTAGGCAGTCTTTCCATTTTGATCCGTATTCCAACACACAAGCTCTAAGCATATCCTCCAAGATCTGGTTGACTCTCTCAGTTTGTCCATCTGTTTGCGGGTGATACGCGGTGCTGAAGTTCAACTTGGTTCCTAAACCTTCCTGAACTTTCTGCCAAAATCTTGAAGTAAACTAGGTTCCTCGATCTGAGACGATGGTCTTGGGGGTTCCATGCAGACTAACAATCCTAGCAATATACAGCTCTGCTAGTTTTGCACTCTGGTAGGTAGTCTTGACAGGTATGAAGTGGGCTACCTTGGACAATCTATCAACGGTGACCCAGATTGAGTCATTTCCCCTACTAGAAGTAGGCAAACCGATGATAAAGTCCATTCTGACGGAATCCCATTTCCATTCCGGAATCTGCAATGGTTGCAACAATCCTGCAGGTCTCTGATGCTCTGCTTTGACTCTTTGACAGATGTCACATTTGGCGATGTAGCTTCCGATCTCTCTCTTCATCTTGTGCCACCAAAATTGCTCTTTCAAATCCTGATACATCTTTGTTCCTCCGGGGTGGATAGAATAAAGAGTATCATGAGCTTCCTTCATGATAACTTCCTTCAGCTCCGAATCTGCTGGCACACAGATACGTCCTTTGTACCACAGTACTCCTTCTTCGTCTTCGGTGAATCTAGGTACCTTTCCTGTACCAATACGACGTTTGATTCCGTCGATACTTTCATTTCCCTTCTGGGCTTCCTTGATTTGGCTAATCAACGTGGGTTGAAGTTCAATGCTAGCTAGGAATCCTTTGCTAACTAACTCAGTCCTGAACTGCTCCAACTCCTCATACAAATTTGGTTGCTTCTCCTTGATCATGGTGTTAAGCCTACACGGCAATCTGCTAAGAGCATCCGCTACCACATTGGCTTTGCCGGGGTGATAGTGAATGTCAAGGTCATAATCCTTGATTAACTCTATCCATCTTCTTTGCCTCATATTCAGCTCCTTTTGAGTGAAGATATACTTCAAGCTGTTATGATCTGAGTAAATCTCACAGCGATTACCCATCAAATAATGACGCCATGTCTTTAATGCTAGAACCACGGCTGCTAGCTCAAGATCATGGGTCGGATAGTTCTGCTCATGTTGCTTCAATTGTCGAGACATATACGCGATGACTTTGCCTTCTTGCATCAATACACATCGTAGGCCAATCTTGGATGCATCACAATACACATCAAACGGCTTCTTGATGTCTGGCATGATCAAAATTGGGGCTGATATCAATCTCTTCTTCAGCTCCTGGAAACTGGCTTCACATTTGTCTATCCATTCAAACTTCTTGTCCTTCTTCAACAATTGGGTCATTGGTCGGGCTATGCTCGAGAATCCTTCTACAAACTTGTGGTAATATCCTGCTAATCCGAGAAATGAACGAACTTGGGTTTGATTGGTTGGGGCTTCCCATCCCTCGACATCTTTGATCTTGGTGGGATCAACAGAGACTCCTCCGGCAGACACAACATGTCCTAGGAATCCTACTTCTTTCAGCCAAAACTCACACTTGCTGAACTTGGCATATAACTGATGCTCTCTCGGGGTTTCTAGGATGATTCTCAGATGTTGCTCATGCTCTTCTTCTGACTTGGAGTAGATAAGGATGTCGTCGATAAACACAACTACAAACTTATCTAGGAAATTCATAAAGATCTTATTCATGAGATTCATGAAATAATCAGGGGCATTGGTTAATCCAAAAGACATAACCGTATACTCGTATAAACCATAGCGAGTAGTAAAGGCGGTCTTCAGAATATCCGTTGCACGAATCTTAAGTTGGTGATAACCAGTCCTAAGATCAATCTTTGAGAATACGAGCTCCGATCAATCGTCAAATAGATCCTCTATCTTTGGCAAGGGGTACTTGTTCTTGATGGTGACATCATTCAACTTTCTGTAATCTGTACACAGACGATTGCCTCCATCTTTCTTGTCGACGAATAACACTGGTGATCTCCATGGCAATGTGCTTGGCTGAATCAAGCCTGTTGCTAACATGGCATCCAACTGCTTCTCAGTTCCACTAACTCTGAGGGGTTCATGGTATAGGGTCTCTAGGCTATAGGTCCGGTTTCGGGGATTAGTTCGATAATGAACTCAATATCCCTATCCGGGGGCATACCTGGCAATTCATCTGGGAATACGTCAGGGTATTCACGGACTACTCTGACCTGGTCAATGGTGGGCAAAGCTACACTCTGGTTACACTTGAATTGACGGGGTAAGGTTTCAGAGATATGCTCTACTGTTACTCCAGAACTACTGGTCATGGTGATGGCTTTCTTAGCACAGTCTATCAATCCTTTATGCCTTGACATCCAGTCCATACCTAGTACTACTTCCAATCCTTTGGTTCCAAGTACAATTAGGTTGGCATAAAAATCTATCCCATGTATTCTGATAGGTACATCTTTGCAAATTTTTCTAGCTTTTGTTGTTGAACCGGGGATTTG
This sequence comes from Avena insularis, assembly GCA_023614405.1. Taxonomy (NCBI): domain Eukaryota; kingdom Viridiplantae; phylum Streptophyta; class Magnoliopsida; order Poales; family Poaceae; genus Avena; species Avena insularis. The sequence goes on along the minus strand of CM042690.1, from coordinate 259,874,661 downwards.
AACTATCATGACATGCTTCAGGTTGGTTGGGTAAATCTTACTAGTGCATACAAATTCTTCGGTGACAAATGAATGCGATGCTCCAAAATCAAACAATACTCTTGCTAAAACTGAGTTGACAGAAAACATACCTAGCACTACATCTGGCGCTTCCTGGGCTTCTTCTGCGTTCATGTGGAAGAGACGACCGTTGCGGTTGTGAGGGTTCCCTGGGGCAAATCTCCTTCCTGGTTGAACACGACGCTGCTGCTGAGCTGGGGCATTCACAGGGGCATTGGCGGTAGTCTTCTTGGGACACTCATTGGAGTAGTGACCCTTCACTCCACACTCGAAACAAGTGATCTGGGACTTGTCCTTGACTGCGACAGGCACAACATTGCTGCCAGTTCTGGGCGCAGTGTTGTTGTTGTTGTTGCTCTTGGGAGGGGCATGGTTTAAATTGTTGGCATTACCAGAGTTGTGATTGTTTCCTCCGGACTTCACATTACCTCCGCTACGGTTGGGTAGCTTGGGCAAGAATTTGGGGGTCGGTTGTTCCTTGGTGCATATCCTGGTGAGGGGTTAGGACGGTACTTCTAGTGACTACCGGATCCAGCCTGCTGCATCATACGATGCTTGCGGTTGTCGTTTGCCTGGTTAATCTTCCCTTCCATCTGAATGGTAGAGTCGACTAGCTCTTCAAGATCATCGAAACGGATGTTGACGAGACGGATCGCATCTCATCATGCAGTCCGTTTAAGAATCTCTCCTTCTTCTTGGCCTCCGTGTTGATCTCATCCGGTGCATATCTGGCAAGTGACAAGAATCTGTCACGGTACTCCACCACAGTCATTCTTCCTTGCTTCAATTCGCGGAATTCATCTCTCATCCTGTTGACAAGACCTTGCGGCATGTGGGTGCGGCTGAACTTGACCTTGAATACTTCCCAGGTCATCACTTGACCATGGTTCATATTGCGGATGCTATTCCACCAAGCTCTTGCATCTCTCGCCAAATAGTGAGTGGCGAAGAGAACTTTCTCATTCTCATCAACTCTGGCAACCTCTAAGTTGTTTTCCATGGTCTGTAACCAGTCATCAGCATCTAATGGGTTTTTAGATTGGTTAAAGATTGGGGGATTTGTGTTCTGAAAGTTTTTGAGTTTGGATCCTTGGTGATCCTGATTTCCATGTCCTTGGTTGTTGAGAGCCATTTGGGCGATCTGTTGGAATGTTGCTAAGTTGGCTTGACACTCGGCCCTGCTTGCTTCACGGTCCGTGATGAGATTCTGCAAGATCTGCAGCATTGGGTCTTGCGACGAGCTGCTCCCTCCTTGGTTCCCATGAGTCATCTGAAGATTGAGATAGATATAGGGGTAAGAGGGAAAGTCTAAGGTTCATGGTTTTGGGTTTTTCAAATCTAAAACTTTGAGTTAAACTCAGGTTTTTTCAACTAACTTCATTTTCATTCATGCAAGCAAGCACATGATACAACACACACCACAACAATCAAAGGGGAAAACAGATGGTTTGAAGAACCATTCTGCAAGCTACGATACAATGAGATGATACATCTCATGCTACGACAGTGCTCTAGTGCATCTATTCATCGTCGATGAAGTCGGAGTCTTCATCATCAGTGTAGAAGTCCAAAGCATCCTCCTCCAGAAAGTCATCATCGTTGCTGAGGTAAGAATCCATATCTCCCTGGATGTCTTCACCCTCATCTTCTTCTTCCTTAGCGACAAGCTGAGCTTCCTGCTCCTTGACGGTCTTCTCGAGGTCGGCCACCTTCTTGCGAAGACGGGCGATGGTGCGATCCTTCTTTGCACGCTGGCGACGAAGAGATTGGCGATCTTGGACGAGCAGTGCGAAAGTCTGGGCCTTCTGGTTGGCAATGGCATGGTTCTGGTTGGCTAACTCCCTGGCATTGTCTAGTTCCTGCTGTCTGTCATGAAGCAAGAAGTCAAGGTTCTCCACTTGACGCCTCAACTCTGGGTGACTTGGCATCTCCATCGGCATTCCCATGAAGTCACGTCTTGCATTGTGGGCAAAACGGGTTCCTGGGATCTTGTTGACGCTGAGGGCACATAGACGTGCGAGAGCTTCATGCATTGCCCTGGCTAATCCATCTAGCCAGTTGTTCTCTCTCACAGAGAACTGAATTCTCCCGAAAGTTGGTGCTTCGATGCTTCCTCGAAGATCCGTGGTGACTAGCCACTGTAGGTCTCCTCCTGGGGGTCCTAGAAGTTGAGCTCTAAGAAACTCTGGATGTGGGCGTCCTAGTAACTCCGACAGTGAATCCAGATCCCTCTCGAAGATCAGCTGACCTCCGTTTCCCAACTGGTAAAACTTGCTGAACTGAGTCTCCATCTACAAGAATTAAGGATGAGGAAGTTAGTGAAGTGATCAAGTGTGTCAAATTTTAGGTCATAATGTAAGAATTTTGAGGAACATGAATTTTTGAGAAAGAATGAGTTCACAAGGGTAAGAGGGGAAATAGTTTTTCATAAATACTCACTATGGTTTTGAAGCTAAGTTTTTGGTTTGGACGTCCATTCTAACTAGGGTCTCCTATGGTCAGGATGGCTCTGATACCAACTTGTCAACACCCGGATTTTTTATCCCAGATGCCCGTTATGCCATACCTCGCAATCCCAGGATTACCATTTTTGCTAGACATAACGGATTGGATATCACAGTACATCATCCATTACATACCATACATAAGGTTTTACACAAATAAGGATCTCATGATCCAGTCTTTAATACAACAAGCAGCGGAAATAAAAGATAAGCGTAGTGGTGGGGTTCAGAAGCAAAGAAAGATAAAGTAAAGAAAGAAAGATAAAGTAAAGTTTGAAACCTAAGCTGAGTTCATAAGCAAAGAAAGATAAAGTAAAGTTCTAAAATCACTTAAGTTGGGAAGCTATTATCATCAACACAACCCTGTTGTGGTCAAGTCAAAGTTCATCATTCATTTCAAGTTATTTAGAAAACATCTAACAACGAAACAGTATGGCCATTCCAATCTCCATAATCATGGATCGCTATTCAATAGTTTGACACTCTGCAGAGGTGGTACATTTTCACCACAAGATTCGATACATCATGGGGATAACCCGAATCATCATACTTAGTATGCAGATAATCAAACATAACCTTCCCTTTACACACCCTAGTATAAGCACCTCTCCTATGAGTATGGCCTCCCAACCATGACCATCAGTCATCTTGGGCACTGCAAAGGTGGACAACATTGAGAGGTAGCCTCAGCTCAAACCTCTCTCGTAAGGGAACTAATACTATTGCATATAAATTTCCAGCTAAGCCTTACCCAATTCAGGTAGTGTGGTTGTACGGTAAATTTGGAATGGCATCGCATCCGAATCCAACCATCAGTTTTATAAAAGGGTTAAGGCTCATGCCTCAATATTTTCATCATCCTCAATCATTTGTGTTTCTCAACACATGTCAAAACATCTCAATAGAATGACTCATCATTCCAAGGTTTTCATAATTCATTTTCACCAAGTGTTCCCATCTAAAGTGACTCAAGTTTTTGATCTACTCTAAAATACTAAGTTAAGAGTGTTCACTAAAGTGGAAGGATGGGATCAATCTCATGCCATAGAATGACATCTAAAGGTTTCTAAGTAGGTCAAGTTTTATACTTTTTATGCTACCTTCAACACAAGTAAAGATCTTTGTGTACTAAGGGGAGTAAAACTTGTAAGTAAGACTTGGGGTACTAATAGTCAAAAGGGGTGATCAAAGCATGCCTAAAGCATCCTTGCTCATTCATCTAGCTTAATTCTAGCTTGCTAACAATAGCTTGCCTTGGTTGGTGCAGTGGTTGAAGTTTTCTTCTTCTTCCTCTTCTTGGTAGAACACCTCCTCCTAGAAAGCTTGGTCGGTACTAGCGTCTATAAATACACAGGGAGTAGACAATCACCAAACAATACTTAACTAGGCTAAGTAGCATTCTAAAACAAACATTTGATGATCTATTATCATCACAAACATCACAAGTTTTAATTCAATAGTTTCATCCTTTTTATTTTAGAAAAGTAATTTCTACTCATTGAAATATTAACTAACATTTAATATTCACCACTTAAAACATGGTATCATGTTGACACATGTCATCACCACATATTCTAACATCTGGGAATGAAATTTAAGGGTTGGATCAATATTACTTTGGTTTAAGTTCATTATTTAATGATTTAAAGTGACTAGAAATGCCTATATAGCATTATTTTGGTACTAGTCCAAAGTCACTGCATGTAAACCTTAATATTATTACATATTTAGATATATATGATGGAATGTGATTTTTGAGAGTTAGAATCAACTCAAAAGCTAACTTGGTTGATTTTATAAAAATGTTGCAAGTTGCAAAAGCTTCTGTATTCTTATTTTTATTAGGAGAGATCTATAACTCTAATTGAATTAAATCCAACGGGCTTGGATAGATCATTTCCATACCTTTTAGACAAAATTAGTTTCATGCAATTTGGATTTCTAAAACTCTCTAAATTGATTTTCAAACTAGGGGACAGAAACTAGATTTAACTAAAAAGAAAAATCCAGATTTGAATCGATGGGCTAGCGCGGGAAGAGAAATGGGCCGGCCCAGTGGTGCTCATGGCACGGGCTCGGTGACAGGGGTCCCGCGTGTCAACGATGCTTAAAACGAAAAATGCGTGTCTGTGGGCGTGCGATTAGAAGCAAGATCTCTGGTGAGGGTCGTCGACGACGATTAACAGTCGCGTGAGCTCGAACCCTAGCGGCTCGGTGGGGGTCTACTAGGGGCGTACCAGGGCTCCAGCAGGGTGGGCGAGGCGGGCAAACAACATGGAAGACAACGGCGAGGCGAGGCGCGGTTGCGGCGGAGCTTGGGGTGGTCGCAATCAACGGCGCCCTTCTCCTCCTATCGCGGCTGCTCCGGCTCCAATTCCGGCGAGGCAGAGCTTGCCTTGCTCCGGCTAGAGGTGGGTGAGGTTCAGAGAGGTGAGGGGAGTGGAATGGTGTGGAGAGAAGAGGCTGGGGAGGGCTCCTTTTATAGGCCTGACGGTGAGACCGAGCGGGATGGGCAGTCGACGGTGGCGACATGGCTACTGCGGGGTAGAGGCATGGCTGGGCGTGGCGATCGAAATGTGGTTCCCTGGCGGTGCTCTAGAACTTGAATGCGAGCATAGGGGCGGTGGCACGCGGTCTGGGCAAGGTGGCGCTCTAAGAGGCAGAGGCGGCGGTGTCCATGACGAGCAGTGGCTGTGAGGCGTTGGGCGGCCAGCGGGGGTGTCTGGGGTGTTCTCCAGGTCGAGGCGGAGCGGCGGGCGCGGGCTATGGCCAAGGGGCGGTCTGTGCGAGCGGGGACAGGGCGTGCTCTGGGGGCGGCGTCGGCATGCTCGACCGGCTCCGGGCGCGGCGGTTCCTGGCCGCTCTGCCCTCTGCCTCTGGCCTAGGGCTGGTTGGGCGGTGGAGGTGGACCACAGACAACTTGCTAGACATGGTGAGAGAGGCTGGAGAGGGCGGCTTCTGCGAGTGCATGGTCGGCCGGTGAGAGAGGGCTTGGCATGGCAGTGCAGTGCCGCTAGGGGTTAGGGAAGAGGCTTGGGTTGGTCTGGTCAGGCTTGATGGGGACAAACATGACCAAAGCACATTGCAATTGCTAGACAAAATCAACCCAAAACAGTATTAGTTAGGCCAATATGATCTTGCCAGCAAGGTGTTTGATGAAATGGCCGCAAGAGAAAAAGTTTTGAATTTTGGTTTCAAAGTTTTTGAGTGATCTCCACTAGTGCTAGGTAGTCTCTGGTTGCAAGGGTTTTGAAAGTGGAGCTCAAATAGATGGGTTTTGAAATAGGGATGATCTATGCATATGCATTAGATTCAATTTTTAAATGCCAATTAAAATAAGTAAAAAGAATATTTTTAGCAGATCCAAAAGTGGGTCTTGGTACCTCATTATGTGTACTAGCAAGGGGTACAAAGATCCAGAATTGTTTCTGTTAAGAATTGAGTACTACGAATAGCCAAAGTAGGCATGAGAGTTAAATTTGTCAAAATGACCATTCCTCCTTTTTAATTCTTTTTGATTTGATTTTCTATAGGAAAAGTTTGGGAATGATGTAGATGATGTTTAAATCACCTAAGAAACATTTTACAAGCATTGGATCACACAATCATGGCAATTCAAAACAACTCCTATTTTAAATGCACACACATATGAATGCTTTCATTTTAAATTTGGAAAAGTTTTTGTTAACCCTATTTTTGGATGATTTGATCTTCTTAAGCTTGGATTGAAGTTTTGGGATGTTACAGGGACGGACGCCGAATTTAATCGCTATGATTGGAAACCATCGGTGCTCGCCCAGTCAAACTTGCTTCCGCATGGGTATGACCGGAATATTGGTAAACGGAATTTAAGCATCGCTTCAGATCCTCAAAGACATCCTTTGTGCAAAAATCCCCAACTCATTCCTTCCGCCGGTGCCGCCACCGCAAGAACCATCGATGCTGCCGCAGGCACCGCCTCCGCCTGGCCATACCACCACAACAGATCACTCCACCTCCACGCCTAGTCCCAGCCACCGCTACCGACCCTAGGCCACCGCCGCCGCATTAGTTGCTGCCATGGGCCTTGATCTGGCGTGTTCGGCGACGGGAGCGACTACACCGACGAGTACACCGTCACCACCCATGGCACCACCAAGCTGACGGTCGTCCACACAAATGCGTCAGCGGAGTTGGCCAAGGTCATCGCAATGTACGAGCGGTGGCTACAGGAGCCGATGGACAGGTACAAGATCGTCGGCCTTGACCTCGAGTATACCAGAGATAGGAAGAGGATGGCGCTTTTGCAGCTGTCCATGCGCAACCACTGCCTACTATATCACGTATGTAGGGCCAAATATGTATGCCTGGAGCTTCGCGAGTTCCTACACAGGAGGGAGATCTACTTCGCCAGCGTCGACATCAAGAACGACACTCCAAAGCTAGAACGGGATCTCCTCGTTCATGTCGTCAATCACGTTGATCTCCAATGTTTGTGGAGGTACCCGGATGGCGGTACGGGGAAAGCCGGCATGGCTAGACTCACTTCCGACATCATCGACCGCGAGTACACCGGCATGAAAATCGAGTTCCCGAAGCACCTACACGAGCGATGGGAGTGGAGGCACCTGGATTACGATGCGATCAAGTACGCAGCCAGGGACACGTATGTCTGCTACGAGATGCTCAACAGGATCTGGCGGGTGGGTGAGTGTGATGTTTACCACTACTAGTTTCGCATTTCATTCCTAGTTTTATCTCGCCTGTATTTTATCTCGCATGTATTTTCTAAGCATTGTGTGTGTAAGAACCAAGCTTGTATGATCCCTGTGCTATTAGCTACTTAACCTGTATGAATTACATCCCCCCTTTTGTATGCTCAACATTCATTCTTACAAATTACATGCATGCCACTTGCATGCGGCGAGAATCCGGGACCCATATGCATAAGGTGTGATACAGTCATAAGTCATAACCAAACCCAGATTATAGAGAAGGATATAGTCATAAACCAGATTATAGTTTGACAAAGGTAATACACAGCAGTTCGTAATTGCTCACATAGTGTACTTATGATATAACATGTTTTCATAAACACAACAATCATGCACTAATAGTCTGCATCCCAGCCTGTTGGAGAAGGCAACCGATCCCATGATGCCTTCAGTCGCTTACCCCGGTTTGTAGATTCATCTATACTCCGGCATCTGGGACAAACAACCTTCCTTGGTGGTGGTTCAATGATGCGATGCCTGGAACGAGATTTTACAATCTGGCAGTACAGATCCTGGCTAACATACCCGTCAATTGCAGCGTACTTCAGATTAGGTTCAGAAAGTGGCTTATCCTCCCAGTAATTGTGCCCTAAACGCCTCCACGAACATCTCGGAAATATGTCCTTCATGTCAGCGTACCACAGGTCTATGAGTTCGGAGGAAAGAGCGGCCATCCCGGTCTTGCCGCCCTTCGTCCCTAGGATCCAGTAAATTTCCTGGATGTCCACTCTGCACTCCTTTGGGATTCTAATGTTGACAGTCGGGCTTTCAAGCAGTTTACTGTCATTCGTGATGTCAACACTAGTAAATGTTATGTGATGGTTCACGACAAAGTCATGAAACAGATCCCTAATGCTTTCGCCCCACCTGCATGAAAATGAATTCAGACAAATAATATAGCAATAACTTTTACAAACAGACGGTCCAGGAACAAAAAGACAGCAAAGTCTACCAGATCCCGTCAGCCCCCTTCTCGCAAAAAGGCTGGTATACGAGGACGTGCCTCTTCATGGAGAGTTGCACCACGGCGATCCTACGGTGATCGCGGTTGTACTCGAGGTCGAGACCTACGAACCTGTTTTCTTCGAACTGCAGCCAACTCGTGTAATTATTCAGAGTGTTCCTCACCATCCGAGGGTCAGTGGTGTAGACGACATCGATCTTATTCCCTCCATGTACTTCGATGTCGAAGTGCGCAGTTTCTTGCATGCGGTTGTTTCGGACGTCCGGGGCGTCCATGACTATAGGTAAGAGGGAAAGGATACGGAGGAAGAGGGTGATGCGGTGGTGGAGGAAATGGATCAGGTCGTGGAGGAGAAAGACGATGAGGCCGTGGAGGAAGAAATGAGACGGAGAAGTGAAAGATTGGAACCGCCCTTACCAATATCTGGAATGGTGCACAAGCGTTCGTAGTAGGGTGAAGGTGGCGAAAAATGGCGGTTTTACACGTCGACGCTAGCACTTCCTAAAATTTATTCTGTGCCACTTTCATGCGGTGGAATCAATTCAAACGTAGGCACGTTTGCGTGTGCCGACCTTCACTCACTGACAGGCGGGCCGCACATTTCCCTTTTACGATTTATTTTTCACTTCCTCTAGACGGTTCCGGTGCCCGCCCTCAATAATTACGCCCCCTTCTTTTCTTCCACGCGGACGAGAACCGGCGGCGGCGGCGGTTCCTTGCAGATTCACTCCCCACTCGAACAACTGCCCCCATCCCTGATTCCACCCCCTCTCGAATCCATCCGCCTCCGTATCACAACGCCTCCATTAATCTACCGGATTCCAGACTCCATTTGCCGCTATGGGTAGAGCTTGGGGTAGCAGCAGGCTAAAGCGAAAGGCATGCGATGACGACGTGGATGGCCAGGGCGACCGCTACCGCGAGGATTGGGGATGGCCAAACCTCAACGCCGCGAACATGCACAGGATCGCCTCAGAGCTGGATATCATCTCAGTCGGCCGCCTCGCTTGCTGCATCCCTGGCTACCACGTGACGATGCGAAACATGGACGAACAACCGTTTGGCACGCCAGGCCTTCTTTACCCCGATAACAGCAAATGTCCAGACGACCGCGATGGCCACGTAAGTTCCAGTATCTAGCTTATTCATTCAGTCATATCGTTGATTCATATGTGTTGAATTCTCATCGGAATCCTATGTTCCTTTCGTCGAACGTGTTGTGTGCACGTGCGATTTGAACAAATCGAACCATTTAAGACTATTCTGTACAGCGGAAGCTCTGCTCATACCTGATATTCTAGTATTTTCGTAGTGACACAGTCTTACTTTAGGTGATAGACGAGTTGTCAATTTCGATTTTGCAATGGAATGCCTGCTAGGTGATATTCTGTTTCCTAAAATAAAAACAAACATATTAGACGATTTAATGCTATTATGCCCCGAGCTGTTTAATTATGATCATCGTCAGGAGTTTTTTCTGGGGGCTTTGCTACTACTCCATATATTGAGTATCTTCGTAGTGACACAGGCACAATTTAGGCGATATCTGAGGAGACACTCGTATTTAGGCGATATTTTGTGTACTTTAATCTGAAGGCCCAGTTGTCAAATTGTATCTGCAATGGAATCCATGCTAGTTTATTGTACCAACTGACAACAAACTCTGCTGAATATTCATGCAAAATTGATGTTGTTGGATAAGTGGTCCGAATCAGTAGTGGTGAATATCAAGGAAGAAGAAGAGACGGAAATGGAAGATGACCAGAACTGGGTGGGTGGCAACGGCAAGTGGCTAGTCCTTTTATCACAGGATGGCAGTACTTGGGCTCTAAAAAATGGCTACAGATCGGTGAGACTTGCAGTGCCATCTTTGAAGGGTGTCGGTATTACTGCATTCAACAACGGGTGGCCATCGCCCATTTCTGAATTCGCTTACAGGTTCAACATGGCAGAACTTGACCTCGTGGAGGTACAGCTCCCACATAGACCGCGGGAGGGGGCGTGGAAGAACTGGGAGTATGACCTCTTAGCGGTGTTCGACAAGGCAATCACATTCATTAGATGCCCAGAAGACAAGGAATGGACAGTCTTGCACGACGACTTCCTGCGGCCAGAGAAGTATGTCGACACCGTCTTCACCTACGGATACTCTTCGTACAGACCGCAACGCATTTATGCAGTCACTGAACCTAGTGGCGACGTGCGTGTTTGGGAGCCGTCCATTTGGGGTGAGTCATGGTGTCATATATCATGTAAAATCCCATTCAAAATTCTGCTTAATGACTGTTAGTAACACGCAGGTACCCACGCAGCCCCACGCATCATTCCACGTCAGGGGGAGGGGGCCTACAATTGGCTCATCAGTGGGGTCGTACTATTTGAAGGAGAATGAAAGACGGCCAAACGCAGCATTTTGGTTCGTTCTGACGATACCACCAGCTCCAGGGACCTAGTGCTCATACTGGCAAATCCGATGAACCTTTGTCTTTATCTTTATCATTAGTTGCGCTTATGTGTGTAAAGACTAAGCTGTGCTTATTTGTGTAAGACTAAGTTAGGCCTAACTGCGTAATATTCAGTGAAGCCCAACTTTTCTTTCCACGCCCATAACAACAGAATTGCAGCATAGAACATACAAATGTAATGTGCATACCAGGCATTTTTGCTCAGGATAACAACCACTTCAAGCAAATGATACATCGTGTACACATTTGAACGCATCACTAGAATGTGCCACCTATTGATGATTAATGACATGGATCTAGCTTTTCTGCGCTTATTTGCATTGAATCGCTCATTGATTTGTTCACATTTTTTTGGCAATGGCTGATGAACTCCACTCTCTTGGTAACTTGCTTCGTCAGCGAGCACTTGTTGATGCAATGCAAAGTACAGAACATAGTCGTCATCGTCATTCCATTTAGGTTCTCTATGTTTCGTCTTCATGGAGCTACTAATTTCAAATGAAAATCTCGTAAACAACATATGTGTACATTGTTAGAGTATGCTACGGACACGTTACATACATGTTTTTCTACAATCACAAGAAGAAAACTTGATGCATTTTCACCTTGTTGGCGTTGTGCCGAACTGGGTGGATGTGGCTTTGGGGTTCGGAGAGGAAGGCGCCGTGGCTGGTGCGTGTGCGACCACGGCGACGGCGAGCTCAGATTCTAGAGGAGGCCAACATGACCGAGCATGGGCGGCATGGTGACTGATCTCACCCGGGAATGAATTCCCATCCCCGCGCCGTGCCATGGGTGCGGCCGTGGTGAGGGCGAGCTCCGATTCAGGATGGGGAGGAGTGGCGGGCCGAGCAGGTTCGTCCAAGTCCTAGCTCTGCACCATGGCCGCGACCAGAGATTGCAGCCCCGGAGGAAGAAGAAGACGCGTAAAGGATGCATGCGCCAACGCTGCAAGCCTACATGGCACCGATGACGGCAGCGACATAACAGCGAAAGCTGACAGGGGGGCCCAACTTGACGGCCATTAGCCTGATTTTTTGTATTGAAACGTAAAGTTGAATTCGTGCTGAAAAAGACCCTCTGAGTATTTGGCACGCCAACTTTGGGCAACGCAGCTGATTGTAAGCAACTTGGGTACCGCGTTGCCTGGCCATCCCAACTTTCAGGCCGCAAAATGATATTCTCCGCCATGATGACTTGAGGAGCGCACGCGAGACGAACTTGACAAGCTTGAATGGTGTCCCTGATGGTTGCCGAGGTTGGCAATAGCTTGGTGAAGAGCTTGGAATTGAGCATTGTGCTCCACTTGGCGTTGCCGGTCACGGTAGTCGAATTCTCGAAAAGTTTCATCAAGCCTATTCTCAAGCCTCTCAAATTGGGCATTGAATTCTTGGCGTTGCACCCATAAGTTGTGGCGCGTGGCAAAACCATCTTGGTTGTTGAAGTTGCCATCTCCGCTTTTTCTGCTTTCCCTAGACATGTTGTTTGAACACAAGTGAAACGAGTGTGGTATTGGTGGTATGGTATGTGCTACCTTGCCTCACCAAGTCAAAAATTGGAAAGGTTGTTCTTGCCGAGAGCAAAGCGAATACACAAGACACACACACAAAGGCCTATGGGGGATGGGTAGGAAGGTGGATAGCAAATGGAACAACCAAACGAAAAGGTTATTGTCAAAAGTGGGTAAAATCCAACAAAAACAAAGTCAAAGGAAAAGGTCAAAAGGGTGACGAGAACCTACGACTATACACACACGGTGGATATTAATGTGGCTAACACAACTATGAAAATGAGCAACGAACAAAATTGTTCCTAACAAAGACTAATGCTCGGTGTCGTGCCAACACTAGGAGAGACCGTAGCCCGTTTGCCAAAAGATGGAGAAGAAACGGATTTGTATGCTTGGCTTGCTCTTGCTCGCACTCTTGCTTAGAAGCTTTGGACTCTCTTTTGTATTGGTAGTTTTCTCTTTTTCTTTTGCTTAGAAGCTTTTTTTGTACCTCTTTCTTTGCTATGCTCTAGAGTCAAGTTTTTGCTATTGCCTCTACACTATGACTTATGCAAGAGCAAGCGCCCAATGCTTCGGCAAACACAAGATGAGCTACTCTCGATAGGTTAGGTAACACACAAAGGAAGAAGGGGTTAACAAGGGTGGTGCAAGTTATACCTTGTGGTGATGTCGCACTTGCAACCGTTGGTGGAGGGATGGTTCGAGTTCTGTGGTGTCGATGTCGAGTGCAGGGTGTTGCGGAAGCTTTTGTTAGTTGAAAGACACGCACACGAAACACAAACGTCAAAAGGAAATCGGTCGAAAAAGGAAAAAGGGGTCAAAAAAATTGTCAGGGCTGGAGACTCCGCTGTTGATGGTCCGGACACTCCGGTGTAGGCTGGAAACTCCGGTCTTGCGGTCTGGAAACTCCGGTCTAGGCCGGAGACTCCTCGATAATTCCAAGAGCAGACAAGCCGGAGTAGGGTCCTCTGCGAGGCCTGAACCTAGGTAAACCTTGCGTCCCGTATGTGCTTGTTTGCTAGCCAATCGATGCCTCCAGCGCTCCTCTCTTCCTCGAACCTATGTCCATCTGCGATGGGCATTGATGAGTTAACCCCTCATCAATTGGCGCCGTCTATGGGAAGCGAGAGTGCTGATGTTGCTGCTTCCTTGGCCCCATCAACCGCGACCTATGACTCTGCAGCAGCGGAGACTCGCCTCCTCTTCGGTGACTTCGACTTCACCGTCCATGCACCAGCCACTCACCCGGATTTCGAGTCTGTAGGAGATGGAATCGTCCTGGCAATCGAGAGCTTACGCTTCCAAGTTGGTCAGCTGGGCACACTTCGCCTCCCTGATCAGCCGAAGGTTCTCGCGATCGCTCCTGCATCGTGGTTTCCACCGCCAATCGGCACCTTGAGCAAACTCGACGCCCCAACATCAGTCGGGAAGACGGACAACAACAGCAGTTGCGAGTCCGATCTGGGTGATCTAGAGACAGAAGATGGAGCCTACGGCTCCGGATTCAAAAGATGCGGGAGCAACAGCTTCCCCAGCCATTACATGTGTGTCGTCATCAACATGGGCGGCAATGGCGGCACTCGAGACAACACCGGCACTGGCGATGGAATCCCAGTCACGAACGATGACCCCACCAACAATGGGACAGAAGGACCCATCCCAGAAGATCAGCCGAACCTCTTGGCAAATGAGCAAACCCGAGAGCGCATGCTGATAAAGCTCAACGATGCTGAGTGGGCTAGCTGCAGGGAAGCTCTACGGGGCAACCTCTACCCCCCAACTCATCGCAAGACATGCTGATGGGGTATCACTGGCTGCTCAAGGAGGAGTTCAAGTGCCAGCAGCAAGTAATCGCGCAACTCGATGAGCGCAGGAGGGCAGTGGACGAGTCGAGCCTCCGTCGGGTTTAGCTCTCCTCCATCGGAGGATCCTCCTCTAAAGGCAACATGTTATGGGTCTCCTTGTGGATTTACCCTTGGAGTGGCCCGATCTTCATGGATTTGAGGCGGAAGTGAGGGAAAACGCGATGAACACGATTAACACGATGAACACAACTCTAATGCAAGGTAAAGATACAAACACATGCCAAATCACACCCAATTCGATTTGCTCCCGTTGGTTTGAACAACCAATCCAATAGAATCCTCGGCGAGAGACCTTGCGGTAGAATCACCAAAGGAGAGATCGGCAAGCGGACGATAGAATCCAAACCAAGGAGAGAGTAGCAACCGAGTAGGATCCCAAAGGGGAGAGACCAAGCACTACTAGAATCCTTGATAGGGAGAGACCAAACACTTGAGGAGGGTCTTGACAACTTGGAGAAGGGCACCGACTCCAAGGCCTTGTACAACTCATAGATTTACTATTGCAAGGGGGTTCCCATCTAGGGTTAGGCACATGCCTTAATTCATCATCATCTCTAGGGTTTCAAGTAGGGGGTGAGGGCCTATATATAGGCTAGCCACGAGCTAGGGGTAAAACAGGCATCAACAGGAAGTTTGGGGCGTTACATGGGCCAAGCCTAGCTTGAGGCGCGCATGCCCATGTTGCTCGGTCCGGAGACTCCGGTCTGGACCGGAGACTCCGGTTAACCCCCGGAGGGGGTCACTGACTGTCCCAGGCACTGGTTCGAGGCTCGGTCCGGAGACGGGCCAGGGACTCCGGTGTGGTAGACCGGAGACTCCGGTCCTGCTTCAGCAGCTTCTTGCGTCTTCTCTTCCAAGCCTCTTGCTTGGGTGTCTTGGCTCTAGGGCCATCCTTGATGCGTCTTCTTGGCATCATGTTCATGGACCTAGTCACATCATGGGCATTTGTCTCAAGTAGGATTCCATTCGCATAATAACCAACGAAAGGCAAAGCATGGAAGGAGTTCACCTTTGGAGTGATGATTAGTGTGGCATGATGTGGACCAAAGGTGGTTTCCGTATGTTGGGCTACATCACAACAATCTTACGGCTGCCAGAAGACGTTCTCGACTCGCTCACCTCACCGAGAAGGAGCGAGCGGACGCCACTCGAGTCCTCGACTTATCGTCCATGACAATGGACACACGAGGCAATGTGCTCCCCAAAAGCCACAAGCAACGGTTACGACAACCACTATGTACCTGCTCAACAACCAGCCGCCAGCTGGGGATCCACGGTTCGCCATGCACTGATCTACGATCACTAGACTAGGACTAGTCGAGGCTGCCCTCATCAAGGACCCAATGTCGGAGTCGAAGAAAGGCAAGTCTCTAGCCAAGCGCTACTCTTCCTCCGCCTCCACTAACGACAGTCATGACTTGTCACGACGATGCCGCTCATGGCGGCACGACTACAACTACGACGCGTGTGATGACATCACACAGCGCAAAATCGACAAGATGCACGCGAGGCACGCCCGCTCGACTGACTCGGAAGATAACGGGATGGAGCTCTGTGGTGCGAGCTGTTTTAGCAGAGACATACGACAAAAGAGAATGCCAAAAGGGTTCAAGCTCTCATCGGAGAACCCAAAATTCGACGGCCTGCAAGACCCGAAGATCTGGCTAGAGGATCATATCTCCACGGTCAGGTTGCATGGTGGAACCACGAGCATGGCTATGCAATGCCTCCAGCTACAGCTGCAAGGTACCACTCGTGCATGGCTTAACAACCTCCCACATGGATCCATTCGCAGTTGGGATGAGCTAGTCTACAGCTTCGTGCGGAACTTCAAGGGCACTTATAAAAGGCCCGCATCAATCGAAGAATTAAAAGCCTGCTACCAAAGAACCAGGGAGTCATTGCACTCATACATCTAGAGGTGGTCCATCATCAAAAACTCTGTAGAATACATCTCCGAGGATCACGCAATCGACGCATTCAACGGCGGCATGCGCCATAGAGAGCTCAGGGAGGATCTAGGCCGCTCGAAGCCCAAAACAATTGACCACCTGATGGAGATCGCGAATAGGTGGGCTGATGGAGAGGACTCGGTAAAAAACCGCATCCACTCAGATGATGATGACGACCTCGGTCGCAGATGCGATCGCCAAGGAAAACATCGGATGCACGGTTACGAGGACCGCGAGGAAGTCGACATGGTCGCGGCTGGCTACACTGACAAACGCGACGATAGCAACCGCAACAGCGGATACCGCAGTGGTGGATACCTCGATAGTGATAAAACCACGCAAGTGTGGCAACGCCGCACTCGCGATGAGGCACCTGGAACATCTATCCAGACAAACTGTATGGACCGTGCAACGTACACTTCTACATCGACAAGCACGATGGCAAGAAAAAGTCTAGCCACCTTCTGAAGGATTATTGTGAGTTCCTCAAGCTCCATTAAGGCCTGGCCCAGATGAATCGCGACACGATTAACCAAGGCTATGGAGTTGCCCCGGGTGTCGTGGCTCACGGAGCACCACCACCACCCGGGCCACCCCCACCTGTGGCCGCACCAATCCAGAACCATGGAGGTGATCCATACCCACGGGCACTAGGAAACATGAGCATGATCCAAAAAGGACGCCCGTCAAATTGGGTGCAAAAATCAATCACTCTCCAAGTCAATCTAGCGATGAATTATCCACCCTCCACCACTGAGTACCTCAGTGGTAGCGATTCCTGCATTACCTTCGACAAACACGATCACCCGCGTCAAGTACCTCGCCCAGGTCACTATCCCCTGGTGCTCGAGGCGCAAATCGGAGGTTTCGAGATGAGACACCTCTTCATGGACGGCGGTAGCGGCATCAACCTCATGTTCGCAAGCACCTTGCGAGCCATGTGAATCCCCCTGTCATGCCTAGAAACTTTAGACACAACATTCCATGGCATTGTCCCAGGGAAGGGCGTATACCCCTAGGCAAGATCAGCTTGGATGTCATCTTCGGAACGTCGGCAAACTTCTGGCGAGAGCGCATCAAATTCGAAGTTGTCGACTGGCCCTCACAATACCACTGCATCCTCAGGTGTGTCATGTTCACGAGGTTCATGGCGGTGCCACACTACGCCTATCTTCAGATGAAGATGCTGGGCCCCAACGCCATTATCACCGACAACGGAAGCTTCGAGAGGTCTGATAGCTGCGACAGGGAATTCAACAGAATCTCCCAGTCTTTCAGCATGCAGGAGGAGCTGGCAAGGTTGAAGGAGTCGATAGACAATAGTCTTCCTCCCCCCAGTAAGCCGAATGCACCTGATCAATCTATCGACTCATCGGTGCACACCAAGGCGGTCCAGGTCCACCCAATGGACCCGGCCAAGACGGCCCTCATCACCAACAACTTGAGTTCCGCATAGGAACTCGCGCTCGTCGAATTCCTCCGTGAGCGCTGGGAAATCTTTGCCTAGTGTCCAGCGGACATGCCAGGGGTCCTAGGGAATTCCCCGAGCACTCACTAAATGTAAATCCTGAAGCAAGACCAGTGAAGCAGACGATACGTCGACTATCTGAGCCAAGGGAAAAAGTGGTCGGCATGGAAGTCAACAGACTCCTCGATGCTAACTTCATACACGAGATCAAGGAAAGCACCTGGGTAGAAAACCCCGTGCTCATTCCTAAAAAGGACACGGATATCCTACGGATGTGCATGGACTTCACCTCCTTGAACAAACATCACCCAAAGGATCACTTCCCATTGCCGCGGATCGATCAGATAATCGACTCCACTGCGGGTTGCGAGTGCCTCTGCTTCCTCGACGCCTACTCAGGCTACCACCAGATTCGAATGAAGGAGGAAGACAAGGAGAAAACAACCTTTGTCATGCCCTTCAGCGTCTTCTGTTACACAACGATGCCATTCGGGCTGAAAAACGCAGGGGCCACCTATCAGTGGTATATGCATGCCTACCTCAAGAGTCAGCTCGGTTGTAACATTCAAGTCTACATCGATGACATCATCGTCAAAACTAAGGAGGAAGCCTCATTACTCAGCGATCTCCACGAGACCTTCGACAACCTCAACCGCTACTGGATCAAGCTAAATCCGGAGAAATGCGCCTTCGGCGTACCATCTGGGCAATTGCTCGAGTACCTTATCTCCGTGAGAGGGATCGAGGCCAACCCGAAGAAAATAAAGGCCATACTCGCCATGAAAAATCCGAAGAACGTAAAAGGCGTCCAGCAACTAGCCGGGATAATCGCGGTGCTCAGTCGATTCATCAGTCAAATGGGCAAAAAGGTGCTACCTTTCTACCAACTCCTTCGCAAGGCTGACAAATTCGAGTGGACAGACGAAGCACAAGAAGCATTCGAAGACCTTAAGCGTCTACTATCCACTTCATCGGTGTTGGTAACACCTCAAGAAAAGGAGCCGCTGTTGTTATACATCTCCGCCACTAACCAGGTGGTTAGTACCGCGCTCGTAGTAGAACGAGCCAAAGAAAACAAAGTCCATGGGGTGCAACACCCAGTCTACTACCTCAGCAAGGTGCTCACGCCGACAAAACAGTGGTACCCGCATTATTAGAAGCTGGCATATGGCATCTTCATGATAGCCCGACGACTGCGCCACTACTTCCAAGAGCACCACATCATTGTGGTGAACGGCGCCCCGCTAGGGCACATCCTCAACAACCCTGACACCATCGAACGAGTCACGCTTTGGGGGATAGAACTGTCTCCACGATACATCACATACGATAAGCGAGATGCGATCAAGTCGCAAGTACGGACTTCCTCGTTCACTGGATGGAGAACCAGCTCCCCAACAAGGCAAACATGTCCTATCTTTGGAAAATGCACTTCGACGGATCCAAACGTAAAGAAGGAGCTGGCGCGGGCATCATCCTGACATCTCCACAAGGCGACAAGTTGAGGTATGTCCAGCGAATGCAGTTCCACGCCTCCAACCACAAGGCCGAATACGAAGCCCTACTCCACGGGATGCAGATGGCCAAAGCTTGTGGCGCAATGCGACTCGTCATCTACGGCGACTATAAACTGGTGGTAAATCAAACCATGAACCAGTGTGACCCTCTGAGCGACAACATGATCGCCTACGGCGACCTCTATGATGCACTCGAAGGAGACTTTGATGGCTGCGAACTACGGCACGTTGGCTGCGAAAGCAACGAGGAGGTAGATACACTCACCAATATTGGCTCCACCTATGCCCCAGTGCCACCTGGAGTGTTCCTAGAGCAAATCTGCAAGATTTCCATCAAGCCAAAGGCTCCAGGGCAGAAGGCCAACACATCAAAGGACTCGGGGGCTACGCCACCCGACGAGCTGAAGGCACTCGAGGACATGGATCAAGACACGGGACTCGAAGGCCCCATGGAGTTCATGATGATCGATCCATCCTGGACACAACCATACATCACATACCTGCTTAGCAAAAAGTTGCTAGATGACCCGACAGATGCACGTCATATAGTGCAACGATCCAAGGCTTTCGCCCTTATCAACGGCGAACTGTACAAGTGCAGCATCACAGGATCCTTCAACGATGTGTCTCCAGCGGAGACAAAAGATCCATCCTTCTCAAGATACACGAAGGCACTTGCGGCCATCACGTTGGTAGTCGTGCCCTTGTCACCAAAGCTCTACGAGATGGATTCTACTAGCCAACGGCAATGCGCGACGCTAAGGACATCATCCAGCGGTGCAACACTTGCCAGTGATTCACGGAAAAACCACACACACCTGGCGCAGAGCTTAGGCCAATACTTGTGGCCTGGCCCTTCGCACAATGGGGACTCGACATGGTCGGCAAGCTACAAAAATCTTCACCTGGAGGATACGTCTACCTCCTCGTCGCGGTCGACAAATTCACCAAATGGATTGAGGCCATGTCGGTGACAAATCAATCAGGAGCCATCGCCGTTAAATTCTTTGAGTCCATCGTCTTCCGGTTCGGGTTGCCGCATAGCATCATCACGGACAATGGAACAAACTTCACCTCGAATGAGTTCCAGGGTTTCTGTGAAAACCTGGGAATCAACATCAGCTACGCCTTAGTGGTGCACCCTCAGACCAACGGTCAAGTCGAAAAGGCCAACGGCCTCGTCTGCGGTGGCATCAAGAAAAGGCTCCTCCGACCACTCGAAATAGCTGCTGGGTGCTGGCCCGAGGAGCTACAATCAGTACTATGGAGCCTGCGCACAACTCCAAATAGCGCTATAGGCTATACTCCGTTCTTCATGGTACACGGCGCCGAGGCGGTACTACCCACAGAAGATTGCTACAAATCCCCATGGGTAGTAGCATACAGCGAGGCAGAATCAACCCTTGCACTCGAAGACTCCGTCGATCTCCTCGACGAAGCACGCGAGATTGCAGCGGAGAGATCCACAATCTACCAGCAAAACCTCCGCAACTACCACAGTAGAAGGCTACACCCAAGGTCCTTCATCGAAGGAGACCTGGTCCTGCCACTGAAGCAACAAGGGCACCTCAAGCTCGAGTCCCCTTGGGAGGGACCTTATGTGATTACCGAAGTAATCCCAGGTGGCACCTACCACCTTAAAGATGTAGAAAGTGGAGTCATGTACTCCAATCCCTGGAACATCGTGTAGCTGCGTTGTTTCTACCCTTAGATATTTTTTACTTTACACATAAGGCTATTCAGCCAGGCTACTTAGCCACACATTGTATCCCCTGATATTCCACGAATAAATAAAGCTAAGTGCCTCAAACTTTGCATCTTTGTTTTTATTACAATTACATCACTCGGGGGCTGCGCCACCCTTTCTACCTCGTTACACGACTAATCTGAGTAGATGACCTACTACTAATCGAACCCTTGATAAACCAAACTCAGCTACAACACACCTAACAGATTGGCAAGATGCTCAGATAAGTATGCGTCATGCTAATAAAAAGGCACTGTAGAGTACAAACTACTCGAAAAATCTACAATCTAGCAAGCTTTACATAAAAACGGGTAACAACAACCGACTCACTTATACGAACTTTACAACGCTTATACATTTCTATGCAGGTTCAAAATTACTCTAATGCCGTAAAAGGAGAATATTTGTATGTTCTTCGAACAGCTCGACAATATCTTCGGCTGGCTGATCAACCGCCCGATAATGAGGCACCATGTTCCATGCCATCCCTTCTGGCAGGGGCGATGGACCAGCGGCAACAACTGCAAGATCTAGATCAGGTCGATGCAGGCGAACAAGTGCCAGTTTAGCCTTGACACCCACCACTAACTACTGACGCACGCACTCGCGAACTGCGCTGGCATCCTGGAATTTCTTCAGTAAATCTAACAAGCTTGAAGGTACCACGTCCAAGGGGAACATTGCTCGGAAGATATGCTTGAAGCACGACTGCGCCTTCTTCAAATAAAGCAGCACCTGCGACGCACGGTCCTGTAGCGTCGCCAACACGACTGCGCGATCGCGATCAACCCAAAAATACCTACTAGCTTCCAGCTGCTCCTGGGTCAAGCAGTTTAGCCAGATGGCGACTCTATCTCTCTCTTCCTGCAAAAGCCGAGTGCTAACAACTGGAAAAAGGAAGTAAAGAGCGTAAGGACAAAGCATCACCACGAATGGCTGGGAAAGGATAAGAATCTAGAGAACTAACACTTAAATTGCTCATTCAGTTGAGCCACCTCGCCCAGAAGATACTTCTCGTGCGCACTGGCTTTTTCTGCTTTCGACTTCCACACATCCGCGCTGCCACAGATCATGGGCATCTCTCTCTCTCCAAATGTTTTATGCGGTCGCGCAATCGAGACAACAACGACAGCTCCTCCACCTTTGAACATGGTTGCGCCACAGGTTCATTGGTGGGAGGTGGGTCGGATGGACCACTCGAAGGACCCTATTACAAGCAGAGCAAGAGGCAAATAAGATCAACCATTCATAAATAAAAGAAGAAGCATCAAAGTTCAGCAAGTCTCAAAAGGGGTACCCCACAAGGCACAATTCAAGAGGGAGAAACTAGACTATTACAAAAGGCGACTAAGCAATAGCCTGCAGCTACGCGTTGGCACTCAGGGGCTT
This sequence comes from Avena insularis, assembly GCA_023614405.1. Taxonomy (NCBI): domain Eukaryota; kingdom Viridiplantae; phylum Streptophyta; class Magnoliopsida; order Poales; family Poaceae; genus Avena; species Avena insularis. The sequence goes on along the minus strand of CM042690.1, from coordinate 259,852,466 downwards.
CCTCGAGTCTGTGGCAGTCTCCGACGCCACAGTCTTCTCGATTACAACCTCTGATGCTGTGGATTTTGCTGTCTTTGCTAGCCTGAGCTCCGCTGAGTACTTTGCGAGTGTCTCAATGAGCCAAGGTCCTATTTATGACAACGAGTAGCAAAGGGACCAAAGACTACCTGCTGGCCATCCGCGGTAACTGGCATCGCCTTGGAGACCTCGCTGGGATTCAGCTCAACACCATGAGCCATCGCCATCACAAGTCCCATGGTTGCTCTGACTCCTCTCTGAGCATTTCTTGAATCCCATAGGAATGCCCTTGGGAAAGGACTCCATGAGGCCCTCAAGATCGTCAATGAGCTCGGCCTTGGGAAACATCTCTTCTCGAATGCGCCCAAGGGTGCCCTTGGCCTTCTACAGGGATTCCCGGGCAGCGATGCTACAGACTTCGACTGTAGCTACAGCTCCGACCAACGAATCCTAGCGACCCAGAGCTTGGACATTGAATCTCACGCCAGCGACATCTGCAGAAGACATAGCTAAGCATAGACGACACAATGGCAAATACATAGCACAAAAATAGTGACACAACATCATACTGATAGAACCTCAGCGACAGAGAGAAGCTAATTCGCGAACACCTTCTCCCTGTCAGCTGCGGCTGCCAGCAGGTCCTCCTCGTGTTTCTTCGACTCCTGGGCGGAGTGCTCCAGGGCTTCGAGTGCCTCGTCGCGTTTCTTCTCCGCCGCGGCAAGACCCTTCTAGAGGGAGTCGATGCAACGAAGAAGATCATTATGCTCACCTGCAAAGGATAATGGCAAAACTTAAGCTCGTCAGCCTATTGTACAAGCAGCACGGAGGAAAAAAGTGTGAATTCACCTTCAAAGGCACGATGTCGAAACTCCAACGAAGCATGCTGACAACCAAGGGAAATAATTTGTTCAGCGAGGCGAGTGGACTCCTGCAAGATAGGCTGCAAAAGAGAAGCATGAGCATCAACACAATTTCGACTGCTGATACGTCATAAACGTACCTATAATTTTTTATGTTTCATGCTTGTTTTATATCTACTTTCTTATGTTTTGTTCACACTTTAAGGTATTTTTATACATTTTCTGGAACTAACCTATTAACAAGATGCCATAGTGCCAGTTACCTGTTTTCTGTTGTTTTTGGTTTCAGAAAAGCTAGTAAAGAAATATTCTCGGAATTGGACGGGACAAAATCCAAAGTCAATATTTTACCCGAAGCAACACGGAGACCGAAGGGGAGACAAAGTGGCGCACCAGGGCGGCCACACCTGGTGGCCGCGTGGCTAGGGGCGCGCCACCAGGGGTGTGGGCCCCCTGGAGCTCCACCGACCTTGCCCCTTCGCCTATAAAAGCCTCCCGAGACAAAAACCCTAAGTACAAGATCAGATGTCAATGAAAAGTTCTGCGGCGCCGCCGCCACCGAAGAGGAGATTCAGGGGACAGAAGTCTCTGTTTCGGCACCCTGCCGGGACGAGGAAGTGCCCCCGGAGCCATCTCCATCGACTCCACTGCCATATCCATCACCATTGCTGACTCCCATGATGAGGATGGAGTAGTTCTCTCTCGAGGCTAAGGGCTCTACCGGTAGCTATGTGTTCATCTCTCTCTATGCGTGATCTTATTGAGATCATGAGCTTTGTAATCTAGATCTATTCTACTACTCAAGTGCTTTAATTAATCTCTGCTTATCCCCACGTGTGTGAAGTTGACAGTGTGCACACCGTGTGGCACTTAGGCTAAGGTTACAGAAATACTTATCATGAGTATAATTTGAGTTGGATGTCTCTATGAGATTGTGGTGTTTGTTGGAACCACCTAGCGCTCAAGGTGACAGTGAGGGGTTATCTAGATGGGGAATGCGAACTTTAAGGTGTGTTACTATAGCCCTACATCGTCCAACCGGAGAGTAGTTCAGGGTAGCATAATGAAGAGAAGATATTTATATGAGAGTATTCACTAGTGAAAGTATGATCCCTAGGCCTTGTTTCTAAGCATTGAAACACCATTTACAATCAGTCATGTTACATGTTTACTTGTTGCCACTCTTATTTCAGATTACAATTACCACTTATAATCATCCATATTACTTGTATTTCACTATCTCTTCACCGAACTAGTGCACCTATACACCTGACAAGTGTATTGGGCGTGTTGGGGACACAAGAGACTTTTTGTATCTTGATTGCAGGGTTGCTAGAGAGGGATACCTTTGACCACTTCATCCCTAAGTTCGATAAACCTTGGGTGATCCACTTAAGAGAAACTTGCTGCTGTTCTACAAACCTCTTGTAACACCCTCGAATCGGCCCTATGCAAGTTTTAGCCCTTTCCGCAAAACCCGCATAGAAACGATTCAAGGACGCCCACCAGGCACTTTCGTGCGGGTGGAAAACGAAGTAATAACATTACACAACAGTCCTCGATGGGACCCACAGAACAGATATATATACAACAGCGACTCAGCGAGTCAAGAATACAGATATACAATACAAAGACCCAAATCACCTAGAAAACGACACCACGTCCGAGTACGGACAAGATGCAAATGGGGCTAAGAGCCCTGAAGAATAACCAGTGGCATCCATAACCCTGCCCAGGCCAAGCCAGAAGGGTAACCCTGCTAATGACGTCGATCTCAAACCTGCTAAAACAAAAGGGGTGCCGACAAGGGGCAAAGTAAAAAAGAGGAGCGTCAGTACTGAGGCCAGTACATGGCGAGGCTAGAATTCGGCGGCTCTCGCCTACATAGGTATGGTGGGCTGAAGCGGCAGCGCATCGGCACTAAACAACCTATAGAGACTCGATACAACTGGCGTTTATCAGAGAGGGATAAGAAAGACCTATTCGAATCCAACCTGAAGCTAACACCAAACAAACCCATCCTGGTATTTCCCCCTCAAGACCAAACGAGGAAGTCGGACAGTTGGCAATTTTACTCATTCTATTATAGTTGCAGCAATTACTAATCAGATATAGATAGCATGAGTCATCCTGAAGCATAAGTAGTGGGCAGTTTTAGTCACCATTCCGTTGTAGTTGGAACATTTACTAGTCAGATAAAATTGTCCTGAGGAATCCCCAAAACCCAGCAGTTGTTGGCACTTTTATCACATTCCATTGGAGTTGCAATACTTACTAGGCATATATAACAAACGACCCAGATCCACCAGTTGTTGGCATTTGTAATATCCATTCCGTTATAGTTGCATCTGTTTACTAGTCACACATTAAGTCAAATTTATAGCACTACTTTAGTTATGCTTGTCTATGATCGAGATACTGTGCTCCAAGTCGTCCATAACCGCGGACACGGATTTCAGAAAGTTTTACCCTGCAGGGGTGCACAAATAGCAACACACACTCGATCAACCTCGGAAAAACCAACTCAAAACCCAACGAGGCTTTCACGACAAAGCGATCACAGGATTCATAAATATTTTAGGGGGCCACCCCATTAAGCTACCCGCAACGAAGTTGGCCGGCTCCGAGACAGACCCAAGGTTTGCGCCAATGGCTGTAAATGACTAGGAACCCGAAAGTGTGACTGGGCTTGTCGATACTGCGAAAACACTCCGCAATCCTAAACAGTACAGGTGCTCCACGCACAATCTTAAATAAAGCAGTAAAGCATGGCATAGGTACAGGATAGTAATAAAGCCCCAAACTACTTTGTGGCCCCAAGAAATAGAAATGAATCAAGCTCTGGCTCAAGGGGGTCCACAAGGCCTCCCGGATGTGGATAGTGCGAAAAATCAAGGAACAGGTATCAAGTACTCGGGGTCCTACGGGACACAAGTGAGCATGGAAGAACCAAATAACATCTATTGCCCACCGATGCCTCTGCATTAGTTATATCTAGCGAATTAATAGTTGTGTTTAAAGACATGATCATCTCCACCATAAACATCGGCCAGCATTCCAACAACTGTGGTACTTGACATCACGGGATTGCACCTGAGCATGCAACTACGACTCGCAAGGCCAGCTATCTACCAAACACAGGTAGTAGGACGTGTCCATGGCAATATAGAGGCTGCACGGGATATAACTGGTGCACGGAAAACTAAAGCATAGCGACACAGATAGCAATAGATCAACAAGAGGAAATAAAGACTATAAATGCAAAATAGGTAGAAGGGGAAGAGATGCTTGCCTGCGAAACACTGCCGAAGGATCATAGCCGGAGAACTTGTCGATACTCGCACCAACTCATCGGCCTAATCCGCGAAGAAGCAAACACTAGAAGAAACACCGAATGCAATATTTAATACTATGGCAGAAGATCCGGCATGCTTATGATATGATGCAGATGCGGTGCAATTAGGTAGTATTAAGCGGAACCGGGGTCCCGACAATTAATTAGGCGGTTCATGTTATTTAGCTACCCTGCAATTTAAATGTTGTGTTAACAAGGCAAAACTCGGTATCGGTTCGCTACACCAATTTAAATGGAGCCTGGAATAAGACAAAGATATCCCGCATAACACTCCATATTTAATCATGCGGTGAATCGGCATAATGCCCCCATACCCACAAATATGCATGCAAGCATGATCAATTTATATGCAACAGATCTTATATATAGCATTTATAAAGTAGGGCTTGGAAAAAGGTTCACACATTGGAACTCGGTGATCTTGGTTCGATGTGGTTCAGGTTCGGTCTCGCCGGGATCGGTCTTCGGGGTAATGGCCTTCGGCTCCCAGGATCGAGGTCTTCAGGGTTCGATCATCGGATCCATGTCGGTGCACTCGGGGTCTCGGCGTATTCGAGTCCACGAAGGAGATGTCTTCAGGTTCACATCCGTATGCGGGCCTTCAGGAGATCTTGGCAATGTCACGAAGATCTTGTCGAGAGACACTAATGCCCTTGTTCAACATCTAGTTCTCGTTCGGCGAGAGGTTCGGGCTTATCACATAGTACCATTGCTGTGTGGAGATCATCATCTGCAGCTCTTCACAGCGCTTCGGTACCACGCCATCTCAAACATAGCTAGCAGCATCTTAACATACCATAGCTAATTAGAAAGGGCCCTAGCATCTGATACATCGCAACATCTCAAAACAGTGCCATGCACTCACATAACTGAGGTTGGTTCTCGGTGGCGGATGGGTCCCTGTGAGCGAACAGAGGCCACGATTGCGGCTCGGGCAGAGGCGCACGCGGGCTCGAGTCGAGCAGGGCAGAGCACACACAGGCGGCGAGAGGGACGCAGGCGATGCAAGGGAGCTGGCCGACAGCAGCGATGAGGCTCAGGCCTGCGGAGCAGGGGATGACGGCGCGCTGGCAGAGGAAGACGCACCCAGAGCAGCGTTGGGCGGGGCACCGTACGAGGAGGGCGACAGCGACCAGAGGCCAACAGAGACGAACGTCGTGGGCACGGCCGGTTGCTGGCGAGGCGGCGGCAGATGGAGGAGGGGTGGCTCGCCGGCCAGGAGGAGCTCGGGCCGGGGTGGCTCGGGCCAGGAAGGCGGTGGAGGGGAGGTTGAGAGAGGGCGGCGAGCTCCGCTTGATGGGTGCAGACGAAGAGGGTCGGTGACAGGGCGACGAGCTCACGGAGGGGTGGCTCGGGGTCCTGGGCGGCGCCGCTGGGGTCCTTGGCGGTGCCCTGCACAGAGGTGGTCTGGGCGACGACCTCGGGCGCCGGCGGCGGGTAGGCGATGGGGAGGCGGTCCTGCGCGGGCCCCTGGTGGCGCTCGAGAGACGAGGTGACGGCCAGAGCCACGAGGAGGGCACGGCCGAGCAAGGGAGGTAGAGGCGGCGCTGGACCGAGATGCAGGAGGGGGTGTCGCTAACTGGCGGGGACGGAGAGGAGGCGCATGACTGGTTCGAGCAGTGGGTAGGGGTGGGCGTGGGCGGAGATCTCGAGGCGGGGCGGTTGCGTGAGGAGAGGTGGGGGCGTGGGGCCATGGCGATGCGGGGTGGGGATTGGGTTCGAGCGGGGCTGTCGATGGGAGGTGGAGACCAGGTGGAGCGAGCGTGGGAGGGCGTGCCTAGGCGGGAGGACTGGAGCATGTCGGGCAGGAGTGGGGTGTATCGGCAGGCGTGCGCGTCAGCGTCTTGGCCAAGTGTGTGCGTGTTCGGGTGGGGCTGCGGCAGGTGGGAAGAGTGGTCCTCGCGTGACCAGGTCGGGGTCAGTCCGCGAGTGGGTCGCAGGCGGTCGTGTCGCTGCGGGTTGGGTCTGGTTAGGGCTAGGTATAGTCTGGGGTTTGGGTAGACTAGGGTTAGGTTTAGGTCTAGATATTTTAGATGTTTTATCTGGGTAGTAGGCTGCTGCTGGCCGGGCTTTTGGGCCTGGCTGGTGGCGGCCTCCCCAGGAAAAATACTTTTAGTTATATTTGTGCTATTTTATTTTAAAGACTGTTTGTAAAAATATTTTTCGACAAAACAAAACATCCGGAAGGACCAGGGTTTTGATTTAAAATTAAGACGGGGAATATTTAGAAAAACAAATAGGCTTTTAGAAAATAGTTTTAAACAAACAAATGCATGATGACATGACGATGCTCAAATGCAATGTGGCATGATGACATGAGCATGCGGTCATGAAGGTGCAATGCACAAAAACAACGCGATTTTCTAGTAGTGGTTTTAGCGGAATGCCACACCTCTGCACTTGGAGGCCCAACACTGTCTACAAGAATAGAAGCCTGCGTAGACATCAACTACCAAAACCAAGAAAACCTACATGTTCCTCCAGGGACTCCGAAGTTTCCTTCTGCATAGGCGTCCGAGCAACCATCTGGTGCCCCCGGCGTGGGGGGAACTTGAAGAGTTGGCACCGGAGGTGGCCGCCACTGATGTCTACGCACTTCTATTCTTGTAGACAATTGTTGGGCCTCCAAGTGCAGAGGTTTGTAGAACAGTAGCAAGTTTCCCTTAAGTGGATCACCCAAGGTTTATCGAACTCAGGGAGGAAGTGGTCAAAGGTATCCCTCTCAAGCAACCCTGCAATCAAGATACAAGAAGTCTCTTGTGTCCCCAACACACCCAGTACACTTGTCAGGTGTATAGGTGCACTAGTTCGGCGAAGAGATAGTGAAATACAAGTGGTATGGATATAATACAACGGTGCCAGAAAATACTTTGATGACGTGGAAGAGACTAAAGGAAAACTGAAATAAAGATAGCAGCAAGCAAACATGTAACAGATCTAGTTGCAAACGGTGTTTCAATGCTTAGAAACAAGGCCTAGGGATCATACTTTCAGTAGTGAACACTCTCATATAAATATCTTCTCTTCATGATACTACTCTGAACTACTCTCCGGTTGGACACTCTAATCCATGGTAGGGCTATAACAGCACACCTCAAAGTTCGCTTTCCCCATCTAGATAACCCCACACTATCACCTTGAGCTCTAGATGGTTCCAACAAACACCACAATTTTATAGAAACATCCAACTCCAAATATAACTCATAACAAGTATTTGTAATCTCTATCCTAAGTGCCACCATGGTGTCACGCTGTCACTTTCACACACATGGGGAGAGAAGAGATCTATTAAAGCACTTGAGTAGCAAGGTAGATCTACTTTATTACAAAGCTCATGATCACAATATGATCATGCATAGAGAGAGAGATATGAACACATAGCTACCGATAGAACCCTTAGCCTCGAGAGAGAACTACTCCCTCCTCATCATGGGAATCAGCAATGGCGATGGAGATGGTGGTGGAGATCGATGGAGATTGCTCCGGGGGCACTTCCCCGTCCTGGCAGGGTGCCGGAACAGAGACTTTCTGTCCCCCGAATCTCCTCTTCGGTGGCGGCGGCGCTGCGGAACTTTTCGTGGCTGGAGGCTCGATTTTTTAGGGTTTTTGTATCAGAGGCTTCTTATAGGCGAAGGGGCAAGGTCAGTGGAGTGCCAGGAGGCCCACACCACCTGGTGGCGCGGCCAGGGGTCACCCGCGCCACCATTTAGTGTGGCCAGGCCCTGGACCTCCTCCGTCTCTGCTTTGGGCTCCGTGAGTCTTCCGGTAAAATATTGACTTTGGCTTTTGTTCTGTCCAATTCCGAGAATATTCATTTTCTGGCTTTTCTGGAACCAAAAACAGAAGAAAACAGGCAACTGGCACTGTGGCATCTTGTTAATAGGTTAGTTCCAGAAAATGTGTAAAAGTACTCCAAAGTGTGGACAAAACATAAGAAAGTAGATATAAAACAAGCATGGAACATCAAAAATTATATATATGTTTGCAACGTATCAGCCACCTGTGGAGAAGGAGATCGTGGCGCTACCTCCTTGTCTTTGGAGTCTGCGACTCCAGTCTCCTTTACAAAGCGGTAGTCATCAGACGATGACGGTGCAGTTTGACTACAAAACATATAAAGTAACTTCAGAAAAGCATATTTTGGGAGATAAAGATGAGTTAACAGGAGTATAAAACATACCTGTCAAAATTTTCGAGGTCGAACGGATCCTCTGATGCCTCCTTTGGTGTCCTCAGCTTCTTCTGCGGAGGAGGAGCCATGGCGCGCACAGGCACAGCAGGAATCAGCTCCTCTACCATAGTCGAAGGACCCTCCGGCATCGTCGGCAATGACGCATCTGAGTCCTTGCTTCGGGAGCGCTTGTGAGTCCCATTCCCACTGGACTCGGGGGCTTCCCGTTCTTCCTCAATAGGGACGGTGGAGCCCGACTCGTCCCCCTCTTTGGCTTCACGGGGGATTATTCCCTCGGTTTGAGGAGGCAACATAGTGGTCACCTTCCAGTCCTGAAACAAGGAATAAAACATCAGTATAAAGGAAAACCTGGCAGGCAATCGAAAAACAAGAAGAAATCCACCTCATGTGGAGGATGACTCGCACAGGAGGGAGGCATGGCTGAGTCACCAGGGAGTCTATCCTTGGCTATGTACTTCGTCAGCAGCCAAAACCTCTTGTCTACTTCAACTAAAGAAATGTTCTCTGGCGAGATGCGAGTGACATCATCAACACCAGTCCAGCAGCACATCGGATGTGCCCTAGCCTACAGCGGCTGCACTCGACGACGCATCCAGGTGCGAATGAGGTTTGCGCCGCCTACTTCCTTCCCTATGTGAAGCTCAAGGTCGCAGACACGCTTGTACAGAGCCTCGGTTTCTTCGGCTTCGCGGGGCATCACCGTGTTTTTCCACGACCTCCTTCTCTTGCATTCTGCCTTTGGATCAAAAGGCGCGAGCCCGAAGTGTTCCTCATCAACCTTCTGGTCACGGATATAGAACCACTTCTCCCTCCACCCTTGGATAGATGCATTGAAGTTGATAGTGAAATATGTGACATTGGAGTCTACATGGATCCCGCAGCCTCCAATATCATAGACTACTGACCCAGAGCCCGACTGGCGCTTCAGTTTGAAGAGTTTTTGAAAAGGCCAAAGTGTGGCTCGATTCCGAGCCAGCACTCACAAAGGGTGATGCAGCAGGCAATATGAAGAATGGAGTTTGGGGTCAACTGATGAAGCTAGAGCCCGTAGAAGCAGATTAACCCCCTCATAAACTTGTGAAGGGGGGAGAGAAAGATTGTGAACGACAAACGTGAGGAACATCACCCAAAATCCGCTGGGGGGACTGGGGATTACCTCGTCGCCGGGAATCCGACAGTCATCCTCAGTAGCAGGGAGAGCACCATATTGGCTCCAGTTGAAGAGCTCTGTCTCCTAGATGGAGGTCTGTCGCCACGACCCATTCATGACGCGCGTGCCCGCGCCCTTCTTCTTGCCAGCCGTGGCAGCAGTACTAGTGCCCGTGGTGGCGACACCCTTCTTCTTGGCCGCAACAATGGCGAGCGCAGATCCAGCGGCAGAAGCACCTTTCTTTTTCCCCATCTTGCGCTTGTAGTGGGAGCGCAGAAAGTAACTGGGAAAGGTTCGGAGGCCGTCCAGCGCAGCGAGAAGGTGCGAGCAATGGAGCAGCAAGGAGCAATAATGGAGGCAGCGCGCAAAGGAAGAAGATGAGTTGTGGGGGAAATTACCGCACGTCAAACCCCTACTTAACCTCACCGTGGATGCAATCCAACGGCTAGAAGTACACCAGCCAGACGCGTGGTGCAACTCGATATAGACGCGTGGCAGAGCAAACAACAAACCATCGCTCCACTCCTCCCATTACGCGTGAGACTCTAGGAGACGCAGTTAAACTCGAAGATTATGCACGCCTGGTCAAATCCAAGTCAGAAATGGGGCCGCACTTCTCGTAACGTCCTGTCAAAACCGCTCACGCGGGAAAGCGAGGTCATCCCATTGTTAGCGCTGACGTCATCCACTCCAGTAGGAGCATCTTTTGACTACTATAGTCCTTACTCGAGTCTTCGACTCGACCAAGCACTCGGGGGCTACTCCTAACAGGAGCACTGGCCGTGCACCCGATAAACTTCATAAACATACAAACATTTTTGACAATGAAATTGCACTTGAACCGTTCACTCGAATCAGCGATTTGATGACTACAAGTGCACAGATCGTTTGAAGCTAGTTTCGAAGTTCAAATATCGATCCCACAAGGAGCCCAAAGGTAAGTGTTTATTGGTGAAGTCTCTGTCACACCCGAAGTTGTCACAGGTCTTCAGGTGAATTGACTGCAAGTATTGAAATAAGAATGGGATTTTGATTAAATGCGATAGATGTAAATAGAACTAAAAATGTAAACTTCAGAAATATAAAGCATAAAAGTAAAGAACAGCTTTGCTTGTTTATTGTTTCCTGCAGATGATGAAAGAAGGCGCGAGGAGATTCAGTTCATGGTGATAGTGACTGTGCCAGGTGGACAAGTGGTAAATGTAACAATTATAATCTTATAGATATGTGTGTAGGCGAGCAACCCATAATTAGCTGGAACTCGTCTTGGTAGATTTCATCCCAACTTCAATAGTCCTACTAGCCTGCTACCAAAACCATGGTCAGACACTAGACAATTAAGACCCTTCAGGTTGCCTAGCGATTAAGCTCCTTGGATCGGACTAATGCAATAAGCACAGTGGCTACTCGATATCCTCGAGTCAACTAGCTTTCCATTGATATCCCTGTGTCACCCAGAGGTCGCCGGTCTACTAGCGTACAAGATCTTATCTATGTAGGACAAGGTATCATGTTGTCTGGGCCCTTAATTGGACAACAAGCATTAGGCACCCCATAGATAGTCAAGCACACATATTATAGTATTTAGAATCAATCACAAATTATTGGAAAATATATGAAGGCACATCACATCTCACTAATCCCCTACATCTCCCACGCCCAAGGGAATTACTCAGACATGAGAGAAGAACAGATCATCAATATAATTGAATAAAGGGAATTCGTCTTGGTATTACATGGAGATCCACAATAAGAATAGAAAAATATCCAACACAATTTAAGATGGGAAGAAACAATCTCAAACCTTAGTCTTGCAAGGTGGAGATCCCTCTCTCTCTCAAGTACAAGTAGTGGCTATGGGGGGTGTATTGGCTAGGAGGTCGAAGATCATGGAGCAAGATGAAGAACGTCTTCTCCTTCTTCTCTGGATCTTTTCTTTCTCCCTTCTGAATGGTGTGGCGGCTGCTGTGTTCTGTTTTCGTCCCCCATCCCTTCATGGAAGTTGTCCCTTTTGACAAGACAGAGGCGGCGGCAACTATGCGGCGGGAACTATACGGCCATTCCCGCCGTATAGTTGGTCGTTAAGCCGTCTGTGAACTCCCCTCGTGTGCTTCCAAAGTGGGACTTGCTTGTTTTCTCCAGAATATTTATTTCTCTAGTTAAATCCTTCTATTGACATTCAGAACCTGAAACACACATTAAAATCCAAGTTTTCTTTGCTACCAAAGTATTAGCGTTAGGTAAAGCCAGAAAACAATCAAATTCGGGAGAAAATTATCAATAAAAGCCATCAAAAATGTGTTGAATCTCACAGCTATCAACTCCCCCAAGCTTAGATGTTGCTCGCCCTCGAGTGACAAGGAAATAAGGAAGAATAGCGGAGATTCGAGATTGAAAGTAAAGGAACTCACAAGTTCGAAGTGGTGTCAAATTCTTTTCTTCTCAATCCCTGCAATCTTAAATATGATCATACAAGTATTCACAAGATTGCACTGAGTCCACTTTCTAACCACATATATCTTGCTAGCAAATAAATCATATGCCCAAGCAAGTGTCGGGAGATTTAGCTAGGAAGGCGAGACAAATTCTTTTGGTGCCTCTCTTTGTTGAGAGATGAATTTTTTTTGTTATTGCTTATTTAACTAATTAAGAGTACTCAAGTTGGCATCAAAATATTTAATTTAAGAACAACTCATCTACTCCCATGTCAAAATTTCAAGACTCTCAAAGCACCTTTTTCTTTCTCTTGTCTTTCAAAAACTTCAACTCTTTCATAGAGAAATTATACCACTATTTTTAACATGTTAATTGAGGCTGTGTTGTGCACTCGTGACCATGCCAATAAATAATATTGAGCAATAGTGGGCCAGAGGAGTACTACAGCTTCACTTGGAATGTGAAACCATGAGGAGACTAAAAATTTTACATGTCATAGTATTGCTGCTACAGACGTTTACATAACTCAATAGCCGAAATCAAGTGGTTTCCCATATTTAGATCGTTCATTGACTAGTGGAGTTAATAGTTCCGGATGGAGCACGATAGAGTTGTAATGACACGCGTAAAGCAATATCTTACGGTAATTATAAGAAAAAGTAGTGGCATAATTTCTACTACTTCGAAGCATCCGTTTAATCAAACAATTTTAATCAAGGGTATTATCGAGTCTATTTATATTAAGCACAATTGGGATGGAGTAGTTCCTAAATCAAATTCTTTGAGCTAAGCATGGACTAAAGTCATCTTTCAGATGCTTTTTCTTGTTGTAAAAATGCAGGATATTTTAACCAAGTTCATTGCTCATTGTTTCAAAACTAAAAAGAAGACACTAGCAAAGGAATAGAATTTGTAGGATAACAAGCTAAGTGGGGAGTGACTCTAGTGCAAGCAAGTAAATAATTGTAGGATCAATTTAAGGTTGCAAGGAGTGTGATGAAAGGAATGTGATACCTCCTCTTGCTTGCTTTTTTCTTGTATTCGAGTCGAACCTCTCCTATATTTCCATTTTGCCAAATCACATGAAATCAAGCAATCTCCGAGAGAAAAAAAAACTTGCAAATAAAATTACAAATATATTTTTTGTATTTTTGGTTTAGGAATGCAAAACTGAAAATAAACATGTAATTTTTTAAGAAATAAATCAAAAGAAGAAATAAAAACATGAATGCAAAGTTTGAAGGTTTTCAAACCTCCTCCAAGCTTAGGCTATTGCTCGGTTTAGTTGTCGCCGTCATTTAGCGGCTAGCGCGGATACTGGTAGAAGTCGGGGAAGTGGGTCATGAAGTGACTAAAGTTGTGAATCAGAGCATTCACATCTTGAAGAGTGTGGTCGATCTCTCCAACGCGCTGGTTGAGCTACTGAAACTCATGATAGGGGATGTAGCCGTACCCCTGTTGTGGCTGGTTGGGCCACGGTTCCCAGGATCCTCCTAGCTGTTGTTGCTGTCCTTCCCAAGCGGTGACCACTTCATATTTCTTGTATTCTATTTTATCCTAGTGTAGGCGGTGACCACTTCATATTTGTAATGTGAGATGATATGAACTTTGTATTCAGCACTTGTGTAAAAATTTGGCACTTGATACTATATATGTATCTCGATCGGACTCTAAGTGTGATAAAATTATACTTGTGTTTGTATTATATGTCGGTTTTCATCTACTATTTATACAATGTACTGTTTCTACTGATTTGTATAAGTAGTGTATAAATCTCGTATAAATACCTAATTGTACACCAGGAATGTATTCTACTTTGAATACTTGTAACACAGTCAATGGCGCATATGTTAAAGTTTCTGTGGCACATTATATTTCCGTGGTGCATGACTTCTTATGCGCCACTGAAAATATCCATTTGGCGCATAGAAAGAAATGCGCCATAGAAGTCTGAGATTTCTGTGGAGCATATCGATATGCGCCACAGAATGCAGATAGCAGTAATGACGTAACAGTGGCGCATTACATATGCGCCAAAGAAAGATAAAGCCCATGCGCCACGCCACTGAAGAGGTATTTCCTAACAGTGCTTGCTCCAAAACGAAGAATGAAACTCTTCACCTCGTCTGTGACCTTATGCTATGCTGTTGGAAAAACTCCTACGCAAACTCTTCCGGCTACCTGGATGGCAAAATGACACCGGACATAGGAAAACTTGTCCAGTCATCGATAAAAAAAAAGCTACTCCCTCCGTTCTCTAACATAGACCTTTTAAATATTTTAAAGTAAACTAGATTGAGACTAAAATGGATGAAGCAAAACAAGAAAATACGTCTAGATACATGTATTTAAATAAAAATAAATTAAAAGATCTTGTGTTAGTGAACAGAGGGAGCAGAAAGTTGGGTGAACCGGTTGACGCGGGGCAAAATTGGTCCTAATCGTCCTAGTATTGGCCGTGTCGTCGTCGACGTCCGCGCAGCATGTCGTCGACGGTGTGGTGGAGCACCCGGGCGCGTACGGCGAGCGGCCACCACCTCGAAGAAATGCACAGCATACGCATGATGCGATGACTCGGACTGCACGGCTCTGCATGATGCGTGCATCGAGGCGGAGTTGTTCTGTCCCGGCGAGAACTGGTCGGTGTTGCTCGCCATGCTGTCCGAGGAAGAAATGGAGCGAACCCACGGCCACGGTGGCACGACCACGCACATAAACGCGGAGGTGGACGCGGTCCCAGCCCAGACGACGGTGCGCGACGTATACGGTTGAAGAAGCCCAGCACCAGCCGAGACCAGCAGCGGCTGACCCGGGCCGGCGAGATGATGTCTCGGTGCGTGTGGAGCCGACGAGAAGCATCAGCCGGAGGATGCAGAGCATGAGGTGAACCACACCCACTGACTTTCAGGTTAATAGAGCGATTTGATATATTATTCCATTGAAAGACCGTATCCTCCTTACACATTCAGCTTAACAACAACATCAACAGTTTCACATTATTCTGCTGCCACTTGGTAAAGCTATAACCAGACAGGCATGTCCCCAGTGTCCATTGCACACAAGTTGCTGCAATGCATATGACACTCTTTCTTCTAGCCTGTGTGAGTCACCATATGATAATTTTCTACCTAATATGCACATGGTCGGTTGCTCTGCTTGTTGTCATTGTTTCCTAGTACAACTCAAGTCACCTTGCAAGGTTGACTTAACCTTCTAAGGTTCTCCACATACATGAATTATACCTCATCATCATCATCATGAATAACATGTAGAAGCATAAGAAGAAAAGAAAAAAGACATAGCCCAAAGTTGCGGAAAGCTTCAGATTACCTTTGATGCGATTTCCTCTTGGCACTGCAGGCTGAAACGCGAAATCAATAGTACTACTACTATTTTAGTTGGCCAGAGGAAAAAATATGTAGTCATACCTTTGGCACTGATCTGAACCGAAGTATGTTAGATGACTTCAGATCCCTATGGATAATTGGGGGATTGCAGTGCTCATGAAGATACCCTAATCCCCTGGCCAGGTTTATAGTTTACAAATGCATATTAGAATGACCCATCATTAGCATCTAAAGTGTTCATTAGCACAAGATGGGGAACTTTGCTGTGTCAAGAGCAATCTTCATCACGATGTGCCAACAGATCAATGTGATGGGCCTATGCAACCACACATTATCAATACTTCTTATACTCCCTCCGATCCAAATTAATGTTCTTAGATTTGTCTAGATTCGGATGTATCTAGTCATGTTTTAGTGCTAGATACATCCGAATCTAGACCAAATCTGAGAACATTAATTTGGATTGGACAGGAAACATGTAGAGCTAAATAGACAGGAAACTGGCTCAATCCCATGACTAAATACATCCGAATCTAGAGCAAATCTGAGAACATTAATTTGGATTGGACAGGAAACATGTAGACCTAAATAGACAAGAAACTGGCTCAATCCACTGAAAACAACAACGACAGAACTTAGGACCACCAGCAGACGTCAGAGGTACCAGAAGCTCTGGTTACAAAATAAAGAAAATCATCGCATGGTCAAAGGTCTAGAGAAGTCAGGCTTTTAGCCCGGTGCTATTGGGAAGGATGCCTAGCAAACCCATGGTTCTAATGTGTCCAGAAAACAAGCATTACCAACGCACCTATATGTACTGTACGACAGAGTATGGCTGAGAAAACTAAAGAATAAGTGAGGACATAGCACTAGCAACAGAGATTTTACCTGTGCATTGAGGGCTGAACAAAGAAACACGGGGCAGGGGGGGCTCCCTCTCTGACAATAGCAGTCCCTCCTAATCACAAACGACCAAAGCAATCTCTAGAAAGAACAAGCCAGAGAAATAGGGAACAGAAGAATGTGTAGTGCTCCCAGAAAGATTGGAGAAAACTCAGCTGCAAACCTGACCAAACAACCAGAGAAGATCCCTGCAGTCGCCCCTCCATCTTGCTGAAGAAAAGGTAGTAGCAACATACCCTGCCAGGCAACCAGGGAAGACAAGCAATTACGAGGTCCTCTTAGCGAGCGTCTGGGGAGCTCCTTGGATGGTTGCATCTCGGAGGGAAATTGTACTACATCAGAAAACGCAAAAAGGTTCAATTATAAAATATTGAAGAACAACCAAGACATCTAGAAAAAAATAGCTCACCGAAACACAGATATTCGGTAACAGTAGCCACCAGCGCCCACCAAACTACACCTGCAAAATAACAAATCAACAGATCAGAAATCAGAATAAGAATAAAAACTGAACACCCAAAATCCCAAATGTAATATACCTGCACCCAGAAGAACAGGCGACGCCAACTGAAAAGTAGCATGCCAATAACCTGCAAAAACCAACAATAACCTGATGCAAACCAGAAACTACCGTGCAATCAAAATAAAAGCAAGAGACCAAACACTGAAGCCCAAACAACAAAAAGAGCTAAGCTACATCTGGCCTCAGACTTTATGCTGCACAAAGCTCTACCAGCTGACAAGTTTCAGATGAATCCATGCACATCATTTGCACCAGAAGAGAACATTCAAGAAAAAAGAAGGCCCTGGATTAATTCATATATCATTTGCGCCCAAAAGACCATGCCAAGAATTTCGTCTCAGATTGATTGCTTCTAATCATTTCCACCAACTAAAAGTTAAAAGTACAAATAGAAAGTTGTAGTTTTTACACTTTCAGCTAGCAAGAGCATCAGGTTGAAAAAAAAAATCAAAAGGTAAATCTGGTGCATCAGTGCATACTGTTGCATTTCCGATGAACGGTCAAATTTGCATCAGCTTATAACAAGAATATATCATCATTGGCCAGAAATCCTAAACTAGCTCAATTAGAAGAAAAACAACTTCAGTACCAGAAAAGAAATTCGGGCTGTTCTAAAGGTATATAAGCTAGCATAGTAGTCAAAACAGCAGTAGTACTCATACGGAGAAGAAACAGTCCATATAGACTGTTTAAGAAAGATTACTGAAGATAACATTTTTTAGATTATTGCACCATTGGCCAGAAATGCTAAACTAGCTCAATTAGAAGAGAGAGAAAAAAGTACGGTTATGTACTGTATGACAGGGAATGGCTGAGAAAACTGCAGGGAGAACATACTGATGTTAGTAATGACATGTCTAATATGGAGATATAAACAGTAAAAATGACATGCCATGATTCTATGCAAAAATGTGTATACTATTCAATTCAAGGGCTATTTTTTAAGTTTTGGCAAGTTGAGTGTTTTTTATATGCTAAGTTTTATTATTTTACTACTATAAACTATCAAAGAGAGGGGGAGGGGGAAATATCACCGGTGTGGGTTCCATGGGAACCCTTTGACTTGAGTTCCGTTTTTGATACACGGCCGCGAAATCCAAAACCAAACCACCTTACACTTGCTTCCTGCATAGTTGTGTCCTTAACTTCGCAAAAACTCTCTGCCCATCCGGTTGGTTCGACGGGGTCAGCTCCCAAACCAGGGGTCCGGTCTTGAGACTGGAGGTTGACCGGGTCTGACCAATCCACCACATATGTTGACACACGTCGCTTAAATTTTGATTTGAATTCCGTCCATGCTTGATATTTATAATGATTAACACGTGCCAAAAAGTTCCATGCAAAATGGAAACCAGGTTTTAGCGTGAAATGATGTACTGAGTTCGCAAGGCAATCAGCCACCGCATCAAGAAGGACCAGGGACTTGTGCCGCTGTGGCTTATCCAGCTTGCATGTGTAACCTTGGCAGACCCCCTCCGGTGGATGTGCTGTTTGGCCCGAGGGGCCAAAATCATGACATATGAGATATATCTGACCAACATGTGGATCAACGGGAACAAGTGCCTCTAGCATGGATCTTGAAGGGTTATCAAATTTGTTCCAGTCCGGTGAAAAGATGAACTCATCAACGTCTATGAATGCCATCCATTGGCAGGAACTTTGCTGCAAGGCGGCGCAATGGGAAAGCCCTGCCTCCTGGGTTTTCGTCCAAGGCCAGGACACTGTCGAGATAGCGATACCGGCAGATCTCAGACGTGCAACCTGATCTAAAAGGTCATCCTCGCTACCGTTGTCGTATATGATGAACTGATCAACACCAACGGCTGCGTGGTACAGCACCCACTCCTGCAAGAATTTAGCTACGTTCCTAACCATCGTGCAAGCACAAAACAAATTTCTTTGACGTGTTACGGGCAGGCCAGCTTGTTGCGGGTTGTAGATGGCAAGGGAGGGTACAGGATCCTCGCCATTAAGCACTAACGTGACATGGATGTCTATGTTGCCACCAATTAAAGGTGGAGGTGGAGGAGGGCACCTTATGACTTGCTGCGCTGAAGTTATCGCTGGGAAGGAAGCCTCCGAGCCATCAGCACTGCGCCACTGCCACGGTAGATGCACTGCACATTGGCAGCGGGTGTTCTGATGACCCCTTGCCAGCGGTTTGGGCCCTTGGCGAATACGAGGACATCACCTCCGTGGAGAACAGCGGAATCGAACACCAAAGTGTCGTTCCAACTTAGCATCTTGCGGGAACCGGTGGCAGGGGCAGGGGGAGCAGCAGCAGCCGCCGCCGAGGAGAAAACCAGCGTGGGTGCTTGGAAGTTCTGCATCCCGTGCGCTGAGTCCGGCATGAGACAGAGAAAGGCGTGGCGCCCGGGCCCTGGCAGCCGCCCGAGCGCGCGCGCCGGGGACGACGTCCCACCCTGGAAGACGCAGGTCGCCTTGGCAGAGGCGGGCTCAGCGGCCAGGACGAGAACCTCCCGGTCCGGGAGCAGGACAGCATCCAGTTCTTCATGCTGCGGCGTGGATTGACCGCGCACAGGAAGTAGGCGCCGCGGGAAGGGGAGCTCGGGTTCGCGGTGCTGGTGCGCGGGCGAGGGCGAGAGCAGCAGCTCAGGCGGCGGCAAGAGCAGCATCTCAGGCGGCGGCGAGAAGAGCATCTCAGGCGGCGGCGGGAGGAGGCTGTGCTGCTGCAGCGACCAAGAATTGGCGCCGAGGCCGAGCGATCCGTGGCCGCCGGCTCCGAAAAAGAGCAGCGCGCCCACACCCCCGGCGGCGGCGGCGGCGAGGCTGCGGCGGAACCAGCTGCGGCGGCGGTGACGCGGCATGTCGGCGGAGAAAGCTGGGTGTTTTGGAGGTCTTTTCGCGGGAGAGAGCAGAGCAGAGCAGTTTCGATCTGAATCGCGGGCGGGAGAAAGCAGAGCTAGGGTTTCGATCGATTCCAATCGAGAGACTTTGTTTGCGCAAAAATCGAAATTCTGGTCGGAGTCAGAGTCGGAGTTCGAGTTCGGGTCGGCTGCTTTACTTTCACGCAACTACTCTGACCAGCCTATATCCAACTTGTGCTCCGTCTGCTTCTGATTTCTTCTTTTCGTCACTCAAGAGTGATTTCTAGAATTTGTTGTTAGTTGGATCTAATCTCTAGATTTCTAACCTTTTCAGGAAAATAATCTCTAGTACCACTACTATACTTTCTATAGCATGACTAACAGTACCCTTAAATCGACAACCCTTGAATCGCAAGTACAGGGTTTCAAACTCGTCAGCGGTGAGCAGTACATGTAAATCCAACTCTTAAATCGCGATTTAAACTGAAATTTAAATTAACGACATCCAGTATATACATATTGCAAAATTACATCTAAAAAAAATAGTGTTTGGAGAGCTCGCGGAGGACGTCGCCGCGTCCTGGTATGTCCAAAAGGCGAGCTCCTAGTCGGCGGCGAGCTCTAAGTCGCCGCTTGCCGTCAGCGGCGTGCTCCTAGTCGTCGAGGACGATCACGTCGACGTCCATGTCATCGACGGATGCCAGTCCGGCCTCCTCCTCCTCGCCGCGGATGGTGGCGACCGCCTCCTCGATCTCCTCTTGCTTCTTGGAGAGCTCGACGGCGGCGATGGAAATGCTCTCTATCTCTCTCGCGCGTGGAAATGGGAGGAATTGCTCGTCGGAGTACGCGCGGAAATGCGGCGACGGCTAGGGTTTGCGGCGGAGGGACACGGGTTCTGACCCATCTCCGCCGCCCGGCCGATAGAAATAGGGTTGCAACGGGCCTTTCACGGGCCCCTGTGAATTCCGTTTATGGGCTGGGCCGTTTTTAGGCGATGTTAGCTCGATGGCCCGGGCACAAGCCCGTGTAACCGCCGGAATTTTAAGGACACCGGCGTTTTAAGAGTGTTGTTAGCTCTTATACTAGCAAATAGTATCCCTCCGTTCACAAAATAAGTGACTTGGGAAATCGTTCTGACATGACTTTCTTCTGATTTCCACACTAATAGCGTAGATTATCGTCCGTGGATAAGTGATTGCAATCCTACCATATAGATATGGGATCTGGGGACATCATTTTGGCTTTCATAATATGAATTCCTTTAATGAAAAACTATTTAGCGCATTAAGATATGACAAAATCTTGAGCTTTTATATACAATATAAAGGTGACTATGGTTATAGCTTCAGCGTTTGGTCAAGCTTCTCCATCACTAGAGGGCAAACACTTCGGTCAATCCACTGCCGCTCCCCTTGGTCCTTGCTAGACACCGCCACCCACCACGCAACCACCTCAGAAGCTCGCCCAGTGTCGCCGCGCCATGGATGTCGTCATGTCCAAGAGCTAGTGTGACGCCTTGCGAGCCTGCTTGTGCGGGTTCGGCTGCCAAACGAGTGCCTCAGAGCTGTAGAACTGGCACCGAAACAGCTGCAGCGGCTCCTGCTCCAGCTCCACCTCCACACCAGCAAAGGTCGATACCAACCAGCCGAAACAAAGCATTTCCTCCGCCGTTGGCACGCATAAATGTTGTAGCTTCCGGGCCTTCCCCTCCTCCCATGGGCAACAAGACATCAAAATGCAGTTTGTAAGGTTTATGTCTGATGTGTAAGAATCTTCTAGGAGTTGATCAAGCACTGATATAAGCACGGTTGTTACATGTCTGTCAGATGACTGTGTGTTAGCGTCCACTTGGCCTAGCCCAGCACTCAGCCTATGTTCTGGACGTTCATGCGCTCACGGCCCAACTATAAGAAGAGAGCTCACTCCATCCCAAAAGCCCGGACTGAAAGGAGGAAGGAATCTCTCCCTTATAAGCTGGGTGTGGCCTCCTCCCGTAGGTGAGGTGGGACTAAACTAGTGTATGATGGGTTCGTAGCATGGAAAACAAAAAAATTCTACCACAAGAACGAACAAAATCCAGACCTAATCTAGATAAAAGCCAAGATCTAATCTATTAGACATGTGCAACGAGATAGATCTGTACTAACCCTCGTAGAACCGAAAGCGTTACGAGATTAGATCTCAGGGTTGATGTAGCCGATCACTTGCCGATCTCAAGATCGTGTGGACGATCCTTCCAGCGTTCAGCCGCGTGGCCGGCAATGGGTCACACGCATGAGTCGGCAGACCTTCCTCTCCTGCTTCCAATGAGCTGGAGGTAGTAGATCTTCTCCACGGAATCCCAGCAGCACGACGGTGTGGTGGTGGTGGTGGAGTAGAGAATTCTAGGGGAGCGAAGGAGGAGGAGAGAGGCGGCGGCTAGGGTTTGTTATGGGAGAGTTCTAGGGGGTGGCGCCCCCTCCCCTCTATTTAAAGGAGGGAGGCACCATGGGAGGGGGAGTCCTAGTAGGACTCCCCTCCCTCCTTGGCCGGCGGATTGGGAGGGGGGAGGAATCCTCCTCCCCCACGAATCCGTGTCTTGCCCCACAAAGACTCCTTGATCATTTCTTGGTTTTCAAGCAAACTCCAAGAAATCTTCTAGAACCTTCCAGAACATTCCGAAACCTTCTAGAATCTCCATACAAACACTCTGGAACATTTCCTAACTTAGAAAATGATCCCCAATATATGAATCTTATTCTCCGGACAATTCCGGATCTCCTCGTGATGTCCCGGATCCAATCCGAGACCAACAACATTCGGTCTCCAACGCACATTCCATATCTACTTAAAACAACTTGAACCTTAAGTGTCACCCTACGGTTCGTGAATATGCGAACATGATGAAGACACCTCTCCGATCAATAACCATCCGGGATCCGAGATCCATAATGGCTCCCACATACTCAACGATGACTTCGTGATCGATAGAACCATTAACATACGAAACCAATTCCCTTTGTCACGCGATATTCTACTTATCCGAGGTTTGATCGGTATCTCCATACCTAGTTCTACCTCTATCGATAAGTACTCTTTACTGCTCCATGTTATGTCATCCCTTGTGACCTAGTCACATGCTTGCAAGCTAACTAGATGACATTCCACCGAGAGGGCCCAGAGCATATCTATCCGTCATATGGATGGACAAATCCCAATCTTGGTCCATGCGCTTCAACACATACTTTCAGAATACCCAATGGCACCTTTATAACCACCCGCCATTTAAGCGGTGTTTGATGTCATCAAAGTACCCATCCGGTGATGGTGATTAACATAACCTCATGGTCGAAGGATTAGGTTACTATGCATTTGAAAGCTTATAGCAATACGAACTTAATGACTTGATCTTATGCTACGCTTACTATGGGTGTGTGTCCATCACATCATTCTCCTAATGATATAACCTTGTTATTAATGACATCCAATGTCCATGATCAGGAAACCATGATCATCAATTAATCAACAAGCTAGTTCCACAAGAGGCTTACTAGGGACTCTTTTATGTTTACAAAACACACATGTATCAGTGTTTCCTTATAATACAATTATAGCATGGGATGTAAACATTCATCATAAACACAAAGATATAATAATAACCACTTTTATTATTGCCTCTTGGGCATATCTCCAACAGTGTAGCCTCCACCGGTCAACAGCATCCTAACATCCCATCCCCCTGAGAAGCCCCTCAGGAAGGCATGGCGATCGCTAGCTCTGATACCAGATGTTAGCGTCCACTTGGCCCAGCCCAGCACTCAGCCTACGTTCTGGACGTTCATGCGCTCACGACCCAACTATAAGAAGAGAGCCCACTCTATCCCAAAATCCCGGACTGAAAGGAGGAAGGAATCTCTCCCTTATAAGGTGGGTGTGGCCTCCTTCCGTAGGCGAGGTGAGACTAAACTAGTGTAGCCTTCACCGGTCAACAGCAGCCTAACACTGCGGCATACTATTACACTATTTGTCTTCTTTTTAGCCTTTTATTTAAGTTGACATGCATGCAGGTATTGGTGCCTTGACTTCCCTGTGGGCGGTTTAATTTAGTCTATTGTAACTAGATAATGGAAGTGATGGGTAGATGCAAGATTTTTTTTTTTGAACGGGTGAGGGGTCCCAAAAGACCCCGAAGCTGCCATCCATTAAACACGGTGGGTATCAGAGATTACAACAGGACATAAAGAAAAGGAAAATTACAAAGAAGTCCTGCACATAAGCACGGAGGACCCTAAAACTAGGAAAGGAAACGCAATCAGGTCCTTTATCCACTCCACCGACGATGAACCTTGGCCGCCGGCCGCCTTGACGCCGTCGGGGACGCACCACTTAGCGAGGGGAAGGCGGGGAACTCCAGCCCAAGGATTCGGAGGGGGCCTCCACACTGGAGGTTGAAGAGACGCTACCATGGCGTCGAATCTGGCCGACTTTGCGGCACTGGGTCACGACAACGATGAAGATTGCCCGTGAATAAGCTCGAAAAGGCAGCAGCAGCAAGGTCCGTCGACGCTGCACGAGAAGACCGAGCCCTCCCCTCAGAGCTCCTGCCCGAGATGAGGAAGAGAAGCCAAAGAAAAAGCAGCATCGACGGACCCAAAGCTTCATAACCAGCTGCAGCTCGCCGAAGTCTGCCCTCCAGCTCTCCCCCGCCGCCACGGCCAGCCAAGAGAAGAGGAAATGACTCCACGACGCCCAACTGCTAGCAAGGAAGCCGAGCCTTATGCCCGAGCCGCGGGAGCCCCACCTCTCCACCATGACTCCAACCAGAGGAGCATCGAGAGAAGAGGACCATCGTGACCTCCTGATGCCGCCCGCTTGCATCAAGGAGTAGCTCGGAGGCACCACCTCACGCCGCCGCACACAAGAGCTCGCTCAACTCCCCCCGCCGCCACGGCCGGCCAGAGAAACGGTTAGATCTTGCAGCCACTGCCTGAAGAAGGTACCGAGGACAACTTTATTCAGAGTAGAGCCAGTCACCGCTGTCGCCACCCCTCCACCAAGGAGCAGAAGAACTCCGGCGAGCAACCAGAGGAGACATCGGATCTGGCTGCTCAGATCCAAGCCAACCCTACAACCTACGGGTATATAGCCCACTACCAGCACGAGGCCACCCCTACAACCTAACCTATCTACTCTGGGGCTATCCCTCCCCCATCTCCAACCGGCGCCGCCGGTGGAGAGAGCTCAGGGGCGGCCCGGCGACGCTTGTTGGACTCTCAGAAGAGGGAGGGAGAAGAGGACGTGGAGAAGAGAGAGGTCGTAGATACAGGATTGGTCTGCGTGAAGATGTCCGAGCATGTTTTGTTCCTGTACAAAGGTTGCCACATTATTCGTTGAACATGCCTGAGCTAGGTTATTAGAAAATGCAAATAAATATGGATAATACTTTGGCTTAGTCTAAACCAATCTTACCACAATTTTGGAACTAATTGTTGACAGAAAAGTATATGACCCTAAGTGGTTCGATTTCACTAAATCGCAATGAGTGGCAACTTTAGTACATGGACTAAACAGACTTATTTTTTTTTGCGAATTGACTAAACAAACTTATTTAACTAACACTTGTCACTACTAGGGAAAATCCTATAGGAGACAGGATTATAGGAGGCGTATCCCTCAAGCATGCGCCTCCACTAAATACTTGAGGCGCATGTCTAAACGGTGCGCGTCCTATATTTTATTACTTGAGGCGCATGTCTAAAGGGCGTGTCTCCTATATCTCATATACCGACCAGATCTGCCTTCCCCCACTTACTCGAGGCGCATCTACTCCATATGCGTCTCGAGTAGTTCAAATACTTGAGGCGCATAGGAGCAGATGCGCCTCTAGTAAGTTGTGTCACTAGTGGAGAACGGGCCTTTAGTCCCGATCTGTAAGAGCCTTTAGTCCCGGTTGTGGTACCGGGACTAGAGAGGCGGGACTAAAGGTCCACCCACTAGTCCCGGCCCGCTTACCAGCCGGGACCAAGCATCCACATGGCCGCCCCTGCGCGCGCTAGGTCCCCCCCATTAGTCCCGGTTACTATTACAAACCGGGACTAATGGTTCTCTGCCATGGTAGAGTTTTGGCCCCTTTTTCTGTCGCGACAGAGAATTTATTTTGTTTCTATTTATTTATTTTTCATTTCAAAATAGATTTCTAGGCTATCACATACCGTACACGTTACCGGGACTAGAACATACAAATATATACGTGATAGTTACATGGAGAACCATTAGGATCGAGCATAAACAAATATATACATGATAGTTACATGGAGACATCACAGTTACCGGGACTAGAGCCCGTCTATTCAATTACACGGTCGGGGGATCATCGATAGCGTCTATTCACACTAAATTCTCCGGCGTCATCTATCATCTCGTTCATCAAGAATCCTGCCAGTTCTTCATCAATTCCTAGTAGGCGTTGCTCTGGTAAGAGCTGATCCCGCATTCTATCGAACTATATAAGAAAAGGAGATCAATATATTAATACCAATCATGATAACAAAAAGTGACGGTAATAAAAATAATGTTGTGAATGTATTTCTTACATCGACTTTATAATTTTTGTGCTCAGTGATAAACGTGCGAATGAACTCGCAAACGTAGAATCCACATCGATTTGTCCTGGGTGGTTGCCTAGCGCACTTTACGAGAATATAATTCAATCAAAATAATATTCTAGCATCATAATTGTATTGAAACTATAGAAGTAAAAAGATATGTGTACTACTTACCGAGACCGGCTTAAACGTCAGCTTCTTACTAAAGTGACCTGTAACCGCACTTTTCAACTGGTTCTAAACCCTGCCCAGTAAAGAAAATGAATGAGTTATTTATTACGTGATACCTCAGGAAATCAACGAAAGAGACCGATGTAGCACGGAAATTACCTCTAGAGCGTGTCCTGCATGTCCCTAAACTGTTCCAGGGGTCTTTTTAATGGGTCCATGACTTCAACTCTTCCCTTTATCAAGTTGAATGTTTAGCAGAATCTAGTGAAATCTACAGACACGTTTATATATATATGGGAAATAGTCCCCTGCCCATGGTAGCCACGGTGCATAGGGTAGCTGTCCTTGGATTAGATTTAGGGAGCACACGGTGTTAGATGTTAAAACGACAACTATCCATATTGCCTCTAACGAATTTCGACCGAGAGCACACGACGGCAGTGACCATGACCGCAAATTACACCCGTATTACACGGGAGACATGCATTGAACGGTGCACTTTCCAACCAATCATCAAGTTGACCGCAATACACATCCATAAAATATGGTCGTGGAGAGAACACATGCGTGCATCATGGACATCAGCATTCAAATCGTACGCAGTAATACACATCCATTAAACTAGGTACGGCAAGCAACACATACGTGTTTCATGGAGTATCTTCACGAGGTAAAAAATCCATGTATCCCGTACTCAAGACATGCATGCCATAATGATCAATGGTCATCAAGTCGGCGGCGATACACATGCATAAAATATGGTCGACGGATAGAACACATGTGTGTTTCACCGGGTATGGTAGACGGACAGAACACATCCGTGCTTCACCGGTCGGCTACAAATGATAGATGTAAAGTGCAGATCACTGCGATTTTCTATTGAAGCTTCGATCGCACCCATCCGCCGGTAACGGATTTAGAAGAGCAATATATACGGTGTTAACGCATGGATGCGGGCATAGACTGAAGTATGGGCTATGCGGTCATGGATAGATTGGAGGATGCGGCGGTGCAGAGCCAGTTCCTTTTGCAGGCGGACGTGAGAAGAACCGATGGGCAACAGGCAGAATTTAATGACCCTTGGAGACCGTGATGGAAACCAGGCCGCGGTTCAGAGCGATTCAAAGAAGTAGTACATGCGTACAACACGGCGGTCATGGTTTCTTTTTTCACGTTCTCAGCATGGTAGACTGAGATTGGTTCATTTTTCTTGCGATGGAATTTAGTGCTGAGCTGAAATAGTATTCCGCAATGGACTTTTGAGATTGTCTGGTCATAGTTTTCTTCTGATGTACACTTTGCATTCTTTTCTGACCTGCACTTTGCAATTTGTTCTCAGCAGGTTGGATCTGCTTGCTCCTTCCTTCAGATGGATTAGTCAATTTATTTTGTAAATTTGGGATAGTTAATTGTCTAAAAATTTGGAGCAAATTTATGTGTTGATTTCCTGGCATACACAACAAATGCATGCATCGTGCCATTAGAGTACTATTGGCATATACATCTATTGTCATTTTTTCTCATGGCTATGGCTAGGGTTGTGCTATTTCCAAGGTAAGCTACTTGCTCAGCCTATGCATGCATAGTGCCCGTAAGCAACCTGTGAAAGTACCAACCGGTGTATGTTTCCCATGATAAACGGTTAGCGGCGCATGCTGAATACGGTGGATGACGGACATATCAACTTTGTTAAATAACCGTTACCCGCTTACATCCATCAAGGAGCATATGCTCCACAAATCGAACGGTGAGCAAGGTATGCACCGCAGCCACCATGGGCACCATGTTTATATATATATATATATATATATATATATATATATATATATATATATATATATATCAGTAACTCATCAATAACACTTAAATTTAGTAAGCAAAATTGAATGTGTACACCAGAGTAAGACCCTCACTTGAAATTGTAAGGAAACAGTATATGGTCATAGAAATTTTGCTCCGTTAGAAACCTTAGAAGGTTTTCCTCCGTCTCCTCGGGTTTATCCATTAACGTCTTTATATGTATTTTATCTGGGTCAATGAACCCAACACTAAAGAGTGACCTTCTTTTACATTCTTGGATCTTCATTCTGCATAATAATAGAGTACAAAAGGATATAATAAGGATAATTACATGCAATGAACTGAATAACTAAAAAATTGAACAACTTATATGTAGATAATGAATTTAACAACTTACAGACAATAGAAACTCATGATAGATTTGTCAAGGGCGTCGAAAGCATATAACTGGAAGAGTTCTAGAAACTCAACATGGAACTCTTCTTCTTGGAAGTAGTAGTCATGTGGTACTTTCGCCACGATCATTATTCTCTCCTCCTTTGCGGCTTTCAAGTACCAGTTATGTAAACTCCGCATTTGTGTTGGTAGTTGTTGCAACCTCTCTTGGGTGACCAATGGCATCCCTGGGACATATTGAGGGACTACATCAGCCTTGGGTAACTTGTCGTCCTGCGAACCTAGCAATTCCTCAATAGTCACATTCATAGTGTCCGCAAACTTCGCATCTTCTTCCATATCCTGCTGGGGAATGTCATAGGATGCCACCCTGAGGGGTGGGATCGATTTTTTGGCCTGTTTCCCGAGTTGGGGGACGTCCTTTCTTTTCCCGGTTGCACTTTGACTTGATGATTTGCTCCTGCTTGCACTTTTACTTTATTTGCTCTTCTTCACTTCCTTTTGAAGCGTGCGTAGATGGTCATCTGGCTTATGGTGCAAGTCATATTGCGATTTTGTGTTCAGAAAACCAAGTGCATACGCTTTTTGCTTCTCGGTGTATACCGAGGCGGGCTTAGGTTTCTTCTTTTGAAGCTGCGCAACACATTCGTCCTTTGCGATCGCTGTGGTTTCCTCTTCAGTACGATCGTAAGGTCTGATGGGAAGATTCTTATGAGGTACTCTTGGGAGGGGCGACATTTGTCGTTTTGGGTTGCTGCATCGTTTAGTACTCATCTATGGAGCATGCTTCCGCTTATTGTCCTTAGCGGGCGGCGAAGACGACTGACCCTGTGGCGGAGATCGAGATGGACTCGAGCTATGGTGGTCGTAGTCATGGGGTGGGCTTCTTGGAGGTGATGGAGGTGAAGGTGACATGCAACGACTCGGAGGCGGTGTTGGCCTTGGCGCTGAGCCTAGAAGCTTAATGTTGTTCTTGTCCCATAGAATGATACCACCCAATACTTCTCCGAGTGTCCTCTCACCTTCCGGTCCAGGAATGTCAAGCTCCATTGAGTCCCACCCTGTTGCGATTTCATCCACCCCAACTTTAGCATAGCCAGCTGGAATCTCACGGCCATGCCAGCGTGCGTTAGGTGGACAAGGTAAAGCACATCCGACAACGACCTTGATGGATAGGTCCTTCACTTCTGATGGAGCTCACAAGATGTTTGCTCCTTGATTCCATCCACGGGGTAGCCGAGACCACCATCTACCATCCGTGCATCATCAGACGGGACCTCCGATTCAGCCACGCTACTTCTCCGCTGAGATGGGACGGCGGTAATATCGAGTGCAGGATCTTGCATGCACGCTACTCCTCGAAGTTCGTCAATTTGTTGCTGATGAATTCGAAGTGTTCCTAGCAACTCGTTGAACCTGTCCCCATCCTCCTCCTGCCATCGCCTCTTTGCTCTCTCTCGGATCCTATAACTATCTTTGTCTTTGGGAAACCCCATCTCCATGTATAACTAGGGCCAAGGCCTCATACTCGTCCTCCGTGTTCTTTATTCCCGAGGACCTTTGTCAGCAAGTCATTCTCTCTATCAGGACAGAACTTTGTTGTCCCCTCTTTAATTTCCTTCACCACTCTCTGCCATGTCTCCCAGGGTATCCTAATCCCGTCACTGCAAATAAGGTCCCCTGTATTTTCGTCATACTCACTCCCATGCCCAAGGAACCAATTTCTTGCCCTCAAATCCCATTCTTCGCGTATTGGTTCTGGAGTGATCCCTTTAGCGAGTAGCTCATTCTATTTAGCATCCCACTTTGGCATGGCAGTCGCGTAGCCCTTGGCCCCAGGTGATGGTGATATTTCTTCTTCGCGGCATTTAACTTGTTTTTTCCGACTTTTCCTTAGAAGCTTCTGACTCCTTGTACTTCACAAATGCATCCCAGTTAGCCTGCTGCTTCGTTAGATAGGCTTCGAATTTAGGAGGAGTCTTCTTCTTCTGATACTTTTGCCATAATGATTTCTTCCAGTTCTTGAATAGTTCGCCATCCTTGTAAGAGTCCACTGCTTGACTTTCTTCCTCAATGTAGTTGTGTCGACATCATCCTCAAATTCTAGCAGGGTGAAATGTGTCATGAGGTCATTCCAAAGACCCTCTTTGTACCTGTCGGCAACATACTCACCCTCTCCCGCTCCTTTTGTCCTATTCCACTCTCGAACGGTGATCGGGATGCGATCCCTAACCATAACTCCGCATTGTTATACAAATACACTTTTAGCCTTTTTGGGTTCCAATGGTTCACCCCGTGGTGATACCCGCGCAATTGTATAACGCATAGATGCGTCCACTTTTTGGCTAGGCCTCGTTTGGAATATTTTTGGCTCGATGTGGAGGCCTAAGAGAAGAAACATTCGTCAATTTATAAATATACAACTCAATTAATGCATCTACTCATCACCGTACTTCATATATATACCTCCCCGGACTTAGTTAAGGGTCCACCGGAGGCGTCGGCTTCTCCATCATCAGAGCCGTCGGCTTCTCCATCATCGGATCCGTCGGCTTCTCCCTGGTCATTTCGGTCGACCTCCTCACCCTCACCGGAGGGGTTCAGATACATCGACGGAGATTCAGGTGGATGAACATGGGGGTGTCGTTGATCATATTCTCGAGAATTTCTTCTTGTTCCAGGTCTCTGCGGATTGGACTAGGTGGATCCATAGTTTTCTGAAAAAATGCACATAATATAAAATAATACTAAATAATAATATGTACACCTAATTTGCTACAATAAAACAAAACAATAGAACCACCACTCTAACCCTAAGTCCGGAGGCCCGCGAGCACCGCCCTAACCCTAACCCTAAGTTCGGTCGCCTGCGAGCACCACCACCCTAACCCTAAGTCCGGTCGCCCCGTGAGCACCACCACCCTAACCCTATCTCCAGGGGGGACGCGAGCACCACCATCCTAACCCTCAGTCCGTTCGCCCGCGAGCACCACCACCCTAACCATATCTTCGAGGGTACGCGAGCACCACCACCCTAACCCTAAGTTCGGGCGGTCCGCAAGCACCACCACTCTGTCAACACCTGGATTTTTAATCCTAGATGCCTATTATGCCATACATCGCAATCCCAAGATTACCATTTTTGTGAGACATAACAGATTGGATATCATAGTACATCATCCATTACAAACCATAATAAGGTCTTACACAAATAAAGGATCTCATGTTCCAGTCTTAGTACAATCAAGTAGCGGAATAAATAGCGTAGCGGTGGGGTCCATCTTCAGAGTCACAGGCAATGCTTACGATGGGAGATGATCCTAGTTGTCATAGTCGTCCTGCTGTCCTCCTTCAGGGTAGTCCTCCTCATAGTCTGTCCACGGGAATAACCAGGGACAAAACCCATGAGTACTCTTTAAGTACTCACAAACTACCACTAACAAGTAGGATAGTTCTAGTAGGAAATGCTAACTCTAAGTTTGTTTGTAAAGTTAAGTTTGAAACCTAAGCTGAGTTTAGAAACAAAGAAAGATAAAAGAAGTTTGAAAACACCTAAGTGGGAACTTAGTTGTCATAGTCACAACTCTGTTGTGGTCAAGTCATGTCACCATTCATTTCATAAGTCATTTTGAAAACATCTGACAACGGAACAGTATGACCACTCCAATTGTCCATAACCGCGGACACGGCTATTCGAATAGTTTGACACTCTGCAGAGGTGGTACACTTTCACCACAAGATTCGATACATCTGACAGGTATAATCCTAAATCATCATACTTAGTATGCAGATAATCAAACATAACCTTTTCTTTACACACTCTAGTATAAGCACCTCTCTTATGAGCATGGCCTCCCAGCCATGACCATCTGTCATCCTGGGCACTGCATAGGTGGACAACATTGAGAGGTAGCCTCATCTCAAACCTCTCCCGCGAGGGAACTAATACTAATGCATATAAACTTCCGGCTAAGCCTTACCCAATTCAGGTATTGTGGTTGTATGGTAAAATTGGAATTGTATCGCATCTGAACCCAACCATCAGTTTTTATAAAAGGGTTAAGGCTCATGCCTCAACATTTTCATCATCATCATAAACCATTTGTGTTTCTCAACACATGTCAAAACATCTCAATAGAATGACTCATCATTCCAAGGTTTTCACAAATCATTTTCACCAAGTATTCCCATCTAAAGTGAATCATGTTTTGGGGTTTAGTTCCAACTACTAAGTCAAGAGTGTTCACTAAGGTGGGATGCTAATCTCAATCTCATGCCATAGAATGACATCTAAGTCTAACTAGATAGGTCAAGTTTTATACTCTTTATGCTACCTTTAAACAAGTAAGAAACTTTGGTAAAGTAAAGAAGGTAAAGCTTGTAAATAAAACTTGGAGTAGGTATAAGTCAAAATGGTATAACCAAAGCATGGCTAATGCATTTGCTCAAGTTAAGTGGGCAAGTGTTAACTTGCTTAGTTCTAGCTTGCAAGGGTTATCTTGCATTGTTAGCTTGTATAATGCTAGCTTGCCTTGATTGGTGCAGTGGTTGAAATTCTCTTCCTCCTCTTCTTGGTAGAACTCCTCCTCCTCGTAGACTTGGTCGGTACTATCGTCTATAAATACATACGGGATATACATTCACCAAACAATACTTAACTAGTCTACTTAGCACACTAAGGCACACATTTGATGATCTATTATCATCACAAGCATCACAAGGTTTAATGAACTAACTTCATTCTTTTTATTTGAGAAAAGTAATTTCTACTCATTAAAATTAACTAAGATTTAATATTCTCCAATTAAAATATGGGATCATGTGGACACATGTCATCACCACATATTCTAATATATGGGAATGTGATTTAAAGGGTGGATCATATTTTAAATAAGTTTAAGTTTAATAATTAATGATTTAAAGTGACTAGAAATGCCTATATAGCATTATTTTGGTACTAGTATAAAGTCACTGCATGTAAACCTTAATATGATTACATATTCAGATATGTATGGTTAAATGTGATTTTTGAGAGTTGGAAACAACTCAAAAGCTATTATGGTTGATTTTATAAAAATGTTTGAATATGCAAAAGCTTCTGTCTTGTTATTTTAGCTAGGAGAGATCTATAACTCTAAATGATTTAAATCCAACGGGCTTGGATAGAGTTTTTATTAGCTTTCCAACAAAATTGGAATCAGTCAATTTGGATTTGTATAACTCTCTAAATTGAATTTTTAAACTAAAGGATAGAGCTAAGTTTTAATTAAAATAGACAAACATATATTTGAATTACTGGGTCAGCGCGGGAAACTAAATGGGTCGGTCCGTGTACACTCTGCGGCGCTGAGGGCTGCTGACAGGGGGGTCCCGTCTGTCAGTGACTCAATAAACACGAAGCGGTATGGGGCAATAAGGACCACATGATTAGAACACAGATCAACGGCTTACGGTCATCGTCGACGACGGACACGTCGCTGGCGAGACTAAACCCTAGCACGGTCGATGGGGATACGGTGAGGGGATACTAGGGCTCCAGCTAGTGTGGCGAGGCAGGCAAATGAACGAGACGATGATGGCGGGCTCAGGCGAAGTCACGGTAAGGGCTGAGGTGGACGAAATCAATGGCAACGTCTCCTCCTCTGCTGCGGTTGCCTTCAGTGAAATTCCGGTGGCCTGCTGCTCGAGCTGCTCCGGCAAGAGGTAGGGAAGGACTAGTGGAGAGAGGGGAGTGGAATGGTGTGGCGATTGAGGCTGGGGAAGGCCTCCTTATATAGGTGCGACGAGGCGGCAGTGAGGCATGGGCGGTGCTTGTCGGTGACGACGACACAGGGGGCTACCGGCGTGGGCGAGGTAGGTGGACAGTGGAGTGCCTCTTGGCGGACCTCTACGGCTTTATGGCGCAGCTAGGGGCGGTGGCAATCGGTCAGGAGCGTCACGTGCTCTGGGGGACAGAGTTGGTGCTCGACGTGGTTCCCGGCAATCGTGGGTCACGCAGCGGTGCACGGCCGTGTCTGGCAAGGTGAGGTGGTCAAGGCGGAGCGGCGTGCACAGTCTACGATCGAGGCACGGTCTGTGGCATGCTGGCGGCGAGGGCGCTCTGGCGTGCTCTGGTTGCACGCAGAGACTTAGTGCGCGGCATTTCCTCGGTAGTCCAGGGGTTGGCAGTGATCGTGGGGTGGACCGTGGGTAGCGGTGAGGTCACGCCTCACTCCCTGGAGCGGCGGAGAGGGGCTCGCGGTCTGCTGCGAGCTGCGCATGCTCGACCGGCGAGCATGGCGTCGGGGTGGCGTGGTACTGGCGATGGGGACTAGGGGATCGGTTAGTTTAGGCTTGGTTAGAGCTAGGAGGGACAGAGTGAGTAAGTGGGGTCAAATGGGTGGCAAACTTCTGTAGAAACAATGATATCACTAGTGAGTTAGTTCTGTGCATGCCAAGTGTTCGATCAAATGGCCGCATGAACAAAAGATTTTAATTTTTCAAAGATTTTTGGTGGAGTGGTTTATCTTATGCTTAAGCATCTAGGTTTGCTTGGGATTTTGAAATGGAGTTCATTTGGATGGTTTTTGAAAAAGGGTGATCTATACATATGAACTAGATTCCATTTTTAGTTGTCATTTAAATTTGGAATTCAAATGTTTTTGGAAGATCACAAAGTGGGCCTTGGCACATCACTACTTGTACTAGAAAGGGGTGCAAAGATCCACAATTGTTTTTGTTTGAACTTGAGTGCTAGGAACAACCAAAGTGGGCTAGGTGATTAAAATGGCAAAAGTGACCATTTCCATTTATTAATTCTTTTTGATTTCTTTTTCTTTGGGATTTTCTTGGGGATGATCTAGATGATGTGTAATTCACCTTAGAGTCATTTTAAAACCAATAGATCACTCAATGATGGCAATTCAAAACAACTCCTATTTTAGATGCACACACATATGAATGCTTAAAGATTTTAAATAGAAAAAGTTTTTGTTAACCCTAAATTCGGTAGATTTAATCTTGATCACTTGGATTAAAGTTTTGGGATGTTACAAACCTTCCCCCCTTAAAAAAAATCTCGTCCTAAGATTTAAGAAAGAAAACTAGGAACTAAAGAGATATGGGAACTTAGTCCTAATGTAATCTTCTCGCTCCCAAGTGGCTTCTTCTTCGGTATGGTTGCTCCATTGAATCTTGAGAAATTTGATACTCCTGGTCCTGGTGGTTCTGTAGGCTTCCTCCAAGATACGGATGGGCACTTCACGATACGTCAGATCCTTATTGATATCAACAGCTCGGTGATCGTTGTTCTTGAAAACTTCAGTCTTCTCTGGCACTTCTAAGCATTTCCGAAGTAACGAGATATGGAACACATTGTGGATGGCTGACATCTCCTCTGGCAGTTCCAATTGATAAGATACTTCACCTCGATGATTCAAAATCTTGAAGGGTCCGATATATCTGGGGGCTAACTTTTCTTTCAAACTAAAATGTTGGGTTCCCTTTAATGGTGAAACCTTGAGATATACAAAATCTCCGACATTGAAAGTTAGGTCTCTCCTTCTCTTGTCAGCATAACTCTTCTGTCTGGATTGGGAGGTCTTGAGGTGCTCACGCACTTTGTGAACCTTCTCTTCAGCTTCTCGGAGAATGTCGGGTCCAAAAATCCGACTCTCTCCTACTTGCGACCAATTCAAAGGGGTACGACACTTTCTTCCGTATAGGAACTCAAATGGTGCCATTTGCAAACTGGCTTGATAACTGTTGTTGTATGAGAATTCTGCAAAAGGCAGAAAATCTTCCCATTTTGATCCATATTCTAACACACAAGCTCTCAACATATCCTCTAGGATTTTGTTGACTCTTTCAATCTGTCCATTGTGGCATCCCGCAAAAAAAACCACTACTAGAAAATCGCGTTGTTTTTGTGCATTGCATCGTCATCATCATGCATGGTTTTGTCTAAAACTATTTCGAAAAGACTTGTATTGTTTTCTAAATACCCCGTCTTTAATTCAAATCAAAACCTGGGTCTCCGGATGTATGTTGTTTTGTCCACCAACGGTTTTCAAAAGCCCCGGTTTAAATAATAAAATATTTAGTTTATTTTTAGGGACACCAGACGATCCGACCCAGTCGGCCATCCCCAGTACAAAAACCAGTTTTCCCAAAACCTATTCCACCATATCTTCTACCCACTCTAATCCTACCCAGCCCTCTACCTCACCCCCTCCAATCCCATGTCGACACCTCACCAGCCCCACCCTTTTTCCCTCCACCTCACCCAACCAGCCACATCACCTCCTCCACTCGCAGCGCGCCACGTCGCCGCGCTGACCCACCTGGTCCCACCAGCTGCACTCCCGCGCGCCCCCGGGTCTCCACCCAGCCCCATCCCACGCTCACCCAGGCCGCTCCCCACCAACCCCCTCTCTCTCTCCCCCGTCTGGCCCCACCTCCCCACCAACGCGTCGCTTGCCCACCCCTCCTGCCTCGCGTCTCTCTCTCTCTCCCGCAATCCCCGCAGCCGCCTCCTCTGGCTCGCGTGATTCCCGCAGCTCGCCGCCTTCCCGACGCGAGCCCCTGCAACCGCCACCGTGGTCGCCTCCCTCTTGTCTGCATCAAGCTCGTCGTGCCTCTGGACCTCCCTGTTCCACACGACCTCCTCACCGCCCTCCCCGACCCTGCGTGTCACCGCCGCCTCCCTCCATCGCTGGACCCCGCCTTGAACGCTTGTCTCCCCAGCTCCCCTCCATCTGCTGCAGAGCATCG
The DNA here is from genome assembly GCA_023614405.1 of Avena insularis. Classification (NCBI taxonomy): domain Eukaryota; kingdom Viridiplantae; phylum Streptophyta; class Magnoliopsida; order Poales; family Poaceae; genus Avena; species Avena insularis. The sequence continues at coordinate 259,815,149 of CM042690.1, read as the reverse complement.
CCGCGGGCGCCCCTAATCTCGTCGAGCCCCTCGCCTCCCTCTGCTTCATCCAGTGCAGCGCCGCCGCCCACCTCTTCCTCCCCGACAACCGCCACCGCCACCGACCTCTCCTGCGCCTCCCTCCTCGGAGCTCCTCGTTCGCCGCCAGAGCCCTGGCTCGCCGGGAGCCCTCGAAGCCGCCCCGGGCCTGCTCCTCGCCGCTGCCGGCCTCCCTCTCTGCCACCGCCAGGGACGTGGTCCTCTCTTCCTCCCGCAGCCTCTCCGGCGCCACCTCGAAAGGCCGCCAGTTCCCAGCTCACGAGCCCTGCCGGCCTCTGTTCTGCCACCACCGGGTCGGGCTCTAAGATCCTCTGCCCCACGAGGTTCTGTCGGTGTCGCGCCACCAGCGGGCATGCGCCCTATGCTCCTCTCCCGGCTCTCCTCCATGGATGCCGATGCCCGCCTCCCTGTTCCGTCCAGCGACGCCGTCGTCGATCTCCGTCGTTTCTGTGAGCTCCGCACTGCTCCTCTGCGGTCTCAAGCTCGCCTCCACCCCGGTTCGCTGGCCTCGCCGCGTCCTCACCATCTCCCTGTAGTTGCGGTGTCGAGCACGTGTTTGAGCGTTGGTCTGAAAGGGGTCACCCCTCCTTGGAGTAATTTGAAGCTAGTGGCCCTCAAGTTGCTTGGTTGCTGCTTGTCTCCTCACGATGGCAAGGATGGTATGGTGTTGCAGCTTTGAAGGCCCCTCGAGGATGGTGTAGTATGACAATTTTGGATCCTGTGAGGGAAAGGTCGTGATGTTGCGGCGTCAATCATGTGAATAAGATGGTGTCATCTAGAGATCCCGACATCGATCCAAAATCATCACGACACTCGAAGTCGTAACCTGAAGGTCGTGGACATGGACATGAAGCTGGAACGCCAAGTACTTCTTCAAGGATCCGTTGGTCGACACCCCGAAGACCGACCCCGGCGAGACCGAACCCCGAACCACATCGAACAAGATCACCGAAGTCCATGTGTGACCCCTTTTCCGAGACCCTTATATTTTTATAATATATAAATATACTGTTGCATATTTATTTGTCATACTCGCATGCATATTGGTGTGGTTTGGGGGCCTTATGCCGATTCACCATATAATTAAATATGGAGACCATATGCGGGCTATCCTAGTCTTAGTTTGTCTCCATTTAAATTTGTCTAGCGAACCGGTGCTATCTTTTGCCATGTTAAGACAACATTTAAATTGCGGGTATCTAAACAACATGAACTTCATAATTAATTGTCGGGACCCCGGTTCCGTTAATATTGCCTAATTGCATCGCACCTTTGCCATGTCATACATCATACATGCATCATGCCCGATCTTCTGTCATAGTATTAAATAGTGCATCCGGTGTTTGTGCTAGTGTTTTGCTTCTTCACGGACTAGGCCGATGAGTTGATGCGAGTGTCGATCCGATCTTCGGATAAACCTTCGACAATGTTTTCAGGCGAGCATTCTCCCCCTTTATACCTATCTTACTTTTATAGTCTTTATTCCCCCTTGTTGATCTATTGCTATCTGTGTTGCGATGCTCTAGTTTTCGTACCCGGGATATCCCTTGCAGCCTTATATTGCCTTGGACACATCCTATTACCTGTTGTTTGGTAGATAGTTGGACTTGCGCGTCGTAGCTGCTTGCTCAAGTGCTGTTGCGTGTCGTCAAGTACCTCAGTTGTTGGAGTGTTGCCGCATGTTTAATGTTGGAGATGATCATGGCTTTAATTACTGTTTAATAACTAAAATTGAAGTAGGTAAATGCAGAGGCACCGGTGGGTAATAGACAATATTTGGTTTTTAACCGCTCACTGGTGTCCCGTAGGACCCCGAGTTCTTGACACCTGTTCCGAGATCGAGCGCGCTAACCACAGGTGGGGTGTGTGGGCACCCCCATCGGCTTACTACCTGATTTCAAAGTATTGTACCGGGGGCCACAAGTAGTTTGGGGCTTTATTACTATCCTGTACTTATGCCATGCTTTACTGCTTTATTTAAGATTGTGCGTGGAGCACCTGTACTGTTTAGGACCGTGACACGTTTTCGCTGTATCGACAAGCCCAGTCACACTTTCGGGTTCCCAGTCGTTTACAGCCGTCTACACAAACCCGTCCGTTTTGGAGCCGGCCAACTTAGTTGCGGGTAGCTTAGTGGGGTGGCCCCCATGTACTTGCTTTGGGTCTGGGAAACGTCATGACTTAGGCCCCGCCGACATACCGATGGGTGTATGTTAACCGATCCGCAAAAGGGTCGAAGTGCGTGTGGATACTTTGGTGCACCCCTGCAGGGTTAAATCTTTTCGAAAAGCCGTGTCCGCGGTTATGGACAACTTGGAGCACAGTTCTCGATCATAGACAACTATAACTAAAGTTTACTATTATAATTTGACTTGTATCCGATATGACTAGTAATCAACTTCACTGCAACGGAATGGCTAAATAAAAGTACCAACAGCTGCTAGGTTTGGGATATCTCATGCTAATCGTATCTGACTAGTAAGTGTTGCAACTACAACGCAATGGTTAACTAGAACTGCCCACTGCTTGTTATATCAGGATGCTATCTATACCTGACTAGTAATTGGTGCAACGATAACTGAATAAATAAAACTACCAACGGTGTGAGTTCCTCGGTTGACTTCCTCGTTTGGTCTCGAGGGGGAAACACCAGGATGGGTATGTTGGTGGTAGTATCAGGTTGGTTCCGAATAGGTCTTTCTTACCCCTCTCCGATAGGCGCTATTTGTATCGAGTCTCTATAGGTTGTTTAGTGCATGCCGCGCTGCCGCTTCAGTCCACCATACCTATGTAGGTGAGGACCGCCGAATTCTAGTCTCCCCGTGTACTGGCCTCAGTACTGACCGCTCTCTCCTTTTCCTTTGCCCTTTGTCGGCACCCCTTTTGTTTAAGCAGGTTTTGAGATTGACGTCGTTAGGGTTACCCTTCCGGCTTGGCCTGGGCAGGGTTATGGACGCCATTGGTTATTCTTCAGGGCTCTTAGCTCGATTTGCTTCTTGTCCGTAGTCGGATGATGTATCGTTTTCAAGGTGATTTGGATCTTTGTATTGTATATCTGTATTCTTGACCCTTGGAGTCATTGTTGTATATATCTGTTTTGTGGGTTCCATCGTGGACTATTGTGTAATGATATTACTTCGTTTTCCACCCGCACGAAAGTGCCTGGTGGGCACCTTTGAATCGTTTCTATGCGGGTTTGGCGGGATTCGCTAAGACTTGCATAGGCTGTTACACGGGTGATAAGCGGTGCTGAACTTTAACTTGGTTCCTAATCCTTCTTGGACTTTCTGCCAAAATCTCGAGGTAAATTGGGTTCCTCGATCCGACACTATGGTCTTGGGGGTTCCATGCAGACTAACAATTCTGGCAATATATAACTCTGCTAGCTTCGAACTCTGGTAGGTTGTCTTGACAGGTATAAAATGAGCTACTTTGGACTGTCTATCAACAATGGCCCAGATTGACTCATTTCCCCTACTCGAAGTAGGCAAACCTTTGATAAAGTCCATTCCGACAGAATCCCATTTCCATTCCGGAATCTGTAAGGGTTGCAACTGTCCTGCGGGTCTCTGATGTTCCGCTTTGACTCGTTGACAGATATCACACTTGGCGATGTAGCTTCCAATTTCTCTCTTCATCTTGTGCCACCAAAATTGCTCTTTCAAATTCTGATACATCTTTGTTCCTCCAGGGTGGATAGAATAAAGAGTATCATGAGCTTCCTGCATGATAACTTGCTTCAGCTCCGAATCTACGGGCACACAGATACGTCCTTTGTACCACAGAACTCCTTCTTCGTCTTTAGTTTATCCAGGTACCTTTCCTGTACCAATACGATGTTTGATTCCGTCGATACTTTCATTTCCCTTCTGGGCTTCCTTGATTTGGCTAATCAAAGTGGGTTGAAGTTCAATGCTAGCTAGAAATCCTTTGCTAACTAGCTCAGTCCTAAACTGCTCCAACTCCTCATACAAACTTGGCTACTTCTCCTTGGTCATGGTGTTTAGCTTACACGGCAATCTGCCAAGAGCATCCGCTACCACATTGGCTTTGTCGGGGTGATAGTGAATGTCAAGGTCATAATCCTTGATTAACTCTATCCATCTCCTTTGCCTCATATTAAGCTCCTTCTGAGTGAAAATATACTTCAAGCTTTTGTGGTCTGAGTAAATCTCACAGCGATTACCCATAAGATAATGATGCCATGTCTTCAATGCCAAAACTACGGCTGCTAACTCAAGATCATGGGTCGGATAGTTCTGATCATGCCGCTTCAGTTTTCTAGACAGATACACGATAACTTTGCCTTCTTGCATTAACACACATCTGAGACCAATCTTGGATGCATCACAGTACACATCAAACGGCTTCTTGATATCTGGCATGATCAATATTGGGGCTGAAATCAATCTCTTCTTGAGCTCTTGGAAACTTGTTTCACATTTGTCGGTCCATTCAAACTTCTTGTCCTTCTTCAACAATTGGGTCATGGGCCTGGCAATGCTCGAGAATCCTTCTATGAACTTGCGGTAATATCCCGCTAATCCGAGAAATGCACGAACTTGGGTTTGAGTAGTTGGGGCTTCCCATTCTTCGACATCTTTGATCTTGGCGGGATCAACAGCGACTCCTCCGACAGACACAATATGTCCTAGGAATCCTACTTCTTTTAGCCAAAACTCACATTTGCTGAACTTGCCATACAACCGATGCTCTCTAAGGGTTTCAAGAATGATCCGCGGATGTTGCTCATGCTCTTCTTCTGACTTGGAGTAGATAAGGATATCGTCGATAAACACAACAACAAACTTGTCTAGAAAATTCATAAAGATCTTATTCATGAGATTCATGAAATAAGCAGGGGCATTGGTTAATCCAAAAGACATGACCGTATACTCGTATAATCCATAACGATTAGTAAAGGCAGTCTTCGAAATATCCGTTGCATGAATCTTAAGTTGGTGATAACCAGTCCTAATATCGATCTTAGAGAACACATTTGCTCTAGTCAACTGATCAAATAGATCCTCTATCTTTGGCAAAGGGTACTTGTTCTTGATGGTGACGTCATTCAACTTCCTGTAATCTGTGCACAAGCGGTTGCCTCCATCTTTCTTGTCAACGAATAACATTGGCAATCCCCATGGTGATGCGCTTGGTTGAATCAAGCCTTTCTCCAGCATAGCATCCAACTGCTTCTTCAATTCCACTAACTCTGAGGGGTTCATACTATAGGGTCTCTGGGCTATGGATCCAGTTCCGGGGATTAGTTCAATAATGAACTCGATATCCCTATCCGGGGGCATACCGGGCAATTCATTTGGGAATACGTCGGGGTATTCATAGACTACTCTGACTTGGTCAATGGTGGGTAGGGCTAGACTCTTATTACACTTGAATTGACGGGGCAAGGCTTCAGATATATGCTCTACTGATACTCCAGAGCTACTGGTCATGGTGATGGCTTTCTTGGCACAGTCAATCAATCCTTTATGCTTTGACATCCAATCCATTCCTAGTACTACTTCCAACCTTTGGTTCCAAGTACTATTAGGTTGGCATAAAAATCTATCCCATGTATTCTGATAGGCACAACTTTGCAAATTTTTCTAGCTTTTGTAGTTGAACTAGGGATTTGAACTATCATGACATGCTTCAAGTTGGTTGGGTGAATCTTACTAGTGCATGCAAATTCTTCGGTGACAAATGAGTGCAATGCTCCCGAATCAAATAACACTCTTGCTAAAACTGAGTTGACAGCAAACATACCCAACACTACATCTGGCGCTTCTTGGGATTCTTCGGTGTTCATGTGGAAGAGATGGCCATTGCGGTTGTGAGGGTTCCCTGGGGTAAATCTTCTTCCTGGTTGAACACGACGCTGCTGTTGAGCTGGGGCGTTCACATTGGCAGTGGCGGCAATCTTCTTGGGGCACTCATTGGAATAGTGACCCTTCACTCCACACTCGAAACAAGTAATCTGAGACTTGTCTTTTGCTGCCACGGGCACAACATTGCTTCTAGTTCTGGGTGCAGTGTTGTTGTTGTTGCTCTTGGGAGGTGCACAGTTGAAATTGCTGTCGTTGCCAGGGTGGTTATTGTTTCCTCCGGACTTCACATTTCATCCGCTACGGTTGGGGTAGCTTGGGCGAGACATTGGGGGTCGATTGTTCCTCGGTGCATATCCGACAGAAGGGTTGGGACAGTATTTCTGGTGACTGTTCGATCCAGCTTGGTTCATCATATGACGTTTGTGGTTGTCGTTTTCTTGATTAATATTCCCTTCCATCTGAATGGAAGAGTCGACTAGCTCTTCGAGATCCTCGAAACAGATGTTGACGAGGACTGTCTGCATCTCATCATGCAGTCCGTTCAGGAATCTCTCCTTCTTCTTGGCCTCCGTGTTGATCTCATCAAGTGCATACCTGGCAAGGGACAAGAATCTGTCACGGTACTCCACTACAGTCATTCTGCCTTGCTTCAATTCTCTGAATTCATCCCTCATTCTGGTGACTAGACCCTGCGGCACGTGGGTGCGGCTGAACTTGATTTTGAAGGCTTCCCATGTCATCACTTGACCATGGTTCATTGTGCGGGTGCTGTTCCACCATGCTCTTGCATCTCCTGCCAAATAGTGGGTGGCAAAAAGAACTTTCTCGTTGGCATCCACTCCTGCTACTTCTAGGTTGTTCTCCATTGTCTGCAACCAGTCATTAGCATCCAGTGGGTTCTCCGAAGTGCTAAAGATTGGGGGATTGGTATTCTGGAAGTTTTTGAGTTTGGATCCATGATGATCCTGATTTCCATGGTTCTGATTGTTGTGAGCCATCTGGGTGATCTGCTGCAGTGTTGCTAGATTAGCTTGGCGCTTTGCCCTACTAGCTTCACAGTCTGTAATGAGAGTCTATAGAATCTGCAGCATTGGTTCTTGCGATGAGCTGCTCCCTCCTACGAGTCATCTAAAGATTGAGATTGATAAAGGGGTAAGAGGGAAAGTTCTAAGGTTCATGGTTTTGATTTCAAATCTAAAACTTTGAGTTTGACTCAGGTTTTGCAACTAACTTCTTTTCATTCATTCAAGCAAAGCACAAAATACAAACACACACACAACATTAAAGGAAAACAGATGGTTTTAAGAACCATTCTGTAAGCTACGATACAATGGGACCAATACTCCTCACTCTACGATAGTGCTCTAGTGCATCTACTCATCATCGATGAAGTCGGAGTCATCATCGTCGTTGTAGAAGTCCACGGCATCCTCCTCTAGATAGTCATCATCATTGCTGAGGTAGGAGTCAATATCTCCTTGGATATCTTCACCTTCCTCTTCTTCTTCCTTTGCTGCAAGCTGAGCTTCTTACTCCTTGAGGGTCTTCTCGAGGTCGGCCACCTTCTTGCGAAGATGTTCAATGGTGTGATCCTTCTTGGCGCGTTGACGGTAAAGAGACTGATGATCCTTGACGAGCAGTGAGAAAGTCTGGGCCTTCTAGGCGGCAAGGGAGAGGTTGTGGTTGGCGACCTCTCTAGCATTGTCCAACTCCTTCTGTCTATTGTACAGTAGGAAGTCGAGGTTCTCCACTTAATGCTTCAATATTGGGTGACTTGGCATCTCTAGCGGCATTCCCATGGAATCACGCCTTGCATAGTGAACAAAGCGGGTTCCTTGGATTAGGTTGACACTCAGGGCACACAGACGTGCGAGAGCTTCATGCATTGCCCTGGCTAATCCATCTAGCCAGTTGTTCTCTCTCACAGAGAACTGAATCCTCCCAGATACTGGTGCTTCTATCTTGCCTCGAAGATCAGCAGTTACTAGCCATTGTAAATATCCTCCTGGTGGACCCGGGAGTTAAGCTCCAAGGAATTCCGAATGAGGACGCTCCAAGAACTCAGACAGTGAATCCAGATCCCTCTCGAAGATCAGTTGGTGTCAACACCCGGATTTTTAATCCCAGATGCCTGTTATGCCATACCTCGCAATCCTAGGATTACCATTTTTGCGAGACATAACAGATTGGATATCATAGTACATCATCCATTACAAACAAGGTCTTACACAAATAAGGATTTCATGATCCAGTATTAGTACAATCAAGTAGCAGAATAAATAGCGTAGCGGTGGGGTCCATCTTCAGAGTCACAGGCAATGCTGACGATGGAAGATAGTCCTAGTTATCATAGCCGTCCTGATATACTTCATCTTGGTAATCTCCTTCATAGTCTGGCCATGAGAATATCCAGGGACAAAAGCCATGAGTACTATTTAAGTACTCGCAAACTATCACTAACAAGTAAGATAGTTCTAGTAGAAAATGCTAAACTCTAAGTTTAACTATAAGGTTAAGTTTGAAACCTAAGCTGAGTTCAGAAACAAAGAAAGATAAAGAAGTTTGAAAACACCTAAGTGGGAACTTAATTATCATAGTCACAACTCTTTTGTGGTCAAGTCATGTCATAATTCACTTCATAAGTTGTTTTTGAAAACATCTGACAACGGAATAGTATGGCCACTCCAAGTGTCCATAACCGCACACGCGGCTATTCGAATAGTTTGACACTCTGCAAAGGTGGTACACTTTCACCACAAGATTCGATACATCTGTCAGGGATAACCCTGAATCATCATACTTAGTATGCAGATAATTAAACATAATCTTTCCTTTACACACCCTAGTATAAGCACCTCTCCTATGAGCATGGCCTCCCAACCATGACCATCTGTCATCTTGGGCACTGCATAGGTGGACAACATTGAGAGGTAGCCTCAGCTCAAACCTCTCCCGCGAGGGAACTAATACTAATGCATATAAACTTCCGGCTAAGCCTTACCCAATTTAGGTATTGTGGTTGTACGGTAAAATTGGAATGGTATCTCATCCGAACCCAACCATCAGTTTTATAAAAGGGCTAAGGCTCATGCCTCAACATTTTCATCATCATAGACCATTTGTGTTTCTCAACACATGTCAAAACATCTCAATAGAATGACTCATCATTCGAAGGTTTTCACAATTCATTTTCACCAAGTATTCCCATCTAAAGTGATCTAGTTTTTGGTTTAGCTCTAAACTACTAAGTTAAGAGTGTTCACTAAGGTGGGATGCTAAGATCAATCTCATGCCAGGGAATGACATCTAAGTCTAACTAGATAGGTCAAGTTTTATACTCTTTATGCTACCTTCAAAAACAAGTAAAGGACTTTGGTAAAGTAAAGAAAGTAAAGCTTGGAAATAAAACTTGGAATAGGTATAAGTCCAATTGGTATAACCAAAGCATGTCTAATGTCTTTGCTTAGGTTATCTAGATTGCAAGGGTTAGCTTGCATTGTTAATGATGGCCTGCCTTGTGTAGTGTAGTGGTTGAAGTTTTCTTCCTCCTCCTCTTGGTAGAACTCCTCCTCCTCGTAAGCTTGGTCGGTACTATCGTCTATAAATACATACGGGGTACATAGCCACCACACAATACTTAACTAGTCTACTTAGCACTCTAAGGTACACATTTGATGATCTAATCTCATCACAAGCATCACAAGGTTTAATTAACTAGCTTTATTCTTTTTATTTAAGAAAAGTAATTTCTACTCATTGAAATTAACTAAGATTTAATATTATCCAATTAAAATATGGGATCATGTGGACACATGTCATCACCACATATTCTAACATATGGGAATGTGATTTAAAGGTTGAATCACATTTTAATAAGTTTAAGTTTAATATTTAATGATTTAAAGTGACTAGAAATGCCTATATAGCATTATTTTGGTACTAGTCTAAAGTCACTGCATTCAAACCTTAATATTATTACATATTCAGATAGGTATGGTTAAATGTGATTTTTGAGAGTTGGAATCAACTCAAAAGCTATTAGGGTTGATTTTATAAAAATGTATGAATGTGCAAAAGCTTCTGTCTTGTTATTTTTACTAGGAGAGATCTCTAATTCTAATTGAATTAAATCCAACGAGCTTGGATAGATCTTTTCATAAGCTTTCCAACAAAATTTGAATCACTCAATTTGGTTCAGTAAAACTTCCTGAATTGATTTTTAAACTAAGGGACAGAATTGAGTTTAAACCTAAATAGAAAAATCTAGATTTGAATTACTGGGTCAACGCGGGAAAGGAAATGGGCCGGCCCAGTGATGCTCAGCGGCGCAGAGGGAGGCTGACAGGTTGGTCCCGCTTGTCAGCGAGACTTAAAACCCGAAACGGTATCTAGCGATCTAGGCCACATGATTATAACGTGGATCAACGACTCACAGTCGTCATCGTCGATGACGGACTCGTCGCCGGCGAGACCGAACCCTAAACAAACGGTGGGGGTCTAATGGGGACGTACCAGGGCTCCAGCTAGTGCGGCGAGGCAGGCAAACGAACTGGACGGCAACGGCGGTCCTCCTGGCTGCTCTTCGCTCTGTCTGCGGGCTGGGGCTAGCCTGGAGGTGGAGGTGGACCACGAGCGACACGCTGGGCAAGGTGTGTGAGGCTGGCGGCTACTGTGGCGCGCTGTCGCCGGTGAGGTGCTCGAGTAGGCTCGGCATTGATGTCCATGACCATTTGGTCATGGGCACAATGCTTGGCCGGGCTAGAAAGGGGTAGGGGAAGCAGTGGAGAGAGTTTGGTTGCAATGTGGGCGACAGGTTAGGCCAGAACACTGCTCACACTAGTATTTTTGGTTTTGGTCTGATCTGTGCCCACCAAGTGTTTGACAAAATGGCCGCAAGAAAACAAGTTTTAAATTTTGAAATGAAAATTGGTGGGTGCTTTGATATGATGCTTGGTAGACTGTGGTTGCTAGGATTTGCCAAATGGAATTCATTTGAGTGGTTTTTGGAGAAGTGTGATCCATACATATGAACTACATTCAATTTTCAAATGTCATTTAAATTTAGTGTTTGGAAGTTTTTGGGATGAAACAAAGTGGGCCTTAGCACATCACTACTTGTACTAACAAGGGGTACAAAGAACCACAATTGTTTTTGTTAAGATTTGAGTTCTAGGAATAGCCAAAGTAGGCTAGGTGATTAAAATGGCAAAAGTGACCATTTGCTTATTTTATTCTTTTTGATTTGTTTTTCTTTGGAATTTGTTTGGGAATGATCTAGATGATGTTTAATTCACCTTAGAATCATTTTACAACCAATGGATCACGCAAACATGGCAATTTAAAACAACTCCTAAATTAAATGCACACAAATATGAATGCTTAATCATTTTAAATGGAAAAAGTTTTTGTTAACCCTTAATTGGGTAGCTTTGATCTTGATTAACCTTGGATTAAGTTTTGGGATGTTACAGTTGGCCTTGGTTGCCCAATTGGTAGAACTTGCTGTATTGAGCTTCCATCTATAAGAATTTTAGGATGAGAAAGTTAGTGAAGTGATCAAGTGTGTCAACGTTTTATGTAGTAATGTAAGAATTTGGAGGAACATGATTTTTTTTGAGAGAAAGAATTCCCAAGGGTAAGAGAGGAAATAGTTTTCATAAATACTCACTTTGGTTTTTGAAACTAAGTTTTTGTTCGGACGTCCATTCTAACTAGGGTCTCCTATGGTCAGGATGGCTCTGATACCAACTTATCAACACCTGGATTTTTAATCCCAGATGCCTGTTATGCCATACATCACAACCCAGGATTACCATTTTTGCGAGACATAATAGATTGGATATCACAGTACATCATCCATTACAAACCATAATAAGGTCTTACACAAAATAAAGGATCTCATGATCCAGTCTTAGTACAATCAAGTAGCGGAATAAATAGCGTAGCGGTAGGGTCCATCTTCAGAGTCACAGGCAATGCTGACGATGGGAGATGATCCTAGTTGTCGTAGCCATCCTGTTGTCCTCCTTCAGGATAGTCCTCCTCATAGTCTGGCCACGGGAATAACCAGGGACAAAAGCCATGAGTACTCTTTAAGTACTCGCAAACTACCACTAACACGTAGGATAGTTCTAGTAGGAAATGCTAACTCTAAGTTTGTTTGTAAAGTTAAGTTTGAAACCTAAGCTGAGTTTAGAAACAAAGAAAGATAAAAGAAATTTGAAAATACCTAAGTGGGAACTTAGTTGTCATAGTCACAATTCTGTTATGGTCAAGTCATGTCACCATTCATTTCATAAGTCATTTTGAAAACATCTGACAACGGAACAGTATGGCCACTCCAAGCATCCATAATCATGACGGCTATTCGAATAGTTTGACACTCTGTAGAGGTGGTACACTTTCATCACAAGATTCGATACATCTGACAGGGATAACCCTGAATCATCATACTTAGTATGCAGATAATCAAACATAACCTTTCCTTTACACACTCTAGTATAAGCACCTCTCCTATGAGCATGGCCTCCCAGCCATGACCATCTGTCATCCTGGGCACTGCACAGGTGGACAATATTGAGAGGTAGCCTCAGCTCAAACCTCTCCCACGAGGGAACTAATACTAATGCATATAAACTTCCGGCTAAGCCTTACCCAATTCAGGTATTGTGGTTGTACGGTAAAATTGGAATGGTATCGCATCCGAACCCAACCATCAGTTTTTATAAAAGGGTTAAGGCTCATGCCGCAACATTTTCATCATCATCATAAACCATTTGTGTTTCTCAACACATGTCAAAACATCTCAATAGAATGACTCATCATTCCAAGGTTTTCACAAATCATTTTCACCAAGTATTCCCATCTAAAGTGAATCAAGTTTTGGGGTTTAGTTCCAACTACTAAGTTAAGAGTGTTCACTAAGGTGGGATGCTAATCTCAATCTCATGCCATAGAATGACATCTAAGTCTAACTAGATAGGTCAAGTTTTATACTCTTTATGCTACCTTTAAACAAGTAAGAAACTTTGGTAAAGTAAAGAAGGTAAAGCTTGTAAATAAAACTTGGAGTAGGTATAAGTCAAAATGGTATAACCAAAGCACGCCTAATGCATTTGCTCAAGTTAAGTGGGAAAGTGTTAACTTGCTTAGTTCTAGCTTGCAAGGGTTATCTTGCATTGTTAACTTGTATAATGCTAGCTTGCCTTGATTGGTGCAGTGGTTGAAATTATCTTCCTCCTCTTCTTGGTAGAACTCCTCCTCCTCGTAGACTTGGTCGGTACTATCGTCTATAAATACATACGGGATACACAATCACCAAACAATACTTAACTAGTCTACTTAGCACACTAAGGCACACATTTTATGATCTATTATCATCACAAGCATCACAAGGTTTAATGAACTAGCTTCATTCTTTTTATTTGAGAAAAGTAATTTCTACTCATTGAAATTGTGAGACCAGGCACATGGCTTAATAGGATTGATAGGATACCCATATCAACAAGTTACAACTTCTTTTCCAGAAGCTCATTCGAAAAGAACTCTAAGGTTAAGCGTGCTTGGCCTAGAGCAATTCTAGGATGGGTGACCGACCGAAATGTAGCAAGGGTGCACAAGTGAGGACAAAGTGCGCAGAAAAGACTAGTGTTGGTCTGTGGGGCCAGTCTAGATATACTATTAAGCTGCCCGGAGTGACATCCCCCGGGCCCAGGAGTGGACGGGGTGTTACAAGTGGTATCAGAGCCGACCCTTGCGATTACACGGGTGTGTGCAGGTTAGTGGCGGGACATGTGGAGCATGGCGCGTGTGGCCCGGAGTGGACACGGCATGGCACATGTCGCAAGACACTGCCTGACGCAGCGTGCCAAGAGGGAACGTTCCTGGGGTGTGCTTGATCGATGAGGGCATTGATCTTCTAAAGGGTGGGTGTATGTGAGACCAGGCACATGGCTTAATAGGATTGATAGGATACCGATATCAACAAGTTGCAACTTCTTTTCCGGAAGCTCATTCGAAAAGAACTCTAGGGTTAAGCGTGCTTGGCCTAGAGCAATTCTAGGATGGGTGACCGACCGGGAAATGGGTAGAATGCGCAGTGAGGACAAAGTGCGCAGAAAAGACTAGTGTTGGTCTGTGGGGCCAGTCTAGATATACTATTAAGCTGCCCGGAGTGACACCCCCCGGGCCTAGGAGTGGACGGGGTGTTACAGAAATTAACTAAGATTTAATATTCTCCGATTAAAATATGGGATCATGTGGACACATGTCATCACCATATATTCTAATATATGGGAATGTGATTTAAAGGGTGGATCATATTTTAAATAAGTTTAAGTTTAATAATTAATGATTTAAAGTGACTAGAAATTCTTATATAGCATTATTTTGGTACTAGTCCAAAGTCACTGCATGTAAACCTTAATATGATTACATATTCATATAGGTATGGTTAAATGTGATTTTTGAGAGTTGGAAACAACTCAAAAGGTATTATGGTTGATTTTATAAAAATGTTTGAATATGCAAAAGCTTCTGTCTTGTTATTTTATCTATGAGAGATCTATAACTCTAAATGATTTATATCCAACGGGCTTGGATAAAGTTTTTCATTACCTTTCCAACGAAATTGGAATCACTCAATTTGGATTTGTATAACTCTCTGAATTGATTTTTAAACTAAAGGACATAACTAAGTTTTAATTAAAATAGACAAATATATATTTGAATTACTAGGTCAGCGCGGGAAACTAAATTGGCCGGCCCGTGTACACTCCGTGGCGCTGAGGGCTGCTGACAGGGGGGTCCCGTATGTCAGTGACTCATTAAACGCGAAGTGGTACAGGGCGATAAGGACCACACGATTAGAACACAGATCAACGGCTCACGGTCGTCGTCGACGACGGACACGTCGCCGGCGAGACTGAACCCTAGCACGGTCGGTGGGGGTACGGTGAGGGCATACCAAGGCTCCAGCTAGTGCGGCGAGGCGGGCAAACGAATGAGATGATAACGATGGGCTCAGGCGAAGTCGTGGCAGGGGCTGAGGTGGACGAAATCAACGGAAACGTCTCCTCCTCTGCTGCGGCTGCCTCCGATGAAATTCCGACGGCCTGCTGCTCGAGCTGCTCCGGCGAGAGGTGGGGAAGGACTGGTGGAGAGAGGGGAGTGGAATGGTGTGGCGATTGAGGCTAGGGAAGGCCTCCTTATATAGGTGCGATGAGGCGGCAGTGAGGCATGGGCGGTGCTCGTCGGTGACGATGGTACAGGGGGCTACCGGCGTGGGTGAGGTAGGTGGACAGTGGAGTGCCTCCTGGCGGTCCTCTACGGCTTTATGGCGCAGCTAGGGGCGGTGGCAATCAGTCGGGAGTGTCGCGCGCTCTGGGAGACAGAGGTGGTGATCGACGTGGTTCCCGGCGATCGTGGGTCACACGGCGGTTCACGGCCGTGTCTGGCGGGGTGAGATGGTCAAGGCGGAGCGGCGTGCGCAGTCTACGGTCGAGGCGCGGTATGTGGCGTGCTGGCGGCGAGGGCGCTCTGGCATTCTCTGGCTGCACGTAGAGACTTAGTGCGCGGCGTTTCCTCGGTGGTCCAGGGGCTGGCAGTGATCGTGGGGTGGACCGTGGGTGGCGGTGAGGTCACGCCTCACTCTCTGGAGCGGCAGAAAGGGGTTGGCGGTCTGCTGCGAGCTGCGCATGCTCGACCGGCAAGCATGGCGTCGGGGTGGCATGGTACTGGCGCTGGGGACTAGGGATGGGTTAGTTTAGGCTTGGTTAGAGCTAGGAGGGACAAAGGGAGTAAGTGGGGTCAAATGGGTGGCAAACTTCTGTAGAAACAGTGATATCACTAGTGAGTTAGTTCTATGCATGCCAAGTGTTCGACCAAATGGCCGCATGAACAAAAGATTTGAATTTTTCAAAGATTTTTGGTGGAGTGGTTTATCTTATGCTTAAGCATCTAGGTTTGCTTGGGATTTTGAAATGGAGTTCATTTGGATGGTTTTTGAAAAAGGGTGATCTATACATATGAGCTAGATTTCATTTTCAGTTGTCATTTAGATTTAGAGTTCAAATGTTTTTGGAATATCACAAAGTGGGCCTTGGCACATCACTACTTGTACTAGCAAGGGGTGCAAAGATCCACAATTGTTTCTGTTTGAAATTGAGTGCTAGGAACAGCCAAAGTGGGCTAGGTGATTAAAATGGCAAAAGTGACCATTTCCATTTATTAATTCTTTTTGATTTCTTTTTCTTTGGGATTTGCTTGGGGATGATCTAGATGATGTGTAATTCACCTTAGAGTCATTTTACAACCAATAGATCACTCAATGATGGCAATTCAAAACAACTCCTATTTTAGATGCACACACATATGAATGCTTAAAGACTTTAAATAGAAAAAGTTTTTGTTAACCCTAAGTCTGGATTTGCTTGGGTAGATTTGATCTTGATCACTTGGATTAAAGTTTTGGGATGTTACACACTCTAACCCTAAGTCTGGGGGCCCGCGAGCACCATCACCCTAACCCTAAGTCCGGGAGGCCCATGAGCACCACCACCCTAACCCTAAGTCCGGGAAGCCCGCGAGCACCACCACCCTAACCCTAAGTCCGGGGGCCCGTGAGCACCACCACTCTAACCGTAAGTCTGGGGCCCACGAGCACCACCACCCTAACCCTAAGTCTGGGCGGCCCGCGAGCACCACCACCCTAACCCTAAGTCCGGACGGCCCGCGAGCACCACAACCCTAACCCTAAGTCCGGGGGCCTGCCAGCACCACCATCCTAACCCTATCTCCAGGGGGGCGCGAGAATAACATATATCTATTATAATATATCTATTAATAACATATATATACTATACTCCATATATATATACTATACACATATATACTATAATCCATATATATACAATATACTATATCTATATACTATATCTATTATATTACAATATTCTATATATAAAAGATACGAGAAATAAAAAATATATATATATATATACTATATCTATTCTATTACTATACACAAACATATATATACTATATCTATATACTAGTAATAATTATTAACATATAAAAAAGATACAAGAAATAAAAAAACATATACATAAATATATATACTAGTAATAATTATTAACAATATAAAAAAAGATACAAGATGAAATTAAAAAAAAAATTAGTGCTCGGGCAGTCATGCTGACAGGGACGGAGAGAGGCAGCACGGTCGGGGGGCACCGCCCGGGATCTCCGCGGCCGGGGCCGGAGGAGGCGCATCACGCGGCGGGGGGACGGAATTACCTCCAGCGGGGCAGACGTGCGCGGCGTCTGGAGAGGCGGCGGCGCGGCGGGGCGGCTACACGGACGGCCGGAGAGGCGGCGAGGCGGTCCACATTTTGGTAGCCTGCCAGCGTCGATGTCATCATCCTCACGCGTGTCCTGTTGCAGAGTGTGGAGATGGAGATTGGGGGAGCGAAGCGGCGCGTATTTAAGTGGATGAACCTTTAGTCCTGGTATGTGGCTCGCACGACCTTTAGTCCCTAGACTTAGGGTTAGGGTTTAGGGCTTAGGGTTTAGAGTTTTGGGTTTAGGGCTAGGGTTTTGGGTTTTGGGTTTAACTATTATATTTTAGGGGCCTTTAATCTCGGTTCCCTCTGCTTCCCACCATATTGTCCCACCTTTTCCGCCAGTTCCCTCCGCTTCTCGCCATATTTTCCCGCCTTTCTCGCCAGTTTCCTCTGCTTCCCGCCATATTTCCCACCTTTTCAGCCAGTTCCCTCCGCTTCCCGCCATATTTTCCCGCTTTGTCCCTCTATATCTAGGTCGACCACCATGGCCATACACACATCCACATCTTCCCCTCTCACAACAATGGACACCGCATACTGGGCCATTCTGACCCTCGAGGAGACTGAGGCGATGTGGGCCTCCAGCTACCCATGCCCGCCAGGCTACCGGCTGCCCGCCGACTGGATGTTGAGCACTGGAGGAGTTCCTGTCCCTCCTGTGCCTCAAGGTTCCGCCCGCCAGGCTGACATCATGAACCACTTCTACCTCGAGCTCACGCCAGAGTAGCGGATGGATCCCCATTGGGATCCCGACAACTACGACACTTGGAATGCCTTCTTTGCTAACCGATAGGAAAGGGAGCTCGCCAGGTACGAGGGTGACGGCTCACCCCCGTTGAACCACAATGAGGTTGGTCAACGCCTATGGTGGGCAAACCGGACTATCGTCGGTGTGATGCGCTACATCGCCCAGGGAGATCATCCTCGCTTGCGGTGCCCGTACTTTGACCCTCCACAGAGCCACAAGAAGGGTGGGGATGGTGAAGGTCGCGGGCTACGTGGCATCGGCATCCAGGAGCCCCCTCCCTCGCGAGTCGTGAGTCCGAGGCTGGAGTGGCATTTACCCCTAGAATATGCCATGGCTAGGCTTAGGATCCAGCCGCGTGCGCCTAGCAACGACGACGATGATGATGATGACGAAGACGACCATGAAGCTGTGTACTATAGGGCTAGATATGAGTATGACTAAATGGGGCCTTTGTCCTGATTTCTTAGTCCTAGTTTTTTAATAGTAATAAATGTCTTGAGTGTTAGTCCCGGTTTGTGGCTGGACCGACGGGACTAAAGGGGGGGACTTTAGTCCCGATTCCGTAGTTCTAGTTAGAAACCGGGACTAATGGATCATTTCCTACTAGTGTTGGTCTCTCTACAACTTTCCCGAACTATGAAGATGTTGTTCTATTCTTGTGCCGAGGAGCTAACTAATTTCACATATTAGGGAGTACATCTATGGCCAACTTGTTGGAGATGCCGGAGGACTGGGCTCCGGCGGCATCTCCCTCAAGTTGGCTGTAGTGTTGTCCCTTCTCTTGTAGTTCATAACTTCTCTAGCTAGATCAATATGTCGGGGAGCTAACTAATTTCACATATTAGGGAGTGCCTCTATGGCCAGCTTCACAGAGATGCCTAAGGACTAGATCCTTAGGCATCTCCCTGAAGCTGGCCGTAGTGTGATGTCCCTGCTCTTTCACACCATATTGTTTGCAGTTGATAACTTCACAAGGATGCCTATTTATAGATTAAAACAGCACAACATAGTGTCGACACTCACGACATAATGTCGACACTCACCCATGTCATAGTGTCGACACTCACCCCTTAAGTCCCGGTTGGTTTCTTCAACCGGGACTAAAGGGTTGGAAACACCAACCGGGGCTAAACATATTTCCCGTCATGTTTTCCCGCCATATGTTTGTCCCGCCGCGTTTTCCCGCCCTTTCCCTCTATATATAGGTCGACGACCGTCATGAACACCACACATCCACACATTCCCTAGATTTATGTCTCAAATAAAAGGTTTAAGACATTACATAGATTTATGTCTCAAATAAAAGGTTTAATACATTATTACACATCACCAACATCTAGTGTTGTGGTTTTCTTCTGCACCGTAGCCATGGAGAATCTTCATCATTTAACAGGATGCTTGGGTCAGTTTTCACTTTGAATGGCGGAATTTTATGAAACTTATTGTAATCTTCTGACATGTTTGTCTTGTCATCCACTCCCACGATGTTTCTTTTCCCTAAAAGAACTATGTGGCGCTTTGGCTCATCGTATTCTGTATTCTTTTGCTTATCTTTCCTTTTTCTCGGTTTGGTAGACATGTCCTTCACATAGAAAACCCGAGCCACATCGTTGGCTAGGACGAATGGTTCATCCATGTATGCAAGATTGTTGAGATCCACTGTTGTCATGCCGTACTTTTGGTCTACATGTACCCCTCCTCCTGTCAGCTTGACCCGTTTGCACCGAAACAAAGGGACCTTAAAAGTAGGTTCATAGTTAAGTTCCCATATCTCCTCTATGTACCCATAATATGTGTCCTTCTTCCCATTGTCATCTGTTGCATCAAAGAGGACACCACTGTTTTGGTTGGTGCTCTTTTTATCTTGAGTAATCGTGTAAAATGTATTCCCATTTATCTCGTACCCTTGGAAAGTACATATAGTCGAAGATGGTGACCTGGCCAATAAGTACAACTGATCTCCAACAGTGGTGTTATTCATGAGATGTGTCTGCAATCAACTGCCAAAATTCTTCTCGTGTTCCCCTTTAATCAAGGAGTCAAGCTTCCCCGGGTTTTCGGAGCATAGAATATTCTTGTGTTTCTCGATATACGGAGCCACCACAGTGAAATTGTGTAGAACTGCGTAGTGTGCTTGAGTGAAAGAATGCCCGTCCCTACATAACATTGATTTCCTTCCTAGTGTGCCTTTTCTAGTCAGCCTCCCCTCATACTGAGATTCAGGAACACCAATCAGCTTAAGGTCAGGAAGAAAGTCAACACAAAACTCAATGACCTCCTCTGTTCCATAGCCCTTGGAGCTGCTTCGTTCTAGCCTAGCACGGTTATGAACATATTTCTTTAAGACTCCCATGAACCTCTCGAAGGGGAACATATTGTGTAGAAAAACAGGACCGGGAATTCTAATCTCTTCGACTAGGTGAACTAGGAGGTGCGTCATAATATTGAAGAAGGATGGCGGGAACAACAACTCGAAGCTGACCAGACATTGGACCACATCAATTTGTAACCCTGATAGACTTTCTTGATCGATTACCTTCTAAGAAATTGCATTGAGGAATGCACATACCTTCACAATGGCTAGTCGAACATTTTCTGGTAGAATTCCCCTCAATGCAACCGGAAGAAATTGCGTCATAAGCACGTGGCAGTCATGAGACTTTAGGTTTTAAATTTTTTCTCTTTCATATTTACTATTCCCTTTATATTCAACAAGAAGCCAGACGGGACCTTGATACTGAAAAGGACTTCAAAAAAGATTTCCTTCTCTTCTTTGGTAAGAGCGTAGCTGGCAAGCCCTTGAAACTGCCTTGGATGCTTGCCGTCTCATCCTTTATGATGTTGCTGGTCCTCCCGTGCTGCCTGGGTATCTTTTGACTTCCCATATAAGCCCAGGAAGCCTAGAATATTCACGCCAATATTCTTCATCAGGTGCATCACGTCGATTGCAGAGCGGACCTCGTGCACTTTCCAATAGGGTAGCTCCCAAAATATAGATTTCTTCTTCCACATGGGTGCGTATCCGTCGGCGTCTTTCGGAATAGGTTGTCCTCCAGGACCCTTTCCAAAGACTACATCGAAATCCTTGACCATACCAAATACATCAGCACAAGTACGGGGGACATGCTTCGTCCGGTTTTCTCCCTTGCCATTGAAATGCTTGGCTTTCTTCCTTAAGGGGTGACTTGGCAGAAGAAAATGACGATTGTACGGGTACACATTCTTCCTACATTTATCCAGATATATACTTTCAGTCTCATCTAAACAGTGCGTGCATGCATTGTATCCTTTGTTCGTCTGTCCAGAAATGTTACTAAGAGCAGGCCAATCATTGATGGTTACGAACAATAACGCTTGTAGGTCAAATTCCTACTGTTTGTGTTCATCCCACACACACGTACACCTGGTTTGGCCCACAACTATAAAAGTTCATCAACTAATGTCCTTAGGTACACATCAATGTCGTTGCCGGGTTGCTTCGGGCCTTGGATGAGCACTGACATTATAATGAACTTCCGCTTCATGCACAACCAAGGAGGAAGGTTGTAGATACATAGAGTCACAGGTGCCGTGTGGATCGCAGTTCTGCTCCCCAAAAGGATTCATGCCATCGGTACTTAGACCAAACCATAAGTTCCTTGCATCATTAGCAAAGTCCGGGAAGTCTCTCTCGATTTTTCTCCACTATCGACCATCAGCAGGGTGCCTCAACTTCCCGTCTTTCTTACGATCTTCCATGTGCCATCGCAACAACTTTGCATGCTCTTTGTTTCTGAACAAATGTTTCAACCTTGGTATTATAGGAGCATACCACATCACCTTAGCAGGAACCCTCTTCCTGGGTGGCTCGCCCTCAACATCGCCAGGGTCATCTTTTCTGATCTTATACCGCAATGCAGTGCAGACTAGACATTTATCCATATTCTCGTACTTCTCACCGCGGTAGATGATGCAGTCATTAGGGCATGCATGTATCTTCTGCACGTCTAATCCTAGAGGACAGACAACCTTCTTTGCTTCGTACGTACTAGAGGGCAATTCGTTATTTCTTGCAAGCAGCTTCTTCATTATTACCAGCAACTTTTCAAATCCCGAGTCAGTCACACCGGTCTCTGCATTCCACTTTAGCAATTCTAGTGTGCTACCCAGCTTCTTCTGGCCATCTTCACAAGTTGGGTACAACAATTTGTTGTGGTCCTGTAACATCTTCTCGAACTGCAACCTCTCCTTTTCTGTGTCACAGTCTCGCTTTGTATTAGAAATGACCCGACCAAGATCATCAGCGGGCTCATCTGGTTCCCGTTCTTCTTCATTATCTTCCATTGTGGTATCAGCGTATTCAGGAAACATAGATCGGTAGTTGTCATCATCATTCTCTTCTTCATCGTCGTCTTCCATCATAACCCCTCTTTCTCCGTGATTGGTCCAAACATTATAGCCGGACATGAAGCCAGACCAAAGCAGGTGGCTCTGAATGACTCTTGAGGAAGTGTGAGCCTGCTTATTCCGACATTCAACACATGAACAACATATAAAACCATCCCGCCGCTTGTTCGCCTCGGCCACAAGGTGAAAAGAACGTACGCCTTCTCTGTAAGCGTCAGAGCGTCGGTCACCGTACATCCATGGATGACTCATCTGCATCATACAACCATATATATCAAACGTAATCACGATGATAAAATTACTATCATGCAGTCTAAACGAGAAAATACTTGCTAACCTTTTAGGACACCTAGAAACAAAGATGAGAAAACTTAAGTGTGGCTCTGGCACCTCATATCATATTTTCTCTTGTGTGAACTCAAGTGGCATCGCACTAACAGGCATTTCACCGAACACCTCTAGTGCATATGAAGAAAAAAAAAGACCACAAAGTTATACCCACCTCACATAGGAAAAAAACAGGAGAGAGTGGAGGGCTGGGTGCATTATATATAGGGTCAGACTATTAGTCCTGGTTTGAGACACAAACCGGGACTAATGGTTCTACCAGGACCACGCGGGCGTTCCCAGACCCATTAGTCCCGGTTTATATCTCAAACCGGGACTAATGGTCCCTTACGGGTCGGGATAAAGGACTTCAGCATCCTCGGGACGTCTGGTTCGGACCATTAGTCCCGGCCCTAGCCACGGCCGGGACTAGTGGCCCAAACCAAAGGCCCATTTTCTACTAGTGTGTGGGCTCAGTTATGGTAGGTGCCAAAATATAGTAGACGCACCAGCAGATATGCGAATACTTGAGACGTCATTGTGACATGCGGCTCAAGTAAGTGATGTGGTCCCGGGTGGTGGCAGGCGCCAGACACTCGAGGCGCATCTACCAGATGCGCCTCAAGTATTTTATGAATATAGGAGGCGCATATTGAATGTAGATGCGCCTCAAGTATTTTATGAATATAGGAGGTGCATACTGAATGGGATGCAACTCGAGTAAACAGATCCCACCCCCACCCCCAGATCGCCTTTTAAGTTTTGTAAAAAAAATAAACAAAAATGATAGAAAATTCAGAAAAATAATTCCTTTGAGTTGTAGTTAGATTTTAGGGTATAGTTGTAGACAAAATTGAAAAACATGAATTTCGATGTATTTTACAAAAAAAAGTCATGGAATGGTAAAACGGTCCTAACTTTTGCATACGATGTCGGGAAAAAAAGTTTAATATATCAAAATGATCGTCTCGAAATTTCCTACTTGATTTCAACGGCTGGAAGATTTTACAGATTCCCCAAATTCAAAAATGTTATGGCAGACAGAAGTTTTTTCTGCAAAAAAATAAAAAAGAGGGAGAAAATTTGAATCATTCTCTCCTTCTCCTCCCCTTCTCCTCCCTCTTCCTTCTCCACTCGGTGAGCTCCTCCCTCCTCCTCCTCTACCCCGGTGAGCTCCTCCCTCCTCCTCCTCCACCCCGGTGAGCTCCTCCTCCTCTACCCCGGTGAGCTCCTCCCTCCTCCTCCTCCTCCACCTCGGTGAGCTCCTCCTCCTCTACCCCGGTGAGCTCCTCCTCCTCTACCCCGGCGAGCTCCTCCTCCGATGACGACCACCCCGGTGACCTCCTCCGGTGACCCCCTCCTTCTCCTCCGACGAGCCCCCTCATTCACCCACCTCCTAGTCCTCCTACGGCGACCCCCTCCTCCGGCGACCCCCACCTCCGGCCAGATCTGGCCAGCTTTTTTTTTTGAGATTTGAAAACTTATTGGAGATGCATCTGTAAACTTATTGGAGTCGCATTAGAGATGCGCCTTGTATAATATACATATGTGAGGCGCATATCAATATGCGCCTCCTATAAATATAGGAGGCGCATTTATAGGAGGCTCATATTGATATGCACCTCGCATATGTACAAATACTAGCAGCGCAGCGCTAGAGGCGCATCTATAATGCGACTCGAATGGCTTTTCATATGCGTCTCGAGTAGGCTTTTCCCTAGTAGTGTGTTGAAGGGATTGGCATTTTCGAAGCGGTGCAATTTTGCACACCAAGTGCCCAAATCCTAAATTACATAAGTATTTAGTCCGCAGAGGGATGGTCACATGCTAGCATGCATATTACAGGGCTAGAGGTGCTAATTGCTATGTTATGTAGGGCTACAGGTGCTACGAACTCATTTCATTCTTAACTTGAGCAGGTTATCATGATATGAGGAAGCATTTCAAAGGAACCAGGAAAACAAGGTTTCGTAATATGAGGGAAGGACTTCAAAGGAATTGACAAACACCTTCCTCTCTGAACTCGGCATGTGCTACTTGGCAAAATTACCTACTCCTGTGGTGCATAATAACAAAACCGTGCTGGCAAACAATAACACTTGTTGAAGGGATTACCATTTTTCAGACGTGCACTTTTGCACACCAAGTGCCCAAATGATAAATTGTGTGTGTATTCGGTCAGTAGAGAGATGGTCACACAATCACATGCATATTTTTGGCACAGTAATATGTAAAGTTTTGAGGCATATGTGGAACTTACACAATTGTTATCTATATCTAAAGTTTTTTTTCAGAATTTTTCGAAACTTCAAAATGTGGATTTTCAAAAAATTCAAAACAGGCTCCATAGAGCCTGTCCTCCGTATTGACGCTCTCCATGCATATACCTCAATAATGGGTAGTATCATAGATGTGATATCATATGGAACTTTATTTGTTGTTTTGCGGGATCTATAGTAGTACTTTTTAATTTTGTGATCTAGTTATGGCATGTACTCTGTGAAATTTTGTTTGCTAGTAAACAAGGATAAATTAGCGAACAAACTGGATCATTAATAAGAAATATAAAGTCTCAATATAATATTATATATGTAATATTATTTAAATTACATAATTCAAAACTCGTGAATAGTCTATTCTGGCTTATTTTTTTTCCAAATATGCTCTATCAAATCAGTTTTTAGAGATCTATGAGTTGGACGGTTACGAATTCTAACATCTCTTTCAAGTATATCCGCAAATGCTGGATGAGTAAATATCGATAGAAGGTCAATCAATGAGCCTGCTTTCTCACTCAAATCAAGAACATTGCTTGCCTCTTCTTTTTCTTGGACTATCATGTTGTGTAGAATAATGCAAGCTAACATAACATGATGGATATCACTTGGTTGCGGTAAAATGGACCATCGGGCCTGGAGCACCCCAAATGTTTGTTCCACATCCTTCCTTCCTCATTGATGTCACTAGTAGGGAACACCTTATAGCCGGATTCCTTATCGACGGCGAAGTGGGCACCCTGGTCGCCGGCGGTAAGGCCATCCAGGCCTTCCTCGTGTTACCGCCGGAGAGAAGAAAATGGCAGCGCCGAGGCTGGCCCAATTACCGTCGGCGTAGAAGTCGGGTGCGCGCTGGGGCTGTTGTGGGCCGCGTGCCCCCTGGATGGGCCGGCCTTTACCACTAGGGAATGAAGCCCATAGGCGTCGGGGGTACGGTGGGCTGGATGGGCCTACCTGGGCTGAAAAACAGTTATCCCCGACAAATTAGGCCCTTAGGCGCCGGGGGTAAGTGGGCCTATCATAGCGCATCGTCTCAACGACAACTAAACCCCAAATCCACCCATTAGGCCATCACCGACGAAATCTCTCTCGCAACCCTAGCTAGCCGTCCGCCTCACCGTCGAAGGGAAGGAGGAGGAGGCACCCCTCGCTTTTCCGTCCGCCTTGCCATCGAAGGGAAGGAGGAGGAGGCGCCCCCTCGCTCCGCCATACGCCTCGCCGTCATCGTTTGCCTCACCGAAGGGAAGGAGGAGGAGGCTAGCCTCGCCATTGTCGTCCCGTGCCCATCCAGGTTTGATTCACGCCCATCTAGTAGTATAGTCGATTAGTGTCAGGATCCGAAGTTTGATTCTCGCCTCGCCGAAGGGAAAGAGGATCACCAAGATCAAGAATTTGAGGGTAATCCGAGATAAATTGGGTAAATTGCATGAAGATAGTAGCAATTGCTTTGCATTGTAATTCTCCTAGCAGCAGTGTTCATGTAGAATGTAGTAGCAGTGGCACTAGCAGCAGTGAATCGATTTGTTAAAGACTCGCTCATCATGGATATGCCCTTTCTAAATGTAGAATGTAGCAGCAGTGGCACTAGCAGTAGTGAATGTAGTAGCAGCGGCACTAGCCTTGTCTACGGTGGTTGGTACTAGTTAGTTATTTCTGAATCTGACAGACTCGCTCATCATGCATATGCCCTTTGTCACCTTGTCGCTCAGGGCATACAGACAACATGTACATGTTGGTAGCATAGAAAATACTACATACAAACAGCAGGTAGCAGTTGGTAGCAGTTAGGACTCATTTCCAATTCAGTGGGTAGTAGCGAAATGCTGGCTTACCTGATCTCTTACTATGTATGTAGCTGCTAGTTTAATAATGTATGTAGCTGCTAGTTTACTAATATATGTAGCTTACCTCATTCTGTCCAGTGATATCTTTCTAATGTATGTAGCTGCTAGTTTACCACTAATTAGTCACTTGATTCATGTTGCTGCATACAAGAACACACACTCATTTATCAAGCCAACATCAGTAATCAGATCAAGGAGTAAAATAGGCTTTCAATAGAAACGATTAATTGCTAGAGGCAACCCATGACACCGGTTAACTATAGCATTAGCAATCATCTCTAGATCCTTGGGACACACGTGACCCTCCCTGTGATAAAATACCAAGAACTTACTATTACTGTACTACTAACCGCAAAAGCGACTGTTACTGTACTACTAACCGCAAAATTCAGTTTTAGAAAGAGAGAGAGAAAAGGAAGGGTAGCTAAGTGGGATTTACTTGCTTATTATCAACTTCTCCTTTTGTATGTTTTGCTTATTTAAATTATCTAGTGGTTTTATTTAAATGCCCTTGCCACCATTATAATCTACTTCCTAGGTAGCTTAAACAGTTGATGCACTTGTACTGAATGAAGGTTTTCAGAAAAGGTTGCACTTGTACTTGTACTGAATGAAGAATTACACTTGTACTTGTACTTAAACAGTTGATGCACTTGTACTTGTACTTTTTAGAAAAGGTCGTACTTGCACTTGTAATCTACTTCCTATGATTCAGTTACTTGTACATTTATTTTGCTAATATGTTTGTTTGTCTGTTTAAGTAGTATGTCGCAGTCACAGCCAAAGTACCGTGGTGTGTATAAGAAGCCGACAAGGATCCCCACTTGGGAGGCTAAGATCACCGTCGATGGGGTTAGACACCACCTTGGGACATGGCGGTCCGCCGAGGAGGCGGCACGTGCCTACGACTGTATGGCAGTCCAGCACTTCGGGGCAAGGGCGATCCTAAACTTCCCCGAGGATCGATCTAGGGACATTCAAAATAGGCCCGTGGATATGAGAGTCGCCACGATGGCGGAGGAGTGGGAGCACCCATTGGTCGAGAGACAGCTTGTTGACCCCTTGGTCCAGACACTTCGTGAGGATCCTATGGTGATGGCGTAGCAGTACGAGATCTTGGCGACCATTACGTGCCAGCAGCCCGTCCAGGAGGCGGGTCCCTCTAGGTCCGACTGCACGAGCTCCTCCACCGCGTGACCTCAGGGCCCGTACTACAGGTTCAGCCCCGGCGACTTCACCGTCACACCCACGTCGTTTCCTGACCTAGATTTCTTAGGTTTGTCGTCCGACGACGACGCCTGATCTAGCTAGACTTTGTCATATATTACTTTAGACTTATCCTGCTAGACTTTGTCATATATTACTTATCCTGCTAGACGTGGATCAGCTATTTGTCCTTATCCTGCTACTTAATTACTTTATAACTATGCTTACTATGATTCTAGATAAATATAGAATGGATAAAGTGTGCAATAACTATGCACAACCATTGGGGAGGTGCCTCGACAAGAAGTTCCTCATAGTGCTCCCTATCGGGTTTGAGGTTAGGGCGGTATGTGCTTTGTGAGATACACAGTATCATAGATGTCTCTATATAGAATCGAAAATAAACCATGGACTTTGTTGTATTATTATTGTTTTACTCAAACAATCCCTTGCGCTTGGCGATGGGACTTCATGTACCATTTTCATAGAAACACCATCGACGATGTCGTGTTTGAGGTCACTTTGATGTAAGATGCTGATCTCGATAGGAGTTACATGGTTACAGTCACCAACATAGTGATCAGGACATCTTTCAGTGGACCTGGTTGGATAAACTTCTTGAATGAGCATGACATGCAATACGAAGACAAGATAAATATCTTTCTCATTCATCAAGCAGCCGTAATCTACTACATGTACACAACCCCTGACGATGATATCTAATAGTAAGCTAGCTATGTAGTTGAGACCATCGTATTATATATCGTTTACTCTATACATGCATTTTTATGTGACTTTCTTCTCAATATATATAGATTGAATTATAGCGAAGAAGCGTGCGTCAATTATGGTCAACATAGTTGGCATTGCATGGATAGGAAGATTATCATACCGCTCCCTGCGAACTTTGGTGTTAGAACGGTATGTTCTCTGAAATTCATGTGGAGAATGTAAATATATATATGTTCAATGAAAATCACGACTAATTGTTCTGTCCTATGATTTTACTCAGTCAATCCCTTGCGGTGCATGACATGGATTCATGGACCATCTCCATAGAAGCATGGATGAGGTTGTCGTATTTAGTGTCACTTTGACGCATCATAATCATCCCGATAGGACGTATCAGGTTAGGGTCACCAACAAGGAGGCCCGAACATATTTTAGTAGTCCTGGATGAAACAGACTCCTCATCTTTTATGACGACATGCAAGAGGGATGGAAGTTCAAATCTTTGCTCAATCATACTTATGGCATCATCTATTTCACTTGCTTTCCTTCCGGCTCTTCCGACAAGGGTGAAGATAAGTGAACTCTAGATAATGCTATATGAACCAATGTTGAACAATGTCCTAGCTATATTGGACATTTGGTAGATACTGCTACTGTTTCCTATGTTAATATGTATTTTGTTGTCATTATCCTGTATACTGTGTATTCCTGATGTGTATTCTGTCTATTTTTTCTTTTTTTTTCTCTGATACATAATATTGCCGACGAACATATTTTATTACCCCTGGCGAAGAGCTGTGCGCCAGTGTTAGGGGACATTATCCCTGGCGAATTGGGATACTCGCTGGTGGTATGCGCAGTTATCGTCGGCGAATCGTGTAGTTCACCGGCTATAATGCATTACCACCGGCGATATGGTCACCGGCGAACCGCAACTCGCCGGTGGTAGATGATTTGGGTGCGCCGGTGGTGAGCCTTTCCCTACTAGAGTGTTTAGCAAACAACTTGTGTTGTGTTTGAGCCATCGGTATGGACTTTACGAATGCCGCCCACTCGGGGTATATTCCATCTACAAGGTATTAACCTTGTTGGTATTGCTTCTCGTTGACGCTACAGTTCACCCGAGGAGCTTGCCTTTTTAGTTGGTCAACAAACAATGGTGATTGATTAAGCACGTTGATATCGTTATTGGATCTGGCAAGATAAAAAAGCATGTCATATCCAAAGATACTGAGAAGCAACCGCCTCCAAAATAAGAGTAGGAGCACATTTAAACCCGTTGGTGAATTGTCCCCTTCATGACAAGGGACATTTGTGCCCTAGCATAAAGATATAACCATAATAGCAAACATAAAAATAGATAATAACATTTATTATTACCTCTAGAGCATCTTCCTTCAAGCATCCTGTTGCGCTTGTCGAGAAATCTTTGTTGATTCATGCTGCCATGCTCCTTCCTTTGAGTTGGAAGGCACAACTAGTTGGTCAATGGTACAAAAGAGACAAGGACTCCCCCACCTTCCACCCGAAACGAGAGGCAACACCTTCTGTCTGTTCTCCCGTGCTTTTCGGCTCCTTCCCCCTTCCTTCTCCGGCGGCCTCGCCGACCGGAGGGGACGGGGAGGAGCCTTGCCTGTAGATAGGGTTTGCGGTGGGATGCCGCATTTAGGCTCGATGCCCATAGAGAGAAGCTTCGCCTGGAGTTTGAGCAGCCAGATCTAGGGCGTAGGGGTCTCCTTCTTCTTCCTTATTCTGCTCTGTGGAGAGCGGGCGACGGTAGAGGAGGCCAAATCTTCTACCAATAAAGTTGTTTCTGTTGGCATGGATGGTTTGCTGCAGGTCAAACCCTCTCTTCTGTTGGCCGGCCGTGGTGGCGGGGGGCGAAGAGATGGCGACGTCGTGCGGCAGGTCCATCTGCTGCTGCCGAGTTACTCTTGGTCGTGTTGGAGCAGCACCAGGAGGTTGCTATGCAGCCCCTTGTTCGATGCTCCTATGGTGGGAGCCGGTGGCAGGGGCCTGGCATATGCAGCTCGGAAGACCTGCTCGTGGTTCACCGGAGGAACAACAAGAGCAACTCTCTTCTTTGGCTCGTGGTCGGCCGTGGTGGCGAGGGCGAGAGAAGGAGTGCAGCTGGGATGGTTGTTCTGGCGGGTGATGACGTTGAACCGGCGCTTCCGGGCGACTCTGCTTCTTCTCCGGCGCTTCCCAAGCGGAGCCCTAGATGGGACTCTGCTATCTTCAGCCAAGTTTCAGGCCAAGCCGGGCTCGATGGCCATGTCGGTCAGAGCATCTTCAACCTCCAGCATGGGAGGCTTTCTCTCTCCCTCTGTCCGGCGTTCGTCGTTGCTGCAGGGCCAAGTGGTGTCGTCCCCGGCGCTTGCAGTGGTGGCCAGATCCAGAGGCGAGCCTTCGGCGGCGTCTTCGGACTCGATCGCGTTTCTGCGGTCGATTGTAGGGTGCTAGGTGTAAAAGTCTTGGACCATGGTGTAATTTTCTTATTCCTTAGGGTCCTCGTTGTAATTTGTACATCCCTTGCCGCTTAATGGAATGCAGAGTCTAGGCCCTTCGGGGCCTTTCCGTTAAAAAAAACTAGTTGGTCAACTTCAAGAGGGTGACGTGATGGGCATTCCATGTCATCGGTTTTCTCAGGTTAGACATGATGCAAACTTCTTCAAGAGTTTAATATTTTGTTTTAGACCCAATAAAAGTTTTGGAATGGATAATAAACTTACTTAAGGGTTCTGCGATGAAAAGTAGACTTTTTACATTTCAATACAAAATGAATAGTGCTATACACACGACACATACCACATGCATGATTCTTGTACGACTGAGCAAGATCAATTCTCGTCCATCGGTGGCATGAAAGTGCAGGGTACCACCCTATGTTATGTGGGATGATACAAGCATCAGGCAATATTTTGTCGTCTGTGTAGTATTCCCTCTGTTTCAAAATATAAGATGTTTTAGCTTTGTGAATAAAGTATATCTATATCTCTTTTAGTGTCTAGGTTCACTTCAAACCTAGATGAATCTACACACTAAAAAGGATAGATACACTCCATTGACAAAGCTAAAACATTTTATATTTTGATACAGAGGGAGTAGTTCCGATACGAAACTCCTAATTTCTTGCTAACATTGCTGCAACATACATCTACCATGATGTAAAATTCAGATACTAAGAAGAAAAAAGAATCGAATTCCGCTGTGCGTGCCATGGTTCGTGTTGCACTTGCACTTGAGAGCCTTCCTACTTATTTGTTGATAAGGCCCTTGTTCTCGCTTAAAGACGCGGACACCACAGTAGTGAGATGTTTTTTGATCAACAGTAGTGGGAAGTTGATCCCTTTATAAGATTTCGACGGGACATAGTAATAACTGCAATTATTCATTTCCATTGCCGGAGGATTACAAACTGAAAGGTACAACAAGGCTTTTCTTTATTAATAATGAAACACAACAGTAGTCTTTACGTGGGCGCCCGATTGCCTTTCTCCCCTATTATAAGAGAAGTGATCTTGGATGACTAAATTGACCATTTCTTATTGACCTAGAAATCCCTGCGTTCGTATGCACATGACTCCAGCATTCTGAATGATCTCTGCGTTCTCACTGGAACTCGCCATACCGAAGCGGAGGTGGTGGCTATCGAGGTTCATGTGGATCATTCAGAACGAGAAGAGGGACAGCTTTTGCACAGAAAGGCAAAGTGAAGAAGGTTGCTGGAGTCAAGACTAATGATGTTGTTTTTCTGGGTAAATTTGTTGCCCTCACGACTGGCACTAGTCTGTCTGATAGAGAGCTGGTGTCTAACGATCTAGCTGTTGCTAGCGAAAGCCAAAAAAAAAAAAACAATGCCAGACGAGAAGAACATTCAGGGCCATCACACGGCACTGTGGGGTCTCCCTCCTACTGACGAAAACTTACCACTCCCGCCATCTCAAAATAAATGACTTCATTTTGTATAGATACACGTGTATCTAACACTAAAACATGTCTAAATACAAGCGTATCTAGACAAAGTGAAGTCAGGACTGAAAGAATAGGGCTGCAAAGACAGAAGCACCTTCCATGTACACCACAGCACTCAGGAACCAACCAACGATCATGGCAAACGCAAACAGAACATACCGTAGGTGACAAACAGGGCAGCTGAATCAAATAACGCAGCTTCTCAAGATGTCGACTTTGCACATACAGACAGGGCCTACGGCGTATCGATGCCACAGAAGAAGCGATGTGTCGCTGTGTACGCGAGCAAACTGATTATACAGTGCATGTCAAGCACGAAAGTTCGCAGCTAGCAGCTCTAACAGCAAAGCTTGAAGGCTTACCAGCCATTGCAGTCTCCCAAAACGAAAATCCCCATATTCACCAGCAGCCATAGGGCGGCTTTCGAAATGAAAATGCCTGCTCGTGTATAACATATATATCTATGCAAAAATGAGCAATAAGCAGGTGGCAAAATGCCAGACAAATGTCTGTCCAGCTGACAGCCTCGCTCAAGCCCAGTTGATGTAAATGGGCATAACACGTCCTGCGTGGTTCCAGAACACCAAGGGCCTGAGGCAGACTTTCTTTGTTCCGTGGCCTGACAAAAATCAAGAGCCATTGCCCAGCCGACAGCATCAAGTTAGCTAGTCGTGGCAGCTATGACTGCAACCCCCCCACCACCAAGAGGTCTAGCCATATCATGAGGAATTGGTTGTCTGGTCCTGCACATGACCACTACCCGTGGTGCACATCTTCCCAACAGGCAACACCTTGCTGCACCATCCCACACAAAAAAGTTGCAACCGGCAGTATCTTCTCCCTAGACTTGTCTCCTTGGATCATTGGACGAATTCGGCCTCCAGCTCGTCCCAAACTGCAAATTATCCCCAGACCGATCACCGGGGCGAACATCTGGGTTCCGGTAACTACCATTTCTTGGGAAAGAGTTGGAATGATCATCCTCACCGGCTCTCATGCCAATCCTGGGTTCAGAAAGCATGTTGAAATGCATCGGTCTTGGTCCACTAGCTCTCATGTTCCTCGTGTTGTTTGAAGAATTCATGCCTCGGGTGTTAGAAGAATTGTTCATGGGTAGGAAGTCACTAGGAATGCTACTCAAGTCCATGAAACATTTCCTCGCCTTCGCATCTGCTACCAGTGCTGCCCAGTCCTCTGACTGCATCAGGGCATTTGCATTACCAATAACCTGAAAAAACAACAAAGACTATTAGCCTGATAGCATAAGTCTAGGAATAAATTGAGGCATATTTCTGGAAGGAGGACACAAAGCATACCCATAGAGCTCTCCTAGCTCGAGTGAGAGCAACATTCATACGGCGTATATCTGCAACAAAACCCACACCATGGTTAGAGGCACGGACGCATGACATAATAATCACATCACGCTCCTGGCCTTGAAAAGCATCAACTGTGTTTATGTAGATATCTTTCCCTTCCTCAGTCTTCATAACCTCCGCAAATTCCCGCTGAAGACACTTCAGTTGCAACTTATATGGAGTGATTATACCAACAGATGCTCTCTTGCCACCATTAGCTTTCAGGAACTTCTGAAGATGACCATACAAACGCAATGCAAACTGCGCTTCATGAACATTCTGGTACGAAGATGACCCGCCCCTGTGGGACTCACGGCCATGTGAGATGTCATAGAAAACATATGGTGCCATTAGTGCATCTCTATAGTAAGCCTCATCGGGCAAGTTGGCAACACTTTCACTATCTGTAAGGCGCCCTTGGTAGAAGTATCTTGATGGAAATTCACGGATCTGGGGATGCATCCTGTATTGCACTGACAACAAAATTGTAGGGCAACCAGCTTGCTGAAACCTCTCAAAAAGACTCCTGCTGTAGAGTAAAGTTCCAGCTGCTTTGCTAATAACAGTGGCAGGAAGCTGTTGTGGATCACCAACCAAGACACATCTAGCTGCACCAAGTGAAAGTGCGGGGAGGACTCCTACTTCACTGGCCTGAGCAGCCTCATCAATAACAACCATATCAAATCCATGACTAAGGTCAGAAAATAACTTGCGGCCACTGCTTGATACTGTAGTAAAAACAATTTCCGCTTCACTGGCGAAACTGGCTTCCAGACTAGCCCTAGCATCTTCTAGATTGAAGTTTCTGCCAACACGGAACCTGCTTTCTAATATCAGCAGGCGTGACATCTCAACCAGTATTTTATCCCTGCTTTCCACTGAAGCAGCAAGTTTCTGAAGCAGAATATCACGGTTACGATCCCTTTGAGCAAGCATATCTGGATCTACTCCGAATGAACCCTGGGATCTACCAGCCTGTGCAACCATATTAAGTTCCCTCTGCAGAATAGCTATCTCCTGCGATAACTGGTGCTCACGGCATTTTAGCTGATGTAGCCAACCAATTACCTCATCACGTCCCTTCATTAAAAGCTGTTCCGTGCGTCGCTCAACTGAAACAGCTTGTGCAGCACGGGATTGTGAATCAACTCCAACACGGGCGACATCAGGGCGGTAGACCCTCATCTCACCATCTATGAAGCCACGGTCAAGAACTCGAGCAAGCAGCTCATCTATTGCAGCATTTGATGGGGCACAAACAAGCATCCGTGGTTTGGGGCAAAGCTTGGGAAGAGTGCGAAACAGGTTCTGATTCATGCTCTGCAAAACCTCATCCATTGAGCCTGCAGCAACATCCTCTGAAACGTTGCTAGAACTATCACTAATTTCCTCGTAACTTTCAGGAGCAAGTTTCTTTAGCAGAGCAGCATAGTAACGTTGATACTGAACAAGATGAATAACATTTAGCATTCCCCAAACAGTATGGGTTTTCCCTGTCCCTGGAGGACCTTGTACCAATGTGAAAGGCCATGGTTCTTGTTTCTTCACTGCCCCATTGCTTGTGCCAGCAGCTGTATGCATTGCAGCCCAATGGATTGCTGATAGCTGAGGCCCATTGAATGAATGATGGAGATGACAAGAAAAGTTTGGAGTGAAACAGTCCGGCATAGAAGGTGGCTGCTCCTGATACTTGGGGAAGTACTCTGGGCTTGGCTGAAGAATTGCATTTTGCATCTGATGGAAAGATTTTGATCAAAACAACTGTAAAATAATAACCAAGAAGGCAGATAGAACTTAACTAAATATAGTATACATCACCTGCACATTAAGACGACGGAATGCATGCAACGCAACATATTCCCTTTGTGTTGTTGCAAGAGAACCAAGAGCAGTTAGATACCATGTGCTTTGAGGTTGGAGTTTCCCCAGAACATTAGTCCCACTGCTACAAATGCAACACAAAAGAAGGAATAATAAGATGATGACAGTAAGTACAGGATTCAGTTAACATATGTATAAACAGTAGATAAAGGGTCAAGAATAGTGTTCATAAAATCAAGCAAGATTAGCAAAGAAATATGAGTTTAACTTGAACCTATCATCCTAGCAGCTAAAACCTAAGAAAATTGATTGACCCATGAACCTTATGGCAAAGCCTGTTC
Organism: Avena insularis; assembly: GCA_023614405.1. Lineage (NCBI taxonomy): Eukaryota > Viridiplantae > Streptophyta > Magnoliopsida > Poales > Poaceae > Avena > Avena insularis. The sequence continues at coordinate 259,778,923 of CM042690.1, read as the reverse complement.
GGATGAGCAAGGTTCTGGGGTGTAGCTTAAATTCATCCAATAGGGCAACGGGCTGATATGGTTGTCAGCATTAAGAACTACTCCCTCCGTTTCAAAATATAACATGCTTTAGGTTTGTGAAGGTAATGGATCTAGACATCTTTTAGTGTGTAGATTCGGAGTGAACCTCTCCGAACCTACACACTAAAAGGCGTCTAGATACATTATCTTCACAAAGCTAAAACATATTATATTATGAAACGGAGGGAGTAGGAAGCTGCAATAAGTTGCAGAGCAGGTATGCATTCCAACTGTTCGATTTAATTGCTAGTGGAAAAAAGACTACACTGTTTGTCACAAGTAACCCTTAGTAAGAAAAAAATGTTCCTGTGATCAATTTAATAAATCTATCTTACAGGAAATCTCATTTACAGACAATGTGAGCAAAGTGGAAGTCTTAATCAGCAAACTACATCAGAGGTATTAACTTTTGCAGTAACATAATCTTCAAGAACGACAGTTAGGTGTAAGGAACTAGCAGCAAGGTTCGATAAAACCAAGTTAAACAAAAGCTTGTTCAAAAACATTGAATATATGGTTTTATCAGTATAGGACAAGCTAAACAACAATGATATCGCGAATTACCAGCTAGAATCAGATGAATTCCCAACATAAAAACGGATAATTGCTCCAATGGGATCACGTGTATCATACGGCATATGGCGCCGAACTCTACCAACAAGCCGTCCACACTCTGACTCGGTATCTTCGTTTGAACCAACAGTCTTCGTATTAGACTTACTTGACTGGGAAGCTAAATAACAAAGAAATGGATACATGAGCCCAGTTCGCCAAACAGTTCCTTGAGAGTAAAAATCTGCACACTTAATACATAACTAAAAAAGGAATACAGTAGAGCTACCTGGACCAGGCCGAGGAAATGACAAAACTGCGACTTCGCCTTCTTTAAAAGTCCATTTACATTCATGTGCTGGTAGAACAACAACATCATACCATCCTGTGCACATCAACCATAATAGTCAGGCAATTGCAGTGAGAAATAAGAGTGCAGCAATTATTATAATTGTTACGGGACATGCCATCGATACAAAAAGAAGTAGAACATGCCTCTTTCACGCCTTTCAACGGTTTTCACGCGCACCATTACATGTGCATCCCTTGATACAGCCTCAAGAGACTCCTCATATGAACTGTATAGCTGAGCTCTGCATTCCTCAAAAAGCAAAGGCTCAAAAACGCTAATGTACTCCTCAGCAGATTCAAAGCTTCCAGGAACAGACTGAAGTTGTGATTCGTCTGTTTAGATGAAAATATAAAATGCTCTTTGTCAAATTAAGGGCATATGAGTAAACAGGGATTTTTACATCAATGATGGAACTGTGAAGATGCAATCATCAGGTACAAGGTACGCATTAAGGGGAAAAAGTCCCACGGTATTGAACATGAGAAGAAAAACAAAGAAGTCGACCTTGAGCAGCCTAGAATACGGAACACAAAGCAATAAATATTTCAGATTAAGCAAGCACATCAAAAGTAATGCATATTCTAATGGCAGAGCACATAATTTTCCAGATAAAGCAATGGTGTTACCATGTTACTTGAATTCAAAAAATCCAAAATAAAAGAGGGAAAATATAGGAGAACTAACCTGGATTGTGCCAGAACTTATCACTTGTCACTTCCTGTAGAAGTCGTTCAATAGATGTGTCGTGATATTGTGAATTATTTGCTGAAGCCTGTTTCTTGGAAACAAGAGACCTCTTGTTGGCAGGTTTCTGATCTGAAGTGTTCTGTCCTGTTACAACTGCTCTGTGAGAAGAGACTGGTCGGCCCTTGAACTGCTTGGAATCCATAGTTTGCCTCAAAGAAGCCTGCCTTGGCACAGATTGTCCACACCCATCTGAGGGGGGTTCTTCAGCATTCATTTTCTTTGACCAGCCCTGAGATGCCAACTCAAAATCACCACTTGATACAGTATTTTGGTCATCTGGAGCAGCAGAATTACTTCGTTCTGACCCCATCCTTTCAGCTTGCCTCTGATCCCTAATGACCACCTGGTTTTGTGTTTCTGCGGCTCCTTCATCAGCACCACGAGACGGTCTTCTGGGTGTTGATATTGTCCCTATGCCAGCTTGCTTTGCATCCTCGTCATTAATTAACACAGTTTGCCTGGCTCGCTTTTTACCCAGCATTGCTACTTTGTGTTCATCCAACCTAGATCTCTTTGCAGGGTTGTTTGCAAGCTTCAAAGCAAAATTGGCTTCTACTCCTCTAACATTCTTTGACCTGTTTCGTGGATCTAAAGCATCCCCAGGTTGATTTCCTTCAGATTCAAAAGTTTTCATGGTTTGTAGTCCTGTTGGATCATGATGTGCTGGATTTCTAGGCGCATCAGCCATTTCAGTGTCCCTGGGATCAGCAGCAGTCTTGCATTTAATCACCTCACCAGATTTAACAAAAAACAGGATCAATTTCGTGTGATTCTATTTTCACTTGAGCAGCTGCAGGAACAACCAACTCTTCTTTGCTTCTGTACATCAGACACTCGGACCACTCACTCTTTGAAGTGCTTGTGAAACCAGATTGAAGGGATCAACCTGTTGTTTAGATCACCACTTTCCTTCACAATTGCCTACATGCAACAACCATAAAATAATTAAATCTATTTTGGCATTTGTCACATAAAAAGACCACATCGGATACATAAACGACCATGTTTAGCAAGTGTAGGAAAATATCAATATTTGAGATGTTGAGCATGTTTTCCATTCTATAATCTACTACAAAACTTCGTAATTACAATATGAAGTTAACTATCAAGCGCCCATAGCGCCTAAAACTGATAGAGCGTCACCCGCATGAAAAGAAACATTGTATAATTCAAGATGAGTTTCCATTTCTTCAATCCAACATATTATTGTTAGCAGGATATACAGAAGTTGACTACAAGAAGCGTATAGTAACTAGCTATAGTGACAGTATTGTATGCCATCCTCGAGAAATTCGTTCGCATGTTTAATCCGGCACTGTATAGAGGTAACCCAGCTCATCTCGTAGGCGCCGATCTGAGTTCCGAGTGGATAATAGCAACAAACACGGGGAGGAGGAGGCGAGGCCGCTGCATGCGTCACCTGTGCCACGCGGAGGGCCGTGAGTATGGTGACAAGGCGTATGCCTCGCCGTCGGTGACAGACGCCGATGCGCCGCCGCGCTCGCCGTGCAGTCACTTCCGCGTCCCCAGCTCCCTCTCCACTTCCGCTTCGCTCTCGCCGCTGGCGCCTTCCACCTCCCCGCCGCGCCGTCACCGATGCGCCGCCACGACCGCCTTGAGGATTTCGACTGGAAGGAAAGCTGGGTGGGTTGGGACAGTTTCCTGAATCGAACCCGGCCCCAGACCAACCCGTTTACGTTCTGCAGATCGAACCCGATGATCAGTCAAACCGGGTCAAGACCACTGGTCTGTTAACGGGTTCACTGTATTGGTACGGCATGTGAAGAGCAATCTGGAACACGTTTTCCAGTTATATTAAACCAGCCCAAAAAAGAAAAAATAGAGAGAAGAGAAACTAATGCTGACGGCAGGGTCATGATACAAGGTGACCCGCCACCGTTGCGGGAGATTTTACTATTTGCCACGTTTTACTCTGTGCTTTTACTATTGCCACACATTAGACGGTTACCTTTATAATTTGCCCCGTTTCTCTTTCTACAAGTATATTAGTTATTTTAACTTGGATATACACGGTGAAATACAGTAGCTACATACCTCTTGGGCAAACCGGACCAGGTCTGATCTATTAGTCACATCTCTTTCCCTCTTTCCTCTGGTTCAGCGGAGAAATGGAAAGCCTTGGAGTGCCGGCATGGCAGCAGGCCAGAATGAGCCATGATCGGCGACCATGAACTGCAGCCACGATCAAGGTACCCAACTGACATAGGTATGGTTACTCGGATGATTATGATTCATTACCCTATATTGGGTAAGAGGCTTACGACCCTTGAAGATTTCAGACGATAGCCCAAGGAAGCAACCGACAAAGGCTTTTATTGCATTAGGAAAGAGACCGTAAACCGACATTGTGTTGGTATTGTAATCACGCGTGTATGAAACCTATCCGCATACAACTTTGAGACTCGGCCTATTATATATAGGACGGAGAAATAGCGTAATCAAAATCTAGAAGACAACTTGTAATAGTGCAATTACTCAATATTCAAGCGACTTTGATTCCATTGTTTTCCTGATGTCCGACAAAATCCTCAGCGTTTTCTTTTTCGCGAAACCCCAAGTCCATCACCATGGGCATTGCTGAGGTTACCCCTCGTCAATTGGCGCCATCTGTGAGAAACCTGAACGCTGGACACACGAATTCTGCGGAACGCTCTCCACCAAGCATCAACTCGGCGAAAGCAGATCCACGCCCGCCCACCCCTGTATTAGTACCCGCTGATTTTAACGGTGGATTCGATCTAATCATCGGAAGCTTCCACTTTCAAACAGACAACCCGCAAGAATCACACCCTTCGGCCATGATCGCATCAGAACCGTCGGTGGGAAAAGCTACACCTACTACGGTACCAGCATATTATCGTGGTGGTGGCACGGCAGATGCCATAGATAGGCTAAAGATGAGGCCAATGAGCGCTAGGGGAATCCAGGGAGGAATAGCGTGGTGATTCCACGCACAAGTGTTGTTGTATTTCCTCTATCAATGGTGAATACAAGTGCTCTACAAGCTATTCGTGAGAAGGAGACTAGGTCTTTTACCCCCCACGACCTAGTTCTAGAGTTCTATCTTAGACAGAGAAAATGATCGATCCCCCTCTATGGAGGCCCTGGTGCTTCTTATATAGGGGAGCCCAGGTTACAAAGTTAGGGCACACGTGGCAGCATATTCCCCGAATATGCCCCTTGGTTAAAGTTAGATGCTTCTTTATTCACTTTAACGGTTTGTCCGGACTATGGACGTAACCCTCTGCGTAATCCAAGCCTTTAAGCGTCACTAGACACGGGCTACGTCAGCCGACACTGCTCGCATCATCTTTGTCGGCTCTACCTCGCTGGTCCTTCCCTTTGCTTGCTCCGGTCACGCTACAGCTAGCAAAGGCTATCTTTTGACCAACGGGAGATTCCTTTCTTCTTTTAGAAGCCAAGTTATAGCCCGGCATGCGCCTGGCTAACCCGGCTACGAGGGTACCTGCATAATAGATAGACAAATATGGCCGACATATATTTTATGTCGGCCGGGTTAATGCTAGGCAGATGCCCCATGGGCCGGGTTACTCCATAAGTCGGCATGCCTTGAGGTGACCCGACCTGCACTTGCTTTGACCGTGCCGTACCTCGGCTAACTCGGCCTTTATACCCCAGCGTGATCCTACTCGGGGGTATCCCCCCAACATTAGTCCCCAAAGCTGGTGCGGTCTTAGCAACTTCAGTTGTTAAGGCCACAGCAGGTTCCCTATCTGAATCTGTGCTTCTTCGGCCGAGTTATCTCGTAATCCGTACTCTCTATGTTGATGCTCCATTGGCTTGTTTCGAGTTATTCCTCGCTGGCCGGGTCTTTGCTCACGTATCCGGGTTATCTTTCCTTCTCTCATACGTTTCCCCACGTCCTACGTGGAGGGTAATCATCACTTTGCCTCATTTTAAGGGTCACGCCTGTTTACTGCGCCGGTTATTGTAGTAATGTCAGGAATAACTGCTTCGCACATCCTGTCGCGGCATCGCCTCGTTAACTGTATCGTTGTGTCACATCACGGGATCTTTTGCTCCCTGTGCCCCTTGCTGTGGCTCGCACTTGATTGACTGATCTGCTGTGTACACGGCCACACCGTGCGGTTAGGACACCACAATCGATCCCACTACACGCTTGCAATGCGCGGTTAAATAGGGGGAGGGCAATTTTGGGGGAAGTTCCCCCACTCCACGCGCTCTCCTGCCTCTCTTCTTCTCCACTGCGACGCCTCCGCCGCTACCGCTTCTGTGCCAGCGCTGCGCTGCCGCGACCGCGCCGAGCCGTTCCTCGTGACCGCATCGCCGCCTTCATTCAAGATCTTTGCCACGGGGCCTTGTGCTTCTAGGTTCCCCGCGGCCGGCTACCTCTTCTCAGACTTCATTCTTGAGGAGCTCGACATCGCCATGACTGAAGAGGAGGCCGCCGTCATCGCCCAGCAAGAGGAAGAAGACGAAGCTCGTAAGCGGTGGCTGGGACGGCGCCTTTGTCGGTCAAGATGATATCCATTAGTTGTACGCGACACGCCGCATCCTCGCGGGTGTCGCCTGCCACCTCGCCGCTGAAGAAATTACTCCCTCTCGTAATCCAGGGGAGTTCATTGTTTTTCTTTCTCACTTCCAACGCGGCTTCGGCCTTCCCGTTTCTGATTTCTTCCATGACTTCATCTCCACCTATCAACTACAACTGCACCATCTCCCCACCAATGCCATTACCTCTCTTTCCTCTTTTGCATCCGACATTGAGGGGTATATCGGCCTCTGGCCCTCCAAGGAGATGTTGATCAAGTTCTTTGGTCTGTGGAAGAATGTTGTCCCGGACAAGCACCTTACTCCGGCTGCGAAACACTTGACCCAATGTGGTGGCGCCTCCATATCTCCTCGCAAGAACTCCGCGTTTCCCCGGGTCACCGGGCTCGAGTCTTGCAAAGGCTGGGCCCGAACCTTCTTCTACGTCCAGAATACCACGGATGAGGACTTGATCCAGCTCCCCCCCTTCAAGATCGGAGTCCTGGACACCTCTCTATGGGACAACATCTCGAAGCGACCCACAGCCCTGGCGAACTTGGTCGACCGCCGGATCAAGGAGCTGCTCAAGGAGAAGTTGCGGGGCGAGGATATCATGATCACATTCATCCGTAGTCGGGTATCCCCTGCAGAAGTGCGCCCACAAGATCTGCTACTTGAGCGGCCCCCTCGACCTCCACCAGACTTCCTCTTTCAAACTCAACAACTCGGCGGTGTTCCGCCGGGTCAAGGCCATCTTCAACATGGAGAAGGAGTTCTCCGAGGATTGGGAGTGGGGGCTTGCACCCTATACCCGGGCCAATCCGCCTCCAAAGGTAAATCTCTCTCTTGCTGTTTTTCCGGGTTTTCTTGGTATGCCGAGCAACTTCTCTAACTCAACCACTGATACTTTTGTTCTCAACGATTTCTCCAGCAACCACTTGAGGATGGCCAGGTGCTGGCGAGCAAGTGGGTGGTGGATCATGCGGAGCCGTACGAGGTGGAGCCTGATCCGGAGAGTTTCTTGCCTACCCCGGACACCACCAAGCGCACCTCTGGTAAGGCCTCTTCTTTAAGGGATTGGCCAGATGACGATGACTCGGATGTTGAGGTTCTGGAGGTACTTGACCCAGTGCCCATCTCTTACGCATTTCCGGTTATGTACGAATCTTTAGCTAACCTGGACGGTCAGGTCCTCGAGGTTCCTCCTCTCGCCACGGGTGATCCGGCTCCTGCCCCTTCCTAGAAACGCGCGGCTACCTCGGCCGCAGCTTCGGAGGTGCCCAAGAAAAGGCAAAAGAAGTTCGGGGTGAAAGCTTCAGCCAATCCAGTAGCCAAGAGCATGGTCCGGAGGGCACCCAAACCTCGGGCACCCCCAACCTCGGACGAGTAAGTCGTTTTCCGTTTGCTTTTGGGTCTTTCTAGTTCTGTCTTTGCCTTTGCCTTTTATCTGTCTTTCTATCGCTTTTTCTGACTTGTTGCTCTTTTATTTTTCTAGAGCTCCCAGGGTCATTCCCCAGAGCGGTTCCAGCATTTCTTCTCTGATCCAGAGCAGTCCTTCTCCTCCCTTCCCCCGCAACGACGATGTTCGCCCGTTGAGTCCTATTCACGAGGACTCCGCGGTTGCGCCTGATCAGAGCCCACCTCGTCATGAGGAGGGCAACGTCAACATGGGGGGCAGCGGAGCGGCCCAGGATACAGCAATGCCGGATTTTCCTAGCTCCTCTGCTTCGACACCACCGCCCAGCTCTGAGGTGCCAGTTTCATCGGCACCGCCCCAACCAATTTCTTCTTCAACCCCAGTTTCCTCTGTATCAGCAATAGCAGTACCTGTAGTACCAACTCCAGCACCACCAGCACCAGCAACAACAACACCAGCAACAGCAGCAGCAACACCACCAACCAGAGCACCGGCCCGAGTGCCAAAGACAACAGCATCAGCAGCAACAGCCGCAGCCAAGCCGCCAAAGAGAAAACCTCAATCCACTGCCTCCGGATCAACGGTGTCCATTGCGGTCATATTTTAGCCAGCCTCTACCGCTCAATCCGGCTCTACAGCTTCGGCTCCTCTCCAGCACCCTGCATCATCCGACAAGCTCAAGAAAGCTGCCGAGCCAACCAAGGACTCCGCTTCCGGGTCTCCATTGCCGGATCGAGAGGCGATAAGCAACTAGTCTTGCATACCGATCGCTTGCTCTTTATGAGGCGGAGGCCCACACCAAAGGCTTGGTGACGAGCCATTCTTCTAGCGGCGAAAGCTACAGCCCGTTGCTCATAGAATATGTGAACAGCTGGAATAATGCCGAATTTATTGATCTGAAGGATGATCTACCGGAGAAGTTCGGCCCAGCTGAATTCAGCGCTCAAATGAACTCCGCCACCAAGGCTATCTCTTTGGCTGGCCGCATGATGGAGGTAATCTTTTTCTTCTTCTATGCTGCTCTATGTACATGAATGCTTATAGATATATCCCCTAGTCCCCGAGCCTCCGAGGGAGTAACTTATTACTCGGTTGGATGCTCCTAGAGAATTTTAGTGTAAGTCCTTAGCATTTTCAGATAGTGATAAATTTAGAGCCGGGTTATGTTCCACTTGGCCTGGATCTTGAAAACTTCAAAATCCACACTCCTAGAGCCGGGTTAAGTTCCACTTGGCCCGGAACTTGAATACTTCGAATATCCACACTCCTAGAGCCGGGTTAAGTTCCACTTGTCCCGGATCTTGAATACTTCGAATATCCACACTCCTAGAGCCGGGTTAAGTTCCACTTAGCCCGGATCTTGAATACTTCGAATATCCACACTCCTAGAGCCGGGTTAAGTTCCACTTGGCCCGGATCTTGAATACTTCGAATATCCACACTCCTAGAGTCGGGTTAAGTTCCACTTGGCCTGGATCTTGAATACTTCGAATATCCACACTCCTAGAGCCGGGTTAAGTTCCACTTGGCCCGGATCTTGAATACTTCGAATTATTTTCTCTTTACCTGTGAACTAACATTGTCTTGTTTTCTCAGATCACCACTAACCGCCGAACTGCTGAGTTCCAACGCTTGCTGGACTCATACAAAGACGTTCACGCCCGATACGGCAAGCTGTTGGCGGATCACCAGAAAAAGGGTAACTTTCTTTGCTCAAGACCTTTTCCTTCTCGTCGCTTGTTATCCTTATTAATATTAATTTGTAATCTGACTTATGCAGCCGAGGTTGAGGCTGAAAACATTATCATGCGCAAGAAACTGGTTGAAATCCAAGGTAATTTGTCTTGTTCTCTTGACCATTGTGCGCTATTTCCTTGACTCGGTAGATATTTATACTTCGGCTCCGCCGGATTATCCCACTATTGCAGTTGCCCTTGAAGACAGCGTACCCATTCTTGATATGATGACACATTTTCTCGAATAAGCAGGAAAGCATCAAGCTGAGTTAAAGAAGAAGGATGACGAGATAGCTCAGATCCGCCTCCAAGATTCGGAAATTACTCGGCTGAACGCCGAAATCCAAAGGCTCAAGGATCTCCATAAATCCGAGCTAGATGAGGTGGATCAGGAGTTCGCCGAGGAGAAGGAGCACCTGACTACTCAGATTTCCAAGGACAAGGACCTGCTGCAGGAAGCCGATGTAAAGCTTACGTCGGTGACCTCGAAATATGAAAAACTCCAGGCCAACAGCATCAATGTTCATGTTGAGCTCCAACGCCTCCTCTTCTAGATTTCCCGTGAGTTCCTCTCCCTTGCTCAATTTTCATCTCTCCGGATTCAGTGCTTTTGCTCACTGTTTTCCGTGGTTCTGTTCTCAGGCAAGTTCCCAGAAGGTGACTCCATTGCTGCCAATGCCATGGCCAAATCTCTCCAGCAACGTGGTATTCCCATAGGTCCTGCTGCCGGGTCAATCCCTTACGAGATGGAGGATCTGCTGGTGAGCCTTGTTGCTCGTATAGAGCTGGTGAAGAATTATGGTGCTGATATCATATCGGCAGCGATGCGGATGCTTAACTCTCTCTGGCCCACTGAACCCACTCCCAAGGTAAATGCTGCTCTTATAGCCAAACTGATGGAGTGCGAAACTCAGTTGCACTTGTGGCGAGAGTCTGCTGCCTGCGAGTACGATACAGCGATTTGTTCTCATCTGGTATGAAGATATAGACTTGGAGCTGCTTGAGCGTATACGCACCGGATCAAGGTGGTCCAATAATCCAGAGTGCATTTCTCAACGCCAATCTTGCGCTAACAAGCTCATCCAGTATTCTTGCTGCCACGCCTAGAATGATGGTACGAGCTATCTTGACGGATTCGATGATGCTGGCGCTTCTGAGGGCGAGGAGGACAAGGGAAGTGAGGGCGAGGCTTCCGAACTTGGCGACGATGCTGAAGATCCGGAAGATGAGGAGGCCAACCCCGAAGATCAGGCCGAGGCTAGCGCCCCACCCACAAATGCTGAAGTACCCCCTCCGTCGGCTGATGACTCGGTGTCTGCTCCTGCTCCTTGAGCATAAAAACACTTAACCATATTTGTCAGATCCTCGGAATTCCAGGTGAAGATGTATTTAAGAACTTTGGTTCGGTTTCACTACAGTTATTGTTGTTTGCTACTAATTTATTAATGTCGGATTATCGTGGGCAAAGTCCTCGAGTTTCCTTTTCTTGTTCCCCCAATTTTTGACTCGGCTCGCGTCTACCTTGATTTGGTTTTTTGACTTACGAGTCCGAGGTTCAAAAAATTGACTTAACAATACTTGAAACTTTGAGATTAGCTCAAAATAATCCGGCGTAGATGAATAAACTAAATAAAGGTTAGTCCAGATAATAGATGTCGGCTCGCTTACGTTCTTTTCCTTAGTCACTTTTCATGTGCTTCGCAATTCCAAACTTGTTCTCTTGCTTGCCATGAAGCCAATTCTTGTTGGACAGCAGCAAAGTCGAAGAGTTGGGTTTTTGGTGCTCACACATTATTAATCCAACTAAGGTATAAGCAACTTAACCCAGCCGACATATAAAAACATGAAGGCAAGAAAAACAATTATTATGGCAGTCCTCGAGTTTCCGCTTGGGGTGCCGAAGTTTCATTAATAAACCCATTGTCGACATACATACCAACATATGAGTAACTCGGATACATTCACCTCTTTGTCAGGTGTAAAAAGGCCGAAGTAGTGCTACATTCCATGGTCGCTTAGATTCTTCTCCAGACCTCTCCTCCTTGTTCTTTTCCTGTGGCTGTGCATCAATAAGATAGTAGGAATCATTGTGTAAAGCTTTGCTTATAATGAAAGGTCCTTCCCATGGAGGGAATAACTTATGCATGCCAGCAGTGCGCTGCACCAGCTGGAGTACCAAATCACCTTCCCGGAAGACTCGAGGGTTTACTTTCCGGCTATGGTAGCGTCGGAGATTTTGCTGATATATGGCGGATCTGGACAAGGCCAGTTCTCTCGCTTCTTCCAGCAGATCAACATCATTTCACCGGGCTTCGTGCACTTTGGCTTCTGTGTACTGGGTGACCCTTGGCGAATCATGCTCTATGTCGGCTGGTAGTACAACTTCTGCCCCATATACCATAAAGAATGGCGTATAGCCTGTTGATCAATTCGGAGTTGTTCTTAAACTCCACAGTACCGCTGGTAGCTCTTCTATCCAGCACCCCGCTGATCTTTACAGCGGCTCTATGAGCCAGGTTTTTATCTCGGACAGAACTAGTCCGTTGGATCTTTTCACTTGCCCGTTCGATGCGGGGTGGGCTACTGAGGCGACATCCAGCCAGATCTTCTTCTCTCGGCAGAACCTCGCAAATGCTCCTTCAGCAAAATTAGTGCCATTATCAGTTATGATACTGTGGGGGTAGCCATATATCAAGATTATATCCTTGAGGAATTTTACTGCCGTTGCCCCATCACATTTCCTGATTGGCTTCACTTCAATCCATTTAGTAAACTTGTCCACCATAACCAAGATATGGGTCATTCCTCCCTTAGCCAGCTTAAATGGTCCTACCATGTCTAGGCACCATACAACAAATGGCCAAGTAATGGGGATGGTCTTTAGTTCTGACATTGGTACATGGGTTTTGGTGGCGTACCTCTGACACCCATTACATTTCCTCACCAGATCCTCTGCTTGTTCCAAAGCATTTGGCCAATAAAATCCATGATGTAAAGCCTTTGCCACTAATGCTCTTGAAGATGCATGATGGCCACATTCTCCTTGGTGGATATCCCGGAGTATATCAAGCCCTTCTTCCGGATCAACGCTTCATTGCAATATAGTGGTTACACTTCTTTTGTATAGTCCGGCATTGATAATGGTATAGGCCTTTGCTCTTCTCTGGATTTTCCTTGAGAGTACCTCGTCATCCGGCAAAATTCCTTCTTTCAGGAAATCAAAAATTGGCTTAGCCCAAGTGGGTATAGGTCGGATGGGAAAAAGTTCCTCATCTATTTCCATTGCCTCCACCGACATAACTCCAGCCGGATTTAGCTAAATAGTCCCCAGGTTTGCTGAGGCAGTCCCTGGGTTTGCCGAAGCAGTCCCCGGGTTTACTGAAGTGCCTCCCCAGTCTATTTCCATAGGCGTAGCTTCTGACCCGGAGAGAGCCGGGATATAGATTGACTCGGACTCCGGTGACGGGGTAATAGATGGTTTTCTTAAGTGCTCCAAAGCAACATTTGGTGGGATTGGTTGCCAGGATGATCCCAACTTGGACAGTGTGTCGACTGCCTCATTTTCAACCCGAGGTATGTGGTGGAATTCACATACCTCGAAGAATCCGCTTATCTTTTGAACATGGAATCTATAAAGGGCCATGTTGGCATACAAGGCATCCCATTTGCTAGATACTTTCTGCACCACCAAATCCGAGTCTCCAAAGCACTGTATCTGACATATCCCTAGTTCTTTTGCCACTTTGAGGCCATGCACCAGTGCCTCATATTCTGCGACATTATTCGAGGCGTTGAAGTGGATTTGGAGGACATATTTTAGTTGATCTTTCTTGGGCAAGGTAAGAACTACTCCGGCGCCTAGTCCTTCCTTCAGCTTCGACCTGTCAAAGTGCATTCTCCAATAGTTGGAGTCCAGCAGAGGTGGTTCGTACTGCATCTCAGCCCAGTCCACAAATAAATCCGCTACAGCCTGCGATTTGATCGCATCTCTTCTATCAAACTGTGGTGCATATGGGGCCAGCTCAATTGCCCACTTTGCTATTTGGCCACTAGCATCTTTGTTACTCATAATCTCCGATATGGGTGCCTCACATATCACTTTGATGGGGTGTTCCTCAAAATAGTGCTTGAGTTTCTTGGTCGACATATACACGCCATACGCCATTTTTTGGTAGTGAGGGTAGTTCTATTTTGAGATCGACAATACCTCGCTTAAGTAATACACCGGCCTTTGCACCGACTTTCCTTCCTCTTCACACTCCACCACAATTACTGCACTTACGACTCGGTTGGTCGCGGCTACATAGAGCCACATTGGCTCCTTGGGTAGTGGTGCGACTAAGATTGGTGCAGTAGACAACATATTTTTTAATTCTCGAAACGTGCTATCCGCTTGCGGTGTCCACGTAAATTTTTCTGCCTTTTTCATTAACTGGTAGAGGGGCAAGGCCTTCTCTCCCATCCGACATACGAACCGGCTTAACGATGCCAGGCAACCAGTGAACTTTTGCACATCATTAAGGCATTTTGGTAGTTTCATTCTCTCTATAGCCCGAATTTTCATCGGGTTAGCTTAAATACCTCGGCTGGACACCAGAAAACCGAGTAATTTCCCTACAGGCACACCAAAAGTGCATTTTTCCGGGTTAAGCTTCATCCGGAACCGTCTTAAGTTCGCGAATGTCTGCCGGATATCATCAAGGAGCGTATTGCTTGTGGCGCCCCGCAAAAACCACTACTAGAAAATCGCGGTGTTTTTTGTGCATTGCATCATCATGACCGCATGCTCATGTCATCATGCCACATTGCATTTGAGCATCGTCATCATCATGCATATGTTTTGTCTAAAACTATTTTCTAAAAGCCTAGTTTCGTTTTCTAAAATATCCCCCGTCTTTATTCAAATCAAAACCCCGGTCTCTCCCGGATATTTCGTTTGTCTAAAAACAAATTTCAAACGTCTCTTTAAATAATAATCAAAATTTATAATATTTTTGGGAGGCAGCCATCCAGGCCCAAAAGCCCAGCCGGCCACCTCCAAACCCTAACTAATCCCTAGCCTAAACCAAACCCTAACCCCAAACCATATCCCCACCCTGTCGTCTCTCTCTCTCTCTCTCCCACCCGCCTACCCACTTCACCACCTGACCGCCACCTGGCCCAGCCGCCACCTCACTCCCTCCACTCCCTGTGCGCCACCTCCCCTCCTGGCCCCACTCCCCTCACACCTGCCACTCTCACTGGTGGACGCACGCACTCACACGCGCGCACTCAAACCGCGTCCACCCCGCGGTAGCCCGCCCGCCAGCCCTCCTCACACCAACCACGCACCACTCCCCTGGCCCACCTCCAGCCTTTTCCCGCCCACCTGACCGACCGGCCGCCCCCTGCATGCTCCCCACCATCCCCAGGTCCACCTCCCTCTTGTTTGCGTCCCAGCCTTGCAGCGTATGATCTCCAGCCGACCGACTTCGCCCGACCCCGAGCAGGGCGCCCCCGCGTCGCCCTCTCTGCCAGATGAGCCGCCACCGGCACCGCCGACCTCAGCGTCCTCCCCGAGCTCGCCCCCGCGCCCTCGCGCGCCCTCGGCCGTTCCCCTCGACGGCCGCCGCCCCATCCGCCCCGCTCCACCCCAGCCCTCCCTCTCCGGCCTCCCGAGCCGCCACGCGGCCATTCCCCTCGCCGTCGCACCTCTGCTGCCTCCAGTCGACCTCACGCCTTCCCGCGAGCGTCGCCACCTCCGGCCGCGCTACCACCGCCCCGTCGGCCTCCTCGCACCGCCGGTCGCCTCCTCCCTCGCCGCCAGCCCGCACCCCTCCGTCGCGCCCTCGACCTCGGCCCCGTCGAGCACGACCTCAGCCACCTCCTCCCCGGCTCGCCTCTGGCCGCCGGCCAGTGGCCCGCTTCGCCGCCCACCGCCCTGCTCTCGGCCGTCCCCTGCCACATTGACCCTGCCCCAGTTCGCCAGCGCCTCCCGCCACCATCAAGGCCCTCCTCTGTCTGCTCCAGCCAGTCGTGTTCCCTCCTATTGCTGGTTGAAGCCGCTCCGCGTGTGTCCTCTGGGCCCAAGATGGTGGTTCCCCTTTTGTTGTTTTCTTTTGGCCACCATCGAGTTTGCTAGATGCAAGCACCCGTGTGCAGTTGCCTTTGACAAGATCTTCGCCGAGGATAAGTATAGCCTCTCGTTCGGGGCTCATCCGCAAGACAGAAACCAGTGGACAACAAGATCGCCCTCATGGACTCGAAGGACGCCGCCCCTCAAGAGCTTCGTCCCGTTGCCTTTGACATGGAGCACCGAGACCCGGACCCGAGAATCCCTGGACACCAAGATCTACCGGCACCGAACCCAAGACCGACAACATCACCCGAGAACTCCGACAAGGACGCCAAGTTCGTTGAGAACCCGGATGCCAAGGTCGCTTACATGGGACGATAAGCTCTTCATCCCGAATGCCAAGACCGACCCGATACGCGGAACCGACAAGATCTTCGCGACGACAAGATCGACACCGACTAGGGCGAATCCGATGAGCCGCCGACGCCACACCAAGACCTGCGACGACCTCCGAAGACCGATCTCGTCGAACCCTGAACCCCGAGACCCTGTCAAACCCCGGACCCCCGGAACCCAAGATCTGCCGAACCCAGATGTGTGATTCTAAGCCCCTATTTTTATAATATGACATTATCAACTGTCGTATAATTAATTCTTCATGCATGCATGGCTATTTGTGGTTTGGGGGCATTATGCCGATTCACCTCATAATTAAATATGGAGTCTATATGCGGGATATCTTTGTCTTATTCCGGACTCCATTTAAATGGATGTAGCGAACCGATGCCATGTTTCGCCCTGTTAATACAACATTTAAATTGCGGGGTACTTAAACAACATGAACCATCTAATTAATTGTCGGGACCCCGGTTCCGCTTAATACTGCCTAATTGCACCGCATCTGCATCATATCATAATCATGCCGGATCTTCTGCCGTAGTATTAAATATTGCATCCGGTGTTTCTTTTAGTGCTTTGCTTCTTCGCGGATTAGGCCGATGAGTTGATGCGATTATCGACAAGTTCTCCGGATATGTAGCTTCGACAGTGTTTCCCAGGCGAGCATCTCTCCCCCTTCTACCTATTTTGCATTTATAGTCTTTATTTCCTCCTGTTGATCTATTGCTATCCGTGTCGCGATGCTTTAGTTTTCATTATATCCCGTGCAGCCTCTATATTGCCATGGACACCTCCTAATACCTGTTGTTTGGTAGATAGCTGGCCTTGCGAGTCGTAGTTGCGTGCTCAGGTGCAATCCCGTGATGTCAAGTACCACAGTTGTTGGAATGCTGGCAGATGTTTATGGTGGAGATGATCATGTCTTTAAATACAACTATTAAAATGCTAGATATAACTAATGCAGAGGCATCGGTGGGAAATAGATGTTATTTGGTTCTTCCATGCTCACTTGTCCCGTAGGACCCTGAGTACTTGATACCTGTTCCTTGACTATTCGCACTATCCACATCTGGGAGGCCTTATGGACCCCCCTGAGCCAGAGCTTGATTCATTTCTATTTCTTGGGGCCACAAAGTAGTTTGGGGCTTTATTACTATCCTGTACTTATGCCATGCTTTACTGCTTTATTTAAGATTGTGCGTGGAGCACCTGTACTGTTTTGGATTGCGCCACGTTTTCACGGTATCAACAAGCCCAGTCACACTTTCAGGTTCCCAGTCGTTTACAGCCGTCATCGCAAACCCTGGGTCCGTTTCGGAGCCGGCCAACTTCGTTGCGGGAAGCTTAGTGGGGTGGCCCCCTGAAATATTTTATGAATCCTGTGATCGCTTTGTCGTGAAAGCCTCGTTGGGTTTTGAGTTGGTTTTTCCGAGGTTGATCGAGTGTGTGTTGCTATTTGTGCACCCCTGCAGGGTAAATCTTTCTGAAAGCCGTGTCCGCGGTTATGGACGACTTGGAGCATAGTATCTCGATCATAGACAAGCATAACTAAAGTAGTGCTATAAATTTGACTTAATATGTGACTAGTAATCAGCTCAAGTATAATGGAATGAATAATAAAAATGCCAATAGCTGGTGGACCTGGGTTGTTTTGTTATACCTGCCTAGTAAGTTTTGCAACTCCATTGGAATGTGATAAAAGCGCCAACAACTGCTGGGTTTTGGGATTCCTCAGGACAATTATATCTGACTAGTAAATGTTCCAACTATAGCGGAATGGTGATTAAAACTGCCCACTACTTATGCTTCAGGATGACTCATGCTACCTATACCTGATTAGTAAGTGTTGCAACTATAATGGAATGAGTAAAATTGTCAACTGTGTGAGTTCCTCGGTCCGACTTCCTCGTTTGGTCTCGAGGGGGAAATACCAGGATGGGTTTGTTTGGTGTTAGCTTTAGGTTGGATCCAAATAGGTATTTCTTATCCCTCTCTGATAACCGCCAGTTGTATCGAGTCTCTATAGGTTGTTAGTGCCGCTGCGCTGCCGCTTCAGCCCACCATACCTATGTAGGCGAGAGCCGCCGAATTCTAGCCTCGCTGCATGTCGGCCTCAGATCGACGCTCCTTTTTCCTTTGCCCTTTATCGGCACCCCCTTTTGTTTTAGCAGGTGTGAGATCGACGTCGTTAGTAGGGTTACCCTACCGGCTTGGCTTGGGCAGGGTTATGGACACCATTGGTTATTCTTCAGGGCTCTTAGTCCCATTTGCATCTTGTCCGTAGTCGGGCGCTCTATCGTTTTCAAGGTGATTGGATCTTTGTATAGTATATCTGTATTCTTGACTCATGGAGTCGTTGTTGTATATATCTGTTATGTGGGTCCCATCGAGGACTGTTGTGTAATGGTATTACTTCGTTTTCCACCCGCACGAAAGTGCCTGGTGGGCGTCCTTGAATCGTTTCTATGCGGGTTTGGCGGAAAGGGCTAAAACTTGCATAGGGCCGATTTGAGGGTGTTATAGAGTGGTATCAGAGCTCAGCAGTTGCGATACCCCACAAGTCCAGCCTGCAGGATAACCTAGCTAACGGCCGAAGTAGAGAGTCAAAACTATTTTTGCAAAATCGGTTGGATAGATCTGATTAGGTCCGTTTTACTCCTTACCCCTCTGCTATTCTCCTCTTACCTCTGCGTGTTTTGAATTCTACTCTCTTATCTCTTCTTCAAGTCCAGGAATTCTCGTGGTTGGGGTTTCCATCGTACCTTCAGGGTTTCGCTTCCTTCTTTGGTGACGGTGCTTCTTCAACCGGTCTACATGCTATCTAAGGAATCCTTCATCTGTTGGACTTCTCTTTGTTCCTTCTTGTGCCTTCCGGTGTTTTCCAACACGGCGACCTCATCTACGCCAGATCCGATGCAGAGCCTGCATCACTCCTTTGTTCCGAACCTCGTTTGTCGAGATCTCTAGTCTAATTCCGAGAGTTGGTTGCATAACTCACCTATTCGTGTGCAGAGTAATGGTTTGGGTGCGCGATGGACTGATCACCATCCGACTACTCTTATCATTCGCTTTTGTATACCGAATTGGTGGATCCAGCAATTTCACTCTGTCCACGGAAGCTAGAGGTGGCTTTATTTGTTGATACCTCTACCTTCGCCCTTTGTTTCCCGCAGTGTTCTCTCGACGATCACGGACAACAACCTCTTGTTAGTGGTGTCACGAGGATCTACATGAAGCGTGAAGATTTAGATCACCGGTTTTCTTCCCGGTACCAAGAGGCGGATCTCGAGGGCGAGATCCCTTGTTAGTGGTGTCGAATTGTGGTGCCCCGCAAAAACCACTACTAGAAAATCGCGGTGTTTTTTGTGCATTGCATCATCATGACCGCATGCTCATGTCATCATGCCACATTGCATTTGAGCATCGTCATCATCATGCATATGTTTTGTCTAAAACTATTTTCTAAAAGCCTAGTTTCGTTTTCTAAAATATCCCCCGTCTTTATTCAAATCAAAAACCGGGTCTCTCCCGGATATTTTGTTTGTCTAAAAACAAATTTCAAACGTCTCTTTAAATAATAATCAAAATTTATAATATTTTTGGGAGGCAGCCAGCCAGGCCCAAAAGCCCAGTCGGCCACCTCCAAACCCTAACTAATCCCTAGCCTAAACCAAACCCTAACCCCAAACCATATCCCCACCCTGCCGTCTCTTTCTCTCTCTCTCTCTCTCTCCCTTCCTCTCTCTCCCACCCGCCTGTCCACTTCACCACCTGACCGCCACCTGGCCCAGCCGCCACCTCACTCCCTCCACTCCCGGTGCGCCACCTCCCTCCCCCTCCCTCCTCCCTC
This sequence comes from Avena insularis, assembly GCA_023614405.1. Lineage (NCBI taxonomy): Eukaryota > Viridiplantae > Streptophyta > Magnoliopsida > Poales > Poaceae > Avena > Avena insularis. Next base: position 259,759,222 of record CM042690.1, on the reverse strand, counting down.
ACACACTGCCACTCTCCTGTGGACGCGCCTTGCACGCACTCCGCAGCGTGCAACCCAAGGCCCACCCATGGTAGCCGCCGCCAGCCCTCCTCACACCAACCACGCACTACTCCCCTGGCCCACCTCCAGCCTTTTCCCGCCCACCTGACCGACCGGCCGCCCCCTGCATGCTCCCCACCATCCCCAGGTCCACCTCCCTCTTGTTTGCGTCCCCGCGCAGACACGCAACCCCAGCCACCCCCGCTCTCCCACCTACCACGACGCGAGCCCCACCCCCACCGACGCTCCCTCTCTGCTCTCGGTCGCCCCGCCTCCCTGTCGGCCACCGGCCGCCGCCTCCCTCAAGACCGGCCACGCCCTTCACTCCGTCGGCCGCCGGTCGCGTCCCTCCTGCAAGTCCGGCTGCGCCGGCACGTGTGATCTCCGCGCCGACTAACTCGCTGCCTGACCCCGAGCAGGGCGCCGCCGCGTCGCCCTCTCTGTCAGATGAGCCGCCACCGGCACCGCCGACCTCGGCGTCCTACCCGAGATCGCCCCTGCGCCCTCGCGCGCCCTAGGCCGTTCCTCTCGCCGGCCGCCGCCCCGTCCGCCCCGCTCCACCCTAGCCCTCCCTCTCCGGCCTCCCGAAAGGCCTCCGTTCCCTCATTGTCGCACTCTCGCCTCCGCCGACCTCGCGCCTTCCCGTGAGCGCCGCCACCTCCGCGCTTCCACCGCTTGTCGGCCTCAGACCGCCGTCGCCTCCTCGGCCTCGCCGCCTCCGCCAGCGCGCCTCGACCTCGGCCCCGTCGAGCATAACCTGGGCCGCCTCCTCCCCGGCTCGCCTCCGGCCGCCGGCCAGTGGCCCGCTTCGCCGCCCGTCCCCGGTCGATCTCCGCCCACCGCCCTGCTCTCGGCTGTCCCCTGCCACATCGACCCTGCCCCAGTTCGCCAGCGCCTCCCGCCACCATCAAGGCCCTCCTCTGCCTGCTCTAGCCAGCCGTGTTCCCTCCTATTGCTGGTTGAAGCCGCTCCGCGTGCGTCCTCTGGGCCCAAGATGGTGGTTCCCCTTTTGTTGTTTTCTTTTGGCCACCATCGAGTTTGCTAGATGCAAGCACCCGTGTGCAGTTGCCTTTGACAAGATCTTCGCCAAGGATAAGTATAGCCTCTCGTTCGGGGCTCATCCGCAAGACAGAAACCAGTGGACAACAAGATCGCCCTCATGGACTCGAAGGACGCCGCCCCTCAAGAGCTTCGTCCCATGGCCTTTGACACAGAGCGCCGAGACCCGGACCCGGAGAATCCCTGAACACCAAGATCTACCGGTGCCGAACCCAAGACCGACAACGTCACCCGAGAACTCCGACAAGGACGCCAAGTTCGTCGAGAACCCGGACGCCAAGGTCGCCTACATGGGACGATAAGTTCTTCATCCCGAATGCCAAGACCGACGCGATACGCGGACCCGACAAGATCTTCGCGACGACAAGATCGACACCAACCAGGGCGAATCCGATGAGCTGCCGACGCCACACCAAGACCTGCGACGACCTCCGAAGACCGATCCTGTCGAACCCTGAAGCCTGAGACCCTGTCGAACCCCGGACCCCCGGAACCCAAGATCTGCCGAACCCATATGTGTGATTCTAAGCCCCTATTTTTATAATATGACATTATCAACTGTCGTATAATTAATTCTTCATGCATGCATGGCTGTCTGTGGTTTGGGGGCATTATGCCGATTCACCTCATAATTAAATATGGAGTCTATATGCGGGATATCTTTGTCTTATTCCGGACTTCATTTAAATGGATGTAGCGAACCGATGCCATGTTTCGCCCTGTTAATACAACATTTAAATTGCGGGGTACCTAAACAACATGAACCATCTAATTAATTGTCGGGACCCTGGTTCCGCTTAATACTGCCTAATTGCACCGCATATGCATCATATCATAATCATACCGGATCTTCTGCCGTAGTATTAAATATTGCATCCGGTGTTTCTTTTAGTGTTTTGCTTCTTCGCGGATTAGGCCGATGTTTTAGCAGGTGTGAGATCGACGTCGTTAGCAGGGTTACCCTACCGGCTTGGCCTGGGCAGGGTTATGGACGCTATTGGTTATTCTTCAGGACTCTTAGTCCCATTTGCATCTTGTCCGTAGTCGGACGCTCTATCGTTTTCAAGGTGATTGGATCTTTGTATAGTATATCTGTATTCTTGACTCATGGAGTAGTTGTTGTATATATCTGTTATGTGGGTCCCATTGAGGACTGTTGTGTAATGGTATTACTTCATTTTCCACCCGCACGAAAGTGCCTGGTGGGCGTCCTTGAATCGTTTCTATGCGGGTTTAGCGGAAAGGGCTAAAACTTGCATAGGGCCGATTTGAGGGTGTTACATTGCTTTCCTTAGTTTTTATCACCACATCACCCACATATACTTGCACATTCCGACCTATTTGGTCATGTAAACATTTTTGCATGCATCGCTGGTACGTTGCTCCTGCATTACGTAATCCAAACGGCATAGTGCGATAGCAATAAGCCCCATATGGGGTAATAAACACAATTTTTATTTGATCATCTAGATTCAGGGGTATCTGGTGGAAACCAGAATATGCATCTATGAATGACAATAACTCACACCCCGCAGTTGAATCTATGACCTGATCTATCCTTGGCAATGGGAATGGATCCTTTGGACACGCCTTATTCAGGTTCGTGTAATAAATGCACATATGCCATACCACTGCCACATTCAGATCATCCTTCTTCTTTTCCACTAGCATCGGATTAGAGAGCCAATCCGGGTAGAGTACTTCCATGATAAATCTGGCTGCAAGGAGCCTAGCTATCTCATCTCCAATAACTTTTATCCTATCCTTGGCGAAGCGGTGGACAGGTTGCTTCATCGGCTTAGCTCCGTGTCTCACATTCAAAGAGTGCGCGGCCAACTCCCTTGGCACACCTTGCAGATCCTGTGTGGACAAAGCAAAGATATCCCGATTCTCACAGAGGAAGTTGACGAGCTCGCTTTCCTATTTGTCGCCTAACCCGACACTAATGGTTACGGTGCGCTCTAGGAACTGATCATCAATTGGCACTTTCTTAGTATCCTTGGTTGCTTGAAATGACACTCTACCATGTGGATTAGTTAGGGACGGCATATGCTGCTGCGCGGACTGAGCCAGTGCAGCCACTTCCATTATTTTCCTCTTCTCTTGAGCGATCACGAGTGACTCGGCCAGATTAGACCCGGCGGACACACATTCAATAGAGCGCATGAAGTCCCCGGCTATGGTTATCACTCCCCTTGGTCCGGGCAGTTTCATCTTTAATTAACTGATGTGAGTACTTGCCATGAACTTGTTTAGTGCGGGCCTGCCAAGTAACGCATGATAGGCGCTCTCCAAATTCACCACTTTGAACTCCAAATTTTCAGTTCGGCAGTTATCCCTCGTACCAAACAGCACATCAACCCGGACCTTTCCAATGGGCTCACAGGAGATACCAGGCACGATGCCATGGAAAGTGGTCCTAGTAGCTTGGAGCATATTCTCTGATATCCCCAACTTGTGCATAGTATCCTTGTACATGATGTTAATGCTACTTCCATTATCTATCAGCACCTTGGAAAACCTGACATTAATATTCGGCCTAATGAACGTCGGATTCAGGACCATTGCGTAGGTCCCTGGACTGGGCATGAGCTTTGGGTGATCCTTGATACTCCCTGTAATATCCTGATCCGACCAAGGAATATACCTCACCACTGCCGGCATTACCGCATTTACCTCCATATGCCGGCACTGCAAGCTTTTCCGGTCAGTTTCTTCCGTGGTAAATATGCAGTAGCTTTGGTGATGTTCCATGTATTCATTTCGTCCCTCATTAGTGTGATAACCTTGGTCCTGCTACTGGTGGTTATTCACCTGATGCACCGCATACCTTCTCTCTTGATTTTCATATCTCGGCGGAGGTGGAGGCAACATTAGTTGCTGTCCATTCCCCCCTGTTGGAATGGCTACCGAGGTGCTTCGTTCCGAGGTGCCTGAGCATTCCCCGAACTACCTTGTTCTAGCTTCCTCATCCACTCACACTGCCGGGTCGTATGATTCGCCGGGCTATTCGAACTTGGCGTATGAAATTTGCAAGGTTGGTCCAACATAGACTCGAACGTATACCTCGGGCGGTCCTTTCGCTCCTGCCACTGCTTTTTCTGCTTAGGGGTCCAAGGCTTCTTGCCTTCACCCTTTTGCTGCCAATTTTTTCCTCCAGTTTTCTGGCGTTGGCTGGCTCCGGCATTGGGCTGATCTCGGTCTACCGCTGCCACTTGCTACGAGTTATACCTATAATCCGGACACTTGTCCCTTCTCTTTCCTCAGAAATCGCTCCTACTTGATGACCCAGAGCCATCTCGGTTGTACTATTCCTCATTCACCTCGCTTGTCATTATCCAGGGTTGAGTTGGATCTCCTAGAGCACATGAATCCGCGATTCGGATTGTCTCAGCCAGAGTGGTTGGCATATCTCGCTGTAACCTTTGCCACAACATACTTCCATATCTACAGCCCTGGGCGAACCATGCAATTGCTTGTGATTCAATTACCCCCACACATGAGTTGCGCACGTTGCACCACCGAGTTAGAAAATCTCGGTCAGGCTCATTCGGCCTCTACCGGCATAACGCCAAAGTCTGTGGCCTATTGGGCCTCTTGTAGGTGCTTGAGAAGTTGCTAACGAATAACTCCTCGAAATCCAACCAACAGTTGACACTTCCTAATGGCAAGTTGTTCAGCCAAAGTTTCGTAGGTCCTTCCAACATCTAGGGCACATACCTCACTGCCCATCTCAAATTTCTTGTTGCGATCTTGACCGCTGTTGCGTAATCAATGAGCCAATCCTCTGGTTTGGTACTTCCATCATAGGTCTTTGTTCCTCTCGCCAATTGGAAGTTCGGCACAGGCGGTTCCCTCATAATATGAGGTCCAAAACATGCTGGACCTGGAGGCCCCTGCACCTCAATCATCTTCGACCCTTTAAATCCGGTCAAGCTTTAGCCTTGCATCATCTGGCTGCAAGTTTCTGCTTCCCAGCCTTGACCCAATCACATGGTGCTCCGGTCTTGGGTATTTGTCGTTAACCATCGCCAAATAACCGTCATTGTATCTTCCTTGATCCGGATGAGCATTTTGTTGTTGTATCGCTTGGCCAGCACTTCTCTCCTGCCGAGGTGCATATGGCTGTTGTTACTGCCGAGGTGCATTTTGCCCTTCTCCCGCCAGATCACGTTGTCCAGCATTGCCGTTGGCAACGTTCCTTTGACCGGCACTGCCTTGGTCGCGGTTACCTCTGCTGGTACTGTGGCGATCCTCATCAACTTGCACTGCTTCCCTTTTTCTAGCTCTCACCGGGTCATAGGGGACCATCTGTTTGTCTCTTCTCCTAGAATTTACTACTTCTCTCCTGGGATTGTGACCTGGAGATGATGCAGCCCCAGCGGACTTGGTCGGGTTATTTCTAGCCGAATGAACCACGTGCGATGCTCCGGGTGGTGTCGGGTTTGCTTTGTTCATTTCCTCATTTTGCTGGCAAGCGACCCTCAGCAAGTGGTTCACCCTCTCCTGTTGCCTTTCTCGGGCCTCTCCGGTTAGACCCTCTAACTCGGATGCAACTGCATTTGCCGCCCTGAGGTTCTTTGCTAGGGTATTGTACCTCTCCAGCCCTCCTGTTACGATTGTGGCTGTCTGACCCGTCCTAGGCTCATACTCCTTGTCAATCTCAGTAATCAGGTTTCTACCTCGGATTTTCACCTCATCTATGCGGTTTGCCTTTGCATATTTCCCTCAAAGTGATGTTCAAGGACTGCTGTAACTCTGCAACCTTCTTCGCGCCAGCTAGCATTTTCTGCCTAGTTTCCTCCAACTCAGCTTGCGCCTGAGCCGGATCTACTACATGAGCGATTGGTGTTGCTAGGCTATCTATTGCTTGCTGGAGTACATTCTCTAGCCACTCTAGCGGTGGGAACCTAGACCTTGCATGTTTTGGCGTGACTTCTGGATCTGGTGCCGGGTCCTTGCCTGCTCCTGCGTCTGGCGCAGCCATCATGACATCAACGTTGCTAGCGGGGCGAGCGATACGCACACTACGAGCTGCGCTGAGAGGCAGTTCGCCTCCCTCGACGATGTGCCGCGGATGAACGCAGGGCTCGTCCACACCGACATAGATCTTGTGCGCGCCAAGCTTAATGAAGAGGTTGTTGTGCAGAGGGGGGTGATACGTTGCAAACATATCTATAATTTTTGATGTTCCATGCTTGTTTTATATCTACTTTCTTATGTTTTGTCCACACTTTGGAGTATTTTTGCACATTTTCTAGAACTAACCTATTAATAAGATGCCACAGTGCCAGTTGCCTGTTTTATGCTATTTTTGGTTTCAGAAAAGCTAGTAAGGAAATATTCTCAGAATTGGACCGGACAAAAGCCCAAGTCAATATTTCACCAGAAGGAATACGGAGTCCGGAGGGGAGACAAAGAGGGGAACCAGGGCGGCCACACCTGGTGGTGGCGTGGCCAACCCTAGCCGCGCCACCAGGGGGTGTGGCCCCTGGTACTCCACCGACCTTGCCCCTTCGCCTATATATTGTCTCCGGGAGGAAAACCCTAAGTACCCGATCAAAATTCCACGAAAGAGTCTGTAGCCGCCGCCATCTCCATCCCTAGATCGGGAGGGATCTGAAGCTCTTCCTGACACCCTACCAGAGGGGAGAGATCACCTTGGAGGCCTTCTTCATCACCATGACTGCCTCTGGTGTGATGCGTGAGTAGTTCATCCCTGGACTACGGGTCCATGTAGTAGATAGATGGTTGGTTCTTCTCCTTTGTGCTACCATGTTTAGATCTTATGAGCTCCGTTCATGATCAAGATCATCTATTTGTAATCATACATGTTGTGTTTGCGGGGATCCGATGGATATTGAGATGCTATTTCAGATTGATTATTGATTCTATCATGTCTATGTTATTTGTGATCTTGCATGCTTTCCGTTGTTAGTAGCTATCTTGGCCGAGTAGATGCTAGCAACTCCAAGAGGGGGTATTTATGCTCGATAGTGGGTTCATGCCTCTAGGAATCTGGGGAAGTGACAAAAATCTCTAAGGTACTAGATGTGTTGTTGCTACTAGGGAGAAAACAGCAATCCTTTGTTCATACAACAATCGTATTTTTTACTTTACACACTTTGCTTAATGCAATTATCTATTGCTTGCAACTTAATACTAGAGGCGGTTCGGATGATAACCTGAAGGTGGATTATTAGTCATAGATGCAGTTGGATTACGGTCTATGTATAATGTTGTAATGCCCAATCAAATCTCGTAGGAGTTAAGATGATTAGTATATGCATGTATGCTTTCTCGGTGTCTGTCAATTGCCCCGCTGTAATTTGTTCACCCAACATGTCAACTATCTTAAGGAAAATCACCTCTAGTGAACTATGGACCCCGGTCCATTCTTTTACCATCAATCTACAAGCTATTTACTGTGTTCTGTTTACTTTCTGCAAGCAATTACTATCTTCCACACAATACGTTTAATCCTTTGTTTTTGGCAAAACTGGTGAGATTGAAAACCTCACTGTAAGTTGGGGGCAAAGTTCTGTGGTTGTGTTGTGCAGGATTCCAAGTTGGAAACAACACCTTGGAGGTGTTTCCTTGCTCCTACTGGTTCGATAACCTTGGTTTCATAACTGAGGGAAAACTTGCTGCTATACTCATCATACCTTCCTCTTGGGGTTCCCCAACAAGCTCGATACGTGTTGAGCCGATTAGGAAGCTTTTTTCTAGCGCCGTTGCCGGGGAGTCAAGGACATCTTCACAAGGGGAGTCCCTCACAACCAATCTCTTTACTTTGTTTTTCTTAGTTTATTTCAGCTTTGTTTGCTTGTTTCTTTATTAAAAACACAAAAAATTAGTAGTACTAGTTTGCTTCTTTATATTAAAAACACACAAAAAATTAGTCTCTATCTCAAAGTGCTATTATGCCTAGCATTGCTCCAATCACTATGTCACCTGAGGAAATGATTTTTACTTTCAAACAAGGAATTGAAGAGAGTTTCAAAGAAGCTTGGTCTAGAATCTTTAAATTACATGCAGAAACTGAACCTAAAATGACTCTAAGCTTGTTTCTTAGCAGTTTTAATTTGGGACTGCTCTATGCTATAGATATGCTTTGGATGTTGTAGTAGGAGGAGATTTCCTCCAATGTAATGAGGATGAAGCTTTTAATGCCATAAAGAAGTTGGTCTCAACATATAACTTGCCTAGCAAATCTGATTCCTCCTTCATAAACATATTTGCTAGATTAAACACTCTTGAAGCCAACACAACTAGTTTAAAAGATTGCTATAACATGCTTAGAGAGCCAACACAACTAGTTTAAAAGATTGCAGTAGGGGACCTAGTTCTTCGCCTCAAGCAAGATGGCTAGAAGAAGCTATAATCGCCATGCAAAGGACCATACATCGTCACAGAAGTTATTCCCGGAGGAGCATATCAACTACAAAACAAGAAGACAGGAGTAAATTACTCAAATCCATGGAACGTAGCACAGCTACGATGCTTTTACGCATAAGTAATATGATAAGAGTTATAGTTCGGCTTATTAAGCCAGAATAACCAGGATAACGGCTAAAGACCATCCGTTCAAAGAATAATGTATCATCGATTTTTTTCTCGCCTTATATATAAAGAGATAAGTTATTTATACCTTATTTTTTTTTGCTCAAAAGATCAATGCTTTCCATCAAGCTAACAGCAACTATGAGCCTATGTCCAGATACATGCATCCGAACATAGCCTCGGGGGCTACTCCCATCGGGAGCGCTGGCACGCACCCGATAGAAATCCAGTTGTGCATAAAGTATAATCATGATTGCAAACACCTTTGAGTTTTACACCAGTGTATCCTAAAAAAGGTATTACGCCCATCGGGAGATAGTATAAAGCATTGAAACTATCTGATAAAATCAGAAACCTTGGCGGCCTAGCAGGCCAACCGCCAAAAAAGCCAAAAATCTTGGATCACGCTCAGACGCGACAGAAAATCCGAATGTCGTGTTCAGAAACATGAAGGTAAGACCCCAGGATTCGTCCTGTGTGGCCTGGTAATCGCACAAAAATGCGCACTGCCAGTAAAATATCCGTATCAACGATATGATGAAAAATCCCGACGAACGCGTTGGGTACCCGATAAAAATAGAAAACTGGAATTCAATATTCAATAAGACCTTAGCGGCTCGAACTGAATTACGCTAGTAGCAAATTTCGGATTCGAGCACGGGGACTTGAATTTGATGTAGGACAACCTTGTTTTTGCCCAGGAGCAATTAACTGATTTCCGGTCCGTCGGAAGCAGCAGACTCATTATACCAAAATCCCTACAAAGATAAAAAGAAAAAAGAAACTTTAAGACTAAACTTGAAACTGCGGTTCAAGTAGAGTCTCGGGGGCTACTGACATAGGTATGGTTACTCGGATGATTATGATTCGCTACCCTATATTGGGTAAGAGGTTTATGGCCCATGAAGATTCCAGACGACAGCCCAAGGAAGCAACCGACAAAGGCTTTTATTGTATTAGGAAAGAGACCATAAACCGACATTGTGTTGGTATTGTAATCACTCGTGTATGAAACCTATCCGCATACAGCTTTGAGACCCGGCCTATTATATATACGACGGGAGAAGCCCAAGAGAGTGTACCAAAATCTAGAAGACAACTTGTAATAGTGCAATTACTCAATATTTAGGCGACTTTGATTCCATTGTTTCCCTGATATCCGACGAAATCCCCAGCGTTCTCTTTTCCGTGAAACCCCAAGTCAATCACCATGGGTATTGCCGAGGTTACCCCTTGTCACCAACCCTCTCCCTTGACCTTCCATCATTCCCATGATTTTTTGCCCTATTTCCCTCGGTGAAGATATTCAACATCTCTTCACGCAATGTGCTTACAAACCGTTCCAATTAGTACTTGACCAACTGAAATTTGAAGCTGGTTCTTGGGTCTTATCTTACCATGGTCGTTTCACTCTACCTAATAATTTTTCCTTTTTTCCCCTGATGGTCGTAGGTGTGGTTCAGATTCAGGTTAAAATGATTTCTGCCCATAATTGTTCTTCGGTAATTCAGTAGTATCTATGAAACCATGTGGTGATACACAGATACAATTGTGTAATTGATGGTTTTGTAATTAATTCATTCTGCAAACAACAGACTGGTTTTAATTTTGATGCGCTGTACAATCCGACAAAACATACGTATGAACCTATGCTTTGATTGCTACTGTTGAATTTGTAGCGATTTTGTTTCCTCGCAAACTGAATTTTTCTATTTTGTTTTGTAGTAGGACATCAACGACTGAAAGTACCGACTTGTCTACTTCTAATCTACCCCAATTCACTAAAGGAAGTAGTTCAATTGATACAGTGATTGATTGGTCACAAATTGAGATAGCACCTGCAAATGAAGATGAGATTGATGTTCCTATAGCAGAAGAGAACTTATGCTTGATGCATGGAATTAATAATAAATCTAGGCATCGGCGAGATAAAGCTGAAGTAGCTATCGAAGCCTCCATTGCCAATATCAATGCTTGTATGGATGATAAAAACTTTTATTTCACATGGGTTACCTCCCATGAAGGACTTCTAGTTAAGGTCAGTTAGCTTGACCCAAATGGTGATCATTTAGGTTTAATGAGTGGACCTCCCACTCCAAAGTAATTGGCTTTCAAAGTAATTATATCATCATCTTTATTAGGCTTGGCCTTCTTCTTCCTAGGAAAGTGGACTATAAAAGGATATCTAGATGGTAGTCCTATTCTCACATTTCCTTCATGTAAATTTATTAGTGCTTTAATGGTTCTTAGGAAGAGCCTACCAAGAATTATAGGTGTTACGGGATCTTCAGGCATGTCCAAAATAACAAGATCAATAAGAGCGAAACTATCTTTAATTTCAACAACTATATTTTCTTTTATCCCAACAGCTTGTTTACAAGTTGAATCAGCTAAATGAAGTCCTAATTCAGTAATTGTAAATGGCCCCAAGTTTAACTTGTTAAATAGGCTTTTGGAAATCGTTGAGATGCTTGCACCAAGATCACAAAATGCAGATATCTCATTGACCCCAACCTTAGTTTTAATAGTGGGCTCAAATATATCATCTAGCTTAGCAGGAAGCTTATCAGCTAGTCTCTTATACTCCATCTCTAAATCTCGAACTTTAGATGTTACTTGTTGAATAAATTGTTGGTACATAGCATCATTACCTTGTTCTATACCAGGATTCTTCACAGTGATCATCTTTAGTAGATCCTCCATGGTATATTCAGGTGTTGGTGATACATTGCAAATGTATCTATAATTTTTGATGTTCCATGCTTGGTTTTATCTCCTTTCTTGTGTTTTGTCCACACTTTGGAGTACTTTTCATATGATTTCTTAGACTAACCTATTAACAAGAGCCACAGTGCCAGCTGCCTGTTTTCTGCTGTTTTTGGTTCCAGGAAAGTCAGAAAATGAATATTTTCGGAATTGGATGGGACAAAAGCCAAAGTGCCTATTTTTCCAGAAGACTCCAGGAGCCAGAATACGAGACGGAGGAGGGCTAGGGGCTGGCCACACCCCCCAGGTGCGGGCTGAGCCTGGCCGCGCCATGGCATGGTGTGGTGGCCCCAGGCACCCCCTCGGTCTTCCTCTTCGCCTATAAGAAGCCTTCTGACCTAAAAACTCCGGGGGGTTCGACGTTTTTCTAGAAAAAGTTCCGCAGCGCTGCCACCACCGAAGGGGAGATTCAGGGGATAGAAAGTCTCTGTTCCGGCACCCTGCCGGGACGGGGAAGTGCCCCCAGAGCCATCTCCATCGATCTCCACCCTCGCTTCTCCATCGACCATCCATGTTTCCCCCATCTATGAGTGAGTAATCCCCTGCTGTAGGCTATGGGGATGGTAGGGATTGGATGAGATCGTTCATGTAATGGCATCAGATTGTTAGGGCATGGTGCCTAGTATCTTTTATTAGTGCTTTATGACTTTGTTGCGACTTGTTGTGCTTAATGCTTGTCACTAGGGCCCGAGTGCCATGATTTCAGATCTGAACTTGTTATTGATTCATTATGATAGTATTGTTTCTGGTCTTATCTACAAGTTGTATACACACGTTGTTGTCTGGAACCTATGGACCTGAAGTGACAGAAATCGGGATAACCAAAAGGGAAAGGCTTTGATGTGAGGATCACATGTGTTCACGGAGTGTTAATGCTTTGCTCCGGTGCTCTATTAAAAGGAGCACCTTAATTGCCAGTAGTTCCCTAGAGGCCCCGCTGCAAACGGGCTGGCAGGACAAAAGATGTTGTGCAAGTTCTCATTGCAAGCATGTATGACTATATATGGGACACATGCCTAGGATTGTCTAGTACTTGGATGCTTTATCTTATTTATCTGCAATTGCCCTATGTTATGATTGCTAGTTGAATTGTTTTGTCCATGCAACGCCCGTCCATCCATCCCTATGCCTACCGCACTCGAATCCCACTATTTACTGCTTTTGTTACTACTGTCTTTGCTTTACTACTGCTGTTACTTTACTATTCCTACTACAAAACTGTTGCTACTGATAAACTGTTGTGAGGAAGATTGTTTCCAGGTGCAGCTGAATTTACAACTCAGTTGTTAAGGCTTATAAATATTCTTTGGCTCCCCTTGTGTCGAATCAATAAATTGGGTTTCACTTCCCTCGAAAATACTGCGATACACCCCCTATACTTGTGGGTCATCAAGACTATTTTCTGGCGCCGTTGCCGGGGAGCATAGCTTTATTTATCAAGTTCACTTGGATTCACTATTGTTCAAGCTTTATTTTCTCCTTGTTTGCTTGTTTCTTTATCAAAAATACAAAAAAAAGTAGTTCCTTCTCTAGTTGTTATTTTCGTTGGTCTGTTATTGTCTTGCCTTATCATGCTTGTTTTCAATGGTTGGTTTCTTTGAAACTGAAGCTTATTGGCAAGGTGGGTTCACGGAATATCAAAAATATTATTATAAGGAACACCGCTTGTCACAAAAAGGGAAACACTTATGGGAACAAATTGATAGATTGTATACCATTGCTAGAAACATGTGCTCTACTTATAATGTTACTTATTGTTGTGATGAGTCTTGTTGCGGAAAGAGGTATAAACACCTCCCTTTTCAATGTGAGTATAATGATAATGATACCATATCTTCCTATGCTAAAGGAATTTATGACTTTTATGATGCGGAACAAATTGAAGAATTTATTGCTTGGAAGGGTGCTTTTGAGCTTGCTAGTTTGCTTGAAAGTATTGATGATTTACCTTACAAATATGAGGTTTATGGTATACTTAAATTTTTCTTTGATAATTACAAGGATGAAAATGGCTATATTCTTGAATATTTTAATAGATGCTTTCCACAAATGGAAGAGACTAATGCCTTGCAGGATCCTATAGAAGAAGAAATTGATGAACCTGAAATCTCATTAGATGAAAAAGAGGAGGAGAGTGATGAACAAAAGGAGGAAGAATGGATTAGCTACCCATGCTTACCTTCTAATGAGAGTAACTCTTCATCCCTTACATTATTTGATTGTCCTCCATGCTTACTAAAGGAGGATGAATGTTATGTTCCCGAGGTTTCTTTTGAAAATGTTTATAATAAAGCTCTAGTGCTTGTAGATCATGAAGAGCATGCTTTCTGTGATAGTTATATTGTTGAGTTTATTCATGAGGCTACTGAAAATTATTATGAGAGAGGAAAATATGGTTGTAGAAGTTTTCATGGCATTGAAACACCTCTCTATGTGCTGAAAGTTTTGAAGTTACTCTTGTTTTACCTTCCTATGCTTGTCACTTTGTTCTTTGCGAATTTATTTGCTTACACGATTCCTATGCATAGGAAGTGGGTTAGACTTAAATGTGTTTTGGATTTGCTTCTTGATGCTCTCTTTTAATTCACTTCATATTTCTTATGTGAGCATCCTCTCAAACTTTTATGCCTGAAGATGATAATATGTCTATTATTCTTGGGAGACCTTTTCTTAAATGCTGCAGGAGCTGTTATTAATTGTAATCAAGGGAAGGTGACCTTCAATGTCAATGACAAGAACATACTATATATTTCCAAAATAATACTGATAGGACTTATGGTTTTGAATTCAATTGAACATGTTGAGGGCATTCAAGTTGGAGAAATATATTGTCCCATACCAAGAGAAAAAAATTGAAACTATTATGATTGGGACCATTGCTATCAAGGTTGAGGTAACATAATCATTAGTGGAATACAAAGTTTTGTCTCATATGAAATTGCTTTTGTAACAAGACCTGATCAACCTTGTTAACAAAAGGATTTCATTGAATAAAACAATGTTTTCACTATGATTATCTCCGCTTACTTCTATTCTATCCATTTTATGTTTTTGCTCATGCCTAACTTAAAGGCGTTAAAGAAAAAGTACTTATTAGGAGATAACGCAAAAGTTTTAGATGAGTCTTGGAAGGCGTTACTTCAGTAATAACCGTTCCTTATCCTTTTTATTTGCTTTTTGTGCCAAGAATAACCTCTAATGAGAGAGAAGTAATGATTGAGAAAGTTGCTGTCCCGAAACAGATTTCTGTGCTTCACCGTGAAAATTCGTGTAAAATATCTGAATGTCTTTTTGAGGCGTGAATTTTTGTGCTTCTGATCCAGGTTGTTATCTAACTTTTGTTAGTTCAACACTTTTCGATTTGAGCAACAGAAGGTCTTCGAAAAAATTGGTTGTTACCTGCTGGTCTGTTTTGACAGATTTCTGCCATTATTTGCATTTGCTTCTTGTTGGTTCCTTTTTGAGTTCTTTTGGGGAATTGAGATTTTTTAGGGAAGTGCTACAGTAGCTAGTGTTTTATTGGAAGTTTATTTGGTGTTAGAACTGAACCTTAAGACTTATTTATCTTGAGTGCACTAATGTTGCTAATAAAGATTGTGTGAAGTTTTGTATGAAGGAAAAATTTCAGGTGTATGGAAGGAATGAGTAATGAGATGAAGGATGGACTAAAGCTCAAGCTTAGGGATGCCACGCTTGTCACCCCAAGAAATATCCAAGAAGTACAAGAATCAAAGCTTGGGGATTCCCAAGGCATCCCCTTCTTCATCAATAAAAATCCCAGGTTTCTTCCAAACGCTTCATTTTTATTGTTTCATGCATAGTTGTGTTGTTCTTGGAGTGTCTTCTTTTTCGTTTTTGTTTTGGTTTTTGGTTTGCGTGGTTTGCTTAGTTTTCTGAATAAATTGGTTGGACCTCCTCTTTCATACATTGGTGTTCAAATAGTTTGGTTTGGATTGGAAAAGAGTAGGAAGCTTAAGTGGTAAAGAGAGCTTGTTTTTGACTGTGGCCTATGCTTTGTCATGCCATGATTGATATTGTTTTGGCTTTATGCTTAGTATTCTTTGTTGTAGCATGACTTGTTATAAACAATTGAGATTGCTTAATGTGCTTTGGAAGAATCATGCGTTGTTTTAGCATATTAAAGCATAGTATTGTGGTATTCTCCTTTGATGCTTTATTTGGGATGACTTGGCACATGCTCACACCATGTTATGACTATCCCAAGTCACCATAAGCCTTTATGATCCTTTAGTTTTCAACTTGTAGTATCACCTTATGCTTTTATCAATGATGTTTTGTCGCTCTGCATGATTATGGCCATTATTGCTCTCTCGTTTGTCGCTCCCTTACTATCGCTAGCCTTCACTTACACTGAGTGTTTTACTCATGTTTCCAACTCCCTTAAACCAAATATTGCCAAAGTGTCCACCATACCTACCTATTAGCATCATTTTCTACTGCCGTGCATATTCAATATGCCTTGTTTTCTTCCGAATAAAATGTTTGCTTGTTATGAGAAAGTTAGTTAGTAAAGCTCTCATGAACTTGATGGCACACTTTATTTCCTGCATTTAATAAACCTGAACCATTGCGTCCTTCTTTGTTGCGTATATGCTTGCGCTTTATAAGTTGAAGTTAGCAGAACCATGTATCATGGGGAACGCTTTCAACATTGCAGTGGTACTTAGTACCTCGTTGATATCATGTTCTTTTGCTTATGGATCCCGGCGGTGTGAAATAAAAGTGGAACTTGTAAGATCATGGAGTTTGTATGTATGTTAGAGAAACGCCTGGGCTGCTAGCCTAAGCCATGCCTAATCATGGTGGAAACTTGCAGCATAACCATAATGAGCATTATATGAAGCATCCTCAATAAAAATCTATGCACATAGTAAATAAAAAGATCGCTGAGATGCTCATTGTCTGCTTGCCTTGTCATTTTGATTATGGGATAGCTCCTGTATCATGTGCAAGGGGTACCCCGTTGGCGGTTCTCTATGATACGTATATACTTACAATGACAAGAGCTTACTCGTGACTGAAGTTGAGTAGCATGAGGATCGGTCTTCGTAAGTAAGGGGCATGAGACTTCGATTTATAACTTGTCAAGCATATCCTCTTAGTTGTGTCACTTTAACCTTAACCACTTAAAGATGCTTATGATAGGGGCAATGAGAGCTCAAAGCTAATGAGTACCATATTTTCAGCATTTGGAAGCCTTTCAAACTTTTCAAAACCTGTTCATTTCCTTGTTGAGTCTCCACACATTCTATGAGCACTTTCTTGAGAGCATAGTGGGCATTCTTAGTTCTGTGTGCATTATCCCAAGACTTGTTGATTGATGCATACCTTGATATTGCTTGTTTTAAACTATTTGTATCTATTCACTCTTGTAAACTTTGAAGGTGTCCTATGCATTTATGTTTGCTACTCTATGAGGGACAAGCTGAATGCCACTATGCTATGTTTTCTTTATGTGAAACAAACAAACGTCTTGCAAAGCATTGTTATTCATGAATCTTTTGTTTGTGCCTTTTCATGTTGCATCATAGTTTCTTTGTCTTATTGCTAGAACTTTGTCTTTCATGTTATGATTGAAGTACTATGATCCCAGCTTTGAATGTTTTACAACTACTTTGATCAAGTCTTTGATGGTGCATGTCACCTTAAAAATTATTCTTTCTTTTTATCACTTACCTACTCGAGGACGAGCATGAGTTAAGCTTGGGGATGTTGATACATTGCAAATTTATCTATAATTTTTGATGTTCCATGCTTGGTTTTATCTCCTTTCTTGTGTTTTGTCCACACTTTGGAGTACTTTTCATATGATTTCTTGGACTAACCTATTAACAAGAGCCACGATTGCCTACTGTTTTCTGCTGTTTTTGGTTCCAGGAAAGTCAGAAAATGAATATTCTCGGAATTGGACGGGACAAAAGCCAAAGTGCCTATTTTTCCAGAAGACTCTAGGAGCCAGAATACGAGACGGAGGAGGATCAGGGGCTGGCCACACCCCCCAGGCGCGGGCTGGGCCTGGCCGCGCCAGGGCATGGTGTGGTGGCCCCAGGCACCCCCTCGGTCTCCCTCTTTGCCTATAAGAAGCCTTCTGACCTAAAAACTCCGGGGGGTTCGACGTTTTTCCAGAAAAAGTTCCGCAGCGCCGCCACCACCGAAGGGGAGATTCGGGGGACAGAAAGTCTGTTAAGACCGCCGAGACGGGGAAGTGCCCCCGGAGCCATCTCCATCGATCTCCACCATCACTTCTCCATCGACCATCCATGTTTCCCCCATCTATGAGTGAGTAATCCCCCGCTGTAGGCTATGGGGATGGTAGGGATTGGATGAGATCGTTCATGTAATGGCATCAGATTGTTAGGGCATGGTGTCTAGTATCTTTTATTAGTGCTTTATGACTTTGTTGTGACTTGTTGTGCTTAATGCTTGTCACTAGGGCCCGAGTGCCATGATTTCAGATCTGAACTTGCTATTGATTCATTATGATAGTATTGTTTCTGGTCTTATCTACAAGTTGTATACACACGTTGTTGTCCGGAACCTATGGCCCCGAAGTGATAGAAATCGGGATAACCGAAAGGGAATGGCTTTGATGTGAGGATCACATGTGTTCACGGAGTGTTAATGCTTTGCTCCGGTGCTCTATTAAAAGGAGCACCTTAATTGCCAGTAGTTCCCTAGAGGCCCCGCTGCAAATGGGCTGGCAGGACAAAAGATGTTGTGCAAGTTCTCATTGCGAGCACGTATGACTATATATGGGACACATGCCTAGGATTGTCTAGTACTTGGATGCTTTATCTTATTTATGTGCAATTGCCCTATGTTCTGATTGCAATTTGAATTGTCTTGTCCATGCAACGCCCGTCCATCCATCCCTATGCCTACCGCACTCGAATCCCACTGTTTAGTGCTTTTGTTACTACTGTCTTTGCTTTACTACTGCTGTTACTTTACTATTCCTACTACAAAACTGTTGCTACTAATAAACTGCTATGAGCAAGATTGTTTCCAGGTGCAGCTGAATTGACAACTCAGTTGTTAAGGCTTATAAATATTCATTGGCTCCCCTTGTGTCGAATCAATAAATTGGGTTTCACTTCCCTCGAAAATACTGCGATACACCCCCTATACTTTTGGGTCATCAGTTGGCGTGTTGCTATAAACCAGCTCTTCAGGCTTCTCTTCATTTGTAACCACCCTCATCATCTTGAGGTCTTCTATTAGATTTGGCTCAGGCTTTCCAGCAAACTTTGCTAGTATGAAACCTTGGCTCACGGCTACCTTAACCAACCGAGCCTCCATGGTCTTTGTCCTTTCCTATAAAGCCTGCACATCATTTCTAATTGCAACGGCTTGGTTAGATAATTTTCCTATACTACTTTCATGGTCCTCCGTGATTTTAATAAGCATATTATTTTTGATCGGTTTGAGCTTGCAGAAAAGTTCTAACAGTTTGCTCAAATGAGAGATTGCCATGATTTTCTCCATTATGATTATCATAATTATTGTAAGGAGATCCTACAGGATTAGAGTAATGTTTTTGAACATTAGAAGCAAAATTTTGATTCTTCCTTACAGGATTATAAGGAGTGCAAGCTATAAAATTAATATCATTAACATCGGTAGCAATAACATTAACTTGGGTATCTTCCTTACCCTTTACTATGTTGAGTAATTCGCCTACTTTTGATGTAAGCTCTTCATTGTTTACCTCGATGATTGAACTAACTCTTTTCGAGGTTCTTTCCACATACCATTGGGCAAGGTTATTTTGCATATCATCAAGTAATTTCTTTGCAATACTCACTTGCTTTCTCATGATTTTTCCTCCTGTTGTAGTATCTGGCATAGACTTAGACATAGGGTTAGGGCCATTATAAAATAAATGTAATATAAGCCATTCTTCCATCCCATGACTAGGACAGTTCATTACAGCTTCTTTCATCCTTTCCCATGCAAGCGCTAGTGGCTCACGATCTTCTTGTCTAAAGCTTGTATTGTTGGACCTTAGTTGCAAAGTTTTAACTGGAGAGAGGGGGAGGGGAATTTAGTCATAAACATATTAGTGCATTCCTCCCAAGATTTAATAGTGCCCTTAGGTAGAGCTATAGCTTTTCCTCTAAGAGAGAAAGGAAACAATCTTAATTTAACAACATTTGGATCTACATCCTTAATACGCATCATGTCGCAAATTTTAGTAAAAGTTTTTGAGTGCAAACCTGAATCCTTAGAAGATGAGTCTCCAAATTGGTTTTGCTGAACCAAACTTAAAAGGTTGGGCTTAATTTTATATGCCTCCGCATCAACAGTGGGCTGAGTGATAGGTGCACAAATAAAATCATCAGTGGGAGTAGCATACTCCCCAAGTCTCTTTTGAGCCATGGATCTTATATTTTTGGTATTTTTTAAGTAAAGAAAACAAATAACAAGTAACTATTTTTTTGGGTTTTCAAATAGATAACTAGAAAATAAACTAATAACAAGAATAAAACTAAAAACAAGGTCTCTAGTGACCTCACCAAGATAGCAAAATTGCTTCCCCGGCAACAACACCAAAAAAAGGGTTGATACCTTCGATCCGAATTCATGGATGTAGTATAATAGCTTTTCCCCTAGAAGACCTAGGTTTAATCGAACCTTGGAAATCAATGCTAAAAGGAAATAAAAAAGACACATCTACAAGACTTTGTTTCTTCGTTTACCGGACCAATCTAGTTTACTTTTATAATGGGTTGAATCCACGGATGGAGATATGCCAGGGTTGAAGATCCACCTGGAGCTGCACATCATATGGGATAAAAGATAATAATAAGCACAATCATGTGTAAAGTTTTAATAGGGTTAATCTCTTGTGGGCAACATATCCTAATATACTAGAGCCCTCGTGATGCAGCATGCATAGCAATAATCTCTTAATCCAACCAAGTGCACCACGAAGCAACATGCTACAAACGATTATTAAGTGTAAAACACAGATCAAAGCATTACATGGTGATGTTGTGATCCCGAATGCGTCGCTAAGCGAAGACCATGCTACCCTTTCTGTCACTAGGGTTCCTATGAGATCACTGCTAGCCAAGTCTCTCACCTCAAGCCTTTATCAATCTATGGGATCTTGGGTACCTACAAGTCCATAGATCAAGACAAGATACAAAGAAACAAAAGATACAAATCTCTATTTCAAACAATACACAATGCTCCCATAGATTAGATGCACATAATCATTGCGAGGTTTCTCCCCAACCTGTAGCCCGTGAGGACTACTCACTGATACGTTGCTAACGTATCCATAATTTTTGATGTTCCATGCTTGGTTGTATCTACTTTCTTATGTTTTGTCCACACTTTGGAGTACTTTCTATACACTTTCTTGGACTAACCTATTAACAAGAGCCATAGTGCCAGCTGCCTGTTTTCTGTTTTTTTGGTTCTAGGAAAGTCAGAAAATGAATATTCTCGGAATTGGACGGGACAAAAGCCAAAGTCAGTTTTTCACCGAGGGACACACGGAGCCAGAATACGAGACGGAGAGGGGCCAGAGGGCGGCCACACCACCTGGCCGCCCAACCAGGCATGACCCGCACCAGGGGGTGGTGTGGCCAGCGCAGGCACCCCCTCGGCCTCCTCTTTCGCCTATAAGATGCCTCCGATACAGAAACCCTAAGTACCCAATCAAAATTCCACGAAAGAGTCTGTAGCCGCCATCATCTCCATCCCTAGATCGGGAGGGATCTGAAGCTCTTCCCGGCACCCTGCCGGAGGGGAGAATTCACCCTGGAGGCCTTCTTCATCACCATGCAAGCCTCCGGTGTGATGCGTGAGTAGTTCATCTCTAGACTACGGGTCCATGTAGTAGCTAGATGGCCGGTTCTTCTCCTTTGTGCTATCATGTTTAGATCTTGTGAGCTCCGTTCATGATCAAGATCATCTATTTGTAATCCTACATGTTGTGTTTGTGGGGATCCGATGGATACTGAGATGCTATTTCAGATTGATTATTGATTCTATCATGTCTTTGCTATTTGTGATCTTGCATGCTTTCCGTTGTTAGTAGCTATCTTGGCCAAGTAGATGCTAGCAACTCCAAGAGTTAGTATTTATGCTCGATAGTGGGTTCATGCCTCTAGTAATCTGGGGAAGTGACAGAAATCTCTAAGGTACTAGATGTGTTGTTGCTACTAGGGGAGAAAACAACAATCCTTTGTTCATAGAACAATCGTATTGTTTACGTTACACGCAATGCGTAATGTAATTATCTGTTGCTTGCAACTTAATACTGGAGGGGGTTCGGATGATAACCTGAAGGTGGATTATTAGTCATAGATGCAGTTGGATTACGGTCTATGTATAATGTTGTAATGCCCAATCAAATCTCAAAGGAGTCAAGATGATTAGTATATGCATGATTGCTTTCTCGATGTTTGTCAATTGCCCCGCTGTAATTTGTTCACCCAACATGTCTTCTATCTTAAGGATTGATGACCCACAAGTTTCAAAGAAACCAACCATTGAAAACAAGCATGATAAGGCAAGACAATAACAGACCAACGAAAATAACAACTAGAGAAGGAACTACTTTTTTTTGTATTTTTGATAAAGAAACAAGCAAACAAGGAGAAAATAAAGCTTGAACAATAGTGAATCCAAGTGAACTTGATAAATAAAGCTATGCTCCCCGGCAACGGCGCCAGAAAATAGTCTTGATGACCCACAAGTATAGGGGGTGTATCGTAGTATTTTCGAGGGAAGTGAAACCCAATTTATTGATTCGACACAAGGGGAGCCAAAGAATATTTATAAGCCTTAACAACTGAGTTGTCAATTCAGTTGCACCTAGAAACAATCTTGCTCACAGCAGTTTATCAGTAGCAATAGTTATGTAGTAGGAATAGTAAAGTAATAACAGTAGTAACAATTGCATCAAACAGTAGGATTAAAGCGCGGTAGGCATAGGGATGGATGGACGGGCATTGCATGGACAAGACAATTCATATAGCAATTAGAACATAGGGCATTTGCAGATAAATAAGATAAAGCATCCAAGTACTAAATAATCCTAGGAATGTGTTCCATATATAGTCATACGTGCTCGCAATGAGAACTTGCACAACATCTTTTGTCCTGCCAGCCGGTTTGCAGCGGGGCCTCAAGGGAACTACTGGCAATTAAGGTGCTCCTTTTAAAAGAGCACTGGAGCAAAGCATTAACACTCTGTCAACACATGTGATCCTCACATCGAAGCCATTCCCTCCGGTTATCCCGATTTTTGTCACTTTGGGGCCTTTGGTTCCGGACAACAACGTGTGAATACAACTTGCAGGTAAGACCATAAACAATACTATCATAATGAATCAATAACATGTTCAGATCTGAAATCATGGCACTCGGGCCCTAGTGACAAGCATTAAGCATAACAAGTTGCAACAAAGTCAAAAAGCACTAATAGTAGATACTAGGCACCATGCCCTAACAATCTGATGCCATTACATGAACGATCTCATCCAATCCCTACCATCCCCATAGCCTACAGCAGGGGATTACTCACTCATAGATGGGGGAAACATGGATGGTCGATGGAAAAGCGATGGTGATGATGATGGTGATGATCTCCTCCAATTCCTTGTCCCGGCAGGGGGCCAGAACGGAGTTTCTGGTTCCAAATCGCGTAATCTGGTGGTGGCGGCGCAACGGAACTCTTTCTGGAAAAACATCGACCCCCCTGGGTTTTTAGGTCAGGAGGCAACTTATAGGCGAAGAGGGAGGCCGAGGGGGTGCCTGGGGCGGCCAGACCACCCCCTGGCATGGCCAGGCCTGGACCACGCGGCCAGCTGGTGTGGCCGGGCCCCTGCCCCTCTCCGTCTCGTATTCTGGCTCCTGGGGTCCCTCGGTGAAAAACTGACTTTGGCTTTTGTCCCGTCCAATTCTGAGAATATTCATTTTTTGACTTTCCTAGAACCAAAAACAGCAGAAAACAGGCAGCTGGCACTGTGACTTTTGTTAATAGGTTAGTCCAAGAAAGTGTATAGAAAGTACTCCAAAGTGTGGACAAAACATAAGAAAGTAGATAAAACCAAGCATGGAACATCAAAAATTATGGATACGTTAGCAACGTATCAACATCCCCAAGCTTAACTCCTGCTCGTCCTCGAGTAGGTAAGTGATAAAAAGAAAGAATAATTTTTGAGGTGACATGCACCATCATAAACTTGATCAAAGTATTTGTAAAACATTGACAACTAGGATCATAGTACTTCAATCATATCATGAAAGACAAAGTTCTAACAATAAGACAAAGCAACTATTGTTGCAACATGAAAAGGCATAAACAAAAGATTCATGAATAACAATGCTTTGCAAGACGTTTGTTTGTTTCACATAAAGAAAACATAGCATAGTGGCATTCCGCTTGTCCCTCATAGAGTAGAAAACATAAATGCATAGGGCACCTTCAAAGTTCATAAGAGTGACTAGATACAAATAGTTTAAAACAAGCAATATCAAAGCTATGCATCAATCAACAAGTCTTGGGAAAATGCACATAGAACTAAGAATGGCCACTATGCTCTCAGAGTAGGTGCATAAAGATAGAAGGTGGAGACTCAACATAAAAGTAAAAGAAAGGCCTTCAAAGAAGGAAGTAGAGACTCAAGTTTCATAAAGAGCTTCCAAAAATTATGGTACTTATTAGCTTTCAGCTCTCATTGCCCCTATCATAAGCATCTTGAAGTGGTTAAGGTTAAAGTGAACAAACTATGAAGTATATGCTTGACAAAGTATAAGTTGGAAATCTCATGTCCCTTGAATACGGGGACCGCTACTCATGCTACTCAAGTTTAGTTACCGGTAAGTTCTTGTCATAGTAAGTACATGTGTATCATAGAGAACCGCCAACGGGGTACCCCTTGCCCGATGATACGGAAGAATCCCCAGATCAAAATGACAAGGCAAGCAAACAACGAGCATCTCAGCAATCTTCTTATTTACCATGGGAATATGGTGCTTTTTTCTCTCTTTCCTCTTTTCTCATTTTTTTTCTCTTTTTTCTCAATATCTGACTCTTTTTTTATAAGAAGAATGCTTCATAGACAACTCATTATGGTTATGCTGCAGGTTTCCACCATGACAGCATGGATTAGATGAGCGGCCCAGGCGTTTCTCTAACACACATACATAACTCCGTGGACTTACAAGCTCCCCTTTCATTTCACACCGACGACATCC
Organism: Avena insularis; assembly: GCA_023614405.1. Lineage (NCBI taxonomy): Eukaryota > Viridiplantae > Streptophyta > Magnoliopsida > Poales > Poaceae > Avena > Avena insularis. The sequence goes on along the minus strand of CM042690.1, from coordinate 259,734,556 downwards.
ATAGACAAAAGAGCATGATATCAACTAGGTACAAAGTACAAGTGCAATGTTGAAAGCATTCCCCATGACAACATGGTTCAGCTAATCCCCCAAAAATAAGTGCAATCATATACAACATAGACGACCCAATGGTTCAAGTTTATTAGGGGCAAGAAAAGTAAAGTGTGCCATCAAGTTCGTGAGAGCTTTAATCACTAGTTTTCGCATAACAAGTTTAATTCGGAAGGGAGATAAAAACATGAATATACTTGGAATAACATATGCTAATAGGTAGGTATGGTGGACTATTTGGAATAACTTGGTTTCAGGAGTTGGATGCATGAGTGGAACTCATACTTGGTTATGGAGGCTAGCAAAAGACTAGGAGCGACCAACTAAGAGAGCAATAATGGCCATAATCATGTAGAGCGACAAAACATCATTAATCAAAGCATAAAGTGATACTACAAGTTGAAAACTAAAGGATCATAAAGGCTATGGCGACTTGGGATAGTCATAACATGGTGTGAGCATGCGCCAAGTCAACCCAAATAAAGCATCAAAGGAGAATACCACAATACTATGCTTTAATATGCTAAAACAACGCATGATTCTTCAAAGGCACATTAAGAAATCTCAATTGTTTATAAAAATTCATGCTACAGCAAAGAATACTAAGCATAAAGCCAAATCAATATCAAGCATGGCATGACAAAGCATAGGCCACAGTCAAAACAAGCTCTCTTTACCACTTAAGCATGAACTTTCCTACTCTTTTCCAACCCAACCCAAACTATTTGAAAACCAATGCACGAAAGAGGGGGTCCAACCAATTTATTTAGAAAACTAAGAAAACCAAGCAAACAAAAACCAAAACAAAAATGAAAAAGAATACGCTCCAAGAAAAACACAACTGTGCATGAAACAATAAAAATAAAGTGTTTGGAAGAAACCTGGAATTTTTATTGATGAAGAAGGGGATGCCTTGGGCATCCCCAAGCTTTGACGCTTGTACTTCTTGGATATTTCTTGGGGTGACATGCGTGGCATCCCCAAGCTTGAGCTTTAGTCCATCCTTCATCTTGTTACTCATTCCTTCCATACACCTGAAATTTTCCCTTCATACAAAACTTTACACAATCTTTATTAACAACATTAGTGCACTCAAGATAATAAGTCTTTAGGTTCAGTTTCAACACCAATAAAACTTCCACTAAAACACAAACTACTGTAGCACTTCCCTCAAAAAGCTCAATTCCCCAAAAGAACTCAAAAAGGAACCAACAAGAAGCAAATGCAAATAAAGGCAGAAATCTGTCAAAACAGACCAGAAGGTAAAGACGAATTTTTTCTAAGACCTTCTGTTGCTCAAATCGAAAAGTGTTGAACTAACAAAAGTTATATAACAACCTGGGGCAGAAGCACAAAAATTCACGCCTCAAAAAGACGTACAGAAATTTTACACGAATTGTTACGGTGAAGACAAAAATCTGTTTCGGGACAACAACTTTCCCAACCATTACTTCTCTCTCATTAGAGGTTACTCTTGGCACAAAAAGCAAATAAAAAGTATAAGGAGTGGTTATTACTGAAGTAATAACTTCCAAGACTCATCTAAAACTTTTGGGTTATCTCCCAATAAGTACTTTTCTTTAACGCCTTTAAGTTAGGCATGATAGTTTGGGAGGATGCTCACATAAGAAATATGAATTGAAGTAAAAGAGAGCATCAAGAAGCAAATTCAAAACACATTTAAGTCTAACCCACTTCCTATGCATAGGAATCATGTATGCAAATAAATTCGCAAAGAACAAAGTGACAGGCATAGGAAGATAAAACAAGAGTAACTTCAAAACTTTCAGCACATAGAGAGGTGTTTCAATACCATGAAAACTTCTACAACCATATTTTACTCTCTCATAATAATTTTCAATAGCCTCATGAATAAACTCAACAATATAACTATCACATAAAGCATGCTTTTCATGTTCTACAAAAACATAATTTTTATCAAGCTCAAAAATAGTGGGATTAAAACTTTCAAACCCACTTTTAACAATTCTATAACAAGACGACTGATCATTCAATATAGGACCATCGTCTAGAGCTTTATCATAAACAATTTCTAAGCAAAACTCTTTAGTACCATGCATCTCGAAGTTAGGCACAAATAAAGGACTATCACAGATAACATGAGCATAACATTCATCCTCCTTTGGTAAGCATGGGGGACAATCAAATAATGTAAGGGATAAAGATTTACTCTCATTAGAAGGTAGGCATGGGTAGCTAATCCATTGTTCCTCCTTTTGCTCATCACTCTCCTCCTCTTTTTCATCTAATGAGCTTTCAGGTTCATCAATTTCTTCTTCCTTAAGATCCTGCAAGGCATTAGTCTCTTCCATTTGTGGAAAGCATCTATTAATATATTCAAGGATATAGCCATTTTCTTCCTTGTAATTATCAAAGCAAAATTTAAGTATATCATAAACCTCATATTTATAAGGTGAATCATCAATATTTTCAAGCAAACTAGCAAGTTCAAATGCACCCTTCCAAGCAATAAATTCCTCAATTTGTTCCACATCATAAAAGTCATAATTTTCTTTAACATAAGAAGATATGGTAACATCATCATTATACTCACATTAAAAAGGGAGGTGTTTGTACCTCCTATAGCAACAAGATTTATCAAAGCAATAAGTAACATTATAAGTAGAGCACACGTTTATAGCAATGGTATACAATTTATCAATTTGTTCCCATAAGTGTTTCCCTTTTTGTGACAAGCGGTGTTCCTTATAATAATATTTTTGTTCTTCCGTGAACCCACCTTGCCAATAAGATTCAGTTTCAAAGAAACCAACCATTGATAGAAAGCATGATAAAGCAAGAGAATAACAGACCAATGAAAATAACAACTAGAGTAGGAACTAATTTTTTTTGTATTTTTGATAAAGAAACAAGCAAACAAGGCAGAAATAAACTAAGAAAAACAAAAATAACAAAGTAAATGGATTGGTTATGATTATGCTTGAACAATAGTGATTCCAAGTGAACTTGATAAATAAAGCTATGCTGCCCGGCAACGGCGCCAGAAAATAGTCTTGATGACCCACAAGTATAGGGGGGGTGTCGCAGTATTTTCGAGGGAAGTGAAACCCAATTTATTGATTCGACACAAGAGGAGCCAAAGAATATTTATAAGCCTTAACAACTGAGTTGTCAATTCAGTTGCACCTGGAAACAATCTTGCTCATAGCAGTTTATCAGTAGCAATAGTTTTGTAGTAGGAATAGTAAACTAATATCAGTAGTAAAAGTTGCAGCAAATAGTAGGATTAAAGCGCGGTAGGCATAGGGATGGATGGATGGGCGTTGCATGGACAAGACAATTCATATAGCAATTAGAACATAGGGCATTTGCAGATAAATAAGATAAAGCATCCAAGTACTAAATAATCCTAGGCATGTGTTCCATATATAGTCATACGTGCTCGCAATGAGAACTTGCACAACGTCGAACCCCCCTGGGTTTTTAGGTCAGGAGGCAACTTATAGGCGAAGAGGGAGGCCGAGGGGGTGCCAGGGGCGGCCAGACCACCCCCTGGCGCGACCAGGCCTGGCCCGTGCGGCCAGGTGGTGTGGCCGGGCCCCAGACCCTCTCCGTCTCATATTCTGGCTCCTGGTCTCCCTCGGTGAAAAACTGACTTTGGCTTTTGTCCCGTCCAATTCCGAGAATATTCATTTTCTGACTTTCCTGGAACGAAAAACAGGAGAAAACAGGCAGCTGGCACTATGGCTCTTGTTAATAGGTTAGTCCAAGAAATAATATGAAAAGTACTCCAAAGTGTGGACAAAACATAAGAAAGTAGATAAAACAAGCATGGAACATCAAAAATTATGGACACGTTTGCAACGTATCAAGGAGAGCCACCACTAGTGAACTATAGACCCCGGTCCTTTCTTTTACCATCAATCTACAATCAACTGTTTACTGCTTTCTGTTTACTTTCTGCAAGCTTTTACTCTCTTCCACACAATACGTTTAATCCTTTGTTTTCAGCAAAACCGAGGAGACTGACAACCACACTGTAAGTTGGGGGCAGAGTTCTGTGGTTGTGTTGTGCAGGTTTCCACGTTCTTTGCTTTGGCGCCGTGTACGCCAAAGTCCAGCTATCAACACCTTGGAGGTGTTTCCTTGCTCCTACTGGATTGATAACCTTGGTTTCATAACTGAGGGAAAAATTACTGCTGTGCTCATCTTACCTTCCTCTTGGGGTTCCCCAACGAGCTCGTTAATACACGAGTCAGCAAGTACTTTTTTTGGCGCTGTTGCCGGGGAGTCAAGGACATCTTCACAAGGGGAGTCCCTCATAACCAGTCTCTTTACTTTTTTTGTTTTGCTTAGTTTATTTCTGCTTTGTTTGCTTGTTTCTTTATCAAAAACAAAAAAAATAGTTTTACTAGTTTGCTTTCTTTATTAAAAACACAAAAAATGACTACTCTTGAAAACACTAAGTTGTGTGACTTCACTAGCACCAACAACAATGATTTCATGTGCACACCTATTGCTCCACCTGTTCCTGAAGCTACTTTCTTTGAAATTAAACCTGCTCTACTCAATCTTGTTATGAGAGAACAATTTTCTGGTATTGGTAATGAAGATGCTGCTGCTCATCTAAATAACTTTGTTCAACTTTGTGAGATGCAAAAGCATAGGGATATAGATGGAGATATTATTAAGCTTAAATTGTTTCCTTTCTCTTTGAGAGGAAAACCTAAAGAATGGTTGAATTCCTTAACTAGGAATAGTATTGATTCTTGGACGAAATGCAAAGATGCTTTCATTGGAAAATACTATCCTCCTGCTAAGATTATATCTATGAGAAGTGAAATAATGAAGTTTAAACAATCTGATAATGAACATGTTGCTCAAGCTTGGGAAAGAATGAAATCTTTGGTAAAGAATTGTCCCACTCATGGACTGACTGTTGGATGATTATCTAAACCTTTTATGCAGGATTGAACTATTCTTCAAGAAATCTATTGGATTCTGCTGCTGGAGGTACCTTTATGATCATTACTTTGGGTGCTGCAACAAAGCTTCTGGATAATATGATGGTTAACTATTCTGAATGGCATACTGAAAGAGCTCCACAAGGTAAGAAGGTAAATTCTGTTGAGGAAACCTCCTCCTTGAGTGATAAAATTGATGTTATTATGTCTATGCTTGTTAATGGGAAAACCCATATAGATCCAAATCATGTTCCTTTAGCCTCTTTGGTTGCTCAAGAAGAGCAAGTTGATGTGAACTTTATAAGAAATAATAATTTTAGCAACAATGCCTACATGAATAATTTTGGTAATAATAATTATAGGACATATCCTCCCAACAATGGTAATGCTTATGGAAATTCCTACAACAATAATAGGAGTGCTCCCTCTAAACTCGAAGTTATGCTTAAAGATTTTATTAGTAAACAAACTACTTTCAATAAAACTATTGAGGAAAAACTCTCTAATGCCGAAAGAAATATAGCATCATTGGCTGAAGCTCAATCTTCTTTGAATAAAATGGCTGCTAAACCTGAAACTATTGATAATCCCTTTGCTGCTACTAATGCCATACACGTTAAAATTGATGAAAATGTTAGACTATTAGCTGAATTGCATGCTAAGTGAGAAAGAGAAGATGAAATTGCTAGAAACATTAGTGTTTCTACTATCACTACCACTAGTGTTGAGGCTAGTAATAGCTCTACTACTTTAGATGATAATTATGATTTTGATCTTGATGGTTGCAATATCTCTGAAGTAATTAAGTTTCTACAAAAGCTTGCTAAAAGTCCTAATGCTAGTGCTATGAATATGGCCTTTACAAAACACATTATTGATGTTCTCACAAAAATTAAAGAAGAAAAGATGAAACATAAAGCTTCTATTCCTATAAAACAATAAGATGGTTGGGAACCCATCATTAATATGAAAGTGAATGATTTTGATTTTAAAACATTATGTGATCTTGATAGTAGTGTTTCTATTATGCCTAGAAGGATTTATGATATGCTTGATTTGCCACCATTGGAAGATTGTTATTTGAATGTCCCTTGATGATAATGCTAAAAAGAAACTCATGGGGAGTACTAATGATGTTCTTATTATGGTTAACAATGCCTATGTCCCCGTTGATTTCTATGTTTTGGATGTTGAATGCAATGCTTCTTGTCCTATTACTTTGGGAAGACTTTTTCTTAGAACTGTTGGTGCCATTATTGATATGAAAGAAGGCACCATTAAATATCAACTCCCACTCAAGAAAGGTATAGAACACTTCCCTAAGAAGAAAGAGAAGATTTATTTTGCCTCTCCTATGAAAACAAAATTTGCTCTTAATGCTTCTTCATTTGAGAACACTTGATTCTTTTTCTTGCTTCTTATGCCTAACTTAAAGGCGTTAAAGAAAAGTACTTATTGGGAGATAACCCAAAAGTTTTAGATGAGTCAGTAATAACCGCTCCTTATCCTTTTTATTTGCTTTTTGTGCCAAGAGTAACCTCTAATGAGAGAGAAGTAATGATTGGGAAAATTGCTGTCCCGAAACAGATTTCTGTGCTTCACCGTAAAAATTTGTGTAAAATCTCTGTACATCTTTTTGAGGCGTGAATTTTTGTGCTTCTTCCCTAGGTTGTTATCTAACTTTCTTTTAGTTCAACACTTTTTGATTTGAGCAACAGAAGATCTTCGAAAAAATTGGTTGTTACCTGCTGGTCTGTTTTGACAGATTTCTGCCATTATTTGCATTTGCTTCTTGTTGGTTCCCTTTTGAGTTATTTTGGGGAATTGAGCTTTTTGAGGGAAGTGCTACAGTAGCTTGTGTTTTAATGGAAGTTTTATTGGTGTTGAAACTGAACCTAAAGACTTATTATCTTGAGCGCACTAATGTTGCTAATAAAGATTGTGTGAAGTTTTGTATGAAGAAAAAAATTCAGGTGTATGGAAAGAATGAGTAATGAGATGAAGGATGGACTAAAGCTCAAGCTTGGGGATGCCACGCGTGTCACCCCAAGAAATATCCAAGAAGTACAAGTGTCAAATATTGGGGATGCCCAAGGCATCCCCTTCTTCATCAATAAAAATCCCAGGTTTCTTCCAAACACTTGTCATTTTGATTATGGGATAGCTCCTGTATCATGTGCAAGGGGTACCCCGTTGGCGGTTCTCTATGATACATATGTACTTACAATGACAAGAGCTTACTTGTGACTAAAGTTGAGTAGCATGAGGTTCGGTCTTCATAAGTAAGGGGCATGAGATTTCAGCTTATAACTTGTCAAGCATATCCTCTTAGTTGTGTCACTTTAACCTTAATCACCTAAAGATGCTTATGATAGGGGCAATGAGAGCTGAAAGCTAATAAGTACCATAATTTTTGGAAGCTCTTTATGAAACTTGAATCCCTACTCCCTTCTATGAAGGCCTTTCTTTTACTTTTATGTTGAGTCTCCACCTTCTATCTTTATGCACCAACTTTGAGAGCATAGTGGCCATTCTTAGTTCTATGTGCATTGTCCCAAGACTTGTTGATTGATGCATAGCTTTGATAGTGCTTGTTTTAAACTATTTGTATCTAGTCACTCTTATGAACTTTGAAGGTGTCCTATGCATTTATGTTTGCTACTCTACGAGGGACAAGCTGAATGCCACTATGCTATGTTCTCTTTATGTGAAACAAACAAACGTCTTGTAAAGAATTGTTATTCATGAATCTTTTGTTTATGCCTTTTCATGTTGCAACAATAGTTGCTTTGTCTTATTGCTAGAACTTTGTCTTTCATGTTATGATTGAAGTACTATGATCCCAGCTTTGAATGTTTTACAAATACTTTGATCCAGTTTATGATGGTGCATGTCACCTCAAAAATTATTCTTTCTTTTTATCACTTACATACTCGAGGACGAGCATGAGTTAAGCTTGGGGATGTTGATACGTTGCTAACGTATCCATAATTTTTGATGTTCCATGCTTGGTTTTATCTACTTTCTTATGTTTTGTCCATACTTTGGAGTACTTTCTATACACTTTCTTGGACTAACCTATTAACAAGAGTCACAGTGCCAGTTGCCTGTTTTCTGCTGTTTTTGGTTCTAGGAAAGTCAGAAAATGAATATTCTCGGAATTGGACGGGACAAAAGCCAAAGTCAGTTTTTCACCGAAGGACACATGGAGCCAGAATACGAGACGGAGAGGGGCCAGAGGGCGGCCACACCACCTGGCCACGTGGCCAGGCCTAGCCCATGCCAGGGGGTGGTGTGGCCAGCCCAGGCACCCCCTCGGCCTCCGCTTTCGCCTATAAGATGCCTCCGATATAGAAACCCTAAGTACCCGATTAAAATTGCATGAAAGAGTTTGTAGCCGCCGTCATCTCCATCCCTAGATCGACAGGGATCTGAAGCTCTTCCCAGTACCCTGCCGGAGGGGAGAATTCACCCTGGAGGCCTTCTTCATCACCATGCAAGCCTCCGATGTGATGCGTGAGTAGTTCATCTTTGGACTATGGGTCCATATAGTAGCTAGATGGCTGGTTCTTCTCCTTTGTGCTATCATGTTTAGATCTTGTGAGCTCCGTTCATGATCAAGATCATCTATTTGTAATCCTACATGTTGTGTTTGCAGGGATCCGATGGATATTGAGATGCTATTTCAGATTGATTATTGATTCTATCATGTCTTTATTATCTGTGATCTTGCATGCTTTCCGCTGTTAGTAGCTATCTTGGCCAAGTAGATGCTAGCAACTCCAAGAGTTAGTATTTATGCTCGATAGTGGGTTCATGCCTCTAGTAATCTGGGGAAGTGACAGAAATCTCTAAGGTACTAGATGTGCTGTTGCTACTAGGGATAAAACAACAATCCTTTGTTCATAGAACAATCGTATTGTTTACTTTACACGCAATGCGTAATGCAATTATCTGTTGCTTGCAACTTAATACTAGAGGGGGTTCGGATGATAACCTGAAGGTGGATTATTAGTCATAGATGCAGTTGGATTACGGTCTATGTATAATGTTGTAATGCCCAATCGAATCTCAAAGGAGTCAAGATGAGTAGTATATGCATGATTGCTCTCTCGATGTTTGTCAATTGCCCCGCTGTAATTTGTTCATCCAACATGTCTTCTATCTTAAGGAGAGCCACCACTAGTGAACTATGGACCCCGGTCCTTTCTTTTACCATCAATCTACAATCAACTCGCTTATCGCTTACTTTCTGCAAGCTTTTACTCTCTTCCACACAATACATTTAATCCTTTGTTTTCAGCAAAACCGATGAGATTGACAACCTCACTGTAAGTTGGGGGCAAAGTTCTATGGTTGTGTTGTGCAGGTTTCCACGTTGCTGCTGGCGCCGGTAGTGCGCCCTGCCAAAGTCCAGCTAGCAACACCTTGGAGGTGTTTCCTTGCTCCTACTGGATTGATAACCTTGGTTTCATAACAGAGGAAAAACTTACTGCTGTGCTCATCTTACCTTCCTCTTAGTATTCCCCAACGAGCTCGTTAATACACGAGTCAGCACTCACTCATAACAATGAGATCAAGGATAGAAAACATTGTGCAAAATACTTAGATTGAAATCAAATATTCTTACAATGGTTGCCGAATCATAAGGAGACCTAAAGTACAAAGTAATGACTATGGCGAATGGAGGAGATTTAAGATGGATGGATGAACAATGGTATGGATCTCCTTGGGGTGTGTTGTGATGCAATGTAAGAATGGTGGCCTTCTGCGCAGCGGCTAAGACCTCAAAATATATAGGCATCTTCACGAAATTTGTAGGGTTTGACGAGATGGAGCCGACGCCACATGGTACGGGCGGGCCCTGCCCGTACCAGTGGTTGTTACGGCTGTTGTCGCCTGGAATTGACTCCACAATTACTTGGTCGTCTGGACTTCCTCAAAACCTTCATTATGACTCTAGATTTCGCATTAAAAAGCGTGATTTCCTGCACAATACAATTCAAAGCAATGGTTTGCCTATCTTTACAATTATTAGTCATTAGTGTCAAAGAGTGACAGTTTCTTGTCAATTGCTTGACTAAGAACAATGTTTAATCATGTTGGAAGATGGTTACTTTTGGAGCCATCAACGCCACAGCCTACGATGGAGGGATCATGACTATGACACTCGTGACAAGACTCATGATGCAGCGAAAAATCAACAAATCACGTGCAAAACACGCCTACTCCACCGAGTCTGACGACGAAGACACCGAGCTTTGTGGTGCTAGTTGCTTCAGCCGTGTCATATGATAAACTCGGATGTCGAAGGGTTTCAAGTTACCTTCAGATAAACTAAAGTTCGATGGCCTCTAGGAGCAGAAAATTTGGCTAGATGACCACTTGCAGTCTGTCATGTGCCATGGCGGAACCAAAAACACAGCTATGGAGTGCCTGCAGCTGCAACTGAAGGGCGTCTCACGTGCCTGGCTCAACAACCTCCCCTCCAGCTCGATCTATGGTTGGGAGGAATTGGTGTATAACTTCATCCGAAACTTCAAGGGCACGCACAAACACCCTGCATCCATCAAAGAGATGTGGATGTGCACCCAACGATCCGACGAATCCCTCTTCTCATTCGGATGCGATTAATAGGCCTCACTGGATGGAGCCTAGGTCTTACCTTCATGTCGAGGGACATGAAATTAAGACATGTTATCGCAGCGGACGCAGTCCGAGAATTTTTAATAATTTATCGATTGCCTTGTTTGGCTGTTGGAATTGCTGAAGTTGTCAGTTTGATTATTATTTTTATCTGGTGCATTGACCAGTGCTCCTGATGGGAGTAACCGTTTGATGATACAATTGTGTAATACTCATAGGTTTTTTATTTTTATTGTCTCTGTTGGAGGATTTTTTTTTCTTTTGTTCTATCGGTTGCGCGGCCAGCGCTCCCGATGGGAATAGACCCCAAGGCTACAGTTTAATATTTGTATTCGATTGTAGGATCAAGTCTTTTATTCTCTTTATTGCCATCTTCGGAGGAGTTCTCATTTTTTCTACCAGGTACGGTCAGTGCTCCTGATAGGAGTAGGCTCCGAGGCTATAGTCAAATATTTGTATTCGATTGTAGACTCAAGTATTCATCATCCAAGGAAATTCTCAACTCAGGTCTTCATTTTATAGAATCACTAGACCATGGTAGGGCGCGTTGCCGCGCCCGTCTCTAAATAGCAACAATGATCATATGCTGAGTAAAAGTATGTTGTATGCTACATATTTATAGTTCTGTTTTTATGGAAATAATCAAGAGCCATACTACAAAGTGACAGGCATAATAGCACTTGCAGGCCATACTTTAGTGTCTTGCTACATTATCATCTGGTATTTTGTACTAAGAAAAGAAAAGTACAAAATTAACTTATAGAAGGAAACTCAGATGAAACAAAAGGGAATAGGAATTGTGATTGCTAGTAACTCACCTCATTTTTAGGTTACATATTTTATTCCTTTCGCATGCAAAATTATTGAGACCGTGTACTTGCCCAAAGCACAAAGATGTCAACTTCGTACCCAAATTTGGCAATTATGCACTATTCCATAATATTTCCATGTATTTCACTTTAATTATATATGATTATACAATAGTAAACAAAAAATAGAAGTGAAATATAAAGCAACACATAAATGCGAAGTATCTTTCTATACAAAGCTTAATCCAACGAATAGCACATATAGATATAGAAAGCTTAACTTACTGTCCTTTGATTCTTGGTAGCAGAAGTAGCACATGACAGCGATCGAGGGTGAAGTTACATTCAAAAATTGTGCAGGTGTTGTAAGCTTGCCTAGACTATCTCTAGAAGATCCATAATCTAGTATGTGGTTGAATGGTAAGTTCACTCCTGAGAGCTACAAATTATCCACATGGGTCAAAGGGCTCTTAATCAAGCATACCCTAGAAGCAGCAGATATTGAATAATCCTTTTTTCCTTTGAGGTTCCGTACAAAAAGTAGATATGCCATGATAAGCTTCACTGGGAGTGCTACATAAACTCAATTTCTTAAACCTACGTGAATTATATTTCAAATATTCATGAGAAGAATGCTCTTACCATCATGTAAATTCACATCTTCTAAAAATTATTAATTATCCAAGTAGCTAAAAGAGGCTGCTAATAAAGAAAACCTTGGAAGCAGCAGATATTCAATAAATCCATTGTTCCTTTGCAGGATCTGTACAAATATTAGATATGCCATTGGATCAGATAGAAAATGAAATAATAGTGAGTGTGTGTGCAACCAAAAATAACATGTGTTGGCTTGTATCTTACTTGACACCTGATGGCACTTTCTCGTGCATAATATGTTTTATCAAGGAATCAACTTGATCAGTAAAACCGGATTCCTGAACACTTCAATACCTATCAGTGTCAGTGTGATAGAAAATGTAAGTTGGGTATGCAAATCGACACTGAACAGAAGTTTCCCTAGAAAAACACTAACCAAAAGTAAAAAAATTAGGATAATAGTCATCTGCCATCGGGATAGCTGCCCCCTCCACCTCTACCGTCTGATCACCTTGCTGAGATATGTGCCAAACTTGTTTAGCTTTGCAGTTGCAGCACACTATGATGGGGAATTGTTGAACAGACTTCAACCGCGAGCATAGGGGAATTGTTGGAACTTGGACGGACTTCCACATGTGAGGGTCCATGTCCATCTCTTTGCACTGTTAAAGAAGGACATCAGGCCATACCTCTATTTTTTCCTCGTTGAAGCACAAAGCAAGAAGATCATGGGATCAAGATATGAGGTCCATGTTGACCATTTGCTTGTCTCCATTCGGTAGCAGAGCAGGTTGCCACAGCCGGTGACGTGAAGATCTGAAGTTTGGTGAAAGCGCAGTGACCGACAATGAAGCATACGTTGTTGACATGGAGAAGAGATTAGTCAGAGGGCAGATCAAGGAGGCGAGAGGGCGTGTCGATGTGAGCATCGCAGAGTTAGAGGGTCTGGACCAGATGGCACTGATCCGGAGAAAGAATGGTTGATTGGCAGCAGTACAAGATGCAAGCAATTAGTAACGCCGATCTATTTACCAGGGACGGTTATCGGAGGAGGACTGTCGAGCTTCATCACCATTAATGAGATGCCGCTGACAGTTTCAGGTCGGACTGAGGCACTGAGCGTAGGAGGTGAAGGGGAAGGATACGATGTTCAGACGTTGGGCCTGTACTTCATGGCTTTGGGACCGGGGCATATTTTCTGGTCTGCTTTTCGGCCCGGTTGACGCTGTGGTGCCTAGCTCGGTTTGCAGAGCAGCAGCCCAGAGACGTGGGCTAACTTTGATGCGTTGGGTGAAGGGAGAAAAGTCCGTCGTGCGTAATCGGCACGACCAAGCGATCGCGTATGTTGCTAGGCAGAATCCAACGACTTAGACACTCAAATCACTGTGGGAGGCCCTAACTAGGTAAGTTTTACTCTTTCTTAATAAAATCATTTTATCGGCTGCACAACCAGCGCTTCCGATGGGAGTAGCCCCCGAGGCTATGTTTGAATGCTTGCGTTTAAGTATAGGCTCAGGTCTATCATCTAAGGAGTTTTTTTTTTACTCAGGCCTTGGAATTATTTCTTCGGGTCATTTGTTAGTACATCCAAAGTATTTTGCATTGTCCATGACGTCATTGCCGATGATGATGGCGTGACTTTTAGTCATAGTCCAGTGCTCCCAATGGGACGTTTTAGTAGTGGTCTCATGACGCATGCTGACGATGTGAGGGGCCGTGTCAGCTGTGAGTTTGACCGCACGACCCCATGTTGCACGGGAATCGAGGCACCACACAGTTTTCTCCGAAGTTACAGCGGTAATTAATTCTCATTACAACTGATTCCTTTTCTAACTGTGGACACGTGTTGCCCCTAGGTTTCATCGCGACGCCATGTCTTATGGATCCAACAGTCCTAAGCTACGGTCAGGTACTTTATAAGTGCTGGGGGTGAATTTTTTACTGCTCATCCCTTCCTTTGCTGCTAGCCTTCTTATTCCTTGCGCTCGATCTTGTTCTGTGTTGTTGCTCCCCTCTCTTTTGCACTTATTTCTTTGCGCACTAGCGCTTGCAATCTCACCACCATGGGCAAGAGTAAGGGTGCTTCCTCCGCCGCCGATGCTATGGCTGCCAAACCGCGGGCCGTTGGGTGGGAACCCTCACGGTGTTTGGCGTGAGAACTGCGTGATTGATGCATATAAAATTCATACATGAACTTTGCACTTTATTACTTGATATTCCAACATATTTGCATCATATATGGGTTATATTCACGTTTTATAATGATTACTGGAAATAATTCACACTTCCCATATTGCTTCGGAATTAACCCTGCCGAGGCACAAAACCCCTATTTCAATGTTTTTGACTTTTAGGTACCCAAACGATGTCCAATTAACCTAAAACTTCACGAGACCCGACATTTATCAGAATGAAGAACAATGGGCCAAATATCCACGAGAAAAGAAGACCGAGGAGGGAACGGGCACAGCAGCCGCGACCCACCCCTCGTCCGCGGCTAGTATGCTCTTTCCTCCCTCGAGTCTCCGATGCCGTCGATTCTTTCACCAAACGACTTGTCTTGATCTAAACCCTACTATATATACCCCCTTTCGGCGATCCTCGACATAGATAGAGGCAAAGATCGAAAACACAGAAACAGAGAGTTAGGAGGTTGCCGCCAAAGAAGATCGGAGTGGGGAAACGCCGCCGAAATCGCCTCCGGAGGGCTCCACCCCCTCTGGCGTGTTCATCATCTACACCTACAGCAAGATCCTCTCCATACCCCTATTGTAATCTCTTGGCAAACATGATGTGTCAAGCAATCTTTTATCTTTCCTTGATCTATTGTGACTCCATGTCTTTGTTTGAGTAGTGAATTGTTATGGCAAAGTAAAATAGTTCATTTATTGGTTGCACTCAGTGTTGTTATATTTTACGATTGTCTTCTTGTACAATATATGAGTGCATGCATATGTTAGGGAATGCATGTAACGTGATCACTGTGATGTAATGGAGTGGGGAGGACCGTGGAGGACAGAAAACAGTCATCCAATCCATAAAATTACATTAAGAGGGACATATATCAGGGACCCTAGAGTTTATAGCTATGGTGGACAATTATGTCGGGGACCCTAGAGTTTATAGCTATGGTGGGACAATCATGTCTTAATAATTCCTATGTTTGCTCAGTAACATGGCCTTAGGATCCATCATAAGAGTTCTGTATACACATTTATTTGGTCGCACCTAATTAAGGCTCCGTCCTGGAAGAAACAATAAACAACCAAACAAACGAATGAAATAACAATTTCCTAAACATTTACTCCCTTAGAGAAACTTGCTACTTGAGAAAACTTGCCACCACTCCACTCCACTTCATTAGATCAATTTAACTTGCACTAGTTTACTTTTAGTTTCCACTAACACATACTTTATTTATCTTCTACCTAGTACCAAAACAAAACACACACTTAGATTCTATCTTTGCATAGAAGGCCATATAAGAGGGTTATAGGGATTTAGAGAATAGATAGTTTACCTTCAGCTCTCGTGGGTTTGACACTCAAATACTTATCGAATTATACTACAGTGATCCCCTGTACTTGGGGGTTATTAGAGATGCTCACAAACTTGGCCTCCTTGTGGAGAACTCCTTCAAGATGCCCGGTGACGAATCAACTCCTGCACCCGAATAGGGATGGCGGGTAATGTTTCTATCCATACCACAAGTGGGGGTATACTCTAGCGCTGCTTCAGGATTGAGTGTTGGAGCTGGGGGAATTCATTGAGTGCTACCGTTCTGCCTTGGCAATGGTATACAATGCTATGTTTCCCCGAGACCCATAGTCATAGGGACTGGCCGCATTGATGCAGAAATTTCAACGAGGTGAAGCTATCCACCATTTTATCAAGCTTCAGCTTATTGCAGGTGCCAAGGTCGGTCTTACTTGGGTGCACGTACATCATCTGATGCTGGACTTAGATGCTGTGTCGGAGAGTCTCCCGTCTCCTCCAGGTGGGGGTGAGGTGGCTATAGCTCCTCATTATGCGGCTGCTCGTAAGCCTTCCATCTAAATTATTCGCCGATGCCTTGATGCAGACTAGGAATTTTTTCTGAATTTTCCCATATAATTAGGATAGTGGCCCTGAGAAAAAGGATATGTAAACTATGTAAAGCATGTGTATGTACCAACCGAAATATAGTTGATGCAAATGTATTTTTATATGTGCATGACAATGGCTATTGTAGTTGCATTTCACGCGAGACCTTTTTGTTAGCCTGATGTATGTTGGGTTGGATCAGCTACTTGGGTCAAAGCATATTTTGGACGTATTTCACGGTGAAGCCAAAGAATTTTTGAATGTTTGCTGAGTAGCAAAGACCCCGAGTATCGGAGTGCGATTATGTAATATATTGCTTTGAATAAGCCCTGAGTAACAGGTGTAGCAGAAAGTAAAGTAATGAAGTTAAGACCCTGTTGAGAGAACTTAGCTTTAATATCTGAGTATATAGGTACATGTTTTGACGTAGTCGCCTGGCCATTGGACTTATTGTAAGCAAACATAGTTCTTTCGGCTAAGTAACCTGGCCGTTGGCCTTATTGAAAGTAAATTACAAGAAGTAAATGTCCTAGGCATAGAATCGTCACAGTTGCGCAACGTTCCACAGATTGGAGTACTTGACTCCGGTCTTCTTGTCTTGGAGGCGATATGCTCCGCCAGCCGACGGGGATTACTTCTGTGACGATGTAGGGTCCTTTCCATGACGACTTGAGTTTGCGATGGCCATCTTGCTGGAGGCGAAGGACCTAGGATGCATTCGACGACTGTGGTAGTTACATAAACTTTGTTGGTATGCGGTTGCTCTTGCGAGTGCGAGTGCGATGTCTCAAACTTCGTCAAGTGCATCCACATCATCTTCGACTTCCTCTGTAGAGGTTTCTCCGCCATATGCGATAACTCGTGGAGCCTCATGAGTTACTTCTACTGGAAACGCGGCGTTAGCTCCATCTACCATGACGAAAGGAGTTTCTTGTGTGGTAGTGTTTGGGGTCGTGCGTAGACTCCATAGGATGGAGGGTAACTCATCTACCCATGCGCATGTTGCTCGTTCGAGTGGTGTTATGCGCCTTTTCTTGATTCCATTGGTCACAAGTCCATTGGCTTTCTCCACTGGCCATTGGTTTGCGGGTGGGCGACCGATGCGTAGCTCACTTGTATGCCCATCTCCTTGCAGTAGTCCTTGAATTCTCCAGAAGTGAAGTTTGATCCATTATCAGTGAAGATGTTGTGAGGCACCCCAAAGCTGGAAACTATTGACTTGATGAAGTTCACGGCTGAAGTGGCATCTTGGCTAGTAACCAACATTCCTTCAATCCACTTGGTGAACTTGTCGACTGCGACGAGAAGAAAGATGTGTACTATAGGAGAGGATTTATGAAGTTTTCCCACCATGTCGAACCCCCATTGGGCGAACGGCCAAGTTAGAGGTATAGGGGCCAGTTCTGCCGTTGGTGCGTTAGGTTTTGTAGCGAATCACTGCATGCTTCGCATGTTCTCACTATATCTTTCACATCCTAGACCACAATGAGCTAGTAGAATCCTACGCGGAAGGCCTTTGGTGCTATTGCTCGGCTGATGGCGTGGTGGCCACATATCCCTTCATGGATGTCCTTGAGTATGAGCTTTCCTTGGGTGTCACACATCACTGGAGCACACCCAAAATACTTCTTTTGTAGAGTTCTCCCTTTATTACTCGGAAGGCCCTGGACCGGCTGGTGATGCATCGTGCTTTGACTGTATCTTCCAGGAGTTCTCCATTTATCATGTATGCCAGATATGGCTGCATTCACGTGGTCTATATCATCATGACATCTTCGGGTTCTTCCTCGACTTCTAGAGCAAGAGTGGGATCGGGTGATGGTGCAACCCCCGAGTCAATCTACAGCTCTGCCCCCTTGCGTGCCTTAGGTTCGACAGCTTCGGTGGCTTTTTTGACCTTTATGGAGCGCTTAGTGATCTCTTCCCAAAAAACTTCAGGTGGTACAGGTAGGCAGAGGGACCCAATGTTTGCAAGATTGTCGGCTTCCTCATTGCTTGCTCGGATGATATGGGAGACCTCACACCCGTCGAAGTAACCATCCATGATGTTGTACATATCACGGTACGCGATCATGTTGTCGTTGATGTAATCACACTTATTCAATACTTGTTGTGCGATGAGGTTTGAATCTCCAAAGATTTTGAGGCGAGTTGCACCATAGGCTTTTGCCATCCACATGTCATGCAACAAGACCTCATATTCTGCTTCATTGTTTGACACGTTTGGGAATCTCATTCAAAGTATGTAGCGCATTTTGTCTCCTTGGGGTGATACTAGTATGATGCTAGCTCCTGCTCCTTCACTTCTTTTGGGCCCGTCGAAATACATGGTCCATGCACTTAACAAATCCGGGGGACCTGCACTTTGGAGTTCCATCCACTCCATGATGAAGTCAGGGAGGACCTAAGACTTTATTGTTTTCTGCTTCTCATACGTGATGTCTCGGGGGGATAGCTCGATGCACCAGAGAGAGACACACCATGTTGCTTCGGGTTTGTTGAGGATGTTGGAGAGATGAGCCTCACGGTATATCTGACATGGGTATACCCTATAGGTACTCGAGTTTGGTATATACAGTCTAGATACGGCGGAAGCCCACGGCGTTGCCAAGGCCTAGTGGAGAATTCGAGTGGCCCATGGACTCTCGATTGCTTGCGAGACAAGAAGAAGCTTAAGATAGAAAGTTAAAAGGGGAAACCCTAATCTGTAACCAACTCGACCTGCTACCCGAGACCTAGCATGTCTATATAAAGGCTAGGAGGGGGTGGCGAGGAGGACACACGCAACCCTAGTTTCCACAACTCTCGCCAGATTGCACCTGCATGCCCCTGTAATCCTTGATTCCTTCGTTAATTCCAAGAGCAGACAAGTAGGAGTAGGGACCTCTACGAGGCCTGAACCTAGGTAAAACTTGCATCCCAGTGTGCTTGTTTGCTAGCCGACTGATGCCTCCAGCGCTCCCTCCTTCTCCAAAACCCAAGTCCAGAACAATGGGCATTGACGAGTTAAACCCTCGTCAATTGGTGCCGTCTGTGGGAATTGGGTATGCTGATGTCGCGGCTTCTTCGGCCCCATCAACCGTGATCTACAACTCTGCAACAACGAAGATTCGCCAGCTCTTCGGTGTGTTTGACTTCACCGTCCACACGCTGGGCACTCGCCCGGCTTTCGAGTCCGTGGGCGATGGAATCAGTCTGGCGATTGGGAGCTTCCGCTTCCATGTTGGTCAGATGGGCACGCTTCGCATGCCTGACCAGCCGATGACACCCGCGATTTCTCCAGCATCGTGGTTCCCGCCACCAATCGGCACCCTCAGCGAGCTTAACGCCTCAACAACATCTGGGAGCACAGACAGCGACAACAGTCGCGGATCCGATCTGGGCGACCTCGCCACTAAAGACGGAGCCTACAACTATGGATCTGAAAGTTGCGGGAGCAACAGCTTCCCCAACCACTTCATGTGCGTAGTCATCAACACAGGCGACACTACCGCCAATCGCGAAAATGTTGGCACCGGATCTGGCACCGAACCGCCCAACGGCAGCACACCAACGGCACCGGACCACCCAACGGCAGTATGCCCAACAGGGGCCCCACCAACGGTGGCAACGGCGCGCCCGTCAATAATGGAGCGGCAGGAGAACCGCCGACCATAGTGAATGAACACACTGGAGAGCGCGTGGTGATCAAGCTCAACGACAACTAGTGGGCCCGCTGTCGAGAAGCTCTGCGAGGCAATCCTCTGCCCCTCAATTCCCCGTAAGACATGCTGATGGGCTACCATTGGATACTGAAGGAGGAATACAGATGCCAGCTACATGCAATCGCGGAACTCGAAGCACGTAAAAAGGCAGCGGAAGAATCAAGCCTTCGACGAGCCGGGCTCTCCTCCCATTGAGGATCCTCCTCCAAAGGCAATGAGTACTTGGCCAAGAAGAGAAGATCTCGACTGGCCCACCTCACCGAGGAGGAGCACGTGGACACACAGGGCAACGTGCTCCCGAAGACGCCGCAAGCCGCGGTAACGGCGGCCTCCATGTACCTCCTCAACAACCAGCCGCTAGCTGGAGATCCACGAGCCGCCATGCACCGATCTATGATCGCGGGCTTCGGGCTAGTCGAGGCAGCCCTCGACAAAGAGCCCGTACTAGAGCCAAAGAAAAGCAAGGCTCTGGCAAAACGCTACTCCTCGCTCTCGTCCATCGATGATAGCCATGACCTGTCTTGATGTCGCCGCTCACGGCGGCATGATCGTGACTACGATGCGCGTGATGACCTCACACAACGCAAAGTCGACAAGATGCAGGCAAGGCACGCTCGTTCGACTAACTCAGAAGAGGACGAGACTGAGCTCTGTGGTGCCAGATGCTTCAATAGGGCCATCAGGCAGAAGCGAATGCCTAAAGGGTTCAAACTACCGTCAGAGAACCAAAAATTCAACGGTCTACAGGACCTGAAAATCTGGTTGGAGGACCACATCTCCTCCGTCCGACTACATGGCGGGAGTCGAAGCACGGCCATGCAATGCCTGCAGCTACAAATGCAGGGCGCCACCCGTGCATGGCTCAACAATCTCCCGCGTGGATCCATTCAAAGATGGGAAGAGCTGGTCTACAGCTTCATGCGCAATTTCAAGGGCACCTACAAAAGGCCCGCATCAATCGAAGAGCTGAGAAGCTGCTAGCAAAGGTCGGGCGAATCACTACGCTCGTACATCCAGAGGTGGTCCATCTTCAAGAACTCCGCACAAAACATCTCGGAGGACCGCGCAATCGACACATTCAACGATGACGTTCACCGCATAGAGCTCAGGGAAGAGCTGGGCCGCTCGAAGCCCAAAATGATCGACCACCTGATGGAAATCGCGAATCGGTAGGCTGACGGAGAAGACTCGGTGAAGAACCGCACCTACTCCAATGACGACGACGACCTTGGGCGCAAACGCGATCACCGAAGCAAACATCGAATGCGCATCTACGATGACCGTGACGAGGTCAACATGGTCGCAGCCGGCTACACCGACAAACGTGACGGCAACCACAACAACGGATACCTCAGTGGTGGATACCGTGACAGCGGAAAAACCACGCAGGTGTGGCAACACCGCACTCGCGAAGAGGCACCCGCAACATCTATCGAGGACAAGCTGTTCAGGCCCTGCAACGTTCACTTCTACATCGACAAGCACGATGGCAAGAAGAAATCCAGCCACCTTCTCAAGGACTGTCGCGATTTCCTCAAACTCCACGAAGGCTTGGCCCGGATGAATCGCGACGCAGTCAACAGGGGCTATGGAGCCGCCCCAGGTGCTGTGGCACATGGAGCTCCTCCACCACCGCCCGGACCACCACCACCCGCGGCCGCACTGGTCCAGCATCACGGAGGTGAACCATACCCACGAGTCGAGGGTAACATGGGTATGATCCAAAAAGGGCATCCCTCAAATCAAGTGGAGAAGTCCATCACTCGCCAAGTCAACTTGGCGATAAACTCTCCACCTTCCACCACTGAGTACCTCAGTGGAAGCGACTCCTGCATCACCTTTGACAGGCGCGGCCACCCGTGCCAAGTTCCTCATCCAGGCCACTGTCCCCTCGTACTCGAGGCGCAGATTGGGGGTTTCGACATGAGTCGCGTCTTCATGGACGGCGGCAGTGGCATTAACCTCATGTTCGCGAGTACCTTGCGAGCGATGAGGATCCCTCTGATGTGCCTGGAAGTTTCAGACACGATGTTCCATGGCATCGTCCAGGGAAAGGCATATATCCCCTGGGCAAAATCAACCTCGACGTCATCTTCAGCATGCCGCAAAACTTTCGGCGAGAGCGCATCGACTTCGAGGTCGTCAACTGGCCTTCACAATATCACTGCATCCTCGGATGTGTCACGTTCGCGAGGTTCATGGAAGTGCCACACTAGGCCTACCTGCAGATGAAGATGTCGGGTCCAAATGACGTAATCACAATCATCGGCAACTTCAAGAGGTCCGACAGCTGCGATAGGGAATTCAACATAATCTCCCAGTCCTTTGGCATGCAGGAGGAACTCGCAAGATTAAAGGAGTCGACAGACAATAGTCTGCCTCCCCTGAGCAGGCCAAGTTCACCGACCTGTCCTTTGACTCGTCGGTGCACACGAAGAAAGTCCAGGTCCACCCAACAGACGTGACCAAGATGGCCCTCATTGCCAACAACTTGAGTTCCGCATAGGAACTCGCGCTCGTCGAATTCCTCCGTGAGCACTGGGAGATCTTTGCCTGGTTTCTAGCGGACATGCCAGGAGTTCCCAGGGAATTCGCCGAGCACTCACTCAATGTAAATCTAGACGCAAGGCCAGTCAAGCAGACAATTCACCGACTGTCTGGACCAAGAGCAAAGGCAGTCGGAATGGAGATCAATAGACTCCTCGACGCCAAATTCATACGCGAGATCGAGGAAAACACTTGGCTCGCCAACGCGGTGCTTGTGCCTAAAAAAGACACAGATATCCTACGGATGTGTGTGGACTTTACCTCCTTGAATAAGCACTGCCCAAAGGATCACTTCCCGTTGCCGCGAATTGACCAGATCATCGACTCCACCACGGGATGTGAGCGTCTCTGCTTCCTCGATGCCTACTCAGGATACAATCAGATTCAAATGAAGGAGGAAGACCAGGAGAAAATGGCGTTTACAACGCCCTTTGGTGTGTTCTGCTACAACATGATGCCCTTCGGGCTAAAAACACAGGAGCCACCTATCAGCGGTGCATGTAGGCCTGCCTCAAGAATCAACTTGGCCACAACATTCAAGTCTACGTTGATGACATCATCATCAAAACAAAAGAGGAAGCCTCGCTAATCGACGATCTACGCGAGACCTTTGCCAACCTCGACCGCTACTCGATCAAGCTCAATCCGGACAAATGCGCCTTTGATGTACCATCTGGGCAGTTACTCGGGTATCTCATCTCCGCGAGGGGGATCGAAGCAAACCCGAAGAAAATAAAAGCCATACTGGCCATGGAGAAGCCAAAAAACGTAAGAGGCGTCCAACAATTGGCTGGGCGAATCGCGGCGCTTAGTCGATTCATCAGTCAAATGGGCGAAAAGGCACTGCCCTTCTACCAACTTCTCCGCAAAACTGACAAGTTCAAGTGGACAGACGAGGCACAAGAAGCATTCGAAGACCTCAAACGTCTACTATCCACCTCGCCAGTACTAGTGACCCCACGCGAAAAGGAGTCATTGTTGCTCTACATCTCCGCCACCAACCAGGTGGTCAGCACGGTGCTTGTGGTGGAACGAGCCGAAGAAAACAAGGTCCACGGGGTCCAGCGCCCAGTCTACTACCTCAGCGAGGTGCTCACGCCAATAAAACAGCAATACCCACACTACCAGAAGCTGGCGTACGACGTCTTCATGATATCCAGGCGACTGCGCCACTACTTCCAAGAGCACCCAATCGTGGTGGTCAATGACACCCCGCTCGGGCACATCCTAAATAACCCTGATGCCACCGGAAGAGTCGCACTTTGGGGAATCGAACTGTCTCCACGAGACATCACATACGAAAAGCGCGACACGATCAAGTTACAAGTCCTCCCTGATTTCCTCGTGCACTGGATGGAGAACCAGCTCCCCAAAAAGCTAGATATGTCCTATCTCTGGACAATGCACTTCGATGGGTCCAAACAAAAGGACAGAGTTGGAGCAGGTGTCATACTGACATCGCCCAAGGGAGACAAGCTGAAATACATTCTGCGAATGTAGTTCACCGCCTCCAATAATGAAGCTGAGTACGAAGCTCTGATCCATGGGATGTGGATGGCGAAAGCCTGCGGTGCCAAAAGGCTCATCATCTATGGCGACTCCAAGCTGGTAGTCAACCAAACGATGCACGAGTGTGACGCACTAAGCGATAACATGATCGCCTATCGCGACCTCTATGACACACTCGAAGGGGACTTCGACGGCTATGAGCTGCGGCACGTGGGCCGCGAAAGTAATGAAGAAGCGGACACACTCGCCAACATTGGCTCCACCTGCGCCCCCATAGCACCTGGGGTATTTCTCAAGCGCATCTGCGAATGCTTCGTCAAGTCAAAGGCTCCAGAGAAGCAAGCAAGCGCATCAACGGACTCGGAGGCTACGCCACCCAATGAGCCAATGGCACTCGACGACCTGGAGCTTGATACAGGACTCGAAGGACCAATGAGCGTCATGATGATATAGCCATCCTAGACACAACCCTACATCACATATCTACTCAACAAGAGGCTGCCAGATGATCCGACTGACACGCGACACATCGTGCGATGATCGAAGGTATTCGTCGTCATCAACGGCGAATTGTACAAGCGCAGCATCATAGGAGTACTCCAACGGTGCATCTCCAACGGAGACAGAAGGGCTGTCCTCCTCAACATCCACGAAGGTACTTGCGGGCAGCTGGCAGTCGCGCCCTTGTCGCCAAAGCTCTACGAGCTGGATTCTACTGGCCCACGGCCATGCGCGACGCCAAGGACATCGTCCAGCACTGCAACGCTTGCCAGCGATTCACAGACAAACCGCACGCACCTGGCGCGGAACTCCGGCCAATACCATTGGCTTGGCCCATCGTGCAATGGGGACTCGACATGGTCGGCAAGCTCCCGAAATCCTCGCGAGGAGGCTACGTCTACCTCTTGGTCGCAGTCGACAAATTCACCAAGTGGATCGAAGCCATGCCGGTGACAAATCAATCAGGGGCCAGCGCTGTCAAGTTCTTCGAGTCCATTGTCTACCACTTTGGAGTACCACACAACATCATCACGGACAATGGGATGAACTTCACCTCCAAAGAGTTCCAGGAATTCTGCGAAAACCTGGGAATCAACATAAGCTACACCTCGGTGGCTCACCCGTAGACCAACGGTCAAGTAGAAAAGGCCAACGGCCTCGTATGCGGTGGAATCAAGAAATGACTCCTCCAGCCACTCGAACAAGCCGCCGGATGCTGGCCATATGAGCTGCAATCCGTACTCTGGAGCTTGCGCACAACTCCAAACAGTGCCACAGGATACACCCTGTTCTTCATGGTGCACGGTGCTGAAGCGGTGCTACCCGCAGGCACGCCAAAGCCTCATGGTGGTAAACTTCAGCAGGAGTCAACTCTCGCACTCGAAGACTCCATTGACCTTCTTGACGAGGCGCGAGAAATCGTGGTAGAAAGATAAACGATCTACCAGCAAAGCCTCCGCAACTACCACAGCAGAAGGCTATGCCCAAGATCCTTCGTCGAAGGAGATCTAGTCCTACGACTCAAGCAACAAGGGAATCTCAAGCTCGAGTCTCCCTGGGAAGGACCTTACGTGGTTACACAAGTAATCCCAGGTGGCGCCTATCGCCTTAAATACTTCAAGACAGGAGTCGCATACTCCAACCCTTGGAACGTTGTGAAGCTGCGTCGTTTCTACCCCTAATCATTTTTTTGCATTACAAATAAGGCTATTCAGTGAGGCTACTTAGACACACATTGTACCTCGTACTATTCTGCGAATAAATAAAGCTAAGTGCCCCAAAACCCTATGTTTTCCCTTATTTTCCTGGCAATCTTATCACTCGGGGGCTGCGCCACCCTTTACACTCTCGTTCTACGAACAAATCACAATATCCTGAGTAGCTGACAAAACATCAATCGAACCCTTGATAAACACCAACCCAGCTGCAACGCACCTGACAGGTTGGCAAGGTGCTGAGATAAACACAAGTCAGGCTAACGAAAAGGAATTGCAGAGTACAAACACAATCGCAAAATATAAAAGCTAGCAAGCTCTTCACATAACAATGAGTATTAATTACATCCAATATATGCATACGAACTTTACAACACTTGTACAATTATACGCAGGATACAAGTCAAAGCTACTGCTGCAACAGAAGAGCATTCGTTTGCTCCTCGAAGGAGTCGACGATTTCTTCTGCTGGGCGATCAACTGCCTGGTAATGCGGAAC
Source organism: Avena insularis (assembly GCA_023614405.1). NCBI lineage: Eukaryota > Viridiplantae > Streptophyta > Magnoliopsida > Poales > Poaceae > Avena > Avena insularis. Next base: position 259,708,450 of record CM042690.1, on the reverse strand, counting down.
CATGTCCCAGGTCATACCTTCTAGCGGGGTCGGCGGCCCAGCAGAAACAGCTGCAACATCTACGTCCGGCCTATGCAGTCGCACCAGTGACAACGCAGCCTTAGCACCTGCTACTAAGTGCTGTTGTACACACTCGCGAACCGCACTCAAATCCTGAAACTTCGCCAGAAGAGCCAACAGGCTTGAAGGGGCGACGTCCAACGGAAACATCGTTTGATAGATATGTCTAAGGCACGACTGCGCCTTCTTAAAAAATTGAAGTACTCGAGAAGCACGATCCTGCAGGGTCGCAAGCGCGATCGCACGATCGTGGTCCACCCAAAAGTACCCACTCGCCTGTAGTTGCTCCTGGGTCAGATCATTCAACCGAACAGGAATCCGGTCCTTCTCATCCTGCGGATCACGAGCACTAACAACTACACCAAGCAAAAGGGCAAAGTATGAAGACAAGGCATCACCGCGACTGACTAAAAGAAAAGATAAGAGGGCAGAAAGCTAACATTTGAACTGCTCGCTCAGCTGCGTCACCTCCTCCAAGAGATACTGCTTGCGGGCAGTAGACTTCTCCGCCTTTGACTTCCATACATCCGCGCTACCACGGAGGATGGGAAACTCATGCTCCAGTTGCTTAATGTGATCGCGTAGTCGCGAAAGTAGGGATAACTCATCCACCTTTGAGCGTGGCTGCACCAAGGTTTCATCGGTGGGTGGAGGATCACGAGGATCACTCGAGGGACCACTCGACGTACCCTATCATAAACCAGGCAAAAGCAAAAATAAGGAACCAAGAGTACATTGATAAAGGCTCGAATGCATTCAGAAATGGCAAAGTCTCGACAGGGATACTCCCACAAAAAGCATGGTTTCAACACAAAAAAAAACTACAACTATTACAGAATAGCTACTAAGGAGCAGCCTGCTTCTTCGACTTCGACTTAGGCTTCGGGGGCCTCGTCGAATCCGTGGCGGTCTCTGACGCCACAGACTTTCCAATGCCAGCCCCTGATGCCGCAGCCTTCGCCACATTCTTCGCTCGCCGTAGCTCCTCGGAGTATTTGGCGACTATATTGATGAGTTGCGGCCCATATTTACCACAACCAGTAGCGAAGGGAGCAAACACTACCCGTTGGCCATCTGCACCGACGGGCATCGCCTTGGAAATCGCGGCGGGATCCACCTCCACGCCATGGGCTTGCACCATCGCGAGTGCCATGGTGGCGCCGACAGACCGCTGGGAGTTCCTGAAGTCCATGGGAATACCCCTAGCAAGGGATTCCACCAGGTCCTCAAGATTGTGAAGCAGCTCAGCCTTGGGAGTTAGATCCCTGCGTATGTGACTGAGCACACCCTTGGCCTTCGTCAACATCCCTTGAAGGGAAGCACTGCGGTCTTCGACTGCGGCGGCAGCACCCGCCAATGCATCATCGTGACGAAGGGCCTGGGCGTCAAATCTCAGGCCGCCGGCATCTACATACAGCAAAGTGTTAGCACCATAACATGATGTCGAAGCAAGAAACAACGAAAATTCAGCTGAAATAGTACCTGAGAGGGACTTAGCAATCGAGAAAAGCTGCTCCTCGAGCAACTTCTCCCTCTCGGCATTGGAGGAACGCAAGTCCTCTTCGCGCTTTTGCAAGTTCTCCTCGCGCATCTGCGACTCCTCCAAGGCCGTGATTGCTTCGTCGCAACTCTTCGCCGCCACGGCAAGTGCCTATTCGAGTGAAGCAGCATGACGCAGAAGTTTGTTATGCTCAACTGCAAAGAACAAGACGTATCATCAATCGAACCTAGAAGCTTCACCAAGACAAAGACAAAGGAAAAACTAACCTTCAACAACGCGATGGCGATTGTCCAGCCACGCATGCTATCGACCCATGTCCAGGACTTGCTCCGCCAGGCGGACAACTTCCTTCATGATGAGCTGCATTAGAAGAAAACAAAGTTTACCAATAGCACCAAGTATATATTCGACTGACAAAACAGCAAAGAGATACTTACATGGTCCTCCAGAGACTCCAAGGATGATTGTTGCGCAGTCATCCGGGCAACCACTTGGTGTCCCCCAGCATGCGGGGAACTTGATGAGTTATGCCCGGAGTGGGCCGCCAATGGAGGAGAGGACGATCGTCGGCCACTTCCTTGGCCTTGGAGTCTACGACTCTGGATTCCTTCACAAGTTGGACGTCGCCAGAAGACGATGACGCCGGTTGAATACATAACACATCCAACAAAAACCTCAGGGAACGCAACTCCAAAAAAGAAACCAAGGAAAATTCGTGAACTCACCAGTCAAATCTATCAAGGTCGAAGGATTGCTCCTCTGACTCCGACGACTCCTTCGGCAGTCGCGGCTTCTTCTGGGCAGGAGGAGACATGGAGCGCACAGGAACGGCAGGGATTGGCTCCTCTGCAACAACAGAAGGGCCTTCTGGCATCGTCGGTGATGAGGCATCTGAGTCCTCACTGCGGGAATGCTTGCGAGTGTTTGGGTCGCTGGACTCGGGGATCCCTCCTCCTCTTCGATTAGGACGGTCGACTCCGACTCATCCTCTTCATGCACCTCGCGAGGGATAACCCCTTCAGGACGAGGAGGCAAATTGGGAGACACCTGCCAATCCTGCATTCAGAAGATACAATATTATATATAACAACATCGTAAAAGGCAACCGAAAACGACAGTTACTTCATCATACAATTCTACCTCAGGAGGAGGGTTTGAGGCGTCGAAAGGAGGCACGACTGGTTCGCCTGGGAGAACCTCCTTGGCGGTATATTTGGTCACCAGTCGCACCCTCTTATCAACCTCACCTACGGAAATGCCATCGGCAGATACGTGAGTGGCATCGTTCGCACCAGCCCAGCGGAACATGGGGTGGACTCTGGCCTACTACGGCTGGACACAACGGTGCAACCATGTGCGAATGAGGGCAGCGCCTCCCTCTTCTTTGCCTATGCGACTCTCGAGGTCGCAGACGTGCTTATACAACACCTCCATTTCCTCCGACTCGCCAGGTATCACGATGTTCTTCCAAGAGCGCCTCCTCTTGCATGGCATCGCGGGATCGAAGGGCGCGAGTCCGTAGTGCTCTCCGTCGGCCTTCTGGTCACGGATGTAGAACCACTTGTCTCTCCACCCTTGGACGGGCGTAGTAAGCTTGATATCGAAGTAGGTGGCAGAAGAGTTGACATGGATTCCACAGCCTCCTACGTCGTAGACTACTGAACCGGACGCCGACTAGCGTTTCAGCTTAAAAAGCCTCTTAAAGAGGCCAAAGTGCGGCTCAACTCCGAGCCAGCACTCGCAAAGGGTAATGAAGCAGGAGATGTGGAGAATAGAATTTGGAAACAGCTGATGCAGCTGGAGCCCGTAGAAGCAAAGGAGGCCCCTGAAGAATGGATGCAGGGGCAGAGAAAGACCTCGGATGATGAACGCAAGGAACATCACCTGGAAACCAGGAGGAGGACATGGGATTACCTCCTCACCAGGCACTCACGAATCGCCCTCCGCAGGTGGAAGAACTCCATCTTGACGATAAAGATGAAGCTCAGAGGATTTGATGATAGACGCTTGCCAAGTGCCATTGGTGATGCGGGTACCCGCACCCTTCTTCTTCCCAGCGCCGGCGGCGCTGGTGCCCACAGTGGCAGAGCCGCCCTTCTTCTTGGTGGCGGCAGCAGACCCAACGACGGCGCCTCCCTTCTTCTTGCCCATCTTCCGATGGCGGTGAGAACGGAGGAAGTAGCTGGGGAAGATACGGAGCTGGTCCAACGCCGCAACGAGAAAGTGCGCAAGGAAGCAGAGAGCAGCAGCAATGGCAATGGAGGCAAGAACAAAGGAGAAAGATGGGGAAATTACCGTAGCTATGCTACTACTTAACCTCCTCGCGGAAACCATCCAACGGCCCGCAGAAACCCTACTACACACGTGGCGCACATCGCCATCGACACGTGGCGAAGCTGAAGCACGAACCTTCCCCCCACTATTCCCATTACGCGTGGAAATCGAGGAGACACAGTTAAAACAGAAGATTACGCACGCCCGGTCAAATCAAAGTCAAAAAGTGGGACCCACCGCTCGTCACGTCCCGTCAAAGCCGCTCACGCGGGCAACCAAGGTCATCACATCGTCAGCACTGACATCATTGATTGCAGCAACATAAGATTTTGACCACTTTAGTCCTTGCTCGAGTCTTCGACTCAACCAAGCACTCGGGGGCTACTCCCATAGGGAGCGCTGGTCGCGCACCCTACGATTGATCTTTATGCAGGTATATGAGCATTCAAGACATACCCACCACTCGAATCTACGATTCGATTGTGAATTATGGGTTACTCCCATAGGGAGTGCTGGAAACAAATTCGACTGAAACAAGCAACAAAAGACGACAGCAGTCACGAAAGTTCTTTAGTCCCCGCTTGAGTCTTCAACTCAACCATGCACTCGGGGGCTACTCCATAGGGAGCGCTGGTCGCGCACCCTATGATTATTTGTACATCGTACTGTGCATTGATAACATCCACACTCGAAGGCTATGGCGACTCCGCCTCATATTTTTCCCTACAAAGAGACTACGTCTCCTGGACCACCCAAATCATCTCCGTGATGACAAAAATTCAGATGTCGTGCTTACAGCGTGAAGATAAGACCTAAATAAGGCCTGGCAACGCATCTGCTGCACATTACCAGAAACATATCTGTACCTGCAGGTGCGATGAACATGCCTTGATGGACGCGTCGAGTGCTCACACCTATACACTGGAATTCGACTCCTGTAAGACCTCCGCGGATTGAGTCGAATTACACCAACACTTTTCCAAACTCTAGTTCGGGGACTCGAGTTTGAGTAGATTGCGTTGTTTTGCCCTAAGGCAGTTAACTGATACCGATACATCGGATAAATCAGGCACGTATATCAACAATCCCTATGACATAAAAAAAACACTCGGAAAATGCTCAGTCATGCACTCGAAAGACTTCATAAAGTTCCCAGTCGAATCTATGATTCAACTGGACACTCGGGGGCTACTGACATGGGTATACCCTACAGGTACTCGAGTTTGGTATATACGGTCCAGATACGGCGGAAGCCCACGGCGTTGCCAAGGCCCAGCGGATAATTCGAGTGGCCCACGGACTCTCGATTGCTTGCGAGACAAGAAGAAGCTTAAGATAGAAAGTTAAAAGGGGAAACCCTAATCTGTAACCCACTCGACCTGCTACCCGAGACCTAGCCTGTCTATATAAAGGCTAGGAGGGGCGGCAAGGAGGACACACGCAACCCTAGTTTCCACAACTCTCGCCAGATTGCACCTGTGTGCCCCTGTAATCCTCGATTCCTTCATTAATTCCAAGAGCAGACAAGCAGGAGTAGGGACCTCTACAAGGCCTGAACCTGGGTAAAACTTGCATCCCTGTGTGCTTGTTTGCTAGCCGACTGATGCCTCCAGCGCTCCCTCCTTCTCCAAAACCCAAGTCCATAACAATGAGCATTGACGAGTTAAACCCTCGTAAATAGTAGTAGTGGTTCCTTTTTGTTGGGTGACACTAAGACAAGCGATGTCAATAGCATTTTCTTGAGGTTTTGAAAGGCTCGTTGGGCTTTCTCGGTCCACTCGAAGGTGTCTGATTTATTTAGCAGTGCGTAAAATGACAATGCTTTTTCTCCTAGCCAAGCGATGAATCGACTTAGTGCCTCCATGCACCCAGCCAGTTGCTGGACACCCTGCAGGTTTGTCGGCTTTTTCATTATTAGGATCACCTGTATCTTTTCGGGATTTGATTCAATTCCCCTTGCTGACACGAGGTATCTGAGGAGTTGCCCAGCGGGGACTCCAAAGGAACACTTTGTCGGATTGAGCTTGATGCAGTACTTATCAAGATTATCAAATGTTTCCCGCAGATCATTAATAAAAGTCGAATCTTGCCTTGTTGTAATTACGATGTCGTCGATGTAGACTTGGACATTTCTGCCGATTTGGTTTCTGAGGCAGTTTTGCATCATCCATTGGTAGGTGGCACCTGCGTTCTTCATCCCGAAGGGCATTGTAGTGTAGCAGAATACACCATCAGGTGTGATAGATGTTGTCTTGTCCTGGTCCTCTTCTTTAGATCTGACGGTACCCGGAGTATGCATCCAAGAAGGAAAGACATTCACATCCGGCGATTGCATTGATGATTTGATCGATTCGCGGGAGTGAGAAGTGATCCTTTGGACAGTCCTTGTTCAGTGTTGTGAAGTCGATGCACATGCGTAGTTAGACCATATTTTTCTTTAGAACACACACTAGATTAGCAACCCATGTTGAATTTTTGATTTCCTTGATGAATTTTGTGTTGAGTAGGCAATGAAGTTCTTTTCCAATGGCCTTACGTATTGGCTCCATGAAGCGGCGAAGTGATTGTTTTACTGATCGTGCATTGGGATAGATGTTGAGTGTGTGATCGATGATTTCCTAGGATTCCTAGCATGTAAGATGGGGCCTATGCGAAAATTTCTCAACGCTCATGAAGGAACCCGGCGAGCACGCTTTTCTATGCGGGACTGAGGTTACAAGCCACATAAGCTCTTTTCTTCGAGTCTGTAGGGTGGAATTGTAGTTCCTTTGTGTCCTTTGCTGCATCAAAATATTGATCTGGTATGGAACTTGTTGATTCTGGCATAACATCGTGATCGTCAGTGATCCTGAGCTGGGCGAACTCCATCTCCATGCTGAAGGATTCAGAGATCTTTTTGAAATCGCGGTCGCAGTTATCCGAGCGAGCAAAGCCTTCTCTGACAGATATGATTCCATTAGGTGTTGGCATCTTCATTATGAGGTATGCGTAGTGTGGCATCGCCATGAATCATGCAAATGCTGGGCGCTCCAAGATTGCGTGGTACTGTGCTGGCTAGTCCATAACTTCAAACTCGATTTTTTCTTGCCTAAAATTTTCTCGGGTTCCGAAGACAACATCAAGATATATCTTGCCTAGAGGAACCTCGACTTTTCCTAGGACGATGCCATCGAAGGAGGTTTCCGTTGGAGCTAGGTTGGATAGAGAGCAGTTTATTGCGCATAGCATCTTTGCGTAGATGAGGTTGATGCTGCTCCTGTGTCCATGAAGACCTTGATCATGTCGAACCGCCGATTTGTGCTTCAACTATCAATGCCGAATGACCTGGTTGGGGAACCCAGAGGGGTGACCAGCCCTAATGAAGGTGATCTCGTGCTCAGACTAGTGGAGGTACTCGGGTGTTGGTGGCGTCCTTACTGCCATGTTAACTTGTCGGATGATCAGCTTTTGTATCATATTAGATGGGCACCCTTTCTGAATCATGTCCATTGTTCCCTTGGACCTCGGGTACTCGTCGTTCTGCTCTTTATTTGCTTTGGGTTGTTGCTAGGCTAACACGGCTGTTGGAGGTGGACCTGGCGGTGGTGGTGGTGCGTTCAGTGCCAGTGCCCCAGGGGTGGTGTTGTATCCTTGGTTTTTTCCTCGGCTACCTTGCTGCTGAATGCTCGGTTGAGCCCCAAGAAAGTGCGACAATCCCTCATGAGATGGTTTGATCACCTTCTCCCTTCAAAATCAACATAGTAGTGCATGTGGAACGGACCATCCAGCATCTGCACAGCTAGCATTGGTGCATCTCTTGGTGGTCTTGGCCGGTATTTGATACGTTGCAAACGTATCTATAATTTTTGATGTTCCATGCTTGGTTTTTATCTACTTTCTTATGTTTTGCCCACACTTTGGAGTACTTTTTATACACTTTCTTGGACTAACCTATTAACAAGATGCCACAGTGCCGGTTGCATGTTTTTTGCTGTTTTTGGTTCTAGGAAAGTCAAAAAATGAATATTCTCGGAATTGGACGGGACAAAAGCCAAAGTCAGTTTTTCACCGAGGGGGACACGGAGCTGAATCTGAGGAGACGGGGGCCGGAGGGTCATGACACAACCGATCAAGACGGCCAGGCTCGCCCTTGGTGGTGTGGTCGCCTAGGGCACCCCCTCAGCCTCCCCTTTCACCTATATATTGCCTCCAATACATAATACCTAAGTACTAGATCAAAATTCCACGAAAGAGTTTGTAGCCGCCGTCATCTCCATCCCTAGATCGGGAGGGATCTGAAGCTCTTCCCAGCACCCTGCCAGAGAGGAGAATTCACCCTGGAGACCTTCTTAATCACCATGCAAGCCTCCGGTGGGATGCGTGAGTAGTTCATCCTTGGACTACGGGTCCATGTAGTAGCTAGATGGTTAGTTCTTCTCCTTTGTGCTACCATGTTTAGATCTTCTGAGCTTTGTTCATGATCAAGATCATCTATTTGTAATCCTACATGTTGTGTTTGTGGGGATCCGATGGATATTGAGATGCTATTTCAGATTCATTATTGATTCTATCATGTCTTTGTTATTTATGATCTTGCATGCTCTCTGTTGTTAGTAGATATCTTGGCCAAGTAGATGCTAACAACTCCAAGAGGGAGTATTTATGCTCGATAGTGGGTTCATGCCTCTATTAATCTGGGGAAGTGACAAAAATCTCTAAGGTACTAGATGTGATGTTGCTACTAGGGAGAAAACAACAATCCTTTGTTCATAGAACAATCGTATTGTTTACTTTACACGCAATGCGTAATGCAATTATCTGTTTCTTGCAACCTAATACTGGAGGGGGTTTGGATGATAACCTGGAGGTGGATTATTAGTCATAGATGCAGTTGGATTATGGCCTATGTATAATGTTGTAATGCCCAATCAAATCTCATAGGAGTCAAGATGATTAGTATATGCATGTATGCTTTCTCGATGTTTGTCAATTGCCCCGCCGTAATTTGTTCACCCAACATGTCATCTATCTTAAGGAGAACCACCACTAGTGAACTATGGACCCCGGTCCTTTCTTTTACCATCAATCTACAACTGCATCGCTTCGCTTACTTTACAAGCTTTTACTTTCTTCCACACAATACGTTTAATCCTTTGTTTTCAGCAAAACCGGTGAGATTGACAACCTCACTGTAAGTTGGGGGCAAAGTTTTGTGGTTGTGTTGTGTAGGATTCCAAGTTGGCTACAACACATTCGAGGTGTTTCCTTGCTCCTACTGGTTCGATAACCTTGGTTTCATAACTGAGGGAAACTTGCTGTTGTGCTCATCATACCTTCCTCTTGGGGTTCCCCAACGAGCTCGAGATATCTTGGGCCATATGTATTGCTGCGCTATTCTGCTTGGCCAAACTTCGTCTCAGTTGCCTCGATATCCTCCACTATGATTATCTCCCCTACGATTGTCCTCATTGACGTAACCCATCGTATCTCCCTTACGGTTGTCCTCATTGACGTAACCAACCGCAGCGTGGCTTGGTCCACCGTAACCATCGTAGTTGTGCCACCTCCTATTGCTGGTGTTTCGCCTGTCACAGTCTTCTTCGGGTGAGCATCCCCGTTTGTTATTTACCGCATATTCGCCACCGGCCCATCAATTTGCCATGTCCATCAGCTGGGATATTGTTTTTGGTTTTACTCAACCCATCTCCTCTATGAATTCTTTTTGTTGTAAGTTGTCATTGAAGAAGTCGATTTCCCGTTTATCAGAGGTACTTTCGACTGAGTTTTTGATGATGTTACACCGTTGTACGAATGCGCGTATTGGTTCTCCTAACTTCTGCTTGCACACCCACGATTTCCGTTGCTTAAATGTTGACTTGAATTTTTTGATGAATTTTTCCTCCAAGTCACCCTAGTTGCTGATTGATTCTTCGGGTAACTACCAGAGCTAGGACCATGCGATGCCGGTTAGATGCAACTGCAAGCTTTGCATGGCGGTGGACTTTGACCCACCTCGGAGTTTTACTGTTTGTAAATAATCGGCTAGCCATGCCTCTGGCTCTTGGAGGCCATCATACTTTTGATGACTGTGAGGGAGCTTCAAATCTTTGGTAACCGGTGTTTTGCGAACCCGATGGTAAAGCAACTTGCACCACATGGCTCGAGGTCATCTTCACTTTCATCATCAAAGTACCTTCAACGCCTCTCTCGAGCTTTATCGATCTTTCTTTGTGTAATGTCGTCCCTGGCATCATGATTGCATGAAGAGTGCGCGAAACGCGCCTGGTGCAACGATCTAGATCTTGGGGTTCCTGTCATCTGCTGAGGGCTGCTGCGACGGCGTGGTGATCTGCTGGATAGTGGGACATTCTCCTAGTCCCCTTTTGCGAGCGTTGCTCCAACCATGCCGAGTCCCATGAGGGCGGAGTGGTGGATGGCTGCCCGTAGATCGTTAGCTACCAGTTGAGTTGTGAGTAGGTATGTCTAGGCTATGACGATCACCCACTTCCGCTTCCGAAGTATTGTGAAGCATGGTGATATACTTACATGATCATTAATATACTTTGAAGGACCCTGCTAACTCGTGTTGATATCGAGCTCGTTGGGGAACCCCAAGAGGAAGGTATGATGAGCACATCAGTAAGTTTCCCTCAGTTATGAAACCAAGGTTATCGAACCAGTAGGAGCAAGGAAACACCTCCAAGGTGTTGTTTCCAACTTGGAATCCTGCACAGCACAACCACATAACTTTGCCCCAACTTACAGTGAGGTTGTCAATCTCACCGGTTTTGCTGAAAACAAAGGATTAAACGTATTGTGTGGAAGAAAGTAATAGCTTGTAGAAACTAAACAGAAAACAGTAAACAATTGTAGATTGATGGTAAAAGAAAGGACCGGGGTCCATAGTTCACTAGTGGTGATTCTCCTTAAGATAGATGACATGTTGGGTGAACAAATTACAGCGGGGCAATTGACAAACATCGAGAAAGCATACATGCATATACTAATCATCTTGACTCCTATGAGATTTGATTGGGCATTACAACATTATACATAGACCGTAATCCAACTGCATCTATGAATAATAGTCCACCTTTAGGTTATCATCTGAACCCCCTCCAGTATTAAGTTGCAAGCAACAGATAATTGCATTAAGCATTGCGTGTAAAGTAAACAACATGATTGTTCTATGAACAAAGGATTGATGTTTCCTCCCTAGTAGCAACTACACATCTAGTACCTTAGAGATTTCTGTCACTTCCCCAGATTACTAGAGGCATGAACCCACTATCGAGCATAAATACTCCCTCTTAGAGTTGCTAGCATCTACTCGGCCAAGATATCTACTAACAACGGAGAGCATGCAAGATCACAAATAACAAAGACATGATAGAATCAATAATCAATCTGAAATAGCATCTCAATATCCATCGGATCCCCGCACACACAACATGTAGGATTACAAATAGATGATCTTGATCATGAATGGAGCTCATAAGATGTAAACATGGTAGCACAAAGCAGAAGAACCAACCATCTAGCTACTACATGACCCGTAGTCCAAGGATGAACTACTCACGCATCACACCGGAGGCTTGCATGGTGATGAAGAAGGCCTCCAGGGTGAATTCTCCCCTCCGGCAGGTGCTGTGAAGAGCTTGCACTTCGATCTAGGGATGGATATGACAGCGACTACAGACTCTTTCGTGGATTTTTGATCGGGTACTTAGGGTTTTTGTATTGGAGGCAATATATAGGCGAAAGGGGAGGCCGAGGGGGTGCCCTAGGCGGCCACACCACCCCCTGGCACGGGCCAGGCCTGGCCGCGCGACCAGGTGGTGTGGGTGGCCCCTGGCCCCTCTCCGTCTCATATTCTGGCTCCGTGTCCCCCTCGATGAAATATTAACTTTGGCTTTTGTCGCATCCAATTCCGAGAATATTCATTTTCTGACTTTCCTAGAACCAAAAACAGCAGAAAACAGGCAGCTGGCACTGTGGCATCTTGTTAATAGGTTAGTCCAAGAAAATGTATAAAACGTATTCCAAAGTGTGGACAAAATATAAGAAAGTAGATATAAACCAAGCATGGAACATCAAAAATTATAGATACGTTTGCAACGTATCAACATCCCCAAGCTTAACTCCTGCTTGTCCTGGAGTAGGTAAGTGATAAAAAGAAAGAATAATTTTTGAGGTGGCATGCACCATCATAAACTTGATCAAAGTATTTGTAAAACATTGATAGCTAGGATCATAGTATTTCAACATAGCATGAAAGATAAAGTTCTAACAATAAGACATAGAAACTATGTTGTAACATGAAAAGGCACAAACAAAAGATTCATGAATAACAATGCTTTGCAAGACGTTTATTTGTTTCACATAAAGAAATCATAGCATAGTGGCATTCAGCTTGTCCCTCATAGAGTAGCAAACATACATGCATAGGACACCTTCAAAGTTTATAAGGGTGGCTAGATACAAATAGTTTAAGAACAAGCAATATCAAAGTTATGCATCAATCAACCAGTCTTGGGACAATGCACATTAAACTAAGAATGACCACTAAACTCTCTCAATAGGTGCATAAAGATAGAAGGTGGAGACTCAATATAAAAGTGGAAGAAAGGCCTTCATAGAAGGAAGCAGGGATTCAAGTCTCATAAAGAGCTTCCAAAAATTATGGTACATATTAGCTTTCAGCTCTCATTGCCCCTATCATAAGCATCTTGAAGTGATTAAGGTTAAAGTGAACAAACTATGGAGTATATGCTTGACAAAGTATAAGTTGGAAATATCATGTCCCTTGAATACGAGGGCCGCTCCTCATGCTACTCAAGTTTATTTACCGGTAGGTTCTCATCATAGTAAGTACATGTGTATCATAGAGATCGCCAACGGGGTACCCCTTGCCCGATGATATGGAAGAATCCCCATATCAAAATAACAAGGCAAGCAGACAACAAGCATCTTAGCAATCTTCTTATTTACCATGGGAAATGGTGCGTTTTTCTCTCTTTCCTATTTTCTCATCTTTTTTTTCATTTTCTCATTTTCTCAATCTCTATCTCTTTTTTTAAAGAAGAATGCTTCATAGATTGCTCATTATGGTTACGATGTAGGTTTCCACCATGATTAGGCATGGATTAGACCGGTGGCCCAGACGTTTCTCTAACACACATACATAACTCCATAGACTTACAAGCTCCCTTTTCATTTCACACCGACGACATCCATAGACAAAAGAGCATGATATCAACTAGGTACAAAGTACAAGTGCAATGTTGAAAGCGTTCCCCATGACAGCATGGTTCTGCTAATCCCCAACATAGAAGTGCAAGCATATACAACATAGACAACACAATGGTTCAAGTTTATTAGGGGAAAGAAAAGTAAAGTGTGCCATCAAGTTCGTGAGAGCTTTAATCACTAGTTTTATCATAACAAGTTTAATTCAGAAGGTATATAAAAACATGAATATACTTGGAATAGCAAATGCTAATAGGTAGGTATGGTGGACTCTTTGGAATAACTTGGTTTTATTTGGAGTTGGATGCATGAGTGTAACTCATACTTGGTTATGGAGGCTAGCAAAAGACTGGGAGCGACCAACTAAGAGAGCAATAATGGCCATAATCATGCAAAGCGACAAAACATCATTAATTAAAGCATAAAGTGATATTACAAGTCGAAAACTAAAGGATCATAGAGGCTATGGTGACTTGGGATAGTCATAACATGGTGTGAGCATGCGCCAAGTCAACCCAAATAAAGTATCAAAGGAGAATACCACAATACTATGCTTTAATATGCTAAAACAATGCATTATTCTTTCAAGGCACATTAAGCAATCTCAATTGTTTGTAATATGTCATGCTACAGCAAAAATCACTAAGCATAAAGCCAAAACAATATCAAGCATGACATGACAAAGCATAGGCCATAGTCAAAAGCAAGCTCTCTTTACTACTTAAGCATGAACTTTTCCTACTCTTTTCCAATCCAAACCAAACTATTTGAAAACTAATGTATGAAAGAGGGGGTCCAACCAATTTATTCAAGCAAACTAAGCAAACCAAGCAAACAAAAACCAAAAACGAAAACAAAGACGCTCCAAGAACAACACAACTATGCATGAAACAATAAAAATGAAGTGTTTGGAAAAAACCTGTGATTTTTATTGATGAAGAAGGGGATGCTTTGACGCTTGAACTTCTTGGATATTTCTTGGGTTGACACGGGTAGCATCCCCAAGCTTGAGCTTTAGTCCATTCTTCATCTCATTGCATCATTCTCTCCATATACCTGAAATTTTTCCTTCATACAAAACTTCACACAATCTTTATTAGCAACATTAGTGCACTCAAGATAATAAGTCTTTGGTTCAGTTTCAACAACAATAATACTTCCATTAAAACACAATCTACTGTAGCACTTCCCTCAAAAAGCTCAATTCCCCAAAGAGAACTCAAAAAGGAATCAACAAGAAGCAAATGCAAATAATGGCAGAAATCTGTCAAACAGACCAGCAGGTAAAAACCAATTTTTTCAAAGACCTTCTGTTGCTCAAATCGAAAAGTGTTGAACTAAAGAAAGTTAGATAACAACCTGGGGTAGAAGCACAAAAATTTATGCCTCAAAACGACTACAGAGATTTTACACGAATTTTTACGGTGAAGCACAAAAATCTATTTCGAGACAGCAACTTTCCCATGCATTACTTCTCTCTCATTAGAGGTTACTCTTGGCACAAAAAGCAAATAAAAAGGATAAGGAGAGATTATTAAATAGGTAATAACTTCCAAGACTCATCTAAATTTTTTGGGTTATCTCCCAATAAGTACGTTTCTTTAACGCCTTTAAGTTAGGCATGATAGTTTGAGAAGATGCTCACATAAGAAATATGAACTGAAGTAAAAGAGAGCATCAAGAAGCAAATTCGAAACACATTTAAGTCTAACCCACTTTCTATGCATAGGAATATTATATGAAAATAAATTCACAAACAACAAAGCGACAAACATAGGAAGATAAAACGAGAGTAACTTCAAAACTTTCAGCAAATAGAGAGGTGTTTCAATACAATAAAAACTTTTATAACCATATTTTCCTCTCTCATAATAATTTTCAATAGCCTCACGAATAAACTCAACAATATAACTATCACATAAAGCATGCTTTTCATGATCTACAAATATATAATTTTTATCAAGCTCAAAGATAGTGGGATTAAAACCTTAAAACCCACTTTTAACAATTTTATAACGAGATGACTGATCAATCTCATTTTCAATAGTAGTACAATTAATATTATCAATCAATATAGGACCATCATCTAGAGCTTTATTATAAACATTTTCAAAAGAATCCATAGGAACATAACATTCATCCTCCTTTGGTAAGCATGGGTGACAATCAAATAATGTAAGGGGTAAAGAGTTACTCTCATTAGAAGGTAGGAACGGGTAGATCCATTCTTCCTCCTCTTGATCATCACTCTCATCCTCTTTTTCATCTAATGAGATTCCAGTTTCAGCAATTTCTTCTTCCATAGGATCCTGCAAGGCATTAGTCTCTTCCGTTGGTGGAGAGCATCTATTAAGATATTCAAGAATATATCCATTTTCTTCCTTGTAAGTATCAGAGCAAATTTTAAGTATATCATAAACCTCATGCTTATAAGGTGCATCATCAGTATTTTCAAGCAAATAAGCAAGTTCGAATGCACCCTTCCAAGCAATAAATTCTTCAATTTGTTCCACATCATAAAAGTCATAATTTCCCTTAACATAAGAAGATATGGTAACATCATCATTATACTCACATTGAAAAGGGAGGTGTTTATACCTCTTATAGCAACAAGATTTATCAAAGCAATAAGTAACATTATAAGTAGAGCACATGTTTCTAGAAATAGCATACAATTTATTAATTTGTTCCCATAAGTGTTTCCCTTTTTGTGACAAGCGGTATTCCTTATAATAATATTTTTGTTCTTCCGTGAACCCACCTTGCCAATAAGATTCAGTTTCAAAGAAACCAACCATTGATAGAAAGCATGATAAAGCAAGACAATAACAGACCAACAAAAATAACAACTATAGTAGGAACTAATTTTTTTTGTATTTTTTATATAAAGAACAAACAAACAAAACAGAAATAAACTAAGCAAAACAAAAAAACAAAGTAAAGAGATTGGTTATGAGGGACTCCCCTTGTGAAGATGTCCTTGACTCCCCGGCAACGGCGCCAGAAAAGTACTTGCTGACTCGTGTTGATATCGAGCTCGTTGGGGAACCCTAAGAGGAAGGTATGATGAGCACATCAGTAAGTTTCCCTCAGTTATGAAACCAAGGTTATCGGACCAGTAGGAGCAAGGAAACACCTCCAAGGTGTTGTTTCTAACTTGGAATCCTGCATAGCACAACCACATAACTTTGCCCCAACTTACAGTGAGGTTGTCAATCTCACTGGTTTTGCTGAAAACAAAGGATTAAACGTATTGTGTGGAAGAAAGTAATAGCTTGCAGAAAGTAAACAGAAAACAGTAAACAGTTGTAGATTGATGGTAAAAGAAAGGACCGGGGTCCATAGCTCACTAGTGGTGATTCTCCTTAAGATAGATGACATGTTGGGTGAACAAATTACAGCGGGGCAATTGCCAAACATCCAGAAAGCATACATGCATATACTAATCATCTTGACTCCTATGAGATTTGATTGGGCATTACAACATTATACATAGACCGTAATCCAACTACATCTATGACTAATAATCCACCTTTAGGTGATCATCTGAACCCCCTCCAGTATTAAGTTGCAAGCAACATATAATTGCATTAAGCATTGCGTGTAAAGTAAACAATACGATTGTTCTATGAACAAATGATTGTTATTTTCTCCCTAGTAGCAACAACACATATAATACCTTAGAGATTTCTGTCACTTCCCCAGATTACTAGAGGCATGAACCCACTATCGAGCATAAATACTCCCTCTTGGAGTTGCTAGCATCTACTCGGCCAAGATATCTACTAACAACGGAGAGCATAACAAAGACATGATAGAATCAATAATCAATCTGAAATAGCATCTCAATATCCATCGGTTCCCCATAAACACAAGATGTAGGATTGCAAATAGATGATATTGATCATGAACGGAGCTCACAAGATATAAACATGGTAGCACAAAGGAGAAGAACCAACCATCTAGCTACTCTATGGACCCTAGTCCAAGGATGAACTACTCACGCATCACACCAGAGGCTTGCATGGTGATGAAGAAGGCCTCTAGTGTGAATTCTCTCCTCCGGCAGGGTGCCAGGAAGAGTTTCAGATCCCTCCCGATCTAGGGATGGAGATGATGGTGGCTATAGACTCTTTCATAGATTTTTGATCGGGTACTTAGGGTTTCTGTATCGGAGGCAATATATAGGTGAAAGGGGAGGCCGAGGGGTACCCTAGGCGGCCACACCACCCCCTGGCGCAGGCCAGGCCTAGCCGCGCGGCCAGGTGGTGTGGGCGGCCCCTGGACCCTCTCTGTCTCGTATTCTGGCTCCATGTCCCCCTCGGTGAAATATTAACTTTGGCTTTTGCCCCGTCCAATTCCGAGAATATTCATTTTCTGACTTTCCTGGAACCAAAAACAGCAGAAAATAGGCAGCTGGCACTGTGGCATCTTGTTAATAGGTTAGTCCAAGAAAGTGTATAAAAAGTCCTCCAAAGTGTGGACAAAACATAAGAAAGTAGATATAAACCAAGCATGGAACATCAAAAATTATAGATACGTTTGCAACGTATCAGACCCTATAGAGCAGTCTGCACGATCACCCTCTTTCGCTTCCGAATCTTGGTAGAGCTGGAAGAACCATCACTATCATGGTCATCTGCCGGCTTGCAATTTCCATGATATCTTCAGAAGTCACGTCTTTTGAGTCTATGAATCCTTCTTCTACTTAAACTCCAACATTCGTAGGGAGAGGCGACTCGGTGAATGGATACATGGAACTCAAATACAGGATAAAACAACAATTCAAAGCGACAACACAATGAAGAAAAGACACTTACAAGAACATGTGACCAATATCCTAACCAACCTTTGACTTCTTGGATGTTGGCGCTGGTGGCGTGGCTCATAACGGAACCGCAATGAACGTCTATGAGCCAACTTGTGACGCATCAATTTCCATTAGATCCTCAAGTGTCGAGGCATCTGAATCTTCACTACGAATCCACTTTCGAGAGTACTCAACATTCTCTTCTTCGGCAGTATTAGCAGGAGGGACAATTGAATTGGAGTCATCTGGCTCGTTGTCGTCTACCACTTCGAATTACTCTGACAGAGGGGTACTGATACATTGCAAATGTATCTATAATTTTTGATGTTCGATGCTTGGTTTTATCTACTTTCTTGTGTTTTGTTCCAACTTTGGAGTACTTTTCATATGATTTCTTGGACTAACCTATTAACAAGATGCCAGTGCAGTTACTGTTTTCGCTGTTTTGGTTCCAGGAAAGTTAGAAAATGAATATTCTCGGAATTGGACGGGACAAAAGCCAAAGTTCATATTTTTTCGGAAGACTCACGGAGCCAGAAGACGAGACGGAGGGGGGCCACACCACCCCATGGAGCGGGTCCACTAGGCCGCGCCAGGGCATGGTGTGGGCCCCCTGGCCGACCACCGACCTTGCCTCCTTCGCCTATAAGAGCCTCCCGATACCAAAACCATAAATAGTCAATCAGAAATCCATGAAAAGTTCCACAGCGCTGCCGCCACCGAAGGGGAGATTCGGGGATAGAAAGTCTCTATTCCGGCACCCTGCCGGGACGAGGAAGTGCCCCCGGAGCCATCTCCATCGATCTCCACCACCATCTCCATCATAATTGCTGATTCCCATGATGAGGAGGGAGTAGTTCTCTCTCGAGGCTGAGGGTTCTACCGGTAGCTATGTGTTCATCTCTCTCTCTATGCATGATCATATTGTGATCATGAGCTTTGTAATCAAGTAGATCTACCTTGCTACTCAAGTGCTTTAATAGATCTCTGCTCTCCCCGTGTGTGTGGAAGTGACAACGTGCACACCATGGTGGAACTTAGGCTAGAGATTACAAATACTTGTTATGAGTTATATTTGGAGTTGGATGTCTTTATGAAATTGTGGTGTTTGTTGGAACCATCTAGTGCTCAACGTGATAGTGTGGGGTTATCTAGATGGGAAAGGCTTACTTTGAGGTGTGCTGTTATAGCCCTACCATGGATTAGAGTGTCCAACCGGAGAGTAGTTAAGAGTAGTATCATAAAGAGAAGATATTTATATGAGAGTGTTCACTAGTGAAAGTATGATCCCTAGGCCTTGTTTCTAAGCTCTGAAACACCATTTGCAACTAGATCTGTTACATGTTTGCTTGCTTCCATCTTTATTTCAGTTTTACTTTAGTCTTTTCCACGCCATCAAGCTATCTTCTATCACCGTTACCACTTATAATTATCCATACCACTTGTATTTCACTATCTCTTTGCCGAACTAGTGCACCTATACACCTGACAAGTGTATTGGGTGTGTTGGGGACACAAGAGACTTCTTGTATCTTGATTGCAGGGTTGCTTGAGAGGGGATACCTTTGACCACTTCCTCCCTGAGTTTGATAAACCTTCGGTGATCCACTTAAGGGAAAACTTGTTGCTGTTCTACAAACCTCTTCACTTGGAGGCCCAACAACTGTCTACAAGAATAGAAGTTCGTAGACATCAAGCTATTTTCTGGTGCCGTTGCCGGGGAGGCAAGGTAAAAGGTACTCACATCCTCCGGTGTGAGTGCTCAAATTTATTTCCTTTAGATTCTGCAATTTTGTCTTTGTGTTTCTTGTTTTCACTAGTTAGGCTTAATGTAAAACAAAAAAATTTAGAGAGCTTTATAGTGTTTATCTTGAGTAAGGACATGAAGTGTTTGAAGAGGAAATTAAAAAACCTATGGAACTTTATTTGCATGCTAATAGCAATGCTGTTAGTATGAATTCTTCGGACACTATTATTGCTAATGCTATGGAAAAGTCTAAGCTTGGGGAAGCTAGTTTTTATGAAAATGATCTTTTTAGTTCCCCAGCTTTGGAAGATAGCTATTCTATTGCTTATAATGATACCAAACCTCCAATATATGATGATTACAATGATGAATATGATATTTTTATTCCACCTACTATTGAGAAGGAAATTAATTATGATTACAATATGCCTCCTATATTTGATGATTATGGTGATGAAAATAATAATGATAGCTATTTTGTTGAATTTCCTCCCACTACAATCAATAAGAATGACTATGTTTATGTGGGGAGTATTAATTCTTTTATGCATGTGGCTCATGATAAGAATGTTTCTTGTGATAGTTATATTGTTAATTTTATTCATGATGCTACTGAAAGTTATTATGAGAGAGGGAAACATGGTTTTATGCATCTCAATAATATTAAGTTTCCCCTCTTTATGTTGAAAGTCTTGAAGTTGCACTTGTTTTGCTTTCCTATGCTTGTTGCTTTGTGCTTTCATGACTTGTTTCTTTACAAAATTCCTATGCATAGGAAGTGTGTTAGACTTAAATGTGCTTTGAATTTGCTTCTTGATACTCTCTTTTACTTCAATTCATATTTCTTATGTGAGCATCTTCTTAAACTATCATGCCTAACTTAAAGGCGTTAAAGAAAAGTACTTATTGGGAGATAACCCAAAAGTTTTAGATGAGTCTTGGAAGTTATTACTTCATTAATAACCGCTCCTTATCCTTTTTATTTTCTTTTTGTGCCAAGAGTAACCTCTAATGAGAGAGAAGTAATGATTGGGAAAGTTGCTGTCCGAAACAGATTTATGTGATTCACCGTAAAAATTCGTGTAAAATCTCTGTACGTCCGTTTGAGGCGTTAATTTTTGTGATTCTGCCCCAGGTTGTTATCTAACTTTTGTTAGTTCAACACTTTTTGATTTGAGCAACAGAAGATCTTCTAAAAAATTCGTCTTTACCTGCTGGTCTGTTTTGACAGATTTCTGCCATTTTCTGCATTTGCTTCTTGTTGGTTCCTTTTTTAGTTCTTTTGGGAAATTGAGATTTTTGAGGGAAGTTCTTCAGTAGCTTGTGTTTTATTGGAAGTTTTATTGGTGTTAGAACTTAACCTTAAGACCTATTTATCTTGAGTGCACTAATGTTGCTAATAAAGATTGTGTGAAGTTTGTATGAAGGAAAAATTTCAGGTGTATGGAAAGAATG
The DNA here is from genome assembly GCA_023614405.1 of Avena insularis. Taxonomy (NCBI): domain Eukaryota; kingdom Viridiplantae; phylum Streptophyta; class Magnoliopsida; order Poales; family Poaceae; genus Avena; species Avena insularis. The sequence continues at coordinate 259,687,375 of CM042690.1, read as the reverse complement.
AGTAATGAGATGAAGGATGGTCTAAAGCTCAATCTTGAGGATGACACGCGTGTCACCCCAAGAAATATCTAAGAAGTACAAGCGTCAAAGCTTGGGGATGCCCAAGGCATCCCCTTCTTCATCAATAAAAATTCCAGGTTTCTTCCAAACACTTCATTTTTATTATTTCATGCACAGTTATGTTGTTCTTGGAGCGTCTTCTTTTTCGTTTTCGTTTGCTTTGTTTGCTTAGTTTGCTGAATAAATTGGTTGGACCCCCTCTTTCATACATCGGTTTGCAAATAGTTTGGTTTGGTTTGGAAAAGAGTAGGAAAGTTCATGCTTATGTGGTAAAAGGAGCTCGTTTTTTACTGTGGCCTATGCTTTGTCATGCCATGCTTGATATTGTTTTGGCTTTATGCTTAGTATTCTTTGCTGTAGCATGGCTTGTTATAAACAATTGAGATTGCTTAATGTGCCTTGGATGAATCATGCGTTGTTTTAGCATATTAAAGCATAGTATAGTGGTATTCTCCTTTGATGCTTTATTTGGGTTGACTTGGCACATGCTCACAACATGTTATGACTATCCCAAGTCACCATAGCCTTTATGATCCTTTAGTTTTCAACTTGTAGTATCACTTTATGCTTTGATCAATGATGTTTTGTCGTTCTGCATGATTATGGCCATTATTGCTCTCTTAGTTTGTCGCTCCTAGTCTTTTGCTAGCCTCCACAACCAAGTATGAGTTCCACTCATGCATCCAACTCCCTAAACCAAGTTATTCCAAAGAGTCCACCATACCTACCTACTAGCTTATGCTATTCTAAGTATATTCATGTTTTTTGTTTACCTTCCAAATTAAACTTGTTATGATAAAACTAGTGATTAAAGCTCTCACGAACTTGATGGCACATTTTACTTTTTTGCATCTAATAAACTTGAACCATTGGGTCCTTCTTTGTTGCGTATATGCTTGCGCTTTATAAGTTGAAATTAGCAGAACCATGTTTCATGGGGAACGCTTTCAACATTGCACTTGTACTTTGTACCCCGTTGATATCATGTTCTTTTGCTTACGGATCCCGGCGGTGTGAAATAAAAGTGGAACTTGTAAGATCATGGAGTTTGTATGTGTGTTAGAGAAACGCCTAGGACGCTAGCCTAAGCCATGCCTAATCATGGTGGAAACTTGCAGCATCACCATAATGAGCACTCTATGAAGCATCCTCAATAAAAACCTATGCAAATAGCAAATAAAAAGATAGTTGAGATGCTCATTGTTTGCTTGCCTTGTCATTTTGATTATGGGAAAGCTCCCGTATCATGTGCAAGGGGTACCCCGTTGGCGGTTCTTAATGATACACATGTACTTACAATGACAAGAGCTTACTCGTGACTGAAGTTGAGTAGCATGAGGATCGGTCTTCGTAAGTAAGGGGCATGAGATTTCGGTTTATAACTTGTCAAGCATATCCTCTTAGTTGTGTCACTTTAACCTTAATCACCTTAAAGATGCTTATGATAGGGGCAATGAGAGCTGAAAGCTATAAGTACCATAATTTTTGGAAGCTCTTTATGAGACTTGAATCCCTACTTCCTTTTATAAAAGGCCTTTCTTCCACCATTATATTGAGTCTCCACCTTCTACCTTTATGCACCTACTTTGAGAGCATAGTGGCCATTCTTAGTTCTATGTGCATTGTCCCAAGACTAGTTGATTGATGCATACTTTGATATTGCTTGTTTTAAACTATTGTATCTAGTCACTCTTATGAACTTTGAAGGTGTCCTATGCATTTATGTTTGCTACTCTATGAAGGACAAGTTGAATACTATTATGCTATGTTTTCTTTATGTGAAACAAACAAACGTCTTGCAAAGCATTGTTATTCATGAATCTTTTGTTTGTGCCTTTTCATGGTGCATCATAGTTTCTTTGTCTTATTGCTAGAACTTTGTCTTTCATGTTATGATTGAAGTACTATGATCCCAGCTTTGAATGTTTTACGAATACTTTGATCAAGTCTTTGATGGTGCATGTCACCTCAAAAATTATTCTTTCTTTTTATCACTTACCTACTCGAGGACGAGCAGGAGTTAAGCTTGGGGATGTTGATACATTGCAAATGTATCTATAATTTTTGATGTTCCATGCTTGGTTTTATCTACTTTCTTGTGTTTTGTTCCAACTTTGGAGTACTTTTCATATGATTTCTTGGACTAACCTATTAACAAGATGCCACAGTGCCAGTTGCTTGTTTTCTGCTGTTTTTGGTTCCAGGAAAGTCATAAAATGAATATTCTCGGAATTGGACGGGAGAAAAGCCAAAGTTCATATTTTTCCGGAAGACTCACGGAGCCAGAAGACGAGACGGAGGGGGGCCACAGGGTGGCCACACCACCCCATGGCGTGGGTCCACCTAAGCCGCGCCAGGGCATGGTGTGGGCCCCCTGGCCAGCCACCGACCTTGCCGCCTTCGCCTATAAGAGCCTCCCGATACCAAAACCCTAAATAGTCAATCAGAAATCCACGAAAAGTTCCACAGCGCCGCCGCCATCGAAGGGGAGATTCGGGGGACAAAAAGTCTCTGTTCCGGCACCCTGCCGAGACGGGGAAGTGCCCCTGGATCCATCTCCATCGATCTCCACCACCATCTCCATCACCATTGCTGATTCCCATGATGAGGAGGGAGTAGTTCTCTTTCGAGGCTGAGGGTTCTACCGGTAGCTATGTGTTCATATCTCTCTCTCTATGCATGATCATATTGTGATCATGAGCTTTGTAATCAAGTAGATCTACCTTGCTAATCAAGTGCTTTAATAGATCTCTGCTCTCCCCGTGTGTGTGAAAGTGACAGCGTGCACACCATGGTGGCACTTAGGCTAGAGATTACAAATACTTGTTATGAGTTATATTTGGAGTTGGATGTCTTTATGAAATTGTGGTGTTTGTTGGAACCATCTAGTGCTTAAGGTGATAGTGTGGGGTTATCTAGATGGGAAAGGCTTACTTTGAGGTGTGTTGTTATAGCCCTGCCATGGATTAGAGTGTCCAACCGGAGAGTAGTTAAGAGTAGTATCATAAAGAGAAAATATTTATATGAGAGTGTTCACTAGTGAAAGTATGATCCCTAGGCCTTGTTTCTAAGCTCTGAAACACCGTTTGCATCTGTTACATGTTTGCTTGCTTCCATCTTTATTTCAGGTTTACTTTAGTCTTTTCCACGCCATCAAGCTATCTTCTATCACCGTTACCACTTATAATTATCCATACCACTTGTATTTCACTATCTCTTTGCCGAACTAGTGCACCTATACACCTGACAAGTGTATTGGGTGTGTTGGGGACACAAGAGACTTCTTGTATCTTGATTGCAGGGTTGCTTGAGAGGGGATACCTTTGACCACTTCCTCCCTGAGTTCGATAAACCTTGGGTGATTCACTTAAGGGAAAACTTGCTACTGTTCTACAAACCTCTGCACTTGGAGGTCCAACAACTGTCTACAAGAATAGAAGTACGTAGACATCAGGTACCTTCAAATTCTACATTCAAGAAACATGACAAAGAAAGCATATTACAAAACCGGGGAAACCCTGTAAATGAAGAACAAACAAGAAAGTCAGATTTTACCTAGGGCACCTCCTTTGTCGAGCTATAAGGAATAGTTGACGTTTCCTTTAGTAGCTTGTCATCCACAGTGAGGCAAGTCAAAGATTTTATCTTGTTCTCTAGCTCCACGCATGAAAATCCCTCCTCATAAGTGCGTGTTAGGTCCGACGGGCCAGTATACATCCATATTGGATGCACTCTAGCTTGAATCCGCTGAACCCAGCGCTGAATGAAGGTTTGAATGATGTCTATGCCATCAACCTCTTGACCAGGAACAAGCTAGAACTGCTTCACCCGATCATACAAGGCCTCAACTTCGGCCTCTTCACCCCCGAGCACATCGTTCCTCCATGAGCGCTTCCTCTTCAGTTCGGCTCTCGCGTCAAAGGGGGCCAACCCATACTTCTGCTCGCCCACCTTCTGGTCACAGATGTAGAACCACTTGTCTCTCCATCCTTGAGTAGAATCGACTATCTTAAAAGAAAAATATTGTTGATTTGGGCGGATGGAGATGTCGCATCCACCAACCTCATATACGTGACCTCCAGAACCCGAGTGCCTCTTCAGACCATACAACTTCTTAAACCACCCAAAGTGTGGCGCGATGCCGAGCCAGCACTCGTAGAGGGTAATAAAGCAAGCAGTATGAAGGATGGAATTTGGCGACAACTGATGCAGCTGAACATCGTATAGAAAAAGCAGGCCATGAAGGAAATCATGTGTGGGGAGAGACATCCCACGAAGAACAAACGCCATGCACATCATCCTGAACCCATCAGGAGGATTAGGGATTACCTCCAGCCCTGCAACAAGGCAATCATCTTCGGTAGTAGGAATCAGGCCGGAGAGGTGCAATTGACACAGGTCCGATTTCTTCATCGTCGACCACCTCCAACTACCATTGGTAACCCTCGAGGTGGCGACACTCTTCTTCTTATGAGCAGCAGTGGTGCTAGAACCGACACTTCCGGTACCCTTTCCCTTGCTTTTCCCCATGGTGGTACCTTGTCTCTTCCTGGAGGTGCGGAGGAATGCGCTTGGGAACATGTGCAACAAGTCCAATCAAGCATGATGAAGAGAAATGGCGAGGAGTAGGAGAAATGGGGATGTCGAGGAAGAGGAAGGAGTGAGATTTTATTGAGATTCACCCTTTTCTTGTACTGCGACCTAGTCAAATCTTGGTCGTAAGCTCATGGTTCTGGGCGCGTGGCGCTCATCAAGCAGAGACACGTGGAATACTAAAGCTAAACCGTCACCACACTTTTCCCACTACGCGCGCAAATCGAGGAGGCACTATTAATACCCATTTTCTACGCGTCGTGCGGTCAAATCCAGACAGCTTTCTGTTGGGGCCCACTATGCCACGTCCCATCGGTCATTCCTACTAATGGTTGAGCTCACCAATCATCATCCCTAACATCATCATCAATTCAAACCAAACACATCTCAACAAGGAATCCAATGGAACATTTGATTGCATTCATAAAGACGAACATCCGAATCAAGTAATTATTCTGATGCAGTTATGCCAACAAACCAAGATTGAGTTTCTGGTCGAGTCCATGACTCGGTCAGACACTCAGGGGCTACTCATAACAGGAGCACTGGTCGCACACCTGATGAACTTCTGGGTCCAGTGTAAGACTACGATACTATCAATTGAATCCATTAAGCACAAGGGCTTGTGTCTCTGCCTGAATCTACGATTCGGCTAGACACTCGGGGGCTACTCCAAACTGGAGCGCTGACCGCGCACCTACAAGATCTTCGAGTGACACGTTGTCATGGGAATGGCCACGGCAGTCGCTACCAGGGGTAGCGAATGAGTCGATTGAGGCAAGGGCGAGCTAGCCATCTGCGGATCAATATTGGGAGCACACGAGGGTTTACCCAGGTCCAGGCCCTCGTAGGGTAAAGAGCCTACTTCCTGCTAGATGTATTGATATGTGTGAGATTACAAGGGGTGACGAGCTCGGCAGTAAGGCGGCGAGTCGCTTCAATGGGGTGTATCAGAGTGAATATGCGTAGAGAGTACCATAGGGAGGCTTATATAACGCTACCATGTAGGGATTACATGGATCACACCGATTCAGTTAAGGTTTCGGTGGATTTGACCTAATCCGACTGAGCCTAGCTATGTTTCCTGGGCTTCTTCTTCCAGTCGTCGTAATCATCAAGTCGCAGCCTTTCTAGTCGACGTGCCAGCGAGCCCACTCGTCATGGGTTTGGGCCAGTCAAATCCTCCTTTTGAGTATACCCCGATTGACATATCCCCATCAGTAGTCCCCGAGTGCGTCAGGGGTTCGACAGAGGCTTCAACTTGGCAGTCCGAGTAGGCGAGTCCAGGTGGACGCCTAGTCGAATCGGTGACAAACTCTTCCAATGAAGGGAGAATTCGCAAACTTTGACATAATGTTCCGGTCGTATCAGGCGAGACGAGTTGCCCGCAAGTCACCATGCTCAAGCGAGTGAGGACATGGCGAGTGACCAATTTGGCCAAAGTTGGATCGTCAAACTTGGTCAAACTAGCTGTTAGGTAAATGCCAACGGTAACTTCGCGAAATTACCACGAGGCAACGTCTAATTCGGGGCCCTTTGTTAGCACCCCTATTTAAGGGAGAGTGCGGGAGCGAAGTACGGTTCTTCCTCCGCTTTCCCCCATTTCTTCTCTTCTCTTCGAGCCGCATCCGATCCAGATTTCTAGATCAGCCGAGCCCATTTCGATGGCGCCTAAGGATCTTTGAGAACGCCCGGATCCTCGTGAAGGGGAACTGGCACGCCCTACTTCCCCTATGGCTAGAGCTGTTCCACGGCCGGACCAAACATGAAGGGAAGGGTGGGTCCATACTGGCAGCCGACGGTGTTACCTTCCAAGTCAAAGGTAACACCAAATTCTTCAAATTGATGTTGCCGAAGAAGCCCACGAATGAGTGGAAGAAGTCGCGGTTCCGTCAAAGAGTCCACCCTAGCCAGCGAGGTGGCGATACCGGCCTAGGTTGGGCTCTGTTACCGTGTTGCAAATTGAGAATGAGCAGCTTAGATTGACTATTGGGACCAACAATATACGTGTACAAGCAATATGCAAAGAGGCCCTTATACACAATGGGCAAATACAAGAGACGGCCTACGTATCTATACATCTCCAACACTTGTCTACTGCACAAGGCAGCGGACGTTTTGGTATAAAACTTTCCGAGTCTTTGTCTTTTTCTCCTTTTCTCTTTTCATTTTTCTCTTCGTAAACATAAACATGCACTGGATGCAAGGTACTCGCTTTGTTCACAGTTATAAGATGTTTGAGATATTTAGTACTCCCTCCGTCCAAAAATAGCTGACTTAGGTTTGTTTAGATTCGAATGTATCTAGATGCATGTTAGTGTATAGATATATTCTTATCTAGACAAACTCAATTCAGTTATTTATGTACGGAGAGAGTAATTATTAAATATGAACGATAGACAGATCAATAACGGGACTCAACACTAAAACACGTTTAGATACTTCCCGTGAAAAAACACGTTTAGATACATATATTTTAGAAAAACGATGAAATATTTTTTAATTATGAATGTAGGGAGTAGTATGATCCAAGTGATTACCTGTCTTTTGTCTCAGGGCTGGTCAGTTGATTACTTGGCATCGCGTGGCAGGTACGAGTTGAACTCTCTTTATTCATTTAGACAAGTAACAAGGAGAAGAGTTTAACTCAGGCACAAACACTAGCAGAACTAACTTATGACTAGAAAAATGTCATGATCAACATCACATTCACAAGCCTCTCTTTAACAATTCAGACACCACATCCTTACTCACACAGTCACTCACCCAGGGCAAATGCAGCCGCTCCACGGCTTGGGACGGGATTGGTCTGTCACAAAACGGTGTTGAAAGGAGCTGGTAGAGCTGAGCAGATCAGATATTGGTGTGTGATGGAGTGTGATATGCAAAGGGCTTCTTTTATACTAGGTGAAGATTACGGAAAGCTTCGATCACCAATCACCGTAACGTTGCCAACCTTGGGTGAAGAGCCTGCGTTGCATTGCACCGTCTGTCAGCCGCGCGAGCACGACATGACCATATCCAGAGAGCTTACCAGTCAGCCAGAGATGACCAAACCGGCCGATCAGATTATTGCCGGAGCTGCAAAAGGCAATGGGCCCGCATTAATTGGGCAGCATCATGGTCGCCGTCTTGTTTCCCCCTCTGGCTAGCCGGCTCTCCAGTCTCCACCTCAGCCCGGCCAGAGACGAGATGATTTTTGAGCACTCTGCACTCCTACATGCTAATTTTCGCCCGCGACTCGCCAGAGTTTCCGCGCTAGTATATGCTATTGCTACCTAACCCCAAGTATTGGATGGTATCATGTATGGTCAGGTTTAGGTCCCAATCAAGTAATCGGTTACTATCTTCGTTTCATTTTTCGGAAATACTCAGTTACTGTCAGTGTAGCACGTACGCCGCAGTTGAAGAGTTCTGCCAAATGGAACCAAGCACTGAATTGTTTTATAAAGGAAAGAACTGAAATTAATATCATAAGGGGATGTAGCTCAGATGGTAGAGCGCTCGCTTAGCATGCGAGAGGTACGGGGATCGATACCCCGCATCTCCATTATGTTTTTATCTCTCTACACTCTTTTTTTCCACTCCTTTTGGCTTCAAGATAATATTGTTTCTGCTTTCGTTTTTTACCATTCCTTTATGCGGGTGGAAAAAAAGGAAGCTCAGATTGCACCAGCTCAGCCTCAAGATACAGGAGAATGCCAAAGGGTGCTATATAAAGCGGTTGGAGTCATTCTAGTTAGGCAGTATGGTCCTAAAGATAGTGGTACTAGTGTGTTCACAGCCAGTGTTGACGACTAAAAGGCAAACTGAGAGTGACTTCATGTATGGGCTGGCCCTCTGAAATAGGCCTGGAAATGGACGATGCGGCCTGTTGCTACTTTGCACTGCTAATTTAGCTATTTCACTTCCTGCTCAAGAAAATAAATAGTTATTTCACTTTCGACAAAACAATTAATCGTTTATCGAATTATAAAAAAATGTTTGTACCGTGAAAGACCAGTTGTTTCCTTACCCGCAAAAAAAAAACCAGTTGTTTCCTGGTCATACTGTCCTCTACAATCCCCCGTTTGGTTTCCCTAGGCCAAATATGTTTAACAAAAAAAACTTGCACAGAAACATTAAATTTTAAAATAACATAAAAAAATTACCATTTTATTTATTACATATAGTTAATTATAAAAATTGGGCGGAAACCCATAGGAGTAGTTGTATGTGGAACATAACAATACACTTGGCACCAACAACCGATCTGGCTACCAACAGGGACTCCCACTGTCGTGAGCTGATTACAATTGCCATCGCCCACGATCCACCAACTCTAACCGCACTGTAGACTTCAACATGTGATTATCATAACATTAGCGTCATAGTTTTTTTTTTAAAAGGCCGCAGGAGAGCTACCTTTTCATTGATAGAGGAGAAACAGTTATAATTACAAGGAACCAACTGTTCAGAAGGCGGGAGAAATGGTGACAAGAATCACCGAAAATAAAACAAGGCCGAGCAACGGCCTGGAGGAAAACGGGATTACTCGCGATCCCAAAGCTGGCGACAGCTCGCCAGCGCCCAGTTCTGCTGCTCGTCAAGGACGTCGCCGAAAACCGCCGAAGGAGAGCATTCAGCGTCTTGGAAGATGCGGCCATTTGCGCTCCCGCCAAATGAACCAGATCACCAATAGCGCTAGTGATTTAGCTTTTTTAACCTTGTCATTTCCTCCAGCACTCAGGTTAGCCATCCAGTCAGTCAACATGGCACAAGGTTCCCAGGTCACGGGCCTGAAGCAGTCCAACTGGAAGCGATCTGCCACCAAGTTCCAAAGGGAGAGGGACCAAGGGCATTCGGTGAGCAAGTGCACGGCGGTCTCCAGGTTATGCCTGTTAACATATTGACGTAGTCTTCCTGTACACGATAGGATCCGTAGTCATTAAACTATCATTAAGGTAATCCGATCTTGTCTCCCGTGTTTAGAGGAAACGATCCGTAATTGGTTGTAACCATACCTGTAATCTGCTATGCATATATAAAGAGGAGAGGTGCACCGGTTGGGTTGCACAAGGCAAAAAAACCTATTCTGTTATATGGTATCAGAGCCAATCGTGATCTAATCGATCTACGATCCAAGATGGGTTCTTCCTCGACGGCGGCGACCGCGATGAATCTCTTCGGCAGCATCACCAACACCGTCCGTCTATCTCGCGACAACTACCTGCTGTGGAGCGCGCAGCAGGTGCCGATCCTCCGTGGACGCTAGGCCCTCGACTTTGTCGACAACTCCAAACCGAAGCCCCCTTGCGACCGTCACCGTCTCCGAGACCGTGGACGGCAAGACCGTCACCAAGACGGTGACCAACCAGGAGTACACGGATTGGCTCCTCGCTGATCAGCAGATCCTTGGCTATTTGTTGACCACTCTTGAGCCTGATGTTGGTACGCAGGTTCTCGGGATCAATTCTTCCGCGGGCATTAATGTTGGTACGCAGGTTCTCGGGATCAATTCTTCCGCGGGCATCTGGTCCGCTTTGGCTAGCATGTATGCTGCCAAATCCAAGGCTCGCATCAACCTTCTCCGCATCAAGCTTAGTCAGACACGGAAGAACGAGCTGTCCGCTGCCGAGTACTACGGCAAGATGAAGAGCTTCGCCGACCAGATGGCGGCGGCTGGCCGGCCGATCGACGACGACGAACTAATCGGCTACATCATGGCCGGCCTTGACGAGGAGTACAACTCTCTCAACGCGGCGACGACCGTCTCCAACATGAAGCTCAACGAGTTCTACTCCTATCTGCTCCTCACCGAGCAGACGCTCGAGCAGCAAGCTCGGGTGCGGCAGTTCAGCGTTGCTGCTAATGCTGCCGCTCGTGGGTACCGAGGTGGGTACCAACCTGGTGGATACGGTGGGTACGGCGGCCACCAATCTGGAAACCAGCGGAACGACGGCTACAACAATGGTGGCGGCAGCTACAACAATGGCGGCGGCGGCCGCTACTCTGGCCAAGGAGGAGGAAGCGGTGGCGGTAATTACCGCGATGACCGCCAGAACCAGAACAAGGCCGGCGGCAAGAAGAACAAGCGCAATAGCCCCAAGTGCCAAATCTGCAAGATTGCGGGACACACGGCCATGCAGTGCAAGAACCGCTTCAACCACTCCTTCCAGGGTGACGATGGAGAGTGATGTGCTCGTCGTTCGACGTAGAGCTCGTTGGGAACCCCAAGAGGAAGGTATGATGAGCACAACAGCAAGTTTTCCCTCAATTATGAAATCAAGGTTTAATCGAACCAGTAGGAGCAAGGAAACACCCCAAAGGTGTTACTAGCTGAGCTTTGGCAGGGCGCACTACCGGTGCTAGTAGCAACGTGGAGACCTGCACAACACAACCACAGAACTTTGTCCCCAACTTGCGATGAGGTTGTCAATCTCACCGTGTTTTGTGGAAAACAAAGGATTAAACGTATCGAATGGAAAGAAGTAAAAGTTTGCAGAAAGTAAACACAAAGCAGTAAAAGATTGTAGATTGTATGTAAAGAGAAAGGACCGGGATCCATAGTTCACTAGAGGTGACTCTCCTTAGATAGATAACATGCTGGGTGAACAAATTACAGCGGGGCAATTGACAAACACCGAGAAAGCAATACATGCATATACTAATCATCTTGACTCCTTTGAGACTTGATTGGACATTACAACATAATACATAGACCGCCATCCAACTGCATCTATGACTAATAATCCACCTTCAGGTTATCATCCGAACCCCCTCAAGTATTAAGTTGCAAGCAACAAATTATTGCTTTACGAACTGCGTGTAAAGTAAACAATACGATTGTTCTATGAACAAAGGATTGTTGTTTTCTCCCTAGTAGCAACAGCACATCTAGTATCTTAGAGATTTTTGCCACTTCTCCAGATTACCAGAGCATGAACCCACTATCGAGCATAAATACTAACTCTTGGAGTTGCTAGCATCTACTTGGCCAAGATAGCTACTAACAACAGAAAGCATGCAAGATCACAAATAACAAAGACATGATAGAATCAATAATCAATCTGAAATAGAATCTCAATATCCATCGGATCCCCACAAACACAACATGTATGGATTACAAATAGATGATCTTGATCATGAACGGAGCTCACAAGATCTAAACATGAAAGCACAAAGGAGGAGAAACCAGCCATCTAGCTACTACATGGATCCGTAGTCCAAGGATGAACTACTCACGCATCACACCGGAGGCTTGCATGGTGATGAAGAAGGCCTCCAGGGTGAATTCCCCTCTCCGGCAGGGTGCCCGGAAGAGCTTCAGATCCCTCTCGATCTAGGGATGGAGATGACGGTGGCTACAGACTCTTTCGTGGATTTTTGATCGGGTTCTTAGGGTTTTCGTCCCGAGGGCAACTTATAGGTGGAAGGAGAGGCCGAGGGGGTGCCGGGAGCGGCCACACCACCCCCTGGCGCGGGCCAGGCCTAGCCGCGCGGCCAGGTGGTGTGGTGGATCCCTGGCCCTTCTCCGTCTCGTATTCTGGCACTTGATCCCTTCCGAAAAATAGGCACTTTGGCTTTTGTCCCGTCCAATTCCGAGAATATTTATTTTCTGAATTTCCTGGAACCAAAAACAGCAGAAAACAGGCAGCTGACACTGTGGTTCTTGTTAATAGGTTAGTCCAAGAAATCATATGAAAAGTACTCCAAAGTTGGAACAAAACACAAGAGAAACCAAGCATGGAACATAAAAAATTATAGATACATTTGCAATGTATCAACATCCCCAAGCTTAACTCTTGCTCGTCCTCGAGTAGGTAAGTGATCAAAAGAAAGAATTTTTGAGGTGACATGCACCATCGAAGACTTGATCAAAGTATTTGCAAAACATTCAAGGCTGGGATCATAGTACTTCAATCATAACATGAAAGACAAAGTTCTAGCAATAAGCAAAGAAGATGCAACTTGAAAAGGCACAAACAAAAGATTCATGGATAACATGCTTTGCAAGACGTTTGTTTGTTTCACATAAAGAAAACGTAGCATAATAGTATTCAGCTTGTCCCTCAATAGAGTAGCAAATATAAATGCATAGGACACCTTCAAAGTTTATAAGAGTGACTAGATACAAATAGTTTAAAACAAGCAATATCAAGTTATGCATCAATCAACTAGTCTTGGGACAATGCACATAGAACTAAGAATGGCCACTATGCTCTCAAAGTAGTTCATAAAGATAGAAGGTGGAGACTCAATATAATGGTGGAAGAAAGGCCTTTTGTAAAAGGAAGTAGGGATTCAAGTCTCATAAAGAGCTTCCAAAAATTATGGTACTTTAATCACTAGTTCGATTAAACCTTGGTTTCCTTTGGGGTGTTTCCTTGCTCCTAGTGGTTCGATTAAACCTTGGTTTCATAACTAAGGGAAAACTTGCTGCTATATTCATCGTACCTTCCTCTTGGGGTTCCCAACGAGCTCTACATCGAAAGTCGAGCGCATCACTCCCCATGAGTTTCTTTTTAGCATTATCATCAAGTGGGACATTCAAATAACAATCTTCAAGAGGAGGCAAATCAAGCATATCATAAATCCTTCTAGGCATAATAGAAACACTACTATCAAGATGACATAAAGATTTGAAATCAAAGTGATGCACTTTCATATTAATGATGGGTTCCCAACCATCCTCTTGTTTTATATGAATAGAAGCTTTATGTTTCACCTTTTCTTCCTTAATCTTTATGAGAGCATCGGTAATGTGTTTTGTAAAGGCCATGTTCATAGCACTAGCATTAGGACTTTTAGCAAGCTTTTGTAGGAACTTAATAACTTCAGAGATATTGCAACCATCAAGATCAAAATCAACTTTATCATCCAAAGTAGTAGAACTATTACTAGCCTCAACACTAGAGGTGGTGATAGTAGAAACACTAATGTTTCTGGCAATTTCATCTTCTCTTTCCCACTTAGCATGCAATTCAGCTAATAGTCTAACATTTTCATCAATTCTTACTTGTATGGCATTAGTAGCTGCAAAGGGATTATCATTAGTTTCAGGTTTAGCAGCCATTTTATTCAAAGAATATTTAGTTTCAGCCAAAGATGCTATATTTCTTTCAGCATTAGAGAGTTTTTCCTCAATAGTTTTATTGAAAGCAGTTTGTTTACTAATAAACTCTTTAAGCATAACTTCAAGTTCAGAGGGAGCACTCTTATTATCGTTGTAAGAATTTCCATAAGCATTACCATTGTTGGGAGGATATGGCTTATAATTGTTGTTACCAAAATTGTTCCTATAAGCATTGTTACCGTAAGCATTGTTGCCAAAATTATTATTTCTTATGAAGTTCACATCAACTTGCTCTTCTTGAGCAACCAAAGAAGCCAAAGGAACATTATTTGGATCAATATGGGCTTTCCCATCAACAAGCATAGACATAATAATATCAATCTTATCACTCAAGGAGGAGGTTTCTTCAACAGAATTTACCTTCTTACCTTGTGGAGATCTCTCAATATGCCATTCAGAATAATTAACCATCATATTGTCCAAAAGTTTTGTTGCAGCACCCAAAGTGATGGTCATAAAGGTACCTCCGGCAGCAGAATCCAATAGGTTCCTTGAAGAATAGTTCAATCCTGCATAAAAAGTTTGGATGATCATCCAAGCAATCAGTCCATGAGTGGGACAATTCTTTACCAAAGATTTCATTCTTTCCCAAGCTTGAGCAACATGCTCATTATCAAGTTGTTTAAACTTCATTATTTCACTTCTCATGGATATAATCTTAGCAGGAGGATAGTATTTTCCAATAAAAGCATCTTTGCACTTAGTCCAAGAATCAATACTATTCCTAGTTAAGGAATTCAACCACTCTTTAGCTTTTCCTCTCAAAGAGAAAGGAAACAATTTCATCTTAATAATATCACCATCTATATCCCTATGCTTTTGCATCTCACAAAGTTTAACAAAGTTATTTAGATGGGAAGCAGCATCTTCATTACCAATACCAGAAAATTGTTCTCTCATAACAAGATTGAGCAAAGCAGGTTTTATCTCAAAGAAAGTATTTTCAGCCACAGGTGGATCAATAGGTGTGCTCATAAAATCATTGTTGTTGGTGCTAGTGAAGTCACACAACTTAGTGTTTTCAAGAGTAGTCATTTTTTTGGGTTTTCAAATAAGAAAGCAAACTAGTAAAACTATTTTTTTGTGTTTTTGATAAACAAACAAGCAACCAAAGCAAAAAGAAACTAAGCAAAACAAAATCAACAAAGTAAAGAGATTGGTTATGAGGGACTCCCCTTGTGAAGATGTCCTTGACTCCACGGCAACAGCGCCAGAAAAGATCTTGATGTGCTCGTCGTTCGACGTAGAGCTCGTTGGGAACCCCAAGAGGAAGGTATGATGAGCACAGCAACAAGTTTTCCCTCAGTTATGAAACCAAGGTTTAATCGAACCAAGAGAGCAAGGAAACACCCCAAAGGTGTTACTAGCTGAGCTTTGGCAGGCGCACTAGTGCTAGTAGCAACGTGGAGACCTGCACAACACAACCACAGAACTTTGTCCCCAACTTGCGATGAGGTTGTCAATCTCACCGTGTTTTGCGAAAAACAAAGGATTAAACGTATCGAATGGAAAGAAGTAAAAGTTTGCAGAAAGTAAACACAAAACAGTAAAAGATTGTAGATTGTATGTAAAGAGAAAGGACCGGGATCCATAGTTCACTAGAGGTGGCTCTCCTTAGATAGATAACATGCTAGGTGAACAAATTACAGCGGGGCAATTGACAAACACCGAGAAAGCAATACATGCATATACTAATCATCTTGACTCTTTTGAGACTTGATTGGGCAATACAACATAATACATAGACCGCCATCCAACTGCATCTATGACTAATAATCCACCTTCAGGTTATCATCCGAACCCCCTCTAGTATTAAGTTGCAAGCTACAGATTATTGCTTTATGAACTGCGTGTAAAGTAAACAATATGATTGTTCTATGAACAAAGGATTGTTGTTTTCTCCCTAGTAGAAACAACACATCTAGTACCTTAGAGATTTCTATCACTTCCCCAGATTACCATAGGCATGAACCCACTATCGAGCATAAATACTAACTCTTGGAGTTGCTAGCATCTACTTGGCCAAGATAGCTATTAACAACGGAAAGCATGCAAGATCACAAATAACAAAGACATGATAGAATCAATAATTAATCTAAAATAGCATCTCAATATCTATCTGATCCCCGCAAACACAACATGTATGAATTACAAATAGATGATCTTGCTCATGAACGGAGCTCACAAGATCTAAACATGAAAGCACAAAGGAGGAGAACCAGTCATCTAGCTACTACATGGATCCGTAGTCCAAGGATGAACTATTCACGCATCACACCGGAGGATTGCATGGTGATGAAGAAGGCCTCCAAGGTGAATTCCCCTCTCCAGCAGGGTGCCGGGAAGAGCTTTAGATCCCTCCCGATCTAGGGATGGAGATGATGGCGGCTACAGACTCTTTCGTGGATTTTTGATCGGGTACTTAGGGTTTTCGTCCCGAGGGCAATATATAGGCGGAAGGAGAGGCCGAGGGGTGTCGGGAGCGGCCACACCACCCCCTGGCGCGAGCCAGGCCTGGCCGCGCGGCCAGGTGGTGTGGTGGCTCCCTGGCCCTTCTCCGTCTCGTATTCTGGCACTTGATCCCTTTCGGAAAAATAGGCACTTTAGCTTTTGTCCCGTCCAATTCCGAGAATATTCATTTTCTGACTTTCCTGGAACCAAAAACAGCAGAAAACAGGCAGCTGGCACTGTGGCTCTTGTTAATAGGTTAGTCTAAGAAATTATTATAAAAAGTACTCTAAAGTTGGAACAAAACACAAGAAAGTGGATAAAACAAAGCATGGAACATCAAAAATTATAGATACATTTGCAATGTATCAGAGAGAACGTTGATGCCTTCACCAACTTCAACAACAACACCAGCTTCGATAATGAACATGTGTGGTTCACTGACACGGGCGCCACCGACCACATTACTGGCGAACTCGACCATCTCACTGTCCGTGACAAGTATCATGGACATGATGAAGTTCAGACGGCGAACGATTCAGGTATGGTTATTGAATATATTGGGCAATCATCTATTCAAACCTCGGATAAACCTCTCTCTTTGAATCAAGTTCTGCACATTCCTGCTGCCACTATGAATCTTTCTTCCGTACATCGTTTAACATCTGATAATAATGTGTTCCTTAAATATCATCCTTCATATTTTTTTATTAAGGATCGTGCCACGAGGAAGGTTCTTCATCGAGGGGAATGTGAAGGGGGTCTTTACCCTCTCACTTCGTGTTCATCGCTGCCATCCAATAAACATGCCTGCTCCGTTTCTTCACCAAGCCAGGAGTTGTGGCACTGCCACCTCAGTCATCCCGCCACGCCAATAGTTTGCCGTGTCCTTCAAATAAATAATCTTGTTTTTTCTATAGTTTCTGCTCCAGCATCAATTTGTGATGCGTGTCAAGTAGCGAAAAGTCATCAGTTACCTTATTATCATACACATAAACCTTCGTCCTCGTCACTTGAACTTATTTATTCGGATGTTTGGGGACCGGCTATTACTTCTGCCGGTGGTCATAAGTATTATGTAAGTTTCATTGACGATTTCAGTAAATTTGTGTGGTTTTATCCCCTTAAGAACAAATCTGATGTTTTTGCTATTTTCACACAATTTCAAACACTTGTGGAGCATAAACTTGGCAAGAAAATTATTTGTATCCAGACCGATTGGGGAGGGAAATATCGCAAACTCCACTCTGTTTTTCAGCGCATTGGCATTGACCACCGAGTCACTTGCCCTCATGCACACCAGCAAAATGGGGCTGTCGAGCGCAAGCATCGTCATATTGTTGAGATGGGCCTTGCCCTTCTTTCTCACTCCAACGTTCCTTTGAAATATTGGGACGAGGCCTTTAGTACCGCTTGCTATCTTATAAATCGTCTACCTACACATGTTCTTTAGAACTCCACTCCGATCACCACCCTTCTTAATGAAACGCCCAACTACAATTTTCTCAAAGTTTTCGGCTGTGCTTGTTGGCCGCACCCTCGTCCGTACAATGCTCGCAAGCTACAGTTCCGATCTCGGTGGTGCGTTTTTCTAGGCTATAACATGCTCCACAAAGGGTACAAATGTCTTGACACTTCAACTGGTCGGGTCTATGTCTCTCGCGACGTTGTTTTTGATGAGGGAATTTTTCCCTTCTTAAATTCTAATCCTAATGCTGGTCCTCGTATATGTTCTGAAGAACTTCTTCTCTCGAGTGTAGATGATGCCCATATGTTTACTAATCATGATAATGTTCCCTTGCCGTCTAATTCTCCCATGCAGCTGCAACTTCCTCACATTCAGGACCCTACACCGGTGTTGACTGACGCGTCTGGTTCCCCTACAGCATCGCCTCTGCATGGTGGTTTGTGGACACCGCCTACACCGATTCACGACTCTGCCCGCGGTCGTCACCTGGAGTTGCACTTCGACGACTCTCCTGCTGGCTCCACTTCTTCCGCTGTCGCGGCAGCCGCAATGCCTCGGCAACCTGCCGATGCTTCACGGCAACCGGACGTGCCGCATTCTCCTGCCATGGGGCAAGACTCCGCCGCGTCTTCCACATCGATGGATGAACCTTCACCCACTGGCTCTACACCACCACGGCCACCTCAGGAAGGTCCGGTCACACGTGCTCGTGCAGGCATGCGGAAACCTCTTGTCCGTACTGATGGCACCATTTCATACGACACCAAGAAGGGCACCAAACTGGAATTTCTCTGTAGTGCTGCTCCGGATGCTATTTCCGAGCCTACTTCTCTTGCAATGGCTCTGAACTCACCTCAATGGAAGGATGCCATGGAGCAAGAGATTAGTGCTCTTCACAAAAATGGCACGTGGTCTCTTGTTCCTCCAGCTCGTGGCCATAATATTATTGACTGCAAGTGGGTATACAAGGTCAAGCGCAAGTCTCATGGTTCTGTTGATCGTTACAAAGCCCGTATCGTTGCCAAGGGTTTTCGTCAGTGCTACGACATTGATTATGAGGAGACGTTTAGCCATGTCGTCAAACCAACCACCATCCGTCTAGTTCTTTCCATTGCTGTGTTCTCATGGTTGGCATATGCGCCAATTGGATGTTCAGAATGCATTCTTGCATGGAGTACTTGATGAAGAGATCAATATGCGTCAGCCCCCTAGGTACCAAGATTTGCGGCAGCCACATCTTGTGTGCAAGCTGCACAAGGCTCTTTATGGCCTCAAGCAGGCCCCTCGGGCATGGTTTGCTCATCTCAGCTACAAGCTTCAGAGCCTCGGCTTCACCTCTTCACGTGCTGACACATCCCTGTTCATCTACACATCTGGTGACACGGTTCTTTATGTGTTCATCTATGTCGATGATATCATCGTGACAGGCTCTTCGTCTGAGGCTATTCAGCGCCTTGTTCGAGATTTGCATGCCTCGTTTGCTCTCAAAGACCTTGGAGGTCTTCACTATTTCCTTGACAGTGAGGTGAAGCCTGTTGTTGATGGCATTATTCTCTCCCAAACCAAATATGTGCAAGATTTACTTCGTCGTGTTGGTATGCATACCAGCAAAGGAGTTACCACACCTATGTCTCTCACTGAGAAGCTCTTGATTTCCATTGGTGATCCACTTGACCTCGAGGAGACGACCAGATATCGTAGTAGCATGGGTGCCCATCAATACTTGGTTCTCACACGGCCCGATATTGCTTACTTAGTTAACAAGGTGTGTCAGTATCTCCATTCCCCTACCAGCGTGCATTGGACGGCGGTGAAACGAATTCTTCGGTATCTTAATCACACTGCATCCACTAGTATGGTCATTCGGCGATCTTCTTCCACATTGGTGAGTGCCTTCTCTGACGCAGACTGGGCGGGTTGCCCGGACGATCGGAAGTCCACAAGTGGTTTTGCTGTTTTCTTTGGATCCAACTTGATCTCTTGGAGTGCGCGCAAGCAGGCGATTGTCTCTCGCTCGAGTACAGAAGCTGAATATAAAGCTCTCGCAAATGCTACTACTGAAATTGTTTGGATACAATCATTACTTGGAGAGCTTGGAGTTTTTCAGTCTCGGACAACAGTTCTTTGGTGTGATAATCTTGGAGCGACATATTTGTCAGCAAACCCGGTGTTTCATGCACGGACCAAGCACATCGAAGTTGATTTTCACTTTATTCGGGATCGTGTGGCGCGCAAGGTATTGGACATTCGGTTCATACCCTCTCAAGATCAAGTAGCAGACGGGTTTACAAAACCATTGTCTGTTCGTTTACAGGAACTGTTCAAACACAACCTCAACCTTCGGTCATTGTGATTGAGGGGGTGTGTTACCATATTGACGTAGTCTTCCTGTACATGATAGGATCCGTAGTCATTAAACTATCATTAAGCTAATCCGATCTTGCCTCCCATGTTTAGAGGAAACGATCCATGATTGGTTGTAACCATACCTGTAATCTGCTATGCATATATAAAGAGGAGAGGTGCACCGGTTGGGTTGCACAAGCCAAAATAACCTATTCTGTTATAATGCTCACATAGGGGGTAGAAATATGAGTTGGGCCACTACCGCACAAGGAGCCTGCCAGCCATGAGGACACGGTTTTGCAGTATCAGCCAAGTAAAGAGGTGACACTTGGATGGGGGGCAGGCCTGCCAAATCGTGGGAACCAACGGCAAAAGCATAGAACCCAAAAACTGTAGCCAATATGCCGAAGCCGCCGCATAGGTGCCGGAGTCCGAGCAGCGCCAAGTGAAGATGACATATCCCGTCCTATGGACATCCCTACTACGGACTTCCCTACATCCTTACCACCAAGTTCCCCAAGTGGACCGATGATCCGTGCCCGAACCAAACTACTATTTTCCCCGTTTTAAAATGTAAGATGTTTTAGATTTGTGAAGATAATGTATCTAGACACCTTTTAGTGTGTAGATTCAGAGTGAACCTCTCCGAACCTACACACTAAAATACGTCAAGATACATTATCTTCACAAAGCAAAAACATCTTATATTATGAAACAGAGGGAGTACAAGATAAGGTTAACTCGCTTCTTTTCTCGTGTGACTTCGATACATCCATAAATGGCTTGCTACTTCATGCCACTACATTGTGCATACTTAGGTACGAAGTCCCGACGCATCGACAAACCATCTCAGAAAAAGAATGTGCAAAGTTGGCTACAGGACCGGAGTTTCCACCCGCGACCACCCGGAATCTCCGCCCCTGCACCGTACCGCACCGGGCTGCAAGCTTCTGGAAATGATCTGGAGTCTCCGACCGCGACCGGAATCTCCGCCAACACGCACCCAGAGTCTCCGGCTCGCCCAAGCCTGACCGTAGTTGCGAGCCCCTAGAGAGCATCCGGAGTCTCCGACGTCCACTCCAGAGTCTTCGCCCCGACCGGAGTCTCCGACCCCACAACTCCGGAGTCTCCATCCTATGTCATGGGCTTGCGCGCCATCAGCTGGTCCTTTGGCCCATGTACACTCCAACTCACCCAGAACTTACCCTTAATCCCCAAACTACCCGTGTTTATGTGTCTAGCCTATATATAGCCCCACCCCACTATTGTAAACCCTAGACTTGGATAATTGAATTAGAAGAAACCCTTGTGGATCTATCTAGTTCTAGTCTCATGCTCCTTGACAAAGAGCACCAATTATCCCCCAACCTCTTGAGCTTTGCATAGTGCGTTCAAGTTGCACACGGTCTTGGAGCCGGTGTCCCTTCTCTAAGCTGTCAAGACCTCGCCAAGTCTCGCGCTCACCATGTTGGTTAGAGAGAGAGTGTGTGTGTTCTTGACCGCCACCGATCCTGGGGATTGTGTCGGACTGGTTGCCGCCGGCGTGAGCTATTGGCTTGTATCGTGTTTCTTATGTGTGTGTGTATGTGTGTTCATCGAGTTCTTCGCGTGTGTGTTCGTAGATTTCATCCTCTCCCTCACACACCCGCCTTCATCTCGATTTCCACGGGAATTCGTGAAAGATTGGGGAATCCACCCCTAACATAAGACATCCGGCGTGTCCGGCTGGAGGTGTAGTGAAACTGCGGCAGTCCACGGATGCACGAAATCTGGTAAGAGAGCCACGGTAACGCGCCCTCTGAGGTCAGCCACCCACTGCAAAAGAGAGTCCCGGTAACTCTTTCTCTAATATCCAAGCAAAAGTGTACCACATTAGCAGGAACCATCACTCTATAGCTCACACTTGTGCAACTCAGGTGCTTAGAAACTCTCTAGGTCCACCTATCTACAAGTTCTGTTCTTCAGCTCACTCTAATCCCATTTGTCATGCTCTCTCTACCATTCAAAACTGAAGCTGGCAGGGCTTTGTAATAAACTCTGTATTCTGCTGTTGAGCTATTGTATATATTTGGCGCCTCAAACACCTCTTGCTGTTCAAAAAAAGAAGTGATTCAACAACTTGGCTTGCAAGAGGTGTAAACCCGACCACACCACATTCAACGGTATTAGATTCTCAGCTAACTAGGTTGGTGTCTCTTGCAGCTATCTAAAACATTCAAGATTAGTCTAGTTTATTTATAGGTATCTTCAATTTTGTTATGATATTCTTTCTCTTCCACCTGAGTTCACTGTTCAAAAAATCATCCAAATCAGCGATTAATAGGCCGATTAATTGCTACTAGGGACCTAAACGTGTCGATTACCACTAATCAGTTATGTTAATTCTTTAGCCCGACTAATAGCTCTGACAGACCAATTACTAGGTATATTCCCGATTAACTACTACACTTGGTCAAAAAAGTTGCAAAATTTTTAACGCATATCGACCGTCCAACCGCTAGCCCGCTCCAATGAAGTAGGTTTTGCAAAGCTCCCGCTCGACTCCTGCCTCCAAGAGCTCGATTCCTGCCGACACCAACCAGTACCCTGGGTAGGTGGTGGGAGAAGAGTCGCTCGTGACCTTGAAGAATAGGTTAGAGAGGAGAACCGTATGTGTTTTAATGGACTTTTGGACTCGAGATAAGTAGGGTTGGGCATATAATCGGCCCATATACTATTTATTTCTTATATACGCATGTTTCAGGTGCTAATTTGTGTAGGTTGCACCCAAATTCCGATTAGTCGCTACTCCCAAGCGGACCGAGCAGTTAACGATTATCAATTTCCTCACCATTGCCTAAGTTGCAGTGGAATCTCGAGATGCAAAAGGAGGAAGTCGGGATGAAGACTTTGAAACATCTTGGTGTAAAAGATAGAATCTACCGAGAATGTGTCATTCAAACGGAGCTTATCGGGGAATAGACTTACTTCGTGGAACATACTGCTTCAACGTTTAACCACAATACAGTTGTTTGAAAGCTCCGATGAGTTCACCAGAAACTTGTTGGAGATGGCAAATTCTCAATAGATTCTATGTATAGAGATTTAATCCAACCTATGATTCGAGTTGAAATAAAAGAAGTTGGAAGATGAAGGTACTATTGGAGACCAATCTTTTGCTTGGTATATTCGTTGGGGTATAATTCTTACAAAAGATAACCTTGTTAAAAAGAATTGGCATCATGATGAGATAAAAAAATTCAATATAAATTTACTCGTTCTATATGGTCAGTTATTCAGATGGCTTTTGGACTATCTCCTCCTACTAGTATTACTAATGCATTTAGAAATTGGTTACGTGCGATTGATAATAAGTAAATAATTCTTATTAGGGTGGGAGCGCTTACCTTTATTTGATCACTGTGGCTATGTAGGAATGATAAGGTTTTTAACGATAAATCGTTCTCTTATGCAGGTCATCCATCGATGCACCGTTCATTTCTAATTATGGTTAACACTACATCGTGTGGAACGGAGAGACATATTTATGGTTCGCGTACTATTGAAGGATACGGCGAAAGATATTTTTTCCCAATGTGGATGTCAACGTGATCTTAGGATCGACCCTCCACTTATATATACGTTTTTTAGAGTTTGATGATTCTTGTAATTTGACTTGTTTTACTTTTTCTGCTAGATTTAGAACTAGTGTCAGCTCTGTTTTTTCGAAATGAGGATTACCCGGACCTCGGTATCTATAGATACATAGGGCCTCTTTATTACTTTATTACTTCATCGATAGAACTTGTATCGGCTGTATGTATTTCAGTTATTTAGAGACCGAGTGTAAAAGGAGTACTTAAAACTAATAAAGAGGCCATTTATAAAAAGAATGAACAAAACATCGCCAAGAGTTGAGGTCTCAGCGCGGCACGTTGGCGCGACGACGTCCTGGGCCACCTGGAACAGTCACTCGGCCTGCGATGTGCCACCACCGGCACGTAAGCTGCTATGCCATCCGTACGCGTCCGAACCTGAGCCACTCGTCTTCGCGGCCAAGTGGCCAGCTCAGTTGTCCACCACAAAAATTCCACGGCGCAAATATCCCCTCACCGATCCGTGCTGCTCTTTTCCTTGAGAGCACAACAGCAGCTTCGCGTGCTCGTCTCGCCGGTTGACCGTTGCGATGCTATAATTGACCAATTTACTACTCAGTAGTGATTAGTACTAGTATTTTAGTTTCCTCGTCGCTCTGCTTGATTGATTGCTTCCTTGAGCTCAGCACGGTACCCTCGGCTATGGCAGCGCCGTCATGGTCATCTTGCTGCGCCTCTACCTCCACTCGTCCTCTGCTTAGTCCTCCTTCCATCAGCAAGAGCAGGAAGCTATGGTGGACAAGCAGCGGTGGTAGGAGCGGTAGTGGAGGGAAGACGCAGCAGCTGTCCATCTGCGCGGTGGCGGCACCGGCGGCCGTCGACTACGCTGACACCGCCGCCGGCGACGTGCCCTCCCTGAAAATCAGGCTGCTGGTGAGTATTTGGAAGAATCCCAGTCTCTGGCCCGGACATTTCTTGGCCGCTCGTTCGTTGATGGATTCTTGACTCCTCCTTCGCGTGATTTCGTGGATGCAGAGCGCGGTGTCCGGGCTGAACCGGGGCCTCGCGGCGAGCCAGGAGGACCTGGAGCGCGCGGACGCGGCGGCGAGGCAGCTCGAGGCGGCGGCTCCAGCCCCCGTGGACCTTGCCAAGGACCTCGACAAGCTGCAGGGGCGGTGGAGGCTGGTCTACAGCAGCGCCTTCTCGTCGCGGACGCTCGGCGGCAGCCGCCCCGGCCCGCCCACCGGCCGTCTCCTTCCTATCACCCTCGGCCAGGTCAGTACCGGAGTCGGGACCAATCTTGAACTGGACCGAGAATTGTTTCAGAAATGTGACTGCGGAATTCCGCTCCCAATTGCGTTTTGCGCATCCCAGGTGTTCCAGAGGATCGATGTGGTCAGCGAGGACTTGGACAACATCGTGGAGCTCGAGCTCGGCGCGCCGTGGCCGCTGCCGCCGATCGAGGCCACGGCCACCCTCGCGCACAAGTTCGAGATTACCGGTGAGCCACCGTGCCTGCTAGTGCCTAGGCTCTTCCATTCTGCCTGCTGTCTGTCAGAATTCTTCTGACGCCTGCCTTGCCGCTGCCACTGCCAGGAACCGCGAGCATCAAGATCAACTTCGACAAGACGACGGTGAAGACGAAAGGAAACCTGTCCCAGCTGCCTCTGCTAGAGGTGCCCCGCCTCCCGGACAACCTCAGGCCGCCGACGTCCAGCACCGGGAGCGGCGAGTTCGAGGTGACCTACCTCGACGACGACACCCGCGTCACCAGGGGAGACAGGGGGGAGCTCAGGGTGTTCGTCATCTCATGAGCCGATTTTGCTGAGATCTCACCTCTCCGCGCTCCCACTTTTTTTGCCCCCTAACATGATACTGCATCTTGTACTACTAGCATTCTCTGCATAGGTGCGATTGTTTCTGTGTTGCTGAAAATTCTGTCACGAGACCATATATTATGATCTGTTCGGCCAGGTAAGACCATCTTGTGTTGGAACTCTTCATGTAGCGGCAAAGTTCCCACGAAACATTGCGTTAACATTAACCATGGGAAGCAATTAAGAACAAAACATAATAACCAAAAAAGAAAGGGGCATTCCGAGAATCGAACTCGGGACCTCTCGCACCCAAAGCGAGAATCATACCACTAGACCAAATGCCCTGTACGATGAGGACAAGAATTCTCTATTATCAATCCTCATGGGAAAAAGTTCCAAACAAACCTTGAAATCCTAGTTGAAAGATAAATCAAACCCAAAACTCTAAATCCCGGAAATTGACACTCCCAACTTATCAATCCCGGTCTATTTTAGACTCTTGGAACTATTTGGTACAACAGTGATAAAAAATCCTGGCCATATGTCATATCCATCTTCTTCAATCTCTTTCTATTTTTCAGATTGACCAAGAAATTAGCCCGTAGTGAAAAACAGAAAACACAAACGTCTAGGCCGCGTGGGCACGATCATAACAGGCGTAGCAGGTCCTCGACGGGATCTAGTCTGCTACTACGATCCCTTTTTTGCTACACCCTCTGTCAGATCTATTCGCTACTATGTTTGTTGCTCCCAGAAACAGCTACTGGTTGGTTTAACCGTGAGCTTTTACAAGGGAATCAATCAAACAATCAATTCGTGTATCAGGGAATCAATTGTAACCATGAGCCTATAAAGGGAATCAATCGACCCTGAGCTCTATTCCTGGGCAACGAGCACAACGACAATGGCCGGAGGGCCTCGTCCTCGGCCCCACCTCCGAGCTCTTTTTCCCTCAGAACAATCCATCGTCGAGCACATCTCTCTTCCTGATTCTTTGCTTATGTACTCCTCTGCAGGACGCGCAACCGCGGGCGAGGAAGAACGCAAGCCATCCGTCCTCTAGAGGGCGCACCGCCGTGGGCGAGGAAGCACACGGACGATGTGTTCCGTCGCGCTACTATGTAGGATGCGCCACCGCGTCAAGTTGCCAGAGTTCGTTGGAGAAAGGGCATTATCAAGAGAGAAGGTTGAGATGGATATGACAGGTGGGCCAGTGCCGTCGGTGGGAGTAGCAATTGGATTTTTTTATTCTGACCTCACACACAGGTCCAGGGTACGAAATAGATCGAGATTGACAAATTCAGGGTGCCAATTTCCGGGATTCAGAGTTCAGGGTTCGATTTATCTTTCGTCTACGAGTTCAAGGTTTGTTTTTGACTTTTCCCATCGTCATGGGTAGCATGAAGCGGGCGCCACGGCCGGAGGACTGCACGGCGGCCAAGGCGATCCGGTGAAGCCGCGCTGCATCGGCGTGCATGGGCATAGGATGACCAGAAGCATCGTTCGACGTGGATGCAGAATGTAGTTGCTGCTGGATCTCTGTCACGTGGGTTCGAGGAAACATTTCTGGGTATGACTTCATGTCAGCAAAATACAAACTCAAACCTTCTCAAGGTTTAAAATAGACCGGGATTCCAAAGTTGGCGTGGCTATTTCATGGATTACAAGTTTAGAGTTTGATTTCGCTTTTGCCTACGAATTCAATGTTTGTTTTGAACTTTTTTCCTTTGTAGTACGATGTAACCGTACGACACCACACAAGTCAGAATATGGACCATGCATGACAAAGTTAGGCTAACTACATGGTCCCCGCAAACGGACCCTGCGGGTTCTAACTGGTCCGGTCGGACAGGCTCAACGACACTCCGCAAATAACGATTTATCCTTTTTTGGCCCAGACAACCCTATTTCCTTTCAAAACTTGGGCCGGATTTGCGGTGAAAACGGACAGAAAAATGCCACTGATCTGTCCACCCCGTCCACCCAGTAGCCCGCGTGTCATACAGACATGCGCCCACCTACCCCACTTCCTCTCACACCACGGGTCGCCATGGACCTGCGGTCCTCGCCACGGCCGGCGCACCACCGCGCCGCCGGCCTCCTCTTATCCTCCCCACCACGTGCTGGCCGCGCCTCCTCCCCTGCGCGTGCCGGTCGCGCCTCCTTCCCCGGCGAGCTCCTGCCCCGCGCTGCTAGCCTCCACTCTTCCATTGTGCACGTCGACCATGCCTCTTCCCCTGGCCGGCAGCGCCTCCTCCCTTGGTGAGCTCCGGCCGGCGTGCTCCCACCCCGCGCTCTGCGCCGCCGACTCCGCTCACTCCGCCACCTCCTCCTCCCTTTGAACACCGGAGAGCCTCCTCCCTTGCAATCTCCATCCCGAGCTCTGGCCGGCGAGCTCCTGCCCCGCGCCGACCTCTTCCCCATACACCACGTCAACCTCCGCACCATGCACCACTCCGCCGACCGCCCCGTGCACCACGTCGCCGATAACCTCACAACGTGGGATGTTGTTAGCCACGGACAAACACCGAACATCAGTCCATGCTTCCCCGCAAACGGTCAAAATCGAACGTTTAGCCTTCTTCGACGGCGGTGTGGTTGGAGTTGGCTGAAACTCTGATCTACGCGTGCACGAGCCCTATCATTCCGTCACTAGGGGAAAAGTGAAGGGTCTAAACAACAAAATTGATGACATCATCATGATTAAATTTGAAAAACTGAAAATTTAAAATATTTTATAGATCTAACCGTTAAGAATCCGTTTTTAACATTGGGATACTCGCACCAAGATCTTTGAAATTAGATCTAATGCTATAATTGATAATTTTTTAGGGACCCAAAAGTTACTCACTTGCGACTCGTGAGTTATCCGTACTATAATATGTAAGTTATCTGCCCTATCAACGATTAGTTGCACTATCAATAATTAATTTTGGCTAAAAAATACATATCACTTTACATTTATCTTTTGATGTTTTCAAGTTTAAAAGTTACCACCAGGTTTAATAAATGATTACCACTTTGGATGGTAATTTTACCGTGGACAAGCATGTATTTATACATTAAAACACCTAGACAACTTCATAAGGAACTAGGACAATAACTATATCTATTTCATGATAACAACTACATCCAAAAATTGATGGGTAACTCCATAGATACAGGTTAGCTATTAGTGTGAGAGTTGGGGTAACTACGTCACTTAGTTAGGGTTATGGGTAACTCTAAATTATTGGTAGATAACAATTAGTTAGGGGCATGGGTAACTACGTTAATTTGGTGACGATATCTATACGTTGAACACGTGGATAACTTTATTAGGTATCGGAGTGATAGGTATTAGTTAGAAGACATGATAACTACATGTATACTATGATTGTAACTATACTCTAAAAAACACCTGGTAACGCTATCATGAAGACCCAAATAAATCCATATATAGTATTGGTAAATATATCCTAAACACCTGGGTAACTCTATAAGTATTAGGTCGATAACTTTACCTTGAACAACTAGGTAACTTCAGTAGTATTGTGTTGGTAACTATTGGCTAGAGGGAGGGGTGGTTGTACTGGGTTAGTAACTATTAGCTAGAGGACGTGTTAGCTACAAGGGTGCTAGGCATCGCTGCAGGAGAAGATCTTGTTTGTTTAGTAACAAGTTTTGATTTGGGCTTCTCGCTGGTCTTTTTCATCATGCTGATGACACCAACTCTGTGTGCCAACTCGTTGAGACTCCAAGTACAGAGTGATGTAGCAAGGATGTTTTCCCCACAAGGATGGCTCGAGGGTTTATATGAAACTCTTAGGGATCTGAGCAACTTCCTTTTTCCAGTATCTTCTAGCAACCTATCAAACAAAGTATTTGACTTGTGCCCCCAACTAATTGTCAAGCACAAGGCTAAACTTAAATAAAATAGTAAAGTAATCTATAAATAAAATAGGAAAGTAAAAATAATAAATTAAAGTTGTTTTGGGGTTCTTGTTTATGCTTGTAGAAAGTAAAAGTGTTTTTGTGTTTTCAATAGTTGCGGAAAATGTGAGGTACAATAATAGCAAGTAAAATGGTATGTTTCTTATAATTAAAGTGTACCGGAGTTTATGGGTTCACTCTTCTACTTTCTCATAAAGTGTGGTGGTGATAAAACAGATCGCAAATAACATAAAAATGTTGAAACTTCATTATGTGTTTGATTAGCATTCATATGGGCATCACGTCCTAGAATAAACATGATACAACACATCTTATTTATACTCCTCTAGAAAGGGAAAACTTCATGCAATCTAGATTTAGGATAAAAAACAGAGTATAGCCTTAGAAACTTTGACATGATGTTTGGATGAAAAATATGCAACCTTGAACAAACAAGATCATCCTGGTTGTCACCAAATGACTATAACATATGCATACACTTAATCCCTAGTGAGGTAACAAAAGAAAGGTAAAAACCATAGTAGATCTCGAACTTGTTGTCACAATCCAATTACTACTACTTGTTACTGTAGGGGTTCATGTATGAAAACAATAAATTTTTACCCTACGCCCCTGAACCCCTTTGTTGCCAGGACCTATCTATTAGTAATACAGTAACGGGAGGGGATTTTTGCGAACTTACCCTTGAAGACCAAATAGCGTTGTCAATGCTCGGGAGAGCGTGGTTGATGTAGATGAGCCAAAGCCGACCTCAAGGTTGTGATGAAGTCCTCACGCTCCTGTGGCTCCAACGACTTCTAGTGCCTCAAATGTTACACCTCGTTGGGAGTTACATGCATTCGGTGCCTGGCGATGACTCCCGCTTCCCCGATCCAGCAGCAGTTGTGGAAGTAGAGCTCTTGGATCCAAATCCCGCAGCGCGACGGTGCTCCGTGGTGAAGAAGACTCTCGTTCGCGCAATCCGAACTTGAGACCATGGTCATAGGAGAGAGAAAATATCAATTGGAGGTCTCTCCAAAAGTGAGGAAACCTTTATCGAATATTGTGTTGTTTATATTTGGTCAAAATACTCCACTATATATAGGGGAGCAGGCACTCCCTCCCTCAAAATCCCGGGATGGGACTAATCATGGGAGGAGGAGGGTGATACGTCGTAAACGTATCTATAATTTTTGATGTTCCATGCTTGTTTAGTATCTACTTTGCTTTTCTTTGTCAACACTTTGAGGTATTTTTATATGTTTTCTAGGACTAACCTATTAACAAGATGTCACAGTGCCAGTTGCCTATTTTCTTCCGCTCTTGGTTCCAGAAAAGCCAGAAAATGAATATTCTCGGAATTGGACGAGACAAAAGCCAAAGTCAATATTTCATCGAGGGGAACACGAAGCCAGAAGACGAGACGGAGAAGGGCCTCGAGGGGGCCACGCCCCTGGCCGTGTGGTCTGGCCCATGCCTGGGGGGGTGCAGCCGCCTCGGGCACCCCCTCGACCACCCCTTTCGCCTATAAGAAGCCTCCGATCCAGAAACCCTAAATAATCCAAGAGAAAGCCATGAAAACTTACACAGCACCGCTGCCACCGAAGGGGAGGTTCAGGGGACAGAAAGTCTCTGTTCCAGCACCCTGCCGGGACAGGGAAGTGCCCCCGGAGCCATCTCCATCGATCTCCACCACCATCTCCATCGTTGTTGCTGATTCCCATGATGATGAGGGAGTAGTTCTTCCTCGAGGCTAAGGGCTCTACCGGTAGCTATGTGTTCATCTCTCTCTATGCGTGATCTTATTGAGATCATGAGCTTTGTAATCTATAGATCTATTCTGCTACTCAAGTGCTTTAATGAATCTCTGCTTATCCCCACGTGTGTGAAGTTGACAGTGTGCACACCGTGTGGCACTTTGGCTAAGGTTACATAAATACTTATCATAAGTATAATTTGAGTTGGATGTCTTTATGAAATTGTGGTGTTTGTTAGAACCATCTAGCACTCAAGGTGATAGTGAGGGGTTATCTAGATGGGAAAAGCGAATTTTGAGGTGTGCTGTTATAGCCCTACCATGGATTAGAGTTATCCAACCGAAGAGTAGTTCAGAGTAGTATCATAAAGAGAAGATATTTATATGAGAGTGTTCACTAGTGAAAGTATGATCCCTAGGCCTTGTTTCTAAGCATTGAAACACCGTTTGCAACTAGATCTATTACATGTTTGCTTGCTTCCATCTTTATTTGAGATTGCCTTTAGTCTCTTCCTACCCGTTAAGCTCTTTTCTGGCACCGTTGTCTTATATCCATAACACTTGTATTTCACTATCTCTTCACAAAACTAGTGCACCTATACACCTGACAAGTGTATTGGGTGTGTTGGGGACACAAGAGACTTCTTGTATCTTGATTGCAGGGTTGCTTGAGAGGGATACATTTGACCACTTCCTCCCTGAGTTCGATAAACCTTGGGTGATCCACTTAAGGGAAACTTGCTGCTATTCTATAAACCTCTGCACTTGGAGGCCCAATAATTGTCTACAAGAATATAAGTGCATAGACATCTAGCTATTTTCTGGCGCTGTTGCTGGGGAGGTAAGGTAAAAGGTACTCACAACATCTTCTAGTACTGTTGTTGGTGTGTGAGTGCTCGAAGTTATTTCCTTTAGATTCTGCAATTATATCTTTTTGTTTCTTGTTTTTATTTTCACTAGTTAGGCTTAATGGAAAACAACAACAAAATTAGAGAGCTTTATACTATTTATCTTGAGTTAGGACATGAAGTGTTTGAAGAGAAAATTAAAAAAACCTATGGAACTTTATTTGCATGGTAATAGCAATGTTATTAGTATGAATTCTTCGAACACCATTATTGCTAATGCTATGGAAAAGTATAAGCTTGGGGAAGCTGGTTTTGATGAGCATGATATTTTTAGTCCCCCAAGCACGGAGGAGAAAATTTACTTTGATGATACTATATCTCCGATATGATGATTACAATGATGAGTATGATATTTTCAGCCCACCTACTATTGAGGAGAAAATTAATTATGATTACAATATGCCTCCTATATTTGATGATTATGGTGATGAGAATAATAATGACAGCTATTTTGTTGAATTTGCTCCCACTATGATTAATAAGAATGACTATGCTTATAGGGAGAGTAATAATTATTTTATGCATGTGGCTCATGATAAGAATGTTTTATGTGATATTTATATTGTTAATTTTATTCATGATGCTACTGAAATTTATTATGAGAGAGGGAAACATGGTTTTATGTATCTCAACAATATTAAGTTTCCCCTATTTATGTTGAAAATTTTGAAGTTGCACTTGTTTTGCTTTCCTATGCTTATTTCTTTGTGCTTTCATGAATTGTTTCTTTACAAGATTATTTTTCATAGGAAGTGGGTTAGACTTAAATTTATTACATATTTGCTTCTTGATGCTCTCTTTTACTTCAATTCATATTTCTTATGTGAGCATTATTGAAATTATCATGCCTAGCTCAAAGGCGTTAAAGAAAAACACTTATTGGGAGATAACCCAAATTTTGTTAGGAATATTTTGTTGAGTCTTGGAAGTTATTGCCTCAGTAATAACCTCTCCTTATCCTTTTTGTTTGGTTTTTGTGCCAAGAGTAACCTCTAATGAGAGAGAAGTAAGACTTGGGAAAGTTGCTGTCCCGAAACAGATTTTTGTGCTTCACTATAAAAATTCGTGAAAAATCCCTGTTCATCGGATTGAGCTGTAATGTTTTGGGCTTCTGCCCCAGGTTGTTAGCTAACTTTCGTTATTTCAACACTTTTCGATTTGAGCAACAGAAGGTCTTCTAAAAAAATCGGTTTTTACCTGCTGGTCTGTTTTTACAGATTTCTGTCATTATTTGCATTTGCCTCTTTATCGATTTCTTTTTGGGTTCTTTTTGATGAATTGAGATTTTTGAGGGAATTTCTACAGTAGATTTTTTTAATGAAATTTTTTATGTTTTAAAACTAAAACCCAAAGGTTTATTATCTTTTGAATGCACTAATGTTGCTAATGAAGATTGTGTGAAGTTTTGTGTGAACGAAATTTTCAAGTGTAGGGAAAGAATGATGTAATGAGATGAAGAATGGACAAAAGCTCAAGCTTGGTGATGCCACCTCGTGTCACCCCAAGAAATATTCAAGAGGTACAAGCGTCAAAGCTTCTTCATCAATAAAAATCTCAGGTCTTTAAAGACACTTTGTTTTTATTGTTTCATGCACTGTTGTGTAGTTCTCGGAGCGTCTTTGTTTTTGTTTTTAGTTTTATTTTGCTTGGTTTGCTGCAATAAGTTGGTTGGATCCAAGCACTTCTTTTGGAGAGAGACACACTCTGATTTCATTGTTTAGAACACTCTAGTTTTCATTCTAGTTGTTTTGTGAGTGTTCTCTTTTGCTAGCACTAGGTTTAGCCTTAGTTTTCTTGTGCTTTTAGCTTAGAACTTTTTAGTTCTTCTTTGTGGATTTGTGAGACAAGCCCACTGATCTTTATTTATTAGTATCTTCGTAAGTTGTTTCAAATAAAGTTGATTTGGATTGGAAAAGAGTAGGAAAGTTTATGCTTAAGTGGTATAAAAGGAGCTTGTTTTTACTGTGACTTAGACTTTATCATGTCATGCTTGATATTGGTTTGGCTTTATGCTTAGTGATTTTTGATGTAGCATGACATGTCATAACAATTGAGATTGCTTAATGTGCCTTGAAAGAATCATGCGTTGTTTTAGCATATTAAAAGCATAATATTGTGGTATTCTCCTTTAAATGCTTTATTTGGGTTGACTTGGCGCATGCTCACACCATGTTAAGACTATACCAAGTCACCATAGCCTCTATGATCATTTAGTTTTCGACTTGTAATATCACTTTATGCTTTAATTAACGATGTTTTGTCGCTTTGCAAGATTATGGCCATTATTGCTCTCTTAGTTGGTCGCTCTTAGTTTTTTGCTAGCCTCCATACCAAGTATGAGTTCCACTCATGCATACAACTCCAAATAAAACCAAGTTATTCCAAAGAGTCCACCATACCTACCTATTAGCATTTGTTATTCCAAGTATATTCATGTTTTTATCTACCTTCCGAATTAAACTTGTTATGTTTAAATTAGTGATTAAAGCTCTCACAAACTTGATGGCACACTTTACTTTTCTTGCCCCTAATAAACTTGAACCATTGTGTCATCTATGTTGCATATGTTTGAACTTATACGTTGGGATTAGCAGAACCATGCTGTCATGGGGAACGCTTTCAACATTGCACTTGTACATTGTACCTAGTTGATATCATGCTCTTTTGTTTATGGATGTTGTCGGTGTGAAATAAAAGGGGAGCTTGTATGTCAACACCCGGATTTTTAATCCCAGATGCCGGTTATGCCATACCTCGCAATCCCAGGATTACCATTTTTGCGAGACATAACGGATTTGATATCACAATACATCATCCATTACAAACCATACATAAGGTCTTACACCAATAAGGATCTCATGATTGTAACTACCTCGGTGAATTACGCTCCTAGTTACAAGCCTGGATGAGCAGAAATGGTTGAAATAGTACGGTGGGGCCCAAATGCCACTCACAGGTAGACCTTTCGGCCGTCCCAACCATTTCCAAACATCGGGACAAGAACGGGCAGGCGTGTCGGCAAAGCGAGGATCAACTACATACACAAATGAGTATGTATGCAAGCCACCATAGAATGGTTCTCAGAGTCATTCCATCTAAAAAGAAAGGAAATATTGCAACGCCATACGGCAAGATCCAAATATCCTAGATAGATATAATAGTTTAGGATATCTCCTCATACATCAAACATCGAGTATCGGTGAGCGGAAAACAAGATCCGAGTACGGATAAGAAGCAAATCGGCATAAGATGCCCCATAAATAAACACATCCTACCAGATCTCACGGATCCCCATTCCGGAATCTCTACACGAATGATCGTTGCTCATCGTCCGTCTCCTCCACCCAGTATCCATCTTGCGAGTTTACATTCATGAATCAAACAATTTATCGTGTGAGACCCTAGGGTACTCGGCAAGTCTTTATGCCTCTAAAGGGACACAACACAGGGTGACGCAATTGCAGCAAAAGATAAACCCTAACAATTCTATAGATGCTGCTAACCATCCGCCCTAACCAGAGATGAGCGGATGTCCGTGAATTAATAACAACGATTATAACAGTAATATCAGCAGATCCATCCTCCTCCTCGCTTACCAAGCGAGAAGCGGACGAACAACCCCCATCCGTTGGCAGTTTTATTATCCATTCCATGAGTGTTGCACTATTTACTAGTCAGGTACTTAGTCAAATTAAAAGAGGTACTTTAGTTATTCTTGTCTATAATCGAGAAACTGTGCTCCAAGTCGTCCATAACCGCGTACACGGCTTTCAGAAAGTTTTACCCTGCAGGGGTGCACAAATAGCAACACACACTCGATCAACCTCGGAAAAACCAAATCAAAACCCAACGAGGCGTCCGACAAAGCGATCACGAGATTCAGAAATATTTGAGGCCACCCATTAAGCTACCATAGCGAAGCGGCCAGCTCGAGCGGACTCAAGGTTTGTGGGGACGATCAGCGACTAGGAACCGAAAGTGTGGTGGGCTTGTCGATCTGACAACGTCACGGCCCTAAACAGTACAGGTGCAGTACCTCGCACAATTTAAATAAAGTAGTAAAGCATGGCATAAGTACATGATAGTAAATAAAACCTCAAACTAGTTTGTGGCCCCAAGAAATAAGAATGAATCAAGCTCTGGCTCAGGGGGGTTCATAAGCCCCCCGGATGTGGATAACGCGAATATTCAAGGAACAGGAATCAAGTACTCGGGGTCCTACGGGACACAAGTGAGCCTGAAAAACCAAATAGCGAATATGGCTCACCGATGCCACTTTCATTAGTTATCCCATTACTACTCAGGTTAAGTTGTATAGGTACCTCGTTATCCATCAGACACTCACATACCCTACACATGCTGTTCTACGACTCGCATGGCTCAAACAACTCCTGTAGTAATGGCTCATGGGATGGAGGAATAAGCTTCGGTGGGGTTTAAAAATAAAGGCTATGCAATACTTAGGATTCAATTTAATGCAATCGCGACTCAATGATGCAAGAATAAGATAGAGGCAGTAGGTACTATATGTATGCAAGCATGTGGTAGTGCTTGCCTGGCAGCTCAGTTGAAGCGAGAGAAGGATCTGGGTAGTGCTCACAGGTTTCTTGATATATCCACCTTTCGGCGTCTATTCGAAGAAGAACCAAACAAACAAGGGCCAACATAAATAAAGTGCACAAGCATATGAATAAAATGCGACAAGCAAACAATCATGCCATGATGAATGATGCACAATTTGCATGGCAAATAAAGTAGCATGGCATGGGTGAGGTGTGAAATACAAGAATAAATCATTTTATTGAGTTTTGGCCCCATTTTATCCTCATATTAGTTGCTGTATACTTTATATTTATATGATGCATGCTGCAAAACAGATAATGGAATGCATAAACAGAAAGGTCTCGTCGAGCTAATCAATTTAGACATATCATTTGTTAAATTTGGACTTATAAAACAAAATTTATTAATTTATTAAGGAAAAAGGGCATTTTATTGTAATTTAAATCAACTTGAAATTTTAAGTGTCCTAAATATATTTTGAAGGCCATATTTGAATTCCTCACATTTTTCTGATTTCAAAACATATATTATTTGTATTATTTGAAATTATAATTTAAAAGTTATTTGAAAACAGATTTAAATTTGAATTTGAAATGATTTTAAAAGATTTGTATTAAACAGAAAAGAGCAGAAACTTTTGTTACTTAGCCCAGACATAGACACGACCAGTGATGTGTGGTACCAGTCGACTGGAGGAGCACACGTGAGAAAAGCTTTTCACACCGGGGCTTGACCTAGCCAATGAGATGAGTGGGGCCACAGGGCCTCCCTGACACGCTGGCGCCAAATGGGACGCGACACGTGGGAGATCCAGGGTACTGCGGGTTGAGGCGGTGTAAAACCCAGGTGCCTAACTGCAAAGTGGTACTACGGCTGACAGGTGGGCTCAGGCGGACCGCGGGTTAGGAGTAAAAAGGTTTGGGGGGGGGGGGAAGTGCAAAGTGGCGGCGGCTACTGTTGTTCTTCTCTGAATCTCTGACGACAAAACGTTGCTCGACAGCGGACGGCGCGGCGCGCGGGGGATCGAACTGGGGACCTAGCGTGCGCGGGCGGCGGCGGCTGCCGCTGGGCTAGGGAGGGGTAGTTGCTAGGGATCTGCTGCGTGGCCAGATGAGGTTCCGTGACGCGATGAGCGAGCAGACGCACGCGCTCGCCGGTGCACAGAGGGTGCTCGACGGAACATACGACGCGACCAGGAAACGACGACGAAGACGAGGGTGTCTAGGAGGTTGCGTGGCTCACCGTGAGGGCTGATTGGTGGTTGGTTCAGAGCCGGGCGATCATCGATGAAGCAGGGGCCGAGCGGAGCTAGGGTTTGGCTTCGGGCGGCGCTGGTACCGGCGCTCCTGGGCTTCTCCTCCTCACTGGCGGTTTCAGGGCGAAGCAGAGGGATCTCCTCGTCCGCCTCGATCACCTCCACGTCGTGCTCGTCGGCTGGGTCAAGCTGAGCGAGTGTGGCACGGTGGGGGGGGTAGGTGGTGGAGAGGAAGGAGAGGAGAGGCGAGGCCAGGAGGATCTGGGAGAGGCAGAGTAGAGCCTGGAGATGGTGGTAGATAGCAGAGAGGGAGAGGGAGGTGCCGTGCGGGAGTGGACGGTGGAAAAGGTGGCTCGGCCACCTTTTCCCCTCCTCCTTCACGTTTCTCGAGTGGGGCTCTCGGCCAGAGGCGAGGCGGTGGCTTTCAGGTGGGGACGGGCGAGGCCAAGGAGGGTGGTTCGGTGTGGGCATGCAGGGCAGGGAGAGATCTAGAGAGAGAGAGGGGGTAGGCTCGGGTGTAGCTAGGGTTGGAGCTAGGGTTTGGAGAGAGGGGGTATGGCTCGGGTTAGGGTTTGGTTTGGGTGGTAGCTAGGTGGGCCAGGGTGGCCAGGTGGGGCCAGGAAGGTAGAGAGAAGAGAGAGGCCGAGAGAGAGGATGAGAGCTAGAGAGGCTCGGGTTAGGTTAGATGGGGGTGTGGTTTAGAGAGAA
The DNA here is from genome assembly GCA_023614405.1 of Avena insularis. NCBI lineage: Eukaryota > Viridiplantae > Streptophyta > Magnoliopsida > Poales > Poaceae > Avena > Avena insularis. Next base: position 259,648,851 of record CM042690.1, on the reverse strand, counting down.
AGGTAAAGAGAGAGGAGAGAGAGAGAGAGATGAGGTAGGGTGGTGATAGAGGATTGGGTGATGGGTTTCCTTTTGGCAAGCTCAAGCAAGAACAAAACAAGATCAAACAAGAGCTAGCCCACAAAGAGGAAGAGGTAAAAGGTGGTGATGGGGTTTAAGCAAGATCAAACAAGACCAAGCCAAAAGGGAGGGAGAGAGAGATGAGATGGGTCACCCAAAAATCCAAATAAAAACAAGGAGGACCAAAGGTGGAGATGGTTGCATGGCCCATGCAAAATAATTAATGCCATGCGTTAACCTTGTGAAACAAAATAATAAACATGGCATTATTCTTATGCATTTCCAAAAGTGGAATAAAGCCAAGCAAAAGAATTTTAAAAGAAAGCTCCAAGTGGAGTAGATGGAGATAATCACATTTGATTATAATTGGGACTTGCTAGTGTGTATATTCCACTAGATGTTTGATAGTCCCAAAAATATCCCAACATGAGCATAATTCCATAATAATCCATATGAAAGCTAGGAAAAGGAGCACTACTCATAATGCATGCAAAGGTGGCTCCACATATCAATAATGTGAAAACAACATGATGCTAATATGAGAGCATGTGGAAATAGAATTGGATCCATCCCAACCCACATGAGCTAGAGGTAAAACCAAATAAGTTGCAATGCTCATATAAGGTGGAATGGTGGAATGATGGGGTGCTGACAAGAAAGGTGGTGGAGTTAATAAAAGATATGCCCCCAACTCAACTTGGGCATTAAACAATATATCAATAACCAAATACAATATCAAGAGGCAAATACAATTAACAATGCATATGAGAGAAGAACCAAATCAAAAGGGTTTTATATGATGCTCAAATGCAAGGTGGCATGATGACATGAGCAAGATATAATTATGATGCAACAATTATATGTAGGAAGTAGCATTTATATAGACTAGGCTAGTAGTATTGTAATTGTTAAACAATTGGGATGCTACAACTCTCCCCCACTAAACAAGAATCTCGCCCCGAGATTCCTAGGAAAAAGAAAACAACACAAGGAGAGGCAGGTGTTCGGAACGAAGGTGATCCTTGCGTTCCCAAGATGATGAAGAGCGGGATGGTGCGACCACTGCACCTTGCAAAACTTGCTAGACTTGTTGCGAGTCTTGCGTTTTGCTTGAGAAACAACGGGTTAGAAGAGTTGAAGGATTGTCGTGAGACAAGAAGGATAGGATGAACATAGCTCCGGTTTTCTCAAGTAACATGATAAAAGAATAGAACCACTTGAGAAAGAAAGGACAAGATGATGTATCATGGATAAAGAAAGACACACCGTTAAGATTAAAGATTTACTGATACGAGAGAGGATGAATCTTTGTCTCGCAGGAGGAAAAAGAGCTAGATTGGAGAGGTTTGAACCGCTATGACAATAGTATCGTATCTTCTCTCGGATTTGAGAAATGAAGTACGGAAACAATATTGCCTTCAAACAATAGAGTCCCTTGATAAGAACAGAAAAGATTTAGTTAGACATCGTCGGATTAGATTCTTGTGGCGCTGGTAAGAACCAAAGGATCAAGCAATTGAGGTGCGCGGATATAACTTCCAGAGCTGGATGTGAAGCCATATCATGGTGGAATCCCGAGAAGCAAAGAATATGGAGGATCTGGAGTTTATTATGGAGATACTTATTGCTTTCTTTAGCCTTGAGGCTAACACAATAGTTTTGCGGCTGATGGCATCAACCATAATTGGCTTTACCACAGAAAAAGAATTGATGAAACAAAGAGAGAGATAGTTTCCTTCCATCTTGTTTGGGGATGTAGAGCACCGGTAGAAAGACGAGGACAGAAAAGAGTTTGCGTCTGTTTCCACCAGATAATTAAAGATTTTGCTACATCTAGAATAGACAGACCACCAACGAGAGATTATTGATTACTTTCTTCGAGAGAGCACTCCGGAAAAACAAAGACGGAAGTAAAAGTATCAAGCGATAAAGGCCACTTCTAACTTCCGTGGAATGAGTGAAATCACATTAATTCACCAATTCAATGTACAAGAGCGAATGATAAGAGTAGTGGTATGGTAGCTACTCCATCCGCACTCAAAGCATTACTCACATGAATAAGAAAACCATGCAACCCAACTACGAAGCAGTGAAGGTATTGACAAAACTCATGGAACTTCGTTAGAAAACAAGGATAGATGCAAACGATTCGCGGATTCATAGATAGATAAAGATGATGATGTTGTCGTCATGTCGAAATACCAAGCCCGGAAAGATATGAAGGAAGATTACGGAGAACAAGCGCAAGATTCCACTCTGTAAAAGATAGCACCAACTTGAACAAAAGGAATACAAGATCTGGAAGGTCTTCATGGCCTCCGGTGGATTGAGCATAGATGATAGAACGAGAAGTTTTCCCAAGATCACTTGACAAGACTGAGGTGAAAGAACTCCATGTTCTTCTTGAAATGATTGAGAAAGATTTAGCAGTCTTGAGGAAATCTTCGGCAGAACGACGATGATAACTTGCCAACAAGGAAAACTCCGGGTTTGATTGAAGATGGAAGATGGAATTAACAATGAACTTGCTTATTCCAGAACTGAAGCGATCTATTTAGCAGAAGGACGTGGCCGAGATAGTTGACTTCAAAAAGTCCGAATTCTCACTTTGAGACTTTGCACACAGGCAGTGCTCACGAAGCTTGAGAGAAAGAGACACAGATGATCTTCCATGTCCTTCCATTGATATCGAATAGGCAAACATATTATCAACATATACCACCATGGATTAACAGGATATTCCCAGAATATCAAGTTCAAGAGGCGGAAGAAACGAACAAATGCTCGAAACACTTTCTGAGCTCAACGCTCTTAGAAAGATCAATATTAAGAGCACGGGTTCGTGTTGAAGAAGATGCACTGGAAGAATAGATTATCTGGTCCTTCGGAAGAAAAAGAGATGTCACCTGGTTCACATTGTCGATTGGATCACCGGTTTCAAAGATAAAGAGATCTGGGATAAGAACCGATGATAGCTCATACCTTAAGCAAAGTTATCAGAAGCGAAACGATGCAATTCCCTCGTCTCAAAGAGGATTTGCAGATATGGAGTTCAAAAAGATGTGCAGCATGATGGACAGATGATAGACCACCGTAGTGCCTTGAGAAACTCCGGATTGCCAAAGATGCTTGAATATGCATAGATATGATCACGGTGTACTCAAAATCACAGGAGATAACCGTCACCATTTGGAGGATAGAGTTGATAGCATTTTCCATATTCCACTCATGATAAGTGTCCTATAACTATGCTGAGAACCAAATTACAATCACCAGCATCGGATCGACACATGTTATGTAATTAGCCCAAGAGAATTGGAGATGAAATTAAACTCCAGGATTAAGCGCCGGTGACAAAAGATCGAGTTCACATGGACATGCTGATAAAAGGGAGATAGATAATGTTTCTCACACGACTGAAAGGAGTGTGGAAGCGCAGATGTATCAAAGAAAAATTTTCCGCATTTTCGGCATTAAAATACCAATAGATGTGCAAAATCACTTATCAGGTAGAGATTAGCAATAGATGCTTTCACAGAATGTGGAGTTGCTGGAAGGAAGAACACCCTTAAGAAGATGGCACCGGTTAACAAGGAGTCAGATAGATCGCACCGGTTTTCAAAAGCCTGACGGTATGGAATGTACCAACAGTTGATAACCAAAGGCAGATGGTGATAACAAATTGGATGCAACAGATAGACAAGGAATTACACACACACACACACTTTCTATGGTACTACGGAAACCCACAACACGTGAACCCTAGTTTGAATTTTAAGAAGAGGATTGAAAACGTTACACTTCCTTACCGGAAAAGGGTGGTGGGTGGGTAAGAAGAAAAGTGGAAGCAGTCCTACTCTCGCGTTTTGTTTTTCCGTAGTATACATAGCTACCAAAAATATTTGCTAGACTAACAACGACCATTTGGCTGAGACCCTGAAGGGCGGGATGGCTCTGATACCAATTGTAACTACCTCGGTGAATTACGCTCCTAGTTACAAGCCTGGATGAGCAGAAATGGTTGAAATAGTACGGTGGGGCCCAAATGCCACTCACAGGTAGACCTTTCGGCCGTCCCAACCATTTCCAAACATCGGGACAAGAACGGGCGGCGTAATCGGCAGGCGAAGGGATCAACTACATACACAAATGAGTATGTATGCAAGCCACCATAGAATGGTTCTCAGAGTCATTCCATCTAAAAAGAAAGGAAATATTGCAACGCCATACGGCAAGATCCAAATATCCTAGATAGATATAATAGTTTAGGATATCTCCTCATACATCAAACATCAGAGTATCAAGCGGAAGCGGAAAACAAGATCCGAGTACGGATAAGAAGCAAATCGGCATAAGATGCCCCATAAATAAACACATCCCGCCCACAGATCTCACGGATCCCGTTCGGAATCTCTACACCGAATGACCGTTGCCCATCATCCGTCTCCTCCACCCAAAGATCCATCTTGCGAGTTTACCTGTTCATCTGAATCAAACAATTTATCGTGTGAGACCCTAGGGGTACTCAACAAGTCTTTATGCCTCTAAAGGGGACACAACCTGGGGTGACGCAATTGCAGCAAAAGATAAACCCTAACAATTCTATAGATACTCGCTAACCATCCGCCTAACCAGAGATAGACGGATGTCCGTGAATTAATAACAACAGTTATAACAGTAATATCAACAGATCCATCCTCCTCCTCGCTTACCGACGAGGAAGCGGACGAACAACCCCCCATCCGTTGGCAGTTTTATTATCCATTCCATGAGTGTTGCACTATTTACTAGTCAGGTACTTAGTCAAATTAAAGAGGTACTTTAGTTATACTTGTCTATGATCGAGAAACTGTGCTCCAAGTCGTCCATAACCGCGGACACGGCTTTCAGAAAGTTTTACCCTGCGGGGTGCACAAATAACAACACACTCGATCAACCTCGGAAAAACCAAATCAAAACCCAACGAGGCGATCACGACAAAGCGATCACAGATTCAGAAATATTTCAGGGGCACCCCATTAAGCTACCATAGCGAAGCCGGGCTCTGAGGCGGACTCAAGGTTTGTGGGGACGGCTGTAAACGACTGGGAACCCGAAAGTGTGACTGGGCTTGTCGACATAAGCGATGACTGCATTACCTCGCACAATTTTAAATAAAGCAGTAAAGCATGGCATTGGTACAGGATAGTAAATAAAACCTCAAACTAGTTTGTGGCCCCAAGAAATAAGAATGAATCAAGCTCGCTCGGGGGTTCATAAGCCTCCGGATGTGGATAAGCGAATATTCAAGGAACAGGAATCAAGTACTCGGGGTCCTACGGGACACAAGTGAGCCTGAAAAACCAAATAGCGAATATGGCTCACCGATGCCACTTTCATTAGTTATCCCATTACTACTCAGGTTAAGTTGTTTAGGTACCTCGTTATCCATCAGACACTCACATACCCTACACATGCTGTTCTACGACTCGCATCGCTCAAACAACTCCTGTAGTAATGGCTCATGGGATGGAGGAACAAGCTTCGGTGGGGTTTAAAAATAAAGGCTATGCAATACTTAGGATTCAATTTAATGCAATCGCGACTCAATGATGCAAGAATAAGATAGAGGCAGTAGGTACTATATGTATGCAAGCATGTGGTAGTGCTTGCACGGCAGCTCGATTGAAGCGATAGAAGGATGGGTAGTGCTCACGGTTTCTTGATATATCCCACCTTTCGTCTATTCGAAGAAGAACCAAACAAACAAGGGCCAACATAAATAAAGTGCACAAGCATATGAATAAAATGCGACAAGAAAACAATCATGCCATGATGAATGATGCACAATTTGCATGGCAAATAAAGTAGCATGGCATGGGTGAGGTGTGGAATACAAGAATAAATCATTTTATTGAGTTTTGGCCCCATTTTATCCTCATATTAGTTGCTGTATACTTTATATTTATATGATGCATGCTGCAAAACAGATAATGGAATGCATAAACAGAAAGGTCTCGTCGAGCTAATCAATTTAGACATATCATTTGTTAAATTTGGACTTATAAAACAAAAGTTATTAATTTATTAAGGAAAAAGGGCATTTTATTGTAATTTAAATCAACTTGAAATTTTAATTGTCCTAAATATATTTTGAAGGCCATATTTGAATTCCTCACATTTTTCTGATTTCAAAACATATATTATTTGTATTATTTGAAATTATAATTTAAAAGTTATTTGAAAACAGATTTAAATTTGAATTTGAAATGATTTTAAAAGATTTGTATTAAACAGAAAAGAGCAGAAACTTTTGTTACTTAGCCCAGACATAGACACAGTCAGTGTGAGTGGGACCAACTGTTGAGGAGCACACGCTGTGAGAAAAGCTTTTCACACGGGGCTTGACCTAGCCACAGAGATGGAGTGGGGCCACAGCGGCCCTCGGGGCCACATGCAGGCGTGCAGTGAGGACGCGACACGTGGGAGATCCAGGTGCTGGGTTGAGGCGTGTAAAACCCAGGTGCCTAACTGCAAAGTGGTACTACGGCTGACAGGTGGGCTCAGGCGGACCGCGGGTTAGGAGTAAAAAGGTTTGGGGGGGGAGGGAAGTGCAAAGTGGCGGCGGCTACTGTTGTTCTTCTCTGAATCTCTGATGACAAAACGGTGCTCGACAGCGGACGGCGGCCTGTGAGGATCGATCGGGACCTCGCGCTGGTGGCGGCGGCTGCCGCTGGGCTAGGGAGGGGTAGTTGCTAGGGATCTGCTGCGTGGCCAGATGAGGTTCCACGACGCGATGAGCGAGCAGACGCTTCGCCGGTGCCTGAGAGGGTGCTCGACGGAACATCTGACGCGACCAGAAACAACAGCGAAGACGAGGGTGTCTAGGAGGTTGCGTGGCTCACCGTGAGGCTGTTGGGTGGTGGTTCGACGATGGCGCTGGCGATCATCGACAAGCGAGGGCGAGCGAGCTAGGGTTTAACGGTAGCGGCGCTACTGGCAGGCTTCTCCTCCTCACTGGCGGTTTCAGGGCGAAGCAGAGGGATCTCCTCGTCCGCCTCGATCACCTCCACGTCTGGCCGTGGGCCAGCCTGGGTCAAGGGCAGGCGAACGATGGCAGCGTGGGTGGTAGACGGTGGTGGAGAGGAAGGAGAGGAGAGGGCGAGGCCCTGGGCGGATCTGGGAGAGGCAGAGGAGAGCCGGGAGATGGTGGTAGATAGCAGAGAGGGAGAGGGAGGTGCCGTGCGGGAGTGGACGGTGGAAAAGGTGGCTCGGCCACCTTTTCCCCTCCTCCTTCACGTGCTCGAGTGGGGCTCGGCCAGGGCAGGGCAGGTGGCTTTCAGGTGGGGACGGGCGAGGCCAAGGAGGGTGGTTCGGTGTGGGCATGCAGGGCAGGGAGAGATCTAGAGAGAGAGAGGGGGTAGGCTCGGGTGTAGCTAGGGTTGGAGCTAGGGTTTGGAGAGAGGGGGTATGGCTCGGGTTAGGGTTTGGTTTGGGTGGTAGCTAGGTGGGCCAGGGTGGCCAGGTGGGGCCAGGAAGGTAGAGAGAAGAGAGAGGCCGAGAGAGAGGATGAGAGCTAGAGAGGCTCGGGTTAGGTTAGATGGTGGTGTGGTTTAGAGAGAAAGGTAAAGAGAGAGGAGAGAGAGAGAGATGAGGTAGGGTGGTGATAGAGGATTGGGTGATGGGTTTCCTTTTGGCAAGCTCAAGCAAGAACAAAACAAGATCAAACAAGAGCTAGCCCACAAAGAGGAAGAGGTAAAAGGTGGTGATGGGGTTTAAGCAAGATCAAACAAGACCAAGCCAAAAGGGAGGGAGAGAGAGATGAGAGATGAGATGGTTCACCCAAAAATCCAAATAAAAACAAGGAGGACCAAAGGTGGAGATGGTTGCATGGCCCATGCAAAATAATTAATGCCATGCGTTAACCTTGTGAAACAAAATAATAAACATGGCATTATTCTTATGCATTTCCAAAAGTGGAATAAAGCCAAGCAAAAGAATTTTAAAAGAAAGTTCCAAGTGGAGTAGATGGAGATAATCACATTTGATTATAATTGGGACTTGCTAGTGTGTATATTCCACTAGATGTTTGATAGTCCCAAAAATATCCCAACATGAGCATAATTCCATAATAATCCATATGAAAGCTAGGAAAAGGAGCACTACTCATAATGCATGCAAAGGTGGCTCCACATATCAATAATGTGAAAACAACATGATGCTAATATGAGAGCATGTGGAAATAGAATTGGATCCATCCCAACCCACATGAGCTAGAGGTAAAACCAAATAAGTTGCAATGCTCATATAAGGTGGAATGGTGGAATGATGGGGTGCTGACAAGAAAGGTGGTGGAGTTAATAAAAGATATGCCCCCAACTCAACTTGGGCATTAAACAATATATCAATAACCAAATACAATATCAAGAGGCAAATACAATTAACAATGCATATGAGAGAAGAACCAAATCAAAAGGGTTTTATATGATGCTCAAATGCAAGGTGGCATGATGACATGAGCACGATATAATTATGATGCAACAATTATATGTAGGAAGTAGCATTTATATAGACTAGGCTGGTAGCATTGCAATTGTTAAACAATTGGGATGCTACAATGATCCAGTCTTTAATACACAAGCAGCGGAAATAAAAGATAAGCGTAGCGGTGGGGTCCATCTTCAGGGGCACAGGCAATGATGACGAAGGCAGATAGTCCTAGTTATCATAGCCGTCCTGCTGGCCATCATCTTGATAGTCTCCTTCATAGTCTGGCCATGAGAATAGCCAGGGACAAAAGCCATGAGTACTCTTTAAGTACTCGCAAACTACTATTAACATGTACTATAGTTCTAAGTTAAAGTGCTAAATCTAAGTTTACTATCAAGTTAAGTTTGAAACCTAAGCTGAGTTCTGAAGCAAAGAAAGATAAAGTAAAGTTCTAGAATCACTTAAGTTGGGAAGCTATTGTCATAAACACAACTCTGTTGTGGTCAAGTCAAGATTCATCCTTCATTTCAAGTTATTTAGAAAACATCTGACAACGACCCAGTATGGCCATTCCAACTGTCCATAACCGCGGACGCGGCTATTCGAATAGTTTGACACTCTGCAGAGGTGGTACACTTTCACCACAAGATTCGATACATCTGTCAGGGATAACCCTGAATCATCATACTTAGTATGCAGATAATCAAACATAACCTTCATTTACACACCCTAGTATAAGCACCTCTCCTATGAGCATGGCCTCCCAACCATGACCATCTGTCATCTTGGGCACTTCATAGGTGGACAACATTGAGAGGTAGCCTCAGCTCAAACCTCTCCCGCGAGGGAACTAATACTAATGCATATAAATTTCCAGCTAAGCCTTACCCAATTCAGGTAGTGTGGTTGTATGGTAAATTTGGAATGGTATCACATCCGAATCCAACCATCAGTTTTATAAAAGGGTTAAGGCTCATGCCTCAACATTTTCCTCATCATCAACCATTGGTGTTTCTCAACACATGTCAAAACATCTCAATAGAATGACTCATCATTCCAAGGTTTTCATAATTCATTTTCACCAAGTGTTCCCATCTAAAGTGACTCAAGTTTTTGATCTACTCTAAACTACTAAGTTAAGAGTGTTCACTAAGGTGGAAGTGATGGGTTCAATCTCAGGCCATATAATGACATCTAAAGGTTTCTAAAATAGGTCAAGTTTTATACTCTTTATGCTACCTTCAAAACCAGTAAGAACTTGGTGTAACTACGGGAGGTAAAATTTGTAACAAAGACTTGAGGTACTAATAGTCAAGGGGTGTGATCAAAGCATGCTTAAGGCATCCTTGCTAAACCATCTAGTTTGATCCTAGCTTGCTACGCACTAAACTTGCAAGGGTTAGCTTGACACTAATAGCTTGCCTTGGTTGGTGTAGTGGTTGAAGTTTTCTTCTTCTTCTTCTTCTTGGTAAAACTCCTCCTCCTCGTAGACTTGGTCGGTACTATCGTCTATAAATACATACGGAACACACAATCACCAAACAATGCTTGATACATTGCAAATATATCTATAATTTTTGATGTTCCATGCTTGGTTTTATCCACTTTCTTGTGTTTTGTTCCAACTTTGGAGTACTTTTCATATGATTTCTTGGACTAACCTATTAACAAGAGCCACAAGGCTACCGCCTGTTTTCTGCTGTTTTTGGTTCCAGGGAAGTCAGAAAATGAATATTCTCGGAATTGGACGGGACAAAAGCCAAAGTGCCTATTTTTCTGAAAGGGATCAAGTGCCAGAATACGAGACGGAGAGGGGCCCGGGGACGGCCAAACCACCTGGCCGCGTGGCCAGGCTTGGCCCGCGCTAGGGGGGGTCTGGCCGACCCCAGCACCCCCTCGGCCTCTCCTTCCGCCTATAAGTTGCCCTCGGGACGAAAACCCTAGGTACCCGATCAAAAATCCACAAAAGAGTCTGTAGCTGCCGTCATCTCCTGCCGTAGAGGGGAATTCACCCTAGAGGCCTTCTTCATCACCATGCAAGCCTCCGGTGTGATGCGTGAGTAGTTCATCCTTGGACTACGGATCCATGTAGTAGCTAGATGGCTGGTTTCTCCTCCTTTGTGCTTTCATGTTTAGATCTTGTGAGCTTCGTTCATGATCAAGATCATCTATTTGTAATTCATACATGTTGTGTTTGCGGGGATCCGATGGATATTGAGATGCTATTTCAGATTGATTATTGTTTCTATCATGTCTTTGTTATTTGAGATCTTGCATGCTTTCCGTTGTTAGTAGCTATTGTAGGGTTTCGTAGCATGGAAAACAAAAAATTTCTACCGCATACAAACAAACAAGCCAAGATCTATCTACTAGATTGTAGCAACGAGTTGATGGAATAACTCACCCTCGAAGATTCCAAAGTGTTTAACGAGAGCGGATTCTCGTGGGTGATGTAGTCATTTTCCCGATCTCAAGATCGCGTGAAGCGATCATTCGGCGCCAGGTGTTCGCAGCGCTCCTGAATCGGTCACACGCTCAGATTCGACGAAGACCTTCCTCTCCCTTGTTCCAGCAGGCGGTGGAGGTTGTAGCACTCTCCTCGTGATTCCGGCAAAGACAACGGCGTGGTACCTAAGTAGAGGGAGATCTCGCAGGCTTCGCCTTAAGCCAGAGCGAGTATGGTGGAGTATGAGAGAGCTCCTCGGCGATCTAGGTTTTAGACACACCAAGGAGGAGGTGCTAGAGCCGGCGGCTAGGGTTTGGGGCACCCCAAGTCGGCGGCTAGGGCAACCCTAGGAGGCGGCGGCAGCTGCAGGAGGTGGTGGCGCCAAGCTAGGGTTTGGAGGAGAGGGACTTGTGTGTCCTAGGAGGGAGCCCTGCCCCTCCTTATATAGGTGGAGGGTCCGGCGGCCAAGGGGGAGGGAGTGGAGTCCTCCCCAACTCGGCTTGGTGGTAAGGCCGACTTGGGAGGAGGGACTCCCTCCCCAACTCGGTTTCCCCTTCTCCCTCTTTTCCACTTTCCAAATTTAGCCGTTTGACTTTTCAATTTAGCTATTTGACTTTTCAAACTAGGATTTGAATTAATCCTTTATTTGGAACAGCGATGACACTTAGTACATGATGCAATCATACCAAATTGATACAACACATCCATGTACCCTTCCCCTCCGGAGTGCCGGACATTCCGGAACATTCTAGAACATTCCCGATGAAAACATCGGAATCATTCCCCAACTTCGAAACGGGACTTTCCTTATATGAATCTTATTCTCCGGACCATTCCGGATCTCCTCGTGATATCCCGGATCCCATCCGGGACTCCGAACAACATTCGGTCTCTTTCTAATCATTCCATAACTACTCAAACAACGTCGAATCCTTAAGTGTGTCTCCCTACGGTTCGTGAATTATGCGGACATGATCGAGACACGTCTCCGAACAATAACCAATAGAGTGTGGCGCCCCGCAAAAACCACTACTAGAAAATCGTGTTGTTTTTGTGCATTGCATCATCATGACTGCATGCTCATGTCATCATGCCACATTGCATTTGAGCATCGTCATCATCATGCATTTGTTTGTCTGAAACTATTTTCGAAAAACATATTTTTGTTTTCTAAATACCCCGCCGTTATTTCAAATCCAAAACCCGGGTCTCCGGATTATTTTGTTTCGTCTACCAACGGTTTTCAAAAGCCCCGTTTTAAATAATAAAATATTTATTTTTATTTTTATGGGGGCAGCCAAACCGGGTCGATCCGACCTAGCCGGCCACCCCCAAGATTACCCAAAAACCAGCCTGTCTATCCCTAATCTACCCAATCCTATCCTACCCAGCCTCCCTCCACATCACCCCGTCCAATTCCCTCTCGCCACCTCATCTCTCCTCCCTCCATTCCCCAACCGCCATCTGCCACCTCATCCACCACACACCCCGCTGGCCCACTCCCCAACCTTCCTCTCCCTTCCACCCGGGTCCCACCGGCCCCACCGACCCAGTCCACACACGCACCCGCACTCCCCATCTGCCACCGCCCACCCACCGCGCGCCCTTGGCCCCACCATCTCCCACCTCGATCTCATCGCCCTCACCTCCGCGTCGTCCTCTCCTCTCGCCCGCCCGCTCGCGGCGATCCCCGACCGACCCCGCCTCCTCCGCCTCGTGCTCCACCCCGCGCCCCGGCGCCCTCCTCTCCTTCCTCTTCCCCTCAGATCTCCGACGGCCGCTTGTCCGCCGACCAGGCCGGCCGCGGTCTCCGCTTGCCCTACCTGGCGCCGACCACCTCTCGATCGACCCCGCCGCCGCCGGGACGCCACCCCCTCTCGCGTCCTTCCGCCTCACCGGACCCCCTCTCTGCTCCAGCCAGAGGCGCGCCTCGCCATCGTCAGGGGCCACCTCGGCCGGCCCTCTGCCTCCCCATCGCCGCCTCCGCCCGCCTCCTCTCCCAGCAGACCGCCCGGGCCCCAGCCTCGCCTCGGCCTGCCATTCCACCATCACGAAGCGCCGCCTGCCAGGCCGAGCCTCCGCCGCCGCCAAGAACGCCGTCTGGCAGAGCTCGAGGCGGCTGCCGAGCTCGGCCCTCGACCGCCTCCTCCTGCACCCGCCGCCACCCGGCCGTGGCCCTGTCGCCGAGCTCGCCTCTGCCGGCCGCCTTGCCCCTTCTCCCGTGCTGCCGGAGCCTCACCCGCACCCCCTCCTCGGCCGCTCGTCCTTGGCCTTCGGTGCGCATGGGTGGCTCGAGCACTTCGGCCTTGTTTTCTTCAGAGGATGACCGTGCAGATGTTGGGATGATCTGTGTCGTTGGCGTGTGGTTGTGAGAAGATGAAGTGCAGATGATGTGAAGTGGTGTGCGCTACCCGAAGACCATATTGGTGTAGTAGTGTGATGTTGCCAACTCGGCTACTTTGGCTCCACAAGGATGCTCGAGTCCCTCACCGACAAGCAAGATCGACACCCCAAGTTCACCATCGCGGAGCAACAAGATCTGCCACACGGCCTCGAAGACCGATCTCGGCGGGACCGAACCGAACCCCTTCGAACCCCCAAGACCGTCTCTCGGACGCCAAGTGCTTCGGCCCAGAAAACCGACGACCCGACCAAGATCCGAAGGCCGAACCCTCGCGCGCCAAGTTGTTCCCCTCGGACCCGAAGACACCGAGACCTGGGACGCCAAGATCTCCACCGTGAAACGACCAGACCGACAACATGCCCCGATGACCCCGGATGCGACAAGACCTCCTTCCCGGACGCCAAGTTCGTCGAGAACCCGGATGCCAAGGTCACCGACACGGAACGACAAGACCTCCTTCCCGCACCGATGCCAACGACGTCGCACGCCAAGCTCTTCATCTCAGACCCAGTAGCCCTGATCCGCACCTGATCCCCGTCGAACCCTGAGACCGAACCCCGAACCCCTCCGAGCCCCAAGATCTTCGATCCGAGATGTGTGACCCCTTTCTCGATCCCTATTTTATAAATGAAATATCAAATTGCTGCAAAATTATTTGTACATGCTTGCATACATATTGTGGGTGTTTGGGGGTATCTAGACGATTCACCTAAATTAAATATGGGATCCATATGCGGGCAAATCTAGCCTTATTTTGGCCCCATTTAAAATTGTGTAGCCAACCGGTGATATAATTTGCCATGTTAACACAACATTTAAATTGCGGGGTATCTAAACAACATCTAAACAACATGAACCTAATAATTAATTGTCGGGACCCCGGTTCCGTTTAATATTGCCTAAATGCATCTCACCTTTGCCATGTCATACATCATACATGCATCATGCCCGGTCTTCTGCCGTAATCTTAAATAGTGCATCCGGTGTTTCTTCTAGTGCTTTGCTTCTTCACGGATTAGGCCGATGAGTTGATGCGAGTGTCGACCCGATCTTCGGATGAACCTTCGGCAATGTTTTCAGGCGAGCGTCTCCCCCTTTCTACCTATCTTACTTTTATAGTATTTATTCCCTCCTGTTGATCTATTGCTATCGTGTTGCGATGCTCGAGTTTTCGGGCCCGTGATATCCCTTGCAGCCGTGTATTGCCTGGGATACATCCTATTACCTTGATTGGTAGATAGTTGGACTTATGCGTCGTCGCTTGCTCAAGTGTTGTTGCGTGTCGTCAAGTACCACAGTTGCTGGAGTATTGCCGCATGTTTAATGTTGGAGGTGATCAAGACTTTGATTACTGTTTAATAACTAAAATTGAAGTAGGTAAATGCAGAGGCACAGGTGGGCAATAGATGTTATTTGGTTGTTAACCGTCCACTTGTGTCCCGTAGGACCCCGAGTTCTTGACACTGCTCGAGATCGAGCGCTTAACCACAGTGGGTGTGGGCACCCCCATCGATTAGTACCTGATTTCAAAGTATTGTACCGGGGGGCACAACTAGTCTGAGGTTTTATTTACTATCCTGTACTTATGCCATGCTTTACTGCTTAATTTAAATTGTGCGAGGTACTGCACCTGTACTGTTTAGGGAAGCGGAGTGTTTTCGCGGTATCGACAAGCCACCACATTTTCGGTTCCTGGTCTTACAGCCATCGGCGCAAACCCCGAGTCCGTCTCGAGACCGCCACTTGCTATGGTAGCTTAGTGGGTGGCCCCATGTACTTGCTTTGGGTCCGGAAACGCCATGACTTAGGCCCCGCCGACATACCGATGGGTGTATGTTAACCGATCCGCAAACAGGGTCGAAGTGCGTGTGGATACTTTGGTGCACCCTCGAGGTTAAATCTTTTCGAAAAGCCGTGTCCGCGGTTATGGACGACTTGGAGCACAGTTCTCGATCATAGACAACTATAACTAAAGTTTACTGTTCTAATTTGACTTGTATCCGATGTGACTAGTAATCAGCTTCACTACAACGGAATGGCTAATAAAAGTACCAACAACTGCTGGGTTTTGGGATATCTCATGCTAATTGTATCTGACTAGTAAGTGTTGCAACTACAATGGAATGGTTAACTAAAAGTTCCCACTGCTTATTATATCAGGATGACTATCTATATTTGACTTGTAATTGCCGCAACTACAACGGAATGAATAAAACTGCCAACTGTGTGAGTTCCTCGGTTGACTTCCTCGTTTGGGCTCGAGGGGGGAAATACCAGGATGGGTATGTTTGGTGGTAGAATCAGGTTGGTTTCGGATAGGTCTTTCTTATCCCTCTCTGATAGCCGACAGTTATCTCGAGTCTCTATAGGTTGTTCAGTGCATGCTGCGCTGCCGCTCAGTCCACCATACCTATGTAGGCGAGGACCGCCGAATTCTAGTCTCACCGTGTACTGGCCTCAGTACTGACCGCTCTCTCTTTTTCCTTTGCCCTTTGTCGGCACCCCTTTTGTTTAAGCAGGTTTTAAGATCGACGTCGTTAGCAGGGTTACCCTTCCGGCTTGGCCTGGGCAGGGTTATGGACGCCATTGGTTATTCTTCAGGGCTCTTAGCCCCATTTGCCTCTTGTCCGTAGTCGGACGCTCTACCGTTTTCAAGGTGATTTGGATCTTTGTACTGTATATCTGTATTCTTGACTCTTTGAGTTATTGTTGTATATATTTGTTCTGTGGGTTCCATCGTGGATTATTGTGTAATGATATTACTTCGTTTTCCACCCGCACGCAAGTGCCTGGTGGGCACCTTTGAATCGTTTCTATGTGGGTGGCGGGATTCGCTGAAACTTGCATAGGGCCGATTCTGAGGGTGTTACATAGAGGAATCTGGAAATTCATATGGCTCCCACATATTTCTACGATTACTTTGCGATCGAATGAATCATTTACATACGATATCAATTTCCCTTTGTCTCACGATAGTTTACTTATCCGAGGTTATGATCGTCGGTATCTCTGCATACCTAGTTCAACCTCGTTACCGAAAAGTACTCTTTTCTCGCTCCTGATATGTGATCCCTGGTGAGCCAGTCACATGCGTGCAAGCTAATTGGATGACATTTCACCGAGAGGGCCCAGAGTATATCTATCCGCTATATGGATGGACAAATCCCACTCTTGATCCATGTGTTTCAACCAATACTTTCCAACACTCAATGCCACCTTTATAGCCACCCGCCACGGTGTGGTGTTTGATGTCATCAAAGCATCCATCCAGTAAAGGTGATATGCATGATCTCATGGTCGAAGGAATTAGATTACTATGTATCAGAAAGCATATAGCAATTGAACTATTAAAATGACTTGATCTTTATGCTATGCTTATCTATAGGAGTATGTCCATCATATCATTCTCCTAACGATATGATCTTGTTGTTAATAACATCTCAATGTTCATGATAGGGAAACCACAATCATCCATTAACCAACAAGCTAGTATTATATAGAGGCTTTACTAGGGACTTCAAATTAAGTTTACAAATCACACAAGTATTAATGTTTCCTTGTTAATACTATTATAGTATGAATGTAAACATTTATCATAAACACAAAGATATAATAATAACTACATTTATTATTGCCTCTAGGGCCTATAAGTTGCCCTCGGGACGAAAACCCTAGGTACCCGATCAAAAATCCACAAAAGAGTCTCAGAGTCAGTCATCTCACGGAGAGGGGAATTCACCCTAGAGGCCTTCTTCATCACCATGCAAGCCTCCGGTGTGATGCGTGAGCAGTTCATCCTTGGACTACGGATCCATGTAGTAGCTAGATGGCTGGTTTCTCCTCCTTTGTGCTTTCATGTTTAGATCTTGTGAGCTTCGTTCATGATCAAGATCATCTATTTGTAATTCATACATGTTGTGTTTGCGGGGATCCGATGGATATTGAGATGCTATTTCAGATTGATTATTGTTTCTATCATGTCTTTGTTATTTGAGATCTTGCATGCTTTCCGTTGTTAGTAGCTATCTTGGCCAAGTAGATGCTAGCAACTCCAAGAGTTAGTATTTATGCTCGATAGTGGGTTCATGCCTCGTAACTGGGAAGTGATGAAATCTCAAAGGTACTAGATGTGTTGTTGCTACTAGGAGAAAACAACAATCCTTTGTTCATAGAACAATCGTATTGTTTACTTTACACGCAGTTCATAAAGCAATAATCTGCTTGCAACTTAATCTTGGAGGGGTTGATGATAACCTGAAGGTGGATTATTAGTCATAGATGCAGTTGGATGGCGGTCTATGTATTATGTTGTAATGCCCAATCAAGTCTCAAAGGAGTCAAGATGATTAGTATATGCATTTATTGCTTTCTTGGTGTTTGTCAATTGCCCCGCTGTAATTTGTTCACCCAACATGTTATCTATCTAAGGAGAGCCACCTCTAGTGAACTATGGATCCCGGTCCTTTTACTTTACATACAATCTACAATCTTTTACTGCTTTGTGTTTACTTTCTGCAAACTTTTACTTCTTTCCATCCGATACGTTTAATCCTTTGTTTTCCGAAAAACACGGTGAGATTGACAACCTCATCGCAGGTTGGGGACAAAGTTTTGTGGTTGTGTTGTGCAGGTCTCCACGTTGCTACTAGCACCGGTAGTGCGCCCTGCCAAAGCTCAGCTAGTAACACGTTTGAGGTGTTTCCTTGCTCCTACTGGTTCGATTAAACCTTGGTTTCATAACTAAGGGAAACTTGCTGCTGTGCTCATCATACCTTCCTCTTGGGGTTCCCAACGAGCTCTACATCAACCACGAGCCATCAACATTTTTCTGGGCACCATGCATTGAGCCATCAAGCATTTTTCTGGCGCCGTTGCCGGGGATTCAAGGACATCTTCACAAGGGGAGTCCCTCATAACCAATCTCTTTACTTTGTTGTTTTTGTTTTTCTTAGTTTCTTTTTTGCTTTGCTTGCTAGTTTTGTTCTTCAAAAACACAAAAAAAATAGTTTTACTTGTTTTGCTTTCTTATTTGAAAACCCAAAAAATGACTACTCTTGAAAACACTAAGTTGTGTGACTTCACTAGCACCAACAACTATGATTTTATGAGCACACCTATTGCTCCACCTGTGGCTGAAAATACTTTCTTTGAGATAAAACCTGCTTTGCTCAATCTTGTTATGAGAGAACAATTTTTTGGTATTGGTAATGAAGATGCTACTTCCCATCTAAATAACTTTGTTGAACTTTGTGAGATGCAAAAGCATAGGGATATAGATGGTGATATTATTAAACTGAAATTGTTTCCTTTCTCTTTGAGAGGAAAAGCTAAATAATGGTTGAATTCCTTAACTAGGAATAGTATTGATTCTTGGACTAAGTGCAAAGATGATTTTATTGGAAAATACTATCCTCCTGCTAAGATTATATCCATGAGAAGTGAAATAATGAAGTTTAAACAACTTGATAATGAGCATGTTGCTCAAGCTTGGGAAAGAATGAAATATTTGGTAAAGAATTGTCCCACTCATGGACTGATTGCTTGGATGATCATCCAAACTTTTTATGCAGGATTGAACTATTCTTCAAGGAACCTATTGGATTCTGCTGCCGGAGGTACCTTTATGACCATCACTTTGGGTGCTGCAACAAAACTTTCGGACAATATGATGGTTAATTATTCTGAATGGCATACTGAGAGAGCTCCACAAGGTAAGAAGGTAAATTCTGTTGAAGAAACCTCCTCCTTGAGTGATAAGATTGATATTATTATGTCTATGCTTGTTAATGGGAAAGCCCATATTGATCCAAATAATGTTCCTTTAGCCTCTTTGGTTGCTCAAGAAGAGCAAGTTGATGTGAACTTCATAAGAAATATCAACTTTGGCAACAATGCTTATGGTAATAATGCTTATAGGAACAATTTTGGTAACAACAACTATAAACCTTATCCTCCCAACAATAGTAATGCTTATGGAAATTCTTACAACAATAATAAGAGTGCTCCCTCTAAACTTGAAGTTATGCTTAAAGAGTTTATTAGTAAACAAACTGCTTTCAATAAAACTATTGAGGAAAAACTCTCTAATGCTGAAAGAAATATAGCATGTTTGGCTGAAGCTCAATCTTCTTTTAATAAAATGGCTACTAAACCTGAAACTAATGATAATCCATTTGCAGCTACTAATGCCATACATGTAAGAATTGATGAAAATGTTAGACTATTAGCTTAATTACATGCTAAGTGGGAAAGAGAAGATGAAATTGCTAGAAACAGTAGTGTTTCTACTATTACCACCACTAGTGTTGAGGCTAGTAATAGTTCTACTACTTTAGATGATAAAGTTGATTTTGATCTTGATGGTTGCAATATCTCTGAAGTTATTAAGTTCCTACAAAAGCTTGCTAAAAGTCCTAATGCTAGTGCTATGAACATGGCTTTTACAAAACACATTACTGATGCTCTCATAAAGATTAAAGAAGAAAAGATGAAACATAAAGCTTCTATTCCTATAAAACAAGAAGATGGTTGGGAACCCATCATTAATATGAAAGTGAATGACTTTGATTTCAAAGCTTTGTGTGATCTTGATAGTAGTGTTTCTATTATGCCTAGAAGGATTTATGATATGCTTGATTTGCCTCCTCTTGAAGATTGGTATTTGAATGTCCCACTTGATGCTAATGCTAAAAAGAAACTCATGGGGAGTCTTAATGATGTTCTTATTATGGTTAATGATTCCTATGTCCCCATTGATTTCTATGTTTTGGATGTTGAATACAATGCTTCTTGTCCTATTACTTTGGGAAGACCTTTTCTTAGAACTGTTGGTGCCATCATTGATATGAAAGAAGGCACCATTAAATATCAACTCCCACTCAAGAAAGGTATAGAACACTTCCCTAAAAAGAGAGAAAATATTTCTTTTGCTTCTCCTATGAAAGCAAAATTTGGTCTTAATGCTTCTTCATTTGAGAATACTTGATTCTTTCTTTGCTTCTTATGCCTAACTTAAAGGCGTTAAAGAAAAGTACTTGTTGGGAGATAACCCAAGAGTTTTGGTTGAGTCTTGGAAGTTATTACCTCTGTAAACCTCTCCTTATCCTTTTTATTTGCCTTTTGTGCCAAGAGTAACCTCTAATGAGAGTGAAGTAATGATTGTGAAAGTTGCTGCCCCGAAACAGATTTCTGTGCTTCACCGTAAAAATTCCTGAGAGAGTTCTATACGTCGGAGTGAGCTGTAATGTTTTGTGATTCTTCCCCAGGTTGTTATCTAACTTTAGTTAGTTGAACACTTTTTGATTTGAGCAACATAAGGTCTTCGAAAAAATTCGTCTTTACCTGCTGGTCTGTTTTGACAAATTTCTGCCATTTTCTGCATTTGCTTCTTGTTAGTTCCTTCTTGAGTTCCTTTGGGGAATTGAGATTTTTTAGGGAAGTGCTACAGTAGCTAGTGTTCTAATGGAAGTTTATTTGGTGTTAGAACTGAACCTTGAGACTTATTTATCTTAAGTGCGCTAATGTTGCTAATGAGATTGTGTGAAGTTTTGTATGAAGGAAAAATTTCAGGTGTATGGAAGGAATGAGTAATGAGATGAAAGATGGACTAAAGCTCAAGGTTGGGGATGCCATGCGTGTCACCCAAGAAATATCCAAGAAGTTCAAGCGTCAAAGCTTGGGGATGCCCAAGGCATCCCCTTCTTCATCAATAAAAACTCCAGGTTTCTTCCAAACGCTTCATTTTTATTGTTTCATGCACAGTTGTGTTTTTCTTAGAGCGTATTCTTTTTTGTTTTTGTTTTGGTTTTTAGTTTGCTTGGTTTGCTTAGTTTTCTTAATAAGTTGGTTGGACCCCCTCTTTCATACTTTGGTTTGCATTTAGTTTGGTTTGGTTTGGAAAAGAGTAGGAAAGTTCATACTTATGTGGTAAAAAGAGCTCGTTTTTGACTGTGGCTATGCTTTGTCATGCCATGTTTGATATTTTTTTGGCTTTATGCTTAGTATTCTTTGCTGTAGCATGACTTGTTATAAACAATTGAGATTGCTTAATGTGCCTTGGATGAATCATTCGTTGTTTTAGCATATTAAAGCATAGTATAGTGGCATTCTCCTTTGATGCTTTATTTGGGTTGACTTGGCACATGCTCACACCATGTTATGACTATCTCAAGTCACCATAGCCTTTATGATCCTTTAGTTTTCAACTTGTAGTATCAATTTATGCTTTGATCAATGATGTTTTGTCGCTTTGCATGATTATGGCCATTATTGCTCTCTTAGTTTGTCGCTCTCAGTCTTTTGCTAGCCTCCACAACAAAGTATGAGTTCCACTCATGCATCCAACTCCCTAAACCAAGTTATTCCAAAGATTCCACCATACCTACCTACTAGCTTATGCTATTCCAAGTATATTCTTGCTTTTGTTTACCTTCCACTTGTTATGAGAAAACTAGTGATTAAAGCTCTCACGAACTTGATGGAACACTTTACTTTATTGCCTCTAATAAACTTGAACCATTGGGTCCTTCTTTGTTGCGTATATGCTTGCGCTTTATAAGTTGAAATTAGGAGAACCATGTTTCATGGGGAACGCTTTCAACATTGCACTTGTACTTTGTACCCCGTTGATATCATGTTCTTTTGCTTACGGATCCCGGCGGTGTGAAATAAAAGTGGAACTTGTAAGATCATGGAGTTTGTATGTGTGTTAGAGAAACGCCTGGGCCGCTAGCCTAAGCCATGCCTAATCATGGTGGAAACTTGTAGCATCACCATAATGAGCACTCTATGAAGCATCCTCAATAAAAACCTATGCAAATAGCAAATAAAAAGATTGTTGAGATGCTCATTGTCTGCTTGCCTTGTCATTTTGATTATGGGAAAGCTCCCGTATCATGTGCAAGGGGTACCCCGTTGGCAGTTCTTAATGATACACATATACTTACAATGACAAGAGCTTACTCGTGACTGAAGTTGAGTAGCATGAGGATCGATCTTCGTAAGTAAGGGGCATGAGATTTCGGTTTATAACTTGTCAAGCATATCCTGTTAGTTGTGTCACTTTAACCTTAATCACTTAAAGATGCTTATGATAGGGGCAATGAGAGCTGAAAGCTATAAGTACCATAATTTTTGGAATCTCTTTATGAGACTTGAATCCCTACTTCCTTTTACAAAAGGTCTTTTCTTCCACCATTATATTGAGTCTCCATCTTCTATCTTTATGCACCTATTTTGAGAGCATAGTGGCCATTCTTAGTTCTATGTGCATTGTCCCAAGACTAGTTGATTGATGCATAACTTGATATTGCTTGTTTTAAACTATTGTATCTAGTCACTCTTATGAACTTTGAAGGTGTCCTATGCATTTATATTTGCTACTCTATTGAGGGACAAGCTGAATACTTTTATGCTATGTTTTCTTTATGTGAAACAAACAAACGTCTTGCAAAGCATTGTTATTCATGAATCTTTTGTTTGTGCCTTTTCATGTTGCATCATAGTCTCTTTGCTTATTGCTAGAACTTTGTCTTTCATGTTATGATTGAAGTACTTTGATCCCAGCTTTCATGTTTTGCAAATACTTTGATCAAGTCTTTGATGGTGCATGTCACGTTAAAAATTATTTCTTTTTATCACTTACCTACTCGAGGACGAGCAGGAGTTAAGCTTGGGGATGTTGATACATTGCAAATGTATCTATAATTTTTGATGTTCCATGCTTGGTTTTATCCACTTTCTTGTGTTTTGTTCCAACTTTGGAGTACTTTTCATATGATTTCTTGGACTAACCTATTAACAAGAGCCACAGTGCCAGCTGCCTGTTTTCTGCTGTTTTGGTTCGGAAGTCGAAAAATGAATATTCTCGAATTGACGGACAAAAGCCAAAGTGCCTATTTTTCCGGAAGGATCAAGTTCGAATACGAGAAGGAGAGGGCCAGGTCGGCCACACCACTGGCCAGGCCAAGCTTGGCCAGCGCTAGGGGTGGTCTGGCCGACCCGGCACCCGGGTCTCTCCTTCCGCCTATAAGTTGCCCTCGACGAAAAACCCTAGGTACCGATCAAAATCCACGAAGAGTCTCAGAGTCGCCATCATCTCCATCCCTAGATCGGGAGGGACTGAAACTCTTCCGGCACCGCCAAGAGGGAATTCACCCGAGAGGCCTTCTTCATCACCATGCAAGCCTCCGGTGTGATGCGTGAGTAATTCATCCTTGGACTACAGATCCATGTAGTAGCTAGATGGTTGGTTTCTTCTCCTTTGTGCTTTCATGTTTAGATCTTGTGATCTCCGTTCATGATCAAGATCATCTATTTGTAATTCATACATGTTGTGTTTGCGGGGATCCGATGGATATTGAGATGCTATTTCAGATTGATTATTGTTTCTATCATGTCTTTGTTATTTGAGATCTTGCATGCTTTCCGTTGTTAGTAGCTATCTTGGCCAAATAGATGCTAGCAACTCCAAGCGTTAGTATTTATGCTCGATAGTGGGTTCATGCCTCTGGTAATCTAGGGAAGTGACAGAAATCTCTAAGGTACTAGATGTGTTGTTGCTACTAGGGAGAAAACAACAATCCTTTGTTCATAGAACAATCGTATTGTTTACTTTACACGCAGTTCATAAAGCAATAATCTGTTGCTTGCAACTTAATACTAGAGGGGGTTCGGATGATAACCTGAAGGTGGATTATTAGTCATAGATGCAGTTGGATGGCGGTCTATGTATTATGTTGTAATGCCCAATCAAGTCCCAAAGGAGTCAAGATGATTAGTATATGTATTTATTGCTTTCTTGGTGTTTGTCAATTGCCCCGCTGTAATTTGTTCACCCAACATGTTATCTATCTAAGGAGAGCCACCTCTAGTGAACTATGGATCCCGGTCCTTTTACTTTACATACAATCTACAATCTTTTACTGCTTTGTGTTTACTTTTTGCAAACTTTTACTTCTTTCCATCCGATACGTTTAATCCTTTGTTTTCCGCAAAACACGGTGAGATTGACAACCTCATCGCAGGTTGGGGACAAAGTTTTGTGGTTGTGTTGTGCAGGTCTCCACGTTGCTACTAGCACCGGTAGTGCGCCCTGCCAAAGCTCAGCTAGTAACACCTTTGAGGTGTTTCCTTGCTCCTACTGGTTCGATTAAACCTTGGTTTCATAACTAAGGGAAACTTGCTGCTGTGCTCATCATACCTTCCTCTTGGGGTTCCCAACGAGCTCTACATCAACCACGAGCCATCAACATTTTTCTGGGCACCGTGCATTGAGCCATCAATTCTTAACTAGTCTAATTAGCATTCTAAGACACACATTTGATGATCTATTATCATCACAAGCATCACAAGTGTAATTCCATAGTTTCCTCCTTTTTATTTTAGAAAAGTAATTTCTACTCATTGAAAAATTAACTAAGATTTAATATTCACCACTTAAAATATGGGATCATGTTGACACATGTCATCACCACATATTCTAACATGTGGGAATGAGATTTAAAGTTTGGATCATAATTACTTTGGTTTAAGTTCATTATTTAATGATTTAAAGTGACTAGAAATGCCTATATAGCATTATTTTGGTACTAGTCCAAATTCACTACATGTAAACCTTAATATTATTACATATTTAGATAGATATGATGAAATGTGATTTTTGAGAGTTGGAATCAACTCAAAAGCTATCTTGGTTGATTTTATAAAAATGTTGCAAGGTGCAAATGCTTATGTTGTGTTATTTTTATTAGGAGAGATCTATAACTCTAATTGAATTAAATCCAATGGGCTTGGATAGATCATTTCAATACCTTTTAGAGAAAATTGGTTTCATGCAATTTGGATTTGTAAAACTCCTAGAATTGAATTTTAAACTAGTGGACAGAAACTAGATTCAACTTAAAAAAGAAAAAAAAATCCAATTTGAACGGTTGGGCTAGCGCGGGAAAGAACATGGGCCGGCCCAATGGCGCTCCGCGGCGCGGGGCTCAACTGACAGGGGGTCCCGCTTGTCAGTGGCTCTTAACACGCGAAATGGTACGCGCGCTGTGGGCCGTAGGATTAGAACTGGGATCTACAGCTGGGGATCGTCGTCGATGACGAACAGGTCGCCGGCGAGCTCGAACCCTAGCGGCTCGGTGGGGGTCTATCAGGGACGTACCAGGGCTCCAGCGGGGTAAGCGAGGAGGGCAAACGAGCTGGAAGACGATGGCGAGGCGAGGCGCGGTTGCGGTGGAGCTTGGGGTGCCCTAAATCGCAGGCGCCCTTCTCCTCCTGCTGCGGCTGCTCCGGCTCCAATTCCGGCGAGGCAGAGCTCGATTGGCTCCGGCGAGAGAGGTGAAAGGATCAGTGAGAGGTGGGGAGTGAGTGGGTGTGGAGAAAAGAGGCTAGGGAGGCCGGCTTATATAGGCCCGACGGTGAGACCGAAGGGTGTGGGCAGGCGACTCCGGCGAGGGCGACACAGGGGGCTAGCGGCGTGGCTCGAGGTAGGGGCGGCGGCCTATCTCCTGGCGGTGCGCTGAGGCTTAAAGGCGTGGCAAGGCGAGATCTATGCTGGTCGGGCGTGTCACGCGCTCTGGGCGGCAGAGGCTGCGGGTTCGACCGCGAGCGGTGGCTGGGGAGCGTTGGGCGGCCAGCGGGGGTGTCTGGGGTGTTCCCCAGGTCATGGCGGAGCGGTAGGCGCGGGCTGCGGCCGAGGGGTGGTCTGTGCACGTGGGGATAGTGCGCGCTCTGCGGGCGGCGTCGGCATGGTCGACCAGCTCCGGGCGCGGCGGTTCTTGGCCGTTCCTGTCTCTGGCTCTAGGCTGGGACTGGTTGGACGGTGGCAGTGGACCACTGGCTAGCTCGTAGACATGGCAAGAGAGGGGAGAGCGGTCTGCTGCTGCGAGGGCTAGGTTGGCCGGCAAGGTGCTCCCGGCATGGCATCGCAGTGCAGCTAGGAGGTAGGGGAGGTGTTGGGGTTGGTCTGGTTAGGCTTGAGGGAGACAAGGATGATCAAAGCACTTCAAATTGCTAGACAAAATCAACCCCAAAACAGTAATAGTTAGGCCAATTTGATCTTGCCAGCAAGGTGTTTGACAAAATGGCCGAAAGAGAAAAACTTTTGTATTTTGAGTTCAAAATTTTTGGGTGATCTACACTAGTTCTAGGTAGTCTCTGGTTGCAAGGGTTTTGAAAGTGGAGCTTGTTTGAATGGTTTTTGGAAAAGTGAGATCTTCCCATATGAAATAGATTCAATTTTGAACTGTCATTTAAAATTAGCATTTGAAAGAGTTTTGCAGATCACAACGTGGGCCTTGGTACCTCATTATGTGTACTATCAAGGGGTGTAAAGATCATGAATTGTTTCTATTAAGAAATGAGTGCTAGGAACACCCAAAGTAGTGTAGTGGATTAAAATGGTCAAAATGACCATTCCTCCTTTTTAATTGTTTTTGATTTGATTTTCTTTAGGAAAAGTTTGGGAATGATTTAGATGATGTTTAAATCACCTAAGAAACATTTTACAACCAAAGAATCACATAACCATGGCAATTCAAATCAATTCCTATTTTAAATGCTCATACACATGAATGCCTTCCTTTTAAATTTGGAAAAGTTTTTGTTAACCCTAAATTTTGATGATTTAGATCTTGATAAGCTTGGATTGAAGTTTTGGGATGCTACATTGTAAGTCTATAGAGTTATGTATGTGTGTTAGCGAAACGCCTGGGCCGCTAGCCTAAGACATGCCTAATCATGGTGGAAACTTGTAGCATCACCATACTGAGCAATCTATGAAGCATTCTTCTTATAAAAAAGAAATAGAGATTGAGAAAAAGAAAAAAAAGGATGAGAAAAGAGGAAAGAGAGAAAAAAGCACCATTTTCCCATGGTAAATAATAAGATTGCTGAGATGCTCATTGTCTGCTTGCCTTCTCATTTTGATTATGGGATAGCTCCTGCATCATGTGCAAGGGATACCCCGTTGGTTCTCTATGATACACATATACTTACTATGACAAGAACTTATCGGTAACTAAACTTGAGTAGCATGAGGAGCGGCCCTCGTGTTCAAGGGAGATGAGATTACCAACGTATACTTTGTCAAGCATATACTTCATAGTTTATTCACTTTAACCTTAATCACTTCAAGATTCTTATGATAGGTGCAATGAGAGCTGAAAGCTAATAAGTACCATAATTTTTGGAAGCTCTTTATGAGACTTGAATTCCTGCTTCCTTCTATGAAGGCCTTTCTTTTAAATTTATATTGAGTCTCCACCTTCTATCCTTAGGCACCAATTAAGAGAGCATAGTTGTCATTCTTAGTTCTATGTGCATTGTCCCAAAACTTATTGATTGATTCATAATGTTGCTATTGCTTGTTCTTGAACTATTTGTATCTAGTCACCCTTATAAACTTTGAAGGTGTCCTATGCATTTATGTTTTGCTACTCCATGAGGGACAAGCTGAATGCCACTATGTTATGTTTTCTATATGTGAAACAAACAAACGCCTTTCAATGCATTGTTATTCATGATCTTTGTTTGTATCCTTTAATGTTGCATGCATAGTTACTATGTCTTATTGTTAGAACTTCATCTTTCATGCTCATGTTTAGAGTACTTTGACCCCAGATTTCAATGCTTGCAAATGGTTTGATCTTGATTGTGATGGTGCATGTCACCTAAAAAATTATTCTTTTTTATCACTTACCTACTCCAGGACGAGCAGGAGTTAAGCTTGGGGATGCTTGATACGTCGTAAACGTATCTATAATTTTTGATGTTCCATGCTTGTTTAGTATCTACTTTTCTTTTCTTTGTCAACACTTTGAGGTATTTTTATATGTTTTCTGGGACTAACCTATTAACAAGATGCCACAGTGCTAGTTGCCTGTTTTCTTCTATTTTTGGTTCTAGAAAAGCCAGAAAATGAATATTCTCGGAATTGGACGGGACAAAAGCCAAATTCAATATTTCACCCGAGGGGAACATAGAGCCAGAAGACGAGACGGAGAAGGGCCTCGAGGGGGCCACACCCCTTGGCCGCGCGGCCTGGCCTGGCCCACACCTGGGGGGGTGCAGCCGCCTCGGGCACCCCCTCGGCCTCCCTTTTCGCCTATAAGAAGCCTCCGATGCAGAAACTCTAAATAATCCAGGAGAAAGCCACGAAAACCTACACAGCGCCACCGCCACCGAAAGCCTCTGTTCCGGCACCCTGCCGGGACGGGGAACTTTCTCCGGAGCCATCTCCATCGATCTCCACCACCATATCCATCGCTGTTGCTAATTCCCATGATGATGAGGGAGTAGTTCTTCCTCGAGGCTAAGGGCTCTACCGGTAGCTATGTGTTCATCTCTCTCTATGCGTGATCTTATTGAGATCACGAGCTCTATAATCTATAGATCTATTCTGCTACTCAAGTGCTTTAATGAATCTTTGCTTATCCCCACGTGTGAGAAGTTGAAAGTGTGCACACCGTGTGGCACTTTGGATAAGGTTACATAAATACTTATCATGAGTATAATTTGAGTTGGATGTCTATGAAATTGTGGTGCTTGTTGGAACCATCTAGCGCTCAAGGTGATAGTGAGGGGTTATCTAGATGGGGAAAGCGAACTTTGAGGTGTGCTGTTATATACCTACCGTGGATTAGAGTTATCCAACCAGAGAGTAGTTCAGAGTAGTATCATAAAGAGAAGATATTTATATGAGAGTGTTCACTAGTGAAAGTATGATACCTAGGCCTTGTTTCTACGCATTGAAACACCATTTGCAACTAGATCTGTTACATGTTTGCTTGCTTCCATCTTTATTTTAGATTGCCTTTAGTCTCTTCCTACCCGTCAAGCTCTTTTGTGGCACCGTTGTCTTATATCCATATCACTTGTATTTCACTATATCTTCGCTGAACTAGTGCACCTATACACGTGACAAGTGTATTGGGTGTGTTGGGGACACAAGAGACTTCTTGTATCTTGATTGCGGGGTTGCTTGAGAGGGATTCCTTCGACCACTTCCTCCCTGAGTTTGATAAACCTTGGGTGATCCACTTAAGGGAAACTTGCTGCTGTTCTACAAACCTCTGCACTTGGAGGCCCAACAACTGTCTACAAGAATAGAAGTGCGTAGACATCAGAGGGGGAGGCGCCGCCGGCCAACCCCCTTGGCTCCTCCTAGGGGTGCCTCTTGGGCCCTTTCCCCTCCGGGATTTGGCCCATTAAGCCTTTTGACCCTTTAATTGATTTTCTCTTTTATTAAATAATTATGAATAAATGATTAAATCAATATTTAACATTCCTTCACATATTATTCAATCTCCATGGATATGAAACACCTTCCACGTCCACTCTGGACATCCTCCGGACTTACCAAAACCCTTCTGGTTTTCTCACTTCTCTTTCTTCGATGATTCTACCGATCTTGTAAACACTCTCTAAGCATCACTAAGCCCTTAAGAATGAAACCCGGCGGTTCAGGAACACTCCAGACATGGTCGAGACACTCCCGGACCAATGATCAACAGAGGGACCTGGATGGCCATGTGACCCATATGCATTCCATGAAATATTTCATCGTTTGAACCATGAACGTCGTGTCCTATTTCTTTTGTCTCTCGATACTTGCATTGCCCGAGATCTGATCAATGGCATCACCATGTCGGGTTCAATCTTGTTACCAAAAAAATGCTACTTGACTCGTTCCGACAAGTGATATCCCTGTGATCAAATCACACGCTGCGCAGCTATTGGATATAACTTCTCCGAGTGGGCCCTTGAGTATCTTTCCATCACGCGGATGGACAAATCCCGCTCTTGACGTATAATGCCTCTAATGTTCCTCCGAATACCTGAACACACCTTTATAATCACCGTTTAACCGTGTGACGTTTGATGCTATCAAAGTACCCTCGGGAGACAGTGATTGATATAGCCTCACGGTCTAAAAAATAATCCACTAGGTTTATTCTAATCATCGTAACTTGAAATTCATGACATGATCGGGTCACGATGTTTATGTTGGGTATTAGTTCATAATCTCATTATCACAATGATGTGACTCCATTTCTAACTGGTATAAATGCCAAATGATCAGGAAACCTTGATCATTTGTTGACCAATGAACCAGTGACTAGAGTACCATCGGGAACGTCTGGTTGTTTATATATCACACGTGTATTGGCGTTTCCTTTCAATAAAGTTATAGCATGATATAAAACTTAATCATAAAATTTATGAAATATGATAATAATCCTTATTACTATTTATCTCTAGGGCATATTTCCAACAGTTACTCCATCTAATACACACTTTCCCCCACACATGCCCTTGCATACAAGTTTGATCAGAACAAGCAATTAAGAGCAGGGTGGTAATATGCATCTATCCATACATCATACACATGATAAATATTATAATCTCATATATCATCTCATAAAAATAGATCCACCACGTAGGTATTACATATATGACGATAATCATGTAAAGTAGCTCATATGATTCTAAACAATCATAGCACAAGAGAGAGAGAGAGAGAGAGAGAGAGAGAGAGAGAGAGAGAGAGAGAGAGAGAGAGAGAGAGAGAGAGAGATCAAGATACTGTCACAAAGCCATCGTTTGTCCCTCTTAGCTCCCCTCTAGTAATTCAAGTGCTCCTGATGCCGGTCTTCGTGAAACAATGATCCATAAAAATCCTCGGTCCTTTTGACTTCATTTAGATTCCTAAAAGTAAAAAAGACAGAAAACAAGGTTATCCTATCATGCAAAGTTATAACCCAAATAAACGGGATCATTGGTAAATCCTCAAAAATCAATGTAAAACACGGACACTTATACAACATGCAAATATATTGGAATATGTGACAATAAACTACAAAGTTTATGTATGCATTTTACATGCATCAACATTCCCAAGCTTAACCTATACTCGTCCTCGAGCATAAAGGTGATAAAACTAACATGGACTTTGGAGTTTGTTGTTATTTAAAACATCACAAGTCATGATCATTGTTAAATAGAGTTATATAATTCATCCTTTAAAGAATAACAACAAGCAATCACCATATGAAGTGATATATCTCATAAACCTCATCTATGTTTACCAATCTCTCAAGCTCATATAAAACTAAATGCACAAAGTACCATGAACCATTAAACACACTAAGTTTAAGTGAAAGTGCATTGTGAAACATTGTACTACCTTGGTCTTATAATATTTTTGTGTCTTTCATATATGTGGACTCTTGAAAAAGTAGGAAGTAAGCAGGTAAATACATGTGCTAAATCCTTGAGATAAAAATAATAATAAGTAAGAGGAGTAAAATAATAGTAATTTTGGGTGGTGCAGGTCATGTCAACAGTTCAGCAGGTAAGGTGGGGTCCACACGGAGGTGGCTGGTGTGAGGCTGACAAGTGGGTCCCGTAGTGAGAGAAAAAAGAGAAAAGGGGGAGGGAGAGGGGCTGCTCTGGGTGGGCTGCTGCGCTGCTGGTAGCTGGGCCCCGTGTTGGGCTGCTACGGCTGGCGCGCGCGGTAGATAGCACGATTTGGGATAGGCCGGCTCAATCGGTCTGGTTGGAGTAGGTTGGATTAGTTTTTTTTCATTTGTTTTTATTCTTTTCTCCTTTCTTATTTCTTTCATATCTTTCGGAATATGACTCCAAATTGATCTAAACCGATTTGTAAAGTTTTGTAAAAAATTCAACATATCATTTTAGAACCACTAGGGAACTTATTCCTGTCCATTCAAAACTACAACATAGGTTTTTATTCAAACCGTAAATAGATGCAAGTAGGGTTTTTAAATAGGGTTTTGATAAAAAAAAGGGGTTTTGAAAGGGAAATTTTGCATGATGCTATATGCAATGCCATGAAACCTATGAAAATTTTTCATTCTAAAAATCTGGCATGTTACAGTAGTTCTGGAGAAAGTTCCACGCTCCTGTCTCACCTTAAACTCTTTCTAGGCTGAATTGGTTCGCGTCCATGTTCCTAGCTTGGCCGGCATGACCTCGGAAATGCACAATAAACTCAGGTTTGATGAGCAAGTTTCCATAAAGAAAATGAATCTTTAAATTTTTATATGGACATATTTACTCAATATAATGAATCTACGAATTTTTGTTAAGACATATTTACTATAAAAATGAATCTTCAAATTTTTATTAAGATATATATATTCGTATGTATCATAAGCCACTCCTGTTGACATACTTACACCGACCATGTAGGTCAGTGGTATGGACGAGGTCCCTTCACCATCATATGCTAACTGGATGATATGTAAAATTTGACACATGACCTAAGTAGATGAGATCATATGGAAATAATAGCTGCTTGGCAATGTAAGGTGTGGTACACCTTTACTATTAAATGGGAGTCGGTGATCATCACTTTGGGCATCAAACATTGGGAGGATCTGGACCGTCGAATCGCGCTCAAACACTCCCACCAAACATTGAGAAGAATTATGATGTCCTATTGCTTGTGCATCCCATACGTTTGTAAACAATAGTTAAGTAAGCATATTATTTGCCATCTTACTATTAATGAGAGTTGGTGGTCATCACTTTGGGCATCAAACATTGGGAGGATCTAGACCGTCGAATCGCGTGCGAACACTCCCACCAAACATTGAGATATCACCGTCCTATTGCTTGTGCATCCAATTCGTTTGTAAACTGCTATTAAGAAAATATATTATGTACCATCAATAAGGAAATATATTATAATCATCTGTTGTCCCTAAAATTTTGTGACATTTGAAAGTAAATGCCTCTAGGGAAGCGACGTGAGAGAAGAGTGAAGAGGGAAACAAAACTAACCCTAATCGGTACCCTCCTGAAATTTTGGAACAAAATTTCTGAGTAATTAAGTCCTGATTGTTTTCATCCTATTAATTTGGAACAATGTCGATCTATTATTAACTCACCGGATGTATTTCTGGCCGTATCCCGAACACGCAGACGCACAACATTTTGACTGAATGATCAGTTTTTAGCAACATTTCTTTCGCACAAATCAATTTTTGAGCACAAGAGTTTTGTTTTCTATGACCGAGGTGTGCAGTGAAAAAAAGGAGAGGTTATACCCACTCCTTCCCAAATTAGGATGTCTATTAGTTTTGGTCAAAGTCAAACTTAATAAACTTTGACTAAATATTAGAAAATAGTATGAACATCTACGACATCATCTTAATGTTATTATAATCACCATAAACTATATTTTTATATTATATGTATTTGACATTAGAAAAGTTAGTATATTTTTATATATAGTTGATCAAATTTTATAAAAATTGACTTTGATCAAACCTAATATGCGTTCTAATTTAGGAAAGAGGGAGTATCTGCCGCTAGGCATTCTCTTAAGTTCTTGTCAGACAACAAAAATGCATCACCTACGGAATGTGTGGATCAACCGGAACCGTTTTCTTTCACGAATGACTAACAGAAACTCAATCCGAAAAGTTGAAGAATATGCATCCAATCTAAATTACGATTATGACCTGGTAGTTATGGAGCAAATTCTGCACTCCAAACTTCTTCTAGGTCGAATTGGTTCACATCCACGTCCCCAGCTTGGTCGGCATGACCTCGGAAATGCACAATAGAACTCGGGGTCGATGAGCAAGTTTCCATAAAGAAAATGAATCTTCAAATTTTTATGAGAACATATTTACTCAAAAAAGTGAATCTACAAATTTTTATTAAGCCATATTTACTATAAAAATGAATCTTCAAATATTAATTAAGATGGGACACCATGGTGCCCGAACACCATACCTGTATTTTTTTACATATCTAGGAGCGTACATAACCAAAGTCCATATACCTAGGTGTGCATACCTAAGGTATACGTATACAAGGTATACATACCCAAGGTATGCATACCTAAAGTGTATGTACCCTGCATACGTGTATATATATGCAACTTAGGTAGGTACACCTTAGGTATGCATACCTGAATGTATATATAACTCTAGTATGCATATCTTAGATATGTTTACCTTAGATATGTGTAACTTAATATGTATACCTTCAGGTATATACGGGTCATAAAAAAATACGTGTACCATGTATGGTGTCTGGGCACTATGGTATCCCAATTAATTTACACCTCTCTCTCTCTCTCTCTCTCTATATATATATATATATATATATATATATATATATTTGTATGTTTTATAGACAGGGAGATCACGTAGATCCGTGATATGGCCAAGGGCCCTTCACCATTATAGGCTAACTAGATGATATGCACAATTTGACGCAGAACCTAAGTAGGTGAGATCAGATGAAAATAATTGCGGCTTGCAATGTAAGGAATAGTACATATAGAATAGAAGTAGAGTAGATCAGTTCTTACTTCACAAATAAGATATTAGATTTGATCTAGACTATAGACCTGTTTGATTTTGATTATTTTATCACTAAGTAGACAAAAATACCCTTCATAACCTTTTTTATCAATGAAAATATATACAACCATTATAATCCATGTCTAAAATTTTCAAGGTGTAGCGGTGTAACACCCTAGTTTTAGTTAAATAATAATTAGAGTTTGAGTGTGCATCTCATGAGCATCATCTTTTAAAAAAATGCAAGAAACAAAATCAAACACAAAACCCTAAAAATAATTTGGTTCCCTCTCTTACAAATCCTTTTTCAAATTGTTTTGATATTTTTGAAAAATAAAAAAGGTGGAGCCCAAATTGTATAGAGGGCACTACGGTTATATAAACTATTTTAAACTCTGCTGTGTTTTGAAATGTTCAAAACAATTTTTTTAAAATTACAAAGAGAAAAAAGAAAATAGAAAATAAAAAGGGTTTTAGAAATAAAAACTGTCTCTAACCTAACCTGGGCCGCAACCCATCACCCCTCCCTTTCTAACCGCCACGCAGTGCAACAACAAAAGCCCCTCTATCATGCTTTGCCATGGCCCAAGCCAGCCAAGCCTTGGCCCATACGCGGCCTCGTACCGCTTCAGAGGTCGTCATCTTCCCCGCGTTGTTGTCGACCTCCCGATGTGGGGAAGCAGTTTGATGTTGGCAGCACCGCCGTTGTCGCGCCAAGATGCGCGCTGCCGCTCTCAAGCATCTACAAGTACCCCCTCGACACCGGTGGAGAATCCTAGTCGCCTTCTTCCCCCTCTGCCTCCTCTCCCTACCATGGGCGCCTAACCCTAGCTCTCTAGTCGTCGTCGTTCTCGCTGTTCCCGACCGCCCCATGGCAAACCAAGGCCACTACCGAGATCCCCTCGTCCTCCTGGTCCTTCCTAGCTAGGCCACGAAAGCCATCGTTGCTGGATTCTTGCTAATCGAACCCTCCCTTCCACTGGATGTCGACTCCGAGCTCGCCCAATCTCGTCGTCAAGTGCTACGCACTCCTGGTGAGCCGCTGAAGCCCAAGGTGAGGTCCGCCTGCCTGCTTGCTTACCGTAGCGCCGCCTCCACGAGAACCTGCATGCTCCGCCGCCGCTCGTCATCGGATAGGTCACTCCGGTGACCAATCCTAGGCGGCGCCACTACCGTTTGGCTCAGCGCACTCGCGCGAGTCCAACGCGACCCTCAACGCCCTCCCGCGAGCCCCTAGCAGCGTTCTCGTCCTCGATCTGCAGCTGGTGGTAGCGCTGACATCATGGTGACGCCAGCGTGATGTCATCCGGTGTTGGTGTCATGATGACATCAGCATGACGCAATAAATGACTTTTCTGTTCTGTAAATTTTTCTAGAAATTAAATAACCCATGGGCCTAGTATGTCATATTTTTAATAATTTTGGAAAATATTTTCTATAATTATTAAAACCATGACATGTGGGTCTAGCTGAGATATATTTTCATATATTCCAAAATGATTTAAAAATGGATTTAAATTGGTAAAATTCATAACTTATTCATATTAACTAAGAAAAATATGTATAATATATCAAAATATTCAGAAAAATGAGATCTACGATTTACCATTAAAATCATGTATTTTCAGCAAATTCAACTAACAAGTTTATTAGAAGAACAAAATGAACCCCCCCTGTGATTTCGAGGTTTCGCTGTTTTAGGGTTTATACCCCTTAGACCCTGTTTTAAATGAACAAGCATGCATTAGGGTTACATTTCAATACTATTTAATGTATCATATCATCATACTTGCTTGAGTATTGCATCTATGCCATGTGATGATTATTTCCCTTTCTTTCCGGTGATTTGGTTCTTCTCGGTAGAATACGAGATCGAGTCCGAGATCGAAGTTAGAGATCAACACCATCGATGATCGAAAATCAATACTTGACCAACTATAATCAAGTCAAGTACAAGGCTTCCGAAGATCTGTTTATTGGTTATCAACGGGCAAAGACAAGCATCACCCCACCATTATACAATCCCATCCTTTTAAAGTATTTCAATTCTTGGCATATTGCATACGATTCTACTATGGTATTTTATCGATAGATAGAGTATCCTATCTATCGCATACTCTCTTTGAGCTTATATTACCTGATCCACTTCTTCTAGCATAACTAGGTTTGGCTTGTGTGCACTACTAGAGCCTATATCTATGTCTTGCTTAGCCATTCTTAGCTGTTGAGTTTGGTTCATCCAGAAGATGTATCAGATGCAAAAAACCTAGTATGACGGGATAACGAGGTATCAAGGTGATATGAGGTTAAACATGCTAAAGCTTGTATGGGAGGCCATGGTGGGATGTGGTTTTTTACAATCCCATGCTCACCACCACTAGAAACTGAGTTCTTGCCTTTGGAATCGAGACAAGAGTACAGTCACACAGGTTCTAGAAAACCCCACGAGTAACTAACTTGCCTAGTACGATTCCATGAGTCATATAGTTCGGGTGTTCCATTTGACATATGCATTTTGGTTATTCTCGAACACGGTGAAGGAGGTGCATCATAACAGGTAGGTAAGCATGGACAAGGTTGCTTGGGGTAGACAGCGCCCCTGATAAACCAACCTCGCCTCACATCTCTAGGGACCAGCTTCGGGATTTGACCCGTTACGGCGGAATCCTCCTTAGGGCATGACTCATGGTCTCAGCAAAAGCAAGGTAAAGGTTGTGTCTAACCACCCTCTTCCAGCCTTCCAATGAAGAGGGCCAATGATATGGCATTAAGAGTCGGTTCTTACATGTGAATAAAGTTGTACATCCCTGTAGGGTTAAATATTTTCGAAAAGACATCTTCACAGTTATGAACGCATGGTGATCAAATTCCAAGATCATAGGGGGAACATGAACCTAATCATAAAACTTGGCGGATCAATGTGTGCTTAAGGATGCTTCCTCATGGGTACGAGGGGGTGATCCTAGTTGATAGGTGATGAGGATTACTTTGGTGGATATCAAAAGATGATAATCACTACTTTGGAGATGTCGCTTTCTTATCCCCTTTTAAAATGTTCTGATTAGACGACCTTCTTCTCCCTCCTGTTTTACAAACAAAGATAGTTTTATGTAAAATAACCCCACCAGCCATAAGTCTTGCGGAGTACACCTTGTACTCACCTTGCTTTGTTGATACTTTTGTAGCAGAGTAAGTGTTCCCTGAAGATAAGTTTGGTACGACATTGACACCGACGAGTAGCTTGGGGTTCTCGACCGATAGCATGGAATCTTTGGGCTGGGACGTCATCATTATGCTTCAGGCCTCTTAGGTCATTTGTTAAGTTTGCTATACTTAATAGCATAATTTGTCTTCCATTGTTTGATATTTGTGATCAGGGACCTCTGCTTGTAATATTTTGGTTCTCTGCTTAGATATGAGCTTGCTCTAATGGTTTTTGTGTCGTAGGGTCACTATTGTGTTACCGAATCTTCAGTGGATATCCTCAAGCTCTAGGTTAGGCTTATGTCAGACTAAGGTCTGGGATTTTTTTAACCCTGATCCCGGGGGTGTCACAAGTAGGGGTGGCGCCAGGGGTATTCCTAGGTATTCAAGTAAATACCAAATATTTTGGCAAAACAACTAAATTGTTTGGCAATGAAGCAAAGATTTTAGCAAAATAGAGAAGATTTTAGCAAAATGAATGCCAAATTAGCAAAATGAATACCAAGAAGCAAATTCCTGGAGCCACCATCACAAGCTACTTATAATTACACGAAACAAGCTAAGATAAGATAAAAACAGTTTAATGAAATTCCTTAATTGTGCCAAGCAGAAAGAAAACTAGAAAATCCACACAAGAGAGTACCATCAATAACCACATGTGAAAAAGACAGAACAGTTTGAGCAAGGTGGAATCTTAACATTTTTATAATACTACATGCTATCTTATTTATACACATGAGTATTTACATCCATTATGTATCCCATTATATGTGTTGTGAGGTAGAATCTTAATGTTTTTATAATACTACATGCTATCTTTTTTATACACATGAGTAGTCACATCCATTATATATCACATTATATATGTTGCGAGTAAAAAAGACCGCAGCAGTGGCACGAGCATTCAGCTAGTCAGTTACAACGCAATAGTTGTCTCAATGGACTAGGGATCCAACGAAGATCTGAAGAAGATGTGGGTGGCATCATCCACGGTTCCACAAAGGGCACACTCCCCCAGTATCTATTTGCAGATTAGAAGGGAGGCGACTAGGACTAGTTTCCGCGCAAAGATCTTGATTTTAAGCAGGGCTTTTGCCTGCCAGAGATCCTTGAAAAGCGCCACCGTCGCTTCTTGTGACAGTTTTGCTTATAAAGGTCCAACCGAGGACTGGTCATTTGGCTCTAAAGCCCGGGAGATTCTTGTCTAACCCGAGAGACATCTGTAGATCTTCCAGAAGTTCAGTTAAGCCTTACCTTCTGTAAAACATTATTTTCTCAGAGGTGTCTAGAACATTACTTTTTCTGAACCAGAGGGAGCAGGTTATAAGTACATTTTTTCGACAAAGAGGTTATAAGACAAAAGGGGAAAATATCAGAAGAAGCTGATGCAGTTACTGATGAGGAGATCTCGTTGCGCCTCGGCTTCGTAATCGGTCATCTAAGGATTATACTGCTGCCATGTCTCCTAGCTAGTCGTGGGCCAGAATTACAGACTTAGGGCCTATTTGTTTGGGCTGTGGCTGGCTGTGCTGCTGTGCAGGAAAAGCTGTTGTGCAGAGAAAGCTATTTCTCTGAGTTTCACTGTTTGACAACTTGGCTGGATGTCTGGCTGTAAACAGATGAATTATCTCAAATACCCTCTGAGTTATTCGAGTGTATAATTTTTCCGATTTAAGTTAAACAACATACCTATCACATATATTGCCATGATAAACTATTTGGCATCAAATAAAGTTATTATTTATTTCACAAACTACAGTCGATGTTGAATTACATTTTGCATACAACATTGATCAATTAGTTTTTGAAAATTAAAATTGATCAAAGAGTGTGTGCGATGTTCATCTAACAGAGTGCCAAGTTCCACCCGTTTCTAAATAGCTAGCTGATCAAAGAGTTCGCATGTATACAACAAAATACAAAAATTACAATCGATTGTTTCTTACACGACATGATTAGCATACATGCATATGTCTCAGCGAGTATCACAAACAGATACGCGACGTACATGCATACACGCATGATGAATCAGGAGGTCGGACGCACGGCAGCGGAGAGCGGACAGGCACGAAGCGATGCTGCTCGTGTGTGTATGGGAAGAAGCGGAGCTCGCAGGCGGTGAGCTGCGACCTCGACCTGCTCTTCGTTGTCGTCTCCGGTTGTCGGGGGCGAGCTTGGGCGGCGGTCGGGGAGGAGGTCTGGCGCGCGACGAGGTCTGGCAGCTCCGGCGGGAACAACTCTGGCAGCTCGCGCGACGAGGACGTCGATCTGGAACAGCGGCCGGCGGAAGGAGGAGCTCGGCGGCAGGGAGGAATAGGCAGGGAGTAGCTCGGCTGCGGGGCCAGGTAGGGCTGCGGCGGGAGGAAGCGGTGGCGGTGGCGGCGGCGAGGAAGCGCCAGGCGCGGGTCGGGGGTAGGTGCGGAGGACGAACGGGTTGGGTGTTCTGGGAGATAAGGTTGCCTTTTTTTTCAACATACCAATGATTTTGTGCGCTCTCTCGCGCTGGCCGGTGGCATTTGTCTAGTAAATTTTGGCAAAACGGTTCACTGCCTCGCGGGAAGCCACGGGAAGCACCCCGGGATGTGCTTCCCGGGATCATCTATTCTCACGACCACTTCGGCCGAAGGCCGCCGCACAGCTATGCCCTTTGGCCCGATTTTTTGGCTTTTTCCACTGGAAAGCTCCTAGAAGCCCAAACAAATAGGCCCTTATACTACTAGTAGAGTAGAAGCATGAATTAGCATGAAAGCGAGGGGTACAGAATAAAATAAGAACAAAAATTGTGGGACTGAAATAATACGCAAACTCTCAAAACCAGAATTACAGACTTATACTAGTACGGTAGAAGCAGGAATTTGCATGAAAATGAGGGGTACAAAATAAAATAAGACCAAATTGTGGAACTGAAATAATAGGCAAACTCTCAAAGATACATGAGCAGTTCAGCACCAACCGTAGTGTAGTGTGGTTGCCATGCTAGCCTTCACTCACTAGTGCACACGGCCCCCTCTAACACCGGTTTGGAGGACCCTCTAACAGCGGTTGTAGAACCGCTGTTAAGGGTTCGGTGTTAGAGGGGCCCCCTTTAACACCGGTTCTTATACGAACTGGTGTTAAAGGGTGGCGCACGTGGGGCTGCCGCAGGGCTCAGGCCCCCCCTTTAACACCGGTTCGTAAACCGGTGTTAAAGGTTCTGTGCCGTGGCAGGAAAAGGAGATAAATCTCGCTGGCAGAAAACGGCCTAAATCTACGCTGGCAGAGTTCTGCCTACCTCGTTCGGGCGTATTTCTGCGGGCGAGAACGGGAGGAGGGGGAATCGATCGGGAGCGGTATACACATACATCATCATCGGTACGTACGAGTACATGAATAATTAAGCAACTATTATTATACACAACATCGTCATTGTGTGGTATTCTTCGTAAACGTTGAAGCATCAAGTACAAGACAAACACGTTCAATCATATATACAACGTTCATTTTGGTGGATATCTAAAGAGTTCTTCGCCAGGCGTGACGACCTCATCAAGTATGAACCCCGCCAATTCCTCTTGAATGGCTCGTATGCGGTCAAATGGTAGGAGTTGGTCCCGCATCCGTTCGATCTGAATATATATGAAGAATGGGGTCAATATATATATATAAGAATAAAACTCAACACAATTAATAGTAATAAAATAATGTTGTGTACTTTGTTTACTTACTCTAAGTTGTTCTAGTGCGGCTTGGCCCGTCGCACATATCGTGTTGCGAATAAACTCGCAAACATAGTACCCACATAAGTTATTGCCGTGTCCCTGATGCGCGCACTTTACGAGAATAGAGAGTTCAATTAAAATAATAACCAATAAAGCATGATATAATGGAATTGGAAGCAGAATCAAAGAGATACGCAGACCTAGCTAGCTAGTATTACTTACATTTTGGTCTACAAATTTTAGTTCTTCT
Organism: Avena insularis; assembly: GCA_023614405.1. Lineage (NCBI taxonomy): Eukaryota > Viridiplantae > Streptophyta > Magnoliopsida > Poales > Poaceae > Avena > Avena insularis. Next base: position 259,606,979 of record CM042690.1, on the reverse strand, counting down.
GACCATTCACCCACGGCCCTGCCCGTGAACCTTTTTCAAACCCTGTCCGGCAAAGAAAATGGATAAAGGAGTGATTAATTACTTGTTGTCACGAAAGTTGCCGATCTAGTGCGATAATATGATTGAAATTACCTCTGGAGAATCTCTCTAAAGTCTGCCCATCGCTCTTTTTCTTTTCGTAACGAGTCCATGACAAGGACTTTTCCTGAGTCAGGTTGAATGACTAGCAGAATAAAGTGGAACCTACGCACGCATAACTCATCATCAGTTACACTTAACATCGAGTAAGCCAAAACAGAATGTGTACAAGAGAGGGTACTCACGAGAAGTTGTAAGGCAATAGTATTTCCCTTTTGGTTTGTTGTCTCAGTAAAGACCTTAGCAATAAATCTTCTGTTTGTCCGGGTTTGGTTCTTACCACTTCTTCATGAACTCTATTTGGGTCAACGAACCCAATGTCAAAAGGTCCTCCTTTCATGCATTTCATAACCTTTTTCCTGCATAATAGTATATACATATATGGTAAGCATATATATATACATGCAATTAATGAAGTGAATGAGATGAGATAGAAAATACAGAAATAGTACTTACACACAATAAAGGCTGATGGCAGCTTTGTCGAGTTCCTTCTGATTGAATAGAAAATGCAAGTCTTGAATGTTGAAGGCGATCTCGTCGTCTCCGCACAAGAAAATCTGATCTCTTATATGCGTCGTGATCCATTCTTCCTTTCTCGTCTTGCAGAAATCAAGGTACCACTTGTGCAATCTTCGCATCTTTGTTGGTAGATTCTTGAGCTCCTCTTTCTTGACGAGATTCTTCCCATACTTTCATGGCTGTATGGGGTTGGCATCGCATTTGGGCAAGTTGTCTCCCATGATGTTCAAGTATGCAATGTAAGTCATCCCCATCTCATTGGCCTTTCTTTGTAGCTCCTCGTAATCATTTACGGGAGGAGCGTCCGTGTCGAACACTTGAGCGGGCGCATGATTGGTTTTCTGCTCTCCGAGCATGGGAACTGTTTTCAGGTGCCGCATATTGCTAATTTCAGTCTCCCTACGGGCGCCTTGCATCCGCCTTCAAAATCTGGCGCCGTAGTCCGGCACAAGTGGGGTTTTAGGTTTCAAAAGATTTTGTAAAACTTCTCCACCACCGCCGGATCTATTTTATCCTTTGGCTCGGCCCGTCTAGGTGCAAAGAATTTCTTGACCTCTTCTTCCGAGATCCTATTGGTCTCCTCGTCGCTGTGATTCCACGGTAAAACCGACAATGGCTTGGCGGAAGGCTGCGGGACGTAGTTTTTTGAACTCTTTCTGGCAGTGCTAGTGATGCTCTTCGTGGCAGTGCTCTTCCGCTTACGCTGAGGAGATGGCTGAAGCGCCGGAGATGGTCGACGGGCAGAGATGGCTGGCGCTACGGAGATGGCTGGCGCGCGGAGATGGCTGACGGGCAGAGATGGCTGGCCGGGAGATGGCTGCAGAGAGATGGCTGAAGCGGCTCAGGAGACGGCGGTGCAGTGGCCTCCAATTTGGAAGCACGATGTGTTCCTTCTTCCAAAGAATGGTTGTTTTCACTGCAAATTTGAGTTGAGTTTCCCCTTCACCTGTAGCATGGTCAAGCTGTGCTTCCTCATATTCCTTCACAACCTCATCCACCCCGACAATAGCATAGCCATCTAGAATCGGTCGGCAGTGGTAAGTTCCACCAGCTACAGGAGGTAAGGCATAGCCGACAGCCACCTTAATGGACAAGCCCATTAATCTCACATGCAGCTCAGCGTGTTCGCTCTCCATGATCTCATCCACGGGGTATCGAGGACCCGCCATTTCAAGCGTGGGCTGCACGTTCTCCGTGGAAGCCACGCTGCTTTTCCGCTGCAGTCCGCGGCAGCTTCCAATGCAGGCTCTTCGTGCTGCTGAGATGGGCCGGTAGCTTGATGGCTCTGTTGTGCATTCACTTGCGCCTTCAGTGCCACAAGTGCATGTTCTATCTGTGTCATCCACTCTGTACGCTCTTTTTCTTTTCTGCTGCGCCATCTGTAAGAGTCGCTCCACTCGGCAAACCCATCCTTCCACGTCATACCCCCTGTGCCTCGTGCATGTCCAGGGTGTTCTTTTTTACCGATGGCGCGTGTGAGCTGGTCATTCTCTCTGTCGGGATGGAAGGTCCTGGCGGTTGTTTCCTCGTATGCCGTGATGAGTTCAGTGACGGGTTTGGCAAGGAGGCGGGTTGGGAAGATACACAATCTGTTTGGGTCCAACCATGCCCGATTCCGTAGAACCAAGTCTTTGCACGTAGGTCCCACCCATGTGTCTGGGGTGTGATCCCTCTGTCGCGTAGGGCCTTCTCAGCTTCCTCCCACTTAGGCCTCTGAGATATGTAGCCACCTGACCCTGTCCTCTGGTGATATTCCTTCTTCTGGGCATTTAGCGTATTGGTTTCTGACCTCTTTGTAGCTATAGCACCTTCCTTGTATGCCACAAATTCGCGCCAGTGAGGTCTTATCTTCGCATAATATGCGTCTTTGAAATCTGGAGTCTTGCGAGCTTTGACAAATTTGTTCAATTTTGTCTTCCATTCTGAGCGTCCACCATCTTCTTTAGAGTCCACTCTTTGACCTTTTCCTTTATAACCGGTTTGTTTTCATCCTCCTCTGGCGGAAGGGTGAAATTTACCAACAACGAATTCCAAAGCGTTTCTTTGGATCTTTCATCGACAAAGGTACCATCGCTATTCTTTGGCTTATTCCAATATTCAATTGTGATTGGGATTTGGTCCCTAACAACAACTCCAGCCTGGCGTACAAATTTGTCTGCGGCATTCTTGGGCTCCATCAGCCTGCCATCAACACGGACTGCTTTGATCGTGAACTTTGGACGATCTTTCAACCGATGGCTCGCGCCTTGCTTGCTCTTTTTCATAGAAGAATATGGTTGCTGGCTGGTCGATCCAGAGGGCTAAAAGAAGAAAGAAGCGTTAATTAATACATGTAGAAGAAGATTGTTGGTGGAAGTCAGCAGAGGCTTAATCAATGCATATACCTCGCCGGACTTTGTAATCACTAAATTGCGTTCACCGGAGTCTTCATCTTCTCCATGACTACTTGAGTTGTCATCATGTCCCTCCAAGTCTAGATATTGTGAGGTGTCCTCATTGATAATGTTCTCCATTATTTCTTCTTCTTCAAGGTTTCTACTAAGTGGATCCATAGTTTCTAAAACAATAATATTATCTAGAGTAAGAGAGTAAACATTCAAGTGGACTTGGATTCATACACAAATATACATATTATTCATACAAAAATACACAAATAGGATAAAGTACATAAGATAAAGTACATTATTAATACATCACCGGAGAATAGCTCGGGTGCATTATAGGATAAAGTATAAGATAAAGTACATTATTAATACATCACCGGAGAATAGCTCGGGTGCATTATAGGATAAAGTATAATATAAAGTACATTATTAAGATAAACTAGCGAACGTGGCTGCCGCGTTCTATGCTACGGGAGCTCTGCAGCCACAGAAGAGGAACCATCACCGGAGAATAGCTCGGGTGAGATCCGTGAAGCTGCCAGATATTGGAGAACCTAGTCTCTAAAATATACATGTATCACCGTACATGCTCGTCCTCCTCCCTAATACGATGACGTACCACCTCCTCGGGGGCTGGCTCCCTCTGCACTGCTCCTGGACCCCGTGGACGCCACCAAAGAAGCTCCGGGTCGAGGATGATACCCGGATTCCTCACCAAGGTACGAGTCCCGACAGGTAGCACCACCCAGTGCCAACCCGTGGAGCCCAGGACTCGGACATCCCGACAAGTCCAGTGAGCTCGGACGAGATAGACGCGGCATAACTAAATAATAGCAATAAACAATCATAAAATATAAACAGTAACTAAATCACTAAGTATATATTGCCCTAATAACAATAACCCTAAACCTATCACTAATAACAATAACGCGGTATTTACCTAACTAATACTAATACTAACAACTAATACTAATTCTAATTCTAACTCTAAATTAGCCTAATAATACTAATACTAATTCTAATTCTAACCCTAATACTTAACCAATACCCCTAATACTTAACCAATCATATGCCTAATACTTAACCAACACCCCTAATACTTAACCAATACCCCTAATTCTAACTCTAAATTAGCCTAATAATTAATACTAATACTAATTCTAACCCTAATACTTAACCTATATACTAATTCTAATTCTAACCCTAATACTAATACTAGCTAATTAACCTAATACTAGTACTAGCTGATTAACCTATATACTAATTCTAATTCTAACCCTAATACTTAGCCTAATAATACTAGCTAATTAACCTAATACTAATACTTGCAAATTAACCTAATACTAATACTAGCTAATTAATTTATATACTAATTCTAATTCTAACCCTAATACTTAGCCTAATAATACTAGCTATAATTAACCTAATACTAATATAGCTAATTAACCTATACTAACTAATTGACCTCACCTGCTAATTCTAACCCTAATACTTAACCTAATACTAATACTAGCTAATTAACCTAATACTAGTACTAGCTAATTAACCTATATACTAATTCTAATTCTAACCCTAATACTTAGCCTAATAATACTAGCTAATTAACCTAATACTAATACTTGCAAATTAACCTAATACTAATACTAGCTAATTAACCTATATACTAATTCTAATTCTAACCCTAATACTTATCCTAATAATACTAGCTATAATTAACCTAATACTAATATAGCTAATTAACCTATACTAACTAACATGACCTCACGTGCAGGAAGACGTGATTTAAGGACAATGTGGCATTAACAAGCATGGCAAGGGCGCAAGGACGGCGAAGCTCTCCACAGGCGTGGCGGGTGGCACCAATGGGCGAGCCTCCCTCAGGCGTGGCGGCGGCAACAGCGGCATGAGCCTCTCCGCGGGCGCGGCGGGCGGCAACGACGTGGGCACGAAGGGAATCGAAGGGGTATGGCGGTTGGGGGCGGGGGCACTGCGCGGGATCGATCTGGCTGGGGGAAGAAGGGAAGGGGGTGGCTACAGTTATAACCCTTTAACACGGGTCGGTGGCTGGAACCGTTAGAGCCTTTAACACGGTTCCATCCACGAACCGGTGTTAAAGGGGGTGTAGCAACGAATAATCGCCCTTTATCACGGGTTGGTGGCTGGAACCGGTGTTAAAGGGGGGGCATTTATTTCATGCATTAATGGGGTGGGGGCATTTATAATTCAAAAAATAGGATATGAATTTAGAAAATTCATATCTTATTCATTTCAACTCAGAAAAATATGAATAATATATCATAATTTTCAGAAAAAATAATATCTATCCATTCATGTAAAAACATTTTATATTTACTTTAGATGAAAATTTTCAAAATGATTAAAACACTTACATATAAATTTTGGTTATTCAATTCAAACAAAAATAAATTGTCAAATCCTAAAACTTTGAACATAAGAAATATTAAGCATCTAAAAAGGAATCCTAAAATAATATGGCCTTATTATCACAAACTATGCCTTGATTCTAGCCATAACATTGGTCATTTGACCCGAAAGCCAAGAAACCTCGAATGAGATATGTCATTTTGTGAAGGAGATAGAACTGGAATTAAAATACAGAATGCAACTAATAGTAAGTTACATAAAGCATGACTAAAAATTAAGATACATAAAAGAATTGAAAATTAAGATACATGGCCAGATTAAGTAACAATCGGTCGAACTTGTTTCGGAATGTTGGAGTGATTCAGTCATGCTCCTGCCTACACCTGTAATACACGCCACTGTAGTCGTCGTACTCGCCGCCGCCGTCATCACTGTCATCGTCGGGGTCGCCGTAATTGAGCCTTGAAGGCTGAGTACGCGTGGGCTGGACTTGAGGGTAGCACAGACGGGGGTTAGAGTCGGCGGCAATGTCATAGGCCATGACGCTCTGGAGAGTCCGACCATGCCACCATAGCCGACGGCCGGCCTCATTGAAGTTCGGAGGAGGTGGGCCGTCCTCCTCGTGCCTGGCGAGCGCCCTCTCACGCCGATCCACAAAGAAGGCTTCCCAAGTAGGGAAATAGTCGGGATGCCATCTGGGATTCCTCCGCTGCTCCGGCGTGAGCTCGAAGTAGTAGTGGTTCGTGATGGCCATCCGGCGCGCCACACCTAGAGGGACAGGAGGAACCGGCACGCCTCCGGCGCTCAGCATCCAGCCGACGGGTACATAGTAGCCCGACGGGCAGGGGTAGTTCGAGGCGCAAAGCGCCTCCGCCTCCCTGCGGGTTAGTGCTACGGTGGAAGCCATGGGAAAGAGTGATGAGGTTGCAGATATGAGTCTAGATATGTGCAATGACAATGGAGGCCAACCCTACATATATATATATATAGTGAAGAACTGGCGGAAAGAACTGGAGGGAAGAACTGGCGGGAAGAACTGGCGGGAAAAAATGGCGGGAAGAAAAATGGCGGGAAAAAATGGCGGGAAGAAAAATGGAGGGAAGAAATAGAAGGAAGAAAAATGGCTCATTTAATACATATAATGTTAACAGAAGAAGACTTATATCTGCAGAAAATATTTTCCGAGGCGGAACTTCCGAAGATGCCATAGGGCGTGTGCACCAAGGGCATCTTTGAGAAATTCCGCCACGGGAGATTTCCAAACCCTTTCCTCCATCCATGGGGATGAAACTCTCCATCCATGTTGGCTTGGTCGTTGCCATAGCACATCTACACTCATATCGCCGCCTCTCACTCTATCCCATGGCTTCCACCATACCTCTAACCCGTGGAGGCGGAGATGTAGTCTTTCACGGGCTAGCAGGAAAATATTTTCCGGCGGAACTTAGAAGATGCCATAGGCGTGTGCACCAAGGGCATCTTCGAGAAGTTCCGCCACGGGAGATTTCCCAACCCTTTCCTCCATCCATGGGGATGAAACTCTCCATCCATATTGTTGGCTTGTTGAGTTGCTTGCCATGGCGTATCGATGCTCCTTTTATAGGCACGACGCCGCTTCTACTTTGTCTTCTTCCTCCGACAGGGCATCGTGCGCTACATCGAGCAGTGTAGTCCACCCACACGTCCTTATCCTACCGACAGCTTTAGTCCTGGTTTGAGCCCCCACCCGGTACTAAAGGTTACCCACGCGTCCTTATCCCACCGATAGTTTTGTTAGATGACACAAAAACCACCTTTAGTCCCGGTTGCACCCACCAACCGGTACTAAAGGTTAGCCACCCTTTGTTATGAGAAGAAATATGACATTGATTTCCATGTTGAGATACATATGTGTGCCAAAAATGGCTCAATTAATACATATAGTCAATCTTATGATCGCGTCGGCCGTAACCATGGAGTATCAACACCGTTTAACAGGATGGTTGGGTCAGTCTTCACTCTGAAGGGAGGAATTTCATCAAACTTATTATAATCTTCTGACATGTCTGTCTTGTCCTCCACTCCCACGATGTTTATTTTCCCTGAAAGAACTATGTGACGCTTTGGCTCATCGTGTGATGTATCTGTTTGCTTATTTTTTCTTTTTTTTCGGTTTAGTAGACATGTCCTTCACATAGAAAACCCGAGCCACATCATTGGCTAAGACGAATGGTTCGTCTAAGTTCTTGTCTACCTTCATCAGATTGTTGAGATCCACCGTTGTCATTCTGTACTTCTTGTCTACCTCAACCCCCCCTCCTGTTAGCTTGACCCATTTACATCGAAACAAGGGGACCTTAAAATTAGGTCCATAGTCAAGTTCCCATATCTCCTCTATGAACCCATAATACATGGTCTTTTGCCCATTGTCTTCTGCTGCATCGAAGCGGACACCACTATTTTGGTTGGTGCTCTTTTTATCTTGGCCTATCGTGTAAAATGTATTCCCATTTATCTCATACCCTTGGAAAGTACATACAGTCGAAGATGGTGTCCTGGCCAACAAGTATGAGATGATCTAACAGTGGTGTTATTCGTGAGAAGTCTTTGCAGCCAACCGCCAAAACTCGCCATGTGTTCACTTATAATCCATTCATCAGACTGCCCCGGGTGTTTGAGGCGTATTAAATTCTTGTGTTCATTGATATACGGGGCAACCAAGATAGATCTTTGTAAAACCGTGTAGTGTGCTTGATTGAGAGAATGCCCGTCCCTACATATCATTGCTTTACATCCTAGGGTGCCTTTTCCACGCAGTCTCCCCTCATGTCGTGATTCTGGAACACCAATCGCCTTAAGGCCAGGAATAAAATCAACACAGAACTCAATGACCTCCTCTGTTACATAGCCCTTGGAGATGCTTCCTTCTGGCCTAGCACGGTTATGAACATATTTCTTTAAGACTCCCATGTACCTCTCAAAGGGGAACATATTGTGTAGAAATACAGGACCGAGAATGGCAATCTCTTCTACTAGGTGAACCAGGAGATGCGTCATAATATTGAAGAAGGATGGTGGGAACACCAACTCAAAGCTGACAAGACATTGGGCCACATTTGTCTGTAACCCTGGTAGGCTTTCTGGATCGATTACCTTCTGAGATATTGCATTGAGGAATGCATATAGCTTCACAATGGGTACTCGAACATTTTCAGGTAGAAGCCCCCTCAATGCAATCGGAAGCAATTGTGTCATAATCACGTGGCAGTCATGAGACTTCAGGTTTTGGAATTTTTTCTTTGCCATATTTATTATTCTCTTTATATTCGACGAGAAGCCAGACGGGACCTTGATACTGCTCAGGCATTCAAAAAAGATTTCCTTCTCTGCTTTAGTAAGAGCGTAGCTGGCAGGAGTTAAGTGGCATCGTTTACCCTTCTCGTTCTCAGGATGCATAGGCTCTTCAGGGTCTTTCAGACGTTGCTGGTCCTGCCGTGCTTCCGGTGTATCTTTTGTCTTCCCATACACTCCTAGGAAGCCTAGCAGGTTCACGCAAACATTCTTTGTCACGTGCATCACGTCGATTGAAGAGCGGACCTCTAAGACTTTCCAATAGGGTAGGTCCCAAAATATAGATTGCTTCTTCCACATGGGCGCGTGTCCGGCATCGTCATTCGGAACAGATAGACTGCCAGGACCTTTTCTAAAGATTACTTCTAGGTCCTTGACCATACCAAATACCTCCTCACCGGTACGGAGGACAGGCTTCCTCCGGGGTTCTGCCAGACGTTTGAAATGCTTTCCTTTCTTTCTTACTGGATGCAGGTTCGGAAGAAATCGACGATACCCTAAGTACACAACCTTCTTACATTTATCCAAATATACACTTTCAGTCTCATCTAAACAGTGTGTGCATGCATTGTATCCCTTGTTTGTCTGCCCTGAAATGTTACTAAGAGCAGACCAATCATTGATGGTTACGAAAAGCAATGCTCGTAGGTCAAATGGCTCCCCTTTGTGCTCATCCCACATACGTACACCTGGTTTGACCCACAGCTGTAAAAGTTCTTCAACTAATGGCCTTAGGTACACATCAATGTCGTTGCCGGGTTGCCTCGAGCCTTGGATGAGCACTGGCATCATAATAAACTTCCTCTTCATACACAACCAAGGAGGAAGGTTATAGATACACATGTGCCAGTCTTGTGGCAGCTCTGCTCACCAAAAGGATTCATGCCATCTGTACTTAGACCAAACCTTAAGTTCCTTGCGTCACGTGCGAAGTCCGGGTACTCTCGCTCGACTTTTCTCCACTGTGACCCATCAGCGGGGTGTCTCAACATCGCGTCTTTCTTACGGTCTTCCATGTGCCATCGCAACAACTTGGCATGCTCTTTATTTCTGAAGAGACATTTTAACCATGGTATTATAGGAGCATACCACATAACCTTGGCAGGAACCTTCTTCCTAGGGGCCTCGCCCTCAACATCGCCAGGATCGTCTCGTCTGATCTTGTACCAGGCAAAGGCATACCGGGCATGCATCCAAATTCTCGTACTTCTCACCGCGGTAGAGGATGCAGTCATTAATGCAGGCATGTATCTTCTGCAAGTCTAATCCTAGAGGGCAGACAACCTTCTTTACTTGGTATGTACTGTCGGGCAACTCATTATTTCTTGGAAGAAGATTCTTTATTTTTACCAACAACTTTGAAAATGCGCTGTCAGTCACACCGTTCTCTGCCTTCCATTGCAGCAAATCCAGTGTGGTACCTAGCTTTTTGTGGCCATCTTCACAAGTTGGGTACAACAATGTTTTGTGATCCTTTAACATCTGCTCCAGCTTCTACTTCTCCTTTTCAGTTTCACATTCTTCCTTTGCATCAGTAATGGCCTGACCAAGATCATCATCAGCGGGCCCATCTGCTGCCTCTTGATCTTCATTATCTACTCCCGTTGCAGTATCATCATATTCAGGATACATATTATGATAGTTGTCATCATCCTCTTCTTTTTCGTTGTCTTCCATCACAACCCCTTTTTCTCCGTGCTTGGTCCAACAATTATAGCCGGGCATGAAACCGGATCGAAACAGGTGGGCGTGAATGGTTCTGGTATTTGAGTAGTCTTTCTTGTTCTGACAGTGAACACACGGACAACACATAAAACCATTGTGACCACGGTTTGCATTAGCCACAACGATGAAGTTTTGGAGGCCCGTAATGTACTCGAAAGTGCAGCGGTCACCGTACATCCATTGCCGGTTCATCTGCATTAATATATAGTATATATCAAAAAATAATAGGGAGATGACCATATATATATATAGTACATCAATGAAACATGAAAGGATAGTTGCCGACCTCGACCGAGAAGGAAAGAGCAACGAGAAAACTTATTTTGAGCTCTCGGGCATTTCACCGAACACCTCTTGTGCATACGAAAAAAACACAAACTAGCACACTTCACACCCTCTTGCTAGGCTCCAAAATGAGATAGTGAAAAAATGGAAGAGTGGGGTGTGGGCTGTGAGAAGTGTCTCTATATAGCCCCCCGGTTCAAGCCACGAACCGGTGTTAAAGGGGGCTGTGAGCCATTGGTGAGGCGTTTAACACCGGTTCGTGCCACGAACCGGTGTTAAAAACTCCTTTTTGCTGCACGGGCCACGCTGGTACAGGCCCCCCCTTTAACACCGGTTCGTAGAAGAACCGATGTTAAAGCCCATTTCCAGGCTCAACCAAAGGCCTCGTTTCCACTAGTGACTGTGGGTATATGACCTTGTACTCTTTATCAAGCAAAGGATCTCCAGGAGGGAGCATATGGAAGATACGGTTTGCACGAGAAGCCATCGTCGGGAGATACAAGAAGGCCGAGAACACGAGCTTCCCCATGATCCATGTCATACGACATAAATTTTTTATTTCCTCTGACGGTGAAGAAGACGGTGTTATATTCCGGATGAATTGCAACCAACAAATATTGATTGATGTTCCTGAAGCTGGCTCCGAAAATGTGGGCAGTGCTGATGTTGTATCTGTTGATCCATTTGTCGTCGTCCAGCACCCACAAGGACAGCGTGTAATACTCTCCGGGCCTATTGTTCAGGTACCGTAAGCGCCCCTGAGATTCGCCGATGAAGGAGGTGAGAGACGTGTATATGGTGCTATTGGAGTGCATAGTTGCCGGCAAGGGGATGGTCTTCCATGAAGACCCTTCCGTGTCTACGGCGACGATCGTGTTGTTGATGGTGACAAAATGTATCATGTCGTCTAGGAACACGCTGTGCTCATGCGCCATGGCGCTTTGGGTCCAACCGATTTCCTTGTGGCTCCACGCTCCTGTCTTTGATGAATATATATCCACTCCGGCAATGACATATCTATGCTCGTCGCTCCCCAGAAGGGCAAAGACGTGGAAGTGGCCGCAGGAGGAGGCCAGATACAGCGGCATGCGCCACTGGTCGCGGTGGCCGTAGTTGGGCAAGGTGACATACTGCTGGGTGGCCGGGTTGCAGACCACGTAGTCGAATTCATACCTCGGGGAAACCTTCTTCAAGCAGAGACAGAGTACAAGGCCGTTTGAGCAGTGCTTGGGGAAGACGCTTCTGTATAAACCACGGGGTATTACTGACAACAAGGATGGGGAGATAGCCTGATGCTGATCTTCTTCCATGCTCAAGTAATCCGGAACTGATAGTACTATGTCGTCGTCACTGTCCGCGTTGGCGTGGCTGTCGTTCTTGATGTGGCGAAAGAAGCCGGTGAGCGTGTGAGGAAGCTTGGCGCGGAGTTTGGGGTGGGAGATGATGAGGCCATGGAGCCAGTGCCGAGAGACGCACTTGAAACGGCAGATTGACTTGGCCGGCTGACGGGAGAGGATCTCTACGATGAGGTCGTCGGTTAGGTCGGCCGCAGGGTTGCGATTGCCATCTGTCTTCTCCGGCCATCCGAACGCAGAGCGCAGGGCGCAAACCAATCTGGAAAGGCAACGAGAAATCAACAAAAAATGTCCGCCGAGGGAAAATGATCTGCTCGAGCAGGAAGACACGTACGGACGTAGCATCTCGGCTAACGGCGCGGCAGTCCGACGGAGCATCTCGATCGGCTGACGGCGCGGCAGTCCGGCGGAGATGGATCGATACCCTATGGATGGCTCAAGCAACCGCGGGTGGACGGAGGACTAAATAGCCCCGGTTGGATGCTACGTGATTGGTAGGTGCACAAATTACGTGAACGAATAAAAGGAATTCAATGCATTATTTACGTGAGCGAATCAGCAGCCGGATATTTTGTTTCCTTCTTGACACTGATGATCTGCGGCCATATTTCCTTCCCTGTCGTGTCGGCCCTCATGGCGTGATCTATTCGTGCTTTTACTCCGAGAAACAAGCTATTTCACCCCCATACATCGTACCAACCATTGCTGGCCCAAACAGCACAAGATCAGCCCAAAAACGAAACAAGGAAAAAGAAAACGACAACAGCGGATCAACGAAAACAGAGATAATGCGCCTATAAAAAAGCTTTATAGCAACCATTAAAATTTTTATTGCTTTTCTACTCCGGCTCCGCCATTAAAAAAAAATCACGACAGAGGAGATCGACAAGCAGCCCATATTTTTGGCGACGACGGGGTTCCACGGGTAAGCAATGAGCCGTTGGATTAGAGCTTTTTTTTTGCGAAATTCCATGATCTTTTAAAAATCATTAACAGCAGTACACATAGACTCAAAAGTAATAAAAATTACAAATAGGTCATTAGACCACCTAGCGAGGACTACAAACACTAGCACGAGTCGAAGGCGCGCCGCCGTTCTCGTCCCTCCATCACTAGAGTCGGGCAAAGCCTATCGTTATAGAGCTTATTATAGTAAACAGACAGAAAGTCGTCGTGCTAAGTTCACAATGGACCAGCACACCAGAGCAACAACCATCACCAATGATGATATCCGTAGATCGGAAGAGACTGACCTAAAATCACACCAACGACACGAAAACGGACTAGATCCCATGAGATCCACCGGACAAATGACTCCACACGCTCTCCGTTGGTGTAGATGTACCATCGGAGCGAGAATAGAGCGGAGATGACCTTATTCTGACTTCAGGACGTAGTCGTCGCCTCACCATCCCGAAAAAACACTAAAAAATAGGCTAAATAAAGATTAGAAAACCTCCCGCCGGCGAGGGACCGTGGTCCGCCACACCTCCAAAGCCCCAGGGGGCACCGAAGATGGAGCGGACCGGCGACGTCGCCGCCGAGGGACGGAACCGAAGATCGGTTTTAGCTGGCTGCTCTCCAGTCGTTGGATTAGAACTGGACGAGCGTTGTATCATCCCCCGGCCGTAGAACCTTGTCTTTGCGGAGTCTCCAAATCAAAAAATCACAAACTGTGTGGAATTTGTAATTACTAACTTTGAAATTTGTTCCTTATTTCTTGAAAACTAATTTCGGATTTGATGGAATCTAAATCCAGCCGTGCAGTTTGCTTTGATAGCGAGAAAATTTAGTTTTCAATTCCATTTAAATTTGCCTCCAATGCAATTAATTAAAAGTTGCTTCGATCTTAAATTCTTGCCCAAACTAGGTCATTTTCAACTCTGCAATATTGGATCAATCTCAAGATTCCTTCCAAAGTAACACGTATTACACAACATTCAAAAAATAGCGGCCCTTCCTCAGACGCTATACATGATATAACGCGCTTTATTTGAAAATAGCGTTGTGAAAATAAAGGACTTTGGCAAAAATAAATGACATAGTAAAACATATAGATATTTTAGCGTGATCAGTTATGTTTAACAAGACGTGCATTATATGTTTGCTTAGTCCACACCTTCATTATATGCTCTCTTACTTCACACCCACCAACAAAAAAAATAGTGTGTTATATTTGAAATAGCATTTAAACCATGATATTTTAGAGCGGTATAGCATACTATTTTGCAAATAGCGCCATAGCTTCCCAAATTTTAGTTACTCTCTAAATATGCTATAGCGTGCTAAATGGCGCGAAATGGCGCACTGTTATTCATTGGATTTGTGTACCCATATCTCCTGGCACAGACAGTTAACATGTATATTTTTATTTTATTGTTATCTAGAATTTTATTATAGATTTCTGAAACTATTCGGGTCCGTACAATATTTTCAAAAGATATGTAAAGTATGTCCAAGAAGATCAAAATATTGATCCATGTCTACAATGATGTTCATATGTTATAAAAAAGTGTTTCTATATATGTGATAAAAACATGTTAATGTGTCCTAAAAAATTCATACATACGAAACTTAATTTTTAAACAAGATAAAAAATGTTTTACTATGAAAACTATTGTGTGTATATCAAAAAGGAATACACATGTACTTGCAAGAAAATAAAGAAAATGAAAGAGCTAAAAAAAAGAAAACAATGTTCATGTGTATGTAAAAAATAGGTGTATTTCCAAAAACATGCATATTTTTGAAAAATAAAAGTAATAAAATAGAAATATGTTAGTGCCTATTTGTTTTCAGATTTTTTGGAGTTGTGGAAATAGGTTTTTCAAGGATTTGAAAAAAAAAGGGCACACTGGTGCCCGGATGCTGCCTGGGTTTTCCAGTGTTTTCACCATGAATAATTTAGAAATCTGCCATTCACAATGCCATATATTATTTATTGCATATATATTTATGTTCGTAAAATGTATTGAAAATCAAGAAATGGTCATTTTTTGAGATTTCGCGTAGCCAAGGATTGCACCTTATTTTTCAGCAATCTTTTACTCAGTTGGCATGGCCCATCACTGCTACAGATCGGGCCTATTAAGCCAAAACCCCCTGTTGCACACAGAAATCCCTTCCCGTGTGAGGCGCGGAAGAGCAGTAACGCTGCGAAAATTCGCCTGTCTGCCCGCGGCCCATGCAGACCCCTTCGCGGGTTTGTCACACACCGAACACTTTCCAGAATCGTAATATGGCATACGACTCATTTTAAAGAAATCATTTGCTTAGTACCAAAGCATTGCCACGTCTCCTCCACCGCTAAGCGTGTGTCTCGTATTTGCGACGTTGCATTAACTTGCCACTGTTTCTCATTTTGTTATCTTTTTCACTCGGTAAGTCATAAATCATTGTGTGTTTTTCTTGAATTCCGTAAGACGCGTTCGTAGTCCCTTATTTTTCTACCATGTGCTACGCGTTGGGGATGATGCAGCTTACCAGACACGCGACATAAATCCATGTGCCACAATGCCGACCGCTCGATTCTCTTGCTTCTGGCAGGGCTCATCGGCGAATCACTGCCGTGATGAATAGGACTCTCCGATGGTGAAGGAGGAGGAACGTACAGAGGTTGGGGAGGTGGAGCACTCTATCTCGCCGGCAGACCACGACGGAGGTTCCTCCCTCTCGTATTCCGGCTAGACCTCCTCAAACAACGACTGTACCCTAACAACACCAACGAGTTAATTGTGTGCGACCTCTAACAAAATAGTCACAAGTCATGCTGACGGGTATACCTTAGGAAACAGTTTGGGATGGCTCGGCATACCTACAAAGTGGAGTGTGGATCTAAAGTTACCTCCACTTGCCCATGTCTCCGTTTTCACTCCGCGGTATCGCCTTGTCTCCTTTTCCACTCCGCGGTATCGCCTTCTCTTCTCTAGTCGACGAGATACCAATTAAAGAAGCCGCTTCATCCTAGTTGCCTGCAAATCATATCGACTACATGACCCTGCAGATTAGTAGTACAAGGTTAATACCATTGCTTCCTTTTATGCTAGTAGTAGGCCGTCTTTCGTGCAAAATAGGCTTCAATATTTCAGGGTATTCGACGGAATTGTATCCAGATGTAAATGAAGCAACTAGATCTCCCTCAGTATCTGTACCCAAGTTTATGAGGTTATTTAGCGGTGTTTTATTTTTCAATCAAGCTATCAAGCAGGGTTTTTCATTATTTCATTTATGATAATGTAGGGTAAATGACCATGCAAGGTGTTTGCATCAACATTTCAAGTGGTAGCGATGCCGATGACGAGCATCCTGTTGAGCATAGAGTACTCATAAAAAACAACAAAACGCAATATAGTTTATCATCGAGGTTTGATTAATATCTTTGTTTACTTATATACTAGTTGAATTATGTTGTACTTAATCTATATATTATTCATGCTTGTGTATATAGGTGATAATTATATAGGAAGGAAAGAAGTTTGAGCGTCACTGCTTATGGGACAATGACATAGAGATGACTAGGTCATAATTCAATCGCCTTAGGATGCACGGGTGTCAAGATGTTCCTTCCATTCCTCTATATGTTTGTCGGATGATGATACCTTCGATCCGGATTCATGGATGTAGTATAATAGATTTTTCCCTAGAAGACCTTGGTTTAATCGAACCTTAGAAAGCACTGCTAAAAGGTAATAAGAAAGGACACGTCTACAAGACTTTGTTTGTTCGTATAATGGGGTTGAACCAATGGATGGAGATAGGCCAGGGTTGAAGATCCACCTGCAGCTGCACATCAAATGGGATGAAAGATAATAATAAGCATAGTCATGTATAGTGTTTGTATTGAGATAATGTTTTGTGGGCAACACATCATAATATTCTAGAGCCCCCGTGATGCAGTGGGCATAGCAATAGACTTTTAATCCAACTGAGAGCACATCGAAGCCACGGGTTGCAAACGATTATTAAGTGTAAACACAGATTAAAGCTTTAAGTGGTGATGTTGTTGTTGATCCCGAATGGGACGCTAAGCGAGGACCGTACTTCCCTTTCTGTCACTGAGTTTCCTATGAGATCATCGCTAGCCAAGTATCTCACCTCAAGCCTTTATCAATCTATGGGATCATGGATACCTGCAAGTCCACAAATCAAGGAGAGAGACGAAGAAACAAAAGATACAAATCACGAATCCAAACAAAATATAATTCTCCCATGATCTAGATGCACATAATTGCTGCAAGGTTTCTCTCCAACCCGCAGCCCATGAGGACTACTCACTCATAACAAATAGATCGGAGATAGAAAACATCATGCAAATACTTAGATTAAAATCAAATATTCTTACAATGGTCGCCAAATCACAAGGAGATCTAAAATTACAAAACAATGGCTATGGCTAGTGGAGGGATGGATGGTGGAAGTGATGAACAATGGATGAACTATGGATGAACAATGGTGTGGATATCCTTTGGGGGTGTTATGATGAAAGCTGAGAATGGAGGCTCTCTGGCCGGCGGCTAGAGCCTCAAAATATATAGGCATCTTCACGAAAGTTGTAGGGTTTAACGAGACGAAGCTGTTTCCACCTGGTATGGGCGGGCGGTACGGGCGAACCACGCCTGTACCAGTGGTCATTAAGCGCACTGACGCCTTGGTTGTCTTCTCCAATTAGTTGGTCATGTGTACTTTCTCAAAATCCTTCATTATGACTCCTTATTTTGCCTTAAAAGCAGTGATTTCCTACACAACATAAATCAAACAAGGGATTTGCATATCTTTGCAATTATTAGTCATTAGTGGCAAGGTTGAGAGTTTATTTGGCAATTGCTTGACCAAAAACAACATTTAAACGCAGTGGAAGATGGCAAAAATCAGAGCCATCAACTTCCCCAAAGCTCAAACCTTGATCGTCGTCGAGCAAGAAGAACCAAAAGAACTATAAGGAATTCAACATTTAAACTTGAAATGACGAGAATAGGAGTTCACTTATAGTAGGTAGTCGTATGTGCTCAACACTTCATTCATTTGCAAATCTTATCAAAGTTAGATAGATGACAAGAGTACTATACAAGCTTTGGTAAATCAAGATAATCAAAGTAAAGTTTAATATAAGTATAAATAACTAGAAGTGTAGTAATCAATCCAATTCCTCTAATTAACTCTCAACTTACCAAGGAACACTAATATGTTTAAATAGCATAATTGAGTAAGAGAGTTTCATGTCCCAAGTAGTATAACAATGAAGTGTCTTATTTACACCCACATCAATAGATCATGTCAATCTAAAACACTTTTAATCCAATTATTGTCTTTCAAGAAAAATTCGTAAAGTAGTAATGAGACCATGCCAAGGACTTGTTATGTGGATCCTCATAGATATATATTTTCTTTCTTTTTCATCTCATTTTCAAGGATCGTGTTTGTTTCTTTTTGCTAGTATTTGCACAGCCTTTGAGAGTACCAATACTTTTGCCCATACATTGACACGGATGCCAATCATGTCATCAACTCATAGCCGAAATTCGGGGTTATATCATAGATCATTCAAAAGCTAGCAGAGTTGTTGGCATCCCAAAGGTGTGCGTCAGAGACATAGAACAACGTTGTCTCGCATCCTTTTCTCTTTTTTTGATCTAGAACTGCGATTTGATCCACAAGGTTAGCTTTGGCACGCGTCACTATTACCACTAGACTTTATTTCAATCAAACAATTCTTTCATGAGTGTTGTCGAGACTGTCAAAATATCTATGGGGTTAAGTATAATCAAGGGTATACTCTCAAGACAATCATTCATCAAACAAGTCATAAATTTTAGACTTTTTCTTGTTGTACTTGTTTGGCATTATTATTTCTAAGGCAAGACTCGGTTAACTAAAAGAACTAGAGCAAGAGCTTCAACAACTAATCATCATACTAATAAAAAGCCTTACTCTAACCATATTAAAGTACTTCCCACTAGCATGCATCTGAACAAATCAACCAACTAAGATAAACAATTCAAATTCATAAGTGTGAGACATAGGACATACCTCTCATAAGTAACTTTCTGATCCTCTTCCTTATAGGGATGTGTTCCTTTAAAACTCAAATACGATTACTCTCGAAATGATATCAAAGTAAAGAGTCAAAGTATGAATCCACGTTTATGAAAAAAAGGATAAACGGAAAAATCTTTTTGTATTTTTGAGGATAGGGATAAAATAATAGAAAAGAACTTGCGACCAAGCAAGGGCTAAAAGAAAAACAAAACAAATAAACTAAAACGAAAGCAAATTTAAAAAACAAAGTGTTGGAACAGGCCAACACGAGTGTTTCAAAGCTCACAAGGAGCTGGAGTACAACCTTGTTATTACACACATAAATTTGCTAGGGGAACACATCCCCAATATCAGGCTTTTGCAAGCCCCTTTGTTGCTCATTGTGGTGGTGGTGGATAAACTCCCGTGTTTCATTGGCTGCTCCAATCATGGAACTGGGTGGCGAGGCTTGCAACGGCATATCGAAGGTTGATGGAGAGGTTGTTCATGGTGTGAATGTTTCCTTCGAGTGCATAGATATCTTCATAAGTGGTGTAGTAGTTTGGTGGCTTCACATCATGTTCAGGTCCTTCTTGTTTTACTTCTTCATCTTCTCCTCCTCCCACGGGTATTTCTTGTTGGGGTAGACTAGTTTTGACCTACGCATCATAACACAAACGTCCATCCTTGATAGAGAATAAACCGTTAGGCAAAGGAGCAGGGATCAAGTGATCTGCTCCAGGTATATTGAAGAAATATTTATCATGATTTTTAGAAATCATACCACATGCTCTTAGAGTAGATGGACCGAGACGGTTACCTCCAGTCAATGGTTGGATGTTACCTAGGTTGATGTGAAGTGCGTGTGTAAGAACAGTCACAACTCCTCCTTCACATATGGGTCCTCGAGATTTAAGAGCTTGATGCTTAAGATAAAACACAAGTAAAGAGCCCAAATTTGGCGTTGAATTGCAATTGATAAGTGCAGCTTTTGCGAGGATCAACATATCCTCCTCATTAACTCTAGTAAACTCACCACGTGCCTGCAATGTATTAGCAATAACATACAACAAATATCAAATGACAGGATGATCAATTTAGTTCCCCTTGGGTGTGTGTCCACGAATTTTCATCAAGTTAGTATTGTAAAGGGGAAGGATCTAAAATAAAGATAGTTGTGTGTATATCGGTGGTGTTGTTGGTAAACCCAAAGCATTGAGCCCATTGGCTGAGTGTCAAAGTGTACTCACAGTTCATAAGGCGGAATTTGATTCAATCAACTCTAGGCCTTTGTTCCTCGGAATAACCATAAGGATCCATCGTGTGTGTCAAGGTGCTAAAGAATTCAAGTGTCAAGCGGCGGTATGTCGCAATATCCTGGAAGACAAAATTGTACAAACCAACATTGTTGCAAAGTAAATCAAAATCAGCACGAATGCCCAGTTGGTTTAGGATATAGGGACACACCCACTTGGTGGACTTGATCTCTCGAATCTTGAGATGATCGAAACAGGTAAGTTGGAACTCCTCGGTGAACTCAATGCCAAGTGACTCGGGGGTTAACGTATCAACGAGTGGCGCGAAGGACTCCGTGGCCATCTCACGTGTACGAATTCTCGTGTTCATCTAATAAATAAAAATAAGACAGTAAATAAAATTGCTAATAATTTTTTTGGTCCAATAGAAACATAGCATACGTGATTATCTACACTAACTAAAAAAGAAACTTCTCTAAAAACAATGCTAAACATATTTAGTACCAAGATTGAATCTAGAACAAGACCTATGTCTAGATTGACAATGATGAATGACTAAGCCAAGCTTTTGCACAAATAAGTTGGGGATCGGAGGATAATCGTACCTTAGATCGAGTGAGTGTGAAGAATCAAAGAAAAATTGAGTAAATTTAAAGATCCAATGAAGGCGGTTTGAAGTTTGGAGGAAGAAGAAAGAGAAAATAGGTGAATTGGGATTCTTAGGTTACCTCCTCGGGCAGATTATGGCATCCGCGTACTCGGTACGGACGAGCGGTACGGTCGGAGCCCGCCCATACTGGGTGTCTTACCTTGGGGGTGACGACTGCTCCCAGACGGTGCACTCGGTACAGACACGTGGTACGGTCACGCGCGCCCGTACTGCTGGTCGTTATCGCTGCGGTGACTTTGCCTGAAATCTGATGTTTTGCTCGGGGGTACGATACGAGCGCGCGGTACGAGCACATCCGTCCGTACCAGTGGTTGTTATTGCCACTGATTCCTTCAGCAATCATCAAAATTTCTATCTCCCTTTGCCTTGAGGTGGTACAGGCGCATGGTACGGGCCACTCCGGCCATATCAATGGTCGTTATCGATGTTGTGAACTACAACAAACTCATGAATTTTATTAGTATCTCCGTGCGCCTTCACACATCTTATCAAAATGTTAGATAGCAGCAAAAACACTAAGTAATGATCCAACAATACTTCTTAGGCCATGTGTTAAAATAAAATATAGAGGATTACCATATTTTATTCTCCTCTTTCCATAGGTCTTCTTGAACAATCTTTATTAAAAACAAAAATAAAACAAAAACTAACACGAAAATTAAACATAATAAAAACTTAGAGAAAATTTATTTCACATGGATTGCCTCCCATGAAACGCTTCTAGTTAAGGTCAATTAGCTTGACCTTGATGGCAATCACTTAGGTTTGGGGAGTGGAATGCCCACTTCAAAATAGTTCGCCTTTAAAGTAATCACACCACCATCATCATTAGGCTTGGCCTTCTTTTTCCTAGGGAAGTGGACTACAAACGGATCTCTATATGGTAGCCCTATCCTTACATTCCCTTCATGTAAATTAATCGAAGCTTTAATAGTTCTTAGGGTGCTATGGGATCTTCAGGCATGTCCACAATAACAAGATCAATAAGAGCGAGACTTCCTTTAATTTCAACAACTATATTTTCTTTTATCCCAACAGCTTGTTTATAAGTAGAATTAGCTAGATGGAGTCATAATTCAGTTGTAACCGATGGCCCCAAGTTTAGTTTATCAAATAGGCTTTTGGAAATTGTTGAGACACTTGCACCAAGATCACAAAGTGCGAATATCTCATTAACTCCCAACTTAATTTTAATAGTAGGCTCAAATATATCATCTAGCTTAGCTGGAAGCTTATCAGCTAGTCTTTTATACTCCATCTCTAAATCACAAACCTTAGATTCTACTTGTTGTATAAATTGTTGGTACATAGCATCGTTACCTTGTTCTATACCTGGATTCTTAACGTGATCATCTTCAATAGATCTTCCACGGTATATTCCGGTGTTGGCGCGTTGCTACAATCCAGCTCTTCAGGATTTTCATATTTTGCTACCACCCTCATCATTTTGAGGTCCTCTACCAAATTTGGCTCGGGTTTACCAGCGAACTTTGCTAGTATGAGAGCTTGGCTCTCGGCCAATTTACCCATCTGAGGCTCCATGGTCTTTGTTCTTTCCTGTAGATCCTGCACATCATTTCTAATTGTAACGACTTGGTTAGATAATCTTTCTAAACTACTTTCATGGTTTTCCGTAATCTTAATAAGCATATTGTTTTGTTCAGTTTGAGCTTGCATAAATGTTCTAACAGTTTGCTCAAACGGAAGATTGCCATGATTTGCTCCATTAGTATTATCATAATTATTATACAAATCTCCTATAGGATTAGCATGATATTTTTCAATATTAGAAGCATAATTATTTTTCATGCAGGCTTAAAAGGAGTGCGAGCTATAAAATTAACATCATTGACATCGGTAGTGATAGCATTAACTTGGGTATCTTTCTTACCCTTTACTAAACTAAGCAACTCATCTACCTTAGATGTAAGCTTTTCATTGTTTACCTCGGTAATTGAACTTACTCTCTTCGAGGTTCTTTATACATGCCATTAGATATGGTTATTTTGCATATCATCAAGTAACTTATTTGCAACACTTACGTGTTTTCCCATGATCGTTCCTCCTGCTGCAGTATCTAGCATAGACTTAGACATTGGGTTAAGACCATTATAAAATAAATGTAATATAAGCCAGTCCTCCATCCCATGATTATTCTTTCCCATGCAAGCGCTAGTGGCTCACGGTCTTCTTGTCTAAATCTTGTGATGTTAGATCTTAGATGCATAGTCTTAGAGTGTGTTTGTTTGGGCTGTGGCTGGTTGTGCTGCTGTGTAGGGAAAGCTGCTATGTTGAGGAAGCTATTTTTCTGAGTTTGACTGTTTGGCAACTTGATTGGCTGTCTGCCTGTGAACCAATGAATTGTATGAAATACCCTTCTATGAACATATAATTTTGCTAATTTAAGTGTAGAAAACATATGTACATCTCCATGTTTGCAAAGAATATACTCCCTCTGTCCAAAAATAATTCGTATATATCTATACGCTAAAACATGTCTAGATACGTGTGAATCTAGACAAACCCAAGTCAAAATTCAAATCACTTATTTCTGGACGGAAGAAGTATATAACATAAAATATTATAAATCCTTAGAACAATTTCCATCTCCACACTACCAAAAGGTCAAAGTAAAGAGTAAAAGAGCTCCAAGTAAAAAATAAAAAGGAAAGAAATGGTTGTTCTACGGAACTGCTACGGTCCCTATTCCTAGAAATCTTAATTAACAAATCCACGACCAGTACAGACTTTTTCCATT
Source organism: Avena insularis (assembly GCA_023614405.1). NCBI lineage: Eukaryota > Viridiplantae > Streptophyta > Magnoliopsida > Poales > Poaceae > Avena > Avena insularis. The sequence goes on along the minus strand of CM042690.1, from coordinate 259,583,157 downwards.
GAAAGGCATGTCTGCACCGCCGCCCGTTGAGCCGGAGGCCCGCGTGCATGAGTGGCGGCGCTGGCTATGCGTAACAAGAATCGTATTTGCCTTGCTGTTGGATACGGGAAGAAGCTACAGTTTGCTCACCGTGGCAGTTTTCTTGTAATTTACCTCAAACGAAATGCCCAGTCTCAAGGCACGGGAAGCACCTCTCGAGGCGCTTTCCCCAGTCTGCCTATTTTGCTTGATGGCTTCGCCGAAGCCCGTAGGCACCACACCTCATTTGGCTGGATTAGACTGCTTTTTCTACTGGAAAGTCAGAAAAAGCCCAAACAAACACCCTCTTAGCTGAAGGGAAAATTTAGTCATAAAGAAATTAGTGCATTCCTCCCAAGATTTAATAGTGCCCTTTGGTAGAGCTAGCAATCAATCCTTAGCCTTTCCTCTAAGAGAGAAAGGGAATAATCTTAGCTTAACTGTATTTGGATCTTCGTCTTTAATACGCATCATGTCACAAATCTCAGTAAAAGTGTTTAAGTGCAATCCTAAATCCTCAAAAGATGAACCACAAAATTGGTTTTGTTGAACCAAACTTGAAAGGTTAGATTTTATCTCATAAGTTTCTGCATGAACTGCGGGTTGAGTGATGGGTGCACGAATAAAATCATCAGTAAGAGTAGCATACTCCCCTAATCTCTTTTGACCATGGCTCTTATCTTTTTGGTAATTTTTAAGTAATGAAAACAAATAAAAGTAACTATTTTTTGGGTTTTCAAATAGATAACAAGAAAGTAAACTAATAACAAGAATTAAACTACAACTAATAATAAAACTAAAAAAAAGGTCTCTAATGACGTCACCGGGATAGAGAAACTGCTTCCCCGGCAACGACGCCAGGAAAAGGGTTGATACCTTCGATCCAGATTCACGGATGTAGTATAATAGCTTTTCTCTAGAAGACCTAGGTTTAATCGAACCTTGTAAAGCACTGTTAAAGGGCAATAAGAAAGGACACGTTTACAAGACTTTGTTTATTTGTTTGTTTTACCTTAGTTAACCGGACCAATCTAGTTTACTTTATAATAAGGTTGAATCAATAGATGGAGATAGGCCAGGGTTGAAGATCCACCTGCAGCTGCACATCAAATGGGATGAAAGATAATAATAAGCATAGTCATGTATAGTGTTAATATTGAGATAATATTTTGTGGGCAATACATCCTAATATTCTAGAGCCCCCGTGATGCAGCGGGCATAGCAATAAACTTTTAATCCAACCGAGAACACACCAAAGCCACGTGTTACAAACGATTATTAAGTGTAAACATAGATTAAAGCTTTAAGTGGTGATGTTGTTGTTGATCCCGAATGGGGTGCTAAGCGAATACCGTACTTCCCTTTGTGTCACTTAGTTTCCTATGATATCACCGCTAGCCAAGTATCTCACCTCAAGCCTTTAGCAATCTATGGGATCTTGGGTACCTACAAGTCCACAGATCGAGGCAAGAGACATAGAAACAAAAGATACAAATCACGAATCCAAATAAAATACAATTCTCCCATGATCTAGATGCACATAATTGCTGCGAGGTTTCTCTCCAACCCGCAGCCCGTAAGGACTACTCACTCATAACAAACAGATCGGAGATAGAAAACATCATGCAAATACTTATATTGAAATCAAATATTCTTACAATGGTCGCCAAATCACAAGGAGATCTAAAAGTACAAAGCAATGGCTATGGCTAGTGGAGGGATGGATGGTGGAAGTGATGAATAATGGATGAACAATGGTGTGGATCTCCTTTGGGGGTATTGTGATGTAATCTGAGAATGGCGGCTCTTCGGCCGGCGGTTGGAGCCTCAAAATATATAGGCGTCTTCATGAAAGTTGTAGGGTTTGACGAGACGAAGCCGTTGTCACCCTGGTATGAGCGGGCGGTACGGGTGGACCGTGCCCGTACCAGTGGTCATTAATCGTACTGACGCCTTGGTTGGCTTATCCAATTACTTGGACGTGTGTACTTCCTCAAAATCCTTCATTATGACTCCTTATTTCACCTTAAAATTAGTGATTTCCTGCACAACATAAATCAAAGAAGAGATTTGCATATATTTGCAATTATTAGTCATTAGTGGCATGGTTGAGAGATCATTTGGCAATTTCTTAACCAAAAACAATGTTTAAATGCATTGGAATATGGCAAAAATCAGAGCCATCAGATGACAAAGTAAAATATCTTCAAAGGCAAAAGTGTGGAACAACTCGATCGTGGGACCTATAGGGGGTGATCGGCTCTGCTAAAGGCGATCCCTTGCTCAGACTAGTTGAGGTACTTGGGTGTTGGGGGTGGTGCCCTGATCGCAAGGTTAACTTGTAGGGTGATTAGCTTATGGATCTTGTTGGACGGGTGCCCTTTCTAAATCATGTGCATTGCTCCCTAGATCACGAGTACCCGTCATTCTGGTCCATGTTTGCCGCGGGTTGCTGCTGAATTACCACGGCTACAGAAGGTGGCCCAGGTGGTGGTGAAGGCACGTTGATGGCTAATGCTCCGGGTGCAGCGTTGTACCCTTGGTTTGTAGCTTCGGCTACCTTGTTATTGTAGGATCCCTAGAGTCCTAGAAAGGTTTGGTAGTCCTTCATGAGGTGGCTTGACCGTTTTCTCCCTTCTGACTCAATGCAGTAGTGCATCTGGCATGATCCATCTATCATCTACATGGGTGATTGCAGTGCATTCCGTGGTGGTCTTGGCCGGTACCGCTGGGTTGTCCTATTGTTATTGGCATCATCGTGATTGTTGCGGTACCCACTGATGTGGTATTCACCCCTGCGATTGTCATCGTTGGTGAATCCGGCCACCACTTGACTAGGTCCGTCGTATTCATCATAATTGTATCCGTGCCTTCTCTTGTTGTTGCTATTGTGTCTACCGCGGTCTTATTCGGGCGATCGCCCCTGTTTGTTGTTCACTGCGTCCTCCTCATCGGCCCATCGATTAGAAATGTCCATTAGTTGAATTTTTTTGGCTTGGCACGACCTAGATCCTCTATGAACTCTTTTCGGCATAGGCCGTCGTTGAAGGAATTGATTGACCTTTCATCAGAGATATTTTGTGCTAAGCTTTTGATTATGTTCCACCACTAAATAAATGCACGTATTGGCTCCCTAGATTTCTTCTTGCACACCCGTAGCTCTTCGATGGATGCGGGTCACTTGAAAGTGGACTTGAAGCTGCAGATAAACTTTTCCTCCAGGTCGCTCCAACTACTGATCTATTCCTCGAGTAACTTCTTGAGCCAGAACATGCGGTGTCGCTCAGGTGCAGTTGCAGACTTTGCATAGTGGTGGCCTTTGAGATACCCTGTGTTCATCCTAGGACCTATTGACTCTGCGTTGCGTGATGTCATTCCTGGCATCTTGATTGCGTGAAGTTTGGTTGAAGCGCACATGGTGTGGTGAACTGGATCTTCGGTTTTACACCACTTACAGAGGGCTGCAATGATGGTGTGGTGATCTTTTGGGTTGGGATACAACCTCTTTATCTCCCTGTGCAAGTGATGCCCTGACAATGCCAAGGCCCATGAGGGCTGAGCGATGGATAGCTGCCCGCGGATCGTCGACTGCCAGCTAAGTAGTGAGTAGGTATGTTTGGGCCACATCAATGGCAGCTAGGAGTGTCTTGGCTTTTATATTGCCTGCAGAATCTACCAACATAAAAGATAGATCTAAATCTCGGGTTACCTCGTGCCTTTTGTTTTTCGGGATGCTTTGTAGCCGCGAGCCACCCCTCTTGGGTTGTGTTCCTCCACTGACACTTCCGAAGTTGCGGGTGATGTGCCCGTCATAGCCTTGACTTGTCGACTAGCCTTTTTCGCTCCACTAGTTGCCTCTCCATCTTGATCAATTATCGCCTCTGGTGGATCAACCACAGGTAGGCCACGAGTTCTTCATGTGTGGCATCTGCCGTCATAGGGACATCACCCCTGATGGCATTCCTCGCTTTCTCCCACAATTTGGCAGAGATCCGAATAGATAATCATTCCCTGTTGCTTCCACCATCTCTTTCGCGTCCCTGGATGACACAATTGTTTGCGGGTGTCTCTAACCCAACTCTATGTGCTCCTGGATCGTCCTCCATGGCAAAATCATCGGTGTGGATGATGGGGTTGCCATTGGAGTCGCGTGGTTCTGAAGTTTCTCCATCTGGTGTCGTGGATCCTATTATCACGCACACCTAGTGGCATGTCATGTACTGGCTGCTTATGAAGCTATCAGAGGTGTAGGAGACACTGTCCTGAGGACAGGTGAAGTCCCACGAGTCATGTTCTAGGTATGAATATACCTTCTTGATAACTGAATCAACGCTTGCATCATGCTCTTTTTTGCTGACTTTTTTGGGTCCGCGATGCGGAATGGTGGAGCCGATGTTGGCTCCCTATCAGATCTGGAAGAGAGACCATTAGAGAGATCGGCTAAATATCCCAGTTCCATGTCATAGTTATGGTTGCTCACGATGCTTGATGGGGACGTATTCGTCCCTCTAGTGGAGCCGATGGATGACACTGGTGTTGTCGTATGCACTATGGTTGCTACCGACAGACCCGAATAGATCGGTTCCGAAAGACAGAAATTCCCCTCTACTTGTGGAAGTTGAAAGGGTAATTGCCCCTATGTGTGGCTTTGGTGATTAATGACAATCCCTATGGACTAATGTTTTCATTGAGTTTTAAATGAAGGAATATTCCATAGGTCATGCTTGTAGTCCATATGTTGGATTCAAGTATGGATGCCATGAAGATAAAGATATACCTTGAGTTTTGGCATCAAGATCATCGAATTGAAGAGAAGAATATGATATGTTCAAGATCTTGAGAGTGTGATCTCAATAGAAGAATTCAAGATATGGCTCTAAGTCAGTGTCATGATAGCCTCATTAGTTGAGCTATGGTTGACTATGATTTAGAGCATGTGATCAAATGAAGAATTCTTTATGTACCTCAATATATTGATATGGAGCATGAGAAGATACTTGGTTGACCAATACAAAGAGTGAAGAGTGATTTCAAGTTGGTCAACACATGAAGCATAAAGAATGTACCACATGGATCTTGTGGTATGGTAAGCCTTGTCATTTATGCATCATGAACTAACCCATTATATATGTGCCTTTGCGTTTTCTATATGGGATAGGTATCTTTCCATGGGCATGCTTCAAAAGTGAAGATCTCATATAGCCCATGAGAGGATAACATAAAGTGGTGATCGTCATCAAGGTTAAGAAGGGCAAGTTCAAGATAATCATCTCGAGAAGATCATTTCTTTGAAGCTTGCCGTCCATATTGGTGATAATGGATTTGTGAAGATGTGTCTTAATTAAGCTATCCCATAGTGGTGTATGGGGGAGCAAATTACGAGTCTTCACGAAGCAACAATGGTCAAGTGATGCATTCAGGCTTGGATGGAGCTTGAAGCGTTGTCATCAAGATCAAGCGGGATGCACAAGGCAAAGGTATGACCTTGCTAGGTTTTCCTTTTACCGGTCTCAAGGTGGTTGTTGGGAGACTGGGTTATAGGATCGATAGCTGCACTATCAAGAGGGGCTTTCCGTTGGGTAACTTGATCACATTGTCTTAAGGAGATCCATCCTTTGCATCTTCCTATTTTGTTGCTTCTTGGTATTTCTCCATGTGAGGTTCTTGAGCTTGTTTTTAGCTCTTCAACAAGCCCAAGTTCATCGAAAATGGAATCCGTATGCATCTTCTATGGTGTTTTCGAGTTTGAAGGTTTTACCGGTTCTTCTTATAGGGAGGCTTCATACCTTTCCTCATTTTTTCTATCCTCCTTTGTTTGACTATGATGTTTTCATGCACCATATTGTATAGCTTGTTTTTCCTTGTCAAAACAAGCCTAATATCATCGAAATCGAAGTCCGGATGCAAAAGTTATTGCGTTTTTCGTGAAGTCTGTTTCATCCCGGTTGTGGGTCCGGTTCATACGACTTCCATACCGGACGGTCCGGCTCGAGCGCCGGTTAGACCGGATCTGAAACCGCATTTTCCAGTTTTCACGACCGAGTCTATTCCGAGTTGGCAAACAGAGGTATTCCGGTTTGTAGTCCGGTCCTCCGGCTTGGGGACCGAGTTTCCCGGTTCTGAGGCCGGTCCAACCGACTTTGAAACCGAGTTTTCTCTCCAACGGCCATATTTGCTTTCCCCTATAAAAGGGGTTCTTCACCCAACATTTTTGGGTGTTCTTGAGCCTGAAATTGACCCCCATTGTTGAACCTCTTGATCTTGCTCCCTCTCCCTTCCTTCCTATGATTCTTGCATCTTTTTGAGGGCTTTGGAAGAGGAGATATAGATCTACAATCCCCACCAATCAATTCCTACTCTAAGTAAGGGGAACCCCTTGGATCTAGATCTTGAAGTCATTGGTTGACTTCCACCATTATTTTTCCTCTCTAATTCCTCCCTAGCACTTGTTGCTTTGGTGGGATTTGAGAGTGTGGGACTTGGGTATTGATGAGTTAAACCCTCGTCAATTGGCGCCGTCTGTGGGACTTGGTTTCGAAGGTGGAGGAGTTGTCGTTGCTTTCGCGACTCCGCGACCGTATTAAACAACTGAAGCGTGAGTTGCCCATCCTTCGTGGTAGCACCGATGTATGGAAGTCGAAGGAGGAGAAAGCTTCTGCTCACGAGAAGAACCTATTGGAGGAGGGTTAGAGGCATCGAATGGAGGCACGACTGGTTCACTGGGGAGAACATCCTTGGTGGTGTACTTGGTTAACAGTCGCACCCTCTTATCTACTTCACCCGCGGAAATGCCATCGGCAGACACGCGAGTGACATCATCCGCACCAGCCCATTGGAACATGGGGTGGACTCTAGCCTGCAGAGGCTGGATGCGACGGCACAACCATGTGCGAATGAGGGCAACACCTCCCTCTTCTTTACCCATGCAACTCTCGAGGTCACAGACGCGCTCGTACATCACTTCTGTCTCCTCGGACTCGCCAGTCATCACCATGTTCTTCCAAGAATGCCTCCTCCTGCACGACGTCATGGGATCGAAGGGCACGAGTCCGTAGTGCTCTTCGTTGGCCTTGTGGTCGTGGATGTAGAACCACTTGTCCCTCCACCCTTGGACGAACACCATGAGCTTGATATCGAAGTATGTGACGGAGGAGTTGACATGGATCTCGCAGCCTCCTACGTCGTAGACTACGGAACCAGATGCCGACTGATGCTTCAGCTTGAAAATCCGCTTGAAGATACCAAAGTGTGGCTCGACTCCGAGCCAGCACTCGCAAAGTGTGATATAACACGCAATGTGAAGAAGAGAGTTTGAGGACAGCTGGTGCAGCTGGAGCCCATAGAAACAAAGAAGGCCCCTGACAAAAGGATGCAGGGGCAGAGACAGACCACGAATGATGAATGCGAGGAACATCACCCGGAAACCAGTAGGAGGACAAGGAGTTACCTCGTCACCTGGAAATCATGAGTCATCCGCCACATGTGACAGAACTCCATCTTGACGAAGGAGATGGAGCTCGGAGGACTTGATAATGGATGCGCGCCACGCACCATTGGTGATGCGAGTACCCGCGCCCTTCTTCTTCCCGGCGCCGGCGGCGCTGGTGCCCACACCGGTGGAGCCGCCCTTCTTCTTGGCAACAGTAATGGCGGCGACGGATTTAGCGGTGGCGCCTCCCTTCTTTTCCCGATCTTGCCATGGCAGTGCGAGCAGAGGAAGTAGCTTGGAAACACGTGGAGTTTGTCCAGCACCGTGAAGAGGATTATCTCTAGGAAACAGAGAGCAGCGGCAATGGTGATGGAAGAACAAGTAGAGAAAGAGCAGATGGGAAATTACCGCAGCTGTGCTGCTACTTAACCACCTTGCAGATGCAATCCAACGGGCAGCAGAAACCCTATTGGACGCGTGGCGCACATCGCGGTCGACACGTGGAGAGGCCAAAGCACGAACCGTCCCCCACTATCTCCATTACACACGGAAATCGAGGAGGCGTAGTTAAAACGAAAGATTACGCACGCCCGGTCAAATCAAAGTCAGAAAATGGGACCACCGCTCGTCACATCCCGCTAAGCCGCTCACGCGAGCAACTAAGGTCATCACATTGTCAGCACTGATGTCATCAAGTTGAGCACTAGAAGGCTTCGACTATTTTAGTCCTTGCTCGAGTCTTCGACTCCACCAAGCACTCGGGGGCTACTCCCATAGGGAGCGCTGGTCGCGCACCCTACGATTTTCTTTTTATGCAGGAATATGGACATTCAAAGCATACCCAACCACTCGAATCTACGATTCGACTATGGATCATGGGTTACTCCCATAGGGAGCGCTGGAAGCAAATTCGATTGAAACAAGCAAACAAAAGACGACAACAGTCGCAAAAGTTCTTTAGTCCCTGCCTGAGTCTTCGACTCAACCAGGCACTCGGGAGCTATTCCCATAGGGAGCGCTCGTCGTGCACCCTATGATTATTTGTATGTTGTTTTGTGTGTTGATGACATCCACACTAAAAGTCTATGGAGACACCGCCTAATATTTTTTCCCTACAAAGAGACCGCGTCTCCGGGGCCACCCGAATCATCTCCGCGATGACAAAAATTCAGATGCCGCGCTTGCAGCGTGAAGATAAGACCTGAATAAGGCCTGGCAACACATTTGTTGCGCACTACTAGAAATATATCCGTGTCTATAGGTACGATGAACATGTCTTGACGGACGCGTCGAGTGCTCACACCCATATACTGGAATTCGACTCATGTAAGACCTCCGCGGCTTGAGTCGAATTACACTAGCACTTTTCCGAATTCGAGTCTGGGGACTCGAGTTCGAGTAGATTGTGTTGTTTTTCCCTAAGGCAGTTAACTGATACCGATGCATCGGTTAAATCGGGCACGCATATCAACAATCCCTATGATATAAACAGAACACTCGAAAAAAACTCAGTCAGGCTCTCAAAAGGCTTCAAAAAGTCCCCAGTCGAATCTACGATTCCACTGGACACTCGGGGGCTACTGACATGGGTATACCCTGCAGGTACTCGAGCTTAGTATATACGTATGGTCCAGATACGGTGGAAGCCCACGGTGTTGCCACGGCCCAATGAAGACTTCGAGTGGCCCACAGACTCTCGATGACTTGCGAGACAAGAAGAAGTTTAAAGATAGAAAGTTTAAAGGTAAAACCCTAATATGTAACCGACTCGACCTGCTACCCGAGACCTAGCCTATCTATATAAAGGCCAGGAGGGGGCAGCGAGGACGAGACACGCAACCCTAGTTTCCACAACTCTCGCCAGATTGCATCTGCGTGCCCCTTTAATCTTCGATTCCTTCGTTAATTCCAAGAGCAGGCAAACAGGAGTAGGGACCTCTACGAGGCCTGAACCTGGGTAAACCTTGCGTCCCTGTCTGCTTGTTTGCTAGCCGATTGATGCTTCCAACGCTCCCTCCTTCTCCAAAAACCAAGTCCATAACAATGGGCATTGATGAGTTAAACCCTCGTCAATACCCGAGCTTACTTTCCTTGTGATAGCCATCGTGCTTGAAGTACTTATATCTTGCTTATCCCTTGTGGTATATTTATCTTGCGCTATCTTGCTTAGCTTAACTTGTTGTTGGTGCACTTAGTTGAGCCTAGTGTATTTAAGTTTTGTTCTTGTAAAATAAACGTTAGTTTAATTCCGCATTCTATCAAGCCAAAACCGTAATATTTTTGATATTGCCTATTCACCCGCCCTCTAGGCAACATCTCTATCATTTCAATTGGTATCAGATCAAGGTCTCTCCTTGTTTAGGCTTCACCGCCTAGAGTGTAAAGATGTCGGCTAGTAGTATAGTGCACACTGGCACAATTATCTTTGATGGGACAAATTATATTTTGTGGAGAAATTGCTTGCTTTGTAATCTTCGGACCTTGTGTCCAAATATTGAGCGATTTCTAGATGTAGGTTTTTCTCCTCCGATGGATCCTCAAAATCTATCTTTAGAGGATGAGAAAAATTTACATCTCGAAGCTCAAGTATCTAATAGGCTCTTTTTCTCCTTGAGCCCCACAATTAATTTGTTCTTGACGATTGTGAAGCGCAAGTCATCTCATGAGATGTGGACCAAGCTTAAAGAAATATTTGGTGGGTCCATTTCTCATAGGGTCGGTGGTATCTTCGAGGAGCTCTCTTCTCCTTCACATCATGAAGATCTCCAAGTGGCTTCCACCTCTGGCCATGATGAGATTTCAATTCCCTCCACTTCACCTACATGTGACAAGTCACAAGGTAATGGCATGGTGAGTGGATAAATCATATGTAATGATGGTAGTGTTTCTCTTTACACCAATGAATCTTGTTCTATAAATGATAATGGTATAGAGAGTTTTGACTTAAACACTTCTTGCAATAATAATTCTATATCCCCTTGTGTTGCTAGTCCTTGCATATCGTCTAGAAACTATTTGAGTACTAATGTAGATGATATGCTTGATTTGTCTTGTTCCCATGAGCAAAATTCTTCTATTTCCTCTAGTTCTTTATCTAACAATGTAAAGGAAACCAAACATTCTATGGAGCAAGACACAATCATGAATGGAGATTCAACAATATCCTCATATTCATCCTCCCATGCTCACATGTGCCTTATGGCAAGAGGATCAAAGGTATATCCTACTTTGGATCCCAACATATCTTCTCTAGATAATAGCAATGATAATGATGATAGTGATGATGACCTTCATGAGGATACTAGTGCTCTTGTGATTGAGTTGACTTTTTTGTGTACCTCTCTTCGTGGTAATAATAAGGTCGTTGCTTGTCTCAAACATGTCATGGACACCATAACTAAACAAACAGAAACCATAGAGGAGTTGGATTTACAACTTGATGATGGGATTCAGAGATTCAATCTCCTTAAGAAAGAGCTTGCCGAGGAAAAGCACACTAATTGTCTCCTCACACAAAAAAATGAATCTTATGATCTTGAAAAGGAAAAATCTATTAATGATGCTAGTGCTACTAACTCTACTTCTTGTGAAGCATCTATATTAAAGGAGAATGTTGAGCTAAGGGATCAACTTGAGTTGCTAACTAGCAAGTATATCAAATTGGAAGAGAGTCATCAAATGCTCTCAGGCTCTCATAATGATCTTCTAATCTCCTATGATGGGCTAAAGTTAGCTCGTGAGACAAGTATCACTACGGTAACATCTTGTGAGCCTCATTTGGACATTAGCACAACTTCTACTCAAAATGCTATTTTGCCATGTGCTAGTCCTAGTGATCCTTCTTGTCATACTATTGATAAAACTTGTGTTGGATTACTTGCTTTTCCTTGTTGCTCTAATAATTAAGCTTCCACTTCCTCTAGTACCTCTATTTCTACTAACCATGTAGATTAAATCAAAGAGCTCAAGGCCCAAGTCACTTCTTTGAACAAAGACTTGGAAAATAGTCATGAAGGCAAATCAACACTCGATAATATTTTGAGTGTGCAAAATGCCCCAATGATAAAAGTGGACTTGGATTCAACTCCAATAACAAGAACAATTCCAAGAGCAACAAGAAGAAGAGCCAAGACCAAGTCAAGAATTCGGCCAAGATTATTTGCTTCAAGTGCAAGGTTGTAGGACATCATGTAAGATCTTGTCCATTGAAGAAAAAGCACTTGAATGAGAACCAACAAGGGAAGCGGCCACAAGGTCAAGGTAAAGCCCAATATCAACCTCAAGTTTAAGCTAGGCCACTTCCCAAGAAGAATCAAGATAAGGCTCCCCAAGACAAGAAATCAATAAAGAAGAGAAAGGGGAGCACTTGTTGCTACATATGTCGTCAAAAGGGCACTTGGCCTCTTCATATTCAAATGGTACCTTATCTAACCTTATCATTATTGGTGATGATTATTCTCTTGGGAAGGATAAGGATGGCAATGTGTTTGCCAAGTTTGTTGGAACTCAAAGTGGTGTTAAGAAAAGAACCATTTGGGTTGCCAAGCCTATTGTGACTAACCTCTTAGGGCCCACCTTGGTTGGGGACCAACAAGCTCAAACTTGATCAATAGGTGTTTGTGGAGGGCATTGGATACTTGGCTAACTCATGAAGAATTAAGGGATCTTCATATACTATATTTTATCAAGCCAAGTTATAAGGATTATCATCTCCCTACCATGTACCCAATGCGCCTCTTTGCGGTAACTCGAACTCAACTCTTTTATATTGTAAGTTACTGCTGACTCGTGTATTAACGAGCTTGTTGGGGAACCCCAAGAGGAAGGTATGATGAGCACAATAGTAAGTTTTACCTCAGTTATGAAACCAAGGTTATCAATCCAGTAGGAGCAAGGAAACACCCCAAAGGTGTAGCTAGCTGAACTTTGGCAGGGCGCACTACCGGTGCCAGCAGCAACGTGGAGACCTGCACAACACAACCACAGAACTCTATCCCCAACTTGCGATGAGGTTGTCAATCTCACCGGTTTTGCTGAAAACAAAGGGTTAAACGTATCGAATGGAAGGAAGTAATAGTTTGCAGAAAGTAAACACAAAGCAGTAAACAATTGATTATAGATTTGATAGTAAAAGAAAGGACCGGGGTCCATAGTTCACTAGAGGTGGCTCTCCTTAAGATAGATAACATGTTGGGTGAACAAATTACAGCGGGGCAATTGACAAACATCGAGAAAGCATACAAGCATATACTAATCATCTTGACTCCTTTGAGATTCGATTGGGCATTACAACATTATACATAGACCGCCATCCAACTGCCTCTATGACTAATAATCCACCTTCAGGTTATCATCCGAAACCCCTCCAGTATTAAGTTGCAAGCAACGGATAATTGCATTATGAATTGCGTGTAAACTAAACAATACGATCGTTCTATGAACAAAGGATTGTTTTTTTCTCCCTAGTAGCAACAACACATCTAGTACCTTAGAGATTTCTGTCACTTCCCCAGATTACCAGAGAAATGAACCCACTATCGAGCATAAATACTAACTCTTGGAGTTGTTAGCATCTACTTGGCCAAGATATCTACTAACAACGGAAAGCATGCAAGATCACAAATAACAAAGACATGATAGAATCAATAATCAATCTGAAATAGCATCTCAATATCCATAGGATCCTCGCAACCACAACATGCAGAATTACAAATAGATGATCTTGATCATGAACAGAGCTCACAAGATCTAGACATGATAGCACAAAGGAGGAGAACCAGTCATCTAGATACTACATTGACCCATAGTCCAGAGATGAACTACTCACGCATCACACCGGAGGCTTGCATGATGATGAAGAAGGCCTCCAGGGTGAATTCCCCTCTCCTGCAGGGTGCCGGGAAGAGCTTCAGATCCCTCCCGATCTAGGGATGGAGAAGACGGCGGCTAAAGACTCTTTCGTGGAATTTTGATCGGGTACTTAGGGTTTCCGTATTAGAGGCAATATATCGGCGGAAGGAGAGGCCGAGGGGGTACCTGGGGCGGCCAGACCACCCCCTGGCGCGGGCCAGGCCTAGCCGCGCGGCCAGGTGGTCTGTCCGGGCCCCAGCCCCTCTCCGTCTCATATTCTGGCTCCAGGTGTCCCTCGGTGAAAAACTGACTTTGGCTTTTGTCCCGTCCAATTCCGAGAATATTCATTTTCTGACTTTCCTGGAACCAAAAACAGCAGAAAACAGGCAGCTGGCACTGTGGCACTAGTTAATAGGTTAGTCCAAGAGATCATATGAAAAGTACTCCAAAGTGTGGACAAAACATAAGAAAGTAGATAAAACCAAGCATGGAACATCAAAAATTATAGATACATTTGCAATGTATTAACATCCCCAAGCTTAACTCATGCTCGTCCTCGAGTAGGTAAGTGATAAAAAGAAAGAATAATTTTTGAGGTGACATGCACCATCATATACTTGATCAAAGTATTTGTAAAACATTCGAAGCTGGGATCATAGTACTTCAATCATAACATGAAAGACAAAGTTCTAGCAATAAGACAAAGAAACTATGTTGCAACATGAAAAGGCACAAACAAAATATTCATGAATAACAATGCTTTGCAAGACGTTTGTTTGTTTCACATAAAGAAAACATAGCATAGTGGTATTCAGCTTGTCCCTCATAGAGTAGCAAACATAAATGCATAGGACACCTTCAAAGTTCATAAGAGTGACTAGATACAAATAGTTTAAATCAAGCAATATCAAGGTATGCATGAATCAACAAGTCTTGGGACAATGCACATAGAACTAAGAATGGCCACTAAGCTCTCAAAGTAGGTGCATAAAGATAGAAGGTGGATACTCAACAAAAAAGTAAAAGAAAGGCCTTCATAGAAGGAAGTAGGGATTCAAGTCTCATAAAGAGCTTCCAAAAATTATGGTACTTAATAGCTTTCAGCTCTCATTGCCCCTATCATAAGCATCTTGAAGTGATTAAGGTTAAAGTGAACAAACTATGGTGTATATGCTTGATGAAGTATAAATTGGAAATCTCATGTCCCTTGAATACGAGGGCCGCTCCTCATGCTACTCAAGTTTAGTCACCGGTAAGTTCTTGTCATCGTAAGTACATGTGTATCATAGAGAACCGCCAATGGGGTACCCCTTGCCCGATGATATGGAAGAATCCCCATATCAAAATGACAAGGCAAGCAGACAACGAGCATCTCAGCAATCTTCTTATTTACCATGGGAATATGGTGCTTTTTTCTCTCTTTCCTCTTTTCATAATCTTTTTTTTTCTCTTTTTTTTAATATCGGACTCTTTTTTTATAAGAAGAATGCTTCATAGACAGCTCATTATGGTTACGCTGCAGGTTTCCACCATGTCAGCATGGATTAGACTAGCGGCCTAGGCGTTTCTCTAACACATATACATAACTCCATGGACTTACAAGCTCCCCTTTCATTTCACACCGACGACATCCGTAGATAAAAGAGCATGATATCAACTAGGTACAAAGTACAAGTGCAATGTTGAAAGCATTCCCCATGACAACATGGTTCTGCTAATCCCCAACAAATAAGTGCAAGCATATACAACATAGACGACACAATGGTTCAACTTTATTAAGGGCAAGAAAAGTAAAGTGTGCCGTCAAGTTTGTGAGAGCTTTAATCATTAGTTTTCTCATAACAAGTTTAATTCAGAAGGTAGATAAAAACATGAATATACTTGGAATAGCATATGCTAGTAGGTAGGTATGGTGGACTCTTTGGAATAACTTGATTTAAGGAGTTGGATGCATGAGTGGAACTCATACTTGGTTGTGGAGGCTAGCAAAAGACTGGGAGCGACAAACTAAGAGAGCAATAATGGCCATAATCATGCAGAGCGACAAAACATCATTGATCAAAGCATAAAGTGATACTACAAGTTGAAAACTAAAGGATCATAAAGGCTATGGTAACTTGGGATAGTCATAACATGGTGTGAGCATGCGCCAAGTCAACCCAAATAAAGCATCAAAGGAGAATACCACAATACTATGCTTTAATATGCTAAAACAACGCATGATTCTTCCAAGGCACATTAAGCAATCTCAATTGTTCATAACAAGTCATGCTACAGCAAATAATACTAAGCATAAAGCTAAAACAATATCAAGCATGGCATGACAAAGAATAGGCCACAGTCAAAAACAAGCTCTCTTTACCACTTAAGCATGAACTTTCCTACTCTTTTCCAACCCAAACCAAACTATTTGAAAACCAATGTATGAAAGAGGGGGTCCAACCAATTTATTCAGCAAACTAAGCAAACAAAAAACCAAAACAAAAACCAAAAAGAAGACGCTCCAAGAACAACACAACTGTGCATGAAACAATAAAAATGAAGTGTTTGGAAGAAACCTGGGATTTTTATTGATGAAGAAGGGGATGCCTTGGGCATACCCAAGCTTTGACGCTTGTACTTCTTGGATATTTCTTGGGGTGACACACGTGTCATCCCCAAGCTTGAGCTTTAGTCCATTCTTCATCTCATTACTCATTCCTTCCATACACCTGAAATTTTTCCTTCATACAGAACTTCACAAAATCTTTATTAGCAACATTAGTGCACTCAAGATAATAAGTCTTTAGGTTCAGTTCCAACACCAATCAAACTTCCATTAAAACACTAGCTACTGTATCACTTCCCTCAAAAATCTCAATTCCCCAAAAGAACTCAAAAAGGAACCAACAAGA
Organism: Avena insularis; assembly: GCA_023614405.1. Lineage (NCBI taxonomy): Eukaryota > Viridiplantae > Streptophyta > Magnoliopsida > Poales > Poaceae > Avena > Avena insularis. The sequence goes on along the minus strand of CM042690.1, from coordinate 259,566,966 downwards.
AGAAAATGCAAAAAATGGCAGAAATCTGTCAAAACAGACCAGTAGGTAAAGACAAATTTTTTCGAAGACCTTCTGTTGCTCAAATCAAAAAGTGTTGAACTACCGAAAGTTAGATAACAACCTGGGACCAAAGCACAAAAATTCACGCCTCAAAAGGACATACAGAGATTTTACACAAATTTCTACGGTGAAGCACAGAAATCTGTTTCGGGACAACAACTTTCCCAATAATTACTTCTCTCTCATTAGAGGTTACTCTTGGCACAAAAAGAAAATAAAAAGGATAAGGAGCGGTTATTACTGAAGTAATAACTTCCAAGACTCATCTAAAACTTTTGGGTTATCTCCCAATAAGTACTTTTCTTTAACGCCTTTAAGTTAGGCATAAGAAGCAAGAAAAGGAATCAAGTGTTCTCAAATGAAGAAGCATTAAGAGAAAATTTTGTTTTCATAGGAGAGGAAAAAGAAATCTTCTCTCTCTTCTTAGGGAAGTGTTCTATACCTTTCTTGAGTGGGAGTTGATATTTAATGGTACCTTCTTTCATATCAATAATGCCACCAGTAGTTTTAAGAAAAGGTCTTCCCAAAGTAATAGGACAAGAAGCATTGCATTCAACATCCAAAACATAGAAATCAACGGGTACATAGGCATTGTTAACCATAATAATAACATCATTAATACTCCCCATGAGTTTCTTTTTATCATTATCATCAAGTGGGACATTCAAATAACAATCTTCAAGTGGTGGGAAACCAAGCATATCATAAATCCTTCTAGGCATAATAGAAACACTACTATCAAGATCACATAAAGCTTTGAAATCAAAATCATTCACTTTCATATTAATGATGGGTTCCCAACAATCTTCTTGTTTTATAGGAATAGAAGCTTTATGTTTCATCTTTTCTTCTTTAATCTTTATGAGAGCATCAGTAATGTGTTTTGTAAAGGCCATATTAATAGCACTAGCATTAGGACTTTTAGCAAGCTTTTGTAGGAACTTAATAACTTCAGAGATATTGCAACCATCAAGATAAAAATCATAATTATCATCTAAAGTAGTAGAGCTATTACTAGCCTCAACACTAGTGGTAGTGATAGTAGAAACACTAACGTTTCTAGCAATTTCATCTTCTCTTTCCCACTTAGCATGCAATTCAGCTAATAGTCTAACATTTTCATCAATCCTCACTTGTATGGCATTAGTAGCTGCAAAGGGATTATCAATAGTTTCAGGTTTAGCAGCCATTTTATTCAAAGAAGATTGGGTTTCAGCCAATGATGCTATATTTCTTTCAGCATTAGAGAGTTTTTCCTCGATAGTTTTATTGAAAGCAGTTTGTTTACTAATAAAGTCCTTAAGCATAACTTCAAGTTTAGAGGGAGCACTCCTATTGTTGTTGTAGGAATTTCCATAAGCATTACCATTGTTGGAGGATATGGCTTATAATTGTTGTTACCAAAATTATTCCTGTAGGCATTGTTGCTAAATTTTTTATTTCTTATAAAGTTCACATCAACTTGCTCTTCTTGAGCAACCAAAGAAGCTAAGGGAACATTATTTGGATCAATATGAGCCTTCCCATTAACAAGCATAGACATAATAACATCAATCTTATCACTCAAGGAGGAGGTTTCCTCAACAAAATTTACCTTCTTACCTTGTGGAGCTCTCTCAGTATGCCATTCAGAGTAGTTAACCATCATATTATCTAGAAGCTTTGTTGCAGCACCCAAAGTAATGGTCATAAAGGTAACTCCAGCAGCAGAATCCAATAGGTTCCTTGAAGAATAGTTCAATCCTGGATAAAAAGTTTGGATGATCATCCAAGCAGTCAGTCTATGAGTGGGACAATTCTTTACCAAAGATTTCATTCTTTCCCAAGCTTGAGAAACATGTTCATTATCAGATTGTTTAAACTTCATTATTTCACTTCTCATAGATATAATCTTAGCAGGAGGATAGTATTTTCCAATGAAAGCATCTTTGCACTTAGTCCAAGAATCAATACTATTCCTAGTTAAGGAATTCAACCATTCTTTAGCTTTTCCTCTCAAAGAGAAAGGAAACAATTTCAGCTTAATAATATCACCATCTATATCTCTATGCTTCTGCATCTCACAAAGTTCAACAAAGTTATTTAGATGGGCAGCATCATCTTCATTACCAATACCAGAAAATTGTTCTCTCATAACAAGATTGAGTAAAGCAGGTTTAATCTCAAAGAAAGTAGCTTCAGGAACATGTGGAGCAATAGGTGTGCTCATAAAATCATTGTTGTTGGTGCTAGTGAAGTCACACAACTTAGTGTTTTCAAGAGTAGTCATTTTTTGTGTGTTTTTGATAAAGAAAGCAAACTTGTAAAACTAATTTTTTTTGTGTTTTTGATAAAGAAACAAGCAAACAAAGCAAAAGTAAACTAAGCAAAACAAAAATAACAAAGTAAAGAGATTGGTTATGAGGGACTCCCCTTGTGAAGATGTCTTTGACTCCCCGGCAACGACGCTACAAAAGGTACTTGCTGACTCGTGTATTAACGAGCTCGTTGGGTGTAGCACCCCGGTAAAACCACTACTAGAAAATCGCTTTTGTTTTAATTTTGTGCATCATCATGACCACATGCTCATGTTATCATGCCACATTGCATTTGAGCATTGTCATGTCATCATGCATATGTTTGTCTAAAACTATTTTCCAAAAGCTTATTTTTATTTTCTAGATATTCCCTTCCTTGTTTCAAATCAAAACCCTAGGTCGTCTTGTATTTGACTAAAACTATTTTTGAAATGTTTTGTTTTATAGAAATAAAATAAGGTTTTGTCCGGGGAGGCAATCCAGCCGGTCAGGTCAGAGGCCCAACTGACCAAACCGCCTACCACCCGGCCCAAAATAAACCCTAGTCTAAAACCTAACTCTATCTACCACCAGCTCCACACATCCACACCCGCCAGCCGCCATCGGCACTCACCCTAGCCCTAGTGATGTGTGCACACACGCTACACGCAAGCTCGCACGCACCTGTATGCGCGATGCACCGCACCGACACGTCCATGCGGCCGTGCCTGCACACCTGCGCGGAGACCCACCTCCTGCGTCACACGCACAGCCCCAAGCCACGGACGCCACACCTCGCCAACCACTCCACCGCTCGCGATCGAGTCCGGCGCCCCCTTCTCGTGTGCTAGCTCTGCGACGACCTCGCCTCCGACCCTGTCCCGCGAACCCTTTGCTCACCGCGTCCGCCGCCAGAGCCCTTGCAACGCTGCCCCGTGCGCCCTCGCCCTTCCTTCCCTGCAGCGACCCGAGCACCGCCGCATCTGGCTGCCTCTGCTTCGACCCGGGTGTCGCCGCCGGCGTGCCCTCTCCCTCGACTTGTCCGCCGCAGTCTGCAGCACCTCGCCGGGGACCTCCGCCGCTCGCCTCCGTTCTGGCCGCCGCCAAGGCCCAGGTCATCCACGACCTTGTCATCGCCGCCATGTGCCGCCTCCTAGACCTCTGCCCCACGCGCGTCCCTGCAGCCGCAGCCCTTACTTCGTGCGCCACCTCAGCGAGGCCCCACCTCCTCGCGAGCTCACTGCTAGAGCCCTCCTTGTCGCCTCCTGCAAGCTCGTCGACGCCCCTATCGCTTCTCTACTGCTCCGCATCCGCGTCGTCTCCTACGAGTCGACCACGCGCAGGTGTCCCTGCTCACCTTCTGTTTGTTTGATCATGGTGATGTTCTGTGCCAGTAACTGCAGTGTACCGTGCTAAAGATGCCTCTCTTGTGTTACGATGTGGTACTGCCAATCCTATGTTGGTCGTCCGAACCTGATCGTGACATAAACCTGAAGGCGATTATGTCGAATGTCAAGACCTCCTTCCCGGATCCAATGATTAAGACCTCGGACGCCATGACCTCCCTCCGGACCCGAAGACCGATCCAGATCGCTGAGGTCCCCTTCACGGACGCTAAGGCCCTGGATTCAAAGACCGATCTCGGCGAGACCAAACCTGAACCACATCGAACCCAAGATCACCGAACCCCAATGTGTGAACCATATCTGAGCCCCTATTTTATTAAATGTTATATACATGTTGCATATTAAATTGCTCATGCTCGCATACATATTCATTTGTTTGGGGGTATTTAGTCGATTCACCTCATAATTAAATATGGAGACTATATGTAGGCTATTCTAGTCTTATATTGACTCCATTTAAATTTGTGTAGCGAACCGATGCCATGTTTTGCCTTGTTAAGACAACATTTAAATTGCGGGGTATCTATACAACATGAGCCATCTAATTAATTGTCAGGACCCCGGTTCCGCTTAATTTTGTCTGGTCGCATCGCATCTTTGCCATGTCATGCATCATACATATATCATGCTGGACCTTTTACCGTAGTATTAAATAATGCATTCGGTGTTTGTTTTAGTGCTTTGGTTCTTCGCGTATTAGGCTGTTGAGTTGATGCCAGTATCGACAAGTTCTTTGGATAATGTATCTTCGATAGTGTTTCCCAGGCGATCATTCTCCACCTTTCTACCTATTTTGCATTTATAGTCTTTATTTCCTCCTGTTGATCTATTGCTATCCGTGTCACGATGCTTTAGTGTTCCGTACCAAATATATTTCGTGCAGCCTTTATATTGCCTTGGACACCTCCTATTACCTGTTGTTTGGTAGATATATGGTCTTGCGAGTCGTAGTCGCTTGCTCATGTGCGATCCCGTGTCGTGAAGTACCACACAGTTGTTGGAATGTTGTCATATGCTTTATGGTGGAGAGGATCATGACTTTAAATACAACTATTAAATTGCTGGGATAACTAATGAAAGAGGCACCAGTGGGCAATATATGCTATTTGGTTTTTCATGTCCACTTGTGTCCCGTAGGCCCCGAGTACTTGATACATGTTCCTTGACTATTCGCACTATCCACATATGGGAGACTCTATGAATCCCCCTTAGCCAGAGCTTGATTCATTTCTTATTTCTTGGGGCCACAAAGTAGTTTGGGGCTTTATTACTATCCTGTACTTATGCCATGCTTTACTGCTTTATTTACGATTGTGCGTGGAGCACCTGTACTAGTTTGGAACGTGGAATGTTTTCGCGGTATCGACAAGCCCAGTCACACTTTCGAGTTCCCAGCCGTTTACAGACATTGTCACAAACCCTGGGTCCGTCTCAGAGCCGGCCAACTTCGTTGCGGGTAGCTTAGTGGGGTGGCCCCCTAAAATGATTTATGAATCCTGTGATTGCTTTGTTGTGAAAGCCTCGTTGGGTTTTGATTTGGTTATTCCGAGGTTGATCATGTGTGTGTTGCTATTTGTGCACCCCTGCAGGGTAAATCTTTCTGAAAGCCGTGTCCATGGTTATGGACAACATGGAGCACAGTATCTCGATCATAGACAAGCATAATTAAAGTAGTGCTATAAATTTGACTTAATATGTGACTAGTAATCAGCTTCACTACAATGGAATGGATAATAAAAGTGCCAACAACTGGTGGAACTGGGGTGTATCGTCTTATGTTATACCTGCCTAGTAAGTATCACAAATCTAATGGAATGAAATAAAAGTGCCAACAACTGCTGGGTTTGGGATGTCACATGCTAATTGTATCTGACTAGTAAGTACTGCAACCCCAACTGAATGGTTAACTAAAACTTCCCACTACTTATGCTATCAGGATGACTCATGCTATCTATATCTGACTAGTAAGTGCTGCAACTATAATGGAATGAATAAAACTGCCAACTGTGTGAGTTCCTCGGTTTGACTTCCTTGTTTGGTCTCGAGGGGGAATACCAGGATGTGTATGATTGGTGTTAGTATCAGGTTGATTCTGAATAGGTCTTTCTTATCCCTCTCTAATAGCTGACAGTTTATCGAGTCTCTATAGGTTGTTTAGTGCATGCTTCGCTGCCGCTTCAGTCCACCATACCTATGTAGGCGAGAGCCGCCGAATTCTAGCCTCGCCGTGTACTGTCCTTAGTACTGACGCTCCTCCTTTTCCTTTTCCCTTTGTCGGCACCCCTTTTGTTTTAGCAGGTTTGAGATCGACGTCGTTAGCAGGGTTTCCCTTCCGGCTTGGCCTGGGCAGGGTTATGGACGCCATTGGTTATTCTTCAGGGCTCTTAGCCCCATTTGCATCTTATTCGTACTCGTATGTTGTATCGTTTTCAAGGTGATTTGGATCTTTCTGCTGCATATCTGTATTCTTGACTCATGGAGTCGTTGTTGTATATAAATGTTTTGTGGGTTCCATCATGGACTAATGTGTAATGATATTACTTTGTTTTCCACCAGCACGCAAGTGCCTGGTGGGCATCCTTGAATCGTTTCTATGCGGGTTTGGCGGGAATCGCTAAAACTTGCATATGACTGATTCTAGGGTGTTACAAAGTGGTATCAGAGCTCAGCAGTTGCGATACCCCATTGGTCCAGCCTGTAGGATAACCTAGCTAACAGCCGATGTAGAGTGTCAAAGCTATTTTGCAAAAATCGGTTGGATTGATCTGATTAGGTATGCTTTTACTCCTTACCTCTATGCTCTTCTCCTCTTACCTCGACGTGTTTTGAATCTGCTCTCTTATCTTTTCTTCAAGTCCAGGAATTCTCGTGGTTGGGTTTCCATCGTACCTTTAGGGTTTCGCTTCCTCCTTTGGTAACAATGCTTCTACATCCGGTCTTGATGCTATCTGAGGAATCCTTCATTTGTTGGACTTCTCTTTGTTCCTTCTTGTGCCTTCTGGTGTTTTTCCAACACGACGACCTCATCTACATCAGATCCGATGAAACCCTGCATCACTCCTTTGTTTCCGAACCTCGCTTGTCGAGACTTTAGTCTGAATTCTGAGAGTTAGATGCATAATTCTTTTATTCGTGTATAGAGTAATGCTTTGAGTGCGGGATGGAGTCACGACCATACCACTACTCTTATCATTCGCTTTTGTACATTGAATGGATGGATCGATGCAATCTTTACTCCTTCCATTGAAGTTAGGGGTGAACATATCTTTTGATACCTCTATGTTCGTATTTGTTTCTCCGGAGTGTTCTCGACGAGCATGGACAACGACCTCTTGTTGGTGGTGTCGTTGATTTCGACATGAAGAAAGAATCCTTGTTAGTGGTGTCACGAAGATCTACATGAAGCAAGAAGATTCAGACCATCGGCCTTCTTCCCCATACCATGAGGCGGATCTCGAGGGCGAGATCCATTGTTAGTGGTGTAGAATTGTAGCACCCCGGTAAAACCACTACTAGAAAATTGCTTTTGTTTTAATTTTGTGCATCATCATGACCACATGCTCATGTCATAATGCCACATTGCATTTGAGCATCATCATGTCATCATGCATATGTTTGGCTAAAACTATTTTCCAAAAGCTTATTTTTATTTTCTAGATATTCCCTTCCTTGATTCAAATCAAAACCCTAGGTCGTCTTGTATTTGACTAAAACTATTTTTGAAACATTTTGTTTTATAGAAATAAAATAAGGTTTTTTCCGGGGAGGCAGTCTAGCCGGTCAGGCCAGAGGACCAACTGACCAAACTGCCTACCACCCGGCCCAAAATAAACCCTAGTCTAAAACCTAACCCTATCTACCACCAACTCCACACATCCACACCCGCCAGCCGCCACCGCCACTCACCCTAGCCCTAGCAACGCATGCACACGCGCTACACGCAAGCACCCACGCTCAGACGCTGATGCAATCAGACGACACGTCTGCGGCGTGCTAGACACCTGCGCGGAGACCCACCTCCTGTGTCGCACGCACAACCCCAAGCCACGGATGCCACACCTCCCCTCACACGCGCGTGGCCTACCCCTTCCTCGCCAACCACCCCACCACTCGCGATCGAGTCCCGTGCCCTCTCCTCGTGTGCTAGCTCTGCGACGACCTCGCCTTCGACCCTGTCCCGCGAACCCTCTTCTCACCGCGTCCGCCGCCAGAGCCCCTGCAGCGCCGCCCCGTGCGCCCTCGCCCTTCCTGCCCTGCAGCAACCCGAGCACCGCCGCATCTGGCCGCCTCTGCTTCGACCCGGGTGCCGCCGCCAGCGTGCCCTCTCCCTCGACCTGTCCGCCAGTGTCTGCAGCACCTCGATGGGGACCTCCACCGCTCGCCTCCGTTCTGGCCACCGCCAAGGCCCAGGTCGTCCACGTCCTCGTCATCACCGCCATGTGCCGCCTCCTAGACCTCTGCCCCGCGCGCGTCCTTGCAGCCGCAACCCCTACTTCGTGCGCCACCTCAGAGAGGCCCCACCTCCTCGCGAGCTCACTGCCAGAGCCCTCCTTGTCGCCTCCTGCAAGCTCGTCGGTGCCCCTATCTCTTTTCTGCTGCTCCGCATCCGCGTCGTCTCCTGCGAGTCGACCACGCGCAGGTGTCCCTGCTCACCTTCTGTTTGTTTGATCATGGTGTTGTTCTGTGCTGGTAACTGCAGTGTACCGTGCTAAAGATGCCTCTCTTGTGTTACTATGTGGTACTGCCAATCCTATGCTGGTCGACCGAACCTGATCGTGACATAAACCTAAAGGCGATTATGTCGAATGTCAAGACCTCCTTCCTGGATCCTGTGATCGAGACCTCGGACGCCATGACCTCCCTCCAGACCCGAAGAACGATCCAGATCACTGAGGTCCCCTTCACGGACTCTAAGGCCTTGGATTCGAACACCGATCCCGGCGAGACCAAACCTGAACCACATCGAACCCAAGATCGCCGAACCCCAACGTGTGAACCATATCTGAGCCCCTATTTTATTAAATTTTATATACATGTTGCATATTAAATTGCTCATGCTCGCATTCATATTCATTTGTTTGGGGGTATTTAGTCGATTCACCTCATAATTAAATATGGAGACTATATGTAGGCTATTCTAGTCTTATATTGACTCCATTTAAATTTGTGTAGCGAACCGATGCCATGTTTTGCCTTGTTAAGACAACATTTAAATTGCGGGGTATCTATACAACATGAGCCATCTAATTAATTGTCAGGACCCCGGTTCCGCTTAATTTTGTATAGTCGCATCGCATCTTTGCCATGTCATGCATCATACATACATCATGCTGGACTTTTTACCGTAGTATTAAATAGCGCATTCGGTGTTTGCTTTAGTGCTTTGGTTCTTCGTAGATTAGGATGTTGAGTTGATGCGAGTATCGACAAGTTCTTCGGATAATGTATCTTCGCCAGTGTTTCCCAGGCGAGCATTCTCCCCCTTTCTACCTATTTTGCATTTATAGTCTTTATTTCCTCCTGTTGATCTATTGCTATCCGTGTCGTGATGCTTTAGTGTTCCGTACCAGATCTATTCTGTGCAACCTTTATATTGCATTGGACACCTCCTATTACCTGTTGTTTGGTAGATAGATGGTCTTGCGAGTCGTAGTCGCTTGCTCAGGTGCGATCCCGTGTCGTGAAGTACCACACAGTTGTTGGAATGTTGTCATATGCTTTATGGTGGAGAGGATCATGACTTTAAATACAACTATTAAATTGCTGGGATAACTAATGAAAGAGGCACCGGTGGGCAATATATGCTATTTGGTTTTTCGTGTCCACTTGTGTCCCATAGGCCCCGAGTACTTGATACCTGTTCCTTGACTATTCGCACTATCCACATACGGGAGACTCTATGAATCTCCCTTAGCCAGAGCTTGATTCATTTCTTATTTCTTGGGGCCACAAAGTAGTTTGGGGCTTTATTACTATCCTGTACTTATGCCATGCTTTACTGCTTTATTTACGATTGTGCTTGGAGCACCTGTACTGTTTTGGAACGTGGAATGTTTTCGCGGTATCGACAAGCCCGGTCACACTTTCGGGTTCCCAGTTGTTTACAGCCATTGTCACAAACCCTGGGTTCATCTCGGAGCCGGCCAACTTCGTTGCGGGTAGCTTAGTGGGGTGGCCCCTGAAATGATTTATGAATCCTACGATTGCTTTGTCGTGAAAGCCTCGTTGGGTTTTGATTTGGTTTTTCTGAGGTTGATCGTGTGTGTGTTGCTATTTGTGCACCCCTGCAGGGTAAATCTTTCTGAAAGACGTGTTCGCGGTTATGGACGACTTGGAGCAGAGTATCTCGATCATAGACAAGCATAACTAAAGTAGTGCTATAAATTTGACTTAATATGTGACTAGTAATCAGCTTCACTACAATGGAATGGATAATAGAAGTGCCAACAACTGGTGGAACTGGGGTGTATCGTCTTATGTTATACCTGCCTAGTAAGTATCGCAAATCTAATGGAATGAAATAAAAGTGCCAACAACTGCTGGGTTTGGGATGTCACATGCTAATTGTATCTGACTAGTAAGTACTGCAACCCCAACTGAATGGTTAACTAAAACTGCCCACTACTTATGCTATCAGGATGACTCATGCTATCTATATCTGACTAGTAAGTGCTGCAACTATAACGGAATGAATAAAACTGCCAACTGTGTGAGTTCCTCGGTTTGACTTCCTCGTTTGTTCTCGAGGGGGAATACCAGGATGGGTATGATTGGTGTTAGTATCAGGTTGATTCTGAATATGTCTTTCTTATCCCTCTCTAATAGCCAACAGTTTATCGAGTCTCTATAGGTTGTTTAGTGCATGCTTCGCTGCCGCTTCAGTCCACCATACCTATGTAGGCGAGAGCCGCCGAATTCTAGCCTCGCCGTGCGGCCTCGATCGACGCTCCTCTTTTTCCTTTGCCCTTTGTCGGCACCCCTTTTGTTTTAGCCGGTTTGAGATCGACGTCGTTAGCAGGGTTACCCTTCTGGCTTGGCCTGGGCAGGGTTATGGATGCCATTGGTTATTCTTCAGGGCTCTTAGCCCCATTTGCATCTTATTCATACTCGGATGTTGTATCGTTTTCAAGGTGATTTGGATCTTTCTGCTGCATATCTGTATTCTTGACTCATGGAGTCGTTGTTGTATATAAATGTTTTGTGGGTTCCATCATGGACTAATGTGTAATGGTATTACTTCGTTTTCCACCCGCACTCAAGTGCCTGGTGGGCATCCTTGAATCGTTTCTATGCGGGTTTGGCGGGAATCGCTAAAACTTGCATAGGCCGATTCTAGTGTGTTACATTGGGGAACCCAAAGAGGAAGGAATGATGAGCACAGCAGTAAGTTTTCCCTCAGTTATGAAACCAAGGTTATCAATCCAGTAGGAGTAAGGAAACACCCCAAAGGTGTAGCTAGCTGAACGTTGGCAGGGCGCACTACCGGTGCCAGCAGCCACGTGGAGACCTGCACAACACAACCACAGAACTCTGTCCCCAACTTGTGATGAGGTTGTCAATCTCACCGGTGTTGCTGAAAACAAAGGATTAAACGTATCGAATGGAAGGAAGTAATAGTTTGCAGAAAGTAAACACAAAGCAGTAAACAGTTGATTGTAGATTTGATAGTAAAAGAAAGAACTAGGGTCCATAGTTCACTAGAGGTGGCTCTCCTTAAGATAGATAACATGTTGGGTGAACAAATTACAGCGGGGCAATTGACAAACATCGAGAAAGCATATACTAATCATCATGACTCCTTTGAGATTCGATTGGGCATTAAAACATTATACATAGACCGCCATCCAACTACATCTATGACTAATAATCCACCTTCAGGTTATCATCCGAACCCCCTCCAGTATTAAGTTGCAAGCAACGGATAATTGCATTACGAATTGCGTGTAAAGTAAACAATACGATTGTTCTATGAACAAAGGATTGTTGTTTTCTCCCTAGTAGCAACATCACATCTAGTACCTTAGAGATTTCTGTCACTTCCCCAGATTACCAGAGGCATGAACCCACTATGGAACATAAATACCAACTCTTGGAGTTGCTAGCATCTACTTGGCCAAGATAGCTACCAACAACGGAAAGCATGCAAGATCACAAATAACAAAGACATAATAGAATCAATAATAAATCTGAAATAGCATCTCGATATCCATCGGATCCCCGCAAACACAAAATGCAGAATTACAAATAGATGACCTTGATCATGAACGGAGCTCACAAGATCTAGACATGATAGCACAAAGGAGGAGAACCAGCCATCTAGCTACTATAAGGACCCGTAGTCCAGAGATGAACTACTCACGCATCACACCGGAGGCTTGCATGATGATGAAGAAGGCCTCCAGGGTGAATTCCCCTCTCCGGCAGGGTGCCGGGAAGAGCTTCAGATCCCTCCCGATCTAGGGATGGAGATGACTGCAGCTACAGACTCTTTCATGGAATTTTGACCGGGTACTTAGGGTTTCCGTATCAGAGTCAATATATAGGCGGAAGGAGAGGCCGAGGGGGTGCCTGGGGCGGCCAGACCACCCCCTAACGTAGGCTAGGCCTGGCCACACGGCCAGGTGGTGTGGCCGGGCCCCAGCCCCTCTCCGTCTCGTATTCTGGCTCCAGGTGTCCCTCGGTGAAAAACTGACTTTGGCTTTTGTCCCTTCCAATCCCGAGAATATTTATTTTCTGACTTTCCTGTAACCAAAAAACAGTAGAAAACAGGCAGCTGGCACTGTGGCTCTTGTTAATAGGTTAGTCCAAGAAATCATATGAAAAGTACTCCAAAGTGTGGACAAAACATAAGAAAGTAGATAAAACCAAGCATGGAACATCAAAAATTATAGATACATTTGCAATGTATCAGTTACTTGCCCTTTACATGTTTTGGTTTTGTACCAAGTATGTGTTTGTATTTGTTGTGCCTCATGCTTGCTTATTTTGTGTATTCAAGTATGTATAGGTGTTTGGCACATCATTTACTTGTGTGTTTTGTTTTGAGCCTCTAATGCATCTTGTGAAGGAAATATGCCCTGAGAGGCAATAATAAAGTTGTTATTATATATTCCTTATACATGATGGATGTTTATTTTACATGCTAGAAATGTATTGATTCGGAAACATCAATACATGTGTGTTTAATAAACAAAAAGGGTTCCTAGTCATGCCTCTCTTATAGACTAGCTTGTTGATTAACAGGATGATCAAGGTTTCCTGATCATGGACATTGGATGTTGTTAATAACAAGGTCACACCATTGGTGGAATGATGTGATGAACATTCATCCAAAGTATAGCATTACGATCAAGTCATTATGTTTATATTGCTATAACATCATATGAAGTAATCTTTATCCTTAGACCATGAGACCATGTTAATTGCTAACATCGAAAGAGTATCTTGATAACATCAAACGCCACACCATAACAGGGTGGCTATAAAGATGGGTTCAGTACTACGAAGCTGTTATGTTGAGGCTCATGGATCAAGAGTGGAATTTGTCAATCCAGATGACAGATAGATATACTCTGGGCCCTCTCGGTGATATCACATTAGGATAGCTTGCAAGCAAGTGATGTGATCACTAGAATGTTATATCATGGGGACGAGAAAAGAGTGCATGTCGGTAACGAGATAAAACTAGGTATGGAGATACTGATGATCGAATCTCGTACATGTAATATATCGAGAGACAAAGGGATTTAGTTACAAGCGTTAAAGGTTCTCACGATCACAGGAGTCATCGTTGAATGTGTAGGAGTCAGTATGGATCTCCAGGTCCCACTGCTGATTATTGATCGGAGAAGGTTCTCGATCATGTCTGCATTATTCGCAAACCGTAGGGTGGCACACTTAAGAGTTACCGGACACCATTTTGGAGCACATATGTTTCAAACGAAAGAATTGCAAAGCACAGGAATTGTTTCAATAGAAACCAGAAATTGTTTCGGGTGAAATTGCGGAAGGTGGTTCTGCATGTAATATTGAGATATTGCAAGGGGCTATATGTGAATGTTTGTTAATTAAAGTAATTAACAAAATTCTGAATAAATTTAATAAAAAGAGTTTTATTAATTGAGAGAACATTAAATTTGGAGAAATTTAATGCATTTAAAGTGGAGACTTTAAAAGGGAATGTGAAGAGCCATTTTAATATGGAGGGGTTACCATCACATGAATGGGGGAGGTGAGGGGTCACCCCCCATGCGCCGGCCATGGAGAGAGGGGACACCCCCCTCCTCCTATAAAAGGCCACCCATTCCCTCCTTCATCCTGACACCTCCTTGTGAAGGATCTCTCTCCCCCTCTAGAATTATTCCCCCATGGTCTCGGATTAGCGAGATACATGTTCCCAGTGGCATTTCGTCTGGAAGGAGTTCTTTGCTCACTGGATCGCTGGAGCGAGGAGATGGAGGTTGTTCGGTGGCTTGAACGTGTGTGCGAGTGCGGATGCGCTGCTGAGTTGCGGCGCTCGGACTTCCTCACGATCTTGATATCGGCAAGTGTACGACTACATCAACCACGAGTTCCTACTCGTTAACAAAGCTCGTTGTCTACGAGGGTAAGTTCTCTATGTCCACCCGTTGCTTTGTACCTAGTAGATAGATCTTGGCGTGTAGTTCACACCGTAGGAATTTTTTTGTTTTCTATGCTGCGGACCCAACATCTTGATGATATCTTATTTGGCTCTTTTTGAGAGGTTAATGGAACATCCATTCTGGGGGAGTGATATGCCTCGCGCATCTCTCAAACCTTAAAATGTGTGTACATGAGTAATACCACTTGGTATTGATATTGCAAGCTTATGTAGTCACTATGTGGTGTGTCATACTCATGAGAAATTCAAATCCTAAATGTCCATTAATTATCTCTAGTTGAGGTTTTTTCCTCTTATTAAGAAAAATTGAATACCACATTATGAGGGAGTAATATGCTTCTTTTGCATATCACAATCCTAGGAAATGTGAACATATGAGGTGGTGCCACTTAGAGTGGATATTGTTGATTATCTTGTATCTAGGTGGCATGTTAGCTCAAAGAAGGTCCTAATTTTTGTTAGAAGCTTTTATTGCTCGTATTTTCGGTCTTTGGTTGAGTAAGAAATTCATGGTGTGGTCTTGTTGAAATGCATATCTCTATATCTTATTTGGGAGACCAGTTGCTTCAAGTTATTCTAATCATTGCTTTGCATGATTGTGTGACTACTTGAAGCTATCGAGAATCTCTATCTTTGCATAGTGCTTAATCTTTTTATTCCTATCCTATGTTTTTATTGTGAAGATTTATCTTTAATATATGTGCAATATACCACCGGAAATAAATTCCAATACACTCATTGTCTTCGACAATTCATAAACTTGTGTGTGTTAGCATTTATGGATCATATTCACCTTGGATTTCACCTCTTATTGCCTTTTTTCTTTCCAAAAATTGTTGTGGCTCCCATTGTCTTCCTTGGCCTTTGAACATCTATTTGATGGTGTTTTTGATTATTATCAAATGTGATTTTAGTGGAAGACAAACCTTTTCTTCTCGGAACCTTGTGCCATTGTGAAAAGTGTTAAGGGTTTGGTTTATTTGTCAAAACCTTGCTCTTTTGGGAGTTTGTTATCTCATTATTTCTTCTCTATGTTATTTTCTTGAATGAGATAAATCTTTGAGCATTTGTGTTTTTATCTCATCTTTTTTGCTCAATAGTTTTTGCTTGGTTCATTTGCTGAACTTTGTTGAACAAATCTTGTGTTGATTCGATTCTTTGATATAGTTTGGACAACAAATGTGTTTTTTCACATCTTGTATGCCTTCTTGAATATTTTGGTGTTTTGTCCAAATTATATCTTTGTTGGTTCTTGAAAGTCTCGTGCATGCATGTTTACTAAATGTATATCTTATATCATGTTTTGCTTTCTTTGATCCAATATATAGGGTATACTCTATCAAATCCTTAAACGGCTATGATGTGCATGAAATTAAAATTTCATCTCTAAATATGCACATATTTTTTGGGAGTATGTCCTATGTGTTGTGGTTAGTCTAACCACTTTGGACCCAATAAGTTTGGGGACCAAGATGTACTTGAATGTTGTTTTAGGTACATTGGAGATGCAATGGATGCTTGTCTTATCTATAAGGAAGGTGTTGTCACCACATGATAATTGGAGCCAAGCTAGGATGATCGAAGAATTCTTATCTACTACATCATACCATTGCTATCTCGGTAACAAGTATCTTATTCATGCATACTATTCTTCCATCCAATCTTTTGTAGGTTACATCTTGGCATGAATTTATTTGTTTGTAAATGTTGTGGTTCTTGCAAGGATCTTTGAAAGACTTCTCTATCCATATTGCTTATGTGAGTAATTTGAGATGATGCATATTTTGGGGAGTATATAAAATCATGTTCATGATTCACCAATTCCAAATATGCCTTCTAGCAATTTATTCCATATCAATTCCTCAGGGTACTCTCATGTGCAATATTGTTAAAATTGCATTGAATCCTTCCTTTTGATACTTGTTGCCTTTCTCAAAATATCCCAACTAGAATTAGTTCCCTTAGTGTTAGTTGAGATGTTTTTGAGGTTTTCCTTTTTCTTTGGTGAAGTTCATTGATATACCATAAGAGAAAATAGAGCCATGGGCTATATATGCACTTAAGCAAAATATCCTTTTTGGTATATGTTGACTTCCTCGTGGATATCTTGTATTCTTATTTTTATTAACCTCTTATGTGTGGATGTTTCTTTGTGGATTATTCTCATGTCTTGTCCACTCAGAAACTTATATACACAAGAGTGTTAATATCCTCGCTCTTTGCCAACCGTCTCTCTTATCCTCTTGGTTTTTAATGGTATTGGTAATGTCTTGATTTGTGAGTGCTCAGTCTACTTTTATTGCATCTTCACACACTCATATCTCATATTTGGTTTACTTTGGACTTAAGCTTGTCTTGACAAGTGTATTGATTTATACCTATACTCCTTGTATCTTGGTTGTGTTCTAAATGATATAGAGGGAGTGAGTATTCCATGTTTATGCATATTGTATTCAAACGAAACAACTAATTTATGTACAAACCTTGGGGAGCTTCCTTATTTCATTTAGAGCACTATTTGTCCATTTGATTATTTGGATCTTTTGATTGCTTGCTTCATCCATTGAAGTTTCTTCACCTTGTTATCCTTTTAGCAATATTTGATCCTAAATATAGTTGATTTCCTGCAAGTATTCATCATTGGATATGTGCATATGATTTCACTCATATTATGAGAAATGCACACCTTGGGAGGAACTTGAACTATATTGGCCTTCTAACTTTGTCATCCATTTTGGCACTTGTTGTCAATGGGGGGATAAGTTTAGAGGGTTTTAAGGGAAATGGTTTTCTACTTAAGATTGGTTTGTTCTCAAGTGTTTTCCTTTCATGCATTTCATCTTTATTATGTATTGCATGGTTGAATATATAGTGGAAACTCTCCCAAAGGTTATGCTTGACAATGTATGCAATGAAATTCAAGTTCATCACACATGCATATATTGTGGGAGAGTTTTCTCTATATATGTTGGTTATACTCACATCTCTTGCATTAGTTGTAGTTTGTGTGAGTAGAATCGGTTTTGATATGGGCTAGTATCTTTGTGTTACTTAACCATATCAAATACAACCTCTTGTATACAACTTATTCTCAGAAAAGTTGCGTACTTGTTTCTAATATTAATTATATAAACCCTCTTGTTGTGATTGTCATCAATTACCAAAATGGGGTAGATTGAAAGGGTAATTTCCCCTATGTGTGGTTTTGGTAATTAATGACAATCCCTATGGACTAATGTTTTCATTGAGTTTTAAATGAAGGAATATTCCATAGGTCATGCTTGTAGTCCATATGTTGGATTCAAGTATGGATGCCATGAAGATAAAGATATACCTTGAGTTTTGGCATCAAGATCATCGAATTGAAGAGAAGAATATGATATGTTCAAGATCTTGAGAGTGTGATCTCAATAGAAGAATTCAAGATATGGCTCTAAGTCGGTGTCATGATAGCCTTATTAGTTGAGCTATGGTTGACTAAGATTTAGAGCATGTAATCAAATGAAGAATTCTTTATGTACCTCAAGATATTGAGATGGAGCATGCGAATATACTTGGTTGACCAATACAAAGAGTGAAGAATGATTTCAAGTTGGTCAACACATGAAGCATAAAGAATGTACCACATGGATCTTGTGGTATGGTAAGCCTTGTCATTTATGCATCATGAACTAACCCATTATATATGTGCCTTTGTGTTTTCTATATGGGATAGGTATGTTTCCATGGGCATGCTTCAAAAGTGAAGATCTCATATAGCCCATGAGAGGATGACATCAAGTGGTGATCGTCATCAAGGTTGAGAACGGCAAGTTCAAGATAAGCATCTCGAGAAGATCATTTGCTTGAAGCTTGCCGTCCATATTGGTGATAATGTATTTGTGAAGATGTGTCTTAATTAAGCTATCCCATAGTGGTGTATGGGAGAGCAAATTACGAGTCTTCACGAAGCAACAATGGTCAAGTGATGCATTCACGCTTGGATGGAGCTTGAAGCGTTGTCATCAAGATCAAGCGGGATGCACAAGGCAAAGGTATGACCTTGCTAGGTTTTCCTTTTATCGGTCTCAAGGTGGGGTTTGGGAGACCGGGTTATAGGATAGATAGCCGCACTATCAAGAGGGGCTTTCGGTTGGGTAACTTGATCACAGTGTCTTAAGGAGATCAATCCTTTGCATACTTTGCATCTTCCTATTTTGTTGCTTCTTGGTTTTTCTCCATGTGAGGTTCTTGAGCTTGTTGCTAGCTCTTCAACAAGCCCAAGTTCATCGAAAACAGAATTCGTATGCATCTTCTATGGTGTTTTCGAGTTTGAAAGTTTTACCGGTTCTTCTTATAGGGAGGCTTCATACCTTTCCTTATTTCGTTCTATCCTTTGTTGTACTATGATGTTTTCATGCACCATATTGTAGATCTTGTTTTCCTCGTCAAAACAAGCCCAAGATCATCGAAATCGAAGTACATATGCAAAAGTTATTGCATTTTTTGTGAAGTCTACTTCATCCCGGTTGTGGGTCCGGTTCAACCGACTCCCACACCGGACGGTCCGGCGCCAGCGCCGGTTAGACCGGATCTGAAACCGGATTTTCCGGTTTTCGCGACCGAGTCTATTCCGAGTTGGAAAACAGAGGTATTTTGGTTTGTAGACCAGTCCTTCGTCCTAGGGACCGAGTTTCCCAGTTCTGAGGCCGGTTCAACCGACTTTGAAACGAGTTTTCACTATTTTCTCTCCAACAGCCATATTTGCTTTCCCCTATAAAAGGGGGTTCTTCCCCCCAACGTTTTTGGGTGTTCGTGAACCTGAAATTGAGCCCCATTGTTGACCCTCTTGAGCTTGCTCCCTCTCCCTTCCCTCCTATGATTCTTGCATCTTTTTGAGGGCTTTGGAAGAGGAGATCTAGATCTACAATCCCCACCAATCAATTCCTCCTCTAAGTGAGGGGAACCCCTTGGATCTAGATCTTGAAGTCATTGGTTGACTTCCACCATTATTCTTCCTCTCTAATTCCTCCCTAGCACTTGTTGCTTTGGTGGGATTTGAGAGTGAGGGATTTGAACACCCTTGGTGTTTTTGCTTTGCATTCTTTCATAAGTCTTGAGCTCTCCATTATGATTTGTTCGAGTGAGAGACCGTGAGCTTGTTACTCTTGGAGGGTGACCTTCTAGTTGGCTTGGCGGTTGGTGCCGCGATGTCCTCTTTGTGGAAGATTGTGAAGAGACACGGGCTTCTCCTTCATGGAGCTTGTGAAGTTGTTGTAGAGCTTGCCATCTTTGGAGTGGAGGAAAAGCTAGCTATAAGGAAAGAGCCTATTACTTCGTGGGATAGACTCAGAGAAGAAGGTGAGCCTTCGTGGCGTTGGGAAATCCTTCGTAGAATCCCACACCTCTCCAACGTGACGTACCTTATTGTAAGGGAACACGGGAATACATCTTTGTCTCCGCGTGCCTCGGTTATCTCTATACCGAGCTTACTTTCCTTGTGATAACCATCGTGCTTGAAGTACTTATTTCTTGCTTATCCCTTGTGGTATATTTATCTTGTGCTATGTTGCTTAGCTTAACTTGTTGTTAGTGCACTTAGTTGAGCCTAGTGTATTTAGATTTTGTGCTTGTAAAATAAACGTTAGTTTAATTCCGCATTCTATCAAGCCAAAACCGTAATAGTTTTGATATTGTCTATTCAACCCCTCTAGGCGACATCTCTATCCTTTCAAAAGTTGAGGCTCCTGATCATCAAATTTGTCTCCTGGTCAAGGTTGTCAGAGGCCAGGAGAAGGGCGGGTGGGTGTGGATTGATGTCGATGGAGCCGGAACGGATCTAACCGTCCCCGATCGTCGAGTCGTGGCTTGGTGAAGAGGGAGCCACCAAATTCATGACTCCAACGCTCAGCGTTCCCACAGACGGTGTCAATTGATGAGGGGTGAGCTCGGCAATGTTCATTGTTATCGACTTGGGTTTATGGGAAGGGAGAGCGCTGGTGATTTTGTTGGCTTATCAGACAAACAAGGAAGAAGATTTACCCAAATCCATGCCCTCGTAGAGGAAACCTTGCTCATGCTTGTCCAATCTTTATTGATGGGGATTACAAAGTCGCTGAGTTGCCATATGTGATCTAGCTTACAGCGGATTGCTATGATAGGAAAATGGTACCCTCCCCGTCGGCTCCTCCCACCCCTTATACGAGGGGCTAGGTCTGAGAGTCCTCCGCGGGTTGGATTACAACTCGAATACAAATTCTAAGACTGTCGGATTACAGCTTTCGGTTTCTTCCTTGATCACCACGCCTGGTTCCTGGGGTTCAGATGCTTCCAGGACTCTTTGTTTCTTCTGGGCTTTACAGGCCCTAGTCTAGACACATATCAGGTATACCAATAGTGGCAACCCGATAAGTCATACTCATGTCAGGTGCCGTGCTATTGACGGTGAGCGTCACATTTAGGTATTTGCTACGTACCTTTTTTGCTACGTTGTTATTTTCAAAATTCTACAATAGCACATATTTTCTTGTTACGTTGTTTGCGGCGAGGTCTCCAGCGAGGTATTTGGCGATATCTCCGGCGAAGTGATGATTTGCTACAATTGTCAAAAAAAATTGGTACATATTTTTTGGATTTGCTACTAGCATACATTTTTTTCACAAAGTCTCCGACGAGATTTCCGGCCAAGTCTCTGGCGAGGCAGCATTTTTTTCTACTTTTAGAGCGAGCCGTTTTTTGCTAGTAGCAAAACGGAACATTTTATAGCAAGTTTTAGATGTTTTATAGTAAAAATAGGATTTTGGCCAAATAGGAAAAACACATGGTTAGCTGAGGACCGGGTGATGGAATCCACTGATGCCCGAGGGACAGCTAGCAGCGCTGAAGCCCTTGTCTTCTATTCTCTCGAGCTTCCACGGCTGAGGTTACTGTTCATTACGTGAATGAACAGTGCCATGCACAGCTTAGGATGTTAAATTTTGATCCTGCGATTGAAAAAGCTCCTAATGAGCAGTACCAGCATAGCAGGAACAGTGCTCCTATGGAAAAAAATCGGCTTCCTACGGTAGTTTCCCAATACAACTTAACGATGGGATTCAGTAATTTTATGGCCGCCAGTTTTTCGACGGTGGTTACTCTGCGGTAATTTTTGTAGATAGCTTTTTCGGCCAACGGCCTCATGACACATCAGTCGGCCTATAGTAATACCCCGGAAGAATATTATCCAGCAATATTTTTTAGACTGTGTGTAATTTCTCAACAATAATTTTCCTTTATTTCCGATGGTATTTTCTTTTTTTGTGTTTTTTCCTTTTTCGACCGGACATTCTTTGATGCAATTTCACACTCCTATTTCTGTACAGTAGTTACCACTATAAGAAAAGTTTCCTTCCGCAACGAATTAGCCCGACGGTCGTCGTAGAAGACGCGTCTTCCACGACGAAATTCTCGGCTCGACCGTGGCCGATAGAAAACTTTTTTTCCGGTTTCGCGGCCCTTTACTACGACGGATCTACTAAAAACATGGAGGAAGCTCGGCCAGCGCGTGGCAGAAGCATGATTTTCGTTTCCTCGCGCGATGTTGAATCGCCGAAGTCTTTTGACGCGTGTGGGTCCCGGACGTCAGTGTCTCTAGCGGACCATACTTTTCGGTCGCGCCATCTGGATTTGACCTCGATAACGTAGATCGAGACGTCTGTCGTTTAGTCAGGCTGCTAGGTTTCGCATGTCAACCTCTCATTAGAAGGATCGTGTGTATGATGGAATTTTTTTCCTTCGCTCGCGCTACCCTGTTCCGAAGTTGATAACGCTGTACCATGCATCTACCATCTAATCAACCTCCTGGAAGCCACATGTTATCCTCTCATTAGAAAAAACGTGTGTATGATGGATTTTTTCCTTCGCTGGCGCTACCCCGTCCCGAGTTGATAGCGCTGCTCGACGCATCTACCATTTAACCAACCTCATAAGCTCCATATGTCATCCTCTCATTAGAAGAAACGTGTGTATGATGGATTTTTTCCTTCGCTCGCGCTACCCTGTTCCGAACTTGATAGCGTTGTTCGATGCATCTACCATTTAATCACGATACTGGGTCCCAGATGTCATCCTCTCATTAGAAGAAACGTGTGTATGATGGATTTTTTACCCTCTGTCACGCCTTCGTGTTTCGAACTTGATAGCGTTGCTCGTTGTATCAGCCGTTTATTTAGACTGGTGGGTCTCTTATGTCAGCCTCACATTAGAAGAATCGTGGGTATGATGGAATTTTTTTCTTCTCTAGCGTTACCCTGTTCCGAACTAGATAGCGTTGCTCGATGAATCTGCCGTTTGCTCACGCTGCTGGGTCCCCCATTTCAGCCTCTCATTACAAGAAACGTGGGCATGCTGAACTTTTTTCTCGCTCGTGCCTTCCTGTTTCGAATTGGCAACATTGCTCGATGCAGCATATCTATAAGGTCGCGTTGCTAGGTCCCACATATCAGCCTCTCTGTAAATGAAACATTGATTGCTCGATGCAACATCTGTATAAGGTCTCTGCTGGGTTCAACATGTCAGCATCTCTGCAAATACAAAGTGTGTATGATGGACTCCGCTATTTTGACCTTGACAACGTTGCTGGATCCCAGATGTCAGCCTTCTCTGTGTAATAAACGTGTGTATGCTGGAAAAAATATAAAAGAACGACAGAGATTATACTATATATTATATATTTATATTGAAAAAACTAGGAATCAAACTCAAGACTTCAACAATTGGGAACTGCGTGCTTCCACTACGCCAGAACTATCTATGCCACTACTGGAAAAGATTACATTTAGAAATGTTGAAATCACTTAAAATTAAAAGGCAGCGTCCCTGACGACTTGCCATAAAAAAATGCTAAATGCTCTGTACAAATACAACATGGGTAGGATAAGCTTATCCTATACTTTATCAGCATGGCACGGAAATACTAAATTAAGACGATTTTGGGCGATAAAAAAATAATTTGGGTCCAATCTTGTGAACCAATGGGCTTCTTATAGTGGGCTCCTTACTGAAACTTCTTCAGTGTGGTTCAATCTTAAAAAACAAGTAATAATGTGTTGAGGGTTGGCGGCCCACAGCCAACCTGAACCCGAAAGGATAAATTAGCGAGGTTTTGGGCCACAGTTGGGTAGAATGTAGTACTATTTTCTAATAACCTCCTCACCGGAAATTCAATGTACTCAATATGTCGGGGGTCGGCAGTCCACCTGACCCGGCAGGCTAAATTTGCAAGATTTTGGACTAGTATTGGATCGAATGTTCAATCTTTTCGCTAGGTTCTTAGCGAAAATTCAATGTAGTTCGTACCCCATCCTCCAAAAAAAATGCAGTCGGTACCCTAAAAAAATATGCTCTGCTCACCACGAAAGGCTAATTAAGGGTTTTCTTTTGAAACAAGAATATGGGAAGTTTTTTGTCCGAAGTGAGGTTGAAATATTCGTTTTCCTAGACTGAGTAGTAAAAATATATTGTACTGAAGGTCGATGGTCAACCTGACCTGGCTGTACCTACACCGAATCCGAAAGAATGAATTTGGAAATGGAGAAAAGTGACCGATATTGCGCCTTATTATACACAGCGAACATAGCGAGGAACTTGGGAAGCACAGGATTCGAACATGGAAAGTACTGGAGGGAGTTTGACTGATTGACATAAAATCGTGTCATATCAAGTCTTACAGCGCGCAATCATATTTTCAGCAAAGGATGTATTTCGAGATGGTTTGGGTGGCTTTGAATCGGCCTAAGTGCTCAATCGATTTGATGTACTCAAAACCTTGTAATCATGCCATATAAACTGTTGGCGATAGACACACGGTGGCCTTGACTTGCCAAGCCGCAGACACCTTGGGTAAGTACCAGCTTAAACTGATCACTCGAAGTTGTATACTTCCGTACGATGAAATTAGTACATGCCGCAATTAGCGCCAACATGTGGCATTGTCATCATGCAAAAAGGCTCAGAATTCGCACATTTAGTTCATAATTTCGAACACAATAATACAACTAGTTTGTACACTAGCACATATAGTAAAATGTCAGCACACGAGAGCTTGACTTGTTCATGTCACATCAGAGCTTGAGTTGTTTCTTTCACATACAGAAGAATGTGCAAGGATACATAGTATATTGAACAAGTAATTTCACGGTAGCGCCAAAAGTATGGCATGTATCAGAGACAATATGGGGTCTGCATAAACAATTTTTCTTTTTTGGAAGGGTGTGCATTAACTATCTTTTTTTAGAATATCGGCATAAACATTTGCAGTTATCATCCTAGGACATCCCGGCCTGCTTTGGCGTACCGAGCCAAGATCAATTACATCCCAGTTAAGGCCTGTTTCGTGGCCCTATAAGAAGCAGTGACCTACTTTTCCCTGTTCGCTAAGAGGAAAGAAGGAATATTTCTCTCAAAACACAAAGCTGCATGAGGTGCGATGGTTCAAAAAAATGCACGAGTAGCATATATACAAGCCAGTAACTGTACTAAAAACTATAGTATATAAATCACGCTACGAAATAAGCACGGCTACATGGATTATACCATGGAAGGAAATACTAAATACAAAAGCACCACAAGGCTCATATAAACTGATTCAAGCTGGCCACTAAAACCAGTGTACTAACAGTCGACTGTTGAACCACGATGCAAAAAAAAGATGACACAACGATACAACAGAAAGATCCACAACTCAGTCTAGGGACGGCACAACGAGCATACCGAACCTAAACTAGGCCTAAACCAAATTGCCGCCTGTCACACACAGTTCCAACCATCTTTGGGAAGACTGATAACTTCCACAGGCTCACCTTCAGTTGGCTGCAGGTTGTAGCGTTTAATCTGAGGGAATTGTATTCCGCAAAATCTCTTGTATGTTGTGTACACACAGTTTTTCCTCATGAATGGGAACAATGTGCCATCAGCAGCCTTGCATCCGCGTTTCTTCATCATCTGGTCAATGATTGGATAATTGAGACCGAGAAACAGAGAGTTGTCCCCCAGGCTGTTAACCTGCCTCCAAACGATGACCCCTGGAGGTCCAGTAGAGCTAGGATCCTCTTCAAAAATTTAGACACGAGAGGCAGGATATAGGCGTAGGTTAGTCATATTTTGAACATGATGAATGATTTCACCCTCTTCGTCATGGGCAACCCCCATGCCGTATGTTGTAATTATAATCATCAAGCGTTCACCATCAGCCGATCGAGCGAGGAACCATATGCCTGGCCGATCATTCAGAATAGGTTCTGGGATTACAAACAGAACCTCCTTGTTTCCTGCAACATCCGAATTCGAGACAAAAAGTGCATTACTGGCATACAAATGCTAACACCAGCATTCTTCCTTGTTCATGCTAACATTGTGAATAGGCAAATCCTGACAATAATATTACTCAATAAATTAACAACATTAGGAATTGCATTTCTTACTCTGCTATTCCGAATATTTGGATTTCTTGCTTATCTTAGTTTCCTAGTTGTTGTAAGTTTCAAAAGAGGAGGCACCACTTTTTTGATATAGAGGCATGTCCACTTGAATCCTATAGGATTAGATGCCTGCAGTATTTTGGATCAAGTGGTGTTTGATTGCAGAGGAAAACCAAAGGAATTGTACAAAGAGGTTGGAGTGGATGGAAATTTTCCTCCAAAATAGAGTGCAAAGGCATCCTTTGAAGGAATTTCTAAGGATTATAGTCTTTCGAATCAAACAACATTCTATAGAGAAAAAAATCCTAAGGATCCAAATCCTACAAAAAGCCTACACAATTCCTCTGAATCCCAAGGTAAAATCCAAAAAGGAAAGATTGGTGTCCTACAAAAATCCTATGTGATTTCTACAATCCGAGGAGGGCCAGAAAGTACAAACAGATAAAGAAACCCGGCTTCACTGTGTTGCGCTCACAATTGAGATGCTGGTTAATAATACCTTTCATATTTTGACAAGAACGAACTTAGTAGTGTAGGAACACCGTCATACACTATAATTTTTGGAAGGCATATTACTGGTACTAATTCATTACTGGCAATGGTTCATTCATTTTTTTAGGACATAAAGCGTGTGCTCATTCAGTCATACGAAAGATAAAACATAAACAAGGTAGTTAAAGAACAACTTCACTGAATCACTCGCAATGTATCATCATGGAACTAGAATTACCTTCTGATGTGGGATCCCAGCAGTAGGTGCAACCTTGACTTGTGACCGCAAAAATGAGGCCACCGTGTTCAATGGCATCATAGTACTGTCATCTTCTAAGACCTGAATGCTCCAGACATCTCCAAACTTGGCTACGGCCTTCCAGGTAGGCGATTTCACCGTCGAACAAGACGAGGAGCTTATAGTCTGTGTAACCCCTAGCTTCTGTGGGCACTCTGCAGATTATGATCTTCAACAACTCAAGAGATCCATCCCACGATTTATTGAACTTTTCTCCATACGTGCAGATTCGCCAAAAAAAACTTTTGAATTGTGAATGAGTTCAGAAATAACTACATGTAACTGGGGGAACCCTGGCTGGCTGGTAGCATTACAGGTTATATCATGGATGTGAGGTGGCTGCAATGGCACAAGTATCCGTCGATGGAAGGTCGATTACTCGATAGGTGTAGATGTTCACTAGGCACCAGGCCCCGCTCTGGTCCACCACGGCGATCCAGTCGCCGTTCATGCCAACCCAGAATTTTTCGTGCATGAAGGGCAGGATGGCGGTGCGCCGAGGATGGTCAAGGGGCACCACGTCGTACACCGTGTCGTGTAGACGATGTACCCTAGTACCGTCATAGTGTTCATCGAACCAATAAGCAGGCTGAGGCATCAGTAGGCAGGGTTCATTTCAATGGTGAACAGTCCATTTCGTACCTTCGTTGTTGGCGATATGATCATACAGCAGCTTGCAGCATGCGGCTAGCCTGACGTTGCTGGAAATGTCCAGACGTTGAACGATGAAGTTGACATCGTCCGTGCTGAGTTGATCCCACTTGCATCGCCCGCTGAGCTTCGAATCGGCCATCACAGCCGGATGGATTTAGGCGGATGCCAAGTGCTGCTGGGGTTTTCTGCAGGAGGAGGGGAGCATTAGAAGAGAGAGCTTGGGGGAGATCGTGTGCGGAGTGGGGACTGGGGAAGAAGATGGAGAGGCAAAGAAAAAAAATAAGGGAGGAGATTTTACTTGCTTGCTCTGTCTAGTCAACAGCAGCATCGAGGACATCGCCGTCTAGACTTCACTGTATGTTCGACTAACACGCCACGCAGCTAGTAATTTGACAATACTCCTACTTACTACGTATCATAGGTGCAGTATTGCCTAGTCACATCAGTTTGACCAGAGGATTTTCTTTTTACAGCTTTCATTTCAACATAGTATACTATAGTATTTTCAACGGAAAATAGGAGGACAAACTACTACTACTAGTAGTAGCCACGACATGGACACATGTACTTTCATCTTGTTCTCCTACATGCAAAACTCGTAGCACAGAACCGAAAATATATACACCGGATATAATGCACAGTATAGGTGTGTCCGTGGTATTTTTGGCATATTGCATGTGTTCATATATGTTCTAGTACAAGTTACATGGAATTACACATACAGCATGCAACCGCATAGCAAAATGAGAGACGTGCAAGGACACCAGATTTCGCTCAAGTCAAGCAACATGCATGACTTTGTGTGGCTCTGATTCACTGACAAGTGGGCCTTGTTAAGGTCGGCTCCACCTGCCAGTGAGAATCTGCATGCACCATGCGCTTGGAGCCACTAGGTACGTCCATGGCAGAAATTACAATTTGCAACTAGCTGCACCGGCAACAAGCTGTTGCATGTGGCACTTCCAAGTTTTCAGAAAATATGAAATAAATCATGAACATAGATCATATTTATATAGTTCATTATAAATTTCCATCCCAAAAATATTACTAGTACATGGCCTGGCCACCACAAAATGAACAAATGAACACAAGATATTGTTTGCTTAGGTTTTTTCTTTTTTATTGACACATGTCACATAAGATCTTATTGTGGGACCGAATATTGTAGATGCACAAGATACAACATAGTCAATGTTCCGGATTTATTTCATATTTTTTGAGAATTCAAAAGTGCAACAAATAATAAAGAGGTGCGGGCGCAACGAGTTGCATAATATTCAACCCGCACCGACTAAAACTATGGCTTGCATATAGAAAGAGTTTTATCAAATCGTAGGTCTTGCACTACATTGCGGCGAAATGAGTGTTAGAGTAAATCAAGTTAATGGCTGAGGCCATATGATACAAATAAGGCGAAGGAAATAATTCAAGATACACAAATCCCTATTCCATATGATCTCCCTTGAACCGTTAATTATGCCGGTTCCAATCCTTCGCGTTGGCCAAGCTTGGGATGAACCACAACGGAGTCTGCCGCCAATTCCAGCCAATGTTTTTTTTGAGGGAAATTCCAGCCAATGTTGGTTGAGAAACCAACAGCAGCGTCTCGAACATTCATACTGATGCGGCATATTTCAGGACAAATATTAAATCCACTGAGACTAACTGCATGCGGCGAGGTGTATACACAATTGCTCCTCATTAGATCTCCAGGGCCAAGTCCTGCCGCACCAACTGGAATGGTAATTGGATAGTTCAATCCAAGAAAGATAGAAAATGCTCCAAGTTCTAAAACTCTCCGCCATTGCCTTAGTGGAAGTAACCTACTAGTGTCAATCGAGAACACATGGCAGCAAAACCTAGTAGAATAGGTGTGAATATTGCGGCCGTGATGATAACCAACATTTTCAGCCACATGATAACTAGTGTCATACCGCCTAGCACTAACGCCCACAGTATTGATCAGAATAAGGCTACCACCATCAGAAGATCTTGCTAACCACCACAGATTAGGACTGTACTCATGATTACTGTCTAATTTAGGTGGCCCCGGAAGACGCACATGACCTTGCAAGAAAAGCACATTCAGAGGTCAGCTAAGCAAAATTTGAATGATGAAGCTTGAAAATTTAAGAATGGAACTTTTACCCCATGCCCGAGGATCCCATGCATAAACATTGCCAATCTGAGTTACAACACAGACAACTCCATTGTGGATAATTGCATCGTGGTAGCTGAACATGCTGAACTGGTTCTCAAGAACCATCCACATACCATGAGAACCATCAAGGAAGGCAATTACCGTGTCGAAGATGGCCAGGACAGAGAAATCCTTATAGTTCCCAGCAGCTGTGGGAACTCGGCAAATGGCTATCTTCAGTAGATTAGTAGGTTGACCAGCCGCGATAAACTTAAGTACCTCAGGTGTGGCCTCAAAATCGAAGATCGTTGGTAGAGGAATCTGGCGATGAGTGAAAACATTCACAAGCTCCCAATTCCAGGCGAGGCCAACAGTGGCGATCCAATCTCCATGGGCGCCTGCCCACTTCTTACCCTCACAATCTGGCATCACAGCATCGGAGGAGGACCTGCCCAACAGCGTCAGCTCGCACAAGGTCCACCTGAACTTCTTCTGTGGCTTCTGCTTGCCCCCACCACAATAGTAGCTGCCCCTGTAGAACTGCTTCATGCGATTGTCGTGGTGGAAGACATTGTACTCACGCGGTACCTTAGTTGAGTGAGAGTGAAGAACACAGGGGAGACCAAACGGGTGAGATTTCGATAGGGATGCACTATGTGTTGCTGAGTAAACATAACGTTTGCAGCAGGCGGTGAGGCTCGCGGCGGTGATGACATCGCATCTAGCAGATATTTCTTCAAGGGGGCCATCGGAAAAGACCCTAGAAGTGTTAGTGTCATCGATCAATTGGGCCATCCCGAGGAAGGGTTCGAGTAGGTGGGGGGCGATGGCGTTTGGTTTTGATTGGGGGTTTTGGAGGAGAGAGAGAGCGGCAGCTGGCAGGGCGAGACGAAAAACAGTCTATCAAACTGGGTGTCGGAGCTGATCCTAAAGCGGCATGGTGGCGTTGGCACGTGCTTATATTGGTGTGCGAGTGGTAATGGCCGTCGCCGGGACGCTGGAGGTGAAGTGAGGATGGAGATCGAGGCAAAGACAAATACGGAATGAAATCAAACCAAGCGTGCCTTCTTTCTCTCTGCTAAATCTACAGTGCCTATCAAACTAGGCTACGGAGATGCTCCGAAAGCGACATGGCGACATTGGCGTGTGCTAAAGGTGGACGAGTGGGGATCAGTGAGAAGATGGAGAGGAAGAGGACGGAGAGCAAAGGAAAATAGAATAAATCGATTGAAATCGTACCGCCTACTGAGCGTGGTTTTTCTCTCTTCTCTACGTTTCCTGGTGCCCATCGAGTAAATAGGTCAGGCCTAGCCTAGCACGGGATGGAGCTGTACTGTCCTCTCAAATAAATGGGCATGGCAGAGAGACGGTTTGGAGTATACTCGGAGCTCCTCTTGCCGAACGTAATCATCCTTTGATCTTCTACATTCATCATCTTGTGCAGACATTTGGAACAAGTACTACTGTACTACAACTACTGTAACTAATAAACACATAAAGGTTACGCCGGTAATTATGGAACCAAAACTGGAATACTACAGTACTAGTCTCGAACTCTTGTGTAGTACTACAACAACAAAATGCTCACAAAATGGGCTACCAGTACGGCAGTACCATCTATACACCCACACGCTGCCACCTCAAATAACCTTGCCTGCCACACCGCCAATTTGCTCTCCCCTGTCGGCCTCTATGCCCATGTTACCGGACCCAAAATCGAACATCTCTTAGTTCAATAAAGATAAAAAGTCGACAACCTCTCAAAAAAATCAACCATCCACCAAAAGAAAATCCATTGTCTAATTCTTCCTGTCCATTATGAACGGACGATCGCAATTGCTCGAGCGCCGGGCGGGAGTAGTAGTCGTCTGAGCTACTGGTTGTAGCTCCACGAAAGCACGCACCTGCAAACGGCATAAGAATTTAATCTCTATCAGTGACGGAAGAAGATCAACGATATACAGTACCAAATCAACAAGTCAGTGGCTTTATCCGTCTGATCAGTGAGAGCCGACATGAGTGGTGAACACCTTGAAGCGCAACAGAACAGGTGCCTTTAAGGCATACAGTACGTACACCTCCGTTCTGATTTAGGATGGTCACATAGTGCTAAATAACTTAGACAAGTAACTTGCACATAGTGGGTAACAACTATTGGGATTCCGCGTATGAAAATAATAAATTTTACTCTACGCCCCTAAACCCCTGAAGCTGCCAGGACCTATCTATTAGTAATAACGGGAGGGGCTTTTCGCGAACTTACCCTTGAAGACCGAAAAGCGTTATCAACGCTCAGGAGAGCGTGGTTGATGTAGACGAGCCGAAGCCGACCAAAAGGTCGTGATGAAGTCCTTGCGCTCGTTGGCTCCAACGACTTGAGTGCCTCAAGTGCGACACCTCGCGGGGAGTTACACATGTACGGTGCCTGACGATGACTCCCGCTTCACCGATCCAGCAGTAGTTGCGGAAGTAGAGCTCCTGGATCCGAATCCCGCAGCATGACGACACTCCACGGTGAAGATGTCTCTCGCTCGCGCAGTTCAGACTTGGGACCACAGTCACGTGAGAGAGAGGGGGAGAGAGAAAATATCAATTAGAGGTCCTCCCAAAAGTGAGAATACCTTTATTGATTATTGGTGTATTTATCTAGCCAAATACCCCCACTATATATAGGGGGAGGGGAGGTACTACTTCCCTCAAAGTCCCGGGGTGGGACTAAAGGAGAGGAGGGGGAGGGGTGGCTGCCGGCCATCCTAGTGGGCCCTGCGCGGGGGGCTAGGCCCAGCCGGCCTCCCCCTTGGCCCCTCTCCCTATGTCCTTTCCCCTAATGGGCCCTCTCCCTCCGGAATTGGCCCATTAAGCCTTTGACCATTAAAATTGATTTTTCTCTTTATTAAATAATTATGAATAAATGATTAAATCAACATTTAACATCCATTCACACATTATCCAATCTCTGTGGTTATGGAACACCTTCCATCTCCACTCCGGACATCCTCCGGACTTACCGAAACCCTTCCGGTTTTCTCTCTATAACTCTTCGGTGATTCCACCGATCCTATAAACACTCTCTAAGCATCATCAAGCCCTTAACCGTGATACCCCATGGTTCGGGAACACTCCATACATGGCCGGGACACTCCCGCACCAATGATCGACACAGGACCTGGATGGCCATGTGACCCCTATGCGTTCCACGAAGATCATTCGTCGTTTGAACCGGGACAGTCGTGTCTTATTCCCTTTGTCTCTCAATACTTGCATTTCCCGAGATCTGATCAATGACATCACCATGTCATGTTCAATCTCGTTACTGAACAATGCTACTTGACTCATTCCGACAAGCGATATCCCCGTGATCAAATCACACGCTGCACAGCTATTGGATATAACCTTTCCGAGTGGGCCCTTGAGTATCTTCCCGTCACATGGACGGACAAATCCCGCTCTTGACATATATTGCCTCTATTCCTCAGAGTACCTGAACACACCTTTATAACCACCGTATTACCAGATGGTGTTTGATGCTATCTAAGCACTCTCGGGAGACAGTGATTGATATAGCCTCACAGTCTAAGGAATAGTCTACGAGGATCCATTTCTAATCATCATAACTGGAACTTCGTGGCATGATCAGGACACGATGTTTAGGTTGGGTATTGGTTCATCATCTCATTCTCAGAATGAGATGACCTCATTTCCTGTTGGCATAAATGCCACATGATCAGGAAACATGATCATCTGTTGACCAATGAACCAGTGACTAGAGTTTCACTGGGAACCCCTGGTTGTTTGTATATCACACGTGTATTGATGTTTCCACTCAATACAGTTATAGCATGATATAAAACTTAATCATAAACTATATGAAATATGATAATAGTCCTTACTACTATTTGTCTCTAGGGCATATTTCCAACAGTCTCCCACTTGCACTAGAGTACAAATACACTAGCTGCATTTGTTCTCAATCATTGGCACCATATACCCGGTACCCTGAACATGCTTGCTCATGGAAGAGGTTGAGTCTTGGGTCTGTACTTTACAGTCCCAAATCCTTTGCAACTTACTAATGTCACCATGATTGACATTAATACTTTATCATCACATGATAGCATCTGTGTGTATGCATCGTTGCTATGGTAGCAAAACAAGGCCTGATTCCAGGAGCCTACAGTGATGTTAGATCAACCTCGAGGGCTTTCTCATGGGCACCGTGCCCTGGGACACATCATTCTATGTTAAAAGCGAACTAGCCCCACCATAACATTATACAACACTTTAGATGGTACCCTTATCTATTATTATAAATGTATTCATCGAAACACCGGTGCACTCTGTGCAACTTTCGATGTTTTGTTCACCTCGTTTTCTACTTGACTTTAATCGGTATTACGGGAGTTTCCAACATAACCCCTTATGTTTTAAGATATGTCATCCTTTTATGGATTTGGAAAATATATCCACAGTTCTCTACTAGATACTGCGGACAAACTTAGCTCAACCTTCCATGATTCAAACTTAATCACTTTTAAACGTTCCTTATTGGATCACATATTATGCTAAGTTATCATCATGGTTTACTAAGATAGAACCTATGTCTCAACATAGTGGATGACGATCATCCTTTTCTTTCTTTCAACCATTGATGTTAAACTTAATGCCATTCCTAATTCAAGTTATTAAGGACCAGTTCCTTAATTAACTTCTATTCTGAAACCCCTTTCAGAATCCTTTAAGGAATACTACATAATATCATAATACACCTATTATCAACTTCTACATCTTATAAATCATTATTTATAAGTATTTGCGCTTTCATTCTTAACATACTTAAGAATTACTCCTATAAGCTCCCACTCATAATATGTTCCTACATATTTGAATTTGAGACTTATATTGCTCCCACTTAAAAATATGTCAATCACATATTGTTTCATGGAAGACTTTCATAGCTCCCACTCAATTTTATGCAAATTGCATATCCACTCACAACAACTTCAAAATCCTTTGATCAAATATCAAACTTGGAGATTTTACTATGAGATATTAGTACTTTACTAGTTTTAAATCCACTAGACATTTAACACATTTGAATCAAATTCATTTGAATTTATCAATACTTGACAAATTGTGTTTTTGTCATTCACCCCCCTTTTCCACTATGGCTTTGCAGTCATTTTGGAAAATTCAAGAAACTCCTTTTTCTTGTGAGATTCATCAACGAATTGCTTTCTAATCTCAAGGGAATTTTGCTATTAGGATTTCTCCTAATTTTAGTTTACCATTATTTCCTTTGTAGTTCGTAGGTATGTCACATTCCAAGAATCATGACAATTGATTCACAAGTGTCTCCATACTAGATATGGATTTACATTTTGAATCCTACTTTATGTAGTGAAAACACTAGTGGAGAAAACACAATGATCAATATCATTGATTCTTTCCTTCTGTGAAGAGAATCATTCAGGAACGTTGTCCGTTGCGCTTCTCAACACTCTGATGCAGGGTTTTGAATCCTCATCGTGTTTTTCACTATCTTCCATTTGCTCCATAATTGAGTAATATCACTAAAAGTGAGCTTTCTCAAGAATGTACCAAAATCCAAGCAATACT
Source organism: Avena insularis (assembly GCA_023614405.1). Lineage (NCBI taxonomy): Eukaryota > Viridiplantae > Streptophyta > Magnoliopsida > Poales > Poaceae > Avena > Avena insularis. Next base: position 259,531,947 of record CM042690.1, on the reverse strand, counting down.
AGTTTTGCTTCTCTTTTGGTTTCAGCTATGGATTTTGTATTCAAAGTTTCCAATGAATACTCTACAAGGAATTATTCTCTATTGTTTTGGTTATATCGAATAACCCCAAAACTTTCATGAATTCAAATGGTTCACTACCTTCTAATTGAGTGCTAATTATTTCTAAGCTAATGGTCTCTACATCTACACTACAACGATTTATTTGGTGCCTTCTATTTAACCCACTTTGATATCTAATATCACATTGTGATGCTTTGCATTTTGACGTTTCAAAACACTTTGCATTCCACAATTTCTTTTATGCCATTCTTATAAAGTTGAATTTCATTACTATTGATCAAATCATAGTAATTAGATTCTCTTTTATATTTGTACCCTTTGTTGATGAAACACTTTGATCAAATCAAATAGTTTCATATTCATGTTTCCTTTTGTAAACTCATTTACACATTTAAACAATCATATAATGATAATTATCATTTTCGTTAAAACACAATACATCGAATATGTATTTACTTTTAACAATTCTTTAAACACTTTGTATTCAAGTAATACTCGGTGTTCAAGTTAATTTTCCGAACTTAGGCATGATTTATATGTGATAAGAAATCGAATGACTTTCACATATTATCACATAACTTTGAATTTAAACAATAGTTTCATTCATTAATGAATATATAATTTAAGTTGGGTATTTTAAACAAGGCATTTTAATGTTTTACAAATGTTCATGCATTATCAATTAGTTTCAAACCGCAAGGATGATTCACACATAATCAAACAAGATATGAACACGAATAGAAATCATTCATAAAAGTGGAACAAATGTTTGTTACAAACTCATATGAATAACCGTCTCACGAAGTGTGAGACACACTAAAACATTTCAGAATCTCTTGATTACAATAATCATCCTAAAACATAAACTAAATGATAAATGTCGAGGGAGAGTGTCGTCGGCCGTCATCATCATGATCTCCATCAAAACGCAACGTCACCTCCTCTCCAGCAAGCACCTTTCATGTAGAAGGGCCTGTTTTCAGAAAAACAGAACAAGTATCAGATATACTTAACACTGCAAATGTGTTTGCAAGATTATAACATTTATAAAACTGTATATCAAATTTATACCTTTGTCATTGATGACTCCAACGACGTTGGGTTCATCTACCACATTTCTAAAATGTGATATGAACTCGAGGAATTCTAGTGTTTCCGTGTCGCCTCTCATAATGCAGATCCTGACCTGTGCTTGGAAGCTTGGTGGAAGCGACCGTAGCACAACTCCCATCGCAAATGAGCTTGAGTACCAGTTGTCCAGGTAGTATGCCAGACTCATGTATGCATCGTATATGCTCAATAAGTGCTCGTCTAGTGAGGAGCCCTCCTCCATCTTTATGGAGAGGAAGTCCCCCATCAGCTCATACTCCCACATGCGCACTTGTCCCACGAAATGTGATCTCAGATGTGCCATGACCACTCGGGGTTTAAGAATTCCCACCATTGGCCATAGCCCATCCTCCATTCCAAGGTGCATCGTCACTGATATGAATGTGTCCATCACACGACGACGGCAGCGCAGATCCCGCTGCTCCTGGGTCTCATGAGAATAGGGTGGCTCCAAATACATCTCGTAGGTCATGTAGTTAGCTACATTGTTCTCACCAAGGAGATCAAACAGGCGTATGACCCATGCAGAAAAGTTGGATCCATCTAACTTGAGCTTTTCTCCTTTTAACCAATTGTCAATAGGGAAGGTAATCTCGGGGAGAACCATTTTCTACATTTATAATTGTAAAAGGAATTTAGACTAAGTTTATAATTAAATGAGTTAATAATAATTCCACTCAGAAACACCTATCCCCAAAAGGGTTCCTAGTGATAACACGACCCCTATCAGCCACATCTCCCCCGATTGAACACGACCATTGATGTGGGTTCAAAGGTGGACGCTAAACGTCGGTCACATCATTCATGCGACTCGTCCTCGATCTTTCGACCATTCGTGTTCCGAGGCCACGCTTCTATGGCGTGCTAGGCTCGCCAACTCAACCTTAGTGTATTTGCTGTGCAACATGGCTTACACCCACTGTATGTGAACGTAGATATGTCTGACACCCAAGCCTGTAACCATGGATCACCTCATACCGAAGAATTTTTTTGGTAATGCACACTAAGGGGGAACAAAATCGTTGGTAATTTAACAGGGATCATCTTATTAGGCTACCGTCGAGTATCTAATACTAGCACACAATAAGACATACAAACAATAACATTGAATGAAAATGATATGTGATATGTTCCTTCACGTCGTGATCTCCATCCGTCGTCACGGGTTACAGCGCCGGGCGCCGAGTTCGGTGGTGGTTCTGGCGTGGTTCTTCAAGTAGTTCGTCACCTCCGTGACTATCTACTACTATGTAACAAAAGGTAATCACTTTACCTTTGCCACAACCATATCACAAAGCAACGCCCCCTGCAAAACAAAGTTAGACGCCTCTACTTTATCTTTGCATGTTTTACGTGGCTGAATGGGCTTTCGCACAAGAACCGTTCTTACCTACGAACTTTCAGCACAACGCTGATCAAGTAGTTGTCTCTACTACACCCCTTTCGGGGACCTCCGTTGGAAATGGCATACCAACTAATGCGAGAAAGAAAGACACCCCCTAAGCCACTTTATACGGTACAAGCCGTATGTCAAGCGTGGACCAGTCTCGCGAATGAACGCGTAAAGTTGGTTGGGGGCCGCTTCATCAAGCATTACTACGGTATACACTAGTACACGTAGGAGGGTAACAACTAAAAGATCAACGCCCACACGTTACATCTCGTGTGTTCTACCCATACTAGCATTACTACGCATAGATCTAGCTCTGATATCACTGTTGGGGTTCCACATATGAAAACAATAAATTTTACTCTACGCCCCTGAACCCCTGAAGCTGCCAGGACCTATCTACTAGTAATACAGTAACGGGAGGGGCTTTTCACGAACTTACCCTTGAAGACCGAAAAGCGTTGTCAACGCTCAGGAGAGCGTGGTTGATGTAGACGAGCCGAAGCCGACCTCAAGGTCGTGATGAAGTCCTTACGCTCCTTGGATCCAACGACTTGAGTGCCTCAAGTGTGACACCTCGCGGGGAGTTACACACGCCCGGTGCCTGATGATGACTCCCGCTTCCCCGATCCAGCAGCAGTTACGGAAGTAGAGCTCCTGGATCCGAATCCCGCAGCATGACGGCGCTCTGCGGTGAAGATGTCTCTCGCTCGCGCAGTCCAGACTTGGGACCATGGTCACGTGAGAGAGAGGGGGAGGGAGAAAATATCAATTAGAGGTCCTCCCAAAAGTGAGAAGACCTTTATTGATTATTGGTGTATTTATCTGGCCAAATACCCCCACTATATATAGGGGGAGGGGAGGTACTACCTCCCTCAAAGTCCCGGGGTGGGACTAAAGGAGAGGAGGGGGAGGGGTGGCTGCCGGCCACCCTAGTGGGCCCCACACGGGGGGCTAGGCCCAGCCGGCCTCCCCCTTGGCCCCTCTCCCTCTCTCCTTTCCCCTAATGGGCCCTCTCTCTCCGGAATTGGCCCATTAAGCTTTTGACCATTAAAATTGTTTTTTCTCTTTATTAAATAATTATGAATAAATGATTAAATCAGCATTTAACATTCATTCACACATTATCCAATCTCCGTGGTTATGGAACACCTTCCATCTCCACTCCGGACATCCTCCGGACTTACCGAAACCCTTCTGGTTTTCTCTCTATAACTCTTCGGTGATTCCACCGATCCTATAAACACTCCCTAAGCATCATCAAGCCCTTAAGCGTGATACCCCATGGTTCAGGAGCACTCCAGACATGGTCGGGACACTCCCGCATCAATGATCGACAGAGGGACCTGGATGGCCATGTGACCCATGTGCGTTCCACGAAGATCTTTCGTCATTTGAACCGGGACAGTTGTGTCTTATTACCTTTGTCTCTTGATACTTGCATTTCCCGAGATATGATCAATGACATCACCATGTCGTGTTCAATCTCGTTACTGAACAATGCTACTTGACTCGTTCCGACAAGAGATATCCCCGTGATCAAATCACACCCTGCGTAGCTATTGGATATAACCTCTCCGAGTGGGCCCTTGAGTATCTTCCCGTCACATGGACGGACAAATCCCGCTCTTGACATATATTGCCTCTACGATTTCCTCCGAGTACCTGAACACACGTTTATAACCACCGTAATACCAGATGGCGTTTGATGCTATCTAAGCACTCCCGGGAGACAGTGATTGATATAGCCTCACAATCTAAGGAATAGTCTACGAGGATCCATTTCTAATCATCATAACTTGAACTTCGTGACATGATCGGGTCATGATGTTTAGGTTGGGTATTGGTTCATCATCTCATTCTCAGAATGAGATGACCTCATTTCCTGTTGGCATAAATGCCACATGATCAGGAAACATGATCATCTGTTGACCAATGAACCAGTGACTAGAGTTTCACTGGAAACTCCTGGTTGTTTGTATATCACACGTGTATTGATGTTTCCACTCAATACAGTTATAGCATGATATAAAACTTAATCATAAACTATATGAAATATGATAATAGTCCTTACTACTATTTGTCTCTAGGGCATATTTCCAACAACATGTGTGTAGTGTCACACAAAGGTCTAATTAATTAGGTTATACTCCCTCCGTTTAGAAATATAAGACATTTTAGCTTTGTGAATTGAATGTATCTAGACGTCTTTTAGTGTATGAGTTTGTAGAGTTTAAGAGTGAACCTATACACTAAAAGGCGTCTAGATACATTCATCTCACAAAGCTAAAGCGCCTTATATTTCTGAACAGAGGGAGTAGAATCACATATACTTCTAGTCTTGGTATGTGTGATGTTATGGTAACTAGCTAAGTTATTACGTCACTTTATTTTTTCATTAATTAACTCTAAAAATACATTTAATTCGAGACAAGTATCTACGCGTACTTGTAGCTCAAGTTTGTCAAGATGCAAAATCTTAGGAAGAAGTTGAATATCTTGTCAAAACTCTTTGTGGTTTCTGATACGGAGTATATTAATTGACTGTCCGATGGGTGCCTCCAAAAGCTTTTCTTAAAACTTTCAAAGAAACCTACAATTTACTTGTAGTTCAAATTTGACCTAATTTTGATGAATCTACATAGAGTCATTCAAGTGGCGGAGTTAGCTAGGAAGTTTGAAAACTCATAAAACATAGAAATCGTTAGTACAACATGTTGGTCCACTATATACACTAGTAAGTTGCACGTGCCTTGCACGTGAGACTCAGATAGTACACACATGACATATCATCACTATATAGAATTATAATTGGTAAAGCACAAAAAATTATAAATTCGATCAACATCTATAAAGTATGGGTGTATATTTGGTCCTTGTACTTTGTATCATCATGTAGAAGTCAAAGATTATTAGGTAACTAACATATGCAATTTCTGATAACATGGTCTAGAGAAACAAGGGAGAAGATTCTAGTATGATGGAGAAGTGCGTTTTGAGGTTTGTGCATAGCATTCATTATGCCGAAGACTATCAATAGAATCTTCTAGATGCTAGAATAGAAAATAAGATCCAACGACTAGAAAAGCTGGGATTCGCAAGTCTTGATCCAACGGTCAACATTCAAAGTTATTCGTACACTATATAGTGGTTTGTAATGAAGACTATCAATAGAGAATCGCGAGGATGCTAGAATGGAAAAGAAGATCCAACAACTAGAAATGTTTGGATTCGCGAGTCTTGATCCAACGGTCAATATTCAAAGTTGTTTGTACACTATATAGTGGTAAGATTATGTAGAAGTCAACGATTATTAGCTACTAGTAAGTTGCACATGAGACTCAGATAGTAGACGTATGACATATCATCACTATATAAAATTATAATTTGTAAAGCACAAAAAATTATAAATTTGATCAACATCTATAAAGTATGGATGTATATTTGGTCCTTGTACTTTGTATCATCATGTGTAGCAGTCAATGATTATTAGCTACCTAACACATGAAATTTTGGATAACATGGTGTAGAGAAACAAGGGAGAAGATTCTAGTATGATGGAGAAGTGTGTTTTGAGGTTTGTGCATAGAATTCATTATGCCGAAGACTATCAACAGAATCTTCTAGATGCTAAAATGGAAAAGAAGATCCAACAACTAGAATTGCTAGGATTCGCGAGTCTTGATCCATTCAAAGTTATTTGTACACTATATAGTGGTTTGTAATGAAGACTATCAATAGAATCTTCAACATGCTAGAATGGAAAAGAAGATCCAACGACTAGAAATGTTGGGATTCGCGGCTCTTGATCCTTCAGTAAGTTGTTTGTGCATAATATAGTGGTAAAGTTAACGATTATTAGCTACTAGTAAGTTGCACATGAGACTCAGATAGTAGACGTATGACATATCATCACTAGATAAAATTATAATTGGTAAAGCACAAAAAATTATAAATTTGATCAACATCTATAAAGTATGGGTGTATATTTGGTCCTTGTACTTTGTATTATCATGTAGAAGTCTAAGATTATTAGCTACCTAACACATGAAATTTTTGATCACATGCATGGTCTAGAGAAACAAGGGAGAAGCTTCTTGTATGATGGCAAAGTGTGTTTTGAGGTTTGTGCATAGTATTAATTATGCCGAAGACTATCAATAGAATCTTCTAGATGCTAGAATGGAAAATAAGATCCAACGGCTAGAAATACAGGGATTTGTGAGTCTTGATCCAACAGTCAACATTCAAAGTTATTCGTACACTATATAATGGTAAGATAAGATAAGATACTAGTAAGTTGCACATGCCCTGCATGTGAGGCTTAGATAATAAACGTCTGGCATATCATCACTATATAAATATAATAGGTAGAGTGGAAAAAAATATAAATTTGATCAACATCTATAAAGTATGGGTGTATATTTGGTTCTTCTACTTTGTATCATCATGTGTAAAACTCAAAGATTATTAGCTACCTAACACTTGAAATTTTTGGTAACATGGTCTAGAGAAACGAGGGAGAAGATTCTAGTATGATGAGACGTGTGTTTTGAGAGGTTTATGCATAGTGCATTCATTGTGTTCAAGACTATCAATAGAATCTTATAGATGCTAGAATGGAAAAGAAGATCCAATGGCTGGAAATGTTCGGATTCACGAGTCTCGATCCAACGGTCAATATTCAAAGTTATTCGTACACTATATAGTGGTAAGATAAGATGTATAAAAACATGGCTTGTGGCATTCAGATCCATACTCTTCAGACTGTCTTTACAGAAAGGAAAAATCTTGTCGTCACTTGGAAAATTAAGAATGATATTTTCTGATATTTGGAAACTCACATTGACGACATTGTTTACTACAAGAAGATGCACCCGTCTACCTCCGAAAAGACAATTAACTCAAGAGAAATCTATCGCATTTACTTGTAGCTCAAGTTTGATATAATTTCGTTAAATTGTTAAGATGCAAAATCTTAGCAAGAAGTTGAACTTGCTGTAAAAACTACCGGTGGTGGTTTGTGATATATTAAATCAGCCCCCAATGGTTACCTCCAAAAAAGTAAAACTTTCAATGCAACCTACAATTTACTTGTAGTTCAAAGTTGACCTAATTTCAATAAATCGACATAAAATCAATTTCAAGTGGGCAAAGTTAGCTATAGGAATCAGTTTGAAAATTCATAAAACACGGGAATCATAAGTACAACATGAGGGTCCACTATATATGTCTGAACGCTTGGCTTGTGGCGTTCAGGTCCATATCCTTTCGACTTTGTTTACGAAAATGAACAATAATCTCATCATCACTCCGAAAATTGAGAATGTTCTTTCCTGATAGTTGGAAACTCACACCAGCGATACTGATTACTACAAGAAGATGCATCCATCTACCTCCAAACAGACATTTAATTAAATAAAAATCTATCGCGCTTACTTGTAGCTCAAGTTTGAGCTAATTTTTCGTTAAATTGTCAAGATGAAAAATCTTAATTAGAAAGGATTTAAAAACCTATTGTCAAAACTCTCGGTTGTTTTCTGATATATTAACTGAGCCTCCAATGGGTACACCTCCAAAAGTTTTTTGTAATTCTTCAGAAGCAACCTACAATAATTTAGTTGTTGTAGTTCAAGTTTGACCAAATTTTGATAAATATAGGCATGAAGTCATTCAAGTGGGGCAAGGACCAAATATATTAAAGAGATAAATATAGGCATGACGACATTGTTTACTAGAAGAAGATGCACCCATCTACCTACGAAAATACATTTAATTCAAGAGAAATCTATCACGCTTACTTGTAGCTCAAGTTTGATCTAGTTTTGTTAAATCGATAAGAAGTCACTGAAGTGTGCAAAGTTTGCTAGGAATCTTAAAAAATCCTAGTACTAAAAACTTGGGCATCACGTATAATAAACTGTTGGTCTAGTTTGTGTGATAATTGGGGTGGTTGTCTCATAGGAGAGAGTTAACACGATCAAGGTGCTTGAGAGTTAACACGATCGATGGAAGTACAACTTACATCAAGGACCTCATAAAAAATGAAAATTGCATCGAAGTCCATCCATTTAACATAATGACCCTAAAACTGAATAATGAAGTGTGTGTGTTTTGTGGTTTGCGCATACTAGCATTCATCGTGCTAAAGACTATCAATACAATCTTTCTTCATCTAACGGTTAGCAATGGTTGGATTTGCCAGTCTTGATCCAGCGGTTAATGTTCGAAGTTAATTCGTACACTATACAATGGTGGTATGGTATTGTAAGAGATAAGACAAGATAAAGATAAGATAAGAAGTATCGCGAATGGCCGATCTAATGGTTGGTATCGTAGGAGCGAGGTGCTTGAGAGTTAAGACGGTCAGTGGAAGTACAAGTTACATCAAGGACCTCATAAAAAATGAAAATTGCATCTAAGTCCCTGCATGCATTTAGCACAAGGACCCTGAAACTGAGCAATGAAGTGTGTGTTTTGAGGTTTGCGCATACTAGCGTCCATTGTGCTAAAGACTATCGATAGAATCTTTCTAGATGCTAATAATGGAAAAGAAGATCCAACGGTTAGCAAAGTTTGGATTTGCCAGTCTTGATCCAATGGTCAATGTTCAAAGTTATGATTTGCCAGTCTTGATCCAATGGTCAATAATCAAAACAGGTTCAAAATTGCCTTCCCTCCCGATGTTTGGCCGATCTTTTGGATAACCTTCCCTCCTGATGTTTGAGAAGCAAGTGAAAATTTCGAAAACCGGAAAAGTTTGAATTTTTGTGCCGCCAAGGACCAAAGTGGTTTCCTTCCTATGTACTCCTCGTACCTACTCCATACCAACATGCGGTTGCCGAACACGCCAGAGACACAGAGCCGCCGTACCAAGGCACACGTGCGCAGCGCCACGCTGTGGACGAGCGGAGAGAGATCAGCCGGACCGGTGCGCAAGGGGAAAGGGGAGGAGAGATGGGGAATAGGGAAGCAGAGAGAAAACACACGATTTGTTTTGCATGCATAGGTCCTGAAATTTACTACTAGTAGAGTGTACACTGTAAGGCCGCAGGAGTACCTCGTGTCAGAAACCCATCATAACTTTGCTCTGACATGGAACCGCCTTCAACTTCTCTTCGCTGCTGCCCTCTTCCCTTGCCAACGTTTTATTCTCTCAACATGTACAGCGCGTGGACAGAGGTGACTATATGTCTAAGCAAAGAAATATACTATTCCCGCATTGTGTAAAAAAGCACACCTTAATAAGGCTCAGACGTAAATCGTATGATATATCATCACTATATAAAATTATAATTGGTAAAGCACAAAAAAATATAAATTTGATCAACATCTATAAAGTATGGGTGTATAAGTGGAAAGTATAAAGTATCTTTAAGCCTAAGGTGCACCTCAAGCTTGTGTGTTGGCCATAGAGAATAGAAAAAGCATTTCCCCTCTCTCCTTATTTCATGTGATCATTTTTAAAAGAGGTTCAAAATTTTCAAGAGGCAAAATCTTAGAAGCTAGAAGTCGAACAGTCTCAACGGGTATATGAATTGACCGCTCGATGGGTGCCCTCCAAAGATTTTTACATAAAACTTTCAAACCAAGCTACAATTTATTGCTTGTAGTTCAAATTTGACCTTTTATTTCGATACATCGACATAAAGTTAGTCAACAAGTGGACGGGGTCAGCTAGGAACCTTGAAACCTCATAAAACATGGGAATCATAAGTAAAACACATTGGTCCACCTAGATAATATGGCTAGAAGCTTGGCTTATGGCATTGAGATCCATATTCTTCGAACTTTTGTGACAGAAAAGAATCATCTCGTCATCACTCAGAAAACTGAGAATTTTCTTTTCTGATTGTTGGAAACTCACACTGACGACATTGTTTACTACAAGAAGATGCACACATCTACCTCCGAAAAGGCAATTAATTCAAGAGCAATCTATCACACTTACTTGTAGCTAAAGTTTGACTTAATTTCATTAAATTGACAAGAAGTCACCGAAGTGCGCGAAGTTAGCTAGGAATCCTAGTACTAAAAACTTGGGTATTACGTATAAGAAACCGTGGTCCAGTTTGTGTGATAATTGGGGCGGTTGCATTTTCGTATAACCTTGGTATGTGTCGTAGGAGCGAGGTGCTTGAGAGTTAACACAGCCGGTGGAAGTACGTACAAGTTACATCAAGGACCTCATAAAGAATGAAAATTACATCCAAGCCCATGCATGAATTTAGCACAAGGACCCTGAAACTGAGCAATGGAGTGTGTGTTTTGAGGTTTGCGCATACTAGCGTCCATTGTGCTAAAGACTATCGGTAGAATATTTCTAGATGCTAAGAATGGAAAAGAAGATCCAACGGTTAGCAAAGTTTGGATTTGCCAGTCTTGATCCAATGGTCAATGGTCAAAGTTAATCCGTACACTACATGTAGTGCGTGGTATGGTACGCTATTGTAAGAGATAAGACAAGATAAAGATAAGATAATAAGAATTACTACGAATGGCCGATCTAATGGTTGGTCTAGTAGGTGCGATGTGCTAAGAGTGAACACGGTCGGTGGAAGTACAAGTTACATATCAAGGACCTCATAAAAAATGAAAATTGCATCCAAGTCCTTGCATTTAGCATAAGGACCCTAAAACTGAGCAATGAAGTGTGTGTTTTGAGGTTTGCACATACTAGCGTTCATCGTTCTCATCAAGACTATTAGTAGAATACTTTTAGATGCTAGGAATGGAAAAGAAGATCCAACAGTTAGCAAAATGTTTGGATTTGTGAGACTTGATCCAGCTTGTCGTCAAAACTCTCGTTGGATGGTTTCTCATATATTAATTGTGACCCCCGATGGGTACCTCGAAAAGCTTTTTCGTAGAACTTTCACAATAACCTAAAATATACTTATACTAGTTCAAATCTGACCTATTTTCGATAAATTGACATAAAGTCATTCAAGTGGGTGGAGTTAGGTAGGCAGTTTTGAATTGGATCCATAGTACCAATCGTGACCGTTGGGCTATTAGATCCAATGGTTCAGAGTAGTTGGATTCAAGTTGAACAGTATCTAGAGCAAACTCCACCATGTTCTAGATAGTTATTATTAATATACTTAATGTATGCCTTTTTCTCTAAGAAGACTATTGGTTAATAACAACTTAATGTTCGTTAAATCACATTTCATACAGTATATACGAGTGTGGCACGTGCCTATGTGTGTGTGTACGTGTGTGTGTGAGTGTGCGTGTGAAACTTTGGCTTGTGGCATTTATTTAGATCAATATTCTTCGGACTTTCTTTACGGGAGAGAATGATCATAACATCACTTGGAAAATTGAGAATATCCTTTCCTGGCAGTTGGAAACTCACACCGACGAGATTGTTTACTATAATAAGATGCACCCATCTACCTCTGAAAAGACATTTAATTCAAGAGTAGTCTATCATGCTTACTTGTAGCTCAAGTCTAACTTAATTTCATTAAATTGATACAAACTCTTAGAAAGAAGTTTAACCGTACCTATATATCATCAAAACTCTTGGTGGTTTCCCATATATTAATTGACCCCCCCATATATATGGGTACCTCCAAGAGAGATCGTTCATCAAACTTTCAAAGCAACCTACAATTTACTTGTGGCCGTTCAATTTGTACCTAATAATTTTGATAAATTGGCATAAAATTAATCAAGTGGGTGAAGTTAGCTAGAAAGTTTGAGAACTCATAAAACATGGGAAATCGTAAGTACAACATGTTGGTCCACAATATATGTCTAAAAACTTGCCTCATGTGTGTCATTCAGATCCATATTCTTCAGACTTTCTTTACGGGAAAGAACAATCTCGTCATCACACTCGGAAAATTGAGAATGTTCTTTCCTAAGATAGTAGGAAACTCATAGTGATGGAATTGTTTACTACAACAAGATGCACCTATAGACCTTCGAAAAGATATTTTAATTCAAGAGCAATCTATATCGCGCTTACTTGTAGCTCAAGTTTGACCTAATTTCGTTAAATTGTCAAGATGCAAAATCTATCTTAGCAAGAAGTTAAACCTATTGTCAAAACTCTTGGTGTTTTGTGATATATTAATTGACCCCTCGATGGATACCTCCAAAATCGTTTTCAAAAAACTTTCAAAGGAACCTACAATTTTCGAGGCTAGTAAATTTCTAAGCTACGTATAGTAAGGGCGTGTCAGTGTCTAGAAGTAGCTATGAAAAATACTTTTGGTCCAGCGTTTATAAATGAAGTGGGTCCACACAACCATGCTAAAAAGAAAAACAGACTGTTATCCACTGAATAGTGGGCCCTCCCAATTGATTCTCTTAGACATAAGTCTAGCACTAGAATCACCTTGAAGAATCTTTTTGTTAGCACTACCCACTCCACCGTTAAGATATATGTTTAAGACTTGACACTGTGCTTGCTTTGATATCCTATAGCAGCCAACGAATGTTAGCTCTAACTCCTCTAGCTCTTCCTTCTCGATGAAGCCTTGACGCTTGGCTTTGAAGGATGGTTACAAGGGCAGTAGGTGCCTATGGTGACTTCGTCAAGATCAAGCCCCCCCACCGGACAGTGTGAAGACACAATCTTTCGGAGATGCTCATAGGGGTAGGATGTGCGTTCATGCGTTCATAGGGGTGAGTGTGTGTGTGTATGCATTTGTGAGCGTGTGCGTTTTGTAGTGGATTTTCACAAAAATGAGAGAGATGGGCCTTCCGTTTGTATTAAGTTTTTCTCGGTTTTCCCAAAGTAATTGTAATGGTCACTGGTGTCTAGGGTCTATGGGCTCACTACCGAGGGCCACATTATTAGTGGTTCAATTACATCCCATAGTAGCCAATGAATATGAGCTCCAACCCCTAGCACTTACTTTGCCACGAAGCCTCGACGCTTGACTTTGAAGGATGGTTACGAGGGTAGTGAGAGGCAATGTTCCCGTCAATATATAGCGAGGTGCCTATGGTGACTTCGTCAAGCTCAAGCCCCGCGGGATCAGTGTCAAGATCTAGTATTTCTGAAGTGCTCATAGGTGTAGGGTGTGCGTACCTGCGTTCATCGGGGTGAATGTGTGTACGCATTTGTGAGCGTCTCCATTTTGTAATGGGTTTTCGCAAAAAGAGAGGGGGGCATTTGGTTTATTTAATGAGTTTTGATCTGTTTTCCAAAAGTACTCCATGTAATGTAAGTCAAACTAGGTGAGTGATGTTTGGGGGCCCACATGCTCTCTAGCACGGGCCCCAGTTATCAGTGGTCGAGTTAAATCCAATACGGAGTAGTAGCCAGTGAATGTGAGGACCGGCTCCCCTACCTCTTCCTTCTCCATGAAGCCTCTGCGCTAGGCTTTGAAGGCGCGCTCTTTTTTCGAGTAATGTCGGCGCATTCAGTCATGCTGGTCCGGCGAACGACGGGGGATCTTGATGCGCAAGGCGGCTGGGTTAGGGTAAGTACGCCAGAATTCACGGTCTCAGTTTATTTTCTCGAATTCAGCTTATGGGTTCTCTCCTTTTGGGGTTTTTCTCTATTCTGCCCATCTCGATCAACGATGTTTCCTGGGTTCAGATGCCGGCACAGATGATAGACGTGGAGTGGTATGGCATTGTTACTGATGCAGATCTCCGGCTCTGGTGTGACTGTGCCCTGGCGTCCCATCGCCGTGTCGTGTTCGAGGTAACGAACTTCGGCCGTAGGTTCTTGGGTTGCAACTATGAATGTGATTTTGCACGTTAGTCCACTCAGTAGATCTACCGCACTCACTTTTGCTGCAGCGCGCGATGATGTCGTTGTGGTTACAGCTCGAGATCCACGATGACCTCGAAGAGGAGGAGCAGGAGCGCCATCAGATGCATGTCGAGGAGATAGCTGCAGAGTTAAGGATGTCTCCAACTCACTACACTCAGTTGTAAATAGGATAGATGCTCTTAGATTTGGGTAATTAGCGCTAGACATTAGGTTCTTAACCAAGTATGGTCTGCAATCTAGAAATTTAGCATGCTCATGATGCTTTTGGTGGTTGGCTGTAGATTCCACTAATAATTAAGTAATCTCCTTTTGTTTACTAGTACTCACCATCTCATAGTACCGCCACGTTAAATTACACTAGGTTAATTAATATGAGAGTAGTTGACAATCTGCTTACAACGGTTCTGGAGTTTGTGGTTACTACTAATTGATCTGGTTTATGTGTTAGTGGTATCTCTATCTATATACGAGTATCACTACATTCTTTGCACATTTGTGCACCTCCCCCATCGTTGCGACCTCCTTTACCTAGCAGCGTCCACCTTTCCATCGCATCAGTGCAACCTCCGGTGAGTCCGCAACCATCCAGATGGTTGTTTAGGTGATTGCTATTTGAAATAGTAGATCTATATGCCACATTAGGAAGCTGGGATCACCATGGATGTAGCCATGGAATTAGTTATAAGGTCCACTGAAAATAGGTAAGTATATGCTGCCAAGAAGAATCTTTTGAGGATGGGAGGCTTGCCCCTTGGCTTTATTTCACAGAGCAGTCCTCTGTTGAACAATGTAGACGTAATTTGCTGCATATCATTCATAAATAGATTGTTGTTTGCTGGTGTCCTGCATTGCTGAGTTCTTTAAATTATATTGTTCATTAAAGGGAAACACGCCCAATCCTTGACATCAGATTAATGCACATATCCTTCTTTGCATTGTGACATTGATGTGTTATTTCCTAAAATTTACTGGTTTTGCTGCATTTCATTTAGCATCATGCGCATGTCCCACCCGTGCAGGAGGCATTATCGAGTGACAAGTGTTTTTATGTATCCAGCTGCTTTGCTAGAATTTCAGTAACCTATGCTTTGTCCCCGAAAACATTTTTTCGATAAAGAGCGCTTTATTACTTAAAATGTCCCCTAAAATATACTGATCATTTTTGTGGCATCATAATTTGCAGAAACGAAGTCATTCTGATCTGTTGCCACTTATTACTAAGGTCAGGACTACTCATGTGCCAGGAAAGAAGACAAACCCTGAAGTACGACCCTTTTCATGTTGGTTTTGTTTCCCATGTTTGGGAAATATGCCTCTATGGTTTTTTGCCATTTTCGGTAGCACTATGGAGCTTGCACGATGTGTGCAGCTGAATTTGGATTGTGAAACTAGAATTTGGTTTAATTTTTTTAAAATGAGAATCTGGTTTAATTTTGGATTTGTTATCTGCAGTTTCCACCTTACTCATATTGCTCATGGCGTAGTGGTGCTGGTCACTATAAGGATTTGACAATTGCCCATCTCCGAGAGAAATACAAAGCTCATAGACACATGATTTCGTGCCTTCGAGAGAAAGTGAAACACCAGGACAAACAGATTAGGCGCCTGAAGGAAGAAGTGTCCACATCCACTAAGCAGATAGCTAATTTGACTACAGGATGGAATACATCAATTTCAGTTTCTCATGATGCTTAGTCCCCGAGTTGCCTGATATGGATGGCAACGAGCTGATTGGGCAGGTGTACGACCGGATCTTGGAACATGTGGGAATGCAAGTTGACAATCTTTTCAATTCAGCTCTAGAAGCAGATGAGACCCTGATAGAAATTTGAGATTCTCCACGCCCATACAGTCTTGATCCTGCAAAAGATGAGGAAATCTGTAAACCATATTGACCGCTCTACTTTCATTTTTGAAGGGTTTGGGCCTCTTGTGAGGATGACTGTTTGTTAAGTCAGGTACTATAACTCTGCTGTTCTGTGGTGTCCACGAATCTATATATTTGATGTACTATTATGACATATATATTGGACCTGGCTTTATGTGACTATATTTGGCAACAAAAGTCATCTTATTCGAACTTGCGGTGGTTTTTTATCTTTCAATTTTTTTCCTTCTGAGATCTGTTAATGATGATGTTAATGCCAGTTGCGAGTGATTTGTTAGCATGTTTCTGGTAGTAAACCAAAACTTGTAGTTGTAGATTGTGAAATTTTAGGTCGATGTTTGAACTCTAGATCTTGATGTCATAGAAAGGGCAGGCTTCTACCACCTGGAATATTTTACCTAGCAATTGATTGTATCACATGAATAAGTGCACAAACTTGATGTTTGTAGGCGGGAAACTGAGCAACGCAAGTGCACAAACTTGTATCAGTCATGTGGTTGCTACTATTAATACAGTCGTGGTTTCCCCTAAAAAGGCGGGGTTCGCAAAAAAATAAAAATAAATAGTGGGGCGAAAGTTAGTTTCGAGTTCGAGGTAGCTCAGTCGTGTGCCCCTTGACCCCATCGTCATCTTCTCCGCCTGGCCGCCCTCCCTCGACCGGACCGTCCCCGCCGCTCCACCATTGACCACCACCGCACCGTCGTTCGCTAGTATGTACGTCCCCAACCTCCAGCCATTATGGGCTTTCTGAAGGATAAAATGCATTTATTTTTGGGCATTGCGAGCTAAATAAGCTTGTGGCGTATACAGGAAATGGAATCAGTGTTGGCGGATGCATTTGCTGCGTCGGCGGGTGCTTGTAAAGCAGAGGTGGATGTTGAAGCAGCACCAGCGGATACATGTGAAGAGGATGCGGAGGCCGATGCTTGTACCACATCGGAGTCTTGGGAAGTGTTGAGTGATGCTTGGAAAGTGGTGGAGGCACAGTTGAAATCCTCGTCGGCTGCTGCTGGAACAAATTCGGCTATGTTGGCTACCGTTGCCAAAGCGACGTCTGCGTGGATGCTAGGAATGCGTCATCTCATGGTCGCGCTTCTTCAGCGTCAACGGCCGTGGCTCGTCATTCATCGGCGGCGCCTGCTCCATCTGCTCAGAACTCATCGACCCCATTATAAGTTCTGCATTGGATTTTGTCTCCCTGACTTCCGCCCTCTTTTGTGTATTCTGCTCTGGGGTTTTTTCTGGACGTAGTGGATATTAGTTTAATCACAAACTAGTGATCCAAATGGGATGAAACTTTCACAGGATTCAAACCTAGGCACTGATGATTTACTGATTTTTTGTCAACTTTTTTTGAATAGTTTTACTTTTTAGTTCAAAATCTGAACTACTGTCATACGTTTGATCTAAGATGGAAGGTGGATCCTGGGGCAAGTCACTGTGAGACTTGGGTTCACCAAGTCACTGAAGCTGTGTCCGTTTTTTCTCCTCTTTGTTATGATAAAACCAGAAAATTCAGGTGGGGGCCTTTCTGTCCTCCTGGGTGACCTAAAAAAAGTTCTTCATTCCCTTTGCCCAGCTCCGACATGCTGAAGCATTTTGCGGTGCTTTCGTACTACTCTGGTTGATTCCTTGTGTTGTTTAGGCTATTTTGTTGACATACTCTGCTTTTTAGGTAGTTTTTCAGATGGGTGCAGTTTAGGAAATTTCGATGATAAATTTTCCTATCAAAATGTGTGATGCATTGTGGTATTTACTTAATTCTTTTTTAGGGTCGTGCATTGTGCATTGTGCTGTTTACTTAATTCTGATGATGCACTTGTGCTATTTGCATCATCCTACCAGCTTCGGTGGAAGAACATATGCAACAATCAATGACTTGCCATGCGATGTATTTGGTGAGATTCTTGTCAGGCTTCCTCCGCACCCATCCTGCATACCGAGGGCATTAGTCGCCCAAAAATGTTGGATGGACTTCATGGTAAGCAACGATTTCAAAAGGCTAACCCTATCACACAACAGAGGAATGCCGTTACTTGGGTTTTTCACCAACAGCTCCGAGGACGCTCGATTCTTAACAGATCATAATCTTGACCAATCCATCTTCCAGAAGCTGAACAGGCTGGTGGAAGTACATAAAGCCTACAAACCATATGTACTCGGATGTCGCAATGGTAGGGTGCTAGTTCATTATCTACAAGGGTCTAACATGATAAAGGTCTGGGATCCAATCAGTTGAAGTGAAACAGTGATACCAGAACCACCAATTTGGCGGAGACGTGAGTATGATAGCGGCACAATTCTCTGTTCGAGAAATCATGGGCAATTGTCTTCACACTGTTGCAGCAATTTCTGGGTTGTTTAGATAGTAACCAATGGTAACCAAGCACTGGTGCAGAGGTACTCATCAGAGTTAGGAAAATGGGAGGACTAAATTGAACCTGCTGAGATGCTGGCTAAGATTGATCGCAGGCCGTAAACTCTCATAGGGGACATTTTGTACTGGCCAACAAAGAACTCCAGATAATTACCTTCGATAACATAACAACAAAACTATGTTATATTGAGTGCCCCCATGAGACACATGATATTTCCAGACACAATTGTCATCGCTAAGGGGCATAATGGAGATGTTGCCTTTGCGGTTATAAGAGACTTCAGTCTAAACACGTGGTCCAGTGCAAGATCATCAACAGGCAAATGGGAAGCTTGGGTGCCTCATATAAAGGTTGAGTTGGATATTCTGCTTGGTCTTGATAAATCATGGGCATATGGTGGGAAAGATGCAGTAAGGTTACTCTGCGCATTTGAGGATAGATAAATGGTGGTTATATGGACGAAGGAGGGAGTATTCGAATTAGATCTCAGCAGCATGAAGTCTAAGAAGTTGAGATCTCGTAAACGTTGGTGTACTTTACATCCCTACATTATGATACCTGGTTAGTGCAGTCATTCATGTGCAACCCTTAAATTTTTGTACACCTATGATTTTGCTGATCATTTTGTTCATTTCCTTCAGCAACCGATGTGATTCGGAGTGCTAAATCAAAGAAACGAAAAGGAACTTCTATCAGGAACACAGCTGATTCAGACTACAACATCAAGGAGATGAAAATAACACTCGGATGAACAAGCAAGGCTTGTTTGGGCAAGCATGTGTTTGCTCACGTTGTGTTATTTGGAGCTGTAGTCTGATATTTGTTTGTTTTGGTAGCTGATGGAACTATGGCGGCACCTTTATTTGTGCTGCAGTCACAGCGGCACGGGCTGGAATATTAGAGTTGTCTATTCGTTTTGGGGGCCTATGTGTGTCTGGTAAAACATTGTTTTATATGATGAAATGGTGTTCTCTATATAGTAGTGTATGCGAGATGAAATGTTGTTTTATTTCTTCTACATATACTTTAGCTAGTCTTTGTGTTTTGATAGTATGCTGCAGTAGGAGTATTTGTTTCGCAGCAGCCTTTTTATTTGATCTGAATTAGTACTACCATTTAGTTAGTGCTTCCTATAGAAGAGTCTATGCCGCCACCTAAATAATTAGTACACCTTGGTTGCACACTATTTTCACATGCTTGAATCAGAGCTACTTCAGACATTTGTTTGTTGTTATGTTAAACAAATATTCTTGTATCGGAGATATGCATTTTCATACATGTTCTAGATAATCACTCTCCTTGACTTGGATCCCTGAAATAGAGGGAGAACGGCCTATTTTTTTAACTATTCTTTAGACAATCTCTAAATTCAAAATCATTGTCGACTGCCAAAACCTACCGCCTACCCTGTTTGAATCGGGGGCATGAGTTGATGTGAGTCTCGCCTTAAATTCCTGACCAGATGGCGTTCGAACTACACAACCTTTTTTCTACTAATAAAAACTTGGTCGACAGCCAAATTCAAAATCGTAATCGAGCGGGAAAATAACCCACTGACCCCGAAGCATTTCGCACCCCCTCTATTTCAAACATTTTCAAGAAAAATCACCCACCGAGGTAGTACCATTTTTATATTATTACATGGACCCTAGACAAATTTAAAATCTGAGTCAAGCGGCAAAATTTACCGCCTATGCTGTGTGAATGGAAGGTATCCATGTTTCTGTGCAAAAAAATGTTTATGGATGATCAGTTGATGTGACTCTCGGCCTTGAATTCCTGGATAGATAGCGTACGGTCTACTACCTTTTTTCTATTAGTAGATGGAGGCTAGCCAAATTGAAAATCTCAATCGAGCGGCAAAATCACCCACCTACCAAGCATTTCCCGCCCCGTCGTTTCAAAAACTTTGAGCCAAAATATCCCACCGACCGGGGGAGTACCATTTTTCTATTATTATTATTAGATGGGCGCAAGCCAAATTCAAACTCTCAATCCAGCGGCAAAACCACACACCGACCTTGAAGCATTTCGTGCCCTTCCCTTTCAAAAACTTTAGAATTTAAAATTCCAAATCTACCCATTGTTCAGACGATAAATGGGAATGCTAAAGTCGGTAGCTTAGGGGCACGGTCATAATTATTTTTTCTGCTCACCTCTATGGTCCCGATTCCCCCAGTTTTTCCCGCCGGCCCTCCTAAAAATCCCAAGCTCCTCTGTCCCCTCCATGTCCACCGTGCGCACCGGCTTGAGCTACGGTCTCGTGCACTTCCGCGCAACTGCTTCACCGATGCTCACCCACTAGATCTAGGAGCTGCGGTGTCGTTCACCACACCGATGGCGTCATCGACCGCCCAAGCCCTGCTTCCTCGCCACTGAAAGCTATGGAACCGTACCGGATCCGCTTCACCGGTGTCCACCGGGCATGATCTAGTTCAAAGAGTTCCATGTCCACCACACCAGACCAACTGCACGACCATCACTGTTCACTGCACCGGATCTACCTCAGCGACACTCTCGTCCACCGTTTTCAAGCCGACATCGACCGCCCAAGATCTTCTTCCCCGACACCAATAGCCACTGCAATCGCAGCACCCTCGGTGACCTGGACGTCACTCACATGGTACCGACGATGCTTAGACGCCTCTCCAACCAAGGTTAACCAAATCTCCAACCCGTTTTTGTTTTATCAGCGGTATAGCAGGTTCAAGCCTGTCGCAGTGAACTGCATTTTTATAATCGTGCTAGTACATACAAGTCATTGGGCACGCCTGTTCTTTGTGCTAGTACATACAATGTCATTAGACATGTTGGTTTGCATTCGCTGCTCTACAAATATCAAGTCCTGCACATGTCTGTTATTTTTTCATGCACATGATCTTATCTTAGCTGCTCCGTACACTAGTAAATGCATGCTATTGTGTAGTTCTTGCAAAATGTAATGTCAGTGGAAAATATTAGTGTGGATTCCTTGCTACGCAGTTACTGACTCTATCTGGTTAATCCTGAGCTAAGTTCCTGCTATTATTTCCTCCCTGGCATCGTTCTGCTATCCTGTGGTACCCATTCAAACTCTTTGTACTAGTTCGATTATAATTTTGTTGTTGCCATCTGGTTCTTCAAAAGCTACAACACTAACTATTTTTGTTTTCTTTGCATAGAGCTCAAAAAGGCAACACTAAACATGTTGGTTTGCAGATCCTATAGGTCCACCAGTGATGCCATTATATATTTTTTGTATCTAGTGCTGGTTCGTCCTAATCAACGGCATAATTATTCTTTACTGTATAGTTCATTCGTGTTTTCCATTCCTGCTCAACAAGTTCTGGTATGATGCAGTTATAATTTCTATGTGGTTCATTCTTAGCTATGACAGTAACGACATGCCATTGTGTAGCTCACTGCAAATTCCGAGTCACCCAATGTCTCTTGCATTCCAGGAGATATCACTTCTTCCATATATATTTGCTGAAATGACCTGGCTAGTTTATACTGAAATTCTAAGAAACACTTTGTTTGATTGCTCATTTCATTGTTGGCATACTTGTCTAATGCTTGTTTGTCCTGTTCTACAGTTCACAAGCCACACCATTATATCTCATATCTGGTTCTAGTTCGTCCTAGGCAACGACATAACTATCCTCTATTATATAGTTCATTCATGGTTTGTGTTCCTACTCTACAAGTTTGTATTATGCAGTTATAATTCATATCTAGTTCATTCTTAGCTATGAGTAGTTTGTCTTCTTTGCTGTATTAACTTGTTATTAGTTAGTTTCAGACTGCAATTATTGCTATCGCCACCAAAGAGGGGATTGCAAGATCATATCTCAAGGTGGTTTCCCAATGTAGCTATCACACTCAAAGGGAGATGCAGTTGATGGATTTAGAAAGAAAATTGAGGACTCTGCTATCAACTTGATTCGCAAGTGAAGTGCTGAATTTTCTTTCCCTTTTGTTCATATTTTGAAATATTTTTAAGAAGTTTGCAGCTGATGTAATATCTACATAACCCGCATAGGCCATGTAGGCATTTAGTTGATGCAGTCCACGCATGGCGGTACCATAACTATGCCAGCAAGGTCGACCAGGTTTCAGAATTACCAAAACTATAAAGGTAACTGGCCAAAACAGTAACATGACAAAACAGTGACAGACCAAAACAACAACGGTAACTGGCTAAAACAGCAACATGCCAAAATAGTAACAGACCAGAACAATAACGAACCGGAATAGTAACAGGCTGAAACAGTAACATGCCAAAACAGTAACAGGGCAAAATAGTAACAGACCAAAATAGTACCAGGCAAAACAGTAGCAGGACAAAACATCAGCAGACCAGAACAGTGGCAATCTAGTACAGTAACAGGCCAGAATACTAACATGCCAGAATAGTAACATGCCTAAATAGTAACAGGCCGTATCAGGGCCACCAAAGACAAAGAACGGCCGAATAGTAAAGGTCCACAACAAGAATGACATGAATAGTAGACCGCCGTAATGTAAGAATGCCGAATAGTAAAAGGCCAAAACAATATCAAATCTTCTCAAAAGTGGGTCATTCGTAGGCGGCCCATGACGAATTGTCAGAATAGTGACGGGCTGACCATGAGATTTAACAGTATCGGCCCTACTTGACGCAGCCTGTTAACGGGCCGCACAGTATTCAAAAAGTGTGGGCTTTTGTAGGCCAAAATAGTAATAGGCCTGACATTCGCGGGCCGTTGCTGGCCACATCTTTGGGACCATTTCAAACCTTGCCAGATGAAACAGTAACGGGCTATGATCTTATTGGGCTTTCTTGATGGGCCGACCCACTTAATTATGAGCAGGCCTTGGCTGGGCCTGGCTTCTACCATGGTTTCCATGGCCGTTAAAGACGGTAACTAGTCGTTAACGGTGTTTGCCACGTGGCATTTTACATGACGTCAGCAGTCAACGCGGCTGGCGAATAGATCTACGACGGAACAAGTTTTCGTGGCTGAAGGGTGCGATCTGCCACGGTCAGGAAAAAACCGTGGTATATTCTTTTGTGACGGGGCTTTTACCACGATGGGCATCCGTCATAGAAGACTTTTTAGCCACGAAAAATGGGCCTTCAACCATGAAAATCGTCCATTGTAAAAGCCAGCTTTTCTTGTAGTGTACTTACGTCTATCGCATTATTTTTCTACTTCCCATTTTTATGCTTCGACAATAATTTTTGGATACAACTTTCCACCCTTCATTTCGATGGTAGTAGATACCATACGGTTATTCTTTGCCGGTGAGTAATTTTCCAGCAGTAGTTTGCCAAAGGTATTTTTTCCCGATTCTTTGGCATCAATCTTTACATCAACAATTTTAATCGATTATTTCATGACATTGCCCCTCACGGACGCAGCGTCATGCTACGCCATGTCTCGTAGTCTTTCACTGATAGGTCGTTGGTATCTTCTTTTCAAGCCTTGACATTCGACTCTTTTGCATAAGGGCCCTTATAGATCCCGCCCGATTCGCAAGGAGGATCTAAAAAGAAGAGGAACAAGAAGAAACAGAAGACTTAGGTGAACACCATGGGTGGCCAGCAGGGTGGTGCGAGCGTGGGAGGGGGCTAGATTGGGCTCCCCCCACTAGCGCAGCCCACTGCCACACCCGGCTTGAGCCGCGGACTGACTTAGGCGGAGTCGTCTGCCGCAGGGATGGGTACACAACACCAGAAGTCCCCCACGCATAACAAGTGTTTCAATTGTGGGGAGGTGGGACACTTCTGCTCCGACTGCAAGGAGACAAAACACTATATGTTTTGTGGGGATCCGTCACACCGGGTCCTGGATTGTATCGCACGCTCTCCATACCGTGAGCGTGATATCCTGGAGGTGCTTGGCCACGGGATCCACCCTTGTCGGAGGAGGTCACAGAGGACACCATCCGCACTGTAACACCCTAGAATCGGCTCTATGCAAGTTTTAGCGATTCCCGCCAAACCCGCATAGAAACGATTCAAAGATGCCCACCAGACACTTGTGTGCGGGTGGAAAATGAAGTAATATCTTTACACAATAGTCCATGATGGAACCCACAAAACATATATATACAACAGCGACTCAACGAGCCAAGAATACATATATACAATACAAAGATCCGAATCACCTTGAAACGATACACATCCGAGTACAGATAAGAAGCAAATGGGGCTAAGAGCCCTGAAGAATAACCAATGGCGTCCATAACCCTGCCCAGGCTAAGCCCGAAGGGTAACCCTGCTAACGACATCGATCTCAAACCTGCTAAAACAAAAGGGGTGCTGACAAAGGGCAATGGAAAAAGAGACCGGTCAATACTGAGGCCAGTACACGGCGAGTCTAGAATTCAGCGTCTCTCGCCTACATAGGTATGGTGGGCTGAAGCGGCAGTGAAGCATGCACTAAACAGCCTATAGAGACTCGATTCAACGGTCGGCTAATAGAGAGGGATAAGAAAGACCTAATCGGATACAACCTGATAGTAACACCAAAACACATCCACCCTGGTATTTCCCCCTCAAGACCAAACGAGGAAGTCAAACCGAGGAACTCACACAGTTGGCAGTTTTATTCATTCCATTATAGTTGTAGCACTTACTAGTCAGATATAGATAGCATGAGTCGTCCTGATATCATAAGCAATGGACAGTTTTAGTTAACCATTCTGTTGTAGTTGCAATACTTACTAGTCAGTTACAATCAGCATAATACATCCCAAATCCAGCAGTTGTTGGCACTTTTATTTACTCATTCCGTTGAAGTGAAACTGATTACTAGACATGTTAAAGTCAATTTATAGCACTACTTTAGTTATGGTTGTCTATGATCGAGAAACGGTGCTCCAAGTTGTCCATAATCGCGGACACGGCTTTCAGAAATATTTACCCTGCAGGGGTGCACAAATAGCAACCTCGGGAAGAACCAAATAAAACGCAACGAGGCCTCACGATGCATTCACAGGATTCATAAATTATTTCAGGGGGCCACCCCAATAAGCTACCCGCAACGAAGTTGGCCAGCTCTAAGACGGACCTAGGGTTTGAGACGACGACGGTAAATGACTGGGAACCCGAAATTGTGCCTGGGCTTGTCGATACAGCATAAACATTGCACGGGATTCCTAAACAGTATAGGTGCTCCACGCACAATCGTAAATAAAGTAGTAAAGCATGGCATAAGTATAGGATAGTAATAAAGCCCCAAACTAGCTAGTGGCCCCAATAAATAAAGTGTGAATCAAGATCAGGCAATGGGGGATCCATAGGGTCTCCCGTATGTGAATGTGCGAATAGTCAAGGAACAGGAATCAAGTACTCAGAGCCTACGGGACACAAGTGAGCAGTTAAAAACCAAATATTAGCTATTGCCTACCGGTGCCTCTGCATTAGTTATATCTATTTCTAGCATTTTAACTATCAAGTTGTAATTAAATCCATGATCATCTCCATCCTTAAGCATCTGCCAACCTCCCAATAACGGTGGAACATCAACGACGTGAAGCAGCACCTGAGCAAGCAACTACGACTCGCAAGGCCAACTGTCTATCAAACAACAGGAAATATGATGTGTCCAAGGCAATATAGAGGCTACAACAAATATAAATGGTGCAAGGGGACTAAAGCACCGCACACATATAGCAATAGTTCAACAGGAAGAAGTAAAGACTATAAATGCAAAATAGGTAGAAAGGGGAGGATGCTCGCTTGAGAAAACACTGCCAAAGATACATATCCGAAGAACTTGTCGAGACTCGCATCCACTCAATGGCCTAATCCGCAAAGAAGCAAAGCACTAAAATACACACCGAATGCACTATTTATTACTATGGTAGAAGATTGGGCATGATGTAGGTATGATGCATGACATGGCAAAGATGTGATGCAACTAGGCAATATTAAGCGGAATCAGGGTCCCGACAATTAATTAATAGGTTCATGTTGTTTAGGTACCCCGCAATTTTAAATGTTGGCTTAACAAGGAAAAATATGGCATTGGTTCGCTACACAAATTTAAATGGAGCCAATATAAGATAAAATAGCTCGCATATGGTCTCCATATTTAATTACGAGGTGAATCGACAAAGTACCCCCAAAACAAATGAATATGTATGTGAGCATGACAATTTATATGCAACAAGTATATGTCATATATAATAAAAATAGGGGTCTCGGATCGGGGTCACACATCTCGGATCGAAGATCTTGGTTTTTGAGGGGTTCGGGTTTAGCGAGATCGGTCTTCGGGTTCGGTCTTTGAATCCGCAATCAGGGCTTCGGGTCTAGGTTCCATGAAGGGGACCTCGGCGTTCCATGTGGACGATCTTCGGACATTGACTCCGCGAAGGAGATCTTGTCGATCCGGCATCATCGGACCCATGAAGAAGATCTTGGGGTTCCGTCTTTGGCGGTGGTGCATCTTCGGGTACCACGGTTTCTCGTCATGGTCGGTCTTGGCGCGATAGGAATCCTTCGTGTTCATGTTCAATCATCCACATCGGAACTTCTCTTAGCATCGGTCATGGTATCACCTAGATTTTTAGAAGATCTTGATGACACCGAGTCAGAACTTGCATGCTAACTTGGGGAACATGTTGTGGTGGTCTGAGAGCACGGGTAGGACATAGGACAAGGCCCGTTCAGTCAAATGTCCGAACAACCACCAGTTGTACTGCTACAGGAGGGTGGTTCTAGTCACGCGACAGAGCCGAGAGCAGCAACATGTTCTCGGCTTGCAGGACGGCGGCTAGCTGCGCCGGGTTGCAGGAAGAGGACGGCGATGTAGTTGGGTCCGGGGCAAAGAGGAGCCATAGTGGCCAGCAGAGAGGTACTCCATGGCCGAGGAGCAGCGACGTGGGAAGGCGAGGCAGAGGCATCCAGGGACACGGGGGTCGCCGCCGTGCTACCGCCGTGGCTCTGCGGCGAGCTCAAGCTCAAGCGGCGGTTGACGGGCCGAAGCAGGGGCGACCACGGCGATGTAGGGCGAGGCCGAGGAGGGCTCGGGACATGGGTGGCCAACACGCAGGAGGGCGGCTTGCGGAGGAGGGAGGTCGCGTAGCGAAGGAGGGGCGACACACTCGCACAGAGGGAGACCGGCAGGGACGTTGTAGCGGGTGATGAGGAAGGCGGCCCGAGACAGTGATTCGAGGCAGGCCGGCGCGATGGAACTGCAGCGGAGCACCGACTGGGCTCGGGGAAGATGAGGGTGCAGGAGGGCAGCCCTAGAGGCAGAGACGGAGAAGATCGGCAGCGTCTGGCGCTGCGAGGGAAGGAGGAGGTTCAAGGCGGTAGGGTGGCAGTCGATGGGGAACTCGCAGGAGGGCGGCACTGGGCTTGGCAGGGAGGCGGTCTCAGGAGGGCCTCACATGGTGGCGGCCGCTAGGATTATGGGGTGGCTATGCGGCTCAGAAGGAAGAGGACGCAGGCAGAGGGAGCGCGAGGGAGATAGAGGGGATAGGGCGCGTCGCCACAAGGGGCACACGTGGGATGGTGGGGCCAAGCGGGGACGTGCAGGAGCATGCGTTGTGCGTACGGGGAGGTGGTGTGCATGATGTGTCGGTGTGGGGTTGCGGGCCAGGGGTGGAGCATCGCTCACGTAAACGAAGCATGTTGCGGCTGGGGAGTGGCGGCAGGGTGTGGTTCGGTTGGTGGGGTGGGGATTAGGGTTAGGTAGGGCTATGGTTTGGGTTAGGTTAAGTGGGTTTTGGTTTTAGGGTTAGGGGTTGTCATAGATAGGTCGGGTAGTAGGTGGCCTGGCCTAACGGCTGGGCTGTCTGCCCGGTTTTGGCAAAATAGATTATATTTATTTAATTGTAACTATTCTTTTGTAAATAGTTTTTAGACAAAACCAAATATCCGGACTGTCGGGATTTTCTAATTTGAAATAAAGACGGGGTATTTAGAAAACAAAGATAGGCTTTTAGAAAATAGTTTTAGGCAAACCATGCATGATGATGATGATGCTCAAACTCAATGTGGCATGATGACATTAGCATGCTATCATGATGATGCACAAAACAAAAAAACACGCGGACTTAAAGTCCATTGACTCTAACTTCGTGAGGAACGTGTGGGAGACTACCGCCATGGTGTTCTCTGTGGTCTTCCCCTCCAGGATGGCGCTTCATGCCTTGTCCTGGAGCCATACTACGATCCTCCTGACCCACAACATCAAGGTGACCATCCGCGATTCGTGTGCACCCCGATTCTACCACCGCTCTCTCGACTGTGTGGGTGCGCATACACGGGATTCCCGAGGAAGCAAGAAAGGAGAAGTACATCAGGCTAATCTCTCAGGCCATCGGCAAGTTCGTGAGCATGGACAAGCACTCTCTTAGGGGCCAGGGACCGGTGCGGGTGCGGGTCAGATACCCGGACCGCACCAAGCTGGACTGCACCCTCCCGCCCTTCTACTTTAGTACTCCTGGCAGGATCCTTACGGTAGAGCTGGAGCGGGAGGAGGTGGAATCCTCCCCAACCCCTGAGAAATCTGAGCACCGCCGAGACCCTCAGTAGGACGGGAAGGGGGCCTCTCCCAGTGAGGACTTTGGGGAGGATCCAGATCACTACGCGTCTGGTCAGATAGCTCCGGGGGCGCACCCTCCCCCCCTGCCGGTGGCTTCGGGGGTCAGACACCCCACACTGCCGTGTTGGCCCAAGGGCTGATACTCACCCCTGTCCTCCCCCTTGTGGACGTCCCTAGGTGCTTACGCCCCGACCCGCCGGTCTCGGAGGATCTGGGCCTAGCACCTTATGGATCGAACATTGGCAAAGGACTAGAGTAATAGGGGCTCTTGGGGTATGCGGCTCTGAAGGCCACCATTCACTGTATCCCCGTGGGGGCAAGGGACTCCTCCAGTGTGGGGATGGAGGTGGCCCCGTCGTCCTCGCCACGGTCTCCCGAGGCTGTCTGGTACATCCTCTCACCAGGATCTTCTCCCACCTCGCCCAGGGGGTCGCCAGCTGTGGTCCCGGTGACGCCGGTCGCCCTAGCAGGTATGCCAGTCTCGGTCTTCCCCGACACACCCGAGGCTGGAACCAATACCCGCTCCGCGTACCATCCTAGGCTGACTCCTCCACCTCCCTCAGGCGCTAGCTCTAGGATTGCGGGAGCTAGGTCAGGAGGGATAGGGAGGGAGATGACTGTCCTCGAGCAGGCAACATCATGTACTATGTCCCTCAACCTTGACCCAGGTACGAGTAATCTTCCACAGTCTCATGTCCCTGTTATCTCTCCTCCGTCCAGTTCCAGGTTTTAAGTGTTGGCAGAGACTCCCGTGGAACAATTAGATACCGTGGCCCAAGACAGCGAGGTTGTGTTCCGAGGGGAACGCAATGCAACACTTTCTTAGAGCAGATTGCGACGCTAAAGGCGAAGGAGGTTTATGATGGGGCTTTGGCGGCCTCTCGTGCTCAGGTAGAGCAGCAGAGGTTGACATTGCCCCATGCCACCTCTGGCACAGGGCTACAGGGCCCAATGACTAGGGGGCATCCTACCTCATCTAATGGTTGGCATGACCGCACTCACGACTCCCCAGGTGGGGGGAAGCGGGGGAGGTCCCCCAAACCCTCGTCCAGGCCCTCGACAGTTGGTAGGGCTCGATCTGTCCCTCGTAATGGGACCCCACCCGCTAATGTTTCCCAATGAATCATTTGATATTTGTGTTCAATTAGAACATCCGAGGCTTTGGGAATGATGGCCGGAGACAACAGCTGCGGGAGTAACTGAGGCAAGAGGATGTGGACATCGTGGGACTTCAGGAGACGATTCGACATGACTTCTCGATCCCTAAGCTGTAGGGATTGAGCCGACATAGGTTTATTTGGCACTGGTTGCTGGCGGCTGGTCACTTGGGAGGGATCCTCCTAGGCGTGAAGGAGGATACCATTGAGGTAGAGGATATGGAATGCGGAGAATTTTTTGTGAGTATGTCCCTCATCCATAGAAGATCTAACCTTAGGTGGGAGGTTATTATTGTCTATGGCCCTACGGACCATCGTAGATCCCCTGCATTCCTGGCAGAACTTTCCGCCAAGGTGGAGTAGTGCACCATTCACTACAAGAAAAGTTTCCTTCCGCAACGACTTGGCCCGACGGTCGTCGTAGAAGGCGCGTCTTCCACGACGAAATTCTCGGCTCGGCCATGGCTGATGGAATTTTTTTTCCTGTTTCGTGGCCCTCTACTATGACAGATCCGCAAAACATGGAGGAAGCTCGGCCAACACGTGGTAGAAGCAAGATTTTTGTTTCCTCGCGCGATGTTGACTCGCCGAAGTCTTTTGAGGCGTGTGGGTCCCGGACGTCAGTGTCTCTAGCGGACCATACTTTTCGGTCGCGCCTCCCTGATTTGAACTCGATAACGTTGCTCGATGCGTCTGCCGTTTAGTCAGGCTTCTAGGTCCCACATGTCATCCTCTCATTAGAAGGATCGTGTGTATGATGGAATTTTTTCCTTCACTCGCGCTACCCTATTCCGAAGTTGATAGTGTTGCTCGATGCATCTACTATTTAATCAACCTCCTAGGACCCACATGTCATCCTCTCATTAGAAGAAACATGTGTATGATGGAATTTTTTCCTTCGCTGGCGCTACCCTGTTCCAAAGTTGATAGCGCTGCTCGACGCATCTACCATTTAACCAACCTCCTGAGCCCCACATGTCATCCTCACATTAGAAGAAACGTGCGTATGATGGATTTTTTTCGTTTGCTCGCGCTACCCTGTTTCGAACTTGATAGCGTTGTTTGATGCATCTACCGTTTAATCACGTTGTTGGGCCCCACATGTCATCCTCTCATTAGAAGAAATGTGCGTATGATGGAGTTTTTACCCTCTGCCGTGCCTTCGTGTTTCGAACTTGATAGAGTTGCTCGCTGCATCAGCCGTTTATTCAGGCTGGTGGGTCCCTTATGGGGTTGTTCGTCTGTGGTACCAAAGTTCGCAGGCCAGCGCATGGCGGTACCTAAGTTGCCTGAAATTGCCGCGTTTCGAAATGTTGGGCTGCCAACTACTGAGAGGGGTCATTTTGAGGCAAACTCATCTCACCCCTGCCAAATTTAAACATTCCGTTAAACTGCCCCGTGAAGTAGACATTCGGGACCCTCATGTCGGCCATCTGTCCGTGACACGAGCGCCAACACGGCAACCTCTTAGGCAAATCGAGTAGCTAAGTGGATTGGATGCGTTTACCAATTTCACAAATCCATTCCCACCTTTCCTCTAGCACCGGCAGCGTCGGAATCCACCCTCTAGGCAGGACGATCCCTTCAGACATTTGAATTCCGGTGCCAAGTTGCTGCGCCTAGTTGTTGCGCCCGAGCTCCAATGGCGCATGTCAGAGCCACTGCTATGTAGAGGTTTCAGCCGCCCTCACGACGAGCCGAGCAGCTCGGAGGATGGCAGATCCTACTACCAAGGAAGAAGAAGTTCTGGCTATAAGCGGGTGAGCTACCCTTCTCTTTGCTATTCGCACTAATTATAACTGCTAGCTGGCTACTGAATCTCAAATTGTTTGTTAGCCCAACGCTGACAAACATATTTTGTCCATAGTTTTCTGTCAAGTGGGATCTCCACGGACCACCCTTACCTGGTTACGGTAGTCCTCTTCAGGTACGACTCTAAGGGCAAGTGGGATGGACACCATTGTATCACGATGGAAGAAGCGCCTGCACAGATCTGCACTATATCTGGTATGGTTGCTGCTCTGCATAATCCTGATGAATTATGGCCGAAGCAGACTACAAAGTTCAGCTTCATGGATGAATGTGGCATCATGGTTCCTCTAACGTGTGACAGTCAGCTAATTGGGTTGATGAAAAGGTATGCTTCGGCTTGCATGTTTGAGCTGAATTGTGATGTACTGGATGTGGAAGCTGCTGCAACTAGGAGTCGCCCTTCTATCCTTGGACAGGGTGGTTGCTCGAACCCAATTAGCTCCTGGTAAGCAAAGGTCTCTTGGGGTTCGCATGTTTGTGCTGAATTGTAATTTTTGTTTTATTTACTCTGTAGATATTGGGCAGTTATGCAACAGTCTTGTTTCTTTGACAGGAAGCACCGCAAGGTTAGAAACATGACTGTCGGGTCAGTCATTTTGCTGCCCGAAGAAATTAAAAATGAGCGGAAAGATGATGCTGGGCATGATTCTGGTGCCCATTGTCCCGGCGATGCAGAGTACATGAAGCTAAGAAAATTGGCACCGAGGAAGAGGAAGAAGGCAGGAAATGAAGAAGCCAGTGGACGTGAATGCTTGGTACCCATGCTGCGGAAGAAGTCTGCTGGCAATGAAGATGCATAGTAATGTGTTGAACTTGAACCTATATGTAATTCGGTTAAATTCTGGAGCTCTGTGTGTGGTACTTTCTAGGCAAAACAATCAACCCATGTTCTCTGAGTAAAATGTACCGCGACTTAGGGTTTGGAAACGCCCGAGTCAGTAGTTGAATCTGAAACTGTGTTTTGCCACTACTATCTAAAAACACGCAGCAACGGTTCCACGATTGCTGAGGGGTAGGAGGTATCCAAATTCGATGGAATGTAAGTGGCACAGAAATAAATTATTTAAGCTGCCACACTGCATGAATCAACAACTTATTTCAGATGCTACACAACGACATGGCAACATAAACAACAATGGCAACCGATAATGCCCAGATGAGGAGGAAATTGGTACCACTTTCTGGCCTAATCTTGAGCCCGTCTATCTCACCGCCTCTCTGCTCCTGCATCCTCTGCATCTGGCGAAGCTCCCGGATCTCCAGTAACCAGGTGTATGTGCTTCCACTTTATAAATTGTGGTTGTGCCATTTGGATGCGGCACAATCCATGTAGATTACGTTTAAACAAAACACCAATGTCAGAATACACTAGTAGAAAAGGGGTCTTTGGTCCACGGTCACATTCCCAATCCGGGACAGAGATCTAAATCGAGGCAGAAATTGATCTAAATCACAAATTCTTCCACAAATTAATCGAGATAGAGATCTAAATCGAGGCATTTCATTAATTCAACCACAAATTCTTCTAAACAAAGGTGCAATTTCACATCCTACATTAATTCAACCACTAGTCAACAATTTCACTTCCGCTACCACTGTCCTCCGAGCCGCTGACTTCCTCATCGTCGTCGGACGGAACCTCCACGGTTTCCGCATTGTTCACGAGACGGAGCACCTCTCTGTGGCGAGCGGCGGCGATGATGGTGTACTTGGTCCGTCTAGGGACGGACCAGAACCTCTCCCGCCCTTCTCGGTTGCGGAGATCCCGGTGCACCACGCGCCCGTAAACGATGCGGTTACCAATCTTGGCCTTCCGCTCCTTCTTGAACAGTGTCAGCCAGTACGGGCTGGCCACCGCGTACCGGGGTAGCGCCCTCTTCCACGCGGGCATCTGGCGGCGGCACATCGGCACCCCCGCATAGCTGATGCGCCATCCGTGAGGCACCATCACGACCGGCAGCACGAGGATGTCGAAGTGCGCGAACATCACCGCCTCGTAGAAGTTCAGCGCGGGCATCTCCATGGCGGCGCGGTGGA
Organism: Avena insularis; assembly: GCA_023614405.1. NCBI lineage: Eukaryota > Viridiplantae > Streptophyta > Magnoliopsida > Poales > Poaceae > Avena > Avena insularis. The sequence continues at coordinate 259,497,846 of CM042690.1, read as the reverse complement.
GATTGGAGAGGGAGCGAGGGGATGGACGACGAAGCAATGGCGTGTTGGAGATTGGAGAGGGCGAGGGGATGGATGACGAAGCGACGTGCTATGCGCCTCCTATTTGTACATGAGGATGATGAAGCGACGGGCAGAATATCCAAGGGGCATTGGTCAAACAAAAGGAAGTAGTGCAGAGTTAAGACAGATTAACGAGCGACCAATTTTTTTCCTCCCAGGACTCCAGGACCAATAGTTCAGACTGCTAGGTCAACAAGTACAGCTATTACAACTTAAAAAGGCACGGAGCTTAAGCTAAACAGAACTAGTTATCACACATCTCCTTGATCTTCCTAATCTTAGCCCGATGCGCATCTTCCTGCGAGAGCAAGGATCGAATCGTCTACTCCTTCCTTTTAGCATCTTCCTTGCACTGCTTCAATTGTTTCTCTGCATTTTTCCTCATGCACTTGTCAATACTCGTAGTTGTGAACTGCAGGACTTTGGCCTGGTGAAGATCATTCCCTGCTTGAGTCAGTTCTTGCTCTGCTTTAGCCTTCAGGGCCAATGTCGTGTCCCTCTCCTTCTCGACTTTGCTAACCTTGTCTTGCACCCACCTGAGATCTCTCTTATGCTTGGTCGTGTCAACTGGTTCCCATAGCTTCATCTCAACACTGTCAAGAAGTGAGCTGAATACGGATTCTTTCAACTCAACAGTCATTTCCCATAGTTTGTTCAGCGTTTTCTGCATCGATTTGGGCCACTCTAGATCTACCCATTTGACAACACTGCAACTTCCACCATGCATCATTGCACGATGTCCTTGACACCATAGAAACCTCTTGCCTATGTTTCGTCCTTCGAACGCTACAAATTTAGCGGGCACATATCCATGTTTACATAGCAGAGGATTGTCTTCATCCGCTAAACCTTGATAGTCGGAGTCATACATCGTCTGGTTGGCCTAACACATCATACGCGCATGAGTAAACAGATTAGATCTAGCTCAAAAAATAGATAACTAGCCACAGATGATAGAGATGACACGACTCACATCGAAATCACCGTCCCTGTCGTCACGACACGTTTCCTCGCCATCTCCCCTTGAACCCATGGCGAGAGGGGGGTGGCTGCCGGAGAGGGGATTGGGATGGAGGCGCCATCGGCTTGCGGCTACGGCAGGATGGGAGTGAAGTGGGGAAAGTGGCTTCGAGGGGAAGGAAGAGAAGTACAGGGAGGAAGAGAAGTAATGGGGACATGACACTGGGATATGGCCCACTGAACTCGTGAATCGTGACACTCGCAACAGGGGAGCGCCCGGTGTTGCCAGTTTGTCCAGAGCAAGCGTGGCCAATCATGCCACAGAACAGCCTACTCGCGGATCGCTCTCACGAAGACCATCCCAATCGTTCAAGCGCCCCGATCAAACGGTATGTAACAATCATCAAGCGGAACAACTATGTTAGGGCGTGCCTTCTAGAAGACTCGGTCTAACGGTGGATCCATTGGGGGGCTAAGGTGAGGGCTCTCCTAAGGTTAGGATCCATATGTGGTTTATGAAAAGAACACACATCCAATGACACTAGTGGATCCTTATGTGGTTTGTGATAAGAACACACATGCAATCACACTGGGTGGATCCATATGTGGTTTATGAGAGGAACACACATGCAATGACACTGGTGACATGTGGTTTGTGAAAAGAACACACATGCAATGACTAACTGTGGTTAATGAAAAGAGCAGACATGCAATGACACTGGTGGATCCATGTGTGGTTTGTGAGAAGAACAAACATGCAATGACACTGGCTGTGGTTCATGAAAAGAACAGACATGCAATGACACCGGTGGATCCTTGTGTGCTTTGTGAGAAGAACAGACATGCAATGACTCTAGCTGTGGTTCATGAGAAGAACACACATGCAATGACACTGGTGGATCCATGTGTGGTTTGTGAGAAGAACAGACATGCAATGACTCTAGATGTGGTTCATGAGAAGAACACACATGCAATGACACTGGTGTATCCTTATGTGGTTTGTGAGAAGAACACACATGCAATGACTCTAGCTGTGGTTCATGAAAAAAACACATCCAATGACTCTAGTTGTGGTTCATGAGAAGAACACACATGCAATGACACTGTTGTATCCTTATGTTGTTTGCGAGAAGAACACACATGCAATGACTCTACCTGCGGTTCATGAAAAGAACACACATGCAATGACTCCAGTTGTTGTTAGTAAAAAGAACACACATGCAATGACACTGGTGAATCCATGTGTGGTCTCTGAAGAGAACACACATTTCAATGACACTGGTGGATCCATATGTGGTATGTGAAAAGAACACACATGCAATGACTCCATTTGTGGTATGTGAAAAGAACACACATGCAATGAGACTGGTGGATCCATGTGTGGTCTCTTATACATTTCAATGACACTAGTGGATCCATCTGCGGTATGTGAGAAGAACACACATGCAATGGCTGCAGTTGTTGTTAGTAAAAAGAACACACATGCAATGACACTAGTGGATCCATGTGTGGTCTCTGAACTGTAGCTATGGTTAATGAGAAGAACACACATGCAATGACACTGGTGGATCCATAGGTGTATTGTGAAAAGAACACACATGCAATGACACTAGTTGTTGTTAGTAAAAAGAGCACACATGCAATGACACTGGTGGATCCATGTGTGGTCTCTGAAGAGAACACACATTTCAATGACACTGGTGGATCCATATGTGGTATGTGAAAAGAATAGACATGCAATGACACCAGTTGTTGTTAGTAAAAAGAAAACACATGCAATGACACTGCTGTATCCTTTTGTGGTTTGTGAGAATAACATACATGCAATGACTCTAGATGTGGTTCATGAGAAGAACACACATGCAATGACACTGGTGGATCCATATGTGGTTTATGAGAAGAACACACATGCAATGACACTGGGTGCGGTTCATGAAAAGAACAGGCATGCAATGGCACTAGTGGATCCATATGTGGTTTGTGAGAAGAACAGAAATGCAATGACTCTAGTTGTGGTTCATGAGAGGAACACACATGCAATGAAACGGGGTGTGGTTCATGAGAAGAAAACACATGCAATGACACTAGTGGATCTATATGTGGTTTCTGAGAAGAACAGACATGCAATGACTCTAGTTGTGTCTCATGAGAAGAACACACATGCAATGACACCGGTGTATCCTTATGTGGTTTGTGAGAAGAACACACATGCAATGACTATAGCTGTGGTTCATGAAAAGAACACACATCCAATGACTCTAGTTGTGTTTCATCAGAAGAATACACATGCAATGACACTGGTGGATTCATGTGTGGTTTGTGAGAGGAACAGAGATGCAATGACACTGGTGGGGTTCATGAAAAGAACACACAGGCAATGACACTGGTGGATCCATGTGTGGTCTCTGAAGAGAACACACATTTCAATGACATAGGTGGATCCATATGTGGAATGTGAGAAGAACACGCATGCAATGACTCCAGTTGTTGTTAGTAAAAAGAATACACATACGATGACACTGGTGGATCCATGTGTGGTCTCTGAAGAGAACACACATTACAATGACACTGGTGGACTCCATTTGTGGTATGTGAAAAGAACACACATGCAATGACACTGGTGGATCCATGTGTGGTCTCTGAAGAGAACACACATTTCAATGACACTGGTGGATCCATATGTGGTATGTGAAAAGAACACACATGAAATGACTGCAGTTGTTGTTAGTAAAAAGAACACACATGCAATGACACTAGTGGATCCATGTGTGGTCTTTGAAGAGAACACACATGCAATGAATCTAGCTGTGGTTAATGAGAAGAACACACATTCAATGCCACTTGTGGATCCATAGGTGTATTTGTGAAAAGAACAGACATTCAATGACACGAGTTGTTGTTAGTAAAAAGAGTAGACATGCAATGACACTGGTGGATCCATGTGTGGTCTCTGAAGAGAACACACATTTCAATGACATAGGTGGATCCATATGTGGTATGTGAGAAGAACACACATGCAATGACTCCAGTTGTTGTTAGTAAAAAGAACACACATACAATGACACTGGTGGATCCATGTGTGCTCTCTGAAGAGAACACGCATTTCAATGACACTCGTGGACTCCATTTGTGGTATCTGAAAAGAACACACATGCAATGACACTGGTGGATCCATGTGTGGTCTCTGAAGAGAACACACATTTCAATGACACTAGTGGATCCATATGTGGTATGTGAGAAGAACACACATGAAATGACTGAAGTTGTTGTTAGTAAAAAGAACACACATGCAATGACACTAGTGGATCCATGTGTGGTCTCTGAATAGAACACACATGCAATGACTCTAGCTGTGGTTAATGAGAAGAACTCACATGCAATGACACTGGTGGATCCATAGGTGGATTGTGAAAAGAAAACACATGCAATGACACCAGTTGTTGTTAGTAAAAAGAGCACACATGCAATAACACTGGTGAATCCATGTGTGGTCTCTGAAGAGAACACACATTTCAATGACACTGGTGGATCCATATGTGGTATGTGAAAAGAATAGACATGCAATGACACCAATTGTTGTTAGTAAAAAGAAAACACATGCAATGACACTGGTATATCCTTATGTGGTTTGTGAGAATAACTGACATGCAATGACTCTAGAGTGGTTCATGAGAAGAACACACATGCAATGACACTGGTTGATCCATATGTTGTTTATGAGAAGAACACACATGCAGTGACACTGGGTGCGGTTCGTGAAAAGAACAGACATGCAATGGCACTGGGGGATCCATATGTGGTTTGTGAGAAGAACAGACATGCAATGACTCTAGCTGTGGTTCATGAGAGGAACACACATGCAATGACACTAGGTGTAGTTCATGAGAAGAAAACACATGCAATGACACTAAAGGATCCATGTGTGGTTTGTGAGAAGAACATACATGCAATGACTCTAGTTGTGGTTCATGAGAAGAACACATATGCAATGACACTGGTGGATCCATATGTGGTATGTGATAAGAACACACATGAAATGACTGCAGTTGTTGTTAGTAAAAAGAACACACATGCAATGACACTGGTGGATCCATGTGTGGTCTCTAAAGAGAGCACACATGCAATGACTCTAGATGTGGTTAATAAGAAGAACACACATGCAATGACACTGGTGGATCCATAGGTGGATTGTGAAAGGAACACACATGCAATGACACCAGTTGTTGTTAGTAAAAAGAAAACACATGCAATGGCACTACTGTATCCTTATGTGGTCTGTGAGAAGAACACACATTACAATGACACTGGTGGATCCATATGTGGTATGTGAAATGAACACACATGAAATGACTGCAGTTTTTCTTAGTAAAAAGAACATACATGCAATGACACTGGTGGATCCATGTGTGGTTTGTGAAAATAACACACATGCAATGACTCTAGTGGATCCTTATGTGGTTTGTGGAAAGAAAACACATGAAATGACACCAGTTAATCCATATGTGGTTTGTGGAAAGAACACACATACAATGACACTGGTGGATCCATATGTGGTTTGTGAAAAGAACACACATGCAATGACTCTAGTGCCGGTTTTAGTATAAGAACACACATACAATGACTCTAGTGGGTCCATATGTGGTTTGTGAAAAGAACAGACATGCAATGACTGTAGTGGATCCATATGTGGTTTGTGGAAAAGAACACAAATGCAATGAACACTGGTGGATCCATAAGTGGTTTGTGGAAAGAACACACATGCAGTGAACACTGGTTGATACATATGTGATTTGTGAAAAGAACACACATGCAATGACTCTAGTGGGTCCATATGTGGTTCATGACAGGAACACACATGCAATGACATTGGATGATCCATATGTGGTTTGTGACAATAACACACATGCAATGCCATTGGTGGATCCATGTGTGGTTTGTGAGAGGAACAAGTATGCAATGACACTGGTGGATCCTTATGTGGTCTTTGAGAAGAACACACATGCAATGACACCAGTTGTTGTTAGTAAAAAGAAAACACATGCAATGACACTGGTGTATCCTTATGTGGTTTGTGAGAATAACAGACATGCAATGACTCTAGATGTGGTTCATGAGAAGAACACACATGCAATGACACTGGTGGATCCATACGTGGTTTATGAGAAGAACACACATGCAATGACACTAGCTGTGGTTCATGAGAAGAACACACATGCATTGACTCTAGATGTGGTTTATGAGAAGAACACACATGGCATGACACTGGTGGATCCATATGTGGTTTATGAGAAGAACACACATGCAATGACACTGGGTGTGGTTCATGAAAAGAATAGACATGCAATGGCACTGGTGGATCCATAAGTGGTTTATGAGAAGAACATACATGCAATGACTCTAGATGTGGTTCATGAAAAGAATACACATCCAATGACACTAGTTGTGGTTCATGAGAGGAACACACATGCAATGCCACTGGGTGTGGTTCATGAGAACAAAACACATGCAATGACACTGGTGGATCCATGTGTGGTTTGTGAGAAGAACAGACATGCAATGACTCTAGATGTGGTTCATGAGAAGAACACACATGCAATGACATTGGTGTATCCTTATGTGGTTTGTGACAAGAACACACATGCAATGACTCTAGTTGTGGTTCATGAAAAGAACACACATCCAATGACTCTAGTTGTGGTTCATGAGAAGAACACACATGCAATGACACTGGTGGATCCTTATGTGGTTTGTGACAAGAACACACATGCAATGACTCTAGCTATGGTTCATGAAAAGAACACACATCCAATGACTCTAGCTGTGGTTCATGAGAAGGACACACATGCAATGAAACTGGTGGATCCATGTGTGGTTTGTGAGAGGAACAGACATGCAATGACACTGGGTGTAGTTTATGAAAAGAACACACATGCAATGACACTTGTGGATCCATGTGTGGTCTCTAAAGAGAACACAGATTTCAATAACACAGGTGGATCCATATGTGGTATGTGAAATGAACACACATGCAATGACTCCATTTGTGGTATGTGAAAAGAACACACATGCAATGACACTGGTGGATCCATGTGTGGTCTCTAAAGAGAACACACATTTCAATGGCACTGGTGGATTCATATGTGGTACGTGAAAAAAAACACATGAAATGACTGAAGTTGTTGTTAGTAAAAAGAAAACACATGCAATGACATTGGTGGATCCATGTGTGGTTTGTGAGAAGAACATACATGCAATGACTCTAGATGTGGTTCATGAGAAAAAACACATGCAATGACACTGGTGTATCCTTATGTGGTTTGTGAGAATAACAGACATGCAATGACTCTAGATGTGGTTCATGAGAAGAACACACATGCAATGACACTGGTGGAATCATATGTGGTTTATGAGAAGAACACACATGCAATGACACTGGGTGTGCTTCATGAAGAGAACAGACATGCAATGGCACTGGTGGATCCATATGTGGTTCGTGAGAAGAACAGATATGCAATGACTCTAGCTGTGGTTCATGAGAGGAACACACATGCAATGACACTAGGTGTGGTTCATGAGAAGAAAACACATGCAATGACACTGGTGGATCCATGTGTGGTTTGTGAGAAGAACAGACATGCAATGACTCTAGTTGTGGTTCATGAGAAGAACACACATGCAATGACACTGTTGGATCCATATGTGGTATGTGAGAAGAACACACATGAAATGACTGCCTTTGTTGTTAGTAAAAAGAACACACATGCAATGACACTGGTGGATCCATGTGTAGTTTGTGAGAGGAACAGACATGCAATGACACTAGGTGTGGTTCATGAAAAGAACACACATGCAATGACTTTAGTGGGTCCATATGTGGTTTGTGAAAAGAACACACATGCAATGCCTCTAGTGGATCCATATGTGGTTTGTGGAAAAAGAACACACATGCAATGAACACTGGTGGATCCATAAGTGGTTTGTGGAAAGAACACACATGTAGTGAACACTAGTTGATCCATATGTGATTTGTGAAAAGAACACACATGCAATGACTCTAGTGGGTCCATATATGTCGTGGTGGTGTCACGGCAGATGCCATGGATAGGCTAAAGGTGGGGACTAATAAACTCTAGGGGAATCCAGGGAGGGATAGTGGAGTGATTCTCCACACAGTAGATTGTATTGCTTTCCTTTCAAGTTTACAAGTGCTCCTAGAGCTGTATTGGCGAGATGAGGAAGAAGAAGCTCTCTTACTCTCACCTACAGTTCACCCCTAGAACCTTAGCCAAATCGGTATAGAAGAAAAACCCAACCCCCTCTACTGAAACCCTAGCCCTCCTTATATAGAGGCGGCTTGGTCTCTGCCTAGGGCATACGTGGAGGCATATTCCTAAGAATATGCCTCCTCTCAAAGTGGTAACCCGACCGGGGTGCTTTTCCCCCGCGTCACACATGTTTTAGCTACGTGAGCCTCTGCGCCAGCGTCGGCACACAGGCGTCATCACCCTTGTCGGCCATGACCGGTGGTCCCGCCTTGCTTGCTTCGCTCATGCGGCGCACTGGCCTTTTTTTGACCAGAGAGATTCCTTCCTTCTCCCAGAAGCTAAACGGGACCCGGATCATGGTACATCCGGCCACACCTGTTCCTGCATACAAGTTAGACAAGCACTTCCGACTTACTCCTTAAGTCGGCTGATATAATATTAGGCGACCCCCTGGTCCGGGTTACTCCGTGATCCGGCCTGCCTTGAGGTGACCCGGCCAGCATTCGCTTTGGCCTTGCCGAACCTCGGCTAACTCGGCCTCTATACCCCGGAGTGACCTTACCCGGGGTTATCCCTAACATTAGTCCCGAGCGAGTGCGGTCTTAGCCGCCTTGGCCGCTAAGGCCACATCAGGTTCATTTATGTTCGAGCCTTGGACGTTATTTCCGATTTAGCTCTTTATCTCGGATTATGTGGATTTATGTTCCCTTCGCGTGTTCCAAGTTTTCACTTGTCGGCCGGGTTACCACTTTGACTCGGATCTCATGGATTTACGTTCCCTCTGCACATTCTAAGTTTTTACCTGCTGTCCAGGCTATCATGGCTCTATCCGGGCCTTGTTTCCTTCTTTCATATGCCAACCCATGTGGAGGTTAATCATTACGTTGTCTTATTTTAAGGGCCTGCACTGTGCGAGGGTCACGTCACGCCTGCCTCCTTGTTTACTGCATCAGTGCGTCATGTCATGGGATCGCCTCTGCCCTGTGGCCCTCCGTGTGGCTCCTCACTGATTGGCTGAGGCAGGTGATACACGGCCACACCATGTGGCTCATTTGCAGGGCGCGATCCCACTCATCCTCTTAGGGGGTGGTTAAGTAGCGGAGGGGCGCACCCCTTAGGATTTTTTCCTCTTATGCGCCCCTCTGCCCGTTGCTCTTCTTCTTCATATTCCTCGCGATGCCACGATGCTCTCGCGCAGCCACCGTTGCGCATCTCCCTCGCCATGGGTCCTCGCCAATCCAGGCCTCTGACCCCCGCCGCCGCTAGCGCCAGCGAGGGTAGTGAGTACGAGATGACGGAGGAGGAGCTCGTCGTCGCCGAGCAAGAAATGGAGGAGGACGTCGCTGCGGCAGACCGTGGCGCGTGGGTCGGATCATGGGTCTGTCAAGATGACCATGACTGGCTCTACCAGACCAGACGCATCCCTGCCAACGTCGTCGCTCGTCTCCCCTCCGCCGAACTGGCCCCCTCACCCAATCCGGGTGATTTCGTCGTGTTCTTGTCCCATTTCCAACGGGGGTTCGGCTTGCCGGTGAGCGACTTCTTCCGGGACTGGCTTAGCACCTACCACTTGCAGCCGCACCACCTTCCAGCCAACGCTATCAGTTCTCTCTCTGCTTTTGCTTCTACGATCGAGGGCTACACCGGACTGTGGCCCACGAAAGAGCTGTGGATACGGTTTTTCGGCCTTCGTCGTAACGTCATCCCCAACATCCAAGTCGAGTCGGAGGATAAGCAGCTCACCAAATTCGGAGCTGCGTCCATCTCACCCCGGAGGACTTCCGTTTTCCCTCGGGTCACCGGGCTTGACTCCTGCAAAGGATGGGCCCGGACCTTCTTCTATGTCCGGAACGCGGGCACTGAAGATTTGATTCGGTTGCTCCCCTATACTCCGGGTCCACCTAATCCGGAATTTTGGGAGGAGATCTCCAAGAAGCCTACGGCCCTGGCCAACCAGGTTAACAAGAGGTTTGTGGAACTGAACAAACTCGGATTGCGCAACGAGGATGCTATGATCACATTCATGTGCAACCGAATCTCTCCCCTCCAGAAGCGCACCCACAAGGTGTGCCATATGAGTTTCGGCCGCGACCCCAACCGAACCTCCTCCTTCGAGCTGAGAAACACGGAGATTTTTCGCTGGGTTAAGGCTCTCTTTACCACCCACAAGGATTTCTCCGCTGAATGGACGTGGGGAATTGAGCACTTCTGTCGTGACAGGCTCCCTCCCGCGGTAAGCTTCGCGGGACAAACTTACTTTGGATTAAATATATGTCGGTTTCTGTTGTATTTTTGACTCTGTTCTTCATTCTTTTTCTCAGCTATTCCTTCAGCAAACCCTTGAGGACGGCACAGATTTGACCCTTAAGTGGGCACCGGACCGAGAAACCCCGGATGAGGAGGAGCCGGACCAGGAGATGTTTCTCCCTATGACCGATGCTACAAAACGACCCAGCGGTAAATTCTCTTCTCTTAGAGACTGGCCTGATGATGAGGATGACTCGGATGTTGACGTGATTGAACCTGTTGAGGATGTCCCTCTTTCTTTTGCCTTTCCGGCATCAGCTAACCCTGGTGGGCATATCCATGAGGATCCTCCACTTGCCACGGACGAACCGGTTCCGGTGGCACCGAAGAAGAAACGTGGAGCCGCACCGAGTTCCTCCTCCGGACCTTCTCAGCCTGCAAAAAGGCGAAAGAAGGTCGGAGACAAAACTGCCTCCAAGCCGGCAGGCAAAGCCCTGGCACGAAGGGCTCGGAAACCCAAGGAGGCCCAAACCTCGGATGCGTAAGTCATTTTTCTTTCCGTAACCCACTTTTCCTCGCATTGTTGTAATTCCTCTTCTGACATTATTCTCTTCTGCAGGGCTCTGGTGGAGGTCCCTCAGAGCGGATCTAGCATCTCTTCACCGCTCGGATCTAGCCCTTCTCCCCTTCGTGACGACGAGTCATGTCCGCTGAGCCCTATTCCAGAGGGTTCCGTGGCTACTCCGGATCAGGAGTGCAACCTCGGAGCGGGAGGGATCGGTCTAGCCGAGGCGACGGCGTCCACAACTTCGGCATCGCCGCAACCAGCAGCCACCGAGTCTACCTCAACACCAGCACCGCCCCCAGCACCGGCAGCAGTTCTAGTACCAGCAACCGAATCAGCACCAGCACCCATTCCGGCACCAAGAAAATCAACCGCACCAACTTCTTCCGCCTCGTCCGAGTCATCTCAACCTCGGCGAGGAACTACCCCAGCAGCTCCTAAGGGGAAATCCGCTGCAGTTACTTCTTCTCAGCAAGCCAAGGGTAAAAAGGCTCCGGACGCTACCAAGTCAACATCCGTCGAGGCTGGGCAGCGAACCCTAGCGTCAATGCTTCCCAAGAAAGCTCCAGCAGCAAAGGATGCCCCTGCCGATCCAACTAACACGCAGCAAATGGTTCTGCATACTAGCCCAACTCTTGCTTTGGTTGAGAGGAAAGAGGCGCATGTGAAGGGCTTGGTGGCGCCCCATATGCCCACTAGTGAGCGGTATCCTCCGAGCCTGATTGAGTTCGTCATGAACTGGAACAAGGCGGAGTTTGTCCACAACGACGATCTCCCGGAAAAGTTCGGCCCCGCAGAATTTTCTGCCCAAATGAACACAGCCGCCAAGGCAATTAACCTCGCGGGGCGGATGATGGAGGTATGTCGTTTCTCCTTGACATGCTGTAGATAATAACCATTAGTCCCCGAGCCTCCGGTGGAGTAACCTATTACTCGGCCGGATGCTCATTAGAAAACTAACGTAGCTCTATGAGAACTTCGAATATGCACACACCTAGAGCCGGGTTAAGTTCCACTTGGCCCGGATCTTGCACACTTCGAATACGCACACACCTAGAGCCGGGTTAAGTTCCACTTGGCCCGGATCTTGTACACTTCGAATATGCACACACCTAGAGCCGGGTTAAGTTCCACTTGGCCCGGATCTTGTACACTTCGAATATGCACACACCTAGAGCCGGGTTAAGTTCCACTTGGCCCGGATCTTGTACACTTCGAATATGCACACACCTAGAGCGGGTTAAGTTCCACTTGGCGGATCTTGTACTCGAATATGCACACACCTAGAGCGGGTTAAGTTCCACTTGGCCCGGATCTTGTACACTTCAAATATGCACACACCTAGAGCGGGTTAAGTTCCACTTGGCCCGGATCTTATACACTTCAAATATGCACACACCTAGAGCCGGGTTAAGTTCCACTTGGCCCGGATCTTGTACACTTCGAATATGCACACACCTAGAGCCGGGTTAAGTTCCACTTGGCCCGGATCTTGTACACTTCGAATATGCATCAAGCTAATTTAAGCTTCTGTACTTTTTTCAGGTGACCACCAATCGCCGGAGTGCTGAATTCCAACGCTTGCTTGATACCCACAAGATACTACGCGCAAAGCACGTTGCACTTATCGTGGAGCATGAAAAAAGGGGTAAGTTTCTCCCTTGGCGCTTCTCCGTTTTTCTTCATCTTCTTCTGCCGAACTAATCTCATCATTCGGTTTCTGCAGCTGGGGTGGAGGCTGAGAACAAGATCATGCGGAAGAACTTGGAGCAAATCAATGGTATGTCCTTTTTATCCGACCTTGTAGTGTTTTCCATTTCCCTTTCTCCTTGGCTCGACAAACATTCATTCCTCGGCTCCGCTGGGTCAACATACTATTTCAGCATCGCTTGAGGATAGTGTGCCCGTGCCTGATATGATGCTGCATTTTCTCGAACAAACAGGGCAGCATCAAGCCGAGCTGAAGAAAAAAGATGATGAGCTTCCTCTCCTCCGGACCAAGGACAACGGAATTGCCAGGCTCAAGGCTGAGATGGAGAAGATGAAGGCCCAGCACCAAACCGAGATCCAAAAGGTTGGCTAGAACTTCACAGAAGAGCGCGAGCGCCTTACTCTCCAGATCTCCAAGGACCAGGACCTACTCAAAGAATCCGACATCCAGCTTGGATCGGCAAACGCTGAGCTTGAGCAACTTCGCAAGAGACGCGATGACTGCATCAAGGAGTTGACCCGGATTCACAGCCACATTTCACGTAAGTTCCTTTCCCTTATCCAACATAATTCTCCGGGTTATTTCATATGTCTTTTCTTCAGCTTCTTCCTTTGCCTTGTTTCCAGGCCACTTTCCAGAGGGTACTCCTATTGCGAGCGCTGTTGTTGCCAATTTCCCCCGAGAGAGGGATACTCCCGTCGCTCTTGACGGTGAGAGCATTCCCTTAGACATGGAGGACCTATTGGTCAGCCTGTCATCTCGCGTGGAAATCATCAAGACCTACGACAAGGATCTCCTCGACGTTTCAGTCTGAGTTTTCAACACGTTCTGGCCCGGTGAGAGCGCTCGAAGAGATCAGACTTCTTCTGAAAAGCTGTCGGATATCGAGACCGGCTCGACCTCGGAGGGAGTCCATTGGGCGTGCGCAGTGATACTATCCTTCACCACATACTCACATGGTATGAGAAGATCGACCTCAGCCTCCTTACACGCCGGCGCACCGGATCCAGATGGACTAATGAACCGAAGTGGGTAGCTCGGCGTCAGGCTTGCACCTACAGCCTCATCGAATATTCTCCTATCCATGACTGGGTTGAAGGACCGAGCTTCCTGGAATCCGCTGGGGACGAGAACGCTGAAGACGGGTCGGATGATGATGAGGAAGGCGATGCCTCAGATATTGAAGACAGCGAAGACGACGCCGAACTTCCTCCTCCTACTGCTCCTTAGGTCAAAAAAAAACTTGAAAATTTATCAGATCCCCGGTATGCCGTGTGCAACTGTATGTTGTGTATATGTGATATTTTGCTACTAAGGTCTTATGCCGGGTTAACTTGGGCGTAGTCCCCGAGTTTCTTTTTCTTGTTCGTCCAATCTTTTGGCTCGGATCGTGTCTACCTTGATTCGGTTTTCTGACTTACGAATCCGAGCTTCAAAAATCGTCTTAACAATACTAAGGAACTTTTAGACTTAGCTCAAAAAATAAAGTTGCATAATAACTTGAAAATAAATACAGGGTTAGTCCGAAAACCAAACGTTAGCTCGAATAAATTCGTTTCCTTAGTCGCTTTTCATGTGCTACGCAATTCCAAACTTGTTCTCTTGCTTGCCATGAAGCCAGTTCTTGTTGGACAGCAGCAAGTCAAAGAGTTGGGTTTTTGGTGCTCACACATTACTAATCCGGGTTAAGTAGAACAACTTATTCCAGCTAACGCACAAGAGACAACAACAATAATTATTAAGGCCGTCCCCGAGTTACTGCTCGAGGCGCTACTATTTCATTGATAAGCTCATTGCCGACATACATACCGACATATGAGACGACTCAGATACATACACTTCTTAGCTAAGTATAGAAGGGATGAAGTAGTGCTACATTCCACGGTCGCTTAGATTCCTCTCAGGACCTGTCCGCCTTGTTCTTTTCCTGTGGCTTTGCATCTAGAAGATAGTAAGAATCATTGTGCAATTCTTTGCTCACAATGAATGACCCTTCCCATGGGGGGGATAATTTATGCATGCCAGTAGTATGTTGTACCAATAGGAGCACCAGATCGCCTTCCCGAAAGACTCGAGGGCACACTTTCGGGCTATGGTAGCGTCAGAGATTTTGCTGATATATGGCGGATCTGGACAGTGCCAGTTCTCTCGCTTCTTCCAGCAGATCAACATCATTTTGCCGGGCTTCTTGCACCCGGCTTACGTGTATTGGGTGACCCTAAATGAATCATGCTCTATGTCGGTGGTAATACAACTTCTGCCCCATATACCGGAAAAAGCGGTATAGCTTTGTTGATCGATTCGGAGTTGTTCTTAAACTCCACAGTACCGTGGTAGTTCTTCTATCCAGCACCCGCTGATCTTTGCGCTCAATGAGCCGAGGTTTTATCCGGATAATACTATTCATTGGATCTTTCCACTTGTCCGTTCGATGCGGGGTGAGCTACCGAGGCTCGTCAAGTCGGATCTTCTTGTCGTGGCGAAAGCGCAAATGCTCCTTCATAAAATTTGTGCCATTATTTATGATCTTGTGAGGATAACCGTATCTCAAGATAATGTCTTTGAGAAACGTTACGGCCGTAGCTCCATCACATTTTCTTATAGGCTTCACTTCAATCCATTTTGTAAACTTATCCACCATGACCAAAATGTGTGTCATGTTTCCCCTTGCTGGTTTGAACGGGCCAACCATATCCAAGCACCATACGGCAAATGGACACGTAATTGGTATGGTCTTGAGTTCCGACATTGGCATATGTGTCTTAGTAGCATATCTTTGACAACCATTGCATTTTCTCACCAGATCTTCTGCTTGTTCTAAGGCACTTGGCCAGTAGAACCCATGCCGGAATGCTTTTGCCACCAAGGCTCTGGATGAAGCATGATGCCCGCATTCTCCTTGGTGTATATCTCGGAGGATGTCAAGCCCTTCTTCTGGGTCAACGCATCGCTGGAGGACATTGGTTACACTCCATTTGTACAGCTCGGAATTGATAATTGTGTATGCTTTTGCTCTCCTCTGAGTTTGCCTGGCTAACACCTCCTCAGTGGGTAACGTTCCATCTTTCAGGAATTGGAATATAGGCAGTGCCCAAGCTGGTATCGCTCGTATAGGGAACACGTCCTCATCAATTTCCATCTGATTTACCGGCATAACTTCAGCCAGATCACGCTGAGCAGTCCTCGGGTCAAGCGAGGTAGTCCCCGGGTTTGCTGAGGCAGTCCTCGGGTCTCGCGTACCACCTCCCGTGTCAATGTCCATGGGCTCAGCTCCGGATTCCGTATCTTCTGGGACATAGATCGATTCGGTTCCTGGGGACGGCCTGATAGATGGTTTTCTGAGGTGTTCCAATGCTACACCCGGTGGAATTGCCTGTCGGGTTGATCCGAGCTTCGATAGCATGTCGGCAGCCTCGTTTTCCACTCGGGGTACATGGTGAAATTCACACCCCTCAAAGTAACCAGATATCTTCTGCACATGAAACTTGTACAGCGCCATGTTTGGATCCAGGGCGTCCCACACTCTGGACACTTGCTGCACCACCAAATCCGAGTCTCCAAAGCATATTATCCGACGTATGCCAATCTCTTTTGCCACTTTGAGCCCATGCACAAGAGCCTCATACTCAGCGACATTGTTCAATGCCGCGAAATGGATCTGCAATATGTATTTTAGCTGGTCCTTCTTTGGCGAGGTAAGCACAACCCCGGCGCCTAATCCAGTTTTGGTTTTTGACCCATCAAAGTGCATCCTCCAGTAGTTTGGATCTGGTGGCGGTGGTTCATATTGTACCTCGGCCCAATCCACAAAAAATTCCGCCACAGCTTGAGACTTGATTGCTTCTCTTCTGTCGTATTGGGGCGCATAAGGAGCTAGCTCGATTGCCCATTTTGCAATTCTGCCACTCGCATCCTTGTTACCCATTATCTCGAATATGGGAGCTTCACATAACACTTTGATGGGGTGCTCCTGAAAGTAATGCTTTAACTTCTTTGCCGCCATATAGACACCATATGCCACCTTTTGAAAGTGCAGGTAGTTCTGTTTTGAGGCAGACAATACCTCGCTCAAGTAATACACTGGCCTCTGCACCGACTTACCCTCTTCATTGCGCTCTACTACCATCACTGCACTTACAACTCGGTTGGGTGCGGCTATGTAGAGCAACATTGGCTCCTTTGACAGTGGAGAGGCTAACACTGGTGCAGTGGCTAACATCTTTTTTAAGTGGACAAAGGCTTCATCGGCCTGTTCCATCCAAACAAACTTATCCGACTTTTTCATGAGTTGGTAGAGAGGTAGTGCCTTTTCTCCCAACCGACATAAAAACCGACTCAACGATGCTAGGCACCCAGTGAACTTCTGGACATCGTTAAGACACTTCGGCAGCTCCATTCGTTCAATGGCCCGAATCTTAGTTGGATTAACTTCAATACCTCGGCCGGATACGAGAAATCCGAGTAATTTTCCAGCCAGGACACCGAAGGTACATTTTTCCGGGTTAAGCTTCATCCAGAACCTTCTCAAGTTTGTGAATGTCTGCCTGATGTCGTCAAGGAGCATTTTGCTTTCCTTGGTCTTGATAACCACATCATCCACGTATACTTGTAGGTTTTGACCTATTTGGTCGTGCAAACATTTTTGCATACATCTTTGATGCGTTACCTGCATTCATAAACCAAAGCGGCATAGTGCGATAGCAATAAGCCCGTCGAGGGTGATAAACACGGTCTTTATTTGATCATCCGGATTCAGAGGTATCTGGTGGAAACCAGAATATGCATCAATGAATGACAACAGTTCACATCCCGCGGTTGAGTCTATGACCTGATCTATCCTCGGCAGTGGAAATGGATCTTTTGGACACGCCTTATTCAGGTTCGTGTAATAGATACACATACGCCAAACCACTACCACATTCGGATCATCCTTCTTCTTTTCTACCAGCACCGGATTAGAGAGCCAATCCGGATACAGTACTTCCATGATAAATCCTGCTGCTAGCAATCGAGCTATCTCGTCTCCAATGACCTTTCTCCTATCCTCGGCGAAGCGGTGGAGAGGTTGCTTCACCGGCCTTGCTCCGGGTCTTACGTTCAAAGAGTGCTCGGCCAACTCCCTCGGAACACCTTGCAAATCCTGTGTGGACCAAGCAAAAATGTCCCGATTCTCACGGAGGAAGTTGACGAGCTCGCTTTCCTATTTATCAGTTAACCCGACACCAATTGTTATGGTGCGCTTCGGGAACATGTCATCAACTGGAACCTTCTTGGTGTCCTTTGCGGCTTGGAATGAAACGCTACCATGCGGGTTACTCAACGCCGGCATATACTGCTGCGTGGACTGAGATAATGCCGCCACCTCTTGGATTTTCTTTTCTCTTGCGCAATCACGAGTGACTCGGCTAGGTTAGACCCGGCTGAGGCACACTCAATGGAACGTCGGAAATCTCCAGCAATGGTAATCACTCCATTTGGCCCGGGCAACTTCATCTTCAGATAACTGATGTGGCAGCTTGCCATGAACTTGTTCAATGCTGGTCTTCCGAGTAACGCGTGATACGCACTTTCCAAGTTCACCACCTCAAACTCTAGATTCTCAGTTCGGCAATTATCTCTCGTGCCGAATAGCACGTCAACCCAGACTTTGCCTATGGGCTCACAAGAAATGCCTGGTACAATACCATGGAAAGTTGTCCTTGTAGCATGGAGCATGTTCTCCGAGATACCCAACTTGCGCATTGTATCCGCATACATGATGTTAATGCTACTGCCATTGTCAATCAGTACCTTGGAGAACCTCACATTGATGTTCGGTCCAATGAATGTCGGATCCAGCACTAGCGCATATGAACCTAGACTCGGCATAAGCTTAGGATGATCTTTGATGTTCTAGGTGATTTCCTGGTCCGACCAAGGCATGTACCTCGTCACTGCTAGTATTACCGCATTGACCTCCATATGTCGGCGCTGTAAGCTCTTTCTATCTGTTTCCTCAGTTGTGAACACACAATAGCTCTGGTGATGTTCTCTGTACTCATCCCTCCCCTTGTTTCTAGGGTACCTCTGATCCAGCTGGTGCTGATTTTCCACCTGATGCACTGCATCCCTTCTCTCATTGTTGTCATACCTCGGCGGAGGGGGAGGCAGCATTAGCTGTTGCGTGTTTGCTCCGAAGAGCAATTGCTGCCGGGGTAACTCCTGCCGAGGTTGATCATTCCGGGGTGCCTGAGCATTCCCCGAACCACCTTGTTCTATCTTACGCATCCACTCACATTGCCTCGTTGTGTGACCCGCCGGGCTATTCGGATTTGGCGTGTGAAACTTACACGGCTGGTCCAACATCGACTCATAGGTATACCTCGGAAGGTCTTTCTTTTCTTGCCACTGTTTCTTTTGCTCTGGCGTCCATGTTTTCTTGCCATCGTTTCTTGGAGTCCATTGCCCTCCAGTTTTCTGGCGCTGGTTGCTCCCTGCTCCGGGTTGATCTTGATTCACAGCTGCAACTTGTTGCGAACCATAGCGATGATCCGGTCTATCATCTCTTCTTTTTCCTCTATAGTCATTCCTCTGAGATGACCCGACTCCATCCCTCTGATAGTATTCCTCGTTTGACACGAGCCTAGGTTGAGTCGGATCACCCAAAGCATACGAATCGGCAATCCGGATCATCTCTGCCAACGTAATTGGCATTTTCCTTTGCAACTTCATCCACAGCTTGCTGCCATACCTGCACCCTTGCGCAAACCACGCTATGGCCTGTGACTCTATGACACCCTCACACGAGTTTCTCACGATACACCACCGGGTCAAGAATTCACGGTCTATTTCATTAGGTCTTTGCTTGCACATTGCTAGGGTCTGCGGCCTATTCGGCCTCTAATATGTACTTGAGAAGTTGCTGATAAACATTTCTTCAAAATCTATCCAGCAGTTGATGCTTCCGGGTGGTAAATTGTTCAACCATACTCTGGCCGGACCTTCCAACATCTGGGGTATGTATCGTACATCCCATCTCAAGTTGCCAATGGCAATTTTCACTTCCGTAGCATAGTTTATCAGCCAATCCTCCGGCTTGGTACTACCGTCATACGTCTTCGTGCCTCTGGGCAGCTGGAAGTTGGGTACCGGTGGCTCCTTCATGATCCGGGGTCCAAAGCACGCTGGACCCGGGGGACCTTGACATTCGATCTGTTCCGACCTATACAGGCGATTCGGTTTCAACCTGGTGTCATCCGGCATCAAATCCCTGCTTCCCAATCTTGACCTTATCACATGATAGTCCGGTCTTGGGTACCCCGCGTTCACCATCTCCGAATCACCGTCGTTGTACCGGTTTTGCTCTTGTGGCACACCTTTCTGTTGCATACCTCGGCTGGCGCTTTGCTCTTGCCTTGGTATATTCCGCTGCTGCGGTTGTCCTGCTCCTGCCGAGTTTCGCCGTCCGGCATTGCCATTGACAACATTCCCTTGACCGGCATTGCCTTGGTCGTGGTTATCTCGGCCAGCTTCACCTCGGCTCACACTTCGTCGATCATCATTTTTTCGTGCTTCTTTTGCTTTTCCTGCCCGCGTCAGGTCGTACAGGACGATCTGTTTGTTTCGTCTGGCCGAGGTTACTACCTCTTCTCTCCTTGGACCACCATGAGGAGACGATGCGGCTCCAGCGGATTTCTCCGGGTTACCCATCGCCGAATGGACGATTTTGGAAGCTCCAGCTCTCTCTGGGTTAACTCTCAGTAGCTCTTTGTTCTGTCTGTTCACGATCCGAACTAACTCGTTAACCCTATCTTGTTGTCTTTGACGGGCCTCACCCATCAGACCCTCTTACTCGGATGCAGCCGCATCCACTGCTCTGAGGTTCTTTGTCGGGGTACTATACTTCGGCAGCCCCACGGACAAACAGTTTTCCGATTCCTTGGCTCCATTATCACCTTCTTTGTTCATCTCGCTCATGAGATTCCTCCCTTTTACTTTTATCGTATCAACTTTGTTTGCTTTTGCATACTCACGCAGCGTCATGTTCAACGACTGCTGAGCCGCGACTATTTTCTTTGCACCTTCTTGTATTTTTTGCCTAGTTTCCTCTAGCTCGGCCTGTGCCTGAGCCGGATCTACCACTGCTGCTACCGGGTTTGCCAAGCTATCCATAGCTTCTCTCAGTACGTTCTTGGGCCTCTCTAGTGGAGGTCCTCTACCTTTCCTCGGTGCCTTAGGCGTTACCTCCGGCTCCAGTGCTGGATCCTTGCTTGCGCCTGCACCCGGCGCAATCATCATCACTTCAGCACGGTCCGGGGAGCGAGTGATACGCGCCCCATGAACCACGCTAAGTGGTGGTTCCCCTGCCTCGATGACGCGTCGCGGATGAACGCATGATACGTCCATAGCAACGTAGACCTTGTGCGCACCCAACTTGACGAAGAGGCCGTTGCACGGAAGTGGACGCGTGCCGAAGCAGCCAGCGTTGTCGCTGACAAAGTCCAGCGCTCCAAAGCGCTGAACGAGCCCGGAGACGATGCGTTCGCCGGTGCCGATGAGGTTTCTCATCCGGATCTTCACCCCTGCTAGTGCTGCTAGCCCCATGGTGGGTGCCAACTGTCGTGGTGGTGTCACGGCAGATGCCATGGATAGGCTAAAGGTGGGGACTAATACACGCTAGGGGAATCCAGGGAGGGATAGTGGAGTGATTCTCCACACTGTAGATTGTATTGCTTTCCTTTCAAGTTTACAAGTGCTCCTAGAGCTGTATTGGCGAGAGGAGGAAGAAGAAGCTCTCTTACTCTCACCTACAGTTCACCCCTAGAAGCTTAGCCAAATCGGTATAGAAGAAAAAACCAACCCCCTCTACTGAAACCCTAGCCCTCCTTATATAGAGGCGGCTTGGTCTCTGCCTAGGGCATACGTGGAGGCATATTCCTAAGAATATGCCTCCTCTCAAAGTGGTAACCCGACCGGGGTGCTTTTCCCCCGCGTCACACATACTTTAGCTACGTGAGCCTCTGCGACGCCCGCGTCAGCTGACACGGACGTCGTCACCCTTGTCGGCCATGACCCGGTGGTCCTGCCCTTGCTTGCTTCGCTCATGCAGTGCGTATCGGGCCTTCTTTTTGACTAGAGAGATTCCTTCCTTCTCCTAGAAGCTAAGCGGGACCCGGATCATGGTAGATCTGGCCACACCTGTTCCTGCATACAAGTTAGACAAGCACTTCCGACTTACTCCTTAAGTCGGCTGATATAATGTTAGGCGACCCCCCTAGTCCGGGTTACTCCGTGATCGGGCCTGCCTTGAGGTGACCCGACCAGCATTCGCTTTGGCCTTGCCGAACCTCGCCTAACTCGGCCTCTATACCCCGGAGTGACCCTACCCGGGGTTATCCCCCCAACAATATGTGGTTCATGACAGGAACACACATGCAATGACATTGGTTGATCCATATGTGGTTTGTGACAATAACACACATGCAATGCCATTGGTGGATCCATGTGTGGTTTGTGAGAGGAACAAACATGCAATGACACTAGTGGATCCTTATGTGGTCTGTGAGAAGAACACACATGCAACGACACCAGTTGTTGTTAGTAAAAAGAAAACACATGCAATGACACTGGTGTATCCTTATGTGGTTTGTGAGAATAACAGACATGCAATGACTCTAGATGTGGTTCATGAGAAGAACACACATGCAATGACACTGGTGGATCCATACGTGGTTTATGAGAAGAACACACATGCAATGACACTAGCTGTGGTTCATGAGAATAACACACATGCAATGACTCTAGATGTGGTTCACGAGAAGAACACACAAGCAATGACACTGGTGGATCCATATGTGGTTTATGAGAAGAACACACATGCAATGACACTGGGTGTGGTTCATGAAAAGAATAGACATGCAATGACACTGGTGGACCCATATGTGGTTTGTGAGAAGAACAGACATACAATGACTCTAGCTGTGGTTCTTGAAAAGAATACACATCCAATGACACTAGTTGTGGTTCATGAGAGGAACACACATGCAATGACACTGGGCGTGGTTCATGAGAAGAAAACACATGCAATGACACTGGTGGATCCATGTGTGGTTTGCGAGAAGAACAGACATGTAATGACTCAAGATGTGGTTCATGAGAAGAACACACATGCAATGAAACTGGTGTATCCTTATGTGGTTTGTGAGAAGAACACAAATGCAATGACTCTAGCTATGGTTCATGAAAAGAACACACATCCAATGACTCTAGTTGTGGTTCATGAGAAGAACACACATGCAATGACACTGGTGTATCCTTATGTGGTTTGTGAGAAGAACACACATGCAATGACTCTAGCTGTGGTTCATGAAAAGAACACACATCCAATTACTCTAGTTGTGGTTCATGAGAAGAACACACATGCAATGACACTAGTGGATCCATGTGTGGTTTGTGAGAGGAACATACATGCAATGACACTGGGTGTGGTTCATGAAAAGAAAACACATGCAATGACACTGGTGGATCCATGTGTGGTCTATGAAGAGAACACACATTTCAATAACACAGGTGGATCCATATGTGGTATGTGAAAAGAACACACATGCAATGACTCCAATTGTTGTTGGTAAAAAGAACACACATGCAATGACACTGGTGGATCCATGTGTGGTCTCTGAAGAGAACACACATTTCAATGACACTGGTTGATCCATATGTGGTATGTGAAAAGAACAGACATGCAATGACTCCATTTGTGGTTTGTGAAAAGAACACACATGCAATGACACTGGTGTATCCATGTGTGGTCTATGAAGATAACACACATTTCAGTGACACTGGTGGATCCATATGTGGTATTGAAAAGAACACACATGAAATGACTGAAGTTGTTGTTAGTAAAACGAAAACACATGCAATGACACTGGTGGATCCATGTGTGGTTTGTGAGAAGAACTGACATGCAATGACTCTAGATGTGGTTCATGAGAAGAACACACATGCAATGACATTGGTGTATCCTTATGTGGTTTGTGAGAATAACAGGCATGCAATGACTCTAGATGTGGTTCATGAGAAGAAGACACATGCAATGAATCTAGTTGTGGTTAATGAGAAGAACACACATGCAATGACAGTGGGTGTGCTTCATGAAAACAACAGACATGCAATGGCACTGGTGGATCCATATGTGGGTTGTGAGAGGAACAGACCTGCAATGACTCTAGTTGTGGTTCATGAGAGGAACACACATGCAATGACACTAGGTGTGGTTCATGAGAAGAAAACACATGCAATGACACTAGTGGATCCATGTGTGGTTTGTGAAAAGAACAGACATGCAATGACTCTAGCTGTGGTTCATGAGAAGAACACAGATGCAATGACACTAGTGGATCCATATTTGGTATGTGAGAAGAACACACTTGAAATGACTGTAGTTGTTGTTAGTAAAAAGAACACACATGCAATGACACGGGTGGATCCATGTGTGGTCTCTGAAGAGAACACACATGCAATGAATCTGGCTGTGGTTAATGAGAAGAACACACAGGCAATGACATTGGTGGATCCATAGGTGGATTGTGAAAAGAACACACATACAATGACACTTGTTGTTGTTAGTAAAAACAGCACACATGCAATGACACTGGTGGATCCATGTGTGGTCTCTTAAGAGAACACACATTTCAATGACACTAGTGGATCCATATGTGGTATGTGAAAAGAACAGACATGCAATGACACCAGTTGTTGTTAGTAAAAATAAAACACATGCAATGACACTGGTGTATCCTTATGTGGTTTGTGAGAATAACAAACATGCAATGACTCTAGATGTGGTTCATGAGAAGAACACACATGCAATGACACTGGTGGATCCATATGTGGTTTATGAGAAGAACACACATGCAATGACACTGGGTGTGGTTCATGAAAAGAACAGACATCCAATGGCACTGGTGGATCCATATGTCGTTTGTGACAAGAACAGAATCTTCAATAACAAAGGTAGATCCATATGTGGTATGTGAAAATAACACACATGCAATGACTCTAGTTATTGTTAGTAAAAAGAACACACATGCAATAACACTGGTGGATCCATGTGTGGTCTCTGAAGAGAACACACATTTCAATGACACTGGTGGATCCATATGTGGTATGTGAAAAGAACACATGCAATGACACCAGTTGTTGTTAGTAAAAAGGAAACACATGCAATGGCACTGGTGTATCCTTATGTGGTCTATGAGAAGAACACACATTTCAATGACACTAGTGGATCCATATGTGGTATGTCAAAAGAACACACATGAAATGACTGGAGTTGTTGTTAGTAAAAAGAACATACATGCAATGACACTGGTGTATCCATGTGTTGTGAAAATAACACACATGCAATGACTCTAGTGGATCCATATGTGGTTTGTGGAAAGAACACACATGCAATGACACCAGTTGAACCATATGTGGTTTGTGGAAAGAACACACATGCAATGACACTAGTGGATCCATATGTGGTTTGTGAAAAGAACACACATGCAATGACTTTAGTGCTTGTTTTAGTATAAGAACACACATGCAATGACTCTAGTGGGTCCATATGTGGTTTGTGAAAAGAACACACATGCAATGACTCTAGTGCATCCATATGTGGTTTGTGGAAAAGAACACACATGCAATGAACACTGGTGGATCCATAAGTGGTTTGTGGAAAGAACACACATGAAGTGAACACTGGTTGAACCATATGTGATTTGTGAAAAAAAACACATGCAATGACTCTAGTGGGTCCATACGTGGTTCATGACAGGAACACACATGCAATGACATTGGTTGATCCATATGTGGTTTGTGCTAATAACACACATGCAATGCCATTGGTGGATCCATGTGTGGTTTGTGAGAGGAACAGACATGCAATGACACTGGTGGATCCTTATGTGGTCTGTGAGAAGAACACACATGCAATGACACCAGTTGTTGTTAGTAAAAAGAAAACACATGCAATGACACTAGTGTATCCTTATGTGGTTTGTTAGAATAATAGACATGCAATGACTCTAGATGTGGTTCATGAGAAGAACACACATGCAATGACATTGGTGGATCCATACGTGGTTTATGAGAAGAACACACATGCAATGACACTAGATGTGGTTCATGAGAAGAACACACATGCAATGACTCTAGATGTGGTTCATGAGAAGAACACACATGCAATGACACTAGTGGATCCATATCTGGTTTATGAGAAGAACACACATGCAATGACACTGGGTGTGGTTCATGAAAAGAACAGACATGCAATGGCACTGGTGGATCCATATGTGGTTTGTGAGAAGAACAGACATGCAATGACACTGGTGGATCCATGTGTGGTCTTTGAAGAGAACATGCATTTCAATAACACAGGTGGATCCATATGTGGTATGTGAAAAGAACACACATGCAATGACTCCAGTTGTTTTTAGTAAAAAGAACAAACATGCAATGACACTAGTGTATCCATGTGTGGTCTCTGAAGAGAACACACATTTCAATGGCACTGGTGGATCCATATGTGGTATGTGAAAAGAACACACATGCAATGACTCCATTTGTCGTATGTGAAAAGAACACACATGCAATGACACTGGTGGATCCATGTGTGGTCTCTGAAGAGAACACACATTTCAATGACATGGGTGGATCCATATGTGGTATGTGAAAAGAACACACATGAAATGACTAAAGTTGTTGTTAGTAAAAAGAAAACACATGCAATGACACTGGTGGATCCATGTGTGGTTTGTGAGAAGAACAGACATGCAATGACTCTAGATGTGGTTCATGAGAAGAACACACATGCAATGACACTGGTGTATCCTTATGTGGTTGGTGAGAAGAACACACATGCAATGACTCTAGCTGTGGTTCATGAAAAGAACACACATCCAATGACTCTAGCTATGGTTCATGAGAATAACACACATGCAATGACACTGGTGGATCCATGTGTGGTTTGTGAGAGGAACAAACATGCAATGACACTAGGTGTGGTTTCATGAAAAGAACACACATGCAATGACACTGGTGGATCCATGTGTGGACTGTAAAGTGAACACACATTTCAATGACACAGGTGGATCCATACGTGGTATGTGAGAAGAACACACATGCAATGACTCCAGTTGTTAGTAAAAAGAACACACATGCAATGACACTGGTGGATCCATGTGTGGTCTCTAAAGAGAACACACATTTCAATGACACTGGTGGATCCTTCTGTGGTTTGTGAAAAGAACACACATGCAATGACTCCAGTTGTTGTTAGTAAAAAGAACAGGCATGCAATGATACCGGTGGATCCATGTGTGGTTTGTGAGAAGAACACACATGCAATGACACTAGGTGTGGTTCATGAAAAGAATACACATCCAATGACACTAGTGGATCCTTATGTGGTTTGTGAGAAGAACACACATGCAATGACTTTGGGTGTGGTTCATGAGAAGAACACACATGCAATGACACTAGTGGATCCTTGTGTGGTTTGTGAGAAGAACAGACATGCAATGACACTGGGTGTGGTTCATGAAAAGAACACACATGCAATGACACTGGTCTATCCTTATGTGGTCTGTGAGAAGAACAGACATGCAATGACACTGGTGTATCCTTATGTGGTTTGTGAGAATAACAGACATGCAATGACTCTAGATGTGGTTCATGATAAGAACACACATGCAATGGCACTGGTCGATCCATATGTGGTTTATTTGAAGAACACACATGCAATGACACTTGGTGTGGTTCATGAAAAAACAGACATGCAATGGCACTGGTGGATCCATATGTGGTTTGTGAGAAGAACAGACATTTCAATAACACAGGTGGATCCATATGTGGTATGTGAAAAGAACACACAAGCAATGACTCCAGTTGTTGTTAGTAAAAAGAACACACATGCAATGACACTTGTGGATCCATGTGTGGTCTCTCAAGAGAACACACATTTCAATGACACTGGTGGATCCAGATGTGGTATGTGAAAAGAACGCACATGCAATGTGGTGACTCATGTATTAACGAGCTCGTTGGGGAACCCCAAGAGGAAGGTATGATGAGCACAGCAGTAAATTTTTCCTCAGTATGAAACCAAGGTTATCAATCAAGTAGGAGCAAGGAAACACCCCAAAGGTATAGCTAAATTTGAGCGTTGGCGAGGCGCACTACGGTGCGGCGACAACGTGGATACCTACACAACACAACCATAGAACTATGTCCCCAACTTGCGATGAGGTTGTCAATCTCACCGGTTTTGCTGAAAATAAAGGATTAAACGTATCGAATGGAAGGAAGTAATAGTTTGCAGAAAGTAAACACAAAGTAGTAAACAGTTTGTAGATTGTATGTAAAAGAAAGGACCGGGGTCCATAGTTCACTAGAGGTGGCTCTCCTTAAGATAGATAACATGCTGGGTGAACAAATTACAGCGAGGTAATTGACAAACATCGAGAAAGCATACAAGCATATACTAATCATCTTGACTCCTTTGAGACTTGATTGGGCATTACAACATTATACATAGAACGTCATCCAACTGCATCTATGACTAATAATCCACCTTCAGGTTATCATCCGAACCCCCTCTAGTATTAAGTTGCAAGCAACAGATTATTGCTTTACGAATTGCGTGTAAAGTAAACAATACGATTGTGCTATGAACAAAGGATTCTTGTTTTCTCCCTAGTAGCAACAACACATCTAGTACCTTAGAGATTTTTGTCGCTTCCCCAGATTACCATAGGCATGAACCCACTATCGAGCATAAATACTAACTCTTGGAGTTGCTAGCATCTACTTGGCCAAGATAGCTGCTAACAACGGAAATCATGCAAGATCACAAATAACAAAGACATGATAGAATCAATAATCAATCTGAAATAGCATCTCAATATCCATCGGATCCCCGCAAACACATCATCCAGAATTACAAATAGATGATCTTGATCATGAATGGAGCTCACAAGATCTAGACATGAAAGAACAAAGGAGGAGAACCAGCCATCTAGCAACTACATGG
The DNA here is from genome assembly GCA_023614405.1 of Avena insularis. Taxonomy (NCBI): domain Eukaryota; kingdom Viridiplantae; phylum Streptophyta; class Magnoliopsida; order Poales; family Poaceae; genus Avena; species Avena insularis. Next base: position 259,468,987 of record CM042690.1, on the reverse strand, counting down.
ACCCGTAGTCCAGAGATCAACTACTCACGCATCACAACGGAGGCTTGCATGATGATGAAGAAGGCCTCTAGGGTGAATTACCCTCTCCGGCAGGGTGCCGGGAAGAGCTTCAAATCCCTCCCGATCTAGAGATGGATATGAAGGCGGATATAGACTCTTTCATGGAATTTTGATCGGGTACTTAGGGTTTCTGTATAAGAGGCAATATATAGGCGGAAGTAGAGGCCGAGGGGGTGCCTGGGGCGGCCAGGCCACCCCCTGGCGTGGGCCAGGCCTGGCCGCACGGCCAGGTGGTGTGGCCAGGCCCCAACCCCTCTCCGTCTCGTATTCTGGCTCCAAGTGTCCCTCGGTAAAATAGTGACTTTGGCTTTTGTCCCGTCCAATTCCGAGAATATTCATTTTCTGACTTCCTGAAACCAAAAACAGCAAAAAACAGGCAGCTGGCATTGTGGCTCTTGTTAATAGGTTAGTCCATGAAATCATATCAAAAGTACTCCAAAGTGTGGACAAAACACAAGAAAGTAGATATAACCAAGCATGGAACATCAAAAATTAGAGATACATTTGCAATGTATCAACATCCCCAAGCTTAACTCCTGCTCGTCCTCGAGTAGGTAAGTGATAAAAAGAAAGAATAATTTTTGAGGTGACATGCACCATCATAAACTTGATCAAAGTATTTGTAAAACATTCAAAGCTGGGATCATAGTACTTCAATCATAACATGAAAGACAAAGTTCTAGCAATAAGACAAACAAACTATGATGCAACATGAAAAGGCACAAACAAAAGATTCATGAATAACAATGCTTTGCAAGACGTTTGTTTATTTCACATAAAGAAAACATACCATAATAGTATTCATCTTGTCCCTCATAGAGTAGCAAATATAAATGCATAGGACACCTTCAAAGTTCATAAGAGTGACTAGATACAAATAGTTTAAAACAAGCAATATCAAGTTAAGCATCAATCAACTAGTCTTGGGACAATGCACATAGAACTAAGAATGGCCACTATGCTCTCAAAGTAGGTGCATAAAGGTAGAAGGTGGAGACTCAATATAATGGTGGAAGAAAGGCCTTCATAGAAGGAAGTAGGGATTCAAGTCTCATAAAGAGCTTCCAAAAATTATGGTTCTTAATAGCTTTCATCTCTGATTGCCCCTATCATAAGCATCTTGAAGTGATTAAGGTTAAAGTGAAAAATCTATGGTGTACATGCTTGACGAAGTATAAGTTAGAAATCTCAAGTTTAGTCACTGGTTCTTGTCATCGTAAGTACATGTGTATAATAGAGAACCGCCAATGGGGTACCCCTTGACCGATGATACGGAAAAATCCCCATATCAAAATGACAAGGCAAGCAGACAACGAGCATCTCAGCAATCTTCTTATTTACCATGGGAATATGGTGCTTTTTTCTCTCTTTCCTCTTTTCATAATCTCTCTTTTTTCTCATTTTTCTCAATATAGGACTCCTTTTTTTATAAGAAGAATGCTTCATAGACAGCTCATTATGATTACGCTGCAGGTTTCCACCATGTTAGCATGGATTAGACCAGCGGCCCAGGAGTTTCTCTAACACATATACAATACTCCATGGACTTACAAGCTCCCCTTTCATTTCACACCGACGACATCCATAGACAAAAGAGCATGATATCAACTAGGTACAAAGTACCCGTGCAATGTTGAAAGCGTTCCCCATGACAACATGGTTCCGCTAATCCCCAACAAATAAGTGCAAGCATATACAACATAGACGACACAATGGTTCAAGTTTATTAAGGGCAAGAAAAGTAAAGTATGCCATCAAGTTCGTGAGAGCTTTAATCACTAGTTTTCTCATAGCAAGTTTAATTTGGAAGGTAAACAAAAACATGAATATACTTGGAATAGCATATGCTAATAGGTAGGTATGGTGGACTCTTTGGAATAACTTGTTTTAGGGAGTTGGATGCATGAGTGGAACTCATAATTGGTTGCGGAGGCTAGCAAAAGACTGGGAGCGACAAACTAAGAGAGCAATAATGGCCATAATCATGCAGAGCGACAAAACATCATTGATCAAAGCATAAAGTGATACTACAAGTTGAAAACTAAAGGATCATAAAGGCTTATGGTGACTTTGGATAGTCATAACATGGTGTGAGCATGCGCCAAGTCAACCCAAATAAAGCATCAAAGGAGAATACCACTATACTATGCTTTAATATGCTAAAACAACACATGATTCATCCAAGGAACATTAAGCAATCTCAATTGTTTATAACAAGTCATGCTACAACAAATAATACTAAGCATAAAGCCAAAACAATATCAAGCATGGCATGACAAAGCATAGGTCACAGTAAAAAACAAGCTCTCTTTACCACTTAAGCATGAACTTTCCTACTTTTTTCCAAACCAAACCAAACTATTTGAAAACAAATGTATGAAAGAGGGGGTCCAACCAATTTATTCAGCAAACTAAGAAAACAAAGCAAACGAAAAACCAAAACAAAAACGAAAAAGAAGACGCTCCAAGAACAACACAACTGTGCATGAAACAATAAAAATGAAGCGTTTGGAAGAAACCTGGGATTTTTATTGATGAAGAGGGGGATGCCTTGGGCATCCCCAAGCTTTGACGCTTGTACTTCTAAGATATTTATTGGGGTGACACGCGTGGCATCCCCAAGCTTGAGATTTAGTCCATCCTTCATCTCATTACTCATTCCTTCCATACACCTGAAATTTTTCCTTCATACAAAACTTCACACAATCTTTATTAGCAACATTAGTTCACCCAAGATAATAAATCTTTAGGTTCAGTTCTAACACCAATAAAACTTCCATTAAAACACTAGCTATTGTAGCACTTCCCTCAAAAAGCTCAACTCCCCAAAAGAACTCAAAAAGGAACCAACAAAAAACAAATGCAGAAAATGGCAGAAATCTATCAAAACAGACCAGTAGGTAAAGACAAATTGTTTCGAGGACCTTATGTTGCTCAAATCAAAAGGTGTTGAACTAACGAAAGTTAGATAACAACCTGCGGTAGAAGCAAAAAAATCACGCCTCAAAAGGACGTACAGAGATTTTACATGAATTTTTACGGTGAAGCATAGAAATCTGTTTCGGGACAGCAACTTTCCCAATCATTACTTCTCTCTCATTAGAGGTTAATCTTGGCACAAAAAGCAAATAAAAAGGATAAGGAGCGGTTATTACTGAACTTCCAAGACTCATCTAAAACTTTTGGGTTATCTCCCAATAAGTACTTTTCTTTAACGCCTTTAAGTTAGGCATAAGAAGCAAGAAAAAGAATCAAGTGTTCTCAAATGAAGAAGCATTAAAACCAAATTTTGTTTTCATAGGAGAGGAAAAAGAAATCTTCTCTCTCTTCTTAGGGAAGTGTTCTATACCTTTCTTGAGTGGGAGTTGATATTTAATGGTGCCTTCTTTCATATCAATAATGGCACCGACAGTTCTAAGAAAAGGTCTTCCCAAAGTAATAGGACAAGAAGTATTGCATTCAACATCCAAAACATAGAAATCAACAGGGACATAGACATTGTTAACCATAATAAGAACATCATTAAGACTCCCCATGAGTTTATTTTTGGCATTATCATCAAGTGGGACATTCAAATAACAATCTTCAAGTGGAGGCAAATCAAGCATATCATAAATCCTTCTAGGCATAATAGAAACACTACTATCAAGATCACATAAAGCTTTGAAATCAAAATCATTCACTTTTATATTAATGATGGGTTCCCAACCATCTTTTTGTTTTATAGGAATAGAAGCTTTATGTTTCATCTTTTCTTCTTTAATCTTTATGAGAGCATCAATAATGTGTTTTGTAAAGGCCATGTTCATAGTACTAGCATTAGGACTTTTAGCAAGCTTTTGTAGGAACTTAATAACTTCAGAGATATTACAACCATCAAGATCAAAATCAAAATTATCATCTAGAGTGGTAGAACTATTACTAGCCTTAACACTACTGGTAGTGACAGTAGAAACACTAATGTTTCTACAATTTCATCTTCTCTTTCCCACTTAGCATGTAACTCAGCTAATAGTCTAACATTTTCATAAATCCTTTCTTGTATGGCATTAGTAGCTGCAAAGGGATTATCATTAGTTTCAGGTTTAGCAGCCATTTTATTCAAAGAAGATTGGGCTTCAACCAAAGATGCTATATTTCTTTCAGCATTAGAGAGTTTTTCCTCAATAGTTTTATTGAAAGTAGTTTGTTTACTAATAAAGTCTTTAAGCATAACTTCAAGTTCAGAGGGAGCACTCCTATTATTGTTGTAAGAATTTCCATAAGCATTACCATTGTTGGGAGGATATGGCTTATAATTATTGTTAACAAAATTATTACTATAAGCATTATTGCCAAAATTGTTATTTCTTATGAAGTTCACATCAACTTGCTCTTCTTGAGCAACCAAAGAGGCTAAAGGAACATTATTTGGATCAATATGGGCTTTCCCATTCACAAGCATAGACATAATAAGATCAATCTTATCACTCAAGGAGGAGGTTTCCTCAATAGAATTTACCTTCTTACCTTGTGGAGCTCTCTCAGTATGCCATTCGGAATAGTTAACCATCATATTATCCAGAAGCTTTGTTGCAGCACCCAAAGTAATGGTCATAAAGGTACCTCCAGCAGCAGAATCCAATAGGTTCCTTGAAGAATAGTTCAATCCTGCATAAAAAGTTTGGATGATCATTCAAGGAGTCAGTCCATGAGTGGGACAATTCTTTACCAAAGATTTCATTCTTTCCCAAGCTTGAGCAACATGTTCATTATCAGATTGTTTAAACTTCATTATTTCACTTCTCATAGATATAATCTTAGCAGGAGGATAGTATTTTCCAATGAAAGCATCTTTGCACTTAGTCCAAGAATCAATACTATTCCTAGTTAAGGAATTCAACCATTCTTTAGATTTTCCTCTCAAAGAGAAAGGAAACAATTTCAGCTTAATAATATCACCATCTATATCCCTATGATTTTGCATCTCACAAAGTTCAACATAGTTATTTAGATGGGCAGCAACATCTTCATTACCAATACCAGAAAATTGTTCTCTCATAACAAGGTTGAGTAAAGCAGGTTTAATCTCAAAGAAAGTAGCTTCAAGAACAGGTGGAGCAATAGGTGTGCTCATAAAATCATTGTTGTTGGTGCTAGTGAAGTCACACAACTTAGTGTTTTCAAGAGTAGTCATTTTTTTTGTTTTTGATAAAGAAAGCAAACTTCTAAAACTATTTTTTGTGTGTTTTTGATAAAGAAACAAGCAAACAAAACAAAAGTAAACTAAGCAAAACAAAAATAACAAAGTAAAGAGATTGGTTATGAGGGACTCCCCTTGTGAAGATGTCTTTGACTCCCCAACAACGGCGCCAGAAAAAGTACTTGCTGACTCGTGTATTAACAAGCTCGTTGGGGAACCCCAAGAGGAAGGTATGATGAGCACAACAGTAAGTTTTCCCTCAGTACGAAACTAATGTTATCAATCCAGTAGGAGAAAGGAAACACCCCAAAGGTGTAGCTAGCTGAACGTTGGCAGGGCGCACTACCGGTGCCAGCAGCAACGTGGAGACCTGCACAACACAACCATAGAACTATGTCCCCAACTTGCGATGAGGTTGTCAATCTCACCGGTTTTGCTGAAAACAAAGGATTAAACGTATCGAATGGACGGAAGTAATAGTTTGCAAAAAGTAAACAAAAAGCAGTAAACAGTTTGTAGATTGTACGTAAAAGAAAGGACCGGGGTCCATAGTTCACTAGAGGTGTCTCTCCTTAAGATAGATAACATGCTGGGTGAACAAATTACAGCGGGGAAATTGACAAACGTCGAGAAAGCATACAAGCATATACTAATCATCTTGACTCCTTTGAGACTTGATTGGGCATTACAACATTATACATAGACCGCCATCCAACTACACCTATGACTAATAATCCACCTTCGGGTTATCATCCGAACCCGCTCTAGTATTAAGTTGCAAGCAACAGATTATTGCTTTACGACTTGTGTGTAAAGTAAACAATACGATTGTTCTATGAACAAAGGATTGTTGTTTTCTCCCTAGTAGCAACAACACATCTAGTACCTTAGAGATTTCTGTCACTTCCCCAGATTACCAGAGGCATGAACCCACTATCGAGCATAAATACTAACTCTTGGAGTTGCTAGCATCTACTTGGCCAAGATAGCTACTAACAACGGAAAGCATGTAAGATTGATACACTGCAAATGTATCTATAATTTTTGATGTTCCACGCTTGGTTTTATCTACTTTCTTGTGTTTTGTCCACACTTTGGAGTACTTTTCATATGATTTCTTGGACTAACCTATTAACAAGAGCCACAGTGCGAGCTGCCTGTTTTCTGCTGTTTTTGGTTCCAGGAAGTCAGAAAATGAATATTCTCGGAATTGGACGGGACAAAAGCCAAAGTCAATATTTCACCGAGGGGAACACGGAGCCAGAAGATGAGACGGAGAGGGGCTAGGGGCCAGCCACACCATAGGGTGGCGCGGGTCCACCCTGGCCGCGCCGCCAGGTGGTGTGGGCCCCTCCGGCCTCCACCGACCTTGCCCTTTCGCCTATAAGAAGCCTCCTGATGCGAAAACCCTAAATAGTCAAGCCTCCAGCCACGAAAAGTTCCGCAGTGCCGCCACCACCGAAAGGGAGATTCGGGGGACAGAAAGTCTCTGTTCTGGCACCCTGCCAGGACAGGGAAGTGCCCCCGGATCCATCTCCATCGTTCTCCACCGCCATCTCCATTACCATAGCTGATTCCCATGATGAGGAGGGAGTAGTTCTTCCTCGAGGCTAAGGGTTCTACCGATAGCTATGTGTTCATCTCTCTATCTATGCATGATCATATTGTGATCATGAGCTTGTAATCTATAGATCTACCTTGCTACTCAAGTGCTTTAATAGATCTCTGCTCTCCCCATGTGTGTGAAAGTTACAGCGTGCACACCATGGTGGCACTTAGGCTAGAGATTACAAATACTTGTTATGAGTTATATTTGGAGTTGGATGTTTCTATGAAATTGTGGTGTTTGTTGGAACCATCTAGTGCTCAAGGTGACAGTGTGGGGTTCTCTAGATGGGAAAGGCTTACTTTGAGGTGTGCTGTTCTAGCCCTACCATGGATTAGAGAGTCCAACCGGAGAGTAGTTCAGAGTAGTATCATAAAGAGAAGATATTTATATGAGAGTGTTCACTAGTGAAAGTATGATCCCTAGGCCTTGTTTGTAAGCATTGATACACCGTTTGCAATTAGATGTGTTACATGTTTGCTGGCTTCCTTCTTTATTTCAGTTTGCCTTTAGTATTTTCCCACGTTAACCACACGCCATCAAGCTATTTTCTATCACCGTTACCACTTATAATTATCTACACCACTTGTATTTCACTATCTCTTCGCCGAACTAGTGTACCTATACACCTGACAAGTGTATTGGGTGTGTTGGGGACACAAGAGACTTCTTGTATCTTGATTGCAGGATTTCTTGAGAGGGGATACCTTTGACCACTTCCTCCCTGAGTTCGATAAACCTTGGGTGATCCACTTAAGGGAAAACTTGCTGCTGTTCTACAAACCTCTACACTTGTAGGCCCAACAACTGTCTACAAGAATAGAAGTGCGTAGACATCAAGCTATTTTCTGGCGCCGTTGCCGAGGAGGTAAGGTAAAAGGTATTCCCACCGGAGGATTAAAGAAGAAGAACCTCCCTCGGCAAACGCCTATTTTCTGGCACCGTTGCCGGGGAGGTAAGGTAAAAGGTACTCACATCCTCCGGTGTAAGTGCTCGAAGTTATTTCCTTTAGATTCTGCAATTTTGTCTTTTTGTTTCTTGTTTTCACTAGTTAGGCTTAATGGAAAACAACAAAAAAATTAGAGAGCTTTATAGTATTTATCTTGAGGTAGGACATGAAGTGTTTGAAGAGAAAATTAAAAAACCTATGGAACTTTATTTACATGTTAATAGCAATGTTGTTAGTATAAATTCTTTGGACACCATTATTGCTAATGCTATGGAGAAGTCTAAGCTTGGGGAAGCTGGTTTTGATGAGCATGATATTTTTAGTCCCCCAAGCATGGAGGAGAAAATTTACTTTGATGATACTATGCCTCCAATATATGATGATTACAATGATGAATATGATATTTTCAGTCAACCTACTATTGAGGAGAAAATTAATGATTACAATATGCCTCCTATATTTGATGATTATGGTGATGAGAATAATAATGATAGCTATTTTGTTGAATTTGCTCCGACCACAATTAATAAGAATGACTATGCTTATGTGGAGAGTAATAATTATTATATGCATGTGGCTCATGATAAGAATGTTTTCTGTGATAGTTATATTGTTAATTTTATTCATGATCGTACTGAAAGTTAGTATGAGAGAGGGAAACATGGTTTTATGTGTCTCAACAATATTAAGTTTCCCCTCTTTATGTTGAAAATTTTGAATTTGCACTTGTTTTGCTTTCCTATGCTTGTTGCTTTGTGCTTTAATGACTTGTTTCTTTACAAGACTCCTTTGCATAGGAAGTGGGTTAGACTTAAATGTGTTTTAAATTTGCTTCTTGATGCTCTCTTTTACTTCAATTCATATTTCTTATGTGAGCATCTTCTCAAACTATCAAGCCTAACTTAAAGTCATTAAAGAAAAGTACTTATTGGGAGATAACCCAAAAGTTTTAGATGAGTCTTGGAAGTTATTACTTCAATAATAACCGCTCCTTATCTTTTTTATTTTCTTTTTGTGCCAAGAGTAACCTCTAATAAGAGAGAAGTAATGATTGGGAAAGTTGCTGTCCCGAGACAGATTTTTGTGCTTCACCGTAAAAATTCGTGTAAAATCTCTGTATGTCATTTTGAGTCGTGAATTTTTGTGCTTCTGCCCCAGGTTGTTATCTAACTTTCGTTAGTTCAACACTTTTCGATTTGAGCAACAGAAGGTCTTCGAAAAAATTGGTTTTTACCTTCTGGTCTGTTTTGACAGATTTCTGCCATTATTTGCATTTGCTTCTTGTTGATTCCTCTTTGAGTTCTTTTGGGGAATTGAGCTTTTTAAGGGAAGTGCTACAGTAGCTTATGTTTTAATGGAAGTTTTATTGGTGTTGAAACTGAACCAAAAGACTTATTATCTTGATTGCACTAATGTTTCTAATAAAGATTGTGTGAAGTTTTGTATGAAGGAAAAATTTCAGGTGTATGGAAGGAATGAGTAATGCGGTGAAGGATGGACTAAAGCTCAAGCTTGGGGATGCCACGCGTGTCACCCCAAGAAATATCCAAGAAGTACAAGCGTCAAAGCTTGGGGATGCCCAACGCATCCCCCTCTTCATCAATAAAAATCCCAGGTTTCTTTCAAACGCTTCATTTTTATTGTTTCATGCACAGTTGTGTTGTTCTTGGAGCGTCTTCTTTTTCATTTTCATTTTGGTTTTTCGTTTGCTTGGTTTTCTTAGTTTGCTGAATAAATTGGTTGGACCCCATCTTTCATACATTGGTTTTCAAATAGTATGGTTTGGTTTGGAAAAGAGTAGGAAAGTTCATGCTTAAGTGGTAAAGAGAGCTTGTTTTTGACTGTGGCCTATGCTTTGTCATGCCATGCTTGATATTGTTTTGGATTTATGCTTAGTATTCTTTATTGTATCATGACTTGTTATAAACAATTGAGATTGCTTAATGTGCCTTGGATGAATCATGCGTTGTTTTAGTATATTAAAGCATAGTATTGTGGTATTCTCCTTTGATGATTTATTTGGGTTGACTTGGTGCATGCTCACACCATGTTATGACTATCCCAAGTCACTATAGCCTTTATGATCCTTTAGTTTTCAACTTGTAGTATCACTTTATGCTTTGATAAATGATGTTTTGTCGCTCTGCATGATTATGGCCATTACTGCTCTCTTAGTTTGTCGCTCCCAGTCTTTTGCTAGCCTCCGCAACAAAGTATGAGTTCCACTCATGCATCCAACTCCTTAAACCAAGTTATTCCAAAGAGTCCACCATACCTACCTACTAGCATATGCTATTCCAAGTATATTCATGTTTTTATCTACCTTCCGAATTAAACTTGTTATGAGAAAACTAGTGATTAAAGCTCTCACGAACTTGATGGCACACTTTACTTTTCTTGCCCTTAATAAACTTGAACCATTGTGTCTTCTATGTTGTATATGCTTGCACTTATTTGTTGGGGATTAGCAGAACCATGTTGTCATGGGGAACGCTTTCAACATTACATGGGTACTTTGTACCTAGTTGATATCATGCTCTTTTGTCTATGGATGCCGTCGGTGTGAAATGAAAGGGGAGCTTGTAAGTCCATGGAGTTATGTATATGTGTTAGAGAAATGCCTAGGCCGCTGGTCTAATCCATGCTGACATGGTGGAAACCTGCAGCGTAACCATAATGAGATGTCTATGAAGCATTCTTCTTATAAAAAAAGAGTCCTATATTGAGAAAAAAGAGAAAAAGGAAAAAAGAGATTATGAAAAGAGGAAAGAGAAAAAAAAGCACCAAATTCCCATGGTAAATAAGAAGATTGCTGAGATGCTCGTTGTCTGCTTGCCTTGTCATTTTGATATGGGGATTCTTCCGTATCATCGGGCAAGGGGTACCCCGTTGGCGGTTCTCTATGATACACATGTACTTACGATGACAAGAACTTACCGGTGACTAAACTTGAGTAGCATGAGGAGCGGCCCTCGTATTCAAGGGACATGAGATTTCTAACTTATACTTCGTCAAGCATGTACACCATAGTTTGTTCACTTTAACCTTAATCACTTCAAGATGCTTATGATAGGGGCAATTAGAGCTGAAAGCTATAAGTACCATAATTTTTGGAAGCTCTTTATGAAACTTGAATCTCTGCTTCCTTCTATGAAGGCCTTTCTTCCACCATTATATTGAGTCTCCACCTTCTATATTTATGCACCTACTTTGAGAGCATGGTGGCCATTCTTAGTTCTATGTGCATTGTCCCAAGACTTGTTGATTGATGCATAGCTTTGATATTTCTTATTTTAAACAATTTGTATCTAGTCACTCTTATGAACTTTGAAGGTGTCCTATGCATTTATATTTTCTACTCTATGAGGGACAAGCTGAATGCCACTATGCTATGTTTTCTTTTTGTGAAACAAACAAACGTCTTGCAAAGCATTGTTATTCATGATCTTTTGTTTGTGCCTTTTCATGTTGCATCATAGTTTATTTGTATTATTGCTAGAACTTTGTCTTTCATGTTATGATTGAAGTACTATGATCCCAACTTTGAATGTTTTACAAATACTTTGATCAAGTTTATAATGGTGCATGTCACCTAAAAAATTATTGTTTCTTTTTATCACTTACCTACTCGAGGACGAGCAGGAGTTAAGCTTGGGGATGTTGATACATTGCAAATGTATCTATAATTTTTGATGTTCCATGCTTGGTTTTATCTACTTTCTTGTGTTTTGTCCATACTTTGGAGTACTTTTCATATGATTTCTTGGACTAACCTATTAACAAGAGCCACAGTGTGAGTTACCTGTTTTCTGCTGTTTTTGGTTCCAGGAAGTCAGAAAATGTATATTCTCGGAATTGGACGGGACAAAAGCCAAAGTCAATATTTCACCGAGGGGAACACGGAGCCAGAAGATGAGACGGAGAGGGGCCAGGGGCCATCCACACCATAGGTTGGCGCGGGTCCACCCTGGCCGCGCCACCAGGTGGTGTGGGCCCGTCCGACGTCCACCGACCTTGCCCTTTCGCTTATAAGAAGCCTCCTGATGCGAAAACCCTAAATAGTCAATCCTCCAGCCACGAAAAGTTCCACAGCACCGCCACCACCGAAAGGGAGATTCGGGGGACAGAAAGTCTCTGTTCCAGCACCCTGCTGGGACGGGGAAGTGCCCTCGGATCCATCTCCATCGATATCCACCGCCATCTACATCACCATAGCTGATTCTCATGATGAGGAGGGAGTAGTTCTTCCTCGAGGCTAAGGGTTCTACCGGTAGCTATGTGTTCATCTCTCTATCTATGCATGATCATATTGTGATCATGAGCTTGTAATCTATAGATCTACCTTGCTACTCAAGTGCTTTAATAGATCTCTTCTCTCCCCATGTGTGTGAAAGTTACAGCGTGCACACCATGGTGGCACTTAGGCTAGAGATTACAAATACTTGTTATGTGTTATATTTGGAGTTGGATGTTTCTATGAAATTGTGGTGTTTGTTGGAACCATCTAGTGCTCAAGGTGACAGTGTGGGGTTCTCTAGATGGGAAAGGCTTACTTTGAGGTGTGCTGTTCTAGCCCTACCATGGATTAGAGAGTCCAACCGGAGAGTAGTTCAGAGTAGTATCATAAAGAGAAGATATTTATATGAGAGTGTTCACTAGTGAAAGTATGATCCCTAGGCCTTGTTTCTAAGCATTGATACACCGTTTGCAATTAGATCTGTTACATGTTTGCTGGCTTCCTTCTTTATTTCAGTTTGCCTTTAGTCTTTTCCCACGTCAACCACACACCATCAAGCTATTTTCTATCACCGTTACCACTTATAATTATCTATACCACTTGTATTTCACTATCTCTTCGCCGAACTAGTGTACCTATACACCTGACAAGTGTATTGGGTGTGTTGGGGACACAAGAGACTTCTTGTATCCTGATTGCAGGGTTGCTTGAGAGGGGATACCTTTGACCACTTCCTCCCTGAGTTCGATAAACCTTGGGTGATCCACTTAAGGGAAAACTTGTTGCTATTCTACAAACCTCTGCACCTGGAGGCCCAACAACTGTCTACAAGAATAGAAGTGCGTAGACATCAAAGATCACAAATAACAAAGACATGATAGAATCAATAATCAATCTGAAATAGCATCTCAATATCCATCGGATCCCCGCAAACACAACATGCAGAATTACAAATAGATGACCTTGATCACGAACGGAGCTCACAAGATCTAGACATGAAAGCACAAAGGAGGAGAACCAGCCATCTAGCTACTACATGGACCCGTAGTCTAGAGATGAACTACTCACACATCACACCGGAGGCTTGCATGATGATGAAGAAGGCCTCCAGGGTGAATTCCCCTCTCCGGTAGGGTGCCGAGAAGAGCTTCAGATGCCTCCCGATCTAGGGATGGAGATGGCGGCGGCTATAGACTCTTTCGTGAAATTTTGATCGGGTACTTAGGGTTTCCGTATCAGAGGCAATATATAGGTGGAAGGAGAGGTGAGGATGCAGGGTGGCAGACCCCTAGCCTGAGCAGGCCTGGCAGCAGCCAGTGGTGTGTGAGCCCTAACCCCTCTCTGTCTCGTATTCTGGCTCCAAGTGTCCCCCGGTAAAATAGTAACTTTGGCTTTTGTCCCATCCAATTCCCAGAATATTCATTTTATGACTTCCTAAAACCAAAAACAGCAGAAAACAAGCAGCCGGCACTGTGGCTCTTGTTAATAGGTTAGTCCAAGAAATCATATGAAAGGTACTCCAAAGTGTGGGCAAAACAAAAGAAAGTAGATAAAACCAAGCATGGAACATCAAAAATTATAGATACATTTGCAATGTATCAACATACCCAAGCTTAACTCCTGCTCGTCCTCAAGTAGGTAAGTGATAAAAAGAAAGAATAATTTTTGAGGTGACATGCACCATCATAAACTTGATCAAAGTATTTGTAAAACATTAAAAGCTGGGATCATAGTACTTCAATCATAACATGAGAGACAAAGTTCTAGCAATAATACAAAGAAACTATGATGTAACATGAAAAGGCACAAACAAAAGATTCATGAATAACAATTCTTTGCAAGACATTTGTTTATTTCACATAAAGAAAACATAGCATAATAGTATTCATCTTGTCCCTCATAGAGTAGCAAATATAAATGCATAGGACACCTTCAAACTTCATAAGGGTGACTAGATACAAATAGTTTAAAACAAGCAATATCAAGTTAAGCATCAATCAACTAGTCTTGGGACAATGCACATAGAACTAAGAATGGCCACTATGCTCTCAAAGTAGGTGCATAAAGGTAGAAGGTGGAGACTCAATATAATGGTGGAAGAAAGGCCTTCATAAAAGGAAGTAGGGATTCAAGTCTCATAAAGAGCTTCCAAAAATTATGGTACTTAATAGCTTTCAGCTCTCATTGCCCCTATCATAAGCACCTTGAAGTGATTAAGGTTAAAGTGAAAAAACTATGGTGTACATGCTTGACGAAGTATAAGTTAGAAATCTCAAGTTTAGTCACCGGTAAGTTCTTGTCATCGTAAGTACATGTGTATCATAGAGAACCACCAATGGGGTACCCCTTGCCCGATGATATGGAAAAATCCCCATATCAAAATGACAAGGCAAGAATATAACGAGCGTCTCAGCAATCTTCTTATTTACCATGGGAATATGGTGCTTTTTTCTCTCTTTCCTCTGTTCATAATCTCTTTTTTTTTCTCTTTTTTCTCAATATAGGACTCCTTTTTTATAAGAAGAATGCTTCATAGACAGCTCATTATGGTTACGCTGCAGGTTTCCACCATGTCAGCATGGATTAGACCAGTGGCCCAGCGACCAGTGGATCCATGTGTGGTCTCTGAAGAGAACACACATTTCAATGACATAGGTGGATCCATATGTGGTATGTGAGAAGAACACACATGCAATGGCTCCAGTTGTTGTTAGTAAAAAAGAACACACATGCAATGACACTGGTGGATCCATGTGTGGTCTCTGAAGAGAACACACATTTCAATGACACTGGTGGATCCTTATGTGGTCTGTAAGAAGAACACACATGCAATGACACCGGTTGTTGTTAGTAAAAAGAAAACACATGCAATGACACTGGTGTATCCTTATGTGGTCTGTGAGAAGAACACACATGCAATGACTCTAGTTGTGGTTCATGAAAAGAACAGACATGCAATGACACTGGTGGATCCATGTGTGGTTTGTGAGAAGAACACAGATGCAATGACTCTAGCTCTAGTTCATGAAAATAACACACTCCAATGAACTCTAGTGGATCTATCTTGGCATAATTTGATCTATGCCACGATGTATTTCATTGTACAAGACACTCACTTTCCATTTTTATACTACTCAGTTTTGCCCTTGGTTTTTTGATACTACTCAGTTTTGCCCCCCTCTCTCTATCTTTCATAGAAGCCCAAACCTGTGCGCACCAACCGTTAATTCTGTGTGATCCAACGATGATCATTGCACACGTCATGGCCTTCACAGTACAGCGTGAGACAACACGGACGTCTCCCTCAGCGAGACTTCTACAAGAAGGAACACAATGCCATCCATGGAAAACGTCATCGAGCGATCATGTCATGTTTAATCAAGTCTGAAAAGCCTACTACTGCTACTACTACGCCACAACACATGCATCATCGAGTGCACGGTCGTCGATGAACAACTGCAATTTATTGACGCTTGATTTTAATAAGACATATCCCTTTTTTACGCAGCGGCTCTCAATCTCACTTCCAACTAGGCCCCACCGTAAGAAGCTTGCATGCGCTAGTCGGAGGCCGAACGTCTCTGGCTTCATCGAGTCACTCGCAGCCATCAACACATCCCTCTACCTGATCTATCACAACCCCACAAATCTCGCTGTACAGCTACCTACCTTTCCCTCTACATTTCGACTTTTAACTATCGCCAATTTTAGGGCCGTGTCAAACTCCGTACATAGAAATTGTGTGTGCGCCCTTTGCATGTGGCTCAATACAGAACTGCCATGCATGGCTCGAGAAAAAAAACGTGTTGTACCGTGCGTGTGTCGCGGTGCACGGTGCAGTAAACTGCGCGGCGTGTTGCAGGTGGTGCAATGAAACGTGCCTTGCTTCCATCCACCTTAACTATAGAGCCCCTCTCCGCACACCCACTCCCACTCTTGCTCACTCTCCCCATGCAACCCTCTCCACCGTCCCACCAGCATCCGCAAACTCCCAAGAATACCCCGTCCGCGCCATCATCGCCTCCGAGGCCGCCGGAGAGGAGGCCCCCGTCTCCTCGCCGGTCCCCCTCGACGCGTTGAAAGCAGCTGCCGTCCCAGTCCAGGCCCTAGTTAAGGCATCGATGGCAGCCGTCGTTCCCGTCCAGGCCCCCGTCCCCCCTACCAATGCAGCCGCCAAAGAGGAGGCCCCTAGCCGGCGAGGAGGCCCCCGCCGGTCACAAGCAGATCAAGCACTTCTGGGGCACCTACGATCCAAATAAGTACATCGCTCCGCTGAACCCCTTACGACACCGGCATCGACGACCCATGGTTAGAGGTAACTAGGGTTTGCTCCCCTCTCCTGGTTCTTCTACCGTTCCCATTGTTGGATGCTAGATCTTGGTTTATTAGGATTCGCTTGTTCGCATTTCGATTGCTCGATCTTCTTACATCATCTACTCCCCCATTTTCCTTTTCTTCCAATAGGTTTCCGGCAGCGACGTCTGCAGCGATGACGAGTCCATGCACACAAGACTCGTCAGTCTTTGAGGAGGCTCTGGGCGGCCGATCTGACGCCTTCTTGAGGCGACTCGGGCTGCCTTCTGCCGGGTGAGTCTTGCCGGCACTGTCTTCAACTACTTACTGAAGCATGCAGAGGCCCTGGGCTCTGGCATCCACAAAGGCGGCAAGCGCAAGACCGTGAACATCAACGCCTACATCGATGAACACCGAGCTCTCAACATTCACCTCCGAAACCTCCAGCGGGTGGCCATCAAAGAGGGTCGCATGCCTCCAATCAGGCCCAAGGCCCCAAGATCAAGGGACTGGGCAGCAAGAATTGGAGGAATCTCCGGAGGGAGGAGGCGGAGGTGCGGGCACATGAAGGACGGGTTGGATGTGTCCTTGAATGTATTTGCATCTGCGGCGGTTGCTGCTGCTAAGCAACTTCTTTTGATTTTCTATATTTTGCTAGTATCCTATTTTTGGCTGAATGCATGAACCTCATTAAGCAACCTACTTTCTATCGCTATATCCTATTTAGCTGCGCACAGCTATATCTATATTTGTTTTGTTTTCTGAATGAATATATTCTGCCTAGTGTGATTTGCTTCTCTAGATTTGCTACCTGATCGGAGGTAAAAAAGAGGTCCAAAAGGGAACGAATTATCAAAGAGAGAATCTTCTCTAGATTTGCTATCAATTTGGGCAAAATGAAACATATCTGTTTAGCAAGAGAGAAAAAGGGTACTCTTTCAAACTGCCAGTTAAGAAGCTACCATCTTGACGAGGCCTCATCTTGACGTCTCCCTCTACAAGAAGGAACATGATGTCGTCCATGGAAAAAGTCGTCGAGTGGTCATGTCATGTTTAATCTAGTCCGCAAAGGCTACTACTGCTACTACAACACAGGCACAGGGCAACAGGGTCATCGAGTGCACGGTTGTCGACGGGACGCTGCAATTTATTGCCACTTGATTTTAATAAGACATATCCCATTTTTACGCAACGCTCTCAATCTCACTTCCAACTGGGCCCTACCGCTAGTAACTTCCATAAGTCAAGGGCCCCCCTCGAGTAGATCTAACGTTGCTAGAAATTGGTTCCATGCCACTTGCATGCAGTGGAATCGAGGTCTGCCATGAGCGTGTTTTCAATGCAGCTCTAAAGTGGAGATCGTGGCTGTTTTCCAAAAAAAAAGGGAACCCAAAAAAAGGTGGAGATCGTGGTAGCCCCCCGCCCCCGCCCACCACACGTGTCCACTCGAGGACTATGAACGGTTCGGTGTTTATAACCACCTCGACCTTCTTCTTCCATGTGCTCGTGTCATTTTCCCCCAGTTTGTCTAATCCCAAGACCCCAATCTGCAATCTAGTCCCCCAGTCTGTCTAGTCCCATGTCCCTCGCTTGCACTACCTCCTTCCCCTAGTGCGCCATCAAGCGTACGCGTGGAGACGAGCTGGAGGTGAAGCCAGTTGAAGGCGCAACAGCAGATGGCTCGGTCGTCACCAAGCAGGCGGAGGCGTCTTCTCCGGGCACGAACGCCGCTCATCTCTGCGCCGTCGAGGGTGCGAGCTCATCCGTCTAGCCAGTAGCTGTCGCCGCCGAGTAGTAGGTGGCCGACAACATCGTGGCCAACAACGTCGTGGCCGACAACGTCGTGGTGCCAGCGGTAGATCTGGATGGGGGGCAGGCGGCAGGCGGAGGCAATCCGGTGCTCTACATCAACGACCCCATCACCGTACAAGAAATCTTCGACGCAATCGCGGAGAATGACGAGTTTGAGGAGGAGGTCCGTGATGAGGAGTCCGAGGTACTACATTGCTAGATTCTCTAGTTGCAGCCACAGATTTCACTGTTCATACATAGGATTTGCTCAATCGTGTACAGATTCTTTTGCTCTTGAAGTAGGGTAGTATATATATGGTTCGATCGGTCGATTGATGCATCTGCCATCTAGTCACAAAACCCCAATCCGTCTAGTCACAAAACCCCAATCTGCTCATCTGCCATCTAGTTGAGTTTGCTAGTTGAGTGTTGATTTCGATACACAGCATGCCTATAACATTACATTTCTATTCCTTACTGAGCCCAATGATTCAATTTTGCCCCAAAATAGTGCAAGGGCATATGATGGTGTCATTTTCTTAGGGATGGTTAGTGAACCTGAGGCAGCAATACACATAAACAATATAGGCTGTGCTGTTGGTATTTTGGTTCTCCGACTCCATCGCTGAAAAAATGAGGCCCTAATTTTTTTCTCATATGGAACCTATATATAATCTTTGTATTGTTTCTGATCTATGAATGCATTGTATGATGCATATGTATATCCCTGAATATTGTTTTGTACGATTACATTTTATTTTCTTATTGTGGCCAATGATTCAAATTTGCCCCAAAGAGAGGCAGACACATTGGTGTCAGATTTTTTTAGGGACGAGTGAGCGAACCTGGGGCCATGTACAAGATCAATATAAGCCGTGCAATTGTTACTTGGTTCGCTTACGCCATCTCTGTAGAAACTTATGAGGCTGCAATCTTTATTCCACATTCATAGAACTATGATATTTGAATTATCTATTCCATGCATTCATAGTGTATAAGAATTACATTTTAGTTTGTCACCGAGACCGATGATTGAAATTTTCCCCAAAAGAGTTCAAGGGGAGACACGTATGATGGTGTCGTGTTTTAGGGATGGGTTGGTGAACCTGAGGCAGCAATGCACACAAACAATATAGGTTGTGCTGTTGGTACTTTGGTTTTCCAACTCCATCTCTGAAACAAATTATAAGGCTCTTAATTTATTCTCATATGGAACTGCATATATGATCCTTGATTTGTTTCTGATCTTTTAATGATTGGTATGATGCATATGTATATGAATGGTTTTGATCATAAGTATTTTTAACATGTACCTGAAGATTAATTGTTTGGTTTTTATTTATAATTACAATGTTTAGGCTTGTTTTTGTACCTAACTATGTATATCCCTGACTATTGTTTTGTACGATTACATTTCAATTTCTTATTATGGCCAATGATTCAAATTTTCCCCAAAGAGAGGCAGACACATTGGTGTCAGGCTTTTTCAGGGTTGAGTTAGCGAACCAGGGCCATGTACAATATCAATATAAGTTGTGCAAGTGTTACTTGATTCGCTTACGCCATCCCTGTAGAAACCTATGAGGCTGTAATCTTTATTCTACATTCATAGAACTATGATATTTGAATTATCTATTCCATGCATTCATAGTGTATAAGAATTACATTTTAGTTTGTCACCGAGGCCGATGGTTGAAATTTCCCCAAAAGAGTTCAAGGGGAGACACGTATGATGGTGTCGTGTTTTAGAGATGGGTTGATGAACCTAAGGCAGCAATGCACACAAACAATATAGGTTATGCTGTTGGTACTTTGATTCGCCAACTCCATCTCTGAAACAAATTATGAGGCCCTAGATTTATTCTCATATGGAACTACATATATGATCATAAGTATGATGCATATGTATATGAATGGTTTTGATCATAAGTATTTTTAACATGTACCTGAAGATCAATTGTTTAGTTTTCTATTTATAATTACAATATTTAGGCTTGTTTTTGTACCTGACTATGTATGTCCCTGAATATTGTTTTGTACGATTACATTTCAATTTCTTATTGTGGCCAATGATTCAAATTTGTCCCAAAAGAGAGGCAGACACATTGGTGTCAGATTTTTTCAGGGATGAGTTAGTGAACCTGGGCCGATGTACAAGAATAGTATAGGTTGTGTAATTGTTACTTGGTTCACTCACGCCGTCCCTGAATAAACTTATGAGGCTGCAATCTTTATTCTACATACACTCTAATGCAATTATTTTTCATTGTGTTGAGATGAAATGATATATGAACCGATCAACTATTGCTGAGATGCTTTATCTTCGATATCCATGGATATATTGTATTACATATACATGTTGTCAATTCCTGAGTTGTAATACAATTCAATCATATGTATGATTTCTAAGTTATGTTCTTAAAATCAACAGGAGGATGATGATGATGAAGTGGACGATAGCAAGGTATCCAGGGACAACAAGAGCCGCTTCGTGCTGAGGCGGTTACGGTTTGGGCTAATCCGTTTCCACCGTAGAGGGAGACTGTTTTGCCCATTCTGTGGTAGAGCAATCAACGTGGACCTCGACAGCATGATCCAGCACGAGGAGGGCGTTGGCAGAGGCGAAGGCAAAAGCCATAGGCTGATTACCTTGGCGCGGCACGCAGCCTTTGGCAAATTCCTCCGAGAATATGTCAGGACTGGCATGTATCCCATCGACTAGGTTGTCGCTGCCTCCTGCTGATATGCCCCTGCCCTGCTAGGCGTCTCCATGTACCGGCCTCATGCTGCCGCCCCTGCTTTTATTTTGTTTTAGTTAATTATTACCTGTGTGTGGCATGTAAGACAATATATCCGTGGTGTCTCTAGTGAACCTTCTATATTAATCTACTCCTTTATGTGGAGTGCCTTAAAATTTCTAGTGTTCAATTATATTACTGATCATGCTCATGCACACTACAAAATATTTCTAGTGCTTGATTATATTATAATTGCAAGGAATACATCAACAAGTTAAATTGGTCGAAATTTCGTATTGAAGTAACTAAATGATCTCACATTGGCGGTGGATGTTGGCATTAGCCGAAGACCTTGGAGCGGCACGCAGTCTTCAGCAAATTCCTTCCAGGTTCAACAACGGGTTGCCGCCGCCTAGCTCCGAATTCGCTTACAGGTCCAACATGATAGAACTTGAGCTACCACAGAGACCTCGGCAGAAGTGGCAGAATTGGTGCGGGTGTAACCACGACGACCATGAGCTCGGATTCTAGAGGAGGAAAACAGAACTGAGCATGGTCGACACTGTGACAGATCTCACCGGGAACCAATTCTTGTCCCTGCACCGTGCCATGGGTGCGTGCATGGTGAGGGCGAGCTCCGACTCGGGATGGGGAGGAGAGCGGGGCCGAGCAGGTTCGTCATGTCCCAGCTCTGTGCCATGGCCGCGACCATAGATTTTCGCTCCGGGGAAGAAGAAGACGCGTAATGGATGCAGGCGCCAATGCTGCAAGCCTACAGGGAGGAGAGCTGGGCTGAGCAGGTTCGTCCACGTCCCAGCTCCGCGCCATGGCTGCGATGCCCCACAGATTCCCGCTCCGGGGAAGAAGAAGACGCGTAATGGATGCAGGCGCCAATGCTGCAAGCCTAATTGACACCTAAGCGACGGGAGCGACATAACAGCGAGAACTGACAGGGGGGCCCAACTTGACGGACGTTAGCCTGATATTTTGTATTGAAACGTAAAGTTGAATTCGTGCCGAAAAAGTCCCTCTAAGTATTTGGCACACCAACTGTAGTCATCCCGGCTGATTTCAGGGAACTTAGGTACCGCGTTGCCTGGGCGCCCCAACTTTCGGGCCACAAAATGATATTCTCATCCCTTATGTCAGCCTCACATTAGAAGAATCGTGGGTATGATGGAATTTTTTCTTCTCTAGAGCTATCCTATTCCGAACTAGATAGCGTTGCTCGACGAATCTGCCATTTGCTCACGCTGCTGGGTCACCCATTTCAGCCTCTCATTACAAGAAATGTGTGCATGCTGAACTTTTTTCTCGCTCGCGCCTCCGTGTTTTGAACTGGCAACGTTGCTCGATGTAGCATCTGTATAAGGTCGCGCTGCTGGGTCCCACATATCAGCCTCTCTATAAATGAAACATGCATATGATGGACTTTTTTTTGGCCATGTCCGTTGTTTTGACCTTGGCAACTTGCTGGGTCCCAGATGCCAACCACCTCTATGCAGGAAATGTGTCTATGCTGGGTCCCAACTGACAGCCTCTATTTGAAAGAAACGTGTTTATGTTGGACTGCTATTTCGGGTCTCATATGTCAGCCTCAGAGTTCAAAAAATGCTCATAAAGGCCGAATTAAAAAGATTCTAGGCAAACTCGGGGCGGATGCCCTATTCTTCATGGCTTATATTCCATGGGCTCACTCCTAAATTGAATAGGCTATGGTCGGTGACCACAAGACCATAAAAAGGCCGAATTAGAAGGTATTGGGTTATGCTTGGGGCTGATAGGATAATTTCATAGGCTATGCTTGGGCCTGCTGGGTCCGACATGTCAGCTTCTCTATAAGTGCAACGTGTGTATGATGGATTTTTTTTGGCCGCGTCCGCTGTTTTCACCGTGGTAGCCGTGTATGGTCGTACTACTTGGGCCCTTATGTCAGTCTCTCTTGCATGTTCTGGCTTGTGGGTCCCTGATGCAGCCTTGTATGTTTTGTCTGTGGGTCCTTGATGTGAGCCTCTCTGTACAAGTATTTAAACTTTTTTCAAACCCACCCTCAAAACAAACTCTAGGGATGCTGCATGCTACATGTCAGCCTCTCCGTAATGCGATATTGCTAGAAGAAAAAATGTAAACCCAATATACGATTCGAACAAAAGACCTTCAAATCAAATAAATGTAAACTGAGTGTGTTGTCACTAAAAAAAAGATATTTATAGAATAAATATCATTAAACTTTTATTAGTACTAAAATTTATGTCTTAGTCTTCTTAAAAATATTTTGTGTGTCTATGTTTATCTCTTTTAAAATATAAAAGGGCAGCGGTCCTGGCATCTCAATTTATAAAATGCCACATAATAGAGTATTTTCTTAAAAACATGGTTAGGCAAAGTTTTGTATTTATTTTGAGAGGTGGGGGCAATGCCCAAAAGGCCGAATTAAAAAGAGTTTGGCTATTCTACATAGGCTGCTCTACGTGGGTTATACTCCGTAGGCTATGCTCCATGGGCTTCATTCTCAAATTTTAGTTGGCCGTGCTCAGCAGTCCCCTGACCTCTAAAAGGCCGAATTAATATGTTCTCGTCTATGCTCCATGGGCTACTTTCTCAAATTTCACTGGGCTATGGTCAGAAGTCCCCTGACCCCGAAAAGATTGAATAAAAATGTTCTGGCTAAAGAGAGGCCGAATGAGATATTAGATTTCTTCTCCTGTTTAATAAAAATTGCATTGTGATGTGCTCGGCCGGATTCGAAACAAATACCTCGGAGAGGGAGGGGAAAAGCGATAATTCTATTTGGCAGCTATTCATGTCAAAATTCAGCAGTACAGAATAAGGTAGAAAAATTATCAACAGATTTGAAATTCATATTCATGAGCACTTGACCAATTCAGCAGCATTTCAAAAGTGACCAATTCAGCAATACAGACAATGAAATACAATAGCAGTATAGAGAGAACTAGTCTTTGTTTCAGCTCTAAAAACCTTGTCGCGCGATCAGTTTGTCCTTTTCACCAAACACACTCGACCATTGTAGCAAGCAAAACTAACGATCAAGTATGCTTTGAGTATCTTCTCACATCAATACCTGTGTGACCCCTGTATGCAACCCAAAATGCCCAAGTCTCATCTAGATTATGACACGGCCATGTACAAGGGCGACGAGCACGCGTCCGGTTCACATTCAGCAGGACATGAAAGATTTAGCAGCAATTTAAAGTGACCGATTCAACAGTGGCATAAATGACCAAAAGAATTGACAGATTTAGCAATGCCGATATTGAAATTCAATGGATGTACAACAATGCAGCAAAGCCAAGTTTCAAAAGGAAAGCGTGACCATGCATTTTCTCCACTCGATCTGAATAAGTTCCAGTACATAGGTATTACTAAAAAATAGATTAGCAGTAGCTGAACTCCATACAAAATACTTAGTAGAAGTGTAAAACTACAAGCTTACACTAAGCTAGGAAACACTACATGTCCCATCATATGTACTCGAAGAAACGAGAATGCTTCAGTGTGTCAAAGTGCTGGCTGGGCTACGCCCTTGATTTCCTGCCTGGGACACGTCTCTCGTTTCATTGTCGCATGTTGGCCTCTAGGTCAGCAGCATGCATGTAAAATTAATACGACAAACCAAGAAATTCGAGATCCTTAATTTCGGCAATTCCAATTACAAAGGGAATCTGTCACCAACATAAACTAGCTAATTAGTACAACATTACATGCACTCATAGTAGGATCATCACAAGAGGATTAAGATGTGCTATCTCACTAGTGAATCTTGTCCAACAACAGGTTCACTATTATGCCAGTAAAGCCGCGGCTTGGACAAAAAAGACGTGAGCACTTCCTGCACGGTGTTGGCCGGCGACGGCCTAATCGTTGTCTCGGATGACCTCTTTACTACAACCTAATTGAAACTAGCGAACAAGACCAATGACCAAAACCTCACCTCGTACCGCGGTGATTTGCACGCTGCCGACCTGACCGGCCTAACGGACAGGACCAAGTCCGTGCTATGCCTGTCAATTTGGGGGACGAACAACTTGCCCTCCTTCCCGATGTTGATGACCTCAGCTCTGAGCAAGCCCGGTGCACGAACTGGCATAGACGGGTCCCATTTTTTGGGGCTGTATCTGGGCACTGTCATCGAGTGGGCAGATATGAGGTTCTCGATGAACACTTTCTTGATGATGGTGAACTCACATACTGGCTACGTGCAGACACACCGACGGTAGTTGCACGCGATCTTGTGGTCGTAGACGTCCTTGTAGGAGACCAAAGTCTGGCATATGTCGTTGGGGGCATCTACTACCTTTTCTTTCAGTGACTTGGTGGTACAGCTCCTTAGAGCATGCAGCCAGCTGGACGGCACTGGTAGTGTCCAGACTCTTAGCTATTTCGTTGAAGACGTCAACGCCAACCTTCGTCCAGACATT
Source organism: Avena insularis (assembly GCA_023614405.1). Taxonomy (NCBI): domain Eukaryota; kingdom Viridiplantae; phylum Streptophyta; class Magnoliopsida; order Poales; family Poaceae; genus Avena; species Avena insularis. Next base: position 259,443,692 of record CM042690.1, on the reverse strand, counting down.
GTTTTGCCGTTTGGGCCTCGAATCCACAGCCATCACATCCAAATGATTGGGGGCAAGGACGGATCTATGTATGACTGTTGGGCTTATTTGGAGGAGAGGGGTGGCGGCCTGGAAGGATCGATGCTATGGGTGAGATGGCGAGAAAAATGTGTGAAGTTCACGCTCGAGAAGATCCAAATGTGGCCTCTCGTAGTTGGAAATGTCTCTTTGAAGTAGGGTTTTTTCCATGCTCCTTCGGTTGTCTTCTGTCGGGCGTACTGCATCGAGCACGCCGACTAGAGTTATGGAGTAGGGAGTACTATAGGTACTCTAGACTGGCATGCTGCCATGGAGTGTTCTCTCATCACATCTCAGTTATTAGAACTGAGAGATGATTCATTTACTACTTCCATTTTTATACTACTCCCTCCAGTTCGTATTCTAATGGCCTCAACTTTGTCTAGATTCACATTAGTTAGACAGAGCAGTTGTTAGTTGAGTCACTTACGTTTTTCGGTACTTCATAGTACGTACGAAAATACCAAGATGTTGAACCTCATATGAACTTTCTAGAAAGGTATCCCTTTGCAAAGATTGGCAAGCCTACTAAAATTGCTGAAACTTCTAGAAAGGCAAGAACCCTCGGCCTAAATTGCATCATGCTTGGTGAAATAACGACAGGTTCCCAGTTCATATTCAGTAGCATTTCAAAGTGATCGATTCAGCAATATAGACTCTGAAATTCAATAGCAGGACGACAAGAATCAATTCTTGTTTCAGCACTAAAAACCTTAGTGCGGGATTAGTCGCTTTTCTCCGAACACACTCGATCATCGGAGCAAGCAAAACTGGCCATCAAGCCTGCTTTTCTGTGCATACCTTCTACTCACATCAATGACTGTGTGACCCACATATGCAAACCAAAATACCCCAAGCCTCATCTAGATTGTGACAAGGCCATGTTTCAAAAGAACAGCAAGACCATCTACTACCCCTGATCTAAAAAAGTAGCAGTAAGTCAGTATTAGCTCTACAAAATACTTTAGTACTGTAATAAAAATGATAGAACATTTGACAGATTCACTACCATTTGAAAGATTCAGTAGCACTAAATAAAATAGAAAAATATCAATAGATTTCAAATACATAATCAGCAGCACTTGACAGATTCAACGACATTTCAAAGTGACCGATTTAGCAGTACAAAGAATGACCAAAAGAATTGACAGATTTAACAATGCAGATATTGAAATTCAATAGATATAGCAAGGCCATAATTCAAAAGGACAGAGAGAACATATTCTGGCCATGTTCCAAAAGAAGAGCAAGACCATCTACTGGTCTTGATCTAAACAAGTACCATTAAATCACTATTAGTTTTAAAAAATACTTTAGTAATAGCAACAACAGAACATTCGACAGATTCACTACCATTTGAAAAAGATTTAGCAGCACTGAACAAAATACAAAAATATCAATAGATTCCAAATACATAATCAGCGGCACTTGACAGATTTAACAGCATTTCAAAGTGACTGATTTAGCAGTACAGATAATGACCAAAAAATTGGCAGATTTAACAATGCAGACACTAAAATTCAATAGATGTAGCAAGGTCATAATTCAAACGGATAGAGAGAACATATTCTGGCCATGTTCCAAAATAAGAGTAAGACCATCTATTAGTCTTGATCTAAACAAGTACCAATATATCACTATTAGTTCTAAAAAATACTTTAGTAATAGCAACAACAGAACATTCGACAGATTCAATGGCATTTGAAAGATTCAGCAGTACTGAATAAGATAGAAAAATATCATCAGATTCCCAGTTCATAATAAGCGACACTTGACAGATTTAGCACAATTTCAAAGTGACCGATTTAGCAGTACAAATAATGACCAAAGGAATTGACGGATTCAACAATGCAGACATTGAAATTCGGTAGATATAGCAAGGCCATGATTCAAAAGGAAAGAGATACCATATTATGCACTAGATCTGTTGGCCTGAACAAGTACCAGTACATAGGTATTACTCCTACAAAAAAATAGATTAGCAGTAGCAGAACTCCATACAAAATACTCAGAACTACCTTAAGCTAGAAACCACATGTCCCAAAATGATAAGAAAAATCATGTCGAGGAGTACATGTGTTCAAGTTAGGATCATCACAAGAAGATAAAGATGTGTTAATCACTAAGAATCTTGTCGATACAAAGCTTGTATTCCACAGTGAACTCTGATGGTCAATTCCAACGACGAGCGACCAGATTAGACCGACAAATCGACAAAGAGCAAGTGGCTTTAGATTTCACATAGAACACCTTCGCACACAAGCCATTTGGATGTGCAGACCTCAACTTCACCATGAATTGCAGCGACATGCGTGCCGTCGTACTGCCGCATACGACGGATATCAAGATGACATCATCACGCCTGTCAAATAGCACGTAGAACACCGTGTCATCGAACCCGGTTAGCCCGATATCTACATTTTGCGAGCCCAGTGCCGACACCGGCTTAGAGATGTACCTGCCTTTCCTACCATAGTGTAAAATGTGCAACCTCAAGGCATGGGCTTCTCTGAGGTGGGAGTGAAGCACAAACGGAATTGCAGCAACCTCGCAGCCAGGCACTATGCAGGTCCATTGGACTGCATCAGCGAGCATTGAACATGAAGACATATTTGGCTGGACAGTCCATACCAATTGGGTGTGTCACCAACATAAAGTAATTAATTAGTACGACATTACATATATTCATATTAGGATCATGACAAGAAGATTTATATGTGTTAACTCACTCTCGGTTGATATTCTTGTAATCTAGGGGGAATTCCGAAAACATCTTCAGAAGCTCGCAGGTAATGCCACGGTTTCAACAGGTACGACATGAGCCCTTTCAGCACGACTTCAACCAACGAAGGCCTGCTCGTCTGCTCAAATGTCGCTGCCATTTTGACCAAATGGAGCTTATTCCATGACGGCAGCGACCATAACATCACCTTGTACCGTGGCGATTCACACGCCGCCGACCTGACGTACCTATCAGATAGGAAGATGTTCGTGGTGTACCCTCCAATTAGGGCGACAAACTCCGTGCCCTCTTTCCTGATGCCGATGATCTCAGGTGCGTGCACCTGGTTAGTCGGGTACCGGTGCTTGTTGGAGTAGGTCACTTTGGGCAAATAGTACATCTTGTGGGCAAGTTTCAAGTGGTCAAAGAGCTCATGCACAGTCAATGGCTGGGTGACAAACTCGCATCCTTGCTCTATGCAGGCTGCGCATAGGGTGTAGCAGCACTGGATCTTGTGCGTGTAGACGTCATTGTAGGACACCAATGAACAACAGCAATCGTTGGGGAACCTGCTACCTTTTCCGCCAGCGACCTGGCGGTATAGCTCCTTGGAGCATGTGGCTAGCCTAACAGCACCGATAGTGTCCAGACGCATAGTGATTTCGTTGAAGACGTTGTCGTCGACCTTGCTCCAGCCGCAGTGCCACGGGTTGCACCTCGAATCCGCCATCCCGTCCGGACGGATTGGGGGCGTGGGTGGATGTATGTAGAGTTGTTGGTGGTTTTTGGAGGAGAGGGCTGGTGGCCGGGAGGGAGTGATGCAACATGCAAGATGGGGACTAAAATGTGTGAAGCGCGCGCCAGAGAAACGGCCAAGCGGCGTCGGCGAGTGGGGATAAACTAAACGGAGATGGGGAAGATAGGATGGCTCTTTGAAAGAGGTTTTTTCTTTTCTTCTGCTTTAAGAAGCGGCTGCATCGAGGACGTCAGCTAGCGTGAATGCATGTAAAATGCGCCCCTGTGCAATAAATTAAACATATCACTTCTTAGCGCAGTACATTCTCGTCACGTCGGTGGAGTACTATTTACAACTTCTATTTTCATACTAGTATTAGGGCATCACCTATGGTAGCAGAATTTATCTATAAGCTAGGAAGTTTTAACAAAAAGCTTTTCAATAGTTTTCGATGTACTGAATTCCTGGTTAGCTTAAAACGTTTTTTGGAAAATTTTAAGAGCAATCTATCTATCGTGCTTACTTGTAGTTAAAATTTGACACGGTCGGTGGGAGTACGTTTTACATCGAAGACCTCAAAAAAGAGAAAATTACATAGAGGTCCATAAACTTAGCAATAAGGGCCCTAAAGTTAAGCAAGGAAAAGCACTTGGGTCCTTCTCGAGCGAGAAACTGAGCCATACCCTTCGTACTACTGTACTTGCTTCACACAAACACACAAAACGCTCCTCACACTTTCGAACCAGCATGGTGGGGGCGTTCTTGGTGCTTCCTCTTCACAGGGTGTGAAATGGAACGACAATGTAGGTCGACGCACGTGGGCAGTGCCACGTTGTAGACGAGGGAGAGATCAGCGGGCCAGGGTATGTGTGGATGGTGATGAGGCAGGAAAGGAGAGAGAAAACACAATTTGTTTTGCGTGCATATATATAGTATAGGTCCTGAAATTTTGACAAGAGGTTCAACTTCTTGCTAAGATTCTACATCTTGACAACTTAACGAAATTAGGTAAAACTTGAGATAGAAGTAAGTGTGATAGATATCTCTTGGATTAATTGTCTTTTTGGAATGTAGATGGGTGCATCTTCTTTTAGTAAACGATGTTCTCGGTGTGAGTTTCCAACTATTAGGAAAGAACATTCTCAATTTTCCCATGTTTTGCAAATTTTAAAACTTCCTAGCTAACTCTGCCGACTTGAATGAGACTCTATGCCAATTTATCGAAATTAGGTCAAATTTGAACTACAAGTAAATTGTAGATTGCTTTGGAAGTTCTACGAAAAAGCTTTTCGGTGGTTTTCGATGTACTGAATTCCTAGTTAGAGCTTCAAAAGTTTGTTGGGACATTTTAAGAGGAATCTATCTATCGCACTTACTAGTAGTTAAAATTTGATATGGATGGTGGGAGAAAGTACGATTTGCCTCAAAGACCTAAAAACATTTACATAGAGGTCCATAAATTTAGCATAAAGGGCCCTAAAGTTAAGCAAGGAAAAGCAGTCGGGTCCTTCTCTAGAGAGCAAATTAGCCATATACCCTTCGTACTAGTGTACTTGCTTCACACACACACAAAACGCTCCTCACACTTTCAAACGAGCGTGCTGGGGTGTGCTTGGTGCTTCCTCTTTATAAGGTGTGAAACGGAAACGACAAGGCAGGTCGACGCACGTGGGCAGCACCACGTTGTGGATGATGGAGAGGTCAGCCAGTCGGGGTGTGTGTGGATGGTGATGAGGCAGTGTGAAGGAGAGAGAACACACAACTTGTTTTGCATGCATATATATAGTAAAGGTCCTGAAATTTGGACAAGAGGTTCAACTTCTTGCTAAGACTCTACATATGGAGAACTTAATGAAATTAGGTCAAACTTTAGCTCCAAGTAAGTGTGATAGATAACTCTTGGATCAATTGTCTTTTCGAAGGTAGATGGGTACATCTTCTTTTAGTAAACGATGTAGTCGGTGTGAGTTTCCAACTATCAGGAAAGAACATTCTTTATTTTCCCATGTTTTGTGAATTTTAAAACTAGCTAACTCTACCGACTTGAATGAGACTATGTGCCAATTTATCGAAATTAGGTAAAATTTGAACTATAAGTAAATTGAGGTTTCTTTGGAAGTTTTACAAAAAAGCTTTTTTGGTGGTTTTCGATGTACTAAATTCCTGGTTAGCTTCAAAACTTTTTTGGAAATTTTTTAGAGGAAACTATCTATCGTGTTTACTTGTAGTTAAAATTTGACACGATCGGTGGGAGTACGGTTTAGATCGAAGACCTCAGAAAGAGAAAATTACATGTAGAGGTCCATAAATTTAGCACAAAGGGCCCTAAAGTTAAGCAAGGAAAAGCAGGTGGGTCCTTATCGAGCGAGAAACTGAGCCATACCCTTCGCACTACTATACTCGCTTTACAAAAAAAAGCTCCTCACACTTTCGAACCAACGTGATGGGGGATGTGCTTGGTGCTTCCTCTTTGTAGGGTGTGAAATGGAATGACAAGGTAGATCGACACACGTGGGCAGCGCCACATTGTGGACGAGGGAGAGATTAACCGACCGGGGTGTGCATGGATGGCAATGAGGTAGTGAAGGAGAGAGAAAACATAATTTGTTTTGTGTGCATATATATAGTAAAGGTCCTGAAATTTTGACAACACGTTCAACTTCTTGCTAAGAAATTGCATCTTGACAACTTAACGAAATTAGGTCAAACTTGAGCTACAAGTTAGCATGATAGATTGCTCTTGGATTAATTGTTTTTTCGAAGGTAGATGGGTTCATCTTCTTTTAGTAAACAATGTCGTCGGTGTGAGTTTGCCAACTTTCAGGAAAGAACATTCTCGATATTCCCATGTTTTGCAAATTTTAAAACTTCCTAGCCAACTCTGCTAACTTCAATGAGACTATGTGCCAATTTATCAAAATTAGGTCAAATTTGAACTACAGGTAAATTTTCAGTTGCTTTGGAAGTTTTACGAAAAAGCTTTTCGGTGGTTTTCGACGTACTGAATTCCCAAAAGTTTTTTGGAAAATTTAAGAGGAATCTATGTATCGCGCTTACTAGTAGTTAAAATTTGACACGGTCGGTGGGAGCAAGTAAGGTTTACATCGAAGACCTCAAAAAAGAGAAAAATACATAGAGGTCCATAAATTTAGCACGAAGGGTCCTAATGTTAAGCAAGGAAAAGCAGTCGGGTCCTTCTCGAGCGAGCAACTGATCCATACCATTTGTACTACTATACTCGCTTCACAAAAAAACACTCCTCACACTTTCGAACCAGCGTGCTAGGAGTGTGCTTGGTGCTTCCTCTTTGTAGGGTGTGAAATGGAACGACAAGACAAGTCGACACACGTGTGGGCAGTGCCACATTGTGGACGAGGGAGAGATCAGTCGGCCTGGGTGTGCGTGGATGGTGATGAGGCGGTGAAGGATAGAGAAAACATAATTTTTTTGCGTGCATAAATACAGTAAAGGTCCTGAAATTTTGACAACACGTTCGACTTCTTCCTTAAAATATGCATCTTGACAACTTAACGAAATTAGGTCAAACTTGAGCTACAAGTTAGCATGATGGATTTCTCTTAGATTAATTGTCTTTTTGAAGCTAGATGGGTGCATCTTTCTGAAGGTGACGACAGCGGTGGTCTAGAGCGGTGGCCGAGCGCGGCGACGGTGGTCGGCGACGAAGAGGAGGACGGCGACAGGTAAACCGTATGTTTCCATGAAAGTTTTACAAAAAAGCTTTTGGTGGTACCCATCAAGGGTAAATTAGGAGTATATCGGAAACCACCGAGAGTTTGGACAATAGGTTTAACTTCTTGATAAGATTTTGCATCTTGACAATTTAACAAAATTTGGTCAAACCTGAGCTACACAAGTAAGAGAACAAGAGGGAGGCAGCACGAGAGCAGCGCAGAAGAGGACTTGAAGGCGGTGCGATGTCAAAGCAAAGATATGATGGGTTTCTAACATGAGGTACATGGTACACTCCACTAGTAGTAAATGTATGGACCTACTACTAGTATATGCATGCAAAACAAGTTGTTTTCTCTCTCCTTCGCTGGCTCTCACCATCAACTCTCCATCAATTTCTTCTCTGCAGCCGCGGGTGCACAGTCCGGCTTGTCTCTTCCTCGTCCATAACAGGTTCAACTTCTTGCTAAGATTTTGCATCTTGACAGTTTAACAAAATTAGGTCAAACTTGAGCTACAAGTAAGCGTGATAGATTGCTCTTAAATTAATTGTCTTTTTGAAGGTAGATGGGTGCATCTCTTCTTGTAAAGCAGTGACGTCGGTGTGAGTGTCCAACTACCAGGAAAGAACATTCTCAATTGAAGACGAGATCATTCTTTTCTGTAAAGAAAGTGCAAAGAATATTCGATCTGAATGCCACAAGCCAAGTTTTCACACATATACAGTGGATCAACATCATGTTGTACTTGCGATTCTGATGTTTTATGAGTTTTCAAGCTTCCTAGCTAACTTCGCCCACTTGAATGACTTCATGTCGATGTATCGAAATAAGGTCATGTTGAACTACAAGTAATAAATTGTAGGTTGCTTTGAAAGTTTTATGAAAAATCGTTTGGAGGTACCCATTGAGCAGTCAATTAATATACCCATCAGAAACCGCAAAGAGCTTTGACGACTGGTTCGACCTCTAGCAAATATTTTGCATCTTCCTCAAAAAAAAAGATTTTGCATCTTGAAAATTTTGAACCCCTTTTGAAAACGATCACATGAAATAGGGAGAGAGGAGAAATGATACTTCTATTCTCTATGGGCAACCCACGAGCTTGAGGTGCACCTTAGGCTTAAAGATAACTTTATTTTTCCACTATGTATAAGGTGAACCTTAGCGGATGCCACATAGTAGGCCTTATTAAGGTGTGCTTTTTTACACAATGCGGGAGTAGTATATTTCATTGCTTAGACATATGGCCACCTCTGTACACGCACTGTACATGCTGAGAGAATAAAACGTTGGCAGGGGAAGAGGAAAGCAGCGAAGAGAAGTTCAAGGCGGTTCCATGTCAGAGCAAAATTATGATGGGTTTCTGACACGAGGTACTCCTGCGGCCTTACAGTGTACTACACTCTACTAGTAGTAAATTTCAGGACCTATGCACGCAAAACAAATCGTGTGTTTTCTCTCTCCTTTGCTATTCTCCCTCTCTCCTCCTCTTTTCCCTCGTACACCGGCCCGGCTGATCTCTCCCTCGTCAATAGCGTGGCACTATGCACGTGTGCCTTGGTATGGAGGCTCTGTGTCTCTAGCATGTTCGGCAGCCGCGCGTTGGTGTGGAGTAGGACGAGGAGTATATATGAAGGAAATCACTTTGGTCCTTTTGGCGGCACAAAAATTCAAAGATTTCTGGTTTTTGAAATTTTCACTTGCTTCCCAAGGAGGGAAGGTTATTCAAAATATTGGCCATTCGCAGTACTGTACTTTTTATCTTCTCTTTATCGTGTCTTGTCTCTTACAATACAATACAATACAATAAACCACTTCATAGTGTACGGATTAACTTTGAACATTGACCGTTGGATCAAGACTAGCAAACCCAAACATTACCAACCGCTGGATCTCCTTTTTCATTCTTAGCATCTAGAAAGATTCTAATTTAGCACGATGAACGCTAGTATACGCAAACCTCAAAACACAAACTCCATTGCTCAGTTTCCAGGGTCCTTGTGCTAATAAATGCATGGACTTGGACACAATTTTCATTTTTATGAGGTCCTTGATGTAACTTGTACTTCCACCGACCGTGTTAACTCTCAAGCTCCTCTCTCCTACGAGACCTACCATATGATAGGCCATTCACAGAACTTCTTATCTTCTCTTTATCGTGTCTTATCTCTTACAATATAATAAACCATTGCATAGTGTACGTATTAACTTTGAACATTGACCGTTGGATCAATACTAGCAAATCCAAACATTTGCAACCGTTGGATCTGCTTTCCATTCTTTGCATCTAGAAAGATTCTACTTTTGCATGATGAATGCTAGTATGCGCAAACCTCAAAACACAAACTCCATTGCTTAGTTTTTAGGGTCCTTGCGCTAATAAATGCATGGACTTGGATGCAATTTTCATTCTTATGAGGTCCTTGATGTAACTTATACTTCCACCGACCGTGTTAACTCTCAAGCACCTCTCTCCAACGATACCTACCATTTGATAGGCCATTCGCAGTACTTCTTATCTTCTCTTTATCGTGTCTTATCTCTTACAATACAATAAACCACTGCATAGTGTACATATTAACTTTGAACATTGACCGTTGGATCAAGACTAGCAAATCAAAACATTGCCAACCGCTAGATCTTCTTTTCCATTCTTAGCATCTAGATAGATTATACTGATAGTTTTTAGCACGATGAATGCTAGTATATGTGCAAACCTCAAAACACACACTTCATTGCTCTTAGTTCAAGGGTCCTTGTGCTAATAAATGCATGGACTTGAATGCAGTTATCATTTTATGAGGTCCTTGATGTAACTTGTACTTTCACCGACCGTGTTAACTCTCAAGCACCTCGCTCCTACGAGAACTACCATTAGATCAGCCATTGTAATACTTCTTATCTTATCTTTATCTTATCTTATCTCTTACAATAACATACCATCACTATATAGTGTACAAAACATTGACTGTTTGATCAAGACTGGCAAATCCAAACATTGCTAACAACCATTGGATCTTCTTTTCCATTCTTAGCATCTAGAAAGATTCTACTGAAAGTCTTTAGCACGATGAACGCTAGTATGTGCAAGCCTCAAAACACACACTTCATTGCTTAGTTCCAGAGTCGTTGTGCTAAATGCATGGACTTGGATGCAATTTTTTATTTTTTACGAGGTCCTTGATGTAACATGTACTTCCACTGACCGTGTTAACTCTCAAGCACCTCGCTCCTACGAGACCTAAAGTTAGATCGGCCATTCGTAGTACTTATTATCTTATCTTTCTCTTGTCTTATATCTCACAATACCATACCACTGCATAGTGTACGAAACAATGAATGTTTGATCAAGACTGGCAAATCCAAACATAGCTAACCATTTGATATTCTTTTCCATTCTTAACATCTAGAAAGATTATGCTGATATCCTTAGCACGATGAATGCTAGTATACGCAAACCTCAAAACACACACTTCATTGCTAAGTTTCAGGGTCCTTGTGCTAAATGCATGCACTTGGATGGAATTTTCATTTTTTATGAGGTCCACTTGTACTTGCTTAACAAAGGAAATCAGCGTGGTGCTCACTCCTACAACCTTACAGTGTGCTACTCCTCTATGCAAGAAAAATATATTGTATAATACTCTCTTCTTTGCTGCATCACGCCCATCTTCTAGCTGATATCTCCCTCGTCCAAAGTGTGGTGCTATGCATGTGTGCCATGGTACTACGGTGGCTCTGTTTTTATCTCTTTCTTTCATAACTTTGCTATAACGTCGAACCGCGTTTAACACCTCTTCACTGCAGCCCTCTCGTACTGCCTTCTCTAACCCCATAATCTCTTCTACAGTAGCTCTTCGTTTCCCTCCCTCCATTTTGATCCTTATTTTTCCTAGTATTACTATTTGCTTTACGGAAAACAATGTTCCAGTTTTCGTAAAAAAATCCTATCACTTGGAAAATTCAGATCATCTCTTTTCATAATACTTCTTGGAAACTCTCCTTGGCAAAATATTGTTTACAATAATGCCAAGATGCACCAATCTACATAATATGGGGAAATTACCATAAACTATGATGTGGATCATAGGATATGGCATTGACCTTGGTCGTCCGACTCGAAACCTATTCATACACATTGCAGGACAATTTTGTAAACCTAGTTTTTGAAAAGTTGTCAAAGCTCAAGTTTATCATTTTGCATGGCATGTGATACATGCAAAAGGATGCCATGCACATGTCTTCCGTAAAATTTTAAGAACAATTCACCTCAGCCTCATGTTACAATTCCTTTACTTTACTGTGAATCTAACACTTCTTTATGAAAAATTCATGTAGGCTCCAAATCTTGTAGGATTCAACTGGACATGATATCCTAATAATACTGTTTTTCCCTATTCCTTAGTTTTTCCTATCCCGCGAAACAAACAGGCCCAATGTTAGGACTACCACGGGCAACATTTCCTACTATGCCAAGATACACCCATATACCAAATTAATATGGGAACGATATATTAACTATGACGTCGATGTGGCCATGACCTTTTTTAGTCATCAGGGTTGAAACCTAATAATATTCATACATGGTGGGAAAATATCGCGGGGATGGTTTCGAGAAGTTGGTCAAATCCCATGGTTATTAGTTTCCTGGCAGGTTGTTTCCATCCGTAAATATTTGTTTTTCTGTTCTTCTTTATTACATGTGATTGTTTCAAAACGGGTTCAAAATTTTCAAGATACAAATTCTTAGCAAGAAGTTGAATTTGTCAAAACTCTTGATTGTTTTCGATATATTAACTACCTGATGCGTACCATCAAAAGCTTTTTGTAGAACTTCGATAGAAATCCACCACTTTCTAGAGCTTCTAGTTCAAATATGCCATGAGTTTGCTAATAGAGACATAAAGTCATTTGAGTGGGCCGAGTTAGCTCGGAAGCTTTGAAAACTCATAAAACTTGGGAATCGTACATAAAACATTATCCACTATATAAGGAAACTTCACTTGTGGCATTTAAAACCATGTTCTCTGTACTTTCTGTGCATAGTATATTCATGGTGCTAGAGGCCAAAAATAATGAGATGTTCTATATGCTAGACATGACATAATCAAATGTACTGAAATAGATCCAATGGTTAACAATGTCGGGTTTTGCCAATCTATATCCAACTGTCGATGTTCGAAGTTATTCGTACATTGTATAGTGGTATGGAAATTGTGAAGCAACATAGCCGTTTTTTCTTTTGAAAAGAAGTGTCAAGCACTTATTTCTGATTTTTTTTATGGCGAGCAATACGCATAAGAGGATGCCACATGAAAATATTTGGTTTATTATTTGTTTTATTTCAATATCTTCAAAACATTATCAAATTTGAAGGCATGTATATTCTTAGCACGAAGTTAGTTGCATTTTTCAAATCTCGCGATGGTTCTTGATATATTGACGACATTGGTACCAACAAACGACATCTGTAAAATTCAAGAGCAACCTATCACGCTTACTTGTAGTTAATATCTGACATCATTTAGTTAAATTGGCATAAAGTCCTCTAAGTGGGGGAAGTTACCTAGTTAGGAAGATTCAATAATTCTAAAACAAGAAAGTTATAAGAAAGCATGGTCCACTTTGTCTAAAATATGGGGCGGTGGAACCTTTTTTCAACTAGGTTTGGCCTAGAAGGAGCGAGATGCTTCGGTTAGCAAATTAACAGTGTTAGTGGAAGTGTACATGTTACATCAAGGACCTCAAAAATGATAAAGTTATACCTAACCCATGTTTTAGTACAAAGGGGCATAAAAATAAGCATGGAAAAGCAGTCGGGACTGGCTCTCCTTCTCCACCCACTAGCTGAGCCATACCGTTTGTACTAGAACAATAACAACTTGCTTAACAAAAATAAATCAGCAGAGTGCTCACTTTTGCTAGATCTTGCTAATGAAGTGCATCAAATACGATGGGACGCGTATATATAGGTAAAATAACAGGTGCACAATGGTGCCCAGACACCATACGTGATACGCGTATTTTTGCTTTGAACCATGCATACCTAAGAGTATACGTACCTAAGTTATACATACCTAGGTCTCACATACCTAAGATATGCATACCTAAATTACATATACCTAACATATTGCATACCTAAGGTGTACGTACATAGCATACATGTATATATATGCAACTTAGGTATGTACACCTTAGGTATGTGATACCTTAGGTATATATAACTTGGATAGGTATATCTTAGCTATGTAAACCTTACGTATGTACAATGTTTAGGACGAAGCAAGTGAAAAAATCGAAACCCGAAAAGTTTGATCCGTGACTACTTTTTTACCGCCGCCTCAACCCAACGCCCAATGTGGTTCCTTCCTATGCACACCAACACAACGTAGCTGACGAACACACGATAGACAGACACAGAGCCATCGTACCATGGCTAGAGTTGAAAGTGGCATCTCACGGAAGTTCTGCTTCTAGTTCATTTTGAAGTACTCCTATATAAACTTCTAAATGAACTAGAGGCAGGACTTTCACGGGATCCCGCTCGCAACCCTAACCATGGCACATGTGTTGAGCGCCACACTGCGGACGAGGGAGAGATCAACTAGAAGGTATGCGCGCTGGTGCCGAGAAGATACATATTTGATTACATTGTGTAAAATTTGACCGAATAAATAGAGTAACTAATACACTTGATTAATTTGTGTAAAATTAGTACTATTTGAGATAGAGTAAAACTTTCTAATAATGATAATTTTCTACTAACATTCTTTATATATATTTAGAGTAAATCTTGGTCAAAGAAAAAACACGCAAAACGAGGATGCCTTATTCCCCGGGATGGAGGTAGAGTAATACTCCTACCTACTACTCCTACTTATGCAAATAGTACTACAGTAGAACCTATAAATAAATAATGTGTCTAGTCAAATCGACGTGATGAGAGTATACTGCGCCAGGAGGTGACATGGTTAATTTATTACAAAAAAATAAAAAACCTCTTTCAAAGAGCCATCCCATCTTCCCCATCTCCGTTTAGTTTATCCCCACTCGCCGATGCCGCCTTGCCGCATTTGGGATCCTCTCCACCGCGCGGATCACATATTTTCCTCGCCATCTCACCCGGTGCATATCTCCTTCTAGACCACCAGCCCTCCCCTCCAAAAAAAACCAAACAGTTCTATATAGATCCACCCTCGCCCCCAATCCTCCTCGACGCGATGGCATATCATCTGTACAAAATTTGGAGAGGTTCGAGGGAGAGCCGGTGGTGCAGCAGCTTTAGAAAGGTCAGCGATGACGTTGTCAGCAAAATCGCTGAGCGTCTGGACGCTAAAAGCGTTGTCCGTCTAGCCGCATGCTCCAAGGAGCTTCACCTCCAAGTCATCGGCGGAGAATGTTACAACTGCCCGAACTACAGCTGCTCAAAAGTGGTCTCCTTCAACAAACTCTATGCCCACATGATCTCTTGCATCCAAAGCCCGTTTATCTGCACGGAGCCAGGATGCAACTGGGTCGGCAAAAAATTAACGTTGTATCTGCACCTCAAATCCACTCACTCGATCGAGGTGCCCACAGTCCTCTACAACGTCAAACAATAGGACCCGTCTAAGCCGGTGCCTGCAGGGTTTCTCGGAGAACAAATGTCATCGGTATCGGGAAGATGGGCACGCTGTTCATCAGCAAGATTGACAGGCACAACACGTAGATTGTCCTGTCTGTCAGCTGCGTAAGGGCCGCGACGTGGGAATTGGAGGAGTACGAGGTGAGGATATCATCATTGGTCTATTTTCGTGGGTTCTATCAGCTCGAGTTTTATTCTGAGCCAAAGATTGTGGAGTCGTCGGCCGAAGCCATGCTGGATGCGCTCAACCATTACCTCTTAGTGGTGCAGACTTATTGTCAAGCTCCTCAATTGTTTGTCAGAGTTCCTCGTGGAGTTCCAATGTTGGATCGATGATGACATCAACCCATTGTGAGATATCACATCTTAATATTCTCCTAATGATTCTAATATGAATGTACTATGTAATTTTCTAGTCCCTCTATTCTAATATTAATTACTTTATTTATTTTAGTGGCAGATTCCCTTCGTAATTGGAGTGGTGGAAATTGCTGGAAAGATCCATGAATTTTACATCTATCTTGCTAAGGGTGAACAGACGAAAGCCTATTACGAGGATCCACAAATGACAGTAAACCGAGAGAAGCATTCCAGGACGGAAAGCAGGTGCTACCCAGCCATGACCTGGACACACTGAATCGTTGGCATATAGATCTTGTGGTGATTCTGACCTCTCTCTTTCTCTCGTGCATGTTTGGAGTATATGATGGGACATGTAATCGTTCCTAGCTAGATTAAGGTACTACTACGAGTAGTTTTATACTTCTACCGAGTATTTTGTATGGAGTTCTGCAACAACTAATATATTTTGTAATAATTCCTATGTATTGGGAATTGTTCAGATCGAGTGGAGAATATGGCATGTACTGCTGAATCTTTCAAAAGCTACCGAATCTCTCAAATGTTCCGATGTTGCTATTATTAAAGTATTTTGTAGAACTAAAACTATTGTACTGGTACTTGTTTTGATCAATGGTAGTAGATTGTTTTGCTTTTCTTTGGAAACACGACCTTCTCAATCTAGATGAGGCCTGGGCTTCTTGGGTTGCATATATGTTGGTCACACATGCATTGATGTAAGAACGATGTATGCAAACAAATGCAGACTTAATCATCAGTTTTGCTTGCTCCAATGATGGAGTGTGTTCGGAGAAAAAGGGCAAACTCATCCCATGCCAAATTTTTGAGAGCTGAAACATGAACTGATTCTCTCTGTACTGCTATTGAATTTCAGTGTCTGCATTGCTGAATCGGTCCCTTTGAAATGCTACTGAATTTGTCTTGTGCTGCTGAATATGAATCTGTGATATTTTCCTGTCTTATTATGTACTGCTGAATCTTTCAAATTTGAACTACAAGTAAATCGTAGGTTTCTATGAAAGTTTTACGAAAAGCTTTTGGTGGTACCCATCAGGGGTCAATTAGGAGTATACCGAAAACCACCAAGAGTTTGGACAACAGGTTTAACTTCTTGATAAGATTTTGCATCTTGATAATTTAACAAAATTTGGTCAAACCTGAGCTACACAAGTAAGAGAACAAGAGGGAGGCAACGCGAGACTTTAAAAAAAAGAGGCATCACGAGAGCAGCGCAGAAGAGGAATTGAAGGCGGTGCCATGTCAGAGCAAAGCTATGATGGGCTGCTGACACGAGGTACAGGGTACACTCCACTAGTAGTAAATGTATGGACCTACTACTAGTATATGCACGCAAAACAAGTTGCATTTTCTCTCTCCTTCGGTGGCTCTCACCATCCATCCTCCATCGATTTCTTCTCTGCAGCCATGGGTGCATAGTCCGGCTTATCTCTTCCTCGTCCACAATAGGTTCAACTTCTTGCTAAGATTTTGCATCTTGTTAGTTTAACAAAATTAGGTCAAACTTGAGCTACAAGTAAGCATGATAGATTGCTCTTAAATCAATTGTCTTTTTGAAGGTAGATGGGTGCATCTCTTCTTGTAAAGCAGTGTCATCAGTGTGAGTGTCCAACTACCAGGAAAGAACATTCTCAATTGATGATGAGATCATTCTTTTCTGTAAAGAAAGTGCAAAGAATATTCGATCCGAATGCCACAAGCCAAGTTTTCACACATATACAGTGGATCAACAGCATGTTGTAGTTGCGATTCCGATGTTTTATGAGTTTTCAAGCTTCCTAGATAACTCCACCCACTTGAAAGACTTCATGTCGATGTATCGAAATAAGGTCGAATTTGAACTACAAGTTATAAATTGTAGGTTGCTTTGAAAGTTTTATGAAAAAAATCTTTTGGAGGTACCCATCGAGCAGTCAATTAATATACCCATCAGAAACCGCAAAGAGCTTTGACACTAGTTCGACCTCAAGCTAACATTTTGCATCTTCCTAAAAAAATTGCATCTTGAAAATTTTGAACCCCTTTTGAAAATGATCACGTGCAATATGGAGAGGGGAAATGATACTTCTACTCTCTATGGGCAACCCACAAGCTTGAGGTACACCTTAGGCTTTAAGATAACTTTATTTTTTCCACTATGTATAAGGTGAACCTTAGAGGATGCCACATAGGCCTTATTAAGGTGTGCTTTTTTACACAATACAGGAGTAGTATATTTCTTTGCTTAGACATATGGTCAGCTCTGTCCACGCGCTGTACATGCTGAGAGAAGAAAACGTTGAAAAGGGAAGAGGGCAGCAGCAAAGAGAAGTTGAAGGCGGTTCCATGTCAGAGCAAAGTTATGATGGGTTTCTGACACGAGGTACTCCTGCGGCCTTACAGGTACTACACTCTACTAGTAGTAAATTTCAAGACCTATGCACGCAAAACAAATCATGTCTTTTCTCTCTCCTTCGCTATCCTCCCTCTTTCCTCCGCTTTCCCCTCGCGCATCGGCTCGGCTGATCTCTCCCTCGTCCACACCATGGCGCTACGCACGCGTGCCTTGGTATGGCGGCTTTGTGTCTCTAGCGTGTTCGACAGCCGCGGGTTGGTGTGGAGTAGGGACAAGGAGTAAATAGGAAGGAAACCACTTTGGTCCTTGGCAGCACAAAAATTCAAAGTTTTTCGGTTTTCAAAATTTTCACTTGCTTCCCAAACATCAGGTGGGAAGGTTATTCAAAAGATCAGCCATTCGTAGTACTATACTTCTTATCTTCACTTTATCATGTCTTATCTCTTACAATACAATACAATACAATACAATACAATACAATACAATACAATAATCCACTATATAGTGTACGGATTAACTTTGAACATTGATCGTTGAATCAAGACTAGCAAATCCAAACATTGCCAACCGCTGGATCTTATTTTCCATTCTTAGCATCTAGAAAGATTCTACTTTAGCACAATGAATGCTAGTATGCGCAAACCTCAAAACACAAACTCCATTGCTCAGTTTTCAGGGTCCTTGTTCTAATAAATGCATGGATTGGATGCAATTTCAATTTTTATGAGGTCCTTGATGTAACATGTACTTTCCCCGACCATGTTAACTCTCAAGCACCTCTCTCCTACGAGACCTACCATTTGATAGGCCATTGACAGTACTTCTTATCTTCTCTTTATCGTGTCTTATCTCTTACAATACAATAAACCACTACATAGTGTACAGATTAACTTTGAACATTAACCGTTGGATCAAGACTAGTAAATCCAAACATTGCCAACCGCTGGATCTTATTTTCCATTCTTAGCATCTAGAAAGATTCTACTTTAGCATGATGAACGCTAGTACGTGCAAATCTCAAAACACAAACTCCATTGCTCAGTTTTCAGGGTCCTTGTGCTAATAAATGCATGGACTTGGATGCAATTTTCATTTTTATGAGGACTCTGATCTAACTTGTACTTCCACCGACCGTGTGAACTCTTGAGCACCTCTCTCCTACGAGACCTACCATTTGATAGGCCATTCGCAGTAGTTCTTATTTACCCTTTATCATGTCTTATCTCTTACAATACAATAAACCACTGCATAGTGTATGGATTAACTTTGAACATTGACCATTGGATCAAGACTAGCAAATCCAAACATTGCCAACTGCTGGATCTTCTTTTCCATTCTTAGCATCTAGAAATATTCTACTTTAGCACGATGAACGCTAGTTTGCGCAAACCTCAAAACACAAACTCCATTGCTCAGTTTTCAGGGCCTTGTGCTAATAAATGCATGGACTTGGATGCAATTTTCATTTTTATGAGGTCCTTGATGTAACTTGTACTTCCACCGACCGTGTTAACTCTCAAGCACCTCTCTCCTACGAGACCTACCATTTGATAGGCTATTCATAGTACTTCTTATCTTCTCTTTATCGTGTATTATTTCTTACAATACAATACAATACAATACAATAAACCACTGCATAGTGTACGGATTAACTTTGAACATTGACTGTTGGATCAAGACTACCAAATCCAAACATTGCCAATTGTTGGATCTTCTTTTCCATTCTTAGCATCTAGAAAGATTCTACTGATAGTTTTTAGCATGATGAACGCTAGTATATGCACAAACCTCAAACCACACACTTCATTGCTCTTAGTTTCAGGGTCCTTGTGCTAAATGCATGGACTTGGATGCAATTATCATTTTTATGAGGTCCTTGATGTAACTTGTACTTCCATCGACCATGTTAACTCTCAAGCACCTTGCTCCTACGAGACCTACCATTAGATCGGCCATTTGTAATACTTCTTATCTTATCTTTATATTCTCTTATCTTTTACAATACCATACCATCACTATACAGTGTATGAAACATTGACCGTTTGATCAAGACTGGCAAATCCAAACATTGCTAACAACCATTGGATCTTCTTTTCCATTCTTAGCATCTAGAAAGATTCTACTAAAAGTCTTTAGCACGATGAACGCTAGTATGCGCAAACCTCAAAACACACACTTCATTGCTCAGTTTCAGGATCCTTGTGCTAAATGCATGGACTTGGATGCACTTTTTTATTTTTTACGAGGTGCTTGATGTAACATGTACTTCCATCGACTGTGTTAACTCTCAAGCACCTCGCTCCTACGAGACCTAAAGTTAGATCGGCCATTCACAGTACTTCTTATCTTATCTTTATCTCGTCTTATCTCTCACAATACCATACCACTACATACTATAAGCAACAATGAATGTTTAATCAAGACTAGCAAATCCAAACATTACTAACCATTGGATCTTATTTTCCATTCTTAGAATCTAGAAAGATTCTACTGATAGTCTTTAGCACGATGAATTCTAGTATGCGCAAACCGCAAAACACACTTCATTGCTAAGTTTCAGGGTCCTTGTGCTAAATGCATGGACTTGGATGCAATTTTCATTTTTTATGAGGTCCACTTGTACTTGCTTAACAAAGAAAATCATCATGGTGCTCACTCCTATAGCCTTACCATGTGTTACTCCTCCTCTATGCAAGGAAAATAAATTATATACTACTCTCTCCTTTGCTATATCACGCCCATCCTCTAGCTGATATCTCCCTCGTCCATAGTGTGGCACTGCGCACGTGTGCCATGGTACTACGGCGGCTCTATTTCTATCTCTTTTTCATAACTTTGCTCTAACATCGAACCGTGTTCAACACCTCGTCGCTGCAGCCCTCTCGGGCTGCCTTCTCTAACCCCATAATCTCTTCTATAGTATCTCTTCGTTTCCCCCCTCCATTTCGATCCTTCTTTTTCCTAGTACTACTATTTGCTTTACGGAAAATAGCGTTCTAGTTTTTGCAAAAAAAATCCTGTCACTTAGAAAATCGAGATCATCTCTTTTCATAATACTTCTTGGACACTCCCCTTCGAAAAATATTGTTTACAATAATTCCAAGATGCACCAATCTACATAATATGGGGAAATTACCATAAACTATGATGTAGATCACAGGATATGGCATTGACCTTGGTCGTCCGACTCGAAGCCTATTCATACGCATTGCAGGACAATTTTGTGAATCTGGTTTTTGAAAAGTTGTCAACACTCAAGTTTATTATTTTGCATGGCATGTGATATATGCAAAAGGACGCCATGCACACGTCTTCCATAAAATTTTAAGAACAACCCACCTCAGCCTCATGTTACAATTCCTTTACTTTCCTATGAACCAAACACTTCTTTAAGAAAAGTTTCTGTAGGCTCCAAATCTTGTAGGATTCAACTAGATAAGATATTCTAATAATACTGTATTTTCCCTATTCCTTTGTTTTTCCTATCCCGCGAATCAAACAGGCCCAATGTTGAGACTCCCACAGGAAACATTTCCTACTATGCCAAGATGTACTCATATACTAAATTAATGTGGAACAGTACATTAACTATGATGTCGATATGGCCATGACCTTTTTTGGTCATCAAGGTTGAAACCTAATAATATTCATATATGGTGGGGAAATATCATGGGGATGGTTTCCAGAAGTTGTCAAATCCCATGGTTATCAGTTTCCTGGCAGGCTGTACACGTGACGTGATAGGATGCCATCCGTAAATATTTGTGTTTCTATTTTTCTGTTTTTCTTTATTACATGTGATTGTTTCAAAATAGGTTCAAAATTGTGAAGATACAAATTCTTAGCAGGAAGTTGAACTTGTCAAAACTCTCAATTGTTTCCGATATATTAACTACTTGATGCGTACCACCAAAATCTTTTTGTAGAACTTTGATAGAAATCTACCACTTTCTAGAGCTTCTAGTTCAAATATGACATGATTTTCTTAATAGAGACTTAAATTCATTTGAGTGGGCCGAGTTAGCTCGGAAGCTTTGAAAACTCATAAAACTTGGGAATCGTACATAAAACATTGTCCACTATATCTGAAAACTTGGCTTGTGGCATTCAAAACCATGTTCTCCGTACTTTATGTGCATAGTATATTCATATTGCTACAGGCCAAAAATAATGGGATGTTCTATATGCTAGACATGACATAATCAAATGTACTGAAAGCGATCCAATGGTCAACAATGTCAGGTTTTGCCAATCTATATCCAACTTCTGATGTTCGAAGTTATTCGTACACTATATAGTGATACGGAAATTGTGAAGCAACATAATCATTTTTTTGTTGAAAAGAATTGGCAAGCACTATATAGTGGTATGGAAATCGTGGTACGTGCCTTTTAGGCATTCTACAGCGTACGTCCAGACCGGTGCCCAAATCAATTTTGAGGCATCGATGTTCAATTCCCTCCGCTGCACAGGTGATGCCCGGATTTTCCCCAAGGAATCGGAGCACGTAAGTGCTCCGGTGCCCAAACTGATCACCCAATTAAATATTGCTATAACTATTGGAAAAGGAGAGCTCGTTCAAGACGTCATCTGTTGTGAAGCCGCTGAAAAGACTTATTTAGTGTATGTTTGTCAGTGTGGGGTCATCTACTTTTAGTCCGAGCGGTTCCCTCCGATGTGCAGACAATGCCCGAATAAATCTCTTTGGGCATCGGTGATATGTGGAACACTTTTCAGAGATGCGGCACTGGTAACGTTGTGGAAGGCCTTACTAGTATGGATATGGATGATGAGTTAATGTGACTCTTTGCCTTGAATTCCTAGACAGATAGGTTACGGTCTACTACCTTTTTCTATTACTAGATGGACCCTAGCCAAATTCAAAATCTGAATCGGGTGGCAAAATCACCCACCGACTTTCAAGCATTTCCCGCCCCACCGATTCAAAACCTTTGAGACAAAATCTCCCACTGGATGGTACCATTTTTCTATTATTATTAGCTGGACGCGGGTCAAATTCAAATCTCAATCGAGCGGCAATATCACACACCGACCTTGAAGCATTTCATACCCCTCTATTTCAAAAACTTTTATCTTCAAATTTCCTGTTCTACCCATTGTTCAAATGATAGATGGGCATGATAAAGTCAGTAGCTCAGGGGCACAATTGTAATTATATTGTTGTTCACCTATACTATGGTCCCGATTCGCGTAGTTTTTCCTGCTGGCCCTCCCAAAAATCCCAAGCTCCTCTGTCGCCTCCACGGTCACCGGGCGCACCGGCTTGATTTGTGGTCTCGTGCGCCGCCGTGGAGCCACTTCACCGACGCTCACCCACTGGATCTAGTTCACCGGGTCTCTCTACCACTACACCGGAGTTGCGGTGTCATTCGCCACGCCGATGGCATCATCGACCGCCCAAGCTCTGCTTCCTCGCCAGCCAAAGCTACCCAACCATACCGGATCCGCTTCACCGGTTTCCACCGGACGTGATCTAGTTCAAGGAGTTCCATGTCCACCGCTCCAGACCAGCTGCACGACCGTCGCCGTTCACTACACTGGATTTGCCTTAGCGACACTCTCGTCCACCGTGTTCTAGCCGGCATCGACCGCCCAAGATTTGCTTCCCCGACGCTAATAGCCACCGTAACCGCAGCACCCTCGGTGACCTAGAAGTCACTCACACGGTACCGACGATGCTTAGACGCCTCTCCGACCAAGGTTAACCAAATCTCCAACCCATTTTTGTTTTTTCAGCATTATAGCAGGTTCAAGCCTGTCGCAGTGAACTGCATTTTTGTAATCGTGCTAGTACATACAAGTCAGTGGGCATGCCTGTTCTTCGTGCTAGTACATGCAAGGTCATTAGACATATTGGTTTGCATTCTCTCCTCTACAAATTTCAAGTCATGCACAAGTCTGTTATTTTGTCATGCACATGTTGTTAGCTACTCCATACAACAGTAATTGCCTGCTACCGTGTAATTCTTGCAAAATCTGTAGTTAGTGGAAAATATTAGTGTGGATTCTCTGCTCTACAATTGCTGAATCTATCTGGTTCGTCCTGAGATTAGTTCCTGCTATTATTTCCTCCATGGCATCGTTATGCTATCCTGTAGTAGCCGTTTAAACTCTTCATACTAATTCGATTATCCTTTTGTTGTTGCCATAATGCCATCTGGTTCTTCAAAAGATGCATCGCTAACTATTTCCCTTTTCTTGCATAGAGCTCAAAATGGAACAATGAACATGTTGGTTTGCATAGCCTATTCTACAGGTTCACAAGGGATGCCATTACTTCCTTATCTGGTGCTGGTTCGTCCTGAGCAACGGCATACATGTCCTCTACTATGTAGTTCACTCGTGGTTTGCATTCCTGCTCTAGAATTTCTCTTATGATGCCATTATAAATTCTATCTGGTTTATTCTTAGTTATGATAGTAACTACATGCTTTTGTGTAGCTCACCGCAAATTCTGAGTCACCCAACGACTCTATGCATTCTAGGAGATGCCACTGCTTCCATATGTATTTGCTGAAATGACCTCTCTAGTTTATATTTGCTGAAATTTTAAGAAACACTTTGTTTGACTGCTCATTTCATTCTAGCCACACTTATCTAATGCTTGTTTGTCTTGTTCTACAGGTTCACGAGCGATGCTATTATATCTCGCATTTGGTTCTAGGTCTGGTTTGTCCTAAGTTACGACATAACTATCCTCTACAATATATAGTTCATTTGTGGTTAGCATTCCTGCTCTACAAGTTCTCGTATGATGCGGTTATAATTTCTATCTGGTTCATTTTTCTCTATGACAGTAACTGCATGCCATTTTGTGGCTCAACGCAAATTCCGAGTCACCCAACGTCTCTTGAATTTTAGGGTATAGAACTGCTTCCATCTATATTTGTTCAAAATGACCTAGCTAGTTTATATCTGCTGAAATTCTAAGCCACACACACACACACATTTTTTTGATTGCTTGTTTCACGGTAGTCACACTTGTTTAATGCATGCTTGATTGTTATGTTTATTTGACATGTTGGTCAATAATTGAACCATTGACTAGTTGTAAACTCCAGTTCATAGCTCCTGTCATATCAGTCAAATGAGTAGTTTGTCTTATTTGATGTATTAACTTGTTATTACTTAGTTTTAGACTACAATTATTGCTATCGCCACCAAAGAGGGGGCTGCAAGATCATGTCTCCTCCAATATAGTTGTCACACTCAATGGAAGACGCAGGTGATCGATTGAGAAAGCAAATTGAGGACTCTGCTATCAACTTGATTGTCAACTAAAATATCAATTTTTTTTTCCCTTGAGTTGATAATATGCAATAATTTTAAGAAGTTTGCAGCTGATATAATATCTAGATAACTCGCATAGGCCATGTAGGCATTTAGTTGACGCCGTGCACACATTGCGGTAGTCGTTACGATAACTACGCTAGGCAGGTCGATTAGGGAATCATACCGTGCTTTGTTATTGGCCTGTCGTGTATTCGGCCGACGATGAACAGTAAAAAATGCTAGATTATTATACACATTTTATGATATTGGCATGGGCTTCAGAAAGGCCGAAACTGTAAAAGGATATAACTTAACGGGCTGACCCGCATGTGGTAACAGGCCGTAACAGTAACAGGCTGTAACAGTAGCAGGCCAGAATAGAAACAACCCATTACATTAATAGGCAAGAAACTGCAAAATCGCAGTAACATGCCAAAATAGTATTGGGCCTCAATAGTAAAGGACCGCAACAGTAAAAAGCCAGAATAGTGACGAGCCTGAATAGTATGGCCCGAGAAATTTCTAGACGAGGGCAGTAACAGGCCGACAAATTTACCAGGCTAGAACAGTAAAGGGCCATTTGTGGGCCTGGACAGCTAAAGACCAGAACAGTAAAAGGCCAGAACAGTAACATGCCAGAATAGTAACAGACCATCTTAGAGAAGGGCCATCAGTAGGCGATCGATGATGGGCTACGATAACAGTGATGGGCTAACCGCAGGCCTTAAGTGTACAAGATCGACTTGGCGTAGGATGTCGCACAGTGTTGGACCAACATGGGCCTTCTGTAGGCCGAAACAAAATCGGGCCTGAAAGTTCGTGGGTCGCTGCTAGCTACATTTCTGGGCCCAATTCAAATAGTGCAGGACAAAACAGTAACGTGCCATCTTCTTATTGGGATCCCCTGATGGGCCAGCCTAGTTAGTTTAGCAGGCCTTGGCTGGGCCTGGCTTTTGCCACGGTTTCTATGACCATTAACGGCGGTAACCGGCCGTTAACGGTGTCTGCCACATGGAAGTTTGCATGACGTCAGTAGTCAACGCGGCTGGCAAACAGATCTACGATGGAACAAGTTTTCATGGCTGAAGGGTGCGATCCGCCACGGTCGAAAAAAAAACCATGGTTGATTCATTTGTGATGGGGCTTTTACCATGAAGGCCATCCGTCACGGAAGACTCTTTGTCCACGAAAAACGGTCCTTCAACCACGAAAATCATCCATTGTAAAATCCAACTCTTCTTGTAGTGATTCTAGTAATGGTGGCAGGAAACTTCAACCTTATCCGCTATCCGGATGATAAGAGCTCGGATAATGTGGATACCCCTAGGATTCATATGTTTAATGACTGCATTGCTAATTTCTCGCTTAGAGAGATCACCCGCGTGGGAGGGGAGAGATACACCTGGTCGAATAACTAGGTGGACCCTATCAGGAGTGTGCTTAATAGGGTACTTGTATCGGTGGAATGGGAGATGGCCTACCCCCTATGCTCCCTACAAGAAGTGATGAGGATTGGGTCGGATCACTTCCCACTCCTGCTATCCACAGGGGGAGGTGCCCCACCGAGGCTGAACCGTCTCCACTTTGAAAACTTCTGGCTTCATCAGTCGGGGTTCGTGGAGATGGTTCAGGCCAAGTGGGAGGTTGCGGCAGCGTCGGCTCCAACGGTGCGCACTACTGTAGATGTGTGGCACTTCTACTCTATGATGGCCCGCCAGTTTATGCGTGGGTGGGGGCTAACTGTGGCGCTGAGCTGCGGCGCAAAAAAGGTGACCTTCTCACGCCCATCCAGGACTTAGACCGGGCCTCGGATGCTGTTGGCCTCTCTACGGAGGAATTCCTGCAACAGTATGCACTCGAGGACTCCCTTATGGAGATCTATCGGGGCGAGGAAACTTTCGGGTGGCAGTGGAGCTGTCAAAATTGGCTCTTCAAAGGGGACGCAAACACAACCTACTTCCATAACATTGCTAATGGCAAACGTAGGAAGTGTTCCATCCCCTGCCTCTGGGAGGGTGGACATCTCTTGGAGGAGGCCAGGGATGTCACCTCCCATATTTACTCCTTCTATAAGGAATTGTTCTCGGTTGGGCCCTGTTCGGGGGTCGCGCTTGTGTGGGGCTTTTGGCCAGAGGGGACCAGGTTCTCCGACGCTAAGAATGTGGAGCTTACGCTCCCGTTCCTGGCGGCCGAGGTTGAGCTGTCCATCATGGAGATGAAGGCCAATTCTTCCCCTGGACCTGATGGCCTTCCTGTTATTTTCTTCTAGAAGTTCTGGGAGAGAATACAAGGAGTTATTATGCCCATGTTCTAGGAGCTCTATGTAGGGACCCTTGTTATGTCACGCTTGAACTTCAGCGTGATTACCCTGATCCCCAAGGTTGTGGGGGCCACGGACATATGTCATTTTAGGCCGATCACAGTTATTAATGTTATTCAGCAGATTATGTCTAAGGTATGTGCGCACAGGCTCTCTCCTGTGATGGAGCATCTAACGCACCCATACCAATTTGCCTTTCTTAAAGGTAGATATATCCATGATGGAATTTTGGCGCTTCATGAAATTATTCATGAAGTGAAGGTTAGACGTCAGAGAGGCGTGTTCCTGAAGCTAGACTTCTAGAAAGCTTGTGATTGGCTAGATTGGGGCTTTCTACGCCAGGTCCTCCAGCGTCGGGGGCTCGATGATTGCATGATAAGGTGGATCATGCAAATTTTCATGAGTAGGAACACGGCGTTAAACATAAATGGCGAGGTGGGACCCTACTTTAAACCCTCGTGTGGGGTTAGGAAAGGGGACCCCATCTCCCCAATCTTGTTTAATGCCGCAGTGGATGCCCTTGCGGAGATCCTAGAGAAGGCCAAGTTCTCCGGCCACATCTCGGAAGTGGTGGGGCATCTTATCCGTGGAGGAGGGTAACCCATCTCCAATATGCAGATGATACCATGATTATGGTTGAGGGGTCGTATCAGGACATCATCTACCTGAAATTCCCGCTACTCTGTTTTGAGGCCATCTCGGGCCTCAAAATCAACTTTGACAAGAGTTAAGTGATTGTGCTTGGTTACCCCTTGGAAGAACAATAGAGGATTGCTGATAACTTGAATTTTCGCTTGGCATTCTTCCCTCTGAATTACCTAGGGATGCCAGTTAGGGACACCAGGATCATGACCAAGGACCTGGAGCCCCTTATGGGTCGAGTAAAGGCAAAATCCGAGCCATGGCAAGGAAGGTTCACCTCCAAAGGGAGTAAGACCATCCTCATCAACGCCTGCCTCTCTAGCCTCCCCATGTACATCATGGGGTTATACCTCCTGCAGGAAGGAGTCCATGCCAACTTCGACAAGGAGCTTTCTCGGTTCTTCTGGATGGCAAATGATGGCCACTAGAAGTATCATATGGTCAAGTGGGCAGACATTTGTGCCCCCAAAGAGCTTGGGACATAGGGATGTTATCCTCGCGTCACATGAATGTGGTGCTAATGCTCATATGGGTATGGCAGATCCTGACGGACGATGGTGGCCTTTGGCTACAGCTAATAAAATCCAAATATCTTTGGGTGCGTCCCCTACTGGCTTGTGAGCGCCGGGAGGGATCTCAGTTTTGGAGATCTATCCAGGACATCAAGTCGGTAATCCGGAAGGGGCTTTCCATTTATATTGGAGATGGAAAGAACACCCTCTTCTGGCTCGACCCTTGGGTTGGGGATTGACCTCTGCGCCACGAGGTTCTCGAGTTGTTCGCGATTTACACGGATCCCTTGCTTTTGGCAGCTAAGGCCTGCCAAGGCGGGATTTGGCAGGTTGCGTTCCGGTGGAACCTTGGGGCTACCAAGATGGCTACCTGGGATGGGCCCCGGGATAGTCTCCCGTTGTCCCAACCAAATCCCCGGATAGCATGGCTCGATGTCTGCCCCCTCGGGATCATTCACCATTGGTTCGGCGTATCGGGCCCTGTTTGTGGGCCCACCCTCCCTTGGACTTCCCCGTTATGGAAGGCCCCCTTACCACTGAAGATCAAAATCTTCCTCTAGCAGTTACTGCGCGACCGGCTCCCCTTAGGAGTGGAGGTGGCCAAGCGACATGGTCTTGGGAATGGACTGTATCCTCTTTGTGCGGTCCCGAAAAAGGGCACCCACATTCTGTTTACTTGCCCCGCGGCTCGCTTCCTCTGGAATTTCTCCCGTGAGGCCTTGGGGTCTGCCTGGCAGGCCTCAGACCTAGGGGAATTCCTGGAAGCCAACGCAAACCATACTGGTAGGAGGAGGCGCCTCTTCTGGTTAGTGTTTGTGGCGATGACCTGGACCTTATGGAATATCCGTAATAAGATGGTCATAGAGCGTGTCTTCCTGCACCTTGCCTCTGACTCAACCTTCAAATTTCTGGCTTTTTTGCAGCACTGGTACCCGTTGTGTAGACAGCGGGACAGGGAGCGGCTGGACACGATGATAGAGCACCTACTAGTGACAGCCCGTCGACTTGCTACACCTCCCGGCCTGAGTGTTTCTCCGGGGGGTGTCTTCTCTTTGTGTTTGTATCTGTTTATGTTTGCATTGTGGTGCAGACCTTGTGTTGTGTGCCGCCGCGTTTGTGATGTTGGACCTTCTATGCTTGTTCGTTTGTCGTTCGTTTGTACTGGATGCTGTATGGATCGATGTTGCTTTATTTATAAAGCTGGGTGTATGCCTGTTTCTAGGAGGTACGGTATTTTTCCTACTTTCTAAACTATAAATCTCGGCCAATTAATATAATGGCCCTCAAATTTGAAAAACGATGTTAAGTTTTAGCTCCCTTCTGGCCAAATTAACGGCTTTAAATCTATTTAAATTCGTATATATCTAGCATTAAAATATGAGTAGATACGATTCAAATCTACACAAATTCGAATTATTAATTTAGATTGGAGGGAGTATATGTTTTACCATGTGGACGCGATACGTCCATGCATTCGTGCTAAAAGAACATGGTGTGCACCTGCTGCCTCAAGCTTCGCATCGATCGGGGGTAACAACGCAACTCGACACATGATGGCAACTCGGTAGATCACACGCACGTGTTTGTACATCATCACGTACGTTACAAAGGGGAAGGAGAAGATGACAAAACCCACAAAGAAAAAGAAAAAAAACTGGCGCGCGCGTGCCAGGCGGCCGACGCCGTGGAGAGACCTGCCTGCTCGGCCGGCCGCGGGCTGCCAGTGCATGCATGCGGCGTATCAGGGGAGGGGCCCCAGCTCCTGTTCCGGCCGTCTCGGGCTGCCGTGGTGGTGCAGAGGGTCCGGCCCGGCCGGCACGGACCGCAGCTCCTCCTTTCCTGCTGCCGGCGGTGCGCGCGGCCACCACGACGCCCTGTCGCCGCCGCCCTCCACGACGCGCTGCTGCTCCTCCTCCTTGGACTAGCAGTCGCAGCAGCAGCACAATGTGGGGATCAGTACTGGACGAATGTAAACAGATACGTGAACGGAATGCCGAGTTCAGAGCCACCATTATATACCTCCGATCCCGCAGGAAGAAACCCCGCGGCGGCCGGCCTCTCATGACCACCCAATCGACCCACCAGTCCTGAAGCAAGATCGAACACCACACAAGCTTGAGACTTAGAAGCATATGCATAGATCAAGGAATCTATGCAAAAGGAAGAGAAAAAACGAACACGAAAGAATCGAAGAAGATTTTGGTCCTAGGGCGTATACGTACCACTACCAAGAACACGTGCCTGTGCCGGAGGGGCGAGGAGGAGAGCCACGCAGGAGCATGCAGCCGCCAAGCACACCAAGAACCGGACCATGGCCACCATGGCTCGCAGAGCTAGCTACCTACCTACTCAGGAGCCGCGGTGTAAGAACCAGAGGACAATCTCAAGAGACCTTGAGTCTCAGAACCAAACTCCACTTGCCCATGCCCTCCCTGGGGGTTCTTATAGAAAAAAGGAGCTTGCAGGATACTAGGAGAAGCGGGGCCTTCTGGTCAGAGGGGCGAACGGAGTAAATTCCGGGCAGTTGGATACAGTTAAGGCTTGACAAGATGGCTGCCATCCTGTACGTCCGAGAACTTCTCTGGGAAAAGGGAGCTAGCATAGCTTATCTAGCAAAAGATTGTGTGGGAGAACTGGAGATCCGGAGGATCCAAGTACAGTACTGCTACTACAGTGGTGTGGAGAGCTCTCTCTCTCTCTCTCCCCGGCCGGGGGATGGCTGATGGCATGGCGTCTTTTGCTGCTAACTAAGCTAGTAGCTAGGTTCCCCTGACGTGCGAGTGTGACGCTCGGGTGTCATGTATAGGTCACCGATGGGTGCAATGCAACTGATGTTCTGGCAGTGCAGCGTGCATGCGTGGATCCTTGTGCCAACAGAAAGAAAAAGAAGGAGGAGCAGCGTAATCTTTCTTGCTACTACTAGTCGTCTATCCTCTGGTGCTCTTGGCATTGGGACTGTGGATCTTCTCGTTATAATGAGACGAGACGGCGTCGCAGCCGGAGGGCCTGGTTGGTTTGACGCCAGTACCTGTCAGAATTCAGTACTGGACACTAGTAGTATAGTATTGTTTTCCACCGGAAAGTGCATTTGAAAGCTTAGTACGTATCTCTCACAAGATTCCGCAGGCTTTTCGTTGGCTAACCAAAATTCCAACTTACTTTTTGTTACCGATCAAATTATGCAGTAACCAAAAGAGTTCTTCGCTGAATTTGAAGTCTGACCTTTGTCACGCCCCTACATTCTTTTCTTAATCACATTGCTATGTAGTTCTCATCCGCGGTACCACGTCACAAGATGTATGTGTTGTCTAGGATGACTTTGACTACAGTCACTATCTAAGTAAAAATATCTCCAGCACGGCGGCTGGCAATCCTCTTGTGACTAGGGTATGTTTGTTTCGGGAACGAAGTGGAATAAAATGTCACGATTCCATTCCACTTGAATGTGTGCGTTTCTTTTTTTATGTTTGGTTAGACCAAAAATATGTAATAGAATGGTTGTATTCTATGTTTGGTTGAACAAAAAAAAGTGAATGGAATAGTTTCCATTCTATGTTTAGGTGCATTTAGCAAAAAGAGTGGCAAGAGAATAGAGAGAGAGTGAGCAATTGTTGGGGCTTTAGCATAGAGGAACAGAGAGATTCCACCGATTTAGAGGAATGAGTGCGTTCTGAAACTGGAGGGAATATTCTCTTTTGAGGAACCAACTCGTTCCATTCCATTTATGAGCCGAACACTAGAATGACTCTAAGGTGTGGAACCATTCCATTACATTCAAGTTTGTGACCTCAACTGAACACACCCTAAATGAGCAAAGACACATAGTGATTCGATGCTTACGGAGAAAGACCTCTCGGCTGCTTTTCCTCGCATGTGTATTTGGTGAGCGGCTTCAGAAAGCCAACAGCAAAGCTGATCAGTTTGTTTTGATTGGATGAATTATTCTACTGGAAAGGTAGAAAAAGCCAATAAGAGCAAACCCTAGAAGGATGGTGGTGACTTCAATCTCCAGGTTTGACACTTGTGTGTCTTAGGACATCTTAAATCTTACCAATATCAGTCGGTAATTCATCTCAGACATGTGACATAATGTCTCATTGAGGTTTTACATGTGCCTCATATTCGCTATAGTTCTCAAAGGTTGCATCGAGATTCGCAAATGTTTCATTGAAGGTGAAACATATTTTGGAATATGTTATGAAACAAAACCTTCTCAAGGAGATTGACCGTGGGTTATTTTTCATAAATATTAAGATTAATTTATAAATGTGGCATACCAGGACCTGACAGAAGGATATGATGGGGAAACTTCCGTATGATCTGCAAGATCATTTTTATTAGATGAACAAATAAGTTTACCAAAAAAATGACAACACGCATTTATGTTATATATGAAATGCCAACAATTTGTTTCTTCAAATTCGACCTACAATTAGAGAGAGAGAAAATAGAATTGGGTGTGAATAGTGTGAAATACTATTCCCCTAAAGCTAACACTAGACCTAGTCCAGTTTGTCCTTTTTGTTTCTCTAATTTAGATTGAATTTTGAGCTGAAATTTCTTGGAGTTATAGAAATAACATGTAGGCATGTTACAAAACTTTTAGTTTGTTTCAAAATTTCTAACGTGAGTTTTGTGAGTTGATCGTACGGTCTCAACTAATGGATAGATCACATATAAGTCTCCCCCAACGGAGTGCTCACCACCACCACCGCACACCATCCCACCCCGATACCACCCATAGGACATCTGATCTATTAACATATGATATATGCACATATAAAACCTTGTATTTTATGAATATCCCTGAACTCCACCTCATAGAGGTTTTATAAATGTTTCATTGAGGATACACACATATTTCCAGATTCATTAAAGATTCTGAATGTTTCAATAAGGTTTCACAATTTTATACAAGGAGTTTCACTGGAAGTGAAAGCTACTAGATAAATTATGAAACCTCCCCGCAGATGGATTATCTATAGATTTTCATAAATATAAAGTTTTTTTTTGTGAATGTGCCATACAGGAGCAAATCAAATGAAAGGGATACCATAATCATTTGACAGCATACTCAACACATGTTTCTTGTATATCCACTTTCTTGGCATTCTAAGTTCTCAAGATTGTCAGGTGACAACAATAACTATTAAAGTTAGTACTCGACAAAGTTTTACTTCCCATATTGGTCCTAAAGTTTTTATCCCATTTTTTTTGCATTTGAAATACATTTTTTATTTAAAGACAATATGCATGGCATTCCAAGGACTGGTGCAGGGTTAGTGGATGCTCAACTACTTTATCTGAGAAATCATTGTTTACTAGCTACAAACATTTCACACATGTTTCTTCTTTTTTGTCAAATATGTCGACTGATGACGAAACCTTTGGAATGCTACCATGGATAATTCACACATTAGACAAATATATTGCAATACGCTACCTTTCGTATTTTTCTTGGCAATAGTGTGAGGTAATGTTTTCAAGGCGGCTTATACGCTTCAATAGTTTCTACCTCTAAACATTGACAAGAACATTCATCAAGCAAGAAATAACCGTTGCCAAGATTGCATGATTGTGTTGACAAGCTTACTTTCGCATATTACTACAATATATCTTACCAAAACTAGGGGCCTCGTAGATAAGTCGTCTCAAGATTAAATATGTTAAATTGATTCCGTTAAGGGGGGTGTGGTTTGTATAATTTACAAGAGAGCCGTTAATGATCTAGTGGTATAGAAATTTGTTAGAGTTTTTTCACATCCAAAGATACTCCATTCTGAATACAAGTCCCGATGAGAGGATATGGTATCAGATATGGTATCACCAATATACAATAATACAAGATAATCTATTTTTCTATCTGGATAATCTGACCTTCTTAGTATGGTTCTATGATTTGGTTATTATTTTTAGGAGTTAACTACATTTATGTAGGTGCCATATTTCTCTATGAGATGGCACAGATGCTTGTTAGTTTTTTTATTTCAATTTTTAAAACCTTATAACCTTTCATATGTGCTTAATGCGTAAAAAATATTAACACTTGCTCATTGTTTTTCATAACTTTAGTTTAGAGAACATGTGAATTGTTGGTGTAGCTCAAAACTACTATTGTGGACCAATCACAGATTCGAGGTGTATTTGAGGGAGGGAGTGAAGAACACGATGAACACGCGAGGGGAATAGAAGATTTAAACGCACACCACACCCTAATTTGGTTGCTCCCGTTGGCCCGAACCACCAACTCAGTAGAATCCACTTGCAAGAGACACAAAATGTAGATGTCCTAGTTAAAAATATTGGCAAGAAATAGGATAGAATCCTATTGTGGAGAGTTTGCAATTGATAGAGACCCAAAAGGAGAGACAAACACAACAGAGGTCACTATAGCAAAGATCCAAGTATTTGAGGAGCGCCTTGTACATCTCACAAATTAAATCTAGAGGTCTTGTTACCCTTCAAGATCTTCTCCACGAGGGTAGGGATGAGAGCAAAACTCTATCTTAGCATCTTAGTTTTG
This sequence comes from Avena insularis, assembly GCA_023614405.1. NCBI lineage: Eukaryota > Viridiplantae > Streptophyta > Magnoliopsida > Poales > Poaceae > Avena > Avena insularis. Next base: position 259,408,858 of record CM042690.1, on the reverse strand, counting down.
TCTAGTTTTCTTAGGAGGGGCAGGTGTCTATTTATAGTCTAGCCTCAAAGGGGTAGGTAGGGGATGAGATACATGGTCACATAGGCACGCGCTCCTACAGTAGTACCGGCTCTCGGATGGTAGTACCGGTGCTTGGGCAGTTGTACCAGCCCTGTTCCAGTCTACTTCTAGTAAACTAGTGTAGGTGTACTGAATGCTTCCCGAGGACCGCGCATTCTTCATCGGAAGTTGAGGTTTAGGAGTAGTTCTAGTGGCAGGGGTGGCGGTAGTAACAATTGTTCAGCGATAGTACCGGCCATGCGTGTCTTGGCTTGTTTCTTTTATCCCCTCTTCCACACTTCCATGATGTTGTCTTTGAGTCCACATGTGCTTGCGTCTTCCTCCCAAGCTCCCATACTCCTCATCATCAACCTAGCATATCAACGGGATGGGTTATCAAGTAGCATACCTTTCAAATGGGTGAGAAGTCGACACACATAGAGGAAGGAATTCACCTTCAAGGTCCATAAAGACTTGGCATATGTTGGCGAGCTTGTCATGGTACATGATGTTCTAACGGCCGTAGGTCATGCTACATCATCTCCCTTCACTTCAAAAAGAGTCGACCTCGACGATAATCCTTCATCAACATGTAGAGGAGTTAAATGGCCAGGTGTGAACTTAGGGCCCGTCATGTATTCGTTCTTGTTTGTACCTATACACAACAAAGACCAAGAAAAATATTTTTGTGCGTGATAGGGGAGCATATTATGCCATACATGTCCATTTTTGCTCACAACCCCATTAGAAGTTTAGCACAACACAAGTATATCAAATATAATGCATATACAAGGTCAATATGCAAGAAATTCTTTTGAGCATCATCCAAACTGGGAACTCAAAAACTCCATGATAATAGTCATGATAGCACCCAAATCATAAGAAATAGAAATTTGTCAACATCTTTGATCCATTAAGAGGAGAATTTGTCAAAAACACGCGAGGAAGAATATCCCAAAACAACATCATGTGTGCAAACAAACCATCAGAAAGAGCAAGTTTTCATTATTTTTGTTGCAAAATAATATGAGAGAACTGAGAACTCACATGAAAATACTTTCTCATAATGGTATTATGGTTGCACACAAAATATCAGAAAGATAAATTGTTCAATAATTTTGTTGCAACACACAAAGCATCAATATCCAAAAGCAAATAAACATATTTTTCACATAGGGAATGAATACCATAAACATGCTTGCAAGAAAACCATAAGAAAGAGATTTCTTCAACATGAATGATGCAAAGCATGCAAAAGGCGGGTTTGGTCTTGAACTTACATGGGGTATTCTCTCAAGAGCTCTTTTTGTCAACTCGTGCTCAATCGAGGTTGACATTATAGTGTGGGCATCTACACACAAGATAGCCAAAAGGAAGAATGTTTGTGCATGGTAGATTAACATATCATCCATCATGATGCATATCTTCTTATGCACATCGCCATTAACATCAAGCCATATATTATAGAAAGCATGGTGATTAGGCAAGCAAGAAGTGGGAATATGCTTATCATGGCAATTATCAAAATAACCAAAAATTCAGAAAGCTATGGGGGCAATCTCATTATAAACCATATGATCATTATTGCAAGAAAAACATGTGAAAGAGAAAATTTTCAATATATTGCAAGAAACAATGGGAAATTGAAGAACAATTATGATCAAGCATATCCAAGGTAAACAAAAGATTTGTAACATGGAATGTCTATGTCAATGACACCACAATCAAATAATTCCACATGGTAAACATTATGCAAAGGCAAAGCATCACATGGGAATATGAATGAAGCATATGAAATGTCACAAGTAGTATCAATAGCATGCAAATCATCCCAATTAATCATGACCACTAGTGGGATCATGGAATCATCAACTCCTGTATTTTTACCTTTGCGATACCTCTCATGTGAAGTGGGTGTTATGGCAGTAGGAGCCTCCATGAGGTCGAATTCGTCATCATATATGGGGCTGCATCATCTTCATCCACCATGTACAAATTCTTCATATGAGGCACCATCATCTCAAGGATTGGTGCTTCTTGTTCCATGTCACCTAGCACATCATGAGAAGACACACTAGAGGTAGAGGGTAAGTTGTTAGATATTGAAATGGACTCAATTGACCTATCAACTACCTCTCTCAACTCATGCAGTCTATCACTAGTTCCCTCAGAGTGGAAGCACTCAATCTCACGTATGGTGGAGTCATTCACCTCATTTTTTTCTTTAAATCAAGTGGTATAAGTGGATCTAATACTCACATGGGATTACAACGACATCATCACTCAAGCACATAGGGATAGGTCTGGTTTCCTTAACTCCATGTGCCTCCATTGGTGAAGGTAAATTCTGATTCTCACCACCCTTAACCTTATCTCATCCAAAGATGAATGGCGTAAGATGTGCAACATCACTCTCATGGTCATCGGAGGTGATAGCTTCATCATAGATCACCTCCATGGTCGAATGGAACAACCCATGCTCGACCATATCATCACCATGTTCCGAAGAGGAGTTCTTGAATAGCTCCATCATCTTCTCCACCTCCATGGTCACCTCCAAATATGGATGTGCACTCACGTTAGTGGAAGTAGATTCTAAAGCTTGATCAACGTAGCTCTTCTCTTGGAACTTGGTTTTGTTGGAGGAGGTGTCTTTGTTTTTCGCGACCACCTTGGCTTGTGTCTTGGTGCACTCCCACGTTCGGTGGCCATGTTCCTTGCACTCCTTTCATAAGGGATTAGGACATTCCCATGATAAATGGTCGTGGCAAGAGCACAAGTGGCATAGTAGATCCTGCATGTAGTGTGAACGTCTTGTGGATTCCATTGTGGTGGTGGCATGCGAAGTGGAAGACACCATACCACACGTCTTACTTTTACGAGCCATTGATGCCTTCTTTGTTCATCAGGTAGCATCGATATCATATGATGTATTCCCTCTTGAGGTTTTTGATGCTCGTGTAGTAGTCTTCCTTGAAGGAGAAGTGGTGTTGTCGAAGTTCTTGTAGTTGGGTACATCATGTCAAACTTGATGTTTTGCCGGTGTAGCTTGATTGGGCTCATGTGCATTGACGCTCTTTTGGTTGTGGTGCCTTCTTGAGCTTGATGGACCATCAAAGTACATAGTGCCATTTAATTGATGAGACTTGAAGGGCTTGTCAATGTTATCTTTGAAGGTTATGGTGTCTTGATGACACGCCTCCGCTTGCATGGCGTATAAGTTTTCCATCTCCATGAAAAAGAATTCATTGTCATCGATCCGCTTGCCATCAAAGTCAATGAAGTGCTCCATGTCATTCATGCTTGGGGAGCCATTGTCATTGTCATGCTCCATGTGATCCATGCTCGGGGAGTCAGTATGGGTGTTGTACTCCATGTCATCGATGCATGTGGAGCCATTGTCGGTGTAGGGGTCAAAGTCCTCAAAGCATGCAGAGCTGTTGTCGGTGCCGTCCTCCATCACGTCATCTATGATTGCGGAGTCGATGTTGATACATGTAAAATGCATACATGAACTTTGCACTTTATTACTTCATATTCCAACATATTTGCATCATACATGGGTTATATTCATGTTTTATAATGATTATTGGGAATAATTCACACTTCCCATATTGCTTTGGAATTAACCCTGCCGAGGCAGAAAATGCCTATTTCAATGTTTTTAACTTTCAGGTACCCAAACGATGTCCAATTGACCCAAAAATTCACGGGACCCAACACTTATCAGAATGAAGAACAATGGGCGAGAAAAGAAGACCGAGGAGGGAACGGGCACATCAGCCGCGGCCCACCCCCTCGACGCAGTTGGTATGCTCTTTCCTCCCTCGAGTCTCCGATGCCGTCGATTCTTTCGCCAAAAGACTTGCCTTGACCTAAAACCTACTATATATGCCCCATTTTGGCGATCCTCGATATAGGCGGAGGCGGAGATCAGAAACACAAAAACAGAGAGTCAGGAGGCTGCCGCTGGAGAAGATCGGAGGCGGGGGTGATGGCTCAAAATATATCGAGCTCGTTGAGGAACCCCAAGAGGAAGGTATAATGAACACAGCAGCAAGTTTTCCCTCAGTTATGAAACCAAGGTTATCGAACCAGTAGGAGCAAGGAAACACCTCCAAGGTGTTGTTTCCAACTTGGAATCCTGCACAACACAACCACGGAACTTTGCCCCCAACTTACAGTGAGGTTGTCAATCTCACCGGTTTTGCTGAAAACAAAGGATTAAACGTACTGTGTGGAAGATAGTAATTGCTTGCAGAAAGTAAATATAAAACAGTAAATAGATTGTAGATTGATGCTAAAAGAATGGACCAGGGTCCATAGTTCACTAGAGGTGATTCTACTTAAGATAGATGACTTATTGGGTGAACAAATTACAACGGGGCAATTGACAGATACCAAGAAAGCATACATGCATATACTAATCATCTTGACTCCTATGAGATTTGATTGGGCATTACAACATTATACATAGACCGTAATCCAACTACATCTATGACTAATAATCCGAACCCCCTCCAATATTAAGTTGCAAGCAACAGATAATTGCATTAAGCAAAGTGTGTAAAGTAAACAATACGATTACCCCATGGATAAAGGATTGTTGTTTTCTCCCTAGTAGCAACAGCACATCTAGTACCTTAGAGATTTCTGTCACTTCCCCAGATTACTAGAGGCATGACCCCACTATCGAGCATACATACTCCCTCTTGGAGTTGCTAGCATCTACTTGGCCAAGATAGCTACTAACAACGGAAAGCATGCAAGATCACAAATAACATAGACATGATAGAATCAATAATCAATCTGAAATAGCATCTCAATATCCATCGGACCCTCGCAAACACAACATGTAAGAGTACAAATAGATGATCTTGATCATGAACGGAGCTCACAAGATCTAAACATGGTAGCACAAAGGAGAAGAACCAACCATCTAGCTACTACATGGACCCGTAGTCCAGGGATGAACTACTCACGCATCACACCGGAGGCAGACATGGTGATGAAGAAGGCCTCCAGGGTGATCTCTCCCCTCCGGCAGGGTGCCGGGAAGAGCTTCAGATCCCTCCTGATCTAGGGATGGAGATGGCGGCGGTTACAGACTCTTTCGTGAAAGTTTGATCGGGTACTTAGGGTTTTCGTCCCGGGAGGCTTTTATAGGCGAAGGGGCAAGGTCGGTGGAGTACCAGGGGGCCCACACCCCCTGGTGGTGCGCCCCCCCTAGGTCATGCTGCCACTAGGTGTGGCCGCCCTGGTGCGCCACTTCGTCTCCCCTCCGGACTCCGTGTTGCTCCGGGTAAAATATTGACTTTGGCTGTTGTCTGGTCCAATTCCGAGAATATTTCTTTACTAGCTTTTCTGAAACCAAAAACAGCAGAAAACAGGCAACTGGCACTATGGCATCTTGTTAATATTTTAGTTCCAGAAAATGTGTAAAAATACTCCAAAGCATGGAACATCAAAAATTATAGATATGTTTATAACGTATCAGGGGGAAGCGTCGCTGTAATCTCCTCTAGAGGGCTCCACCCTCCTCTGGCGTGTTCATCATCAACACCTATAGCAAGATCCTCTCCATCTCCCTACTGTAATCTCTTGGCAAACATGATGTGTGAAGCAATATTTTATCTTCCCTTGATCTATTGTGACTCCATGTCTTTGCTTGAGTAGTGAATTGTTATGGCAAAAGTAAAATAGTTTGTTTATTGGTTGCATAAGTGTTGTTATCTTTTATGATTGTCTTCTTGTACAATATATGAGTGCACACATATGTTGGGGATAGCATGTAAGGTGATCACCATAGTGTAATGGCGTGGGAAGGACCATGGAGGACAGAAAACCGTGGTCTAATCCATAAAGTTACATTAGGGGGGACATATATCGGGGACCCTAGAGTTTGTAGCTATGGTGGGACGAGTATAGGTTAAGCTTGGGGATGTTGATGCATGTAAAATGCATACATGAACTTTGCACTTTATTACTTGATATTCCAACATATTTGCATCATATATGGGTTATATTCATGTTTTACAATGATTATTGGGAATAATTCACACTTCACATATTGCTTTGGAATTAACCCTGCCGAGATAGAAAACCCTTATTTCAATGTTTTTGACTTTCAGGTACCCAAAAGACGTCCAATTGACCTGAAACTTCACGGGACTCAACATTTATAAGAATGAAGAACAATGGGCCAAAGATCACGAGAAAAATAAGACCGAGGAGGGAACAGGCACAACAGCCGCGGCTCACCCCGTGGCCGCGGCTAGTTTGCTCTTTCCTCCCTCGAGTCTCCGATGTTGTCGATTCTTTCACCAAATGACTTCTCTTGACCTAAAACCTACTATATATACCTCCTTTCGGTGATCCTCGACATAGATGGAGGCGGAGATCGAAAAAACAGAAATAGAGAGTCAGGAGGCTGCCATCGGAGAAGATCGGAGGGGGGAACGCCGCCAGAATTGCCTCCGGAGGGCTCCACCCCCTCCGGCATGTTCATCATCAACACCTACAGCAAGATCCTCTCCATCTCCCTACTGTAATCTCTTGGCAAACATGATGTGTGAAGCAATATTTTATCTTCCCTGTAACACCCCGTCCACTCCTGGGCCCGGGGGGTGTCACTCCTGGCAGCTTTAATAGGATATCTAGACTGGCCCCACAGACCAACACTAGTCTTTTCTACGCACTTTGTCCTCACTCGTGCGCACCCGGTTACCCACTTCCCGGTCGGTCACACATCCTAGAATTGCTCTAGGCCAAGTACGCTTAACCTTAGAGTTCTTTTTGAATGAGCTTCCGGAAAAGAAGTTGCAACTTGTTGATATGGGTATCCTATCAATCCTATTAAGCCATGTGCCTAGATCTCACATTCCCTTAATCTATTGTGACTCCATGTCTTTGTTTGAGTAGTGAATTGTTATGGAAAAAGTAAAATAGTCCGTTCATTGGTTGCATACAGTGTTGTTATCTTTTATGATTATCTTCTTGTATAATATATGAGTGCACGCATATGTTGGGGAATGCATGTAAGGTGATCTTCATAGTGTAATGGTGTGGGGAGGACCGTGGAGGACAGAAAATCGTGGTCCAATCCAGAAAGTTATATTATGGGGGACATATATCGGGGACCTAGAGTTTATAGCTATGGTGGGACAATTATGTCTTAATAATTCCTATGTTTGCTTAGTAACATGGCCTTAGGATCCATCATAAGAGTTGTATATGCACATTTATTTGGCTGCACCTAATTAAGGCTCCATCCTGGAAGAAACAATAAACAACCAAACAAACGAATGAAATAACAATTGCCAAAATATTTACTCCCTTAGAGAAACTTGCTACTTGAGAAAACTTGCCACCACTCCACTCCACTTCATTACATCAATTTTTTGACCGGAAGCTATGTGGCAAAATCCCACAACAATTTTATTTCACTGAGCACACACCCAAAGTACAGAATATACAAAAATCAAGAAAAAAAGATACTTACAAAAGAAAGAGAAAGGAAAAAACTTAAACTAGAGATGATATCCAGGATAGTAGCTGTTGCTTATACTTCTTGACTCTGTATTGAAGTAAACTAATATCATGAATAAAGCCTGACTTCCACCTAGCAAAAGTAGGCCTCTCATACTGAAAGATCTTACCATTTCTATGTTTCCAAATGTGCCAACAATCCATAATCATTACTTCCTTGAAGAAAGGCTTTCCAAAGTCTCTCCTGGCTGCTGCTACAATCACTTGGATATCACCACCTGGTATCCATTGAATCTGCAGATAATTCCAAACCCTTTGGCTAAAATTGCATGTGAAGAAGATATACAGTCTATCTTCATATATATGGGTAGGGCATAAGACACAATGCTTATCATCAATCACCTTCCACTGCCTATGAACCAGCAGGTCCCTTGTATTCAACCGATCACTCAACAACAGCCATGCGAACATCTTGGTTTTTAAAACACAAGATGAGGCCCAAATCCATTTATACACTGAAGGAACTACCAAGTGAGCGTGAATGTGAGAATAATAACTTGAAGAGGCATAGCTCTGGCCCCAGACATAACCCCATTTATCATTCTCATCTGAAAGAGGATGTGCAATCATTCCTTGCTGAATTACACAAAGCTCACCATAAGCCTGAACCGAAATTGGTCGATAAAATAGCCGCTAGATACTCCCGGAATTATAAACATCAGAGGACAACATCTCAATATTAAGCACATATAAAAACAAACATGGAAATCGAGTAGCCAAAGGCTCATGCGAACCAATGAAATCCCACTTGTCCAGCCAGAATCTGAATGAATCCCCAAGCCCCATCAAAACTACAACCACTTGCTTAAATTTGTCCTGCATTTTAACAATATATCTCCACCAAAACAAACCACAGGGCTTAGACTTACCAGGAAGAGAATCAGGGTAGTATGAGTCCCAAACTAGCTGCACCCATGGAATTGGAAGCCTATTATAGAACTTGTCAAGATGCTTCATTAATAAAGCATCATTCTTTTTTTGAAAATTAACAATGCCCAATCCCCCATTATTTTTGGGTTTACATATCATCTCCCACGCTGCCAAAAAGGGCTTTGGATGGTCCTTATCCCTCCATAAACATTGGCGTAGAATTATGTCGAGCTGTTCTGTTAAACCAATTGGTAAACTCAAGGTTAGGAGAAAATGCAGAGGCATGGAGCATAGAGCAGAATTAATTAATTGCAGGCCAGCCCCTTAAGATAGGAAAATCGAAGTGGCCGTCAGTCTTCGCTCCAATCTATTGACTAAAGGTAATAAGTCTCTGATTGTTGGCTTTGTTGTTCCCAATGGTAAGCCTAAATAAGGGAAAGGCAAGGAACCAACTTGGCAATCCAACACCGATGCCAAAGACTGAACATACTCAGGATCCACATTGAGTGGAATGATCATAGACTTCTGTAAGTTGACTCTCAGTCCAGTAGAAACACCAAACTTGCCTAAAATCTCCTTGAGGGCAATGACTTGATCCATCTCAGCTGATAACAGTAAAATCGTATCGTCTGCATATTGTACCACAGGGAACTCAGTCTCATTTGTAATGATAGGAAGATGGAGGATTCCTTGGTGTAGAGAATCATTTATGACTAATTGCAATAACTCGCCACCACAAACATATAAAAGAGGGGATAAGGGGTTACCTTGTCTCACACCCCTCCTACACTCAAACTGCTTTCCAGGTACTCCATTCAATAAGATAGAAGATATGCCAGATGCTAGGACTTCTCTCATCCGTCCAATCCACCTCTGGTCAAAACCCTTGTGCTGCAAAATCTGTAGAATAGCCTCATGCTCAATTGTATCAAATGCCTTGGCAAAGTCCAGCTTAATAATTAAAATGGGCTCCTTTGAAAGCTGACAAAGATAAATATATTCATATGCCCATGCAATGCAATCCTGAATGGTTCTGGACCAGATAAGACCATACTGATTCTTGTGGATAAACTTAATGGTGTGATCTTGTAATCTATTGGCTGCAAGCTTTGTGAGAAACTTCAAACAAACGTTGGTGAGGGAGATTGGCCTATAGTCGTTAACACTTTCAGGTACCCATCTTAGGTATTAAGGTGATAAAAGAACAGTTGATATTCTGCAAGCTAATTTTCCCATCATAAAAATCATGAGCCAAAGCATATAACTCCTGCTGAACAATGCTCCAACATTTCTTTAAAAATAGCCCATTGAAACCATCCGGTCTAGGTGCCTTATCAGCGGGCATATATTTAATAATGTCATCCATTTCTTTTTTTCTCAAAAGGCCTTGAAAGATCCTCTAAACCCTCCACTCTGTTCAAAATCGTACTTAAATCAAATTGCATGTCAATACCCCATGTCGAACCCAAAGCATTCCAGCCATATCACTATGATTATTAATTACAATGCCATCATCTCCTTTCAAAGAACAAATAGAGTTTCGCCTGAACTTTTCAGTAGCCATGGCATGAAAAAACTTGGTATTATCTTCACTCATCTTGATCCACCGGACAGTGCACCTCTTTCTCCAATAATTGCACTCTGCTAACAATAGCTCTTCCAAATGAAGCTTAACTAAATTTCTGAAATTAGCTTCAGCAATGGATAGGGGCCCCTTGTCCTCAAACTCATCCAAAATAAAAATGACCTGATTACACTTTGCGATCAGCAACTTAAGCACTGAAAGTCCTATCTGCCATCTTTTTAAATCATACCTTAGAGTTTTTAACTTGTCCACAAGAATGGCCATGGAAGATTTTTTGTGTGAGGACTTGTCCCATGATTTCTTCACACAATATAAGACCCCGGTATATCAACCCAGTAACTTTCGAAACAAATATATTTGCTTTAGGAATGTGTGTGTCAATATTAACCACACAGGGCGTATGATCAGATTCAGGTTTGGCCAAGGGCAGCACCACTATATTGGGGTAATAACTTCTCTAATTTGGACTCGTAAAAAACCAATACAACTATTCAAGTAACGGTTCCTGCTGCATATTGAACCATGTGTACGAACGCCCTTTCAGTGGAAGCTCCACAAGTCCAAGATGATCAATTATGTCGTTGAATTTAAACATATCATGGATATTACCCACTGGCTTGTTCCTATTATCTTGTGATTGAATACAATTGAAATCACCTAATAGGATGTGATTGGTAGATGAGTTAATATCCAGATTGTAAAGCCATGATACAAAATGGTCACGTTCAGTTCCTTGACAAGGGCCATAAACTGTCGTCAAAGCCTAAGTTTCACTGTTATGTGTCGAGGTAAACTGAACCGTGATACCAAAGCGCTTAACCTCAACATGGTCACCCACAAACAAGCCAGGATTCCACGTGATGCTCCGACCGACGACGCATAAGTGAAATTGTCGAAACGCTTCGGACAAAATTTGCGAATAGATCGGTGGTAAAAAAACTCACATTTTGTCTCTTGTAGGCAAATAATTGCGCAGTCGCTTTCCTCAATATTTTCACGGACCGCTCCTTTCCTAGACTCAGAATTAAGGCCCCTAACATTCCAACAGAGGATACGCCATTTCCGAAGACTGATTTTAGCCATTAAATAAACCATGTGTAACCGCATACATAAAGACCAAATGCATAACATAGAGTCTGGAAACAACACCGTGACACCCTGATGAGGGATTAACTCATCAATGCCCATTGTTATGGACTTGGGTTTTGGAGAAGGAGGGGGCGCTGGAGGTATCAATCGGCTAGCAAACAAGCACACAGGGACGCAGATGCAACCTGGCGATGGTTGTGGAAATTAGGGTTGTGATTGTCCTCCTCACCGCCCCTCCTAGCCTTTATATAGATAGGCTAGGTATCGGGTAGCAGGTCGAGTCGGTTACAGATTAGGGTTCGCCCCTTTAAAATTTCTATCTTAAGCTTCGTCTTGTGCTGCAAGCAACCGGAGCCTCCGTGAGTCACCCAAATCTTGTATTGGGCCTTGGTAAAGCAGTGGGCTTCTGCCATATCTGGATCGTATATGCCAAACTCGAGTACCTATAGGGTATGCCCACGTTAGTAGCCCCCGAGTGTCCAGTGAAATCGTAGATTCGAGTGGAGACTTTATGAAGTCTTTTGAGTGCACAGCTGGGCATGTTTCGAGTGCTTTGATTGATGTCATAGGAATTGTTGATATACGTGCCTGACTCATCCGATGCAGCGGGATCAGTTAACTGTCTTAGGGCAAAATAACGCAATCTACTCAAATTCGAGTTCCCGGACTCGAATTCGGAAAAGTGCTAGTGTAATTTGGCTCAGGCCGCGGAGGTCTTACAGCAGTCGAATCCCAGTATATAAGTGTGAGCACTCGACGCGTCCGTCAAGGCGTATTTCATCGTACCTGTAGGCACGGATATTTTCTGGTAGAGCGTAGCATATGCATTGCTATGCCTTATTTAGGTCTTATCTTCACGCTGTAAGTGTGACATCCGTATTTTTGTCATCGTGAAGATCATTCAGGTGACCCAGGAGACGCAGTCTCTTTGCAGGGAAAATATGAGGCGGAGTCACCAGAGCATTCGAGCGTGGATGTTATCAACACACGGTGTAACGTATAAGAAAAAATAATCATAGGGTGCGTGGCCAACGCTCCCTATGGGAGTAGCCCCCGAGTGCCTATTCGAGTCGTAGACTCGAGTTGGGACTATAAGTATTTTGCGACTGCTGTCGTCTTTTTTGCTTGTTTCAGTCGAATATGCTTTCAGCGCTCCCTATGGGAGTAACCCGAAGTCTACAATCGAATCGTAGATTCGAGTGAAGGGTTTTAATGATGCTTGGATATATTCAGTATGTTCTTCGGGTGCACGACCAACGCTCCTGTTAGGAGTAGCCCTCGAGTGCTTGGTTGAGTCGAAGACTCAAGTAAGGACTAAAGTAGTCAATGTGTTCTCCTGCTGGAGTTGATGACGTCAATGCTGACGATCGGATGACCTCAGTTGCCCGTGTGAGTGGCTTTGACGGGATGTGACGAGTAGTGGGACCCACTTTCTGACTTGGATTTGACCGGGCGTGTGTAATCTTCTGTTTTAACTGTGTCTCCTCGATTTCTATGCGTAATGAGAATGGTGGGGGACGGTTCGTGGTTTACCTTTGCCACGCGTCAATGTCGATGTACGCCACGCGTCTGGTAGATTTTCTTCTGGCCATTGGATGGCATATGCTAGGAGGTTAAGTAGGGGCATGCCATGCGGTAATTTCCCCACATCTCTCTTCTTGCTTGAGCTCCTCTGCCATTGTTATTCTTGCTGCTCCTTTGCACACCTTTCCTTGGTGGCACTGGACCAACTCTGTGTCTTCCCCATCTACTTCCTACGCTCACATCGCCAGCGCAAGATGGGCAACAAGAAGGGAGGTTCCACCGCTAGATCTGCGGCTGTTGTCGTTGCAACCAAGAAGAAGGGCGCCGCCACCACGGGCACCAGTGCCGCTGGTGCTGGGAAGAAGAAGGGTGCGGGCACTCGCATCACCAATGGGTCATGGAGCCCATCCGTCATCAAGCCATCAGAGATGTTCACCCAACGCCAAGATGGAGTGCTTCCTCCCACGGAGGATGACTCTCGCATCCCCGACAACGAGGTAATCCCCAGTCCTCCTGCGGGTTTCTGAGTGATGTTCCTTACGTTCGTCATTCGCGGTCTCTCTCTCCCCCTGCATCCGTTTTTTAGGGGTCTTCTTTGCTTGTCCAGCTGCACCATCTGTCCCCAAACTCTATTCTCCACATTGCATGCTTCATCACTCTTTGCGAGTGCTGGCTCGGAATCGAGCCACACTTCAGCCTCTTTAAAAAACTCTTCAAGCTCAAGCGTCAGTCGGGGTCGGGTTCGGTAGTCTACGACGTAGGAGGCTGCGGGATCCACGTCGATTCCAATGTCACTTATTTCAACATCAAACTCACCGCATCCGTCCAAGGGTGGAGGGACAAGTGGTTCTACATCCACGACCAGAAGGTCGACGGAGAGCACTACGCACTCGCGCCCTTCGATCAAGTGGCAGTTTGCAGAAGGAGGTGATCCTAGAAGAACGGCGTGATGCTCGGCGAAGTCGAGGAGACAGAGAGGATGTATCAGCATGTCTGGGACCTCGAACACCGCATGGCGCGGAACTCATTCGCACACGGTTGCGCCATCCCGTACATCTTGTACAAGCCAGGGCACACCCGATGTACCGCTGGATTGGTACGGGCGATGTCACTTGCATTTCTGTGGAGGGCATTTCTTTGGGTGAAGTGGACAGGAGGTTGCGGCTGGTGACCAAGTACACCACCAAGGAAGATCTCCCGGGTGACTCAGTCATACCTCCATTCTGCGCCAGCCATCCTCCGCCTGAGGTAGACTTGAAGGGAATATTCCCGAGAGGCAATAATAAAATGGTTATTATCTTATTCCATTTTATGATAAATGTTTATTTTACATGCTACAATTGTATTAATTGGAAACGTTAATACATGTGTGTTTAATAAACAAAATGCAAAGTTACTAGTAATGCCTCTCATATAAACTAGCTCGTTGATTAACAAGATGATTAAGGTTTCCTGATCATGGACATTGGATGTTGTTAATAACGAGGTCACAACATTGGTGGAATGATGTGATGAACATTCATCTGAAGTATAGCCTTACGATCAAAGTCATTATGTTTATATTGCTATAACATCATATGAAGTAATTCTAATCCTTATACCATGAGATCATGTTAATCACTAACACCAGAAGAGTATCTTGATAACATCAAACGTCACACCGTAACAGGGTGCCTATAAAGGTGGATTCACCACTACGAAGGTTTTATGTTGAGGCTCATGGATCAAGAGTGGGATTTGTCCATCCTGATGACGGATAGATATACTCAGGGCTCTCTTGGTGATATCACATTGAAATAGCTTGCAAACAAGTGATGTGATCACTAGAATGTTATATCACAGGAAAGAGAAAAGAGTGCATGTCGATAACGAGATCAAACTAGGTATTTGGATACCAATGATCGAATCTCGGACATGTAATATATCGCAAAACAAAGGAATTTAGTTACGACGTTAAAGGTTCACACGATCACAAGAGTCATCGTTGAATATGTGGGAGCGACGGATCTCAGTCCGCTGATTATTGATCGGAGAGGGGTCTCGATCATGTCTACATTATTCGTGAATCGTAGGGTGACACACTTAAGGGATACTGACACCATTTGGAGCAAATATGTTTCATATAAAGATTTAAGAAAGCTCTGGAATCATTTCGATGGAAACCGGAATTGTTTCAGGTGAAATTGCAGAAACTGGTTCTGCATGTAATATTGAAATGTTGCAGGGGGTTTTATGTGAATGTTTGTTATTTAAAGTAATTAACAAAATTCTGAATAAAATAAATAAAATAGTTTTATTTAATGAGAGCTTGCATTAAATTTGGTGGAAATTTAATGCATGTGAGTGGAAGTGTGAGTGGAGGCATATTTATGTGAGTGGAGAATCCACCACATGAATGATGGAAGAGGTGGGGCACCACCATGGCTGCCATGCCATGGCCCTTGGCTGCCACCCTCTTCCCTATAAAAGGCCCCCCTCTCCTCCTCACAATGTACACCTCCTCGTGAAGGATCTCTCCCCCTCTAGTTATTCCCCATGGTCTCGGATTAGCGAGATACATGTTCTCGGTGGCTTTATCTGGAAAGGAGTTGTTGCTTCCGCTGCTTTGCTAGAGCAAGGGATGGAGGTTGTCAGGGTACCGGACGTGTGTGCGATAAAGGATGCACCGCTGCTTTGTGGTGTTGGACTTGCTGGAGCTAGATCTGATGGACGTGCTGGAGCTAGACCTGCTGGACTTGCTGGACTTGTTGGACTTCATCACGATCTTGAGATCGGCAAGTGTATGACTACATCATCCACGAGTTCCATCTCATTAACAAGTTTTTGTTGTCTTCGAGGGTATGTTCTCTATGTATGTATATTCACCCGTTGCTTGTATCTAATAGATAGATCTTGGCGTATAATAGTTCCCATCGTAGGAATTTTTTATTTTCTATGTTGTGAACCCAATAGTGGTATCAGAGCCTGATCTATGCGTAGGTGCTTTGCATGGGTAGTACACATATGTTTATATGTAGGCGATGATGATCATGTTATTGCTTTTTTCATGAATTTTGGATATTGGTGGCATAGTGGGATGAAGCGGCCCGGACCAACTTTACATGTCCTCGCACATGAGACCGGTTCCATGACTGACATGCAACTAGTTTTGCATAAGTGGCTAGCGGGTGTCTATCTCTCCTACTATAGTCAATATCTGATTTACAACAAGTTGCTAATAACTTAGTTATCATCGTTGTGGTTCCATGTTCGTAGGTAAGACTAGTTCTATCTCCGAAAGCCTTAAGCCACGTAAAACTTGCAATGGATAAATTAGAGGTGTCTAGTTCAGATTGTATCTGGGATAGTGTCATGATATGGTAATGTTATAAGTTGATGTATAGTAGATACCCTTACAACACACCTAACATGTAAGTTACATAGACCTTGGCCTTACACACAAATGAATGATAGAGATCATACTGCGATGCACATGATGGTGATCAAATACATGGACCATATCATTCCACTTTACACATATGATGTTTGCATCTTATATTGCTAGTTTGGCGTTTTTAGTAGCATTATAAGATGATCCCTCATTTAGATATCAAGATAAAAATGTGTTCTTCCTTAAGTATGCACCGTTTATGTTTTCCGCTTCAAGACATCACGTGATGATCGGGTGTACTTGAATCCACGATCATATTTCGGGTGTAAGACAGTTTTACACACGCGAGCACTAAGGTTCTTACTTGGCAAGCCTAGCATGTACAGACATGGTCTCGGAACACGGACCGAAAGGTTAAGCATGAGTCATATAGTTGATATGATGCCCATATTGATGCTCGCCTTTGAAACTACACCGACTCACGTGATGATCGGACTTGGTGTAGTGAATTTGGTTCATGTAATCACTAAAAATACACGAGTATAGCACTGAATAAAGAACCGCCGAATACACCAGCTACACCTAACATGTGGAATGGATGCATAAGGATGTTGTGCTCTGCCTGGAATACAATCATAAAGTTGAAAGTACCAGAGATTCCTAAAGGCATACCATTAGAGAAGCTTCCTTGACCAATAGGGTAAATCAAGAAAACAGCAGTAGCAGCTGCAACAGGAGCTGAGTATGCAACAGCAATCCAAGGACGCAAGGTCAGCCAGTGAGACGATGGGGGATAAGCTTCATCGTCGAGAGGGAAACAGCCCAGATCACCAGCTAAGGCCCCTAAATGACCGCTAAGTGATAAAGGAGGTGGGGGTGCAAAGACAGCCAGGAGGTTTGCCTAGAAGCAGCCACCCTTTAAAGAGTGCGTAATAGCTCACTGATCGAGCGCCCTTGCGCTAAAGATGAATGGGGCAAAGCGATCTGCCGAAGCTGTGGGATGTCAAAATGCATCGGTAGGGGAGTGTTCCGCCTTAGAGGGAAGCAACCGCGAAAGCGGGGGTCGACAAAGCGGAAGCGAGAATGTTGGCTTGAGTAACGAAAACATTGGTGAGAATCCAATGCCCCGAAAACCCAAGGTTTCCTCCGCAGTCCATCGAATTGAGTATGACTGTATGTGTGATAGCATCTACTATACCAGGAATATCAATGAACCCTATTCTTGCAATTGCTCAAGATACCCTCTTTTAGCTGCTAGGTCTATTTCTTAGTTCAAGATCCCTCTTACTAACTGGAATAAAAGAATTAGTAGATCTGTTCCGCCCAAAATGGGAATGGGCTGCCATTCTTTTCTTCTCGACAAATATCATACCATGGGCTGTACAAAGAACTGACCATGATCTCTTGCTAGGGGAAGGTATGTATCGGGACAAGATGGTTCGTGAGGTGGGCACAAACACTTTTCATTCCAATCCCTATCGTGACATGCCAAGACCGTTTATTCCAACATTTTCTCAGCTCCTTCGACTATTCCATTGTTGCTTTCACAATCAATCACTAACCGCATTCTTGCAATTCATGTGCGGTTGGCATCTATTTTCGATTTTGCAAGAGTTGACTCGTCGGGCATGCTTGGCCTTCTTGTCGCCTTCCTCTTCCTTCTGCGTAGATACTTTTGATCCACTCCTTTCCTATACCGCGCCCTCTGCCTATTACGATCGATACCCAGAAAGTGGTTTCCTTGGGAGAAGAGGTAGTTCACAAACCAGTACTAAATAAGTCAAAAAAAAATCTCAAAGTGACAATTCAAGCAGTTTACCTCGGCTGTTATGGCATATCCCCGCGTCTCAGGTTCATGAACCAGACAAGCAGGTGTTCACACCCAATACTGAGTTTTTTTGCTTTGCTGACTTGAATGAGGATTCTCAATCCCAACCGGGCACATCCATCACATCACAATACCTCAGCTTATCTCAATACTTGTCATCTCTACTGCTATACTTCCTAAAGCCTATAAAACAGAACATATCCCCGACACTATAGATCCGGCTTGCAGGCATAAGGGAAGAAGGGCTCCACTCTTTTAATCGCTCTCATTGACCGCTTATCTAAATACTTGTCATCCGGCTTGCTCTCGGCACCCACAGCTGGCTAATAAATACGCCTTTGAAAGAATTCTCAAAATTTAAGGGAGAAACTAATTAGAAAAAAGGAGTTCCAACTCTTTCAAGCAGTCTTTCTATTCTATTAGGCACAGCAAGAGTTTATTGTAAAAAAATTGCAATGATACTACCAAACGAAGTCTATTTTAATGAAGACTCTAATGTTCCTAAATTTTATAGACTTTCCCAATCTCGACGATTCGCGAGATAATAGCTATTATTCTTTTAAGTTACCCATTATTTGAAGTTAGCCGCCATGGTGAAATTGGTAGACACGCTGCTCTTAGGAAGCAGTGCTCAAGCATCTCGGTTGCCAAGAAGAAATGGCGAAGTGGAGTCGACCTTTGGGAGGTATGTTGAAACTGAACGTTGATGCTGCTTTTAATCATGATACCAATGCTTGTGCAACCGGAGTTGTTATAAGAGATGAAAAAGGAGGCTTCATTACAGCTAGAAGCAAGAAAATTGACCATGCTTTTGATGGCGGATCCAGAGAAATGGGAACGAGGCTGACCTATCCAGGTAGTGAAGTCTACCTATGCTAAAGAGCAAGTTCAATATTTGGTTCGAGTAGCCAGCCTATTTTAAGGAGTGGCTTATTATAGTATTCTTAAAAATCATACGAACAAAAATAGGCAATCCGATAGAAAGATTATGGCTTCCTTACTATCAGCAAGCTTCCACAGGCGATGAACTGCTTCTGACTTCTTCATTTGGTTTGTAGCCATACCGTATAGAGTGCAAAAAGCCTTTTTTTTGAAAAGATTCAAGCAAGCATCCTAGCAAAACGATCTTTTGACAATGGGCTCTGCCCAACACTAGGACTGACTGACTTTATACAGAGATAGAAAAGGCAGCAATCCAAGTTTGAGAAGGCGGTTAAAGACATTCATTGTGGTTGGTCACGTTGGTGAATTAGATGAACAATCGATATTACCATCTTTGACTGTGAAGTCATCCATCCAGACATACTTCTTAGGTTAAATAGCCAAACATCTGAGTGAGTCAGTCTACCAATGCCTTGTGACTCATGACAGTAGTCCACCAGATCCCTAGTTGCAGTTTTTGTCCTTTTGGATACCACCTATTTTCATATTGAAAAGATTCCAGTACCTTCACCACAAACACAAGGCCTGCTGCTCCCTAAGTTGTAAAGTCGCCCGTTTGGTAATCGGAGTGAATCTATACTTACTCAACTACTAACTCTGAATGTTCTCGCTATCGAAGGATTTCTTTCTTTGCGTATGATGATTGAGGCTCAATTCCTTCCCGAAAGAATAGTAGACTGACAAACGTATCTTACTCGTTCCCTCAACTGCTCGACTGAAAGAACTCTTAGTTCTCATTCTGTTCTTTCTTGTTTTTGGGTGTTGTTTTTGAGTGGGAGTTCATTTCTAGTTTGGATTAGTCGAACTCAATTTTTCATAAACTAAATCAAAGTGAATTTGCATAATTTGTTGTAGTCATTGACATCTGTTTACTACCTTATGCTTAGTTTTAATTGAGATAATAGAACTATAGAATTCTGGATATTTACTTTAGAACTTGTATCGTATTGTTTTTAATGTCAATTTGAGAAGTCCTATTGCAAACTTTCAGCAAACTCTATTTACTCCATGAAGTTAATAGTTAATATTAAATCGAGAGTAAGAATTCCAATGTTAGTATCTAAAGTATCATGCTTGCCTCCATGATTCTTGATATTCAAAAGTCATTTTTAATATCGAGGTTATCTAGGAGCTGAAAGAATTGTTTCAGAAGCCATCATGCATGGAAGATATTTTGATATCTGAAACAATGTTTATGGTTTCAATATGATAGAGTATAATTTGGAAAATACATGTTCTCACATTGTATGAGAATTTGTGAAGGTTGGAGACGCTAGACGTCCTAATCTCCCAAAAAGGTTTTGAGAACTGACATTATACTCACAATTCGTCCTTATAAGACATAGTAGCTTGATGATGAAAGTTGTCATGATAAGGATGAATAGAAGATGTAAGTAAAATGTTTACTACACTAAAAGATTACTAAAGTATGGATTTTTGAAAGAACACCAAACATTTGATGATGGTGATCAACTTCAAAGTGCAAGTCCAAAGGTATTAGTATTTTACTATACATGCCTTGGACTATGTGTCATATGTATGGTGCCACTATTGATGTTGATATATTCTTTTAAAAGGAAAAGGAAATGCTGAAAGAGAAGCTATAAAATATTTGGCAGCAAATAAAAGACTGGTAATGTCCAGCTAAGGTATATATATGATATACATGTTATGGTTGTATTCTTTGCTTGTTAAACAATATGGTTCTTGGATATTAGATACCAAATTGGTTGGTATGAAATATCATACAAAACGACGCAATTCATGAACTACAATGGCCTAAGTAACTAGCAAAAGAATATGTGATGATGTTCATCGAAAACAAATAAGGAGTTATTGTATTCATCGTTGACATCAAAACTTGCCTTCAAGTTTTTTTTAAATAATTGTTATTTTGTTATGGTATAATGAGAACAATAGTTGTTCAAATAATTACCGTATTCCATAGAATATTTATGAACTTTTACAAGTCTAGTTGGAGAAATCACATCCATAAACTGATGCTAAAATGTCGCAAGACAAATGATTGAAAGATCACTTCCAAAGTGACATCGCCGTTTAAATTATATTAGAAAGAAAACATGAAGAAACTCCATGTTGATGGATTTTTGGAGTCTTTTGATTTTGATCAATTGACGCTTGTGAAACTTTCCTTGAGATAATTGAAACTCTATTCATAGGCCAAAGAGGAAGGGATGACTAACTTATTGGAAATAGTGCATGATGATGTGCATAGTCCATTATATGTAGCCCTGTGTAGTGCATCTTTCGACTTCATATGCTTTCTTCGGGAATTTGAGTGAATATATCTATATATTTACTTAATAAGGAAGAAGTATGAAACATTTGAAAATTGTTCAAAGACTTTCAAGATGAAGTGGAAAATCATTGTAACAAGAAAATAAAGAATTTATAATTTGATCATAGAGGAAGATATTTGAGTTACAGGTTTAGCAAAACACCTAAGATTTCGGGAATTGTTCCATGGATTTGCATTTTCCCGATAAATCATAGGAGTATGGTATGTTCGAGAGATCAAATCAAACCTTGTTTAACATAGTAAGATCAAATGTGTCATTTATAAAACTGCCACTATGTTTTAAAGATTAAACATTTAGAGACTACCGCTTTTACACTGAAAAGGGCACCATCATGATCCGTTGAAATGACACCATATAAGTTATGGTTTGGCATAAAACCCGAATTGTCTTTTCTTAAATTTTGGTATGCTATGCATAAGTAAATGTTTACAATCAAAGTCGGATAAGCACGTCTTTGTAGGTTATCCCAAAGAATTTGTTGGGTATTCCTCCATAACACCGAGAACAAAAGAGTTTGTCGCTTGGAACGTTAAGTTTCTTGAGAAAGAATTTTTTCGCAAAAAGTTAAGTGGGAGGACAATAGAACTTTGATAAGGTTATTGAACCTTAGTTAGATGTGCTATGTAGCGTAGTGCCGGAAAGTGTTCCGGTGGCGGCCAAAATGCTCATGGCTCCCGTGATTACAAAGGTTGTGATCTTGGAGATTAGATTTCCTATTTGAACCATATGCATTGGGTAACAATCAAATAATGAGATTTGATAAACAAGTCGTTATTGTTTGACAATAATGAACCGACTGCATGCAAAGAAGCGATGATGGGCCCTGACTCCATAGAATGACTAGAAGTCATAAAATCCGTGATAGTTTCCATACATGAGAAATCAAGCTTTTGAACTTGGAAGACCCTTCGAAAATGCATGAAGCCTATCGGTCATGTTTGGATCTATAAAGAAATAGACATGGATGTTTCACATTTATGAAATAATCGACATGTACAAAAGGAATTTACGACAATGTTCAAGGAGTTGACTATGACAAGATTTGATCTTTCATAGCGATATTTAGTCTTGATGGATTAATTTAGCAACCACTACATATAATTTGGTGTATGGTAGTTGAACAAACAAAACAATGTTCTTCTAATAGAATGGTTGCCTAGGACATGTACACGACACGGTCCGAAGGGTTTTATTAATTCAAAGGGTGCTAAAAGGGCATGCAAATTTCAATAGTTGAAGTGAGCATAGCGGAGTTGGAATCTTCACCGTGATGAAAATGTTAAAGGAGTTTAATTTCATTGGAGACGATGAAGATGCTTGAATTTGCAAGAAATTAAGTGGGAGCGCTGAGACAAATTTCCAATACATTATGCAGAGTACATATTGTTGATTGAAAATGATGTATCTTTTATTGACATGGGTTACGAATTTCATTTTGATGAAATACTTGGGAAAAATCGGAATATTCGGCATCAATGTCTATATGGATAGATTGAGGCTCTAATATGGTTGTGCCAAACCTACATATATGAGATATTGAAAATGGTTCAGTATGGAAACAACAAGAAAGGTTCTTGCTGCATGGAAAGGATTGTATCAAGATTCAAGTGTTTCAACACTTGGTGAGTAAAATCACATGAAGATTTTGATCAATAATACCATGATATGTACATATCTAGATATGTCCAATGCTCTAAATGTTATGAGCATATACCAGAATGATTCATATATGATCATTGGACGATAGTAAAGATATTCTTATGAGCTTTGCAAAAACTAAGAATATATCATGTATAAGTGACAAATAGTTGATAATAGTTCATTGTAATATGTTAAATTGATACTAGTTTGTCACAAGATACAAATTAAATTTGTCTCAATTTAAACTATGGGTGGCACAATATTATGGAAAGGAAATTCCATGATGGATTTGGATGAGTTCCAAAGTAACACATTGTGACGGATACTACAACAAAAGGCTAAGTATATGACTGCCATAGTAGCAACAAAGGAGGGCATTTGTGTCAAGTAGTTTGTTACCAAACTAGGTGTGGTTCACAGTGGGATAATACAATGAATATATAGTGTACGACAATATTATCGACATGATTTAACCCAAAGGAACTAAAGGTCTCACCAAATGACTAAATTTATACAATGCCATCTCATTAGAGAATGAGTAATGCGTAGAGACTCAAAGACATGCAAATACACACGAACCTGAAAGTGCCAGATCTAGAGATTATGTTAACCACTAGTAAACGCATATAGTCAACACCTAGCTGTTGTATA
The DNA here is from genome assembly GCA_023614405.1 of Avena insularis. Classification (NCBI taxonomy): domain Eukaryota; kingdom Viridiplantae; phylum Streptophyta; class Magnoliopsida; order Poales; family Poaceae; genus Avena; species Avena insularis. The sequence continues at coordinate 259,385,450 of CM042690.1, read as the reverse complement.
TACAAGTTTACAAACTAGATTATTGACTCTAGTGGAAGTGGGAGACTAAAGGGAATATGCCCGAGAGGCAATAATAAAATGGTTATTATCTTATTTCATGTTTATGATAAATGTTTATTTTACATGTTATGATTGTATTAATTGGAAACGTTAATACATGTGTGTTTAATAAACAAAATACAAAGTTCCTAGTAATGCCTCTCATATAAACTAGCTCATTGATTAACAATATGATCAAGGTTTCCTGATCATGGACATTGGATGTTGTTAATAACGAGGTCACAACATTGGTGGAATGATGTGATGAACATTCATCCGAAGTATAGCATTATGATCAAAGTCATTATGTTTATATTGCTATAACATCATACGAAGTAATCCTAATCCTTAGACCATGAGATCATGTTAATCACTAACACCGGAAGAGTATCTTGATAACATCAAACGTCACACTGTAATAGGGTGACTATAAAGGTGCGTTCAGTGCTACGAAGGTGTTATGTTGTGGCCCATGGATCAAGAGTGGGATTTGTCCATCCCGATGACGGATAGATATACTCAAGGCCCTATCGGTGATATCACATTGAAATACCTTGCAAACAAGTGATGTGATCACTAGAATGTTATATCAGAGGAACGAGAAAAGAGTGCATGTCGGTAACGAGATCAAACTAGGTATTTGGATACCAATGATTGAATCTCGTACATGTAATATATCGTGAGACAAAGGGATTTAGTTACGACATTAAAGGTTCACATGTTTATAAGAGTCATCGTTGAATATGTGGGAGTCAGTACAGATCTACAGGTCCCGCTGCTGATTATTGATCGGAGAGGGGTCTCAATCATGTCTGCATTATTCGTGAACCGTAGGGTGACACACTTAAGGGATACTGACACCATTTGGAGCAAATATGTTTCAGATAAAGATTTAAGAAAGCGCTGGAATCATTTCGATGGAAACCGGAATTATTTCGGGTGAAATTGCAGAAACTGGTTCTGCATGTGATATTGAAATGTTGTAGGGGGTTTTATGTGATTTTTTTAAATTAAAGTAATTAACAAAATTCTGAATACAATAAATAAAATAGTTTTATTTAATGAGAGCTTGCATTAAATTTGGTGGAAATTTAATGCATGTGAGTGGAAGTGTGAGTGGAGGCATATTTATGTGAGTGGAGCATCCACCACATGAATGATGGAAGAGGTGGGGCACCACCATGGCTGCCACGCCATGGACCTTGCTTGCCTCCCCCCTCTTCCCTATAAAAGGCCCCCTCTCCTCCTCACAAATGTACAACTCCTCGTGAAGGATCTCTCTCCCCCTCTAGTTATTCCCCATGGTCTCGGATTAGCGAGATACATGTTCCTGGTGGCTTTATCTAGAAAGGAGTTGCTGCTTCCGCTGCTTTGCTGGAGCAAGGGACGGAGGTTGTCGGGGTACCGTACGTGTGTGTGATCACGGATGCACCGCTACTTTGCGGTGCTGGACTTGGTGGTGCTGGACTTGCTGGAGCTGGATCTGATGGATGTGTTGGAGCTGGACCTGCTGGACTTGCTGGACTTCATCACGATCTTGAGATCGGCAAGTGTACGACTACATCATCCACGAGTTTCATCTCGTTAACAAAGCTTTGTTGTCTTCGAGGGTATGTTCTCTATGGATGTATATTCACCTGTTGCTTGTATCTAATAGATAGATCTTGGCATATAATAATTCCCATCGTAGGATTTTTTTCGTTTTCTATGCTGCGAATCCAACATGACTTTCTCTTTGAAGTTTCTTGTATTTTCGACTGCTTGTAGGTGCTTGATACATTGCAAATGTATCTATAATTTTTGATGTTCCATGCTTGGTTTTATCCACTTTCTTGTGTTTTGTTCCAACTTTGGAGTACTTTTCATATGATTTCTTGAACTAACCTATTAACAAGACCCACAGTGCACCACTGTTTTCTGCTGTTTTTGGTTCCAGAAAGTCGAGAAAATGAATATTCTCGAATTGGACAGGACAAAACCAAAGTGCCTATTTTTAGGAAGGATCAAGTGCTAGAATACGAGGCGGAGAAGGGCGAGGCGGCCACACCACCACCTGCGGCCAGGCTGGACCCGCCAGGTGGTGTGGTGGCCCAGCACCCTCGGCCTCCTTCGACTATAAGATGCCCTCGGGACGTAAACCCTAAGTACCCGATCAAAATACACGAAAGAGGCTGTAGCTGCCGTCATCTCCATCCCTAGATCAGGAGGGATCTGAAGCTCTTCCCGGCACCCTGTCGGAGAGGGGAATTCACCCTGGAGGCCTTCTTCATCACCATGCAAGCCTCCGGTGTGATGCGTGAGTAGTTCATCCTTGGACTACGGATCCATGTAGTAGCTAGATGGCTGGTTCTCCTCCTTTGTGCTTTCATGTTTAGATCTTGTGAGCTCCGTTCATGATCAAGATCATCTATTTGTATTCATACATGTTGTGTTTGCGGGGATCCGATGGATATTGAGATGCTATTTCAGATTGATTATTGATTTTATCATGTCTTTGTTATTTGTGATCTTGCATGCTGTCCGTTGTTAGTAGCTATCTTGGCCAAGTAGATGCTAGCAACTCCAAGAGTTAGTATTTATGCTCGATAGTGGGTTCATGCCTCACGGTAACTGGGAAGTGATGAAATCAGAGGTACTAGATGTCTTTGCTACTAGGGAGAAAACAATCCTTTGTTCATAGAACAATAGTATTGTTTACTTTACACGCAGTTCAGAAGCAATAATCTGTTGCTTGCAACTTAATCTTTGGAGGGGTTCGGATGATAACCTGAAGGTGGATTATTAGTCATAGATGCAGTTGGATGGCGGTCTATGTATTATGTTGTAATGCCCAATCAAGTCTCAAAGGAGTCAATATGATTAGTATATGCATGTATTGCTTTCTCGGTGTTTGTCAATTGCCCCGCTGTAATTTGTTCACCCAGCATGTTATCTATCTAAGGAGAGCCACCTCTAGTGAACTATGGATCCCTGTCCTTTTTCTTTACATACAATCTACAACTGTTTACTGCTTTGTTTTTACTTTCTGCAAACTTTTACTTCTTTCCATTCGATACGTTTAATCCTTTGTTTTCCACAAAACACGGTGAGATTGACAACCTCATCGCAAGTTGGGGACAAAGTTCTGTGGTTGTGTTGTGCAGGTCTCCACATTGCTACTAGCACCGGTAGTGCATACGCCAAGCTCATTAGTAACACCTTTGGGGTGTTTCCTTGCTCCTACTGGTTCGATTAAACCTTGGTTTCATAACTGAGGGAAACTTGTTGCTGTGCTCATCATACCTTCCTCTTGGGGTTCCCAACGAGCTCTACATCAACCACGAGCCATCAAGCACTTTTCTAGGCGTCGTGCACTGAGCCATCAAGCATTTTTCCGGCGCCGTTGCCGGGGATCCGTAGAAGAAGAAACTCCCACGTCAACCACGCGCCATTTTTCTGGCGGCGTTGCCGGGGAGTCAAGGACATCTTCACAAGGGGAGTCCCTCATAACCAATCTCTTTACTTTGTTGTTTTTGTTTTGCTTAGTTTCTTTTTGCTTCGTTTGCTTGTTTTATTCTTTCAAAAACACAAAAAAAATTAGTTTTACCAGTTTGCTTTCTTATTTGAAAACCCAAAAAAATGACTACTCTTGAAAACACTAAGTTGTGTGACTTCACTAGCACCAACAACAATGATTTTATGAGCACACCTATTGCTCCACCTGTGGCTGAAAATACTTTCTTTGAGATAAAACCTGCTTTGCTCAATCTTGTTATGAGAGAACAATTTTCTGGTATTGGTAATGAAGATGATGCTTCCCATCTAAATAACTTTGTTGAACTTTGTGAGATGCAAAAGCATAAGGATATAGATGGTGATATTATTAAATTGAAATTGTTTCCTTTCTCTTTGAGAGGAAAAGCTAAAGAGTGGTTGAATTCCTTAACTAGGAATAGTATTGATTCTTGGACTAAGTGCAAAGATGCTTTTATTGGAAAATACTATCCTCCTGCTAAGATTATATCTATGAGAAGTAAAATAATGAAGTTTAAACAACTTGATAATGAGCATGTTGCTCAAGCTTGGGAAAGAATGAAATCTTTGGTAAAGAATTGTCCCACTCATGGATCGATCGCTTGGATGATCATCCAAACTTTTTATGCATGATTGAACTATTCTTCAAGGAACCTATTGGATTCTGCTGCTGGAGGTACCTTTATGACCATCACTTTGGGTGCTGCAACAAAACTTCTGGACAATATGATGGTTAACTACTCTGAATGGCATACTGAGAGAGCTCCACAATGTAGGAAGGTAAATTCTGTTGAGGAAACCTCCTCCTTGAGTGATAAGATTGATATTATTATGTCTATGCTTGTTAATGGGAAAGCCCATATTGATCCAAATAGTGTTCATTTAGCCTCTTTGGTTGCTCAAGAAGAGAAAGTTGATGTGAACTTCATAAGAAATAACAACTTTGGCAACAATGCTTATGGTAATAACAATTATAGGCCCTACCCTCCTAATAATACTTATGGCTATCATGGTAAACCTGGATTACCTAGTGAAGGAAGAATTTTAGAAGTTGAAAGAGCCACTAAAAACTTCATGCAAATGCAATATGAGCAAAATAAGCTATTCACAAAAACTATGGAGGAACAACCTATTATTTTGAAGAACATTAGCCATCAACTTGACAGCCTGAATTACAATTAAAAGTCTCTAATGCTGAAAGAAATATAGCATCTTTGGCTGAAACTCAATCTTCTTTGAATAAAATGGCTGCTAAACCTGAAACTAATGATAATCCCTTTGTAGCTACTAATGCCATACAAGTAAGAATTGATAAAAATGTTAGACTATTAACTGAATTACATGCTAAGTGGGAAAGAGAAGATGAAATTGCTAGAAACATTAGTGTTTCTACTATCACCACCACTAGTGTTGAGGCTAGTAATAGTTCTACTACTTTAGATGATAAAGTTCATTTTGATCCTGATGGTTGCAACATCTCTGAAGTTATTAAGTTCCTACAAAAGCTTGCTAAAAGTCCTAATGCTAGTGCTATGAGCATGGCCTTTACAAAACACATTACCGATGCTCTCATAAATATTAAGGAAGAAAAGATGAAACATAAAGCTTCTATTCCTATAAAACAAGAGGATGGTTGGGAACCCATCATTAATATGAAAGTGAATGACTTTGATTTCAAAGCTTTATGTGATCTTGATAGTAGTGTTTCTATTATGCCTAGAAGGATTTATGATATGCTTGATTTGCTTCCTCTTGAAGATTGTTATTTGAATGTCCCACTTGATGATAATGCTAAAAAGAAACTCATGGGGAGTCTTAATGATGTTCTTATTATGGTTAACAATTCCTATGTCTCTGTTGATTTCTATGTTTTGGATGTTGAATACAATGCTTCTTGTCCTATTACTTTGGGAAGACCTTTTCTTATAACTGTTGGTGCCATCATTGATATGAAAGAAGGCACCATTAAATATCAACTCCCACTCAAGAAAGGTATAGAACACTTCCCTAAAAAGAGAGAAAAGACTTCTTTTGTTTCTCCTATGAAAACAAAATTTGGTCTTAATGATTCTTCATTTGAGAACACTTGATTCTTTCTTTGCTTCTTTTGCCTAACTTAAAGGCGTTAAAGAAAATTACTTATTGGGAGATAACCCAAAAGTTTTAGATGAGTCTTGGAAGTTACTACTTCTGTAATAACCTCTCCTTATCCCTTTTATTTGCTTTTTGTGCCAAGAATAACCTCTAATGAGAGTGAAGTAATGATTGGGAAAGTTGCTGTCCCAAAACAGATTTTTGTGCTTCACCGTACAAATTCGTGAGAGAGATCTGTATGTCGGATTGAGCTGTAAGTTTTTGTGCTTCTGACCCAGGTTGTTATCTAACTTTCGGTAGTTCAACACTTTTTGATTTGAGCAACAGAAGGTCTTCTAAAAAATTCGTCTTTACCTGCTGGTCTGTTTTGACAGATTTCTGCCATTTTCTGCATTTGCTTCTTGTGGGTTCCTTTTAAGTTCTTTTGGAGAATTGAGCTTTTTTAAGGAAGTGCTACAGTAGCTAGTGTTCTAATGGAAGTTTATTTGGTGTTAGAACTGAACCTTAAGACTTATTTATCTTAAGTGCACTAATGTTGCTAATAAGATTGTGTGAAGTTTTGTATGAAGGAAAATTTTCAGGTGTATGGAAGGAATGAGTAATGAGATGAAGGATGGACTAAAGCTGAAGCTTGGGGATGCCACGCGTGTCACCCAATAAATATCCAAGAAGTACAAGTGTCAAAGCTTGGGGATGCCCAAGGCATCCCCTTCTTCATCAATAAAAATCCTAGGTTTCTTCCAAACGCTTCATTTTTATTGTTTCATGCACAGTTGTGTTTTTCTTGGAGCGTCTTCTTTTTCGTTTTCGTTTTGGTTTTTAGTTTGCTTGGTTTTATGAATAAATTGGTTGGACCCCCTCTTTCTTACAATGGTATGCCTTCGTCATCTTCCGAGTCAGTCGAACATGCATGCCTTGCGCGCATCTTGTCGACCTTGCGCTGCGTGATGTCATCACGCGCGTCGTAGTCGCGGTCATGCCATCGTGAGCGACGTCGCCGTGAAAGATCGTGGCTATCGTCGCTGGAGGAGTATGAGTAGTAATATTTGTCCAGAGCTTTACTTTTCTTCGGCTCTGGTGTTGGTTCCTTGACGAGGGCAGCTTTGACTAGCCCTAATCCCGCGATCATAGATCAGTGCATGGCAGCTCGCGGATCTCCAGACGGTGGTTGGTTGTTGAGGATATACATGGTGGCTGCTGTCACCGCTGCATGCGGTGTCTTTGGGAGCACGTTGCCCCGCGTATCCACCATCATAGAGCCGAAGTCGAGGACCTTCGCGGCTTCTTCGCGCTCCTTGTCAGTGAGGTGGGCTAGTCGAGATCGTCGTTTGGCGGCCACGTAGTCGTTGCCCTTGGAGGAGGATCCTCCCATGGAGAGTTGAGCCCGTCGAAGGCTCGACTCATCCGCCGCCTTTCTGCACGCGTTGAGTTGCGCGATTACTTGTTGTTGGCGCTTGTACTCCTCTTTGAGCAGCCAATGGTAACCCATCAACATTTGTTGCGATGAGTTCAGGAGGGACAGGATTACCCCACAGAGCCTCCAGGCAGCGGGCCCACTCGTTGTCGTTGAGCTTGATCAGCACACGCTCCTCGGTGTGCTCATTTGCCATGAGGTTCGGGTCCCCTTCTATCCCGTTTTTGGTGGGCGCGCCATTGACGGGGCCACCGTTTTCACCATTGGTTGGTCCGTTGCCGGTGTTGTCGCGATTGACACCGGTGTCGCCTGCGTTGATGACAACGCACATGACGTGATTGGGAAAGCTGTTGCTCCCACAACTTTCACCTAGATCGGATCCGCGACTGTTGTCGCTGTCCATGCTCCCAACTGTTGTTGGGGCGTTGAGCTCACTCAGGGTGCCGATTGGTGGTGGAAACCACGATGCTGGGGCAATTGCAGGGACCGTCGGCTGGTTAGGATGGCAAAGTGTGTCCAGCTGACCAACTTGGAAGCGTAAGCTCCCGATCGCCAGGCCGATCCCATCGCCCACGGACTCGAAAGCCGAGCGAGTGGCCGGCGTGTGGACGGTGAAGTCGAAGGCGCCGAAGAGCTGACGAATCTCTGCTGTTACAGAGTTGTAGATCGCGGTTGTCGGGGCCGAAGAAGCCGTGACATCAGCACTCCCAGTTCCCACAGACGGCGCCAATTGACGAGGGATTAATTCATCAATGCCCATTGTTATGATATTAGGTTTTGGAGAAAGAGGGAGCGCTGGAGGCATCAATCGTCTAGAAAAAAGCACACATGGACGCAAGGTTTATCCAGGTTCAGGCCTCGTAGAGGTCCGTACTCCTGCTTGTCTGCTCTTGGAATTATCGAAGGAGTCGAAAGTTACAGGGGTGCGCAGATGCAATCTGGTGATGGTTGTGAAAACTAGGGTTGTGATTGTCCTCCTCGCTGCCCCCTCCTAGCCTTTATATAGATAGGCTAGGTCTCGGGTAGCAGGTCGAGTCGGTTACAGATTAGGATTCGCCCATTTAAACTTTCTATCTTAAGCTTCGTCTTGTGCTGCAAGCAATCGGAGCCTCCATGAGTCACCCGAATCTTGTATTGAACCGTATATGCCAAACTCGAGTACCTATAGGGTATGCCCACGTCACACCCAGAACCAACATACTGGTCACTTAACACAACCAGGAAAAAAGCCCAAACTAAGTCTGGGAGACATACTGACCAACATGCATCGATAGGTAAATCTTACTGACTCTTACTGTAAGTGCGACAGTGACACTTGACCTGAATAACATACTGAAACAAACCATGACTAGGCCAAACCGACCTGACACCAAAACTAGGATCACTCCAAGCAGAACACTTGGTCGACTGCATCTCCATGAAGACTAACTTAGCCATTGAGAGAACTGGTAGCTTTATCATTTCCAGGAGTATCCTCAAGCTTCTCCCTCATCAACGCCGATGGTGAAATACCCAGACTGATGCCAACTGACTGCAGAACATGCACAGGAGTACCCGGAGGTACACCTTCATCAGAGCCCATCTGCTGCGAACTGTTCTGCTGCTTCTTCCAGGTCGTTTGCTTGGACTGCACCTTGGCATGTTTAGCGGGCTTTCTAAATCACCAGTAACTGGTTTAGGGCGATGCCCATTATTCTTGAGCATGCTGTGAGTACATCTTTGAACAGAGGTATCAAGTAGCGGTGTCTCCACCTTCTTTGCACGACCACGATGTTTCATGACAGGAGATACCACAGGGGATGCAGAAAACTGTGGGGACTACAGCACCCCTGACTCCATATTAGCCGAGGAGCCATTGTCTTCAAAACAGAGAGACCTATCCACTAAGCGCCTTGGTGGCGAAAGCATGCGAAAAATTGCCGCGTCCTGTGATGACGACCTGAAGCAGATTGCCTGTTCAAATGCAGTGGACCAAGATCTCTTCCTCATAAAAATCATAGAGAAGGGGCTAGAGCTTAAAGCAATTGGCGGGCTAGTGGAAAACAACTGAAGCAACATTGACTAAATCATTTTATCCCAAATCATTGCAGGTGGTAGCTCCGGCCTAATGAAATCAGACCCAGTCATAGCTCTAACCATGCCCTTGCCCATATGTTGACCACTGTTCTGAGTAGACAGATCAAACTGAGACCCAAAGTTAGTAATGTTGGAACTGTAATCCTGAAATATCAGGGGAGCATAAGGAACAATGTCTCAAATTAGGTTATCCTGAGGATTCCCCTGCACCTCCTCCATTTGTTCAAGCGGCTGGTTCACCTCATCATTTTCATTGTCAGAGTTAAGCGTCTGGTCCATAACAATAGAACCTTGCTCCTGCTCTTCCACCACTTCCTCAAACGTCTGCTGCTGGTTTCGTGGCTGCTCTTGGACAGGCTCCTGTGGAACATCGTTCCAGCACAGCTCCGGGAAAAGTGACAGAACAAAGTTGTACAGGTTGGCATGCAGATGACCAGGGAGCGGGTGGGGATTCCAATCTAGTGGTATTGCATCCTCATCCATGGGCAACGCATCAGCAAATCCGCCATCAGTACATAAACAGCCGCAGTCCAAGACTGATGATGCCCACCAACATTAGCATATTTAGTAAAAACAACATCATGTGGCACCAGTTGTGGAGATGGAAAAGAAGCATACACTAATGTACGAGCCTTCAACGGGTCATCACGGTGCCTGTCACCGTAAGCACCAAAAGTAGCAACAGCATTTGAGATATCGAAGTCATTCTTGTAATCTAAGGGGATACCCAAAAACATCAGCCAGACGTTTCTGAATCCCTGAGCACCTCTATGAAAAGCTCCTTCATCATGATTAGTGAATCTAAAGAACACATTGTGCTGAATCTCTATAGGTTGCTGTTGCACTAGGATCTGACGAGGAGTTGAACTACGCATCTCAAAAAGACCCACCCCAAAAATCCATGGAAGCACATCAAACACATCATAACCTAGATGTTCCTGAACAAACTTAGCGGCACGACCACGCCAAAAACCATTACATTCAGGCTGGGAGGCTCCACGTATGCAACACAATAATTGTCAGTGATGTCGTAGTGGTGTGACCCCTGGGCTGCAAAAGGTTCTTGGGAGACGAGTTGCACCTCCATCGATGATGTGATGTCCTGCCGGTAGCCAAGGCATCGGGTCCAACTCATAGACCGCCATGGAGGGAGGCGACGGAGGAGGTTCCGCGGGCGGGGAGTTGGATGTAGATCGGTTTGCACTGTGGGCGTGATGTCTGCAAGTGAACAGATCGTTTGTAGCTAGTTTCGAAGTATAGATATCGATCCCACAAGGACCATTATTGGTGAAATCTCTGTCACACCTAAAGTTGTCACAGGTCTTCGAGTGAATTGACTGCAAGTGTTGAAATATAAATGTATTTTGATTAAATGAGATGTATTTAAATAGAACTAAAATATAAACTTCAAAAATATAAAACATAAAAGTAAAGAATGACTTGGTTGTTTGTTGTTTCCTACAGATAGCAAAAGAAGGCGCGGGGACATTTAGTTCATGGTGATAGTGACTGTGCCAGGTGGATGAATGATAAATGTAACAATTATAATCTTATAAATATATGTGTAGGCGAGCAACCCATAATTAGTCAGAACTCCTCTTGGTAGATTTCATCCCAACTTCAATAATCCTACTAGCCAGTAACCAAAACCATCGTCAGACACTAGACGATTAAGACCCTTCAGATCGCTTAGCGATTAAGCACCTTGGATCAAACTAATGCAATAAGCACAGTGGTTCCTCGTTATCCTCGAGTCTACTAGTTTTCTATTGATATCCCCGTGTCACCCGGGGGTTGCCGGTCCACTTGCGAACAAGATCTTATCTATGTAGAACAAAGCATCATGTTGTCTGGACCCTTAATTGGACAACAAGCATTAGGCATCCTACATATAGTCAAGCACACATAATATAGTAATTAGAATCAATCACAAACTAATGGAAAATATATGAAGGCACATCACATCTCACCAATCCCCTACATCTCCCACGCCCAAGGAAATTACTCACACATGAGAGAAGAACGGATCATCAATATAATAAAATAAAGGGAATTCGTCTTTGCATTACCGTGGAGATCCACAATAAGAATAGAAAAAATATCCAACACAATTCAAGATGGGAAGAAACAATCTCAAACCTTAGTCTTGCAAGGTGGACATCCCTCTCTCTCTCAAGTACAAGTAGTGACTATGGAGGTGTATTGGCTAGGAGGTTGAAGATCATGGAGCGGGCTGAAGAACGTCTTCCCCTTCTTCTCCGGATCTCTTCTTTCTCCCTTCTAGATGGTGTGGTGGCTGCTGCATTGTGTTTTCGTCCCCAGCCCCTTCACGGAAGTTGTCCCTTTTAACAAGACATAGATGGTGGAAACTATACAGCGGGAACTGTACGGCCTGAAAAATATTCCTGCTATATAGTTGCTCGTTAAAGCTTCTGTGAGCTCCCCTCGAGTGCTTTCAAAGAGAGACTTGCTTGTTTTCTCCAGAATATTGTGTTTCTCTAGTAAAAACCTGCTGTTGATATTAAAAACCTGAAACACACATTAAAAACCAAGTTTTCTTTGCTACCGGAGTATTAGCGTTAGGCAAAGCTAGAAAACGATCAAATCCGTGAGAAAACTATCAATAAAAGCCATCAAAATTGTGTCGAATCTCACAGCTATCAACTCCCCCAAGCTTAGATGTTGCTCGCCCTCGAGTGACAAGGAAATAAGGAAGAATAGCAGAGATTCGAGACTAAAAATAAAGGAACTCACAAGTTTGAATCGGCGTCAAATTCTTTTCTTCACAATCCCTGCAATCTTAAATATGATCATACAAGTATTCAAAAGATTGCACTGAGTTCACTTCCTAACCACATGTATCTTGTTAGCAAATAAATCATATGCCCAAGCAAGTGTCGAAAGTTTTAGCTAGGAGAGTGCGACAAATTCTTTTTGTGTCTCTCTTCGTTGAGAGATGAAAACTTGTTGTTCTTGTTTGTTTAATCAATTAAGAGTACTCAAGTTGGCATCAAAACATTTAATTTAAGAACAACTCATCTACTTCCATGTAAAAATTTCAAGACTCTCAAAGCACATTTTTCTTTCTTTTGTCTTTCAAAAACTTCAGCTCTTTCATAGAGAAATCATGCCACTATTTTTAACATGTTAATTGGGGCTGTGTTGTGCACTCGTGACCATGCCAATAAATAATTGTTGAGCAATAATGAGCCAGTGGAGTACTACAACTTCACTTGGAATGTGAAACCATGAGGAGACTAATTTTTTTACCCATCATAGCATTGCTTCTACAGACGTTTACATAACTCAATAGCCGAAATCAAGTGGTTTCCCACATTTAGATCGTTCGTTGGCCAAAGGAGTTAATAGTTCCCTATGGAGCACGACAAAGTTGTAATGACACGTGTAAAGTAATATCTTATGATAATTATTAGAAAAAGTAGTGGCATAATTTCTACTACTTCGAAGCATCCATTTAATCAAACAATTTCAATCAAGGGTACTATCGAGTCTTTTTATATTAAGATCAAATGGGATGGAGTAGTTCTAAAATAAAATTCTCTAAGCTAAGCATGGACTCAAGTCATCTTTCATATGATTTTTCTTGTTGTAAAAATGTAGGAAGTATTTTTAACCAAGTTCATTGCTCACTGTTTCAAAGCTAAAAAGGAGACACTAGCAAAGGAATAGAATTTGTAGGATAACAAGCTAAGTGGGGACTGACTCCAGTGCAAGCAAGTAAATAATTGTAGGATCAATTTAAGGTTGCAAAGATGGTGATAAAAGGAATGTGATACCTCCTCTTGCTTGCTCCATTCTCGTATTTGAGTGGAACCTCTCCTGTATTTCCATATTGCCAAATCACCTGAAATTAAGCAATCTCTAAGAGAAACAAAGAAACAAACTTGCAAAAAGCTATAACTATTTTTTTTGTATTTTTGGCTTAGGAATGCAAAACTGAAAATGAACATGCAAATTTCAAATAAAATAAATCAAAAGAAGAAGTAAAAACATGAATGCAAAGTTTGGAGGTTTTAAACCTCCCCCAAGCTTAGGCTATTGCCAGGCTCAGTTGTTGCCGTCATTTGGCGGCTGGTGCGGATACTGCTAGTAGTAGTCGGGGAAGTGGGTCATGAAGTGACTAAAGTTGTGAGTCAAAGCATTCACATCTTCATTCACTTCCTGAAGAGTGTGGTCGATCTCCCCAACATGCTAGTTGAGTTGCTGGAATTCCTGATAGGGGACGTAGCCGTACCCCTGATGTGGCTGGTTGGGCCACGGATCCCAGGCTCCCCCTGGCTGCTGCTGCTATTGTCCCTCCCAAGTAGGGTTGTGTCCCTGCTCTTCCTCCTGCTCCTGCTCATCCTCATCCTGCTGCCCTCCTTCTTCATGTTCCTCTTCATCGGGCTAGAGTTCGGCCATTATCTCCATCACTTGATCCTTGGTGAGGATCCAAGCGTCCTTCTCCACAATCGAGAAGGCTTGGGGGCATGGCAGCTGAACCTGCTCACCCTGTGCATCACCAAGATAACTGAATTGATATGCTCGGAGCCTCCGGTTAGCATGGTAGACACAAAGGAAGCCACAAGCAGTTAAATACTTGACGTCCATTAGTTTGGAGCCGTCAACAGGTTCCATAACAGTTAGTATAATATTTAATGCATGGCAAGGTGAGTTACCAATCCACCAATGCGAATATCACCTTTGGTTTTGTTGCTTTGGTGGCGAAAGTACTAGATGAGTAGAGCTGTAGGATTGGGGCTTTGTGGTGAAGTGAGGAAGAGAGCCTTGGTGATAATTGCCATGTCCGCATTGGCCATGGAATTGGTGTCACCTCTTCCCGGTAGTGTGTTGGCGAGGAGCAAATAGTAGCAGATGGTTGGGTTCTGAATGGTGGACATCTTCTTTTGGTAAAATTGACTACCACCATTAACATAAATAACCTCCCAAGTCTCTCCACTTGTGACGCTATAGACGTTAGTAGCAGTAGGCTCCCCAAATGAGGAAAGCCGAAAGCATTGCGCAATTGTTCGAAATTTATTTCATAGTGTTGTCGGTTCATGGTGAAGCTTATCGTGCACATATTACCTTTCTCCCTGTGGTCGTTGTAGAAGGAGGAGAGGAACTCATGGGTAAGCTCGGTGTAAGTATCATGGCTTGTGACGCCAATTACCCCCAACCCCGACCTATTGCACATGAGGTCGAAGTCCGTCTTCAACCCTGCCACGGTGAGAAAGTTGTGGTCGGCCCAACATGTGGGAAGCACCCTCCTTGATAAGACAATGTCCAACTTGGAGTTGCAAGGCTCGGGACCCCGAGCTTGAGCCCTCACCCCATTGGCACTTGCTCGAACGAAAGAGGTTACCGATCTTGTTCATCGTGATGCACTGAAATTTTTTACCATAAAACCTTAGGCATATAGTTTGTACATGATATATGAACGATCCTACATGAAAAAATTCAATCCTAACGTGAGAAATTAATATGTAAAACAAAATAAGCTTGAGTTCATCCATTAGATCAATGTGAGAGTTTCAACAATGGAAATCTGAAAATAAAGCATGGATAGGGAGAGAAACATACCGATCTATTGATTCCCCCACTCAAATGAATGAAATCTGCGAAGAATCAAGAGTTCTAGGTGGATTTTGAGAGGTTTGGAGAGAGAATATGAGAGAAATAATGAGGAGGGGAGGAAGACCTAGCAGCCCCGGTGCGATTTTGTGGTCGCACCAAACTATACGGCCAGAACTATACGGGCGGCTGATGTTGCTCCGCCCGTATAGTTGCGGCGGCGCCGCCAACTAGGGTTTCTTTATGCAAAAAACAACTATATGGACGCAACTATACGGCAGGATCAAAATGATCCCGCCATATAGTTGGTCGTTAGACCGTCTGTCCCTCGAGATAAATTTCTAAAACTAGCATCGATATCTATACGACCAGAACTATACGGCCGGAATTTTTATTCTCACCGTATAGTTGGTCGTTAAACTCTCAGTACCTTTGGGATAAATTTTGTAAGAAGGCATTGATATCTATACGACCAGAACTATACGGCCAAATTTTTTATTCCCACCGTATAGTTGGTTGTTAAAATCTCTGTCCCTTCGAAGAATTTGTTGATGGTAAAGATATCTATACGACCGCAGCTACACAGCCAGAATTTTTATTCCTGACCGTATTGTTGGTTGTTAAACTCTCAGTACCTTTGAAAGAATTATGTACGAAGGTATCGATATCTATATGACCGGAGCTATACGTCCAGAATTTTTATTCCCATCATATAGTTGGTCGTTAAACTCTTTGTCCCTTTGAAGAAAATTTGTTGATGGTAAAGATATCTATACGACCGAAACTATACGGCTGGAATTTTTATTCCCGCTATATAGTTGGTCGTTAAACCATCAGTAATCATCAAAAAAATTCTATTTCTTTGAGAATACCTTCTTATCCCAAAACTTAGTGAAATACCTTATTTTGGACAGAAAATTGATGTTAGAAACTGTCGACCAACATTGGCTTATTAAAAGCAAAATTTTAGCTTCCTTAGATGAAAAACTCGAACTTAAATTTTTATTATTATTCTAAACTCATTCAAATGATGTTTCTACTACTTTTTGATAGCTGCATCTTCACGGGCGCGCTTCCGCAAGAATGTCTGCGAAAAACTGGTAGGAATGCAATGAACCTTTTATTCTCTAATCCATTTTACTGAAGAGATGGGTTGACTCCCATTAAGCATGTTATTAGGAATGATTGAGTAACTCAACCTTTTTTCTGTTCTCGAATTCTTACCTCGGGTTGCCCCTTATCAAAGGCACTTACCACATGAACTCGTTTTGCCAGTGGAATATATCTTTCTCCTGCTTCTAGCGTCTTTGGGAAATACCGGATGATTTCAGCATCATAAACATTGAAGATTATCTTTCCTTCAGCACAATCTACTGATGCCCCTACAGTGCTAAGAAAAGGTCTTCCAAGTATTATGGATAATCTTTCATATTCTAGCATTTCAAGAATAATAAAATCAGTGGGAATAACTTGCTCATCTATTCTAAGTAACACATCCTTAATCATACAAGCAGGTTGTTTAGTGGACTTGTTAGCCATCTGTAAAGTGATAGTAGTAGGAGAATACTCCCCTAACCCTAACCTTTTATAGAGGGAGTATGGCATTACACTAACTCCTACTCCTAGATCACACAAGGCATTGTGAATATTAGTTTTACCTATTGAGCATGAAATAGTTGGTATTTCAGGATCTCCAGACTTAGACAACAGCTTCCCATTAGCAGGATAACTAGTTACCATGGCAATAGTTTCCATTATTTATTTATTTCTACTAAGAATATCACAAAGGAATTTGGTATAAGTAGAAACTTTGATTGCACCCACAAATGGAATTTCTAGACAAAGGTCACTAAGTGCCTTTGTAAAAGAATTATAAATTATCTGATCCAGTGCTTTATTTTTTCGATCTGGATAAGGAAGCCTTTTCTCATCTGTCTTACTCTTGTCTTTTTACCTTCTGTGGGGGGTCAGGCTCTTTCGTTGCTTTCTTTTGTTGTTTCTTATTGCTTTTCTTCTTTTCTACTATAACAACTTCATCTTTGTTGCTTATCTCTTTATCTTCTCTTGGATCAACCGTCTCTGCATCAGAGTCATAATGGTCATCCTGTACATCATTTTGGTACTCCTTGGTTTGATCTTGTGTTTTAGTCTCATCTTGAGGATCCACCAATGTATCATCTTCTTGGCTTGCTTCGAGCAAGGCCTTTTTCTTTCGCTCTTTTTCAGCTTCATATTCCGGTGGTCCTAAGGGTCCTGTAACAACTGCACCCCTTCTTGTGACAACATTAGTAGAAATAGGAATATCTTTATCATCATGAAGAAAAAATTGATAACCAGATGCTATTTGTTCACACTGGGTTTCAATCATACTACGATACTTATGAAATAGTTTTATTTCTTGGCCAACCTCATCATAATTTTCAGTGAGTTCCGCCAAAATCTTTTTGTGTTTTTGGAAATGCTTATGCAAGTTATTATGAGATTTCACGTGTCGATGTTTTAATTCTTGAAAAACTTTTCTAGTTTCATATTCTTCATTTAAAATTTGTAACAAATCTACTTTGTTTTCCTTACCAAGTTCAGAAGGTATACCTTTTTTCTTTCATTGTTTTGAGTACTTCAGGGATAAGATCAGGAGTTATCCAAAGTACCTCTCTTTCCAGCTTAGTGCCAAAATCAGGATTATATAAAGAATCATTCTTAGCCCTAGTAGACATCAATTCCAAACATTCCTTAATAGTTAGAGTATTTATAGACCCTCCTGCTGAGAGGTCCAACAATTCTCTACATTGAGTATTAAGACCGTGGTAAAATAAATGGCAAATAGTAGATCCAGAATAGCCATGATTAGGAATACTATTGATCATTCCAAAGAATCTTTCCCAGGCTTGTGGGTAGTTTTCGCCCACATTCTGACTAAAGTTGCCTATATTCTTTCTTAGTTCAGTTACCTTTTTAAAAGGATTAAACCTATTTATGAATTTAACAATGCAGTTTTCCCAACATTTAATGTAATGGCGAGGGAGAGAATATAACCAGTCTAGAGCTTTACCTTTAAGAGACCAACGGAATAATTTTAGACGAGAAAAGTCTCTTGGCAAACCTTTTGGTCCAAGTGATGTTATCACATAGACGAACTCTCTAATGTGTCTTCCTAGGTCTTCATCTTCCCTTCCACTGAAAGCTTTTTCCTACAAAATTTTAATAATTCCACCATCAAATTGATATTGTCTAACTCCAGGATTAGGGAATTCTATTGGTTGTTTAAGAAATTTAGAACTTGGAGCACTACATTCCCTGGGAGTTTTCTCAGGTTTCATATGAGTTGTCCTGTAAATAGACATGATTTCCATAATAACACTCAGGTTTTCAACTTCATCTTTATTTGATCTTTAAAGTTTTTCAATAATCTCTTCGCGCCTTTGAGCAGGCACGTGCTCAATATAATCTGGTAGATAGGTCCTACCAGAGCGTGTAGACCCTTTGTCTCCTAGGGAGAACATTTTGTAGTGGCAACACCTGAAATGTCAAAAGACAAACACTTAGCGCTTAGCTCCCCGGCAACGGCGCCAGAAAATAGCTTGATGTCTGCAAGTGCACAGATCGTTTGTAGCTAGTTTCGAGGTATATATATCGATCCCACAGGGAGCCCAAAGGTATGTGTTTATTGGTGAAGTATCTGTCACACCCGAAGTTGTCACAGGTCTTTGAGTGAATTGACTGCAAGTGTTGAAATAGGAATGGATTTTGATTAAATGAGATGTATTTAAATAGAACTAAAATGTAAACTTCAGAAATATAAAGCATAAAAGTAAAGAACGACTTGGTTGTTTGTTGTTTCCTGCAGATGGCAAAGGAAGGCGCGAGGAGATTCAGTTGATGGTGATAGTGACTATTCCAGGTGGATGAATGATAAATGTAACAATTATAATCTTATAAATATATGTGTAGGCGAGCAACCCATAATTAGCCGGAACTCCTCTTGGTAGATTTCATCCCAACTTCAATAATCCTACTAGCTTGTTACCAAAACCATGGTCATACACTAGAAGATTAAGACCCTTCAGGTCGCTTAGCAATTAAGCTCCTTGGATCGGACTAATGTAATAAGCACAGTGGTTCCTTATTATCCTCGAGTCTACTAGTTTTCCATTGATATCCTCGTGTCACCCGGGGGTCGCCGATCCACTTGCGAACAAGATCTTATCTATGTAGAACAAAGCATCATGTTGTCTGGGCCGTTAATTGGACAACAAGCATTAGGCATCCCACATATAGTCAAGCACACATAATATAGTAATTAGGATCAATCACAAACTAATGGAAAATATATGAAGGCACATCACATCTCACCAATCCCCTACATCTCCCACGCCCAAGGGAATTACTCACACATGAGAGAAGAACGAATCATCAATATAATCAAATAAAGGGAGTTCGTCTTTGTATTACCGTGGAGATCCACAATAAGAATAGAAAAATATCCAACACAATTCAAGATGGGAAGAGACAATCTCAAACCCTAGTCTTGCAAGGTGGAGATCCCTCTCTCTCTCAAGTACAAGTTGTGGCTATGGAGGTGTATTGGCTAGGAGGTTGAAGATCGTGGAGCGGGATGAAGAACATCTTCCCCTTCTTCTCCGGATCTCTTCTTTCTCCCTTCTGGATGGGCGGCTGCTGTGTTGTGTTTCCGTCCCCGTTCCCTTCACGGAAGTTGTCCCTTTTGACAAGACAGAGGCGGCGGCAACTATACGGCGGGAACTATATGGCCGGAAAAATATTCCCACCGTATATTTGCTCGTTAAAGCTTCTGTGAGCTCCCCTCGAGTGCTTCCAAAGAGAGACTTGCTTGTTTTCTCCAGAATATTGTGTTTCTCTAGTAAAAACCTTCTGTTGATATTCAGAACCTGAAACACACATTAAAAACCAAGTTTTCTTTGCTACCAAAGTATTAGCATTAGGTAAAGCTAGAAAACGATCAAATCCGGGAGAAAACTATCAATAAAAGCCATCAAAATTGTGTTGAGTCTCACAGCTATCAGGGAGCAATCTGGAGGTGAAACACCCAAAGCAAAGGGTTTGCTAGGGTTTTATGGAATAACTTCTGGTACAACCCTTTTGGGTAACCACCGCATCATATCTTTGCACTTCCTATTGAAACAATTCTTTTGAATATGCCCACCGCGGTAGCAGGCCCGGCACCTGATTTCATTCATACATTGAGTTGTGTAATGGCCCATACTCAAGCAATTTCCACATTTTAGCATTCGATAAGCCATGTCATCAATGATCTTTTCAAAATCCTCATCATTGTCCATGGACTCGACGGGCTCCATAAATGAATTTACCTTAGGTTTTGAAAAATGTTCCGTGGTGATCTGTTGGGTCTGCTTCCGTTTAAGCATATCATGACACTCTTCCGAACATATAAAATTCTTCCAAGGAGACAAAGCACTCTGAATCGATCTGAAGGTAATATTAGACGATGCAGCAGATAAGAGATTATCAGGAAAAACTACTCCAGTTCTTTTCCCCAATATGGAGGCAGAATACTTGTCCAGACTAGGATTAGTATAGCCACAACATGCTGAATAGCTCAAAGACTCCGCAAACACCAGATTCTTTTTATGAACATGTGTAGAATTCAAAATGGATCTAGGACGAATATTCTTCATATCTTGGACACCCTCTTAAACCTATACTTAGAAGGACTGATTATTGTCCATTCGACATTATTCTCCTCTTGCCAAAGACTGAATTCCCTCTGCCAGTTTGGACCACCTTTTCCCCACAAATGAAAGAAGCACTTAAAATGATCACAAGAGAATTTACGTAGCTTCATGGTATGAAAACCCACTTCTTTGGATGAAACACAAAAAGAAAAGACTTTGTCCCGTATGAACGAAACCTTCAGATCTCTGCACAAACCTCCAAGCGCAACTTCCAGAGCAATACTGACAACATCCTCCGATAATCTGAATTTGGCTCTGCCAAAAGACACCACTAAAATGAAATGATCAGAGCTAATAGTTAGTTGCATGGATGAATGAAATTTCATCCTCACATCCTTAGCAAAATTCCACCCATGAGGAAAATCCAGCCCAAGAATAATATTAGAGTGATCTGCCAAGGCCGGCTCATGCAGTAACTCAGGTTGAGGGACAACAATCTCCTCAATCCTCCACATAGCCTTTGTAACCTCTCCCTGAATGGAAACCCCGATTCTGACCACATGGGAATCAAACTGCAGTTTCGCCCCAATACTGAAAGAATCACTCATAATTAAAAACCTGCGATCAATGAGCAAACCTTCTGCATTTCTTAGGACCAACCAGTTAGTCTTAGGCCAGAGTAATAGAGAACCATCATAGACCTTCATCCTTCCACGATCCAGGTCTTTAGTTGTAGAGTATGTGATTTTCTAAAATTTCTTGGAGGAGGAGTTGCCCAAAATTTTCGGATCATGAACTACAACACATACCTCAGAAGAAGGAGGAGTCTTCTCTAATCCAGCCGGATCAAGGAGTGGTGGACCAGCGGACCACACCATGGAATGATCACCAGAAGGGGAGATCATGCATATACCAACCGTGGCAACATAGGAAGGGAAAATTACCTCAAATCCAAGGGAGATCAGCTCTTTATCAACCAAATGCCTTCCAATGAATCATGTGCCTTTGGCGTTCATCAAAGTGATCCAATCTGACCAAATACAGATCTCACCATCCTTGATCAGACAAAAACCTAGATCATCCTTGTTGGAGAACGTCACCTTCCAACTCCAAGTTGGGGGCAACATGATGCGGGAGAGGAGACAAAAAGGTATAGGTACATGGAGGAAAGGGAGAGGAAGCAGATGGCTAGAATGATTAGGGTGGATGGCGGCCAGGGAGACTGCTTATGGTGAGGCTAGCGGGACCTAGGGTGGGAGGTGGAAGAGATACACCGTTTCTCCTCATGGGGGGGATAAGCTTTCAAACTTCCTGATCTTCATTAGATCAATTTAACTTGCACTAGTTTACTTGTAGTTTTCACTAACACATACTTTATTTATTTTCTACTTAGTACCAAAACAAAACACACACTTAGATCCTAGCTTTGCATAGAAGGCCATATAAGAGGGTTATAGGGCTTTACAGAATACATAGTTTACTTTCAGCTCCTCATGGGTTCGACACTCAAATACTTATCGAATTGTACTACGGTGATCCCCTGCACTTGGGGGTTATCAAGATACTTTTCTGGCGCTGTTGCCGGGGAGCGTAGCGCTAGGCTTCTATTCTTTCTTGAATTGATAGTTTATTTTTAGTACCTTTTTATTTTATACAAAACTAAAACCCAAAAAAATAGATGGATCCTTTCCCCAAGATTAACCATGAGATATATGATTTTTATGTCAAATATATTCTTTTGGGCACTAACCTTTTGGATGTAAGAGATAATTTTGAAAATGCCAAGGAAGGAGATGACAAAAGCCTAAGCTTGGGGATGTCCATGCCACCCCAATAAGAAGAGGAAACGGAAGAACAAATGGAGGAAGAATATGGAGTAGCTACCCATCTCCTACACCCAACAATGGTAATGAACACATTCTTATTAATGATATGATCTTTCATTGTCTAGTAGTCCTCTATGTGAAACAATTATGACTAATATATGGGAGGATGAAAGTGATATAATTGAGTTATATGATCCAATATTCTCATTAGATGACTTGTCTTTATATGGTGAATCTATTCAAAACTATGAGATTAAGTTTGCTTTTGATGCTTGCAACTACTATGAGAGAGGAAGAGATAAGAGCCCTCTTTATATTTCTATGTTATTTAAAATTAAAGCTACTGATCATTATATGCATTGGATACCACAACCTTGCTGCTATTTATTCGCATATAAAATGCCAATGTAGAGGAAGAGAGTTAGACTTAAAAGTTAATGTCTATGTGCTTTGTGGTGTGCTCCACATACCTTTCAAATGCTATTATATTTGAGCACACCTTGATATCCATGTAACATGTAAAATAACTTTACCTACTGATTTATAACAATTAGTTTAAGATTTTCATTTTTTATAAATTTTGGGAAAGTAAAAGAGAAAGATGAGCAATGGAGAAGTTGGGGTCGATCTTGAACATGTGTTGTTCATGCCAATGGAACCATTACAAAATCGCTATCATTAAAACTGCTCCATTATAAATCAAAATAAAACGAGTGTTTATTACTATTGAAACATCGCCTTTGTATCTTACTTTCTCATCTTTGTGCCAAGAATAACCTCTTTTGAGAGTTAAGATCAAACAAATTGTGACTTGTTGTCAAGAAAACAGATTCCTTAGCTTCACTCAAAAAATGATAAAAATCACAGAAGAGGGATTTTTACCTGAAATTTCACATCCGCAATATTCAGCTCTTTACCCACATTTCATTAGTACAAAGTTTTTTTATTTGAGCAACGTAAGTTCCTCTTAAAATTCGCTCTTAACAGACTATCCAGTTTTTGACGGATTTTATCTCTATTATGTATTAGTCTCATTATCTTTGTTTTGTGCGGTTAC
Organism: Avena insularis; assembly: GCA_023614405.1. Classification (NCBI taxonomy): domain Eukaryota; kingdom Viridiplantae; phylum Streptophyta; class Magnoliopsida; order Poales; family Poaceae; genus Avena; species Avena insularis. The sequence goes on along the minus strand of CM042690.1, from coordinate 259,362,185 downwards.
TTTTTAGCAAAGAGCAATACAAAACCATAAGTAACAGTAGATAATGTTTATTTCATTATATGTCATTGTTGTATCTATTGGGATTTATTTTATGGAGGCACTAACCACTCTAATCAAGTTTTATGATGAGTTTTGTGTGGAAAGAGTTTTCAAGTAAAAGAGTTGAGGGTGATGAATGAAGATTAAGAGGTATGGACGCTCATGCTTGGGGATGTTACCCCTGGGAGTACCCCACATGTATCAAAGGAATACAAGCATTTTCAAGATTGGGGATGTCCAAGCTACCTCATAAACTCAAACCATCTTGATATCAAGTAGGTAAGCCTAGCTATATGGCTATAAAAAAGCACTTTGCGGGAGGCAACCCGATTATTTTTGTTTTGATTTTTTTGTGTCTTATTGCTGTAACAAAGGACTTTAGTTTTTGTTTTTGTTTTGGAAGTTTTAATAAAGTACCAAATTTTACCCATTTTGGATTGAAAAAGTTGAACATATATATGGAGTTGCAACTTCCTGCCTGAGCTCATATATGAACTGTATGATTTTTCATATTTTTATGTAACTTCGATTGAGCTCATATATGAACTATAGTTGCAAATTTGCATCCTCTGTCTGATCAAGAAATTTCGTGATTTTAGTAGATGTCTAAGTAGGCTAATTAATTACGTTTTTATGATGCTAAAATTCTTGACAGATTTGTTCTCATTCTGTTTTATGTGTGTTTTTGAGCCTTTAAGTTGATTTTTTTTGATTAATTTGAGTTCATTAGAGAGAATACAATATTATATACCTACTGTACACTTCATATATACATTGGTTTAAGGATTTCTTGCAGCAAATATTATGTCTTTTATGCCCACTAATATCACCCCACGGAAAAAAAGATAGGAGAAAATTTTGTGTTGAAGTTTTTTCACAGGAATTAGAGGAGCTGCACCAAGAGCTATCTAAGGATGCTGAAAACCATAAGCTTGGGGATACCCAAGACACCCCACTGGACCAACCATACTCTCAGTTTGCACACATCTACTTTCTGTTTTACGAGCAACATATTACTATCGCATAAACTTGGAGCATTTGTATCTTACTTCCTTTATTTTTAGTTTTCATTTTGTTCATGTTGCCAAGACCATTATCAATATATACTTTCTGTAGAAATAAATTAAATTTGATGCTATAAAAGAGTTGTAATAGGGATGTTGAAGTTGATTCAAAAAGGATACATATAGTTGCATGATTCATATGCTTTGAATGAATATTAATTTGCAAGTGAGTTATGTAGAGCTATCTTTTATTCATGTTTTGATGCTTGCTATTAGTTTACATTGTTTGACATGGATTAATTAGAACTATGGACTCTTATGCATTCATGTAGACTGTTAACTTTCTCCCACTTGCTAACCCAAAATAAATCCAACAAGTTAAAACTTGTTTATCTAACTCCCATTGAACCAAGTTTTTCCAGAGTGTCCACCATACCTACCTGATACGTTACAAACGTATCTATAATTTTTGATGTTCAATGCTTGGTTTATATCTACTTTCTTATGTTTTGTCCATACTTTGGAGTATTTTATACACTTTCTTGGACTAACCTATTAACAAGATGCCATGATTGCCTGTTTTTTCTGTTGTTTTTGGTTCCAGGAAAGTCAGAAAATGAATATTCTCGGAATTGGACGGGACAAAAGCCAAAGTCAATATTTCACCGAGGGGGACACGAAGCCAGAATACGAGACGGAGAGGGGCCAGGGGCCGGCCACACCACCTGGCCACGCGGCCAGGCCTGGCCCGCACCAGGGGGTGGTGCGGCCGCCTAGGGCACCCCCTCGGCCTCCCCTTTCGCCTATATATTGCCTCCAATATAGAAACCCTAAGTACCTGACCAAAATTCCACGAAAGAGTCGGTAGCCGCTGTCATCTCCATCCCTAGATCGGGAGGGATCTGAAGCTCTTCCCGGCACCCTCCTAGAGGGGAGAATTCACCCTGAGGCCTTCTTCATCACCATGCAAGCCTCTGGTGTGATGCGTGAGTAGTTCATCCTTGGACTACGGGTCCATTTATTAGCTAGATGGTTGATTCTTCTCCTTTGTGCTACCATGTCTAGATCTTGTGACCTCCGTTCATGATCAAGATCATCTATTTGTAATCCTACATGTTGTGTTTGCGGGGATCCGATGGATATTGAGATACTATTTCAGATTGATTATTGATTCTATCATGTCTTTGTTATTTGTGATCTTGCATGCTCTCCGTTGTTAGTAGATATCTTGGCCAAGTAGATGCTAGCAACTCCAAGAGTGAGTATTTATGCTCGATAGTGGGTTCATGCCTCTAGTAATATGGGGAAGTGACAAAAATCTCTAAGGTACTAGATGTGTTGTTGCTACTAGGGAGAAAACAGCAATCCTTTGTTCATAGAACAATCATATTGTTTACTTTACACGCAATGCGTAATGCAATTATCTGTTGCTTGCAACTTAATACTGGAGGGGGTTCGGATGATAACCTGAAGGTGGATTATTAGTCATAGATGTAGTTGGATTACGGTCTATGTATAATGTTGTAATGCCTAATCAAATCTCATAGGAGTCAAGATAACTAGTATATGCATGTATGCTTTCTCGATGTTTGTCAATTGCCCAGCTATAATTTGTTCACCCAACATGTCATCTATCTTAAAAAGAACCACCACTAGTGAACTATGGACCCCGGTCCTTTCTTTTACTATCAATCTACAATTGTTTATTGTTTTCTGTTTAATTTTTGCAAGCTATTACTTTCTTCCACACAATACGTTTAATCCTTTGTTTTCAGCAAAACCGGTGAGGTTGACAACCTCACTGTAAGTTGGGGGCAAAGTTCTGTGGTTGTGTTGTGCAGGATTCCAAGTTGGAAACAACACCTTGGAGGCGTTTCCTTGCTCCTACTGGTTCGATAACCTTGGTTTCATAACTGAGGGAAACTTACTGATGTGCTCATCATACCTTCCTCTTGGGGTTCCCCAACGAGCTCGATATCAAACATGAGCCAGCAAGTAATTTTCTGGCGACGTTGCTGGGGACTAAAGAAGAAGAAGCTCCCACGTCAACACCGTGCCATCAAAGATACTTTTCTGGCGTCGTTGTCGGGGAGTCAAGGACATCTTCACAAGGGGAGTCCCTCATAACCAATCTATTTACTTTGTTGTTTTTGTTTTTCTTAGTTTATTTTTGCTTTGTTTGCTTGTTTCTTTATCAAAAACACACAAAATTAGTTGTACTAAGTTTGCTTTCTTTATTAAAAACACAAAAAATGACTACTCTTGAAAACACTAAGTTGTGTGACTTCACTAGCACCAACAACAATGATTTCATGTGCACACATATTGCTCCACCTATTCCTGAAGCTACTTTCTTTGAAATTAAACCTGCTTTACTCAATCTTGTTATGAGAGAACAATTTTCTGGTATTGGTACTGAAGATGATGCTGCTCATCTAAATAACTTTGTTGAACTTTGTGAGATGCAAAAGCATAGGGATATAGATGGGGATACTATTAAGCTTAAATTGTTTCCTTTCTCTTTGAGAGGAAAAGCTAAAGAATGGTTGCAATCCCTAACTAGAAATAGTATTGATTCTTGGACTAAATGAAAATATGCTTTCATTGGAAAATACTATCCTCCTGCTAAGATTATATCTATGAGAAGTGAAATAATGAAATTTAAACAATCTGATAATGAACATGTTGCTCAAGCTTGGGAAAGAATGAAATCTTTGGTAAAGAATTGTCCCACTCATGGACTGACTGCTTGGATGATTATCCAAACCTTTTATGCAGGATTGAATTATTCTTCAAGAAATCTACTAGATTCTGCTGCTGGAGGTACCTTTATGACCATTACTTTGGGTGCTGCAACAAAGCTTCTGGATAATATGATGGTTAACTATTCTGAATGGCACACTGAGAGAGCTCCACAAGGTAAGAAGGTAAATTCTGTTGAAGAGACCTCTTCCTTGAGTGATAAAATTGATGTTATTATGTCTATGCTTGTTAATGGGAAAGCTCATATTGATCCAAATCATGTTCCCTTAGCTTCTTTGGTTGCTCAAGGAGAGCAAATTGATGTGAACTTCATAAGAAATAATAATTTTAGCAACAATGCCTACATGAATAATTTTGGTAATAATAACTATAGGCCATATCCTCCCAATAATGGTAATTCTTATGGAAATTCCTACAACAATAATAGGAGTACACCCTCTGAACTTGAAGTTATGGTTAAAGATTTTATCAGTAAACAAACTGCTTTCAATAAAACTATTGAGGAAAAACTCTCTAATGCTGAAAGAAACATAGCACCATTGGTTGAAGCATAATCTTCTTTGAATAAAATGGCTACTAAACCTGAAACTATTGATAATCCCTTTGCTGCTACTAATGCCATACAAGTTAGAATTGATGAAAATGTTAGATTATTAGCTGATTTGCATGCTAAGTGGGAAAGAGAAGATTAAATTGCTAGAAATATTAGTGTTTCTACTATCACTACCACTAATGTTGAAGCTAGTAAACCCAATGGAACCTTTTCTAATAACAATGCTGAAATTCTTAGGAATATGGGAAACAATAGCTCTACTACTTTAGATGATAATTATGATTTTGATCTTGATGGTTGCAATATCTCTGAAGTAATTAAGTTTCTACAAAATCTTGCTAAAAGTCCTAATGCTAGTACTATGAATATGGCCTTTACAAAACAGATTACTGATGCTCTCATAAAAATTAAAGAAGAAAAGATGAAACATAAAGCTTCTATTCCTATGAAACTAGAAGATGGTTGGGAACCCATCATTAATATGAAAGTGAATGATTTTGATTTCAAAGCTTTATGTGATCTTGATAGTAGTGTTTCTATTATGCCTAGAAGGATTTATGATATGCTTGATTTTCCACCATTGGAAGATTGTTATTTAAATGTCCCACTTGATGATAATGCTAAAAAGAAACTCACGGGGAATATTAATGATGTTCTTATTATGGTTAACAATGCCTATGTCCCCGTTGATTTCTATGTTTTGGATGTTGAATGCAATGCTTCTTGTCCTATTACTTTGGGAAGACCTTTTCTTAGAACTCTTGGTGCCATTATTGATATGAAAGAAGGCACCATTAAATATCAATTTCCACTCAAGAAAGGTATAGAACACTTCCATAAGAAAAGAGAGAAGATCCCTTTTGCCTCTCCTATGAAAACAAAATTTTCTCTTAATGCTTCTTCATTTGAGAACACTTGATTCTTTTCTTGTTTCTTATGCCTAACTTAAAGGCGTTAAAGAAAAGTACTTATTGGGAGATAACCCAAAAGTTTTAGATGAGTCTTGGAAATTATTACCTCTGTAATAACCGCTCCATATCCTTTTTATTTGCTTTCTGTGCCAAGAGTAACCTCTAATGAGAGAGAAGTAATGCTTGGGAAAGTTGCTGTCCCGAAACAGATTTTTGTGCTTCGCTGTAAAAATTCGTGTAAAATCTCCGTACATCGTTTTGAGGCGTGAATTTTTGTGCTTCTGTCCCAGGTTGTTATCTAACTTTCGTTAGTTCAAAACTTTTCGATTTGAGCAACAGAAAGTCTTTGAAAAAATTGGTTTTTTACCTGCTGGTCTGTTTTGACAAACTTCTGCCATTATTTGCATTTGCTTCTTGTTGATTCCTTTTTTAGTTCTCTTTGGGGAATTGAGGTTTTTGAGGGAAGTGCTACAGTAGCTTGTGTTTTAATGGAAGTTTTATTGGTGTTGAAACTGAACCCAAAGACTTATTATCTTGAGTGCACTAATATTGCTAATAAAGATTGTGTGAAGTTTTGTATGAAGGAAAAAAATTTCAGGTGTATAAAGAGAATGATGTAATGAGATGAAGAATGTACTAAAGCTCAAGCTTGGGGATGCCACCCGTGTCACCCCAAGAAATATCCAAGAAGCACAAGCGTCAAAATCTCAGGTTTCTTCTAAACACTTCATTTTTATTGTTTCATGCACAGTTGTGTTGTTCTTGGAGCATCTTCATTTTTGTTTTTAGTTTTCGTTTGCTTGGTTTGCTTGAATAAATTGGTTGGACCCCCTCTTTCATACATTAGTTTTCAAATAGTTTGGTTTGGTTTGGAAAAGAGTAGGAAAAGTTCATGCTTAAGTGGTAAAAATAGCTTGTTTTTGACTGTGGCCTATGCTTTGTCATGTCATGCTTGATATTGTTTTGGCTTTATGGTTAGTGATTTTTGCTATAGCATGACATGTTATAAACAATTGAGATTGCTTAATGTGCCTTAAAAGAATCATGCGTTGTTTTAGCATATTAAAGCATAGTATTGTGGTATTCTCCTTTGATGCTTTATTTGGGTTGACTTAGCGCATGCTCACACCATGTTATGACTATCCCAAGTCACCATAGCCTTTATGATCCTTTAGTTTTCGACTTGTAATATCACTTTATGATTTAATTAATGATGTTTTGTTGCTTTGCATGATTATGGCCATTATTGCTCTCTTAGTTGGTCGCTCCAAGTCTTTTGCTAGCCTCCATAACCAAGTATGAGTTCCACTCATGCATCCAACTCCAAATAAAACCAAGTTATTCCAAAGAGTCCACCATACCTACCTATTAGCATTTGCTATTCCAAGTATATTCATGTTTTTATCTACCTTCCGAATTAAACTTGTTATGAGAAAACTAGTGATTAAAGCTCTCACGAACTTGATATCACACTTTACTTTTCTTGCCCCAAATAAACTTGAACCATTGTGTTGTCTATGTTGTATATGCTTGCACTTATATGTTGGGGATTAGTAGAACCATGTTATCATGGGGAATGCTTTTAACATTGCACTTGTACTTTGTACCTAGTTGATATCATGCTCTTTTGTCTATGGATGTCGCAGGTGTGAAATGAAAGGGGAGCTTATAAGTCCATGGAGTTATGTATGTGTGTTAGAGAAATGCCTGGGCCGCCAGTCTAATCCATGCCTAATCATGGTGGAAACCTGCAGCGTAACCATAATGAGCAATCTATGAAGCATTCTTCTTATAAAAAAAGAGATAGAGATTGATAAAAAGATAAAAAAAAGATGAGAAAAGAGGAAAGAGAGAAAAAGCACCATTTTCCCATGGTAAATAAGAAGATTGCTGAGATGCTCGTTGTCTGCTTGTCTTGTCATTTTGATATGGGGATTCTTCCGTATCATCGGGCAAGGGGTACCCAGTTGGCGGTTCTCTATGATACACATGTACTTACCATGACAAGAACTTACCGGTAACTAAACTTGAGTAGCATGAGGAGCGGTCCTCGTATTCAAGAGACATGAGATTTCTAACTTATACTTTGTCAAGCATATACTCCATAGTTTGTTCACTTTAACCTTAATCACTTCAAGATGCTTATGATAGGGGCAATGAGAACTGAAAGCTAATAAATACCATAATTTTTGGAAGCTCTTTATGAAACTTGAATCCCTGCTTCCTTCTATGAAGGCCTTTCTTTTACTTTTATGTTGAGTCTCCATCTTCTATCTTTATGCACCTATTGAGAGATCATAGTGGCCATTCTTAGTTTAATGTGCATTGTCCCAAGACTTGTTGATTGATGCATAACTTTGATATTGCTTGTCCTTAAACAATTTGTATCTAGTCACCCTTATGAACTTTGAAGGTGTCCTATGCAATTATGATTTGCTAGATTATGAGGGACAAGCTGAATGCCACTATGCTATGTTTTCTTTATGTGAAACAAACAAACGTCTTGCAAAGCATTGTTATTCATGAATCTTTTGTTTGTGCCTTTTCATGTTACAACATAGTTGCTATGTCTTATTGTTAGAACTTTATCTTTCATGCTATGTTGAAGTACTATGATCCCAACTATCAACGTTTTACAAATACTTTGATCAAGTTTATGATGGTGCATGTCACCTCAAAAATTATTCTTTCTTTTTATCACTTACCTACTCGAGGACGAGCATGAGTTAAGCTTGGGGATGTTGATACATTGCAAACGTATCTATAATTTTTGATGTTCCATGCTTGGTTTATATCTACTTTCTTACGTTTTATGCACACTTTGGAGTATTTTTATACACTTTCTTGGACTAACCTATTAACAAGATGCCACAGTGCAGCTGCCTGTTTTCTGTTGTTTTTGGTTCCAGGAAAGTCAGAAAATGAATATTCTCGGAATTGGACGGGACAAAAGCCAAAGTCAATATTTCACCGAGGGGGACATAGAGCCAGAATACGAGACAGAGAGGGCCAAGGGCCAGCCACACCACCAGGCCACGCGGCCAAGCCTGGCCTGCGCCAAGGGGTGGTGCGGCCTCCTAGGGCACCCCCTCGGCCTCCGCTTTTTCCTATATATTGCCTCTGATACAAAACCCTAAGTATCCGATCAAAATTCCAAGAAAGAGTCTGTAGTCGCCGTCATCTCCATCCCTAGATCGGGAGGGATCTGAAGCTCTTCCCGGCTCCCTGCCGGAGGGGAGAATTCACCCTGGAGGCCTTCTTCATCACCATGCAAGCCTCCGGTGTGATGCGTGAGTAGTTCATCCTTGGACTACGGGTCCATGTAGTAGCTAGATGGTTGGTCTTCTCCTTTGTGCTACCATGTCTAGATCTTGTGAGCTCCGTTCATGATCAAGATCATCTATTTGTAATCCTACATGTTGTGTTTGCGGGGATCCGATGGATATTGAGATGCTATTTTAGATTGATTATTGATTCTATCATGTCTTTGTTATTTGTGATCTTGCATGCTCTCCGTTGTTAGTAGATATCTTGGCCGAGTAGATGCTAGCAACTCCAAGAGGGAGTATTTATGCTCGATAGTGGGTTCATGCCTCTAGTAATCTGGGGAAGTGACAGAAATCTCTAAGGTACTAGATGTGTTGTTGCTACTAGGGAGAAAACAACAATCCTTTGTTCATAGAATAATCGTATCATTTACTTTACACGCAATGCGTAATGCAATTATCTGTTGCTTGCAACTTAATACTGGAGGGGGTTCGAATGATAACATGAAGGTGGATTATTAGTCATAGATGCAGTTGGATTACGATCTATTATAATGTTGTAATGCCCAATCAAATCTCATAGGAGTCAAGATGATTATTATATGCATGTATGCTTTCTCGATGTTTGTCAATTGCCCCGTTGTAATTTGTTCACCCAACATGTCATCTATCTTAAGGAGAACCACCACTAGTGAACTATGGACCCCGGTCCTTTCTTTTACCATCAATCTACAACTGTTTACTATTTTTTGTTTACTTTCTGCAAACTTTTACTTCTTTCCATTCGATACGTTTAATCCTTTGTTTTCCACAAAACACGGTGAGATTGACAACCTCATCGCAAGTTGGGGGCAAAGTTCTGTGGTTGTGTTGTGCAGGATTCCAAGTTGGAAACAACAGCTTGTAGGTGTTTCCTTGCTCCTACTGTTTCAATAACCTTGGTTTCATAACTGGGGGAAACTTACTGTTGTGCTCATCATACCTACCTCTTGGGGTTCCCCAGCAAGCTCGATATCAAACACGAGTCAGCACTACCTATTAGCATAATTGCTATTCCAAGTATATTTCTCATGTTTTATTGTTTTATCTAGCTTCCAAATTAAAACGCTTATGATTGTGTTCACTATAATAAACTTAGTTAGTAAAGCTCTCACGAACTTGATGGCACATTTTATTTTCCTGCACATAATAAATTTGAACCATTGTGAATATCTTATGAGGCTATGTGCTCATCAAATTATGGGTTGGGAGTTAGCACAACCATGTTTTCATGGGGAACGTTTTCAACATTGCACTTATTTATATTTAGTTGATATCATGTTCTTTTGCTATGGATGCCTATCGGTGTGAAATAAGTTGGAAGCTTGTAAATTCATGGAGTTTGTATATGTGTTAGAGAAACGCCTGGGCTGGTAACCCAAGCCATGCATCATTCATGGTGGAAATTTACAGCAGCCCATAGTGAGCATTCTATGAAGCATCGTCAAAAAAAAGTTATGCCATAGTAAATAAAAAAAGAATTGCTGAGATGCTCATTATCTGTTTGTCCTGTTGTTTTGATATGGGAAACCTCCTATATCATGGGACAAGAGGTACCTCATTGGTTTTATCAATGATACATGTATGTTACAATGATAAGAACTTATTTGGGACCTAAGTTGAGTAGCATGTGGTTTAGGTACTCGTATTCAAGGGGCATGCGACATTCAACTCATATTTTTTCAAGCATATACCTCATACTTGCCATCACATTAACCTTAACCATTCAAGATGCTAATTATAGGAGGCAATAAGAGATCAAAGTTAATGAATACCATAGTTCAATCATAATCATAAGAGGAAGCGTTTGGAAGCTATATGAAACTTATTCATGATTAATCTCTACTTATTATCTATCTTTCCAAAGTGTCCACTTTAATATTCAGAATTTAGAAGAAAACTCTATGACCACTATAGGATGTTTTTACTTTACTTTTGCTTTTGTATTTTGCATTCATTTGGTCCATAGCTCTTCCTTCGATGTTACACTTTATGAAATACTATAGATTATTCTTTCATTATATATGAGATATCACTTTACTATCTATCTTGCATATTGTTATTCCTTTGAAGAATGAATTATTTGACTTTGATGTCCAAAATAGTATAAAGGTACAAAGTCCATGTTAGTTTATCACCTTCATACTCGAGGACGAGTATAGGTTAAGCTTGGGGATGTTGATGCATGTAAAATGCATACATCAACTTTGCACTTTATTACTTCATATTCCAACATATTTGCATCATATATGGGTTATATTCATGTTTTATAATGATTATTGGGAATAATTCACACTTCACATATTGCTTTGGAATTAACCCTGCCGAAACAGAAAACCCCTATTTCAATGTTTTTGACTTTCAGGTACCCAAAAGACGTCCAATTGACCTGAAACTTTACGGGACTCGGCATTTATCAGAATGAAGAAAAATGGGCCAAAGATCGCGAGAAAAGAAGACCGAGGAGGGAACGGGCACAACAGTCGCGGATCACCCCCGTGGCCACGGCTAGTTTGCTCTTTCCTCCCTCGAGTCTCCAACGCTGTCGATTCTTTCGCCAAACGACTTCTCTTGACCTAAAACCTACTATATACACCTCCTTTCGGCGATCCTGTACATAGATGGAGGCGGAGATCGAAAACATAGAAATAGAGAGTCAGGAGGCTGCCACCGGAGAAGATTGGAGGGGGGAAACACCGCCAGAATCGCCTCCGGAGGGCTCCACCCCCTCCGGCATGTTCATCATCAACACCTGCAGCAAGATCCTCTCCATCTACCTACTGTAATCTCTTGGCAAACATGATGTGTGAAGCAATATTTTATCTTCCCTTAATCTATTGTGACTCCATGTCTTTGTTTGAGTAGTGAATTGTTATGGAAAAAGTAAAATAGTTCGTTTATTGGTTACATACAGTGTTGTTATCTTTTATGATTGTATTCTTGTACAATATATGATTGCACGCATATGTTGGGGAATTCATGTAAGGTGATCTTCGTAGTGTAATGGCGTGGGGAGGACCATGGAGGACAGAAAACCGTAGTCCAATCCATAAAGTTATATTATGGGGGACATATATCGGGGACCTAGAGTTTATAGCTATGGTGGGACAATTATGTCTTAATAATTCCTATGTTTGCTCAGTAACATGGCCTTAGGATCCATCACAAAAGTTGTGTATGCACATTTATTTGGCTGCACCTAATTAAGGCTTTGTCCTAGAAGAAATAATAAACAACCAAACTAATAAATGAAATAACAATTGCCTAAAAATTTACTCCCTTAGAGAAACTTGCTACTTGAGAAAACTTGCCACCACTCCACTCCACTTCATTAGATCAATTTAACTTGCACTAGTTTACTTGTAGTTTCCACTAACACATACTTTATTTACTTTCTACCTAGTACCAAAACAAAACACACACTTAGATCCTAGCTTTGCATAGAAGGCCATATAAGAAGGTTATATGATTTAGAGAATATATAGTTTACCTTTAGCTCCTCGTGGGTTCCGACACTCAAATACTTATCGAATTATACTATAGTGATCCCTGCACTTGGGGTTATCAGGTGTTAGTGTGCCTCATCATGGATTCTTCATACCTCTCATCATCGATTCCGGAATACTTAGACATGTTCCTCACAAGGCCAAGTGTGATTGGAAAATTGGATTCAAGAATGCTACATTGTATCTCACCTTGTAGATAATATTGGATCAATGGTATGAACCGGGAGCAAACCAAATTAAAAGGAGAAGTGGTATTGTATCCAAAAACACAAGAAATACCAAACACACATGGCTTATGAGGAGCTTAGGTATGATAAGTGGCAAGCAAATTAGAACAACCAGAAAGCAAAATTTGTAATGACAAGTAAACAACCATGAAGAACACAAATAAAAAACAAGTCGGTCTCACAAGATACGAGTTATGTTCAACAAAACACACACATTGGGTTAAACGGGACTTATGCGCAAAGGAAAAAGTGAGCTAAGAAGCAACTTGGGACCTAGCAAAGACTAATAAGTTCATGGCACACAAGTACAAGGAGAGACACTAGTTTGATTGCATACAATTGGGGGCTACAAGAATTACACAGTAAGTAATACCTACAATGTGTTAATTGAGATTGCACTTCCTATCCTGTGAGGCACTCTTTTTTCTTTCTTTTTCACTTGCTTCTTCCTTGTGCCAACAACTATACAGGATGACTATATGAGATAGCGCATACAACAACTTCTTAGAATACTACAAGGCATCGAATGTGCAAAACCCAAAAAATCATAGGAGTAACTAGTCTCAATAGGTATCTGTAGGTCACAAAGATAGTGTACCTTTCAAAGGAATGCAAGCGGGGGGAAGATGCAGAGTGGATTTATGTTTCGTCGTGATATTCACCCATTATTTGTGGATCTGTCCTTGCTCACGACATTTGGTTTTAAGAAGATGGTGTGGACAACATGGATGATTATGTAAGTCTCCTTCTCCTCTTCGAAACAAGCTAAAGAACACCAAAATTCGAGCCCGTATGCAAAAGTTATGGTCAAAATCGTTTTCTGGAATGTGTAGTTTTTTGTCGGGATGGTACTACCAGTGAACGGGCAGAAGTAACGGTAAAATATGTAAACTGTGTCCATTACGCTATCTCGGGATGGCTGGAAGTTGGCCGGTAGTAACATTGGGACCCCTAGATTTCATATTTGAGTTCGGGATACGATTTTGGGCTATTTGGACGGGAATTCTTCAAGAAAACACCATAAGAAAATGATGGAATTAGGTCATGAAAACGCAAGGTAAGGTAGACCAACAAGTTTTGCAGTGGATCTATGGATCAGAACCTACCAAAATGCACCAAAATTTTAGATTAGTCCAAAAGCAAATTGTGGCTATTTTTTGGTGGAAAATTTTGAATTCAGGAAATAATCATGGGGGTGGCTAGAAGCTCAACAAACTATATACATGACAACTAATGGATCTTGATATCATGTGGTATAGCTCAAAGCTACTATTGTGGCCTGATCTTCACAGATTCGAGGTGGATTTAGGGTAGGGAGCAAAAATATGATGAAAACGCGAGGAGAATTGAAGATACAAACACACACCACACCCGAATCCGGTTTGCTCCCGTTAGCCCGAACAACCAACCCAATAGAATACTTGGAAGAGACATAAAGATAGAGGTCCAAGTTATAAATATTGTCAAGCAAGAGGCTATAATCCTGTTGTAAAGAGATTGCAATTGATAGAGACCCAAAAGTATAGATCAACACAATATAGGTCACAATAGCAAACATCCAAGTACTTGAGGAGTGCCTTGTACATATCATAGATTAAATTTAGAGGCCTTGTTGCCCCCGCAAGGTCTTCTCCACAAGGGGAGGGATGAGAGCAAAGATCTATCTTATCATCTTAGCTTTGTCTAGTTTCCTTAGGAGGGGTAGGTGTTTATTTATAGTATAGCTTCAAAGGGGTAGGTAGGAGGATGAGATACATGGTCAAAGGAACAATCATGCACACTGTCACGCACTCCGGCGGTAGTACCAGATGGAGATCTTTAGCAGCTCGTGAACATCCTATTGTTAGTACCGATGCTTGGGCGGTAGTACTGGTCTAGCTTCCAGCGGTAGAATCGACAAAGTTTTGGTCTACTTTCAGTAAAATAGTGTAGGTGTACTGAATGCTACCTGAGGTTCATGCACTATTCATTGGAAGTTGAGTAGAGGTGCTGCAGTTGTTCTAGCGGAATGCGTGGCGGTAGTACCGGTTGTTTAGTGGTAGTACCGGTTAGGCGTGTCTTTGGATTCTTGCTTCCATCTCCTCTTCCACGCTTCCATGATGTCAGACTTTAGTCCACGTACGCTTGCGTCTTCCTCTTAAGCTCTTGTACTCATCATCATCAACCTAGCATATCCACGATATGGGTATCAAGTAGTATACCATTCAAATGGATAGGAAGTTGACTCACATAGAGAAAGAAATTCACCTTTAAGATCCATGACGACCAGGCATATGTTGGCCAGCTTGACACGATATATCATATGGTGATGCCTGTATGTTGGGCTACATCAATTAAACTTTGTGTATCCATGTCAATTTGTTGAAATATATTTTCTATACATACATGACTTATGAGATGTAACTATATAAATAGTCTAGTAGTGTAATGTAACATTTGAGCCTTTACATCACATATTTGTTGACAATATATTCCTCTTATATGCATAAGGTATATGTCCGTTTTTGATTCAAGTCTGTCCATTATGTACCATGTATGAATTCGACATAAACCAACATATCTACTAGAAAAAAATAAAATAGGATGTGATTTGAATTTCCCTATATATTTGTTTAAGCCCCATCAGTTACAATGAAAATCCATTTTGTCTCGGAGGTGTGACCAAGGAAAACCTCGAGCTTTTCCAAAATAGGATAATATAATAGCAAAATCGCTAGACGTTTATATGGTAACTAGACTCCTCTATGTGCCACCCGGGGCGCAGTTAGAACGCTTCATGATATGATCGCGACTGCATATATGTGCCTCTCTCCACGCCCCCTGGTGCAAGACAGTCAGGCAGATCATTTGCTTTTTTTTCACGATACACGTTTAGCGACATACATCGAGAGAGAACGTTGTGGTGAGTCAATGTTAACATGACGTTTGGCTATCAAGGAAGAAGCGGACGAAGGTGTCACTTTGTATAAACGTGTTGACACGACGTTGCATACGCTTGACTTGGATACGATGGTCCAAAAAACGTAGTACCATAACCAAAGATAAGTATAACGTGGGGTGCCGTACAGAGAGAAGCGGGAAACAACTACCGCAAGCATCGCGCTCATTTTCAACGGCAAGGAGGAAGTCTGATGTGAAACAACTACCGCAACCATCGCGCTTATTTTCAACGGCAATGAAAAATTGGATGTGATTGTTAGACATTCTTTAAGTTTAAGGCTGCAACCATCGTGCAAATTTGCTATGCTAAGGAAAGAGTCGTACCCGATTTTTAGACATTTTTGCAATTTAAGGGTAGAATGCCTAAACGCACAGTTGTGCATATGATAGGTAGATAAATTTATCTAAAAACACTGAACGTAAGAGCATTACAAATAAGTCTCATTACGGAGCAGATAAGAGAAGGTACAATAATTATTTTGGCACCCGCTCAAACCCTAAGGATGACAGTAAAAGATTTTTTTAATCTAAGATATAAGAATATTTACAGGTACGAACGGAATTTATAACCTATCTAAAAACTAAAAACTTAACATATCTAAAACTAAAAACTAAAACAAAAAAAATTAAATTCAAACTGGCGCGACACCAAGATGGAGTTAGTGGCGCGTCCTACTCGTTGTCGTCGTCGGTGTGTTGGGAAAGCTCGACCATCGGCAGGTGGTGGCATTGGATGTGGCGCTTGCGCCGCCCGTGTGACCATGGCGGACTGGTGGAAGGCACTGAAAGTATCCACCCAACGCGTCTTTTCTTCAAGCGCCGCTTTCTCCTACGACTAGCACAGCGCCAGCGTGAGCGCCTCCTCCAGGATCGAGTTCCAGCGGCATGATGTCCGCACAAATCTTCTCATGTGCCACGGAATGCTTCTGCCGTGCGTCTCTAGCGAAGTCGTGCTCCGCCTGGTAGTCGGCGCTGTGGGCCGGGAACTCCTCGCTGGGGATCTCTTCATCACGCAACCAGTCGCTCACCTCTTCCTCGAGTGCCGTGTGCTCCTGCGATAGGCGTAGCGCCAGCGTGAGTGCCTCCTTCGGATCGAGTTCCGGTGGTATCATGTCCGCACGAAATTCCTCCCGCATCGTGCCATGCTGCTGCTGTGCGGCTCCAGCAGCCTCAAGCACTGGCTGCATGCATGATGGCGGGGTTTGCCATGGTGGATAAGGAGGCGGAGCCATCAAGTGGGGCCCGATGAAGAAGGCAGGATGGCAACGCACGTTGCAACGGTAGTCGTGTCGAGCTAGGACCTCTTCGGTGTCGAGGCCATCCTAGTAGTCATGGCGGCCATCTGTGTTGAATGGGATGACCACCTGATTCAATGCCTCCTAGCGCTCATGCCGAAAGAGTGACGTCCACCACGCGGGGTCACTCAAGACTAGGTCGTGCTACTTGTTCACCGACAGCAAGGATCGTCCATACTCCATGAACGCTCGCATGTAGTCAGCGCGTGGAAGTGGTGGAATGGTGTTTTCATCACGGGTGAGGTCCCAGCCGATGGGCAGATGCCAGTAGGACGACACGAGGAGGCCGACCTCGAACAACATCGTGGCCTCATCGAGGTTGAGGTTCCTCAGTTGAAAGCCACCACGCTAGAACCTTCTTCCACCGCTCCTGCTCCCGCCAGCTTCCTGCCCGTGGTGGGCCATCGTACTCGCAACCCGCCTGAGATCTGCATGAAGAAAGAGTGAGGTGGGGAACGGTGGGTGTACCGGTGGAGGACGACGCGCGACTATTTTATAGGCACCGTGGGTAGGCGAAGTGACTACCACGCCATTAACACTGGCTCGTCAGGAGACAGGATATCACGCGTCAGGTCCTGCGCGTTGGTGTCTACACCCGAGGAGGCGGGTAGTACGGGCTATCGCATCACTTAACTATTTTTGACTCACCAGTTGAGCAGTCGCGATGTCTTTTATAAACGAATATGATGCCAAGATGGCGTGAGAGGCAAGCTAAATGGTACACGCCGCGAGAACCGCGAATGCCTATGATCTACGTTGCCAGCTAGACTGTAGATGGGACCCACAGTACGTCCTGACCGCGATAAATCTAAACCACATATGTCTACTGTCTACACTGTAAGCTCGTCTCTACGCCCGTGATAACATGTGTTGTGTACTGTCTACACTGATAGAGCATACATCTATGGTCTACGCTACCAGCTTATTTATACACCCGCGATAACCCGCGTCGTCTATAGTCTATACCGGCGGACGATGTGGGTTCACGTCGCAACATTAGCTCTAGAAGGACCCCACGTCTGCGAGAAACCGCAGACAACATGGACTTACGGTGCCACGTCGACTGTGGGAGGGGCCCATGAACGCAAGAAACCGCGGATGGCATGGGCTCACGGTGCCATGTCGGCTCTCGGCGGGCTCCACCACCCAGCTAATGCGGAGGCGTGTCGTGCGGGGAACGCCTCTCACAACGTGTGTTCCTGCCCATGTACACTGGCAGCGGGCCCATAGCGCGTGCAGTCCACCGTCCTGCGATGCGGAGTATGATGACGCACGCGACACCCATTCGCGGACTGGAATATTTCGCCCTGGCCAGCAGCAAGGCCCGCATAACGTGATAGGAGGGCTCCGTTGCGAGATCGTCGTGTGTCCTTTTCAGCGTCCATCCCATGGACAAAAAGAACCAGGACAATATGGATAGCAGTTTGAGCCAAAACAATCTAGCACTATTATTTATTCCTGATTATCGTGAGCATATTTTGTGCAACTAATTAATTACCCACGCCCCCATATATGTTGCCAAGTCCACTTGAATCGCTACGAGTTACCTAGCTCCACCGTCGGAATCAAGCCACTCCGTCGACTCTAGCAGTTGAGCACGCTCCCCTACTCCTTCTCCCATGGATTCAACCACGTATTCCCCGACATTTTTAGGCACCATCTCCCTCTAGCTACAGGATTCGATTCTCGATGAGGGTTTCCCAGGAAAATGATCTGAGGGGATCCAGAGCATGGGGATGTCAAACCGAAGGCGACGTATCATGTTGGCCTCGACCTTCTCGTTGCTGCCGGTTGGATCCTCTCCCTCATCACCTAACTCGTCGGCGGCCTTGTCAAGATCCCTATTTTCATGCCTTGTAGAATATGATAAGGAATTCCTAGAAAGAGATCCCGGTAAGGGACATGTCACGGTCCTCATTGCGGAGGCGGCACTAGTGGAGGAAAGTCTGAAACCACGGATGTCGATGATCGCAAGAAGAGATCCGATAAGGAGTTGCTGGATGAATTCTAGGCGGATGTGGAATATCCTTCTCCTTCATCTCGATTATGGGATAAATCATCACAGGGCTTAGAGACGACCTAGGGTTAGTCTTGTTCTGTTGTGTGCAGGTCGCTGGAGAGAGTAGGATCTGGATCATCTGAGGAGCAAGGATCTTCTTTGGTGGAGTGTGGTGGCATGGCTCGTTCATCCTCATTGGTATGGTTCTTTTGGCAAGGAGATAGCGAGAAAAAGAAACATCGACTGGCTAAATGGGGTGTGGTTTGTCGTCCAAAATACCAAGGTGAATTAGGGATTCGTGACCTTAAGGTTGAGAATTCTACTCTACTAGGTAAATGGATTTTCAAGCTTCTTATCAAGGATGGTGTATGTCAAACCCTCCTAAGGAAGAAATATGTTGGCTCGAAGGCATTTTCTCAAGTTCTTTGGAAGTCAGGACCCTCGTATTTTTGGGCCGGACTGATGGCTACGAAGAAGCACTTTTTTCTCTTTGGCACATTATCTATTGTGGATGGCTCGGACATTCATTTCTAGGAGAATAAGTGGCTTGAAAATACTACACCCTGAGAACAATATCCATCTCTATGCATCATTGTTCGTCACAAGGGGGATACCTTTGCCACGGTGCTAGAATCTTATCCTCCAAACGTGATGTTCAGGAGAGACCTAATTGGACCTAGAGTTGCAGCATGGAACATTCTATTACAATGTTTAACCATAGTGAAATTATCATATGGTCCTGATGAGTTTCGGTGGAATTTACATGAGTGGAAAATTCTCTGTAGATTCTATGTATAGAGCACTAGTCTAGCCTGATGTGCCACTCGATAATAACAACAAAATATGGAATATGAAGTTACCGATAAAAATGAAAATATTCGCATGGTATCTGCATCGTGGGGTGATTTTTACAAAAGACAACCTTGTTAAAAGGAATTGGCATTGAAGTAAACAATGTGTATTATGTCACCAAGATGAAAAAATTAAGAATTTACTCTTTCAGTGGAAATTTGCTCGTTCTATATGTCAGTCATCCAAGTAGCTTCTGGGCTATATCCTACTCATATTGTTGCCAACATATTTGGTAAGTGGCTACACGAGATTGATTACAAGTTCAGAATCCTTCTTAGGGTGGGGGCGCTCACTATTATTTGGTAGCTCTAGCTATGTATAAATGGCAAGGTTTTTAATGATAAATTATTTTCTCTTTTTCAGGTTATCTACCGAAGCACTATTACACTCTGTTTATGGTTGCCTTTATGATAGCTATGAGATTCGACATATTTTTGATGGTTTTCTTATGGATTTGATCGTTTTCTAGCTTTACCTAACGCTAATACTTCGGTAGCGAAGAAAACTTGGTTTTTAATATGTGTTTCAGGTTCTTAACATCAACAAGAGGTTTTGACAAGAGAAACACAATATTCAGGCGAAAACAAGCAAGTATCTTTTTGGAAGCAATCAAGGGAAGCACATAGAAGCTTTAACAAGCAACTATATGGCGGGAATATTTTTTTGGCCGTATAGTTCCCGCCGTATAGTTGTCGCCGCCTTCGTCTTGTCAAAAGGGACGACTTTCGTGAAGAGGCCAGAGGCAAAATCATAACACAGCAGACACCATCCCATCTAGAAAGGAGAAAGAAGAGTTTCGGAGAAGAAGGGGAACACGTTCTTCATCTAGCTCCACGATCTTCGACCTCCCAGCCATCACACCCTCATAGCCATTACTTGTACTTGAGAGAGAGAGAGATCTTCACTTCGCAAGATTAGCGTTTGAGATTGTTTCTTACTATCTTGAATTGTGTTGTATTACTTTTCTATTCTTATTGTGGATCTCCACGGTAATATCGATAAGAACTCTCTTTATTTAATTATATCGATCATGCTTTATTCTCTCATGTGTGAGTAAGTTCCTTGGGCGTGGGAGATATAAGGGATTGGTGAGATGTCATGTGCCTCCATATATTTTCCATTAGTTTGTGATTAATTTTAATCATTATTTTATGTGTGCTTGACTATCTATGGGATGCCTAATGCTTGTTGTCCAATTAAGGGTCCAGACAACATGATGCTTTGTTCTACATAGATAGGATCGTGTTCGCTAGTGGACCAGCAACCCCCAAGTGACACAGGGATATCAATGGGAAACTAGTTTGACTCGAGGATCACGATGAACCACTGTGCTTATTGCATTAGTCTGATCCAAGGAGCTTAATTGCTAAGCAACCTGAAGGATCTTCATCGTCTAGTGACTAACCATGGTTTTGGTAACAGACTAGTGGGATTATTGAAGTTGGGATGAAATCTACCAAGAGGAGTTCTGGCTAATTATGGGTTGCTCGCCTAGACATATACTTATAAGATTATAATGTTACACTTATCACTTGTCCACCTGGCACAGTCACTATCACCAAGAACTGTATCTCCCCGCGCCTTCTTTGACATGTGCAAAAAACCACAAACAATCGAATCATTCTTTACTTTTATGCTTTTTATTACTGAAGTTTACATTTTAGTTTTATTTAAATACATCTAGTTTAATCCAAATTTCATTCTTATTTCCACACTTGCAGTAAATTCACTCGAAGACCTGTGACAACTTGAGTGTGACAGAGACTTCATTCATAAACACTTACCTTTGGGCTCCCTGTGGGATCGATATCTATACTTCTAAACTAGCTACAAACGATCTGTGCACTTGCAGATATCAAGCTATTTTCTGGCGCCGTTGCTGGGGAGCTAAGCGCTAAGTTTTTATCTCTTGACATTTTAGGTGTTACTACTACAAAATGGTCTCCCTAGGAGACAAAGGGTCTACACGCTCTAGTAGGACCTATTTACCAGATTATTTTGAGCGCGTGCCTATTCACGGGCGTGAGGAAATTATTGAAAAACTTTTAAGACATATAAGGTTGAAGTTGAAAACCTAAGTGATTTTATGGAAATCATGTCCATTTACAAGACAACTCCCAAGAAAACTCTCAAAGAATACAACACTCCAAACTCTGTTTTCCTTAAACAACCAATAGAATTTCCCAATCCTGGAGTTAGAGAATATCGATTTGATGGTGGAATTATTAAAATTTTGCAGGAAAAAGCTTTTAGTGGAAGGGAAAATGAAGACCTAGGAAGACATATTAGAGAATTTGACGATGTGATGACAACACTTGGACCAAAAGGTTTGCCAAGAGACTTCTCTTGTCTAAGTTTTTTTTGTTGGTCTCTTAAAGGTAAGGTTCTAGACAGGTCATATTCTCTCCCTCGTCATTACATTAAATGTTGGGAAAACTATATTGTTAAATTCATAAACAGGTTTAATCCTTTTAAAAAGGTAACTGAATCTAGAAAGAATATAGGCAACTTTAGTCAGAACGTGGGAGAAAACTACCCACAAGCCTGGGATAGATTCTTTGGAATGATCAATAGTATTCCTAATCATGGATATTCTGAATCAACTATTTACATTTTATTTTACTATGGTATTAATACTCAATGCAGAGAGTTGCTTGACCTATCAACAGGAGGATCGATAAATACTTTAACTAATAAAGCATGTTTGGAATTGATGTCTACTAGGGCTAAGAATGATCCTTTATATAATCCTGATTTCGGCACTAAGCTGGACAAAGGGATACTTCGTATAAGTCCAGATCTTATGCCTGAAGTACGCAAACCAATGAAAGAAAAAAGGTATACCTTCTGAACTTGTTAAGGAAAACAAAGTAGACTTGTTACGCGTTTTTACTGAAGAAGATGAAACTAGAAAAGTTCTACAAGAATTAAAACATCGACAAGCAAAATCTCATAATAATCTACATAAGCATTTTCAAAGACATAAAAATATTTTGGTAGAACTCACGGAAAATTATGATGAGATTGGCCAAGAAACAAAATTATTTCACAAGTATCTTAGTATGATTGAAACCCAATGTGAACAGATAGCATCTGGTTATCAAAGTTTTCTTCAAGATGATATAGATATTCCTGTTTGTACTAATGTTGTTACAAGAAGAGGTGCAGTTGTTACAGGAGCATTAAGACCACCAGAATATGAAGCTGAAAAAGATCGAAGGAAAAAGCCTTGCTCAAAGCAAGCCAAGAAGATAATACACTGGTGGATCCTCAAGATGAAACTACTCAAGAGACACAAGATCAAACCAAGGAGGACCAAAATGATGAACAGGATGATCATTATGACTCTGATGCAGAGACAATTGATCCAAGAGAAGAAAAAGAGACAAGCAATGAAGATGAAGTTGTTGTAATAGAAAAGAAGAAAAGCGATAAGCAGCAACAAAAGAAAGCAACAAAAGAGTCTGATCGCCCACAAAAGGTAAAAGACAAGAATAAGAAAGGTGAGCAAAAGCTTCCTGATACTTCATAAACGTATCTATAATTTTTGATGCTCCATGCTTGTTTTATATCAACTTTCTTATGTTTAGTTTACACTTTGAGGTATTTTTCTAAATTTTCTGGAACTAACCTATTAACAAGATATCGCAGTGCCAGTTTCCTGTTTTCTGCTATTTTTGGTTTCAGAAAAACTAGTAAGGAAATATTCTCGGAATTAGACGGGACAAAAGCCAAAGTCAATATTTTAGCAGAAGGAACACAGGTCCGAAGGGCAGCTGAAGTGGGGCCACGAGGTGGCCACACCTAGGGCTGGCGCGACCACCCCCTAGGCGCGCCGTCCTATGGTGTGGGCCCCTCGGGTGCCCACCGACCTTGCCCCTTCGCCTATAAAAGTATCCCGATGCAAAAACTCTAAGTACCCGATCAAAAATCCATGAAAGAGTCTATAGACGCCGCCATCTCCATCCTTAGATTGAGGGGATCCGAAGCTCTTCCCGGCACCCTGTCGGAGGGGATAGATCAACCCGTAGGCCTTCTTCATCACCATGCCAGCCTCCGGAGTGATGCGTGAGTAGTTCACCCTTGGACTATGGGTCCATACAGTAGCTAGATGGTTGGTTCTCCTCCTTTGTGCTATCATGTTTAGATCTTGTGAGCTCCTTCATGATCAAGATCATCTATTTGTAATCCTATATGTTGTGTTTGCGGGGATCTGATGGATATTGAGATACTATGTCAGATTGATTGTTGATTCTATCATGTCTATGATATTTGTGATCTTGCATGATCTCCGTTACTAGTAGCTATCTTGGCCAAGTAGATGCTTGCAACTCCAAGAGGGAGTATTTATGCTCGATAGTAGGTTCATGCCTCTAGTAATCTGGGGAAGTGACAGAAATCTCTAAGGTTGTAGATGTGTTGTTGCTACTAGGGAGAAAACAACAATCCTTTGTCCATGGGGCAATTGTATTGTTCACTTTACACACTTTGCTTAATGCAATTATCTGTTGCTTGCAACTTAATACTGGAAAGGGTTCGGATGATAACCTGAAGGTGGATTATTAGTCATAGATGCAGTTGGATTATGGTCTATGTATTATGTTGTAATGCCCAATCAAATCTCGTAGGAGTCAAGACGTTTAGTAAATGCATTGTTATGCTTTCTCAATCGGTCAATTGCCCCGCTGTAATTTGTTCACCCAACATGCTATTTATCTTAAGGAGAAACACCTCTAGTGAACTATGGACCCCAGTCCATTCCTTTACCATTGATATACCATCTACTGTTTATCGTTTACTGTTTACTTTCTACAAGCAATTACTATCTTCCACACTATACGTTTAATCCTTTGTTTTCAGCAAAACCAGTAAGATTGACAACCTCACTGTAAGTTGGGGCAAAGTTCTGTGGTTGTGTTGTGCAGGATTCCAAGTTGCTAGCAACACCTTGGAGTTGTTTCCTTACTCCTACTAGTTCGATAACCTTGGTTTATAACTGAGGGAAACTTCTTATTGTGTTCATCATACCTTCCTCTTGGGGTTCCTAGCGAGCTCTACATATCTTGAGCCATCAAGCACTTTTTTGGCACCATTGTCGGGGAGTTAAGGACAACTTCAATCTCTTCCTCCTCGTCAATCACTTTTCAGGGAGAAAGAAGATTCTTGCAAGGGGAGTCTCTCACAACCAATCTCTTTACTTTGTTTTTGTTTTGCTTAGTTTATTTTTCTTTGTTTGCTTGTTTCTTTTTATCAAAAACACACCAAAAAGTAGTTGTACTGGTTTGCATCTTTTATCAAAAATACAAAAAAAATTAGCTCCTACTATAGTTGTTATTTTTGTTGGTCTGTTATTGTCTTGCTTTATCATGCTTTCTATCAATGGTTGGTTTCTTTAAAACTAGATCTTATTGGGAAGGTGGGTTCACTGAACAACAAAAATATTATGAGGAACACCGCTTGCCACAAAAAGGGAAACACTTATAGGAACAAATTAATAAATTGTATACCATTGCTAGAAACGTGTGCTCTACTTATAATGTTACTTATTGCTTTGATAAATCTTGTTGCTGTAGGAGGTATAAACACCTCCCTTTTCAATGTGAGTATAATAATAATGTTACCATATCTTCTTATGTTAATGGAAATTATGAATTTTATGATGTGGAACAAATTGAATAATTTATTGCTTGGAAGGGTGTATTCGAACTTGCTTATTTGCTTGAAAATACTGATGATGCACCTTATAAATATGAGGTTTATGATATACTTAAATTTTTCTTTGATAATTACAAGGAAGAAAATGGCTATATTCTTAAATATCTTAATAGATTCTCTCCACCAACGGAAGAGACTAATGCCTTGCAGGAGCCTATGGAAGAAGGAAATGCTAAAACTGGAAGCTCATTGGATAAAAAAGAGGAGGAGAGTGATGATCAAGAGGAGGAAGAATGGAGCAGCTACCCATGTCTACCTCCCAATAGAGTAACTCTTTAACTAATACCTTATTTGATCGCCCTCCATGCTTACCAAAGGAGGATGAGTGTGATATTTATATTGTTGAGTTTGTTCATGATGCTACTGAAAATCATTATGAGAGAGTAAAATATGGTTGTTGGAATTCTCATGTTACTAAAACACCTCTCTTTATATTGAAAGTTCCAAAATTGCTCTTGTTTTATCTACCCATTCTTGTTACTATGTGCTTCTTTGATTTATTTTATTACAAGATTCCTATGCATAGGAAGTGGGTTAGACTTAAATGTGGATCATATTTGCTCCTTGATGGTCTCTTTTGCTTCAATTCATATTTCTTATGTGAGCATCTTCTCAAATTACTGAGCGTAGCTCAAAGGTGTTAAAGAAAAACACTATTGGGAGATAACCCAAATTATTTTTACTTTTAGTAAGTTTTTATTTTGTTGAGTCTTGGAAGTTATTGCCTCAGTAATAACCTCTCTTTATCCTTTTTTGTGGTTTTTGTGCCAAGAATAACCTCTAATGAGAGAGAAGTAAGACTTGGGAAAGTTGTTGTCCCGAAACAGATTTTTATGCTTCACTGTAAAAAATCATGAAAATTCCCTGTACTTTGGATTGAGCTGTAATTTTCTGCGATTATGCCTCAGGTTATTATCTAACTTTCATTAGTTTAGCACTTTTCGATTTGAGCAACAAAAGGTCTTCGAAAAAATCGGTGTTTACCTGCCGGTCTGTTTTGATAGATTTCTGCCATTATTTGCATTTGCCTCTTAATCTCTTTCTCTTTGAGTTTTCTTTGATCACCTGAGCTTTTAGAAGGAATTGGTACAGTAGCTTATGTTTTAATGGAAGTTTTACTTGTGTTGAAACTAAACACAAAGACTTATTATCTTGAATACACTAATGTTGCTAATGAAGATTGTGTGAAGTTTTGTATGAAGGAAATTTTCAAGTGTAGGAAAGAATAATGTGATGACATGAAGTATGGACAAAAGCTCAAGCTTGGGGATGCCACCCGTGTCACCCCAAGAAATATTCAAGAGGTACAAGCGTCAAAGCTTGGGGATGCCCAAGGCATCCCCTTCTTCATCAATAAAAATCTCAGGTTTTCTTCCAAAACACTTCATTTTATTGTTTCGTGCACAATTGTGTTGTTCTTGGAGCGTCTTTGTTTTTAGTTATATTTTGTTTTTTTTGCTTAAATAAATTGGTTGTACCCCCGCATCCATATGTTGTTTCAAATAAGTTGATTGGTGTTAGAAAAGAGTAGGAAGCTTCATGCTTATAAATGGTACAAAAGGAGCTTGTTTTGACTGTGGCCTAGACTTTATCATGTCATGTTTGATGTTGCTTTAATCTTATGCTTAGTGATTATTGTTGTAGCATGACTTATTCCAAACAATTGAGATTGCTTAATGTGCCTTGAAAGGATCATGCGTTGTTTTAGCATACAAAAGCATAATATTGTGGTATTCTCCTTTGATGCTTTATTTGGGTTGACTTGGCACATGCTTACACCATGTTAAGACGATGAAACAGTCACCTTAGCCTCTAGGATCATTTAGTTTTTGACTTGTAATATCACTTTGTGCTTTAATTAATAATGTTTTGTCGCTTTGCATGATTATGACCATTATTGCTCTCTTAGTTGGTCGCTCCCAGTCTTTTGCTAGCCTCCACATGTACCAAGTATGAGCTCCACTCATGCATCCAACCTCCAAGAAAACCAAGTTATTCCAAAGGGTCCACTATAAATTTCTATGCATGGTGTGTTACACCATTCCAAGTATATTCATGTTTTATCTATCTTCCAAATTAAACTTGTTATGTGAAAATTAGTGATTAAAGCTCTCACGAACTTGATGGCACACTTTATTTTCTTGCACTTAATAAACTTGAACCATTGTGTCCATCTATGTTGCTTATATCCTTGCACTTTATAAGTTGTGAATTAGCAGAACCATGTTACCATGGGGAACGCTTTCAACATTGCACTTACTATTCAGTCGATATCATGTTCTTTTGTTTATGGATCCCGGCGGTGTGAAATAAAAGGGGAGCTTGTAAGCTCATGGAGTTTGTATGTGTGTTAGAGAAACGCCTGGGCAGCTAGCCTAAGCCATGCCTAATCATGGTGGAAACTTGCAGCATAACCATATTGAGCCTTATGTGAAGCATCCTCAATAAAAACCTATGCAAATAACAAATAAAAAGATTGTTGAGATGCGCATTATCTGTTGCCTTGTCATTTTGATATGGGAAAGCTCCTGTGTCATGGGGCAAGGGGTACCCCGTTGGCGGTTCTCCATGATACACATGTACTTACAATGACAAGAACTTACTTGTGACTAAAGTTGAGTAGCATGAGGTTCGGTACTTGTAAGCAAGGGGCATGAGATTTTCAACTTATAACTTGTCAAGCATATCCTCATATTTGTGTCACTCTAACCTTAATCACCTCAAGATTCTTATGATAGGGGCAATCAGAGCTGAAAGCTAATAAGTACCATAATTTTTGGAAGCTCTTTATGAAACTCGAAATCCCTGCTTCCCTCTGTGAAGGGACTTTCTTTTTTACTTTTATGTTGAGTCTCCATATTCTATCTTTATGCACCAATTTAGAGAGCATAGTGGTCATTCTTAGTTTAATGTGCATTGTCCCAAAACTTGTTGATTGATTCATAACTTTGATATTGCTTGTTCTTAAATAATTTGTATCTAGTCACCCTTATGAACTTTGAAGGTTTCCTATGCATTTATGTTTTGCTATACCATGAGGGACAAGATGAATACAACTCTTATTATGTTTTCTATATGTGAAACAAACAAACGTCAATGCATTGTTATTAATGATCTTTTGTTTGTACCTTTTCATGTTACAACATAGTTGCTATGTCTTATTGTTAGAACTCTATCTTTCATGCTCATGTTTAGAGTACTTTGATCCCAGCTATCAATGCTTTACAAATACCTTGATCAAGATTGTGATGGTGCATGTAACCTCAAAAATTAATTCTTTTTATCACTTACCTACTCGAGGACGAGCAGGAGTTAAGCTTGGGGATTCTTGATACGTCATAAACGTATCTATAATTTTTGATGCTCCATGCTTGTTTTATATTAATTTTCTTATGTTTTGTTTACACTTTGAGGTATTTTTAACATTTTCTAGAACTAACCTATTAACAAGATGCCGCAATGCCAGTTGCCTGTTTTCTGCTGTTTTTGGTTTTAGAAAAGCTAGTAAGGAAATATTCTCAGAATTGGACAAGACAAAAGCCAAAGTCAATATTTTACTAGAAGGAACATGGAGTCCGAAGGGCAGCCGAAGTGGGGCCACGAGGTGGCCACATCTAGGGTTGGCGCGACCACCCCTAGGCACGCTTCCCTATGGTGTGGGCCCCTCGGGTGCCCACCGACCTTTCCCCTTCGCCTATAAAAGTATCCCGATGCAGAGACCCTAAGTACCTGATCAAAAATCCATGAAAGAGTCTGTAGCCACCGCCATCTCCATCCCAAGATCGGGGGGATTCGAAGCTCTTCCCGGCACCATGCCAGAGGGGAGAGATCATCCCAGAGGCCTTCTTCATCACCATGATAGCCTCCGGAGTGATGCATGAGTAGTTCACCCTTGGACTATGGGTCCATACAATAGCTAGATGGTTGGTTCTCCTCCTTTGTGCTATCATGTTTAGATCTTGTGAGCTCCGTTCATGATCAAGATCATCTATTTGTAATCCTATATGTTGTGTTTGCGGGGATCCGATGGATATTGAGATACTATGTTAGATTGATTATTGATTCTATCATGTCTGTGTTATTTGTGATCTTGCATGCTCTCCGTTGCTAGTAGCTATCTTGGCCAAGTAGATGCTTGCAACTCCGAGAGGGAGTATTTATGCTCGATAGTAGGTTCATGCCTCTAGTAATCTGGGGAAGTGACAGAAATCCCTAATGTTGTAGATGTGTTGCTGATACTAGGGAGAAAACAACAATCCTTTGTCCATGGGGCAATTGTATTGTTTACTTTACACACTTTGCTTAATGCAATTATCTGTTGCTTGCAACTTAATACTGGAAGGGGTTCGGATGATAACCTGAAGGTGGATTATTAATCATAGATGCAGTTGTATTACGGTCTATGTATTATGTTGTAATACCCAATCAAATCTCGTAGAAGTCAAGATGTCCAGTATATGCACTTTATGCTTTCTCAATCAGTCAATTGCCCTGCTGTAATTTGTTCACCCAACATGCTATTTATCTTAAGGAGAAACACCTCTAGTGAACTGTGGACCCTAGTCCATTCCTTTACCATTGATATACCATCTACTATTTACCGTTTACTGTTACTTTCTACAAGCAATTACTATCTTTCACACTATACGTTTAATCCTTTGTTTTCAGCAAAACCAGTGAGATTGACAACCTCACTATAAGTTGGGGCAAAGTTCTGTGGTTGTGTTGTGCAGGATTCCATGTATCTAGCAATACCTTGGAGTTGTTTCCTTACTCCTACTGGTTCGATAACCTTGGTTTCATAACTGAGGGAAACTTGTTTCTATGCTCATCATACCTTCCTCTTGGGGTTTCCAACGAGCTCTACATATCTTGATCCATCACTTCCTTATCCAGATTGAAAAAAGAAAGCACCGGATCAGGCAATCTATGATTCTTTCAAAAAGGCACTTGGTGATCTTTGTCTAGAAATTCGATTTGCGGATGCAATAAAATTCCCACCTATTCTAAATTCCTCCATGATATTCTTAGTAGAAAGAAAGAAATAACTAAAACCATTGTCATGGTGACAAGTTACCCTGCTAATGGGAAGCTATTGGCTAAATCAGGAGATCCCAGAATACCAACTATTTCATGCTCAATTGGAAAAACTGATATTCACAATGCCTTGTGTGATTTAGGTGCAGGAGTTAGTGTAATGCCATATTCCCTCTATAAAAGGTTAGGGTTAGGGGAGTATTCACGACTACATCACTTCTGGATGGTGACAAGTCCACTAAACAACCCATTGATATGATTGAGGATGTTCTACTTAGAATAGATGAGCATGTTATTCCCACTGATTTTATTATTCTTGAAATGCTAGAGGATGAAAAATTATCCATAATACTTGGAAGACCTTTCCTTAGTACTGCAGGAGCGTCAGTTGATTGTGCTGAGGGGAAAATAATCTTTAATGTTTATGATGCTGAAATCATCCGGTATTTTCCTAAGAAGCTGGAAGCAGGAGAAAGATATGTTCCACCAGCAAAACGAGTTTATGTGGTAAGTCCCTTGGAAAAAGGGCAACCCAAGGTAAGAATTCAGGAACAGATAAGGGGTTGAGGTATTTAACCATTCTTAATAAAATGCTTAATGGGAGTCAACCCATCACATTAATAAAATCAACTAAAAAATAAAATGTTCATCGCATTCCTACAACTTTTTCACAGACATTCTTGCGGAGGCGCGCCCGTGAAGATGCGGCTATCAAAAAGTAGTATAAATATTGATTGAAAAAGCGTAGAATAAGTATAAAATAAAAGTTTGAGTTTTATCTACA
Organism: Avena insularis; assembly: GCA_023614405.1. Lineage (NCBI taxonomy): Eukaryota > Viridiplantae > Streptophyta > Magnoliopsida > Poales > Poaceae > Avena > Avena insularis. The sequence goes on along the minus strand of CM042690.1, from coordinate 259,331,255 downwards.
AAAAACTAGCTTAATCATTTTGTCCAGATTAAAAAGTGAATCTCCAATTGAGGAGAAGAAGTTTGGTAGTACTAAAAGTGCTGCTCTATACATGTTGTTGTTGGTCAACAATTTTTACTGTCATTTTTCTGTCAAAAACAAGGTGTTTCGCTAACTTTCAGGATAAGAAAGAATTCTCAAAGAAATAGAAATTTGTTGATGACTACTGAAGGTTTAACGACCAACTATACGTAGAAATTTGTTGATGACTACTAAAGGTTTAACGACCAACTATACGGCGGGAATAAAAATTCCGGCCGTATAGATATATTTGCCATCAACAAATTTTCTTTCGTAGGTACAAAATATTTAACGACCAACTATACGGCCAGAATAAAAATTCTGGCCATATAGTTCTGGTTGTATAGATATCGATGCCTTCGTCAAATTTCTTCTCCAGGATACTGAAGGTTTGATGACCAACTATACGGAGGGACCATTTTGATTCGAACGTATAGTTGTGCCCATATAGCTGTCATCTGGCATAAAGAAACCTTAATTATCGATGCTGCCGCAACTATACGGTGGGAACTACTTATCACGTCAGTATAGTTGCAGCTGTATACTTCGGCGCGAACACTTAATCGCACTAGGGTGGCTAGGGTTCTTCCTCCTCCTCACTTTTTCTCTCATATTCTCTCTCCAAACCCCTCAAAACCCACCTAGAATTCTTGATTTTTCACGGATTTCATTCGTTTGAGTTGGGGAATCAATAGATCGGTATGTTTCTCTCGCTATCCATGCTTCATTTTCGGAATTCCATGGTTGAAACTCTCACATTGATCTAGTGGACGAACTCAAGCTTATTTTGTTTTTCCTTTTGATTTCTCACGTTAGGATTAAATTTTTCAACATAGAATCGTTCATATATAATGTAGAAACTATATGCCTAAGGTTTCATGGTGAAATTTTTCAGTGCATCAAGATGAACAAAATTGGTAGCATTTTTCGCAAGAGCAAGCGCCAGCGTGGCGAGAGGTCGGGGCTCCGGGCTGATCTCAACAGCAAGTTGGCCATGGTTTCATCAAGGAGGGTGATGCCCACACGTTGGGCCGATGATAGCTTTCTCACCTTGGTAGGTTGGAGGGTGAACTTCGACCTCATGTGTGCAAATTAAAGGCTATATCTACTCGCCTACGCAAGCCACAATACCTACACCAAGCTCACCTATGAGTTCCCTGCCTCTTTCTACGATGACCACAAGGAGAAAGGTAATGCATGCACAGTAAGCTTCACCATGAACCAGCAGCATTATGAAATAACTTTCGAACAATTTTGTGATGCTTTTGGCTTCTCTCGCGATGGGATTCAACTATTACAAATTTATATAGCGTCTCAAGTGGAGAAACTTTTGAGGTTATTTCTGTTAACGGTGGCAGGGAGGTAACCCATCTTGCCTTAGCATTGAACATTACATTACCTGTGATGCAACATGTTGACGACTCCAAACTTATGGATGTCAAATATTTAACTACTTATGGTTTCCTCGATGTTTACCAAGCTGACAAGAGGCTCCGAGCATATCAGTTTGGTTGTCTTGGTGATGCACAGGTTGAGCTTATTCCGCTGCCATGTCCACAAGCCTTCACGATTCTAGAGAAGGACAACTGGATCCTCACCAAGGATCAAGTGGTGGAGATCATGGCTAAATTCTAGCCTGATCAAGAAGAAGATGAAGAAGGAGAGCAACAGGATGAGGATGAGCATGAGCAAGAGTAGGAGCAGGAATACAATCCTGCTTGGGAGGGACAGCAGCAACAACAAGGGGGATCCTAAGACCCATGGCCTAATCAGCCGCAACAGGGGTTCAACTACGTCCCCTATCAAGAATTTCAGCAGCTCAACTAGCATGTTGGGGAGATTGACCACACTCTACAAGGAGTGAATGAACATGTGAGTTCCTTAACTCACAACTTCAGTCACTTCATGACCCACTTCCCCGACTACTACCAGCAGTATCCGCACCAGCTGCCGAATGCCGACAACAACTGAGCCTGGCAATAGCCTAAGCTTGGGGGAGGTTTAAAAACCTCCAAACCTTGCATTAATATTTTTATTTCTTCTTTTAATTTATTTTACTTCTTCAAAATTGCATGTTTACTTTCAGTTCGCATTCCTAAACCAAAAACACACAAAATTAGTTGTAACTTTTATTGCAAATTTGTTTCTTTGTTTCTCTCGAAGATTGCCCAATTTCAGGTGACTTGACAATAGGGAAATATAGAGGGGGTTCGACTCAAGTACGAGAATGAAGCAAGAAAGAGGAGGTATCACATTCCTTGCATCACCTTTTCTGCAACTTTAAATTGATCCTACAATTATTTACTCGCTTGCACTTGAGCTACTCCCTACTTAGCTTGCTATCCTATAAATTATGTTCCTTTGCTAGTGTCTCCTTTTTAGCTTTGAAATAATGGGCAATGAATTTAGTTAAAAATATTTCTGACAATTTTACAACAAGAAAAAGAATCCAAATGATGACTTGAATCCATGTTTAGCCCAAAGGATTTGATTTTAGAACTACTCAACCCCATTTGAGCTTAATGTAAATAGACTCGATAGCACCCTTGAATGAAATTGTCTGATAAAATGGATGCTTCGAAGTAGTAGAGATTATGCCACTTATTTTTCTATTAATTACCGTAAGATATTGCTTTACTCATGTCATTACAACACTGTCGTGCTCCATGGGGAACTATTAACTCCGGTGGCCAACAAACGATCTAAATGTGGGAAACCATTTGATTTCGGCTATTGAGTAATGAAAGCGTATGTAGCTGCAATGCTATGACGGGTAAAATTTTAGTCTCGTGGTTTCACGTTCTAAGTGAAGTTGTAGTACTCCTATGACCCACTATTGCACAACAGTTATCTATTGGCATGGTCACGAGTGTGCAACACAGTCCCAATTAATATGTTAAAAACAGTGGCATGATTTCTCTATGAAAGGGCTAAAGTTTTTGAAAAACAAGGAAAGGTAAAAGGTACTTTGAGAGTTTTGAAATTTTGACGTGGGAATAGATGAGTTGTTCTTAAATTGAATGTTTTTGGTGCCAACTTGAGTACGCTTAATTGATTGAAGAAACAAGAGCAAAAACTTTTCATCTCTCAACAAAGAGAGACACCAAAAGAATTTGTTTTGCTTTCTTAGCTAAACTTCTGATACTTTCTCGGGCATATGATTTATTTGCTAGCAAGATATACGTGGTTAGGAAATGTACTCGGTGCAATCTTGTGAATACTTGTATGGTCATGTTTAAGATTGCAGGAATTGTGAAGAAAAGAATTTGACACCAATTCGAGCTTGTAAGTTCTTTTATTTCAGTCTCGAATCTCCGCTATTCTTCCTTATTTTCTTGTCACTCGAGGGCGAGCAACATCTAAGCTTGGGGGAGTTGATAGTTGTGAGGTTCGACATATTTTTATGGTGTTTATTGATGGTTTTCTTCTGGATTTGATTGTTTTCTAGCTTTACCTAACACTAATACTTCGATAGCAAAGAAAACTTGGTTTTTAATATGTGTTTCAGGTTTTGAACATCAACAGAAGGTTTTAACAAGAGAAAAACAATATTCAGGAAAAAGCAAGCAAGTCTCTTTTCGAAAGCAATCAAGGGAAGCATACAGAAGCTTTAACGAGCAACTATACGGCGGGAATATTTTTCTGTCATATAGTTCCGGCCGTATAGTTGTCGCCGCCTCCATCTTGTCAAAAGGGACGACTTTCGTGAAGAGGCCAGAGGCGAAATCATAACACAACAGCCTCCATCCCATCTAGGAAGGAGAAAGAAGAGATCCGAAGTAGAAGGGGGAAGCCGTTCTTCATCTCTCTCCACGATCTTCGACCTTCCAACCATCACACCCTCATAGCCATTACTTGTACTTGAGAAAGAGAGAGATAGATCTTCACTTTGCAAGATTAGGGTTTGAGATTGTTTCTTCCTATCTTGAATTCTGTTGGATTACTTTTCTGTTCTTATTGTGGATCTCCACGGTAATATCGAGAAGAACTCCCTTTATTTAATTATATCGATGATGTTTTCTTCTCTCATGTGTGGTAAGTTCCTTGGGCGTGGGAGATGTAAGAGATTGGTGAGATGTGATGTGCCTCCATATATTTTCCATTAGTTTGTGATTGATTTTAATCATTATTTTATGTGTGCTTGACTATCTATGGGATGCCTAATGCTTGTTGTCCAATTAAGGGCCTAGACAACATGATGCTTTGTTCTACATAGATAGGATCTTGTTCGCTAGCAGACCAGTGATCCCCGAGTGACACAGCGATATTAATGGGAAACTAGTTTGACTCGAGGATCACGAGGAACCACTATGCTTATTGCATTAGTTTAATCCAAGGAGCTTAATTGCTAAGCAACCTGAAGGATCTTAATCGATTATGGGTTGCTCGCCTACACATATACTTATAAGATTATAATTGTTACACTTATCACTCGTCCACCTGGCACAGTCACTATCACCATGAACTGTATCTCCCCGCGCCTTCTTTGACATGTGTAGAAAACTACAAACAATCGAATCGTTCTTTACTTTTATGCTTTTTATTACTGAAGTTTACATTTTATTTTTATTTAAATACATCTAGTTTAATCAAAATTTCATTCTTATTTCCACACTTGCAGTCAATTCACTCGAAAACCTATGACAACTTTGAGTGTGACAGAGACTTCATTCATTAACACTTACCTTTGGGCTCCCTATGGGATCAATATCTATACTTCGAAACTAGCTACAAACGATCTATGCATTTGCATACATCACTCTATAATGTGCGGAGTTTCGTGATCTATTTACGAAGGTCTATACACACTTGGAGGATAAGGCGAGGGATGTTTTTACCTAACATGGATGACAGAGTGATCTTAGGAATGGCCCACCATCTTCTTAGGTGTTATGCAGTATCAGATGATTTCATGTATTTCACTCTTTTTTTATTTTTTGTAATCAAACATGTTATCGGCTATGTGCATCCTAGTTATGCAGAGACATGTTGTAATGCTTTAATCTTTTAAGTAATAAAGCGCTCATTTTCAAAAAAAATACCCTCATATTTTTATTTCTCGGTTACATGTTCTAAAAGATATCAAGTAGTCTATGAAGGATACATCCTGGGAGACATGTCGTTTTCATAGAAGGAGGGCCAAAAGGCCAAGTTTTACAATATGCTATGGTATAGATGCCAAAAGCGCAACTCCACGCTGCCTAGCGGAATAGCTAACTACTCGCGATATCTACACCTATCTACCTACCGTAAGTAGACCCGAAAGATCCATGCCATCCTCCACAGGGTTGCTTCAGCTGCGATCTTCCTCAGAACCTCAACCGGTTATGGAGTGGCACCCTAAAATAAAATGTCATTTCAGTGATGGCATAGGGTCTAGTAGACTAGTGCCAATTCTGACGGTAGGTCGCACTCGCAACCTTTTCAGCCGCGTTGGTCCTAGAGCCACCCCGCAAACTTCGTGTCTTGTTCTGGCATCTAGTGCATTTTGTCCCACCGTCCAAGGCAAGCCACCCACACCTCGCAGGAGAGGATATACGCCATCTGTAGATGATCTACTATCTCACCACATTGGTCACAAAAGGGGAACACCCCAGGATGTTGCAGTCCATGGCGGCTAAGCCTATCGGTAGTCCACCGTCGTCTGTTTCTAACCACCAACAAAAGAGAGACTTTGCAGCTAGTAGGAGTGCCAGACCTGCAAAGCTCCATCCACTGATGTCCTACTAACAAGCGTGGCCTTATAGAAGGATTGAGTAGGAGTTGCTCGGATCCCAGTTCCACTTGAACATGTTGTCTATCTTGTTAGTCCGTGTGACTTCCTCGAGACTATCAACCACTTCAAGGAGATCTCTGATGGATACTGCACTTCGATCGGGGGAGGTATCATGCAGCTAACCACTAGCCAAGCCCTCTCGCACTGAGCGTGTGTCGATCGCCCTCCTTGGGACTGCCGAAAAATATTTGCGACGACATCACAAATTTGTCCACATCGAAGCCACTTATCTGTCCGGAAGAAGGTGGTGGCTGCAATGCCAAAAACCAAGACAGTTGCAACGTCCAATATTTGCTTTGATACCTTTGGAACCCAGATGTCGAGGTCGTTCCACGGCTTGGCATCATCCACTCGTTTTAGCCATAGCCACCCAGTCCTTACTTCTAGGTTCATGAGGCGCAACTTGGGGATACCAAGGCCTCCCAACTCCTTGGGCATGAACACTCTATCTCGCGCCACAAGGCAATGTCCACTGTGCACGTCCTTCCTCCCTGATGAGTCCAAAATTGACGCATATTTAAGTATATAAATTATTCATATTGTCACTCATTACATACTACATCTATCTACAATTATGCCTATTATGTATGATTACTTGTTCTCATTAATTTCCACATGGACTTTGCACATTCGTAGTTTTATTAGGATTTTATTACCTTTTTCTTGTCTTTGATTTGTGTGTAGGTGCTATGGAGAATCATGGATAAAAGGAGCGAAGAGGATTCAATATGAAGGAGTTGTAGGCACTAGACTTAGCCATTCGAGGGGAGGAAAAAGTGGATTTTCCATCAACTCCAAATGAAATTCCAAGTCCATGGTGTTGTATGCCTCATCTATATGAATCCAACGACCCAAAGAACACCTCAATCGGAGTCTGTATGAAGAAATGGCGAACAAAACACTACATAGTTCAGAAGGCTTAACGACCAGTGGAACAAGCAAAGCCCGCCCGTACCGTACGGATGTACCGCCCTCTGACGGCTTCGCTTCATCAAATGGAATAACATTTGTGAAGTCCTAATAGGCATATTCTGCCCCCAGCTCCGTCGGTTCGTGAAACCGACCTCCAAATGCCTATTTAAAGAGGAGAGAATCCTAGATGAAGGAGGAGAGTCCACACGCGCCATAGGGGCAGATCCCTGCTGCTCCGCCGCCTCCAAAGCCGCCTCCCACAAGATCTACATCACCATAGCACTCAAGGGATAGAGGACACTTGCATCTTGAAGGGCTACGCATCGATCTTCATCAACATCTTCATCAAAAACGTCTCTAACTTCGATCCCCTTTGTTTACTTTGTTTAGTCCAATCTCTATTGTGGATTTGCACTTGTATTCAATTGTACTTTCATATTGCATCCATACAATTGCCATGATGTTGATCCCCTTTATGTATGGGTAGTTTCCTTGTTCTTGGGGAGAGATGGTGAAACCCTAGTAATATTATGCATTGAAATAAATATGATCTATTACTTGTGTACAATGATACATTGATCTATGATTTGTGTTTGATCTCTCTCTTTAGATGGTATGTGTAGTCGACCGCATATCATTTTCCCTTCGGACTAAAGGGAGGGAGAAATCCTTTGGACATGTCTTGGGAGCGTACCCGGAATGGCCCCATGACAGATTGGCATCGGCTCGTAACCTACACGGTCAAAGGAGGATTAAAGAGGGACTCCCTAAGCTAATTACGATATCCATGGGGAACCCCTTAATTGCGGTGGTTTGTATGGATGGCTGCTGTCAGACATCGCAGTGGTTATCTAGAGGTGACCTCACTCTTGTCTCAACAAAGTGGCTTCCTACGAGCCTTTTAGTGAACATCTTGTTATGGAGCTCTCTCCACACATATCATGACATAAGAAATAGGTTATCCTAATCATTCATAATTATTCCATGCTAGTGGTGAATCCTACACTCCTTGAGAACCCCTCAATCATATTACACAACACTTCATAGATACTCTCTTGCTCTACTTTACTTTTGTTATTTACTTTGCTCTTAGTTACTCACTCATTCATTACTATTCTAGTAACCTATAGAGTAGACTATTTCCAAACACTATTTTAGGTGTGAACATGGCTGCATTGACAACGCAGTTGCGGGGTTGTGTGGTTTCCATCCTGTAAAGCTCCTTTGGGATCAATCTTTCTAATAAATAGTTGCCGCTATGAGTATTGCAATAACCCTATTGTTGGACGCAGGAAACAAGTCATCACTCCCCTTCCTTAAAAACATGTATGATCTTCTTGATGGAAATAATGGTCTCTATCGGAATGTTGAGGGACATCATGATAAAGATGGAGATGGCTGAGAGCATTGATTTGACAAGCTTCAGACGACCACCTTTGTTGAGCATAGAATCTCTCCATGATGGCAATTGGTTGGCCACCCTATCCACCTAGTATTGGAGTTGTCCAGTTGTTGGTTTATGCAAGGCAAGCAACAACCCAAGATATGAGAGCCCCGGAACGCATGATAATTTGAAGTGTAGTGCTGGAGGCCCGACGTAGCAAGTCAGGTTAGAAACCCCTTGCATTCAAATTTTATGAACATCAGGTGAAACACCTCCATGGTCAAAATGAATAGATAAGGGGAGAGGAGATGCGCTTGCTATAGTCCACGCCTATTGGACACCTTTGATCCCGAGGAGTCGCTCATCAGGATGCATTTGGAGGCTGTGGACAGGAGCACATAGTTGCATGCCAATAGCGCATATATGAGGTAGTCTATGAATATATTGATACTATATCAAGCACACTTAAAATTTACCGCTAACTAGTTCTTAGAATTTAGTGATATTAATTATTAAACATGTAATACTAGTTAGTATACGGCATGGTCTCGATTCCCAACCCGGCCTATGATGCTTGGGCCACCAAGGATCAGCAGGTTGTGAGCTTCCTTGTAAACTCCCTCTTCGAGGATGTGTTGCCTCATATTTTAGGTCTTCATAATGTTGTAGATGTGTGGAGTGCGCTGCATGCCATGTAATCCACTCTGTCCAAGTCTCGGGTTTCCACTCTTTGTGGTGCCCTCACAAACACAAAATCTCGACATGACCGCTCAACAATAAATCACCAAGATGAAAGGCATTGCCTCTGAACTCGCTGCTACCAAGAAGATGGTTGACGATGATTTGCTTAAGGTTTATATCCTTAATGGCATTGATGGCATGTTCAACTCTCTCGTTCCTGCCAATAACGTTGTTCCTACCACCACCCCGAATGACATGTGCTCTCAGCTGCTATCCTATGAGAATCGTGATGCCATGCTTATCTCTACTGGTCAAGCACCTTGAGGTTTTACATAATCTGTTAATGTTGCCTCTCGCTGCCCCTACCAACTACGGGGTCGCGCCTCCACACCCATCACCACCTTAGCCCTACATGCCTCCCACACCCAACTACCAACAACCCTACATGCCCCCTACACCCACATATCAGCAGTTGTATATGCCTCCCTCCTACCCGCAGCAGCCACAGTACTTCATGCCACCTACATATCTGCAGCAGCGATACATGCATACATCCCCTGTTCCCTACATGCCACAGCCTATTGCTCCCTCCTACACTGGCCCAACTCCCACCTCCTCCTCCTCATAACCGTGGTCCACCTAAGCCTGACCAGCATCAGCCCCAGGGGAGCGAGGGAAGAACAGGGATCGTGGTCCTATTGCCACGCCTTGGCAGGAGGGTGTTATTTGTCAGATATGCAAAAAAGTAAGGACACCCCGCTAGTCATTGTTGGTGGCATTATGGTGATGATGATGAGGAGGATAACATACCCACTGATACCAAAGGTGCCTATGGAGTAGACTCCAACTGGATCATGGACACTGACGCTAGAAATCATACAACGGGACACTTCAACAAGATCCAAGTTCATGAAACATATCAAAGGCGTGATCAAGTTCACAATAATAGTGGACAACATGTGGAAATTGCTCATATTGGTCATTTAGTTTTGCACACCCCACATTGTTCTTTACAACTTTTAAAACATTCTTCATGTTCCTTCATCTTCCATGCACTTGCTTTCTGCACACAAAATTTCCCTAGATAATAATGCCTTTACTGAAATTCACCCATTCTTTTTCTTGATTAAGTACCAGGACACACAACAAATAATTTTTAGAGGTCCTTGTCATGGTGGCCTCTACCCTCTTGTCCATGTTTCAACGGGGTCACTGATGCATATAAAATGTATACATGAACTTTGTAGTTTGTTAACATGTTTCCCCACATATTTGCATCATATATAATGTTATATCCATGTTTTATATTGATTTTTGGGGATTTACCAATGATCCACTTTATTTTGGCTATAATCCTATAAGGCAGAAAAAACTTGTTTTCAATGTTTTAAATGTTTTAGGACCTATATGAAGTCAAATGGACATGCACTTTTGGGAATGCCAATATTTATCCACGAGAAGCATCTGGAGCACTGGAACCTCACCAGGAGGGCCAAGAGGGCCAAACGAGCCCAGGTGGCGTGCCCAGGCCAGGTGGGCGCGCCACCCACGCTCATTTCCTCCTCGGCCGTCCAATCACCTTGATTCTTTCGCCCGTGGAGTTCTCTTAACCTAAAAACCCCTATATAAGGACCCTCCCGGGGGCTTCCTCAAAAAGGGACACACGAGAAGCCACCATAGACGAAAACACCTCCAAACAGAGTCAGATCCGGTGAAGATTGGAGGGGGAAACTCCGCCGGAGCCAGCTCTAGGGAGATCACCACCCTCTCCAACATCTCCAGCATCATCACCATGATGAAGAGGGAGTAGTCCACCTCCGGGCTATGGTTTTGTGGCAATAGCTTGATCTATTTCTCTCTTGTTCTTCATAGATCTAGTACCATATGAGCTTCTCAACATGATTATGGTCATATTTGTAATTCCTATGTGGTGGATCTTTGCTCGATGATTTGATATTTGAGACTGGAATCTATTTTGTGTAAGATGTTTTAATAGATGCATATCATGCACCACGTTCTTTATTGCTTGTTTTGATCCAACTTCTATGCAAAAACTTGTATGGGGAGAAGTGTGTGTTAGATGGAGTAGCATGGGGGTAGAGATTGAATTATGACACATAATATTCAAGATCTACTTTGGTTTTTACCTTTATTTTGCCGCCTCACTAGGGATAAAGTGAAATCATGTGCTATATTTATCACGTGACAGTGTGATGACCTTATTATATCAAGGTAGCATATTTGTATTTCAAACATCATATAATATTGCTTAAAGCTATACTATGATTTGTTCTTAAATCAATATTGCATGGAGATTTCCCTTTCTTGAGGAGTATAAGAGAGAGAAATATTCCATCTCAATATTAGAATGTGATGCCCATATTAATTCTTTTTATCAAGCACATTTAGAATTCCCATGAACCTTTATCATTGATGAATTGTTTTGTGATCACTACACCTTAAGAAGAGAGTAGACAAGTGAACCCATGAACCCTGGTCTGATTTTTATCATAAGTAACACCTTTCCTTTGCATATACTATTATTTATAATTTCTGCAATTTATTATTACAAAAATACAAAAATACTTTCTCTACTTGGAATCACACATAAAAACCCAAAAACAACTCTACTACGTTCCATATCGTCTAGTTTGTATTCCTTTACTTAATTTACTATGTTTTATATTTTATTTCATAATACTAATACGAAACCTTGTGCTTGACAACCACTTGGTGGAGTTGGGGACACAAGACAAATTATTTTACTTTACAGGTTGCTTGAAGAGGAGAAGACAAATATCCACATAATTTCCCGAGAGTTCGATATAAACCCTCGAGTCACCCTTGTGGGGAAAATAAGCTTGATACAACACTCTGCACTTGGAGTCCCAATGAAAAGTGGTTGCGTTTGTTGCCATCAAGACTATTTTCTGGCGTTGTTGCTAGGGAATTGGTGGAGATATATCACAATGGTTGCAGTGTGGTGAAACTCCCACGGTAGCTGCCAGACTATTTTCTGGCCCTGTCATGCATCAACTTGTGCAACAACCCAAGATTGGGGAGGTTACACCATTTTGAACTTTTTCTTCTCCTTTTAGATTTTTAAAGTATTTTATTTTTTCTTGTTTTTAGTCTTTTTAAGTTTTTCTTTAAAAATGGAAAAGAGAGCTTATTGGCACTTTAGTGTAAAGAACTTCCCAAAAGAAAGTGAGATACCATTTGAACCATTTGAAATAGACCCTGCAGTTACTAAAGCTATTTATGAAAACCATTTTTATGAGAATCCTAATGAGAAACCTATGCAACATTTGAGAGCTTTTAATGAAAGATGCAAAGATCTAAACATTAGTAATAAAAACAATGGTATGATTAAAGTTAGACTTTTTCCATATTCACTTGCTGCTAAGGCTTTAGATTGGATATTTAAATGGCCACCTGGAAATTTTAGCTCTTGGTTTAATGTTAAAGCTACTTTTGTTGAAAGATTTGGATCCCCTGAATTAATAGGTCATCTTAGGGAAAGGATTATCATGTTTAAACAAAATAATGATGAACCTCTTATAAGAGCTTGGGGAAAATTTGGAGAAATAGCTTTTGGGACAGAACATGGTTCTAGAGATTGGATGTTAATGCATATATTCTATAGAGGGCTAACTAAAAGTTCAATGGATTATTTAGATAAATAAAGTGGAGGTTCCTTTATAAATATAACTGCCAATGACGCTTATACATTGTTAGATGGCCTACTCCTAGAAGTAAAAGTCAAATAAAGCGTTGAAAAAGCTAAAGTGCCAGAAGATGTATTTGATGATGGACATGAAATCTTCAATTTATATAATAGAGATAAACAAGTAGAAGAAGTGAAAATGCTAAGTGAAACAAAAGAAACTCTACTTGATCTTGATAAATGTAGCTTGCATGAACTCATTAAATTGTTGCAAAAATTTCTAATGATCCATCCTTTAATGGTCATCAAGCAGGATTTGGTTCTTACCTAGAAAATTATGTTATAAAAGAAAAGATTGAAAGATATAATAGGGAATCTATGATACCACGTAAGCTTGGGATGTGTGTATCCCCAAGGTATTAATGACTACTGTAAAAGGGACACATCATGCTATTCTAGATTTAGGATCCAGTGTCTTAGTTTTATCTAAAGATCTATATGATTTACTTGATTTGAAACCTGTGAAAAAATGCTCAATAGATCTTTTACTTGTTGATGATTCACATGCTCTAGTAAAAGTTCAAGATATTATGGTTGAATTACATATGCCATGTGTACCTGTTGATTTTATTGTCATGGATATGGGGAGGAATACCTCAAGTCCTATAATACTCGGTAGACCTTTTTGAGAACCATAGGTGCAGTCATTGATACAAAAGAAGGAAATCTGAAATTTCAATTTCCTCACAAGAAGTGTATGGAACACTTTCCAAGGAAGAATGAGGTAGCTAATAATCACAAGTTATCCCACTAGTTCCACATCATCTAAACCAAGTAAGTAAATCCTAGTTATATGGCTATAAAGAAAGCGCTTTGCGGGAGGCAACCCGTATATTTTTATTTTGGATTTTTGTTTTGAAGTCTTGCTGTAGAAAGAGAGTTTTGTTTTGGTTTTATTCCTGTAATTTTTAATAAAGTACCAAGTAGAACCCATTTTGGATGTTTTAGAAGTTGTTAAACATATGGAGTAGCAAATTTCCGCATAACAGTTTTTAGTCCGTGAATTTTATGATTGTTTATGTAACTCCGATTGCTCTCAAATACATATAGAATTTACAACTTTTCATCCTATGTATGCAGAAAAAATTGGCTAAAATTCCTGACATGTCTAAGTAGGCGGAAAAAAATCGTTTTGCCATTGCTGAAAATCTGGACAAATTCTGCCATGTTTTGTTCTAACCATTCCCAAGTGTCCTAAGGTGATCTGTATGAGTCATATTATATGATAGGGATATGTAGGAACATTATATGCTTTCTGGAAAATTTAGAAAGAATTTTGTATTTGATATATATGTAGCAACTATTATATTCTTGTGCCACTAATGTCACCTCTCAGAAAAGAGATGGGAGAAAAAGTTTTGTGTTGAAGTTTTTTGACAGGGAATAGAGGAACATCACACCAAGAGCAATCCAAGGATGGTGAAAACAATAAGCTTGGGGATGCTCAAGGCACCCTACTCGACCAACTCAACTCTCGGTTTGCAAACCTCTAAACTTTGTTTTTTGAGCAACACAAAACTATCATAGAATGTTTATGATCAGCTACTAAATAAACTTTACCTTAATGAGATTAAAACTGAAAAAGAATGCCCTAAAATAAAAGAAAAGGGGAGATAAAAATAAAAGCCGACATTCATGTTGTGATTAGTTCTTAAGCTCAAGTACTTTATATGAAGCATGATCTATTTTATGCCTATTAATTTGTATCATTTGCGTGTGCATATTTATGTTAAACATTAAAGAAGCAAGGTGAGAAAATAAATGTTGACATTATAAACTAGATGGCACACTCTTTAGATCTCCTTTTGCTAAGCCTTTTCTACACAACCTAAGACTTGTTCCAAGCCCCTTAAAACTAGACTAGGCATATCCACCTACTTGTGGCAAAATCTACTTTCAAGTATAGTATGTATGTTAATCCTCCAAAAACTCTTAAAAAATCCTTTTTCATGTATTTTAAAGCTCATAATAAAGTAAGGTTTGGGGCGATACCACTATGGAAATTTTTCTGCTTTACATCTTATTAGTGGTTGTTAGCTAAACCATGTCTAGCATGGCACAAAGCTTTCAATGTTAAATGTTGAATATTAATCATGTTTAAGTTTTACCTATGGATTGCAACAATGTGAAATGAAGTGTGCACACTGGAGTAGGCATGTTGGTAGAAAACACTCCTGAACCACTAGCCAAAGCCATGCATGACACGGTGGAAAGTTACAGCATGCTGATCCTTGTTGATATGATTCATATGTCTGTTTTTCTTGTTCTTCTGGAGTACAGATACTTCCCCCCTCCCACCTTGAACACAACCAAGGAATTATATTATCTTTTATGCTAAATGAATAAATAAGCAAATAAATAAATGCCAAAAAGGGGGCATATAGCTACATAGGGGCAAGAGGTACTTCAGTGATGCGGTTTCATAGACTAACATGAGTATACAATGACATGCCTAAGTTGAGTAGCATGAGGAGTGCAATGTCATAGAATAGGTGCATGAAACAATCAACATGTAATATGTTTAGCACATAAACCATATGAAGCTTAGAAAGAAAGGTGAAATAAAAGATACTTGGAACCCCATCCTTATTAGTATTGTTGACATGAATTACATAGCTCAAAACTCTATCTTTTATTCTTTATGTAGGATTAACATATGTATTCAATGCTTACTTTCGGTACAGGATGCAAAACATCTCAAGGGAATACATAAAACTAAGAAGTGAGTCTTCGAGTCATGGGCATGAAACTAAGAAGTAGCCCAGAAATAAAGGCATGAAAACACCAATGCCAATCATGAAAAGAGTCTCTAATTCTATAGGTTCTTAAAAGTGTGTTTGAAAGTTTATTTTGTTCATCGTTTGTTTTATCACACCATCACTTATTGTTCAACATATTTATAGATGTGTAAAAGATACAACTATATAGTACACTTGCATATTATGTTTCATTGAAAGGAATTGATCCTATGAACTCTACATGATAATGAAGGAAGCAAAAGTAACAAACTCCAAAGTCCATGTTTAGTTTTACCACCTTGATGCTCGAGGATGAGCATAGGCTAAGCTTGGGGATGTTGATACATGTAAAATTCATACAGGAACTTTGTAGTTTGTTAACATGTTTTCCCACATATTTTCATCATATATAGTGTTATATCCATATTTTATATTGATTTTCAGGGATTTACCAATGATCCCCTTTATTTTGGCCATAACCCTGTAGGGCAGAAAAACCTTGTTTTTGATGTTTCAGGACCTATATGAAGTCAAATGGACCTGCACTTTTGGGAATGCTAATATTTATCCACGAGAAGAATCTAGAGCACTGGAATCTAACCAGGAGGGCCAAGAGGGCCAAACGACCCTAGGTGGAGCGCCCAGGCCTGGTGGGCGCACCACCCATGCTCGTTTCCTCCTCGGTCATCCGATCACCTTGATTCTTTCGCCCACGGAGTTGTCTTGACCTAAAAACCCTATATAAGGACCCCCCCCTAGGGCGTCCTCGAAAGGGGAGACATGAGAAGCTACCAGAGATAATAACACGACCAAATAGAGTCAGATCCGGCAAATATTGGAGGGGGAAACTCCGCTGGAGCCACCTCCGGGGAGATCTCCACCCTCTCCAACATCATCACCATGATGAAGAGGGAGTAGTCCACCTCCGGGCTATGGATTTGTGGCAGTAGCTTGATCTATTTCTCTCTAATTCTTCATAGATCTAGTACCATATAAGCTGCTCTACATGATTATGGTCATATTTGTAATTCCCTTGCCTCTCTTTTATACAGTGAACATTTAAAATTTATAAAATTTACACCGTAGGGGATTCCCCTACGGTAAAGGTGTCAATAAAAATATTTGTAATTCCTATGTGGTGGATCTTTGTTCTGTGATTTGATATTTGAGATTGGAATCTATTTTGTGTAAGATGTTTTAATAGATGCATATCATGCACCTCTTTCTTCATTGCTTGTTTTGATCCAACTTGTATGCAAAAAATTGTATGGGGAGAAGTGTGTGTTAGATGGAGTAGCATGGGGGTAGAGATTGAATTGTGACACATAATGTTCAAGATCTACTTTAGTTTATACCTTTCTTTTGCTGCCTCACTAGGGATAAAGTTAAATCATGTGCTATAGTTATCACGTGAGTGTGATGACC
The DNA here is from genome assembly GCA_023614405.1 of Avena insularis. NCBI lineage: Eukaryota > Viridiplantae > Streptophyta > Magnoliopsida > Poales > Poaceae > Avena > Avena insularis. The sequence continues at coordinate 259,314,552 of CM042690.1, read as the reverse complement.
TTGTTAGATGAAGGTAGCATATTTGTATTTCAAACATCATATAATATTGCTTAAATCTATACTCGGATTTGTTCTTAAATCAAGATTGCATGGAGATTTTCCTTTCTTGAGGAGTATAAGAGAGAGATGTATTCCATCTCAATATTAGAATGTGATGCCCATATTAATTCTTTTTATCAAGCACATATATAATTTCCATGAATCTTTATCATTGATGAATTTTTTGTGATCACTTCAACTTAAAAAGAGAGTAGACAAGTGAACCTCGGTCCGGTTTTTATCATAAGAAACACCTTTCCTTTGCATCTACTATAATTTATAACTTCTGCAATTTATTATTTCAAAAATACAAAAATACTTTCTCTACTTACAATCACCCATAAAAACCCAAAAACAACTCTACTATCTTCGATATCATCTAGTTTTTATTCCTTTACTTTATTTACTTTGTTTTATATTTTATTTCCTACTTGACAACCACTTTATGGAGTTGGGGACACAAGAAAAATTATTTTACTTTATAGGTTTCTTGAAGAGGGGAATAAAAATATCCACACAATTCTCCGAGAGCTCGATATAAACTCTCGAGTCACCCTTATGGGGAAGAGAAGCTTCCTACAACACTCTGCACTTGGAGTCCCAACGAAAAGTGGTTGCGTTTGTTGCCACAAGTCATCATCCAAGCATGATCTTGTCACCATCAAGCCTTCATCCTCCACGTGGCATCATCTTCTAGGGCATCCATCTCCTTTTATTCTTCAACAAGTTCTTAGAAAGTATATTTTTTCTTATACTCTAGAAATAAATTCTTACATATGTGATCCATGCCAACAGGCTAAGATTCACCAGCTACCCTATCATGTTTCCACTAGTGTTTGTATAGTTCCTTTAGAATAAATCTTTTCTGATGTATGGGGTCCCGCTCCTCTGTCGGTAGAGAAGCATGCTTATTATGCAAGATTTATTGATGATTTTAGCTAATTTACTTCGATATATTTGCTTAAGAAACGTTCTGAGGTTTATAAAGTCTTTCTTGATTTTCAACAATATGTTGAACGTGTAACATCACAAAACTCTAATCCAAGATTATTAAGATCCAAATCATCAAAATTAGGGTTAACAAAAACTTTTCCAAACAAAATTATTAAAGCATTCATATGTGTGTGCATTTAAAATAGGAGTTGTTTGAATTGCCATGATTAAGTGATCCATTGCTTGTAAAATGATTCTTAGGTGAAATAAACATCATCTAAATCATTCCCAAACAAATCCCAAAGAAAAACAAATCAAAATGAATAAAAGAAGTGAATGGTCATTTGTGCCATTTTAATCAACATACCTACTTTGGCTATTCCTAGAACTCAAAACCTAACAGAAACAAATGTGGATCTTTGCACCCCTTGCTAGTACACATAATGATGTACCAAGGCCCACTTTGTGATCTGCCAAAAACATTCAAACACTAAATTTAATTGGCATTTGAAAATTGAATCTACTTCATATGGGAAGATCCCACTATTTCAAAAACCACTCAAACAAGCTCAATTTTCAAAACCCAAGCAACCACAGAGTCTCAAGCTTAATACTAGCACACCCACCAAAAATCTTTTCAAAATTCAAAAAGAAAGTTCTTGCGGCCATTTCATCAAACACATGGCAGGCAGAATCAAACACTAATAGCTAGCTCACTGTTTGCAAAAGGGTTTTGCCCTTAAATGATCTCCATTTAATCCCTTTGCCTCCCCTTGATGCAACCAGGCCCTAAACTCCCATCCCCTACCCCCCTAGTGGCAATGCAAGGCCATGCCGAGCACCAACTCGCCGGCCAACCTTGCCCTCACCGCGGCAGACCATCTCCCTCCCTCTCGCCATGTCTACGAGCTAGCCAGTACCTCACCGCCACCCTTTGTCCCCTCCCTGAGCCAGGCCAAGCCATGGACCACCCATAGCGCGTCGCGCACTGCCTGTCTGCACCATGTCGAGCACGCGCCAGAGTGCCGCGCCCGACACGCGTGCACAAGCCACCGCTCGACCGCAGCTCGCGTCCACTGCTCCGCCACGACCCAGGGAGCACGCCAGACATGCCCATTTGCCACCCAACACACCACAGCCACCGCTCGCCGTGGACACCGCCATCTCTGCCGCTCAGAGTGCCAGCACCGCTCGACCACATACCACCGCCCCTAGTCCTGCATTGATCATGTAGAGCACCGCCAGGAGACCAGCGATCGCCCCCTACCTCGAGCCACGCCGCTAGCTCGTTGTGCATCCCTCGTCGGAGCCGCTCGCCCATGCCTCTTAGTCGCGTCGTCGTCCTATAAATAGAGGCCACCCCTAGCCCCATTCAGCACACCACTCACCTCCCCTCACCTCACTGACCTTTCCCTACCTCTAACCGGAGAAGCGCGAGCACTTGCTCGCCGGAATTTGGCCGGAGTAGCCCGCAGCAGAGGAGAGAAGGGCACTGCTGATTGCGACCACCCCCGGAGTTGCCTCGACCGTCCCTGAGCTCGCCGTCGACCACCAATCCGTTTGCCCGCCTCACCGTTGTTGCTGGAGCCCTAGTACACCCCCTGAGCACCCCCACTGAGCCGCTAGGGTTAGAGTTCGCCGGCCATAGGTCTGTCATCGACGATGATCCCCAGCCGTTGATCCCCGTTCTAATCCAACGACCCATATCGCCTGCAGCGCTGCGTTATGAGAGCCGACCGTGGACCCTCCTATCAGCTGAGCCCAGCCAGAGGTGTCACCGGGCCGACCCCCTCGCGTTCTGCACAGCAGTTAGTGCTAGCTGCCCTGCATGCACCAGCTTAGTTTGAATTAGGATTTTTCTTTTTAGTTTAAACCTAGTTATGTCCCCTAGTTTGAAATTCAATTCAGAGGGATTTATAAATCCAAATAGAGTGATTCCAATTTTGTTAGAAAGCTACTGAAAAGATCTACCCAAGCCTGTCGGATTTAATTCAATTAGAGTTAGAGAGTTCTCCTAGTAAAAATAACAAGACAGAAGCTTTTGCACATTCAAACATTTTTTTAAAATCAACCAAGATAACTTTTGAGTTGATTCCAACTCTCAAAAATCACATTTCACTATACATATCTGAATATGTAATAATATTAAGGTTTACATGCAGTGACTTTGGACTAGTACCAAAATAATGCTATATAGGCATTTCTAGTCACTTTAAATCATTAAATAATGAACTTAAACCAAAGTAATTATGATCCAACCCTTAAATCACCTTCCCACATGTTAGAATATGTGGTGAGGACATGTGTCCACACGATCCCATATTTTAGGTGGTGAATATTAAATCTTAGTTAATTTTCAATGAGTAGAAATTACTTTTCAAAAATAAAAAGAAGGAAACTAGTTAATAAAACGTGTGATGGTTGTGATGATAATAGATCATCAACTATATGCCTTAGAGTGCTAATTAGATTAGTTAAGTATTGTTTGGTGATAGTGTACTCCGTACGTATTTATAGACGATAGTACCGACCAAGCTTACGAGAAGGAGGAGTTCTACGAAGAAGAAAACTTCAACCACTACACCAACCAAGGCAAGCTACTATTAGCAAGCTAGGATTAAACTAGATGGTTTAACAAAGATGCTTTAGGCATGCCTTGATTATACCACTTTGACTACTATTTACCCCAAGTCTTATTTTCCAAGCTTTACTCCTTTTACTTTACCCAAAGATCTTTACTTGTTTTGAAGGTAGCATAAAAAGTATAAAACTTGACCTATAGAGATAACTTTAGATGTCATTCTATGGCATGAGATTGATCCCATCTTTCCACCTTAGTGAACACTCATAACTTAGTAGTTTAGAGTAGATAAAAACTTGAGTCACTTTAGATGGGAACACTTGGTGAAAATGAATTGTGAAAACCTTGGAATGATGAGTCATTCTATTGAGATGTTTTGACATGTGTTGAGAAACACAAATGGTTTATGATGATGAAAATGTTGAGGCATGAGCCTTAACCCTTTTACAAAACTGATGGTTGGATTCGGATACGATACCATTCCAAATTTACCGTACAACCACAATACCTGAATTGGGTAAGGCTTAGCCGGAAGTTTATATGCATTAGTATTAGTTCCCTCGCGGGAAAGGTTTGAGCTGAGGCTACCTCTCAATGTTGTCCACCTATGTAGTGCCCAAGATGACAGATGGTCATGGTTGGGAGGCCATGCTCATAGGAGAGGTGCTTATAAAAGGGAAGGTTATGTTTGATTATCTGCATACTAAGTATGATGATTCAGGGTTATCCCTGACAGATGTATCGAATCTTGTGGTGAAAGTGTACCACCTCTGTAGAGTGTCGAACTATTCGAATAGCCGCGTCCGTGGTTATGGACAGTTGGGTTGGCCATATTGTTTCGTTGTCAGATGTTTTCAAAATGAATGATGAATCTTGACTTGACCACAACAGGGTTGTGTTTATTGCAATAGCTTCCCAACTTAAGTGATTCTAGAACTTTATTTTATCTTTCTTTGTTTCAGAACTCATCTTAGGTTTCAAACTTAACTTTATAGTTGAACTTAGAGTTAGCACTTTAACTTAGAACTATACTACTTGTTAGTGGTAGTTTGCGAGTACTTAAAGAGTACTCATGGCTTTTGTCCCTGGCTATTCTCATGGCCAGACTATGAAGGAGACTACCAAGATGATGTCCAGCAGGACGACTATGATAACTAGGACTATCTGCCTTTGTCAGCATTGCATGTGCCCCTGAAGATGGACCCCACCGCTACGCTTATCTTTATTTCCGCTGCTTCTTGTATTAAGACTGGATCATGAGATCCTTATTTGTGTAAGACCTTATGTATGGTTTGTAATGGATGATGTACTGTGATATCCAATCTGTTATGTCTCGCAAAAATGGTAATCCTGGGATTGCGAGGTATGGCATAACGGGCATCTGGGATTAAAAATCCGGGTGTTGACAAGTTGGTATCAGAGCCATCCTGACCATAGGAGACCCTAGTTAGAATGGACGTTCGAACAAAAACTTAGTTTCAAAACCAAAGTGATTATTTATGAAAAACTATCTCCTCTCTTATCCTTGTGAATTCATTCTTTCTCAAAAATTCATGTCCTCAAAATCCTTACATTACTACTTAAAATTTGACACACTTGATCACTTCACTAATCTCCTCATCCTTAATTCTTGTAGATGGTGTCTCAGGTCAGCAAGTTTTATCAGTTGGGAAACGGACGTCAACTAATCTTCGAGAGGGATCTGGATTCACTGTCAGAGTTACTGGGACGCCCACATCCGGAGTTTCTTGGAGCTCAACTTCCAGGACCCCCAGGAGGAGATTTACAGTGGCTAGTCACCGCTGATCTTAGAGGAAGAATCCGAGCACCAACATTCGGGAGAATTCAGTTCTCCGTGAGAGAGAACAACTGGCTAGATGGATTAGCCAGGGCAATGCATGAAGCTCTCGCACGTCTATGTGCCCTCAGTGTCAACCAAATCCAAGGAACCCGTTTTGCTCACTATGCAAGACATGACTTCATGGGAATGTCGATGGAGATGCCAAGTCACCCAGAGTTGAGGCATCAAGTGGATAATCTTGACTTCTTACTGCACGACAGACAGCAGGAACTGGACAATGCTAGAGAGTTATCCAACCAGAACCGTGCCATTGCCAACCAGAAGGCCTAGACTTTCGCACTACTCATCCAAGATCGCAAGTCTCTTTGCCGCCAGCGTGCAAAGAATGATCGCACCATCGTCCGTCTTCGCAAGAAGGTGGCCGACCTCGAGAAGACCATCAAGGAGAAGGAAGCTCAGCTTGCAGCAAAGGAAGAAGAAGATGAGGGTGAAGACATCCAGGGAGACATGGATTCTTACCTCAGCAATGATGATGACTTTCTGGAGGAGGATGCAGTGGACTTCTACACCGATGATGAGGACTCCGACTTCATCGACGATGAGTAGATGCACTAGAGCACTGTCGTAGCATGAGATGTATCGGTCCCACTGTATCGTAGCTTGTAGAATGCATGGTTCTTCAAACCATCTGTTTTCATTTGATTGTTGTGGTGTGTGTTTGTATCGTGTGCTTGCTTGCATGAATGAAATGAAGTTAGTTGCAAAACATGATTCAAACTCAAAGTTTTAGCTTGAAACCAAAACCATGAACCTTAGAACTTTCCCTCTTACCCCTGTATCTATCTCAATCTTTAGATGACTTGTGGCAACCAAGGAGGGAGCAGATCGCCGCAAGACCCAATGCTGCAGATCTTGCAGAATCTCATCGCAGACAGAGAAGCAAGCAGGGCAGAGCGCCAAGCTAATTTAGCAACATTGCAGCAGATCGCCCAGATGGCTCTCAACAACCAGAACCACAGAAACCAGGATCACCATGGATCCAAACTTAAAAACTTTCAGAATACCAATCCCCCAATCTCCAACCAAGCTGAAAACCCACTAGATGCAGATGACTGGTTACAAACAATGGAAAACAACTTAGAAGTTTCAGGAGTTGATGACAATGAGAAAGTTCTCTTTGCCACCCACTATCTGGCGGGAGATCCAAGAGCTTGGTGGAGTAGTATCCACAACATGAACCATGGTCAAGTGATGACATGGGAAGCCTTCAAAGTCAAGTTCAGCAGCACCCACGTGCCGCAAGGTCTAGTCACCAGAATGAGGGATGAATTCAGAGAGTTGAAGCAAGGTAGAATGACTGTGGTGGAGTACCGTGATAGATTCCTGTAACTTGCCAGATATGCACCTCATGAGATCAACACGGAGGCCAAGAAGAAGGAGAGATTCTTGAACGGACTGCATGATGAGATGCAGACTGTCCTCGTCAACATCTGTTTCCAGGATCTCGAAGAACTAGTCGACTCTGCCATTCATATGGAAGGGAAGATTAACCAGGCAAACGACAACCGCAAACGTCGTATGATGCAGCAATCAGGATCCAGCAGTCACCAGAAGTACAGTCCCAACCCCTCACCAGGATATGCACCAAGGAACAATCGACCCCCAATGTCTCGCCCAAGCTACCCCAACCGTAGCGGAGGCAATGTGAAGTCCGGAGGAAACAATCACAACTCCGGCAATGCCAACAATTTCAACCGTGCACCTCCCAAGAGCAACAACAATAACAACAACAACAACACTGCACCCAGAACTGGTAGCAATGTTGTGCCTGTTGCAACAAAGGACAAGTCCCAGATCACTTGTTTCGAGTGTGGAGTGAAGGGTCATTATTCCAATGAGTGTCCCAAGAAGACTACCGCCAATGCCAATGTGAATGCCCCAGCTCAACAGCAGCGTCGTGTTCAACCAGGAAGAAGATTTGCCCCAAGGAACCCTCACAACCGCAACGGTCGTCTCTTCCACATGAACGCCAAAGAAGCCCAAGAAGCGCCAGATGTAGTGCTAGGTATGTTTTCTGTCAACTCAGTTTTAGCAAGAGTATTGTTTGATTCGGGAGAACCGCTTTCATTTGTCACCGAAGAATTTGCATGCACTAGTAAGATTCACCCAACCAACCTGAAGCATGTCATGATAGTTCAAATCCCTGGTTCAACTACAAAAGCTAGAAAAATTTGCAAAGCTGTGCCTATCAGAATACATGGGATAGATTTTTATGCCAACCTAATTGTACTTGGAACCAAAGGATTGGAAGTAGTACTAGGTATGGACTAGATGTCAAGGCATAAAGGACTGATAGACTATGCTAAGAAAGCCATCACCATGACCAGTAGCTCTGGAGTAATAGTAGAGCATATATCTGAAACCTTACCTCGTCAATTCAAGTGCAACAAGAGTCTAGCCCTACCCACCATAGACCAGGTCAGAGTAGTCTGTGAATACCCCAACGTATTCCCAGATGAATTGCTCGGTATGCCCCCGGATAGGGATATTGAGTTCATTATCGAACTAATCCCCGAAACCGGACCCATAGCCCAGAGACCCTATAACATGAACCCCTCAGAGTTAGTGGAACTGAAGAAGCAGTTAGATGCCATGTTAGAAAAAGGCTTGATTCAACCAAGCGCATTGCCATGGAGATCACCAGTGTTATTCGTCGACAAGAAAGATGGAGGCAATCGTTTGTGCACAGATTACAGAAAGTTGAATGACGTCACCATCAAGAACATGTACCCCTTGCCAAAAATAGAGGATCTATTTGATCAATTGACTGGAGCCCAGGTATTCTCAAAGATTGATCTTAGGACTGGTTAACACCAACTTAAGATTCATGCAACGGATATTTCGAAGACCGCCTTTACTACTCGCTATGGTTTATACGAGTATACGGTTATGTCTTTTGTATTAACCAATGCCCCTGCTTATTTCATGAATCTCATGAATAAGATCTTTATGAATTTCCTAGATAAGTTTGTAGTTGTGTTTATCGACGACATCCTTATCTACTCCAAGTCAGAAGAAGAGCATGAGCAACATCTGAGAATCATCCTAGAAACCCTGAGAGAGCATCAGTTATATGCCAAGTTCAGCAAGTGTGAGTTTTGGCTGAAAGAAGTAGGATTCCTAGGACATATTGTGTCTGCCGGAGGAGTCTCTGTTGATCCCACCAAGATCAAAGATGTCGAAGAATGGGAAGCCCCAACCACTCAAACCCAAGTCCGTGCATTTCTCAGATTAGCGGGATACTACCGCAAGTTCATAGAAGGATTCTCGATCATCGCCAGACCCATGACCCAATTGCTAAAGAAGGACAAGAAGTTTGAATGGACAAACAAATGTGAAGCCAGTTTCCAGGAGCTGAAGAAGAGATTGATATCAGCCCCAATTTTGATCATGCCAGACATCAAGAAGCCGTTTGATGTATATTGTGATGCATCCAAGATTGGTCTCGGATGTGTATTCATGCAAGAAGGCAAAGTCATCGCGTATCTGTCTCGACAACTGAAGCAGCATGAGTAGAACTATCCGACCCATGATCTTGAATTAGTAGTCATAGTTTTGGCATTGAAGACATGGCGTCATTATCTGATGGGTAATCGCTGTGAGATTTACTCAGATCACAAGAGCTTGAAGTATATTTTCACTCAGAAGGAGCTAAATATGAGGCAAAGGAGATGGATAGAGTTAATCAAGGATTATGACCTTGACATTCACTATCACCCCGGTAAAGCCAATGTGGTAGCGGATGCTCTTAGCAGATTGCCGTGTAGGCTAAACACTATGATCAAGGAGAAGCAGCCAAGTTTGTATGAGGAGTTGGAGCAGTTTAGAACTGAATTAGTTAGCAAAGGATTCTTAGCTAACATTGAACTTCAACCCACTTTGATTATCCAAATCAAGGAAGCCCAGAAGGGAAATGAAAGTATCGACGGTATCAAACATCGTATTGGTACAGGAAAGGTACCTGGATTCACTGAAGACGAAGAAGGAGTGCTGTGGTACAAAGGACGTATCTGTGTACCAGCAGATTCGGAGCTGAAGCAAGTTATCATGAAAGAAGCTCATGATACTCTTTCTTCTATCCACCCCGGAGGAACAAAGATGTATCAAGACTTGAAAGAGCAATTTTGGTGGCACAAGATGAAGAGAGAAATTGGAAGCTACATCGCCAAGTGTGACATCTGTCAAAGAGTCAAAGTAGAGCATCAGAGACCTGCAGGACTATTGCAACCATTGCAGATTCCGGAATGGAAATGGGATTCCGTCGGAATGGACTTTATCATCGGTTTGCCTACTTCTAGTAGGGGAAATGACTCAATCTGGGTCATAGTTGATAGACTGTCCAAAGTAGCTCACTTCATACTTGTCAAGACTACCTACCGAAGTTCGAAGCTAGCAGAACTGTATATTGCTAGGATTGTTAGTCTGCATGGAACCCCCAAGACCATAGTATCAAATCGAGGAACCCAGTTTACCTCGAGATTTTGGTAGAAAGTTCAGGAAGGATTAGGAACCAAGTTGAATTTCAGCACTGCATATCACCCACAAACGGATGGACAGACTGAGAGAGTCAACCAGATCCTAGAAGATATGTTAAGAGCTTGTGTGTTGGAATATGGATCAAAATGGGAAGACTGCCTGCCTTTCGCAGAATTCTCATATAACAACAGTTATCAAGCCAGTTTGCAGATGGCACCATCTGAGTTCCTATACGGAAGAAAGTGCCATACCCCTTTGAATTGGTCGCAAGTAGGAGAGAGTCAGATCTTTGGACCCGACATTCTCTGAGAAGCCGAAGAAAAAGTTCACAAAGTCCGTGAGCACCTCAAGACCTCCCAATCCAGATAGAAGAGTTATGCTGACAAGAGAAGGAGAGACCTGACTTTCAATGTCAGAGATTTTGTATATCTCAAGGTTTCACCATTGAAAGGAACCCAACGCTTTATGTACCAAGGCCCACTTTCTGATCTGCCAAAAACATTCAAACACTAAATTTAATTGGCATTTGAAAATTGAATCTACTTCATATGGGAAGATCCCACTATTTCAAAAACCACTCAAACAAGCTCAATTTTCAAAACCCAAGCAACCACAGAGTCTCAAGCTTAATACTAGCACACCCACCAAAAATCTTTTCAAAATTCAAAAAGAAAGTTCTTGCGGCCATTTCATCAAACACATGGCAGGCAGAATCAAACACTAATAGCTAGCTCACTATTTGCAAAAGGGTTTTGCCCCTAAATGATCTCCATTTAATCCCTTTGTCTCCCCTTGATGCAACCAGGCCCTAAACTCCCATCCCCTACCCCCCTAGTGGCAATGCAAGGCCATGCCGAGCACCAACTCGCCGGCCAACCTTGCCCTCACCGCAGCAGACCATCTCCCTCCCTCTCGCCATGTCTACGAGCTAGCCAGTACCTCACCGCCACCCTTTGTCCCCTCCCTGAGCCAGGCCAAGCCATTGACCACCCATAGCGCGTCGCGCACTGCCTGTCTGCACCATGCCGAGCACGCGCCAGAGTGTCGCGCCCGACATGCGTGCACAAGCCGCCGCTCGACCGCAGCTCGCGTCCACTGCTCCGCCACGACCCAGGGAGCACGCCAGACATGCCCATTTGCCACCCAACACACCACAGCCACCGCTCGCCGTGGACATCGCCGTCTCTGCCGCTCAGAGCGCCAGCACCGCCCGACCGCATACCACCGACCCTAGTCCCGCATTGATCACGTAGAGCACCACCAGGAGACCAGCGACCGCCCCTACCTCGAGCCAGGCCGCAAGCTTGCTGTGCATCCCTCGCCGGAGCCGCTTGCCCATGCCTCTCGGTCGTGTCTTCGTCCTATAAATAGAGGCCACCCCATTCGGCACACCACTCACCTCCCCTCACCTCACTAACCGTTCCCCACCTCTAGCCGGAGCAGCGCGAGCACTTGCTCGCCGGAATTTGGCCAAAGTAGCCCGCAGCAAAGGAGAAAAGGGCGCCGCTGATTGCGACCACCCCTAGAGCTACCTCGACCGTCCCTGAGCTCGCCATTGAACACCAGTCCATTTTCCCGACTCACCGTCGTTGCTGGAGCCCTGGTACGCCCCTGAGCACCCCCACCGAGCCGCTAGGATTAGAGTTCGCCGGCGACAGGTCCGTCGTTGACGATGATCCCCAGCCGTTGATCCCCGTTCTAATCCAACGACCCATATCGCCCCGTACCGCTTCGCGTGTTATGAGCCGCTGACCGGTGGACCCTCCTGTCAGCTGAGCCCCGTGCCATGTAGTGTCACTGGGCGGGCCCGTTAGTGTTCCGGCGCGACCCAGTTAGTTTGAATTAGGATTTTTCTTTTTAGTTTAAACCTAGTTTTGTCCCCTAGTTTGAAATTCAATTCTGAGAGATTTATAAATCCAAATGGAGTGATTCAAATTTTGTTAGAAAGCTACTGAAAAGGTCTACCCAAGCCCGTTGGATTTAATTAAATTAGAGTTAGAGAGCTCTCCTAGTAAAAATAACAACATAGAAGCTTTTGCAAATTCAAACATTTTTTTAAAATTAACTAAGGTAACTTTTGATTTGATTCCAACTCTCAAATATCACATTTCACTATACCTCTCTGAATATGTAATAATATTAAGGTTTACATGCAGTGACTTTGGACTAGTACCAAAATAATGCTATATAGGCATTTCTAGTCACTTTAAATCATTAAATAATGAACTTAAACCAAAGTAATTATGATCCAACCCTTAAATCACCTTCCCACATGTTAGAATATGTGGTGAGGACATGCGTCCACATGATCCCATATTTTAAGTGGTGAATATTAAATCTTAGTTAATTTTCAATGCGTAGAAATTACTTTTCTAAAATAAAAAGAAGGAAACTAGTTAATAAAACTTGTGATGGTTGTGATGATAATAGATCATCAACTATATGCCTTAGAGTGCTAATTAGATTAGTTAAGTATTGTTTGGTGATTGTGTACTCCGTATGTATTTATAGACGATAGTATTGACCAAGCTTACGAGGAGGAGGAGTTCTACCAAGAAGAAGAAGAAGAAAACTTCAACCACTACACCAACCAAGGCAAGCTACTATTAGCAAGCTAGGATTAAACTAGATGGTTTAACAAAGATGCTTTAGGCATGCCTTGATTATACCATTTTGACTACTATTGACCCCAAGTCTTATTTTCCAAGCTTTACCTCTTTTACTTCACCCAAAGTTCTTTACTTGTTTTGAAGGTAGCATAAAAATTATAAAACTTGACCTATAGAGATAACTTTAGATGTCATTCTATGCCATGAGATTGATCCCATCTTTCCACCTTAGTGAACACTCTTAACTTAGTAGTTCAGAGTAGATAAAAACTTGAGTCACTTTAGATGGGAACACTTGGTGAAAATGAATTGTGAAAACCTTGGAATGATGAGTCATTCTATTGAGATGTTTTGACATGTGTTGAGAAACACAAATGGTTTATGATGATGAAAATGTTGAGGCATGAGCCTTAACCCTTTTACAAAACTGATGGTTGGATTCAGATGCGATACCATTCCAAATTTACCGTACAACCACAATACCTGAATTGGGTAAGGCTTAGCCGGAAGTTTATATGCATTAGTATTAGTTCCCTCGTGGGAGAGGTTTGAGCTGAGGCTACCTCTCAATGTTGTCCACCTATGCAGTGCCCAAGATGATAGATGGTCATGGTTGGGAGGCCATGCTCATAGGAGAGGTGCTTATACTAGGGTGTGTAAAGGAAAGGTTATGTTTGATTATCTGCATACTAAGTATGATGATTCAGGGTTATCCCTGACAGATGTATCGAATCTTGTGGTGAAAGTGTACCACCTCTGCAGAGTGTCAAACTATTCGAATAGGCGCGTCCGCGGTTATGGACAGTTGGAATGGCCATACTGTTTCGTTGTCAGATGTTTTCAAAATGACTTATGAAATGAATGATGAATCTTGACTTGACCACAACAGGGTTGTGTTTATTGCAATAGCTTCCCAACTTAAGTGATTCTAGAACTTTATTTTATCTTTCTTTGTTTCAGAACTCAGCTTAGGTTTCAAACTTAACTTTATAGTTAAACTTAGAGTTAGCACTTTAACTTAGAACTATACTACTTGTTAGTGGTAGTTTGCGAGTACTTAAAGAGTACTCATGGCTTTTTTCCCTGGCTATTCTCATGGCCAGACTATGAAGGAGACTACCAAGATGATGGTCAGCAGGAAGGCTATGATAACTAGGACTATATGCCTTCGTCAGCATTGCCTGTGCCCCTGAAGATGGATCCCACTGCTACGCTTATCTTTATTTCCGTTGCTTGTTGTATTAAGACTGGATCATGAGATCCTTATTTGTGTAAGACCTTATGTATGGTTTGTAATGGATGATGTACTGTGATATCCAATCCATTATGTCTCGCAAAAATGGTAATCCTGGGATTGCGAGGTATGGCATAACGGGCATCTGGGATTAAAAATCCGGGTGTTGACAGAACGCAAGTTTGATAGAATGATTATCACCATGCAAACAGATTGGGGTGGTGAATATAAAAAACTTAACAGTTTTTTTCAAAAAGTAGGCATTACTCATCATGTCTCGTGTCCCATGCTCATCAAAAAAATGGCTCTGCTGAATGGAAACATTGTCATGTTTTTGAAGTTGGTCTTACCTTACTTTCTAATGGATCCATGCCTTTAAAATATTGGGACGATGCTTTTCTTATAGCTACATTTCTCATAAATTTGCTTCCATCAAAAGTTCAGAAATTTTAGACTCATACAGAAAAGATTTTGCAAGGTAACCCCAACTATGAACCACTACGTGTTTTTGGATGTGGTTGTTAGCCTAATCTCCGCCCCTACAATAAACACAAACTTTCTTTCCATTCCAAACGTTGTGTTTTTCTTGGTTATAGTTCCAAACATAAAGGAGTATGATGTATTGATGTGTCCACTGGTCGTGTTTATGTCTCTCGTGATGTTGTCTTTGATGAAAATATTTTCCATTTTGTTGATCTTCATCCAAATGCTTGTGGTCGCCTCTGTGAGGAGATTCTTCTTCTTCCACAAAATGACCTCTCTTCAGCATCAAATGACAGGGGTGTGCATACTAATGAGCATTATTTGCAAGTTGTTCCTATTGTTGATACCCCATAGGTTATTGATGAAGAGTCTTCTACCAATGCACAACAAGATTCTTCTCAAAATTCTAAAAACACAACAACAAACGACACATCGGATGATGGCTCCAAGCAAAAGAATAGAACAAATTCAGCTCAGAGCGATCCTGAGGCTGATAGCATCGTCGACTCCTCCTCGGATCGGGATCCACCAGGTGTTGACACGTCTGTCGGGTCGTCCTCTCTCTCCCAAGCGCGAGCGCGCGAGTCTGCTGATGCCACGTCGCCCTGCCAACACGGTCTCATGCGCATGCATCTGAGTTGCTTGTGCCCACCAACCTAATGTCGGCACGTCACCCCCTGCCATCGAGTCATCCCAGCATAGGTCGCTGTCCCGGTCCCCTGCGCCATCTGATAGTAGCGGGGACATCATGCCAGACGACGACAATAGGGTAGGCAACAACAACGGGGGCAACATTGATTCCTCTACTGCTAATTCTTCTGCCGCATTGGATCAACAGCCACATGTGCATGACTCCAGATCTTCTATGCCTCCTCCTGATGTTGGTGTTCAAACACGCCTACAAAAATGTATTAGACATCCAAAAATTACACAGATAGTATTGTTAGATATGCCTTGCTCACATCTACATGAGAACCATAGAATATTTCTGAGGCCCTCACAAATGGAAATTGGAAACATGCAATACAAGATGAATATGGTGCACTTCTTGCAAACAACACATGGCATCTTGTGCCTCCAAGTTCAAACAAGAACATCATTGACTGTAAGTTGGTTTATCGTATCAAGAAAAATCCTAATGGCACTATTGACAGGTTTAAAGCACATCTTGTTGCTAAAAGTTTTAAACAACGGTATGGTATATAATATGAAGATACTTTTATCCTATTGTTAAGGCTACTACTATCAGACATGTTCTATCTATATCAGTTTCCAGAGGACGTAGCTTACGGCAGCTAGATGTCAAAAATATGTTTTTACATGGTTTTCTAGAAGAGGAGGTTTATATGAAAAAGCCACTAGGTTTTGAGTCCTTCGCTACTCCAAATTATATTTTCAAACTTGACAAGGCATTATATGGTCTGAAACTGGCCCCTCGAGCTTAGTACTCTCGTCTTAGTTCCAAGCTAGATACCCTTGGTTTTCTTCCATCAAAGGCCGATACTTCACTATTCCTTTATAATAAATCAGGTATTACTATGTTTCTACTGATTCATGTTGATGAGATGCCAACACCCGGATTTTTAATCCCAGATGCCTGTTATGTCATACATCGCAATCCCAGGATTACCATTTTTGCGAGACATAATAGATTGGATATCATAGAACATCATCCATTACAAACCATACGTAAGGTCTTACACAAATAAGGATCTCATGTTCCAGTCTTAATACAACAAGCAGCAGAATAAATAATAAGCGTAGCGGTGGGGTCCATCTTCAGGCACGGGCAATAATCTGAGATAGTCCTAGTTATCATAGCCGTCCTGCTAGCCATCATCTTGGTAGTCTCCTTCATAGTCTGGCCATGAGAATAGCCAGGGACAAAAGCCATGAGTACTCTTTAAGTACTCGCAAACTACCACTAACAAGTAGTATAGTTCTAATGTAAACTGCTAACTCTAAGTTTAACTATAAGTTTAAGTTTGAAACCTAAGTTGAGTTCAGAAACAAAGAAAGATGAAATAAAGTTCTAGAATCACATAAGTTGGGAAGCTATTGTCATAGTCACAACCCTGTTGTGGTCAAGTCAAGATTCATCATTCCTTTCATAAGTTATTTTGAAAACATCTGACAACGAAACAGTATGGCCACTCCAACTGTCCATAACCGCGGACGCGGCTATTCGAATAGTTTGACACTCTGCAGAGGTGGTACACTTTCACCACAAGATTTGATACATCATGGGGATAACCTGAATCATCATACTTAGTATGCAGATAATCAAACATAACCTTTCCTTTACACACCCTGGTATAAGCACCTATCCTATGAGCATGGCCTCCCAACCATGACCATCTGTCATCTTGGGCACTGCATAGGTGGACAACATTGAGAGGTAGCCTTAGCTCAAACCTCTCCCACGAGGGAACTAATACTAATGCATATAAACTTCCGGCTAAGCCTTACCCAATTCAGGTATTGTGGTTGTACGGTAAATTTGGAATGGTATCGCATCCGAATCCAACCATCAGTTTTATAAAAGGGTCAAGGATCATGCCTCAACATTTTCATCATCATAAACCATTTGTGTTTCTCAACACATGTCAAAACATTTCAATATAATGACTCCTCATTCCAAGGTTTTCATAATTCATTTTCACCAAGTGTTCCCATATAAAGTGACTCAAGTTTTTATCTACTCTAAACTACTAGGTTAAGAGTGTTCACTAAGGTGGAAAGATGGGATCAATCTCATGCCATAGAATGACATCTAAAGTTATCTAAATAGGTCAAGTTTTATACTTTTTATGCTACCTTCAAAACAAGTAAGGGACTTTGGTAAAGTTAAGGAAGTAAAGCTTGAAAATAATACTTGGGGTAAATAATAGTCAAAGTGATATAACCAAAGCATGCCTAAAGCATCTTTGCTCAAATCATCTAGTTTAAGTCTAGCTTGTTAAGCATTCTACTTGCAAGGGTTAGCTTGCATTATTAATGATGGCTTGCCTTGTGCAGTGCAGTGTTTAAAGTTTTCTTCCTCCTCTTGATAGAACTCCTCCTCCTCGAAAGCTTGGTCGGTACTATCGTCTATAAATACATACGGAGTACACAATCACCAAACAATACTTAACTAGTCTAATTATCACTCTAAGTCACACATTTGATGATCTATTATCATCACAAACATCACAAGTTTTATTAACTAGTTTCATTCTTTTTATTTAAGAGAAGTAATTTTACTCATTGAAAAATAACTAAGATTTAATATTCAGCACTTAAAATATGGGATCATGTGGACACATGTCATCACCACATATTCTAACATGTGGGAATGTGATTTAAGGGTTGGATCACAATTACTTTGGTTTAAGTTCATTATTGAATGATTTAAAGTGACTAGAAATGCCTATATAGCATTATTTTGGTACTAGTCCAAACTCACTGCATGTAAACCCTAATATTATTACATATTCAGATAGGTAGGGTTAAATGTGATTTTTTAGAGATGGAATCAACTCAAAAGCTAACATGGTTGATTTTATAAAAATGTTTGAATGTGCAAATGCTTTTGTACTGTTATTTTTACTAGGAGAGATCTCTAACTCTAAATGAATTAAATCCAACGGTCTTGGATAGATCTTTTCAGTAGCTTTCTAACACAATTGGAATCACTCCATTTGGATTTGTAAATATCTCTAAATTGATTTTCAAACTAAGGTACAGAACTAGGTTCAAACTAAATTAGGAAAATCTAAATTTGAATTAAATGGGTCGCGCGGGAAGGAAAACGGGCCGGCCCAGTGGCGTTCCACGGCACAGAGAACAGCTGATAGGGGGGTCCACCGGTCAGCGGCTCTTTACATGCGAAGCGGTATGGGGCGATGTGGGTCGTTAGATTAGAGGGGGAATCTACGGCTGAGAGGTGTCATTTCCGCCGAACAGTTCGCCGGCGAGGACAAACCCTAGCGGCTCAGTGGGGGTGCTCAGGGGGCATACCAGGGCTCCAGCTATGACGGCGATGGGGGTGATCAAACGTGTTGTCGACGGCAGGCTCAGGGGTGGTCGCGGCAGCTCCTGGGATGGACGAAATCGACGGCGCCTTCTCCTCCTCTGCAGCGGGCTTCTCCGGCCAAATTCTGGCGAACAAGTGCTCGAGCTGCTCCGACTAGAGGTGGGGAAGGACCAGTGAAGAGAGGGGAGTGGAATGGTGTGAGTCTTTGGTGCTGGTGAGGGCTCCTTTTATAGGCTCGACTAAGCGGCAGAGAGGCATGGGCGGTGCTCGCCGGTGACGACGGCACAGCGAGCTAGAGGCGTGGGCGGTGCGCTAGGACAGTGGGCGGTGCCCTGGCAAGTGTCACGGCGGTGCTTGTGTAGTGGTTTGCGGTCGGGGAAAGTGAAGAGCGCGGCGCGCACTAAGTCTCTGCCGACGGCGAGTTTTACGGTGGCCGGCGACTACAGGGCACGGTCAGGGGAAAGGGCATGTCCGTTAGCTTGCTAGGCTGATGGGGATCGTGTAGGAGGGTGGCTGGAGCGAGGCGAGGTCTGGCTGCGCGGGGACAGTGCGCGCTCTGGGGGCGGCGTCGGCATGGCCGACCGTCTCCGGGCGTGGTGGTTCCTGGCCATTCTGGTCGCTGTCCTCGGGCTAGGGCTGGTTGGGCGGTGGAGGTGGACCACGGGCTACCTCCAGGACATGGTGGATGGCGCTTGCGGCGGCTGTGGCGTGTTGTCGCTGGTGAGGTGCCCAAATGGGGGCTTGGCCTTAATGGCCATGACCATTTGGTTGTGGCACTGTGTGGCTGGGCTAGAGAGGGGTAGGGGAGCAGTGGAGAGAGTTTGGTGGCAATGTGGGGAAGAAGTTTGGCCAGAACACTGCTCAAATAGTGAATTTGGTTTTTGTTTAAATTCTGTCCACCAAGTGTTTGTGAAAATGGCCGAAAGAAATCAAGTTTGGAATTTTTGGATGAATTTTGGTGGGTTTGCTATACACATGCTTAAGCCTCTGTGGTTGCTTGGGATTTGAAATTTGAGCTCATTTGAGTGGTTTTTGAAATAGGGTGATCTTGATACCTACACTAGATTCAATTTTCAAATGTCATTTAAAATTAGTGTTTGAAAGATTTTGGCAGATCACAAGGTGGGCCTTGGTACACTATTACTTGTACTAGCAAGGGGTGCAAAGACCCATATTTATTTCTGTTAAGAATTGAGTACTAGGAATAGCCAAAGTAGGTATGTTGATTAAAATGGCACAAATGACCATTTCTTTCTTTTATTCATTTTGATTTGTTTTTCTTTGGGATTTGTTTGGGAATGATCTAGATGATGTTTATTTCACCTAAGAATCATTTTACAAGCAATGGATCACTTAATCATGACAATTCAAAACAACTCCTATTTAAATGCACACACATATGAATGCTTTAAATAATTTTATTTGGAAAAGTTTTTGTTAACCCTAATTTTGATGATTTGGATCTTAATAACCTTGGATTGAAGTTTTGGGATGTTACAAACCTTCCCCCCTTAAACAAAATCTCGTCCCGAGATTTACGAAAGAAAACTAGGAACTAAAGAGATCTGGGAACTCTGTCCTAATGTAATCTTCTCGCTCCCAAGTGGCTTCCTCTTCGGTATGGTTGCTCCATTGAATATTGAGGAACTAGATACTCATGGTTCTGGTAGTTCTGTAAGCTACTTCCAAGATACGGATGGGCACTTCACGATATGTCAGGTCCTTGTTGATCTCCACAGCTCTGTGATCGATGTTCTTGAAAACTTCAGTCTTCTCCGGCACTTCCAGACATTTGCGAAGTAACGAGATATGGAACACATTGTGGATGGCTGACATCTCTTCAGGCAGTTCTAGTTGATATGATACTTATCCTCGACGATTCAGAACCTTGAAGGGCCCGATATATCTGGGGGCTAACTTTCCTTTCAAACTAAAGCGTTGGGTTCCCTTCAATGGCGAAACCTTGAGATATACAAAATCTCCGACATTGAAAGTCAGGTCTCTCCTTCTCTTGTCAGCATAACTCTTTTGTCTAGACTGGGTGGTCTTGAGGTGTTCACGGACTTTGTGAACCTTCTCTTCGGCTTCTCGGAGAATGTCAGGTCCAAAGATCTGACTCTCTCCTACTTGCGACCAATTCAAAGGGGTGCGGCACTTTCTTCCGTATAGGAACTCAAATGGTGCCATTTGCAAACTAGCCTGATAACTGTTGTTATATGAGAATTCTGCGAAAGGAAGACAGTCTTCCCATTTTGATCTATACTCCAACACACAAGCTCTTAACATATCCTCTAGGATCTGGTTGACTCTCTCAGTCTGTCCATCCGTTTGCGGGTGATATGCGGTGCTGAAATTCAACTTGGTGCCTAATCCTTCCTGAACTTTCTGCCAAAATCTCGAGGTAAACTAGGTTCCTCGATCTGATACTATGGTCTTGGGGGTTCCATGCAAACTAACAATCCTAGCAATATACAGTTCTGCTAGTTTCGAACTCTGGTAGGTAGTCTTGACTGTTATGAAGTGAGCTACCTTGGACAGTCTATCAACTATGACCCAGATTGAGTCATTTCCCCTACTAGAAGTAGGCAAACCAGTGATAAAGTCCATTCCGACGGAATCCCATTTCCATTCTGGAATCTGCAATGGTTGCAACAGTCCTGTGGGTCTCTGATGCTCTGCTTCGACTCTTTGACAGATGTCACACTTGGTGATGTAGCTTCCGATTTCTCTCTTCATCTTGTGCCACCAAAATTGCTCTTTCAGGTCTTGATACATCTTCGTTCCTCTGGGGTGGATAGAATAAAGAGTATCATGAGCTTCCTGCATGATAACTTGCTTCCGCTCCGAATCTGCTGGCACACAGATACGACCTTTGTACCACAGAACTCCTTCTTCGTCTTCAGTGAATCCAGGTACCTTTCCTGTACAAATACGATGTTTCATTCCGTCGATACTTTCATTTCCCTTCTAGGCTTCCTTGATTTGGCTGATTAATGTGGGTTGAAGTTCAATACTAGCTAAGAATCCTTTACTAACCAGCTCCGTTCTGAACTGCTCCAACTCCTCATACAAACTTGGTTTCTTCTCCTTGATCATGGTGTTTAGCCTACACGGCAATCTGCTAAGAGCATCCGCTACCACATTGGCTTTGCTGGGGTGATAGTGAATGTCAAGGTCATAATCCTTGATTAACTCTATCCATCTCCTTTGCCTCATATTCAGCTCCTTTTGAGTGAAAATATACTTCAAGCTCTTATGATCAACAGAGACTCCTCCGGCAGACACAATATGTCCTAGGAATCCTACTTCTTTCAGCAAAAACTCACACTTGCTGAACTTGGCGTATAACTGATGCTCTCTCACGGTTTCTAGGATTATTCTCAGATGTTGCTCATGCTCTTCTTCTGACTTGGAGTAGATAAGGATATCGTCAATAAACACAACTACAAACTTATCTAGGAAATTCATAAAGATCTTATTCATGAGATTCATGAAATAAGCAGGGGCATTGGTTAATCCAAAAGACATAACCGTATACTCGTATAAACCATAGCGAGTATTAAAGGCGGTCTTCGGAATATCCGTTGCACAAATCTTAAGTTGGTGATAACCAGTCCTAAGATCAATCTTTGAGAATATCTGGGCTCCAGTCAACTGATCAAATAGATCCTCTATTTTTGGCAAGGGGTACTTGTTTTTGATGGTGATGTCATTCAGTTTTCTGTAATCTGTGCACAAACGGTTGCCTCCATCTTTCTTGTCACACTGGTGATCTCCATGGAGATGTTCTTGGTTGAATCAAGCCGGTTGCTAACATGGCATCCAACTGCTTCTTCAGTTCCACTAACTCTGAGGGGTTCATGCTATAGGGTCTCTGGGCTATGGGTCCGGTTCCAGGGATTAGTTCGATAATGAACTCAATATCCCTATCCGGGGGCATACTTGGCAATTCATCTGGGAATAAGTCGGGGTATTCACAGACTACTCGGACTTGGTCTATGGTGGGTAGGGCTAGACTCTTGTTGCACTTGAATTGACGGGGTAAGGTTTCAGAGATATGCTCTATTGTTACTCCAGAGCTACTGGTCATGGTGCTGGCTTTCTTAGCACAGTCTATCATTCCTTTATGCCTTGACATCCAGTCCATACCTAGTACTACTTCCAATCCTTTGGTTCCAAGTACAATTAGGTTGGCATAAAAATTTATCCCATGTATTCTGATAGGCACAGCTTTGCAAATTTTTCTAGCTTTTGTAGTTGATCCGGGGATTTGAACTATCATGACATGCTTCAAGTTGGTTGGGTGGATCTTAATAGTGCATGCAAATTCTTTGGTGACAAATGAATGTGATTCTCCCGAATCAAACAATACTCTTGCTAAAACCGAGTTGACAGAAAACATACCCAGCACTACATCTGGCGCTTCTTGGGCTTCTTCAGCATTCATGTGGAAGAGACGACCGTTGCGGTTGTGAGGGTTTCCTGGGGCAAATCTTCTTCCTGGTTGAACACGACGCTGCTGTTGAGCTGGGGCATTCACATTGGCAGTGGCGGCAGTCTTCTTGGGACACTCATTGGAATAGTGACCCTTCACTCCACACTCGAAACAAGTTATCTGAGATTTGTCTTTTGCTGCGACGGGCACATCATTGCTGCCAGTTCTGGGTGCAGTGGTGTTGTTGTTGTTGTTGCTCTTGGGAGGGGCATGGTTGAAATTGTTGGTGTTGCCAGAGTGATTGTTGTTTCCTCCGGACTTCACATTGCCTCCACTACGGTTGGGGTAGCTGGGGCGAGACATTGGGGGTCGATTGTTCCTTGGTGCATATCCGGGTGAGGGGTTGGGACGGTAGTTCTGGTGACTGCTGGATCCAGATTGCTGCATCATATGATGTTTGCGGTTGTAGTTTGCCTGGTTAATCTTCCCTTCCATCTGAATTGCGGAGTCGACTAGCTCTCCGAGATCCTAGAAACGGATGTTGACGAGGACAGTCTGCATCTCATCATGCAGTCTGTTCAAGAATCTCTCCTTCTTCTTGGCCTCTGTGTTGATCTCATCAGGTGCATATCTGGCAAGCGACAGGAATCTATCACGGTACTCTACCATAGTCATTCTGCCTTGCTTCAACTCTCTGAATTCATCCCTCATTCTGGTGACTAAGCCCTGCGGCACATGGGTGCGGCTGAACTTGATTTTGAAGGCTTCCCATGTCATCACTTGACCATGGTTCATGTTACGGATACTAGTCCACCAAGCTCTTGCATCTCCCGCCAGATAGTGGGTGGCGAAGAGAACTTTCTCGTTGTCATCAACTCCTGCTACTTCTAAGTTGTTTTCCATTGTCTGCAGCCAGTCATCATCATCTAGTGGGTTTTCAGCTTGGTTAAAGATTGGGGGATTGGTGTTCTGAAAGTTTTTGAGTTTGGATCCATGGTGATCCTGGTTTCCATGCCCTTGGTTGTTGAGAGCCATCTGGGCGATCTGTTGCAATGTTTCTAGATTAGCTTGGCGTTCTGCTCTGCTTGCTTCTCTGTCTGTGATGAGATTCTGCAAGATCTATAGCATTGGGTCTTGCGACGAGCTGCTCCCTCCTTGGTTTCCACAAGTCATCTGAAGATTGAAGTAGACAAAGGGGTAAGAGGGTGAAAGGGCATGTATGCCCCCATGTGTGGTTTTGGTAATTAATGACAATCCCTATGGACTAATGTGCAAATTGAGATTTACTTGTAGGTTTGTCCATTTGCATCGCTTGGACCATGTGTTGGTTTCAAGGATGAAGAAGAAGAAGCATTGTCCAAGGGCTTTGTGCCTATTGGAATCAAGTAGAAGAAGAAGAAGATCAAGTATGTCTTGAAGAAGAAGAAGAAGATGGAGTTCCTCATGGATATCTTCAAGACATCATCAAGAATTGAAGTGCAAGCTCAATATGCGTCATCTCTAGAAGATCTCATTCTTGAAGCTTGCCATCCTCGGCAATCATGGAATGATGAAGACAAGTTCGAATAAGAGGATTCCCTATGGAGTATGGGGGAGCATTTCTCAAGACTTCATCAAGCAAGAGCAAGCAAGTGCAATCAAGAAAGGTGTTCCATCTTGAAGGTGACAAGATCGTCTACATCAAGCTCAAGTGGGATGCTCAAGGCAAAGGTATGATCGTGATAGGGTTTCTATTTTACCGGTCTCTTGTAGTGTTCTTGTAGTGTTGGGAGACCAGGTTTAGGATAGATAGCCGTACTATCAAGAGGGGCTCTCCAGTGGGTGATTCGTTCGTATCTTTCGAAGAGATCTCAAACCTTTGCATATATAGCATCATCTTTCTTGGTTGTTGTTTGGTTCTTGTCCATATGAGGATCTAGAGCTTGTTGTTATCTCCACAACAAGCTCTAGTTCGTCAAAAACGGATTTTCCTTACATATCTTATTGCGTTTTTGATCTTGCGGGTTTTTTCGGCTCCACACCTTGGGAGGTATCTCACATATATATTAATGGTATTTTCTCCCTTGGTGATACCCAATATTTCACCTTTTGTTGGATTCTACTCTTTATTATCTTTCCAACAAAATTGGTTTCATCCCATTTAGAGTTTCCAAGCTCAACTTCTTGTGTTTTGGGTTCTAGAGGTTTTACCGGTTCGTCGCTTCTGAGTGGTCATAACTTTATCCATTTTATTTTATCCTCTCTTGTTGGACTATGATGTTTCTTTGCATAATATTGTATAGATTTTTGTTCTCTTCAAAACGAGCCCAAGATCATTGAAATCAGAGTCTAGAGTCAAAAGTTATTGAAGTTTTCATGCAATGATGTCCAACATTTTTTGCTTGAGCGGTAGTACCGGCCCAAGTCCCGGCCAAAGTTCCGGTAAATCTCGTTTTTCTTCTGTCCTATTTAAGGCCCCCCTCTTCCCAAAAGTTTCCCCAACTTTGGAGGTCATTTTTGCTAGCTCTTCCACTCTCTCTCCTCCATTGTTGACCTTCAAAAGCTTGCCCTCTTCCCTTCTCCCTCCCATGATTCTTGCATCTCTTTGAGGGATTTGAGAGAGGAGATCTAGATCTACAATCTCCACCAAACCAAATCCCTTCTTTGTGAAGGAATCCTTGGGATCTAGATCTTAGAGAGTTTTGTGTTCTCCTCTTGTGTTCTTCCTCTCTTATTCCCCCAATAGCTTTTGTAGCTTTGGTGGAATTTGAGAGTGAAGGACTTGCCTCTTGCATTTGGTGCATAGGTTTGAGTTGTCCTCGGAGATTTGGCGAGTTCAAGCTCTTGGGCTTGTTTCTCTTGGGTTCTTGGAACCCTAGACGGTTGTGTGGAGTTGTGGTGTATTCTTGGGGCTCCAATTGAGTTGTGGAGGTTCCCCAAGCTTGTTGGCCTTTTGTGTCATAGTTGAGCCTTTGTGGCATTTCTTGGGAGCCCTCCAATTGAGTTGTGGAGATTGCCCCAAGCCTTGTACGGGTTCGGTGACCGCCCTCAAGTGTCCCATAGTGGAACATGAGTAGGCCTTTGTGGTGAGCTCACGGGAGAATAGGGTGAGCCTTTTGTGGCGTCGGTAGGTTGCGTGCCTTCGCATCTTGGGGTGAGGCCTTGTGTGGCGTTGGGTGAGCATCGAGCCACCACACCTCAAAGTGGGCCACTTGTGGTGTTCGAAGTGCATTGCGCCCCCGCACCTCTCCAACAGAGATGTAGCTTCTTTGGAAGTGAACTTCGGGAAACAAATCATCGTCTCCGCGTCCATCGGTTATCTCTCAACCGAGCCCTTTACTTATGCAATTTACATTGTGATAGCCTTCGTGCTTGAAGTACTATATCTTGCTATCACCTTGTTGCTTGTCTTGCTTAGCATAGGTTGTTGGTGCACTTAGTGAAACTAGTGGATATAAGTTTTGGCTTGATAAATTAAACGTTAAGTTTTATTCCGCATTTATTAGAGCCTAGACCGTAATAATTTTAAAACGCCTATTCACCCCCCCTCTAGGCGACGTCCATTTCCCTTTCAATTGGTACCAGAGCAAGGTCTCTCGCTTCTTTGGCTTCACCGCCTCGAGAGTAAGGATGTCTTCTAGGGGTTTAGTGCACTCTCACACATTTACATTTGATGGCACAAATTATGATGTTTGGCGTATTCTCATGCTTAGTCATTTCCGGGTCATTGACCCAAATATTGAGCGAATTCTAGATATGGGCTTGTCTCCTCCTAAGGATCCCCAAAATCTATCTTTGGAGGAGGAGACAAACTCTTATCTCGAAGCTCAAGCATCTAATGTGCTTGTTAATGTTGTGAGCTTTGTAGTTCTTTCCTCAATCATGCCTTTTCGGAATGCTCATGATATTTGGACCAAGCTTCAAGCAAAATATGATGTGTCCAAGCTTAATGAGGATGATTGTGTTCCCTCCACCTCCGGCCGTGATGAGTTCTCATCTTCTTCCACTACACCAACATGTGAGTTGACACAAGGTAATGATATGGTGAGTGGTGATAGAACTTGCAATGTGGATAGTGAGATTGCCATTCATGATCCTCCATATCAATCTCATTGCAATGTTGTATCTATGGGCATGAACACTTGTAGGACTATATGTGATTTACATCCTAGTGTTGATTGCCCTTGCATATCATGTAGAAACGGATTGAATATTTCTCATGATGATATGCTTCCTTTGCCTTGTTGCCATGATAAATGTACTTCTATTTCCTCTAGTACTTGTGTTGCTAACCATGTAGAGGAAATCAAAGAATGTGTGGGCCAAGGCAAGGTTGTGATTGGAGCTTCAAGGGTTCCCCCATCATCACCTTCTACCAACATTCACTTATGCCTCATGGCTAAGGAATCAAAGGTAACTTCTCCTTTGGATCCCATTGCACCTAATGATGATGTGAATGTTGACTTAGAAGTAGAAGATGATGTTGCTTCTTTAAAAGAGAAGGGGAGCTAGTCCTTCGTGCTCTACACAATGATAAAAATGCTTGCTCTACTTTCATTGAAATCTTGAACTTTGCCATTGAAAGTAAGCAACTAATTTATGAGCATGAGGACACAATTGACAAAATGAGTAGTCTTGAGCGTGAGTATGCTAATGACATTGCAAACTTAAATGAAGCTCTTGAAGAGGAACAAACCACCAAGGAATCTCTTGAGAAGACCTTTGCCCTAGAGCTATCTAGGGTGAAGAAATCTCATGATAGAGATCTTGAGGTGGCAAGTGACCTCCAAATTAAAAATGATGAGCTTAAAGTTGTCTATACTAAACTCCTTGAGGATTTTGAGCACCTCAACAATGGATCTAGAGTCATAAAGGGGGAGCTCATCAAACTCACCGAGTCACATGAGCAACTTAAAGCTTCATAGTCTAAAGAGCTTTCCAAGTTGCCCTCACCTCTTACTACTATTGATGATGCTTGTGCTACTAACTCTATCTCTTGTGAAGCATCTATTGTGAAGGAGAATGTTGAGCTACATGCTCAACTTGCTTTGCTAACTAGCAACTATGGGAATTGGAAGAGAGTCGTGCTAAGCTCTCAAGCTCGCATGAGGACCTTCTAGTTTCCCATGGTAGTCTAAAGTTGGCTCATGGGGATATTTTGTCAAAGGTAACATCAAGTATGCCTCATGTGGACATTAGCACTACATCTACTCCTAGTATCATATTGCCGCGTGCTAGTCCTTGTAATTCATCCACTCATGCTATTGCTATATCTTGTGATGAATTGCATCCCTTGCCTTGTTGCTCTAACAACGTAGCATCTACTTCCTCTAGTATTGTTGTTGATACTAACCACGTATAGGAAAACAAGAAGCTCAAGGCTCAAGTCAATTCTTTGAAGAATGACTTGAAGAAGTGTCATGAAGGGAAGACCACACTCAAGAACATCTTGGGTGTGCGAAGATCCGAAAATGACAAGAGTGGGATTGGATATAACTCCAACATCAAGAACAAGCCCACCAACATGTTGAAGCACAAGGGCAACAAGAAGAATGGCCAAGGTCAAGTGAAGAATCCGGCCAACATTGTGTGCTTCAAGTGCAAGGAAGAAGGCCATCATGTGAGATGTTGCCCATTTAAGAAGAAGCAACAAGGGAAGCGGCCTCAAGCTCCACCTCAAGCTAGAAGCGGGCCTCCTCCCAAGACTCAAGCTCTTCCTCACGGGGTGGCATCTTCCAAGAAGAAAGATGGCAAGAGAAGAACTTGCTACATATGTCGCGAGAAGGGGCACCTCTCTTCCTCATGCACCATGGGTAACTCCTCATCCAATCCTATCTTGATATATGATGCATATTCTCTTGGTAAGGATGAGGTGGGCAATGTGTTTGCCAAATATGTTGGTGCCCAAAGTGGTGTCAAGAAAAGAACCATTTGGGTGTCCAAGCCTATTATGACTAACTTGTTAGGACCCAACTTCGTTGGGGACCAACAAGATAAAACTTGATCAATAGGTGTTGGTTGGAGGACATTGGAGGCTTGGCTACATTATGAAGAATTGAGGGATCTTCATCATTTATTTTGTCAAGTCAAGCCAATTGGATTATCTTGCCTCTATCTCATATCCAATGTTCCTCCTTGCGGTAACATGTGCTCAACTCCTTTACATTGAAAGTTACTTGCTCCCTTGTGCATGTGTTGGTTTTGTACCATTATATGTGTTTGTACATGTTGTGCTTCTCTCATACCTATATTGTGTTGTCTAGTATATTTGTGTATGTTGGTTGGCACATCATGTATTTGTGTTCTTGTGTTTAAGCCTTTGTTGAATTTATTTGGTATATTTCTTGGCTCTTGGGAGTGATTAATGGACTATCCCATTTTGGGGGATTGTTATGCTTGGGCATTCCACAATCCTAAAATGTGTGTACATGAGGAATACCACTTAGTGTTGACATTACATGTTTGTCTTGTCTCTATGTGGTATGTCATTCTCATGAAGAATTAGTATTCCATAATGTCCATTAATCATCTCATTTTGATCTTTTTGCCTCTTGTCGAGATCTCTTGGTTTATCACATTATGGGGGAGTCATATGCTTGGTGCATATTACAAACCTATAAAATATGAACATTTGAGGTAGTGCCACTTAGAATTGATATTGAGAATTATCTAGCTCCTATGTGGCATTTTGAGCTCAACCAAGTTCTAATTTGATTTGTTTCTTTTATTGCTCATGTTTTGGATCTTGTTTGTGAGAGTTTTTCTTGATATGTGTTTCCTCATATTTGTACCCCCATATCCTCCATGGAAACCATGTGCTTCAAGTTACACTAATCTTTAATGATTGTGTCACTATTTGGAGCTATCAAGAATCTCTCTCGAAGCATCAAGCATAATTGTTATATCTTGTTACATGCTTCTTTGTGTGAATATGATCATGATTTCCTTGCAAACTACCTCGGGAAAACTTTCCCCATAATTCTTGTCCTTGAACAAGTGACACTCCATATATGGTAGGATTTATTGATCTTGTTCACTTTGGCCTTTGCTTTTCTTTGTCCTATCTTTGGCCAAGAAAATGTTTTCTCTTTCTCCCATGTATTCCTTGCCTCTTGTGGATCCTTTTAGTTTATTGGTATTCTCTTGTGTTTTAATTAATGTAGGTAGTGGTGATGATCTCTTTTGTGTGCATTTTGTATTCAAAAGCAAAATTCTATATAATGCACCATTCATGGGGGATCTCTCCTATACTATCTAGAACACTCCTTTTATGCTTCTTAATTTGATCCATATAGAGTTCTTGTGCTTGGATGCTTGATCTTTTCTTTTGGTACTTTGTGCCATCATGAAAAGTGTAGAGAGTGTGGGTTTGTGTGTTGGAACCTTGCTCTATTTGGGAGTTGTCTTTGTCTCATTCTTTGTTGCTTGTTTTGATATTTTATAATGAGATAAATCCTTGAGCATTCTGTGTTTTGTGGATCTATTGCTCTTTGGATTTTGCCGTGTTCCCTTGTTGAATCCATGTCCTTTCATGTGTTGATTTGGCTCTTTGATACAATTTGGACACCTTTTGTCATGTCACACTCTTGTGTGCTACTTCCTGGTTTACTTGGTGTTTTAGTTCAAATTGTATCTCCTTTTTGGTTCTTGAAAGTCTAGTGCATGCATATTTATTTCTTGTATATAGTATGGCATGCTTTCTTTCTATGATCCAATGTATAGGCGAAACTCCACCAAATCCTATTGGCTAAGATGTGCATGAAATTCAATTTCATATTAATATGCACATATTTATGTGGAGCTTCTCCTATATATTGTAGTTGCACTAACTACTTTGGACCCAATTTGTTTGGGAACCTAGTGTACTTAATTGTGTTTTAGGTATATTGGAGATATATTGGGTGCTTGTATCTTGAACAAGGGAGAAGTGATGTTTTCATGTCAATTGGACGCAAGCTAGGATGATCAACAAATTCTTAGCCTCTACATCCTACCAATTATATCTCGGTAGCAAGTATCTCTCTCATGCATACATATCTTGCTTCCAACCTTTTGTAGGTTGCTTGTTGGCATGAATTGTTGTTTTTGCATATTTTGTTTCTTTTGTTGATTTTTAGGAGATCTCTCTATTGCGAATGTGAGTATGTTGAGAGGAGTGCATATAATGGGTACTATACAAAATCATGCTCATGATTCACTTATCCCAAATATGTCATTTTAGCAATTATATTGCCTATCCTTTCCTCAATTCTCTCTCATGCAATAGTGAGTATTTTGCAAAGTTGATTTCGATTTGTGATAGTTGTTGCCTTTCTCCATATATTCCAACTATTCCCTTTCTCCCTTGGTAATAGTTGTAATGTATGTAGTGTGTAGGTGTTTGAATCTCATTGATGTACAATAAGATATATTTGAGCCCTTGGCCATGCTTTCAAGCAAAAAATCCTATGTGTACATTATATGACTTCATTTTGTTGTTCATGTTCTTTCTTGTGTATCTATTTTGTGTGTGCATGTTTCTTTGTGGGCATATGTCTTTGTGATATTTTCACCTAGAAACTTATACACACAAGAGAATATAAATCTTTGGTTGTTTGTGTTTTCCTTGGAGACCACCCTTTATTTCTTGTTGATTCTTCGGTGGCTTCCAAATTATTTTTCCTATGAGTGCTTGTCCCTTTTGTTTGCATCTCCGGGCACTCATGATTTGATTTCTCTTGACGTGTATTGTTAAATGAGTTTGTAGGAGTGAGGATTCCATGATTGTGCACCTTGTTTCCAAATACAATTATTATAATTGGTGCATAATCCTTGGGGAGCTTCTTCAATTCATTTAAGAATACTCATTTTCCTTCGTTCTCATCTTTTGTGTTTTAGATGTTTATGGGGGAGTGAGGATTCCATATTTGTCCATTATGTATTCAAATCAATGGTTATAATTTGTGCACAAAAATTGGGGTGCTTCCCTATTACATCTAAACGCTCATTTGTTCGTATCATTATGTCTTGTGTTTTTCTTTTGGTATCAATTGATGTTGTCAATTGGTATTTTTGGATCTTTTGTTTGCTTGCTTCATTTGTTGAAGCTTCTTTCGTTTTTTTTGCAATCTTTGGGTCCTCAATATAGTTTTACTTCCTTCCAAGGATCCATCATTGGATATGTGCATATGCACATCTTTGGAGGAATTCTCACTATAATGGTCGTCTAGAACTTTTCACCCATTTTGGCAATCGATGCCAATGGGGGAGAAGTTTTAGAGGGTTCAAGGGAAGTTGGTTTATGCTTTGAGTTGGTTCTTAAGCATTAGCCTTGCATGCTCTTGCATCTTTGTTGTTGCTTTGCATGTTTAATATATAGAGGAAACTCAACCACCCGTAATGGTTGGCAATCTATGCAATGAAATTCAAGTTCATCACACATGCATAGATTGTGGGGGAGTTTGCTCTATATATTGTGGTTGTACCAACATCACATACTTGTGTAGTATTTGATGTTGGGGCATCCATTTTGGTCATTAAATTCCTTATTTAAACTCTCTCTAGGGGATTGTCATCAATTACCAAAATGGGGGAGATTGAAAGGGCATGTATGCTCCCATGTGTGGTTTTGGTAATTAATGGCAATCCCTATGGACTAATGTGCAAATTGAGTTTTACTTGTAGGTTTGTCCATTTGCATCGCTTGGACCATGTGTTGGTTTCAAGGATGAAGAAGAAGAAGCATTGTCCAAGGGCTTTGTGCCTATTGGAATCAAGTAGTAGTAGAAGAAGAAGAAGATCAAGTATGTCTTGAAGAAGAAGAAGAAGAAGAAGATGGAGTTCCTCATGGATATCTTCAAGACATCATCAAGAATTGAAGTGCAAGCTCAATATGCGTCATCTCTAGAAGATATCATTCTTGAAGCTTGCCATCCTCGGCAATCATGGAATGATGAAGACAAGTTCGAAGAAGAGGATTCCCCATGGAGTATGGGGGAGCATTTCTCAAGACTTCATCAAGCAAGAGCAAGCAAGTGCAATCAAGAAAGGTGTTCCATCTTGAAGGTGACAAGATCGTCTACATCAAGCTCAAGTGGGATGCTCAAGGCAAAGGTATGATCGTGATAGGGTTTCTATTTTATCGGTCTCTTGTAGTGTTCTTGTAGTGTTGGGAGACCGGGTTTAGGATAGATAGCCGTACTATCAAGAGGGGCTCTCGAGTGGGTGATTCGTTCGTATCTTTCGAAGAGATCTCAAACCTTTGCATATATAGCATCATCTTTCTTGGTTGTTGTTTGGTTCTTGTCCATATGAGGATCTAGAACTTGTGGTTATCTCCATAACAAGCTCTAGTTCGTCAAAAACGGATTTTCCTTATATATCTTATTGCGTTTTTGATCTTGCGGGTTTTTCTGGCTCCACACCTTGGGAGGTATCTCACATATATATTCATGGTATTTTCTCCCTTGGTAATACCCAACATTTCACCTTTTGTTGGATTCTACTCTTTATTATCTTTCCAACAAAATTGGTTTCATCCCATTTAGAGTTTCCAAGCTCAACTTCTTGCGTTTTGGGTTCTGAAGGTTTTACCGGTTCGTCGCTTCTGAGTGGTCATACCTTTCTCCATTTTATTTTATCCTCTCTTGTTGGACTATGATGTTTCTTTGCATAATATTGTAGAGATTTTTGTTCTCTTCAAAACGAGCCCAAGATCATCGAAATCGGAGTCCGGAGTCAAAAGTTATTGAAGTTTTCATGCAATGATGTCCAACATTTTTTGCTTGAGCGGTAGTACCGGCCCAAGTTCCGACCAAAGTTCTGGTAAATCTCTTTTTTCTTCTGTATCTTGTGTTTCTATTTAGATCTAGTACCGGTGGGGCACCGGTAGTTCCGGTGGGGCGCGAATCTGGCCCAAACAGGCAGATTTCTCTTGCCCTATTTAAGGCCCCCCTCTTCCCAAAAGTTTCCCCAACTTTGAAGGTCATTTTTGCTAGCTCTTCCACTCTCTCTCCTCCATTGTTGACCTTTAAAAGCTTGCCCTCTTCCCTTCTCCCTCCCATGATTCTTGCATCTCTTTGAGGGATTTGAGAGAGGACATCTAGATCTACAATCTCCACCAAACCAAATCCCTTCTTTGTGAAGGAATCCTTGGGATCTAGATCTTGAAGAGTTTTGTGTTCTCCTCTTGTGTTCTTCCTCCCTTATTCCCCCAATAGCTTTTGTAGCTTTGGTGGAATTTGAGAGTGAAGGACTTGCATCTTGCATTTGGTGCATAGGTTTGAGTTCTCCTTGGAGATTCGGCGAGTTCAAGCTCTTGGGCTTGTTTCTCTTGGGTTCTTAGAACCCTAGACAGTTGTGTGGAGTTGTGGTGTATTCTTGGGGCTCCAATTGAGTTGTGGAGGTTCCCCAAGCTTGTTGGCTTGTGGCATAGTGGAGCCTTTGTGGCATTTCTTGGGAGCCCTCCAATTGAGTTGTGGAGATTGCCCCAAGCCTTGTACGGGTTCGGTGACCGCCCTCAAGTGTCCCATAGTAGAACGTGAGTAGGCCTTTGTGGTGAGCTCACGGGAGAATAGGGTGAGCCTTTTGTGGCGTCGGTAGGTTGTGTGCCTTCGCATCTTGGGGTGAGGCCTTGTGTGGCGTTGGGTGAGCATCGAGCCACCACACCTCAAAGTGAGCCACTTGTGGTGTTCGAAGTGCATTGCGCCCCCGCACCTCTCCAACAGAGACGTAGCTTCTTTGAAAGTGAACTTCGGAAAACAAATCATCGTCTCCGCGTCCATCGGTTATCTCTCAACCGAGCCCTTTACTTATGCAATTTACATTGTGATAGCCTTCGTGCTTGAAGTACTATATCTTGTTATCACCTTGTTGCTTGTCTTGCTTAGCATAGGTTGTTGGTGCACTTAGTGAAACTAGTGGATATAGGTTTTGGCTTGATAAATTAAACGTTAAGTTTTATTCCGCATTTATTAGAGCCTAGACCGTAATAATTTTAAAACGCCTATTCACCCTCCCCCCTCTAGGCTGTTAGGGTAATAGATCTCTTTTATTACCAGAGGGCCAAAGGCCAGAATATATAGTACATGTACAGGTGCAAATATACAGAAAGCCCCCTAACATATGGGGAAAACTACAATACACAACTATACTCTAACACCCCCCCAAACTCATGGTGGATCCACAACACTGAGTTTGGAGAGTAAGAAATCATGTTGAGCGCGGGTTTGTGCCTTTGTAAAGAAATCTGCCAACTGCAAGTCTGAAGGCACATAATGGAGCCCAACAACCTAATCCTGCACCTGAGCACGTGTATAAAAAGCATCAACACCAATATGCTTGGTCAGCTCATGCTTGACCGGATCACGTCAATCTTGATAAGTCTTTGTCGACAAAGTGGAGTGGGTGTAAACAGAGACCCCAAAATCAGCAAGTAACCACCGTAACAGGTCACCTCAGTGATCACGAAGCCATAGCCCGCAACTCAGCCTCAACACTCGAACGGAAACCGCTACATTTCTTCGTCTTCCTAGCCACAAGCACACCACCAAGAAACACGATGGCGAGAAAGTGAATGACGATCCGTAGGATCATTCACCCACGTAGCATCTGAGTAGCACTGGAGCTAGAGAGCTAGAACGAGGGAAGAAAAGACGACGAGTAATTGTGCCACGAAGATAACGAAGGACATGGAGGAGATGACCGTAGTGAACAGTGGTAGGAGCTGAGACAAACTGACTCAGAATATGAATAGGATAAGAGATATCAGGACGGGTGACAGCAAGATAAACAAGACTCCCAACAAGATGGTGATAATGAGTGGGATCGGGAAGAGGATCACCATCCGTCGGACGAAGCTTAACATGAAGCTCCATAGGAGTCTCAACGGTGCGCTCATCCGCAAGAGCAGCCCGAGCAAGAAGATCCTGAATATACTTTTCCTGAGAGATAGAAAACCCATCAGAAGTGGAGGAAACCTCAATCCCAAGAAAGTAGCGAAGAGGACCAAGATCAGTCATAAGAAACTGATCACGAAGACGAGCCTTGACAAAGGCAATATACTCAGGATCATCACCAGTAGTGATCATATCATCAACATAGAGAAGGAGAAGAGTGCGTCCACGAGGTGAAGTGTGAACAAAAAGCGCTGGATCATGAGAACTAGGAGAGAAACCAGCAGCAGTCACCACAGAGGCAAAGCGCTCAAACCAGGCACGAGGGGCTGTTTAGCCATAAAGGAACGTCAAGGCGACAAACCATCCATCGAGGCAGAATACCTGGAGGAGGCTGCATGTAAACCTCCTCACTCAACTTGCCATTAAGAAAAGCATTTTGAACATCAAGCTGGGACACGGACCAGCGTCGAGCAAGCTCAACAAGAAGAATGCATACGGTGGTCATATGAGCCACAGTGCAAAGGTCTCATCATAGTCACGACCATGTTCTGCTGAAAACCACGAGCCACAAGACGCGCTTTATAGCGCTCAAGAGATCCATCGAGGCGGGTTTTAATTTTATAGACCCACTTACACGTGATAGGACGAACAGGAAGGAGGAGACAAGATCCCGGTGCCGGTCGCTCAAGCGCAGCGATCTCCTCAGCCATGGCAGCTGCCATTCAGGATGACACGCGGCATCCCGATAAGAAGTCGGCTTGGAGACTACGAGAGACCATCTTGACTAGGGAGTAACGATCTGGAGCACTGACGCCGAACAGGCCGTGAGGAAGAAAGCTCATCCAGAAGATGACTCATCGAAGAGGAGGAAGAAGGAGTCGCGGAGGAAGGATCCAGCCGGAGACCGAGGAGAACTAGGGGAACTAGGCGGGAGAGGAGGTCGCTGAAGAAGAAGGAGGCGCAGCGAAGGAGGTGGAGGAGGTGGAAGAGAAGGGGCGGAAGGTGTATCGGAAAAAGAAGAAAGGAGATCATCCATTGGGTAAGTACACGAGGTGGGGCGAGGATAGAAAGGACGCGTCTCATCGAGCGTGACATCACGAGATGCGCATCTGACGACCAACAGGGTCCCAACAGCGATAGCCCTTATGCTCATCACTATAGCCAAGAAAAACACACTCAACAGTCAGGCGGTTAGTTTGGTGCGTTCACGAGGAGGAGAAGGACATAGCAAACACAACCAAATAAACAAAGAGTCGAGTAGTCCGGACAGGGAGCGGAGAGACGCTCGAGAGGAATGCCACCCTGAAGAGCAGCTGAAGGCTGGATATTAATGAGGTAAGTCGACGTAGCAACAGCCTCAGCCCAGAAATGCGGCGGAAGAGAGGAAGCAATCATCATAGTGCGGGCAGTCTCAAGAATATGGCGATGCTACGCTCGGCGACACCATTTTGAGCATGGGCGCCGGGACACGAGAATCGAGCAAGGTGCCACCTCAGCAAGGATGCCACGCAGTCTTTGGGAGATATACTCTCCTGCAGAATCAGCATGAAAAACACGAATAGGCGTGGAATACGAGTCTGAACCATGGCATAAACGCTGATAAATAGCAAGCACCTTGCTGCGAGGCGCATAAAAATAACCAGGTGTACCGTGAAAATCATCAATAAACAAAATATAGTATCGGTGGCCCCTTTCAAGCAAAGGGAGCAGGACCCACACATCTGAATGGACTAAATCAAAAGGTCGTTGAGATCTGAGACACACTAGTAGGATAGGAAGCTGAATCTTTACCTAACCTACAACCGACACGAATGTAACGATGACACATCTCCGAGACACACCCGAAGATCACGACGAACTAAGGATGATAAGCAGGAGCCACAAAGATGACCCAGCCGATGATGCCCGCTGAAACGAGCAGGATGTGAAGCGACAACGCAGGAGAAGTGGCGGAAGAAGTGTCGGAAGGAGCGTGAAGCCAGTCTAACTCCTAGAGCCCGGAGACTCAATGCTGCGAGGCCAGCTCAACCAGAGCACTGTATGATGGTCTGAACAGCACAAGAATCAGCATCAAGAATGACACGACAACCAGAATCGATGGTGACTAGCGGAGAAAAGGTTCATCTTAAGGCTGGGAACATGAGAAACATTAGGAGCAGAGAAGGAGGAAGTAGAGAGGGTGCCTCATTTGGAAAGCAGGAAGAGAGGTACCATCAGCCGTAATAACACGGACATGAGAAATAAGGGCGAAGAGCGAAAGAATAGAAGACGAAGTCATATGAAAAGAAGCTCGAATCCAGATACCACGGGGATGACGTACTGGTATGTAGAAGATGATGGTCGCGTGGTGCGGAAGAACTAGGCAGAACTAGCGATTACCCGGCGAGGAGGAGCACATGGCGACAAAGCGGACGAAGACCACGAATGATATCCTGATCGACAGAGCACCAGCAGGAGGTCCGGAAGCACGGGGAGGTCCAGAGGCAACAGCGGAAGATCTGAAGAACCCGGTGGTGACGAGCAAGATATCTTGTTGGCGTAAGCGTGGATCCCTCGTCCGGCAACCAGAGATATCGTGGCAGGCTTGCCACGGTGAGCCATGGGGAGGACGAGAACCACGAGGCTGCTGAGAGTGACTCGACCACAGGCGGTGGAAGCGAAATGCTTGGCGGCGCGAGAGACATGACGAAGCGGCGACAGGGGACCACGAGCAGCAAGAACGAAGAAGGCGTCGAAGGCCAGCACCACGAAGACGAGTCTCCTCAGCCTGAAGCTCAGCGGTACCTCGGAAGGCGGAACACGACCACGGGCAAGCAGCTGGGCAGGCGTGGCTCAAACTCCTTGCGGAGCCGTGACAAGAACTCAAATCGCGCTAAAACTCCAGATCCGCGCCGCGACAGTCGGACGAGGACAGGTGTTACACACCGCTGCGAAGAGAGTCAAGCCGACGCCAAATAGCAGCACTCGGTATAGAAATCATCAATAGTAGAATCACCTGCTTAAGCTCATGCTCTGATGAACCACAGACGGATAAAGAGCATCTCCGGATGGTGATAAGCGACGAAGAAAAAGCCCACGGCGAGCAGCGGTGGGAAGGCTCATGAACTCAGCAAAGGCGTAACATCGGAAGTGAGAACAGCAGCAGCACGAGCATCCTCATCAATCCACTGAGTGTATTCAGCCAGATCCAGCCGGTAGGTCGTAGTAGCAGTAGAATGCGCCTGGACACGGCGCTTATAATCAGCCCGAGCAGAATCATCAGCACTCTAGGCTGCATCCTTGACCGCCTGAGTAGCATCGGGGGCAAGGACAACGGGCGTCGGTACAAGAGGCACAGGAGGCACAACGGGGCGCGGTGGACAGGAGACCTCATCGGAAAGCACACCCCAAACGCGAAGACCGTGCATATGGACACGCATGAAGGCAGCAAAATCAGGATAATTCGCGCCATCAAAAATCACCGGGCAGCGAGGAATCGCAACATAGCCCGACGAGGAAGACATTTTTTTTCTCAAACCAACCTAGATCGGATCTGGCGGCGGCGGGGTCGGCGGCTGGAGGGGCCGGCGGCGGGCGGGGCAACGACCGGGAGAGGACCAACGGCCAAGGGCCGTCTGGCTTGAGCGGCGGGCCGTGATCATGAAGAAGGCGGCGTGGCGGCGTGGTATGGTCGGTCAGCGGCAGCCAGCGGTCTGGTGGTCGAAACAGCATGATGGCGGCGTCGTCCGTGTGCGGCGGCGGCTGACAGCTGACGGCCGGGCAATGGCCATGCACAATGGCGGGCGGCGGGCGTGAAAAATGTTAGGGTAAAACTCTGATACCATGTTAGGGTAATAGATCTCTTGTATTACCAGAGGGCCAAAGGCCAGAATATATAGTACATGTACATGTGCAAATATACAGAAAGCCCCCTAACATATGGGGAAAACTACAATACACAACTATACTCTAACATAGGCGACGTCCATTTCCCTTTCAGAGGGGAAGTTCTATGGTTCATGGTTTTGGTTTCAAGCTAAAACTTTGAGTTCGACTCAGGTTTTGCAACTATCTTCATTTCATTCATGCAAACAAGCACACGATACAAACACACACCACAACAACAAAGGAAAATAGATGGTTTGAAGAACCATTCTGCAAGCTACGATACAGTGGGACTGATACATCTCATGCTACGACAGTGCTCTAGTGCATCTACTCATCGTCGATGAAGTCGGAGTCCTCATCGTCAGTGTAGAAGTCCATGGCATCCTCCTCCAGAAAGTCATCATCATTGCTGAGGTAACAATCCATATCTCCCTGGATGTATTCACCCTCCTCTTCTTCCTCCTTTGCTGCAAGCTGAGCTTCCTACTCCTTGACGGTCTTCTCAAGGTCGGTCACCTTCTTGCGAAAACGGGTGATGGTGCGATCCTTCTTCTCGCGCTGGAGGCGAAGAGACTGACGGTCCTTGACAAGCAGTGAGAAAGTCTGGGCCTTATGGGCGGCAATGGCACGGTTGTGGTTGGCATACTCCCTAGCATTGTCCAATTCCTTCTGGCGATCGTACATCAGGAAGTAAAGGTTCTCCACTTGATGCTTCAGCTTCGGGTGACTTGGCATCTCCATCGGCATTCACATGAAGTCACGCCTTGCATAGTGAGCAAAACGGGTTCCTTGGATTTGGTTGACACTGAGGGCACATAGACGTGCGAGAGCTTCATGCATTGCCCTGGATAATTCATCTAGCCAGTTGTTCTCTCGGACGGAGAACTAGATTCTCCCGGACGTTGGTGCTTCTATGCTTCCTCAAAGATCAGCGGTGACTAGCCACTGTAAGTCTCCTCCTGGGGGTCCTGGAAGTTGAGCTCCAAGAAACTCCGGATGCGGGCGTCCCAATAACTCAGACAGTGAATCTAGATCCCTCTCGAAGATCAGCTGACCTCCGTTTCCCAACTGGTAGAACTTGCTGAACTGAGTCTCCATCTACAAGAATTAAGGATGAGGAAGTTAGTGAAGTGATCAAGTGTGTCAAATTTTAAGTAGTAATGTAAGAATTTTGAGGAACATGAATTTTTGAGAAAGAATGAATTCCCAGGATAAGAGAGGAAATATTTTTTAATAAATACTCACTTTGGTTTTGAAATTAAGTTTTTGGTTCGGACGTCCATTCTAACTAGGGTCTCCTATGGTCAGGATGGCTCTGATACCAACTTGTCAACACCCAGATTTTTAATCCCAGATGCCTGTTATGTCATACATCGCAATCCCAGAATTACCATTTTTGCAAGACATAACAGATTGGATATCATAGTACATCATCCATTAAAAACCATACATAAGGTCTTACACAAATAAGCATCTCATGATCCAGTCTTAATACAACAAGCAGCGTAATAAATAGTAAGCGTAGCGGTGGGGTCCATCTTTAGGGGCACAGGCAATGCTAACGAAGGCAGATAGTCCTAGTTATCATAGCCGTCTTGCTGGCCATCATCTTGGTAGTCTCCTTCATAGTCTGGCCATGAGAATAGCCAGGGACAAAAGCCATGAGTACTCTTTAAGTACTCGCAAACTACCACTAACAAGTAGTATAGTTCTAATGTAAAGTGCTAACTCTAAGTTTAACTATAAGGTTAAGTTTGAAACCTTAGCTGAGTTCAGAAACAAAGAAAGATAAAATAAAGGTCTAGAATCACTTAAGTTGGGAAGCTATTGTCATAGTCACAACCCTGTTGTGGTCAAGTCAAGATTCATCATTCCTTTCATAAGTTATTTTGAAAACATCTGACAACAAAACAGTATGGCCACTCCAACTGCCCATAACCGCGGATGCGGCTATTCGAATAGTTGACACTCTGCAGAGGTGGTACACTTTCAGCACAAGATTCGATACATATGTCAGGGATAACCCTGAATCATCATACTTAGTATGCAGATAATCAAACATAACCTTTCCTTTACACACCCTGGTATAAGCACCTCTCCTATGAGCATGGCCTCCCAACCATGACCATCTGTCATCTTGGGCACTACATAGGTGGACAACATTGAGAGGTAGCCTCATCTCAAACCTCTCCCACGAGGGAACTAATACTAATGCATATAAACTTCCGGCTAAGCCTTACCCAATTTAGGTATTGTGGTTGTACGGTAAATTTGGAATGGTATCACATCCGAATCCAACCATCAGTTTTGTAAAAGGGTCAAGGCTCATGCCTCAACATTTTCATCATCATAAACCATTTGTGTTTCTCAACACATGTCAACACATTTCAATAGAATGACTCCTCATTCCAAGGTTTTCATAATTCATTTTCACCAAGTGTTCCCATCTAAAGTGACTCAAGTTTTTATCTACTCTAAACTACTAGGTTAAGAGTGTTCACTAAGGTGGAAAGATGGGATCAATCTCATGCCATAGAATGACATCTAAAGTTTTCTAAATAGGTCAAGTTTTATACTTTTTATGCTACCTTCAAAACAAGTAAGGGACTTTGGTAAAGTTAAGGAAGTAAAGCTTGAAAATAATACTTGGGGTAAATAATAGTCAAAGTGATATAACCAAAGCATGCCTAAAGCATCTTTGCTCAAATCATCTAGTTTAAGTCTAGCTTGTTAAGCATTCTACTTGCAAAGGTTGGCTTGCATTGTTAATGATGGCTTGCCTTGTGCAGTGCAGTGGTTGAAGTTTTCTTCCTCCTCTTGATAGAACTCCTCCTCCTCGAAAGCTTGGTCGGTACTATCGTCTATAAATACATACGGAGTACACAATCACCAAACAATACTTAACTAGTCTAATTATCACTCTAAGTCACATATTTGATGATCTATTATCATCACAAACATCACAAGTTTTATTAACTAGTTTCATTCTTTTTATTTAAGAAAAGTAATTTCTACTCATTGAAAAATAACTAAGATTTAATATTCACCACTTAAAATATGGGATAATGTGGACACATGTCATCACCACATATTCTAACATGTGGGAATGTGATTTAAGGGTTGGATCACAATTACTTTGA
This sequence comes from Avena insularis, assembly GCA_023614405.1. Taxonomy (NCBI): domain Eukaryota; kingdom Viridiplantae; phylum Streptophyta; class Magnoliopsida; order Poales; family Poaceae; genus Avena; species Avena insularis. The sequence continues at coordinate 259,272,025 of CM042690.1, read as the reverse complement.
TTTAAGTTCATTATTTAATGATTTAAAGTGACTAGAAATGCCTATATAGCATTATTTTGGTACTAGTCCAAAGTCACTGCATGTAAACCCTAATATTATTACATATTCAGATAGGTAGGGTTAAATGTGATTTTTCAGAGTTGGAATCAACTCAAAAGCTAACATGGTTGATTTTATAAAAATGTTTGAATATGCAAATGCTTTTGTCTTCTTATTTTTACTAGGAGAGATCTCTAACTCTAAATGAATTAAATCTAACGGGCTTGGATAGATCTTTTCAGTAGCTTTCTAATACAATTAGAATCACTCCATTTGGATTTGTAAATCTCTCTGAATTGATTTTCAAACTGAGGGACAGAACTAGGTTCAAACTAAATTAGAAAAATCTAAATTTGAATTAAATGGGTCGCGTGGGAAGGAAAACAAGCCGGCCCAGTGGCATCCGCGGCACAGAGAACAACTGACAGGGGGGTCCACCGGTCAGCGGCTCTTTACACGCGAAGCGGTATGGGGCGATGTGGGCTGTTAGATTAGAGGGGGAATCTATGGCTGAGAGGTGTCGTCTTCGGCGATTCGCCGGTGAGGACAAACCCTAGCGGCTCGGTGGGGGTGCTCAGGGGGCATACCAGGGCTCCAGCTACGGCGGCGATGGGGGCGATCGAACGTGTTATCGACGGCGGGCTCAGGGGTGGTCGCGGTAGCTCCTGGGGTGGACGAAATCGACGGCGCCTTCTCCTCCTCTGCAGCTGGCTTCTTCGGCCAAATTCCGGCGAAAAGGTGCTCGAGCTGCTCCGACTAGAGGTGGGGAAGGACCAGTGAGGAGAGGGGAGTGGAATGGTGTGAGTCTTTGGTGGTAGGCGCGTGCTCGGGGACGTGCTTGATGTAGACGGGCGCAGGATCGGTTGATCAGACCGACGGTGCGCCGTATGCACCATGGCGTGGACGACGCGTAGATCGGAGTCGATGGCGGCGTTGTCCGTGCAGTCCTGGGCGATGACGACGAAGACGATCCGAGGGGGTCGGTCGCGGCAGCCTCCCGAGGAAGCCGCACAACGGCAACCCGTAGCTCGATCGGTGGTAGGCGCATGCTCGGGGACGTGCTTGATGTAGACGGGCGCGGGACCGGTTGATCAGACCGACGGTGCGCCGTATGCACCATGGAGTGGACGACGCGTAGATCGGAGTCGATGGCGGCGTTGTCCGTGCAGTCCTGGGCGATGACGACGAAGACGATCCGAGGGGTCGGCCGCGACAGCCTCCCGAGGAAGCCGCAGCAGCCGGCCGCGGGGCGCGGCATTCTGCCGTGAGCGGCGATACCGCCGAAGCGCGGCGTGAGATGGCGACGACGAAGCGCGGTAGATCGTCGATGTCGATTGTCGGAGTAGAGGCGCGGCGATGACGACGGCGGTGGGCGACTCAATCCGATCTAAGATCGGTAAACCAAAAAAGAAAACCAATCAAGAGATAAGAAAAAAAGACTTGTAGGGCAGCCGATCACGGATCGTGCGAACCTAACGTCTGGTTCTGCGGCCCCGACGGAGATCATGGAGATCGACCTCCCGAAGCGGCGCTTCTGGAAGCTGGCAGGGCGATGGCAGCGCGACGCCATGGCAGGCGGCGGCACTAGGGTTTGGTGGCGGGGGAGCCGGCGGCGCCTGGGGGAGGGTGGGCGGCGGCTAGGGTAGAAGAATCGTGGTTAGGCTGATACCATGTAGAAGGATAGAGAGGGAGAGAGATTGGCGGAATATGATGAAAGTATTATTGAGCCTCATGGACGAGTATATGTAGGCGTACAGGAGATCATCTTGGAGTACAGGACAAGTTAGGGTAGAGTCCTAACTATCCTACACCACCTCAATTACCGCGTACACGTATACTTTAACAACCAATTTTGCAGCCGATGCCCTAGAGAGGGGTTACACAGTTCCACCCAAAAAATCTAACATTAACTACTTCCTCTGATCTATACGAATTGTGGCTGATTTAGTTAAATCATCGACACTGATTATGATCGGAAGGCTATACATATCACGAGAAATCATTTTCCCTTTTGAGTTTGTGCAAAATCACATGACCACACCCCCCGAAGTGCGCGCAACGCAAAAAAAACCGCATGATACCCATTTTACTGATCTGCGACTGCGAACGTGGCACATGCGTCCTGACTGATACCTGGATTCTGAACGTACATACCTGGAGATGGAGCGACGAGGAGCGTATGACGTCGGCTCGCGGCCTGCTCACCGCGGCATTATCCAAAATAGGCGCCGTCGCCCCTCGCTACTGCAGTTGCCCCCGGCGCCCGATGCAACAGCAGTCCAGCCATGCACTGGCCGCAGCTGGCTGATGACCGGCATGACGTGCGTTCCTGTACGAAGCATTACAGGCACTGGCAGCTTGGCTAGTCTAGGCAGGCAGCCAGTAGAAAGGAGTCACCGCGCGGCCCGTCTCCCGGCGGCAATGATGCCGCCGGGGCCATGCAGGTGGAGTGGCGTGGCCGATTTGATGCAACTGAGACTCGCGTCGCCCTCGGAGGGGACGTGCGAACTCGAGTGCGCCCGTTCGTTCTTCCAGCGCCTGCCACCGGGACTGCAAGTATTTACAGCTTTGTCTCCTCCGCGCCCGCCCCCTTGTCTTATCTAGCGACCGACCGGGTCATCCACTAATACCCATCTCGAACAAGGCAGGAAGCCAAGAACAGATCAAAATGAATACTCCCCCGAATAACTATACTAGTACTTCCTAACTCTTGAAATAGGACTTTTGTCCCGCTATATTAATATAGCAATCACACGACACAAAAAACAAAAGAAAATGCTAGGATAACAGCAATCACACGCTCAAATAAAAATAAAACGTAGACAGGGACGTATCAACTAAATGACGGTGACCCGCAATCGTTGCACCCTCCGGATAAGTCCCGCCACCTCCTTACAACGACTCATCAGGCCCAAGCAACACCCTCAAGAGGGAAAGCAACAGCTGCTGCCCGGACCAGAGACCGGTCCTAGGGTTTCGCCCAGAACACAGAGGGGAGTGGGGGAAAGGGCAGCCCCGACGCCCTCCACAGAGGAAGGATACTACCCGAAGGCGGCACCACGTCGGTGTCGGGCGTGCCAACAAGGATTTCTCTCGAAACTGACCCCACAACCCCCGGGCGAACCGTTAGAAAGGAGCCTCATGAGGTTGAGGCCTCGCCACCACCAAACTTGTCGTCCACGAGCATGCGCCACCACGATCCCGAAGCCACCATCGTCGTCTCACCAAGCTTACCGTTGCGGGGTCTACAAAGCAGGGGTGAGAAGTAGTTCGAGTCGGGTCAATAGTATCACAACCGTGCGGGAGGGAACTGCCTCCACCGCCATAGGCAGTAGTCAACCGGATACGGCCATGGGCACACCAGTCCCAGATGGGTTCGGATGGGCTCAACGAGCCCGTTAAGCCTCTGCGGAGGCATACCAATCCCAGGAGGGTCCGACTAGGCCCAACGGACCCGTAAAGCCCGCAGCCACGCTACAACAGGCCGGTCGTGGACACCGCTGAACCCTTCCAAAAACCACACTGCCGATGTGTGCAGATCAGGTGAAGCCTAGGGCAGACCAGGCCGCCCAAGACCTAGATGGGGCCCTAAGGGCCCCGATCTGCCCAATAGGACCCGGCCACCGCCGCATGGCCACCTCCTGCCGCCCTGCGCCGCCCCCACAGACCACGGCCATGCCACCGCATCGGTGCCTCCCAGCCGCAGTCGGACCCGTGTTGTCCCTTAGGAGCATCGCCGCCTGGAGAATCGGGTCCCCAACCCCGCCTCCGACGCCAAGGAAAGCCAATCCGCAGCCACCTACGCCAACCGGACTGCGCCTGCCAGCCTCTGCCGGCGGCAACGATGGGGGAGAGATGATGAAGAAGGGAGGTTGGGCTGGAGGTGGATGGCAGCGCCTGTCGCGCTCGTTATACTTCAGAACTTGGAAAAGGCTTCATCAAGACCGATATGATGTAGTAGTAGTACAACGGTCATGCGAATATGCACTTAATGTGCAACATCAGGGGCTGCGGAAGATGATCTCGCCACGGTTCCGAGAAGATCCGGGCATTCCTTTCGCGAGCCTATTCTCCTAAATCATCCTTTGGCCACTTATTTTAGACATGACCCTCAGAAAACTTAGTGCTAGTTACTATATGGTCTCTGGGGGTGACGCCAAACGATAGAGTTGTGACAATCGGCACAATGCATTACTATTGCTCTGCTTAAGTCGAACGAGCTAGCACCTGACACGTTACTAAGAGTGTGTTTGGTAGCCTGCAACTAGTTTTCGTCTCCCTTGAAATCTCGGTGCAACAATTTAGCCTGCAGTTTCTATATTAGAGTGCTCCTAATTTATCTAAATCACAAAAAACGTACTCCCTTGATCCAAATTAGTTGACTCAAATTTATCAAGATACAGATGTATCTAATACTAAATCATGTACAGATACAATTGAATCTAGACAAATTTAAGTCAACTAATTTGGATCAGAGGGAGTAATGTAAATCACATATGATGCTTCCAAATATCAAATCACAAACTCAAATATATAGCATAACAGAGTATCCAATACATACATCGTAGCACTACAAAAGACATCATAATCAGTTTTGACAGATCCATCACATAAGTTTTTGATGACTCCAAGTGCACAGATCATTTGTAGCTAGTTTCGAAATAAAGATATCGGTCCCACAGGAAGCACTAGGCGAAAGACTAAAATACTTTTAACTAAAACTAAACGTAGTACTTAAGGAATAACTTTGAGATACAAGAAAAGTAGAATTGTTTTGGGGGTTTTGATTGAATGAAACAATTAAAATAAAGTAAAACTTAATGCAGAAAGTAAGAACCGCGTATATAAAAGAACTTGAAACTGCAATAGGAAAAAAGGCGTTCTCACGGAGTGGTGGATACACCACTAGTAATTTAGACTAAAAAATAAAGATTATTATAACAAATATTCTTATGATATGTATGTATGTGGGAGGAGCTCCATATATAGACAAATAGGCAGCAACCACTGCTCATATTATCCTTCATAACCACAGCTGACAGATAAACGACATCAATCGTATTATTCCGCTATTAAGGGATTTCTTCTGTGGCATGGATATGGCTTTACGAGTTCTCCTTGTTTCCCCAAGTTAGTACGTAAAAAATGACATCATCTTTATAGTCACGGTAAGTGTTATCACCCCTCCGTCTACTAACAAGTAATCCCTTTCATCATGTCCCATAAGAGGTAAATATTAAGGAGATGCACAACTCCCAACATCAAGATTAAGACATTTAACACATACACATAATAATGTATAACATAATATCTCTATCTTATCTCAATCATATGCTAGGGCTTCTCCATCTCCCCAACAACTAATGATCTACTCAGACATGGAGGCAATCAACATCATGGCAATGGTAATGAAATTAATTGTAAATGAATAGTTCTTGTATAAATCCACAACGAGTACGGAAATTACAATAAGATCTAGATGGATGGAGATGGGATGGATGGAGATGATGGTGGTGCAGCAGTTGATGAAGATGAAGATCAATGCCTTAGCCTTCCAGATCTACGTAGGGTGAAGATGGATCCCTTGGGCGAGTTCCCCCTCCAGATTCCTTTCGGAGGTGAGGTTTTCGGCGATTTCTAGGTGTTCTGTATATCGTCTCCCTGATCCAGTTGCACGGGGTGAAACTATTTGAGGAGGCGGTGGTGGTGCCAACTATACGACCGGAACTATACAGCCGGAAAAAGTATTCCGGTCGTATAGTTGGTCGTTAAACCCTCTGTATGCCTTGGTATCTTCGGGTTTTCTTCTGGTGTTATTGATATTTTCCAAATAAGAGATTTACGTTGTTTTTACTCCTTTTTTCCCCAGTACAACTGCTCTAAGAATTATGTCCATTGTATCCAGCATCTGTCCTGATCCTGGTGAAAATAGACATAAAATGCGCGCGCGAACGCCGTAAAATACCAAGATCCTACAACTATAATGCAAAATAATAATATAAAACATGATGCAAATATGCACTCATCAACTTCCCCAAACTTAGACTCTTGCTCGTCCCGAGCAAGTTTAGCTTAATGGATGTGATCCTCATATTCATGAAGCTGAGTCGATAAAATAAATGAGACAGTTGTAGCATATGTTTATCATATATGATACATAGGAATAAGTTCATGAATAGTACCTTACTCGAACCATCCGAATAATAGAAGGCTTCCACACCTTAGTGATCAACAGGTCACAAAAGATGAATCTCAACATGATGTAAAAGTATTTGGTTCGACCGAATTAGTTAGCGAGGTAGTTCCAAGTGTTTTTGGATTAATATATTCACTTGGGATTCAAAATCTCGAAACGCTTTTTTGTCATACCACAATATAGTGGTGTATGCCAATTTGCTCTTTGCACATTCGCTCTTTTTCTTTTTTTTTAGATATATGCTCACACTTGTGTTTAAGTGTTGTGCAAAGAAGCTAGCCATACATTCCACTTCATGTAGGAATCCAAAGTTTAACGATCTCAATTACCAAATTCCAATTGTATATGAAGCATCTTTATGACTTAAAGATTCTACCTCGACTTGTTCTCACTCTATTTTGATAGCACTTTTAATTTTCCTTTGTTCAAAGTTTCTTTTTCAACTTGACTAATCAGATTATTTTTACTTTTGTAAATCAAACCATGAACTTATAGCATATCGATTAAATTATCTTTATATGTTCCATTAATACCAATGGTGTGGAAGACTCCTATTGTTATCATCAAGTGCAAGTAAAATTATACTCAAGCCATTCATATATCCAATAAGACAAGCACAAATTCAATAATACTCCATATATAATAATAAACTCGGAATTTCACAAATGGGGTCGACTATTCCTTAAGGGAATTCAAATGATGCAAACTTTATTTCTAAACTCAAACTAATGCAAAACTAAAATAGTAATATAAAACTTATAAGATAGATTACAAGGTCTTAAAGATCTCCCCAAGCTTGGAATCAAGCCAGGAGGGATTAAATAACTCCTTGTTGGTACCTATTCCTCCTCCTAGGTAGGAAGAGTATTGCCCTCTTCTTCTGTGTTGCCATCTTTAAATATGCTTGCAAAGCGGATGCTGAGATCGGCCATGTCGTATTGAAGCTTCAAAATTTTCTTCTAGAGAAATTTCTTCTTATCTGTCAACTCAAAAATAGTTTTAATCAAGAAACCAACTCTACCATCGATGTCATCGACATTTTTCTCGAGGTCTTTGCTCATCATCCAGTAGGAGTCAATCCCTTCTCCAATTGTTTGAACACATGCCTTCGAAGCTTTTTCCAACTCATAGATGTTATCATGAATCTCATTTTGCTGCACTTTCTTAGGTTTAAGAGGTGACGGACCAAGAGGAGGTTTATAATAGGATCCTATGTTGTGATGATAGGGATTAGGGAGATAATCATACTTGCTCTTTCCCCGCTCAGCTTGACTCATCATATCCATCCTTTGCGGGAACATGTCCTCCTAGTTTGGGAGAGGCTTGATCTCGATGATGATGATCCTTTAGGTTCTACTTCTTCAATCCTCTTCACGGGATTCTCTTATTTCTTCCTCCAAATCTTGTTGACATGGAAGGTCTGCATGGCTTTGCTGCACGGATATTGTTAGGAGGGGCTTGTATAGGGATGGCGAGGATTTTTTGAGGCTGGAGGTTGTAGCTCTATGAAAACTTAATGAAAAGGGTTAGATGCGATCAGCTTTAAAAGAGGCGGTCAAAAACCCTAGCCGCCATCCGTAACGAGAAACTATACAGGCGCGGCCTGTATAGGTCCCGCCGTATATTTATGAACCGACTATAAATTTTCTTCTATGGTGGAACCAACTATACGGCCGGAACTAAACAGGCGGGATTTTTTATTCCCGCCGTATAGTTGGTCGTTAAACCTTCTGTACTCCGAATAAAATTATTGGATATGGGTCGATATCTATATGATCACAACTATACCGACGAAATTTTTATTCCCACCGTGTAGTTGGTCGTTAAACTATCAGTACCTAGAAAAGAGCTTTGTAGAAGGTATCGATATCTATACGACGACAACTATACGGGCGGAATTTTTATTCCCGCTGTATAGTTGGTCATTATACTATTAGTACCTTTCATGGACGGAAGGGCTGATGTTGAAACAACTATACGACCGCAACTATACGGCCGAAATTTTTATTCCCGCCGTATAGTTGGTCGTTAAACCTTCTGGATCCACCAAAAATTTCCTACTTCTCTGAGGATTCTTTATTAATCCGAAACTTAACGAAATATCAAGTTTTGAGAGAAAAATGACAGCTTAAATTTTCGACCAATATTGGCATTATCAATCTTCCTTTTTCTTCGCTAGAGCTTCAAATGTTCCTTATTTAACACAATCTCAATTAAAAATTTAAAAACTTACTCAAACCTTTACTTCGCATGGGTTGTATCCCATGAAGCGCTCTTTTATGGTCAATAGCTTGACCGTAGTGTTGCTCATTTCGTCTCGAGTCCTTTCTTCTTGCAGTTGTCATTTCTTGTATATCTTTGCTTAATCACCTCTTCTAGGGTGATCACTTGTATTGTGACTGCACTTATATATTCTTTTACTCGATAATGCTTCAAGAGTTGTCCATTTACCATTCATGAAAGAGAGGGTGTTTTTCCCTGGAGCTTCACTGCCCCCGATGAATAAGCTTCTTCAACTATATAAGGGCCTTCCCACTTTGATCTGAGCTTACCTGGAAACAACTTAAGACAAGAATTGTAGAGCAACAGTTTGTCTCCACTTTAAAAAGGTCTTATTTTCTATTTTTTATCATGCCATCTTTTCACTTTTTATTTAATCAGTCTAGCATTCTCATAAGCCTCACTTCTAAACTCATCTAAAGCATGAATATCTAATAAACGTTTTTCTCCTGATGCTTTAAGATCATAGTTTAGGTTCTTGATTTCCCAAAAAGCCTTATGTTCCAATTTTAAAGGTAAATGGCATGCCTTACCGTATGCCATCTTATAAGGTGTCATACCCATTGGATTTTTAAACGCAGTATGGTATGCCCATAAAGTGTCATTTAACTTGTATGACCAATCTTTTCTTGATTTATCCACCGTCTTCTCAAGTATGGTCTTTAATTCTCTATTGGAGAGTTCCACTTGACCACTCGTTTGAGGATGATATGGTGAAGCAACACGGTGAGTTACTCCATATTTGCTGAGAATTTTCCTAAAAGTTCCTTTCATGAAATGAGAACCACCATCAGTGATTAAAAATCTAGGAACTCCAAACCTCGGGAATATAACATCCTTGATCATCTTCACTAAGGCAGCTGCATCTACATGACTTGTTGGAATAGATTCAACCCATTTAGTAACATAATCGACAACAACAAGAATATGAGTTTGACCATTTGATTCTATAAAAGGTCCCATGTAATCCATTCCCCATACATCAAAGGGTTCGATTATAAGACTATAATTCATTGCCATCTCTTGTCTCCTACCTATATTACCTCTTCTTTGGCAAGCATCACAGTGTTCTACATACCTGTGTGCGTCCTTGAGAAAGGTGGGCCAATAGAATCCGGATTGAAGTACCTTTGCTGCAGTTCGCGTGCCTACATGATGTCCTCCATACGGGCTATCATGACAAGCTTGCAAAATTGCATTCATTTCATGGTTAGGAACACACTTCCAAATCATTCTGTCAGGTCCATGATGATATAGATACGTATCATCCCAAAAGTAATACTTAAGATCATTAAAGAATTTCATCCTTTGATTTCTTGTCATACCAGGAGGTATAAATTTTACTGCGAGATAGTTAGCATAATCTGCATACTAAGGATCAGCAATTTCAACATTTGCTAAATATTCTCCCGGAAATGACTCATTTATAGGTATGAGGTTAGTAATTATTCCCTCCATCGTAGAGAGATGATATGCTACCAGATTATCCTTACCCCTCCTATCTACTATTTGCAAATCATATCCTTGTAGTAATAAAACCCACCTAATCGATTTGGGCTTCGCATCCTTCTTCACAAGGAGGTGAAGCAAAGCTTCATGATCTATATGAACTATTACCTTAGAATTAATGATGTAAGATCTAAATTTGTCGCAAGCAAAAAATTATAGCTAGGAACTCTTTTTCTGTAGTAGCATAATTTTTCTGAATCTTATTAAGAGGTCTACTAGTGTAATAAATAACATTTAAAATCTTTCCGCCTCGCTGTCCTAACATAGCCCCTAAAGCATAGTCACTAGCATCACACATGATTTCGAAAGGTTCATCCCATTTTGTAGATTGCATGATGGGTGCTGAAACTAATTTGTTTTTAAGGTTCTCAAAAGCTGCAATGCAGTTATGATCTAAGTGGAATGGAGTTTCTTTCTCAAGAAGTTTGGTGAGAGGCATAGCTATTTTAGCAAAATCTTTTATAAAACGTTTATAAAAAACTGAATGTCCTAGAAACATTTTTAAGTTTTTTATGTCCTGAAGTATTGGAAGATTTTCTATAGCATTTATATTAGTTTTATCTATTTCTATACCCTTCTCCGAAACCTTATGCCCAGAAACATTACCTTCTCTTTCCATGAAACGGCATTGTTCCCAATTAGAAACCAAATTTGATTACATGCATCTCTGCAAAACTTTGGTTAGATTGTAGAGGCAATTATCAAAGGTTGTTCCACAAACAACAAAATCATTTTTTAGAACTTCCATAGTCTTCTCAACAAAATCATCAAAGATTTTTAAAACACATTCTTGAAAAGTCGCTACTGCATTACATAAGCCAAACGGAATTAATCTATAAGCATATGTGCCATAAGGGCAAGTGAAAGTTGTTTTCTCTTCATCTTCCGGTTGTATGGCAATTTGAGAATATCCAGAATAACTATCAAGAAAACATAAATAAGAATTATTACTAAGTCTTTCTAGAATTTTATCCATAAATGGTATAGGTTTATGATTTTTTCGTGTCGCATGGTTTAGTTTTCTAAAATCAATGCACATGCGATATCCAACAATAGGTTTTACAGGAACTAGCTCACCATCCTTATTCATAGCAGCATCAAGACCCCCTTGTCTTGGTATGCAATGAGCTGGGTTAACCCACTTACTGTCAGAAATAGGATATATTATGCCTGCATATAACAAGCGTATAACCTCTTTTCTTACTAGTTCCTTCATTTTCGGATTAAGCCTTCTTTCTGTATCAACTACAGGTTCAGCATCATCAACCATGGTAATCTTATATGTTACAATAGATGGATCTATTCCTTTAATATCACTTAGAGTATATCCAAAGGCTTCACGATGCTTAACCAAGACCGAAATGAGTTTATTTGTTTAATTTTTTGATAGATTTTTGCTGATAATAATTGGACATTTATTTTCATTATCTAAAAACTCATACCTCATATCGTCTGGAAGTTGTTTCAATTCAATTGGCGGAGGTTCTTCATCTCCTTTTCTTACCAGTTCTTCATAGTGATGTGGATTTTGTGCTTCTGGAACTGAATCAAGGTAATCACACATGTATTCTCTCTCCTCATCATCTAGTGCTTCCTCCCAATTAATTAGGCTCCTCTCTAATTCATCTTGTGGAGTACTGAAATGAATTGCGGCCAGCTCGGCAATCATTTTCTCCTTCTTGATATCTTCCACTTCATATGGCCTCTTCTTTAGTTTGGCAAAGTGGAATGCCATTTCCTCTTCTCCAAACATCAGCGAAATAGTCTCCTTCTTATTACCAACTTGAGATTTGGTTATGGAAACAAAAGGCCCGCCTAAAAGAATAGGACAAAAAGAATCTCGAGGCATGTCAAGAATATGAAAATCAAGGGGGGTACATGAGTGATCGCTCTGTTTCAAAATATAAGATGTTTTAGCTTTGTGAAAGGAGTGTATCTAGACCTCTTTTAGTGTTTAGATTCATCTAGATTTGGAGTGAACCTACACATCGAAAGGGTTAGATACACTATTTTCACAAAGCTAAAACATCTTATATTTTGAAACGGAGGGAGTAGATGTTTCTGATAACCCCTTCCGGTTTTATATTAGTTCTATTAGATAATTTAATAGTAGTGTCTACCGGTTCCACGTCTGGATTATTTAAATTGTAGCGAAGTTCCTCATAAAGTGATGAAGGCATAAAATTTATAGTGGAAATCGGCTCACAAATTCTGTATAAGAAAGTTTCTCCACAATATATAGGAGTCATAGGTTTAGAAGTTTCGTTACCTCGTACCTTACCTTCGATGAATTCTGAGGTTTCAAATTCTAGCATAACCACTTCATTATCCACTATTCATTCTTCCATAAGATCCTTCAATATAACATTATTTATATTGGTAGCTTCGGGGTTCTTTTATGGTTTCTTTAATCTTATCTTTATTTGTTCTTCCTCTTTTTGCTTTTTCTTGATATTATCTTCAATAGGTGCAGAGGAGAACTCTTCCATTAGCGCTCTTGCACGCTTCTTTTCTTCGAGGGGTTTATGGGGCTCCCATTCTGTAGGTACATGTAAATGCCCTGCATAATTCTCAATAATTTTTTTTACTGAGTAAGAATCAATACCAAGGGTTTTAATCATCGCATAAGTCCTTTCATTTGCAAGGAAATCGTTAACACAAGCATATTCAGAAAAGCTATTTGTAATGTTCTCCTTGTTTTTAAGATTTTCCGTTGCCTCCCTCATTTTCATTATTAATTTCCAATCTTCATCATAGGTATAGGATAGAAAACTACCATTAGAAGCAGTGTCTAGATTCATTCTATTTTCATTATTAAGCCCTCCATAAAAAGTGTGAGTGATTAACCAATCAGGCAAACGATGATGGGGGCAATTATCTAGATAGCTCTTGTACCTTAGATACCCTTCATACAAACCCTCATCAGGATTATTTTTGAAACTAATAATAATACCTCTCATCCTGTGAGCTTTGCTTTCTGAGTAATATTTTGATAGGAAATTGGTTGTCAATTCCATCCAAGTCCTTGGTGCTTCTGCACAAAAAGATCTATACCAGTTGCAAACATTATTAGAGAGAGTTTGTCTAAACAACTGGGTTTTAACCATATCAAGTTTACAGTCATCGAATATAAAGAACTGAGAACATCTTCAAGGAATTGTAAGTGTCCATACGGACTCTCTTCATTGGTTCCTGCAAATTTCTTAGAGTGCAATAGTTCAAATAATAAAGGGTGGATCTCAATTCCATCCGGATTTATGCTTTTATTGACAGTTATAAAAGCGTCCATGGGAGAATGCATTTTCCTTACTGCCACAAGCTGGATTAAATGCTAAGTGTTGTCCATTGTTGCGGTCCTGCAACTTAAATTAAAAATTAGTACAACAAAAGTAAATAACTAAAAGTAAAGTGACTTATAGCGCTAAGCTCCCTGGCAACAGTGCCAGAAAATAGCTTGATGACTGCAAGTGCACATATTATTTGTAGCTAGTTTCAAACTAAAGATATCGATCCCACAGAGAGCAGTAGGCGAAAGAATAAAATGCTTTTAACTAAAACTAAACGTAGTACTTAAGAAATAACTTTGAGATGCAAGAAAAGTAGAATTGTTTTGGGGTTTTTGATTGAATGAAGCAATTAAAATAAAGTAAAACTTAATACAGAAAGTAAGAATCGCGTATGTAAAAGAACTTGAAACTGCAATAGGAAAAAAGGCATTCTCAGGGAGTGGTGGATACACCACTAGTAATTTAGACTAAGCAATCAAGATTATTATAACAAATATTCTCATGATATATATGTATGTGGGAGGAGCTCCATATGTGGACAAATAGGCAGCAACCACTGCTCATATTATCCTTCATAACCATAGCTGACAGATAAACAACATCAATCGTATTATCTCGCTATTAAGGGATTTCTCCTGTGGCATGGACATGGCTTTATGAGTTTCCCTTGTTTCCCCAAGTTAGTACGTAAAGAATGACAACAGCTTTATAGTCATAGTAAGTGATATCATCCCTCTGTCTACCAACAAGTAATCTCCTTCATCATGTCCTCATAAGAGGCAAATATTAAGGAGGTGCATAACTCCCAACATCAAGATGGAGACAATTAACACATACACATAATGATATATAACATAATAATCTCTATCTTATCTCAATCATATGCTAGGGTTTCTCTATCTCTCCAAGAACTAATGATCTACTGAGACATGGAGGCAATCAACATCATGGTAATGGTAATGGAATCAATTGTGAATGAATATTTCTTGTATAAATCCACAACAAGTATGGAAATTACAACAAGATCTAGATGGGATGGATGGAGATGATGGTGGTGCAGCGGTTGATGAAGATGAAGATCGATGTCGTGGCCTCCTAGATCTACGTAGGGCGAAGATGGATCTCTTGGGCGAGTTTCCCCTCTAGATTCCTTCCATGTGAGATCCAGGCACATGGCTTAATAGGATTGATAGGATACCCATATCAACAAGTTGCAACTTCTTTTCCGAAAGCTCATTTGAAAAGAACTCTAAGGTTAAGCGTGCTTGGCCTAGAGCAATTCTAGGATGGGTGACCGACCAGGAAGTGGGTAACCGGGTGCGCACGAGTGAGGACAAAGTGTGCAGAAAAGACTAGTGTTGGTCTGTGGGGCCAGTCTAGATATCCTATTAAACTGCCAGGAGTGACACCCCCGGGCCCAGGAGTGGACGGGGTGTTACAAGTGGTATCAGAGCCGACCCTTGCGATTACATGGGTGTGTGCGGGTCAATGGCGGGACATGTGGAGCATGGCACATGTGGCCCGGAGTGGACACGGCATGGCACATGTGCCGGCACTGGACGCACAGACGCGTGCCAAGAGGGAACGTTCCTGGGGTGTGCTTGATCGATGAGGGCATCGATCTTCTAAAGGGTGGGTGTATGTGAGATCCAGGCACATGGCTTAATAGGATTGATAGGATACCCATATCAACAAGTTGCAACTTCTTTTCCGGAAGCTCATTTGAAAAGAACTCTAAGGTTAAGCATGCTTGGCCTAGAGCAATTCTAGGATGGGTGACCGGCAGGAAGTGGAGGTGCGCATTTAGTGAGGACAAAGTCTTGAGAAAAAGACTAGTGTTGGTCTGTGGGGCCAGTCTAGATATCCTATTAAGCTGCCAGGAGTGGCCGGGGTGTTACATTCCAGATGTGAGGTTTTTGGTGATTTCTGGGTGTTCTGTATGTCGTCTCCCCGATCCAGTTGCATGGGGTGAAACTATTTGAGGAGGCAGTGGCGGCGCCAACTATACAACCAGAACTATACGGCCGGAAAAAGTATTCCGGTCGTATAGTTGGTCGTTAAACTTTCTGGATGCCTTGGTCGCTTCGGGTTTTCTTCTAGTGTTATTGATATTTCCCAAATAAGCGATTTACGTTGTTTTTGACTCCTTTTCTCCCCAGTACAACTGCTCTAAGAATTGTGTCCATTGTATCCATCATCTGTCCTGATCCTGGTGAAAATAGACATAAAACGCGTGTGCGAACACCGTAGAATACCAAGATCCTACAACTACAATGCAAAATAATAATATAAAAAATGATGTAAATATGCACTCATCAGTTTTCAAGAGAAGTTTAAGTGTGATCGTCTTCACACAGATTAAATCAATTTTCGACCAACATGGTACCCATGTCCTTCAGGGTAACAAGTGCTACGATGAACTATTGATTGCTTGGTCTTCAGTTAAGTCTGTGACAAACTCCTGATGAACAAGGAATAAAATGAACTATAAATCACTTTGCTGCAAACAAGGAAACATGGATAGTAGCATATATACTATCTAGAAGATCATATATTTTCTAGTCTAATAAAAGAAATAGGTCTATTGTTGGACCTAGGAGTTCCTTCTACCTTCATAATCTACAAAGTCAATAGATAAACACTTGTCAGGATATGCACGTTTGATAAATCTATAAGCTATGAGTCGTTATTCACATACATTTACAAATGGCCAAGCAATTTTGATGTGAAGATCTTGGACCAAATTCTTAACATTTCCGAGTGACCTAGGCAGTGGCAGATGCTTTTCCACTACAAAATCGATCAAGATCTTGCAGTAATCCCCTAATGGTTGTCCATCATCCCACAGTGCATGCTTGTCCATTGAAGTTAACTTCCAAAATGCAACTGTCCTATCACTTGTCATGGATCGCAAATCCAATCTTGATTCAATCTACAGGAAGTTAATGTAGCATCAACAATATATGCATTTCTGAAAGCTAGCATACATATAGAAGACATATACTCGAGTTGCGTAGTTAGTCGAACTCAAAGACTTGAGAACTTCCTCTTCATGTTGGTCCTCAGGCTATAAAAGTGTAGAGATCAACAATTGTAATGCATAACACTATAATATGATGGAGTAAGTACTGAATTGTGCAATGATCACCTACGACAAGCGCATAAAATGTGGAGGCCTAGAAAGACCCCCTGATTTTTTTTCTTGGAACTATTCCACCAATAGATGAAACTGCAGTTCCCTTTGAAGAAAAAATAACAATGTGGTGGGTAGCCTCAACAACATTTGGAGGGGTGGTTATAGCAAGACCAGCAACATCTAGAGGGGTGGTTATAGCAGCAACAACACCATATATTGTTAGCACTTCAGTATAAACAACTACTTCAGTTAGCACAACATCAACTGGAGTAAGATCAGGGCCACCTTCTGTTGGGGTAAGCACAACATCCACATGAGCCGACAATACATGAGCAGGAGGAGGAGTTTGAATTCTTCTAGTAGATGCAACAGGATAAGCTAGCATAGAACAATGAATAAATTCAGCACTTCTGACACTTGGGAGAGTAATTACATCACCACAAGGAGGTAGCATAGAGCAAGGTGTCACTTCAGGAATTCTAAGAGCTATGGCACCAAAAAGTGCCACATCTAGGATAGGCTGCAGAGATTTAGACATTCTTCAAAGAGGTGATTACACACTAGTTTTTTGTTGACTAGTGATTTACACTACTATGCAAGATTGGTTAGCAAAAATTCCTTAAATATCCAACTTCTTCTATAGTACATTAATTCTTTCCTCCTGGGTATCCAACATGGCGATAAGGACAACATTCGACATCCTAAGCTCACAGCTCTCCTCTATTATTTTTGTACTCAAAGATGTAAACATTAAAAAATATGATATTAGGCAAAAAAAATATGTAAATATTTAGAAATAGATACCAAGTATACGTAGACAACTTAGATGGTACTCACCCCTATGTACCTTTCCCTAGCAAAACTCCTTAAGTATGGCAACCATTTGTTTAATTGGTATAGTTTTCTGCATTCTTTCGAGCTTTTTTCTTGCTCCAATACTCACGCAACACTGCCTGAGTCAGGTTTGTAATACGACTTCTTTAGCGTGCTTTTGAAATCACTTCATTTCTTTCTAGCCGGCCTCACCATCCAATCTTTACACAAAGGATCAATATCAAAATATTTCTCTATTTTAAGAAACACGTGTTAGGATAATAAGACTAATGTAAATAGCAGTAATGGTTAATAGGGAAAACTCTGATTATGTGCAGTATGTTCCACAACTTCTACTTCTAACCAGCATTCCTCTAGTCTGTAAACCTGAAGGATATGTCACCTTTTTTTGCTAGATATGCAATTGGGTTAGCAAAGTTGGCCTAGTTGCCCACAAGGTTGGCCTAATTTGTTGAATTTGACGAAAATTTTGAATCTTTCATTACCCCTTGTTATTGACGTCATCTTAATAGGACCCCTCACGTTCCTCTGATTCATCACTCTCACTACATGAATCTCTGATCTGGGAAAATGAAGAATCTTTACAACACGATACAGACCACGGGAGGATCTCGTTGTCTAGAAGCACCTTGTCACCTAGAGAGCAGTGGCACGATCTCATTGTCTAGCACCACCTCGTCAACGCCGTCGGCTGCCATGGCCATCTCAGACGGAGCTCATCGAGGCAGCGGGACTATAGACCACACGTAGGCATTGATGGAGAGAGAGATAGATAGAATAAAACCGGATGGATAAGTCATTCGTGGTGGGGTCTGGTTTGGATCCCCTGGAGTTGGAACTCAACTCCACCGAGTGGAGTTGGAAAAATCTCAGCGGTTACATTCTCTATATGGATCAGATTTCTCCACATCTCTACATTCCCTTGAAGGCATTGACTTCCTCTTTTGGATAAGGTCATGAAACTCGAGGACAGCAAAACAATTCCCATCGTTTGTCCATTAGCTAGTGACATCCCTCGTTAGCTCCAATAGTCAGAACGATGGACTAAACCTAGCCTCCGCCATCGAGTAGTTGCCATACCACGCGAGGACCTCCACCGAGTCATCGCTACACCAGGAGCTCACCCCGAATCATGAGCGTTTAGCATCCACTGAGTCACTATCGCACCTGCAGTTCGCCCTGCAGCGGGAGGTCACAACTTCCATGGAGTCCGCCACACTAGGGTATCACCCCAAAATTTGATGTTAATTTTTCAAACTTCACCTAGATTTTTTTTAATATAGATGGTGTATAAACACTTTTTGCTTGTTGTAGTACTGGCGTGCCCTTTAGTTTTAGCATCGACAACTCTTTATTGACTTCATGTTTAGACTTTAACTCCTTCTCACGCTTCTCTAGGACTGCCCTTTCAAAATGTTTGAAGAACCTCACTATGTCCAAATTAAATTTCAGATGTTTCTTCAGGTCCTTATTGAAGCTCTCGCTGAGTTGTGTGCTCTGCATTCCTAATGTAAACACAACACACATGTAGAAATAAGCCCACTTGTGCTTTAGTTTATAAATACCATCTAACCAACTTCCTTCCTTCACCTTAGATTCCATCCACTTGAAAAATTCTTCAAACTTCCCTTTTTTATATAAACTAGACTTCTTCTGCGCCCTCCCGGGGCGCAGCTGTGACACGAACCATTGTATGTCATCTTGGTTACGTAGATCCTCTTATTACACTGTCAAAGTCCATCAACCGTTATTGTTAGGTGTATCGATGATCGATAAATTCGTGGATATAGAGAGTGTACACAACATCCGTCCATGAGGCAAAGTTTGGAGGAGTTATGCCCTAGAGGCAAATAATAAAGTGTATTATTTGATATATCTCCTATATGTTTCATACTGTGCTATAACTGTGTTAATATGAAACGTTAATACACGTGTGGTATATAAACAAACCGTGTCTCTAGTTACCTCTAGCAAACTAGTTCATTGATCATGAGGATGGTCTGGGTTTCAAGATCATGGGCATTTATGCCAATTATTAGTTGAATAACATGATAGACAAACATCCGACCATTATATCTTGAATGAGATCTAGTTACAAAGTTCACCATTGATGATAAAACACAGAGAACCTCGCAACCAGATCATTTGACTGTGAGGTAATGCAAATCACCATTCCGGAGGAAGTTTAGATGGTTATCAAGAATCATCTCGTAACAGGGTGATCAAAAATGTGCCACTCAGGTTTTCGAAAGGGATGCATAGAGGAGTACATATCAAGACCAGGATTTGTCTAATCCATGTAACGGATAGATACATGTGGCCATCTCGGTGACGTTGCATTAATGAAGCTTGCAAGCATGTGACTTGGTCACGGAATGCAGCGACATGAGAACGAGTAAACAAGTCCATTGGTAACGAGACCAAACTAAAGTATGGGGATACCGGAGATCAAGTCTCGAATAAATTAGGTATCATATGACAAGGGGAACAGGAAACGACTATCTCACGGTTCGAGCGATTATATTCGTGAAACGCACGGGGGTCACATGGTCATCCAGGTCCCTCTATTGATCATTGATGTGAGAGTAGTCTCAATGATGTCCGGAGTGTTTTCGAACCGAAAGATGTCACTCTTAAGGGTAGGGACACTTAGGGTAGATGAGGTATCATAGGAGAAATAGAGAAAGAGAAACCGGAATAGTTCTTGGTAACATCCGATGGAGATCGGAAGAGGTCCGGAAGGTGTTCCGGAGTGAAGGAATAATATAATATGTGTATTTAAATGTTAATTCGGGAATTAATATTAAATATATAGTTTATTTTATTATTAAAGGCTTCATAATGCTAATGGGCCTCACCCGAAGGGAGGCCCAATAGGCATGGCGCCTAGGGAGAGGGGGCCAGCCAGCCTGGGCTTGGTGGGCCACCCCAGTGGGGGCCACCTAGGGCTAGCGGCTGCCCCAAGGTGGCCGACGAGTGTGGGGATTAGTCCCACACCGCCTGGCCCTTGGGTGGTGTGCCCCCCCCACTATATATAGGGGTCTCCCCTCCCCCTTTTAAATTGTCGTGGTGGTGTCACGACAGATGTCATGGATAGGCTAAAGGTAGGGCCAATATGCACTAGAGGAATCCAGGGAGGGATAGTGTGGTGATTCCACACGCAGAAGCTTTGTATTCACTAGGTTCACAAGGTTTACAAATGCTCCTTGAGCTGTATTGGGAAGAGGAGCAAGAAGAAACTCTCTTACTCTCACCACTACCTATCTCCAAGGAACCAACTACCCAAATGCCCCCCCTCCTACAGAGGCCCTAGTCCTCCTTATAAAGGTGAGGCTAGGTCTCCAATTAGGGCATACGTGGAGGCATATTCCTGAGAATATGCCTCTTCCCAAAATAGCAAACCGACCGGGTCACTTTTCGCCATCGTAAGCCATATAGAGGCTACGTAAGCCTCTGCGGCGCCAGCGTCATCCGACACAGGGCGCGTCACCCTTGTCGGCCACGCCTCGGTGGTCCTTCCCTCTGTCTGCTTCGCTCATGCTCCAGCGTACAGTGACCACCTTTTGACCAGCGAGATACCTTCCTTCTCTTGCAAGCCTAATATAACCCGGGTCGTGCCTGGTTAATCCGGCCCCGTGGGTACCTGCATAAAAGCTACGTAAATCCTGCTAGCATACGGCATACGTCAGTCGGGACTCAGTTAGGTGAACATCCTCCGGTCCGGGTTACTCCATGATTCGGCCTGCCTTGAGGTGACTCGGCCAGCATTTGCTTTGACCTTGCCGTACCTCGGCTAACTCGGCCTTTATACCCCGGCATGACCCTACCCGGGGGTATCCCCCCAACATTAGTCCCCAAAGCTGATGCAGTCTTAGCAGCTTCAGCCGCTAAGGCCACGGCAGGTTCAATTTACCGAGCCTTTTGCTCCCTTTTCCGAGTTACCTCATAGCCCGGATTTTATGGGCTAACTTTCCTATGGCACATTCCGAGTTTTCACTCCCAGGCCGAGTCACCCTCCAATTTTCCGGATTATCCTTCCTTCTCTCGTACGCTTCCCCACGTCCCACGTGGAGGGTAATCATCATCTTGCCTCATTTTAAGGGCATGCGCTAGTTACTGCATTTATTATCAGGTGTTACTGTTGCACACGTCACGTCGTGACTGCCTCCTCGTTAACTGTATCACCACGTCGCGTCATGGGATCCCCTGTGCCATGTGGCTCTTCCTATGGCTTGCCTCTGATTGGCTGACCCAGCAGATATGCGGCCACACCGTGTGGCCTCGACGCACCGAACAATCCCACTACCCTCGCTGGGGCGTGGTTAAATAGGAGAGGGGCGCGCCCCTTGGCCATTTTCCCGTTTTTGCGCCCCTCTGCCTCTTCTGCCTCTTCTTCTTCCTAGCGACAGCGCCACCGCCGCCGTATCTGCTCAGCAGCGCCGCCACTGCATCGTGCTTTCTTGCACCTGCCTCGCCGCCGCTCCTGTGCAGCTCCCCCGTCACGGGTCCGCGCCAGTCCAAGTCTCTGCCTCCCACCTCCGACAGGGTCAGTGAGGACAGTGATCTAGATATGACCGAAGAGGAGCTCGTCGTCGCTGAAGAAGAGATGGAAGAGGGGCGGAAAATGCGGAGCGTGGTGCCTGGGCCGGTTCCTAGGTGTGCCAGGATGACCTGGACTGGCTCTACCGCACCCGCCGCATCCCCGAGGGCGTGACTGCCTGCCTCGCCTCCGAGGATCTCGCTCCCTCACCCAATCCGGGTGAGTTCGTCGTGTTCCTCTCTCACTTTCAACGCGGCTTCGGCCTGCCCATGAGCGATTTTTTCCATGACTTCCTCAATATCTACGAACTCCAACCTCACCATCTCCCGGCGAATGCCATCACATCCCTTTCTTCCTTCGCCTCCACCGTAGAAGGATATGCCGGTCTGTGGCCCACTAAAGAGCTTTGGATCCAGTTCTTCGGTCTGCGAAGGAACGTGATTCCGAATAAACTGCTTGGCCCGGAGGACAAACATCTGACACAATTTGGTGCTGCCTCTATTTGTCCCCGGAAGCAATCTGTCTTTCCCCGGGTTACGGGGCTTGATTCCTGCAAGGGTTGGGCCCGAACTTTCTTCTATGTCAAAAATGGAACGGATGAAGACCTGATCCGGCTACGCCCCTATGCTCCGGGTCCTCCTAATCCGGATTTGTGGGACCGGGTTTCCAAGAAACCCACCGTCTTGGCGAATCAAGTCAACAAGCGGTTCCAGGAGATGAAGGACTTGGGGCTACACAACAAGGACGCGATGATCACTTTCGTCCGCAGCCGGATCTCCCTTCTCCAGAAGCGCACACACAAGCTTTGCCATATGAGCTGGTGACTTGACCCCAACCGGACTTCTTCCTTTGAACTGAACAACACCGAGATATTCCACCGAGTCAAGGCCCTTTTTATGACTGACAAGGACTTCTCTGCTGATTGAGAGTGGGGATTGGAGCATTATTGCCGGGACAAGCCTCCTCCTTCGGTAAATCTCGTGATTCAATCTTTTTCCGAGTTATATCCTATGTCGGAGTATGTGGCTCATTTGATCCTTTTGTATTTCTTTCTTAGTTATTTCTTCAGCAAACCCTTCAAGATGGCATCGAGCCTTCCCTCAAATGGGCGAAGGATTGACTTGCCTCGGACGAGGAGGAGCCAGATCAGGAAATGTTCCTGCCATTCCCGGATGCAACCAAGCGACCCACTGGTAACTTCTCTTCCTTAAGAGATTGGCCTGACGATGAAGATGATTCTGACGTTGAGGTGATGGAAGCATTTGAAGCCGTACCCCTTTCTTATGCATTTCCGGCTTCAGCTAACCCGGCAGGGCAGATCCATGAAGATCCCCCTCTTGCTATGGGTGAACCGGTCCCAGAGGCATCCAGGAAACGGGCTGCCACTTCTGTTGCTTCTTCCGGACCTCCCAAAACAACCAAGAGGAGGAAAAAGTCCGCAGACAAGACCGCCACCAAGCCTCCGACAAAGGCCATAGTCCGGAGAGCTCGAAAGCCCAAGGAGCCTTTGACTTCTGACGAGTAAGTCACTTTTCTCTTTGTCTAATTCTTTGCTTCATGTTTTTCTATCTATATGCCTTTCTTTTGTTATAACTTGTTATTCCTCATTTGATTCGGTAGGGCTGCGGTGGAGGTTCCTCAGAGCGGCTCCAGCATCGCTTCGCCTCTCCGGCATAGCCCATCTCCCCCTCGTGGCGATGATACACGCCCGCTGAGCCCCATTCAGGAGGGTTCAGCAGCTGCTCTAGGTTCTAGCTCACCTCGTCCAAAGGAAGTCAACCTCGGAGCAGGGGGAAGTGGTACGGCCGAGGTAGCGGATGCTCCCAGCTTCTCATCGGCTCAGCCGCAACCTGCCACCTCCGAGGTACCAACAGCACCACCGCCAAGACCAGCACCAGCACCAGCACCAACAGCAGCACCACAAGTACCAGCAGCAGCACCAACTCCTTCCGCCTCGTCTGAGTCTTCCAAGGCTCGGCGAGAAGACCCAGCTAGCACCAAGGCTGCGCCCAAGTCCAAATCCGTAGCTCAAACCTCAGCCTCTCAGCAGCAGCCCAAGGCCAAGAAAAGTTCTGACGCCGCCAGGGCAGCATCCATCGAAGCTGGACAGCGCACACTCGCGTCCATGCTTCCGAAGAAAAGTCTGTCGAAGAAGGATGCCTCCCCCGAGTCAGCTAGCACGCAACTTGCATTGCACACCAGCCCTGCTGCTGCCCCAATTGAAAGGAGGGAGGCCCACGCTAAGGGTTTGATTGCGCCCCACATGCTTAGTGGAGAGCGATATCCTCCGGCCATAATCGAATACGTCAATAACTAGAACAAAGCGGAGTTCGTCGATCCCAATGACGATCTTCCGGAGAAGTTTGGGCCCGCCGAGTTTAGCGCGCAAATGAGCACAGCAGCCAAGGCTATCAATCTTGTTGGCCGGATGATGGAGGCACGCTACTTTGTCTTTTCTTTAGCATGCTCAGGTGCTTAGAGATATATCCATTAGTCCCCGAGCCTCCGGGGGAGTAACTTGTTACTCGCCCGGATGCTCCTTAGATAACTAGCGTAGCTCCTTAGTAACTTTGGATATGCACACACCTAGAGCCGAGTTAGGTTCCACTTGGCCCGGATCTTGTACACTTCGAATATGCACACACCTAGAGCCGGGTTAAGTTCCACTTGGCCTGGATCTTGTACACTTTGAATATGCACACACCTAGAGCCGGGTTAAGTTCCACTTGGCCCGGATTTTGTACACTTCGAATATGCACACACCTAGAGCCGGGTTAAGTTCCACTTGGCCCGGATTTTGTACACTTCGAATATGCACACACCTAGAGCCGGTTAAGTTCCACTTGGTCCGGATTTTGTACACTTCGAATATGCACACACACCTAGAGCCGGGTTAAGTTCCACTTGGCCCGGATTTTGTACATTTTGAAAATGCACACACCTAGAGCCGGGTTAAGTTCCACTTGGCCCGAATTTTGTACAATTTGAATATGCACACGATTAAGTCAACTTTGCTTTTCTCAGGTCACCACCAATCGTCGGAGTGCTGAGTTTCAGCGCCTCTTGGACACACACAAGGCGTTGCGCTCGAAACATTCTGCACTTCTTGCTGAGTTTGAAAAAAGGGGTAAGTTTTCTCTTTTCCTTTTTTCCCATCTTTCTTTGTCTTTCCTCGCCGGAATAATTTGTCGTTCGGATTGCGCAGCCGGAGTGGAGGCCGAGAATACCATTATGAGGAAAAACTTGGACGAGATAAAAGGTAACTCGGTTTAGCTAATCTCCTTCTGTGCTCTTTCTCCTTTTCTTCTTGGCTCGGCAGATATTTATGCCTCGGCTCTGCCGGGTTGACACACCGTTGCAGCATCCCTTGAAGATAGTGTGCCCGTGCCTGATATGATGCTGCATTTTCTCGAACAAGAAGGGCAACATCAGGCCGAGCTCAAGAAGAAGAACGACGAACTTGCCATTCTCTGGGCCAAAGATGATGAAATTGCCAAGCTCAAGGCTGAAATGAAAAAGCTCAAGGCGCTCCACTAGACTGAGATGGATAAAGCTAGCCAAGACTTCACTGAGGAACGAGAACGTCTCAACCTTCAACTTGCAAAGGATCAAGAACTGCTGAAGGAGGCCGACGTTAAGCTTGGCTCGGCTAACGCTGAACTTGAAAAGCTTCGGGAGAGACGTGATAATTGCACCAAGGAGCTGACCCGGATCCATAGCCATATCTCTCGTAAACTCCTTTCCTTCAGCCGACATGTATTTCTCCGGGTTAAGTTCTTTTACTCACCTCACTTGTTTTGTTTTCAGGCAAGTTCCCATAGGGTAATGCCATTGCTGCTACTGCCGTTGCCAAGTTTTGCCAGCAAAGGGGTACTCCAACTGGTCCTGGATCTGAAACATTCCCTTTGACATGGAGGACTTGCTGGTCAGCCTATCCTCTCGCATTGAGATTATAAAAAACTATGGTTCGGATATCCTAGATGCAGCCGTCCGGATCTTTCGCGCCCTTTGGACTCAAGAGGATGTTCTGGAGGGATCCACTGCTTTGATCAACAGGGTGATGGATTGTGAGACCTAGCTTGATCTCTGGAGGGAATCCGCTGCTCGTGCTGGAGCTAATACTTTCCTTCACTTTGTGCTCACATGGTATGAGAAACTAAATCTGAATCTTCTCGAGCGCTTGCACACCGGATCAAGGTGGTTAAATGACCCAGATTGGATAGCTCGGCGCAAGGCTTGCGGCCATAACCTCGTTCAGTTTGCCCATCCATCAATGGAACGAGGGACCAAGCTTTCTCGGCGCTGTTGACGACGAGTATGTCGAAGATGGTTCAGACGAGGAAGAGGAAGAAGCCTCGGACGTCGAAGAAAATGAAGATGACGATGAAGCTGAGGCCAGAGTTCCACCTGCTGGCGCCGAGTTACCTCCTCTTGTTGCTCCTTGAGCACCAAAAACAAAAAAACACTTTGAAGTTTATCAGATCCCCGGTATGCCGGGTACAGATGTATTAAGCATACTGATTATGTTTTGCTATCAAGTTATTTATGCCGGATTATCTTGGGCATCGTCCCCGAGTTTCATTTTCTTGTTCCTTCAATTTCATGGCTCGGCTTGTGTCTACCTTGATTTGGTTTTGTGACTTACGAGTCCGAGTTTCAAAAATTTACTTAACAATACTTGAAAACTTTAGGCTTAGCTCAAAGTAATCCAGCGTAGTAAACATAAAGTAAACATAAGGTTAGTCCTAATAACAAATGTCAGCTCGATTAAGTTCTTTTCCTTAGTCGTTTTTCGTGTGCTACGCAATTCCAAACCTGTTCTCTTGCTTGCCATGAAGCCAATTCTTGTTGGACAGCAGCAAGTCAAAGAGTTGAGTTTTTGGTGCTCACACACTACTAATCCGGCCTAGGTAGAAGCAACCTACGCCAGCCGACATATAAATAACAAATACAGAAGACAACAAATATCACTAAGGCATTCCCCGAGTTACTGCTCGAGGTGCCAAGATTTCATTGATAAACTCATCGCTGGCATACATACCGACATATGAGAGACTCGGATACACACACTTCTTTGTTAAGTGTAGAACTGGCGGAGTAGAGCTACATTCCATGGACGCTTAGATTCCTCGCCGGACCTGTCCGCCTTGTTCTTCTCCTGTGGTTTCGCATCGATGAGGTAATAAGAGTCATTGTGCAATGCTTTGCTCACAATGAATGGCCCTTCCCATGGGGGGGATAACTTATGCATGCCAGCAGTATGTTGTACCAGCCGGAGTACCAGATCACCTTCCCAGAAGACTCGGGGGTTTACTTTTCGGCTATGATAGCGTCGGAGGTTTTGCTGATATATGGCAGATCTGGACAATGCCAATTCTCTCGCTTCTTCCACCAGATCAACATCATTTTGCCGGGCTTCTCGCAGTTCGGCTTCTGTGTATTGGGTGACTCTAGGCGAATCATGCTCTATGTCGGCTGGTAATACAGCTTCTGCCCCATATACCAGAAAGAATGGCGTATAGCCTGTTGATCAATTCGGAGTTGTTCTTAAACTCCATAATACCGTTGGTAGTTCTTCTATCCAGCACCCTGCTGATCTTTGCAGTGGCTCAATGAGCCGGGGTTTTATCCCAGATAACACTAATCCATTGGATCTTTCCACTTGTCCGTTTGATGCGGGGTGGGCTACCGAGGCAATGTCCAGCCGGATCTTTTTATCTCGGCAGAATCGCGCAAATGCTCCTTCAGCAAAATTGGTGCCCTTATCTGTTATGATACTGTGAGGATAGCCATATCTCACGATGATATCTTTGAGGAATGTCACGGTTGTAGCTCCATCACATTTTCTTATTGGATTTACTTCAATCCACTTTGTAAATTTGTCAACCATGACCAAGATATGGGTCATGTTTCCTCTCGCCGGCTTAAATGGTCCAACCATATCCAAACACCATACGTAAAATGGCCAGGTAATTGGTATGGTCTTGATCTCCGACATTGGCATGTGTGTCTTGGTAGCATACCTCTGACAACCATTGCATTTTCTTACTAGATCTTCTGCTTGTTCCAAGGCACTTGGCCAGTAGAATCCATGCCGGAAAGCTTTTGCCACTAAGGCCCTGGACGAGGCGTGATGCCCACATTCCCCCTGATGTATATTGATGTCTACGCACTTCTATTCTTGTAGACAGTTGTTGGGCCTCCAAGTGCATAGGTTTGTAGAACAGCAACAAGTTTTCCCTTAAGTGGATTACCCAAGGTTTATCGAACTCAGGGAGGAAGTGGTCAAAGGTATCCCCTCTCAAGCAACCCTGCAATCAAGATACAAGAAGTCTCTTGTGTCCCCAACACACCCAATACACTTGTCAGGTGTATATGTGCACTAGTTCGGCGAAGAGATAGTGAAATACAAGTGGTATAGATAATTATAAGTGGTAACGATGCTAGAAGATAGCTTGATGGCATGGAAGAGACTAAAGGCAAACTGAAATAAAGATGGAAGCAAGCAAACATGTAACATATCTAATAGCAAACGGTGTTTCAGTGCTTAGAAACAAGGCCTAGGGATCATACTTTCACTAGTGAACACTCTTATATAAATATATTATCTTCATGATACTACTCTTAACTACTCTCCGGTTGAACACTCTAATCGTTGGTAGGGCTATAACAGCACACCTCAAAGTAAGCCTTTCCCATCTAGAAAACCCCACACTGTCACCTTGAGCACTAGATGAGTCCAACAAACACCACAATTTCATAAAGACATCCAACTCCAAATATAACTCATAACAAGTATTTGTAATCTCTAGCCTAAGTGCCACCATGGTGTGCACACTGTCAACTTCACACACATGGGGAGAGCAGAGATCTATTAAAGCACTTGAGTAGCAAGGTAGATCTATAGATTACAAGCTCATGATCTCAATAAGATCATGCATAGAGAGAGAGATGAACACATAGCTACCGGTAGAACCCTTAGCCTCGAGAGAGAACTACTCCCTCCTCATCATGGGAATCAGCAATGGTGATGGAGATGGTGGTGGAGATCGATGGAGATGGCTCCGGGGGCACTTCCCTGTCCCGGCAGGGTGCCGGAACAGAGACTTTCTGTCCCCCGAATCTCCCCTTCGGTGGCGGTAGTGCTGCATAAAGTGATACTACAAGTTGAAAACTAAAGGATCATCAAGGCTTATGGTGACTTAGGATAGTCATAACATGGTGTGAGCATGTGCCAAGTCAACCCAAATAAAACATCAAAGGATAATACCATAATACTATGCTTTAATATGCTAAAACAACACATGATTCTTCCAAGGCACATTAAGCAATATCAATTGTTTATAACAAGTAATGCTACAACAAAGAATACTAAGCATAAAGCCAAAACAATATCAAGCATGGCATGACAAAGCATAGGCCGCAGTAAAAAACAAACTCTCTTTACCACTTAAGTATGAACTTTCCTACTCTTTTCCAATCCAAACCAAACCATTTGAAAACCAATGTATGAAAGAGGGGGTCCAACCAATTTATTCAGAAAACTAAGAAAACTAAGCAAACTAAAACCAAAACAAAAACAAAAAATAAGACGCTCCAAGAACAACACAACTGTGCATGAAACAATAAATATGAAGTGTTTGGAAGAAACCTGGAATTTTTATTGATGAAGAAGGGGGATGCCTTGGGCATCCCCAAGCTTTGATGCTTGTACTTCTTGGATATTTCTTGGGGTGACACACGTGGCATCCCCAAGCTTGAGCTTTAGTCCATCCTTCATCTCATTACTCATTCCTTCCATACACCTGAAATTTTTCCTTCATACAAAACTTCACACAATCTTTATTAGCAACATTAGTGCACTCAAGATAATAAGTCTTTAGGTTCAGTTCTAACACCAATAAAACTTCCATTAAAACACTAGCTACTGTATCACTTCCCTCAAAAATCTCAATTCCCCAAAAGAACTCAAAAAGGAACCAACAAGAAGCAAATGCAGAAAATGGCAGAAATCTGTCAAAACAGACCAGCGGGTAAAGACGAATTTTTGCGAAGACCTTCTGTTGCTCAAATCAAAAAGTGTTGAACTAACAAAAGTTAGATAACAACCTAGGGCAGAATCACAAAAATTCACGCCTCAAAAAGATGTTCAGAGATTTTACACAAATTTTTACAGTAAAGCACAGAAATCTGTTTTGGGACAACAACTTTCCCAATCATTACTTCTCTCTCATTAGAGGTTACTCTTGGCACAAAAAGCAAATAAAAAGGATAAGAAGAGGTTATTAATTAAGTAATAACTTCCAAGACTCAACTAAAACTTTTGATTTATCTCCCAATAAGTACTTTTCTTTAGCGCCTTTAAGTTAGGCTTGATAGTTTGAGAAGATGCTCACATAAGAAATATGAATTGAAGTAAAAGAGAGCATCAAAAAGCAAATTCAAAGCACATTT
This sequence comes from Avena insularis, assembly GCA_023614405.1. Lineage (NCBI taxonomy): Eukaryota > Viridiplantae > Streptophyta > Magnoliopsida > Poales > Poaceae > Avena > Avena insularis. The sequence goes on along the minus strand of CM042690.1, from coordinate 259,241,750 downwards.
AAGTCTAACCCACTTCCTGTGCATAGGAATCTTGTAAAGAAACAAGTCATGAAAGCACAAAGCAACAAGCATAGTAAAGCAAAACAAGTGCAACTTCAAAATTTTCAACATAAAGAGGGGAAACTTAATATTATTGAGATGCATAAAACCATGTTTCCCTCTCTCATAATAATTTTCAGTAGCATCATGAATAAAATTAACAATATAACTATCACATAAAACATTCTTATCATGAGCCACATCCATAAAAGAATTAATACTCTCCACATAAGCATAGTCATTCTTATTAATTGTAGTGGGAGCAAATTCAACAAAATAGCTATCATTATTATTCTCATCACCATAATCATCAAATATAGGAGGCATATTGTAGTCATAATTAATTGCCTCCTCAGTAGTAGGTGGACTGAAAATATCATATTCATCATTGTAATCATCATATATTGGAGGTTTGGTATCATCATAAGCAATAGAATAGCTATCTTCCAAAGCTGGGGAACTAAAAAGATCATTTTCATAAAACCTAGCTTCCCCAAGCTTAGACTTTTCCATAGCATTAGCAATAATGGTGTCCAAAGAATTCAGACTAACAACATTGCTATTAGCATGCAAATAAAGTTCCATAGGTTTTTAAATTTTCTCTTCAAACACTTCATGTCCTAACTCAAGATAAATACTATAAAGCTCTCTAATTTTGTTGTTGTTATCCATTAAGCCTAACTAGTGAAAACAAGAAACAAAAAGACAAAATTGCAGAATCTAAAGGAAATAACTTCGAGAACTCACACCCACCGGAGGATGTGAGTACCTTTTACCTTACCTCCCTGGCAACGGCGCCAGAAAATAGCTTGATGTCTACGCACTTCTATTCTTGTAGACAGTTGTTGGGCCTCCAAGTGCAAAGGTTTGTAGAACAGCAGCAAGTTTTCCCTTAAGTGGATTACCCAAGGTTTATCAAACTCAGGGAGGAAGTGGTCAAAGGTATCCCCTCTCAAGCAACCCTGCAATCAAGATACAAGAAGTCTCTTGTGTCCCCAACACACCCAATACACTTGTCAGGTGTATAGGTGCACTAGTTCGGCGAAGAGATAGTGAAATACAAGTGGTATAGATAATTATAAGTGGTAACAGTGCTAGAAGATAGCTTGATGGCATGGAAGAGACTAAAGGCAAACTGAAATAAAGATGGAAGCAAGCAAACATGTAACATATCTAATAGCAAACGGTGTTTCAGTGCTTAGAAACAAGGCCTAGGGATCATACTTTCACTAGTGAACACTCTCATATAAATATAGTATCTTCATGATACTACTCTTAACTACTCTCCGGTTGAACACTCTAATCGTTGGTAGGGCTATAACAGCACACCTCAAAGTAAGCCTTTCCCATCTAGAAAACCCCACACTGTCACCTTGAGCACTAGATGAGTCCAACAAACACCACAATTTCATAAAGACATCCAACTCCAAATATAACTCATAACAAGTATTTGTAATCTCTAGCCTAAGTGCCACCATGGTGTGCACACTGTCAACTTCACACACATGGGGAGAGCAGAGATCTATTAAAGCACTTGAGTAGCAAGGTAGATCTATAGATTACAAGCTCATGATCTTAATAAGATCATGCATAGAGAGAGAGATGAACACATAGCTACCGGTAGAACCCTTAGCCTCGAGAGAGAACTACTCCCTCCTCATCATGGGAATCAGCAATGGTGATGGAGATGATGGTGGACATCGATGGAGATGGCTCCGGGGGCACTTCCCTGTCCCGGCAGGGTGCCGGAACAGAGACTTTCTGTGCCCCGAATCTCCCCTTCGGTGGCGGCAGCGCTGCGGAACTTTTCGTGGATTTCTGATTGATTATTTAGGGTTTTGGTATCGGGAGGATCTTATAGGCGAAAGAGGCAAGGTCGGTGGCCGGACAGGGGGCCCACACCATGCCCTGGCGCGGCCTGGGGGTACCCGCGCCTAGGGGGGTGTGGCCACCCTGTGGCCCCTCTCCGACTCTCCTTCTGGGTCCATGAGTCTTCTGGGAAAATAGTAACTTTGGATTTTGTCCCGTCCAATTCCGAGCATATTCATTTTCTGACTTCCTAGAACCAAAAACAGCAGAAAACAGGCAACTGGCACTGTGGTTCTTGTTAATAGGTTAGTCCAAGAAATCATATGAAAAGTACTCCAAAGTTAAAACAAAACACAAGAAAGTAGATAAAACCAAGCATGGAACATCAAAGATTTTAGATACATTTGCAATGTATCATATATCTCGGATGATGTCAAGCCCCTCTTCCGGGTCAACACACCGCTGCAGGACATTTGTGACACTCCTCTTGTATACCTCGGCATTGATTATTGTGTATGCCTTTGCGCGCCTCTAAACTTGCCTTGAAAGCACTTCTTCATCGGGCAAGGATCCATCCTTCAGGAACTGGAGTATGGGCAGTTCCCAAGCTGGTATAGCTCGCACAGGAAACACATCCTCGTCAACTTCCATTTGATCCACCGACATAATCTCGGACGGACCATGCTGTGCAGTCCCTGGGTTTTGCGAAACAATCCCCGGGTTACCTGAACCACTTCCCACGTCAATGTCCATGGGTGCAGCTTCTGACTCTAGATTTGCCGGGATATATATTTACTCGGATTCTAGGGATGGCCTGATAGATGGCTTTCTGAGGTGCTCTAGTGCTACACCCGGTGGAATCGCTTGTCGGGTTGATCCGAGTTTCGACAGTACGTCAGCAGCCTCATTTTCCAGCCGGGGTACATGATGGAACTCGCATCCCTCGAAGTATCCTGATATCTTTTGCACATGAAATCTGTACAATGCCATGTTTGCATCCAATGCATCCCATTGCCCCGAGACTTGCTGAACTACCAAATCCGAGTCACCAAAGCATTGGATCCGACGTATTCCAATTTCTTTTGCCACTTTGAGCCCATGCACAAGTGCTTCATATTCTGCAACATTGTTTGATGCTGCGAAGTGGATCTGCAGCACATACGTCAGCTGGTCCTTCTTGGGCGAGGTAAACACAACTCCAGCGCCTAACCCGGTTTTCGTTTTTGATCCGTCAAAATGCATTCTCCAAGAGTTCGGATCTGGCAATGGTGGCTCATATTGCATCTCGGCCCAATCCACGAAAAAGTCGGCAACATCCTGAGACTTGATCGCATCTCTCCTGTCGTATTGTGGAGCATAAGGGCTAGTTCAATCGCCCATTTTGCGATCCGGCTGCTCGCATCCTTGTTTCTCATTATCTTAGATATGGGGGCTTCACATATCACTTTAATGGGGTGTTCTTCAAAATAGTGCTTCAGCTTATTTGCTGCCATATATACACCATATGCCATTTTCTGATAGTGAGGATAGTTCTGCTTTGATGCTGATAATACCTCGCTCAGGTAATAGACTGGCCTCTACATTGATTTACCCTCTTCGTCACGCTCTACCACTATTACTGCACTTACAACTTGGTTGGTTGCGGATACGTAGAGTAACATTGGCTCTTTTGATAGTGGAGAGGCTAATACTGGTGCAGTGGCTAACATTTTGTTTAGCTGAATGAAGGCTTCATTGGCCTACGGTGTCCATACGAATTTGTCTGACTTTTTCATTAGTTGATAGAGAGGCAATGCTATTTCTCCCATCCGACATACAAACCGACTTAAGGATGCCAGACAACCAGTGAACTTCTGGACATCGTTAAGACATTTCGGCAATTCCATTCGTTCTATGGCCCGGATTTTAGTTGGGTTAGCTTCGATACCCCGGCTGGAGACGAGAAATCCGAGTAATTTTCCAGCCGGGACACCAAAGGTACATTTCTCTGGGTTAAGCTTCATCCGGAATCTCCTTAGGTTTGCGAATGTTTGCCTGATATTGTCAAGGAGCGTTTTGCTTTCCTTGGTTTTTATAACCACATCATCCACATATACTTGCACATTTCCACCAATTTGATCGTGTAAACATTTTTGCATACATCTTTGGTACGTTGCCCCTGCATTACGTAAACTGAAAGGCATGGTGTGATAGCAATAAGCCTCGTACGGGGTAATAAACGCAGTTTTTATTTGATCATTCGGGTTCAGAGGTATCTGGTGGAAACCAGAATATGCATCTATGAATGACAACAGCTCACATCTAGCAGTAGAATCTATGACTTGGTCTATCCTTGGCGGTGGGAATGGATCTTTTGGACACGCCTTATTCAGGTTCGTGTAATCGATGCACATGCGCCAAACCACTGCCACATTCGGATCATCTTTCTTCATTTCCACCAGCACCGGATTAGATAGCCAATCCGGGTAGAGTACTTCCATGATGAACCCAGCTACTAGGAGCCGAGCTATCTCATCTCCAATGACTTTTCTCCTGTCTTCGGCGAAGCGGCGGAGAGGTTGCTTCACCGGCTTTGCTCCGGGTCTCACATTCAAAGAGTGCTTGGCCAACTCCCTCGAAACACCTTGCAAGTCCTGTGTGGACCAAGCAAAGATATCCCGATTCTCACGGAGGAAGTTGACGAGCTCGCTTTCCTATTTGTCAGTTAACCCGGCACCAATTGTTACGGTGCACTCTGGGAACAGATCATCAACAGGTACTTTCTTTGTATCTTTCATTGCTTGAAATGAGACACTTCCATGCGGGTTACTCAGCATCGACATATATTGTTGTGCGGACTGAGCCAATGCCGCTACTTCCTGGATCTTTCTCTTTTCTTGTGCGATCACGAGTGACCCGGCTAGGTTAGACCCGGCTGACGCACACTCAATGGAACGTCAGAAATCTCCTGCTATGGTAATTACTCCATTTGGCCCAGGCAACTTCATCTTCAGGTAACTGATGTGACAACTTGCCATGAATTTGTTCAGGGCTGGCCTGCCGAGTAACGCGTGATATGCGCTTTCTAAGTTCACAACCTCAAACTCCAAATTCTTAGTTCGGTAGTTATCTCGTGTGCCGAATAATACGTCAACCCGGACCTTGCCAATGGGTTCATAGGAAATGCCTGGCACAATACCATGGAAAGTTCTCCTCGTGGCCTGGAGCATATTCTCTGAGATACCCAACTTGCGCATTGTATCCACGTACATGATATTAATGCTGCTGCCATTGTCAATCAGCACCTTAGAAAATCTCACATTGATATTGGGCCCGATGAACGTTGGGTCCAGCACTAATGCATACGAACCAGGACTTGGCATAAGCTTGGGATGATCCTTGATACTCCAGGTAATTTCCTGATCCGACCAAGGCATATACCTCGTCACTGTCGGCATAACCGCATTCACTTCCATATGTTGGTGTTGCAAGCTCTTTCTATCTGTTTCCTCCGTGGTGAACACGCAATAACTCTGGTGATGCTCTCTGTATTCATTTCTCCCCTCATTTTAGGGGTATCTTTGATCTGGCTAATGCTGATTTTCCACCTGATGCACTGCATCTCTTCTCTCATGGTTTTCATACCTCGGCGGAGGTGGTGGCAACATTAGCTGTTGCGTGTTCACTCCAGAGAGCAATTGCTGCCGGGGTAACTTCTGCCGAGGTTGGTCGTTCCGAGGTGCCTGAGCATTCCCCGAACCACTTTGTTCAATATTCCTCATCCACTCGCATTGCTGTGTCGTGTGACCTGCCGGGTTACTCGGATTTGGCGTGTGAAATTTGAACGGGTGATCCAGCATTGCCTCATACGAATACCTCGGCCGGTCTTTCTTTTCTTGCCACTGTTTCTTCTGCTCTGGCGCCCAAGTTTTCTTGCCATCGTTTCTCGGAGTCCACTGCTGCCCTCCAGTTTTCTGACGCTGATTACTTCCTGCCCCGGGTTGATCTTGATTTACAGCAGCAACTTGTTGCGAACTATACCTATAATCCGGTCTATCATCTCTTTTATTACCCCGGTAATCATTTCGCCGGGATGATCCGGCTCCATCTCGCTGGTAGTACTCCTCATTTGACTTGTTTGACATAAGCTGGGGTTGAGTCGGATCACCCAAAGCATATGAATCAGCAATCCGGATTGTCTCTGCCAGTGTAGTTGGCATATCCCTTTGTAACCTTTGCCACAGCATGCTTGCATATCTACACCCTTGCGCAAACCAAGCTATTTCATGTGACTCAATCACGCCCTCGCATGAGTTTCGCATAGTGCACCAGCGGGTTAAGAACTCCTGGTCTGTTTCATTTGGTCTCTGCTTGCACATCGCTAAGGTCTGTGGCCTATTCGGCCTCTGATACGTGCTCGAGAAGTTACTGACAAACATTTCCTCAAAATCGATCCAAGAGTTGATACTTCCAGGCGGTAAATGTTTAACCATGCCCTCGCTGGACCCTCCAACATCTGAGGCACGTATCTCACCGCCCATCTCAAATTGCCTATAGCAATTTTCACCGTCGTCGCGTAGTTGATCAAGCAATCCTCCGGCTTTGTGCTACCGTCATATGCTTTTGTGCCTCTAGACAACTGAAAGTTAGGTACTGGAGGTTCTTTCATGATCCGGGGCCCAAAGCACGCTGGACCCGGTGGACCTTGCCCCTCAATCTGCTCCGACCTATAGAGCCGATCCAATTTTAACCTGGTGTCGTCAAGCATCAAGTTCCTGCTTCCCAACCTTGACCCTATCATGTGATAGTCCAGCCTAGGGTATCTTGCGTTCACCATTTCCGAATCACCATCATTGTATCTATCTTGCTCTTGTGGAGCGCATCCCTGTTGCATACCTTGGTCGGCACTTCGCTCTCGCCGTGGTATATTCCGCTGCTGCGGTTGCCCTGCACCCGCCGAGTTGTGCTGTCTGGCATTGCCGTTTACAGCGTTTCCCTGACCGACATTACCTTGGTCGCGGTTACCTCGGCCAACTTCACCCCGGCTGACACTTCGTCGATCCTCATTTCCCTGCACTGCTTTTCCTTTCCCTGCCCTTGCCGGGTCATAGGGTACTATCTGTTTGTTTCTCCTCGCCGAGGTTACCACTTCCTCTCTTCTTGGGCCACCATGAGGGGACGATGCAGCTCCAACAGATTTCTCCGGGTTACCTATCGCTGAATAAACGACTTTGGAAGCCCCAGCCCTTGCCGGGTTAGCCCTGAGCATTTCTTCATTTTGTCTGTTAGCGATTTGAACTAACTCATTGACCCTCTCCTGTTGTCTTTGCCGGGCTTGACCCGTCAAACCCTCTAACTCGGATGCAGCTGCATTCGCTGCTCTCAGATTCTTTGCCGGGGTACAGTACTTCGGCAGCCCCACGGACAAAATTTTCTCTAACTCCTCAACTCTAGTATCACCCTCTTTGTTCATTTCACTAATGAGGTTTCTCCCTTTTACTTTTACAACATCTACCTTATTTGCTCTTGCATACTCGCACAGTGTCATGTTCAACGGCTGCTGAGCCGCGGCTATCTTTTTCGCACCTTCTAGTATTCTCTGCCTTGTTTCTTCTAACTCGGCCTGTGCCCGAGCCGGATCTACCACAGGAGCTATGGGGCTCTCTAGGCTATCTATCGCTTGCTGTAGCACGTTCTCTGGCCTCTCTAGTGGAGGACCTCTACTTTTCCTTGGTGCCTTGGGTGTTACCTCTAGATCTGGTGCCGGATCCTTGCTCGCGCCAGCGCCAGGCACCATCATCATCACCTCGGCGCGGTCAGGGAGCGAGTGATACGCGCCCCGTGAGCCGCGCTAAGGGGTGGCTCGCCTCCCTCGACGACGTGTCGCGGGTGAACGCACGACTCATCAACGGCGACGTAGATCTTGTGAGCACCAAGCTTGACGAATAGGCCGTTGCACGGAAGAGGTCATTTGCCGAAGCAACCCGCATTATCGCTGATGTAGTCCAGCGCTCCAAAGCGCTGAATGAGTCTAGAGACGATGCGCTTGCCGTTGCCGATGAGGTTTCCCGTCCGGATCTTCACTCCTGCTAGCGTCGATAGCCCCACAGTGGGCGCCAACTATCGTGGTGGTGTCACGGCAGATGTCATGGATAGGCTAAAGGTAGGGCCAATATGCACTAGAGGAATCCAGAGAGGGATAGTGTGGTGATTCCACACGCAGAAGCTTTGTATTCACTAGGTTCACAAGGTTTACAAATGCTCCTTGAGCTGTATTGGGGAGAGGAGGAAGAAGGAACTCTCTTACTCTCACCACTACCTATCTCCAAGGAACCAACTACCCAAATGCTTCCCCCCTCCTATAGAGGCCCTAGTCCTCCTTATAAAGGGGAGGCTAGGTCTCCAATTAGGACATACGTGGAGGCATATTCCTGGGAATATGCCTCTTCCCAAAATAGCAAACCGACCAGGTCACTTTTCGCCATCGTAAGCCATATAGAGGCTACGTAAGCCTCTGCGGCACCAGCGTCATCCGACACAGGGCGCGTCACCCTTGTCGGCCACGCCTTGGTGGTCCTTCCCTCTGTCCGCTTAGCTCATGCTCCAACATACAGTGACCACCTTTTGACCAGCGAGATACCTTCCTTCTCTTGCAAGCCTGAGATAACCCGGATCATGCCTGGTTAATCCGGCCTCGTGGGTACCTGCATGAAAGCTACGTAAATCCTGCCGGCATACGACATACGTCGGTTGGGACTCCGTTAGGTGAACATCCTCTGGTCCGGGTTACTCCGTGATTCGGCCTGCCTTGAGGTGACTCGGCCAGCATTTGCTTTGTCCTTGTGGGTACCTCGGCTAACTTGGCCTTTATACCCTGGCGTGACCCTACCCAGGGGTATCCCCCCAACAGGAATCATCCAATTCCCTCTCATTCTCTCTCTCTCATCCACTGAGGACTTCTTCGTAATATTGGAGAGGACCTCGTGGGTGAGTTCTCCACCTTCACACCACCATCGTGTGATCAGCGATCCGGCATCTACTTCTTCCGCTGCTCGGCTGGATCGGAGTCCGGTTGACGTCTCCTACACCAGACGTGTGACGAACTTCGGAGGCACCACAATTGGGGTGCTGCTCGTCTTCATCAATATACGCCTTCCTGTGTAAGGCGTGCCTCGGTCTTCAAAGATATGAATGTCGCTTCTCTCCTCCGTTACTTATGTGTACATAGTATAGATCCTGGTATTAGTGCTCAAGTAGATAGAATTTTTTTGTTTTCTGCTGTGGAACCCTTCAAAGTTGCAGCGTAGGCAACACACAAACAAAGAGCAACCCAGAATGCATCGCAATATATAGGGATGCGTGATTAGACGCATTTGTTCTTATAGCCATCCCAACACCCTATCGAACTGTAGCAAAGTAGGAGTACTTAATTTGCGTGACGCATGCTCTATAGTATTGTCTCGTCACGCTAATAAATCATACCATCCTGACAGAAGATTAGGTCATAGTCGTGAGAAACGGAGAAGGCGTCGAGAAGATGAGGTTACAGGTGATGCGTTCTGCGATGGTTGATCGAAAACTCTTTCACAACAATCTGGCTAAATTGTATGCGTCGTTTTTCCGTCGCATGTGCATGGTTAGGCAGATCGTGTGAACACATAGCGAAAGTGTGTCGGTCCTTACTATCATTTTTTCTAGCGACTCAAGAACACCATCGAAATGAAGCAAAGTACGCGTACTTGATTTGCATGCATCATTCTCTGAAGCATTGTGTCATCAAGCCAACGATTGTACTATTCTCTATGACAGTCGCCGTGTGGAGAAGTAAGAAGCATTAAAACTTCTTTGACAACAAGCCGTCTCTTTGCCTCGTATTTCTCAAAACCGTTCAAAAACGATGCTTGAAATGACCATACAATATTCAAACAAATGCGAACCGCACACACACAAAACATGAAATAACTCATTATGTCAGATTTTTTTACTCCAGAGTTCTAGGCGACACGATAGATATACAGTTACTTAGAAAAAGAGACACAGGAAAAATACGTAATCTAAAATTTAAAAAAATACTACTTATTCTGCATCTTGGAGGGCCCGGCCTCGCCATCATCGCAGCAAAGGATCCTGCTGGTCGCGGAACCGCCATCATGGTCATCATTGTCATCGTTGTTGGCAGAGGAGTAACCGATCCCACTGCCCGATGCCGACTCTTCGTCTTCATCATCTTCCTCCTCCTCGATATTCACCTCCTAGTACTCATTCTAGGAGTCGTACTCCGCGTAGTCCTCTCCCTCAGCATCAGTGCCTTCCTTCTCCTCGCACTCCTCCTCATTGTAGTCCTTCTCACCGTAGTCCTCCTCATCATCAGTACAATCCTACAACTCGTTATGCCGGAAATCCATCATCTCGGCAACCTCCTGCGCCACCCTACGCTCCTCCTCTTCCTCCTCTTGTAGCCTCCTCCACATGGACTCGCTGCTCTCACTAGAGTCACCAGCGTCGACGTGCTCGATGGAGTGGTCGGCGCTAACATTTACGTTGTTGGAAAAGCTAGCCCGTGCCTTCTTGTGGCCATCGCTCTCGATGTGTCCGAGAGAAATAGCCTTGGCATTGTCTAATTTGGAGGCATCCTCCGGGATATAGGTGGCAGTCCCGGCATGATTGATGCTAGACGTGTTGGTATAGGAACCGATGCGGGAAGACATCATCGAGAGAGGAGGCTGTGAAAGAAGGTTTTTCTGAGAAGCCGTATGTGTTAGTAGCGGGACTGGGACAGGAACAGAAGCAGACGGAAATTTGCAGAGCAAGCAATTTAATAGGCATAATGACTCGTGTAAGGAAGGGCGTAGATTAATACATTTTCCATGCGACATCTAGACTTACATATATACACTCATATTCGTTCTCAACGTGATGTGATTTGCTTTCGATCTTTTTCGCATGCAACGCGTTCTCATCCAATATATTCACAATCAACGGTCTTGCATTAAGTGGTTTAGCTCTTCAACATGGAAGAGGAAAAAATACGTAACAAAGGCAGAAGAGCAGAAGGCAAAAGGAGAAACCAAAAAATAAAAGCCAAAAGAAGGAGACATAAAATAGGAAGAAGAAAAAAAAGCAGAATGGCAAACACAAAACGGCAGAACAAAAAACTAAAAGGTGAAGTAAGGCAAATAAAATGGAAACTGGTACTTACCTAGCACTCGCGGCGTGGTCCGCGGCCATTTGGACCACCAACACCCGCGAGGTCATCGATGATTGGAGAACCCCAAACCGCGGACTGGTCAAGAGCTCGAACATCACTGACATGAAGCTAAACCGTATGGAAACTGCTAGAGAGATCCCTATCCTACTACGACCACACCGGAGTGCGGGAGGCTAGATAATCGTCGCGTGTTCCACCGTTTAGCACACTCTCTCCTCTACCAAGCACGCCACCATGGGCAGCCGCATTGCTAGCACTGGGTGGGTTCACCGGAACGATGCATGCGACCGACGATGGGAGCAAGCTAGGAGAGGAAGAGGTGAGAGAAGAGAAGAGCTACATCTAACAACCACTTGTGACTCGTGTTGATACTGTTCCTACGTCGCAAGAACCCGCATACACCTAGTGTCTATGATGCCTAGCTCCCGTGTGAGGGCCTTGCCATGAGAACCCGCGCACACCTACTGTCTACGATGTTATCTCCCGTGTGAGGGCCTTACCGCGAGAACCCGTGCACACCTACTGTCTATGATGATAGCTCCCGCGTCAGGCGAGGTATTGCGCTGCTAGCTCGTTCTTGCGTGGGTCCCCTTGCACAGCCTCGCCGCAAGACCCCGCGGGCGTCTATGGTCTACGCTGACTTATGGTATAGGTTTATGTCACCACGTCGGCTCCGGATGGGTACCACGTCTATGGCAGGGCCGTCCTGGGTTTATGGCACCATGTAGACCATAGGCATGACCCATGTCCGCAGAAACACACATCGAGAGAGAGGCCACATCACCACGTCGAAACTGGATGGACCCCATGTCTGCGAGAATATGTGGCCGGCTACGGTCTAGGCAACCATGTAGGATCTGGACAGGGCCCATGGCCGCGAGAGTCTGCAGGCTACATGGGCTAATGACTCCACGTCGGCTATCGGTAAGCCCTGCCACCCGGCGGGTGCGGAGGCATGTCGCGCTGGAAACACCTCTCACCGCGCGTGTTCCTGCCCGCGTACGCAGACAACGGGCCCATGGCGCACGCGTGGCCCACATCCACGACGTGGGGTACAACAGCGTACGCGACACCGAACCGCGGTATGAAATCTTTTGCCCTGGCCTGTAGCGGGTCCCGTCTCATAGGATAGCAGGGCTCCGTTGCGACATCGCCGTGTGTCCTTTTCGGCGTCCATCCCATGATCGAAAAGAATTGGGATGGTGTGGATAGCAGTTCCTGCCCATGTACGCTGATGACGGGACCATGGAGCACCCGCAGCCCACAGCCCTGCGACGCGGGGTTTGACCACGCGTGTGACACTTACCCGCGGTATAGAATCTTTCGCCCTGACCTGTAGTGGGTCCCACCTCACTGTATAGAAAGGCTCCATTGCAACGTTGTCGCGTGTCCTATCGGGTGTCCATACCACGGCCGAAAAGAGTTGGGACGACATGGATAACAGTTTGAGCTGAAACAATCTAGCACTATTACTTACTCCTAATACATGCAACGATTATATTCCTTCAGATTGTGTTGTTGCTTCATCATTATCTTGACTAGGATCACTAGGAAGTACCCCTTTAGTTGGTTCTTTAGCCTTATGTGAGTTTAAATGCTTTATTTCATTCTAACCCATATGCCAGCAAGACAAATCATGCACTGTATCCATAAATACCTCAACAGCTGCCCTTCCCATTGCCACATTTTGATCGGTGAAAATTGTTTTGGGATGCCCAACGGGAACCCAACTACAACCTACCTGGTGCGGCTCAACGGAAGGCCCATTCGACGACCTGCCAAGGTCCATGACACCCATGACGGTTCGGCTGATATGAAGTCCATATGGACACCGACTCTAAGTGTGCAAGACAAGGAAAGTCCAAGACTAGATTAGATACAAACTCTAACTTGTAACCAACTCGTATTGGTACCTGAGACCTAGCCTCCCCATATATAAAGGCTAGGAGGGTCCAACGAAGAGACACCTCCAACAATAGACAATAGATCTAGAAATCAATCCCTAGCACACATATACGCGATAGATCTAATCTGCGCACCATCGCAATCTGGGAGACATTGTAACCTTCGGTTCCTCCATCAATCAAGAGCAGGCAAGCAAGAGTAGGGTTTTCCCTCTAGGGGCCTGAACCTGGGTAAACCTCATGTTCCTGTGTTGCTTGTCTGTTAGCCGACGAAGTCTCCAGCGCACCGCTCTTCCTGTAAACCCAAATCCATAAACAATGGGCATTAACATGTTAACCACATGTTAATTGGCGCCATCTATGGGACGTCCGCACGCTGATGTTACGACTTCAGCTGCTCCATCATCAGCAATCGACAACTCGTCGATCTCTGGGGAACAACGAAGCGACTTCATCGCTGGGAATTTTTTCCGACTCGACACAGTCAAGGTGATCTCGGCACTATCCTTCATCAGTTTCAAGGTCGAGTCTCTGGAATCTTTGCTCGACATCAATGACAACATCTGAAAGAACATTTCATGGTTCCCTGTGTTTTGAGTGTTAGATAACAATATCGTGGAGTTTTCTCATGTGCGCTAAGTGTGCAGGGACTGTTCTGGTGTTTTGGAGGGGCCAGATTATCCGCCCCACCAAGGGCCGAATAATCCGGCCTAACTCATCGATCAAAGGCGGCCAAGGCGCGACGCTCAGAGTGGGTTCGGATTTTCTCCCGGAAAATCCGAACTGGGCAGTTTTTCCTCCCTAGGCCGGATAATCCAGCCCCCAGAAATCAATCAAAGGCTGCCAAGGCGCGATGCTCGGAGAAACTGTGCATCCCAGCGAAGAAACTGCTGCAAGCTCCAGGCCGGATTTTCCGGCCCCCAGGTATCCAAGGCGCGATGCTCGGAGTGCGGTCGGATTTTCTTCCAGAAAATCCGAACAGGGCGGTTTTTCCTCCCTTGGCCGGATAATCCGGCCTTCGCATGGGGCAGGAGGCGATCAAGGGCAGGCTCCGCGTGTCACTTAGAGTGGGGGCGGTTTATCTGTCGGATAATCCGAGTTTGGGACGGAGTTTTTCCCCAGACCGGATAATCCGACCCTCACTTGGGCCGGATAATCCGGCCCCAAAAGGCTCCAACGGCTTAGAGGGTGCAGGGGGTATAAAAGCCCCCTCATCCCATCGTGCAGAACTCTTGATTCATTCGAAAATTGTCAGACCCTTTGCAAGAGCTCTCTCTCTAGATCTCCCACTTCAACCACCCGAAGGCTTCGATCTTTAGGGGAATTGAAGGAGGAGATTAGCTTCATCGGCATCACGAATCAAGCGCTTCAACTCCTCTCCATTCATTTGGAGAAATCCCCGATCTAGTATTCTTACTAATAACTAGATCTTGTATTGTGTTATTGATAACTTGTTCTTGTGGCAGCTTGTTTTCATTCCGGGAGCCTCCAATTTGGTTGTGGAGTTGTGCCCTGCTAGTTGTGTAAAGGCGCCGGTACCCGCCTCGAAGGGTTCCTATAGTGGAAAGGTGGATCAGGCCTTTGGTGGCGGGATCCATCGGAGAACAGGGTGAGGCCTATTGTGGCGTGGTGGTCTTAGTACCACCCACCCCTCCAACGCAGATGTACTTCCCTTAACAAGGAAGGAACTACGGTAAAACAAATCCCGTGTCTCCGCGTGCTTCACTACGGTTCACTCGTTCCTATTTCCACTCGCTTCTTACTCGCTAGTAGATAGGTTTGCATATAGGGAAATTCCTCTAAATAGTTATCTAGAGAATTTACCTTTTGTGTTAAGCCTAAAATTGAAAAAGCATTAAAATTTGAAGTAGCATCTATTCACCCCCCCCCCCTATGTGCCCATATGATCCATTTCAATTGGTATCAGAGCCCCGGCTCTTTATTCGGGCTTAACCGCCTAAGAGAAGTATGGGTACCAAGGAGAATGGGAATGAGGCTGTGGATAAGGTCACAATGGATGGCCTCAAGACGTTGGAAACAACCTTGTTGAAATCCTTTGAGACCAATATGGAGGAGATGCATCAAATTATTGCTCACCTCACACCATCCGTAGCCCCATCTTCATCCTCCTCTGAGGCTGCCACTCCCTCATCCAAGGATAAGGCTAACACCGCATCCAAGGAAGATGAAGTGGTAGGTGAAAAACATAATGGTTCCACCTCCAAGAAGGGAAGTGGTAAGGAGGAATATAGTGAGGTTCATCACTTATATTCCCCTGACCCACCTATCCCTCATTCTCATATAAATAATAGGGGTGATCCACCCAAGCTTACTGCATCCTCTTTTAATCAATGGCAATTCTTAATGAAGTCTCATGTTTGCAGCTCCTCTATTGAACTTTGGAGGATTATCAAAGAGGGTCTTCATATTGGAGATCATACCAACCTGACAAGAGGAGAAGTTGTGGACAGCCAATTGAATGCTACGGCTCTCCACATGATACAGCTCGGAGTGGGTCCCAAGGACATGCCCCACATTGAACATCTCAACACAGCTAAAGAAGCTTGGGATGCCCTCACCGATCTCTTCATTGGGAGTGAAAGCATGAGAAGGAATAGGTATGATTCCCTTAGTAATGAAGCTGAAGGATTCTACATGTTAGATGGTGAAAACCATGAAGACATGTATAGAAGACTCAAGGGCATTGCAACAACATTTAGAAAGCATGGAGCCACTCACATTGATGATGCTTGGATAAAAAGGAAATATGTGAGTGCTTTAATGCCTTTTGAGCCAACGGACTTGAAGAGCTTGCAAGGTAGACACAACTACCATCAAATGACATCCAATGAAGTCATGCAAGAAATGGTGTCATTGAAAGTTGCTACAAAGAACGCTGAAGATGCCCGTGCCCGTGCCATTGGAATGCAAAAAGGGGTCAATGTTGCTCTAAAGTCTAATGTTGTTGAGCAAGATGAGGACGAAAGAGCTTTCGAAGGTGCCTCCATGGACTGCCCCGATGAAGTCAAACGTGCTCATGGTGAATACATGGCGTTTTACGCAAGGAACTTTTGGAAAGATCCTGCCAAGGCCAAGTCGGAACTCGAGCGCAAGAATGGGTCAAGTGGAAAAAGAGAAAGTGGCCCAAAACTGAGAACATGCTACAATTGTGGAGATAGGCTGCACTTTGTGGTTGAGTGTCCATATCAAAATAGAGAAGACAATGGTGGCAGGCTCATCCTTAAAGAAAAATCGAAGGCACCTAAGAATAAGCCATTTATCAAAAATAATGGCCCTTACAAGAAGCAACCCAAGATTGTATTGGTGGCATAAGAAGAATACTCATCTGCGAGTGAAGATGAAGAGGATGAAGATAGTTCTCGCGAGGTGGCTGCTATAGCCACCACATCGACTCCATCATCTCTCTTTGACTCGCCAAACGAGAATGTCATCAACAACAACAACGTCACTTGCCTTATGGCAAGAGGGTCCGAGGTATCAACTTCTAGCTCTTCATTTTCTAAGACTAACATAAATTTGGATATGGATGATCATACTAGTCTTAAAATGAAAGAAGAAGTTATTGATTTGGACAACTTTTTCACTAACCTGCAAGGTGAGCACAAACTTCATTTTGATGCTCTTATGAGTCAACTTGCACAAGCCGAAGATCTTCTTGAAGAAAAGGGCGGAATTGAAAGAGAAGATGCCTTGGAGATAGCCTCTTTGAAGAATGCCTTGGAAGAAGAAGAGGAAGCTCGAGCATCTTTAGAAGAGAGACTTGGATCCATTGAGGAGTCACATGAAGAAGTTGTGGCTCAGCTCATCAAAGATCGTGACAACGCTCTTGCCAAGGTAAAGAAATTAAAGAAGAAAAAGATTGAATTTGGGGCTGCTCATGCCAGACTCTCGGAGAAGTTTGAGAAACTTGACATTGCTCACAAGGCAGTGGAGAGTGAACACTCCAATTTAAATGAGTCTCATGACCAGCTCCAAACTCAATTAAGGAAGTATGATGTGCCCAACACCTCCACATCATCGTATGAAAAAGATGAACTTGCAAAAGGATCTCAACACAAAGGTAAAGAAGTTCTAGATGAGATACTTAGCAAGCAAAGATCAAACAATGGAAAAGAGGGTCTTGGTTATATTCCCAAGACAAATAACAAGAAGAAGAGCAAGACTACTCAACCAAAGACTAGCACCACCACCAATGACAAGTCTAATTATGATGGTTTTGCAGGGGCTAACAATCCTAACTTTGAGTTATATTGTGATCATTATGGTGATGTTTATGCTAGTTATATAGGTCCTTATGATTGTTACATTCCTTGGTCTATTTGGGTTCTCAAGACCCTTGTCACTAACATGAGAGGACCCATTGAAAAATGGGTACCTAAAACCAAGAAGTAACTTTCTTGGAGGGCTATGCTTCCGGTGGGTCTAAATGGGTACTCGATAGCGGATGCACGAGTCACATGACCGGAAGCAAGGAGATCATCACGGAGATGCGGCCAAATCTTGATCATATAACCGTCTCCTATGGTGATAAGTCTAAATCTGAGGTATTGGGTCTTGGCAAAGTTGTGGTGGCTCACGATATCTCTCTCGTGGACGTCATGCTTGTTGAGACCCTCGGTTGCAATTTACTTTTAGTACGCGCCCTTGGTAAGATGGGCTTTGCAGTTTTTATTGATGCTGATTTGGTGGTACTCTTGTGGAGCAAGTATCTAAAAGTCGCTTTCGTGGGATATGTCAAAAATGACCTGTACGTGGTGGACTTTTCAGGGAAAACCACTACAGGCCCGATGTGTCTTTTCGGAAATGTTGAAGCGGGTTGGCTATGGCATCACCGACTAGCCCACGTCAATATGAGAACTTTGCAAAGTCTCCACAAGGGTGGTCATATCCTTGGACTAAAAGAAAATGTCTCCTTTGCCAAATATCATGTTTGCAGGGCTTGTGTTGAAGGGAAAATGCACGACTCTCCTCATCGAAGGAAGACTATTATTTCGTCAAAAAGGATCTTAGAGCTCCTTCATGTGGACCTCTTTGGAACTCCATATCATGCAAGCCTCGGTGGGAAGAAGTACTGTCTTGTGATCGTTGATGATTACTCAAGATACACTTGGGTCTATTTCTTCAAGTTGAAGAGCGAGACTCAACAAACGGTCATCGACTTTGCCAACGAGGTTCAACGTCAACACAACGTCCCTATTCTGGCAATAAGAAGTGATAACGGCTCCGAGTTCAAGAACTACACCTTAAATGAGTTCCTAAGTGAAGAGGGGATAAGACATCAATATTCCACTGCAAACACCCCTCAACAAAATGGTGTTACCCAGAGGAAGAACCGGACTCTAATGTATATGGAAAGGTCTATGCTAGCCGAATTCAAGTCTCCATATAACTTCTGGGCTGAAGCAATCTCTACCGCTTGTCATTCATCCAACCGGTTATACCTCCGTAAAATCTTGGACAAGACTCCATATGAAATACTTATCGGTAACAAGCCAAACATCTCATACTTTCGGGTATTTGAGTGTAAGTGTTTCTTTCTCATCAAAGGAGTTCGTTTATCTAAATTTGAGTCTAAGGCTTTAGAAGGTATTTTTGTTAGTTATGGTGCCGAATCCCACACTTATATAGTCTACAATAAGCTCTCCGGAACTGTTGTAGAATCTTGTAGTGTGGTGTTCGAGGAAAATGACGGCTCCCTGCGGGGCAAGTTGATGTTTGTGATGCAGATGTTGAAATACCCCAAGATGCCATAAGAAGAATGGGCATGGGATTTTTCCGCCCCATTGAGGAACCCCTTGTGGCGGATCGGGAAGGATAATGCTCTACTAATGAAGAGCCCTCATCTACACATACTCAACATGCTACAACCACGGGAGTAACTTCTACACCAACTCCACCAAATGCTGAAGGTCAACATGCTCCTGAATGCTCCAGGCCGGATTATCTGGTCGACACCGGATTATTCGGCCACCACTCCCCATACGACCAAACTGTGCATCCCAGCGAAGAAACTGCTGCAAGCTCCAGGCCGGATTTTCTGGCCCCCAGGTATCCAAGGCGCGACACTCGGAGTGCGGTCGGATTTTCTTCCAGAAAATCCGAACAGGGCGGTTTTTCCTCCCTTGGCCGGATAATCCGGCCTTCGCATGGGGCCGGATAATCCGGCCCCCAGGAGGCGATCAAGGGCAGGCTCGGCGTGTCACTTAGAGTGGGGGCGGTTTATCTGCCGGATAATCCGAGTTTGGGACGGAGTTTTTCCCCAGACCGGATAATCCGACCCTCACTTGGGACGAATAATCCGGCCCCAAAAGGCTCCAACGGCTCAGAGGGTGCAGGGGGTATAAAAGCCCCCTCCTCCCCATCATGCAGAACTCTTGATTCATTCGAAAATTGCCAGACCCTTTGCAAGAGCTCTCTCTCTAGATCTCCCACTTCAACCACCCGAAGGCTTCGATCTTTGGGGGAATTGAAGGAGGAGATTAGCTTCATCGGCATCACG
The DNA here is from genome assembly GCA_023614405.1 of Avena insularis. Lineage (NCBI taxonomy): Eukaryota > Viridiplantae > Streptophyta > Magnoliopsida > Poales > Poaceae > Avena > Avena insularis. The sequence goes on along the minus strand of CM042690.1, from coordinate 259,222,291 downwards.
AATCAAGCGCTTCAACTCCTCTCCATTCATTTGGAGAAAACCCCGATCTAGTATTCTTACTAATAATTAGATCTTGTATTGTGTTATTGATAACTTGTTCTTGTGGCAGCTTGTTGTCATTCCGGGAGCCTCCAATTTGGTTGTGGAGTTGTGCCCCGCTAGTTGTGTAAAGGCGCCGGTACCCGCCTCGAAGGGTTCCTATAGTGGAAAGGTGGATCAGCCCTTTGGTGGCGGGATCCATCGGAGAACAGGGTGAGGCCTATTGTGGCATGGTGGTTTTAGTACCGCCCACCCCTCCAACACAGATGTACTTCCCTTAACAAGGAAGAAACTGCGGTAAAACAAATCCTATGTCTCCGCGTGCTTTACTACGGTTCACTCATTCCTCTTTTCACTCGCCTCTTACTCGCTAATAGATAGGTTTGCATATAGGGAAATTCCTCTAAATAGTTATCTAGAGAATTTACCTTTTGTGTTAAGCCTAAAATTGAAAAAGCATTAAAATTTGAAGTAGCACCTATTCACCCCCCCCCCCCCTCTAGTTGCCCATATGATCCATTTCAACATCTTCCTCAAAAGTCCCGATGATGAGACGAGTTTATATGGAGATTACTGCACTTCAAGTAAACATCGATCGTTGGTGCTACCTTGTATTAGGACAAGAGTTAATTCCTTGTGCTGCTACAAGTGGGATCAAGTCATATAGGAGAGTTAATCATCACGCAAGATGCACCTCTACGAAAAATTAATCGCATGTCAAGGGATCAGCAATCGGTTTATTCTCCTGTGTTTTCGTACACACATCGGTTACCACGAGTTTGTAAGCAAAAGCAGTGCGTGTGTGCTTTCGCAAGTTTTAGTTCCCCAGAAAAAGGAAACAACTATTTAGAAGCTGTTGTGGTAGTCTTGGAATGTGCTACTTGAGGCGCTTCCTATTTCCTAATTATGGAAAGAAGTAGAAGACAGAGAAAAAAACCGTGCATGGTTAAACTGGTTCAAACTTAGCAACTCAACAAGGACAATTAATCGAACTGGATCAAAGTACGATGATGATAACCGTGTCACATGCAGCAGAAAACTTCTACCATCCAAAACATGCATGCTTGACGCATGTGGCTGCGACTAATGGTTCCACGTTTGAGGCTGCGCGGTGTCGACATCGACTAGACGTCTACCGCATTGATTTCTTCCGCCGGTGACCCGATGGACACATCGACTTCGGTTCGCCGCATGACTCCGTCAACCTCGTCCACACGTACACCCCGACGATTCCATCGACCGTGTTAACTCTACACCGGGGGCTACGCTGACTTCGTCATGCAACCCGCTATAGTCTTCGATTGCGGTGACCCGCTCTAGTCTTGGGCTGCGTCGACACGTTGCCGTCATCAGCTCTGGTGACTAGGGAGCTCCCTCGGCATCGGTGACCCGTTGCGGTCTTCGACTCCGGTGATATGATGTCGTCATCGGCTACAGCAACTCGCTACCGTGATCGGCTTCGGCAACCCACTGCCACGTCAGCTCTGGTTCGCCGCATCGGCTCTCGAACACCGCATCGACTACATCGACCATATTGACTCTACATTCGAGGACCCCTTTGACTCCGCCGTGAGACCCACTGTCGTCTTTGGCTGCAGCGGGCCGCTACGGTCTTCAACTCTGGTAACCCGATGCCACTTCGACTCCATTCACGGCGACTACCAATAAAGCTAAGTTTCCGCTATCAAGAGTCAATAATTGTTTACTTTAATATCACTCAAAACACTCGAGGGTTGCACCCTCTTTGAGTAACCTAATGTGTTGTCGACTTTGTGCACTTGAGAACCTCATACGCGATATCACAAGTAGCTGATTCTACCTGATCGTCGAATCCTGAACTCCGAGTACCCCGGCAAGGCACTAAGGCTAAGGATAATCAGGCTACCGAAAAGGCTAGCATACAGTGCAAATGTGTTGACTCGATTGGCACCAGAAAATGTTACAATAAGCTGAAAGGAAAATATTCTTTACAAGATACAAGTGTTTCACAATTTTTTGCATTTTTCTGCAGCTTACAAGGACGTTGACTGCGTCGAGCTATTCTATCGGGTCCTCCAACAGAGTCGAATAACACTAGTCGCGTGTGGCATCCCGCTAAAACCACTACTAGAAAATCGTTATGTTTTTGTGCATTGCATCGTCATGACCGCATGCTCATGTCATCATGCCACATTGCATTTGAGCATCTTCATCATCTTGCATGGTTTGTTTAAAAACTATTTTCGAAAAGCCTGGTTTTGTTTTCTAAATGCCCCGTCTTTATTTTAAATTAAAACCCGGATCTCCGGATTATGTTGTTTCGTCTAAAAACGGCTTCTAAAAGCCTTGTTGTTCTAAATAAAATAATTATATTATTTTTAGGGGCAGCCTGCCAGGCCTGAACCGGCCACCCCCAAAATATCCTAACCAAACCCTAGCCCGACCACACCCCCACCTGATCCTCCACCCCGTCGCCAGCTAACTCCCTCCACCTCACCCCGTCCAATCCCCGACCGCCACCTCACCTCCCTGGCTCCACCCCACCTCCTCTCCAACACGGCACACAACGCACGCACGCACGCTCCCGCCCACCCCGTGCCGACCACCTCGGGACCCTGCCCCGCTCCTGGGCCACCGACCCGGTCCCACCACCCAGGCTCCTGCCTCCCCCGCTCGCATCTCACCCCGCCATCGCCACCTACCCCTGTCTTCCTCCGCCCGATGCCATCTCCTCCTCCATTTCTCTTGCCCCTTGCTCGTCTGTAAGCAGAGCCCCGCCACCGCTATCTCCCCGTGCTCCCCTCCCTTCCTCCGAGCCCGGCGTCGCCGCCTTGGCCGCCCGTGTTGCAGTCCCCTGCAAGCTCTACCCGGCCTCGCCCCAGCGGCCGGCGAGCCTCCCCATTGACGCGGTTCTGCCGAGCACCGTTGGCCCTCCCACATCAAGATCCTCTCCGCCGGCCTATCCCTCTCCGGTCGCCTCGCCTCCCTACCTCGCTCTGCATCCGGTCCTGGCCTTCCTCACGCCGCCCTCATCGCTCGGTCATCCTCCTGCGTGGGCCACCCACCGCCGGCCTCACATCCTCGTCGCCCAGCTCCCCGCATCGCAGCTCCTCCCCACCTCGGCGTCCTGCTGCCCGGCACCTTGGGGCCCATGACCCAAGCTCGCCCGCGCCCTGCCTCTGCTCCAGCAGAGTTCCATGAGCACGTTTTTCTCCACCTTCGGCCGCCTTCTTCCTGCTCCGGCCTGGAGCTGCTGGGGTTGTCGTGCGTGTCTCCGTCTTTTGTGTCCCCTTCGCATTTTTGTTGTAGGGATGCTGGTGGAGTTGGTGTGATGCCAGTACAATCCTGACAGCCAAGGCTACATCCATCCTCGTTCAGTCTTGTGTGCAACAACGTTGTGTGTAGAGACAAGAACATCTGTGGCATCGTCTATGTGATCGAGTATAAACCATCGCCAAGTTCTTCCGAAGAGAACCATCGCCAAGTTTGGGGGCATCAAGATCTTCACATCGACAAGATCTTCTCGGAGCTACACACGTATGGCTGCCATGTTCCGAGGCCCCAAGACCGACAACGTCACCCGAGGAACCATCTACAAGATCTTCCGAAGACCGATTCCGCCGAGGTCCCTGTCCCGGACACCAAGTTCGTCGAGATCCCGAAGACCCAAACCCAGAGATCGTCACCGACAATCAAAGCCGGAAAACCCAAGATCTTCCTCAAGGGCGGCAAGATCGTCAACAGGGAACCGAAGACCCGAAATGCCAAGTACGCCGACATGGGACCGACAAGTTCTCTGAGTCCGAGCGGCACGATATCCTACCCGAAGATTCCCGGACGACAAGTACTTCACCCCGGATGCCAAGATCGACCCGATACGCAGACCCGACAAGATCTTCCGATGACAAGATCGACACCGACCAGGGCGGATCTGATGATCCTCCGACGCCAAACCAAGTCCTTCTTCCCGGAACACCAAGCTCTCCTTCCGTTGTCCGAGATCGATCTCGTCGAACCGCTCCCCGTCGAACCGCTCCCCGTCGAACCCTGAGACCCAGACCCGAAACCCCGGAACCCAAGATCTTCCAAACCTAGATGTGTGAGCCTTTTCCCAAGCCCTATTTTATAAATGCTATATATAAAATCTGTTGCATATAAATTGATCATGCTTGCATACATGTTTGTGGTTTGGGGACATTATGCCGATTCACCTCATAATTAAATATGGAGTGTTTATGCGGGATATCTTTGTCTTATTCTGGACTCCATTTAAATTTGTGTAGCGAACCAATGCCATGTTTCGCCCTGTTAATACCACATTTAAATTGAGGGGTATCTAAATAACTTGAACCTTCTAATTAATTGTCGGGACCCCGGTTCTGCTTAATACTGCCTAATTGCACCGCATCTGCATCATATTATAATCATACTGGATCTTCTGCCGTAGTATTAAATATTGTATCAGGTGTTTCTTCTAGTGTTTGCTTCGTCGCGGATTAGGCCGATAAGTTGTTGCGAGTATCGACAAGTTCTCTGGATATGATCCGTCGGCAGTGTTTCCCACGCGAGCATCTCCCCCTTTCTACCTATTTTGCTTTTATAGTCTTTATTTCCTCCTGTTGATCTATTGCTATCCGTGTTGCGATGCTTTAGTTTCCGTGCACCATTTATATTCCTTGCAGCCCTATATTGCCTTGGACACATCCTATTGCCTGTTGTTTGATCGATAGTCGGCCTTGCGAGTCGTAGTTGCTTGCTCAGGTGCTGCTTCGCGTCGTTGTTGTTCCACCGTTATTGGAAGGTTGGCACATGCTTAATGGTGGAGAGGGTCATGACTTTAAATACAACTATTAAAATGCTGGGATAACTAATGAAAGAGGCACCGGCGGGCAATATATGCTATTCGGTTTTCATGTCCACTTGTGTCCCGTAGGCCCCGAGTACTTGATACCTGTTCCTTGACTATCGCACTATCCGCATATGGGACCATGAATCCCCTTAGCTAGAGCTTGATTCATTTCTTATTTCTTGGGGCCACAAAGTAGTTTGGGGCTTTATTACTATCCTGTACTTATGCCATGCTTTACTGCTTTATTTAAGATTATGCGCGGAGCACCTGTACTGTTTTGGGTCGTGCCACGTTTTCGCAGTATCGACAAGCCCAGTCACACTTTCGGGTTCCGTCGTTTGACCGTTGTCACAAACCACAGGTCCATTCCGAGCCGCCAACTTCGCTTGGGTAGCTTAGTGGGGTGGCCCCCTGAAAGCTTTTATGAATCCTGTGATTGCTTTGTCGTGAAAGCCTCGTTGGGTTTTGATTTGGTTTTTCCGAGGTTGATCGTGTGTGTTGCTATTTGTGCACCCCTGCAGGGTAAATCTTTCTGAAAGCCGTGTCCGCGGTTATAGACGACTTGGAGCACAGTATCTTGATCATAGACAAGCATAACTAAAGTAGTCCTATAAATTTGACTTAATATGTGACTAGTAATTAGCTTCACTACAAAGGAATGGATAATAAAAGTGCCCACAACTGGTGGAACTGGTGTGTATCTGCCTAGTAAGTATCGCAACTCCAATGGAATGAAATAAAAGTGCCAACAACTGTTGGGTTTGGGATGTCACATCCTAATTGTATCTGACTAGTAAGTACTGCAACTACAACAGAATGGTTAACTAAAACGGCCCACTACTTATGCTTCAGAATGACTCATGCTATCTATATCTGTTTAGTAAGTGCTGCAACTATAACGGAATGAGTAAAATTGCCAACCGTGTGTGTTCCTCGGTCTGACTTCCCTGTTTGGTCTCGAGGGGGAAATACCAGGATGGGTATGATTGGTGTTAGTATAAGGTTGATTCCGAATAGGTCTTTCTTATCTCTCTCTAATAGCCGCCAGTTTATCGAGTCTCTATAGGTTGTTTAGTGCATGCTTCGCTGCCGCTTCAGTCCACCATACCTATGTAGGCGAGGACCGCCGAATTCTAGACTCGCCGTGTACTGGCCTTAGTACTGATGCTCCTCTTTTTCCTTTGCCCTTTGTCGGCACCCCTTTTGTTTTAGCAGGTTTGAGATCAACGTCGTTAGCAGGGTTACCCTTCTGGCTTGTCCTGGGCAGGGTTATGGATGCCATTGGTTATTCTTCAGGGCTCTTAGCCCCATTTGCATCTTGTCCGTAGTCGGACGCTCTATCGTTTTCAAGGTGATTTGGATCTTTGTATAGTATATCTGTATTCTTGACTCATGGAGTTGTTTTTGTATATATATGTTCTGTGGGTTCCATCGTGGACTATTGTGTAATGATATTACTTTGTTTTCCACCCGCACGAAAGTGCCTGGTGGGCGTCCTTGAATCGTTTCTATGCGGGTTTGGCGGGAAGCGCTAAAACTTGCATAGGGCCGATTCGAGGGTGTTACATCGCGTCAATAGACGCCAAGACCCGAGTCGACACTCTCCTCGGATGACTTCAATACTTGGTGACCCATCAGAAGCGATGCTAGCCACGCACCCGATAGAAGTGGCACCGGTCGCGCACCTGACAGAAGCGAATCTGTCGAGTCCGTCCGTAGAGTCGACTCCTTCTGGCTAAGCGCCACACGACTCATCTGTGTCAACTCTGACTACAGCGTCAATTCTTGGATCCTTATACGTGAGATGCTGACTCGATACACTTCTGGGTCAGTGGTTTCTCCTCGCATGATGCACAATTGCGTCTACAAGATATAAGACTCGAGTCTCTACTCGAGTCTATGACTCCACCAGACACTCGGGGGCTACTCCAAACTGGAGCTCTGGTCGCGCACATATAAGATCTTCCAGTGGCATGCTCCGATTCCTCATTCAAATCTATGACTCGAATAAGGACTTAGCGGATACTCCCATAAGGCATGCTGGTCGCACATTCAAAAAAGCACCGACGTTGATGTCATTTGCAAGATCATCTTAGGAACTTCTGAATCGATGTGTCTACATCACTGACGATTATAACTCTCTGCTCAAGTCTACGACTCGAACAGACACTCGGGTGTTACTCCCATAGGAAGCACTAGTCGCCCACCCTATAGAAAACAACAGATTCATAGTATAGTCCATTGTGTCGACTGCGTCCACAATATTGATCTGCTTACAACAATCGAATGCATTGGCAACTTCGCCTGATATACATTACATTGTCAGGTTCAGAGAGAACATCTCCCTGGCCACCCAAATCACCTCCGCGGTGACAAACATTCGGATGATGCGTCTACGACATAAAGATAAGACCTATAGATCTAATCTGATGGCATGGCATCCGCTGCGCTCTACCAGATAAATATCGTGTCCACGACATGAAGAAAATCCCTACGGACACATTGGGTGCATACTTATAAACTGGAGTTTGGCTCAGCAAGGCCTCCGCGACATGAGTCGAACTACACCGGCAGTTTCTGAATTCGAGTCTAGGGACTCGAGTTTGAGTAGGTGACGTTGTTTTTGCCCAAGATCAATTAACTGGTCCCGATCCGTTAAACGCACCAGACACGTTTACCAACATCCCTATGAACCACTATGAATTCGGCTGACCAGATGATCTTCTGGGTCAGTGCTTCGCACTCGACATAATTGTCAACTCCAATATCCAAATAGAAGGCTCAAAGACATCTAAGTCTCCACATGAATCTATGATTCGGATGGACACTCGGGGGCTACTAACATAGGTATGCCCAGCGGGCACCCAATTGCATCCTACCTGGTGTGGCTCAACAGAAGGCCCACTCGACGACCTGCCAAGGTCCAGGATGCCCATGACGGTTCGGCTAATATGAAGCTCATATGGACACCGACTCTAAGAGCGCAAGACAAGGAAAGTCTAAGACTAGATTAGATACGAACTTTAACTTGTAACCAACTCGTATTGGTACTTGAGACCTAGTATCGCCATAATATAAAGGCTAGTAGGGTCCAACGAGGAGACACCTCCGACAATAGATAATAGATCCAGAAATCAATCCCTAGCACACATACACACACCCGGTCTAATCTATGCACCATCGTCATCTCGGAGATATTGTAACCTTCGGTTGCTCCATCAATCAAGAGAAGACAAGCAGGAGTAGGGTTTTCCCTCTAGGGGCCAGAACCTGGGTAAACCTCATGTCCACGTGTTGCTTGTCTTTTAGCCAACAAAATCTCTAGCGCGCCGCTCTTCCTCTAAACCCAAGTCTATAAACTATGGTCATTGACATGTTAACCCCACATTAGATGCTTTTGATTATGTGCTACTAGAAAAGTTTCAAATAACCATTCGAGAATCTATTGTTTCATCATATAAGAGAGATGCTCCAAAAACCACTATTTCTCAAAAATGATTAAATCCAACAAAAACTTGTTATTTGTCGGTAGAGTATGTGGTATCAAATGTAATCACGCCGCCAAATAAAGAATAGTGAGTCAACATTTTAGCATCAACCCAAAATATATTTGTTAGTTGTTCTTCACTATCCAGCTAAATAGCATGTTGCTGAAAATACTTTAACAAACCTCCTTCTTCTCCATACTTCAAGCTATGTTGGTGTTTACTCCTCAAATAAGTTTTGCAATCTTCCAATGTATACCAAAGATTGGACGTTCCACCAATAACTTCTTCGAAAAAGATATGTATACCCAAGATTGGATGTTGTACCAATAACTTCTCTAGAAAAGACATGTGGCACCTTTAGTGTAATGCCAACGTGATCTGTTGCTTCTATGTCCATGGCATCAATCGAACATACTTTTTGCTGAGATGGGATCAAGTGGATCATATATGGCCAATAGAAGACATGATTGTACTCTACCTCAAAATCATGCACTTCATATTTGTTGGTATTTCTATTCAAAACAGTTCTCATGCCAGATTTATATCATGTTCTTGTTTCAGCTTGCAAAGACTTGTATTGATCCTCCTGTTTATATTTTGATCTATGACATTATTTTCTACATAACAATCTTATTGATGTCACAAATCCATCCTTATTCTTATCAGGAGTAAATAATAGCTAGATAATTTTACAAACATTCCATTGACTTCTCCCCACAATTTTTTATAAGATCCTAACAATGATTGTAGCATTGAGCAATTCTTGAAACCTGGGTATAGATCTCTAGGGCAGCTTTATTTGCCAACTTGGTACAAGTAACTACGTCATCCGGAGCACCCGTATTTTTAATCTTATCGGTATGTAGAAAATACCCTATACTGGCCCTTTGTAGATCATCCATGTCATCAATCAGAGGATCATAGCAGGTTTAGTACCCTTGCTACATTTTGACAGACTAGAACTCCCATCAATAGACTCACCATGAAAAACCTAGTGCATATATCCTTGCAGAAAACCGTTTTCTACCAAGTGGTTAGCAACAGTTGCAATCACACCAATACAAATTTCACAAGCATACCAAGGACAAATTCTCCATTTGCTGAGCGGATAACGTGAAATCCAAAAACCCTTCCGGTCCATCTCTGTATTTTATTGTCTTCCTAAATGAATACATCCATATATCGTTCATTTATGTGCTTCTAAAGATCGGGGCAAAATCGAAGTATAGAAACAAAAACAATCTAAGGAAGTGCGGAACAACTTTTTCCTTGGGTGTCGATGCGGAGGTGGCCAATGAGGCGGTGTCTCGTAGGGGAATAACACTCTCCCAAGGTCTTGATGTGGTTCTCGTGGGTAACGCCGATGTCTCTAGGGAGGGGGCGCCGGAGGTGGGATGTAAGGGTGGAGACGATGGAGCGGGGCGGCATGAGAGTACACAGTGGCGGGGGAGCTAGGGTTTTAGTTTGGGGAAAGATTGGGGATCGAGCGAGCAACATGATAAGTGTTTCACAAAATTTCGGATGGTGCAGAGGGAGATTTTAAGATCCATCAAATATGGGACCTACTGAATATTTGCGATAAAATATTTGTTCCCCAATACATGTATCCATGCAAATGAAATTATCACCACAAGCATTCCACGCGTGTACCATAATTGACGATACATGTATCCATGCAAATAAAACTATCGTCGTAAGCATTCCACACGTGTGCCGCAATTGCGAACTAAGCAACCTGACCAAATTAATTGCAACACTAATTATCAATAAGAATATTGTGCTAAAAATATATTTATTAAACTTTCCATGATGTCATTATAATGTATAATTTCCCTCCGTATTTCGCACACGGAATCTCGCTATGCTTTCCGAGAAACGAGATAATACGTGTTTGTGGTGCCCATACGTTATTCCTGTTGTGTCCGTACAACCCACGTGTTTTTGGGTCTACTTCAAAACATCGTCTCGATTCTTTGCACTCTGCAACAAACAATTTAGTTGTAAACTCTGGGTCCTATTGCTCTTATAAATTGTATTTGTCTAATGGAGAGCAGAACAAAGTGAAGGAGGTGATGCAGAATAATATCCGTTCGTCTATATCTAAAATATTGAGACTATAGTAATAGAGATACCGACTTTTTATGTTCATCGTACACCTTTTCGGCATACTGCATGACACGATGGCTGATGGTGCAGCATTGTTAGCGTGCTTCACCTATGATCTAATTACGTATGCTTGGCATGCGTAAACATTACTTTACCATGCCCATCTATTATTGTAGGACGTGTAATCACGTATGCTTGGCGCGTTTTGCCTTGATGTCCGTGTGAAGATGTAGGCCCGTACAAACCCATTTACTCAATGGCTCATCAAACTAACCCTATTCATATCCACCTAGGCTGTTTATAATATATAATACAAGAACCACACGTTCTCTTTAGCCTCCCGCACTGACGCACTCCCTTCACTGGTAGATTTAATTCTCAGACTCTCCTTTTCATTTCTAAACTTAGATTTAATTAGTATTTCCCTCTTTAAGGACCTCTGTATGTCTACTCCAAACACATAATTTTCTCATCACACGAATTTCATGCTAGCTGCGTCCAAAGAGCACGGAGAGAAGATTATGTTCACACTTATGGTTTCTTAATTAAATAATGTCAGGATCCTCGCGTAATAAGGTGTCAAGCATGATCCCACTTATCCATGCTTCTAGTTTACTAGGAGGACGGGCACGGCGGCGGGTGTGGTGAACTTTCAGGTATTTTTAGCCATGTCTTCATCCATTTTAAGACACCTAAGTTATTTTTTGTTTGTATTTTAAGGCCACCTGGTTAACTAAATTGTAGTAGGCATGCTCCACCACACCTGGTAACATAGTTGATGCTGGTGGAATACATCATAAACAATGAAACCACATTACACTTAAGGAGAAAAGACATAAATGAAATTGCATGAGAGAGAGCATTTGGTAAGATAATCTTCCTTTATCTTGCACTAACACCATTAGTATAATTCAAAAGCGGATCTTAAAAAACATATAAATCAAGAGCGAAACAACTGGCTGAGCTATAACATGAGTTTTCAGCATGACCGTTAGAATAAGAAAATTGTATTTTGTATTCTAATTCAAACAAAAAATAAATCAGACAGACAATACAAAAATACTGATTTTTTTGTTGGCGCCTGAGCAATGTCTAGAACACTACTAAACTCAATACAGCTACTAACTTACTGAAACTTACATCAGCAGCAACATCAGTATTGAGCACAATGTAGCATTTTCTACCACGGTCATAAATAGAAACGACATGTTGACTCAAGACATGAGTACATTAGTGTTTACCAGCTTAATCTTGATAATATCTTTCAACATGCACCGAATCTAAGAAGAATATAAAGAAAAAAAAAGTTTAGAAACTCTTGGTACAATGTATCTTTTTCTACAAAAATAGTAAATTAAACCACCGGCTAGCTAGTCCTTTATTTTGAATTGAAATATACCATGCTACTTATTACATCTGTGCTGGAGTACCATCCTAGAAAAAAAATCAAAAGATACCAATGTGAGTTTTATCAACTTAGCAGACACAAAAGAGATCCATAAAAATATGAGAATACCTAAGAAATCACTTGCTAGCTTCACGGCAAGTGGCCACCTAGGTGTATTGCTGTGTGGACATAGGAACTGCAAGATGACTTAAAACACGAAGGAGCATGAACAGGAAGGGAGAGGAGTATTACAAAGAATGACGGGATTTTCTTGCCTTAATATGCTCCATTCATTCTAACCGGCCCCAATAATTAGTGTTTTAGTATATCCTTTATTTTAAATTTAAAGATACCATGCTACTTATTACAACATGTATCTAGACGTATTTTAAATTATAGATTTATATGAATTTAAAAATCTAAGTCAGTTATTTCTAGACGGAGGAAGTAGTTTTTTGATCAACATGTATTCGAGACAGGCCCATGTGCACTGGAGAAATACGTTTGGGTCGGCACCCTGGAAGACTCGCGCACGATCGTTGATGCCCTCAACGTGCGTCATGGCCACCAGGCTTAAACTATAGTATACTAATAAGATTTCTTGTTCAGATTTCGGTCTCAAAATTTACCTAAATTTGATCTAGAAGTTCTTTATAAATTAGAAGTAGAATATATGTCATGATGGTATCACGGCAGATGCCATGGATGGACTAAAGATGAGACTAAAGTGTGCTAGAGGTATCCAGGGAGGGATATTGTGGTGATTTCACACATGATTTGTATTCTCAAGATCTATGGTGTTTACAAATGCTCCTTGAGTTGTTCATGGTGAGAAGGAAGATGCAGTTCATCACTGCTCACCCCTCTCGCTAGGGTTCTACCCTTAGTAAAATGATCCACCCCCTCTAGGAGGTCCTGGCGCACCTTATAAAGGGGTGGCCAGGTTACACTTAGAGCATACGTGAAGGATATATTCTAGGAATATGCTCCTCCTAAAATGGCAAAGCGGTGCTCTCCTTTTTTCCTTCGTAATCCGCCCAGAGCTCATGGCGTAAGCCTCTCTGAACCCCTGGCGTAAGCCTCTGCGGCGCCGTGTTACCCGACCAGCAACGGTCAGGCGACGTCGGCTTTGTCGGCCCGTGATGCTGGTCCTTCTATCTGTCTTCTATGTTCTCTCTACAGTGGAGAAAGAGAAAAACACTAACCATGGAAGATATCTTTCTTCTCTTGCAAGCCAAGTAGTAACCTCGCTACTGCCTGGTTAACTTGGCCCTGAGGGTACCTGCAAACAAGTAACATTGAGGTTGTGCCGACATACGCTTTATGTCGGCCGAGGTCTTGTTGGATGAAAACAACCTCGGCTGAGTCGTCCGTAACTCGGTTGGCCTTTAGGTAACTCAGTCAGCTCCCGCTTTGATCTCCACGTACCTCGGCTAACATTGCCTTTATACCCGGGCTTGATCCTATCCGGGGTCATCCCCCCAACATTAGTCTCCGAAGCTGGTGCGGTCTTATCAACTTCAGTTGTTAAGGCCATAGCAGATTCAACCCACTTGATTCTTTGTTCTTCTTGCCGAGGTACCTTTATGTCGGCATGCTCCGGATTTAACTCGGCTACTTATTTTTTGGACTTGATATTTATCCGGACCCTCCTTGGTTCTTTCTGAGGTACTCCTCGTTGGCCGGGTTATACTCTTGCATCTGGATTGTCCCACTTAGATGCTTTCCGTCTCATGTACACCTCTTCGCATCCTACGTGGCAGGTAATCATTACATTTGCCTCATTTTAAGGACCCGTGTGTCAGTTACTGCGCATGCTGTCAGGTATTACTGCACGCACATCACATCGTGGGTGCCTCTTTGATAACCGCAGAGCCACGTCGTGTCGCATGATCTGCTGCACTGTGTTGCCCTCTGTGTGGCTTGCTGCGGCCGGGTTATACTCTTGCATCTTGATCGCCCCACTTAGATGCTTTCCTTATCATGTACACCTCCTCACATCCTACATGGCAGGTAATCATTACCTTTGCCTCATTTTAAGGACCCGTGCGTCAGTTACTGCGCATGTTGTCAGGTATTACTGCACGCACATCACATTGTGGGTGCCTCTTTGATAACCGCAGAGCCACGTCGCGTCGCACGATCCGCTGCGCTGTGTTGCCCCTGTGTGGCTCGCTGCTGGTTGGCTCCTTCGGCAAATACATGACCACATCGTGTGGCCTGCCGCATCCTGCGATCCCACTATCCTTACTAGGGCGTGGTTAAATAGGGGAGCGAGGGTCTCCCTTAGCCACTTTCCCCACTCGCCTCTACTTCTTCTTCTTCCCGCTAGTGCCACGGCAGCCGCTGCTCTATGCTTAGCTCCAGCCCCGCCACCACCGCTCGTTCTCCCTTACTTGCTTTGTCGCAGCGGTGCTACTCATTGCCATTACGGGGCCTCGTCAATCTAGGCCCTTCTTCCCCGCGTCGGATTATGCCTCTGAATAAGAAGATCTAGAGATGCCTCAAGACATCGCCGTCACCGAGGAGCACAAGGAGCGCGGTGCTTGGGCCAGCTCCTGGGTGTGCCAAGATGACCTTGACTGGCTCATACGAACCTGCCGCATTCCTGCCGAAGTTAGCTGTCGCCTCCCCGGCGATGAGCTTCCCCTGCTCCCAAGCCCGGTGAGTTCGTGGTTTTCCTTTCCCACTTCCAGCACGGCTTCAGCCTCCCCATCAGTGATTTCTTCCATGACTTCCTCACCACCTTTGTTCTCCAACTTCACCATCTTCCTGCGAGCGCCATTGCCTCTCTCTACTTTCGTTTCTAGCATCGAGGGGTACCTCGGCATGTGGCTGTCGATTCAGATCTGGTTCAAGTTCTTCGGTTTCTGAGAAAACGTCATTCCGAATAAGGACCTTCGCCCGGCTGACAAATCTCTAACCCAATGTGGGGCGGCCTCCATCTCACCTCGTCAAGACTCCGTGTTTCCCCGGGTTACCGGCTTGGAGTCCTGCAAAGGGTGGGCTAAGACGTTCTTTTACGTAAAGAACGCTACCTCGAAGGACAAGATTCGGCTGCCTCCTTTCTCTGTCGGTGTCCCTGATAGGAACAGATGGGGTCGGATCCCCAATAGATCAAGCACCTTGGTCGATCTGGTGGAGAAGCACATCATTGATCTGAAACTAGAGGGGATGACCGGCAAGGATCTGATGCTCACTTTCATTTGGAGCCGAATCTGCGTGCTGCAGATATGCACCCACAAGCTTTGCCACCTGAGCGGTCACCTCAACCCTAACCAAGTCTCATCATTTGAGCTCTTCGACTCCCAGATCTTCCACCGGGTTAAGTCTATCTTCAAGACGCCCTTGACCAAGGATTGGGAGTGGGGGCTAGAGCACTTCAGCCGAGATAGGCATGTTCCCACGGTACATCTCTTTTGTGATCCTTTTTTAGAGTTACACTTTATGTCAGCATGTATCACCTATTTGACTCTTCTGCCTTATTCCTTTCAAAAAATTCTTCAGCAAACAATAGAGGACACCTCGACCCCGGCCCTCAAGTGGGGCAAGGATCAGGATACCTCAGAGTCGGAGGAGTCGGACTCCGAGGTGTTCATGCCTATTGTGGATTCTAGATCCAGCCGACCCTCCGGTAAGACTTCTATCTTAAGGGATTGGGCGGATGACGATGAAGATGATGATGATTGTGAGGTCTTAGAGGTATTTGACCCTGTGCCTATCTCATATGCCTATCCCGTTGATCCCCCTCCAGCTAACCTAGTTGGTCAGGTGCACGAGGTGGCTTTGGTGGTAGTGGGAGATCCGGTCCCGGCTAAGAAGCGAGTTGCAACCTTGGATCCTTCTTCTGAACCACCCAGGGTCGGGAAATGATACAAGAAATACGCCAACAAGGTCGGCACCAAACCCCCTATCAAGACCATTGTTCAGAGAGCTCCGAAGCCCAATGATCCACCTACTACATGCGAGTAACTTCTTCTCTCCTTTCTAGTTCATTGAATTGCATAGATCTTTTTATACGTATTTCTTGTTTCTCTCTTCCTGGCCTAACTTGATATTGTTTTTGGTTTGACTCGGCAGGGCCCCCAAGGATATCTCCCATAGTGGTCCTAGCATAGCCTCTCCTTTCTGGGAGAATCCACCTTCTCCTCGCCACGACGATGCTCCTGTTCTGAGCCCTGTCTAGGAAAGCTCTACTGTTGTGTCGAACGTCAGTCCACCTCGGCAGGAGGAGGGCAATGTCGGCATGGAGAGAGGAGGTGCCCCCGACGACGTGGCTATGACAGATCAGCCAAGTGCCTCTTCTTCCTCGTAGCAACAAGACAATGATGGTTCCAGCAACATTGGCACCGAGAAAGTTTCTACTGAGGTGCCGGTGACTCCGGCACCGTCCCAAGATCAACCTCAACCTCGACCATATTCAAGTTCTTCTCCACAAGAACCTCCTGCCTCATCCAAGTCTACCCGTACTCGGCGAGAAGACCAAACCCGGCCGAAGCCTCTGACCAAGTCTTCCACGCCAGCTTCCTCCAGTGGAGCGCAACCTTCAGCTTTGAAGTAGCAGGATATGCCAGTTAGCAAGACCAAGAAATTTGCCGATGTGACCAAGGTCAATACCGCTGTTGAGGCCACCAAGGCGATGCCTCAGGGATCAATTGCTGGGTTCGGGAAACGCACAATTTCTTCAATGATGCAGCAAGGCAGCATCGCGTCTAGCCCAACTCCGGACAAGCAACTCACGCTGCATTCCAGTCCGGCCGCTACCAAGGCTGCATGCCAAGTTGCGCATGAGAAATGGTTGGTCCTGGCTCAAACTCTCAGTGGTGGGAGCCTCGGCTCACTCGCTGAGTTCACCGATAACTGGAACAATGTCGAATACATTGATGTCAGCTCCAGTAACCCAACAAAGTTTGGTCCTGCGGAGATTGGTGCGCAAATGAACACTGCTAGCAAGGCCATCACTTATGCCAGCAAAATGATGGAGGTAAATCCTTCAACCATCTCTTTACATATGCGCAGTACTTGTAGATATATCCTCTAGTCCCCGAGCCTCTAGGGGAGTAACACGTTACTTGGCCAGATGCCCTTAATAAAGTTGTGCAATTTTCCCTAAACTTGTTCCTAAATCCGAGGTATTTTAACTTGGTGAAATTATTGAGTAGCTTCAAATATCCAATCACCTAGAGCCGAGTTAAGTTCCTGTCGTGGGAATGACCACAGTAGTCGCTACCAGGGGTAGCGATTGATAGGATTGAGGGAAAGAGCAGGCGGCCATCTGCGGAGCGAGATGAGGGCTGAGACACATGAGTTTACCCAGGTTCGGCCCCCCGTAGGGTAAAGACCTACTCCTGCTAGATTGTATTATCGGCGAGTGAGTTACAAGGGTGGCGAGCTCGGCGTCTAGGCAGCGAGTCGCTCGGAAGGGGTGTATGATGGAACGTGTGTACAAAGAGAACCCTAGGGAGGCCTATATAGGGGGTACCTCGCTAGAGTTTACAGATATACAACCGAATCAGTCAAGGACTCGAAGCATCTGACCTAATCCGACTAGGCTTCAGCTACGCTTCTGGGCCTCCAGCTTCTAGTCGTCGGGCTCCCTTTCAGTCGCCTTCTAGTCGTCATCCCGCAGGCCCACTCGCAAGGCCCTTGGTCCATTTGAAACATCGTGCTGGGCATACCCCATCTAACATATCCCCATGAGTAGTCCCCAAGGCTAATGTTGACTCGGCGTAGGTGTTCATTTGGCAGTTGGAGTAGGCGAATCCAATGTGGATGCCCAGTCGAATTAGCGATGGCCTCCCTCGATGAAGGAGGAAATCTCTTCACCAGGTCTTCAGTCATAGCATTGGCGAATGGAATTATGCTCGGATCGTTGCCCCTGCCGAATGGAAAAGGCGCAATAGCATGCGAGTCGAGTGGGAGAAGTTGGACCGCCAGCTTAGTCAAACTAGCTGTTGGGTAAACCAACAGTAACTTCGGCGTAATTACCTGGGTTTGCGGCTATCCCAAGATTGGCAGGTAGCACACCTTTATAAGGAGAGCAGCAAGGAAATCTGCAGATCTTCTTCCGCATTTCTCATCCCCGCGCACTCCCAGTCTCTCCATCTCCTCACAATCCAGAATTTCCAGACCAAGCGACCTTGTCTTCTCCATGACGGCGCCTCCAAAGGATTTGTGGGGGAAGTCCAAGTGCACCACTACCTAGCTCAAATCATTCGAGGACGCGGGGTCCTCTGTAGGGAGAACTGGTGGATTCCCGCACCCACCGAAACCGAGCCAAAGCCTCGCCCGGTGAGTTCATCTATTTCCTGAGCCACCTGGAGAGGGGCTTGGGATTCCCCACTTCGATCTTTTTCCGGCAGTTCTGCGTGTATTACACGATCAAGCCGTCGGATCTAGATCCGCATAACATCAAACAGTTGGCGATCTTCGTCGCCTTTTGTGAATGCTATCTAGGATGTCATCCATACTTCCCGCTGTGGCTAGAGTTGTTCCACGGCCACCTCAGCTGCGACGGATCGGGCGGCCCTGTTCTGGTGGCAGTGGCGTTACCTTTCAACTGAAGCCGAAGGTGAACTTCTTCAAGCTCCTACTGCCGAAGAAAGCCGCGAGCGAGTGGAAGAAAAGTTGGTTTTATGTGAAGGAGTCCACTCCCTTCGGCGAAGTGGTGCTCCCAATGTACGTCACAGAAAGGATCGAGCCCCGCCGGCTGATAGCGACGAAGCTCCCTGACGACCAGAAGATGGCCATCACCGAAATGATGGAGCGGATCCAGATGCTGAAGAACAAAGGGCTCGAGACGATCAACCTCTACAACTACTAGCTTGGGCGGCGACTGGTCCCACTGGCGACTCGGCCCCACTGGATGTACGAGTACACCGGGAAGAACGATCCTTCCAGGACGAGCAAAGAGGCCTGGAATGCCGCGGACTACAAGGCCGCCTTGAAGAAGATCATAGACGCAGAATTCACTAACGGGACGGACGGGCTTGCTCCGTACGTAGGCATGAAGAATGAAGCTCCCACGGTAAGTTCTTCAGTCGCAACTCGCGCAGGCGCAATTTGCACCTACAACTTATAACATTCAGTCGCGATGTTTAATCGAACTGATTCTCCTTGTCCACTCTCAGTTGTTCTAGATCCTCAAGGGTTGGCTTCCCCGTTCGATGAGGAGATCCCCAAGGAACTCGAGGAACGGACCAAAGGGGAATCCTCCGACAGTGATGAAGAAGTGAGGGACATTCCTCCACCGGCTCCCGCGACCCGCAAGACTCGCATGCAGAAGCAGCGTGAGATCAAGGCGAGTTGCAGCCTTGAGGAGCGCGATAGCAACGACGAGACTGTGCAGGAGCACAGCTCGCAGCGAGTGGACACACCGGCAAAGCCCGCACGAAAGCTAAAGTCGCCTGCGAAGAAACCGGCGCCGAAGCTAGCATCGCCGCCCAGATCAGTGGTGGTCTTCGAATCGGACGAGGAATCCGATGATGAGGCAGCCGATGTTTCAACTAAGATCCCTGAGGACCCAGCTCCAATGAAGGGATCGGAGGCTGTGGCCGTGATGGTGGAATCGGAGGTTCCACTTGCCACGATTGCACCAACAACCTCGGCCACCCCGGAGCCAGGGGCTGCTGAAGTCACGGGATCAAAATCACCACCACCGGAGGAGGGGGCCGTGTCGCCCGGGCCAGAGGTTACCGCAACTGCGACCTTGACATCGAAGAAGCCAACAGTGTCATGGGCCTCGAATGTGTTTGAGAAGGGTCTCTCGCGCCATTTGGGTCTAGAGCTGGAGAAGCCCGCGCATATCGGCACTGGTTTGCGCACTCTCCCCGTTGCCAAGTGAGTCTGATTCTTCCTCGCATTTTAGTATCCCTTGCATCGTCAGCTTCCTGATCGTGACCATTTTCATAGGTCTGGCGCCAAGAAGATTGGTCGCCCTTCGGTGGCCAAAGTTCCACCGGTCGACGGACATGGGGAAATCGACCCCTCCAAGAAGAGGAAGATTATCACAGAGGATGCGCTAGGCGAAGGCGCGAAGAAGAAGAAGGGGCATCCCTGACGTCATGGTAGGAGGGAACATGGAGGAGGATGACTCCATTGCCCGTGCTGGAGAAATGGCGGCTGTCCACTCAGAGCCAATCAAGGAAGTCTCGCCCGGGGAGCTGCTGGCTTCGACGATCAGTGCCCCGGTGAGGATGGCCGCGTCGTTTTCGCCCTTTATGGTGAAGGCGTTCTTGATGGCGGCTAAAACTCAGTCGCCGCAAAATCCGGAGATCGTGGATGATGACATTGGGCAGCGTCACGGGCGCACGTCTTTTGTGGTCCCTTCGACGGACGCCAGCGAGCTTCACAGCATGCTTGGTGCTGCTATTCAGGTATGTCCAGTCCCCGAGTGTCTAGTCGCTGAATTTTCGTTGGCTAGACGCTTAGAACTTTAGTCGTCTAGTCCCCGAGGGTCTAGTCGCTGAATTTCAGTGGCTAGATGCTTAGAACTTTAGTCGTCCAGTCCCCGAGGGTCTAGTCGCTGAATTTCAGCGGCAAGACACTTAGAACTTTAGTCATCTAATCTCTTATTGTTTTTCTATCGCCAGGGCCTATAGAGGGAATCATCCGATCGACAAGCTGCGAAGGAGCGCCTAGAGCATGATCTGCGGATAGTGCAGGAGGCCAACCGACAAATCCAAGAATCTGCTGGTGAGTTGGTGTTTTCTTTAGCAAGCTCGAGCCGTTGTTGCTGTGCGAAACTGAACCGTGATGCTTTTGCCTTGTAGATGAGTTCCTTGCTGCGATTGCTAAGGCCTGTGAGGGGTATGTTCTAGTTGCTGAGATGGATGTTGCGAAGGTGGCGTTGGCCACAGCAGAGGAGTGAGTAAACTCGCTAGTGAAGGAGCTGGAAGCGGCGACGGCTTCGATGATCTCTTCTGAAGAGAGGGCGAAGGCTGCAGTCGCCACGGCAGAGGAGGAACAAAAAGGCTCCAACTTAGTCAGCTGGGGTTGCAGAGCGACCTTGAGGCGCTTGAAAAACATGTGACGGAGAGCTACCGCAAACTTCTTGGTGAGTGTCCTTTCCTTCTACTCCTTCTTTTATGGTATGCGGCGAGTCCCCAAGCGAGCGAGTCCACTAGGCCTTAGTGATGTTGTTTTTCTAACATTGCAGCCGTGATAGGTCAAAGCGACCCGGTGGTGCAGGCCTTTGACGCTTCCCAGTGTGTGACGGCGGTGGTGAATGCGGCCACCGCTTCGGCGTTGTGTGTCCAGGCTGTTCTTCAGGGGGTCTCCCCCACCGAGGTTATTCCTGGGGGGTTGACTGAGGTTTGGAGCTACCTTGAGGAGGTGTCTGTCGTTGTAGAGTGGATGGCGTGGTCGGCCTTCAGACGAGGGCCCACCACAGTGCTTAGCTGCTCACTTACCCGACGACTTTGACCTCGACGATGTCACCAGTGGGTATCCATCGGCGACTGGCTCGGTGGCGATCTCGGAGGTGCTTGATGTCTACAAGTGCACAGATCATTTGTAGCTAGTTTCGAAGTATAGATATCGATCCCACAGGGAGCCCAAAGGTAAGTGTTTATGGGTGAAGTCTCTGTCACACCCGAAGTTGTCACAGGTCTTCGAGTGAATTGACTACAAGTGTTGAAATAAAAACGGGTTTTGATTAATTGATATGTATTTAAATAGAACTAAAACGTAAACTTCAGAAATATAAAGCATAAAAATAAAGAACGACTTGGTTGTTTGTTGTTTCCTGCAGATGGCAAAAGAAGGCGCGAGGAGATTCAGTTCATAGTGATAGTGACTATGCTAGGTGGACGAATGATAAATATAATAATTATAATCTTATAAATATATGTGTAGGCGAGCAACACATAATTAGCCGGAACTCCTCTTGGTATATTTCATCCCAACTTCAATAATCCTACTAGCCTGTTACCAAAACCATGGTCAGACACAAGATGATTAAGACCCTTCAGGTTGCTTACTGATTAAGCTCCTTGGATCGGACTAATCCAATAAGCACAGTGGTTCCTCGTTATCCTCAAGTCTACTAGTTTACCATTGATATCCCCGTGTCACCGGGGGGTCGCCGGTCCACTAGCGACCAAGATCTTATCTATGTAAAACAAAGCATCATGTTGTCTGGGCCCTTAATTCGACAAGAAGCATTAGGCATCCCACACATAGTCAAGCACACATAATATAGTAATTAGAACCAATCACAAATTAATGGAAAATATATGAAGGCACATCACATCTCACCAATCCCCTACATCTCCCACGCCCAAGAGAATTACTCACACATGAGAGAAGAACGGATCATCAATATAATCAAATAAAGGGAATTCGTCTTTGTATTACCGTGGAGATCCACAATAAGAATATAAAAATATCCAACACAATTCAAGATGGGAAGAAACAATCTCAAACCCTACTGTTGCAAGGTGGAGATCCCTATCTCTCTCAAGTACAAGTAGTGGCTATGGAGGTGTATTGGCTAGGAGGTTGAAGATCGTGGAACGAGATGAAGGACGTCTTCCCCTTCTTCTCCGGATCTCTTCTTTCTCCCTTCTGGATGGTGTGGCGGATGCTGTGTTGTGTTTTCGTCCTCCATCCCTTCACAGAAATTGTCCCTTTTGACAAGACAGAGGCGATGGCAACTATATGGTTGGAAAAATATTCCCACCGTATAGTTACTCGTTAAAGCTTCTGTGAGCTCCCCTCGAGTGCTTCCAAAGAGAGAATTGCTTGTTTTCTCCAGAATATTCTGTTTCTCTAGTTGAAACCTTCTGTTGACATTCAGAACCTGAAACACACATTAAAAAACAAGTTTTCTTTGCTACCGAAGTATTAGTGTTAGGTAAAGCTAGAAAACGGTCAAATCTGGGAGAAAACCATCAATAAAAGCCATCAAAAATGTGTCGAATCTCACAGCTATCAGTGCTCAAGTTGACCGCCAAGGCTGCTCCGTTCGCGAAGCAGGTATTGACGATGGGGGATTTGCTGCCGTACCAGGAGACGGTGGTGGCGCCGGACGATCCCGAGCCGAAGCTCCATGATTTGAAGTCGGAGCAGCCCTTTCGGTCGTTGCTGGCAAAGCAATTGACGACATATCCGGTGAACCCTTGGGAGCCATTCGTCCGGGTCAAGGGTGATGGTGGTGCCTCTTCGTCAGAACCTGCAAAATAAGTGACTACCCTGAGGGGCTTTTTGTAAATTATAGCGACTAGTTTCTTTTGTAATGTAAATAGTGTATTTTGTTGCTGGAATGAAAAGGGGTCAATCGACTCGCAATGCATGGTGATTTATAACTTGTGTTGAGTATTTGTTTGTACGAGTCCCCGAGAGCGTCCGCCCTTTATTTGGGTTTACCTCGTATGTATGTAAGTTTGGTTGTATTAAGTTTTTTAATTTGGCTTGTGTCGACTCGTCGTGGCTCGTGGAGCTAGTCGCTTACCCCCAAGGAGCTCAGCATTGGCAGTTTAGAAGAGTCCCCGAGCGTGGTACTTAGCCGTTCTAGTCGCATGCCCAAGGCAGGTGAGGACCTTGTGCGTTGTTCGTAACGCGTCGCTCCCCTGGCTTGGAAAGTCAGTTGCGAAGCGAGTCCAAGGCAGGCTCTCTTACTTGGTGTGTTCCCGAGCCGCATGGGGGTTGTTGTAGACAAGTCCCCGTGCGTGGTACTTAACCATTCGAGTCGCTTTGCATGAGGATGGGGAGGACGGGTCGTTGTGAGAAGCGTTATCGGTTGTCTTGGCCCGGCGGGCCAGTCGGGCGAGGCGACTCCGATGGTGGCTCCGAGGTGGCATGTTCATGGACGACACAAGGCTCGAGTGTCTTTGGTGCCCTTGGGCTGCACTACTTAGTCGTGCCGGTTGGTCAACCAAGGGTTGACTTCCATGGGTAGCGTATTTCTAGATGTACGAGTGCCATTGGCACAAGAGTATGGCGAGTAGACACAATTTGTGCGATCCGAATTGATTTCATTATATAGCAGCTGGGTATAAGTTTTAGTTCTATGTGTAGAACTTTCGAAGGAGGTTTACATTCCACGGCCTCCCAACTTCGAGTTGGGCATTGCCTCTTACATCAATGAGGTAGTAGGCGTCATTGCCGAGGACTGGTGAATGGCCCCTCCCATGGAGGAGAGATCTTGTGCATGCCCTTCTTGTCCTAGATCAGTTGTAGGACCAGGTCGCCTTCCTCGAAGGTGCGAGTCCGGACACGGCGGCTATGGTAGCGGCGGAGTCCCTGCTGGTAGATAGCGGTGCGGGAGCAAGCTAGGTCGCGTGCTTCGTCGAGCTGGTCAATCCCGTCTTGGCGGGCGATCTCGTTTTCCGCCTCCACATAATTGACGACCCGAGGCGAGTCGTGTTCCAGGTCAGTTGGCATGACGGCTTAAGCACCATACACCATGAAGAAGGGTGTGAACCCTGTGGAGCGGTTAACGGAGATGCGGATGCCCCATATCACAGAGGGGAGCTCTTCTACCTAGCATCCAGGGGTTCGCTCGAGGGGCACCTGAAGTCGCGGCTTGAGGCCGTGGAGGATGCTTTGGTTGACGCGCTCTGCTTGGCCATTCGACTCTAGGTGGGCAGCTAAGGCGAGGTCGAGCCGTATGCCGTGCTCCTCACAGAAATCCGCCATGGCACCTTTGGCGAAGTTGGTGCCCTTGTCCATTATGATGCTATGCAGGTAGTCGTACCGGTAGATGAGCTCACGGAGAAACTTGGTGGCGGTCTTGCCGTCGCACTTCTTGATCGGCTTGGCCTTGACCCACTAGGCAAATTTGTCGACTGCGACCAGGAGGTGGGTGAAGCCAGATGGGGCCTTCTTGAACGGGTCGACCATGTCCATGCCCCTTACGGCGAATGGCCAGGTGATGGGGATGGTCTTGAGTGCCAAACCAGGGATGTGCGTCTGGTTGGCGTACTTCTGGCACCCGACGCATCGTTGGACGATGTCAATGGCGCCGGCGTGCGCGGTGAGCCAGTAAAAGCCATGTCGCATGGCCTTGGCGACTAGCGATTTGGCGCCGGCGTGATGGCCGTAGTCGCCAGCATGGATGTCTTGGAGTATCTTGCGACCTTCTTATGGCTGTACATAGCGCTGGAATACTCCAGTCACGCCGCGTTTGTGGAGTTCGTCGTTGATGATGACGAAGGATTTGCAGCGGCGCATGATCATTCGCGCCTCTGTATTGTCGGTAGGCAGGACCTTGTGCTCGATGAAGGCGACATATGGTGTGGTCTAGTCGCTGGGCTCCATGATCATGGCAACTAGGGCGGGCTCAGGCTGCAGAGGTATCCCGATGTCGATCTCCTTGGGCGGGGAGACCGAAGGCTTTTGGATGATGTCGAGAAAGACACCCGTAGGTGGCGTTTGGTGGGTCGATCCGATGCGGGAGAGAGCGTTGGCTTCCTCGTTCTTTCGGCTGTCGATCCATTCGATGGAGTATCCGGTGAAGAGGCCTCCTAGCTGATCCACCGCTTGGTGGTACGCTATCATGGTGGGGGAGACGGCGTCGCAGGTTCTAGCGACTTGGCCAGCGACTAGGTCGGAGTCACCGTAGCATCATAGGAGATTGACGTTCATCTCCTTCGCGGCCCGCATGCCGTGAAGGAGGGCCTCGTACTCGGCCATGTTGTTGGTACAGGGCGTGAAGTCAAGGTGGAGCACGTAGTGGAGTTTGTCGCCTTTGGGGGAGGAGAGTACGATCCTAGCCCCCGTGCCATCTGCGTTTTTGGACCCGACTAAGTGGAGCGACCAGTAATGGAGATAGGGTAGCTTCTCTGGCTGTTGTGCTTCTTCCCAATCGACGAGGAAATCAGCCAATGCCCGCGATTTGATTTCTTTGCATGGCTCGTACTTGATGTTGTGGACGCCGATTTCGACAACCTACTTAGCGACTCGCCCAGTCACCTCATGATTGCGGATGATGTCTTGCAGCAGCGCGGAGGAGACGGCCGTGATGGGGTGCTCCTAGAAGTAATGTGGGAGTCACTGCTGGGCTCTGAATACCGCGTACACCAGGTTATGGTACTGCGGGTAGCGTTGTCTTCAGTCCGTTAGGACCTCACTGATGTAGTAGATGGGGCGTTGTACAGGGCGTTCCTTGCCCTCCTCCGGTCGCTCGACAACCATCACAGCGCTGACGACCCGAGTGGAGGCCGCGACGTAGACGAGCATTGGCTCTTTGTTGATCGGGGCAGCCAGGAGCGGTGCCGTGAGCAGCACTTCCTTGAGTGCCTTGAGCATGTTGTCCGCTTCTTCGTCCCATTGGAACGTGGGGTTCTTGCGCATCAGACAGTAGAGAGGCATCACCTTCTCACCAAGCCAAGGGATGAAGCGATTGAGAGCCGCGACTCGCCCAACCAGCTTCTGGACGTCGTGCAAGCACTCAGGTTTCCTGAGCCGCGCTATGGTATCGATCTTGGTGGGGTTTGCCTTGATGCCTCATTTGGAGACCACGTACCCCAGGAGCTATCCGGTGGGCACGCCGAAGGTGCACTTTCCTAGATTGAGATTGATCTTGTACCTCCGCAGATTCGCGAAGGTTTCAGCCAGGTCGGCGAGCAAGTCGCTCTGGCAGGTGGATTTTACCACCACGTCGTCGATGTAGACGTGGATGTTGCAGCCAATTTGACTCGCAAGGCACTCCTACATGCACCTTTGATAAGTCGCGTCGGCGTTCTTGAGGTCGAACGTCATGGCGATGTAGCAGAAGGTGACGAATGGCGTGATGAACATTGTCTTCTCCTCGTCCTCGACCGCCATTTTGATCTGGTTGTAACCAGAGTACGCGTCGAGGAAGCACATCGACTCCGATCCCGTGGTCGAGTCGATGATCTGATTGATGCGCGGTAGGACGAACTCCTCCTTCGGGCAAGCGCTATTAAGGTTGGTTTAGTCGATACACATTCTCCAGGTGTTGTTCTTTTTCAGAACCAGGACTGGGTTTGCCAACTACTTGGAGTACTTGATGGGCCGGATGAAGCCTGCAGCGAGTAGACGATGTACTTCTTCGGCGATTGCTCGGCGGTGCTCTTCATTGAAGGGCCACAGCGACTATTTTACTGGTCGCACTTTTGGCTCGGCGTTCAGTTTGTGCTCAGCAAGTTCCCTCGGGACACCAGGCATGTCGGATGGTTTCCATGCGAAGATGTCGCGATTCTCATGCAGGAACCCGATGAGCATGCTTTCCTATGCGGGAATCATGCTCGTCCCAATGGTGACCATCTGGCTGGAGTCGCCTGGGATGAGCTCAACGATGCGAGTGTGCGTGGTCGCCTCGAAAGTTGTTCCCCTAGAGGTGGGCTTCTTCAGGATGGTGGGGTCGTCCTTATCAACGTTGCTCGTGTATTTCGCAAGCTCATCCGCGTGGTTGGTTTCCACGGCGATGACGGCGTCGGTGAGCTCGGCACCTTTGTCCTTGCATTCCACGGCCATGTTTGGGTCACCGTGGACGGTGATGCTGCTGCTTGGTCCAGGGAGTTTCATCATGTTGTAGGCGTAGTGCGGGGTCGCCATGAATTTGGCGAACGCTTGGCGCCCCAGGACGCAGTGGTAGGGGTTGCTGAAGTTTACCAGCTCGAAGACTATCTGCTCGGTGCAGAAGTTCGCTGGTGTGCCGAAGGTGACTAGCAGCGTCACTTTGCTGATCGGGTATGCCTTCCAACCAGGGACGATGCCATGGAAGGTGGTGAGCGTCGACTCGATCACCGACTCCGGGAGGTGTAGCCTCTTGAATGTGTCCAAGTACATAATGTTGATGGAGCTTCCGCCGTCCATCAACGTCTTGGGTAGCCAGTAGTCGGCCACTTTGGGCCTGACCACCAGGGCGACTCGCCCCGGGTATTCGATCCTAGGCACGTGGTCTTGGCGACTCCAGGTGATGCTTTGCTCAGACCAGTTGAGGAAGCGGGGAATGTCGACCTCGATCACTGCATTGACGGCGACTGCAAGGGCAATCACCTTTTTCTTTTGTTTGGTGCTGAGCCCAGTGAAGGTGTGCAGCGAGCTGACGACATTGCCGAATCCGGCAGCGTTGCTGTTATCCCTTGGCAGGTTGTTGTTAGGGTCCTCCCTTGCTCGCCTTGCCTTCTCGATCTCCTTCAGAAAATGGCAGTCCACGGTGGTGTGGGTGGCAGGCTTCCCCTCCCTGCTGTGGTAGACGCAGGGCTGGTTGAGGAGGGCGGCGGGGTCGAATTTCAGCCTCACCGTGTTGTTGGTGCGGTAATTTCCACTATCGCGGTAGTTTCCTCTATCGTGGTAGAAGTTTTTCTGGTCACGTTGCCCATAGCCAGCGTTGGCGACGAAGTCGACTCACCCGTCACTGTGTCGCTTGCCAGTGAGGCGAGTGTTGTTGTAGTGCATGTCGTGTTGTCGCCCGTTGTCATGGCCGCTAGCGCGACGTCTTCCCCCAGACTCGTCATCAGAATCTTGGTTGGGGTCCTCCTCCGCCTAGCGTTTGGCAAGCTCGAGGAGGTCGGGGATGTTGTCAAGCGTCCGGTAGACCCTCTTGATCTTGGCAACTAGGGGCTCGTACCGACACGCGTTCTTGAAATAGTGGATCGTCATGTCCGGGTGGATGCCGGAAGCGTTGATCCATAGCTCCTGCCACCTCTAGATCCAGTGGCGGGTCGACTCCTGCCATCCCTGGATGCAGCGCTCTAGGTCTTCGATGGTGGTGGCGTGGGTGTAGGATCCCTCGAAGTGTCTGACGAAGGCGTCCTGCATCTCCTCCCACGACTGGATGTTGTCAGCGGGGAGGGTGTTGATCCATTTCCTGGTCGCTCCCTCCATCATCAGGGGAAGGTAGCGAGCGGTGAGCAGGTCGGTGTGGCCGGCGATTCTCATCACCATGAGGTACGTGTCTAGCCACACCGCTGGGTCATATGTTGGATCATACCTTTCGATCTCCTTGGATGCCTTGAAGTTGGCGGGGTACTTCTCGCCTCGGATCATTGGTCCGAAGCACTAGGGCCGACTCGGCTGAGCGAGCCCCTTGGCTCGGGGTCACCGCGGTTGGTGAGGGTGTGCCTCAGATCGTTGGGCTAGCGTGCCCGCCAGGCCTGATTGTTGACGATGTGCGTCCGTGCGTCGATCGGTTGGCTGTTGGCGGCGACCGTGTTGTTCTCAGGCCACGGCTCGTTGGTGGAGAGCGCAGGGTTGGCGGCTCATCGTTGGAGCAGTAGGGGCTCGGGCGGTAGGCAGTTGAGGGTGTTGGCGACGATCGGACAGCCGCTTGAGGCTGCCCTGCTTCCCGATGAGCGGGAGTACATCCACCCCCGCGGGTCGACTCCCGCGGCTTGCTGCTCGATGGCCCTAGCGAGTAGGGACTTGGCGTACTGGATCTGCAGCGCGCCCTCTCCTTGGATGTTGAGGTGGGCGACTACGGCATCTACCGTGATGACGTTGTCCATTGGAGTGGAGTACAGCAGGAGCCTGTTGGCGTCGCGGGCTTGTGGCGAGATGATGATTCGTAGCTGGTCCAGCAGGGGCGTGAGACCTATGGGTGGCGGTGGGGCTCCAGTCGCAGGTGCGCCAGGTTGTGGGCGGTTGCTACCACCGGGCGGTGCATTCTCGCAGTATTTGCACTCATCCGTGCGCGCGGAGTCGCTCTCGTCGTTGAAGTTCAGGACGCGGCCCTGGACGTTGGAGTGCAGGCGGGTCCTGATGTGGCATTGATGGTAGAGCGATAGCTCCTGCGCCGTTTCCCGCTCGAGGCAGAATTTCTCGCGTTCGGCCTGCTCCCTGCACGATGCCTCCTCCAGTCGCAGGCCAGCTTCTTCGACCTCCGTTGTCGTCACGTTGGTGGTATCGGCGTGGAGAAGGGGTCTGACGGGGCGCTCGTGCTGCCCGCCATGTAGATCGCGTTGAAGCGATTGGATCTGGCGCGTAAGTCTTCGGGGGACTCTGATCCGGAGTTGGAGTCGAAGATCCCGAGGATGGAGAGGTCCTCGAAATCCTTAGGGTTGGACACTCGTGTGATGGAGTCCTCGTGCATTGCGGCGGTGATGGATCCGGCGACTGAGGTAGGGGTCGCCGAATCAGCATCATCGTGGAGGGCCACGTCATCCGTGGTGGCATCAGTCCTGGCCGCGTTGCTGGCGGTCGAGTCGTACTCAGTGGCAAGGCGGCTGATGGAGCGGACCTGGTCCTCCAAGAGTAGATCGCGGCGCGGCGGTGATACGCCGATGGTCACCATTCCCACTGGGTCGACTGCGTCGGTGAAGCCGACGAACAAGTTTATGGTGCCGACCGGCATCACTGCGCTGTGCTTGATCGGGCGCGATGCCGGGATGTAGATGCTAGGAAGGATCTGGAGGATCCCGCCACTAGCGATCATGCGGCCGGTGGCGATCGACCGATCGATTGGCGAATAGGGTCTCGCCGCAGAACTCAGGCCAAACCGGCCATACCCCATGGTGGGCGCCACTATCATGGGAATGACCACGGCAGTCGCTACCAGGGTTAGTGATTGAAAGGATTGAGGGCAAGAGCGGGCGACCATCTACGGAGCGAGATGAGGGCTGAGACACATGAGTTTACCTAGGTTCGGCACCCCGTAGGTTAAATACCTACTCCTGCTAGATTGTATTATAGGCGAGTAAGTTACAAGGGTGGCCAGCTCAACGGCTAGGTAGCGAGTCGCTCGGAAGGGGTGTATGATGGAATTGTTGGAGATATGCCCTAGAGGCAATAATAAATATAGTTATTATTATATCTTTGTGTTTATGATAAATGTTTACATTCATGCTATAATAGTATTAACAAGGAAACATTAATACTTGTGTGATTTGTAAACCTAATTTGAAGTCCCTAGTAAAGCCTCTGTATAATACTAGCTTGTTGGTTAATAGATGATTGTGGTTTCCCTATCATGAACATTGAGATGTTATTAACAACAAGATCATATCGTTAGGAGAATGATATGGTGGACATACTCCTATAGATAAGCGTAGCATAAAGATCAAGTCATTTTAATAGTTCAATTGCTATATGCTTTCTGATACATAGTTATCTGATTCCTTCGACCATGAGATCATGCATATCACCTTTGCCGGATGGATGCTTTGATGACATCAAACACCACACCATAACTGGGTGGCTATAAAGGTGTCATTGAGTGTTCAGAAAGTATTGGTTGAAACACATGGATCAAGAGTGGGATTTGTCCATCCATATGATGGATAGATATACTCTGGGCCCTCTCGGTGAAATGTCATCCAATTAGCTTGCAAGCATGTGACTGGCTCACAAGGGATCACATATCACGAACGAGAAAAGAGTACTTATCAAGAACGAGGTTGAACTAGGTATGCAGAGATACCGACGATCATACCTCGGATAAGTAAACTATCGTGAGACAAAGGGAAATTGATATCGTATGTAAGTGGTTCATTCGATCGCAAAGTAATCGTAGAAATATGTGGGAGCCATATGAATTTCCAGATTCCTCTATTGGTTATTGATCGGAGAAGTGTCTCGATCATGTCCGCATAATTCACGAACCGTAGGGAGACACACTTAAGGATTCGACGTTGTTTGAGTAGTTATGGAATGATGAGAAAGAGTCCGAATGTTGTTCGGAGTCTCGAATGGGATTCGGGATATCACGAGGAGATCCGGAATGGTCCGGAGAATAAGATTCATATAAGGAAAGTCCTGCTTTGAATTGGGAATGGTTCCGTGTTTTCATCGGGAACATTCTAGAAGGTTCGGAATGTCCTAAGACCGGAAGGGAAGGGTACATGAATGTGTCATTGTAAGTTGGAATGATTGCATCATGTACTAGGTGTCTTTGCTGTCCAAAATAAAGGGTTTATTTAAATCCTAAATTGAAAAGTCAAACGGCTAGTTTGAAAGTCAAACGACAAGTTTTGGAAAGAGGAGGAGGAGTGGGAAACCGAGTTGGGGAGGGATTCCCTCCTCCAACCGCCGGCCCACCTCCAAGCCGAGTTGGGGAGGGACTCCTCCCTTGGCCGTGCCTCCCACCTATATAAAGGGAGGCAGGCTGCCTCCTAGCACACAAGTCCCTCTCCTCTAAACCTAAACCCTAGCCACGGCCTAGGGATTTCTCCCAAGCCGTCAAGTTAGAGCTTCTAATTGCCCTAGCCTCTGGTTTAGAGCTTTCTAATTGGTGTGTCTAATCCCTAGATCACCAAAGCTCTCTCATACTCCACCATACTGCCCGCTTAAGGCGGCTCATGAGATCTCCTCTACTTCGGTACCACGCCACAGTTGCCGGAATCGCGAGGAGAGTGCTACAACCTCCACGCCATCTGGAACAAGGAGAGGAAGGTCTTCGTCGAACGTGTGACCGATCGGGAGCGCATTTAACGCTGGCGGAAGGATCGCTCACGCGATCTTGAGATCGGAAAGAGTACGACTACATCACCCACGAGAATCTCTCGTTAAACACTTTGGAATCTTCGAGGGTGAGTTATTCCATCGACTCGTTGCTACAATCTAGTAGATAGATCTTGGCTTGTTTGTTTGTATGCGGTAGAAAATTTTTGTTTTCCATGCTATGAAACCCTACAGTGGTATCAGAGCCGTGTCTATATGTAGATCTGTTGCACGAGTAGAACACAATGGTCATTGTGGGCATTGATGCTTTTATTGTCGATTGCTTCTTGTGTACTTTGCATCTTGCGGATGTTGGGATGAAGCGGCCTGCTAACCTTACATGACATCGCTCATGAGACTTGCTCCACGCTTGACATGCAACTCGTATTGCATAAGTGGCTTTATGGTGCCTGCTTTCTCCCAAAGATAGTGGAGATCCAATTTACAACGGTGATTAACAATACTAGTATCAATGTTGTGGTTCTTGTTCGTAAGTTAGAACGACACTTATTGAAAGCCCCAAACCACGTAAAATATGCAAAGAAAGTAGAGGCGCCTAACTTTGTTTTGAGGGTGTGCAAAGTGATGTGATATGGCCATGATTGTGATTATATTTGATGTATGCAATGTTCCTTATTGTAAGTTGGCAACCGGCAGGAGCCATATGGTTGTCTTTAATTTATGTTAAGACCCGTGTGTCTATTCAAAGTAGTTGTAATAGTTGAAGCCGGTGGACGACAACCATGGAGAAGCGTCATTGACCTTGATGCAATGCCGGTGATGATGGAGATCATGTTCGTGCTTGAAGATGGAGATCGGAAGCACAAAGAAGAAAGGCCATATCATATCACATATTATGAATTGCATGTGATGTTAATCCTTTATGCATCTTGTATTGCTTAGTAGACGACGGTAGCATTATAAGATGATCCCTGATGCACATAAATTTCAAGTTCTAAAGTGTTCACCCTTAGTATGAACCGTTGCTAAAGCTTGTTGTTTCGAAGCACCACGTGATGATCGGGTGTGTTAGATTCCGCGAGTGAATACAACGTAAGCAAGCCAGATTTGCTTATGCGGTAGCTAAGGTTTGATCTTGACGAGCCTAGCATGTACAGACATGGTCTCAGGAACACGAATCACCGAAAGGTAAAACATGAATCATATAGTAGATATGATGAACATGTCGATTGTTTGCCATTGAAACTATATCAACTTTCGTGATGATCGGTTTTGATATGGTGGATTTGGTTCGTGTGATCACTAAAACAATGTGAGGGATGTTGTTTTGAGTGGGAGTTCACCTAGATTAAACTTTATTATTAATTTGAACTCAATTTGTCATAAACTTAGTCTAAACTATTGCAAATATGTTGTAGATCAATGGAAGCCCCTACCATCAATTTTAATGCGTTCCTAGAGAAAGAAAAGTTGAAAACAATGGAAGCAACTTCATGGATTGGTTCCGCAATTTGAGGATTGTCCTCACAGTGGTAATTTGACCTATGTGCTGGATGCACTGGGTGACCCACTGCAGCTGATGCTACCGATGAAGTAAAGAATGTTTACCTTGCTCGGAAGAATCAAGATCTATAGTTCAGTGTGCTATCTTGTATGGTTTAGAATCGGAGCTTCAGAAAAGGTTTGAGAATTCAGACCCACATGATATTGTCCGTGATCTCAAATTGATCTTTGAGACTCATGCGGCAATTGAGAGTTATGAGGTTTCTGAAAAGTTCTTTAACTGCAAGATGGAAGAGGGCAGCTCCATCAGTGAGCATGTGCTTAAGATGTCTGGGCACGCAAACAAACTTCAAAGCTTGGGTATAGTGATTCCTAATGCTTTGGGGATTTACCGTGTCCTCCAATCACTACCACCAAGTTACAAGAACTTTGTGATGAACTACAACATGCAGAACATGAACAAGCAGTTGCCAGAACTGTTTGCTATGTTAAAGTCTGCAGAAGTGGAGATCAAGAAAGAGCACCAAGTGTTGTTGGTCAATAAGACCACCAAATTCAAGAAAGGCAAGTCTAAGCAGAAGGGACACTTCAAGAAGGGTGGCAAGAAAGTTGCCACACCGACGAAGAAGACCAAGGCTGGACCCAAGCCTGATACTGAGTGCTTTTACTGCAAAGGAGAAGGTCACTGGAAGCGGAATTGCCCAAAGTACTTGGCGAATTTGAAGAACGGCAACATCAAGAAGAAAGGTATATCTGATATACATGTTATTGATGTGTATCTCACTAGTATTCGTAGTAGTGCCTTGGTATTTGATACTGGTTCGGTTGCTCATATTTGTAACTCGAAACAGGAGCTGCAGAATAAACGGAAGCTAGTGAAGAACGAGGTGACGATGCGCGTAGGAAACGGATCAAAGGTTGATGTGATCGCGGTCGGCACGCTACCCCTTCATCTACCATCGGGATTAGTTTTATACTTAAATAATTGTTATTTGGTGCCTACGTTGAGCATGAACATTATATCGGGATCTTGTTTATTGCAAGACGGTTACTTGTTTAAATCCGAGAATAATGGTTGTTCGATTTATATGAGTAATATGTTTTATGCACATGCACCTTTGATAGATGGTCTATTCTTGTTGAATCTCGATGGTGGAAATACACATATTAATAACATTGAAGCTAAACGTTTGAAATCAAGCGATAACTCGACCTATATGTGGCACTGTCATCTTGGTCACATTGGAGTGAAGCGTATGAAGAAACTCCATTCCGATGGACTTCTTGAATCACTTGAAAGATGCGAAGCATGTCTGATGGGTAAAATGACTAAGACTCCATTTTCTGGTATGATGGAGCGAGCTACGGACTTATTGGAAATCATACATACCGATGTGTGTGGTCCAATGAGTGTAGCATCGCCATGTGGTTATCGTTATGTTCTTACCTTCACGGATGACTTGAGTAGATATGGGTATATCTATTTCATGAAACATAAGTCCGAAACTTTCGAGAAGTTTAAGGAGTTTCAAAGTGAGGTAGAGAATCAACGTGACAAGAAGATTAAATTTCTACGTTCTGATCGTGGAGGTGAATATCTAAGTTACGAGTTTGGCGAGCATTTGAAGAAATGCGGAATACTTTCACAATTGACACCGCCGGGAACACCACAGCGTAATGGTGTGTCCGAACGTCGTAATCGAACTCTCTTAGATATGGTTCGTTCTATGATGTCACTTATAGATTTGCCGCTATCATTTTGGGGTTATGCATTAGAAACAGCCGCATTCACTTTAAATAGGGCACCGTCTAAACTGCTAAAACGACACCGTATGAATTATGGTTTGGGAAGAAACCTAAATTGTCGCTCCTTAAAGTTTGGGGATGCGAAGCCTATGTAAAGAAGTTACAGCCGACAAGCTTGAACCCAAAGCGAAAAATGCGTCTTCATAGGATACCCAAGGAAACTATTGGGTATACTTTCTATCATAGATCCGAAGGCAAAATCTTCGGTTAAGAATGGATCCTTTCTAGAGAAGGAATTTCTCTCAAAGAAGTGACTGAAGGAAAGTAGAACTCGACGAGGTTGTCGAACCTTCTCGAAATTACGAGTAGCGCAGCGCCGGAAGAAGTTCCTGTGGTGCCTGCACCAATTAGAGAGGAAGCTAATGATGATGATCATGAAACTTCGGTCGAAGTTGCTACAGAGCCTCGCAGGTCAACGAGAAATCGTACCACTCCAGATTGGTATGATCCCGTTATGAGTGTCATGTTGGTGGACAACACCGATGACCCTGAGACATATGAGGAAGCGATGATGAGCCCAGATTCCAATAAATGGCAGGAAGCCATGAAATCCGAGATTGGATCCATGTACGAAAACCAAGTATGGACTTTGGTGGACTTACCGGATGGCTGTCGAGAACAAATGGATCTTCAAGAAGAAAACAGATGCTGATGGTAATGTAACTGTCTATAAAGCTCGACTTGTCGCAAAAGGGTTTCGACAAATTCAAGGTGTTAACTACGATGAGACTTTCTCACCAGTAGCGAAGCTAAAGTCTGTAAGGATTATGTTAGCAATCGCTGCATATTACGATTATGAGATATGGCAGATGGATGTCAAAACAGCATTCCTCAATGGTGACATTGATGAAGAGTTGTATATGATGCAACCCAAAGGTTTTGTCGATCCTAAAGATGCTAACAAGGTATGCAAACTTCAACGGTCCATCTATGGATTGAAGCAAGCATCCCGAAGTTGGAATCAACGTTTTGATAAGGTAATCAAAAGTTTTGGTTTTATACAAACTTATGGAGAAGCTTGTATTTACAAAGGGTGAGTGGGAGCTCAGAGCATTCTTAATACTATATGTGGATGACATATTGTTGATTGGGAATGATGTAGACCTTCTTAATAGTGTCAAAGAATATTTGAATAATAGTTTTTCAATGAAGGATCTTGGCGAAGCAGCTTACATATTAGGCATAAAGATTTATAGAGATAGATCAAAACGCCAAATATCATTGTCACAAAGTACATATTTGGACAAAGTTCTAAAGAGGTTTGGAATGGAAGATAGCAAGAAAGGGTTCTTGCCCATGTTGCCCAATACGACCTTGAGTAAAACTCAGAGTCCGACATCGGCAGAAGATAGAGAAAGGATGAGTAAGACTCCCTATGCCTCAGCCATAGGATCTCTAATGTATGCCATGCTATGTACTAGACCCGACATTGCATATGCTGTTAGTTTGACTAGCAGATATCAAAGTGATCCAGGAGTGGATCATTGGACAATGATCAAAACATCCTTAAGTACTTGAGAAGAACTAAGGATATGGTTCTTTCTTATGGAGGTGATGAACAACTCGTTGTTAATGGTTACACCGACGCTTAGTTGGAACACCGATCCGATGATTCTAAATCACAACTGGATACGTATTTTTTGTGAATGGTGCAGCAGTTAGCTGGAGGAGTGCAAAGCAAAGCGTTGTGGCAAGATCTTCAACTGAATCGGAATACATGGCTGCTTCGGAGGCTTCACAAGAAGCAATATGGATGAAAGAGTTCATTGCAGAGCTGGTGTGGTTCCTAGTGCGCTGGACCCAATGTCTATCTCATGTGATAACATGGGCGCCATAGCCAATGCGCAAGAACCAAGGTCACACAAGAAGCTGAAGCACATCAAGCTACGCCACGCTTATTTGAGAACATATCCAAGATGGGGATATAAAGATTTGCAAAGTACACACAGATCTGAATATGGCGATCCGTTGACTAAACCTCTCCGAGGGCAAAACATGACCAGCACCAAACTGCCATGGGTGTTAGGTATATTACCATGTAATCTAGATTAGATGACTCTAGTGCAAGTGGGAGACTGTTGGAGATATGCCCTAGAGGAAATAATAAATAAAGTTATTATTATATCTTTGTGTTTATGATAAATGTTTACATTCATGCTAAAATAGTATTAAACATGAAACAATAATAATTGTGTGATTTGTAAACTTAATTTGAAGTCCCTAGTAAAGCCTCTATAATACTAGCTTGTTGGTTAATAGATGATTGTGGTTTCCTATCATGAACATTGAGATGTTATTAACAACAAGATCATATCGTTAGGAGAATGATATGGTGGACATACTCCTATAGATAAGTAGCATAAAGATCAAGTCATTTTAATAGTTCAATTGCTATATGCTTTCTCGATACATAGTTATCTGATTCCTTCGACCATGAGATCATGCATATCACCTTTGGGATGGATGCTTTGATGACATCAAACACCACACCGTAATCGGGTGGCTATAAAGGTGTCATTGAGTGTTCGTAAAGTATTGGTTGAAACACATGGATCAAGAGGGATTTGTCCATCCATATGACGGATAGATATACTCTGGGCCCTCTCGGTGAAATGTCATCCAATTATCTTGCAAGCATGTGACTGGCTCACAAGGGATCACATATCACGGGAACGAGAAAAGAGTACTTATCAGTAACGAGGTTAAACTAGGTATGCAGAGATACCGACGATCATAACCTCGGATAAGTAAACTATCGTGAGACAAAGGGAAATTGATATCGTATGTAAGTGGTTCATTCGATCGCA
Source organism: Avena insularis (assembly GCA_023614405.1). NCBI lineage: Eukaryota > Viridiplantae > Streptophyta > Magnoliopsida > Poales > Poaceae > Avena > Avena insularis. The sequence continues at coordinate 259,184,020 of CM042690.1, read as the reverse complement.
AAGTAATCGTAGAAATATGTGGGAGCCATATGAATTTCCAGATTCCTCTATTGGTTATTGATCGGAGAAGTGTCTCGATCATGTCCGCATAATTCACGAACCGTAGGGAGACACACTTAAGGATTCGACGTTGTTTGAGTAGTTATGGAATGATGAGAAAGAGTCCGAATGTTGTTCGGAGTCTCGAATGGGATTCGGGATATCACGAGGAGATCCGGAATGGTCCGGAGAATAAGATTCATATAAGGAAGTCCCGTTTCGGAATTGGGGAATGGTTCCAGTGTTTTCATCGGGAACATTCTAGAAGGTTCCGGAATGTCCGGCACTCCGGGAAGGGGAAGGGTACATGAATGTGTCATTGTAAGTTGGAATGATTGCATCATGTACTAGGTGTCTTTGCTGTCCAAAATAAAGGGTTTATTTAAATCCTAAATTGAAAAGTCAAACAGCTAGTTTGAAAGTCAAACGGCAAGGTTTGGAAAGAGGAGGAGGAGTGGGAAACCGAGTTGGGGAGGGATCCCCTCCTCCAACCGCCGGCCCACCTCCAAGCCGAGTTGGAGAGGGACTCCCCTCCCCTTGGCCGCGCCTCCCACCTATAAAGGGAGGGGCAGGGCTGCCCCTCCTAGTACACAAGTCCCTCTCCTCTAAACCTAAACCCTAGCCACAGCCTAGGGATTTCTCCCAAGCCGTCAAGTTAGAGCTTCTAATTGCCCTAGCCTCCGGTTTAGAGCTTTCTAATTGGTGTGTCTAATCCCTAGATCACCAAAGCTCTCTCATACTCCACCATACTCGCTCCGGCTTAAGGCGGCCTGCGAGATCTCCCTCTACTTCCGGTACCACGCCAGGTTGTCTTGGGAATCGCGAGGAGAGTGCTACAACCTCCGCTTCTTTGGAACAAGGAGAGGAAGGTCTTCGTCGAGTAATTAACGCAGGACCGATCAAGGAGCGCTGGCCGAACGCGGCGCCGGAAGGATTGTCTACGCGATCTTGAGATCGGAAAGAGTACGACTACATCACCCACGAGAATCTGCTCTCGTTAAACACTTTGGAATCTTCGAGGGTGAGTTATTCCATCGACTCGTTGCTACAATCTAGTAGATAGATCTTGGCTTGTTTGTTTGTATGCGGTAGAAATTTTTTGTTTTCCATGCTACGAAACCCTACAGGAATGTGAGTACAAAGAGAACCCTAGGGAGGCTTATATAGGGGGTACCTCGCTAGGATTTACAGATATACAACCGAATCAGTCAAGGACTCGGAGGATCTGACCTAATCCAACTGGGCTTCAGCTATGCTTCTGGGCCTCCAGCTTCTAGTCGCCAGGCTCCCTTTCAGTCGCCTTCTAGTCTCTGTCCCGTAGGCCCACTCGCAAGGCCCTTGGTCCAATCGAAACGTTCTGCTGGGCATACCCCATCTAGCATATCCCCATCAGTCCTACTTGGCTCGGATCTGACTAACATCAAATATTCACTCACCTAGAGTCGAGTTAAGTTCCACTTGGCCCAGGTCTTGAGTAACTTCAAATATTCACTCACCTGAGTCAGGTTAAGTTCCACTTGGCCCAGGTCTTTTAACTTCAATATTCACTCACCTAGAGCCGGGTTAAGTTCCACTTGGCCCGGGTATTGATTAACTTCAAATATTCACTCACCTAGAGCTGGGTTAAGTTCCACTTGGCCTGGATCTTGATTAACTTCAAATATCCACTCACCTATAGCCGGGTTGAGTTCTTGGACCTGGTCTTGAGTAACTTCAAATATTCACCCACCTAGATCCGGGTTAAGTTCCACTTGGCCCGGGTCTTGAGTAACTTCAAATATTCCTTATTACTCATGAATTAACACTTTCCTTTTCAGATCACCACCAACCGTCACACCGTCAAGTTTCAATGGCTTCTAGACGTACACAAAGATCTTTCTTCAAACCATAAGGCCTTGTTGTCCAAAGGTAAAATTTCTCCTTGATATTCTCAATTTTTCTCCTCTTTATCTTGGCTTTCCGAATTAACTTGTGACTCGGATTTTGCATCCACTGTGGAGGCCCAGAACGAGGCGCTGAAGAAAGAGTTGGCCAAGATGAAAGGTATTTTTCCTTCGCGTCCTACCCTTTGTCCTTTTTCATTTTGGCTTGGCAGGTAATTGTACCTCGGCTCTGCCGAATCAAAAAATTATTGCAGTGTCTCTTCAAGATAGTGTGCCCCTACCTGACATGATGCTCCATTTTCTCGAACAAGTAGGACAACATCAGGCCCAGCTGAAGGAGAAGGACGATGAGGTTCTATGGCTTCTGCCGAGAATGACAAACTACAATAGTTCCAGAAAACTGAGCTTGAAAAATTAGATCAAGAGTTCTTCGATGCCAAGGTCTAGCTCGAGGGCCAGCTTCATAAAAACAAAGGACTTCTTCAAGAGGCCGAGGCCAAACTTGAGTCAGCAAACACCGCCCTTGTTGATCTTCAGAGGAAACAGAAGAGCTAGCTAGCCTAACTAACTCGGATCCATGGCCTTATAGCTAGTAAGTTTCCTTGTTACAAGTTTACTTTTTACTACCGAGGTTACTCTTTTCTTTGCAGTTTCTGGGTTGCTTTTCATTTGTATTTTCAAAGGATTTACCGCAGTCCAAGGCACGTGCTGACGTTGCCATCCGCAAGCTCCAGGCAAAAACAACTGAAGTTGGCCCTATCTCAGAAGAGTCACAATTAACGAATCCGTGGCTGGTCTTGCGGCTTGCCTCGGGTCCACAAAGGTCTTTGGGGTGGGTCTCCTCGACGCTGCCATCAACACTTTCCATACTCTATGGCCGGGTGAGACTGATCCCAAGGAAGTTTCCGTGCTGATAGAGAGGTTCCAGGATAGCAGTACTCAACTTAGTTTGTGGCGAGAATCCGGTGCTTGTGCTAGAGCTGATGCGGCCCTATCCTTTGTGATGTCTTGGTATGAAGGTGTTGACCTAAATGTACTTGGTCATCTGTGCACCAGATCTAGGTGGACCAATGATCCGGCCAGCATCGCCCAATGTCAAGCTCGCGCCTATGATCTTATCCAATATGCTCATTATCATGAATAGAACGAGGGGCCAAGTTTCCTTGAGGCCATTGACGATGAGTACATTGAAGGAAACGCGGATGATGACCAAGAAGGTTCGGATTATGTTGAGGATGCCAAGGATGTCGTGGCAAACCGGATGATGAAGCTGAAACCGAGGCTCCCAATGCCGAGGACAACTTGCCTCCTCCTGCTATGGATGGTTCGGCCGCTGCGGCTCCTTAAGCAACAAAACTTTTAAAATTCGTTAAATACCCGTTATGCCAGGTGCAGATGTATTAAACAATGTGTTATTTTGCTATAGATTATGTTATTATGTCGGGTTAACTTGGGCGAATTCCCCGAGTTTTATTTTCTTGTTCTCTCAATTTAGTGATTTGGCTTGCGTCAGCCTTGATTTGACGTTTGACTTACGAGTCCGAGGTTCAAAAAAATGATCTAACAATACTTGAAACTTTTAGGATTAGCTCAAAATAATATAGCATAACAAAAACAAAGTAAATACAGGGGTTAGTCCAAAAAAACAAACATCAGCTCAATTACATTCCTTTCCTTAGTCATTTTTCATGTGCCCTGCATTTCCGAGCTTGTTCTCTTGCTTGCCATGTAGCCAATTCTTGTTGGACAGCACCATGTCGAAGAGTTAGCTTTTGGTGCCAACATATTACTAACTCGGCTAAGGTGTAAGTAATTTAAGCCAGTCGACGTATAAAATGTAAATACAGAAAACAACAATTATTATGAAGTCAGTCCGCCGAGTTTCTGCTCGAGGTGCCGAGGTTTCATTGATAAGCTCATTGCCGACATACAGGCTGACATATGAGAGTTCAAGATACATACACTTTTAGCTAAGTGTAAAATGGACGAAGTAATGCTACATTCCATGGCCTCTTTGATTCTTCTCATGCCCTATTCGCCTTGTTATTCTCCCGCGGCTGTGCATCAATGAGGTAATATTCATCATTGGGCAGTGCTTTGCTTACAATGAATGGCCCTTCCCATGGGGGGACATCTTATGCATGTCGTTAGTGTGCTGCACCAGCCAAAGTACCAGATCTCCTTCCCGGAAGACTCGGGGGTTCACTTTCCGGCTATGATAGCATTGAAGATTTTGCTGATATATGGCGGACCTAGACAATGCCAATTCTCTCTCTTCTTCCAGCAGATCAACATCATTTTGTCGGGCTTCTTGCACTTCGGCTTCTATGTATTGGGTGACCCTAGGCGAGTCATGCTCTATGCCGGCTGGTAATACAGCTTTGTCCCCATAACCAGAAAGAATGGCGTATAGCCTGTTGATCGATTCGGAGTTGTTCTTAAGCTCCATATACCGCTGGAAGTTCCTCAATCCAGCACCTCGCTGATCTTTGCAGCGACTCAATGAGCCAGGGTTTTATCCCAGATAGTACTAGTCCGTTGGATCTTTCCACTTGCCCGCTCGATGCGCGGTGGGACACTAATGCAACATCTAGCCGGATTTTCTTATCTCGGCAAAACCGGGCAAACGCTCCTTCGGCGAAACTTGTGCCATTATCTGTTATGATATTGTGTGGATAGCCGTATCTCAGGATGATATCTTTGAGAAATGTCACAACAGTAGCTCCGTCACACTTTCTTATTGGCTTCACTTCAATCCACTTAGTAAATTTGTCCACCATGACCAAGATGTGGGTCATGTTTCTCTTGGCCGTCTTAAATGGTCCAACCATATCCAAGCACCATACAACAAATGGCCAAGTGATAGGTATAGTTTTGAGTTCACACATTGGCAAATGTGTTTTACTAGCGTACCTCTGACACCCATTACATTTCCTCACAAGTTCTTCGGCTTGCTGCAAGGCACTTGGCTAGTAAAATCCATGCCGAAAATCTTTTGCCACTAGGGCTATGGACGAGGCATGGTGTCCACATTCCCCTGATGGATATCTCGGAGGATGTCTAGCCCTTCTTCTGGGTCAACACATCGTTGCAAGACACTTGTGACACTTCTCCTGTATAGCCAGGCGTTGATTATAGTATATGCCTTTGCTCTCCTCTACACTTTCCTTAGGAGTATCTCGTCACTTGGCAAAGTTCCATCTTTCAAGAACTCAAATATTGTCTACGCCCATGTTGGTATAGTGCGAGCTGGGAAAAGTACTTCATCTCCATTGGATCAACCGACATAACCTCTGCCGGATCAAGCTAAACAGTCTCTGGGTTTACCGGGGCAGTACCCGAGTTTGCCGAGGTAGTCCTCGGGTTTACCGAGATGTTTCCCCAGTCAAGGTCCATTGGGGCAGCTCCTGATTCGGGGTTTGCCGAGATATAAATTGACTCGGATTCTGGTGAAGGGTAATAGATGGTTTTTTCATATGCTCCAAAGAAACTCCTGACGGGATAGCCTGCCGAGATGAGCCTAGCTTAGACAGTACATCAGTTGCTTCATTTTCAACTCGGGGTACATGATGGAACTCACATCCCTCAAAGTACCCACATATTTTTTGGACATGAAATCTATAAAGAGACATGTTTGCATCTAAGGCATCCCAATGGACAGACACTTGCTACACCACAAGATCCAAATCACCGAAGCATTGTATCTGACGTATCCCAATGATACTCGGCCACATTGTTTGTTGCTCAAAAATGGATCTGAAGCACATATCGCAACTGATCTTTCTTGGGTGAGGTAAGGACTACCCTGACCCCTAGTCCGTCCTTCAATTTTGATCCATCAAAGTGCATTCTCTAGTAGTTTGAGTCCGGCAAAGGTGGCTCGTACTGCATTTCATCCCAATCCACAAAAAAATCTACTACTGCTTGAGACTTGATCACGTCTCTTCTATCATATTGTGGAGCGTAAGGGGCTAACTCAATTGCCCATTTTGCGATCCGGCCACTTGCATCTTTGTTACTCATTATCTCGAATATTGGTGCTTCACATATCACCTTAATGGGATGTTCCTCAAAATAGTGCTTGAGCTTCTTGGCCACCATATAGATGCCATATTCCATCTTATGATAATGAGGATAGTTCTGCTTTGAAGTGGACAATACCTCGCTTAGGTAATGTACTAGCCTCTGCACCAACTTACTTTCCTCATCACGCTCCACCACTACCACGGCACTCACAACTCGGTTGGTCACTTCTATGTAGAGCAACATTGGCTCTTTGGATAGTGGTGAGGCTAACACTAGTGCAGAGGCTAACATCTTTTTTAGTTCACGAAACATGCTATCTGCTTGCGGTGTCCATATGAATTTATCTGATTTTTTCATTAGCTGATAGAGAGGAAATGTCTTTTCTCCTAGCCAACATATAAACCGACTTAGCGATGATAGGCAACCAGTGAACTTCTGAACATCATTAAGACACTTAGGCAGCTCCATTCGCTCAATAGCTCGGATTTTGGTTGGGTTAGCCTCGATACCTCGGCTGGAGACGAGGAAACCGAGTAACATTCTAGCCGGGATGCCGAAGGTGCATTTTTCCGGGTTAAGCGTCATTCGAAACCTCCTTAGGTTTGCAAACGTTTGTTGAATACCATCTTGGAGTGTTTTACTTTCCTTTGTTTTTATCACCACATAATCGACATACACTTGGACATTTTTGCAATTTCATCATGTAAACATTTTTGCATGCACCTTTGATACGTTGCCCCTGTTGGAAATATGCCCTAGAGACAAATAGTAGTAAGGACTATTATCATATTTCATATAGTTTATGATTAAGTTTTATATCATGCTATAACTGTATTGAGTGGAAACATCAATGCACATGTGATATATAAACAACTAGGGGTTCCCAATGAAACTCTAGTCACTGGTTCATTGGTCAACAGATGATCAAGTTTCCTGATCATGTGGCATTTATGCCAGTTGGAAATGGAGTCAACTCATTCTGAGAATGAGATGATGAACCAATACCCAACCTAAACATCGTGACCCGATCATGTCATGAAGTTCAAGTTACGATGATTAGAAATGGATCCTCGTAGACTATTCCTTAGACCGTGGGGCTATACCAATCACTGTCTCCCGAGAGTGCTTAGATAGCATCAAGCGCCACTTGGTAATACAGTGGTTATAAAGGTGTGTTCAGGTACTCGGAGGAAACCGTAGAAGAAATATATGTCAAGAGCGGGATTTGTCCGTCCATGTGACGGGAAGATACTCAAGGGCCCACTCGGAGAGGTTATATCCAATAACTGCGCAGCGTGTGATTTGATCACAGGGATATCACTTGTCGGAACGAGTCAAGTAGCATTGTTCGGTAATGAGATTGAACACGAAATGGTGATGTCATTGATCAGATCCCGGGCAATGAAAGTATCGAGAGACAAAGGGAATAAGCCACGACTGTCCCGGTTCAAATGATGAAAGATCTTCATGGAACGCACAGGGGTCACATGGCCATCCAGGTCCCTCTATCGATCATTGGTGCGGGAGTGTCCCGACCATGTATGGAGTGTTCCCGAACTGGAATTATCACGCTTAAGGTCTTGATGATGCTTAGAGAGTGTTTATAGGATCGGTAGAATCGCCGAAGAATAGTAGAGAGAAAACCGGAAGGGTTTCGGTAAGTCCGGAGGATGTCCGGAGTGGAGGTGGAAGGTGTTCCATAGCCACGGAGGTTGAATAATATGTGAATGAATGTTAAATATTTATTTAATCATTTATTCATAATTATTTAATAAAGAGAAAATCAATTTAAAAGGTCAAAAGGCTTAATGGGCCAATTCCCGGAGGAAGAGGGCCCATTAGGGAAAGGAGAGAGGGAGAAGGGGCAAGGGGGTGGCCGGCTGGGCCAAGCCTGTGAGGCCCACTAGGGCTGGCCGCAGCCTCCTCCCTCCCTCCTCCTTTAGTCCCACCCGGGACTTTGAGGAGGTAGTACCTCCCCTATATATAGTGGGGGTATTTGGCCAGATAAATACACACAATAATCAATAAAGGTCTTCTCACTTTTGGGAGGACCTCCAATTGATATTCTCTCTCTCTCGTGATCGTGGTCCCAAGTTCGAACTGCACGAACGAGAGACATCTTCAGCGCGGAGCGTCATCGCGCTGTGGGATTCGGATCCAGGAGCTCTACTTCTGCAACTGTTGCTGGATCGGGGAAGCGGGAGTCATCGTCAGGCACCAAACGTGGGTAACTCCCCGCGAGGTGTCGCACTTGAGGCACTCAAGTCATTGGAGACAAAGGAGCGCAAGGACTTCATCACGACCTTGAGGTCAGCTTCGGCTCGTCTACATCAACCACGCTCTCCTGAGCGTTGACAATGCTTTTCGGTCTTCAAGGTTAAGTTCGTGAAAAGCCCCTCCCGTTACTATATTACTAATAGATAGGTCCTGGCAACATCAGGGGTTTAGGGGCGTAGGGTAAAAATTTATTGTTTTCATACGTGGAACCCCTATAGTGGTATTAGAGCTAGATCTATGCGTAGTAATGCTAGTATGGGTAGAACACACGAGATGTAGCGTGTGGGCGTTGATCTTTTAGTTGTTACCCTCCCACGTGTACTTGTGTATACCGATGTAATGCTTGATGAAGCGACCCCCAACCGACTTTACGCGTTCATTCGCGAGACTGGTCCATGATGACCCACAAGTATAGGGGGTGTATCGTAGTATTTTCGATAAGTAAGAGTGTCGAACCCAACGAGGAGCAGAAGGTGCTGGCTAGTGGTATGGATCAGGAATTCTCTACAAATACATAGGAAACGGATTTTTAGGGTTTTTTGATAAAGGAAGTAAATGAAGTACGAGTAAATAAAATACAGTAGGAATAAATGCAGCAAGTGGTCCAATCCTTTATGCAGCAAAGGACAAGCCGGTTGTATTACTTAAGATGACCAAACGTTCTCGAGGACACATGGGAAGACTGTCAAGTGCTTTCGCTTCATATAGTTGATTAATATTCTTTAGCTTGCTAAGTTGTGTGGGTGAACCTGTGCTAATGTACCGACCTCCCTAGGACTAATACATAATTGTGATTATACCCCTTGCAAACATCCGTAAGTACAAGAAAGTAATTAAGGTAGAAACCTAACCACAGCTTTAAACTCTAAGACCCTTACGTCCCTTATGCAATGGTTTCCTAACGGGGGTTCAGGTTTCATCACTCGCAACCCCACGATTAGTAGCCAAATACACAATGCATTCCCCTAGGCCTATATAGGTGAAGTGTCATGTAGTCGATGTTCACATGACACCACTATAAGAAGTACACCACAACTTAAATATCAAACTATTGAATCTTTCTCAACACAACTCCACTACTAACAACATGACTTCTCCCATGTCCTCAAGAACAAAACGAACTACTCACAAGACATCATATGGATCATGATCAGAGATGGAATAATGATGTATAACAATCTGAACATAAACAATAATTCAACGGTTCACTCAATAGCATCAACTACAAAGAGTAATCAACACCGAGAAAGTTTCCCCTAAGAACTATGCAAGATTCAACCCAATTGTTACAACAATATGGAGATGGTGATGAGGGTGCTGATGGTGATGATGGTGGTGGTGATGATGATGATGATCCCGATGAAGTCCAGCTTGATGGTGGTGTTGATGGCGATCTCCCTCTCCGAGAAGGAATTCCCAAGCGAAATCTATACGCGAGAGATCTTTCTCTCTCAGTGTTTTTCGCCCCGCAGAGGCGGCGGAATCTTTCTGTGGTTGCTCCCCGAGTCTTAGGGTTTCGGGAGGAATATATACACAAATGATACGGAAGAATCCCATGGACTCCACCAACGGGGTACCCCTTGCCCAATGATACGGAAGAATCCCCATATCAAAATGACAAGGCAAGCAGACAACAAACATCTCAGCAACCTTCTTATTTACCATGGGAATATGGTGCTTTTTTCTCTCTTTCCTCTTTTCATAATCTCTTTTTTCTTTTTCTCTTTTTTTCAATATTAGACTCTCTTTTTTTTATAAGAAGAATGCTTCATATATGCTCGTTATGATTACGCTAAGGTTTCCACCATGTCAGCACGGATTAGACCAGCGGCCCAGGAGTTTCTCTAACACACATGCATAACTCCATGGACTTACAAGCTCCCCTTTATTTTCACACCGACGACATCCATAGACAAAAGAACATGATATCAACTAGGTACAAAGTACTAGTGCAATGTTGAAAGCGTTCCCCATGACAGCATGGTTCTGCTAATTCACAACTTACAAAGCGCAAGCATATACGTAACATAGATGGGCACAATGGTTCAAGTTTATTAAGTGCAAGAAAGTAAAGTGTGCCATCAAGTCCGTGAGAGCTTTAATCACTAATTTTCACATAACAAGTTTAATTTGGAAGGTAGATAAAAACAAGAATTTACTTGGAATAGCAATAGTGCTACTAGGTAGGTATGGTGGACACAAATGGCATGGGTTTGGTTGAAGGATTGGATGCACGAGAAGAATTCCCTCTTAGTACAGGTTTTTGGCTAGCAAGGTTGGGTAGAAAGTATAAGAGTTGAAGGAAACAAACAAACATACAAGTGATAAAAAATAGAACATGCAATCTTCCTTGGAAGCACAAAAGATCTTAACTAGAGAATACTATACTTATGAGCAAATCAAGAAAGAAAGATGATGAAATTATATTTCTTTAGAGTACTTTTATCTTTTCATTCAACTCTCAAAAATAGTGTTGCTACTGACCGAGCTAGGTTTGCCAAAACCAACTAAATTAACTCAATGATCCCAAAGTGTTACCAATACTAACAACAAGATCAATCATATAACCACGAATTGAAAACTAATATAAGCTATGCAAAAGAGTAAATGATAGAACTTCTCATTAATAATCCATAACGGCAACTCACACCAAGGGATACATATCTAACGAGAGAGGGGACACTTCCATAATGCAAACCATCCTACATGATAACTTCTCTTTTCATGATATGACTCTACTAAAAAGGTAAAAAGATAGAAGATAGTGATGTGATACCGCGACACTCCCCCAAGCTTGGAACAAACCAAGGGGATGCCAAACCTGATGACCAATTACTCCTCCTCCTCAAGTCTCAGTACTTATCGCAAAACTCCTTAGTGACTCGTAGGGCTTCCGTTGATGCAAGGCAAGTGACTAAAGGTACCAGCCCCTGCTTGGGGTCTTGGAGATCTTCCTCCATAGGCTCCTTTCCTTTATCCTTGGCGGACACCATTGTGCTTCTAAGCTTTCAAAGATAGTTCCTGGCAGAAACAGATTGAAACAAAAACACGACAAAAACACGATATACGAACCTCGGGAGATCCGGGGGGGTTATATATTATGAAGTTTCACAACAAAAGGAAGGTATTGGGATAAAACGGGTCGGAGACGGAGTCCGGAGTGGCCACACCACCTGGTGGCGTGGCCAGGGGTGGGCCCGCGCCACAGGGTGGTGTGAGCCACCCTGGCTCCATTTCCTTCCCTCTTTCGCTTCGTAGCTTTCCTTATTGACTGAAAATTGCAAAAATATAATTGAACAGATCTTTCAGGGAACTTTTCTTACCAGAACTGTTACCTATTTGGAAACGGACTTTGCAGGTCTCCGAATTTGGTCCTTGATAATTTTTTCCGGAGTTATAACTTGAAAGGCATCAACATCTTCATTGTAAGAATCTCCAGCAATATAGTGCTTGAGTCGCTGCCCATTCACTACTTGTGTAGTATTATCTTTTAAAGAAAAAAAAATTATTGCTCCCGAACGGTACACTTCTTCAATAATGAAAGGTCCTTCCCATTTTGATAGTATTTTCCTGCAAAAAATCTGAGACGAGACCTATATAATAGAACTTTCTCACCAACATGAAATTCTCTCTTAAGTATTCGCTTGTCATGCCATCTTTTAACTTTTTCCTTAAAGAGCCTAGCATTTTCATAGGCTTCACACCTCCATTCATCTAAAGAACTTAAGTCAAATAATCTTTTCTCACCAGTGAGCTTACAATCTCTATTTAGTTCTTTAACTACCCAGTAAGCTTTGTGTTCTAATTCTAAAGGTAGGTGACAAGCTTTCCCATAAAGCATTTTATAAGGATACATCCCCATAGGTTTTTTGTAGGGAGTCCTATAAGCCCATAAAGCATCATTCAACTTTTTAGCCTAGTTTTTTTCTAGATATATTAACAGTCTTTTGCAAGATGGATTTAATTTCTCTATTTGATAACTCTACTTGCCCACTAGTTTGGGGTGATAAGCTTAAGCAATTCTATGATTAACATCATATTTAGCAAGGGTCTTTCTAAAACCACCATGAATGAAATGAGAACCTCCATCAGTCATGAGATACCTAGGCACTCCAAACCTAGGAAAGATAACATCCTTAAGCATTTTTAGAGAAGTCTCCCCGTCAGCACTCTTCGTAGGAATGGCTTCTACCCACTTAGTAACATAATCGACGACAACAAGAATATGAGTATAACCTATCGAGGGAGGAAAAGGACCCATAAAGTCAAATCCCCATCAATCAAAGGGTTCAATAACTAGAGAGTAGTTCATAGGCAATTCATTGCGTCTAGAAATATTACCAACACGCTGACACTCATCACAAGATAAAACAATTTTTCTTGCATCTTTAAAAAGGGTAGGCCAGTAGAAACCTGATTGCAGCACCTTTTGCGTAGTTCTATCTCCTGCATGATGTCCTCCATAAGCACTACCATGACATTTACGCAATATCTCTTTTTGTTCATATTCTGGAACACATCTTCACATAATACCATCCACTCCTTCTTTATATAAGTGTAGGTCGTCCCAAAAATAATGCCTCAAATCATAAAGAACTTTCTTCTTTGCTGAGCTGTAAATGTTGGAGGCAAATACTTGGAGACAATAAAGTTAGCATAATCAGCGTACCAAGGGCTCCTCATGAGCTTACCCTCACTGTAACCTGTTCATTTGGAAAACTATCATTAACAGGCATAGGGTCAAAAGAGATATTTTCCAATCGAGATAAATTATCAGCTACAGGGTTTTCAGCACCTTTCCTATCTACAATATGTAGATCAAACTCTTGTAAAAGCAGCACCCATCTAATAAGCCTAGGATTAGCGTCCTTCTTCGTCATAAGGTACTTAATAGCAGCATGATCAGTATGAATGGTGACTTTTGAGTCTATAATATAGGGTCTAAACTTATCATAAGCGAAGACGACAGCTAGAAATTCTTTGTCAGTAGTAGCATAATTCCTTTGAGCAGCTGATGGCCCAAAATATATTGAGCTTGTTGGGGAACCCCAAGAGGAAGGTATGATGAGCACAACAGCAAGTTTTCCCTTAGTACGAAACCAAGGTTATCAATCCAGTAGGATCAAGGAAACACCCCAAAGGTGTAGCTAGCTGAACGATGGCAGGGTGCACTACGGTGCAATGACAACGTGGAGACCTGCACAACACAACCACAGAACTTTGTCCCCAACTTGCGATGAGGTTGTCAATCTCACCGGTTTTGCTAAAAACAAAGGATTAAACGTATCGAATGGAAGGAAGTAATAGTTTGCAGAAAGTAAACACAAAGCAGTAAATAGTTTATAGATTGTATGTAAAAGAAAGGACCGGGATCCATAGTTCACTAGAGGTGGCTCTCCTTAAGATAGATAACATGTTGGGTGAACAAAATTGACAAACATCGAGAAAGCAATACATGCATATACTAATCATCTTGACTCCTTTGGAACTTGATTGGGCATTACAACATTATACATAGACCGCCATCCAACTACATCTATGACTAATAATCCACCTTCAGGTTATCATCCGAACCCCCTCCAGTATTAAGTTACAAGCAACAGATTATTGCTTTACGAATTGCGTGTAAAGTAAACAATACGATTGTTCTATGAACAAAGGATTGTTGTTTTCTCCCTAGTAGCAACAACACATCTAGTACCTTAGAGATTTCATCACTTCCCAGTTACGGAGGCATGAACCCACTATCGAGCATAAATACTAACTCTTGAGTTGCTAGCATCTACTTGGCCAAGATATCTACTAACAATGGAAAGCATGCAAGATCACAAATAACAAAGACATGATAGAATCAATAATCAATCTGAAATAGCATCTCAATATCCATCGGATCCCCGCAAACACAACATGCAATTACAAATAGATGATCTTGATCATGAGCAGACTCACAAGATCTAGACATGAAAGCACAAAGGAGGAGAACCAGCCATCTAGCTACTACATGGATCCGTAGTCCAAGGATGAACTACTCACGCATCACATCAGAGGCTTGCATGATGATGAAGAAGGCCTCCATGGTGAATTCCCTCTCAAGGTGCCGAAGAGCTTCAGATCCTCCCGATCTAGGGATGGAGATGACGGCTGACTCTGAACTCTTTCGTGGATTTTGATCGGTACTTAGGGTTTTCGTCCCAAGGGTATCTTATAGGAAGGAGAGGCCGAGGGTGCTGTCGGCTGACCACCACCTGGCGTGGGTCAGTCGCCTGGCCAGTGGTCTGGTCCCCCTTCTCCGTCTCGTATTCTGGCATCTGATGACTTCCGGAAAAATAGGCACTTTGGCTTTTGTCCCGTCCAATTCCGAGAATATTCATTTCTGACTTTCATGGAACCAAAAAAGCAGAAAACAGGCAGCTGGCACTATGGCTCTTGTTAATAGGTTAGTACAAGAAATCATATGGAAAGTACTCCACAGTGTGGACAAAACACAAGAAAGTGGATAAAACAAAGCATGGAACATCAAAAATTATAGATACATTTGCAATGTATCAACAGCGTCTAGAGTCTTACTAGCATAATGATAACGTTGAGCTTTTTATCAATTCGTTGCCCAAGGACAACACCTACAGCAAAATCACTAGCATCACACATTATTTCAAAGGGTAAACTCCAATCTGGTGGTTGAACGATAGGAGCTGTTGTTAAAGCCTTCTTGAGAGTTTTAAAAGATTCCTTACAATCATCATCAAAAACAAAGGGCACATCTTTTTGAAGAAGATTAGTAAGGGGTTTTGATATCTTAGAGAAATCTTTAATAAACCTTCTATAGAAACCAGCATGACCGAGGATACTACGAATACCTTTGATGTCTCTTAGGCAGGGCATTTTCTCAATTGCCTCAACTTTAGCTCTATCCACTTCTATGCCTCTTTCGGAAACCTTATGCCTAAGGACAATCCCTTCATTAACCATGAAGTGGCATTTCTCCCAATTAAGAACAAGATTAGTTTCTTCACACCTCTGTAAAACTTTATCAAGGTTGTGCAAACAATTATCAAAAGAAGTTCCATAGACAGAGAAGTCATCCATGAACACTTCCACAATTTCCTCACGAAAACCATGAAAGATAGCAGACATGCATCTTTGAAAAGTAGCAGGAGCATTACATAAACCAAAAGGCATACGTCTATAAGCATAAGTTCTGTAAGGGCAAGTAAAAGTAGTTTTTTCCTGATCTTGTTGTTTAACAGCAATTTGAGAGAAACCGGAATAACCATCAAGAAATCAAAAATGGGTCTTTTTAGACAACCTTTCCAACATTTGATCAATAAAAAGAAGCGGGTAATGATCTTTTTAGTAACTTTATTGACTTTCCTAAAGTCAATGCACATCCTATAGCCTACTACTATTCTTTGGGGAATAAGCTCATCATTATCAATAGGCACAACAGTAAACCTCCCTTTTTAGGGACACAATGAACAGGACTAACCCATTCACTATCAGCAATAGGGTAAATAATACCAGCATCAAGGAGTTTCAATACCTCATTTCTTACCACTTCCTTCATCTTAGGATTTAAACGTCGTTGGTGCTCTACTACTGGCTTTGCATCTGGTTCTATATTGATAACATGCTGACATATAGTAAGTGAAATCCCTTTTAAATCATCCAGAGGATAGCCCATAGCCCCTCGGTGTTTCTTCAAAACCTCCAATAACCTTTCTTCCTCCTTCCCTGAGAGTTTAGAGCTAATAATAACAGGATATATCTTTGTATCATCAATGTAAGCATATTTAAGATCGTCAGGGAGAGGTTTTAGACCGAAGACCAGATCCTTTTTAGGTGGCAACATAGTACCCAAGTCTTCTACAGGCAAGTTATGCTTAAGCATCTTAGGCTGATTACGGAGAATCTCGTCAATCTCATTCCTTTCTTCCATGAAGATTTCACTTTCATGATCTTCCATAAATTGCTGCAAAGCATTGTTAGGAGCAAGAGAAATAGAAGCAAGTTGTTCGACTCTAAAATCCTCATTATGGGTTTCCTCTTCACAAGGTTCTTTAGTAAATTTCAAAAAATTAAACTCATAAGATTCCCCATCAAACTTAGTCAAGATTTTCTCCCTTTTGCAATCTATAATAGCTCCACAAGTACTCAAGAAAGGTCTACCAAAAATGATAGGATAATCTTTACTAGCAGCTGAACCAAGTACTAGAAAATCAGTAGGATACTTAATCTTACCACAAAGAACTTCCACGTCTCGTACAATACCAGTTGGAGAGATGGTCTCTCTATTATCAAGGTGAATAACCACATCAATCTCTTCCAATTCGCAGGGACTGATTTCATGCATAATTTCTCTGTAAAGCTCATAAGGAATAGCACTGGAACTTGCACCAATATCACATAAACCATATTAGCAATGATCACCAATTCTAATGGAAAGCACAGGAACACTATCCTTTTTAGTTCTATTAGGGTGTGAAACAATATTAGAAGCATCCTCACAAAAGACTATGTGTCCATCTTCTACCCTTTTAGTGACAAGGTCTTTCACAATTGCTACAACAGGTTCAATGTTTATTTGTTCATCAGGTTTTATAGTTTTCTTTGCACTTTTAGTGATTACACTAGTTATCATAGGATGGTCCTTTACCTTATCAGGGAAGGGTTTCTCGATATAAAGTTCAGGTAAGATGTGATCAAAAGTGTAAAACTCAGTACTCCCAACAGGTACACGGTCAGCAATATCTTTATAAGGCGCATGGTACTTGCTCCATCCCCTTTTTGGGATTTCAATATAAGAAGCAAAAGCCTTAAAGAAATTTGTAATAACTAGTAAATCAAGACCATAAGCATTATTAATATTTTGAAAGTCATCAGTTCCCATAAAAGATTCAATGCATTCATAATCATAATTTATACCTGACTTTCTACCTTTGTCATTCTCCCATGCTTCAGCATTGTCTTGAATACAGTCCAAAAGATCCCATTTAGCTTCTTCTTCCATGCGAGTGAATGATCCAGCACAAGAAGCATCCAATAAATCCTTATCATGTAGAGGGAGCCTTGCATAAAAGTTATTGATAATAATATTGTTGGGGAGCTCATGAATGGGACATTTGAGCATTAGTAACTTCAATCTCCCCCAAGCTTGAGTTGTACTCTCTCCATCAAGAAGCCAAAAGTTGTATATTTGATTCCGATCTTTATGAATCTCACTAGGAGGATAAAACTTTGAATAAAAGAAAGGTACTATTTCCTCCCATTCCAGAGCTTGACCATTCTTCAGCAGCTTATACCATTCCTCAGCTCTTCCTTTCAACGATAATGAGAATAACTTCTTCTTAACTTGATCTGTAGTAATACCTGCACACTTGAACAACCCGCATAATTCGTGTATAAAGAGTAAATGATCACCGGGATGGACAGTTCCATCCCCAAAATAGTAGTTATCCATAACACGATCAATATTCTTGTAGGTATTTTAAAAGCATCATTCTCAGTAGGTGGTGGTTCATCTACTACCTTAGCAGTGGTAGTAGCATTACCAAATAAGAAACTCAGCGAATTATCCATAACAAAAATAAAGCAACTAACAGAAGTAAACAATACTCACAATAGAAGTTTCCTTTACCAGTTCCACTCTCCAATAGCGTTGCACTCCCCGGCAACGGCACCAGAAAATAGTCTCGATGACCCACAAGTATAGGGGGTGTATCGTAGTATTTTCGATAAGTAAGAGTGTCGAACCCAACGAGGAGTAGAAGGTGCTGGCTAGTGGTATGGATCAGGAATTCTCTGCAGATACATAGCAAACGGATTTTTAGGGGTTTTTGATAAAGCAAGTAAACAAAGTACAAGTAAATAAAAGACAGTAGGAATAAATGCAGCAAGTGGCACAATACTTTATGCAGCAAAGGACAAGCCGGTTGTATTACTTAAGATGACCAAACGTTCTCGAGGACACATGGGAAGACTGTCAAGTGCTTTCGCTTCATATAGTTGATTAATCTTCTTTAGCTTGCTAAGTGTTGTGTGGGTGAAGCTGTGCTAATGTACCGACCTCCCTAGGACTAATACATACTTGTGATTATACCCCCTTGCAAACATCCGTAAGTACAAGAAAGTAATTAAGGTAGAAACCTAACCACAGCTTTAAACTCTAAGACCCTTACGTCCCTTGTGCAATGGTTTCCTAACGGGGTTTCAGGTTTCTGTCACTCTGGCAACCCCTACGATTAGTAGCCAAATACACAATGCATTCCCCTAGGCCCATATAGGTGAAGTGTCATGTAGTCAACGTTCACATGACACAACTAGAAGAAGTACACCACAACTTAAATATCAAACTATTGAATCTTTCTCAACACAACTCCACTACTAACAACATGACTTCTCCCATGTCCTCAAGAACAAAACAAACTACTCACAAGACATCATATGGATCATGATCAGAGATGGAATAATGATGTATAACAATCTGAACATAAACAATAATTCAACGGTTCACTCAATAGCATCAACTACAAAGAGTAATCAACACCGGGAAAGTTTCCCCTAAGAACTATGCAAGATTCAACCCAATTGTTACAGCAATATGGAGATGGTGATGAGGGTGTTGATGGTGATGATGGTGGTGGTGATGATGATGATGATCCCGATGAAGTCCAGCTTGATGGTGGTGTTGATGGCGACGATCTCCCCTCTCCGGGAAGGAATTCCCGGCGAAATCTGTCACGGAGAGATCTTCTCTCTCGGTGTTTTCCGCCCAGGCGATGGAATCTTTCGTGGTCGCTCCCGAGTCTTAGGGTTTGGGAGGAATATATACGCCGAGGAGAGCCGGAGGTGGGCAGGCCACACACCACCTGGTGGCGTGGCCTAGGGTGGCATGCGCCAGGGGTGGTGTGGGCCCCTGTGGCCCATCTCCACTCCCTCTTCTGGCATCCTTCGTCTTCTAGAAAAATAGGATTTTCCGTATATTTTCCCGGATTTTCTGATCTTCACGAATTTTGCCTCCAAACAGCACCTTTGCCATCAGAATCCTGACTGCAGCGGTCCATTCTCCAAAAGTCATCAACCATGTAAAAATAGATGAAATAACATAAGTATCATCTCTTAACATGAAACATATCAATGAATAACAGTAAATTATGATATAGAATAGTGATGCAAAATAGACGTATCAGTCCATGCTTGACATACGGCTTGTACCGTATAAAGTGGCTTAGGGGATGTTTGTCTCTCTCGCATTAGTTGGTATACCATTTGCAACGGAGGGCCCCAAAAGGGGTGTAGTAGAGACAACTACTTGATCAGCGTTGTGCTGAAAGTTCGTAGGTAAGAACGGTTCTTGTGCGAAAGCCCATTCAGCCACGTAAAACATGCAAAGATAAAGTAGAGGCGTCTAACTTTGTTTTGCAGGGGGGCGTTGCTTTGTGATATGGTTGTGGGAAAGGTAAAGTGATTACCTTATGTTACGTAGTAGTAGATAGTCACGGAGGTGACGGACTACCACGCCGGAATGACACCGGTACCCTGGTGTCTACGGCGTCGTAACCCTGGCACCGGAATCCGGTGATGACGGATGGAGATCACGACGTGAAGGATCATATCACATTACATTTACCTTCAATGTTATTGTTTGTATATATTATTGTGTGCTAGTATTAGATACTCGACGGTAGCCTAATAAGATGATCCCTGTTAAAATTACCAACGGTTGTGTTCCCCCTTAGTGTGCACCACCAAGAAAGTTCTTCGGTATGAGGCGATCCATGGTACAGGCATGGGTGTCAGACATATCTACGTTTGCATATAGTGGGTGTAAGCCATGTTGCACAGCGAATACACTAAGGTTGAGTTGGCGAACCTAGCATGTGCAGACATGGCCTCGGAATGCGGATGGTCGAAAGATCGAGCACGAGTCGCATGAATGATGTGACCGACGTTTAGCGTCCACCCTTGAACCTACATTGATGGCCGTGACGATCGGGGGAAATGTGGATGATAGGGGTCTTGTTATCACTAGGAACCCTTGTGGGGATAGGTGTTTCTGAGTGGAGTTATTATTAACTCATTTAATTATAAACTTAGTCTAAATTCCTTTTGCAATTGTAAATGTAGAAAAGTTCTCCTCGATGCCACCTTTCCTGTTGATGATTGATTGGTTAGAAGGAGAGAAGCTCAGATTAGATGGATCAAACTTCTCTATATGGGTTGCGCGTATCCACGTTCTCCTTAGCGAGAATGACGTGGTCAACTACATACTCGACGGGATGGATTTGGATCAGCCCATTGACTTAGAGACCCCAGAGCAGTGGGAAGACCGCTATCTCCATCGGGAAATGGCCTCCTTCATTTCAGTTACAATGCGTTTTGGAATGGTGGACGAGCTGTGGCCTTTCGTGGGTGATGTCAACCCTCGTATGGTAATGCTACATCTTAGGACACATTTTGTGGAACAAGCACACATATGGGAGCATGAGCTGATGGGAGACTTCCTCTCCATTAAGATGGAGGAAAACTCATCACTTGATGACCACTTGGAGCGCATGCATAATGTGTACATGAGGCCTGCATACTTGAATTTTCCCAAATGACTGCAAAGCCATAGTGGAAAAGGGGGTGAATGACAAAGGCATAATTTGTCAAGTATTGTACGAATTCAAATGAATTTGATTCATGTGTGCTTAATATCCAGTGGATTTAAAACTAGTAAAAGTACTGGTATCTCATAGTAAAACTCCAAGTTTGATATCTGATCAAAGGATTTTGAAATTGTTCAAAATAGTGAGTGGATATGCAATTTGCATGAAATTGAGTGGGAGATATAAAGTCTTCCTAAAACAATATGTGAATGACACATTTTGAGTGGGAGCAATATAAGTCTCAAATTCAAATATGTAGGAACATAGTTTGAGTAAAAGTAGTGACTCATACCCAAATATGGTAGGAACATATTTTGAGTGGGATCTTATAGGAGTGATTCTTAAGTGTGTTAAGAATAAAAGCGCAAGTACTTATAAATAAATGATTTATGAGGTGTAGAAGTTGATAATAGGTGTATTATGATATTATGTAGTATTCCTTGAGGGATTCTGAAAAGGGTTTCAGAATAGAAGTTAATTAAGGAACTAGTCCTTAGTAACTCAAGTTAGGAATAGTATTAAGTTTGACATCAATGGTTGAAAGAAAGAAAAGGATAATCATCATCCACTATGTTGAGACATAGGTTCTATCTTAGAAAACCATGATGATAACTTAACATAATATTTGATCCAAGAAGGAACGTTTGAAAGTGATTAAGTTCGAATCACATAACGTTGAGCTAAGTTTGTCCGGAGTATCTAATAGAGAACTGCAGACATGTTTTCCAAATCCATAAAGGATGACATATCTTAAAACATAAAGGGTTATGTTATAAGGGAATATGTTGGAAACTCCTATATGTACCGATTAAAGTCAAGTAGGAAGCGAGGTGAACAAAACATCGAAATTTGCACATAGTGCACTAGTGTTTCGATGAATACATTTATAATAATAGATAAGGGTACCATCTAAAGTGTTGTATAATGTTATGGCGGGGCTAGTTCGCTTTTAACGTAGAATGATGTGTCCCAGAGACGATTGCCCATGAGAAAGCCCTCGAGGTTGATCTAAAGTCACTGTAGGCTCCTGGAATCAGGCCTCGTTCTGCTGCCATAGAGACGATGCATACACACAGATGTTATCATGTGATGATAAGTATTAATGTCAATCGAGGTGACATTAGTAAGTTGCAAAGGATTTGGGACTGTAAAGTATAGACCCAAGACTCAACCTCTTCCATGAGCAAGAATGTTTAGGGTATCGGATATATGGTGCCAATGATTAAGAACAAATGCAGCTAGTGTATTTGTACTCTAGTGCAAGTGGGATACTGTTGGAAATATGCCCTAGAGACAAATAGTAGTAAGGACTATTATCATATTTCATACAGTTTATGATTAAGTATTATATCATGCTATAATTGTATTGAGTGGAAACATCAATGCATGTGTGATATATAAACAACCAGGGGTTCCCAGTGAAACTCTAGTCACTGGTTCATTGGTCAACAGATGATCAAGTTTCCTGATCATGTGGCATTTATGCCAGTTGGAAATGGAGTCAACTCATTCTGAGAATGAGATGATGAACCAATACCCAACCTAAACATCGTGACCCGATCATGTCACGAAGTTCAAGTTACGATGATTAGAAATGGATCCTTGTAGACTATTCCTTAGACCGTGAGGCTGTATCAATCACTGTCTCCCGAGAGTGCTTAGATAGCATCAAGCGCCACTTGGTAATACAGTGGTTATAAAGGTGTGTTCAGGTACTCGGAGGAAACCGTAGAGGCAATTTATGTCAAGAGTGGGATTTGTCCGTCCATGTGACGGTAAGATACTCAAGGGCCCACTCGGAGAGGTTATATCCAATAGCTGCGCAGCGTGTGATTTGATCACATGGATATCACTTGTCGGAACGAGTCAAGTAGCATTGTTCGGTAACGAGATTGAACACGACATGATGATGTCATTGATCAGATCTCGGGTAATGCAAGTATCGAGAAACAAAGGGAATAAGACATGACTGTCCTGGTTCAAACGACGAAAGATCTTCGTGGAAAGCACAGGGGTCACATGGCCATCCAGGTTCCTTTGTCGATCATTGGTGCGGGAGTGTCTCGACCATGTCTCGAGTGTTCCCGAATCATGGGGTATCACGCTTAAGGGCTTGATGATTCTTAGAGAGTGTTTATCAGATTGGTAGAATCGTCGAAAAATAGTAGAGAGAAAACCGGAAGGGTTTCGGTAAGTCCAGAGGATGTCCAGAGTGGAGGTGGAAGGTGTTCCATAGCCACGGAGGTTGAATAATATGTGAATGAATGTTAAATATTGATTTAATCATTTATTCATAATTATTTAATAAAGAGAAAATCAATTTAAAAGGTCAAAAGGCTTAATGGGCCAATTCCCGGAGGGGAGAGGGCCCATTAGGGAAAGGAGAGAGGGAGAAGGGGCAAGGGGGTGGCCGGCTGGGCCAAGCCCCCCGTGCGAGGCCCACTAGGGCTGGCCGGCAGCCTCCCCCTTCCTCTCCTTTAGTCCCACTCGGGACTTTGAGGGAGGTAGTACCTCCCCTCGCCCTATATATAGTGGGGGTATTTGGCCAGATAAATACACACAATAATCAATAAAGGTCTTCTCACTTTTGGGAGGACCTCCAATTGATATTCTCTCTCTCTCTCTCTCGTGACCATGGTCCCGAATTCGGATTGCGTGAACGAGAGACATCTTCACCGTGGAGCGCCGTCGCGCTGCGGGATTCGGATCCAGGAGCTCTACTTCCGCAACTGCTGCTGGATCGGGGAAGCAGGAGTCATCGTTAGGCACCGGACTTCATCACGACCTCAAGTTGTCATTAATCCTCATTATTGCCCTTCACTTGTGTGGCTTGAATAATAATATGAAACCAAAT
The DNA here is from genome assembly GCA_023614405.1 of Avena insularis. Taxonomy (NCBI): domain Eukaryota; kingdom Viridiplantae; phylum Streptophyta; class Magnoliopsida; order Poales; family Poaceae; genus Avena; species Avena insularis. The sequence continues at coordinate 259,160,294 of CM042690.1, read as the reverse complement.
CCCACTGAGGACTGCTGATCCCTGCAACAAACTCACAAAACCAAAGAAGAACAACAAATGTTTTTGGTGTTTTTGATTTTTTAAAGCAAAACCCAAAAAAAGAAAACCAAGCAAAGCAAAATCTTTTTGGGTTTTTCGAATAGTTCAAACAAAGCAAAAAGGAAAAAAACAAGGCAAATAGAAAAAGAAACAAACCAAAGAGAAACAACAGAAATATTTTTGGTCTTTTTGTGTTTTAGAAAGCAAAAGCAAAGAAAGAACGAAAACTAAAAAGAGAACGAAACATGAATATACAAAGTACCGACGTGCAATGATATAGAGATGAGTGTGATGTCGGCGTACCTCCCCCCAAGATTAGGCTTTTGGCCTAAGTGGGTATCAATCCATGTACGAATAAGGGTTCCAAGCAGGCGGGTCATGATAAGAATGATCGTAGTTGGGCCCGTGGGAAGAAGAAGAAGCTCCCCAATCATCAGCAGGCTGCTGATATGAAGACTCCCCCTCATTCGAGGGCTGGGCCGAATCATTCGTGACCTCCCTTCTAGTATCCTGCTCCTGTTGGGAGAGCTCTCCCAAGTATGTATCAAACTCCTCCTCCGTGAGAGACCATCGTACCCTGTTATCAAGGTTAAACAAAACAGGTGCAGGCAAAAGAACAACACGCTCGGACTTGCTCTTTCTCCAACCAGCTTTGAGAAAGGTTATTTCATAAGATAGATCACTCAAATTAGCCCAAGAAGAAACAAATTTATGTTGTATCATGGAATTAAGGTCAAGCCTTTCTACAGGAAACTGTAGGTCTAGATGATGAGGCACTAAACCATGCAATGCTAGTAAACGAGAAGCAATGAGGCCCCCACAAATTCCACCTTTCTCGTGGTTAGCGGCAAGACGAAAAGCTATCAAAGCACCCAAGTTGTAAGACCTATCTCGTTTAAGAGCAGCAGAGATAAATGCTAGATCATATGAAGATAGTTGGTAGTTTTCCTAGCAAGAACACATTTGGCAATAAAGTAGGCAAAGTAGCGAATGGAGGGGAGATGAATGTTATGGATTTTCCCACTCTTCTTCGAGAAGCTGCTCCCTTGGCAAATTTCTGTGTATAAATCCATGAGTGGTGCAGGTCGCTCTTTAATACTTCTACATGATCCCCACTAAGGTACCTTAATAGCTGCACAAAAGTCATCGAGAGAAAGGTCGACAGCAATATTGTAAATTTTGTAGTGGACCATGGGGTTAGGCAAAGAGTAATTAAATTGAAAGTCCTGCACTACAGACATGGTTAGCTTCACAAATTGACAAGACTCGTCTTCCAAAAAGTGCTCCAATCCTGCATTAGAAACCAAAGTGTGGAAATCTTGGAGAATTCCTGCAGCTCTCATGAACTCAGAGCATGGATAAATGGAAGGAAAAACTTCCTCCTCCCGGTGGACCTTCATGACCTCAGGCACCCATAGTTCATGTTGGTTTAGTTGATGCTCATTTATCTTCTATTCTAAAATTTAAACACCTATTAAACAAGTGATTGCAAAGTGAATATAATGAAGGGTACTACTCATAGGGACTTGTAAGAGGCCTAAACATGCATCAAAACTATATCTCTAAGCATCAAACAAGCTTACAAGCTCCCATAACCTGTCACCTACAGCAGAAAAATACTCAAGATATAATCCACTAAACACAAATCTACTTGGACAAGCGGAGGAGTCACATACCGGAGAACAAATGCTCCAAATTTCAGCAACAAAGATGGGTTGAGCAAGGAGATCAAAAAAAAGAGCAAGCACAGCAAGAACGCGATTTTGAGCAATGAACTGGAGTTTTCTTGGGAGAGAGAATAAAGCGGCAAGTGAGAGAGTGAGTGGAGGGCCAGGGGTGCCCCACACCATGCATGGCGCCACCCAGGGCAGGCCGCGCCACCAGGTGGTGAGCCTGCCTGGTGGGTCCCCCCGGTACCTTCCAGGCACTCCTCTGCCCATTTTTTCACGTAAAAATTTAATATGAATTTTCTGAAATTTTTCGAAACACTTTATTTTTGGGCATTTTTCAGGTATAGAAAAATGATTTTCTGATAGAAAAAGATTTTTTTGGAAATGATGCAGTGCAAAACAAAACAAAAGCTACAGAAGTTCTAAGGCACTCTAAAATGCAAGCAACTAGCACAAGAAAGGTAAACTAAACGAAAGCAAAAATTAAAATGGATAGAATAGAAGTAAGCGGAGATAATCATAGTGAAAACATTGTTTTGTTCAATGAAATCCTTTTGTTAACAAGGTTTATCAGGTCTTGTTACCAAAACAATTTTATATGAAACAAAACTTTGTATTCCACTAATGATTATGTTACCTCAACTTTCATAGCAATGGTCCCAATCATAATAGTTTCAAATTTTTCTCTTGGTATGGGACAATATATTTCTCCAACTTGAATGCCCTCAACATGTTTAATTGAATTCAAACCATAGGTCCTTTCAATCTTCTTGGGGAAATAGACAGTATGTTCCTTGTCATTAACATTGAAAGTCACCTTTCCTTGATTACAATTAATAACAGCTCCTGCAGTATTAAGAAAAGGTCTCCCAAGAATAATAGACATATTATCATCTTCAGGCATTTCAAGCACAACAAAATCAGTTAATATCAAGCAATTATGAGCCACTTGAACAGGTACATCCTCACATATACCAACAGGAATAGTGGTAGATTTATCAGCCATTTGCGAAGATATATCAGTTGGTATTATTTTTTCTAGTTGAAGTCTCTTATAGAGAGAGAAAGGCATAACACTAACTCCAGCTCCCAAATCACACAAAGCAGTTCCAACATAACTATTCTTAATAGAGCAAGGGATAGTTGGAATCCCTGGGTCTCCAAGTTTCTTAGGAACCTTACCACTAAAGGAGTAATTGGCAAGCAAAGTAGAAATTTCTTCATTAGGGATCTTCCTTTTATTCAAGACAATATCCTTCATATACTTTGAATAAGGAGGCAATTTAATAGCATCAGTCAAAGGAATTTGCAAGAATAAAGGTTTCATCCACTCACAAAACTTATTATAGTGTTCATCTTCCTTTGACTTGTGTTTCTTATCAGGGAAAGGCATAGGTTTTTGGACCCAAGTCTCCCTTTCACTACCATGTTTCTTAGCAACAAAATCTTCTTTAGTGTATTTAGTATTCTTAGTGTGGTTTTCAGGTTCTTCTTCAACTTTTTCTTTATCAGGAACATCATTTTCTTCATTACCACTTTCAGTTTCAGCATCAGAAATAGATATACTATTAGGATCTATAGCAGGTTCAGAGGGTTCTACAACAGTTTTATGTTTCTTTTTCCTTTTCTTACGAGTAGAGCCACTATTTTCATCTTGTTGAGAATCCTGCTCAATTCTTTTGGGATGCCCCTCGGGATATAGAGGATCCTGGGTAGCAACACCACTTCTAGTTCTAATTTCATAAGCATGTTTTTCTTTAGCAGCGTTGACTAGCAAGTCTTTTTGCACTTCAATGAGTTGATCTATTTGAGTTTGAACCATTTGAAAGTGTTTAACAATCATTTTAACATCATTAGAGGTTCTTTCCACAATATCTCTCAACTCAACAATAGCTCTAGTGTTTTCCATTAGATGATTTTGCACCCTTTTATTAAAATTATCTTGCTTAACAATAAAGATATCGAATTCTTCTAAGCATTGATCAAGAGTTTTAGAGTAAGGGATATCACCTTCATCAAAGTGTTGGAGAGAGTGTACCTCAATAGTGGATGAGTAGGGATAGGCTTACATAGTTCTTCTATAGGAGGTAAATTCTTGACATCTGCAGCTTTAATTCCCTTCTCCTTAAGACATTTCTTAGCTTCCTTCATCACTTCATCATTTAATTCAATAACTCCCCTCTTCTTTGATATTGGAATAGGTACTGGAATAGTTGATTCAGGTATGATTACTTCAGGTATAGCTGGTTCAGGAGGAGTCCAGTCTTCATAATTCTTGCTTATTTTAGCCATTAATTCCTCAGCTTCCTTGGGAGTCCTATTCTGAAAACACAATCAGCACAACTATCTAGGTATGTCCTAGATTCTTCAGTTAGTCCATTATAAAATATATCAAGGAGCTCATTCTTAGGTAATGGATTTCCAGCCTTTGCATGAATCAAAGCACAAAACCTTGCCCATGATTCAGGCAATATCTCTTTTTCTCCCTGTTTAAAATCAAAAAGTTCCTGCAAAATAGCATGTCTAGCACTTGGAGGAAAATATTTCTGCAGGAAAGTACTAATCAAGCAATCAGGGCTATCAATAGATCTAGGAGGTAAATTACTAAACCAAGTTTTAGCTTCTCCTTTTAGTGAAAAGGGGAAATCTTTGCAACAAAGTAAGTACGCATCTTAATATCATTAGAAAACAAGCCACTCATGGTAGAAAGTTCATTCATATGTGCTACCACACTTTCATTCTTAGTCCCACAAAAAGGTTCTTTCTCAACGATAGCTATGTAAGATAGATCAAGAGATAAATCATATTCTTTATCTTTAATGTTTATGGGGGAAGCAGCAAACTTAGCAATAGGAGACAATTTGGGTCTAATAGTACGCCTCTCAAGGAGACTCTTAGCAGCGCTCCTATCATGGGTGTTTTTACATTCTTTAATAATTCATCGGTCATCTCAACATAACCATTTTTAATATCATAACTCTCACTACACTCAGGTGAACTAACAGGTGTAGTAATGTCTTCATTAGGAGTTTCAGTATTTCCAGCTATAGTTCTAGCAATCGTAGCATCTAGGAAAGGACCTAATGAACCACACTTATCAAGCACAGTAGAAGCAGCATCATAAGCATCAGAAGTTTCAGATTCAACAGTAGTAGTAGTGTGTGTAGCATGTGTATGTGGTGGTGTAACGAGGTTACTCATAACAGATGGTGAATCAAGAGCAACAGAGGTGTTCAAAACCGTACCTCTTCTTGTAGTGGATGGTAAAATATGAACCTTGCCATCACGAGACTTACCCATGATGGATGGATAGCAGCGAACAATAGAGAATCCAAGTGAACTTGATAAATAAATCTATGCTCCCCGGCAACGGCGCCAGAAAATAGTCTTGATGACCCACAAGTATAGGGGGTGTATCGCAGTATTTTCGAGGGAAGTGAAACCCAATTTATTGATTCGACACAAGGGGAGCCAAAGAATATTTATAAGCCTTAACAACTGAGTTGTCAATTCAGCTGCACCTGGAAACAATCTTGCTCACATCAGTTTATCAGTAGCAACAGTTTTGTAGTAGGAATAGTAAAGTAGCAAAGTAAAAGTAAAGACAGCGATATGATGGCGATGAATGAGGATTCGAGTGTGGTAGGCATAGGGATGGATAGACGGGTGTTGCATGGACACGACAATTCACATAGCAATCAGAACATAGGGCAATTGCAGATAAATAAGATAAAGCATCCAAGTACTAGATAATCCTAGGCATGTGTTCCATATATAGTCATACGTGCTCGCAATGAGAACTTGCACAACATCTTTTGTCATGCCAGCCCGTTTGCAGCGGGGCCTCAAGGGAACTACCGGCAATTAAGGTGCTCCTTTTAATAGAGCACTGGAGCAAAGCATTAACACTCCGTGAACAGATGTGATCCTCACATCAAAGCCATTCCCTCCGGTTATCCCGATTTCTGTCACTTCGGGGCCTTTGGTTCTGGACAACAACATGTGTGTACAACTTGCAGGTAAGACCATACACAATACTATCACAATGAATCAATAACATGTTCAAATATGAAATCATGGCACTCGGGCCCTAGTGACAAGCATTAAGCATAACAAGTCGCAACAAAGTCATAAAGCACTAATAGAAGATACTAGGCACCATGCCCTAACTATTTGATGCCATTACATGAACGATCTCATCCAATCCCTACCATCCCCATAGCCTACAGCGGGGGATTACTCACTCATAGATGGGGGAAACATGGATGGTCGATGGAGAAGCGATAGTGATGATGATGGCGATGATATCCTCCAATTCCCCGTCTCGGCAGGGTGCTAGAACGGAGTTTCTGGTTCCGAATCGTGGAATCTGGTGGTGGCGGCGGAGTGGAACTCCTTCTGGAAAAACGTCGACCCCCCTAGAGTTTTTAGGTCAGAAGGCTTCTTATAGGCGAAGAGGGAGACCGAGGGGGTGTCTAGGGCGGCCATACCACCCCCTGGTGTGGCCTGGGCTAGCCCGTGCGGCTAGGTGGTGTGGCCTGGGCCCAGCCCCCCTCCGTCTCGTATTCTGGCTCCAGGAGTCTTCTGGTGAAATAGGATTTTTGGCATATTTTTCGGGATTTTTCCTAATAGTTGATTTTCTGCACAAAAAGTAGACACCAAGGCAATTCTGCTGAAAACAGCATCAGTCCGTGTTAGTTGTATCCAAATCACATAAGTTTAGAGGAGAAACAATAGCAAAAGTGTTCGGGAAAGTAGATACGTTTTGGATGTATCACCGAGTCGTGTGGTTCGCCGGGGTACTCGGGTTAGGCATGTGAAACTTGCATGGTTGATCCAGCATAGCCTCATACGTGTACCTCGGTCTATCTTTCCTCTCTTGCCACTGTTTTTTCTGTTCACTGGTCTAAGGCTTCTTGCCATCATTTTCCGGGGTCCACTGTTGGCCTCCGCTCTTCTGTTGCTGACTATTTCCAGCTCCGGGTTGATTTGGCTCTACTACTGCAACTTGTCGCGAACCATATTTTGTAATCTGCCCGTTCATCTCTCCTCTTACCCCGGAAATCGTTTCGCCGGGATGACCCGGCTCTGTCCCAAGGGTAATATTCCTCATTTGGCTCACTTGCCATAAGCCGAGATTGAGTTGGATCACCCAATGCGTATGAGTCAGCAATTCTGATTGTTTTAGCCAACTTAGTTGGCATATCTCTTTGCAGCCTTTGCCATAGCATACTCACATATCTGCATCCTTGTGCAAACCAAGCAATATCCTGTGACTCGATCACCCCCTCACATGAATTGCGCATGTTGCACCAGTGAGTTAAGAATTTCCGGTCTGTCTCATTCGGCCTCTGCTTACAATTGCCAGCTGTTGTGGCCTGTTCGGCCTCTTGTATGTACTTATGAAATTGCTGATAAACATCTCTTCGAAATCTATCCAGCAGTTGATGCTTCCTGCCGGCAGTTTATTAAGCCATATCTTCGATGGTCCTTCCAGCATCTGAGGTACATATCTCACGGCCCATCTCAAATTTCCCCCGGCAATGTTTACTACGGTTGCATAGTCAATCAACCAATCTTCTGGCTTAGTACTTCCGTCGTATGTCTTTGTCCCTCTGGCCAACTAAAAGTTTGGCACAGGAGGTTCTCTCATAATTCGAGGTCCAAAGCACGCTGGACCCCGAGGACCCTGTCCCTCAATCATTTCTAGCCTATAAATCCGGTCTAGTTTCAACCTTGCATCGTCTGGCTGCAAGTTCCTGTTTCCTAGCCTCGACCCTATCACATAATGATTCGGCATAGGGAACCCAACATCGGCCATTGCCAAATAACCATCATTGTACCTATCTTGACCCGGATGAACATATTGTTGTTGCATAGCTGGGCCAACACTTTGCTCTTGCCAAGGTATGTACTATTGCCGATGCTGCCGAGGTGGATTTTGTCCAGCTTTTGCCGAGTTACACTGTCCGCCATTGCTATGCCTAGCGTTTCCCTGTCGTGCATGGCCTTGGCCATGGTTACCTCGTCCACCTTCACCTCGGTTGGCGCTGTGATGATCCTCATCACCCTGCATAGCTATTCCTTTCACTGCCCTTGCCGGGTCATATGGGACCATCTGCTTATTTTTCTTGCCGAGGTCACCACCTCTTCTCTTCTTGGTCCCGTATGAGGGGACGATGCTGCCCAGCAGATTTTGCCAGAGCACCCCCTGCCGAATGAACGACACGGGAACCTCCTACTCCTGCAGGGTTTGCTTTGAGCAATTCCTCATTCTGCTTATTAGCAATTTTTACCAGGTGATTAACTCTTTCCTGTTGCCTCTCCCGGGCTTCGCCGGCCAGACCCTCTAACTCGGACGCTGCCGCATACGCAACCCTGAGATTCTTTGCAGGGGTACTATACATCGGCAGCCCTGCTATCACAAGGGTAGCTGAATACTCCGGCCTAGGTACATATTCCTTGTCTATTTCACTAATGAGGTTTATACCCCTAATCTTCACACCGTCCATTCGGGTGGGACTAATCCTGTTTGCCTTTGCATATTCATGCAGCGTGATGTTCAATGACTGTTGAAGCGCTGCTACCTTCTTAGCCCCCTCTAACATTTTCAGCCGGGTCTCCTCTAGCTTGGCCTGCGCTTGAGCCGGGTCTGCTATAGGTGCTATGGGAGTGGCTAAGATCTGTATTGCATGCTGCAACAAATTCTCTGGACTCTCTAGTGGCAGACCCCTAATCCTAGGTACCTTCGGTGTTGCCTCCGGGTCTTCTGTCAGGTCTTTGCTTGCTCCTGCATCAGGCGCATTCATCATTACCTCAGCGTAGCTGGCGGGGCGAGCAATACACGGACCGCGAGCCGCACTAAGGGGTGGCTCTCGTCCTTCGACGACATGCAGCGGGTGAACGCAGGACTCGTCGACGCCGACTTAGATCTTGTGGGCGCCGAAGCTGATGAAGAGGCCGTTGCGGGGTGGAGGGCGGTTGCCGAAGCTGTGCGTGTTGTCGCTGACGTAGTCTAGCGCTCTGAAGCGCTGAACGAGCCCGGAGACGATGTGTTCGCTAGTGACGATGAAGTTTCCTGTCCAGATCTTGACTCTAGCTAGCACCGCTGCTGTCCCCATGGTGGGCGCCAACTGCCATGGTAGTGTCACAGCAGATGCCATGGATAGGCTAAAGATGGGCCAAAGTGTGCTAGAGGTATCTAGAGAGGGATAGTGTGGTGATTCCACACACGGATGATTGGTATTCTCAAGATCTATGGTGTTTACAGATGCTCCTTGAGCTATTCGTGGTGAGGAGGAAGATAAAGTTTTTCACTGCTCACCCCTCTTGCTAGGGTTCTACCCTTAGTAAAATGATCCACCCTCCTCTAGGAGGTCCTAGCGCACCTTATAAAGGGGTGGCCATGTTACACTTGGGGCATACATGGAGGGCACATTCTAGGAATATGCTCCTCCCGAAATGGCAAAGTGGTGCTCCCCTTTTTCCCTTCGTAAGCCGCCTAGAGCTCATGGCATAAGCCTCTCCGAACCCCAGGCGTAAGCCTCTGTGGCGCTGTGTCACCCGACCAGCAACTGTCAGGCGACGTCACCTTTGTCAGCCCGTGCTATTGGTCCTTCTCTCTGTCTTCTGCGCTCTCCCTACAGTGGAGAGAGAAAAGCGCTGACCATAAAAGATACCTTCCTTCTCCTGTAAGCCAAGTAGTAACCCGGCTACTTCCTGATTAACTCGGTCCTGAGGGTACATGCAAACAAATAACATTGAGATTGTGCCGACATACGTTTTATGTTGGCCGAGGTCTTGTTGGATGAAGACAACCTCGGTTGAGTCGGCCGTAACTCGGCTGGCCTTTAGGTAATTGGAGTTCAACTCTCGCTTTGACCTTGTCGTACCTCGGATAACATTGCCTTTATACCCTGGCTTGACCCTACCTAGGATCATCCCAACAATATAGTAGATCATGTAGGCGCGCGTTGCCGCTCCCCTCTATTAGGAGGGTAGATTAGATGGTTGAGAATTGTTGGAAACATATTTTTAATCAAAGAGCGCCCCGAAGTATTCACTTTCATCTACATTTGATGTGACTCACTTCACACCGTCTAATCATGCCACATCATAGGTCATCTTCTCTTATAATAATGGGATCCATATAATAATATATCAAAGTAGTATGAGACATAGTTTAGCAATCGATGTCCTTTTAACTAAGGACATCAAAGACATACGACATGGTTGAGGTGATTGATGGAACTTAATTGAGAAGAACACTTGATTTCATCAACATCACCTTTCTCATAAACAACCAATAGTTTCATTGCGCGCTGATAACTGTTTTGGGAAGTCTTGAACCCTATAATATAGCAAAAGAGGAGATAAAGGTTATTTAATACGACCAACAAAATACAAAATGTTTAGATGTAAATACACTAACAGTCTAACAACAACGCCAAACTTACTCTTAACATTCATTATAGGATTTCTGAGCTTGTTGAAATCATGTACATAAAGATAGATTAAGATAACACTCACACAATCCTGCACACACAAAAAAATTTCGAATTAAGTGATATTTCTTTCCTGAATAAGTAGAATCAAATAAATTCTCCAGCTTTGACATGAACATTTAATTAGGGATGAACTACATATCTTCCTACCTTGCATCAAAACAATAAAATCTCTAAATAAGTAAGTAAGCACATTGTACTGTAAATATTTCCTTATGTTGGCTCTTTATGGCATTACACTTATCTGAACCAAGTCTGCACTAATCTCTAAATAAGTAAGTAAGCACATTGTAATGTAAATATTACCTTGTGTTGGATCTTTATGGCATTACACTTATCTGAACCAAGTCTTCAATGGAGTGAAGTGACATCCGTGTACTTGTCAGCAGCCAAAGATGGAATAAAACGTAAGATGAATACACTATAAGGAATTCAATGGAAAATATCCATATATAACCAAAATCGTACATTCACTATTCCTCGGATTTTGTAAAAAAAGGGAAACCGACTTATGTACCATCCGCAACAATTTAGCTACAGAGAATATGACTGATGTATATATCCTCTCCTTGCCTCCTTGATTGGCTCCCATCAAGAATAAATACATCTATTAAAAAGCAATCATGCTATTAGATACCTGCACTAAATAGCTAGAGTAAGCCATGCAGAAGAAGGTAAACTTTGACCTAAACAGCTACATCGCAGCCACCATACACTCCTCGCGTAGATTGCCTAAAGATTGCTAGCCTGAAGTAATCCGAAAATGGAGCTAAAAAACTGCATTCTATGTGATCAGAGGCAGAGCATTGGAGGGAAGCGAGGCGGATAAGAAGACAACAATACATGCAGGGCTTTAGAACCAGTTCTGTATGGATTGTGGTACACAATAGCTGATATTAGCAAAAGGGGATGTTTCCAGGAATTTTGTTTTGCCGTCATTCCCTAATTGTTTTTCATGCACACACACAATAAAATTGTGAACATATATACCTGTCCAGGCTGTACAAATAAATCATGATTTGTCAAATACTTTCTCAACTGTACTGAATAATTCTTTCTCGAATTTTGATACTATTGAGTTGTCACTTCTTACTAACTAAGCAACTATTTCAAACTGTACTGGAGTTGACTATGGTGATTTGTAAAATTCTTATCAACCTGCACTGAATAATTCTATCTCAAATTATACAATATACTTATTGGCACATTAATCAACATCCACTTGTAGAAAATAAGTGCCTTCGATAATAATTGATCGAGAAATGCACCTTAGCTGAAATGTGGGACGCAGAGAAAACTTGCAGCCGCCGTGCTCGTAGAGGGTCAAAGAGGATAGCCGCGCGAGGCGTGCCTTGGGAAGGCCGGCGGAGGAGGAACACGGATTCAGAGGTGGTGATCAGCGGACGGAGTCGGCCGAAGGGCCGTGAAATCCATTACTGGGTCTTACTCTTCTAACTTGAAGACCTCACCACCGTATCATTCTTAAGGCGATAGTGCAAACTAAATTCCTAAAAACAATGCTTACTTATTTTTAAGCCCTTACCTGTGTACCGAAATATATCAAATTGCAAGTACGGAGATAGATTCATTAAAAAAAAGGACGAGGGGCAGCAGATGGCAAGAAAACCTAGCTCCTGCTAGGGCTCTGATCACCTGAGTCGAGGATTGATGACACGGATGGAGCCTCTGGCTGGGTAATCTCGCCTCGACGACAAAATTTGGGTTTGCCCAGAGATAGGCAGTAGGCGAAGGCAACGGCGGCAGGGGGAGACGGAGCTCTTGCAGGCGGCGCCACTCGAGTTCGCGTTCAGCGACCGTGCACATCGATTCGCTCTCAGCGGGATCTCCCTTCCGCATCTCTCACTCCCGGCGACAGCAGCGGCGGCGTACCAAGATTTTTCCAGCGAACAGTTCTGGGAGCTGATGCACACGCGGCCAAATCACGCTCGTAGGTTTGGGATCGAACGGGAGGCTTGCGATTTGTTTTGCAGAGTAGCGGTTCCTAGGGACATCCGGCCCAGTAGCAGCCCACGTGGGGGCAAATGTGCATCGGATGGCTAGGAAGCGGCTGGATGCATGATCCGATGGCTAAAAATGAAGGTGTCATGAGAGAGCTCCTCCTTGACTCAGTTTTAATATCCCTATAATAATGAGACAAATCGAACCTCGTACCTTTTGAGGTCAACTTTTATTTAAGATTTTTTTAATATGAAATATGCGATGCAAAACTGATCTGAATATGACAACAACTTCGGCTCCCTCTCTAGTGATTGTAAATTGTAATCGTCACTAAGTAGTCTTCATGATGTAATTTTTGGTGTTCTTTGTACTGCCTTAGCCGTTGATGAATACTCCCTTTGTTCAGAAATATAAGACGTTTTAGCTTTGTGAATCGAATGTATCTAAACGTTTTTTAGTGTGTAGGTTCGTAGAGATCGGAAGTATTTACCGCAAAAAGTGACCTTTCTATTTTGCATACATGTATGCACACGCGTGTGAGGGTTGGGGGAATTATGATAGATCATTGCAAATATGTCATCATTTCATGCTCGTATTTTTTAAGGTCATATCAACTGCCCGCGATTGTTAATTAAAATATGGACCGGAATCATCAAGTTCATCACGATTTATTGTCTACCTAAAATATGTTGGCATATGTAAGAATGATTTAAATATAACTTGCAATATTTGAATATTCTTTCTACTATGAGTTATTTTTATTTTTCAGCCACTGAGTTTGCTATAAATTATACAAAATGTATTTTTTTTAGAGAAAATTGTACATAGCACCAACCTTTGGTGACAAAGTTGCACATAACCAACTTAAAACCTCTTCTGCATCTGACCCCAACTTTTAGGATAATACGTTGCTGCTACCCGAAATAGATATCTTATGGCCTTTAACATTTGTGTACATGGTAAGTGGAGCTGGATTTATATATTGTATATCACTATTATATGATAATATAAAAATGTTATACCATAATTATATGACATTTTTAAAAAATCTATTTGGGCTAGCTGCAAGATTTTCCCCCAAAATTAGGATCAGTTGCAGAAGTTGTTGTGATTTTATGTTCCGTGCAATTTTGTCACCAAACATTGTGTTATGCGTATTTTTCTCTCTCACACAATCGATTGTTTCCTGAGATTTTCTACACCTAAGGTCCATTTCTTTTGGCGGCTTCTCCGAGAAGCTGCCCTACCCAGCTTTCCTGGGAAAGCCGGTTCCAAAATTTTGTGAGACTTCTAAATTAGTTTAGTCTTAACTAGAAAACTCTATTTAAACCAGCTTTTCTAGAAAGATGGAGAAGCCGCCAAAAGAACACGTTACGGTGACATACTCATTTGTTTTTTTTAGAGAAAGGGGGATACGGTAAACTTTATTGGAAACGGGAGAGAGGAAAAGCAAAATAATATTACTTGGTACTTTATTTTTGAAGATCGCAATTCGCAACATACTCCGTCCAGCGATTCCCCGACCCAACCCAACGAGAGCGCACGCCTGTTCGAACTGCTAGAAAGCAAACCCCGCATCCTCCGTCCGCCGCCGCGGCGAAGCCCGCCGTTCATCCCCGCCGTCCTCCGCCAACGCACTGGTCTCTGCCCGCCCATATCGCCCTCTGCCGAAACCACCAACTCCTGCCATCCTTCCCCTCCTTCCTGGCGCGGAAGCCATCCTCACGCCATCGCCCTTTTTGCCCGTGCACGCGCCGCCGAACGCGCCTCCAGCCTCCTTCCACCTCGAAGGAACTGGTTGCTCGTCGTCGTCGTGGTTCTCCTGCTCCGCTCTACGGCTCTACTGGTACTGGGCCAGCGTGGAGCGGAGATCCATCAATACTTGGGGTTCGTTTGTTTTGCTGGTAAGGAACCCTAACTTGCTTCGACGAATCGTTAGGCTGTTCCGTTCTGGCATTATGGAAACCTTTAATTTATTGCAAGCAATGAAACCAAGAATGTTTTCCTCTATATCTCGATTAGTTATTAGTTTAGTAGTGGCACGGATTGCAGATATGAGCCATTTCATGGCAGTTCAACTGTTGTTCTCCGCTATTAGAAAATAGCGGAGAAGAGGAATGTTGCGGCGCCATAGTGTTAGATGGTTTTGCGGCAAGAGAGTTCGCGATATTTCTTTGTTGATAAGTTATTGTGCATCACTACACTTTCGTTTCATTGTTGGTTGTTAGAACGCGGATGCCGTCCTCTAACGGATAACAGGTTCATGGCGTTAACCTATGTAGATGGAGGGACAGTAGGCAGCAACGATGACAACGCCAATGAAATGTTGTTGGGCGGGTGTGACAGGATAGGGTGAGTGGCAGCTACTGGCAGCAGGCTGTGGAGGGGAGGATGGGGGCTCAACGTATGATCTTGTAATATGCTTCACTAGTAATTAGAGGTGGTAGCACCTGCTCGGGCCCCTTTTATGTCTAAGGCTCTTTCAGCAAAAATTTATGGGTTCTTATTGTTATTCATTATTACCTAAGAGAAGTTGTTTAGCATCGTAGCAACTTTGGATTGTGTTATAGGCGATTAAATTCGAGAAAATGCTAGGATAACAGTCCATTATAATATATGCATTGGAGGATGAAGTGGCCTAATAAAGGGAATAATACCTGGAATCTGGGATTGTTGATAACTTCGTAGTAGCGGTGTCTTCTCAGAGAATGTGAAGACGAAATGAGAGAACGTACTTAGGAAATTAAAATTAAATAGCTTAGAAGTTACATATAACTATGTTTATGGGCAGGCGACTTGTTTACTTGGTCCTGATTATTTCAATCAAGGAAATTGCATGCAATCACTAGCGGCATCCTAATTATGTTTGTCTAATTGAAGATAAGTGGACAATATACCACGTTGTTATTTTGGACAATTAATTCTTTCAATTTTTACACCAAAATCAATTGGATATGCTTTTAATATTGCTGGAACTTTTAGCTCAAGAAACTGTTGACCAAAAAAAGCAGAATCATTAATTGTGTCTCAACTTTATTATTGTTTCGATTTTGCAATGCTTCAATGGTAGCAAGTAAAATATGTCAATCCATTGAAGCTGTTGCTTTTCCTCCAATAATTCCAATGTTTTTGAAGTTTCTATTTCTACTAGTAAAATGCCCGTGCGTTGTCACGGGCTATTAAGTATTTTTTTACCGTACATAACTTTACAGGTATAACACCATCTAGCCGAGAGAAAGAACATGAAAATTGATACACTCAAACCATAAATAATTATATTGGGTCATTGTTCTGATATTCCTTCTCCTTCCTCACATTTCATCATTGACCGCTATGTTTTATAATCACCTACTCTGATCAACCAATGTTCTCTCTCCTTGAAATGGAAATGAACCGGAACCATTCTCCTTCCCACCAGCCCATCTGGTTCATCTCTTGTACTCTGTACCATTATGTCGCCATGTTGTGCTACGTAGTCATCTCACTCCAACAAAGCCTTCATTACACTTCGTAGTCACCACTGCCTTGGCGTTGATTTTGTCCGAGGTTAAAAGGTTAAATGAGTAGTAACTAACTTGATTTTTAACTTGATATTAGAACAATCTCATATTAGAACTTGCTTGGCTAGTTACTCGCTTAGCTCGCCAGTTTCGAGCTTTATTTTGCAAGGTTCAAAAACCCAAGGAGTTAATTGTTATGACAGACAAGAAAACAACAAGGTAAATAATTGACCATCATTGCAATGCCGTAATTTAAGAATAAATTTATCAACTGGGTTAAACTGCACAACTGTAATATATCAGATTTATGAACAAGGAAAACTAATAAGTCTGATCTTTGAGAACACATATACCAAGATAAGCCAACATAAATACCTTAGAATTGTCCGCTAAATATCTGAAAGTATTACAAACATTTTATTCACGGCCTTATTCATAGCTCTTCAATATACAAATGTAACAAAGATAATCAGTAGAGACGTTTTCTTCACTGTCAATTACTCCACATGTGGAGCACAATTAAAGACTTAATGTTTCTTCAATTGACATGACACCTCCACCAAAGACTATATACAAGTTATCTACATGAAGGGGAAAACTGTATAGAAGCGTTGAGGTCACTCTCGAGCAAATGGGTCACTAATTCTTGGCAACCTCGAAGACGATCTTCCTTCACTTAATCAGCCACTCACCCTTTTTGTTGCTGCCATTGATAGCAGATCCTCCTTCGGACACACCACAACGGCACCCACCCTTCGTGTCATTTCCAAACTTTTTAACACCCTACAAAGCAAAATAGAAAGGTTTCAAAAGAGAACCAAAAGTTTTAACATCCTACAAAACAAAACAAAACAAAACAGGAAGTTCTCAAAAACCAAACAAAATGTTTTACCACTGGAAGTAACAGTGGCATCTCATATTCCCAGATTTTTTTCAACCTTACTTATAGCAGATCTCAACCTATCTGAACGAATCTCTACCAGTGTCTCGCTTTAATGCCTCAGTCGTTGAACTTACGATGAGTGAATCTTTATACTAATATTGAGCTCCATCGCATGGTTTCAAATTTCTAGGCATTTTTTTCTTTTTCGAAGACAACTACATGTCAGTTATCGGCACGACTTGGTTAATTGTGGTAATTACATGACCTATCCTGAAATACATATGGACACTACCTTGGCATTATGGTCACAATCATAAAATGCACTGCAGCTACAGTTACCATCCCAGCCAGTTTCCAAATGCAAACAATCTGCATAGTTCGAAAGAAATTAATGAAAGTTAACCAACGAGCAACTTGCTACCACAACTGCCATATTCTCTAACTGGACCATATGTAGACCCATATTTAGTTGGAACTTGCCATTTATTTCCTCCAAATTTTGAGTTAAAATTTGCCATCTTTAATTAATGTAGTCAGAATTTTTACATGGTTCATGTAAAATGCAGCTAGTTGATTTCAAGATAATTAAAGAAGAAGAAAAGCATATAATCTTCACCTGCCAAACTTATAGATCATCAAATAATGCTAAGATGTGTGTCTTTGGCCTCACAAAGCAATGATCCTCCCTATCTTTCATGGGTACAAAAATATAAGCAATTCAGTAAGCTAGCATCATTAATATGAAAGTCCATGTATCAAACGTATAATCCTTCATAACGAATAGCTTTGATAGTTGATATAACTATTAAACAATATACAATTTTTTTTACAATGCTAATCAACTATTGTAATTGACAATCGCAACACCTATACCAAGAACTTTAGAAGATTAGCTATGACAATTTAAACCCTTGCAAGTTTGTAACTGACATTAAGCACATAAAACCACTGCTGATGGAAGTACATGTCAATGGTAAATAATTTGCTAGCTGAACATACGGAAGTGATGAAACATGTTTATTTGCATTTAGGAACCTTGTCGGTGGAGGAACCTTGTCGGTGGAGACGATCTGGTACGTGAGGTCCATTCGGAGGTTCGCGTAGCTGGTGCGGGAGAAATTGTCGGGCCACTCACCCAACAGCATGGCTTCCCGTCTCTTGTCGATGCCCAGACACAGATAAACAAAAGATTGTCTTCAATAGAACCAGTGCTAACATAACTCTGAATACCAAAACTTTATGTTTAAATTCCTAGCCTAGGTTCTTGAGTAGTACTTGGCTATCCTTGAATAGGACACCGAACATTACCCTTAACTATGTCAATGTTTTTTTGAAACTGTAAACGGATTGACAAAATACCTGCTCCTATAACTGCATATGAAAAAGAACCTTGCCACCTTCGAATAGTTCTACATAGTATGCTTTAGCACATTCTGCAAAAAGATGAACAAAACGTCAACTCATGCATATTATAACAAAAAAGGAAGATTGTGCTGCGACAGTATTGCACCTGGGCATTATCACTTAAGATCTGCTTCATGTAGTACAGTAATGCACCATGGATCCACTGAAATCCGTAGGAAAAAGAGGTAATTTAGAAGTTAGGAACACATTATGAGCCAAATAGTTCTTATTTCAGCTCCACAAAATAAACATCAAGAAATCAACTCTTATATTAATTCAATAATTACATGGTAACTCCAAATTTCATGCGAGAACATGAAGAAAGATCCTACAACATTGGACGCATACAGATGTACAAAGCATCACTACTAAATTCACTCACTCACTGTATAAGGGATATGGCTAAGATTTGGAGTTAAATACCATAGCATGTAGGACGAGATACTTAGTGGCTAGTACAATAGTATGATCCTAATGAACATACTGATTAACTATAGGAACTGCTGCTGACAGGTGTTTGATGTACTATGTATTCTTCCATGACAATGGGTACTGCAGACATACGACACTAAACTACAAGCTTTAGACAATGATAAAGTAGTCGTAAATTATGTTCCTTAGCGGAGTAGATGATGAGCTCTATTAGAGGTTACATTCTAGGTAGCTCCTAACCAAGCATGCTCGCTTGCAGCCATGGAGGTCCCGAGAAAAACCCACCAAAATTTAACAAGATAATATTCTCAGCAATCAGCATCTACCTTACATGTGTGGCAAACAGGCTGTGGACATTTCCCCTCCAGGTTCAGAACTGATGCATGACAAACAAAACTAAAACAAATCAAAATAAAGCTATGGAGCATCCTGCCATTCGCATTAATATCTTTTGTAATGAAAATATATTATTCTCCAATAATTTCAATGTTTTTGAAGTTTCTATTTCTATATAAATCTATTTTGCTAAAGTTGTCTACTTTGGTGATTTTGTTTTAATGATTTATTGACGACTTTGTTGGTTTTTGTGTCCTACCGGGTATGAGGTAAGTTTCCGCTGCAAAACATAAACGCATGATTTGCATTAACACGTTTTATGCTTACGTGTTTCTGGGGTAGGAACCCCTCCGCAGACACACCAAAAAAAATAAAAATTCCTGCCCTCTCCTAGAGTTGTAGTATCTCTATCCCCTCTCCCCATCCCTGATGCTCCCTAATTCCTCTGGCCGTTGTCTTCCTGATTTCCCCCTCTCTTCCCTTCTTAACCTTCATTCTCCACTTTTGTATGTCCAAATGTCCGATTAGGGATACATTCCAGGTAAATGCTTCATTGACAATCTGAGATCTGCCTTAACCATATAGTTTCTTTTTACTTCTGGGACTATTTCTTGCCGTAATTTTTCAATTAATCGTTGCTGTCTTTGCACCATAGTTGTACTTGGTGTGATGGATCTGCTGTTACTTCTCTTTTAAGTGTCAACCACAGTGTTCTGAATTGGAGTTGAATGATTGGAGGTAGCAACATAGATAAGAATTGAGGGAGGGGTGGATTATAGGGTTTGCTTTATCTATGCCTCGTGTGTGTGGGTGTCTGATTTACGTTCGTCAGAGGTGCATGGCTATATGAACGGTGAAATCAATCTAAATTACATCAGGATGGCACATTTGGCCATTTGTGACCCCCATAAACTTAGTAGTTGAGCACAGTTAGTTGACTTTGCACTCCTATGTAAAAGCCCGTGCTTAGCCTGACTTCCCGAGCCTCACTTGCTTATGCTGCCAATCTATTGTCTGGTGTTGGTATCCATGCCAAATTTGTATATTGACTTATACCATCCTAAAACCAGTAACAATAGCTGGTCAAGTCATTAATATGTACCACTATTTGCTTGTGTGGATTTTAATTGGGAGGAGGAATCGGGATGGTGGTAATCTGCATGTACCCTACCATGAAATGTATCTGGTTTGTATGATTTGATGGGGCCACTCAAAGTAATCTTTATTGGTTAAAATTTATTGCTGGAATAGGTCCCATTATTTTTCGGTTCCTTGATTTGCCTGTGGTAATGTGTAGCTTGTGCTAGCAAAGTTGCTAAAGCCTGAGAATACAAACATCATTGTGTTTCTTTACACTTTCAGAAAAGTAGGTGTTATTGCAAGAATCATAAAAAAGCCGTTGCGTATATTGTACTTGCTACGTGTCTGTGTGCTCCACATGTTTGCTAGTAAAGTCTGATCTTATTAGTTGTGGTGCTTTCTAGACCTCACTACAATTAGTTGTGACCTCACCAGCTCTTATTTGTATTATTTATCGAACTTATTCAGTGCCTAGCAAAAGAAGGAACATATTCGCTGGAATCGTAGGATGGGATTACTACATTAAGTTTGAGGGTCAGCTTATTAAGCATACTTGCAATAGACCGGTATAATCTCATGACTTCTTATATATATACGACTACTTAAGTATGAATCTTCTTAATTCCATTGTAGATATCTTTGGCATCTGAATACATGTGGCTTCTGGTTATATTTGGTTAACAGATGACTCCAAAATGGAGTGAGTGCCCTTCAAAGGGTTACAGAGAACTATCTTTGCATGAAAAAGGTGAGTGCACTTCACCCTTAAGAGAGGCACCCTCTTCGTCCACTAGTTATGTTGGTTTACCGGCTTTTATCTGCAGAAAATAAGGATGCCAATGTTTATAAAAGGAGAAAGATGGATAAAGATTCAAATGCCCTTGTAGCAGATGAAGAAGTTAAAGAAATGGCAACTAAAAGTTGCACTGCTGCTGATCCAACATTCTCACATTTGATGGCAGGTAAGATAGATGCTGTCCTACAGATTGAAGAGCCTGCTGGAGTTTCTTTGGAGCCAAATTCTGGTATGAACGAGAGATCTTCAGTGTCAAGTGTGCCACCATCTTCTGGGATGCTAGACAATAATGCTGCTGCTGAATGTTCCTCATCATATATGAGCCCTACAGAACCGATAACAGAGATCACATCAGCAAGGGATCTTTGCATTGCCATACTGAGAAAAGATGGACTTCTAACTGAGTCTCGAACCAGAATCACTTCAGAGGAATCAACTGATTATAATGCCAACCGTTTGCTGGCATGCAATACTTGTGGGAGCTTGGATGATCCATTAAAGATGCTTATATGTGATTCTTGTGAAGCAGCATTCCATTTGTGTTGTTGCATCCCTTGTATTAAGGAGGTACCAGCTGATGAATGGTATTGTCCCCCATGCTTCAGGAAGAAACCTAAGAGTCTTTATGGTAAACTATTAGAGGGCAAGGTCAAGTCTTCTGGGGATATGGACCAAAGGCCTCATGGCATGAGTCATATAGAGTACATGTTCAAAGATGCTAAATCATATGTTTCTGGGGTTCGAATTGATAGAGACCTCCAAGCAGAAGTGCCAGAATGGTCTGGTCCCACTTTCAGGTGTGCTGCCAAAGTTGCTAGTAGTCCTAACATTCGCATTAGTTAGGAATAGTAACATGTAAATTTTGGTAGAGTAAACTTAAATTTCTGAAGATAGCTAATTTACGTGAAAATAGAAGTGACTATCATCTTTTTTACAGTTATTATAATCTTTGTATGACATGTTTTTCGTAATGCTTGGATCAATTTCATAGCTAAATCATCACTCAGATATTAATTAACCTTTTAATTGTGCATGTGCCCAAGTCTTTATTTTCATATATTCTAATTGAGTGGTAGTGGTACTAAGCTGCTACTTTACTTACATTGGATAAGAATTTTATGTGCTTTTAATTAAGCTTGATTGCTGATTATTTCTTTGGTCATTGCAAAGTTTGATGATTTCAGAATAGTTACAAGTAACGCTTATGCTTGATTGTTATCTATCGACTAATTTAAAAATTAAGATTTTCACAGAAGATATGGAAGATCTATACGTGTGGGCAACATAGTAAATTGTAAAAATCCAAAGCTAAACTAAAGCATTTGAGAACACAGTTGCCTGCAGTCATGGCAGGTTAGTTAGGAATATAGTGCAATCAGATGGCTTCTGGGTTGCCAAACATATGGTACCGTCCACCCTAGTCTGAACTAGTATCTGCTCTATTCAATGTTTTGTGTTGGTGTAGTCCAATGAATAAATTGTGTTGAGAACTCATAATGTGTTATCTTGTTGTACGAGTGCCCATAGCTTAGTTTTGCTTACTATTCTGATATTCTCATGTTTCTTCTGCTTTGTTTCGTGTAGTACTGATGGTTATTTCGAAGCGCCCTCTGAAATTTATCCTTCTGAAGTCACAGAGTTGAATGTAAGATTTGTACTTTTGAGTTATTAGTACTTCCTCCATGAAGTTTCTTAAGGTAGTTTCTTGCTTGCATAGTGGCGTTCAACGAATAATCACAGCAGATCTTCAAGTTCAATTGGTAATTGGATACAATGCCGTGAGATCTTGAGCACAAGAGATTCTAACAAGCCAGTAATCTGTGGCAAGTGGAGAAGGTAAACAACTTTCATTTTTATAACTTCAGTTTTATTTCAGTAGGTATTTCTAAGAACTTTAATTCTATAACAACTCAATTAGTGAAAATATTGAAATTCAAAATTCCCATGTCAGCCTCTCTTGTCCGAGTCAGTGCATGTTGTTAGTCTAGTTATGAAATTCAAAATTCTGATGTCAGCCTCTCTTGTCTGAGACAATGTCCTATAAGCAGTTTTGGAGTCTAGAAGCTACAACTATCTTTTCCATCCTACTTCAAGGTGGTTGGTATTGATCCCCACTGAGGCTAGGTATAGGAGCTTGTCTGAATTATGAACTAGTGCCACTTACTTGATTTTGGCCTGATGCAGCACAGAAAGTGACATTTAAACTCATGATTTGGAAACTGTCTTAGCCTACATAAGATTTGTTAGAAATAGACGTTGGATCTTCTGAGAATATTGCAGAAATTTGGCTATGGCGAGACAATGTTTGATGATGCGCCCGATCTCGGCAGAAGCCTACGGGCGCGTTTGGATCCTTTGCTAGACTAGATTGAGCTAGCTCGTTTGGGCTAGAGCCAACGCGAGCAAGGATATTTGTTTGGTTGCATCGTCTGGGTGAGGAGTTAACGCACGTACTAGCAGTTACCGAATAATTCCTTTGCGCGTTCACTCGCTTGCCGTCGAGGGTGAACCAATTCGGCAAGCCGGCCAGGGCAAGAATTTGACAGTAGTTACCAGCAAAATTGCCCCCAAAAGCAAACTTTTATCACCCGACCAAACAGCAAGCCTCGCTAGGCAAGCCTAGGGTGGCTGTTGCTCAAGAACAAAACACACCCTACATCTCTGGGAGCCCTTGCTTGGGTGCTCCTCCCTGTTGTATGACATAACACACGATTATGGATCTCACCGAGGTTCCGACCACCCACCATGGCCGGTCTAGCCTCTCCTGGGCACGGCTGCCCAGACAACCCGTCTCGTGATCTCGTGTCTTAACTCTAAACCTACGTGTTTCCTCTAGTCTATTTTTGTTACTGCATGGTGCCTTCATATATTTGGCCTGAGTTACAAGTGTTTGACTCTAACACCTAACCCTCTGCTAGTACTAAGTCCAACTGTAACCCTATACATATATTCCATAGAAATTCCAACAAGTTTCTCTGTCCCTTGTTCATATCTCATGTATCTTCGGAGGTATCTCATACAGATTTCTTTCCATGGGATCTCCTGTAGGGCTCCCCTATATGTTGTTCAGTCAGATAAGTGGGATTGTTCTTGTTGTCTTCCTTGGGATCCAGCCCATGCTGATTGTGCTGTTCCACAGGTAATTATTTCTCGATTTCTCAATGTACTATAAAGCATCTTAGCACACTTAGTGCTTATTGGCAGCTACGAGTACTGGTGGCAGAAGACCCTATGACAAGTCCTGCACCTAGTTCTAGCGTGCCACCATTAATTATAATGCCGTAATATTTTCACAATATTTCAAAGCGGTTACTGCACAGTGTTGTTTTAGTTCGTAGTACATATGAGAAAGTAAGAACATATGTACACATGAATATAACTCTTGATTTCTGTACCTAACCCAGTCATTCATCACTGATTCTAGATATGTATAGTGTTATCCAGAGTTAGATATGCACTTATTTTACATGCAGGGTTCCAAGAAAGCATAATCTTGTACTCCCTCCGTCCCAAAATAAGTGACGCTGCCTTGTCTAGATACGCATGTATCCAGACGTGTTTAGATACATGCATATCTAGACAAAGCTGCGTCACTTATTTTAGGACGGAGGGAGTAGTATATAATGGGTAGTTGAAAAATTGGAAGTATCTTGAGAAGAACAACTTTGAGTTAGCAGTTTGTAAGTGTATATATGTGTTCTTAGGTTTGTGATATTTCTAATTACATTATTTAATTCATGCAAATTACTTCCACGCAGAAAATTATACCTCTGTTGTTCCGTTGTATTTCGTGTAATGGTATATCAGAATATTGTAAATTGTAATGCTGTATGGGAACGATGCACACAGCCTTATTCTGTAGACTAGATAGTAGACAAATGTTACCTCTAAGCCATGCCTTTAACTTCCTGAAATATTATTGTTTTCTGTAGGAACTGGATACAGATGAAGTTTTAAAGCAGCTGAAATATGTAAATATGGTAAACTTTCGACCCTAGAAATTAGTGCATTTCATATTATTTCACTACTGATTCCAAAACTCGTTTTTTACTGTTTGGCACAAGCCTATGAAAATTAGAGAGGAGGACATGAAGTTTGTTGAACTAGGAGTGGGGGTAGGCCTTTTTGATTTAGGATTCCAAAAAATGTAGGATAGCTTGCACCATGGGAAAATAGTAGGATTTTTCCCAAGACGTACGAGTCAATGAAAGTTGTCCTGAAAACTAATGCAAATGAGCCCATTGAATTAGTCTATGGATTACAGTTCACCAAAATTCCTATGGAAGTCCTTTAAACCAATTCCGCTATCTGAGAGTACCTCATCTATGTTTAGAGTTAGTACTGACCAGCCTATATTAGGGATGTTCAAGTAAGATCTGGAAAAATCTATCAATACGGTTTTTGAAAAGTCCTATGCACATCTGCCACTAAATGATTTAGCTATATAGTATATACCCTATTCAACAGCAAGGGTGCAGAATATTTATTTTGCACCCCACATATTTTTATGTTGTCACAGTCAGAAATTTATGTCTTGCATACATATAATTATGTTCATATTCATCCAAGACGCAAAAAAATCGACATAAAATGCAGTTTATGAGTCATTATAGTGTAAAAAACATAAAAAATACGCATTTTACGTTGTATTTTTATATGGCATATAAACAAAAATGTTTACGACATGCCTAAATTTTCCTATGTTCTCAACTTCCGAGATGAAGAAAAAATTTACGTGATGTAAAAATCATGTACAGTTGTAAAGATAGAGGGTGGATGTAGAATAACTATTATGCACCCTAGGGGTCAAATAGCGTCAAATACACGGTTTGTACTTGTTGGGGTCAACCCGGACTTGCACATCCCTCGCCTATATCATAAATCAATGAACCTCTTACCAGAGCATGGTACTAGTGGAGCAGTAGTTAGAAATTAGAATCACAATTGGTCCAGCTCTAGCATGCTTGTGAATAATGTGTTCTGGCTGAAATGACTTGTTTAGATTCTTGCAGCTTTCTATGGTAGATTCTTACAGTTTTAGTGGTTGATTCTTCCAGTTAAATGCCATGTTTACCATATAGAAAAGCTCTCTAGAAAAATCTTATGACCCTTTAACCGACCAAAGTAGATTGTGTCATGTACTCTGTTACAAAATATAAGATGTTTTAGCCTTTTTCTGAAACGCATGTATGTAGACACATTTTGGTGTGTAGGTTCGGAGCAAAATGAGTGAACCTACACACTAAAAGTTGTTAGATACATGTGTTTCAGAAAATGGCTAAAACATCTTATATTGTGGAACGGAGGGAGTATATTACTGGCTTCTAATGGTATAGACTTTATATTTTGGTTTAGGGAGGAACGTTTTTCTTTCTGTTTAGAGAAGGAAATTAATTTATATCTGAAGACATGCAATCTCAATTTTTAATTTTTACCTACACCATTGGGTGAATTGAGAATCTCTTGGTCTAAACATATTCTGTAGTATTATCTAAAGAAACTCATGGGCTAAAGATAAACTATATCTCTACAATTAAATTATGCAATGACCCCATTGTTTGAATTGGAACTAACATGTCCTCTCTCTTTCATCAATATATTCAGCTGAAGATTAGGCTGGATGATCGAAATCAGAAGCCTGCTTAAATGCCAGGGTGGCACACATGTCCCGAACAAATGGTTATTATGCATCATTTATTGATGTCATGTAGTGAGCCATCTATTGTAGCCTCATCATTAATTGACGATAGTCATCCTCCCCCCCTTCAATTGCGATCATAGGTTTCGATCCAAAAGAAGCGTGCAACATAAGGTTTGTTCACGCGGTTTTCGAATCAGTTTCCGATTTCAGCCGTCACTGCCAAACAATGTGCACCCAGTTTTGTTCGATGTAAGAGGAGGGAACTAAACCAGCACTATCGATGTAACTTCGGGCTATGATTGTCATTTTTCAAATTTTATTTGATGTTGGCATCTTGAGAGGGGACCAAGTCGGATCCCATTTTGTAATGCCTGTCAGTCATGTGCTTGTAGAATCTGTAGATATTGAGTTCTGCGATGGCCCCAAAGAACTGACATTTTGCATCTGCCTTTACCATTTTGTCCAAAGGGAATGTGCAAACACCAGAACTGATATTTTGTGATTGTTTCTGCATTGGATACATATACAACTTTCTATTAGATCACTTCCTTATTTGGTACTGTAATTCTGGAAGTATGCCAGAATTATCACTTTGATGTTTCATTTCAATTTTTGCTCCCCGTTTCCAAAATATAAGATGTTTTAGTCTTTTGGTGTGTACTTCGCTTTTTTGCCAACAAATCCGAATTATCTTGAAAAATAGAAGGATAGATCAAATTCCAATCCCTCAGTTCACATGTACTTATTCTGGGATGGAGGGAGTAGGTTCACTAAATTGCTCTGAACATACACACTTAAAAATGTCTAGATACATGTGTTTTAAAAAATGACTAAAACATCTTATAATTTGAAACATCTTATAATTTGAAACGGAGGGAGTATATGGTACTCCGATGCTTGCTAAAGGCTTATACCGTGAAACATAGGGAGTATTTATTAACGGTAGTATAGGCAGATCTTTGTGTGTTCTGGACATACCTGACCAACGGATCGGCCTATGGCACGACATGGCTTGCTAAGGCATTAGCGTGCCTTGTGGGCACATTAAGCTAATAGCTCGGGCGTGCTAGCCGGTGGGCTTCACCTTGATGCTCAGGCATTACAGAATACAGCCTTCCTCTAGCAACACGCCAGCACTCCCAAGACAGAAGACCTACGCCTTGCTCGAAGAACTTTTTTTTTTAGAAATCTCTAAACATATATTAGGCATGCAAGCCGCCTCATTAAAACCTTCCAGTCCCCTTAGGTACCCGATAAGGAAAAAAAGTGCGTCAGAAACTTGCAGCCAATTAAACAAGTTTTACATCATCTAGGAGGATTTGCATAAAAACCTAGGGGCTCATCGTCCCAGTTACAATTAATATTCGAATGAAAACTATTTCTAGCCAAATTGTGTGCAGCTTTATTTGCCTCCCTGGGACAATGGGAAAAGGTGATCTTTCCCATCCTGTGGATCAATTGGAAACAATCAGATAGGATTGGAAGCTGGAAAGACGCTTAATAAAGCTCTAAGGTGGAAAGACGCTTTCCACTCAATTCCAGAAGACCGCCTACCGGAAGATACTCCAGGAAGATTTCCAATCCAACGTCTTTCTCCAAGCTTCAACTCGAGAGTCCTCAGCCGAGAAAATAACAAAAGATAGACCCCCTCAACAACATCAGATGGCTACTCCACCTTTCCAGTACCTAAGAAGCTCAGCATCAAGGCGACAAGAATACCTAAAGTCGACAAGACTACTCTCCAACGAGTATGAAGCAACCTAAAGAGACAACATTGACTGAAGACATTATGAAGCCCCTCCTCTGTTACTTCGAGATGAAGAACCACCTGAAGGACCGAATAATCGCTAACTCCATCCCCTCTAACTTGTTTAGAACATCCGCGAATTCAACTGCTTTGATAGGCCATGTATGAATAAGAGTAGTATATAAGCCTCGTAAGACATAGTTTGTGGACGTCATCGGAATATTTCAACTCCAGTAGGAAGGTTGGCGATAGTCTTAAAAACTCATCCTATTACTCCAAGAAGGAAGGACTGCGTTATCTCCGAGCTACCCTAGTCCGACCCTAAGGGGGAAAGACCATGTCTTCCCCACAAAATAGAGTAACCATCCGCCAGAAGCAACCTCAAGAGTTTTGACCCTAAGTCGGTGATTAGGATATGATAAGCCCCTAAGGAAACGCCGTGGATCCTTATAGAAAGGACATCAAGCTGTAGATTCTATCCTCAAAAGGGTAATTTGCAAAGTTCCAATTAGAGTTAACTCGTCTAGACTAAGCCCTCGAGATATCGAGTCCGAAAGAGAAAGAAGATCATCCATCACAATCAGGACTGGACCCTGCTCAACTCTTCATGCATCCAAGAAGATTGAAGTTCAGCTCTACTGACACACTGACCATGTTCAAAGACAAAGGTCGTAAGTTAGTATGCTCGAGACACATAGCACTAACCCCGACTCAAAATCCCCTAACCTTACTCTCCCGAATCTCAGGACGAGATTCTTTTAAGGGGGACAGGTCTGTAACATCCCACTTTCAGCAACCCTGAGTAGTTATCCAGAATGCAAAAATCAGGGGGAACAAAAACTTTTTCTTGTTTAGTGATGCAGTGTTTGTTTGCTTGTTTGTTTGTTTGATTCTTATGCATTTGAATGTGTAGCAGATGATATACTCCTTACCTCACCCTCAGTTGACAAGAGCTATTTAACAAAACTGTCTTGACTCATTTTATATATTCTCAAATGTTCCGACATTTCAAAACCTGAGCCAAGATACCCTTGCCACCTTGAATGATTTATTAGAGTCTATTAATAAAATTATGGAGATCTATATGATATAATCTCTTTATTTTTTTAAGACAGAACTTTCAACTACTCTTACCTCTAGGTTTTCCAAAACCTTTTATAAAGCTTTTAATTTCTATTCTTGGTAGAAGTACCAAGTAATCTTACCATCTTCAAAACTTCACCCCTTCAAAATACCCATCCTTACCTCAAGCTAGGCTTGATGGTAACCCTAGCAGTAGTTTGCTCTCCTATTAAGATGAATTTCCTTGATCTACTGTTTGACTTGTTTGCTTAGGAATTAGAGTGAGCTACCCTAAGAGCTCATCCTCTAGGATCAAGCTAAATTAATACTACAAACCCTAAGAAAGATTCCAAACTGGATCTGATCTCTAGCCACTAGGTGATCATCTAAAACCCTTAACCAGACCACTTCTGAATTTATCCCTTCTAGTAACCTCCAAGTTAATAAAGACCTTCCATAAGTTTGGATCCCT
The DNA here is from genome assembly GCA_023614405.1 of Avena insularis. NCBI lineage: Eukaryota > Viridiplantae > Streptophyta > Magnoliopsida > Poales > Poaceae > Avena > Avena insularis. Next base: position 259,130,769 of record CM042690.1, on the reverse strand, counting down.
TCTACTCAATCTACACTGCAAACTCATCCACTTGATGCTGAGTTTGGAACCTTGCATCCTCTCAAAACCATCCCCTCTTGTATTCTAGCCAAAAACCCTAAATCTGACAAAAATGACTTAGTCTGGAAAACTGTTATCAACATCACATCTTTGAGTCTCTCTTTCTCAACCCTGGTACATGTTTGGTAATGCACTTGAACCATATTGTAAACCATCTTAAAGACTCCCAATGCCCACACTTTACATTGGCTAGACCATCCTTTAACCACTTGTTCTTGATGGTTTTGTAGGCAAGAAAATAATGTTTTCTGCAAATCTTATCAACATGCCTACTTTGACGGAAGCTCCTATCTCCATCCTAGATTATTTTGACCAACTCTTTGCATGGTTGTACTCTACTCATGAAGTTCTATCCATCGATACTTTCACTTGTTCCAAATGGAGCTCTATGCTTTTTAAAACCCACATGGTTTTTGAAGCTAAATAATATTCTGCTATGACACCCTTATTTTTAGCCAACTTTGGCATCAATCCTAGGAAATCTCAATCATGATCAACCTCAAAATTCTGTACCATGGTGATATAAATAACTTGGTCTATCTATACATCTAGCCCATGACCCAATGGGAGCTGTGTCTCCAATATCCAACAAGGTTTTGGTGGTATAAAAATAATAGTGCCCAGGATCCTTTATCCCATGCTTTCTTCCAAAATCAAGTTTGGTATTCAAAACAAGATTTAAAATGATTGATACATCATGTGGAAATCACCTACCTTGGATATAAAGATTTATCAAATATTACCTATAATTATTTTGGACCAAAAGCTATTTAATTCTTTTCTTTTACAAAAACCTAAAAACTCCCTCTATAAAAGAAACTTTGTTTTTCTCCAAAACATTTTTCCAACTTTAGGCACATTTGAGTCCTATATAGCATACCATATCTTCCCACTTCAAAAATAAATATTTTTGAAGTGTTTTAATAATTGCTTTTGCCTAATTTCTTAAATGGCAGAAATGGAGAAATAAATATTTTAAATACTTTTCTGCCTCAATAAATCTTGGGAAAATTCTCCAAAATGGGAGTTCATATTTGGGACAATGCAAAACCTAAAACTCATCTTGTCCAATGCAATTTTTTCAAAGGATATCAATAAAACATATTCAACACTTTTTGTAAAATTGATATAAGAGGGGTCTAAAATAGTCAATTAAATCAAGGACATGTATCTTGATCAACCCCATCTTCCAGCACCATTGAACCATCTGGTCATGTTCAACTTTCTAAGTTTGACACATGATCTTTCTACCAATCAAAACTTTACATATTACAAAACCCTAGCAAACCTCCACCAAATTTCCTCAAATCTTGTCCAACACTCCTCAGCACCAGAACACTCCCTGGTCGTAACACTATAGCTAACCCTAGATTTTGTACCTTTGTGTTTGGATGAAGAGGAGACACAAGAGAGGTCTCATCTAGCTCCTTTAAGTTTATTGCAGTAGCACCCCCACCTCCTCTCAGCTCCTCTGCTCGAACCAGAGCTCCATCAGACCCCCTAATCCACCTAGCAGCAGCCCAAGCGAGCCCCACCTTACTCTCCCTCAATTTCTTTCTTTTTAGCTGAATACATGAGAGAGCATCCAAGCTTACTTGCCATTACTTCCTCTGCTCACCTCTGATCCCTGTGACCCTCACATGACCTCCCCACCGCCCTTCTCGACCAACCACTACTCCCGCCCTTCTCCTAGATGATTCCATGGGCAAGGTCCACCATGGACCATAACCTTTGGGTTAAATATGCTCGAGGCCACCCCAGTGTGCCTCTCTTGCCCCTCATTCACATCCTCTCCCTCCACTGAACTCTTCCTAGAGCTCCAGATCTAGCCCATGCTTCGTGACTCCATGGAAATTGAGGAAGTGCCCCTGTCGGTATACCAAGAGAAAGAAAGCTTAAAATCCTCCCCGACCTTCCCCAGTCCCTTTCCTAGCCTGCTTGTCATCCCTCCTGCTTAAATATACCTCACCTGCTTCGTTTCATGCCCATAACATCCCCAGAGGCCAACTCCGGCGAGCTCCCGAAGCTTCCTCCCGGTGGTCATCGCGTGGGCATGTTCCTGATGCCAGGAACCCCGATGCTGCCCCTTGTTCGGCTCGTGGTGGTGTGCCGCATCGCCCCAGGCCCTCTTTGGCTCCCCTTCGCCACTCTGGTAAGCCCCCGCCGCCTCCCAACCCCTCTAGGATTTCCCCCTCTATCTCCTCACAGCCGGAGGTAGGAGACGGCGGGATACCGTTGATCTCTACTAGATCCGATGGTTGTGGTCGCCCCTACCGTTTTAGCCTCCCGCTGGTGCCGACAGGTGTGCCCCACCCTGGCCTTTGAACGGGAAGCACTCCCTCGCATGCTCGCCGATCCCCTACTCCTTTTCTTTTTCTTCTTCCTAGGGCTACTAACTAGCTGATTAGGATTAAATCATAATAAAAATGAAAAATTCCCATAAAATCCCAAATACACATTTTATCATGATTTATAGTGTTATCTCGAACATGTAGAGCAAACCTCTTGCCTAGAATAATTTTTATTATTTCCTAGCCTTTAATCTCCTAAATCATGTGTTTTTCAATGTTTTAATCACTCATGGACTTGTACATATCCAAATGGGGTGAGACAAGTTTCCTCTGGTAGGTATTCAATATGCCTATCCGTTCACCTTAGTCCCATGCCAAAACTCACTGTAGATCCACTGCACTAAAAATAACAAAATCAATTCAAAAATGCGTTATAGAAATTCTCTAGGTAAATCCATGCTAGATTTTGGGTTTATTGCAACTATTAGTAATGTGGTACATCAATGTCTATCAAAACCCAAGAGTTCAAGAATTATTGAGCTTCTGAAGAATTTTAATGATTTAAAACCTTCTACATGTGGTATTATCACTAGATAAATCATTCCAGAAGATTAGTAACCCCAAAAATAATGATTACAATATATACTAGAAGGTATTTGTATTACCTATCTATTTCCCTTTGTCTCATACTGTTTGGATCTATAAAATAAATCTAGTGAAAAAGACAAATTGCTTGCAGAACTAACTTTGAGATTTTCCCAAGGGCATTATGGTAATTATTTTGAAGTGAATCAACTCTCGAAAATCACAAACTCAACGATATAAAAAAACCTCTGAGGAAAAATTTACTTGAGCTCCATATCTTTTCTGGTGAATTATTCATCTAAACAAGGGTTATTTTCACTAGAATAATCATAACTAAATAAATAAAAGTGATAAAATCATGAAACCACTTTTGGTGTCTTAGTTATTTCAATACCTATCTGTTGATATTATTTTTGTACATTTATATTATATAGACCCAAACCTTAGTTCAAAACCCTTCATTAAGTGGTATTTGGCAAATAAATCATAAAAGAAAATCCACAAAGGCAATTAAGGTAATTGCAATTGCTATGAACTAAATATATCAAAACCTACTGAAGTTAGTATTGTGTTGCATGTTTGTTTGCTGTATTGTATTGGTGCTTGTATGCCTAGTATTGATTGTGACCTTGTTTGCTTGCATGTATGATCCGTGACGACGATAGTTGCGATTATATCGAAGACCCGAAGAAGATGGTTATTATTGGTTATTATGGATTTCTAAGTAGAAGACCAGGGACATATTGCCATATTATTGGTCACAGGAAAGCCACCTACTTGCTCATAAGTCTTGTCCTAATAATTTACTTATGCATATTTTATCTACTCATTTATGCAAAACTGCATGGTTTTACTATATGTTGATCTGCACCTAGTATTGGCTTGGCTCCTCCAAACCATTGCCCAATTGTACTACTAAGTGCAATCCTCTTTGATTCCACCTATTTTCCCCTAGTATAGTAAGTGGTGTATAATACCATGCCCCATGGAGACCCCATTTTGGCTAGAGCAAAACTATAGGATGGGAAGACCCTGTAAAAGTTTACAAAATATTTTATGATAAAACGTTGGTAAGGCTTGGTCTGCCAAGAGAAGTCTGAGAAAGAAAAAGGTTTTGGTTTTGCAAATGATACGGAAGTGGAGAAGGAGGAAAAATATTTATGAAAATGCACCCGGTTCTTTGTAGCTTTAGCTAATAACAACTTAACTCGTGCAACCACATTACTCCTATATGGGAAGGGGATAGACTCGAAGTTTACTTACTCTAGTATAGGTTGCCTCGCAACTACTACAGGGGATTATGATCCCTGGAGGTTGGGTCTTCTCTAGTAAGGGTTCTAGTAAGGGTCCATGCGACGCATCGACCAGGAGAAGAAATGAACTATCAACAGGCAACCATGTGTTTACTATGAACAACTCATATGGTAGGCACTTATACTAGAGTGGGAATTTCGAGGGTCTTGTTTGATTATCTGAACCCTGCATACTGTTGTATGATGATCCGTGGTTGTTCAACACAGATGTATCAAATCTTGTGGGTAAAGTGTACAACCTCTGCAGAGTGTAAATCTATTTGAATAGCCATGTCCGCGGTTATGGACGGTTGGACAAACTACTGTAAAGGGGTGCTGGTTTTGTTTTCAAAAAGGATATCGAAAACAAAGAGTGAAAGGGCATGTATGCCCCCATGTGTGGTTTTGGTAATTAATGACAATCTCTATGGACTAATGTGTAAATTGAGTTTCACTTTTAGGTTTGTCCATTTTCATCGATTGTACCATGTGTTGGTCTCAAGGTTGAAAAAGTAGAAGTAATTTCCAAGGGCTTTGTGCCTATTGGAATCAAGTAGAAGAAGAAGAAGATTAAGTATGTCTTGAAGAAGAAGAAGATGGAGTTCCTCATGGATCTTTTCAAGACATCATCAAGAATTGAAGTGCAAGCTCAAGATGCGTCATCTCTAGAAGATCTCATGCTTGAAGGTTGCCATCCTCGGCAATCATGGGATGATCAAGACAAGTTTGAAGAAGAGGCTTCCCCATGGAGTATGGAGGAGCATCTCTCGAGTCTTCATCAAGCAAGAGCAAGCAAGTGTAATCAAGAAAGGCGATCCATCTAGAGAAGGACAAGACGGTCTACATCAAGCTCAAGTGGAATGCTCAAGGCAAAGGTATGATTTTGATAGGTTTTCTATTTTACCGGTCTCTTGTAGTGTTGGGAGACCGGGTTTAGGATAGATAGTTGTACTATCAAGAGGGGCTCTCGAGTGTGTGACTCGTTCGTATCTTTCGGAGAGAGCTCAAACCTTTGCATGCATTCTTGCATCATCTTTTCTTGGTTGTTACTTGGTTCTTTTCCATGTGAGGATCTAGAGCCTATGGTTATCTTCATAACAAGGTCTAGTTCATCGGATTTCCCTTGTATATCTTATAGCGTTTTTGATCTTGCCAGTTTTTCGACTCCACGCCTTGGGAGGTATCTCACATATATATTCATGGTATTTTCTCCCTTGGTGATACCCAATATTCTGAGCCTGGTATTTTTGTTGGATTCTGCTCGTCGTTATATTTCCAACAAAATTGGTTTCATCTCATTTGGAGTTCGAATGAAAAAGTTGTGACAATTTTGGTTTTGGAGTTTTTGCCTGAACGGTAGTTTCGGTGGGCCACCGGTAGTACCGCTAGAGCATTTTGCCGCCGGTCGTACCGGTGTTAATTCTGGCCCAACTTCCGGTAAACCTGATTTTGGTCCAGTACTATCTCTATCTTGGTATGTGCTATTTGACGGTACTTCAGTCGGTATTTCAGGCGGTAGTATCATCCCCGCCGGAAGTTCCGGTGGACGACAGTAGTACCGGCCAGGATCATTTTTGTGTTCGTTCGCGTCCCTGTTTTGGACCGTTGGCTGGGTGCCACCGGTAGTACCGGCCACCCACCGGTACTACCGACCGTGCGCGATTCTGTGCATAACGGGCAGATCAGGAGCCCTTTAAAAGGGGATCCTCATCCCCTTCGTGGGGTTAGCTCTTTTGGACAGTTTTTCACTCTCCCTCTCCTCCATTGTTGACCTTGAAGCTTGCCCTCTCCCCTTCTACCTCCTATAATTCTTGCATCTTTTTGAGGGATTTGAGAGAGGAGATCTAGATCTACAACCCCCACCAAACCAAATCCCTTCTTTGTGAAGGAATCCTTGGGATCTAGATCTTGGAGAGTTTTGTGTTCTCCTCTTGTGTTCTTCCTCTCTTATTCCCCCAGTAGCTTTTGTAGCTTTGGTGGAATTTGAGAGTGAAGGACTTGCCTCTTGCATTTGGTGCATAGGTTTGAGTTCTCCTCAGAGATTCGGCGAGTTCAAGCTCTTGGGCTTGTTTCTCTTGGGTTCTTGGAACCCTAGACGGTTGTGTGGAGTTGTTGTGTGTTCTTGGGGCATCCAATTGAGTTGTGGAGATTCCCCAAGCTTGTTGGCCTATTGTGGTATTGTGGAGCCTTTGTGGCATTTCTTGGGAGCCCTTCAATTAGGTCGTGGAGATTTCCCCAAGCCTTGTACGGGTTTGGTGACCACCCTCAAGTGTCCCATAGTGGAACGTGAGTAGGCCTTTGTGGCGAGCTCATGGGAGAATAGGGTGAGCCTTTTGTAGCGTCGGTGAGTTGTGTGGATTTGCATCCTTGGTGAGGCCTTGTGTGGCGTTGGGTGGGCATCGAGCCACCACACCTCGAGGTGAGCCATTTGTGGCGTTCAAGTACATTGCGCCCCCACACCTCTCCAACAGAGATGTAGCTTCTTTGGAAGTGAACTACAGGAAAAAATCATCATCTCTGCGCACATCGGTTATCTCTCTACCGAGCCTTTTACTTATGCAATTTACTTTGTGATAGCCATCGTGCTTGAAGTATTATATCTTGCCATCACCTGGTTGCTTGTCTTGCTTAGCATAGGTTGTTGGTGCACTTAGTGAACCTAGTGAATATAGGTTTTGGCTTGATAAATTAAATGTTAAGTTTTATTTCGTATTTATTAGAGCCTAAACAATAATAATTTTAAATCGCCTATTCATCCCCTCTAGGCGATGTCCATTTCCCTTTCAAAGAGTTTTTCTAAAAAGGGTGGTCTAGAGTACCTAGGAGGAAGTGAGGTGATCTTGAAATGATCACGTAAGAAGAAAAGGGCGGTTAGTGAATGATTGTGGTATGAGAAATGGGTGACCCAAATCCTATTGTTTTCCAAAACATTTCAAAAGGACTTTCAAAATGTTTTACAAAAGTTTTTAACAAAGATATATAGATGCTACATCTACAAGAGAAACTATTTTAGAAAAGAATCTCTCATGGAGTCCTCCTACTACCATAACCATATTGCATATTCTCTTATTATTGTTCTCTTAAGGTGGTTTGCGAGTATATTCAAAGAACTCACTGGCTTTGTCTCTGGCTATTAACTTGGTCAGATTCAAGAAGTAAGATGAAGAAGGTGACGTTGACGACTATACGAGTTAGGGCGTTCTCTCAGTCAGGTGCATGTAGGTTAAGGCATGGCTCGGGCTCGACGCTTTGATAAAGTTCCGCTGATGATGATCTATGTAGCCATAATGGCGATTAAGATACGACTTGTATCCATTTAAGTAATGAATGTTTACTTTGATACTTGTCAGTTATGTGCCACGATAGACTGATCATGGGATCGTGGTGATATACATAACAGAGATTCTCGGAGGATTAATCTGGGGTCCCCACAGAAGTAATGGTATAAATTTAAAAATAAAAATAAAAATCTCTTAACGGGTCATGTTGTGCCGGCACATTGGCTCGGGGTAGCAGCCCAGACACGGCCCCAATCGGGACACAGGCTGAGCACAACCCATTAAGTGGTGTGTCGGGCCGGCCCGCGATGTGTCAAAGCACACGTGCCCACGTGCCAGCCCAGGAAGGCACGACCCGATGACCAGCTATGGTTCTGGACCTCTGGTTGTCTACTCCAGTAAGCTGCACCTTTGAGATGTTTGCTTGCATGCTTTGCTGCAAGCTATGTATAGTCATGCACGGTATAGAAAGTGCCACTTAGTAGAAAACGATGAAGATGTCTAAATCAGCCGTTTCTCCTGGATAGTCCTGCTATGGCTTAAGACATTTGCCAAGGGTGGCTCCGCACCTGTGGGATGGAGATCGTGGTGGATAGGGGTTTATCGAGACAATATCGAGCATTTTCTAAACTCACATGCGTCACCTTATTTTGAGATGAGGGAGTAGGTTCACTAATTTCGCTCCGAACCTACACACTAAAAGACGTCTAGATACATGTGTTACAGAAAAAGACTAAAACATCTTATAATTTGGAAACAAAGGGAGCTTGCTAAAGGTTTATACTGTGAAACATAGGGAGTAATTATTAATGACAGTATAGACAAATCCTCGTTGTGTGTTCTTGACATACCTGGCTAACAGGCCGACCAACAACACGTCCCGCTAAGGTATTACTATGCCTGGCATGATACGGTCCACATGTGCCTATTAAGCTAACGGGCCATACCGTGCCAGCAGGTGGGCTTCACCTTGAGGCCTAGGCATGACACGTTAGCTAAATGAGCCTAATATGCTAGCCCATTAAGGCCTTTTTGTATAGTTTTTTATTAAACTTAATATAAAAATAGAAATAATGGTATAAAATCGAAAAAATTAAAAAACCTCTTAATGGGCAGTGTTGTGCTAGCACGTGGGCTCGGGTAGCATCCCAGGCATGGCCCCAGCCATGACGCGGGCCTGGTACGGCCCGTTAAGTGGAGTGTCGGGCCGGTCCATGACGTGCCAAAGCACGCGCGCCCACGTGCCGGCCGAGAAAGGCACGAATCGATGGCTAGCTATGGTTCTGGACTTCCGGTTGCCTACCCTGGTAAGATGCAACTTTGGGATGTTTGCTTGTATGCTTTGTTGCAAGTTATATATTCATGCACCATGTAGAAAGCGCCACTTAGCAGAAAGCATTGGAGATGTCTAAATCAGCCGTTTTTTCCGAACAGTTCTATTGTGGCTCAAGGCGTTTGCTAAGGGTGGCTCCACACGTGTGGGATGGATATTGTGGTGGATAGGGGTTTATCAAGATAATATTGGCGCATTTTATAAACTCATGTGTGTCACCTGTCTCCTTATACGCACATGCACCATCCTCCTCTCCAGCACATGGTGCTCCTTGGCTTCATCTATCTTAGTGTTTCTAGCTTCCTTCTCTTTGGCAAACATAACTCCTTAGCCTCCTTTACACCAAGAGGCGTTCCTTGGCTTCCTCTTCACCCTCTTTTTGGCAAGTGGTACTCCTTGCAGCGACAATCACTTAGTCCCTACACTCATCGGCTTCCTCTATGTAGTGCTGATACGTTGCAAACGTATCTATAATTTTTGATGTTACATGATTGTTTTATATCTACTTTCTTATGTTTTGTCCATACTTTGGAGTATTTTTATACACTTTCTGGGACTAACCTATTAACAATATGCCATAGTGCCAGTTTCCTGTTTTCTGCTGTTTTTGGTTCCAGAAAAGTCAGAAAATGAATATTCTCAGAATTGGACGGGACAAAAGCCAAAGTCGATATTTTACCGGAAGACTCACGGAGCCAGAAGACGAGACGGAGAGGGGCCAGGGGCTGGCCACACCATAGGGTGGGACGGGTCCCCCTGGTCGCGCCACCAGGTGGTGTGGGCCCCTTGGGCACCCCTCGGTCTCCCCTTTCGCCTATAAGAAGCCTCCGATGCAGAAACCCTAAATCATCCAGCCTCCAGCCACGAAAAGTTCTGCAGCGCCGCCACCACCGAAGGGGAGATTCGGGGGACAGGAAGTCTCTGTTCATTCGCCAGAGTGGAAGTGCTCAAGCCATCTCCATCGATCTCCACCACCATCTCCATCGTCGTTGCTGATTCCCATGATGATGAGGGAGTAGTTCTCTCTCGAGGCTAAGGGTTCTACCGGTAGCTATGTGTTCATCTCTCTCTCTATGCATGATCATATTGTGATCATGAGCTTTGTAATCAAGTAGATCTACCTTGCTACTCAAGTGTTTTAATAGATCTCTGCTCTCCCCATGTGCGTGAAAGTGACAACATGCACACCATGGTGACACTTAGGATAGAGATTACAAATACTTGTTATGAGTTATATTTGGAGTTAGATGTCTCTATGAAATTGTGGTGTTTGTTGGAACCATCTAGAGATCAAGGTGACAGTGTGGGATTATCTAGATGGGGAAAGCGGACTTTAAGGTGTGCTGTTATAGTCCTACCATGGATTAGAGTGTCCAACCGGAGAGTAGTTCATAGTAGTATTATAAAGAGATGATATTTATATGAGAGTGTTCACTACTGAAAGTATGATCCCTAGGCCTTGTTTCTAAGCATTGAAACACCGTTTGCAACTAAATCTGTTACATGTTTGTTTGCTTCCATCTTTATTTCAGTTTGCCTTTAGTCTCTTCCACGCCATCAAGCTATTTTCTGGCACTGTTACCACTTATAATTATCCATACAACTTGTATTTCACTATCTCTTCGCCGAACTAGTGCACCTATACACCTAACAAGTGTATTGGGTGTGTTGGGGACACAAGAGACTTCTTGTATCTTGATTGCAGGGTTGCTTGAGAGGGGATACCTTTGACCACTTCCTCCCTGAGTTCGATAAACCTTGGGTGATCCACTTAAGGGAAAACTTGTTGTTGTTCTACAAACCTCTACACTTGTAGGCCCAACAATTGTCCACAAGAATAAAAGTGCGTAGACATCAAGTGCTCGTGGACTCCTTTTTTCCGAGAGTATGAAATTGCGTACCTTAGGTTCCTTAGGTTTATAGAAGGCAGAACATTTTGATACAAGTATTGACACAACCGTTGTAGACAACGAGTGTCAACAACACCGACCACAAACACCTATACTTAATGTACTACTCTCGTGAAAGAGCTCCCTCCTAGACATGCTACTTTCCATTGCGCCCAATCTGCCACTATCTGATTCACTAGATGGTGAACTAAAAATATTGTTTGCTAGCCTAATATGCCACTATCTGATTCACTAGGTCGTGAACTGAATATTGTTTTCTAGGATTTTGAAAATCCCGAGCATTGCGGTGTTTTCATAGACGCCAACAAATTAATATTGTTAGTGTATCGACACTCCTCTGATATTTGTTCTTGAACTACCTCCTCGCTAGGAACCACCAGGATTGCATCGAGTCGGTGATGCCAGGGATGTTGACATTGGGATGTTGACATTGATCCCCAATCCCCAAAAGCTTCCCCACCATACCTCTCCCTTTTTTAGGGGACACGGTACATGTCTTGCATAGACACATCCTATGAGCAGAGGACCGATCATGTCTTCTTCTTGCAAGCAGGTGAAGCAGGTGATTTAGTGTTCCACAAGCCATGCCACAACGTTATGTCCAAAGTCTGAATTGTAGTGCTAACCATGCGAAAATGTCGCATTTAAGTGGCACCTAACTCTTCTAGATACAATTAGGTCCCTCCATCTTGACCCTCCCCCTGACATAGGACCCTACAGGTTGATCTTGCTGTGTATTGTCCTAAAGATGACCAAGGCTAAACAAATCAATCCGCCTTAAGAGGTTGCAGACAACAGACCACATAAACAAGCACTATGTGATCCCAACCGCCGAGAGCTCTCCAATGTCATCATTCCACCTGTCATTCGTCATCGCTTCCTGGCAGTTCTTCTACGTGTTCACTGTCATGTGAACCAATGGTGCAAAGTCTCTAATAGGTAAACCTTTGTACAATCTATCTTCCTAGAATAGTACCTTGGCCCCATCCCTTATGATGATCTGAACCAAACTATCGAACACCTCCTTCATGTACTGATCCTTGATCATGGGCAAGCCTTGCTAAGACCTTTGTGTATCAACACGTCACAACCACTCCTACCTTACACGTAGCCATGGTCCTTGTAACTTGAATTTTTTAATGTCTAGACCTCCTAGATAAAATTTTAAGTGGGATGAGATTTCCCAACAATCCCGCTTCCTATCCCACCTTAAAAGTCCCACCTATCCCACTAATAAATCCCTGTAGCCCCGTACGGGATAAATGGGACCAACCCACTTAAGCCCATGGACAACCCACGTATACCTACAGCTTTGCTCGCATTCTTACGATTAATACTAGATAGACACCAAATGGCACCGCCATCGCTCCTTCTCCTTCTGCTGCCGCTCCTTGTCGTGGCTGCCGTGGCTATCTTCCGCATGTTGGAGGCTCCCGTACAATAGGCGCCTATGATACCCCAGTCCCGACGCCGTGAACGGAGCAATTCCACATGGGGATATTCACCAAGTTGATGAAGAGCGACGGCTGGCGCTGCAGATCCTCGACCTACACTACAACTGGCCCGACTACCGCAACCTCAACTAGCTCACCAGCGACCCCAAGTATGGTGTCGAGTGGACCAACATGACCTCATACATCTTCGATTCCACCTCCTGCCATTCCCCATCAGCGTCCTGCCCGAAACTAGCTCGATGACGCCTTCTACCTCGGGGTCTCACGGCTTTGATTGCCACATCTGGTCGAAATTCCACTATGTGTGGTACTATTAAGGCGTCGTCACCCACCAATCCATCCGCTTGAATCTTGGAAACAACTGATTAATCTCGTTTCCTATGAGATAATGGGACGATGAAACGTTTTTCTCAGCAATTTCCTTAGAACTCTACAAATACAACGATGCCATCAAACTTCAAAGTTATAAAATTTCCTAGTTTTTAGACCATTCGGAATGCAAGAATTTCCACCGGAATCAAACCGCACCTGTGTGTGTCAGTGCTTTCAGTTCAGGTGGGATTTTGGTGGGACATGTGGGACATCCCAGAAAATCTCATATAAATTTCTGTTTTGTGGGATAAATAGGTTGTGGGAAGTGCAATAATATATAGGAAAATGATACCCTTCCCCGGGGATCGTGCGTCATGATCCCCCGGCTCGCTGCACGCATCCCTACCTTGCTTCCCCAAAAGATGCGGCCCCATCTCCTTATCTTCTTATTTCTCTCTGGTCAAAACCGTTTCCGAAGCACACATGATTCCAGATAATCCACGCGCTTCCACCACCGTTCGCCATCATGCACCACCGGCCCGGCTCCTCGATGAAAGAATATTTCATGTTTTCCTGTGTTTTGTGTGTTAGATAACAATACTGTGGAGTTTTCTCATGTGCGCTAAGTGTGCAGGAGTTTTTTTTGGGGGGGGGGATTATCCGCCCCACCAAGGGCCGGATAATCCGGCCTACCTCATTGATCAAAGGCTGCCAAGGTGCGTCACTCAGAGAGGGGGCAGATTATCTCCCGGAAAATCTGAACTTGGGCGGTTTTTCTTCCCTAGGCCGGATAATCCGGCTTTCGCATTGTCCGGATAATCTGGCCCCAAGAATTTGACCAAAGCCTACTAAGGCGCGTCGCTCAGAGTCCGGTCGGATTTTCTCCTGGAAAATCCGAACTGGGGCGGTTTTTCCTCCCCAGGCCAAATAATCTACCCTTCACATAGGGCCGGATAATCCGGCCCCCAGAAGACGATCAAGGGCAAGCTCAGCGCGACACTCAGAGAGGGGGCGGATTATCTGCCGGATATTCCGAGTCTGGGGCGGAGTTTTCCCCAGGACGGATAATCCGGCCCCCAAAGACTCCAACGGCTTGGTTTTGAAACGGGGTATAAATATCGCTCCTTCCCCAATGTTCAGAACTCTTGATTCACTCGAAATTATTCAGACACTTTACAAAGATCTCCCATTCTAGATATCCCACTTCAACCACCCGAAGGCTTCGATCTTTGGGGGAATTGAAGGAGGAGAGAATCGACATCGTCATCACGAATCAAGCGCATCAACTCATATCCATTCATATGGAGAAATCCCTGATCTAGTATTCTTGTCAATATCTAGATCTTGTTCTTTGTTATTGATAACTTGTTCTTGTGGCAGCTTGTTGTCATTACGGGAGCCTCCAAGTTGATTGTGGAGTTGTGCCCCACTAGTTGTGTAAAGGCACCGATACCCTTCTCGAAGGGTCCCTATAGTGGAAAGGTGGATCAGGCCTTTGGTGGCGGGATCCATCGGAGAATAGGGTGAGGCCTATTGTGGCGTGGTGGTCTTAGTACCGCCCACCCCTCCAACATAGACGTACTTCCCTTAACAAGGAAGGAACTGCGGTCAAACAAATCCTGTGTCTCCGCGTGCTTCACTTTGGTTTACTCGTTCCTCTTCCACTCACTCTTTACTCGCTAGTAGATAGGTTTGCATATAGGGAAATTCCACCTAATAGATTATCTAGAGAATTTACCTTTTGTGCTAAGCCTAAAATTGAAAAAGCATTAAAATTTGAAGTAGCACCTATTCACCCTCCTCTAGGTGCCCATACGATCCATTTCAATTGGTATCAGATCCCTGGCTCTTTATTCGGGCTTAACCGCCTAAGAGAAGTATGGGTACCAAGGGAGATGGGGATGAGGCTGTGGATAAGGTCACAATGGATGACCTCAATACGTTGGAAACAACCTTGTTGAAATCCTTTGAGGCCAAGATGGAGGAGATGAATCAAATGATTGCTCGTCTCACATCATCCATAGCCCCATATCCATCCTCCTCTGAGGCCGCCACACCATCATCCAAGGATAAGGCTAACACCGGATCCAAGGATGATGAAGTGGTAGGTGAAAAACATAGTGGTTCCACCTCCAAGAAGGGAAGTGGTAAGGAGGAATATAGTGAGGTTCGTCACGTATATTCCCCCGATCCACCTATCCCTCATCCTCATATAAACAATAGGGGTGATCCACCCAAGCTTACTGCATCCTCTTTTAATCAATGGCAATTCTTAATGAAGTCTCATGTTTGCAGCTCCTCAATTGAACTTTGGAGGATTATTGAAGAGGGTCTTCATATTGGAGACCATTCCAATCTGACAAGAAGAGAAGTTGTGGACAGCCAATTGAATGCTACGGCTCTCCACATGATACAACTCGGTGTGGGTCCCAAGGACATGCCCCACATTGAACATCTCAACACTGCTAAAGAAGCTTGGGATGCCCTCACCGATCTCTTTATTAGGAATGAAAGCATGAGAAGGAATAGGTATGATGCCTTGAGTAATGAAGCTGAAGAGTTCTACATGTTGGATGGTGAAAACCATGAAGACATGTATAGAAGACTCAAGGGCATTGCAACAACATTTAGAAAGCATGGAGCCACCCACATTGATGATGCATGGATAAAAATACAATATGTAAGTGCCTTAATTCCTTTCGAGCCAACGGATTTGAAGAGCTTGCAAGGTAGACACAACTACCATCAAATGACATCCAATGAAGTCATGCAAGAAATGGCATCATTCAAAGTTGCCGCAAAGAACACTGAAGATGCCCGGGCTCGTGCCATTGGAATGCAAAAGGGAGTCAATGTTGCTCTAAAGGCCAATGTTGTTGAGCAAGATGAGGATGAAAGAGCTTTTGAGGGGGCCTCCATGGATTGCCCCGATGAAGTCAAACGTGCTCATGGTGAGTACATGGCGTTTTACGCAAGGAACTTTTGGAAGGATCCTGCCAAGGCCAAGTTGGAACTCGAGCGCAAGAATCAGTCGAGTGGAAGAAGAGAAAGCGGCCCAAAACTGAGAACATGCTACAACTGTGGAGATAGGCTGCACTTTGTAGCCAAGTGTCCTTATCAAAATAGAGAAGACAATGGTGGCAGGCTCATTCTTAAAGAAAAATCCAAGGCACCTAAGAAGAAGCCATTTATTAAAAAGAATGGCCCCTACAAGAAGCAACCCAAGATCGTCCTAGTGGCACAAGAAGAATACTCCTCTGCAAGTGAAGATGAAGAGGATGAAGATAGTTCTCGCGAGGTGGCTGCTATAGCCACCACATCGACTCCATCATCTCTCTTCGACTCGCCAAACGAGAACATCATCAACAACAACGCCACTTGCCTTATGGCAAGAGGGTCCGAGGTATCAAGTTCTAGCTCTTCATTTCCTAAGACTAACATAAATTTGGATATGGATGATCATGATAGTCTTAAAATGAAAGAAGAAGTTATTGCTTTGGACAACTTTTTCGCTAACCTGCAAGGTGAGGACAAACTCCACTTTGATGCTCTTATGAGTCAACTTGCTCAAGCCGAAGATCTTCTTGAACAAAAGGGTAGAATTGAAAGAGAAGATGCCTCGGAGATAGCTTCTTTGAAGAATGCTTTGGAAGAAGAAGAGGAAGCTCTAGTATCTTTGGAAGAGAGACTCGAATCCATTGAGGAGTCACATGAAGAAGTTGTGGCTTAGCTCATCAAAGAACGTGACAATGCTCTTACCAAGGTAAAGAAACTAAAGAAAGGATTGAATTTGGGGCTGCTCATGCTAGACTCTCGGAGAAGTTTGATAAACTTGACAGTGCTCACAAGGCATTGAAGAGTGATCACTCTACTCTAAATGAGTCTCATGATCAGCTCCAAACTCAATTGAAGCTGTATGATGTACCAAGTACCTCCACATCATCTTATGGAAAATAAGGTCTTGCAAGAGGTTCTCAACACAAAGGTAAAGAGGTTCTTGATGAGATACTAAGCAAGCAAAGGACAAACAATAGAAAAGAAGGTCTTGGTTACATTCCCAAGACAAAGAACAAGAAAAACAACAACAAGAAGAAGAGCAAGATGGCTCAACCAAAGACTAGCAACATCACCAATGACAAGTCTAATTATGATGGTTTTGCAGGGGCTAACAATCCTAACTTTGAGTTATATTGCGATTATCTTGGTGATGTTTATGCTAGTTATGTAGGTTCTTATGATTGTTACATTCCTTGGTCTATTTGGGTCCCCAAGACCCTTGTCACTAACATGAGAGGACCCATTGAAAAATGGGTACCTAAAACCAAGAAGTAACTTTCTTGCAGGGCTATGCTTTCGGTGGGTCTAAATGGGTACTCGATAGCGGATGCACGAGTCATATGACCGGAAGCAAGGAGATCATCACGGATATGCGGCCAAATCATGATCATATAACCGTCTCCTATGGTGACAAGTCAAAATCTGAGGTATTGGGTCTCGGCAAAGTTGTGGTAGCTCACGATATCTCTCTTGTGGACGTCATGCTTGTTGAGACCCTCGGGTACAACTTACTTTCAGTTCGCGCCCTTGGTAAGATGGGCTTTGCAGTTTATATTGATGCTGATTTGGTGGTACTCTTATGGAGCAAGTCTCTAAAAGTTGCTTTTGTGGGATATGTCGAAAATGACCTGTACGTGGTGGACTTTTCGGGGAAAACCACTACAGGCCTGATGTGTCTTTTCGGAAAGGCTGACGTGGGTTGGCTATGGCATCGCCGACTAGCCCACGTCAATATGAGAACTTTTCAAAGTATCCACAAGGGTGTCCACATCCTTGGACTAAAAGAAAATGTCTCCTTTGCCAAAGATCATGTGTGCAGGGCTTGTGTTGAAGGGAAAATGCATGACTCTCTTCATCGTAGGAAGACTATTATCTCGTCAAAAAGGATCTTAGAGCTCCTACATGTGGACCTCTTCAGACCTCATCTCATGCAAGCCTTGGTGGGAAGAAGTATTGTCTTGTGATCGCTGATGATTACTCAAGATACACTTGGGTTTATTTCTTCAAGTTGAAGAGTGAAACTCAACAAACGGTCATCGACTTCACCAACGAGGTTCAACATCAACACAATGTCCCTATTCTGGCTATAAGAAGTGATAACGGCTCTGAGTTCAAGAACTACACCTTAAATGAGTTCCTAAGTGAAGAGGGGATAATACATCAATATTCCGCTGCGTACACCCCTCAACAAAATGGTGTTGCTGAGAGGAAAAATTGGACTCTAATGGATATGGCAAGATCAATGCTAGCCGAATTCAAGTCTCCTTATAATTTCTGGGCTGAAGTTATTTCTACTGTTTGTCACTCATCCAACCGTTTATACCTCCATAAAATCTTGGACAAGACTCCATATGAAATACTTACCGGTAACAAGCCAAACATCTCATACTTTCGGGTATTCGGGTGTAAGTGTTTCTTTCTCATCAAGGGAGTTTATTTATCTAAGTTTGAATCTAAGGCTCTAGAAGGTATTTTTGTTGGTTATGGTGCCGAATCCCACACTTATAGAGTCTACAATAAGCTCTCCGGAACTGTTGTAGAATATTGTAGTGTGGTGTTCAAAGAAAATGACGGCTCCCATGCGGGGCAAGTTGATGTTTGTGATGCAGATGTTGAAATACCCCAAGATGCCATAAGAAGAATGGGCGTGGGATTTTTCTGCCCCATTGAGGAACCCCTTGTGGCGGATCGGGAAGGACAATGCTCTACTCATGAAGAGCCCTCATCTACACATACTCATCATGTTCCAACCACGGGAGTAACTCCTACACCATCTCCATCAACTGCTAAAGGTCAAGATGTTCCAGAAAGCTCCAGGCCGGATTTTCTGGTTGACACCGGATTATCCGGCCACCCCGCTCCCGACGACCAAATTGCTCCTGGTACTGAAGAAATCGATGCAAGATCCAGGCCGGATTTTCTGGTTGACACCGGATTATCCGGCCACCCCGCTCCCGACGACCAAATTGCTCCTGGTACTGAAGAAATTGATGCAAGATCCAGGCCGTATTTTCCGGCTGGCCCCGGATTATCCGTCCCCTCGCCAGTTCAAGCAAGTCCCAGGCAGCCTGATGAATCTGCTACAAGTTCTCCCAGGCCAGATTATTCGGCCTCTCCATCGGTCGGATTATCCGGCCCTAAATCACCTGTTTTTCAGCAATCTCCTGTTATGGCTGTTGACCCACCTCAAGGGCACACTTCATCACTGCCTACTACTGTTATCCCAGTTTCTAGTCAAGGTCGAGCAAATGATTGCAATGAAGATTCATGTGATGAAACTATTCCACCAAGAGACAACAAGCTTATTGAACTTCGTCACAAGGCTCGTGCTAATCGAAACCTTGAGTTAAGGGGTCACACCGTCGACATGGTTGTAGGTGACCTTCGACGAAGGGTTTCTACAAGAAGGGAATTGGCAAGTTTTGGTGAGCATCAAGCTCACATCTCAATGGTGGAACCCTAGAAAGTTTTTGAAGCTCTTGAAGATCCAGACTGGGTTGTTGCTATGCATGAAGAATTGAATAATTTCAAGCGCAACAAGGTCTGGAAACTCGTGGAGAAACCCAAAGATTGCCGCAATGTTATCGTCACTAAATGGATATTTAAAAACAAGCAAGATGAGAATGGCATTGTTGTGAGGAACAAGGCGAGACTTGTGGCTCAAGGCTACTCTCAAGTTGAGGGCATTGACTTCGGCGAGACCTATGCTCTAGTGGCTCGACTTGAGTCCATCCGTATCCTTCTTGCTTATGCTACCCATAACAATTTTAAATTGCAGCAAATGGACATCAAGCATGCTTTCCTTAATGGTCCTCTACATGAGTTGGTATATGTAAAGCAACCCCCGGTATTTGAGGATCCTAACTTCCCGAACCATGTCTACAAACTCGATAAGGCACTCTATGGCCTTAAACAAGCCCCACGTGCGTGGTATGAGCACCTTAAAGAGCTTTTGCTAGACCGTGGCTTCGAAGTTGGGAAAATCGATCCCACTCTTTTTACTAAGAAGGTTAAGGGGGAGATCTTCGTATGCCAACTATATGTAGACGATATCATCTTTGGTTCTACTAATAAAGCTTTTCATGATGAATTTTCAAAGCTTATGACTGACAGGTTTGAGATGTCTATGATGGGGGAATTACGGTTCTTTCTTGGATTCGAGATCAAGCAACTTAGAGAAGGAACCTTCATCAATCAAGCAAAGTACATCCAAGACATGCTCAAGAGATTCAAGATGGCGGATCTTAATGGTGTCACCACTCCAATGCAAACAAAATGTCACCTTGAACTTAACCCAAATGGTAAAGATGTGGACCAAAAGGTATACCGGTCCATGATCGGCTCACTTCTTTACCTCTGCGCATCTAGACCCGATATTGTGTTGAGTGTGGGGGTATGTGCAAGGTATCAAGCAGCTCCTAAAGAAAGACACTTAGTGGCGATCAAGAGGATCTTTCGATATTTGGTTCATTCCCCTAACTTTGGTCTATGCTATCCTAAGGGCTCCAATTTCTCTCCATGTTGTTATACTAACTCAGATTGGGCTGGTGATAAGGATGATGGGAAATCCACTTCTGGAGCTTGTCAATTCTTGGTAAGATCTCTAGTGTGTTGGTCATCTAAAAGCAGAATTGTATCTCTCTCTCCACCACCGAAGCTGAATATGTTGCTGCTGCTAGTGCTTGCACTCAGTTATTGTGGATGAGGCAAACTTTAAAGGAATACGGTGTCAATTGTGACAAAGTGCCTCTTTTATCTGATAATGAAAGTGCAATCAAAATAGCGTACAATCCGGTACAACACACAAGGACAGAGCATATTGATATTCGGAATCATTTTATTCAAGACCATGTTGCTCGAGGCGATATTGATCTATCTTTTGTGAGCATGAAGAACCAACTTGCTGATATTTTTACGAAGCCACTTGATGAAGCAAGATTTTGCTACTTGAGGAATGAGCTAAATATCATTGATTCCAGGAGTTTGTCTTGATTACCCATGCACTCACTCTTACATCTCACTCATTTGGTCTTGATGTGGGCATGGATATAGGGGGAGTGTGGTCCTAATTAATTGGGCTAACCCTCCCCCATAATGCCAATAGCAAGATAAATCATTTCTCTAAATATCATTTTGTGATATGTGAGCTTATTGATGAGTATTGGTCGTGAACCCAAGATATATCTTCGCGGTGTCACACCATACACTCCAACAAGGTGGCTTCAGCCACCGCCCTCTCCCTTGAGGAGAATTGGATTTTTATGGATCTTTTTGGTTGTTTTTGCTCATCTCATGTTCTTATGGGAATCACACTCAATTTTGGCTTTTATTTGATTTGGTTCTTACAATTTTGAGTGTATAGTACCATCTCAGTTTGTCTTTCTTAATCCTAAGCCCTTCTCCACCCCTCAGCCATCTATTCTTGCACATAAGTCCCTTGTACACCTTGTGGGGGTGTTGTTTGGGGACACGCAGGCCTGAATCTGTGTACAACAGAAATTCAGATTTGAGGCCGGATAATCCGGCCCAAGTGTAGGCCGGATAATCTGGCCCTGGTGGATTTCATCTTAGAGGGCAGGGATCGAGGGGAAGGGATCATAACGAGCAACACTTCTCCCCCAACCCTCTCCTCCTCCTCAACCGCCGCCTGCCGTCCCCCACCCTCCCCGGAGCCTCTCCGGCCACTAGATTTTCCGGGCCTCCCCGGATCTTCTTCTCCGTGCCTCCGGGTACCTTCTCCTCCGCGTTCTTCCTCCAATGAGTGAGGGTAACTCCCTCTCTCCCCATCTTTGACTAGATGTGTTATTTGTTGGGTGGAACGTTGTCTAGAAGGATGTTGTTTCGCGTAGAAATCGTAGTCTTGCAGTTTCTAGGCCTGATCTACTTTTTGCATTCAATCTAGGTGAAGTCGAAAATTTCTGCCAGGGCCGGATTATCCGCCCCTGGCCAGGCCGGATAATCCGGCCTGATAGATTCAACTCTGGTTCAGTTTCACCATATTGTGTGCTTTGAGTAGATTTGACTTATGAACTTTTTGACTACTTTTTCCATGCTCTCTCTTGGACTTGTGTGTATGCTTATCCCCATGCTATCGTCCTTGTTCTCCTCACAGGTGGTTCTAGTGTTCCCAAGACCTACAAGCGCCGTCCTCGCGGTAAATACTTTCGGGACGGCGGATAGGGTAACTTAGTGGACGAGGTTGAGTTGAGGAGAAGAAAGAACGAAGAGAAGCGCATGGCTGAACAAGCAAAGAGGACTAGAAAGGGGGTGTCCAAAAAGAAGAGCAAGGAGCCCAAGATCAACTACAAGGCTTTGGATCCAGTTACTTATTCCTCTATCCGTCACTGTGATTTGTTTGCGGAGTTGCCTCGTGATTCTGAGCTGGGAGATGCTCGCTTTTGGTGTGCTGAACAGAAAGGTATTTTTGAAGATGTGTATGCCAGGCTGAACATTAGGCCTATGCACCCACTGGTTCTTACTGAGGCTTTGGAGAAGCCCCACCTTGTGGATGCCATGTATGTGGCTGAGCGGATGGGGTTGCACCATCTCATGTCTCTCCAGTGCTCATATGACTCTGAGGTGGTGAAGCAGTTCTTTTCCACTTTGGTTATTTGTAGCGATGAGCATCGCACTATGAAGTGGATGACTCATGATAGGCCTATGTCTGCTGATTTCTGTGTGTTTGCTGAGGTTCTTGGATACAATTTCCGCAGCAGGGATAGGGCCAGTGGCCACCGCATCATCACTCAACTGAAGCCCAACAAAGATGCAGCTCTCTCTCCTTGCACAATGGACAATGGCATTGTGGGCACTCTTGCTGGTCTTGCTCCTATCTATGCTGCTTTGGTCGATCTCTTCTGTGATTCCATCCCTCCAAGTGGAGGCAACAATGATAGCATCCATGGTCACCTTGTTCAGCTCCTTGCTTTCTCCCATGAGGTTGCCTCGTGCGAGGATGAGTCCATGCAATACAAGCTAGATATGATGGACTTCATCTACCATGAATTGATTGATGCAATGTTCAAGCGGCTATCCATTCCTTATGCTCCCTACATTATGATGCTCATCAGGCACCTGCTTCCTTCTGAAGATTTCAATATTGATGTTGTGCATAAGGCAAAGAAGATCTACACCAAGGTTCGGAAGACCTCTCACCCCTCTTCTGCTCCTGAGGGTCTCATGAGGGATGCTCGCAGGCCACCAGTGCCCCTGTTGCTTGTGAGATCAAGCAGTTGAATTTGTTCCAGCGGAACATCCTTTGCATGGGCGTGGACACACCAAAGGGCCAATATGAGGCGTACAAGCAGCGCCATGAGGTTGCTCACTCTCAGCAGCTCATCCTTCACCATGTGTCCGGTGCTTCTGGTGATCCCCCGGCTCCTACCCCTCCCACACCATATGCCCGGTGGAACTCTTCTTCCGGGCTGAACTATGGAGAGCTGGAGCGTCACTTGTTCCCCTCTACAACCACTGCTGATGATGAGGATGATGACACCAAGGAGCTTGAAGATGAGGACGAGTATGGGAACAAGGACGAGGACGAGGATGAGGATGAGGACTACGAGTGATCCCTTGGGGCGCTAGCATCGCTCTTCTTCCTTTTTGGCATCTCGATGCCAAAGGGGGAGAAGTAGTTCTATTAGGTCTTCGAGGATTTGCATGGGTCGGTCATAAGCACTTGCTTTTTTCTATTCGTTGTTTTCTCGCTTGTGCCCATTTAGCGTTGAACTTTAAATTTGTGATTTGTGGTTTGTTTGAGACTCTGTGACGGTGGTTGTCTGGATTTATCTTATGGATTATGCTTATGGATTCATCTATTCATATCCTATTATGCTGGGAATCTTTATCGAGGAAGGCGCTTATATTGGCTATCACGTTGATAATTGTGGCTATTTCAAGGATGCCTCTCTCCCTATCTCGGTGGTATGATTATGTTGTTCATATGTCAATGGAATAGATTCACCTATTTGTGTGCATTTGTATTCAAATGCAAAATTCTAATATGCACACATTGAGGGGGAGTCTCTTCCATGTTTATTGCTGGTAGTCTTGTGATCCTTTCTTGCAAATCCTAGTATTGCCATCTAACACCAAAATGGGGGAGATTGAAAGAACATTTCATGTTTTCCTGTGTTTTGTGTGTTAGATAACAATACTGTGGAGTTTTCTCATGTGCGCTAAGTGTGCAGGAGTTTGAGGGGGGGGGGGATTATCCGCCCCACCAAGGGCCGGATAATCTGGCCTACCTCATTGATCAAAGGCTGCCAAGGCACGTCACTCAGAGAGGGGGCGGATTATCTCCCAGAAAATCCGAAATGGGGCGGTTTTTCTTCCCTAGGCCGGATAATCCGGCTTTCGCATTGGCCGGATAATCCGGCCCCTAGAATTTGACCAAAGCCTACCAAGGAGCGTCGCTCAGAGTCTGGTCAGATTTTCTCCTGGAAAATCCGAACTGGGGCAGTTTTTCCTCCCTAGGCTGGATAATCCTCCCTTCACATAGGGCCGGATAATCCGGCCCCCAGAAGACGATCAAGGGCAAGCTCGACGCGACACTAAGAGAGAGGGCGGATTATCTGCCGGATATTCCGAGTCTGGGGTGGAGTTTTCCCCAGGGCGGATAATCTGGCCCTCACTTGGGCCGGATAATCCGACCCCCAAAGACTCCAACGGCTTGGTTTTGAAAGGGGGTATAAATATCCCTCCTTCCCCAACGTTCAGAACTCTTGATTCACTCGAAATTATTCAGGCACTTTGCAAAGAGCTCCCATTCTAGATCTCCCACTTCAACCATCCGAAGGCTTCGATCTTTGGGGGAATTGAAGGAGGAGAGAATCGTCATCGTCATAACGAATCAAGCGCATCAACTCCTCTCCATTCATTTGGAGAAATCCCTGATCTAGTATTCTTGTCAATATCTAGATCTTGTTCTTTGTTATTGATAACTTGTTCTTGTGGCAGCTTATTGTCATTACGGGAGCCTCCAAGTTGATTGTGGAGTTGTGCCCCGCTAGTTGTGTAAAGGCACCGGTACCCGCCTCGAAGGGTCCCTATAGTGGAAAGGTGGATCAGGCCTTTGGTGGCGGGATCCATCGGAGAACAGGGTGAGGCTTATTGTGGCGTGGTGGTCTTAGTACCGCCCACCCCTCCAACGCAGACGTACTTCCCTTAACAAGGAAGGAACTGCGGTCAAACAAATCCTGTGTCTCCTCGTGCTTCACTTTGGTTTACCCGTTCCTCTTCCACTCGCTCTTTACTCGCTAGTAGATAGGTTTGCATATAGGGAAATTCCACCTAATAGATTATCTAGAGAATTTACCTTTTGTGCTAAGCCTAAAATTGAAAAAGCATTAAAATTTGAAGTAGCACCTATTCACCCCCCCTCCAGGTGTCCATACGATCCATTTCACCCAACAACCTCGTGCACTTCCTTTCTCCACCGTGCGCTTCATAACTCGCACGCCATGGAGGAGCTTTGAGCTCTGCTATGCCCACTCTGAGATCCGATGACTCTGGCCACCAGGCCCCAACCTCCTCCTCCTGCATCCGCCGTGCCCCTCCAAACTGGGCTGAATGACTGCCGCCGCCATGCAAATCCCGTCAGGAAAGACCTCGCCGGAGTCGCCGTCAGTGTCGTCTTCCCTTCTTGCCAGCCAAAGCGTGCTGCTGCCCTTCCCTAAAGCTCGCCGGAGGTAGCCACACTCACCTAAAGCTCGCCGGAAGCTGCCTACGACTTTCACCCAGCAAGCACGCCCGCGCGGCCGTGCCGCCATAGCCCAGACACCATGGCTCCTGCGTGGTCGATAGTTTGTGCAGTGGAGCACGACACGGTGCTACACAGGCAGGACAATGATGCTACAAGAAGTGGTCGTCGTTGCTACAAATTAAGGGTTGTGATGCTACCAACCAATGGATCCTACAATAGTAGCAATTTTTTGCTATTTATGTTCTATGTTTTTGCTATAATAGCACAATGTATTTGCTATAACATTTTCGATGAAAATCTCTGTCAAAGTCGATTTTTCTATGACAACCCAACGTCTTTTGCTACCAAGCGACAGATGATGTCTCCGGTGAAGTCGGTTTTTTGCTACAATTTCTATTTTTTGCTACATACATTTTGTGATTTTGCTACAACAGCGTAAAGTTTTTGCTACACGGACTCAAGTGAGGTCTACCGGCAAAAGTCTCCGGTGAGGTCGGATATGCTACATTAGCACAACTTTTTGCTACAAGGCCGCCAGCGAGACCTCCGACGAGGTCTCCGCAAACTCTCCGATGAGGTCTAGTCTTTCTGTTCTATTTTCTGGGTCGAACCATTTTATGCTACATATACCAAAGTGGGACTATATGTAGCAAAAGCGGGACAAATGTAGCAAAAGCAGGATGAAAGGCAGGAGGGAGAGATCTGGATCATTGATCTGGTTTGATCGGACGGCCGGGGCCATCCGCCGGGGGACACGTAGCACCGCCCTAGTATATACTATAGCTTAAGCTTGGTGATCTACCCGCCTCCTAAAGCTACTACCGACACACGCATTTCCATCCATTGTATATTCTATGAAAGTCATCTGAAGCGTCCATGAATGCCGGTTAACAACATTTTTTGTTACCACGAGCGGTAACTCTTCCGCTCCATTGTAACGCCTCGTGACCTTGGAGATGCCAAACGACGCAGCCATGGTACATGAGCTCGGGGATACGGCCGACAACAACCTTGGTGGCGTTGGACAGAGGATGATGACGCGTGGCGATCGGGGTGGACATCGTCGAGCGTGCGCACATGGACGTATTGGAGGACGCTGGGTCAGGGAGTGGAGCTGGCGGCGGCTAGGCAAGCTCGGGAGGAGGGCAACCTCGACGCTGGTAGGGGCGGAGGCGAGTGGTGGCAGGGAGCAGTATCTCAATACGGCGGAGCACCGGCCCACACTGAGGAAGGAGTCAGAGGTCGGCCAGTTCCTGGACAAGGAAGGCAGCGAGGTCGAGCTCGATAGGGGCTCGGGAGTGCACGGACGGAATAAGAGGGTGGCGACACTCATGGAGTTGCGGAGCTTCGACCGAGGTTAGGGTCGAAGCGATGGCGGAGGACCGGAAGGCCGGCGGATGGAGGTGACCCTGGAAGCGGCCCCTTGTGTAAGCCAGGGAGGTGGCGAGCCCTTGGGACGGCGGCACGCTGTGCTAGGAGAGGGGCGAGCAGGGCCTCCTGGAGATGGGGAGACGGTGCGAGGCACCTCTGATAGAGGTTCGAGCCGGGGCGAGGTCAAGCTCTGGGCAGCTCCATGTCTAGGAGGGGACGAGGCCAGTAGCGCCTAGGAGAGGGGCGACGAGAGAGGCGCCGTGGTAGGTGGTGATCGAGATGGGGAAGGGGTCACGATGGGATGCTGGGTCCACCTATCATGCGTGCGTGTGTGTCGATGTGGTGTTCTGGGTCGGGGTGTGAGTCGTGGTGTGGCGTGAGTGTGCAAAAGTTGTGGCATGTCGGGTGTGTGCGTGGTGGTCGTGTTGAGTCATGCTGTATGTGGGTGTATCACGTGAGTGCGTGCGTATAGGGCTGGAATTGGAGTCGAGCCGAGTCGGCTCGACTCACTAAGGCTCGTTCAATTAACGAGCTAGCTTGGCTTGGTTCGTTTATAGAACGAGTCCATATTTGAAACTCGGCTCGACTCGGTAAACTCACGAGTAGCTCATATAGTACGTAATAAGTTACGAACAAGATACGAACAAGAGTACATATAAAAAATTAATAATTCTTCTACTAATTAAGAACTAGAACAACAGTAGTACTTTTATAATAACATGAAGCCAAGATCAATAAAAAATATAGTAGCTCTACACCATTACAGGAATAAGAAACTTTCATATAATGACATTCATCTGTGAAAAAATTTCAAACTCTGTATTTGAACGAGTTTAACGAGCTAAACGAGTAGCTTGCAAGCATCTCATTTAACGTGGGTGAACAAACAAGTTCAAATCGAAAACTCAGCTTGACTCTTCAAACACCGAGTTCGAGTCAAGTCGAGATGAGTCACAAGTTACTCAATTATCTAGCAAGTTTCGAGTTATAATTCAAGCCCTATGTGCGTGTGTTCGGTGTAGGTGCGCGCGGTGAGTTGGTGGCGGTGGGTGTGGAGTTTGTTAGCTAGGGTTAGGGTTTCCCAGGTCGGAGTGGTAGGCTGCTGCTAGCTGGGCCTTTGGGCCTGGCCGGTGGCAACCTCCCCTAGAATTTTTATTTATTTGTTTGTTTTATTTCAAAAGACTTTTCGTAAATAATTTTAGACAAACAAAATGTCCGAAAAGAACGGGGTTTTATTTTAAAATTAAAGAAGGAGACTAATGTAGAAAATAAAATAGATTTTTAGCAAAATTATTTTTAGAGACAAAAGTATGCATGATGTCATGATAATGCACACAAGAATATAACAAAAAATTTCTGTTTTAAAATATTTTCCGGGCATTACATCCATCCAACAGGCCCACCCTTGCCTCTGGCCCACATCATACTGTCCATGTCATTCCGCGGCGAAAATGAAAACTAACGACGGATTTCACTCCCCTAGACCTAGCCGTCTCTCTTCCTCTGATCCCAATCTCCTTGCCGTTCTCTCCGCCGTTGTCGATTGCGGTGGTGTCCGGCGATCCGTCCCTAGAGGCCTTTGTCTCCCACCTTGCTCCGCCACTCACATCTCCCAGTAGCACTACCAGACTCATAAATCACCTCCTGCTCCTACACACCAAGCGCAGAAATGGTGGCTGTGGAGACGGGGAATATGGCGGCAATGTGGAGCGTTGAGTATCTGATGGTGAGGAAGATAAGCGGGCACATCACCTCCCACGACGCTGTTCATGTGCTCTGTGTACATGACCTCCCACTCTCCCTCACTGTGGAGAAGGCCTCTCCTCCCCCTACCACCTCCTCATCTTAACTATCCTTTACCTCTTCTCCGTCCCTCTGCCCCGTTCTATCAGCTAAGGTTTGAAATTTCTTTCCTCTATTTTTTCCGATTACATCCCTAAGGCTTGATTGCTCTAGGTGGGGCTTGATGTCTTCCTGCACGACGCCGACAAGTCATCATAGTTGCTTACTGCTTTTTCTTGTTTCATTTACTCATTTGCTCGAACTGATTACCTGTTGTTGTGAACAACTGAAGGGGAACGCCCAAGCTCGGTTTGTTGAGGAGATTACACTCATTACAGTACATCCAATTACTCGTATTTTTTCTCCGTCATTTCTGATCTTGAAGAGTGAGAGGAAATTGAGCTGGATTTAAGTAAATGTTGAATCTGATGGCTATAGCAATAGTGGTTTAAAATTTTGTTAGACATTGATCTGTTCATTGCCGTGTAAATTTTGTTTTGATCAGTTCCTTGGCCATGTATTGGCATGCTACTAGACTAGATGTGGAGTCCATAACGTTTAGATATCTCTATCTTCTTCTAAATTTTCACCAATTATATTCAGTCATATCCTAAACTGCAAGAGGTATGTTATGCTACCAAAATAATTTAAAGCACTTTAAATGAGTGGAAGTCCGAATGAGGAGCCACCGTTTTCTTTAACAAGTTCTATCAGACCTTTGCTTTCTCCTTGTTGGTTTCTCTTATGAATCATATGACATTTGCTGGTTGGGTCTAGCTCATCCTTGATTCTCCTTGCTGGTTTTGCTTATGCTCATATGAGCATTGCGATTAGCAACTGATTTAATTTTTTATTCAGTCAAGTAATACTTCCATGTATAAAATATATATCTTTCTGAGTAATGATAGCAACAAATATGCCCATTTATTCTTAAATGGGAAGGTAACAACATATTCGCTATTCTTCTAATTAACCGACTGCAATGAATCTGCTGATGCAGAAAAGAGGAGCTTAAAGTCCTTAGCATCAACATACCATTGATTCTTCTCTTACATATGCATATGTGAAACCGAGCATTTACCTATCCCACAATTCACAGAGGTTGGCCAATCTGTCTGAATTTTACAGGTCATGATTCTTTTTTTGTGACTTAAAGCTTGTCATTGTCATCTTTATTATGTAATAAACATTTTATTTATATATACAAATGTAAGGGCCCTTTTACCATTCTTACACTAAGATAGATATAGTTTAAACTTTAATTCAAGATTCTACTTTTTAGGAAAATATTTTTCTTATCTTACTATCAGGATACACATCAACAAGTTGAACCAATATGTCTCTATTTGAACACCAAAAAGATCTAGCGCAATGGTAGTTGGACTCCTTGATACAGAATAGTCACATAGCTGCATTATTATTTCACCAAGGTAGATTTTTTCTCATTTTTTCCTGAGGTGATGCTAAGAAGCTATGACCCTCAAATTTTATTATATTTATTTTTCTAAACCAACATTAATTGAAATTAATAAATGAAACAGTCAGCTTTGTTGTCACAGTTGACGCCAGCATGGCTCTAGCTGTATTCCATATTATCCTTTGAATGGAAAAGAATTCCTAAAAATTATGGTGTATTTCATTTCATAAGCCACCCTTAAAGTATGTCACTAATTCAATTGGCTTCAACTAGATATAGATCAAATCATGCGTCTAGTTGAGCATTGCCTATCATATCATGGATAAAACATTTTAGCTTCTCAACGACTGAAGAATACTTCTTCATCTGCACCTCAGGAGTAGTATGAAGTTATAACAAATGAATCATTGTTTTTTGTCTCACCAAAAATGGGAAAATGCTCATTATTATAATTGTAGTAGTTTACTTAGACTCTTTACTTTTATGTGTGGAATATTCTAGAAATTGCTCGAGAACCTTAATTGTCTCCTCTGTTGGCTTTGGCAGATCATGTTACCCTCATTAGATTAGAACGGTTTTACGAATAATCAATTTAGTGATTTGGTTTGGTGTACTATTTTTCCAGAATATTGTGGGAATATCCAACGCATTGTAGTTCATTTGATGCATGCATTTGCAAGTTTTCCTTGCAATGGATTATGTCTTGATTTAAGGATCTCGAATTTTACCATATCTTCTCGACAAACTCTCGATCCACTTTTGTTATTTGGCTCAAGTCAACTCCTTCATTATTTTACAAAAGCAAATGTATTTTAGACTACTGATATCACATGCATCGAAGGATTTTTTCTTATGTATAAAACATTATATTTTTTAGTCTGGTGTCCGTTGGTCTATTTCTCTTATGCCTTTTCTGTGTATTGTTTTTCCTTATTATCTGTTTATTTTCCATGATGTGTGCCTTTATTGATATTTTCTGTGGTTTATTTTTATCCGTAAGTTGTGCTGCGGGGAATGTAACCATGGCGAGGGGTGAATAGAGACACACCCGATCCAGCCCAGGCTCTCTTCTCTTCATTAGTACACAAAGCATGCTCAACTGGCTCCCCTATCATCTACCTATTTCTTCATAAGTTACAGCTTCTCATGTGAAGTGCCCCTAGAAAATATTTCCACGGACTATATAAGCAGGTGTATATGGATCTGATTGGCAAAGCTAGGATCAGACTACAATAAATATTTTCCTTTCAGATTACTTTTTTGTTGTACCTTTGTAGGCTAGTCAGTATATGGAGAATCTTTTGGTTTCGTAATGACGTATTGAGTGTTTCATGACTGAAGGAATACATGAAGCAATTTGTTGTCTTAGGATGACACAAAGCTTATGTGGAGAAGAAAATGCGGGAGCTCATATGGTCTAAAACTAAAAGGAGATGCTTTTTCACATCTGGAGTTGCATAATAGTGCACTAGCAGAAAAAGGGCCTTTGGTTCGGGCCACTAGTCCTGGCCGTGGCTGGGGCCGGGACTAATGGTCTGAACCAGACGGCCCGAGGTCGCCGAAGTCTTTTGTCCTGGCCCATAAAGGACCATTAGTTCCGGTTTGAGATACAAACCAGGACTAATGGGTCTGGGCACGCCCGTGTGGTCCTGGTAGAACCATTAGTCCTGGTTTGTATCTCGAACCGGGACTAATGGTCTGGCCCTATATATAATGCATCCAGCCCTCCACTCTCTCTTGTTTTTTCCTATGTGAGGTGGGTATAACTTTATGCTAATCTTTTTTCTTCATATGCACTAGAGGTGTTCGGTGAAATGCCTATTAGTGCGATGCCACTTGAGTTCACACAAGACAAAACATGATATGTGGTGTCAGAGCCACACTTAAGTTTTCTCATCTTTGTTTCCAGGTGTCCTAAAAGGTTAGCAAATATTTTCTCATTTAGACTGCGCGGTAGTAATTTTATCATCGTGATTGCGTTTGATATATATGGTTGTATGATGCAGATGAGTCATCCATGGATGTACGATGACCTATGCTCTAACGCTTACAGAGAAGGCGTGCGTTCTTTTCGCCTTGTGGCCGAGGCGAACAAGCGGCGGGATGGTTTTATGTGTTGTCCATGTGTTGAATGTCGGAATCAGCAGGCTCACACTTCCTCAAGAGTCATTCAGAGCCACTTTCTTCGGTCTAGCTTCATATCCGGCTATAATGTTTGGATCAAGCATGGAGAAAGAGGGTTAATGATGGAAGATGGCGATGAAGAAGAGAACGATGATGACAACTATCGATCTATGTTCCCTGAATATGCTGATACCATAATGGAAGACAATGAAGAAGAACGGGAAACATATGAGCCTGCTGATGATCTTGGTCGGGTCATTTCTGATGCAAAGCGAGATTGTGACACAGAAAAGGAGAGGTTGCAGTTCGAGAAGATGTTACAGGACCATAACAAATTGTTGTACCCAACTTGTGAAGATGGCCAGAAGAAGCTGGGTAGCACACTGGAATTGCTGAAGTGGAAGGCAGAGACTAGTGTGACTGACTCGGGATTTGAAAAGTTGCTGGTAATAATGAAGAAGCTGCTTCCAAGAAATAACGAATTGCCCTCCAGTACGTACGAAACAAAGAAGCTTGTCTGTCCTCTAGGATTAGACGTGCAAAAGATACATGTATGCCCTAATAACAGCATCCTCTACCGCGGTAAGAAGTACGAGAATATGGATAAATATCCGGTACGCACTGCATTGTGGTATAAGTTTAGAAAAGATGACCCTGACGATATTGAGGGCGAGCCACCCAGGAAGAGGGTTCCTGCCAAGGTGATGTGGTATGCTCCTATAATACCACAGTTGAAACGTTTGTTCAGAAACAAAGAGCATGCAAAGTTGTTTCAATGGCACATGGAAGACCGTAAGAAAGACGGGAAGTTGAGGCACCCTGCTGATGGTTGGCAGTGGAGAAAAATCGAGAGAGACTTTCCGGACTTTGCTGGTGACGCAAGGAACTTATGGTTTGGTCTAAGTACTGATGACATGAATCCTTTTGGGAGCAGAACTACAGTCACAGCACCTGACCCGTGACTTTATGTATCTACAACCTTCCTCCTTGATTGTGCATGAAGCAAAAGTTTATTATGATGCCAGTGCTCATCCAAGACCCGAAGCAACCCGGCAACGACATTGATGTGTACCTAAGGCCATTAGTTGATGAACTTTCACAGTTGTGGGCCAAACCAGGTGTACTTGTGTAGGATGAGCACAAACAACAGGAATTTGACCTACAAGCATTGCTGTTCGTAACCATCAATGAGTGGTTTGCTCTTAGTAACATATTGATCTAGCTAGAGAAGTTATGAACTACAAGATGGTGTGCGAGAGCAGGAACAACACTACGACTAACTTGAGGGAGATGCCGGCGGAGCCCAGTCCTCCGACATCTCCAACAAGTTGGCCATATATGTACTCCCTAATATGTGAAATTAGTTAGCTCCTCGGCACAAGAATAGAATAACATCTTTATAGTTTGGGAAAGTTGTAGAGAGACCAACTGACGAGGTTTTAACTCATTAATACCCATTGTTATGGACTTGGGTTTTTGAGAAGGAGGGAGCGCTGGAGACATCTATCGGCTAACAGACAAGCACACAGGGGACAAAGATTTACCCAGGTTCAGGCCTGGTAGAGGTCCTTACTCCTGCTTATCTGCTCGTGGAATTATCGAAGGAACCGAAGGTTATAATGGTGCGCAGATGCAATCTGGCGAGGGGGGGTGGAAACTAGGGTTGCGTGTGTCCTCCTCGCCGCCCTCTCCTAGCCCTTATATAGACAGGCCAGGTCTCAGGTAGCAGGTCGAGTCGGTTACAAGTTAGGGTTTTCCCTTTCAAACTTTCTATCTTTAACTTCTTCTTGTTCTTCAAGCAATCGAGAGTCCATAGGTTACTCAAATCCTTTATTTGGGCCTTGGCGACACCGTGGGCCTGTACGTATTCAGACTGTATATACCAAGCTCGAGTACCTATAGGGTATACCCATGTCAGTAGCCCCCGAGTGTCCAGTAGAATCGCAGATTCGACTGGGGACTTTATGAAGTCTTTCGAGTGTCTGAACGAGTGTATTTTGACTGCTTTATTTGTGTCATAGGGATTGTTGATATACGTGCCTAATATAACCGAAGTATCGATATCAGTTAACCACCTTAGGGTGAAACAACGCAATCTACTCGAACTCGAGTCTCCGGACTCGAATCCGGAAAAGTACTGGCATAATTCGACTCAGGCCGCGGAGGTCTTACAGGAGTCGAATTCCAGTTATATGGGTGTGAGCACTCGACGCGTCCGTCAAGGCATGTTCATTGTACCTGTAGGCACGGATACATTTCTGGTAGTGCGCAGCTAAATGCGTTGCCAGGCCTTATTTAGGTCTTACCTTCACGCTGTAAGCGCAGCATCCGAATTTTATCATCGCGGAGACGATTCGGGTAACCCAGGAGACGCAGTCTCTTTGTAGGGAAAAATTATGAGGCGGTGTCGCCATGAGCTTCGAGTGTGTATGTTATCAACACACAGTTTTCTGTATAAATAATCATAGGGTGCGCGACCAGCGCTCCCTATGGGAGTAGCCCCCGAGTGCCTGGTTGAGTCGAAGACTCAGGCAGGGACTAAAGAACTTTTGCGACTGCTGTCGTCTTTTGCTTGCTTGTTTTAGTCGAATTTTTTCCAGCGCTCCCTATGGGAGTAACCCATGTCCATAGTCGAATCGTATTTCGAGTGGTTTGGGTTTGCTTTTGATTGTCCATGTTCCTGCAAAAAGAAAAGAAAAAATCATAGGGTGCGCGGCCAGCGCTCCCTATGGGAGTAGCCCCCGAGTGCTTGGTGGAGTCGAAGACTTAAGAAAGGACTAGAGTAGTTGAAGTTTTCCACTGCGTAGCTTTGGTGACGTCAGTGCTGACGCTTGTATGACCTCAGTTGCCCCGCGTGAGCGAGTTTGACGGGACGTGACGAGCAGTGGGTCCCACTTTCTGACTTTGATTTGACTGGTCGTGCGTAATCTTTATTTTGACTGTGCCTCCTTGATTTCCGTGTGTAATGGGAGTAGTGGAGGGACGGTTCACGCTTCCCCTTCTCCACATGTCCAGCGTGATGTGTGCCACACGTTCAGTAGGGTTTTTCTGAGCCGTTGGATTGCATCTTCTAGGGGTTAAGTAGTGGCGATGCGACGGTAATTTTTCCATCTGTTCTCATTCATCCTTGCTGCCATCTCCATTGCCGCTGCTCCTCTACTTTTCTCTACGCCCGTTTCCTCCACGACGCTGGACCAGCTCCGCTCGTTTCCGAGCTACTTTCTTCGCTCGTATCGCCGTCGTGCAATGGGGAAGAAGAAGGGAGGCGCTGCTGCTGATTCCGCGGCCACTGTTGCCGTGGCAAAGAAGAAGGGCGGCTCCGCCGCTGCGGACACTAGCACCGCCGCCGGCGGGAAGAAGAAGGTCGCGGGCACCCGCGTCACAAATGGTGCGTGGCGCCCCTCCATCATCAAGGCCTTCGATCTCCGTCTTCTTCACCAAGACGGAGTATTGTCTGCCGCAGTCGCCGACGCCCGCGTCCCCAGCGGTGAGACCATTCCTGCTCCTCCCGCTAGTTTTCGAGTGATGTTTCTAGCATTCATCATTCGCGGTCTCTCCTTGCCTCTTCACCCCCTTTTTAGGGGTCTTCTTTATTTCTACGGGCTCCAGCTCCATCAACTGTCCCCAAATTCGATCCTTCATATCTCTTGCTTCATCACACTCTGCGAGTGCTGGCTCGGAATCGAGCCACACTTCGGACTTTTCAAGCGCATCTTCAAATTGAAGTGCCAGTCTGCGTCTGGCTCTTTAGTTTACGATGTAGGTGGTTGCAGAATCCATGTCGACCCATCCGCCAGCTACTTCGACATCAAGCTCACGGCGTCCGTCCAAGGGTGGAGGGACAAATGGTTCTACATCCGCGATCAGAAGGCCAATGGTGAACACTTTGGACTCGCGCCCTTCGATCCCGCGATGCCGTGCAGGAGGATGCGCTCCTGGAAGAACGTAGTCATGCATGGCGATCTCGCGGAGACAGACGTGCTGTATCAGCGTGTTTGCGACCTCGAGAGTCACATAGGCAAAGAGGAGGCAGGTTGCGCTCTCATCCGCACTTGGCTGCGCTGTCGCGTCCAGCCCCTGCAAGCCAGAGTCCACCCCATGTTTCAATGGGCTGGCGCTGATGATGCCACTCGCGTGTCTGCTGATGGCATGTCCGCGAGTGAGGTGGACAAGAGGGTTCGACTGGCACCAAGTACACCATCAAGGACGTGCTTCCCAGTGAGCCAGTTGTTCCTCCCTTGGATGCTTCGAACCCTCCTCCTGAGGTATAGTTGTGCTATGCAGTAGCTGATTTTGTCGATTGCTTTTCTGTTGCTTACTTGCTTTTTGCTGAATTTCGTTGTCTGTATGCAGGATTGGGCGGTGTTGCCTTGTATGCCCCCTCTTCCTAAAGGGATTATTCCTCGCGAAGCTTTGGAGGAGGACGAGTCGGAGTCGACTTTCCCTTCTGATGTGGAGGAGGAAGCCCCCGAGTCCGGTAGTCCGGACACTCGCAAGCGTTCGCGTAGCGAGGATTCCGACGCATCATCTCCTTCGACTCCGGAAGGTACGGGCGTTGGTGCAGAGTCGCCAATTCCTGCTGTTCCCGTGAGCGTTGTGGCACCATCTTCTCGCAAGAAGATGCGATTGCCCAAGGAGTCTTCGTCGGAGTCGAAGGAGGCCACATTTGATTTTGACAAGTTTGACTGGTAAGTTTTCTAGCTTACTTGTCCTTTTCTGTTTTTCCCTTGTTGGCTTGTCTCTGGGTTTGCCATTTGTTGATATGGTTGTTATCTTGTAGTCAAGAGGCGTCGTTATCTTCTGGCGACGTCCAATTTTTAAAGAAATCAGGAGTCGCTACCTCGAAGGCCAAGGAAGAGGTCGAGCGCGCTCCTTCCCCTCCAGTGGCGGCCCACTCCGGGCACAACTCTTCCAGTTCTCCTCATGCAGGGGAGCATCGAATGGTTGCCCGGATGACGGTACAGCAGACATCTTCGGAGTCACTGGAGGACCATGTAAGTATAGCTTTTCTTCGTTTTAGTGTTGCAGTCGATGTTATCTGTTGCCTCTATTGATTCCTTTTTTGTGCTACAGCTCCTTGTGAAGGAAGCCGCGCACTTGGCAGAACAAGTGATGGCGATGGGTCGCCAGTATGCAATGCTGGAGACGCGTCACCGCGTGGTTGAAAGTCAGTGTTCTACACTTATTCTTCTTCGTCTTCTCATTTTGATATAGTCGACTGATAATCAACTTTTGCTTGTCGTGTAGCTGAACATAATGCCTTATTGCGTAACGCCGCCACCTTGGAGAAGACCCTTGCCACGGCTGTGAAGGGTCGCGACGAGGCAATCGCGGCGCGTGACGAGGCGTGAAGGCGCGAAGAGGAGCTGCGTGCCTCCTTCGCAGCCAGGGAGAAGTTGTTCGAAGAACAGCTTTTCTCAGTCGCCAAGGCTCTCTCAGATACTTTCGCTTGTGGATATTGTTATCCTTCTCTGCTTCCAATATTTTTGCCGGTGGCGCTGATGTTTTTGTCCATGTGTGGGTTTATGTACAGATGCTGGCGATTTGAGCTTTGACCCGCAGGCCCTTCGTCGCGATGACGCTCTGGCGGGTGCACTGTCGGCAGTCGAGGACCATAGCGCCGCCGTCCAGGATACACTTTCCAAGGCCAAGGGCACCCTCAGTCGCCTTCAGGAGGAATTGATGCCCAAGGCGGAGCTGATCGATAATATAGACGAGCTGGTGGAGTCACTCGCCGGGGGTGTGCCCTCCAGCTACAAGAACTCACTCCGCGCGGCTGGCGCGTCCATGTCGCTTGCCATGGTGCAGGCCCATGGAGTCGAGATCGATCCTGCCGTGGTGTCGAAGGCGATGCCTATTGGCGCGGATGGTCAACAGGTAGTCTTCGCTCCTTTCGTGACTGCCTGTGGCAAATATGGGCATCATTTGATAAAAACTGTTGCGAAGTACTCTGAGGAGCTCCAACGTGCCAAAAAGGCGGGCGAAAGCTTCGGCGTCAGGGGCCGGCGGAAAGTCAGTGGCGTTTGACACTGCCACGGACTTGATGAAGCCCCCGAAGCCGTCGAAGTCGAAGAAGCCAGCTGCTCCTTAGCTAGTTTTGTAATAGTTAATTAGATTGTGTCCTTTTGTTTAAGAGCATGCCTGCTGGCGAGTGTATCTGCTGATACTTTTGCTAGTATTGAATGCATCTGACCCTTTTGTCTTTGTGTTGATTTGGTCATCTTATTTTGCTTCTATCTTGACTTGTGGTAGGGTACATCGAGTTATCCTTTGAGGGAAACTCAGGACTCGCCGACCCTTGATGGTACCGCGGCACCGCCGCGCTCCAGGGTTAATGAGCTGTCATTGCTTTCGCGACTGCGTGACCGTGTGAAGCAGCTGGAGCGTGAGTTGCTCGTGCTCCGCGGTAATGCAGACGTGTGGAAGTCGAAGGCAGAGAAAGCCGCTGCCCGAGAGCAATATTTGCTTGGCGAGGTGACGCAGCTAGGCGACCAATTCAAGTGTTAGTTTGCTTGTTCTCATCTTTTCCTTGTAGTCACTCGCAGTGGTACGTTGTACTCATGATGCTATTGCTGCTTCGTGTAGTTGTTAGCGCGTGTCATCCGCAGGAGGAGAAGGATAAAATTGCCATTCGCCTGCATGATCTCACCCAGGAGCAACTTCAAGAGAATGGATACTTTTGGATGGATCATGATCATGCGACTACGCTGGCAACCCTGCAGGATCGCGCGTCGCGAGTGCTGCTTTTTCTGAAGAAGTCGTAGTCATGCTTGAAGAACATTTATCGGGCGATGTTCCTGCTAGATGATACTCCATCAAGCTTGATGGCCCTCCTTGCCGAGTTTTAACATCTGTCCGCGGTTCGCGAATGCGTGAGGCAACAGTTGGTGGCTGGTGCCAAGGCTGCCCTGTCCATGGTGCGACTGCACAGGCCTGGCGTGGATGTTACAACGATTTCGTCTGGACCGCCTGCCCCACCAGCAGGTTCTACTTGGAATATGGTGCCGCACTACCAGGCGGTGGATCGCCCAGCAGAAGAGATCGTCGACTTCTTTGTGGAACAAACCAACGTTCTCCTGCTGCAGTAATAGCCTAGTTTGTATCCTGCACATAAGTGTACTTGTGTTATAAAGTTTGTATAGGTCTTGTAAATAATTTATTGTCGAATGTGCATAAAGAGCTTTGCTAGCATGAAGTGCGTTGCACTATGCGAGTCCTTTTCGTTAGCCTGTCCATGTTTTATCTCAGTCCCTTGTCAACCTGTCAGGTGCGTTGCAACTGGATATAGGTAGTGCTTAAGGGTTTCGATTGATGTACTAGCTACTCAGGATATCGCGTTTTGATTCAAAGAATAGATGTGTATAGGGTGGCGCAGCCCCTGAGTAGGTAAATTGAAAAAGTAAAGGAGAACACAGAGTTTTGGGGCACTTAGCTTTTATTTATTTAAAAAATAGTGCGAGGTACAATGTGTGGCTGAGTAGCCTTATTTGTAATGAAAGGTAAAACGACTAAGGGTAGAAGCGTCGCAGTTGTGCGACGTTCCAGGGGTTGGAGTATGCGACTCCTGTCTCTAAATCTTGAAGGCGATAGGCGCCACCTGGGATTACTTCTATAATCACGTACGGTCCTTCCCAGGGGGACTCGAGCTTGAGATGCCCCTGCTGCTTCAGTCGCAGGATCAGGTCACCTTCGACGAAGGATCTGGGGCGAAGCCTCCTACTGTGGTAGTTGCGCAGGTTCTACTGGTAGATCGTGGATCTTTCCACGGTGATTTCCCTTGCCTCGTCAAGGAGGTCGATAGAGTCTTCGAGTGCGAGGGATGACTCTTGCTCGCTGTAAGCGACCACACGCGGCGCCTTGTACCGTACCTCGGCGGGTAGCACTGCTTCAGCTCCGTGCACCATAAAGAATGGCGTGTAGCCCGTGGTGCTGTTTGGGTTGTACGTAGGCTCTAGAGTACGGATTGCAGCTCGTCTGGCCAGCAACCCGCGGCTTGTTTGAGTGGCCAGAGGAGTCGCTTCTTAATGCCGCTACAGACGAGCCCGTTTGCTTTTTCCACCTGACCGTTGGTCTGTGGATGCGCTACTGAGGCGTAGCTAATGTTGATCCCCAAGTTCTCGCAGAATTCTTGGAACTCCTTGGATGTGAAGTTCATCCCGTTGTCGGTGATGATGTTGTGCGGCACCCCGAAGCGGTAGACGATGGACTCGAAGAACTTGACCGCGCTGTGCCCTGATTGGTTGGTCATTAGCATGGCTTCAATCCACTTCGTGAATTTGTCGACTACGACCAAGAGGTAGACGTAGCCTCCTCGCGAGGACCTTGGAAGTTTGCCGACCATGTCGAGCCCCCATTATGCGAAGGGCCAGGCCAGTGGGATTGGCCGTAGCTCTACACCTGGTGCGTGTGGCTTGTCCGCGAATCGCTGGCAAGCGTTGCATTTTTAGACTATGTCCTTGGCGTCACGCATGGCCGTAGGCCAGTAAAATTCAGCTCGTAGAGCTTTGGCAACGAGGGCGCGACTGCCGGCATGGTGCCCGCAGGTCCCTTCGTAGATGTCTAGGAGAACTGCTTTTCCATCGGCGATGGAGACGCATCGTTGGAGTACTCCCGTGATGCTGTGTTTATACAGTTCGCCATTGATAACAGCGGATGCCTTGGATCGCCGCGCGATGTGCCATGCATCTGTCGGATCGTCTGGTAGCCTCTTGCTGAGGAGGTACGTGATGTATGGCTGCGTCCAGGATTGCTCGATCATCATGACGCTCATTGGTCTCTCGAGTCCCGTGTCCAGCTCCAAGTCATCGAGTGTCATTGGCTCATTGGGTGGCGTAGCCCCCGAGTCCGTTGCTGTGCTTGTTTTCTTCTCTGCGGCCTTTGGCTTGATGGAGAGTTCACAGATGCGCTCGAGAAATACCCCAAGCGGTATGGGGGCGCAGGTAGAGCCTATGTTGGCGAGTGCGTCCACTTCTTCGTTGCTTTCGCGACCTACGTGTCGCAGCTCGCAACTGTCAAAGTCTCCTTCAAGTGTGTCGTAGAGGTCGCGGTACGTGATCATGTTATCGTTCAGTGCGTCGCACTCATGCATTGTTTGGTTGACGACCACCTTGGAGTCGCCGTATATGATGAGCCTCTTGGCGCCGCAGGCTTTTGCCATCCTCATCCCGTGCAACAGGGCCTCGTATTCAGCCTCGTTGTTTGAGGCTGTGAACTGAATTTGCAGGATATATTTCAGCTTGTCCCCTTGAGGTGATGTCAGTATGACACCTGCGCCTGCTCTTTCTTTCCGCTTGGACCCATCGAAGTGCATTGTCCAGAGGTAGGACATATCTGGCTTGTTCGGGAGCTGGTTTTCCATCCAGTGCACGAGGAAATGCAGGAGAACTTGCGACTTGATTGCGTCACGCTTTTCATACGTGATGTCTCGGAGACAATTCTATTCCCCAAAGCGCGACTCGTCCCGTGGCGTCGGGGTTATTGAGGATATGCCCCAAGGGGGTGTCGCTGACCACCACGATTGGGTGTTCCTTGAAGTAGTGGCGCGGTCACCGGGCGGTCATGAAGATGCCGTACGCCAGCTTCTGGTAGTGCGGGTACCGCTGTTTTGTTGGCGTGAGGACCTCACTGAGGTAGTATACTGGGCGTTGTACGCCGTGGACCTTGTTTTCCTCGGCTCGCTCAACGACGAGCACTGTGCTGACCACCTGGTTGGTGGCGGAGATGTACAGCAACAATGGTTCCCTTTCTCGTGGAGTCACCAGCACTAGCGAAGTGGATAGCAGGCGCTTGAGATCTTCGAATGCTTCTTGCGCTTCGTTGGTCCACTCAAATTTTTCAGCTTTGCGGAGGAGCTGGTAGAAGGGCAGTGCCTTTTCACCCATCCGACTGATAAATCGACCGAGGGCCGCGATTCGTCCGGCCAGTTGCTAGACGCCCCTTATGTTCTTCGGCTTCTCCATGGCTAGTATGGTTTTTATCTTCTTTGGGTTCGCCTCGATTCCCCTTGCGGAGATGAGATACCCGAGTAGCTGCCCAGATGGTACGCCGAAGGCACATTTGTCCGGATTGAGCTTGATCCGGTAGCGGTCGAGGTTGGCGAAGGTTCGCGCAAATCGTCGATTAGAGAGGCTTCCTTCTTGGTCTTGATTACTATGTCGTCGACATAGACTTGGATGTTGTGACCGAGTTCCTCCTTGAGGCAAGACTGCATGCACCACTGGTAGGTGGCTCCCGCGTTCTTTAGCCCGAAGGGCATTGTGTTGTAGCAGAACACACCAAAGGGCGTTGTAAACGCTGTTTTCTCTTGATCTTCCTCCTTCATTCGAATTTGATTATAGCCTGAGTAGGCGTCGAGGAAGCAGAGGCGCTCACATCCCGTGGTGGAGTCGATGATCTGGTTGATCCGTGGCAGCGGGAAGTGATCCTTTGGGCAGTGCTTGTTCAGAGAGGTGAAGTCCACGCACATCCGCAGGATATCCGTGTCCATTTTTGGTACTAGCACCGTGTTGGCGAGCCAAGTGCTTTCCTTGATCTCGCGTATGAACTTGGCCTCGAGGAGTCTGTTGATCTCCATTCCAGCTGCCTGCGCTCGTGGCTCAGACAATCGCCGAATTGTTTGCTTGACTGGCCTTGCGTCGGGGTCGACGTTGAGTGCGTGCTCGGCGAATTCCCTGGGAACTCCTGGCATGTCCGCAGGACACCAGGAAAAAATTTCCCAGTGCTCACGGAGGAATTCGACGAGCGCGAGTTCCTATGCGGGACTCAAGTTGTTGGCGATGAGGGCCGTCTTGGCGGGATCCGATGGGTGGACCTGCACTTTCTTTGTGTGCACAGATGAGTCGAAGGAGAGATCAGGTGAGCTTGGCCTTCTCAGGGGAGGAAGACTGTTGTCTGTCGTCTCTTTCAATCTCCCGAGTTCCTCCTGCATGCCGAATGACTGAGAGATTCTGTTGAATTCCCTATCGCAACTGTCAGATCGCTCAAAGCTCCCGTTGATCGTGATGACGCCATTGGGACCTGGCATTTTCATCTGTAGGTAGGCGTAGTGGGGCACTGCCATGAACCTAGCAAACGCGACGCGCCCGAGGATGCAGTGGTACTGTGAGGGCCAGTCGGCGACCTCAAAGTCGATGCGCTCGCGTCGGATGTTCTTGGGCGTGCCGAAGATGACGTCGAGTTTGATTTTGCCCAGGGGGTATACGCCTTTCCCTGGGATGATGCCATGGAACGTTGTGTCCGAGGCCTCCAGGAAAGTTAGGGGGGTCCTCATTGCTCGCAAGGTACTCGCGAATATAAGGTTGATGCCGCTTCCGCCATCCATCAAGACGTGGCTCATGTCGAAGCCTCCGATTTGCGCCTCGAGTACGAGGGGGCAATGGCCTGGATGGGGTACCTGAGGCGGATGGTCGCGTTTGTCGAAGGTGATGCAGGACTCGCTTCCACTGAGGTACTCAGTGGTGGATGGTGGCGAGTGTGTGGCCAAGTTGACTTGGCGAGTGATGGCCTTCTGCATCCTAT
Organism: Avena insularis; assembly: GCA_023614405.1. Classification (NCBI taxonomy): domain Eukaryota; kingdom Viridiplantae; phylum Streptophyta; class Magnoliopsida; order Poales; family Poaceae; genus Avena; species Avena insularis. The sequence continues at coordinate 259,087,283 of CM042690.1, read as the reverse complement.
TGGAGGGGCGTCCCTTTTGGATCATCATGGTGCCCATGGCTCGTGGGTACGGCTCGCCTCCGTGGTGCTGGTCCGGTGCAACTGCATTCGGGGGTGGCCCAGGTGGAGGTGGCGGAGCGCCATGTGCCACGGCGCCTGGAGCGGCTCCGTAGCCTCTTTCGACTGCATTGCGGTTCATCCGAACCAATCCCTCGTGTAGCTTGAGGAACTTGCGGTAGTCCTTGAGGAGGTGGCTGGACTTTCTCTTGCCGTCATGCTTGTCGATGTAGAAGTGTACCGTGCATGGCCCGGACAGTTTGTCCTCGATGGAGTTCACGAGTGCGTTGTCGCGAGTGCGGCGTGGCCATACTTGCGTGGTTTTCCCGGAGTCGCGGTATCCGCCGCTACGGTATCCGCTGTTGCGGTTATCGTCGCGTCTATCAGCGTAGCCGGCCGCGACCATGTTGACGTCGTCACGATCATCGTAGATGCGCATGCGGCGCTTGCCTCGGCGGTCGCGTCTGCGTTCGAGTTCCGCCTCCTCGTCGGAGTGAGCGCGGTTCTTCACCGAATCTTCTCCATCGGCCCACCGATTCGCGATCTTCATCAAGTGGTTGATGGTCTGGGGCTTTGAGCGGCCCAGCTCCTCCCTGAGTTCTAGGCGGCGGACACCACCGTTGAATGCATCAATCGCGCGGTCTTCCGAGATGTTCTCCGCGGAGTCCTTGATGATGGACCACCTTTGGATGTAGGAGCGCAGCGATTCGCCAGATCTTTGCTGGCAGCATCTCAGCTCTTCGATTGATGCGGGGCGCTTGTACGTGCCCTTAAAGTTGCGCACAAAGCTGTAAACCAGCTCATCCCAACTACGAATGTATCCGCGTGGGAGGTTGTTGAGCCATGCTCGGGCGGCGCCCTGCAGCTGTAGCTGCAAGCATTGCATGGCAGTGCTTCGATTGCCTCCATGGAGTCTAACGGAGGAGATGTGGTCCTCCAGCCAGATCTTGGGGTCCTGTAGGCCGTCAAACTTCGGGTTCTCCGACGGGAGTTTAAACCCTTTAGGCATTCGCTTCTGCCTAATGGATCTACTGAAGCATCTGGCGCCGCAGAGCTCCCCATCTTCTTCTTCTGTGTCAGTCGACCGAGCACGTCGTGCCCTTGATTTGTCAATCTTGCGCTGCGTGAGGTTGTCGCGTGCATCATAGTCACGATCATGGCGCCGTGAGCGGCGGCGTCGAGACAGGTCGTGACTGTCATTGCTGGACGAGGGTGAGGAATAGTGCTTTGCTAGCGCCTTGCCCTTCTTTGGGTCTAGTGTTGGTTCCTTGTCGAGGGCGGCCTCGATTAATCCCAAGCCCGCGATCGTAGATCGGTGCATGGCGGTTCGTGGATCTCCAGCTGGCGGCTGGTTATTGAGGAGGTACATGGTGGCCCCTGTCACCGCAGCCTACGGCGTCTTGGGGACCACATTGCCTCGTGTGTCGACTATCATAGAGCCGAAGTCGAGGACTTTTGCGGCTTCTATGCGTTCTTGCTCGGTGAGATGGGCCAGTCGAGATTGCCTCTTCTTGGCGAGGTACTCGTTGCCTCTTGAGGAGGATCCTCCGTAGGAGGATAGCCCAGCACGACGAAGGCTCGATTCATCCGCTGCCTTTTTACGTGCTTTGAGTTGCGCGATTGTTTGCAGTTGGCGCTTGAATTCTCAGCAGTTCTTGCAGGGACCCGAAGGGTAGAGGAGCGCCTCGTAGGGCCTCGCGGCAGCGAGCCCATTCTTGCTCGTTGAGCCTGATTACGACGCGTTCGCCGGTTTGCTCATTTATTATGGATGGAGGTTCGACTGCTCCTCCATTATCGACGGGGGTGCGATTGGCACCGTTATCGCCGTTGCCGCCATTGCCACCGTTGCCGGCGTTGGGCGGGTCGGTGCCGTTACTGGGATTGCCACCGTTGTCTTGATTGGCAGAGGTATCGCCTGCGTTGATGACGGCGCACATGAAGTGATTGGGGAAGCTGTTGCTTCCACAACTTTCAGATCCGGAACCGTAGGTTCCATCTTCAGTGGTCAGATCGCTCAGATCGGAGTCGCGACTGCTGTCGCTGACCGTGTTCTCGACTGCTATCGGGGAGTTGAGCTCGCTGAGGGTGCCGATCGGTGGTGGGAACCATGATGCTGGGGCAATCGCCGGTGCCGTCGGCTGATCAGGCATACGAAGCGTGCCCATCTGACCAACTTGCAAGCGGAAGCTCCCGATTGCCAGGCTGATTGAGAGGGTGCCTTCTCAATCGCGACTCCCCTAATAGACAGATCTACGATCACCACAATAGATAGAACACAATAGATCTAGACATACGCCAGATCCAATCTGCGCGTCACCGCCATCGGCGACCTTGTAGTCCTTCAGATCATCATCAATCAAGAGCAGACAAGAAGGAGTAGGGTCCTCTACGAGGCCTGAACCTGGGTAAACCTTGCGTCCCTGTGTGCTTGTTTGCTAGCTGTACCGAGATCTTCAATGCTCCTCTCTTCTCCAAAACCCAAGTCCATAACAATGGGCATTGATGAGTTAAACCCTCGTCACCAACAGTAGTAGGAAACGATCCATTAGTTTCTAACTGGGACTACGGAACCGAGACTAAAGAGCCCCCCTTTAGTCCCGTCGGTCCAGCCACAAACCGGGACTAATACTCAAGACATTTATTATTATTAAAAAACTAGGACTAATAAATCGGGAGTAAAAACCCCCTTTAGCTGTACTCATATCTAGCCGGGAAAGCATGACGCGTGGCTTGACGACTCTGAGAAGGGCAGGAAATATCTTAAGTCCCGGTTATTGGCTCCAACCGGGATTAAAGGCCCCAAAATATAATAATTAAACCTAAAACCCTAAACCCTAAACCCGAAACAGAGATTTCAGTAAAATATAATAGTTAATGCATTTTTAAATTGAAAATGGCAAAATTGTTAATAGTTTGACTAGTTAGAATAATTATTTTATAAAATAGAAAATGGATTTGGATTACTTATTCAAATTCAAGCATTTTTTATGTTAAAAGTTTAGTGAGATTTAAAAATATGCAAAATATAATAGTTAATGCATTTTTAAATTAAAAATGATAAAATGGTTAATAGTTTGACTAGTTAGAGTAATTATTTTATAAAACAGAAAATGAGTTTAGATTACTTATTCAAATTCAAGCATTTTTATGTTAAAAGTTTAGTGAGATTCAAAAATATGTAAAATATAATAGTTAATGTATTTTTAAATTAAAAATGGCAAAATGATTAATAGTTTGATTAGTTAGAATAATTATTTTATAAAACAGAAAATAGATTTGGATTACTTATTCAAATTCAAGAACTTTTCATGTTGAAATTTTTCTCAAATTCATAAGTATGCAAAAACAATTCAAATGTTTAAAAAATATAATGCAAATTAATTTTTTTTAAAACAGACGCGCCACTTATTTTGTTCAAAAGTTTGAAAAAAGGATCTTTAGTCCCGGTGCGTGCTACGCAGCAGAACTAAAGCGGTGCCGTTGGCGCGCGCCCCTTGAACGGTGCCGAAAACTCTTTAGTCCCGGTGCGTGCTGACCTTTAGTTCCGGTCCGTAGCACGTACCGGAACTACTACAGACCGGGACTAAAGGTCCATTCCCTTTTTCATTCCGTGCCTCTTCTTCTCCCCAAATCAACACACTATGCAGGAAAGCGCGCGGGGACGACGACGCACATGACGCCGGCAGGCTGCCCGACCACGCGCGAGGAGTACTCTACGGCCGCCACCAGCGCGTCGTCCCCCCACTCCACCGCCACCACCCCCAACCGCTGCCACCAGTGCATCGTCCGCTACCTCCAGCCACTTGCACACCATCCCGGCTAGGTACCCCGCCTCCCTTTCCCCGTGCCGGGCACAGTCGTGACGTGGCCTTGTGCGCCGGACACTATGGGCGAGCAGGTCGGTTGGTAGTAGCTGCACGCCGATGGCGGTCGGGATGCAGAAGCTGCGGCGCCCCGACCACTTCTAGTTATATTTTTATTTTTTTATTTTTTAGTAGTATATAGTAGTGTAATATTATATAGTAGTATATAGTATATAGCATAGTATGTAATATTATATAGTAGTGTAATATTATATAGTAGTATATTGTATAATATGTATTATATTGTATAGTATGTAGTATTATATAATATGTTAGTGTAGTATTATATAATATGTTAGCGTAGTATACAGTATGTTAGTGTAGTATGTAGTATATAGTGTTATTATTAATATATAGTGTATAGTGTAATATATAGTGTATTTTTTAGTGTATATTTTTTTAGTGTAATATATTTTCTAGTATAATATATAGTGTATATATAATATATAGTGGTGCTCGCGGGCCCCCGGACTTAGGGTTAGGGTGGTAGTGCTCGTGCCCCCCCCGGATTTAGGGTTAGGATGGTAGTGCTCGCGGGCTCCCGGACTTAGGGTTATGGTGGTAGTGCTCGCGGGCCCCGGACTTAGGGTTAGGGTGGTAGTGCTCGCGGGCCTCCAGACTTAGGGTTAGGGTGGTAGTGCTCGCGGCCCCCGGACTTAGGGTTAGGGTGGTAGGGTGCACTAGAATTTTGCTATTGTTTAGTTTTATTGTAGCAAATTAGGTGTACATATTATTATTTAGTATTATTTTATATTGTGTGCATTTTTCAGAAAACTATGGATCCACCTAGTCCAATCCGCAGAGACCGGGAACAAGAAGAAATTCTCGAGAATATGATCAACGACGCCCCCCATGTTCATCCACCCGAATCTCCATCGATATATCTGAACACCTCCAGTGAGGGTGAGGAGGTCAACCGAAATGATTAGGGAGAAGCCGACGGATCCGATGATGGAGAAGCCGACGGCTCCGGTGGACCCTTAACTAAGTCCGGTGAGGTATATATATGAAGTTCGGTGACCAGTAGATGCATTAATTGAGTTGTATATATATAAATTGACGAATGATTCTTCTCTTAGGCCTCCACATCGAGCCAAAAATATTCCAAACGAGGCCCGACCAAAAGTTGGACGCATCTACACGTTATACAATTACGCTGGTATCACCATGGGGTGAACCATTGAACCCAAAAAGGCTAAACGTGTATTTGTAAAACAATGCGGAGTTATGGTTAGGGATCGCATCCCGATCACCGTTCGAGAGTGGAATAGGACAAAAGGGGCGGAAGAGGGTGAATATGTCACCGACAGGTACAAAGAGGGTCTTTGGAATGACCTCATGACACATTTTACCCTGCCAAAATTTGAGGATGATGCCGGCACAGCTGCATTGAGGAAGAAAGTCAAGCAGTAGACTCTTACGAAGATGGCCAAACTATTGAAGAACTGGAAAATCATTATGGCAAAAGTATTAGAAGAAGAAGACTCCTCCTAAATTCGAAGCCTATCCAACGAAGCAGCAGGCTAACTGGGATGCATTTGTAAAGTACAAGGAGTCAGAAGCTGCTCAGGAAAATTCGGAAAAAACAAGTTAAATGCCACGAAGAAGAAATATCACCATCACCTGGGGCCAGGGGCTACACGACTGCCATGCCAAAGTGGGATGCTAAAGAGAATGAGCTGCTTGCTAAAGAGATCACTCTAGAACCAATACGCGAAGAATGGGATTTGAGGGCAAGAAATTGGTTCCTTGGGCATGTGAGTGAGTATGACAAAAATAGAGGGGACCTTATTTGCAGTGACGGGATTAGGATACCCCGGGAGACATGGCAGAGAGTGGTGAAGGAAATTAAAGAGGGGACAACAAAGTTCTGTCCCAATAGAGAGAAAGACTTGCTGACAAAGGTCCTCAAGAATGACGAACGCGGAGGACGAGTACGAGGCCTTGGCCCTAGTTATACATGGGAGATGGGGTTTCCCAAAGACAGAGATACTTATAGGAACCGAGAGAGAGCAAAGAGGCGACGACAGGAGGAGGAGGGATACAGGTTCAACGAGTTGCTAGGAACACTTCAAAAGCATCAACAACAGATTGACAAACTTCGAGGAGTAGTGCGTCTGCAAGATCCTGCACTAGATATTACCGCCGTCCCATCTCAGTGAAGAAGCAGCGTGGCTAAATCGGAGGTCCCGTCTGACGATGCATGGGATGGTAGATGGTGGTCTCGACTACCCCGTGGATGGAATATAGGAGCAGACATCTTGTGAGCTCCATCAGAAGGTGAAGAACCTATTCATCAAGGTGGCGGTCAGATGTGCTTTACCTTGTCCACCTGACGCACGCTGGCATGGCCATGAGATTCTAGCTGGCTATGCTAAAGTCAGGGTGGATGAAATCACAACAGGGTAGGACTCAATGGAGCTTGACATTCCTGGACCTGAAGATGAGAGGACACTCGGAGAAGTATTGGGTGGTATCATTCTATGGGACAAGAACAACATCAAGCTTCCAGGCTCAGCGCCAAGGCCAACACCGCCTCCGAGTCGTCGCATGCCACCTTCACCTCCATCACCTCCAAGAAGCCCACCCCAGACTACGACCACCACAGCACGAGTCCATCTCGATCTCCGCCGTAGGGTCAGCCGTCTTCGCCACCCGCTAAGGACAATAAGCGAAAGCATGCTCCATCGATGAGTACTGAACGACGCAGCAACCCAAAACGACAAATGTCGCCCCTCCCAAGAGTACCTCATAAGAATCTTCCCATCAGACCTTACGATCACACTGAAGAGGAAAGCGCAGCGATCGCAAAGGCCGAATGTGTTGCGCAGCTTCAAAAGAGGAAACCTGAGCCCGCCCCGGTATACACCAAGAAGCAAAAAGCGTATGCACTTGCTTTTATGAACACAAAATCGCACTATGACTTGCACCATAAGCCAGATGACTATCTACGCACACTTCAAAAAGAAGTGAAGAAGAGCAAATCAAGTAAAAGTGCAAGCGGGAGTAAATCATCAAGTCAAAGTGCAACCGGGAAAAGAAAGGACGTCCCCCAACTCCGGAAACAGGCCAAAAAATCGATCCCACCCCTCAGGGTGGCATCCTATGACGTTCCCTAGCAGGATATGTAAGAAGCTGCGAAGCTTGCGGCCGCTATGAATGTGACTGTTGAGGAATTGCTAGGTTCGTAGGATGACAAGTTACCCAAGACTGATGTAGTCCCTCAATATGTCCTAGGGATGCCATTGGTCACCCCAGAGAGGTTGCAACAACTGCTAACACAAATGAGGAGTTTACATAACTGGTACTTGAAAGCCGCAAAGGAGGAGAGAATAATGATCGTGGCGAAAGTACCACATGACTACTACTTTCGAGTCAAAGAGGTCCAAGTTGAGTTTCCAGAACTCTTCCAGTTATACAATTTCGATGCCCTCGACAAATCTATCATGAGTTGCTATTGTCCGTAAGTTGTTGAATTTATTGTCTACATATAAGTTGTTCAGTTTTTCAGTTGTTCAGTTCATTGCATGTAATTATCCTCATTATATCCTTTGGTACTCTATTATTATGGAGAATGAAGATCCAGGAATGTAAAAGAAGGTCATTCTTTAGTGTTGGGTTCATTGACCCAGATAAAATACATATAAAGACGCTAACCGATAAACCCGAGGAGACGGAGGAAAACCTTCTAAGGTTTCTAACGGAGCAAAATTTCTGTGACCACATACTATTTCCTTACAATTTCAAGTGAGGGTCTTACTCTGGTGTACACATTCACTTTTAGTTACTCGATATTAAGTGTAATTGATGATTTACTGATATATATATAAACTTTTGCAGATTCCACTGGATTCTACTAAACATTCAACTTGATAAGGGAAGAGTTGAAGTCACGGACCCATTAAAAAGACCCCTAGAATAGTTTAGGGACATGTAGGACACGCTCCAGAGGTAATTTTCGCGCTACATCGGTCTCTTTCGTTGATTTCCTGAGATATCACGTAATAAATAACTTATTCATTTTATTTACTTGGCAGGGTTTAGAACCAGTTCAAGAGTGCGGTTACGGGTCAGTTTACTGAGAAGCTGACGTTTAAGCCGGTCTCAGTAAGTAGTACACACATCTCTTTACTTCTAGTTTCAATACAATTATGATGCTAGATTATTATTTTGATTGAATTCTATTCTCATAAAGTGCGCTAGGCAGCCACCCAGGACGAATCTATGTGGATTCTACGTTTACGAGTTCATTCGCACGTTTACCAATGAGCACAAAAATTATAAAGTCGATGTAAGCAATACATTCACAACATTATTTTTATTACCGTCATTTTTTGTTATCATGATTGGTATTCATATTAATCTCCTTTTCATATATAGTTTGATAGAATGTAGGATCAGCTCCTACCAGATCAATGTGTACTAGGAATTGCTGAAGACCTGACAGGATTCTTGATAAACGAGATGATAGATGACGCCGGAGAATTTAGTGTGAATAAGCGCTACCGATGATCCCCAACCGTGTAATTAAATAGACGGGCTCTAGTCCTAGTAACTGTGATGTCTCCATGTAACTATCATGTATATATTTGTATGCTCGATCCTAAAACAAGTTATCTTATATATGCATGAACGTGTACGGTATATGGTAGTATAGAAAACTATTTTGAAATGAAAAAAGAAATAAATAGAAACAAAATGAATTCTCTGCCACGACAGAGAAAGGGGCCAAAACTCTGCCGCGACAGAGAACCATTAGTCCCGGTTTGTAATAGGAACCGGGACTAATGGGGGGACCTAGCGCGCGCAGGGGCAGCCACGTGGACGCCCATTGGTCCCGGCTGGTAAGCAGGCCGGGACTAGTGGGTGGGCCTTTAGTCCCGCCTCTCCAGTCCCGGTACCATAACCGGAACTATCACGGGCCGGGACTAAAGGCATGTTCTCCACTAGTGGTGTGTGCCTTTTATGTTTGTTCAATTCTTAGACACGTTCATTGTAGCATACGTTAGTATGAATACTATGAAAATCACCGAATCCCACTGTATGAGTTAGGATTTTTCTTCCTTTATGGATCAATACCATTTGTTCTTGCGACCACATATTCTTTTTGAATTTTATTATATCATAGTTTTTCTCTAATTTAGTCAGAAAATTAAGTGCAAACGGGTGACTGCACTTTTATTTTGCATTGACAAAGTACCTCTTTTTTTTGTTGAAAGCGATGACTTAACTTGGTGTTCTAAATCAGGGCATGCAGTTGTAAAATATATTTAATACATGCTCACTAGAAGATATTTTGATGTTTTATTTCGTTTTACAATTAATGCTAGGTTGTTGTAACAAACGTAATTCTCTTGTGGTTACTTATGTTTATATGTACATGTGCATTTCACTATCTAGAATAGGCCACGTGCACTTGGTGATTTTGTAAATTATGATTTTTTATGTTCTAGAGGGATTCTTATCCACAAAGTATATTTGTGCATACTTACCTTTGACAAAATATGGAGATTCATTACAAGACACAACACATATCCCAAAGATGGTGCATTATATTCTCAGGTTCATGTGTTTCATATGGCGATTTTTTTCGACAAGATATGATGTATATTTGTACCATTTACACATGGGATTGAATATATCCATCGAGATGCTTCTGAGATTGATTTGCACTTTGTCATGGTAATAAAAGATGTAAACTTGAACCAGTTTAGTGCACAATCATCAACGCGCATAATGTACGGAGCACACCGCGTGCAGTTCTACCACGCTGGTCACATTGTGCTAGGACAAGATGCATGCGGCGCGGTGAAGCGCATATCTCCTTCTAGTTGGGCTATTAAGGCTGGTGGGAAGCGCACGTACCAAGTCCATCCCACTTGAAACTTTACGCAGAGACTTAGGGGTATGCATATGCTCTACTAAGCCACTAGGCAGTGACGAAGGGAAAAATCACACTCTAAGTGGATTTTGGTGCTAATGACAATTGAATTAGGAAACTAACGTGTTTATACTTATATATTAGTTCCGACCAAGGTGGAAGCAAGATGAATGGTTACCCCTACATAAAAGGAATAAAGAAGACGACGTTTTTGTTTTTGATCTTTTCTCTTATCCTTTTTGAGTCTTAGGATGCCTTACCATTAAGAGGGGTTCAAGCTCGAAATTTGAGGTTTGAATTCCATATACACAACCTATCATTTTCCACAAAAATCCTCTCCTATCTTGCCAAAGTTCCCCCCCCCCTCTTTGTTGCATTTTCGTTTGGTTCAAACGTAGTTTTGTGATGGCTCGGACGCCATCTCGCACATGGTCGGACGCAGGTTCGAACGATCCAACCATATGACTGTGAACCATTTCTCCGAAAACACAATTCGGACAAGGGTCAGATGAAATTTCGGACAAGTGTATTTTCATCCGATTTCCGCCCAACGGCCATATTTTGGAGGTCCCATATCAAAATCCTTCTCCTACATTGGGAAGGGCATATTTTTGAGATCCCCTAGAGCCCCTCCATTGCCGAGCTTCAATCCCTTGATTCCTCCATATTCCCCCACTCAATCTTCCAAATATTTGAGGGAAAAAAGAGAGGAACCCTATATCTACACTTCCATCCAAACAAAAGTTCAATCCCTACCTTGAGTAAGCTTGGTCTTGTTACTCTTGGGTTTGTGGGGAACCCTAGAAGGTTGGTGTTGCCTTGTGAGCATTGTATGTGTGGATTGCTATCAAGGAGTTTGTAAAGGTGTGAGGATTAAAATCCCATTAGTAGAAAGTGCTCCTGCTAAGTGTGGGGAACTCAAGGGTTCTCACTTGGTTTAGAGTGGTCATGGAGAAGAAGGCTTGATCTGGTTGAGGGATCGTGTGGGCTTCACTTGCCACGGTCTCTCCAATGGAGAGTAGAGTCCCCCAGTGACTTGAACTTTGGGATACATCATCGTGTCTTTGCCTCCTCTACTTTCGATTATTTCTATCCTTATATTTACTTTTTGTATCTAGTATCTATATTATTGTCTCACATCATATAGTATTATTCATCTAGTTGTTTTAGGTTCACTTTATTTATCCGCAAACATTCTCAAAAACAACACACTTGGTTAAAATTTGTAGTCACCTATTCATCCGCTCTAGGCGCCATCTTTGATCCTTCAATTGGTATTAGAGAGAGGTTCTCTCTTGATTAGGCTTCACCACCTAGAGAACAAAGATGACCCTAGAGGATATGGAGGAGAAAATTAAGAAACTTACCACAAGGTGGAGTCGTTGACTAGCAAGCTCGTGGATGTGAAAGATAAGTTATCTCTTGCGCCAAATGTTGTTAGTTCAGAGATTCCTCTTTGGGAGAAGGATGATGACTCTTCAGCTAAGTCCAATCCCAAGTAGAGTCTTCCAGACTACAAAAATGTGAATTATAGCTATGAGACGGCTGATGTCTACGCATGCTTCTATTCTCGTAGACAGTGTTGGGCCTCCAAGTGCAGAGGTTTGTAGAAGAGTAGCAAGTTTCCCTTAAGTGGATCACCCAAGGTTTATTGAACTCAGGGAGGAAGTGGTCAAAGGTATCCCTCTCAAGCAACCCTACAATCAAGATACAAGAAGTCTCTTGTGTCCCCAACACACCCAATACACTTGTCAGGTGTACAGGTGCACTAGTTTGGCGAAGAGATAGTGAAATACAAGTAATATGGATGATTACAAGTGGTAATTGCAATCTGAAATAAGAATGGCAGCAAGCAAACATGTAACAGAACTGATTCTAAATGGTGTTTCAATGCTTAGAAACAAGGCCTAGGGATCATACTTTCACTAGTGGACACTCTCATATAAATATCTTCTCTTTATGATGCTACCCTGAACTAATCTCTGGTTGGACGATGTAGGGCTATAACAGCACACCTTAAAGTTCGCATTCCCCATCTAAATAACCCATCACTATCACCTTGAGCGCTAGATGGTTCCAACAAACACCACAATCTCATAGAGACATCCAATTCAAATTATACTCATGATAAGTATTTATGTAATCTTAGCCAAAGTGCCACACAGTTTGCACACTGTCAACTTCACACACGTGGGGATAAGCAGAGATTCATTAAAACACTTGAGTAGCAGAATAGATCTATAGATTACAAAGCTCATGATCTCTTAAGATCATGCATAGAGAGAGAGATGAACACATAGCTACCGGTAGAGCCCTTAGCCTCGAGAGAGAACTACTCCCTCCTCATCATGGGAGTTAGCAACGACGATGGAGATGGCAGTGGAGTCGATGAAGATGGATCCGGGGGCACTTCCACGTCCCGGCAGGGTGCCGGAACAGAGACTTCTATCCCCCGAATCTCCTCTTTGATGGCGGCGGCGCTACAGGACTTTTTGTGGAAATCTGATCTTGTATTTAGGGTTTTCGTCCTGGGAGGCTTTTATAGCCGAAAGGGCGATGTCATAGGGTGGAACAGGGGCCCACACCACCTAGTGGCGCGTCCATGGGGACCCGCGCCACCACATGGTGTGGCCAGGCCCTGGCCCTCCTCCGTATCTGCTTTGGGCTCCGTGAGTCTTCCGATAAAATAGGAACTTTGGCTTTTGTCCCGTCCAATTCCGAGAATATTTCTTTTCCAGCTTTTCTGAAACCAAAAACAGCAGAAAACATGCAACTGGCACTATGGCATCTTGTTAATAGGTTAGTTCCAGAAAATGCATATAAGTATCTCAAAATGTAGACAAAACATAAGATAGTTGATATAAAACAAGCATGGAACATCAAAAAATATAGATAAGTTTACGACATATCAACATCCCCAAGCTTAACTCCTGCTCATCCTCGAGTAGGTAAGTGATAAAAAAGAATAATTTTTTAGGTGACATGCACCATCATATCAAGGTATTTGTAAAACATTGATAGCTGGGATCATAGTACTTTAACATATCATGAAAGATATAGTTCTAACAATATGACATAGCAACTATGTTGTAACATGAAAAGGTACAAACAAAAGATTCATGAATAACAATGCTTTGAAAGACATTTGTTTGTTTCACATATAGAATACATAATGAAAGTGGTATTCAGGTTGTCCCTCATAGTGTAGCAAAACATAAATGCATAGGACACCTTCAAAGTTCATAAGGGTGACTAGATACAAATAGTTTAAGCACAAGCAATATCAAAGTTATGAATCAATCAACAAGTTTTGGGACAATGCACATTAAACTAAGAATGGTCATTATGATCTCTCAATAGGTGCATAAAGATAGAAGATGGAGACTCAACATAAAAGTAAAAGAAAGGCCATTCATAGAAGGAAGCAGGGATTCAAGTCTCATAAAGAGCTTCCAAAAATTATGGTACTTATTAGCTTTCAGCTCTCATTGCCCCTATCATAAGCATCTTTAGGTGATTAAGGTTAAAGTGAACAAATATGAGGATATGCTTGACAACTTATAAGCTTAAAATATCATGCCCCTTGCTTACGAGTACCATTCCTCATGCTACTCAACTTTAGTCATAGGTAAGTTCTTGTTATTGTAAGTACATGAAGGGGATTCGTAGCAGAAAACAAAAAATTTCCTATGTTGGAACCCCAAAAACTGCCTAGGATCTATCTATGTAGTAATGTGGTAATGGCCAATGCGTATAGAATACATACCCTTGTAAACCGTACGCGGTTAACGTTCCGAGGGGAACGTGGTTGATGTATGTTGGTTCCGCAGCATAGAAAACAAAAAATTTCCTACGGTGTGAACTACACGCCAATATCTATCTACTAGGTACAAAGCAACATATGGACATACATTCAACGAGAACTTACCCTCGTAGACAACGAGCTTTGTTAACGAGTAGGAACTCGTGGTTGATGTAGTCGTACAATTGCCGATCTCAAGATCGTGAGGAAGTCCGAGCGCCGTAACTCAGCAGCGCATCCGCACTCGCACACACGTTCAAGCCACCGGACAACCTCCACCTCCTCGCTCCAGCGATCCAGCGGAAGCGGCAACTCCTTCCAGACGAAATGCCACCGGGAACATGTATCTCGCTAATCCGAGACCATGGGGGAATAATTCTAGAGGGGGAGAGAGATCCTTCACAAGGAGGTGTGAGGATGAAGGAGGGAATGTGTGGACTTTTATAGGAGGAGGGGGGGTGCCCCTCTCTCCATGGCCAGCGCATGGGAGGGGTGACCCCTCACCTCCCCCATTCATGTGGTGGTAACCCCTCCACATTAAAATGCCTCTTCACATTCCCTTTTAAAGTCTCCACTTTAAATGCATTAAATTTCTCCAAATTTAATGCTCTCTCATTTAATAAAACTATTTTTATTAAATTTATTCAGACTTTTGTTAATTACTTTAATTAACAAAAATTCACATATAGCCCCTTGCAATATTTCAATATCACATGCAGAACCACCTTCTGCAATTTCACCCGAAACAATTTCTGGTTTCTATTGAAACAATTCTTGCGCTTTGCAATCCTTTCGTCTGAAACATATGTGCTCCAAAATGGTGTCCGGTAACTCTTAAGTGTGCCACCCTACGGTTCGCGAATAATGCAGACATGATCGAGACCCTTCTCCGATCAATAATCAGCAGCAGGACCTAGAGATCCATACTGACTCCTACACATTCAACGATGACTCCTGTGATCATGAGAACCTTTAACGCTTGTAACTAAATCTCTTTGTCTCTCGATATATTACATGTCCGAGATTCGATCATCGGTATCTCCATACCTAGTTTGATCTCATTACCAACATGCACTCTTTTCTCGTTCCCGTGATATAACATTCTAGTGATCACATCACTTGCTTGCAAGCTATCCTAATGTGATATCACCGAGAGGGCCTAGAGTATATCTATCCGTCATCTGGATTGACAAATTCCACTCTTGATCCATGAGCCTCAACATAACACCTTCGTAGTACTGAACCCATCTTTATAATCACCCTGTTACGGTGTGACGTTTGATGTTATCAAGATACTCTTCCGGTGTTAGCAATTAACATGATCTCATGGTCTAAGGATAAAGATTACTTCGTATGATGTTATAGCAATATAAACATAATGACTTGATCGTAATGCTATACTTCAGATGAATGTTCATCACATCATTCCACCAATGGTGTGACCTTGTTATTAACAACATCCAATGTCCATGATCAGGAAACCTTGATCATCCTGTTAATCAACAAGCTAGTCTATAAGAGAGGCATGACTAGGAACCCTTTTTGTTTATTAAACACACATGTATTGATGTTTCCGAATCAATACATTTCTAGCATGTAAAATAAACATCTATCATGTATAAGGAATATATAATAACAACTTTATTATTGCCTCTCAGGGCATATTTCCTTCAATGTAGTCGTACTCGTAGCCGACCTCAAGGTCGCGAAGCTCCTCGCAGGTCACCTCTTGCTCTTTCTTCATCGTGCAGCAGCACCGGCTTACGACATTCATGCGCCCCAAGTGTTGTGCCTCGTGTCTTCGTACACATCCGGTGCACGATGAGACCTCCGACTCCCCGATCCCGCCGGGAGTGCGGAAGTTGATATCCGGCTAGGAATCCCTGTAGCGCAATGGCGTACTGCAGGTGTGCCTTGTTCGCACATCCCAAACTTGGGGCCATGGTCACAAGGGCTAGAGAGAGAGGGAAGGAGGAAGTCAACCAAAGGACTTCTCCAAGTATTGGTGTGTCTCATACCACCCATGGGAACCCCTTTATATAGGCTAAGGGGGTGTGCCTTTCTCAAAGGCTAAGCCATGTGGGACTAAACAAGAGAGGAGGGGGAGGCGCATGGGCCCTTAGGGCAGGAATGTTCGTTTGCGGTACCAAACTTGGTGGGTGAGCGCACCGCGATACCCGAGTTGTCATCAATCGCGTGGAGGGGCCATAGTAGAATCACCAATTGTCCATAAGGGCCAAATGGGGGTGAATACAAATCTAACAGCCAAACGGTCGTTTGAACCAGATGAAAAACGGTTGAACTCAACTACGGCCGTTAGGTCAACTCTGCTTGGCCCGCCATGTCAGTATTCCCCGTTATCTTTTGCGGTCGTGGACTAGCTTACCCCTGCGTGGACCAGATCCCTGAGTGAACCAGATATATTTCTTTGCTCTGCTCTGGTCTTCTCCCCTGCTCCCTTCCTCATAACATTTGCTCAGCTCCGGCTACTCGTCTCAGATCGGAGCTTGCACTTGCTCTAATTTGCGTCCCCGCCATGTCCGGTCAACCTCCCACGCCTCTAATCGAAGCTCGCAGCCGTCGCCGTTGCATCATCCGCCGTATCGGAGCTTCGCGTCCCTGGACTAATATCTCGCCTCTGGCTATTCCTTCTTTCACGGCGGAGCGCGTCCCATCGGGAGATCCAGGCCGGCGACCGGCCTCGGGAAGTTGCGTGCTTCCGCACACCCCAGGCATGGTAGCCCTGACACAGCAGTTCGACGACCATGCTCTCATGGCCACCGTGCTGGGCATCCGTCCCACCGTGTTGCCGGCAGAGTTGCTGTCGGCTTTAAGGTCTCGTTTTGGGATTAGACAAAATGAGGTCAACATTGAGGTATGCGCGCCGCCATTCGATTTTTTCGTCCGGTTCGAGCACATCTCAGACACCGAGTGCGTTCTGCATTCTGTAACTACCTCGGTGAATTACGCTCTTAGTTACAAGCCTGGATGAGCGGAAATGGTTAAAATAGTACGGCGGGGCCAAATGCCACTCACAGGTAGACCTTTCGGCCGTCCTAACCATTTCCAAACATCGGGACGAGAACGAGCGGCGTAATCGGCAGGCGAAGGGATCAACTACATACACAAATGAGTATGTATGCAAGCCACATACAACAGTTCTCAGAGCCATTCTATCTAAAAGAAATAGAAATATTGCAACGCCATACGGCAAGATCCAAATATCCTAGATAGATATAATAGTTTAGGATATCTCCTCATACATCAAACATCAAAGTATCAAGCGGAAGCGGAAGACAAGATCCGAGTACGGATAAGAAGCAAATCGGCATAAGATGCCCCATAAATAAACACATCCCGCCCACAGATCTCACGGATCCCGCTCGGAATCTCTACACCGAGTGATCGTTGCAAACATCGTCCGTCTCCTCCACCCAGTATCCATCTTGCGAGTATACCTGTGCATCTGAATCAAACAATTTATCGTGTGAGACCCTAGGGGTACTCAGCAAGTCTTTATGCCTCTAAAGGGGATACAACCTGGGGTGACGCAATTGCAGCAAAAGATAATCCCTAACAATTCTATAGATACTCGCTAACCATCTGCCTAACCAAAGATAGACGGATGTCCGTGAATTAATAACAACAGTTATAACAGTAATAGTAACAGATCCATCCTCCTCCTCGCTTACCAACAAGGAAGCGGACGAACAGCCCCCCATCCGTTGGCAGTTTTATTAACCATTCCATGAGTGTTGCACTATTTACTAGTCAAGTACTTAGTCAAATTAAAAGCGGTACTTTAGTTATACTTGTCTATGATCGAGAAACTATGCTCCAAGTCGTCCATAACCGCGGACACGGCTTTCAGAAAGATTTACTGCATAGGGTGCACAAATAGCAACACACACTCGATCAACCTCGGAAAAACCAAATCAAAACCCAACGAGGCATTCACGACAAAGCGATCACAGGATTCAGAAATGTTTCAGGGGGCCACCCATTAAGCTACCCGCAACGAAGTTGGCCGGCTCCGAGACGAACCCAAGGTTTGCGCCAATGGCTATAAACGACTGGGAACCCGAAAATGTGACTGGGCTTGTCGATACCGCGAAAACACTCCGCAATCCTAAACAGTACAGGTGCTCCTCGCACAATCTTAAATAAAGCAGTAAACATGGCATAAGTACAGGATAGTAATAAAGCCCCAAACTACTTTGTGGCCCCAAGAAATGAGAATGAATCAAGCTCTGGCTCAGGGGGGTCCATAAGGCCTCCCGGATGTGGTTAGTGCGAATAGTCAAGGAACAAGAATCAAGTACTCGGGGTCCTACGGGACACAAGTGAGCATGAAGAACCAAATAGCAGATATTGTAGTAATGGCTCATGGGATGGAGGAACAAGCTTCGGTGGGGTTCAAAAATAAAGGCTATGCAGTACTTGGGCTTCAATTTAATGCAATCGCGACTCAATGATGCAAGAATAAGATAGAGGCAATAGGTATTATATGTATGCAAGCATGTGGTAGTGCTTGCCTGGCAGCTCAGTTGAAGCGAGAGGTGGATCTGGGTAGAACTCCTGTGATCCCTGATAATTCTCCTACTGGGCGTCTATTCGAAGAAGAACCAAACAAACAAGGGCCAACATAAATAAAATACACAAGCATATGAATTAAAATGCGACAAGCAAACAAGTATGCCATGATGAATGATGCGCAATTTACATGGCATTAAAGTAGCATGGCAAGGGTGAGGTGTGGGGTACAAGAATAAAGCATTTCTTGATTTATTTAGTCAAGTTTTATTGCCATAAACAGTTCAGATTTTTAATAATGACATGATGCATGCTTCAATTCAGAACATGGAATGCATAGATAGAACGGTCTCGCCGCGCTGATCGATTTAGACATATTATTTGTCAAAATTGGAGTTATAAAACAAAAGTTATTAATTAATTAAGAAAAGGGCATTTTATTGTAATTTTAATCACCTCGAAATTTTAAAGTGCCCAAATAATATTTTGAATGGCATATTTGAAATCCTCACATTTTTCTGATTCCAAAACATATATCATTTGTATTATTTGGTTTTATATTTGAAAAGTTATTTAAAACAGATTTGAAAATCATATTTAATCTTTTCTGAATTTTGTTTTATTAAAACAGAAACCCAGATATTTTTTTATACCCAGGCAGATCTAGCCCCAGTCACCGACAGGTGGGACCGAGCTGATCTGGCGAAACACTGCGCGGCAGAACTTTTCTCACCGCGGCGAAGTGAGCCACGGTGACAGACAGGTGGGTCCAGCGGCGAAACGGCCCCACGCGACAGCGGGCGAGAGGGGCTTGCCACGCGGCACAGCGGGGGAGCGCGGGTTGAGGGGTTGGTAAACCAGGTGCCTTTTTGTAAAACGTCTTCAGCCGATGACAGGTGGGCCAGGAAGGTCCGCGGGTTCAGAAGCCAAAAGGCCAAGGGGTTATGTGGGAAAAAGCACAGGTACTGTTTTTCTTCTCTGAAACAACTGACGACAGATCGGTGGTCGCACGCGAGGCGCGGCGCGGGGGGTTCGATCCCACGACCTGGGCGTTTGCGCACGGCGGCGGCTACCGCTGCGGTGGGGCTGGGTTGGTGAGAGGAAACGCGGGCGCGACCAGATGAACTACTTGACGCGCCAGCTTCTGAATACGCCAACAAGACAGAGCGACCTCGACAAAAAGTCCGGTGCGAGCAGGTAGCCAGGGCGAGATAGGAGGTGTCCGGGAGGTAGGGTGGCTCACCGCGGGGCTGCCGGTGGGGTCAGATCGTGTCGAGGAGAGGTGGGACAGCGAGGACGCAGACGCTCCGGCGATCTAGGGTTTCGTGGCGACCGGTGGCAGCATGTACTGACCGCCTCTCCTCGCAGGGCATGTCTTTGGCGATGCAGCGGCTGCCTCTCGGTCTCCCAGGCCACCTCCACGACATGCACGCCGGCTAGATCGAAGAGGGGCAAAGGTAGACGGCGGCGACTGGCGCAGGAGCTGGCGTCGGCGAGGAAGTAGGAGAAGGCGAGGCCGGCTTTGGGGAGGATCTGGGAGCTGCCAGGAGGCGTGGGGAAAGAGGAGAACGCGAGGAGGAGAGAGGGATAGCGTGTGGGCACGGGCAGGTATAGCCTCGGCCCCTTCTCTCTTTTCTCCTCGGGCACCTGCAGGTCGGGATGGACAGGTGGGCCAGGGGAGGGGAGAGACGCAGCAGCTGGGCCAGCATGGCAGGTCGAGAAGAGAAAGGGAGGAGAGAGGAGAGGGAGGGTAGCTCGGACTAGGTATATGGGGTGGTTTAGGGTTTGCTAGGGATGGGGTGGGGTAGCTGAGGTGGGGCCAGGGAGAGAGAGGGGTCAGATGGCCCTCATGGTAGAGAGAGGAAGAGAGAGGTGAGATGGAGATTAGGGTTTAGAAGAACTAGGCTAGGAGAGAAAGAGAGAGAGAGAAAAGAATAAGCCTCATATGAACATGCATAAGAGATTTAATTAAAAGAAAAAGATATGGATGAGAATATGGGGTGATGGGATGGATGGAGATGGTCCACAAAGAAATATCCACCAACAACAAAGAAAGGGAAACAAAGGAATAAAAGGTGGTGGTACATCTTGCATGGCCCAAGCAAAATAATAATGCCATGATTTATTTTGTGAAAACATTAATAATATTATGGCATTATTCTTATGCATTTCCAAGAAGTGTATAAAAAGCCAAGCAAAAGGATTTAAAGGATTTGATCCACCCCGAACCACATGAGCTAGAATGAAATATCAAAAGAAAAAGATTTACAAGCTCATGGATTAATGAGGTGGTGAAATTATAAGGTGGTGACCAAGCGAGGTGGTGGAATTGGAATAAAAGATATGCCCCCAACTCAACTTGGGCATTAAACAATATATCAAGAAACAACTACAATATATCGAGAGGCAAAATACAATTAATAGTGCATATGAGAGAAGAACCAAATGGAAAGGTTTTATATGATGCTCAAATGCAAGGTGGCATGATGACATGAGCATGATATAATTATGATGCAACAATTATATGTAGAAAGTAGCCATTATATTATTAAACCATGTAGCATTACCATTGTTAGACAATTGGGATGCTACACATTCTTCCCGTTCTTTCGAGTGCTGCGGGGAGAAAATGAGCTTCATGCGTTGGCATCGCGCCTGTGGGTGGGACGGTCGCTTGGGGCAGCTTCGTTTCTTCTCCAAACTCGGCCTCCCATTGGATGCTTGGGAGCCGGAGGCCCTCAAGCAGGTCGTTAGTAGCCTTGGCGGCGAGCTGGTGGAAATCGTGCCACCGAGCGATAGATGGGTCATCGAGGTAAAGGCGTGGCTGAAATATCCTGACGCCGTTCCTAAGATGTACGAGGTGCAGATTCCAAGCAGGACAGGGTGACAGCTTTGCTGGAAGCACCCGGTCATCATCCACCTAGAGGAGGTTCTAGACTCGGTACATGGCATTCAGGGCCCCAAAGAGGCTACCAGAAAGCGTTCTCGTCGCCTGCAGTGTTGGCCTGGAAGGATCGATGGTACAGGACCACCACCATTTCACGACGGCGCACACCGTTTCGGTGGGGGAACCGGGCTTGGACGGGCTGGTGGTTCTGATTTCCTTCGAGTGAAGACAGAGCTCTAGTGAATCGCCATGGTATGTGGCTAATGAATTTGTAGTATGGAGAGCGTAGCAGGAAGTTAGCATCGACTAAAAATGTGTAATAGTTTGAAACGATGTAGTACGTGTGTGTAACAGTTTGAAATAGTATGTGTGTGTAATAGTTTGAATCGATGTAGTATGTGTGGGTAATGAATTTGATGTAGTGTGTGTGTGTAATAGTTTCAATCGATGTAGTTGAACACCGTGCTTTATAATTTCTGTGAATAACCAAGGACAACCTCATGAAAATAGGGTGGTCTAGCAATGAGCAATGTCAATTCTGTGGATGCCAGGAAAATGTAGTCCATCTCCTCTTCAAGTACAAGGTAGCTACATTTGTAACACATTGAACTGCAGGACCATTTTGCAGGCAACAAAATACAAAGGAAAAATGGTTTATAGCACAGATAGCAGACGCAAAATCTGTAGTCTAGGATAAAAAGATGCCAGTTAACTAGATTGAACCACGACTAGTAATTGAAGGAAATAGATACTTGATAGTATTTGCTTAGAACAGTAGTACTTCCATACAAAAGGGTCTTATACCTGCACAAAAGTGGGCTAAACTTCCTACTAGTTTATAGAACAATTCGTCAGCATTTTATCTACAAAAGCCATTCTTCAGTCTGAACTTAACTATTCTACACTGAAGAAACTACAGATCTCCACCAGAAAAGTTGGCTGGCCAATTGCCTTGAGAGGACATAAGTTCTTTGATCATTTAACCCAAACTGATCTATTGCCTTCCTGCCAAACTACAAGAAATCTGCATCGTTCATGCACGAGCGATTTGCGTGCGCCTGTCCCGGTTCAGTTGGACTATCCGCGTCGCCGCAATGATTTCTTTGAAACTGAAATTCGGCATCTCCTTCTTGGGATCGTAGGTCCGTGTGAACTCGAACCTGAATTCCGGGGCTGAGCTAATGCCCGCCGCCGGCTCCGGCTGTCGAACAATCCAGCATGCTAAGTGTAGACGATTGGTCGCCACCACGGTACGGCCTCCGATGGTGCGTAGGATGGAGCGTCTTTGCCGCAGACGGCGTGCTCCTAGCCTCCCCCACTGAGGTAAGGTAGTCCACGCCGAAGCGTGGACGCGAGAGTTCCTAGACCTTGGCGCTGCCCTGTTTGAGGGTGTGTACCCTTGGCGGCATGCTCTCGTGAATGATTTGATACGTACCTTGTTCCCACTGCCTAGAGCATGCCGTAATGCCACCGCGCGATTTCTCCACATCGCTCTCTTGGCCCTGCTTGCCGCATCTGGCGCCGATGACGCCGCAGTCGCCGCCGCGGCCGATTCAGCACATTCAGGGAAATCATCCGCTTGGCAGGGCAATGGGAGACCGTCCTTGAAGTAGAGCTTCATGCCATGCCTTAGAGGGGCTAAATACCCTAGTTTCGGTGGCTGTCGCGGCGGTGGCGGCTGCTTAGGTGGGGCCATGTTATCCTAGTTGGTGCGGCACGGAGGAGCTGAGCAAGGTGAACTGTGGTTAGTCGGAGAAGTCGGGTGAAAGACTGACAATAGGTTTGTACTACAGGCACACGTGGAAATAACCATTTCCCATTTCCTTAGAGGGTAATAATTCGACACTCGTTGCATTAACAGCTCAATCTTTATTTCCCTTCTCAGCATAAGAGTGCGAACGTATTAAAAAGATCGGTCGTGGCTATCCACCTCATCGGGCAATGTACCAGGACAGGTAGGAGACGGGACCGGGTTTCATTTTAGAAATATTGACGACTATGCCCTTATGTTTATACGATATTATTTATATGCCACCATGTACCGTCGATTGTAGCAACACCATCAGAAACAGGGGATAACGACGTGGCATGTGTTTTTAAAGGGCATCAGAAACAGGGGATGCCGACGTGGCATGTTTTCTGACTGGCGAGCCCGCCCCCTCCACCTTCGACGGCGCGCATCCTAGGTTCGAGGGCTGGTGCCGCCCACCAACACATTATTGTGCAATTTTCCATGTGGAACCTGAATTCCGGCGCTGAGATGATGCCCATGTCGAACACAGAGAATTCTAAAAGAAGCTACTAAAAATAAATACTTTGAATCCTGAAAGTACTAAAATTAAGTACATTACAATTTTGTCTGAAAGGTAATACGCATACTGCTGATCGAAATAATATAAATACAGTACAAATTTCTACTTCAAAAAATAGACCTAAAAATGCTAGAAAATAACCTAGGATGAATATAGGATTCATTCTTCCCTATATATTTCGTCGGCGGCGGCTCCCACGTGCTGCAACACATATTCAGAGAACTCTCTCCATTTGCAATGTGCTGCCAGTATCTCGTCCAGAGGGTAAGGCATCGGTGTATGTTCCAGACTTAAGCCATACGTCATTGTTGGTTCCTCTTCCTAGGCTTGAACCTCATGATCGTATAGTCTGATATAATTCCTGTAGTATATGCAACCGGGTTTGACTGTGGGGTGTAACCTGGTGTCAATGGAGATAGACCGATTGTAATCAACAAAGAGGGAATGACTTCCAATGTCACCAACGGCCTCGAGAGAGCGGTTCTCCGTGTCCACCCGGTACAACACTGGTTGCCCTTTGGCGAAATCCCCGTTCAACACAAGAAGCAGATCACCATCTGACTCCACAAGGTAAAATTTGTAAGTTCCGCGTACCTGTTCAACGACTGGGGCCGAAATTATTTTGGCCATCGTGATAGTGCTCGCGCGCTGCTCTAACTTGATGTTGGTCGACAAGATGTCTCCATACTCAAGTAATGCACATACTTCCCCTCGAAATGCCGTCATGCAGTCCAGAAGCATAGCAGGAGGTGGCGAATACAATCCTTCTCCAAATGATTCATTGATTTGCCCCGTTGGGGTGCTCTCATCGGCCCATGCAATATGATATGGATAATCAGTGTAAACGAACACCATCGTCGGAGACTTCGTCACGACGACAGATTGCAGAAGATCAGATGGTATGTGTGCTTGAAACTCAGTGTTATAATTATGAGTGATTGGGTTCAGAAGCCGAATCTAGTACGACTCCACCCTCTGAGCAAGCACGATGACGCCATGAGAAACACCAACGAAGTAGAATATTTTGGAAGAAGAGGGCATCAATTAGCACTAAGATGTTTACAATGGAAAATACCAATAAATATCGGATGTGAATGTGAACCTGCGATGGACATCCATTAGATTTGTCCTGATGCAACGACCAATGGCGAGGTTGAGGAAGGTGAAGTCTCCAACGTCTGGAAGTGTGTGATCTATCATGATCCAGTTGTTGAGATGGAATTTGGGCACCTTTAAAGTGCGGCGCCAATCGGTGCAGACTTCCCGACAAGCAGCATAGGTGTCGATGTACTCCTCTTTCTCCAGCAAGTAGTCAGCGATCTTGCGAAGTGGGTCAGCCGGGAGATCGGACCAGTTCCTCTTCATTGGGCTACTGGCCATGGCTTACGTGCGGGAATGTTTTGATCGAGGAAGAAAGAAGAAGTACCACTGCGAGGAGAATAAGAAGAGGATAACAGACGAGGGAGACGAAGCGGAATTGCCACTGCAAGGAGACGGGGAGACGGGGAGAAGAAGCGGAACTGCCAATTCAAGTTTGGATCAACGAGCTTTTTTCGGAACTAGCGCGTGAACCAGCCATGCACTGCATGCAAGTTTTGATCAAACAGACTGACATGTGGGACCTGCTAAAAAATTCCATGAAGTGCTCCCCGTGCATAGTGCGCTGATAGGTGGCATGTTTTATGACTGGCAGGCCCGCCTCCTCCACCTTCGACGGCGCGCCGCCCACCAACACATTATTGTGAAATTTTCCATGCTTTGTCGCAACCAGCTCTGCTCCGCTCCTCTACTCCTGCCGCCGCCACTCCGCTCAGTCGTGCACCGCTCTCGTCGTCCCCTTGGGTCGTCGTCCTCCTGCTCTCCCCTCCCTGCCATCCCCTCACGTCCCCTCCCCTCCCCTCCCTGCCCTGTCTCCTTGCCGCCACCCACCGCCCAGGCGCGTCCGGAAACAAAAACCGAGAGTCGGCCGTTGGGTTAGGGGCCCAATGACGCTGGTGATCCGGATCCTGCTCGGAGATGGATCTTGCGAGGCTTGAGAGCACGGATATGGGTCCTGCGCGCTTGGAGAGCACGAAATCTCCTTCAAGTCCGAAGAGCACAGAGGACAACGAAACAGGGGCAGAGGAAGCGGGGTGCAGAGCTTTCGAGGTATGGAGCCCGGAGAAGGTGTCGTGTGTCCACATTGAAGGGTAAGAACTATGATTCCTTTTCTGCATACCCCAATTAGCGTTTCTACTATGGTGGTGATGGCAAGGATATGTGTTGGTAACCGCAGGATGTTTGTACAGCTTGTCCTTGAGCATGATGCTTTGTCAAGTGAGCATGAAGGCACTGAAATGTGTGGCGGTGCGAATGATGATGAGAAAGCATATCCAGACGTGGCTGCTGACCCTGATAGGATGGAGAGTAGGGAATATTTGGTTGATTTGAACTTTGAGCCTGACTATGGGACTAATGAGGATGAGGAATGTGAAGATGTGTAAATGGGATGTAGATACGACGACGAAGACGTGGACATGCTAGTGATACACTTTGACAGGGACAACCTACAATTGATGAGGGGACTGTCTTTGATAATGTGGAGGACTGTAGACATGCAGTTGTAACCTATGCAATCAGAGTTGGGTTCGAATTTATCATTGAAAAGAGCGACCAAAAGAGATTTAGGGTGCACTGTAGGGAAAGTAATGTGTGTAAATGGAGATTACATGCATCTCCAACACGGGGTGGACACCCATTTTGTCGTTGTATTGGGAACGACAGTACCTGATGAGGTTAGATAGAGGTGTGGGGACTAGCAGGGAAGCTATCGATGGCGTCCGCATGCGGGATTGGATACAAGTGAGCATAGAAGGACGCAAGAAGTACCCAGGTTCGGGGCCCTCGTGATGAGGTAAAGCCCTTACTTCTGCCGGATCTGACTATGTGGAATATACGAGCTACAAGTGCTCCTCGAGCTGTATCTGCTAGCTACTGCCTTAAATGCACTAAGACCAACCCTTTCTACTGAGGCCCTGCCTCTACTTGTATAGGCAGAGAGGCAAAGGTCTCGCTGGCTAGTCCGACTGGCGGGTCCCATAGGCGGGTCCCAGCCGACTAGTCATCTACAGTGTCCAGCATGGCTGGTCCTTTCGATGTACGAGCGGTATGGCTGTCGTAGGTATAGTGGACGTCGTGCGAGCCTGTCGTCAGCACAGGCCACTGTTCCAACGTCACCCACGCAAAGTCTTCGGTATGGGCAGGTGGTTACCCGTCTTGTCATCGTGTACAGGTGTACCGTCGACACGCACGCCGTCTGTCCCTCTCGATTGGGTCCGGCTACGTTGTATCCGGCCGTCTTACCGATCCGCCATCGGTGATAAAAGCCGGCCCTGTCCGGCTGCATCTGGTCATCCGGACGCGATCCGACTGTCCTGTTTCTTGTTCGGATGGGGTACCCGGGGAGCATCCCCCTGACACTAGCCCCCGAGCGCGTGGGGATTCCGCCCTTAGGCGAAATGTGCGCGCGCTCCTTCTTGCTTTTCGAATTTTCATCCGGCTGAGCCTGGCGGTTGTGCTACCCGTGACGTTAGTGCTGACGCTGGCCACGCGCGCACGTGCCATCATTGGTCTGCGGCGGGCAGCGTAACGTCCCGTCGCACGTTGCCTCGGGAAACTGCTGTCCGACGCTTCGGTTCTCGCTCCAGGATCTTCTGCGCATCCTGTCCTGGCGCACGGGATCCAGGCGGCAGTTGGGATGTGGGTTGCCCGGATGTGCGCCACGTGGCCCTGCCGACGTTTGCCCTTCCGATCCTTTAAAGGGACGCCGCGGGGGAGGCAGTTCTTTTCCTTCGCTCCCCCGCTGCAATCTCCTTCTCCCTCGCGCGCTCTTGCTCCTGCGTTCTTGCCCTCTGCGCCGCCCGCTCGCCATCATCGATGTTACGGGCCACCGTCACTCTTCCGCTGCCGCTTCTCTCCCTCAGCCGGAAATGGCCGCCGACCGTGGAGCCTGGTGCGGCTCCTCCGTCACCGAGGACCAAATCGCGAAGTATCGTGCGACCCACGTCCTCCCGCCGGCGGAGGAGGTGGCGGTGCGGTTGGCAACGGTGGGGGAGGTGTCGTCGCATCCGGCAGAGGGGGAACGCGTCATCTTCCTTTCGCACCTGGTGCGCGGGTTCGCGCTGCCGCTGCATCCATTCTTTCTCATGTTCTTGGCCTTCTTCGACCTCCGCCTCCACCACCTCGACGCCAACGCAATCAGAACGCTGGCGCACTTCATGGCGTTCTGCGAGAGTTACCTCGGGATCCAGCCGGATCTCGGGCTCTTCTGTCGGCTCTTCCGAGTTCAGCCGCAGGTGCAGTACACGAAGGGCCCGCTAGTCGTCTGCGGCGACGCCTCCATATACTCTCGCACCCAATCCGGCTACCCGAAATTCTTGCTCCAGGACACGGTACGGCTATGGCAATAGTCGTACTTCTACGTCAAGAACGTCACCAACGTTGACCGGATAAACCTACCGGCCTTCCAAGACGTCGAGTCCAGTCGGCAGAACTGGGATCTGAAGATCCACAGCGACAAGGCGGAGACGGATGCAATGCTGGCGCGCATGCGCTCCCTTGTCACCTGGCAGCTAACCGGTCGGGACATCACTCTTAGCTGGATGTCCCGGCTGATGATGCCGCTGCAGCAGCAGGCGCACAAGATGTGCTACTACTCGGGCCGACTGGACCCGACCCGGCTGTCGCGCCGCGATCCCCGCTACCACAACTTGAAGGAGTGGTTGTGGACGATCAGCAAGGAGCGGCTGCCGGAGAACTGGAAGTTCAGCCTGGCGCCCTATAGCCAGGAGAACCGCGCGCCCCGGGTAAGTTCTCGTAGCCGGAAATTTTGCTTATTCCCTCTGTGTTATCTCCTTGTTCTGTCTGATTGACTTCTTGCATTTGTCAGATCTTCGCCTGCATCCTTCGCGAGGAGGGCGAGGCTCCCCTCGAGGTATTCACGCCAGACTTACCCGAGCCGCGCGCTCGGCGGTCCAGCGAGGAATCGGATGGGAACGACGAGCCGGCTGCCGACCCGCACGCGGAGGTGCAGGAGGAGGAGGAGGCCGGGTCGACGGCGAAGCGGGTGGGAGCGGCTCCAGCCGCTCCGGCTCCCGCCGGCCTACGGCGGAGGAGCTGGCTGCCAAGAGGAGCCGGTCCGGCACCCTGCCGCCGAGCCATCTTGGCCGAAAGAAAGGGCTGCCCCCGGTCGTGCCGGGGTACGTTTTTCCTCTCCCCCCATCTTTTGGTGCCTTCCGTCTATTTGTCTTCCTTCTTGTTTTTCTGAATTTGGCTTATTTTGCCTTTGCCCTTTCCTCCTTCTTCTTAGCGCGTTGGTTTCTTTCGAAGCCGCGATCCCAGCCCGGGCGCCAACCGGGTCACCGCCCCGCGCCCCGACTGAGCCAACCGGCGCCTCTTCTTCCTCTGAAGCGCAGCCTCCGCCTCCCCCTCAAGCTGAGCCGACTGCTCCCTCCCAGCCGGAGGGTCCCTAGCCAGAAGCGGATCACTCCTAGCCGGAGGGCTCCTCCGCGGGCGCGCGGGGGGCTGCCGGCAAGGAGCTCGTCGTTGTTGGCGACGACAACTCTGACGAGGAGCTCGGGGAGGAGTGGCGAACAGCGGTGCTCGCGGCGAAGGAGTCCTTGGCCATCAACGCCGTGGACGACGACGCCTCCTCCGCTGCTTCGCTGTCGGATCTTGCCACCACGCTCGAGCTGGTGGTGAAGGAGACCTGGCTGCTTGAGGCCACAGCCGGAGGGAACCGGACCCTGGAGCAGAAGCTTGCTGCCGCCAACGGGACCTCCCAGAGTAAGTTCACTTGATCCGTCTTGCTCCCCCCCTTTTTTTTACTGATAGCCGGTTTCGTTGCAGCTATCCTCGTGTGCGCTCAGCGCGAGATCGATCGCTTGAAGAAAGCGAACGACCAGCTGAGCAGGTCCAACTCCACCCTGCGCCTGCAGAACAAGGATTGGCACACGCGAGTAGACAGCATGGAGGCTACTGTCAAGGAGCGCGACGCCTCGCTCGCTAGCCGGGCCGAAGCCTTCTCCCTTCTCGAGGCCCAGAACAAGGACCAAGAGAAGGAGATAAAATGGCTAGCGGTCAAGGAGAAGGTGCTGGTGGAGGAGCTGATGCAGGTCGGCCACACTGCCAAAGGTGAGTTCTTTCTTCCGTCTTCTTTTCTTTCCGGATCCGGTAGCCGGATCTGACTCCTCTTTTCTGACAGCCTTTTACCCCGGCATAGACCTGCTGGCCTACAACCGGCTGCAGGAGAACTGGCCGGGAGCGCAGCCGACGGCTCAGGAGCTTGTCGTCCTTCTTGGCGAGGAAGCTATGAAGCTTCGTCAGGCGGCACGAGATGTCTTCTCCTTCGTGTGGCCGGAGGCTCCGGTTCCGGAGACGATGGAGCAGCTGGTGGCGAAGGTGGGAGAGGTACCGGCTACGGTGGACCGGCTGCGGGACCTGGCGGCGCGGGCCGGAGCGGAGATGGCCCTAGCACTGATGCTCTCCTGGTACAAGGACGCTCGCGTTGAGAAGATCTATGGGGGCTTCCGTGCCGGAGCTGATCTTGCCGCCATCCGCCAAGCCCATCCGGAGCTTCGCGGGTCCGCCATCAGAATCGCCGACTATGTGGACCCGGATGAGGTGCTCACCGACTCGGAGTCTATCGGTACTCCGGATGTGGAGGCCCCGGTGCCGCCGCCTGCCAGCGCCGGAGCCGGATCGAGCACTGCGGCTCCTCCTCCGCCCCCAGCTTCTGCCGGCCAAGAACTCCCCCATGGCAAAGGCCCTGCCGTTTAGCTGCTGCCCCGGGATGCTATGTGTATTTGTCTTGTCTTATACGTTTGTGAACTTTGTTCGTTTGTACCGGCTATCTGTGATGCCGGGTAACTTATGAGAGCTTCGTCTCCTTCTTGTTTATTATTGTTGAAATTCTTGAATCTTCCTTGTGCGTTGAGCTTTCCTTTTATGTATTTTGCCCGACTAACTTAGTCCGGCTACACACCTTTAGCCGGGCGACCTGCACCTCTAGTGGGGGTGCGCAAGCGCACCCACTGGGTGTAGCCCCCGAGATTCGGAGTAGCTGGCGTAGCCAGGTGCTTCGAATCTTTCTTATTTTTGCCAAGTCTTGTAACTTTATCCGACTGGCCTCGTCCTAGTCGGCCACTTTCGTCGGCTGGACGCCTTCAGCCGGGGGAACTAACATTCTAGTGGGGGCACGCGAGCGCACCCACTGGGTGTAGCCCCCGAGATTCGGAGTAGCTGGCGTAGCCAGGTGCTTCGAATCTTTCTTGTCTTTTCTTGCTCCCGCCCTTGCCCTCACCTGGGCTCCGAACGGCCGGCTAAACACCCTTAGCCGGTCAGGAACTACAAGATTCCACTGGGGGCGCGCGAGCGCACCCAGTGGGTGTAGCCCCCGAGATTCGGAGCGCTTGATGAAGGCAAGGACTTCGAATCTTCTTTCCTTCTCCTGATTTCTGACTCTAAGTAGTCGAACGAGAATGCACATATGCACACATACATCTTCACAGGTTAATAGGTTAGTCTGTCAAATTTTAGCCGAAAAACGGCTTGTTTTTTCGAAAACTGGCTTGCTCCTTTCTAGACACTTAGTCGCTTTCTCGTGTGTTCTGCTGTTTTCGCTGTGTCCTTGCCGGGCAGCCGGGTTGCGGTCTGCAGCCGGAATCGAAGGGAGCTGACAGTGCGTTACACACGGTACTAGCGGCTTAGCAGCTGGATTGGTTCGAGCTAGTTGCGGGGCCGGGACGCCCGATCTGTCGCGCCTCCTCCCCGTTTTTCGTGTGGGATGCCTCGGGCTTTTGCTCTTGCTAGCCGGACAGCCGGGTTGCGGTCTGTAGCTGAGACGAAGAGTGGGCCTTTGACATCATCGCACACTACTCAGCCGGTTTGTTGACTTAACAGGCCGGGCCAGCCGGCGAGCCCCCGGGTAGGGGTTGCCGGAGTCGGAAAATTTGAACTGAAGAACAGGTGCACTTACATTTCTAGAAGGAGCCCCCGAGATTCTCGTGGGAGTCCGCATTTTCATTCATGGGGTTTTCGGGATACATACACTGCCTGACGACTAGGTGTAAAACAGGCGCAGGAGGGCCGCGTTCAAAGGACGTTCGGTCTCCTCGTCCGATTTGTCCATCTTGTTCTTGCACGGCTGCTGTGCGTCGATGAGGTAGTAGGAGTCGTTGGGCAGTGCCCGGCTGATGATGAAGGGGCCCTCCCAGGGTGGTGATAGCTTGTGCATGCCCTTCATGTCTTGCACCAGCCGGAGAACCAGGTCGCCCTCGCGGAATGCGACTGGGCGAATCCGGCTTGAATGGTAGCGAC
This sequence comes from Avena insularis, assembly GCA_023614405.1. Lineage (NCBI taxonomy): Eukaryota > Viridiplantae > Streptophyta > Magnoliopsida > Poales > Poaceae > Avena > Avena insularis. Next base: position 259,055,614 of record CM042690.1, on the reverse strand, counting down.
ATAGTCATTGCTGGTACAAGGCAGACCTGGACAGGGCCAGCTCGCGGGCCTCCTCCAGGAGATCCACCTCGTCCTCCCGCGCCTCCTTGTTGGCTTGCTCGTCGTAGAGGAGCTTGCGAGGGGAGTCAAATTCGATGTCGGCGGAGAGGACGACTTCCGATCCGTAGACTAGGAAGAATGGCGTGTAGCCGGTTGACCTATTCGGTGTGGTGCGGAGGCTCCACAGCACAGCCAAAAGTTCTTCGATCCAGCATCCGGGTGACCGCTCCAATGGCTCGATGAGACGTGGTTTGATGCCGGCTAGCACCAGGCCGTTTGCTCATTCGACTTACCTGTTGGACTGCGGGTGTGCAACGGATGCGAGGTCCAGCCGGATGCCCTTGTTGCTGCAGAACCGGGCGAAGGCCCCTTGGCGAAGTTCATGCCATTGTCGGTGATGATGCTATTGGGGTAGCCGAAGCGGTTGATGATGTCGGTGAAGAAGGTAACAACCGTCGCTCCATCCAGCTTCCGGATAGGCTTGGCCTCGATCCACTTTGTGAACTTGTCCACCACTACCAGCAGGTGGGTCATTCCTGCGCAGGCTCGCTTGAAGGGCCCGACCATGTCGAGGCCCCAAACTGCAAAGGGCCAGGTGATCGGTATGGTCTTGAGCACCAAGATTGGCATGTGCCTGAGCTGCCCGAAGCGCTGGCACCCATTGCACGCGCGGACCAGCTGCTCGGCATCCTCGAGGGCGGTGGGCCAATAGAAACCATGGCGAAACGCCTTGGCGACTATCGCCCTTGACGAAGCGTGGTGCCCACACTCACCCTGGTGGATGTCCTTGAGTAGCCGGTAGCCTGTGTCTACATCGACACATCTTTGGAAGATACCGGATACACTATGCTTGTACAGCACGCCGTTTATGATGGTGTATGTATGCGCGCGGCGTCGGATTTGCCTGGCCTCTACCTCGTCGTCTAGGAGTTCTCCATTGGCGATGTAGTTCATGAAGGGCTGTGCCCAAGATGGCACTTCCCGGATGATGAGGACGCTCCTGTCCTCCGGCTGACGGGTGTCGGGGGGTCGTCCGGGTGGAATATCCGGGATGGCAGCCCCCGAGCCACTAGGCGAGCCGGCAGCCCTCGGGTCTTGCGAGTCGGAGGGCACTGCCTGGCCGGAGTTGGTGCGGGTTTTCTTCTTTGGTGGTTCTGCCGGCTCCGTTTCCGCTGCTCCGGCCGCCGGAACGCTTCCCGCCTAGACGATGGAGTCTGACTCCGGCGACGGGTTGATGCATGGCTTGCGCAGATGCTCCAAGGAGACCCCTGGTGGGATGGCCTGCCTGGTGGATCCTATCTTGGAGAGCGCATCGGCCGCCTCGTTGTTGGTGCGGGGGACGTGATGAAATTCGCACCCGTCGAAGGAGGCGCTGAGCTTCTGGATGTGGAACCGGTAGAGAGCCATGTTTGCATCTCTGGCGTCCCATTCCCCGGACACCTGTTGCACCACCAAGTCCGAATCACCGAAGCACAGGATCCGGTTGACGCCGATCTCCTTGGCCAGCCGGAGCCCGTGCGCCAGTGCCTCGTATTCGGCTATGTTGTTGGAGGCCTTGAAGTGGATCTGCAGCACGTACTCCAGCCGGTCTCCCTTGGGAGAGGTGAGCACGATGCCGGCTCCCAAGCCCCCGAGCATCTTTGACCCGTCGAAGTGCATCTGCCAGTGGTCTGAATCCAGGATCGGTGGGAGATACTGGGTCTCGTCCTAGTCGACGAGGAAGTCCGCCAGCGCCTGTGACTTGATCGTGAGCCGGGGCTCGTACTAGATGGAGTAGGCGGCGAGCTCGATGGCCCACTTGGCGACTCGGCCGGTGGCATCCTTGTTCCCGATGATTTCCGAAAGGGGTGTGCAGTGCACATGACCTTGATCGGGTGCTCCTGGAAGTAGTGCTTGAGCTTCTTGCATGCCAGGTACACACCGTAGCACATCTTTTGGTAGTGGGGGTTGTTCTTCTTGGAGAGGGAGAGAACCTCGCTGAGGTAGTAGACGGGTCTCTGAACCGGCTGAGCCTTGCCTTCCTCGGGGCGCTCCACCACCAGGACGACGCTGACGGCCCGGCTGGTGGCTGCTATATAGAGCAACATCGGCTCCTTGCTAGCTGGCGTGGCTAGAACCGGCGTTGTGGATAGCATGCGCTTGAGGTCGTGAAACGCGGTGTCAGCCTGCGAAGTCCAGGAGAACTTGTCAGTCTTCTTTATTAGTTGGTACAACGGGAGTGCCTTCTCCCCCAGCCGGCTGACGAAACGACTGAGGGAAGCCAGGCATCCGGTGAACTTCTGGACTCCAAGCAGGTTCTTGGGCGGCTGCATCCTCTCGATGGCCGCGATCTTCTCCGGATTCGCCTCGATACCTCGTTGAGATACGAGGAAACCGAGTAGCTGACAGGATGGTACTCCGAAGACGCACTTCTCCGGGTTCAGCTTCATCTGGTACTAACGGAGGTTGCCAAATGTTTATCTCAGATCTTCGAGGAGGGTGCGCTTTTCCTTGGTCTTGATGACTACGTCATCCACGTAAGTGTGCACATTTCGGCCTATCTGTGAGTGCAAGCATTTCTGCATACATCGCTGATAGGTGGCGCCTGCGTTCTTTAGGCCGAAAGGCATGGTTACATAGCAGAAAGCCCCGTAGGGGGTGATAAATAATGTCTTAATCTGATCAGCCGGGTTCAGCCGGATCTGATTGTACCTGGAATAACAATCTAGAAAAGACAACAAATCATAGCCGGCCATGGAATCGATGACTTGATCGATACGGGGCAAGGCGAAGGGGTCTTTCGGGCACGCCTTGTTCAGGCTGGTGTAGTCGATACACATGCTCCAGGTCTTGTTCTTCTTCAACACCAAGACTGGGTTTGCCAGCCAGTCTGGGTGGTACACTTCCATGATGAACCCGGCTGCAAGGAGCCGGGTGATCTCGTCACCGATTATCTTTCTCTTTTCCTCTGCAAACCGGCGCAGAGGTTGCTTGACCGGCCTGGCATCCGGGCGCACGTGAAGTGAGTGCTCGGCGAACTCCCTCGGTACACCCGACATGTCTTTGGGAGACCATGCGAAGATGTCCCGATTCTCATGGAGGAAGTCGACGAGCGCGCCTTCCTATTTTCTGTCCAAGCCGGCACCAATGGTGACGAACTTAGTCGGATCGGAGGGGTCAAGCAGGATCCTCTTTGTTTCCTTTGCCAATTGGAAAGCTCCTTCTCCAGCAGGTTTGCTGCTAGCCGGAATGTCCTGCTGGGCCATGGCCACCTTGCGCATGATCGCGCGTTTTTCTTCGGCTATGATGAGGGCCTCTGCCCGTTTGGAACCGGCTGAGGCGCACTCCATCGATCGCCTGAAGGAGCCGGCGACGGTGATCACGCCGTGGGGTCCCGGCATCTTCATCTTGAGGTACGCATAGTGGGGGATGGCCATGAACTTGGCGAGGGCGAGGCGCCTGAGGAGAGCATGGTAGGAGCTCGTCAGATTTACCACTTCGAACCAGATTGGTTCGCGTCGGAAGTTCTCCTCGGTCCCGAAGATGACGTCCAGCTGGATTTTCCCCAGCGGAGCGCAGGCTGGCTTCGGCAGTACACCGTGGAACATCATGGTAGTCGGGCGCAGGTCGCTTTCGCGAATGCCCAGCTTCTCCAGCGAGGACTGGTAGAGGAGGTTGAGGCTGCTGCCTCCGTCGATGAGGACGCGTGAGAATCGGCAAAAGCGCGTGGAGACGGCGATGAGGGTCGAGCACCATGGCGTAGCCCCGGAGTCGGCAGATGCTCAGCTGATCTCGCTCTAGGTGATGGGGTTTCACCAGTTGTAATCGGGGACCGGAGAAACGATGGCGTTGACCTCCTTGGAGCGTCGCCTGTGGCTGTGCTTGTCGTCCTGCTCCGTCTCGAAGATGTGGTAAGCGACATGCGGCTGGGGGTAGCCGTTGTTGTTGTTGCCGCCGTTGCTGTCATTACCGGCTCCCCTAGCGGGTGGTGGGGGTCCACCTGGTGGGGGAGGCGGGAGACGAGGCTGGTTGCCCTGGTCCTTTAGCTGGCGAGTCCAGCTGCAGTTCCGGGTGGTGTGGGTAGCCGGTTTGAAGGGACCGCTATGCCACTTGCACGGGCCGTCAATCATCTAGTCGAAGGTGAGCCGGGGCTTCTGCCTTCTTGCGTCGTTAGCCGGTGCGTCGGGCGCACCCTCCACAACATTGACCTGCCGCGCATGGTAGCGAGGCTTCTGTTGTCCGGCCTGGCGGTCCCCGTGGAACCGGTTGTCGTTGCTGTGGCGTCTGGAGGATCCGGCTGCACCAGTCAGATTGCTCGGGCGGTCGCGAGCCGGCTCCGTGGGAGTCGGACGGTCGTCCGCGTTTACTCGGAGGGGCTTCTTCATGGCGGCATCTGCCGTGGCGTACTGGTCCGCGACCATCATGAGATCCGCCATGGTTTTCGGCTCGTCACACAGTAGTCGGTGGCGAAGCATGGTGCCCTCTCCGCATCCTTCGATGAAGAAGCTGATGGCTTGGCTCTCCAGGATGCCCTCGCAAGTGTTGCGGAGCTCCGTCCACTTGGCGAGGTACTCACGGTCGGTCTCGCGATCGCCCTGGATGCACAAGGCCAGGTCGCGCGGGCGTCCTGGACGTTTGTATGTGCCGTTGAAGTTGCGGACGAACGTCTTCTCGAAGTCAGGCCAGGCATTGATGCTGTTGGGAGCAAGGCTATTGAGCCATGTCCTTGCCGACCCGGTTAGCATGAGGGGGACGTAGCGCACAGCTGTGCGCTTATTCCCGTGGGCGATGCCGACTGCCATAGCGTAGTCGGTCAGCCAGTCTTCCGGCTTCATGCTGCTGTCATACTTGGGGGTGTCCTTGGGCAGGGAGAATTTATCCGAAAACGGCTCGTTCCGGATGCGGGGTCCGAAACAAACCGGACCGGTAGAATCTTCCTCCTCTGTGACGCGCGCCTGAGGGAGGAGCTCGATGCGGTCGCGGGCATCCGGACAATCCGGGTTGGGCGCCCCCACCCGGCCCGAGAGGCGGGAACCGGGTGGTCTGGGCACTCCGGCTGGTGGTGGGGGAGGTGGCGGGTTGCTATTCACCGTCTGCTCCTGGCGCGGCTGGCCCCTGTTGCCCGAGATGCGACGCCTGCTGCGGGCCCTGGGCGGCTGAGGGGAGGACGCCTGCTGGGTGTCGCGCGGTGCGCCCCTGCTGTTGGCGGGTAGCTTGCTTCCTCTGGAGTAGCTAAGGTCTTCCTGCGTCTGCCGGTTGGCGCCGGCCTACTCGTCCGCGACGCGGAGGAGCTCCTGGACGCGAGCGTGATGGCGGGCTCTCTCCTCGCCCTCCAGGCTGGGTAGTTCTTCTGCTACGGCTCGCGCCGCGCGCAGGTTCTTGATGGGCGTGCTGTAGGTGGGCCGTGTGAGGGCAGGCGCGGGATCCGGTTCCCCGTCCTTCTCCATCCTACCGCCCAGCTCACCGCCCCGACGCCGTACCTGGCCGCGCCGGCTCAGCTCCATGGTAGCCGGAGTGAGGCCATGCGCGCGGTCGTACTCGCGCCTAGCGATCTCAAGTTGCTTGCGGGCTGCTGCCAGTTCCATGGCCTCCTAGAGGAGGATCTGTCTCTCCATGGTGAAGTTGGCCTCCGCTTCCTCCGGGTTGTCCCCGAGGTTAACCGGCATCAGGAGCCGATCAATGGCATCCTCCACCCGGTTCTGATGCTGCGGGGGAGCGGAAGTTCCGACCTCGTCCGCGCCTCGCTCCCGCGGCTAGCGGGATGCGAGCTGGATCCGGCCATCATGACCTCCATGCCGCGAGGCACGGCGGAGGTGCTGCCGTCTGAGCACGGCAGCCCCGCGTCAGAGAGGATTTCCCTAGGGAAACGCTCCGGGATGGTGGCGATGTAGATGGGAAGATCGCCGAATAGCAGGACGGTGCCGTTCGCTGGGAAGGAAGTTCCGGCGAAGCAGGAGGCGTTGTCAATGACGTAGTCGAACTTGCCGAGTGTGAGAACCAGGCCGGAGGCCACGCGCTCATCGGCTGAAGTGCGGGGTCCCGTGCGAAACGTGACTCCGGTCGAAGCCATTAGCCCCACGGTGGGCGCCAACTGTCATTGTATTGGGAACGGCAATACCTGAGGAGGTTAGATAGAGGTGTGGGGACTAGCAGGGAAGCTATCGACGGCGTCCGTAGGTGGGATTGGATACAAGCGAGCGTAGCGGGACGCAAGAAGTGCCCAGGTTCGGGGCCCTCGTGATGAGGTAAAGCCCCTACTCCTGCCGGATCTGACTATGTGGAATATACGAGCTACAAGTGCTCCTCGAGCTGTATCTGCTAGCTACTGCCTTAAATGCACTGAGACCAACCCTTTCTACTGAGGCCCTGCCTCTCCTTATATAGGCAGAGAGGCAAAGGTCTCGCTGGCTAGTCCGACAGGCGGGTCCTACAGGCGGGTCCCAGCCGACTAGTCATATATAGTGTCCAGCATGGCATGTCCTTTCGGTGTACGAGCGGTATGGCTGTCGTAGGTACAGTGGATGCCGTGCGAGCCTGTCGTCAGCACAGGCCACTGTTCCAGCGTCACCCACGCAAAGTCTTCGGTATGGGCAGGTGGTTGCCCGTCTTGTCATCGTACAGGGCGTACTGTGCACTGATACGCACGTCGTCCTGTCCCTCTGATTGGGTCCGGCTACGTCGTCGTATCCAGCTGTCTCTTACTGATCCGGCAACTGGGTGATAGCCGACCCGTCCTGTCCTGTCCGGCTGCATCTGGTCAGCTGGATGCGATCCGACTGTCCTGTTTCTTGTTCGGATGGGGTACCCGGGGATCATCCCCCTGACACATTTCAGGTTGCAATAGCTACATTTAGTTTCAGCCTTTCTCATATTTATTCTGCTGATAACTAGCTCTGAATTATTTGGATTCTTACCGAATGCAGATCAAAGTAAACACGAAGAAACACAACTGCCCTAATACTTCTTTAAGTGGTAAAATTAGACCGACAACTACCAAGTGGATTGCTGCTACTGTACTTGACTGGGTGAGGCAGGATCATAACATTGGACCTGCTGAACTCAGAGCAAAGATTAGCAAAAAATTTAACATTCTGATTCCTTACCACAGAGTCTTTGATGGGAAGGAGATGGCTCTAGACTTCATTCAAGGCAAATGGAATTACAGTTTTCATATGTTGTATAGTTTCAAAGCTCAGGTAGAGAAAACATCACCTGGTAGTGTTGTTGACATCGATTACGAGGTTGTGAAAGGGAGAGAAAAGGTCTCGAGGGGGTCAGGTATAAGCAGGCAGATAAGATATGCTTCAGGAGATGTTTTATGCTCAAGGCATGCTGGAAGGGGTTCCTAGACGGCTGCAGGCCATACTTGGCAATAGGCGCAACTTCTTTAACAGGGAAGTTCAGGAGACATGTTGCTTCTGCTTGTGCTTTGGACGCGCATACTTGGCTTCTACCCGTAGCTTATGCTGTTCTTGAGGGTGAATCAAATGAAAGCTGGACATGGTTCATGCAGAGACTAAGGGAAGTAATTGGTCACCCTGAAGGCTTGGTGATACACACCGGTGCATGCGAGGGTCTTGAGAATGTTGTTAATGCTGTGTTTCCTGGGGTTGAGCATAGGGAATGCATGCGGCACCTCGCTACTAACTTTACGAAGAAGTTCAAAGGAAAGATCTTTGAAGAGGACTTGTGGCGATCAGCATACACATACACCCCAAGCATGCATGCTACTTACTTGCAGAACATATATGTAGTGCCAAAGGTGAAAAAATACGTTGAAGAACATCACACCAAGCTATGGGCCAGAAGCAAGTTTGGTGAGTTAAGCAAGGTGGATTTTGTTTGCAATAATTTGGCAGAGAGTTTCAATGATAAGATTTCGGGCATGAAGACACTTGGAATTGTTATTTTGTTGGATGCAATAAGACAGGCATAATGGTGAAGATAGATTTAAGGCAAAGAATTTGTGCAAGAAAATTTTTAGGCCATAAAATAGTTCCAAAGGTGGTTATGTTACTGAATGCAAGAACCAGGGCAATAAGAACAATAAAGATGAGGATGGTCCGAAGTTTCAGAACATTGGCTGAGGTTTATGCAGAATACAAGTGTGGAAGTGAACGGAGGTACACTGTAGACATTGGAAACAAGACTTGTTCATGCAGGCAGTGGCAGATTACTAGTCTGTCATGTCACCATGCAATTTACTTCATCTTAAAGCTTAGAGGTAACGGAGCTGAAATAGAGAACTATGTCGACAACTATTTCTCCGTGGACAAGTTTGCTGCAACTTATGCAGAAAACATATCACCTATGGCCGATGAAAATGATTGGGAGATTGTCAATCCAGGGTTCAAACTTCAACCACCAGTTCTTAGGAGGCCACCTGGGAGGCCTAGAAAGCTAAGGATTGAAGCCTCCACCGATAAAGTTCCAAGGTTGGGAGCTAGGAAAAGGAAATGCAAACGTTGTGGCGGATTCGGCCATATCAAGAGGTTGTGCAAAAACCCAGTTACACATGATATTGTCCCTGTTCACACCCCGGTGGCAGAAAATGAGGCTTCTCAGCCAGAACTGGCGGAAGAGCAGCGCGAATACGGTGATGAGCACTCGGAGGAAAACGTACGTAAGCAGCCAATTTATGAAGAAGTGGAGGTGCCAGCGAGAAAAGGGTGTGAAAAGAAACAAAAGGGTAAGTGGAACAGGGAGGAAAGGGCAAATAATGGAGGTGTATTAGAATATGAAAAAGTTGCAGGGGTGATTGAGGATGTTCTTGAGGATCTTTCGACTAACTGTAGGAGAAATAATAAATCCCTGCCAATTTCATCTTTGTACGATTCTCCGGATGAAAGGTAAGCTTAAAAATTGTTTTATTTGCCATTTTATCATTTTTTATCCTCTTCAACTGATGCTTAATGCAGCGTGGGCTAGCAGACTAATAAGAGGAGCAGAAAGATGCGGGCACAGTAACATTGTATGTTGAATTATATCATTGAAACTAAACTAGCCGTGTCGTCTTTATTTATATCTGGCGCGTGCAACGTGTCTGTGATGGGGTCATGTGAACCAGATTACAATTTTTTTAAATATTATTACATTAATTTTTTACCTGCGTTTGGACGCGGCTACTAGTTCCCATCTCCCTTGCATTCCCATCTCCTCTGGCGCACTCCAGAATTATAGCTGTGCCATCAAGTAGCAGAGTCAGCGTATTGTCCCATCAGGTGTGAATGCAATGACTTTGTTTGTTCAGAATTTGACGACTTTTGATTAGTTTGAAAGACAAAGAAACCTAAAACATGTATCTAGATATGTTTTGGGTATAGACATATTTATTAAATATCTAAAAAACTAAGTCAGTTATATCTGGACATGAGTAGTACACTATTACAACACGCTCGATCCCTTCTCCTCTAGCACACTCCAAATTATGGCTGTGCCATCAAGTGCTTGGAGTAGAGTCAGCGTACTGTCCCATCAGTTATGCCAGGAACGCGCGAACCTTATTTTCAGGATCGGATGAGTTTCGATCGACTAGTTTCAAAGACAGAGACAACTAAAACATGGCCAACATATATAGATTATGACGATAATCGATCATGACTCAAGTGACCCAGATCCAAAGAGCGCATTAAGATACCGTACATAGATTTAATTTATGCTTAAGTGGCCCTAATCGACTATGACGCTCCCACAGTCTCCATCATTGACGATGTTGTCCGCGTAGCCGCCAGCCTCCTCCGCGTCAGAATCGATGCTACGTTCCCGGCAGCGTTCCTCCTCCTCATGGATTCTTCATGGCGCGCTGCATCGATAATGGTGGAGGTCGTACGCCCAGGCACTGCCCAGAAGCGCTGCCTCCCTTCGGAGTTGCGCAGATCCGGGTGGATGTCCCGCCAGTGGGTTCCGCACAGCTCAATTAACGCAGCCCACTCCTTCTTGAACAGCTTTCGCCAGTACGCGCTCGTACGCGAGTACCGCGCCATTGCCCTCTTCCGCTCTGATAGCTGGCGGTGGGGCTCCTCGATCTGCCTCGCCAACACGTTGTCGCACAAGAGCGGCGTGACAGGAACCCCGGCGTAGCTGAGCTCGAAGCCGGCTGGAAGCCTCGCGAACGACAGCGTGAGTATGTCGTAGTGGGCGAACAACTGAGCCTCGTGCAAGCTGAGTTTGGGCCTCTCCCTCTGCATTGCGATGAAGGAACACGATCTGATCTTCGGCCCCGAGGTTAAGGGGATAAGGGCAAGGACATAAGTCCAGCGTCATTGCCACTACCAATCAGTTCGCAGAACAGACTTCACACGGATCGCCCTCGCGAAGGACATCACTATCGTCCACGCACCCCGATCCAACGGTGCCTATAAAATCGGGGATCGGGTCTTCTAGAAGCCCAAATCGGCTGCTGGTTAGCTCTGCATCCCAATTGTTTGTAGCCAACGTATGTAGTTGAAAATAATACACAGTTCAATGACACTGGTGGATAAATATGTGGTCTCTGAAGAGAACACACATCCAATGACTCTAGCTATGGTTAATGAGAAGAACACACATTTCAATGACACTGGTGGATCCATAGGTGGCATGTGAAAAGAACACACATTTCAATGACTCTAGTTGTTGTTAGCAAAAAGAACACACATGCAATGACACTAGTGGATCCATAGGTGGATTGTGAAAAGAACACACATGCAATGACACTGGTGGATCCATATGTGGTATGTGAAAAGAACACACATGAAATTACTCTGGTAGTTGTTAGTAAAAGAACACACATGCAATGACACTGGTGGATCCATGCGTGGTCTCTGAAGAGAACACACATTTCAATGACACCGGTGGATCCATATGTGGTATGTGAAAAGAACACACATGAAATGACTCTAGTTGTTGTTAATAAAAAGAACACACATGCAATGACACTTGTGGATCCATAGGTGGATTGTGAAAAGAACACACATTTCAATGACACTGGTGTATCCATATGTGGTACGTGAGAAGAACACACATTTCAATGACTCTGGTTGTTGTTAGTAAAAAGAACACACATGCAATGACACTGGTGGATCCATGTGTGGCCTTTGAAGAGAACACACATTTCAATGACACCGGTGGATCCATATGTGGTATGTGAAAAGAACAAACATGAAATTACTCTAGTTGTTGTTAGTAAAAAGAACACACATGAAATGACACTGGTGGATCCATAGGTGGATTGTAAAATGAACACACATTTCAATGACTCCAGTTGTTGTTAGTAAAAAGAACACACATGCAATGACACTGGTGGATCCATAGGTGGATTGTGAAAAGAGCACACATGCAATGACACTGTGTATGCATATGTGGTATGAGAAAAGAACACACATGCAATGACTCCAGTTGTTGTTAGTAAAAAGAACACATGCAATGACACTGGTGGATCCATAGGTGGATTGTGAAAAGAACACACATGCAATGACACTGGTGGATCCATATGTGGTATGTGAAAAGAACACACATGCAATGACTCTGGTTGTTGTTAGTAAAAAGAACACACATGCATTGACACTGGTGGATCCATAGGTGGATTGTGAAAAGAACACACATGCAATGACACTGGTGGATCCATAGGTGGTATGTGAAAAGAACACACATTTCAATGACTCTGGTTGTTCTTAGTAAAAAGAACACACATGCAATGACACTGGTGGATCCATAGGTGGATTGTGAAAAGAACACACATGCAATGACACTGGTGGATCCATATGTGGTATGTGAAAAGAACACACATGCAATGACTCTGTTGTTGTTAGTAAAAAGAACACACATGCAATGACACTGGTGGATCCATAGGTGGATTGTGAAAAGAACACACATGCAATGACACTGGTGGATCCATAGGTGGTATGTGAAACGGACACACATTTCAATGGCTATGGTTGTTGTTAGTAAAAAGAACACACATGCAATGACACTGGTGGATCCATAGGTGGATTGTGAAAAGAGCACACATTCAATGGCACTGGTGGATCCATATGTGGTATGTGAAAAGAACACACATGCAATGACACTGGTGGATCCATGTGTGGTCTCTGAAGAGAACACACATTTCAATGACACTAGTGGATCCATATATGGTATGTGAAAAGAACAGTCATGAAATGACTCTAGTTGTTGTTAGTAAAAAGAACACACATGTAATGACACTGGTGGATCCATAGGTGGATTGTGAAAAGAGCACACATGCAATGACATTGTGGATCCATATGTGGTATGTGAAAAGAACACACATGCAATGACTCCAGTTGTTGTTACTAAAAAGAACAAATGCAATGACACTGGTGGATCGATAGGTGGATTAAGAAAAGAACACACATGCAATGACACTGGTGGATCCATAGGTGGTATGTGAAAAGAACACACATTTCAATGACTCTAGTTGTTGTTAGCAAAAAAACACATGCAATGACACTGGTGGATCCATAGGTGGATTGTGAAAAGAGCACACTTGCAATGACACTAGTGGATCCATATGTGGTATGTGAAAAGAACACACATGAAATTACTCTGGTAGTTGTTAGTAAAAGAACACACATGCAATGACACTGGTGGATCCATGCGTGGTCTCTGAAGAGAACACACATTTCAATGACACCGGTGGATCCATATGTGGTATGTGAAAAGAACACACATGAAATGACTCTAGTTGTTGTTAATAAAAAGAACACACATGCAATGACACTTGTGGATCCATAGGTGGATTGTGAAAAGAACACACATTTCAATGACACTGGTGTATCCATATGTGGTATGTGAGAAGAACACACATTTCAATGACTCTGGTTGTTGTTAGTAAAAAGAACACACATGCAATGACACTGGTGGATCCATGTGTGGCCTTTGAAGAGAACACACATTTCAATGACACCGGTGGATCCATATGTGGTATGTGAAAAGAACAAACATGAAATTACTCTAGTTGTTGTTAGTAAAAAGAACACACATGAAATGACACTGGTGGATCCATAGGTGGATTGTAAAATGAACACACATTTCAATGACTCCAGTTGTTGTTAGTAAAAAGAACACACATGCAATGACACTGGTGGATCCATAGGTGGATTGTGAAAAGAGCACACATGCAATGACACTGTGTATGCATATGTGGTATGAGAAAAGAACACACATGCAATGACTCCAGTTGTTGTTAGTAAAAAGAACACATGCAATGACACTGGTGGATCCATAGGTGGATTGTGAAAAGAACACACATGCAATGACACTGGTGGATCCATATGTGGTATGTGAAAAGAACACACATGCAATGACTCTGGTTGTTGTTAGTAAAAAGAACACACATGCATTGACACTGGTGGATCCATAGGTGGATTATGAAAAGAACACACATGCAATGACACTGGTGGATCCATAGGTGGATTGTGAAAAGAACACACATGCAATGACACTGGTGGATCCATATATGGTATGTGAAAAGAACACACATGCAATGACTCTGTTGTTGTTAGTAAAAAGAACACACATGCAATGACACTGGTGGATCCATAGGTGGATTGTGAAAAGAACACACATGCAATGACACTGGTGGATCCATAGGTGGTATGTGAAAAGGACACACATTTCAATGGCTCTGGTTGTTGTTGGTAAAAAGAACACACATGCAATGACACTGGTGGATCCATAGGTGGATTGTGAAAAGACCACACATTCAATGGCACTCGTGGATCCATATGTGGTATGTGAAAAGAACACACATGCAATGACTCCAGTTGTTGTTAGTAAAAAGAACACACATGCAATGACACTGGTGGATCCATTTGTGGTCTCTTAAGAGAACACACATTTCAATGACACTGGTGGATCCATGTGTGGTCTTTGAAGAGAACAGTCATGAAATGACTCCAGTTGTTATTAGTAAAAAGAACACACATGTAATGACACTGGTGGATCCATAGTTGGATTGTGAAATGAGCACACATGCAATGACACTGTGGATCCATATGTGGTATGTGAAAAGAACACACATGCAATGACTCCAGTTGTTGTTAGTAAAAAGAACACATGCAATGACACTGGTGGATCGATAGGTGGATTGTGAAAAGAACACACATGCAATGACACTGGTGGATCCATAGGTGGTATGTGAAAAGAACACACATTTCAATGACTCTAGTTGTTGTTAGCAAAAAAACACATGCAATGACACTGGTGGATCCATAGGTGGATTGTGAAAAGAGCACACTTGCAATGACACTAGTGGATCCATATGTGGTATGTGAAAAGAACACACATGCAATGACTCTGGTTGTTGTTAGTAAAAAGAACACACATGCATTGACACTGGTGGATCCATAGGTGGATTGTGAAAAGAACACACATGCAATGACACTGGTGGATCCATAGGTGGTATGTGAAAAGAACACACATTTCAATGACTCTGGTTGTTCTTAGTAAAAAGAACACACATGCAATGACACTGGTGGATCCATAGGTGGATTGTGAAAAGAACACACATGCAATGACACTGGTGGATCCATATGTGGTATGTGAAAAGAACACACATGCAATAACTCTGTTGTTGTTAGTAAAAAGAACACACATGCAATGACACTGATGGATCCATAGGTGGATTGTGAAAAGAACACACATGCAATGACACTGGTGGATCCATAGGTGGTATGTGAAAAGGACACACATTTCAATGGCTCTGGTTGTTGTTAGTAAAAAGAACACACATGCAATGACACTGGTGGATCCATAGGTGGATTGTGAAAAGAGCACACATTCAATGGCACTCGTGGATCCATATGTGGTATGTGAAAAGAACACACATGCAATGACTCCAGTTGTTGTTAGTAAAAAGAACACACATGCAATGACATTGGTGGATCCATGTGTGGTCTCTGAAGAGAACACACATTTCAATGACACTAGTGGATCCATATATGGTATGTGAAAAGAACAGTCATGAAATGACTCTAGTTGTTGTTAGTAAAAAGAACACACATGTAATGACACTGGTGGATCCATAGGTGGATTGTGAAAAGAGCACACATGCAATGACACTGTGGATCCATATGTGGTATGTGAAAAGAACACACATGCAATGACTCCAGTTGTTGTTAGTAAAAAGAACACATGCAATGACACTGGTGGATCGATAGGTGGATTAAGAAAAGAACACACATGCAATGACACTGGTGGATCCATAGGTGGTATGTGAAAAGAACACACATTTCAATGACTCTAGTTGTTGTTAGCAAAAAAACACATGCAATGACACTGGTGGATCCATAGGTGGATTGTGAAAAGAGCACACTTGCAATGACACTAGTGGATCCATATGTGGTATGTGAAAAGAACACACATGCAATGACTCTGGTTGTTGTTAGTAAAAAGAACACACATGCATTGACACTGGTGGATCCATAGGTGGATTGTGAAAAGAACACACATGCAATGACACTGGTGGATCCATAGGTGGTATGTGAAAAGAACACACATTTCAATGACTCTGGTTGTTCTTAGTAAAAAGAACACACATGCAATGACACTGGTGGATCCATATGTGGCCTTTGAAGAGAACACACATTTCAATGACACCGGTGGATCCATATGTGGTATGTGAAAAGAACAAACATGAAATTACTCTAGTTGTTGTTAGTAAAAAGAACACACATGAAATGACACTGGTGGATCCATAGGTGGATTGTAAAATGAACACACATTTCAATGACTCCAGTTGTTGTTAGTAAAAAGAACACACATGCAATGACACTGGTGGATCCATAGGTGGATTGTGAAAAGAGCACACATGCAATGACACTGTGTATGCATATGTGGTATGAGAAAAGAACACACATGCAATGACTCCAGTTGTTGTTAGTAAAAAGAACACATGCAATGACACTGGTGGATCCATAGGTGGATTGTGAAAAGAACACACATGCAATGACACTGGTGGATCCATATGTGGTATGTGAAAAGAACACACATGCAATGACTCTAGTTGTTGTTAGTAAAAAGAACACACATGCATTGACACTGGTGGATCCATAGGTGGATTATGAAAAGAACACACATGCAATGACACTGGTGGATCCATAGGTGGTATGTGAAAAGAACACACATTTCAATGACTCTGGTTGTTCTTAGTAAAAAGAACACACATGCAATGACACTGGTGGATCCATAGGTGGATTGTGAAAAGAACACACATGCAATGACACTGGTGGATCCATATGTGGTATGTGAAAAGAACACACATGCAATGACTCTTGTTGTTGTTAGTAAAAAGAACACACATGCAATGACACTGGTGGATCCATAGGTGGATTGTGAAAAGAACACACATGCAATGACACTGGTGGATCCATAGGTGGTATGTGAAAAGGACACACATTTCAATGGCTCTGGTTGTTGTTAGTAAAAAGAACACACATGCAATGACACTGGTGGATCCATAGGTGGATTGTGAAAAGAGCACACATTCAATGGCACTCGTGGATCCATATGTGGTATGTGAAAAGAACACACATGCAATGACTCCAGTTGTTGTTAGTAAAAAGAACACACATGCAATGACACTGGTGGATCCATGTGTGGTCTCTGAAGAGAACACACATTTCAATGACACTGGTGGATCGATATATGGTATGTGAAAAGAACAGTCATGAAATGACTCTAGTTGTTGTTAGTAAAAAGAACACACATGTAATGACACTGGTGGATCCATAGGTGGATTGTGAAAAGAGCACACATGCAATGACATTGTGGATCCATATGTGGTATGTGAAAAGAACACACATGCAATGACTCCAGTTGTTGTTAGTAAAAAGAACACATGCAATGACACTGGTGGATCGATAGGTGGATTGTGAAAAGAACACACATGCAATGACACTGGTGGATCCATAGGTGGTATGTGAAAAGAACACACATTTCAATGACTCTAGTTGTTGTTAGCAAAAAAACACATGCAATGACACTGGTGGATCCATAGGTGGATTGTGAAAAGAGCACACTTGCAATGACACTAGTGGATCCATATGTGGTATGTGAAAAGAACACACATGCAATGACTCCAGTTGTTGTTTGTAAAAAGAACACACATGCAATGACACTGGTGGATCCATAGGTGGATTGTGAAAACAACACACATGCAATGACACTGGTGGATCCATATGTGGTATGTGAAAAGAACACACATGCAATGACTATGGTTGTTGTTAGTAAAAAGAACACACATGCAATGACACAGGTGGATCCATAGGTGGATTGTGAAAAGAACACACATGCAATGACACTGGTGGATCCATAGGTGGTATGTGAAAAGAACACACATTTCAATGACTCTGGTTGTTGTTAGTAAAAACAACACACATGCAATGACACTGGTGGATCCATAGGTGGATTGTGAAAACAACACACATGCAATGACACTGGTGGATCCATATGTGGTATGTGAAAAGAACACACATGCAATGACTCTGGTTGTTGTTAGTAAAAATAACACACATGCAATGACACTGGTGGATCCATAGGTGGATTGTCAAAAGAACACACATGCAATGACACTGGTGGATCCATAGGTGGTATGTGAAAAGAACACACATTTCATTGACTCTGGTTGTTGTTAGTAAAAAGAACACACATGCAATGACACTGGTGGATCCATAGGTGGATTGTGAAAAGAGCACACATGGAATGACACTCGTGGATCCATATGTGGTATGTGAAAAGAACACACATGCAATGAAACTGGTGGATCCATGTGTGGTCTCTGAAGAGAACACACATTTCAATGACACTGGTGGATCCATATGTGGTATGTGAAAAGAACAGTCATAAAATGACTCTAGTTGTTGTTAGTAAAAAGAACACACATGCAATGACACTGGTGGATCCATAGGTGGATTGTGAACAGAACACACATGCAATGACACTGGTTTTTTTTCTCCTCCCTTTTTTTCTCTCTCTTTCCCTGCCTTGCTGGACCCAGCTGAGCCTGGCCTCACCCCTCTGCTGGCCCCCTCTTGCAGCATCTTCCTAACCTCTCCATGACGAGCACGTGAGGAGGAGGAGTAAAGGTGGCCGAGGCCACCTTTATCTCAACCCACTCCCGCACGGCACCCTCCCCTCTCCCTCTGCTATCTACCCTCTCGCGACCCCTGCCTCTCCCAGATCCATCCCGAGCCTCTGCCCCGACTCTCCTTCCCCTGCCGCCAGCTCCTCCCGCTGGTCACCGCCTGTACCACCGCCACTTCATCGTTCCGACCGGCGAGCGCGACGTGGAGGTGATCAAGGAGATCGAGGAGGTTCTTCTGCATCGCCCGGAACACGCAAGCGAGAAGACGACGCCCTGCTGACGCCAGAACCCTCGCCGCTCCGCCGCAAACCCTAGATCCAGGTCGTCTGCAACCTCGCCGCTCCGTAGCTCCCCGCCTCGATCCAAGCCCTCCATCGAGCCCGCGGTGAGCCCCTGTACCTCCCAGACACCCCCCTCTTCGCCGTTGTTGTCTGGCCACGCCGGACCATACACCAAACACTCTCTGCCCAAGGCCCATGTTCGCTTCTGCACTGGTGTCGCATAGGTAGATCTAGCTGCCTACCGCTTACCTTGCAGCAATCCCAAGCTGGTAGAAGGCGCACGCAAGACGAGGTCGCGGGTTCGATCCTCGCATCGCTGCCCGCCGAGCACTGCTCACTGCCGAGAAAGAGAAGAAAACAGTATGGCCGCCATCTTGCACATACCCCCCTCCACAAATTTTTGCCGTAACCCGCGCTCCAGCTCATCCCCAGCTATCATCCTCTGCGGGTTCAAATGACGGCACGGGCCCCTAGCTGGGCCCCGGCGTCTTAGTGGCTAGGAAAACCATGTGTAAAAAGCTTTGCATGGATCTCACACAGTCCAATGCCCACCCGTCTGCTTGGGTTGAGTTCGTCTGGGTGTAAAAAGTTTCCCTGTTTAGCTGTTTTAACAAAACAAATTCAAAATGTTTAAATTCAAATTCTAATCTGTTTCTAAATAACTTTTAAATTATAAATCCAAATAATTCAAATGATATATGTTTTGGAATCAGAAAAATGTGAGGAATTCAAATATGCTATTCAAAATACTGTTTGAGCACTTTAAAATTTCGAGATGATTAAAATTACAATAAAATGCCCTTTTTCTTAATTAATTAATAACTTTAGTTTTATAACTCCAAATTTGACAAATAATATGTCTAAATCGATCGGCGCGACGAGCCCGTTCTATATATGCATTCCATGTTCCGAATTGCAGCATGCATCATATAAATAATGAGTATACAGCAAGTGTTATGAGAGCAAACCGGGCTAAAAACTTAATAAAATGCTTTAATCTTGTACCCCACACCTCACCCATGCGATGCTACATTTATTTCCATGCAAATTGTGCATCATTCATCATGGCATGATTGTTTGCTTGTCGCATTTTAATTCCTATGCTTGTGCACTCTATTTATGTTGGCCCATGTTTGTTTGGTTCTTCTTCGAATAGACGCTGAGCAGGGGATATACCAGGAATCCTAGGAGCACTACCCAGATCCGTCCCTCGCTTCAACTGAGCTACCAGGCAAGCACTACCACATGCTTGCATACATATAGTACCTATTGCCTCTATCTTATTCTTGCATCATTGAGTCGCGATTGCATTAAATTGAATCCCAAGTACTGCATAGCCTTTACTTTTAAGCCCCACCGAAGCTTGTTCCTCCATCCCATGAGCCATTACTACAGGAGTTGTTTGAGCCATGCGGGTCGTAGAACAGCATGTGTAGGGTATGTGAGTGTCTGATGGATAATGAGGTACCTAAACAACTTAACCTGAGTAGTAATAGGATAACTAATGAAAGTGGCACCGGTGAGCAATATCTGTTATTTGGTTTTCATGCTCACTTGTGTCCCGTAGGACCCCGAGTACTTGATTCCTGTTCCTTGACTATTCGCACTATCCACATCTGGGAGGCCTTATGGACCCCCCTGAGCTAGAGCTTGATTCATTCTTATTTCTTGGGGCCACAAAGTAGTTTGGGGCTTTATTACTATCCTGTACTTATGCCATGCTCGTTGGGTCCGTCTCGGAGCCGGCCAACTTTGTTGCGGGTAGCTTAATGGGGTGGCCCCCTGAAACATTTCTAAATCCTGTGATCGCTTTGTCGTGAATGCCTCGTTGGGTTTTGATTTGGTTTTTCCGAGGTTGATCGAGTGTGTGTTGCTATTTGTGCACCCTTGCAGGGTAAATCTTTCTGAAAGCCGTGTCCGCGGTTATGGATGACTTGGAGCACAGTTTCTTGATCATAGACAAGTATAACTAAAGTACCGCTTTTAATTTGACTAAGTACCTGACTAGTAAAAGTGTAACACTCATGGAATGGTTAATAAAACTGCCAACGGGTGTGGGGGTTGTTCGTCCGCTTCCTCGTTGGTAAGCGGGGAGGAGGATGGATCTGTTAATTACTGTTATAACTGTTGTTATTAATTCACGGACATCCTCCTATCATTGGTTAGGCGGATGGTTAGCAGGTATCTATAGACCTGTTAGGTATTATCTTTTGCTGCAATTGCGTCACCCAGGTTATGTCCCCTTTGGAGTCATAAAGACTTGCTGAGTACCCCTAGGGTCTCACACAATAAATTGTTTGATTCAGATGAACAGGTATACTCGCAAGATGGATACTGGGTGGAGGAGACGGACGATGTTGGCAACGATCACTCGGTGTAGATATTCCGGGAACGGGGATCCGTGAGATCTGTGGGCGGGATGTGTTTATTTATGTGGCATCTTATGCCGATTTGCTTCTTATCCGTACTCGGATCTTGTTTTCCGCTTCCGCCTGATACTCTGATGTTTGATGTATGAGGAGCTATCCTAAAATATTATCTCTATCTAGGATATTTGGATCTTGCCGTATGGCGTTGCAATATTTCTATTTATTTTTAGATGGAATGGCTCTGAGGACTGTTGTATGTGGCTTGCATACATACTCATTTGTGTATGTAGTTGATCCCTTCGCCTGCCGATTGCGCCGCTCATTCTTGTCCTGATGTTCTGGAAATGGTTAGGACAGCCGAAAGGTCTACCTGTGAGTGGCATTTGGCCCCATCGTACTATTTTAACCATTTTCGCTCATCCAGGCATGTAACTAAGAGCGTAATTCACCGAGGTAGTTACAATTGGTATCAGAGCCATCCCGCCCTTCAGGGTCTCAGCCAAATGGTCGTTTCCAGTCTAGCAAATATTTTTGGTAGCTATGTATACTAGGGAAAAACAAAACGTGAGAGTAGGACTGCTTCCATTTTTCTTCTTACCCACCCACCCACCCTTTTTCTGGTAAGGAAGTGTAACGTTTTCAATCCTCATCTAAAATTCAAACTAGGATTCACGTGTTCTGGGTTCCGTAGTACCATAGGTTGTGTGTGTGTGTGTGTGAATTCCTTGTCTATCTGTTGCATCCAACATGTTATCACTATTGGCCTTTTGGTTATCAACTATTGGTACATTCCATACCGACAGGCTTTTGCAAACCGACGCGATCTATCTGATTCATTGTATACCGACGCGATCTGTCTTACTCTTTGTTATCTGACATTATCTTGTTTGGGGTGTTCATTTCCGTAGTTGCCAATCTTTAGGTTCATCTTAAGAAGAAGGTGTTGGGATATGTGGTTTACTTATTCATGTGCGGAGTAATGATTTGAGTGCGGGATGGAGTCGCGACCATACCACTACTTTTCTCATTCGCTCTTGTATATTGAATTGGTAGAGTTACTAATCTTGATTCGTTAAGTGGTTTTATGATATAGTGGTATTTTAATGCGAAATTTGCGGAAATTTTTCTTTGTTAGCTTTGTACCACACTCCTTGTTCAATGTAAAGTATATGCTTAATATCTTCTAGGTGCTTTGAACTTTGTTGATATTTTAATATCATCTTAGTAAATTGTATCCTTTAATCTTGGTTAATTCCATCTTGGTACTATTTTGGATTATTATTATTCTCCATTATGGTACTAACTTGTGTTTTATATCAATCACAGGATGGCACCACCACGCCGTTCTGAGGAGGACATACAACCTGAACTGGGGACTGCGTTGGCAAGCATCGCCAATGCCTTGACATAATGCATAGAACCGATGGCGATTTGAAGAAAGTGTCAGGAGGAATGAGTTTGTTCCGCTACCTCCACCTCCCAAGCGAGGAGACATCAAAAGCTTCCTGAAATTCAACCCACGTCAATTTGACGTGTCTGATCAACCACTTGATGCTGATGATTGGTTGCGTGAGATGTCAAGGTTACTGGTGACTGTTGATGTTCCTGAGCAAGAATGGGTAAAATGTTCCACTCACCTTCTGAAGGGAGATGCAGCTCTGTGGTGGGAGAATTACCTCAAGGCAAACTACACTAGTTTTCAGCCTACTTGGGAACAGTTCACTGGAGCTTTCAAAGAGCAATATCATCGAAATTGTCATGGAGAGGATGAAGGAAGTGTTTCTCAACCTCAAGCAGGGCAATGACAATGTCAATACCTACATCAGAAACTTCATGAACCTTTCTCGGTATGGTGGCGATGAGATCTCTGATGATAAGAAGCAAAAGAGGTTCAGACAAGGGCTCAATGCATCGATTCAATATGCAATCACACATGCAAGGCCGTCTTTTCCGAACTCCAACATACAGCTGCAGAAGAGGCAAGTAGGCAAGTGTTTGAGGAGTCAAAGAAACACAACCGCGATGCAGCAAGCTCTTCACTATGTCAACTCCTTCTAAGCGCCGTGTCCGGGTTCCTAACACCCCACCGTCGCCCTGGCTCCACTAAGACCTTCAAGCTACGCGCAAGGCCACCAAACTCCTTCATTGCTGCTCCTGTGGGCTACAACCACAACTACCCCGAGCGCTGGCGGAGTCCCCGCTACGTTGCTCCACGTCCACCGGTGCTTGTTACACTTGTGGAAACACTGGGCATCAACACTGGAACTGTCCAATGAACAACAAAGCTCTTCCTCCACCACCTCCAAGACCTGCGGCAAGCTCTCCTATGGTTCGTGCACCACCACCTCGGGCTCTCAACATCAACACCAAGCCCGGGTCTACTGTTGCTCGTGCCAACTGTGTCAACGCCGCTCAAGCTAAGCATGCACCTGGAGTTGTGATGGGTATGCTTTCCGTTAACTTAGTCCCTGCACGAGTTTTGTTTGATTCTGGTGCATCGCATTCTTTTGTTTCTCACAAATTTGCAAATGATAATGAGTTAGCTATGGATCCTCTCCTTAAGCGGTTAATGGTCCTTTCTCCTGGAGCAACAATGGCAGCTTCTAAAATCAGCCATGGCAATCAAATTGAGATTGGTGGTTCTTCGTTCCCGGCTTCCTTGATTATTCTGGGAAATTCTGACATTAATGTTATCTTGGGCATGGATTGGTTGACAGCAAATGCAGCTGTGATTGGTTGTGCTGAACGCTCAGTTTCCCTGAAAATTCCTGAAGGCCATATAGTCTATTCTCTAAGTCTGACTCCTGCTATTCAGCTTTTCTCTTTGGCGGCTCTGAATGATGATGCTATGGAAGCTATTCAGAGTGTTCCGGTGGTCTATGAGTTCCCAGATGTCTTTCCTAAAGAGTTACCGGGTATGCCTCCTGACCGTGAGGTCGAGTTTGTGATTGAGCTTGAACCTGGTACCGCTCCTATTTCTAAGCGGCCTTATAAAATGGGTCCTGCTGAGTTGGCTGAACTCAAACGTCAGCTTGATGAACAAGAGAAGTTGGGTTTCATTTAGCATAGTACGTCTTCTTGGGGTAGCCCAACCATCTTTGTGAAGAAGCGAGACAAGACTGATAGACTTTGTGTTGACTATCGGGCTCTCAATGCTAAAACCATCAAGAATAAATATCCCCTTCCGCGGATTAATGATCTCTTCGATCACTAATGAGCTGTGGTTTTCTCTAAGCTTGATTTGAGAAGTGGATATCATCAAATCAAGATTCGCAAGGAAGATGTTCCTAAAACAGCTTTCACCACCTGCTATGGCCTGTATGAGTACACGGTCATGTCTTTCGGTCTGACCAACGCACCTGCCACCTTCTCGAGGCTTATGAACTCGGTTTTCATGGAGTATCTTGATAAGTTCGTTGTGGTCTATCTGGACGACATCCTAGTCTATTCTAAGTCAAAGGAAGAACATGAAGAACACCTTCGGTGTGTCCTAAACAAGCTTCGTGAGAACCGCCTGTATGCAAAGTTCTCCAAATGTGAGTTTTGGCTTCCTCAAGTCACCTATCTTGGTCACGTCATCTCTGCCAAGGGCATTGCCGTCAACCCAGAAACTATAAAGACAATTGTTGACTGGCTTCCTCCTGTAAATGTCAAAGAAGTCCAGAGTTTCCTTGGTTTGGCTAGTTATCGCCGCTTCGCGTGAACTTCTCGAAGATTGCGAAGCCTCTTACCGATCTCCTCAAGAAAGGCAAGAAATACCTTTGGACTCCTGCATGTCAAGCAAGCTTTGAAACACTCAAAGAGAAGCTCACTTCCACACCAGTCTTGATTCCTCCAGATACATCAAAGCCTTTCCAGATATTCTGTGACGCCTCATTGCAAGGATTGGGTGCGGTCCTTATGCAAGAAAAACAAGTTGTTGCTTATGCCTCTCGACAGTTGACGACGCATGAGATCAACTATCCTACACATGACCTCGAACTCGCAGCAGTTGTCTTTGCTTTGAAAGTATGGAGGCACTACTTGCTTGGCAACCGTTGTGAAATCTTTTCTGATCACAAGAGTCTGAAGTATATCTTCACACAGCCTGATCTCAACCTTCATCAGCGGAGGTGGATTGAAGCAATCAATGATTTCGATTTGACCATCAACTACACCGCAAAGCTAATGGCATGGCCGATGCTCTCACCCGCAAAGCTTATGTCAAGAACCTCATGGTGGAAGAACAACAGCCTCTTGTGCGAGGAATTCCGCCACTCAACCTTGAAATTGTGGATCAAGGGTATCTTCGAACCTTCAGCAACCCTCTTGGAAGAAAAGGTTCGCTCCATTCAACTTGGTGATCCTTACACTAAAAGATCATCTCCAACATTCAGCTTCAAGTATGAGTCCTTCCACGTCGATGACCAAGGCACTTTTCTTTGAACACCGGATGTTTGTTCCGAACTACCCGGTTTAAGAGAGCAAGTTCTCAAGGAGGCGCATGATTCGTTTCTTTCTATCCACCGGCAGCACAAAGATGTACATGGACTTGAAAACACAGTATTGGTGGCCTAGGTTGAAACGATATTGTGCCAAGTATGTCTCGGAGTGTGATGTCCGCCGAGAGTTAAAGCTGTCCATCGAAACCTTCCGTCTTCTACAGCCATTGAAACCTCCGAATGTAAATGGGAGAAAGTAGAGATGGACTTCATCACTGGTTTTCCTAGGTCGCAGAAGGGCAATGCAATCTTTGTTGTCATTGACAGGCTTTCTAAAGTGGCTCACTTCTTTCCCATCAAGGAAACAATTTACGCAATTGGGTTTGAGCTCTATATCAACAGTAATTGTCTCTCTGTATGGAGTTCCTCTTGAGATCAGTTCAGACTGGGAGCATCTTCACTTCCAAGTTCGGGAAGTTTCCAAAATGCTTTGGGAACAAAATTGAACTTCAAAGACTTACCACCCTCGATCGCAAGGACAAGTTAAAAGGATCAATCGATTACGAAGATATGCTTCGTGCTTGCGTCATCTCTTTCGGCATGAAGTGGGAAGAATGTCTTCCTTATGCTGAATTCTCTTACAACAACAGCTTCCAGAAAAGTCTAAAGATGGCACCATTTGAGGCTCTCTATGGTCGCAAATGCAGAACTCCGATTGGTTGGTCGGGCGCAGGTGAAAGAATATTGTTTGGCCCCGACATTGTAACTCAAGCGGAGGAGAAGGTTCACATCATTCTTGAAAATCTAAAGATTTCTCAAAGTTGCCAGAAGAGCAATTATGAAAGAAAGCACACGGACATGGAGTATGTCCCTGGTGATCTCGTTTACCTTCGTGTCACTCCCATGAGAGGCACGCACCGCTTTGGTATCAAAGGAAATCTGGCTCCTAGATACATCGGTCCATTCAAAATCCATGGAAGAAGAGGAGAAGTTGCTTATGCTCTTGAACTTCTTGAAAAACTCAAGGTCCATGATGTTTTCCACATCTCTCAACTCAAGAAGTGCTTCAAGGATCCTGGCAGGACCGTGGACCATGAGCTTATCAATCTACAAGAAGACATGTCTTATCAAGAACACCCCACAAAAATCCTTGAAGTCATAGAAAGAAGGACTCGCAACAAGTCCATCAAGTTCTGCAAGGTGCAGTGGTCGCACCATTCAGTCGATGAAGCCACTTGGGAACGTGAAGATGAGCTCCATGCCAAGTATCCTACCCTCTTTGAGTCTTCTTCTTCTTCCTAGAATCTCGGGGCGAGGTTCCTGTTTAGTGGGGGAGAGTTGTAGCATCCCAATTGTCTAACAATTGTAATGCTACTTGGTCTAGTAATATAATGGCTACTTCCTATATATAATTGTTGCATCATAATTATATCATGCTCATGTCATCATGCCACCTTGCATTTGAGCATCATATAAAACCCTTTTGATTTGGTTCTTCTCTCATATGCATATTAATTGCATTTGGCTCTTGATATATTGTATTTGAATCTTGATATATGCTTGATGCCCAAGTTGAGTTGGGGGCATATCTTTTATTTAATTCCACCACCCTTCTTGTCACCACCCCATCATTCCACCACCCTACTACATGTGAGCTTTGCATTTTATCTTGTTTTCATCTCTAGCTCATATATGTTGGGATGGATCTACTTCTAACTCCACATGATCTCATATATGCACCATATTGTTTCCACATTATTGGTTTATGAGAGCCACATGGCCACCTTTGCATGCCTTGTGAGTGGAACCCTTTTCTAGCTTCCATATGGGTTGTTTTGGGGTTTATTCTCATGTTGGGATATTTTTGGGCTTACTAAATACCTAGTGGCACATACACACTAGCATGCCTCATTTTTATTCAAATATGGTCATCCCCTTCTACTCCACATGGAGCATCCCTTTAATTCTTTTTGCTTGGCCTTTATTCCACATTTTGGGAGTGCATAATAATAATGCCATGTTATTAGTATTGTTTTCACAAGAAAAAACATGACATTTAATGTTTTGCATGGGCCATGCAACCATCATCAACCCCTTTTCCTTTCTTTGGTTTTTCTTTGTTTTGAGTGGAACCTTCCTCTTGTGAGATCTTCTCTTTTTCTCTCTTCTTCTCTACCTCATCAACCTCACTTGTGTAGGGCCTTGCATGAGCTTGAAAGATCACCCCCATGTCCATCTTAATCCTACCCTAAAAACCCTACCCCTTCTCTCCTCCTCCCCAACCATTTCTCTTTGCTTGTTTCTTTTGTGTTGGTCTTGCCAAAACCCAAAACCCTTGTGCTTGATCATGAGATGTTCATGATCACACCCTAACCCTCATCACCCCCTCTACCCCTAACCTAAACCTAAACCCTAACCGAGCCCTCCATCTAGCTAACCCGAGCCACCCTCTCTAGCTTTACTCTAACCTATCACTCATCTCTCTCTCCCTTTCTCCCTCTCTCTACCACGCTGGCCCCACCCCAGCTACCCCCTACCCCAACCCTAGCACCAGCCTACCCCGAGCCATTACCCATCCTAACCTAGCTCAACCCGAGCCTTCCCCTCCCTTTTTTTTCTCTCTCTCCCTGCCTTGCTGGACCTAGCCGAGCCTGGCCTCACCCCTCTGCTGGCCCCCCCTTGCAGCCTCTGCCTAACCTCTCCATGACGAGCACGTGAGGAGGAGTAAAGGTGGCCGAGGCCACCTTTATCTCAACCCACTCCCGCACGGCACCCTCCCCTCTCCCTCTGCTATCTACCCTCTCGCGACCCCTGCCTCTCCCAGATCCACCCCGAGCCTCTGCCCCGACTCTCCTTCCCCTGCCGCCAGCTCCTCCCGCCGGTCACCGCCTGTACCACCGCCACTTCATCGTTCCGACCGGCGAGCGCGACGTGGAGGTGATCAAGGAGACGGAGGAGGTTCTTCTGCATTGCCCGGAACATGCCAGCGAGAAGACGACGCCCTGCTGACGCTAGAACCCTCGCCGCTCCGCCGCAAACCCTAGATCCGGGTCGTCTGCAACCTCACCGCTCTGCAGCTCTCCGCCTCGATCCAAGCCCTCCATCGAGCCCGCGCTGAGCCCCTGTACCTCCCAGACACCCCCCTCTTCGCCGTCGTTATTTGGCCGCGCCGGACCATACACCAAACACTCTCTGCGCGCCGGCGTCCGTGTTCGTTTCCAGACCGTGGTGTCGCATAGGTAGATCTAGCTGCCTACCGCTTACCTTGCAGCAATCACAAGCCAGCGCAGTGGTAGCCACGCCTGTGGCAAGACGAGGTCATGGTTCGATCCTCTGCCACAAGTTTGCCTCTCGAGCACCGCTCGTCAGAGAAAGAGAAGAAAACCAGTAGTTGTCGCCATCTTGCACATACCCCCCTCCACAAATTTTTGCCGTAACCCGCGCTCCAGCTCGTCCCCAGCTATCATCCTCTGCGGGTTCAGCCACGGGCACGTGGGCCCCTAGCTGCTGGGCCCCCTGGCAGTCTCAGTGGCTAGGAAAACAGCATGTAAAAAGCTTTCATGGCGGATCTCACCAGTCACAGCGGCCCACCGTCGGTGGCTTGGGTTGAGTTAAATGCAGGTGTAAAAAGTTTCCCTGTTTAGCTGTTTTAACAAAACAAATTCAAAATGTTTAAATTCAAATTCTAATCTGTTTCTAAATTACTTTTAAATTATAAATCCAAATAATTCAAATGATATATGTTTTGGAATCAGAAAAATGTGAGGAATTCAAATATGCTATTCAAAATACTGTTTGAGCACTTTAAAATTTCGAGATGATTAAAATTACAATAAAATGCCCTTTTTCTTAATTAATTAATAACTTTAGTTTTATAACTCCAAATTTGACAAATAATATGTCTAAATCGATCGGCGCGACGAGCCCGTTCTATATATGCATTCCATGTTCCGAATTGCAGCATGCATCATATAAATAATGAGTATACAGCAAGTGTTATGAGAGCAAACCGGGCTAAAAACTTAATAAAATGCTTTAATCTTGTACCCCACACCTCACCCATGCCATGCTACATTTATTTCCATGCAAATTGTGCATCATTCATCATGGCATGATTGTTTGCTTGTCGCATTTTAATTCCTATGCTTGTGCACTCTATTTATGTTGGCCCTTGTTTGTTTGGTTCTTCTTCGAATAGACGCTGAGCAGGGGATATACCAGGAATCCTAGGAGCACTACCCAGATCCGTCCCTCGCTTCAACTGAGCTACCAGACAAGCACTACCACATGCTTGCATACATATAGTACCTATTGCCTCTATCTTATTCTTGCATCATTGAGTCATGATTGCATTAAATTGAATCCCAAGTACTGCATAG
The DNA here is from genome assembly GCA_023614405.1 of Avena insularis. Lineage (NCBI taxonomy): Eukaryota > Viridiplantae > Streptophyta > Magnoliopsida > Poales > Poaceae > Avena > Avena insularis. Next base: position 259,026,064 of record CM042690.1, on the reverse strand, counting down.
CCTTTACTTTTAAGCCCCACCGAAGCTTGTTCCTCCATCCCATGAGCCATTACTACAGGAGTTGTTTGAGCCATGCGGGTCGTAGAACAGCATGTGTAGGGTATGTGAGTGTCTGATGGATAATGAGGTACCTAAACAACTTAACCTGAGTAGTAATAGGATAACTAATGAAAGTGGCACCGGTGAGCAATATCTGTTATTTGGTTTTTCATGCTCACTTGTGTCCCGTAGGACCTCGAGTACTTGATTCCTGTTCCTTGACTATTCGCACTATCCACATCCGGGAGGCCTTATGGACCCCCCTGAGCTAGAGCTTGATTCATTCTTATTTCTTGGGGCCACAAAGTAGTTTGGGGCTTTATTACTATCATGTACTTATGCCATGCTTTACTACTTTATTTAAGATTGTGCGAGGAGCACCTGTACTGTTTTTGATGCGGAGTGTTTTCGCGGTATCGACAAGCCCAGTCACACTTTCGAGTTCCCAGTCGTTTACAGCCATTGACGCAAACCTTGGGTCCGTCTCGGAGCCGGCCAACTTTGTTGCGGGTAGCTTAATGGGGTGGCCCCCTGAAACATTTTTGAATCCTGTGATCGCTTTGTCGTGAATGCCTCGTTGGGTTTTGATCTGGTTTTTCCGAGGTTGATCGAGTGTGTGTTGCTATTTGTGCACCCCTGCAGGGTAAATCTTTCTGAAAGCCGTGTCCGCGGTTATGGACGACTTGGAGCACAGTTTCTCGATCATAGACAAGTATAACTAAAGTACCGCTTTTAATTTGACTAAGTACCTGACTAGTAAATAGTGTAACACTCATGGAATGGTTAATAAAACTGCCAACGGGTGTGGGGGTTGTTTGTCCGCTTCCTCGTTGGTAAGTAGGGAGGAGGATGGATCTGTTAATTACTGTTATAACTGTTGTTATTAATTTACGGACATCCGTCTATCATTGGTTAGGCGGATGGTTAGCAGGTATCTATAGACCTGTTAGGTATTATCTTTTGCTGCAATTGCGTCACCCCAGGTTATGTCCCCTTTGGAGGCATAAAGACTTGCTGAGTACCCCTAGGGTCTCACACGATAAATTGTTTGATTCAGATGAACAGGTATACTCGCAAGATGGATACTGGGTGGAGGAGACGGACGATGTTGGCAACGATCCCTCGGTGTAGAGATTCCGGGAACGGGGATCCGTGAGATCTGTGGGCGGGATGTGTTTATTTATGTGGCATCTTATGCCGATTTGCTTCTTGTTTTCCGCTTGTTTTCTCGGATCTTGTTTTCCGCTTCCGCCTGATACTCTGATGTTTGATGTATGAGGAGCTATCCTAAAATATTATCTCTATCTAGGATATTTGGATCTTGCCATAAGGTGTTGCAATATTTCTATTTCTTTTTAGATGGAATGGCTCTGAGGACTGTTGTATGTGGCTTGCATACATACTCACTTGTGTATGTAGTTGATCCCTTCGCCTGCCGATTACGCCGCTCGTTCTTGTCCCGATGTTCTGGAAATGGTTAGGACGGCCGAAAGGTCTACCTATGAGTGGCATTTGGCCCCACCGTACTATTTTAACCATTTTCGCTCATCCAGGCATGTAACTCAGAGCATAATTCACCGAGGTAGTTACATTAGTAAAAATAACACACATGCAATGACACTTGTAGATCCATAGGTGGATTGTGAAAAGAACACACATTTCAATGACTCTGCAAGATCCATATGTGGTATGTGAATAGAACATACATTTCAATGACTCTAGTTGTTGATAGTAAAAAGAACACACATGCATTGACACTGGTGGATCCATAGGTGGATTGTGAAAAGAACACACATGCAATGACACTGGTGGATCCATAGGTGGTATGTGAAAAGAACACACATTTCAATGACTCTGGTTGTTGTTAGTAAAAAGAACACACATGCAATGACACTGGTGGATCCATAGGTGGATTGTGAAAACAACACACATGCAATGACACTGGTGGATCCATATGTGGTATGTGAAAAGAACACACATGCAATAACTTTGGTTGTTGTTAGTAAAAAGAACACACATGCAATGACACTGGTGGATCCATGGGTGGATTATGACAAGAACACACTTCAATGACACTGGTGGATCCATAGTTTGTATGTGAAAAGAACACACATTTCAATGACTCTGGTTGTTGTTAGTAAAAAGAACACACATGCAATGACACTGGTGGATCCATAGGTGGATTGTGAAAAGAGCACACATGGAATGACACTCATGGATCCATATGTGGTATGTGAAAAGAACACACATGCAATGACACTGGTGGATCCATGTGTGGTCTCTAAAGAGAACACACATTTCAATGACACTGGTGGATCCATATGTGGTATGTGAAAAGAACAGTCATAAAATGATTCTAGTTGTTGTTAGTAAAAAGAACACACATGCAATGATACCGGTGGATCCATAGGTGGATTGTGAAAAGAACACACATGCAATGACACTGGTGGATCCATATGTGGTATGTGAAAAGAACAGTCATGAAATGACTCTAGTTGTTGTTAGTAAAAAGAACACACATGCAATGACACTGGTGGATCCATAGGTGGATTGTGAAAAGAACACACATGCAATGACACTGGTGGATCCATAGGTGGATTGTGAAAAGAACACACATGCAATGACACTGGTGGATCCAGTTGTGGTATGTGAAAAGAACACACATGCAATGACTCTGGTTGTTGTTAGTAAAAAGAACACACATGCAATGACACTGGTGGATCCATGTGTGGTATGTGAAAAGAACACACATTTCAATGACTCTGGTTGTTGTTAGTAAAAAGAACACACATGCAATGACACTGGTGGATCCATAGGTGGATTGTGAAAAGAACACACATGCAATGACACTGGTGGATCCATAGGTGGATTGTGAAAAGAACACACATGCAATGACACTGGTGGATCCATAGGTGGTATGTGAAAAGAACACAGATTTGAATGACTCTGGTTGTTAGTAAAAGGAACACACATGCAATGACACTGGTGGATCCATATGTGGTATGTGAAAAGAACACACATTTCAATGACTCTGGTTGTTGTTAGTAACAAGAACACACATGCAATGACACTGGTGGATCCATGTGTGGTCTCTAAAGAGAACACACATTTCAATGACTCTAGTTGTTGTTAGTAAACATAACACACATGCAATGACACTGGTGGATCCATGTGTGGTCTCTGAAGAGAACACACATGCAATGACTCTGGATGCTGTTAGTAAAAAGAACACACATGCAATGACACTGGTGGATCCATAGGTGGATTGTGAAAAGAACACACATTTCAATGACTCTGGTGGATACATATGTGGTATGTGAAAAGAACACACATTTCAATGACTCTGGTTGTTGTTAGTAAAAATAAAACACATGCAATGACACTGGTGGATCCATAGGTGGATTATGAAAAGAGCACACATGCAATGACACTGGTGGATCCATTTGTGGTCTCTGAAGAGAACACACATTTCAATGACACTGGTGGATCCATATGTGGTATGTGAAAAGAACAGTCATGAAATGACTCTTGTTGTTGTTAGTAAAAAGAACACACATGCAATGACACTGGTGGATCCATAGGTGGATTGTGAAAAGAACACACATGCAATGACACTGGTGGATCCATATGTGGTATGTCAAAAGAACACACATGCAATGACTCTGGTTGTTCTTAGTAAAAAGAACACACATGCAATGACACTGGTGGACCATGTGTGGTCTCTGAAGAGAACACACATTTCAATAACACCGGTGGATCCATATGTGGTATGTGAAAAGAACACACATGCAATAACTTTGGTTGTTGTTAGTAAAAAGAACACACATGCAATGACACTGGTGGATCCATGGGTGGATTATGACAAGAACACACTTCAATGACACTGGTGGATCCATAGTTTGTATGTGAAAAGAACACACATTTCAATGACTCTGGTTGTTGTTAGTAAAAAGAACACACATGCAATGACACTGGTGGATCCATAGGTGGATTGTGAAAAGAGCACACATGGAATGACACTCATGGATCCATATGTGGTATGTGAAAAGAACACACATGCAATGACACTGGTGGATCCATGTGTGGTCTCTAAAGAGAACACACATTTCAATGACACTGGTGGATCCATATGTGGTATGTGAAAAGAACAGTCATAAAATGATTCTAGTTGTTGTTAGTAAAAAGAACACACATGCAATGATACCGGTGGATCCATAGGTGGATTGTGAAAAGAACACACATGCAATGACACTGGTGGATCCATATGTGGTATGTGAAAAGAACAGTCATGAAATGACTCTAGTTGTTGTTAGTAAAAAGAACACACATGCAATGACACTGGTGGATCCATAGGTGGATTGTGAAAAGAACACACATGCAATGACACTGGTGGATCCATAGGTGGATTGTGAAAAGAACACACATGCAATGACACTGGTGGATCCAGTTGTGGTATGTGAAAAGAACACACATGCAATGACTCTGGTTGTTGTTAGTAAAAAGAACACACATGCAATGACACTGGTGGATCCATGTGTGGTATGTGAAAAGAACACACATTTCAATGACTCTGGTTGTTGTTAGTAAAAAGAACACACATGCAATGACACTGGTGGATCCATAGGTGGATTGTGAAAAGAACACACATGCAATGACACTGGTGGATCCATAGGTGGATTGTGAAAAGAACACACATGCAATGACACTGGTGGATCCATAGGTGGTATGTGAAAAGAACACAGATTTGAATGACTCTGGTTGTTAGTAAAAGGAACACACATGCAATGACACTGGTGGATCCATATGTGGTATGTGAAAAAGAACACACATTTCAATGACTCTGGTTGTTGTTAGTAAAAAGAACACACATGCAATGACACTGGTGGATCCATGTGTGGTCTCTAAAGAGAACACACATTTCAATGACTCTAGTTGTTGTTAGTAAACATAACACACATGCAATGACACTGGTGGATCCATGTGTGGTCTCTGAAGAGAACACACATGCAATGACTCTGGATGCTGTTAGTAAAAAGAACACACATGCAATGACACTGGTGGATCCATAGGTGGATTGTGAAAAGAACACACATTTCAATGACTCTGGTGGATACATATGTGGTATGTGAAAAGAACACACATTTCAATGACTCTGGTTGTTGTTAGTAAAAATAAAACACATGCAATGACACTGGTGGATCCATAGGTGGATTATGAAAAGAGCACACATGCAATGTCACTGGTGGATCCATTTGTGGTCTCTGAAGAGAACACACATTTCAATGACACTGGTGGATCCATATGTGGTATGTGAAAAGAACAGTCATGAAATGACTCTTGTTGTTGTTAGTAAAAAGAACACACATGCAATGACATTGGTGGATCCATAGGTGGATTGTGAAAAGAACACACATGCAATGACACTGGTGGATCCATATGTGGTATGTCAAAAGAACACACATGCAATGACTCTGGTTGTTCTTAGTAAAAAGAACACACATGCAATGACACTGGTGGATCCATGTGTGGTCTCTGAAGAGAACACACATTTCAATGACACCGGTGGATCCATATGTGGTATGTGAAAAGAACACACATGAAATGACTCCAGTTGTTGTTAGTAAAAAGAACACACATGCAATGACACTGGTGGATCCATAGGTGGATTGTGAAAAGAACACACATGCAATGACACTGGTGGATCCATAGGTGGATTCTGAAAAGAGCACACATGCAATGACACTGGTTGATCCATATGTGGTATGTGAAAAGAACACACATGCAATGACTCCAGTTGTTGTTAGTAAAAAGAACACAGATGCAATGACACTGGTGGATCTATGTGTGGTATCTGAAAAGAACACACATTTTAATGACACTAGTGGATCCATAGGTGGATTGTGAAAAGAACACACATGCAATGACACTGGTGGATCCATATGTGGTATGTGAAAAGAACACACATGCAATGACTCTGGTTGTTGTTAGTAAAATGAACACACATGCAATGACACTAGTGGATCCATGTGTGGTCTCTGAAGAGAACACACATTTCAATGACACCGGTGGATCCATATGTGGTATGTTAAAAGAACACACATGAAATGAGTCCAGTTGTTGTCAGTAAAAAGAACACACATGCAATGACACTGGTGGATCCATAGGTGGATTTTGAAAAGAACACACATGCAATGACACTGGTGGATCCATAGGTGGATTGTGAAAAGAGCACACATGCAATGCCACTGGTGGATCCATATGTGGTATGTGAAAAGAACACACATGCAATGACTCTAGTTGTTGTTAGTAAAAAGAACACACATGCAATGACACTGGTGGATCCATGTGTGGTCTCTGAAGAGAACAGACATTTCAATGACACTGGTGGATCCATATATGGTATGTGAAAAGAACAGTCATGAAATGACTCTAGTTGTTGTTAGTAAAAAGAACACACATGCAATGACACTGGTAGATCCATAGGTGGATTGTGAAAATATCACACATGCAATGACACTGTGGATCCATATGTGGTATGTGAAAAGTACACACATGCAATGACTCCAGTTGTTGTTAGTAAAAAGAACACATGCAATGACACTGGTGGATCCATAGGTGGATTGTGAAAAGAACACACATGCAATGACACTGGTGGATCCATATGTGGTATGTGAAAAGAACACACATGAAATGACTCTGGTTGTTGTTAGTAAAAAGAACACACATGCATTGACACTGGTGGATCCATAGGTGGATTGTGAAAAGAACACACATGCAATGACACTAGTAGATCCATAGGTGGTATGTGAAAAGAACACACATTTCAATGACTCTGGTTGTTGTTAGTAAAAAGAACACACATGCAATGACACTGGTGGATCCATAGGTGGATTGTGAAAACAACACACATGCAATGACACTGGTGGATCCATATGTGGTATGTGAAAAGAACACACATGCAATGACTCTGGTTGTTATTAGTAAAATGAACACACATGGAATGACACTGGTGGATCCATAGGTGGATTGTGAAAAGAACACACTTGCAATGACACTGGTGGATCCATAGGTGGTATGTGAAAAGAACACACATTTTAATGACTCTGGTTATTGTTAGTAAAAAGAACACACATGCAATGACACTGGTGGATCCATTGGTGGATTGTGAAAAGAGCACACATGGAATAACACTCGTGGATCCATATGTGGTATGTGAAAAGAACACACATGCAATGACACTGGTGGATCCATGTGTGGTCTCTGAAGAGAACACACATTTCAATGACACTAGTGGATCCATATGTGGTATGTGAAAAGAACAGTCATGAAATGACTTTAGTTGTTGTTAGTAAAAAGAACACACATGCAATGACACTAGTGGATCCATAGGTGGATTGTGAAAAGAACACACATGCAATGACACTGGTGGATCCATATGTGGTATGTGCAAAGAACAGTCATGAAATGACTCTAGTTGTTGTTAGTAAAAAGAACACACATGCAAGGACACTGGTGGATCCATAGGTGGATTGTGAAAAGAACAAACATGCAATGACACTGGTGGATCCAGTTGTGGTATGTGAAAAGAACACACATGCAATGACACTGGTGGATCCAATTGTGGTATGTGAAAAGAACACACATGCAATGACTCTTGTTGCTGTTAGTAAAAGTAACACACATGCAATGACACCGGTGGATCCATGTGTGGTCTCTGAAGAGAACACACATGACATGACTCTGGTTGTTGTTAGTAAAAAGAACACACATGCAATGACACTGGTGGATCCATGTGTGGTCTCTAAAGAGAACGCACATTTCAATGACTCTAGTTGTTGTTAGTAAGAATAACACACATGCAATGACACTGGTGGATCCATGTGTGGTCTCTAAAGAGAACAAACGTGCAATGACTCTGGTTGCTGTTAGTAAAAAGAACACACATGCAATGACACTGGTGGATCCATAGGTGGATTGTGAAAAGAACACACATTTCAATGACTCTGGTGGATACATATGTGGTATGTGAAAAGAACACACATTTCAATGACTCTGGTTGTTGTTAGTAAAAATAAAACACATGCAATGACACTGGTGGATCCATAGGTGGATTATGAAAAGAGCACACATGCAATGACACTGCTGGATCCATATGTGGTATGTGAAAAGAACACACATGGAAGGACTCCAGTTGTTGTTAGTAAAAAGAACACACATGCAATGACACTGGTGGATCCATTTGTGGTCTCTTAAGAGAACACACATTTCAATGACACTGGTGGATCCATGTGTGGTCTTTGAAGAGAACACACGTGCAATGACTCCAGTTGTTGTTAGTAAAAAGAACACACATGCAATGACACTGGTGGATCCATGTGTGGTATGTGAAAAGAACACACATGCAATGACTCTGGTTGTTGTTAGTAAAAAGAACACATGCAATGACACTGGTGGATCCATAGGTGGATTGTGAAAAGAACGCACATGCAATGACACTGGTGGATCCATATGTGGTATGTGAAAAGAACACACATGAAATGACTCTGGTTGTTGTTAGTAAAAAGAACACACATGCATTGACACTGGTGGATCCATAGGTGGATTGTGAAAAGAACACACATGCAATGACACTGGTAGATCCATAGGTGGTATGTGAAAAGAACACACATTTCAATGACTCTGGTTGTTGTTAGTAAAAAGAACACACATGCAATGACACTGGTGGATCCATAGGTGGATTGTGAAAACAACACACATGCAATGACACTGGTGGATCCATATGTGGTATGTGAAAAGAACACACATGCAATGACTCTGGTTGTTATTAGTAAAATGAACACACATGGAATGACACTGGTGGATCCATAGGTGGATTGTGAAAAGAACACACTTGCAATGACACTGGTGGATCCATAGGTGGTATGTGAAAAGAACACACATTTTAATGACTCTGGTTATTGTTAGTAAAAAGAACACACATGCAATGACACTGGTGGATCCATTGGTGGATTGTGAAAAGAGCACACATGGAATAACACTCGTGGATCCATATGTGGTATGTGAAAAGAACACACATGCAATGACACTGGTGGATCCATGTGTGGTCTCTGAAGAGAACACACATTTCAATGACACTAGTGGATCCATATGTGGTATGTGAAAAGAACAGTCATGAAATGACTTTAGTTGTTGTTAGTAAAAAGAACACACATGCAATGACACTAGTGGATCCATAGGTGGATTGTGAAAAGAACACACATGCAATGACACTGGTGCATCCATATGTGGTATGTGCAAAGAACAGTCATGAAATGACTCTAGTTGTTGTTTGTAAAAAGAACACACATGCAAGGACACTGGTGGATCCATAGGTGGATTGTGAAAAGAACAAACATGCAATGACACAGGTGGATCCAGTTGTGGTATGTGAAAAGAACACACATGCAATGACACTGGTGGATCCAGTTGTGGTATGTGAAAAGAACACACATGCAATGAGTCTGGTTGTTGTTAGTAAAAGTAACACACATGCAATGACACCGGTGGATCCATGTGTGGTCTCTGAAGAGAACACACATGACATGACTCTGGTTGTTGTTAGTAAAAAGAACACACATGCAATGACACTGGTGGATCCATGTGTGGTCTCTAAAGAGAACACACATTTCAATGACTCTAGTTGTTGTTAGTAAGAATAACACACATGCAATGATACTGGTGGATCCATGTGTGGTCTCTAAAGAGAACAAACGTGCAATGACTCTGGTTGCTGTTAGTAAAAAGAACACACATGCAATGACACTGGTGGATCCATAGGTGGATTGTGAAAAGAACACACATTTCAATGACTCTGGTGGATACATATGTGGTATGTGAAAAGAACACACATTTCAATGACTCTGGTTGTTGTTAGTAAAAATAAAACACATGCAATGACACTAGTGGATCCATAGGTGGATTATGAAAAGAGCACACATGCAATGACACTGCTGGATCCATATGTGGTATGTGAAAAGAACACACATGCAAGGACTCCAGTTGTTGTTAGTAAAAAGAACACACATGCAATGACACTGGTGGATCCATTTGTGGTCTCTTAAGAGAACACACATTTCAATGACACTGGTGGATCCATGTGTGGTCTTTGAAGAGAACACACGTGCAATGACTCCAGTTGTTGTTAGTAAAAAGAACACACATGCAATGACACTGGTGGATCCATGTGTGGTATGTGAAGAGAACACACATGCAATGACTCTGGTTGTTGTTAGTAAAAAGAACACATGCAATGACACTGGTGGATCCATAGGTGGATTGTGAAAAGAACACACATGCAATGACACTGGTGGATCCATATGTGGTATGTGAAAAGAACACACATGAAATGACACTGGTGGATCCATGTGTGGTCTTTGAAGAGAACACACGTGCAATGACTCCAGTTGTTGTTAGTAAAAAGAACACACATGCAATGACACTGGTGGATCCATAGGTGGATTGTGAAAAGAACACACATGCAATGACTCTGGTTGTTGTTAGTAAAAAGAACACATGCAATGACACTCGTGGATCCATAGGTGGATTGTGAAAAGAACACACATTTCAATGACTCTGGTGGATACATATGTGGTATGTGAAGAGAACACACATTTCAATGACTCTGGTTGTTGTTAGTAAAAATAAAACACATGCAATGACACTAGTGGATCCATAGGTGGATTATGAAAAGAGCACACATGCAATGACACTGGTGGATCCATTTGTGGTATCTGAAGAGAACACACATTTCAATGACACTAGTGGATCCATATGTGGTATGTGAAAAGAACAGTCATGAAATGACTCTTGTGGATCCATATGTGGTATGTGAAAAGAACAGTCATGAAATGACTCTTGTTGTTGTTAGTAAAAAGAACACACATGCAATGACACTGGTGGATCCATAGGTGGATTGTGAAAAGAAAACACATGCAATGACACTGGTGGATCCATATCTGGTATGTGAAAAGAACACACATGCAATGACTCTGGTTGTTGTTAGTAAAAAGAACACACATGCAATGACACTGGTGGACCATGTGTGGTCTCTGAAGAGAACACACATTTCAATGACACCGGTGGATCCATATGTGGTATGTGAAAAGAACACACATGAAAAGACTCCAGTTGTTGTTAGTAAAAAGAACACACATGCAATGACACTAGTGGATCCATAGGTGGATTGTGAAAAGAACACACATGCAATGACACTGGTGGATCCATAGGTGGATTCTGAAAAGAGCACACATGCAATGCCACTAGTTGATCCATATGTGGTATGTGAAAAGAACACACATGCAATGACTCCAGTTGTTGTTAGTAAAAAGAACACAGATGCAATGACACTGGTGGATCTATGTGTGGTATCTGAGGAGAACACACATTTCAATGAGACTAGTGGATCCATAGGTGGATTGTGAAAAGAACACACATGCAATGACACTGGTGGATCCATATGTGGTATGTGCAAAGAACACACATGCAATGACTCTGGTTGTTGTTAGTAAAAAGAACACACATGCAATGACACTAGTGGATCCATGTGTGGTCTCCGAAGAGAACACACATTTCAATGACACCGGTGGATCCATATGTGGTATGTTAAAAGAACACACATGAAATGACTCCAGTTGTTGTCAGTAAAAAGAACACACATGCAATGACACTGGTGGATCCATAGGTGGATTTTGAAAAGAACACACATGCAATGACACTGGTGGATCCATAGGTGGATTGTGAAAAGAGCACACATGCAATGCCACTAGTGGATCCATATGTGGTATGTGAAAAGAACACACATGCAATGACTCTAGTTGTTGTTAGTAAAAAGAACACACATGCAATGACACTGGTGGATCCATGTGTGGTCTCTGAAGAGAACACACATTTCAATGACACTTGTGGATCCATATATGGTATGTGAAAAGAACAGTCATGAAATGACTCTAGTTGTTGTTATCAAAAAGAACACACATGCAATAACACTGGTAGATCCATAGGTGGATTGTGAAAAGAGCACACATGCAATGACACTGTGGATCCATATGTGGTATGTGAAAAGAACACACATGCAATGACTCCAGTTGTTGTTAGTAAAAAGAACTCATGCAATGACACTGGTGGATCCATAGGTGGATTGTGAAAAGAACACACATGCAATGACACTGGTGGATCCATATGTGGTATGTGAAAAGAACACACATGAAATGACTCTGGTTGTTGTTAGTAAAAAGAACACACATGCAATGACACTGGTGGATCCATAGGTGGATTGTGAAAAGAGCACACATGCAATGACACTAGTATATCCATAGGTGGTATGTGAAAAGAACACACATTCAATGACTCTGGTTATTGTTATTAAAAGAAATACACATGCAATGACACTAGTGGATCCGTAGGTGGATTGTGAAAACAACACACATGCAATGACACTGGTGGATCCATATGTGGTATGTGAAAAGAACACACATGCAATGACTCTGGTTGTTATTAGTAAAAAGAACACACATGGAATGACACTGGTGGATCCATAGGTGGATTGTGAAAAGAACACACTTGCAATGACACTGGTGGATCCATAGGTGGTATGTGAAAAGAACACACATTTTAATGACTCTGGTTATTGTTAGTAAAAAGAACACACATGCAATGACACTGGTGGATCCATATGTGGTATGTGAAAAGAACACACATGCAATGACTCTGGTTGTTGTTAGTAAAAAGAACACACACGCAATGACACTGGTGGATCCATGTGTGGTCTTTGAAGAGAACACACATTTCAATGACACCGGTGGATCCATATGTGGTATGTGAAAAGAACACACATGAAAAGACTCCAGTTGTTGTTAGTAAAAAGAACACACATGCAATGACACTGGTGGATCCATAGGTGGATTCTGAAAAGAACACACATGCAATGACACTGGTGGATCCATAGGTGGATTCTGAAAAGAACACACATGCAATTACACTAGTGGATCCATATGTGGTATGTGAAAAGAACACACATGCAATGGCTCCAGCTGTTGTTAGTAAAAAGAACACAGATGCAATGACACTAGTAGATCTATTTGTGGTATCTGAGGAGAACACACATTTCAATGAGACTAGTGGATCCATAGGTGGATTGTGAAAAGAACACACATGCAATGACACTGGTGGATCCATATGTGGTATGTGAAAAGAACACACATGCAATGACTCTGGTTGTTGTTAGTAAAAAGAACACACATGCAATGACACTAGTGGATCCATGTGTGGTCTGAAAGAACACACATTTCAATGACACCGGTGGATCCATATGTGGTATGTTAAAAGAACACACATGAAATGACTCTAGTTGTTGTCAGTAAAAAGAACACACATGCAATGACACTGGTGGATCCATAGGTGGATTTTGAAAAGAACACACATGCAATGACACTGGTGGATCCATAGGTGGATTGTGAAAAGAGCACACATGCAATGCCACTGGTGGATCCATATGTGGTATGTGAAAAGAACACACATGCAATGACTCTAGTTGTTGTTAGTAACAAAGAACACACATGCAATGACACTGGTGGATCCATGTGGTCTCTGAAGAACACACATTTCAATGACCTTTGGTGGATCCATATATGGTATGTGAAAAGAACAGTCATGAAATGACTCTAGTTGTTGTTAGTAAAAAGAACACACATGCAATGACACTGGTAGATCCATAGGTGGATTGTGAAAAGAGCATACTTGCAATGACACTGTGGATCCATATGTGGTATGTGAAAAGAACACACATGCAATGACTCCAGTTGTTGTTAGTAAAAAGGACACATGCAATGACACTGGTGGATCCATAGGTTGATTGTGAAAAGAACACACATGCAATGACACTGGTGGATCCATATGTGGTATGTGAAAAGAACACACATGAAATGACTCTGGTTGTTTTTAGTAAAAAGAACACACATGCATTGACACTGGTGGATCCATAGGTGGATTGTGAAAATAACACAGATGCAATGACACTGGTAGATCCATAGGTGGTATGTGAAAAGAACACACATTTCAATGACTCTGGTTGTTGTTAGTAAAAAGAACACACATGCAATGACACTGGTGGATCCATGGGTGGATTGTGAAAACAACACACATGCAATGACACTGGTGGATCCATGTGTGGTATGTGAAAAGAACACACATTCAATGACTTAGTTGTTATTAGTAAAAAAGAACACACATGCAATGACCTTGGTGGATCCATAGGTGGATTGTGAAAAGAACACACTTGCAATGACCTTTGGTGGATCCATAGGTGTTATGTGAAAAGAACACACATGCAATGACTCTGGTTGTTATTAGTAAAAGAACACACATGCAATGACGTGGATTGACCTGGTGGATCCATAGGTGGATTCTGAAAAGAACACACATGCAATGACACTGGTGGATCCATAGGTGGATTGTGAAAAGAGCACACATGCAATGACACTGGTGGATCCATATGTGGTATGTGAAAAGAACACACATGCAATGACTCCAGTTGTTGTTAGTAAAAAGAGAACACATGCAATGACACTCGTGGATCCATAGGTGGATTGTGAAAAGAACACACATGCAATGACACTTGTGGATCCATATGTGGTATGTGAAAAGAACACACATGCAATGACTCTGGTTGTTGTTAGTAAAGAGAACACATGCATTGACACTAGTGGATCCATAGGTGGATTATGAAAAGAACACACATACAATGACCTTTGGTGGATCCATAGGTGGTATGTGAAAAGAACACACATGCAATGACTCTGGTTGTTGTTAGTAAAAAGAACACACATGCAATGACACTGGTGGATCCATAGGTGGATTGTGAAAAGAACACACATGCAATGACACTGGTGGATCCATGTGTGGATTGTGAAGAGAACACACATGCAACGATACTGGTGGATCCATATGTGGGATGTGAAAAGAACACACATGCAATGACTCTAGTTGTTGTTAGTAAAAAGAACACACATGCAATGACACTTTGGTGGATCCATGTGTGGTCTGAAAAGAACACACATGCAATGACACTTTGGTGGATCCATATATGGTATGTGAAAAGAACACATGAAATGACTCTAGGATTGTTGTTAGTAAAAGAACACACATGCAATGACGGTAGATCCATAGGTGGATTGTGAAAGAGCACACATGCAATGACACTGGTGGATCCATATGTGGTATGTGAAAAGAACACACATGCAATGACTCCAGGTTGTTGTTAGTAAAAGGACACATGCAATGACACTGGTGGATCCATAGGTGGATTGTGAAAAGAACACACATGCAATGACTCTGGTGGATCCATATGTGGTATGTGAAAAGAACACACATGAAATGACTCTGGTTGTTTTTAGTAAAAAGAACACACATGCATTGACACTGGTGGATCCATAGGTGGATTGGGAAAATAACACACATGCAATGACACTGGTGGATCCATAGGTGGAATGTGAAAAGAACACACATCTCAATGACTCTGGTTGTTGTTAGTAAAAAGAACACACATGCAATGACACCGGTGGATCCATAGGTGGATTGTGAAAAGAACACACATGCAATGACACTGGTGGATCCATGTGTGGAATGTGAAAAGAACACACATGCAATGACTCTGGTTGTTGTTAGTAAAAAGAACACACATGCAATGACACTGGTGGATCCATGTGTGGTCTCTGAAGAGAACACACATTTCAATGACACCGGTGGATCCATATTTGGTGTGTGAAAAGAACACACTTGAAATGACTCTGGTTGTTATTAGTAAAAAGAACACACATGCAATAACACTGGTGGATCCATAGGTGGATTGTGAAAAGAGCACACATGCAATGACACTGGTGGATCCATAGGTGGATTGTGAAAAGAACACACATGCAATGAAACTGGTGGATCCATATGTGGTATGTGAAAAGAACACACATGCAATGACTCTGGTTGTTGTTAGGAAAAAGAACACACATGCAATGACACTAGTGGATCCATAGGTGGATTGTGAAAAGAACACACATGCAATGACACTGGTGGATCATGTGGTATGTGAAAAGAACACACATCCAATGACTCTGGTTGTTGTTAGTAAAAAGAACACACATGCAATGACACTGGTGGATCCATAGGTGGATTGTGAAAAGAACACACAGCAATGACACTGGTGGATCCATAGGTGGTATGTGAAAAGAACACACATGAAATGACTCCGGTTGTTGTTAGTAAAAAGAACACACATGCAATGACACTGGTGGATCCATCGGTGGATTGTGAAAACAACACATGCAATGACACTGGTGGATCCATAGGTGGAATGTGAAAAGAACACACATGCAATGACTCTAGATGTTGTTAGTAAAAAGAACACACATGCAATGACACTGGTGGATCCATGTGTGGTCTCTGAAGAGAACACACATTTCAATGACACCGGTGGATCCTTATGTGGTATGTGAAAAGAACCCACGTGAAATGACTCTGGTTGTTGTTAGTAAAAAGAACACACATGCAATGACACTGGTGGATCCATAGGTGGTATGTGAAAATAACACACATGCAATGACTCTAGTGGATCCATATGTGGTATGTGAAAAGAACACACATGAAATGACTCTGGTTGTTGTTAGTAAAAAAGAACACATGCAATGACACTGGTGGATCCATAGGTGGATTGTGAAAAGAACACACATGCAATGACACTGGTGGATCCATATGTGGTATGTGAAAAGAACACACATGAAATGACTCTTGTTGTTGTTAGTAAAAAGAACACACATGCAATGACACTGGTGGATCCATAGGTGGATTGTGAAAAGAACACAAATGCAATGACACTGGTGGATCCATAGGTGGTATGTGAAAAGAACACATGGAATGACACTGGTTGTTGTTAGTAAAAAGAACACACATGCAATGACACTGGTGGATCCATGTGTGGTCTCTGAAAACAACACACATGCAATGACACTAGTGGATCCATATGTGGTATGTGAAAAGAACACACATGAAATGACTCTGGTTGTTATTAGTAAAAAGAACACACATGGAATGACACTGGTGGATCCATAGGTGGATTGTGAAAAGAACACACTTGCAATGACACTGGTGGATCCATAGGTGGTATGTGAAAAGAACACACATTTTAATGACTCTGGTTATTGTTAGTAAAAAGAACACACATGCAATGACACTGGTGGATCCATATGTGGTATGTGAAAAGAACACACATGCAATGACTCTGGTTGTTGTTAGTAAAAGAACACATGCAATGACACTGGTGGATCCATGTGTGGTCTCTGAAGAGAACACACATTTAAATGACTTTACGGTGGATCCATATGTGGTATGTGAAAAGAACACACATGAAAAGACTCCAGTTGTTGTTAGTAAAAAGAACACACATGCAATGACACTGGTGGATCCATAGGTGGATTGTGAAAAGAACACACATGCAATGACACTAGTGGATCCATAGGTGGATTGTGAAAAGAACACACATGCAATGACACTGGTGGATCCATAGGTGGATTCTGAAAAGAGCACACATGCAATGCCACTAGTTGATCCATATGTGGTATGTGAAAAGAACACACATGCAATGGCTCCAGCTGTTGTTAGTAAAAAGAACACAGATGCAATGACACTAGTAGATCTATTTGTGGTATCTGAGGAGAACACACATTTCAATGAGACTAGTGGATCCATAGGTGGATTGTGAAAAGAACACACATGCAATGACACTGGTGGATCCATATGTGGTATGTGAAAAGAACACACATGCAATGACTCTGGTTGTTGTTAGTAAAAAGAACACACATGCAATGACACTAGTGGATCCATGTGTGGTCTCTGAAGAGAACACACATTTCAATGACACCGGTGGATCCATATGTGGTATGTTAAAAGAACACACATGAAATGACTCTAGTTGTTGTCAGTAAAAAGAACACACATGCAATGACACTGGTGGATCCATAGGTGGATTTTGAAAAGAACACACATGCAATGACACTGGTGGATCCATAGGTGGATTGTGAAAAGAGCACACATGCAATGCCACTGGTGGATCCATATGTGGTATGTGAAAAGAACACACATGCAATGACTCTAGTTGTTGTTAGTAAAAAGAACACACATGCAATGACACTGGTGGATCCATGTGTGGTCTCTGAAGAGAACACACATTTCAATGACACTGGTGGATCCATATATGGTATGTGAAAAGAACAGTCATGAAATGACTCTAGTTGTTGTTAGTAAAAAGAACACACATGCAATGACACTGGTAGATCCATAGGTGGATTGTGAAAAGAGCATACTTGCAATGACACTGTGGATCCATATGTGGTATGTGAAAAGAACACACATGCAATGACTCTGGATGTTGTTAGTAAAAAGAACACACATGCAATGACACTGGTGGATCCATAGGTTGATTGTGAAAAGAACACACATGCAATGACACTGGTGGATCCATATGTGGTATGTGAAAAGAACACACATGAAATGACTCTGGTTGTTTTTAGTAAAAAGAACACACATGCATTGACACTGGTGGATCCATAGGTGGATTGTGAAAATAACACGGATGCAATGACCTGTAGATCCATAGGTGGTATGTGAAAAGAACACACATTTCAATGACTCTGGTTGTTGTTAGTAAAAAGAACACACATGCAATGACACTGGTGGATCCGTAGGTGGATTGTGAAAACAACACACATGCAATGACACTGGTGGATCCATATGTGGTATGTGAAAAGAACACACATGCAATGACTCTGGTTGTTATTAGTAAAAAGAACACACATGCAATGACACTGGTGGATCCATAGGTGGATTGTGAAAAGAACACACTTGCAATGACACTGGTGGATCCATAGGTGTTATGTGAAAAGAACACACATTTTAATGACTCTGGTTATTATTAGTAAAAAGAACACACATGCAATGACACTGGTGGATCCATAGGTGGATTGCGAAAAGAACACACATGCAATGACACTGGTGGATCCATAGGTGGATTGTGAAAAGAGCACACATGCAATGACACTGTGGATCCATATGTGGTATGTGAAAAGAACACACATGCAATGACTCTAGTTGTTGTTAGTAAAAAGAACACATGCAATGACACTCGTGGATCCATAGGTGGATTGTGAAAAGAACACACATGCAATGACACTGGTGGATCCATATGTGGTATGTGAAAAGAACACACATGAAATGACTCTGGTTGTTGTTAGTAAAAGAACACACATGCATTGACACTGGTGGATCCATAGGTGGATTGTGAAAAGAACACACATACAATGACACTGGTGGATCCATAGGTGGTATGTGAAAAGAACACACATTTCAATGACTCTGGTTGTTGTTAGTAAAAAGAACACACATGCAATGACACTGGTGGATCCATAGGTGGATTGTGAAAACAACACACATGCAATGACACTGGTGGATCCATATGTGGTATGTGAAAACAACACACATGCAATGACTCTGGTTGTTGTTAGTAAAAAGAACACACATGCAATGACTCTAGTTGTTGTTAGTAAAAAGAACACACATGCAATGACACTGGTGGATCCATGTGTGGTCTCTGAAGAGAACACACATTTCAATGACACTGGTGGATCCATATATGGTATGTGAAAAGAACAGTCATGAAATGACTCTAGTTGTTGTTAGTAAAAAGAACACACATGCAATGACACTGGTAGATCCATAGGTGGATTGTGAAAAGAGCATACTTGCAATGACACTGTGGATCCATATGTGGTATGTGAAAAGAACACACATGCAATGACTCCAGTTGTTGTTAGTAAAAAGGACACATGCAATGACACTGGTGGATCCATAGGTTGATTGTGAAAAGAACACACATGCAATGACACTGGTGGATCCATATGTGGTATGTGAAAAGAACACACATGAAATGACTCTGGTTGTTTTTAGTAAAAAGAACACACATGCATTGACACTGGTGGATCCATAGGTGGATTGTGAAAATAACACAGATGCAATGACACTGGTAGATCCATAGGTGGTATGTGAAAAGAACACACATTTCAATGACTCTGGTTGTTGTTAGTAAAAAGAACACACATGCAATGACACTGGTGGATCCGTAGGTGGATTGTGAAAACAACACACATGCAATGACACTGGTGGATCCATATGTGGTATGTGAAAAGAACACACATGCAATGACTCTGGTTGTTATTAGTAAAAAGAACACACATGCAATGACACTGGTGGATCCATAGGTGGATTGTGAAAAGAACACACTTGCAATGACACTGGTGGATCCATAGGTGTTATGTGAAAAGAACACACATTTTAATGACTCTGGTTATTATTAGTAAAAAGAACACACATGCAATGACACTGGTGGATCCATAGGTGGATTGCGAAAAGAACACACATGCAATGACACTGGTGGATCCATAGGTGGATTGTGAAAAGAGCACACATGCAATGACACTGTGGATCCATATGTGGTATGTGAAAAGAACACACATGCAATGACTCTAGTTGTTGTTAGTAAAAAGAACACATGCAATGACACTCGTGGATCCATAGGTGGATTGTGAAAAGAACACACATGCAATGACACTGGTGGATCCATATGTGGTATGTGAAAAGAACACACATGAAATGACTCTGGTTGTTGTTAGTAAAAAGAACACACATGCATTGACACTGGTGGATCCATAGGTGGATTGTGAAAAGAACACACATACAATGACACTGGTGGATCCATAGGTGGTATGTGAAAAGAACACACATTTCAATGACTCTGGTTGTTGTTAGTAAAAAGAACACACATGCAATGACACTGGTGGATCCATAGGTGGATTGTGAAAACAACACACATGCAATGACACTGGTGGATCCATAGGTGGTATGTGAAAAGAACACACATTTCAATGACTCTGGTTGTTGTTAGTAAAAAGAACACACATGCAATGACACTGGTGGATCCATAGGTGGATTGTGAAAAGAACACACATGCAATGACACTGGTGGATCCATATGTGGTATGTGAAAAGAACACACATGAAATGACTCTGGTTGTTGTTAGTAAAAAGAACACACATGCATTGACACTAGTGGATCCATAGGTGGATTGTGAAAAGAACACACATACAATGACACTGGTGGATCCATAGGTGGTATGTGAAAAGAACACACATTTCAATGACTCTGGTTGTTGTTAGTAAAAAGAACACACATGCAATGACCCTTGTGGATCCATAGGTGGATTGTGAAAACAACACACATGCAATGACACTGGTGGATCCATATGTGGTATGTGAAAAGAACACACATGCAATGACTCTGGTTGTTGTTAGTAAAAAGAACACACATGCAATGACACTGGTGGATCCATAGGTGGATTGTGAAAAGAACACACTTGCAATGACACTGGTGGATCCATAGGTGGTATGTGAAAAGAGCACACATGGAATGACACTCGTGGATCCATATGTGGTATGTGAAAAGAACACACATGCAATGACACTGGTGGATCCATGTGTGGTCTCTGAAGAGAACACACATTTCAATAATACTAGTGGGTCCATATGTGGTATGTGAATAGAACAGTCATGAAATGACTCTAGTTGTTGTTAGTAAAAAGAACACACATGCAATGACACTGGTGGATCCATAGGTGGATTGTGAAAAGAAAACACATGCAATGACACTGGTGGATCCATATGTGGTATGTGAAAAGAACACACATGCAATGACTCTGGTTGTTGTTAGTAAAAAGAACACACATGCAATGACACTGGTGGACCATGTGTGGTCTCTGAAGAGAACACACATTTCAATAACACCGGTGGATCCATATGTGGTATGTGAAAAGAACACACATGAAAAGACTCCAGTTGTTGTTAGTAAAAAGAACACACATGCAATGACACTAGTGGATCCATAGGTGGATTGTGAAAAGAACACACATGCAATGACACTGGTGGATCCATAGGTGGATTGTGAAAAGAACACACATGCAATGACACTGGTGGATCCATATGTGGTATGTGCAAAGAACACACATGCAATGACTCTGGTTGTTGTTAGTAAAAAGAACACACATGCAATGACACTAGTGGATCCATGTGTGGTCTCCGAAGAGAACACACATTTCAATGACACCGGTGGATCCATATGTGGTATGTTAAAAGAACACACATGAAATGACTCTGGTTGTTGTCGAAAAGAACACACATGCAATGACACTGGTTGATCCATAGGTGGATTTTGAAAGAACACACATGCAATGACTTGGTGGATCCATAGGTGGATTGTGAAAAGAGCACACATGCAATGCCACTGGTGGATCCATATGTGGTATGTGAAAAGAACACACATGCAATGACTCTAGTTGTTGTTAGTAAAAAGAACACACATGCAATGACACTGGTGGATCCATGTGTGGTCTCTGAAGAGAACACACATTTCAATGACACTGGTGGATCCATATATGGTATGTGAAAAGAACAGTCATGAAATGACTCTAGTTGTTGTAAGTAAAAAGAACACACATGCAATGACACTGGTAGATCCATAGGTGGATTGTGAAAAGAGCATACTTGCAATGACACTGTGGATCCATATGTGGTATGTGAAAAGAACACACATGCAATGACTCCAGTTGTTGTTAGTAAAAAGGACACATGCAATGACACTGGTGGATCCATAGGTTGATTGTGAAAAGAACACACATGCAATGACACTGGTGGATCCATATGTGGTATGTGAAAAGAACACATGAAATGACTGGTTGTTTTTAGTAAAAGAACACACATGCATTGACCTTTGGTGGATCCATAGGTGGATTGTGAAAATAACACATGCAATGACACTGGTAGATCCATAGGTGGTATGTGAAAGAACACACATTTCAATGACTCTGGTTGTTGTTAGTAAAAGAACACACATGCAATGACCTTTGGTGGATCCAGGTGGATTGAAAAGAACACACATGCAATGACACTGGTGGATCCATATGTGGTATGTGAAAAGAACACACATGAAATGACTCTGGTTGTTTTTAGTAAAAAGAACACACATGCATTGACACTGGTGGATCCATAGGTGGATTGTGAAAAGAACACAGATGCAATGACACTGGTAGATCCATAGGTGGTATGTGAAAAGAACACACATTTCAATGACTATGGTTGTTGTTAGTAAAAAGAACACACATGCAATGACACTGGTGGATCCGTAGGTGGATTGTGAAAACAACACACATGCAATGACACTGGTGGATCCATATGTGGTATGTGAAAAGAACACACATGCAATGACTCTGGTTGTTATTAGTAAAAAGAACACACATGCAATGACACTGGTGGATCCATAGGTGGATTGTGAAAAGAACACACTTGCAATGACACTGGTGGATCCATAGGTGGTATGTGAAAAGAACACACATTTTAATGACTCTGGTTATTATTAGTAAAAAGAACACACATGCAGTGACACTGGTGGATCCATAGGTGGATTGTGAAAAGAACACACATGCAATGACACTGGTGGATCCATAGGTGGATTGTGAAAAGAGCACACATGCAATGACACTGTGGATCCATATGTGGTATGTGAAAAGAACACACATGCAATGACTCTAGTTGTTGTTAGTAAAAAGAACACATGCAATGACACTCGTGGATCCATAGGTGGATTGTGAAAAGAACACACATGCAATGACACTGGTGGATCCATATGTGGTATGTGAAAAGAACACACATGAAATGACTCTGGTTGTTGTTAGTAAAAAGAACACACATGCATTGACACTAGTGGATCCATAGGTGGATTGTGAAAAGAACACACATACAATGACACTGGTGGATCCATAGGTGGTATGTGAAAAGAACACACATTTCAATGACTCTGGTTGTTGTTAGTAAAAAGAACACACATGCAATGACACTGGTGGATCCATAGGTGGATTGTGAAAACAACACACATGCAATGACACTGGTGGATCCATATGTGGTATGTGAAAAGAACACACATGCAATGACTCTGGTTGTTGTTAGTAAAAAGAACACACATGCAATGACACTGGTGGATCCATAGGTGGATTGTGAAAAGAACACACTTGCAATGACACTGGTGGATCCATAGGTGGTATGTGAAAAGAGCACACATGGAATGACACTCGTGGATCCATATGTGGTATGTGAAAAGAACACACATGCAATGACACTGGTGGATCCATGTGTGGTCTCTGAAGAGAACACACATTTCAATAATACTAGTGGGTCCATATGTGGTATGTGAATAGAACAGTCATGAAATGACTCTAGTTGTTGTTAGTAAAAAGAACACACATGCAATGACACTGGTGGATCCATAGGTGGATTGTGAAAAGAACACACATGCAATGACACTGGTGGATCCATATGTGGTATGTGAAAAGAACAGTCATGAAATGACTCTAGTTGTTGTTAGTAAAAAGAATACACATGCAATGACACTGGTGCATCCATAGGTGGATTGTGAAAAGAACACACATGTAATGACACTGGTGGATCCATAGGTGGATTGTGAAAAGAACACACATGCAATGACACTGGTGGATCCAGTTGTGGTATGTGAAAAGAACACACATGCAATGACTCTGGTTGTTGTTAGTAAAAAGAACACACATGCAATGACACTGGTGGATCCATGTGTGGTCTCTGAAGAGAACACACATTTCAATGACACCGGTGGATCCATATGTGGTATGTGAAAAGAACACACATGAAATGACTCCAGTTGTTGTTAGTAAAAAGAACACAAATGTAATGACACGGGTGGATCCACAGGTGGATTGTGAAAAGAACACACATTTCAATGACTCTGGTGGATCCATATGTGGTATGTGAAAAGAACACACATTTCAATGACTCTGGTTGTTGTTAGTAAAAAGAACACACATGCAATGACACTGGTGGATCCATGTGTGGTCTCTAAAGAGAACACACATTTCAATGACACCGGTGGATCCATATGTGGTTTGTGAAAATAACACACATGAAATGACTCTAGTTGTTGTTAGTAAAAATAACACACATGCAATGACACTTGTAGATCCATAGGTGGATTGTGAAAAGAACACACATTTCAATGAATCTGCTAGATCCATATGTGGTATGTCAATAGAACACACATTTCAATGACTCTAGTTGTTGTTAGTAAAAAGAACACACATGCAATGACACTGGTGGATCCATAGGTGGATTGTGAAAAGAGCACACATGCAGTGACACTGGTGGATCCATATGTGGTATGTGAAAAGAACACACATGCAATGACTCTGGTTGTTGGCAGTAAAAAGAACACACATGCAATGACACTGGTGGATCCATAGGTGGATTGTGAAAAGAACACACATGCAATGACACTGGTGGATCCATATGTGATATGTGAAAAGAACACACATGCAATAACTCTGGTTGTTGTTAGTAAAAAGAACACACATGCAATGACGCTGGTGGATCCATAGGTGAATTGTGAAAAGAACACACATGCAATGACACTGGTGGATCCATAGGTGGATTGTGAAAAGAACACACATGCAATGACACTGGTGGATCCATAGGTGGTATGTGAAAAGAACACACATTTTAATGACTCTGGTTGTTGTTAGTAAAAAGAACACACATGCAATGACACTGGTGGATCCATAGGTGGTATGTGAAAAGAACACACATTTCAATGACTCTGGTTGTTGTTAGTAAAAAACACACATGCAATGACACTTGTGGATCCATAGGTGGATTGTGAAAAGAACACACATGCAATGACAGTGGTGGATCCATATGTGGTATGTGAAAAGAACACACATGCAATGACTCTGGCTGTTGTTAGTAAAAAGAACACACATGCAACGACACTGGTGGATCCATAGGTGGATTGTGAAAAGAACACACATGCAATGACACTGGTGGATCCATAGGTGGTATGTGAAAAGAACACACATGCAATGACTCTGGCTGTTGTTAGTAAAAAGAACACACATGCAACGACACTGGTGGATCCATAGGTGGATTGTGAAAAGAACACACATGCAATCACACTGGTGGATCCATAGGTGGATTGTGCAAAGAACACACATGCAATGACACTGGTGGATCCATGTGTGGTCTCTGAAGAGAACACACATTTCAATAATACTAGTGGGTCCATATGTGGTATGTGAATAGAACAGTCATGAAATGACTCTAGTTGTTGTTAGTAAAAAGAACACACATGCAATGACACTGGTGGATCCATAGGTGGATTGTGAAAAGAACACACATGCAATGACACTGGTGGATCCATATGTGGTATGTGAAAAGAACAGTCATGAAATGACTCTAGTTGTTGTTAGTAAAAAGAACACACATGCAATGACACTGGTGCATCCATAGGTGGATTGTGAAAAGAACACACATGTAATGACACTGGTGGATCCATAGGTGGATTGTGAAAAGAACACACATGCAATGACACTGGTGGATCCAGTTGTGGTATGTGAAAAGAACACACATGCAATGACTCTGGTTGTTGTTAGTAAAAAGAACACACATGCAATGACATTGGTGGATCCATGTGTGGTCTCTGAAGAGAACACACATTTCAATGACACCGGTGGATCCATATGTGGTATGTGAAAAGAACACACATGAAATGACTCCAGTTGTTGTTAGTAAAAAGAACACAAATGTAATGACACGGGTGGATCCACAGGTGGATTGTGAAAAGAACACACATTTCAATGACTCTGGTGGATCCATATGTGGTATGTGAAAAGAACACACATTTCAATGACTCTGGTTGTTGTTAGTAAAAAGAACACACATGCAATGACACTGGTGGATCCATGTGTGGTCTCTAAAGAGAACACACATTTCAATGACACCGGTGGATCCATATGTGGTTTGTGAAAATAACACACATGAAATGACTCTAGTTGTTGTTAGTAAAAATAACACACATGCAATGACACTTGTAGATCCATAGGTGGATTGTGAAAAGAACACACATTTCAATGAATCTGCTAGATCCATATGTGGTATGTCAATAGAACACACATTTCAATGACTCTAGTTGTTGTTAGTAAAAAGAACACACATGCAATGACACTGGTGGATCCATAGGTGGATTGTGAAAAGAGCACACATGCAGTGACACTGGTGGATCCATATGTGGTATGTGAAAAGAACACACATGCAATGACTCTGGTTGTTGGCAGTAAAAAGAACACACATGCAATGACACTGGTGGATCCATAGGTGGATTGTGAAAAGAACACACATGCAATGACACTGGTGGATCCATATGTGATATGTGAAAAGAACACACATGCAATAACTCTGGTTGTTGTTAGTAAAAAGAACACACATGCAATGACGCTGGTGGATCCATAGGTGAATTGTGAAAAGAACACACATGCAATGACACTGGTGGATCCATAGGTGGATTGTGAAAAGAACACACATGCAATGACACTGGTGGATCCATAGGTGGTATGTGAAAAGAACACACATTTTAATGACTCTGGTTGTTGTTAGTAAAAAGAACACACATGCAATGACACTGGTGGATCCATAGGTGGTATGTGAAAAGAACACACATTTCAATGACTCTGGTTGTTGTTAGTAAAAAACACACATGCAATGACACTTGTGGATCCATAGGTGGATTGTGAAAAGAACACACATGCAATGACAGTGGTGGATCCATATGTGGTATGTGAAAAGAACACACATGCAATGACTCTGGCTGTTGTTAGTAAAAAGAACACACATGCAACGACACTGGTGGATCCATAGGTGGATTGTGAAAAGAACACACATGCAATGACACTGGTGGATCCATAGGTGGTATGTGAAAAGAACACACATGCAATGACTCTGGCTGTTGTTAGTAAAAAGAACACACATGCAACGACACTGGTGGATCCATAGGTGGATTGTGAAAAGAACACACATGCAATCACACTGGTGGATCCATAGGTGGATTGTGCAAATAACACACATGCAATGACACTGGTGGATCCATGTGTGGTCTCTGAAGAGAACACACATTTCAATAATACTAGTGGGTCCATATGTGGTATGTGAATAGAACAGTCATGAAATGACTCTAGTTGTTGTTAGTAAAAAGAACACACATGCAATGACACTGGTGGATCCATAGGTGGATTGTGAAAAGAACACACATGCAATGACACTGGTGGATCCATATGTGGTATGTGAAAAGAACAGTCATGAAATGACTCTAGTTGTTGTTAGTAAAAAGAATACACATGCAATGACACTGGTGCATCCATAGGTGGATTGTGAAAAGAACACACATGTAATGACACTGGTGGATCCATAGGTGGATTGTGAAAAGAACACACATGCAATGACACTGGTGGATCCAGTTGTGGTATGTGAAAAGAACACACATGCAATGACTCTGGTTGTTGTTAGTAAAAAGAACACACATGCAATGACACTGGTGGATCCATGTGTGGTCTCTGAAGAGAACACACATTTCAATGACACCGGTGGATCCATATGTGGTATGTGAAAAGAACACACATGAAATGACTCCAGTTGTTGTTAGTAAAAATAACACAAATGAAATGACACGGGTGGATCCACAGGTGGATTGTGAAAAGAACACACATTTCAATGACTACGGTGGATCCATATGTGGTGCGTGAAAAGAACACACATTTCAATGACTCGTTGTTGTTAGTAAAAAGAACACACATGCAATGACATTTGGTGGATCCATGTGTGGTCTCTAAAGAGAACACACATTTCAATGACACCGGTGGATCCATATGTGGTTTGTGAAAATAACACACATGAAATGACTCTAGTTGTTGTTAGTAAAAATAACACACATGCAATGACACTTGTAGATCCATAGGTGGATTGTGAAAAGAACACACATTTCAATGAATCTGCTAGATCCATATGTGGTATGTCAATAGAACACACATTTCAATGACTCTAGTTGTTGTTAGTAAAAGAACACACATGCAATGACACTTTGGTGGATCCATAGGTGGATTGTGAAAAGAGCACACATGCAGTGACACTGGTGGATCCATATGTGGTATGTGAAAAGAACACACATGCAATGACTACGGTTGTTGGCGTAAAAAGAACACACATGCAATGACACTGGTGGATCCATAGGTGGATTGTGAAAAGAACACACATGCAATGACACTGGTGGATCCATATGTGATATGTGAAAAGAACACACATGCAATAACTCTGGTTGTTGTTAGTAAAAAGAACACACATGCAATGACACTGGTGGATCCATAGGTGGATTGTGAAAAGAACACACATGGAATGACACCGGTGGATCCATAGGTGGATTGTGAAAAGAACACACATGCAATGACACTGGTGGATCCATAGGTGGTATGTGAAAAGAACACACATTTTAATGACTCTGGTTGTTGTTAGTAAAAAAAACACACATGCAATGACACTGGTGGATCCATAGGTGGTATGTGAAAAGAACACACATTTCAATGACTCTGGTTGTTGTTAGTAAAAAACACACATGCAATGACACTTGTGGATCCATAGGTGGATTGTGAAAAGAACACACATGCAATGACACTGGTGGATCCATATGTGGTATGTGAAAAGAACACACATGCAATGACTCTGGTTGTTGTTAGTAAAAATAACACACATGCAACGACACTGGTGGATACATAGGTGGATTATGAAAAGAACACACATGCAATGACACTGGTGGATCCATAGGTGGATTGTGAAAAGAACACACATGCAATGACTCTGGCTGTTGTTAGTAAAAAGAACACACATGCAACGACACTGGTGGATCCATAGGTGGATTGTGAAAAGAACACACATGCAATGACACTGGTGGATCCATAGGTGGTATGTTAAAAGAACACACATTTCAATGACTCTAGTTGTTGTCAGTAAAAAAACACATGCAATGACACTGGTGGATCCATGTGTGGTCTCTGAAGAGAACACACATTTCAATGACACTGGTGGATCCATATGTGTTATGTGAAAAGAACAGTCATGAAATGACTCTAGTTGTTGTTAGTAAAAAGAACACACATGCAATCACACTGGTGGATCCATAGGTGGATTGTGCAAAGAACACACATGCAATGACACTGGTGGATCCATATGTGGTATGTGAAAAGAACACACATGCAATGACTCTGGTTGTTGTTAGTAAAAAGAACACACATGCAATGACACTGGTAGATCCATGTGTGGTCTCTGAAGAGAACGCACATTTCAATGACACCGGTGGATCCATATGTGGCATGTGAAAAGAACACACATGAAATAACTCCAGTTGTTGTTAGTAAAAAGAACACAGCTGCAATGACACTGGTAGATCCATAGGTTGATTGTGAAAAGAACACACATTTCAAAGACTCTGGTGGATCCATATGTGGTATGTGAAAAGAACACACATTTCAATGACTCTGGTTGTTGTTAGTAAAAAGAACACACATGCAATGACACTGGTGGATCCATATGTGGTATGTGAAAAAGAACACACATTTCAATGACTCTGGTTGTTGTTAGTAAAAAGAACACAGATGCAATGACACTGGTGGATCCATGTGTGGTATCTAAAGAGAACACACATTTCAATGACTCTAGTTGTTGTTAGTAAAAGTAACACACATGCAATGACACTGGTGGATCCATGTGTGGTCTCTGAAGAGAACACACATGACATGACTCTGGTTGTTGTTAGTAAAAAGAACACACATGCAATGACACTGGTGGATCCATAGGTGGATTGTGAAAAGAACACACATTTCAATGACTCTAGTGGATACATATGTGGTATGTGAAAACAACACACATTTCAATGACTCTGGTTGTTGTTAGTAAAAATAAAACACATGCAATGACACTGGTGGATCCATAGGAGGATTATGAAAAGAGCACACATGCAATGACACTGCTGGATCCATATGTGGTATGTGAAAAGAACACACATGCAATGACTCTAGTTGTTGTTAGTAAAAAGAACACACATGCAATGACACTAGTGGATCCATTTGTGGTCTCTTAAGAGAACACACATTTCAATGACACTGGTGGATCCATGTGTGGTCTTTGAAGAGAACACACATGCAATGACTCCAGTTGTTATTAGTAAAAAGAACACACATGCAATGACACTGGTGAATCCATGTGTGGTCTCTGAAGAGAACACACATTTCAATGACACTAGTGGATCCATATGTGGTATGTGAAAAGAACAGTCATGTAATGACTGTGGTTGTTGTTAGTAAAAAGAAGACTCATGCAATGACATTGGTGGATCCATGTGTGGTCTCTGAAGAGAACACACATTTCAATGACACCGGTGGATCCATATGTGGTATGTGAAAAGAACACACGTGAAATGACTCTAGTTGTTGTTAGTAAAAAGAACACACATGCAATGACACTGGTAGATCCATAGGTGGATTGTGAAAAGAACACACATGCAATGACACTGGTGGATCCATGGGTGGATTGTGAAAAGAGCACACATGCAATGGCACTGGTGGATCCATATGTGGTATGTGAAAACAACACACATGCAATGACTCTAGTTGCTGTTAGTAAAAAGAACACACATGCAATGACACTAGTGGATCCATGTGTGGTCTCTGAAGAGAACACATATTTCAATGACACTGGTAGATCCATATGTGGTATGTGAAAAGAACAGTCATGAAATGACTCCAGTTGTTGTTAGTAAAAAGAACACACATGCAATGACACTATTGGATCCATAGGTGGATTGTGAAAAGAACAAACATGCAATGACACTGGTGGATCCATATGTGGTATGTGAAAAGAACACACATGCAATGACTCTGGTTGTTGTTAGTAAAAAGAACACACATGCAATGACACTGGTGGATCCATAGGTGGATTGTGAAAAGAACACACATGCAATGACATTGGTGGATCCATAGGTGGTATGTGAAAAGAACACACATTTCAATGACTCTGGTTGTTGTTAGTAAAAAGAACACACATGGAATGTCATTGGTGGATCCATAGGTGGATTGTGAAAAGAGCACACATGCAATGACACTGGTGGATCCATATGTGGTCTCTGAAGAGAACACACATGCAACGACTCCAGTTGTTGTTAGTAAAAAGAACACACATGCAATGACACTGGTGGATCCATGTGTGGTCTCTAAAGAGAACACACATTTCAATGACACTAGTGGATCCATATGTGGTATGTGAAAAGAACAGTCATGAAATGACTCCAGTTGTTGTTAGTAAAAAGAACACACATGCAATGACACTGATGGATCCATAGGTCTATTGTTAAAAGAACACACATGCAATGACACTGGTGGATCCATATGTGGTATCTTAGGAGAACACACATGCAATGACTCTGGTTGTTGTTAGTAAAAAGAACACACATGCAATGACACTGGTGGATCCATGTGTGGTCTCTGAAGAGAACACACATGCAATGACTCTGGTTGTTGTTAGTAAAAAGAACACACATGTAATGACACTGGTGGATCCATGTGTGGTATCTGAAGAGAACACACATTTCAATGATACTGGTGGATCCATATGTGGTATGTGGAAGAACAGTCATGAAATGACTCTAGTTGTTGTTAGTAAAAAGAACACACATGCAATGACACTGGTGGATCCATAGGTGGATTGTGAAAAGAACACACATGCAATGACACTGGTGGATCCATATGTGGTATGTGAAATGAACACACATGCAATGACTCTGGTTGTTGTTAGTAAAAAGAACACAATGACACTGGTGGATCCATGTTTGGTCTCTAAAGAGAACACACATGTCAATGACACCGATGGATCCATATGTGGTATGTGAAAAGAACACACATGAAATGACTCTAGTTGTTGTTAGTAAAAACAACACACATGCAATGACACCGGTGGGTCCATAGGTGTATTGTGAAAAGAACACACATTTCAATGACTCTGGTGGATCCATATGTGGTATGTGAAAAGAACACACATTTCAATGACTCTTGTTGTTGTTAGTAAAAAGAACACGCAGGCAATGACACTGGTGGATCCATAGGCGGATTGTGAAAAGAGATTTTCTCTCTCTCTCTCTCGGTCACAAATCTCACAAAAGCCCAAACGTGTGGAGATCCCAAACATGTGCTCACTCTAGGTGCTATGCCCTGATTGGCTGACACAGATTTCACGCGGATCATCTCCACCAACCGTTGATCCCATGTGATCCAACGGGCAGGATAACCCCTCCCTTCTCCATTTTTTTATGCATGGTCAATCTGTGCCACCTCTCTATCCATGCCACCGATACTTTACCTCCATAAACAAGTGAAAATCCATCTATCTAACTAAAATAAATGATCATATTTCGAAGAAGCCATCGTCTTCGTCTTCCGGTTTGTCCTTGTCTTCGTCAACGCCATGGTCCCTGCCATCGCCGTTGTTGATGTCCTCCTCTGACGACTCGACACCGCCCTCTTCCTCGAATAAGCGCGCTATATCCTCGTCGGAGTCCTCCTCCTCTTCATAGTCCCACGGGTCCATGTCACTCTCCTCTGCTTCTGCCTCCAACTGATCGATGAATGCCTCCTCGTTGGCCGAGTCGGACTCGTCCAAATAGCTATCTACTCTCTTCTTTCTGGTCTTCTTCTCGTTCCTATTCTTGTCCGTACTCGCCGGTGCAACACGCGCCCCCGTCCTGGCTGCTGCTTTGCGCTCGTCCGATGCTGTAGGTACCCCACGCTCCTCCTGCGTAGCCGGTACGAGCTTCGACGTTGCGGTGTCCTCGAGTGCCGATGTCGATGGATCCTGGCGCGGTCGGACACGGCGTGCTGCCTTAGCAGGCGACTCGCGAGCGCAGACGATGCAGCGAAGAGCTGGGGATGCAGGACGGTCAGTGGACGGCTTGGACCTGCCATTGCCACGGTGAGGGGGCATCGTGCTCGAGGTAGTTGCTCCAAATGGTCGATGGCGGGTACATAGAGTGGGGTGCCGATCTGATCAAGGACGAGCAGCGGTTTCGTGTGTCGTGTCCACGCATGCATTTGTCGATTATCAAAAAAAAGTAATATCTCGCGTACTGAACATAATTTGATCACAACAAAAGTGGCACAGCATATTCTAGACTCGTAAATATCCCGTGCGTGCATGTCACGTGGAGTTCGACGGAGTTCGACGTGCCGATGTGATTGTGTAGTAGTTGCACGCATCATTGCCCCATCAACACGTGACGCACGCACGTGGGATGTGCGCGCCGATTCCCGTGATGACCACCCGGCTCACACTACCCTTATTATATACTGGATTTTGGGTGGCACCGATGACCATTGAAGTGTCGATCGCAATAAAGACAAGTCCCATCGATTCTCTACCCCTGCCTCCCTGGCTTCTTTGAGAAGGTAGGCCGTACACGGTGGTCTTGTATAATAGTACTAGTACTACTGGACCACGGCCTGTACTCTTTGACTCTTCTCCCACACTAATCACTATCTCCTTCCTCCTGCGCCGCCACACTCACCCTGAAAGCCATGGCTCCACTGAGGAGGGGGAGAGGCCGGTCGACGATCCTCGCAGAGAAAAGGGAGAGAAATCGCCGCGAGGCACTTCTTGCTCTACCAGCCGCTCAAGCCCACCCTCTCATCGAGGCCCAATCTCCCCCGACAATGGCGCCGAATGTTCTAGCAGGCGAGGGCTCCTCCCGGTACTGTCTGCTTGTTCTACTTCTTCTCCATCTCCCTCTTCATCATGATCTTAATCAGCTTCTTCTTGTTTTTCTTCTTCTTCTGGCTCTTCCTCTTCTACGTATTACAGGCCGGCCGTGGAGCCCGAATCCACCATGACGGAGGCGTTGCAGGACCCGTTCGGCCCTGTTCCATGTCTCAGCGAGGTAGCAAATCTCCACGCTGTTATTTCTCCGAGTTATGATGTGGATTTCTTAGATGTTGTCCGCCCCGCATTGGTTTTTCTTCTTCTTTTTGCGAGTTGTATTAGTTTTCATGAATATGACTAGATCTCTTGGTCTTTCCTTAATACCGTTGTTCATAGATTCACTATGGATTTTTTGTGATTAGGATTAGTTTATCGTGGTCATGAATAGATCTCTAGGTCCATTTTTTAACACTGCGGCCAATAGATTCAACGGGGATTTTTTATATGTATTATATTCACCTAGGACCTGGAGTGTAATTGTAGAATTCCTATTTCAATTAACATGAACGATGCAGCGACGGAAGGTCGAGTACCGTGACAAGGTGGTCGCAATCAGTTCCAAGATTGCCAACCAACATGAGCTTGCACGCTCCCTCACCCAAGCTAATGAGGGCAAGCAATTATCTGTGCAGAAGGAGATCTCGCTAGATTTTGCACGTGACGTCGTTAGGCTGCAGAAAGTGCTCGACCGTAACTTGAACAGGCAAGAACAGGCCATCAAGATAATCAACGAGCTCACGGAGGAGAAGAAGAATCTCGTGGAAAGGTGCATTCTCCTGCAGGACGAAGTCAGCGAGGCACTCAGAGGACGCGTTGAGGAAACCAAGGCTACCATTCGAGCCTACCATGACAGGAACCGTTGCCTGGATGCAGTCAAGGAGATGAAGGCGTACATGAGCAGAGGGATCACCGTACTCGAGGGTGTTCGGAAAGAGAACGAGGAGCTAAGGGCATGTCTAGAGGTGTATCGGAGCAATGCCCAAGTCTGATTCCCGTTAGCGGGGACACGAATATCAGTTTGTCCTCCTCTCCTTTTGTAATGTTTAGGGTTCCGGGAGCAATGCCCATGTCTGCTTCCCATTATAGGGTGCAATAAGAATCCTAGGGCAACTCCTTATCTATCTGGACATGTGTTGGTGTTCATGTTCATGAATGGACACCATGTTCTCTTTCCATTCTGTATCTGGACATGGGTTTCTGCATTATGAGTTTTCCACTCTCCCACTACTATTTGGTGATATTGGGAAAAACCAACAGCACACTAAACTGCAGATAAATCTTATTTGTCTTTGAAATTGAAATTATGACAGTGCCACTAGTCGATTCATAAAATGTTGATTAGTCCTAGATTGCTTCTTCCTTGAAATTATGACAGTGCCACTAGTCGATTCAGTTAATTATGGAAACAAACTAGCTTGTCCTGGTGAACTGAACAAACCATACTATGTATTTTTGTTGCAGGGAAAGAGGCAAAAGATCGACCAGGACCTGGCGACCTGGCTAAATGACAAGATAGCAATCCAAAGGGAGAAGCAGAATTCCTAGAAACTGGACTTTGACCAACTGCGCACTAAACTCGCGGTCCTTTCTGTCAAGTGCCAGAAACTGAAGGAGTTAAACACCGACTGGGCGAAGCTACACAGTGAAGGTCGCGCCTCGGCTAGGAAGCAGACGGAGATCATGAAAGGGATCTTGAAGGAAAATCGTACGGCTATGGACAAAATTCTCCAATCCGTGACGGAGCGCTGAAACCTACAGCTGAAGCATGACATAGTACTGAAGGAGCTGGCCAATCTTAGGGAGGAAAACATGCAGCTCTAGGCCAGGCTCACTTGAACACAACATATGTCCATATAGTACTGAACTGCCTGGTTTATCCTCTGAAGTGGTGATTTTGTAAGCGTGAACTTAACTCTATGCACGATATGTGTGTTCGTCTGAAATTAGTTTGCTCGAGGATTGTGTTTGGCTTAGTTCGGAAAGCGCAACTGCAAGTCTTACAATTAACTAGTTTTAGGCATTGGCACAACATAAATTATTCATCTCGAATTTCCTTTATCCTCTATAGTCTGTCCTTGTTCACCCTCGCGCGCCTTCTTCAGTTCTTTCAACAGATCCGCAATGCAATACTCTAGCTTCTTCTTGTCATCCCTGAGCTGATCCCTCTCCTTTTCTGCATTATGAATCAGGAACCTGTGACTATCCTGAAGCTTCCTTGCAGTTCCAACAACCAAGCTCCCATCGATTCTGTCAGTTAGCTCTGACTACAAATTCTCGATTTCTTGTTCCATCTCCTTATTTCGTACCGATAGCTTGTAATTTTTTTCAGCTGCATCACTTACATCGGTAAATCTCCCCGACCTTTCCAACTCATACATCTCCCATAACTGTGCCAAACATTTCTTAAGTGCATCTGGCCACTCAAGATCCACCCACTCTACTGCTTTACACACCGGGCCAACCTAAAAACACACACACTATAGTGTTATGAACATGCACGATACATTTTACTTCATGTCACAGTTGCACATAATGTAAACAAACCTGATTTGTACAGCCCCAAAACCTTCTCCCAGTGTTACTGCCTTCGAATGCAACATATCTCCTCAGCTTTAGCCCATGGTCACATGGCACTTCTCCATCGAGATCTAGGCCCTCCCATTCAGAGTCGTAGATCGTCCGTGGTACCTATAGGTAAACGCAAAGCTGAAATCGAACACGATTGCATGCACATATGGAGCTCAGATCGAGAGATTTACCATTGCCTAACCCTAGCCCGAGAAAATAGAGGAACTCACATCATGGAAGGAATACTCGATGTCAGAGAGAAGGGTATGCTTTCATTGCGTCGTCCTCGCTGTTTAAGACAAGATGGCGAATCGTCGTCATGAAGGACGGCAAGCGTCAAGGCGTCGAGAGAGAGAGAGAGAGAGAGAGAGAGAGAGAGAGAGAGAGAGAGAGATAGAGAGAGAGAGAGAGAGCCCTTCTACCGCTGCAACAATGACTAAATTGGCATGTTACAATAGTTTAATGGATACATGCCCTTTCCCTGGATTACTGTCTCCTACATGATATGAATTCTCTTCACACATTCTCATTTCAAATATTAAACATGCACTCCCTCCATCCCAATTTCATTGCCTAATGAAAACATACCAGTATATTACATCATCTAAAGAAACAAAATCATGTCAACTACAAGGTACTTATGCATCACTTCTTCAGTCATGGTTTCACAAAACATTACATTACAATCTCTCAACAAACATAATCACAACATGGTTTCACAAAACATTACATTACAATCTCTCAACAAACGTAATCACAGAAACAAGTATATTACATCAACTCAAGAAACAAAATCATGTCGACTACAAGGTACTTACACATCACTTGTCCTGTCATGGTTTCGCAAAACATTACATTATAGTTTCTCAACAAACAAAATAACAGAAACAAGTATAGTACATCATCTCAAGAAAAGTAATCATGTAAACTAGAATGCATTTATGCATCACTAGTCCAGTCATGGTTTCACAAAACATTACATTACAATGTCCCAACAAACATAATAATAGAAACAAGTACGGTACGTCATCTTAAGAAACATAATCATGACAACTACAATGTACTTATG
Organism: Avena insularis; assembly: GCA_023614405.1. Lineage (NCBI taxonomy): Eukaryota > Viridiplantae > Streptophyta > Magnoliopsida > Poales > Poaceae > Avena > Avena insularis. The sequence continues at coordinate 258,987,574 of CM042690.1, read as the reverse complement.
TCTTATTACAACAACGATGGTTTTAGTGAGTGACATGTCCGAAAATCTCAACAGCTCGCACATCATTATATCGCAATCTCTCAACAAACATAATCACAGAAACACGCTCTAAATGCAATAGCAGTCAATTTTATAAATACAGGCAGGGGAACCCCGCGGTCCATATGACAAGCCCAGGATAGCAGCTCTCATCAGATCTCATCAACGTCGACCACCTCATTCTGTTCAGCCACTACAGGGGCATCTGCATCCACTATAACTTGTTCAACAACATCAGAAATGGTACCAAGGAAGAACACCTTCCTGGTTCGCTTCTTTCGCTGCATAATCTGCATACGATCTTCAGTATCCAAAACATCTATGAATTGCTGCTTCTTATGATGCCACCACCGGATTTTTTCCATCTGCTTAGGGCCAATACTGATTTCCTTACCGATCATCTCTCTCATTTCATCAAGAGTTATGTTTTTGGAATCGACAATGATCTCCACAGTACATGATGAAACTGGCTTATTAACTCCCTCATCAAGTTTTGCCATGTATGAATCCACCTCTATGCATTATCTTGAACTTATCTAGATCAGCATCTATTGGTCCGTATTCTCTAGGAGCAGAAGCTCTGGCAGCAAGATCTCCAGCATCTGCATACATATCATCAATCATCGCTTCAACTTTCACCTTACGATCAGTTGCACAACACTCCCAAACCATCTGAAGCTCATGGGAGTGCTCAATTTGTTGATAGGTATCATTCATGTTGCGCCACACCAATTTTGTCCTCTGTCTAGAACCCTAGGGAATTCTAGCAGCAAGCATATCTACCAGCTGCGAAACAGACACGACCTCTTTGCAATTCACAAGCAGATGCACATCTTGCCCGAACACAACCCTCTCGCAACCAAAATCAAGTTTTGCAGTGTACTGCCGAACATGAACTGTGAACTCATATAGGTCCCTTGTATCAAAGTTGTGCCTAATTTGATTAAAGAGGGGAACATTTCAGTTCATTCGATTCTATTATTCCGTAACTAATCTACTTGCAAGATAAGGCACAGATAAGAAAAATTCACCTCTCGCTCTTCCCCGGGTTTTTTCTTGAGATCTGGTGCATCCCCACAGAGCGAACAATCCGCCGCCGGCCTTGCTTTTCTCTTCAACCCGCTGCTCGTAGGTACCTTGGGAGCAGAATCCTTGCTGGCCTCCTCGCTAACTGGGGCTGAAGACCTCGCCGCTGCTATGCGTTGAGCCCCAGACTTGGGCCCCGACAGACCCGAATCAGTCGGCGACGTAGCTACAACCTTTGCCTTGCAAGTCATGCTGGGTCGCCGCTGTCGAATTCAGTGTCGGGGTAAGGAGAAAAAAGGTCCTCCGCCGCCAGCAGATTTAGGGTCGGGGAAGGGAAGAAAAGGGACCGCCGCTGCCGCCGCAGCAAGATTCAGTGTCGAGAGTTAGGAAAGTATAGTAATGGATTTTCCCCTACGACACGTGCAGGGTGGCTAAGAAGAGTGACCAGCGAAGGAGGGGCACAGCAGGAACTAGTGTAACGGAATATCCTGACTTAACGGGCACGATTTGAAAATATTGGGTTTGGCCATCATTCACTCGAATGACCCCTCTCAGCAATTGGCGCCCCAACTTTTCGAATCGCGGTGATAAAAATCAACTTGGGTACCGCTTTGCCTGGGCGACCCAACTTTCGGGCCACAAAATGATATTCTCCCTTAGAGCTTCATGGGCCAGCCGGCCAGGGGTGGGCCCCACCCCACGCATAGCCCTAGGCTGGCCGGGTGGGCCCCCTTGTGGCGGCTGGGCCTTGGCCCTCTTGGCCCTTGTCCCTTCACTCTTTCGGTTTTCCCTCATGGGCCTTTATTCACTAGGAAGTTTGGCCCATTAGTAGAATAACCCTTCAAATTAGATTTTAATATTATATTTAATATTAATTACACTAATTAATATGTAAATACATATTACAAAACCTGATTCAACCCGAAACACCTTTCGGTTCCCCTTTCCATATCCTCCGAACAACTTCAGAATTCCCGGAATGATCCGGTCCTTTATTCCTTCTCCGAACAGCTTCGATCTTTCCGCGAACAATTCTGGCTTCCTGTTTCTCTACTGTGATTCCGTCTTACGAATGATTTCTCTCATCGTACCCTTCTCATGGCTCGGGAATTCTCTATACATGATCTATACCAATGGTCAACAGTGGGACCAGGGATGTCCATGTGACCCCTATGCATTCCTGATGACAATGTCGTTTGAACCGGTAAATGTAGCATCCAATTCCTTTTGTTTCTTGATACGACTTGTCCGAGATCCAATCATTGGTATCACATACCTTGTTCAATCTCATTCACAACAAGTTTTGTTTTCTTGTTACCATGATATTACATCCCCGTGACCGAGTCACATGTTGCAACATTTATGGATGTAATCTCACCAAGCCGGCTGTATGTATCTTTACCCGTCATGTGGGTGAACAAATCCCGGTCTTGCAGTCACATGTCATCTACTGTTCCTTTGGAATACCCAACGTACACCTTTATGGCCACCGTATTACCAGATGACGGTTGATGCAGTCTAAGCAGCCTCGGGAAACAGTGAGTAATATGAGCTTACGGTCTAAGGAAAAGGAGTCTAGGTATAGTTGTTGCAACAATGAACTATATGACTTGATCGTGTTGCAATCCTTCGAGGAATGTCCATCACATCATTCTCCAATGATATGACCCCGTTGTCAATTAGCATAAATGCCCATGATCTTGAAACCCAGATCATCCTCATGACCAATGAACTAGTATGAATAGAGGCTACTAGGGACTTGGAGGTTTCATACCACACCTGTACCAATGTTTCTACTTGGCACAGTTATAGCACAATATGAAACTATTATAAACTAATTGAGATATGACAATAAAAACCTATTTATTATTTGCCTCTAGGGCATATCTCCTTTAGTCTCCCACTTGCACTAGAGTACAAATAATCTAGCTCGCATTTTACTCATATAAACCATATATCATATGTGTTTACAGATCATGCATGCTCATGGGAAATGTTATGTCCATGTTCTGTTTTACCAGATCATTATGTCTTTTGCAAATCGTTAATGTCTTCCTAATTTTGACATTCACACCATTATCATATAATGGGTCGAAGCATTTGTTTGGCAACAAAGTGAGACTTTGTTTCTAGTGTTTATAATGACGGTCGTTTTCACTGTTGTCATCTAAACTTTGAAACACACTTTGTTATCCTTTGTGTATATACTGTAGTCATGGCAGTAGAACGAGGCCGGATTCCAGGAGCTTACAGTGACTTTAGATCAACCTCGAGGGCTTTCTCATGGGAACTGGGCCCTAGGACACATCATTCTACGTTAAAAGTGAACTATCCCCGCCATAACATTATACATCACATCAGATGGAGCCTTTATACTTCTATATCTATGTAGATCCTAGTGCATGAAATGCATCTATGCCACTTACATTGCTTCTTGCCATTTAAGTACAAACTTAATTCTGGTTCTGTGATCAACTCAGGAATCACTTAAAGACACATTCTTATAGTTAAGACTTTTTCCTACCAACCAGAATTTCAGGTCACATTATGTCGAGTATACAACATGGTTATATGGAAGAACCTATGACCGAGGCATAGGAGATGCAACGCATCTCTTTCTTTCAACCATAGTTGCAATACTAACTCAATGCTTCATATAGTAGAACTTCTTATTACCTTGTTCCATTCTGAGTTTCTTCAGAATCTTACTTTGGACATTCTGAACATCTTTCAGAATCAAGTCCAGGAAGCATTCGACATTCAGTGTTTATTAAACTCACCAATCTATCTCGATAGATCTTATTGTTTAATAAATTCAACTTCATCCTTATTTATCTAACTTAAATATTATTAACATCATTCACATATGTCGTCCACATATCCCAGAATGATTTCACGCTCCCACTCAAATATGACATTCATGTTTGAGATCCAGGGATTTCACTTAGCTCCCACTCAAAATATGTTAGCTACATATTATGATTTAGCCAAGCTGATTTGCTCCCACTCAAAACCAGGTCCTCTCGATAATCTTGGACATTCCAAAATTCTTTGATCATCATCAATTTGAGAATTCCAATTACGAGACTTCAATATCCATATATTTCTAGTGTAAATCCAAAAGACTTAAGCATCACTACTGTTGTAGTCAACTCCTTGGATTTGTCCAAACTTGTGACAAATCGAGCGTTTTGTCATTCATTAAGTTTCATTTCCTTCTTATGACTTTGCAGTCATTTAGAAATATCAAGTAAACTTCTTTACTTTAATAAGATCAAGTAACATGTTACTTTGCAATCTTAAATGTAACTTAATATAGGATTTTATGACTCCTAGTCATTTATCGCACTCAGGTCCATCACGCTTCTTTGTAATTTGTAGGTATGTCTTTTTCAAAACATGACAAGTGAATCAATAATATAATTCCACAAACTTGTAGAATATATAGTTGAATCCTACTTTCTTTAGTAAAAGTATTCACTGAAACTTTATGATCATTATCATTGGTTTATCCTCTATATGTAGAGTTTGGATTCACGAAACAAATTTCGCTGCGCCACTCAACAATCCAGAGGTAAGGTCAAATACCTTGTTTTGATCTTTTACTTTCTTCCACATGTATATTCATCAAGACACATCAACTTTGGACAACAACAGGTTTGCCCCTTTTGTGGAAGATGCATTCATAGCTTCCTAAGAATGCTCTACAAAGTCTTGTTTATTCGCCATGATTTCGACTTATCGAAACCTCCAGAAACTCGAACTTCCCATAACACTTATGGTGTTGTTTCCACGAATATTTTAGATGTTCCTTTGTATTTTAATGAGTGTTTGCTTATTTTGATCTCTAACTCTAAATGATAACTATAACCCTAATAAGAGATAATATTATACCATATGTATCTAATACATAATGATTATGATGTTTAGACATTTCAACACAGTTTGAATTCGTCCAATTATCATAATTTGTGAAACATCTTTCACAAGTTCCTTTTATCCTAAACTTAACTTGAATACTTTAGTCATGTCGATCAAATCAAAGAGACTTGTCAATTCAATATCCTCCTTTGTTGTGAACTCATTTGAACAATTCAAATCATTTCATAACTTCATGTTTCATTAAGTAAATACGCTTATTCACTTAAGTCCACAACTAACAAATGATTTCCACTACTTGTTGAAAATACGATACATCACTATGTATAAGATTTAACATTTCTTCGCATGTCACCGTTTTACCAGAATGTGGAGTTTTAGTCATTCTTCCCAAGAGGCATGGTTTTGTAAAGTCTCTAGATTAAGCATCTAGGACCCCGATCTTCATAAAGAACATGCAATAACCAAAATGACTTAAACTATAGTGTCATCTCATTATTAAACTTTGGGTATCTTTTAGCATTCTAATCCTTTTATAAATGCTTAAACTATTATCATTAACATAGTGATGCGAATAACTTATTTATAATCATAATGTGACCATAAGTTCATAAGAATAGTACAAACTGGCTTGTAACTTGTTCATATGAATAATTGTCTCGCCAAAAGCAAGACACACAAACAGGGATTACAAATTTATATTCAAGTCCACTAATCCAAATGATAAACTTTGAGGGAAGAGGTGATGTCGTCCATCAACTGTTTTGCTTGCCGTCATCAAGTCATGTTGCCTAAAAACCATCAATTCTCAAGCAGACCCTCCTGTTTTCACAAAATAGGACAAGTATCAAATACTTTGCAAACTGCAATAAGTTTTGCAAGAACCACATTTATAATTTGTATATCTTACATATACCTTTTCATCCATGACCTCCATTGCAATCAAGCCCTTCCAAGAGTTCTCAACTCTAATGCAAGATCGCTAAGTGTTTTTCCAAACAATCTCTTTTCATCCATGATGGAGGAAAACCCATCCAACGGCTCATACTCTATGTGCCATTCTATAGAATACAAAATGTAGCCCAACTCTCCATCGAATGGAGAATGGCTTATTGGATAAATATGGAGAAAACACAAACATTCTGGAATCATCGAATTATCTCCTAATGGTTATAGTATCAAGAAGAGAGAATCACCTTTTACGAGGATACCCCTCGGGCATGGGTATTAATCTATGAAGTTTGACCCTTTTGCTAAGTTCCAAATTAAGCAATATATTCCCATGGTCGCAACGGACCTCAATGGGATAGGCCATGATCTACTAAGTGTTGGGTTCGCAGCATAGAAAGCAAAAAAAATCCTATGATGGGAACTATACGCCAAGATCTATCTACTAGATACAAGCAACGGGTGGATATACATCCATAGAGAACTTACCCTCAAAGACAACAAAGCTTTGTTAACGAGATGGAACTCGTGGATGATGTAGTCGTACACTTGCCGATCTCAAGATCGCGATGAAGTCCTTCAGGTCCAGCAGTTCCGGCACCATCAGGTCTAGCACCATCAAGTCCAGCACCGCAAAGTAGCGGTGTATCCATGATCGCACACACGTTCGGTCCACCGAACAACCTCCGCCTCCTCGCTCCAGCGATGCAGCGGAAGCAGCAACTCCTTTCCAGATAAAGCCACCGGGAACATGTATCTCTCTAATCCGAGACCATGGGGAATAACTAGAGGGAGAAGAGAACCTTCACGAGGAGGTGGTGCAAGAGGAGAGGAGGAGGAGGTGCTCCTTATATAGGGGAGGGGGCAGCCCAAGGGGGCATGGCACCAGCCATGGTGGGTGCCCCCACCTCTCCCTCATTCATGTGGGTGGAGCTCCCACTCACATAAACACACACCTCCACTCATGTCCACTCCCATGCATTAAATTTCCACCAAATTTAATGCAAGCTCTCATTAAATAAAACACTTTTATTTATTTTATTCAGAATTTTGTTAATTACTTTAATTAACAAACATTCACATACAACTCCCTGCAACATTTCAATATCACATGCAGAACCAGTTTCTGCAATTTCACCCGAAACAATTCCGGTTTCCATCGAAATGATTCCGGCACTTTCTTAAATCTTTATCTGAAACATAGTTGCTCCAAATGGTGTCGGTATCCCTTAAGTGTGTCACCCTACGGTTCACGAATAATGTAGACATGATCGAGACTCCTCTCCGATCAATAATCAGCAGTGGGACCTGGAGATCCGTACTGACTCCCACATATTCAACGCTGACTCTTGTGATCGTGTGAACCTTTAACATCGTAACTAAATCTCTTTGTCTCGTGATATATTACATGTCCGAGATTCGATCATCGGCATCCAAATACCTAGTTTTATCTCGTTGCCGACATGCACTCTTTTCTTGTTCCCGTGATATAACATTCTAGTGATCACATCACTTGCTTGCAAGCTATTCCCAATGTTATATCACCGAGAGGGCCCAGAGTATATCTATCCGTCATCGGGATGGACAAATCCCACTCTTGATCCATGAGCCTCAACATAACACCTTCAGAGTATCTGAACCCACCTTTATAGTCACCCTTTTACGGTGTGACGTTCGATGTTATCAAGTCACTCTTCCAATGTTAGCAATTAACATGATCTCATGGTCTAAGGACTAAGATTACTTCATATGATGTTATAGCAATATAAACATAATGACTTTGATCGTAATGCTATACTTCAGATGAATGTTCATCACATCATTTCATAAATGTTGAGACCTCGTTATTAACAACATCCAATGTCCATGATCAGGAAACTTTGATCATCTTGTTAATCAACGAGCTAGTTTATATGAGAGGCATTACTAGGAACTTTGTATTTTGTTTATTAAACACACATGTATTAACGTTTCCAATTAATAATATTATAGCATGCAAAATAAACATTTATCATAAACATGGAATAAGATAATAACCACTTTATTATTGCCTCTCGGGCATATTCCCTTCAGTCTCCCACTTGCACTAGAGTCAATAATCTAGTTTGAAAAACTTTGCGTATTGAACACCTATGGCTTTCTGGTGTTGCATATACGCGATTGCTAGTGGTTAACATAATCTCCGGATCTGACAGTTTCAGGTCCGTGTGTATTTGCATGTCTTTGCGTCTCTACGCATCACTCATTCTCAAATGAGATGGCATTGTATAAATTTGGTCCTTTGGTGAGACCTTTAGTTCGTTCTGGTTAAAATATGTTGATATTATTGTCATACAATATATCTTCATAGTATTATCCCACTTTGAACCACACCTAGTTTGATAACAAACTACTTAACACAAATGCCCTCCTTTGCTGCTACTATAGCAGTCATATACTTAGCCTTTTGTTTCTAGTATCCGTCACAATGTGTCAACTTTGGAACTCATCCAAATTCATAATGGAACATATTTTCCATTATATTGTGCCACCCATAGTCTAAATTGAGATAAATTTAATTTGTATCTTGTGACAAAACTAGTATCAATATAACCCTTCAGACAGTGTCATGTACACGTCCTAGGTAACCATTCTATTAGAAGAACCTTGTTTTGTTTATTCAACTACCATATACCAAATTATATGTAGTGGTTGCTACATTAATCCGTCAAGACTAAATATCGCTATGAAAGATCAAATCTTGTCATAGTCAACTCCTTGAACATTGTCGTAAACTTCTTTCTGACATGTCGACTATTTCATAGATGTTAAACATCCATGTCTATTTCTTTATAGATCCAAACACGACCGATAGGCTTCACGCCTTTCTGGAGGGTCTTCCAAGTTCAGAAACTTGATTTCTCGTGTATGGATACTATCACGGATTCTATGACTTCTAGTCATTTTATGGAGTCAGGGCCCATCATCGCTTCTTTGCATGCAGTCGGTTCATCATTGTCAAAACAATAACGACTTGTGTTTCAAATCTTACTATTTGATTCTTACCGACCCACATGGTTCAATAGGAACTCTAATCTCCAAGATCACACCCTTTGTAATCACGGGAGCCATGAGCATTATGGTCGCCACCGGGACACTTTCCGGTGCCGCGCTACTTAGCACATATAGCTAAGGTTCAACAACCTTATCAAAGTTCTATTTTCCTCCCACTTAACTTTTCACGAAAAAATCCTTCTCAAGAAACATGACATTCTAAGCGACAAACTCTTTTGTCCTCGGTGTTATGGAGGAATTCCCAACAAATTCTTTGGGATAACCTACAAAGACGTGCTTATCCGACTTTGGTTGTAAACATTTTACTTATACATAACATACCAAAATTTAAGAAAAGACAATTCGGGTTTTATCCCAAACCATAACTCATATGGTGTCATTTCAACGAATCACGATGGTGCTCTTTTCAGTGTAAAAGTGGTAGTCTCTAATGCTTTAATCCTTAAAACATAATGGAAGTTTTATAAATGACACCTTTGATCTTACCATGTCAAACAAGGTTTGATTTGATCTCTCGAACATACCATACTCCTGTGGTTTATCAGGAAGTGCAAATTCATGGAACAATTCCTGAAATCTTAGGCGTTTTGCTAAACCTGTAACTCAAATATCTTCCTTTATGATCAAATCATAAACTCTTTTATTTTCTTGTTACAATGATTTTTCACTTCATCTGGAAAGTCTTTGAACAATTTTCAAATGTTTCATACTTCTTCCTTATTAAGCAAATTTATAGATATATTCACTCAAATTTCTGGAGAAAGCATATGAAGCAAAAAGATCCATCGCATATGGCTACACATAATGGACTATGCACATCAGCATGCACAATTTCCAATAATCTAGTCATCCGTTCCTCTTTGGCCTATGAACGGAGTTTTAATTATCTCGAGGAAAGTTTCACAAGCGTCAATTGATCAAAATCAAAAGACTCCAAAAATCCATCAACATGGAGTTTCTTCATGTTTACTTTCCAATATAATTCAAACAGCGATGTCACTTCATAAGTGATCTTCCAATCATTTGTCTTACGACATTTTAGCAATAATGTTTATGGATGTGATTTCTCCAACTAGATTTGTAAAAGTTCATCCATCCTTTATGGAATACGGTAATTATTTGAACAACCATTGTTCTCGTAATACCGGAACAAAATAAAAATTATTAAAACAAAATCTTGAAGGCTAGGTTTGATGACAACGAAAATACAATAACACTTTATTTGTTTTCAATGAACATCATCACTTATTCTCTTGCTAGTTACTTAGGCCATTGCAGTTCATGAATTGTGTTGTTCTGTATGACACTTCACACCAACCAATTCGGTGTCCAATACCGGTATCCAATACCTCAGAACCACATTGTTTAACCAGCAAGGAATACAGCCATAACATGTATATCTTCTATATACCTAAGTTGGACATCTCCAACCTTTTCTTTTCTGCCAAATATTTTATAGATTCTCTTTCAACAATTCCTTTTCTTTTAAAAGAATCTATCAACATCAATAGTGGTGTCATTCACATGACACATAGTAAAAAGTATATATAGTCAAATACTAATACCTTTGGACTTGCACTTTGAAGTGGATCACCATCATCAAATATTTGGTGTTCTTTCAAAAATCCATTTTTAGTAATCTATTAGTGTAGTAAACATTTTACTTACATCTTCTATTCATCCTTATCATGAAAAATTTCATGATCAAGCTACTATATCCTATAAGGAAGAATCACGAGTGTAATGTTAGTTCCCAAAACCTTTTTGGTAGATTAGGATGCCTAGCATCTCCATCCTTCACAAATTCTCATACAATATGAGAACATGTATTTTGTTAAATTATACTCTATCATATTGCAACCATAAACATTGTTTCAGATATCACAATATCTTTCACACATGATGGTTTCTGAAACAATTATTTCAGCTCCTAGATAATCTTGATATTAAAACAACTTTTGAATATCAATAATCATGGAGGCAAACATGATACTTTAGATACTAACATTGGAATTCTTACTCTTGATTTAATACTACTTATTAAACTTCATGGAGTAAATAGAGTTTGCTGAAAGTTTGCAATAGGACAACTAAACTTTAAATTGACATTCAAAACAATACGATACCAGTTCGTAAAGTAAATATCCAGAATTCTATAGTTCTATTATCTCAATTAAAACTAAGCATAAGGTAGTAAACAGATGCCAATGGCTACAACAAATTATGCAAATTCACTTCGATTTAGTTTATGACAAATTGAGTTTGACTAATCCAAATTAGAAATGAACTCCCACTCAAAAACGACATCCCTCGTGCCTTTTTGGTGATTACATGAACCAAATCAACTACACCAAGTCCGATCATCACGTGAGTCGGTGTAGCTTCAAAGGCGATTATCAATATGGTCATCACATCAACTATATGACTCATGCTTAACCTTTCGGTCCGTGTTTTGAGGCCATGTCTGTACATGGTAGGCTCGCCAAGTAAGAACCTTAGTATTCACGTGTGTAAAACTGTCTTACACCCGTTGTATAAAAACGTAGAGTCGAGTACACCCGATCATCACGTGATGTCTCGAAACACGATCCATAGAACGGTGCATACTTAAGGAAGAACACATTTTATCTTGATATTTAATTGAGGGATCATCTTATAATGCTACTAAAACGCCAAACTAGAAATATAAGATGCAAACATCATATGTGTAAAGTGGAATGATATGGTCCATGCATTTGATCACCATCATGTGCATCATGGTATGATCTCTATCATTCCTTTGTGTGTAAGGACAAGGTCTATGGAACTTATACGTTAGGTGTGTTGTAAGGGTATCTACCATACATCTACTTACAACATTACCATATCATGACACTAGCCCATCAACAATCTAAACTAGACGCCTCTAATTTATCCATTGCAAGTTTTACGTGGCTTAGGGCTTTCGAAGATAGAACCAGTCTTACCTACGAACATGGAACCACAATGATGATACCTAAGTTATTAGCAACTCGTTGTAAATCAGATATTGACTATAGTAGGAGAGACAGACACCCGCTAGCCACTTATGCAAAACTAGTTGCATGTCAGTCGTGGAACCGGTCTCATGTGCGATGACATGTAAAGTTGGTCCGGGCCGCTTCATCCCACTATGCCACCAATATCCAAAATACATAGAAGATGCAATAACATGATCATCATCGCCCACATATAAACATATGTGTACTACCCGTGCAAAGCACCTACGCATAGATCAGGCTCTGATACCACTGTTGGTTCGCAGTATAGAAAACAAATTATTTCCTACGATGGGAACTATACGCCAAGATCTATCTACTAGATACAAGCAACGGGTGGATATACATCCATAGAGAACTTACCCTTGAAGACAACAAAGCTTTGTTAACGAGATGGAACTCGTGGATGATGTAGTCGTACACTTGCCAATCTCAAGATCGTGATGAAGTCCTTCAGGTCCAGCAGTTTCAGCACCATCAGGTCCAGCACCATCAAGTACAGCGCCGCAAAGTAGCGGTGCATCCATGATCGCACACACGTTCGGTCCACCGAACAACCTCCGCCTCCTCGCTCCAATGATGCAGCAGAAGCAACAACTCCTTTCCAGATAAAGCCACCGGGAACATGTATCTCTCTAATCCGAGACCATGGGGGATAACTAGAGGGAGAAGAGAACCTTCACGAGGAGGTGGTGCAAGAGGAGAGGAGGAGGTTCTCCTTATATAGGGGAGGGGGCAACCCAAGGGGGCATGGTGCCGACCATGGTGGGTGCCCCCACCTCTCCCTCATTCATGTGGGTGGAGCTCCCACTCACATAAACACACACCTCCACTCATGTCCACTCCCATGCATTAAATTTCCACCAAATTTAATGCAAGCTCTCATTAAATAAAACACTTTTATTTATTTTATTCAGAATTTTGTTAATTACTTTAATTAACAAACATTCACATAAAAGTCCCTGCGACATTTCAATATCACATGCAGAACCAGTTTCTGCAATTTCACCCGAAACAATTCCAGTTTCCATCGAAATGATTCCAGCACTTTCTTAAATCTTTATCTAAAACATATTTGCTCCAAATGGTGTCGGTATCCCTTAAGTGTGTCACCCTATGGTTCGCGAATAATGCAGACATGATCGAGACCCCTCTCCGATCAATAATCAGCAACGGGACCTGGAGATCCGTACTGACTCCCATATATTCAACGATGACTCTTGTGATCTTGTGAACCTTTAACGTCGTAACTAAATCCCTTTGTCTCGCGATATATTACATGTCCAAGATTCGATCATCGACATCCAAATACCTAGTTTGATCTCGTTACCGACATGCACTCTTTTCTCGTTCCCGTGATATAGCATTCTAGTGATCACATCACTTGCTTGCAAGCTATTCCCAATGTGATATCACCGAGAGGGCCCAGAGTATATCTATCCGTCATCGGGATGGACAAATCCCACTCTTGATCCATGAGCCTCAACATAACACCTTCGGAGTATCTGAACCCACCTTTATAGTCACCCTTTTATGGTGTGACGTTTGTTGTTATCAAGTCACTCTTCCGATGTTAGCAATTAACATGATCTCATGGTCTAAGGACTAAGACTACTTCGTATGATGTTATAGCAATATAAACATAATGAATTTGATTGTAATTCTATACTTCGGATGAATGTTCATCACATCATTTCATAAATGTTGAGACCTCGTTATTAACAACATCCAATGTCCATGATCAGGAAACCTTGATCATCTTGTTAATCAACGAGCTAGTTTATATGAGAGGCATTACTAGGAACTTTGTATTTTGTTTATTAAACACACATGTATTAACATTTCCAATTAATACAATTATAGCATGCAAAATAAACATTTATCATAAACATGGAATAAGATAATAACCACTTTATTATTGCCTCTCGGGCATATTCCCTTCACTAAGATATTTGCAAACAGACATCTTAGACTAAGTTCATAATAAGAGATAAATTTATAATTGGTCTCCACTAAAATTGTCATCTCCTGGATGATTTTAGTGATCACATGATTCCTGTCCTCTGCACCTCCCCCTATCGCCACGACCATCAGTGCAGCATCAAAGGTAGACATTCCCTAATGTCAATCACATCATCCATGTGACTCATGCTCGATCTTTCGATCTCTTGTGTTCTGAGGCCATGCCTACACATCCTAGGCTCACCAAATCTAACTTATGTGTATTTTCTATGCAACATGGCTTATACCCACTATATGCGAACATAGATATGTCTGACCCCTACTCACCGCAGGGCGCCTCATACCGAAGAACTTTCTTGGTGGTGCACACACAAGGGGAACACGAAACATTGGAATTCAATAGGGATTATCTTATTTTCTACCGTTGAGTATCTAAATACTAGCACACAATAAGATATAAAATAGAAATCAACATCATATGTATATTGTGATATGATATGGTCCTTCTTGCGCCTTGATCTCCATCGAGCGCTCCGGCATGATCTCCATCTCGCCCTTGGTTTGATGCCAAGTCCACGACGCCTCCACCAGGTTGTCCATCGGAACGATGACTATTACTATACTACTTAGTAACAGAAAAGTAAACTACTTTTACCTTCGCAATGACCAATGCCATATCATAATCACATGCACTCCTGCAAAATAAAGTTAGACGCCTCTACTTTATCTATTGCAAGTTTTACGTGGTTGTTAGGGCTTTCGCAATAGAACCGCTTCTAGTCTACGAACTTTCCAACCACAACATGGATCCAACAGTTGCCTCTATTACACCCCTTTCGGGGCCCTCCGTTGCAAATGCTATATCAACTAGCGAATGAGAGACAGACACCCGCTAGCCACTTATACGGTACAAGCCGTATGTTGAGCGTGGAACCAGTCTCGCGTACGAATACGCGTAAGGTTGGTCCGGGCCGCTTCATCAAACAATACCATGATATAAACAAGTACACGTTAGAGGGTAACAACTGAGGGATCAATGCCCGCACAATACTTGTGCGTACTGGCCGTACAACACTCCTACGCATAGATCGGCTCTGATACCACTGAAGGGGATCCGCAACAGAAAACAAAAAAATTCCTACGTTGGAACCCCAAAAACTACCTAGGATCTATCTATGTAGTAATGCGGTAACGGCCAATGTGTATAGAATACGTACCCTTGTAGACCGTATGCGGTTAACGTTCCGAGGGGAACGTGGTTGATGTAGTCGTACTCGTAGCCCACCTCAAGGTCGCGAAGCTCCTCGCAGGTCACCCCTTGCTCCTTCTTCATTGTGCAGCAGCACTGGCTCACGACATTCAAGCGCCCCAAGTGTTGCGCCTTGTGTCTTCGTACACATCCGGTGCACGATGATACCTCTGGCTCCCTGATCCCACCGGGAGTGCGGAAGTTGATATCCGGCTAGGAACCCCTGCAGCGTAACGGTGTACTGCAGGTGTGCCTTGTTCGCACAACCCAAACTTGGTGCCATGGTCACAAGGGCTAGAGAGAGAGGTAAGGAGGAAGTCAACCAAAGGACTTCTCCAAATATTGGTGTGTCTCATCCCACCCATTGGCACCCCTTTATATAGGCTAAGGGGGTGTGCCTTTCTCAAAGGCTAAGCCATGTGGGACTAAACAAGAGAGGAGGGGGAGGTGCATGGGCCCTTAGGGCTTCATGGGCCAGCCAGCCAGGGGTGGGCCCTACCCCGCGCATAGCCCTAGGCTGGCCGGGTGGGCCCCCTTGTGGCGGCTGGGCCTTGGCCCTCTTGGCCCTTGGCCCTTCCCTCTTTCGATTTTCCCTCATGGGCCTTTATTCACTAGGAAGTTTGGCCCATTAGTAGAATAACCCTTCAAATTAGATTTTAATATTATATTTAATATTAATTACACTAATTAATATGTAAATACATATTACAAAACTTGATTCAACCTGAAACACCTTTTGGCTCCCCTTTCTATATCCTCCGAACAACTTCGGAATTCCCGGAATGATTCCGGTCCTTTATTCCTTCTCCGAATAGCTTTGGATCTTTCCGTGGAACAATTCTGGCTTTCTCTTTCTCTACTGTGATTCCGTCTTACGAATGATCGCTCTCATCGTACCCTTAAGTGTATCCTCTCACAACTCGAGAATGCTCTAGACATGATTTATATCAATGATTAACAGAGGGACCAGGGATGTCCATGTGACCCCTATGCATTCCTGATGACAATGTCGTTTGAACCGGTAAATGTAGCATCCAATTCCTTTTGTTTCTTGATACGACTTGTCCGAGATCCGATCATTGGTATCACATACCTTGTTCAATCTCGTTCACAACAAGTTCTGTTTTCTTGTTATCGTGATATTACATCCCCGTGACCGAGTCACATGTTGCAACATTTATGGATGTAATATCACCAAGACGGCCGTATGTATCTTTACCCATCATGTGGGTGAACAAATCCCGGTCTTGCAGTCACATGTCATCTACTGTTCCTTTGGAATACCCAACGTACACCTTTATGGCCACCGTATTACCAGATGATAGTTGATGCTGTCTAAGCAGCCTCGAGAAACAATGAGTAATATGAGCTCATGGTCTAAGGAAAAGGAGTCTAGGTATAGCTGTTACAACAATGAACTATATTACTTGATCATGTTGCAATCCTTCTAGGAATGTCCATCACATCATTCTCCAATGATATGACCCCGTTGTTAATTGGCATAAATGCCCATGATCTTGAAACCCAGATCATCCTCATGACCAATGAACTAGTATGAATAGAGACTACTAGGGACTTGGTTGTTTCATACCACACCTGTACCAATGTTTCTACTTGGAACGGTTATAGCACAATATGAAACTATTATAAACTAATTGAGACATGACAATAAAAACCTATTTATTATTTGCCTCTAGGGCATATCTCCTTCATTACATGCGTATTATAGAGATCCGCCAACGGGGTACCCCTTGCCCGATGATACGAAAGATTATCCATATCAAAATGACAAGGCAAGCAGACAATGAGCATCTCAGCGATCCTTTTATTTCCTATTTGCATAGGCTCTTTTTTTCTTTCCTATTTGCATAGGTTTTTTTCTTCTTTTTTTATTGAGGATGCTTCACAGATTGCTCACTATGGTTATGCTGCAGGTTTCCACCATGATTAGGCATGGCTTAGACCAGCCGCCCAGGCGTTTTTCTAACACATATATGAACTCCAGGAGCCTTACAAGCTCCCCTTTCATTTCACACTACCGGGATCCATAAGCAAAAGAACATGATATCAACTAGATAAAGTGAAATGTTGAAAGCATTTCCCATGATAACATGGTTCTGCTAATTCACAACTTACAAAACGCAAGCATATACGCAACATAGATGGGCACAATGGTTCAAGTTTATTAAGTGCAAGAAAGTAAAGTTTGCCATCAAGTTCGTGAGAGATTTAATCATTAATTTTCACATAACAAGTTTAATTCGGAAGGTAGATAAAAACATGAATATACTTGGAATAGCAATAATGCTAATAGGTAGGTATGGTGGACTTTTTGGAATAACTTGGTTTTATTTGGAGTTGGATGCATGAGTGGAACTCATACTTGGTACATGCGGAGGCTAGCAAAAGACTAGGAGCGACCAACTAAGAGAGCAATAATGGCCATAATCATGCAAAGCAACAAAACATTATTAATTAAAGCATAAAGTGATATTGCAAGTCAAAAACTAAATGATCATAGAGGCTATGGTGACTGGTTCATAGTCTTAACATGGTGTAAGCATGTGCCAAGTCAACCCAAATAAAGCATCAAAGGATAATACCACAATATTATGCTTTTGTATGCTAAAACAACGCATGATTCTTTCAAGGCACATTAAGAAATCTCAATTGTTTGAAACAAGTCATGCTAAAACGATAATCACTAATCATATGGTCAAAGCAACATCTAGCATGACATGATAAAGTCTAAGTCACAGTCAAAACAAGCTTCCTTTTGTACCACTATAAGCGTGAAACTTCCTACTCTTTTCCAACACCAATCGACTTATTTGAAACAACTCTCAAAGATAATAATCAATAAATACTAGAGAGCATGTCTCACCCATCTACAAAGAAGAACTAAAAAGTTCTAAGCCAAAATAATAAGAAAACTAAAGCTAAACGCAGTGCTAGCAAAGTAGAACACTCACAGAACAATAAGAGTGAAAACTAGAGTGTTCTAGGCAATGAATAACAGGGTGTGTCTCTCTCCAAAAGAAGTGTGTTGGGATCCAACCAAATTATTTAAGCAAACCAAACAAAATAAAAACAAATACGCTCCAAGAATAACACAATTGTGCATGAAATAATAAAAATGAAGTGTTTTGGAAGAAAACCTGAGATTTTTTTGATGAAGAAGGGGATGCCTTGGGAATCCCCAAGCTTTGACGCTTGTACTTCTTGAATATTTCTTGGGGTGACACGGATGGCATCCCCAAGCTTGAGCTTTTGTCCATACTTCATCTTATCACATTACTCTTCTCTACACTTCCTTCATACAAAACTTCACACAATCTTCATTAGCAACATTAGTGTACTCAAGATAATAAGTCTTTTGGTTCAGTTTCAACACAAGTAAAACTTCCATTAAAACACAAGCTACTGTATCAATTCCTTCTAAAAACTCAAGTGATCAAAGAGAAGTCAAAGAGAAAGAGATTAAGAGGCAAATGCAAATAATGGCAGAAATCTGTCAAAACAGACTAGCAGGTAAAAACCAATTTTTTCGAAGACCTTCTCTTGCTCAAATAGAAAACTGTTAAACTAACGAAATAATCTGGGGCAGAAGCACAAAAAATTATAGCTCAATCTGACATACATAGGATTTTCATGAATTTTTACAGCGAAGCACAAAAATCTGTTTCGAGACAGCAACTTTCCCAAGCATTATTTATCTCTTATTAGAGGTTATTATTAGCACAAAAACCACACAAAAATGATAAGGAGAGGTTATTACTGAGGCAATAACTTCCAAGACTCAACAAAAGATTCCTAACGAAATTTGGGTTATCTCCATATTTCTCTCTTATCCATTGAATTAGAAGGGCTATTATTGTTAGAGAGGCTTTAAAGGACGCTTCTCCATATACCCTGGTTTATTGTTAGAGACAATAGAAGAAACTTTGGAGGATTCCTTCTTTTCATTAATAAGATCAAAACACATATTAGTCCTATCATATTTTGGTAAAAGCTCATCTTCTATAATATTTTGTATGTAAGTATTTGTCTGACAATGATCAACACAATAAAGATGACAACCATGCAGGGCGCTATTTATATCAAAAGCACTCATATCTACCAAATATGTTTTTCTTGATAATTCTTCACACCCCAAAAATAATGTAAGTTCATCATGCTGATTAGGAGTGATCATGTCATCACAATACAAACTTGCAGTACTCATTGGATTAGAAGGGCTATTATTATGGCCTGGGCATTGAAAATTGAAATGACCCACTTCAAAGCAAAGTTCACAAATAAAAGGATAGAGGGCACACACTTTTTTACCAAGATCATTTAGAGCCCTATACCACATTCTAGTTTTTTCATTCCTGTGGGTGATACAATATTCCTCTTCAATTTGGTTCTTCTCACAAGGTCTATGTATTCCACAAAAATTTACATGCTTATAAGAAATATTACTTTCAGAGGTTTGAGCATGCTTGTTGCTATCATTAATAACAATTTCATTTTTCATGCAAGTGTCTTTAAAAGGTTCATGATACATGTCCCATTTTTCTTTAGGAGCATTAATATGAGAAGCAAAGGCTCTACAACAATCAACAAGAATTTGAGGATCAAGACCATATTTAGCACTAAGCTCTTGAAAATCAGCAGTTTCAGCGGAAGACTTAATGCAATCATACTCATAGTTTATACCTGGTTCTTTACCTTTGTCGTTATCCCAATCTTCGGTATTGCTTTGAATTGTTTCAAGAAGATCCCACTTAGCTTTGACCTCCTTACTTGTGAAGGATCCCTCTGAACAGGTATCTAGATAGTCCTTGTAATGTCCTAAAGGCCTTGCATAAAAATTATTAATAATAATATTACCGGGGAGCTCATGAATGGGACATTTGAGCATTAGTGACTTCAATCTCCCCCATGCTTGGGCAATAATTTCTCCATCATGAGGATGAAAATTATAAATGTAATTCCTATCTTTATGAATTTCATGAGGAGGATAAAATTTAGAGTAAAAGAGAGATTCAAGTTCCTTCCACTCCAAATGATGAGGATCATCTAGTAGCTTATACCACTCCCTTGCTTTGCCCTTAAGTGATAAAGAGAATAGCTTCCTCTTAACTTGGTTCATTGAAATACCTACACACTTGAACAACCCGCATAGTTCATGTATAAAGAGTAAATGATCACCAGGATGGACAGTTCCATCTCCAAAATAACAATTATTCATAACACGTTCAACAATTTCCATATGTATTTTAAAAGGGATGCTTTCAGTATGTGGATTTAATATATCACAAGTATCATTAGAATTACCACATATGGGAGATAAAGTATCATCAGAGCAAACTTTCTTCTTTAAATCTAGGGAACTAAAAAGATCATTTTCATAAAAACTAACTTCTCCAAGCTTAGACTTTTCAATAGCATTAGTAACAAAGGTGTTCAAAAAAATCATACTAATAACATTATTATTAGCATGCAAAGAAAGTTCCATGGGTTTTTTAATTTTCTTTTCAGACCATTCATGTTCTACCTTAGGAAAAATACTAAAAAGCTCTCTAATTTTGTTCTGGTTTTACATTAAGCCTAACTAGTGAAAATAAAAACAAGAAACAAAAAGATATAATTGCAGAATCTAAAGGAAATAACTTCAAGCACTCACACATCAGTAATAGTACTAGATGATAGCTTAGTAGCCAGAAGATGTGAGTACCTTTTACCTTACCTCCCCGGCAACGGTGCCAGAAAATAGCTTGATGTCTACGCACGCTTCTATTCTTGTAGATAGTGTTGGGCCTCCAAGTGCAGAGGTTTGTAGAATAGCAGCAAGTTTCCCTTAAGTGGATCACCCAAGGTTTATCGAACTCAGGGAGGAAGTGGTCAAAGGTATCCCTCTCAAGTAACCCTGCAATCAAGATACAAGAAGTCTCTTGTGTCCCCAACACACCCAATACACTTGTTAGGTGTATAGGTGCACTAGTTCGGCGAAGAGATAGTGAAATACAAGTAATATGGATGATTATAAGTGGTAATTGCAATCTGAAATAAGAATGGCAGCAAGCAAACATGTAACAGAACTGATTGTAAACGGTGTTTCAATGCTTAGAAACAAGGCCTAGGGATCATACTTTCACTAGTGGACACTCTCATATAAATATCTTCTCTTTATTATGCTACCCTGAACTACTCTCCGGTTGGACGATGTAGCAGCACACCTTAAAGTTCGCATTCCCCATCTAAATAACCCCTCACTATCACCTTGAGCGCTAGATGGTTCCAACAAACACCACAATCTCATAGAGACATCCAACTCAAATTATACTCATGATAAGTATTTATGTAATCTTAGCCAAAGTGCGACGGTGCAATTGTCAACTTCACACACATGGGGATAAGCAGAGATTCATTAAAGCACTTGAGTAGCAGAATAGATCTATAGATTACGAAGCTCATGATCTCATAAGATCACGCATAGAGAGAGATATGAACACATAGCTACCGGTAGAGCCCTTAGCCTAGAGAGAGAACTACTCCCTCCTCATCATGGGAGTCAGCAACGGCGATGGAGATGGCAGTGGAGTCGATGGAGATGGCTCCGGGGGCACTTCCCCGTCCCGATAGGGTGCTGGAACAGAGACTTCTGTCCCCTGAATCTCCTCTTCGATGGCGGCGGTGCTACAGAACTTTTTGTGGAAATTTGATCTTGTATTTAGGGTTTTCATCCCAGGAGGCTTTTATAGGCGAAAGGGCAATGTCAGAGGGTGGACTTGGGGCCCACACCACCTGGTGGTGCGGCTAGGGGGACCCGCGCCACCACATGGTGTGGCCAGGCCCTGGCCCTCCTCTGTCTCTGCTTTGGGCTCCGTGAGTCTTCCGGTAAAATAGGAACTTTGGCTTTTGTCCCGTCCAATTCCGAGAATATTTCTTTTCCAGCTTTTCTGAAACCAAAAACAGCAGAAAATAGGCAACTAGCACTGTGGCATCTTGTTAATAGGTTAGTTCTAGAAAATGCATAAAAGTATCTCAAAATGTAGACAAAACATAAGATAGTTGATATAAAACAAGCAAGGAACATCAAAAATTATAGATACGTTTACGACGTATCAACGGCTTCCCAAAGTGTTCATCTGCATAACACCGGGTCCACACCTACTCTATCTAACTCCAACTATGCTATATGGAAAGGTCAAATGCAAGACTATTTTTGTGGAGTTAACTTTGTCTTGTGGAGAATTATTTGCTCAGGTTTTGTAGAACCAAAGGATATGGAACACATGACTCGTCAGGAAATTGTTTCACATCAAATCAACATGCAAACAAAGTCTATTCTCCACAAGAACATGTCATATGAGCTCTACATCCACACAAGCCTTTGCACCACCACCAAAGAAATATGGGATACCCTCAAGAAGATTCCTGAGGGAGATGAAAGCATCAAAGGATCCAACTTTGAGAAGGCAAGGATGAAATTTGATACCTTCTCCATGAGGATGGATGAGACCCCCGAGAAAGTGTATATACAGTTGAATGATCTTGTGATAAAGTTGAAGAGCATGAAGAGTGGACTCTCATGGTTAGAGGATCATGAAGTTGTCAAGAAGTTTCTTAGAGTGATTATTCTTACCCATGAAGAAATGACATTCCAAATTCATCGAAGTCCTGATTTCAAGACTCTCACTCCCTATGAAGTTTTCTCAATATTCAAGACCCACCGTGAGTTCAAGGAGACTGCTCAAGAAATTTGTGTGCATTGTCAACTCACTGAGACTGCTCAAGCAAGAGCTCAAAAGCCAAGTCTAGCTCTCAAAGCTAGAGAAAAGATGATGCTTGAGTCGAGTGAGGAAGAACAAGATCAAGATGATGCATCCAAGTTCTACAAGGAAGGGATGGAATAAATTGTACTATTCACCATGTTCTTTCATAAGAAATTCAAGCCAAGATTCAAGGGCAAGTTCACCAAGAGCTATAGCAAGCCATACCCCGAAAGGTTTTGCTATGGTTATGGAAGCAAATAGCACTTTTTCCATAAGTGCCCCGATCCTAAGAAGATAGGTGACAAGGACAAGAATAATAAGATCTACTTCAAGAGTGACAAGAAGGAGAGAGCCTTCTTGGGAATGTCCGATTGCTCCGACTCCTCCAAAAATGAAGAAGAAGAAGAAGAAGATCAAGAAGGTCAATGCATGGCCATTGCGTCCTCAATATCACCTCAAGCAATCACTTCACCAACAAAGTCTACCTCTTCATTAATTTCAAAAAATACAAGAACCTCATCAACAAAAGCTTCCTTATCAAGCTCGTCCCTCTTCACCACCAAGTTCTCCGATGTCAAGCACATTTGCCTAATGGATAAACAAAGCATGGTAGCTTCCCCTCTAATGATGAATCTATTTAATCTTCTATCTCATCTGGTGTAGCCATGTGTGATGAAAAGGAAAGTGATGATGAGCTCAACACGGAGGGCCAAGATATTGCATATCTTGTTGGTTATCTCAAAGGGAAGAATCGTGCTCATGTGGTCAAGTTAGTCAAGGACTACGATGAGTGTCGTGTAGAGCTTGACGATCTACATGGCCATGCTTAATAACTTGATGAGGCAATTAACGAAGAAAATAACAAGGTTGATGAGTTGGAGTCAAAACTCCTCAAAGAGACCCAAAAGTCATCAAAGTTGATTGAGATGACCATAGCCCTAAAGAAAGATAACAAGGAGCTCAAGGTTGCTCATGAGAGACTTAAGGAGGTTGAGTCCATGGATTCTAGCTCCAAGGCCATAAAAAATGAACTTGTGCTCATCACTTCTTCTCATGAGGAACTAAAAGATACCCATGCTAAATTGCTTAATACGCCTTGTACTTATAATGCAACTAACCCCATTGATATGTATGCTTATGTTATAAAGCTAACCTTGTTGAAGCATCTCTTAGAAAGGAGAATGCCAAGTTGAAAGCTCAATTGGAGAGAGGTTTGGCCACTTGCTTCAAAGGTGAGAAAAACCTCAATGATCTAATGAGCAAGCAAAAGGTATCTATCAACAAGCAAGGTATTGGATACTTGCCTAAGCCTAAGGAAAAATGTCAAGGTTGGTTGCCCCACCAACCCCGCAAGAACAACTTGGAGCAACCAAAGAAGAAAGTGATCCAAGAGGATACTTTGGGCATTGTGGATCAAGGGATTGGAGGTGGTAAAGCTAATAGGAGCTATGCCACCTACGACAATTCAAAGGGCACCTTTAACCCATCATATGTGCTATGAAATAGCCATGATGGAAGTGTGTGTGTGTTCCAAATTTGTTGGTGCTCGTAATGTTAGGCGTTATCATAATATTTGGGTTCCTAAGACTCTTGTTGCTAACACCAAAGGACTCATCATGCAATGGGTTCCTAAGGTCAAGGTTTGATCTTGTTTTGTAGGAATATGTTGCCGGTGGAAAGAAATGGGTGATCGACAGTGGTTGCTCAAACCATATGACTAGGGAAAAGAACATATTCCATAATTTCTGGAAGAACACAATGTCAAACAAAAGCATTATATTTAGTGACGACAAAAGCGGAGAGGTATTAGGTTTGGGAAAAATAGTTATATCTCATGATCTCTCTATGGAGAATGTTATGCTTGTCCAAACCTTGAGCTACAATCTTATTTCCGTTTATCAACTTGGTACTATGGGTTACAATTGCACATTCTCCAATATAGATGTGGTTGTATTTAGAAGGGACAACTTCTGTATCATACTCGAAGACTCTATTGAGACGTAGCGGATTTATCCCAACATAAAGAGAATCTTGGCATTTTCTTAATGGCTAAAGCCGACAAGGGTTGGTTATGGCACTAGAGGCTTAGCCATGTGAGTATGAGGAGGTTGAATGATCTTTAAAGAGACGATAATGTAGTTGGACTAACAAATATTACATTTGATAAGAATAGAGAATGTTTCTCATGTAATGCCAGAATGCAAGTTGGAGCAGCTCACATTCCCATCACATTGATTTCTACCTCAAGACCGTTGGAACTTCTTCACATGGATCTCTTCGGACGTCCAAAATATGAAAGTGTTGGTGGTAGTAAGTATGGTCTTGTTATTGTTGATGATTATTCTCGTTTCACTTGGGTGTTCTTTTTGAAGTTCAAGGATGACACGCCAAAATAATTCAAGACCTTTGTCAACACTATTCAACGAAGGTTTGGCTAAAACATTTTGAAGATAAGAATGGACAATGGGTCCGAGTTCAAGAACTATAAAGTGAAAGATCTAGTTGAAGAAGAGGGGATTAACCATCATATTTCTACTCCATACACCCAAAATGGAGTGGCAGAAAGGAAGAACCATACAGTTATTGAGATGGCAAGAACTACGTTAGATGAGTACAAGATGCCCAATAGATTTTGGGTTGAGGTCATCAACACCGCTTGCCACATTTCAAACCGAGTTTTCATGAGAAAGTTCTTGAAGAAGACACCATATGAGATCCTTATTGGGAAGAAACCAAATGTCTCCTACTTCTATGTCTTCGATTGTAAGTGTTCTATGCTCAGTAAGGGTGATCATATTTCCAGGTTTCAAGCTAAAACTATATAGGTCTATTTTGTTGGTTATGGTACAAACTCACACTCATATAGAATTTGCAATCCCTTCACCGGGGAAATTGTAGAGTCTTGTGATGTGAGGTTTGATGAATCTAATAGTTCCACTATAGGGCAAGTTGATTTAAATGATATAGGTAATGAAGAACTCCCATATGAAGCAATCAAGAGGATGGCCATAGGAAACATTCTTCCAAGATAATATGTGGTGGAACCTCAAAGAGAAGCGAGTTATACTCAATGTGAACTAGCATCCACATCAACACAAGGCCAACCTCAAGATCAAGATCATCACCAAGACCAAAATAATTCCACTCCTATCGAAGACCAAGAAATTATCCAAGATAAATCCATTGAGAAAGTGCCACCACAAAGTGAAGGTCAAGTTGTTGATCAAGGCCGAGCTCAAATGTAAGATGAACCTCATTCCCAACATGTGCCCATTCGAAAGGTCCCATGTGTCTAATCAAGGATGCAACAATCAAACATTCTCGGTGACCCACAAGAGGGAGTTTCTACTCGTTCTCGTGTCAAACTATATGAATTTCGTGATCATCATGCTTTTGTATCCTTTGAAGAACCTTTGAGTGTAGGTGCGCCGAGACTGGAGACCCAAACCCTTCTGCCACGCAGGGTAGATCTCGCTGCCGAGATTCGGAACCACCATCAAAACCACCCACGCAAGAGAGGAAAACCCTAGCTACGTGCGATCGCCTCCTGATCGCCCTAGGAGAAACTTCTACTCTTCGTGGACCCACAATAATACCCACCATTGCTGGAGTGCTTTACATAGGAAAGGATAACCGAATTAGAGAGGTTGGTATGAAGTAAGAGGGGCTTGTTTTTTTAAAAAAACTTAATGCCTTAGCCCTGTGTTAAATTAATAACACCAAAACGACAGATACAGTGTGCTTACAAACAACTTACAAGCCCTAGGCAACACAGCAAACAAGAGATTAAACAAAAAGGCACATCTTGAGACACCTAGACCACAACTTGACAACGAGATCAACATCGAAGGCAACAATGTCTTGAGGGAGGCAACCGGTAAGATGTCTCAGTTGCGTTAGACGGACAGAACTAGACCCAAACTTCACAGTCATTGCCTCCGGAAAGGGACCCCTTATCCCTCGCCCTAGATAGAAGGCATCGTAGCGTCAGGAGGTAAATGTCCCTCCTAGAGCACGATAGAGCTAGGAGAGCTAGACTGTCGGCGAAGAAGCTGCAGAAATGCCCAAGGAGCTTCACCGTGACCGCCACCACCAGAGGTTGAACCGCAACACCGGACCGGAGCTTCTAGATGAAGACGCACCAAGGAAGAAACGACGGAACAGGGCAAAGCCACTCCCGCAGATGTACATGATCACTGTAGCATGCAAGCTCAACAACCAAGCACCGCTGATGTTGTAGAGGGCGAGCTTTCCCCTCTCGCCCAGGATTGAGGGTGTCGACCCAGCGGTAAGAAGGACATTGGGCAGGGAGCACCAAGTGAGGCTCGTTTTCTTGTGAGATTAGGCACAAAGAGCGAGATATATACCTTTTTAAATATAATTCTATGTTTTGTTTCTTATTTTTAGATATCGCAATTTGGTTTTTAAAGACTACTGTCATACCACGACAACAATGAAAAAGATGGATCTAACCGTGTTGCATCGAGTACGACGATAACAATATGACATGTTGACGTATTCTAAATTTAGAAAACCGCACCAGCGGTCCTACATGTTTGCGACTTACGTCAGTTTGGTCCCTAATCTTTAAACATATAGGTCCTAAATATTTATAAGCGCGGCACGTGAGATCCTAAATGGCTCTGCCCGCGTTGTGGGTCAACGCGGGCAGAGCCATTTAAGATCTCACGTGCCGCGTTTATAAATATTTAGGATCTAGATGTTTCATTTTAAAGATTAGGGACCAAACTAAAGTAACTTCGAAACATTTAGAAACATTTAGAATCGCGGGTGCGAATTTCTCTTCTAAATTATCAGTCCATAGCATCGCACGGGTATCTACTAGATAGAGATTAGGAACTAACGAGCGGGCCCCACCAAAATCGATCGCGTCTGGGCTGATCGCAATCTTCCTCGTTTCAGAGTTCGTTGCGCACGGCAACCGCCCCTCCGGCTCCGAATCCATTTCCGCTACAGCTGGCTCCGCTCCGCCCTAGCTCGATCGCCTTCCAAAGTCTACTACTGGGCGCCGCCTG
This sequence comes from Avena insularis, assembly GCA_023614405.1. NCBI lineage: Eukaryota > Viridiplantae > Streptophyta > Magnoliopsida > Poales > Poaceae > Avena > Avena insularis. Next base: position 258,959,601 of record CM042690.1, on the reverse strand, counting down.
GGCCCGGCCTCCTCCGCCGGAACAAACCAAACCAAAACCCGGCGGTACCGTTGCGGCATACCCGCAAACACCTCGCGTGCGCCCACCGCCGCTTCGTCCTCCGAGCCGCGCCCCCGCGGCGTCCCGGCCGCAGAAAGCGCCGCGATGGGCAGGCCGAGCGATCGCGCTGCAGCCGCGCTGCGCAAGAAGGCGGAGGCGGCGCTGAAGCTCGAGCACGACGGCCACCACGAGGAGGCCATCGCGCGCGTCGACGATCTCGCGGCGAGGCACGAGGGATCAGCTCTCGTGCTCCACCTCGCGGGCCTCGTTCACGACGCCAATGCCAGCCGTCTCTGCTCGGTCGATAACGAGGCTGCGAAGCAACACATCTGCACCGCGCTCGGTTACCTCACCAAGGCCAAGCAGCTCGCCCCCAACTGCATCGGCATCTCCGATCTCCTCGCAAGGGTGCTCTTCATGGCCGTGAAGGACGGCGAGGCGGAGAAAGAGGCACGCGAAGCCTTCAATATCGCCTCCCCCGTCGACCCAGCGGACAACAACGTCATGTACAACGTCCGTGGACGTCACTCCACCAGGGACCAGAGGGTGTTGAGTTGCAGGAAGTCGGCTCTCGAGACCATCAGCGCCATTGAGCGTTTTAGATTTGACCGCCTCCGCCTCGTCAGGGAGGTTCTCGAGCTCGACACAAACGGCCATGACGGGGCGCGCGAGGCAGTCAAGAAGGCCAAAGCAGTCGCCGAATGTTATCCCTCCTCGTCGCGCGCCCAGTTACTAAGCGCACACATGCAGATTCAGCGCGTGCGCGTCCTTGACCCCGACATGGACAGGAGGCCCTTTCTGGATCGTATCCGCACAGCCATGGAAGAAACAATTGCAAGCAGCTTCGGTTGCTCACTCGTGTTTGCCATGTTCCACGCCAAGCTCTGTTTCGTCCTGGGTTTGTATGATGCTGTGCACTTTGAGTGCGTCCGGGCGTTTGCCATTCCGGAGCCTGTTGACCCCAAGTTGGAGGACGTCCCTCCTGATTCCGTCCAAGGAGACACGTTTGATCGTAGACTACTTTCTGTAGACCAAGAGCTCGTAAGCTTACTCGACAAGCTCTTTTTGGTGGCCGATGATTTCCGGTGCTCAATGACAAGCGAGAAGCAGAACAGCTTCCTATCAGTGAGACTCGTTGAGCTGCAAGAGTACTATGATAAAAAGTATGAAAACTACCAATGGGCTGCACAAACCATATCTGATGCACTGAGCTTTATCAACAAACACAATTCATGGAGGTTTTGGATTTGCCCCTTTTGTGCTGGCAAGAAGTTTCCAAATCCAGGTTCCCTCTTGGAACACATGAACAGCAAGCACCTGCAGAAGCTTCGCTCAGTCTTTGATTCAAAGCTCAGTCAATATGTAATTCAGGATGATTATTTGGATCAGATAACCTTCTACCAAGATTCAGAGGGGCACCACTTCTTCCGTTTCAATAAGACGGATTATGTATTTGCACACTTGTCTGTTCCTACTGAAGAAATGTCAATTGCTGGAGTACAAGAGAAGATATGCGAACGAGGAAAGGAAATCCTAGATGAGATCAGTGTCAAGTTGAAGCGCTTACCTGAAGAAAAATTAAGCGCTGAGGTATCGAAATTTTCGCTTTTGTATGTACTTGTTTCTTCTTAGGTTTCAGTCTCGCGTATTCTTGCTGACAATTGTCTTTAGCAGGCTGACCTTCAACTTGTTTGTATTGCAGTTTGATAAGGCTCGTCCTGAAATCCAAGACTTGTGGCATGCTTTTGTCAGGATCTCTATGTTGGATTATCGCATTACCATCGTGACCTTTGCAAAACCATTCATATGGGTTCGTTTACAACTGCAGCTGCTTGCTCATAAACTATGTTTTGGATATGTTTGTTTTTTCCTACTGTGCACTGACATATAAGCCTGTAACCATCTTTGCAGACTAAGTTATTACAATGCTTGAGTGAAGATAAAACTGCCAGTAAGATTTCCAATGACGATATTGATGCTATATTTCCTCGTGGGTATGTCAAAAGCTATTTCTCTTTTTATTCCGCATTGCTTCTTTTTTATTTCACATTTACTTGGCATGGCTATTTTATTACCTGGGGTATTTCACCCCCATGGCTTCTCAATCAAATTGTGTTTTGTTCTGGAGTCTACTAAATAACTAAAACGTTGACCCCCGGGGAATGATCCCTCGCGGGCTGTACGTTGTTAGGTAGATGAGACCTCTCCAGCAGCGGATTGTACGCGCTTGGATAACACCCCGTTTAATTCGGTCCCTATGGGGACTCGAACCCGTCGCAAGCCTTGCCACGAAGTCAGCGCTTGGTTCTCAGTCTACTAAATAACTTAATGGATGGGTTTCTACTGTTGAACATAACTATCTGCATCTGTAACACTGATATGATAAAGTAGGCCAGATTTCTTGTATTTCATAAAATATTAGATACATTCAAATTTTATATCTTATGTTATTTATGTATGATCTAAATTCCATTAATAATTCCAAAACTAATATCTCACCGATGGTTAATTTTGGAGAGAGTAACATGTAGTACTCTGTTCATGCCAGCATGCAGTGTTGGAGTAATTCTCAGCTTCATTGTACAGAGCTGAATTTACAGTAAGAGAAGGAGCATATTTAAAATCATTAAATAGGGCGAAGTTTAGTTCCTTATTATAAGGTAGACTAACAAGCAATAGACACTATTTTCTCTAGCAAAGCAGATAAGTAGTGGTGAAATGAAATGGTATTAGTCTTTTTTTTTATTAAAGCATTAGCCGTTCATTAAATCAAAATTATGTCCTGATGTTATCAACACTTGAATATACATTATTATTTCATGCATGTTCGGCTAAATGGTCAATACATCACTGTATTCTGGAATATTCGTTCCATATGAAGTTTCAATTTCAGATTGATTTGCTAAGATACTTACCATGTTCTTGTAAATATCTATTTGAGGGCTTTGTAGATGAAATGGTTACCTGTATGTTCCAAATTTATATGCATAAAAGTTACACACTTCAGCATGATTCCTGCGCTCAACTTTTCATGGTCGTCTTGTGCTATCAATTTTTATCTACTATAGGAAAACCCAATGATAAACGCGAAAAGAATTATTGAAAGAAATAATTGTTGGCAATTAGTCCAAGAAAAAATATTAATTGCTTTAAGCAAACTAATCAGAGCTTCTTCTTTTTTCACATTTTCAATATTCTTTTTGTTGAACTTATTCCGAACACTTGCAATAGGCTTCTCCATCTGTTACGATTCTAGAAAGTCTTTGGCTATTTTGGCACTTGATCATATATTGATGTCTGGCTACAAAACAGAGTAGTACTAACTATTTGATCACAAAAGACACAAAGTTTATCAGCTGCATAACTGGTCTTATTTTGGAAGTTTTCTTTACTCTAGCTAATTGAAATGATTTCCTTTTATCTATGTATATCATTTTTTTAAATGCACCTTTTTCTTCCTTTATCATATTTAGTTTTATGAGATTTATCATATGCACAGCTCAATAGTTTCATTATTGTTGTAGTGAGGTTCATGCTGAAGATAATGTGGGAAGATTGGAGATACGTCCAAATTCTAACATTGCAGATGTCCAAAGTGGCGCAACGGTCCTGAAATATCTGCCCAGCATTGCAAATGAGAATAGCGCCTCAAACCTATCAGGTACTCTCCTGTAATTTAAACAGCCAAAGGAAATCTGTACTCCATATAGCAAGCATAAGTATGATCATAAGTATAATTTTTAAGTTATACCAATGCATGACTCATAGATGGCTCCCTTTCTGGGTTATCAAGAATTTCTAGTAGTAGCAGTATGCAGTTCATATTCAATATGCTCGCTATACAGAAAAGGAAGAATCATAAGTTTTCATAAGTTATACCAATGCGTCTATCTTAGTGGAGCTCCATTTCCGGGTTTGTAAGAATTTTTAGCGGTAGCACTAGGTAGTTGATATTCCATCAATATTTGCAGATACTGAAATGTATTATTGAAAACTCATGTTAAATTACTTTTCCATGCACATGTTCTTTTGTTGCAGAGTTATTAGATATGAGGCCACTGAATCTTGGATTTGACTACTATCCATAAAAAGTCAGGTGCTAGATGCCTAAATCTGGTTGTCCCAGATTTTGATGAGTACTATCTATTGACATATCTTCTTGCATAAATTCAGCTGGCATGTCGGACTAGACCAACTCATTCCTCGGTCTGGATTTCAGGACCTAGAAAGCCTTTTGAAAGGCTAGGCCTGAGCTTGTATCAGCCCGAAACCCAAAAATTCAAAAAATTACAATTTCTGCATTATAATGTTGGCTTATTATTTTTGTTGTTTTTTCGGGTCATTGATCTGAAATTTGGCCCACACCTCAGAAAACCATACTGGTCAGACCGCCCATGTAGATTGGTAGGAGAAAGTTCTCTCTAAAACTGGCTTTGAACATCCTCTTTACTCACCGGTCATTTACTTAGATAACTCTGTACTGAATTTACAATAATCAATTGTAATAAATAGCAAATGGAAAAAAAACTAAGAAGCAGGTTCTGCCTTTATGGGGTTATTACTGTGGTGCAAAGGAGTAGGAGACCCACAATAATTGGATGACTATGTTACAATCAATTGTAACTTAATGAAGCATGTATAGGCAAGTCAAGTGGTAACTGGTCATTGCTACACAAACTCTCTCAGTGCTATCATCTTTCAAATATGTTCAGTAATAATGCAGCAAAATGTTATTTGTTCTGATCTTGCAACCTTATCCAGGGTCTTCTAGCCAATATTCTGAGGAAACAACAAGCATTTGCATTTACCAAAAGAGTATCAAAGTTCTCGACAAAGATACCAACGGCAGCTTTATCTTGAATTTCATCGTTCAGGTAGCTGAAAGTTGGCACATAGCTATGTGCTTTAGCGCACACTTGCTTCTAATGTTGTATGAATATGTGCAGATATTATGGAATTGGAGGGGTTTCAGAGATGAATTTCTTAAGAGACGACCTGTGTGCACCCTGCCGAGCCATGAAGGCCCCTGCATTAGTCAAATGTTATACGATGTCTTCTCTGGTTGGCAGAAAAATGATCACCACAGAACTTATTCACTGATTTCTCTCAGGGACACAATATGCAAAGTTTTAAATAACAGCACTGTATTTCAAAATGTATGATTACAGTACCTCCTATATCCTTGCACAGCCCTTATTTTCCTTGGTTTTATTTGCCTTTGTTCATTCCTTACTTGTAATTATGGTGCAGTGCGACATTTTCTAAGTAAAATATGGATGTCATATATTTTCACTTCGAAGAATTAAAAGTTCCTAACATTGAAACGAAATCCTTCCGGTTTGAATTTTCATGTACCAGAATTAATCATGTTTCTTGCTCTGTATGCACATTGATACACTAAGCATATCTGCATATGCACTATAATGAACACACCTAGATATGTCCTTTTTGTTTGTAATCACTCTCAGACATTTTTTTTATTTTCAATTGACATTATCTGCTCCTTTTGACTACGTGTGGGAATCCATCTGAACTGATCCGCATGTGCGTCACATGTCTGGAGAAGTGTAAAGCTGGTGACTTACTTTCAATACCTTCGCAGGTTAAAGTAAATACATCTTCTCACGTTGTAACCACCATTCTTCATGGAGTGCGAATGCCAGGAGTTTTTGTGGAATTCAACTCTCCTGTTGACATAAAGAATTTGGAGACATTGAGACAGCCAGCCAATCCAGCAAAGGTGCTGTGCAATAAAGAAATAATCTGCGAGAGATTTGGCATGAAAGAATCTGCTACATGTGGGGATAAACTTGATGCAGATTCACTTCAAATAGCTGAGGTGTGTAACATACGCTGTAGATTTACTGCAGTCAACATTGTATAGGTCGATGTAGCTTTCAAAAACTAGTAGATGTCAAGTTTTTATTTTTCCATTGCAGGTCAAGTCATTTGCAGATGGCAAATGCAGGCAAGTTGATCCGCTTTCTGTTAGCACGCCACAGTTCTCTACACTAGGTAAATACGTTCTCCAGGAACAATACATTGAAATTTTAAACTCTCTGGTCACCCCACCATTCTTGGGTAAAAAATAATTTTTCCTCCATACTTAACTACTTATTCAAAAGGCAGCCGCCACATTATTTTTCATTTTCCACTAGTTTACATCATAGTCGTAATTTGTTTTCTCCTCTTGCTTATTATGTTGCAGCCTTGCACATCGTGCCGGGTGAGAGGGAAAAGCAGCGCACCCTCCGGGAAGTGATAAATTGCATGACAAATGACCCTGACCTCGTTTTATTTCATCGTCAATATACAACTCCAGACACAGTGAAATGTACTTTAGCCTCAATGGTATGTGCATAGAAGGCCTTTGCTTCTACCGAATTAAATTGTGAATGGAACTAACCATTTAATGTTTGGCCTTAAATGATGATGTTAAGGTTTTCTGATGAAGGTGAACAATGAGGTATTCTGTATTATTGGTTGATATAAATTGTTCTGAGAGTTACACAGCAAATTTGCCAGTTTGCTGTATTACTGTTTCTTGACTGGTGTTGGTTGCTACGTTTGTTTAAGGTGCACCTGCATATATGTTAAATCCCTCAATACATGGTGGAATAATATAATATATATGAGAAAGATATTGTATTCAGAAAGTTGGAGTTGCTCTGAAGTCTGAATCGAGGGTTTTTCTGAGATCGTCTGTAGCAAGGTTACAGGAGGTGGATTCAAGGTTCTTAAAGCTACTTGCCTGAGTCGGACTCATATTACAATATATTTTGGGAAGTTTTCTGGCTACAATTTTTTTTGGTCAAGTTATAAATCTTAGTTGGCTGCAAACTGTCAAATGGTTTTATATGTGACATTTAGGATGCACATCTAATTCACAATCATATGTATGGGCTGTAACGGCAACAACAGAACTGAACTTAATTGAGTAATCTTGATACTTTGCCAAGCTTTTGACTTGAAAGTTACTGGTCATTGGAGAAGTACTGCGTGACTAGGTAATTTTATTAGAACTTGCAAGCTCCGATAGTCGTACTTCCTGGTTTTTGTATATTTCATGAAATGGTCTCATATAATGGCATGTATTTTCTGCAGGACATGTAAGCGTATCTTTTCGTTGCCATGCACTGTTCGTCATTCATGAGTTTCTTGCATGTTTATAGGATCACCATAAATTCATAATTATTACTTGAAAATTGAACACTAAGCATACATTGATCCAGCTTATTTTTAAATCCTTTTACAGATTTTCTATCATGAAGGGAAGCTTCTCAGCATTGCTCGAGACCAGAATAAGTGGCTCCTATTCGTATATAATGATGCTGCGGCTACGGAGGTAACTTACCCTCTTAATTAGTGTACCATGTTGCCTTTTCATCCAGGACTGCTCCATTTGTTGATCTGAGGCTGCGATGGGCACTGCGATTTTTCCTGATTCTTAGGAACACCCCTGGAATTTTGTAACTGTTCCACTCTCTTCTACTCCCTCCGTCCCAAAATAAGTGACTTAGGTTTGTCTAGATTCAGATGTATCTAGACACGTTTTAGTATATAGATACATGCGAATCTAGGCAAAACCAAGTCACTTATTTTGGGACGGAGGGAGTAATAGAAAAGGAGCGGTCATTCCAGATTCCTAAAAAAAAATCTTGTGTAATTCATGCATTCCAAATAAGGCTCTCTAAGATATCTTCCAATTGCCATGCAGTTTAATTCCTGGGAGGATCTGCTACATGGTTACGGAGACCATGAGATACAACCTGGAGTTTGCTTTTTCGAGAACATCAAGGTCCTCAACTAGACAGGTATGGTTGCATTACTATAACTCTGATATCGGAAATCACAGAAAATGTCAGCTTCTGTTTATGATGCTCATGTGTTCATAACTAGGACAGTCAAAGCTTTAGTAATTCTTGTGTTTCCAAACTCAAACGAAAGGCATGCTTTTTTGTATGCCCTGTTTGCACTCCCACCTATTACAGTTTATTTTTGTTGCTTCTCCCTGGAGCCTTCGTTGATCAGTAGATTGGCTTCTACTTAACTTATGCGTCCTCTTCATTTCCCCTTTTTACAGGACTTATCCCCTGTTTCTGCATAAAGACGTTCTTCCCAACTTTTAAGCTCCAGTGGCGTGGGAACATCTGAGATACCCATGGTGCTACTCGGTTTGGCTGGTAATATGAGAATATGGCGTTGAACCTGAATGGTGATCTTGGACAAGATAGTTGTTGTTGGTTTGGTGTATATGATTGATGATCTTGTATTCTTGTTGGTTAATTAGGTGTATATGATGATCTTGGACTCTGTTGGGTTGTTCTTGCTCGTTTTTCTTTTTTGAAAGAGAGCCACTGGAGGCACCAAATTTTATTCACCTCAGGAACACATTATTCCATCTATCACGATCATTACGCATCTGTCGTTTTTTACCGTAATTTCCATCTGTTTTTTACGGTAATTTCCATCTATCTTTTTTATGGTAATTTCCATCTCTTCATATGGTTCGTAGAGTTAGCACGTAAACCCAGCCATGTAAGGTGTGCTGGATCGAATATTTTCTTTTTGAAGTACTTTTGTATTACTGTAGTTTCAAAAAAGCCAGTAAATTATATGTTGTTGTTCTAGTTGAAAAAAAAGATACAGTGAAACAACGACGATGCTCGTAAAGTATAGGTCCTGAACGACAACGTTGCTGGCGTTGGAGACAATCACAAGTGACCCAATATTTTTGATCCACCGGGTTCAACCTTGACTCGCGTGGCAGAGAGGCCTAGTTCTGTTGAGGAAACATCGGGTGTTCGGAAGGGACAACCCGGTGGTATGACTTGGCGTACCACACTTTCGTCATGATTACTTTCGAGGGCTAGAAGTTCGAAGAGATCCTGTTCGAGGTATCACACTCGAACTTAAAGTCCTCAAGAAATAGGCCTCACCATGAAAGGGAGAGCTCTTCATATGAGAGATGATCTACATATGACCCAATGAGTACCTTTTATAGACCCATGACCTTGTATAAATGACCAACAATACTCTTGGTGGGGAAAAAGTAAGGATCATTAGTGCAATTTTTCTTATAGGTGATACTGCACCAGTGGCGTGCCACAATAATGCCACACCACTAGTTTAACAGTGGCATGCTAGCACCTAGTATGCCATCACTATTGTGGTATTGCCGACGAGTACGCCATGGAGGGGTCCTCACAGAGCGTGTTTAGAGAGGTGGGGAAGGCGGTGAGTTGACGGGTACGAGGTAACACAGCTTACCTAGGTTCAAGTCCCGCGACGGTGGTGGAACTCTACTCCTGCTATAAATCACTATAATGGCAATACGTCGAGTTACAGGGATCGGGTCGCTGTGCAAGGTGTTGCACTAAGCACTATGATTGTTGCCCTAAAGGCTCCCACAAGTCCGGCTTATAAAGGCACCAGAACCTAGGGTTACAGGAAAAGGACCTTGCCAGACAGGTTACAGAGTCCTACACTAATACTAACTAGTCTTTCTGTCTTGTACTCCAAGGCTCCAAGTAGGTCGGTGACTGCGTCGTAGCCTTCCTTGATTCGGCATGAGCCTCCCTTCTGGATCCGTCTAACTGGGCCTCCCAGCAGGCCATGGGCCATGCTACCAACTATGGGCCACCTGGGTTATCCGGACTAGAGGCATGCAATGGTGATACCCATTTAGCATATCCCCAACAGTAGCCCCCTAAGGACTTCGAGATCTTGCGTCGTCTTTCCCTTTGGTCTTGAATGCTCCGTCTAGGTGATGTCGGCAATTCGTCAAGCGACATCCCAAAGGTCTCCCAAAGAACCCTGGAATCCTCTCTGTCTTCATCATGTAGGCCGGAGATTCTTCGAGCCTTCTCTTCCAGAGTCAGACAGTGTCCGTCTTCAATGGAATCTTCAAACGTGACTTCTCCACTGCAACGGTCAGTAGGATGACATAGGATATATCCTACGCTACCTCGAAACTCACATATGACAGTGAATTAATCATTAGCGATTTCCCCGCACACAAAATCCGAAATGTTAAGCGACAAACGGGGGACGTGGCGAAATTACCGCACACGTTCGCACACAGTTGTCGACGCAGTAGCCGTTAGACTTTCCACACAAGAATATTGATGCCAGGGGCTATAAATATTTACTGCGGCCAGAGTAATCTCTTTTACCCACATCCTCCCCCGCATCGTCTTCTTCCTCTTGCTGCGTGACCGTTCGAGCTCCTCAACGAGAAAATCCTAGCCAAAAATCCTCTCATCCTCATCCTCCAGCAATCTGTCCAATGGCCAGCAGCAGCATTCCATCAACGGTGGCGGCTCCTAAGGCTTCAATCGAGCCATCCAAAGGAGTGTCCGTCCCACCGGAGTGCGTGGTGGTGCCTGTCTCTGCCGTGGTGGAAGCCACCGGCGACGACCAAACTCGGGCGACGCACGAAGCCGTGGAGGAGGAGGGAGACTCCCACAAAGAGGTGTGGAGGGGCTCCGATCTCTCCGCCGAACAACTGCAAGAACTCATCACTAAGGGATATCTCTCTACGACAAAGGGGTTGGTCTAGCGACCAGCACCGGCCGGCGAAGTGGTCCCTTCTCCCCAAGCCAGAGAGAAGGTCTATCTCAAATCTCAGCAGCTACGTGGCATTATCCTTCCAGTCTCCGACTTCTTCCTCGAAATCCTCCAGCACTTTCGGGTTCTTCCCCATAATCTTTCTCCCAACAACATCCTTGTACTTAGCAATTACATAGCTTTGTGCGAAGGATATCTAGGAATCAAACCTAGATTAGATCTGTTTATCTATTTTTTCACCGTCAAGAGAGATTTCGGAGAGTTCAAGGATGAACTGCGGAACTGTGGAACCATTAGCTTCAAGATCCGTCCTAATCGGTGGTTCCCCGACATTGTCGGCCATGAGTCCTACAAAAATTGGCAAAGGACATACTTCTACGGCCTAGATATACCACTGACCGGCCACGAAGACTCGTACCCCGACTTCGTCGATGGAGTCGCCGCCGAGGCCCCCACCTGGAGATCCCAAGGCCCCCTCCCGTCCGATGATGAATCCTCTTGTGCCGTAAGGCAGATAGAATGGCTCATAGACGGAGGGTTAATCGGCCTGGACCTTTCCATGTGCTGGTTCACAAGGCAGATCCAACCTCTGCGGCACCGTGCCGAGATGATGCACAAATATTCCAAGGAGAGGGAGGATCCTCTACGGATTTCCAAAGATAACTGCTCCGCGGACTCCATCAAGTTCCGCCTTAAGGACATCGTCAAGGTGAAGGACAAGAAGCCTGGCTTCAAGATCACCTTCGACATGTTTGAATGCGGCAAATGCCTAGAGGTAACCATGTTTCCTTCACTGCTTTCATATGTACTCTAAGGTTTCCGACTTGGGTGTATCAACCATCTGACATGCTTTCTGACCCATCAGCCAGAGACCTTGGTGGCGGATCTGATGGCCTTCCAAGTCTACAATCCAAGGCTAAAGGATATCCAAGTTGTGTCCGATGATGATACCTCCAAGGACTATCTAGCTCTGGCAGCACGGAAGCGGAAGAGCTCCACCTCTGACATTGCTGCCGAGAGGGCAAGAAGAAGAAGAAACTGGAGAGTGGAGTCTCCAAGAAATCCAATGCCGCCTTAGAGGCGGAGAAGAAGAAGTCCAGTGGCATCCCCTTAACCACGGCACATGCTGTGGTGTAAGTATATTCATTCTCCAACTTTGCTTTTCTTTGCAACTACTCAATCCATGTACTTATACTTTGTACGTTTCAGGAAGAGATCCGGTGTTAGTTTGAGGCAGACCTCCAAAGATGTTGGAGGTTCCAAAAATATTCGTGATATGTTTACCAAGTCATCGCCCGCCGTTGCTCCCCCGACTCCTGCCGCCAAGCCTGCAACAAGCTCCACTGGAACTTCGTCCCCCATCATCCCTGAGACCTCCGTCATGGAGATAGATATCAATCCGACACCGGATGTCTCAGGCTCTTTGATGTCTACGCACTTCTATTCTTGTAGACAGTTGTTGGGCCTCCAAGTGCAGAGGTTTGTAGAACAGCAGCAAGTTTTCCCTTAAGTGGATTACCCAAGGTTTATCGAACTCAGGGAGGAAGTGGTTAAAGGTATCCCCTCTCAAGCAACCCTGCAATGAAGATACAAGAAGTCTCTTGTGTCCCCAACACACCCAATACACTTGTCAGGTGTATAGGTGCATTAGTTCGGCGAAGAGATAGTGAAATACAAGTGGTATGGATATAAGATAACGGTGCTAGAAAATACTTTGATGGCATGGAAGAGACTAAAGGCAAACTGAAATAAAGATGGAAGCAAGCAAACATGTAACAGATCTAATTGCAAACAGTGTTTCAATGCTTAGAAACAAGGCCTAGGGATCATACTTTCACTAGTGAACACTCTCATATAAATATCATCTATTTATGATACTACTCTGAACTACTCTCCGGTTGGACACTCTAATCCATGGTAGGGCTATAACAACACACCTCAAAGTTTGATTTCTGCATCTAGATAACCTCACACTGTCACCTTGAGCTCTAGATGGTTCCAACAAACACCACAATTTCATAGAAACATTCAACTCCAAATATAACTCATAACAAGTATTTGTAATCTCTAGCCTAAGTGTCACCATGGTGTGCACGCTGTCACTTTCACACACGTGGGGAGAGCAGAGATCTATTAAAGCACTTGAGTAGCAAGGTAGATCTACTTGATTACAAAGCTCATGATCACAATATGATCATGCATAGAGAGAGATGAACACATAGCTACCGGTAGAGCCCTTAGCCTCGAGAGGGAACTACTCCCTCCTCATCATGGGAATCCGCAACGATGATGGAGATAGTGGTGGAGATCGATGGAGATGGCTCCGGGGGCACTTCCCCGTCCCGGCAGGGTGCCGGAACCGAGACTTTCTGTCTCCTGAATCTCCCCTTCGGTGGCGGCGGTGCTGCGGAACTTTTCGTGGCTGGAGGCTTGACGACTTAGGGTTTTTGCATCGGGAGGATTTTATAGGCGAAGGGGCAAGGTCGGTGGGCAGTCAGGGGGCCCACACCATGCCCTGGCGCGGCCTGGGGGGACCCATGCCTAGGGGTGGTTTGGCCACCCTGTGGCCCCCCTTCGCCTCTCCTTGTGGCTTCGTGAATCTTCCGGGAAAATAACGACTTTGGCTTTTGTCCGGTCCAATTCTGAGAGTATTCATTTTCTGATTTTCTGGAACCAAAAACAGCAGAAAACAGGCAACTGGCACTGTGGCTCTTGTTAATAGGTTAGTCCAAGAAATCATATGAAAAGTACTCCAAACTGTGGACAAAACATAATAAAGTAGATAAAACCAAGCATGGAACATCAAAAATTATGGATACGTTAGCAACGTATCACTCTTCCGGCATGGACCTTGCTCCTAGCGGCCATGTGACGTAGGAAATTACCTCCTCCAAAGTGGATGAAGCTCCGGCTAAGGATGCCACCGAGAAAGGGAAGTAGCCGGCGGAGGGAGCAGAAACAGCAACAACAACAGCAACGGCCAAGCCAGGAGCCACTACGCCTTCAACTGCTATCATTACACAGGATACGGCTAGGGCTTCATCCATGCCTCCGACTTCCACATCCGATCTTCCTCTGACTCCTTCGACATTGTGCCTGGATGATCTTATTCAACATGCATATGCTATTTATAACAATGTCTGGATCTTCCACACTGCATATGCCAATTTTGCCAACAATGTGAAGGTTATTGTTGTTGTAAGTCTCCGATCTTTACATTTTACTTTATAATATATCCCACTGTAGCCCCCAAGCTCTTAGGCGGAAAATCAATAGTTATTGGCCTGAGTGCTCCAAAGAACTAAGTGTAGAACTTGATAGTGTAGCCCCTGAGTTTCTAGTTAGAATGATTAATTCCGGCTAGATACTCTAAGAGAGAACACATACGAACTAAAATCTGATACTATAGCCCCAAGCCTTTAGTTGAAACTAGAAGTTCCGACTAAATGCTCTAGAGAAACCAAGTACACTTCTCTTTGCAGAATGAGAATACCTGGAGGAAGGCTACCAATGAAAAATATGCCAAGCTGCAGGAAGCGCTGGACATTGAAAAGGGTAAAACAACCTTTTTAAGGAACATATCACAAATAACAAGCATATGTTTTCCTCCAACAACTCCTCAATCTATCACATGGAACTACTTCATCCGAATTATCACAATCTTGTCTTTGTTCTGTCTTACAGAGACTGTTGCCAAGGCAAAGAGCATCATCGAGCAATCCAAGCATATCCAGCAGCTCGACAATGAGAACAGGATCCCGAAGAAAGACATGGCTGATGCCATCAAAGGCCATGAGGAGGCGATGAAGGTTATGCAAGAGTCTACCGACGCCGAGACGGAGTGCCTGAAGAAGGAGATTGAACAACTCAAGAAGTAAAACCAAGCTGCCAAAGAGCAGAATTCTCGGGGCCTTGAGGTGTACAAGAAGCTTCAGAAGGAGCATGACATCTTGGCTGAAACCTGCCAACAAGACAAATCCAGAATCTTCGGTAACTTTTCTCCATCTTTGTCAATTTGTAAGTCAGATAAATGTATATAATTGTGGTGCTCATGACCCTTGTCTCTTACAAAAACACAACTCCCATTGGTTTAACCAATATGGGTGAAGGTTCTCCAGATTCAAAGGAGTGCATGATTCTTGTCGGCAACTTCATCAACACTGCCATCACCCAGGCCAAGGAGATAGCCAAGCTGCTGGACATTACCATCAAGGCGGCAGATTTTGCCGCCAAATATTCAGAAATCTTGCGCCGAGCTCCCGAGAAAGTGAAGAGCTGGAAAGCATCTTGCGTCTGGGCTGGTGCAAGGATGGCCTTGTCCTTGGTCAGGGCACATTATGAAGGGGCCGACATTGACCTGGTGACCACCGACATGCCGAAGTTTGACAAGGAAGGGCGCGGAATTGATAGTGACGCTATTTGGAACTCCCTCACCGGCTATGACACCAGGGTTTCCAAGATGATCAAGGCGGACATCTTCGTGCCTGCCGAATTCCTAGATGATGAACCAGCAGATTCAGACTCAAGCCTCCGATCCTCTGAGTTAGATGATCTCGCCAAGCCTGATTTTCCTATGGCTGATGATGCAGCCTCGAAGTCCCCTACAGCAGAGCCATAAAAAACTTTGTTGTATTAAATGTATCTCTGCAGTGTTTTGTATGTATGCGAAAAAACTTGTAGAAGTAAGGCAGAAAACTTGGTTGCAAGCCTCCTGCTACTTATCTATATCTAGCATGTGTATATTTTTTAAGCAAGTGTTGGCTTATCCATTATTCTGGTTTGTATGCTTGACCTTTCGTGAGACGAAAGACTCGCAGTACAGAACCATGTCCTCAAGCGATGATGCTTAATAGCACCATCAAGAACCTAAGAACAAAATCGCCGGCTTTGAGTGTCAAAAAGTCACTACTCTAGAATCCACCTAAAAACATCAGAAAACATGTAGATCAGAAAACTTAAGCTAAGGCCTTTAGGCGGAATTTTCACAAGTGCAATTGCAAACTTGCGCATAAATGGTTTACATGATCCAAAAATAAACACTAAAGGAGGTAAAAGACTCAGCAAATATGAGTGAACCAAATGCTTTACTTCATTGATCATATAAGGTACTTATTACATAATATAAAATATGCTAAGTGAAAAAAGGATGTAGTTGTGCTATGTTCCATGGCCGATTAGTCTCTGGATAGTTATCATTGAGGTCACGTTGCTTGCGCTTGCATTCTTTTGGACTATCTTTCAACTCGCGAATATCGACGAGGTAACAGGAAACATTGAGTAATGCTTTGATTATGAAGGACGGTCCTTCCTAAGGTGGGGATAGTTTGTGTGACTTTTGCTGCTTGAGGCGAAGCACGAGATCCCCCTCTTTAAATGAACGTGGCAACTATGGTAGCTGTGTAGCTTTTGCTGGTAGATGGCGGATCTCTACAATGCCAGGATGTTTTCTTCCTCAAGCAGGTCCATAGATAGGCGTCTGGATTCTTCAGTGTCATCTTCATCGTATGCGGCAACTCTTGGTGCATCGTGGAGGATATCGGATGGTAGGACTACTTCTGCTCCATATACCATGAAGAAAGGGGTCAAGCCGGTAGATCTATTGGGTGTTGTATGTAAACTCCACAAAACGGATGGCAACTCCTCCACCCAGGCTCCAACTACTCTATGTAGCGGTGCCCTAAGCATGGCTTGATTCCTTGCAGAATTAGTCCATTGGCTCGCTCTACTTGCCCATTTGACTGTGGATGTGCCATAGATGCTAGGTCAAGGCAGATGCCTTTATCATGATAGTACTCCTCAACTTCTCCGAGTGACAAATTGTTGCTGTTGTAGGTGATGATGCTATGTGGGAGACCAAATCTCACCACTAGATCCCGGATAAATTTTAGGGCTGTTGCCCCATCGAGCTTTCTAATGGGTTAGCTTCAATCCATTTAGTGAATTTATCAGTTGCTACTAATAGATGCGTAAATCCACAAGGTGCTGCCTGCAAAGGACCAACCATGTCAAGCCCCTAGACTGCAGATGGCCAAGTAATTGGTATTGTTCGCAATTCTTCAGCTGGAACATGTGGTTGCCTTGCATAAAACTGACACCCCATACAAGTCTGCACCAGCTTGTCGACGTCCGCCTTGGCGGTCAGCCATTAGAATCCTTGCCGGAAGACTTTGGATACCAATGATCGAGGAGCGGCGTGATGCCCGCAATCTTTGAGATGTATCTCTCTAAGGATATACATACCTTGCTGCTGCAGACACACCGTAGGAAAACTCCTATGGTACTTCTTTTATATAGTTGGCCGTCAATTATGATGTAGCCTTTTTCTCTGTGTACTATCTGCCGGCTTTTGACTTTGTTGGCGGGCAATGTTCCGTCTTGAAGGTAGTCCATGAACGGTTCCGTCCAAGACGGAGAGGTCACTGTTACTGTGTTAACAAATGAGTCCACTCTATCCGGGTTGTTGGGGTCTGCTCCTTTCATGGATGGTGTCCATAGATGCTCTAGGAAAATGCCCGACAGAATTGGTCGGCGAGTTGATCCAAGCTTAGATAGAAGATCTGTCGCCTCATTGTCCTCCCCTTTGACGTACTTGACTTAGTAGCCATCAAAGCACTTGGCTATATCGTATACTTCGTCTCTATATGCCACAATCATAGGGTTCCACGCGTTCCAGGTCCAGCCACCTGTTGGGCACCAAGTTGGAATCTCCACAACAAACTATGCACTTGATGCCAATATCCTTGGCCACACGAAGTCTGTGAATGAGGGCCTCATATTCCGCCATGTTGTTGGTAGTGTTGAAGTGGATCTATATGACTTACTATAGCTTCTCCCCTGTTGGTGATTGTAGTAATACACCAGCCCCCAAGCCATTGAGTAGCTTGGATCTATCAAAGTGCATGACCCAATACTCTGGCTCTGGCAAAGGAGTGTCTTCCGGCAGTTCTATCTAACCTACAATAAAATTCACCAATGCTTGAGATTTGATAGCGTATCACTCTTGTAGGTGATTTCAAAGGCGACAAAGTGTTGTGTTGTTGATAATGTCCGATAGTGGAGCTTTGATCACCATTGTGATAGGGTGCTCCTAGAAATAGTGCCTTAGCTTCTGCGAAGCAAGGAAAACTCCATAAGCTAGCTTTGGTAGTGCGGGTAATACTGCTTGGATTCCATCAAGACCTCGCTTACATAGTAAACTGGTCGCTGAACCCCGTAGCCATGTGTTGGTTCCTTGCACTCCACCATGATGACGATGCTGATAACCCGGTTGGTTGCCGCCATGTATATTAACATTGGCTCCATGGTCTCCAGTGCTGCAAGTATTGGTACAGAGGAGAGTATTTTCTTCAACTCCTAAAGTGTTGCATCTGCCTCGTCCGTCCTTATGAATTTGTCTGCCTTCTTGAGTGGCATGGCCTTCTCTCCAAATTGGCTAATGAACCGACTTACCGCTGCGATGCAGCCTATGAGCTTCTATATGTCCTTAAAGAACGTTGGGTATTTTATGTCGAGGATGGCCTTGATATTCTCCGGGTTGACCTCAATTCTGTGATGCGAAACAATGAAGCCCAACAATTTGCCGTCTAGGACCCCGAAGACACACTTCTTAGGGTTGAGCATCATGTTGTACTTTTGAAGATTGTCAAAGGTTTCTTGCAAGTCGGAGATGAGGTCGTTTGATTTCTTTGACATCACCGCAATATCGTCCACATAAGCATGTACATTGCGACCTATTTGGTCATGTAGGCAACTGTAACACCCTCGAATCGTCCCTATGCAAGTTTCAGCGATTCCCGCCAAACCCGCATAAAAACGATTCAAAGATGCCCACCAGGCACTTGCGTGCGGGTGGAAAACGAAGTAATATCATTACACAATAGTCCACGATGGGACCCACATAACATATATATACAACAACGACTCCATGAGTCAAAAATACAGATATACAATACAAAGATCCAAATCACCTTGAAAACGATACAACATCCGAGTATGGATAAGATGCAAATGGGGCTAAGAGCCCTGAAGAATAACCAATGGTGTCCATAACCCTTGAGCTAAGTAGGAAGGGTAACCACCTATAACAACGTCAAACTTATACCTGTTAAACAAAAGGGGTGCCGACAAAGGGCAGAGGAAAAAGGGAGCGGTCAGTACTGAGGCCAGTACACGGCGAGGCTACAATTCGGCGGCTCTCGCCTACATAGGTATGGTGGACTGAAGCGGCAACGCAACATGCACTAAACAACCTATAGAGACTCGATGCAACTGTCGGCTATTGACAGGGATAAGAGAGACCTATTCATGACCAACCTGATACTAACATCAATCATACCCATCCTGGTATTTCCCCCTCGAAACCAAACGAGGAAGTCAAACCAAGGAACTCACACAATTGGCAGTTTTATTCATTCCATTATAGTTGAAGCACTTACTAGTCAGATATAGATAGCATGTGACATCCTAAACCCAGCAGTTGTTGGCACTTTTATTTACTCATTCTGTTGTAGTGAAACTGATTACTAGACATGTCATAGTCAAATTTATAGCACTACTTTAGTTATGCTTGTCTATGGTCGAGATACTGTGCTCCAAGTCGTCCATAACCACAGACACGGATTTCAGAAATATTTACCCTGCAGAGGTGCACAAATAGCAACACACGCACGATCAACCTCGGAAAAACCAAATAAAAACCCAACAAGGCTTTCACGACAAAGCAATCATAGGATTCATAAAATATTTCAGGGGGCCACCCCATTAAGCTACCCGCAATGAAGTTGGCCGGCTCCGAGATGGACCCAAGGTTTGCATCAATGGCTGTAAACCACTGGGAACCCAAAAGTGTGACTGGGCTTGTCGATACCGCGAAAACACTCCGCATCCAAAACAGTACAGGTGCCCCACACACAATCGTAAATAAAGCAGTAAAGCATGGCATAAGTACATGATAGTAATAAAGCCCAAAACTAGTTTGTGGCCCCAAGAAATAAGAAATGAATCAAGCTCTGTCTAAGGGGATTCATGGTCCCACATGCGGATAGTGCGATAGTCAAGGAACATGTATCAAGTACTCAGGACCTACAGGACACAAGTGAGCGTGGATGAACCAAATAGTATCTATTGCCGACCGGTGCCTCTACATTAGTTATATCTATTCCCAGCATTTTAATATCAAATTGTAATTAAAGTAATGATCATCTCCACCATTAAGCATGTGCCAACCTTCTATCAATGGTGGAACGACAACAACGCGAAGCAGCACCTGAGCAAGCAACTATGACTCGCAAGGCCGACTATCTATCAAACAACAGGCAATAGGATGTGTCCAAGGCAATATAGAGGCTGCAAGGAATATAAATGGTGCACGGAAACTAAAGCATCGCAACACAGACAACAATAGATCAATAGGAGGAAATAAAGACTATAAAAGAAAAATAGGTAGAAAGGGGGAGATTGCTCGCCTGGGAAACATAGCTGAAGATTCATTATCCGAAGGACTTGTCGATACTCGCATCCACTCAACGGCCTAATCCGTGAATAATCAAACACTAAAAGAAACACCGGATGCACTATTTAATACTACGACAAAAGATCCGGCATGATGTATATATGATGCATGCCATGGCAAATATACTGTGCAATTAGGCAATATTAAGCGGAAACGGGGTCCCGATAATTAATTATATGGTTCATGTTGTTTAGCTACCCCGCAATTTAAATGTTGTCTTAACAAGGCAAAACATGGCATAGATCCGCTACACAAATTTAAATGGAGGCAATATAAGGCTAGAAAAGCTCGCATATGGTCTCCATATTAATTATTAGGGGAATCGACGAAATAACCCGCACCCACAAAATACGTATGCATGCATGAACACTTTAATTATGCAACAATATAGATGTCATTTATAAAAATAGGGGTCTCGGAAAAAAGGGTCACACATCGGATCGACGATCTTGGTGTTCACCGGGGGTCGATGGGTTTCGGTCTCGGCGGGATCGGTCTTCGGACTCCGGGAACGGGGCTCCAGGATCCGTGAGGAGATCTTGGCGTCCAGGGTCTTGGCGTCTTCGGATATCGGGTTGGAGAGCTTGGTGGTCTTCGGGTTCGAGATTGGGGTCTTCGGGGTTCGGAACCGGCGTCTTGATGTTCCATGAAGGAGCCCGTGGTATTCTTCATCGGTGTCCCGGGTGGTTGACCTCGAGCATCTTGCAACAAGTACCACACAATCAACACTGCACCACATGTATCTGTCTTCCATCGGATCTTCACCATACCAAATTGCCAACTCTGATCAAAACCACACAGGACATACACAACCTCTACACAACAGGAACCAACACAGGCACCGGGTACCAACACGACACAAGGAGATGCAGGCTCGGGGCTGTAGCAGTCAATGGAGGGCTTCAGGTGGCGACGTGGGTGTGAGGGGTTGCTGCTGGGGCAGAGGAACGCACGGCGGTGGTGCTTGCGGTAGCACCAGACAAGGTCGACACGCGCGTGGGGAGGCGAGGTGTTGTTGCGGCAGGGAGACGGGGGCGAGGTCGACGAAGTCCTTGGGGCGCGCACGACGGCGCTGATGTCGGGCGGAAGAGGACAAACTATGGCGGTCGGAGGGGGACACGGGGGTAGACACGTGGAGCTAGCTTGGGCCAGAGGAGGTCCGCGACCGGGAAGGGGGAGGCCGGTCGCAGGGAGCTCGAGGCATCACAGATGGCGGCGACATGACCTTGGTAGCTGGCGGCCGAAGAGGAGGTCGGTGACTGCTGGGGCAGGGACGTGAGGGCCAGGAGGAGGGCAGCGGTGCGTGCACGGCACGAGAGGCCGGCAGCAGGCGCAGGGACGTGGGGAGCTTGAGGACGGGGGCCCGTACGATGGCGGCTCTGGGAGGGTCTCCGAAAGGGGCGACGAGGAGGCGAGGACCCAGGAGCAACGACGGGAGAAGCCCCCTAGCGGTGGCGCTCACTCAGTATCGAGGATTGGAACATGGGAGCAGGGAGAGGGCATGAGATGCGAGGGTGGGCTGGGGATTTCGGGGCTCAGGGGTAGGTGGGCGCTTGCGTGGGCGGGCTGCACGACGCGGCCGCTGCGTGGGCCTAGGGGAGTGCGTGGGTGTTTAGCATGTAGGTGCGTCGCAGGTGCCACTGCGTGGCGTCTCTTGCGTCGCTGCACGTGGGGTGGGATGATGCGTGCATCGTGTGCCGCAGGGTGGTTGCGGCGGGTTAGAGCCTGGGTTGAAACTAGGTTAGGTTAGTCTAGGGTTTGGGTAGTAGGCTGGCTGGCTGGGCCTTAGGGCCTCGCCAGCTGCATCCCCTAACTAATAAAACATTTATTTTTAAACACTTTTGCAAATTGTTTTTATTCAAAACAAAATATCCGGAAGGACCGGGTTTTACATTTGAAATAAAGATGGAGGATATTTAGAAAACAAAGGTAGGCTTTTAGAAAATAGTTTTAGGCAAACATATGCATGATTGTATGACGATGCTCAAATGCAATGTGACATGATGACATGAGCATGCGGTCATGATGATGCACAAACAAAAGCAACACGCGAATTTTCTAGGAGTGATTTTACCGGGGTGCTACAATTCGACACCACTAACAATGGATCTCGCCCTCGAGATCCGCCTCATGGTACGGGGAAGAAGGCCGACGACCTGAATCTTCTCGCTTCCTATAGATCTTCGCGACACCACTAACAAAGATTCTTGCTCCATCTTGAAATCAGTGACACCACCAACAAGGATTGTTGCTCACAACCGTTGAGGGAACACTCCAGAGAGACAAAGATGAAGGGAGAGGTCTCAAAAGATAAGGCCACCTCTAACTTCTGTGAGAGGAGAGAATAAGTGCAATCTAATCCACTTCAATGTACGAGAGCGAATAGAATGAGTAGTCGGCATGGGGGCCAATCCATCACGCACCCAAACTATTACTCCACACATTTAGTAGAAAAGCATGCAACCCATTCTCAGAATTTAGACTGGAGATCTTCACAAACGATATCCGGAGACGAAGGAGTGATGCAGACTCTTTATCGGGTCTAGCATCGATGATGTCGTCGAGTTGGAAACACCAGAAGATACAAAGAAATATTTTAGTCAATTTTTGGTCGACTGAAAGGTTCAACAGATGAAAGATTCATCAGATATCATGAAGACCGGATGCAGAACACCGTTACAAGAGGAAGGAAGCAGAACCCTAAAGGTACAACGGAAACCCAACCACGAGAATTCCTGGACTTGAGAAGAAGGTAAGAGATGAGATTCAAAACACGCGAAGGTAAGAGGAGAATAGCATAGAGGTAAGGAGTAAAAGCAGACCTAATCAGATCTATCCAACTGTTTTTGCAAAAATAGTTTTAACACTCTACATCGTCCGTTAGCTAGGTTATCCTATAGGCTGGACCAGTAGGGTATCACAACTGCTGAGCTCTCATACCACTTTGTAACACCCTCGAATCGGCCCTATGCAAGTTTCAGCGATTCCCGCCAAACCCGCATAGAAATGATTCAAAGATGCCCACCAGGCACATGCGTGCGGGTGGAGAACAAAGTAATATCATTACACAATAGTCCACGATGGGACCCATAGAACATATATATACAACAACGACTCCATGAGTCAAAAATACAGATATACAATACAAATATCCAAATCACCTTGAAAATGATACAACATCCGAGTACGGATAAGCTACAAATGGGGCTAAGAGCCCTGAAGAATAACCAATGGCGTCCATAACCCTACCCAGGCCAAGCCGGAAGGGTAACCCCGCTAACAACGTCGAACTTATACCTATTAAACAAAAGGGGTGCCGACAAAGGGCAGAGGAAAAAGGGAGCGGTCAGTACTGAGGCCAGTACACGGCGAGGCTAGAATTCGGCGGCTCTCGCCTACATAGGTATGGTGGACTGAAGCGGCAGCGCAGCATGCACTAAACAACCTATAGAGACTCGATGCAACTGTCGGCTATTAGAGAGGGATAAGAGGTACCTATTCGTGACCAACCTAATACTAACATCAATCCTACCCATCCTGGTATTTCCCCCTCGAAACCAAACGAGGAAGTCAAACCAAGGAACTCACACAGTTGGCAGTTTTATTCATTCCGTTATAGTTGAAGCACTTACTAGTCAGATATAGATAGCATGTGACATCCCAAACCCAGCAGTTGTTGGCACTTTTATTTACTCATTTCGTTGTAGTGAAACTGATTACTAGACATGTCATAGTCAAATTTATAGCACTACTTTAGTTATGCTTGTCTATGGTCGAGATACTGTGCTCCAAGTCGTCCATAACCGCAGACACTGCTTTCAGAAAGATTTACTCTGTAGGGGTGCACAAATAGCAACACACGCACGATCAACCTCAGAAAAACCAAATAAAAACCCAATGAGGCTTTCATGACAAAGCAATCACAGGATTCATAAAATATTTCAGGGGGCCACCCCATTAAGCTACCCGCAACGAAGTTGGCCGGCTCCGAGACGGACCCAAGGTTTGCGTCAATGGTTGTAAACGACTGGGAACCCGAAAGTGTGACTGGGCTTGTCGATACCGCGAAAACACTCCGCGTCCAAAACAGTACATGTTCTCCACGCACAATCGTAAATAAAGAAGTAAAGCATGGCATAAGTACAAGATAGTAATAAAGCCCCAAACTAGTTTGTGGCCCCAAGAAATAAGAAATGAATCAAGCTCTGGCTAAGGGGATTCATGGTCCCACATGCGGATAGTGCGATAGTCAAGGAACATGTATCAAGTACTCGGGACCTATGGGACACAAGTGAGTGTGGAAGAACCAAATATTATCTATTGCCCACCGGTGCCTCTGCATTAGTTATATCTATTCCCAACATTTTAATATCAAATTGTAATTAAAGTAATGATCATCTCCACCATTAAGCATGTGCCAACCTTCTATCAACGGTGGAACGACAACGACGCGAAGCAACACCTGAGCAAGCAACTATGACTCGCAAGGCCGACTATCTATCAAACAACAGGCAATAGGATGTGTCCAAGGAAAAATAGAGGCTGCAAGGAATATAAATGGTGCACGGAAACTAAAGCATCGCAACACAGATAGCAATAGATCAATGGGAGGAAATAAAGACTATAAAAGCAAAATAGGTAGAAAGGGGGGATTGCTCGCCTGGGAAACATAGCTGAAGATTCATTATCCAAAGGACTTGTTGATACTCGCATCCACTCAACGGCCTAATCCGTGAAGAAGCAAACACTAAAAGAAACACCGG
This sequence comes from Avena insularis, assembly GCA_023614405.1. NCBI lineage: Eukaryota > Viridiplantae > Streptophyta > Magnoliopsida > Poales > Poaceae > Avena > Avena insularis. Next base: position 258,934,719 of record CM042690.1, on the reverse strand, counting down.
ATGCATTATTTAATACTACGGCAAAAGATCCGACATGATGTATGTATGATGCATGCCATGGCAAATATACGGTGCAATTAGGAAATATTAAGCGGAACCAGGGTCCTGATAATTAATTATATGGTTCATGTTGTTTAGCTACCCCGCAATTTAAATGTTGTCTTAACAAGGCAAAACATGGCATAGATTCACTACACAAATTTAAATGGAGGAAATATAAGGCTAGAAAAGCCTACATATGGTCTCCATATTAATTATTAGGGGAATCGACGAAATAACCTGCACCCACAAAATATGTATGCATGCATGAACAATTTAATTATGCAACAATATAGTTGTCATTTATAAAAATAGGGGTCTCAAAAAAGGGGTCACACATCGGATCGACGATCTTGGTGTTCACCGGGGGTCGATGGGGTTCGGTCTCGGCGGGATCAGTCTTCGGACTCCGGGAACGGGGCTCCAGGATCCATGAGGAGATCTTGGCGTCTAGGGTTTTGGCGTCTTTGGATACCGGGTCGGAGAGCTTGGTGGTCTTCGGGTTCAAGATAGGGGTCTTTGGGGTTCAGAACCAGGGTCTTGATGTTCCATGAAGGAGCCCCTGGTATTCTTCATCGGTGTCCCGGGTGGTTGACCTCGAGCATCTTGCAACAAGTACCACGCAATCAACACTGCACCACATGTATCTGTCTTCCATCGGATCTTCACCATACCAAATTGCCAACTCTGATCAAAACCACACAAGACATACACAACCTCTACACAACAGGAACCAACACAGGCACCGGGTACCAACACGACACAAGGCGATGCAGGCTCGGGGCTGTAGCGGTTGATGGAGGGGTTCGGGTGGCGACGCGGGCATGAGGGGTCGCTGCTGGGGCAGAGGAACGCGCGGCGGCGGTGCTCGCGGTAACACCGGATGACGTAGACACGTGCGTGGGAAGGCGAGGTGTTGTTATGGTAGGGAGACGCGGGGGAGGTCGACAAAGTCCTTGGGGAACGCACGACGGTGCTGATGTCGGGCGGAAGAGGACGAACCGTGGCGGCCGTCGGACGCGGCCGGAGGGGGACGCGGGGGTAGACACGCGGAGCTGGCTTGGGCCAGAGGAGGTTCACGACCGGGAAGGGTGAGGCCGGTCGTAGGGAGCTCGAGGCGCCACAGATGGCGGCGACACGACCTTGGTAGCTAGCGGCCGGAGAGGAGGTCGGCGACCGCTGGGGCAGGGATGCGAGGGCCAGGACAAGGGCGGCGGCGCGTGCACGACACGGGAGGCGGGCAGCAGGCGCAGGGACACCGGGAGCTCGAGGAAAGGGGCCCGCACGACGGTGGCTCTGGGAGGGGCTTGATGGCTCAATGCACGGCGCCTAGAAAAATGCTTGATGGCGGTGTTGATGTAGATCTCGTTGGGAACCCCAAGAGGAAGGTATGATGAGCACAGCAGCAAGTTTCCCTCAGTTATGAAACCAAGGTTTACTCGAACCAGTAGGATCAAGGAAACACCCATAAGGTGTTACTAGCTGAGCTTTGGCAGGGCACACTACCGGTGCTAGTAGCAACATGGAGACCTGCACAACACAACCACAGAACTTTGTCCCCAACTTGCGATGAGGTTGTCAATCTCACCGTGTTTTGCGGAAAACAAAGGATTAAACGTATTGAATGGAAAGAAGTAATAGTTTGCAGAAAGTAAACACAAAGAAGTAAACAGTTTGTTGATTGTATGTAAAGAAAAAGGATCGGGATCCATAGTTCACTAGAGGTGGCTCTCCTTATGATAGATAACATGCTGGGTGAACAAATTACAGCGGGGCAATTGACAAACATCGAGAAAGCAATACATGCATATACTAATCATCTTGACTCCTTTGATACTTGATTGGGCATTACAACATTATACATAGACCGCCATCCAACTGAATCTATGACTAATAATCCACCTTCAGGTTATCATCCGAACCCCCTCCAGTATTAAGTTGCAAGCAACAGATTATTGCTTTACGAACTGCGTGTAAAGTAAACAATACGATTGTTCTATGAACAAAGGATTGTTGTTTTCTCCCTAGTAGCAATAGCACATCTAGTACCTTAGAGATTTCTGTCACTTCCCCAGATTACCAAAGGCATGAACCCACTATCGAGCATAAATACTAACTCTTGGAGTTGCTAGCATCTACTTGGCCAAGATAGCTACTAACAACGGAAAGCATGCAAGATCACAAATAACAAAGACATGATAGAATCAATAATCAATCTGAAATAGCATCTCAATATCCATCGGATCCCATAAACACAACATGCAGAATTACAAATAGATGATCTTGATCATGAGCAGCTCACAAGATCTAAACATGAAAGCACAAAGGAGGAGAACCAGCCATCTAGCTACTACATGGATCCGTGGTCCAAGGATGAACTACTCACGCATCACACGGAGGCTTGCATGATGATGAAGAAGGCCTCGGGGTGAATTCCCTCTCCGGCGGTCGGAAGAGCTTCAGATCCCTCGATCTAGGGATGGAGATGACGCTGACTCTGCACTCTTCGTGGATTTTTGATCGGGTCCTTAGGGTTTTCGTCGAGGAAATATATAGGCGGAAGGAGAGGCGGGGGTGCAGGCCACCACACCACCTGAGCGGGCCAGGTCAGCCTGGCCAGGGTGGTGTGGCCGGCCTCTGGCCCCTCTCCGTCTCGTATTCTGGCACTTGATGACTTCCAGAAAAATAGGCACATTGGCTTTTGTCCCGTCCAATTCCGAGAATATTCATTTTCTGACTTTCCTGGAACCAAAAACAACAGAAAACAGGCAGCTGGCACTGTGGCTCTTGTTAATAGGTTAGTCCAAGAAATCATATGAAAAGTACTCCAAGAAATCATATGAAAAGTACTCCAAAGTTAGTCCAAGAAATCATATAAAAAGAAAGAATAATTTTTGACGTGACATGCACCATCAAAGACTTGATCAAAGTATTTGTAAAACATTCAAAGCACGGATCATAGTACTTCAATCATAACATGAAAGACAAAGTTCTAGCAATAAGCAAAGAAACTATGATGCAACATGAAAAGGCACAAACAAAAGATTCATGAATAACAATGCTTTGCAAGACGTTTGTTTGTTTCACATAAAGAAAACATAGCATAATAGTATTCAGCTTGTCCCTCAATAGAGTAGCAAATATAAATGCATATGACACCTTCCAAGTTCATAAGAGTGACTAGATACAATAGTTTAAAACAAGCAATAACAATTTATGCATCAATCAACTAGTCTTGGGACAATGCACATAGAACTAAGAATGGCCACTATGCTCTCAAAGTAGGTGCATAAAGATAGAAGGTGGAGACTCAATATAATGGTGGAAGAAAGGCCTTTTATAAAAGGAAGTAGGGATTCAAGTCTCATAAAGAGCTTCCAAAAATTATGGTACTTATAGCTTTTAGCTCTCATTGCCCCTATCATAAGCATCTTGAAGTGATTAAGGTTAAAGTGAACAAACTATGTTTACATGCTTGACGAAGTATAAGTCAGAAATCTCATGTCCCTTGTATACGAGGGCCACTCCTCATGCTACTCAAGTTTAGTCACCGGTAAGTTCTTGTCATTGTAAGTACATGTGTATCATAGAGAACAGCCAACGGGGTACCCCTTGCCCGATGATACGGAAGAATCCCCATATTAAAATGACAAGGCAAGCAGACAACGAGCATCTCAGCATTCTTCTTATTTACCATGGGAATATGGTGCTTTTTTATCTCTTTCCTCTTTTCATAGTATCTTTTTTTCTCTTTTCTCTTTTTTTTTCTCAATATAGGACTCTTTTTTTATAAGAAGAATGCTTCATAGACAGCTCATTATGGTTACGCTGCAGGTTTCCACCATGTCAGCATGGATTAGACTAGCGGCCCAGGCGTTTCTCTAACACATATACATAACTCCATGGACTTACAAGCTCCCCTTTCATTTCACACTGTGGCATCCCGCTAAAACCACTACTAGAAAATCGCGGTGTTTTTGGTACATTGCATCATCATGACTGCATGCTCATGTCATCATGCCACATTGCATTTGAGCATCGTCATCATCATGCATTTGTTTGCCTAAAACTATTTTCTAAAAGCCTAGTTTTGTTTTCTAAATATCCCCGTCTTAAATTCAAATCAAACTTCGGTCTTTTCCGGATCTTTTATTTGTCTAAAAACAATTTAGAGAAGTCCTTTAAATTAAAATGGTTAAATAAAATGTTTTACTTGGGGGAGGCAGCCAAGCCAACTAGGCCCAAAAGCCTAGTCGATCGAGCCACCTACAACCCAGGAATCAAACCCAAACCCTAGATCCTAACCTCCTAGCCGCCGCTGCACCACATCACGCGCAGCACGCACCGCACAGCCGCCGCACCACTGCTTGACACGCTGCAACGCAACACTCAACCCGCCTGCACCCTGGCCCCAGCCGGACGCAAACACACGTACGCCACCTCCACCTGCCACCGAACGCGTGCACCCACACGCGATATACCGACCCACTCCCACCGACGCACCCCCGTTCCCCCACCCCTCGATCTCACACCCGCACAGATCGATCCACGACCCCACCCGCGCGCGCTCCCTGCCGCATCACGAGCGTGACCGCGTCGCCCAGCCCCAGCCCCGCACCAAATCCCCACCTACCCCTCCTCTCTCTCTTCCCCTGACCCGGTCAACTCCCACGCCATCGCCACCAACCCCCCCATTCCCGATCGATCTCCGCGCCGCCGCCTCTCCTCTGTAGGCCGCCGTTGGCCAGCGTCTCCTCCGCGGGCTCTTCTCTCGGCCGCGGCTCGTCTTCGCCCTCGACAGCGCCCCTCCACCGCCGGTTCGCCAGGAGCTCGCCGCCTCCGCCGGAGACCGAGCCCCGCGCCCGCAGCGACCCCGCCTCCGTCACTGGCCCATGTTCCCCTATCCCTGGCCCGGTCCAACCTCACCCAGTGATGCCTCCTTCTCCCGGTCGCCAGTCGTCGCTACATGAACTGCCCCGAACCTCGCCATCGCGCTCCTCCTCTCCGACAGCGCCCCGCCTCGACCAGTGCCTCCTCAACCTCCCTGCCTCCCCGCGCTGGTGTCGCCCTCCTCCGCGTCTCCAACCCAAGCTCGTCGACGTCCCTGCTCTAGCCAGCCTCTGGCCACAAGCTCGCAGCTCCGCCCCTGCGAGCTCCTCGCTGTCTGCAGGCGCCATCCCAGGTCGATCCCGGCCTCCTCCCGTGTCTCGTTGTTGCGCCCCTGCATCTCGCTGCCCGAGCGCGACCCTGGTCGCCTCTGCGCGACTCCTCGAGCTGCACGTCACCTCTTCCTCACCCCGCGCGACCCCGGCTGCCCCGTCTGTGCCGCATCTGTGTATATCTCCTATTCGCGTCGTCCCAATCAGTGAAGGTGCAGATGTTTAAACGCTGGTGCTACAAGGCGTCCAAGGTCCTAGTCTGTCTCCATGAACCCGTGTGTTGAGGTGCTCTGTCCCGATGTTTATGTTGTTGCCATCGACAAGATCGTCTCTCGGACGCCAAGTTTGCCAAGGCCTCGAACCCTGACCCCGAAAACCGAAGACCGCGGAACACCGAGCTCTTCCTCCCGGAGACGGAAGTCGCCAAGAACCGTTCCCGGAACCGAGACCGATCCGGAGCGCCAAGGCCTTCGACAGGGAACCGACAAGATCATCGCGGAACTCCAAGGTCTACTTCGTAGGGTGCCGAACGCCAAGGTCGCCGACACGGATACACCGAGTTCTTCATCCCGAACGCCAAGATCAACCCGTTACGCGGACCCGAAGACCACCGGTACCCGATCCATTCAAGTTCGCCATCGACGACAAGATCAACCGCTTGGAACCCAAGTTCTCCGTCACGACACGACAAGTTCTCCATCGTGTATCCGAACCTCGTCGTTCCCGTCAACCTTGAGACCAATCCCCAAACCCCTCTGAGCCCCCAAGATCTCCGGAACCTAGATGTGTGAACCTTTCCCGAGCCCCTATTTTATAAATGCTATATATATAAATTGTCGCATATTAAATTGTTCATGCATGCATATCTGTCTGTGGTTTGGGGGCATTATGCCGATTCACCTCCTAATTAAATATGGAGTCTATATGCGGGATATCTTTGTCTTATTCCGGACTCCATTTAAATTTGTGTAGCGAACCGATGCCCTGTTTCGCCTTGTTAATCCAACATTTAATTTGCGGGGTAGATAAATAACTGGAACCATCGAATTAATTGTCGGGACCCCGGGTTCCGCTTAATATTGACTAATTGCACCGCATCTGCATCACATCATAATCATGCCGGATCTTTTGCCGTAGTATTAAATATTGCATCCGGTGTTTCTTCTAGTGTTTGCTTCTTCGCGGATTAGGCCGATGAGTGGATGCGAGTATCGACAAGTTCTCCGGATATGATCCGTCGGCAGTGTTTCCCAGGCGAGCATCTCTCCCCCTTCTACCTATTTTGCATTTATAGTCTTTATTTCCTCCTGTTGATCTATTGATATCCGTGTCATGATGCTTTAGTTTCCATACACCAGTTATATCCCGTGCAGCCTCTATATTGCCATGGACACCTCCTAATACCTGTTGTTTGGTAGATAGCTGGCCTTGCGAGTCGTAGTTGCTTGCTTAGGTGCGATCTCGTGTTGTCGAGTACCATAGTTGTTGGAATGCTGGCATATGTTTATGGTGGAGATGATCATGTCTTTAATTACAACTATTAAATTGCCGTGATAACTAATGAAAGTGGCACCGGTGGGTAATTATATGTTATTTGGTTTTTCATGCCCACTTGTGTCCCGTAGGCCCCGAGTACTTGATACCTGTTCCTTGACTATTCGCACTATCCACATCTGGGAGACCATATGGATCCCCCTTAGCCAGAGCTTGATTCATTTCTTATTTCTTGGGGCCACAAACTAGTTTGGGGCTTTATTACTATCCTGTACCTATGCCATGCTTTACTGCTTTCTTTATGATTGTGCGTGGAGCACCTGTACTGTTTTGGAACGTGGAATGTTTCCGTGGTATCGACAAGCCCAGTCACACTTTCGGGTTCCCAATCGTTTACAGCCATTGACACAAACCCTGGGTCCATCTCGGAGCCGACCAACTTCATTGTGGGTAGCTTAGTGGGGTGGCCCCCTGAAATATTTTATGAATCATGTGATTGCTTTGTCGTGAAAGCCTTGTTGGGTTTTGATTTGGTTTTTCCGAGGTTGATCGCGTGTGTGTTGCTATTTGTGCACCCCTGCAGGGTAAATCTTTCTGAAAGCCGTGTCCGCGGTTATGGACGACTTGGAGCACAGTATCTCGATCATAGACAAGCATAACTAAAGTAGTGCTATAAATTTGACTTAATATGTGACTAGTAATCAGCTTCACTACAATGGAATGAATAAATAAAAGTGCCAACAACTGGTGGAATGGGGTGTATCGTGTCCTGTTATACCTGCCTAGTAAGTATCTCAACTCCAATGGAATGAAATAAAAGTGCCAACAACTACTGGGTTTGGGATGTCACATGCTAATTGTATCTAACTAGTAAGTACTGCAACTACAACTGAATGGTTAACTAAAACTGCCCACTACTTCTGCTATCAGGATGACTCATGCTGTCTATATCTGACTAGTAAGTGCTTCAACTATAAGGGAAGGAATAAAACTGCCAACTGTGTGGGTTTCCTCGGCATGACTTCCTCGTCTGGTTTAGAGGGGGAAATACCAGGATGGGTATGTTTGGTGGTAGCATCAGGTTGGTCCCGAATAGGTCTCTCTTATCCCTCTCTAATAGCCGACAGTTGTATTGAGTCTCTATAGGTTGTTTAGTGCATGCTTCGCTGCCGCTTCAGTCCACCATACCTATGTAGGCGAGAGCCGGCGAATTCTAGCCTTGCAATCTTGGCCTCGATCGGCGCTCTTTTTCCCTTCGCCCTTTGTCGGCACCCCTTTTGTTTAGCAGGTACGAGTTCGACGTTGTTAGCAGGGTTACCCTTCCGGCTTGGCCTGGGCAGGGTTATGGACACCATTGGTTATTCTTCAGGGCTCTTAGCCCCATTTGCATCTTGTCCGTAGCCGGACGCTCTATCGTTTTCAAGGTGATTTGGATCTTTGTATAGTATATCTGTATTCTTGACTCATGGAGTCGTTGTTGTATATATATGTTCCGTGGGTTCCATCGTGGACTAATGTGTAATGGTATTACTTCGTTCTCCACCCGCACGCAAGTGCCTGGTGGGCGTCCTTGAATCGTTTCTATGCGGGTTTGGCGGGAAGCGCTAAAACTTGCATAGTGCCGATTCGGGGGTGTTACAGAGTGGTATCAGAGCTCAGTAGTTGTGATACCCCACTGGTCCAGCCTGTAGGATAACCTAGCTAACGGTCGAAGTAGAGTGTCAAACTATTTTGCAAAATCGGTTCGATAGATCTGATTAGGTCTGGTTTTACTCCTTACCCTCTGCTATTCTCCTCTTATCTCTGCATGTTTTGAATCTGCTCTCTTATCTTTTCTTCGAGTCCAGGATTTCTTGTGGTTGGGTATTCCGTCGTACCTTCAGGGTTTCGCTTCCTCCTTTGGTAACAGTGCTTCTACATCCGGTCTTCGTGCTCTCCGAGGAATCCTTAATCTGATGGACTCCTCTTTGTCCCTTCTTGTGCCTTCTGGAGTTTCCGAGACGACGTCATCATCAGCTATGCCAGATCCGATGCAGAGTCTGCATCACTCCTTGTTTCCGAACCTCGTTTGTCTAGATCTTTAGTGTGATTCCGAGAGTTGATTGCATATTTCTGCTATTCAGGTACGGAGTAATGATATGAGTGCGGGATGGAGTCGCGACAATACCACTATATCATTCGCTTTTGTATATTGAATCGGTGGATCCAGCAATTTTACTCCGTCCACAGAAGCTAGAGGTGGCTTTATTTATTGATACCTTTACCTTCGTCCTTTGTTTCCTGTTCTCTCGGCGATCACGGACAACGACCTCTTGTTAGTGGTGTCGCGAGGATCTACACAAAGCGAGAAGATTCAGATCGCCGACCTTCTTTCGGTACCATGAGGCGGATCTCAAGGGCGAGATCCCTTGTTAGTGGTGTCGAATTGTGGCATCCCGCTAAAACCACTACTAGAAAATCGCGGTGTTTTTGGTACATTGCATCATCATGACTGCATGCTCATGTCATCATGCCACATTGCATTTGAGCATCATCATCATCATGCATTTGTTTGCCTAAAACTATTTTCTAAAAGCCGAGTTTTGTTTTCTAAATATCCTCGTCTTAAATTCAAATCAAACTTCGGTCTTTTCCGGATCTTTTATTTGTCTAAAAACAATTTAGAAAAGTCATTTAAATTAAAATGGTTAAATAAAATGTTTTACCTGGGGGAGGCAGCCCAGCCAACTAGGCCCAAAAGCCCAGTCGGTCGAGCCACCTACAACCCCAGGATCGAACCCAAACCCTAGATCCTAACCTCCCAGCCGCCGCTGCACCACATCGCGCGCAGCACGCACCGCACAGCCGCCACACCACTGCCTGACACGCTGCAACGCAGCACTCAACCCGCCTGCACCCTGGCCCCACCCCAGACGCAAACACACGTATGCCACCACCACCTGCCACCGAACGCGTGCACCCACACGCGATACACCGACCCACTCCCACCGACGCACCCCTGTTCCCCCACCCCTCGATCTCACACCCGCGTAGATCGATCCACAACCCCACCCGCGCGCGCTCCCTGCCGCGTCACGAGCGTGACCGCGTCGCCCAGCCCAAGCCCCGCACCGAATCCCCACCTACCCCCTCTCTCTCTTCCCCTGACCCGGTCAACTCCCACGCCATCGCCACCAACCCCCCATTCCCGATCGATCTCCGCGCTGCCTCTCCTCTGTAGGCCGCCGTCGGCCAGCGTCTCCTTCGCGGGCTCTTCTCTCGGCCGCGGCTCGTCTTTGCCCTCGACGGCGCCCCTCCACTGCCGGTTCGTCAGGAGCTCGCCGCCTCCGCCGGAGACCGAACCCCGTGCCCACAGCGAGCCCGCCTCCGTCGCTGGCCCGCGTTCCCCTATCCCCGGCCCAGTCCAACCTCGCCCAGCGACGCCTCCTTCTCCCGGTCGCCGGTCGTCGCTACATGAACTGCCCCGAGCCCCGCCATCGCGCTCCTCCTCTCCGAGTTCGGCCCGCCTTGACCAGTGCCTCCTCAAACTCCCTGCCTCCCCGCGCCGGTGTCGCCCTCCTCCGCGTCTCCAACCCAAGCTCGCCGGCGTCCCTGCTATAGCCAGCCTCTGGCCGCAAGCTCGCAGCTCCGCCCCTGCGAGATCCTTGCTGTCTGCAGGCGCCATCCCAGGTCGACCCCGACCTCCTCCCGTGTCTCGTCATTGCGCCCCTGCATCTCGCTGCCCGAGCACGACCTCGGTCGCCTCTGCGCGACTCCTCGAGCTGCACGTCGCCTCTTCCTCGCCCCGTGTGACCCCGGCTGCCCCGTCTGTGCCGCATCTATGTCTATCTCCTATTCGCGTCGTCCCAATCAGTGAAGGTGCAGATGTTTAAACGCTGGTGCTTCAAGGCGTCCAAGGTCCTAGTCTGTCTCCATGAACCCGTGTGTTGAGGTGCTCTGTCCCGATGTTTATGTTGTTGCCATCGACAAGATCGTCTCTCGGATGCCAAGTTTGCCAAGGCCTCGAACCCCGACCCCAGAAACCGAAGACCGCAGAACACCGAGCTCTTCCTCCCGGAGACGGAAGTCGCCAAGAACTGTTCCCGGAACCGAGACCGATCCGGAGCGCCAAGGCCTTTGATAGGGAACCGACAAGATCATCGTGGAACTCCAAGGTCTACTTCGTAGGGTGCCGAATTCCAAGGTCGCCGACATGGATACGCTGAGTTCTTCATCTCGAACGCCAAGACCGACCCGTTACATGGACCCGAAGACCACCGATACCCGATCCATTCAAGTTCGCCATCGACGGCAAGATCGACCGCTTGGAAACAAAGTTCTCCGTCATGACACGACAAGTTCTCCATCGCGTATCCGAACCTCGTCGTTCCCGTCAACCTTGAGACCGATCCCCAAACCCCTCCGAGCCCCCAAGATCTCCCGAACCCAGATGTGTGAACCTTTCCTGAGCCCCTATTATATAAATGCTATATATATAAACCATCGCATATTAAATTGTTCATGCATGCATATCTGTCTGTGGTTTGGGGGAATTATGCCGATTCACCTCCTAATTAAATATGGAGTCTATATGCGGGATATATTTGTCTTATTCCGGACTCCATTTAAATTTGTGTAGCGAACCGATGCCCTGTTTCGCCTTGTTAATCCAACATTTAATTTGCGGGGTAGATAAATAACTCGAACCATCGAATTAATTGTCGGGACCCCGGTTCTGCTTAATATTGACTAATTGCACCGCATCTGCATCACATCATAATCATGCCGGATCTTTTGCCGTAATATTAAATATTGCATCCGGTGTTTCTTCTAGTGTTTGCTTCTTCACGGATTAGGCCGATGAGTGGATGCGAGTATCGACAAGTTCTCCGGATATGATCCGTCGGCAGTGTTTCCCAGGCGAGCATCTCTCCCCCTTCTACCTATTTTGCATTTATAGTCTTTATTTCCTCCTGTTGATCTATTGCTATCCGTGTCGCGATGCTTTAGTTTCCGTACACCAGTTATATCCTGTGCAGCCTCTATATTGCCATGGACACCTCCTAATACCTGTTGTTTGGTAGATAGCTGGCCTTGCGAGTCGTAGTTGCTTGCTCAGGTTCGATCTCGTGTTGTCGAGTACCACAGTTGTTGGAATGCTGGTAGATGTTTATGGTGGAGATGATCATGTCTTTAATTACAACTATTCAATTGCGGTGATAACTAATGAAAGTGGCACCGGTGGGCAATTATATGTTATTGGGTTTTTCATGCCCACTTGTGTCCCGTAGGCCCCGAGTACTTGATACATGTTCCTTGACTATTCGCACTATCCACATCTAGGAGACCATATGGATCCCCCTTAGCCAGAGCTTGATTCATTTCTTATTTCTTGTGCGTGGAGCACCTGTACTATTTTGGAACGTGGAATGTTTCCGCGGTATCGACAAGCCCAGTCACACTTTCGGGTTCCCAGTCATTTACAGCCATTGACACAAACCCTGGGTCCATCTCGGAGCCGGCCAACTTTGTTGCGGGTAGCTTAGTGGGGTGGCCCCCTGAAATATTTTATGAATCCTGTGATTGCTTTGTCGTGAAAGCCTCGTTGGGTTTTGATTTGGTTTTTCCGACGTTGATCGTGTGTGTGTTGCTATTTGTGCACCCCTGCAGGGTAAATCTTTCTGAAAGCCGTGTCCGCGGTTATGGATGACTTGGAGCACAGTATCTCGATCATAGACAAGCATAACTAAAGTAGTGCTATAAATTTGACTTAATATGTGACTAGTAATCAGCTTCACTACAATGGAATGAGTAAATAAAAGTGCCAACAACTGGTGGAATGGGGTGTATCGTGTCCTGTTATACCTGCCTAGTAAGTACCGCAACTCCAATGGAATGAAATAAAAGTGCCAACAACTACTGGGTTTGGGATGTCACATGCTAATTGTATCTAACTAGTAAGTACTGCAACTACAACTGAATGGTTAACTAAAACTGCCCACTACTTCTGCTATCAGGATGACTCATGCTGTCTATATCTGACTAGTAAGTGCTTCGACTATAATGGAATGAATAAAACTGCCAACTGTGTGGGTTTCCTCGGCATGACTTCCTCGTCTAGTCTCGAGGGGGAAATACTAGGATGGGTATGTTTGGTGGTAGCATCAGGTTGGTCCCGAATAGGTCTCTCTCTCTTATCCCTCTCTAATAGCCGACAATTGTATTGAGTCTCTATAGGTTGTTTAGTGCATGCTTCGCTGCCGCTTCAGTCCACCATACCTATGTAGGCGAGAGCCGCCGAATTCTAGCCTCGCCATGTACTGGCCTCAGTACTGACGCTCCTCTTTTTCCCTTCGCCCTTTGTCGGCACCCCTTTTGTTTAGCAGTGCAGTTCGTCGTTAGAGGTTACCCTTCGGCTTGGCACGGCAGGTTATGGACGCCATTGGTTATTCTTCAGGGCTCTTAGCCCCATTTGCATCTTGTCTGTAGCCGGACGCTCTATCGTTTTCAAGGTGATTTGGATCTTTGTATAGTATATCTGTATTCTTGACTCATGGAGTCGTTGTTGTATATATATGTTCTGTGGGTTCCATCGTGGACTAATGTGTAATGGTATTGCTTCGTTCTCCACCCGCACGCAAGTGCCTGGTGGGCGTCTTTGAATCGTTTCTATGCGGGTTTGGCGGGAAGCGCTAAAACTTGCATAGGGCCGATTCGAGGGTGTTACACACACCAACAACATCCATATACAAAAGAGCATGATATCAACTAGGTACAAGTACCAAGTGCAATGTTGAAAATTCCCCATGAAAGCATGGTTCTGCTAATTCCCAACAAATAAGTGCAAGAATATACAACATAGATGACACTAGTTCAAGTTTATTAAGGGCAAGTAAAGTAAAGTGTGCCATCAAGTTCGTGAGAGCTTTAATCACTAGTTTTCTCATAACAAGTTTAATTTGGAAGGTAAACAAAAGCATGAATATACTTGGAATAGCATAAGCTAGTAGGTAGGTATGGTGGATTCTTTGGAATAACTTGGTTTAGGGAGTTGGATGCATGAGTGGAACTCATACTTTGTTGTGGAGGCTAGCAAAAGACTGGGAGCGACGAACTAAGAGAGCAATAATGGCCATAATCATGCAGAGAGACAAAACATCATTGATCAAAGCACAAAGTGATACTACAAGTTGAAAACTAAAGGATCATAAAGGCTATGGTGACTTGAGATAGTCATAACATGGTGTGAGCATGCGCCAAGTCAACCCAAATAAAGCATCAAAGGAGAATACCACTATAGTATGCTTTAATATGCTAAAACAACGCATGATTCATCCAAGGCACATTAAGCAATCTCAATTGTTTATAACAAGTCATGCTACAACAAAGAATACTAAGCATAAATCCAAAACAATATCAAGCATGGCATGACAAAGCATAGGCCACAGTCAAAAACAAGCTCTTTTTACCACATAAGCATGAACTTCCCTACTCTTTTCCAAACCAAACCAAACTATTTGCAAACCAATGTATGAAAGCGGGGGTCCAACCAATTTATTCAGCAAACTAAGCAAACCAAAGCAAACGAAAAACCAAAACAAAAACAAAAAAAGAAGACGCTCCAAGAACAACACAACTGTGCATGACACAATAAAAATGAAGCGTTTGGAAGAAACCTGGGATTTTTATTGATGAAGAAGGGGATGCCTTGGGCATCCCCAAGCTTTGACGCTTGTACTTCTTGGATATTTCTTGGGGTGACACGCGTGGAATCCCCAAGCTTGAGCTTTAGTCCATCCTTCATCTCATTACCCATTCCTTCTATACACCTGAAATTTTTTCCTTCATACAAAACTTCACACAATCTTTATTAGCAACATTAGTGCACTCACGATAAATAAGTCTTAAGGTTCAGTTCTAACACCAAATAAACTTCCATTAGAACACTAGGTACTGTATCACTTCCCTCAAAAATCTCAATTCCCCAAAATAACTCAAAAAGAACCAATAAAAAGCAAATGCAGAAAATGGCAGAAATCTGTCAAAACAGACCAGCAGGTAAAGACGAATTTTTTAGAAGACCTTCTGTTGCTCAAATCAAAAAGTGTTGAACTAACGAAAGTTAGATAACAACCTGGGGCAGAAGCACAAAAATTCACGACTCAAAAAGATGTTCAGAGATTTTACACAAATTTTTACAGTAAAGCACAGAAATCTGTTTTGGGACAACAACTTTCCCAATCATTACTTCTCTCTCATTAGAGGTTACTCTTGGCACAAAAAGCAAATAAAAAGGATAAGAAGAGGTTATTAATGAAGTAATAACTTCCAAGACTCAACTAAAACTTTTGATTTATCTCCCAATAAGTACTTTTCTTTAGCGTCTTTAAGTTAGGCATAAGAAGCAAAGAAAGAATCAAGTGTTCTCAAATGAAGAAGCATTAAGACCAGATTTTGTTTTCATAGGAGAAGCAAAAGAAATCTTTTCTCTCTTTTTAGGGAAGTGTTCTATACCTTTCTTGAGTGGGAGTTGATATTTAATGGTGCCTTCTTTCATATCAATAATGGCACCAACAGTTCTAAGAAAAGGTCTTCCCAAAGTAATAGGACAAGAAGCATTGTATTCAACATCCAAAACATAGAAATCAACGGGGACATAGGCATTGTTAACCATAATAAGAACATCATTAAGACTACCCATGAGTTTCTTTTTAGCATTATCATCAAGTGGGACATTCCAATAACAATCTTCAAGAGGAGGCAAATCAAGCATATCATAAATCCTTCTAGGCATAATAGAAACACTACTATCAATATCACATAAAGCTTTAAAATCAAAGTCATTCACTTTCATATTAATGATGGGTTCCCAACCATATTCTTGTTTTATAGGAATAGAAGCTTTATGTTTCATCTTTTCTTATTTAATCTTTGTGAGAGCATCAGTAATGTGTTTTGTAAAGGCCATGTTCATAGCACTAGCATTAGGACTTTTAGCAAGCTTTTGTAGGAACTTAATAACTTCAGAGATATTGCAACCATCAAGATCAAAATCATACTTATCATCTAAAGTAGTAGAACTATTACTAGCCTCAACACTAGTGGTGGTAATAGTAGAAACACTAATGTTTCTAGCAATTTCATCTTCTCTTTCCCACTTAGCATGTAATTCAGCTAATAGTCTAACATTTTCATCAATTCTTACTTGTATAACATTGGTAGCTGCAAAGGGATTATCATTAGTTTCAGGTTTAGCAGCCATTTTATTAATCAATGAAGATTGAGCTTCAGATAGAGATGATATATTCCTTTCAGCATTAGAGAGTTTCAATTGTAAACTAGGAATTTCCCTATTTAAACTCTCAAGTTGATGGCTAATGTTCTTCAAGATGATAAATTTTTCCTCCATAGTTTTAGTGAATAGTTTATTTTGCTCGTATTGCATTTGCATGAAGTTTTTAGTGGCTCTTTCAACTTCTAAAATTCTTCCTTCACTAGGTAATCCAGGTTTACCATTATAGCCATAAGTATTATTAGGAGGGTAGGGCCTATAATTGTTATTACCATAAGCATTATTGCCAAAGTCGTTGTTTCTTATGAAGTTCACATCAACTTGCTCTTCTTGAGCAACCAAAGAAGCTAAAGGAACATTATTTGGATCAATATGGGCTTTCCCATTCACAAGCATAGACATAATAATATCAATCTTATCACTCAAGGAGGAGGTTTCCTCAACAGAATTTACCTTCCTACCTTGTGGAGCTCTCTCAGTATGCCATTCGGAATAATTAACCATCACATTGTCCAGAAGTTTTGTTGCAGCACCCAAAGTGATGGTCATAAAGGTACCTCCAGCAGCAGAATCCAATAGGTTCCTTGAAGAATAGTTCAATCCTGCATAAAAAGTTTGGATGATCATCCAAGCAGTCAGTCCATGAGTGGGACAATTCTTAACCAGGGATTTCATTCTTTCCCAAGCTTGAGCAACATGCTCATTATCAAGTTGTTTAAACTTCATTATTTCACTTCTCATTGATATAATCTTAGCAGGAGGATAATATTTTCCAATAAAAGCATCTTTGCACTTAGTCCAAGAATCAATACTATTCCTAGTTAAGGAATTTAACCATTCTTCAGCTTTTCCTCTCAAAGAGAAAGGAAACAATTTCAGCTTAATAATATCACCATCTATATCCCTATGCTTTTGCATCTCACAAAGTTCAACAAAGTTATTTAGATGGGAAGCAACATCTTCATTACCAATACCAGAAAATTGTTCTCTCATAACAAGATTGAGCAAAGCAGGTTTTATCTCAAAGAAAGTATCTTTAGGCACAGGTGGAGCAATAGGTGTGCTCATAAAATCATTGTTGTTGGTGCTAGTGATGTCACACAACTTAGTGTTTTCAAGAGTAGTCATTTTTTTGGGTTTTCAAATAAGAAAGCAAACTAGTAAAACTATTTTTTGTGTTTTTGAATAACAAAACAAGCAAACAAAACAAAAAGAAAACTAAGAAAAACAAAAACAACAAAGTAAAGAGATTGGTTATGAGGGACTCCCCTTGTGAAGATGTCCTTGACTCCCCGGCAACAGCGCCAGAAAAATGCTTGATGGCTCAATGCACGGCACCCAAAAAAATGCTTGATGGCAGTGTTGATGTAGAGCTCGTTGGGAACCCCAATAGGAAGGTATGATGAGCACAGCAGCAAGTTTCCCTCAGTTAAGAAACCAAGGTTTAATCGAACCAGTAGGAGCAAGGAAACACCCCAAAGGTGTTACTAGCTGAGCTTTGGCAGGGCGCACTATCGGTGCTAGTAGCAACGTGGAGACCTGCACAACGCAACCACAGAACTTTGTCCCCAACTTGCGATGAGGTTGTCAATCTCACCGTGTTTTGCGGAAAACAAAGGATTAAACGTATCGAATGGAAAGAAGTAATAGTTTGCAGAAAGTAAACACAAAGAAGTAAACAGTTTGTAGATTGTATGTAAAGAAAAAGGACCAGGATCCATAGTTCACTAGAGGTGGCTCTCCTTAAGATAGATAACATGCTGGGTGAACAAATTACAGCGGGGCAATTGACAAACATCGAGAAAGCAATACATGCATATACTAATCATCTTGACTCCTTTGAGACTTGATTGGGCATTACAACGTTATACATAGACCGCCATCCAACTGCATCTATGACTAATAATCCACCTTCAGGTTATCATCCAAACCCCCTCCAGTATTAAGTTGCAAGCAACAGATTATTGCTTTACGAACTGCGTGTAAAGTAAAAAATATGATTGTTCTATGAACAAAGGATTGTTGTTTTCTCCATAGTAGCAACAACACATCTAGTACCTTAGAGATTTCTATCACTTACCTAGATTACCAGAGGCATGAACCCACTATCGAGCATAAATAGTAACTCTTGGAGTTGCTAGCATCTACTTGGCCAAGATAGCTACTAACAACGGAAAGCATGCAAGATCACAAATAACAAAGACATGATAGAATCAATAATCAATCTGAAATAGCATCTCAATATCCATCGGATCCCCGCAAACACAACATGTAGAATTACAAATAGATGATCTTGATCATGAACGGATCTCACAAGATCTAAACATGAAAGCACAAAGGAGGAGAACCAGCCATCTAGCTACTACATGGATCCGTAGTCCAAGGATGAACTACTCACGCATCACACCGAAGGCTTGCATGATGATGAAGAAGGCCTGTGGTGAATTCCCTCTCGTGAGGTGCCGGAAGAGCTTCAGATCCTCCCGATCTAGGGATGTAGATGATGGCTGACTCTGAGACTCTTTCGTGGATTTTTTGATCGGGTCCTTAGGGTTTTCGTCCCGAGGGCAATATATAGGCGGAAGGAGAGGCCGAGGGGGTGCCAGGGGCCACCACACCACCCCCTGGTGCGGGCCAAGCCTGGCCGCGTGGCCAGGTAGTGTGGCCGGCCTCTGGCCCCTCTCTGTCTCATATTCTAGCACTTGATGACTTCTAGAAAAATAGGCACTTTGGCTTTTGTCCCGTCCAATTCCGAGAATATTCATTTTCTGACTTTCCTGGAACCAAAAACAGCAGAAAACAGCAGGCACCGTGTGGCTCTTGTTAATAGGTTAGTCCAAGAAATCATATGAAAAGTACTCCAAAGTTGGAACAAAACACAAGAAAGTGGATAAAACCAATCATGGAACATCAAAAATTATAGATACATTTGCAATGTATCAGGGCTCTGGAAGGGGCGACGAGGAGGCAGGGACCTGGGAGCGATGGCGGGAGAAGTCCCCTGGCGGCGGTGCTCACTCGGCATCAAGGACGAAACAGGGGAGCAGGGAGAGGGCGTGAGATGCGAGGGTGGGCTAGGGATTTCGGGGCTCGGGGGTAGGTTGGCGCGTGCATGGGCGAGCTGCACGACGTGGTTGCTGTGTGGGCCTAGCGGAGTGCGTGGGTGTTTAGCATGTAGGTGCGTGGCAGGTGCCACTGCGTTACGTCGCTTGGGTCGCTGCACGCGGGGTGGGGTGATGCATGCATCGTGTGCCGCAGGGTGGTTGCGGCGGGTTAGAGGCTGGGTTGAAACTAGGTTAGGTTAGTCTAGTGTTTGGGTAGTAGGCTGGCTGGCTAGGCCTTAGGGCCTCGCCGGCTGCCTCCCCTAACTAATAAAACATTTATTTTTAAACACTTTTGCAAATTGTTTTTATTCAAAACAAAATATCCAGAAGGACCGGGTTTTACATTTTAAATAGAGACGGGGGATATTTAGAAAAAAGGTAGGCTTTTAGAAAATAGTTTTAGGCAAACATATGCATGATTGTATGACGATGCTGAAATGCAATGTGACATGATGACATGAGCATGCGGTCATGATGATGCACAAACAAAAGCAGCACACGAATTTTCTAGGAGTGATTTTACCGGGGTGCTACAGCAATGCTGCATAGTCCGCTGGTATGTAGCATCAATGTTTTCAACACAAAGGGCATCGTGACATAGAAGTATGTGTTGTAAGGTGTGATGAACGAAGTGGCCAATTGGTCCGACTTTCGCATCTTGATCTGGTGGTATCCTAAGTATGCATCGAGAAAACACAGAAGTTCCGAGCCAGCCATCGAGTCAATGACTTGGTCAATGCGAGGCAAAGCAAACGGATCCTTCGGGCACAATTTGTTCAAGCTGGTATAATCAACACACATTCGTAATTCTTTGGTTTCCTTTTTGGGGACAAGTACAGGGTTTGCCACCCACTGTGTGTGAATAACTTCTCGGATAAAACTACCCTTAAGTAACCTAGCTAGCTCCTTGCCTATGGCCCGTCGTTTTTCATCACCGAAGCATCATAGAGGTTGTTTCACCGGTTTTGTTTTATGATTGATGTTTAATCTATGCTCGGCAAGTCCCCTAGGTACACCCTTCATGTCAGCAGGTTGCCAAGCGAAGATGTCCCTATTCTCACGGAGGAACTCGACAAGCGCGCTTTCCTATTTGGGATCTTGGTCCGTGCAAATGGAGGTGGTCTTGGAGGGATCTCCTTCAACAAGTTCCACCTTCTTGATCTTGATGGGGCGGCCTTTAATGCGGGTTTGGAGTCAGAAATCTGCTTCTTCGAAGCCGGCATCTCCAAGGCGTCGAACTGGCGCTGGATATCCTGGAACTCTTCACCGTAGAGGACCACTTCGGTGAAGGCGGCTTCACTCGGCTCGCACTCCCTTGCGTTGGAGAAGCTTCCGGCAATAGTAATGATGCCTTTTGGTCTGGGTATCTTGAGCTTGTTGTAGACGAAACATGGCCTAGCGAGGAAGGAGTGCAAGATGTCGCGTCCAAATATGACGTGGTACACGCTCTTGAAGGGCACCACTTAAAAGGTCATGCGCTCTTGGCGGTAATTATTAACATTACCAGAGGCGACCAGAAGGGTGATGCAACCAAGGGAGTTTGCTTGCTGGCCAGGAACGACGCCATGGAACATGGTGTTGCTCCACCTTAGCCATGTCTCTGTCAAGTTCATCTTGTGAAGTGTATCCAGGTACATAATGGTGATGCTGCTTCCACTGTCCACGAGGCACTTGGTGAACTCGGTGCCGTCAATCAGGGGGTTGATGACCATGGCATACCGGTTCTCTGTTGGGATGAGATCAGGGTGATCTTCTTTGTCCCAAGTGATTGGAATCTCCGACCACCTAATGTACTGGGAAACTGTGGGGATGGTAGCCATCAGTATCCTTAGGGAGGTTTTTCGGGCCTGGACGGTGGGAGTGCCAAGGAAGGTGTGGTAGATGGGCTTGCCCTTGCCATCGCCCTTGTCGGCGGGCTTTGGGTCCACATCTTCATCCATATCATCTGAATCCTTGGACTCTTTCCTCCTTGTTCTTCCCCTTGCCCTTACCGTGGGGTTTGGTCTTCTGACTTTGCTTGTATCCGGACTCAGGGTCTTCATTGAGGTCATTGACAAACTTGCATTGGCAGTTGGTGTGGGTGGCTTTGCCGTTTGCGTCAAGATGGACGAAACACGACATATAACGGTACTCCTCCTACGTCTGAGGAACGCCAGGCGTTGTAGTTGTAGAGTCACTCCACTGATGCCCATGACTAGCCCCTGGCCACGACAATGTTGTCTGCCATCGCCTCTGCCAGCGAACATCGTGGCGATCATGTTGGCTGTCTGCTTGTATTCTGGCAGATTCTTCCGCTTGTTATTGTTGTTATTCTTGGCCTGGGTGGGAATAGCTAGCATCGGCAATGATTAGTGAGCATCAATGTTGGCAGCGGTGAACTTGCTAGCCATGGAAATCATTGAGTTGATGTGGTGACCCATCATACCACTTCATGATGTAGTATACTATAGTCGTTGACATAACACTAGTGAACACTGTTCACTAGTGTTATATCCCTCAGAATGGCACAACAGAAACATCACGGGTCCACAACATGTCTTTAGATTACATATATTACATTACAAAGATCTAGAAACTTCCTTGACATAACGAGGATTTTAATTTACACAAGGGAACCAGAAATAGTAACACAAAGTCGATTCTAGAAATACTACTACCAGATAACTATGGCTTGCGATTACTGGTACAACAATGCTCTACAGAAGTAGGTTCTGGTTTCTAAGATTATTTATACGCTAAGCTTCAGCTTGACTTCTAGGTTTTCGGATGCAGTTGTTGACACTGTTGATCTCCTTTGGATATCTTCAGTTCTTCAAGGTATTTCACCTCCTAAGTTCTCCATTGTGTGATCTAGAATCTAGCAAGGGTTAAGAAGGTATGGTTGAGTATGAGCGTACTCATCAAGTTCACTAAAAAGGAGTGTTTGATGCACTAGCTACAACCACAGACCAAAGGTCATAGGTTATGCAGGTTTTTGCAAACATTTCTTCAAAGGTTGCTTTTATTCTGAAAAACTATGTTCGTCAGCCTTCATAGGTTGATTAGAACTTCGTGTAGTTCCTTTTCTACAGCGTTCGTAGCTCCTTCCCGGAACAGGGAGTAACATGTCACAATTTTATACACTCTATAGAGGTGCGCTACTTTACCCGCAAGAGACCTTAAGCTTTGTTGCACAGCCGGGAGTATGTCCCCATTCAAACTTCCTTGGTTTGAGGCCCAACTTAAGATCCAAGCCATTCGCTGTCCTTCTCCATGACCTCGCATGCTAGGCAGATTGCACTCTAGACCCAGGATAAATCTTGTTTCCAATTACGGCCTGAAACACACAACCCTCATAGATACCAGATGCCATGAGACGTTGAGGGATCCCAACCCACTGCTAATCCTCTCTGAGAACTACAACCACGACCCAGTCATCCGTTGACATGCGAAAGGAATAAGATCCAGATGACTTCTCCGTCCCATTCCAAATCTCATGGTTAACTTGTATTATACGGTGCAAGAATCACTAGCGACATTGGTTGTTAAGTCCTAGATGATATATTCATGTGCAATGGTATCCTGATTGCGAGACTTAATAGATTAGGTGATCACCCTGGATCAGTAACCAATAGTTTACATTATTATTGAAAATAGTGTTTTCTAACCTTTTTGAAATGCAGGTGATGACAACATTTGATTTGCAAATACTTGATAGAAAATAATCAAAGGACATGAGCAAGTGTGAACTTGCCTTTTTGACTGCAAGATTATGTAGTCAAGGTCTTCTAGCGGTATAAACTCCAAGATCTGAAAATAACATCATTGTTCTAGTAAGGAATAATGTTTTAAGAAGCAATATTCTATTATGCATAGATAATGGTATGCAGTTTGTATAAATCCCAAAGTAAATCCCCCAGTATCAATATGGATTGAGTTTGGTGATTTATGAAAGATTTTTTTACAAACAAGTTTATTTCACAAATGAGTACCTACTAAGCTTGTAAAAGTAATTGACAAGTGATGAAAGTAAGTTATAACAAAAGTTGTTAGTAGATGTTGATTGATTAGCACTCTTAAGGATATCATATTTCAAGTGGATGGTTGTTAGCAGAATGACTAAATCTTTTGTTTGAAGTGGCAAAATGAATAAATTTTGAAGGAAATACTTATTATATTAAGTTAAACAAGTTGTAGTGTTCTTAGAACACAATCGATGGCTATTTGAATCGCCCTAATGATCTTAAGTTAATACGCTTCTCACAAGTTAAGTAACATACCAAAGTTAACTATAAAAGATAACTTGGATTAGGATGAAGTAATTTTATATCGTGGTCGAGTTTAAAAGTCTTCTTCAATATGATCGATGATGGTTTGGTATAGGTATTGAGTACGACTCTAGGAATCTAAACATAGCAAGTTGATGCTAAGTAGATTATAGAGTTAAAGCTAACTATGGGATATGGTGATCTTATTATATGATTTGTTGAACTACCGTCAGGTGTTATAATTATGTTAAGTATGGGTAAAAATATGAGATCATTCACCATCAATATAAGTGCATGATGCTAAAGGTTAGGTCGAAGTTATTGGTTATAGTTGATTTAAGACTCTAAAGGAGTATTAATAATTTACACTTAGGTTTTATTATGGGCCAAAATTATGATTTTAGATTTAGTATTTTAGACTTCAAAGATTCTTTTTGGGAAATACAACATTTTATAATATATAGTTTATCCTTATTTTTAAAAATAACGTTCAAGAGTTATTTTCATGATAAAACAAGTCTCTTATTTGAATAAAATAGACAACTACAAATATATTATTTTAGAAATCTTAAAACCTTTTGAAATAGCATGATTAGTATTTTTATAGTAAAATATATATTTTCAAGTTCTAATAAAATGGGTTTTATGAATTCTTCAGTCTTACTCTTATTTTAATAAAATTTCATAAATAAATAAGTGTTTTCAAATACTCATTCGAAATTTATTAGGTTAAAGTACAAACTAGTATTTTTCTTCCATTTAGTATTCATTAAGAATCCTATAAATGATTTTTACTTATTTTAAAGTATTATCTTTATTTTTTGGAAATTCCTTGAAGCATTTATTACATTAAAATAGTAATTTTTAAGTTTTATTATACTAAGATATATTTTAGTATTTTTCTTACATAAAGTGTTTATTTAGGATCTTAAAAATGATTTTTATTTATTTTAGGTGTTATTTTAATTTTTAAGAAAATTCCCTGAAAGAATAAATGTTCTTAATTATTAATTTTAAATTTATCAACTCAAAATACAATTTGGTATTTTTCCTAGGTAGATTATACTTTTGTGATCATTTAGACATATTACATGTATTTTTAGGATTTTTATTTACTTTTATAGAGCTTATTTAACCTTAGGGGTATTTTTGTCTTTTAATAATTTGTTTAGGTTTTCTTTTATGCAAATATGGGCCTGACCCTTTGGGCTGGACCGGCCTAACCCAGTGGGTTGGGTCAAACCCACTCGCATGCACTGGGATGGCCCCCAATCGGCCTAGTTCCTGACTTTGCCCTCTCTCTCTCTCACTCAACGGTGACTCGGTGTCGCCACCGTAGTCGCGCTTGATTCTAGCCGATTCCAGCCTCCCCATCCACCGTCGTGGTTCAGGATGGTGCGATGATGATGCAGCGTCATCCTATCCTACTTGATTCATCGCTCGTGCCCTCTACTGGCCATGCCACCACCCCTCTAGTGCCTAGGGTTTCACCCCTTTTCTCCGACGTGGTACTCCGGCAATCCCGTGGTGCTATTCTGGTGCTGTGGTGCTTCCTGCGTCGCTCTTCTCCTGTGGCCTCCATGTCTATGGATTGGCACGGGTCGCAGCGCCTTCAGGTGCTCCCCGTGCCACCATGTACACCATCGTCTTCAGCTTCCTCTTCTATTATCTAGCAAGGACCATGGGTAAGTCGTGCTTCTCCCCTTCTCCTCTATGTTCCTCTCTAGAATTCCCTCTATGGATCCCCCACTGTGTGATGGTTAACCCTGATTAGGGTTTGTGTTTTGGGGTTCATATTACTGCCCATTGCTGTTAGGGATTGATTTTTCTAGTATATTTCACCTATAAGTAAATTGTGAGGAATCTAGTGTTGTGGTTGGATTAGCACTACTAACAGTGGTATTCCTATCAATTGCTCACTGACAAGGGGTAACCTCGGCAATGCCCATGGTTATGGACTTAGGGATTCGTGGAAAATAGAACGCTGGGGATTTCGTCGGTTGATCAGACAAACAAGAGAGTCAAATTCGTCTGATTGCCTTAAGTCAAATCGATTACAGATTGCTCAAGGATTTTTTTGGTACCTCTCCGTTGGCTCCTCCTAGCCTATATATAATAGGCTGGGTCCTGATGCCGTGTATGGATAGGTTACAATCTTACAATTACAACACTAATACAATGTCAGTTTCTATTTCCTTGTCTAACAAGCCTATGCTTTCCGTCAGATGCTTCCTAGGCCTTTTTCTTGGGCTTCGTGGGTTGTGAGCCTTTATGTACCTAGGGTAACCAATCATAAGGACCCAAGTAATCATACCTATGTTAGTAAACCCCGAGACTCCATCTGAATCATAGATTCGGGTTGAGTCTCAAAGATAATTTTACCACAAACTTGGGTTTTTCTTTTGCTTAAATCTTTGTAGGAATTTGGTACAACAGGCCTGATGCATACAATGGAGAGAATCAGTTAATTGTGCTAGGGAAAAAACATTGTGAACCTACATCAAATTCAAGTCCCCAGGCTTGAACTCGGAGTTTTACTGGCGTAATTTAGTTCGGGCCATTGAGGTCTTATCGAATACTGAATTCTAGTTCTATTATTTTGGGTACCCAATTCGTCCGTCAGGATTTTTCATCGTATCGTGGATACGGATAATTTTACTGGTAGAGTGCATTCATGTGTGATTACAGGCCACACAAGATAAATCATGGGGTCTTACCTTAATGTTATGGACACAACATTCAGACTTTTTATCGCGTCAGGCGCAGTCCGAGAATTTTTATCGACAGTCTTGCTTGGCTGCTGGAGTTGCTGAAGTTGTCAGCTTCTTATTTTCTTGGGTGATGTTTCATAAATGCTCTCGATGGGAGAAAACGTTTTGAGGATACAATGATGTAATACTCATAAGTTCGTATCTTTCGTCTCCGTTGGAGGTTTTTATTTTGATTGGGTGTGTTGTCAACACACGAAGATAATTTTTCTTCGGGTCATGGTTTGACCATATATGTAGAGAGAATTTTTTTTATCGTGTGCGCGGACAGCGCTCCCAATGGGAGTAGCCCTCGAGGCTATATTCGAATATTTCTATTCGATTGTAGGCTCATGTCTCTAGTCATCTGAGGAAGCCATCGATTGAGATCATCTTTTTCTAGAATTGTCATGACGCCTTTATTCGGTGAGCGGTCAGCGCTCTCGATGGGAGTAGCCCCGGAGGCTATGTTCGGATGTTGGCATCTGATCATAGAATCAAAGTATGAACTAGATAATATAGTGCAAAATAGTTGGCTTGTATGTACCAGAGTTTTTCTGCAATCTTTAGCTTATTCATGACATCATTACTTTTTTTTAATGAATTCATGACATCATTACTAACAAAGGTAACGTGTCGTCATTCCCGAGAAATGAGTCCTGATGGGACATTACGATGGTGGGCCCATGTTGCAGTAATGATGACGCTTGAACGGTGCGTACGCGGTGATTTTGACCACACGACCCCTTTACATTCGAGAATCGAGGCACCGTGCAGATTTCCTCCATATTTACCGTGGTAATAATTTCCCACGATTTTTATCCTTTTGCCAATCAGTACCACGTGTCTTCATCCTATATGTCTTGACATTTCGCCGCCCGTATAAAACGGCTGAACTTCATGGTCCTTCGCCTTATAAACAAAGGGAGAGCCCTTTTACTATTTTTACTATTCCCCCTTTCTGCTTACCTCTTCTTCCTTGCGCCGCACCTGCGCTCGCTATTCTTGCATGTTCCTGTTTCCTTGCGCACTTTCCACTCTCCTCCATGAACCACCATGGGCAGGTCCAAGGTGGGAACTTCCGCTACTGCCGCCAAGATGGGGACTTCCGCCGCTGCTGCCAAGGCGCCGAAGAAAAGGGCCGTTGGGTGGGCCCCTTCGAGGTGCAGCCAGCGAGAGCTGCATGAGGCACGCAACACTTGTTGAAGAGGGATCCTGCAAGCTCCCGGGGGATGAGGCTACTCCAACTCCTAAACCTGGCTAGCGAGTAATGTTCCTCTCCTTCTTGTACCGCAACCTTTCTCTCCCCATCCATGAATTTCTTCGTGGTCTCCTCTTCATCTATGGCGTGCAGCTTTACCAGCTTACGCCCAACTCTATTATCCATGTTTCCTACTTTATTACTCTTTGTGAGTGCTTCCTCGGGATTCAACCCCACTTGGGCCTATGGAAGTATTTATTTTACGTCCGCCATAACGCTACCGAGTCTCTTGTTCACGATGTTGGTGGTGCCATTTTATCTGTTCGTTCTAAGGTTGGTTATTTCGATGTCAAAATCTCGGATTCTGTCCAAGGGTGGGAAACCAAGTGGTTTTATATCAAGGACCAGAAAAGTGAGGGCCAGATCATTGGGTTGGATCCTTTTGACCCCAAGAAGACCTACCGAAGGCTTGACTTGTGGGACTAGCGCCCTACTCCTGAAGAAATGAAGGAGATCAAGCCCTTGCTGGCACAGATAGAGAAGCTGCGTACTAAAGTTGGCAAGGAACTGTCGGGGTTACAAATCTTGGCCTACTTCCTTCGGGTGCGTATCTAACCTATCCAGTCGAGGCTCTCTGGTATGTGGGCTTACATCAGCAAGAAGAATCCTATGAGGGTTTCACCGGATAACCTCTCTCTCCATTTTTATGAGAAGTGGGTTGGCTCATTTACTACACTGACAAAGAAAGTTTTAGTTCCATCAGATTGTCGGGTGGAGCCCTTTGGCAAGAAAATTTTGCTCCCAGATGTGAGTTACCCCTTTTTTTGTTCCTTTATATTTCATAGTATTTCTGTTGCCTTAATCTGCTCCCTTTACCATGTAGGATTACGACCACCTTTCTGCTCTTCATCCTCTTTCGAAGAGTGGTGAACTACTAGATAGTTGTTCCTTATCCGAATATTTCACAGGAGCTGGGACTATCCCTGCTGAAGAAGAGGAGACATATGCTGCTGAATCTTCTTCGTATTCATTCTATTGCTTTGGCACAGTCTCAAGATTTCCGAAGGGTGCCTGCTGCTGAGAAAAGGAAGCACACAGAGGCTGTAGAAACGGTCGAAGACTCGGATGATTAGACTAGTTCAAAACTGCAGTTGGCTATTCCCGTTTCATCGGGTCTGCCACAGATGAATCTTTTCCGAATGACGTAAGATGTTTCCTCGTAAGTAATGTTATCCCTCTTGATTCTTGCCACTAGTAGGGAAAACCTTATAGATGGATTCCTTTCCGCCGGCAAAGTGGGCACGGGGGTCGCCGATGGTAAGGCCATCCATGCCTTGCTCGTGTTACCGCCGAGGAAGTTGCACTAGGCGCGCCGGGGCTAGTCCAAGTACCACCGGCGAACATGCCTTGTGTGCGCCGAGAATGTGGTGGGCCGCGTGCCATCGGACGGGCCGACCTTTAGCACCGGCGAAACCAGACCGACTTCGCCGGGGATACAATCCATTACCACCGGCGAATACATTTCCTGCTCGCTGGTGCAGTGGTAGGCTGGATGGGCCCACCGGTCCAAAAGTTTTCCACCGACGCCTGCCTTCGGGACTCGCTGGGGATAAGAGCAATACCACCGGCGCATATAGTGGTGTTTGTTGGGGGTATTTTCCTCCATCTACCACACCCACTTCACCCCTCCTAACCGCCAGCGCCTAGTGGTTGTGTTAGACGGGGGTAACCTGGGACTTAAATGCAAGTCGAACCAGCCACCTACCACCACCTCCTCAGTCACTCTCTAGCTCACTTTTCATGGCAACTCGACCCAAAGCTTTGCTAGCTCATTCCCCTACTTCTCCCCACCCATTTTAGCTAATTCAACCAACCAATTTTGATATATTTGAGCCATGTCGCTCCCCTCGCATGCATGCTCACTAGTAGATGTAGCTTGCAATATATAGATCTATCTCCCCGCCACCTTTCCCACTTATCTCTATTTGTAGATCTAGATCTCGAGCATAAGGTCCCAACAACACACACTCTCTTCGGTTGCCGTGTGGCGTCTCTCCGGGGCTCTTGGAGCTCGCGTTAACTAATAGGTATAATGTGGTGAATGTGCACATGAGTTGGCGACAAGTCGTAGTGATGTCACTTGTGATGGCGAAAAGCGGTTCTTTGATGTGCAGGTACAATGAGTTGCCAATGTTTTGCCGGAATGTCGAGTAACTTCCATTCTGGCGAATTTCTGGCACTCTAGCAAGACCATTTTTAGCAAAGGTCATGTCGAATTTTTTTGTGAAAGCCAAGACGACGGTTCTAATCAATTCTCTTATCATGCAGGCGACGATTGAAGGGAATATGCCTGAGAGGCAATAATAAAGTGGTTATTATCTTATTCCATGTTTATGATAAATGTTTATTTTACATGCTAGAATTGTATTGATCGTAAACATCAATACATGTGTGTTTAATAAACAAAAAGGGTTCCTAGTTATGCCTCTCTTATAGACTAGCTTGTTGATTAACAAGATGATCAAGGTTTCCTGATCATGGACATTGGATGTTGTTAATAACAAGGTCACACCATTGGTGGAATGATGTGATGAACATTCATCCGAAGTATAGCATTACGATCAAAGTCATTATGTTTATATTGCTATAACATCATACGAAGTGATCTTTATCCTTAGACCATGAGATCATGTTAATTGCTAACACCGGAAGAGTATCTTGATAACATCAAATGTCACACCGTAACAGGGTGACTATAAAATGGGTTCAGTGCTACGAAGCTGTTATGTTGAGGCTCATGGATCAAGAGTGGAATTTGTCAATCCCGATGACGGATAGATATACTCTGGGCCCTCTCGGTGATATCACATTGAAATAGCTTGCAAGCAAGTGATGTGATCACTAGAATGTTATATCACGGGAACAAGAAAAGTGTGCACGTCGGTAACGAGATCAAACTAGGTATTTGGATACCGATGATCGAATCTCGGACATGTATTATATCAAGAGACAAAGGGATTAAATTACAAGCGTTAAAGGTTCTCACGATCACAGAAGTCATCGTTGAATATGCAGGAGTCAGTATGGACCTCCAGGTCCCGCTTCTGATTATTGATCTGAGAGGAGTCTCAATCATGTCTGCATTATTCGCGAACCATAGGGTGACACACTTAAGAGTTACCAGACACCATTTTGGAGCACATATGTTTCAGATAAAGATTTAAGAAAGCGCTGGAATTATTTCAATAGACACCGAAACTGTTTTGGGTGAAATTGCTGAAATTGGTTTTGCATGTAATATTGAAATGTTGCAGAGGGTTTTATGTGAATGTTTTTTAATTAAAGTAATTAACAAAATTCTGAAAAAAAAAGAGTTTTATTAAATGAGAGAGCATTAAATTTGGAGAAATTTAATGCATTTAAAGTGGAGACTTTAAAAGAGAATGTGAAGGGGCAAATTTATGTGGAGGGAGTTACCACCACATGAATGGAGGAGGTGAAGAGTCACCTCCTCCATGCGCCGGCCATGAAGGAGGGGCCCCCCATCCTCCTATAAAAGGCCACCCCCTCCTCACTTCTCACACACACCTCCTTGTGAAGGATCTCTCTCCCCCTCTAGTATTATTCCCCCATGGTCTCGGATTAGCGAGATACATGTTCCCGGTGGCTTTATCTGGAAAGGAGTTGCTGCTTCCGCTGCTTTGCTGGAGCGAGGGACGGAGGTTGTCGGGGTACCGAACGTGTGTGCGATCACGGATGCACCGCTGCATTGCGGTGCTGGACTTGGTGGTGCCGGGCTGGATCTGATGGACGTGCTGGAGCCGGACCTGCTGGACTTCCTCACGATCTTGAGATCAGCAAGTGTACGACTACATCAACCACGAGTTCCTACTCGTTAACAAAGCTCGTTGTCTACGAGGGTAAGTTCTCGTTGGATGTATGTCCACCCGTTGCTTTGTACCTAATAGATAGATCTTGGCGTGTAGTTCACACCGAGAAATTTTTTGTTTTCTATCTTTGTGGACCCATGGTATGTCGAGCCTGATCTATGCGTAGGTGCTTTGCACGGGTAGTACACATATGTTGGTATGTGGGCGATGATGATCATGTTATTGCATCTTCTATGTATTTTGGATATTGGTGGCATAGTGGGATGAAGCGGCCCGGACCAACCTTACATGTCATCGTACATGAGACCGGTTCCACGACTGACATGCAACTAGTTTTGCACAAGTGGCTGGCGGGTGTCTGTCTCTCCTACTATAGTCAATATCTGATTTACAACGAGTTGCTAATAATTTGGTTATCCTCGTTGTGGTTCATGTTCGTAGTTAAGAACGGTTCTATCTCCAAAGGCCCTAAGCCACGTAAAACTTGCAATTGATAAATTAGAGGCGTCTAGTTTAGATCGTTGCTGGGCTAGTGTCTTGATATGGTATTGTTGTAAGTAGATGTATGACAGATACTCTTACAACATATTCAATGTGTAAGTTCCATAGACCTTGGCCTTACACACAAAGGAATGATAGAGATCATACCACGATGCAAATGATAGAGATCAAATGCATGGACCATATCATCTCACTTTTCACATTAGATGTTAGCATCTTATACTGCTAGTTTGGCGCTTTCTGTAGCATTGTAAGATGATCCCTCATTTAAATATCAAGATAAAATGTGTTCTTCCTTAAGTATGCACCGTTTTATGGATCGTGTTTCGAGACATCACGTGATGATCGGGTGTACTCGAATCTGCGCTTTCATACAAACGGGTGTAAGACAGTTTTACACACGCGAGTACTAAGGTTCTTACTTGGCGAGCCTAGCATGTACAGACATGGCCTCGGAACACGGACCGAAAGGTTAAGCATGAGTCATATAGTTGATATGATGCCCATATAGATGCTCGCCTTTGAAGCTACATCAACTCACGTGATGATCGGACTTGGTGTAGTGGATTTGGTTCATGTAATCACCAAAAAGACACGAGGGATGTCGTTTTTGAGTGGGAGTTCATTTCTAATTTGGATTAGTCGAACCAAATTTGTCATAAATTAAATCAAAGTGAATTTGTATAGTTCGTTGTAGTCATTGGCATTCGTTTTCTACCTTAGGCTTAGTTTTTATTTGAGATAATAGAACTATAGAATTCTGGATATTTACTTTACAAACTGGTATCGTATTGTTTTGAATGTCAATTTAAAGTTTATAAGTCCTATTGCAAACTTTCAGCAAACTCTATTTACTCCATGAAGTTTAATAAGTAGTATTAAATCAAGAGTAAGAATTCCAATGTTAGTATCTAAAGTATCATGTTTGCCTCCATGATTATTGATATTCAAAAAGTTGTTTTAATATCAAGATTATATTGGAGCTGAAAATTGTTTCAGAAACCATCATGTGTGAAAGATATTGTGATATCTGAGACTATGTTTTTGGTTGCATTATGATAGAGTATAATTTACCAAAATACATGTTCT
This sequence comes from Avena insularis, assembly GCA_023614405.1. Taxonomy (NCBI): domain Eukaryota; kingdom Viridiplantae; phylum Streptophyta; class Magnoliopsida; order Poales; family Poaceae; genus Avena; species Avena insularis. Next base: position 258,901,977 of record CM042690.1, on the reverse strand, counting down.
CATATTGTATGAGAATTTGTGAAGGAAGGAGATGCTAGGCATCCGAATCTACCAAAAAGGTTTTGGGAACTGATATTATACTCGTGATTCTTCCTTATAGGCTATAGTAGCTTGATCATGAAAGTTGTCATGATAAGGATGAATAGAAGATGTAAGTAAAATGTTTACTACACTAATAGATTACTAAATAATGGATTTTTGAAAGAACACCAAACATTTGATGATGGTGATCCACTTCAAAGTGCAAGTCCAAAGGTATTAGTATTTGACTATATACGCTTTGTACCATGTGTCATGTTGATGACACCACTATTGATGTTGATAGATCCTTTTAAAAGAAAAGGAATTGCTGAAAGAGAATCTATAAAATATTTGGCAGAAAATAGAAGGTTGGAGATGTCCAACTTAGGTATATAGAAGATATACATGTTATGGCTATATTCCTTGCTTGTTAAACAATGTGGTTCTTAGGTATTGGATACCGGTATTGGATACCAAATTGGTTGGTATGAAGTGTCATACAGGACAACGCAATTCATGAACTACAATGGCCTAAGTAACTACCAAGAGAATGAGTGATGATGTTCATCGAAAACAAATAAAGTGTTATTGTGTTTTTCGTTGTCATCAAACCAAGCCTTCAAGATTTGTTTAAATAATTGTTATTTTGTTCCGGTATTATGAGAACAATGGTTGTTCAAATAAATTACCGTATTCCATAAAGGATGGATGAACTTTTACAAGTCTAGTGGGAGAAATCACATCCATAAACATTATTGCTAAAATGTTGCAAGACAAATGATTAAAAGATCACTTATGAAGTGACATCGTTGTTTTAAATTATATTGGAAATAAAAACATGAAGAAACTCCATGTTGATGGATTTTTGGAGTCTTTTGATTTTGATGAATTGACGCATGTGAGACTTTCCTCGAGATAATTGAAACTCCATCCATAGGCCAGAGAGGAACGGATGACTAGCTTATTGGAAATTGTGCATGCTGATGTGCATAGTCCATTATGTGTAGCCATATGCGATGGATCTTTTTGCTTCATATGCTTTCTTCAAAAATTTGAGTGAATATATCTGTATATTTACTTAATAAGGAAGAAGTATGAAACATTTGAAAGTTGTTCAAAGACTTTCAAGATGAAGTGGAAAATCATTGTAACAAGAAAATAAAAGAGTTTATGATTTGATCATCAAGGAAGATATTTGAGTTACAGGTTTAGCAAAACACCTAAGATTTGAGGAATTGTTCCATGATTTGTGTTTTCCCGATAAACCATAGGAGTATGGCATATTCGAGAGATGAAATCAAACCATGTTTGACATGGTAAGATCAAAGGTGTCATTTATAAAACTGCCATTATGTTTTAAAGATTGAAGCTTTAGAGACTACCGCTTTTACACTGAAAAGAGCACCATCGTGATCCATTGAAATGACACCATATGAGTTATCGTTTGGGATAAAACCCGAATTGTCTTTTCTTAAATTTTGGTATGCTATGCATAAGTAAAATGTTTACAACCAAAGTCGGATAAGCACGTCTTTGTAGGTTATCCCAAAGAATTTGTTGGGAATTTCTCCATAACACCAAGGACAAAAGAGTTTGTCTCTTGGAACGTCAAGTTTCTTGAGAAGGAACTTTTCGTGAAAAGTTAAGTGGGAGGACAATAGAACTTTGATAAGGTTGTTGAACCTTAGCTATATGTGCTAAGTAGCGCCGGAAAGTGTCCGTGGCCACAATGCTCATGGCTCTCGTGATTACAAAAGGTGTGATCTCGGAGATTAGAGTTCCTATAGAACCGTGTGGGTCGGTAAGAATCAAATAGTAAGATTTGATAAGCAAGTTGTTATTGTTGTGACAATGATGAACCGACTACATGCAAAGAAGCGATGATGGGCCCTGACTCCATAAAATAACTAGAAGTCATAGAATCCGTGATAGTATCCATACACGAGAAATCAAGTTTCTGAACTTGGAAGACCCTCCGGAAAGGCGTGAAGCCTATCAGTCGTGTTTAGATCTATAAAGAAATAAGACATGGATGTTTAACATATATGAAATAGTCGACATGTCGGAAAGAAGTTTACAACAATGTTCAAGGAGTTGACTATGACAAGATTTGATCTTTCATAGCGATATATAGTCTTGATGGATTAATGTAGCAACCACTACATATAATTTGGTATATGGTAGTTGAATAAACAAAACAAGGTTCTTCTAATAGAACGGTAACCTAGGACATGCACATGACATGGTCCGAAGGGTTTTGTTAATTCAAAGGGTGCTAAAAGGGCATGTAAACTTCAATAGTTGAAGTAAGCATAGCGGAGTTGGAATCTTCACCATGATGAAACTGTTAAAAGAGTTTAAATTCATCGGAGATGATGAAGATGCTTGCATTTGCAAGAAATTAAGTGGAAGCGCTGAGACATATTTCTAATACATTATGTAGAGGACATATTGTTGATTGGAAATGATGTATCTTGAATTGACACAAGTTAAGGATTTCATTAAAATAAGATTTCGATGAAAGACTTGGGCAAACCCAGAATATTAGGCATCAATATCTATATGGATAGATTAAGGCGCTAATATGGTTGTGCCAGACATACATATATAAGATATTGAAAGGGTTCAATATGAGATATTGAAAGGATTCAATATGGAAACAACAAGAAAGGTTCTTGCTGCATGGAAAGGATTGTATCAAGATTCAAGTGTTTCAACACTTGGTGAGTAAAATCACATGAAAATTTTGATCGATTATACCATGATATGTATATATCCAGAATGTCCTATGCTCTAAATGTTATGAGCATATACCAGAATGATTCATAAGATGATCATTGGACAATAGTAAAGATATTCTTATGAGCTTTGGAAGAACTAAGAATATATCATGTATAAGTGACAAATAGTTAAAGGTAGTTCATTGTAAAGTGTTACATTGATACTAGTTTTGTCACAAGATACAAATTAAATTTATCTCAATTTAGACTATGGGTGGCACAATATAATGGAAATGATGTTCCATGATGGATTTGGATGAGTTCCAAAGTTGAGATATTGTGACGGATACTACAACAAAAGGCTAAGTATATGACTGCTATAGTAGCAGCATAGGAGGGCATTTGTGTTAAGTAGTTTGTTATCAAACTAGGTGTGGTTTAAAGTGGGCTAATATTATGAAGATATATTGTGTGAAAATAATATCAACATATTTAAACCCGAACGAACTAAAGGTCTCACCAGAGGACCAAATTTATACAATGCCATCTCATTTGAGAATGAGTGATGCGTAGAGACGCAAAGACATGCAAATACATACGGACCTGAAACTGTCAGATCCGGAGATTATGTTAACCACTAGCAATTGCGTATATGCAACACCAGAAAGCCATAGGTGTTCAATACGCAAAGTTTTTCAAACTAGATTATTGACTCTAGTGCAAGTGGGAGACTGAAGGGAATATGCCCGAGAGGCAATAATAAAGTGGTTATTATCTTATTCCATGTTTGTGATAAATGTTTATTTTACATGCTAGAATTGTATTGATCAGAAACATCAATACATGTGTGTTTAATAAACAAAAAGGGTTCCTAGTTATGCCTCTCTTATAGACTAGCTTATTGATTAACAAGATGATCAAGGTTTCCTGATCATGGACATTGGATGTTGTTAATAACAAGGTCACACCATTGGTGGAATGATGTGATGAACATTCATCCGAAGTATAGCATTACAATCAAATTCATTATGTTTATATTGCTATAACATCATACGAAGTAATCTTTATCCTTAGACCATGAGATCATGTTAATTGCTAACACCAGAAGAGTATCTTGATAACATCAAACGTCACACCGTAACAGGGTGACTATAAAGATGGGTTAAGTGCTACGAAGGTTTTATGTTGAGGCTCATGGATCAAGAGTGGAATTTGTCAATCCCGATGACGGATAGATGTACTCTGGGCCCTCTCGGTGATATCACATTGAAATAGCTTGCAAGCAAGTGATGTGATCACTAGAATGTTATATCACGGGAACAAGAAAAGAGTGCATGTCGGTAACGAGATCAAACTAGGTATGGAGATACCGGTGATCGAATCTCGGACATGTAATATATCGCGGGACAAAGGGATTTAGTTACTAGCATTAAAGGTTCTCACGATCACAGAAGTCATCGTTGAATGTGTAGGAGTCAGTATGGATCTCCAGGTCCCGCTGCTGATTATTCTGCATTATTCGCGAACCATAGGGTGACACACTTAAGGGATACCGACACCATTTGGAGCAAATATGTTTCAGATAAAGATTTAAGAAAGCGCTTGAATTATTTCAATAGACACCGAAACTGTTTCGGGTGAAATTGCTGAAATTGGTTCTGCATGTAATATTGAAATGTTGCAGAGGGTTTTATGTGAATGTTTGTTAATTAAAGTAATTAACAAAATTCTGAATAAAAATAATAAAAGAGTTTTATTAAATGAGAGAGCATTAAATTTGGAGAAATTTAATGCATTTAAAGTGGAGACTTTAAAAGAGAATGTGAAGGGGCAAATTTATGTGGAGGGAGTTACCACCACATGAATGGAGGGAGTTACCACCACATGAATGGAGAGAGTCACCTCCTCCATGCGCCGGCCATGAAGGAGGGCCCCCCTCCTCCTATAAAAGGCCACCCCCTCCTCACTTCTCACACACACCTCCTTGTGAAGGATCTCTCTCCCCCTCTAGTATTATTCCCCCATGGTCTCGGATTAGCGAGATACATGTTCCCGGTGGCTTTATCTGGAAAGGAGTTGCTGCTTCTGCTGCTTTGCTGGAGCGAGGGACGAAGGTTGTCGAGGTACCGAACGTGTGTGCGATCACGGATGCACCGCTGCTTTGCGGTGCTGGACTTGGTGGTGCCGGAGCTGGATCTGATGGACGTGCTGGAGCCGGACCTGCTGGACTTCCTCACGATCTTGAGATCGGCAAGTGTACGACTACATCAACCACGAGTTCCTACTCGTTAACAAAGCTCGTTGTCTACGAGGGTAAGTTCTTGTTGGATGTATGTCCACCCGTTGCTTTGTACCTAATAGATAGATCTTGGCGTGTAGTTCACACCGTAGGAAAATTTTTGTTTTCTATGCTGCGGACCCAACAACGATGTCATCGAGATGAAGGAAAGCGCCGTGGATAGATACGTGCAACGCGTGACGGCCGACATGTATTAAAACAACCGCATGGAAATAAGATTTCCATGTCGAAGATGCAAACAATCGTCATTGTTTGACCCCTTCTCAGGCACATTGAATCAACACCTGCTCAGGTATAGTTTCATGGAGGGCCACATTCAGTGGATGGGTGATGATGAAGATGATGATGACGATGAACATGAGGAAGATGATGCCGATCAACACGAAAATGAAGATGAGGAGGAAGATCGGGACATCACACATGACGATGGTGATGAAGAAGGCCGGGAAGAAGTACATGTGGGCGACAAGGACTAGAGTAGGAGTACCCCGCTAACCGTGGTCGTGCATGACCCTCATGTTCAAGAAATACTTCTCGGCAAAGCATCGACCGACCCTAGATTTTCCGGTAGACGGAAGTCTAAGCTGGATCAACTAGAGTTAGACTCGAGAACTCCGTTGTATGACGTAGGTTGTGGGCCAGACGAGAGCCGCTCGAGATCTCGATCTTCTAGAGATGAAGGCAAAACACTGATGGACCGATGCAGGCGTGGATGATCTCTTCTGATACTTGGATAAGCACTTTCCTAAAGATAACACGTTGGTCGGTAGCCTACAGGAGTCCAAGAAAGTCGTGTGCCCTCTCGGTTTATCTCACGAAAAATACCACGCCCGCATCAGTGACTGCGTGATTTACCGGAACGAGCACAAGGACAAGACCACATGCCTAGTGTGTGACGAACCTCAATATAAGGGAGGGACGAGAAAAGCTCCTCGTAAAGTTGTGTGGTACTTCCCACTCAGTCCCCATCTTCAGCGGTACTTCGTAGACCACAAGAAAGCAAAACTCATGCGCTGGCACACGGAAAGGAAGGAAGTAGTGCTCAAGGATCCTATATGGGTTGAAAACTCAGTGCTGACACACCCTTCAGATGCAAGCCAGTGGAAAGCATTAGACAATGAGTACGCAGAATTTGAGAAAGACCTAACAAACATCAGGCTTGTTGTGAGCACCAATGGGATGAACCCGTTCGGCAACCAGAGCAGCAAGCACAACACCTAGCCCGTGTTTGTGTGGATGTACAACCTCCCCCCATGGTTGTGCCTGAAGAAGAAGTACATACACATGCGTATGTTAATCCAAGGGCCAACACAACCAGGGAGCGATATGTATCTCGAGCTATTGAAGGAGGAGCTGGCCATCTTGTGGGAGGAAGGGGTAGAAACATGGAACGCCTACCTTAAAGAACCATTCCGTCTAAAAGCCGTGGTGATCGTGAAGGTGCAGGACTATCTCGGATAAGGATATATTGCGTGCCAGGTGTGCCAAGGACACAAGGCTTGTGTGCAGTGCATGGAAAAGACGTCATCTCTACAGCTGGGTAAGGATCCTGGGTCTTTGAAAACCATCCACACGAGGACTCGAATGTGGCTCCCCGAGAATGACCCGTGGAGGAAGCATGGAGATCTGTTCAATGGTGAGGATGAGCTCGAAGTACCTCCACCTAAGAGTGGCGGCGAGGATATCTATACTTTGTTGAAAACCTAGAAACACTGCCCTCCGGCGGGTAAGATAAAGAAGCAGAAGCAGAAGCGAGGAGACAAGAAGAAGAAAAAGGAACCCGAGCCGCTCATGGGTGTATGGAAAAGGAGGTCCGTGTTTTGGGACTTCCCATACTAGAAGATCCTCGGTACACCCGATATCCTTGATGTCATGCATATTACGAAGAACGTGTGCAAGAGCTTGATTTCCACTTTGTTCAACATGCTAGATAGGACCAAAGATGGGATGAAAGCAAGACACGACCTGATGGCCCTAAATAATCAGAGAAGAGCTTCACCCTCCGCCTCCGTCTAGGGTTGAGGAGACGGAAGTTCGCAAGCGCAAGAGGGCGGGGAAGCAGCCGGTTGAGGAGGATACGGAAGATCCTAAGGGCAAAAGGGCTAAGAAGATTGAAACTCCATGCCCTCCTACTTCACTCTAAATCCCGACGAGCTCGAACAAATCTTCAATTGCCTTCTAGGAGTCAGATTTCCCTTAGGCTATGCGGGGCTCATACGGGGATGGCTGGACCCGATGAAAAGAATCTTCAGCGGGATGAAGTCTCATGACTGTCACGTCATGATGATGCAGATACTCCGGTTGCAATCCGAGGGATAATGGAGCCGCACGTCCGTGCAACATTGACTGGCCTGTGTAACTTCTTTGACGTCATCACTCAAAAGTCGATAACCGTCAAGAAACTCGGGAGGCTGGAAGAAGAGATCGTCACCATCATATGCAAGATGGAGATGTACTTCCCGCCGGCATTCTTTGATGTCATGGTCCACCTGCTTCTGCATATAGTGGACGATATCGAGGATCTTGGGCCTTTGTTCCTTCATAGCATGATGGCATTAGAAAGATTGAACAAGATCATCAAAGGATACTTCTGTAACAGGAAACATCCAGATGGAAGCATCATCCATGGCTTTCTCACCAAGGAGTGCGTCTCTTTCTACAAGAATTATCTAAACAAGGATAACCTACGTCCGGTTGGTTTGCCCGCAAACAAGCACCTCAGCAGGTTCGAGGGATTAGGCCACAACACCGGCAATAGGGAAATGGACGTGGATCAATCTGGTAGGAGAGACGACTTTAATAGGGCCCACTTACTAGCACTACAACACATGGACGTTGTCGGTCCTTGGGTGGATCAGCACATAACCATGATCATGAACAGTGCTGACAGGCCGATGACGGAAGAAGTGGTATTTAGAGCACACAACTCCTCTTTTGCATGCTAGTTTAAAGACCAGATTGATGCCAATCCTCCGTCAATGACAAGCGTTGCAGACAAAATCATAGTGGCCTTGTTTACAGGCCTGTGCCCAACCTCAAGACTTATCAAGCATATGACATCAACGGGTACACATTCTACATGGAGGAGTGATACAAAAAGAGCGAATCAAAACTCGGGTGTGATGATGGAATCTTACACGGGTGAAGAGAAGAAAAGATACTACGGAACGATCGAGGAAATCTGGGAGCTCGACTACATCGGGGAGAAGCTGCTAGATGGGCTCGGGCATCACAAAATAAGATGAGTATTTCACCACCATGCGTATGCCCAAGAAATCCAAGACCAAGAACCCCACTGCACAAAATTAGCCATGGGTACTGGCTAAGCATGTCGAGCAATGCTTCTTCATTACTAACCTGTCAAGGCCTAGCCGTGTTGTCGTAAGGAGAGGCAAAAGGGCCCTTGTCGAAATGGATGGAGTCACTGATGAGAAAGACTTCGATGACCTCATAGGAGAACTGATGGTGGAAGAACCCAATGAAGACGATGCAACATACACAAAAATAAGAAAAAGGGTCACGCTACCTAGGTAGTCAGCTGTTCCTCTGTTTACCCGTGGGGTCAAGTCAAAAAATACCAAGAAGAAGGGCAAGAATAAGAAGAGAGATCGAGTGTGAAGAAACAACACTAAACTCTAAAATCCTAATTGTCATCAATGACACATGTGTATCGATCAAACTCATCATTATATTATTTCATGTAGTCGATCATTTTAGTCGGTGCACACTCACACTATAATTAAGTGTACTCAATTACATGCGTGCTCACACACTCCTTGTATAGAACTAAGGCGTCAGGGGTAAGTGCGGGTCCCACATATAAGTGGGTGTACATATATCCCCGACGAATATAGCAGTAAGGCGCCGAGGGTAAGTGCGGGTCCCACATGTAAGTGGGTGTACAGTTATCGCCGGCGAATATATCACTAAGGCGCCAGGGGTAATTGCGGGTCCCACCTGTAAGTGGGTGTCTCACCCATCGAAAAAACCCCAATTCCCACTCCCTCACACACGGATCCTATCTAGCTCTCTCTCTGGCGACCCGCACCGCCGCCGCGCCCTGCCGCCCCTTGCTCCGCCGTCGTCATCCCCACGCGTCGTCCTCATCATGCATCCCCCTTGCCGTCGCCGTCCTGCGTCCGCCACGGTTCGTGGAGGAGTAGTCCATGGATGACCTCGTCATCGTCTGCCCGCTACCGTTGTCCGTGCGCTCGTCGTTGTCGTCCTCGTCTTGGTGGTACATCGCCCTCTCCCCTCTCTCCCTGTCTACCCCCTCCATCATCGGTGGTAAATCGGGATCAGTTGTTTGAATCTGTGTGCTCATAAGCAAGAACCCTAGCTTAGTTGTTTGAATATGCAAGAACCCTAGCTTAGTTGTTTGAAACCGTGAGCTTAGTTGTTTGAATCTGTGAACATCTGTTGCTAGTGCATGCTACTTGCGATTTCCCTTCGTTGTTTGAATCTGTGTACCTTTGTTGTGTGAGGTGAAGCGTGTTTTGTCATCACAGCTATGCATTGATTCATTCTTGTGCACAAATTTAAGATACGTTGTGAAGTGTAGTCCATCTATAGCATCGCTTGTTATTCTTGGTTATTATCTTTTGCTAGTTGGCTATGTAAACTGTGATGAAACAATTTAAGTTGGACTTAGTTTATCTTAACTGTAGGAAAGAGTGCTTCATCAAGGGTAGCGCATATATATTGTGCAAGTACAATGAGTTGCCAATGTTTTGTCGGAATGTCGATTAACTTCCATTCCGGCGAATTTCTGGCACTACGGCATGACCATTTTTTAGCAAAGGTCATGCAGGATTTTCCCCGTGAATATAAGTGTCCTAAATCATTTATTTTTGCTTGTGTAGTTCTAGGTATAGCCATGTCGTATTCTCAGCAAAACAAAGATGAAGACGATCTCGCCGGGTCTTCTCAGCGAAACTTGGATGAGCACTATAGGCTCATGAAGGAGGAGATACAACTAGAGATGGCAGGGGCAAACAAGACGACGAGACCACCGATGATGCCTTGATGGCGATGACGAGAGGAGCGACGAGACCACCGACAGTGGCGTCCCTGGGGGTGGCTCAGAGAGTACTATAGAGGCCAGTCTACAAAGGAAGAAGCATCGCCCAAACATGGTCGGCACCACAAAGAAAACATTCACTGCCATGGATCCTGAGACCAGTATTCCTACGGACCTGAAGTGGCTCGCGAAGGGGTACAACCTGCAGCTGGGAGCTATCCTTCGGGACGTCGTCAATGTCAACAAGATGAAACTCCGAACGAAGAACAAGAAGCATTTGCAGGACCAACTCCTTTTGCGGCTACACACACGGTACCAGTTACCTAAGGGCTACATGAGTCTGGTTCCCAAGGAGAACATCGTGATCAGGCTAGCCCTCTCTAGGTTCACCAAGAACCTTAGTGATTAGAAAACCATGCTGAGGGGGATGCTTGCTGATAACGAGAGCTTCGAAGAGATCAAGCGCCACTTCCCACAGATTATGCCGGAGGACTACACGCTCTTCCTGCAAAACGAGGAACTAGAGTACACCAAGTCACAGTCGATCTAGGGGAAGGAGCTGGCGGAGAAGAACGTCGGTCGCCACCGTCTCGGTTGTCGTGGCTACGATGGGATGGCAGAAGGAGGACCAGACCGATGTAGACAAGGGCATCGAGAACCCTTGGGACAAGTACAAAGACCCTCTCTTCAAGGCATTTTCCAGGTCCCAGTACCATAAAGAAAAGGATGGGAAACTTGTCACGAGCCTAGAAGTGGTGGAGGGTGTTGTCTTGGTCACCGACCCAAAGGTGGTGAAAGTTGAGAAAGAAGTGGTAATCAGTTTTACCATCTTATTAGTTTGATACTGCTCACCAACTCCATCTCTAAAATTGTTCATGTTACTTCTTGCAGTTCGCCGAAGAAGCGACCGAATCTGGCTCCTCATCCCAAGCCATATTGGTGACTCCACCCGCCGGTGCCAATGCAGGTGCTAGGGAGGATTTGCCGGCCATGGGGGCCACCATCAGCCCCTCAGCCACTTGCACGCCCTGCCCCCATCCCTCGACGCGAGCCGAGCTCGAGGCCCTCATGGTAATTAGTTGAGCCTCTCAAAGCCTCTGCAAATTAATTACTTCATCCTCTCTAACATACATGTTTTCACAGGCGCAAACAATTGCTTGCACCTTGCTCCTGAATGTGGACAAAAAGTTGAAGGATGTTGCGAAGGGAAACGTCATCATGCCACTCACTCGGTCGTACCACTTCAAGCCTATGGATGATAGCGTGCATCGGGTTCAAGTGGATTGGTCATTACCGGGATGCAGAAACTTGGATCCTCCTTCTCAACCCGTGGATGCCTCTAGCGTGCTGAAGGTTGGACAACTCAAGAATCATATCCTTCTATGGACGAAAGCCCTAATTCGGCTGAACACCGCCAGGGGGTCGGAGGCAAGCCAAGGCAGGGTCACTCCTCAGGTTGCGCCAGGGGCGCCGAGCCAAGCCAGGGTCACTCTAGAGTTCATGCCTATGGCAAGCCAAGACATGGTCACTCCAGCGTCCGTGCCTGCGGCAAGCCAAGATAGGGTCACTCCTCCACCGGCTGATGATCCTCCCGATCCCAGGACACATGAGCATGACAACATGTTGGACATCGGTATGGCTCCTATCGATTCGTTCATCGCTGATTTGGAGGCAAACATTTTTCCTTCCGAGGCACCCGCCCGTGATACCCTGAAGAAGAAGCTCTTCCCTTCTCAAGAAATGCCTGAGCAGGAAGCTACCACCTTCACCGCTCTGCCGCAACCGAAGGTTACCCCGAGGACACTCCTTGGTGTGACCATGGAGACGATGAAACAAATCGGCACTCCCCCATGCAATAAGAAGGGCGTTAGGAAGCGGAAGAACCGGAAGGGGAAAAACAATGCCGCAAGCAAGGAAGTGGTTCTCAATAGGCTGGTGACCCCGTGGAGGAAGATTCATTACCTTGTTGAACTGATCCTGCCGAAATACATTGTCAAGATTCTGACGCCGGACATGAGGATCTTGCATGAGTTTATTCTGTATCTGGAGCAGGCACTTCTCAAAGATCAAAATCCCTCGTACCCGGTCTTGACGGTCAGGGTGCCCACTGACTGTGGCTTCATCACCACCAAACCCGCAGAGTTGTTCTTCATTAGGTATGAAGACGTCTTCAAGATCTCCCACATGTTTTGGCTCGAGTGAAACTTGGTCCGCCTGGTATCGCTTAGCATGGCGCATGATATCATCATGGAGAGGACCCCACACATCTCTATCATGGACCCCTTCTACATGACTGCATCCAACAACGACAAGGAACATGCGTTTGTCGTGAAGTATATGTAGGATTTCTTGGTGGCGAATAAGGATAAGAGTTGCTTTCTCATGCCATACTTTCCCAAGTAAGTAGTCGGTCGCTAAATTATCCGCTATTACATTTCTTTCGTGAATTTCCTTAATAGCTGAGGATGATGGTTTGTTTCAACTGTTTTGTGCAGACACAGGTACTATGTCCTCATCGTCTTTCAACCATATTATTCCAATGTCACGTAACTCGACTCCGGGAGAGACATGCGGAAAGACTACACCGACGTCAATTCTACTCTTGATAAATCCCTCAACGGCTTCAGAGCCGCGGTTGGCCCACTAAAGTATGAGAATAAAGTTAAAGGCTGCTATTTATGCTCCCACGTAACCAATTTCCCCTACCTCAAGCAATCGTCGGGTGAGAATGGGATGGAGGCCTGGTTCACCATCCTACATATGAGGGAGTACGTAAAGCATCAGCAGCTTCTCTTGTTATCATCTGGTCTCGAGAAAAGGGGAATAAACATGGCGGAATCCCATCGATGCAAACATTAGAGCCGAGTTCCGTGCCATCCAGCGGAAGATTGACACGATACTAGTGAGGGATGTCATGAAAAGGGGTGCCTTGTTCAACTCCATCGGTCACCCACTGAGTAAGGAAGAGATAGCAACCCGCTTAGAAGCGTGATGTGACGTGAGGACATTCAGGACACTCGATGGCATCCATCCCTTTGCACCGAATTCATATGATGGGAGTCGTGGTCCTTGATCTCCTACAAATGTTATTCACGGTAGGCCTTTAGTATATTTGATTATTTTCTTTTTGCACTATCTCTCGCTGTAAATAAATGTTAGTCATAGAATTATTTTAGTATATTTGATGCTTTTATTTTTGCATACCTACATGTTATCTCTTTATTATGATTGTGCTAACAACTAACGTTTATTTATTGTGTGTGTGCACATATGACTTGGTCTGTCGTGTACAAAGGCAAGGTTCCCAGAGTCTACGAAGACTGGGAAGATTGTAGGAGGCAGGTCCACCGTTTCAGCGGCAACAGTTACAAGGGGCACACCACTTTGGAGGAGGCCGAAACTCGATATGCCAACTTTCAAGCGCGATGAAGGAGAGAGATGTGGAGGAGACCGATGACCCCCTTTGTCGTGATGATGCTCGCAGCCACCACCGCCTCTCTAGTCTACTATGTCATTGTTGTTTAGCTAGGTCGTGCGACTCCGGAGACTTGTGTATATGTTTGTGTAATATTTGCTTGTTGGAGTCGAAGTTTTAACCATATGGTCGACTTTCTACACTTGCGTTATCTATTTGTGTTATTGATGCATGCTATGAACATTTGGGTACTTCGTGTATATGTTGTGTCATAGATATGTACATTTTGCTATAATTCTGGTATTTCTGTGCATATTGTTGTGTTTACCGTGTATATTCTGCTGCATATACTGTGTATTTCGAGCAGTTTTTTACTCCTGTTAATAACACCACCGACAAACAAATGCACTACCCCTGGCAAGTGGGTGTTCGCCTGTGGTAGGGCACTACCCTTGGCGAGTTGTGAAGGGCGCCCGTGGTACCAGACTACCTCCGGCGAGTAAGCCTATTCACCGGCGATAACTAATATTACCCCGCGAATAATTGAACACGCCGATGATATGGCATTACCGCCGGCGAGCCCTAACTCACTAGCGGTAGGCCATTTTTGGTGCGCCGGGATGAGGTTTTCCCTACTAGACAACAATTTTTTTACTTTGCTCCTATAGTGATGATGCAAAAGAAGACCCCCTATATCTCCCCTTGGTGCTTCTGTTGCCCCTCCTCCAGCCAAGTCGCCCAAACCATCGAAGGATCCGGCAAAAAACGCATGAATCACCTGTGGAAAAACCGGTCCTGAGAGATGCTTCTACCTCGCCTAATCCACCGCCTCCGAAAAGAAGAAAGATTGCGGGTAAAGGCTTGGCAATATCTGAGAACCCGACAGAGCTGAATATGCATGATGTAAGTGCTATTTCCAAAGTTTTATCTTTGCATCTTTCCTCTGTTTGTAATGTTCTAATAGTTCTTTCTTTGTGCCTCAGCCGTTGATGCGCGAGATGGTTGACATGGCCTCTCGTTTTATCAAGATCCATGATGAAGCTGAAAAATCCAAAGGTTCGCTCTGTCACCCGATAGTATTATTGTCACCAGATTTCATTGACTTCTGTGCAATTTTCTAAATATCCAGCTGCTGCCAAAGAGTTCGGGGTTATCCGGGACAAGGCATTGATGCGTGTCGAGGATTTGGAGGCCAAATTGCAGGTTGCGGAAAAAAAGCGCTGGAGGAGGCCAAGCAAAAAACCAAGGCTGATGCTGAAGAAAGGGAAAATCAAGTGATTGCTCTTGCCAAACGAGATGAAAATCTCAGGAAGCGACTGGAAATTCTCAACACTTCTTTGACTCATGAGTTTCTTCTTCATAATCTTCTAGTTGTGTTTTCTCCTTTTGGTTGTTGTTTCTTACTGGAGATCTTCTTTTTTGCAGAGCTTAACATCCAATCTCTGATGCTGGATGAGGACAAAAAGGTTGACCCTTTGTTGGATGTTGTTGGGACTCGTGAGGCCAACCGTGTTCGCACGTGCAATCTTCTGATTCATTTGTGCTGCACCTTCAAAAGTCTTCATGTTGAAGTTTTCCCGGCGAAGGAGCATCGAGACTTCCATGGCTTTGGCGATGGAGCATGGCGAGAAGGTTGACTGGAAGAAGGTTAGGTCCTCTATTCCAGTCACCGATGATGCCAAAGCAATTGATCTTAAACCCTTATTAAGAAGGCCAGGAAATACTCATGGCTTCACCTAGGTATAGATAGAGGTCCCAAGAAATCCACCGCTCATCCTTCAACTGGAGCTCCTTCTGGGAGTACTGCTCCAATTGTGCCCTCTTAAGTTGATGCTCCGTTGGCCAGTGCTACTTTGTCTATAGAGAAATCTGCCCCATAGATTGGCTTGTAGTCATAGAAGCTTCCCTTTTTGTTTAATTTCTTGTAATGAACCTGGTTCTCTTTGTCAAACTGCTCCTTTTGTCGGGAGGCATCTAGTTTGCCTATGTAAATGGTGTGTCTGTTTGTGTATGCAATTGCCTGGTTTACTGAAATTCCTGTATTTTTCACTTGTCTTGCCAGATATTCCTTCAGTCGACTGCACCCTCTAGGTATGCTCAGGCTTCGGATGCGCAACCATCTTCTTCTGGGGTGGGCGCATCCGAGACAACCATTGTTCATGTTGTTGATCCGTCATTGTATGCGGAAAAGATCGAACATGTGAAGAGACTTGAAGGTAATATTCGAGTTGTGCAAGCAATGGTAGACCTGTCGCAAACAAAAATGCACAAAGCGTTAGATCGCGAGTCGTAATTTTTAGAAGAAATCTCCAGAGCGAGAAAATATGCTATGTAAGTGTTTCACCAAGCCTCCAATTTTTTCTTGTTTAGTCATAGAAATTGACCTTCTTGTTTTTCTCTAGGCATTCGACTATGCGAGAGGGAGGAAACCCAACGTCTATGGAGCCGAATGAATGCTCTGGTGACCGCCTCCCACGGCACTGGTAATGATTTCTGGACTGATCATCACCATGCATATTCGGTAGCCTTGCTCCAAGATCGCGTGTTCGAGGTGGAACAATTCGTTGAGTGTTGTCGCAAATCCTTGGACATTGTATATAATGCCATGTTGACTCGAGATCCGTAATCTCAGAGCCTTGCCAATTGATAGCGGAGTTTTGACAAGGCGAGAGGATTTACCATTTTGTGAAACTGCAGCTTGTTGCGGGTGCAAAACTTGTGCTTTTCTGGGTGCACGTACACCACCCTACATTAGATATGGATGCTGTGTCGTGGGGACTGCCTCCCTCTCCTGGTGGTGGGTTGGTTAATATGGAGCCTCATTACGCGGCTGCTCACAAGCCTGCCATCAGGATTGTCCAGAGTTGTCTGGAGGAAGACGGAGATTTCTTCCTAAATTTTGCCATATGAATATTTCCTGCAAGACGAAACATGTATATTATGTAGATTTATATTACGATAGTTGATAAATGTAAGACACCTTTGTTTCTAGCGAAAAGTTGTTAATTTATACGGAGAATTTTATTACCCAAGACCTTTTTGTTTGCCTGATGCCCTGGGGCTGAGTCACCTATTCAGGTCAAAGCGTGTTGTAGTGGAGCTGAAAATTTTGGTATGGTGTAATTGACGAAGCCCCTGAGTCTTGGGTGGGTTTTGATCAGTTGTCAATTGATATAGCCTCCGAGTGTCGGGTTGATGAATAAAACAAATAGAAAGAAGACCGAGACTCAGTTTTGTAAACTTATCTTTATTTATCATTGAATCATAGGGGTACATGTTTTGGCATGCTCGCCTGCCCATTGGACTATATTGAAAATAAAATGCAGGAAAAGTAAAAATCCTAGTATCTGTGCTTCTTAGCTTGAATTGGTTCTTTGTTGTCTTTACGTGTTCCCTTTGACCGTGGTGATTCAAGGGTGTTTTCTTAGCCTTTCGACTGGAGGCGTGGCTTCTGCACAGTGGACCAGAGAAAAATGAGTGTCTTGCTTGGTTGCTTTGGGTGGCGAATTCAATGCACATGCGAGGTTATGTGCTTTTCTTAAGGGTGAATGCTGAGTTGTCCACCCATGTTGCTCTTGTTATCTCTATGATGTGCCATCAATTGGTGAGGAGATGGATCATTTGTCCAATGGCCTCGCTTGTTGGTTCCGTAACATGCTGGATGGACCGTACTTCAATGGCTGGATGTAGTTTGAATATGTGCTCATCAGGATTTCTTGTATGTTAGCTGATTCTGAAAAGATCTCCCGACTCTCACGGGAGGAACCAACAAGCACGCTTTCCTATGCGGGACCATTGTTAGAGGCCAGATAGATCGCCTTCGGGTTTGTACGGTAGACTTGATTTTCCGGAGTATGGTCGATGGGGACGTGTCCTTTGGGTAGCATCTCTGTATCTATAATTTTCAGCTGGGCGAATTCTGTCTCCATCCTGAAAGATTCTGATATTTTGTTGAATTCTCGATCGCAATTGTCTAAGCGAGTAAAACTTCCTCTCATGGTTATGGTTCCATTGGGTGCTGGCATTTTTAATACTAGATATGCGTAGTGAGGTACTGCCATAAATCTAGCGAAAGCTAGGCGTCCTAGGAACGCGTGGTACTACAATGGCCAGTCCATGACTTCGAACTCGAGTTTTTCACGCCTAAAATTGTTCCTTGATCCCAAGACTACGTCAAGATAAACTTTGCCTAGAGGAACTTGAGCTTTTCCTGGGACTATTCCGTGGAAGGCCGTGTCCGTGGGTGCCAGGTTTGCTAATGAACAATTCATTGCTTGTAGGGTTTTGGCATAGATTAGATTAATGCTGCTGCCTGCGTCCAAGAAAACGTTTCTCATGTCGAATCCACCAATTTGAGCTTCCACGATTAGAGATGAATGTCCTAGTCATGGGACCTAAAGTGTTTGATCAACCCTATTGAATGTAATTTCTTGCTCTGACCAATGGAGGTATTCGGGTGTGGGTGGTGGTGCTGTCTCTACCATGTTAACTTGTCATGTGATCAGGTTTTGAACCATGTTAGATGGGCGCCCTTTCTATATCATAGACATTGCACCCTTGGACCTTGGATACTCATATTCTTTGTTCCTATTTATTGCAGGTTGCACTTATCCTGATGGTGGTTGTACCGGAGGTGGCGGTGGCACACCAAGAGCTAGGGTTCCCGGTATTGTGGCGTATCCTTGGTTTCCTACTTCGGGTGCTTTTGCATTACAAACCTTCTGCTTTTCTAGGAATGTGTGGTGGTCCTTCATTAGATGGTTCGATCACCTCCTTCCTATGCAGTCGACATAAAAGTGCATATTGCAGCGTCCTTCCAACATCTGCAGTGGGAACATTGGCAGTTCTCGTGCCCTTGGTTGATACCGTTGTGTAGAATTATTTCCGCCGGTGTCTTCTCTGCTGCCCAGTATCCGCTGCCACGATTGTTGTTTCTTCGGCTGCTCTCCCATGAAAAACCAGCAGTGACATAGCTCGGCCCGCCATACCCGTCATTGATGCGTCTCCTCCTATCATTATTGCACCTGTCCTGATCTTCCTCGGGTGAGCGCCCTCGCTTGTTGTTTACCGCATCTTTGCCATCTGCCCAGCGATTTGCCATGTCCATTAGTTGCGAGATTGTTTTGGGCTTTACATGTCCTAGTTCCTCAATGAACTCTCTTCAACGGAGGTCGTCGTTGAATGCGTCGATTGATCTTTCATCAGATATAGTTTTGGATTAATTTTTGATGATGTTCCACCACTAGATAAATGCTCTAGGTTTTTGCTTGCACGCCCGTAACTGCTCCATTGATGCGGGTCGCTTAAACGTGGATGTGAATTTTCGGATGAACTTGTCTTCGAGGTCGTTCCAGCTGCTAATGGGTTCTTCGGGTAACTGCCTGAGCCATGATCGTGTGGCAGCGCTTAAGTGTAACTGCATACTTTGCATTGCGGTAGCCTTGGATCCACCCAACAATTTGATGGTTTCTAGGTAGTCTTCCAACCAAGCTTCGGGTTCCTGGAGACCGTCGTATTTTTGGCGATCATGAGGTAGTTTGAAGTATTTGGGTACCGGGGTTTTGCAAACCCGCTGGGTAAAGCAACTGGCCTCGCATAATTCTTGATCATCCTTGCTTTTGCCCTCACGATATCTTCGGTTGCTGTGATATTCCCTGGACCTGTCGATCCTATGTTATGTGATGTCGTTTCTTGCGTCATGTCATGGCTCGGAATTCGGAAACCTCACGCGATGTGGTGATCGTGATCGTAGGGTATGCCCCATGTGCTGAGGGCTACTGCAATGGTGTGGGGATCTGTCATTTTGTCGTGTGATTCCTTGTTCCCCTTGTGTGAGTGATGCTCCCACCATACCAAGGTTCATGAGAGAAGACCTATGAAGGGCTGCAAAGGGATCGTCGGGTGCGGGTTGAGTTCTGATTAGGTAGATTTGGGCGGCAACGATTGTAGCCTCTGCTATTTTTGCTCTTATGTGTCCTTCTAGATCCACCAACATAAACAATAGATCCAGGTCTTAGACCATCTCATTTCTTTTAGCTTTAGGGATGTTCTGCAACCGTGAAGTTCTTCCCCTTATTGACGTCCTCTAGTCACGCTTCCCGATCCTCAGGTAGAGCTTAGCTATGTCCGTCGGAGACTATATTTGTCGGCTAGCCTTTTTCTTTTGTCAAGTTGCCTCTACATCCTGAGCAAACCCCTCTTCTTGTGGTGGAGTAAGTACTGGTAGGCCATCAGATCCTCGTGTGTTGCTTCTTCTATCATTGGGACTTCACCCGATATTGCGTCTCTTGCTTTTTTCCATGCTTGGTGGATAGCCGGAGAGTTTGCCGTTCACCTTTGCGTGGTTCTTCTCTTCCTGGTATTGCTCGGCTGTTGCATGGGTCTCCTTTGTTCTCACAATTTTATGCATCGTCACTTGATAAAATACTATTAGGGTTAAGGAGTGTGTTACCATTGGAGTCGTGTAGTGTTGATGTTGGTTCTCCAATGATCATGCACACTTGGTGGTGCGTGAGGTACGGGCTGCTGGTATTTTTACTAGACCCGCAAGAGACACTGTCCATGAAATCCTGCGGGTTTTGCTCTAGATAAATTTCAGTCATCCTGATTCTGAAGTCGATGTCTTTGTCACTTTCTTCGGGTTTGTTATTTCCGAACTTGAGGCATGTGGTGGCGTAACCTGGGCATCTGACCCGAAGGAGAGACCATCATATAGATCGGCCCGATCCCCTAGATCTATGGAGGTTTCAGAGTTTTCCTCGCCGTTTATCGGTTGTGGTGCAACTTCTTCAGATGATCTGACAAAAGTTTTGGGTGCCGCTATAGGCGCTGCTCTTGGGGCCGACAGACCCGAAAAAATTGGGGCCGATAGGGCAGATTCTTCCGGTTCTTCCACAGGAAAGTGAAAGCTCCTGACGATGAGATCGGATCCACCATTGAAGTCGCCGGAACCGATATATGGGTGGACGGGCGTGGATCTACTGTTGTTGGCTTCTTGCTTCATGGAGAGGGGGCCATCAAATCCATGACTCTAGCATCCAGATTTCCCACAGACAGCACCAATTGATGAGGGTTAACCTCGGCAATGCCCATGGTTATGGACTTAGGGTTTCATGGAAAAGAGAACGCTGGGGATTTCATCAGTTGATCATACAAACAAGAGAGTCGAACTCGTCTGTTTGCCTTAAGTAAAATTGATTACAGATTGCTCAAGGATTTTTCGGTACCTCTCTATTGGCTCCTCCCAGCCTATATATATTAGGCAGGGTCCCCAGGCCGTGCACTAATAGGTTGCAATCTTACAATTACAACACTAATACAATGTTGGTTTCAATTTCCGTACCTAACAAGCCTATGTTTTCCGTCAGATGCTTCCTAGGCCTTCTTCTTGGGCTGTGAGCCTTTATGTACCTAGGGTAACCAATCATAAGGACCCGAGTAATCATACCCATGTCACTCACTATCTAAATTTTCTATGGATAATTGTTAGATTGAATTAGCTTAGAGAATTACCTGATTTACAATACATGTATTGGTATCTGTATTGATTAGTGGTTGATGATGCTCAATAAATTTAGTGACTATGCTAGTGTTCGTAACTTGTTGTGGTTGGTTTGTTACTTCACATCTTTGTGAATAATCTATGGCTTCTATGATGTTGTTGGTGAATTCCTTCCTGGAATTATAATCTGATATAGTTAAGTTCCTATGGCCCATGTATATATTCTGATAGTGATGCAGAGCTTATGTGATAATTATAAAAGGATGCCTAATATGAATTGTGGCTTAATGTTTTATTGGCTATTTAGGTACTGATGAATTTACATACATGATTTATGGCCTTTAGGCTAGATAGATGATATTGGCATTATTCCCTATGAACCAAGACTTGAGATGGAGATTGTTTTCATTTGGTCAGGTTACCTTGAGGTATCAATCCTGTGACAAATAGTTTAACTATATGATTCCTAAATATTTTAGGAAGATGATTTGAGTATCTTTGTATAGTTGCTTATATTTGTTGCCTCTGATTTGAGCAATGGATAAAGAATGAAACCACTAAAGAGGTGCTACCATTCTTTGGAATGTGCCATGTAGTAGTTCATCAATGGATATGTTGTCACCTAGTTCTAAACTAGTGGACAGTAGTTTAGGTCAATGATACATGGTTTGAGACCTCCTCTAGATGGAAAAGATGCTACTAGACCCATTTTTAGATATCCAATGATGAATAAACACTCAATCTGAGTGTATTTCTGAGGATACAATCTATCCAACAGATCTTACTCAATAGATAACATAATCTATATAGGACTCACCAACCAGATGATGTTGGTGATGCTGCTGTGAAGCTTGTTGGTACTCTCGCGTCAGGTTTTTTTGCTGATGAAGGACTTGCTCTGTTAGCTTGAGTACCTTATCCTCCTAGATCTTGCCTGACCTTGTTGTCCTCCTACACCACACCCTCCTTTAGAAGACCATCTTTTATGGTTTTCTGTTGCTTTTTTGTGGTGATTTGTTGGTTGATCTGGTGATGATCAATCAGGATCTAGTGATGGTTTCGTGTGTTCTTTTGAGATGACCTTTCAGCTAACAGCAAAGGAAGTTGTTGTTCCCTACGACAGTGCTTTTTATTCAGGCTCTACCTGCTCTCCTATGTTGACATCAATGCATGCTTGCATGCATTACAGATCTGTGTGCCTTCTTGTGTCACTTGTTGATCAGTTCAAGTAAAAACTGACATGTTGACCCTTTTACCTTTATCTATCCTGGTGAAACTTGCCCCTTCTTTGGCTGATGATGTGGCACTGAAACCATTAAGATTTTTAAAAGAACAGATACTACATTTGGTGAAATTTGCCCCTTTCATATTTGATTTGCTCAGTGATGCAATATGAACAGTGCACTTCACTGTTCCGGGCTGAGAGCAATAATATTAACAATAATTTATTTTGTTTCTTCTATTCATTTTTTTGTTTGTAGGTACAAGAAGTTTCAAAGAAGATCAAGAATATTTATATAAGGATTAGTTTAGGCTTTTCCATTTATTTCTTTTGTAATCTTTTTCTTCTTGTAAGGACAATGTAATATGTATTCATTTATTCCATAAAGTTTACTTTTCTTTCATCTAATTGTTTTATATTTGTATAAGCTTCTTACTTGTTCATGTCTTTCATATATTGTAATATGGAATAAAGAAAAGAATAAGAATTTATACTTATTTTGTATATGAGCATTTACTTGTAATTTTTTCAATTTATTTTACTTGTATCTTTATTATGTAATATAGTACTTAATGTTTCCTATTAATTATTTAAAATCTTTCTTTAAACAATAAATTTCCTAAGTGCTTTTAGTTTGAATCAATTCAAAAGTAGTTTCAAATTCAAGTGTCAATTCAAATTATTACCTCAGAATACTCAAATTACCTAGAGATCATGTCAAAATTTACAAAAGTCAGCAGAATGAGCTAAAACCTATCTCAATCTTGTGAAAGAAACTCTGATCTCTCCAGGGTTTTAGTTTGCAAAATAATTACCCCAAATTTTCTTATGCATTAATGTAGATGCACAAACTCTCTTCTGTAGCCCTAAATGCTGGGGCATTACAGTATCTCCCCCTTAAACTAAACTTCGTCCTCGAAGTTACAGATATCACTCTTGTCGGAGTATGGAAACTTTTCCTTCTTAATCTTCTCCTTTGAAGTTTGGCAATCATTATCCATACATTGGTCTCTTTTGGTGATCATTATATTCCACCCCGCCTCTTAGGATTACCCATTCCACATCTCTGACTTATCTAAACTTTATATTCCTTCCTAGTGTATTGGAAAAGCTACTTCATAAGATCAATGAATTAATTCATAGGTATCATGGTGGTATGAAGGTTTAATAATGGTAGAGTTTTAGGATTCTTAAATTCCAATGGATTCTAACTATTCCCTTTCAATGTCCTTTCTGGAAGCGAATTGAACTCATTTAATCCGTTTATTCAAAGTTAACCTACTCTTCCTCAACAAGGCATTTTGATTAAATCCTATTCGTAGTTGGAAATACTATTGGTATTAAACTATATTTTATTAGCTACGATAATGAATAAACAGCTGCGGTCCAAAACATCTTCAACACTAAAGTGATCGTCAAACTTGGATATTCTTGAAAAGATTTAAATGCTTCTCTTCAAAATCTATAATAATTGTTGGATCTGGAATTCTAGCATGTTCTTCACGCTCCCCGTTAGGATTTTCCTAAAGGACTTATGAGGAACATATGGTACACCCACACATTTGTGGATACCATTGTGAATTCCCCAACTCCTTAAATGCATATATGAGGCAACTTGTATGACTAATAATGTACTAACTTACCACTTGCTTTATTGTGGTTGACACTGTTATTGACTTGATTCATGGTCCCATACTTCCGTTTCCCCAAAAATGTACCTTCTTCACTTACACCCTCCTTTAATGGTAACCCGGTGGATGTTGTGTCTCCTCCCACTGATGTTCCATATTCCTCCTAATGTTCCGGACAACATGATTTCTTGTGTCCTAGAATTCCACATTTGTTACATTTTCCCAAAAATGCTCTTGCATTACTCTCTCTCATTGAATTATCTTGGATATTCTGATTAGATGATAACCCAATTATTGGTTCTATTCCTCCCGCTGAGACCTACGAGTTAACTACCGGTTTAGACAATTCATCTTCATGTGCCCCGGTTCACCACATTCATAGCATATATTCTGGTATTTACACCAAGTTCTTCTCTTTTTTTCCACTCCGTGTTGATGGTTCACAAACCAGTGGTCGATTCGGACAATGAGGCCTAATATGTTCCGGTTCCCCACACTTGTGGCAAATAACTAGAGCTTTGCGACATTCCTTATTATTTCCATCAGCTTCTGTAACCTTATCATCCTTCATTGGAACATGTGCACTATCCAATAGCTCCTAGAACTCTTTGGCATGAACAATCCTGAGTTGCATCCTCATCACTTCTTGTAGTCCTTTCATGAACTGCTTTTGATGTTCCGCCTCCTTATTTACTTCCTCAATAATGTATCGAGATATATGATTAAACTCTCGTACATGCTTCAGAATTGGAAGATTCTTGTTCTCTAAAGCTTCATTATCCTTCATTTTCCCACTATTTCTATGAACAACTTCTTCACAGAATTTCTTCTTGAACTCTTCCCTAGGTACTAACGCATCTTTCTGATGCTATAAACTTTGATTTTTTTCCACCATATGGTTGTAATTCTAGTGAATAGATAGGTTGCATATCTCACTTTCTCCTCATCCTTACATCCCACGCTTTTGAGCTTACGAGATGTGTCCATTAACCAATTCTCCGACTTCATATGTTCTTCTATCATGGAAAAGCTCCAGGGTTTAGTTTGTAAGAATTGCATGAATTTATGCCTTGAATGTGATTCTTAAAATGGTTTATTATGCCTGGTCTTCAGTATATCCCGATAGAACTGTCTCTATCTTGCCATTTCCATGTTCCTACTTTCCTCCATGCCCTTAATGTACTGGAGAAATCCTTCATTGATGGTTGAATGTGGCTTTGGAATTGATCCTTCCCTTGGATTTGCGTTGATAGCCTTCATTTGTATTTTCTCCATCATGCCATGAGCCTTCATCTCTGCTTCATCATGATGGTCACTCGTCTCTCCCTCATGCAAAACCATTCTCCCCTCTAGACCTGTACATCAAGTAAGAACTTAATGTAACACCATGCATATGCCCATCAAGTTCAAACTTCAAGCATGGATCTAGTCACACAATAAATCAAGAACCAAATCCAAATAAAAACCAAATATATATACCATGTATTACACATGGTTATTATAAAATAGTACAAACAAACTATCCTCACATTTCTATCTTATCGTCTGCTATTACAAAACTAGTATATTACAATCTCTTACTAGCGCATGTGGACATACTCTCACTTATTTCAATTGCCTCCCTAGGCACTATAATGTGCATTACCGAGTATACACATCATTCTAGCCCCCAATTTCTATTGGTTAGTACTTCTTCTTACATTGCACCTTCTTCTAAAAAGACTATTTTAGGTGCCTATATTCTCTATCTAACTTCTTTCTTTGTTCTGGTGCCTTTGCAGGATCAGTGAAATCCTCAAGGACAGTATCCAACTCTTGGACTAGAACTTGTTGAGTGTTGTAAAAGGTATTGGGTAATAACCTATAACGATTCATGTATTCGATAGCTAAAGCAAGTTCGGTCTACACAAAAGCAGAATGATCTAACTCACGCTCCGAACTTAAGGAATCATAAGGTATAGTAGTGTGAGTACTACCTTCCAGCTCCTTGACTTTATGCTTTTGGATCATGATTATTTCTTCCACTACTACAATCTAATATGTCATCGCCATACATTTCTTCACTTATCCCCATCTTTCTAGGTATCATAAGCACTACATATTACTTGGCTAATACCTACTCGCCATAGTAATTGTAAACCATGATGAGAAGTCAAGATTTGCAATCTAGATCCCATAGAAGTCGACTCACAAGATTTGTTCAATCACCTCCATAGCCATCTAAAGTCCCATTCAGCACTTGCATTCTGGCCTGGGTATTGAGATGCTATTCCTTACTGTAGATAAGATATTATAACTAGTTCTACAGAGTTTTAGCTCATCATTATTACCCAAATTTATTCAGAATAAATAATTATTGCACTAGAAACATGACAATGTAATTCTCAGTTGAATACTCATCATATTTCTAAAGAATTCTTTATTATTGCCAACATACTCCCTACAAGTTCTACCCATTTAATAGGTTTCCAACCTAAGGTCAAAGCGTTTGCCCTCATACCAACTGCGGTGACCCAGCATACCACTGCATGATGTCGTGTCCAAATATGACGTGGTACACGCTCTTGAAGGGCACCACTTCAAAGGTCATGCGCTCTTGGCGGTAATTATTAACATCACAAAAGGCGACCGGAAGGGTGATGAAGCCAATGGAGTTAGCTTGCTGGCCAGGAATGACACCATGGAACATGGTGTTGCTCCGCCTTAGCTATGTCTCTGTAAAGTTCATCTTGTGCAGTGTATCTAGGTACATAATGTTGATGCTGCTTCCACTGTTCACAAGGCACTTGGTGAACTCGGTGCCATCAATCAGGGGGTTGATAACCATGGAATACTGGTTCTTTGTTGGTATGAGCTCAAGGTGATCTTCTATATCCCAAGTGATTGGAATCTCCGACCACCTGACGTACTAGGGAACTGTGGGGAGGGTAGCCATCAGTATCCTCAGGGAGGTTTTCCGGGCCCGGACGGTGGGAGTGCCAAGGAAGGTGTGGTAGATGGGCTTTTCCTTGCCATCACCCTTGTCGACAGGTGATACATTGCAAATGTATTTGTAATTTTTGATGTTCCATGCTTGATTTTATCTACTTTCTTATGTTTTGTTCCAACTTTGGAGTACTTTTCATACACTTTCTTGGACTAACCTATTAACAAGATGCCACAGTGCCAGCTGCCCGTTTTCTGTTGTTTTTGGTTCCAGGAAGTCAGAAAATGAATATTCTCGGAATTGGACGGGACAAAAGCCAAAGTTGATATTTTACCAGAAGACTCACAGAGCCAGAAGACGAGACGGAGAGGGGCCATAGGGTGGCCACACCACCCCTAGGTGCGGGTCCCCCTGGCCGCGCCAGGGCATGGTGTGGGCCCCTGGCCGGCCACCGACCTTGCCCCTTCGCCTATATATGCCTCCCGGGACAAAAACCCTAGATAGTCAAGCCTCTAGCCACGAAAAGTTCCACAGCGCCACCGCCACCGAAGGGGAGATTCGGGGGATAGAAAGTCTCTGTTCCGGCACCCTGCGGGGACGGGGAAGTGCCCCCGGAGCCATCTCCATCGATCTCCACCGCCATCTCCATCACCATTGCTGATTCCCATGATGAGGAGGGAGTAGTTCTCTCTCGAGGCTAAGGGTTCTACCGATAGCTATGTGTTCATCTCTCTCTATGCATGATCTTATTGAGATCATGAGCTTGTAATCTATAGATCTACCTTGCTACTCAAGTGCTTTAATAGATCTCTGCTCTCCCCATGTGTGTGAAGTTGACAGTGTGCACACCATGGTGGCAGTTAGGCTAGAGATTACAAATAATTGTTATGAGTTATATTTGGAGTTGGATGTCTTTATGAAATTGTGGTGTTTGTTGGACTCATCTAGTACTCAAGGTGACAGTGTGGGGTTTTCTAGATGGGAAAGATGAACTTTGAGGTGTGTTGTTATAGCCCTACCGTTGATTAGAGTGTCCAACCGGAGAGTAGTTAAGAGTAGTATCATGAAGAGAATATATTTATATGAGAGTGTTCACTAGTAAAAGTATGATCCCTAGGCCTTGTCTCTAAGCATTGATACACCGTTTGCAATTAGATCTGTTACATGTTTGATTGCTTCCTTCTTTATTTCAGTTTGCCTTTAGTCTTTTACCACGTCAACCACATGCCAGCAAGCTATTTTCTGGCACCATTACCACTTATAATTATCCATACCACTTGTATTTCACTATCTCTTCACCGAACTAGTGCACCTATACACCTAACAAGTGTATTGGGTGTGTTGGGGACACAAGAGACTTCTTGTATCTTGATTGCAGGGTTGCTTGAGAGGGAATACCTTTGACCACTTCCTCCCTGAGTTCGATATACCTTGGGTGATCCACTTAAGGGAAAACTTGTTGTTGTTCTACAAACCTCTGCACTTGGAGGCCCAACAACTGTCTACAAGAATAGAAGTGTGTAGACATCAAGCTATTTTCTAGCGCCGTTGCCGGGGAGGTAAGGTAAAAGGTATTCACACCGGAGGATTAAAGAAGAAGAACCTCCCACGGCAAACATCTATTTTTTGGCGCCGTTGGGGGAGGTAAGGTAAAAGGTACACACATCCTCTGGTGTGAGTGCTCGAAGTTATTTCCTTTAGATTCTGCATTTTTGTCTTTTTTTTCTTGTTTTCACTAGTTAGGCTTAATGGAAAACAACAACAAAATTAGAGAGCTTTATAGCATTTATCTTGAGTTAGGACATGAAGTGTTTGAAGAGAAAATTAAAAAACCTATGGAACTTTATTTGCATGCTAATAGCAATGTTGTTAGTATGAATTCTTTGGACACCATTATTGCTAATGCTATGGAAAAGTCTAAGCTTGGGGAAGCTAGTTTTTATGAAAATGATCTTTTTAGTTCCCCAGCTTTGGAAGATAGCTATTCTATTGCTTATGATGATACGAAACCTCCAATATATGATGATTACAATGAGGAATATGATATTTTCAAGCCACCTACTATTTAGGAGAAAATTAATTATGATTACAATATTCCTCCTATATTTTATGATTATGGTGATGAGAATAATAGTGATAGCTATTTTGTTAAATTTGCTCCCACTACAATTAATAAGAATAACTATGCTTATGTGGAGAGTAATAATGATTATATGCATGTGGCTCATGATAAGAATGTTTCATATGATAGTTATATTGTTAATTTTATTCAAGATGCTACTGAAAGTTATTATGAGAGAGGGAAACATGGTTTTATGTGTCTCAACAATATTAAATTTCCCCTGTTTATGTTAATTTTTTTGAAGTTGCACTTGTTTTGTTTTCCTATGCTTGTTGCTTTGTGCTTTCATGACTTGTTTCTTTACAAGATTCCTATGCATAGTAAGTGGGTTAGACTTAAATGTTCTTTGAATTTGCTTCTTGATGCTCTATTTTACTTCAATTCATATTTCTTATGTGAGCATCTTCTCAAACTATCATGCCTAACTTAAAGGCCCTAAAGGAAAGTACTTATTGGGAGATAACCCAAATATTTTAGATGAGTCTTGGAAGTTATTACTTCAGTAATAACCGCTCCTTATCCTTTTTTATTTGCTTTTTGTGCCAAGAGTAACCTCTAATGAGAGAGAAGTAATGATTTGGAAAGTTGCTGTCCCGAAACAGATTTTTGTGCTTCACTGTACAAATTCGTGTAAAATCTCTGTACATCCTTTTGAGGCGTGAATTTTTGTTCTTCTGACCCAGGTTGTTATCTAACTTTCGTTAGTTCAACACTTTTTTATTTGAGCAACAGAAAGTCTTCGAAAAAATTCGTCTTTACCTGCTGGTCTGTTTTGACAGATTTCTGCCATTTTCTGCATTTGCTTCTTATTGGTTCCTTTTTGAGTTCGTTTGGAGAATTGAGATTTTTGAGGGAAGTGCTACAGTAGCTAGTGTTTTAATGGAAGTTTATTGGTGTTAGAACTGAACCTAAAGACCTATTATCTTGAGTGCACTAATGTTGCTAATAAAGATTGTGTGAAGTTTTGTATGAAGGAAAAAATTCAGGTGTATGGAAGGAATGAGTAATGAGATGAAGGATGGAATAAAGCTCAAGCTTGGGGATGCCACGCGTGTCACCCCAAGAAATATCCAAGAAGTACAAGCGTCAAAGCTTGGGGATGCCCAAGGTATCCCCTTCTTCATCAATAAAAATCCCAGGTTTCTTCCAAACACTTCATTTTTATTGTTTCATGCATAGTTATGTTGTTCTTGGAGCGTCTTATTTTTCGTTTTCGTTTTGGTTTTTCGTTTGCTTGGTTTTCTTAGTTTTCTTGAATAAATTGGTTGGACCCCCTCTTTCATTAATTGGTTTTCAAATAGTTTGGTTTGGATTGGAAAAGAGTAGGAAAGTTCATGCTTAAGTGGTAAAGGGAGCTTGTTTTTGACTATGGCCTATGCTTTGTCATGCCTTCCTTGATATTGTTTTGGCTTTATGCTTAGTATTCTTTGCTGTATAATGACTTGTTATAAACAATTGAGATTGCTTAACGTGCCTTGGAAGGATTATGCGTTGTTTTAGCATATTAAAGCATAGCAATGTGGTATTCTCCTTTGATGCTTTATTTGGGTTGACTTGGCGCATGCTCACACCATGTTATGACTATCCAAAGTCACCATATCCATGATGATCCTTTAGTTTTCAAATTGTAATATCACTTTATGCTTTGATCAATGATGTTTTGTCGCTCTGCATGATTATGGCCATTATTGCTCTCTTAGTTTGTCGCTCCCAGTATTTTGCTAGCCTCCGTAACCAAGTATGAGTTCCACTCATGCATCCAACTCCTTAAACCAAGTTATTCCAAATAGTCCACAATACCTACCTATTAGCATATGCTATTCCAAGTATATTCATGTTTTTATCTACCTTCCAAATTAAATTTGTTATGTGAAAATTAGTGATTAAAGCTCTCACAAACTTGATGGCACACTTTACTTTCTTGCAATTAATAAACTTGACCCATTGTGTCCATCTTTGTTGCGTATATGATTGCGCTTTATAAGTTGAAATTAGCAGAACCATGTATCATGGGGAACGCTTTCAACATTGCACTTGTACTTTGTACCCCGTTGATATCATGTTCTTTTGCTTATGGATCCCGGCGGTGTGAAATAAAAGTAGAACTTGTAAGATCATGGAGTTTGTACGAGTGTTAGAGAAACGCCTGGGCTGCTAGCCTAAGCCATGCCAAATCATGGTGGAAACTTGCAGCATCACCATAATGAGCACTCTATGAAGCATCCTCAATAAAAACCTATGCAAATAGCAAAAAAAAAAGATCGCGGAGATGCTCATTGTCTGCTTGCCTTGTCATTTTGATTATGGGATAGCTCCTGTATCATGTGCAAGGGGTACCCCGTTGGCGGTTCTTTATGATACATATGTACTTAAAATGACAAGAGCTTACTCGTGACTAAAGTTGAGTAGCATGAGGTTCGGTCTTTGTAAGTAAGGGGCATGAGATTTCAGCTTATAACTTGTCAAGCATATCCTCTTAGTTGTGTCACTTTAACCTTAATCACTTCAAGATGCTTATGATAGGGGCAATGAGAGATGAAAGCTAACAAGTACCATAATTTTTTGAAGCTCTTTATGAAACTTGAATCTCTACTTCCTTCTATGAAGGCCTTCCTTCCACTTTTACATTGAGTCTCCACCTTCTATCTTTATGCACCTACTTTGAGAGCATAGTGGCCATTCTTAGTTCTATGTGCATTGTCCCAAGACTTGTTGATTGATGCATAACTTGATATTGCTTGCTTTGAACTATTTGTATCTAGTCACTCTTATAAACTTTGAAGGTGTCCTATGGATTTATATTTGCTACTCTATGAGGGACAAGCTGAATGCCATTATGCTATGTTTTCTTTATGTGAAACAAACAAACGTCTTGCAAAGCATTGTTATTCATGAATCTTTTGTTTCTGCCTTTTCATGTTGCATCATAGTTTCTTTGTCTTATTTCTAGAACTTTGTCTTTCATGTTATGATTGAAGTACTATGATCCCAACTTTGAATGTTTTACAAATACTTTGATCAAGTTTATGATGGTGCATGTCACCTAAAAATTATTCTTTCTTTTTATCACTTACCTACTCGAGGATGAGCATGAGTTAAGCTTGGGGATGTTGATACATTGCAAATGTATTTTTAATTTTTGATGTTCCATGCTTGATTTTATCTACTTTCTTATGTTTTGTTCCAACTTTGGAGTACTTTTCATACACTTTCTTGGACTAACCTATTAACAAGATGCTACAGTGCCAGTTGCCTGTTTTCTGCTGTTTTTGGTTCCAGGAAGTCAGAAAATGATTATTCTCAGAATTGGACAGGACAAAATCCAAAGTTGATATTTTACCAGAAGACTCACGGAGCCAGAAGACGAAACGGAGAGGGGCCATAGGGTGGCCACACCACCCCTAGGAGCGGGTCCCCCTGGCCGCGCCAGGCCATGGTGTGGGCCCCCTGGCCAGCCACCGACCTTGCCCCTTCGCCTATATATGCCTCCCGGGACGAAAACCCTAGATAGTCAAGCCTCCAGCCACGAAAAGTTCCGCAGCACCGCCGCCACCAAAGGGGAGATTCGGGGGATAGGAAGTCTCTGTTCCGGCACCCTACCGAGACGGGGAAGTGCCCCCGGAGCCATCTCCATCGATCTCCACCGCCATCTCCATCACCATTGCTGATTCCCATGATGAGGAGGGAGTAGTTCTCTCTCGAGGCTAAGGGTTCTACCGGTAGCTATGTGTTCATCTCTCTCTCTATGCATGATCTTATTGAGATCATGAGCTTGTAATCTATAGATCTACCTTGCTACTCAAGTGCTTTAATAGATCTCTGCTCTCCCCATGTGTTTGAAGTTGACAGTGTGCGCACCATGGTGGTAGTTAGGCTAGAGATTACAAATACTTGTTATGAGTTATATTTGGAGTTGGATGTCTTTATGAAATTGTGGTGTTTGTTGGATTCACCTAGTACTCAAGGTGACAGTGTGGGGTTTTCTAGATGGGAAAGATGAACTTTGAGGTGTGCTGTTATAGCCCTACCATTGATTAGAGTGTCCAACCGAAGAGTAGTTAAGAGTAGTATCATGAAGAGAATATATTTATATGAGAGTGTTCACTAGTGAAAGTATGATCCCTAGGCCTTGTCTCTAAGCATTGATACACCGTTTGCAATTAGATCTGTTACATGTTTGATTGCTTCCTTCTTTATTTCAGTTTGCCTTTAGTCTTTTACCACGTCAACCACACGCCAGCAAGCTATTTTCTGGCACCGTTACCACTTATAATTATCCATACCACTTGTATTTCACTATCTCTTCGCCGAACTAGTGCACCTATACACCTGACAAGTGTATTGGGTGTGTTAGGGACACAGGAGACTTCTTGTATCTTGATTGCAGGGTTGCTTGAGAGGGAATACCTTTGACCACTTCCTCCCTGAGTTCGATATACCTTGGGTGATCCACTTAAGGGAAAACTTGTTGCTGTTCTACAAACCTGTGCACTTGGAGGCCCAACAATAGTCTACAAGAATAGAAGATCGTAGACATCAGCAGGCTTTGGGTCCACGTCTTCATCCATATCATCTGAATCCTTGGACTCTTCCTCCTTCTTCTTCCCTTTGCCCTTTCGGCGGGGTCGGTTCTTCCGCCTTTGCTTGTATCCGAACTCAGGGTCTTCCTTGATGCTGTTGACAAACTTGCATTGGCGGTTGGTGTGGGTGGATTTCCCGTTTGTGTCAAGATGGACGAAGCATCGCATATCATGGTACTCCTCGTACGTCTGGGGAACACGGAGCACTGTAGTTGTAGTGTCACGACCATGTAGTCCGCCATCGCCTCTGCCAGTGAACGTCGTGGCAACCATGTTGGCTATCTGCTTGTCTTCTGGTGGATTCTTATGCTTGTTATTGTTGTTCTTCTTGGCATGGGTGGGAATAGCCAGCACTGGCAACGATCAGCGAGCATCATTGTCGGCAGCTGCGAACTTGCTAGCCATGGCAATCATTGAGTTGATGTGGTGACCCAACATACCATTGCATGATGTAGTATACTATACTCATTGACATAACAATAATGAACACCGTTCACTAGTGTTACATCCCTCAGAATGGCACAACATAAACATCATGGGTCCAAAACATGTCTTTAGATTACATATATTACATTACAAAGATCTAGAAACTTCCTTGACATAACGAGGATTATAATTTACAAAAGGGAACCAGAAATAGCAACTCAAAGCCGATTCTAGAAATACTACTCCCAGATAACTATGGCTTGCGATTGCTGCTACAACAATGCTCCATAGAAGTAGGTTCTGGTTTCTAAGATTATTTATATGCTACACTTAAGCTTGACTTCTAGGTTTTTGGATGTAGTTGTTGACCCAGTTGATCTCCTTTGGATATCTTCAGTTCTCCAAGGTATTTCACCTCCTAAGTTTGCCATTGAGTGCTCTACAATCTAGCAACGGTTGAGTATGAGCGTACTCAGCAAGTTCACTAAAAGGAGTGTTTGATGCACTAGCTACAACCACAGACCAAAGGTCGTAGGTTATGCAGGTCTTTGTAAACATTTCTTCAAAGGTTGCTTTTATTCTGAAAAACTATGTCCATCAACCTTCACAGGTTGATTAGAACTTTGTGGAGTTTCTTTCCTACAGTGTTCGCAGCTCCTTCCCGGAATAGGGAGTAACATGTCACAATTTTATACACTCTGCATAGGTGCACTACTTTACCCACAAGAGACCTTAAGCTTTGTTGCATAGCCGGGAGTATGTCCCTGTTCACACTTCCTCCGTTTGAGCCCCAACCTAAGATCCAAGCCATTCGATGTCCTTCTCCGCGACCCGCATGCCAGTCGGATTGCATGCTAGACCTAGGATAAATCTTGTTTCCAATTATGGCCTGAAACACACAATCCTCGTTGATACCAGATGTCGTGGGACGTTGAGGGAGCCCACCTTGCTGCCAATCCTCTCCAAGAATTACAGCCATGGCCTAGTCATCTGTTGACATGCGAAAGGAATAAGATCCAGATGACTTCTTCGTCCCATTCCAAATCTCATGGTTGACATGTATTATACGGTGCAAGAATCACTGGCGACATTGGTTGTTAAGTCCTAGGTTATATAATCCTGTGCAACGGTATTCCAATTACTAGACTTAATAGATTAGCTGATCATCCTAGATCAGTAACCAATAGTTTACATATTATAAAAAATAGTGTTTTCTGACCTTTTTGAAATGCAGGTGATGACAACATTTGATTTGCAAATACGTGATATAAAATAATCAAAGGACATGAGCAAGTGTGAACTTGCCTTTTTTACTGCAAGATTATGTAGTCTAGGTCTTCTAGTCGGTATAAACTCCAATATCTGAAAACAACATCATTGGTTCGGTAAGGACTAATGTTTTAAGAAGCAATGTGTTATTATGCATAGAAAATGTTATGTAGTTTGTATAAATCCCGAAGTAAATCCCCCACTATCAGTGTGGATTGAGTTTGGTGATTTATGAAATATTTTTGTTCCAATCAAGTTTATTTCACAAATGAATACCTACTAAGCTTGTAAAAGTAATTGGCAAGTGATGAAAGTAAGGTATATCAATTTTTTTAGTAGATGTTGATTGATAAGCACTATTAAGGATTCATATTTCAAGTGGATGGTTGTTAGCAGAATTACTAAGCTTGTGTTTGAAGTGGCAAAACGAATAACTTTTGAAGGAAGTACTTATTATATTAAGTTAAAAAAATTGTAGTGTTCTCAAAACACAATTGATGGCTATTTGAGTTGCCCTAATGATCTTAAGGTAATACACTTCTCGTGGGTTAAGTAACATACCAAAGTTAACTATAAAAGATAACTTGGATTAGGATGAAGTAATTTTATATCGTGGTCGAGTTTAAAAGTCTTCTTCGATATGATCGATGATGGTTTGGTATAGATATTGAGTACAACTCTAGGAATCTAAACTTAGCAAGTTGATGCTAAGTAGATTATAGAGTTAAAGCTAACTATGGGATATGGTGATCTTATTATATGATTTGTTGAAATTCTATCAGGCATTATAATTATGTTAAGTATGGTTAAAAATATGAGATCATTCACCATCAATATAAGTGAATGATGCTAAAGGTTAGGTCAAAGTTATTGGTTATAATTGATTTAAGACTCTAAAGGAGTATTAATAATTAACACTTAGGTTTTATTATGGGCCAAAATTATGGTTTTAGATTTAGTATTTTAGACTTCAAAGATTCTTTTTGGGAAATACAACATTTTATAGGATCATATATAGTTTATCCTTATTTTAAAAATAATATTGAAGAGTTATTTTCATGATAAAACAAGTCTCTTATTTGAATAAAATAGACAACTAAAGATTTATTATTTTAGAAATGTTAAAACCTTACTCTTCTGTCTTACTCTTATTTTAAAAAGTGGGTTTTATGTATTCTTCCGTCTTACTCTTATTTTAATAAAGTTTCATAAAGAAATATGTGTTTTCAAATACTCATTCTAATTTTTTGGTTAAAGTACAAACTAGTATTTTTCTTCCATTTAATATTCATTGATAATCCTAAAAATCATTTTTACTTATTTTTAAGTAATATCTTTATTTTTAGGAAATTCCTTGAAGGATTTATTACATTAAAATAATTATTTTTAAGTTTTATTATACTAAGATATATTGTAGTATTTTGCTTGCATAAAGTGTTTATTTAGAATCCTAAAAATGATTTTTATTTATTTTTAGGTGTTATTCTAATTTTTAAGAGAATTCCCTAAAAGAACAGAGGTTCTTAGTTATTCATTGTAAATTTATCAACTCAAAATACAATTTAGTATTTTTCCTAGGTAGATTATATTTTTGTGATCATTTAGACATATTACATGTATTTTTAGGATTTGTATTTATTTTTCTAGAGATTATTTAACCTTAGGAGTATTTTTGTCTTTTAATAATTTGTTTAGGTTTTCTTTTATGCAAATATGGGCCTAGCCCTTTTGGCTAGCTCGGCCCAACCCAGTGGGTTGGTTCAAACCCGCTCGCATGCACTAGGATGGCCCCCAATCGGCCCAGTTCCTCACTTTGCCCTCTCTCTCACACTCGCACGGTACTTCCTCTCTTCTCTACGGCGACTCGATCCTGTCCGGTTCCAGCCTCCCGGGCTGCCGGCGTGGTTCAGGATGGTGTAGACGATGGCGCTCTGTCTTCATATCCTGATTGATTCATCGCTCGTGCCCTCCGCTGGCCGCGCCTCCCCCTCTAGTGCCTAGGGTTTCACCCCTTTGCCATGACATGGTACTCCGGCGATCCTGTGGTGTTGTTTTGGTGTTGTGGTGCTGCCTGCGTCGCTCTTCTCACGTAGCCGTCATGTCTGCATTTTTGCACGGGTCGCAACAGCTTTGGGTGCTCCCCGTGTCACCATGTACACCATCGTCAGCCACCACTGCTTCCTCTTCTATTATCTAGCGAGGATCATGGGTAAGTCATGCTTCTCCCCTTCTCATCTCTGTTCCTCTCTGGAATTCCCTCTATGGACTCCCCTCTGTGTGATGGTTAACCCTGATTAGGGTTCGTGTTCTAGGGTTCATCTTACTCCCCATTGCTACCAGGGATTGATTCTTCAGTATATTTCACCTATAAGTAAATTGGGAGGAATCTAGTGTCATGGTTGGATTAGCACTATTGACAGTGGTATTCCTATCAATTGCTCACTATCTAAATTATCTATGGATAATTATTAGATTGAATTGGCTTATA
The DNA here is from genome assembly GCA_023614405.1 of Avena insularis. Lineage (NCBI taxonomy): Eukaryota > Viridiplantae > Streptophyta > Magnoliopsida > Poales > Poaceae > Avena > Avena insularis. The sequence continues at coordinate 258,864,337 of CM042690.1, read as the reverse complement.
GAATTATTACCTGATTTACAATACATGTAGTGGTATCTGTATTGATTAGTGGCTGATGATGCTCAGTAAAGCTAGTGACTATGCTAGTGTTGGTAACTTGCTATGGTTGGTTTTTTACTTCACATCTTGTGAATAATCTATGGCTTTTGTGATGTTGTTGGTGAATTCCTTCCTGGAATTATACTCTGATATAGTTAAGTGCCTATGGCCCTTGTATCTATTATGACAGTGATGCATAGCTTATGTGATAATTATAAAAGGATGCCTAATATGAATTGTGGCTTAATGTTTTATTAGCTGTTTAGGTACTGATGACTTTACATACATGATTTCTGGCCTTTAAACTAGATAGATGATATTGGCCTTATGCCCTGTGAACCAAGACTTGAGCTGGAGATTATTTTCATTTGGTCAGGTTACCCTGAGATATCAATCCTGTGACAAACAGTATAAGTATATGATTCCTAAAGTTTTTAGGAAGATGATTTGAGTATCTTTGTACAGTTGCTTATACTTGTTGCCTCTGATTTGAGAAATGGCTAAAGAATGAAAGTTCTGGAGAGGTGCGACCATTCTTTGGAATGTACCCTATTATAATTCATCAATGGATCTACTGTCACCTAGGTCTAAACTAGCAGACCGTAGTTTAAGTCAATGATGCATGGTCTGAGACCTCATCTAGATGGAAAAGATGCTACTAGACCCCTTTTTAGATATCCAATGATGAATAAACACTCCATCTGAGTGTATTTCTGAGGATACAATCTATCCAACATATCTTACTCATATGATGGATGAAAATCAATAGATAACATGATCTATGATGGTGATGCTGTTGTGAAGCTTGTTGGTACTCTTGCGTCAGGTTTTGTTCTTGCTGATGAAGGACTTGCTCTATTAGCTTGAGTACCTTCTCCTCCTAGCTCTTGCCTGACCTTGTTGTCCTCCTACACCACCCCTCCTTTAGATGACCATCTTGTATGGTTTTCTGTTGGTTTTCCATGGTGATTTGTTGGTTGATATGGTGACGATCAATCATGCTCTAGTGATGGTTTCTTGTGTTCTTGTGAGATGAGCTTTCAGCTAACAGCAAAGGAACTTGTTGTTCCATACGGCAATGCCTTTTATTCAGTCTCTACCTGCTCTCCTGTGTTGACAGCAATGCATTCTTGCATGCATGGCAGAGCTGTGTGCATGCTTGTGTCACTTGTGGATCAATTCAAGTAAAAACTGATATGCTGACCCTTTTACCTTTATTTTTCCTGGTGAAACTTGCCCCTTCTTTGGTTTATGATGTGGCACTAAAGCCATTAAGATTTTTAAAAGAAAAGATACTACATTTGGTGAAATTTGCCCCTTTCATGTTTGATTTTCTCAATGATGTAATATGAAGAGTGCACTTCACTATTCCTGGCCGAGAGCAATAATATTAACACTAATTTCTTTTCTTTCTTTTATTCAATATTTTGTTTGCAGGTATAAGAAGTTTTAAAGAAGATCAAAAATATTTAGATTTGGATTAGTTTAGGCTTTTCCTTTTATTTCTTTTGTAATATTTTTATTTTTCTTCTTGTAAGAACAATGTAATATGTATTAATTTATTCAATAAAGTTTACTTTTATTTCATGTAATTGTTTTATATTTGTATAAACTTCTTACTTGTTCATGTCTTTCATATATTGTAATATGGAATAAAGAAAAGAATTAGAATTTATACTTATTTCGTATATGTCCATTTACTTGTAATGTTTTCAATTTATTTTACTTGTATCTTTGTTCTATAATATTATACTTAATATTTCCTATTAATTATTTAAAATCTTTTTTTAAAACAATAAATTTCCTAAGTGATTTTAGTTTGAATCAATTCAAAAGTAATTTCAAATTCAAGTGTCAATTCAAATTATTACCCCAGAATACTCAAATTACCTAGAGATCATGTCAAAATTTATAACAATCAGCAGAATGAGCTAAACCCTATCTCAATCTTGTGAAAGAAACTCTGATCTCTCCAGGGTTTTAGTTTGCAAAAAATTTACCCCAAATTTTCTTATGCATTAATGCAGATGCACAAACTCTCTCCTGCAGCCCTAAATGTTGGAGCATTATAGTTGAGGTCAAGTTTGCCGTTGTCTTGATTACGCTTCAACATATGTCGGAGCAGTGTTCCATTTTCTATGCCATCGATGAAGGTGGCCATAGCAGTTTGATCGTGCACTCTCGTGCATGAGTTTTTCATGTCAAGCCAGTGGGATAGGTAGGATTGAGAAGATTCATCCTTTTCTTGCACACACTGTTGTAGGTCACGAACGGTGCAGGGATGTTTGTATGTACCCTCGAAATTCTTCGTGAATGCTTCATGCTTCTCCAACCAATTGGAGATTGATTTCTCCTACAAGTCGTCGATCCACTATCGGGCAGTGCCGGTGAGCATGAATGCGAGGTACTTGACGGCTAAATTGGGGTTCCCCCATCGATTTGTATCGCTTCGCGGTAGTCCCGCAACCACGTGACTAGCCTGACAGTGCCGTCATAGGGCTTGATAGTCTTGTAATTTCGAAGGCCCTTGGGGTAGGTTGTGGCTTGGATAACCGGTCCGAAGCAATGTGGCCCCAAGTATGGCTCTTCTCGGGCTTCTTGGATCTTATCAAGGTGCGATCATGCATCATACGACTCTGATTGTTACTTGTTCCCCTTTCCTCCATGGGGAGGAGATTGTGGCCATGGGAACCACCATGTCCTCCTCCATGGTGGCTGCTAGGTGGCGGCGGTGGGTTAGCATTCTTGCTACTTCCTCCATGAGAATCCTCATGCCTATCATGGTGTCTTGTCAGACACGGGACTTCCTTGTGAGATTTGCTCTTGTGTCCTTCGTTGCCGCTGTGCTCTCCGTCATGCTGGGGCTGCTCCCTTTGGTCGCGTATAACGTGCCAACCTGGGGACGCCTAGGAGGTGGCATGCTTGTACGATAGCACGACTATGGTTCCTCATGGTGCCGGGACCGTGGGGGTGGCGGTGAGAAACGAGGGTGAGCCTTTTCTCCGTTGTCGGAGGATATTGGGATGGCATCAGTCCTGTTGCACGCATCCCTCCACCTACATTCCATGGAGCCCGTGTGGGATTCTTCATCACGAGGAGATCTTGGTCTTCGGCGGTTGTTCATGCTTGACTAGCAAAGCTCCACATTGGACTCAAGCCTTTGTGAGGTGGCCTTATCCAGATGCTTGCAAGCCTTGGCTACGAGGTCATAGACCTGAGCCACCACTTTCGGCGACCTGTCTTGTTCAAGTAAGTTCTCAGCGATGATCAAATTGAGGGCGGGGGTTGGCATGACTTGCTTCCCCTCTGAATCGATGTAGGGGGTAGCTTTTGCCGGTTTGGATGGAGCCCACCCAAATTGCATCAGACGCCTGGATCACCAACGATGTGAGCTAGGGATTTCTTAGCCTTGTGCTTCAACAACAACATCTTGTATTTAGCCTCCATTGCTCTTGCCGCCTTCATCGATTGATAAGCATTGCCATATCCCTGTCCAGCTGGGCGCCCTATTATGCGATGCACTTGGCCTCCGCAAGGATCTCTGTGCATTTCACATCAAGCTCCGTAATGTTCCGAATATGGGCGACGGTTATTGGCTCGACGAGGAGCGAGCTGTACATCACCTTGTCGGCAGGAGTAACCAAGGCGTTGCCAACTGCTGACGTGGATGGTGGAGGCAGTATATTTGTTTGGTTTGCAGCACTGGAATCACACTCGAACTTAAAGTCTGAAAGGATCGACTCAAGAAATAGGCCTCACCATGAAAGGGAGAGCTCTTGATATGAGAGATGATCTATAGACGACCCAATGAGTACCTTTTATAGACCCATGACCTTGTATAAATGACCAACAATACTCTTGGTGGGGAAAAAGTAAGGATCATTATTGCAGATTTTCTTATAGGTGATACTGCACCAGTGGCGTGCCACAATAATGCCACACACTAGTTTAACAGTGGCATGCTAGCACCTAGTACGCCATCACTGTCGTGGTATTGCCAACGAGTACGCCATGCAGGGGTCCTCACAGAGCGTGTTTAGAGAGGTGGGGGAAGGCGGTGAGTTGACGGGTACGAGGTAACATAGCTTACCAGGTTCAAGTCCCATGATGGTGGTAGAACTCTACTCCTGCTATAAATCACTATAATGGCAATACACCGAGTTACAGGGATCGGGTCGCTATGCGAGGTGTTGCACTAAGCACTATTATTGTTTCCCTAAAGGCTCCCATGGGTCCGGCTTATAAAGGCGCAAGAACCTAGGGTTACAGGGAAAGGACCTTGCCAGACAGGTTACAGAGTCCTACACTAATACTAACTAGTCTTCGTGTCTTGTACTCCAAGGCTCCGAGTAGGTCGGTGACTGAATCATATCCTTCCTTCATCCGGCATGGGCCTCCCTTCTGGATCCGTCTAACTGGGCCGCCCACCAGGGCATGGGCCGTGCTACCAACAATGGGCTACCCGGGTTATCCGGACTAGAGACATGCAATGGTGATAACCATTTAGCATATCCCCAACAACCACTAAGTAGGTATTGGTGGCATGAAGAAATTTTCACTTATGCCACCTATTTGTGGGACCTATATTTCCCTCGGGGCAGGGGGTGGAGGCATATATTTGAGCATGCCACTAATTATTTCAGATTTCAGATTAGCGATGTGTCATTGAGCATGCCATTAATTAGTGGCATGGCTAATTTTTGACATGCCATGGTTAAAAATTAGTATTTATTTAATTACTTCAAATAAAAATGTCTGAAAGGACCAAATCGATCAATGAGAGGGGGGAAGGTGAATAGGCAACTAAATATTTTTAATTTCTTTTTCAAATTTAGGCTTGACAATAAAGTAGATTGTCTAGATATGCAACTTGGTGATGATCCTATGTGAGAGAGCACAATCAAGGTACAAACGCAACATAATTACAGGTAGTAAAAGTAAGGGAGCGAAATAACCGAAGAGTAGACAAGGAGATGTAATTATCGTAGTTCCTTCCTTTTGAGGGGAAGTACGTCTATGTTGGAGGGGTGTCGTGCCACAAAGTCCACCAGCGTCACGAAGGCCTCACCCTATTCTCCCAAGAGCGCACCACTAAGGGGGGCTCAAGTTACACTATGCGGTGACCTTGAAGGTGGCGGCCGAAACTTTTACAATAAGGTTGGGACTATCTCCATAACCAAGTTGGAGAATCCCATCAACTTCATGAAGCTTCACAATTAATGCCACTAGCTTCGAGAAAGTCCAACTTCGTATAGGGCTCAAAGAACCCAAGAGTAACAAGATCCACAATGGATGGGTGGGGGGAATCAAATTTCCTTTGGTGAAAGTGTACATCTAGATAAAATCTCCCAATTCTCAAAAGATAAAAAAGTTTGGGTGGCTAGGGACAGATATCTACAGAAATGGAGCTCTTGCATTAAGGGAGGAGATATAATATCAAAGAGTTAGGTGGGGAGGAGGAAGAATGCCTCCTTATGAAGGGGCCTTCAAAACGAGCCATTTTCTGCTTTCCTGACGCCCACCGGTACTACTGGTAGTTCATCGGAAGTTCCGGCAGGCCCAGTTCCAATGGCTCAAAAGTTGTGGAAGTGACCTGGCAGTACATGCTGGAAGTTCCGCCAAGTAATGGCCGGAACTTCCGATCGGTACTACCAGGAAACTTGTGGTCAAGTACAGGTAAAATAGGATTCCCATATAGAAACATGTCTGAGGTGGGACATTCCTTCACCGGGACTAGCCCGGAACTAGGGCGGAACTTCTGGGTCGAGAATGCCCTGACTGGTACTTCAGGTGATGTAGCGGTAGTACCCTCCGACACAGTACCAACAACTCTCAGCCGTTGAAGATGGTTCAGTCGAATAGTCCAAAACTTCCGCCCGCGAGGGGCTAGACCTTCCATCTGGTACAACTGACCTACTTCTAGTCAAATACTGGTAAATTAGGGGCACACATCTGAACGATGTCCCTCTTTCACTGGTACTTGCTCGGTAATATCGATGGTGCCTATATCATGAACCCTGGTGGGAGTGGTACTTCCGGTAATTCACTGGTACTATCGGCTAGAGAAGTAAAACTCTTATCCACCTTGAACGCATGCTCTCTCTCCAAAAACTGGGAAGGTTGTGGGGGTGCAAATATAGTTTGTGCAAGAAAACTTGATTTACCTTTACCTTCCAAAGTGGACCCCCTATTGATAGTATGGTACTCCTAGCTACAACAAAATAGAGAGAAGCAAGCAAAAATCACCATCTTCAAAAGACTTCTCACCGAGAGTCCAAACACCATCATGTGCAAAGGTATAACACACCTATAGCTCAAGCACACGATTAGTACACAAATGGAGTTATCATCTATACCAAAACACACAGAGAGATCAATGCACTTCCAATCTCCCCCTTTTTGGTGTTTGATGACAACTACTAAGATTTGCATAAAAGATATGTGATATGGCCCAACCTTCGGTCTTTACCATATCAAGGTCTCCAACTTATGCAAAGTCGTCATGGACTTCAAAGGTGACCCCATTCCTCTATGAATGTCCACTTCCTACCCTTTTGAATGGTATACTACTTCATACTCCATCCTATGACCATGATAGGTTCACACCGACAAGTACGGACGCAAGGAACGATGCTCGGAGACTCAAGAAGCTAAGTACACACAAGAGGAAACTACAGCTGAAGTCGGCGCCAGGATTGGCGAACCGACCCCACCACCGGATTCACCCTACTCATCCGGCTTCATACCCGGCTCGCCAAATGAGCCGCCAGAAAAGTTGGCGCCAGGCCCGCTCTAGTCGGTCCAATCTGGCGCCCTGCCGAAATACCCCTATGAATACCAGTTCGGTAAAACCAAACGGATCGGCACCCCCGAACCCAAACCGGCACCTAGTCTAGTCCACGAACTAGCTTCCGGATTCCACTGTCTATGCATAGCTTTGGGTCTGATTCCCTGGATTATTCCCTTGCCTACCCTTTTATCCCTAAACTACCCTTGTATTAGTGGCTGACCGATATATAGATCCCCACCCCTCATGTACCCCTCAGGCATAGATGATAAACCAGAATACAACCCTCTTTGTGGAATATCTCTAGTTTTGCCTCATCCCCTTAAGAGGGGACCGACAATTGTCACCAACCTCGTTGGATTATGCATGCTGCATCCATCATTGTACAAGGCCTACTTCTTGCAAGTGCGTTAGTGTAGTTGTCAAGATCCTCTCCAAGGTGTTCTTCCCTCTCCTCTTGAGATTGACGAGAGCACGTTGACCGATATTTCCTTGCGAGGATTTTATCAGACCGGTGGCCACCGGCTGGAGCAATATGCCTTGTATCATTTTGTGTTTGTGTGTGTTCATTGTGTTCTTCATGAGGTGTGTGTTTGCTTCCACTACCTTCTCCCTTTCCCTCGCTTTTACCATCGATTTGACCAAGAGATCCGTGAAGATCGGGCCACCCTTGAGGCTAACCCCTAACATAAGGTATCAGAAGCTTTTAGTTGCCATGGATTTCTCATTGATTTGGCCTTTTCCCCATAAATTCGAAAATTCCACTAAAAATAGCTCAATTTCGTGTTTTGGATCGATATGAGATTTGAGTGTGTTTTGGTAGGTTTTGATCCATGGGTTACTTGCTAAACTTCTTGATCTACCTTCCCTCGCGTCCCCATAGCCCAATTCCATCATTTCCCCCTCAAATCTGGAGTTTTCCTTCAAGTTTTTCCGCATAAATGCAATTTTTGAGTTCACGAACTCAGTTTGGTCCTAGGTCTGGCGAACCGGAACTATCGCCAATTGTTTTTACCCCAGGCCAAACTCGCCAATTTGCACACCGAAATATCCTTCAGTATACAATTCCGGTGCCACCGAAATCATTCTAGTGCCACTGAAATTGTTCCGGCGCCAGGCCTGTCTCACCAATTTTCCGGCCAACAGCTTCAGCTTCCGCACCATTTTGGGCATAACTTTTGCATTCTAACTCGGATTTTGGTGCTCTTTAGCTCGTTTCGAAGAAGATAAGGATTATCATCATCCACGTTGTTCATGATATCTAGTCCATCTAAATTCCTTGAGCAAAGCGAAATCCAACAATAGAGGGTGAAGATCGACGATGAAAGGTATAAACATTCCTCGACTTCTCCCCACTTGTATTACTTTGTAAACTACACTTTGTGACCAACAAACACCTATTGAGACTAGTTCCTCCTATGATTGCTTAGTCTTTGCACATTTGATACCTTGTAGAATTCTGAGAAAACATTGTGCACAAGGAAGAGGAAAGTGAAAAAGAAAAGAAAAAGAAAGAAAGAGTGAAACAAAAAGATAAAAAATATATAGAAAAAGGAAAAGAGAAAAAGAAAAATAAAGAAACAAGTGCCTCATAGAATAGGAAGCGCAAGCTCGATGGACATCTTTTAGGTGTGGTACTTTGTGCAAAACTTGTAGCCCACCAATTTTATGCAATCGAACTAGTGTCTCTCCTTGCAATTGTCTGACACGAGCTTATAGTCTTCGATAGGTAAGCATTTGGTTCTTAGCTTACTTTCTCCGTCGCACAAGTCCCATTTATCCCGCCGTGTGCGTTTCCTTAAACATAATTCATATTTCTTGTATATTGACTTGTTTGGATTTGTGATCATTGTGGTTCTTTACTTCCCATTACAATATCTTGATTTTGGGTTGTTCCTTTGACATGCCAATTTCCATACCTATCCACTATAATACTTCTGTGTGTTGTGTAGTTGGGTTTAGGTTGCTTTGTCACTTGACTTTTCTTGGTTTTTATTGCTCTCAAGTGTGGCCACTTGCATGATACTATATTCCAAGGTAAAGTAAGGTTTGATGTTGTTTCCCTAACACCTACTACAACTTACATATACACCATGTGGTCTTGTGAATCATGTCTAGAGACTCTAGAACCGAGGAGGATATCTACAAAGAATTCATGACGAGCCACCATGACTATGAGTCCGCAAGTATAGTGGACATGACGGATCACTACACCAACAATGGCTCCGCATGTTTTGAGGACTGAGAGCAGTGCACCTACAATGACTCCACATGCATGGAGCATGGCAGCAACTATGGCTCCTCAAGCATGGAAGACTTGGATCTCTACATTGACAATGGCCCTCATGCATAGAGGAGATGGAGCACTACACCAGCAATGGATCCAAATGCTTGGGTGTATGGAGTACTACAACAACAATGACTCCCCAAGCATGGACTACTTCAAGGATGACAACAACAAGCTCCTAAAGTCCCATTGACCAAGACAGAGGCTCAATTGCGAGAACACTAAGTTCCACCATCAAATGGACAAGTTGGAAAAGCGTCCTCAACAAGCTCAAGAACAACATGGATGAAAACTTTGCCAAGACCATGAACTTGCTCACCAAAGTTCAATAGTCAAGCTCAAAACTTCTCCATAAGCATAAGACGAGTACATATGCACATGTTCATCATCATGGAGGCCATCATAGGAAGAAGCAAGATCATCACCAACAAGAGCCATCGCCAAGGCACGTCAACGATCTTCTTCACCATATTGCATGCCTTGATGATGAAACAAGCACAAGGAGCATAAGGCATCTTCACCTAGAGTGCTACCTAGAGCACAATGAAGCAAGCCTCAGCTGAGACCTTCGTAGAGAACCTTCTGCAGAATCTAGGCATTGCCAAACTTGGCCTTACTCGGAAAAGCGTAGAAGAGATCCAAAAGCTGGCTCTCCATTGTCTGGAGAGGCGAAATATTACAGCCGAGGAGGAGGCACAAGAAGCCGAGGATGTCAAACTCATCGAGCTTCTTGACCAAGTTCGTGTTCATGACGATAAGCTAAAGGCTGGCGTGCTTCTGCCTCCACCAGTGGTTCCCATAACTCTTGCCGAGAAGGTTTCCGCTGAAGTTAACATGAGCTTGAACAAACTGACTCATGAGCATTATGTAAGTCATATTCTGACTCTTTTTAGTATATATCATATCCTCTAGCCCCCAAGCATGAAGTAGGGTAGGAATCCGAGTTTATGCTTTTATAGGATGCCAAAGAATGAACTAGTATAGCCCCCCAAGGCTCGTGCAGCTATTAACTTTAGTTAAGTTAGCAACCTGAGTCTTAGTAGACTTCTGACTCTGGTTACCATTCTGACTTGTAGAAAGTTAATGATTATAATGAGGAACTTTTGAAGAATATCTGAAACAAGCAGAGAGAGATCAGAGCTCCCCGTCTTGAAAATTCGTAGCTTAAAGTTTCAAAAGATGAAGATGAAGGTATGCATTTCTAACTTCATTTTCATAGTATGTTTGAATTGTAGCTGACTATTTATTCGATTTTATTTCTTGATGCTCCAGATATTGTGAAGAAATCCTGTAAGCTTATTAAAAAAGCCGAAGATTTTGAAGTCTTGGAAGCTGAAAATGCTGACTTGCATGCTGAGCTAAACAAACTCAAGGTAGACCATGAGCGCAGCATCAACAACATTCTTGAATCCACCAACATGGCTATTGAAGAGCGTGATCACAAAATAACAATCCAAGACAAAACAATCTTGAACTTGAAGGATGAGTTGGACAGAGAGAGGGACACCACCAAAGCTCTTCGGAATGAACTCCAAAGTCTTCGGGAGGACAAGGCCAAAGTGGATGATGCCATCTTAGGTAAATTTCCTATCCCTAAGTTTGTTGTTTTCCGAATTCATTTACTCGGATATGTTGTTGACTTTTTTGTTGTACTTTTAGGTCCTCTAAACCTTCTTGATTCTTCTTTGTTCGAGTCTCATACCATCCGGCTCGTTGTTGTCGGAACCTGATCCATGAATTCCGCTAGTCTTTGGAGGATATTAGTGAATTGGTCCATCTTTCTGACTTGGACAAAATGTCTTCCTTTGAGGTACGAGACAAGGTGAAGGATATTCCCAAGCTTGTTAATGATTGGAAGATGTATTATGTGTGTATTGCGGCATAGAATGCCCTGACAATGGTAATGAGCCACCATGGAAGCATGGAAATATGGCAAGTTACCAGGGGTTATTCGAGTGTTCATGAAGACGGCAAGGAGCAGAACATCAAGGAAATCTAGGATGCTTGTGCCGGGTATTCCTATCACGTGGTTGAGCTGACCAATTATGACATACCATTCTTCACACCCGTTGAAGTGCCGCCTCCCCCTAGAGAAGACGGTGTTGATGAATAGACCGAGTCTGATATACTCGTCTCCGAAAGATATCAGGGTGATATAGGCGATGTCTCCAGCAAGCTGGCAGATCCTTCATCTCACCTATGTCATAGAGTTAGCCAGAAAACAATGTGTTATTCTAAAAAACAATCTTATGTAATAGCTATAATATATTTTGCTATGCTAGGTTCTAAGAACTTATGCTTTACTCTTTAGCACTTTGCTTTTATTTTGTGTGCTTGCAAATTACTTAAAAAATTATTTCGTTTGTACTTATCGTTTATCTAGTTTTTTGCCTCGTCCCTTTCATGAGCCAGCAAACTTTCAGCATGGAAACTTTGCCGAGCAACGAATCTCAATTGCTAAACTAGTTTAAACTCAGAAACAAAGACGGCATCCGGTACCAACAATTCACTACTCAGAAAATACCTGCTTTCAGCAATCAGACAAAAACCAAAATACAAACTGATTTTTAAACTTATACCCTAAGGTATCATTTTAGAGTCGGAAATCTAACCAGAACAAAAATGAGCATAAAGTACTTTCAAGTATTCTAGGATTTTCGACTTATGTCATGATCATTCGGAAATAAGATGGTACTATAAAACTTCTCAGAAAAAAATTGAGGCAACCAATACTTTGTTTCTCATTGAACATGTACATAGATATGATTACAAAGAAATAAATTTTAAGAATAAAAGGGATGTAGGTGAGCAATATTCTAGGGACGGTCTAATTCATCAGGTTTCTACTTCCTCCAGCTCTCTTTCTCTTCTTGGTAGCAGGTCTTTCTTTGTCTGGCCTCATGTTAGTTAGGTAGTAAGAACCATTATGCAATACTCGACTAACTAAAAAGGGCCCTTCCCATACTGGGGAAAGTTTGTGGTTGCACAAGCCGGAGAACCAGGTCACCTTTGTTGAAAGATCGATTCTTGACTCTCTGGCTATGATACTTCCATAACTTCTACGGATAGGCTGTAGATCTTTGTTCAGCAATGACACGAACTTCCTCGAGAATATCGAGGCCATCTTGTCGAGAAACTTTGGCATCCTCTTCGATATACGCAGCGACTCGGGGAGAGTTATGAATAAGATCACTCGGAAGAACTGCTTCTGCACCATAGACTAAGAAGAAAGGTGTGTATCCAGTTGACCTGTTAGGAGTTAGTCGTAACCTGCACATTATGGATGGTAATTTGTCTGACCAAGCCCCCATAGCACGATGAAGTGGTGCTTCGAGTCTAGGTTTGAGGCCTTGAAGGATTAAACTGTTTGCCCTTTCGACTTGTCCATTAGCTTGTGGATGTGCAACTGATGCTATATCGAGCCAGATATTTTGACCGTTATGGAATTCAACAAGTTCTCCAAAAAAAAGTTACTCCGTTGTCTATAATAATACTATGTAGATAGCTGTATCGGATTATAATGTCCTTGATGAATCTTTTGGCTATTGCTCCATCACAACTTGTGACGGGTTTAGCCTTAATCCATTTTGTGAACCTATCCACCATCACTAGGAGGTGTGTAAATCCACTTAGATCCCATTTAAACGGTCCTACCATATCAAGCCCCCAGATCACAAAAGGCCATGTAATCAGAATTGTTCGTAGCTAATCAACCGGAACATGGGCTTGTTTGGCGTACTTTTGGCAGCCTTTGCACATGTTGACTAGCCATTCGGCATCTGACTTGGCTGTAAGCCAGAAAAAATCATGTTGAAAAGCTTTTGCCACTAAAGATTTGGCTATAGCGTGATGTCGGCATTCACCTTCGTGGATTCTCTTAGGATTTCCACTCCTTCTTTCGGAGAAACACAACACTCAAAGACCCCAGACACACTCTGCTTATAGAGCTCACCACTGGTTATAGTGTAGGGTTTTGCTCATCAAACGATTTTGCCGGCTCAGAACCTCGTTTTCGGGTAATTTTCAATCTACCAAGAAATCAAGGTAGGGTTTTGTCCAGCTGGGTATTACAGCCAAAACTGCTATGAGTGATGAGTCAGATTTGGTCGGGTACTCCTCATCAACTCTTGTGATAGAGGGAACTTTAAGGTGCTCGAGAAAAGGACCATTCGGGACCTTTTTCAGCATAGAGCCTATTCTTGATAGTGCATCTGCTTCCTCATTTTCTGTTTAGGGAATGTGTTGAACTTCAAACCATTCGAACAATTTTACTAGTTCATCCACGATAGCTTTTCCATGTGTTTGTTTGCGTTGCAGATGTCAGATACTTGCTGAGCAACAAGATCCGAATCTCCATAGCACATGAGTCAGCGAATGCCGATGTCTTTTGCAATTCGAATTCCATGTAGCAGGGCTTCATACTCGGCAATGTTATTTGTTGCCGTGAAGTAAATTTGTAGTACATAGAAAAGCTTATCTCCTTGGGGTGATTTGAGCACCACGCCAGCCCCGAGCCCCCGAGCGCTTTAGACCCGTCAAAATGTAGGGTCCAGTATTCTGACTCTGGGATACTTGTATTCTCTGTCGTCTGTGTCCAATCAGCAACAAAGTCGGCGAGAATTTGGGATTTGATTTCTGTGCAAGGTTTATACTCAATGTCAAAAGCTGCTAGCTCTATTCCCCACTTAGTGACACATCCTGTGGCATCACTGTTGTTGATTATGTCTCTCATGGGAGTAGTGCTCACCAGGGTAATCTTGTGCTCTTGAAAATAATTTCGTAGCTTGCTGGATGCGTAGAACACACCATAGGCTAGCTTTTGGTAATGCGGATACCGCTGCTTCGATATAGTCAGTACCTCGCTGATGTAGTAAGTCAGACACTACACCAACTGTTCCTATTTTTCCTCCTTGCGTTCCACAACCATCACGACGCTGACGACTCTGTTTTGTTGCAGCAATGTAGAGCAACATCGGTTCCTGGGGTTCCGGTGCTGCAAGGATAGGGGTGGATGAGAGTACTGCTTTCAGGTCTTGTAGCACAGCTTCAGCTTCATCAGTCCAGATGAATTTTTTGGTCTTTTTCAAGATCTTATAGAGTGGTGCGGCTCTTTCACCGAGCCGGCTTACAAACCGACTAACCGTAGCAATGCAGCCAGTGAGTCGTTGTATGTCCTTCAGGTGAGTTGTCCTGGTAATGTTGAGTATAGCCTTTATCTTGTCTCGGTTCACCTCTATGCCTCTTTGATACATGATGAAACCTAACAATTTTCTCCTAGGATTCCAAAGAAACACTTCTTCAGATTAAGAATTATATTGTATATGCGTAAATTAGTGAACGTTTCCTCCAAGTCAAAAGTTAGTGTTTCCTTCTTTTTGGACATCACAGCTATATCGTCCGCGTATGCATGTACGTTGCGTCCAATTTGATCATGGAGGCAGCGCCACATAGTGCGTTGGTATGTAGCTCCTATGTTTTTGAGCCCAAAAGGCATTGTTACATAGCAGAAGGTTCTGAAGGGGGTGATGAACAAAGTCTTTAGTTTGTCTGACTCCTTCATGCAGATTTGGTGATAACCGGAATATGCATTGAGAAAACATAGGAGTTTCGAGCCTACTGTCGATTCAATAAGTTCATCGATTCTAGGCAGAGCGAACGGATCTTTGGGACAAGCCTTGTTCAAGGAAATATAATCAACACACATCCTTAAATCAGTGGTGTCCTTTTTAGGGACCATTACAGGATTGGCCGACCACTCAGTGTGGATGATCTCTTCTATGAATCCGGCTAACTCGAGCCGGGCTAGTTCCTTAGCTATTGCTTTGCGATTTTCATGGCTGAAACATCATAAGGACTGTTTGACAGGTTTATCATTTGGATAAACATTTAAAGAGTGCTCGACAAGTTCCTAGGTAGTCTAGTCATGTCAGAGAGCTGCCATGCGAAGATATCTTTATTAGATTTGAGGAACTCGACGAGCGCACTTTCCTATGCGAAGTCTAAACCTATGCCTATCTGTGTCACCTTGGAGGGGTCATCATCCTTCAACAACGTTGTCTTTGTCTCTTCTGATGCCTTGAACTCCGGGGTCAGCTTTGTCACCTCCTTCTTTGTCGCGGGCATCTCGGACAGGTCGATGTTCTTCTTGATCTCCTGGTATTCCTTGGCATGTAGTACAGCTTCAGTAAAATCGGCATTTATGTCTTGGATTTTCGTGCCTTCTTCGGGTTTCCCCGGATCGTGATGACGCCATCGGGACCTAGAATTATCATCATGTTATAAATATAGCAGGGGCAAGCCATAAAGGCCTAGTAAGCTAGTCGCCCGAAGATAGCTTGGTATGCGCTCTTGAACAGGACTAATTCAAAAGATAGTGCTTCCGTCCGATAATTCTTTGGAGTTCCAAAGGTAACATCCAAAGTGATTTCTCCTAGAGAGTTCGCTTGTCGTCCAAGGAAAACTCCATGGAAAACCACAGTGTTCTGATTCAGCTGTGTTTCCGATATATTCATGCGGCGGAGTGTTTCGACCTAGATGTTGTTGATGCGGCTGCCACTGTCCATGAGTGTCTTTGAGAACCCATAGCCATCGATCAATGGATTGACGACCAGAGCGTATTTTCCGCGCCTATGTGTCTTAAGCGGATGGTTGCTTTAGTCAAAGGTTATTGTTACTTCTCACTAGTCCAGATATTGGGGGACAACCGGAACTGTAGCATTGAGCTCGTGCATCACTTCCTTTTTGACCTTAGCTGGCTGAGATCCGAGGAAGCAGACATAAGTGTATTTTTTGGTTGGGAAAGTCTTCTACCCGTCTGGCGTGGTATTTGAGGTTTCTGCCTCCTCCATGTCAGAATCTTCCTTGGTCTCCTTTTCTTTTTTGGTATTCTTATTCCCTTTTTGTTGCTTGGCCCTGTAGCCAGCGGTTACGTCTTTCTTTATGTCATCATTAAAACAACACTCAGCATTTCTGTGGGAAGAGCCCCCATTGGCGTCTAAGTGATGCACGCAAGGGTTGTTGGCAATGTCGGCCCAAGAGTAGGTTTTTCTAGGTTGATAGTCTCCTCTACCTTGGACTCTGGAATTTCCACGGCTGCGTTCACGGCTGCCTCCGCGCCCTCCTCGTCCTCCATACCCGAAAGTTGTGTTGGCACTGGCGGTTTCCAGGTTGGGTTTTTGCTCCGAGGTGTTCTTGCGCTTCTGGGTCTGCTCCTACTTCGGCTGTTTTGCTGAATGTGGTATAGATATTGCATTCAGTAGTCCCTCTGAATCATCATCGGCATCCACATATTTTCTTGCCATTTCTATCATCTCCCCCAAGTTGGTAACTTTGTCACACTTCAAGCAATGACGCAGTAAACCGATTGGGAGGCCCGCGATGAATGCTTTGATCGCGGTTTGGTTGTTTACTCCCTCGCAGGAGTTCTTCGTGTCGATCCATCGTCCGAGGTAGTCCCAACAAGTTTCTCCGGGTTTCTGCGTGCAACGCTGCAGATCTCCAACCGTGTAGGGCCTCCGATATGTCCCTCCAAATTTCAAAAGAAAGCACTTTGAAAATCATACCAGTTATGGATGGTGTTCTCCGAAAATTCATTGAGCCATGATCGAGTCGTCTTCCTCATCATAAACGGGAGATACTAGACTGCAACCAAGCTATTTCCTCCTTTGGTGATGCAGCAGGCCTGGAAGAAATCTTGAAGCCAGGTGTCTGGCCGAGCCATGCCGTCATAGGGTTGAATGTGCCTTGAGATAGCAAATCCTTCCGGGAAATTTGTTTGTCAGACACGTGGCCCAAAAATACTTGGGACCTTCGTATATGTTGTTCGACTCGTAGCGCCGCGCTTCAATGTTAGAGTTGAACCGGTGCCTCGCGTCACTGGGTGATAGAGAATGTCGTCGTGGTTGTTCACTGTGGCTACAGTGCCTTGGAGCCGGACTTCTGCTTCTTCTACCTCCTCCTCCGCCTCAGCTCCCCCCATGGCTCCCTCGGGGGCTATTGTGGTGGCTGCTTGGTGGAAAGGGTGGTGCTGGTGGATCATTTCCGGCTGGATGCCGGCCTCCATCTGGAGCATCACGATTTCGGTTTCGGGGAGGGTCTTCATTATGACGAGCACCCTACCAGCTTGACTCGGCATGGATTTCTGTCGTCTGATTCTGTTGTCGTTGTGATGTGGTTCAACCAGATGGCTTGTTTGTCGAGGAGGTCGCATCTTTTGTCGGTCTTCCTCCCGACGTCTTTCTTCTTTATTTTCCCTACGGTTATTCGACTGCCACCGGGGTGTTGTTGTTGGACCAGCGCTGCAACAGCGTCTTGCTATGCGGCTGGAGCAACATTGCTCCAATCGCGTGTGGCTATGTGTTGTTGCCTAGAAGATCCAGTTCTTGAATGGTTGTCTTCCTAATGGTCGGAACGGTAGCATCATTCTGGCTCCCGTCGGGGCCTTATGTCTTGCCAGACCATGTCTGTGCGGCATTGGTTGGATTTTGAAACCAGCTTTCCTCTACCAGACTTGGCGACCTTATGTTGCTCTAGGCCCTTGGTGAGTAGCTTTACGCCCAACCAGACCTGGTCTGGACTTGGGTTGTTCGCCAGGAGATCTTGGGCCACAGCAGTGTTCTCCACCAGTGTGTCATACACCAGGTCTCCTTTGCTGTCGAGCCGAGGCTCTCCCTTGATGACATCTTATCTTCCCTTGAAAAGGGTTTTGTGGACTTCCAGATTTTTTTAGCCTGCACAGGGCCATTCCGGGTATTTTGGTGTTGCAGGGAGTTGAACTATCCTGCAGCCACCATGCGCTTCTTCACCTTGATGAGGCTAGTGGCCTTGTCTAAGAGCTGCTGTCGATATGCCTCTAGAGCTACGGCTCTTTCCTCCAACTCCTCCAGTTTTAGATCTGCAACTGTTGGGATTGGCATGGTGAGTACTTCTCCGAGGATTTCACGGGCACCTAGTGTGACCACGTGTTCATCCATTGGAGTCTTCTTTGTTTTCGAGGGTACTAGAGCTCCGTTCGAGTCCTCCTCCTATTCCTTGGCTATCACATCCTCAGCTGGAGGATCTTTGGCCGTAGTTTTCTTCTTCTTCTTTGCCTTGTTGGCCTTATTGGCCCCTGTAGCAAAGAGGGCTTTGGGTCCATTTCCTGGAGTCAAGCTCTGATCAGTACTTTTAGACATTTGGACGTCGGGATTTTCTCTGATATCCATGTCATCACGTGAGTCAGGAAAGTTCTCATCGTATCTCTCGTCCATACTATTGTAGGGACTAGGATCCGACTCTTTTCCTTCCTTGGTGTCCTTGGAGTCGATCTCTTCTCTGAATTCTTCGTCATACGCGTGGAGATCTACTGACATCACGGAATCCCCTAGAGAATCAGGTGAGTCGGTGCTTGTTCCGATTGTGTGCAGCAGCGAGTCGGTGTTGTCTCTAGAATCGGTAGAGCTGGATCCGGATCCAACGTATCCGACGAAGTGCGACGTGTGCGCCCTGAGGTAATTGCGAATTTTTTCGTTGGCTTCCTCGAAATAGCGTATGTTCTTGAGCATTGCATCTGTGTTGACTATGGCACTGTTCATCATCCTCTTTACAATGTGCCTCAGGAGTATTTTGCTGCTCCGACATCGATAGAGCCGGATTCAAAGCTGTAACTGCTTTGATCTTTCTGAGATTTGACCTCCTTTGGGAGATCTTCTTCAGATCCGATCTTCTCCACTATCTCCGCTTCAGGTGTGGGTTGGGTGGGTTTAGGATTTTCTGAGACCCGGAACTCTGCCGCCTCCGCGGACAAAGTAGATCTATCATCACCGCTAGGGTAGGTTGGGCAGTTTCAGCGAAACCGAGGTAAACATCGAACTCACCAAAGGACATGATGGTGTAGGTGGTCACAGGTTCCCTAGCCAGAATCCAAGTCTCATCAAGAAGGACAAGAGGGACATCGCTGGCATAGAGGACCCGACCAACGGCGATTGTCTCGCCAATTATGATTCTTGCAGATTCTGCTCGGAACGCAGATCCAAAGCTCACTTGCCCCACTGTGGGCGCCAACTGTCGTCGAATTGAGAATAAGTACGCCATGAGGGGGTCCTCGGGGCGTGTGGAAGAGAGGGATGTGAGACGTACGGTGTTCCAGGACGGTGATCACACAAGCTTACCCTGGTTCGAATCCGCCGACAATGGACGGATCCTACTTCTGCTAGCAATCGAGTAATACGACAGAGCCGGAATATGGGTTACAAGGGTTTTGCCTGTGTGAGTTGAGATTGTAGGTTATCAGGGTGTCGTAAAGGCTGGTCCCTAGGACGTCTTATATAGATATCCGGCCTAGGGTTTATAGGAGAGACCTATCCGGCTATGATACAGAGTCGGTTACAGAGTACATCTTGAACTACAAGTAACTACCTAGGCCTAAGTCGGTAAGTCATCTAGGCGTTCCCATAGCTGGATGGACCTCCGTTTTCTCTCCCTGACTGGGACACCCGTGGAGCGTAGCTCTAACCTGAAGTGGGCCACCCTGGTCAGTGAGTCACAGTGGGTATACCCGGAAAATATATCCCAATAGGAGAGCTTGTAAGTTAGCATGACACTCCGCTTGATGTTGCTTATCATGGTCCTCAAACTCTCGGATATTGTCATCAAGATGGTTCTCAAACCAATCCAATTGCTCGTAGATTGCTTGGTGGTGTCTCCCTAGGTTTAGGCGTGTGGCAAAGCCTTCTTGGTTGTGGAGGTTGTTGCGGCCATTTCCAGTATGTGCGGTTGCTCTATACATGGTACTCACAAGGTCAAATGTATCATGGTGGAATGGTATTTTCTACCTTGCCTTACCGACTCAAAAATTGAAATGGTTGGTTTTATCGAGAGCAAATCAAGTAGCGATACACAATACAAAGGCCTATGGTGGAAAGATAGGATGGTGGATAGCAAATGGAACAACCAAACGAAAAGGTTATTGTCAAAAGTTAGTTAAATCTAACAAAAATGAAGTCAAAGGAAAAGGTCAAAAAGGGTGATGGGAACCTATGATTATACATAGACGGTGGAGATTAATGTGGCTAGCATGACTATGGAAAATGAGCGACGAACAAAATTGGTCCTAACAAAGACTAATTCTTAGTGTCTTGCCTACGCTAGGAGAGATCGTAGCCCATTTTCCAAAAGATTGAGAAGCAACGGATTTGCACGCTTGCCTTGTTCTTACTCACAATCTTGCTGAGAAGCTTTGGACTCTCTTTTGTGTTGGTATATTTCTTTTTTTTTGCTTAGAAGCTTTTCTCCTTTCTATTTTTTTATTTATCTCTTTCTTTCTATGTTATGGAGTCAATTTTTTGCTATTGGCTCTACACTATGACTATGCAAGAGCAAGCGCACAATGCTTTGGCAAACACAAAATGAGCTACTATCGATAGGTTAGATAACACACAAAGGAAGAATGGGGGTTATAAAGGTGGTGCAAGTTATACCTTATGCTGATGTTGTACTTGCAACCTTTGGTGGGGGAATGGCGTGAGTTCCATGGTGTCAATGTCGAGCACGAGATGGGTTGTGGAAGCTTGTTAGATGTCAGACACGCACACAAATCACAAGTGACAAAAAGATTGGTCAAAAAGGAAAAGAGGAAAAGGGGTCAAAAAATTTGTCTGGTGGGGCCAATAGTACCGCTCACCAACATCAGTATTACCGCTGATGTCGAGTAGTACCGCTATCGCGGATTCTTGTTCGTGCAGATCTTGTACGGGAGCAGAAATTAGCATGAAAAATCCTCAAATCCGAGCAAATTTGACCAAATTGGGTATGAAAATCGTAGGCAAAAGATTGACCAACTCCAAAGACAAGTTTCTTATGGACCAAATCAACTCACCAAAACGAGAGATCGGTCCAAAAGCGATTTGAGGCAATATTTTTGGTATTTTTGAATTTATGGTGGAAATCGAGGAACAAAGTCAAATATGTGGCAACCAAAAGCTGCTGATACCAGTTGATATGGGTCTCCTAGTGGATTTACCCTTGGGTGGCCCAATCTTCAAGGATTTGAGGCGGGGAGTGAGGGAAAACCTGATGAACACGATGAACTCGACTCTAATGCAAGGTAAATATACAAACACACAAAAACACACACTATTCGATTTACTCCCGTTGGTTCGAATAACTAATCCAATAGAATCCTTGGAGAGAGACCTTGCGGTAGAATCACCAAAGGAGAGGTCAGCAAGCGGATGATAGAATTCAAATCAACGAGAGAGTAGCAACCAAGTAGAATCCCAAAGGGGAGAGACCAAACACTACTAGAATCCTTGACAAGGAGAGACCAAACACTTAAGGAGGGTCTTGACAACTTGGAGAAGGGCACCGACTCCAAGGCCTTGTACAACTCATAGATTTACTGTAGAGAGGGGGTTCCCATCATGGGTAGGCACATTCCCTAATTCATCTTCAACTCTAGGGTCTACATAAGGGGATGGGGCATATATATAGGCCAGCCACTTAAACAGGGGTAGTTTAGGCATAAAGTGGGAGTTTGGAGCGTTGCATGGGCTGAGGCCCAACCCTTAAGCGCGTAGGCTCTGGTAGTCCCGGTAGTACCATGTTGATGTTTGGTAGTACCGGTCAGTGGAGGTACCATCAATACGGGTGTTAGCTCCAGTGTTGGGCATGTGGTCTTCCAGGTGTGGTAGTACCGACGATGGCGGCGGTAGTACCGGGGTTCGTGCGGTAGTACCAGTGACATGTACCAGGGAGGTCTAGCGTGGAGCGCTGCTTGTTTGGTGGGTCCGGTAGTACCGGTGGTTGCGAACGGTAGTACCGGTCCCCCAGGCGCCATCTTCTTGCGTCTTCTCTTCCAGGCTTCTTGCTTGGGGGTCTTTGTTCTAGGGTCATCCTTGTCTCCTCCTCTTAGCATCATGGTCATAAGACTTGTTATACAATCAACAATTTGCTCGAGTAGGATCCCATTCAAGTGTTTACCAAAGTAAATCAAGAGATGGAAGGAGTCAGTAGTAGGAAAAGGCCTAGTGGCGGCGTTCGGAAAAGGTGGTTCATGGCGTTTAAACCGCACGCCACTAGTAGGTCCTAGTGGTGGCATCTCTATCGAACGCCACTAGTAGGGTTTCTAGTGGTGGCATGCCATGTGAGTGCCACCATTACATATCCTAGTAGTGGTGTTCCTTTTATTATGAACACCACAAGTGAGTTTTTGAAAATTATAAAAAGTCTGGTGCATCCAATTGAATATTCATAGCACAACAAGATATATTCATAGAAATGGTAGCACATCATTACAGTCAACTACATGTTGACCACCTCATTCTGTTCAGCCACTACAGGGGCCTCTACATCCACTATAACCTATTCAACAACATCAGAAATGGTACCAAGGAAGAACACCTTCCTGGTTCGCTTATTTCGTCGCATAATCTGCATAAGATCTTTAGTATCCAAAACATCTATGAATTGCTGCTTCTTATGATGCCACCACCGGATTTGTGCCATCTGCTTAGGGCCAATACTGATTTCCTTACCGATCATCTCTCTCATTTCATTAAGAGTTATTTTTTTGGAATCGACAGTGATCTCCATAGTATATGACGAAACTGGCTTATTAACTCCCTCATCAAGTTTTGCCATGTATGAATCCACCTCTAAGCGTATACTGAACTTATCTAGATCAGCATCTATTGGTCCGTAGTCTCTAGGAGTCGAAGCTCTGGTAGCAAGATCTCTAGGATCTGCATACATATCATCAATCATCGCTTCAACTTTCACCTTACGATCAGCTGCCCAAACCATCTAAAGCTCATGGGATTGCTCAATTTGCTGATAGGTATCATTCATGTTGCGCCACACCAATTTTGTCCTCTGTCTAGAACCCCGGGGAATCCTAGCATGAATCATATCTACCAGTTGCGAAACAGACACAACCTCTTTGCAATTCACAAGCAGATGCACATCTTGCCCGAACACAACCCTCTCGCAACCAAGAAATATAGGCCTGCTTGCCATCCACACCAGAATAGATAGAGTTTTCCGAAGAAACCTGCTAGTGGAGGAAGGCCTCCTAGGGATAAGAGACATAGGGCTAAAGAGAGAGCCAAAAAAGGATCTTTCGTGTATAATCCTACATAATCTCGAATGTTATCAGTTCCGGTACGTAGACCAATCTAGTTTTGCAGTGTATTGGCAAACATGAACCGTAAACTCATATAGGTCCCTTGTATAAAAGCTATGCCTAATTTGATTAAAAGGGGAACTTTTCAGTTCATTCGATTCTATTATGCCGTAACTAATCTACTTGTAAGATAAGGCACATATAAGAAAAATTCATCTCTCGCTCTTCCGGGTTTTTTTCTTCGAGATCTGGGTTCCGCATCCGCCCACCGGAGCCGAACAATCCGCAGTCGGCCTTGCTTTTCTCTTCAACCCGCTGCTCGTAGGTACCTTGGGAGCAGAATCCTTGCTGACCTCCTCGCTAACCGGGGCTAAAGACCTCACCGCTGCTTCGTGTTGAGCCCTAGACTCTAGCCCTAGCAGACCCGAAACAGTCGGCGACGTAGCTACAACCTTCGCCTTGCAAGACATGTTGGGTCGCCACAGGATTCAGTGTCGGGGGAGGGAGAAAAAAGGACCTCCGCCACCGGCAGATTCAGGGTCGGGGAAGGGAAGAAAAAGGACCGCCGCTGCCACAGCCAAATTCAGTGTCGGGAGTTAGGAAAGTACAGTAATGGATTTACCCCTACGACACATGCAGGGTGGCTAAGAAGAGAGACCGACAAAGAAGGGGCACAACAGGAACTAGTGTAACGAAATATCCTGACTTAACGAGTGCAATTTGAAAATATTTGGTTTAGCCATCATTCACTCAAAACACCCCTCTCAGCAATTGGTGCCCCAACTTTTCGAATCACGGTGATTAAAATCAACTCGGGTACCACGATGCACTGGCGTCTCAACTTTCGGGTCGCAAAATGATATTCTCCTCCTTGGTGGCGCGCCTATGGTGACACTCGCAGAGTTGCGGGTGGAACTTAACTATGCTCGTCAAAGACTCATCGAGTTCTCTCTTCATCTTTGTCAGCTCCCACTTCTAGCGATGAAGCAGATACTGGTAGGCCATGAGTTCTTCACATGTAGCATCCTCCGCCATAGGGATTGCACCCCTGACGATGTTTCTTGCTTTTTCTAGGATTTGTTCGAGATCCTGATAGTTATCCGGTTCCCGTTTCTTGCACCATTTCCTTTGTGTTCCATGTTGTTGCGGTTGTCCATAGGTGCGTCGGTCCGGCCTCCGGTGTAAGATTACGGGTTGTCATCCATGGAGATATCTTCAGGGTTGATGGTGGGGTTGCCATTGGAGTCGAATTTCTCTGATATTGCTGAGTCTCCATGTGTGATCCTTGATCCATACCCAATGATCATGCAGACATGATGGCACGTCGGGTAGGGGCTGCTGTTGCAGCTGTCAGAGTCATAGAAGACATCGTCGTTAAGATCGGTGAAGTCCATCGAGTCCAATTACGGGTACAAGTCAACCTTCATGATCCCAGAGTTGATGTGGACATCGTGTTGGCGGTTGATGACACTTGCAGAGTCCATGATATGAAGTGCTAGAGACGATGTAAGCTTGCTATCTAGGGACATGAAATTCTTTGGGGGACACTACTTTGGTTTCACACGGACATGATACCTGGACGCTTATCTGGGGGCAGGACATCTATAAATCTAACAAATACTACAAGTATTGCTTTAGGGACATTGTAGCGCATAAATATTTCCAGTGGATATGGAAATCCAAATGTATCCCTCGCATGAAATTCTTCTGCTAGCTTCTTTTTGATGACAGATTGAATGATGAAAAGAGACAGTTTAAAATTGTGGGCAACAATTATAACTGTCTCACTTGTGGACAGAATTTGGAGGAAACTCTGGAACATCTATTCTTCACTTGTCCATTTACTATCAGCTGCTGGACACCGTTAGGTATTACCTGGCAAGATTGCTCTGTCCCTGAAAAATTGATCGGTGCATTGAGAGCTTGGAACAAACCTTTCTTCATGGAAGTCTTCATTGTTTTTTTAGGGATTAACATTAGGAAAGGCTCCCACTATTTTTCTATTAATATGGGTCCCCTTAAACATAGGGGGATCCCTCGGTTACATATTTACAGAATGGAAAAAGATTACAGGGGATTACATATAGAGAGTATGAGAGGGTGGAGGTCAGCTTTAGTCCTATGAACTAAGAGCTCAAACTCTTGCTTTAATCTATTCTTCCAGGAGAGTAAATCTGGTGTGATGCCATTAAATCATAGGTCATTTCTTTCCTTCCATAAACTCCAAGAAGCCACAATAAAGATGTCCATGAATAATTTCCTGTTGCAGTCGTCCTTGCCTTGTTGAAGAATCTCCAACCTATTCTCTTTAACTTCCCATCGAATGCCAATAGAATCCCAGCATTGAGTACTGAAAGGGCAATAGAAGTCTTCATTGTTGCTGCCTAGAGTATATGGAAGGAGAGGAATAACCTCTGTTTTAACGCATCCCTGATTTGGTCTGCTGGAAGGCAAGATTTAAACTAGACTTTGGCCTCTTAGTGCATAGGACAATGGAATCTGTACACTCTGATATCCATAACCTCCTGCAGTCTCTATAATCTGTTGCACTGTAGATGACCGCGCTTTCAGGGGGACCGTTGGAGGCGATCGGGGCGCGATTCTGGCCCCTCTCCAATTCCGACGGGGAGGAGGTTTTCTCCGACGAGGCGAGAGAGAGCTTGCCGCCGGACAGTAATGGCTCATCCTGGTCGGCTGCTGGAGCGTTGGCGTACCTCTGCAGGTCGCCGTCGCCGGAGCTTTGTGATCTCAGCCTTTCAAATCGGAAATCGCGGGAAGAAAAAAGGGAGAAGAAGAGGATGGGCCAGCGGATGGCAGCGTTGTCTTTGATGCCAGAACCAAGCACGGTAAGTCCGGTAACCCGTCACGTTTTTGCAGGAAGGCCGCCGCGGATGGAGCTGCCGGTGCTGTTGCCGTCGACGTTCGTCCTGGAGTCTTTCAATGCTGCTGAATGGGTTACCATTCATCGTCATCGCCGGAAGATGCAGGCTGGAATGAAGATCAGACAAGCAACAAGGAGGAAGGGCCGGCGATCTTCATCGCCGGTGAGGTTCTCTGGTCAACGACGGATTTTGAATCCGTTGTCAAACTCTCGACCTGTGGGTGTGGGCCATGTGGGCCGCCCTGTTGTGTCGACGTTGGACAAGGCAATATGTTCAGGCCAGATGGGCCTGACGCCTGGGATTGATCAGCTGAAAAACCCTGGGGCCAATCCTATTCGACACTGTCGTCGCTTAGGTTTTACCACCCATCGCCGCTGCCATCCTGAGGCGGCGCCGACGATCTGGCCAAGGGAAAACGAGAAAGGTGTCGGAGTGATCACTGCGGCTATGGCTCAGCGTGGTGGCGGACAGAACTTTAACCGAGGACGTGGATTCGCGGGTCGAGGAAGAGGCCCAAATCGCTGGGAGGGTCCCAATGGAGGCCGGGGTTCCAATTTTGTTGAAGGAGGTCCTAGCGGTACTGCAGGTGAAGAAGATGGTGCCAGAAACTATGAGTTCCAGGCCGCTGCCCCGGAAGGGAATGGTCGTGCTGGTCTGTTCCGACCGGTTCTTGACGGAGGAAGGCCGAGTTTCAATCCAGGGACTGGTTTTAACCAAGGTAGTGGCAACAATGGCAATGGCCGTCGACCCAACTATGGTGGGAATCAGCGGAACAATCGGAGACATGAATACCGCAACAATAGAGGCAGGTACACTAATAGGAATTTCAACAGTTTCAACAGCAATAACAAGAGGGTGGCGAATGATACCGAGTTGACTGCAGCTCAGGCTAAACTTGTGAGGGAGACGGCTATGGCATTCGCCAAGGAGCTGGCAGAGATACCTCGACGACCCATTTCTCCTTCGGCTGCAAAGAGCGCTGACCCTCCTCTGCCGCGGAAGGTGTATGTACAAAAATCTGTGGCTGCTCCACGGCAAGAAGAAACGTTGTCACGGCAGACACAAGCTGTGAAGAGAACGCCGGCGGAGGCTCTTTTGGCAGTGGCTGGTTTCGACAAGCCAAGTGTTTCTGCAACTACCGTCGAGACTGAGGATAGTTTTGAGGGTGATCCCACGGGCCCTGGAGGCGCTAAGGGCGCAAAAAGGAAGGCAACAAATTGTTTTCGATGGTTTGCCTGGCCATTGTTTGAATGATTGCAAAACTGATCTTTGTGCTTGATGTCGAAAGGCTGACCACAAGACTGCTGACTGTCCTCTCATCTTAGCTCCCAAACCTAATATGATTGTGCATGGTGTTGCACATGAAGACCTTATGTGGTGGGAATTTCCTTTGACAGGGATGGCTAAACCAAGGCTGGAGAATACTCGATTGGGCAAAGTCACTATATCCAATGGTTCGATGTCAATCCCTCAGATTATCACACAGCTGCAGTGGATAGTATTGGATGAGAACTATCAGTGGGATGTGAGGCAAATGGAGGAGAACGTGTACATGGTGAATTTCCCAAGTAAATTGGATCTGGTTAGAACTCAGCATTTTGGTTGTTACACTGACCCAGAAACCAAGATCTCCATGACTTTTGATTTTTGGAAGATAGACATTCAGCCGGCGTGGTATATCGATAAAATATGGGTACAAATACATGATCTACCTTCCTTTGCTCTAGATGATTTCCTTGGCTTATGGGCTCTTGGAGAGATGTTTGGAAAAACTTTGGACGTCGATATGGAATTTACTCAAAAGAATGATATACTTCGGATTTATATTGCATGCCTTGATCCTTCTTTAATCTGTAATCAGATGGATATTCAGATTAAAGATGATTTTTACAAACTGAGGTTTGAGGTAGAAGGAGTCGCACACACGGCTCCTATAGAAGATGTAAAGATGCATGATGCACAGAACCCGGATATGGAGCAAATGGAGGCTCTAAAAATGATGAAAATAATCTGCATCGAGATCCTAAACAGCCTTTACAGGAGGAACAAGAGAAGGGGGAGAGTGGTGATGCTATGGATGCTACTCACACTCCTATGCAAGTGGCCTCCTGGATTCAGTTTAGCACTGTTGGAATCGAGCACTCAGCTCCAGTGAAGAAAACATGGGCACAAATGGTTGAAGAGGAGGACCGCTGCTTGTCGGAGCCAGCACGTCTGCATGTTAATGTGGCATGCAGCCAGCCACAGCAGGAGGAGGCCCGGGAGACCGAGCGCCCGGCTGTTTCTATGCCGTCTAACGATGGCCCGAGCGTAGGTGTTATGGGGATGCATGGGGCGCCCATGGAGGCAGACTGCGTCAGCCCGGGAACACTGGCTGTTTCGGGTGCAGATGAGTTGCAGGAGGAGCTGCTACAGCAAGCGACGTTACAGGTGCCCAGCGATACTGCGCGCTCAGATGGAGCGTCGGTGGAGGCGGATGCCATGTCAAAGGGGCTGAAGAATTTACCGAGCGTCACCTCCTCTCCGTACAACAGACCAAGTGGGTTTGCTTCGCCGAGAGGGGATTCGACGCTTGTGCCGCCAAACACGAGGCAGATGGCCTCGTCGTGTACTCCAACTGGGGGTGCACATGTGAGACCAAGACCACATGAATCAACACCAAAGGACACTCTTGTATACCGTAGAAGAAAATCTGGTACACCTTCTATTGAGGAGGTAATTGCTTTTGGTGGGATTAAGGAGGCGGCGATGATGGGGATACGCTCAAGTGATCGAGTTCGGGGGCAACCAAATGCGGATGCGACGCAGCTTGATAGAGCCATCCTCAACACCGAGCGCCGAGACTACATCGTTGGGCAAGGTAAAAATTTAAATAATGAATTTTCTGTTTTATCTTTTACCAATGATGAAATAGTTGATAAGGCGCATACAATAGGTGTATCTTTAGGGGATAATAAACAAAGTAGGCTGGCATCGGCACAATTGATTAAGGATAATGAAATTCAAAGATCTTTGGTAATTTTGAAAAAAAAGAGAATGCTCTGCAGAATGATGAGTGTGGACCCCATAACTTGGTCGTTTCCCGTGTATCAAACCTATGTGAGGATTTGGTAGACGAGAAAATTGATATGCCGGTTGTCAATGTAGAACAGCTGGTTCAAAAAGGGAAGAAAACCAAGGCAAGGGGAAGGAAAAAATATGACACAACTAATGTACGTAGAAGTACTAGAACAAAATTTAAGAAATGAACATCATACAAGGTTTAAAAGGGTTGATACGGAATAGTGAAGGTTTTGGCGATGTGGGGAAACACTTTTTTGTTTCTGAGTCGATTAGAGAGCACCGTTTGGATTTCACTGCCTTGTTGGAGACAGGGAGATCCAATTTTACTGTCCAGTTTTTACACAATCTTGCTGCTGGCCGAGATTTCACCTGGTTTTGTTTGCCGCCACATGGGCACTCAGGTGGAATTTTAGTTGGTATACATACACTTTCACTACAAGTTGATAAAGTAATAAGGGATGACTATTATGTTAAATTGCATATGATGTGCAAATCTGATGGTTTTGAATGGGTGTTGATGCCAATTTATGGGGCTGCTCAAGACACTCACAAGCCGGATTTCCTAGCTGAGTTAGTAAGAATGTGCGATGGTGAGTCACAACCTATGATGATAGGAGGTGATTTTAATATCATTCGTAGGCGGCAGAACAAAAACAATGACAATTTTAATCCGCGTTGGCCATTTATTTTCAATGCCATCATTGATACTTTAAATTTGAGAGAAATCGACCTCTCTGGGAGTCAATTTACTTGGACTAATAGGCGGGAAAAACCGACATATGAAAACTTGATCGAGTGTTAGCCACTACCAGCTGGGAACAAAAAATTCCTTTAGTTTCTGTCCGAGCTTTGACTAGATCAGGTTCGGATCACACGCCGCTTTTAATTGATACGGGTAAGCAAGCCCACCATGGCAATAAGCCTCAATTCTCCTTTGAACTATCTTGATTGCGTCAGGAAGGTTTTTATGATATGGTGGCAGCCGAATGGGCTGCGACACCTAATGGTGCCACACCTATTGAGACATGGCAAAGCAAAATAAGGCACACTAGATGATTCCTGAAAGGATGGGCCAAATCTATTAGTGGGAAATACAAAAAAAAGGAGAGATTTTTAAAAATTATCGATGAACTTGATATAAAAGCAGAGTCATATGCCCTTTCAAATGTGGAGAGGGAGGCTTTACGAAATGCAAATGATCAAATGAATCAACTTAGACGAGATGAAGAGACCAAATGGTCTCAACGTGCTAAGGTGAAACATGTGCAAGAAGGTGGAAATAACACAAAATATTTTCACTTAATAGCTAATGGGAAGCGGCGAAAGAAGAAGATTTTCTAGTTGGAACAAGAGGAAGGAACAGTTGTAGGTGAAGAAAAGTTTGAAACTTTACATAACTGAATACTATAAGAAACTATTTGGAGAACCTGAAGCGAATAACTTTTCCATGATGGAAAATCGTACAAATGATATACCCCAAATTTCTCAAGAGGAAAATGCCATGTTGACCGCTAATTTCTCAATGGAAGAAGTGCGTGAAGCAATTAACCAAATGGAGCATAATAAAGCACTGGGACCGGATGGGTTCCCCGCAGAATTCTATCAAACATTTTGGGATGTCATTAAAGAGGACTTGATGGCATTGTTTGTAATGTTACAGACAGGTGAATTACCCCTCTTTAAGCTCAACTTTGGGGTCATCACTTTGCTACCAAAAAAATAAAATGTTGTTCAAATTCAACAATATAGGCCAATTTGTTTGCTCAATGTGAGCTTCAAGGTCTTTACAAAGGTAGCTGCTAACCGCGTTTCAGATGTGGCTTCAAAAGTTATTAGACCGACACAAACGGCTTTCATGCCAGGGAGGAATATTTTAGAGGGGGTAGTAATTTTACATGAGACAATTCATGAACTATATAGAAAGAAGATGGACGGGGTACTCTTTAAGATTGATTTTGAAAAGGCATATGATAAGGTCAAGTGGCCGTTTCTACAACAAGCTCTAAGGATGAAAGGTTTTGACCCAGTTTGGTGTGACTAGGTTAAAAATTATGTCCAAGGAGGGAGTGTAGGAATAAGGGTGAATGATGATATTGGACACTATTTTCAAACCAGAAAAGGCCTTAGACAAGGAGATCCTCTCTCTCCAATAATTTTCAATATAGTGGCCGATATGTTAGCTATTTTGATACAAAGAGCAAAAGAGGATGGTCAGGTTCGAGCTCTAATCCCTCATCTTGTTGAGGGGGGAGTCTCTATCCTGCAATATGCGGATGACACAGTTCTCTTCATGGAGCATGATCTAGCTAAGGCAGTTAACATGAAATTGATCTTAAATATTTTTGAACAATTATCTGGGCTAAAAATCAACATCCACAAGAGTGAAGTCTTCTGTTTTGGAAAAGCAAAGGATTGTGAAGAACAGTATAAGACCATCTTGGGTTGTGAAACTGGCTCACTTCCTTTTAGGTACCTTGGTATACCTATCCACCATAGAAAACTTTTAAATTCCGAATGGCATTCCATCGAGACGAGGTTTGCCGACAAACTTGGATGTTGGCAAGGCAAACTACTCTCTTATGGTGATAGATTAGTCTTGATAAATGCAGTCCTGACTAGTCTTCCAATGTTTATGCTATCATTTCTAGAAATTCCCAAAGGAGTGAAGAAACGTCTGAATTTTTATAGATCTCGGTTTTTTTGGCAAAGTGATGAGACAAAAAAGAAATATAGGTTAACAAGATGGAATATTATATGTAGACCAAAAGATCAAGGAGGGCTCGGTATTGAGGTGTTGGAACTCAAGAATAAATTCCTACTTAGTAAATGGCTTTTTAAACTTCTTAATGAGGAAGGGGTATGGCAGGAATTATTGAGAAACAAATATTTGAACTCTAAAACCCTCTCCCAAATTCAGGCAAAACCAACAGATTCCCAATTTTGGAAAGGCCTCATTCTGGTTAAAGATGAGTTCTTTACCAGAGGTTATTTTAAAGTTGGTGATGGCCTATCCACGCGCTTTTGGGAGGATGTGTGGCTTGGTGATTCTTCATTGGCCAATAAATACCCGAGTCTTTATAATATTGCTCAGCAGAGAAACGTTTTAGTGGCTGAGGTACTCCAGCATACTTCATTGAACATGGTTTTTCGCAGAAATTTGCATGGTCATGCATGGGCACGGTGGATTCATTTGTGCACCCGATTGATGTCGGTGCAGCTGAGTGAGAATGCTGATGCGTTTGTTTGGAAGTCAAATGACAACGGATTGTTTTCGGTAAAATTGATGTATTTGGATATGATGAATGGTCATGCTCAGTTTTTACGGAAATATCTATGAAAAATTAAGATCCCTTTAAAAATCAAAATCTTTATGTGGTTCCTTAACAATAATGTTTTGTTAACGAAAGACAATCTGGCAAAGCGTAACTGGACTGGCTGTATGAAATGTTGTTTCTATGATTCGATGGAATCAATAGAACATTTGTTCATATCATGCCCTTTTGCACGGATTATTTGGCGTATGATCTATTTTGCATATAATATTCCTCCACCTGCTAATGTGACTAATGTGTTTGGGAACTGGCTAAATGAGATAGATAAAAAAGACAAGGCCAGAATTAGGATTGGGATCTCTGCCATATGTTGGTCTATATGGAACTGTCGAAACAACATTATTTTTAACAGAGCATCTGGCTCAAACTTTTTGCAGGTTATCCGTATGGCTACACACTGGATTCAGCTATGGGCGCATATTCTTCCTGTGGACCAGCGACAACCTATGGTTACTGGGTTCAATACTCTCCTGACGGTCGCACATGATTTCTACTGCCAGGCTACTTGGCGGCATACTAATAGACTAGGAGATGGCTAGTTTATTTTGGCTTATTATTTTCAGATGGTTGATTCATGTATCGACCTTATGTAATCCGTGATCATGACTTTGTAATACGCTGAATGTTGCAATAAATGGTTGTGTGCATCGATTGATGCAGAGGCCGGGGCTTATGCTCCTTTTCGAAAAAAAACCTATAAAGAGCTGTAACTATGTAACTCTGCCCATTTTAGGGGCTTAAAGTAATATAGAAGACAGTAGGAGCCTTTCCTACTTTCAAAATGTTCAAAAAAAGATGTTATCTCGCTATCAGAATTGGAGGAGACACCATCATAAAGATCGGCCAGATCCCTTGAGTCCACTACAGAGTCGCAATCTCCCATGGTGGTTGATGGGGACGAGTTTCTCCTGATAGTGGAGCCGATGGAAGACGTCGATGATGAAGTTGGTGTTGGGACTGCTGCTGATGGACCAAAACACATCGGATCCGAGAGGCAGAGAGTTCCTAGTGAACGGATGCGAAAGTTGAAACTTTCAAACATAGATCTATCCCCGGTCAAGGTTGTCGAAGGCTGGGACAAGGGTGGGCGGGTGTGGAAGGAAGTCGATGGAGATAAAATGGATCTAACCTCTCCCGATTGTCGAGTTGTTGCTTGGTGAAGAGATAAGCGCCGAATTCATGACTCCAGTGCCTAGATTTTCCACAAACAACACCAATTGACGAGGGATAGCCTCGACAATATCCATTGTTATGTACTTGGGTTTCAGGGAAAGGGGTGTGCTAGAGATTTCGTCGGACTACCAGACAAACAAGGCAGGCAAGATTTTTTTTGAAACCATTGACTGTGAGGGAACCCCCCACAGTAATTTTATTAAAGAAGCGTTCTCAAAATTACATATGTACACAAGAACCTATTTTCAAAAGCAAAAGGAAAATTTACATCAAAGAGTCAATCCATTGTGAAAATTCAGCTGTATGTTTGTCTTTCACTCTATGAACATGCAGAGTGGCCTCATGAATAAATTTCCTTCGCCAAGCCTCGAAAGAAGTCTTCACATTTTCAAAAATTGCCTCATTTCTCACCTTCCAAATATGCCAACACCCAAGAATGACTACTTCAATGAAAAAGGGCCTTGTAAATTTCCTTCTGGCAGATAAAAACATGAGTTCCATAGAGTCCTCTTGACCCCATTGCACTTGTAAGTATGCCCATACTCTCCTACTAAAGTTGCACTCAAAGAAAAGATGTTCCCAGTTCTCAATCGTCTGTATTGGATAGAGCTCACACATGTGGTTGTTAGAAACATTCCAGTGTCTTCTTCTCAACATATCTCGGGTATCGAGTCTATCACTTATCAAAAGCCAAGCAAACACTTTGATTCTAAGAAGGACTCTGCTTTGCCATATCCAGGAGTGGACTTTACTAGTCAAGAAATTTCTGAATGTGAAATTGTAATATAGAGTGGCAGTGAAAATCCCATCCTTCCATATTATTTTCCAAGAGTCATTGCATTCAGAATCAA
Source organism: Avena insularis (assembly GCA_023614405.1). NCBI lineage: Eukaryota > Viridiplantae > Streptophyta > Magnoliopsida > Poales > Poaceae > Avena > Avena insularis. The sequence goes on along the minus strand of CM042690.1, from coordinate 258,829,825 downwards.
ACTACATTGTTGCCATCACATTCTGAAGACTTATCATTTCATTGTATGCTTGAACTGACATGGGTCTATAGAAGAGCATTGAAACATCATCCATAGCTAATACCTTCTGAACTGAAATGGAAGAGTCGAGAGCATAGGAAATGAGTCTTGGATAATCTTTGCTAGGACATTATCCATTCCACTTATCATGCCAGAACATAACAGAGTCACCTTTGCCAACCTTGACATCACATATTTCTCTATATTTATCAGATAACTTCATAATATCACTCCACCAAAAGGAGCCACATAGATTATAGTTATGTGGAGGACTGTCAGTGTAATAGTTCCACACAAGTTGCACCAAGGGGATATTTTCTTTATTATAAAACTTATGTAGATGTTTCATGAGAAGGGCCTCATTTTTCTTTGAGAAGTCAAGGATTCCTAGCCCTCCTTTATTTTTGGGCTTGCAAATCATTTACCAAGCCGCAAGAGACTTTCCTTTTGAGTCAGGTTTCCTATCACTCCAAAGACAATGCCTGATGATTCTGTTCAGCTGTTCTATAATTCCAATAGGGATATCCAGAGAACAAAGGAAGAATAAAGGCATGGAACTAAGACAAGATCGGATCAATTGTAGTCTTCCCCCATAGGACAAAAAAGTTGAGGTAGCAACCAATCTTCTTTCTAGTTTGTCCACCAAAGGAGTAAGATCTTGAATCCGTGGTTTTGTTATGCCAAGAGGCAAGCCTAAATATGTAAATGGAATGGAGCTGACAACACAACCAAACTCCTCAACCAGCTCAATGATTTCATCATCAGACACATTGACAGGCAACATATAGGATTTGTGATAGTTTACAAAAATACCAGTTGATTTACTGAACTTGTCCAAGGCCTCCTTCAAAGCTTTTAATTGGTATCTGTCTGTAGGAATGATTAACAAGGTATCGTCCGCATATTGGAGTATTGGGAAATCAGGATCTCCTGTCTGAATTCGCAGATCAATCAATTCCTCTCCCACAAGGTTATTAACTACATCCCGCGGAAGGTTGCCTCCCAGAACATACAGCAAAGGGAAAAGTGGATCACCTTGTCTCACACCTTTTTGCATAGAAATTGTTTACCAGGGAGGCAAGATTTATCCAGGTTCATGACCTCGTAGAGGAAACCCTACTTCCTACTTGTCTAATCTTTATGGATGGATAGTACAAAGTTGTCAGGTTGCTAGACGTGATCTAGTTTACAGCGGATTGCCATGAGTAGATTCAGGTTCCCTACCTGTTGGCTCAAACCATCCTTTATATGAGAGGCTAGGTCTCAGAGTCCAATAGGGGTCAGTTACAGAATAAAAGGTAACCTTATGACTATGTCGGCTACATCTTGGGCTTTGCGTTGATTGTTACATCTGGTTCATGGGCTTCAGGTGCTTCTAGAACCTTTCGGATCCTTATGGGCCTTATGGGACTTTTCCTGGTTTCATACCAGTTATGGAAATAATAGAGACTAGACAGATCATACCCATGTCACTAGGGCTTTGAGGAAATCACCAAAATCTGCATGAAAATGAGGGGAAGAGAGTGTAGCATCCCATCTGTCTAACATATGTAATGCTACATGGTTTAGTAAAATAATGGCTACTTCCTACATATAATTGTTGCATCATAAATATATCATGCTCATGTCATCATGCCACCTTGCATTTGAGCATCATATAAAACCCTTTTCTTTTGGTTCTTCTCTCATATGCATTATTAATGGTATTTGGCTCTTGATATATTGTATTTGGATCTTGATAAATGCTTGATGCCCAAGTTGAGTTGGGGGCATATCTTTTATTCCACTCCACCACCTTTCCTTGTTACCACCTTATAATGCCACCATCCCAAGTATCCATGAGCTCTTATTTTCTTTTGACATTTAATTTAGCTCATGTGGGTTGGGATGGATCCAATACTATTTCCTTTAGCTTGGCTTTACTCCATATTTTGGGATGCATGTGTATAATGCCATGTTACATTATTATTCTTCTCACAAGATTAATACATGGAATTTAATGCTCTTGCATGGGCCATGCAACAATCACCACCCTTCCGTTCTTTTGGATTTTACTTGGCTTTTTTAGTGAATTTTTCTTTTGTTGAGCTCTACTCCCTTCTCTCTCAATCCTCACCATCTTGTTCTTTCTCCTTGCCATGTGCACCTCTAAGCCCTACCCTCACCTCCATCTCACCCCCCCATGCACTTGATCTTGTTAGATCATATCAAAAACCCTAAACCCAAACCTACCCTACGTTACCCATACCTTAACCCTTGCCGAGCCACCCCTTGCTCAACTCTTGCCAAGCCACCACCCTAACCAGCCCCATGCCGAGGCACCACTTCCATCTACCCCTTCTCAAAAAACCCTAACCCTACCCAAGACTCCCCTCTCCTCTCTCTCCCTCGCTGCAACCAGGACCCACCCGAGACTCCCCTTCTCCTCTCTCTGGCCCCAGCTGCAGCCACCCCCTCCTTCCCCTAACCAGCCCGAGCTAACCCTACCCTAGATCCTGCCTGAGCTCCCTCTCTCCCTCCCTCTCTCTTTCTCTCTGCCAGCCGCCCCACACCCGAGCCAGGCCTTTCCTCCCTTGGCCGGTCCCAGCTGCAGCCCCTCTGCCTGCCTTGCCCTCCCACCTCGAGCACGTGAGACGGAGGAGAGAAAAGGTGGCTGAGCCACCTTTTTCTCCACCGAGCCCCACGGCATCTCCCTCTTCTCTCCTGCCTTATCTACTCCCTCCCCTGCCTCGCGTGACTTCCCCAGATCTACCCAGGGCACTGCCCTTCCCCCTCTTCTTTCCCACCTACCGTCCCTCTCTCTCTTCCATCTCCGGCGACCATCGTCGGTGTCAGCTCGCCCTAGCCGTTACCAGGAGGCGGGCGTGGTGTGAGGTTGTCGAGGAAGGCCACGGTATCCCCTGCGTCGCCCCTGTGCTCTGCAACGAGGAGGAGAATGTCCGTACCTGTTGTACACCGACGCGCCCCGAGAAACCCTAATCCGGCCGGCCGCCTGCTACCCCGACGATCGGCTGCTCCCCAGCCCGAACCACCTACACCAACCGCCCCACGGTGAGCCCCTGTGCCCCCCAGACATCCTCTCCCTCTCCGCCGCATGTCGACTCGCCATTGCTTTTCCAACACGCCAAGGCAGGTATCGTGACGTTGTCATGCTCGCTTGCTTTCGCAGACGGCTTAACCAGCCGCCATCCGTCCCTTTGTCACCCTCCCTACCCCTACCGCACTGGCTCCACACCTCAGCGCGGGCGCCCGCGTCATGGGTTCGAGTCCCCGCATCGCGCTCGGCCGCTGTCGTGCATCGATCTCTCGACAGAGAGGGACAGAGAAGATCCACAGTAGCGGTGGCTACTTTGCACAAACCCTCCACCCTTTTTCTTTTCCTCAACCCGCGATCCCTCCAGCCCCACCTGTCAGCCGCGGTTAAACTTTTGTAGCAAAGCACCTAGCTTCCAAAAACCTCAACCCACAAACCCCTGGCTCTGCCACGTGGCGAGCCCCCTCAACCGCTGATGCGTGGGCCCTTCTTGTCGCGGGTCCACTTGTCTGTCTCTGTGGCTGGATAAGCTCACGGTGCAAAAGGGTTTCCGACGCGCCGTCTCGCCCAGTCAGCACTGGCCCCACCCGTCAGCGGCTGGGGTTAGCTGTTTCTGTGTACAAAAATTCTCTGAGTAATTCTGTTTTAATAAAACAAATTCTGAAAATGTTTAATTACAAATTCAAATCTGTTTTAAATAACTTTAAAATTATAAATCCAAATAATACAAATGATATATGTTTTTGAATCAGGAAAATGTGAGGAATTCAAATATGCCATTCAAAACATTATTTGAGCACTTTAAATTTTCGAGCTAATTAAAATTACAATAAAATACCTTTTTCTTAATTAATTAATTAATAACTTTAATTCTATAACTCCAAATTCGACAAATAATATGTCTAAATCGATCAGCGCGACGAGCCCGTTCTAACTATGCATTCCATGTTCTGAATTGCAGCATGTATCATATAAATATAAAGTATACAGCAAGTGTTATGAGAGCAAAACATGACTAAAACTTAATAAAATGCTTTACTCTTGTACCCCACACCTCACTCATGCCATGCTACTTTATTGCCATGTAAATTGTGCATCATTCATCATGGCATGCTTGTTTGCTTGTCGCATTTTAATTCATATGCTTGTGCACTTTATTTATGTTGGCCCTTGTCTGTTTGGTTCTTCTTCGAATAGACGCCGAGCAGGGGATATATCAGGAATCCCAGGAGCACTACCCAGATCCGACTCTTGCTTCAACTGAGCTGCCAGGCAAGCACTACCACATGCTTGCATACATATAGTACCTATTGCCTCTATCTTATTCTTGCATCATTGAGTCGCGATTGCATTAAATTGAATCCCAAGTACTGCATAGCCTTTACTTTTAAACCCCACCGAAGCTTGTTCCTCCATCCCATGAGCCATTACTACAGGAGTTGTTTGAGCCATGCGGGTCGTAGAACAGCATGTGTAGGGTATGTGAGTGTCTGATGGATAACGAGGTGCCTAAACAACTTAACCTGAGTAGTAATGGGATAACTAATGAAAGTGGCACCGGTGAGCAATATCTGCTATTTGGTTTTTCATGCTCACTTGTGTCCCGTAGGACCCCAAGTACTTGATTCCTGTTCCTTGACTATTCGCACTATCCACATCCGGGAGGCCGTGGACCCCCCTGAGCCAGAGCTTGATTCATTCCTATTTCTTGGGGCCACAAAATAGTCTGGGACTTTATTACTATCCTGTACTTATGCCATGCTTTACTGCTTTATTTAAGATTGTGCGAGGAGCACCGACTTTTGGATGCGAGTGTTTTCATGTATCGACAATCGATCCACACTTTCGGGTTCCTCGTTTACAGCCATTGACGCAAACCTTGGGTCCGCTCTCGAGTCGGCCAACTTCGCTCCGGTAGCTTAATGGGGTGGCCTCAAACATTTCTGAATCTGTGATCGCTTTGTCGTAAATGCCTCTTGGGTTTTGATTTTTTTCCGAGGTTGATCAAGTGTGTGTTATTTGTGCACCCCGCAGGTAAATCTTTCTGAAAGCCGTGTCCGCGGTTATGGATGACTTGGAGCACAGTTTCTCGATCATAGACAAGTATAACTAAAGTACCGCTTTTAATTTGACTAAGTACCTGACTAGTAAATAGTGCAATACTCATGGAATGATTAATAAAACTGCCAACGGAGGGGTTGTTCGTCCGCTTTCGCTGGTGTTTAGAAGGAGGATGGATCTCAATTATATCTTATTATAACTGTTGTTCCTAATTAACGGACATCCGTCTATCATTGGTTAGGAGGATGGTTACCGAGTATCTATAGACTTGTTAGTTATTACCTTTTGCTGCAATGGCGTCACCCCAGGTTATGTCCCCTTTAGAGGCATAAAGACTTGCTGAGTACCCCTAGGGTCTCACACGATAAATTGTTTGATTCAGATGAACAGGTGTATTCGCAAGATGGATACTGGGTGGAGGAGACAGACGACGTTGGCAATGATCACTCGGTGTAGAGATTCCGGGAATAGGGATCCGTGAGATCTGTGGGCGGGATGTGTTTATTTATGTGGCATCTTATGCCGATTTGCTTCTTATCCGTACTCGGATCTTGTCTTCCGCTTCCGCCTGATACTCTGATGTTTGATGTATGAGGAGCTATCCTAAATTATTATCTCTATCTAGGATATTTGGATCTTGCCGTATGGCGTTGCAATATTTCTATTTCTTTTAGATGGAATGGCTCGAGGACTGTATGTGGCTTGCATACATACTCACTTGTGTATGTAGTTGATCCCTTCGCCTGCCGATTACGCCGCTCGTTCTTGTCCCGATGTTCTGAAAATGGTTAGGACGACCGAAAGGTCTACCGGTGAGTGGCCCTTGGCCCCAACGTACTATTTTAACCATTTTCGCTCATCCAGGCATGTAACTAAGAGCGTAATTCACCGAGGTAGTTATAGAGAGCAAACCCTTGGTCCACTGGATGATATTGAGGAGGGGAACACTCCCATGGAGTAGATCTAGTGGGGAGTGGCGGAGAAGAGGTAGCCGGTGGCCTCCCTGCAATAGTTCTTAAGTCAGAAGCAATGGGAACAAGTGGGTCGGTCAGGGGAGATCTGGAAAGAAGATTCCCTTTTTTGAGCCCAACTACTGAAACTATATTTGTCTAACTGGTTGTATCGCTAGCTAGGCGGTACTACCGCTGGGTATGAATAAACAAACCCCATTGGTAGTTCCACTCAGTAGCCCATAGTACCGGTCACACAAAAATTCCAGGTCTGAGCGGCAGTACCGCATCGAGCAGATGCTCGGGGGCGCACACCGTTGGGGCGGTAGTAACTTTGCACGACCGGAAGTTCCAGCGCCGTTGACCAAAAACACAACATATTTATTTTGGCAAGATTTGAACTTGTGCATGGATAAATTTTTGGTTTGCTGATTTGGGAGAAGGCTTACGATAGAAATAGGTAACTAATAAAATCCAAAATAAAGAAGTGAACACAAAATGAAAGCAACGAAGAGCCAAAATAAATCCAAACAAAAAATCAGACAATCAACCCTTACGGTGGTCGAGGCCACCATATATCAGTATGTTGGTCTTGAAACCGCAAAAATGTATCTTGGGTTCATTACCAACACTCATCATTGAAGCTCATTTGTCTCCTTGAGAGACCATGGAGAATGATATTTTTGGTTTCGCACATAATATGGAGAGTATTAGTTCATGAATTGCACTACACTCCCCCTATGTCCATGCTTATATCTAAACAAACATATTCTTGGATACATGGGAAGGTGTGCAAGCTACTCAAACCACATTGCTCGAATCAATGATATTTAGATCATTCCTTAACTCTCTGAATCTTGCTTCATCAAGTGGCTTCTTGAAGATATCGGCAAGGTTGGCCTTGGTTGGGACATACTCTAATGCAATGTCCCCTCGAGCAACATGATCCCGGATGATATGATGCCTTATCTAATATTAATGCATTTTCTTTTGCAATTATGTATCCAGGTGCATACTATGGAACGTTCTCAGTGGAAGTAGTTCATAACCGTTTTTTCAATGGATTGAGGTATAATTTAGAGTATGTTGTCGCAACTACTTCTCGGTTTGATAATATGACTATTGACACTTGGTCACTCACATGGATTAATGAAATTCTGAGAATTTTGGGCCATGAGTGAGATGAGAGAACCTCAGTGTACTGATTCTTGCCTAACAAGGATCGGAGGGATGGATTGGTGCTTGTAGAGGAGCGGTCACACATTAGGGATATGATAAATGCCAACAAGTACCATAAGACACTTGTCTTGTTTGATCACACGAATTTCCTCAAGGACCTTAAACTAGATACAATTGTGGGGCACATACCTACTCCAAGGCCAGCACCTACTGCTCCAAGGCTAGTACCAGCTTCTCCAAGGCCAACACCAACTTCTCATGTTGAAGCGTATGTTTCTTCTACCCTGGTGCCATCAGTTCCTGCTCATGTTCAATCTTCACATTCATCAAGTTTGGTTGTTGCAGAGAAGGAAGACTTGCAAGTTGTGGAGTCAGAGGTAAGTGACAGTGAAGAGGAGGAGTTGGAGTTCTATGATAGTGATTTTGATATTGAAGATGGGGATGATGACCTCTTTGCTGACAATGTCGATAAATCTATCAATGATAATAGTGAGCAGGAACCGTGTGATGATAATGAAGATGAGGATGCCCTGGAGGATGATGCTCTCAACCTTGCAGCATAAAATAGACATCACTTGATAAAGAACATGAAAGCATTTAATCCAGAAGTTGATATGGGTAATCCCACTTTCAAGATTGGGATGGTGTTCAGTGGTGTTGTTGAGTTGAAGAAGGCAGTGACTACATATGGTATAAGGAATAGGGTTAAAATAAAGAACTTGAGGAATGAGGCTAGAAGGTATGAAGTTGTGTGTGCTCCTAGCTATTCTTGGAGGCTCAAAGCTTCAAATGATCCAAGAAGGACTGAAGGCTTTATAATCGCTGAATATGAAGGAAGTCACAAGTGTGAGGGAAGCTTTCTAGTTAGTGCAATAACTGTCAAAGTCTTGGCAGAGGAGTTCATGCATGAATTCAGAGACAACCAAAAGTTAGATCTCAAAAGCTTTACTTGAAAGGTGCTAAGGGAATTCAAAATGTGCCCACAAAGATGGAAGCTTAGTAGAGCTAGAAAAGCTGTATTACTACATATTCATGGAGATGAATAAGGATAGTTTAGGAAGCTTTTGGACTATGGGCAAGAGCTAAGGAGGAGCAATCTTGGATATAAGTTCTTTGTCACAACAAATTCAGTGGGAGACATTAAAAGTCCATAGAATAAGGAAAATTTGGCCACTGCTTATTATATCTATGATGCCTGCAAGAGGGGTTTCCTTGGAGCTTGCAGGACTTTTATTTGTTTATGTGGGTGCTACATCAAAATTACATACAAAGGTGTGTTATTGACAACAATTGGTATTGACCCAAATGATTGCATATACCCTGTTGCATTTGGAATAACTGAGGTTGAGTTCACATCTTCCTGGAATGGTTTCTCACAAACCTTAGATATGATCTCAACATTACCAACACTCCTCCATGGACAATTATGAGAGCAGAAGGTAATTTTTGATTTTTTTGGCACATACTTTAGTGTTTTGTTAATATTTTTCACATTTTCCTGCAAATTAGGAAAAAGGCACTTGAGGAAAAAATAAAGAAGGGAGTGAAAGTGTTTACAAAGGCATGAGTGATAATACATTACTCTATATGTGGGAAAGATGATCACAACAAGAAGGGTCATCAAAAATATCTTGACAGCTTGGTAGAGAAAATTCAAAATAACATTGTTGAGGAGGATGAAGATATAGACATCCCATCTCTAGTTGAGGTAAGCTTTTATTTTTGTGCCCAACTTGTATTTAAATTATGGCATATAATGAAATACATTAGGTAATTCCTACTATATTTGTGTGCAGCATGTCATCCCACACATTCCAAACCCTTATAAGGATCCTACACATCTAGAAGATATCATGGTCTACATGATGCAACGAGAGGTATGCACTATGTATTTTCTTAAATTTTGAAAATACAGTGTCCATTTGCCTTTTTGTTTTTCTTACATCCATATATTTGCAGGAGAGGGAGCACGTGCTAGTCAACAGGCTTCTTGGTCCATTGCCAAAAAATGCATTTTAGCATATGCTAGAGATAATATCCACCTACAAGAGAAAGAGTAACAACTACAACAACTAGAGGAAGCTCGAGAGGAGGAAGAGGCAAAGGAAGGAGTGGCATAAAGAGGGCACTAGCAAGGAAGGAAGCATTGGGAGGAGGACAAGGTAGAAATAGCAAAGGGAGAGGAAAGGGGAATAAAAGGAAAATAGGAGCTAGTGACCTACCTGATTTAAATCTTGATATCTCACAAGATGTTGATGCACATGAATTTCCTCTCACCCAAAATGCACCACCACCTGAGGACATGTAGAAAACTATTTAGATCCAAGACATACAATGTTTCAATCTTATTTTCCTTCCTTATTTAGACTAAAATATTGTGTTTGGTGAATGATGGATTTTCAAAGTTCATAGTTAATTGTTGTCATTTTAGATTCATGATCCTCTTAATTCATGTGTGAATGTGTTCTGCTAATTCATGTACTATTATTGTACTTCCATTAGGTTTCCATTCGACTGCTGCTATTTACCTGTTGTAGCACATAATTCTTAGAGCATCTCCAACAGACGCGCTAAAACATGTATGCGCTAGAAAAACTACCGATTTAGCACGCGGTCGGTCAAAACTAGCGCTCCAGTAGGTGCTGTAAAGTAGAACACGCAGTGAAAAAAATCAGCATGCTGCAATTTGCGCTATCGCACACCTCATATCTTGTGCTCGCACTACAACATGCGGAAAAAGTCAACGAGCACGGAAACTCCCAACTACCACTAAAAACTCTGAGCGCGCATTAGACGAAATCCACTCCCCCCACCTACTCTGGTGTCGTCGTCTCTAATTCTGCGTTGTCGCCACTTCTAGTGCTATACCTGCGACATTGTTGCCGACCTTCTGCCACCACGCTGCCCCGAGAGCTGGCACCGCATAAAATCGGGCCTCCGTTCCACTCCGGTATCCACCGCCAACCCTCGGTCGCCGCGATGAAATGGATCCAATAGTCAGTCTGCATGCACCAGTGCTAGTACGCGAGAACCTCCGGCGCTCCGCGAACACCACCGCCAGCTGGGCCACACACGGTGTTCGACAAATCATGTGCAATGTATGTATCCATCGCCATTGCCACCATTTTTTAGATAGGATTTGCTTCTAGATTAAATAGTAGTTTTATTATATGTTTGTCGATGAGCTCTTCGTATGATTCACCCGATGAAGAATTTGACCTTGAAAAAGAGGAGAATTTAGTCATACTCTTGGCTTTGCACGCGACCAAAAATCCAAAGCACGGTGGTTCCGTTCTCGATCGTAAGAAGTTGTGGAGGGAACGAATGGAAGTCTAGAACAAGTTGATGTGGGGATATTTTGTGGACGATCCAATATACCCCGAGAGTATTTTCATCGTTGTTTTAGGATGAACATCAACTTGTTCAAGCACATTGCCAAGGAGGTGAAGAAGAAGGATCATTTTTTGAGAAAAGGAGGAATGCAGCTAGAGAACTTGGTCATAGCACTTATCAAAAAGTGACCGCTGCCTTGAGTATGATGGCATACGATATTCTGGCAGATCTAGTCGATGACCACATGGAAATGGGAGAGAGTCAAGCAATTAAGTGTGTGAAGCATTTTGCAATAGCAATTAGGCAAGTGTTCGGTGCCACATACTTGAGAGCCCCCAATGTAGCAGATACGGCTAGAATTTTGGAGATGAACAAGGCTCGGTGCTTTCCAGGTATGCTTGTCTCTACTGATTGTATGCATTGGAGTTGAAATAATTGTCCTCGGCATGACATAGACAATTCCAAGGCCACAGAAGGATTCCACCATAATCCTTGAAGACATGGCCAATCAGGAGACTTGCTTTTGGCATGCGTTATTTGGAATGCCCGGTTCTTGCAATGACATCAATGTGTTTCAACGGTCTCCACTTATGGAAAAATTTGCATTGGGTGAAACTCCACCGGTGGAGTTTGTAGCAAACACCCACACGTACAACTATGGATATTATCATGCTGACGGAATCTACCCAAGGTGGAAAACATTGGTGAAACTGGTTCACGAGCCCAAAGGTAAGAAAAAACTTCAATTTCGCAATGCACAAGCGGCGGATAGGAAATATGTGGAGAGAGAATTAGGGATTTTGCAAGCCCAGTTTGCTATTATGAGAGGATCGACTAGATTTTTGATCAAGAGAACCTTTGGTATATCATGAATTCTTGTGTGCTCATGCATAACATGATCATACAGGATGAGCATGGAAAAATTTAGACTACTCCTTTTATGAATTTATGGGAGTTCTCGTGCAAGTGAGGAGGAAAGAAGAGAGGGTGGCCCGTTTCATTGCCTCATGTCATTCCATTCAGTAAGGTGAGGTGCATGATGATCTTCAAAAAGATCTCATCGAGGAGTGGTGGAAATGGAATGGACAGCAATAGTGTCTTGTATGTTTGTTGTATTGTTCCTGAACAATTTGTTATATTATTTATTGTGTTGTTGATGCACAAGTGTTGCAATCTTTGTTGTATTGGTGATGAAAAATTTGTAATAATACACTACAAGAAAAATTTCATTCTACAACAACTTGGCCCGACGGTCGTCATAGAAGGAGCGTCTTCCGCGACGAACTTCTCGGCTCGACCGTGGCTGATAAAAAACCTTTTTTCCGGTTTCGCGGCCCTCTACTATGACGGAATCGCTAAAAACATGGAGAAAGATCGGTCAGCGCATGGCAGAAGCAAGATTTTCATTTCTTCGCGTGATGTTGACTCGCCGAAGTCTTTTGAGGCGTGTGGGTCCCAGAGTCACTGTCTTTAGCCGACCATACTTTTCAGGCGCGCCTCCCAAATTTGAACTCGATAACGTTACTTGATGCATCTGCCGTTTAGTCAGGCTGTCGGGTCCCAGATGTCAGCCTCTCATTACAAGAATTGTGTGTATGCTGGAATTTTTCCTTCCCTCGTGCCACCCTTTTATGAAGTTGATAGCGTTACTCGATGTATTTACTGTTTAATCAGGCTTCTTGGACCCACATGTCATCCTCTCATTAGAAGAAATGTGTGTATGATGGAAAATTTTCCCTTGGCTATTGCCTCCCTGATTTCAACTCGATAACGTTGATCGATCTATCTACCGTTTAGTCATGCTGCTGGGTCCTCCATGTTAGCCTCATATTATAAGAATCGTGTGTATGATGGAAATTTTGTCTTCGCTCGCGCTACCCTGTTTCGAACTTGATAGTGCTGCTCGATGCATCTAACATTTAATCAAACTCCTCGACCCCACATATCATCCTCTCATTAGAAGAAACGTGTGTATGATAGAAAGTTTTCCTTCGGTCGTGCCTCCATGTTCCGAAATTGATAGCTTTGCTCGCTACATCTACCGTTTAATCATGCTGCAGGGCCCCACATGTCATCCACTTATTAGAAAAAATGTGTGTTCAGGCTACTGGGTCCCCCATGTGAGCCTCACATTAGAAGAAACGTGTGCATGCAGGACCTTTTTTATCACTCGCGCCTCATTGTTTTGAACTTGGCAACGTTGCTCGAGGCAGCACCTATATAAGGCCGCGCTACTGGGTCCCATATGTCGGTCTCTCTGTAAATAAAACCTGCGTATGATGGACATTTTTTGGCCGCGTCCGCTGTTTTGACCTTGGCAACATTGCTTGATGCAGCAGCCATGTCTGGTCTTACTGTTGACGCCCCCATATCAGCCTCTCTGGTATGTTCTGGCTTGTGGGTCCTAGATGCAGCCTGTATGTTCTGACGGGTGGGTCCTAGATGCTAGCCTCTCTGTACAAGTATTTAACTTTTTTTCAAACCCGACCATTGAACTCAAGGGATGATGCAGGCTGGTGGGTCCACGATGTCAGCCTCTCCGTAATGCGATATTAAAATGTAAATCATTTCTCAAAAAAAAGTAAACCCAAGATATATATAAATATGTACACAGAGGGGATTCAAACTAAAGACCTTCAAATCAAATCAAATAGATGTAAACTGAGTGTTTTGCCACTACACCAAAGATATTTATAGAAATTGAATCATTAAACATGTATTAGTACTACAACTTATATATCAGTCTTCTAAAAAATATTTTGTGTGTCCATGTTATCTCTCTTAAAATAAAAGGGCAGTGCTACTGGAACCTCGATTCATAAAAAGCCACATAATGGATTAGTTTCTTAAAAACATGGGCAGGCAGAGTTTTTTTAGAGGTGGGAGGCAATGCTAAAAAGGCCAAATTAAAAAGTTTTTGGGCTATGGTCAATGGGCTCCTATCTCAAATTTCACTGGGCTGTCTGGCTCGCTAGATTCAAACACAACCCTCATCAAGGGAGGAAAAAAGCGATAATTCCTTTGACAGATATTCATGTAAAAATATCTAATGAACACACACCACATATGCCAAAATAGGGCTAGTATCCAATGACTTCACTTGGTGAAATCACGTTGTATATCTTTACCCTCTCATCTCTGTCCAAAACGCATCCAACGATTTTGATGACACAAAGGCAAAAGCTCTAGAGCAAGCAGCCAACAGCAATGGCTGAACTTTTGACAAATTCAATACCATTTGAAAGATTAAGGAGTATAGAATAATAAGACATAAAAATCGACAGATTCCTAGTTCATATTTAGCAGCACTTGACCAATTCAGAAGCATTTCAAAGTGACTGATTCAGCAATACAGACACTGAAATTCAATAGCAGTACAGAGAGAGACATTTCTTGTTTCAGCTCTAAAAACCATGCCACGCGACCAGTTTACCCTTTTCTTCAAGCACACTCGATCACTAGAACACAATCATTGTCATAATATTTGGTCATATAGGGAACCGTCATATAGATACAGATATACCATACCAGTACGTACTAGTCATAGCTCCAATGCAGCAAAAGGTTATCACAGTTTTACCACACATATATGATAAGTGCAGATAAGACAACCCCATAATTAATTACAATAGCATGCGGTCAAAGAGCTAGACAGCTAGGATGTTCATGAACAGCATGCAGCATTCAGGGCACCCAGATACATCGACCTTGACCATTCTTCCAATAGTAAGTTTGGCTGCTTTTCGAAACTTGATCCACCTAGAAGTAGCTGCCAAGCGCCCATCAGTCAAGTTAATGGCGTAGCATCCCTCGATTTGCACTCCTTCACTCTGCATCGTGAAGACTACTGTGCCCTTTCATCTGGCCTGGAATTACTTTGTGGCACTCTTAGGCAATTTTTGAGTTAAAGCAAGAGATAGACACATAATTACTAAGAGCAATGCACTGAATCATGTGAAACTTGACAAGACATTAGAGTAGTTTATCTGTCGCCATATACTCACAAACATAATCCGATGCGACCTTGTGATGACACATGTGTCGGATATATGGTCTAACAAGGTATTGTCTGGGTGATGAAGAAGCTTGTGTCGGTGTGATGGCTCTGTGTATGGCGCCAGAAAAATGCTGGAGCGGTGTTGATGTAGAGCTCGTTGGGAATCCCAAGAGGAAGGTATGATGATCATAGCAGCAAGTTTCCCTCAGTATGAAACCAAGGTTTAATCGAACCAGTAGGAGCAAGGCCACACCCTAAAGGTGTTACTAGCTGAGCTTTGCCAGGGCGCACTACCGGTGCTAGTAGCAACGTGGAGACCTGCACAACACAACCACACAACTTTGTCCCCAACTTGCGATGAGGTTGTCAATCTCACCGTGTTTTGCTGAAAACAAAGGATTAAACGTATCGAATGGAAAGAAGTAATAGTTTGCAGAAAATAAATACAAAGCAATAAACAGTTTATAGATTGTATCTAAAAGAAAAGGACCGGGATCCATAGTTCACTAGAGGTGGCTCTCCTTAAGATAGATAACATGTTGGGTGAACAAATTACAGCGGGGCAATAGACAAACATCGAGAAAGCAATACATGCATATACTAATCATCTTGACTCCTTTGAGACTTGATTGGGCATTACAACATTATACATAGACCGCCACCCAACTGCATCTATGACTAATAATCCACCTTCAGGTTATCATCCGAACCCCCTCCAGTATTAAGTTGCAAGCAACAGATTATTGCTTCTGAATGCGTGTAAAGTAAACAATACGATTGTTCTATGAACAAAGGATTGTTTTCTCCCTAGTAGCAACAACACATCTAGTACCTTAGAGATTTCTATCACTTCCCTAGATTACCAGAGGCATGAACCCACTATCGAGCATAAATACTAACTCTTGGAGTTGCTAGCATCTACTTGGCCAAGATAGCTACTAACAACAGAAAGCATGCAAGATCACAAATAACAAAGACATGATAGAATCAATAATTAATCTGAAATAGCATCTCAATATCCATCAGATCCCCGCAAACACAACATGCAGAATTACAAATAGATGATCTTGATCATGAACGGAGCTCACAAGATCTAAACATGAAAGCACAAAGGAGGAGAACCAGCCATCTAGCTACTACATGGATCCGTAGTCCAAGGATGAACTACTCACGCATCACACCGGAGGCTTGCATGGTGATGAAGAAGGCCTGTGGTGAATTCCCTCTCCGGTGGTGCCGAGAAGAGCTTCAGATCCCTCCCGATCTAGGGATGGAGATGACGGTGGCTACAGACTCTTTCGTGGATTTTTGATCGGGCCCTTAGGGTTTTCATCCCGAGGGCAATATATAGGCGGAAGGGGAGGCCGAGGGGGTGCCAAGGGCCACCACACCACCCCCTGGCGCGGGCCAAGCCTGGCCGCATGGCCAGGTGGTGTGGCCGGCCTCTGGCCCCACTCCGTCTCATATTCTGGCATCTGATGACTTCCGGAAAAATAGGCACTTTGGCTTTTGTCCCGTCCGATTCCGAGAATATTCATTTTCTGACTTTCTTGGAACCAAAAACAGCAGAAAACAGGCGGTGGCAATCGTGGCTCTTGTTAATAGGTTAGTCCAAGAAATCATATGAAAAGTACTCCAAAGTGTGGACAAAACACAAGAAAGTGGATAAAACCAAGCATGGAACATCAAAAATTATAGATACATTTGCAATGTATCACGGTGCCTGTTCTGGGGCTGGTGCGGTAGCTGGTGCTGGTGCAGGAGGTGGTGCCACTAATTGTAGAGGGGCTGGTGCAGGAGCTAGAAGGCCTAGAACCGGTGCCGGCGCCAATAGCTTGATGCTAGATTCCTTCTGAGGGGTAGCTAAGCTGACTACAGTGATGGTAGAGTCAGATGAGAAGCGTACAAGAAAAATGGTCTCTTATACAACACTTACTCACAAGACAGTGATCAGAGGATATGATGAGTATACAAGAAAATTAAGTTACTACCTCCATTCTTTCTCCTTAGGTCAAGAGGTGCCAGAGTAGGAACTAGGGACAGTGTCATTGCGGGTGCCAGCAGCTTGACGTTGGTTACCTTCTAGGGGTTGGTAAGGGGACTGCAGGAGTGGTCAGAGAGGCATATGAGATGTGTACAAGCAAAATGGTTTCTTATACAATAGTAACTCCTAGACAGAGATGAGAGTATACAAGCAAATTAAGTTACTACCTCTATTTTTTCTCCTACTGAGGTCAATAGGTGTCGCTAGAGGCGGGGCAAGGTCGGTGCCAGACTTGATCTCGGCACCCTGGGTGGTACATAAGCTTTAAGATCAGAAGTGGTCAGGGTCATTTGATGAGTAAAGACAATGGTGCAGAACAGTTAGTCACAAGAAAATCATTAGAGGTTGTGATGAGTACATAAGCAAATTAATTAGTACTACCTCTGTTCTTGGTCCTTAGGTCAATAGGTGTATGATGGCGTGCAAGTATCTGCCCAGGCTTGCTAAAATCGAATGTCACCTTGTCCCCCTGCTTTAGACCATTCTCACGGACATACTTGGACCAACCTCGGCCACCCAAATAGGTGGTGGCCATCATCTAGGAGACATCCACATCATATAGTTGCCGCATGCCTTTAGGGCCCTCGCTATACAGAGTTAGAAACTTGTCGTTTCCGAACATCTTGTTTATAATGGGGCGAGCGACACAAGGGACAACCTTCATGAGAAAATTCATAGAGAAGTAAGGCGACAACAAAAAAGCTAAGATACAAGATCTTACATCAAGTCGGTCTAAAACACTTGGACTCCATACCTGATACCATGGGTAGGGTGGCCATGCATCATTTTTCTTCCCTCTTCCTTTGGAAGGGCATACAGGGCCCCCCTTTCAATCCACAAGCTTGACAAGAGGAGTGTAGCAGAAAGGGAAAATGCGTAAGTCTTGATTGAAATTAAGTGGAAACGTTAAATTATGTAAAGAGCAAGTAAATCTAATAATATAAGACAAAACCATTTCCTGTAAAGCAAACATATTTGATTTTTGTGAATTTCTGATGAGCGTAAATATATAGTACTAGCTGATAACAATAACATGGAAAATCATAACATGTGAAATCATGGATTTCCAAATTATACCCACTTCTTAGAGAGGTCACTACCCACCTGGGTACTATGTTGGCGCTTCCTTGTTGTGTAGAGATCCTGATTTTTTAAACAAGTCAGATTCAGAATAGTGGCCTACAATAAAATGATTTTTATACGATAGGGAACATAAATACTAGTAGAGATATTAGCACCCCAAGTACAACAACTTGTCAGGCCGGAGCAAAATCATACAACTTCTTTGAAAAGTGGAGGCCACGGTACACAAACTTGTCCAGTTTTTGCAAAATCATACAATACCAATCATGGAACGACACGTGGCTGCCACGTTGGACGGATTCTTTTGCAATTAACACCCTAAGTTATTTTCTATATGCAAATACGCTCGCGCACTCTAGGCAGTCACCACTGGCCGCACCTTGGCACCTGGTCGAACCTGTTTTGTACTCTCCATCATGCGATACAGGGCGCACCCAAAACAGAGAGCTCTGCGGCGGCGGACTGGGGATGAGATGGCGGCGGCGGGCTGAGGATGGGGATGGCGGCGGCGGTCTAGGGATGTGGGTGGGGATGGCATCGGCGTCGGTCTGGGGATGGGGATGGCATCGGTGGCAGACTGTGATGGGGATGGCAGCATCGGCGGACTGGGGATGGGGATGGCGGCGCGCACCACCAGCTCAACTAGACCGCCTTCCCCTTAGTCCCGACCCAACTCGGTAGATGCTACGTCGGCAGACTAGGGATGGGGATGGCGGCGCGCACCACCAGCTCAACTCGGCCGCCTCCCCTTGGTTCTGGCCCAACTTGGCAGATGCTGGTAATGACTCCCTATGTTGATCCCTTTTTGATTTCAGAGAAGCTTCTTACAACATTCAGTATCTCATCTTGTTATCATGTTTGTGTCAGGAACACATCTGATACATTGGGATTCCAAAGTATGAGAGGAAGATATGAGTGCACTATGGAGTCATCCTGACGTGATGAAGGAGTGGACAAATTCTGGCGATAGGAGTGGTAATGTCCGATTTTCCCATGATGCCAAGAAGAGATAATATCTTTCCCGAGTTGAAGTTGCTGGTCAATTGGTCATGAAGGAGTAGAAAATGGGGGTGTTGCAGAATAAGGCAGTGCTCTGGAACAAATTGGAGGTGCTCAGGATGTGCTTGGCTGTAGTATAGGTGTTGTGTGTGTGATGTGTGTATGTGTTGTTTGTGTGTGTGTGTGTGCATGTGATGTTTATGTAGGTGATGTGTTCTCAGGAAGGAGTGGATGTAGTGTGACCAATGTTATGCTCATGGTTGCAGACGTACTTTGGAATGAAATAAAATAGGATGGAGTGAAAATGTACTTTGGAATAAAATAACATGATATGGAATAATAATTGATTTTGTACTTGATGTACTCATGGTTGCAGATCATAGCAATGTGAGTATGTGTTGTGTGTAGTGTGGCTACTCAAATGCTATAGAAACTTGTCTATAAAATGATACATAACCAAAATAATAGAAGCAACTTCTATGATATCTAAAACTCACTAAAATTCAAAGGAATTCACAGGCATATCATAATTGCACCAAAATTCAAGATTAAGACAGAAATGTGAAACAAATATGGAGATGAACCAATATTTCAATGTTACCTCATACATATATAAATTCATAATAAATATGCTTATTGTCAGCAGAAATAGACAAATTCATGACTAAATGCTAGATGAGAACCAATGTATCAATGTACACTCATACATCGATAAATGTGCTTATTGGAGAAAGGAAACAAGCAAAAAGAGTTCACATATGAACTAAATCAAATGATGGACATTTGAAAGAGGTGCATTCTGTGTGACTGCCATCTCTTCTGATAGTTCTTCCATAACAACATGTTCATTTAAATCTAGCACAACTGATGTTCTTGCTGCATCATCACCAAACAACAAGTAGTAAAATGACCCTGGACCTGTGTTGTAGACAAATGTTGTTTAGGAAAGAATGGATTTGCACTTGTGTTTGCATCTGTTGGAGTGCTTCCAACAGCAGCGCCTAAAACACTGGCTGTGTTTTTCTTTCCTCTCCCTCTTCCTCCTCCTCTGCCTCTAGATGACTGCCATCTCGTACTGCCTTCGGCAGAACCAGTGCCATCTCTGATCTCAACTTTTTTTCTTTTCTTTGCTTTCTCTCTGGTATATCCTCTCCCCGCATTTCCTCTTCCCTTTAAGCTGCCTCTGATTTGACCTGTGGTCACTCTACCACCAGCAAGAGACAGTGCATCCCTTTCAGCAGCCACAAATGAGCTCTCCTCGGGCAATGGTACATGAGCTCTTTCCTGTGAATAAATAACATTGTGTTAGGCACCTAAATTAATATTATGTAGTCCGTAACTAACATATTTATATTAAATTGTCCAACCTCTTCTCCCATCCGGAAAACCATCATGTTATCTTGATTACTAGGATCCATTGTGGGATTACTCTCATTTTCACTTCCATGGCATTACTCTCATTTTCACTTTGTTTTTGAGATGCATTATGGTCGATGACAACTGTAGGCTGCTGATATTCCCTTGCATTTATAATTGCATCCTTCCTCAACCCCTTCACAAAATTTGCGTGATCAACCACAAGGGATAGTGTCTTGTGCTTCTTCACAGATATGATCATAGAGAAATGTCAGCATCAGTCTCAATGCATACTAGCCCATCAACAATTTTCTTATCAAGTAGTACCCAATAAACACTCAGCATGTCATTCAGTACACATCCAAGCTGCCTGAGAAAATTCTCTATCCATAAAAGTGACCATGTGTCAGTGTTGCAATTGTCAAAATAATCTATAGTGCCCCCAATATACTCCAGTGGCCCATGAACTTCATGAGCTCCAAAAAAACCATTATGCTCTACTGCCACTGTAAACCTATCCGGATCATCACTTACAATACAAACAAGTAGACCATGTTAAATGATGCTACACAAAATAAAGAAAATACAGAAAACAGTCCTCATTCAGAACTAGATATTTGTTCATACTCTACCATGCTCAACAGTCTGTTAAACTCATTGTTCAAAATTTAGAGAACCAAAATTCAGAACTGAGAATAGGACACACAACCAAAATTCAGAAATCTATATGCATAATTCAGAGTACTACCATACTTCAGTGTACAACATGGTCAAAATTCAGAGAACATAGGACACCCTCACATTCAGAGAACATAACATGTACTAGGACAACCGAAAATTGCATTTCATAAATCATAGAAGCTCTAATACATGCCAGAATCATGCTACAGCCACCTTCATATGCTACGGAATCAAAATTCAGAACCGAGAACATGACACACAACCAAAATTCAGAAATCTATACGCATAATGCAGAGTACTACCGCACTTCACTGTACAACATGGTAAAAAATCAGAGAACATAGGACACCCTCAAATTGAGAGAACATAACTTGTACTAGCACAACTGAAAGCTGCAGTTCATAAAAAATCAGAAAACAGTAACATGCTACAGCCACTGTGCATACATGCGCTTGACTGAGCGAGGCTTTGGTTATTTCCCTTATTAGCCGATATGGAGTTAAAATCAGAGAAGCATATGGATCACATTGATCTGCAACTTGACACAACTCTAATCTGCAACTGTATCACAATGCGGCGGTTGACGGCACGACATTGACCACCTCGCTGGCGTCAGCAGCCCATTACCCATAGCCATGGCGGCCGTCATAGAAGTTCACCGAATTGACAGCAATCATCAACATGAACTAATGTATGATGAACCCTAGCCTAAACCCTCGCGTAGAGAGAAGAAATACCAACGGAAAAGACATGATCGTCGACTAGTGGTTACCATAGTCAGGCGGCTCCATCTCCCAGTGGTGGTAGTACGGCTCGTCACCCATGATGGGCGACGACGGGGACCAAGTCGTGGATCGTGGCGGCGCTGGACGCGACATGAGTCTCGGGCGCCTACCTTGTGTTCTCCCATCAAAATAGGATCAGAGGTCACGGCGTGAGTCTGGGCTGTGTCAAAGCATTCAGTTACGCTGGGAAAACATGGGTTGAGTTGGGGGGGCTGTTTTACAAAAATGACAGAACGCAGGGTGTTCATCAAAAAACAATTGGTCCAACGTGGCTGCCAAATGGAGAATATCATTTTGCGCCCCGAAAGTTGGGGTGTCCAGGCAACGCGGTACCTAAGTTCCCTGAAATCAGCCGGAATGACTACAGTTGGTGTGCCAAATACTCAGAGAGTCTTTTTCGGCACGAATTCAACTTTACGTTTCAATACAAAAAATCAGGCTAACGGCCGTCAAGTTGGGCCCCCCTGTCAGTTCTCGCCGTTATGTCGCTCTCGTCGCTTAGGTGTCAATTAGGCTTGTAGCGTTGGCGCCTGCATCCATTACGCGTCTTCTTCTTCCCTAGAGTGGCAATCTGTGGGGTGTCGCAGCCATGGCCCGAGCCGACGTGACGAACTCGCCGCCCAGCCTCTCCTTCCGTAGGCTTGCAAATTGGCGTGGCGCATCCATTACGCGTCTTCTTCCCCGGAGCGGCAATTTGTGGTCGCGGCCATGGTGTAGATCTAGGACGTGACGAAGCTGCTCGGCCCCGCTCTCCTCCCCATCCCGAGTCGGAGCTCGCCCTCACCATGGACGCACCCATGGCACGGTGCGGGGACGAGAATTGGTTCCCGGTGAGATCTATCACCTTGTCGACCATGCTCGGTTCTGTTTTCCTCCTCTAGAATCCGAGCTCGCCGTCGTCGTGGTTACACCCTCACCAATTGTGCCACCTCTGCCGAGGTCTCTGTGGTAGCTCAAGTTCTGGGGCTCTCCAAGTTCTGCCATGTTGGGCCTGTAAGTGTTGTTGTATGTTAAACTAGCAAATCTCTTTTGTTCAAATCTCTTGGGTTGTACCAACTTCACTATGTTTAATTATGAAAGACAAAATATAAATGATTTCTCTCAATTTCTCGCATAGAAAAATGCACGGCTAATTTCATATTCTCGTAGGAACTTGCCCCACTTGTTGAACCGGTGGCACTGCCACGATCTCCACGTAACCATGGTGAGTTCTCGAACCGAAAGTTGCAGTTACCACGTTTCTTCTGTAGTCATTCCTCTTCCTCAGTCATTCCTCTACAGTTTTTCCTGGGCGCTTCTTCTTCCTCTGTTCTGGAACCATCGGTCCATCTTCTTCTTCCTCTCGCAGGCAGTTCCTTGCAGGCATTTCCTTTCACCCATTTCCTTGCAGGCATGGACGATGGGAAACGCACAACAGAGACCCACTTGGTCCCTACCCATGGCACCATAACTTTGACAGTGGTGTACACAAATGATGAAGCGACTGTGGAGACAACTCTCGCCAGGTTTGAGCAATTGCTTGAGAAAGAGAAGCACAAGTTTGTGGGGCTAGACTTGGAGTACACCCGTGCAAATAAGCGAAAAAAATCCTCCACAAGAGATCGCTGTCGTGCAAATCGCCATACATGAGGAGGTCCTCGTTTACCACTTCTACAGGTATATGAAATTTAAATTTGAGGTCACCACTTCTGCATCCCTTGTTCCCTTACATCCCTAGAACCATCTACGTGCAGGAGTAAACCAACTGAGATGCATTGTCCGGCTCTGGTCGAGTTCTTGTGTAGGAAAGGGATAACTTTCACTAGCGTGGACATCACAAATGACACAATTATGCTTTCTCGTGCGTTGATAAAAATCCCAGATGGGCACCACATCGACATCCAAAATCTGTACAAGATCAAACCATACCTAGCGAAGGATGGCATGGGTGATCTGGCAGCGGAAATCATCGATAAATCCTATGAAAAACTAAAGAAATTGAAGCAACTCGATCACGACTACTGGGAGTGGAAGCCGATAAGCCAGGTGCGCCTCGAGTATGCAGCCAGAGACGCCTACATGGCGTACGAGTTGTACAGTAAGCTCATTAGCATGAAAGATGGGATGGTTAAGGCGGGGGTTTTCGCGAGAGAAATATGCCCTGGTTGCACGCTAGCCCAGGAGAAGAAGCGCGAGGAGGATAGAAAGCGGTTTCAGGACGAGCATGGATCTTGGGACGGTGGCGACATCAAGCGGTTAAAGGGGAAGCAAGTTAAGGACGACAACAAGTGGTGGTGATACATTATGTGTTTGAACTAGATTTTAGTTTCTAGTTTATTATGTGTTTGATACATTTAGTTACTTCAATACAAAATTTCGACCAATTTAACTTGTTGATGTATTTCTTGACAATTATAATATAATCGAGCACTAGAAATATTTTGTAGTGTGCATGAGCATGATCAGTAAATATAATTAAACACTAGAAACTTTAAGGCACTCCATATAAAGGAGTAGATTAATATAGAAGGTTCACTAGAGACACCACAGATATATTTTCTTACATGCCACACACACAGGTAATAATTAACTAGAACAAAATAAAAGCAGGGGCTGCAGCAGGAGGCCGGGACACGGAGACGCCTAGCAGGGCAGGAGTTTATCAGCAGGAGGCAGTGACAGCCTAGTCGATGGGATACAGGTCAGTCCTGACATACTCCCGAAGGAATTTGCCGTAGGCTGCGTGCCGTGCCAAGGTAATTGACCTATGGCTTCTTCCTCCGCCTCTGCCAACGCCCTCCGCATGCTGGATCATGCTGTTGAAGTCCACGTTGATTGCTCTGTCACAGAATGGGCAAAACAGTCTCCCCCTACGGTGGAAACAGATTAGCCGACACCGTAACTGCCTCAGCACGTAGCAGCTCTTGTTGTTCCTGGATACCTTGTTATCGTCCACTTCATCATCATCCTCCTGTTGATTTTTAAGAACATAACTTAGAACTCATACATATGATTGAATTGTATTACAACTCAAGAATTGACAACATGTATATGTAAGACAATATATCCGTGGATATCAAAGATAAAGCATCTCAGCAATAGTTTGATCGGTTCATATATCATTTCATCTCAACACAATGACAAATAATTGCATCAGAGTGAATGTAGGATAAATCTAGGGGCCTCATAAGTTTCTTCAGGGATAGAGTAGGTGAACCAAGTAACAATTGCACAACCTGTAATGTTGTTGTACATCGCCCCAGGTTCACTAACTCATCCCTGAAAAAATCTGACACCAATGTGTCTGCCTCTCTTTTGGGACAAATTTGAATCATTGGCCACAATAAGAAATTGAAATGTAATCGTACAAAACATTATTCAGGGATATACATAGCCAGGTGCAAAAAAAAGCCTAAATATTGTAATTATAAATAAAAAACCAAACAATTAATCTTCAGGTACATGTTAAAAATACTTATGATCAAAACCATTCATATACATATGCATCATACCAATCATTAAAAGATCAGAAACAATTCAAGGATCATATATGTAGTTCCATATGAGAATAAATCTAGGGCCTCATAATTTGTTTCAGAGATGAAGTTGGCGAACCAAAGTACCAACAACACAACCTATATTGTTTGTGTGCATTGCTGCCTCAGGTTCACCAACCCATCCCTAAAACACGACACCATCATACGTGTCTCCCCTTGAACTCTTTTGGGGCAAATTTCAATCATCGGCCTCGGTGACAAACTAAAATGTAATTCTTATACACTGAATGCATGGAATAGATAATTCGAATATCATAGTTCTATGAATTAGAATAAAGATTGAGGCCTCATAAGTTTATTCAGGGACGGCGTGAGTGAACCAAGTAACAATTGCACAACCTATATTGTTTTTGTGCATCGCCCCAGGTTCACTAACTCGTCCCTGAAAAAATCTGACACCAATGTATCTGCCTCTCTTTTGGGAAAAATTTGAATCATTGCCACAATAAGAAATTGAAATTTAATCGTACAAAACATTATTCGGGGATATACATAGTCAGGTACAAAAACAAGCCTAAATATTGTAATTATAAATAAAAACCAAACAATTAATCTTCAGGTACATGTTAAAAATACTTATGATCAAAACCATCCATATACATATGCATCATACCAATCATTAAAAGATTAGAAACAATTCAAGGATCATATATGTAGTTCCATATGAGAATAAATCTAGGGCCTCATAATTTGTTTCAGAGATGGAGTTGGAGAATCAAAGTACCAACAACACAACCTATATTGTTTGTGTGCATTGTTGTCTCAGGTTAACCAACCCATCCCTAAAACACGATACCATCATACGTATCTCCCCTTGAACTCTTTTGGGGCAAATTTCAATCATCGGCCTCGGTGACAAACTAAAATGTAATTCTTATACACTATGAATGCATGGAATAGATAATTCAAATATCATAGTTCTATAAATGTAGAATAAAGATTACAGCCTCATAAGTTTCTACAGAGATGGCGTAAGCGAACCAAGTAACAATTGCACAGCTTATATTGATCTTGTACATGGCCCCAGGTTCGCTCACTCATCCCTGAAAAAATCTGACACCAATGTGTATGCCTCTCTTTGGGGCAAATTTAAATCATTGGCCACAATAAGAAATTGAAATGTAATCATACAAAACAATATTCAGGGATATACATATGCATCATATAACGCATTCATAGATCAGAAACAATACAAAGATTGTATATTTAGGTTCCATATGAGAGAAAAATTAGGGCCTCGTTTTTTTCAGCGATAGAGTCGGAGAACCAAAATACCAATAGCACAACCTATATTGTTTATGTGCATTGCTGCCTCAGGTTCACTAACCATCCCTAAGAAAACGGCACCATCAGATTCCCTTGCACTATTTTGGGGCAAAATTGAATCATTGGACTCAGTAAGGAATAGAAATGTAATGTTCTAGGCCTACTGTGTATCAAAATCAACACTCAACTAGCAAACTCAACTAGATGGCAGATGAGCAGATTGGGGTTTTGTGGACCACACGGATTGGAGTTTTGTGACTAGATGGCAGATGCATCAATCAACTGATCGAACCATATATATACTACCCTACTTCAAGAGCAAAAGAATCTGTACACGATTGAGCAAATCCTATGTATGAACAGTGAAAACTGCGGCTGTGACTAGAGAAGCTAGCAATGTAGTACCTCAGACTCCTCGTCAGGGACCTCCTCCTCGAACTCATCATTCTCTGCGATTGCGTCGAAGATTTCTTGTACGGTGATGGGGTCATTGATGTAGATCACCAGATTGCCTCCGCCTGCCGCTTGCCCCCCATCCAGATCTGCCGCTGGCACCACGATGTTGTCGGCCACCTGCTGCTTGGCGGTGATGGCTACTACTTGTTTCTCGGTGGCGATGGCTACCACCTGCTACTCGGTGGTGACGGCTACTGGCTGGACGGTGCGGCGACGAGCGGTGTTCATGCCTGGAGAAGACGCCTCCGCCTGCTTGGCGACGACCGAGCCATCTGCTGTTGCGCCTTCAACTAGCATCACCTCCGGCTCGTCTCCATGCGTACGCTTCATGGCGCACCAAGGGAAGGAGGTAGTCCAAGCGAGGGACCTTCGGCGTGCGCGGCAGGTGTAGATTGGGGTCTTGGGACTAGACAGACTGGGGGAAATGACACGAGCTCATGGAATAAGAAGGTCGAGGGGGGTTATAAACACCGGACCGTTCGTAGTCCTCGAGTGGACACGTGTGGTGGGCGGGGGGGCTACCACGATCTCCACCCTTTCTATTTGGGTTCCTTTTTTTTGAAACAACCACGATCTCCACTTTAGAGCTGCATTGAAAACACGCTCATGGCAGACCTCGATTCCACTGCATGCAAGTGGTGCGGAACCAATTTCTAGCAACGTTAGATCTACTCGAGGGGGCCCTTGACTCATGGAAGTCACTAGCAGTATGGCCCAGTTGGAAGTGAGATTGAGAGCGTTGCGTAAAAATGGGATATGTCTTATTAAAATCAAGTGGCAATAAATTGCAGCGTCCCGTTGACAACCGTGCACTCGATGACCCCGTTGCCCTGTGCATGTGTTGTAGTAGAAGTAGTAGGCTTTTCAGACTTGATTAAACTTGACATGACCGCTCGACGACTTTTTCCATGGATGGCATCGTGTTCCTTCCTGTAGAAGTCTCGCTGAGGGAGACGTCCGTGTTGTCTCACACTGTACTATGAAGGGCACGGCGTGTGCAACGATCATTGTTGGATCGCACAGAATCAACGGTTGGTGTGCACGATCCGTGTGACAACTTTGACAACCAATCAGGGAGTAGCAGACAGGGTGAGCACAAGTTTGGGCTTCTACGAAAGATAGAGAGGGGGGCAAAACTAAGTAGTACCACATAAAACCAAGGGCAAAACTAAGTAGTATAAAAATGGAAAGTGTCTTGTACAATGAAATGCATCATGGAATACATCAAATTATGCCAAGATAGATCCATTAGAGTTCATTGGATGTGTGTTCTTCTCATAAACCCCACATGGATCCACCTGTGTGATTGCATGTCTGTTCTTTTCATGAACCACAGCTAAAGTCATTGCATGTCTGTTACTTCCATAAACCACACATGGATCCACCGGTGTCATTCCATGTCTGTTCTTTTCATGAACCACACCCAGTGTCATTGCATGTCAGTTCTTTTCATGAACCACATAAGGATCCACCGGTGTCATTGCATGTATGTTCTTTTCATGAATCACATAAGGATCCACCAGTGTCATTGCATGTATATTCTCTTCATGAACCAAACTCAGTGTCATTGCATGTGTGTTCCTCTAGACAAACCACATAAGGATCCACCGGTGTTACTGCATGTTTGTTCTATTCATGGACCACATAAGGATCCACCAGTGTAATTGGATGTGTGTTCTTCTCATGAACCACACATGGATCCACCAGTGTCATTGCATGTCTGTTCTTTTCACGAACCACAGCTAGAGTCATTGCATGTCTGTTACTTCCATAAACCACACATGGATCCACCAGTGTCATTGCATGCCTGTTCTTTTCATGAACCACACCCAGTGTCATTGCATGTTTGTTCTTTTCATGAACCACATAAGGATCCACCAGTGTCATTGCATGTTTGTTCTTCTCACAAACCACATACGGATCCACCTAGTGTCATTGCATGTCTGTTCTTTTTTTATGAACCACACCCGGTGTCATTGCATGTGTGTTCCTCTAGACAAACCACATAAGGATCCACCGGTGTCACTGCATGTCTGTTCTTTTCATGAACGACATAAGGATCCACTAGTGTCATTGGATGTGTGTTCTTCTCATGAACCATACCCAGTGTCATTGCATGTCTGTTCCTCTAAACAAACCACATAAGGATCCACCAGTGTCATTGCATGTCTGTTCTTTTCATGAACCACACCCGATGTCATTACATGTGTGTTCTTCTAAGCAAACCACATAAGTCATTGCATGTCTGTTATTTTCATGAACCACACCCGGTGTCATTGCATGTGTGTTCCTCTAGACAAACCACATAAGGATCCACCGGTGTCACTTCATGTCTCTTCTTTTCATGAACCACATAAGGACCCACCAGTGTCATTGGATGTGTGTTCTTCTCATGAACCACACATGGATCCACCAGTGTCATTGCATGTATGTTCTTTTCATGAACCACAGCTAGAGTCATTGCATGTCTGTTACTTCCATAAACCACACATGGATCCACCGGTGTCATTGCATGTCTGTTCTTTTCATGAACCATACACAGTGTCATTGCATGTCTGTTTCTTTCTTGAACCGCATAAGGATCCACCAGTGTCATTGCATGACTGTTCTTTTCATGAATCACATAAGGATCCACCAGTGTCACTGCATGTCTCTTCTTTTCATGAACCAAACCCAGTGTCATTACATTTGTGTTCCTACAAACCACATAAGGATCCACCGGCGTCACTGCATGTCTGTTCTTTTCATGGACCACATAAGGATCCACCAGTGTCATTGGATGTGTGTTCTTCTCATGAACCACACATGGATCCACCAGTGTCATTGCATGTCTATTCTTTTCATGAACCACAGCTAGAGTCATTGCATATCTGTTATTTCCATAAACCACAAATGGATCCACCGGTGTTATTGCATGTCTGTTGTTTTCATGAACCACACCCAGTGTCATTGCATGTTAGTTCTTTTCATGAACCACATAAAGATCCACCGGTGTCATTGCATGTCTGTTCTTTTCATGAATCACATAAGGATCCACCAGTGTCATTGAATGTCTGTTCTTTTCATGAACCAAACGCAGTGTCATTGCATGTGTGTTCCTCTAGACAAACCACATAAGGATCCACCGGTGTTACCGCATGTTTGTTCTTTTCATGAAGCACATAAGGATCCACCAATTTAATTGGATGTGTGTTCTTCTCATGAACCACACATGGATCCACTAGTGTCATTGCATGTCTGTTCTTTTCATGAACCACAGCTGGAGTCATTGCATGTCTGTTACATCCATAAACCACACATGGATCCACCAGTGTTATTGCATGTCTGTTCTTTTCATGAACCACACCCAATGTCATTGCATGTCTGTTCTTTTCATGAAACACATAAGGATCCACCGGTGTCATTGCATGTATGTTCTTCTCACAAACCACATAAGGATCCACCTAGTGTCATTGCATATCTGTTCTTTTCATGAACCACACCTGGTGTCATTGCATGTGTGTTCCTCTAGACAAACCACATAAGGATCCACCGGTGTCATTGCATGTTTGTTCTTTTCATGAACCACATAAGGATCCACCAGTGTCATTGCATGTCTGTTTTTTTCATGAACCAAACCTAGTGTCATTGCATGTGTGTTCCTCTAGACAAACCACATAAGTCATTGCATGTTTGTTCTTTTCATGAACCAAACCCAGTGTCATTGCATGTGTGTTCCTCTAGACAAACCACATAAGAATCCACCAGTGTCACTACATGTCTGTTCTTTTCATAAACCACATAAGGATCCACCAGTGTCATTGGATATGTGTTCTTCTCATGAACCACACATAGATCCACCAGTGTCATTGCATGTCTGTTCTTTTCATGAACCACAGCTAGAGTCATTGCATGTCTGTTACTTCCATAAACCACACATGGATTCACCGGTGTCATTGCATGTCTGTTCTTTTCATGAACCACACCTAGTGTCATTGCATGTCTATTCTTTTCATGAATCACATAAGGATCCACCAGTGTCATTGCATGTCTGTTCTTTTCATGAACCAAACTCAGTGTCATTGCAGGTGTGTTCCTACAAACCACATAAGGATCCACCGGTGTTACTGCATGTCTGTTCTTTTCATGAACCACATAACGATCCACCAATGCCATTGGATGTGTGTTCTTCTCATGAACCACACATGGATCCTCCATTGTCATTGCATGTATGTTATTTTCATGAACCACAGCTAGAGTCATTGCATGTCTGTTACTTCCATAAACCACACATGGATCCACCGGTGTCATTGCATGTCTATTCTTTTCATGAACCACACCTAGTGTCATTGCATGTCGGTTCTTTTCATGAACCACATAAGGATCCACCGGTGTCATTGCATGTCTGTTCATTTCATGAATCACATAAGGATCCACCAGTGTCATTAAATGTCTGTTCTTTTCATGAACCAAACCCAGTGTCATTGCATGTGTGTTCCTCTAGACAAACCACATAAGGATCCACCGGTGTTACTGCATGTCTGTTCTTTTCATGAACCACATAAGGATCCATCAGTGTCATTGGATGTGTGTTCTTCTCATGAACCACACATGGATCCACCAGTGTCATTGCATGTATGTTCTTCTCACAAACCACATAAGGATCCACCTAGTGTCATTGCATGTCTGTTCTTTTCATGAACCACACCCGGTGTCATTGCATGTGTGTTCCTCTAGACAAAGCACATAAGGATCCACCGGTGTCATGGCATGTCTGTTCTTTTCATGAACCACATAAGGATCCACCTGTGTCATTGGATGTGTGTTCTTATCATGAACCACACCCAGTGTCATTGCATGTCTGTTCCTCTAAACAAACCACATAAGGATCCACCAGTGTCATTGCATGTTTATTCTTTTCATGAACCACACCCGGTGTCATTACATGTGTGTTCTTCTAAAAAAACACATAAGTCATTGCATGTCTGTTGTTTTCATGAACCACACCCAGTGTCATTGCATGTGTGTTCCTCTAGACAAACCACATAAGGATCCACCGGTGTCACTGCATGTCTCTTCATTTCATGAACCACATAAGGATCCACCAGTGTCATTGGATGTGTGTTCTTCTCATGAACCACACATGGATCCACCAGTGTCATTGCATGTCTGTTCTTTTTATGAACCACAGCTAGAGTCATTGCATGTCTATTACTTCCATAAATCACACATGGATCCACCGGTGTCATTGCATGTCTGTTCTTTTCATGAACCACACCCAGTGTCATTGCATGTCGGTTCTTTTCATGAACCACATAAGGATCCACCAGTGTCATTGCATGTCTGTTCTTTTCATGAATCACATAAGGATCCACCAGCGTCATTGCATGTCTGTTCTTTTCATGAACCAAACCTAGTGTCATTGCATGTGTGTTCCTACAAACCACATAAGGATCCACCGGTGTCACTACATGTCGGTTCTTTTCATGAACCACATAAGGATCCACCAGTGTCATTGGATGTGTGTTCTTCTCATGAACCACACATGGATCCACCAGTGTCATTGCATGCCTGTTCTTTTCATGAACCACATCTAGAATCGTTGCATGTCTGATACTTCCATAAACCACACATAGATCCACCGGTGTCATTGCATGTTTGTTATTTTCATGAACCACACCCAGTGTCATTGCATCTTAGTTCTTTTCATGAACCACATAAGGATCCACCGGTGTTATTGCTTGTTTGTTCTTTTCATGAACCACATAAGGATCCACCAGTGTCATTGCATGTCTGTTTTTTCATGAACCAAACCCAGTGTCATTGCATGTGTGTTCCTCTAGACAAACCACATAAGGATCCACCAGTGTCACTACATGTCTGTTCTTTTCATAAAACACATAAGGATCCACCAGTGTCATTGGATGTGTGTTCTTCTCATGAACCACACATGGATCCACCAGTGTCATTGCATGTCTATTCTTTTCATGAACCACAGCTAGAGTCATTGCATGTCTGTTACTTCCATAAACCACACATGGATCCACCGGTGTCATTGCATGTATGTTCTTTTCATGAACCACACCTACTGTCATTGCATGTATATTCTTTTCATGAACCACCTAAGGATCAACCATTGTCATTGCATGTCTATTCTTTTCATGAATCACATAAGGATCCACCAGTATCATTGCATGTCTGTTCTTTTCATGAACCAAACCCAGTGTCATTGCATATATGTTCTTTTCATGAACCACACCCGGTGTCATTGCATATATGTTCTTTTCATGAACCACACCCGGTGTCATTGCATGTGTGTTCCTCTAGACAAACCACATAAGGATCCACCAGTGTCACTGCATGTCTGTTCTTTTCATGAACCACATAAGGATCCACCAGTATCATTGGATGTGTGTTCTTCTCATGAACCACAACCAGTGCCATTGCATGTATGGTCCTCTAAACATACCACATAAGGATCCACCAGTGTCATTGCATGTCTGTTCTTCTCATGAACCACACGTAGTGTCATTGCATGTGTGTTCTTCTAAACAAACCACATAAGTCATTGCATGTCTATTCTTTTCATGAACCAAACCCAGTGTCATTGCATGTGTGTTCCTCTAGACAAACCACATAAGGATCCAACGGTGTTACTGCATGCCTGTTCTTTTCATGAACCACATAAGTATCCACCAGTGTCATTGGATGTGTGTTCTTCTCATGAACCACACATGGATCCACCAGTGTCATTGCATGTCTATTCTTTTCATGAACCACAGCTAGAGGCATTGCATGTATGTTACTTCCATACACCACACATGGATCCATCGGTGTCATTGCATGTCTGTTCTTTTCATGAACCACACCCAGTGTCATTGCATGTCTATTCTTTTCATGAACCACATAAGGATCCACTAGTGTCATTACATGTCTATTCTTCTGACAAACCACCTAAGGATCTACCTAGTGTCATTGCATGTCTATTCTTTTCATGAACCACACCCGGTGGCATTGCATGTTTGTTCCTTTCATGAATCACATAAGGATCCACCAGTGTCATTGCATGTCTGTTCTTTTCATGAACCACACTCGGTGTCATTGCATGTGTGTTCCTACAAACCACATAAGGATCCACCGTTGTCACTTCATGTCTGTTCTTTTCATGAACCACATAAGGATCCACCAGTGTCATTGGATGTGTGTTCTTCTCATGAACCACACCCAGTGTCATTGCATGCTTGTTCCTCTGAACAAACCACATAAGGATCCACCAGTGTCATTGCATGTATGTTATTTTCATGAACCACAACCAGTGTCATTGCATGTGTGTTCTCCTAAACAAACCACATAAGTCATTGCATGTCTGTTCTTTTAATGAAGCACACCCAGTGTCATTACATGTGTGTTCCTCTAGACAAACCACATAAGGATCCACCGGTGTCACTGCATGTCTGTTCTTTTCATGAACCACATAAGGATCCACTAGTGTCATTGGATGTGTGTTCTTCTCATGAACCACACATGGATCCAGTAGTGTCATTGCATGTCTGTTCTTTTCATGAACCATAGCTAGAGTCATTGCATGTCTGTTACTTCCATAAACCACACATGGATCCACCGATGTCATTGCATGTCTATTCTTTTCATGAACCACACCCAGTGTCATTGCATGTCAGTTCTTTTCATGAACCACATAAGGATCCACCGGTGTCATTGCATGTCTGTTCTTTTCATGAACCACATAAGGATCCACCGGTGTCATTGCATGTCTGTTCTTTTCAAGAACCACATAAGGATCCACCAGTGTCATTGCATGTCTATTCTTTTCATGAACCACAACTAGAGTCATTGCATGTATGTTACTTCCATACACCACACATGGATCAATCGGTGTCATTCCATGTCTGTTCTTTTCATGAACCACACCCAGTGTCATTGCATGTCTATTCTTTTCATGAACCACATAAGGATCCACTAGTGTCATTGCATGTCTATTCTTCTGATAAACCACCTAAGGATCTACCTAGTGTCATTGCATGTTTGTTCTTTTCATGAACCACACCCGGTGTCATTACATGTGTGTTCTTCTAAAAAAACACATAAGTCATTGCATGTCTGTTCTTTTCATGAACCACACCCAGTGTCATTGCATGTGTGTTCCTCTAGACAAACCACATAAGGATCCACCGGTGTCACTGCATGTCTCCTCATTTCATGAACCACATAAGGATCCACCAGTGTCATTGGATGTGTGTTCTTCTCATGAACCACACATGGATCCACCAGTGTCATTGCATGTCTGTTCTTTTCATGAACCACGGCTAGAGTCATTGCATGTCTATTACTTCCATAAACCACACATGGATCCACCGGTGTCATTGCATGTCTGTTCTTTTCATGAACCACACCCAGTGTCATTGCATGTCGGTTCTTTTCATGAACCACATAAGGATCCACCAGTGTCATTGCATGTCTGTTCTTTTCATGAATCACATAAGGATCCACTAGCGTCATTGCATGTTTGTTCTTTTCATGAACCAAACCTAGTGTCATTGCATGTGTGTTCCTACAAACCACATAAGGATCCACCGGTGTCACTGCATGTCTGTTCTTTTCATGAACCACATAAGGATCCACCAGTGTCATTGGATGTGTGTTCTTCTCATGAACCACACATGGATCCACCAGTGTCATTGCATGCCTGTTCTTTTCATGAACCACATCTAGAGTCATTGCATGTCTGATACTTCAATAAACCAAACATGGATCCACCGGTGTCATTGCATGTCTGTTCTTTTCATGAACCACACCCAGTGTCATTGCATGTCAGTTCTTTTCATGAACCACATAAGGATCCACCGGTGTCATTGCTTGTTTGTTCTTTTCATGAACCACATAAGGATCCACCAGTGTCATTGCATGTCTGTTTTTTTCATGAACCAAACCCAGTGTCATTGCATGTGTGTTCCTCTAGACAAACCACATAAGTCATTGCATGTCTGTTCTTTTCATGAACCAAACCCAGTGTCATTGCATGTGTGTTCCTCTAGACAAACCACATAAGGATCCACCAGTGTCACTACATGTCTGCTCTTTTCATAAAACACATAAGGATCCACTAGTGTCATTGGATGTGTGTTTTTCTCATGAACCACACATGGATCCACCACTGTCATTGCATGTCTGTTCTTTTCATGAACCACAGCTAGAGTCATTGCATGTATGTTACTTCCATAAACCACACATGGATCCACCGGTGTCATTGCATGCCTGTTCTTTTCATGAACCACACCTAGTGTCATTGCATATCTATTCTTTTCATGAACCACCTAAGGATCCACCATTGTTATTGCATGTCTATTCTTTTCATGAATCACATAAGGATCCACCGGTATCATTGCATGTCTGTTCTTTTCATGAACCAAACCCAGTGTCATTGCATATATGTTCTTTTCATGAACCACACCCGGTGTCATTGCATATATGTTCTTTTCATGAACCACACCCGGTGTCATTGCATGTGTGTTCCTCTAGACAAACCACATAAGGATCCACCAGTGTCACTGCATGTCTGTTCTTTTCATGAACCACATAAGGATCCACCAGTGTCATTGGATGTGTGTTCTTCTCATGAACCACAACCAGTGCCATTCCATGTCTGGTCCTCTAAACAAACCACATAAGGATCCACCAGTGTCATTGCATGTCTGTTCTTCTCATGAACCACACCTAGTGTCATTGCATGTGTGTTCTTCTAAACAAACCACATAAGTCATTGCATGTCTATTCTTTTCATGAACCAAACCCAGTGTCATTGCATGTGTGTTCCTCTAGACAAACCACATAAGGATCCACCGGTGTTACTGCATGCCTGTTCTTTTCATGAACCACATAAGGATCCACCAGTGTCATTGGATGTGTGTTATTATCATGAACCACACATGGATCCACCATTGTCATTGCATGTCTATTCTTTTCATGAACTACAGCTAGAGTCATTGCATGTATGTTACTTCCATACACCACACATGGATCCATCGGTGTCATTGCATGTCTGTTCTTTTCATGAACCACACCCAGTGTCATTGCATGTCTATTCTTTTCATGAACCACATAAGGATCCACTAGTGTCATTGCATGTCTGTTCTTCTGACAAACCACCTAAGGATCTACCTAGTGTCATTGCATGTCTGTTGTTTTCATGAACCACACCCGGTGGCATTGCATGTTTGTTCCTTTCATGAATCACATAAGGATCCACCAGTGTCATTGCATGTCTGTTCTTTTCATGAACCACACTCGGTGTCATTGCATGTGTGTTCCTACAAACCACATAAGGATCCACCGGTGTCACTTCATGTCTGTTTTTTTCATGAACCACATAAGGATCCACCAGTGTCATTGGATGTGTGTTCTTCTCATGAACCACACCCAGTGTCATTGCATGCTTGTTCCTCTAAACAAACCACTTAAGGATTCACCAGTGTCATTGCATGTATGTTCTTTTCATGAACCACACCCAGTGTCATTGCATGTGTGTTCTCCTAAACAAACCACATAAGTCATTGCATGTTTGTTCTTTTCATGAAGCACACCCAGTGTCATTGCATGTGTGTTCCTCTAGACAAACCACATAAGGATCCACCGGTGTCACTGCATGTCTGTTCTTTTCATGAACCACATAAGGATCCACTAGTGTCATTGGATGTGTGTTCTTCTCATGAACCACACATGGATCCACTAGTGTCATTGCATGTCTGTTCTTTTCATGAACCAGAGCTAGAGTCATTGCATGTCTGTTACTTCCATAAACCACACATGGATCCACCGGTGTCATTGCATGTCTATTCTTTTCATAAACCACACCCAGTGTCATTGCATGTCACTTCTTTTCATGAACCACATAAGGATCCACCGGTGTCAGTGCATGTCTATTTTTTTCATGAACCACATAAGGATCCACCAGTGTCATTGCATGTCTGTTCTTTTCATGAACCACACCCAGTGTCATTGCATGTGTGTTCCTCTAGACAAACCACATAAGGATCGACCGGTGTCACTGCATGTCTATTCTTTTCATGAACCACATAAGGATCCACTTGTGTTATTGGATGTGTGTTCTTTTCATGAACCACACCTAATGTGATTGCATGTTTGTTCCTCTAAACAAACCACATAAGGATCGACCAGTGTCATTGCATGTCTGTTCTTTTAATGAACCATACCCAGTGTCATTGCATGTGTGTTCTTCTAAACAAACCACATAAGTCATTGCATGTATGTTCTTTTCATGAACCACACCCCGTGTCATTGCATGTGTGTTCCTCTAGACAAACCACAGAAGGATCCACCGGTGTCACTGCATGTATGTTCTTTTCATGAACCACATAAGGATCCACCAGATTCATTGGATGTGTGTTCTTCTCATGAACCACACATGGATCTACTGGTGTCATTGCATGTCTGTTCCTTTCATGAACCACAGCTAGAGTCATTGCATGTCTGTTACTTCCATAAACCACACATGGATCCACCAGTGTCATTGCATGTCTGTTCTTTTCATGAACCACACCCAGTGTCATTGCATGTGTGTTCCTCTAGACAAACCACATATGGATCCACCAGTGTCATTGCATGTTTGTTCTTTTCATGAACCACAGCTAGAGTCCAGAAGTGTCATTTGATGTGTGTTCTTCTCATGAACTACATAAGGAGCCACCTAGTGTCATTGCATATATGTTCTTTTCATGAACCACACCCGGTGTAATTGCATGTGTGTTCCTCTAGACAAACCACATAAGGATCCACCGGTGTCACTGCATGTCTGTTCTTTTCATGAACCACATAAGGATCCACCATTGTCATTGGATGTGTGTTCTTCTCATGAACCACACTCAGTGTCATTGCATGTATGTTCCTCTAAACAAACCACATAAGGATCCACCAGTGTCATTGCATGTCTATTCTTCTCATGAACCACACCCGGTGTCATGTGTGTTCTTCTAAACAAACCACATAAGTCATTGCATGTCTGTTCTTTTCATGAACCAAACCCAGTGTCATTGCATGTGTGTTCCTCTAGACAAACCACCTAAGGATCCACTGGTGTTACTGCATGTCTATTCTTTTCATGAACCACATAAGGATCCACTAGTGTCATTGGATGTGTGTTCTTCTCATGAACCACACATGGATCCACCAGTGTCATTTCATGTCTGTTCTTTTCATGAACCACAGCTAGAGTCATTGCATGTATGTTACTTCCATACACCACACATGGATCCACCGGTGTCATTGCATGTCTGTTCTTTTCATGAACCACACCCAGTGTCACTGCATGTTTGTTCTTTTCATGAACCACATAATGATCCACCAGTGTCATTGCATGTCTGTTCTTCTCACAAACCACATAAGGATCTACCTAGTGTCATTGCATGTCTGTTCTTTTCATGAACCACACCCGGTGTCATTGCATGTGTGTTCCTCTAGACAAACCACATAAGGATCCACCGGTGTCACTGCATGTCTGTTCTTTTCATGAACCACATAAGGATCCACCAGTGTCATTGGATGTGTGTTCTTCTCGTGAACCACACCTAGTGTCATTACATGCTTGTTCCTCAAAACAAACCACATAAGGATCCACCAGTGTCATTGCATGTATGTTCTTTTCATGAACCACACCCAGTGTCATTGCATGTGTGTTCTTCTAAATAAACCACATAAGTCATTTCATGTCTATTATTTTCATGAACCACACCCAGTGTTATTGCATGTGTGTTCCTCTAGACAAACCAGATAAGGATCCACCGGTGTCACTGCATGTCTGTTCTTTTCATGAACCACATAAGGATCCACTAGTGTCATTGGATGTGTGTTCTTCTCATGAACCACACATGGATCCACTAGTGTCATTGCATGTACATTCTTTCATGAACCACAGCTAGAGTCATTGCATGTCTGTTACTTCCATAAACCACACATGGATCCACCGGTGTCATTGCATGTCTGTTCTTTTCATGAACCACACCCAGTGTCATTGCATGTCAGTTCTTTTCATGAACCACATAAGGATCCACCAGTGTCATTGCATGTCTGTTCTTTTCATGAACCACATAAGGATCCACCAGTGTCATTGCATGTCTGTTCTTTTCATGAACCACACCCAGTGTCATTGCATGTGTGTTCCTCTAGACAAACCACATAAGGATCCACCGGTGTCACTGCATGTCTATTCTTTTCATGAACCACATAAGGATCCACCAGTGCCATTGGATGTGTGTTCTTTTCATGAACCACACCTAGTGTGATTGCATGTTTGTTCCTCTAAACAAACCACATAAGGATCCACCAGTGCATTGCATGTCTGTTCTTTTCATGAACTATACCCAGTGCCATTGCATGTGTGTTCTTCTAAACAACCCACATAAGTCATTGCATGTCTGTTCTTTTCATGAACCACACCCGGTGTCATTGCATGTGAGTTCCTCTAAACAAACCACATAAGGATCCACCGGTGTCACTGCATGTTTGTTCTTTTCATGAACCACATAAGGATCCACCAGTGTCATTGGATGTGCGTTCTTCTAATGAACCACACATGGATCCACTAGTGTCATTGCATGTCTGTTCTTTTCATAAACCACAGCTAGAGTTATTGCATGTCTGTTACTTCCATAAACCACACATGGATCCACCAGTGTCATTGCATGTCTGTTCTTTTAATGAACCACATCTAGTGTCATTGCATGTGTGTTCCTCTAGACAAACCACATATGGATCCACCAGTGTCATTGCATGTCTGTTCTTTTCATGAACCATAAATAGAGTCCAGAAGTGTCATTGGATGTGTGTTCTTCTCATGAACCACACATGGATCCACCAGTGGCATTGCATGTCTGTTCTTTTCATGAATCAGAGCTAGAGTCATTGCATGTCTGTTACTTCCATAAACAACATATGGATCCACCTAGTGTGATTGCATGTTTGTTCTTTTCACAAACCACACATGGATACACCAGTGTCATTGCATGGGTGGCCGTTATCCCGAGTCTTCTAGAAGGCACGCCCTAACATAGTTGTTCTGCTTGACGATTGTTACATACCGTTCGATCGGGGCGCTTGGACGATTGGGATGGTCTTCGTGAGAGCGATCCGCGAGTAGGTTGTTCTGCGGCATGATTGGCCACGCTTGGTCTAGACAAACTGGCAACACCGGGCGCTCCCCTGTTGCAAGTGTCATGACTCACGAGTTCAGTGGGCCATATCCTAGTGTCAAGTCCCCATTAGTTCTCTTCCTCTCCGTACTTCTCTTCCTTCCCCTCGAAGAAACTTTCCCCACTTCACTCCCATCCTGCCGTAGCCGCAAGCCGACGGTGCCTCCATCCCAATCCCCTCTCCGACAGCCACCCCCTCCCCTCTTGCAATGGGTTCAAGGGGAGACGACGAGGAAACGCATCGTGACGACAGGGGCGGTGATTTTGATGTGATTCGTCTCATCTATATTTCTATCATCTGTGGCTAGTTATCTATTTTTTGAGCTAGATCTAATATGTTTACTCATGCGCGTATGATGTGTTAGGCCAATCAGATGATGTATGACTCCGACTATCATGGTTTAGCGGATGAAGATAGTCCTCTGCTATGTAAACATGGATATGTGCCCGCTAAATTTGTAGCGTTCAAAGGACGAAACGCAGGCAGGAGGTTTCTACGGTGTCAAGTACATCGTACAATGATGCAAGGCAGAAGTTGCGGTGTTGTCAAATGGGTAGATCTAGAGTGGCCCAAATCGATGCAGAAAACGCTGGACAAACTATGGGAAATGACTATTGAGTTGAAAGAATCTGTATTTAGCTCACTTCTTGATAGTGTTGAGATGAAGCTATGGGAACCAGTTGACACGACCAAGCATAAGCGAGAT
The DNA here is from genome assembly GCA_023614405.1 of Avena insularis. Classification (NCBI taxonomy): domain Eukaryota; kingdom Viridiplantae; phylum Streptophyta; class Magnoliopsida; order Poales; family Poaceae; genus Avena; species Avena insularis. Next base: position 258,788,121 of record CM042690.1, on the reverse strand, counting down.
CTCAGGTGGGTGCAAGACAAGGTTAGCAAAGTCGAGAAGGAGAGGGACGCGGCGTTGGCCCTGAAGGCTAAAGCAGAGCAAGAACTGACTCAAGCAAGGAATGATCTCCACCAGGCCAAAGTCCTGCAGTTCACAACTACGAGTATTGACAAGTGCATGAGGAAAAATGCAGAGAAACAATTGAAGTTGTGCAAGGAAGATGCTAAAAGGAAGGAGCAGACGATTCGATCCTTGCTCTCGTAGGAAGATGCACATCGGGCTAAGATTAGGAAGATCAAGGAGATGTGTGATAACTAGTTTTATTTAGCTTAAGCTCCGTGCCTTTTTAAGTTGTAATAGTTGTACTTGTTGACCTAGCGGTCTGAACTATTGGTCGAGTCGGGGAGGAAAACAATTGCTCTCCGTTAGTCGACCTGCATTACTTCTTTTGTCGACCAATGCCCTTGGATATTCCGTCGCTAAACCGTCGTCCTCGTGTACAAATAGAGGCGCCACAGTAAGCCGTCGCCCATCCTCGTCCTCTCCAATCTCCACTGCGCCGTCGCTTCGTCATCCATCCCCTCACTCTCTCTCCAATATCCACCGCGCCGCCATGGAGATGCCCGATCTGAACTTCTACGAGGCGGTGATGTTCGTGAACTTCAACATCCTCGTGCCGCCAGCCGCGACGATGCCCCACGGATGGCGCATCAGCTCTGCGGGGGTGCCGGTGGCTCTGCTCCCTGGCCGAGCCGAGATGGAGTGCGAAATCGCGGCGCGCCGCTGCCAGATGCCCGTGTGGAAGAGGGCGCTGCCTCGGTACGCGGCAGCCAGCCCGTACTGGCCGGCGTTGTTCAAGAAGAAGCGGAAGGCCAAGATTGGCAACCGCATCGTTGAGGGGCGCGTGGTGCACCGGGATCTCCACAATCGAGAAGGGCGGGAGAGGTTCTGGTCCGTCCCTGGACGGACCAAGTACACCGTCATCGCCGCCGCTCGCCGCGAAGAGGTGCTCCGTCTCGCGAACAATGCGGAAATCATGGAGGTTCCGTCAGACAGCAACGAGGAAGCCGGCGGCTCGGAGGACAGTGGCAGCAGAAGTGAAATTGTTGACTAGTGGTTGAATTAATGTAGGTTGTGAAATCACACCTTTGTTTATAGAATTTGTGGTGGAAGTAATGAAATGCCTCGATTTAGATCTCTGTCTTAATTAATTTGTGGAAGAATTTGTGATTTAGATCAATTTTTGCCTCGATTTAGATCTCTGTCCCGGATTGGGAACGTGACAGTGGACCAAAGACACCTTTTCTACTAGTGTATTCTGACATTGGTGGTTTGTTTAAACGTAATATACGTGGATTGTGCCGCATGCAAATGGCACAACCACAATTTATAAAGTGGAAGCATGTACACCCGGTTACTGGAGATCCGGGAGCTTCGCGGATCACGAGGGGATGCGAGGAGCGGAGGCGAGATAGACGGGCTCAAAATTAGGCCAGAAAGTGGTACCATTTCCTCCTCATCTGGGCATTATCGGTGAGAACATTGTTGTTTATGTTGCCACGTCGTTGTGCAGCATCTGAAATAAGTTGCTGCTTCGTGGAGTGTGGCAGCTTAAATAATTTATTTCTATGCCACTTACATTCTGTCGTATTTGGACACCTCCTACCCCTTAGCAATCGTGGAACCGGTGCTGCGTGTTTTCAGATAGCAGTGGCACAATCACAATTTCGGATTCAACTACTGACTCGGGCATTTCCAAACCCTAAGTCGCGGTACATTTTACTCAAAGGACGTGGATAGATTGTTTCGCTCAGCAACGTGCCACATACAGAGCTCCAGAATTTAACAGAATTACATATATAGGTTCAAGTTCAACACATTACTATGCATCTTCATTGCCAGCAGCCTTCTTCCGCAGCCTGGGTGCCAAGCCTTCGCGTCCACTGGCTTCTTCATTTCCTGTCTTCGTCCTCTTCCTCAGTTCCAATTTTCTTAGCTTTACGTACTCTGTATCGCTAGGACAATGGGCACCCGAATCGTGTCCAACATCATCTTTTCACTCGTTTTTAATTTCTTCGAGCAGCAAAATGACTGACCCGGTAGTCATGTTTCTAACCTTGCGGCGCTTCCTGTCAAAGAAACAAGACTGTTGCATAAATGCCCAATATCTACAGAGTAAATAAAACAAAATTATAATTCAGCACAAACATGCGAACCCCAAGAGACCTTTGCTTACCAGGAGCTAATTGGGTTCGAGCAACCACCATGTCCAAGAATAGAAGGGCGACTCCCAGTTGCAGCAGCTTCTACATCCAGTACATCATATTTTAGCTCAAACATGGCAACTGAAGCATACCTTTTCATCAATCCAATTAGCTGATTGTCACACGTTAGAGGAACCATGATGCCACGTTCATCCATGAAACTGAACTTTGCAATCTGCTTTGGCCATAATTCATCATGATTACGCGGAACAACAATCATACCAGATATAGTGCAGATCTGCGCAGGCGCTTCTTCCATCGTGATACAATGGTGTCCATACCACTTGTCCTTAGAGTCGTACCTATAGAGGACTACCGTAACCAGGTAAGGGGGGTCCGTGGATATCCCACTTGACAGAAAACTGTGGACAAAATATGTTTGTCAGCGTTGGGCTAACAAACAATTTGAAGTTCAGTAGCCAACTAGCAGTTATAATTAGTGCGAATAGCAAAGATAAGGGTCGCTCACCCGCTTGTAGCCAGAACTTCTTCTTCCTTGGTAGTAGGATCTGCCATCCTCCGAGCTGCTCGGCTCGTCGGCGGCGGAGGCGGGCTAGAGCCTCGCAACGGCGGCTACGACATGCACCATTGGAGCTCGGGATCAGCGACTGCGCGCAACAACTTGGCGCCAGAAGTCAAATGTCCGAAAGGATCATCCTGCCTGGAGGGTGGATTCCGACGCTGCCGGTGCTAGGGGAAAGGTGGGAATGGATTTATGAAATTGGTCAACGCATCCAATCCACTTAGCTACTCGATTTGCCTAAGAGCTTGCCGTGTTGGCGCTCGCGTCACGGACAGATGATTGACATAAGGGTCTCGACTGTCTACTTTACGGGGCAGTTTAACGGAATGTTTGAATTTAGCAGTGGTGAGATGACTTTGCCTCGAAATGGCCCCTCTCAGTAGTTGGCGGCCCAACTTTTCAAAACACGGCAATTTCAGGCAACTTAGGTACCGCCATGCGCTGCCTGCGAACTTTGGTACCGCAGACGAACAGGCCCTGCCAAATAGCCTGTTCTGATTGGTTTTGTATGAATTTGCTCAGACTAGATAAGTTTTTTACTACCATGGCCTCCACTTTTCAAACAAGTTGTATGGTTTTGCTCCTACCTAACAAGTTGTTGTACCTGGAGTGCTAAGAGCATCTCCACTCGGGGGCCTCAAAGGCCCCCATAGCGTTTTGGGGGGCGTCGGCGCGAAAATTCGAGCCTAACGCTTCCATTATTTTGGTAGCGGCGGCCGATTACCGCCGGCGCTTGGCAAACCTAATGTACAGGGAGGCGAGCGGGGGCGCCGGATGGACGCGTGGCAGGGCGGGTGGCGGGAAGATTAGGCGGGAGCGCGCACGTCAAACCGCCCCGGTCAAAGCTGGCTCGCGTGGCATCCGCGTAGAGCCGTTCTTCCTCGCCATCAGCGCCGAGTAATGGCGCTGCTCACCGCAGCCTTCCTGGCAAACGGCAGTGGGCGGTGCAGCCGACGCATCCCGTCAAAGGGGCATGACGGCGTTAATGCCCACCGCTCGCCTCCCTCTCCCCTAGTATAAAAACCCGCGGTGGTTTCCATTGCCGCCGCACGCGCATTACCTCGACGGCGAGCTCCACCATCTCCTCCCCCAAACGTCACCCTCTTCTTCCTCTCTCTCTCTCTGCGATGGCGCTACGACGGCTATGTGTGGCGGCGTATGGTTTAGCCGCCTCTGGCTCCATGTTGGCGAGCGCGGTATGGGCGCCGCTACCCCGTCCCGCCAGCTTTTTGGCTCCCGAAGGGGTGGGCGGTGAGCCGCGGCGGCCTCGTTGTGCCGCCCATCCCCACCGGCGCGACCTGCAGGGCCGCCATCTACGAGCACTACTGGGGGTGCTCACCGATGCGGAGCACAACGACCCCCAGTGGGATCCCGACAACCTCCAGGCGTGGGCGGCGTTCTTCGCGTGGCAGCGCGAGGAACGCATCGAACCTGACGGCGTTAGCCGCCGCCGACCAACTTCACAACAGCGAAGGCGGCGGTGGTGGGCGCTCGGGCGGACTCTCTCACAGGTCTGGAGCACATCGCCAACGGCAACAACCCGCCGTTGGTGATGCCGCCGCGCATCCCGCGCGATCGCCAGCAGGCCGCCAGCAACCGCTGGGCGCCCCGCCGCGCGCCGTCAACGTCCTCCTCCTCCTACTCCTCCTCATGGTCGTCGACGTCCCCGATGCGGTACTCGTCATACCCCTCGTCGTCGCCGCGCTACCTCGCGCTCCCGCCGGTGAAGGACGAGCCGGTGAGCCCACCGCGCAGGCGCCGCGCGCCTCCCTCGCCGCCTCCGCTTGGGCATGCCCAAGCCCGAGCCCAAGAAGGAGTGGATGCCACCGCCAGAGTACAAGGCGGCAGCGCTCGGTGGCGACGGCGAGACCGGAAGAATTTCCGGTCGGAGGATGCCGGAGCGAGCATCCTTCAACGTCCTGCGGCGCCACCGACGAGTTCGCCGCCCGGTTGGTCCGCAGACTGGCGGCGGAGAGCGAGCCGCAGCGCCACGTCGTCGTCGTCGACAGCGACGATGACGAGGGAGCGGCTGGTCCTTCCACGCGGACGGCGCGCAGGACTAGCGGCGAGGGGTGCAGCCGTCTGCTGCCGCCGAAGGACGAGCTGCCCGGCGACGACGACGAGGAGGACGCCATGTTCGACTACACCGTGGCGATGTACTGCCGGCTTGGGATCGGCCGTGGCCGCCATTAGATGACGTTTTTTTTTGTTTTTTGTAAAATTTTGTTAAGTTTAAACTGTTCGTTAAACTTTAACTTTAAACTGTTTCTCTAAATTTCTCCTAAATTGAAAAAATTTAAATTTTGTTATGGGGGGCACGGCTGGGAGCCAGTCCCCCCCCTCCCCCTCCATTTGGCAACATCGTGCCGACACCTCCCCATACGGATAGAAAACAGGCCGCGTCGGAGCTTATATAGGGGTTACGAGTGAAAATGTTCTAATACCTCGTCGTACTAGTACTCCACAAAAGACAATACAGAGTACGGACACACCCATCCAACAGCGGGCGAGCTCTTGCGGCCGGCCGTTTCCTGGCTCTTCCTGTGGCCGCTTCAGCAATGACGATGGACTACGGAAGCCGATGCGGTCCGATCTTTATTTTCCTGTATGTATACTACCTTCGTTACATAATGTAAACTTTTCTAGCAGTTTAAATACATTTTATTTTTGGAAAAAAGGCTGTAGTACATCATCAATACGAACGAATTCCATTATGTTGTTGTATTTGCACCTTTTTGTTTTCGGACGACGTACTAGGTACAAATATATACTTCTCTACTACTAGGTACGACTGGCATAACAACATTTTATAGAGAAAATTCCTTATTTGACACTACTTCTTAATATGATTCTTTATTTGATTCTACAAAAATTTCGCTTCCTTATTTGATCACTTGTGTAAATTTTTTGCCTTATATAACACTAGCGTTAGCTCCGTTAAGTATTTTCGTCAATTTTTCTCCAGCCGGACCCAGATACCCTGGTTTACTCGTTTCACTCGTGCATGTCTAACAGTCGACCGAACGGGACGGTGGTCATGCCGGGAAGGCCGGCACGTGTGTGCCATGGTGTTACGACGTGTTCCTGCAGGCTGCAGGCTGCAGGCTGCAGATGGGGACGCTGCTCGTGGCGAGGTGGTGCGGCACTGCAGCGTCGTGTTTGTGTTGTTCTTCTTCACACAGCTAAGCAGGTTTTCCTCGTGGACATGGCGTATGCGTATGCGTACGTAGAGAAGAACGGATGAAGCTACCAGTGGTCGGCGATGCCTTGAAGGCTGACCGCGCGGCCGGACACCGGCGGTTGCTCTGCTGACATTCTTGTCCGTGCTCGACGACTGACCCAGTTGCGCATACCTCGACCTGCTGATGAGCCAGTTCGTGGCTTCGACGAACGCTCATCGCCAACTCAGTCCACGAGCTACAGGCCTGCAACCACTGGTGTGTACACGCGAGCTCCCCGGTTTACTCACAAATGGCTGAACATGCACGGTACAGTCTAAAGTTCACAAGTAAACAATACTTCACACTATAGCAGAATTTCTTGTATTTTTGTTACATTATACACCAGGGGTAAAAATGTCTTTGTATGTTCCCAGTTAACCCTTAGCTGTTAAAATGCACTAGAGTGTCATATAAGGCAATAAATTTACGGAAGTGGTTAAATAAGGAAGAAAAAAAATTCAGTGTTAAATAAGAAATCATATTGGAAAGTAGTGTAAAATAAGGAATTTTCTCCATTTTATACGAGTTCGAATCCTGTCCGGCCGTACGTAGATCCTTTTGTTGGTCTGGATTAAAGAACTTGGTGGGTGGAGATTTTGGAGGAATAAAACAGGTGGGTGGCAGCACAACTCAACAAGCCTTTCACACTCCACTGCCCGGACAAACGTCAAACAGCTCCTACTAGAATAGTATGTGCAGATAATTAGAGCGAAAAACATTAATCAATCCATCTAACATTAGGAGTAGAACCTCAATCTTCTGACAGTGACATGACATGCTTATGTGGCTCCATTTGCTAGTAATGTCCATTCTTCTTTCAAGTTACAAACGAATGTAAATACGTACTCGTATAAGTACATAGCTACAGCTTACAATGATGCTGACGATGAAAACACACGAGCAGAAACTGACAAACCGCACCGCCACACCGGACTCCGGACTCCGGAGGAGCCAGATGAGATCCATTGACAAGTGTGCCGGCACCCTAGTTCTCCTCGCCACCTATCCACTTGTGCACCACGTCATCCAGAGCGGTCGTGGCGGCACCTCCCTCACCGAGACCTTCCTCCGCCGCCTTCTGCAGCTCCGCAACCTTGGCTCGTACCTCCGCGCCTTTGCCTTGGCCCACCATGACCTCCCTCACCACCGCGGCGATCTCCTCCTTCTTCTTCGTCTCCGGCACTCGTATCGCCGCCCCGACCCCCTCGGTCAGCATCACGGCGTTCTGTCGCTGCTCGGCGAAAAGCGGCCACGCCACCATGGGTACGCCGTGCACCAGGCTCTCCAGCACCGAGTTCCAGCCGCAGTGCACCAGGAACCCTCCCGTGGCTTGGTGGGCCAGGACCTTTATCTGCGGTGCCCACGACGGCACCAGGAGGCCCACGTCCTTTGTCCTCTCCACGAACCCCTCGGGGAGGTACGCCAGTGGGTCCTTCTTGCTCTCCGCGTCGTAGTAGTTGGCGTTCACTGCTCCCTCGTCGCTCGGGCTCCGCACCACCCACAGGAACCGCTGCCCGCTCTGCTCCAGCCCCAGCGCCAGCTCCTGCATCTGCTCCCTCGGCAGCGAGCCGCCCGACCCGAAGGACACGAAGATGACCGACTTGGGAGGCTGCCGGTCCAGCCACTCCAGGCACGCCGCGCGCGGCGCGGGGCTGCCGGCGTTGGTCTGTGTCAGCGGCCCGATGTTGTACACCGGAGGGCGCCCTGGCTCCGGGACACGGAGTGCCGCGATGGCGTCCGGCTCCACGGCGTCGAACGAGTTGACGAGGATGGCATCGGCGTCGCGGTAGCGCTTGCCGTGGTGCACCATCCAGCGGTAGCTGGGGTTGGACTTGTCCTGAAGCGGCGAGAGGATGTCCGTCCCCGGGATGGGCACGCAGCCGGGGAGCCTGACCGGCTCTGCCAGGTCCCGGAACTCGCCGGGCAAGGACACGTCGAGATCCGGGAGGTGCAGGATGAGCGTGAGCCCGTGGAGGTTCGTCGGGAAGAACAGGTACCTCCTCGGCACCCCGGCGGCCACGGCGGCGTCGAAGGAGTCCGCGCCGAAGAGGTCGGCGACGAAGGCCACAAGCCGCGTGGTCTCCCTGAGCCCCGACAGGATCCCCGTCAGCGCCGGCACCAAGCGGACGCACTCCTCTGACATGAGCGTCTCGATGGCGGCGTCGGGGGCGAGGTCGGACAGGTCGACGGGCGGGAGGGACACGGCGGAGATGGAGGGAGGGAGGGTGGCGAGGAAGGCGCGCTGCGTGGCGGACGCCGTGGAGGCGAAGGTGATGAGCGTGGCCGTGACGCCGTGCCGCGCGGCGAGGCGTTTGGCCAGCTCGGCCAGCGGGATCAGGTGGCCCATCCCGGGCGTCACCAGCATCGCCACGTGCGGCGGGCGGCGAGACTCCGCCGTGCCGTTGCAGACGCCGTTGGCCTCCTCCATTGTTTCTCCCCTGCGTCTGTCGGGTTGGATTTCCGTGGTGCTGGTGCTGGTGCGTGGTGGTTTGGTTGGATTTTTCTGCTAGTTTGGTCGGACTCGGGTCGTGTGTTGTTCTCAGCGTGTGGCCGTGGTGGAGTTTATAAGGACGAGGTCGTCAGTGTCGTAACTAGTGTCGTCGTGGTGGGGGTAAGTGGGGAATGGGAAGACGACGGCGACAATAATGGAGTGATGATAGTGAGGTCATGACAATGTCATAATTACGAGTGCGTGGACAACCCTGACTTTGGGTGGAGTGGATATCATAGGGGAAAGGAAAAAATGCACCTAGATTTGTCTAGATTTAATTGTATGATAAATCTAGGTTATTTAAGTGTTAAATACATCTGAAATCTAAACGAATCTAGAAAGATTTAATGACTAGATACGTCTAAATCTAGATAAATATGGATCATTAATTTGAATCGTAAAGATCAACACAATTTATACTATAGATATGCAAAACCCATATGAAATATGTTCATTCGGAATTTAAAAACTCTCAGATGTCGTTTGGGATAATTTACCTGATCAAAAAATACGTTCGAAACTAGGAGATGTTCTGCCATCCATTAAAATAGAAATCGAGAGTTTATATACGATAAGGATCTTGAGAGGGAGGCCGAATGGCCCCCAAACTAAGATTCTAAACACCACCCACGCACGCTCAAAACTAAGCATCTCCAGGGTCATGTGTGTGCGCATAGGCACGCTGCGCCATCTCCTCGCGTACCAAAGTCACGGCCTCATCAGCTTGTAGTGAAACATTTTTGAAGATTCGTACGTTTCTCTCCTTCCATACTCCCCATAAGGAGTACATGATCGCTCCATTCGTTGGCTTCCTCTTCTCATTTGAAATGCTTTTGATCGTCTCGTCCCACCACTCGTTTAGCGGTTTACCACCCGCCGGCGGTGGAACCCCCAACTCACCGTTCTAACAAAGATCTTCTCGCGCACCTCCCTGGCAAAATAGCAGTCTAGCATCACATGTTGCACCGTCTTCGGGTGAATTCTACATAGGCTGCAGATGGGATCATGTTGCCATCCGTGAATAGCTAGATTATCCGATGTCAGGATTTTGCCATGGAGCGCCGTCCATGCGAAGAATTCGCATTTAGCCTCCGCCGATCCTTTCCAAATCTTCTCTGTGTGGAATGGCGGCATCGACCTCGGGAATTGGCATATGTATGCCGAGGTAGCCAAGTAAATCCCGGAGTCGGTCCATCTCCATCGAATCGTATCCGGTCTTGGTTGAAGGACCACATCCTGCATGCGGCCCTATGAACTATGCCATTTGCACGTTGCTGGAGATGCTTGCAAGGGTCCGGATCCAGCTATTCTGATGCATCTCCTTTTGTATTGATCTTTCCTTTCTTAATGCAATGGCAAATAATGTTGGGTATTGGAACCTTTGGCAGCTATGATTCCAGCCAAAACTAGCCTCTTGCCCCGTCCCCAAGCGAGACATCCGTGGATGCCCTGAATAGCTCCATGTCCGCGGTGCTGCATGGCATCTTCATGCCAATCCATGGCCTAGTAGTGTCCATCCAGGCCAGCCATGGCCAGCGCAGGCGCAATACCCATCCAAACCTCTCCAAGTCCAACACTCCTAGCCCTCCAAGCTCCTTTGGCCTGCAAAATGTGCGCCAATTGACAAGTGGATGCGACGCCGACCCTGGGGCCGCTCCAGGCTTCATCCAGAGGAAGCTTCTCATGATCCTTTCAATCTGTTTGATGATCCACTTAGGCAGCCGAAACACCGCCAAGTGGTGAAGAACCATGGAGGATAGGACAACTCTGCAAAGAACCAAACGCCAGCGCGAGTGAAAAGCTTGCCCCACCATCCTGCAAGTCTGGCTCCAATCTTGTTGATGGGGGGTTGGAAATGGATCACCTTGAGATGAGAGTGGTGCAACGGCAATCCAAGGTATGTGCATGGGAAGGATCCTCTCTTGGCCAGGAAGATATCAAGCGCTTCCTCAATTTGTTCCTGAGTGCATCCAATTGGGTAGGCTTCTGATTTTTGGAGATTTCTTTACAGCCTCGTTGCCTCTCTAAAGGCCTTCAGGATAACACAAACCGCTGCCATGGTCGACGTAGAGGGAGATCGTGAAGCGCAATGGGGACTCACAGAGAGGCTGAAGTATGCCACTAGTCAACACCGCACGAAACAAATGGTGCAACGGGTCGGTAGCTAGGATAAACAACATCGATGAGAGGGGATCGCCCTGTCGTAATCCTCTTTTATGGTCAATCCTAGGCCCTGTCTTGCCATTTAGTAGGATCAAATCTATTGGGTCACGGTTTACACTGGGAAGATGAAAATCACCTCCATCGGTCAAAGTTACAATCTGGTAACAGATATTGTGGATAAATGACGCTCAATTGTGAGAGGAGGAAAGGCGCCGCAAAAGGGAGACGTTGGTATCATTGTTTCTCTGCTTTCATCGACATACGGGGAGCTCTCCTCTTGGCTTCCTGTTGGGGGTGTAGCGAGATGTTGGCACTGCATATGGAAACATGCGGTGCCGCCGCCTAGCTTCCCTGCGGAAACTGTTCTATCAAAAGAGGTCTTAGGGTGTGTTTGGTTGGTCAGGCTCAATTTTCCCGGTTTTGGGACTTGGCCCGCTGGATGCTGCATCCAGCCAGATTGTGCTTGGGCCAAGAATGGCATTTCGTTTGGCTTCCTGCATTTTCATTCCGTACAATTCAGCCTAGTTGTTTGATTGCACGCGTTTGTGCTGTAATTCCTGGTTCATGCAATTTGCAGGTGTTGGTGTTTTGGTTTGCACCTGATCACATGGGATATGATCACCCATTTCAAATTGGGTAATCTTACCATCACATTTGACATGAACACACAACACATAGCACACAGATCAAAGCACACATAGTACACAGATCATACACATGAGGACATAACTAGCTAATACGTAGTTAGCAGGTTTAGGACACTTGCAAGCCAGAATCATGGATTTTACTAACACCCCTGATCAAAAGTAGCATCGACGGGGGCTTGGAATGCCCCTGAACCACCAGGGGTTTAACCCCTGATCAAAAGCCATCACAGCAGTTCACGGTCACAAGTTCAACACCACTAACTAGAACTACATACTTACATACTTACTAAGCTAAATGGTCACCAAGCCGTCATCTAGCCATGGTCAGGGCAGGTGTACTGCCTAGTGCTAGAGAAGCTGGCCTTGTAGATTGTCATCTGCTCGACAAATGCCTTGAGATTGAACTCCATGACATCATCGCACTAGAGGTCGTACTTGCACACTAGCTCATGCCAGTTCTTCCTAAGCGCGACCTGCCACCGAACCAATCCACTTGCACCCATTTATCGCACCATCGGTAGGCTGACACCGGCACGACGCGAGGCAGTGGGATCTTGATCCAGTCCCTAAGGCCCTTCTGGAACACCGACGGTATCAGTACATGTGGAGGTCAGCCTCCTCCAGTTGCATGATGAACCAGCAAGGGATCTCGGCCCTGGGGTGGTACCCTAGCTTGGGATGACGATCGTGCTTGGTAGCCGGCTGGTGTGCCGCCTCTAGCGGCTTCATTGCCCTATGTCAACGGTTGACATGGAGCACATCCTAATACATTGGTGGGGATGCCAGTCCCTCTCCGTATCATAGTCGAGCTTTAGAACCTTGGCAGGAAGCAAAAATGACGAGCCACAACATATGAAGCATTCCAAATTTAGCTATGCTAGTACAGTTTGTCAAATTGGGCAATGCACATGAATCAAAATTGACATGAAGATCTAGTTTCCCAAATTGGGCAATGTACATGATCTAGTTTCCCAAATTGGGCAATGCACATGAATACAAGTTTACATGAATTAACACAATGCTCATGATCTAGTTTCCCAAATCGGGCAATGCACATGAACTAGTAAAATACCCTGACCAAGTATCCCAAATAGGGCAATGCACATGAATCTAAGTTGGCATGAACTAGTATAATGTACATGAACTAGTAGAACTAGGGCATTTCGATAGTTCAAATCCTCAATCTGGGGCATTTCGGCAGTTCGAATCCCCAATTGCGATTGCATGCAACGAAATCCCTAAAAAAAACTAAATTTTGCTCACGAACCTCTTTCGAATCCTAGCTTGGTTGATTGAATCCCTAACCGTAACCCAATCAAAATTTTCGATTTGATTTGTGCACTCCAATCATGCAAACCCTAACCGCTAAACGAATCTGAGAAAATCGGGAACTTATACTAGACAACGCGGCCGGAGTCGATGCTCCAGGAGCAAGTGCACGCGGTGCCAGAGTGGGACACGACGCACCAGGTGCGGGGTTGGGGCCACCGTCACGGGCAGAAATACCCCCGTCAGTTCATGGAGGGTTAGCTCGACGAATGCAGGGGCCTTTCCCGCCGCCTTGGCCACAGATGCGTCCGTCGAGGAAGAAAATGTGACCGCCGATGAAGAAGAGGCCACTGTCGCCATGACCGTTGCCGTCCGAGTTGCTCGAGGAATCACGCAGATGGGGAAGGAAGCCTTCAGCACCCTCACCAAGGCCGTCTTGCCTCCGGTGGCGAGCTTGTCCAGCTGGGCGGGAGCGCATTTCTCCCGGGCCGTCATCTCACCAATTGTGAGGGAGCGGAATAGAGGGAGATGCGGAGGGGGCCAACCATGGGATGAGGGAGTTTCTTGGGCGATGAGGGGAGTGGAGTGGGAGTTAAGGGAAACGTCATGTCTCCCGTGCTTCCCAACACGTGCAACCGCGGCGCACGCGACCCTCGCTAGAGTCTGGCTCCGTGAGAACGCTCGATTTGGCGTTCCTAGCGGCCAAGCTGCTTTAAAACTCGTATTATGCGAGAAACGGACCTGAGCTAGCTAAGCAAACAGGCTGATTTTTGCGTGCTGGTGCGGGAAACGAAGATTCAGCCTACCAAACACGGGCTGATCTTCGTTTCTCAGGCGGCGCGGAAAGAAATAAACTTGTTTGGCTTCCTGGGTCGCATGGAATTTTTGCATGGCACGAGATTTAAAGCAGGTCAAAAGTTGGCCCGCTAGGAAAGCAGATTTCGACGATTTCCACGGGGACAGGCCTACTGGCTGCAAGTTCTTCTCCCCGCGTGCAAACCCAGCCACGTGAACTTTACTCCCTAAACGTGATTTACTTAATCCCCTCTGATCTACATAATCATGCATCGTTTTAAAATAAGTTGTACATGAAAAAGAAGAGAATCGATGTTGCGAATTCATCCTCACGATCTGTTCCTAGTTTCGTTGACATTTTAGGGGTCTATTTCGTGTTCATGTTTATACATTCTCCGAACGAATTTTGCCAAATTCTTTGTACATGGGCGACCATTTGAAGTTTCCTTCGAGGTGCAGCTTCGCCTCACCATTTCAAAACTTTTGTGTTGTAAGTTTTTCGTTTTGACATTCATAAACGAGTAGATCAAAACTGTCCTAATATACGTACATACACGTAGATCTTCTCGTATAGGAACGTCAAATCATAAAATTCACAACACGGAAGTCGTGCGGAATGATGAATTGAAACTTCCCCTCAAAGAAATTTTCAACTGTATGACGAATTTGACAAAATTCGTTCAAAAAAGCTCTAAAAGGGAAAATGACGTAGCGTTTCAAAAACTCAACGAAATTACAAATTGTTCATGGTAGTGGATTGGTAACATCGAGGAACATCTTTTTTATCTAGACATCATTATCTCGAATAGAGACACGGTTGGATGTATTAGAGAGGATTAAGAAAAAGCATGTTAGTTAAACACAAAACATATTTTTTTGCACGGGACAATTAAACACCCGGCCTTTTACTGGAGAAACCACCATATGGTCAACCAAATAAAATGACAAAGTTGGCTCAAACCAAATCTCACATGCAGCACTCAGCAGGCCAAAGTGCCAAAAACAAGAAATATTGGGCCGAGTAACCAAACACGCCCATAGTTTTGACTATGATGGTGGAAGCAAGCACAAACACTCTGATCGATAATAATATGTGTGTTTCGATGATTTGTTGTGGCCACGACGGTATATGAAAAAAAATGTTGGTTGCATATGGTAAAGGAAAAATGTTGGAATATCATACTCCTTCCTTTTGGAGGAAGAAAGAACGAAAAAGAAGACAATGACAACCTGCGATGCTGATGAAAAGAAAAGGACATGATAATCAAATTTGGAAAAAAAATGCATCGTGGATCAACAAATGAAATTAGAAAATATGAGAAAGCATAAAATATCATCAATTGAGAAAAGATGTACTCCTTCTGTTCGAAAATAAGTGACGTGTGTTTGTCTAGATTCGGATGTATCTAGACACGTTTTAGTATATAGGTATATGCGAATCTAAACAAACTCAAATCACTTATTTTGGACCGGAAGGAGTAGTATGTTTTTAGCCAAAAAAAAATATCTAGGTAGGATTTTTTCTACAACCCTTTATTACACATAAAATCTCCGAAAAAATAGAGGATTTGCACGTGCTCAGGGGCCATATATATAAAGCCGACGATTATGCACAGAGTGGTGCATTATCGTCACCTTTCATTTCATCTTTCTTCTTCTTCTTTCTCTTTTTTATTTGAGGTTATTACGATCGACACGAAACACATGTCACATCGGTTAATTTAATTCTCAACTCCCGATCCATCTGGAAAAGTGAGATAATGATGCTTCTTTCCCACCAAAGGGTGGCCTTTTTCTCTTGAATTAATCAGAGTTCCCCTACAGTTGGCTGCCGCAGAAGAGTCCGGATTCACCGTAAGGACGTTGGTCCTCCGGCATCATAGGTGTCTTACGATTGTTGGAGATTCGTGCAAAGTTCGCGAAGTCAACAACCACCACACATTTACATTTAAACCCTCTTGGAAAGTTGGAAACAATCTGAGCTCCACTCGACAGTGAAACTCGTATGTTTCTTGACCGGATCTGTTGAAATTTGTATGAATCTTCAATTTTCTTTTTTTTTTAATTTTCTACTGTTAATTTAGTTGTTTTTTCTATTTTTTTTACGGTTGCTATTGAGTCATGTATGAATCGTGTATGTGTCTGTAGATTCAAAGCAGTTTCAGATCTCTAATAAATCTTGTATGAATTTAGACCAAGGTGAAATGGTATAAAATAGTTTGCACGAATCTCCAACAAATTAATGATAACGATGGTACCAGAGGACCAACCTATGTGTGGTATTGCACTTCCGGCCGCAGAATCGTTTTCTCCTTGGCTGCCGCAGCATGGATGAGGAAGTACTTTTTTGGTATGAGGAAGTACCACTACTGTGTTAGGAGGTCAATCAATCGTCATGCGTGTCGTCATGAAGCTGGCACGTACTATTCGATTTGGTCTTCCCAACGGTTTGACCCAAGGAACAAAAGGTCGAAAAGGGAAGTAGCGTGCGGCATCTGCATGAGATCTAGTAGGATTATGCATGGCTGCGCCTGCGCGCCGGCAGCAGGCAGCTTTGATGTAAACTGGTGGACGAGACATGTTAAAATGATCCAATTTTAGGCAGTTTTTTCTTCTTAATTAATACTTACATCCGGGCAAAACTTTTGCCCCCCGGTAGCTACTCTCCCTCCATTTTCCTGCACAAAAATCAAACTGTGGTTAGGTATTCGAGTCCGTATATATATGTTAGCTCTTGCTGGCTTGGTAGTTGGTCGCAGCCCTGTGAAGAAACTGGCTTGGTAGCTAGTGCCTTAGCTAGAGAATCATGTACGTACTACTATAAAACTAAGAACGTGGCTGCTATGTCTCGTGAAGAATCTGGCTGCCATGTTCCTAAAGCACGGCTGCGAGTATATTTTAGCGACGCGGCTTACCTGCACCATGTCTATGCGCATACGCGGCAGTGGCGGACCTACGGCATACCCTGCGGTCCAGCGGCGTACGTATTCTCGTTCTAATGAACTGGCGATTAATCAAGCTTTGGTAATGCATGAATGCAGCCAGCGGCCGGCCATGCATGTTCCGTCCCGGCCATAGGTTATTAGGTTTGGTAGTTACTTGACCATTATTCAGTTACTGCATTAGTATTGGTCACTAATCTAGCTACTCTCTTCGACCCATATTAGTTGACTTAGATTTATCTAGTACTAAAACATATCTAGATACATCCGAATCTAGACAAATTCGAGCCAACTAATATGGATCGGAGGGAGTACTTGTATGTATAGCCATGCGCCATGCACCATGCACCTAGCTATTTTGGTACTAATGAATTCTTCATTAGTTATTCAGATGACTAAGTAAAGGAAATCTAGCTATTTATATCGTTGGAGCGACTATATCCTATGTTTTAGTAGTATAAGGGCTAACTGCTTAGCATGAGGTGAAAAAATTAGTCAACTGAATAATTAGTCTTCAGGAGTCAAGTATCTAATTAAATTTTATCTGTTCCCGTGCTACCTTTTTGTAACATCTTTTTTACATATCTTGTTTTGTTTTGTTATAGTACAATACAAGTGCATTTTGTACTGTTGCCGGAATAATTATGGTCCAATACCTTCGAAATTTAGGGTCTCCTCCTTTTTTTTGTTATAGTACAATCTAAGTACAATATTAGAACGGCCGATCCATGGTGCTTGTGTCCAACAATTTATCTTTCTGATTATAAGGGAAAATCATTTTTATTTAACTATTTTTCACTTTTCATAATCATCAATTCTTCTTTATATTTTAAGACAAACACGCTAAAAATTTAACGTGACGTACCCTTTGACAAAATCCTAGGTCTGCCACTGATACGCGGTGCCACTACAACATCGTACGCGGACTTGACGGTTACAAACGCTGACACACATGATTAATCATCGCGAGTATCGCCGGAGAGAAAGAGACGCACGAGTCTTTTTTTTCGACATGAAGAGACGCACGAGTCTGGGACTGTGGCAAACTCGATGCTTTTGTCTCGTGGCACAGAACGTTTCGCTGTGCGATCTAGGTAACGGCGCCCACGGGATACTCATAGATGTGTTGCGGTCCGTGAGTACGATAAATTCTAGTCAGCTCGTTATAAGTATTAAACTAGTATTGTTTTGTTTAGTTGGATGACAGAGAAGAGGTGAGAGAAGAGAGATGAACTCTTAGAACAAGGGCAATAGTAGAGCCAGCTGTTGGCTATAAGCCATGTCCATGTCATCTAGAGTCAATCTAATAGCCAACATGTACAATAGTTAGAGGTAAAAATATACTACTTTATTAATGTATGACCCACTTTTCACTCTCACAATAGTGCCTAGAAGCACGTGCTGCAGCTGGCTCTTAACTAAGCACCCACTCCTCTTCCCTCTCCTCTTCACTCTCATCCAACTAAGCACAAATATATTATTTTATGTCCTATAGTCTGTTGACTGTACCTTATTGTACTTGCTCTTATGCAATAGCGCGTGCTCCTAGACACTTGGTGAGTATGTGAATGGGCCATTGACATATATGTAGTAAATCTTTGAAGGTAACTATTATACTACTTGACTATAAGTTGGCTATAGATGATCTTATAGCCAGCAAGCCGGCTATACTATTGGAATTGCTCTGATGGGATTATATCGCCGAATAATCAGTTAATAGCACAGATGTACATACTACTAGACCATTAAAGCGTGCGTTGCTGCATTTGAAATTGTAGTTAAGTTGATACTTTAAACTGAATGTTTGATGCATTGTTGAGCACTAATGCAAGTTATTGTAATGGCTAAAGCTGAATGTAAATACGAAGTGTATCGCCGAAATAGGAGAAGTTCAGCGCCGAGCACAAATAATCATTTGAGAAATATGCAAGAAACCAAGCCATCACATGATAAATATTAGCATATATGTATCTGGCACTGAAACCGTAAGAACTAATTACATGCGACTATTCTTTGGTTTAAAAATTTATCCATCATCGCTATATGTGCTAGATCCTCGGAACTATTTTGGTCAAGCACAAGAAGCAAAGATCATAGATTTCGCAAAAAAAAGAAAGAAGCAAAGATCATAGAGACGAACTTTCAGTTAGAAGAATCCAGAGTGCTGACCTGCGCTTGAAGTTGATAACCATCAGAACTGCTCAATAACAAACATAACTGCATCAACAGTGGCAAAGTACCCTTTATCTACATCTACACTAATATAAAAAGTCTCAGACTGGCAGATCCAAACCATCCGGACCATCCAATCATCTAATCCACCGGTTTAGATTGACACTAAAACATTGGTTAGACGCCCAAGTGTTAGACGCCCGCGTCCTTCGTCTCAAAAAAAAAAAACGACCACATCCACAAAAATTCCAGAGCCTCTCACGGAGCAACTCCCGAGCGCCGGCGCCGCGACGCACGCCGCGCTGCCCCGCCACCAACCTGCGCCTATCCGCGCCTCACGCCGCTCCGTCCGACGCCGTCTCACGCCGCTTTGTCCGACACCGCCAATTCCGCCTCACGCCGGCCGCTCAGTCCGACGCCATCTCACGCAGCTTTGTCCAACGCCGCCAATTCCACCTCTGACGCCTCCGACCCCGTCTGTGACGCCGGGCGACCCGGCCACTGTTTTCCAGGTGATCAGTGCAGCCCAGCCCGCCATCCATAAACTAACCTTGCAGGATTTCCTCCCTTAATTTTTTTCTCAGCAGCCCTTGCCTAACGTCGTCCTGGCACAGTGTCCTGTGGCCGTCCATCGTCTTCCTGACGCCGCCGATGCATCCCGTCACAGGCATCCGCTGCCTTAGTCAGCAGTACTCGCTCACCTCTCATGCGGCTCGCTTTGTAGCACTGTCTGACGTTGGTGCGTGTTCCTCGCCCAATTCTCAAATTGGAGCACAAGATAGGAGTCTACACGATCACCGAGGACTACCACCGCCCATGAGGATCGTTGTGCAGTTAGAATTCTGAACCAACACAAGGATTTACTTACGGATCTTGACGTATCAATCTCAACATGAATTTCCTCCTCTTTAATCCAATATGATATATGGAAAGGCTTGGGGAAAGGATAAATCTGACACAACATATTATTTTTTGTCAACATAAATCTGATACAAGGAAAGGATCAATTTTTTGTGGTATGTTGGATGTGTGTGCGCTTCTATTTTGTAGATTTCTAACTCAGACCTAAAATACCATCAATTATTGGTATCGCAACCAGATTATTTTTACATGGATTTTTTTACCAACATATTATGCAAAAAAAAAATAGAAGTCTGAATTTTACCAGAAGTTTTCATCCAAAATGTCCATATCAGCTAATAACTTTCATTCTAGACTGTAGAATCTTTTTTCACGGGGTGAAGAATCTTATATTTAGCTAAATCTCTAGATTTTGGTACAATATGATAGCTTATGTTTATCGCACTGGTTCGTTTTCATCTATTGATTCGTTGGTATCGAGTTTATCTCAACTTTCTCACTAACCATGACGGAATATGATTACGAAAATCAAAGTCTCATATGGTCGATTTATTTACTACGGATAACTTCATATTTTCTTTTTACAGCTAAGTAGGTTGCTATTTCATTGAACTCAATTGGTTGAGAGTATCATTTGTTAATCCAATAAGGTATTACAAGCGAGATAATAATTTTCATGGTTGACTTTGGAGTTGTCTGAGGTGGAAGCAACTCATGTTATTTACATTTCCTGAAAACAGTATGCTAATTCATAATGCGAACGATTATTATATTCGTATGTACAAGGTACCAATCATATAGTAGTAGAGAGTGAATACCAATCGTGGCAGTTGAGAGTGGATGCAGTACAAAGGTGATGTGATGTTGCTTAGCACATGGATTTAAAATATGTACAAGACAAGTGAGTTCATAAACCATTTTTCTATAAATCTTCCACATGTACGGGTCAGCATGAAAAGTGAGGTAGATGGACAAAGTAAGGTCATATTATTCGATATTTTTTCTCTTCTTGTAAAAGCAATTTTTCTATACCATTTTTCTATAAACCATTAGTGGCTACTGAAATAGATGGACAAAGTAAGGTCATATTATTGGATATTTTTTCTCTTCTTGTAAAAGCAATTTCACTTTATGTTATACTTTTATGAAATCAGAATTTTATCTTTCTTGTTATAGTGTAATTTTAGTTCAGCTTTGTGATGTAGTTTCATTAAACTATATATGTTTATATCAGAGAAGACGCGCATTGCGCGTGCAAGATTACTAGTTATCTGTTAGTTCCCGACACCATATATGAATTTTAAATGAGAAACCAAAAAAGTTGACTTTATAATTTGGCATATAAGAACCAGCAGTATTAGATTAAAGAAGACTTATTAAACCTACTGAAATATTGAAGTAATACCTATATACTGTTGAATTATTAGGCAGAATTTCCACAGATATTTCCAGAATATAGATCATGACTATAGCAGCTATGATTATGTTAACCTCTAACATACTAGATGTAATCATCAATACGAACAGCAAGATACAAAACCAGCCATAGTATGACAACAGATCGGATCACGGTATACGTACTGATCAGTTGTCGATGAAGTCGCCGTTGGTGCAGCGGTTGCGGTAGCCTGTCGAAGAAGACGACGATGAAGACGAGTCGCCCTTGGACCAGGAGATCGCCCAGGAAAACGCACCGTGATGACGAACTTGAGCAGTCGCATGGAGCGTTTCTCAAAAACCTTATTCACCCTCTCTCATACAGGATCGCAAAGGCGAGTGATTCCGGAGACCTGCTCTCCCGTCCGCCGGTGCACGCCGACGCGCGGGGTAGAGTAGACTATGATGGCGGCACAAGCAGAGAGGAGGCAAAACCCCAGATTGGTTTTCGGTGTGTCTGTGGTGGAAGCCGCACAGGCGTTTATATAGAGCAGCTTGGGAAACCCGCACAAGACACGGCTGATGACCTACAAGTATACGGGGTGTATCTCAGTATTTTCGATAAGTAAGAGTGTCGAACCCAACGAGGAGCAGAAGGTGCTGGCTAGTGGCTTAGAGCAGGAATTCTCTGTAAATACTTAGCAAACGGATTTTTAGGGGGTTTTGATAATGCAGGTAAATAAAGTACGAGTAAATAAAAAACAATAAGAATAAATGCAACAAGTGGCCCAATCCTTTCTTTAGCAAAGGACAAGTCGGTTGTATTACTTAAGATGACCAAACGTTCTCGAGGACATATGGAAATATCGTCAAGTGCTTTCACTTCATATAGTTGATTAATCTTCTTTAGTTTACTAAGTGTTGTGTGGGTGAACTTGTGCTAATGTACCGACCTTCCTAGGACTAATACATACTTGTGATTATACCCCTTGCAAGCATCCGCAAGTACAAGAAAGTAATTAAGCTAGAAACCTAACAACAACTTTAAACTCTAAGACCCTGACGTCCCTTGTGCAATGGTTTCCTAACGGGGGTTCAGGTTTCTGTCACTCCGGCAACCCTACGATTAGTAGTCAAATACACAATGCATTCCCCTAGGCCCATATAGGTGAAGTGTCATGTAGTCGATGTTCACATGACACCACTAGAAGAAGTACACCACAACTTAAATATCAAACCATTGAATCTTTCTCAACACAATTCCATTACTAACAACATGACTTCTCCCATGTCCCCAAGAACAAAATGAACTACTCACAAGACATCATATGGATCATGATCAGAGATAAAATAATGATGTTTAACAATCTGAACATAAACGATAATTCAATGGTTCACTCAATAGCATCAACTACAAAGAGTAATCAACACCGAGAAAGTTTCCCCTAAGAACTATGCAAGATTCAACCCAATTGTTACAGGGGTATGGAGGTGATGATGATGGTGCTGGTGGATATGATGGTGGTGATAATGATGATGATGATCCCGATGAAGTCCAGCTTGATGGTGGTGTTCATGGCGACGATCTCCCCTCTCCGGGAAGGAATTCCCCCGGCAGAATTCTGTCTGTCGGAGAGATCTTTCTCTCTCGGTGTTTTCCGCCCCACAGAGGCGGCGAAATATTTCTGTGGTCGCTCCCCGAGTCTTAGGGTTTGGGAGGGTAATATATGCCAGAGGGGAGAGGCTGGAGTGGACCAGGGCGGCCACACCACCTAATGGCTCGGCCTGGGATGGCCTGCGCCAGGGGGTGGTGTGGGCCCCCTGTGGCCCATCTCCACTTCCCCTTCTGGCATTCTTCGTCTTCTGGAAAAATAGGATTTTCCATGTATTTTTCCGGATTTTCTGATCTTCGTGAATTTTGCCTCCAAACAGCACCTTTTCCACCAGAATCCTGACAGCAACGGTCCATGCTCCAAAAGTCATCAACCATGCAAAAACAGGTGAAATAACATAAGTATCATTTCTTAATATGAAATATATAAATAAATAACAGTAAATTATGATATAGAATAGTGATGCAAAATGGACGTATCAACTCCCCCCAAGCTTAGACTTCGCTTGTCCCCAAGCGAAAACTGAGCTCAATAAACATGACCTCAGGTTTATGGAGTGAAGAGTCGATAAAAGAATACGGACAAGAAGCATCACATTCATCAATACATAAGTCATAAAAGAAGACAACTCACTATTATATAACTTAACTTGCAATAAGTAAAGGAAACACAATAAAGATACATAAAGTAAATAACAATTGGTAATGGCAAACTTAGCTCTTGGTCGAAGAATAGTTGACAATTTGCTGGAGTTCACAAATAACTGATTTTCAATGATAGCTTTCAAAGTAGTAGACATTAAGATAAGAGCAAAGTGCAAAACAAGGAACATAAGAAACATGATTGAATAAATCATCATATGAATGAATGAAACACAACAACTCAAAATACTTGCTGATGTAGAAGGGAATAGGTTTACTGACTCAACTAAAAAGTAAAAGAAAGGCCCTTCACAGAGGGAAGCAGGGATTTCAAGTTTCCTAAAGAGCTTCCAAAAATTATGGTACTTATTAGCTTTCAGCTCTCATTGCCCCTATCATAGGCATCTTTAGGTGATTAAGGTTAAAGTGATCAAATATGAGGATATGCTTGACAAGTTGTAAGTAGAAAATCTCATGTCCCTTGAATACGAGGGCCGCTCCTCATGCTACTCAAGTTTAGTCACCGGTAAGTTCTTGTCATAGTAAGTATATGTGTATCATAGAGAACCGCTAACAGGGTATCCCTTGCCCGATGATACGGAAGAATCCCCATATCAAAATGACAAGGCAAGCAGACAACAAGCATCTCAGCAATCTTCTTATTTACCATGGGAATATGATGCTTTTTTCTCTATTTCCTATTTTCTCATCTCTTCTCTTTTTTTCTTTTTCTCAATCTCTATCTCTCTTTTTTAAAGAAGAATGCTTCATAGATGCTCATTATGGTTATGCTGCAGGTTTCCACCATGACAGCATGGATTAGACCGGCGGCCCAGGCGTTTCTCTAACACACATACATAACTCCATGGACTTACAAGCTCCCCTTTCATTTCACACCGACAACATCCATAGACAAAAGAACATGATATCAACTAGGTACAAAGTACTGGTGCAATGTTGAAAGCGTTCCCCATGACAGCATGGTTCTGCTAATTCACAACTTACAAAGCGCAAGCATATATGCAACATAGATGGGCACAATGGTTCAAGTTTATTAAGGGCAAGGAAAGTAAAGTGTGCCATCAAGTTCGTGAGAGCTTTAATCACTAGTTTTCACATAACAAGTTTAATTTGGAAGATAGATAAAAACAAGAATTTACTTGGAATAGCAATAGTGCTAATAGGTAGCTATGGTGGACACAAATGGCATAGGTTTTGGTTTAAGGATTGGATGCACGAGAAGAATTCCCTCTCAATACAGGTTTTTGGCTAGCAAGGCTGAGTAGCAAGCATAAGAGTTGAAGGAAACAAACAAACATACAAGTGACAAAAACAAACATACAATCTTCCTTGGAAGCACAAAAGATCTTAACTAGATAATACTAAACTTATGAGCAAATCAAGAAAGAAAGATGATGAAATTATATTTCTTTAGTGTACTTTTATCTTTTCATTCAACTCTCAAAAATAGTATTGCTACTGACCGTGCCAGGTTTGCCAAAACCAACTAAATTAACTCAATAATCCCAAAGTGATACCAATACTAATGACAAGATCAATCATATAACCATGAATTGAAAACTAATATAAGATATGCAAAAGAGTAAACGATAGAACTTCTCATTAATATTCCATAACGACAACTCACACCAAGGGATACATATCTAACGAGAGAGGGGACACTTCCATAATGCAAACCATCCTACATGATAACTTCTCTATTCATGATATGACTCTACTAAAAAGGTAAAAGATAGAAGATAGTGATATGATACCGCGGCACTCCCCCAAGCTTGGAACAAACCAAGGGGATGCCAAAACCTGATGATGAATTACTCCTTCGGTGGTGGTGGTGTTCTCTCGATGATCTCTTTGATTAGTTTCCCCAAGTCCTCAATCTCGAAGGTGAGATTACGAATCAGCTGTGAGTTTTGCTCAATGCGGCTCATGATCATGTCGGGTTGAGAATTCCAGCTCTTGCGATTCTTTCCCCACTCTTCCTCCTTGAAGTCTTCTTTTCCTGCATGGCTAGAACGAGGCAAATCCCAATTGGAGGGTAATTTCCCCTTGGGCATATTATGGTATTGATGCTCATGGATAAGGATATGGAAAGGATTCTTGGTGCATGGAGGAAGTGACCATGGCGCCAAACAGTGACGTGAAGGTTTCCCTCCAGTTGACATCTGTGCAGTCCTTCTGACCCCGACAGGTTTTGTCAACACTCCAATGCTTGCAATGGTAGTGCCGGTGTGCGGATGTTGGCCTTGCTTTGCCTCCTCTTCATCTTCACTCTTGACCTCCTCCTCTTGCTGAGGTCTTGGGGATCTTCCTCCATAGGCTCCTTTTCCTTATCCTTGGCGGACACCATCGTGCTTCTAACTTTCAAGAATAGTTCCTGGCAAAAACATATCGAAACGAAAACACGACGAGAACACGATATACGAACCTCAGGGGATCCGGGGGATTATATATTACGAAGTTTTACAGCAAAAGGAAGGTACTAGGAGAAAACGGGTCGAAGACAGAGGCCAAGGTGGCCACACCACCTGCTGGTGCGGCCAGGGGGCCCGCGCCAAGGGGTGGTGTGAGCCACCCTGGCCCCGTTTCCGTCCCTCCTTCGCTTCATAGCTTTCCTTGTTGGATAAAAACTGCAAAAATATAATTGGACAGAATTTTCGCGGAAATTTTCTTACCAGAACTGTTACCTATTCGAAAACGGACTCTGCAGGTCTCTGAATTTGGTCTTTGATAATTTTTTTCGGATTTATAACTTTAAAAGCATCAACATCTTCATTGTAAGAATCCCCATGAATATAATGCTTGAGTCACTGCCCATTCACCACTTGTGTAGTGTTATCTTTTAAAGAAGAAATTTTTATCACTCCTGAACGGTACACTTCTTCAATAACGAATGGTCCTTCCGATTTTGACAGTAGTTTCCCTGCAAAAAATCTGAGACGAGACCTATACAATAGAACTTTCTCACCAACATGGAATTCTCTCTTAAGTATTCGCTTGTCATGCCATCTTTTAACTTTTTCCTTAAAGAGTGTAGCATTCTCATATGTGTCACTCCTCCATTCATCCAACAAACTTAATTCAAATAATCTTTTTTCACCAGCAAGCTTACAATCTCTATTAAGTTCTTTAACTACCCAATAAGCTTTGTGTTCTAATTCTAAAGGTAGGTGACAAGCTTTCCCGTAAACCATTTTATAAGGAGACATCCCCATGGGGTTTTTATAGGCAGTCCTATAAGCCCATAAAGCATCGTTCAACTTTTTAGCCCAATTTTTCCTAGACCTATTAACAGTCTTTTGCAAGATGGATTTAATTTCTCTATTTGATAACTCTACTTGTCCACTAGTTTGGGGATGATAAGCTGAAGCGATTCTATGATTAACATCATATTTAGCAAGGGTCTTTCTAAAACCACCATGAATGAAATGAGAACCTCCATCAGTCATAAGATACCTAGGCACTCCAAACCTAGGAAAAATAACATCCTTAAGCATTTTTAGAGAGGTCTCCCCATCAGCACTCTTCGTAGGTATAGCTTCTACCCACTTAGTGACATAATCAACAACAACAAGAATATGAGTATAACCTTTTGAGGGAGTAAAAGGACCCATAAAGTCAAATCCCCAACAATCAAAGGGTTCAATAACTAGAGAGTAGTTCATAGGCATTTCATTGCATCTAGAAATATTACCAACACGCTGACACTCATCACAAGATAAAACAAATTTTCTTGCATCTTTAAAAAGGGTAGGCCAGTAGAAACCTGATTGTAGCACCTTTTGCGCAGTTCTATCTCCTGCATGATGTCCTCCATAAGCACTACCATGAAATTTACGCAATATCTCCTTTTGTTTATATTCTGGAACACATCTTCACATAATACCATCCACTCCTTCTTTATATAAGTGTGGGTCATCCCAAAAATAATGCCTCAAATCATAAAAGAACTTCCTTCTTTGCTGAGCTGTGAAAGTTGGAGGCAAATACTTGGAGACAATAAAGTTAGCATAATCAGCATACCAAGGGATCCCTCGCGAGCTCACCCCTACTGCAACCAACTGTTCATTTGGAAAACTGTCATTAACAGTCATAGGATCAAAAGAGATGTTTTCCAATCGAGATAAATTATCAGCTACAGGATTTTTAGCACCTTTCATGTCTACAATATGTAGGTCAAACTTCTGTAAGAGTAGCACCCATCTAATAAGCCTAGGCTTAGCATCTTTCTTCGTCATAAGGTACTTAATAGCAGCATGATCAGTATGAATGGTAACTTTTGAGTCGACAATATAAGTTCTAAACTTGTCACAAGCAAACACGACGGCTAGGAATTCTTTTCAGTAGTAGCATAATTCTTTTGAGCAGCATCAAGAGTCTTACTAGCATAATGAATAATATTTAACTTTTTATCAATTCGTTTCCCAAGGACAACACCTACAGTAAAATCACTAGCATCACACATTATTTCAAAGGGTAAACTCTAATCAGGTGGTTGAACGATAGGAGCTGTAGTTAAAGCCTTCTTTAGAGTTTCAAAAGCTTCCTTACAATCATCATCAAAGACAAAGGGTACATCTTTTTGAAGAAGATTAGTGAGGGGTTTTGATATCTTTGATACGGCCATAACGTATCTATAATTTTTGATGGTTTTATGCTAGTAATATCCTTTTGATACTCCTTTTTGTATAAAGTTTATGATTTATTTGGACTAACCTACTAATAGTTGCAAAAGTGCACAATGTTCTTGTTTTACACTTTGATGTGTAGGAATTACCAAGAATACAAGTGGAAACCTTGTTGGAATCAAATTGGGATTTTTCCAGAAATCTGTCTCAGAACTCTTTTTGAAGATGGTCACGTTTCGGGACGAACACAGCATCAAACGGAAAACTCTTCAACTACAAAGTTGTTGAAAATGTCGCGGCAAATGTTCTGGACATAAAATTTAGCTGATTCAGAGTCCAGACGAGCCTTTTAGGCCCGATTTACTGTAGCCCAAGATGGGGTGACGGGAATCCGAGAAGCTATATAAAGGGAGGAAACCTAATTCGCCCAGGGCATCTCCACCCACGAATTTGCAGCCACCAAAGCCACGTTTTTGCCTCCCACATGGATCCCATCTCCATGGGGGAGGGCTCCCAAGAAGCCATAAAGGAAGGGGGCTAAGGGGCGGTGCTCCCCCATGATACCGGCGGCGGGGAAGGAGTCCCCCGTGCTGCCACCGGCGTCGCCGCCACCCTCTTCACCATCTTCACCGCCATCTCCATCACCTAATCCTCCTAGAATGCAGTGGTTCATCCTCCCACACACCTCTGTACCGTCCTATGTAAACATGGTGTTTGATGCTATAAGTTATAATCCTATGATCTATGTCATGTTTGCATAGTTTCTTTGTTCTTAGATTAAATGGTTGAATGTCTTTGGTTCATTAGAGTTGTATGTTGATATGGTACAGTCCTTTGGTGTCCATTATATTTGTGCGCGTATGGATTAAACATCATAGGGTTTGTAGTATTTGTAAGAGGAAGGGGGAAGTTCTGCCGGAGTGACAGAAACTTGAGGACGCGAACCGGAACGTTGCACATATGGGAGTAAGAGGACCATTAAACTTAAGGCTATGGTTAGGGAAACCTTAATGCATTGATTAGTACTTACGTATGTTTGCTAACAATCCAATCATATAGTGCATGTAATTCCAAGTAGTGAAGCGCATGTATATTTAGCCTCTCTCACATAGAAAATTGCATCGAAGACAATGAACCCGATCTATTCGCTATTTAAACTTGGACAAAGCCACCACAATTACCACCACTATTCCATACTCATGGTTTTGTTAGTTTAGTGTATTTTATTACTGCAGTAATTAGCTTTACTTTCTTGTTATTTATTATCATGCAAAGCTATCTCTATTACTCGTATTGTTGCTCTAGTTTTATTTTCTAGATAATGCAAACGTTTAGTGTGCGTAGAGTTGTATCAGTGGTTGATAGAACTTGAGAGAATATTTATCCTACCTTTAGCTCCTTGTTAGGTTCGACACTCTTACTTATCGAAAGGGCTACACACACGATCCCCTATACTTGTGGGTTATCAAGACCTTTTCTGGCGCCGTTGCCGGGGAGCAATAGCGTGTGGGTGAATATTCTTGTGTGCACTTGTTTGCTTTATATATAAGTAGGTTTTACATTTAGTTTTAAGTTGTTCTCTATCTTAGTATGGATAGGGAATGCGAATTACAAAAAAATTAGTTGTACTTGTTAACTAAAAATGTTTTCAAAAAGGAAAGTGATTGGAAATACGAGTAATGGTTAAGTGGGGGTCGACCTTGAACACTTGTGTTCATGCCTATGAAACCAAAATAAATTTTTCCATGGAAGCTTTTCAGTTAAAAACTTGTAGGAATGCATGAAGCCTTGAAAAAGAAAGATATTTCTCGTATTGATCTTAATGTTTATTCATTCAAAAATACTTGAATCTTGCTCCTATGCCTAACTTAAAAACGTTAAAGAAAAGTATTTATTGGGAGATAACCCAAAAGGTTTAGTTGAGTCTTGAAAGTTATTGCTTCAGTAATAACCTCTTATTATCCTTTTTATTTGCTTTTTGTGCCAAGAGTAATCTCTAATGAGAGAAAAGTAATGCTTGGGAAAGTTGCTGTCCCAAAACAGATTTTTGTGCTTTGCTGTAAAAATTCATGTAAAATCTCTGTACGTTGGTTTGAGCTGTAATTTTTTGTGCTTATGACCCAGGTTGTTATCCAACTTTCGTTAGTTAAACACTTTTCGATTTGAGCAACATAAGGTCTTCGAAAAAATTGTATTCTATATGCTGGTCTGTTTTGACAAATTTCTGCCATTATTTGCATTTGCTTCTTGTTAATTCCTTTTTGGTTTTTTTTGGGGAATTGAGCTTTTTGAGGGGAGTGATACAGTATCTTGTGTTTCAATGGAAGTTTTATTGGTGTTGAAACTGAACCCAAAGACTTATTATCTTGAGTACACTAATATTGCTAATGAAGATTGTGTGAAGTTTTGTATGAAGGAAAAATTTCAGGTGTATGGAAAGAGTGATGTAATGAGATGAAGAATGGAATAAAACTCAAGCTTGGGGATACCACATGTGCCACCCCAAGAAATATCCAAGAAGTACAAGCGTCAAAGCTTGGGGATGCCCAAGGCATCTCCTTCTTCATCAATAAAAATCACAGGTTTCTTCCAAACACTTCATTTTTATTGTTTCATGCACAGTTGTGTTGTTCTTGGAGCGTCTTTGTTTGCTTGGTTTTTTCTTAGTTTGCTTGAATAAATTGGTTGGACCCCCTCTTTCATACATTAGTTTTCAAATAAGTGTGGTTTGGATTGGAAAAGAGTCGGAAAAGTTCATGCTTAAGTGGTAAAAGGAGCTTATTTTTTACGGTGGCGTATGCTTTGTCATGGCATGCTTGATATTGTTTTGGCTTTATGCTTAGTGATTTTTGATGTAGCATGACATGTTATAAACAACTGAGATTTCTTAACGTGCCTTGAAATAATCATGCGTTGTTTTAGCATATTAAAGCATAGTATTGTGGTATTATTTAGGTTGACTTGGCGCATGCTCACACCATGTTATGACTATCCCAAGTCATCATAGCCTTTATGATCTTTTAGTTTTCGACTTGTAATACCCCCTCTGTCTCGGTTTATAGGGCTCAAAATGTTTTGCATCGTGACCAAAGTAATTTTTCATTGGTTTGTCCTCTCTCCAATTAGCTTCCACCATTAACTCCATGTCTTTAACACTACACGCATGCAACCAATTGGGCGTGCAAACTGATTTTGTTTTCCACCCCACCCGCATGCACGGGTAATTAGTGAGGGGCTACTACTCTTAATTAAATGCATGTAGGCCTTAGATGAGAGGTATTGTGGGACAAATGGTTTTTCAGATTAGGCCCAGTAAACCGGGACGGAGGGAGTATCACTTTATGCTTTAATTAAGGATGTTTTGTCGCTTTGCATGATTATGACCATTATTGCTCTTTTAGTTGGCCGTTCCCAGTCTTTTGGTAGCCTCCATAACCAAGTATGAGTTCCACTCATGCATCCAACTCCAAATAAAACCAAGTTATCCCAAAGATTCCACAATACCTACCTATTAGCATTTGCTATTCCAAGTATATTCATGCTTTTATATACCTTCCGAATTAAACTTGTTATAAGAAAACTAGTGATTAAATCTCTCACGAACTTGATGGCACACTTTACTTTTCTTGCCCCTAATAAACTTGAACCATTGTGTCATCTATGTTGTATATGCTTGCACTTATATGTTGGGGATTAGCAGAACCAGGCTGTCATGGGGAACGCTTTCAACATTGCACTTGTACATTGTACCTAGTTGATATCATGCTCTTTTGTCTATGGATGTTGTCGGTGTGAAATGAAAGGGGAGCTTATAAGTCCATAGAGTTATGTATGTGTGTTAGAGAAACGCCTAGGCCGCCGTTCTAATCCATGCCTAATCATGGTGGAAACCTGCAACGTAACCATAATGAGCAATCTATGAAGTATTCTTCTTATAAAAAAGAGATAGAGATTGAGAAAAAAGAAAAAAAAGAGATGAGAAAAGAGGAAAGAGAGAAAAAAGCACCATTTTCCCATGGTAAATAAGAAGATTGCTGAGATGCTCGTTGTCTGCTTGCCTTGTCATTTTGATATGGGGATTCTTCTGTATCATCGGGCAAGGGGTACCCCGTTGGCGGTTCTCTATGATACACATGTACTTACTATGAGAAGAACTTACCGGCAACTAAACTTGAGTAGCACGAGGAGTGGTCCTTGTATTCAAGGGACATGAGATTTCCAACTTATACTTTGTCAAGCATATACTCCATAGTTTGTTCACTTTAACCTTAATCACTTCAAGATGCTTATGATAGGGGAAATCAGAGCTGAAAGCTAATAAGTACCATAATTTTTGGAAGCTCTTTATGAGACTTGAATCCCTGCTTCCTTCTATGAATACCTTTCTTCCACTTTATATTGAGTCTCCATCTTCTATCTTTATGCATGCACCAATTAAGAGAGCATAATTGTCATTCTTAGTTCTATGTGCATTGTCGCAAGACTTGTTGATTGATGCATAACTTTGATATTACTTGTTCCTAAACTATTTGTATCTAGTCACCCTTATGAACTTTGAAGGTGTCCTATGCATTTGTGTCTTACTACTCTATGAGGGACAAGCTGAATACCATTCTCATTATGCTTTCATTATGTGAAACAAACAAACGTCTTGCAAAGCATTATTATTCATGAATCTTTTGTTTGTGGCTTTTCATGTTACAACATAGTTGCTATGTCTTATTATTAGAAGTCTATCTTTCATGATTCATGTTTAAAGTACCTTAATCCTAGCTATCAATACATTTACAATAATGATGATCAAGATTGTGTTGTCTGCATGTCACCTCAAAAATTATATTGTTTTGATCGTTTACCTACTCGAGGATGAGCAGGAACTAAGCTTGGGGATGTTGATACGCCCATAACGTATCTATAATTTTTGATGGTTTTATGCTAGTAATATCCTTTTGATACTCCTTTTTGTATAAAGTTTATGACTTATTTGGAC
The DNA here is from genome assembly GCA_023614405.1 of Avena insularis. Lineage (NCBI taxonomy): Eukaryota > Viridiplantae > Streptophyta > Magnoliopsida > Poales > Poaceae > Avena > Avena insularis. The sequence goes on along the minus strand of CM042690.1, from coordinate 258,755,527 downwards.
TAACCTACTAATAGTTGCAAAAGTGCACAATATTATTGTTTTACACTTTGATGTGTAGGAATTACCAAGAATACAAGTGGAAACCTTTTGGAATCAAATTGGGATTTTTCCAGAAATCTATCTCAGAACTCTTTTTGAAGATGGTCACGTTTTGGGTCGAAGACAGCGTCAAACGGAAAACTCTTCAACTACATAGTTGTTGGAAATTTCACGACAAACATTCTGAATATAAAATTTAGCTGATTTCGAGTCCAGACGAGCCTTTTAGGCCCGATTTACTGCAGCCCAAGATTGGGTGATGGGAATCCGAGAAGCTATATAAAGGGAGGAAACCTAATTCGCCCAGGGCATCTCCACCCACGAAATTGCAGCCACCAAAGCCACGTTTTTGCCTCCCCCATGGATCCCATCTCCTTGGGGGAGGGCTCCCAAGAAGCCATGAAGGGGCTAAGGGGTGGTGCCCCCATGATACCAGCGGCGGGGAAGGAGTCCCCCGCGCCGCCACCGGCGCCGCTGCGGCCCTCTTCACCATCTTCACCGCCATCTCCATCACCTAATCCTCCTAGTATGCAGTGGTTCATCCTCCCACATACCTCTATACCGTCCTATGTAAACATGGTGTTTGATGCTATAAGTTATAATCCTATGATCTATGTCATGTTTGCATAGTTTCTTTGTTCTTAGATTAAATGGTTGAACGTCTTTGGTTCATTAGAGTTGTATGTTGATATGGTATAGTCCTTTGGTGTCCATTATATTTGTGCGTGCATGGATTAAACATCATAGAGTTTGTAGTATTTGTAAGAGGAAGGGGGAAGTTCTGCCGGAGTGACAGAAACCTGAGGACGCCTTGAACTGAACGTTGTAACGTATGGGAGTAAGAGGACCATTAAACTTAAGGCTATGGTTGGGGAAACCTTAATGCATTCATTAGTACTTACGGATGTTTGCTAACAATCCAATCATATAGTGCATGTAATTCCAAGTAGTGAAGCGCATGTATATTTAGCCTCTCCCACATAGAAAACTACATCGAAGACACTGAACCCAATCTATTCGCTATTTAAACTTGGACAAAGCCACCACAATTACCACCACTATTCCACACTCATGGTTCTGTTAGTTTAGTGTATGTTATTGCTGCAGCAACTAGCTTTACTTTCTTGTTATTTATTATCATGCAAAGCTATCTCTATTACTCGTATTGTTGCTCTAGTTTTATTTTCTAGATAATGCAAACGTTTAGTGTGCGTAGAGTTGTATCAGTGGTTGATAGAACTTGAGAGAATATTTATCCTACCTTTAGCTCCTCGTTGGGTTCGACACTCTTACTTATCGAAAAGGCTACACACAATCTCCTATACTTGTGGGTTATCAATCTTAGAGAAATCTTTAATAAACCTTCTATAGAAACTAGCGTGACCAAGGATACTACGAATACCTTTGATGTCTCTTAGACAGGGCATTTTCTCAATTGCCTCAACTTTAGCTATATCAACTTCTATGCCTCTTTCAGAAACCTTATGTCCAAGTACAATACCTTCATTCACCATGAAGTGGCATTTCTCCCAATTAAGAACAAGATTAGTTTCTTCACATCTCTGCAAAACTTTATTGAGGTTGTGCAAACAATTATCAAAAGAAGTTCCATAGACGGAGAAGTCATCCATGAACACTTCCACAATTTCCTCACAAAAACCATAAAAGATAGCAGACATGCATCTTTGAAAAGTAGCGGGAGCATTACATAAACCAAAAGGCATACGTCTATAAGCATAGGTTCCGTAACGTCATGTAAAAGTAGTTTTTTCTTGATCTTGTTGTTTAACAGTAATTTGAGAGAAACCGGAATATCCATCAAGAAAACAAAAATGGGTCTTTTTAGACAACCTTTCTAACATTTGATCAATAGAAGGAAGTGGGTAATGATCTTTCTTAGTAACTTTGTTAACTTTCCTGAAATCAATGCACATTCTATAGCCTACTACTATTCTTTGGGGAATAAGCTCATCATTATCATTAGGGACGATGGTAATTCCCCCTTTTTAGGGACACAATGAACAGGACTAACCCATTCACTGTCAGCAATAGGGTAAATAATACCAGCATCAAGGAGTTTCAATACCTCATTTCTTACCACTTCTTTCATCTTAGGATTTAAACATTGTTGGTGCTCTACCACTAGCTTTGCATCTGGTTCTATATTGATAGCATGCTGACATATAGTAGGAGAAATCCCTTTTAAATCATCCAGAGTGTAACCCATATCCCCTCGGTGTTTCTTTAGTATCTCCAATAACCTTTCTTCTTCCTTCCCTAAAAGTTTAGAGCTAATAATAACAAGATATATCTTATTATCATCAATGTAAGCATATTTAAGATCATTAGGTAAAGGTTTTAAATCGAAGACCAGATCCTTTTTAGGTGGCAACGTGGTACCCAAGTCTTCTACAGGCAAGTTATGCTTAAGCATCTTAGGTTAACAACGGAGAATCTCGTCAATCTCATTTCTTTCTTCCATGAAGATCTCACTTTCGTGGTATTCCATAAATTGCTGCAAAGCATTGTTAGGAGCAAGAGAAATAGAAGCAAGTTGTTCGACTCTAAAATCCTCATTATGGGTTTCTGATGTCTACGCACTTCTATTCTTGTAGACAGTTGTTGGGCCTCCAAGTGCAGAGGTTTGTAGAACAACAGCAAGTTTTCCCTTAAGTGGATCACCCAAGGTTTATCGAACTCAGGGAGGAAGTGGTCAAAGGTATTCCCTCTCAAGCAATCCTGCAATCAAGATACAAGGAGTCTCTTGTGTCCCCAACACACCCAATACACTTGTCAGGTGTATAGGTGCACTAGTTCAGCGAAGAGATAGTGAAATACAGGTGGTATGGATAATTATAAGTGGTAACGGTGATAGAAGATAACTTGATGGCGTGTGGTTGACGTGGGAAAAGACTAAAGGCTGTAACATCCCAAAACTTCAATCCAAGCTTATTAAGATCTAAATCATCAAAATTGGGGTTAACAAAAACTTTTCCAAATTAAAAATGAAGGCATTCATGTGTATGCGCATTTAAAATAGGAATTGATTTGAATTGCCATGATTGTGTGATCCTTTGCTTGTAAAATGTTTCTTAGGTGAATTAAACATCATCTACATCATTCCCAAACTTTTCCTAAAGAAAATCAAATAAAAAAGAATTAAAAAGGAGGAATGGTCATTTTGGCCATTTTAATCCACTACACTACTTTGAGTGTTCCTAGCACTCATTTCTTCATAGAAACAATTCATGATCTTTGTACCCCTTGCTAGTACGCATAATGAGGTACCAAGGCCCACCTTTTGATCTGGTAAAAGCATTCTTTTACTTATTTTAAATGGCATTTGAAAATTGAATCCATTGCATATGCATAGATCACCTCTATTTCAAAAACCATCTTTTTGAGCTCCACTTTTAAAACCCTTGCAACCAGAGACTACCTAGCACCAGTGGAGAACACCCAAAAATTTTGAAACCAAAATTCAAAAGTTTTGCTCTTTCGGCCATTCTATCAAACACCTTGTGGACAGGATCAAAGTGGCCTAACTATTACTATTTTGGGTTGATCTTGTCTAGCAAATTGAAGTGCTTTGATCATCTTTGTCTCACTCAAGCCCAACCAGACCCCCACCAGCACATCCCCTACCTCCTAGCTGCACTGCATTGCCATGCCGAGCCACTCCTCACCGTCTGACCGTGCACTCGCAGCAGCAGACCTCTCCAGCCTCTCTCGCCATGTCTAGCACGTCACCAGTGGTCCACCTCCACCGTCCAACCATCCCCAGGCCAGAGACAGAGAGCAGAGCGGCCAGGAACCGCCGCGCCCGGAGCTGGTCGACCATGCCGACGCTGCCCGTAGAGCACACTCTGTCCCCGCGTGCATAGACCGCCCCTTGGCCACAGCCCGCACCCACCGCTCCACCATGACCTGGGGAACACCCCAGACACCCCCGCTGGCCGCCCAACGCTCCCCAGCCACCGCTCGCTGTCGAACCCGCCGCCTCTTCCGCTCAGAGCGCCAGCTTGCCCAGACCACATACCACCGCCCCTACGCCCGCATTCACTTTCTAGAGCACCGCCAGGAGACCACCTGTCGATCGCCATCCTCCGCCATGCCGCTAGCCACCCATAGCCGTGTCACCGGAGTCGCCTGCCCATACCCTTCGGTCTCACCGTCGGGCCTATATAAATCGGCCTCCCCCGCACCATTTCTCCACACCCACTCACTCCCCACCTCTCTCTGATCCTTTCACCTCTCTCGCCGAAGCCAATCAAGCTCTGCCTCGCCGGAATTGGAGCCGATGCCGCTGCACCAGGAGGAGAAGGGCGCCTGCGATTTAGGGCACCCCAAGCTCCGCCACAACCGCGCCTCGCCTCGCCGTCGTCTTCTAGTTCGTTTGCCCGCCTCGCCTACCTCGCTGGAGCCCTGATACATCCCCAGCAGACCCCCACTGAGCCGCTAGGGTTCGAGCTCGCCGGCGACCTGTTCGTCGTCGACGACGACCCTCAGCCGTAGATCCCCTTTCTAATCCTACGACCCACAGCACGCGTACCGTTTCACGTGTTAAGACCCACTGACAAGAGGGACCCCCCTGTCAGCTGAGCCTTGCGCCGCGGAGCGCCACTAGGCCGGCCCATGTTCTTTCCCGCGCTAGCCCGACCGTTCAAATGTGGATTTTTCTTTTTAAGTTGAATCTAGTTTATGTCCACTAGTTTAAAATTCAATTCTAGGAGTTTTACAAATCCAAATTGCATGAAACCAATTTTGCCTGAAAGGTAGTAAGATGATCTATCCAAGCCCGTTGGATTTAATTTAATTAGAGTTATAGATCTCTCCTAATAAAAATAACAAACAGAAGTATTTGCAACTTGCAACATTTTTATAAAATCAACCAAGTTAGCTTTTGAGTTGATTCCAACTCTCAAAAATCACATTTCATCATATCTATCTAAATATGTAATAATATTAAGGTTTACATGCAGTGACTTTGGACTAGTACCAAAATAATGCTATATAGGCATTTCTAGTCACTTTAAATCATTAAATAATGAACTTAAACCAAAGTAATATTGATCCAACCCTTAAATCTCATTCCCACATGTTAGAATATGTGGTGATGACATGTGTCAACATGATCCCATATTTTAAGTGGTGAATATTAAATTTTAGTTAATTTTTCAATAAGTAGAAATTACTTTTCTAAATTAAAAAGAATGAAACTAGTAATTTAACTTGTGATGCTTGTGATGATAATAAATCATCAAAGGTGTGTCTTAGAATGCTAATTAGACTAGTTAAGTATTGTTTGGTGATTGTGTGTTCCGTATGTATTTATAGACGATAATACCGACCAAGTCTACGAAGAGGAGGAGTGTTATCAAGACGAAGACGAAGAAAACTTCAACCACTGCACCAACCAAGGCAAGCCACCATTAGCAATGCAAGCTAACACTTTCAAGTCTAATGCTTACAATCTAGGATTAAACTAGATGGTTTAGCAGGATGCTTTAGGCATGCTTTGATCACACCCCTTTTAACTAGTAGTTACCTCAAGTCTTTGTTTACAAGTTTTTCCTCCCTTAGTTTACACCAAGTTCTTTACTTGTTTTGAAGGTAGCATAAAAAGTATAAAACTTGACCTATTTAGAAACCTTTAGATGTCATTCTATGGCATGAGATTGAAACCATCACTTCCACCTTAGTGAACACTCTTAACTTAGTAGTTTAGAGTAGATCAAAAACTTGAGTCACTTTAGATGGGAACACTTGGTGAAAATGAATTATGAAAACCTTGGAATGATGAGTCATTCTATTGAGATGTTTTGACATGTGTTGAGAAACACAAATGGTTGATGATGATGAAAATGTTGAGGCATGAGCCTTAACCCTTTTATAAAACTGATGGTTGGATTCGGATGCGATACCATTCCAAATTTACCGTACAACCACACTACCTGAATTGGGTAAGGCTTAGCTAGAAATTTATATGCATTAGTATTAGTTCCCTCGCGGGAGAGGTCTGAGCTGAGGCTACCTCTCAATGTTGTCCACCTATGCAGTGCCCAAGATGACTGATGGTCATGGTTGGGAGGCCATGCTCATAGGAGAGGTGCTTATACTAGGGTGTGTAAAGGGAAGGTTATGTTTGATTATCTGCATACTAAGTATGATGATTCAGGATTATCCCTAACAGATGTATCGAATCTTGTTGTGAAAGTGTACCACCTCTGCAGAGTGTCAAACTATTCGAATAGCCGTGTCCGCGGTTATGGACAGTTGGAATGGCTATACTGTTTCGTTGTCAGATGTTTTCCAAATAACTTCAAACGAATGATGAATCTTGACTTGACCACAACAGGGTTGTGTTTATGACATTAGCTTCCCAACTTAAGTGATTCTAGAACTTTACTTTATCTTTCTTTGCTTCTGAACTCAGCTTAGGTTTCAAACTTAACTTTATAGTTAAACTTAGATTTAGCACTTTAACTTAGAACTATATTTACTTGTTAGAGGTAGTTTGCGAGTACTTAAAGAGTACTCATGGCTTTTGTCCCTGACTATTCTCATGGCCAGACTATGAAAGAGATTATCAAGATGATGGTCAGCAGGACGGCTATGATAACTAGGACTATTTGCCTTCGTCAGCATTGCATGTGCCCCTGAAGATGGACCCCACCGCTACGCTTATCTTTTATTTCCGCTGCTTGTTGTATTAAGACTGGATCATGAGATCCTTATTTGTGTAAGACCTTATGTATGGTTTGTAATGGATGATGTACTGTGATATCCAATTCGTTATGTCTCGCAAAAATGGTAATCCTGGGATTGCGAGGTATGGCATAATGAGCATCTGGGATTAAAAATCCGGGTGTTGACAAGTTGGTATCAGAGCCATCCTGACCATAGGAGACCCTAGTTAGAATGGACGTCCAAACAAAAACTTAGTTTCAAAACCAAAGTGAGTATTTATGAAAAACTATTTCCTCTCTTATCCTTGTGAACTTATTCTTTCTCAAAAATTCATGTTTCTCAAAATTCTTACATTACTACTTAAAACTTGACACACTTGATCACTTCACTAATTTCCTCATCCTTAATTCTTGTAGATGGAGACTCAGTTCAGCAAGTTTTACCAGTTGAGAAACGGAGGTCAGCTGATCTTTGAGAGGGATCTGGATTCACTGTCGGAGTTACTGGGATGCCCACATCCGGAGTTTCTTGGAGCTCAACTTCCAGGACCCCCAGGAGGAGACTTACAGTGGCTAGTCACCGTAGATCTTAGAGGAAGCATCGAAGCACCAACTTTTGGGAGAATTCAGTTCTCCGTGAGAGAGAACAACTGGCTAGATGGATTAGCCAGGGAAATGCATGAAGCTCTCGCACGTCTATGTTCCCTCAGTGTCAACAAGATCCAAGGAACTCGTTTTGCCCACTATGCAAGACGTGATTTCATGGGAATGCCGATGGAGATGCCAAGTCACCCCGAGTTGAGGCGTCAAGTGGAGAATGTTGACTTCTTGCTACATGACCGACATCAGGAACTAGACAATGCTAGAGAGTTAGCCAACCAGAACCGTGCCATTGCCGACCAAAAGGCCTAGACTTTCACACTGCTTGTCCAAGAACGCCAGTCTCTTTGCCGTCAGCGTGCCAAGAAGGATCGCACCATCGCCCATCTTCACAATAAGGTGGCCGACCTCGAGAAGACCGTCAAGGAGCAGGAAGCTCAGCTTGTTGCCAAGGAAGAAGAGGATGAGGGTGAAGACATCCAGGGAGACATGGATTCTTACCTCAGCAACGATGATGACTTTCTAGAGGAAGATGCCGTGGACTTCTACACTGATGATGAGGACTCCGACTTCATCGACAATGAGTAGATGCACTAGAGCACTATCGTAGCAGGAGATGTATTGGTCTCATTGTATCATAGCTTGCAGAATGGTTCTTCAAACCATCTGTTTTCCCTTTGATTATTGTGGTGTGTGTTGTATCATGTGCTTGCTTGCATGAATGAAAATGAAGTTAGTTGAAAACCTGAGTCTAACTCAAAGTTTTAGCTTTGAAAACCCAAAACCATGAACCTTAGAATTTCCCTCTTACCCCTATATCTATCTCAATCTTCAGATGACTCGCGGAAACCAAGGAGGGAGCAGCTCGTCACAAGACCCAATGCTACAGATCTTGCAAAATCTCATCGCAGACCGTGAAGCAAGCAGGGAAGAACGCCAAGCCAACTTAGCAACACTTCAACAGATTGCCCAGATGGCTCTCAACAACCAAGGGCATGGAAATCAGGATCACCAGGGATCCAAACTCAAAAACTTTCAGAACACCAATCCCCCAATCTTCAACCAATCTGAGAACCCATTAGATGCTTATGACTAGTTACAGACCATGGAAAACAACTTAGAAGTTGCAAGAGTTGATGAAAATGAGAAAGTTCTCTTTGCCACCCACTATCTGGCAGGAGATGCAAGAGCTTGGTGGAATAGCATCCGCAATATGAACCATGGTCAAGTGATGACATGGGAAGCATTCAAAGTCAAGTTCAGCCACACCCACGTGCCACAAGGTCTAGTCAACAGAATGAGAGATGAGTTCCGCGAATTGAAGCAAGGAAGAATGACTGTGGTGGAGTACCGTGACAGATTCCTGTCACTTGCCAGATATGCACCTGATGAGATCAACACGGAGGCCAAGAAGAAGGAGAGATTCTTGAACGAACTGCATGATGAGATGCAGACTGTTCTCATCAACATCCGTTTCTAGGATCTCGAAGAGCTAGTCGACTCTGCCATTCAGATGGAAGGGAAGATTAATCAGGCAAACGACAACCGCAAGTGTCGTATGATGCAGCAGTCTGGATCTAGTAGTCACCAGAAGTACCGTCCCAACCCTTCACCAGGATATGCACCAAGGAACAACCGACCCCCAAATTCTCGCCCAAGCTACCCCAACCATAGCGGAGGAAATGTGAAGTCCGGAGGAAACAATCACAACTCCGGCAATGCCAACAATTTCAACTATGCACCTCCCAAGAGCAACAACAACAACAACACCGCACCCAGAACTGGCAGCAATGCTGTGCCTGTCGCAGTCAAGGACAAGTCCCAGATCACTTGTTCGAGTGTGGAGTGAAGGGTCACTACTCCAATGAGTGTCCCAAGAAGACAACAGCCAATGTCAATGTGAATGCCCTAGCTCAGCAGTAGCGTCGTGTTCAACCAGGAAGGAGATTTGCCCCAGGGAACCCTCACAACCGCAATGGCTGTCTCTTCCACATGAACGCAGAAGAAGCCCAGGAAGCGCCAGATGTAGTGATGGGTATGTTTTATGTCAACTCAGTTTTAGCAAGAGTATTATTTGAGAGCATCGCATTCATTTGTCACTGAAGAATTTGCATGCACTAGTAAGATTCATCCAACCAACCTGAAGCATGTCATGATAGTTCAAATCCTCGGTTCAACTACAAAAGCTAGAAAAAATTGCAAAGCTGTACCTATCAGAATACATGGAATAGATTTTTATGCCAATTGTACTTCGAACCAAAGGATTGGGAGTAGTACTAGGTATGGACTGGATGTCAAGGCATAAAGGATTGATAGACTGTGCTAATAAAGCCATCACCATGACCAGTAGTTCTGGAGTCATAGTAGAGCATATCTCTGAAACCTTACCCCGTCAATTCAAGTGCAACAAGAGTGTAGCCCTACCCACCATAGACCAAGTCAGAGTAGTCTGTGAATACCCTGACATATTCCCAGATGAATTGCCAGGTATGCCCCCGGATAGGGACATTGAGTTCATTATCGAACTAATCCCCGAAACTGGACCTATAGCCCGGAGACCCTATAGCATGAACCCCTCAGAGTTAGTGGAACTGAAGAAGCAGTTGGATGCCATGTTAGAGAAAGGCTTGATTCAACCAAGCGCATCGCCATGGAGATCACCGGTGTTATTCATCGACAAGAAAGATGGAGGCAACCATCTGTGTACAGATTACAGAAAGTTGAATGACGTCACCATCAACAACAAGTACCCTTTGCCAAAGATAGAGGATCTATTTGATCAGTTGACCGGAGCTCAGGTATTCTCAAAGATTGATCTTAGGACTGGTTATCACCAACTTAAGGTTCGTGCAACGGATATTCTGAAGACTGCCTTTATTACTCGCTATGGTTTATACAAGTATACGGTTATGTCTTTTGGATTAACCAATGCCCCTACTTATTTCATGAATCTCATGAATACGATCTTTATGAATTTCCTAGATAAGTTTGTAGTTGTGTTTATTGACGACATCCTTATCTACTCCAAGTCAGAAGAAGAGCATGAGCAACATCTGAGAGTTATCCTAGAAACCCTGAGAGAGCATCAGTTATATTCCAAGTTCAGCACGTGTGAGTTTTGGCTAAAGGAAGTAGGATTCCTAGGACATATTGTGTCTGCCGGAGGAGTCTTTGTTGATCCCGCCAAGATCAAAGATGTCGAAGAATGGGAAGTCCTAACCACTCAAACCTAAGTCCGTGCATTTCTCGGATTAGCGGGATATTACCGCAAGTTCGTAGAAGGATTCTCGAGCATAGCCCGGCCAATGACCCAATTGTTGAAGAAGGACAAGAAGTTTGAATGGACAGACAAGTGTGAAGCCAGTTTCCAAGAGCTGAAGAAGAGATTGATATCGGCCCCAATATTGGTCATGCCAGACATCAAGAAGCCGTTTGATGTGTATTGTGACGCATCCAAGATTGGTCTAGGATGTGTGTTGATGCAAGAAGGCAAAGTTATCTCATATCTGTCTCGACAACTGAAGCAGCAGGAGCAGAACTATCCAACCCATGATCTTGAGCTAGCAACTGTGGTTCTAGCATTGAAGACATGGCGTCATTATCTGATGGGTAATCACTGTGAGATTTACTCAGATCATAAGAGCTTGAAGTATATCTTCACTCAGAAGGAGCTGAATATGAGGCAAAGGAGATGGATAGAGTTAATCAAGGATTATGACCTTGACATTCACTATCACCCCGGCAAAGCCAATGTGGTAGCGGATGCTCTTAGCAGATTGCCGTGTAGGCTTAACACCATGATCAAGGAGAAGCAACCAAGTTTGTATGAGGAGTTGGAGCAGTTCAGGAATGAATTAGTTAGCAAAGGATTCCTAGCTAGCATTGAACTTCTACCCACTTTGATTAACCAAATCAAGGAAGCCCAGAAAGGAAATGAAAGTATTGACGGAATCAAACGTCGTATTGGTACAGGAAAGGTACCTGGATTCACTGAAGACGAAGAAGGAGTACTGTGGTACAAAGGACGTATCTGTGTGCCAGCAGATTCGGAGCTAAAGGAAGTTATCATGAAGGAAGCTCATGACACTCTTTATTCTATCCACCCCGGAGGAACAAAGATGTATCAGGATTTGAAAGAGCAATTTTGGTGGCACAAGATGAAGAGAGAGATCGGAAGCTACATCGCCAAATGTGACATCTGTCAAAGAGTCAAAGCAGAGCATCCGAGACCTGCAGGACTGTTGCAACCATTGCAGATTCCGGAATGGAAATGGGATTCCGTCGGAATGGACTTTATCACCGGTTTACCTATTTCTAGTAGGGGAAATGACTCAATCTGGGTCATAGTTGATAGACTTTCCAAGGTAGCTCACTTCATACCTATCAAAACAACTTACCAGAGTGCAAAGCTAGCAGAGCTGTATATTGCCAGGATTGTTAGTTTGCATGGAACCCCCAAAACCATCGTATCAGATCGAGGAACCCAGTTTACCTCGAGATTTTGGTAGAAAGTCCAAGAAGGATTAGGAACCAAATTGAACTTCAACACAGCGTACCACCCGCAAACCGATGGACAGACTGAGAGAGTCAACCAGATCTTAGAGGATATGCTTAGAGCTTGTGTGTTGGAATATGGATCAAAATGGGAAGACTTCCTGCCTTTCGCAGAATTCTCATATAACAATAGTTATCAAGCTAGTTTGCAGATGGCACCATTTGAATTCCTATACGGAAGAAAGTGTCGTACCCCTTTGAATTGGTCGCAAGTAGGAGAGAGTCAGATCTTTGGACCTGACATTCTCCGAGAAGCAGAAGAGAAAGTTCACAAAGTCCGTGAGCACCTCAAGACCGCCCAATCCAGACAAAAGAGTTATCCTGACAAGAGAAGGAGAGACCTGACTTTCAATGTCGGAGATTTTGTATATCTCAAGGTTTCACCATTGAAGGGAACTCAACGCTTTAGTCTGAAGGGAAATTTAGCCCCCAGATATATCGGACCCTTCAAGATTCTAAACCGTCGAGGAGAAGTAACGTATCAACTGGAACTGTCGGAAGAGATGTCAGCCATCCACAATGTGTTCCATATCTCGTTACTTCGCAAATGCTTGGAAGTGCCCGAGAAGACTGAAGTTTTCAAGAATATTGATCACAGAGCTGGGAAATCAACAATGACCTGACCTATCAGGAAGTGCCCATCCGTATCTTAGAAGAAGCATACAAAACCACTAGGACTAGGAGCATCAAGTTTCTCAAGATTTAATGGAGCAACCATACCGAGGAGGAAGCTACTTAGGAGCGAGAAGATTACATTAGGACAGAGTTCCCAAATCTCTTTAGTTCCTAGTTTTCTTTGTAAATCTCGGGACGAGATTTTGTTTAAGGGGGGAAGGTTTGTAACATCCCAAAACTTCAATCCAAGCTTATCAAGATCTAAATCATCAAAATTGGGGTTAACAAAAACTTTTCCAAATTAAAAATGAAGGCATTCATGTGTATGTGCATTTAAAATAGAAATTGATTTGAATTGCCATGATTGTGTGATCCTTTGCTTGTAAAATGTTTCTTAGGTGAATAAAACATCATGTACATCATTCCCAAACTTTTCCTAAAGAAAATCAAATAAAAAAGAATTAAAAAGGAGGAATGGTTATTTTGGCCATTTTAATCCACTACACTACTTTGAGTGTTCCTAGCACTCATTTCTTAACAGAAACAATTCATGATCTTTGTACCCCTTGCTAGTACACATAATGAGGTACCAAGGCCCACCTTTTGATATGCTAAAAACATTCTTTTACTTATTTTAAATGGCATTTGAAAATTGAATCCATTGCATATGCATAGATCACCTCTATTTCAAAAACCATCTTTTTGAGATCCACTTTCAAAACCCTTGCAACCAGAGACTACCTAGCACCAGTGGAGAACACCCAAAAAATTTGAAACCAAAATTCAAAAGTTTTGCTCTTTCGGCCATTCTATCAAACACCTTGTGGACATGATCAAAGTGGCCTAACTATTACTGTTTTGGGTTGATCTTGTCTAGCAAATTGAAGTGCTTTGATCATCTTTGTCTCCCTCAAGCCCAACCAGACCCACACCAGCACATCCCTACCTCCTAGCTGCACTGCATTGCCATGTCGAGCCACTCCTCGCCGGCCGACCGTGCACTCGCAGCAGCAGACCTCTCCAGCCTCTCTCGCCATGTCTAGCACGTCGCCAGTGGTCCACCTCCACCGTCTAACCAGCCCCAGGCCAGAGACAGAGAGCAGAGCGGCCAGGAACCGCCGCGCCCGGAGCTGGTCGACCATGCCGACGCCGCCCGCAGAGCACGCTCTGTCCCGGCGTGCACAGACCGCCCCTTGGCCGCATCCCGCACCCACCGCTCCGCCATGACTTGGGGAACACCCCAGACACCCCCGCTGGCCGCCCAATGCTCCCCAGCCACCGCTCGCCGTCGAACCCGCCGCCTCTGCCGCTCAGAGCGCCCGCTCGCCCAGACCGCATACCACCGCCCCTACGCCCGCATTCACTTCCTAGAGCACCGCCAGGAGACCACCTGTCGATCGCCATCCTCCGCCATGCCGCTAGCCACCCATAGCCGTGTCGCCGGAGTCGCCTGCCCATACCCTTCGGTCTCACCGTCGGGCCTATATAAATCGGCCTCCCCCGCACCATTTCTCCACACCCACTCACTCCCCACCTCTCTCTGATCCTTTCACCTCTCTCGCCGGAGCCAATCAAGCTCTGCCTCGCCGGAATTGGAGCCGATGCCGCTGCACCAGGAGGAGAAGGGCGCCTGCGATTTAGGGCACCCCAAGCTCCACCGCAACCGCGCCTCGCCTCGCCGTCGTATTCTAGTTTGTTTGCCCGCCTCGCCTACCTCGCTGGAGCCCTGATACGTCCCCAGAAGACCCCCACCGAGCCGCTAGGGTTCGAGCTCGACTGCTTAAGTCGATCGACCCTCACCAGAGATCCCTTTCTAATCCTAACCCACAAAGCGTGCTGCTTCACGTGTTAAGACCCACTGACAAGAGGGACCCCCCTGTCAGCTGAGCCCCGCGCCGTGGAGCGCCACTAGGCCGGCCCATGTTCTTTCCCGCGCTAGCCCAACCGTTCAAATGTGGATTTTTCTTTTTAAGTTGAATCTAGTTTATGTCCACTAGTTTAAAATTCAATTCTAGGATTTTTACAAATCCAAATTGCATGAAACCAATTTTGCCTGAAAGGTAGTAAGATGATCTATCCAAGCCCGTTGGATTTAATTTAATTAGAGTTATAGATCTCTCCTAATAAAAATAACAAACATAAGTATTTGCAACTTGCAACATTTTTATAAAATCAACCAAGTTAGCTTTTAAGTTGATTCCAACTCTCAAAAATCACATTTCATCATATCTATCTAAATATGTAATAATATTAAGGTTTACATGCAGTGACTTTGGACTAGTACCAAAATAATGCTATATAGGCATTTCTAGTCACTTTAAATCATTAAATAATGAACTTAAACCAAAGTAATATTGATCCAACCCTTAAATCTCATTCCCACATGTTAGAATATGTGGTGATGACATGTGTCAACATGATCCCATATTTTAAGTGGTGAATATTAAATTTTAGTTAATTTTTGAATAAGTAGAAATTACTTTTCTAAATTAAAAAGAATGAAACTAGTAATTTAACTTGTGATGCTTGTGATGATAATAAATCATCAAAGGTGTGTCTTAGAATGCTAATTAGACTAGTTAAGTATTGTTTGGTGATTGTGTGTTCCGTATATATTTATAGACGATAGTACCGACCAAGTCTACGAAGAGGAGGAGTGTTATCAAGACGAAGACGAAGAAAACTTGAACCATTGCACCAACCAAGGCAAGCCACCATTAGCAATGCAAGCTAACACTTCAAGTCTAATGCTTACAATCTAGGATTAAACTAGATGGTTTAGCAGGATGCTTTAGGCATGCTTTGATCACACCCCTTTTAACTAGTAGTTACCTCAAGTCTTTGTTTACAAGTTTTTCCTCCCTTAGTTTACACCAAGTTCTTTACTTGTTTTGAAGGTAGCATAAAAAGTATAAAACTTGACCTATTTAGAAACCTTTAGATGCCATTCTATGGCATGAGATTGAAACCATCACTTCCACCTTAGTGAACACTCTTAACTTAGTAGTTTAGAGTAGATCAAAAACTTGAGTCACTTTAGATGGGAACACTTGGTGAAAATGAATTATGAAAACCTTGGAATGATGAGTCATTCTATTGAGATGTTTTGACATGTGTTGAGAAACACAAATGGTTGATGATGATGAAAATGTTGAGGCATGAGCCTTAACCCTTTTATAAAACTGATGGTTGGATTCGGATGCGATACCATTCCAAATTTACCGTACAACCACACTACCTGAATTGGGTAAGGCTTAGCTGGAAATTTATATGCATTAGTATTAGTTCCCTCGCGGGAGAGGTCTGAGCTGAGGCTACCTCTCAATGTTGTCCACCTATGCAGTGCCCAAGATGACTGATGGTCATGGTTGGGAGGCCATGCTCATAGGAGAGGTGCTTATACTAGGGTGTGTAAAGGGAAGGTTATGTTTGATTATCTGCATACTAAGTATGATGATTCAGGGTTATCCCTGACAGATGTATCGAATCTTGTGGTGAAAGTGTACCACCTCTGCAGAGTGTCAAACTATTCGAATAGCCGCGTCCGCGGTTATGGATAGTTGGAATGGCCATACTGTTTCGTTGTCAGATGTTTTCCAAATAACTTCAAAAGAATGATGAATCTTGACTTGACCACAACAGGGTTGTGTTTATGACATTAGCTTCCCAACTTAAGTGATTCTAGAACTTTACTTTATCTTTCTTTGCTTCTGAACTCAGCTTAGGTTTCAAACTTAACTTTATAGTTAAACTTAGATTTAGCACTTTAACTTAGAACTATATTTACTTGTTAGAGGTAGTTTGCGAGTACTTAAAGAGTACTCATGGCTTTTGTCCCTGGCTATTCTCATGGCCAGACTATGAAGGAGATTATCAAGATGATGGTCAGCAGGACGGCTATGATAACTAGGACTATCTACCTTCGTTAGCATTGCCTGTGCCCCTGAAGATGGACCCCACCGCTACGCTTATCTTTTATTTCCGCTGCTTGTTGTATTAAGACTGGATCATGAGATCCTTATTTGTGTAAGATCTTATGTATGGTTTGTAATGGATGATGTACTATGATATCCAATTTGTTATGTCTCGCAAAAATGGTAATCCTAGGATTGCGAGGTATGGCATAACGGGCATCTGGGATTAAAAATCTGGGTGTTGACAAAGGCAAACTGAAATAAAGAAGGAAGCAAGCAAACATGCAATAGATCTAATTGCAAACGGTGTATCAATGCTTAGAAACAAGGCCTAGGGATCATACTTTCACTAGTGAACACTCTCATATAAATATATTATCTTCATGATACTACTCTTAACTACTCTTCGGTTGAACACTCTAATCGATGGTAGGGCTATAACAGCACACCTCAAAGTAAGCCTTTCCCATCTAGAAAACCCCACACTGTCACCTTGAGTACTAGATTGAGTCCAACAAACACCACAATTTCATAAAGACATCCAACTCCAAATATAACTCATAACAAGTATTTGTAATCTCTAGCCTAAGTGCCACCATGGTGTGCACGCTGTCACTTTCACACACATGGGGAGAGCAGAGATCTATTAAAGCACTTGAGTAGCAAGGTAGATCTATAGATTACAAGCTCATGATCTCAATAAGATCATGCATAGAGAGAGAGATGAACACATAGCTACCGGTAGAACCCTTAGCCTCGAGAGAGAACTACTCCCTCCTCATCATGGGAATCAGCAATGTTGATGGAGATGGTGGTGGAGATCGATGGAGATGGATCCGGGGGCACTTCCTCGTCATGGCAGGGTGCCGGAACAGAGACTTTCTGTCCCCCCGAATCTCCCCTTCGGTGGCGGCGGCGCTGATAACCCACAAGTATAGGGGGCGTATCGCAGTATTTTCGATAAGTAAGAGTGTCAAACCCAACGAGGAGCAGAAGGTGCTGGCTAGTGGTATGGATCAGGAATTTTCTGCAAATACTTAGCAAACGGATTTTTAGGGGTTTTCGGTAAGGCAAGTAAATAAAGTTCGAGTAAACAAAATACTGTAGGAATAAATGCAGCAAGTGGCCCAATCCTTTATGCAGCAAAGGACAAGCCGGTTGTATTACTTAAGATGACCAAACGTTCTCGAGGACACATGGGAAGACTGTCAAGTGCTTTCGCTTCATATAGTCGATTAATCATCTCTAGCTTGCTAAGTGTTGTGTGGGTGAACCTGTGCTAATGTACCGCCCCATCCAAGACTAATACATACTTGTGATTATACCCCTTGCAAACATCCGTAAGTACAAAAGTAATTAAGGTAGAAACCTAACCACAACTTTAAACTCTAAGACCCTTACGTCCCTTGTGCAATGGTTTCCTAACGGGGGTTCAGGTTTACATCACTCCGCAACCCCTACGATTAGTAGCCAAATACACAATGCATTCCCCTAGGCCCATATAGGTGAAGTGTCATGTAGTCGACGTTCACATGACACCACTAGAAGAAGTACACCACAACTTAAATAACAATCTATTGAATCTTTGTCAACGCAACTCCACTACTAACAACAAGACTTCTCCCATGTCCTCAAGAACAAAACGAACTACTCACAAGACATCATATGGATCATGATCAGAGATGGAATAATGATGTATAACAATCTGAACATAAACAATAATTCAATGGTTCACTCAATAGCATCAACTACAAAGAGTAATCAACACCGGGAAAGTTTCCCCTATGAACTAATGCAAGATCCAACTCAATTGTTACAGCAATATGGAGATGGTGATGAGGGTGCTGATGGTGATGATTATGGTGATGATGATGATGATCTCCCCTCTCCGGAAAGGAATTCTCCCGGCAGAAATCTGTCTGCCGGAGAGATCTTTCTCTCTTGGTGTTTTCCGCCTTGAGGCGTGAATCTTCTGTGGTCGCTCCCCGAGTCTTAGGGTTTCAGGAGGTTGATATACGCTAGAGGGGAGAGGCTGGAGTGGGCCAGGCTGGCCACACCACTCCCAGGCACGGCCTAGGCCTGCTCGCGCCATGGGGTGGTGTGGGCCCCCTGTGGCCCACCTCCACTCCATCTTCTGGCATCCCGAGTCTTCTAGAAAAATAGGATTTTCCATATATTTTCCCGGATTTTCTGATCTTCGCGAATTTTGCCTCCAAACAGCACCTTTTCCATCAGAATCCCATTCAGCGGTCCATGCTCCAAAAGTCATCAACCATGCAAAAATAGATGAAATAACATAAGTATCACCTCTCAATACGAAATATATCAATGAATAATAGTGAATTAAGACATAGAATAGTGATGCAAAATGGACGTATCAACTCCCCCCAAGCTTAGACTTCGCTTGTCCCCAAGCGAAACTGAGCTCAACAAACATGGCCTCAGGTTTATGGAGTGAAGAGTCGATAAAAGAATACGGACAAGAAGCATCACATCATCAAATATATAGATCATAATAGAAGACATCTCACTATTATACAACTAAACTTGCAATGAGTAAAGGAAACACAATAAAGATACATAAAGTGAAACATAATTGGTAATGGCAAACTTAGCTCTTGGTCGAAGAATAGTTGATAATTTGCTGGAGTTCACAAATAACTGGTTTTTGAATGATAGCTTTCAAAGTAGTAAACATCAAGATAAGAGCAATGTGCAAAACAAGGAACATAAGAAACATGATTGAATAAATCATCATATGAATGAATGAAACACAACAACTCAAAATACTTGCTGAGATAGAAGGGAGTAGGTTTATTGACTCAACTACAAAGTAAAAGAAGGGGCCCTTCGCATAGGGAAGCAGGGATTGCAAGTCTCATAAAGATCTCCCAAAAATTATGATACTTACTAGCTTTCAGCTCTCATTGCCCGTATCATAGGCATCTTTAGGTGATTAAGGTTAAAGTGACACAACTAAGAGGTTATGCTTGACAAGTTATAAGTTGAAATCTCATGCCCCTTACTTATGAGTACCGATCCTCATGCTACTCAACTTCAGTCACAAGCAAGCTCTTGTCATTGTAAATACGTGCGTATCATTGAGAACCGCCAACGGGTACCTCTTGCACATGACACAAGAGCTATCCATAATCAAAATGACAAGGCAAGCAGACAGTGAGCATCTCAGCGATCTTTTTATTTGCTATTTGCATAGGTTTTTATTGAGGATGCTTCATAGAATGCTCACTATAGTTATGCTGCAAGTTTCCACCATGATTAGGCATGGCAGGCGTCTCTCTAACACACATATAAACTCCATGATCTTACAAGTTCCACTTTTATTTCACACCGCCGGGATCCATAAGCAAAAGAACATGATATCAACTAGGTACAAGTACCAATGAAGTGTTGAAAGCAGTCCCCATGATACATGGTTCGGCTAACTTCAACTCATAAAGCGCAAGCACATACGCAATAAGGAAGGTCCCAATGGTTCAAGTTTAATAAATGCAAGAAAGTAAAGTGTGCCTTCAAGTTCGTGAGAGCTTTACTCACTAATTTTCACATAACAAGTTTAATTTGGAAGGTAGACAAAACAAGAATTTACTTTGAATAGCAATACTGCTACTAGGTAGGTATGGTGGATACAAATGGCAATGGTTTTGGTTTAAAGGAGGTGGATGTACGAGAAGAAATCCCTCTCAGTACAGGTTTTTGGCTAGCAAGGCTGGGTAGCAAGTACATGAGTTGAAGTAAACAACCAAACATACAAATGATAAAAACAAACATGCAATCTTCCTTGGAAGCACACAAGATCTTAACTAGAGAATACTAGACTTATGAGCAAATCAAGAAAGAAAGATGATGAAATTATTTTTCTTTAGAGTACTTCTATCTTTTCATTCAACTCTCAAAAAGGTGCTGCTACTGACCAAGCCAGGTTTGCCAAAACCAACTAAATTAACTCAATGATCCCAGAGTGCTACCAATACTAACAACAAGATTAACCATATAACCATGAATTGAAAACTAACATAAGCTATGCAAAAGAGTGAATGATAGAACTTCTCATTAATATTCCATAACGGAAATTCACACCAAGGGATACATATGTAACGAGAGAGGGGACACTTCCATAATGCAAACCATACTACATAATAACTCCTCTTATCATGATATGACTCTACTAATAAGGTAAAAAGATAGAAGATAGTGATGTGATACCGCGACACTCCCCCAAGCTTAGAACAAACCAAGGGGATGCCAAACCTGATGACGAGTTACTCCTTAGGTGATGGTGGTAATATCTTCTTAGTTATCGTGAGGTAATCTTCCAGCATCTTGCGAAGCCTATTATTCTCCCATTGAAGCATGTCCACCTTCCTCCTCAAGTCTCGGTACTTATCGCAGAACTCCTTAGTGACTCATAGGGCTTCCGTTGATGCAGGGCAAGTTACTAAAGCTACCAGTCCCTGCTTGGGGTCTTGGAGATCTTCCTCCATAGGCTCCTTTCCTTTATCCTTGGCAGACACCATTGTGCTCCTAAGCTTTCAAAAATAGTTCCTGGCAGAAACAGATCAAAACAAAAACACGACGAAAACACGATATACGAACCTCGGGAGATCCGGGGGGTTATATATTATGAAGTTTCATATCGAAAGGAAGGTACTGGGAGAAAACGAGTCGGAGGCGGAGTCCTGGGTGGACTCACCACCTGGTGGCGCGGCCAGGGGTGGGCCCGCGCCACAGGGTGTTGTGAGCCACCCTGGCTCCATTTCCGTCCCTTTTTCGCTTCGTGGCTTTCCTTATTGACTGAAAACTGTAAAAATATAGCTGGATTGTGTTTTCGCGGAACTTTTCTTACCAGAACTGTTACCTAGTTGGAAACGGACTCTGCAGGTCTCTGAATTTGGTATTTAGTAGATTCTTCTGGAGTCATCACTTGAATAACATCAATATCTTCATCTTCATACACTTATTACTTGAGTCATAAAACCCTTCTCTTCCTTATTACACCATTATCTGCACTTCCTGGAAATTTCTCTCTCACAAAACTTCACACAGTTCTCATTAGCAACATTAGTATAAGTGAAGTGATAAAACCTTTTGAGTCCAACTTCAACTGAAAACCATCAAAACAAAAGCTACTGAAGCAACTCCTTCCGAAAACCCAAAAAGAATTCAAAAAGGAAATCGAATAAAGAAGCAAATGCAAGAGTGGCAAAATCTGTCAAAACAGACCAGCAGGTAAAGATCAATTTTTTCGAAAATCTTCTGTTGCTCAAATCAAAAAGTGCAAAACTAACAAAAGTTGAAGAACAACCTGCGGCAGAATCACAAAAAATTACAGCTCAATCCGACATACAGAGATCTCTCACGAATTTTTACGGTGAAACACAAAAATCTGTTTTGGGACAGCAACTTCCCCAAATCTTACTTCTCTCTCATTAGAGGTTGATCTTGACACAAAAACCAAACAAAACAGATAAGGAGCGGTTATTACCGAAGTAATAACTTCCAATACTGAAAGAAACAAAAACAAACTGAAAGCAAAAACAAATTGGGTTGTCTCCCATAAAGCTCTTTCTTTATAGCCATTAAGATGGGCATGATAATTTTGAAGAAGCTCTCATAGGGATATGAATTGAAGTGAAAGAGAGCATTAAAAAGCAAAAACACACACATTTAAGTCTAACCCACTTCCTATGCAAGGGGATCTTGTAAACAAACAAGTTATTGAAACCAAAGGCAACTTGCATAGGAAGGCAAAAGAAGTGCAACATAAAAACTTTCAGCATAAAATGAGGAAACTTGATATTATTGAGATGCATAAGAACACTTTCCCTCTCTCATAGTAACTTTCAGTATCGTGCATAAACTTTACAATATAGCTACCACAAGGACCATCATAGCAATGATCACTTATTCTAACAGAAAACACAGGAATACTAGCTCTCATAACACCACTATGTGAAACAATATTGGAGGTATCCTTACAAAGGATAGTGTGTCCCTCTTCTTCATATTTAGTAACAAAGCCTTTCACATTTGCTATTATAGGTTCATCAACCATTTGTTTATCAGGTTCAACAACTTCATTCGTACTTTCATTAACCATACTAGCTATCATAGAATGTTCCTTTACCTTAACTGGGAAAGGCATTTTCTCAATATAAGGTTTAGGTAAGACATGATTAGCAGTATAAACTTCAGTATTTCTTGCAGGAACACTCTTAGCAATATCTTTATAAGGTTCATGATACTTATTCCACTTCTTTTTAGGCACTTCAATATAGGAAGCAAAAGCCTTAAAATAAGAAGCAATAGCTTGAGAGTCTAGACCATAAGCATTTTTAATATTTTGAAAGTCACCAGTTCCCATAAAAGATTCAATGCATTCATAATCATAATTTATACCTGACTTTCTACCTTTGTCATTCTCCCAAGCTTCAGCATTCTCTTGAATACGATCTAGAAGGTCCCATTTAGCTTCTTCTTCCATACGAGTGAATGATCCAGCACAAGAAGCATCCAATAAATCCTTATCATGTAGAGGGAGCCTTGCATAAAAGTTGTTGATAATAATATTGTTGGGGAGCTCATGAATGGGACATTTGAGCATTAGTAACTTCAATCTCCCCCAAGCTTGAGTTGTACTCTCTCCATCAAGAGGCCAAAAGTTGTATATTTGATTCCGATCTTTATGAATCTCACTAGGAGGATAAAACTTTGAATAAAAGAGAGGCACTATTTCCTCCCATTCCAGAGCTTGACCATTCTTTAGCAGCTTATACCATTCCTCAGCTCTTCCTTTCAACGATAATGAGAATAACTTCTTCTTAACTTGATCTATAGTAATACCTGCACACTTGAACAACCCGCATAATTCATGTATAAAGAGTAAATGATCACCGGGATGGACAACTCCATCCCCAACATAGTAGTTATCCATAACACGATCAATAATTCTTGTAGGTATTTTGAAAACATCATTCTCAGCAGGTGGTGGCTTATCTACTACCTTAGCAGTGGTAGTAGCATTACCAAATAAGAAACTCAGCGAATTATCCATAACGAAAATAAAGCAACTAGCGTATAAACAATACTCACAAGAGAAGTTTCCTTTACTAGTTCCACTCTCAATAGCGCTTCACTCCACAACAGCGGTGCGGAAAATAGTCTTGATGACCCACAAGTATAGGAGGTGTATCGCAGTATTTTCGATAAGTAAGAGTGTCGAACCCAATGAGGAGCAGAAGGTGCTGGCTAGTGGTATGGATCAGGAATTCTCTGCAAATACTTAGCAAACGGATTTTTAGGGGTTTTCGATAAGGCAAGTAAACAAAGTACGAGTAAACAAAAGACAGTAGGAATAAATGCAGCAAGTGGCCCAATCCTTTATGCAGCAAAGGACAAGCCGGTTGTATTACTTAAGATGACCAAACATTCTCGAGGACACATGGGAAGACTGTCAAGTGCTTTCGCTCCATATAGTCGATTAATCATCTCTAGCTTGATAAGTGTTGTGTGGGTGAACCTGTGCTAATGTACCGCCCCATCCAAGACTAATACATACTTGTGATTATACCCCTTGCAAACATCCGTAAGTACAAAAGTAATTAAGGTAGAAACCTAACCACAACTTTAAACTCTAAGACCCTTACGTCCCTTGTGCAATGGTTTCCTAACGGGGATTCAGGTTTCTGTCACTCCGGCAACCCCTACGATTAGTAGCCAAATACACAATGCATTCCCCTAGGCCCATATAGGTGAAGTGTCATGTAGTCGATGTTCACATGACACCACTAGAAGAAGTACACCACAACTTAAATAACAATCTATTGAATCTTTCTCAACGCAACTCCACTACTAACAACAAGACTTCTCCCATGTCCTCAAGAACAAAACGAACTACTCACAAGACATCATATGGATCATGATCAGAGATGGAATAATGATGTATAACAATCTGAACATAAACAATAATTCAATGGTTCACTCAATAGCATCAACTACAAAGAGTAATCAACACCGGGAAAGTTTCCCCTATGAACTAATGCAAGATCCAACTCAAATGTTACAGCAATATGGAGATGGTGATGAGGGTGCTGATGGTGATGATGATGGTGGTGATGATGATGATGATGATCTCCCCTCTCTGGGAAGGAATTCCCCCGGTAGAAATCTGTCTGCCGGAGAGATCTTTCTCTCTTGGTGTTTTCCGCCCCGCAGAGGCGACGAAATCTTTCTGTGGTTGCTCCTCGAGTCTTAGGGTTTCAGGAGGTTGATATACGCTAGAGGGGAGAGGCTGGAGTGGGCTAGGGTGGCCACACCACTCCCAGGCACGACCTAGGCCTGCCCGCGCAATGGGGTGGTGTGGTCCCCCTGTGGCCCACCTCCACTCCATTTTATGGCATCCCGAGTCTTCTAGAAAAATAGGATTTTCCGTATATTTTCCCTGATTTTCTGATCTTCGCGAATTTTGCCTCCAAACAACACCTTTTCCATCAGAATCCTGACTGCAGTGGTCCATGCTCCAAAAGTCCTCAACCATGCAAAAATAGATGAAATAACATAAGTATCACCTCTTAATACGAAATATATCAATGAATAATAGTGAATTAAGACATAGAATAGTGATGCAAAATGGACGTATCAGGCGCTGCGGAACTTTTCATGGATTTCTGATTGATTATCTAGGGTTTTTGTCTCCGGAGGAATATATAGGCGAAGGGGCAAGGTCGGTGGCCGGCCAGGGGGCCCACACCATGCCCTGGCGCGGCCTGGGCTGGCCCGCGCCAAGGGGTGTTGTGGCCACCCTGTGACCCCTCTCTGACTCTCCTTCTGGCTCCGTGAGTCTTCCGAGAAATAGTAACTTTGGCTTTTGTCCCGTCCAATTCCGAGAATATTCATTTTCTGACTTCCTGGAACCAAAACCAGCAGAAAACAGGCAACTGGCACTGTGGCATCTTGTTAATAGGTTAGTCCAAGAAATCATATTAAAAGTACTCGAAAGTTGGAACAAAACATAAGAAAGTGGATAAAACCAAGCATGAAACATCAAAAATTATAGATACATTTGCAATGTATCAACATCCCCAAGCTTAACTCCTGCTCGTCCTCGAGTAGGTAAGTGATAAAAAGAAAGAATAATTTTTGAGGTGACATGCACCATCAAAGACTTGATCAAAGTATTTGCAAAACATTCAAAGCTGGGATCATAGTACTTCAATCATAACATGAAAGACAAGGTTATAGCAATAAGACAAAGAAACTATGATGCAACATGAAAAGTCACAAACAAAAGATTCATGAATAACAATGCTTTGCAAGACGTTTGTTTGTTTCACATAAAGAAAACATAGCATAATAGTATTCAACTTGTCCTTCATAGAGTAGCAAACATAAATGCATAGGACACCTTCAAAGTTCATAAGAGTGACTAGATACAAATAGTTTAAAACAAGCAATATCAAAGCTATGCATCAATCAACAAGTCTTGGGACAATGCACATAGAACTAAGAATGGCCACTATGCTCTCAAAGTAGGTGCATAAAGATAGAAGGTGGAGACTCAATATAATGGTGGAAGAAAGGCCTTTATAAAAGGAAGTAGGAATTCAAGTCTCATAAAGAGCTTCCAAAATTATGGTACTTATAACTTTCATCTCTCATTTCCCCTATCATAAGCATCTTGAAATGATTAAGGTTAAAGTGAACAAACTATGGTGTACATGCTTGACGAAGCATAAGTTAGGAATCTCATGTCCCTTGTATACGAGGGCCGCTCCTCATGCTACTCAAGTTTAGTTACCGGTAAGTTCTTGTCATAGTAAGTACATGTGTATCATAGAGAACCGCCAACACGGTACCCCTTGCCCGATGATACGGAAGAATCCCCATATCAAAATGACAAGGCAAGCAGACAACAAGCATCTCAGCAATCTTCTTATTTACCATGGCAATATGGTGCTTTTTTCTCTCTTTCCTCTTTTCATAATCACTTTTTTTTCTTTTCTCTTTTTTTTCGCAATATAGGACTCTTTTTTATAAGAAGAATGCTTCATAGACAGCTCATTATGGTTACGCTGCAGGTTTCCACCATGTCAGCATGGATTAGACCAGCGGCCTAGGCGTTTCTCTAACACATATACATAACTCCATGGACTTACAAGCTCCCCTTTAATTTCACACCGACGACATCCATATACAAAAGAGCATGATATCAACTAGGTACAAGTACCCGTGCAATGTTGAAAGCGTTCCCCATGACAGCATGGTTCTGCTAATTCCCAACAAATAAGTGCAAGCATATACAACATAGACGACACCATGGTTCAATTTTATTAAGGGCAAGAAAATTAAAGTGTGCCATCAAGTTCGTGAGAGCTTTAATCACTAGTTTTCTCATAACAAGTTTAATTTGGAAGGTAAACAAAAGCATGAATATACTTGGAATAGGATAAGCTAGTAGGTAGGTATGGTGGACTCTTTGGAATAACTTGGTTTAAGGAGTTGGATGCATGAGTGGAACTCATACTTGGTTGTGGAGGCTAGCAAAAGACTAGGAGCGACCAACTAAGAGAGCAATAATGGCCATAATCATGCAGAGCGACAAAACATCATTGATCAAAGCATAAAGTGATACTACAAGTTGAAAACTAAAGGATCATAAAGGCTATGGTGACTTGAGATAGTCATAACA
Organism: Avena insularis; assembly: GCA_023614405.1. NCBI lineage: Eukaryota > Viridiplantae > Streptophyta > Magnoliopsida > Poales > Poaceae > Avena > Avena insularis. The sequence continues at coordinate 258,728,408 of CM042690.1, read as the reverse complement.
TGGTGTGAGCATGCGCCAAGTCAACCCAAATAAAGCATCAAAGGAGAATACCACTATACTATGCTTTAATATGCTAAAATAACGCATGATTCATCCAAGGCACATTAAGCAATCTCAATTGTTTATAACATGTCATGCTACAACAAATAATACTAAGCCTAAAGCCAAAACAATATCAAGCATGGCATGACAAAGCATAGGCCACAGTCAAAAACAAGCTCTCTTTACCACTTAAGCATGAACTTTCCTACTCTTTTCCAACCCAAACCAAACTATTTGAAAACCAATGTATGAAAGAGGGGGTCCAAACAATTTATTCAGAAAACTAAGCAAACCAAGCAAATGAAAACCAAAAACAAAAACGAAAAAGAAGACGCTCCAAGAACAACACAACTGTGCATGAAACAATAAAAATGAAGCGTTTGGAAGAAACCTGAAATTTTTATTGATGAAGAAGGGGATGCCTTGGGCATCCCCAAGATTTGACGCTTGTACTTCTTGGATATTTCTTGGGGTGACACTTGTGGCATCCCCAAACTTGAGCTTTAGTCCATTCTTCATCTCATTACTCATTCCTTCCATACACTTGAAATTTTTCCTTCATACAAAATTTCACACAATCTTTATTAGCAACATTAGTGCACTCAAGATAAATAAGTCTTAAGGTTCAGCTCTAACACCAAATAAACTTCCATTAGAATACTAGTTACTGTAGCACTTCCCTCAAAAGCTCAATTCCCCAAAAGAACTCCAAAAGGAATCAACAAGAAGCAAACGCAGAAAATGGTAGAAATCTGTCAAAACAGACCAGCAGGTAAAGACGAATTTTTTCGAAGACCTTCTGTTGCTCCAATAAAAAAGTGTTGAACTAACTAAAGTTACATAATGACCTGGGGACGAAGCACAAAAATTCACGCCTCAAAAATACATTCAGAGATTTTACACGAATTTTTACGGTGAAGCACAGAAATCTGTTTCGGGACAACAACTTTCCCAATCATTACTTCTCTCTCCTTAGAGGTTACTCTTGGCACAAAAAGCAAATAAAAAGGATAAGGAGCGGTTATTACTGAAGTAATAACTTTCAGGACTCATCTAAAACTTTTGGGTTATCTCCCAATAAGTACTTTTGTTTAACGCCTTTAAGTTAGGCATGATAGTTTGAGAAGATGCTCACATAAAAAATATGAATTGAAGTAAAAGAAAGCATAAAGAAGCAAATTCAAAGCACATTTAAGTCTAACCCACTTCCTATGCATAGGAATCTTGTAAAGAAACAAGTCATGAAAGCACAAAGCAACAAGCATAGTAAAGCAAAACAAGTGCAACTTCAAGACTTTCAACATAAAGAGGGGAAACTTAATAATGTTGAGATACATAAGCCCATGTTTCCCTCTTTCATAATAACTTTCAGTAGCAACATGAATAAAATTGACAATATAACTATCACATGAAACATTCTTATCATGAGCCACATGCATAAAAGAATTAATACTCCCCACATAAACATAGTCATTCTTATTGATTGTAGTGGGAGAAAATTCAACAAAATAGCTATCATTATTATTTTCATCACCATAATCATCAAATATAGGAGGCATATTGTAATCATAATTAATTTTCTCCTCAATAGTAGGTGGACTGAAAATATCGTATTCATCATTGTAATCATCATATATTGGAGGTTGTGTAACATCATAAGCAATAGAATAGATATCTTCCAAAGCTAGGGAACTAAAAAGATCATTTTCATAAAAACTAGCTTCCCCAAGCTTAGACTTTTCCATAGCATTAGCAATAATGGTGTCCAAAGAATTCATACTAACAACATTGCTATTAGCATGCAAATAAAGTTCCATAGTTTTTTAATTTTCTCTTCAAACACTTCATGTCCTAACTCAAGATAAATACTATAAAGCTCTCTAATTTTTTTGTTGTTTTCCATTAAGCCTAACTAGTAAAAACAAGAAACAAAAAGATAAAATTGCAGAATCTAAAGGAAATAACTTCGAGTACTCACACCAGAAAATAGGCATTTGCCGTGGGAGGTTCTTCTTCTTTAATTCTCCGGTGTGAATACCTTTTACCTTACCTCCCCGGCAATGGCGCCAGAAAATAGCTTGATGTCTACGCACTTCTATTCTTCTAGACAATTGTTGGGCCTCCAAGTGCAGAGGTTTGTAGAACAGCAGCAAGTTTTCCCTTAAGTGGATCACCCAAGGTTTATCGAACTCAGGGAGGAAGTGGTCAAAGGTATTCCCTCTCAAGCAATCCTGCAATCAAGATACAAGAAGTCTCTTGTGTCCCCAACACACCCAATACACTTGTTAGGTGTATAGGTGCACTAGTTCGGCGAAGAGATAGTGAAATACAAGTGTATGGATAATTATAAGTGGTAACGGTGATAGAAGATAACTTGATGGCGTGTGGTTGACGTGGGAAAAGACTAAAGGCAAACTGAAATAAAGAAGGAAGCAAGCAAACATGCAACAGATCTAATTGCAAATGGTGTATCAATGCTTAGAAACAAGGCCTAGGGATCATACTTTCACTAGTGAACACTCTCATATAAATATATTATCTTCATGATACTACTCTTAACTACTCTCCGGTTGAACACTCTAATCGATGGTAGGGCTATAACAGCACACCTCAAAGTAAGCCTTTCCCATCTAGAAAACCCCACACTGTCACCTTGAGTACTAGATGAGTCCAACAAATGCCACAATTTCATAAAGACATCCAACTCCAAATATAACTCATAACAAGTATTTGTAATCTCTAGACTAAGTGCCACCATGGTGTGCACGTTGTTACTTCCACACACATGGGGAGAGTAGAGATCTATTAAAACACTTGAGTAGCAAGGTATATCTATAGATTACAAGCTCATGATCTCAATAAGATCATGCATAGAGAGAGAGATGAACACATAGCTACCGGTAGAACCCTTAGCCTCGAGAGAGAACTACTCCCTCCTCATCATGGGAATCAACAATGTAGATGGAGATGGTGGTGGAGATCGACGGAGATGGATCCGGGGGCACTTCCCCGTCCCGGCAGGGTGCCGGAACAGAGACTTTCTGTCCCCCGAATCTCCCCTTCAGTGGCGGCGGCACTGTGGAACTTTTCGTGGATTTATGATTGATTATCTAGGGTTTTTGTCTCCGGAGGAATATATAGGCGAAGGGGCAAGGTCGAACCGGGGCCCACACCATGCCTGGCGTGGCACAGCTGGCCCGCCAAGGGGGTGGCCACCCTGTGCTCCCCCTCCGACTCTCCTTCTGGCTCCATGAGTCTTCCGGGAAAATAGAAACTTTGGCTTTTGTCCCGTCCAATTCCGAGAATATTCATTTTCTGACTTCCTGGAACCAAAAGCAGCAGAAAATAGGCAACTGACACTGTGGCATCTTGTTAATAGGTTAGAACAAAACATAAGAAAGTGGATAAAACTAATAATGGAACATCAAAAATTATAGATACATTTGCAATGTATCAGTTTCCTTTTCACAAGGTTCTTTAGTAAATTTCGAAAAATTAAACTCATAAGATTCCCCATCAAACTTAGTCAAGATTTTCTCCCTTTTGCAATCTATAATAGCTCCACAAGTACTCAAGAAAGGTCTACAAAAAATGATGGGATAAGTTTTACTAGCAGTTGAACCAAGTACTAGAAAATCAGTAGGATATTTAATCTTACCACAAAGAACTTCTACATCCCGCACAATACCAATTGGAGAGATGGTCTCTCTATTAGCAAGGTGAATGACCACGTCAATCTCTTCCAGTTCGCAGGGACTGATTTCATGCATAATTTCTTTGTAAAGCTCATAAGTAATAACACTTGAACTTGCACCAATATCACATAAACCATAATAGCAATGATCACCAATTCCAACAGAAAGCACAGGGACACTAGCCTTTTTAGTTCTATTAGGATGTGACACAATACTAGAAGCATCCTCACAAAATACTATGTGTCCATCTTCTACACTTTTAGTGACAAGATCTTTCACAATTGCTACAACAGGTTCAATGTTTATTTGTTCATCAGGTTTTACAGTTCTCTTTGCACTTTTATTGATTACACTAGTTATCATAGGATGATCCTTTACCTTATCCGGGAAGGGTATTTTCTCGATATAAGGTTCAGGTAAGATGTGATCAATAGTGCAAAACTTAGTACTCCCAACAGGAACACAATCAACAATATCTTTATATGGTGCATGGTACTTGTCCCATCCCTTTTTCAGAATTTCCATATAAGAAGCAAAAGCCTTAAAACAATTTGTAATAACTTGAGAATTAAGACCATAAGCATTACTAATATTTTGAAAGTCATCAGTTCCCATAAAAGATTCAATGCATTCATAATCATAATTTATACCTGACTTTCTTCCTTTATCATTCTCCCATGCTTCAGCATTGTCTTGAATACGGTCCAGAAGATCCCATTTAACTTCTTCTTCCATGCGAGTGAATGATCCAGCACAAGAAGCATCCAATAAATCCTTGTCATGAAGAGAAAGCCTTACATAAAAATTATTGATAATAATATTGCTGGGGAGCTCATGAATGGGACATTCGAGCATTAGTAACTTCAATCTCCCCCAAGCTTGAGCGGTACTCTCTCCATCAAGTGTCCAAAAGTTGTATATTTGATTCCGATCTTTATGAATCTCACTAGGAGGATAAAACTTTGAATAAAAGAGAGGTACTATTTCCTCCCATTCAAGAGCTTGACCATTATTCAACATCGTATACCATTCTTTAGCTCTTCCTTTCAGTGATAATGAGAATAACTTCTTCTTGACTTGGTCTGTAGTAATACCTGCACACTTGAACAACCCGCATAACTCATGTATAAAGAGCAAATGATCACCGGGATGGACAGTTCCATCTCCAACATAATAGTTATCCATAACACGATCAATAATTCGTGTAGATATTTTAAAAGTATCATACTCAGCAGGTGGTGGTTCATCTACTACCTTAGCAGTGGTAGTAGCATTATGAAATAAGAAACTCAGCGAATTATCCATATTGAAATAAAGCAACTAACAGAAGTAAACAATACTCACCGTAGAAGTTTCCTTCACCAGTTCCACTCTCCAATAGTGCTTCACTCCCTGGCAACGGCGCCAGAAAATAGTCTTGATGACCCACAAGTATAGGGGGTGTATCGCAGTATTTTCGATAAGTAAGAGTGTCCAACCCAAGGAGGAGTAGAAGGTGCTGGCTAGTGGCTTGGAGCAGGAATCCTCTGTAAATACTTAGCAAACGGATTTTTAGGGTTTTTTGATAATGCAGGTAAATAAAGTACGAGTAAATAAAAGACAATAAGAATAAATGCAGCAAGTGGCCCAATCCTTTCTTTAGCAAAGGACAAGTCGGTTGTATTACTTAAGATGACCAAACGTTCTCGAGGACACATGGGAATATCGTCAAGTGCTTTCGCTTCATATAGTTGATTAATCTTCTTTAGTTTACTAAGTGTTGTGTGGGTGAACCTATGCTAATGTACCGACCTTCCTAGAACTAATACATACTTGTGATTATACCATTTGCAAGCATCCGCAAGTACAAGAAAGTAATTAAGGTAGAAACCTAACCACAACTTTAAACTCTAAGACCCTGATGTCCCTTGTGCAATGGTTTCCTAACGGGGGTTCAGGTTTCTGTCACTCCGGCAACTCCTAAGATTAGTAGCCAAATACACAATGCATTCCCCTAGGCCAATATAGGTGAAGTGTCATGTAGTCGACGTTCACATGACACCACTAGAAGAAGCACACCACAACTTAAATATCAAACCATTGAATATTTCTCAACACAATTCCACTACTAACAACATGACTTCTCCCATGTCCTCAAGGACAAAACAAACTACTCACAAGACATCATATGGATCATGATCAGAGATGAAATAATAATGTGTAACAATCTGAACATAAACGATAATTCAATGGTTCACTCAATAGCATCAACTACAAGGAGTAATCAACATCGGGAAAGTTTCCCCTAAGAACTATGCAACATTCAACCCAATTGTTACAACGGTATGGAGGTGATGATGATGGTGCTGGTGGAGATGATGGTGGTGGTGATGATGATGATCCCGATGAAGTTAAGCTTGATGGTGGTGTTGATGGCGATGATCTCCCCTCTCCGGGAAGGAATTCCCCCGGCAGAATTTTGTCTGCCGGAGAGATCTTTATCTCTCGGTGTTTTCCGCCCCGCAGAGGCGGCGGAATCTTTCTATGGTCGCTCCCCGAGTCTTAGGGTTTCGGGAGGATAATATATGCCAGAGGGGAGAGGCTGGAGTTGACCAAGGCGGCCACACCACCTGGTGGCGCGGCCTGGGGTGGCCCGCGCCAGGGGGTGTGATACGTTGCAAACGTATCCATAATTTTTGATGTTCCATGCTTGGTTTTATCTACTTTCTTAAGTTTTGTCCACACTTTGGAGTACTTTTCATATGATTTGTTGGACTAACCTATTAACAAGAACCACAGTGCCAGCTGCCTGTTTTCTGCTATTTTTGGTTCTAGGAAAGTCAGAAAATGAATATTTTCGGAATTGGACGGGACAAAAGCCAAAGTCAGTTTTTCACCGAGGGACACCTGGAGCCAGAATATGAGATGGAGAGGGGCTGGGACCCAGCCACACCACCTGGCTGCGCGGCCAGGCCTGACCCACGCCAGAGGGTGGTCTGGCCGCCCCAGGCTCCCCCTCGGCCTCTGCTTTCGCCTATATATTGCCTCTAATACGGAAACCCTAAGGACCCGATCAAAAATCCATGAAAGAGTCTGTAGCCATCATCATCTCCATCCCTAGATCAGGAGGGATCTGAACCTCTTCCCGGCACCCTGCAAGAGAGAGGAATTCACCCTGGAGGTCTTCTTCATCATCATGCAAGCCTCCGGTGTGATGCGTGAGTAGTTCATCTCTGGACTACGGGTCCATGTAGTAGCTAGATGGCTGGTTCTCCTCCTTTGTGCTATCATGTTTAGATCTTGTGAGCTCCGTTAATGACCAAGATCATCTATTTGTAATTCTGCATGTTGTGTTTGCGGGGATCCGATGGATACTGAGATGCTATTTCAGATTGATTATTGATTCTATCATGTCTTTGTTATTTGTGATCTTGCATGCTTTCTGTTGTTAGTAGCTATCTTGGCCAAGTAGATGCTAGCAACTCCAAGAGTTAGTATTTATGCTCGATAGTGGGTTCATGCCTCCGTAATCTGGGAAGTGATGAAATATCTAAGGTACTAGATGTGCTGTTGCTACTAGGGAGAAAACAACAATCCTTTGTTCATAGAACAATCGTATTGTTTACTTTACACGCAATTCGTAATGCAATTATCCATTGCTTGCCACTTAATACTAGAGGGGGTTCAGATGATAACCTGAAGGTGGATTATGAGTCATAAATGCAGTTGGATGGCGGTCTATGTATAATATTGTAATGCCCAATCGAATCTCAAAGGAGTCAAGATGAGTAGTATATGCTTGTATGCTTTCTCGATGTTTGTCAATTGCCCCGCTGTAATTTGTTCACCCAACATGTCATTTATCTTAAGGAGAGCCACCTCTAGTGAACTATGGACCCCGGTCCTTTCTTTTACTATCAATCTACAATCAACTGTTTACTGTGTTGTGTTTACTTTATGCAAACTATTACTTTCTTCCACTCGATACGTTTAATCTTTTGTTTTCAGCAAACCGGTGAGATTGACAACCTCATCGCAAGTTGGGGACAGAGTTATGTGGTTGTGTTGTGCAGGTTTCCACGTTGCTGCTGGCACCGGTAGTGCGCCCTGCCAAAGTTCAGCTAGCTACACCTTTGGGGTGTTTCCTTGCTCCTACTGGATTGATAACCTTGGTTTCATAACTGAGGGAAAACTTACTGCTATGCTCATCATACCTTCCTCTTGGGGTTCCCCAACGAGCTCGTTAATACACGAGTCAGCAAGTACTTTTTCTGGCGCCGTTGCCGGGGAGTCAAGGACATCTTCACAAGGGGAGTCCCTCATAACCAATCTCTTTACTTTGTTATTTTTGTTTTGCTTAGTTTACTTTTGCTTTGTTTGCTTGTTTCTTTATCAAAAACACAAAAAAATTAGTTTTACTAGTTTGCTTTCTTTATTAAAAACACACAAAAAATTAGTTCCTATCTTAAGTTGCCATTATGTCTAGCTTTGCTCCAGCAACTATGACACCTGAGGAAATGATTTTCACTTTTAAACAAGGATATGAAGAGAGTTTTAAAGAATCTTGGTCTAGAATCTCTGATTTACATGAAAAAACCGAACCTAAAATGACTCAAAGCTTGTTTCTTAGCAGTTCTTACCTTGGAATTGCTCTTTGCTATAGATATGCTTTAGATGCTGTTGTGGGAGGAGACTTCCTCCAATGCAATGAGGATGATGCTGTTAATGCCATAAAGAAATTGGTCTTTACTTACAACTTGCCTAGCAAATATGATTCTTCTTTCATAAACATATTTGCTAGATTGAATACTCTTGAGACCAGCACCGCTAGTTTGAAAGATTGCTATAATACGCTTAGAGAGCATCATAACTATGTTCCAATAAATTCTGAACCCTCAGAATGGCTTCCCACAGTAAAGATTGCTATAAACAATGAAACTTTTCATGCTCGCTGTGATATCATGTCTGAATTTTGTCTTATGCCCAAAGATATTTATGAATCTTTGAATCTTTGGGGGATTTCTGAAGGAGGAGAAGAAATTTTGCTTGATAATAATGCCACAATATTACCCATTGGAATAGCTGAAGGAGTGTTTATAAAAATCCTAGGGAAAATGGTTTCTACTGATTATCTTGTTATTGAATGTGTAGGAAAAGGACAAATCACACTTGGAAGATCCCTATTGAAACTCCTTGGAGCAATAATAGATGTGGAAAAGGGCAGCATGCACTTTGTTTCTCCACCAAGAATTCACAAGTTCCCCAAGGGTAAGAATAAAAGTAAGAGAGGTAAGGGCAAGAAATTTGGTTTTAATGCTTCTTTAAACACTTGATTCTTTTTCTTGCTTCTTATGCCTAACTTAAAGGCGTTAAAGAAAAGTACTTATTGGGAGATAACCCAAAAGTTTTAGATAAGTCTTGGAAGTTATTACTTCAATAATAACCGATCCTTATCCTTTTTATTTGCTTTTTGTGCCAAGATTAACCTCTAATGAGAGAGAAGTAATGATGGGGAAAGTTGCTGTCCCGAAATAGATTTCTGTACTTCACCGTAAAAATTCGTGTAAAATCTCTATACGTCCTTTTAAGGCGTGATTTTTTGTGCTTCTGCCCCAGGTTGTTATCTAACTTTCGTTAGTTCAACACTTTTCGATTTGAGCAACAGAAGGTCTTCGAAAAAAATTGTCTCTACCTGCCGGTCTGTTTTGACAGATTTCTACCATTTTCTGCATTTGCTTCTTGTTGGTTCCTTTTTGAGTTCTTTTGGGGAACTGAGCTTTTTGAGGGAAGTACTACAGTAGATAGTGTTTTAATGGAAGTTTTATTGGTGTTAGAACTGAACCTAAAAGACTTATTATCTTAAGTGCACTAATGTTACTAATAAAGATTGTGTGAAGTTTTGCATGAAGGAAAATTTTAGGTGTATGGAAGGAATGAGTAATGAGATGAAGGATGGACTAAATCTCAAGCTTGGGGATGCCACGCGTGTCACCCCAAGAAATATCCAAGAAGTACAAGCGTCAAAACTTGGGGATGCCCAAGGCATCCCCCTCTTCATCAATAAAAATCCTAGGTTTCTTCCAAACGCATCATTTTTATTGTTTCATGCACAGTTGTGTTGCTCTTGGAGCATCTTATTTTTTGTTTTCGTTTTGGTTTTCTGTTTGCTTGGTTTGCTGAATAAATTGGTTGGACCCCCTCTTTCATACATTGGTTTTCAAATAGTTTGGTTTGGTTTGGAAAAAGAGTAGGAAAGTTCATGCTTAAGTGGTAAAGAGAGCTTGTTTTTGACTATGGCATATGCTTTGTCATGCCATGCTCGATATTGTTTTGTCTTTATGCTTAGTATTCTTGGCTGTAGCATGACTTGTTATAAACAACTGAGATTGCTTAATGTGCCTTTGAAGAATCATGCGTTGTTTTAGCATATTAAAGCATAGTATTGTGGTATTCTCCTTTGATGCTTTATTTTGGGTTGACTTGGCACATTCTTACACCATGTTATGACTATCCCAAGTCACCATAGCCTTTATGATCCTTTAGTTTTCAACTTATAGTTGTTGGGTCCGCAGCATAGAAAACAAAAAAATTCCTACGATGAGAACTATACGCCAAGATCTATCTACTAGATACAGAGCAACGGGTGGACATACATCCATGGAGAACTTACCCTCGAAGACAACGAGTTTTGTTAACGAGTAGGAACTCGTGGTTGATGTAGTCGAACGCTTGCCGATCTCAAGATCGTGTGGAAGTCTGAGCGCCGCAAATCAGCAGCACATCCGTCCTCGCACACACGTTCAAGCCACCGGACAACCTCCACCTCCTCGCTCTAGCGATCCAGTGGAAGCAGCAACTCCTTCCAGACGAAATGCCACCGGGAACATGTATCTCGCTAATCCGAGACCATGGGGGAATAATTCTAGAGGGGGAGAGAGATCCTTCACAAGGGGGTGTGAGGATGAAGGAGGGAATGGGTGGCCTTTTATAGGAGGAGGGGGGTGCCCCGTATCTCCATGGCCGACACATGGGGGGGGGTGACCCCTCACCTCCCCCATTCATGTGGTGGTAACCCCTCCACATTAAAATGCCTCTTCACATTCCCTTTTAAAGTCTCCACTTTAAATGCATTAAATTTCTCAAAATTTAATGCTCTCTCATTTAATAAAACTCTTTTTATTAAATTTATTCAGAATTTTGTTAATTACTTTAATTAACAAACATTCACATATAGCCCCTTGCAATATTTCAATATCACATGCAGAACCACCTTCTGCAATTTCACCCGAAACAATTTCCGGTTTCTATTAAAACAATTCTTGCGCTTTGCAATTCTTTCGTCTGAAACTTATGTGCTCCAAAATGGTGTCCGGTAACTCTTAAGTGTGCCACCCTACGGTTCGCGAATGAAGCAGACATGATCGAGACCCTTCTCCGATCAATAATCAGAAGCGGGACCTGGAGATCCGTACTAACTCCTACACATTCAATGATGACTCCTGTGATCGTGAGAACCTTTAACACTTGTAACTAAATCCCTTTGTATCTTGATATATTACAAGTCCGAGATTCGATCATCGGTATCTCCATACCTAGTTTGATCTCGTTACCGACATGCACTCTTTTCTTGTTCCCGTGATATAACATTCTAGTGATCACATCACTTGCTTGCAAGCTATCCTAATGTGATATCACCGAGAGGGCCCAGAGTATATCTATCCGTCATCTGGATTGACAAATTCCACTCTTGATCCATGAGCCTCAACATAACACCTTCGTAGTACTGAACCCATCTTTATAGTCACCCTGTTACGGTGTGACGTTTGATGTTATCAAGATACTCTTCCGGTGTTAGCAATTAACATGATCTCATGGTCTAAGGATAAAGATTACTTCGTATGATGTTATAGCAATATAAACATAATGACTTGATCGTAATGCTATACTTCGGATGAATGTTCATCACATCATTTCACAAATGCTGTGACCTTGTTATTAACAACATCCAATGTCCATGATCAGGAAACCTTGATCATCTTGTTAATCAACAAGCTAGTCTATAAGAGAGGCATAACTAGGAACCCTTTTTGTTTATTAAACACACATGTATTGATGTTTCCTATCAATACAATTATAGCATGCAAAATAAACATCTATCATATACAAGGAATACATAATAACAACTTATTATTGCCTCTCAGGGCATATTTCCTTCAGTCTCCCACTTGCACTAGAGACAATAATCTAGTTTATATAGTGATAAATCTAACACCCATGGAGTTCTGGTGTTGATCATGTTTTTCCCTAGGGAGTACTTTAGTCAACGGATCTGCTACATTCAGGTCCGTGTGCACTTTACAAATCTTTATATCTCCATCCTTGACATGCTCGCGGATGGAGTGAAACCGACGCTTAATATGCTTGGAATTCTTGTGAGACCTTGGTTCCTTGGCGTTGGCTATGGCTCCATTATTGTCACAATAGATCACCATTGGGTCCAACGCACTAGGAACCACACCTAGTTCTGTTATGAACTCCTTCATCCAAACCGCTTCTTGCGCTGCTTCTGAAGCAGCAACATATTCCGCCTCTGTCGTTGATCCAGCCACCACAGGTTGTTTGGAGCTCCTCCAACTAACTGCTGCTCCGTTCAAGAGAAATACGTATCCGGATTGAGACTTAGAGTAATCCGGATCAGTGTCAAATCTAGCATCAACATAACACTTAGCGACTAGCTCTTCTTCACCTCCGTATACAAGAAACATATCCTTAGTTCTTCTCAAGTACTTGAGGATGTTCTTTACCACTATCCAGTGTTCTGAACCTGGATCAGATTGGTACCTACTAGTCAAACTGATAGCATGTGCCACATCCGGTCTTGTACATAGCATGGCTTACATAATAGAGCCTATGGCCGAGGCATAGGGGATCTTATCCATCATCTCTCTTTCTTCCGCCGTAGCCGGACTTTGAGTCTTACTCAATGTCTTGCCTTGCAACATAGGTAAGAAACCCTTCTTACTTTCGTCCATATTAAACTTCTTTAATATCTTATCAAGGTATGTACTCTGCGATAGCCCAATTAGGCGTCTTGATCTATCTCTATAGATTTTAATGCCTAATATATATGAAGCTTCACTAAGGTCCTTCATCGAAAATTTGCTGTTTAGATAACTTTTAACACTGTTTAAAAGATCTAAATCATTTCCAATCAATAATATGTCATCCACATATAATATCAGAAATGCCACATTGCTTCCACTCACTTTCTTGTAAATACAAGCCTCTCCATAAGTTTGGACAAATCCAAACTCTTTGATCACCTCATCAAAGCGGAGATTCCAACTTCGTGATGCTTGCTTCAGTCCATAAATGGATCGCTGAAGTTTGCACACCTTATTAGCATCCTTATGATCGACAAAACCCTTAGGTTGTATCATATACAACTCTTCTTCAATCTTACCATTGAGGAACGCAGTTTTGACATCCATCTGCCATATTTCATAATCGAAATATGCAGCAATTGCTAACATAATCCTAACCGACTTAAGCATCGCTACGGGAGAGAATGTCTCATCGTAGTCAACTCCTTGAATTTGTCGAAACCCCTTTGCGACAAGTCGAGCCTTATAGATGGTCACATTACCATCAGCATTAGTTTTCCTTTTGAAAATCCATTTATTCTCCACGGCCTTTCGGTCGTGAGGTAAGTCCACCAAATTCCAAACTTGGTTCTCGTACATGGATTCCATCTCGGATTTCATGGCTTCTAGCCATTTGTTGGAATCCGGGCTCATCATCGCTTCTTCATACGTCGTAGGGTCATCCATTTCATCAACCATGAAATTCACAACAGGATTGCCGTACAGTTCAGGAGCTGCACGTGTCCTGCTTGACCTGCGAGGTTCGGTAGTGTCCTCTTTCGGAGTTTCATGATCATTATCATTAGCTAACTCTTCATTAGGTGAAGTCAACTCCGAAACAACTTCTGGAGCTGCGCTACTCGCCATTTCATGAAGAGAAGGTTCAATAACCTCTTCGAGTTCTACCTTCCGACTACTCACACCTTTCGCGAGAAACTCCTTCTCGAGAAAGGATCCATTCTTGGCAACAAAGACCTTGCCCTCAGATCTATGATAGAAGGTATACCCAATCGTTTCCTTAGGGTATCCTATGAAGACGCATTTTTCCGCTTTGGGTTCGAGTTTATCCGGTTGAAGTTTCTTCACATAAACATCGCATCCCCAAACTTTAAGAAATGACAGCTTAGGTTTGTTTCCAAACCATAATTCATACGGTGTCTTTTCAACGAATTTAGATGGTGCCCTATTTAAAGTGAATGCAGCTGTTTCCAGTGCATAACCCCAAAATGACAGTGGCAAGTCAGTCAGAGACATCATAGATCGAACCATATCCAATAAAGTACGATTACGACGTTCTGACACACCATTACGTTGTGGTATTCCGGCAGGCATGAGTTGTGAAACTATTCCACAGTCTTTCATATGTGTGATACTCTCCTCCACGGTCGGACCGCAGAAATTTGATCTTTCTGTTACGATGATTTTCCACTTCATTCTGAAATTCTTTGAACCTTTCAAAGGTTTCAGACTTATGTTTCATCAAATAGATATACCAGTATCTACTCAAATCATCCGTGAAAGTAACAAAATAACGATATCCACCTCGCGCCGACACACTCATTGGTCCACACACATTAGTATGTATGTTTTCCAATAAATCTGTCGCCCGTTCCATTGAATCGGAAAACAGCGTTCTAGTCATCTTGCCCATAAGGCATGGCCCACATGTATCAAATGATTCAAAATCAAGTGATTCCAAAAGTCCATCAGAATGGAGTTTCTTCATGCGTTTAACGCCAATATGACCTAGACGGCAGTGCCACATATATGTAGATATATCATTATCAAGTTTAATCCTTTTAGCATCAACATTATGAATATGCGTAATACTACTATCGAGATCCAACACAAATAAACCATTCAACACAGGTGCATGACCATAAAAGATATTATTCATATAAATCGAACAACCATTGTTTTCAGACTTAAACGAATAACCACTTTGCATCAAACACGATCCAGATACAATGTTCATGCTCAGTGCAGGCACCAAATAACAATTATTCAGGTTTATAACTAATCCCGACGGCATATGGAGAGGCAGCGTTCCGACGGCGATCACATCAACTCTTGATCCATTGCCGGCCTGCATCATGACCTCATCCCTTGCTAGTTGTCGCTTGTTCCGCAGCCCCTGAACCGAGTTACATATATTAGCAACTGATCCCGTATCAAATACCTAGTTGCTACTACGAGTACTAGTCAAGTACACATCAATAACATGTATATCACATATACCTTTGTTTGCCTTGCCGGCCTTCTTGTCCGCCAAATACTTGGGGCAGTTGCGCTTCCAATGGCCAGTCCCCTTGCAATAGTAGCACTCGGTGTCAGACTTAGGGCCAGCTCGGGGTTTCTTTTTAGGCGCGGCAACAGATTTGCCGCCCTTCTTTCCCTTCTGCTTGCCTTTCTTGTCCTTCTTGAAACCGGTGGTCTTATTGATCATCAACACTTGATGTTCTTTCCTAATCTCCACTTCTGCAGTCTTAAGCATTGATAGAAGCTCGGAAGAGACTTCTTCATGCCCTGCATATTATAGTTCATCACGAAGCTCTTGTAGCTAGGTGGCAGAGATTGGAGAACACGATGTATGCCTAAGTCAATGGGAATCGTTATTCCCAAGGACACAAGCTTATCAGCGTACCTAGACATTTTGAGTACGTGCTCACTAACGGAGCTGTTCTCTTCCATCATGCAGCTAAAGAACTTTTCAGAAGCATTATAACTCTCTACGGCAACATGGGTATCGAAAATCATTTTCAATTCTCCCATGGTATCAAAGGCATTGCCATTTTCGAAACGTTTTCGAAGTTCTGGCTCTAGCCCATACAGTATGCCGCAATGAACTAAGTTGTGGTCCTCCTGACGAGTTATATAGACGTTCTTTTTCCTCGTCAGGCATCAGAGCTGGTGGGGGCCTAGCGCCTCTAGCACATATTGCTTTTGTGCAGATGAGGAGAATCCTCAAATTCATAGCCTAGTTGGTGAAGTTGCTACCATTCGCAGCAAGCTTCTCTTTCTCCATGAACACATTGAAATTAAAAGCAGGTGGTGCCATCTACAACAGAATTTGTAAAATATATTTAGACTAAGTTTATGATAGATTGAGTTCAACTAATCCAAATTACTAATAAACTCCCACTCAAAAACGACATCCCTCGTGTCCTTTTGGTGATTACATGAACCAAATCCACTACACCAAGTCCGATCATCACGTGAGTCGGTGTAGCTTCAAAGGCGAGCATCTATATGGGCATCATATCAACTATATGACTCATGCTTAACCTTTCGGTCCGTGTTCCGAGGCCATGTCTGTACATGCTAGGCTCGTCAAGTAAGAACCTTAGTATTTGCATGTGTAAAACTGTCTTACACCCGTTGTATGAAAGCGTAGAGTCGAGAACACCCGATCATCACGTGATGCCTCAAAACACGATCCACAAAACGGTGCATACTTAAGGAAGAACACATTTTATCTTGATATCTAAATGAGGGATCATCTTATAATGCTACCAAAAGCGCCAAACTAGCAATATAAGATGCTAATGTGTGAAGTGAGGTGATATGGTCCATGCATTTGATCTCTATCATTTGCATCGTGGTATGATCTCTATCATTCCTTTGTGTGTAAGGCCAAGGTCTATGGAACTTACACGTTAAGTGAGTTGTAAGAGTATCTATCATACATCTACTTACAACAATACCATATCAAGACACTATCCCAGCAACGATCTAAACTAGACGCCTCTAATTTATCAATTGCAAGTTTTACGTGGCTTAGGGCTTTCGGAGATAGAACCGGTCTTACCTACGAACATGAACCACAACGAGGATAACCAAGTTATTAGCAACTCGTTGTAAATCAGATATTGACTATAGTAGGAGAGACAGACATCCGCTAGCCACTTATGTAAAACTAGTTGCATGTCAGTCGTGGAACCGGTCTCATGTACGATGACATGTAAGGTTGGTCCGGGCCGCTTCATCCCACTATGCCACCAATATCCAAAGTACATAGAAGATGCAATAACATGATCATCATCGCCCACATATAAACATATGTGTACTACCCGTGCAAAGCACCTACGCATAGATCAGGCTCGATACCCTTTGGGTCCGCAGCATAGAAAACAAAATTTTTCCTACGATGAGAACTATACGCCAAGACTATCTACTAGATACAGAGCAACGGGTGGACATACATCCATGGAGAACTTACCCTCGAAGACAACGAGTTTTGTTAATGAGTAGGAACTCGTGGTTGATGTAGTTGAACGCTTGCCGATCTCAAGATCGTGTGGAAGTCCGCGCGCTGTAAATCAGCAGCGCATCCGTCCTCGCACACATGTTCAAGCCACCGGACAGCCTCCACCTCCTCGCTCCAGCGATCCAGCGGAAGCAGGAACTCCTTCCAGACGAAATGCCACCGGGAACATGTATCTCGCTAATCCAAGACCATGGGGAATAATTCTAGAGGGGGAGAGAGATCCTTCACAAGGAGGTGTGAGGATGAAGGAGGGAATGTGTGGCCTTTTATAGGAGGAGGGGGGTGCCCCTCTCTCCATGGCCGGCGCATGGGGGGTGACTCCTCACCTCCCCCATTCATGTGGTGGTAACCCCTCCACATTAAAATGCCTCTTCACATTCCCTTTTAAAGTCTCCACTTTGAATGCATTAAAATTCTCCAAGTTTAATGCTCTCTCATTTAATAATACTCTTTTATTAAATTTATTCAGAATTTTGTTAATTACTTTAATTAACAAACATTCACATATAACCCCTTGCAATATTTCAATATCACATGTAGAACCACTTTCTGCAATTTCACCCAAAACAATTTCTGGTTTCTATCGAAACAATTCCTGCGCTTTGCAATTATTTCGTCTGAAACATATGTGCTCCAAAATGGTGTCCGGTAACTCTTAAGTGTGTCACCCTACGGTTCACGAATAATGCAGACATGATTGAGACTCCTCTCAGATCAATAGTCAGAAGCGGGACCTGGAGATCCATACTGACTCCTGCATATTCAACGATGACTTCTGTGATCTTGAGAACCTTTAATGCTTGTAATTTAATCCCTTTGTCTCATGATATAATACATGTCCGAGATTCGATCATCGGTATCCAAATACCTAGTTTGATCTCGTTACCGACATGCACTCTTTTCTCGTTCCCGTGATATAACATTCTAGTGATCACATCACTTGCTTGCAAGCTATCTCAATGTGATATCACCGAGAGGGCCCAGAGTATATCTATCCGTCATCGGGGTTGACAAATTCCACTCTTGATCCATGAGCCTCAACGTAACACCGTCATAGCACTGAACCCATCTTTATAGTCATCCTGTTACGGTGTGACGTTTGATGTTATCAAGATACTCTTCTGGTGTTAGCAATTAACATGATCTTATGGTCTAAGGATAAAGATTACTTCGTATGATATTATAGCAATATAAACATAATGACTTGATCGTAATGCTATACTTCGTATGAATGTTCATCACATCATTTCACAAATGTTGTGACCTTGTTATTAACAACATCCAATGTCCATGGTCAGGAAACCTTGATCATCTTGTTAATCAACAAGCTAGTCTATAAGAGAGGCATAACTAGGAACCCTTTTTGTTTATTAAACACACATGTATTGACGTTTCCAATCAATACAATTATAGCATGCAAAATAAACATTTATCATAAACATGGAATAAGATAATAACCACTTTATTATTGCCTCTCGGGCATATTCCCTTCATTAGCTCCCACTCCACTCACACATGAGCTTCCACCAACTTGGGCCAAATCATACATGGCCTTCCACACACATGGGCTTTGAGATTTAGGAAAAATCTGAAATCACACATGGGTTTATTTAGATTAGCCCATTATTTCTAACAATCCCCCACTAGAATGCCCATTTGATGATTTGCCAATTCTCGCTACTTGTTTATATACCAGTGTTTTAGCAGAGACTGTTAAGTTGAACTTCCACATAGAATCTTGAGCTACGTCTATCAGCAACTTGAACAATGGACGAACCTTGAATTGCAAGGTTGGTGCCAATAGATTTCACTCAAAATCATAAATAGTACCTGGCTAATAGTAGCCTACCACGCAGGTTGGAGCATATGTGTCATACTCCCTGGCCTCTTCATGAGTTTACTAGAGACCACCCAAGTCTCATAAACCACGACGTTTACAGTCGATCTCATATAGGTGTGTTCTTTCAAGAATGCCCTGTAGGACGACATCTTTGCTAGTTATAGCCAACATAAACACATTAAGACATGTTACCAACCTGCCTTATAGATTTTGAGAGTTGTGCATCTTCACATAGAGAGGATAACAAAATACTCTCCTCACTCAGACCACTAGCTTGTTCTTCCCAGATCCTAATTCACGGGATCTCCGATCACATAGGTTGGGTTACCACTATGGTGTGACATCCATGGGTCTCAACCCCATCTCCCTCGATGCATTTTCTATCACAATTCATGATAGTACCTTTATAAAGGGATCTGCCAGGTTTTTATCTGTTTAAATATACGTAACAGTTCTTACTCCGGAGTTTCTCAATTTCCTGACAGATTTCAAACGTCTCTTGACGTGTCTTGATGACTTCGTGTTATCCTTAGAATTGTTTACTTTGACAATAACGGTTTGGTTGTCACAATTCAAAAGGATTGGCGGCACAGGTTTTTCCACCACAGGCAAGTCCATCAAGATCTCACTCAACCATTTTGACTCAATAGTGGTTGTTTCTAAAGCAGTAAGTTCTTCTTCCATAGTTGACCTCATCAATATGGTTTATCTACGAGATCTCCATGACACTGCTCCACCTCCAAGGGTAAACACATACCCGCTCGTGGCGTTGAGTTCATCAATGTCAGGGATCCAGTTCGAATCACTATATCCTTTAAGCACAGCAGGATGCCTTGAATAGTGAATCCCATAGCTCATTATACCACATAGATAACACATGACCCTTTAAAGTGCATGCCAATGATCAATACCTGGGTTAGACATGAACCTACTCAACTTGCTCACAACAAAAGAGATATCGGGTCTTGTAGCGCTTGCTAAGTACATGAGAGAACCGACAATTTGTGAATATTTCAACTGGTCTGTTGGTTCCTTCCTATTCTTTCGCAATGTCAAACTGGGATCATAAGGTGTTGGAGAAGTCTTGCCATCAATAAAGCCAAAACGGCTCAAGACCTTCTCAACATAATGAGATTGCATTAAAATAACCCCATTCTCGTTCTTAATAAGCATGATGTTCAGAATCACATCAGCCTCTCCCAGATCTTTCATGTCAAAACTCTTTGACAGGAAAGACTTGACTTCATTTATCACATTCATGTTTGTACCAAAGATCAAAATATCATCCACGTACAAACATAATATAACACTATCGCCCCCACCATGGCGATAATACACGCACCTATCATCTTTATTGATGACAAAGCCAGCAGAAAGTAGAGTTCCGTCAAACTTCTCATGCCATTGCTTAGGTTCTTGTTTCATGGCATATAAAGATTTAACAACTTGCACACCTTTGTCTCTTCACCTTTTACCACAAACCCATCCAACTGATCCATATAGATCTCCTCTTCCAATTCTCCATTAAGGAAAGCTATCTTCACATCTATTTAATGAACGAGAAGACCATAGGAGGCAACCAGGGATAGTAGTACTCGAATGATGGTTATTCTAGCGACAGGTGAATAGGTGTCAAAGTAGCTTCACCTTCCTTTTGTGTGTAGCCCTTTCCTACAAGACGTGCCTTGTACTTCTCAATAGTACCATCAGGCCTTAGCTTCTTCTTGAACACCCACTTACCGGCCACAGGTTTATAGGCATAGGGACGTTCTGATAGTTCCCAAGTTCCATTAGAAAGAATTGAGTCCATCTCATTTTGGATAGCTTCTTTCCAATCATCTGCATCTATAGATGCATATGCCTCAGCAATGAATCCGGGAGTATCGTCCACAAGGTACATGATGAAATCATTACCAAAGGATTTTGTAATCCTCTATCTCTTACTCCTCGTGGGAGGTTCATCATCCTCCTTCTCTAGGACTTTCTCATGTGGTTATTCAAAATTCTCAAAGATGTAGTAGATTCAGAAAGTATTCCAAAAGAAATTTTAGCAGTGCTATGCATATCTTTCATAGGAAACATATTCTCAAAGAATGTTGCATCACGAGATTCTATTATAGTATCAACATGCATATCAGTAACCTTAGATTTAACCACTAAAAATCTATAGCCTACACTCCGTGGAGCATATCTTAGAAAGATACAATCCACTATCTTGGGTCCAAGTTTGCATTTCTTGGGAATCGGTATGTTGATCTTCGCCAAACACCCCCAAGCACGCAAATACGAAAGTGATGGTTTTCTCCCAACCCACTCCTCATAAGGGATGTTTTCTTTATTCTTGTTAAAAACTCTATTCAGGACATGACATGAAGTCAACAAAGCCTCCCCCCACCATGCCTTTGATAAACCAGCAGTGGCTAACATGGAATTCCCCAAGTCAGTCAGCATGTGTTTTTTCCTCTCGGCAACCCCATTTGATTAAGGCAAGTAGGGAGGCGTCCTCTCATGAATAATGCCATGTTCCTCACAGAATTCATCAAAGATTTGGGACAAATATTCACCACCATGATCCGACCTAAGACGTTTGATCTTTCTCTCTAGTTGGTTTTCAACTTCAGCTTTATAAATTTTAAAGTATTCTAAAGCTTCATCTTTAGTGTGCAACAAATAAACATAGCAGTATCTAGTCGCATCATCAATCAATGTCATGAAATATCTCTTTTCACCTTTTGTCAACACACCATTTATCTCACATAGGTCAGAATGTATGAGTTCTAGAGGTGCCAAGTCCCTCTCCTCGGCAACCTTGTGAGGCTTTCGAGGTTGCTTTGATTGTACACAACTATGGCACTTAGAACCTTTGGCAATAGTGAAATTCGGAATTAAACTCATGCTGGACATCCGAGACATCAAACCAAAATTAATGTGACATAAACGAGAATGCCAAATACTGGTATCATCATTAACATCGCCACAAATATGATTCACGGATTTATTACAAAACTCTGAAAGTGAAAACTGGAACAAGCCTCCGAACTCATAACCTTTACCAATAAATTGTCCATGTTTGGAAACAACGACTTTATTAGACTCTAACACAACCTTGAACCCATCTCTGCATTGAAGGGAGCCACTAACGAGATTCTTGTTCATAATAGGGGCATGCTGCATGTTCCTCGGCTGCACGATCTTTCTGGAAGTAAACTTCAGATCCACCGTGTCAACACCACAAATAGAAGTATGTGATCCATTCCCTATTAGGACGGATGAATCCCGAGCGACCTAATTAGAAGTGAACATAGATATGTCAGCACACACATAAACATTAGCACCCGTATCAATCCACCAACATGGTGATTTAAACACTGAAAGAACAGTAAATAAATTACCGTACCCATCCGTGTTGCTAGCAGTGACGATGTTGACAGTCTTTCCATTTTTTCCCTCTGCGATCTGCATGTTCTGGGCAGTCCTTGGAAAAGTGTCCGAGCTCTCCATAGGTAAAGCAACCTAGCTCAGCCTTGTTCGGCTTCTTCTTGTTCTTGAAGGTTGTAGTCTTTTCATGCTTGTTGAAGGAGGGCTTATAGTTCCCTTTGTTCTTGCCGAAGGTCCTCTTCTGACCATGTTGGCGCTAGACTGACCCTCGCCTCCTTTCTCAGCAGTGTCCTTAGCCCAAGCCTTCTCCTCAACATCAAGAGACGCTATCAAGTTTTCAATCGATATCTCTTGTCTCTTATGCTTGAGAGTTGTGGCGAAGTTCCTCCATAAAGAAGGAAACTTTGTAATAATGCACCTAGCCACAAACTTGTCGGGTAAGTTACACTTAAGGATTTCAAACTCCTTGGCAAAGCACTGTATCTCATGAGCTTGTTCCACTACAAAACGGTTGTTAACCATCCTATAATCATGAAAGTTCTCCATGATGTACACTTCACTGCCAACATCTGTTACACCGAACTTAGCGTTCAGTTCCTTCCAGAGCTCTTTTCCATCTTTGATGTGCATGTACACATCAAACAACTTGTTGTCAAGAACACTCAGAACGCATCCCACAAAGGCAAGATTGGTTTCCTTGAACTTGTTCTGATCTTTCGCAGATATAGTTCCTTCAGGTAAACCCTCACTAGCCTCGAATACTTTCAAAGCTTGAAGCCACATAGTATTCTTATACTGCCACCTCTTAAAATGAACACCAGTAAACTTTTCCGGCTTCATTGTATCGGCCAAGTGTCTCATATTTAACTCAGGAAATTGCCTATAACAAGGTTTTTGGATTGTTGAATTATTAGGCAGAATTTCTACAATTAATTCCAGAATATAGATCATGACTACAACAGCTACAATCATGTTAACCTCTAACATACTAGAACAACAGTAGTGCAGATACAAAACCAGCCATAGTATGACAACAGATCGGATCACGGTATACGTATTGATCAGTTGTCGATGAAGTCGCCGTTGGTGCAGCGGTTGCGGTAGCCCGTCGAAGAAGACGGCGTTGAAGACGAGCCGCCCTTGGACCAGGAGATCGCCCAAGAAGATGCGCCGTGATGATGAACTTGAGCAGTCGCGCGGACCGCTTCCCAAAAACCTTATTCGCCCCCTCTCGTACAGGATCGCAAAGGCGAGTGGTTCCGGAGACCTGCTCTCCCGTCCACCGGTGCACGCTGGCACGTGGGATGTAGTAGACTATGGTGGCGACGCAAGCAGAGAGGAGGCAAAACCCTAGATTGGCGTCGTGTCGTGACGAGGTGGGCGAGCGGGCGGGCAGTGCGTGCGAGCGGCGTTGTCGTCGGAGGAGAGCGCGTGTAGTTCTCCTCTTCTTACTCACTTTACTAAGTGGTGAAACACTCCACCTTATAAGGTGGTGTAACTCTCCTCCAACTTTCCATGTGGGACGAAATTTTAGCTCTCACTCCACTCACATGTGAACTGTCACCAAATTGGGCCAAATCACACATGGACTTTGAGATTTAGGAAAAATCTAAAATCACACATGGCCTTATTTAGATTAGCCCATTATTTCTAACATATACATAGGTAGGAAAACTCCAACAATAAATGTCACATATACCTGTGCTAAACATTCTTCTCTCCATGAAATGTCTGATATTGTAGTACTTTTGGAGGCACAATAACATTGCATATGTTGCGATTCAAACTTGCTGACAGAGGTATATCATTGTGGTGACCAGGACCCAGCAATAGTCACATTAGCTTATTAGTTCATAGCTTGAACTTAAACTAATAAACTACTCATGTCATAATATCCAAATGCTAGCAGCACCAGTAATTTGAAGAGTAACAATGAAAGTACATCTGGGTTAGAGATGGGAGATGTCTTTCCGGTGCCAAAACAGTTAGCCAATGAGCACCTCCACGTTTGTGCATGTGTTCAACTGTTAGATCAGAGTTTGGAGTATACACCTTATATAAGGTAGGCTCAATGTTGCAACATCAGCCACATAACCATTAAACTCAAGACATTTATCTTGATTCTAAGAAATTTCTCCTACAACTTGTTTCAAGATTATTCTGTGTTATAGTAAGCATATAAATAAATATTGAAAAGCTTCAACATGAGAAATATTTTAGAAATATTCACAATTTTTTGTTAATTAAGGAATAATCGGCATGACTCGTAAGATGAGACACTCCTTACAGGTAGTCAAGGGATCAATTTGAGGTGTATGATAGAGAAAACTGTTGAAATCTGTTTATATAAAACATGAAGTGTATTTTCAATCCAAGGAAAACATACACATCCCATACAAAAATAGGGAAAGCCATTGCAATTGAAAATTCAGGGAATCCTCCTTTTTGTGGTACAATTATATATCTCAATGCACCTCAAGAAAGTTTGATAAGACAAGTGCTATAAGGTCTATTCAAGCATCTGGCACAATCACATCACTTTCACGAGCACACAAATAGTTACTAGTGTTTTCTTCAATCTGATTAAAATGGGAAAACCAAGGATCTTACCGATGGAGAGAGCCTTCAAGCAGCCAAAATAATACCCAAAACCTGAGCAGACTGTGAAATGCTAGACTTGGCGTTAACCTGATGATGTGCCACGTCAGGCATAGAGTGTCGAGGATGCCTTTGCTTCCACGGCAGCCGCCCCGCCTCCACCTTCTCTTGCGCCAGCAAGACGCTGATGTGTTCTCTTCCGCCGGCGAGCTGTACTCTCTCATCACTCACCTGTCGTCAAAACTGAAATAAACATCTTTTTGAGAACACCGGGCACGATATAGCCAGGAAAGCGTGCACACACACACCCAAATAGCAAACACTTTTGAGGCACACTTCTGGAAATACAGAAAATTAGTTAATTTGCCCGTCAACCCAACATGAAAGGGATATAAGTATCTTCATAAATCAAATCTAGCGCAATACTTATTTGATCCATCTAGTGTTTATACAATATAAACTATTTCATAATGCTAAATTTTACAATGATAACAACACTCTGTCAGTTGTTGGTTCATAGGCTCTGGTCCAGTACTCCAGTTATTGTCAACTTCAAAAGACCAACTGCACGTTACGAAATTAACCTGGTAAAGTATAGAAAATACATGCAGTATTATAAAAACGTGAATATCTTGTTTTTAGGAGAATCTTGATAGAAGTAGTTTTCTTCATAGAATATTGACTTGGGAAGTTGGGAGCATAACCGTTAGCTTTGCATAAAAACATATTTCGGAGGAAACATGCTCTGTTGAAAACGGTTAATCTTGCAGTTCCAGGAGGATAACTATTTTCAAATTCCAAAATTGAAGGGATTTTTTCCGCTGCAGCTTTCAAGTGTACGTAAAGCTTCACCTCACCTCACCTCTTTTCTCATGTATGAAGGTCTTCTATCATGGTGGAAAATTTCGGAAGACCATCTATTCATTCACAGTAGTAGTATCAGTATAGTATTATTTGACGAAAAAAGTAACAAAACTATAGGCTTTTCAACAATAAAAATCTTGTAAATTAAATTTGTTAACATTCACTAGTGGAAACGAGGCCTTTGGTTGAGCCTGGAAATGGGCTTTAACACCGGTTCTTCTACGAACCGGTGTTGAAGGGGGGCTGTACCAGCGTGGCCCGTACAGCAAAAAGGAGCCCCCCTTTAACACCGGTTCGTGGTACGAACCGGTGTTAAAGACCCTACCAATGGCCGCGCAGCCTCCCTTAACACGGTTCGGCTTGAACCGGTGTTAAAGGGGGGGGCTATATAAGACACCGCAGCCCACACCCCACTCTTTCATTTTTTCACTATCTCATTTTGGAGCCTAGCAAGAGGGTGTGAAGTGTGCTAGTTTGTGTTTTTTTCGTATGCACAAGAGGTGTTCGGTGAAATGCCCGAGAGCTCAAAATAAGTTTTCTCGTTGCTCTTTCCTTCTCGGTCGAGGTCGGCAACTATCCTTTCATGTGTCATTGATGTACTATATATATAAATGGTCATCTTCCTATTATTTTTTGATATATACTATATATTAATGCAGATGAACCGGCAATGGATGTACGGTGACCGCCGCACTTCCGAGTACATTACGGGCCTCCAAAATTTCATTGTTGTGGCTAATGCAAACCGTGGTCACAATGGTTTTATGTGCTGTCCGTGTGTTCACTGTTAGAACAAGAAAGACTACTCAAATACCAGAACCATTCATGCCCACCTGCTTCGATCCGGTTTCATGCCTAGCTATAATTGTTGGACCAAGCACGGAGAAAAAAGGGTTGTGATGGAAGACAACGAAGAAGAAGAGGATGATGACAACTATCATAATATGTATCCTGAATATGATGATACTGCAACGGGGGTAGATAATGAAGATCAAGAGGCAGCAGATGGGCCCGCTGATGATGATCTTGGTCGGGCCATTACTGATGCAAAGGAAGAATGTGAAACTGAAAAGAAGAAGGAGAAGCTGGAGCAGATGTTAAAGGATCACAAAACATTGTTGTACCCAACTTGCGAAGATGGCCATAAAAAGCTAGGTACCACACTGGATTTGCTGCAATGGAAGACAGAGAACGGTGTGACTGACAGCGCATTTTCAAAGTTGTTGGTAAAATGAAGAATCTGTTGGAGATATGCCATAGAGGCAATAATAAATATAGTTATTATTATATCTTTGTGTTTATGATAAATGTTTACATTCATGCTATAATAGTATTAACAAGGAAACATTAATACTTGTGTGATTTGTAAACCTAATTTGAAGTCCCTAGTAAAGCCTCTGTATAATACTAGCTTGTTGGTTAATAGATGATTATGGTTTCCCTATCATGAACATTGAGATGTTATTAACAACAAGATCATATCGTTAGGAGAATGATATGGTGGACATACTCCTATAGATAAGCGTAGCATAAAGATCAAGTCATTTTAATAGTTCAATTGCTATATGCTTTCTGATACATAGTAACCTAATTCCTTCGACCATGAGATCATGCATATCACCTTTACCGGATGGATGCTTTGATGACATCAAACACCACACCGTAACTGGGTGGCTATAAAGGTGGCATTGAGTGTTCGGAAAGTATTGGTTGAGACACATGGATCAAGAGTGGGATTTGTCCATCCATATGACGGATAGATATACTCTGGGCCCTCTCGGTGAAATGTCATCCAATTAGCTTGCAAGCATGTGACTGGCTCACAAGGGATCACATATCACGGGAACGAGAAAAGAGTACTTATCGGTAACGAGGTTGAACTAGGTATGTAGAGATACCGACGATCATAACCTCGGATAAGTAAACTATCGTGAGACAAAGGGAAATTGGTATCGTATGTAAGTGGTTCATTCGATCGCAAAGTAATCATAGAAATATGTGGGAGCCATATGAATTTCCAGATTCCTCTATTGGTTATTGATCGGAGAAGTGTCTTGATCATGTCCGCATAATTCACGAACCGTAGGGAGACACACTTAAGGATTCGACGTTGTTTGAGTAGTTATGGAATGATGAGAAAGATACCAAATGTTGTTCGAAGTCTCGAATGGGATTCGGGATATCACGAGGAGATCCGGAATGGTCTGGAGAATAAGATTCATATAAGGAAAGTCCCGTTTCGGAGTTGGGGAATGATTCGGTGTTTTCATCGAACATTCTAGAAGGTTCAGAATGTCCAAGGCACTCCGGGGGGAGGGTACATGAATGTGTCATTACAAGTTGGAATGATTGCATCATGTACTAAGTGTCATTGCTGTCCAAAATAAAGGGTTTATTCAAATCCTAGTTTGAAAAGTCAAACGGCTAGTTTGAAAAGTCAAACGGCAGTTTTGGAAAGTGGAAAAGAGGAGGAGGTGAAACTGAATTGGGGGAGGAGTCCTCCTCCCCAAGCGGCCACCACCAAGCCGAGTTGGGGAGGACTCCACTCTCCCTTGGCCGGCCCTCCACCTATATAAGGAGGCAGGGGCTCCTCCTAGCACACACAATCCCTCTCCTCTAAACCTAAACCCTAGCCACAGCCTTAGGATTTCTCCCAAGCCAAGTTAGAGCTTCTAATTGCCCTAGCCTCCGGTTTAGAGCCTTCTAATTGGTGTGTCTAAACCCTAGATCACCAAAGCTCTCTCATACTCCACCATACTCGCTCGGCTTAAGGAAGCCTCATGAGATCTCCCTCTACTTCCGTACCACGCCGTTGTCTCTTAGGAATCGCGAGGAGAGTGCTACAACCTCCACTGCCTGCTGGAACAAGGGAGAGGAAGGTCTTCGTCGAGTACCGAACGTGTGACCGATCAAGGGAGCGCTTAGGAACGCTGCGCCGTGAAGGATCGCTTCACGCGATCTTGAGATCGGAAAGAGTACGACTACATCACCCACGAGAATCTGCTCTCGTTAAACACTTTGGAATCTTCGAGGGTGAGTTATTCCATCAACTCGTTGCTACAATCTAGTAGATAGATCTTGGCTTGTTTGTTTGTATGCGGTAGAAATTTTTTGTTTTCCATGCTACGAAACCCTACAGTGGTATCAGAGCCGTGTCTATATGTAGATCTGTTGCACGAGTAGAACACAATGGTCATTGTGGGCGTTGATGCTTTTATTGTCGATTGCTTCTTGTGTACTTTGCATCTTGCGGTATGTTGGGATGAAGCGGCCCAGGCTAACCTTACATTACATCGTTCATGAGACTTGCTCCACGCTTGACATGCAACTTGTATTGCATAAGTGGCTTTATGGTGCTCTGCTTTCTCCTAGCATAGTTAAGATCCAATTTACAACGGATGATTAACAATACTAGTATCAATGTTGTGGTTCATGTTCGTAAGTTAGAACGACACTTATTGAAAGCCCCAAACCACGTAAAATATGCAAAGAAAGTAGAGGCGTCTAACTTTGTTTTGCAGGTGTGTGATGATGTGATATGGCCATGATTGTGATTATATTTGATGTATGCAATGTTCCTTATTGTAAGTTGGCAACCGGCAGGAGCCATATGGTTGTCTTTAATTTATGTTAAGACCCGCGTGTCTATTCAAAGTAGTTGTAATAGTTGAAGCCGGTGGACGACAACCATGGAGAAGCGTCATTGACCTTGATGCAATGCCGGTGATGATGGAGATCATGTTCGTGCTTGAAGATGGAGATCGGAAGCACAAAGAATAAAGGCCATATCATATCACATATTATGAATTGCATGTGATGTTAATCCTTTATGCATCTTGTATTGCTTAGTAGACGACGGTAGCATTATAAGATGATCCCTCATGCACATAAATTTCAAGTTCTAAAGTCTTCACCCTTAGTATGCACCGTTGCTAAAGCTTGTTGTTTTGAAGCACCACGTGATGATCGGGTGTGTTAGATTCCGCGAGTGAATACAACGTAAGCAAGCCAGATTTGCTTATGCGGTAGCTAAGGTTTGATCTTGACGAGCCTAGCATGTACAGACATGGTCTCAGGAACACGAATCACCGAAAGGTAAAACATGAATCATATAGTAGATATGATGAACATGTCGATTGTTCGCCATTGAAACTATATCAACTCTCGTGATGATCGGTTTTGATATGGTGGATTTGGTTCGTGTGATCACTAAAACAATGTGAGGGATGTTGTTTTGAGTGGGAGTTCACCTAGATTAAACTTTATTATTAATTTGAACTCAATTTGTCATAAACTTAGTCTAAACTATTGCAAATATGTTGTAGATCAATGGCAGCCCCTACCATCAATTTTAATGCGTTCCTAGAGAAAGAAAAGTTGAAAAACAATGGAAGCAACTTCACGGATTGGTTCCGCAATTTGAGGATTGTCCTCACAGTGGGTAATTTGACCTATGTGCTGGATGCACATTTGGGTGACCCACTGCGGTGATGCTACCGATGAAGTAAAGAATGTTTACCTCGCCTAAGAATCAGTACTCCATAGTTCAATGTGCTATCTTGTATGGTTTAGAATCGGAGCTTCAGAAAAGGTTTGAGAATTCAGACCCATATGATATTGTCGAGGATCTCAAATTGATTTTTGAGACTCATGCGGCAATTGAAAGCTATGAGGCTTCTGAAAAGTTCTTTAACTGCAAGATGGAAGAGGGCAGCTCCGTCAGTGAGCATGTGCTTAAGATGTCTGGGCATGCAAACAAACTTCAAAGATTGGGTATAGTGATTCCTAATGCTTTGGGGATTTACCGTGTCCTCCAATCACTACCACCAAGTTACAAGAACTTTGTGATGAACTACAACATGCGTAACATGAACAAGCGATTACGTAACTGTTTGCTATGTTAAAATCTGCGAAGTGGAGATCAAGAAAGAGCACCAAGTGTTGTTGGTCAATAAGACCACCAAATTCAAGAAAGGCAAGTCTAGCAGAAGGACACTTCAAGAAGGGTGGTAAGAAAGTTACCACGCGACGAATAAGACCAAGGCTGGACCTAAGCACGATACTAAGTGCTTTTACCGCAAGGGAGAAGGTCCGGAAGCGGAATTGCCCAAAGTACTTGGCGGATTTGAAGAACGGCAACATCAAGAAGAAAGGTATATCCGATATACATGTTATTGATGTGTATCTCACTAGTATTCGTAGTAGTGCCCGGTATTTGAATCTGGTTCGGTTGCTCATATTTGTAACTCAAAGCAGAGCTACGAATAAACGGAAGCTAGTGAAGAGCGAGGTGACGATGGCGTGGAAGCGGATCAAAGGTTGATGTGATCGCGTCGCACGCTACCTCTTCATCTACCATCGGGATTAGTTTTATACTTAAATAATTGTTATTTGGTGCCTGCGTTGAGCATGAACATTATATCGGGATCTTGTTTATTGCGAGACGGTTACTTGTTTAAATCCGAGAATAATGGTTGTTCGATTTATATGAGTAATATGTTTTATGCACATGCACCTTTGATAGATGGTCTATTCTTGTTGAATCTCGATAGTGGAAATACACATATTAATAACATTGAGGCTAAACGTTTGAAATCGAGCGATAACTCGACCTATATGTGGCACTGTCGTCTTGGTCACATTGGAGTGAAGCGTATGAAGAAACTCCATTCCGATGGACTTCTTGAATCACTTGAAAGATGCGAAGCATGTCTGATGGGTAAAATGACTAAGACTCCATTTTCTGGTATGATGGAGCGAGCTACGGACTTATTGGAAATCATACATACCGATGTGTGTGGTCCAATGAGTGTAGCATCGCGCGGTGGTTATCGTTATGTTCTTACCTTCACGGATGACTTGAGTAGATATGGGTATATCTATTTCATGAAACATAAGTTCGAAACTTTCGAGAAGTTTAAGGAATTTCAAAGTGAGGTTGAGAATCAACGTAACAAGAATATTAAATTTCTACGTTCTGATTGTGGAGGTGAATATCTAAGTTACGAGTTTGGCGAGCATTTGAAGAAGTGCGGAATACTTTCACAATTGACACCGCCGGGAACACCACAGCGTAATGGTGTGTCCGAACGTCGTAATCGAACTCTCTTAGATATGGTTCGTTCTATGATGTCACTTACAGATTTACCGCTATCATTTTGGGGTTATGCATTAGAAACAGCCGCATTCACTTTAAATAGGGCACCATCTAAATCCGTTGAAACGACACCGTATGAATTATGGTTTGGGAAGAAACCTAAATTGTTGTTCCTAAAAGTTTGGGGTTGCGAAGCTTATGTAAAGAAGTTACAGCCGGACAAGCTTGAACCCAAAGCGGAAAAATGCGTCTTCATAGGATATCCAAAGGAAACTATTGGGTATACCTTCTATCATAGATCCGAAGGCAAAATCTTCGTTGCCAAGAATGGGTCCTTTCTAGAGAAGGAATTTCTCTCGAAAGAAGTGACTGGAAGGAAAGTAGAACTCGACGAGGTTGTCGAACCTTCTCTCGAAATTGCGAGTAGCGCAGCACCGGAAGAAGTTCCTGTGGCGCCTGCACCAGTTAGAGAGGAAGCTAATGATGATGATCATGAAACTTCGGTTGAAGTTGCTACAGAGCCTCGCAGGTCAACGAGAACTCGTACCACTCCAGATTGGTATGATCCCGTTATGAGTGTCATGTTGGTGGATAACACCGATGACCCTGAGACATATGAGGAAGCGATGATGAGCCCAGATTCCAATAAATGGCAAGAAGCCATGAAATCCGAGATTGGATCCATGTACGAAAACCAAGTGTGGACTTTGGTGGACTTACCGGATGGCCGGAAGGCTGTCGAGAACAAATGGATTTTCAAAAAGAAATCAGATCTTGATGGTAATGTTATCGTCTATAAAGCTCGACTTGTCGCAAAAGGGTTTCGACAAATTCAAGGTGTTGACTACGATGAGACTTTCTCACCAAAGCGAAGCTTAAAGTCTGTAAGGATTATGTTAGCAATCGCTGCATATTACGATTATGAGATATGGCAGATGGATGTCAAAACAGCATTCCTCAATGGTGACATTGATGAAGAGTTGTATATGATGCAACCCAAAGGTTTTGTCGATCCTAAAGATGCTAACAAGGTATGCAAACTTCAACGGTCCATCTATGGATTGAAGCAAGCATCCCGAAGTTGGAATCAACGTTTTGATAAGGTAATCAAAAGTTTTGGTTTTATACAAACTTATGGAGAAGCTTGTATTTACAAAAAGGTGAGTGGGAGCTCAGAGCATTCTTAATACTATATGTGG
Organism: Avena insularis; assembly: GCA_023614405.1. Taxonomy (NCBI): domain Eukaryota; kingdom Viridiplantae; phylum Streptophyta; class Magnoliopsida; order Poales; family Poaceae; genus Avena; species Avena insularis. The sequence continues at coordinate 258,695,306 of CM042690.1, read as the reverse complement.
ATGACATATTGTTGATTGGGAATGATGTAGACCTTCTTAATAGTGTCAAAGAATATTTGAATAATAGTTTTTCAATGAAGGATCTTGGCGAAGCAGCTTACATATTAGGCATAAAGATTTATAGAGATAGATCAAAACGCCAAATATCATTGTCACAAAGTACATATTTGGACAAAGTTCTAAAAGAGGTTTGGAATGGAAGATAGCAAGAAAGGGTTCTTGCCCATGTTGCCCAATACGACCTTGAGTAAAACTCAGAGTCCGACATCGGCAGAAGATAGAGAAAGGATGAGTAAGACTCCCTATGCCTCAGCCATAGGATCTCTAATGTATGCCATGCTATGTACTAGACCCGACATTGCATATGCTGTTAGTTTGACTAGCAGATATCAAAGTGATCCAGGAGTGGATCATTGGACGTGATCAAAAACATCCTTAAGTACTTGAGAAGAACTAAGGATATGGTTCTTTCTTATGGAGGTGATGAACAGCTCGTTGTTAATGGTTACACCGACGCTAGTTGGAACACCGATCCGGATGATTCTAAATCACAATCTGGATACGTATTTATTTTGAATGGTGCAGTAGTTAGCTGGAGGAGTGCAAAGCAAAGCGTTGTGGCGAGATCTTCAACTGAATCGGAATACATGGCTGCTTCGGAGGCTTCACAAGAAGCAATATGGATGAAAGAGTTCATTGCAGAGCTGGGTGTGGTTCCTTGTGCGCTGGACCCAATGTCTATCTACTGTGATAACATGGGCGCCATAGCCAATGCACAAGAACCAAGGTCACACAAGAAGCTTAAGCACATCAAGCTACATTTTCACGCTATTCGAGAACATATCCAAGATGGGGATATAAAGATTTGCAAAGTACACACAGATCTGAATGTGGCGGATCCATTGACTAAACCTCTCCCGAGGGCAAAACATGATCAGCACCAAACTGCCATGGGTGTTCGGTATATTACCATGTAATCTAGATTAGATGACTCTAGTGCAAGTGGGAGACTGTTGGAGATATGCCCTAGAGGCAATAATAAATATAGTTATTATTATATCTTTGTGTTTATGATAAATGTTTACATTCATGCTATAATAGTATTAACAAGGAAACATTAATACTTGTGTGATTTGTAAACCTAATTTGAAGTCCCTAGTAAAGCCTCTGTATAATACTAGCTTGTTGGTTAATAGATGATTGTGGTTTCCTTATCATGAACATTGAGATGTTATTAACAACAAGATCATATCGTTAGGAGAATGATATGGTGGACATACTCCTATAGATAAGCGTAGCATAAAGATCAAGTCATTTTAATAGTTCAATTGCTATATGCTTTCTGATACATAGTAACCTAATTCCTTCGACCATGAGATCATGCATATCACCTTTACCGGATGGATGCTTTGATGTCATCAAACACCACACCGTAACAGGGTGGCTATAAAGGTGGCATTGAGTGTTCGGAAAGTATTGGTTGAGACACATGGATCAAGAGTGGGATTTGTCCATCCATATGATGGATAGATATACTCTGGGCCCTCTCGGTGAAATGTCATCCAATTAGCTTGCAAGCATGTGACTGGCTCACAAGGGATCACATATCACGGGAACGAGAAAAGAGTACTTATCGGTAACGAGGTTGAACTAGGTATGTAGAGATACCGACGATCATAACCTCAGATAAGTAAACTATCGTGAGACAAAGGGAAATTGGTATCGTATGTAAGTGGTTCATTCGATCGCAAAGTAATCATAGAAATATGTGGGAGCCATATGAATTTCCAGATTCCTCTATTGGTTATTGATCGGAGAAGTGTCTTGATCATGTCCGCATAATTCACGAACCGTAGGGAGACACACTTAAGGATTCGACGTTGTTTGAGTAGTTATGGAATGATGAGAAAGATACCAAATGTTGTTCGGAGTCTCGGATGGGATCCGGGATATCACGAGGAGATCCGGAATGGTCCAGAGAATAAGATTCATATAAGGAAAGTCCCGTTTCGGAGTTGGGAAATGATTCCGGTGTTTTCATCGGGAACATTCTAGAAGGTTCCAGAATGTCCGGCACTCCGGGGGGAGGGTACATGAATGTGTCATTACAAGTTGGAATGATTGCATCATGTACTAAGTGTCATTGCTGTCCAAAATAAAGGGTTTATTCAAATCCTAGTTTGAAAAGTCAAACGGCTAGTTTGAAAAGTCAAACGGCAGTTTTTGGAAAGTGGAAAAGAGGAGGAGGAGGTGAAACCGAATTGGGGAGGGAGTCCTCCTCCCCAAGCCGGCGCACCACCCAAGCCGAGTTGGGGAGGGACTCCACTCCCTCCCCTTGGCCGCCGGCCCCTCCACCTATATAAGGAGGGGCAGGGCTCCCTCCTAGCACACACAAATCCCTCTCCTCTAAACCTAAACCCTAGCCACAGCCTAGGGATTTCTCCCAAGCCGTCAAGTTAGAGCTTCTAATTGCCCTAGCCTCCGGTTTAGAGCCTTCTAATTGGTGTGTCTAAACCCTAGATCACCAAAGCTCTCTCATACTCCACCATACTCGCTCCGGCTTAAGGCGAAGCCCTGCGAGATCTCCCCTCTACTTCCGGTACCACGCCATTGTCAGCGGAATCGCGAGGAGAGTGCTACAACCTCCACTTTCTTTGGAACAAGGAGAGGAAGGTCTTCGTCGAGTACCGAACGTGTGACCGATCAAGGGAGCGCCGAACGCCGTAAGGATCGTCTACGCGATCTTGAGATCGGAAAGAGTACGACTACATCACCCACGAGAATCTGCTCTCGTTAAACACTTTGGAATCTTCGAGGGTGAGTTATTCCATCAACTCGTTGCTACAATCTAGTAGATAGATCTTGGCTTGTTTGTTTGTATGCGGTAGAAAACTTTTGTTTTCCATGCTACGAAACCCTACAGAATCTTCTTCCAAGAAATAATGAGTTGCCCGACAGTACATACCAAGCAAAGAATGTTGTCTGCCCTCTAGGATTAGACGTGCAGAAGATACATGCCTGCATTAATGACTGCATCCTCTACCGCGGTGAGAAGTACGAGAATTTGGATGCATGCCCGGTATGCACTGCACTGCGGTATAAGATCAAACGAGACGATCTTGGCGATGTTGAGGGCGAGGCCCCTAGGAAGAAGGTTCTTGCCAAGGTTATGTGGTATGCTCCTATAATACCACGGTTAAAACGACTCTTCAGAAATAAATAGCATGCCAAGTTGTTGCGATGGCACATGGAAGACCGTAAGAAAGACGCGATGTTGAGACACCCCGCTGATGGGTCACAGTGGAGAAAAGTCGAGCGAGAGTACCCGGACTTCGCACGTGACGCAAGGAACTTAAGGTTTGGTCTAAGTACAAATGGCATGAATCCTTTTGGTGAGCAGAGCTGCAGTCACATCACCTGGCTTGTGACTCTATGTATCTATAACCTTCCTCCTTAGTTGTGTATGGAGAGGAAGTTCATTATGATGCCAGTGCTCATCCAAGGCCCGAGGCAACCCGGCAACGACATTGATGTGTACCTAAGGCCATTAGTTGAAGAACTTTTACAGCTGTGGGCCAAACCAGGTGTACGTATGTGGGATGAGCACAAAGGGGAGCCATTTGACCTACAAGCATTGCTTTTCATAACCATCAATGATTGGCCTGCTCTTAGTAACATTTCAGGCATAAACAAGGGATACAATGCATGCACACACTGTTTAGATGAGACTGAAAGTGTATATTTGGATAAATGTAAGAAGGTTGTGTACCTAGGGTATCGCCGATTTCTTCCAACTGCATCCGTAAGAAAGAAAGGCAAGCATTTCAAATGCTGGCGAACCCGGAGGAAGCGTCCTCCGCATCGTAAGGAGGTATTTGGTATGGTCAAGGACCTAGAAGTAATCTTTGGAAAAGGTCCCGGCCTATCTGTTCGAATGACGATGCGGGACACGCCCATGTGGAAGAAGCAATCTATATTTTGGGACCTACCCTATTGGAAAGTCTTAGAGGTCCGCTTCAATCGACGTGATGCACGTGATTTAAGAATGTTTATGTGAACCTGCTAGGCTTCCTAGGAGTGTATGGGAAGACAAAAGATACACCGTAAGCACGGCAGGACCAGCAACGTCGAAAGACCACAAGAGCCTATGCATCCCGAGAACGAGAAGGGTAAACGATGCCACTTAACTCCCCGCCACCTACGCTCTTACTAAAGCAGAGAAGGAAATCTTTTTGAATGCACGAGCAGTAAGGTCCCGTCTGGCTTCTCGTCGAATATAAAGGGAATAATAAATATGGCAGAGAAAAAATTCCAAAACCTGAAGTCTCATGACTGCCACGTGATTATGACACAATTGCTTCCGATTGCATTGAGGGGGCTTCTACCTGAAAATGTTCGAGTACCCATTGTGAAGCTATGTGCATTCCTCAATGCAATATCTCAGAAGGTAATCGATCCAGAAAGCCTACTAGGGTTACAGACATATGTGGCCCAATGTCTTGTCAGCTTTGAGTTGGTGTTCCCACCATCCTTCTTCAATATTATGACGCATCTCTTGGTTCACCTAGTAGAAGAGATTGCCATTCTCGGTCCTGTATTTCTACACAATATGTTCCCCTTTGAGAGGTACATGGGAGTCTTAAAGAAATATGTTCATAACCGTGCTAGGCCAGAAAGAAGCATCTCCAAGGGCTATGTAACAGAGGAGGTCATTGAGTTCTGTGTTGATTTTATTCCTGACCTTAAGGCGATTGGTGTTCCAGAATCATGACATGAGGGGAGACTGCGTGGAAAAGGCACCCTAGGATGTAAAGCAATGATATGTAGGACGGGCATTCTCTCAATCAAGCACACTACACGGTTTTACAAAGATCTATCTTGGTTGCCCAGTATATCAATGAACACAAGAATTTAATACGCCTCAAACACTCGGGGTAGTCTGATGAATGGATTATAAGTGAACACATCGCGAGTTTTGGCGGCTGGCTGCAAAGACTTCTCACGAATAACACCACTGTTGGAGATCAGCTGTACTTGTTGGCCAGGACACCATCTTCTACTGTATGTACTTTCCAAGGATACGAGATAAATGGGAATACATTTTACACGATAGGCCAAGATAAAAAGAGCACCAACCAAAATAGTGGTGTCCGCTTCGATGCAGCAGAAGACAATGGGCAAAAGACCATGTATTATGGGTTCATAGAGGAGATATGGGAACTTGACTATGGACCTAATTTTAAGGTCCCCTTGTTTCGATGCAAATGGGTCAAGCTAACAGGAGGGGGGTTGAGGTAGACAAGAAGTACGGAATGACAACGGTGGATCTCAACAATCTTATGAAGGTAGACAAGAACTTAGATGAACCATTCGTCTTAGCCAATGATGTGGCTCAGGTTTTCTATGTGAAGGACATGTCTACCAAACCGAAAAAAGAAAAAATAAACAAACAGATACATCACACGATGAGCCAAAGCGTCACATAGTTCTTTCAGGGAAAAGAAACATCGTGGGAGTGGAGGACAAAACAGACATGTCAGAAGATTATAATAAGTTTGACGAAATTCCGCCCTTCAGAGTGAAGACTGACCCAACCATCCTGTTAAACGGTGTTGATACTCCATGGTTACGGCCGACGCGATCATAAGATTGACTATATGTATTAATTGAGCCATTTTTGGCACACATATGTATCTCAATATGGAAATCAATGTCATATTTCTAATGTTAATAGTATATGTATTAAATGAGCCATTTTTCTTCCTTCTATTTCTTCCCTCCATTTTTCTTCCCGCCATTTCTTCCTGCCATTTTTTCCCGCCATTTTTCTTCCCATCATTTTGTCCCGCCAGTTCTTCCCTCCAGTTCTTCCCGCCAGTTCTTCACTATATATATATGTAGGGTTGGCCTCCATTGTCATTGCACATCTCTAGAGTCATATCTGCAACCTCATCACTCTTTCCCATGGCTTCCACCATAGCACTAACCCCCAGGGAGGCGGAGGCGCTTTGCGCCGAACACCCTCGCCCGCCGGCCATCGTGTGTCCCCGTTGGATCTCGGCGACAGGCGTGCAGTTCCTCCTGTCCCTCTAGGTGTGGCGTGCCGGATGGCCATCACGAATCACTACTACTTCGAGCTCACGCCGGAGCAGCGGAGGAATCCCAGATGGCATCCTGACTATTTCCCTACTTGGGAAGTCTTCTTCGTGGATCGGCGTGAGAGGGGGCTCGCCAGGCACGAGGAGGACGGCCCACCTCCTCCGAACTTCAACGAGGCCGGTCGTCGGCTATGGTGGCGCGGTCGGACTCTCCAGAGCGTCATGGCCTATGACACTGCCGCCGACTCTAACCCCCGTCTGCGCTACCCTCAAGTCTAGCCCACGCTGCATCAGCCTTCAAGGTTCAATTACGCGACCTCGACGAGCAATGACGACGGCGAAAGTCTGACGACAACCACTGGGCGAGTATTACAGGTGTAGGCAGGAGCATGACTGAATCACTCCAACATTCCGAAACAAGTTCGGCCGATTGTTACTTAATCTGGCCATGTATCTTAATTTTCAGTTCTTTTATGTATCTTAATTTTTAGTCGTGCTTTATGTAACTTACTATTAGTTGCATTCTGTATTTTAATTCCAGTTCTATCTCCTTCACAAAATGACCTATCTCATTTGAAGTTTCTTGGCTTTCGGGTCAAATGACCAATGTTATGGCTAGAATCAAGGCATAGTTTGTGATAATATGGCCATATTGTGCCTACATGTGCATCATGGCATGGCAAACAATGTTGCAAGAGGAAGTTTTCCTTTTTATCGCACCAAAAAGGCATTTTCCATTTTCCGAGCATAAAAAACGGACGGTTTTGTGAAGCAACCACCAAATGGCTAATTCAAAAAACCACCACCACATTTTACAAAAATACTAGACCACCTTATATGGACAATGTACCAACAGAGGGATCTGAAACCTTTCCGTCCACCTCTGGTGAAAAAGACAAATTCTGAATCGAGGAAGTGGGTCGATATGAACTACGGTACATGATACGATGCTCATGATTTTTACAAAATCATTTTTAGGTTTACAATATGCTATTTTATCAAAAATCCAATGCAAGTTGAGCGAGGCTTTGTCAGATTCAAGTGTATACAAAAGATGCGGCATTTAAATATCCAATCAATTAAAAAATGTTAATACAAAATAAAATATGATTTCTCTAATAAAATAGGGTTAGATTCCTTTTTAGATGCTTAATATTTCTTATTTTCAAAGTTTTAGGATTTGACAATTTATTTTTGTTTGAATTGAATAATCAAAATTTATATGTAAGTGTTTTAATCATTTTGAAAAATTTCATCTAAAGTAAATATAAAATGTTTTTACATGAATGGATAGATATTATTTTTCTGAAAATTATGATATATTATTCATATTTTTCTGAGTTGAAATGAATAAGATATGAATTTTCTAAATTCATATCCTATTTTTTGAATATAAATGCCCCACCCCTTTAATGCATGAAATAAATGCCCCCCTTTAACACCGGTAAGATTATTTACACCCCTTTAACACCGTTCGTGGTCGAACGGTGTTAAAGAAGCGGCGTGAAATTTCCCTTAACACGGTTCCACCGAATCGGTGTTAAAGGGGTTATAACGTCGCCACCTTCCTTCTTCCCCACCATCGATTCTTCCCCATGGTCGCCATCGCCATCCTGGGAGCGCCTGCCCGATTCTCCGCGCCCGCCACCATCCCAACGCCGCCACTCCAGCCGCCTCGTGCCCCGGCAGAGGTACACCCCACCGCCTCCCTTCGCCTCCCGCCCGTCTGGCTATTGCGACTTCACGTCGTCCCTACTGTGCCAAGTGACCTCGCCCAACCTCGTCTCACCGCGCGCGGCGACCTCGTTCGTCTCCGCTAGAGCTCCTGGCAGCCTTCACGGGCACAGAGACCAGTTGATTTTTATTTATGTGTATAGGGAGCCGGCCGATTGCTTTTTGTTTGTGTATACAGGGACTTGATTGATTTTTATTTTTGTATATAGAGACTTTATTGCTTTTCATTTGTGTATTCAGGGGATTTTGTTTACACAAGATTATTTTGTAAGCTAATGGGCCTCCTAGCACAAGATTATTAGTAGTAAATTTTTTGTTTACAATATCGGAGGGCAGGCTTCAGCCTGTTTAAGCCTGCTTGCTGGCCTCGCCTTTGCCGGCGAGGAGACGACGACGGCGTTCTTGGCGAGCCGAGGCGAGAAGAAGGCGGGACCGTGGCGTGGAAGGGCTTGTCGAGGAGGTGGAGATGGCCAAAGAAGGGGATGGCCCTCGGGCTCGGCGGGACCCTTATTATTATGTTCTTCTTCTTGCCGGCGACGACGAGGAAGCGGAAGAGGAGAAGGGAGGCGAGGGATTAGTAGTGATTTAGTTAGGGATTTTAGTGTGATTTTGTTAGTTAATTAGTGTGATATTGTTAGTTAATTAGTGTGATTTTGTTAGTTAATTAGGGATTTAGTAATGATTTAGTTAGGGATTTTAGTTAGGGATTTTAGTTAATTAGGGATTTAGTTAATTAGGGATTTTAGTAGTGATTTAGTTAGGGATTTTAGTAGTGATTTAGTTAGTGATTTAGTTAGGGATTTTAGTAGTGATTTAGTTAGGGATTTTAGTTAGGGATTTTAGTTAGGGATTTTAGTAGTGATTTAGTTAGTGATTTAGTTAGGGATTTTAGTAGTGATTTAGTTAGGGATTTTAGTTAGTTTATTATTAGGGCTTAGGGTTTTATTAGGGATTGGGGTTTATTAGGGATTAGGTTTAGTTAGAATACTTAGTTAATGAGGTTTAGTTTAGTTAGTGATAGGTTTAGGGTTATTGTTATTAGGGCAATATATACTTAGTGATTTAGTTACTGTTTATGTTTTATGATTGTTTATTGCTATTGTTTAGTTATGCCGCGTCCATCTCGTATGTGTATCGATTACACGAACCTGAACAAGGCGTGTCCAAAAGATCCATTTCCACTGCCGAGGATAGATCAGGTCATAGACTCAACCGTGGGATGTGAACTGTTGTCATTCATTGATGCATATTCTGGTTTCCACCAGATACCTCTGAATCCGGATGATCAAAAAAAGACCGCATTTATCACCCCGTACAAGGCTTATTGCTATCGCACTATACCGTTTGGTTTACGTAATGCAGGTGCAACGTACCAAAGATGTATGCAAAAATGTTTGCACGACCAAATAGGTCAAAATGTACAAGTATATGTGGATGATGTGGTTATCAAGACCAAGGAAAGCAAAACGCTCCTTGACGACATCAGGCAGACATTCGTGAACTTGAGAAGGTTCTGAATGAAGCTTAACCCGGAAAAATGTACCTTCGGTGTCACGGCCGGAAAATTACTCGGATTTCTCGTCTCCAGCCGAGGTATCGAGGTTAATCCAACTAAGATCCGGGCCATTGAACGAATGGAGCTGCCGAAGTGTCTTAACGATGTCCAGAAGTTCACTGGGTGCCTAGCATCGTTGAGTCAGTTTGTATGTCGGTTGGGAGAAAAGGCATTGCCTCTCTACCAACTCATGAAAAAGTCGGATAAGTTCGTTTGGACGCCACAGGCCAATGAAGCCTTTGCCCACCTAAAAAAGATGTTGGCCACTGCACCAGTGTTAGCCTCACCACTATCAAAGGAGCCAATGTTGCTCTACATAGCCGCAACCAACCGAGTTGTAAGTGGAGTGATTGTAGTAGAGTGCAATGAAGAGGGTAAGTCGGTGCAGAGGCCAGTGTATTACTTGAGCGAGATATTATCTGCCTCAAAACAGAACTACCCGCACTTTCAAAAGGTGGCATATGGTGTCTATATGGCGGCAAAGAAGTTAAAGCATTACTTTGAGGAGCACCCCATCAAAGTAATATGTGAGGCTCCCATATCCGAGATAATGGGTAACAAGGATGCGAGTGGTCGAATCACAAAATGGGCAATTGAATTGGCTCCTTATGCGCCACAATATGACAGAAGGGAAGCAATCATGTCTCAGGCTGTGGCGGACTTTTTTGTAGATTGGGTCAAGGTACAATACGAACCACCGCCACCAGATCCGAACTACTGGAGGATGCACTTTGACGGGTCAAAAACAAAAACCGGACTAGGCGCCGGAGTTGTGCTTACCTCGCCAAAGAAGGACCAGCTAAAATACATGTTGCTGATCCATTTTGCGGCATCAAACAATGTCGCAGAGTATGAAGCACTTGTGCATGGGCTCAAAGTGGCAAAATAGATTGGGATACGTCAGATCATATGCTTTGGCGACTCGGATTTGGTGGTGCAGCAAGTGTCCGGAGTGTGGGCATACGATCCAAACATTACCTTGTCTGATTTCATGTGCAGAAGATATCTGGTTACTTTGAGGGATGCGAATTTCACCATGTACCCCGGGTGGAAAACGAGGTTGCCGACATGCTATTGAATAGCTCGGATCAACCCAACAGGCAATTACACCGGGTGTAGCATTGGAACACCTCAGAAAACCATCTATCAGGCCGTCCCCAGAAACCGACTCGATCTATGTCCCGGAAGATACAGAATCTGGAGCTGAGCCCATGGACATTGACATGGGAGGTAGTGCGCAAAACCCGGGGACTGCATTAGCAAACCGGGGGACTGCCTCAGCAAACCCGGGGACTACCTCGCTGGACCCAGGGACTGCTCAGCGTGATCCGGCTGAAGTTATGCCGGTGGATCAGATGGAAATTGATGAGGACGTGTTCCCTGCACGAGCAATACCAGCTTGGGCACGGACTATATTCCAATTCCTGAAGGATGGAACGTTACCCACTGAGGAGGTGTTAGCCAGGCAAACTCAGAGGAGAGCAAAAGCATACACGATTATCAATTCCGAGCTGTACAAACGGAGTGTAACCAATGTCCTCCAGCAATGCGTTGACCCGGAAGAAGGGCTCGACATCCTCCGAGATATACACCAAGGAGAGTGCGGGCATCATGCCTCATCCCGAGCCTTGGTGGCAAAAGTGTTCCGGCATGGATTCTACTGGCCAAGTGCCTTAGAACAAGCAGAAGATCTGGTGAGAAAATGCAATGGTTGTCAGAGGTACGCTACCAAGACACATATGCCGATGTCGGAACTCAAGACCATACCAATTATGTGGCCATTTGCCATATGGTGCTTGGATATGGTTGGCCCGTTCAAACCAGCAAGGGGAAACATGACTCACATTTTGGTCATGGTGGATAAGTTTACAAAATGGATTGAAGTGAAGCCTATAAGAAAATGTGATGGAGCTACGGCCGTAACATTTCTCAAAGACATTATCTTGAGATACGGTTATCCTCACAGTATCATAACTAATAATGGCACAAATTTTGCGGAAGGAGCATTTGCGCGCTTCTGCCGGGACAAGAAGATCCGACTCGACGTAGCCTCGGTAGCTCACCCCGCATCGAATGGACAAGTGGAAAGATCCAACGGATTAGTATTATCTGGGATAAAACCTCGGCTCATTGAGTCGCTGCAAAGATCAGCAGGGTGCTGGATAGAAGAACTACCCGTGGTACTATGGAGTTTAAGAACAACTCTGAATCGATCAACAGGCTATACGCTGTTTTTTCTGGTATATGGGGCAGAAGCTGTATTACCAGCCGATATAGAGCATGATTTGCCTAGGGTCACCCAATACACAGAAGCCGAAGTGCAAGAAGCCCGGCAAAATGATGTTGATCTGCTGGAAGAAGCGAGAAAGCGGCCTTGTCCAGATCCGCCATATATCAGCAAAATCTCCGATGCTACCATAGCCGGAAAGTGTGCCCCCGAGTCTTTCGGGAAGGTGATCTGGTGCTCCGGTTGGTACAACGTACTACCGGCATGCATAAATTATCCCCCCATGGGAAGGGCCATTCATCGTGAGCAAAGCATTGCACAATGATTCTTTTTATCTTATAGATGCAAAGCCACAGGAAAAGAACAAGGCGGACAGGTCCGGAGAAGAATCTAAGCGACCATGGAATGTAGCACTACTTCGTCCTTTCTACACTTATCTAAGAAGGGTATGTATCTGAGTCGTCTCATATGTCGGTATGTATGTCGGCAATGAGCTTATCAATGAAATATTAGCACCTCGAGCAGTAACTCGGGGACTGCCTTAATAATTTTTGTTATTGTCTCTTGTGCGTTAGCTAGAATAAGTTGTTCTACTTAACTCTGATTAGTAATGTGTGAGCACCAAAAATCCAACTCTTCGACTTGCTGCTGTCCAACAAGAATTGACTTCATGGCAAGCAAGAGAACAAGTTTGGAATTGCGTAGCACATGAAAAGCGACTAAGGAAACGAATTTATTCGAGCTAACGTTTGTTTTTCGGACTAACCCTGTATTTATTTTCAAGTTATTATGCAGCTTTATTTTTGAGCTAAGTCTGAAAGTTTCTTAGTATTGTTAAGACAATTTTTGAAGCTCGGATTCGTAAGTCATAAAACCGAATCAAGGTAGACACGATCCGAGCCAAAAGATTGGACGAACAAGAAAAAGAAACTCGGGGACTACGCCCAAGTTAACCCGGCATAAGAACTTAGTAGCAAAATATCACATATACACAGGATACAGTTCCGCCCGGCATACCGAGGATCTGATAAATTTTCAAGTTTTTTAACCTAAGGAGCAGCAGGAGGAGGAAGTTCGGCGTCGTCTTCGCTGTCTTCAATATCTGAGGCATCGCCTTCTTCGTCCTCATCCGACCCGTCTTCAGCGTTCTCAGCGTTCTCGTCCCCAGCGGATTCCAGGAAGCTCGGTCCTTCAACCCATTCATGGATAGGAGAATATTCGATGAGGCTGTAGGCGCAAGCCTGGCACCGAGCTACCCACTCCGGGTCATTAGTCCATCTGGATCCGGTGCGCCGGCGTGTAAGGAGGCTGAGGTCGATCTTCTCATACCATGTGAGTATGTGGTGAAGGATAGTATCAGCTGCGGCACGCCCAGCGGACTCTCTCCAGAGATCGAGCTGGGTCTCAGTCTCCATTAGCTTCTCGACGAGAATCGCGGTGGTCTCCGGGCTATCTTCTCCGGGCCAGAACGTGTTGAAGATGCGAACTGCAGCGTCGAGGATATCCTTGCCATAATTCTTGATGAGTTCCACGCGAGATGACAAGCTGACCAACAGGTCCTCCATGTCGTAAGGAACCTCCTCACCAGCAGGAGCGGCAGGAGTACCCCTCGCTCGGCGAAAATCTGCAACTGCTGTGCTTGCAATAGTGATGCTCTCAGGAAATTTGCCTGGAAGCAAGACAAGGGAAGAAGGTAAAGAAAAGACATATGAAGCAACCCGGAAAAGTATGTCGGAAGGAACTTACATGATATATGGTTGAGGATCCGGGTCAACTCCTTGATGCACTCATCGCGTCTCTTGCGAAGTTGCTCAAGCTCAGCGTTTGCCGATCCAAGCTGGATGTCGGATTCTTTGAGTAGGTCCTGGTCCTTGGAGATCTGGAGAGTAAGGCGCTCGCGCTCTTCTGTGAAGTTCTGGCCAACCTTTTGGAGCTCGGTTTGGTGCTGGGCCTTCATCTTCTCCATCTCAGCCTTGAGCCTGGCAATCTCATTGTCCTTGGTCCGGAGGAGAGCGAGTTCATCATCTTTTTTCTTCAGCTCGGCTTGATGTTGCCCTGCTTGTTCGAGAAAATGCAGCATCATATCAGTCACGGGCACACTATCCTCAAGCAATGTTGACCTGGCAGAGCCGAGGAATGAATGTTTGCCGAGCCAAGGAGAAAAGGAAATGGAAAACACTACAAGGTGGGACAAAAAGGACATACCTTTGATTTGCTGCAAGTTCTTCCGCATGATCTTGTTCTCAGCCTCCACCCCAGCTTCAGAAACCGAATGATGAGATTAGTTCGGCAGAAGAAGATGAAGAAAAACGGAAAAGCCCTAAGGGAGAAACTTACCCCTTTTTTCATGTTCCGCGATAAGTGCAACGTGCTTTGCGCGTAGCATCTTGTGGGTATCCAGCAGGCGTTGGAATTTAGCACTCCGGCGATTGGTGGTTACCTGAAAAAAGTATAGAAGCATAAATTAGCTTGGTGCATATTCGAAGTGTACAAGATCCGGGCCAAGTGGAACTTAACCCGGCTCTAGGTGTGTGCATATTCGAAGTGTACAAGATCCGGGCCAAGTGGAACTTAACCCGGCTCTAGGTGTGTGCATATTCGAAGTGTACAAGATCCGGGCCAAGTGGAACTTAACCCGGCTCTAGGTGTGTGCATATTCGAAGTGTACAAGATCCGGGCCAAGTGGAACTTAACCCGGCTCTAGGTGTGTGCGTATTCGAAGTGTGCAAGATCTAGGCCAAGTGGAACTTAACCCGGCTCTAGGTGTCTGCATATTTGAAGTTCTCATAGAGCTACGTTAGTTTTCTAATGAGCATCCGGCCGAGTAACAAGTTACTCCACCGGAGGCTCAGGGACTAATGGTTATTATCTAGAGCATGTAAAGGAGAAGCGACATACCTCCATCATCCGCCCCGCGAGGTTAATTGCCTTAGCAGCTGTGTTCATTTGGGCGGAAAATTCTGCGGGGCCGAACTTTTCCGGGAGATCGTCGTTGTGGACGAACTCCGCCTTGTTCCAGTTCATGAGGAACTCAATCAGGCTCGGAGGGTACCGCTCACCGGTGGGCATATGGGGTGCCACCAAGCCCTTCGCATGCGCTTATTTCCTCTCAACCAAAGCAAGGGCTGGGCTAGTATGCAGAACCATTTGCTGCGCATCAGTTGACTCGACAGGGGCATCCTTCGCTGCTGGAGCTTTCTTGGGAAGCATTGACGCTAGGGTTCGCTGCCTAGCCTCGACGAATGGTGACTTGGTAGCATCCAGAGCCTTTTTGCCCTTGGCTTGCTGGGAAGAAGTAACTGCAGCGGATTTCCCCTTAGGAGCTGCTGGGATAGTTCCTCGCCGAGGTTGAGATGACTCAGACGAGGCGGAAGAACTTGGCGCTGGAGCTCTTATAGCTGGACTTGGAGCGGTTGTTGATTTTCTTGGTGCCGGAACAGGTGCTGGTGCTGGTTCGGTCACTGGTACTGGAACTGCTGTTGGTGCTGGGGCCGGTAATGGTGTCGAGGTAGTCTCGGTGGCTGCTGGTTGCGGCGATGCTAAAGTTGTGGACACCGTCGCCTCGGCTGGGCCAGTCTCCCCCGCTCCAAGGTTGCACTCCTCTCGACGAGGTAGTGCGGAACCCGGAGCAGCCGTAGAACCCTCTGGAATAGGGCCCAGCGGACGTGACTCGTCGTCACGAGGGGGAGAAGGGCTAGATCAGAGCGGTGAAGAGATGCTAGATCCGCTCTGAGGGACCTCCACCGGAGCCCTGCAGAAGAGAATAATGTCAGAAGAGAAATTACAACAATGCAAGGAAAAGGGGGTTATTGAAAGAAAAATGACTTACGCATCCGAGGTTTGGGCCTCCTTGGGTTTCCGAGCCCTTCGTGCCAGGGCTTTGCCTGCCGGCTTGGAGGCAGTTTTGTCTCCGGCCTTCTTTCGCCTTTTTGCGGGTTGAGAAGGTCCGGAGGAGGAACTTGGTGCGGCTTTGTGCCTCTTCTTCGGTGCCACCAGAACCGCTTCGCCTGTAGCAAGCGGAGGATCCTCATGGATATGCCCACCAGGGTTAGCTGATGCCGGAAAGGCAAAAGAAAGAGGGACAACCTCAACAGGTTTAATCACGTCGACATCCGAGTCATCCTCATCATCGGGCCAGTCTCTAAGAGAAGAGAATTTACCACTGGGTCGTTTTGTAGCGTCGGTCATAGGGAGAAACATCTCCTGGTCCGGCTCCTCCTTATCCGGGGTTTCTCGGTCCGGCGCCCACTTCAGGGTCAGATCCGTGCCGTCCTCAAGGGTTTGCTGAAGGAATAGCTGAGAAAAGGAATGAAGAACAGAGTCAAAAATACAACAAAAACCGACATATATTTAATCCGAAGTAAGTTTGCCCCGCGAAGCTTACCGCGGGAGGGAGCCTGTCACGACAAAAGTGCTCAATTCCCCACGTCCATTCAGCGGAGAAATCTTTGTGGGTGGTGAAGAGAGCCTTAACCCGGTGAAAAATCTCCGTGTTGCTCAGCTCGAAGGAGGATGTTCGGTTGGGGTCGCAGCCGAAACTCATGTGGCACACCTTGTGGGTGCGCTTCTGGAGGGGAGAGATTTGGTTGCGCATGAACGTGATCATAGCATCCTCGCTATGCAATCCGAAGTTTCTTCGCCCACGAACCTCTTGTTAACCTGGTTGGCCAAGGCCATGGGCTTCTTGGAGATCTCCTCCCAAAATTCTGGGTTAGGTGGACCCGGAGTATAGGGGAGCAACCGAATCAAATCTTCAGTGCCCGTATTCCGGACATAGAAGAAGGTCCGGGCCCATCCTTTGCAGGAGTCAAGCCTGGTGTCCCGGGGGAAAACGGAAGTCCTCCGGGGAGAGATGGATGCAGCTCCAAATTGGGTGAGCTGCTTGTCCTCTGACTCAACTTGGATGTTGGGGATGACGTTACGACGGAGGCCGAAAAACCGGATCCACATCTCCTTCAGGCCACACCGTGTAGCCTTCGATCATAGAAGCAAAAGCAGAGAGAAGTGATAGCGTTGAAGGTGGAAAGGCGGCTGCAGCCGGTAGGTGCTAAGCCAATCCCGGAAGAAGTCGCTCACCGGCAAGCCGAACCCCCGTTGGAAGTGGGACAAGAACACGACGAACTCACCCGGATTGGGTGAGGGGGCCAATTCGGCGGAGGGGAGACGAGCGACGACGCCGGCAGGGATGCGTCTGGTCCGGTAAAGCCAGTCAAGGTCATCTTGACAGGCCCAAGACCCGGCCCACGCGCCGCGGTTCGCCGCAGTGGCGTCCTCCTCCATTTCTTGCTCGGCGACGATGAGCTCCTCCTCCGTCATCTCGTACTCGCTACCCTCGCTGGCGCTAGCGGCGGTGGGGGTCAGAAGCCTGGATTGGCAAGGACCCGTGGCGAGGGAGCTGCGTAGCGGTGGCCGCGACGCAGTGGCACGGGGAAAGTGCGGCGGCGGCGCTGCTGCTAGGATCACAGGCGGCGGCGCGGTCACGAGGAAGACGAAGAAGAATAGCAACGGGCAGAGGGGCGCGGAATAGGAAAAAATCCTAAGGGGTGCGCCCCTCCGCTATTTAACCACTCCCTAAAGGGGTGAGTGGGATCGCACCCTGCAAATGGGCCACATGGTGTGGCCGTGTCTCACCTGCCTCAGCCAATCAGTGAGGAGCCACACGGAGGGCCACAGGGCAGAGGCGATCCCGTGACGTGACGCACTGATGCGGTAAACGAGGAGGCAGGCGTGACGTGACCCTCGCACAGTGATAACTGACAATTACTGCGGCGATTACTATGCAGGCCCTTAAAATAAGACAACGTAATGATTGGCCTCCACGTGGGTTGGCGTATGAAGGAAGGAAACAAGGCCCGGATCGAACCATGGAAACCCGGATAGCCAGTAAAAACTTAGAATGTGCAGAGGGAAAGTAAAGCCATGAGATCCGAGTCAAAGTGGTAACCCGGCCAGCAAGTGAATACTTGGAACGTGCGAAGGGAACGTAAATCCATATAATCCGAGATAAAGAGCTAACCCGGAAATAATGTCCAAGGCTCGAACATAAATGAACCTGATATGGCCTTAGCGGCCAAGGCAGCTAAGACCGCACCAGCTTCGGGGACTAATGTTGGGGGGATACCCCCGGGTAGGGTCACTCCGGGGTATAAAGGCCGAGTTAGCCGGGGTTTGGCAAGGCCAAAGCGGATGCTGGCCGGGTCACCTCAAGGCAGGCCGAATCACGGGGTAACCCGGACTAGGGGCGTTTGCCTAACTAAATCTCAATCGACTTAAGGAGTAAGTCAGAAGTGCTTGTCTAACTTGTATGCAGGAACAGGTATAGCCGGATCTACCATGATCCGGGTCCCGTTTAGCTTCTAGGAGAAGGAAGGAATCTCGCTGGTCAAAAAGAAAGCTCGGTACGCACTGCATGAGCGAAGCAGGCGAGGGCAGGACCACCGGGTCATGGCCGACAAGGGTGACGACGACCGTGTCGGCTGACGTGGGGGCCGCAGAGGCTCACGTAGCTAAAGCATGTGTGACGCGGGGGAAAAGCACCCCGGTCGGGTTACCACTTTGAGAGGAGGCATATTCTTAGGAATATGTCTCCACGTATGCCCTAGGCAGAGACCAAACCACCTCTATATAAGGGGGGCTAGGGTTTCAGTAGAAGGGGGTTGGGTTTTCTTCTATACTGATTTGGCTAAGGTTTTAGGTGTGAACTGTGGGTGAGAGTAAGAGAGCTCCTTCTTCCTCCTCTCGCCGATACAGCTCTAGGAGCACTTGTAATCTTGAAAGGAAAGCAATACAAACTTCTGTGTGGAGAATCACTTCACTATCCCTCCCTGGATTCCCCTAGCGTGTATTAGTCCCCACCTTTAGCCTATCCATGGCATCTGCTGTGACACCACCACGACAAAGATACATAAAGTAAATCATAATTGGTAATGGCAAACTTAGCTCTTGGTCGAAGAATAGTTGACAATTTGCAGGAGTTCACACATAAAGGGTTTTCAATGATAGCTTTCAAAGTAGTATTCACTAAGATAAGAGCAATGTGCAAAAAAAGGAACATAAGAAACATGATTGAATAAATCATCATATGAATGAATGAAACACAACAACTCAAAATACTTGCTTGAGATAGAAGGGAATAGGTTTACTGACTCAATTAAAAAGTAAAAGACAGGCCCTTCACAGAGGGAAGTAGAGATTTCAAGTTTCATAAAGAGCTTCCAAAAATTATGATACTTATTAGCTTTCAGCTCTCATTGCCCCTATCATAGGCATCTTTAGGTGATTAAGGTTAAAGTGATCAAACATGAGGATATGCTTGACAAGTTGTAAGTTGAAAATCTCATGTCCCTTGAATACGAGGGCTGCTCCTCATGCTACTCAAGTTTAGTTACCGGTAAGTTCTTGCCATAGTAAGTATATGTGTATCATAGAGAACCGCCAACGGGGTACCCCTTGGCCGATGATACGGAAGAATCCCCATATCAAAATGACAAGGCAAGCAGACAACGAGCATCTCAGCAATCTTCTTATTTACCATGGGAAAATGGTGCTTTTTTCTCTCTTTCCTCTTTTCTCATCTCCTTTTTTTTCTTTTTTTTCTCAATCTCTGTCTCTTTTTTATAATAAGAATGCTTCATAGATTTCTCATTATGGTTACGCTGCAGGTTTCCACCATGATTAGGCATGGATTAGACCAGCGACCCAGGCGTGTCTCTAACACACATACATAACTCCATGGACTTATAAGCTCCCCTTTCATTTCACACCGACGACATCCATAAACAAAAGAGCATGATATCAACTAGGTACAATGTACAAGTGCAATGTTGAAAGCGTTCCCCATGACAACATGGTTCTGCTAATTCACAACTTGCAAAGCGCAAGCATATACGCAACATAGATGGGCATAATGGTTCAAGATTATTAAGTGCAAGAAAATAAAGTGTGTCATCAAGTTCGTGAGAGCTTTAATTACTAATTTTCGCATAACAAGTTTAATTCGGAAGGTAGATAAAAACATGAATTTACTTGGAGTAGCAATAGTGCTAGTAGGTAGGTATGGTGGACACAAATGGCATAGGTTTTGGTTTAAGGATTGGACGCACGAGAAGCATTCCCTCTTAGTACAGGTTTTTGGCTAGCAAGGCTGGGTAGCAAGCATAAGAGTTGAAGGAAACAAACAAACATGCAAGTGATAAAAACAAACATGCAATCTTCCTTGGAAGTACAAAAGATCTTAACTAGCACTACAAGGAATGTGCTAACTAGTGACCCCAAATATTGGTCATAGAAAGGTCATAGTAATTCAACTATGACCTTTCTATGACCAAAAACAGTAGGTCACATAGCGAGGGTCACTATAGACAGCTAACGACCTTTTTTTTAATTGGTCATGGACAACTATGACAAAAATAGATGGCCATAGTGTCTATGACCAAAAATTTGGTCATAGGCTATCTTCCCAGTCCACGTCAGCTAATCCTATGTGGAACCTAGCATGGCAGCAAATTCAGCCCAGTCCAGTTTGGTGGTTTACATGGGCCAAGCCCAACAATTTTAGCCTTTTATTTTCTAAGCCTGGCTTTTACTGTCCATTTATTTTGTGGGCCAAGCCAAAAACTTTAGCCCATATATTTTTGGTCCGTTGCATTTTGTTTGGCCCAATATTTTCGTTATACCATTTAAATTTACAGTAGGTCCCACTTGTCAAACGGGTCCTACCTGTCTGTATTAGTTTCCAACTACTGGTCCCACATGTCAGGTATATTTTATATACATGCTCCACACATCAGATTTCAATTCGACACAGATACATTCAATTCCACACAAATACAATGTCCACATAGATTTCAATTCCAGACATATATTTTAGCTGCCCACGATTTGACAATGAACAACAATTATTTACAATAAACAACTATTTGCAATAGATAAACACATTGAACATTTCAAATAACAGCAGAACAATCTCTATTACAATCATCCCATAATTCTTATGAATCATATAGGACTGCTTATATCTATAAACTAGCTTGAAAAACACAATACATCCTGGAGCGTATGGGATTTTCTTCTAACTTCATCCTGGAGCTCTTGTAAGAGAGGAACACCACTCAGTAGCTATAAAAACAAAAAACAAGCAAGCTATGAATAAGCACATATTACATGTACAGGTTGAATGGTACATAATATTGAAGTTCACAATGAAACATGGCTGAGTAACATCATATATTGAACCAGATCCTACTACAATGATGCAACTGTAGTCATAGTATAGAACAAGAAAGCTGGAATTGGACATCAACCAAGTAACAAAGGGAGGAGAATGGGATAGACTGACGACTTATCTAATCAGGAGAAGGCGCCATTGCTTCAGTTGAAGCACAATGGGCTCGAACATGAGAATCCGGTGACATGTCCGAGGTTTATGCACTCCATCAGACACTCCTAAGGTGTTGAGCTTGATCTTCTCCTAGTTCTCTAGGTCCAAGTTGTTCCGCTGCAGCCCATCCTACAACACACACAAACAAACAGCCCAGATCGGCTAACCTAGGACAAAAACTACTTCAACATCTTACACTATACAGATTCTAGGCCTGGATTAAAGTTAGAACAAAAATGATATAGTGCATTCATTGATGGAATGAAACCAAATGATATATAGGACAATATACATCTAGATGTAAAGTCATTTATAGTTAGTTAGATAGGGACTAAACACATATCCACATATATGCTAGTATATATCCACCTATATGCTACTATACATCTAGATACTACTAATATACATCTAGAGGCGAGCAAAAAATGTAAGCTAGATAGAAAGTACTAAATTATCCACGATCCAAGCAACTAATAAACATCTAACTAGAAATATACCACCTATACATGAACTAAAAAATGATCTAGTACTAGCAAATGATAAATAGGAACATGGCAGAGAGAACTTGGTGCTCAGTTTGTTCAATTGATAAATGATAGAGTGTTACAACAGAAGAATTATGCATGCATCTTTGCAACAACATAACCTTTGTACATGGTGCTCAGTTTTTTTATTTCATCATCAAAGAGTGATAATAATCCATATGCTCAGTACATGGTGCTCAGTTTGTTTAGCTGAATCAAAGAACTAAATCTAAATAAAAAAATAGGATTATGGTGAGTAAAGTGAGTGGTATAAATTGGAATATCTGAACTACAACAGCGACAACAAAATATTTTCCAACAGAGAGAGCACTAGAGTCCCGCAACTACAAATATGTGACATGCTTGCAAATTCAGAGAACAAAAAGCTACCAGGAGTATGTTTGATCTTCTCACCAGTTTCTTACTACTCCGCAGATAAATATAGTAGAGAGGATTTTGAACACCCAGAGTTGTATCACTATAGCTAAACAAACTACAGCTGTTAACCATATAATTCTATGGGCATAACACATAATTCTTCAGGCTAAGCAAGCAGCAGAACAACATAAGTCACTAGCATAACAGATACAACATGGCTGGAATGACATCCAAGTCTAGAACAACAACAGCCAAGCATTACCACAAGCACCTGGCACGCACGAGCACTGGGACATTACAGCAAGAAGCTCGTGTTCACTACTATAGTGGGGTTACCTGCTTGCGCTCGTGCCTGAACTGGGGGTGTCGCGGACGGGAGGATGGTGGATCGGAAGAAGGTGGCCTTGATGAGGGTCTATAGGGCGGCGGTTGCTGGTGGCGCTCACCACGGCCATCTCCATGGCAGCCGACCATCGTGGTCTATCGCGTGACCGTCGGTGTAGGTGCATGTATAGCTCTTCCACCTCTCCCCCTTCTGCAAGGATGCGCAGCACACCCCGCTCTACCCCTCTGTCTCCCACCACAAGCAGCCCACTGAGGCTACTGCTGTTGGAGGTGAGCACAAGAAGGAGGGCTGGCCAGAGCTATGGCCGCATCAGTCCCACGCAGTGATGCTGGTCGCCGAGTCTGGTCATCACCACTCGCTGCCAGGGTGCTGCCATCGCCATGGACTAGGATTTCAAATGGAAGTCCAGGTTTGTGGATCCACGAGGTGGAATAGGTAGAGGGGGAGGAGAGGTTTCCAGGGAGATAGTCGGCATGGCAGGGATTCAACGGAGTTGGCCAGGATCTAGGCTAGCGGTGGAGGTGGAGGAAAGGGGAGGAGGCAGCGGCAGATGTGGAGGTGGGAGAGCCGTGCTTCGATCTGGGGTTAGGGGAGGCATGCGTCGATCTAGGAGATGGATGGATGACGGCGAACATGGCGAGGTGTGGGTTGACAGCGCATGAGGAGAGGTTGGGGGGTGGTTCAGGTCGGGAAGAAGGGGAGGTGGTACCCGCAGCAGCAGCGCAGGGGACGGAGGTTCCCGGGGACGACGAAGAAGTCAACAACGCCCACCTGCACGAGCCGCCCACAGCGATGGTGCACAGAGGTGGTGTAGGCGAAGTAGAGAGAGGCATCGGCGGCAGGATTAGGCTTTGCTGGCTCGGTCGTGAAGGAGGAAGAAGTGGTGGTGGGGTCGGTCGCGTGTGGGGATTAGGGTCGGGTGTGGGAGGATTTTACCAAAGTGCCCCTTATCATTTCTGTGGTACAATACTGGGACCTAGGGATTTTCGGTCCATTCACACCCAAGTGTGGGAGGCGGGAGAAACTGGAGCTACGACTTTGGAGCGTCGGATCGAGGCCCTATCAACGGCTCATATCTGTTTCGGTTGGTGATCCATGGATAGACTAGTTTTCTCTTCTGATTGGTCGTACAAAAATGATAGTTTGAAACGGGCATCAAAAATTCAAATATGGTCCAAACAAGGTGAATCCTTCGCGTAGCATCGTATAATGTGGCATAGTTGTAAGGAAAAATACCAAACTTGGTAGATTGCAAATATCTCGAAAAAACCTTCACATAAATGACCTATCATATTCGAGGTTTCATGGCTTTTAGACTAAACGACCAATGTTATAGCTAGAATCGCGGCATAGTTTGTGATAATGTGTCCATACTGTGCACTTGTATGCATCTTGTAATGGAGAACAATATTGCAGGAGGAAGTTTTCCATTTCATCACACGAAAAAAGCATTTTCCATTTTCTGACTGCCAAAATCAGGGCGTTTTGTGAAGCAACCACCAAATAATAGTTTCAAAATGGTACCACCCTATTTTTCAAAAATAATAGACCCACCTTACATGAACAATGTCCCAACTAGGGTATCTAAAACCTTTCTGTCAACCCCTGGTGAAAAAGACAAATTCTTGTCGAATTGGTAGGAAGTGGGTCCGATTTGAACTACAGGTACATGATCTAATGCTCATGATTTTTTTGCAAAAATCATTTTTAGACTCATAATATGATGTTTCTTCAGAGATCTGATGCAATTTTAGTGAGGATCATCCCCTATCTATGAACTTTTGTGCCCGCCGTTTTGACCATAGTTTAAAACAGGCGTGGAAAATTCAAAAACGGTCCAAACAATGTAAAACCTTCGCGTGGTGTCATATTATGTGACATATTTACAAGGAAATATACCAAACTTGGTATATTGCGAACATCTCGAAAAATCCTTCACAGAAATGACCTATCATGTTCGAGGTTTCATGGCTTTTGGGTCAAACGACCAATGTTATGGCCAAAATCGCGATATAGTTTGTGATAATGTGTCCATATTGTACACACATGTGCATATTGGGATGGCAAACAATGTTGCAGGAGGAAGTTTTAATTTTCATCGCACATAAAATGCATTTTCCATGTTCCAAGTGCAAAAAATAGGGCGTTTTGTGAAGCAACCACAAAATGGTTAATTCAAAATGCTACCACCATATTTTTTTAAAATATCATACCACCTTACATAGACAATGCCACAAGTAGGATATCTCAAACCTTTTCGTCCATCCTTGGCAAAAAAGACAAATCTGTGCCGAATCGGTAGGAAGTGGGTCTCATTTGAACTACAGGTACATGATCTAATGCTCATGATTTTTTGCAAAAATCATTTTTAGACTCACAATATGATGTTTCTTCAGAGATCCGATGCAATTTTAGTGAGGATCATCCCCTATCTATGAACCTTCGTGCCCGTTGTTTTGACCATAGTTTGAAACAGGCATGAAAAATTCAAAAATGGTCCAAACAATATAAAACCTTCACATGGTGTCATATTATGTGACATATTTTCAAGGAAAAATACCAAACTTGGTATATTGCGAACATCTCAAAAAAGCCTTCACATAAATGACCTATCTTGTTCGAGGTTTCATGGCTTTCAGGTCAAACGACCAATGTTATGGCCAAAATCGTGGCATAGTTTGTGATAATTTGCCTATATTGTGCATGCATGTGCATCTTGGGATGGCAAACATTGTTGCAGGAGGAAGTTTTCCTTTTCGTTGCACAAAAAATGAATTTTCCATTTTCGGAATGCCAAAATCAGAGCGTTTTGTGAAGCAACCACCAAATAATAGTTTCAAAATGGTACCAACCTATTTTTAAAAAATAATAGACCCACCTTACATGAACAATATCCCAACTAGGGTATCTAAAACCTTTTCTTCTACCCCTGGCGAAAAAGACAAATTCATGCCGAATCGGTAGGAAGTGGGTCCGGTTTGAACTACAGGTACATGATCTAATGCTAATGATTTTTTGCAAAAATCATTTTTAGACACACATATGATGTTTCTTTAGAGATCTAGTGCAAGTTTAGCAAGGCTCATCCGCTATCTTCATGTCCGCCGTATTGACCATAGTTTGAAACGATTTTTTTTTTAAACAGGCATAAGAAATTCAAAACGGCACGAACAATATAAATCCTTCGCGCGACGTCGTATTATGTGACATAGTTTCAAGGAAAAATACCAAACTTGGTATATTGCAAGTTTCCCGAAAAAACCTTCACATAAATGACCTATCGTGTTCAAGGTTTCATGGCTTTTAGGCTAAACGACCGATGTTATGGCTAGAATCATGGCATAGTTTGTGATAATGTGTCCATATTATGCACCCATGTGCATCTTGTGATAAAGAACAATATTGCAGGAGGAAGTTTTCCATTTTGTCACATGGAACAAGCATTTTCCATTTTCCGATTTCCAAAAATAGGGCATTTTGTGAAGCAACCACCAAATAATAGTTTCAAAATGGTACCAACCTATTTTTCAAAAATAATAGACCCACCTTACATGAACAATGTCCCAACTGGGGTATCTAAAACCTTTTCTTCTACCCCTGGCGAAAAAGACAAATTCCTGCCGAATCGGTAGGAAGTGGGTCCGGTTTGAACTACAGGTATATGATCTAATGCTCATGATTTTTTGCAAAAATCATTTTTATACACACAATATGATGTTTCTTTAGAGATCTAGTGCAAGTTTAGCGAGGCTCATCCTCTATCTTCATGCCCGTCGTTTTGACCATAGTTTGAAACGATTTTTTTTGAAACAGGCATAAGAAATTCAAAAATGGCCCGAACAATGTAAATCCTTCGCGTGGCGATGTATTATGTGACATAGTTTCAAGGAAAAATACCAAAATTGTTATATTGCAAGTTTCCTGAAAAAACCTTAACAGAAATGACCTATCATGTTTGAGGTTTCATGGCTTTTAGGCTAAACGACCAATGTTATGGATAGAATCACGGCATAGTTTGTGGTAATGTTCCCATATTGTACACCCGTGTGCATCTTGTGGTGGAGAACAATATTGCAGGAGGAAGTTTTCCATTTCGTCACACGAAAAAAGCATTTTCTATTTTCCGAGTGCCAAAAATAGGGCATTTTGTGAAGCAACCACCAAATGGTTAATTCAAAATGCTACCACCATATTTTTCAAAAATACTAGACCACCTTACATGGACAATGTCCCAAGTAGGATATCTCAAACCTTTCTGTCCACCCATGGCGAAAAAGACAAATGTCTGCCGAATCGATAGGAAGTGGGTCCGGTTTGAACTACAACTACATGATCCAATGCTCACGATTTTTTGAAAAAATCATTTTTAATCTCACAATATGATGTTTTTTCAGAGATCCGATGCAATTTTAGCGAGGATCATCCCCTATCTATGAACCTTCGTGCCCGCTGTTTTATTTGACTAATTTTAGTTCACTAAATTTTATTTGACTAATTTGAAGTTATGAATAAAAAGATGCAAAATAACATAGCAAAGACTAGAGAAAAAAATAAGCTGGAGGCGCCCGGCTGGGCCGCCCCCCCAGCCAAACAGCCCATCCTAGCAACCTGTGGGTGCTGGCATGCCACCCACCATCTACCAAGGTGGCCAATGTAGCTTGAAGCAAAGATCAAGCCGGAGGCCAAATTCTGCCCGAGGCCCAAGCCCACCCGATCAATGATACAGTCATGTGCGCATATTGTTCACTGAAACCCAGCGTGGTACACTGGTTAGCATAGCTAGCAAATGAGCGGAGGTCGCCGGTTCGACCTCCCGTGGCCTCGTTTTTTCCCTTTAATTTCGAGTGTGCTCGGTATATAAAAAAGGAGCATGTGTTGTTTATGTATGTGAAAGAAGTGTTGGTCGAGTGGTCAGGGTCCCTAAGCAAGAGCAAGTGGTCGTCGGTTCAAGTCCTCGCGGCTTGAAAATTTTGCCTAATTTTCGCTGCACCTCACGGTACCACATAGACATGTGGACCCCACGCAAATGGCCATGTCACATGACACATAGACGAATTGCTTAGGTGGCGGTCTAGTCACCCACTTTGTACTTTAGAATATATTTTTTGTTATATGATATGACCATATAAATTGGTCGTAGTCTCCCAGATAAAAGGCTTAGACTAGTCGTATCCATCTATGACCATTTTGTGTTAGGGCACTATGACCTTTTTGACAAAATTGGTCGTTATTTTTCAAGGTCTGGACCCTCCCAAATTCCCTACGACCAACTGGTTCAGAATGGTCATAGATCTATGACCAAAAAATCCATGGTCGTTAAGAAAAGGTCACTAGTCAACAAATTTCTTGTAGTGCAGATAATACCAAACTTATGAGCAAATCAAAAAATAAAGATGATGAAATTATATTTCTTTAAGAGTACTTTTATCTTTTCATTCAATTCTCAAAATAGTGTTGCTACTGACTGAGCCAGGCTTGCCAAAACCAACTAAATTTACTCAATGATCCCAAAGTGAACCAATACTAATAACAAGATCAATCATATGATCATGAATTGAAAACTAATATAAGATATGCAAAAGAGTAAATGATAGAACTTCTCATTAATATTCCATAACGGTAACTCACACCAAGGGATACATAGATATCTAACGAGAGGGGGACACTTCCATAATGCAAATCATCCTACATGATAACTTATCTATTCATGATATGACTCTACTAAAAAGGTAAAAAGATAGAAGATAATGATGTGATACCGCAACACTCCCCCAAGCTTGGAACAAACCAAGGGGATGCCAAAACCTGATGACAAATTACTCCTTCGGTGGTGGTGGTGTTCTCTTGATGAGCTTTTCGATCAATTTCCTCAAGTCCTCAATCTCGAGGGTGAGAGTACGAATCAACTATGAGTTTTGCTCAATGCGGTTCATGATCATGTCGGGTTGCGAATCCCAGCTCTAGCGATTATTTCCCCACTCTTCCTCCTTGAAGTCTTCTTTTCCTGCATGGTTAGAACGAGGCATATCCCAATTGGATGGTAGTTTCTCCTTGGGCATATTCTGGAATTGATGCTCATGGATAAGGGAATGGAAGGGATTATTGGTGCGTGGAGAAGGTGACCGTGGAGCCAAGCAATGACGCGGAGGCTTCCCTCTAGTTGACATCCGTGCAGTCATTTTGATCCTGGCAAGGTTTGCCACCACTCCAATGCTTGCAATGGTAGTGCCGGTGTGCGGATGTTGGCTTTTCTTTGCCTCCTCTTCATCGATCTCCTTCTCCTACCCGGGGTCTTGGGGATCCTCCTCTGCAGGCTCCTTTCCCTTATCCTTGGCGGAGACCATTGTGCTTCTAAACTTTAAGAATAGTTCCCAGCAGAAACAGATCAAAACGAAAACACGATGAGAACACGATATACGAACCTCGAGGGATCCAGGAGATTATATATTATGAATTTTTACAACAAAAGGAAGGTACTGGGAGAAAACGGGTCGGAGACGGACTCTGGGGCAGCCACACCACCTGCTGGCACGGCCAGGGGGCCCGCGCCAGGAGGTAGTGTGAGCCACCCTGGCTCCGTTTCCGTCCCTCTTTCGCTTCGTAGCTTTCCTTGTTGGATAAAAACTGCAAAAATATAACTGAACAGATTCTTCGCGGACTTTTCTTACCAGAACTGTTACCTATTCAAAAATGGACTCTGCAGGTCTCTGAATTTGGTCTTTGATAAATTTTTCCGGAGTTACCGCTTGAATAACATCAATATCTTCATCTTCATACACTTATGGCTTGATTCATGAAACCTTTCACTTTCTTATTACACCATTTTCTCCACTAACCTGGAAATTTCTTTCACACAATTCTCATTAGCAAAATTAGTATAAGCGACGTAATAAACCTTTTAAGTTCAATTTCAACTGAAATCCATCAGAACATAAGCTACTGTAGCAACTCCTTCCGAAAACCCAAAAGAATTCAAAAAAAGGAAATTGATTTAAGAGGCAAATGCGAGAGTGGCAAAATCTGTCAAAACAGACCAGCGGGTAAAGATCATTTTTTTAGAAAATATTCTGTTGCTCAAATCAAGAAGTGCAAAAGTAACGAAAGGTAAATAACAATCTGGGTCAGAAGAACAAAAAATTACAGCTCAAACCGACGTACAGAGATCTCTCACGAATTTTTATGGTGAAGCACAAAAATCTGTTTTGGGACAGCAACTTCCCCAAATTTTACTTCTCTCTCATTAGAGGTTGATCTTGACACAAAAACCAAACAAAAAGGATAAGGAGAGGTTATTACCGAAGTAATAACTTCCAAGACTCAAATAAACAAAAACAACTGAAAGCACAAATAAATTGGGTTGTCTCCCAAAAAGCTCTTTCTTCATAGCAATTAAGATGGGCATGATAATTTCAATGATGCTCACGTAAGAATATGAATTGAAGTGAAAGAGAGCATCAAGAAGCAAAAAATACACATGTTTAAGTCTAACCCACTTCCTATGCAAGGGAATTTTGTAAGAAAATAAATTGTTGAGACCAGAAGGTGCAAGCATAGGACGGCAAAACAAGTGCAACATAAAGACTTTCAGCGTAAAGCGAGGAAACTTAATATTATTGAGATGCATTAGAACCTTCTTCCCTCCCTCATAATAACTTTAAGTATCATGCATAAATTTAATGGTATAACTATCGCATGAACCATTGTAGCAATGATCACTTATCCTAACAGAAAACACATGGACACTAGCTCTCATAACAATACTTTGTAAAACAATATTAGGGATATCCTTACAAAGGATAGTGTGTCCCTCTTCTACATATTCAGTGACAAAGTCTTTCACATTTGCTATTATAGGTTCATCATCCATTTGTTTATCAGGTTCAACAGCTTTATTTGTACTTTCATTAACCATACTAGCTATCATAGAATGTTCCTTTACTTTAACCGGGAAAGGTATTTTCTCAATGTAAAGTTCAGGTAAAACATGATTAGCAGTATAAACTTCAGTATTTCTGCAGGAACACTACTAATAATGTCTTTATAAGGTGGATGATACTTATTCCACTTCTTTTTAGGAACTTCAATATAGGAAGCAAAAGCCTTAAAATAAGTTGCAATAGCTTGAGAGTCTAAACCATAAGCATTTTTAATATTTTGAAAGTCATCAGTTCCCATAAAAGATTCAATGCATTCATAACCATAATTTATACCTGACTTTCTTCCTTTATCATTCTCCCATGCTTCAGCATTGTCTTTAATATGGTCTAGAAGATCCCATTTAGCTTCTTATTCCATGCGTGTAAATGATTCAGAGCAAGAAGCATCCAGTAGATCCTTATCATGAAGAGAAAGTTTTGCATAAAAGTTATTGATAATAATATTGTGAAGGAGCTCATGAATAGGACATTTGAGCATTAGTAACTTCAATATCCCCCAAGCTTGAGCTGTACTCTCTCCATCAAGAGGCCAAAAGTTGTATATTTGATTCTGATCTTTATGAATCTCACTAGGAGGATAAAATTTAGAATAAAAGAGAGGTACTACTTCCTCCCATTCAAGAGCTTGACCATTCTTCAGCAGCTTATACCATTCCTCAGCTCTTCCTTTTAGTGACAATGAGAAATACTTCTTCTTGACTTGATCTGTTGTAATACCTGCACACTTAAACAACCCGCATAATTCGTGTATAAAGAGCAAATGATCACTGGGATGGACAGTTCCATCTTCAAAATAGTAGTTATCCATAACACGATCAATAATTCTTGTAGGTATTTTAAAAGTATCATTCTCAGTAGGTGGTGGTTCATCTACTACCTTAGCCGTGGTAGTAGCATTACGAAATAAGAAACTCAGCGAATTATCCATATTGAAATAAAGTAACTAACAGAAGTAAATAATACTCATAGTAGAAGTTTCCTTTACCAGTTCCACTCTCCAATAGCGCTTCACTCCCCGGCAACGGCGCCAGAAAATAGTCTTGATGACCCACAACTATAGGGGGTTTATCGCAGTATTTTTGATAAGCAAGAGTGTCGAACCCAACGAGGAGCAGAAGGTGTTGGCGAGTGGCTTGGAACATGAATTCTCTGTAAATACTTAGCAAACAGATTTTTAGGGTTTTTGATAATGCAGGTAAATAAAGTATGAGTAAATAAAAGACAATAATAATAAATGCAGCAAGTGGACCAATCCTTTCTTTAGCAAAGGACAAGCCGGTTGTATTACTTAACATGACCAAACGTTCCCGAGGACACACGGGAATATCGTCAAGTGCTTTCGCTTCATATAGTTGATTAATCTTCTTTAGTTTGCTAAGTGTTGTGTGGGTGAACCTGTGCTAATGTACCGACCTTCCTAGGATTAATACATACTTGTGATTATACCCCTTGCAAGCATCTGCAAGTACAAGAAAGTAATTCAGATAGAAACCTAACCACAGCTTTAAACTCTAAGACCCTGACATCCCTTGTGCAAAGGTTTCCTAATAGGGGTTCAGGTTTCTGTCACTCCGGCAACCCCTACGATTAGTAGCCAAATACATAATGCATTCGCCTAGGCCCATATAGGTGAAGTGTCATGTAGTCGACGTTCACATGACACCACTAGAAAAAATACACCACAAATTAAATATCAAACCATTGAATCTTTCTCAACAGAATTCTACTACTAACAACATGACTTCTCCCATGTCCTCAAGAACTAAACGAACTACTCACAAGACATCATATGGATCAAGATCAGAGATTAAATAATGATATGTAACAATCTGAACATAAACAATAATTCAATGGTTCACTCAATAGCATCAACTACAAGGAGTAATCAACACCGGGAAAGTTTCCCCTAAGAACTATGCAAGATTCAACCCAATTGTTGCAGTGGTATGAAGTGGTGATGATGGTGCTGGTGGAGATGATGATGGTGATCATGATGATGATCCCGATGAAGTCCAGCTTGATGGTGGTGTTGATGGCGACGATCTCCCCTCTCTGGGAAGGAATTCCCCCGGTAGAATTCGGTCTGCCAGAGAGATCTTTCTCTCTCTATAGTTTTCCGCCCCACAGAGTCGGCGGAATATTTCTATGGTCGCTCTCTAGGTATTAGGGTTCCGTGGGGATAATATATGCCAGAGGGGAGAGCCTGGAGTGGGCCAGGGTGGCCACACCACCTTCTGGCGTGGCCTAGGGCTGCCCGCACCAGGGGGTCGTGTGGGCCCCTGTGGCCCATCTCCACTCCCCCTTCTGGCAATCTTTGTCTTCTGAAAAAATAGAATTTTCCATGTATTTTCCTGGATTTTCTGATCTTCGTGAATTTTGCCTCCAAACAGTCCCTTTTCCATTAGGATCCTGACTATAGCGGTCCATGCTCCAAAAGTCATCACCCATGCAAAAACAGATGAAATAACATAAGTATCATCTCTTAATATGAAATATATCAATGAATAACAGTAAATTATGATATAGAATAGTTATGCAAATGGACGTATCAGGGGGTCATGTGAGGCTCACCAGGGCTCCAGCTAGGGTCGACGATGGGGGCAAACAACGTGGTCGACTACAGCGGTTCGAACGGTGGTCGCCGTGGCTCTTGAGGCGGCTCTAATCAACGACTCCTCTTCTCCTCTGCAGTGGTGGACTCTGGCCAAATTTCGGTGATGCGGTGCTCGCCTTGCTCCGGGAAAGGGTGTGGGAGGTGTTGTGAGGAGTAGGGAGTGAGGTGGTGTGGTGAATTGAGGCGGAGGGGGCCTCTATTTATACACCGACGAGGGGAGCAGAGCGGAATGGGCTAGCTTCACTGGCAACGGCGGTACAACGAGCTATCAGCATGGCTGAGGGTAGGGGTGACGCGGTGCTCCCTGGCGGTCATCACGGGCTTAATGGCATGGCACGGGGCGGTTTGGAATGTTCGGTGCGGGCGATGCTCGGCGCGGCTGAATCTTGAGCGGTGTTACTGCAGGGGCTTGTAACGGCGTGCGAGGGATATCTGGGAGCTAGCTGGAGTTACGGCGAGCGTGTGCACACGCGGAGAGTGCAAGGCGCGGTGTGGCACATGCGAGCTGGTCAGCTGCGGCGCTCTGGTGCGCTCTCGGCACAGCGCAGAGAAAGTGGGCGCGGCGATGCTAGGGTGGTCCATGGCCTGGCTGCGGTCAAGGGCTGGACAGGGGTGGCGGTGGACGGTGGCCTGCCTGCTGGACATCATGGACGAGGGCGGCGTGGTCTCTGGTCGAGCGGTCCATGGTCGGCCGGCATGTCAAGCTCCGGGCGGCACTGCACTTGCGCAACAACAAAGGGGGGAAGCTGTCCACTACATTGCTAGGTGATGGGGGAGACAGGGAGTGAAATGAGGGCAAGTGGTCGAGTGATCACTTCTCCAAATAGTGGATTTAGGCAGAGTTTGATTAGTGTCTGCAAGGTGTTTGACTAAATGGCCGCAAGAATTTAAATTTGAAATTTTTGAATGAAATTTGGTGAGTGATCTAATCTTATGCTTAGTAGTCTCTGGTTGCTTGGGTTTTCCAAGGTGAATTGATTTGAGTGGTTTTTGCAAAATGGTGATCTTACCATATGAACTTGATTCAATTTTGAATTATCCTTTAAATATATTTGAAAATAGTTTATGTGAGTTTGTAAAGTGGGCTTGGATTCACTTTTACTTGGTCTAGAAAGGGGTGAAAAGAAATGGAAATGTTTCTATTAGAAACTCTTTACTAGGAACACTCAAAGTGGCCTAGTGGTTAACTTTGGTCAAAATGACCATTTGATCATTTGATTCATATTTGATTTATTTTTCTTTGGATTTTGTTTGTAATTGGCCTAGATGATGTAGTATTCATCTATAAACCAATTCTTATCATTTGTAGCAATCAAACATGGCAATTTCACTCAATCATACACTAATACAACACACACATGCATTCATATTCAATTTAGTAATAAAAGTTTTTGTTAACCCAAACTTGGGTGATTAGAACTTGATAAGCTTGATTTGTATTTTTGGGATGTTACAGAGCACTGGAGGCATCAATCGGCTAGCAAACAAGCACACAGGGACGCAAGGTTTACCCAGGTTTAGGCCTCGTAGAGGTCCCTACTCCTGCCTGTGTGCTCTTGGAATTATCCAGGGAACCAAAGATTACAGGTGTGCGCAGATGCAATCTGGCGATGGTGCTGGAAACTAGGGTTGTGATTGTCCTCCTTGCTGCCCCCTCCTAGCCTTTATATAGATAGGCTAGATCTCAGGTAGCAGGTCGAGTCGGTTACAGATTAGGGTTCACCCTTTGAACTTTCTATCTTAAGCTTTTCTTGTCTCGCAAGTAATCGGAGAGTCCGTGGGCCACTCGAATTCTTCATCGGGCCTTGGCAACACCGTGGGCTTCTGCCGTATCTAGACCGTATATACCAAACTTGAGTACCTGTAGGGTATACCGATGTCAATTAGTGTAGGACTCTATAACCTGTCTGGCAAGGTATTTCCCTGTAACCCTTGGTTTTGGTTCCTTTATAAGACGGGCCCTGGGAGCCTTTAGGGAACGATTCATAACACCTCACACAGCGAACCGATCACTGTAACTCAGTGTATTGCAATTATAGTGATTTATTACGGTGACCCAGCATACCACGTCATGTTGTAGTATACTATAGTCATTGATATAACACTCACGAAACCCATTTCACAAATATTACATCCCTTAAAGTGGTACAACAGAAACATTGTGGGTCCAGATTACAAACATACACATATTATTACAATACCAAAAGATCGAGATCTATGAAATATCCAAACTTATAAACCATATGACTTATTTAATAAGTTCAGCGGAAGAACAAAAGACACAACGATAAAAAAGACATGAGCTCAACATCTTATTCTATAGGGTTTGTCCTGCTCGGCTCAACTTAGATAACTATGTTCCGGCCTGACAACTACTCTGACTCGTTGTATTCGGCTCCATAGTGTATCCCGTAGTCTACCCCTTCGATTCCACCAGACAGGTCTGGCTCTTCATAGTAGACGTCGTTCTGGACTTCTGTAGCGTACACCTGGTTATCCTTCTGCTCCTCAAAGTCTAGCAAGGGGTTCAAAGGAAAGGGTGAGTAACAGAGTTACCCAACAAATTCATTATATGAATGATGGCAAGTTTGATGATCTAACTACCACCTCGGACTATAAGTCCTTGGTACTATGCAGTTTTGTAAACATTTCTTGAATTGTGATTTTATCATCAAAAACGATGCCCATCAGCCTTCACTGGTTGACCAGAACTTCATGGAGTTCCTTTCCTACTGCGTTCGTAACTCCTTCTCGGAATAGGGAGTAACATGTCACACTTTTTACACTCTGTAGAGGTGCGTTGCTTTACCCATGAGAGATGAAATCATTGTTGCACAACCGGGCGTACTTTCCCGTCCACAATTCTGTGATGTGGGGCGTAGTAGATGATCCAAGCCAATCACTGCCCCTTCGCGACCTTGCCTATCTCCTTTGTGTATGCCATGCCCATATATAGAATTACAAAAATGGTTAGTACAGACCGTTCAGATGCCAGAACTATCGTGGGACATTGAGGGTTCCCACCCATATGCTGCATATCCTCTACGAATTACCAATTAATGCATGCTACAAGGATAACAACCATGACCCGCACATCTGGCTACATGCGAAAGGAAGAGGATACAACTGACTTCTTCGTACCATTCCAAATCTCATGGTTAACGCGTATTATACGACGCTAGAATCACTGATGTCATGGGTTATTAAGCCCTAGTTGTTCGGCAACTGGAATCTTAGATTCCATTGTCATTCTTAGTATTTATCACCACATAGGATGACAATAGCATTTCATTTGTTTGAAAAAAATACTTATTTTCTGTCTCTTTTAGAACATAGGTGATAACACACAATTTTCAAATACTTTCATAAAGACTCTTCAAAGGACATAAGCAAGTGATGAACTTGCCTTGTGACTTCAAGGTAGTGAAGTCGGATAC
This sequence comes from Avena insularis, assembly GCA_023614405.1. Lineage (NCBI taxonomy): Eukaryota > Viridiplantae > Streptophyta > Magnoliopsida > Poales > Poaceae > Avena > Avena insularis. Next base: position 258,659,077 of record CM042690.1, on the reverse strand, counting down.
TTCCACCAGACCTTGAGCTCCGGTTTCTATAGAAGGCCATTATTCCCCGGTAAGGACAATATTTAAAGAAGCAATATGCAATGAATAGTAATGTCATGCAATGGTTTATTATTTTCTTATTTGCGTGTTTTACCCACCTTATAAAGGTCTACTATTTTGTTTAATCAATAAAAGGAAAGTATTACTCAAAGTCTTTTAAACTAACATAACAACTATATCTGGTATTTTAATAATGACTTGTATTATTCTAAGAGTTTAAAAATGATTTTATTCAATTTTTAACTCTCTTAAATATTTTCTTAAACTCCATTAAGGAATAAAGACTTTATTTTTATCACGCTTGAGTTGTTTTACAAAGATACAAAGTAGTATTTTTCTATATTAGTATAACTATTTAGGATCTTAAAAGTGAATTTTATTTAATTTTAAGTGTTTTATATATTTTTTCTAAAATTCCCAAAGGAATATATATACATTAATAATAATAATAGTTCTGAATTTAATTACCTCAAATTCCATTTTTTAGATCATTTATTATTTTTCTTGAGTAAAGGACATTTTTGTGAGTTCATAAATATATTATTTATATTTTTAGGAGTTTTATTTCTTTTCCTAGAAGTGTTTTTGTTTCAGGGACAAAATTGTAATTCTTTTTAGATAGGTCTTTCTAAAATATGGGCCCGACCAACTAGGCTGGCCCGGTCTAACTAGACCCGGCCCACCCGGCCTGGTCAAAGGACCACCTGGGTGATACTGGGTAGCCCACCAGCCTAGTGCCTCCCACGCTCACTATCTCTCTTCCCCTCTTTCTCACTCTTGCTCTCGCTCTCGCATCGCTCGATGCTGACACCATCGCGCTCGATTCTAACCTAGCCCACCCACCGTGGCCATCGCCGCGGTGCAAGATTACCAAGTCGGCGCTGCCGCATGGTCCTGTCTGAGTAGATTCATCGATGGAGTCTTCTCTCGGCCGCGCTAACCGCCGCCCGAGGCTAGGGTTAGGGTTTGGCCGCCTCGGTGCTTCATCGACGACGCGTTGGGTTGCTTATGATGCTCACCCCTTCTCCTTCGGCTGCTCCTAACACGCTACAGGCATGGGTTGCATGCCCCTCCGGGGTGCTCCCCATGCCGCGACCTCTTCATAGCCGCCGGCCACTCCTCTCCTTCCTCTTCTAACTTCTTGCGAGGACCTCGGGTAAGTGTGCTTCCCCCTCTGTGCTCCTCTCCGTGCTCTATCTACATTGCCATGTCAAGGGTGCTTGCTATGATTACCCCATGTCTAGGGTTCATTTCTGAACCTAGGGTTCATACCCTCTATAGTGATGTTTAGTTAAATTCTCCTGGATCATCATACTAGTGATATCCTTCTGGGTGTTAATCTACTAGTGGTACCTATTGCACCCTAATGATCCTAGATTGTTGCTCTTCTTTCTGTCAGTTAGTACTCTGCTGAATATGTTGTTGCCACTCTGTTCTCAGTCAGAGAACCTTTTATGAATGTGTACTTCATTTGTATGTGGATGCTTATACAACAGTGGATGTGAGTTCATTTTTTGGGTTGTGACTCACTGTGATACTAAAGTTAGGATACCCTCTGTTGAGGTGATGTTAATATTTGCTTGTGAAGCACTGATGTGCTTAGCCTCGGGATTTACTCCTGCTACTGTGTAAATCTTAAGTTCCTAAAGCTAAATTGGCTCTATGATTCATGAGGAAGTAATTTATGCAGAGATGATTTAGAAAGATGATTTACTTAATGGTCTCTGTCAAGTGTGGCTTAATGATAGACAATATTATTTCACTGTCTTTTCTAAATCAAATGTCTAATATGATTCCTAAATTTATTTAGGAAGGTGATTATATGATTTTAATAGATATGGATGAACTTGTTGGTACAGAGTGCTACCTAGTTGGGATGTGCCTTGTACCAGCAGTGTGATGAATATAGATCTAGTTAGAATTAGATCCATTGGTCTGTGATGCTAGTCTGAGACCACCTTAAGTAGAAACCACAAGTTTTCTACTTGATGCTTCTTATTCATGTGTCTACCATGCTCTTGTAAGATCAGATCCATGATAGCATATATGAACATGTCAGAAATAAATATTTGATTCAAAAGGGTTGGTTTGTACCCTTGTAGATTTGTGCTTGTTGCTGCTGCCTTCCCCTTGGCTTGATCTTGATCAACTGGTACTTCAGGTCCCTTGCAACCTTGTTGTCCACTTCACTCCATCCTCTTCTCGGGTCACCATCTTGGGGGATGCTTTGCTGGGTTTGTTGTGTTGAAACGTGGCTGTTTTTGTGATGGATTTGCAAGAACCTGTCGCGTTCGTAGCTCCTTCCCTGAACAGGGAGTAACATGTCACACTTTTTACACTCTGCAGAGGTGCGTTGCTTTACCCATGAGAGATTAAATCCTTGTTGCACAACCGAGCGTACTTTCCCGTCCACAATTCCGTGATGTGGGGCCTAGTAGATGATCCAAGCCAATCACTGCCCCCTTCGCGACCCCGCATGTCTCCTTGGTGTACGCCATGCCCACATATAGAATTACGGCAATGGTTAGTACAGACCGTTCAGATGCCAGAACTATCGTGGGACGTTGAGGGTTCCCACCCATATGCTGCATATCCTCTACGAATTACCAATTAATGCATGCTACAAGGATAACAACCATGACCCGCACATCCGGCTATAGGCGAAAAGAAGAGGATACAACTGAATTCTCCGTCCCATTCCAAATCTCATGGTTAACCTGTATTATACGGCGCTAGAATCACTAATGTCATGGGTTATTAAGCCCTAGTTGTTCGGCAACTGGAATCTTAGATCTCATTGCCATTCTTAGTATTTATCACCACTTAGGACAATAATAGCATTTCATTTGTTTGAAAAATACTTATTTGCTGTCTCTTTTAGGACATAGGTGACAACACACAATTTTCAAATACTTTCATCAAGACTCTTCAAAGGACATGAGCAAGTGATGAACTTGCCTTGTGACTGCAAGGTAGTGAAGTCGGATACTTCCACTAGACCTTGAGCTTCAGTTTCTACAGAAGACCATTATTGCCCGGTAAGGGCAATATTTAAAGAAGCAATATGTAATGCATAGTAATGTCATGCAATGGTTTATTATTTTCTTATTTGCGTGTTTTACCCACCTTATAAAGGTCTACTATTTTCCTTAATTAATAAAAGGAAAGTATTACTCAAAGTCTTTCAAATTAACATAACAATTATATCTAGTATTTTATAATGACTAGTATTATTCTAATAGTTTAGAAATGAATTTATTTAATTTTTAGCTCTTTGAAATATTTTCTTAAAATTCCTTTAAGAAATAAAGACTTTATTTTTATCACGCTTGAGTTGTTTTACAAAGATACAAACTAGTATTTTTCTATATTAGAATAACTATTTAGGATCTTAAAATCGAATTTTATTCAATTTTAAGTTTTTTATATATTTTTCTAAAATTCCCAAAGGAATATATACATTAATAATAATAATAGTTCTGAATTTAATTACCTAAAATTATATTTATTACTTTTCTTGGGTAGAGGACATTTTTGTGAGTTTATAAATATATTATTTGTATTTTTAGGAGTTTTATTTCTTTTCCTAGAAGTGTTTTTGTTTTAGGGACATAATTGTAATATATATTTTTAGATAGGTATTTTTAAAATATGGGCCCGGCCCGCTAGGCTGGCCTGGTCCAACTAGGCCCGGCCCACCTGGCCTGGTCAACGGACCACCTGGGCGGTACTAGGCAGCCCACCGGCCTAGTGCCCCCATGCTCACTCTCTCTTCCCCCTCTTTCTCGCTCTTTCTCTTGCTCTCGCCTCACTCGATGCCGACGCCCTCGCGTTCCATTCTGACCTGGCCCTACCGCCCTGGCCATTTCCGCGATGTAAGACTACCAAGTCGATGCCGCCGCATGGTCCTATCCGAGCCGATTCATCGATGGGGTCTTCTCCCGGCTGCGCTGACCCCCACCCAAGGCTAGGGTTAGGGTTCGACCGCCTCAATGCTTCGTTGACGCCACACTAGGTTGCTTACAGTGCTCATTCCTTCTCCTCCGGCTGCTCCTGACGCGCTGCAGGCGCGGGTTGCAGCGCCCCTCCGGGGTTACTCCCCGTGCCACCGCCTCTTCCTCGTCACCTGCCACTCCTCTACTTCCTCTTCTAACTTCTTGCGGGGACCTCGGGTAAGTGTACTTCCCCCTCTGTGCTCCTCTTTGTGCTCTATCTACCTTTCCATGTCAAGGGTGCTTGCTGTGATTACCCCCTGTCTAGGGTTTATCTTTGAACCTAGGGTTCATACCCTCTGTAGTGATGTTCAGTTAAATTCTTCTGGTTCATCCTACTAGTGATATCCTTCTGGGTGTTAATCTGCTAGTGGTACCTATTGCACCCTAATGATCCGAGCATGTTGATCTTCTTTCTATCAGTTAGTACTCTGTTGAATATGTTGTTGCCACTCTGTTCTCAGTCAGAGAACCTTTTGTCAATGTGTACTTCATTTGTATGTGGATGCTTATACAACAGTGGATGTGAGTTCATTTTGTTGGGTTGTGACTCACTATGATACTAAAGTTAGGATAGCCTCTATTGAGGTGATGTTAATATTTGCTTGTGAAGCACTGATGTGCTTAGCCTCGGGATTTACTCCTGCGACTGTGTAAATCTTAAGTTCCTAAAGCTAAATTGGCTCTATGATTCATGAGGAAGTAATTTATGCAGAGATGATTTAGAAAGATGATTTACTTAATGGTCTCTATAAAGTGTGGCTTAATGATAGACAGTACTATTTCAATGTCTTTTCTGAATCAAAATTTTAACATGATTCCTAAATTTATTTAGGAAGGTGATTATATGATTTTAATAGATATAGATGAACATGTTGGTACAGAGGTGCTACCTAGTTGGGATGTGCCTTGTACCAGCAGTGTGATGAATATAGATCTAGTTAGAACTAGATCCATTGGTCTGTGATGCTAGTCTGAGACCACCTTAAGTAGAAACCACAAGTTTTCTACTTGATGCTTCTTATTCATGTGTCTACCATGATCTTGTAAGGTTAGATCCATGATAGCATATATGAACATGTCAGAAATAAATATTTGATTCAAAAGGGTTGGTTTGTACCCTTGTAGCTTTGTGCTTGTTGCTGCTGCATTCCCCTTGGCTTGATCTTGCTCAACTGGTACTTCAGGTCCGTTGCAACCTTGTTGTCCACCTCACTCCATCCTCTCCTCAGGTCACCATCTTGGGTGATGCTTTCCTGGGTTTGTTGTGCTGAAAGGTGGTTGTGTTTATGATGGCTTTACAAGAACCTGTGTGTTCCTGTGTGGCTTGTGATGAACTGTGCTTGGCTTTGTGAAAACGAGTGGCAAAGCCCTGCTTTGCACTGTGCTACTGGTTTTAAACCACTCTCCTACTTCCCTGCTGTCGACACCTCAATGCATGCATTTTGGTGTGTGAGCAGCTTTACTGTTGCTGGTTGTGGATGAGCTCAAATGCTTTTGACTTTGAACTCCCCATCTTTTTCCTAATTCCATCACTGGTGAAACTTGCCCCCTTTTCCAATGAAATTGTACTGAGGCTGTTTGTGAAAAGAACAGATTCTACATTTGATGGTTTTTCCCTTCTTTGAAAAGAATAGACTCTGTGATGTTAAGAAACAGTGCAGTTCACTGTTAATGACTGAAAGTATTCTAATACTAACCATCACTTTCTTTTATTCTAGCTTTGTCTCTTTTGCAGGTACAAACTTAAATGAATCTCTGGAAGATTTAGACTAGGTTTATTCTAGGTTTAGTCTATTAGCTTTTAATTGTAATCTTTTTCCTTTCCTCTTTTTTGTAAAGATAATGTAATGTGTGTGTAATATTAATAAAGCTTTTATTTTCCTTCAATATTGTCTTTGTAAAGTACTTTCTTCAATATATATGTGTCCATTTATTGTTTGAAAAATCAAGAAAAGAAATAAGAAAGACTTATTTGAATTATCTACTTGTATTTTGTCCATTTCCTTTACAATTTGATAATTGCTTAATATTCAAACAATAAGAACATCTAAATTCTTTTTTGAATTCAAATAAATTCTAACACTTCTAATTCACTAATCTAATTTAAATTATTTAAACTTATTCAAATCTCAAAGTTGAATTCAAATTATTCACCCAAATTCATAATGTCTCCTAAGGTTCATGTCAGAATTCATAACAGACACTTCTAAGAGCTAAACCCTAACTCAAAGTAGTGAAAGAAACTCTGATTTCCCCAGGGTTTTATTTGGCAAAAAATTACCCCAAATGTTATAGATGAATGCATGCATATGCACAAATTTCTATTTCTACCCTTTGTTTGTTCCTAAATGTTGGGATGTTACATTTATAGCAGGAGTAGAGTTCTGCCACCACTGTGGGACTTGAACCTAGTTAAGCTGTGTTACCTCATACCCATCAACTCACCGCCTCCGCCACCTCTCTAAAAACGCTCTGTGAGGACCTCTCATGGTGTACTCGTCGGCAATACCACGACAGTTGGCGCCCACCGTGGGGCAAGAGGTGCTTCGAGCTTTACACCAGGCGAGGTCCAATCTCTTCGTGGGAATCGGCGACACCGTGGCCATTGGGCGTCTTATCTTCTCCGGCAATGTTTCGATCGTCCCTCTGGACGAGTTCTGGATCCCGGCGAAGACGAACCCTACCCGCTGCTCCATTGTTCCAATCAGGGACATCCATCTCTTCATCGGTGAAACCAACTCGGGTCCTAGCTCCCAGGAAGTCGGAAACACGTCAAGTTCCACATGGACCGCCTCTGGGCATGACACATTTGTGGAAGTATCAGGCTCGGATCTCTCTCTGAAGTTTGTCGGCTTAGGTCAGGAAAAATAAAGGCCCACCCAAACTGCCCCTATGCAGGATATAATGGTGGAAGGACCCTGCAGATCCACTTGGCTTCCCCGAGTGTTTGAGAAGCGGAGGTCACATTTTGTAGGCGTTGTCACCATCTTTGATCTGGCAAGATGTGTCTAGAGGATGAGGGAGTTCCCCCGTGAATACCTCGCCATATGGATGAGGGTGAGGGAAACCATGTAAGGTGACCACATTAATGAACTAGTGTACCACTTCATAGAGGAGATTACGCCTGGAACACTTCTCCGGTATACGCTCAGGAGGCGACAGGCTGCCGATTTACTTACCCTCAACGAGATGATCGCTAGTGTTAATAGTTTCACTGATGCCAACGAGGGAGCTGAGGCTGAGATCGCCGCTGCAACTGGAAAAGCCAAGACTACCGGCCCCACACCCACCACCTCCACCTCCACTATCGAAAACACCGAGGACAACTCTGACTCAGTGCTCGACGCACTTTACGCTGACATCAACATGGATGGCAGTGGTTCAGCGACCAACTCGGAGGAATAGGATGCTATCATGAGGGAAATCGAGAAGGAGTTCGAGAGGGAGGAGCGTGCCGAGAAAGCTGTCACTTCCCGCTAGGTACTGGTGGCCATCGGGAACATGATAGAAGAATATCAACAGGACCAGGGAGCTAGAAAAGCTCCTCCAGCAGCGGCCGATGCCGGAGCTACGTAGGCCAATGGTAAGAAAGGCGTTGATCCTCTAGGACCAGGTAAGGCCATGCCCCCTCCAGCCACCCCCCCCCCCCCGTAGCAGCCGTAGGAACTCACTACCGGACCCAGCACTGCAACCCAAACAAACCTATCGCCTCCTATCGTCGGATTGAAGACATGTACATCGAGAGGGGGTACTCGAGGCGTGCGGAGAAATGGGGTGTGAGGCGACGGTATTCCGAGACGGTGAGCACACAAGCTTTACCCAGGTTCGAATCCGTCGACTTTGGACGGATCATACTCCTGCTGTCAATCCAGTAATACGATAGAGCTGGAATATGGGTTACAAGGGCTTTGCCTATGCGAGTTGAGATTGTAGAATATTCGATTGCCCTAAAGGCTGGTCCCTAGGATGGCTTATATAGATAATCTGGCCTAGGGTTTATAGGAGAGACCTATCTGGCTACAACTAAGAGTCGGTTACAGAGTACATCTTGGACTACAAGTAACTAAACAAGCCTAAGTTGGTAAGTCTTCTAGCCCTTCCCGTAGCCGGATGGACCTCCGTCTCTTCTCTCTAACTGGGCTGCCTATGGAGCAAAGCTCTAACCCGAAGTGGGCCACCCTGGTTAGCGAGTCACAGTTGGTATACCCAGAAAGTATATCCCCAACACCTTCGCCATCCACGTCAGCAGCTAGAAACCCCTTCGTCACTCCCGCCGAAAAGGTGATGTACGGCCAGCTCCTCGTCGAAAAGATAATGGTCGCCCATATTCAGAATGTTACGGAGCTTGATGAGAAGCACCAGGAGATCCTCGCGGAGGCCAAGTGCATCATAGAGAAGGGAGCCCAGCTGGACAAGGATATGGCCAAGGCACAACAATTGATCAAGGAGGTAAGAGAAATGGAGGCTGAGTACAAGCATTTGTTATTGAAGCACAAGGCAAAGAAAGCCCCGGCTCATGTCATTGTTGATCTTGGTGTTTGATGCAATTTGGGGTGGGCTCCATCCAAACCGACAAAAGCTACCCCTACATCGATTCGGCTGGGAAGCAAGTGATGCCAACCCCCGCCCTCAATATTGTCGTTGCTAAGAACATACTCATACAGGACAGGTCACCTGAGGTAGTGGATCAGTTCTATGACCTTGTCACTAAGGCTTGCAAACAGCAGGATAAGGCCACCACGCAGAGGATGGAGTCCAACTTGGAGCTTTTCCAGTCTAGCATGAACAACCGCCGCAGACCAATATCTCCTCATGATGAAGGATCCCACACAGGCTCCACGGAACATAGGCAGAGGGATCTACGCAACAGGACTGATGCTACCCCAATATCCTCTAGCAACAAAGACAAGGCTCACCCCCGTCGATCACTGCCACCCCCGTAGTCCCGACATCGTGAGGACCCATAGTCGCGCCACCTTACGAGCATGCCACCTCCTAGGCGTCCTTAGGTCGGCATCATTATACGCGACCAGGGAGAGCAGCCTCGGCATGACGGAGAGTGCAACGACAACTACGGACACAGGAGCAGATCTCACAAGGAAGCCCCATGTCCGACAAGCAAGCATGATAGGAATGACGACTCGCATGAAGGGAGCAGCAAGAAGGCCAACCCATCGCCGCCACCGCTAGCGTCGCCACCGTCGCCACCCAGCAGTCACCATGGCGGAGGACCACGTAGGTCTCATGACTCGAACCACAATTATCCTCCTCATGGAAGAAATGGGCACAAGAAACAACCAGAGCCGTACGATGCATGATCGTGCCTTGATAAGATCCATGAAGCCCGGGAAGAGCCATACTTGGGGCCATGTTGTTTCGGACCGGTTATCCAGGCCACAACCTATCCTAAGGGCCTCCAGATTGACAAGGCTAGCAAGCCCTATGATGGCACCACCAGGAAGCCACATGGTTGCAGGACTACCGCGAAGCGATTGGAATCACAGAGGGAAACCCCAATGTCATTGTCAAGTACCTCCTACCTATGCTCTACGACTTGCCGAAGAAATCAATCTGTAATTGGTTAGATATACATGAAGCGTTCACCGAAAACTTAGAGGGAACATACAAACGTCCATGCACTGTCGGTGACCTACAGTGGTGTGTGTAGGAAAAGGATGAATCTTCTCGCGCCTACCTATCCCGTTGGCTTGATATGAAAAATTCATGCGCGGGAGTACATGATCAAACCGCTATGGCTGCCTTCATCGACGGTCTGGAAAAGGGAACACTGCTCCGACATATACTGAAGCGCACTCAAGACAAGGGCAAACTTGACCTCAACTCAATGATTGCCAAGGCTAGTGAGTTTGCAGCTGCTGATGACGATGCTCACGGATCCCTGCTTGCAGTGGCTATTCCCACCCAGGCCAAGAAGAACAACAATAACAAGCAGAAGAATATGCCAGAAGATGAAAGAACATTTCATGTTTTCCTGTGTTCTGTGTGTTAGATAACAATACTGTGGATATTTCTCATGTGCGCTAATTGTGCAGGAGGTTTGGGGGGCCGGATTATCCGCCCCACCAAGGGCAGGATAATCCGTCCTACCTCATTGATCAAAGGCTGCCAAGGCGCGTCGCTCGGAGTCCGATCGGATTTTCACCCGGAAAATCTGAACTGGGGGCGGTTTTCTTCCCGAGGCCGGATAATCCGTCTATTGCATGGGCCAGATAATCCGGCCTCCATAATTTGAGCAAAGCATGCCAAGGCGCGTCGCTCGGAGTCCGGTCGGATTTTCTCCCGGAAAATCCGAACTGGGGCGGTTTTTCTTCCCCAGGCCGGATAATCCGGCCTTCACATGGGGCCAGATAATCTGGACCCCAGAAGACGATCAAGGGCAAGCTCGGCGCGACACTCAGAGAGGGGGCGGGTTATCTGCCGGATATTCCGAGTCTGGGGCAGAGTTTTCCCCAGGCCGGATAATCCGGCCCCCAAATTCTCCAACGGCTTGGTTTTGGAAGGGGGTATAAATATCCCTTCTTACCCAACGTTCAGAACCCTTGATTCACTCGAAATTGTTCAGACACTGTGTAAGAGCTCCCATTCTAGATCTCCCACTTCAACCACCCGAAGGCTTCGATCTTTGGGGGAATTGAAGGAGGAGAGAATCGTCATCGTCATCATGAATAAAGCACATCAACTCCTCTCCATTCATTTGGAGAAATCCCTGATCTAGTATTCTTGTCAATATCTAGATCTTGTTCTTTATTATTGATAACTTGTTCTTGTGGCAACTTGTTGTCATTATGGGAGCCTCCAAGTTTTTTATGGAGTTGTGCCCCGCTAGTTGTGTAAAGGCACCGGTACCCGCCTCGAAGGATCCCTATAGTGGAAAGGTGGATCAGGCCTTTGGTGGCGGGATCCATCGGAGAACAGGGTGAGGCCTATTGTGGCGTGGTGGTCTTAGTATCGCCCACCCCTCCAACGCAGACATACCTCCCTTAACAAGGAAGGAACTGCGGTCAAACAAATCCTGTGTCTCCACGTGCTTCACTACGGTTTACCCGTTCCTCTTCCACTCGCTCTTTACTCGCTAGTAGATAGGTTTGCATATAGGGAAATTCCACCTAATAGTATATCTAGAGAATTTACCCTTTGTGCTAAGCCTAAAATTGAAAAAGCATTAAAATTTGAAGTAGCACCTATTCACCCCCCATCTAGGTACCCATACGATCCATTTCAATTGGTATCAGAGCCCCGGCTCTTTATTCGGGCTTAACCGCCTAAGAGAAGTATGGGTACCAAGGGAGATGGGGATGAGGCTGTGGATAAGGTCACAATGGATAACCTCAAGACATTCGAAACAACCTTGTTGAAATCCTTTGAGGCCAAGATGGAGGATATGAATCAAATGATTGCTCGTCTCACATCATCCATATCCCCATCTCCATCCTCCTCTGAGACCGACACACCATCATCCAAGGATAAGGCTAACACCGGATCCAAGGATGATGAAGTGGTAGGTGAAAAACATAATGGTTCCACCTCCAAGAAGGGAAGTGGTAAGGAGGAATATAGTGAGGTTCGTCACGTATATTCCCCTGATCCACCTATCCCTCATCCTCATATAAACAATAGGGGTGATCCACCTAAGCTTACTGCATCCTCTTTTAATCAATGGCAATTCTTAATGAAGTCTCATGTTTGCAGCTCCTCAATTGAACTTTGGAGGATTATTGAAGAGGGTCTTCATATTGGAGATCATTCCAATCTGACAAGAAGAGAAGTTGTGGACAACCAATTGAATGCTATGGCTCTCCACATGATACAACTCGGTGTGGGTCCCAAGGACATGCCCCACATTGAACATCTCAACACAGCTAAAGAAGCTTGGGATGCCCTCACCGATCTCTTTATTGGGAATGAAAGCATGAGAAGGAACAGGTATGATGCCCTTAGTAATTTGGATGGTGAAAACCATGAAGAGATGTATAGAAGACTCAAGGGCATTGCAACAACATTTAGAAAGCATGGAGCCACTCACATTGATGATGCATGGATAAAAAGAAAATATGTGAGTGCCTTAATGCCTTTCGAGCCAACGGACTTGAAGAGCTTACAAGGTAGACACAACTACCATCAAATGACATCCAATGAAGTCATGCAAGAAATGGCATCATTTAAAGTTGCTGCAAAGAAAGCTGAAGATGCCCGTGCTCGTGCCATTGGAATGCAAAAGGGTGTCAATGTTGCTCTAAAAGCTAATGTTGTTGAGCAAGAGGAGGACGAAAGAGCTTTTGAGGGGGCCTCCATGGACTGCCCCGATGAAGTCAAGTGTGCTCATGGTGAGTACATGGCATTTTATGCAAGGAACTTTTGGAAGGATCCTGCCAAGGCCAAGTCAAAACTCGAGCGCAAGAATGGGTCAAGTGGAAGAAGAGAAAGTGGCCCAAAACTGAGAACATGCTACAATTGGAGATAGGCTGCACTTTGTAGCCGAGTGTCCTTATCAAAATAGAGAAGACAATGGCATTAGTCTCATTCTTAAATAAAAATCCAAAGCACCTAAGAAGAAGCCATTTATTAAAAAGAATGGCCCCTACAAGAAGCAACCCAAGATCGTCGTAGTGGCACAAGAAGAATACTCCTCTACAAGTGAAGATGAAGAGGATGAAGATAGTTCTCACGAGGTGGCTGCTATAGCCACCACATCGACTCCATCATCTCTCTTCGACTCGCCAAACGAGAACGTCATCAACAACAACGCCACTTGCCTTATGGCAAGAGGGTCCGAGGTATCAAGTTCTAGCTCTTCAGTTCCTAAGACTAACATAATTTTGGATATGGATGATCATGATAGTCTTAAAATGAAAGAAGAAGTTATTGCTTTGGCCAACTTTTTCACTAACCTGCAAGGTGAGCACAAACTCCATTTTGATGCTCTTATGAGTCAACTTGCTCAAGCCGAAGATCTTCTTGAAGAAAAGGGCAGAATCGAAAGAGAAGATGCCTTGGAGATAGCTTCTTTGAAGAATGCCATGGAAGAAGAAGAGGAAGCTCGAGTATCTTTGGAAGAGAGACTTGAATCCATTGAGGAGTCAAATGAAGAAGTTGTGGCTCAGCTCATCAAAGAACGTGACAATGCTCTTGCCAAGGTAAAGAAACTAAAGAAAGAAAAGATTGAATTTGGGGCTGCTCATGCTAGACTCTCGGAGAAGTTTTATAAACTTGAAAGTGCTCACAAGGCATTGAAGAGTGATCACTCTACTATAAATGAGTCTCAGGATCAGCTCCAAACTCAATTTAAGATGAATGATGTGCCAAGTACCTCCACATCATCTTATGGAAAAGAAGATCTTGCAAGAGGTTCTCAACACAAAGGTAAAGAGGTTCTTGATGAGATACTGAGCAAGCAAAGGACAAACAATAGAAAAGAAGGTCTTGGTTACATTCCAAAGACAAAGAACAAGAAAAACAAGAAGAAGAAGAAGAAGAAGAAGAAGAAGAAGAAGAAGAAGAAGAGCAAGACTGCTCAACCAAATACTAGCAACATCACCAATGACAAGTCTAATTATGATGGTTTTGCAGGGGCTAACAATCCTAACTTTGAATTATATTGTGATTATTATGGTGATGTTTATGCTAGTTATGTAGGCTCTTATGATTGTTACATTCCTTGGTCTATTTGGGTCCCCAAGACCCTTGTCACTAACATGAGAGGACCCATTGAAAAATGGGTACCTAAAACCAAGAAGTAACTTTCTTGCAGGGCTATGCTTCCGGTGGGTCTAAATGGGTACTCGATAGCGGGTGCACAAGTCATATGACCGGAAGCAAGGAGATCATCACGGAGATGCGGCCAAATCATGATCATATAACCATATCCTATGGTGACAAGTCAAAATCTGAGATATTGGGTCTCGGCAAAGTTGTGGTCGCTCACGATATCTCTCTCGTGGACGTCATGCTTGTTGAGACCCTCGGGTACAACTTACTTTCAGTTTGTGCCCTTGGTAAGATGGGCTTTGCAGTTTATATTGATGCTGATTTGGTGGTACTCTTGTGGAGCAAGTCTCTAAAAGTTGCTTTCGTGGGATATGTCGAAAATGACCTATACGTGGTGGACTTTTCGGGGAAAACCACTACAGGACCGATGTGTCTTTTCGGAAAGGCTGACATGGGTTGGATATGGCATTTCCGACTAGCCCACGTCGATATGAGAACTTTGCAAAGTCTCCACAAGGGTGGCCACATCCTTGGACTAAAAGAAAATGTCTCCTTTGCCAAAGATCATGTTTGCAGGGCTTGTGTTGAAGGGAAAATGCATGACTCTCTTCATCGTAGGAAGACTATTATCTCGTCAAAAAGGATCTTAGAGCTCCTACATGTGGACCTCTTCGGACCTCCATCTCATGCAAGCCTTGGTGGGAAGAAGTACTGTCTTGTGATCGTTGATGATTACTCAAGATACACTTGGGTTTATTTTTTCAAGTTGAAGAGTGAAACTCAACAAATGGTCATCAACTTCGCCAACGAGGTTCAACGTCAACACAACATCCCTATTCTGGCTATAAGAAGTGATAACGGCTCTGAGTTCAAGAACTACACCTTAAATGAGTTTCTAAGTGAAGAGGGGATTAGACATGAATATTTCGCTGCGTACACCCCTCAACAAAATGGTGTAGCCGAGAGGAAGATTCAGACTCTAATGGACATGGCAAGGTCAATGCTAGTCGAATTCAAGTCTCCATATAACTTTTGGGATGAAGCAATCTCTATCGCTTGTCATTCATCCAACCGGTTATACCTCTATAAGATCTTGGACAAGACTCTGTATGAAATATTTACCGGTAACAAGCCAAACATCTCATACTTTCAGGTATTCGGGTGTAAGTGTTTCTTTCTTATCAAGGGAGTTCATTTATCTAAGTTTGAATCTAAGGCTCTAGAAGGTATTTTTGTTGGTTATGGTGCCGAATCCCACACTTATAGAGTCTACAATAAGCTCTCTGGAACTGTTGTAGAATCTTGTAGTGTGGTGTTCGAGGAAAATGACGGTTCCCATGCGGAGCAAGTTGGTGTTTGTGATGCAGATGTTGAAATACCCCAAGATGCCATAAGAAGAATGGGCGTGGGATTTTTCCGCCCCATTGAGGAACCCCTTGTGGCGGATCGGGAAGGACAATGCTCTACTCATGTAGAGCCCTCATCTACACATACTCAACATGTTCCAACCACGGGAGCAACTTCTACACCATCTCCATCAACTGCTGAAGGTCAAGATGTTATAGAAAGCTCTAGACCGGATTATCCGGTTGACACCGGATTATCCGACCACCCCTCTCCTAACGACCAAATTGCTCCTGGTGCTGAAGAAATCGCTGCAAGCTCCAGGCCGGATTTTCCGGGTGACCCCGGATTATCCGGCCCCTCGCCAGTACAAGCAAGTCCCAGGCAGCCTGATGAAGCTGCTACAAGTTCTCCTAGGCCGGATTATCCGGCCTCTCCATCGGCCGGAATATCTGGCCCTGACTCACTTGTTATTCAGCGGTCTCCTGTTATGGCTGCTGACTCACCTCAAGGGCACACTTCATCACTGCCTACTACTGTTAGCCCAGATTGTAATCAAGGTCGATCAAATGATTCCAATGAAGATTCAAGTGATGAAACTATTCCACCAAGAGACAACAAGCTTATTGAACTTCGTCGCAAGGCTCGTGTTGATCGGAACCTTGAGTTAAGGGGTCACACCCTCGACAAGGTTGTAGGTGACCTTCGACGAAGGGTTTCTACAAGAAGGTAATTGGCAAGTTTTGGTGAGAATCAAGCTCACATCTCAATGGTGGAACCCAAGAAAGTTTTTGAAGCTCTTGAAGATCCGGACTGGGTTGTTGCTATGCATGAAGAATTGAATAGTTTCGAGCGCAACAAGGTCTGGAAACTCGTGGAGAAACCCAAAGATTGTCGCAATGGTATCGGCACCAAATGGATATTTAAAAACAAACAAGATGAGAATGGCATTGTTGTGAGGAACAAGGCAAGACTTGTGGCACAAGGCTACTCTCAAGTTGAGGGCATTGACTTCAGCGAGACCTATGCTCTAGTGGCTCGACTTGAGTCCATCTGTATCCTTCTTGCTTATGCTGCCCAAAGCAATTTTAAATTGCAGCAAATGGACGTCAAGAGTGCCTTCCTTAATGGTCCTCTACATGAGTTCGTATATGTAAAGCAACCCCCGGGATTTGAGGATCCTAACTTCCCGAACCATGTCTACAAACTCGATAAGGAACTCTATGGCCTTAAACAAGCCCCACGTGCGTGGTATGAGCACCTTAAAGAGCTTTTGCTAGACCGTGGCTTCAAAGTTGGGCAAATCGATCCCACTCTTTTTACTAAGAAGGTTAAGGGGGAGCTCTTCGTATGCCAACTATATGTAGACAATATCATCTTTGGTTCTACTAATAAAGCTTTTAATGATGAATTTTCAAAGCTTATGACTGACAGGTTTGAGATGTCTATGATGGGGGAATTATGGTTCTTTCTTGGATTCGAGATCAAGCAACTTAGAGAAGGAACCTTCATCAATCAAGCAAAGTACATCCAAGACATGCTCAAGAGATTCAAGATGACGGATCTTAATGGTGTCGCCACTCCGATGCAAACAAAATGTCACCTTGAACTTAACCCACATGGTAAAGATGTGGACCAAAAGGTATACCGGTCCATGATCGGCTCTCTTCTTTACCTCTGCGCATCTAGACCCGATATTGTGTTGAGTGTGGGGGTGTGTGCAAGGTATCAAGCAGCTCCTAAAGAAAGCCACTTAGTGGCGGTCAAGAGGATCTTTCGATATTTGGTTCATTCCCCTAATTTGGTCTATGGTATCCCAAGGGCTCCAATTTCTCTCTATGTGGTTATACTGACTCGGATTGGGCTGGTGATAAGGATGATCGGAAATCCACTTCTGGAGCTTGTTAATTCTTGGGAATATCTCTAGTGTGTTGGTCATCTAAAAAGCAGAATTGTATCTCTCTCTCCACCGCTGAAGCTGAATTTGTTGCTGCTGCTAGTGCTTGCACTCAGTTATTGTGGATGAGGCAAACTTTAAAGGAATACGGTGTCAATTGTGACAAAGTGCCTCTTTTATGTGATAATGAAAGTGCAATCAAAATTGCGTACAATCCGGTACAGTACACAAGGACGCATATTGAGATTCAGAATCATTTTATTCGAGACCATGTTGCTCAAAGAGATATTGATCTATCTTTTGTGAGCACGAAGAACCAACTTGCTGATATTTTTACGAAGCCACTTAATGAAGAAAGATTCTGCTACTTGAGGAATGAGCTAAACACCATTGATTCCAGGAGTTTGTCTTGATTACCCATGCACTCACTCATACATCTCAGTCTTATTTGGTCTAGATGTGGGCATGGATATAGGGGGAGTGTGGTCCTAATTAATTGGATTAACCCTCCCCCATAATGCCAAAAGCAAGATAAATCATTTCTCTTAATATCATTTTGTGATATGTGAGCTTATTGATGAGTATTGGTCGTGAACTCAAGATATATCTTCGCGGTGTCACACCATACACTCCAACAAGGTGGCTTCGGCTACCGCCCTCTCCCTTGAGGAGAATTCTATTTTTATGGATCTTTTTGGTTGTTTTTGCTCATCTCATGTTCTTATGGGAATCACACTCAATTTTGGCTCTCATTTGATTTGGTTCTTGCAATTTTGAGTGTCTAGTACCATCTTAGTTTGGCTCTCTTAATCCTAAGCCTTTCCCTATCCCTAAGCCATCTATTCTTGCACACAAGTCCCTTGTACACCTTGTGGGAGTGTTGTTTGGGGAGACGCAGGCCTGAATCTGTGTACAACCGAAATTCAGATTTGAGGCCAACCGGTTGTCCTTTCCTTATGCCCCCTACTTTATGATGCTCATCAGGCACCTGCTTCCTTCTAAAGATTTTAACATTGATGTTGTGCATAAGGCCAAGAAGATCTACACCAAGGTTCCGAAGACCTCTCACCCCTCTTCTGCTCCTGAGGGTCTCATGAGGGATGCTCGCAAGACTATAGTGCCTCCCGTTGCTCGTGAGATCAAGTAGCTGAACTGGTTCCAGCGGCACATCCTTTGCATGGGCATGGACACACGCAAGGGTCAGTACGAGGCGTACAAGCAGCGCCATGAGTTGGCTCACTCTCAGCAGCTCATCCTTCACCATGTGTTCGGTGCTTCTGGTGACCCCTCGGCTCCTACCCCTCCCACACCATATGCTCGGTGGAACTCTTCTTCCGGCCTGAACTATGGAGAGCTGGAGCGTCACTTGTTCCCCTCTGTGGCCACTGCTAATGATGAGGATGATGACACCAAGGAGCTTGAAGATGAGGACGAGGATGGGAACAAGGACGAGGACGAGGATGAGGACTACGAGTGATCCCCTGGGGCGCTAGCATCGCTCTTCTTCCTTTTTGGCGTCTCGATGCCAGAGGGGGAGAAGTAGTTCTATTAGGTATTCGAGGATTTGCATGGGTCGGGCATAAGCATTTGCATTTTTTCCTATTCGTTGTTTTCTCGCTTCTGCCAATTTAGCGTTGAACTTTAAATTTGTGATTTGTGGTTTGTTTGAGACTCTATGACGGTGGTTGTCTGGATTTATCTCATGGATTATGCTTATGGATTTATCTATTCATATCCTATTATGTTGTGAATCTTTATCAAGGAAGGCGCTTATATTGGTTATCACGTTGATAATTGTGGCTATTTCAAGGATGCCTCTCTCCTATCTTGGTGGTATGTTTATGTTGTTCATATGTCAATGGAATAGATTCACCTATTTGTGTGCATTTGTATTCAAATGCAAAATTCTAAAATGCACACATTGAGGGGGAGTCTCTTCCATGGTTATTTCTGGTAGTCGTGTGATCCTTTCCTACAAATCCTAGTATTTTCATCTAACACCAAAAAGGGGGAGATTGAAAGAACAATTCATGTTTTGTGTGTTAGATAACAATACTGTGGAAATTTCTCATGTGCGCTAAGTGTGCAGGAGGTTTGGGGGGCGGATTATCCGCCCCACCAAGGGCCGGATAATCCGGCCTACCTCATTGATCAAAGGCTGCCATGTCAGTAGCCCCCGAGTGTCCAGTGGAATCGCAGATTTGACTGGGGACTTTTTGAAGGCTTCGAGTGCCCAAATGAGTACATTTCGATTGCTTGTATTTGCGTCATAGGGATTGTTGATATACGTGCCTGATATAACCGAAGCATCGGTATCAGTTAACCACCTTAGGGTGAAACAACGCATCTACTTTCAATTCGAGTCCCGGACTCAATCCGTAGTCTTGGTGTAATTCGACTCAGGCCGCGGAGGTCTTACAGGAGTCGAATTCCAGTTATATGGGTGTGAGCACTTGACGCGTCTGTCAAGGCATGTTCATCGTGCCTGTAGGCACGGGTATATTTCTGGTAGTGCGCAGTTAAATGTGTTACCAGGCCTTATTCGGGTCTTACCTTCACGCCGTAGGCACGGCATCCGAATTTTATTATTGCGGAGACGATTCGGGTAACCTAGGAGACGCAGTCTCTTTGTAGGGAAAAATTATGAGGCGGTGTCGCCATGAGTTTCGAGTGTGGATGTTATCAACACACCCCTTTTTTGTACAAATAATCATAGGGTGCACGACCAGCGCTCCCTATGGGAGTAGCCCCCGAGTGCCTGGTTGAGTCAAAGACTCAGGCAGGGACTAAAGAACTTTTGCGACTGCTGTCGTCTTTTGCTTGCTTGTTCAATCGATAACCCAGGCAGGTACTAAAACACTTTCGCGACTGCTGTCGTCTTTTGCCTGCTTGTTTCAGTCAATGACTCAGGCAGGTACTAAAATATTTTCACGACTGATGTCGTCTTTTGCCTGCTTGTTTCCGGCGCTCCCTATGGGAGTAACACATGTCCATAATCGAACTGTGTTTCGAGTGGTTGAGTTTGCTTTTGTGATTTTCCATGTTCCTGCAACAAGAAAAGGAAAGGTCATAGGGTGCGCGGCCAGCGCTCCCTATGGGAGTAGCCCCCGAGTGCTTGGTGGAGTCGAAGACTCCAGCAAGGACTAAAATAGTCGAAGTTTTCCACTTCATAGCATTGGTGACGTCAGTGCTGACGCTTGTATGACCTTAGTTGCCCGCGTGAGCGGTTTTGACGAGACGTGACGAGTGGTGGGTCCCACTTTCTGACTTTGATTTGACTGGGCGTGCATAATCTTATTTTTAACTGTGCCTCCTCGATTTCCACGCGTAATGGTAGAAGTGGGGGGACGGTTCGCGCTTCCTCTTCTCCACGTGTCCTACGCGATGCGTGCCACGCGTCCAATAGGGTTTTTGTCAGCCGTTGGATTGCATCTCCCAGGGGTTAAGTAGCGATGCTACGGCAGTAATTTCCCATTTGTGCTATTTCTTCCTTGCTGCCATCGCCATTGCCGTTTGCTTTTTTGCTTTCCTCTGCGCCCATCTTCTCCACGACGCTGGACCAGCTCCGTTCGTTCCCAAGCTACTTTCTTCGCTCTCATCGCCGCCGCGCAATGGGGAAGAAGAAGGGAGGCGCTGCCGCTGATTCCGCGGCCATCCTCGCCGCAGCGAAGAAGAAAGGTGGCTCCGCTGCTGCCGGCACCAGTGCCGCCACCGTCGGGAAGAAGAAGGTCGCGGGCACCTGCGTGACTAATGGCGCATGGCGCCCCTCTATCATCAAGGCGTCGGATCTCCGTCTTCTTCGCCAAGACGGAGTTATTTCTGCAGCAGTCGCCGATTCGCGCGTCCCTAGCGGTGAGACCATTCGCCTCCCGCTGGTTATCGAGTGATGTTTCTTGCTTTCATCATTCGTGGTCTTTCCTTGCCTCTTCACCCCTTTCTTCGGGGTCTTCTTTGTTTCTATGGGCTCCAGCTCCATCAGTTGTCCCCAAATTCTCTCCTCCACATCACTTGTTTCATCACTCTCTGCGAGTGCTGGCTCGGAATCGAGCCACACTTTGGTCTTTTCAAGCACATCTTTAAATTGAAGCGTCAGTCCGCATCTGGCTCTTTAGTTTATGACGTAGGTGGTTGCGGAATCCACGTTGACCCATCCACCACCTACTTCGACATCAAGCTTACCAAGTCCGTCCAGGGATGGAGGGACAAATGGTTCTATGTGTGCGACCAGAAGGCCAAGGACGAGCACTTTGGACTCACGCCTTTCGATCCCGCGACTCCCTGCAAGAAGATGCGTTCTTGGAAGAACGTGATCATGCCTTCCGAACTCGCGGAGACAGACGTGTTATATCAGTGCGTCTACGACCTCGAGAATCGCATAGGCGCAGAAGAGGGAGGCTGCGCCCTTGTCAGGACTTGGCTGCGTCGTTGCGTCCAGCCTCTCAAGGCCAGGGTCCATCCCATGTTCCAATGGGGTGGCGCTGATGATCCCACTCGCGTGTCTACTGATGGCATGTCTGCGAGTGAGGTAGATAAGAGGATGCGACTGGTCACGAAGTACACCCTCAAGGATGTGTTGCCGAACGAGCCAGTCGTTCCTCCCTTCGATGCTTTGAATCCTCCTCCCGAGGTATAGTTGCGCTACATAGTAGCTTATTTTCTCGATTGTGTTTCCTATTGTGTTTGCTGATCTTTACTTTTTGTATGTAGGGGTGGGCGGTGTCGCCTTGCATGCCTTCCCTCCCTGAGGGGATTATTCCTCGTGAATCTTTGGAAGAGGACGAGTCTGAGTCGACTGTCCCTTCCGATGTGGAAGAGGAAGCCCCCGGGTCCGAGAGTCCGGATACTCGCAAGCGTTCACGTAGAGGGGATTCCGACGCATCGACTCCTTCATCTCCAGGAGACACGGTTGTTGACACGGAATCGCCAATTCCAGCTGTTCCTGTGAGGGCTGTGGCACCGTCTTCTCGCAAGAAGATGCGATTGCCCAAGGAGTCTTCGTCGGAGTCGGCAGAGGCCACGTTTGATCTTGATAGATTTGACTGGTAAGTTTGTTAGTGCATTCATTCTTCTCTTGGTTTCTTCTTGTTGGCTTTGCCTTGGAGTTTTCCCTTTCTGAGTACGGATTTTGTCTTGCAGTCAAGAGGCGTCGTCATCTTCTGACGACGTCGAATTTTTGAAGGAATCAGGAGTCGCGACCTCAAGGGCCAAGATAGAGGACCAGCACGCTCCTTCTCCTCCGGCGGCGGCCCACTCCGGGCACAATTCTTCGAGCTCTCCTCACGTAGGGGAGCATCGAGTAGTTGCTCGGATGACGGTTCGGCAATCTTCTTCGGAGTCGTTGGAGGACCATGTAAGTATATCTTTCTTTCTTTTATAATTTGGCAGTCAACGCCCTTTTGTTGCCCTCTGCTGACTCCTTGTTTTGTGCGACAGCTCCTTGTAAAGGAAGCCGCGTAGGTGGCGGAGCAGGTGATGGCGATGGGTCATCAGCATGTGATGCTGGAGACACGCCACCGCGTGGTCGAGAGTGAGTGTTCTATACTTATTCTTTTCGTCTTCTCTGTATTTTTGTATAATCGACTGACAGCCAAATTTTTGACTGCCATGTAGCTGAGCATAACGTTTTACTGCGTGATGTCGCCACGTTGGAGAAGACGCTAGCCGCAGCTGTGAAGGGGCGCGACGAGGCGATCGTGGCTCGTGATGAAGCCCAGAAGCGCGAAGAGGATCTGCGTGCCTCCTTTGCGGCCAGGAGAAGTTGTTCGAAGAGCAACTGTTCTCAGTCACCAAGGCCCTCTCACGTACTTTTACTGGTAGATATTTTATTGATGTTCTTCTCTTCGTCTGTAGTGCTGGTGGCATTAGAAGTTTTATCCATGTGTTTATTTTGGTGTAGATGCTGGTGGCTTGAGTTTTGATCCACAAGCCCTTGGTCACGATGACGCTCTGGCGGGCGCGGTATCTGCGGTCGAAGATCGTAGCGCCGCTGTTCAAAATACGTTGTCCAAAGCCAAGGCCACCCTGAGTCGCCTCCGGGAGGAGCTGATGCCGAAGGCGGAGCTGGTCAACAATGTGGAAGAGCTGGTGGAGTCGCTTGCTGGGGGTGTGCCTGCCACGTACAAGAACTCCCTCCGCGCAGCTGGCGCGACCATGTCGCTTGCCATGGTGCAAGCCCACGGAGTCGAAGTGGATCCTTCTGCGGTGTCGAAGACGATGCCTGTTGGCACGGATGGTCAGCAGGTAGTATTCGCTCCCTTTGCGACTGCCTGTGCCAAATATGGCCATTCCTTGATAAACATTGTTGCCAAGTATTCGGAGGAGCTCAATCGTGCAAAGAAGATGGCAAAAACTTCGGCCTCAGGGGCCGGCGGAAAGTCAGCATCTCGACATCGCCACGGACTTGATGAAGCCCCCGAGGTCATCGAAGTCGAAGAAGCCAACTGCTCCGTAGTTAGTTTCTTGTAATAGCTGGTGAACTTGCTCTTTTGATTGGAGAACATGCATGTTGGCGAATGTGTTTGTAGATGCTTTTATTAATCCTAATGCATCTATTATTTTTGATTTTTGAGTTGGTCGCCTTATTTTCCTCTGGCTTGATTTTTGGTAGGGTATATCAAGTGGTCCTGTGGGGGGAACCCCGTACTCGCCATCTCTTGAGGATGCAATGGCACCACCATGCTCCAGGGTAGAGGAGTTGTCCTTGCTTTCGCGACTTCGTGATCACGTGAAGCAACTGGAGCGTGAATTGCCCGTGATCCATGGTAGCGCGGACGTGTGGAAGTCCAAGGCTGAAAAAGCCGCCGCTCGTGAGCAATATCTGCTTGGCGAGGTGACACAACTGGGCGACCAGTTTAAGTGTTAGTTTTCTCATCCTCGTCTTTTCCTTTGTAGTTAATCGCAATGGTACGTTGTACTCATGCTGTTGATGCTGCTTAGTGTAGTTGTTAGCGCACGCCGTCCGCAGGAGGAGAGGGATAGGATTGCCGTCCGCCTTCATGATCTCACCCAGGAGAAACTTCAAGAGAGTGGATACTTCTGGGTAGATCATGATCGTGCGACTGCGTTAGCGACCCTGCAGGATCGCGCCTCGCGAGTGCTGCTCTTTCTGAAGAAGTCGCAGTCGTGTTTGAAGAACATCTACCGGGCGATGTTCCCCCTGGATGATACTCCATCAAGCCTGTTGGTCCTTCTGACCAAATTTCAAGATATGTCCGTGGTTCGCGAGTGCGTGAGGCAGCAGTTGGTGGTTGGTGCCAAGGCTGCCCTTTCCGTGGTGCATTTGCATAGGCCTGACGTGGATGTCGCTGCCATTGCCTCTGGGCCACCGGTGCCACCAGTAGGATCTTCCTAGAACATGGTGCCGCACTATCAGGCTGTGGATCGTCCAGCCGAGGAGATCGTCGACTTCTTCGAGGAACAGACTAATGTTCTTCTGTTGCAAGGGTAGCCAAATATGTATCCTGCATATAAGTGTACTGGTGTTGTAAAGCTCATATATATTTGTAGATAATTTATTGTTGAATGTATACAAATAGCTTTATAAGGGTGAGGTGCGTTGCACTTATGCGAGTCCTTTTTGTTAGCCTGGCCATCTTTGTATCGTTCCCTTGTCAACTCACAAAAGTGCAGCTGGGTTGAGTTTGTGCTAAGGGGTTCGATTGATGTGCCGCTACTGGATGTCGCGTTATTGTTCGAAGAACATGTGTGTATAGGGTGGCGTAGCCCCCGAGTATGAAAGTTGACAAAAGAAAAGAGAACACGGAGTTTTGGGGCACTTAGCTTTTATTTATTTGAAGATCAGTACGGAGTACAATGTGCGGCTAAGTAGCCTTGGCTGAATAGCCTTATTTGTGATGCAAAAGTAAAGACGAAACGACTAAGGGTAGAAGCGTCGCAGTTGTGTGACGTTCCAAGGGTTGGAGTGTGCGACTCCTGTCTCTAAATCTTGAAGGCGATAGGCGCCACCTAGGATTACTTCTGTAATCATGTACGGTCCTTCCCAAGGGGACTCGAGCTTGAGATGTCCCTGTTGCTTCAGTCGCAGGACTAGGTCACCTTTGACGAAGGATCTGGGGCGAAGCCTTCTGTTATGATAGTTGCGCAGGTTCTGCTGGTAGATCGTGGATCTTTCTGCGGCGATTTCTCTTGCTTCGTCAAGGAGGTCGACGGAGTCTTCGAGTGCGAGGGATGACTCCTGCTCGCTGTAGGCGACTATGCGTGGTGCTTTGTACCGTACTTCGATGGGTAGTACTGCCTCTGCTCCGTGTACCATAAAGAATGGCGTGTAGCCGGTGGCGCTGTTTGGAGTTGTACGCAGGCTCCAGAGTACGATTGCGCTCATCCGCCAGCAGCCCGCGGCTTGTTCGAGTGGTCGGAGGAGTCGCTTCTTGATGCCGCTGTAGACGTGCCCGTTTGCCTTTTCCACCTGACTGTTGGTCTGTGGGTGTGCTACTGAGGCGTAGCTGATGTTGATCCCCAGGTTCTCGCAGAATTCTTGGAACTCCTTGGATGTAAAGTTCGTTCCGTTGTCGGTGATGATGCTGTGCGGCACGCCGAAGCGGTAGACGAAGTGCATTGTCCAGAGGTAGGACATGCCTGGCCTGTCCGGGAGTTGGTTTTCCATCCAATGTACGAGGAAGTCAGGGAGAACTTGCGACTTGATTGCGCCGCACTTTTCGTAATGGATGTCTCGTGGAGACAGTTCGATTCCCCAAAGCGCGACTCATCCTGTGGCGTCTGTTTTATTGAGGATATGTCCCAATGGGGCGTCGCTGACTACCATGATTGGGTGTTCCTGGAAGTAATGGCACAGTCGCCGGGCGGTCATAAAGACGTCGTACGCCAGCTTCTGGTAGTGCGGGTACCGCTGTTTTGTTGGCGTGAGGACCTCGCTGAGGTAGTATACCGGGCGTTGTACGCCGTGGACCTTGTTTTCCTCAGCCCGTTCGACGACGAGCACTATGCTAACCACTTGGTTGGTGGCGGAGATGTACAGCAGCAGTGGTTCCCTTTCTCGTGGAGTTACCAATACTGGCGAGGTGGATAGCAGGCGCTTGAGGTCTTCGAATGCTTCTTGCGCTTCGTTGGTCCATTCGAATTTGTCAGCTTTGCGGAGGAGCCGATAGAAGGGCAGCGCCTTTTCTCCCATTCGACTAATAAATTGACTGAGGGCCGCGATTCGCCCGGCTAGTTGATGAACGCCTCTTATGTTCTTTGGCTTCTCCATGGCTAGTATGGCCTTTATCTTTTTCGGGTTTGCCTCAATCCCTCTCGCGGAGATAAGATACCCGAGCAGTTGCCCAGAGGGTACACCGAAGGCGCATTTGTCCAGATTGAGCTTTATCCGGTAGCGATCGAGATTGGCGAAGGTTTCGCGCAAGTCGTTGATTAGAGAGGCTTCTTCCTTGGTTTTGATTACTATGTCGTCGACATAGACTTGGATGTTGCGACCAAGTTGCTCCTTGAGGCAAGCCTGCATGCACCGCTGGTACGTGGCTCCCGCGTTTTTTAGACCGAAGGGCATTGTGTTGTAGCAGAACACGCCGAAGGGCATTGTAAACGCGGTCTTCTCCTGGTCTTCCTCCTTCATTCGAATTTGGTTATAGCCTGAGTAGGCGTCAAGGAAGCAGAGGCGCTCGCATCCAGCAGTGGAGTCGATGATTTGATTGATCCGTGGTAGCGGGAAGTGATCTTTTGGGCAGTGCTTGTTTAGAGAAGTAAAGTCCACGCACATCCGCAGGATATCCGTGTCCTTTTTTGGCACCACCGACATGGCGAGCCAAGTGCTTTCCTTGATCTCGCATATGAATTTGGCCTCGAGGAGTCTGTTGATCTCCATTCCGACTGCCTGTGCCCGTGGCTCAGACAGTCGCCTGATTGTTTGCTTGACTGGCCTTGCGTCGGGGTTGACGTTGAGTGCGTGCTCGGCGAATTCCCTGGGAACTCCTGGCATGTCCGCAGGACACCGGTAATTTCCAAAGGTGCTCACGGAGGAATTGACGAGCGGAAGTTCCTATCGGGACTCAAGTTGTTGGCGGTGAGGGACGTTTAGCGGGATCGATGGATGGACTGCACCTTCTTTGTGTGCATGATGAGTCGAAGGAGAGGTTAGGTGAGCTTGGCCTACTCCGGGGGCACTGTCTGTCATTTCCTTCAATCGCGCGAGCTCCTCCTGCATGCCGAAGGACTGGGAGATTCTGTTGAATTCCCTGTCGCAACTGTCAGATTGCTCGAAACTCCTGTTGATCGTGATGACGCCGTTGGGACCTGGCATTTTCATCTGCAGGTAGGCGTAGTGAGGTACTGCCATGAACCTAGCGAACGCGACGCGCCCGAGGATGCAGTGGTATTGTGAGGGCCAGTCGACAACTTCAAAGTCGATGCGCTCGCGCCGGAAGTTCTTCGGCGTGCCGAATATGACGTCGAGGTTGATTTTGCCCAGGGGGTATACGCCTTTTCCTGGGACGATGCCGTGGAACGTTGTGTCCGATGCCTCCAAGCAGGTTAGAGGGATCCTCATTGCTCGCAAGGTACTCGCGAATATGAGGTTGATACCGCTTCCGCCATCCATGAAGACGCGGCTCATGTCGAAGCCTCCAATTTGCGCCTCGAGTACGAGGGGGCAATGACCTGGGCGAGGTACTTGAGGCGGGTGGTCGCGTTTGTCGAAGGTAATGCATGACTCACTACCACTGAGGTACTCAGTGGTGGATGGTGGCGAGTGCATGGCCAAGTTGACTTGGCGAGTGATGGCCTTCTACACCCTATTGGAGGGGCGTCCCTTTTAGATCATCATGGTACCCATGGACCATGGGTATGGTTCGCCTCCGTGGTGCTGGTCCGGTGCAGCTCCGTTTGGGGGTGGCCCAGGTGGTGGTGGTGGTGCGCCAGGAGCGGTTCTGTAGCCTCTTTCGACTGCATTGTGGTTCATCCGAACCAACCCCTCATGTAGCTTGAGGAACTCGCGGCAGTCCTTGAGGAGGTGACTGGACTTTCTCTTGCCATCATGCTTGTCGATGTAGAAGTGTACCGTGCATGGTCCGGACAGTTTTTCTTCGATGGAGGTCGCGGGTGCTTCATTGCGAGTGTGGCGTTGCCATACTTGCGTGGTTTTCCCGGAGTTGCGGTATCCGCCGCTGCGGTAGCCGCTGTTGCGGTTATCGTCGCGTCTATCGGTGTAGCCGGCTGCGACCATGTTGACGCCATCGCGATCGTTGTAGACGCGCATACGACGTTTACTCTGGCGGTCACGTCTTTGTTCGAGTTCTGCCTCCTTGTCAGAGTGAACGCGGTTCTTCAACGAATCTTCCCCATCGGCCCACCGATTCACGATCTCCATCAGGTGGTCGATGGTCTTGGGCTTCGAGCGTCCTAGCTCCTCCCTGAGTTCCATGCAGCGGACGCCACCATTGAATGCATCAATCGCGCGGTCTTCCGAGATGTTCTCCGCGGAGTTCTTGATGATGGACCATCTTTGGATGTAAGAGCGCAGCGATTTTTGCCGCAGCATCTCAGTTTTTCGATTGAAGCGGGCGTTTAATGCGTGCCCTTAAAATTGCGCACGGTTGTAGACCAGCTCATCCCATGCGAATGGATCCGTGGGAGGTTATTGATCCATGCCCGGCGGCGCCTGCATTATGAGCTGCAAGCATTGTATGGCGATTGATCGCCTCCGTGCAGTCTGACGGAGGAGATGTGATCCTCCAGCCAGATCTTGGGGTCCTGCAGACCGTCAAATTTCGGGTTCTCCGATGGGAGTTTGAACCCTTTAGGCATTCGCTTTTTCCTGATGGATCTGCTGAAGCATCTAGCGCCACAGAGCTCCCCATCTTCTTCTTCTGAATCAGTCGACCGATCACGTCGTGCCCTTGACTTGTCGATCTTGCGCTGCGTGAGTTCGTCGCATGCATCATAGTCGCGATCGTGTCGTCGTGAACGGCGGCGCCGAGACAGGTCATGACTGTCATCGCTTGACGAGGGCGAGGAGTAGCGTTTTGCTAACGCTTTGCCCTTTTTTTGGGTCTGCATCGTCCTTTGTCGAGGGCGGCCTCGATTATCCCTGTGCTCGATCATAGATCGTGCATGGCCGTTGGGATCTTCGGCCGTGGCTGGTTATTGAGAAGGTACATGGTGGCGGCTGCCATCGCGGCTCGTGGCGCCTGGGAACCACGTTGCCTCTCGTGTCGACTGTCATAGAGCCGAAGTCGAGGACTTTCACGGCGTCTATGCGTTCTTGTTCGGTGAGGTGAGCCATCCGCGATTGCCTCTTCCTGGCGAGATGCTTGTTGCCTCTTGAGGAGGATCCTCCGTAGGAGGAGAGCCCAGCGCAACGAAGGCTTGACTCGTCCGCCGGCTTTTTACGCACCTCAAGTTGCGCGATTGCTTGTTTCTGGCGCTTGAATTCCTCTTTTAGGAGCCAGTGGTAACCCATCAGTAGTTCCTGAGGGGACCCGAAGGGTAGAGGTGCACCTCGTAGGGCTTCGCGGCAGCGTTCCCACTCTTGCTCGTTGAGCCTGATCACGACGCGTTCGCCGGTTTGCTCGTTGATTATGCTGGGGGATTCGACTGCTCCTCCATTGTCGTTGTTGCCGCCGTTGGCGGCGTTGGGCGGGTCGGTGCCGTTGCCGGTGTTACCACCGTTGCCGCGGTTGGCGGAGGTGTCGCCTGCGTTGATGACGGCGCACATGAAGTGATTTGGGAAGCTGTTGCTTCCACAACTTTCAGATTCGGAACTGTAGGTTCCATCTTAAGTGACCAGATCGCTTAGGTTGGAGTCACGACTGCTGTCGATGACCATGTTCCCAATTGCCGCCGGAGCGTTGAGCTCGCCGAGGGTGCCGATCGATGGAGGGAACCATGATGCTGGGGCAATCGTCGGTGCTGTCAGCTGATCGGGCATGCGAAGCGTGCCCATCTGACCAACTTGGAAGCGGAAGCTCCCAATCGCCAGGCTGATTCCGTCGCCTACGGACTCGAAGGCCGGGCGAGTAGCCGGCGTGTGGACGGTGAAGTCGAAGGCGCCGAAAAGCTGGCGAATCTCCATGGTCGCAGAGTTGTAGATCGCGTTTGATGGGGCCGAAGAAGCCGCAACATCAGCACTCCCAATTCCCACAGACGGCGCCAATTGACGAGGGTTTAACTCGTCAATGCCCATTGTTATGGACTTGGGTTTTGGAGAAGGAGGGAGCGCTGGAGACATCTATCGGCTAGCAAACAAGCACACAGGGGACAAAGGATTTACCTGTGTTCAGCCTCGTGAGGTCCCTACTCTGCTTGCGCTCGTGGAATTATCGAAGGAGTCGAAAGTTATAATGGTGCACAGATGCAATCTGGCAAGGGTTGTGGAAACTAGGGTTGTGTCTGTCCTCCTCGCCGCCCCCTCCTAGCCTTTATATAGATAGGCTAGGTCTCAGGTAGCAGGTCGAGTCAGTTACAAGTTAGGGTTTTCCCCTTCAAACTTTCTATCTTTAGCTTCTTCTTGTCTTTCAAGCAATCGAGAGTCCCTAGGTTACTCGAGTCCCTCCATCCGGGCCTTGGCGACACCGTGGGCCTGTATGTATTTGGACCGTATATACCAAGCTTGAGTACCTATAGGGTATACCCATGTCAGACCTGGATCCCAAATAGGAAAGCGTGCTTGTCGAGTTCCTCCGTGAGAATAGGGACATCTTCGCCTGGCAACCTACCGACATGAAGGGTGTACCTAGGGAACTTGCCGATGACATCTTAAAAATCGATCCTAAAGCAAAATGGGTGAAACAACCTCTATCATGCTTCAATGATGAAAAACAACGAGCCATAGGCAAGGAGCTAGCTAGGTTACTTAAGGCTAGTTTTATCCGAGAAGTTATACACACCCAGTGGGTGGCCAATCCTGTACTTGTCCCCAAAAAGGGAACCAAAGAATTAAAATTTTGTGTTGATTACACCAGCTTGAACAAATCATGCCCGAAGGATCCATTTGTTTTGTCTTGCATTGACCAAGTCATTGAATCGATGCCTGGCTCGGAACTTCCGTGTTTTCTTGATGCATACTCAGGATACCACCAAATCAAGATGCGAAAGTCGGACCAATTGGCCACTTCGTTCATCACACCTTACGTCACATACTGCTAAATCATGATGCCCTTTGGGTTGAAAAACGCTGGGGTCTAAACTATCAAGTTCTACACTTAGTTCTTCTTTAGAGCACTCAGGCAAATAACTATTGGTTTTTCCGCCTAAAATCTCGGGGGCTACAGTGGGATATATTATAAAGATAAATGTAAAAATATCAAAAACTTACGATTGCAAAAATCTTGAGGTTATTCGACAAATTGGCATATGCATCGTGGAAAGTCCTGGCATTGTTATAAATAGCATTCGCATGCTGAATAAGATCATCTAGGCTCAATGTTGGAGGAGTTAGAGGCATAGTAGATGAAGTAGCCGGAGGCATGGATGAAGCCCTAGTCATCTCCTGCGTTATCATAGCAGTTGATGGCATAGAGGTTCCTGACTTGTTTATTGATGCTGCTTCTTCTTTCTCCGCCAGTTGCTTCCCTTGTTCGGTGGTGTCCTTAGCCAAGGCTTCAACCACTTGAGTAGATGAACTTCCATGCGTCGCCTAATCGCAAGGAATGACATCCAAACTAGCAGAACCCGAGACATCTAATGTTGGATTGATGTCTATCTCCATGACGGAGGTCTCAGGTACGATAGGGGACAAAGTTCTGGGGGAACCTATTGCGGGATTGACGTCAGGGGTAGGGGAGCAATGGCGGGTGAGGACTTGGTCAGCATCTCGCGAATATTTTTAGAACCTCCAACATCTTTGGAGGTCCATTTAAAACTAACACCGGATCTCTTCCTGAAACATACAAAGTATAAGTACAGGGATTGGGTAAGTGCATAGTAAAGTCAGAGAATGAATATACTTACACCACAACAGGTGCCATGATTAAGAGGATGCCGATGGACTTCTTCTCCGCCTCTAAGGCAGTCGTGGATTTCTTGGAGACTCTACTCTCTGTTTTCTTCTTCTTGCCCTACACAACAATGTCAGAGGTGGAGCTTTTCCGCTTCCGCGTTGCCAGAGCTAGATGATCCTTGGAGGTATCATCGCCGGACACAACCTGTACGTCCTTTAGCTTTGGATCATAGACCTAGGAGGCCATTAGTTCCGCTGCCAAGGTCACCAGCTGATGGATCAAAAAGCATTTCAGATGGTTGACACTCCCAAGTCGGAAACCTTAGAGTACGTATAAAAGAAATAAAGGAAACATAGCTACCTCTGGGCATTTTCCGCATTCGAACATGTCAAAGATGATTTTGAAGCCATGCTTCTTGTCTTTCACTTGACGATATCCTTAAGCCAGAGCTTGATGGAGTCCTTGGAGAAGTTGTCCTCGGAAATTCGCATGGGATCTTTCTTTCCTTGGAATATTTGTGCATCAGATCGGCGCGGTGCTATAGAGGTTGGATCCACCTTGCGAACCAGCACATTGCTAGGTCCAGGATGGTTAGCCCTCCATCTACCAGCCATTCTATCCGCCTTACGGCACGAGAGGCTTCGTCGTCAGATGGTAGGGGACCTTGGGATCTCCAGGTGGGGGCCTCGGCGGCAGCTCCATCGATAAAGTCGGGATACGAGTCTTGACGGCCAGCCAGAGGTATATCTGGGCCGTAGAAGTATGTCCTTTGCTAGTTTTTGTAGGACCCGTGGCCAACGATGTCGGGGAACCACCAGCTAGGACTGATCTTGAAGATAATGGTTTTGTAGTTCCCCAGTTCATCCTTGGACTCTCCGGACTCTCTCTTAACAGTGAAAAAGTAAATAAAGAGATCTAACCTAGGCTTGATTCCTAGGTATCCTTCGCACAAGGCTACGCAATTGCTGAGTACTAGGATTCTATTGGGAGAAAGATTATGGGTGAGAACCCGGAAGTGCTTCACGACTTCAAGGAAGAAGTCGGAGACTGGGAGGGAGATGTCGTGTACCAGCTGAGACTTGAGTTACACCTTTTCTCCGGCTTGGGGAAAATGGACGACCGCGTCGGCCGGTGCTAGCCGCCAGACCAGGTCCTTTGCAGAAGGGAGGTATCCTTCAGTGACAAGTTCCTTCAGGTGCTTGGTAGAAAGCTCATAGCCCCTCCAGACTCCCTTGTTGGAATTGGCCACCTCCTCCATGACTTCAAGCATCGCCCGTGTTTGTCCGTCACCAGTGGTTTCCACCATGGTGGAGACCGGCACCACCACGCCCTCTAGTGGAACGGATACTCCTTTGGATGGCTCGATTGATGCCTCGGGGTCCGCTGCTGTTGACGGAGTGTTGCTGCTAGTCATTGGATAGATTGGTGGAGGATGGGAAGGGGAGGTTTCTTGGCTAGGGTTTTCTCGCTGAGAGGTCTAACGGTCGCACAGCAGGAGGAATAAGACGATGCAGGGGAGTATGTGGGTAAAAGAGATTTCTCGGGTCATAGTAAATATATATCTGGCATCAAGATTCGTGCGTTGTAGCGTCGACAATGTGTGTGCGAACGTGCATGGTAATTTTGCCACGGCCCATGTTTGCCGCTTAAAGTTTCGGATTTTACGCGCGGGGAAATCACTGATGATTAAACCGCTGTCATATGTGAGTTTCGCGGAAGCTTAGGCTGTAGCCTATGTCATCCTACTGACCGTTGCAGTTTAGCAGTCACGTCTGAAGATTCCATTGAAGGCGGAAGTTTTCCGACTCTGGAAGAAAATACTTGGAGAATCTCTGGCTTACATGATGAAGACGGAGAGGATTGCAAGGTTGTTTGGGAGACCTCCGAGATATTGCTTGACGAATTGCCAGCATCACCTAGACGGAGCATTCAAGACCAAAGGGCAAGACGGTGCAAGATCTCCAAGTCCTCCGGGGGCTATTGTTGGGGATATGCTAAATGGGTATCACCATTGCATGTCTCTAATCCGGATAACTTGGATGGCCCACAGTTGGTAGCACGGCATATGGCCTGCTGGGTGGCCCAGTTAGACGGATCTAGAAGGGAGGCCCATACCGGATGAAGGAAGACTATTGTGCAGTTACCGACCAACCCGGAGCCTTGGAGTATAAGATACGAAGAATAGTTAGTATTAGTGTAGGACTCTGTAACATGTCTGACAAGGTCTTTCCCTATAACCCTAGGTTCTGGCGCCTTTATAAGCCGGGCATGTGGGATCCTTTAGGGCACGATTCATAACACCTCGCACAGCGAACCGATCCCTGTAACTCAGTATATTGCCATTATAGTGATTTATATCAGGAGTAGAGTTCCCTCGCCGTTGTGGGACTTGAATCTAGATATGCTATGTTACCTCGTACCCGTCAACTCACCGCCTTCCCCCACCTCTCTAAACATGCTCTGTGAGAACCCCCTCCATGGCATACTCATCGGCAATACCACAACACCTAGTTTGGCAAGATAGCTCCCATTTTCCATTGTTTAGGTTTTACCTGGACCAACTTGATACATATATTGGTGGTAGTAATGGTAGTAGTAACCAACACATTCCGAACAACATCCTTGGCAATAAAATAGAACATCATTGGCAGCAGTAACTAACACATCCAGCTTCCTGGAAAACAACCAGGGTAATTAATAAATCAATATCATGCATGTGAATTGGTTAACTAGTGAGTGGTCTACGTGACAAACGTACAAACTTATAATATAGCTATGTCGAAGAACCTTAGTCAGATATTGTATTGAAAGAAGAAGGCGCTAGGAGAGGAGACAGGATATATCCAGTCATGTAAATGTTGGTACCAAACTCACAACTATCACGTCGAAATAAGCATTAGCCTATTGTTAAAACACAGTGATTAGCATATCATAATTTTTCATAGTAGCAAGATTGGAAGATCATTTGTCAAGAACCTGACTAACATGAACCAAATCCATTTGAAGTGAAGTGCAAAAGTCTCATCGTCGGGTCCCAAAAGCAATGTACACATTATTCGAGGAGAAAGAGAGGAAGCGAGCAACCTTTGCGGAAAGATACATGGGACAGAGAGCATGAGCAATTGAAAAGGCATATGGCCAGGATCGTCAAGATGAAAATCTACGATGTACGTGATTCCTTTTTAGCCTATCACAGTAAACAATGGCACCATCGTGATGCGCCGGTTTGCCGCGTGTGGTTTCGTAGACGACTTGCTCTCGAAGACTCGTATATGATTGAGCGGGTTTAATGCACACCAATACCCACAACATGAGTGTGTGACTTCGTTCTCGACTTGTTCCGGAAGATTCGCATAAGATTGAGCGAGTTTCATGCGCATAGGTACCCATGACATGAGCGCATCACTTGGTTCTCCAAACGTGCTCGCGCTTCGGATTCACAAGTCATCGAACGATTTAGCATATTTTTTCATCAGCCGATTTGCATGACAGTCATGCTCCGGGGGTGCTGAGAGTGGGCTAGCCTTCATGGGCTCACATGGCTAGTGTACTATTATATGTTGTGCTTGATCGACAGTATCATCTAATGTTTTAACTACCAGATGTTGGGTCGCGGAGAGAGATCTATCATGTTGTTATAAACCTACGATAAAATGTTTAGCTTGACAGCTGCGCTCCGCGGGCTAAGCTCTCTATGTTACCTATACTTACGTTGAACATGCTATCTTTAGTCCCACCTCGTTTTACAAAATGTGGAACCAGTTTATAAGCATGAAAGTAAAGCATGTATCAACCTAGCTCGGATACACCATCTCTATCAGAACGAATTTGATACAGATGGTGTATCCAAGATTATGTTTTGCTTACTAGCTGCGCCACAGGGGATATGTCAGCTCATGTTCTACCTTACATCTATGTCATCTATTAGACAAATGTAGTGTGATATGCCACACGTCTTATATTACAGCCACGCCCCGGAGGGCGTAGAGAGAAATCTAGTAAAATATCAGAAAAATTGAAATGTAGACATTATAAATGTGCAAGTGCATCTGGTGTGAATCATCACTGCCATACAATACTTGTGAGATATTAGCAAAGGAGAGTACTCCATTTATGCAATACTGTGAGACATTAGCAATAGAGATCAGTGTTTATGCCACTGATCTGTTAAAACAAGCTGAATCAAATTAACATATGCTCATGTTTGCTAAATTAGATGGCAAAAAATAATCATGAAATCCCTTCTCAATCCCATTTCTACTTAATTGGATAAATCCAGGAGATAAGTCAATGAGATAAAATAAGAGAGCAAAGCACTCATAAATAAGTAGATCTTTAGATAACTATAACAACTAGCATTGGATATTACAATATGCTAGTCTAAAACTGAATACAAATAATAATATGCTAGTCTAAAATTGAATAAAAATTGTTAAGATGAAGAGAACTAATATGCTAGTCTTTCACCACCATGTACACGATTTTGTTACATATAGTATTTACAGAAAGCAAACTACCAGCAATATCAATTTGCATAGGGTAAATCTACAACTGCCAAATGACTAAAGGACAAACCTAATTCTAAACTTCAAGAGAAATTGCGCAATTATTATGGGGATTGGGGATGCATGCTCTGCTTATCAAACAGAACGGAAGAAGTTCATTAACCAGGGCAAGAGCTGCTTGAAAACTGAACATGACAAATAGTCATGCTAGTAATTGTACAAAGATTATCTCATTTATATCTTGTATATGTATCACAGCATGCATGGTAAGAGATACATTACAAAAACCTAGTACTAATTAGCCACAAATTTACAAGATTGAAAAACTAAACCCATGAATAAAAAATGGGTGACGAACAAATCCTGGATCACCGACTGGTACACACGATTTTTATTGTACACGAGGCAAGGGAAATAGATTACCTACTCGCCCACCGCATGCTCCGCCACGACCACTGCAACCTCCATGCTGGTCTTCACCTCCAGATCCGTCACGGTCGGCGACCAACGTGGTCAGTCCCGCCGTGGCATCTCCTGCTCCCGCACTGCCATCGCATCCGCCTGCTTCCTCCACACCACCATTGGTGATGCAGA
Organism: Avena insularis; assembly: GCA_023614405.1. Taxonomy (NCBI): domain Eukaryota; kingdom Viridiplantae; phylum Streptophyta; class Magnoliopsida; order Poales; family Poaceae; genus Avena; species Avena insularis. The sequence continues at coordinate 258,622,068 of CM042690.1, read as the reverse complement.
CACCATTCTTCGCATCTTCATTGTGGCGTCGACTCCGCTACGTGCATCCATCGTCGCGTGCCGGTAGAGGGATTTGCGTGCGTGCGTGCGCTAGGAGCGGTGGTGGTGGCTGGGATTTTTTTCCCAATTTGGGGGAGAATGGAGGAAACGAGAAGGCGACGGGGTCGAGGTTGCCTTATAAGGCACGATTCGGTTCACCGCCCACGTCATCACCCTACATACGTACACGGGCACCGCGCATGGGTCAATATGGGCCGCGCGGGATTGACCCTGGGTTTCAAGGGCCATGCTGATCGGAGGGGTACGGGGAAATCGTAGCCTAACGACTCCGAAGAAAAAGTGCGAACTTGATCACACGGTTTTTTGAAGTCAAAATTTCAGATATAAAGCACGTACAAAAGGTAAGTAAAGGAAATGCTCGGCTTCAGCTCCTCATCGTACAAGAAAAAGATAAGCTGGCCTAAAACTATACACGGCTCCTCGAGCAGTGACATGGCCGAAGACGGTGAAGTGGAGAACGTGGAAGGGCGCAATCCAAGGAGGGGCGAAATCCCTGAATTGCGAGAGCAAATTCTCTGTATATTTGACGAAAACACTAATTCTTCAAGTTTACAAAACCAAAAAGTGTGTCTAGTGTCTACTCAAAACTACTCTGCATATCACAGCCATTCAATGTTTTGGAGGTAAACGCGTACGTGGCTTGTGTCTGGTATATATGTTGGTTTTGCAATCAGGAGTTGCGCCCGATCTCTCAAATTTATCAAGCACATGTTGTTGCCGAGCAATGACGCTCGACTAAAGCCAAAAGAGCAGCTGGCTAATTAGCAGTCACCATACCAATGTTCATGCCGGAAAAGACTGTCATCGTCGACGTCTGAGTTGGCCTAGTCCTCCTCCTCCTCCTCCTCCTCCTCCTCCTCCTCGACGTGGTTATATATGGTAGCGAGGGACGGAGCTCCACGGTCTGTCGTCAAAGATGTCCCTCGGCAGCTGAACTGATGGAGTTCGTCACCGCAGATTTTTACCTCCACTTCTAGAGCAGCTTGGCCACATGATTTTGCCCTCCATTATCTGAATTTTACCATTCATTCTCTAATCAAAATCGTATCATTCTTGGAGTTCGTCACCGCAAATCCAGATTGCAATTATTCCATGATTTTTTTGTTACAAAGAGGGAGCAAGATATCTTGCTGCGTTCTGATTTAGTCTTTGGATAACATCATGTAGAGTACTGATTTCGAGATGCCATTATATTGTGCAGTTAATTTCATTAAGTAACCATGCAATTATTCCATTAAGTAATTCTGCAATCATGAAAGTCCTACGGGAACGAGTTGAAGGATTTCGATTGCAGAATGTGATAAAGTGGGAACATGGGTTATATTGTGCAAAATAGCAGGACCTGACAGATTAAAATTCACACTAGCTGAGAGGGCTTTTTGGAATGTCTAATAGTCGGTGCACAAATCTAAAAGCGTGGTTGGACGGTTTTGGATAAGACAGAGAACCGCAACAATGTGTGGTTTTGCTTTTTCGCAAAAAGTGCCTCTACTCAAAGTGTAGCTGGCTAGGCGGTGCCCCGTATCTATATTATCGTACGTCATGTTTTCTCTTTACAGTGAAGTTGCTCGATTTCTTTGATCAAGCGCATGTTTAGAGCAATGGTGCTAAACTGAAGCCAAAAGAGCAACTAGCTTGTAAATAAAACTAGTCACTGTACCAACGTCTATACCCAAAAAGATCCTCGTTGTGTAAGTCCGAGTGGGGCGCTTCTTCTTCTTCTTCTTCCTCGTGCTCATCGACGTGGCTATCGTGGTAAGGGACGGAGCTCCACGGGCTCTCGTCCAAGACGCAGCGGAACCGGCTCCGGAGTAACGTGGCGGCGTCGTGCGCTGCCGCCTGCCTCGCCTCCCTGGCCGATGGTCGGCGCTGCGTGAATCTCCAGGAGTCGCTTTTGCCTATTGCTGCTGTCTTAGGGACGGAGATATGCACGGTCACGCGTGACCAGCCTACATCGCCGTGCTCGCGGGTTGTGTAGTACACGGGCCGATGGGTTGCTCCCAGGCAGTTGGTAACGTCCCACAGCACCTCCTCCGCCGCCGACAGCGCCCCCCGCACCGGTGGTCCCATGGCCGCGCTGTGAGGGAAGCGCTGTGCCGTCACGCACCGCCAGGTCCCTGACCCTGGCCCTGACCCTGACGATGGTTCCGGTTCCGGTGGCCTGTACGTACGGAGGCAGCCGTTGCGGACATCATAGGCTTGCAGCTGCCGGAAAGGCCGGAGGCGGTAGGCGGCCAGCAACGACAAATTCTCTCATCGTCCACGAAGCAAATCTGGTTCTCTCTGATCTTGCCGACACCTGACGAGGACGAGGATGCACCGGCAGGAAAAGCGTCGCAGCAGGCGTCGCCGACGAAGATTGCGTGCCCGTCCAAGTCCTTGACCAGCTGCGGCCGCTGCTTGGCCGTCTTGCCGCTGAGGTCGAGCGCGAACACCCCGACATTGGAGGTGAAGTGTGTACAGCCGGGCACGCGGTTTCTCCCGGAGGCCCTACAGACCATGTGCAGCCTCGAAAACTAGTTTCTACCGGCGCCGGTCAATCATTCGAGATTCGTGTTGCCGTTTATTTGCCTCCGTCGCTCCGTTTTCTGCCACCAGCGGTACAGGCCCACCACAAAAGCTGACACGCTTTCTCTCTCCCGAGTAGACACGCTTTCTTCTCTTCTCGTGGTCTCTCTTCTCTCTCTCAAAAAGTTTTCTTATCCACAATTTCAATCCATGGCGGCCGAGTAGTAGCAGGAGAGGGCTACGTCCGCCGCTGGAGGGAGACGGAGCTCCAGCCGCCGATCGCGCCCGAGCTCTAGCTGCCGCAGGCGCCAGCTCCAGCCGCCGAGGGCGCGTGAGCTGCTGCCGCGGTGGTGGCGCGACCTCCGGCCATGCACGAGGTCAGGTCGGACCTCACTCGCGCGTCACCCGCGATGGCGAAGTTGCGGCGGAGGCGCGGGCAGTGCGCGGGAGGAGCGCGAGGTCGGGACATACCTCACCGGCGCGTCCCCGCGATGGCGGAGCTGTGGCGACGGAGGCGCCGGCGGCGCAGGTGACCAGCGGCCGGCGCGAGCAGCGGCCAGTGCGACAGGAGTTTGAGGACACGGGCAGCTTGGGCTGCTTCCCTCTGAACCTGATGCGGCACAGCAGCTCGCTGACCTCCAGCGCGCCGCCGATTTTCGACCACGGACGCTTCCGGGTGAGCAGCTCCACCGCCGTGCACCCGAGCGAATAGACGTCAAACGCCGACCCCGCGCCCCTCCTGATCCGCGCCCGCTGATTTGAGCAAAGGGCCAAAGCCCTCCGTGGAACTAAGCTCGATCTAGGCAGCTCGATGTGACTTTTTAATTTATTTTATTACCCGATAGTATATAGTGTTATTCCTCGGGTAGAAATTGGTTAGGTATTACCGGTTTGGGCTAAAATTAGTTGTTTAGCTCAGTCATCTCTTTTTGTTTTGTTTGTCCATCTGAATGGTACGATTCAAAAGATTTGAACCGATTTAGCTCATGTATTTCCGTCATGCAGTTCAGCTTGTGAAACCAACTTGGTTTCATAAATCTAGTTTCAATAATTGTCCAACTTGATTTCATAAATCCTTAACGGTTTTAATAATCGTCCAACTCCTTCCAGCGCGGACGGCATGGGCGAAGCGGCTCGCGCGGTGCCCATCAATGCTCTATCGGAGTAGTTTTTAACCTTGTTTCACATGTTTTGGTTATGTTTCATATTTTCGCGAGACCAGCGGCCGTGTTCCCCACGATGGCGGAGGTGCGGACGGCGCTAGCAGCGGCCAGCATGGGCGGTGCACGGGACCAGCGGCCAGATCGAAGGAGCGTGAGCGACGGCCAGCTTGCCAAAGCGCAGGCTACGCTTGCGGCGAGGGTGGTGGCCGGAGCGCGGGCGGCGCAAGTAGCAAGTTGGCGGTGGCCCGAGCGCTACCGGCGCCAGGACGACGCGTTTGAAGCCTCATCGAACCATGCTAAAACATATTCTAACAAAGTGAAACATCACAAGATTTTTTTTAAACAATGGATACCACAAACAAATGAAACCATATACCCATGTTTAATTAAATTAAAACCAGAAAAGCATCTTTGAAACTATTTAAACAACAAAAACATGTTTGACTTAATTAAAACCAACATCACCTTTTTAAAATAATTGAAACAACAAAACATGTTTGAAACATTTAAAACCACTAAAACATGTTTCAAACATTTGAAACCACTAATACATGTTTTAAACAATTGAAATCACCACATAGAAAGAACCGGAATCACAAGACTAAATTTTATTTAATTAAAACCATAAACCATGTTTGAAACAATTGGAACCACCACTTCAAAAATTTAAAACCACTAAAACATGTTTCAAACATTTGAAACCAATAATAAATGTTTGAAACAATTCATACCACCACATAATAAAAACCGAAACCACAAGACCAAGTTTCATTTAGTGGAAACCACAAAACCATGTTTAAAACAATTAAAATCACCACTCCAAACATTTGAAACCATGAAAACATATTTTAAATATTTGAAATCATAATAAAAGTTTGAAACAATTGAAACCACCGCATAAGAAGAATTGTAACCATAAGACCTAGTTTCATTTAATTGAAACCATAAAACTATGTTTGAAACAATTGAAACCACCACTCCAAACATTTGAAAACACTAAAACATGTTTAAAACATTTGAGACCACTAATATATGTTTGAAACAATTGAAACCACCACATAAAAAGAACCAGGACCACCATACCAAGTTTCATTTAATTGAAATTAAAAAATCATTTTTGAAACAATTGAAACCACCACTTCATACAGTTCAAACCACTAAAACATATTTGAAACATTTGAAACCACTAATATATGTTTGAAATAATTGAAACCACCACATAACAAGAACCGGAACCACAAGACCAACTTTCATTGAATGGAAACCACAAAATCATGTTTTAAACAATTGAAACCACCACTTCATACAGTTCAACCCACTAAAACATGTTTGAAACACTTAAAACCACCACCTAAAACCGGCTGCAACCACAATTGAAACCACCATCACAAACATTTGAAACCACTAAAACGTGTTTGAAACATTTCAAACCACTAATACATATTTGAAACAATTAAAACCACCACATAACAAGAAGTGGAACCAGAAGACCAAGTTTCATTTAATTGAAACCACCAAACCATCTTTGAAACAATTGAAACCACCACCTCGAACTTTTGAAACCACTAAAACATGTTTTAAATATTTGAAACCACTAATACATGTTTTAAACATTTGAAACCATCACATAGAAAGAACCAGAACCACAAGACCAAGTTTTATTTAATTGAAACCACAAAACCATGTTTTAAACAATTAAAACCACCAGTTCAAACATTTGAAACCACTAAAACATGTTTCAAACATTTGAAAACCACTAATACATGTTTGAAACATTTGGTACCACCACATAAGAAGAACCGAAACCACAAGACCAAGTTTCATTTAATTGAAACCACAAAACTATGTCTGAAATGATTGAAACCACCACTCCAAACATTTGAAACCATAAAAATATGTTTGAAACATTTGAAACCACTAATACATGTTTGAAACACTTGAAACCACAACATATGAAGAACTGGAACCACAAGACCAACTTTGATTTAATTGAAACCACAGAACCATCTTTGAAACAATTGAAACCACCACTCCAAATATTTGAAATCACTAAAACATTTTTGAAACATTTGAAACCATTAATACATGTTTGAAAAAATTGAAACCACCACATAAGAAGAACCGGAACCATAAGACCAAGTTTCATTTAATTGAAACCACAAAACCATTTTTGAAATAATTGAAAGCACCACTTCATACTATTCAAATCACTAAAACATGTTTGAAATAATTGAAACCACTAATACATGTTTGAAACAATTGAAACAAGCACATAACAAATATGGAACCAAAAGACCAAGTTTTATTGCATTAAAACCACAAAATCATGTTTGAAACAATTAAAACCACCACTTCATACAGTTCAAACCACTAAAACATGTTTGAAACAATTAAAACCACCACCTAACAACGGCTACAACCATAATTGAAACCACCACTACAACATTTGAAACCACTAAAACATCTTTAAAATATTTTAAACCACTAATACAAGTTTGAAACAATTGAAGCCATCACATAACAAAAAACAGAACCAAAAGACCAAGTGTCATTTAATTGAGACAACCAAACTATGTTTGAGAGAATTGAAACCACCACCTTGAACTTTTGAAACCACTAAAACATGTTTCAAATATTTGAAACCACTAATACATGTTTGAAACAATTGAAACCACCACATAAGAAGAACTGGAATCATAAGATCAAGTTTCATTTAATTGAAACCACAAAACCATGTTTGAAACAATTGAAACCACCACTCCAAACATTTGAAAGCACTAAAACATGTTTAAAACATTTGAAACCACTAATACATGTTTGAAATAATTGAAACCACCACATAAGAAAAACCGAACCAGAAGACCAAGCTTCATTCAATTGAAACCATAAAACCATGTTTGAAACAATTGAAACCACCACTCCAAACTTTTGAAACCATGAAAACATGTTTCAAATATTTGAAACCACTAATACATGTTTGAAATAATTGAAACCACCATATAAGAAGAACCGGAACCATAAGACTAAGTTTCATTTAATTGAAACCACAAAATCATGTTTGAAACAATTGAAATCACCACTCCAAATATTTAAAACCACTAAAACATGTTTCAAATATTTGAAACCACTAATACATGTTTGTAAAAAGTGAAACCACCACGTAAGAAGAACCGAAACCACAAGACCAAGTTTAATTTAACTGAAACTACAAAACCATGTTTCAAATATATTAAAACCACAAAAGTGAAACCACCTATTAAAATAATTGAAACCACAAATAACATCTTCTAATAATTCGAAACCACATCGAAACTATTTACAATTTATCGAAATTGATTTGAACTTTATTGAAAAGATTGTATCCATATCGTATCATGTTAAAACACATATGAACCAATCGACACCACACATACATGTTTCGAAACAATTGAAACCACACATAAATGAAATCAGAAAACCATGTTTCAATAAATTGAAACCACAATGTCATGTTTGAAATTATTTAAAAAAAACATGTATGAACCAATTGAAATCATCAACCAAGAACAAATGAAACCACAGAAGCATGTTTGAAACAATTCAAACCACAATTTTTTTCTTAAACAATTGAAAGCACCCAACAACAAATGGAACATTAAAACCATGTTTCAACAAATTGAAACCATCACCCAAGAACAAATTAAATCATAGAACCATGTTTTAATAAATTAAAACCACACACAAATGAAACCATAAAACCATGTTTAAAACAATTGAAACCACAAAAACATATATGAAACAATTGAAACCACCCAACAACAAATGAAACATCAGAACCATGTTTCAACAAATTGAAACCACCACCTAAGAACAAATTAAATCATAGAACCATGTTTCGATAAATTGAAACCACACACAAATGAAACATTAAAACCATGTTTGAAATAATTGAAACCACAAAAACATGCATGGAACAGTTGAAACCATCACCCAAGAATAAATAAAAACACATAACCATGTTTCAATAAATTGAAACCACACACAAATGAAACAACAAAACCATGTTTAAAATAATTGAAACCACAAAAGCATACATGAAACAGTTGAAACCACCGCCCAAGAATAAATGAAAACACATAATCATGTTGAATAGATTTAAATGAAATAATAACTCGTTTCCTCCTAATTGCCATTTGCATGGTAAGTTTCTAATTAAATTTATTCAAGGTGAACACTCGTATCTCCTTTTATTATTTTGAGTTCAATTTATTCCATTAGGCGGCTCTCTTTCCAATTGACGTAGATTTAGCGGTCGGAACTAGATCTGATAAAACTAAACTTCACACTGTCTCGCGTGGGAAGAAAACCTCATTGCACCACGCTATGGATCCGCGGGATTAGTGCTCTCCCTTTCTAAGTAAGAGTCTCAAGAAACACATGCACAACTATGATGGTTGTTTGTCGAATAAAATTCTGAGAGACGTTGAACCGGAAAATATCATTTGAGTTACCAGGTGCACGTAATTATTCAAATATGTTGTTTCATTGGAATTTACAAATTAACCGGGTACAAAGCTATCGAAAATTGTAATACTCTCTTAGACTCATATTAGTTGACTTGCATTCTAAATAAGGATATATCTAGTACTAAAACTTATCTCGATACATTCATATATATATATATAGATAAATCTAAGTCAACTAATATAGGTCGGCGGGAGTACACATATTTTTAACTCGTTCAACAATACGAGGCATGTTTTTATTAAGATGCACATATACCGTAGAACCTACGAAAATATATAAATGCGTACATAATTTCTGCACAACATTAATACCACTTGCCTGGCGCGTGTCTCGGAAGGCTGGAAAATGCAGCCGTGATTTTTAGTTGTAAATAAATATTGAATCTGTAGATTGTATGCCCCATACCCATGATTAGCGCAAGGCAGCCGAGGCGGCAGAAAAGGCAGGTCCACGTGGGTGGGGTCCATTGAAATGCACGGAATCTCTACTAGACGAGAGTGCAAACAGCAGACTAACGGAGAAAAAGGAGCGCGAATCTCAAAGTGAGCTGGAACGGTCGATTAGACTCCTGTATATACCGACGCCGGTAGAATCGCCTTGTTCTGTGCAGCCTCCCACGGAGGGCAACCAGGTACAGCTCATTGCCCAAATACAATGGAAACCCTATATACTGGGGTGGCCTCCACGGCTTATCACGTTGGAGGTCGTCATCTTCGAAGACGTGGACGCGGGCTTGCCCGGAGCTGGAACGCCCTGGTTATGGTCCGCCAAGAGCCCTCTTGCCCTACACGGCAGACCACGATCTTGCTTCTCCTTCGGTAGTCGTTGTCTTCTTCGTTGTCAAGGATGGCAGCAACCGTGCAGCTCTTCGAGTCCGGCGCCGACGACATGACCAACTTAACCATCGGCTTCTTCTTCCGCCGCGGCAGCATGATCCGCTCCATGGTAAAAGCGTTAAGCAGGAAGGGTCGGCCTGTTGGCGGCACGAGGGCGAGCCAGTCGCCGAACGAGCCTCGGCAGACGGCAGCGGCGGCATCCTCGGGCAACGGGACGCGGTGGATGGCGGCATCGTGGAGGCTGACGCAGTGCCCCGGGGCGACGAGTCATGGCATGGGAGGACGTGGATGAGCAAGCTCGGCGGCGCGCCATGCCTGGCAAACGCCCCGGAATCGGACGCGGTCGCCCAAGGATGGAGTGAGTCGGTCGAGGATGACGCTGAGCAGGTCGTGCGGGAGTTCGGACCATGGACGGCGGTGGCGCCTCGCTCGTTTCCTGGCCGGTGGCATGATGGCGATCGCCGCCGAGCGAGACCTCGATCGAGAGATCGAAAAGGATCTTGTAAAGCGACCCAAGTCAAATCAATCAAAATAAATAGGAGTGCTGATGGAGAGCCCGTCGTGGTACGCAAGAGCTCGTCCTGATTTTATTTTTTTGAGGGAAGAACTCGTCCTGATTTGATTGAACCTGAACTCAAACTGCTAGCTCTGCTCGTGGTTTTCGCGTATCCCACCTTCATTGACCTGGTTGACTGCTTGTTATTCTCGTACTCGAGACAGTAGTACCTAGATTTTTTTACGGTAACTAGCACAGTGGCCCGTGCATGGCACGGACGAGGCCTTATTTCTCTTTTTCGATTTGAGATAGTAATAAAGTTCAGATCTTTAACATTGATATTTGAAGCGATGAAATTTACTTTTGTTATATTTAATTGTGATGATAATATTTTTAACTTCAATATATGTATCCTCTCTACAATAAATATAGCGAATCCCGGAGGTTCGTATAGAGTTTAGTTAAAAGTATTGTTCTTATGTTTAAAAATATTTGTAGGACGTTAAAATACAGTTTTTAAGGCATTGGCAAAATCATGTTTATTATTATAATATCATTACATGCATAGTAGAAACATTATTTTTCACATTAAAAAATCAAATGAATGTGGTCGCCCTCAAATAAAAGGTGTAGATGTAAAATTAAGCAGTCCCAAGTAAAAATGAAGTAAATGTTTTTATTGAATTCATTCGCAAAATATACAATAAATTGACCATATATATTGATGTATATCTAAGAGTATGTAGGTATTTTCATGGTACAACTAATTGGCAATCTCGCAAGGACATCCTTAATTTAGAGTAGAGCTATAATTTCCTGTGTTGATCAACGACATCCTTAATTTAGAGTAGAACTATAATTCCTTGTGTTGATCTAATATCACTTACAGATCATCAGTCCATACTATAGTTATTATCTGTACTTCATGTAGTGAACTGAACTAATTCTGATAGTCATATAGTATCACACACAAATGACCGGCGCTAGACCATGATTATTCAAGTTGATTTTATATGTGTCACCCAAAAACTATATATAGGTCCCTCTTTGTTGCACAAAATATTTTTTTTAAGCCCAAAAATATAATAATTAATGAAAACTTTGTAATTGTGTGGGACCGTAACATTTAGCAACATAACTCAATTAAAGTGAAAACAATGTGTAATGATCAGCTAAGTCAAAAGCATCTACCAATTTTCCAATTTGTAACCACAAAATTTATGGCCTAGCTTTTGTTCTGCAACTATAAAATACATTGTATGACAAAAAAGAAGCACATACTAAAGAATTCATAAAAATGGTTTAGCAACAGAAGTCAAATTTTCAATTGCAACATTAGAAGCGTGGTTGCTGAGAGGACGGTGTATCCTCGTCTTGTTTCTCTGGCGCCTCCCTCATCTTAGATCCCAAGTCCTAACACTCAGAAAATGATTCAGTACATACAATAGGAAATAAAAACAATGTGTTCAAAATGATACCTGGCCAATATGTGTGGCCGCATGCGTTGTACACCTTTGGAGGGCCAGAAACAACAGAGTCTTCAATGATAAACAAATTTCGAGAGGGCCACTGCTGAAAAATATTGCAGATGAACTGACACTATGGGCGTGCAGGAAACCAAGCCTGAAGCCAAAATTACTGCATTGGGTCGATAAGCTCTTAGCTCCAAACTAACTCAGAACATGGAGAATAGGCCCCCTTGTTTCTCTCTCTTTTTAGATCTCCTTTTTTCGTTTCTTCTTCATTTTTCCACCGGCTAAGTCGGACTGTAAATTCACCCCCACTGGTTGTGCTAACTTGTAACCCATAAGGTAGAGTTTCTCTCTACCTTCACACACACACACACACATATATATATATATATATATATATATATATATATATATATATATATATATATATATATATATATATATATACTTCTTACTCCCGAGTGTAACTACACCCACGTCTCATATACTGCCTTGCGGAAGTATTTGTAATACTTTATCTGTTTGAATACATTCATATACTATACCTAAGATACTTCCAAACAAGTTAGGTAAAAAAATTGCAAATACACCCATAGTTTTCAGTATATATGTAAAATACCGTCATATGTGTACGTACAAAAGGAGTATGTGAATAAAAATTACATACTACCAAGAAAATAGTATACATGCTGCTTAAATATTCTTATATACTTCATACTACCCATATATAGTCTCCTGTATGATAGATACTGTCTAAATTACGTGAAACACATGTAGGTGTAACTACACCCGGGTGTAGTATGAATATGTCATATATATATATATATATATATATATTTCAAAAAAAATAGTTAAAAATTTACTTTGATAGCTTATTTGATATATGTAATCTATAATAGCTAAATATGAGCAACGCCACTTAGGGTAGTTTTTTTCAACATGCACCTATGTCACCTCACCATTCTTCCACGTTAGCAATTTTTTCTTTTGATGATTATTTATGAGTCACACTTGAAATCCCAGAGTAGTCTCTTTCCCTTTTTGTTTCAGTTTCCAAGCACATCGCCAGCCCAACTCCCCTACCCTGCCTTCTCTAGAAACTTCTACTAATTTTGTGCCATAGATTACTTCTATCGATCTTCCCAGCGAGACTCCGACCCTCCAGTAGTCCTATTTTTCATTAGCCTTCTCTAGCAACTGTAGCACATCTGTTGATATCTACTACTGTAACATGCAAGGCTGCATCGAAACACCGACTATGTTGTTTGTTGATAGGTCATGCGCCATCTTAGCCAGCACCATAAGGCAGCTCGCCGACAGCTCTCCATGTGTGTACCAACATAAGGCCTGGCGCCATTGGTGAATTGGCATTTGATGCTTGATTTTCAATCCTGGCATTTTTTCTACCTAATTGTTTTTGGATCTCATCTATTTGAAGAAATAAGTTGCATCTCCTGCTGCGTTCGATGTTATTTTATTTTGAGCCTCAGTAACCGCAATGGTTCCTTCTTAGTACGACTCTCAAAATTAAACCTTTGCCAATTACTCATTAGCTATTTTTTATGACAAATAAGGTATGTGTTCCAAGACTGGTATGTTCCAGTAATTTCTCTTAACCTCGACAATCAGTTCAAATAAGCAAATTATTTTTTCTCCTATTTGGCATGATTAATTGTTAAGTTTCCATTTTTACAGAGTGTAACAGTATGCCTATTGTTAGGGTAATAGATGCTTGTATTACCAGAGGGCCAAAGGCCAGAATATATAGTACATGTACATGTGCAAATATACAGAAAGCCCCCTAACATATGGGGAAACTACAATATACAAATATATACTCTAACACCCCCCCTCAAACTCATGGTGGATCCACAACACTGAGTTTGGAGAGTAAGAAATCATGCTGTGCGCGAGTTTGTGCCTTTGTAAAGAAATCTGCCAACTGCAAGTCTGAAGGCACATAATGAAGCGCAACAAACTGATCCTGTACCTGAGCACGTGTATAAAAAGCATCAACACCAATATGCTTGACCGGATCACGTGCAATACTGATAGCACCTGTACTGTCTGACAAAAGTGGAGTGGGTGTCGTAACAGAGACCCCAAAATCTGCAAGCAACCACCGTAACCAGGTCACCTCAGCAGTCACCGAAGCCATAGCCCGCAGCTTAGCCTCAACACTCGAACGGGAAACCGCTACCTGTTTCTTCGTCTTCCAAGCAACAAGCGAACCACCAAGAAACACACAGTAAGCAGGAAGTGAACGACGGTCCGTAGGATCATTCGCCCACGTAGCATCCGAGTAGCACTGGAGCTGGAGAGAGCTAGAACGAGGGAAGAAAAGGCGACGAGTAATCGTGCCACGAAGATAACGAAGGACACGGAGGAGATGACTGTAGTGAACAGTGGTAGGAGCTGAGACAAACTGACTCAGAATATGAACAGGATAAGAGATATCAGGACGAGTGACAGCAAGATAAACAAGACTCCCAACAAGATGGCGATAACGAGTGGGATCGGGAAGAGGATCACCATCAGTAGGACGAAGCTTAACATTAAGCTCCATAGGAGTCTCAATGGTGCGCTCATCTGCAAGAGCAGCCCGAGCAAGAAGATCCTGAATGTACTTTTCCTGAGAGATAGAAAAGCCAGCAGAAGTGGAGGAAACCTCAATCCCAAGAAAGTAGCGAAGAGGACTAAGATCAATCATAAGAAACTGATCACGGAGACGAGCCTTGACAAAGGCAATATACTCAGGATCATCACCAGTAATGATCATATCATCAACATAGAAAAGGAGAAGAGTGCGTCCACAAGGAGAAGTGTGAACAAAAAGCGCTGGATCATGAAAACTAGGAGAGAAACCAGCAGCAGTCACCACAGAGGCAAAGCGCTCAAACCAGGCACGAGGGGCCTGTTTCAGGCCATAAAGGGAACGTCGGAGACGACAAACCATCCCATCGGGAACAGAATACCTAGGAGGAGGCTGCATATAAACCTCCTCACTCAACTTGCCATTAAGAAAAGCATTCTGAACATCAAGCTGGGACACAGACCAGCGTCGAACAGAAGCAACATCAAGAAGAGTACGCACAGTGGTCATATGGGCCACAGGGGCAAAAGTCTCATCATAGTCACGGCCGTGCTCCTGCTGAAAGCCACAAGCCACAAGACGCGCTTTATAGCGCTCAAGAGATCCATCAGAGCGGGTATAGACCCACTTACACGTGATAGGACGAACACCAGAAGGGGGAGAAACAAGATCCCAGGTGCCAGTGCGCTCAAGCGCAGCGATCTCCTCAGCCATGGCAAGCTACCATTCAGGATGACACGTGGCATGCCGATAAGAAGTCAGCTCGGAGACGACAGAGAGACCATACTGACTAGGAGAGTAACGGTCTGGAGCACGATGCTGACGAACAGGCCGTGAAGAAGGAAGCTCATCCACGGAAGATGACTCATCAGAAGAGGAGGAAGAAGGAACATCGGAGGAAGGGTCCGAAGCCAGAGAACGGGGAGAACTAGGGGAACTAGACGGAGGAGAGGATGGCGCTGAAAACAAATGAGGCGCATCAGAAGGAGGAGGTGGAGGAGAAGGAACAGCGGGAGGTGTATCAGGAAAAAGAAGAAAAGAGAGATCATCCGCCGGGTAAGTACCAGAGGTGGGGCGAGGATAGAAAGGACGCGTCTGATCGAATGTGACATCACGAGAGATGCGCGTCCGACGACCAACGGGGTCCCCACAGCGATAGCCCTTATGCTCATCACTGTAGCCGAGAAAAACACACTCAACAGACTGAGCGGTCAGTTTGGTGCGTTCGCAAGGAGGGAGAAGGACATAGCAAACACAACCAAATAAACGAAGAGTCGCGTAGTCTGGACAGGTACCAGAGAGACGCTCGAGAGGAATGCCACCCTGAAGAGCAGCATAAGGCTGGATGTTAATGAGGTAAGTCGACAAATGCCTCAACCTGTAAATGCGGCGGAAGAGAGGAAGCAATCATCATAGCACGGGTAGTCTCAAGAATATGACGATGCTTACGCTCGGCGACACCATTTTGAGCATGGGCGCCGGGACACGAGAACTGAGCGAGGGTGCCCTTCTCAGCAAGGATGCCACGCAGGTGCTGGGAGATATACTCTCCTGCAGAATCAGCACGAAACACACGAATAGGAGTGGAATACTGAGTACGAACCATGGCCACAAAGCGCTGATAAATAGCAAGCACCTCACTACGAGAGCGCATAAAAAACAACCAGGTGTACCGTGAAAAATCATCAATGAACAAAATATAGTATCGATGGCCCCCTTTTGAAGCAAAGGGAGCTGGACCCCAAACATCTGAATGAACTAAATCAAAAGGTCGCTGAGATACAGACACACCAGTAGGATAGGGAAGCTGAATCTATTTGCCTAACCTACAACCCTGACACGAATGTAAAGACACATCTCCTGAGACAGGCCCTAGAAGACCACGACGAACTAATGATGATAAACGGGAACCACAAAGATGACCCAGCCAATGATGCCACTGCTGAAACAAGCCGGTGACAGAAGCAGCAACCACAGGAGAACTGGCAAAGGAAGTGTCAGCGGAAGGAACGCAAAGCCAGTCTAACTCCCATAGCCCCGAAGACTCAAGGCTGCGAGGGCCAGCTCCAACCAGAGCCTGTGTACGACAGTCCTGAACAGCACAAGAATCAGCGTCAAGAATGACACGACAACCAGAATTAGTAAGCTGACTAGCAGAGAAAAGGTTCATCTTAAGACTGGGAACATGAGAAACATCAGGAACAGAGAAAGAGGAAGTAGAGAGGGTGCCTCGACTAGAAACAGGAAGAGAGGTACCATCAGCCGTGATAACACAGACATGAGAAATAAGAGAGCGAAGAGCAGAAAGAATAGAAGATGCAGAAGTCATATGAAAAGAAGCTCCAGAATCTAGTTACCACGGGGATGACGTACCTGACTGTGTAGAAGGTGATGGTCGCGCGGTGCCAGAAGAGCTAGGCACAGAACCAGCAGTACCCGACGAGGAAGAGCATGTAGCAGCGAGCAGACTACGAAGACCACTGATAATATCCTGATCAGACAGTGCACCAGCAGGAGGTCCAGAAGCAACGACAGAAGATCCTGAAGAACCAGCCTGCCGACGAGCAAGGTATCGCCGACGAAGCGGGATCCTCGTCCAAAGAGCGAGATATCGTGGCTAGGCTTGCCATAGTGGGCTAGGGAGGACGAGAACCACGAGACTGCTGAGGCTGACTCTAACCCTGGGCCGGCGGTGCTAGAGACCGCGACGAAGCCGGCGGCATGGGGGGACCACGAGCAGCAAGAACAGATGGAACCTCAAGAAGACCAGCACCACGAAGACGAGTCTCCTCAGCACGAAGCTCAGCCAGTACCTCAGAGAGCGGAACACGACCACGGGCAAGCAACTAGGCACGACGCGGCTCAAACTCCTTGCGAAGCCGTGACAAGAACTCAAAGACGCGCTGAAACTCCAGATCCGCGCGCACAATCAGACAACAGGGACAAGTGTTACACACAGTTGTACGAAGAGAGTCAAGCTGACGCTAAATAGCAGCACTCTGAGTATAGAACTCATCAATAGTGGAATCACCCTGCTTAAGAGCATGCTCCTGACAAACCACAGACAGATAAAGTGCATCTCCAGACGGCTGATAGCGCTGACGAAGAAAAGCCCACTGAGCAGCAGCAGTGGGAAGACCCATGAACTCGGTAGCATACTGAGGCAGAACACTGGAAGTGAGAACAGCAGCAGCACGAGCATCCTCATCTATCCACTGAGTGTAGTCATCCAGATCCAGCCGGTAGGTCGCAACAGCAGTAGAATGCTCCTGGACCTTCCGATCATAATCATCCCGAGCAGTATCATCAGCACTCTGGGCTGCATCCTTGACTGCCTGAGTGGCATCGGGGGCAAGGGCAACGGGCGTCGGTGCAATAGGCGCCGTAGGCGCAACGGGGCGCGGTGGACAAGAGACCTCACCGGAAAGAACACCCCAAAGGAGAAGACCGCGCATGTGGACGCGCATGAAGGCAGCGAAATCAGGATAATTCGCGCCATCAAAAATCACCGGACAGCGAGGAATCGCAACATAGCCCGACGAGGAAGACATAGCTCTGTCGATTTTTTTTCAGAACAGATCGAGATCGGACAGATGAGAACGGCCGGGCCGGAGAATGAGAGGCGAACAGCGGCGGGTCGGATCCGAGGCGGGGGGAGGTGGCGGGGCTGAGGTGGCTGCGGCGGCAGGCGTGCCGGGCGAAGGCGGCGGCGGCGCGAGGGAGCGGCGGCGGCGGCATCGGCGGGATGCCAAGAAGCGACGGCGACTCTGAGGAAAAAAGCCTTACGGCTCTGATACCATGTTAGGGTAATAGATGCTTGTATTACCAGAGGGACAAAGGCCAGAATATATAGTACATGTACAGGTGCAAATATACAGAAAACCCCCTAACATATGGGGAAACTACAATATACAAATATATACTCTAATACCTATATCAAATCAAACAGTGGAAGTGTTTCTGAAGGTATATCAACATATTCTAGCTGTTTTATAGGTACACATGTTCAAAAGCATATATTTTCTTTAAATGATTATAAGGACAACATATTCTAAAAGCTATAGAGGTACCCTAATGTTCAACCCATATGATTTTTTTAAATGATTATAAGGACTGTCGCACTTCATTCTGAAGCATAGCTTTCCTGTTGCTGTTTGAAGGACAGAGTTGATGGGTTTGTAGCATGGAAAACAAAAAATTTCTACCGCAAGAACGAACAAAACCCAGATCTAATCTAGATAAAAGCCAAGATCTAATCTACTAGACATGAGCAACGAGATAGATCGGTACTAACCCTCGTAGAACCGAAAGTGTTAACAAGATTAGATCTCGTGGATGATGTAGTCGATCACTTGCCGATCTCAAGATCGTGTGGACGATCCTTCGGCGCGCATTCGGCGCTTCCAGACGGTCACACGTCGGAGTCGGCAGACCTTCCTCTCCCGTTCCAAATGAGCAGCGGAGGTAGTAGATCTTCTCCACGGAATCCCAGCAGCACGACGGCGTGGTGGTGGTGGTGGAGATGAGAAATCTACAGGGCTTCGCCTATGCCTGTGCAGAAGAATCGTGGAGGAGAGAGGCGGCTGAGATTGGGAGTTATGAGACAAGGTGCAAGAGGGGGCGCCCCTCCCTTCTATTTAAAGGAGGGAGGCACGCCTGGGGAGGGGGAGTCCTAGTAGGACTCCCTCCTCCTTGGGTCAAGGGTTGGGGAGGAATCCTCCTTCCCCACGAATCCGTGTCTTACCCCACTTGGTTTCTTTGATCCCTTTCTTGGTTTTCAAGCAAACTCCAAGAAATCCTCTAGAACCTTCCAAAACATTCTGAAACCTTCTAGAATCTCCATACAAACACTCCGAAACATTTCCTAACTTAGAAAATGATCCCCAATATATGAATCTCATTCTCCGGACCATTCCGGATCTCCTCGTGATGTCCCGGATCCATTCCGAGACTCCGAACAACATTCGGTCTTCAATGCAAATTCCATATCTACTTCAAACAACTTCGAACCTTAAGTGTGTCACCCTACGATTCGTGAATACGCAGACATGATGAAGACACCTCTCCCATCAATAACCATCAGCGGGATCTGGAGATCCATAACGGCTCCCACTTACTCAACGATTACTTCGTGATCGATTGAACCAATTAACATACGAAACCAATTCCCTTTGTATCGCGATATTCTACTCATCCGAGGTTTAATCGTCGGTATCTTCATACCTAGTTCTTCCTCGTTACTGATAACTACTCTTTACTCGTTCCATGTTATGTCATCCCTTGTGACCTAGTCACACGCTTGCAAGCTGTCTAGATGACATTCCACCGAGAGGGCCTAGAGTATATCTATCCGTCATATGGATGGACAAATCCCAATCTTGGTCTATGCGCTTCAACACATACTTTCAGAATACCCAATGACACCTTTATAACCGCCCGACGGTTAGCGTTGATGTCATCAAAGTACCCATCCGGTGATGGTGATTAACATAACCTCATGGTCGAAGGATTAGGTTACTATGTATTTCAAAGCTTACAGCAATACGAACTTAATGACTTGATCTTATGCTACGCTTACTATGGGTGTGTGTCCATCACATCATTCTCCTAATGATATAACCTTGTTATTAATCACATCTAATGTCCATGATCAGGAAACCATGATCATCAATCAATCAACAAGCTAGTTCAATAAGAGGCTTACTAGGGACTCTTTTATGTTTACAAAACACACAAGTATTAGTGTTTCCTAATAATACAATTATAGCATGGGATGTAAACATTCATCATAAACACAAAGATATAATAATAACCACTTTTATTATTGCCTCTTGGGCATATCTCCAACAGTCTCCCACTTGCACTAGAGTCAATAATCTAGATTACATGGTAATATACCGAACACCCATGGCGTTTTGGTGTTGGTCATGCTTTGCTCTAGGGAGAGGTTTAGTCAACGGATCTGCTACATTCAGATCAGTGTTTACTTTGCAAATCTTTATGTCACCATCTTGGACATACTCGCGAATAGCATGAAAACGTAGCTTGATGTGCTTCATCTTGCTATGTGACCTTGGCTCCTTCGCATTAGCTATGGCACCTGTGTTGTCACAGTAGATGGCCATCGGGTCTAACGCACTGGGAACCACGCCAAGTTCAGTAATGAACTCCTTCATCCATATGCCTTCTTGTGCAGCCTCCGAAGCAGCTATGTATTCCGATTCAGTTGAAGATTTCGCCACAACGCCTTGGCACTCCTCCAGCTTATTGCATCACCATTCAAAATAAATACGTATCCATCGTGACTTGAGTCATCCGGATCGGTGTTCCAACTAGCATCGGTAACCGTTTACAACAACAAGCTGTTCATCACCTCCATAAGAAAGAACCATATCCTTAGTCCTATTCGGTACTTTAGGATATTCTTGACCGCTGTCCGTGTTCCATTCCAGGGATCACTTTGATATCGCTAGTCAAACTAACAGCATGTGCTATATCCGTCTCGTACACAAAGATGACCTACATGATAGAACCTATGGCGAGGCATAGGGAATTTTATTCATCTTTTCTCTATCTTCTGCCAGAGCGGACTTTGAGTTTTACTCAAGGTCTTACCTGACAACATGGGCACGAACCCTTTCTTGCTCTCTTCCATTCTAAACTTCTTTAGAACTTTGTCTAAGTATGTACTTTGTGAAAGCGTTATTAGGCGTCTTGATCTATCTCTATAAATCTTGATGCCTAGAATATATGCCGCTTCGCCAAGATCCTTCATCAAAAAACTATTATTCAAATAGGTTTTGACGCTATTAAGAAGTTCTATATCATTCCCAATCAACAATATGTCATCTACATATAGTACTAGGAATATTACAGAGCTCCCACTCACTTTCTTGTAAATACAAGCTTCTCCATAAGTTTGTATAAATCCAAAGTTTTTGATTACTTTATCAAAACGTTGATTCCAACTCCGGGATGCTTGCTTCAGTCCATAAATGGAGCGCTGAAGTTTACATACCTTGTCAACATCTTTAGGATCGACAAAACCCTTGGGTTGTACCATATACAACTCTTCCTCAATGTCACCATTAAGGAACGCCGTTTTGACATCCATCTGCCAAATTTCATAATCGAAATATGCAGCGATTGCTAACATAATCCTCACAGACTTTAGCTTCGCTACTGGTGAGAAAGTCTCATCGTAGTCAACTCCTTGAATTTGTCGGAACCCTTTCGTGACAAGTCGAGCTTTATAGATGGTAACATTACCATCAGCATCTATTTTTCTTTTGAAAATCCATTTGTTCTCGACAGCCTCACGGCCATCTGGTAAGTCCACCAAAGTCCATACTTGGTTTTCGTACATGGATCCCATTTCGGATTTCATGGCTTCTAGCCATTTGTCGGAATCTGGGTTCACCATAGCTTCTTCATACATCGCAGGGTCATCAGTGTTGTCCACTAACATGACGTTCAAGGCAGAGTCATACCACTCAGGAGTGGTACGGACCCTCGTTGACCTGCGAGGTTCAGTAGTAACTTCGTTCGAAGTTTCATGATCATCATCATTAGCTTCCTCTCCAGTTGGTGCAGGCGGCACAGAAACATCTTCCGGTGCTGCGCTACTCTCAACTCCGAAAGAAGGTTCAATAACCTCATCGAGTTCTACTTTCCTTCCAGTCACTTCTTTCGAGAGAAATTCCTTCTCCAGAAAGGATCCATTCTTAGCAACGAAATTTTTTCCTTTGGATCTATGATAGAAGGTATACCCAATTGTTTCTTTAGGGTATCCTATGAAGACGCATTTCTCCGCTTTGGGTTCAAGCTTATCAGGCTGTAACTTCTTTACATATGCTTCGCAACCCCAAACTTTAAGGAACGACAACTTAGGTTTCTTTCCAAACCACAATTCGTACGGTGTCGTTTCAACGGATTTAGATGGTGCCCTATTTAAAGTGAATGCGGCTGTCTCTAATGCATAGCCCCAAAATGATAACGGTAAATCTGTAAGAGACATCATAGACCGAACCATATCTAAGAGAGTTCGATTACGACGTTCGGACACACCATTACGCTGTGGTGTTCCCGGCGGTGTCAACTGTGAAAGTATTCCACATTTCTTTAAATGCATGCCAAACTCATAACTCAGATATTCACCTCCGCGGTCAGAACGCAGAAACTTAATCTTCTTGTTACGATGATTTTCCACTTCACTTTGAAATTCCTTAAACTTCTCGAAAGTTTCGGACTTATGTTTCATAAAGTAGACATACCCATATCTACTCAAGTCATCCGTGAAAGTGAGAACATAACGATATCCACCACGCGATGCTACACTCATTGGACCGCACACATCGGTATGTATTATTTCCAATAAGTCTGTAGCTCGCTCCATTATTCCAGAAAATGGAGTCTTAGTCATTTTTCCCATTAGACATGCTTCGCATCTTTCAAGTGATTCAAAATCAAGTGATTCAAGAAGTCCATCAGAATGGAGTTTCTTCATACGCTTCACTCCAATGTGACCAAGACGACAGTGCCACATGTATGTAGAATTATCATTTAATTTTATTCGTTTAGCATCTATGTTGTGAACATGTGTATCACTACTATCGAGATTTAATAAGAATAAACCATTCATCTCAGGTGCAAAATCATAAAAGATATTACTCATATAAATCGAACAACCTTTATTCTCAGACTTAAAAGAGTAACCGTCTCGCAATAAACAAGATCCAGATATAATGTTCATGCTTAACGCAGGCACCAAATAATAATTATTTAAATTTAAAACTAATCCCGATGGTAGATGTAGAGGGAGCGTGCCGACGGCGATCACATCAACCTTGGAGCCATTTCCAACGCGCATCGTCACCTTGTCTCTTGCCAGTCTTCATTTATTCCGCAGCTCCTATTTCGAGTTACAAATATGAGCAACCAAACCAGTATCAAATACCCAGGCACTACTACGATTACTAGTAAGATACACATCTATAACATGTATATCGAATATACCTTTCTTCTTGATGTTGCCGTTCTTCAGATCCGCCAGGTATTTGGGCGATTATGCTCAAAGGACCAGCACCCTTG
Organism: Avena insularis; assembly: GCA_023614405.1. Taxonomy (NCBI): domain Eukaryota; kingdom Viridiplantae; phylum Streptophyta; class Magnoliopsida; order Poales; family Poaceae; genus Avena; species Avena insularis. The sequence continues at coordinate 258,599,344 of CM042690.1, read as the reverse complement.
CGAGAAGCACTTTTCAGGTTTAGGACCAGCCTTGGGCTTCTTAGCAGGTGCGGCAGCTTTCTTGCCGTCCTTCTTGAAGTTGCCCTTGTTCTTAGGCTTGCCCCGTTTCTTGAAATTGGTGGTCTTATTGACCATCAACACTTGGTGTTCTTTCATGATCTCCACTTCAGCAGTTTTCAGCATGGACGATAGTTCAGGCAACGTCTTGTTCATGCAGTGCATATTGTAGTTCATCACAAAGTTCTTGTAACTTGGTGGCAGTGATTGGAGGACACGGTGAATCCCCAATTCATTAGGAATCGGTATCCCCAACTCGGAGTTTGTTTGTGTGCCTGGACATGGTGAGCACGTGCTCGCTATGAGCTACCCTCTTCCATCTTGCGGTAAAGAACTTCTCGAAGCTTCATAGCTTTCCATGGCATGAGTCTCAAATATGAGTTTGAGCTCCTTAATGATTTCAAATGGGTCATGGTGCTCAAAAGCGCTTTTGAAGCTCGATTCTAAACCGCATGTGATGGCACCTCGAATCGTGGAGTAGTGATGTTTCCGAGTGGCATAAACATTCTTTACGTCATCGGTGGCATCTTCTGCAGGTGGGTCACCTAGCGGTGCTTCGAGCACATAGGTCAACTGACCAGCCCTGAGGACGATCTTCAGTCCACGGAACCAGTCCGTGAAATTGCTTCCATTGTTCTTAAGCTTTTCTTTCTCTAGGAACGCATTGAAATTGATGGAAACGTTTGCCATAATCTACAACAAATTTGCAAGTAATTTAGACTAAGTTTATGATAAATAGTGTTCAAATTTAATTCTTAAATCAACTAGGTGAACTCCCACTCAAAACAACATCCCTCGCAGTTGTTTTAGTGATTACACGAACCAAATCCACTACACCAAGTCCGATCATCACGTGAGATGATGTAGCTTCATCGGCGAACAATCTTCATGTTCATCATATCAATCATATGACTCATGCTCTACCTTTCGGTATTCCGTGTTCCGAGACCATGTCTGTACATGCTAGGCTCATCAAGATTAACCTTAGTTTCCGCATGTGCAAATCTGGCTTGCACCCGTTGTATGTACACGTAGAGTCTATCACACCCGATCATCACGAGATGCTTCGAAACGACGAGTCTTAGCAACGGTGCCAACTAAGGACGAACACTTTATTACTTGACATTTAGTGAGAGGGATCATCTTATAATGCTACCGTTGCGATCTAAGCAATACAAGATGCATAAAGGATTAACATCACATGCAATTCATAATTTGTGTGATATGATATGGCCCTTTCTTCTTATGCCTTCGATCTCCATCTCCAAAGCACGAACATGATCTCCATCATCACCAGCATTGCGTCAAGGTCCGTGGCGCCGCTTCATGGTTGTCCATCATCACCAGCAACTATTACAACTACTTGGAACAAAGCTATTACAAGATGAATAGACACGCATGTCTTAACAGAATTAAAGACAACCATTAGGCTCCTGCCGGTTGCCATATTACAACAGGGATCATTGCATACATCAAATACAATCACAATCACATGTAGGCCATATCACATCACAAAACCCCTGCAAAAACAAGTTAGACGCCTCTAATTTTCTTTGCAAGTTTTACGTGGCTTGGGGCTTTAGACTAAGAACGCATCTTACGTATGAAACTGAACCACAACGTTGATACAAGTGCTATCAAGTGCAAAGTGTAGATTTGATCTATACTATGATGGGAGAGACAGACACCCGCAAAGCCACTTGTGCAATACGAGTTGCACGTCAAGCGTGGAGCAAGTCTCATGTACGATGACATGTAATGTTAGCCCGGGCCGCTTCATCCCACCATACCGCAAGATGCAAAGTACATATATAGCAAAAGACGGCACGAGCACCAACGCCCACAACCTCATTATGTTCTACTCGTGCAACAGATCTACGCATAGACAAGGCTCTGATACCACTGATGGGTTCGTAGCATGGAAAACAAAAAATTTCTACCGCAAGAACGAACAAAACCCAGATCTAATCTAGATAAAAGCCAAGATCTAATCTACTAGACATGAGCAACGAGATAGATCGGTACTAACCCTCATAGAACCGAAAGCGTTAACGAGATTAGATCTCGTGGATGATATAGTCGATCACTTGCCGATCTCAAGATCGTGTGGACGATCCTTCCGGCGCCAGCTCCCAGCGCTTCCAGACGGTCACACGTCGGAGTCGGTAGACCTTCCTCTCCCTGTTCGGTGAGCAGCGGAGGTAGTAGATCTTCTCCACGGAATCCCAGCAAGACGGCGTGGTGGTGGTGGTGGAGATGAGAATCTGCAGGGCTTCGCCTATGCCTGCGGATGAATCATGGAGGAGAGCGGCGGCTGAGATTGGGAGTTATGAGACAAGGTGCAAGAGGGGGCGCCCCCTCCCTTCTATTTAAAGGAGGGAGGCGCGCCTGGGGAGGGGGAGTCCTAGTAGGACTCCCTCCTCCTTGGGCCGGCGGGTTGGGGGGAGGAATCCTCCTCCCCCACGAATCCGTGTCTTACCCCACTTGGTTTCTTTGATCCCTTTCTTGGTTTTCAAGCAAACTCCAAGAAATCCTCTAGAACCTTCCAGAACATTCCAAAACCTTCTAGAATCTCCATACAAACACTCCGGAACATTTCCTAACTTAGAAAATGATCCCCAATATATGAATCTCATTCTCCGGACCATTCCGGATCTCCTCGTGATGTCCCGGATCCATTCTGAGACTCCGAACAACATTCGGTCTTCAACGCAAATTCCATATCTACTTCAAACAACTTCAAACCTTAAGTGTGTTACCCTACGGTTCGTGAATACGCAGACATGATGAAGACACCTCTCCCATCAATAACCATCAGCGGGATCTGGAGATCCATAACGGCTCCCACATACTCAACGATTACTTCGTGATCGATTGAACCAATTAACATACGAAACCAATTCCCTTTGTCTCGCGATATTCTACTCATCCGAGGTTTGATCGTCGGTATCTTCATACCTAGTTCTTCCTCGTTACTGATAAGTACTCTTTACTCGTTCCATGTTATGTCATCCCTTGTGACTAGTCACACGCTTGCAAGCTGTCTAGATGACATTCCACCGAGAGGGCCCAGAGTATATCTATCCGTCATATGGATGGACAAATCCCAATCTTGGTCTATGCGCTTCAACACATACTTTCAGAATACCCAATGACACCTTTATAACCGATTCTGAGCGGCGTTTTGATGTCATCAAAGTACCCATCCGGTGATGGTGATTAACATAACCTCATGGTCGAAGGATTAGGTTACTATGTATTTCAAAGCTTACAGCAATACGAACTTAATGACTTGATCTTATGCTACGCTTACTATGGGTGTGTGTCCATCACATCATTCTCCTAATGATATAATCTTGTTATTAATCACATCTAATGTCCATGATCAGAAAACCATGATCATCAATCAATCAACAAGCTAGTTCAACAAGAGGCTTACTAGGGACTCTTTTATGTTTACAAAACACACAAGTATTAGTGTTTCCTAATAATACAATTATAGCATGGGATGTAAACATTCATCATAAACATAAAGATATAATAATAACCACTTTTATTATTGCCTCTTGGGCATATCTCCAACAGGAGCTCCATCAGACTTGAAAAAGTGGACGAAGGCTACGTATTATGGGAATAGTTGGATTAGCTAAAACTATGCATGTTGATATTGCTCGCTTTTGTGAAGATCAATCCTACACTTGCTTTTATTCCTAGTAACCTTTGGTTAAGCTACTGATCTTGACTTGCCATACATTGGTAATTTGTACATGGTATAGTACCGGTTTAAACTAAATATGAACAATAATTAGAAGATGAATAATGATGTTCCTTCGTGAAATAGTCATAATTAGATATGTATGAACAATAGTTTGTTTCATGGAGAGTACGCTTACTTTGCAGAGTCACATCTAGTTGTTAAAATTTTGGTATTCGCTCCGTTCCAAATTAGATGTCGCAAATTTATCTAGATTTGTCTATATCTATGCATCAAAACATATCTAGATACATATCTAGACAAATCTGTGAAGAATAATTAGATATAATACTTTGGGCACCTAGCGAGCTGACATGAATTTAAAAAACGAATTTACGAACACAACGCACAATCGCTAGAGATTTTCCTGGGTGGCTCGCTTGCCCCGAAAGGATCTATCCTTCGGCGGTGGCGGGCTGCCCCTCCTCTGCCCGTGCTCTTCGTCCAGTCCTCGGCTTGCCGATGCGGACTTGGATCGAGAAGGAAGGCGTGGCAGAACGCAAGCAGCTTTGCTTGCCGGAGAGTGCCCTTTTCCCCTTTCCCCTTTTCTCTCTGTTAGGGTTAGGGTACCGAATCTGGGGATTTTCTTTTGGTTTTTCTTTTGGGGATTTGATTTCCTTTTTCTCCCGAACGATCTAGGACTAGAAAAACATTGCTCTGATACCAATGTTGCACATTATACTTTGGATCCTCTAGTCTAGATGATCATAGTAGCCTCTATCGATCTTGAGCATGTACTGAGAGAGGAAGGGATTGGTGAGAGGGGGAAGAGACTACCTGCACCGGTGGAGCTCGAGGAGCCCGAGCCGGTTGCCATGGGGAGGGCGACGGCATGAGCGTGGGAAATGGTGGCGGCGTCGGTAGCGCATCCCATCACTCTGCGCGAGCCCTCGATCGGAAGGGCGTGGGGATGGCACACAATGAACCTCGTGCTTCGTGCCAATGACCCCACCTCTTTATATACGCGCATGTGACAGGGGCCCACCAACCGGGAGGTTGGGCGTCCCCGATCAGGACGCGGTCAAGGGGTGTGATCGAGCCGTTGGGCTCGGTCACGATTGAGATCAATCTAACACATGCGACTCGGCTACGACCTCGGCGACGATGGCCGACGCGGACCTGGATGGCGCGCCGCCGCCCTTGTCCCCGGCGGAAGATGGAGCGGAGTTATTGGACGACATGGCTCTTAGGTTAGAGTAAAGATTACGACGCGATCGACGCGCAGCTGCTCAACACAAGGAAACCCGACCTATATATTGTACTACGTTTATATCATCGCTATATATAAGGGCATCTCTAACCTATCCAAAACCGGTTTTATGAATAAAAGTTACCCTTTTACTTCTGTAGTAACTCGGATCTAACCGAACTCGTATAAATATTAGTAGAGGAGTAAAAATTTTAGGAGTCGGCGGAATATAAGAGTCATCGACCATTCTAGAGAAAAAATCTGGCCTCCCACCCCGCCGCCTCCATTCCCGCCGGTGTCGCCTCCGGTGACCACCAAAACCCGTGGCCAGCATCTCGGACCCTGCGCCGCCCTCGAGCCCACCTCGCTGTCGCTCGCCGCTCCCAGCCATCACCGAAATCAACTGGGAGATCGATATTTCACCGGCCATCGCCCTGATTTGTTGCAAATCGGCTACCATCGGGCTCGATTCTTTGCAAAACGGAGAAGCCGGAGGATGGGAAGGTGGTAGTAGGCCGGGACCAGAGTTAGGTTGCGACCGGAGGCGACGACCGCCCACCATCCTCACCTCCTCCGCCCAACAACTGTTTGACCGAATTGCTAGGTGAGGTTCCTCAATGATTTTGTTTGTTTGTTTTTCAATTTTGACCATAGCCGTTTTGGAGATGAAGAGGTCGATGGAGTACATCATGGACGACTCATTGTCGTCGTCAGAGGAGGAAGACGACAACGACGTCGATATGGCCATGATCATCATTTTGAACGACGAAGTTTGGCGACCGAGGATAGGGTCACAGTTTGGACGCATGTACATCAACCGGGAAAGAGCCGAGGGCCACACCAAGATCATGCAAGACTACTTATGCGAGAATGCTTGGGGTTGCTGGTTATGTGGGTGGGTGGGTCATGGATGCTAGGTGGTTTTTGGTGATGAGGCTCTTGTGATGGTGGCATTGCTTTGGTCCGGCAGGTCCAGTGTTTATCTTATGTGGTGCTCGCCATCGTCATGTGTCACTATTGTCCGGCAGGGTCGGCGCCCTCGGGCCTGGGCGGAAGGGGAAGGGTTCCCTTCCCGATTACGATGGCATGGTGGCGACTGCCCAGACTCTTCTTCCGCGGTGGCTGCTCTTGGTCCTTTGCTCGGCTACAGGCTCCAGTCTATTCAAACCTTCCTCATCAACGTTTGGTCCCAAGCTTCAAGGAGTTCACTCTCGGCGGCAATCAGATCTTCTTTTTCTTATTTTTATGTGGTTGATGTATGTTGTTGTAAGATGAATATGATCAGCACCCTTATACCCTTTGAGCCGTTCCGGGCTTTATTAATTTAAAGCTGAGCCTATGGCCTTTAGTTTAAAAAAAGAACCGATCTGATCTTTGACCGAGAACGGGTGCCGTGCCCCCGAGGATAAGAGATTGATCTTCCCAGGGGCGGCGCGCGATGCGGTAGTGGTGAGGAACCTAGGATCGGCATCATCGGACTAACCGTTTGATACTATGTGAAATTTTGTGATCCCTAGTATTTTATTATGTGTTGCCATGGGGTATATATAGGGGTATAATACTTAAAAGATATATATAGGGGTATAATGAGGGAATAGACCTGGACTACAAAAAGATCCTAATTCTATATCCTAATCTCAGTCTTACATGTATTCTAACAACAATGAGTCATCTATAGTGTAGGGGTTCCGCGCACAAAAACAATAAATTTTACTCTACGCCCCTGAACCCCTGAAGCTGCCAGGACCTATCTATTAGTAATACAGTAACGGAAGGGGCTTTTCGCGAACTTACCCTTGAAGACCGAAAAGTGTTGTCAACGCTCAGGAGAGCGTGGTTGATGTAGACGAGCCAAAGCCGACCTCAAGGTCATGATGAAGTCCTTGCGCTCCTTCTGGCTCCAACGAATTGAGTGCCTCAAGTGCGACACCTCGCGGGGAGTTACACACGTCCGATGCCTGACGATGACTCCCGCTTCCCCGATCCAGCAGCAGTTGCGGAAGTAGAGCTCCCGGATCCGAATCCCACAGCGCGACGGTGCTCCGCGGTGAAGATGTCTCTCGCTCGCGCAATCCAGACTTGGGACCACGGTCACGAGAGAGAGAGGGGGAGAGAGAAAATATCAATTGGAGGTCCTCCTAAAAGTAGGGAGACCTTTATTGATTATTGGTTGTGTATTCTAGGCCAAATACCCCACTTTATATAGGGGGAGGGGAGGTACTACCTCCCCTCAAGTCCCGGGGTGGGACTAAAGGAGAGGAGGGAGGGAGGAGGTAGCCGCCGGCCACAAGTGGGCCCTGGGGGGGAGGGAGGCCCAGCCGGCCTCCCCCTTGCCCCTTCTCCCCTTTCTCCTTTTCCCTAATGGGCTCTCTCCCTCCGGAATTGGCCCATTAAGCCTTTTGACCTTTTAATTGATTTTATCTTTATTAAATAATTATGAATAAATGATTAAATAAACATTTAACATTCATTCACATATTATTCAATCTCCGTGGCCATGGAACACCTTCCACCTCCACTCCGGACTTACCGAAACCCTTCCGGTTTTCTCCCTTCTTTTCTTCGGCGATTCCATCGATCCTATAAACACTCTCTAAGCATCATCAAGCCCTTAAGCGTGATACCCCACGGTTCGGGAACACTCCAGACATGGTCGGAACACTCCCGCACCAATGATCAAGAGAGGGACCTGGATGGCCATGTGACCCCTATGCATTCCACGAAGATCTTTCGTCATTTGAACCGGGACAGTCGTGTCTTATTCCCTTTGTCTCTCGATACTTGCATTGCCCGAGATCTGATCAATGACATCACCATGTCGTGTTCAATCTCGTTACTGAACAATGCTATTTGAATCGTTCTGACAAGTGATATCCCCGTGATTTAATCACACGCTGTGCAACTATTGGATATAACCTCTCCGAGTGGGCCCTTGAGTATCTTCCCGTCACATGGACGGACAAATCCCGCTCTTGACATACATTGCCTCTACGGTTTCCTCCGAATACCTGAACACACATTTATAACCACCGTTTTACCAGTTGGCGTTTGATGCTATCTAAGCATTCTCGAGAGACAATGATTGATATAGCCTCATGGTCTAAGGAATAGTCTACGAGGATCCATTTCTAATCATCATAACTTGAACTTCGTGACATGATCGAATCACGATATTTAGGTTGGGTATTGGTTCATCATCTCATTCTCAGAAATAAGATGACCTCATTTCCAACTGGCATAAATGCCACATGATCAGGAAACATGATCATCTGTTGACCAATGAACCAGTGACTAGAGTTTCACTGGGAACCCCTGGTTTGTTTGTATATCACACGTGTATTGATGTTTCCACTCAATATAGTTATAGCATGATATAAAACTTAATCATAAACTATATGAAATATGATAATAGTCCTTACTACTATTTGTCTCTAGGGCATATTTCCAACAGTCTCCCACTTGCACTAGAGTATAAATACACTAGCTACATTTGTTCTTAATTATTGGTACCATATAACCGGTACCTAGAACATGCTTGCTCATGGAAGAGGTTGAGTCTTGGGTCTGTACTTTACAGTCCCAAATCCTTTGCAACTTACTAATGTCTCTTTGATTGACATTAATACTTTATCATCACATGATATCATCTGTGTGAATGCATCGTCGCTATGGCAGCAGAACGAGGCCTGATTCCAGGAGCCTACATTGACGTTAGATCAACCTCGAGGGCTTTCTCATGGACACTGTGCCCTGTGACACATCATTCTACGTTAAAAGCGAATTAGCCCCGCCATAACATTATACAACACTTTAGATGGTACCCTTATCTATTATTATAAATGTATTCATCGAAATACTACTACACTCCGTGCAACTTTCGATGTTTTGTTCACCTCGCTACCTACTTGACTCTAATTGGTATCTACAGGAGTTTCCAACATATTCCCTTATAACATAACTCTTTATGCTTTAAGATATGTCATCCTTTATGGATTTGAAAAACATGTCTACAGTTCTCTATTAGACTCTATGGACAAACTTAGCTCAACATTCTGTGATTCGAACTTAATCACTTTCAAACATTCCTTATTTGGATCACATATTATGCTAAGTTATCATCATGGTTTACTAAGACAGAACCTATATCTTAACATAGTGGATGATGATCATCCTATTCTTTCTTTCAACCATTGATGTCTAACTTAATGCTATTCCTAATTTGAGTTATCAAGGACCAGTTCCTTAATTAACTTCTATTCTGAAAATCCCTTTCAGAATCTCTTAAGGAATACTACATAATATCATAATACACTTATTATCAACTTCTACATCTTATAAATCATTATTTATAAGTATTTGCGCTTTCATCCTTAACTTACTTAAGAATTACTCCTATAAGCTCCCACACAAACTATGTTGCTAACATATTTGGGTACGAGTCAGTACTCTTACTCAAACTATGTTCCTACATATTTGAATTTGAGTCTTATGTTGCTCCCACTTAAAAATATGTCAATCACATATTGTTTAAGGAAGACTTTCATAGCTCCCACTCAATCTTATGCAAATTGCATATCTCCTTACTTTTTTGAATAACTTCAAAATCCTTTGATTAAACATCAAACTTGGAGATTTATTATGAGATACTAGTACTTTACTAGTTTTAAATCCACTAGACATTTAGCACACATGAATCAAATTCATCTGAATTTGTCCAATACTTGACAAATTGTGCTTTTGTCATTCACCCCCTTTTCCTACAATGGCTTTGCAGTCATTTGGGAAAATTCCAAGTAACTCCTTTTACTTGTGAGATTCAGCAACTAATTGCTTTCTACTCTCAAGGGAAGTTTGCTTCTAGGATTTCTCATAATTTAGTTTACCATTATTTCCTTAGTAGTTCGTAGGTATGTCACATTTCAAAAATCATGACAAATGATTCACACATGTCTCCGTACAAGATATGGATTTACATTTTGAATCCTACTTATAGTGAAAAACAACAGTGGAGGGAAAAACACAATGATCAAAATCATTGATTCTTTCCTTCTGTGAAGAGAATCGTTCAGGAATGTTGTCCGTTGCGCTTCTCAACACTATGATGCAGGGTTTTGAATCCTCATCATGTTTTACACTAATTTCCATTTGCTTCATAATTGAGAAACATCACTAGAAGTGAGCTTTCTCAAGAATGCACCAAAATCCAAGCAATACAAGTTTTGCTTTCCTTTTGGTTTCAGCTATGGATTTCGTATTCAAAGTTTCCAATGAATACACTATAAGGAATTATTCGCTATTGTTTTGGTTATATCGAATAACCCCAAAACTTTCACGAATCCAAATGGTTCACTACATTCTAATTGAGTGTTAACTATTTCTAAGCTAATGGTCTCTACATATACTCTACAACGACTTATTTGGTGCCTTCTATTCAACCCCTTTTGATATCTAATATCACATTGTGATGCTTTGTATTTTGACGTTTCAAAACACTTTGCATTCCACAATGTCTTTTATGCCATTCTTATAAATTTGAACTTCATTACTATTGATCAAATCATAGTAATTAGATTCCCTTTTATATTTATACCCTTTGTTGATGAAACACTTTGATCAAATCAAATAGTTTCATATTCATGTTTCCTTTGGTAAACGTACTTTACACATTTAAACAATCATTTAATGATAATCACCATTTTTGTTAAAACACAATACATCGGATATGTATATACTTTTAACAATTCATTAAACACTTTGTATTCAAGTAATACACAGTGATATGGGTATACCCTACAGGTACTCGAGCTTGGTATATACGGTCCAGATACATACAGGCCCACGGTGTCGCCAAGGCCCAGATGGAGGGACTTGAGTAACCTACGGACTCTCGATTGCTTGAAGAACAAGAAGAAGCTAAAGATAGAAAGATTAAAGGGAAAACCCTAACTTGTAACCAACTCGATCTGCTACCCGAGACCTAGCCTATCTATATAAGGGCTAGGAGGGGGCGGCGAGGAGGACACACGCAACCTTAGATTTCACAAACCCTCGCCAGATTGCATCTGCGCACCGTTGTAACTTTCGACTCCCTCAATAATTCCACAAGAAGACAAGCAGGAGTAGGGACCTCTACGAGGCCTGAACCTGGGTAAATCCTTTGTCTCCTGTGTGCTTGTTTGCTAGCCGATAGATGTCTTCAGCGCTCCCTCCTTCTCCAAAACCCAAGTCCATAACAATGGGCATTGATGAGTTAAACCATCGTCAATTGGCGCCGTCTGTGGGAATTGGGAGTGCTGATGTTGCGGCTTCTTCGGCCCCATCAAATGCGATCTACAACTCTACAACAGCGGAGATTCGCCAACTTTTCGGCGCCTTCGACTTCACCGTCCACACACCGGCTAGTCGCCCGGCCTTCGAGTCCGTGGGCGACGGAATCAGCCTTGGGAGGTTCCGCTTCCAAGTTGGTCAGATGGGCACGCTTCGCATGCCCGATCAGCCGACGTGAAGGAATATGCCCGAGAGGCAATAATAAAGTGGTTATTATCTTATTCCATGTTTATGATAAATGTTTATTTTGCATGCTAGAATTGTATTGATCGGAAACATCAATACATGTGTGTTTAATAAACAAAAAGGGTTCCTAGTTATGCCTCTCTTATAGACTAGCTTGTTGATTAACAAGATGATCAAGGTTTCCTGATCATGGACATTGGATGTTGTTAATAACAAGGTCACACCATTGGTGGAATGATGTGATGAACATTCATCTGAAGTATAGCATTATGATCAAAGTCATTATGTTTATATTGCTATAACATCATACGAAGTAATCTTAGTCCTTAGACCATGAGATCATGTTAATTACTAACACCGGAAGAGTATCTTGATAACATCAAACGTCACACCGTAACAGGGTGACTATAAAGGTGGGTTCAGTGCTACGAAGGTGTTATGTTGAGGCGCATGGATAAAGAGTGGGATTTGTCCATCCCGATGACGGATAGATATACTCTGAGCCCTCTCGGTGATATCACATTGAAATAGCTTGCAAGCAAGTTGACATGGTTATATCCTATGGGTACGTAACTTCAGCATACCTAGTCCAGCCCAAGGAAGGCCCACGGCAGACATACGCTGGCCCATGAAGATTTTCGGGTGGCCAAGGCCCATGATGTCTTCGGATCCTTGGAGAGCAAGACTAGAGGAGATAGGAAATTCAAAAGGGTAAAACCCTAGAACTTGTAACCGACTAGGACTACGCCCGGGACCTGCCTAAGTCTATATAAAGGCTAGGAGGGCACGTCCTAGGGCAACTCGACTCATACTTTCGCACACGCATCCACGCCAGATCGAATCTGCGCACCCTGTAACCTTCGGTTCCGCTGTAATCAAAGAGCAGGCAAGCAGGAGTAGGGTTTTCCCTGCGGGGGCCTGAACCTGGGTAAATCTCGTGTCCCCTGGTTGCTTGTCTGTTAACCGTGCCACGATCTCCAGCATCCCCATCTTCTCCAAAACCCAAGTCCATAACAATGGGCATTGACGAGATTAAACCTCGTCAATTGGTGCCGTCTGTGGGAATCGGGGCTGCTGATTGTGCGGTCGTGACGGTTCCGACCCGATCGATCTACAACTCCGCGGCGACGGAGAATCACCTCCTCTTCGGTGCTTTCGACTTCACCACCCACTCGCCGGATACCATGAAGGATTTCGAGCCCGTAGGCGATGGACTCGAAATTCTGTTCGGGAGCTTCTGCTTCCAGGTGGGACAAACTGGCACCCTCCGCCTCCCTGAGCGGGTGCCCGTGCCGTCAATCAGGCCCGCTTCATGGGCTCCACACCCCGTGCTACGCACGTCACCATCAACAGATGAGTTCTACAGCAGCAGCAGCTGCAACTCCGATCTGTGCGATCCACCTTCGGATGAAGGGACCTACGATTCCGGATCCGAAAGCTGCGGCAGCAGCCAACCAATCTGCAGGCGCTATCTGTGCGCCGCAGTCATCCAAACCGACGAGGAAACGCCTAACCCGCCCAACCCCAACCCGCAGGACAGAAACGGCGAAAACGGTGGAAACGGCGAAAACGGGGAAAACAGGGGCCACCTCATCCAACTTAGCAAAGAAGGATGGGTCGAAGCACGCCGCGCCGTCGCAGGCGAAATAGTCCTACCTCTGGACTCCTCACGTGACCTACTGATGGCATACCACTACCTCCTCATCGAGGAGCACAAGAAACAAGTCAAGATGCAGGAGACGCTCGACAAACGCAAGCAAGCAGCCTCCGAGTCCAGCGCGCGACGAGCTGCGCTCTCCGCCATGGCACCCGGCTCTAGCACAAACGGAAACTAGAAACAAGCACCGCTCGGGTGGAAAACATGGACCCGAAGGGCGGCAGCGTGACCGAACTCTCCATACATCGTTCATGGATATGGATGCCGACGGCAACATCATCCCGAAGACGCCACAAGCTGCGATCATGGCAGCTGCGTATCTCACGGCTCACCCACCTCGGAGGGACCCGAAAAGGGCCATGCATAGGTCCGCACTCACCGACTAGGACTAATCGAGGCTGCGCTCCACGAAGACGCTCCTCACGGCCGAAGAAGAAAGCTCCGGCCAAAGCGACGGAGCCCCACTCCCTCATCCGAAGATGAAGAAACACGACCTTCCTCGAAGAAAGAAGAGCTCGCACCGCCATAAACGCGACTATGACGCCAGAGACAAGCTTACACAGCGCAAGATCGACAAAGCCGCGCCAAACGCGCATGCTCGTCTGAATCTGAGATGGATGAAGACGAAGGAGAACTCTGCGGGTCTCGATGCTTCAGCAGATCCGTCCGTGAACACAGATGCCACGCAACTTCAAGCTTCGCCGGATACTCCGAAGTTCAATGGCACGCAAGATCCAAAGTCTGGCTCGGTGACCATCATCATCCGTCAAGCTTCACGGAGGCAACAAAGAAACGCCATGCAATGCCTTCATTGCGGTGACGGTAGGCTGGTCTGGCTTAGCAGCCTATCATCAGGATCCATCCGAAGCTGGGAGGAGCTCGCTTATAGCTTCATCCGAAATTTCAAAGGCACCAGCAAGAGGCCCGCCTCAATCGAAGAGTTGCGAGCCTACACTCAGAGAACGGGTGAATCTATTCGCTCGTACATACTACGCTGGTCTACAACCAAGAACTCCGCAACACACATCTCCGAAGAAAGGGCCATCGACGCCTTCAGGGACGGCGTCAAGCGCCCAGACTTCAAGGAGGAACTTGGGCGTGTAAATCCCAAGACACTCGACCACCTCATGGAAATCACCAACAGTTGGGCAGACGGTGAAGATTGCATCCAGCTGGCGCAATCAGATGAAGAGGACGACTACGGCCGAAGACGCGAACGCCGCAGCAAGAGGAGATCGCGCGTCTACGAGGACCGTGACGGACCCGACATGGTCGCAGCCGGCTACGCCGATCGCTGTAACGACAACAGCCGCAACAGCGGAGGATACCGCAGCGGAAACTTCCACGACAACGGACGACCAACGCAGTCGTGGCAACGCCGCGACCGCGACAACGGACCCTCAGCATTTGACAAACTTTCGGGTCCATGCACCATCCACTTCTACATCGACAAAGAAGATGGCAAAAAGAAAGCTAGCCACATGCTCAAGGACTGCCGCAAGTTCCAGAAACTCAGCGAAGGCATGATGCAGATGAGGCAACAAGCTCCAATTCCTGCGTTGAGCACTGCGCCAGGTGAAATAGCACGGAGCTCCTCCACGCCGCTTATTGGAGGCCCAAATCAACCCGATCGCACAGCAAAACAACGCCGGGTCGTATACCCCCCACCAAAGGAGTGCTAAATATGATCCGGAAGGGCGCCACCAACAGTGCGAAAGAAAATCACGACAAATCAACTTGGCCGTGGCAACTCCGCTGCAATCCCCGAGTACCTCAGCGGATCGGAGTCTGCATCACATTCACTGGCGGATCACCTTGCGGATCCTCGCCCAGGTCATGCTGCCACAGTCTGGAGGCGCAGATCGGAGGCTTCGAGATGAGTCGCGTCTTCATGGACGGCGCCGCATCAACCTAATGTTCGCAAGCACTCTAGCAGCTATGCGGATCCCTTAATGCAGCTGGAACAATCGAACACAACGTTCCACGGCATTGTCGAGGAAGGCATCTTCCCACAGGCAAAGTATGGCTCGACGTCATCTTGAAGCGGACAACTTTCGGCGGGCGCCTAGAATTGAAGTGGTGGACTGGCCGTCGCAATACCATGCCATCATGGGGCGTGTAGCATTCGCAAGGTTCTGGCCGTCCCACTCGCATACCTACTACTCAAGATGCCAGGACCAAGGCGTCATCACAGTCCACGGAGCTTCACCCGATCGGACCAATGCGACGGATTTCAACAAAATCTCCCAGTCTTTCGGCATGCAAGACGAGCTTGTAAGGCTCTGCGAGGTGACGGACAATGGGCTACCCCCAGCCACAAAGCAGAACGCACCTGACATGTCTTTCGACTCCACCATCAACACCACGAAAGTGCAGGTCCATCCAACGGATGCCTCCAAAACGGCGTTGATCGCCAACGACCTCAACCTTGCATAGGAAAGGCACGCTCGTCGAATTCCTCCGTGGCGCTGAAATCTTCGCTGGTGTCCTGCGGACATGCCAGAACTTCGAGGAATTCGCGAGCACGCACTCAATGTCTTCCAGACACCAAGCGGTCAGCAGTCCATCCAAGAGGCGACGGAGCCACGAGCGAAGCTATCGGCAAGGAGATCAACAGATTACTCGCAGACTTCATCCGGGAAATCAAGGCAAGCGAGTGGCTGGCAAACACGGTGATGGTCCCACAGAAGGACACGGACATCCTGCGGATGTGCGTGTACTTCACGTCACGACATAAACACTGCCCTAAGGACCACTTCCCTCTTCCTCGGATCGACCAGATCATCGATTCAACTGCAGATTGTGAGAAACTCTCCTTCCTCGACGCCTACTCAGGCTATAACCAGATTCGACTCAAGGTTGAAGATCAAGAGAAAACAGCGTTCATCACACCGTTCGGAGTCTACTGCTACAACACAATGCCCTTGCTAAGAACACGGTACCACGTACCAGCGATGCATGCAGCCTGCCTCAAGGACCAGATCGGTCGCCGCGTCCAAGTCTATGTCGACGACATAGTCATAAAAACCAGGAGGCAAGAACACTTATCGGCGATCTCCGCGAGGCGTTCGACAACCTTGATCGCTCTGAGGATCAAGCTCAATCGAAAAGTGCGCCTTGGCGTCCCCTCGGGTCAGCTGCTCGGGTACTTCATCTCTCAACGAGGGATCGAAGCGAACCCGAAGAAAATCAAAGCTATCATGACAATGGAGAAGCCGAAAAACCTCAAGGGCGTTCAGCAGCTCGTAGGGCGAGTAGCGGCACTAAGCAGGTTCATCAGCCGCATGGCGAAGGCCCTACCATTTTACCAGGCTGCGCAAAGCGGAACAAGTTCGAGTGGACACGAAGCCAACGACGCATTCGAAAGCCTCAAGCGGCTCCTCTCCACCTCGCCCATTTGGTCACGCCAAAAGCGCGAGCCCTGTTCTTGACGTAGCAGCCACACACGGTGGTCGACAAGTACCGTGGTCGAACGACCCGAAGAAGGCAAGACCCACGGTACAATGCCCAATTTACTACCTCAGCGAGGTTCTCACTCCAACAAAACAGCGGTACCGCACTACGAAGCTGGCCTGGCGTGTTCATGACGGCTCGACGGTGAGCCACTACTTCCGGGAGCATCGGTGATGGTCGTCAACGAGCACCCTAAACAGCATCCTAAATAACCCAGAGGCCACATGCGTGGCCGTGGGGCATTGAACTATCACCCTGGACATCATCTACGAAGCGACACGCAATCAAATCTCAAGTCCTTCCGGACTTCTGGTGCCTTGGATGGAGCTGCAGCTGCACGACACCCGGACATGTCGCGATCTGGACAATGCATTTTGATGGCTCCAAGCGAAGCGGGCGGGGGCAGGAGTCATACTAACCTCCCATAAGGTGACAAGATGAAATACGTCCTCCGGATGAAATTCAGAGCCTCCAACAACGAGGCGAATCTGAAGCCCTCATCCATGGCATGAAGATGGCAAAATATGTGGCGCATAGCAGCGCTGGTCATCTACGGTGACTCCAACCTTGTCGTCAGCAGACGATGAATGAGTGCGGCCACGCCGAAAACATGATCGCTGCACGCCGCGCTATACAACGCATCAAGGAGAATTGACGGCTGCGAACTTGCACGTTGGAAGAGAGAGCAACGAGGAGGATAGACTTCGCCAACATCGGCTCCACTTGTGCAAAGGTACCACCGGTGTGTTCCTCGGACAGATCTGCGTGCCATCCATCAAGCGGAAATTCCCCAAGGAATCACCCGAAGAAGCGAGAACACTCGGGGCTACGCTACCCGAAGGTCATGAAGGACCGAAAAGTTGGATACCGGTTGCCATGGTCAACCTGATGCAGGTCATGGCGGTCGATGAAACTTGGACACGTCCATACCTCCGGTTCACGATAAGCGGAGAATTGCCGACAAACAGATGCCTGGCGCGTATCTCGTCGGTCAAAAGCCTTCACCATCATCAACGGCGAGCTGTACAAACGCAGCATTACGGGCGTACTACAACGGTGCGTCACCATCAATGACGGCAAGGCCATACTCCAAGATATCCACGAGGGCATCTGCGGCCACCACGCAGGTAGCCGCTCCCTCGTCGCCAAAGCTCTGCGAGCAGGATTCTACTGGCCAACGGCCATGAGCGACGCAAAAGACATCGTCCGAAGATGCAACGGGTGCCAACGGTTCGCCAACAAACCGCACGCACCTGGTCGAACCGACCCATACCCATAGCCTGGCCTTTTGCCCAATGGGGCCTTGACATGATCGGCAAACTGCCAAAATCCTCGAAGGGAGGACACGTCTTCCTCCTGGTCGCAGTCGACAAATTCACAAGTGGATCGAAGCCATGCCAGTCACCAACCAGAAGGGCAAAACCGCCGTCAAATTCTTCGAATCCATTGTCTACAGGTTTGGCGTACCGCACAGCATCATCACCGACAACGGATCGAACTTCATCTCCGAAGAATTCCAGGACTTCTGCGAAGGCCTCGGGATCAATATCACGTATGCCTCAGTGGCACACCCGCAAACAAACGGGCAAGTGGAAAAGGCCAACGGCCTAATCGGCGCCGGCATCAAGAAGCGTCTCATGACCTCACTCGAGCACAAAGCTGGAAACTGGACGAAAGAGCTACCGTCTGTCCTGTGGAGCTTATGGACAACGCCAAACAGCTCCACCGGCTACACACCGTTCTTCATGGTACACGGAGCGGCGTGCTACTACCGGCAATCGCCATCAGGCTCCACGAGTCGTCGCGTACAGCGAAGCCGAATCCATGGCTGCACTCGAAGACACCGTCGACACACTCGATGAAGCGCGGGATATAGCAGCCGCTCGATCAGCGGTGTACCAGCAGAGTCTCTGCAACTATCACAGCCGTCGGCTACGCCCAAGGTCCTTCGTCGAAGGAGACCTCGTCTTGCGACTCAAGCAAAAGCGACCGAACAAATTCGATTCACCATGGGAAGGACCATATGTCATCACCGAAGTCATCCCAGGTGGCGCCTATCGCCTCAAGCACGTGGAGTCTGGAGTCGCATACTCCAACCCGTGGAACGTCTCGCACCTGCGACGATTCTACCCGTAGCAACCTACCCCCCTTTTTACTTTCAATAAGGCTTCCAGCCAAGGCTACTCAGCCGAATCATGTACCTCCTCCATTACGATATAAATAAAGCTAAGTACCTCGCCCCCAACCCTCGGTTGACTATTTTCTGCAACTTTACTACATGCTACATACGCACTCGGGGGCTCCCCCACCTCACGATTTCATCGACCGAGGACAAAACGTGTACACCTGAGTAGCTGACCACGTCAGGCAAACGAAAAGGGCACGTACTAAATCAAAGCACTGTGTGCTCGCAAACAAGCAAACCTTTACAACAAAGGGCACATACACGCCCAGCCGCAATATACAAATTTTACATCTATACATTTATTTTCAGGTCCTACCTATTCGAAGAATAACCCGAGCACGCTGCTCAAACAAATCTACAATCTGTTCGCATCTTGCCTTACAGCGCGTAATCTGGATGCATATTCCACTCACCACCATCTGGTCGAGGAGGTGGCCCGATCATACGGCAGCCAAATCTCGTCGGCGGTGCACCCTCACAAGAGACAAGGCAGCCTTCACCCCTGCGATGAGCTGCTGCCGCACCAGCTCCTTGACATTGCTGGCACTCCGAAACTTCGTCAGAAGACCTACAAGGGTCGTTGGCACGGCATCCAACAGAAACATGACGTGCAGCACCGAGGAAAGCGATATGCACTGGCGGAGCACCGCGAAACCTGGTAGACACGATCCCGCACCGTCGCCGGAACTATGGCGCGATCACGATCCATCGGAAGAAGCCGCGGCCTCCATGTCCTGTTGAGTCAAGCAATTGACTCGAACATCAATACGCTCCTTTTCTTCCCTCGGAGCAAGATTGGCACCTGCGACAACCGCACAAAACAAGAGTAAGGCCAGCAGGCTCACCCGAAGAACTGAGCTACAGCCCGAAAGAAGGATCAACTTACATTGCAGCTGCTCGGACAGCCGACCCAGCTCCGCCATCAAATACTCCTCTCTGGCTGCACCACGGTCTGCTTTGGATTTCCAAACGTCAGCGCGACCGCGTAACCCAAGCAAATCTCTCTCCAAGCTGCGCACGCGATCTCGAAGAAATGCGAGCTGCGAGGAATCATCCAATGATGCTCGCAAGGGCCTTTCGGATGAAGTGTCAACTTGGTCAGCACCCGAAGGAACCTATAGCAGCAGAAAAAAGAAGGCACACAGACATTCAGCCAAGGATAGAGCACAACTCGGAGGAATTCATTAAAGTATATAAGGCCACTACGTGGCACAAGGATGATACTACAAAAGATATTTACAACAAAAATAGACTACAAACTACCCTACGTCTACTATGCCTAAGGCGGAGGACACTGAGTCACCTCAGAACCAGACTGCCTAGCTTTGGCCTCGCCCTGCTGCCGCAATGCATACTTAGACAACAAGTCAATGAGCTTGGTCCCATATAAATGCAGCGGCGGAGTAGGCGGCAAAGGCTACCTCGGATCCATCCAGCTGTAGGCATCCGAAATGTCTGGGGCAGGTCAGCTCGCCCGCCGCCATGGCCATCGCCAGGCCAGCCAGACGCGCCGATGCCCTTACGCTTATGCAGCTGCAGTAACCGGTGAGCCTCTACTGGGCATCCACGTCTTGAGGATCGCCCTTGGAAGAGCTCTGGTAGAAGCGACCAAGGACCTCTTTCGCCTTGGCAAGGGAGTTGACGACGGTGCTGCAGCGGTGTTCGACCGCTAGTGTGGCATCATCTTGAGCACTCCGTGCTCGAGCACCTTGATCAAACTCGATACTGCGGCATCTGAGACAAAAGAAGAAAACATGAAGAAAAGCAACATAGAAGAAGATCCGTGAAAAAGAAGCAAGTACAAAGCTAGCGCTCACCGAAATAGCCTTGGCAGCATCCATGAGCTTCTCCCACCCCTTTTTCACGGCGGCATAGCGGTGGCCAGCTGCTCCTCACGATCTGCGGCCTCTGCTGCGGGCGCTCTTTCGCTTGCTGCCTTCGTCATCTCAGCTCAAAGCGCTCTCTCGCCCAGCGACTTCGCCTTCCGATTGGCCAAGGCTCTTCTTCAGAGCATCGACCTCACGGAGAGAGTCGTTATGCTCCTCTGCATTTACAACAAGCAAGTGTCAAAGAACAGGACCAGGATAAGCAAGAGAAGTACTACAAGGCAGACGAATACCTTGAAGCTGCCACAGTTTCGCCTCCAGCGTCAGGCGTTCCTCCACCAGCCGCTTGGCCTCTTGGACAAAAGGCTGCAACAACAGGCAATAGTAGTAAGAGCAGGACTTGGGGGCTACGCCCAACACAAAGAAGCATAAACAACATCAGCATACGAAGGCACTCGGGGGCTCCCCCCGTAACATCAAGCAGAAAAACTTACGTGCTCCGAAGGCGAACCATGAGCCCGCTGCGAAATTCTGGCGCAACCACCAGCCTCTCCTGCAGGAGGAAGGCGCAACATCACGAGAAGTCGCCACCGTCGAGGAGGAGGCGACGCAATGTTTGACTCCCCCATCATCTCGAGCGCCCCATCACTAGAGCCGTCGGAGGATTGCCTGCATACGAACCAATCAACACAGGTGCAAAAATAACAAGGGAACAAAGGACAACAGTGGCAACAAGAAAACTTACGAGCCCAACGCGCTCAGGTCGAAGATAGGAGAAGCCCTTCGGGCCCTCTTCTCCTCCTTCTTTTCTTCCTTCTTCTCCTCCTTCTTCTCTTCCTTCTTCCGCTTTCTTTGGCGGGTGCGAGCAACAGCCCGCCTGCAGGAATGGCGAGGAAGGGAGGAAGAACCCCATGGACATCATCATGGCGCTCAAGGCCCGGAGGATTTACGGGAGTCGGAGGAGTCGAGGCATCTGACGACTCGCTAGAGCTCCGTGATCGCTTGCGCGAATGGTCCTCACTCGATTCATCGGCATCCTCCGCTGGGGATCGCGCTGACGGTAGTTCGGACACGGAATCCACCACTTCATTATCCGGGGCATTCGGATACCTCTCGGGCAACGGTGGTGCCATGCCCGGCACTTTGAAGCTCTGCAAAAGGAAAAGGAACTTTGTTAGCAAACAAAGGAAAAAGTACACAACTAACAAAAACAAAAGGGGAGCACTACGTGCGCAAATCTACACCTTTGGTACGACCAACGTCGAAGAAAAGGGAGGAGTCAGCGACTTCCCCGGGATTTCTTTGTCGGCCTTGAACTTCAACAGCGCGCGAAGAGCCTTGTCAAGTTCCACCTCGGAGATTTTCTCACTCGAAACCCTCGTCGGATCACGGAGCCCAGAATAAAGAAACATCGGACGCGCCCTCGCTTGGAGAGGCTGCACCCGACGCTCAAGAAACGTCCGGATGATGTCGACACCGTTCACCTCCTTCTCAGGAATCAATTGGAGATCCTCCACCCGATGATACAGGGCCTCTATCTCCGC
Organism: Avena insularis; assembly: GCA_023614405.1. Classification (NCBI taxonomy): domain Eukaryota; kingdom Viridiplantae; phylum Streptophyta; class Magnoliopsida; order Poales; family Poaceae; genus Avena; species Avena insularis. The sequence continues at coordinate 258,577,166 of CM042690.1, read as the reverse complement.
CACTTCACTGTCTAAGATTTGGTTTTTCCAGGATCTTTTCTTCTCAATCAATTGGGAGGGGTCAAAAGGAACGAGACCAAAATCTTGCCCGAGCGATCGGAGTCACGGATGTAAAACCATTTCCTCCTTGATCTTGGACAGATTCGGACATGGAAAAGGAAAAAATTGCACATTGGGACGAGGGAGATGATGAAACCCCAATGGGATACACACCATCCGAACAGACGCCTCTTCACGGAATAAAGCTTCGGAAGAGGCCAAAGTGACTCAATGCCAAGCCAACACTTTCAAGCGTGATAAAACACGCAATGTGGAGAAGGGAGTTGGGAGGCAGATGATGGAGTTGAACCCCATAGAAAAAGCAGTCCACAAAGGAAGTCATGGACGGAAAAGAAAACGCGAATCATGAAGGCAACAAACATAACCCGATACCCAGATGGGGGCGGGGATTACCTCATTCGGGGAGTCTCACGGCCGTCGTGTCTTGCGGGATCGGGCTCGCTGCGCAGTTGCGGAGATCGCTCTCCGCGTTCGATCGCCGCCGACCACCGTCGGTGGCCGGCGATGGCGGTGCCCTTCTTGCCTCGGCGGCGCTGGTCCCAACTGCAGATGAGGACTTCTTTGATTTCCCCATGGCGCTTCTGGCGGTGGTGGCGTTGCCAAAGAAAGACAAAGAAATGTGGAGGAAACTCTCAGCGCAACAAGAATAGCTCAAACGAGGCGGTGAATAGATGAGCGCTGCGGTGAAAAACAAACCACGATTTGACGGGGATTATAACGGCGAAGGCGGCCGCGCTGGCCGTCCATCGAGAAGACCTAACGCCAGCGGTAGATCTGGCGTACACGTGTCGACACCAAAAGCGAACCGTCGTTACCACGCCGTCCACTACGTGCGAAAATCGAGGAGACGCGTAATCATCTCCACGCGGCGTGACGGTCAATTCAAAGTCAGCAAATGGGACCGCCCGTCCGATCAAGTCATCTACGGCGTAGCACGCTTGAGGTCATCGATCGTAAGCACTGACGTCATCAAAAGCTATACTAGCACCACTTCGGCTCCACAGCTAAAAGTACTCACTCGAATCTACGATTCGACTAAATACTTGGGGGCTACTCCTATCAGGAGCGCTGGCCGCGCACCCGACAGACAAATGAGGACAAAATTATTTCTCTGAGTCCTACGTCGAGTTTATGACTCCACTACGGACTCGGGGGCTACTCCCATAGGGAGGATGGATTTAAGCATCCGAAAATTTTCGAGTCCTGCGGACCTAATGATTGAAACAATGCTTAAACTAAAAGTCTTCGTTCGAGTCTACGACCCGAACAGACACTTGGGGGATACTCCCATAGGGAGCGCTGGTCGCGCACCCTATGAATTCTTCGAGTGCGATCCTTCGGATCAGCATGCAAAACTTTTCGGCAACTCTGCCCTAATTGACGCTAAGTGAGCAACGTTCTCCTTGGCTACCCGAAACACCTCCGCGGTGATAAATATTCGGATGTTGCGTCTGCGACGCAAAGATAAGACCTACAGATATCATCTGATGGCACAGCAACTTTTGACTGCTTTCTGCTAGTATGAATCTGTACCAGAATGCGATGAAAAATCCCGACTGGCGTTGGGTACACCAATTAAAATCACTGGAATTCCACTCCTATAAGTCCTCCGCTGAGTTGAATTCGTCGGCATATGTTCCAGGCCTGGGTTAAGGGACCCGAACACGAAGAAGATCGTGTTGTTTCGTCCTAAGGCGATTAAGCGACCTGATCCGTCGGGTGAGTCAGGCACACGCATCAACAATCCCTACACACATATACTATTAACATATAACTGCTCCCGAAGGATGGAAGAGTCCTTAGCCGAATCTACGATTCGAATGATCACTCGAGGGCTACTGACATGGTTATATCCTACGGGTACGTAACTTCAGCATACCTAGTCCAGCCCAAGGAAGGCCCACGGCAGACATACGCTGGCCCATGAAGATTTTCGGGTGGCCAAGGCCCATGACGTCTTCGGATCCTTGGAGAGCAAGACTAGAGGAGATAGGAAATTCAAAAGGGTAAAACCCTAAAACTTGTAACCGACTAGGACTACGCCCGGGACCTGTCTAAGTCTATATAAAGGCCAGGAGGGCACGTCCTAGGGCAACTCGACTCATACTTTCGCACACGCATCCACGCCAGATCGAATCTGCGCACCCTGTAACCTTCGGTTCCGCCGTAATCAAAGAGCAGACAAGCAGGAGTAGGGTTTTCCCTCCGGGGCCTGAACACAGGTAAATCTCGTGTCCCCTGGTTGCTTGTCTGTTAACCGTGCCACGATCTCCAGCATCCCCATCTTCTCCAAAACCCAAGTCCATAACAATGGGCATTGACGAGATTAAACCTCATCACAAGTGATGTGATCACTAGAATGTTATATCACGGGAACGAGAAAAGAGTGCATGCCGGTAACGAGATCAAACTAGGTATGGAGATACCGATGATCGAATCTCGGACATGTAATATATCGCGAGACAAAGGGATTTAGTTACTAGCGTTAAAGGTTCTCACGATCACAGAAGTCATCGTTGAATGTGTAGGAGTCAGTATGGATCTCCAGGTCCCGCTGCTGATTATTGATCGGAGAGGAGTCTCGATCATGTCTGCATTATTCGCGAACCGTAGGGTGACACACTTAAGGGATACCGACACCATTTGGAGCAAATATGTTTCAGATAAAGATTTAATAAAGTGCTGGAATTATTTCAATAGACACCGAAACTGTTTCGGGTGAAATTGCTGAAATTGGTTCTGCATGTAATATTGAAATGTTGCAGGGGGTTTTATGTGAATGTTTGTTAATTAAAGTAATTAACAAAATTCTGAATAAAAATAATAAAAGAGTTTTATTAAATGAGAGAGCATTAAATCTGGAGAAATTTAATGCATTTAAAGTGGAGACTTTAAAAGAGAATGTGAAGGGGCAAATTTATGTGGAGGGAGTTACCACCACATGAATGGAGGAGGTGAAGAGTCACCTCCTCCATGTGCCGGCCATGAAGGAGGGGAACCCCCTCCTCCTATAAAAGTCCACCCCCTCCTTACTTCTCACACACACCTCCTTGTGAAGGATCTCTCTCCCCCTCTAGTATTATTCCCCCATGGTCTCATATTAGCGAGATACATGTTCCCGGTGGCTTTATCTGGAAAGGAGTTGCTGCTTCCGCTGCTTTGCTGGAGCGAGGGACGGAGGTTGTCGGGGTACCGGACGTGTGTGCGATCACGGATGCACAGCGCTGCGGTGCTGGACTGGACTTGGTGCTGAGCTGGATCGATGGGCGTGCTAGAGCCGGACCTGGACTTCATCACGATCTTGAGATCGGCAAGTGTCGACTACATCAACCACGAGTTCCTACTCGTTAACAAAGCTCGTTGTCGAGGGTAAGTTCGTTGGATGTATGTCCACCCATTGCTTTGTACCTAGTAGATAGATCTTGGCGTGTAGTTCACACCGTAGGAAATTTTTTGTTTTCTATGCTGCAGACCCAACACGACGGCACCGGCGATTGCCCCAGCATCATGGTTCCCTCCATCGATCGGCACCCTCAGCGAGCTCAATGCTCCGGCGGCAGCTGGGAACATGGTCAGCGACAGCAGTTGATAGATTCTTTTAAAAGAAAAGGAATTGCTAAAAGAGAATCTATAAAATATTTGGCAGAAAATAAAAGGTTAGAGATGTCCAACTTAGGTATATAGAAGATATACATGTTATGGCTATATTCCTTGCTTGTTAAACAATGTGGTTCTTAGGTATTGGATACCGGTATTGGATACCGAATTGGTTGGTATGAAGTGTCATACAGGACAACGCAATTCATGAACTACAATGGCCTAAGTAACTAGCAAGAGAATGAGTGATGATGTTCATCGAAAACAAATAAAGTGTTATTGTGTTTTTCGTTGTCATCAAACCAAGCCTTCAAGATTTGTTTTAAATAATTGTTATTTTGTTCCGGTATCATGAGAACAATGGTTGTTCAAATAATTACCGTATTCCATAAAGGATGGATGAACTTTTACAAGTCTAGTTGGAGAAATCACATCCATAAATACTATTGCTAAAATGTCACAAGACAAATGATTGAAAGATCACTTATGAAGTGACATCGCTGTTTAAATTATATTTGAAAGAAAACATGAAGAAACTCCATGTTGATGGATTTTTGGAGTCTTTGATTTTGATCAATTGACGCATGTGAGACTTTCCTCGAGATAATTGAAACTCCGTCCATAGGCCAGAGAGGAACGGATGACTAGCTTATTGGAAATTGTGCATGCTGATGTGCATAGTCCATTATGTGTAGCCATATGCGATGGATCTTTTTTCTTCATATGCTTTCTCCGAAAATTTGAGTGAATATATCTGTATATTTACTTAATAAGGAAGAAGTATGAAACATTTGAAAATTGTTCAAAGACTTTCAAGATGAAGTGGAAAATCATTGTAACAAGAAAATAAAGAGTTTATGATTCGATCATAAAGGAAGATATTTGAGTTACATGTTTAGCAAAAACACCTAAGACTTGAGGAATTGTTCCATGATTTGTGTTTCCCGATAAACCATAGGAGTATGGCATATTCGAGAGATAAAATCAAACCATGTTTGACATGGTAAGATCAAGGGTGTCATTTATAACACTGCCATTATATTTTAAGGATTAAAGCTTTAGAGACTACCGCTTTTTCACTGAAAAGATCACCATCGTGATCCGTTGAAATGACACCATATGAGTTATGGTTTGGGATAAAACCCGAATTGTCTTTTCTTAAATTTTGGTATGCTATGCATAAGTAAAATGTTTACAACCAAAGTCGGATAAGCACGTCTTTGTAGGATATCCCAAAGAATTTGTTGGGAATTTCTCCATAACACCAAGGACAAAAGAGTTTATCGCTTAGAACGTCAAGTTTCTTGAGAAGGAATTTTTCGCGAAAAGTTAAGTGGGAGGACAATAGAACTTTGATAAGGTTGTTGAACCTTAGCTATATGTGCTAAGTAGCGCAGAGCCGGAAAGTGTCCTGGTGGTGGCCACAATGCTCATGGCTCTCGTGATTACAAAGGGTGTGATCTTAGAGATTAGAGTTCCTATTGAACCATGTGGGTCGGTAAGAATCAAATAATAAGATTTGAGCAAGTCGTTATTGTTTTGACAATGATGAATCGACTGCATGCAAAGAAGCGATGATGGGCCCTGACTCCATAAAATGACTAGAAGTCATAGAATCCGTGATAGTATCCATACACGAGAAATCAAGTTTCTGAACTTGGAAGACCCTCCGGAAAGGCGTGAAGCCTATCGGTCGTGTTTGGATCTATAAAGAAATGGACATGGATGTTTAACATCTATGAAATAGTCGACATGTCGGAAAGAAGTTTACGGGAATGTTCAAGGAGTTGACTATGACAAGATATGATATTTCATAGCGATATATAGTCTTGACGGATTAATGTAGCAACCACTACATATAATTTGGTATATGGTAGTTGAATAAACAAAACAAGGTTCTTCTAATAGAACGGTAACCTAGGACATGTACATGACATGGTCCGAAGGGTTTTGTTTATTCATAGGGTTCTATAAGGGCATGCAAACTTCAATAGTTGAAGTAAGCATAGTGGAGTTGGAATCTTCACCATGATGAAACTGTTAAAAGAGTTTAAATTCATCGGAGATGATGAAGATGCTTGCATTTGCAAGAAATTAAGTGGGAGCGCTGAGACATATTTCTAATACATTATGTAGAGGACATATTGTTGATTGGAAATGATGTATCTTGTATTGACACAAGTTAAGAATTTCATTAAAATAAGATTTCGATGAAAGACTTGGGCAAACCCGGAATATTAGGCATCAATATCTATATGGATAGATTAAGGCGCTAATATGGTTGTGCCAGACATACATATATGAGATATTGAAAGGGTTCAATATGGAAACAATAAGAAAGGTTCTTGCTGCATGGAAAGGATTGTATCAAAATTCAAGTGTTTCAACACTTGGTGGGTAAAATCACATGAAGATTTTGATCGATTATACCATGATATGTATATATCCAGAATGTCCTATGCTCTAAATGTTATGAGCATATACCAGAATGATTCATAAGATGATCATTGGACAATAGTAAAGATATTCTTATGAGCTTTGGAAGAACTAAGAATATATAATGTATAAGTGACAAATAGTTAAAGGTAGTTCATTGTAAAGTGTTACATTGATACTAATTTTGTCACAAGATACAAATTAAATTTATCTCAATTTAGACTATGGGTGGCACAATGTAATGGAAAGGATGTTCCATGATGGATTTGGATGAGTTCCAAAGTTGAGACATTGTGACGGATACTACAACAAAAGGCTAAGTATATGACTGCTATAGTAGCAGCAAAGGAGGGCATTTGTGTTAAGTAGTTTGTTATCAAACTAGGTGTGGTTCAAAGTGGGCTAATAAAATGAAGATATATTGTGTGACAATAATATCAACATATTTTGAGCCGAACGAACTAAAGGTCTCACCAAAGGACCAAATCTATGCAATGCCATCTCATTTGAGAATGAGTGATGCGTAGAGACGCAGACATGCAAATACACACGGACCTAAAATTATCAGATCCAGAGATTATGTTAACCACTAGCAATAGCGTATATGCAACACCAGAAAGCCATAGGTGTTCAATACGCAAAGTTTTTCAAACTAGATTATTGACTCTAGTGCAAGTGGGAGACTGAAGGGAATATGCCCGAGAGGCAATAATAAAGTGGTTATTATCTTATTCCATGTTTATGATAAATGTTTATTTTACATGCTAGAATTGTATTGATCGGGAAACTGTGTTTAATAAACAAAAAGGGTTCCTAGTTATGCCTCTCTTGTAGACTAGCTTGTTGATTAACAAGATGATCAAGGTTTCCTGATCATGGACATTGGATGTTGTTAATAACAAGGTCACACCATTGGTGGAATGATGTGATGAACATTCATTCGAAGTATAGCATTACGATCAAAGTCATTATGTTTATATTGCTATAACATCATACGAAGTAATCTTAGTCCTTAGACCATGAGATCATGTTAATTGCTAACACCGGAAGAGTATCTTGATAACATCAAACGTCACACCGTAACAGGGTGACTATAAAGGTGGGTTCAGTGCTACGAAGGTGTTATGTTGAGGCTCATGGATCAAGAGTGGGATTTGTCCATCCCGATGACGGATAGATATACTCTGGGCCCTCTCGGTGATATCACATTGAAATAGCTTGCAAGCAAGTGATGTGATCACTAGAATGTTATATCACGGGAACGAGAAAAGAGTGCATGTCGGTAACGAGATCAAACTAGGTATGGAGATACCGATGATCGAATCTCGGACATGTAATATATCGCGGGACAAAGGGATTTAGTTACTAGCGTTAAAGGTTCTCACGATCACAGAAGTCATCGTTGAATGTGTAGGAGTCAGTATGGATCTCCAGGTCCCGCTTCTGATTATTGATCGGAGAGGGGTCTCGATCATGTCTGCATTATTCGCGAACCGTAGGGTGACACAGTTAAGGGATACCGACACCATTTGGAGCAAATATGTTTTAGATAAAGATTTAAGAAAGCGCTGGAATTATTTCAATAGACACCGAAACTGTTTCGGGTGAAATTGCTGAAATTGGTTATGCATGTAATATTGAAATGTTGCAGGGGTTTTATGTGAATGTTTGTTAATTAAAGTAATTAACAAAATTCTGAATAAAAATAATAAAAGAGTTTTATTAAATGAGAGAGCATTAAATTTGGAGAAATTTAATGCATTTAAAGTGGAGACTTTAAAAGAGAATGTGAAGGGGCAAATTTATGTGGAGGGAGTTACCACCACATGAATGGAGGAGGTGAAGAGTCACCTCCTCCATGCACTGGCCATGAAGGAGGAACCCCCTCCTCCTATAAAAGCCACCCCTCCTCACTTCTCACACACACCTCCTTGTGAAGGATCTCTCCCCTCTAGTATTATTCCCCATGGTCTTGGATTAGCGAGATACATGTTCCAGTGGCTTTATCCGGAAAGGAGTTGCTTGCTTCCTGCTTTCTGGAAGCGAGGGACGGAGGTTGTCGGGGTACGGGGCGTGTGTGCGATCACGGATGCAGCTGCTGCGGTGCTGGACTTGGTGGTGCTGGGCTGGATCGATGGGCGTCTTTGGGCGGACTGCTGGACTTCATCACGATCTTGAGATCGGCAAGTGTACGACTACATCAACCACGAGTTCCTACTCGTTAACAAAGCTCGTTGTCTACGAGGGTAAGTTCTCGTTGGATGTATGTCCACCCATTGCTTTGTACCTAGTAGATAGATCTTGGCGTGTAGTTCACACCGTAGGAAATTTTTTGTTTTCTATGCTGCGGACCCAACACGACGGCACCGGCAATTTCCCCAGCATCATGGTTCCCTCCATCGATCGGCACCCTCAGCGAGCTCAATGCTCCGGCGGCAGTTGGGAACATGGTCAGCGACAGTAGTCGCGACTCCGATCTAAGCGATCTGGCCACTGAAGATGGAACCTACGGTTCCGGATCTGAAAGTTGTGGAAGCAATAGCTTCCCAAACCACTTCATGTGCGCCGTCATCAACGCAGGCGACACCTCCGCCAACCGCGGTAACAGTGGCAACCCCGGCAACGGCACCGATCCACCTAATCGCGGCAACGGTGGTAACACCGGCAACGGCACCGACCCACCCAACGCCGGTAACGGCGGTAATGGTGGCAACGGAGGAGCAGTCGAACCTCCTAGCATGATCAACGAGCAAACCGGCGAACGCGTCGTGATCAGGCTCAACAAGCAAGAGTGGGATCGCTGCCGCGAAGCCCTACGAGGTGCACCTCTACCCTTCGGGTCCCCGCTGGAACTGCTGATGGGCTACCACTGGCTCCTAAAAGAGGAATTCAAGCGCAAAAAACAAGCAATCGCGCAACTTGAGGCGCGTAAAAAGGCGGCGGACGAGTCGAGCCTTCGTCGCGCTGGGCTCACCTCCTTCGGAGGATCCTCCTCAAGAGACAACGAGCACCTCGCCAAGAAAAGGCAATCGCGGATGGCTCACCTCACCGAACAAGAACGCATAGACGCCACGAAAGTCCTCAACTTCGGCTCTATGACAGTCGACACGAGAGGCAACATGGTTCCCAGGACACCGCAGGCCGCGGTGACAGCAGCCACCATGTACCTTCTCAATAACTAGCCACCAGCTGGAGATCCCCGAACGGCCATGCACCGATCTACGATCGCGGGCCTAGGGATAATCGAGGCCGCCCTCGACAAGCAACCAGTACCAGACCCAAAAAAGGGCAAAGCGTTAGCAAAGCGCTACTCCTCGCCCTCGTCCAGTGATGACAGTCACGACCTGTCTCGGCACCGCCGCTCACGACGACACGATCGTGACTACGATGCACGCGACAAACTCACGCAGCGCAAGATCGACAAGTCAAGGGCACGACGTGCTCGGTCGACTGACTCAGAAGAAGAAGATGGGGAGCTCTGCGGCGCCAGATGCTTCAGCAGATCCATCAGGCAAAAGCGAATGCCCCCATCGGAGAACCCGAAATTTGACGGTCTGCAGGACCCCAAGATCTGGCTGGAGGATCACATCTCCTCCGTCAGGCTACATGGAGGCGGTCAATCGCCATGCAATGCTTGCAGCTACAGGCTGCAGGCGCCGCCGGGCATGGCTCAATAACCTCCCACCGGATCCATTACGCTGGGATGAGCTGGTCTATAACCCGTGCAACTTTAAGGGCACGTACAAACGCCCCGCCTCACTCGAAGAACTGAGATGCTGCCAGCAAAGATCTGGCGAATCGCTGCGCTCTTACATCCAAAGGTGGTCCATCATCAAGAACTCCGCGGAAAACATCTCGGAAGACCAGGCGATTGATGCATTCAACGGTGGTGTCCGCCGCATGGAACTTAGGGAGGAGCTAGGCCGCTCAAAGCCCCAGACCATCGACCACCTGATGGAGATCGCGAATCGGTGGGCCGATGGAGAAGATTCAGTGAAGAATCGCATTCACTCTGATGAGGAGGCAGAACTCGAACGAAGACGCGACCGCCGGAGTAAGCGTCGCATGCGCGTCTACGATGATCGCGATGACGTCAACATGGTCGCAGTCGGCTACGCCGATAGACGCGACGATAACTGCAACAGCGGATACCGCAGTGGTGGATACCGCGACTCCGGGAAAACCACACAAGTGTGGCAACGCCGCACTCGCGATGAAGCACCCGCGACCTCCATCGAGGACAAACTGTCCGGGCCATGCACGGTACACTTCTACATCGACAAGCATGATGGCAAGAAAAAGTCCAGCCACCTCCTCAAGGACTGCCGCGAGTTCCTCAAGCTACACGAAGGATTGGTTCGGATGAACCGCAATGCAGTCGAAAGAGGCTACGGAGCCGCTCCAGGCGCCGTGGCACATGGCGCAACACCACCACCACCTGGGCCACCCCCGAACGGAGCTGCACCAGACCAGCACCACGAAGGCAAACCGTACCCACGGGCCATGGGTACCATGATGATCCAAAAGGGGCGCCCCTCCAATAGGGTGTAGAAGGCCATCACTCGCCAAGTCAACTTGGCCACGCACTCGCCACCATCCACCACTGAGTACCTCAGTGGCAGTGAGTCGTGCATTACCTTCGACAAACGCGACCACCCGCCTCAAGTACCTCGCCCAGGTCATTGCCCCCTCGTACCTGAGGCGCAAATTGGAGGCTTCGACATGAGTCGCGTCTTCATGGATGGCGGAAGCGGCATCAACCTCATATGCGCGAGTACCTTGCGAGCAATGAGGATCCCTCTAACCTGCTTGGAGGCATCAGACACAACGTTCCACGGCATCGTCCCAGGGAAAGGCGTATACCCCCTGGGAAAATTCAACCCCGACGTCATATTCGGCACGCCAAGGAACTTCCGGCACGAGCGCATTGACTTTGAGGTCGTCGACTGGCCCTCACAGTACCACTGCATCCTCGGACGCGTAGCGTTCGCTAGGTTCATGGCGGTACCCCACTACGCCTACCTGCAGATGAAAATGCCAGGTCCCAACGGTGTCATCACGATCAACGGAAGCTTCGAGCGATCTAACAGTTGCGACAGGGAATTCAACAGAATCTCCCAGTCCTTCGGCATGCAGGAGGAGCTCGCGCAATTGAAGGAAACGACATACAACAGTCTGCCCCCCTGAGTAGGCCAAGCTCACCTGACCTCTCCTTCGACTCATCTGTGCACACAAAGAAGGTGCAGGTCCATCCATCAGATCTCGTTAAAACGGCCCTCATCGCTAACAACTTGAGTCCCGCATAGGAACTCGCGCTCGTCAAATTCCTCTGTGAGCACTGGAAATTTTCGCCTGGTGTCCTGCGGACATGCCAGGAGTTCCCAGGGAATTGGCCGATCACGCACTCAACGTCAACCCCGACGCAAGGCCAGTCAAGCAAACAATCGGTATGCGAGCCACGGCGCGAGCGGTCAGAATGGAGATCAACAGACTCCTCGAGGACAAATTCATACGCGAGATCAAGGAAAGCACTTGGCTTGCCAATACGGTGCTGGTACCAAAAAGGACACGGATATCCTACGGATGTGTGTGGACTTCACTTCTTTAAATAAGCACTGCCCAAAAGAGCACTTCCCGCTACCACGGATTGATCAAATCATCGACTCCACCGCCGGATGTGAGCGCCTCTGCTTCCTCGATGCCTACTCAGGCTATAACCAAATTCGGATGAAGGAGGAAGACCAAGAGAAGACCGCGTTTACAACGCCCTTCGGTGTGTTCTATTATAACACAATGCCCTTTGGGCTAAAAAACGCGGGAGCCACATACCAGCGGTGCATGCAGGCTTGCCTCAAGGAGCAACTGGGTCGCAACATCCAAGTCTATGTCAACGACATAGTAATCAAAACCAAGGAAGAAGCCTCTCTAATCGACGACTTGCGTGAAACCTTCGCCAATCTTGATCGTTACCGGATAAAGCTCAATCTGGACAAATGCGCCTTCGGTGTACCATCTGGGCAGCTGCTTGGGTATCTCATCTCCGCGAGAGGGTTTGAGGCAAACCCGAAAAAGATAAAGGCCATACTGGCCATGGAGAAGCCAAAGAACATAAGAGGCGTCCAGCAACTAGCCGGACGAATCGCGTCCCTCAGTCGATTTATCAGTCGAATGGGAGAAAAGGCGCTGCCCTTCTATCAGCTCCTCCGCAAAGCTGACAAATTCGAGTGTACCAATGAAGCGCAAGAAGCATTCGAAGACCTCAAGCGCCTGCTATCCACCTCGCTAGTATTGGTGACTCCACGAGAAAGGGAACCACTGCTGCTGTACATCTCCGCTACCAACCAAGTGGTTAGCACAGTGCTCGTTCTCGAGCGGGTCGAGGAAAACAACGTCCACGGCGTACAACGCCCGGTATACTACCTCAGCGAGGTCCTCACGCCAACAAAACAGCGGTACCCGCACTACCAGAAGCTGGCGTACGGCGTCTTCATGATTGCCCGGCGACTGCGCCATTACTTCCAGGAACACCCAATCGTGGTAGTCAACGACGCCCCATTGGGACATATCCTCAATAACCCCGACGCCACGGGACGAGTCGCGCTTTGGGGAATCGAACTGTCTCCACGAGACATCACATACGAAAAGCGCGACGCAATCAAGTCGCAAGTTCTCCCTGACTTCCTCGTGCATTGGATGGAAAACCAACTCCCGGACAAGCCAGATATGTCCTACCTCTGGACAATGCACTTCGATGGGTCCAAGAGGAAAGATGGAGCAGGAAGCGGTGTCATCGACATCACCTCAAGGGGACAAGCTGAAATACATCCTGCGAATGCAGTTCACAGCCTCAAACAACGAGGCTGAATACGAGGCCCTGTTGCACGGGATGAGGATGGCAAAAGCCTGCGGCGCAAAGAGGCTAATCATATATGGCGACTCCAAGCTGGTCGTCAACCAAACAATGCACGAGTGCGATGCACTGAATGACAACATGATCGCATACCGTGACCTCTATGACACACTCGAAGGAGACTTCGATGGTTGCGAGTTGCGACACATAGGTCGTGAAAGCAATGAGGAGGCGGACGCACTCGCCAACATAGGCTCCACCTGCGCACCCATACCACCTGGGGTATTTCTCGAGCGCATATGCGAACGCTCCATCAAGCCAAAGGCCGTAGAGAAGAAAACAAGCGCAGCAACGGACTCGGGGGCTACGCCACCCAATGAGCCAATGGCACTCGATGACTTGGAGCTCGACACGGGACTCGAGGGACCAATGAGCGTCATGATGATCGAACAATCCTGGACGCAACCGTACATTACGTACCTCCTCAGCAAGCGCCTACCGGACGACCTGACAGACGCACGACACATCACGCGATGCTCCAAGGCATTCGCCGTTATCAACGGCGAACTGTATAAACGCAGCATCACAGGCGTGTTACAACGATGCGTCTCCCTAGCCGATGGAAGAGCAATCCTCCTCGACATCCATGAAGGGACCTGCGAGCACCACGCCAGCAGTCGCGCCCTTGTCGCCAAAGCTCTACGAGATGGATTTTACTGGCCCACGACCATGCGCGACGCCGAGGACATAGTCCAAAAGTGCAGCGCTTGTCAGTGATTCACGGACAAGCCACACGCACCAGGCGCAGAACTACGGCCCATTCCATTGGCCTGGCCCTTTGCACAATGGGGGCTTGACATGGTGGGCAAGCTCCCAAGGTCCTCGCAAGGAGGCTACGTCTACCTCTTGGTCGCAGTCGACAAGTTCACCAAATGGATCGAGGCCATGCCAGTGACCAAGCAATCAGGGCACAGCGCGGTCAAGTTCTTCGAATCCAGTGTCTACCGTTTCGGCGTGCCGCACAACATCATCACTGACAACGGAACGAACTTCACATCCAAGGAGTTCCAAGAATTCTGCGGAAACCTGGGGATCAACATCAGTTACGCCTCAGTCGCGCATCCACAGACCAACGATCAGGTGGAAAAAGCAAACAGGCTCGTCTATAGCGGCATCAAGAAGCGACTCCTTCGACCACTCGAGCAAGCTGCGGGTTGCTGGCCAGATGAGCTCCAATCCGTACTCTGGAGTCTACGAACAACTCCAAACAGCACCACGGGCTACACACCATTCTTTATGGTGCATGAGCGAAGCATTACTACCGCGAAGTGCGATACAAGGCGCGCGTGTAGTAAACACAGCGAACAAGAGTCATCTCTTGCACTCAAAGACTCCGTCGATCTCCTCGACGAGGCAAGAGAAATCGCCGCAGAAAGATCCACGATCTACCAGCAGAACCTGCGCAACTACCACAGCAGAAGGCTTCGCCCCAGATCCTTCATCGAAGGTGACCTGGTCCTACGACTGAAGCAGCAGGGGCATCTCAAGCTCGAATCCTCCTGGGAAGGACCGTACATGATTACAGAAGTAATCCCAGGTGGCGCCTATCGCCTTCAAGATTTAGAGGCGAAGTCGCACCCCAACCTGGGCGTCGCTGGCTGCGGCCTTCTACCCTTGTCGTTTTCTTTACTTTTACATCGCAAATAAGGCTATTCAGCCAAGACTACTTAGCCGCACATTGTACTTCGTGCTATTCTTCGAATAAATAAAAGCTAAGTGCCCTGAAACTCTGTGCCCTCCTTTACTTTGTCAATTTTCATACTCGGGGGCTACGCCACCCTATACACATATGTTCTTCGAACAAAAACGCGACATCCTGAGTAGCTGGCACATCAATCGAACCCCCTAACACAAACTCAACCCAGCTGCAACGCACCTGACACGTTGACAAGGGAACGAGATAAAAAGATGGCCAGGCTAACGAAAAGGACTCGCATAAGTGCAACGCACCCAACGCTTATAAAACTATTTGTACACATTCAACAATAAATTATCTACAAATATATATGAGCTTTACAACACTAGTACACTTATGTGCAGGATACATATTTGGCTACCCTTGCAACAGAAGAACATTAGTCTGTTCCTCGAAGAAGTCGACGATCTCCTCGGCTGGACGGTCCACCGCCTGATAGTGCGGCACCATGTTCCAGGAAGATCCTGCTGGTGGCACCGGTGGCCCAGAGCCAATGGAGGCGACATCCACGTCAGGCCTGTGCAAACGCACCATGGAGAGGGTAGCCTTGGCACCAGCCACCAACTGCTGCCTCACGCACTCGCGAACCGCGGACATATCTTGAAATTTGGTCAGGAGAGCCAGCAGGCTTGATGGAGTATCATCCAGCGGGAACATCGCCCGATAGATATTCTTCAAGCACGACTGCGACTTCTTCAGAAAGAGCAGCACTCGCGAGGCATGATCCTGCAGGGTCGCCAATGCAGTTGCACGATCATGATCTACCCAGAAGTATCCACTCTCTTGAAGTTGCTCCTGGGTAAGATCATGAAGGCGGATGGCAATCCTATCCCTCTCCTCCTCCGGATGGCGTGCGCTAACAACTACACGAAGCAACATCAACATCATGAGTACAACGTACCATTGCGATTAACTACAAAGGAAAAGACGAGGATATGCAAACTAACACTTAAACTGGTCGCCCAGCTGCGTCACCTCGCCAAGCAGATATTGCTCGCGGGCGGCGGCTTTTTCAGCCTTCGACTTCCACACGTCCGCGCTACCGCGGATCACGGGCAACTCACGCTCCAGTTGCTTAACGTGATCACGAAGTCGCGAAAGCAAGGACAGCTTCTCTACCCTGGAGCGTGGTGGTGCCATTGTATCCTCAAGAGATGGCGAGTCCGGGGTTCCCCCCACAGGACCACTTGATGTACCCTACCAAAAATCAAGCCTGAGGCAAATAAGGCGACCAACTCAAAAGTCAAAAGTAACAGATGCATTCAGGATCAGCATAAAGTATCCACAAACACACTCGCCAACAGGCATGTTCTCCAATCAAAAGGGCAATTCATCAACTATTATAAGAAACTAACTACGAAGTAGCTGGCTTCTTCGACTTCGATGGCCTCGGGGGCCTCATCAAGTCCGTGGCAGTATCAGATGCCACTGACTTTCCGCCGGCCCCTAAGGCCGAAGCTTTCGCCGCCTTCTTCGCACGTTGGAGCTCCTCCAAATACTTGGCAACAGTATTTATCAAGGAATGGCCATATTTGGCACAGGTAGTCGCAAAAGGAGCGAATACTACCTGCTAACCATCCGCGCCAACAGGCATCGTCTTCGACACCGCAGAAGGATCTACTTCGACTCCGTGGGCTTGCACCATGGCAAGTGACATGGTCGCGCCCGGTGCGGAGGAGTTCTTATGCGTGGCGGCACACCCCCGGTAGTGACTCCACCAGCTCTTCCACATTGTCGACCAGCTCCGCCTTCGGCATCAACTCCTCCCGGAGGCGACTCAGGGTAACCTTGGCCTTGGACAACGTATTTTGGACAGTGGCGCTACGATCCTTGACCGCAGACACTGCGCCTGCCAGAGCGTCATCGTGACAAAGGGCTTGCGGATCAAAACTCAAGTCGCCAGCATCTACACCAAAATACACACATGGATCAAACTTGTAGTGCCACCAGCACTCCAGATGCAGAGAAGAGCATCAATAAAATATCTACAGGTAAAGGTACCTGAGAGGGCCTTGGCGACTGAGAACAGTTGCTCTTCGAACAACTTCTCCCTGGCCGCAAAGGAGGCGCTCAGATCCTCTTCGCGCTTCTGGGCATCATCACGGCCCGCGATTGCCTCATCGCGCCCCTTCATAGCTGCGGCTAGTGTCTTCTCCAACGTGGCGACATCGCGCAGTAAAGCGTTATGCTCAGCTACATGGCAGTCAATAATTGGCTGTCAGTCGATTATACCAAAACAAAGAGAAGAAGAAAAGAATAAGTATAGAACACTCACTCTCGACCACGCGGTGGCGCGTCTCCAGCATCGCATGCTGGCGACCCATCGCCATCACCTGCTCTGCCACCTGCGCGGCTTCCTTTACAAGGAGCTGTCGCACAAAACAAGGAGTCGAGAGGGGCAGGCGTTGACTACCACATTAAAAAAGAAGGAAAGATATACTTACATGGTCCTCCAGCGACTCCGAAGAAGTTTGCTGAACCGTCATCCAAGCAACTACTTGATGCTCCCCTACGTGAGGAGAGCTTGAAGAATTGTGCCCGGAGTGGGCCACCGCCGGAGGAGAAGGAGCGCGCTCGACCTCTACCTTGGCCCTTGAAGTCGCGACTCCCGATTCCTTCAAAAACTCGACGTCGCCAGAAGATGACGACGCCTCTTGACTACAAGACAAAGTCCACATTGAGAAAAGGGCAAATTTCAGGGAAAAACCAACAAGAAGAAAACAGAAAAGAATGAATGACCCAGCAAACTTACCAGTTAAAGTTGTCAAGATCAAACGTGGCAGCCGCCGATTCTGATGAAGACTCCTTGGGCAATCGCATCTTCTTGCAAGAAGACGGTGCCACAACCCTCACAGAAACAGCTGGAATTGGCGACTCCGTGCCAACAGCCGCGCCTCCTGGAGTTGAAGGAGTCGACGCGTCGGAGTCCTTGCTACGCGAACGCTTGCGAGTATCCGAGATCTCGGACTCGGGGGCTTCCTCTTCCACATCAGAAGGGACATTCGACTCAAACTCGTCCTCTTCCAAAGCTTCACGAGGAATAATCCCCTCAGGGAGGGGAGGCATACAAGGCGACACCGCCCAATCCTGCATACAAACAGTGAAGATCAGCAAACATAACAGGTAAGCAACAGAAAACACAATCGCGAAAATAAGCTACTGCGTAGCACAACTATACCTCAGGAGGAGGATTCGAAGCATCGAAAAAAGGAACGACTGACTCGTTCAGAAGCACATCCTTGAGGGTGTACTTCGTGACCACTCGCACCCTCTTATCTACCTCACTCACGGACATGCCATCAGCAGACACGCGAGTGGCATCATTAGCGCCACCCCATTGAAACATGGGATGGACCCTGGCCTGGAGAGGCTGAACGCGACGATGCAGCCAAGTCCTGACAAGGGCACAACCTCCCTCTTCTGAGCCTATGCGACTCTCGAGGTCGCAGATGCGTTGATATAGCACGTCTGTCTCCGCGAGTTCAGAAGGCATGATCACGTTCTTCCAAGAACGCATCTTCTTGCAGGGAGTCGCGGGATCGAAAGGCGCGAGTCCAAAGTGATCGTCCTTGGCCTTCTGATCGCGAACATAGAACCATTTGTCCCCCATCCCTGGACGGACTTGGTAAGCTTGATGTCGAAGTAGGTGGCGGATGGGTCGACATGGATACCGCAACCACCTACGTCGTAAACTAAAGAGCCAGAGGCGGACTAACGCTTCAATTTAAACAAGCGCTTGAAAAGACCAAAGTGTGGCTCGATTCCGAGCCAGCACTCGCAAAGAGTAATGAAACAGGTGATATGGAGAATCGAATTTGGGGACAGCTGATGGAGCTGGAGCCCGTAGAAGAAAAGAAGACCCCTAAGAAAGGGGTGGAGAGGCAAGGAGACACCACGAATGACGAATGCAAGAAACATCACTCGAAAACCAGCGGGAGGCACAGGAATGGTCTCACCGCTGAAGCGCGTCGCGATCGCCGCAGATAACTCCATCTTGGCGAAGAAGACGGAGATCCGCGCCTTGATGATAGAGGCGCCATGCGCCATTGGTCCTGTGGTGCCGCGACCTTCTTCTTCCGCGGTGGCCCGGTGGTGTGCCAGCGGTGAGACACCCTTCTTCTTCGCCGTAGCGACGGTGGCTGCGGAATCAGCGCCAACACCTCCTTTCTTTTTCCCCATTGCGCGACGGCGATGAGAGCGCAGAAAGTAACTTGGAAACGAACGGAGGTGGTCTAGCGCTGTGAAGGAGACGAGCGCAGGAAAGTAGAAGAATAGCAGCAATGGCAATGGCAGCAAGGATGAAAAAGTGCAGATGAAAAATTACCACCGCAGCGCCGCTATTTAACCCTTGGAAGATGCAATCCAACGGTTGACAAAAACCCTATTAGACGCGTGGCGCGCATCGTGTTGGACACGTGGAGAAGAGGAAGCGTAAACCGTCCCCCCACTACTACCATTACGCGTGAAAATCGAGGAGGCGCAGTTAAAAATAAGATTACGCACGCCCAGTCAAATCAAAGTCAGAAAGTGGGACCCACAGCTCGTCACGTCCCGTCAAACTCGCTCACGCGGGCAACTAAGGTCATACAAGCGTCAGCAATGACGTCACCAAGGCTACGCAGTGGAAAACTTCAACTATTTTTTGTCCTTGCTGGAGTCTTCGACTCCACCAAGCACTCGGGAGCTACTCCCATAGGGAGCGCTGGCCGTGCACCCTATGACTTTTCTTTTTCTTGTTGCAGGAACATAGACAATTCAAAAGTAAACCCAATCACTCGAAACACAGTTCGATTATGGACATGGGTTACTCCCATAGGGAGCACCGAAAACAAATTCGACTGAAACAAGCAGGCAAAAGACGACAGCAGTCGCGAAAGTTTTTTGGTCCCTGCCTGAGTCATCGACTGAAACAAGTAAGCAAAAAGACGGCAGCAGTCGCAAAAGTTTTTAGTCCCTGCCTGAGTCTTCGACTCAACCAGGCACTCGGGGGCTACTCCCATAGGGAGTGCTGGTCGCGCACCCTATGATTATTTGCACAAAAACTGTGTATTGATGACATCCGCACTCGCAACCTTTGGCGACACCGCCTCACAAATTTTCCCTACAAAGAGACTACGTATCCTGGGACGCCCGAATCATCTCTGCGATGATAAAATTCGGATGCCGCGCCTACGGCGTGAAGGTAAGACCTAAATAAGGCCTGACAATGCATTTAAACTGCGCACTACCAGAAACATATCCGTGCCTACAGGCACGATGAACATGCCTTGACGGACGCGTCAAGTGCTCACACCCATATAACTGGAATTCGACTCCTGTAAGACCTCCGCGGCCTGAGTCGAATTACACCAGCACTTTTCCAGATTCGAGTCCGGGGACTCGAATTTGAGTAGATTGCGTTGTTTCACCCTAAGGTGGTTAACTGATACCGATACTTTGGTTATATCGGTCACGTATATCAACAATCCCTATGACACAAATAAAAGCAATCGAAATATACTCATTTAGGCACTCGAAGGCTTCAAAAGTCCCCAGTCGAATCTGCGATTCCACTGGACACTCGGGGGCTACTGACATGGGTATACCCTACAGGTACTCGAGCTTGGTATATATGGTCCAGATACATACAGGCCCACGGTGTCGCCAAGGCCCAGATGGAGGGACTCGAGTAACCTACGGACTCTCGATTGCTTGAAGAACAAGAAGAAGCTAAAGATAGAAAGATTAAAGGGAAAACCCTAACTTGTAACCGACTCGACCTGCTACACGAGACCTAGCCTATCTATATAAGGTCTAGGAGGGGCGGCGAGGAGGACACACGCAACCCTAGCTTTCACAAACCCTCGCCAGATTGCATCTGCGCACCGTTGTAACTTTCGACTCCCTCAATAATTCCACGAGCAGACAAGCAGGAGTAGGGACCTCTACGAGGCCTGAACCTGGGTAAATCCTTTGTCTCCTGTGTGCTTGTTTGCTAGCTGATAGATGTATCCAGCGCTCCCTCCTTCTCCAAAACCCAAGTCCATAACAATGGGCATTGATGAGTTAAACCCTCGTCACACGGTGTTCAAGTTATTTCGCCGAACTTAGGCATGATTTATATGTGAAAAGTAATCAAATGACTTTCACATATTATCGCATAACTTTGAATTTAAACAATGGTTTCATTCATTAATGAAATATTATTAAGTTGGGTATTTTAAACAAGGCATTTTAATATTTTACAAATGTTCATACATTATCAATTAGTTTCAAACAACAAGGATAATTCACATATAATCAAACAAGATATGAACACGAATAGAAATCATTCATAAAAGCAGAACAACTATTTGTTACAAACTCATATGAATAACCGTCTCACAAAGTGTGAGACACATTAAAGAAGTTCACAATCTCTTGATTACAAAAATCATCCTAAACACGAACTAAATGATAAATGTCGAGGGAGAGTGTCGTTGGCCATCATCATCATGCTCGCCATCAACACGCAACGTCACCTCCTCTCCAGCAAGCACCTCTCATGCAGAAGGACCTGTTTTCACCAAAACAGAACAAATATCAGATATACTTAACACTGCAAATGTGTTTGCAAGATTATAACATTTATAAACTGTATATCAAATATATACCTTTGTCGTTGACGACTCCAGCGACGTTGGGTTCATCTATCACATTTCTGAAATGTGATATGAACTCAAGGAAATCCAGTGTTTCCGTGTCGCCTCTCATAACACTGATCCTGACTTGTGCTTGGAAGCTTGGAGGAAGTGACCGCAGCACAACTCCCATCGCGAATGAGCTTGAGAACCAGTTGTCCAGGTATTATGCCAGACTCATGTATGCATCATAGAGGCGCAATAAGTGATCATCCAATGAGGAGCCCTCCTCCATCTTTATGGAGAGGAAGTCCCCCATCAGCTCATACTCCCACATGCGCATTTGCTCCACGAAATGTGCTCTCGGATGTGTCATGACTGCCCGGGGCTTGAGACTCCCCACTATTGGCCATAGCCCATCCTCCATTCCGAGGCGCATGGTCACTGATATGAATGTGGCCATCACACGACGATGATAACGCAGATCCCGCTGCTCCTGGGTCTCATGAATATAGGGTGACTCCAAATACATCTCGCATGTCATGTAGTCAGCTATGTTGTTCTCCCCAAGGAGATCAAATAGGCATATGACCCATGCAAAAAAGTTGGATCCATCTAACTTGAGCTTTTCTCCTTTTAACCAATCGTCGATAGGAAAAGTAATCTCGGAAAGAACCATTTTCTACATTTATAATTGCAAAAGGAATTTAGACTAAGTTTATAATTAAATGAGTTAATAGTAACTCCACTCAGAAACACCTATCCCTAGTGAGGGTTCCTAGTGATAACACGACCCCTATCAGCCACATCTCCCCCGATCGTCACGGCCATCAATGTGGGTTCAAGGGTGGATGCTAAACGTCGGTCAGATCATTCATGCGACTTGTGCTCGATCTTTCGACCATCCGCGTTCCGAGGCCACGCTTCTCTAGCGTGCTAGGCTCGCCAACTCAACCTTAGTGTATTCGTCGTGCAACATGGCTTACACCCACTGTATGCGAACGTAGATATGTATGACACCCAGGCCTGTCACCCTGGATCGCCTCATACCGAAGAACTTTCTTGGTGGTGCACACTAAGGGGGAACACAATCGTTGGTAATTTTAACAGGGATCATCTTATTAGGCTACCGTCGAGTATCTAATACTAGCACACAATAAGACATACAAACAATAACATTGAATGTAAATGCTATGTGATATGGTCCTTCACGTCGTGATCTCCATCCGCCGTCACCGGGTTCCGGCGCCGTAGACACCAGGGTACCAGTGTCACTCCGGCATGGTAGTTCGTCACCTTCGTGACTATCTACTACTATGCAACAAAAGGTAATTACTTTACCTTTGCCACAACCATATCACAAAGCAACGCCCCCCTGCAAAACAAAGTTAGACGCTTCTACTTTACCTTTGCATGTTTTACGTGGCTGAATGGGCTTTCGCACAAGAATCGTTCTTACCTACGAACTTTCAGCAAGCATTACTGCGGTATACACCAGTACACGTGGGAGGGTAACAACTAAAAGATCAATGCCCACACGCTACATCTCGTGTGTTCTACCCGTACTAGCATTACTACGCATAGATCTAGCTCTGATACCACTGTAGGGGTTCCGCGCATAAAAACAATAAATTTTACTCGCCTCGAACCCCGAAGCTGCGGGACCTATCTATTAATGTCTGATAGCAGGAGGGGCTTTTCGCGAACTTACCCTTGAAGACCGAAAAGCGTTGTCAACGCTCAGGAGAGCGTGGTTGATGTAGATGAGCCGAAGCCGACCTCAAGGTCGTGATGAAGTCCTTGCGCTCCTTCTGGATCCAACGACTTGAGTGCCTCAAGTGCGACACCTCGCGGGGAGTTACACACATCCAGTGCCTGACGACGACTCCCGCTTCCCTGATCCAGCAGCAGTTGCGGAAGTAGAGCTCCCGGATCCAAATCCCGCAGCGCGACGGCGCTCCGCGGTGAAGATGTCTCTCGCTCGCGCAGTCCAGACTTGAGACCATGGTCACAAGAGAGAGAGGGGGAGAGAGAAAATATCAATTGGAGGTCCTCCCAAAAGTGGGGAGACCTTTATTGATTATTGGTTGTGTATTCTAGGCCAAATACCCCACTTTATATAGGGGAGGGGAGGTACTACCTCCCCTCAAGTCCTGGGGTGGGACTAAAGGAGAGGAGGGGGGAGGAGGTGGCCGCCGAACACTAGTGGGCCCCGCGGGGGGGGGGGCTAGGCCTAGCCGGCCTCCCCCTTGCTCCTTTTCCCTAATGGGCCCTCTCCCTCCGGAATTGGCCCATTAAGCCTTTTGACCTTTTAATTGATTTTCTCTTTATTAAATAATTATGAATAAATGATTAAATCAACATTTAACATTCATTCACATATTATTCAATCTCCGTGGCCATGGAACACCTTCCACCTCCACTCCGGACATCCTCCGGACATACCGAAACCCTTCCGGTTTTCTCCCTTCTTTTCTTCGGCGATTCTACCGATCCTATAAACACTCTCTAAGCATCATCAAGCCCTTAAGCGTGATACCCCACGGTTCGGGAACACTCCAGACATGGTCGGGACACTCCCGCACCAATGATCAACAGAGGGACCTAGATGGCCATGTGACCCCTGTGCATTCCACGAAGATCTTTCGTCCTTTGAACCGGGACAGTCGTGTCTTATTCCCTTTGTCTCTCGATACTTGCATTGCCCGAGATCTGATCAATGACATCACCATGTCATGTTCAATCTCATTACTGAACAATGCTATTTGACTCGTTCTGACAAGTGATATCCCCGTGATCTAATCACACGTTGCGCAGCTATTGGATATAACCTCTCCAAGTGGGCCCTTGAGTATCTTCCCGTCACATGGACGGACAAATCCCGCTCTTGACATATATTGTCTCTACGGTTTCCTCCGAATACCTGAACACACCTTTATAACCATCGTTTTACCAGATGGCGTTTGATGCTATCTAAGCATTCTCGGAAGACAGTGATTGATATAGCCTCACGGTCTAAGGAATAGTCTACGAGGATCCATTTCTAATCATCGTAACTTAAACTTCGTGACATAATCGAATCACGATGTTTAGGTTGGGTATTGGTTCATCATCTCATTCTGAGAATGAGATGACTTCATTTCCAACTGGCATAAATGCCACATGATCAGGAAACATGATCATCTGTTGACCAATGAACCAGTGACTAGAGTTTCACTTGGAACCCCTGGTTTGTTTGTATATCACACGTGTACTGATGTTTCCACTCAATACAGTTATAGCATGATATAAAACTTAATCATAAACTATATGAAATATGATAATAGCCCTTACTACTATTTGTCTCTAGGGCATATTTCCAACATATAGATCCATAGAGAGATTAATATTACTGATATACTACACAATAGTTTCAAGTTCAATTAAAAAAATTCATTTGACCACCTTGTTAGTACTTTTAGGTTGGGTAATTGACATGGGGCTGGAATTATTAAAAGCTAACATGTATATCCATTTTCATATCCATATCTGTTTCAGAATTCAATACCAAATTTATTTTATATTTGTAAAATGAATCCAGATATTTACCATGCTCATTTTCAATTTTTCCCGGATTCGGATATTTCATGTGCATTTTTAGTTTCTCGATTATGAATGTGGTACAATTCGAATTATTCTTTCCAAATTCGTGGCAGAAGGACCGCAAACGCAAAAAGATAACTATCCACCATGATAAAACGACCCAAGTGGGAATATCTCATGGGAAATGATCCACCTCTTCCGGGATTGGATGTGACAACGTGACCGACCCACACTGCGTACGTTATCTCTTTCCCTAGGAGTGGGCCATACCGCTTGGCTATTTTCAACGACAGCGCCGCAACCCATGTCCAGCGTCGCTGCCAGCACCTCCCGCTCGCGCGCACCTTGCTGCTTGCGTTCCCTGGTCGTTGTTGTGCCCTAATGCTTTCTTCGTGCCGCCGTTGCGTCCCCTGGTCGCTGTCGTGCCCTAATGCTTTCTTCGCGCCGCCGTCGCCGCCTGCACCTCCCCCGTTGCGCCCTGCTGCTCGCGCCGCCGCATGCGTCTGCTGCTCGCCCTACCTCCTCTCCTACAGCCATGGTGTCAGATTTTTGCTACACGCGGTCGATGGCGGTGCTACAAGCGAGCGTCGATTTTGCTACGTGTGGCCGGTGGTGGATCTACGAGACCTCCGACAGTGTTATGCGCAGCATCGATTTTTGTTATATTTTTTTTGCTATTTCTTGTTTTGCTACAATAGTATATATAGTTTACTATAAGATCCTCCGGTGAGGTCTCCGATGATGTCGGATTTGCTACAATAGGATATTTTATTTGCTACTTACCTTTTGTGGTTTTGCTAAAATAGCGTAAAGTTTTTGCTACACGGACTTCGACAAGATCTTTAGACGAAAGTCTCCGGTGATGTCATCGGCGAAATCGGGTTTGCTACATTAACACATTTTTTTGCTATATAATCGCCGGCGAAACTCCAGCGAGATCTCCGATGAGATTTGCCTTTTTATTTTTGTCTCGTGATCAAACCGTTTTTTTGCTACATGTAGTAAAAATTTGGATATTTTGTAGCAAAACTAGTTGGTTTTGTAGCAAAAGCATGATTACGTTGTTTTTGGGTACACCTGGCAGTTTGGCGACCGGGGGATCGATGGGATATCATCAAATTCTGTTCAGCGCACTTTTTGTCAGGACAACTAAAAAAACAGGAAAATAAATCGTTTGCATAAATAAAACCAAAGCCTGAAGAATTACTCGGCTTTCACCTGATGCATGCTAATATTCCCCGGTCTCCACTCGGGACCTTTTCAGTCTGCGATGGTAATATCACACCTGACACTGAAAGCATCGTCTTTGAGGTAGCCCGATCCCTCCAAGACCTTCCTCTCGACGAGTTCACCGCCATGACATTCTCTGACGGAGAATTCGCATGGTGTCTCGCTAGCCATGGTGCACGACGGCACTGGGTTCCCGTCAGGGTCGAGCAAACTGATCTGGTACCGCGCTCTGACGGTGCCTCCCTTGGCGTCGGTGCGACCAAGCACTAGAAAGAGGGATATCCAGCCGGCGTGCTCTGGGCTATGGCCGTCCGGGTAGTACTCGATATACCAGCGATGGCCTCCCACGCCGAACATAATGGACATGACGGATGTGTCGTGGCCGAGCCCTTTGGTTCGGGAGTAGCCCTCAATTTTGAGAAGGTGCGACCCGGACACGGCGGCGGCCTGGTCGATGATGTCCTTGCCGAGGAAGGGGCAGCTTGCCTTGAGGTGCTCAAAGCCGTCGCTCGCCATGACCGCCTTCAGGTCGCCCCCCCCCCCCACCCAAGGAAGTGGAGGCAGGCCTGCTTGAGCCCGCGGCAGCCATGCTGCTCGGCTAGCGTCAGGGTGATCGCCGCCGTGCTCGTGCCAATGTTGTCACACAGCTTGTTCTCGCAGATCAACTTGAGCCTCTCGAGGCCATACCTGTCCGCCGCCACGAGCAGGTGCTGGGCCATCTCCACTGCCGCCTCGCCTGCTGCGTCTATTGCCTCCGGCCACGAGTCAGTGTAGATGAACTCCAGCATGGCCTCGAAGACACTCGGCTCCATGTCGTCGACCCGCACGCGCGCGGCGGCACTCTCCGCCATCGGGCCGAAGAGCTCCGCCTTGAACACCGATGAACGAGCAGCGAGCATGTACCTGTGCGCCGGGAAGAGCTCCCCGCCGACCTCGAACGTGACGCCCCTCCCTGTCTGCTCCTCAGGAGGTCAAGGAGGTGCCGCTGCAGGTCGGACGGCGGCACCACGACGACACTTTCCGGGGCGACGGCGGGCTTCCCACAGATCCCGTGGACGACGACTTCGCACTTGATCTTGAAACAATCATCTCTTAAGTATCTCTGCAGAACGTGGCCCTCGATGAACCGCTGATAACCCCATTGGCCTTTGGAACCGTAGGCGCGTATACTGCCGCTGTTTTCGGTGTAGGAGGGCACCGGCTCCCCGTTCTGATCCAGCAGGCTGATGTTGAACTGCGCCATGACGACGGCCTTGCCGTCGATGCCACGGTGAAGCTTCAGGTAGATGGAGACCCAACCGGCCTCCGACGAACTCTCTCCGTCGGGGTAGATCTTCAGGCGCCACTGGTAGCCCCCGACATGGAACCTGCACTTGTGTATGCTGCTGCCAGGACCCAGCAGCTGGATCCGGCGGGAGTACCCGTCGACGTTGGCGACGAACGAGACGCTCGAGGGCCAGGCGCTCCACGCCACAATGTGCGATGCGGTCTGCGGTGGCACGCCGGCGGCAGAGGAGGAGGAGGAGGAAGGAGACGGTGGACGTGACATCGCCTCACAATGTACAAACAAGACCAAAAATCACGCTAGTACGTGCATTCATATGCGCAATGCGATACGCTAGGTTACAGCTATTTCACGAGAAAAATGGGAACACAATCAACCGCACTTGATACCCATGAGATCTGCGTTAATTTTGAATCGTCATTGACTCATTCTACTACCACGCCAAGGATGACGGATCGATCGCTAAAAGGACGTGTATACGGGCACGTACAATGGTCCAAACATAACCGAAATAGTCCAAATATGTGCGCAATCTATTTGGAATGTTTCTGAACTAACTGAAATTTGTTTGGCTCGATGTGAATTATATATATTTGACATTTTGAAACAACAACATATCACTAAAAAATGATTGAAACAAATAAAATATAAAAAGTGAACTTTCGAATTTCTCAAACAGATATATTTTTGGTAGAAATATTGTAATATCCTCAAGAATAGGAACACTTAAGGACTAGATTGGAATTGGTGAAATTTGCATTGCATGCATTTGTGGAAGTGTCAAAAAATTTCAAACTTTTGTTTTGAGAAGATATGAGTGATTGAAGTTGAACTCTAGTTTTGAATTTTGACTTAGATCAACACTAGGAACTGAATTCAAATTTCAAGGTGAACATATATTTCAAACTTTAGAAAACTAAAACTTACCTTTTCAAGAAACGATTTCGAAAACCAGCAGTAGCCCAGGATTCTTATCCACGGTTGTATTCTTAAACCCATTTACGATATCTAGATTACCGTGAATCCTAAAAACGAAGGTGAGATATACTACGAGTAACCAAATCATTTAGAAGGCATAGAAGGACTAGATTATGATATAATCTACGAAATTTGACACGAAGATGCGTAAGAGGATATAAAAGTGTGGATAGAATAGAATAGATGAGCAAAGCATCGTAGTTTAGTCTAAATAAAATTGGTAAGCTCAAATGATACCTAACTTAGTGGTACCATTCATATTCAAAATTGCTAATTTAAATTTTTATTTGCTCATGAATCCTTATTGGACCAACGAGGATTCCGAATCATTTGTAAATTTTTGGTTGATAATAATAAACATGTAAATATTGTGGATCCGAGATAGCAACGAACTGGATGCATAGTAAAACTCAAAACTTGTGACTTGCCATGGTAATGCCTAAAATGGAGGAGGGCAGCAGTGCACTCAAAAATTGAGAACACTTTGACCAGAGAGTTTAGATGCCAGAGGACGCAACCCATTCCTAGCTTTGTGGAGATCTGCTTAGTAAATATAAAAAAAATAATGTTTCTGTCATACCACTTCGAGGGATGTGATTTTTGCGAATGAGAACTTCGTAAGTATTATGTAAACGACTTGCGTACTACAACATGTTGTGGTGTGCTAGGTCACTACACCAGCCTCCTGGTCGTGCTGCTGGCGCGCGTCGGAGGAGCCAGCCTCCTAGCCATGCTGTTGGCCTCCGAACCAAGCGTACTTCTCCGCCATCACCTGCGGGATGCACATGCTACTCCGGGTGGCCCTTGAGCGCTAGCTGCCGTTCAGCCTGGCGGTGCTCTATCTCTTGGGCCCTCGTGATAACCCGCATGTCACTGGGCGTGGTGGCTCAATACTGAGGAAAGTTGAGCCTTGCCATGTCCCAATAGTGTATTATCGCCGTCCGGTCATAGTTGCGCGTCGTAGTCTCCTTGTCCCTCCAAACGCCAAGGTGGTGCTTGACACGGTCAACTTTGATGGCCGCTGCCCACATGGTCATTTTCGTCTTTTTCGTGTAAATGCCACGATAATGGCGCAGCTCATCTGCCATGTTAGCCGCAAGAGACTAACAAATAAATAGTAAAAGGTAATTATTAGATCTAACAAGTTGCTATAATTACTTTGCTAGATCGCACTTAACCTCCACTAATTCACACTTAACCTCCACTAATTCAAATATGTGAATTCAATTTTTCATAGATGAACGCATGCATATAAATATCATTCAAATTTCAAACACACATGTAAACCTCCACATCTAAATAGCCTTCGACGTTGCAATGTAATACCCATTTACTAAATAGTCTTCTTATTATCTACCCAAATCATCTAAATACAAACTAAATAATCTACCTAAATCATCTAACAAACTACACAATATCTACCTAAATCATCAAAATAAATATCTAATAAATTACACAAAAAGTACGTAAATCATCTACCTAAATTTATCTAAACTAAACAAATACATAAGAAAGAGAGGAAGAATGGGGGCCTCACCTTTAGTGGCGGATGGAGGCGCAGGTGGCGGCAGTCAGAGGTGCGGGGAAGCGGTCGGAGGCGAGGACGGGGCGGCAGTCGCAGGTGCAGACGAGGCGGCGGTCGAAGGAGCGGACGGGGAAGGCTATAGATGGGATGCGAACGGATGCGATGGTTGGCGGCGGTATTGGAGGCGATGGTATTGGAGGAATCGGGCCACCTGAAAGGCGATACCTTCACTGTCAGGTGTGATAACACCATCATCACAAAGTAATGATACTACTCCTTTCGGTCCATATTAATGGTTTCAACTTTATCGAGATACGGATATATCTAATCTAAATATTTAACTAGATACGTATGAATTTAGACAAAGTTAAGTCAATTAATATGGACCGAGGAGGGAGTATTAAGGAGGAATTGAGTGGCGAGACTAGAGGACCAGTGAGCAAATGCTAGTGTTTTCACCATGCCGTGGAGGTGAAAGCAGAATAAATCTTCAAATTTGGGTTTTGCTCGTATGTGCAGGACTTCATTTTCATTTTTTTATTTTTTTATTTACAAGCGTGCGTTGAACAAGCAATTCATGATGTAGCAGTGGACTGAGAAATTTTAAGGTAAATGTCTCCTTACTTGATAACATATACTCCGTCCGTTCAGAAATATAAGATATTTTAGCTTTATAAAATGAATGTATCTAGACACCTTTTAACGTATAGGTTCATTCCGAACCTCTATTAACCTATACACTAAAAGACGTCTAGATATATTCAATTCACAAAGTTAAAACGTCTTATATTTCTGAACGGAATCCCGGTTTATATTTGCTTGTCATGCAAAATGGAAGATTTCTCAGTTACAACGATAGTATATGGAGCATATGCACATAGGGATCAAATGTGCATTTCCGCGATAGTAGATGACTTCTTAATTTCGCTTGGATGCAGCTAATGTGCATGCATTAAAAGTATTACTCTTCAGAGACTTTTTCTTTTGTTAAATCAGTATAATAGTGCTGTAATTTCAAAGAAGCTAACAAAGTGCTGGAGGGTTTAGTTAGTCCTTGATTACAGCCACTAACCCAGATTCCATTTCTTGCATAACTGAAACAGACAAGATCGGCGACAGGTTCCATATCCGCATTTAGAGTTCATGCAGGAGATTAAACAATTTGATAGCTGAGAGGTACGCACCAAGTTTCTCATAATCTCACAGGCGGTCACTCACGAAGAAAACAACAAACCAACATTACAACTCCCAGGCCAGTTGAGCTAACTCAAGGAGCCAGCACACACACACAAAATAAGCCAGCTATATGCCATATTACAGCTCACCCAAGTGAGCAACAATCTTTCCATCAGCAGAAGCTTGAAGAAACAACATCTTGGTGAACTTCCTCAGGGGTGCCAATGTACCATCCTGCACAATGTTTGAGCAGAAAACTTCAGAATGAGAATAGTCCAATGTGTAATGTGTTGGGGGAAAAATCCTGACCAACACACAGGAAAATGCATATATCTTTTCTAAAAATGGTACTCCCTCCGCTCACTAACGTAAAACCTTCTAGTTTTTCTTGAAAATGCATGTATCTAGATATATTTTATTGTTTAGGTTCACCCATTTTAGCCTGAATCTAGTCTACTTTAAAATATCTAGAAGGTCTTACATTAGAACGGAGGGAGTATAAATAAATTGCCAAGTTTGCAAGTAGCACCAATGACACTACCCCAAACATATTTAGAAACTACTTAATCGTAAAAAAAATTTGAATGGAAACAGCAAAATTGATCACCACCCCAAATTTCTCCCAGGTATGTGAGTAAAAGTAAAGTCGTATTACATGGTCTTAACCTAGCTTGGAATCTCAGCTTTTCAAATGATTTATATGTTTTCTCTCGGGAAGATGTTGGGTTACCATTTTGTACAAAGAAATAATAGTAAAGTTTCCCTCCTTTTCAATATTTCCGCTGACAGTATTTCATGCTCACTGTTCTCCAAGAGTAACAATACCAAATGGAACATAACTGTGTTCGCAATTTTTCATTAAACATTTCAACATTATGCTACAAGATAAACCAAACCGATAATTTGCTAAATTATGAGTAACACGAGATTTTTCATTGCAAATATCATGGAACTCAGGGAACTGTTCTTTAATGGGAGAGGTATCACATTATTCAGTATGGCTTACCATTACCAGTTTTCATTTTTTATTAACAAAATAAAAATACTATATGAGTTCTGGACAATCAATTTGTGTATTTATGAGGAAATTAACAAAATAAACAGAGTAGGTACTTCACACAAGAACAACTCCTAGATATGTATTTATGAGGAAATTAGCAAGAGTAACAATTGTGCCAGCGAGAAATGCGTGTATGGTACACCTCAAATTAATTTCTCTAGAGTATATGCTACAAAAATTAGCTATTATCATACTAAAATCCACGTGCATTCTAGAACATCAAAGCGAAGGACCACAAAAGATTAGGTTTCCTGGAGATAGAAGTTAAAAGCAAGTTTTTTCTAGAAAAACTTCAAAGACAAATACTACAATAGAAAAAAAATCACACATTTTTTTATGGGACAACGTCAGAAAAACAATTAATGTAGAAAATGCTACAAGATACGAACTCTAGCTCAGCAAATTACACAGGACACCCTGCTAGTTTTGATAAACATATGAAGAGAATGGGATTAATTCACGAAAGCATTAATGAGTGATATAAAAATCAAAAGAATTATTGTAAACAATACTATGATTGTATTACTTGGCATATGGGCTACATGTTTATATTTTATCAATCTCGTGTTTAAGTAGAAAATTATACCGTGATCACTTGTTAGGAAGCCAAACCTGAATTTCAGGCTTTGACTGGTGTCAGTATTTCAGGAATTTGAAATACAGTAACCACAATGATGACAAAGCTAAGAACAGGGTTTAATACATTACACGGTGCCTTGCCTAATTTGTTGTTTTGCACTTAGTCAGGTCTGCTAGTTCAGGAAAACCAATATAAGTGGATCAAAGGTCCGTGCTAAAACAAAGGCCAATCAACAATTTTCAGCAGCACCATCAATTACAGGTTGTGTGCTATAAGACAGTAGTGCGAAGCAGATATTTTGTCTACCAAATGACAGCATCTGGCATTGACAGTTAAAATGTAATTCTGTAACTATTCTGAAACATTTGGTCCTAAAATAACATTTGTTTCACAAAAAGCACCACAAAAAAAAAACAATGACAAGCTAGTAGGATGCATATATTGGGCAATGCATAATAGTCATGAAAAAATATGCACAGCATATTTTGTCCATGGCCTAAACTCCATGGAGTTGTGTCAGAGATAAATGTAAGAAGAATACAGCACCCTAAACATGTGAATTTATGAGATACAGTAAGAGTGTGTCAATAAAGAAGCATTGGCGAAGAGATACATTGGCTGATAACTTGGTACCTTCATTTCTTCTGGAGTCTGTCTGAACGAACCAGAACATCTGCCAATGTATTCTTTTCTGTGACATCACTCTTGCCTGAAAAAAGGTTCCTTTGATCAAGGCACAATAATTTGAACAACAGGCACCATGATAATGCATACCAATTCAAAAGTTTACACATACAGATGCAGTACGTTAATAATTGACCTGTGAGATACTGGTATATTTGGTTATGTGGAACTGGAAATGACAATTTGATAAGCGTGAGATGTCAACTGGCTGTGATCCTGATCACATGTTCAGCTAGGCCATCTTGAGAGCATCAGCAATGCAAGTTGGCTTTTGTTTCATTGCCAGTTGTTGCAAAAATTGGGAATGGCCAAATCAATTTTAACATGCTATTATCCAAAAAAAACAAATGTAATAAAATTTGGTTATGTCAATTTTCATTTTGTACTAAGAAAATATTAATTATTAGTAACTCTATCCCAGAGCCACTCACTTGCTTCTCAAAAAAAAAAAAATTACTGCTAACTTGCTTCTCAATTATTCCCGCCTTACCTCATGCACCTAAGTAATTAGAAATCGAATAGTCCTCTTCAGAACCTTTACAACTTGTCCGTGCCATCACAGATTCACAATTGCTAATTGCTATTTATAAATACAAAGCTTTCCCAGAGTTGGCTAGATTATGAACCAGAATAGGTTGTTCATTGCAAATATCATAAAGTTCAGGCAATCAATCTATAATGTATGATTACGATTTATCAGATCAAAATTATGTATGATTACGATTACCGGTTTTCATCTTTCTACCGACGATATACGAATCTTTAATGAGTTTGCTGTCTGGTCAGAGAGAGCTGGTTCAGCAGTTGGTCTGTCCTAATGTTATGGATACCAAAGGGATCTTTCCTGCCCTGTTTAGTCCAAGCTTTCTACCATCTAATCTAAGCCAACTCTTTCGGACAAGAACATGGTTTAGAATTTAGAACTAGAGTTAGAAATAATTGCGCCATTTGTGACCCAAGAAGAGAAAGGTAAGCACTAGTGGGATTATAGTTGTGTTCTAGATAACATTGGTAAATTCTACTTATGTTGGGATACTTTAGTGTCTGTCTAAAATCAGTGCATCAGCATTTCTCATGTTCTCAGTTACACTAAAAGATCACATATTTTGTCAGATTCTGTGATCGAACTAGTATTTTCAGTCATAAATCATAATTGCTGCCAGACAGAGCTTTAGAATGAATTCTGAGTCATTATTCTCCATCTAGTAACAAATGGTTGGCTTAACACAGAGAATGCTGTTAGTTATACAAAGGCTGCTCAAGTTGACCATTGTCACATTATGATGAACAAAATCCTTGCAAGCAAATAATTAAAGGAGCAATTCAGGGTACCTGCCGAAGGGATCCGAGATTCTGCAAGCCACGAGGTAAGTGTACATGGTAAAATGCAGATGTCGCCTTGAGACGGACAATGCTCGAGAACCTCCCCCTTTTGCATGTCCACGACGACGATGTGGTCGCCAACAGTGAGGTACACGACAGTGGGTCTATGAAGATCGAGAACGGCAATCTTGGGCCTGGTCTTCCCCTGCAAGGGTACCCACGGGAAGCCACCGTCCGCCCAGAGCGGACTGAGCGCCATCCGATGGTTCAGCGTCCAGCCGCTACCATCGGCGTTGAGTGCGAAGGAGCTGAGCACGAACGGCTCCTCCTGAGACACCTCGACGTAGCGCAGCCAGCCCCCGCTGACCCCGACGCGCCGGTACATGGCCGGCGCCTGCATCCACCACAGGTTGCCCTCGGCGTCAGGCAGCAGGCTCCCTCGGTCTGGGCGGCGGAACACTTGGTGGTGTGTGTCTGCAGGCAGCACGCTGCCGCTGGGCAGCTCGATGAAGCGAGGCTGCGGCCGGTCGAGGATGGGGTCCGCGCAGATGACGCCCCAGGTGACGTCCACCCACCACAGGTGGCCGCTGAAGGGCACAACCTCCTGGGTTGGCACCATTCGGCGCTGAGCCGGGAGCGGGCACGGGGAGCAGTTGACGAGATCCCATTCCCCTGTTTCCGGGAGAAACCGGAGCATCGCGTTCGCGTTTCCATCGAGCTCGGCGACGGCGTACCTTTCCGGTGGCCCGCGCTGGTTGAGGATGCCCAGGTGGAAGCCGGCCAAGATCTTCTTGGGGCCTTGGATGGGCGGGAGACGGCACTGGTTGCCGGTGTGAGGGTTGAAGACGACGTGCGTCATGCTGTCGACGCGGACGCTGTCCGGGTCTGCGATGACGGTCATATCCCGCACCTTGTGGCCGCCCTGCTTGGCGACGACGGGGGACGTAAAGAGGATGTCTTGGCTGCTGAGGAGGAGGAGGCCGTCCTGGCTCGCGGCGCAGGCCTGGCCGGCAGAGACTCGCACGACGTCGCCTTCAGTGTCGGAGTCGGAGAACCCGCAGGCGTTAACGAGATTCTTGGGCATGTATAGCTTGGAGACGCGCGGAGGACTGACGGGGTCCACGTACGGGCTCGGAGACGGCCCCGCGCCCGCCATCATCGTCCCGAGCATGTACCACGTCCAGCAGCCCTGCCGCCGACCGGAATCCGGTGGAGGCGTGGCGGCCGTGCAGAGGGAACGGCTGAGGCTAGCCGAGAAGCCTAGGAGGCGGCGCAGCGACATCTTGGTGGGCGCCGGGAGGGGATGGGATGGGAGGGGAGAGGGTTTTGCTCCTCTTCGTCGTGGGGCAGGTCTGGTTCAGGTGGACTGGGTGCTCGCAGCTTACGGAGGGAGATAGCAGGGACCCAAAGTAGCGTGGTCGTGTTCCGGTCAGTCGGTCCGTAAAGAGAGAGGTGGTTTTGAATTGCTTTTTTTTTTTTTTGGCCCACTGGCTGTGTACCCTGTCCTGTTTCTTCAGACCAGTACGTCACCACCGCGCCGCAGTGTTACCAATCCTAGTCCTTTTACTGTACTATTCGGGCTTCCCCCTGTAAATGTAATGTTTCGAACTTTCAGTTTGGGAGAATTAATGTTTGAAACTCCGACTCAACATCCAAATCCTGACTCATGCATTTTTCACATACTTGGCTCTCATGGACCTCTTCTTAGTTGGCTTCCTCCCGATGAAGCGAGGATGGACTTGTCGTAGGCTGCACGTGTCCTCTCTGGCGACGTGTGGGATCACCGCCGGTGATGGAGGTCCCACCGGAGCGCGCTGGCCCCAGTTAGCGTCATCCTCATCCTCCGTGTGCGTGCTCCCTCTCCTCTCTCGCGCATTCCCACCTTCCCGTCTCCTATCCACACGCTGGCGACGCACGATCAGATAGAGCCCCTCGGCCAACGAGTAAAGATGGAGGAGAGGGAGGACCCCCTAGAGAGCTCGGGTAGATCCATGACGCCTGTTCACAGAGGCGTTCATCTTCGAGGGGGTTTGAGGGTGGCGGTGGAGCAGAGGCAGCGGAGCGATTCTAGGAGGACAGATTGTATTGCCGTTGGCTCATCCTGTACACGGTGTTGGCGCTAGAGGAGGAACATATCAGGATTTCAGAACCAATTGGTTGGCGCCCCCAACCGTCCCCGTATTGGGATCTGGAAAATCAAGTCAGGCTGATGCAGGATAGGCTAGTTCAATTGGTCAGAGCACCGCCCTGTCAAGACGGAAGCTACGGATTCGATCCTGGTGCTTCTGTGCGTCGTTTTTGCTGATGATGCTCTGCCTACAAGCGAGCTAAATTAGCATACGATGTCAGGTAGCCTTGGCGTTCCTCGCGATGGAACTGCTTCTCAGCTCTCCTTTGTTACTTCTCGAGGAACATGGATTCATGTAGAGCCTCCGCCACTTCGCTGGTTGGTGAGCTACACTACTAACCTTAACATGCATTGCCTTCGTGTCTGTTTTGGTACTCTGCTTCAGCGACCTTGATGCTCGTTGCAAAAGAGAGAATGAAGAGTTTTCCATTGGAGATACTATTCACTTTGCTTGCTTTTCGGCAATTGTGTGTGTGTGGGGGGGGGTGAATGATTTTGCAGCGCTAGTGGCTTTGATGCCACATTTGTGTGCTAAATCAGGTTCACGGGTTGGTTTTGAGTCAGATTCATATATGGGTTCTCAATTCCCACCATTGAACTAGACTGCTGATGTAGGAAAAACTTTTTCTACCAGTGGCTATGTTGGGTCTGATCCCACTAGCAAAATAAGGCAGAATACTTGTGCGATGAGTGATGTCCATGTCCCTCAGATTCATGCTCGAACCCTAGAGTCTAGAGAGAAGGGCGAGGTGGAGGCGACGGTTGTGCAACGCCGTTCATACAAAGAAGTCTTGTTGTCCCCACCTCCCCCACCACTAGATCCATCGAAACCAGGAAAGGAAGAGGAAGAGGACGAGAAGAAAGATGGCTTCCTGAGTGCATGGATGCATGGGACGAGAAGATCGCCGTCGTGGTGATATCTTCCATGATAGGGAGAACGATCACAAGAGCCATGGTGGTTAGAGACTTAATGAGAACCAGCGAGGTGCCATTCAGTGTCACCCAAAGCAGCGTCAATCGGTAGGTAATGCCCAAAGCCTTGGTGCAACTAGTCAAGAAAATCACCAAGGGACTGGTTCCCAATCCTCCACCCATATATCTAATAGTAAAGTCATCTGCTACAAGTGTGATGTTGAAGGTCACAATTCAAAAGAGTGCTCAGTACAAGTTACTTGCTTGGTCTGTTAAAAATACACACACATCACACGTAGTTGTGTGTGGCCAACACAACCCAAGCCAGCAATACCGATTGTTGTCCTGGTAGACCATGCGCTGGGGTATTTTGTCGCTCAACAAGCAAAATCAGAATCTAAGGCTATGAAGGTTTATGCATTAGGGTTCATTCGAGTAATCAGTGGTAACCAAGATGTAGTTGTGCTACATGTTGGTCTTTCAGTCCAATTCCAATGGCATTGGAAATGGAAGATTGTGGCCAAAGGGGGAAATTTTGTGGTTCAATTCCCTAGCTAAGAAAAGGAGATGTTGATGGGTTTTGAAGATTTCAAGCTCAAGGCCACTAGTGCTTACTTCAAGGTGGAAATAACATCAACTGTGATCAAGCCCAAAGGCAGACATTACACAATCTAGGCCAGAGCTGAAGGTGCCCCTGAAGAAATGCTTCATTATAAGGGCATATGTGAAGTAGGGTCTCTCATAGGTGTTGTGGATGATGTGGATATGCAAATGCTGGCTGACTTGGAAGTTATCAGTTTCCAAGTTAATGGCAGATCATTGAAGTGCTTCCCTATGGTCAATGAATTCACAGTAAATCCCTTTATTGAAAAAGTGATAGTGCAAGGAGATCTAGACAAGATTCCAGAGGCTGCCCCTATTGCAACTAAAATAGATACCCCATGCAAAGATACTAATGAGGATGAGAGTGCCAGATCTGCAAAAAGCTGAAAGCTGATGATTCCCAAGATTTAGCAAGAAGGAAAATGCAAGAGCTTGATGGTCATGCTAACACTAGCAACACTACTACTGAGAAGTTCCCTACTGTGATTATGTCTGAAAAAGGCATTGTTGTTATTCCATGCTACAATCATGTTATAACACTTAGATCTGATAATTTTGCAGACCTACCACAAATTAAGAAAGATATAATCATGTCCCATCAAATGCAGAACATTGAGAATAAGGAATATCTTGAAAACATAGCAGAGAAACAAAAAGGTTGGAGCCTGAGGGTGATGAGATGGAACATTAAGAAACATTTGCTACTGTCAATACGGAGGCTGATGATGAAGAACAGGTGGACTATGACTATAGCTAGGCAAATTTATCTCAGCGGAAAGATGATGATGATCTGTCTGAATCTCAAGAATCTTTTGGTACAAAAGTGGGAAAATAATTTGCTCCAGAGGCTCCAACTAGAGAAGTGGAAGAAAAAAGGGTGAAGCTGATCAATATCAAGATAGAAGCTGTAGATAAGGAGAAGGAGATCAAGGAAAGAAAATGGGCAAAGATAAGAAGAAGAAGGAGGAGGATATGATCTTGGAGGAACCCAAAAGATGTGACAGGTTTAAGAGTCAGGAAGATGAAAACATGACTAAGCTTCAATGAATAGAGTTGTGTAGAAAAATACCATTCCAGGTAAAGATGTGCTTCATACTGTTATTACGCTTAACACTGATAAAAATGACTTAGTTGATATGGCAAGTAAACTAGGCTGTGTAGCTCCTTCTGTTGCTTATGTTGGTAACTTGATAGATGTTATTAAACTTCTAGATCAATCTAGAAAATATACCTTTGAGGAGAAAGTTAAAGATAAAAATTTAAAGAAGCCTAAAGATGCCAATCTGTTCACTTATTGATAGAGGAAACTGATAATATGGTTTCTGATTCAGATTGTAACAATGATTTAACCCTTAATGCTAGCCCTAATAAGGCTAAGTTAATAAGGACAAGTAATAAAAATTTCAAGTTATGCTTCCCTATTTTTAGGGTTGAGCTAGCCAAAAAAGGGGGAGACCCCCAAAATAAAAGCTTTATCATGATACGTTGCTTTGCAAACATTAGGAGAGTGGAACACCCTAACAAGCAAAGGATCCTAGGGGAAATGATTAGGGAGGAGGGTGTGTGTTTTATTGGTTTAAGTGAAACCATAAAAAGCAATTACACTCCTCAATGGTTCAAAAAATTGCTAGTAATAGAAACTTTACCTGGCAACATGTTTCCCCTATAGTTAGATCTAGTGGCATCCTTTTAGGGGTTGACACTGATTTATAGGAGGTTCTTGATGTTGAGTGTGGCAAACAATTTGTTAGGATGTTCATTTTGGATAGACATTCCAAAATGAAGTGGCATCTTGTGTCTGTTTACGGGCTAGCTCAAGCAAATGGTAAGGATGACTTATTGATAGAATTTGCTCAACTTTGCTATCCTTGTAAAGGAGCATGTGTAATTGGTGGTGATTTTAATATCATTTAGAGTACAGAAGTGAGAAATAAACCATGTATTTTATCCAGATGGAGTCATAGCTTTAACTCCATTATTTTAACATGTGGATTAAAAGAGGTAAGGCTCATTGGTAAAAAATATACATGGGCTAATATTTTGGATGATCCCACTTTTGAAAAACTATACATGGTCCTAGTTTCTATAGAATGGCATCTCACTTTCCCATTGGATGTAGTAACATGACTGAATAGAGATATCTCTGATCATGTGCCTTTACTACTTAAATATGGGGCTCCTCCACCACATTGCAAGTCATTTAGATATGAAAATTGATGGGTGTAGAGAGATGGATTTCGTGATATTGTGAGAAACTGTTGGGGGGACTAACACTTTACACATTCATGACATTGACAAATGGCAAGAAAAGATGAGAAGACTCGGGAGGCATACCAAAGGTTGGCACATTAATATTGAAGGTGCTAATAAGAAAAAAAGAGAAATCTTGAGAAGATGGATGAGCAAGGCTAAGAATAAATCCCTATCCGTCAATGAGAGGGAAATGCAAGTAGCTTTACATGGCAAGCTCAAGAAACTGTTGAGAGATAAGGAACTTAAGTGGAGGCAGAGAGCTAAAGGAAACGATTTGAGGGAAGGATAAGGAAATACCAAGTAATTTCATCTCAAAGCTAGTGGAAGGAAGAAGAAGAATCACATTTCAGTCCATAACAAAACCCTTTGAGATGAAATAAATAAAATAGGTGGTTTTTGAATGAAACACAACAAAGGAGAAGACCTTGATGGTTTTGCCATTGAGTTCCACCAGCAATTCTGGGTAGATATCAAGTGGGATCTCAAGGAAATGCTAGATGATTTTCATAGGGGGGTATAGACATTGAGAGGATTAATCATGGTGTCATTTATTTGATACCTAAGGATCCTAATGCAAATATCATTCAAAAGTTTAGGACAATTTTTCTGTTGAATGTTAGTTACAAAATACTAACAAAGCTTCTAGAAACAAGATTAGGGTTGATT
Source organism: Avena insularis (assembly GCA_023614405.1). NCBI lineage: Eukaryota > Viridiplantae > Streptophyta > Magnoliopsida > Poales > Poaceae > Avena > Avena insularis. The sequence continues at coordinate 258,535,883 of CM042690.1, read as the reverse complement.
GTACACAAAATTATCTCAGATACCTAAACTGCTTTTATCAAGGACATGTTCATCATGGAAGATATTGTGTTGCTTCATGAAACTATTCATGAGATGTATCACAAAAAACTTCCAGGGGTGCTTCTCAAAATTGATTTTGAGAAAGCCTATGACAAGGTCATTTGGGCCCTTTACCAAATGGTGCAAGCCAAAGGTTTTAGGGACAAGCTTTCTGATTGGGTTATGAAAACTGTTAGGAGAGGAAGAGTTGTTGTTAAGGTGAATGACCATATTGGTCTATACTTCCCCACATATGCTGGAGTAAGTGATACATTGCAAATGTATCTATAATTTTTTGATGTTCCATGCTTGGTTTTATCCACTTTCTTGTGTTTTGTTCCAACTTTGGAGTACTTTTCATATGATTTCTTGGACTAACCTATTAACAAGAGCCACAGTGCCAGCTGCCTGTTTTCTGCTGTTTTTGGTTCGGAAAGTCGAAAATGAATATTCTCGAATTGACGGGACAAAAGCCAAAGTGCCTATTTTTCGGAAGTCATCAAGTGCGAATCTGAGGCGGAGAGGGGCGGAGGCGGCCACACCACCTGGCCGCGCGGCCAGGCCTGGCCCGTGCCAGGGGGTGGTGTGGCCAGCCTAGGTACCCCCTCGGCCTCCCCTTCCGACTATAAGATGCCCTCGGGACGTAAACCCTAAGTACCCGATCAAAAATACACGAAAGAGTCTGTAGCCGCTGTCATCTCCATCCCTCGATCAGGAGGGATCTGAAGCTCTTCTCGGCACCCTGCCGGAGAGGGGAATTCACCCTGGAGGCCTTCTTCATTACCATGCAAGCCTCCGGTGTGATGTGTGAGTAGTTCATCCTTGGACTACGGATCCATGTAGTAGCTAGATGGATGGTTCTCCTCCTTTGTGCTTTCATGTTTAGATCTTGTGAGCTCTATTCATGATCAAGATCATCTATTTGTAATTCTGCATGTTGTGTTTGTCGGGATCCGATGGATATTGAGATGCTATTTCAGATTGATTATTGATTCTATCATGTCTTTGTTATTTGTGATCTTGCATGCTTTCCGTTGTTAGTAGCTATCTTGGCCAAGTAGATGCTAGCAACTCCAAGAGTTAGTATTTATGCTCGATAGTGGGTTCATGCCTCTGGTAATCTGGGGAAGTGACAGCAATCTCTAAGGTACTAGATGCGCTATTTCTACTAGGGAGAAAACAACAATCCTTTGTTCATAGAACAATCGTATTGTTTACTTTACACGCAGTTCATAAAGCAATAATCTGTTGCTTGCAACTTAATACTGGAGGGGGTCCGGATGATAACCTAAAGGTGGATTATTAGTCATAGATGCAGTTGGATGGCGGTCTATGTATAATGTTGTAATGCCCAATCAAGTCTCAAAGGAGTCAAGATGATTAGTATATGCATGTATTGCTTTCTCGGTGTTTGTCAATTGCCCCGCTGTAATTTGTTCACCCAACATGATATCTATCTAAGGAGAGCCGCCTCTAGTGAACTATGGATCCCGGTCCTCTTTCTTTACATACAATCTACAACTGTTTACTGCTTTGTGTTTACTTTCTGCAAACTTTTACTTCTTTCCATTCGATACGTTTAATCCTTTGTTTTCCACAAAACACGATGATATTGACAACCTCATCGCAAGTTGGGGACAAAGTTCTGTGGTTGTGTTGTGCAGGTCTCCACGTTGCTACTAGCACCGGTAGTGCGCCCTGCCAAAGCTTAGCTAGTAACACCTTTGGGGTGTTTCCTTGCTCCTACTAGTTCGATTAAACGTTGGTTTCATAACTGAGGGAAACTTGCTGCTGTGCTCATCATACCTTCCTCTTGGGGTTCCCAACGAGCTCTACATCAACACCGCCATCAAGCATTTTTCTGGGCGCCGTGCATTGAGCCATCAAGCGATTTTCTGGCACCGTTGCCGGGGAGTCAAGGACATCTTCACAAGGGGAGTCCCTCATAGCCAATCTCTTTACTTTGTTGTTTTTGTTTTGCTTAGTTTCTTTTTGCTTTGTTTGCTTGTTTTGTTATCAAAAACACAAAAAAATTAGTTTTACAAGTTTGCTTTCTTATTTGAAAACCCAAAAAAAATGACTACTCTTGAAAACACTAAGTTGTGTGACTTCACTAGCACCAACAACAATGATTTTATGAGCACACCTATTGCTCCACCTGTGGCTGAAAATACTTTCTTTGAGATAAAACCTGCTTTGCTCAACCTTGTTATGAGAGAACAATTTTCTAGTATTGGTAATGAAGATGCTGCTTCCCATCTAAATAACTTTGTTGAACTTTGTGAGATGCAAAAGCATAGGGATATAGATGGTGATATTATTAAGCTAAAATTGTTTCCTTTCTCTTTGAGAGAAAAAGCTAAATAATGGTTGAATTCCTTAACTAGGAATAGTATTGATTCTTGGACTAAGTGCAAAGATGCTTTTATTGGAAAATACTATCCTCCTGCTAAGATTATATCCATGAGAAGTGAAATAATGAAGTTTAAACAACTTGATAATGAGCATGTTGCTCAAGCTTGGGAAAGAATGAAATCTTTGGTAAAGAATTGTCCCACTCATGGACTGACTGCTTGGATGATCATCCAAACTTTTTATGCAGGATTGAACTATTCTTCAAGGAACCTATTGGATTCTGCTGCTGGAGGTACCTTTATGACCATCACTTTGGGTGCTGCAACAAAACTTTTGGACAATATGATGGTTAATTATTCTGAATGGCATACTGAGAGAGCTCCACAAGGTAAGAAGGTAAATTCTGTTGAGGAAACCTCCTCCTTGAGTGATAAAATTGATATTATTATGTATATGCTTGTTAATGGGAAAACCCATATTGATCCAAATAATGTTCCTCTAGCCTCTTTGGTTGCTCAAGAAGAGCAAGTTGATGTGAACTTCATAAGAAATAACAATTTTGGCAACAATGCTTATGGTAATAATGCTTATAGGAACAATTTTGGTAACAACAATTATAAGCCATATCCTCCCAACAATGGTAATGCTTATGGAAATTCTTATAACAATAATAAGTGTGCTCCCCCTAAACTTGAAGTTATGCTTAAAGACTTTATTAGTAAGCAAACTTCTTTCAATAAAACTATTGAGGAAAAACTCTCTAATGCTGAAAGAAATATAGCATCTTTGGCTGAAGCTCAATCTTCTTTGAATAAAATGGTTGCTAAACCTGAAACTAATGAGAATCCCTTTGCCTCTACCAATGCTATACAAGTAAGAATTGATGAAAATGTTAGACTATTAGCTGAATTACATGCTAAGTGGGAAAGAGAAGATGAAATTGCTAGAAACATTAGTGTTTCTACTATCACCACCACTAGTGTTGAGGCTAGTAATAGTTCTACTACTTTAGATGATAAATTTGACTTTGATCTTGATGGTTGCAATATCTCTGAAGTTATTAAGTTCCTACAAAAGCTTGCTAAAAGTCCTAATGCTAGTGCTATGAACATGGCCTTTACAAAACACATTACTGATGCTCTCATAAAGATTAAAGAAGAAAAGATGAAACATAAAGCTTCTATTCCTATAAAACAAGAAGATGGTTGGGAACCCATCATTAATATGAAAGTGAATGACTTTGATTTCAAAGCTTTATGTGATCTTGATAGTAGTGTTTCTATTATGCCTAGAAGGATTTATGATATGCTTGATTTGCCTCCACTTGAAGATTGTTATTTGAATGTCCCACTTAATGATAATGCTAAAAAGAAACTCATGGGGAGTCTTAATGATGTTCTTATTATGGTTAACAATTCCTATGTCCCCGTTGATTTCTATGTTTTGGATGTTGAATACAATGCTTCTTGTCCTATTACTTTGGGAAGACCTTTTCTTAGAACTGTTGGTGCCATCATTGATATGAAAGAAGGTACCATTAAATATCAACTCCCACTCAAGAAAGGTATAGAACACTTCCCTAAAAATAGAGAAAATATTTCTTTTGCTTCTCCTATGAAAACAAAATTTGGTCTAAATGCTTCTTCATTTGAGAACACTTGATTCTTTCTTTGCTTCTTATGCCTAACTTAAAGGCGTTAAAGAAAAGTACTTATTGGGAGATAACCCAAAAGTTTTAGATGAGTCTTGGAAGTTATTACCTCTGTAATAACCTCTCCTTATCCTTTTTATTTACTTTTTGTGCCAAGAGTAACCTCTAGTGAGAGTGAAGTAATGATTGGGAAAGTTGCTGTCTCGAAAAAGATTTCTGTGCTTCACCGTAAAAATTCCTGAGAGATCTCTGTACGTCGGATTGAGCTGTAATGTTTTGTTCTTCTTCCCCAGGTTGTTATCTAACTTTAGTTAGTTCAACACTTTTTGATTTGAGCAATAGAAGGTCTTCGAAAAAATTCGTCTTTACGTGCTGGTCTGTTTTGACAGATTTCTGCCATTTTCTGCATTTTCTTCTTATGGGTTCCTTTTTGAGTTCTTTTGGGAAATTGAGATTTTTGAGGGAAGTGCTTCAGTAGCTAGTGTTCTAATGGAAGTTTATTTGGTGTTAGAACTGAACCTTAAGACCTATTATCTTGAGTGCACTAATGTTGCTAATAAAGATTGTGTGAAGTTTTGTATGAAGGAAAAATTTCAGGTGTATGGAAGGAATGAGTAATGAGATGAAGGAAGGACTAAAGCTCAAGCTTGGGGATTCCACGCGTGTCATCCCAAGAAATATCCAAGAATTACAAGCGTCAAAGCTTGGGGATGCCCAAGGCATCCCCTTCTTCATCAATAAAAATCCCAGGTTTCTTCCAAACGCTTTATTTTTATTGTTTCATGCACAGTTGTGTTGTTCTTGGAGCGTCTTCTTTTTTGTTTTTGTTTTTCTTTTCGTTTGCTTGGTTTGCTTAGTTTTCTGAATAAATTGGTTGGACCCCCTCTTTCATACATTGGTTTTCAAATAGTTTGGTTTGGTTTGGAAAAGAGTAGGAAAGTTCATGCTTATGTGGTAAAAAGAGCTTGTTTTTGACTGTGGCCTATGCTTTGTCATGACATGCTTGATATTTTTTTGGCTTTATGCTTAGTATTCTTTTCTGTAGCATGACTTGTTATAAACAATTGAGATTGCTTAATGTTCCTTGGATTAATCATGCGTTGTTTTAGCATATTAAAGCATAGTATAGTGGTATTCTCCTTTGATGCTTTATTTGGGTTGACTTGGCGCATGCTCACACCATGTTATGACTATCTCAAGTCACCATAGCCTTTATGATCCTTTATTTTTCAACTTGTAGTATCACTTTATGCTTTGATCAATGATGTTTTGTCGCTCTGCATGATTATGGCCATTATTGCTCTCTTAGTTTGCCGCTCCCAGTCTTTTGCTAGCCTCCACAACAAAGTATGAGTTCCACTCATGCATCCAACTCCCTAAACCAAGTTATTACAAAGAGTCCACCATACCTACCTACTAGCTTATGCTATTCCAAGTATATTCATGCTTTTGTTTACCTTCCAAATTAAACTTGTTATGAGAAAACTAGTGATTAAAGCTCTCACGAACTTGATGGCACACTTTACTTTATTGCCTCTAATAAACTTGAACCATTGGGTCCTTCTTTGTTGCGTATATGCTTGCGCTTTATAAGTTGAAATTAGCAGAACCATGTACCATGGGGAACGCTTTCAACATTGCACTTGTACTTTGTACCCTGTTGATATCATGTTCTTTTGCTTATGGATCCGTGATTGTGAAATAAAAGTGGAACTTGTAAGATCATGGAGTTTGTATGTGTGTTAGATAAACGCCTGGGCCGCTAGCCTAAGCCATGCCTAATCATGGTGGAAACTTGCAACATCACCATAATTAGCACTCTATGAAGCATCCTCAATAAAAACCTATGCAAATAGCAAATAAAAAGATTGTTGAGATGCTCATTGTCTGCTTGCCTTGTCATTTTGATTATGGGAAAGCTCCCATATCATGTGAAAGGGGTACCCGTTGGCGGTTCTTAATGATACACATGTACTTACAATGACAAGAGCTTACTCGTGACTGAAGTTGAGTAGCATGAGGATCGGTCTTCGTAAGTAAGGGGCATGAGATTTCGGTTTATAACTTGTCAAGCATATCCTCTTATTTGTGTCACTTTAACCTTAACCACTTCAAGATGCTTATGATAGGGGCAATGAGAGCTGAAAGTTATAAGTACCATAATTTTTGGAAGCTCTTTATGAGACTTGAATCCCTACTTCCTTTTACAAAGGCTTTTCTTCCACCATTATATTGAGTCTCCACCTTCTATCTTTATGCACCTACTTTGAGAGCATAGTGGCCATTCTTAGTTCTATGTGCATTGTACCAAGACTAGTTGATTGATGCATAACTTGTTATTGGTTGTTTTAAACTATTGTATCTAGTCACTCTTATGAACTTTGAAGGTGTCCTATGCATTTATATTTGCTACTCTATTGAGGGACAAGCTGAATACTATTATGCTATGTTTTCTTTATGTGAAACAAACAAACGTCTTGCAAAGCATTCTTATTCATGAATCTTTTGTTTGTGCCTTTTCATGTTACATCATAGTTTCTTTGCTTATTGCTAGAACTTTGTCTTTCATGTTATGATTGAAGTACAATGATCCCAGCTTTGAATGTTTTGCAAATACTTTGATCAAGTCTTTGATGGTGCATGTCACCTCAAAAATTATTCTTTCTTTTTATCACTTACCTACTCGAGGACGAGCAGGAGTTAAGGTTGGGGATGTTGATACATTGCAAATGTATCTATAATTTTTTGATGTTCCATGCTTGGTTTTATCCACTTTCTTGTGTTTTGTTCCAACTTTGGAGTACTTTTCATATGATTTCTTGGACTAACCTATTAACAAGAGCCACAATGCCAGTTGCCTGCTTTCTACTGTTTTTGGTTCCAGGAAAGTCAGAAAATGAATATTCTCAGAATTGGACGGGACAAAAGCCAAAGTGCCTATTTTTCGGAAGTCATCAAGTGCCAGAATACGAGACGGAGAGGGGCCAGAGGGCGGCCACACCACTGGCCAGCTGGCCAGGCAGCCCGCACCCGAGGTGGTGTGGCTAGCCCAGGCACCCCCTCGGCCTCCCCTTCCGACTATAAGATTCCCTCGGGACGTAAACCCTAAGTACCCGATCAAAAATCCATGAAAGAGTCTGTAGCCGCTGTCATCTCCATCCCTAGATCGGGAGGGATCTGAATCTCTTCCCGGCACCACTTGGGAGAGAATTCACCACAGGCCTTCTTCATCACCATGCAAGCCTCCAGTGTGATGCGTGAGTAGTTCATCCTTGGACTATGGATCCATGTAGTAGCTAGATGGCTGGTTCTCCTCCTTTGTGCTTTCATGTTTAGATCTTGTGAGCTCCGTTCATGATCAAGATCATCTATTTGTAATTTTGCATGTTGTGTTTGCGGGGATCCGATGGATATTGAGATGCTATTTCAGATTGATTATTGATTCTATCATGTCTTTGTTATTTGTGATCTTGCATGCTTTCCGTTGTTAGTAGCTATCTTGGCCAAGTAGATGCTAGCAACTCCAAGAGTTAGTATTTATGCTCGATAGTGGGTTCATGCCTCTGGTAATCTGGGGAAGTGAAAGAAATCTCTAAGGTACTAGATGTGTTGTTGCTACTAGGGAGAAAACAACAATCCTTTGTTCATAGAACAATCATATTGTTTACTTTACACGCAGTTCGTAAAGCAATAATCTGTTGCTTGCAACTTAATCTTTGGAGGGTTGGATGATAACACGGTGAGATTGACAACCTCGCCATGAAGTTGGGGACAAAGTTACGTGGTTGTGTTGTGCGGTCTCCACGTTGCTACTAGCACCGGTAGTCATACCTGCCAAAGCTTCGACTAGTAACACCTTTTGGGTGTTTCCTTGCTCCTACTGGTTCGATTAAACCTTGGTTTCATAACTGAGGGAAATTTGCTGCTGTGCTCATCATACCTTCCTCTTGGGGTTCCCAATGAGCTCTACATCAACACCGCCATCAAGCATTTTTCTGGCCGCCGTGCATTGAGCCATCAGTAAGGCAGGGTGATTCCTTAGCCCCTCTCCTTTTTGATATTGTCGGAGATGGCCTGGCTATGCTGATCAAGAAAGAAATGTCTGAAAACATGATCAAAGGACTCGTCTCCCATCTAGCGTAAGGAGGGGTAGCTATTCTCCAATATGCTGATGACACCATCTTTCTACTGGATGATGATTTGGAGAATGCCAGAAATATGAAATCCAGTATGTGTCTATTTGAACAAATCTCAGGCTTAAAAATCATTTTTCACAAGAGTGAAATCTTTTGTTTGGGAGATGCTATCTCCAGACAACAACAATATAGTGAAATATTCACTTTCCATACTTCTGAGCTACCCATGAAGTATCTAGGCATGCCATTGGACGAAAAAAGACTTGCCATCTCCCAATGGAACCATGTGGTTGAGAAATTTGGGAAGAATCTTGTCGGATGGAAGGGGAAATGCTATCAATTGGAGATAGAGTCACTTTGGTAAATGCTTGCCTCAGTAGTATCTCTCTGTATATATGCTTTCCTTCCTTGAAGCACCCAAGGGATTCATAAAAAACTAGATAGACACAGAAAAAGAATGATCTGGGATGAACTTGATAATGAGAGAAAATATCACTTGGTGGATTGGGACACTATCTGTTTGCCCAAATATTGTGGGGGACTTGGTGTTCTTGACTTGACAGCTATTAACCAAAGTCTGTTGTAAAAATGGCTATGGAAGTTGGAGAATAGTGAGGGTACTTGGCAGCAAAGTCTAGTTGAGAAGATAGACCCTATCTCATGCTGTTGTTGGACATGGGAGCTCCCATTTCTGGTAAAGTCTAGTTGGGGTTTACCATACCTTCTAGCAGTTCATTCTAAGACAAGTCAATGATGGGGGAAAACTCTTTTCTAGGAAGACAAGTGGGTGAATAATTGCTGGCGCGTGGTTGACATGGGTGCTTTTTCCTTCAATCCACGACAACGACACCAGAAAGATGCTTGTTGGCTCAAGATACGATGAGCTCGTTGGGAACCCCAAGAGGAAGGTATGATGAGCACAATAGAAAATTTCCCCTCAGTTGTGAAACCAAGGTTATCGAACCAGTAGGAGCAAGGAAACACCTCCAAGGTGTTGTTTCCAACTTGGAATCCTGCACAACACAACCACAGAACTTTGTCCCCAACTTACAATGAGGTTGTCAATCTCACCAGTTTTGCTGAAAGCAAAGGATTAAACATATTGTGTAGAAGAAAGTAATAGCTTGCAGAAAGTAAATAGAAAACAGTAAACAGTTGTAGATTGATGGTAAAAGAAAGGACCGGGGTCTATAGTTCACTAATGGTGATTCTCCTTAAGATAGATGACATGTTGGGTGAACAAATTACAGTGGGGCAATTTACAAACATCAAGAAAGCATACATGCATATATTAATCATCTTGACTCCTATGAAATTTGATTGGGCATTACAACATTATACATAGACCATAATCCACACCACCCCCGAGGGGGTGCCCTGGGCGGCCACACCACCCCCTGGCGCAGGCCAGGCTTGGCCGCACGACCAGGTGGTGTGGCCGGCCTCTGGCCCCTCTCCATCTCGTCTTCTGGATCTGTGTGCCCCTCGGTGAAATATTGACTTTGGCTTTTGTCCCATCCAATTCCGAGAATATTCATTTTATGACTTTCATGGAACCAAAAACAGTAGAAAACAGGCAACTGGCACTGTGGCATCTTGTTAATAGGTTAGTCCAAGAAAGTGTATAAAAATACTCCAAAGTGTGGGCAAAACATAAGAAAGTAGACATAAACCAAGCATGGAACATAAAAAATTATAGATACGTTAGCAACATATCAACATCCCCACGCTTAACTCCTGCTCGTCCTTGAGTATGTAAGTGATAAAAAGAAAGAATAATTTTTGAGGTGACATGCACCATCATAAACTTGATCAAAGCATTTATAAAACATAGATAGCTGGGATCATAGTACTTCAACATAGCATGAAAGATATAGTTCTAACAATAAGACATAGCAACTATGTTGCAACATGAAAAGGTACAAACAAAAGATTCATGAATAACAATGCTTTGCAAGACGTTTGTTTGTTTCACATAAAGAAAGCATAATGAAAATGGTATTCAGCTTGTCCCTCATAGAGTAGCAAAACATAAATGCATAGGACACCTTCAAAGTTCATAAGGGTGACTAGATACAAATAGTTTAAGAACAAGCATTATCAAAGTTATGCATCAATCAACAAGTTTTGGGACAATGCACATTAAACTAAGAATGACCACTATGCTCTCTCAATAGGTGCATAAATATAGAAGATGGAGACTCAACATAAAAGTAAAAGAAAGGCCTTCATGGAAGGAAGCATGGATTCAAGTTTCATAAAGAGCTTCCAAACATTATGGTACTTATTAGCTTTCAGCTCTCATTGCCCCTATCATAAGCATCTTTAAGTGATTAAGGTTAAAGTGACACAACTAAGAGGATATGCTTGACAAGTTTTAAGTTGAAATCTCATGCCCCTTGCTTACGAGTACCGAACCTCATGTTACTCAACTTCAGTCACAAGTAAGCTCTTGTCATTGTAACTACATATGTATCATAGAGAACCGCCAACGGGGTACCCCTTGCACATGATACATGAGCTATCCCATAATCAAAATGACAAGGCAAGCAGACAATGAGCATCTTAGTGATCTTTTTATTTGCTATTTGCATAGCTTTTTATTGAGGATGCTTCATAGAGTGCTCATTATGGTTATGCTGCAAGTTTCCACCATGATTAGGCATGGCTTAGGCTAGCGGCCCAGGCATTTCTCTAACACACATACAAACTCCATGATCTTACAAGTTCCCCTTTTATTTCACACCGTCGGGATCCATAAGCAAAAGAATCATGATATCAACGGAGTATAAGTGTAATGTTGAAAGCGTTCCCCATGATACATGGTTCTGATAACTTCAACTTATAAAGCACAAGCATATATGCAACAAATATGGACACAATGGTTCAAGTTTATTAAGTGCAAGAAAATAAAATGTGCCATCATGTTCGTGAGAGCTTTAATCACTATTTTTCACATAACAAGTTTAATTCGGAAGGTAGATAAAAACATGAATATACTTGGAATAGCAAATGCTAATAGGTAGGTATGGTGGAATATTTTGGAATAACTTGGTTTTATTTGGAGTTGGATGCATGAGTGGAACTCATACTTGGTTATGTAGGCTAGCAAAAGACCGGGAGCGACCAACTAAGAGAGCAATAATGGCCATAATCATGCAAAGCGATAAACCATCGTTAATTAAAGCATAAAGTGATATTACAAGTAGAAAACTAAAGGATCATCGAGGCTATGGTGACTTGGGATAGTCATAACATGGTGTGAGCATGCGCCAAGTCAACCCAAATAAAGCATCAAAGGAGAATACCACAATACTATGCTTTAATTTGCTAAAACAACGCATGATTCTTTCAAGGAACATTAAGCAATCTCAATTGTTTATAACATGTTATGCTATAGCAAAAATAACTAAGCATAAAGCCAAAACAATATCAAGCATGACATGACAAAGCATAGGCCATAGTCAAAAACAAGCTCCTTTTACCACTTAAGCATGAGCTTTTCCTACTCTTTTCCAATCCAAACCAAACTTATTTGAAAACTAATGTATGAGTGAGGGGGTCCAACCAATTTATTCAAGCAAACTAAGCAAACCAAGCAAACGAAAATGAAAACCAAAAACAAAAATGAAGACGCTCCAAGAACAACACAACTGTACATGAAACAATAAAAATGAAGTGTTTGGAAGAAACCTGAGATTTTTATTGATGAAGAAGGGGATGCCTTGGGCATCCCCAAGCTTTGACACTTGTACTTCTTGGATATTTCTTGGGGTGACACACGTGGCATCCCCAAGCTTGAGCTTTAGTCCATTCTTCATCTTATTAGATCACTCCATACACCTGAAATTTTACCTTCATACAAAACTTCACACAATCTTTATTAACAACATTAGTGCACTCAAGATAATAAGTCTTTGGGTTCTGTTTCAACACTAATAAAACTTCCATTCAAACACAAGCTACTATAGTACTTCCCTCAAAAAGCTCAATTCCCCCAAAAGAACCCAAAGCGGAATCAACAAGAAGCAAATGAAAATAATGGCAGAAATCTGTCAAAACAGACCAGCAGGTAAAAACTAATTTTATCGAAGACCTTCTGTTGCTCAAATAGAAAAGTGTTGAACCAACGAAAGTTAGATAACAACCTGGGGCAGAAGCACAAACATTCACTCATCAAACCGACGTACAGAGATTTTACACGAATTTTTACAGCGAAGCACAAAAATCTGTTTCAGGACAGCAACTTTCCCAAGCATTACTTCTCTCTCATTAGAGGTTACTCTTGGCACAATAAAGCAAATAAAAAGGATAAGGAGCAGTTATTACAGAGGTAATAACTTCCAAGACTCATCTAAAACTTTTGGGTTATCTCCCAATAAGTACTTTTCTTTAAGGCCTTTAAGTTAGGCATAAGAAGCAAGAAAGGAGTCAAGTATTCTCAAATGAAGAAGCATTAAGAGCAAATTTTGTTTTCATAGGAGAGGAAAAAGGGATATTCTATCTCTTCTTAGGGAAGTGTTCTATACCTTTCTTGAGTGGGAGTTGATATTTAATGGTGCCTTCTTTCATATCAATAATGGCACCAACAGTTCTAAGAAAAGGTCTTCCCAAAGTAATAGGACAAGAAGCATTGCATTCAACACCCAAAACATAGAAATCAACAGGGACATAGGCATTGTTAACCATAATAAGAACATCATTAGTACTCCCCATGAGTTTCTTTTTAGCATTATCATCAAGTGGGACATTTAAATAACAATCTTCCAATGGTGGCAAATCAAGCATATCATAAATCCTTCTAGGCATAATAGAAACACTACTATCAAGATCACATAAAGCTTTGAAATCAAAATCATTCACTTTCATATTAATGATGGGTTCCCAACCATCTTTTAGTTTCATAGGAATAGAAGCTTTATGTTTCATCTTTTCTTCTTTAATTTTTATGAGAGCATCAATAATGTGTTTTGTAAAGGCCATATTCATAGCACTAGCATTAGGACTTTTAGCAAGCTTTTGTAGCAACATAATAACTTCAGAGAGGTTGCAACCATCAAGATCAAAATCATAATTATCATCTAAAGTAGTAGAGCTATTGTTTCCCATATTTTGAAGAATTTCAGCATTTTGATTAGAAAAGGTTGCATTGGGTTTACTAGCTTCAACATTAGTGGTAGTGATAGTAGAAACACTAATATTTCTAGCAATTTCATCTTCTCTTTCCCACTTAGCATGCAATTCAGCTAATAGTGTAACATTCCAATTTCAGCAACCTTGATTAGTTGTCTAGAATACAAAAATCAGGGGGAACAAAAACTTTTTCTTGTCATGGGTGCAGTGCTTGCTTGTTGTTTGTTTGTGCTTGTGCGTGTGAGTGTTTACCATATGATACTCCTTACCTCACCAGCAGTTGACAAAAGCTATTTAACAAAACTATCCTGGCTCATTTTACTTATTATCAAACATTTTAGCATTTCAAAGAATGAGCCAAGGTGCTTTTGAAACCAAAACTATTTTAGTAACTTCTATTGATCAAACTATTGAGAGCTATAGAATACTAGCTCCTTATGTTTTCAAGACAGAACCTTCAACTACTCTTACCTCTAAGATTTCCAAAACCTTGTATAAAACCTTTGAATTCTACTCTTGGTAGGGATACCAAGGACCCTCATCTTATCCAAAATCCAACCTTTCAAAACTACCCATCCTTACCTCAATCTAGACTTGATGGTAACCCTAACAGTGGTTGATTTGTTTGTAAGATGAGTTGCCTTGATCTGTTATTTGACTTGTTTGCTTAGGAAGTGGTATGATCCACTCTAGGAGCTCATCACTAGGATCAAGATGTTTCCAAATCATCACACCCTAAGCAAGAGTAGAACCCTGGACCTGATCTCTAGCTACTAGGTGATCATCTAGAACCCTTAACTAGATCAATTATGAAGTGATCCATTCTAGAAGTTTCCAAGTCAATGAAGACTAATATCAAGCATGGATCCCTTCTACTCAATCTAATCCTCAACCCCATCAAAAGCATCGACTCTCACATTCTAGTCAAAAACCCTAAATCTGCCAAATTTGGCTAAGTCTGGAATCTGTTCCAACATCACCTTTTTGAATGCCCCCCTTTCTCAACCCTTGTGCATTTCTGAACATGAATTTGAACCATCTTGTTACCCATCCTAAGGACTCCCAAGTCCCACCTTGGCCCTTGGTTAGATCATCCTCCAACCCACTTGTTCTTGATGGTTTTGCAGGCAAGAAAATAACTTGTTCTGCAAATCTAGTCCTCATGCCTACTTTGACAGAAGCTCACACCATCCTCCAACCTTCTATGGACCAACTCTTTGCATGGTTGTGTTCTACTCATATAGGTCTATCAGTATATACTTCACTTGTTCCAAGTGGATCTTTGTTCTTCTTAAACCCACATGGTTTATAAGGCATCATGACTCATCTGGTATGGCAGCCTTACTTTCAACAAAGTTTGACATCACTTCCATACCACCTCAAAGGTAACCAATCCAAACTCCTTCTGCCTTGATCATATATATGACTTGGTCTAACTATCTAGCTATCCCCTGCATCAAGGTGAGCTCTGAGCTCCAAGATCCAACAAGGTTTTGGTGGTATAAAAATAACATCACCCTAGATCCGCAACTCCCTGTTTTTCATAAAATTCAAGTTGGATTTTCAATTCCCAAGGTTTGAAATGCTTGCTACACCTTGTATACATCATCTAACTTGATCATCAAGGTTTATCAAATATTATCCATAATTATTATGGACCAAATCTATTTAATTCCTTTAATAGACAAAATTCCCAAAACTTCATCCACAATAGAAAGTTTGACTCTCTCCAAAACACATCCTCATGTTTAAGATCTTTGGAAGTCTAATTATCCTATCTTCCAACTTCAAAAATAAATGTTTTTGAAGAGCTTTAATAATTCTTTTTGCCCTTTTTCCCAAATGGCAGAAACAACAAAATAAATGTTTCAAATACTTTTATGCCCCAATAAATCTTGGGAAATTCCCGTAAGTGTGCCTTCACATTTGGGACCCTCTCACCCCAAAAACCAACCTTGTCCAATGTAAAAATATCAATTGAGCTTCTAGAAACTACTTCTGCCCTTTTTGAATAAATGGATTTAAGAGGACTAAAACCCCTTATAAAAATCCCAAATAAATCCTAGGAGTGTACCTTGACCCTGCCCATCCACCAGTACCATCTCCCCATCTTTTCCAATGAAAACCTTTGAACTCCTTCACAAGCTCTCTTGTGATCAAAGTGCGCAAATCAAACAAACTTGAGTGAAACCAAGACCAAACCAATCACCAAAGCTGGTCAAACACTCCTCCACAGCAACCAATACTCCCCTGGTCGTGAGCACTGTAGCTCTGCCCTAGCCCATGCCCTTGCCCCTTTTACCCTTTTAGGACCGCCTCCTCCGACCTCACCGGCGAAGCTCCGGCGAGCTAGGTTCGGACACCATCGCGTGAGCATCTTCCCAGGCGTGAACCCGACCGCGCCGCCCCTCGGTCTGCTTGCTGTCAAGCACCGTTCATCTCTGTGACGCCTCGTCTCCTCCCGAAACCCCACGGTAAGCCTCGCCGCCGCCCAGCTCCGCCCTAGGGTTCTGGCCGGCGGACCCTCTGTCCTCTGGAGATGATGAGCGCCGACCGTTGAATCCTCCTTAACCCAATGGCCCAGATCTATGGATACCCTTTCGGGAGCCACCATCACTGACCAGCGGGCCCCCTTGCCAGTGATTCGAACCCCACTCCCGCGTGCTGTGTCGCCCGCCGTGGGCCGGTTTCACTCCACCCGGCCCATTTCCCCGCAGATCAAGCCCAGACACCCCCCTGTTTATCCTTTTTTTTCTTTTTTTCCACCAGATCTGCTAGAGTTGCTATTTGGTTTAAATTCAAATAAAAATATAGAAAGATGAATTTGACTAGATCCAAAATCTTGGTGGTACATACATGTTTTGTCTACCAGAAAATACCTTTGGTTATCCTAGGCTAGGCTTAGTTTAACTATGATAAATCAATTTCTTAAAAGTACCTTGTCAACTAAATAAATTACTCAGAGATTTTTACTTATCCAATTGGGAAAAATCAAATCTCTACTGGAAGGTATTTGATATACATGTCATCTAGCATAGGTCATATGCCAAGGTGAACAGTAGTATGCCCTTAGCAAAAATAAACAAAAACAGCCACTTTCCGCCTTAGGAAATTTCTCTAGGATAAACCAAATGAGGTATTGATCTATTTCCAACTCCCATGGATGTGTCTTATCAAAATCCATCAAACCCCAACTGCTTAGATTTTATTGAGCTCTAGTTGAATTGTAGTGAATTAAACTATTCTGTGTACCCCTTTTTCACTAAATAAATCACTCTAGGAGTTTGACAACTCCAAAAAGAGTGAATCCAATTCCTACAGAAAGGTATTTTAAATGCCTACCACATGCCTTTGAATCAACTCAAGAGCTTCTGTAGAATTAATTTGGTGAAAAGGACAAAAACACCACAGAACTGCCTTTGGGAATTTCCTGAGGACATTCTGGTAATTATTGGACTTGATTCTAACTCTCAGTGAACAAGTACATCAAACAATACCTAACCACCCAAGGAAATAATTTTTGGGCCTCCAGATAAATCCTGGTGAATTATTTCCTCAAACTAGAGTTTATTCCACTATATAAAGCATAACTAAATCTAGGTAAATGATAATCAAGTGAAACCACTTGTGTTGGTCTTGTTTTGTCAAGGCCTATCCGAGGATATCATTTTTGCACATTGGTATCCTACTGACCCCAAGTCCTTGGTAAATAGCCTAGACAACTACCTTCCAAAAAAAACACCTCTATAGCAATCTAGTAATTCAAACTACTAGGACCCAACTTCTCCAAAACCTACTAAGTTAAGTAGGATTCCCTATGTTTGTTTGCTGTATGGTTTGATGCATGTATGCCTTGTATTGATTGTGGTATTGTCTGTGTGCATGTATACTCGATGACAGCGATAGTGTGATTGTGTGACGACGAGAAGAAAATGGACTTATTATTATTATTTATTGGGTATTCTTGGTTATCTTCGGAAGTCCAGGGACTTATTGCGGATCAGGCAAGCCACCATTCCCGAATTCCGATACTTGTCCTACTCTTTTATTACCTGTTTTGTACCTCCTTTATAAATTCCATTATTTATCTTCAAGTCTTGTTTTATAAATACTGCGCTAATGACTTGGCTCCTCCAAGTTATAACTTGGTGTCCCTCGTGGCACCACCCTGATGTACCTACCATTTCATCCCTTTAGACTGAGAGTACAATGGTTAGCATCCTAACTCATTGGAAACCCCGGCTTTGAGAAAACAACTGTTTTGGGGATTTACCCACTAAAACCATTCTAATAATGTTTCGGAAAAACCCTTGGAAGAGGCATATCTCCAAGCGGATGTTTTAACTAAAGAAATGGTGATAATGAGAAATGAGAAAATGGACAAGAGAGCAAGAAGGGATGTTCTACGCCTTTACCAGGACAATTTTTATCCGTGCAACCACATTACCCCAGGTGCTGGGGCTTAGCTCGTAGTTTGTCTTCATTAGCCAAGGCAACTTGTATAATGCTTATAGGAAGAAATCCCTTGAATTCTCGGCAGGAGCTAACAGTTCTTCGGATCTGGAGCCTGTAGCTTGGTTCGGCAAGAGTGAGCCTGTCTTGGCAGGAGTGCCGGTGCAACAATTGGGTCTCCCGCGGACGGTATGATTTAGGTGGTACAGAAGGAAGTGGAGTCACCAAGTTAAGGTATACGCCAAGTTGCGGTTTGGGTATCTGGCGATGTCTGGGAAGCGGACTATGGCTGGGAGCCACATACTCGTTGCCGGGGAGAACAAACCCAAAAGGAAAAGCAGCCTTTGCTAGGGTCGACAAGCGAAAGGTTAGGTTTGATTTTCCAGACCCCCGTCTACCGTGTGTAATGGGCCGTGGTTGTATCCCAGTGGATGTAATGATTCTTGTGGGGAAAGTGCGCAAACTCTGCAGAGTATAATCTATTCGAATAGTCACGTCCACGGTCAAGGACGGTTGGAAAGGTGATGGCTAGGAGTACCCAAATGGTGGATTGTTTGGAAAAATGGATGAAAGTATGGAGGTTCCGGGGGAACCTGAGTTTAAAGTTTTGTTTTGACCAGAGGTGGTCAAAGAGGTTTAAAAAGGGTTTTTACTCCAAACCTGTTTTCGAAAAGGTTTTTAGCAAGGATATGGGGATATCTTGATTTATAAAACAGAGGCATGTTTCAAAACTCTTTTTCAACAAAGATATGGAGATGTCGTAACTACAAGAGATAGTCTAGGCTTTCCAAAAACAACCCCTAGATAGAGCTATCTCGCCACAGCCAGAATTGCATTTCCTTATTTCACTTATCTTGGTGGATTGCAAGTACATTCAAAGGTACTCATGGCATTGTCCCTAGCTATTTACCTGGCCAGAATTTCACAGGTTCGACATCAAAAGATTAAGGTGACGTCTAGCAAGCTAGGCCGTCTTCCCAGTCAGTCGCCTGTAGGTTGAGGCATGATTGGGCCCTGCGTGTGTTGAAGCTTCGCTGCTGAAAGATTGTGTAGCCATAATGGCAACTATGTAAGTCTTGTATTCGTTATGTTTCGGATGCTGTAATGATACTTGTCGGTTATTCTCCACGGCTCACTGATCATGGGAACATGGATAATTGCATAACAGGGATTTCTCGGATGATTAAATCCCGGGGACCTTACAAATAGTCTAACATTTTAATCAATTCTAACTTGTATGGCATTAGTAGCAGTAAAAGGATTATCAATAGTTTCAGGTTTAGCAGCCATTTTATTAAAAGAAGATTGTGTTTTAGCCAATGATGCTATATTTCTTTCAACATTAGAGAGTTTTTCCTCAATAGTTTTATTGAAAGCAGTTTGTTTACTAATAAATTTTTTAAGCATAACTTCAAGCTTAGAGGGTGCACCCCTATTATTGTTGTAGGAATTTCCATAAGTGTTACCATTATTGGGAGGATATGGCCTATAGTTATTATTACCAAAATTATTCCTATAGGAATTATTGCTAAAATTATTATTTCTTATAAAGTTCACATCAACTGGCTCTTCTTGAGCAACCAAAGAAGCTAAAGGAACATGATTTGGATCAATATGAGCTTTCCCATTAACAAGCATAGACATAATAACATCAATTTTATCACTCAAGGAGGAGGTTTCTTCAACAGAATTTACCTTCTTACCTTGTGGAGCTCTCTCAGTATGCCATTTAGAATAGTTAACCATCATATTATCCAGAAGCTTTGTTGCAGCACCCAAAGTGATGGTCATAAAGGTACCTCCAGCAGCAGAATCTAGTAGATTTCTTGAAGAATAATTCAATCCTGCATAAAAGGTTTGGATAATCATCCAAGCAGTTAGTCCAGGAGTGGGATAATTCTTTACCAAAGAATTCATTATCAGATTGTTTAAACTTCATTATTTCACTCCTCATAGATATAATCTTAGCAGGAGGATAGTATTTTCCAATGAAAGCATCTTTGCATTTAGTCCAAGAATCAATACTATTTCTAGTTAGGGATTGCAACCATTCTTTAGCTTTTCCTCTCAAACAAAAAGGAAACAATTTAAGCTTAATAATATCCCCATCTATATCCCTATGCTTTTGCATCTCACAAAGTTCAACAAAGTTATTTAGATGAGCAGCAGCATCTTCAGTACCAATTTCAGAAAATTGTTCTCTCATAACAAGATTGAGTAAAGCAGGTTTAATATCAAAGAAAGTAGCTTCAGGAACAGGTGGAGCAATAGGTGTGCACATGAAATCATTGTTGTTGGTGCTAGTGAAGTCACACAACTTAGTGTTTTCAAGAGTAGTCATTTTTTTGTGTTTTAAATAAAGAAAGCAAACTTAGTAAAACTAATTTTTTTTGTTTTTGATAAAGAAACAAGAAAACAAAGCAGAAATAAACTAAGCAAAACAAATAAAACAAAGTAAAGAGATTGGTTATGAGGGACTCCCCTTGTGAGGAGGTCCTTAACTCCCTGGCAAAGCTACAAAAATACTTGCTGGCGCGTGGTTCACGTGGGTGCTCTTTCCTTTAATCCACGGCAACGACACCAGAAAGATGCTTGTTGGCTCAAGATACGATGAGCTCGTTGGGAACCCCAAGAGGAAGGTATGATGAGCACAACAACAAATTTTCCCTCAGTTGTGAAACCAAGATTATCGAACCAATAGGAGCAAGGAAACACCTCCAAGGTGTTGTTTCCAACTTGGAATCCTGCACAACACAACCATAGAACTTTGTCCCAACGTACAATGAGGTTGTTAATCTTACCGTTTTGCTGAAAGCAAAGGATTAAACGTATTGTGTGGAAGAAAGTAATAGCTTGCAGAAAGTAAACAGAAAACCGTAAACAATAGATAGTTGTAGATTGATGGTAAAAGAAAGGACCGGGGTCCATAGTTCACTAGTGGTGATTCTCCTTAAGATAGATGACATGTTGGGTGAATAAATTACAGCGGGGCAATTGACAAACATCGAGAAAGCATACATGCATATACTAATCATCTTGACTCCTATGAGATTTGATTGGGCATTACAACATTATACATAGATCGTAATCCAACTGCATCTATGACTAATAATCCGCCTTCAGGTTATCATCCGAACCCCCTCCAGTATTAAGTTGCAAGCAACAGATAATTGCATTAAGCATTGCGTGTAAAGTAAACAATATGATTGTTCTATGAACAAAGGATTGTTGTTTTCTCCCTAGTAGCAACAACACATAAAGTACCTTAGAGATTTCGGTCACTTCCCCAGATTACTGGAGGCATGAACCCACTATTGATACGTCCAAAACGTATCTACTTTCCCGAACACTTTTGCTATTGTTTTCCTCTAAACTTGTGTGATTTGGATGCAACTAACACGGACTGACGTTGTTTTAGAAGAATTACCTTGGTGTCTAGTGTTTGTGCAGAAAATCAACTTCAGGAAAAATCCCAGAAAATATGCCAAAAATCATATTTCACCAGAAGATTCACGGAGCCAGAAGACGAGACGGAGTAGGGCCACGAGGGGCCCACACAACCCGCGCGCTCGGGCCAGGCCAGGCCACACCCGGGGGTGGTTTGGCCGCCTCGGCTGCCCCCTTGGCCTCCCTCTTTTCCTATAAGTTGCCTCTTGACCTAAAAACCAAGGGGGGTTCGACGTTTTTCCAGAGAGAGTTCCGCTACGCTGCCACCACTAGATTCCGCGATTCGGAACCAGAAACTCCGTTCTGGCACCCTGTCGGGACGGGGAATTGGAGGAGATCATCGCCATCATCATCACCATAGCTTCTGCATCGACCATCCATGTTTCCCCCATCTATGAGTGAGTAATCCCCCGCTGTAGGCTATGGGGATGGTAGGGATTGAATGAGATCATTCATGTAATGGCATCAAATTGTTAGGGCATGGTGCCTAGTATCTATTATTAGTGCTTTTTGACTTTGTTGCAACTTGTTATGCTTAATACTTGTCACTAGAGCCCGAGTGCCATGATTTCAGATCTGAACATGTTATTGATTCATTATGATCATATTGTTTATGGTCTTACCTGCAAGTTGTATACACATGTTGTTGTCCGGAACCAAAGGCCCCGAAGTGACAGAAATCGGGATAACCGGAGGGAATGGTTTTGATGTGAGGATCACATGTGTTCACGGAGTGTTAATGCTTTTCTCCGGTGCCCTATTAAAAGGAGCACCTTAATTGCTAGTAGTTCCCTTGAGGCCCCGCTGCAAACGGGTTGGCAAGACAAACGATGTTGTGCAAGTTCTCATTGCGAGCATGTATGACTATATATGGAACACATGCCTATGATTATCTAGTACTTGGATGCTTTATCTTATTTATCTGCAAAACTGTTATTACTTCGCTATTGCTACTACAAAACTGTTGCTACTGATAAACTACTGTGAGCAAGATTGTTTCCAGGTGCAGCTGAATTGAAAACTCAGTTGTTAAGGCTTATAAATATTCTTTGGCTCCCCTTGTGTCGAATCAATAAATTGGGTTTCACTTCCCTCGAAAATACTGCGATACACCCCCTATACTTGTGGGTCATCAAGACTATTTTCTGGTGCCGTTGCCGGGAACCATAGCTTTATTTATCAAGTTCACTTGGAATCACTATTGTTCGCTGCCATTCATCCATCATGGGTAAGTCTCGTGATGGCACGGTTCCTATTTTACCATCCACTACAAGGAGAGGTACGGTTCTGAACACCTCTGTTGCTCTTGATTCACCGTCTGTTATGAGTAAGTTCCTTACACCACCACATACACATGCTACACACACTGCTACTACTACTGAATCTGAAACTTCTGATACTTATGATGCTGCTTCTACTGTGCTTGATAAGAGTGGTTCATTAGGTCCTTTCCTAGATGCTACGATTGTTAGAACTATAGCTGGAAATACTAAAACTCCTAATGAAGACACTACTACACCTATCAGTTCACCTGAGTCTAGAGAGAGCTATGATATTGAAGACGGTTATATAGAGATGACCGATGAATTTATTAAAGAATGTCAAAACACCCATGATACGAGTGCTATTAAGAGTCTCCTTGGGAGGCGTACTATAAAACCCAAATTGTCTCCTAATGCTAAGTTTGTTGTGTCTCCCATAAACATTAAAGATAAGGATTATGATGTCTCTCTTGATCTATCTTACATAACTATTGTTGAGAAAGAACCTTTTTGTGGGACTAAGAATGAAAGTGCGGTAGCACATATGACTGAGCTTTCTACCATGAGTGGCCTGTTTTCTGATGATATTAAGATGCGCACCTACTTTGTTGCTAAAATTTTCCCTTTCTTGCTAAAAGGAGAAGCTAAAACTTGGTTTAATAATTTACCTCCTGGATCTATTGATAGCCCTAATTGCTTGATTAGTACCTTCCTTCAGAAATATTTTCCTCCTAGTGCTAGACATGCTATTTTGTAGGAACTTTTTGATTTTAAATAGGGAGAAAAAGAGATATTGCCTGAATGATGGGCAAGGTTTTGTGCCTTGATTCATGCACAGGCTGGATGTCCATTACCTAAGAATGAGCTACTTGATATATTTTATAATGGACTAACTGAAGAATCTAGGACATACCTAGATAGTTGTGCTGATTGTGTTTTCAGGAATAGGACTCCCAAGGAAGCTGAGGAATTAATGGCTAAAATAAGCAAGAATTATGAAGATTAGACTCCTCCCGAACCAGCTATACCTGAGACAACTATACCTGAACCAACTATTCCTGTGCCTATACCAACATCAAAGAAGAGGGGAGTTATTGAACTAAATGATGAAGTGATAAAGGAAGCTAAGAAATGTCTTAAGGAGAAGGGAATTAAAGCTGCAGATGTCAAGAATTCACCTCCTGTAGAAGAATTATGTAAGCTAATCTCCCACTGATCCACTATTGAGGTACACTCTCTCCAACATTTTGATGAAGGTGATATTCCTTACTCCAAACCTCCTGATCAATGCTTAGAAGAATTTGATGTTTTTATTGTTAAGCAAGATAATTTTAATAAAAGGGTGCAAAATCATCTAATGGAAAACTCTAGAGCTATTATTGAGTTAAAAGATATTGTGGAAAGAACCTCTAATGATGTTAAAATGCTTGTTAAACTTTTTCAAATGGTTCAAACTCAAATTGATCAGCTTATTAAAGTACAAAAATACTTGCTAGTTAACGCTGCTAAAGAAAAACATGCTTATGAAATTAGAACTAGAAGTGGTGCTGCTACCCAGGATCCTCTATATCCTGAGGGGCATCCTAAAATAATTGAGTAGGATTCTCAACAAGCTGAAAATAGTGGTACTACTACTAAGAAAAGAAAAAAGAAACATAAAACCATTGTATAACCTTCTGAACCTTCTAAAGATCCTAATAGTATATCTATCTCTGATGCTTAAACTGAAAGTGGTAATGAAGAAAATGATGCTCCTGATAAAGAAAAAGTTGAAGAAGAACCTGAAAGGCACACGAAGAATAATAAATACACTAAAGAAGATTTTGTTGCTAAGAAACATGGTAGTGAAAGAGAGC
The DNA here is from genome assembly GCA_023614405.1 of Avena insularis. Classification (NCBI taxonomy): domain Eukaryota; kingdom Viridiplantae; phylum Streptophyta; class Magnoliopsida; order Poales; family Poaceae; genus Avena; species Avena insularis. The sequence continues at coordinate 258,511,552 of CM042690.1, read as the reverse complement.
CTTGGGTCCAAAAACCTATGCCTTTCCCTGATAAGAAACACAAGTCAAAGGAAGATGAACACTATAACAAGTTTTGTGAGTGGATGAAACCTTTATTCTTGCAAATTCCTTTGACTGATGCTATTAAATTGCCTCCTTATTCAAAGTATATGAAGGATATTGTTTCGAATAAAAGGAAGATCCCTAATGAAGAGATTTCTACTTTGCTTGCTAATTATTACTTTAATGGTAAGGTTCAAAAGAAACTTGGAGACCCAGGATTCCAACTCTTCTTTGCTCTATTAAAAATAGTTATGTTAGGACTGCTTTGTGTGATTTCGGACCAGGAGTTAGTGTTATGCCTTACTCCTCCACCGAGGAGACGTTCTTGCGAGAAGCAAGGGATGTCGTGAACGGTGGGAGGTCAAAGAAAGAGAATTGACCTCTGAATACAGTGATCCTATGATCTAGATAGACTCCGTCCTTTTTTTTAGATAAGGGTGACTCAATAAATTGGGGGTGGGACCTGCTGGCATAATGCAGGCTGGAACGTGGGAATTCGAGGTCTCATGAACGAGTTTTTTTCGTGGACAAACATACTTTCCGGTCAGGCCTATGGATCCTTTTAGATCTACGGACCGTTCTCACATGAGCATAGGGAATCTATACTCGAGCCTTCGACTTGGCCCCTGGCAGGATAGGTGAGGAATCACTCTTGATCTGATCTATTGGGGCCTACAACTTCGCCAAAGCCGACTAGCATCCCTTTCCACTGAGCATTTTTCGAACAAAGAAGACTACTACTACTAAACTAAAGGATCGAATTCGCTTTCTCTCTATAAGAGACTTCAACTGGATAAACTAATACCAACTGACATATCTTTGCAAATGGCTGATAAATCTACTACTATTCCTGTTGGTATATGTGAGGATGTACCTGTTCAAGTGGCTCATAATTGCTTGATATTAACTGATTTTGTTGTGCTTGAAATGCCTGAAGATGATAATATGTCTATTATTCTTGGGAGACCTTTTCTTAATACTGCAGGAGCTGTTATTAATTGTAATCAAGGAAAGGTGACTTTTAATGTTAATGACAAGGAGCATACTGTCTATTTCCCCAAGAAGATTGATAAGGCTTACAGCTTAAATTCAATTGAACATGTTGAGGGCATTCAAGTTGGAGAAATATATTGTCCCATACCAAGAGAAAAATATGAAACTATTATGATTGGGACCATTGCTATCAAGGTTGGGGTAACATAATCATTAGTGGAATACAAAGTTTTGTTTCATATAAAATTGTTTTGGTAACAAGACCTGATCAACCTTGTTAACAAAGGGATTTTAATGAACAAAACAATGTGTTCACCATGATTATCTCCGCTTACTTTTATTTTATCCATTTTAGTTTTTGCTTTCATTTAGTTTACTTTTCTTTTGCTAGTTTCTTGCATATTAGAGTGTCTTAGAACTTCTGAAGTTTTAGCTTTGTTTTTTCATTGCATCATTCCAAAAACATATTTCTGTCACAAAATCATTTATCAATGCCTGAAAATTACTCAAAAATAAAGTGTCTCGAAAAATTCCAGAAAATTCATATTAAATTTTTACGTGAAAAAAGGGACTGAGAAGTGCCTGGAGAGTACCAGGGGGCCCACTAGGCAGGGATACCACTGGTGGCGCGGCCAGCCCAGGAGCGCGCCTGGCCATGGTATGGGCCACCCCTGGCCCTCCACTCACTCTCTCACTTCCCACTGCCTTCTCTCTCCCGAGAAAACACCAGCTCTTTGCTCAAAATTGTGTTCTTGCTGTTCTTGTCCACGATTTTTCAATCTCCTTGCTCAGCCCATCTTTGCTGCTGAAATTTGGAGCATTTGTTCTCCGGTATATGACTCCTCCGCTTGTCCAAGTAGATTTGTTTTTAGTGGTCTATATCTTGAGTATTTTGCTGCTGTAGGTGACAGGTTATGAGAGCTTGTAAGCTTGTTCATTGCTTAGATATATTGTTTTGATGCATGGTTTAGTGCCTCATTATCCAGACCTACAGTTTCCCATAGAGAGGCCTGACCTTAATTCCATGATACAACATAAATTTGTTTCTTCTTGGGCTAATTTGAGTGATTTGTCTTATGAAATGACCTTTCTCAAGGGTGGTTGGAGAAGGAGTAAGTTCGAGCGAGTTATTCTTTTACCTGCACCTGTTTTGTTTAACCTTGATAACAGGGTAGGATGGTCACTCACCGAGGAAGAACTCGATGCATACTTGGGAGACCTCTCCCAACAGGAGCATGATACTGGAATGGGGGTTACAGATGATTCGGTCCAGCCCTCGAATGAGGGGGAGTCTTCATATCAGCATCCTACCTATGATTGGGGAGCTTCTTCTTCTTCCCAAGGGCCTAACTATGATCATTCTTACGATGACCTGCTAGCTTGGAACCCTTATCCGTGTTGGGGTTGATACCCACTTAGGACAAAAGCCTAAGCTTGGGGGGAGGTACACTGACATCACACTCATCTACATATCATGTTCAGTCGGTACTTTGTATATCCATGCTTCGTTCTCTTTTTAGTTTTCGTTCTTTCTTTACTTTTGCTTTCTAAAAACACAAAAAGACCAAAAATATTTCTATTGTTTCTCTTTGTTTGCTTCTTCTTCTTTTTTGCCTTGGTTTGCTTTTTTCCTTTTTGCTTTGTTTGAACTATTCAAAAAACCCAAAAAGATTTCTCTTTGTTTGTTCTTCCTTTTTGTTCTTGCCTTTAAAAATCAAAAACACCAAAAATATTTGTTGTTCTTCTTTGGTTTTGTGAAGTTTGTTGCAGGGTTCAGCAGTCCTCAGTGGGATTTGGTTTCATGTTATTATTCAAGCCACACAAGTGAAGGGCAATAATGAGGATTAATGACAACTTGAGGTGTGGTAAGAGGCTGGTAACGAACCCTATTTGTTTTAATTTTTGTACATACACTCATCATTGTGGGCATGCTTAGTCTGTTCATGTAGGGTGTATGTTATTTATGGATGCTTAGTAGTTCTTGCTTTCTTATGATTAGCTCTAGCTTGCTAATAGTTTGCAGCATGTCGTATGAATGTTTGCTTGCATTGCTCTATTCATAACTTGGTATGCCACTGTGGTATCTCCCTCTGAATGTTTCACCTGAATTAACTTGGCACATGCTCACGCATGCATATGACTGAAACAATAATCAGTTAAGCCTCGATGAATTATTTTGCCTCAGGGGTCTTGAATCACTTTCATGCCATGATTAGTCCTGTTTTGTTGCATACATGATTATGACAGTTATTGATCTCTCGTTTGTCGCTCCCTTACTATTGCTAGCCTTCACTTGCGCTGAGTATAAGCTTTACTCGTGTTTCCAACTCCCTAAAACCAATATTTCCAAAAGTGTCCACCATACCTACCTATTAGCATCATTTGCTATTCTGTGCATATTCAATTTGCCTAGTTTTCTTCCAAATAAAATGCTTGCTTGTTATGAGAAAGTTGGTTAGTAAAGCTCTCACGAACTTGATGGCACACTTTATTTCTTGCACCTAATAAACCTGGCCATTGTGACTGTCCATGAAAGTTATATGCTTACAAATTATAGGCTGGGGATTAGCAGAACCATGTTGTCACGGGGAACGCTTTCAACACCTATAAATATATACCTAGTTGATATCATGCTCTTTTGATTGCGGATGTCGTCGGTGTGAAATAAAAGGGGAGCTTGTAAGTCCATGGAGTTATGTATGTGTGTTAGAGAAACGCCTGGGCCGCCGGTCTAATCCATGCCTAATCATGGTGGAAACCTATAGCGTAACCATAATGAGTATCTATGAAGCATTCTTCTTATAAAAAAGAGAGATAGCTATTGAGAAAAATAAAAAAAAGGGGATATGAGAAAAGAGTAAAGAGAGAAAAAAGCACCATTTTCCCATGGTAAATAAGAAGATTGCTGAGATACTCGTTGTTTGCTTGGCTTGCCATTTTGATATGGGGATTCTTCCGTATCATCAGGCAAGGGGTACCCCATTGGCAGTTCTCTATGATACGCATGTACTTACTATGACAAGAACAACTAAAGTTGAGTAGCATGAGGAGCGGCCCTCGTACTCAAGGGACATGAGATTCCCAGTTTATTGTCTGTCAAGCATATAACTCAGATTGGACCTCACTTTCACCCTAACCATTTAAAGATGCTTATGATATGGGCAATGAGAGCTCAAAGTAATGAGTACCATACTTTCAGCATTTGGAAGCCTTTCAAACTTTTCAAAACCTTTTCATTCCCTTGTTGAGTCACCACCTATTCTTTGAGCACTTTCTTGAGAGCATATTGTCATTCTTAGTGTAATGTGCTTGTCTCAAAACTTGATTAATTGTGTTATGACTTTGATGCTTGTATCTTTGATATCTTTACTTCTAGTCTTCACTTGAACTTCAGAGGTGCCTTGGCATTTATGTTTGCTCTACAATCAAAGGCAAGTGAGATACCACTCTATCATACCTTGTTATGAGCATTGCAATGTTGCTTATGTGTATGTTTCATGCTATTTATTATTTTTGAGTTGGAATCTCTTCATAGCTTGCAATGAATTTTAAGTAAACTTAGTTGCATACTCTTTATTTTGAATCGCCTAAGTAGTTGATCACATGCTGAGAATATATACATCTTATGAAGCAAATGTGTTTGTGAAAGTTTCTTTTATCGCACTCAGTTTTCAACTGAATTGCTTGAGGACAAGCAATAAGCTAAGCTTTGGGGAGTTGATACGTCCAAAACGTATCTACTTTCCCAAACACTTATGCTATTGTTTTTCCTCTAAACTTGTGTGATTTGGATGCAACTAACACGGACTAACGCTGTTTTCAACAGAATTACCTTGGTGTCTAGTTTTTGTGCAGAAAATCAACTATCAGGAAATATCCTGGAAAATGTGCCAAAAATCCTACTTCACCAGAAGATTCACGGAGCCAGAAGACGAGACGGAGTAGGGCCATGAGGGGCCCACACCACCTGGCCGCGCAGGCTAGGCCAGGCTGCGCCTGGGGGTGGTGTGGCCGCCTCAACTGCCCCCTCGGCCTCCCTCTTCGCCTATAAGTTGCCTCTTGACCTAAAAACCAAGGGGGGGTTCGACGTTTTTCCAGAGAGAGTTCCACTAAGCCGCCACCACCAGATTCCGCGGTTCGGAACCAGAAACTCCGTTCTGGCACCCTGTCAGGATGGGGAATTGGAAGAGATCATCGCCATCATCATCACCATCGCTTCTCCATCGACCATCCATGTTTCCCCCATCTATGAGTGAGTAATCCCCCGCTGTAGGCTATGGGGATGGTAGGGATTGGATGAGATCGTTCATGTAATGGCATCAGATTGTTAGGGCATGGTGCCTAGTATCTATTATTAGTGCTTTTTGACTTTGTTGCAACTTGTTATGCTTAATACTTGTCACTAGAGCCCGAGTGCCATGATTTCAGATCTGAACATGTTATTGATTCATTATGATCATATTGTTTATGGTCTTACCTGCAAGTTGTATATACACGTTGTTGTCCGGAACCAAAGGCCCCGAAGTGACAGAAATCGGGATAACCGGAGGGAATGGTTTTGATGTGAGGATCACATGTGTTCACGGAGTGTTAATGCTTTTCTCCGGTGCCCTATTAAAAGGAGCACCTTAATTGCTAGTAGTTCCCTTGAGGCCCCGCTGCAAACGGGTTGGCAGGACAAACGATGTTGTGCAAGTTCTCATTGCGAGCATGTATGACTATATATGGAACACATGCCTATGATTATCTAGTACTTGGATGCTTTATCTTATTTATCTGCAAATGCCCTATGTCTTGATTGCTATATGAATTGTCTTGTCCATGTAACACCCGTCCATCCATCCCTATGCCTACCGTGCTTTAATCCTACTGTTTACTGCAATTGTTACTACTGTCTTTAGTTTTACTACTGATATTACTTTGCTATTGCTACTACAAAACTGTTGCTACTGATAAACTTCTGTGAGCAAGATTGTTTCTAGGTGCAGCTGAATTGACAACTCAGTTGTTAAGGCTTATAAATATTCTTTGGCTCCCCTTGTGTCGAATCAATAAATTTGGTTTCACTTCCCTCGAAAATACTACGATACACCCCTTATACTTATGGGTCATCAACTATCGAGCATAAAGACTCCCTCTTGGAGTTGCTAGCATCTACTCGGCCAAGATATCTACTAACAATGGAGAGAATGCAAGATCACAAATAACAAAGACATGATAGAATCAATAATCAATCTGAAATAGCATCTCAATATCCATCGGATCCCCGCAAACACAACATGTAGGATAACAAATAGATGATCTTGATCATGAAAGGAGCTCACAAGGTCTAAACATGATAGCACAAAGGAGGACAACCAACCATCTAGCTACTACATGGACTCGTAGTCCAAGGATGAACTACTCATGCATCACACCGGAGGCTTGCATGGTGATGAAGAAGGCCTCTAGGGTGAATTCTCCCCTTCGGCAGGGTGCTAGAAAGAGCTTCAGATCCCTCCTGATCTAGGGATGGAGATGATGGTGGCTACAGACTCTGTCGTGGAATTTTGATCAGGTACTTAGGGTTTCTGTATCGGAGGCTTCTTATAGGCGAAAGGGGAGGCCGAGGGGGTGCCCTAGGTGGCCACACCTCGGCATGGCCAGCCTTGCAGGCCAGGTGGTGTGGCCGGCCTCTGGCCCCTCTCTGTCTCGTCTTCTGGCTCCGTGTCCCCCTCGGTGAAATATTTAATTTGGCTTTTGTCCCGTCCAATTCCAAGAATATTCATTTTTTGACTTTCGTGGAACCAAAAACAGCAGAAAATAGGTAGCTGGCACGGTGGCATATTGTTAATAGGTTATTCCAAGAAAGTGTATAAAAATACTCCAAAGTGTGGGCAAAACATAAGAAAGTAGACATAAACCAAGCATGGAATATCAAAAATTATAGATACGTTAGCAACGTATCAATAACTCATGTCTATCACTTCATTTTCCTAGACTTTATGCTCTCACCTTCACAACAATGGTAACAATTTGGAAAGTGAAACAGGAAGGATGGGGCTTCATCATATTCAGGAGACTTTTATATGGAGAGACCTTAGCACAGTTTACTGCCATGCAAAACCTAGTAGATGCTTTTCAATTTAGTGATGCACCTGACAAGGTTACCTGAAAGATTGGGGTGATATTCTCAGTTAAAAGCCTATATCTGCAACTGAGGTCTATTGGAAACTACCCACATAAATTCCTATGGAAGATCAAAATGCCTCTGATGATAAAAATATTTATGTGTCTAGTGCTCAAAATAGAATTCTCACTAAAGATAACTTATTGTGGAGAGGGTGGACTAGAAACCCACAGTGCCATTTTGCAGTAAAGAAGAAACTATGGATCATCTTCTCTTGCTCCCTCACAAAGTTTATCTAGCAGGATGTAGTGTGTGCTTTTAATCAAAAGGATTTGGTACTGCTTGGAGGTGCTGCAGTCTGCTAGACCCTTTGGAAAACAAGAAATTATGCATGTTTTAACAAAAAAATTCCCGATGACCCTGACAATGTGATATACAAACTTTGTAGTATGATCACATCCTGGGCGATTTTGTAGAAAACCCAAGGCAGAAGAACTATTGAGGAATTCATGGGGATGCTGAGGCTGGTGATTCAAGAAGCCTACTCTAGATCTCATGGTTGGGCTCCCAATGCTTCGAGGATCGTTGCTAGTTGATCGGTTGCACTTTGTCTTGCTTCTTCGTGTTGTCTTATGTATCTGTTTCTTTGTTGGGAACTTCTGGAGATGGTGTGTGCACTTGTTCGCTGCCGCCACCTAGCTACTCTAGTTTAGTTTCACTCGGTATTTTCTTTAGGGATAAGACTTGTTCGTTGGGAAGTTTGGCACTTTGTTTGCCTCTACTTTTAACTTGCATCTACTAGTCTATTTCCTTATTTTTCCTTCTACTTTGTACTAGATTTGGTGGTTTGTTTATATGAAATCGATGGCAGAGGCCATTTGGTAAAAAAATGGTTGTCATGCAAATCTAAAAAATCTGAATCTACACAAGCCATGAACCACTGCGTCTAAAATTAGTTTTCTCAACTTTGTCTAGATTCACATGTATCTACAGACTAAAAAAAATTCTAGATACATGTGAATTTAGACAAAGTTGAGACATATAATTTGAGACGGAGGGAGTACTTCTCTTGAGAGTGATGCTCGGAAGATGTAATTTCCCGAGGTTTATTAATCTAAATTGAGTCATCTTAGGGTGAGTGATTATGCATTAGTGCACCTTAAGCATATAAAATCTGGGGAATTTCGAAGTTTTTAAATGAAGAAGGGAAGCAGTAGATGGTGCTCTTCACAATGGAATGAATGCTTGCTTGAAGCATTGTTGCTTGTGCACATGATTGCTTGATGCCTTGCTTATGTGCATAACTATATGATGCATTGCTGGCATGTGACAAATTTAATGGTTTTAAAATGATTGCCATTTAAAGCATTGCTTGCTAGTGTGTCTTGTTTGAGTGATACCATATTGGTTGGGAGGAAGATTGTTTGAATCTTTGCATGTGCATTCAAAAATTGGCCATGGCCTTTTCTGTTTATTAAAGTTTTTGAACACAATTCATAGTATATGAGAAATATATATACAAAAGGGTGCATACGCATCATCATATGACAATAATAATAAAAATTTAACCATTGGAAGCTAAGCTTACAAAGCAACACATGCACATACACTTAAAATCATCCAAAACACCCGAAATCTCATAAGAATAATTACAAAAATGAATAAAAATGTGAGTGGATTATCACCAACTCACAAAATAATATTACAACTATAATGTGAATGCTACAAACTTGATCAAATCAAGGATTTGAATAAATTCCAGTCACATATGAATAGTTACATGATAAAGGAATACAAAGCAAGAAAAATAAATCTTAATCTATCTTGAGCAACAACCAGATCTTCTCATCTTCCTATAAATCCTCATCTTTCTTCTTCACCTACAAACAAACAACAAGTAGTCAATATGTGAATAAGTAGAATATCCTTAGGCAACAACTAGGAAAATAGCCAAAATCATATCTTGTTCAAGTGCAGATTCTAAACCAACACAACTATTTAAAACACTAACTAACAAAAATACACCAAAGGAAATCATCAAGCTTTAAGTATGTCACATCCATATTCTAGAATTGGTATTTCATATCATTCATGGCATTTCATCATACTCATCTTTGCAAAACTTTAGTTTTAAAACTATTTCCCGAAAGCACCATACAAGTGTATGATCCTCCTATATGATGAACTGCATGGAATTTAACTTTACACCGTATTGGATGATCTTAGATACTCACCCTAGATGTTTTACGAACATAGCCAATGAAATTATGAATCCGTAGAACTTGAGTTTACTCAATTCGGAGCTCTAAAACTGAAGATATGGTTAAAAATCAGAAAAGACAAAAAAGTTCAGAAAACAGTTTCAGTTAAACAGTTTCAGAAAATAATAAAATAATGAAAAAAAAGAGAAAATGCAGCCAGCCGTCCGGGTGAGCCAGCCCAGCCGGGACCACGGCCCACGGCAGCCCACCAGCGGAAGTAGCTGCAGCACACAGCGCGCCGTGCGCAGCAGCCCGCGGACGCCTCTCTCCCTTTTCCTTTTCTTTTGATTTTTTCTTTTAATGACAAGTGGGACACGCCTGTTAGCCTCTGCGCCATTTGTCCTTGATGAGGACTCTGTAACCACTTCCACGACTTTCTCTCGATTCCCCTTGAATCGGAGCTCCCCTTGTCCCAATCTTTTTACCCCATAAAGCCTACACCCTCTTCTTCCAAAGCCCCTAAAACCCTAGATTTTTCAAGCCGCCAGGCCGTCGAATTTCTTGCTGGAGTTGCCGACCACCGTCGCACCATTGGTGCTTGGTACGAGCTTGAGCTCGCCCGCCCGCAACCTTTTTCCTCCGCTATTTCACTTCCCGTGTCACGCCGCCCCTCCCTAATTTTTTCCCCCGATTGCAGGGCACCGGAGCCGTTGTGCCTCGTTGCCATAGAACGTCGCCGTCCATCTCGCTCCAGCCATCAGTTGCCACCACCCTAGGGATCAATGCTATGAGTCGTGGCCGCCCCTAAAACCGTCGCACACCGCCGCACCCCGTCGACCACACCGCCGTGCCGAAGGACCGCCGGATACATCGCCGCCACCACCGTCTGAGTCGCCTCGCCGCCGCCCATGTTGACCACCAGTGAACACCATGTCGCGCTCACCTCAGCCGTCCGATCGCACCCCAGTGGCCAACATCAGTTGTTGATAGTGCGCTGACCGCTAACTGGTCACCCAGTCAGCATAGGCTTTTCTGCAGATTAGAGGAAATGAATTAAAATAAGTAGAAAATGAATATAAATTCAAAAATTCATAGGAAAATATCTACATGTCCACATATTGCAAATAATATACCATTGGATTAATAATTTTGTGTAGAATATTAATCAATAATTGGATCTGAGATTTGATGTAAGTATATATCATGATTACTTAATTGCTTTAATACTCTTTTTGGATCAAATAATTCATAGAAAATAAACTAAAGATCATAAAAATAAAAATTATATACCCCTGGATTCACAAAATTGTATAGAAGACGATTCTAGAATAAAATCACTAGTGTACTGAAAGTATATGTTCAGATCTATTAAAAGGCTTATTGTAGTATTTTAATTCTAGAAAAAGATATGTGAACTATTTTGACATGAATCCTTTTGCTCCTGGCTCTAATTTGAATCTCTATCTAGGAGTATTTTACCAAAAAATGATCACACTGTTTACAATAGAGGCTAGATTAAATTAAATGAATCCTATTAAATGGATTCAATAAATTGTAATAAATGGTTTTGATGCATTAAAAGTTTTCTATGCATGTCATTAGTAGGTATATATTATTAGAGAACCTAAATACACTAATGCAACCTTTGTGAACATGTCATGCATGCTTTTTTGCATTTGTATTATTGTTTACCTTATTGTACCGATTCGTGTAGATTGTGAGGAGTGTAACCCCCGCGACTGCCAAGACTATGCTTTTGAGTCCTATGATCAAGGAAAGTGGTGCTACATGAATCCTACTTTGTTTCTATGCATTGTAGCTCTATTTTGGTAGTTGCATGTGTAGGAATATTGTTGTTATGCTATATCCTACTATTGTCGTAGTACTCCTTTTTAGGCGAGCCACCGTATGGTAGTTGTGCTAGATGTGCTACATAGATGAGGGTTGGAATACACCATGATGAATTATGTTTTTAAAAGCAATTGTTTTACAAAAATGAAAACAACTAAATTAATGAATCACCTAAGTGTGATGGTATTGATATTTTTTGGATGGTTTTAATGCGGAAAGGCACCCATGCCTCTGAGGAATGTTTAGTGTATTTGTTTGGTAGCTTCTGTGTGTAACCATGTATTAGTGGGTTATGGTTGGCCTGTTGGGCTTAGTAGGTCGTGGTGAATCGAACCCTTCATATACAGAGATGCAGTGAATGGTAGGTTGGTACTGTGCGTGGATGGGTTTGGGGAGCTACTTCCCGAATTGTCTCTTCTTGGTATTCTTCCTACCATGACTCAAAATGCATGTAATAGTAACAGCGGGTCGACCAGGTCACATGGGTAAAATGTGCAAGCCCTTGGAGGGTGTAAAACTAAGTACTTAGTTATGTCCCCGGTTATGGACAACTTGAGTTGCAGAATTTAGAGGCTAGGACATGAACTTAATTGGGTTGTGTGCTGACCACTGACTGGTCACCCAATCAGCGTAGGCTTTTCTGCATATTAGAGGAAATGAATTAAAATAACCAGAAAATGAATATAATTTCAGAATTCATAGGAAAATATCTGCATGTCCAAAAAATGCAAATAACATACCATTGGATTCATAATTTCATGTAGAATATTAATATATAATTGGATCCGAGATTTGATGTAAATATATATCATGATTGTTTAATTGCTTTAATACCCTTTTTGGAGCAAATAATTCATAGAAAATAAACCAATGATCATAAAAATAAAAATGATATACCCTTGGATTTACAAAATTGTATACAACATGGTTCTAGAATAAATTTACTAGTTTACTGAAAAGATATTTTGAGAACTATTAAAATTCTTATTGTAGTATTTTAATTCTAGAAAAAGATCTGTAAACTATTTTGTGTTAACAGCCGGATTTTTAATCCTAGATGCCTGTTATGACATACCTCGCAATCCTAGGACAACCATTTTTGCGAGACATAACAGATTGGATATCACAGTATATCATCCATTACAAACAATAATAAGGTTTTACACAAATAGAGGATCTCATGATCCAGTCTTAATACAAACAAGCAGCGGAATGATAAGCGTAGTAGTGGGATCCATCTTCAAAGTCACATGCAATGCTGCCGATGGGAGATGATCCTAGTTGTCGTAGCCGTCCTGCTGTCCATGTTCCTGATAGTTCTCCTCATAGTCTGGCCACGGGAATAGCCAGGGACAAAGCCATGAGTACTCTTTAAGTACTCGCAAACTATTACTAACAAGTAAGGTAGTTCTAGTAGGAATCTTAAGCTCTAGGTTTATTTGCAAAAGGCCAGATTTATCTAAACGGAGTTCAGAAGTAAAGAAAGCTAAGTAAATGTTCTAAATCACTGTAAGTTGGGAACCTAGCTTTCATAGTCACAACTCTGTTGTGGTCAAGTCAAAGTCATAGTTCATTTCACAAGTCATTTTGAAAACATCTGACGACGGAACAGTATGGCCACTCCAACTGTCCATGAGCACTGACGCGGCTATTCGAATAGTTTGACACTCTGCAGAGGTGGTACACTTTCACCACAAAATTCGATACATCCGTCAGGGATAACCCTAAATCAACCTCTTTCGCAAGGGAACCCATACTAAGGCATATAAACTTCCAGTTAAGCCCTACCCAATTTAGGTATTGTGGTTGTACGGTACTGGCGCAACGGCAAAGGGGAAAGTGGTTGGCTGTGCTGCTAGGTGCTAGGGGAGACAGGGGAGTGAAGAGGGGACAATTTGGTTGAGTGATCACTGCTCCAAACAGTGGAAGTTAGGCATTAGTTTTCTGTGTCTGCAATGTGTTCGACCAAATGGCCGCATGAACTTGAGTTTGAAATTTTTGAATGAAATTTGGTGAGTGTCTTGATCTTATGCTTGAGTGTCTATGGTTTCTTGGAAAATTCAAGGTGAATTGATTTGAGTGGTTTTTGCAAAATGGTGATCTTAGTACATACACTTGATTCAATTTTGAATTGTCCTTTAAATTGATTTGAAAATAGTTTCTGTGAGTTTGTAAAGTGGGCTTGGATTCACTTTTACTTGGTCTAGCAAGGGGTGAAAAGAATTGGAAATGTTTCTATTAGAAATCTTTTACTAGGAACACTCAAAGTGGTCTAGTGGTTAATTTTTGTCAAAATGACCATTTGCTTATATGATTCATATTTGAATTTCTTTGCTTTTGATTTTGTTTGTAATTGGCCTAGATGATGTAGTATTCATATTTAAACCATTCCTTATCATTTGTAGCAATCAAACATGGCAATTGCACTCAATTCTACACTAATGGAATTCACACATACACTCATATTCAATTTAATAATAAAAGTTTTTGTTAACCCTAAATTTGGGTGATTAGAACTTAGTAATCTTGGTTAATATTTTTGGGGTGTTACAAACCTTCCCTCCTTAAACAAAATCTCGTCCCGAGATTTAAGAAAAACTATGAACTAAAGAGATTTGGAAACTCAGTCCTAATATAATCTTCTTCCTCCCAGGTAGCTTCTTCTTCAGTATGGTTTCTCTACTAGATCTTGAGAAACATGATACTCCAGGTCCTGGTGGTTCTGAAGGCTTCTTACAAAATATGAATGGGTACTTCACGATAAGTTAGGTCCTTGTTGATATCTATGGCTCGGTGATCGATGTTCTTGAACACTTTGGCCTTCTCCGGAACTTCTAGGCATTTGCAAAGTAACGAGATATGGAACACATCATGTATGGATGACATCTCCTCCGGCAGTTCCAGTTGATATGATACTTCTCCTCGGCAATTTAAAATCTTGAAGGGTCCAATATATCTGGGGGCTAACTTTCCTTTCAGCCGAAAACGTTGCATTCCTTTCAAGAGTGATACTTTGAGATATACAAAATCTCCGACATTGAAGGCCAGGTCTCGATATCTCTTGTCAGCATAACTCTTCTATCTGGATTAAGCGGTCTTGAGGTGCTCACGGACTTTGTGAACCTTCTCTTCGGCTTCTCGTAGGATGTCGGATCCAAAAAGCTGACTCTCTCCTACTTGCGACCAATTCAAGGGGGTATGACACTTCCTTCCATACATAAATTCAAAGGGGGACATTTGTAAACTGGCTTGATAACTGTTGTTATATGAGAATTCTGCGAAAGGCAAACAATCTTCCCATTTTGATCCATATTCTAGAACACAATTTCTCAACATATATTCTAAGATCTGGTTGACTCTTTTAGTTTGTCTATCGTTCTGCGGGTGATAAGTTGTGCTGAAGTTCAGTTTGGTTCCTAATCCTTCTTGGACTTTCTGCCAAAATCTTGAGGTAAACTGGATTCCTCGATCCGACACTATGGTCTTGGGGGTTCCATGCAAACTGACAATTCTAGCAATGTACAACTCTGCTAGCTTCGAACTCTGGTAGGTAGTCTTGACAAGTATAAAATGGGCTACCTTGGACAGTCTATCAACTATGACCCAGATAGAGTCATTTCCCCTACTAGATGTAGGAAAACCGGTGATAAAGTCCATTTCGATGGAATCCCATTTCCATTCCGGAATCTGCAATGGTTGTAACAGTCCTGCGGGTCTTTGATGTTCCGCTTTGACTCTCTGACAGGTATCACACTTGGCGATGTAGCTTCCGATTTCTCTCTTCATCTTGTGCCACCAAAATTGCTCCTTCAAATCTTGATACATCTTCGTTCCTCTAGGGTGGATAGAATAAAGAGTATCATGAGCTTCTTGCATGATAACTTGCTTTAGCTCCGAATCTGCTGGCACACAGATACGTCCTTTGTACCACAAAAATCCTTCTTCATCTTCGGTGAACCCGGGTACCTTTCTTGTACCGATACGACGTTTGATTCTGTCGATACTTGCATTTCCTTTCTGAGCTTCCTTGATTTGGCTAATCAAAGTGGGTTGAAGTTCAATGCTAGCTAAGAATCATTTGCTAACTAGTTCCGTTCTAAACTGCTCTAACTCCTCATGCAAACTTGGCTGGGCTTCTTTGATCATGGTGTTTAATCTACACAGTAATCTGCTAAGAGCATCCACTACCACATTAGCTTTGCCGGGGTGATAGTGAATGTCAAGGTCATAATCCTTGATTAACTCTATCCATCTCCTTTGTCTCATATTCAGCTCCTTCTGAGTGAAGATATACTTCAAGCTCTTGTGATCCGAATAAATCTCATAACGGTTACCCATAAGGTAATGACGCCATGTCTTCAAGGCTAAAACTACATCTGCTAGTTCAAGATCATAGGTAGGGTAGTTCTGCTCATGCTGCTTCAGTTGTCGGGACAGATATGCAATGACTTTGCCTTTGCATCAACACACATCCGAGACCAATCTTGGATGCATCACAATACACATCAAACGGCTTGTTGATATTTGGCATAATCAAGATTGGGGCTGAAATCAATCTCTTCTTGAGCTCTTGAAAACTTGCTTCACATTTGTCGGTCCATTCAAACTTCTTGTCTTTCTTCAACAATTGGGTCATCGGTCTTGCGATGCTCGAAAATCCTTCAACAAACTTGCGGTAATATCCCGCTAATCTGAGAAATGCACGGACTTGGGTTTGAGTGGTTGGGGCTTCCCATTATTCAACATATTTGATCTTGGCGGGATCAACAGCGACTCCTCCTGCCGACACAATATGTCCGAGGAATCCTACTTCCTTCAGCCAGAACTCACATTTGCTAAACTTGGCATACAACTGATGCTCTCTAAGGGTTTCAAGGATGGTTCTCAGATGTTGCTCATGGTCTTCTTCTGACTTGGAATAGATTAGAATATCATCAATAAAAACAACCGCAAACTTATCCAGAAAGTTCATAAAAATCTTATTCATGAGATTCATGAAATAAGCGGGGGCATTGGTTAATCCAAAAGACATGACCGTATACTCATACAATCCATATTTGGTGGTAAAGGCGGTCTTTGGAATATCCGTTGCACGAACCTTGAGTTGATGATAACCAGTCCTAAGATCAATCTTAGAAAACACTCTGGCACCAGCCAATTGATCAAACAGATCCTCTATCTTGGGCAGTGGGTACTTGTTCATGATGGTGACATCATTTAGCTTTCGGTAATCCGTGCACAAACGGTTACCTCCATCCTTCTTGTCGACAAACATAATAGGCGATTTCCATGGCGATGCGCTTGGTTGAATCAAACCTTTCGCCAACATAGCATCAAGTTGCTTCTTCAGCTCCACTAGTTCAGATGGGTTCATACTATAAGGTCTTTGAGTTGTGGGTCTAGTTCCAGGAATTAGTTCAATAATGAACTCGAAATCCCGATCTGGGGGCATACCGGGCAATTCATCTGGGAATACGTCAGGGTATTCACAGACTACTCTGACTTGGTCTAGGGTTGGTTGGGCTAGACTCTTATTGCATTTGAACTGACGGGGCAAGGTTTTAGATACATGCTCTACTGATACTCCAGAGCTACTAGTCATGGTTATGACTTTCTTGGCACAGTCGATCAATCCTTCATGTTTCGACATCCAATCCATTCCTAGTACTACTTCCAACCTTTGGTTCCAAGTACTATTAGATTGGCATAAAAATCTATCCCATGGATTCTAATAGGTACAACCTTGCAAATTTTTCTAGCTTTGGTGGTTGAACCAGGTATTTGAACTATCATAACATGCTTCAATTTTGTTGGTTGAATCTTACTAGTGCATGCAAATTCTTCTGTAACAAACGAGTGCGATGCTCCAGAATCAAACAACACTCTTGCAAGTACTGAGTTAACAGAAAACATACCCAGCACGACATCTGGCGCTTCCTGGGCTTCTTCATCATTCATGTGAAACAGACGGCCGTTGCGGTTGAGCGAATTTCCTAAGGCAAATCTTGTTCCAGGATGAACACGATGCTGCTGCTGAGCTAGGGCATTCACATTGGTGGTGGCTGCAAGCTTCTTGGGACACTCATTGGAGTAGTGACCCTTGACTCCACATTCAAAGCAATTAATTTGGGACTTGTCCTTGGCTGGAACAGGCACATCATTGCTTCCAGTCCTTGGGGCAGTATTGTTGTTGTTGTTGGCCTTGGGTGGTGCATGATTGAAGTTATTGGAGTTGCCGGGGTTGTTGTTGTGGTTTCCTACAGACTTCAAATTTCCTCCGCTACGATTGGGGTAGCTTGGACGAGACATTGGGGGTCTATTGTTTCTTGGGGGCATATCCTGCAGACGGGTTGGGGCGATACTTCTGGGTATTATGGGACCCAGTCTGGTGCATCATTCTGCACTTGCGGTTTTCATTAGCTTGGTTAATCTTTCCTTCCATCTAGATGGTAGAGTCTATAAGCTCTTCTAGATCTTCAAAACGGATGTTGACTAACACAGTCTACATTTCATCATGCAATCCGTTCATGAATCTTTCCTTCTTCTTGGCTTCAGTGTTGATCTCGTTAGGGGCATATCTAGCTAGGGACATAAATTTGTCACGGTATTCAACTACTGTCATCCTTCCTTGCTTCAATTCTCTGAACTCATCTCTCATTCTGGTGACTAAACCTTGCGGCACATGGGTGTGGCTAAACTTGATCTTGAAAGCTTCCCAAGTCATTATCTGACCGTGGTTCATAGTATGGGTGCTATTCCACCAGGCTCTTGCATCTCCTGCCAGATAGTGGGTGGCAAACAGTACCTTCTCGTTGGCGTCAACACATGCGACTTCCAGATTATTCTCCATAGTTTGCAGCCAGTCATCAGCATCTAAGGGATCCTTAGATTTGTTAAAGATAGGGGGATTGGTATTCTGAAAGTTCTTAAGCTTGGATCCATGATGATCCTGATTTCCATGGCCTTGATTATTGTGGGCCATCTGAGCTATCTGTTGTAGGGTGGCTAGGTTGGCTTAGCGCTCGGCTCTACTAGCTTCATGGTCTGAAACTAGAATCTGCAGAATCTGTAACATTGGGTCCTGTGATGAGCTGCTTCCTCCTTGGTTTCCACGAGTCATCTGAAGATTGAGATAGATAATGAGGTAAGAGGGAAAGTTCTAAGGTTCATGGTTTTGTTTCAAAATCTTTTAAACTTTGAGTTTGACTCAGGTTTTGCAACTAACTTCTTCTCATTCATTCATTCATTCATTCCAGCACACAATACAACACACACCACAACACAAAAGGAAAACAGATGCTTTAAGAACCATTCTGTGAACTAAGATACAGTGGGACCGATACAACTCATTCCTATGGTAGTGATCAAGTGCATCTACTCATCATCAATGAAGTCAGAATCATCATCATCAGTGTAGAAATCCATGGCATCATCCTCCAGGTAGTCGTTGTCATCACTGAGGTATGAGTGAATATTTCCCTGGATGTCTTCACCTTGTTCCTCTTCTTCTTTTGCTTCAAGCTGGACTTCTTGCTCACGGATGGTCTTCTCGAGGTCAGCCACCTTCTTGCGAAAACGAGCAATGGTGCGATCCTTCTTCTCGCGTTGACGATGAAGTGAATGGCGATCCTTGACGAGCATAGCAAGATTCTGATCCTTCACGGCGGCAATGGCATGGTTGTGGTTGGCGTAGGCATGGCGATGTCCAACTCCTTCTGCCTATCATACAACATGAAGTCAAGATTGTCCATCTAGTGCTTCAGCTCCGGGTGTCCTGGCATCTCTAAGGGCATTCCCATAGAATCACACCTTGCGTAGTGAGCAAAGCGAGTTCCCTAGATCTGGTTGATGTTTTGCCCACATAGACGTGCAAGAGCTTCATGCATAGCCTTGGCTAATCTATCTAGCCAGTTGTTCTCCCGCAAGGTGAATTGGATCTTCTCCGAGTGGGTGCTTCCATCTTGCCTCTAAGATCTGCAACTATCAGCCATTGTAGATATCCTCCTACATGATTGTTGAGTTGTGCCCCGAAGAATTCCGGTTGTGGGTGCTCCAGATACTCTGACAATGCATCTAGATCCCTCTGAAAGATCAGGTGGCCTCCGTTGCCCAGCTGGTAGAACTTGCAATAATAGACCTCCATCTATAAGAATTTAGGGTGAGCAAGTTAGTGAGGTGATCAAGTGTGTCAAATTTTTATGTAGAATTACAAGAATTTTTTAGGAACATGATTTTTTTTGAAATAATCTCAAGTATAAGAGTGGGAATAGGTTTTCATAAATACTCACTTCTTTTATTTTGCAACTAAGTTTTTGGTTCGGACGTCCATTCTAACTAGGGTCTCCTATGGTCAGGATGGCTCTGATACCAACTTGTCAACGCCCGGCTTTTTAATCCCAGATGCCTATTATGCCATACCTCGCAATCCTAGGACTACCATTTTTGCGAGACATAACAGATTGGATATCACAGTACATTATCCATTACAAACAATAATAAGTTTTTAAACAAATAGAGGATCTCATGATCCAGTCTTAATACAAACAAGTAGCAGAATGATAAGCATAGTAGTGGGCTCCATCTTCAAAGTCACAAGCAATGCTGATGATAGGAGATGATCCTAGTTGTCGTAGCCATCCTGCTGTCCATCTTCCTGATAGTCCTCCTCATAGTCTGGCCACGGGAATAGCCAGGGACAAAGCCATGAGTACTCTTTAAGTACTCGCAAACTATTACTAACAAGTAAGGTAGTTCTAGTAGGAATCTTAAGCTCTAGGTTTATTTGCATAAAGCCAGATTTATCTAAAGTGAGTTCAGAAGTAAAGAAAGCTAAGTAAATGTTCTAAATCACTTTAAGTTGGGAACCTAGCTTTCATAGTCACAACCCTGTTGTGGTCAAGTCAAAGTCATAGTTCACTTCACAAGTGATTTTGAAAACATCTGATGACGGAACAATATGGCCACTCCAACTGTCCATGACCACTGACGCGGCTATTCGAATAGTTTGACACTCTGCAGAGGTGGTACACTTTCACCACAAAATTCGATACATCCGTCAGGGATAACCCTGAATCAATCATACTTAGTATGTGGATAATCAATCATAACCTTTCAATTACACACTCTAGTATAAGCACCTCCCCTATGAGCTTGGCCTCCCAGCCATTGCCATCTGCCATCCTGGGCACTGCATAGGTGGACATTCATCATGAGGTAGCCTCAGCTCAACCTCTTCTGCAAGGGAAACCATACTAAGGCATATAAACTTCCAGTTAAGCCCTACCCAATTCAGGTATTGTGGTTGTACGGTAAAATTGGAATGGTATCGCATCCGAACCCAACCATCAGTTTTTATAAAGGGCTAAGGCTCATGCCTCAACATTTCCATCATCAATCCTTGTGTTTCTCAACACATGTCAAAACATTTCAATAGAGTGAATCATCATTCCAAGGTTTTCATAATCATTTTCACCAAGTATTCCCATCTAAATTGATTAACTTTTATGCTTAGCACTAGCCACTAAAGTTGAGGGTATTCACTAATGAGGGGTGTTAATCAAGTGTAACTATCCAATTCTAGTTTATGCCTTTTGATGACATCCAAGTATAACTAGTTAGGCCAGGTTTTATACTCTTTATGGTATCTATACTATTTTCCAATACTCACAAAGTACTAACTAAAAGTAAAGAACTTTGGTAAAAGTAAAATAATAAATCTTGCAAGTAAAACTTGGGATTGGTATAATCAAGGTTACATAACCCAAGCATGCCTAATGCATCTTGCATAGGTTATGAAGTGGGCAAGTGTCAACTTGCATAGTTAACTTGTAGTGTTAGGCTTGCAAGTAATAGCTTGTAGTTAGTGATGGCTTGCCTTGATTGGTGCAGTGGTTGAAGTTTTCTTCTTCTTCTTCGTAGTACTCCTGCTCCTCGTATCCTGAGTCGGTACTAGCATCTATAAATAAATACGGGGTACACAATCACCAAACAATACTTAACTACTTTTATTTAGCAAACTAAGGTTCACACTTGATGATCTAGCATCATCACAATCATCACATGAAATAAAGACCTAATATTATTTATTTTATTTTAGAAAAGTAATTTCTACTCATTGAAAACACTTAAGATTTAATATTCTCCAATTAAAATATGGGATCATGTTGACACATGTCATCACCACATATTCTAATACTTGGGAATATGATTTAAAGTGTTGGTCATATTTTACAGTGTTTAAGATTATTATTTAATACAATTAAAGTGACTAGAAATGCCTATATAGCATTCTTTTAGTACTAGTCTAAGATCACTGCATGTAAACCTAAATGTTTTTTACATATTCAGATAGATCTTGTCAAATGTTATTTTTGAGAGTTGGAATCAACTCAAAAGCATTTATGGTTGATTTTTGAAAAATGTTTGAACTTGGAAAAGTCTCTTTCTTGTTATTTTTGGTATAGATTATCTCTAAGTCCAAATGATTTAAATTCAACGGGCTTGGATAGAAAATTTAATTACCTTTCTAGCAAAATTTGAATCATGCAATTTGGTTAAGTGAAACTCTCTGAATTGATTTTTAAATCTAGGGATGGAATAGGATTTCAACTAAATTGGAAAATCCACATTTGAATTTCCTGGGCTGCGCGGGAAAGCTAAACGGCCCGACCCAACTGCATAGCACATCGCAGCACACGACTGACAGAGGGGGTCCACTAGTCACTGGCTCATTCTAGGCGAAATGATATTGTTGATTCTAGGTCGTGCGATTAGAAGACATATCAACGGCTGTGGTTCATCTCCTAAGTCGAATAGCTCCAGCGAGACTGAACCCTAATGGCGACGGTGGGGGTACATGGGGGCTCACCAGGGCTCCAGCTAGGGTCAGTGATGGGGGCGAACGACGTTGTCGACAACGGCGGTTTGAATGGTGGTCACGGCGGCTCCTGGGGTGGCTCCAATAAACGACTCCTCTTCTCCTCTGCAGTGGCGGACTCCGGTGAAATTCTGATGAGGTGGTGCTCGCCTTGTTCCGAGAAAGGGTGTGGGAGGTTCTGTGAGGAGTGGGGAGTGATATGGTGTGGTGAATTGAGGCGGAGGTGGTCTCTTTTTATACACTGGCGAGGTGGACAGAGCGGGATGGATTGGGCTCGTCGGTGACGGTGATACAGGGGGCTAGCGGCGTGGCTGAGGGTACGAGGCGATGTGGTGCTCCCTGGCGGTCATCACACTCTTAATGGCGCGGCACGGGGCAGTCGAGATTGGTCGGGCGCGGGTTGTGCTCTGCGCGGGAGCAGCGGCGTTCGAGACGCGTATAGTGGCTATGGGTCACGCAGCGGCGAACGGACATGTCTGAGAGGTAGCTAGGGTCATGGCGAGTGGGTGCACGCGCAGAGAGAGTGAGGCACGGCGTGTGCACTCTGGTCGGCCGCGGTGCTCTGGCGTGCTCTCGGCATGGTGCGGAGAAAATGGGCACGACGATCTTGGGTGGTCCATGGCTCTCCTGCGGTCGAGGGTTGGATAGGGGGTGGCGGTGGACGGTCGCCTGTCTCCTGGTCGTCGTGGGAGAGGGAGGCGTGTTCTGTGGCGAGCTGTCCATGGTCGGCCGGGGCGGCAAGTTTCGGATGGCGTGGTACTGGCGCAACGACAAAGGGGGAAGTGGTCTGCTGTGCTGCTAGGTGCTGGGGGAGACAGGGAGTGAAGAGGGGACAATTTGGTTGACTGATCACTGCTCCAAACAGTGGAAGTTAGGGATTAGTTTTCTGTGTCTGCAATGTGTTCGACCAAATGGCCGCATGAACTTGAGTTTGAAATTTTTGAATGAAATTTGGTGAGTGTTTTGATCTTATGCTTAAGTGTCTATGGTTGCTTGGAAAAGTCAAGGTGAATTGATTTGAGTGGTTTTTGCAAAATGGTGATCTTAGTACATACACTTGATTCAATTTTGAATTATTGTCAACACCCGTATTTTTAATCCCAGATGCCGGTTATGCCATACATCGCAATCCTAGGATTACAATTTTTGCGAGACATAACAGATTGGATATCACAGTACATCATTCATTACAAACCATAATAAGGTCTTACACAAATAAAGGATCTCATGATCCAGTCTTAATACAATCAAGTAGGGGAATAAATAGCGTAGCGGTGGGATCCATCTTTAGTGTCACAGGCAATGCTGACGATGGGAGATAATCCTAGTTGTCATAGCCGTCCTGCTGTCCTCCTTCAGTGTAGTCCTCCTCATAGTCTGGCCATGGGAATTGCCAGGGACAAAAGCCATGAGTACTCTTCAAGTACTCGCAAATTATCACTAACAAGCAGGGTAGTTCTAGTAGGAATGCTAATTCTAAGTTTACTTGTAAAGTTAAGTTTGAAACCTAAGATGAGTTCAGAAACAAAGAAAGATAAAATAAGTTTTGAAATCACCTAAGTGGGAACTTAGTTTTCATAGTCACAACCATGTTGTCGTTAAGTCATGTCACAATTCATTTCATAAGTCATTTTGAAAACATCTAACAACGGAATAGTATGGCCACTCCAACTGTCCATATCCGCGGACACGGCTATTCGAATAGTTTAACACTTTGTAGAGGTGGTACACTTTCACCACAAAATTCGATACATCTGTCAGGGATAACCCTAAATCATCATACTTAGTATGCAGATAATCAAACATAACCTTTCCTTTACACACTCTAGTATAAGCACCTCTTCTATGAGGTTGGCCTCCCAGCCATGGCCATCTGCCATCCTAGGCACTGCATAGGTCGACAACATTGAGAGGTAGCCTCAGCTCAAACCTCTCCCACGAGGGAACTAATACTAATGCATATAAACTTTCGGCTAAGCCTTACCCAATTCAGGTATTGTTGTTGTACAGTAGAATTGGAATGGTATCGCATCCGAACCCAACCATCAATTTTTATAAAAGGGCTAAGGCTCATGCCTCAACATTTTCATCATCATAAACCATTTGTGTTTCTCAACACATGTCAAAACATCTCAATAGAATGACTCATCATTCCAAGGTTTTCACAAGTCATTTTTCACCAAGTATTCCCCTCTAAAGTGATCAAGTTTTTGGTTTAACTCTAAACTACTAAGTTAAGTGTGTTCCCTAATGTGGGATGCTAATATAAATCTCATGCCATAGAATGACATCTAAGCCTAACTAGATAGGTCAAGTTTTATAGTCTTTATGCTATCTACAAACAAAGTAAGAAACTTTGGTAAAGTAAAAGAAAGTAAAGCTTGTAAGTAAAACTTGGGGTAGGTATAAGTCAAAATGTATAACCAAGCATGCCTAGTACATCTTGCTTGAGCCATCTTGAATAATTCTAGCTTGCTAACAATCGCTTGCCTTGGTTGGTGAAGTAGTTGAAATTTTCTTCCTCCTCTTCTTGGTAGAACTCCTCCTCCTCGAAGACTTGTTCGGTACTATCATCTATAAATACATACGGAATACACAATCACCAAAAAATACTTAACTAGTCTATTTAGCACACTAAGGCACACATTTGATGATCTAGTATCATCACAAACATCACAAGGTTTAATGAACTAGTTTCATTTATTTGATTTGAGAAAAGTAATTTCTACTCATTGAAATTAACTAAGATTTAATATTCTCCAATTAAAATATGGGCTCATGTGGACACATGTCATCACCACACATTCTAATATATGGGAATGTGATTTAAAGGTTGGATCACATTTTAATAAGTTTAAGTTTAACATTTAATGATTTAAAGTGACTAGAAATGCCTATATAGCATTATTTTGGTACTAGTCCAAAGTCACTGCATGCAAACCTTAATATTATTACATATTCAGATAGGTATTGCCAAATGTGATTTTTGAGAGGTGCAATCAACTCCAAAGTTAGTATGGTTGATTTTAGAAAAATGTTTTAATGTGAAAAAGCTTCTGTCTTGTTATTTTTGCTAGGAGATATCTCTAACTCTATTTTATTTAAATCCAACGGGCTTGGATAGAGATTTTTATTATCTTTCCAACAAAATCCGAATCACTCAATTTGGATTTGTAAAACTTTCTGAATTAATTTTTGAACTAAAGGATATAACCTAGATTAAGTCTAAAAAGAAAAAGGTTTATTTGAATCTGCTGGGTTGCGCGGTAACACTAATGGGTTGGCCCAGTCTCACTCCACGGTGCTGAGGACTGCTGACAGGGGGGTCTTGCCTGTCAGTGGCTCTTTACACGCGAAGTGGTATGGGGCAACGTGGACCATAGGATTAGAACTAGAATCTACGACTCACGTTCATCGTCGACGACGGACACGTCGTCGGTGAGACGGAAACCTAGTGGCGCTATGGGGGTGCAGTGGGGGCATACCAGGGCTCCTGCAAGCTTGGCGATGGGGGCGTTTGAACGAGGAGACGACGGCGGGCTCATGCGAGGTCGCGGCAGCTCCAAGGGTGGACGAAATCGACGAGAGCGTCTCCTCCTCTGCTGCGGCTATCTCCGACAAAATTCCAGCGGCTGGCTGCTCGAGCGGCTCCAGCGAGAGGTGGGGAAGGACCAGTGGTGAGAGGGGAGTGTGAGAGTGTGAATAAATGGTGCTGGGGAGGCTCCCTTATATAGGCTCGGTGAGGCGGCAGAGAGGCATGGGCGGAGCTCATCGGTGATGACAACATAGGGTGCTATCGGCGTGGGCGAGGTAGGCAGAGGGTGGGCGGTTCCCTGGCGGTTAGCTAGGGCTTAAAGGAGGTGCTAGGGGCGGTGGATTGCGGTCGGGAGTGTCTCGCGCTCTGAGTGACAGAGGCGGTGCTCGACGTGGTTCCCGGTGGATGTGGGTCGCGTGGCGGGGAAAGGGCCTCTCTGGCGGGTTCGTGGGGTCAAGGCGGAGCGGCACGCGCGAGCTGTGGTCGAGGGGAGACGCATGCTGTCCTGTCGGGGATGGCGCTCTGGCGTGCGCTGGCGCGGCGCAGAGGCTCAGTGCGGGGCTTGTCCTTGGTGGTCCAGGGGCTGGTTGTGGCCGTGGGGTGGACTGTGACCAGCGGTGTGGTCACGCCTTCCTTCCTGGAGCAGAAGAGAGGGGCTGTTGGTCTCCAGGTCAGCCGGCGAACATGGCCTCGGGGTGGTGGTGCACGACTGCTAGGGACTAGGGAGTGGGCTGGTTATGGCCTAGTTAGATCAAAGAGGGACAGAGGGAGTGAACTGGGGTCAAATGGGTTGCAAATCCCTGTAGAAACAGTGAGGCTATACTAGGGTGTGATCTGTGCATGCCAAGTGTTCGACCAAATGGCCGCATGACACAAAGATTTGAATTTTTCAAAGATTTTGGTGGAGTTGTTTGTCACATGCTTAAGCATCTCTGGTTGCTAGGATTTGTCAAATTGAAGTCATTTGAATGGTTTTTGAAAAAGGGTGATCTAGGTACATACACTTGGTTCCATTTTCAAATGTCTTTTAAATTTAGTGTTTGAATGTTTTTGGAAGATCACAAAGTGGGCCTTGGTACATCACTACTTGTACTAGCAAGGGGTGAAAATATCTACAATTGTTTCTATTTGAATTTGAGTTCTAGGAACACCCAAAGTGGCCTAGTTGATTAAAATGGCAAAAGTGACCATTTCCATTATTAATTCTATTTAATTTCTTTCTCTTTGGATTTTGCTTGGGGATGATCTAGATGATGTGTAATTCACCTTAGAAACATTTTACATCCATTAGAACAAACAATCATGGCAATTCAAAACAATTCCTATTTAATGCAACACACATATGCATGCTTAATTATTTAATTAAGAAAAAGTTTTTGTTAACCCTAAATTGGGTGATTTGGATCTTGATCACTTGGATTAAAGTTTTGGGATGTTACAAACCTTCCCCTTAAACAAAATCTCATCCCGAGATTTAAGAAAGAAAACCAGGAACTAAAGAGATCTGGGAACTCAGTCCTAATGTAATCTTCTCGCTCCCAAGTGGCTTCTTCTTCGGTATGGTTGCTCCATTGAATCTTGAGAAACTTGATACTCCGGGTCCTGGTGGTTCTGTAGGCTTCTTCCAAGATACTGATGGGAACTTCACGATACATCAGATCCTTGTTGATATCAACAGCTCGGTGATCGATGTTCTTGAAAACTTCGGTCTTCTCTGGCACTTCTAAGCATTTGCGAAGTAACGAGATGTGGAACACACTGTGGATGGCTGACATCTCTTATGGCAGTTCGAGCTGATATGATACTTCTCCTCAGCGATTCAGAATCTTGAAGGGTCCGATATATCTAGGAGCTAACTTTCCTTTCAGACAAAAACATTGTGTTCCCTTTAATGGCGAAACCTTGAGATACATAAAATCTCCGACATTTAAAGTCACGTCTCTCCTTCTCTTGTCAGCATAACTCTTCTGTCTTGATTGGGCGGTCTTGAGGTGCTCACGGACTTTGTGAACCTTCTCTTCGGCTTCTCGGAGGATGTCGGGTCCGAAAATCTGACTCTCTCCTACTTGTGACCAATTCAAAGGGGTATGACACTTTCTTCCATATAGGAACTCAAATGGTGCCATTTGCAAACTGTCTTGATAACTATTGTTGTATGAGAATTCTGCGAAAGGCAGGCAATCTTCCCATTTTGATCTATATTCTAACACACAAGCTCGTAACATATCTTGTAGGATTTGGTTGACTCTTTCAGTTTGTCCATCGGTTTGCGGGTGATAAGCCGTGCTGAAATTCAACTTGGTTCCTAATCCTTCTTGGACTTTCTGCCAAAATCTCGAGGTAAATTGGGTTCCTCGATTCGATACTATGGTCTTGGGGGTTCCATGCAAACTGACAATTCTGGCAATGTATAACTCTGCTAGCTTAGAACTCTGGTAGGTTGTCTTGATAGGTATAAAGTGGGCTACCTTGGATAATCTATCAACTATGACCCAGATAGAGTCATATCCCCTACTAGAAGTAGGCAAACCGGTGATAAAGTCCATTCCGACAGAATCCCATTTCCATTCTGGAATCTGCAATGGTTGCAACAGTCCTGCGGGTCTCTGATGTTCCGCTTTGACTCTCTGACAGATATCACACTTGGCTATGTAGCTTCCAATTTCTCTCTTCATCTTGTGCCACCAAAATTGCTCCTTCGGGTCTTGATACATCTTCGTTCCTCCGAGGTGGATAGAATAAAGATTATCATGAGCTTCTTGCATGATAACTTGCTTCAGCTCCGAATCTGCTGGCACACAGAGACGTCCTTTGTACCACAGAACTCCTTCTTCATCTTCGGTGAATCCAGGTACCTTTCCTGTACAAATACGACGCTTGATTCTGTCGATACTTGAATTTCCCTTCTAGGCTTCCTTGATTTAACTAATCAAAGTGGGTTGAAGTTCAATGCTAGCTAAGAATCCTTTGCTAACTAGCTCAGTTCTAAACTGCTCCAACTCCTCATACAAACTCGGTTGCTTCTCCTTGATCATGGTGTTTAACCTACACGACAATCTGCTAAGAGCATCCGCTACCACATTGGCTTTGCCAGGGTGATAGTGAATGTCAAGGTCATAATCCTTGATTAACTCTATCCATCTTCTTTGCCTCATATTCAGCTCCTTCTGAGTGAAAATATACTTCAAGATTTTGTGATCTGAATAAATCTCACAACGGTTACCCATAAGGTAATGACGTCGTGTCTTCAATGCCAAAACTACGGCTGCTACCTCAAGATCATGGGTAGGATAGTTCTGCTCGTGCTGCTTCAGTTGTCGAGACAGATATGCGATGACTTTTCCTTCTGGCATCAACACACATCCGAGACCAATCTTGGATGCATCACAATACACATCAAACGGCTTCTTGATATCTGGCATGATCAATATTGGGACTGAAATCAATCTCTTCTTGAGCTCTTGAAAACTTGCTTCACATTTGTCGGTCCATTCAAACTTCTTGTCCTTCTTCAACAATTGGGTCATGGGTCTTGTGATGCTCGAAAATCCTTCCACGAACTTGCGGTAATATCCCGCTAATCAGAGAAATGCACGGACTTGGGTTTGGGTGGTTGGGGCTTCCCATTCTTCGACATCTTTGATCGTGGCGGGATCAACAGTGACTCCTCCAGCAGACACAATATGTCCTAGGAATCCTACTTCTTTCAGCCAAAAATCACACTTGCTGAACTTGGCATACAACCGATGCTCTCTCAGGGTTTCAAGGATGATTCTCAGATGTTGCTCATGCTCTTCTTCTGACTTGGAGTAGATAAGAATATCGTCGATAAACACAATGACAAACTTATCTAGAAAATTCATAAAGATCTTATTCATGAGATTCATGAAATAAGCGGGGGCATTGATTAATCCAAAAGACATAACCGTATACTCATATAATCCATATCTGATGGTAAAGGCGGTCTTTGGAATATCCGTTATGAATCTTAAGTTGGTGATAACCAGTCCTAAGATCGATCTTAGAGAACACTCTGGCACCAGTCAACTGATCAAATAGATCCTCTATGTTTGGCAATAGGTACTTGTTCTTGACTGTGACGTCATTCAGCTTCCTGTAATCTGTGCACAAACGGTTGCCTCCATCCTACTTGTCGACGAATAACACGGGCGATCTCCATGGCGATGCGCTTGGTTGAATCAAGCATGTTGCCAACATAGCATCCAGTTGCTTATTCAATTCTACTAACTCTGAGGGGTTCATGCTATAGGGTCTCTGAGCTATGGGTCCGGTTCCGGGGATTAGTTCAATAATGAACTCAATATTCCTATCCGGGGGCATACCAGGCAATTCATCTGGGAATACATCGGGGCATTCACAGACTACTCTGACTTGGTCTATGGTGGGTAGGGCTAGACTCTTGTTGCACTTGAATTGACGGGGCAAGGTTTCAGATATATGCTCTACTGATACTCCAGAGCTACTGGTCATGGTGATGGCTTTCTTGGCACAGTCTATCAACCCCTTATGCTTTAACATCCAATCCATTCCTAGTACTACTTCCAAACCTTTGGTTCCAAGTACTATTAGATTGGCATAAAAATCTATCCCATGTATTCTGATAGGTACAGCTTTGCAAATTTTTCTAGCTTTTGTAGTTGAACCAGGTATTTGAACTATCATGACATGCTTCAAGTTGGTTGGGTGAATCTTACTAGTGCATGCAAATTCTTTGGTGAAAAACGAGTGCGATGCTCTCGAATCAAACAACACTCTTGCTAAAACTGAGTTGACAGAAAACATACCCAGCACTACATCTGACGGCTCTTGGGCTTCTTCGGTGTTCATGTGGAAGAGACGGTTGTTGTGGTTGTGAGGTTTCCCTAGGGCGAATCTTCTTCCGGGCTGAACACGACGCTGCTGTTGAGCTGGGGCATTCACATTGGCAGTGGCGGCAATCTTCTTGGGACACTCATTGGAGTAGTGACCCTTCATTCCACACTCAAAACAAGTAATCTGAGACTTGTCTTTTGCTGCCACGGGCACAACATTGCTTCCATTCCTTGGGGCAGTATTGTTGTTGTTGTTGTTGGTCTTGGGCGGTGCACGGTTGAAATTGCTGGAGTTGCTGGGGTGGTTGTTGTTGTTGTTTCCTCCGGACTTCACATTTCCTCCGCTACGGTTGGGGTAGCTTGGGAGAGACATTGGGGGTCGATTATTCTGCGGGGCATATCCGGTAGACGGGTTGGGGCGATACTTCTCGTGACTGTTGGATCCAGCTTGGTGCATCATCCGACGTTTGCGGTTGTCGTTTGCTTGATTAATCTTCCCTTCCATCTGAATGGCAGAGTCGACTAGCTCTTCAAGATCCTCGAAACGGATGTTGACGAAAACTGTCTGCATCTCATCATGTAGTCCGTTTAGGAATCTCTCCTTCTTCTTGGCCTCCATGTTGATCTCATCAGGTGCATACCTGGCGAGGGACAAGAATCTTTCACGGTACTCCACTACAGTCATTCTTCCCTGCTTTAGCTCTCTGAATTCATCTCTCATTCTGGTGACTAGACCCTGCGACACGTGGGTGCGGCTGAACTTGATTTTGAAGGCTTCCCAGGTCATCACTTGACCATGGTTCATCGTGCGGGTGCTGTTCCACCATGCTCTTGCATCTCCGGCCAGATAGTGGGTGGCAAAAAGAACTTTCTCATTGGCATCCACTCCGACTACTTCTAAGTTGTTCTCCATGGTCTATAACCAATCATCCGCATTCAGCGGGTTTTCAGACTGGCTAAAGATTGGGGGATTGGTATTCTGGAAGTTTTTGAGTTTGGATCCATGATGATCCTGATTTCCATGATTCTGATTATTGTGAGCCATCTGGGCGATCTGCTGCAGGGTGGCTAGATTTGCTTGGCGCTCTGCCCTACTAGCTTCACGGTCTGCAATGAGCGTCTGCAGAATCTACAACATTGGGTCCTGCGATGAGCTGCTCCCTCCTTGGTTTCCACGAGTCATCTGAAGATTGAGGTAGATAAAGAGGTAAGAGGGAAAGTTCTAAGGTTCATGGTTTTGGTTTCAAAGCTAAAACTTTGAGTTTGACTCAGGTTTTGCAACTAACTTCTTTTCATTCATTCAAGCAAAGCACACGATACAAACTCACACACACCACAATGAAAGGAAAAACAGATGGTTTTAAGAACCATTCTATAAGCTAAGATACAATGGGACCGATACTTCTTACTCCTATGATAGTGCTCTAGTGCATCTACTCATCATCGATGAAGTCAGAGTCATCATCGTCGGTGTAGAAGTCCATGGCATCATCCTCCAGGTAATCATCAGCATTGCTGAGGTATGAGTCAATATCCCCTCGGATATCTTCTCCTTCTTCCTCTTCTTCTTTTGCTGCAAGCTGAGCTTCTTGCTCCTTGATGATCTTCTCGAGGTCGACCACCTTCTTCTGAAGACGTTTGATGGTGCGATCCTTCTTTGCGCGTTGACAGCAAAGTGACTGACGATCCTTGATGAGCAGGGAGAAATTCTGGGCCTTCTAGGCGGAAATGGCGAGGTTGTGGTTGGCGAACTCTCTAGCATTGTCCAATTCCTTCTGTCTGTCGTACAGTAGGAAGTCGAGGTTATCCACTTGACGCTTCAACTCCGGGTGACTTGGCATCTCCAGCGGCATTCCCATAGAATCACGCCTTGCATAGTGAGCAAAGCGGGTTCCTTGGATGAACTTGACATTCTGTGTGCAAAGGCGAGCAAGAGCTTCATGCATTGCCCTGGATAATCCATCTAGCCAGTTGTTCTCTCTCATGGTGAACTGAATCCTCTCGTACATTGGTGCCTCTAACTTGCCTCGAAGATCAACAACTACTAGCCATTGTAAGTCTCCTCCTGGGGGTCCATTGAGTTGAGCTCCAAGAAATTCCAAATGAGGACGCTCCAAGTACTCAGACAATGCATCTAGATCCCTCTTGAAGATCAGTTGGCCTCTGTTGCCCAAGTGGTAGAACTTGCTGTACTGAACTTCCATCTATAAGAATTTAGGATGAGAAAGTTAGTGAAGTGATCAAGTGTGTCAAAATTTTAGGTAGTACTCTAAGAATTTGGAGGAACATGTATTTTTTTGAGAGAAAGAATCCCAAGGGTAAGAGAGGAAATAGATTTTCAAAAATACTCACTTTGGTTTTGGAAACTAAGTTTTTGTTCGGACGTCCATTCTAACTAGGGTCTCCTATGGTCAGGATGGCTTTGATACCAACTTGTCAACACTCGGATTTTTAATCCCAGATGCTTGTTATGCCATACATCGCAATCCCAGGATTACCATTTTTGCGAGACATAACAGATTGCATATCACAATACATCATCCATTACAAACCATAATAATGTCTTACACAAATAAAGGATCTCATGATCCAGTCTTAATACAATCAGGTAGCGGAATAAATAGCGTAGCGGTGGGCTCCATCTTCAGTGTCACAGGCAATGCTGACGATGGGAGATGATCCTAGTTATCGTAGCCATCCTGCTGTCCTCCTTCACTTTAGTACTCCTCATAGTCTGGCCATGGGAATAGCCAGGGACAAAAGCCATGAGTACTCTTCAAGTACTCGCAAACTATCACTAATAAGGAGGGTAGTTCTAGTAGGAATGCTAATTCTAAGTTTACTTGTAAAGTTAAGTTTGAAACCTAAGCTGAGTTCAGAAACAAAGAAAGATAAAATATGTTTTGAAATCACCTAAGTGGGAACTTAGTTTCCATAGTCACAACCATGTTGGGGTCAAGTCATGTCACAATTCATTTCATAAGTCGTTTTGAAAACATCTGATAACGGAACAGTATGACCACTCCAACTGTCCATAACCGCGGACGCGGCTATTCGAATAGTTTGACACTCTGCAGAGGTGGTATACTTTCACCACAAAATTCGATACATCTGTCAGGGATAACCCTGAATCATCATACTTAGTATGCAGATAATCAAACATAACATTTCCTTTACACACTCTAGTATAAGCACCTCTCCTATGAGCTTGGCCTCCCAGCCATGGCCATCGCCATCTGCACCTTTGCATAGGTGGACAACATTGAGAGGTAGCCTCAGCTCAAACCTCTCCTGCAAGGGAACTAATACTAATGCATATAAACTTCCGGCTAAGCCTTACCCAATTCAGGTATTGTGGTTGTATGGTAGAATTGGAATGGTATCGCATCCGAACCCAACCATCAGTTTTTATAAAAGGGCTAAGGCTCATGCCTCAACATTTTTATCATCATAAACCATTTGTGTTTCTCAACACATGTCAAAACATCTCAATAGAATGACTCATCATTCCAAGGTTTTCACAAGTCATTTTTCACCAAGTATTCCCCTCTAAAGTGATCAAGTTTTTGGTTTAACTCTAAACTACTAAGTTAAGAGTGTTCACTAATGTGGGATGCTAATATCAATCTCATGCCATAGAATGACATTTATACCTAACTAGATAGGTCAAGTTTTATACTCTTTATGCTATCTATAAACAAAGTAAGAAACTTTGGTAAAGTAAAAGTAAGTAAAGCTTGTAAGTAAAACTTGGGGGTAGGTATAAGTCAAAATGTATAACCAAGCATGCCTAGTGCATCTTGCTTGAGTCATCTTGTATAATTCTAGCTTGCTAACAATAGCTTGCCTTGGTTGTTGAAGTGGTTGAAATTCTCTTCCTCCTCTTCTTGGTAGAACTCCTCCTCCTCGAAGACTTGTTCGGTACTATCGTCTATAAATACATACGAAATACACAATCACCAAACAATACTTAACTACTCTATTTATCACACTAAGGCACACATTTGATGATCTAGTATCATCACAAACATCACAAGGTTTAATGAACTAGTTTCATTTATTTTAGTTGAGAAAAGTAATTTCTACTCATTGAAAATAACTAAGATTTAATATTCTCCAATTAAAATATGGGATCATGTGGACACATGTCATCACCACATATTATAATATATGGGAATGTGATTTAAAGGTTGGATCACATTTTAATAAGTTTAAGTTTAACATTTAATGATTTAAAGTGACTAGAAATGCCTATATAGCATTATTTTGGTACTAGTCCAAAGTCACTGCATGCAAACCTTAATATTATTACCTATTCAGATGGGTATTGTCAAATGTAATTTTTGAGAGGTGCAATCAACTCCAAAGTTATTATGGTTGATTTTAGAAAAATGTTTGAATGTGAAAAAGCTTCTGTCTTTTTATTTTTGCTAGGAGATATCTCTAACTCTAATTGATTTAAATCCAAGGGGTTGGATAGAGATCTTTTTTATATTTCCAACAAAATTGGAATCACTCAATTTCGATTTGTAAAACTTTCTGAATTGATTTTTGAACTAATGGACAGAACCTAGATTAAGTCTAAAAAGAAAAAGGTTTATTTGAATCTGCTGGGTTGCGCGGTAACACTAATGGGCCGACCCAGTATCACTCCGTGGTGCTAAGGACTGATGACAGGGGGGTCCTGCCTGTCTGTGGCTCTTTACACGCGAAGCGGTATGGGGCAACATGGACTATAGGATTAGAACTAGAATCTACGGCTCACGTTCATCGTCGACGACGAACAAGTCGCCGACGAGACGGAAACCTAGCGGCGTTGTGGGGTGTAGTGGGGGCATACCAGGGCTCCAACAAGCTTGGCGATGGGGGCGTTTGAACAAGGAGACGACGGGGGGCTCAAGCGAGGTCGCGGCAGCTCCGGGGGTGGATGAAATCGACGGGAGCGTCTCCTCCTCTCCTGTGGCTATCTCCGGCGAAATTCCGGCGGCTGGCTGCTCGAGCAGCTCCGGCGAGAGGTGCGGAAGGACCAATGGTGAGAGGGGAGTGTGAGAGTGTGAAGAAATGGTGCTGGGGAGGCTCCCTTATATAGGCTCGGCGAGGCGGCAGAGAGGCATGGGCGGAGCTCATCGGTGACGACGACATAGGGTGCTATCGGCGTGGGCGAGGTAGGTGGACGGTGGGTGGTTCCCTGGCGGTCAGCTAGGGCTTAAAGGCGGTTCTAGGGGTGGTGGATTGCGGTCAGGAGCATCTCGTGTTCTGAGTGACAGAGGCAGTGCTTGACGTGGTTCCCGGCGGCTGTGGGTTGCGCGGCGGGAAAGGGCATGTCTGGGGGTTCCTAGGGTCAAGGCGGAATGGCGCACGTGGGCTGTGGTTGAGGGGCGGCGCGTGTTGTCCTGCCGGGGATGGCGCTCTCGCATGCGCTGGCGCGGCGCAGAGGCTTAGTGCGGGGCTTGTCCTTGGTGGTCTAGGGGCTGGTTGTGGCCATGGGATGGACCGTGGACGGTGGTGTGGTCACGCCTTCCTTCCTAGAGCGGCGAAGAGGGGCTGGTGGTCTCTTGTGGCTTGGGCACAGTTGGCCCACGATCATGGCCTCGGGGTGGCGGTGCACTGCTGCTAGGGACTAGGGAGTGGGCTGGTTATGGCCTGGTTAGATCAAAGAGGGACAGAGGGAGTGAATTGGGGTCAAATGGGTTCCAAAGCCTTGTAGAAACAGTGAGGCTATACTAGGGTGTGATCTATGCATGCCAAGTGGTCAACCAAATGGCCGCATGACACAAAGATTTGAATTTTTCAAAGATTTTTGGTGGAGTTGTTTGTCACATGCTTAAGCATCTCTGGTTGCTAGGATTTGTCAAATTGAAGTCATTTGAATGGTTTTTGAAAAAGGGTGATCTAGGTACATACACTTGGTTCCATTTTCAAATGTCTTTTAAATTTAGAGTTTGAATGTTTTTGGAAGATCACAAAGTGGGCCTTGGTACATCACTACTTGTACTAGCAAGGGGTGCAAAGATCCACAAATGTTTCTGTTTGAATTTGAGTGCTAGGAACACCCAAAGTGGCCTAGTTGATTAAAATGGCAAAAGTGACCATTTCCATTATGAATTCTATTTGATTTCTTTCTCTTTGGATTTTGCTTGGGGATGATCTAGATGATGTGTAATTCACCTTAGAAACATTTTACAACCATTAGAACAAACAATCATGGCAATTCAAAACAATTCCTATTTAATGCAACACACATATGCATGCTTAATTATTTAATTAAGAAAAAGTTTTTGTTAACCCTAAATTGGGTGATTTGGATCTTGATCACTTGGATTAAAGTTTTGGGATGTTACAATTGTGCTTTAAATAGATTTGAAAATAGTTTCTGTGAGTTTGTAAAGTGGGCTTGGATTCCCTTTTACTTGGTATAGCAAGGGGTGAAAAGAATTGGAAATGTTTCTAATAGAAATCGTTTACTAGGAACACTCAAAGTGGTATAGTGGTTGATTTTTGTCAAAATGACCATTTGCTTATATGATTCATATTTGAATTTCTTTGCTTTTGATTTTGTTTGTAATTGGCCTAGATGATGTAGTATTCATCTTTAAACCATTCCTTATCATTTGTAGCAATCAAACATGGCAATTGCACTCAATTCTACACTAATGCAATTCACACATACACTCATATTTAATTTAATAATAAAAGTTTTTGTTAACCCTAAACTTGGGTGATTAGAACTTGATAATCTTGGTTAATATTTTTGGGGTGTTATGTTTTGACATGTGTCTTTTTGCTCCTGGCTCTAATTTGAAACCTTTATCCAGCAGTATTTACCAAAAATTCATCACACTATTTACAAGAGAGGCTAGATTAAATTGAATAAATCCTATTAAACGGATTCAATAAATTGTAATAAATGGTTTTGATGCATTAAAATTTCTCCATGCATGTCATCAGTAGGTATATTGACCAGAGAACCAAAATACACTACTGAAACTTTTGTGAACATGCCATGCATGCATTTTTTTGCATTTGTATTGTTGTTTACCTTGTTGTACCGATTCATGTAGATTGTGAGAAGTGTAACCCCTGCGACTGCCTGTGCTTTTGACTCCTACGATCAAGGCAAGTGGTGCTATATAAATGTCCTACTTAATTTTTCTATGCATTGTAGCTCTATTTTTGTAGTTGCATGTGTACGAACATTATTGCTATGCTATATCCTACTATTGCCGTAGTACTCCTTTTTAGGTGAGACACCGTATGGTAGTTGTGCTAGATGTGCCACATAGACGAGGGTTAGAATACACCATGATGAACTATGTTTTTGAAAGAAATTGTTTTGTGAAAACGAAAACAACTTAATTAATGAATCACCTAGGTGTGATGGTATTGATATTTTTTGGATGGTTTTAATGCGTAAAGGCACCTAGGCCTCTGAGAAATGTTTAGTGTATTTGTTTGGTAGCTTTCGTGTCCAACCATGTGCTAGTGAGAAATGGGTGGCTGGTTGGACTTAGTAGGTCATGGTGAATCGAACCCTTCGTATACAGAGATGTAGTGAATGGTAGGTTGGTACGGTGCGTGGATGGGTTTGGGAGCTACTTCCCAAATTTCTCTTCTTGGTATTCTCCCTATCATGACTCGAAATGCATGTAATAGTAAGAGCAGGTCGATCAGGTCACATGGGTAAAGTGTATAAGTCCCTGCAGGGTGTAAAACTAAGTACTTAGCCATGACCCTGGTTAAGGACAAATTGAGTTACAGAATTTAGAGGCTATGCCATGTTCTCGATCATTCTAATTTTGTAATTTGATAAAACTTTTGGTTAAACTTAATTGGATTGTGTGCTGACCGCTGACTGGTCACCCAGTCAGTGTAGGCTTTTCTGCAGATTAGAGGAAATAAATTAAAAGAAGCATAAAATGAATATAACTTCAGAAATTTATAGGAAAATATCTACATGTCCAAAATTGCAAATAATATACCATTGGATTCATAATTCTGTTTACAATATAATATATAATTGGATCCGAGATTTGATGTAAGTATATCGTCATTATTCAATTTCTTTAATACCCTTTTTGGAGCAAATAATTCATAGAAAATAAACAAAAGATCATAAAAATAAAAATGATATACCCCTGGATTCACAAAATTGTATAGAACACGATTCTAGAATAAAATTACTAGTTTACTGAAAAGATATTTTGAGAACTATTAAAAGGCTTATTGTAGTATTTTAATTCTTGAGAAAGATATGTAAAATATTTTGACATGAATCCTTTTGCTCCTGGCTCTAATTTGAAACCTATATCCAGGAGTATTTTACCAAAAATTGATCACACTGTTTATAATAGAGGCTAGAATAAATTGAATAAATCTTATTAAATGGATTAAATAAATTGTAATAAATGGTTTTGATGCATTAAAAGTTTTCCATGCATGTTATCAGTTGGTATATTGATCAGAGAACCTAAATACACTATTGTAACCTTTGTGAACATGCCATGCATGCATTTTTGCATTTGTATTGTTGTTTACCTTGTTGTACCGATTCATGTAGATTGTGAAGTGTAACCCCTGCGACTGCCAAGACTGTACTTTTGACTCCTACGATCATGGAAAGTGGTGCTACATAAATGTCATACTTATTTTTTCTATGCATTGTAGCTCTATTTTGTAGTTGGATGTGTAGGAATATTATTGCTATGCTATATCTTACTATTGTCATAGTACTCCTTTTTAGGTGACCACCGTATGGTAGTTGTGCTAGATGTGGTACATAGACGAGGGTTGGAATACACCATGATGAATTATGTTTTTGAAAGCAAATGTTTTGCAAAAATGAAAATAACTTAATTAATGAATCACCTAGGTGTGATGGTATTGATATTTTTGGATGGTTTTAATGTGGAAAGGCACTCAGGCCTCTGAGGAATGTTTAGTGTATTTGTTTCGTAGCTTCCGTGTGCAACCATGTGCTAGTGAGTTATGGGTGGCTGGTTGGACTTAGTAGGTTGTGGTGAACCGAACTCTTCATATACAGAGATGTAGTGAATGGTAGGTTGGTACGATGCATGGATGGGTTTGGGGAGCTACTTCTCGAATTGTATCTTCTTGGCATTCTCCCTATCATGACTCAAAATGCATGTAATGGTAAGACCGGGTTGACTAGGTCACATGAGTAAAGTGTACAAGCCCCTACATGGTGTAAAACTAAGTACTTAGCCATGTCCCCGGTTATGGACAAATTGAGTTGTAGAATTTAGAGGCTATGACATGTTCTTGCTCATTCCAGTTTCGTAATTTGATAAAACTTGAGGTTGAACTTAATTGGGTTGTGTGCTGAAAGATCAAATAGTTTATAAATGATAGGATGAAATTATTTTGATGCTGCAAACATGCCTTGAACCCCACAAGCCAAATAAGCATGTAGTGTATAATCTTGTTTCATTTCTCACATAGCTCCACTTGCCAATACATTCAAAATATTGACCACTTGTTGGCTGCAACCTTTCATGTTGTAGATTTTTCTGATTGTTCTTAGTAATCTTATAGGTTGCGACCCTCGACTTGATATTTGTTTTACTGCGTCACAATTTGGAGATTGGAGCCATTTATTTATGTTATTCTATTGGTACTTGGTTATTTGAGCAAGCTTATGCTTTGAAATAAATAAAAATATTATAAACCATTTCCATGTAATAATGATGCAATGTTAATTCTTTGAAATTTATCGATGCTATGTATGCCAATGAATTGATCCAGAGATTGGTGTTATGCATAGAGGTACTACCATAACGGGTTGTATCGTTTCAAAGTACTAATTGTAACAACCCCAAATTTCATCTTGTCCAAGAACCAAAACTAAACCAATGGTTGTTCATCAAACCTTAGTAGAAACCATTTGACCATAGGAAAATCTAAATTACCAAGTTCTAGTACAAAGCCTAAATTTCCCTCTTGTTTAAGCTAAACCTATAGAACTATTCAATGAACTACTACTAACTAATTCACCAAAGGAAATTACCTAAATATTTGTTCTTGAGAAATACAAAATATTCAAAAATTTGAAAGATTACTAAAACAAAGACTAATCCAATAAAACTATAGCACAACTACTAGTAGAAAGATTCATCCAAGTAGAATCTTAAGGGGAGGAATCAAAACACTAGTAAAAATTGAACCTAGTTCTTATTGTCACTATCCAAATGGTCTACGGATAGAAAACTCAACTAGCTAGACAAATCCTACTTGTCACAATACAAACTAAGATAGCAAACAAATCTACCGCTTGTCACATTCCAAACTACACTAAAGTTAGAAAATCGTGGGCTTGACCACCTAAAGTGTCCATGAAACCTCCACACAGGACAACCTACAAGAACGGTTGCATGCTTTTCCAAGCATCTTACTCACCTAAATACATGGATGTGGTGTCAATACCACATGCATATTAGAGCAATATAAATAGCTTGGTACCCCTAACCCGATAGCTCATAACTCACTTGTCTAGCTTAGACCAAAAACTCACACTTGAGAGTTAGAGAGATCTAAAAGAGAGTAAGCAAGAGAGAGGAGGCAATGAGGAAGCACAACCGAAGAATAGTTGTAGCTAGAGGAGGAAGATGATCTACTCTACAAAGGTTTTAGTTTAAATCCCTAGGAATAGTAGTAGAATATAAGTAGTAGTTACATAATTAGAAATAGAAAGAGAGGAGAGTGGGGGAGTTAGTAGGGTAATAGATATAATTCAGCCAACAACTAATGCTAACCAAAAACACATAATTAAGCACATCTACACACTATCTATCTACCTAAAATAATCTCCTTGATCATGTTTATGATCTACAAAACATCCTATCCAATCTATGATGATTATGTGATCATCCAAATCATCAAGAACACCCAAGAGCACAAAAACTAAGCCCCTGAAATTAAAACACAGCAAAAAAATCATATTAAACAAACAAGAACTCAGAAAGTAACAACCATAAATAAATTATAGCAAGTAAACTATATAGATAATCATTTGTTTCCTTAATTGGATTCAAGAAATTGAACTAGTATTAAATTGAGTGAATGCTTATAAATTCCAGCAGGTAATGATTATGTGCTTGAGTGAAATTGGTGTGAAATGTGTTATGCTAGAATGAACCTAGTCACTTGCTTGCAATAAAACCTATTTTATTCCTACTAAGTTACAATAATTACAAGAAATTTGGGAATTGATCCACCAGATTTCTAAAACTAGAAAAAACAACTATTTATTATGTGTATAAGCTTCAACACCTCAAATACACTTCTATTTACTAAAAAATGTTTGTGCATATACTGGTTATACATTATGTATTCATCTATATCAACTAGACCATTTG
This sequence comes from Avena insularis, assembly GCA_023614405.1. Lineage (NCBI taxonomy): Eukaryota > Viridiplantae > Streptophyta > Magnoliopsida > Poales > Poaceae > Avena > Avena insularis. The sequence continues at coordinate 258,469,741 of CM042690.1, read as the reverse complement.
ATATATAACACAACATCAACTAGAACTTTATTCACTACGCAGCCAACAAATTAACCTCTAACTCACCACACAAAAAGAATTAATTCCACAGCTACTAAATGCTTGGATGAAGTAAAACATCCAAATAGGAGCATACACTAACTAACAATCATATAGTTACATCAGGATGACAATGTCCTAATTTTACTAGAGATATTCCTGTATACCAAATAGAGTATCAATTCACCAAACACCAGGAGCTAATCCTAATTAGTAACTAAACTATCATCATAATAGATCAGTTTTAAACTAGGGGCATCACACTTAGGCATAGAAAATTAACAAGCACCAGATCAACACCCTAGGATACCTAATTCCCAATCAGAAACATCACACACCTAACCCTAGAATCACCACAGACCTACACCTAGTAAATTCATCAGCCATAGGCTAGTCACAATAGAATATAGTACCTGTGGTGGTGATGTAGTTGTTGTCATAGTTGAGGAAGACATAGAGGGGCAGCCACATCCTGCCACCTCATCATGGTGGGGAGGCCACGACCAGCCCATTGCAGCAGCAGCGCCGACAACCCAAGCTAGGGCGCCTATGGTTCGCTAGGGGCGCATCAGAGGCATGGGGCTTGGTAGCGGTGTAGAGGAGATGGAGGTCCAGCTTGGGATGCAAGCTTGGGCTCGGTACCACTAACAACACCCTAGAGGGGAAGAGTTAGGGTTTCCATTGAGTGCCGGTAGGGGAGCTAGGAGTTAGTGTGGGAGTGAGAAATATGGTTGAGGAGAGGGAGGTGAAGTGGAATAGGCTAGGGCATCATTGGGCATGGCCAGCATTGGCCGGAGCCGACTGAGATAGCAGCACATTGAGGAGTACAAGAAATCGCCTTAGGGGAGAGACAGGTGTTTGTGTGCATGCGGTTAGGGAGAGAGGGAGTGTGGGTCGGGCTGGGGACCTGGGGGTCACCTGGTCTAGCTGGACCATCTGGTCGACCCACCTAGGAAAGCAGGTTAGGCCACTAGGAACCATGGGCCAAGCCCAAGAAACGTTAGGAAATTATTTTCCTTTCTTCTTTTAGTTAGTATTCAAATGATTTAAAACCACTTTAAAATAATCCTCTAAATACTCAAACAAAAATATAGAACACAAACACCAGTCATTTTATAAACCCTAAGAACATAATGAATAATACTTTAGTAGAATTTTATTTTAAACTTTAAGCAAAAGTAATAAAATAATTATATATATAAGGACTAAAGAAATTAAAAATTCTTTTCTATTCACTTTAAAACCCCTAAAAATACATAACAATCATTAAAAAGCTCAAATAAATTTTAAAGAGTTATACAATATGTCAAAACATACAAAACAAAAGAAATGAAATTATAAATTGATTAATACTTTAAGAAGTAGAAGAATTGTAATGATATAATAAACAATTATAAATAAAATATTAAATGATTTAGGAAAATAATTTTAAACCATATAAAACATTTAGAAAAACCTATAAATATAATAATACCATTCAAAAATATTTTTTAGCCAATATTTAGAATTGTAATGAATTTTCCATTTGAATTTAAAAGACTTACTATATATTTAATAATAAGAAAATTCCCTAAAACCCTAAAATCCATTTATTAACTCAACTAAAATAATAAATTGCTTGACTTAACAATTACTCATAAAGTAATAAAAATATAAACCTTTGTAAAGACAATAATTCAAACCAAACACTAAAACCAACTCAAACCAAATTGTTTGACTTAAAGTAGAAATTCATATTGGACTACCTTGTTTAAATCTTTATGATTGAACATAGAATGAGTGATCACAAGTGAAATAATAAATTGATTGTATTAATTGAAACATCTTCCTTCATTTGGATTGATAGTGTGTGAATACCACCTAAATGAACTTGTTGCTTCAATCACCTAAAATTCCAGTTAGCCATTTCCATAAGTGAACACACCTTGACACTTGTATTATCCTAGAATAAACCTTTATGATCATGATCCCAAGACAAGCATCATGATCCATCACACTTACTTCTACATTGATCAAGTTGCCATCACTTGATAATAATATCCTCTTAAAGTATAAACTCCATCCATTCAACACCTAAATCCATATACCTTATATCCAAGGTATATATGACTCTACAAAATCAAAACACTTCACTTCCTACTTGTTATACAAGTATACCACTACACTTGTGTGATTCCTTTGAAACCCTAAACATTCCTTTAGAACCATCATCCCAAATCCTATATCACTAAGTGATATCAACCAACATATATTCCTTTCAACAAACCATATCCTTTTGTTTCCAAGTGTGTTATTTGAGTAGTGTATACTCATAGGACTAGACTCCTATAGACACCATATTATTAGGCCTAACATAATGGGAAGGGAACTATAGTTTACTTAATATCCATATCATGCACATTGACAATTTTTAAACATTAGTCCTTACCGGACCAATGATGTTATTCTTACATTTGGATCTTATGATAATAGAAGATGCTGATTGCATAACCTACAATCAGCAGGCAAGTTCTTCCCTGCACAACCCTTGTGAGACTTGTCTTGCATACACTTTGCAAGTGCAGTATTACATATGTCCCTTGAATTATTTTACAAAAACCTTTTCAAAACTCTATCACCTGCATGGAACGTATGGTTGTCCGGGACGATGAGCACACAATCTTACCCAGATTCGAATCCGCCTATGGTGGACGAATCCTACTCCTGCTAGCAATCCAGTAATATGGTAGAGCTAGAAGTACAGATTACAAGAGAGGTGTTGTCTATGCGAGTTGAGGTTGATTGGTCGGTGCCCTAAAGGTTGATCCCTATGATGGCTTATATAGTCATTCGGTCCTAGGGTTACATGAGAGTCTTATCCGGCTATGATACAGAGTTGGTTACATAGTAAATCTTGGACTACAAGTATTCCTACAGGCCTAAGTCGGTAAGTCTTCTGGGCCTTCCCATAGCCGGATGGGATTTCAACTTCTCTCCCTAACTGGGCCTCCCGTGAAGCATAGCTCTAACTTGAAGTGAGCCACCTTGGTCAGCGAGTCATAGTGGGTATACCTAGAAAGTATATCCCCAACAGTAGCCCCTGGAAGCCTCCAAGATCCAAAGTTAGATTTCATTGTCTAGCTTGATTCTTCTTCGGCTGTAGAATCTTGAAGGGTTCATGAAACTCCAAAACAAAAAGTAGGATCCGAGTCTCGAAAAATGAGTCGGACCTGTTAATATCTCATCATCGTTTCCCTATTCGATTTCAAACTAAGCTGGAACTTGGTCGGTGAGGTAACCTAACAACTTTTTAGGTCTGGTCTTATCACTAACAAATATTCTGTCAGTGTGATTGTTGGTGGGTCCGCAACGCACGGAACTGAGGCACCATTTCAATGTGTGCATGGAAACTGAGGCGGTGTATCCTTCGCGGGGAAGTCGCCCTGCCTGTTCCGTGATGTGTGGCTTTAATATCGCGTTTGTATCGCTAATCTTGGCGTAGATGGGTTTATAAGGGGTAAAATCTCCTCGATTCTCTCCACATGTGTCCTTATTCTCTTTCTCCCCCCAAAAAATTGTGCTCCTCATATTCCTCTCTCTCTGTCGCCCACCATCCCTAGCGCCGCACATCTAAGGTTACTCCTCCGGCGAGATGGTTGATGCATCAAGCTCCGGTGGCACGACATCGTCGGCTGTGGCAAAGCATAAGCGGTACCATGGGATTTGTATCACGTGCTTGTTGGATGATGAGAAATTGAAGGACATAGAGGAGGAGGGACTTCTCTGTGCCAGCGAGTAGCGGAGTAGCTTCGGCGAGCCTCTTCCTACTCCCCACAACTACGAGCGGGTTCACTTCAGGACCCACTTGGATCGTGGGTTGAGCTTTCCACCATCAGATTTCTTCTCTGAGGTAATATCTTACTACAGCGTACAACTCCATACCTCCCCCCAAATTCAATTCTTTAGCTTAGTTCTCACATTTCTATTTGTGAGGGATACCTCGGAATCATATCGAGTCTTATTTTATTCTGGTACTACTTTGGTACCCGGAAAAATTCCATCATTGCCGGTGTTCTATACAATGCAAGAACTCTTAGCCTAATCCTTAGGATAGACCAATTCTACCCTAAGGTCATAGCTAGAAAGTCAGTGAAGAGGTGTCCAGTTACTTTCTTCTATCATAAGGATAAGCCGTCCCTCGGCAAGACATAAAGCTTACCTCTTTTTGTTGATGGTGCCGCCGCCCACCAAGAGTCTTGGGATGCGGAGGCACCAACTCTTACTGAAGACTTGATCCGCGCAAAGAGGCGAATTGAGTGTTTGATGAAGCATATAGGACTGAGGGGATCTGACTTAGTCCACTGCTAGCTAACACATCGGATTCAGCCTCTGCAACACCACAGAGACCGGTTGATGCACATGGTCACCACTGATAAGAAATACAGCCTGAAAGTGAGCTAGACATCAATTCCCTACGAGGAATATGATTCCCAGATCAAATTTCCAATCAAGAAGCGAGTAAACCATAAAATATCGGTGATCTCCATGCTTATGTTCACAGCAGAGAACCCCTTGACTCCAGTAAGTTTTCTAACTGACCTATCTTCCCATTGCTTTATCTATAGAAGTTTTATTATATTGCAATGCTAAGATATTTACCAACTTTAAGCTTCTTGACCTCCTCGATTCGAAGCTTGCTCCTATCAAGGGATATCCTCCAGAGGACACTGTCCCTATGGAGGACGAAGAACTCGAAGAGTTGCCTGAAGCACTTACCCAGAAGCGTAAAGCTCTGGTTGTTTTGGCTGGCACACAAGTAATGCCAGATGTTAAAAAGTAAGTTCTTCCACTAGATCTCATATTTTTTGCTTGTATTCTTTCCGAGGCATAACAATCATAATTTTTATTGTCTAGAGCTAAACCATTGATCAAAGTAAAGGGAAAGTCGGTGAAGACTCTGCGCCAGCAGAAGTTAACCTTGGCTTCACCCGCTGATGAGCCTCCGACTCCCAACCCAAAGCCATCATCAGTGCCAGAGAACATCCCGTCTTCGTGCACTGAGGATGTTGAGGCTCGTTCTAAAGAGCCAGTGAACCAAGGTTCACAAACCGACATCACCATGGGTGAATTGGGAACTGATAAGGGTGAACCCTGTAAGGGTAATGATCCCTCGGATAAAACCTTCTCTGATAATCCTCTGTACATCCCTGGTGGCCTCACCATAAAAAGTGCAGAAGAACTTCAGAAGCTTGCCCTAATCTGCCTAGAGACTAGGACTATAACTATTGAGGAAGAGGCTCAGGAAGCTGAAGATGTGAAACTTGCTAATCTTCTAGATCAAGTTATTTTCTACGACGAGAAATTAAAGGCTGATGCAGTTCTTCCTCCACCTATCATCCCTTTAACTCTGACCGAGAAGGTTTCTTCTGAAATCAGCAACAGCCTCAACAAACTACAACATGAGCATTTCGTAAGTCAATTTTCAACTCTTTTTACTGTATTTGTATCATATCCTCTAGCCCCCAAGCATGAAGTTGGATAGAATTACAAATCCAAGTTTATGCTTTTATAGGATGCTAAAGAACAAAGTAGTGTAGCCCCCAAGGCTCATGCTGAAATTTAACTTAGTTAAAATAGCAGCCTGAGTCTTAGTAGCCATCCGACTCTAGTTACCATTCTGGCTTATAGAAAGTTAATGTTTACAACCAGGAACTATTGAAGAACATCTATAACAAGCGTAGAGAGGTCAAAGCTCTCCGACTTGAAAATACTCAGCTAAAAGTTGAGAAGGATGAAGCCAAAAATAAGTTTTCTGACTACCTCTTCTCGGAATTTTATGCTTTAGCTAAATTATGAATTCGACTACCTTTATCCTCCTTACTCCAGGCTTGCTGACTCAATCCTGCAAACTTGTCGAGCAAGCTAAAAACTTGAAAGCCTTAGAATCCGAGAACTCCGGCCTACGTGAGCAACTTGAAAAGTTGTGGGTGGACCATGAATGCAGTGTCAACAATATCCTTGAATCCAGCAACATAGCCACCGAAGAGCGCGACTGAACTATTGCTCGCCAAGATAAGGAAATCTCAGATTTGAAAGCAGAGATGGACAAGTAGAAGGATACCACTCAAGCCCTACGGGATGAAATTTCGGAGTCTGCGAGAGGAAAATATCAAAGTAGATGAAGCCATCTTTGGTAAGTTTGCTACCATTCCATCTCCTTTTTGGTTTTTCCTGACTTTTCTAGTCAAATTTTGTAAATGATGTTCCTTTTTACATAACCTCTCATCCTCCTGGATTCTTCTTCGACTGAGCCACGCACTAGCTGACTTGTCACAGTCAGAGATTTGCTTCATGATTTCTGCCAATATCTTGAAGATATTGGTGAGACCGTTAATCTCTCTGACCTTGATAAGTTATTAGCTTTTGAAGTGTGTGACAAAGTGAAGGATATCCCTCAGCTGGTCGAGGATTGGAAAAATGTACTATGCCCGCACATCGGTGCAGACTGCCTTACTATGGTAATGTGCCGCCATGGAAACATGGAAATCTAGAAAGTTACCAAGGGTTATTCGACTTTTGATGAAGATGGCAAGCCTCAGAATGTTGGCGAGACATGGAACTCTTGTGCTAGTTACGCTTGTCGCGTGGACAATGTGAACAACTACGAGAAGCCATTTTTCTAGTTTGTTGAAGTGCCTCCAAGCCCCCCAGCCGAAGACGACGAAATTCCCGACGATAATGACGAAGAGACAGAGTCTGATGTCCTTGTCTCGAAGAAAGATTATGGTGACTTGGGTGGTAGCACCAGTGGGCCAGCAAATACTTCACCTGGAACATGAAATTTGCAAGAAAGAACTCTGCATTATTCTGAAACATGTTTGGTGTAATAGTGAAATTACTTATTATGTGGTGTTGTTTGTGTAAGAACTGATGCTTTACTCTTAGCACTTTTGCTTTTATTTTGTGCTTGAAAAATACTTAAGAACTTTTTGTTCATACTTATTATTTATCTGGCCTTCTGCCTCATCCCTTTCGTAAGCCAGCAAACCTTTAGCACAGAAACTTTGTCGAGCAACAGAGCTCAATTGCTAAACCAATTTAAACCTGAAAACAAAGCCGGCCTCCAGTACCAACAATTCACTACTCGGAAATACCCGTGTCTAAGCAATCAAATAAAAACCAAAGTACAAACAGAAAATGAGACTTACACCCGAAGGTATCTTTATCTTTTAGAATCAGAACAAACATGAGCATAAAGTAAATTCAAGTATCCTGGGATTTTCGACTATGACATGATCATTCGGAAATAAGATGTTACTTAATACTTCTCAGAAAAAACATTGAGGGAACCAATACTTTATTTAACTTTGAACATGTACATTGATATGATTACAAAGAAAGAAATTTTAAGAATAAACGGGACGTAGCTGAGCAATATTCCATGGATGGTCTAACTCATCCGGATCTGTACTACCTCTAGCTCTCTTTGTTTTCCTAGTAGCAGGTCTTTCTTTGTCTGTACTTATGTTTGTTAGGTAGTATGAACCATTGTGCAATACTGTACTAACCATAAAGGGCCCTTCCTAGATTGGGGAAAGTTTGTGCTTTCTTTGTTGCACTAGTCAGAGAACTAGACCGCCCTTTGAGAAACACCGATTTTTGACTCTCTGACTATGATACTTGAGTAACTTCTACTGATAGGCTGTAGATCTCTGCTCAGCAACATCACCAACTTCCTTGAGTACATCGAGATCATCTTGTCGAGAAACTTTAGCATCCTCTTCAACGTACGCAGCGACTCGGGGAGAAGGATGGATAAGATCACTCGGAAGAACTTCCTATGTGTCTTAGACCAAGAAGAAAGGTGTATATCTAGTTGACCTATTAGGAGTAGTTTGTAAACTCCATACAACAGACGGTAAGTCATCTGCCCAAGCCCCTGCGGCATGATGAAGTGGTGATTCGAGCCTAGACGGAGGTCTTGAAGAATTAAACCATTAGCCCTTTCAAATTTTCCATTAGCTTGTGGATACGCAACTGATGCAATATCGATCCGGATCCCTTGATATTAGCAAAACTCAGCAAGTTCTCCCATTGAAAAATTGCTCTTGTTATATGTAATAATACTATGCGGATAGCTGAATCAGATTATGACGTCCTCGACAAATCTTTTGGTTGTAGCTCCATCACAACTTGTGACAGGTTTAGCCTCAATCCATTTTATAAATTTATCCACCATCACAACTAGGTGAGCAAATCCACTTGGACCCCTTTAAACTGTCCTACCAGGTCAAGCCCCAGACCGCAAATGGCCATGTAATCAGAATTGTTCGCAGCTGATCAGCTGGAACATGGGCTTACTTGGCATATTTTTGGCAGCCTTTGCACGTCTTGACTAGTTTGTCAGCATCTTCCTTAGCTGTAAGCCAGAAAAATCTATGTTGAAAAGCTTTTGCCACTAAATATTTGGCTGTGGCATGATGTTCGCATTCACATTTGTGGATCTCCCTTAGGATTTCCACTCCTTCTTCCGGAGAAACACAGCGCTAAAAAACCCTAGATTCACTCTGCTTTTAGAGCTCACCACTGATTACTATGTAGGATTTCGCTCGTCAGACGATCTGTTAGCTCAGAACTTCGTCTTTAGGTAATTTTCCTTCTACCAATAATTCGAGGTAGGGTTTGTCCAGCTGGGAATTACATCTAGAACTGCTATGAGCGGTGAGTCGGATTTGCTGAGATACTCCTCATCAACTCCTGTGATAGAGGGAACTCTGAGGTGCTCTAGAAAAGCACCATCCAAGACCTTTTTCCGTGTAGAGCCTATTCTTGATAGTGCGTCTGCTTCCTCGTTTTATGTTCGAGGAATGTGTTGAACTTCAAATCCTTCAAATGATTTTTCTAGTTCATCCATGATAGCTCGAAATGCTTCCATCAGATTATTTTCCCTACAGATCTCGGATACTTGCTGAGAAACTAAATCCGAGTCTCTGTTGCACATGAGTCAGCGAATGCCGATGTATTTTGCAATTTGAATTCCATGTAGCAGGGCTTCATATTCGGCAATGTTATTCGTCGCCGTGAAGTGAATATGCAACACATAGAATAGTTTGTCTCCTTGGGGTAATTTGAGTACCACGCCAGCCCCGAGTGCTTTCGACCTGTCAAAGTGTAAGTTCCAATATTCTGACTCTGGGACATTCATATTTTCTGCCGTCTCTGTCCAATCAGCGATGAAATCAGCAAGTATTGGGGACTTAATTGTTGTGCGCAGTTTATACTCAATGTCAAAAGCTGCTAGGTCAATTCCCCACTTAGCAACGCGTCCTATGGCATCTATGTTATTGATTATGTCTCTCATGGGAGTTGTACGCACCATGGTACTCTTGTGCTCTTGTAAATAGTGTTGTAGCTTTCTGGATGCAAAAAACACACCACAAGCTAACTTTTGGTAATGAGGATACCGTTGCTTTCATTCTGTCAAAACCTCAACAAGATAATAAGTCGGACGTTGAACCAACTGTTCATGTTTTTCCTCTGGCTATTCCACCACCGTTACGATGCTAACAACTCTGTTTGTCACGGCAATGTAGAGCAACATAGGTTCATGTGGTTCCAGTGCTGCAAGGATAGGGGCAGATGAAAGTACAACTTTCAGGTCATGAAGTGCAGCCTCAGCTTCGTCGGTCTAGACGAATTTCTTGGTCTTCTTTAAGAGCTGGTATAATGGTGCGGCTCTTTCACCAAGCCGGCTTATGAACCGACGGACCGTAGCGATGCAGCCAGTGAGCCATTGTACGTCCTTCATGTGAGTTGGCCTGGTAATGTTGAGTATATCCTTTATCTTATCCCGGTTCACCTCTATGCCTCTCTGGGACACGATGAAACCTAACAATTTTCTGGCTGGTATTTCAAAGAAACACTTCTTCGAGTTAAGTATTATGTTGTATTTTCATAAATTTGTGAATGTTTCCTCCAAGTAGGAAATTAGGGTTTCCTTCTTTTTGGACATCATAGCTATATCATCCACGTATGCATTTACGTTGCATCTAATTTGATCATGGAGGTAACACTGCATAGTGTGCTGGTACATAGCTCCTACGTTTTTGAGCCTGAAAGGCATCGTTGCATAGCAGGAGGTTCCGAAGGGGGTGATGAATGAAGTCTTTATTTTGTCTGACTCCTTCATGTGTATTTGGTGATAACTGGAATATGCATCGAGAAAGCATAGGAGTTCCGAGCCTGCTCTCGAGTCAATAACTTGGTCGATTCTACGCAGAGCGAACGGATCTTTGGGGCAAGCCTTGTTCAAGGAAGTATAATCGACACACATTCTTAAATTAGTGGTGTCCTTTTTAGGGACCATTATAAGATTGTCCGACCACTCGGTGTGGATGACCTCTTCGATAATCCGGCTAATTCTAACCGGGCTAGCTCCTTAGCTATAGATTTGCCCTTTTCATCGCCAAAACATCATAGGGACTATTTGAAGGGTTTAGCGTTAGGGTACACATTTAAAGAGTGCTCGGGAAGTTTCCTAGGTACTCTGGTCATGTCAGAAGGTTGCCATCCAAATATATCTTTATTAGGTTTGAGGAACTCGACGAGCGTGTTTTCCTATGTGCGTTCCAAGCCTATGCCTACATGTGTCACCTTGGAGGGGTCATCGTCCTTCAGCGGTGTTATATTCATCACTTCTGATGCCTTGAACTCTGGAGTCGGCTTCAACACCTCCTTCTTTGTTGCAGGCATCTCAGATGGTTCAATGTTCTTCTGGATCTCCTGGTACTCATCGGCGTGCAGTACGGCTTCAGCAAAGGCGGCAACTCCATTCTCGCATTCTCGTGCTTTCTTCGGGTTTCCTTGGATTGTGATGATTCCATTGGGACCTGGAATTTTCACCATATTATAGATGTAGCAAGGGAGAGCCATGAATTGCTACTAGGCCGGACGCCCGAAGATAGCGTGGTATACGCTCTTGAATGGAAACCACTTCAAAAGACAGTGGTTCAGGCCGATAATTATCTGGCATTCCAAAAGTAACATCCAGAGTAATTTCTCCTAGAGAGTTCGCTTGTCTTCCAGGGACAACTCCATGGAAAATCATGCTGATGTGATTCAACTATGTTTATGATATCTTCATATGGTGCAGCATTTCAACGTAGAGGATGTTGATTCTACTGCCACCGTCCATGAGAGTCTTAGAGAACCCATATCCATCGATCAGTGGATTGACGACCAAACCGTACTTTCCTCACCTATGTGGTTTAGGCGGTTGGTCGCTTTGGTCAAAGGTAATTGTTACTTCCGACCAGTCCAGATACTAGGGCATGGCTGGAACAGTTGCGTTGAGTTCGCACATCACTACCTTTTTGACCTTAGCAGGATGGGATCCGAGGAAGCAGACATATGTGTCTTTCTTGGTTGGGTAAGCCTTCTTACCGTCCGACTTGGCATCTGAGGCATCTGCCTCCTCCATGTCGAAATCTTCCTTAGACTCCTTCTCTTTGTCAGAATTTTCTTTCCTTTTCATTGCTTGGCTCTATAGCCAGCGGATTTGTATTTCTTTATGTCATCGTTAACGACACTCAACATTTGTGTGGGAAGATCCCTCGTTGCCATCCGGGTGATGCACGCATAGATTATTGGCAATGTTGGCCCAAGAGTAGGTTTTACTAGGTTGTTGGTCTCTGCTACCTTGTACCCGGGAAGTTCCGCAGCCTCGTCCCCAGCCGCCTCCGCGCCCTCCTCGTCCTCCAGATCCGAAAGTTGTGTTGATACTTGCAGTTTCCGGATTGGGTTTTTCCTCCAAGGTTTTCTTGCGCTTCTGGGTCTGCTGCTGCTTCGACTATTTAGCCGATTGTGGTATGGCCAGGGTGTTTAATAGTCCTCCAAATCATCGTTGGCATCTGCATATTTGCTTGTCGTTTCTACCATTTCCCCCAAGTCGGTAACTTTGTTGCACTTTAGCCGGTGACGCGGTAATCCGATTTGGAGCCCTACAATGAAAGCTTCGATCGCGGTTTGGTCGTTTACTCCATTACAAGAGTTCTTCGTGTCGATCCATCATCCGACGTAATCCCGGCAAGTTTCTCCGACCTTCTAGGTGCAACACTACGGATCTTCGACTATGAAGGGCCTCCTATATGTGCCTTCGAAATTCTGAAAGAATGCACTTTGCATATCATACCAGTTGTGAATTGTGTTCTACGGGAGTTCATTGATCCATGATCGAGCCGTCTTCCACAACATCAGTGGGAGATACCAGAGTGTGACCAAGCTATTTCCTTCTTTGGTGATGCAACAATCCTAGAAGAAATCCTGGAGCCAGGTGTCTGTCTGAGCCACACTGTCGTAGGGTTGAATGTTCCTTGAGATTGCAAATCCCTCCGAAAAATTTGTTTGTCAGATCCGTAGCCCAAAGCATTTTGGACCCACGTATATGTTGTCCGACTCGTAGCACCGCACCTCTATGTTTGAGTTGATCCGGTGGTTGGCGTCACTTGGTGGCAAGGAGCGCCGCCTCAGTTGTTCGTTATGGCCGTGGTGCCGTGGAACTGGGTCTCTACTTCCCCCAGCACCTCCTCCGCATGGCGCTCTCCCTGGATCCCGTGGGAGCCGCTATGATCACTACATGGTGGAGAGGGTGGTGTTGGTGGGTTGTTTCTGGCTGATTACTGGCATTCGTCTGGGGCTTCGTTGCGACAGCCACCGTGCCGGCTTGATCCGGTGCGGCTTTTGTCGTTTCTTCGTCCGTCGTTGCCATCATTATGGCGAGGCTTAGATGTATGGCTCGATTGTCTAGGAGGTGGCATTCTTTGTTGATCTTGTTCCCGACGTCATGCTTCGTCTTCTTTCCTGTGGTGATCTGACTGCCGTCGGGGAGGTTGTTGTGGAACCATTGGTGCTACGGCGTCTCGCTCTGTGGCTAGGGCAACATTACTCCAACCGCGTGCGGTTCTGTGCTGCTGTAATGAAGAGTCGGTTCTTGATTAAGTATCATCCCGAGGATCGGAGCGATGACGCTGATCCGGTTCTCGATGGGGCCTTATGTCATGCTCCGGGCCGTGACTATGCGGCATTGGTCGGATTTCGAGATCAATTTTCCACTTTAAGATGTGGCATCTTTTTGTTGCTCTAGGCCCTTGCTGAGTAGTGCTACACTCATTCGGACCTACTCTAGAGTTGGATTATTTGCTAGGATCTCTCGGGTCGTAGCAGTGTTTTCTACCGGCATGTTATACACCTGGTTTCCTTTGCTATTGATCGGAGGCTATCCCACGACTATGTTTGCTTTGTTTCCCTCAAAAAGGGATTTGTGAACTTCTAGATTTTTATTCGCCAGATCAGGGCCGTTCCAGGTCTTCTGATGCTGCAGGGAGTTGTACTGTGCTGCATCTGCAATGCGTTGTTTCTCCTCGATGAGATGGGTGGCTTCATCGAAGAGTACCTAGCGCTACGCTTCTAGGGCTAAGGCCCTTTCCTCCAACTCGTCCGGTGTAAGATCCAAGGTGGTTGGGATCGACATTGTGAGTGCTCCTTCAAGGATTTCACCGGCACCTTGGGTAACCACGCGTCCATCCACTGGAGCCTTTTTTGGTTCTTCGGGGATCAGAGCACCGTCTAAATCCTCGTATTATTCGGCGACCTCTTCTTAAGCTGGAAGATCTTTAGCCGGAGTTTTGTTTTTCTTCTACTTCTTTTTCTTGCCAGCCTTAGCGGTACCTATGGTAAAGACAACTTTTGGTCTGATTCCTGGAGTAAAGCTTCTATCAGTACTCTCGGGATGTCAGGATTTTCTCCGAGATCCATATCATCTTGTGGTTCGGGAGAGTTTTCGCCATATCTCTCATCCATACTGTTATAGGGACTTAGATCCAAACCTTCTCCTTCTTCCGCGGCCTTGGAGGTGAACTCCTCTTCAATTTCTTCAAACGCTCAGAATTCTACCGACGTCATGGAATCCCTAGGGGAAGACGGTGTATCGGTGTTTTTCTGACTGCATCCAACACTGAGTCATTGTCGTCTCCAGCATCGACAAAGCCAGATCTAGAGCCAACGTAACCGAAAAAGTGCGATCCATGTGTTGTGAGGTAGGTGAGGCCTTCTTCCTTAGCTTCCTCGAACCTTTTTATGATCTCGAGAAATGCGTCTGTGTTGACTATGGCATTCATCATCATCATCCACTTCATGGTATGCCTCAGAAGCAATTTTCCTGCTCCAGCATCGTAGAGCCGGATCCAGAGTTGTTGCAGCTTTGATCTTCCTAAGATTTGACCTCCCGAGGGAGATCTTATTCAGATCTGATCTTCTCCATGATCTCCTCCTTATGTGCGGGTTGGGTGGGATTGGGGTTTTCTGAGATACAAAACTCTGCCGCCTCCATGGACAAAGCAGATCTAGAAGTTTCTTTCGCCTCTATCATCACCGCTAGGGTGGGTTGGGCAGGTTTAGCGAAACCGAGGTAAACATCGATCTCGCCAAAAGATATGATTGTGTAGCTAGCCACGGTCTCCCTAGCCAGAATCCAAGTCTCGTCGAGAAGGACGAGAGGGACATCGCTAGTGTAGACAACCCGACTGATGACGATTGTTTCACCAATTCTGATTCGCGTAGATTTTGCTCGGAATGCAGCTCCAAAAGTCACCTGCCCCACGGTGGGCGCCAACTGTCATTGGATTGAAGACAAGTATGTCATGAGGGGGTCCTCGGGGCATTGAAAGAGATGGGTTGTGAAACGTATGGTCGTCCGGGACGGTGAGCACACAAGCTTACCTAGGTTCGAATCTGCCTGCAGTTGATGAATCCTACTCCTGGTAGAAATCCAGTAATATGACAGAGCCAGAAGTACAAATTACTAGAGAGGCTTCACCTGTGCGAGTTGAGGTTGATTATTTGCTGCCCTAAAGGTTGATCCCTAGGACGGCTTGTATAGTCATACAGTCCTAGGGTTACAAGAGAGACCTATCCAGCTACGATACAGAGTCGGTTACATAGTACATCTTGGACTACAATTATTCCTACAAGCCTAAGTCGGTAAGTCTTTTGGGCCTTCCGGTAGCCGGATGGGCTTCCAACTTCTCTCCCTGACTGGACCACCCGTGAAGCATAGCTCTAACCCAAAGTAGGCCACCCTGGTCATCGAGTCACAGTGGGTATACCCAAAAAGTATATCCCCGATAGGTAAAGTAGCGAACCTCTCTTGAGTGTATAAACGTGCCATGATACTCGCTATTCTAGAAGAGAACTACGAACGCCACATGTATAGTAAATCCATGATGTTCTGTACAACCCGTGAAGACTAAAATACATAGAATTTTATAAAATAAAGCTTACCTTTTCTAAAATCCCGATTTCGAAAACCTGCACATGCCTAGGATGTCTGATCCACGATTGTAGATAGTGCATCAAACAAAACATAGTTAGAACTTGTTGAGTACGCTCGTACTCAATATATTCTTCTTATTCCTTGCTTAGATTTGAAGTCAATAACGGGACTACAAACGTGACTACAAACGTGGTACTAGAGGAATTAGGAGGCATCTACATGAAGTCAAAGTTCATTCAACAAAGTCAATGGAACCGGTTACTCAAAATAGTGATGGATGAGATCAAGTTAAACTTAGACGGGATCCATACCCTTAGAAGTTGCTAGTAGAGAAAATAGACCGCATTTAGTTAACGAAATAGGACTAGAGGTAGATCTAGTGCTACTATAACCTGTTTGTTCTGGATTTTGGTTTGAACAGGAACTTACCTGGCAAGATGATTGTGTCATGGAAGTTCCGTGGATCTTCTATGAATATCTGTGATATGGATAATATAGTTATATCTTGGACCTGCGATGTTTCTGCTATACTACTCTGGTAGGTGTAATATTCGTGAACGGTGTTCCATGAGTGTTATGTCGACGATTCACACTCTACAACATGTAGTGGAGTGAAAAACTTGTACCATTTATCAAACTAGGATGTGTCATTTCTCATACCAGTAGTATGTCTTAGAACATCTCCACTCCACCCCCTCCCCCGAACGGCCTTTGGGGGCGCCGACGCTAATAATCTTGCCCAACCCTCCCCCAATAGGTCATTTTTTCAGCCGACAAATGACTTCTTTTATATCCGATGCTCCTAGGACAAATCCACGGGGACAGGAGGAGGGGAGGTGAGGGGCGGGGCGACGACTGAAGTAAAATCACGCGTTGGCCTGTTCTGTTTCCACACCACATAATTTCCTCTATCCACCCCTTTCCACGCCACCCTACCCCGACTTTTCCCTAATACCACCAGATCACCGCCGGCATCAAGCCCCTCATGCCGGTATAAAGGGTCGTGCGCTGCTGCATCGACCTCCACCCCCTTCCAGCGGCTGTGTTTCGTTGTCCCTTAGTGTCACTAGAAATTTCGAGCCCACCTCGTGGCTACCCTACTCGTGACGTGTTCGACGATTTTCCATGGACTCAGACGATGAGCAAATGTTCGTTGCTCTGATGGAAAAGGAAGCTAATGCTACCGCCGAGGATAAAGAGCATTTGAAGATCCTCTCTTGTCTGACTGGCATGCACTCCCAGGCTGCACAACTGTGGCATGGAGGATCAAAGTCGGAACACCGTATGAGCAAGCCAAGGAGGATGGAGGTCTATTGCATGATGTATGCCAACTACTTCGTTGATGATCCTTTGCACGATAACCTAGTATTTTGGTGCCGCTTTAGGATGAACCGGAAGTTGTTCATGAAGATTGTGTTGGCTATGAGGGAGTTCGACAACTATTTCGTATGCAAGAAAGACTGTGTTGACACGGTAGGATTTTCCTCCTAGAAGTGTATTGCTGCTTTGAGGATGCTTGCATATGGAGCCCCTGCTAATACACAAGATGACTATCTACGCATGGACAAGTCCACAGCCATTGAGTACATGTACAAGTTCTGCATGCAGTAGTAGAAGTGTTTCAAATTCAACCGTTGTATCTGAGAACACCTAATGCACAAGACAATGCTCAGATCCTAACACATAATGAAGCAACAGGATTTCCTAGGATGATTGGAAACATAGACTACATGCAATGGGCATGGAATAACTGCCCATTTTGCTCTGTAAGAAATGTACAAAGGCCACAAAAGATCTTGTAGTGTGCTACTCGAGGCTATGGCAGCTCAAGGTCTCTATATTTGGCATGCTTTCTTCGGCATGGCGGGGTCCCACAATGACATCAATGTGATGTAGTGCTCGAATATCTTCACTAAGCTTGTTGAAGGTCATGCTCTGTTGGTGAACTATGTGATCAATGGCCACGAGTACAATAAGGGATACTACCTGGCGGATGACATCTATCCAAAATGGTCAACCTGCTTTTTCAAAAAAAAAATGGTCAACCTTTATGAAGACAATCTCAAATCCTATTATGGGCAAGAGATCTCACTTTGCTCAGTTCTAAGAGGCTTGCAGGAAGGATGCCGAGTGGGCATTTGGTGTGCTCCAAGTTTGATTTGCTATTGTCCGATACCCTGCTCTTACATGTTCGGAAGATCAGATGTGAGAGGTGATGAATGCATGTGTAATCATGTACAATATAATAGTGAACACAAGAAGCCAGTGATTGACACTGAACCGTTTTTCGGCAAAGTCCTCTTATAGATGTTGATCACCAGGTGCCAACTGCCTTCCTCGCCATGCGTCAGGAAATCTGAGATCCAAATATGCGTCACCAACTACAAAAAAATCCGGTGGAGCACATGTTGACGCTCGAAAGAAACGCCTAATTTTATGCGTTTTAAATTCTGTTTCAAAACTTGTTAAATTATGAGCTTGCTTTGTTGAACGTTTTTTTAAAAAAATATTTATTTTACACGTGGAACTATGTTATCGAAACTATGGTTTAAACTTGTGCCATTTTTCATTTTAAACCAACCTTCCGCCGGACAACACAAGTGGAGATCCTCTTAGATGATGATTGTGTTGATGTTGTAACTTTCAGAGGAGCTAACCGCTTGATGATTGTTGGGTTCAGTCCTTGTCTCCAACTCAACTTATGTTAGGACAAGTATTCTCCAACCGTCATAACTCAGATTCCATTACTTGCACAACTCAACGGACAAGGTCGCATGACAGGTTCAGTTTCAAGATTCAGAGTCCCTACAGGAAATTAAACAGTCTGATAGCTGAGCCTGAAAGAAACGCGCCAAGTTCATAATCTCACAGCCGATCTCCCGAAAAGGAGAAAACGAAACAGCCTTACAAATCCCAGGAGAATACCATTCGGAAGAAAATTCCCGAAGCCAGTGAGTCAACTGTCAACTGAAGGAAACCAAACCACTGCTTAAGCAACACAGAACTACAAGCCAGCTATCCAGTTACAGGTTAAGCGAGCAACATAACATCGCTGTCGAAAAACGTCAGACCGCTCCATTGTCCATTGTCCATCGGACTTGATCACTTAAGCCGGAAAGGGTATGGGGGAATCGGCATGGCACTACTGTCGTGAGCATCTTGGCGAAGTTCACCGCTGGAATCCTTGTAGACGCCTGCATAATATTTGAGTAACGCTCAGATAACTTCAGAATATATAGATAAATAAGTATGCGATCAAAGTAAGCTCAACAAGACAGCTGTGGGCCCACACACAGACAGATTTTCCATGAGTGGAATTTTTTTTAATCCACCAGAAAAACTGGCAAAAATTCTCTAAACCCTAAAATGCTGAATGAAATCTTTGGTAGTTGCAGTAACAGCAAAGAAGAACACCAGTCCAAATTCTCATAAGATGTTATCTATAGTATAGAGCGGAAGAATTTAAACATGGTTTTAATCCTGGTTGCAGTCTTAGCTTTCCAAAATATATTTTCTGTATGAGGATATTTATACTCCCTTCGACCCAAATTAGTTGACTCAAAATTTTCAAAATACGAATGTATGTAATACTAAATCAAGTCTAGATACAATTGAATCTAGACAAACCTAAGTCAACTAATTTGGGTCGGAGGGAGTACATAAAACTGACAGTAAAGACTTCAATCTTCTCATAATCTCAGCTGAGAATATGTTAATGCTAACTGCTCCAGAATAGCAACAGTACATAACTTGCCAGTTTCATTCGACCATCAATTAAATGACAAACCCCACAAACAATCAGCTAAACTATGAACCAGAACAGATTATTTTGTCGCATAAAACTCAGCGAATTGATTTTGGGGAGACTGGTATTGATATCACACCATCAGTTCATCAGAGAAGAATTTAGTACGCTTACAGTTGCCTGTTTTCAGTTTCTATCCAAGAATATAAACTATACAGTACTTCTAACAACTCCCTCCCACTGAGCAACACAGTTGTTTGTAGTATATTTCAGTTTTATAGCATTACTCATACACCTAACTAATTAACAATCTCACAATACATTTTCAGAACCTTGATTACTCATCGCCATGGCACAATTACTATAAAACAGGGAATCGGTAGTACAACCGTTTGAATGACCAATATAAAGAGGGTGCCCTCTATTCGATTTCTTCCGCATTGTTATACACAGTTTGCCCAGGTTCAGCTAAATTATGAACCAGAATACAGTTCATTACAAGTATCACAGGACTGGAACCGTACCAATTATCAGATAAAAGTTCAGTAAACTTTAACTACTGCCTGGTTGGATAGAGCCAGTTCAGAAGAGATCCTTAGCTATCTGTCTAAGCAATGCATTCTACCATCTAATTGTTCCTACTCTTTGGGAAAAGAACATGGTTAAGAATTGAGAACTAAAGTTCCAAATAATCACACAATTTTTAACCCAAGAAAAGAGGAAATCACTAGTAGAACTATAGTTGTGTTCTGGATAACATCCCTAATACTCCATATGTTGGGATACTTCAATTACCAAGATCAACGCATCAACATTTCTCATTTTCACAATTACTAAGCGGTCGCACATTGCCATATTCTCTCCACGAACTTCAGTTTACAGTCATAAAACCTCAATGCTGCTAAACTGAGAGCTGTAGAAATATTTTTTGGAATCCTAATCCAAGAACAGAGAATTAACTAACAGTCAACTATTTCCATTTATGATTGACACTGACAAAACAATTCTGTCCATGAAGTACTCACTAAGCAAATCATCAAATGCACAAGGTATGCAACCACATGTAAAGCTGAAATGAAATGTAGCTTGCAAATAAAATAAACGACCAACTGAAACGACCTGCAAAAGGGATAGGAGATGTTGCAAGCCACGGTGAAAGAACACATGGCAAAATGCAGATGTCGCCTTCACGGGGACAATGCCCAAGAACCTCCCCCTTGTGAATGTCCACGACCACCATGTGCTTGTCAACAATGAGGTGCACGACATTGGGTTTACCCCAGTCAAGAACGCCAATCTTCGGCCTGGTGTTCCCCTGCAAGGGTAGCCACGGATAGCTACCATCCGCCCAGAGCCGACTGACTGCCACCCGGTGCTCTAGAGTCCAGCCGCTGACCTCGGCGTTGATCGCGAAGGAGCTGAGCACGAACGGCTCCTCCTCAGACACCTCCACGTAGCGAAGCCAGCCACCGCTGACCCCGACGCGCCGGTACATGGCCGGCTCCTGCATCCACCACACGTTGCCCTCAGCGTCAGGCATCAGGTTCCCTTGGAACGCTTGATCGTGTGTGTCTGCAGGCAGCACGCTGCCGCTGGGCAGCTCGATGAAGTGAGGCACCGGCCGGTCGCTGAACGGGTCGGCGCAGATGGCGCCCCAGGTGACGTCCACCCACCACAGGTGGCCGCTGAAGGGCACAACCTCCTGGGTTGGCACCATCCGCCGCTGAGCCGGGAGCGGGCACGGGGAGCACTGCACGAGATCCCAGTCCCCTGTTTCTGGGAGGAACCGGAGCATCACGTTCGCGTTTCCATCCAGCTCGGCGACGGCGTACCTGTCCGGTGGCCCGCGCCCGTCATCGGCTTTGGTTTGGGTGAGGAGGCCCATATGGATGCCGGTCAATATCTTCTTGGGGCCTTGGATGGCCGGGAGACGGCACATCTGGCCGGTGAGAGGGTTGAAGACGACGTGCGCAATGTCGGGGACGCGGTCGAGGTTGGCGACGCCGGTCACATCTCGCACCTTGTTGCTGCCCTGCTTGGCAATGATGGGGGCCGTGAAGTGGATGTCTTGGCTGCTGAGGAGAAGGAGGCCGTCCTGGCTCGCGGAGCAGGCCTGGCCGGCGGAGGCTCGCACGACGTCGCCTTCGGGGTCCGGTTCGGGGAGGCCGCTGGTCTTGGCGAGATTCTTAGGCATGTATAGATCGGAGACGCGCGGAGGATTACCGAAGACCACGTACGGGCTCGGCGACGACACCATGGCCACCATCATCTTCCCGAGCATGTACCAGGACCAGTCGTGGCACCGACCCGAATCCGAAGGAGGCGCGGCGGCCGTGCAGAGGGAACGGCGGAGGCGACCGGAGACGGAGAGGCCTAGGAGGCGGCGGAGCTGCATCTTGGCCTGGTGAGCGCAGGAGTTGGTGAAAATGCCTGGTGGGGGAGAGGGGTTTTGCTGCTCTTCGTCGTGGCAGGTCCGGTTCATGTGGACTGGGTGCGCGCAGCTTTCAGATTCCACAGGAAGGAGGTGGACTGGACTGGACCGCCGAAATGCGCGTGACCGTGTTCCACTCGATACTCGTTCGTAGAACTTCCAAGGGACCCAGAGATCAGCCAAGGTGGCTCGCTGGGGTTCGTTTCATTGAAGAAATTTCCATAAAGCGAGAGGTGGTTTTGAATTGCTTTTCTTGTCTCGTTTGATCGTGGCCTACTCTTCAGACCAGTACGTCACCACCGCGCAGAGTGTCGCCACTTGCCACTCCTAGAGATTCTTCTACTCGCCTAGCTTTCCCCTGAAAATTTGTGAACTTACAATTTGGGAGAATTTACAGAACTCCAATTCAACATTCAAACACTACTTTAGAGGTCTCCAGGTCCAACATTCTATTTTGATGCATATATTTGCATACATCCAACAATCTCTGAGAGCTACACAAGCCAAGATGGTGGACAAAACCGCAAATGATAAGGCTCCGGGTCCGGTTGGGTTCTCGGGCGCTTACTTTAAAGCTTGTTGGAGCAACGTAAAGATGGGTATCATGGAGATCATCAATCAATTCTCACGCCTCCACTACAACAATCTTCATTGGTTCAACTTCGCCAATATCGTGCTCATCCCTAAAAAAGAGGATCCAAAGAAGTGACCGGTTTCCGCCCCATTCGCCTCATACATGCAATAGCAAAGCTCATTTCCAAGATGATAGCCGCCCGTCTCTCCCCTCACATGAACAAGCTTCTTTCCAACGCCCAAAGTGCTTTCATAAAAAAAAATTGTATGTTAGAAACCTTGCAAGAATTTTTCATAAGTCAAGAATGGGCAATGCTTCTCTTCAAGCTTGATATCAATAAGGCCTTTGACTCGGTTAGATGGGAGTATTTGATGGATTTGCTCCAACACATGGACTTCCCTAGCAAGTTCCAGGACTGGATTTTGGCTCTCCTCTCCACCTCATCCTCAAGAGTGCTTCTTAATGGCATTATCGGTGACCCTATCAAGCATGGAAGGGGTCTTAGACAAGGAGACCCTTTGTTGCACTTCTTATTCATGTTGGCCATTGATCATGTTCACCACATACTCCGTAAAGCAACCGATCAAGGCCACATTCATGCTCTTCATGGAAGGGCTCCCACGTTCCACACCTCTCTTTTTGTCGATGATGCCACTATCTTCGTGAAGCCAATAAAAATGCGTCAATTGCTTTCACGTTGGAAAATTTCAGTAATGTCACTGGGCTAGTTACAAATTGCCAAAAGAGCCAAATGACACCTATCTAGTGTGATGGTATTGATCTTGAGGATATAATACAAGCCTTCCCAGCTTCCCGTGCCACCTTCCCCATGAGATACCTTGGCCTTACTTTGTCGTTGATTTGTCTAAGGAGAATCCATTTCCAACCCTTGGAGGAAAACATTGCCGCCAAGGTCCCCCCTTAGATGGGGAAGCATATCACCATGGCCAGACGAAAAAACGCTCGTCAAGTCGGTGCTTACTATCATTGCCATCTACTACATCACCATTCCTGACATTCTTTTGGAGGCGCTCATGAAGATTGATAGCATTAGAAGGGCCTTCCTTTGGGCGGCTTGTGATAAGGTCACCAGTGGCAAGTGCAAAATGAATTGGGATATGGTTTGCAAGCCTAAAAACCATGGTAGCCTTGGGATCCTCAACATCACAAAGTTTGCTTCAGCCCTTCGCTTGTGATGGATTTGGATGAGTGGAGTGATGACCCCATTCCTTGGGCCGGCCTTGGAATCCCTTGCAACTCCAATGACCATGACCCCTTTGCGAGGGCTGCAAAAGTCACTATTAGAAATGGCAAGAAGGCTCTCTTTTGGGAGGTATCTTGGTTAAATGGATAAGACCAAAAGACATTGCACCCCTAATCTTCGACCTATCGAAAAAAGGAATTGCTTAGTGAGGAAAGCCTTGGATAACTACTTTGGGGTCTCCCAAATCAATATGCAAAGAAGACTATCCTTGGAGCACATCATTCAATTCGCAAAGCTTTGAGAAATGC
Organism: Avena insularis; assembly: GCA_023614405.1. Lineage (NCBI taxonomy): Eukaryota > Viridiplantae > Streptophyta > Magnoliopsida > Poales > Poaceae > Avena > Avena insularis. Next base: position 258,446,133 of record CM042690.1, on the reverse strand, counting down.
TTCAAAATGTCCACATAGACAACGACACACGCCCGATGAGATCAGTTGGAAGGTTTCCAATGATGCCACCTATTTGGTACAGTTAGCTTATGAGATGCAATTTGAGGGTCTCATCATCTCTATGATGACTAGTTTGCTTTGGAAGCCTTGCCTCCCCCCAAAGTGCATTTTTTTGCTTGGTTGCCAAATGCTGGTATGTGCAAGCTTTGCAAGCGAGTGCAAGAATCGGCCGACCACCTCCATTTCAAATGATATTTCACTATTAGAGTGTGGAGATCCTTAAAAGTTTGGCTAGGTCTCCATGAAGTTGAGCCAAGCGATTGGCAAGCCATGCACACCGTCAAAGAATGGTGGATCAATGAAATCCACAAGAGAGAGCAGTTGAGGAAGGCCTTGTCTTTCCTCGTGATGTTGGTTTATTGGGAGATTTAGAAGGAAAGGAATGCTCGCATCTTCTGCGACCAATCAATAACTTCAATCATGCTAGTAGCTAATATCAAAGAAGAGGCAGATATGTGGTGCCTCTCTAGGGTTGAGTAATGTAATTTAGTGAGAGTAGGCTTATCTTTGGTCTTGGACTTTTGTCCAAGTTTGGTTTGTATGACCTCTAAGAACCTCTTCTTAATCAATGAAAACGGAAAATATTTTTCTTTGTTTCAAAAAACACAAGCCAAGATCTCCTAGAACCATTCATTATTGTACGGAGATGGATGGTGTTCCAAGTAAAGCTGAGTGTACTAGTCTCTAGTGATTTGGCCATAGAGCTTGCGAGAAAATATGTATTGTATTCAAGAAAAGGATGAATTTGCAATGCTTAATCCAGATGTATTTTTTCATGGCAATGAGATGATTCCATGGTGTAGGCCTTTGTTTTAGTCTCTAGGATTTTTTTCAAAGGGTTTATTACGACTATGTCCCTAGTTCAGTCGAAAATTGGGATCGTGCCACTATGACTCAGCCAATTGGACAAATGCCATCAGCCAACATGGATTCGTTATGTCTATGCCCCCGGTTCTATTTGACACCAGCCACCGTTTGCCTTGTCTAACTTGCCATTTGGTTGACTTTGTTTCTTACATGTGGGTCCCATCAGCTCAGACATTGTTCTGACCATTATTCTAAGGAGTGGGCCCCACCACCCGTAGACCGCATGCATCCCAGGTTTGAGGATTCAAGTCAACATTGTTCTGCAATTTCCCACCACCTCTCTCCGCTCCACTACTCTAGTCCCTCCCACCTCCACATTGTTCTGTCATGCACTTCCCCTCACCTCTACTGCCCTCCCCTTTGTCCTATGTTCATCGCCCTCGCCGCCATCCTGTCGTCGGATTGATGACAAGTACGCCACGAGGGAGGTGCTCAAGGCGTGCAGAAGTGAGGGGTGTGAGACGTACGGTATTCCGGGACGGTGAGCACACAAGTTTACCCAGGTTCGAATCCGCCAGCTTTGGACGGATCCTACTCCTGCTAACAATCCATGTCTGACAGGCGAATATGGGTTGAGGGTTTGGTGTAGTTGAGATTGTAGACTATTGTAGGGTGCCCTAAAGGCTTGTCCTAGGTCGTCTTATATATATATATATCCTAGGGTTTACAGGAGAGACCTATCCAGCTACGACTAAGAGTCGGTTACATAGTACATCTTGAACTATAAGTAACACTACGAGCCTATGTCGGTAAGTCTTGTGGGCCTTCCCGTAGCCGAACTGGACTCCATATCTTCTCTCTGACTGGGCCACCCGTGAAGCAAAGCTCTAACCTGAAGTGGGCCACCCTGGTCAGCGAGGCATAGTGAGGATACCCGGAAAGTATATCCCCAACAGCAGCCCCCGGAAGCCTCCAAGATCCAAAGTCGGATTTCACCATCGTCTAGCTTGATTCATCTCCATCTTGTAGAATCTTGAAGGGTTCCTGAAACTTCAAAAGAAAGGATTGGATCTAAGTCTCAAAGCGAGTCAGACCTATGAGTACATTATTCGAGTTTCCAGCCTGAAATTCAAACTTAAGCCGGAACTTAGTCTCTGACGTAAAATGACATCAGTCAAGGTCAAGTCACGTCACTGACATACATTCATGTTAGCACGACCGTTGGTGGGTCCGCCTTTTGTGGAACCAAGGCGTCGTTTTAATGCGTGCGTGGAGATCGAGGCGGCGTAATCCTCGCGAGGAGGTTACCCAGCTCCTTCCACGACACGTGGCATGGTTACTGTTTATTTTGCACGAATCTTGGCACATGCAAAGGATATAAGGGGCCAAGATCTCTCCCTTCCTCTTCACCAGCGCTAGTGCTTTCTCCTTCCTCCTGATGCTTCTTGCGAAAGGGCTCTTCTGCCTCCCCCAAATCCCACAGCGCCACCCATCCTAGGTCACCGACACCCAGAAAATGGCTGAGGCCTCATCTTCTGCCATGGCGGTGATGTCTGCGATGGCTCCTGCGGCAGAGAGGGAGAAGTTTCGCGGGGTCTAGATTCCCTGCATCCTCGATGATGCCAAGCTTTGCGTCATCGAGAAGTAAGGTCTCCTCCACGCTAGCGACTAGCGGAGCGGCGTCAGACAAACCATCCCCACCCCCAACGTCGACGAGCGAGTGCACTTGGGCACCCACCTCGATAGAGGTTTGAGCTTTCCTCCCTCAGAATTCTTTTCTGAGGTCATAGATCATTACAGAGTGCAACTCCACCATCTCCCCAAACTCTCTCTTAGAAATGAGCGCTTATGCCTCTTTGTGTGAGGGGTATCTCGGTATTAGGCCGAGTCTTATTATTTTCCGGTATTACTTCCATACCCAGAGAAATTCCATCACCACCGATAATCCTTACATTATCAGAACTCTTAGCTTTTCTATTAGGAGAGAGCGAGTCTATCCTAGGATTAAGGCTAGCGAGTCGGTGAAACAGTGGCCATCCATGTTCTTCTATCATAAGGATAGACCGTCTCCCGACAAAGCCACCACTTTGCTGGCTTTTGTTGACAGCGCCGCCATGCCCCAAGAGTCCTGGGATGCAGATGCTCCGGCTCTTACTGACGATCTGCTTCTTGCAAAGAGGCGGATCGAATACTTGATGAAGCAAAAGGGTCTGAAAGGATCCGACTTGATCCACTGTTGGCTGGCGTGCCGGATGAAGCCTCTCCAACACCATGGTGATCGGCTCATGCATTCAATCACCAAGAGTAAAACGGATTCTCTTCGGATCTGCTCTATTTCTTACTCGGACAAGGACTATGAGTCCCAGATTAAATGGTTGATTAGGGATTGGGTCGAGAGGAAAATCCCGGAGCTGTCCTTGGACATGCATACGGCTAACGATCATGTGACACCAGTAAGTTTTCTAGCAATCACTCGAGTATGTGCTCATCTATACATGGTTGTATCTTTTTGCAATACTGAGATATTTCTTCTTTTCAGCTTGCTGACCTCCCCGAGTTGGAGCTTGCTCCTCTCGAGGGATATCCTCCTAAGTTATCTCAGGACAATGGAGAATTGATTCCACTGCCGGAGGCGCTTACCCGAAAGCATAAGACTCCGACAGTGTCTATCGGCACAAAGGAAGTGCCTGTTGTGAAGAGGTAACAATCTTCACAAGGTATTTGTACTTTACTTCTCATTCTTTCTGAAGTGTAACGATCTTTGTTCTATTATCTCTTCAAAGCTAAATAGCTCACCAAGGGCAAGGGGAAAGGAGGCTCGTCGAAGCCCCTGTGCCAGTCAAAGTTGAATTTGACTTCTCCTGCCGTAGCGCCTCCGACTCCTACCCCACAGCCTTCCACAACGCCGGAGATTACTCCATCTCCGTCTGTTACGGAAGATACGGCTCAACATTCTGAGCCAGAAAACCTTGGTTCGCAAAACAACGTGACCATGGGTGACTCGGAGCTTGATAAGGGTGAACCCGTACGGGGTAATGATCCCTCGTCAAAGGTTTTCGCCAAAAACCTTCGCAGCAATCCGGGTATTGCCAAACTTGGCATTACTCGGAAATCAGTGGAAGAGATCCAACGGCTAGCCTAGCAATGCTTGGAGAGCCGGAACATCACCACCGAGGAAGAAGCGCAAGAAGCCGAGGATATTAAGTACTCCGAGCTTCTTCACCAAGTTCGCCTTCATGACGAGAAGTTGAAGGCCGGCATGCTTCCGCCATCGCCAATAATCCCTCTGGCCCTCGCCGAGAAGGTTACAGCTGAGGTGAACATGAGCCTAAGCAGGCTTACTTATGAACAACATGTAAGTCGGAATTTCAACTCAGTTTTTTACTTTATTTCATACCATATCCCCTAGCCCCAAGCATGAAGTTGGATAGACAATTCAGATTTATGCTTTCATAGGACGCCAAAGAACGAACTAGTGTAGCCCCCAAGGCTCGTGCTAATATTAGTTGAAATATTAGCCTGAGTCTTTAGTAGACTTCAGACTCTGGGTATTATTCTGACTTACAGAAAGTTAATGCTTATAACCAGGAATTATTGAAGAATATTTGCAATAAGCGGAGAGAGATCAGAGCTCTCCGTCTTGAAAATGCTCAATTGAAGATATCAAAGGATGAGGTTGAAGATAATCCTTTCATACCTTAACCTTGCTATTTTTGCTTTCATAGTCAAATTTCCTATTCAACTGTTGTCTTTTATTTATAGAACTGGTCAAACAGTCATGTAAAATGATTGAAGAGGCCGATAATTTTAAGACCCTGGAGGTGGAGAACGCCGACTTATGGCGGGAGCTGAATAAGCTTAAGGCGGATCACGAGCGCAACATTGCTAGCATTCTCGAATCCTCCTCCATGGACACCGAAGAACGTGATCGAAAGATCACGGTCCAGGATCAGAAAATCTCGGATCTGAGTTATTCAGAGAGAAGGACATCACTCAAGTTTTCCGGGATGAACTCCAGAGTCTTTGAGCGGAGAAGACCAAAGTTGATGATGTCATCTTTGGTATTTTTCCTTTCTTCTGACTTTTCTTTCTTCCGACTCTAGGAGTTCAGATATATTTTTCTAACCTTTGCTTTATATGCGCAGGTCCTCTGAACTTACTGGATTCCTCCTCCACCAAGTCTCGCACCAGCTGGCTTACAGAAGTCGGCGATTTGCTTCACAATTTCCGCCAATCTTTGGAGGATATTGGCGAAGTTCTTAAAGTTCCGGACATGAATAGAATGTCTGCCTTTGAGGTGCGAGATAAGGCAAAGGAGATGCCCCAGCTCATCCAGGACTGGAACATGTCCTATGCGCGGACCGCAGCACCGAATGCCCTTACCATGGTTATGAGCCACCATGGAAGCATGGAGATCTGGCAAGTAACTAGGGGTTATTCAACTGTGGGTGAAGACGGACAGGAGCAAGACATCAAGGCCATCATGGACTCCTGCGCCAGTTATGGATGTCACGTAGCTGATCTGACCAGCTATGAAACTCCTTTCTTCACTCGCGTGGAAACGCCTCCTCCACCTGCTGAAGAAACATACGAAGTTTCTGACGACGAGCAAACCATATCGGATTTGAATGTCTCGGAAATATATCAAGGCGAAGGCGATGTCTCCAGTGAGCCAGCAGCTCCTACCTCTCCTCCTGCATCGTAGAGCATCAGAAAAATCAATGTGTTATTCTGAAAAAATCGGATTGAAAATAAGCAGTTTAATATGTTTGCTAGTGCTAAGATTTGATATTTCTATTTAGCACTTTTGGCTTTATTTTGTCATGCCTGAAATTTTTACATAAGCACCTTTTGTTTTGCCTATACTTATCACTTATCTGGCTTTCCGCCTCGTCTCTTTCGTGAGCCGGCCAACCTTACACACGGAAACTCTACCGAGCAACGGAGCTCAATTTCTAAACCAGTTTAAACTCAGAAACAAAGCCGGTTTCTAGTACCAACAATTCACTACTCGGAAAATTCCCACATCTAGCAATCACATAAAGAACCCAAGTATAGACTAGAAAATTTAGATTTATACCTGAAGGTAGCATTTTTAGAATCAGAAATCCAACCAGAACAAACATGAGCATAAAGTACTTTCAAGTATTCTAGGATTTTCGATTGCGACATGATCATTCGGAAATAAGATGGTAATATAAAACTTCTCAGAAAATATTGAGGCAACCAATACTTTATTTTTTATTGAACATGTACACATATATGATTAATAAGAAAGAAATTTTAAGAATAAAAGGGATGTAGCTGAGCAATATTCCACGATCTGTCTAATTCTTCCGGGTCTGTACTACCTCCAGCTCTCTTTCTCTTCTTAGTAGCAGGTCTTTCTTTGACTGGCCGCATATCAGTTAGATAGTAAGAACCATTGTGCAATACTCGGCTAACTAAAAAGGGCCCGTCCCATACTAGGGAAAGTTTGTGCTTTCTTTTCTGCACAAGCCGGAGAACCAAATCGCCTTTATTGAAAGACCGGTTTCTGACTCTCTAGCTATGATACTTGCGTAACTTTTGCTGATAGGATGTTGATCTCATCTCAGCAACGACATGAACTTCTTCGATTAAATTGAGATCATTTTATCGAGAAACTTCGGCATCCTCTTCAATATATGCAGCAACTCGGGGAGAAGTATGAATCAAATTGCTAGGAAGAACTGCTTCTGCACCATAGACCAAGAAGAAAGGTGTGTATCCGGTTGACCTATTCAGAGTTGTTCTCAAGCTCCATATTACAGATGGCAATCATCTGCCCAAGCCCCCGTACCCCGACGAAGTGGTGCTTCGAGTCTTGGTTTGAGGCCTTGTAGGATTAAACCATTTGCTCTTTGAACTTGTCCATTAGCTTGTGGATGTGCGACTAACGCAATGTCAAGCCGGATATTTTGCTCGTCGCATAATTCGGCAAGTTCTCCCATAGAAAAATTGCTCCCGTTGTTCGTGATAATATTATGCGGATAACCGTATCAGATTATAACATCCTCGACAAATCTTTTTGAAAGTGCATGTGTGCCCCCTGTGTGGTTTTGGTAATTAATGACAATCTTTATGGACTTATGTTTGCATTGAGTTTTACCTGTAGGATTTGTCCATAGGCAATGCTTGAACCATATGTTAGCTTCAAGGTTGGGAGAAGAAGAAAGTGAAGAAGATTAAGTGTTGACCAAGGTTTCAATGAGTGATCTGGAGATTGGTCAAGTGAGAGTTGAGCCTATAGCAAGTGTGTCTTGAAGACTAAAGTTGGGGTGATATCTCTTATGTTCCTTCAAGACACCAACATAATGAAGAAAGAAGAAATGATGTGCAAGTTCAAGATGAGCCATCTCGAAGAGATCATTTGCTTGAATCTTGCCATCCTATGGTTATCATGGATATGGGAAGATGATATGCTCAAGAGAGAAGCTCTACCATAGTGGAGTATGAGAGAGCAATTTGCAAGTCTTCACCAAGCTAGTGCAATCAAGAAAGGTGTTCCATCTTGAGGTGGACAAGATCGATATCTTCAATCTCAAGTGGAATATGCTCAAGGCAAAGGTATGTTCTTGATAGGGTTTCTTTCTTACCGGTCTCATGGTGTTAGTTGGGGAGACCGGTTTATAGGATAGATAGCCGTACTATCAAGAGGGGCTCTCGAGTGAGTAACTTGATCATATCTTTCGTGAGAGCTCAAACCTTTGCATACTTGGCATCATCTTTCTTGGTTGTTATTTGGATCTTATCCATGAGAGGTTCTTGAGCTTGTGGTAATATTCATAACAAGCTCTAGTTCATCGAAAACGGATTTCATATGCATTCTCTATTGCGTTTTTGATATTGGAGGTTTTACCGGGTTGTATTTTAGAGATTGGTAAAACCTTACATTATTTGGTTCTTATCCATGAGAGGATTTACAGCTTGTGTTAATCTTCATGACAAGCCCAAGTTCATCGAAAACGGATTTCATATGCATTCTCTATTGCGTTTTCGATGTTGGAGGTTTTACCGGTTCATCTTTTTGAGAGTGGTCAAACCTTTCGTCATTTGGTTCTATCCTCCGTTTCTGTACTATGATGGTTCCCTGCATGATCTTGTAGAGTTTGTTGTCCTCTTTAAAACAAGCCGAAAATCATCAAAATCGGAGTCCGGATGCAAAAGTTATGGTTGTTTTCGTATTGATGTTTCTGTCAGTTTTGCCTTGGGCGGAATGTCTAGCCATTTTCGGCCGGAGTGTCCGGTCCGGCCGGAATGTTCGGCCATTTTCAGCCGGAGTGTCCGGCCCTGGGGGTTCGCCAAGTTTTCTTCTCCCGGTGCGGACATTCAGTATGCCATATCGGAAACCACCTGGAATCTGGCCGGAATGTTCGGCCCACACGCTCCAGAGCTCCAACGGTTGGACTTTGGAGGACCTATATAAGGGGCCCTTCTTCCCCAACGGTTGGATAACCTTCCTTGCAAGCTTTCCCCTCCATTGCTGACCTTCTTGAGCTTGCTATCTCTCAATCCCTCCTATGATTCTTGCATATTCTTGAGGGATTTGAAAGAGGAGATCTAGATCTACAACCCCACCAATCAATCTCTCCTCTAAGTGAGGGGAACATCTTGGGATCTAGATCTTGGAGTCTTTTGTGGATTTTTCTCCATTGTTCTTCCTCTCTTATTCCCCCATAAGCTTTTGTAGCTTTGGTGGAATTTGGGAGAGAAGGATTTGAGCACTTCTCGTGTTCTTGCCATTGCATTTGGTGCATCGGTTTGAGTTCTCGGTGAGGATTCGATTGGGTGAAAAGTTGAGAAGCTTTTTACTCTTGGGTTCATTGGAACCCTAGACGGTTTGGTGGTTTTGCAGGTTTGTGGATTACTTGGGGCCTCCAATTAAGTTGTGGAGCTTTCCCCAAGCTTGTTTGTTGGGAGCCTCCAATTGAGTTGTGGAGAAGTGCCCCAACCTTGTGAGAGGTTCCGGATTGCCACCGACAAGTGCACCGATAGTGGAAGTGTGGATCGATCCCGCTGGGGTGAGATTCACAGGAGAACAAGGGAGGCCTTTTGTGGCGTTGGTGGTTTGATACCACCCCCTCTCCAAACGAGACGTACTCCATGTTGGGAGGAACTCGGTAAAACATCGTCGTCTCCGCGTGCCTCGGTTATCTCTATACCCGAGCTCTTACTTATGCACCTTACTTTGTGATAGCCTTCGTGCTTGAAGTTTATATCTTGCTATCTCATAGTTGCTTGTCTTGTTTAGCATAAGTTGTTGGTGCAAATAGGTGAACCCTAGTTGTTCTAGGTCTTTGTGCTTAACAAAGTAAATGCTAGTTTAATTCCGCCTTTGTTGAGCCTCTCTAGGAAAAAAATTTAACCGCCTATTCACCCCCCTCTAGGCGGCATTTGTATCCTTTCACTTTTGGTTGTTGCTCCATCATAACTTGTGACGAGTTTAGCCTCAATCTATTTTGTGAATTTATCCACCATCACTAAGAGGTGAGTAAATCCACTTGGAGCCTGCTTAAATGGTCCTACCATGTCAAGCCCCAGACCCCAAAGGGCCATGTTATAGGTATTGTTCGCAGCTGATCAGCCGGCACATGAGCTTGTTTGGCATACTTTTTGCAGCCTTTGCATGTCTTGACCAGCCGTTCAACATCTGCCTTGGTTTTAAGCTAGAAAAATCCGTGTCTGAAAGCTTTTGCCACTAAAGATTTGGCTGCAGCATGATGACTGCATTCGCCTTCGTGGATTTCCCTTAGGATTTCCACTCCTTCTTCTAGAGATACGCAGTGCTGAAAGACCCTAGACACACTCCGCTTATAGAGCTCACCACTTATGATAGTACAGGTTTTTGCTCGTCAGACGATCTACCGGCTCAGAACCTCGTCTTCGGGTAATTTTACATCTACCAAGTAGTCAAGGTAGGGTTGAGTCCAGCTAGGAATTACAGCCAGGACTGCTACTAAAGGTGAGTCAGATTTGGTCGGATACTCCTCATCAACTCCTGTGATAGAGGGAACTTTAAGGTGCTCTAAAAAGCGCCATCCGAGACCTTTTTCTGTGTAGAGCCTATACGAGATAATGCATCTGCTTCCTCATTTTCTATTCGAGAGATGTGTTGAACTTCAAACCCTTCGAACGATTTAGCTAGTTCATCCACGACAGCTCTATATGATGCCATGTGCTTATTTTCATTACAAATATCCGACACTTGTTGAGCGACAAGATCCGAACCTCCATAACACATTAATCATTGGATGCCGATATCCTTAGCAATCCGGATTCCATGCAGCAATGCTTCATATTCGGCAATGTTATTTGTTGCCGTGAAGTGGATCTGCAACACATAAAAAGTTTATCTCCTTGGGGTGATTTGAGCACCACGCCAGCCCCCAAGCCCCCGAGCGCTTTAGACCCGTCAAAATGCAAGGTCGAGTATTCTGACTCTAGGAGGGTCATATTCTCCATTGTTTCTATCCAATCATCGATAAAATCAGCGAGGATTTGGGATTTTATTACTGTACGAGGTTTGTACTCAATGTCAAAAGCTGAAAGCTCTATGCCCCATTGTGAGACACGTCCTGTAGCATCACTATTGTTGATTATGTCTCTCATGGGAGCTGTGCTCACCATGGTAATTGGATGTTCCTGAAAATAATGTCGTAGCTTCTGCGATGCGAAGAACACACCATAAGCTAGCTTTTGATAGTGCGGATACCATTGCTTTGATTCAGTTAGGACTTCACTGAGGTAGTAAGTTGGACACTGCACCAGGTGTTCATGTTTTTCCTCTGGTCTTTCCACCACCATGATGACACCGACGACCATGTTTGTCACAGTGAGATAGAGCAACATCGGTTCACGAGGTTCTAGTGCTGCAAGGATAGGAGCAGACGAGAGTACTGCTTTTAGGTCTTGTAGTGCATCTTCAGCTTCATCAGTCCAAACGAACTTTTTAGTCTTTTTCAGGAGCTTGTAGAGTGGTGCGGCTCTTTCACCAAGTCGGCTTACAAACCGACTGACTGCAGCAATGCAGCCAGTGAGTCTTTGAACGTCCTTCAGGCGAGTTGGCCTAGAAATATTGAGTATAGCCTTTATTTTTTCACGGTTCACCTCTATGCCTCTTTGTGACACGATGAAACCTAACAACTTTCCGGCTGGTATTCCAAAGCAGAACTTCTTCAGATTAAGCATTATGTTGTATTTGCATAGATTGGCGAACGTTTCCTCCAAGTTAGAAATTAAAGTTTCCTTCTTTTTGGACATCACCGCTATGTCGTCTACATATGCATGTACATTGTGTATGATTTGATCATGGAGGAAACGCTGCATAGTGCGCCGGTACGTAGCTCCTGCATTCTTGATCCTGAAAGGCATCGTAACGAAATAGTTCCGAAGGGGGTTATGAATGAAGTTTTGACTTTGTCTAATTCCTTCATCCGGATTTGGTGATAACCGGAATATGCATCGAGAAAACATAGGAGTTCCGAGCCTGCCGTAGAATCAATAACTTGATCAATTCTAGGCAGAGCGAACGGATCTTTGGGACAAGCCTTGTTCAAGGCGGTATAATCAACACACATCCTTAAATCAGTGGTGTCCTTTTTAGGGACCATTACAGGATTAGTCGACCACTCAATGTGGATGACCTCTTCTATGAATTCGGCTAACTCGAGTCGGGCTAGTTCCTTAGCTATTGCTTTTCGCTTTTCATCGCCAAAACATCGTAGGTACTGTTTGACGGGTTTAGCGTTTGGGTGTACATTTAGAGAGTGCTCGGCAAGTTCCCTAGGTACTCCGGTCATGTCAGATGGTTGCCATGCGAAGATATCTTGATTTGCTTGGAGGAACTTGACGAGCACGCTTTGTTATGCGCTATCTAAACCTACACCTATATGGGTCACCTTGGAGGGGTCATCATCCTTCAACGGCACCGTCTTCGTCTCTTCTAATGCCTTGAACTCCGGAGTCGGCTTTGTAACCTCCTTCGTTGCGGGCATCTCGGACGGGTCAATGGTCTTCTTGATCTCCTGGTACTCTTGGGCGTGCAACACGGCTTCAGCAAAGGTAGCATTTCCGTCCTTGCACTCTCGTGCTTTCTTCGGGTCTCCCCTGATGGTGATCATGCCGTTGGGACCTGGAATTTTCATCATATTGTAAATATAACACGGACGAGCCATGAAAGTGCAGTAAGCCAGCCGTCCGAATATAGCGTGGTAGGCGCTCTTGAACGGGACCACTTCGAAGGAAAGTGCTTCCGACCGGTAGTTTTTTGGAGTTCCAAAGGTAACATCCAAAGTGATCTCTCACATGGAATTTGCTTGTCTTCCTGGGACAACTCCGTGAAAGATCACAGAGCTGTGATTCAGCTGTGTTTCCGAGATCCTCATCCGTCGCAGTGTTTCGACATATAGAATATTGATGCTGCTGCCGCCGTCCATGGGAGTCTTGGAGAAACCATAGCCGTCAATAAGTGGATTGATGACTAAGGTGTATTTTCCTTGCTTGTGCAACTTAGGCGGATGATCAGCATGGTCAAAGGTGATTGTTACTTCCGACCAGTCCAAGAATTGAGGGACAGCCGGAACAGTCGCATTGAGCTCATGTAAGACTGCTTTCTTGACCTTAGCTGGTTGAGACCCAAGGAAAGTGACATAAGTGTCTTTCTTTGTTGGGAAGTTCTTCTTTCCATCCGACTTGGGATTTGAAGGCTCTACTTCCTCCATGTCGGAATCTTCCTTGGTCTCTTTTTATTTTTCGGGATTCTTCTTTCCCTTCTTCCGCTTAGCCTTGTAGCCAACGGAATTGTCTTTCTTGATGTCGTCATTGAAACGGCACTCGGTGTTTGTGTGGGACGAGCCCCCGTTGGCATCTAAGTGATGCACACACGGATTGTTGGCAATATCGGCCCAAGATTAGGTTTTGCTAGGTTGTTGATCTCCTCTACCTTGGACCCTTGACGTCCCACGGCCGCATCTGTGGCCGCTGCTGTTCCCTCCTTGTCCTCCAGACCCGAAAGTAGCAGTGACAACCGCTGTTTCCGCGTTAGACTTTTCTTTCGAGGTATTTTTGCGCTTCTGAGCTTGTTGCTTTGGCTATTTTGCCGACTGTGGTACAGCCAGGACATTCACTAGCCCTTCTGCATCATTGTCGACATCTTCATACTTGCTCGCTGTTTCTATCATCTCTCCCAAATCAGTGACCTTGTCGCACTTCAAGCGGTGACGCAGTAAACCAATTGGAAGTCCTGCAATGAAAGCTTCAATCGCAGTTTGATTGTTTACTCCTTCACAGGAGTTGTTTGTGTTGATCCATTGTCCGCGGTAATCTCGGCAAGTTTCTCTGGCTTTCTGGGTGCAACACTGTAGGTCTCCTACCGTACAGGGCCTCCGATATGTGCCTTCGAAATTCCGAAAGAACGCACTTTGCATGTCATACCAGTTGTGGATGGTGTTTTCCGGAAGTTCATTGAGCCATGATCGGGCCGTCTTCCTCAGCATAAGTGGGAGATATCGAGCCGCGACCAGGCTGTTTCCGCCTTTGGCGATGCAGCAAGCCTGGAAGAAATCCTAGAGCCAAGTATCTAGCTGAGCTACACCATCGTAGGGCTGAATGTGTCTTGAGATGGCGAATCCTTCCGAAAATCTTGTTTCCCGAATGCGGTACGAAGCATTTTGGACCCACATAGACGTTGTCTAACTCGTAGCGCCGCGCCTCTATGTTAGAGTTGATTCGGTGCCTCGCATCACTTGGTGATAGAGAACGCCATTTTGGTTGTTCGCTGTGGCCGTGGTGCCTTGGAGCCGGACTTCTGCTTCTACCACCACCTCCTCTGCCATGATGCCCTCCTTGGCCTCCTCGAAGGCCGTTGTGATGGTTGCTCCATGGCGAGGGTGGTGCAGGTGGATTGTTTCTGGCTGCCGGCCTCCATCCGGAGCGTCATTATTCCGGTTCCAGGGAGGGTCTTGACTATGACGAGCCCCCTGCCAGCTTGAGTCCGCACGGTGTCCATCGTTCCTTCATCCGTCATTTCCCCAGTTATGATGGGGTTCAGCCGGATGGCTTGTATGTCTAGGAGGTGGCATCATTTGTCGGTCCTCCTCTCGATGTTGTTCTTTTTCGTCTTCCCTGTGATTGTTTGACTCTCAGCCCGGGAGGGTGCCTCGGAACTAGTGCAGCAACCACGTCTCTCTTCGTGGCTGGAGCAACATTGCTCCAGTTGCGTGCAGTTTTGTGCCATTGCGCTTAAGATCCGGTTCTTGAGTAGTTATCTTCCCGACAGTCAGAACGGTGATGTTGTTCTGGGTCCCGTTGGGGCCTAATGTCATCCCAGGCCGAATCCATGCGACATTGGTCAGAGTGAGAGACTAGTTTTCTGCTTCCAGATTTCGTGACCTTCTGTTGCTCCAGACCCTTGGTGAGTATATTTACGCCCAACCGGACTTGATCTGGGTTTGGATTGTTCGCCAAGATGTCTCGAGCCACTGCAGTATTTTGCACTGGTGTTGGATACACTAGATCTCCCTTGCTATCGAGTCAAGGCGCTCCTGGATCTCCCTCAAAGAGGATCTTGTGGAGTTCCGGATATTTGTTGGCCCGCACGTGACCTTTTCGTGTCTTCTGATGCTGTAGAGAGATGAACTACTCCGCAGTGGCGATGTGCTTCTTATCTTCCTTGATGTTGTTAACTTCATCAAGGAGTACTTGGCGACGCGCTTCTAGGGCCTGGGCCCTTTCTTCCAATTCTGCAGGTGTAAGTTCTGCAGTGGTAGGGATTGGCGTAGTTAATGCATCTCTGATGAGTTTACGAGAACCAGCAGTAATCACGTATCCATCAAACAGAGTCTCCTTTGGCTCGTTTGGGATTAGGGCTCCATCCGAGTCTTCCTCATAATCTTTGGCAACCACTTCCTCAGCCAGAGGATCTTTTGCTGAAGTCTTGTTCTTATTGTTCCTCTTCTTTGCCTTCTTGGCAGCGCCGGTAGCAGAGACGACTTTGGGTCTGTTTCTCAGAGTCAAGCTCTAATCGGTACTTTCGGACATCTAGACGTCAGGATTAGCTCCGAGATCCATGTCATCCTGCGCTTTAGGAGAGTTTTCCCCGGATCCTTCATCCATGGCTTCTCCTTCTTCTGCAGCTTTAGAGTTGTACTGCGCTTCATATTCTTCGGAGAACTTTCGGAAATCCACCGATGTCATTGAATCATCCGAAGATGCCGGTAAGTCCGTGTTTGTTCCGATCGCCTCTAGCACCGAGTCTTTGTTATCTCTAGCATCGGCAGAGTCGGATCCGGATCCAACATATCCGACAAAGTGTGACGCGTGCATTCTGAGGTAGTTATGGCTCTCCTCGTGGGCTTCCTCAAAACGTCTGATGGTCTCGAGCACCTCATCCACGCTTGTGCCCTGCACCATTATAGGCCTCAACGTATGGCTTAGGAAAGGTTGATTTGTACCGGTGTTGGCAGAGCCGGAATGAGAGTTGTTGTCTTGCTCCTCCTGGATTTCGACCTCGATAGGGAGATCGATCTGGGATTCGGCCTCCCTAGGGAGATCCACTCCAGATTCTACTTGCACCGCAAGATCTGCTTTAGGCTCAGCTTTCTCCACTATCTCCACGTTAGGTACGGGCTAGGTGGGATTTTCCAGGATCCAGAACTCTGCTGCCTCCGTCGACAAAGTGGACCCAGAAGCTTCTTCTCCATCTATCATCACCGCTGGGGCGGGTGGGACAGTTTCAGTGAAACCGATGTAAACATCGATCTCACCAAAAGACATGATGGTGTAGGTAGTCATGCCCTCCCTAGCCAGAATCCAGGTCTCGTCGAGAATGATGAGAGGGACATCGCTAGCTGACATGGGTATAGCCTACAGGTATTCGAGCTTGGCATATACGATCTAGATATGGATTAAGCCCATGACATTACCAAAGCCTAAATGAAGAATTCGAGTGGCCCACGGACTCTCGATTGCTTGTGAGACAAGAAACTTAAGATAGAAAGTTCAAAGGGCAAACCCTAATATGTAACCGACTCGACCTGCTACCCGAGACCTAGCCTATCTATATAAAGGCTAGGAGGGGGTGGCGAGGAGGATAATCACAATCCTAGTTTCCACAACTCTCGCCAGATTGCATCTGCACGCCCCTGTAATCTTTGATTTCTTCGTTAATTCCAAGAGCAGACAAGCAGGAGTAGGGACCTCACGAGGCCTGAACCTGGGTAAAACTTGCGTCCCTATGTGCTTGTTTGCTAGCCGATTGATGCCTCCAGCGCTCCCTCCTTCTCCAAAACCCAAGTCCATAACAATGGGCATTGATGAGTTGAACCCTCGTCAATTGGCGCCGTCTATGGGAACTGGGAGTGCTGATGTCGCGGCTTCTTCGGCCCCGTCAACCGTGATCTACAACTCTGCAACTACGGAGATTCGCCAGCTCTTCGGCGCGTTCGACTTCATCGTCCACATGCCGGCCACTCGCCCAGCTTTCGAGTCCGTGGGCGATGGAATCAGCCTGGCGATTGGAAGCTTCCGCTTCCAGGTTGGTCAACTGGGCATGCTTCGCATGCCTGACCAGCCAACGACACCCGCGATTGCTCTAGCATCGTGGTTCCCGCCACCAATTGGCACCCTCAGCGAGCTCAACACCTCAGCAACAACTGGGAGTACGGACAGCGACAATAGTCGTAGATCCATTCTGGGTGACCTAGCCATAGAAGATGGAGCCTACGGCTCCGGATCTAAAAGTTGTGGGAGCAACAGCTTCTCCAATCACTTCATGTGCGCCGTCATCAATGCGGGCGACACCAGCGTCAATCGTGAAAACGCCGGCACCGGATCTGGCACTGGACCACCCAACGGCGGTATACCCAACGGCAGCGCAACCAATGGTGGCCCCACCAACGGTGGCAATGGCTCGCCCGTCAACAACGGGATGGGAGGAGAACCGTCACTCACGATGAACGAGAACACCGGCGAGCGCATGCTGATTAATCTCAACGACAATGAATGGGCCCGCTGTCACGAAGCTCTACGGGGCAATCCTCTACCCCCCAACACACCGCAAGACATGTTGATGGGCTACCATTGGCTACTAAAGGAGGAATTCAAGCGCCAGCAGCAGGTGATTGCGCAACTCAAAGCACAGAAAGGTGGTCGACGAGTCGAGCCTTCGACGAGCCGGGCTCTCCTCCCATGGAGGATCCTCCTCCAAAGGGAACGAGTACGTGGCCAACAAGAGACGATCTCGACTGGCTCACCTCACCGAACAAGAACGCATAGAAGCCATGAAAGTCCTCGACTTCGGCTCTATGACAGTCGAGACACGGGGCAACGTGCTCCCAAAGACACCGCAAGCTGCGGTAACAGCGGCCACCATGTACCTCCTCAACAACCAGCCACCGGCTGGAGACCCGCGAGCTATCATGCACTGATCTACAATCGTGGGCCTGGGGCTAGTCGAGGCTGCCCTTGATAAAGAGCCAGTGCTAGAGACAAAGAAAAGCAAGGCTCTGGATAAGTACTACTACTCGTACTCCTCCAGCGAAGACAATCATGACCTGTCGCGACGATGTCGCTCACGGCGGCATGATTGCGACTACGATGCGCGTGATGACATCACGCAGCGCAAAGTCAATAAGATGCAGGAAAGGTGTGCTCGTTTGACTAACTCGGACGAAGAAGAGACTGATCTCTGCGGCGCCATATGCTTCAGTAGGGCCATCAGGCAGAAACGCATGCCTAAGGGGTTCAAACTCCCGTCGGAGAACCCAAAATTTGACGGCCTGCAGGACCCGAAGATCTGGCTGGAGGACCACATCTCCTCCATCAGGCTGCATGGAGGGAGTCGAAGCACGGCCATGCAATGCCTACAGCTATAGCTACAGGGATCCACCCGTGCATGGCTCAACAACCTCCCGCGTGGATCCATTTGCAGTTGGGAAGAGCTGGTCTACAGTTTTGTGCGCAACTTCAAGGGCACTTACAAAAGGCCCGCATCAATCGAAGAATTAAGAAGCTGCCAGCAAAGGTCTAGCGAGTCGATGTGCTCGTACATCCAGCGGTGGTCCATCATCAAGAACTCCACAGAAAACATCTCGGAGGACCGCGCAATCAACGCGTTAAATGGCGACGTTCGCCGCATAGAGCTCAGGGAGGAGCTGGGCCACTCGAAGCCCAAAACAATCGAACACCTGATGTAAATCAAGAATCGGTGGGCGGACGGAGAAGATTCGGTGAAAAACCGCACCTACTCCGATGATGACGACAACCTCAGGCGCAGGCGCGACCGCCGAGGCAAACATCGAATGTGTGTCTACGATGACAGCGATGAAGTCAATATGGTCGCAGCCGGCTACACCGACAAATGCGACGACAACCGCAACAATGGATATCGCAGTGGTGGATACCGTGATAGTGGGAAAACCACACAGGTGTGGTAGCACCACACTCGCGAAGAGGCACCCACAACATCTATCAAGGACAAACTGTCCGGGCCATGCAACGTGCACTTCTACATCGACAAGCACGACGACAAGAAGAAATCCAGCCACCTCCTCAAGGACTGCCACGAGTTCCTCAAACTCCACGAGGGCCTGGCTCGGATGAATTGCGACGCGGTCAACAGGGTCTATGGGGCCGCCCCAGGCGCTGTGGCACATGGATCTCCTCCATCACCACCCAGGCCACCACCACCCGCGATCGCGCCGGTCCAGCATCACGGAGGCGAGCTATACCCACGAGCTATGGGCAACATCGGGATGATCCAAAAAGGGTGTCCCTCGAAGTACAGAAGGGCATCACTCGCCAAGTCAATCTGGCAATAAACTCTCCACCCTCCACCACTGAGTACCTCAGTGGAAGCGACTCCTGCATCACCTTCGATAGGCATGACCATCCGCACCAAGTTCCTCGCCCAGGCCACTGTCCCCTCATACTCGAGGCGCAAATCGGGGGCTTTGATATGAGTCGCGTCTTCATGGACGGTGGAAGCGGCATCAACCTCATGTTTTCAAGTACCTTGCGCGCAATGAGGATCCCTCTGACTTGCCTAGAAGTTTCTGACACAACGTTCCACGGAATCGTCCCAGGGAAGGGCATATATCCCCTGGGAAAAATCAACCTCGATGTCATCTTCGGCACGCCGCAAAACATTCCGCGAGAGCGCATCGACTTCGAAGTTGTCGACTGGCCCTCACAATACCACTACATCCTTGGACGTGTCGTGTTCGCAAGGTTCATGGCAGTACCGCACTACGCCTACTTGCAGATGAAAATGCCAGGTCCAAACAGCGTAATCACAATCAACGGCAACTTCGAGAGGTCTGACAACTGTGACAGGGAATTCAACAGAATCTCCCAGTCCTTCGGCGTGCAGGAGGAACTCGCAAGATTGAAGGAGTCGACAGACAATAGTCTGCCTCCCATGAGCAGGCCCAGTTCCCCCGACCTGTCCTTCGACTCATCGGTGCACACGAAAAAGTTCCGGTCCACCCAACTGACCCAACAAAAACGTCCCTCATCACCAACAACTTGAGTTCCGCATAGGAACTCGCGCTCGTCGAATTCCTCCGTGAGCACTGGGAGATCTTCGCCTGGTGTCTAGCGGACATGCCATGAGTTCCTAGGGAATTTGCCGAGCACTCACTCAATGTGAATCCATACGCAAGGCCAGTCAAGCAGACAATTCGACGACTGTCTGAACCAAGAGCAAAGGCAGTCGGAATGGAGATCAATAGACTCCTCGACGCAAAATTCATACGCGATATCAAGGAAAGTACTTGGCTCACTAACACAACTCTTGTTCCTAAAAATACATGGATATACTGCGGATGTGCGTGGACTTCACCTCCTTGAATAAGCACTACCCAAAGGATCACTTCCCGTTGCCACGAATCGACCAAATCATCGACTCCACCGCGGGATGTGAGCGCCTCTGCTTCCTCGACGCCTACTCAGGCTACAATCAGATTCGAATGAAGGAGGAGGATCAGGAGAAAACGGCGTTCACGATGCCTTTTGGCGTGTTCTGCTACAACACAATGCCCTTCGGGCTAAAAAACGTAGGAGCCACCTATCGGCGGTGCATGTAGGCTTGCCTCAAGAACCAACTTGGCCTCAACATCCAAGTATATGTTGACGACATCGTCATCAAAACCAAATAGGAAGCCTTGCTAATCGACGATCTACGCGAGACCTTCGCCAACCTCGACCGCTACCGGATCAAGCTCAATCCGGACAAATGCGCCTTCGGCGTGCCATCTGGGCAGCTACAAGGATCGATGCAAACCCGAAGAAAATAAAGGCCATATTGGCCATGGAGAAGCCGAAGAACGTAAAAGGCGTCTAGTACCTGGCTCGGCGAATCGCGGCGCTTAGTCGATTCATCAGTCTAATGGGAAAAAAGGCATTGCCCTTCTGCCAACTTCTCCGCAAAGCTGACAAGTTCGAGTGGATAGACAAGGCGCAAGAAGCATTTGAAGACCTCAAATGTCTACTATCCACCTCGCCAGTACTGGTGACTCCACGTGAAAAGGAGCCACTGTTGCTCTACATCTCCACCACCAACCAGGTGGTCAGCACGGTGCTCGTGGTGGAACGAGCCGAAGAAAACAAGGTCCACGGGGTCCAGCGCCCAGTATATTACCTCAGCGAGGTGCTCATGCCAACAAAACAGCGGTACCCGCACTACTAGAAGATGGCGTATGGCGTCTTCATGACAACTAGGCGACTGCCCCACTACTTCTAGGAGCATCCAATCGTGGTGGTAAATGATGCCTCGCTCGAGCATATACTCAACAATCCTGATGCCACCGGACGAGTCGCGCTCTAGGGAATCGAACTGTCTCCACGAGACATCACATACGAGAAGCGCGACGTGATCAAGTCGCAAGTCCTCCCGGACTTTCTCGTACACTGGATGGAGAATCAGCTCCCCGACAAGCCAGATATGTCCTACCTCTGGACAATGCACTTCGATGGGTCCAAGCGAAAGGAAGGAGCTGGCGCAGGTGTCATACTGACATCGCCCCAAGGAGACAATATGAAATACATTCTGCGAATGCAGTTCACCGCCTCCAATAATGAAGCTGAGTACGAAGCCCTAATCCATGGGATGCGGATGGCGAAAGCCTGCAGCGCCAAAAGGCTCATCATCTACGGCGACTCCAAACTGGTGGTCAACCAAATGATGCACGAGTGCGACGCGCTGAGTGATAACATGATCGCCTATCGCGACCTCTACGACACACTCGAAGGAGACTTCGACGGCTGTGAGCTACGACACGTGGGCCGCGAAAGCAATGAAGAGGCGGATCTACTCGCCAATATTGGCTCCACCTGCGCCCCCATACCACCTGGGGTATTTCTCGAGCGCATCTGCAAACGCTCCATCAAGCCCAAGGTTCTAGAGAAGAAAGAAAGCACGCCAACAGACTCGGGGGCTATGCCACCCAACGAGCCAATGGCACTCGACGACCTGGAGCTTGATACAGGACTCGAAGGACCAATGGGCGTCCTGATGATCGAGCCATCTTGGACACAACCCTACATCACATATCTACTCAGCAAGAGATCGCCAGATGACCCGACTGACGCGCGACACATCACGCGACGATCCAAGGCATTCGTTGTCATAAACGGGGAACTGTACAAGCACAACATCGCAGGAGTACTTCAGCGTTGCGTCTCCAATAGGGACGGAAGGGCCGTCCTCCTCGACATCCACGAAGGCACTTGCGGACACCATGCTGGTAGTCGCGCCCTCGTTGCCAAAGCTCTACGAGCTGGATTCTACTGGCCCATGGCCATGCGCGATGCCAAGGACATCTTCCAGCACTGCAATGCTTGCCAGCGATTCATAGACAAACCTCACGCACTAGGTGCAGAACTCTGGCCAATACCATTGGCTTGGCAATTCGCGCAATGGGGAGTTGACATGGTCGGCAAGCTCCCAAAATCCTCACGAGGAGGTTACGTCTACCTCTTGGTTGCGGTCGCCAAATTCACCAAGTGGATCGAGGCCATGCTAGTGACAAATCAATCAGGGGCCAGCGTTGTCAAGTTCTTTGAGTCCATTGTCTATCGCTTTGGAGTGCCACACGGCATCATCACGGACAATGGGACGAACTTCACCTCTAAGGAGTTCCAGGAATTCTGCGAAAACCTAGGAATGAACATAAGCTATGCCTCGGTGGCTCACCCGCAGACCAACGGTCAAGTCAAAAAGGCTAACTGCCTCGTATGTGGTGGAATCAAGAAGCGACTCCTTCGACCACTCGAGCAAGTCGCTGGATGCTGGCCAGATGAGTTGCAGTCAGTTCTTTGGAGCCTGCGTACAACATCAAACAACACCACAGGATACACTCCATTCTTCATGGTGCACGGTGCTGAAGCGGTGCTACCCGCAGAAGTATGCTACAAAGCCCCATGGGTGGTCGCTTACAGCGAGCAGGAGTCAACTCTTGCACTCGAAGACTCCGTCGACCTCCTTGACGAGGCACGGGAAATCATAGCGGAGAGATCAACAATCTACCAGCAGAGCCTCCGCAATTACCACAGTAGAAGGCTACGCCCCAGATCCTTCGTCGAAGGAGACCTGGTCCTGCGACTAAAGCAACAAGGGCATCTCAAGCTCGAGTCCCCTTGGGAAGGACCTTACGTGATTACAGAAGTAATCCCAGGTGGCGCCTATCGCCTTAAAGATTTCGAGACCGGAGTCGCGTACTCCAACCCCTGGAACGTCGTGCAACTACGTCGCTTCTACCCCTAGTCACTTTTTACATTACGAATAAGGATATTCAGCCAGGCTACTTAGACACACATTGTACCTCGTACTATTCCGCGAATAAATAAAGCTAAGTTCCCCAAAGCTCTGTGTTTTTCCTTATTTTCTTGCATTCTCATCACTCGGGGGCCGCGCCACCCTTCACACTCTTGTTCTACGAACAAATCGCAATATCCTGAGTAGCTGACGCACTACCAATCAAACCCTTGATAAACACCAACCCAGTTGCAACGCATCTGACAGGTTGGCAAGGCGCTGAGATAAACACAAGTCAGGCTAACGAAAGGGAACTGCAGATTACAACACACTTGAAAAATATACAAGCTAGCAAGCTTTTCGCATATCAATGGGTATTAATTACACCCAACATAATCATACGAACTTTACAACACTCATACATCTATGTGCAGGATAAGAACTACGCTACTGCTGCAAAAGATGAACATTCGTCTTCTCCTCAAAGAAGTCGACGATGTCTTCTGCTGGCTGATCAACCGCCTGGTAGTTCGGCACCATGTTCCAGGTCATCCCTTCAGGTGGCGGCGGCGGTCCAGTAGCAACGAACGCCATATCCACATCTGGCTGATGCAGTCGCACCATTGACAAGGCAGCTTTCGCACCTGCGACCAATTGCTGACGAACGCACTCGCGCACCATGCTCAAATCCTGAAACTTCGCCAAAAGGGCCAATAGGCTTGAAGGGACAACATCCAGAGGAAACATTGTCTGGTAAATGTGCCTAAGGCACGACTGCGCCTTCTTCAAGCATTGAAGCACTCGAGAAGAACGATCCTGCAGGGTTGCCAATGCAAGGGAACGGTCGTGGTCCACCCAAAAGTATCCACTCGCCTGCAGCTGCTCCTGGGTCAGGTTGTTCATTCGAATGGCCACCCGGTTCTTCTCATCCTGTGGATGATGAGCGCTAACTACTACACCAGGCAAACGGCAAAGTATGAAATCAAGGCATCTTCGCAACTGACTAAGAGAAAAGATGAGAAGGCAGAAAGCTAACATTTGAACTGCTCACTCAACTGCGCCACCTCCTCCAAGAGATACTTCTCACGGGCGGTGGCCTTCTCCACCTTCAACTTCCACACATCTGCACTACCGCGGATGATGGGCAACTCACGCTCCAATTGTTTAAAGCGATCGCGCAGTCGCGAAAGCAATGACAATCCCTCCACCTTCGAACGCGGTTGCGCTGAGGTTTCATCGGTGGGAGGAGAATCATGATGACCACTCGAGGGAACGCTCGAAGGACCACTCGAAGGACCCTAGATACAATCAAGCAAGAGGCAAATAAAAATCATCAGGCACTGATAAATTAAGATTTGCAGTCAAGTTCGATAAATAACAAGGGAACACCCCCCCCACACACACACACAAAAGCAACGTTCAGTGAAAAGGCTAAGCTACGACTATTACAAATAAAGTCTAAGGAGCATTTTGCTTCTTTGACTTCGACTTCGGAGGCTTCATTGCATTCGTGGCAGTCTTCGACGACACGGACTTGCCGGTGGTAGCCCCAGATGCCGCGGTCTTCACCGCCTTCGCTCGCCACTGCTCCTCTGAGTATTTGGCGACTATCTCGATAAGCTGAGGCCCATACTTAGCGCAGCTACCAGCGAAGGGAGCAAACACTACCTGCTGGCCCCCGGCGTCGACAGCCGTCGTCTCGGAGATCGCGGCTGGATCCATGTCCACACCATGGGCTTGCACCATCGCGAGTGCCATGGTGGCGCCGACGGACCGTTGAGAATTCTTGAATTCTGCGGGAATACCTCCAGAAAGGGATTCCACGAGGTCCTCAAGGTTGTCGATCAGCCTGACCTTGGGAGTTAAATCCTCATGAATGTGACTGAGCAGTTCCTTGGCCTTCCCCAGCATCTCCTGGAGGGAAACACTGCGGTCCTCAACTGCAGCCATGGCACTAGCCAACGCATCCGTGCGACACGGAGATTGGGCATCAAAGCTCAGGCCGGTGGCATCTGCATAAGCAATTTGTTAGCACATCAACGTGACAACAAATCAGGAGCAATGCAAATCAAACTAAAAATTACCTGAGAGGGCCTTGGCAGTCGAGAAAAGTTGTTCTTCGAACAACTTCTCCCTTTCAGCGGTAGAAGAGCGCAAATCCTCTTCGCGCTTCCGCGATTCCTCCAGGGCTACGACTACTTCATCGTGAATCTTCACTGCCGTGGCAAGAGCCTTCTCAAGGGAAGCAGCACGACGAAGAAGTTTGTTGTACTCAACTATAAGGCACAGAGTGTATCAACAATTGAATCTACAAATTTCACGAAGACAAAGACAAAGCCAAAACTAACCTTCGACAACGCGGTTGTGATTGACCAGCAGAGTGTGGTGTCGACCCATAACAAGGACTTGCTCCTCAAGGCGGGCAACTTCCTTCATAATGAGCTGGATCAAGGGGAAAATGAAGGTTCAGCGGTAACACGAAGTATAAATTCGACTGCCAAAACAGGAAAAAGGACGTTTACGTGATCCTCTAGAGACGCCGAAGATGAATGTCGCGCAGTCGTTCGGGCAACCATCTGGTGCTCCCTAGTATGAGGGGAGCTAGAAGAATTGGTGCCGGAGTAGGCCGACACTGGAGGAAGGATATCGTGAGGCCACCTCTTTGGTCTTGGAGTCCACGACTCCGGACTCTTTCACAAATTGGACGTCGTCAGAAGACGATGACACCACTTGACTGCAACACACATCTAGCAAAAAACTTCAGAAAAGCAACTCCAAAAAAAGCAAGAGGCATTCGCGAAGGCAATACTCACCAGTTAAAATTATCAAGGTCGAAGGATTCCTCCGATGACTCCTTCGGAAGTTGCAGTTTCTTCTGAGCAGGAGGAGCCATGGTGCGCACAGGAACGGTGGGGATTGACTCCTCTACAGCAGCAGAGGGACCTTCCGGCGTTGTCAGGGAAGTAGCATCAGAATCCTTGTTGCGTGAACGCTTGCGAGTGTCCTGGTCGCTAGACTTGGGGGCTCCCTCCTCCTCTTCAATTGGGACGTTCGATTCTGACTCGTCCTCTTCATCCACTTCGCGAGGGATAATCCCTTCAGGATAAGGGGGAAAGTTGGAAGACACCTTCTAGTCCTGCATTCAGAAGATACATCATTATATATCAAGCATCATAATAGCAGTCGAAAAAGAAAACTACATCACAATACAGTTCTACCTCAGGAGGAGGGTTAGAGGCGTCAAAAGGAGGCACGACTGGTTCGCCTGGGAGAACCTCCTTGGCAGTGTACTTGGTCACCAATCGCACTCTCCTATCCACCTCATCCGCAGAAATGCCCTCGGCACATATGCGAGTGACATTGTTAGCACCGGTCCAGCGGAACATAGGGTGCACTCTAGCTTGCAGAGGCTGGACGTGGCAGCGCACCCACGTGCGAATGAGAGCAGTGCCACCTTCTTCTTTGCCTATGCGGCTTTCGAGGTCACATACGCGCTTATACAGCACCTCCGTTTCCTCAGACTCGCCAGGCATCATGACATTCTTCCAGGAGCGCCTCCTCTTGCAAGTCGTCGTAGGATCGAAGGGTGCGAGTCCGTAGTGCTCTCCGTCGGCCTTCTGGTCGTGGATGTAGAACCACTTGTCTCTCCACCCTTGGACGGACGTGGTGAGCTTGATGTCAAAGTAGGTGACAGAGGAGTCGACATGGATCCCGCAGCCTCCTACATCATAGACTACTGAACCGGACACCGACAGACGTTTTATCTTAAAAAGCCTCTTGAAGAGTCCAAAGTGTGGCTCGATTCCGAGCCAACACTCACAAAGCGTGATGAAACACGCGATGTGGAGAATATAATTTGGGGACAGCCGGTGCAGCTGGAGCCCATAGAAACAAAGAAGGCCCTGACAAAGGGATGCAGGGGCAAAGAAAGACCTTGGATGATGAACGCAAGGAACATCATCCGAAAACCCGGAGGAGGACAAGGGATTACCTCGTCACCGGGCACTCACGAGTCATCTTCCATAGGAGGAAGAGCTCCATCTTGACGATGGAGATGCAGCCCGGAGGGTTTGATGATGGATGCCCGCCAGGCGCCGTTGGTGACGCGGGTGCCCGCACCCTTCTTCTTCCCAGTGCCGACGGCACTGGTGCCCATGGTTGTGGTACTGCCCTTCTTCTTGGTGGCGGCAATGGTGGCCGCAGATCCACCGGCGGCACCTCCCTCCTTCTTACCCATCTTCCGATGGCGGTGAGAATGGAGGAAGTAACTGGGGAAAACACAGAGCTGGTCCAGCGCCGCGAAGAGGGAGCGCACAAGGAAGCAGAGAGAACATCAATGGTGAAGGAGGCATGAGCAAGAAAGAGAGATGTGGAAAATTACCGCAGTTGCACTGCTACTTAACCTCCTCGTGGATGCCATCCAACGGCCAGCAGAAACCCTACTAGACGCGTGGCGCGCATCGCCATAAACACGTGGTGATACTGAACCACGAACCATCTCCCACTATCCCCATTACGCACGGAAATCGAGGAGACGCAGTTAAAACGGAAGATTATGCACGCCCAGTCAAATCAAAGTCAGAAAGTGGGACCCACCGCTCGTCACGTCCCGTCAAAGCCGCTCACGCGGGCAACTGAGGTCATCACATCGTCAGCACTGACGTCATCGATTCCAGCAGCAAAAGATTTTGACTACTTTAGTCCTTACTCGAGTCTTCGACTCAACCAAGCACTCGGGTGCTACTACTAACAGGAGTCCTAGCCACGCACCCGAAAGAATTTTTATGCAGGTGAATGAACATTCAAGACAAACCCATCACTTGAATCAACGATTCGATTGTGAATTACGGGTTACTCCCATAGGGAGCGCCAGAAGCACATTTGACTGAAACAAGCAACCAAAAAATGACAGCAGTCGCAAATGTTTTCTTAGTCCCTACTCGAGTCTACGACTCGAATAGGCACTCGGGGGCTACTCCCATAGGGACCGCTGGTTGCGCACCCTATGATTATTTGTACATCGTACTATGTGTTGATAACATCCACACTCGAATGCTATGGCGACTCCGCCTCATATTTTTCCTACAAAGAGATTACGTCTCCTGGGCCACCCGAATTATCTCCGCAATGAAAAAAAATTTGGATGTCGTGCTTACAGCGTGAAGATAAGACCTGAATAAGGCCTGGCAACGCATCTGCTGCGCACTACCAGAAATATATCCGTACCTACAGGTACGATGAACACGCCTTAACGGACGCGTCGAGTGCTCACACTTATACACTGGAATTCGACTCCTGTAAGGCCTTCGCGGCCTGAGTCGAATTACGCCAGCATTTTTCCGAATTCGAGTCCGGGGACTCGAGTTTGAGTAGATTGCGTTGTTTTTCCCTAAGGCAGTTAACTGATACCGATACATCGGATAAATCAGGCATGTATATCAACAATCCCTATGACACAAACTGAACACTCGAAAATATGCTCAGTCATGCACTCGAAAGGCTTCATAAAGTCTCCAGTCGAATCTGCGATTCCACTGGACACTCGGGGGCTACTGACATGGGTATACCCTACAGGTACTCGAGCTCGGCATATACGATCCAGATACTACAGAAGCCCACGGCATTACCAAAGCCCAATGAAGAATTCGAGTGGCCCACGGACTCTCGATTGCTTGCGTGACAAGAAGAAACTTAAGATAGAAAGTTCAAAGGGCAAACCCTAATCTGTAACCGACTCGACCTGCTACTCGAGACCTAGCCTATATATATAAAGGCTAGGAGGGGGCGGCGAGGAGGATAATCACAATCCTAGTTTCCACAACTCTCGCTAGATTGCATCTGCGCGCCCCTGTAATCTTCGATTTCTTCGTTAATTCCAAGAGCAGACAAGCAGGAGTAGCGACCTCTACGAGGCCTGAACTTGGGTAAAACTTGCGTCCCCGTGTGCTTGTTTGCTAGCTGATTGATGCCTCCAGTGCTCCCTCCTTCTCCAAAAACCCAAGTCCATAACAATGGGCATTGACGAGTTGAACCCTCGTCACTAGCGTAGAGGACGCGACCGACGGTGATTGTCTCGTCGATTCCGATTCTTGCAGATTCTGCTCGGAACGCAGATCTGAAGCTCACTTGCCCCACAGTGGGCACCAACTGTCATCGGAGTGATGACAAGTACGCCATGAGGGGGGTGCTCAAGGCGTGCATAAGAGAGGGGTGTGAGACGTACGGTATTCCGGGACGGTGAGCACACAAGTTTACCCAGGTTCGAATCCGCCAGCTTTGGACGGATCCTACTCCTTCTAACAATCCAGTAATACGACAGAGCCAGAATATGGGTTACAAGGGTTTCGCCTATGCGAGTTGAGATTGTAGAGTATTCTAGGGTGCCCTAAAGGCTTGTCCTAGGTCGGCTTATATATATATCCAGCTTAGGGTTTATAGGAGAGACCTATCCGGCTACGACGAAGAGTCAGTTACAGAGTACATCTTGAACTACAAGTAACACTATAGGCCTATGTCGGTAAGTATTCTAGGCCTTCCCATAGCCGGACTAGACTCCGTCTCTTCTCTCTGACTGGGCCACCCGTGAAGCAAAGCTCTAACCCGAAGTGGGTCACCCTGGTCAGCGATGCACAGTGAGGATACCCGGAAAGTATATCCCCAACACATCCCCTACATGCCCTCTCTCCTTCGTATTGTGACATATCATAGTGTGATCAGGGGGCCAGAAGCAAAAGGTTGAGCCAATCATTGGTTGCACGACTATGATGGTGGACATGAAGGGGATCCAACATGGATATGGATCCTACATGGCAGGAGAGCCTGAAGATGGATCATGAGAGGTTGGAGAGCACATGAGAGGGCGATACAGGGGAAGTATGGGAGGAACAAAGCTCAGCATCTCTAGTGCCTGGTGAATGTGTTATTAGTCCTCCCTAAAGAGTAAGAATCTCTTCCTTTTTCAGTTAGTGACTCTAGTCCCATGGTAATAGCGAGGATGTGTGTTGATAACCATAGGATGTCTACCGCATCAGGATTCCAACTAACGATTTGGTTTAGGTGTCAAACTGAAACCTTGCCTGACGGTAGAATTGTAGTTAGCACTGGTTTTTATTATCGATTGATAGTGGACATGATAGACATAACTCTGTGTGATTTGTACATGGAATTTGGCAAGTTCTTGATTAGCTAGAACGAGGAATTCATACCCAGCTACTACGACACAAATTCTCGGTATTTCTACGACATTAGGACCATCGAGGCCCTAGCCATGATATGGGGTAAAAATTTGGGGACTTGGACAGTGCTGATGTCTGTCCACATTATTAATAAAGAGACTCGAGAAGAGACTGTCATCAATGACTTCGGACCATCCTCAAGGAAAATAACTCAACAGACCATAACAGAGCAGCCTCTCCTCGTGATACTAAGAACAACCATGCATCTTATCCTTGAGCATGAAGCCTTGTCAAGCAAGCAAGCACGAAGACATATAAATGGGGACACTGATGGCTATTTGTGTTCGGATATGATGATGACGAGAAAGAATATCTAGATGTGGCTGTTGATCCTAATAGGATGGAAAGTAGGGAATCTTTGGTTGATATGAACTATGAGTGTGGTTATGGGATTGATGAGGAAGAGGATGGTGAAGATGTTGAAATGGGATTCAGATGTGAATATGATGATGAGACGAGGACATTCCAGTGATACACTTTGATAGAGACAATCCAACAATTGATGAGGGGACTATCTTGGTGACGAGGGTTAAACTCATCAATGCCCATTGTTATGGACTTGGGTTTTGGAGAAGAGGGGAGCACTGGAGGCATGAATCGGCTAGAAAACAAGCACACAGGGACGTAAGGTTTACCCAGGTTCAGGCCTCGTAGAGGACCCTACTCCTGCTTGTCTACTCTTGGAATTATTGAGGGGGTTGAAAGTTATAGGGGGTGCGCTGATGCAATCTGGCGATGTTGTGGAAATTAGGGTTGTGATTATCCTCCTCACCGCCCCCTCCTAGCCTTTATATAGATAGGCTAGGTCTCGGGTAGTAGGTCGAGTCGGTTACAAGTTAGGGTTTGTCCCTTTTAAACTTTCTATCTTGAGCTCGCCGTGTGATGCAAGCAGTCGGAGTCTCCTTTGGTCACCCGGATCTTTGATTGGGCCCTGGCAACATCGTGGGCTTCTGCTAGATTGGACCGTATATGCAAAACTCGAGTACCTGTAAGGTATGCCCATGTCAGTAGCCCCCGAGTGTTCGATTTTATCGCAGATTCGAGTGGAGACTTATGAAGTATTTCGAGTGCATAATCGAGCATGTTTTTGAGTACTCTAATTTGTATCATAGGGATTGTTGATATATGTGCCTAATTTATCCGATGTATCTGGATCAGTTACCTGCCTTAGGGCAAAACAACGCAATCTACTCAAACTCGAGTCCTCGGACTCGAATTCAAAAAAGTGCTGGCGTAATTCGACTCAGGCTGCGGAGGTCTTATATAGTCGAATCCCACTGTATAAGTGTGAGAACTTGACGCGTCCTTCAAGGCTTATTTCATCATGGCTGTAGACATGGATTATGTCTGGTAGAGCGCAGAGGTGCATTGCCAAGCCTTCTTCAGGTCTTATCTTCACGCTGCAAGCGTGGCATCCGAATTTTTATCATCGTGGAGATGATTGGGTGACCCAGGAGACATAGTCTCTTTGTAGGGAAAATATGAGGCGGAGTCTCCAAAGCATTCGAGTGTGGATGCAGTCAACACACAGTGCATGCATAAGAAAAAATTATAGGGTGCGCGGCCAGCACTCCCTATGGGAGTAGCTCCCGAGTGCCTATTCGAGTCGTAGACTCGAGTGGGGACTATAATTATTTGTGACTGCTATTGTCTTTTGCTTGTTTCAGTCGAATGTGCTTTCAGTGCTCCCTATGGGAGTAACTCGGAGTCCACAGTCGTATCATTGATTCGAGTAAAGGGTTTTTGAGAGAAAATACGTTTTCATAATGCTTGGATGTCTTACAAAGTTCCTCGGGTGCGCGGCCAGCGCTCCTGTTAGGAGTATCCCCCAAGTGCTTGGTCGAGTCGAA
The DNA here is from genome assembly GCA_023614405.1 of Avena insularis. NCBI lineage: Eukaryota > Viridiplantae > Streptophyta > Magnoliopsida > Poales > Poaceae > Avena > Avena insularis. The sequence continues at coordinate 258,414,409 of CM042690.1, read as the reverse complement.
GACTCGAGTAAGGACTAGAGTAGTCAAAAAGTGCTCTTGCTGGAGTAAGTGACGTCAGTGCTGACGATGAGATGATCTCAGTTATCCGCGTGAGCGGTTTTGACGGGACGTGACAAAAAGTGGGTCCCATTTTCTGACTTGGATTTGACCAGGTGTGCGTAATCTCTGTTTTAACTGTGTCTCCTCGATTCTCGCGCATAATGGGGGGAGTGGAGCGATGGTTCGTGGTTTACTCTACTACGCGTCGACATTGATTTGTGCCATGCGTCTGGTTGGTTTTCTCCTGGCCGTTGGATGGTATCTTCGATGAGGTTAAGTAGAGATATGTTGTGTGGTAATTCCCCACAACTCATATTCCTCCTCGCGCACAGCCTCCATTGCTACTCCTTGCTGCTCCATTGCTCTCACCCTTTTTGCGGCACTGGACCAGCTTCGCAATTTTCCGAGCTACTTCTTGCGCTCCCACCGCCAGCGCCGGATGGGAAAGAAGAAAGGAAGCTCTGCCGCTGGATATACGACCGCCACTGCCGCGTCCAAGAAGAAAGGCATAGTCACCACGGGTACCAACACTACCGCCACGGCTGGGAAGAAGAAGGGCCTAGGAACCCGAGTCATGAATGGCTCATGGCGTCCATCCACCATCCAGCCTTCAGAGCTCTTCACCCAGCGCCAAGATGGGGCACTTTCCACCGTGGAAGATGGCTGCCGCATCCCTGGTGATGAGGTAATCCCTAGTCCTCCCGCTGGGTTCCGAGTGATGTTCCTCGCGTTCATTATTCACGGTATGTCTCTCCCCCTTCACAAGTTTGTGAGGGGGTTGCTTTGTTTCTATGGGCTCCAGCTGCACCAGTTGACCCCGAATTCCATCCTCCACATCGCTTGTTTCATTACCCTCTACGAGTCCTGGCTTGGAATCGAGCCACACTTTGGCCTTTTTAAGAAGCTCTTCAAGCTCAAATGCCAGTCGGGCTCGGGCTCAGTAGTCTATGATATAGGAGGCTACGGGATCTACGTCGACTCCAACGTCACATATTTTTCCATCAACCTCACTGCATCTGTCCAAGGATGGAGGGAGAAGTGGTTCTACATTCGTGACCAGAAGGTTGACAAAGAACACTACAGACTCACGCCCTTTGATCGGGTGGCAGCTTGCATAAGGAGGAGTTCATGGTAGAACTGTGATGCCCGGCAAAGCTGAGGAAACGGAGACTCTTTACCAGCGCATTTGCAACCTCGAACGACACGTAGGTAAAGAAGTAGGAGGCGCAGACCTTATTCATACTTGGATGCGCTGTCGATTGCAGCCGCTGCAGGCCAGGGCGCATCCAATGTGCTGCTAGACTGGTGCTAGTGATGTGACTCGCATCTCCTCAGAGGGAATCTCTTCGGGCAAAGTAGACAGAAGGTTTCAACCGCTGACCAAGTACACCTCAAGGAGGATCTCCTGGGTGAGTCAGTCATGCCTCCCTTCTGTGCAAGCCATCCTCCGCCTGAGGTGGAGTTCTTTTTAAAAGTTCTTCTTATTTTTAGATTGCTTGTTGGGTGTCTTTTATACTGATGCTTGGTTCTGGTTTCAGGACTGTAAGGTGGGCACCAACTTGCCTCCTTAGCCCGAGGGAATAATTCCGCATGAAGCGGAAGAGGAGGATGAGTCGGGCTCCACCGTCCCTATTGGGGAGGAGCAGGAAGCCCTCGAGTCCAGGAGCCACGGGACTCGCAAGCGCTCCCGAAGCAAGGACTCAGATGCCTCTTCACCGACAACACCGGAGGGTCCTCCAACTGTAGTAGAGGAGCCAATCCCTACTATGCCTATGCGCACCATGGATCCTCCTTCACGAAAGAAGTTGAGGTTGCCAAAGGAGTCATCTAGGGATTCCTTTGACCTCGACAATTTTGACGGGTATGTGTTTATATTCTTGCGAGCTCGTCTTGTCCTCCCAAAATCTGTCCTTTTGAAGTAGCATGGATATTTTGCAATCAAACGGCATCGTCGTCTTCTGACGACTGTTGATTTGTCAAGGAGACTAGAGTCGCAGACTCCAAAGACAAGGAGATGGCGGCACGATCTCCTTCTCCTCCGGTGGCGGCCCACTCCGGTGCCAATTCTTCGAGTCCCCCTACACTGGGGGCACCAGATGGTTGCCTGGATGTCAACTCAGAAGGAAACTTCAGAGTCCCTGGAGGAACATGTGAGTGTTTCTTATCGTTGGCAGTCAAATTTTGGTTGATGCTCACACTTGCTATTTTTTGTAGCCTGTCTTGAAGGAATCTGCTCGCCTCGCCGAACGGAGTATGTCCTTGGGTAGCCAGCATGCTTCGCTGGAAACCCGTTATCATAGCTTTGAAGGTAAATTTACATTTTGTCCTTATTTTTCTTGTGCAAGAGTTGGTGAGCTCAAATTTTGCAATTTTATCCTTTGCAGGTGATCATAATGATTGATGACCCACAAGTATAGGGGGTGTATCGCAGTATTTTCGAGGCAAGTGAAACCCAATTTATTGATTCGACACAAGGGGAGCCAAAGAATATTTATAAGCCTTAACAACTGAGTTGTCAATTCAGCTGCACCTGGAAACAATCTTGCTCGCAGCAGTTTATCAGTAGCAAAAGTTTTGTAGTAGGAATAGTAAATTAGCAGCAGTAGTAAAGTAAAGACAGCAGTTGCAATAGAAGTAAACAGTAGGATTCGAGTGCGGTAGGCATAGGGATGGATGGACGGGCATTGCATGGACAAGACAATTCACATAGCAATCAGAACATAGGGCAATTGCAGATAAATAAGATAAAGCATCCAAGTACTAGATAATTCTAGGCATGTGTTCCATATATAGTCATACGTGCTCGCAATGAGAACTTGCACAACATCTTTTGTCCTGCCAGCCCGTTTGCAGCGGGGCCTCAAGGGAACTACTGGCAATTAAGGTGCTCCTTTTAATAGAGCACCGGAGCAAAGCATTAACACTCCATGAACACATGTGATCCTCACATCAAAGCCATTCCCTCCGGTTATCCCGATTTACATCGCCGGGGCCATTGGTTTCGGACAACAACGTGTGTATACAACTTGCAGATAAGACCATAAACAATACTATCATAATGAATCAATAACATGTTCAGATCTGAAATCATGGCACTCAGGCCCTAGTGACAAGCATTAAGCATAACAAGTCGCAACAAAGTCATAAAGCACTAATAAAAGATACTAGGCACCATGCCCTAACAATCTAATGCCATTACATGAATGATCTCATCCAATACCTACCATCCCCATAGCCTACAGCGGGGGATTACTCACTCATAGATGGGGGAAACATGGATGGTCGATGGAGAAGCGATGGTGATGAGGATGGCGATGATCTCCTCCAGTTCCCCATCCCGGCAGGGTGCCAGAACAAAGTTTCTGTTGCTATTTTGTGGAATCTGATGGTGGCGGTGGAGCGGAACTCCTTCTGGAAAAACGTCGAACCCCCCTTGGTTTTTAGGTCAGAAGGCAACTTATAGGTGAAGAGGGAGACCGAGGGGGGTGCCTGGGGCGGCCAGACCATGCCCTGGCGCGGCCAGGCCCAACCCACGCCTAGGGGGGGGGGGGTTGGCCAGGCCCTAGCCCTCCTCCGTCTCATATTCTGGCTCTATGAGTCTTCCACAAAAATAGGCACTTCGGCTTTTGTCCCGTCCAATTCCGAGAATATTCATTTTCTTACTTTCCTAGAACCAAAAACAGCAGAAAAAAGGCAGCTGGCATTGTGGCTCTTGTTAATAGGTTAGTCCAAGAAATCATATGAAAAGTACTCCAAAGTGTGGACAAAACAAAAGAAAGTGAATAAAACCAAGCATGGAATATCAAAAATTATAGATACATTTGCAATGTATCAACATCCCCAAGCTTAACTCCTGCTCGTCCTCGAGTAGATAAGTGATAAAAAGAAAGAATAATTTTTGAGGTGACATGCACCATCAAAGACTTGACCAAAGTATTTGTAAACATTCAAAGCTGGGATCATAGTACTTCAATCATAACATGAAAGACAAAGTTCTAGCAATAAGACAAAGAAACTATGATGCAACATGAAAAGGAACAAACAAAAGATTTATGAATAACAATGCTTTGCAAGACGTTTGTTTGTTTCACATAAATAAAACATAGCATAATAGTATTCAGCTTGTCCCTCATAGAGTAGCAAATATAAATGCATAGGACACCTTCAAAGTTCATAAGAGTGACTAGATACAAATAGTTTAAAACAAGCAATATCAAGGTATGCATCAATCAACTAATCTTGGGACAATGCACATAGAACTAAGAATGGACACTATGCTCTCAAAGTAGGTGCATAAAGGTAGAAGGTCGAGACTCAATATAATGGTGGAAGAAAGGCCTTTTTATAAGAGGAAGTAGGGATTCAAGTCTCATAAAGAGCTTTCAAAAATTATGGTACTTATAGCTTTTAGCTCTCATTGCCCCTATCCTAAGCATCTTGAAGTGATTAAGGTTAAAGTGAACAAACTATGGTGTACATGCTTGACGAAGTATAAGTCAAAAATCTCATGTCCCTTGAATACGAGGGCCGCTCCTCATGCTACTCAAGTTTAGTTACCGGTAAGTTCTTGTCATCGTAAGTACATGTGTATCATAGAGAACTGCCATCGGGGTACCCCTTGCCCGATGATACGGAAGAATCCCCATATCAAAATGACAAGGCAAGCAGACAATGAGCATCTCACCAATCTTCTTATTTACCATGGGAATATGGTGCTTTTTTCTCTCTTTCCTCTTTTAATAATCTCTTTTTTTCTTTTTCTCTTTTTTTCTCAATATAGGACTCTTTTTTATAAGAAGAATGCTTCATAAACAACTCATTATGGTTACGCTGCAGGTTTCCACCATGTTAGCATGGATTAGACCAGCAGCCCAGGCGTTTCTCTAACACATATACATAACTCCATGGACTTACAAGCTCCCCTTTCATTTCACACCGACAACATCCATATACAAAAGAGCATGATATCAACTAGGTACAAGTAGCAAGTGCAATGTTGAAAGCGTTCCCCATGACAACATGGTTCTGCTAATTCCCAACAAATAAGTACAAGCATATACAACATAGACGACACAATGGTTCAAGTTTATTAAGTGCAAGAAAAGAAAAGTGTGCCATCAAGTTCGTGAGAGCTTTAATCACTAGTTTTCTCATAACAAGTTTAATTCGGAAGGTAAAAAAAACATGAATATACTTGGAATAGCATATGCTAGTAGGTAGGTATGGTGGACTCTTTGGAATAACTTGGTTTAGGGAGTTGGATGCATGAGTGGAAGTCATACTTGGTTATGGAGGCTAGCAAAAGACTGGGAGCGACAAACTAGGAGAGCAATAATGGCCATAATCATGCAGAGCGACAAAACATCATTGATCAAAGCATAAAGTGATACTACAAGTTGAAAACTAAAGGATCATAAAGGCTTATGGTAACTTGGGATAGTCATAACATGGTGTGAGCATGCGCCAAGTCAACCCAAATAAAGCATCAAAGGAGAATACCACTATACTATGCTTTAATATGCTAAAACAACGCATGATTCATCCAAGGAACATTAAGCAATCTCAATTGTTTATAACATGTCATGCTACAGCAAAGAATACTAAGCCTAAAGCCAAAAAAATATCAAGCATGGCATGACAAAGCATAGGCCACAGTCAAAAACAAGTTCTCTTTACCACTTAAGCATGAACTTTCCTACTCTTTTCGAATCCAAACCAAACTATTTGAAAACCTATGCATGAAAGAGGAGGTCCAACCAATTTATTCAAGCAAACTAAGAAAACCAAGCAAACCAAAAACCAAAAACAAAAAGCGAAGACGCTCCAAGAACAACACAACTGTGCATGAAACAATAAAAATGAAGCATTTGGAAGAAACCTGGGATTTTTATTGATGAAGAAGGGGATGCCTTGGGCATCCCCAAGCTTTGATGCTTGTACTTCTTGGATATTTCTTGGGGTGACATGCGTGGCATCCCCAAGTTTGAGCTTTAGTCCATCCTTCATCTCATTACTCATTCCTTCCATACACCTGAATTAATTTCCTTCATACAAAACTTCACACAATCTTCATTAGCAACATTAGTGCACTCAAGATAATAGGTCTTTAGGTTCAGTTACAACACCAATAAAACTTCCATTAAAACACAAGCTACTGTAGCACTTCCCTCAAAAATCTCAATTCCCCAAAAGAACTCAAAAAGGAACCAACAAGAAGCAAATGCAATTAAAGGCAGAAATCTGTCAAAACAGATCAGCAGGTAAATACGAATTTTTTCGAAGACCTTCTGTTGCTCAAATCAAAAAGTTTTGAACTAACGAAAGTTAGATAACAACCTGGGGCAGAATCACAAAAATTCACACCTCAAAAAGACATTCAGAGATTTTACACGAATTTTTACGGTGAAGCACAGAAATCTGTTTCGGGACAGCAACTTTCCCAATCATTACTTCTCTCTCATTAGAGGTTACTCTTGGCACAAAAAGCAAATAAAAAGGATAAAGAGCGGTTATTACTGAAGCAATGACTTTCAAGACTCAACTAAAACTTTTGGGTTATCTCCCAATAAGTACTTTTCTTTAACGCCTTTAAGTTAGGCATAAGCAAAAACTAAAATGGATAGAATAGAAGTAAGCGGAGATAATCATGGTGAAAACATTGTTTTGTTCAATGAAATCCTTTTATTAACAAGGTTGATCAGGTCTTGTTACCAAAACAATTTCATATGAGACAAAACTTTGTATTCCACTAATGATTATGTTACCTCAACCTTGATAGCAATGGTCCCAATCATAATAGTTTCAAATTTTTATCTTGGTATGGGACAATATATTTCTCCAACTTGAATGCCCTCAACATGTTCAATTGAATTCAAAATCATAAGTCATATCAATCTTCTTGGGGAAATAGACAGTATGTTCCTTGTCATTAACATTGAAGGTCACCTTCCCTTGATTACAATTAATAACAGCTCCTGCGGTATTTAAGAAAAGGTCTCCCAAGAATAATAGACATATTATCATCTTCAGGCATGATAGTTTGAGAGGATGCTCACAAAAGAAATATGAGTTGAAGTAAAAGAGAGCATAAAGAAGAAAATTCAAAACACATTTAAGTCTAACCCACTTCCTATGCATAGGAATCGTGTATGCAAATAAATTCGCAAGGAACAAAGTGACAGGCATAGGAAGATAAAACAAGAGTGACTTCAAAACTTTCAGCACATAGAGAGGTGTTTCAATACCATGAAAGCTCCTACAACCATATTTTCCTTTCTCATAATAATTTTCATTAGCTTCATGAATAAACTCAACAATATAACTATCACATAAAGCATGCTTTTCATGATCTACAAGCACTAGAGATTTATTATAAACATCTTCAAAAGAATTCTCAGGAACATAACATTCATCCTTCTTTAGTAAGAATGGGGGACAATCAAATAATGTAAGAGATAAAGAGTTACTCTCATTAGAAGGTAGACATGGGTAGCTAATCCATTCTTCCTCCTTTTGTTCATCACTCTCCTCCTCTTTTTCATCTAATGAGCTTTCAGGTTCATCAATTTCTTCTTCCATAAGATCCTGCAAGGCATTAGTCTCTTCCATTTGTGGAAAGAATCTATTAATATATTCAAGAATATAGTTCTTCCTTGTAATTATCAAAGCAAAATTTAAGTATATCATAAACCTCATATTTATAAGGTGAATCATCAATATTTTCAAGCAAACTAGCAAGTTCAAATGCACCCTTCCAAGCAATAAATTCTTCAATTTGTTCCACATCATAAAAGTCATAATTTCCTTTAACATAAGAAGATATGGTAACATTATCATTATACTCACATTGAAAAGGGAGGTGTTTATACCTCTTACAGCAACAAGATTTATCAAAGCAATAAGTAACATTATAAGTAGAGCACACGTTTCTAGCAATGGTATACAATTTATCAATTTGTTCCCAAAAGTGTTTCCCTTTTTGTGAGAAGCGGTGTTCCTTATAATAATCTTTTTGATATTCCGTGAACCCACCTTGCCAATAAGATTCAGTTTCAAAGAAACCAACCATTGACAACAAGCATGATAAAGCAAGACAATAACAGACCAACGAAAATAACAACTAGAGTAGGAACTAACCTTTTTTTGTATTTTTGATAAAGAAACAAGAAAACAAGGCGGAAATAAACTTAGCTTGAACAATAGTGAATCCAAGTGGACTTGATAAATAAAGCTATGCTCCCCGGCAACGGCGCCACAAAATAGTCTTGATGACCCACATGTATAGGGGGTGCATCGCAGTATTTTCGAGGGAAGTGAAACCTAATTTATTGATTCGACACAAGGGGAGCCAAAGAATATTTATAAGCCTTAACAACTGAGTTGTCAATTCAGCTGCACCTGGAAACAATCTTCCTCACAGCAGTTTATCAGTAGCAACAGTTTTGTAGTAGGAATAGTAAAGTAGCAGCAGTAGTAAAGTAAAGACAGCAGTTGCAATAGGAGTAAAAGTAGGATTCAAGTGCGGTAGGCATAGGGATGGATGGACGGGCGTTGCATGGACAAGACAATTCACATAGCAATCAGAACATAGGGCAATTGCAGATAAATAATATAAAGCATCCAAGTACTAGATAATCCTAGGCATGTGTTCCATATATAGTCATACATGCTCGCAATGAGAACTTGCACAACATCTTTTGTCCTGCCAACCCGTTTGCAGCGGGGCCTCAAGGGAACTACTGGCAATTAGGGTGCTCCTTTTAATAGAGCACCGGAGCAAAGCATTAACACTCCGTGAACACATGTGATCCTCACATCAAAGCCATTCCCTCCGGTTATCCCGATTTCTGTCACTTCGGGGCCATTGGTTCCGGACAACAACGTGTGTATACAACTTGCAGATAAGACTATAAATAATACTATCATAATGAATCAATAACATGTTCACATCTGAAATCATGGCACTCGGGCCCTAGTGACAAGCATTAAGCATAACAAGTCACAACAAAGTCATAAAGCACTAATAAAAGATACTAGGCACCATGCCCTAACAATCTGATGCCATTACATGAACGATCTCATCCAATCCCTACCATCCCCATAGCCTACATGGGGGGATTACTCACTCATAGATGGGGGAAACATGGATGGTCGATGGAGAAGCGATGGTGATGATGATGGCGATGATCTCCTCCAATTCCCCGTCCCGGCAGGGTGCTAGAACCGAGTTTCTGGTGCTGTTTCGTGGAATCTGATGGTGACGGCGGAGCGGAACTCCTTCCGGAAAAACGTTGAACCCCCCTCAGTTTTTAGGTCAGAAGGCAACTTATAGGCGAAGAGGTAGACCGAGGGGGTGCCTGGGGTGGCCAGACCATGCCCTGGAGTGGTCAGGCCCAGCCCGCGCCTTGGGGGTGTGGCCAGGCCCCAGCCCTCCTCCGTCTCGTATTCTGGCTCCGTGAGTCTTCCGGAAAAATAGGCACTTCGGGTTTTGTCACGTCCAATTCCGAGAATATTCATTTTCTGACTTTCCTGGAACCAAAAACGGCAGAAAACAGGCAGCTGGCACTGTGGCTCTTGTTATTAGGTTAGTCCAAGAAATCATATGAAAAGTACTCCAAAGTGTTGACAAAACACAAGAAAGTGAATAAAACCAAGCATGGAACATCAAAAATTATAGATAAATTTGCAATGTATCAATGATCTTCTTCATCATGTTGAGTCCCTCCAAAAGGGACTTGCCGTGGTGGAGAAGAAACGCGACAAGGCACTCGAGGCTCTTGAAGAGTCGAAAAAGCGTGAGGAAGATTTGCATTACTCCACCGCTGAGAGGGAAAAGGTGTTCGTAGAACAACTCTTCTCTGTTGCGAAAGCACCCTCAGGTACGATACTGCCTCATTTGCATTTGCCATGCACTTTGCCTCCATGCTATTGTGCAAATATGTATATTCTGCAGATGCTGCCAGTGTGGACTTTGACGCCCAGGCTTTGACCCGCGCAGATGCCTTGGCCGACGCCATGGCTGCAGTTGAAGACCGCAGCGTCTCTATCAAGGACACATTCAGGAGGGCCAAGGGCGTGCTGAGCCGTCTTCGAGAGGAGATGATCCCCAAGGCCAAGCTGATCAAAAATCCTGATGGCTTGGTGGAATCCTTTGCGGAAGGCGTGCCTATGGACTTCAAGAACGCACATCGAGCAGTTGGAGTAACCATGGGACTCGCGATGGCACAAGCTCATGGCGTGGAACTGTACCCCGGCGAAGTCTCCTCAGTGATGCCGGTCAGTGCGGATGGCCAGCAGGTAGTGTTTGCTCCTTTTGCCACTACTTGTAGTAAATATGGGCCTCGGCTCATTGAGACAGTCGCCAATTATTCGGTGGAGCTGCGACGGTTGAAGACGGCAGAGGCTGCGGCGTCCGAGGCTGTAGCTAGGAAGTCTGTGGCATCAGAGGCTGCTATAGATTGGAGGATGCCCCCGAGTGCGAAAGTGAAGCCGTAGAGTGTTGCCTATCTACCTTTTGTAATAGTCTAGCTTTCCTTGTTTAATTGTGCTATGTGGGAGTATCCCTTTCGAGACTCGTTGAACTTTGGATGCGTTCTTCTGGATGGTTGGTCTTATTTGCCTCTTTCTTTGGCTGTAATAGGGTCCATCGAGTGGTCCGTCTGACTCCCCTCCCACCGACGAAACTATGGCATGACCATGTTCAAAGGTGGAAGAGCTGTCGCTACTCGCGCGGCTGCGCGACCGCATAAAGCAGTTGAAGCGAGAGTTGCCCATGATCCATGGTAACACGTACGTGTGGAAGTCTAAGGCTGAAAAGGCTAGTGCGTGCAGGAAGTACCTCCTGGGCGAAGTTGCTCAATTGAATGAGCAATTTAAGTGTTAGATCTCTAGCTTCTTATCTTTTCTTTAGTCATCCACGGCGATGCTTTGTCTTTATGCTTTGCCCTGCTTCTTCTAGTTGTTAGCGCTCGTCACCTGCAGGATGAAAGGGATCGAGTTGCCATTCGACTGAATGACTTGACCCAGGAGCAGTTGGAAGCTAGTGGATATTTCTGGGTGGATCACTATCGTGCAGTCATGTTGGCGATGCTGCAGGATCGTCCATCGCGGGTGCTGTAGTGCTTGAAGAAGTCGCAGTCGTGCCTTAAGCATATTTTGCAGGCGATGTTTCCCCTGGATGTGGTGCCTTCAAGCTTGCTAGCTTTGTTGTCGAAGTTTCAGGATATCAGCGCGGTCCACGAGTGCGTGCGCCAGCAGTTGGTCACAGGTGCCAAGGCTGCGTTGGCGCTTGTTCGCCTGCACCAGCCAGATATAGATTTTGCATCTGTTGCCGCTGGACCACCGCCCCCGCCAGAAGGGATGACATGGAACATGGTGCCTCATTACCAGGCGGTTGATCGGCCAGCCGAAGATATGTTGATTTCTTCGAAGAGCAGACAAATGTTCTCCTTTTGCAGAAGTAATGTAGTATGGACCTGCACATGGATGTATAAGTGTTGTAAAGTTCATATAATTTGTGTCGGGTGTTTTTGATACCCCTTAATGTGTAAAAATCTTGCTAGCTTGTATTTTTTCCGAGTGTGTTGTAATCTACAGTTCCATTTTGTTAGCCTGACGTATATTCATCTCAGCACCTTGTGAACCTGTCAGGTGCGTTGCAGCTGGGCTGAATTTACCAAGGGTTCGATTGATAGTGCGTCAGCTACTCAGGATACTGTGTTATTCGTGTAACGAGGTGTAGAGGGTGGCGCAACTCCCGAGTGATGTAATTGCAAGTAAAATAGAAAAAACACAAAGTTTGGGGCACTTAGCTTTATTTATTCGCAGAATATTACGAGGTACAATGTATGGCTAAGTAGCCTGGCTGAATAGCCTTATTTGTAATGTAAAACATCTAAGGGTAGAAATGACGCAGCTGCGCGACGTTCCAAGGATTGGAGCATGCGACTCCTCTTTCTAAATCTTTAAGGCGGTAGGCACCACCTGGGATTACTTCGGTAATCACATAAGGTCCTTCCCAAGGGGACTCGAGTTTGAGGTACCCTTGCTGCTTCAGTTGCAGGACCAAGTATCCTTCGACAAACGATCCGGGGCGTAGCCTTCTACTGTGGTAATTGCGGAGGTTCTAATGGTAGATCATGGATCTCTCCGCTGCAATCTCGTGTGCCTCATCGAGGAGGTCGACGGAGTCTTCGAGTGCGAGGGTTGATTCTGCCTCGCTATATGCTACTACCCGTGGGGCTTTGTAGCATACCTCTGCGGGTAGTACCGCCTCGGCGCCGTGCACCATGAAGAACGGAGTGTAGCTTGTAGCGCTATTGGGAGTTGTGCGCATGCTCCATAATACCAATTGTAGCTCGTCGAGCCAGCACCTGGCGGCTCTTTCGAGTGGTCGGAGGAGCCTTTTCTTGATCCCGCCATAGACGAGGCCGTTGGCCTTTTTGACTTGACCGTTGGTCTGAGGGTGTGCCACTGAGGCGTAGCTGATGTTGATTCCCAGGTTTTCGCAGAAGCCCTAGAATTTGTTCGAGGTGAAGTTTGTTCCATTGTACGTGATGATGCTATGTGGCACTCCGAACCAGAAGACAATGGACTCGAAGAATTTAATGGCGCTGGCCCCTGATTGGTTTGTCACTGGCATGGCCTCAATCCACTTGGTGAATTTATCGACGACGACTAGGAGGTAGACATATCCTCCAGGTGAAGATTTCTGGAGCTTGCCGACCATGTCGAGTCCCCATTGCACGAAGGGCCAGGCCACATGTATTGGCCTGAGCTCGGCGCCAGGTGCGTGCGGCTTGTCCACGAATCGCTAGCAGGCGTTGGATCACTGGATGATGTCTTTAGCATCACGCATTGTTGTTGGCCAGTAGAATCCATCTCGTAGAGCTTTGGCAACGAGGGCGTGACTGCCAACGTGATGGCCGCAAGTGCCTTCATGTATGTCGAGGAGGATGGCTCTTCCGTCCCTGTTGGAGACGCAATGTTGAAGGACTCCTGTGATGCTGCGCTTATACAGTTCGCCATTGATGAGGGTGAATTCCTTGGAGCATCGTGCTATATGACGCGCATCTGTCGGGTCATCTGGCAACCTTTTGCTGAGCAAGTATGTGATGTATGGTTGCGTCCATGATGGCTCGATCATCATGACCTCCATGGGGCCTTCGAGTCGTATATCTAGCTCCATGTCGTCGAGTGTCGTTGGCTCGTTGGGTGGCGCAGCCCCCGAGCTCTTTGCCATGCTGGTTTTATGCTCTGTAGCCTTAGGCTTGATGGAGCACTCGCAGATGCGCTCTAAAAATACTCCAGGTGGCACCGGGGCACAAGTGGAACCGATGTTGGCGAGTATGTCTACTTCCTCGTTGCTCTCGCGGCCGACGTGCCGCAGCTCGTAGCCGTCAAAGTCCCCCTCAAGTGCGTCGTAGAGGTCACAGTAGGCGATCATGTTGTCGCTCGGAGCATCGCACTTGTTCATTGTTTGGTTGACCACTGATGACCCACAAGTATAGGGGATCGCAACAGTCTTCGAGGGAAGTAAAACCCAATTTATTGATTCGACACAAGGGGAGCCAAAGAATATGTATAAGCCTTAAAAACTGAGTTGTCAATTCAGCTGCACCTGGAAACAATCTTGCTCGCAGTAGTTTATCAGTAGCAACAGATTTATAGTAGCAATAGCAAAGTAATAGCAGTAGTAAAAGTAAAGACAGTAGTAACAATTGCAGCAAACAGCAGGATTAAAGCGCGGTAGGCATAGGGATGGATGGACGGGCGTTGCATGGACAAGACAATTCATGTAGCAATCAAGATATAGGGCATTTGCAGATAAATAAGGTAAAGCATCCAAGTACTAAATAATCATAGGCATGTGTTTTGTTGATGATCTTACCTGCAAGTTGTATACACATATTATTGTCCGGAACCAAAGGCCCCAAAGTGACAATAATTGGGATAACCGGAGGGAATGGCTGTGATATGAGGATTACGTGTGTTCACAGAGTGTTAATGCTTTGCTCCGGTGCTCTATTAAAAGGAGCACCTTAATTGCCAGTAGTTCCCTTAAGGCCCCGCTGCAAACGGGCTGGCAGGACAAAAGATGTTGTGCAAGTTCTCATTACGAGCACGTATGACTATATATGGTAATATCCTCATGAATCAATAACATGTTCAGATCTGAAATCATGGCACTCGGGCCCTAGTGACAAGCATTAAGCATAACAAGTTGCAACGAAGTCAAAAAACACTAATAGTAGATACTAGGCACCATGCCCTAACAATCTGATGCAATTACATGAATGATCTCATCCAATCCCTACCATCCCCATAGCCTACAACAGGGTATTACTCACTCATGGATGGGGGATCATGGATGGTTAATGGAGAAGCATGGTGATGATGATGGCGATGATCTCCTCCAATTCCCTGTCCCGGCAGGGTCCCAGAACGGAGTTTTTGGTTTCGAATCGCGGTATCTGGTTGTGGCGGCGTAGCGGAACTCTATCTGGAAAAACACCGAAACCCCCCTGGGTTTTTAGGTCACGGGGCATCTTATAGGCGAAGAGGGAGGCCGAGGCAGCCACACCCCTCCTAGGCGCGGCCTTGGCTGGCCCGTGCGGCCAGGGGTTGTGGGCCCCTCGTGGCCCTCTTCCATCTCGTCTTCTGGCTCCGTGAGTCTTCTGGTGAAATAGGATTTTTTGCATATTTTGCCGGATTTTTCCTAATAGTTGATTTTCTGCACAAAAACTAGACACCAAGGTAATTCTGCTAAAAACGGCGTTAGTCCGTGTTAGTTGTAGCCAAATCACACAAGTTTAGAGGAGAAACAATAGCAAAAGTGTTCGGGGAAGTAGATACGTTTTGGACGTATCAACCACCAGTTTGGAGTCACCGTAGATGACGAGTCGCTTTGCGCCACAAGCTTTTGCCATCTGCATCCTGTGGAGCAAGGCTTCGTATTCAGCTTCTTTGTTGGAGGCGGTGAACTGCATTCGTAGGATGTACCTCATCTTGTCACCTTGTGGTGATGTCAGGATGACGCTCGCGCTAGCTCCCTCCTTGCGCTTGGACCCGTCGAAATGCATTGTCCATAGATAGGACATGTCTGGCTTGTCGGGGACCTAGTTTTCCATCTAGTGTATGAGGAAGTCCAGGCGAACTTGCGACTTGATCGCGTCTTGCTTCTCGTATGTGATGTCTCATGGAGACAGTTCTATCCCCCAGAGCGCAACTTGTCCAGTGGCGTCGGGGTTGTTGAGTATGTGCCCTAGCGGGGCGTCATTCACCACTATGATTGGGTGCTCCTAGAAGTAGTGGCGTGGTCACCTGGCTGTCATGAAGACACCGTACGCCAGCTTATCATAATGCGGGTACCTCTATTTTGTTTGGTGTGAGCACCTCGCTAGGGTAGAAGACTGGGTGTTGTACCCCGTGGACTTTATTTTGTTTGTCTCGCTCCACCACGAGCATAGTGCTAACCACCTGGTTGGTGGCGGAGATGTATAGCAATAGTGGATCCTTTTCGCGAGGTGTTACCAACACCGGCGAGGTGGATAGTAGACACTTAAGGTCTTCAAATTCTTCTTGTGCTTTGTCTGTCCACTCGAATTTGTCAGCCTTGCGGAGAAGTTGGTAGAAGGGCAGCGCCTTTTCCCCCATCCGGCTGATGAATCGACTGAGCGCCATGATTCGCCCAGCCAGTTGCTGGATGCCTTTTACGTTCTTTGGCTTCTCCATAGACAGTTATTTTCTTCGGGTTGGCCTCGATCCCTCTCACGGAGATGAGGTACCTGATAAAATTACCCATATGGTACGCCGAAGGCGCATTTGTCCGGATTCAGCTTGATCCGGTAGCGGTCAAGGTTATCAAAGGTCTCGCGGAGACCGTCGAGTAACGAGGCTTCCTCCTTGGTTTTGACGACGATGTCGTCAGCATAGACTTGGATGTTACAACCAAGCTAGTTCTTGAGGCAGGCCTGCATACACCGCTGGTAGGTGGCTCCTGCATTTTTCATCCCGAAGGGCATAATTGTGTAGCAGAAGACACCAACGGGCATGATGAACACCGTTTTCTTCTGATCCTCCTCCTTCATTCGAATCTGATGATAGCCTGAGTAGGCGTTGAGGAAGCAGAGGCGCTCGCATCCCACGGTGGAGTCGATTATCTGATCGGTCCATGGCAACGGGAAGTGGTCCTTCGGGCAGTGCTTGTTCAAGGAGGTGAAGTCCACGCACATCCGCAGGATATCCGTGTATTTTTTAGGAACAAGCACGGGATTTGCTACCCAGGTGCTTTCCTTGATCTCGCCTATGAAATTAGCGCCGAGGAGTCTGTTAACTTCCATACCGACCATTTTTTCCCTTGGTTTAGATTGTCGCTGTATTGTTTGTTTGACTGGCCTTGCTTCAGGATTCACGTTGAGTGAGTGCTCGGCGAATTCCCTGGGAACTCCTGGCATGTCCGCTAGACACCAGGCGAAGATTTCCTAGCGCTCACGGAGGAATTCGACGAGCGCGAGTTCCTACGGGACTCAAGTTGTTGGTGATGAGGGCCGTCTTGGTCGGGTCCATTGGATGGACCTGGACTGGCTTGGTGTGCACCGACGTGTCAAAGGATTGGTCGGGTGAGCTTGGCTTGCTCGGGGGAGGTAGACTGTTGTCTGTCGACTCCTTCAACCTTGCCAGTTCCTCTTGCATGCCGAAAGAGTGGGAGATTCTATTGAATTCCCTGTCGCAGCTATCAGACCTCTCGAAGCTCCCGTTGACTGTGATAATGCCATTTGGGCCCGACATCTTCATCTACAGATAGGCGTAGTGTGGTACCGCCATAAACCTCGCGAACGCAACTCGTTCGAAGATGTAGTGGTATTGTGAAGGCCAGTCGACAACTTCGAATTCGATGCGCTCTTGTAAAAAATTTGCCGGCGTTCCGAAGATGATGTCCAGGCTGATCTTGCCTAGGGGCTATACACCCTTCCCTGGGACGATTTCGTGGAAACTCGTGTCTGAAGTTTCCAAACATAATAGAGGAATTCGCATTGCGTGCAAGGTACTTGCGAACATGAGGTTAATGCCGCTTCCACCGTCCATGAAGACGCGACTCATCTCGAAGCCTCCAATCTATGCCTCGAGCACAGGGGACAATGGCATGGGCGAGGTACTTGGCACGGATGATTGCGCTTGTCGAAGGTGATGTAGGACTCGCTTCCACTGAGGTACTCAGTGGTGGAGGGCGGAGAGTTCATCACCATATTGACTTGGCAAGTGATTTATTTATGCACTCAATTTCAGGGGCGACCTTTTTGGATCATCCCCATGTTTCCCATTGCTCTTGGGTATGGCCCGCCTCCATGGTTCTGGACTGGCGCAGCCGCAGGTGGTGGTGGCCCGGGTGGTGGTGGAGGTGCTCCATGAGCCACACCGCTCGGGGCAGCTCCATAGCCCTGGTTTATCACGGCACGATTCATCTGGGCCAGGCCTTCCTAGAGTTTGAGGAACTCGCGGCAGTCCTTTAGAAGGTGGCTGGACTTTTTCTTATCGTCGTGCTTGTCGATGTAGAAGTGTATGTTGCACGGTCCAGACAGTTTGTCCTAGATAGATGTTCCAGGTGCCCCATCACGAGTGCGGCGCTGCCACACTTGCGTGGTTTTTCCCCTGTTGCGGTTGTTATCATCGCGTTTGTCGGCGTAGCCAGCCGCGACCATGTTGACTTCCTCGCGGTCATCGTAACCGCGCATTCGGCGTTTTCCTCGACGATCACGCTTGCGGTCGAGGTCATCGTCATCATCAGAGTGGACATGGTTTTTTACTGAATCCTCTCCATCGACCCACCTATTCGTGATCTCCATCAGGTGGTCGATTTTCTTGGGCTTCGAGCAGCCTAGCTCCTCCCTGAGCTCTCTACGGCGCATGCTGCCATTGAACGCGTCGATTGTGTGATCCTCAGAGATGCCTTCTGCAAAGATTTTGATGATAGACCATCTCTAGATGTATGAGCGCAGTGACTCGCCAGACTTCTGGTAGCAGCCTCTTAACTCTTCGATTGATGCGGGCCTTTTGTAAGTGCCCTTAAAATTTCACACGAAGCTATAGACTAGATCTTCCTAGCTACGAATTGATCCACGCAGGAGGTTGTTGAGCCACGCATGGGCGGATCTTCAGGTCCTGCAGGCCGTCGAACTTTGGGTTCTCCGTTGGGAGTTTAAACCCCTTGGGCATTCGCTTCTACCTGATGGCTCTGCTGAAGCAGCTGGTGCCGCAGAGCTCTATCCCGTCATCTTCCGAGTCAGTCCAACAGGCACGCCTCACGCGCATCTTGTCGGCCTTGCGCTGCGTGATGTCATCACGCGCGTCGTAGTCATAGTCGGGCTGCCGTGAGCGGCGCCGTAGTGACAAGTCGTGGCTGTCATCGCTGGAGGAGGGTGAAGATTAGCGTTTGACCAGAGCCTTGTTTTTCTTCGGCTCCGGCATTTGATCCTTGATGAGGGCATCTTCGACTAGTCCTAGGCCCGTGATCGTAGATCGATGCATGGCGGCCCGCGGGTCCCCATCCAGTGGCTGGTTGTTGAGCAGGTACATGGTGGCTACTGTCACCGCTGCCTGCGGTGTCTTCGGGAGCACATTGCCCCGCGTATCCACCATCATGGATGAGAAGTCGAGGACTCGCGTGGTGTCATGGTGGTGTCACGGCAGATGCCATGGATAGGCTAAAGGTGGGGACTAGTACACGCTAGGGGAATCCAGGGAGGGATAGTGGAGTGATTCTCCACACAGAAGTTTGTATTGCTTTTCCTTCAAGATTACAAGTGCTCCTTGAGCTGTATTGGCGAGAGGAGGAAGAAGGGGCTCTCTTACTCTCACCCACTGTTCACCCCTAGAACCTTAACCAAAACCCTCTGGCCTCAAAGAACTCCCTCCCTACTGAAACCCTAGCCCCCCTTATATAGAGGGGGCTCGGTCTCTGCCTAGGGCATACGTGGAGGCATATTCCTAAGAATATGCCTCCTCTCAAAGTGGTAACCCGACCGGGGTGCTTTTCCCCCGCGTCATACATGCTTTAGCTACGTAAGCCTCTGCGGCGCCTGCTTCAGCCGACATGGGCGTCGTCACCCTTGTCGGCCATGACCCGGTGGTCCTGCCCTTGCTTGCTTCGCTCATGCAGTGCGTACCGACCTTCTTTTTTACCAGAGAGATTCCTTCCTTCTCCCAGAAGCTAACCGAGGACCCGGATCATAGCAGATCCGGCTACACCTGTTCCTGCATACAAGTTAGACGGGCACTTCCGACTTACTCCTTAAGTCGGCTGAGACAATGTTAGGCGACCCCCTCCTGGTCCGGATTACCCCGTGATCCAGCCTGCCTGGAGTTGACCTGGCCAGCATCCGCTTTGGCCTTGCCGAACCTCGGCTAACTCGGCCTCTATACCCCGGAGTGACCCTACTCGGGGTTATCCCCCAACATTAGTCCCCGAAGCTGGTGCGGTCTTAGCTGCCTTGGCCGCTAAGGCCACATCAGGTTCATTTATGTTCGAGCCTTGGATGTTATTTCGGAGTCGGGTCTTTATCTCGGATTATATGGATTTATGTTCCCTTCGCACGTTCCAAGTTTTGACTTGCGGGCCAGGTTACCACTTTGGCTCGGATCCCATGGTTACCATGGTTTGATCCAGGCCTCGTTTCCTTCTTTCATATGCCAACCCACGTGGAGACTAATCATTACGTTGTCTTATTTTAAGGGCATGCACGATGAATCGCCGTGGTAATTATCGCGCATGCGTGGGTCACGTCACGCCTGCTTCCTCGTTTACCGCATCTGTGCGTCACGTCACGGGATTGCCCCTGCTCTGTGGCTCTCTCCGATTGGCTAATGCAGGTAATACACGGCCACGCCATGTGGCTCGTTGGCACAGCGCGATCCCACTCACCCTCTCAGGGGGTGGTTAAGTAGCGGAGGGGTGCACCCCTTAGCATTTTTCCCACTTCTGCGCCCCTCTGCCCATTGCTTTTCTCCTTCGTCTTCCTAGCGACCGCGCCGCCGCCAGTGCTTCTAGCAGCAGCGCCGCCGCCGCACTTTCCCCGTGCTTCTGCATCGCAGCCACCGCTGCGCAACTTCTTCGCCATGGGTCCTCGCCAATCCAGGCCTCAGATTCCCGCCGCCGCTAGCGCCAGCGAGGGTAGCGAGCACGAGATGACGGAGGAGGAGCTCGTCGTCGCCGAGCAAGAAATGGAGGAGGATGTCGCCGCGACGGACCGTGGCGCGTGGGCCGGATCATGGGTCTGTGAAGATGACCTTGACTGGCTCTACCGGACCAGACGCATTCCAGCCGGCGTTGTCGCTCGTCTCCCCTCCACCGAACTGGCCCCCTCACCCAATCCGGGTGAGTTCGTCGTGTTCCTGTCCCACTTCCAACGGGGATTTGGTCTGCCGGTGAGCGATTTCTTCCGGGATTGGCTTAGCACCTACCACTTGCAGCCGCACCATCTCCCAGCCAATGCTATTACCTCTCTCTCTGCTTTTGCCTCTACGATCGAAGGCTACACCGGACTATGGCCCACGAAGGAGCTATGGATCCGGTTTTTCGGCCTTCGTCGCAACGTCATACCCAACATCCAAGTAGAGTCGGAGGATAAGCAGCTCACCCAATTTGGAGCTGCCTCCATCTCACCTCGGAGACTTTCCGTTTTCCCCCGGGTTACCGGGCTTGACTCCTGCAAAGGATGGTTCCGGTCCTTCTTCTATGTCCGGAATGCGGGCACTAAAGATTTGATTCGGTTGCTGCCCTACGCTCTGGGTCCACCTGACCCGGAATTCTGGGAGGAGGTCCCCAAGAAGCCTACAGCTCTGGCCAACCAAGTTAACAAGAGGTTTGCGGAGCTGAAGAAACTCGGATTGCGCAACGAGGATGCTATGATCACGTTCGTGCGCAACCGAATCTCTCCCCTCCAGAAGCGCACCCACAAGGTGTGCCACATGAATTTCAGCCGCGACCCCAACCAAACCTCCTCCTTCGAGTTGAGCAACACAGAGATTTTTCGCCGAGTTAAGGCTCTCTTCACCACCCACAAGAATTTCTCCGCCGAATGGACGTGGGGAATTGAGCACTTCTGTCGTGACAAGCTCCCTCCCGCGGTAGGATTCGCGGGGCAAACCTATTTCGGATCAAATATGTGTCGGTTCTTGTTGTATTTTTGACACTGTTCTTCATTCTATTTCTCAGCTATTCCTCCAGCAAACTCATGAGGACGGCACGGATCCGACCCTCAAGTGGGCGCCGGACCGAGAAATCCCGGATGAGGAGGAGCCGGACCAGGAGATGTTTCTCCCTATGACCGATGCTACAAAACGACCCAGCGGTAAATTCTCTTCTCTTAGAGACTGGCCCGATGATGAGGATGACTCAGATGTCGACGTGATTGAACCTGTTGAGGCTGTCCCTCTTTCTTTTGCCTTTCCGGCATCAGCTAACCCCGGTGGGCATATCCACGAGGATCCTCCACTTGCTACGGGCGAGCCGGTTTCGATGGCGTCGAAAAAGAAGCGCGGAGCCGCATCAAGTTCTTCTTCCGAACGTTCTCAGCCCACAAAAAGGCGAAAGAATCCCGGAGACAAGACTGCCTCCAAGCCGGCAGGCAAAGCCCCGACACGAAGGGCCCGGAAACCTAAGGAGGCCGAAACCTCGAATGCATAAGTCATTTTTCGTTGCACAACTCACTTCTCATTGCATCGTGGTAATTTCTCTTATGACATTATTCCCTTATTCAGGGCTCTGGTGGAGGTCCCTCAGAGGGGATCAAGCATCTCTTCACCCCTTCGATCTGGCCCTTCTCCTCCTCGTGACGACGAGTCACGTCCGCTGAGCCCTATTCCGGAGGGTTCTGCGGCTGCTCCAGGTTCCGCACTACCTCGTCGAGAGGAACACGACCTCGGAGCAGGAGGGGTCGGTCCGGCCGAGGTGACGGCGTCCACCACTTCGGCATCGCCGCAACCAGCAGCCACCGAGTCTATCTCAACACCAGCACCAGCAGCAGTTCCAGTACCAGCGACCGAGCCAGCACCAGCACCTGTTCCGGCACCAAGAAAACCAACAACAGCTCCAAGTCCAGCTACAAGATCTCCAGTGCCAAGTTCTTCCGCCTCGTCCGAGTCATCTCAACCTCGGCGAGGATCTACTCCAGCAGCTTCTAAGGGGAAATCCACTGCAGCTACTTCTTCCCAGCAAGCTAAGGGCAAAAAGGCTCCAGATGCCACCAAGTCTGCATTTGTCGAGGTTGGGCAGCGAACCCTAGCATCGATGCTTCCCAAGAAAGCTCCAGCAGCAAAGGATGTTCCTGTCGAGCCAACTGATGCGCAGTAGATGGTTCTGCATACCAGCCCAGCTCTTGCCTTGGTTGAGAGGAAAGAAGCGCACGCGAAGGGCTTGGTGGCACCCCATATGCCTATCGGTGAGCGGTATCCTCCGAGTCTTATTGAGTTCGTCATGAACTGGAATAAGGCGGAGTTCGTCCACAACGACGATCTCCTGGAAAAGTTCGGCCCCACAAAATTTTCCGCCCAAATGAATACCGCCGCTAAGGCAATCAACCTCGCGGGGCGAATGATGGAGGTATGTCGTTTCTCCTTTACATGTTGTAGATAATAACCATTAGTCCCCGAGCCTCCGGTGGAGTAGCTTGTTACTCGGCCGGATGCTCACTAGAAAACTAACATAGCTCCATGTGAACTTCGAATATGCACACACCTAGAGCCGAGTTAAGTTCCACTTGGCCCGGATCTTGTACACTTCAAATATGCACACACCTAGGGCCGGGTTAAGTTTCACTTGGCCCGGATCTTGTATACTCCGAATATGCACACACCTAGAGCCGGGTTAAGTTCCACTTGGCCCGGATCTTGTATACTTCGAATATGCACACACCTAGAGCCGGGTTAAGTTCCACTTGTCCCGGATCTTGTACACTTCAAATCTACACACACCTAGAGCCGGGTTAAGTTCCACTTGGCCCGGATCTTGTACACTTCGAATATGCACACACCTAGAGCCGGGTTAAGTTCCACTTGGCCCGGATCTTGTACACTTCGAATATGCACACACCTAGAGCCGGGTTAAGTTCCACTTGGCCCGGATCTTGTACACTTCGAATCTGCACACACCTAGAGCCGGGTTAAGTTCCACTTGGCCCGGATCTTGTACACTTCGAATCTGCACACACCTAGAGCCGGGTTAAGTTCCACTTGGCCCGGATCTTGTACACTTCGAATATGCACCAAGCTAATTTTATGCTTCTGTACTTTTTTCAGGTAACTACCAATCGCCGGAGTGCTGAATTCCAACGTCTGCTGGATACCCACAAGATGCTACGCGTAAAGCACGTTGCACTTATTGCAGAACATGAAAAGAGGGGTAAGTCTCTCCCTTGGCACTTCTCCGTTTTTCTTCACCTTCTTCCATCGAACTAATCTCCTCATTCGGTTTCTGCAGCTGGGGTGGAGGCTGAGAACAAGATCATGCGGAAGAACCTGGAGGAAATCAGGGGTATGTCCTCTTTTGTCCGACCTCGTAGTGTTTTTCATTTCCTCTTCTCCTTGGCTCGGCAAACATTCACTCCTCGGCTCTGCTGGGTAAACATACTATTTCAGCATCGCTTGAGGATAGTGTGCCCGTGCCCGATATGATGCTGCATTTTCTCGAACAAGCAGGGCAGCATCAAGCCGAGCTGAAGAAGAAAGATGACGAGCTTGCTCTCCTCCAGACTAAGGACAACAAGATTGCCAGGCTCAAGGCTGAGATGGAGAAGATGAAGGCCCAGCACCAAACCGAGCTCCAAAAGGTTGGCCAGAACTTCACAGAAGAGCGTGAGCGCCTTACTCTCCAGATCTCCAAGGACCAGGATCTACTCAACGAATCCGACATCCAGCTTGGATCGGCGAACGCTGAGCTTGAACAACTTCGCAAGAGACGCGACGATTGCATCAAGGAGTTGACCCGGATCCATAGCCATATTTCACGTAAACTCATTTCCCTTATCCGACATAATTCTCCGGGTTAGTTCATATGTATTTGCTTCAGCTTCTTCCTTTGCCTTGTTTCTAGGCCACTTTCCAGAGGGTAATCCTATTGCAAGCGCTGCTGTTGCCAATTTCCGCCGAGAGAGGGGTACTCCCGTCGCTCTTGACGGTGAGGGTATTCCCTTAGACATGGAGGACCTATTGGTCAGCCTGTCATCTCGCGTGGAAATCATCAAGAACTACGGCAAAGATCTCCTCGACGTTTCCGTCCGGATTTTCAACATGTTTTGGCCCAGTGAGAGCGCTCCGAAGAAGATCACACTTCTTGCTGAAAAGCTGTCGGATATCGAGACCCAGCTTGACCTCTGGAGGGAGTCTGCTGGGCGTGCCGCAGCTGATACTATCCTTCACCATATTCTCACATGGTACGAGAAGATCGACCTCAGCCTCCTTACACGCCGGCACACCGGATCCAGATGGACTGATGACCCGGAGTGGGTAGCTCGGCACCAGGCTTGCGCCTACAGCCTCGTCGAATATTCTCCTATCCATGACTGGGTTAAAGGACCGAGCTTCCTGGAATCCGCTGGGGACAAGCACGTTGAGAATGTTGAAGATGGGTCGGATGAGGACGGAGAAGGTGATGCCTCAGATATTGAAGACAGCGACGACGACGCTGAACTTGCTCCTCCTGCTGCTCCTTAGGTCAAAAAGCTTGAAAATTTATCAGATCCCCGGTATGCCGGGTGCAACTGTATGCTGTATATGTGATATTTTGCTACTATGTTTCTATGCCGGATTAACTTGGGCGTAGTCCCCGAGTTTCATTTTCTTGTTCGTCCAATCCTCTGGCTCGGTCCGTGTCTACCTTGATTCGCTTTTACGACTTACGAATCCGAGCTTCAAAAATTGTTTTAACAATACATAGAAACTTTTAGGCTTAGCTCAAAATAATTCAGCATAATAACTTGAAAATAAATACACGGTTAGTCCGAAAAACAAACGTTAGCTCGAATAAATTCGTTTCCTTAGTCGTTTTTCATGTGCTACGCAATTCCAAACTTGTTCTCTTGCTTGCTATGAAGCCAATTCTTGTTGGACAGCAGCAAGTCGAAGAGTTGGGTTTTTGGTGCTCACACATTACTAATCCGGGTTAAGTAGAACAACTTGTTCCAGCTAATGTACGAGCGACAACAACAATAATTATTAAGGCAGTCCCCGAGTTACTGCTCGAGGCGCTGCTATTTCATTGATAAGCTCATTGCCGACATACATATCGACATATGAGACGACTCAGATACATACACTTCTTAGCTAAGTGTAGAAGGGACGAAGTAGTGCTACATTTCACGGTCGCTTAGATTCCTCTCCGGACATGTCCGCCTTGTTCTTTTCCCGTGGCTTTGCATCTATAAGATAGTAAGAATCATTGTGCAATGCTTTGCTCACAATGAATGGCCCTTCCCATGGGGGGATAATTTATGCATGCCAGTGGTACGTTGTACCAACCGGAGCACCAGATCGCCTTCCCGAAAGACTCGGGGGCACACTTTCCGGCTATGATAGCGTTGGAGATTTTGCTGATACATGGCGGATCTGGACAATGCCAGTTCTCTTGCTTTTTCCAGCAGATCAACATCATTTTGCCGGGCTTCTTGCACTTCGGCTTCTGTGTATTGGGTGACCCTAGGCGAATCATGCTCTATGTCGGCTGGCAATACAGCTTCTGCCCCATATACCAGAAAAAACGGCGTATAGCCTGTTGATCGATTCAGAGATGTTCTTAAACTCCACAGTACCGCTGGTAGTTCTTCTATCCAGCACCCCGCTGATCTTTGCAGCGGCTTAATGAGCTAGGGTTTTATCCCGAATAATACTAATCCGTTGGATCTTTCCACTTGTCCGTTTGATGCGGGGTGGGCTACCGAGGCTACGTCCAGCCGGATCTTCTTATCTTGGCAGAATCGCGCAAACGCTCCTTCAGCAAAATTTGTGCCATTATCAGTTATGATACTGTGAGGATAACCGTATCTCAAGATAATGTCTTTGAGAAATGTTACGGCCGTAGCTCCATCACATTTTCTTATAGGCTTCACTTCAATCCATTTTGTAAACTTATCCACCAAGACCAAAATGTGTGTCATGTTTCCCTTTGCCGGTTTGAACGGGCCAACCATATCCAAGCACCATACAGCAAATGGCCACGTAATTGGTATGGTCTTGAGTTCCGACATAGGCATATGTGTCTTGGTAGCGTACCTCTGACAACCATTGCATTTTCTCACCAGATCTTCTGCTTGTTCTAAGGCACTTGGCCAGTAGAATCCATGCCGGAACGCTTTTGCCACCAAGGCTCTGGATGAGGCATGATGCCCGCATTCCCCTTGGTGTATATCTCGGAGGATGTCAAGCCCTTCTTCCGGGTCAACGCATCGCTGGAGGACATTGGTTACACTCCATTTGTACAGCTCGGAATTGATAATTGTGTATGCTTTTACTCTCCTCTGAGTTTGCCTGGCTAACACCTCCTCAGTGGGTAACGTTCCGTTTTTCAGGAATTGGAATATAGGCAGTGCCCAAGATGGTATCGCTCGTGCAGGGAATACGTCCTCATCAATTTCCATCTGATCTACCAGCATAACTTCAGCCGGATCACGCTGAGCAGTCCCCGGGTCTAGCGAGGTAGTCCACAGGTCTCTGAGGCGATCCGGGTTTCTTGATGATCCCGGGTCTCGCGTACTACCTCCCGTGTCAATGTCCATGGGCTCAGCTCCGGATTCCGTATCTTCCGGGACATAGATCGAGTCGGTTCCTGGGGACGGCCTGATAGATGGTTTTGTGAGGTGTTCCAATGCTACACCCGGTGGAATTGCCTGCCGGGTCGATCCGAGCTTCGACAGCATGTCGGCAGCCTTGTTTTCCACTCGGGGTACATGGTGAAATTCACACCCCTCAAAGTAACCAGATATCTTCTGCACGTGAAACTTGTACAGTGCCATATTTGGATCCAGGGCGTCCCACACTCCGGACACTTGCTGCACCACCAAATCCAAGTCGCCAAATCATATTATCCGACGTATGCCAATCTCTTTTGCCACTTTGAGCCCATGCACAAGAGCCTCATACTCAGCGACATTGTTTGATGCCGCGAAATGGATCTGCAATACGTATTTTAGCTGGTCCTTCTTTGCCGAGGTAAGCACAACCCCGGCGCCTAATCCGGTTTTGGTTTTCGACCCGTCAAAGTGCATCGTCCAGTAGTTCGGATCTGGTGGCAGTGGTTCGTATTGTACCTCGGCCCAATCGACAAAAAAGTCCGCCACAGCCTGAGATTTGATCGCTTCTCTTCTGTCATATTGGGGCGCATAAGGGGCTAGCTCAATTGCCCATTTTGCGATTCTGCCACTCGCATCCTTGTTACCCATTATCTCAGATATGGGAGCTTCACATATCACTTTGATGGGGTGCTCCTCAAAGTAATGCTTTAATTTCTTTGCCGCCATATAGACACCATATGCCACCTTTTGAAAGTGCGGGTAGTTCTGTTTTGAGGCAGACAATACCTCGCTCAAGTAATATACTAGCCTCTGCACCGACTTACCCTCTTCATCGCGCTCTACTACAATCACTGCACTTACAACTCGGTTGGTTGCGGCTATGTAGAGCAACATTGGCTCCTTTGATAGTGGAGAGGCTAACACTGGTGCAGTGGCCAACATATTTTTTAAGTGGGCAAAGGCTTCATCGGCATGTGGCGTCCAAACGAACTTATCCGACTTTTTCATGAGTTGGTAGAGAGGCAGTGCCTTTTCTCCCAACCGACATACAAACCGACTCAACGATGCCAGGCACCCAGTAAACTTCTGGACATCGTTAAGACACTTCGGCAGCTCCATTCGTTCGATGGCTCAGATCTTAGTTGGATTAACTTCGATACCTCAGCTGGAGACGAGAAATCCGAGTAATTTTCTAGCCGGGACACCGAAGGTACATTTTTCCGGGTTAAGCTTCATCCGGAACCTTCTCAACTTCGCGAATGTTTGCCTTATGTCGTCAAGAGCGTTTTGCTTTCCTTGGTCTTGATAACCACATCATCCACGTATACTTGTACGTTTTGACCTATTTGGTCATGTAAATATTTTTGCATACATCTTTGATACGTTGCACCTGCATTACGTAAACCGAACGGCACAGTGCGATAGCAGTAATCCCCGTACGGGGTAATAAACGCAGTCTTTATTTGATCATCCGGGTTCAGAGGTATCTGGTGGAAGCTAGAATATGCATCAATGAATGACAACAGTTCACATCCCGCGGTCGAGTCTATGACCTGATCTATCCTCGGCAGTGGAAATGGATCTTTTGGACACACCTTGTTCAGGTTCGTGTAATCGATACACATACGCCAAACCACTGCCACGTTCGGATCGTCCTTCTTCTTTTCTACCAACACCGGATTAGAGAGACAATCCGGATACAGCACCTCCATGATAAATCCTGCTGCTAGTAACCGAGCTATGTCGTCCCCAATGACTTTTCTCCTATCCTCGGCGAAGCGGCGGAGAGGTTGCTTCACCGGCCTTGCTCCGGGTCTTACGTTCAAAGAGTGCTCGGACAACTCCCTCGGAACACCTTGCAAATCCTGTGTGGACCAAGCAAAAATGTCCCGATTCTCACGGAGGAAGTTGACGAGCTCGCTTTCCTATTTGTTAGTTAACCCGGCACCAATTGTTACGGTGCGCTCCGAGAACATGTCATCAACTGGAACCTTCTTGGTGTCCTTCGTGGCTTGAAATGAAACGCTGCCATGCGGGTTACTCAACGCCGGCATATACTGCTGCACGGACTGAGCTAAAGCCGCCACCTCTTGGATTTTTCTTTTCTCTTGCGCAATCACGAGTGACTCGGCTAGGTTAGACCCGGCTGAGGCACACTCAATGGAACGTCTAAAGTCTCCAGTAATGGTAATCACTCCATTTGGCCCGGGCAACTTCATCTTCAGATAACTGATGTGGCAGCTTGCCATGAACTTGTTCAATGTCGGTCTTCCGAGTAACGCGTGATATGCACTTTCCAAGTTCACCACCTCAAACTCCAGATACTCAGTTCGGCAGTTATCCCTTGTGCCGAATAGCACGTCGACCCGGACTTTGCCTATGGGCTCGCAAGAAATGCCTGGTACAATGCCATGGAAAGTTGTTCTTGTAGCCTGGAGCATGTTTTCTAAGATGCCCAACTTGTGCATCGTATCCGCATACATTATGTTAATGCTACTGCCATTATCAATCAGTACCTTGGAGAACCTCACATTGATGTTCGGTCCAATGAATGTCGGATCTAGAACTAGCGCATACGAACCTGGACTCGGCATAAGTTTAGGATGATCTTTGATGTTCCAGGTGATTTCCTGGTCCGACCAAGGCATGTACCTCGTCACTGCTGGCATTACCGCATTGACCTCCATATGTCGGTGCTGCAAGCTTTTCCTATATGTTTCCTCAGTTGTGAACACACAATAGCTCTGGTGATGTTCTCTATACTCATTCCTTCCCTCGTTTCCGGGGTACCTCTGATCCGGCTGTTGCTGATTTTCCACCTGATGCACTGCATCCCTTCTCTCATTGTTGTCATACCTCGGCAGAGGGGGAGGCAACATTAGCTGTTGCGTGTTTGCCCCGGAGAGCAATTGCTGCCGAGGTAACTCCTGCCGAGGTTGATCATTCCGGGGTGCCTGAGCATTCCCCGAACCACCTTGTTCTATCTTACGCATCCACTCACATTTCCTCGTTGTGTGACCCGCCGGGCTATTCGGATTTGGCGTGTGAAACTTACACGGCTGGTCCAACATCGACTCATAGGTATACCTCGGACGGTCTTTCTTTTCTTGCCACTGTTTCTTTTGCTCCGGAGTCCATGTTTTCTTGCCATCGTTTCTTGGAGTCCATTGCCCTCCCGTTCTCTAGCGTTGGTTGCTCCCTGCCCCGGGTCGATCTTGATTCACAGCTGCAACTTGTTGCGAACCGTAGCGATGATCCGGTCTATCATCTCTCCTTTTTCCTCTGTAATCGTTCCTCCGAGATGACCCGGCTCCATCCTTCTGATAGTATTCCTCGTTCGACTCGTTTGACGCGATCCTAGGTTGAGTCGGATCACCCAAAGCATATGAATCTGCAATCCAGATCATCTCTGCCAACGTAATTGGCATCTTCCTTTGCAACTTCATCCACAACTCGCTGCCATATTTGCACCCTTGTGCAAACCATGCTATGGCCTGTGACTCTATGACACCCTCACACGAGTTTCTCACGGTACACCACCGGGTCAAGAATTCACGGTCCGTCTTGTTAGGTCTTTGCTTGCACATTGCTAGGGTCTACGGTCTATTCGGCCTCTGATATGTACTTGAGAAGTTGCTGATAAACATTTCAAAATCTATCCAGCAGTTGATGCTTCCGGGCGGTAAATTATTCAGCCATACTCTGGCCGGACCTTCCAACATCTGGGGTACGTATCATACAGCCCATCTCAAGTTGTCAGTGGCAATTTTCACAGCCGTAGCATAGTTTATCAGCCAATCCTCTGGCTTGGTACTGCCATCATACGTCTTCGTGCCTCTGGGCAGCTGGAAGTTGGGTACCAGTGGCTCTTTCATGATCCGGGGCCCAAAGCATGCCGTACCCGGGGGACCTTGACATTCGATCGGTTCCGACCTATACAGGCGATCCAGCTTCAACCTGGCGTCATCCGGCATTAAATCTCTGCTTCCCAATCTTGACCCTATCACATGATAGTCTGGTCTCAGGTACCCCGCGTTCACCATCTCCGAATCACTGTCATTGTATCGGTTTTGCACTTGGGGCGCACCTTTCTGTTGCATACCTCGGTCGGCGCTTTGCTCTTGCCTTGGTATATTCCCTACTGCGGTTGTCCTGCTCCTGCGGAGTTTCGCTGTCCGGCATTGCCGTTGGCAGTGTTCCCTTGACTGGCATTGCCTTGGTCGTGGTTACCTCCGCCAGCTTCACCTCGACTCACACTCCGTCGATCATCATTTTTCTGCATTTCTTTTTCTTTTCCCGCACACGTCGGGTCGTACGGGACGATCTGTTTGTTTCGTCTGGCCGAGGTTACTACCTCTTCTCTCCTTGGACCACCATGAGGTGATGATGCGGCTCCAGCGGATTTCTCCGGATTACCCATCACCGAATGGACGATTTTGGAAGCTCCAGCTCTCTTCGGGTTAGCTCTGAGTAGCTCTTCATTCTGTATGTTCGCAATCCGAACTAACTCGTTAACCCTATCTTGCTGTCTTTGACGGGCCTCACCCGTCAGACCCTCCAATTCGGATGCTACCGCGTCCGCTGCTCTGAGGTTCTTCGTCGGGTACTATATCTCGGCAACCCCACAGACAAATAGTTTTCCGACCCCTCAGCTCCATCATCACCTTCTCTGTTCATCTCGCTCATGAGATTTCTCCCTTTTACTTTTACCGTATCAACTTTGTTTGCCTTTGCATACTCACGCAGCGTCATGTTCAGCATCGCTGAGCCGGCTATTTTCTTTATGCCCTCTACTATCTTTTGCCTAGTTTCCTCTAGCTCGGCCGTGCTGAGCGGATCTACTGCTGCTACCGGGTTAGCCAAGCTATCCATAGCTTCTCTCAGTACGTTCTCAGGCCTCTCTAGTGGAGGCCCTCTACCTTTCCTCGGTGCCTTAGGTGTTACCTCCGGATCCGATGCTGGATCCTTGCTCGTGCCCGCACCCGGCACAGTCATCATCACTTCAGCACGGTTCGGGGAGCGAGTGTTACGCGCCCCGTGAACCACGCTAAGGGGTGGTTTCCCTGCCTCGACGACGCGCTGCGAGTGAACGCATGATACGTCCACCGCAAGATAGACCTTGTGTGCACCTAGCTTGACGAAGAGGCTGTTGCACGGAAATGGGCGCGTGCCGAAGCAG
This sequence comes from Avena insularis, assembly GCA_023614405.1. Classification (NCBI taxonomy): domain Eukaryota; kingdom Viridiplantae; phylum Streptophyta; class Magnoliopsida; order Poales; family Poaceae; genus Avena; species Avena insularis. The sequence goes on along the minus strand of CM042690.1, from coordinate 258,382,414 downwards.
CCAGCGTTGTCGCTGACGAAATCCAGTGCTCCAAAGCGCTGAACGAGCCTAGAGACGATGCGTTCGCTGGTGCCGATGAGGTTTCCCGTCCAGATCTTCACCCCTGCTAGCTCCGCTAGCCCCACGGTGGGCGCCAACTATCATGGTGGTGTCACGGCAGATGCCATGGATAGGCTAAAGGTGGGGACTAATACACGCTAGGGGAATCCAGGGAGGGATAGTGGAGTGATTCTCCACACAGAAGTTTGTATTGCTTTTCCTTCAAGATTACAAGTGCTCCTTGAGCTGTATTGGCGAGAGGAGGAAGAAGGGGCTCTCTTACTCTCACCCACTGTTCACCCCTAGAACCTTAACCAAAACCCTCTGGCCTCAAAGAACTCCCTCCCTACTGAAACCCTATCCCCCCTTATATAGAGGGGGCTCGGTCTCTGCCTAGGGCATACGTGGAGGCATATTCCTAAGAATATGCCTCCTCTCAAAGTGGTAACCCGACCGGGGTGCTTTTCCCCGCGTCATACATGCTTTAGCTACGTAAGCCTCTGCGGCGCCTGCGTCAGCCGACATGGGCGTCGTCACCCTTGTCGGCCATGACCCGGTGGTCCTGCCCTTGCTTGCTTCGCTCATGCAGTGCGTACCGGACCTTCTTTTTGACCAGAGAGATTCCTTCCTTCTCCCAAAAGCTAACCGGGGACCCGGATCATAGCAGATTCGGCTACACCTGTTCCTGCATACAAGTTAGACGGGCACTTCCGACTTACTCCTTAAGTCGGCTGAGACAATGTTAGGCGACCCCCTCCTGGTCCAGGTTACCCCGTGATCCGGCCTGCCTGTAGTTGACCCGGACAGCATCCGCTTTGGCCTTGCCGAACCTCGGCTAACTCGGCCTCTATACCCCGGAGTGACCCTACCCGGGGCTATCCCCCCAACACGCGGCCTCTTCTCGCTCCTTATCGGTGAGATTAGCCAGTCGAGAGCGTCTCTTGGCGGTTACATGATCGTTACCCTTGGTGGAGGATCCTCTCATGGAGGAGAGTTGAGCTCGTCGTAGGCTCGATTCGTCTGCCGCCCTTCTGCGCTCGTCAAGCTAGGCAATTACTTATTGCTGGCGCTTGAATTCTTCCTTGAGCAGCTAGTGGTAGCCCATCAGCATGTCTTGTGATGAGTTTGGTGGTAGGGGATTACCCCGCAGGGCTTCTCGACAGTGAGCCCACTTTGCGTCATTGAGCTTGATCAACACGCACTCATGGGTATGTTTCATTCATAGTGAGATGCGGATGGCCTTCTGTCCTGTTGTTGGTGGGTTCTCTGTCGAGGGGACCACCCTTCGCGACTGGGATACCACCGCCGATGCCGGTGTTATCCCGAGTGCCACCGTTCTCGCCTGTGTTGACAACGGTGCACATGTAGTGTTTGGGGAAGCTGTTGCTTCCGCAGCTTTCAGATTTGGATCTGTAGGCTCCATCCTCTGTGGCTAGATCGCCCAGATCGGATTCACGACTATTGTCGCTGATTGTATTCCCGACTGCTGTCAGGGCGTTGAGTTTGCTCAGAGTGCCGATCGATGGTGGAAACCAGGATGCTGGAGAAATCACGGGAACCTTCGGCTGGTCAGGGAGGCGAAGTTTAATCAGCTGACCAACTTGGAAGCGTAAGCTCCCGATCGCTAGGCCGATCCTATCGCCCACGGACTCGAAATCCTGACGAGTGGCCAGCGTGTGCATGAGTCGAAAGAACCGAAGAGGAGGAAAATCTCCGCTGTTGCAGAGTTGTAGATCGCAGTTGATGGGGCCGAAGAAGCCACAACATCAGCACTCCCGATTCCCACAGACGGCGCCAATTGATGAGGGTTAAACTCATCAATGCCCATTCTTATGGACTTGGGTTTTGGAGAAGAGGGGAGCGCTGGAGGCATCAATCGGCTAGCAAACAAGCACACATGGACGGAAGGTTTACTCAGGTTCAGGCCTCGTAGAGGACCTTACTCCTACTTGTCTGCTCTTGGAATTATCAAGGGAGTCAAAAGTTACAAGGGGTGCGTAGATGCAATCTGGCGATGTTGTGGAAACTAGGGTTGTGATTGTCCTCCTCACTGCCCCCTCCTAGCCTTATATAGATAGTCTAGGTCTCGGTTAGCAGGTCAAGTCGGTTACAATTTAGGGTTTTTCCCTTTTAAGCTTTCTATCTTGAGGTTGTCGTGTGCTACAAACAGTCGAAGTCTCCTTTGGTCACCCGGATCTTTGATTAGGCCCTGGCAACGTCGTGGGATTCTGCTAGATTGGACCGTATATGCCAAACTCGAGTACCTATAAGGTATGCCCTTGTCACTTGGAGAGCATGGAGGATTCCAATACGTAATTTCCACCTTCACAATAAAAGTTGGGTTTGCTGATATCATTTAACAGAGTGACCAGAAAAGGTTTAGGGTGCATTGTACGGAAAGTAAGGTTTGTAAGTGGAGACTGCATGCATCCCCAATGAGGGGTATACACCCATTTCATTTTGCAATGGCTAACTTTTGATTCATTTTTGCAGATTTAATATGTCGATATATATATATATATGTGTGTGTTTTGATTTATTAAATTATTGTTGAATACAGATCAAGGTAAACACAAAGAAACACAACTACACTAATAGTTCTTTAAGTGATAAAATAAGACCTGCTACAACATAGTGGATTGTTGCTACTGTACTTGATTGGGTGAGGCAGGATCAAGTTAGTCGACCTGTTGAACTTAGATCCGTGCTTAGTGATAAGTTTAGTTCTAATTCCTTACGATAGAGTTTGATGGGAAGGAGATGGCTTTGGACTTTACTGAAGGCAAATGAAATGAAAATTTTCGCATGTGTAGTTTCAAAGGAGAGGTAAAAAGGGCATCACTTGGGAGTGTTATTGACATTGATTACAAGGTAGTGAGAGGAAGGCAAAAGAGCTCAAGAGGGATCAAGTATATGATGAAAGATAAGAAATGCTTTAGGAGAGCTTTTGTCTGCTAGAAGGCATGCTGGTCGGGGTTTATAGAGGGATGCATGCCATACTTGGCAATGGACACAACTTCTTTAATAGGGAAGTTCGGTGGACATCTTGCCACATCTTGTGCTATAGACTCCAATAATTGACTTTTTCCTATCGCTTATGTTGTTCTTGAAGGTGAATCTAATGAAATATGGACATGGTTCATAGAGAAAGACTACGTGAAATAATTGGTCACCCCAAAGGCTTGGTGATACACATTGATGCATGCAAGGGGCTAGAGAATTTTATTGATGCTATATTTCCTGGGGTTGAGCATAGAGAATGCATGCGGCACCTCGCTGCTAACTTCACGAAGAAGTTTAAAGGGAAGATCTTTGAAGAAACTTGTGGCCATCAGCATACACGTACACCCCAAGAAGACATGCTACTTACATGCAGAACATGTATACGATGCTGAAGATGAAAGAATACCTTCAATAACATCACAAGAAATTATGTGATAGAAGCAAGTTTAGTGAGGTAAGCAAAATGGATTATGTTTGCAAAAATTTGGCATAGAGTTTCAATTCGAAGATTAGGAGCATTAAATCACTTGCAATAGTTATTTTCCTAGATGCAATAAGACAATGCATAATGGCAAAGGTAGATTTTAGGCAAAGAATCTGTGCAAGAAAATTTGTAGGCCATAAAATAGTGTCAAAGGTGGTTTTGTTACTTAATGCAAGAACAAGGGTAATGATGACAATAAAGATCAGGATGATCATAAGTTATGATATGGTATTTCATGTCACCGTGCACACTGTACTTCATCTTAAATATGAGAGGTGATGGTGCTGCAATAGAAAGTTTCCTTCATACCTATTTTCCATAGAAAAGTCTGCTCCAACTTATGAAGAAAACATACCACTGATGGCAGATGAAAATGATTGGGAGAATGTAGATCCAGGGTTCAAAATTAAACCACCAGTTCTTAGGAGGACACCTAGTAGGCCTAGTAACCTTAGGATCAAAGCCTCCACTAAAAATGTCTCAAGGTTAGGAGAAAGGAAAAGGAAATGCAAACGCTGTGGAGAATTTGGTAATATTAAGAGGTTATGCAAAAATCCAGTACTAGATGATTTTGAAGCCGGATAGTTCTAAATAAGAAGCATGAGTACCATCATTATTTAAATGGGAGTTTCAAAGTGGTCCCACATCATATCTAGAGCGCCCAAGCGTTTGGACAGCTCAGTTCTATTATCCATCGTTCCAATGCACCAACTCATCTCATGGAGGGCAAAGAAAATCTAGTTAGTTGTCTTGTTGTTGTTTTCCGTGTCGACACATACCCCGACATCATCCCACATAGAAATAAAGAGTGTGGATCCCTGACCTGGCCTATAAGTCTGCTAATGTAAAGCAAGGACTTGAGCCTAAACTAGCAAACCGAAGTCACTTTTAGATGATGATCCTATCTCTGTTCACATTAGGGAGGCATAAGTTGAAGCTTCTCGTTAAGAGAAACGGAGCAAAGGCAAAGGAAAGAAGACGTGCAAGAATGACAAATTTGAGGTTAAGGACGTTGTGAAAATGCAGCAAGTTGATGAAGAAAGTGTAATGCGGAAATATGATGACGTGCAGGAACTGCATGCCAAAGTTGATGAGCAGAAAGTTTCTGAAGAACCAGGGGTGCCAGAACATATTTTATTGCATGAGTTGCTGGAGGGGAGAATAAGCAAAAACAAAAGAGGAAGTGAAAGGGAGAGAGAAATGATAAAACTAAGGTTGAGGACATTGTGGAAATGTAGCAAGTTGTTGAAGAACATGTAGTGCAGCAGTATGATGATGTGCATGAAGTGCAAGACGAAGTTGATGAGAATAAAGTTGCTAAAAATGAGGGATGTCGGAAGACAATGTATCGGAAGAATTGCTAGAGTGGGAGAATAAGAAAAAAACAAAAGAAGAAGCAGTAGGGAAAGAAAAAGGAAGGAGGTGAACTAGAATATGAAGAAGTTTCCGGTGACCCAACATACCACTACATGTTGTAGTACGCAAGTCGTTGACATAATATCTCCGGAAGGCCTGTTCCGCAAATATTACATCCCTTAGAGTGGTACGACGGGAACATTGTGGGTCCGCAATACGTACAAACTTATCATTACAATACCAAAAGAAGTGATACCATAAGTTCTCCTGACTTACAACACGCTAAACATCTAATTTGCCATTATTACAACTTAAGAACAAAAATAACCAAACTAATTAATAAGTTGAGAGATCAACAACTCATTATTAAAGTTCTACGCTGCTCGACTCAACCTTGATACTAAGTCCTTATCCTAATAACTAGTTCGACTTGTTGCCTTCAGCTCCATAGCGGAATTCGTAATTCACACCCTCTACTCCTCTAGAGAGGTCAGGTTCCTCCTAGAAGATGTCTTCCTGGCATTCAGCAGCATACAATGCAGCCTCCTCTAGATCTTGAGAGTCTAAGCAGGAGTTCAAAGGAAAGGGTCAGTAATAGCGTTGCCCTAAAAGCCCATTATATGCAAGGTGGGAAGTGTGATGCACTAACTGAAGGGGTTTCGTGGAAGAAAACAAAAAAATCCTACGGTGCGAACACACCTAGCCAAGATCTACCTATGCAGATGTATAGTAATGAGCAGGGATTCAGTGTCCAGACATTTGAAGAACAAAAGTGGTTAACATTCCAAGGGAAACATGGATGACGTAGTCGAATTTTCCCAACCTCAAGGTCGTGAAGCTCCTCGCAAGTCAGCCCTTGTCCTTGTGCAACATAGCTGACCTTCTTGTCGACATCCAAGCTCCAAGCTCCAAGCAAAGCACCACAAGTGGTAGTGCCTCGTGGCCTTACACACATACGATCTAGAGACATCTCCGGAGCTCCGGTCCAGCAAAGCAAGGGAAGAAGATTTATCCAGACCGAGTCCAGCTGCATGACCGCGTGCGTATGGTGGAGAAACCCCTATTCCCGTATGCAATTCCAATCTTGGGAACCACACGTGAGGGAGAGGGAGAGAGAGATAAAGGCAATAGCCAATTGATAGGGATGGATTTGGGGAGAGGGGTACCCCTCTTTATATAGGTGGAAGGGACATACTACCTCCCTCAAAGTCTTGTGGTGGTACTAATCAAGAGGGATAAGTGGTAGGAGGTGGTGGCCATCCCCCACATGGCTCCCAAGTGGTGGGGTGCCCACATTTGGCCGGCAGCCCCCTCTGGCCTTCCATAGGGCGCAACCCCTTCTTGGGCCTCCTCCGGGAGGCCCAATTAGGTGGGATGCCTCAAAAATCTATTTTAAATAATATTTTTAATATTAATTCATTTAATTAATATTAAATACATATTATTTAATACCTATCACTTTGAAACACCTTTTGAACCCCTCCGATCATCATCAGATATCCTCGGAACCATTCCGGTATTACTCTAGAACTATTCTGGAGTTCTCTCTTTTCACCTATGATCTTGGATCAATCCCTACGCGTCTCTACCTTTAAGTGTGACACCCTACAACTCAGGAATACATAGCCATGATTGAGAAACCTCTCCGATCAATGACCAATAGCAATATTTGGAAACACATAATGGTCCCATGCATTCCACAAATAACTTGATCGCTTGAACCTTGAACATCGAGTCTCATTCCGTTTTCTCTAGGATACCTACTTTGTCCAAGATCTGATCTTCAGTATCTACACACCTAGTTCGATCTTGTTACAGACAAACATATTTACTTGTTTCCATGATATTACATCCCCGTGACCTAGGCACATGTTTGAAAACTTGTAGATGTAATCTCAGCGAGTGGGCCTAGGGTATCTATCTATCACTCGGATGGGGAAATCCTGGTCTTGATACATAGGCCTCAAAAGTTTCTCTGGAATACCTGACACACACCTTTATAGTCACCCAGTTACGGTCATGACAGTTAATGTGATCAAAGCATCCTCGAGAGACACTGATTAATATGATCTCATAGTCGAAGGTGTGAATCACTATGCTTTGCTAGATATTGCAATGTTAAACTTTGTGCCTAGATAATATTGCAATACTAGGGGTTGGGTGTTGCCCATCACTTCATAAGTGACCTCACTGTCAGTTGACGTGGCAATGTCCATGATCAGGAAACCTCGATCATCAACTGCCCAACAAACTATTCTAGAGGATACTAGGGACCTAGTTTGTTTATATATCACACATATGTTTATGTTTCCACTTAATACAGTTATAGCATGATACACAACTATTATGAACTACTGAGATATGTCAATATAAACATCTTTATTATTGGCTTCTAGGGAATATCTCCATCACTAACTACAACCGCAGATTATATGTCGTAGGATTTATGCAGTTTTAATCATTTCTTCAAAATGTTTCTTTTATTTAGAAAACTAAGTCCGCCAGCCTTCACATGTTTACCAGAGCTTCATGGAACTCCTTTCGTGCCATGTCCGTAGATCCTTCCCGAAACAGGGAGTAACATGTCACAATTGTTACACTCTGCAGAGGTGCATTGCTTTACCCATAAGAGATCAAATCCTTGTTGCACAACCAAGCATACTGTCCCGTCCACAATTTTGTGATGTGGGGCCTAGTAGATGATCCAAGCCTATCACTTCCCTTCTCCACAACCTCGCATGCCCACCCAATTCTGAAGCAAAACCTACCCCTGGTACCCCCCATCATGGTACACCTACCTCCGTCATCCCCTTACAAAACATCATAGACATCAAGTATCACGGGGGCACTAAGGGGTCCCAACCATGTGTTGGATCCTCCGTGAGGAATCTGCGACATCATGATAAGGTCGTCTGTCAACATGTGAAAGGATAAAGGTCGAGCTGACTTCTCTGTCGCATCCCAGATCACATGGTTAATGTGTATTATACGACGCTAGAATCACTGACAACACTGGTTATTAAGTCCTATATGATACTTTCAAGTGCAAATGGAACCTCGACCAACCACATATATCATACTGTGGTTCTGTTTGCCAACCATAATTGATTATCACCACTCGGGACTATAACCAATAGTTCATATTATTATGAAAATAATCTTTTGGGTCTCCTTTTTGAATATAGGTGATACCAAAATAAATTGCAAGTACTTTATAAACACATCAAAGGACATGGGCAAGTGACGAATTTTCCTTGTGAATGCAAGGTAGTGAAGTCGGATGCTTCCACTTAACCTTGTGTTGGTTTTGTCAAAATACCATCATTGTCCAGTAAGGACAATGTTTAAAGAAGCAAATAATGACTTAATGCATATTAATGTCTTGTCATGATTTACTTTCAGTTTATTACTCTTATTTGCGTGTCTTACCCACATAGGTTGAAAATTGATTTTAAAAATTTTAAATCATTTTCTTTGCATTTTTAAGAAAATAATATTATTTCTTCAAAGCAATAAATCTTAAACATTGTAAATAAGGCTAAAAGGAATTTATTTTGATTTAAGGATAATAAAAGAAAATACATCTATCCCTTTTATTTTAATACCAGAAAAAGATTTTATAAACCCCTTTATAACATTTATTTTTATAAATCCTAAGATTACTTGGAATTTCATATTTGGTATTTTTATAGAAAAGTAGATCAATTTTAATACTTAAAAGTGATTTTTATTTACTTTAAGGATTTTTACTTATTCTTTTATATTTCATTGAGAGATTTAATGGTTTAAATTTTTTAGTTTAAATTTATTTAACTAAAATATATAACTTAATATTTTTCCTAGGTAGTTCACATTTTGATATATCATAAGTATTTTTAGGATTTTTTGTATTTTTATAGCTCTTATAATTTATAGGTTTATTTTAATAAAATTTATTCTATTTACTAGTTTCTTTTTAATTATTTTTCTAAACGACTAGGCCCGGCCTACAACCCAACCCGACCCAAAAGGAAGGCCACTAGGTTGGGTCTATCCCTAAACAATGGCTTGCTTGGCCCATCCTGCCCGCATATCCATCACCAGCTCATGATTTCTCTCCCTCTCTCATGACGATGATGGCGCCGCCACGGATACACTCAATCCCGGCAACTTCGGCCACCTCGGGCACCAACGGTGGCTATCGACGTGGTCCTCTCCGGTGCATTGATTGGTCCCACTCGATTTGGAAATCGAACCCTAACTTACCCGCCCCTTCATCTCTATGGCTCTAGGGCTCAGTTTCCAAAGCCTCACCATGTTTCGGTGACTCTACCAAGCTGTGCTAGTGACACGATGGTGTGGTGGTTGCCTGCTCCTGCCATCTTTATCAAGGTGGTGCTGACATGGCTCGATGCGGGTTGAGCGCCTTGGTGCTCCTTGAGCCGCCACGCCAGGTCGTCATGGCTAGTTTGCTTCCTCTTATCAAGTTACGGTAAGGACGCCAAGTAAGTTGGTTCCTCTCTTGCCTCTATGGTCTCACTCTCACTCTCAGTAGCCAACCCTAATTAAGGTTCCTCCTTTTCCTATTCGATATATACCTCCCTGAGGTTTGTTTAGTGATGATGTTGAGCATGTTTTTCTCAACATGATTCAGTCTCAATGATTCGGGTGGCCATGTTAATCATATTCTAGTGACCTGTGTTGTTTTGATATTGTACCGTGCTTGTGGATTTGAATTCAAACAATGAATTTGAATTCAATTTATAGTATCCCATCTTAGCGGTTATTGACCAATTGTGGTGTTCTAGTTTGGATGAGATGCTTCAGCTAGTATTTACTAAAGTGTTGATTTGTACTATGCTCATGGAGATATTGGAGATGATTTAGATACCATGTACATACTAAACCTTTGATTCAGTGTTGCTTCACCAAATTCATTCAGTGATATTTAATAAATTGTATTTGTCTGATATGATGGTGATTACATGAATTAAATGATTCATAAGTATCTAACTAGGGAAAATGATTGAAAACAACATTGTTCTTGCTTATAGATTACCCAATTATTTATTGATTCTTTGGAATTTTATATAGTTAAGAAAATAGTGGCTTCTGCCATTCCTAGAGTTACCATTGTGGTGCCTTAATAGAGTGTGCATAGTGGATAAACTAGAGTAGTGTTATTTGCTGATATTGAGCTTGGCTATGTTGAATTAAATCATCCCTCTAGATGATCATGTAAGGTGTTAAACTTGTGTATAACCCATGCCAGTGATGCAAAGGCTGAGGCTCCCCTTTCTTATAGAATAAGAATAATTATTTATATAAGCTTTTATATCATCTGATGATCTTGTACTCCATTTGAGTATAGATCTGGGGATACATTTTCTATTCCATCTTTCATACCTATAAACTAATAAGAATAGATAATAATGCTTGATGATTGGTTAGCAACCTGCTCTAGTTATTGTCGTTGTTGTTATTAGCGCATGACTGAGGCTTGTGGATTTTGTGATTGTCCTTGCTCACTTGATCAATTGTCTGCTCCTCCTTGTGCTAGCCTTCTCCTCCTTGTACTGGTGGATTGCTCATCCTTGTGCTTATTGGCTTGCTCCTACTTGATCTACTAGCTATGCTCCACTACGTGACAATGGTGATGATTTTTTATTGGCGTTCTTGTGGATGGATATGTGATGTGATAAAAGTATGTTGCTAGCAGCTCATTTGCTACGATTGAATCCTATTTACATACTCTCTGGAGTTAGTCCTGTGTTGATAGTAGCTAACTACATGTTGGTGTGTGTGTTGTCTGCTTGCTAACTTGTTGTTGTGGATGAGATCAAGTGGAATGAGATCTTTCCTTAGCTTTTACTATTTCCTTTTACTTGGTGAAACTTGCCCCTTGCTAATGATGTTGGACTGGAGCAAATAATGTGATAAGAAGATATACCATAATGTCCATGATTATATGTTGTGTGGTGATATTAAACAATGTATTACACTATTAAAGTGTGAGAGTAAACTAATAAAACTAATCCCTATTTTTCTCTATTATTGCTTTTGTCTATTTCTTTTGCCGGAATCAAGATAAAGAAGAAAAGAAGTTCAAGAAATTAGATAGGAAAATAGTCTAGGATTTTTATTTATTACTTTTATATTTTCTTTTTTTCTTTTGTTGTAAAAACAATGTAAATTTTATTATGTAATAAAGATATTCTTTATTCTCTTATTATAATTTGTTCCTTTTATTTACTTGAGTAAATAAAATGTTTTATTGTGTATTAGAATAAAATTACCTTTTATTCACTTATTCATTCGTACAATATATACTTTACTATTTATTACTTATTATATTATCAAATCTATATACTTAAACAATTCAATTTACATTTTCTTCACTCACTTAAATACTCATTAATTTAATTTGTGAATTTTCCTAAATTCCTTTAAATTCAAATTTGAAATTCAAAACAACTTTTAATTTCGTTCCCAGAACACAAAAAATACCTAGAGATCATGTTAGAGTCCATATCACTCACTCAGATGCTCTACAACCTAATCAATCAAAGCAAGAGAAACTCTGACCCCTCTAGCTTTTAGTTTTGCAAAAAATTTACCTAGATTTTCAATTGCATGCATGCACATGCACAAAATCCTAATTCTATCCTTTGTTTGGTCCTAAACGCTGGGATGTTACAAAGTTGTTGGGGTTATTGAGACTGTTCTTGAAGATGCTAACTATAGGAAAAACCAATAAATCCATACCTATTTCATCTATAAATGTTTCTCCTAATAAAAGGTAAGCTTCAAAACATATTTAATTTGACATTCTAGTCATCTTTATTTCAATCAACTTCGGTTGTTATTTATGTAGTTTGAGTTTGAATACTAGAAAAAGGAGCAGGAAGAAGCAGGTAGAATAATGTTGTTTTTAGAGTTTTAGTAAATATGAACATTGACCTAAACTATATTTTAAGCTGATGTATGTGGACATCATTTGGGTTTTTTAAAATTTTATGGATAATTTAAATTTCTTGTCAAAAACATAGAAAATGCACCCAAAGCCGGACTAAATCACCCCATAGAATCTAGTCAAACATGTTGCAAGAACAACCTACTTGCGGATCACCCTTAGAAAACACAATATAAACCGTCCAGGCATAGCAATCCAGCGGCATAGAATAATTAGGTTGTAGAGTCGTGGGTGGCCTTCTAGAAGACCCAATCCAATGGTCATAGTTGGCCACTGGGGTCATCATCCAACGACCAAAGATGGGTGTTAGGATTACATGATTTTTGCTAGGTTTTGAGGGGGTTTTGAGATAGTCAATGTGGTTATATGGGGTTTGACCAACATTCAGATGAGCACAAGTAATTCAAAGGAAAATGTGTAAGGTTTCTAAATTTTGAATGCTACACACTATTCCAGCCTAGGACACCTCTAGGGCACCCAAAACCAATTTTGTTTGAATTTTGAAACCAATATTTAGGGTACCTACAATTAAAATTTTGAATTATCTAAGTATTACTAGAGAAAAAATCAGTATATAACACCACCATGAGAAAAATCCTAATTTCACAGGAATGGCCATCCAATGTGACTTAGCATTGGAGAAAAATTCCACGGGCCTTAGACATGCGGAATTCTTGTACCTTCCTAATTCAAATTTCTAGATTGAAAAAATGAAAATCATTTTTTCCATAGAACCCGAAAATCTCTAGTTAAAGAAGATTTTTACAATGCCAAGAGGCACCTCACTGCCAAGTGCGGGCTCATTCCATTGAGGGGTTCCATGTTTTTGGCACTAAGCATGATAACTAGGGTTGAAACCCAAGTAAACTCCTACTCGATGGCCATCCAGGTGAATTTGCCTATCCAAAATATTTGTATGTATTTTTTATATTTTTCCTGGGTATTAGGTCATATATAAGGACTTCATGAGTATGTATTTATTTTCTTATTTTTGAATTTTGTTTGGTTTGATGAAAAAAGGCCAAACTTTTCGGTGTGCGCAACCACGTAAGGGTTTCTAAATTTTAAATCCTACGCACTGATCCATCCTATGACGCACCTAGGGCACCCAAAAAAAATTTTGTTTGAATTTTGAGGCCAATATTCAGGATAACTACAGTTCCATTTTTTAATTATCCAAGCATTACTCAAGAAAAAAGCAGTATATAGATCCACCATGAGAAAATCCTAATATCTCGGGAATGGCCATCCAACATGACCTAGAGTTGGATAAAAATGCCATGGGGCCTTAGACATGCGGAATTCTTGCACCTTTTTTAAAAATCCACTCAAAATTTAAATCTCTAGATTGAAAAAATGAAAATCAAGTTTTTTCCGTAGAACCATGAAATCCCTAGTTGGAGAAGTTGGTTGAAATTCCAAGTGGCACCTACCTGCCTCATTTGGGAGCACTGCAACATGATAGCACGGACCAAACAACTTTAAAAAAAATTAAAATTTGCTTCAGATTTGACCAGATGACAAGTGGGTCTACTTCATTGGAATTTCCTAAAATATTGTACTTTCCTTATCCCTAAACTAAAATCGTGCACTTTTTTTATGCTTGACCCTTTTTCGCAAAATAGTTTCCGCTAGGTGGCTTACTCGATAAGGATTGACACGCGACACGCCAGCCTCAAAGAACATGCAGCACACACGTCGTTGCCTCCTCCTCCACTGACGCACTCCCAAAATTATGGCTATGCAATTATGTACCCAGAGAAGAGAGACAACGAGTAGCGAGTCATACCATCGTCTTCGCTTTGTCTTGATCATCAACATCGATTCTCGCCTCTGTTCCGCTCACCTTCCCTATTAATCCCTGTTCATCTCCTTCCTATTTAACTTCTCCCCTTCCCCCACAATCCTAGCACACCGCATCATCTACAGTCCCCCGCTTCATTAACAAAAGGTCCTCGTCCCCAACAGTACACCCATGTCCATCTTCTAGCTCCCGCCCACCGCAAAGGGGCTCTAGCCATTTGGGGTCCGCGAGAACAATGCCCTGTGCATTTGGGCCTTTAGCTTGAGGAGGATCCAGTGGAAGCTAACATGTGCCTTACTCGATGATGGCTATGGAGGCTATCATGAGTGTCGCATGTACGACCTCAAGTGTAATGAAAACTCGACATTGGAGGTCTGCTTCGCCAACCCCGAGGATGCAACTATGCTCTACGGTCGCGCCTACCACTATAGCTGTGAGATGGTGGTGTTCACCTGCGCCAACATGCATACCAACTACTGGGACTAGTTCCCCAATAGAGGAAGATTCATCCACTATGTCATGTTGGAGCTGCCGATGGTGGAGGGGGCGATGGCGCTCGAGGAACACCTGCCGATGGTGTTGGTGCTGGTGGCACCGCTGGTGCAGGAGTAGGTGCGATGAGGCACTAGACCAGCAGTAGTGCAAAATTGATGGGTGTACTTTCAGTTCTACTAGTATCAAGTAATCTTTTATCTTGATTGTAAACTTCTACTCGTAATGAAAACTTCTATTTAAGTTTATGCCCGAGTAGTGTTCTACTCGTAATCATGATAGTAAACTTATATTTCATTTTTGTCAGATAAGCGTTGACTTTTTCTATTCATGTTTCTTGGGAAGTTAGTCCTAGCTAAACTTGGTCTCATTATAATCATACACACCTCTACTTGGTTCCTAAGCATAAAACGACAACAAGCTTAGTCCCTTAGCGTCAATCCATCTCTGCCTCGCTTCCAAAAAACTAGCTATTGTGCTTGCCATTGGTTAGATACTTCTCTCTTACTATTTATTCTAAATTCAGGTAAATACTTGCCATCAGTACCCATACTTTCACAATACATCCATGATCTCTACACCCATGCCATGGATGGAATCAATCTAAGTCTACGCAAGTTATGCTTTGACAGGCTTCCTATAGAAGCCATGAAGACAAAGGCGTCGAACCAGATCCTCTGCAACTTTGACAGAGAGGTGTTGAGATGCTGCCTCAGGGGAGCCAGTTCTTCCACATGAATCCTTGGCATGAGGACCCAAACACCCTTCCAAAGCATTAGGAGCTCGACATCATCCACGACTTACCGCCTTGAAGCATCGATTCACCATGCTTGTCACTGATGGCCTTAGTAGGCCACCACGTGTGGCTAGAGGACATGGACACAGGACGTTAGCCAATAACAAAGAGAGGCATACAAAATATATAAATCAGTTAGGGTAGATTCTGAAGATGGAGAAGCAGTGAAGCATCGGAGACCATGCAGACCATGCAGATTGTGATTTAATAATTGTATTTTTATCTATCATTATTTAATAAATGGAAAAATTTAAGATTCGTTCAATTTGTTCCCATCTAGTTCATCGTTAAATACTTAACATGTAGTTCCCACACTGGAACCAAACTAGGCTAAATGTCTTTTATTTTCATGGATCTAATGTTCATGTACCAATAGACGCGTGTTGTCGAGTGGGTACGATCAATCGTATCATGGTTACAAGATCATCAGAACGTGACTTGCATGGCTATGTAGCCATTATGTATGCCTAGAGAGGCCACTTCGAGGCTTGGGAGGACTCGAGGATCAACTTCCTTGGGCATTCTTTCAATGCTGCTGACGCGCCTATGTGTAGGGTCCCACGGCTCCGTCTAGTTCATTCAAAAACCACCTAAACTACAATACTCATATTCGCAACTAAGCTCAAACTCCTGAAACATGATCCCGAGTTGGTACGATCAATCGTATCATGGTACCAAGATCAGCAGAACATGACTGACATGGTTGTGTAGCTGTTCGGCATGCCTAGAGCGGCCGCATTGTGGTTTGGGTGGTCTCAAGGATAAACTTTGTTGACTGCTATTTTTCCGATGTTGATGGGGCTAAGTGATGGATCCCGCACATTGAAAGGAATACAAACCTTGGTTTCAACTCCACTGATAGGTTGTGTGTTGGGTCACATGTGTCAGAAGAAAACATATGTATTTTTTATCACTACTGACGGGGCAAAAAAAGAGGTCCCACATGTAAGAAAACGAGTTAAACTGTGGGGACCCTAGATTAGCTATCTGATATACCCTTATGCAAACCACCACGATCCCAAGATCAATGCATTGTAGCGCATAACTTACTTAGTATCAAAGTACAATGTCCATTACAATACAAAAAACAAGTATTAAATAACAGTCGTATGACCTAGTCTTACATAATTGCCTCGTCGTGCATAGAGTTCAACATAGTAGTGGAAACTTCCAAACATAGAAGACCCACGCCATGCCTTAAACCCAACAAGCGACTGACTCGGAGAATGCCCTTGTTTGCGTAATCATCATTGTAGCCTTCATCTTCGCCATCTTCCTCATAGTCTGGCCAAGTTAATGTCTAGGTCAATGCAAGTGAGTACTTTTGAATGTACTCGCAAACCACCTTAAGCTATGGGAGTAGGATGGTTCTATCTAAGGTTATTTTCTAAATCAAATTCATTTATAGATATAATGTCTCTATATCTTTGTTAAAAAACATTTGAAGTTGATAACTACTAGGATGGGGTCACCTACTTTTCCTTTCTAGTCATCCTATGACCAAAATACTTACTTCATTTCCTGTCATCCCATGGCCAAAACCTTTCCTTACTTTCCTGTCATATCATGACCAAAATATTTCCAAAGCCTTTGATTTCTCAAAACATTTTTAAAAAAAAACATCGCTAAGCAACATCATTCCCAACCTTCCATAACCATGGACATGGCTATTCAAATAGTTTTACATTCTGTAGAGGTTGTACACTTTACCCACAAGATTTGGGTACCGTGCCCTGACCCTGCATGGATCATGGGTCATGTAACCAAATAAGACCCTCAGGATGCCTGCTCTAGTATGGGCGCCTACTCTATGAGTTGTTCTTCTCAACACCGAGGCTTCGGGAACCAAAGACCATCTATAGCGCATTTTCCACTCCATCGAGTGTGCACTTTAAATGAGAAGCTCATAGTATCGCCTGGCTGCATGACGATAGTTCATTTCTCCCCCAGGTCAATGTTCCCAACAAAGACCCTTCTCCATTGGGGAGACCCGTCTTCGAGGGATATGATCCCTTATAAGTAGTTACAACCCTTCCCATACCAGAATAAACAAACTTCAAGTCAAGCCCCATCCCATTCCAGGGTAATGTGGTTGCACAGTTTAGTTGTTCAGGAAAACTACATAGAACCAGGTGTGTTTTCATAAATATTTTTTTCTCCTTTTTCCTTCAAACTTCATTTGAAAAAAACCTTTCCTTTTGTCCAAAATTCATCTTCGTAAGGCAACCTTCCCATGGTTTAGAAAATAACACAATTTGTAAATCTTTCGAGGGGTTCCCAACCTATATTTTTTGCTTTGGCTAAAAGGGTTTCCAAGGGGAATGGTGTTAACCACCATCCTAATATACTATAGGATGAATAGGTATTATCAAAGGGTTATACTTAATAGTACCCTTCTGTAATAGCTTGGAGGAGCCAAGCTACTACGAGATTTAAATAACAATATAGTAAAACAATACAATCTGCATAAATAGATAAGTAAAACATGCATAAGGTAAATAGGAGGACAAGATGATGAGCAAGTGTCAACACCCGGATTTTTAATCCTAGATGCCCGTTATGCCATACCTCGCAATCCCAGGATTACCATTTTTACGAGACATAACGGATTGGATATCATAGTACATCATCCATTACAAACCATACATAAGGTCTTTACACAAATAAGGATCTCATGATCCAGTCTTTAATACAACAAGCAGCGGAAATAAAAGATAAGCGTAGCGGTGGGGTCCATCTTCAGGGGCACAGGCAATGTTGATGAAGGCAGATAGTCCTAGTTATCATAGCCGTCCTGATGACCATCCTCCTGATAGTCTCCTTCATAGTCTGGCCATGAGAATAGCCAGGGACAAAAGCCATGAGTACTCTTTAAGTACTCGCAAACTACTATTAACAGGTACTATAGTTCTAAATTAAAGTGCTAAATCTAAGTTTAACTATAAAGTTAAGTTGGAAACCTAAGCTGAGTTCAGAAGCAAAGAAAGATAAGATAAAGTTCTAGAATCACTTAAGCTGGGAAGCTATTGTCATAAACACAACCCTGGTGTGGTCAAGTCAAAGTTCATCATTCATTTCAAGTTATTTAGAAAACATCTGACAACGAAACAGTATGGCCATTCCAACTGTCCATAACCGCGGACGCGGCTATTCGAAAAGTTTGACACTCTGCAGAGGTGGTACACTTTCACCACAAGATTCGATACATCTGTCAGGGATAACCATGAATCATCATACTTAGTATGCAGATAATCAAACATAACCTTCCCTTTACACACCCTAGTATAAGCACCTCTCCTATGAGCATGGCCTCCCAACCATGACCATCAGTCATCTTGGGCACTGCATAGGTGGACATCATGAGAGGTAGCCTCAGCTCAAACCTCTCCCATGAGGGAACTAATACTAATGCATATAAATTTCCAGCTAAGCCTTACCCAATTCAGGTAATGTGGTTGTACGATAAATTTGGAATGGTATCGCATCCGAATCCAACCATCAGTTTTTATAAAAGGGTTAAGGCTCATGCCTCATCATTTTCATCATCATAAACCAGTTGTGCTTCTCAACACATGTCAAAACATCTCAATAGAATGACTCCTCATTCCAAAGTTTTCACAGTTCATTTTCACCAATTGTTCCCATCTAAAGTGACTCAAGTTTTTGATCTACTCTAAAATACTAAGTTAAGAGTGTTCACTAAGGTGGAAGGATGGGATCAATCTCATGCCATAGAATGACATCTAAGGTTTTCTAAGTAGGTCAAGTTTTATACTTTTTATGCTACCTTCAAAACAAGTAAAGAACTTTGTGTAAACTAAGGGAGGTAAAACTTGTCAATAAGACTTGAGGTACTAATAGTTAAAGGGGTGTGATCAAAGCATGCCTAAGGCATCTTTGCTAAACCATCTAGTTGTTTCTAGTTTGCTGAGCACTAAACTTGCAAGAGTTAAATCTTAGGTATTGCTAGCTTGCTAAGGGTAGCTTGCACTGTTAATGGTGGCTTGCCTTGGGTGGTGCAGTGGTTGAAGTTTTCTTCGTATTCTTCTTCTTCTTGGTAGAACTCCTCCTCGAAAGCTTAGTCGGTACTAGCGTCTATAAATACATAGGGAGTGCACAATCACCAAACAATACTTCACTAGGCTAAGTAGCATTCTAAGACACACAATTGATGATCTATTATCATCACAAGCATCACAAGTTTAATTCAAAGTTTCAACCTTTTTAATTTAGAAAAGTAATTTCTACTCATTGAAATATTAACTACAATTTAATATTCACCACCAAAAATGGGATCATGTGGACACATGTCCTCACCACATATTCTAACATGTGGGAATGAGATTTAAGGGTTGGATCAATATTACTTTGGTTTTAAGTTCATTATTTAATGATTTAAAGTGACTAGAAATGCCTATATAAAATTATTTTGGTACTAGTCCAAAGTCACTGCATGTAAACCTTAATATTATTACATATTTGGATAGATATGATGAAATGTGATTTTGAGGGTTGGAATCAACTCAAAAGCTAACTTGGTTGATTTTAGAAAAATGTTGCAAGTTGCAAATGCTTCTGTTTTGTTATTTTTATTAGGAGAGATCTATAACTCTAATTGAATTAAAATCCAACGGGCTTGGATAGATCATTTCAATACCTTTCAGGAAAAATTAGTTTCATGCAATTTGGATTTCTAAAACTCTCTGAATTGATTTTCAAACTAGGGGACAGAAACTAGGTTTAACTAAAAAGAAAAAATCCAGATTTGAACGGGTGGGCTAGCTGAAAAAGACTTGGGCTGTGGCGCCCATCAAGACGTGGCTCAACTGACAGGGGGTCCCGCTTGTCAGTGGCACTTAAAACGCGAAACGGTACGCGCGATGTGGGCTGTAGGATTAGAATAGGAATCTACGGCTGAGGATCGTCGTCGACGACGAACAGGTCGCCGACGAGCTCGAACCCTAGCGGCTCGGTGGGGGTCTACTGGGGGCGTACCAGGGCTCCAGCGGGGTCGGCGAGGCAGGAAAACGACATGGAAGACGACGGTGAGGCGAGGCACGGTTGCGGCGGAGCTTGGGGTGGTCACAATCAACTGCGCCCTTCTCCTCCTGCCGCGGCTGCTCCGGCTCCAATTCCGGCGAGGCAGAGCTCGCCTTGCTCCGGCTAGAGGTGGGTGAGGTTCAGAGAGGTGAGGGAAGTGGAATGGTGTGGAGAGATGAGGCTGGGGAGGGCTCCTTTTATAGGCCCGATCGTGAGACCGAGCGGGATGGGCAGTCGACGGTGGCGACATGGCAACAGCGGGGTAGAGGCATGGCTGCGGGTGGTGATCGATGTGTGGTTCCCTGGCAGTGCTCTAGAACTTGAATGCGGCCGTAGGGGCGGTGGCACGCGGTCTGGGCGAGGTGGCACTCTGAGAGGCAGAGGCGGCGGTGTCCACGGCGAGCGGTGGTTGTGAGGCTTTGGGCGGCCAGCGGGGGTGTCTGGGCTGTTCTCTAGGTCGAGGCGGAGCAGCGGGCGTGGGCTGCTACCAAGGGGCGGTCTGTGCGAGCGGGGACCGAGCGCGCTTTGGGGGCAGCACTGGCATGGTGCGGTGGCACTGGGCGCGGTTTGTGCTCGGTGGTCCACTGCTGCTCTTGGCTCGGGCAAGGGACAGGGGGTGGCGGTGAGGTGTGAGCTACCTCCTAGACATGGAGAGAGAGGGGGATATGGTCTGCTGCGGCGGGGCAAGGTTTGGCCGGCGAGGCATGGCTCGGCATGGCATGGCATGGGGACTAGGGACAAGGGAGAGGGGTCTTAGGGGTTTGGTTAGATCAAGAGGGGACAGAGGAGATAAATGAAGATCATTTGGGGGCAAAACCCTTAGTAAACAGTGAGCTAGGATTAGAGTAGAGATTATGCATGCCAAGTGTTTGATTAAATGGCCGCATGAAAGAAAGTTTTGAATTTTGGTTTCAAATTTTTTGAGTGATCTCCACTAGTGATAGGTAGTCTCTGGTTGCAAGGGTTTTGAAAATGGAGCTCAAAGAGATGGTTTTTGAAATAGGGGTGATCTATGCATATGCATTAGATTCAATTTTAAACTATCATTTAAAATAGTTAACATAATATTTTTAGCAGATCAAAAGGTGGGCCTTGGTACCTCATTATGTGTACTAGCAAGGGGTACAAAGATCAAGAATTGTTTCTGTTAAGTTTTGAGTACTAGGAATAGCCAAAGTAGGCATGGGAGTTAAATTTGCCAAAATGACCATTCCACCTTTTTAATTCTTTTTGATTTGATTTTCTTTAGGAAAAGTTTGGGAATGATGTAGATGATGTTTAAATCACCTAAGAAACATTTTACAAGCATTGGATCACTCAATCATGGCAATTCAAAACAACTCCTATTTTAAATGCACACACATATGAATGCTTTCATTTTAAATTTGGAAAAGTTTTTGTTAACCCTATTTTTGGATGATTTGATCTTGATAACCTTGGATTGAAGTTTTAGGATGTTACAGCAAGTAGGTGGCTTGCCTTGTTCAGCAAATTGTCTCTAGTATTCTTTGTAAAATTTCTCAAAATCTCATTCTTTCTCGTAACCTCCTTCATTCGTATCCAGCGTCGCGAAAAGGAAAAACACACATAGAACAAGCACCAAATCAACATACAATCAAACAATGACACCAATATATTACCATTTTAAACTACAACAACAAAACAATCCTACTAGTAGGTAAATGTATTATGAACACACAACAACATCACTCAAAAATCTAGTTCAAAACTTTAATTGTGAAACATTTAATGAACCCTAGTTAAATAAATGGATTTTTATCACGACCAAGCTCTACATACCAGCAGTACACAAACTTTATATCACTGCATATATAATTAAATAACAAAGCCACTAGAAGTGGTTTCATCATTTTACCATTTTTATTTAATATCTTATGATTTTTGTACTAAAAACAACCCTTGCAGTAGTAATTAATTTCTTAGAAAAGCACACCAGTTCAATAAATTCTAAGATAAATGGGGTGATACACCTCCTAGAACCACATCATTGGGAGTTGGAATCAACTCAAAAGCATGCATAAAAATCCCTATAGAAAATCCTAAAAATATATCTATAATTATTTTGTGAAACACATCACGGAATGTCTATAAGTCTAAACAGTACTAAACCAATTTTACAGGCAGGGTAATCAGACAAGTAACACACACAAATTGGGTTTGCCACTTTTGGGGTGCTGGATTAATAGTGGTGGATTTTAGAGTGTAAACAACCTATTTAAGAAGATTAATGTATCAGCAATTCTACACATTTTTCTTGGAAATGAGACCTAGGCCACTGGATAGGGTATTCAGAGTAGATTCTGGAAAATTTTGAATCATCCCAAATGGATGCCTATATATTTTTGTGTGGAATTTATAAACTAATAGATCTAACAAAATTATTAAAAGAAAAACTAGCAAAAAACTCTACACGGGCAGATCTGACGGCCTGGCCAACATAGTGTTGGGTCGGCCTGGATCTTCTTTCGTGCGTGCAGGAACCGTGGAGGTTTGAACTTGCTGTGCGGAGCCTGGTGGTCAGTGGTTGTGGCAGAACGAAGGGGTATGAGGACACCTGGGCCATTTGATTGGAACGAGATCGATGGCTCTGGCTCGTCGTCGACCTCTCAACGTAGGAGGCAAGAGCTAACCCTAGCAGCGGTACTGTGGGGGACGGCGAGGCTCACCTAGGACAGGGGCAGAGCTGGGGGTAGTCAGAGTTGACGTGGTGGTCGACAGTGGTGTTAGCGATTCCCTAGTCTAGCTCCTTCTCTTCTATATGCCGACACATACGTGGTGACTACGACGGCTCGGGATCCCAACTTCATGGTCAACTTCGTCGTCCTAAAGGAAAACACCGGTGGTGTCAAATGTTCCATGTCCAAGAGAGCATGTGCATGCAGATAGAGTGAATACAGGGTGAGAGGGGGACAACAACCTCACCCATGAGCTTGTAGAACTGCAGATGAAATTTAGGTTTCCACGGCGAGGGAGAGCGAAAGGTTGATCCTCTTCTCCCGGGAGTTGGTGTGGTGGGAGGAGAGTGGAATGGTGGTGGTTGGGAAACACGCGGTGGCATGTGGCTTCTTATTCAAAGAGGGGTGCCGATGGTGCACCACGTCTACTGTGGGTCGAAGAGAGAGAGAGAGAGAGAGAGAGAGAGAGAGAGAGAGAGAGAGAGAGGGTGACACCGAGGGATTGGTCGTTTGGGGCGGTGGTGGAGGGTTGTGCGCTCAGTCGCTGTTTTTTGGACGTAAGATCTTGTCCAGGAACCATTGTGAGGGAGGAGAGACAGAGAGAGGGATGCATGTGCGAGCTGCTCGATTCAATGCTGAGCTCACCGGCTTTTGCAGGCAGCAACATAGAGAGAGGGTTTGGCGTGCGTGCGGGTCTAGGCTGTTGATCACTCTCTCCACTAGCGGGTGTGGTCGGAACCGACCGGGGGCGAGCGTGGGGTGCGCTAGGTGGCTGTGGCTGAAGTGGCGTGGTCACCAACCATTGGGGGCTCACCGGTTACGGGATTGAGAGGGAGTGGAGGGTTGCGCATCTAGGAAATTGTAGCTAGCAGAGGGAGTGGGTCCGGTTGGAGGGGACATGTGAGAGGGAGAGGGTGGCATGCATAAAAGAGGATCTTACAAGATCTTCCTCTCTCCTTCTCATTTTCATGCTCAAGACCACATGGTTGGGTTGGGGAGTGTGGTACTTGACCAGGGAAGTGAGGTTGCTAGCTAGGGGATTTCGTTTGAGTTTCAAGTGGTTGCATTTGAATTTGAGAAAAAAGGATGATCTAGCTGCAGATTGTTGTGATGCCTACAAAACCTTGTTGGTTTAAGGTCTTCAAAACTCCATTTGCAAAAGGGAGTGGATGGTTGTGAAAAGTAGGTTATGGTGGTTAGAGACATATCCTGCATGGATCCAAACTATCCATGGTGGACTAAGTAGCCACTGCCAAAGTTAGAACTTTTCAATAGTGCCATAGACATATTATTGTCAAGCCTCCAAAACCATCAAGGACTAGTGGGGAAAAAGGGCTCTTGACCAGTGCAGTGGTGTGTCTTGCAAGAGCACATGACCATGTACAAGTTGGTACATTTGCATGGCCTTTGAGGTTTATAGTTAAATATAATTTGAGCTACAAAGTTTGAATAAAATAATAGATTTTGACAACAATATTTGAGGTTTTTCTCTAGGGTTTTTGTTAGGTTCAAAATGAGTTATGTTTTCAAGTGAGATGGTGATCTAGCTCATCTAGGATAACATCCAACAATAGCACACAACCATCACACCCATAAAATAGGAGATCAAGGCAATTCATTTATTTTAACAACTAAAGCTAGCATCACAAACTCTGATGCATAACATAGAAAGTTTTTGTTCTCCCTAAATTTTAGCATCTCTTCAAACTCAAACAAGAACATGGGGTGTTACACAGCAAGTAAGCCATGTAACGGAAATCAGCGTTAGATCTGTTCAGAGGCACGGATGTAACGAGTCCACGTTAGCTGGTGGTATTTCTCCAATTGACCGTTTTGCAATAGCACAACTCCAATTTCCGAGTGAGATGGATCACAATCGTAATTAATGCAATGGATCTCGGCCTAGTGACAATAAGGGCATCCCCAGCAGGCCGGCGTAAAACCGCGACCC
This sequence comes from Avena insularis, assembly GCA_023614405.1. Lineage (NCBI taxonomy): Eukaryota > Viridiplantae > Streptophyta > Magnoliopsida > Poales > Poaceae > Avena > Avena insularis. The sequence goes on along the minus strand of CM042690.1, from coordinate 258,357,801 downwards.
AAACGGTCCATTTCTGTCCGAATGGGTTGGTCCACAAATAGAAAATAGGCCATGGTCCGGCCTGTATGTCCAGTGCGCGCAGCGGGGCGACCCATACTTTCTGCCATGGGTAGATTTTGGCCATCATTGTGGTCACCAGAGCCGACACAGGTGTGTTTGCAGCACCTTCCCACTGCCCCTCTGTTTCCCACCCTTATTTCCCGCTGCTAGGCTAGTTCCTGCCGCTTCTGGACGGTTCTTGCCGCGTCCAGGTGCAGGCAATAAAATGAGAGGCCAGTGGCGGTGGATTTCCCACATCCTCCCAAAGACCACCATGCTTGGCCTCCGTCTTCCCGCCCAAGGCGTGCGCAACCGAGGCCGGGGAGCATCGGGGGAGTTGCCGGCGCTGGACCGACAGGCATCCCAATTGGCGCGAGGGAGTGCGTGACCGTTCGAGGTACCACGCAACAGGACCACCGACGAGGGTTTGTCACGCGACGTCCACAACAACATCATGCTGCCAGAGTACCAATAGCGGCAAGCACTCGAACAAGAGCTTAGTGAGGTCATGGACATGATGTGCGCAAATCCGGGCGACGCGGCCTTACATGCCCGCCTCATCCAAGTTTGGGAGGACCTAGAGATGTATAGGACGGTCTACCGCTCTGCCCAAAAGGAGTGGGGTCTTGTTCCCCCGCTGCTAGCGTCATAGCCAGCACAAGTTTAGGTTGTTGTATCCGCCGCGTCGTGGCCAACGGGCTTGTAAATATGCAACTATTAATAGATGTTTTTAATTGCGATCTTCACTGTCACACTTGTTTGATCGACATTACATACATAGTTCAAACACATTAATGGAAGATAAACTAGGAGATAAATAGATCATGGTCTTCTCCTTGTCCTCTTCTACTCATTGGAGTCGGAATGTTAGTGGCGACGGCACATGCTGTCGTTGAAGACACTGACGGTGAGTATGGCTTCTCCGTCGTAGTTGAAGACGAGGAAGTGCCCGACTTCGATTTGGTGTGCACGGAAGAACTCCTTCCAACCATTGGCAAGGTACATATGACCGTATTGGTCGAATAGCACCTCCACGGACCACTTTCCGGTGGCGCTCCCGAACACGTGCAGCAGGACGTGGTGTGGCTCTTGCCCGTCTACAATGGACACGAACTTCTAGGGAAGGCGCAGCCTGTCCCAATTCTTGCCCAAGTGCATGGTCACGGCGAACTCAAACACGTCAAGGTTGATGGTGATGGGATCGAGCTCGGGTGATGACGGTGGTGGCGACGCCGATGGTGACATAGGAGGTGGCGGCGAACCGCCACGCCCTCCACGTCTTCCTCGATGGCCTCGACCACGACTAGGGTCCGGTGGTCGTCCAAGACAACCTCCCCTAGATCCAATGCTGTCGGCCATGGCTAGCTAGCGCAGTACCTGCGGTGGACCGGTGGTGATGGGAGGGATGGGGAGAGTGTGGAAGAAAATGGCCGCGGATGGCCTGTTAGAAGACCATGACATTGGATTGCGGCGCAAAGGCCGTAACGCCATTGATGTGGCCGTGACAGGAGAGCGGGCATCGGGTTCCACGGTCGATACCATATTACTCCTGATGAGGACATCCCTACAATTACACCTACCCCAATTGCTAATGAAGTTGTTCCAATTGCAAAGAAGGATCAATCCAATGAGATAAGGATTGGACCAATCACAAGAGCTCGTGCCAAGCTACTAGAACAACAGGTGAACTTGTTTCTTAATAAACCTGGTGTTTTAATTAATGAGAATTTTATACTACCTAAGTCTTTGAATTATTGTATGATCAGGTACTTAGGAGAAGAAGGCATAGCACAGAGTGAGGAGCTGAAGGAACATGGCGTGTTGATCAATGAGGAATGCACGAGGGAGGAGAGGGAGGAAGCGCAAGGAGCTATCCAAGACGAAGATCAACAAGAGGAGGAAGTTCTCTGCCCCGGCAGAGAAAAGCTTCGTTTCTTTGCCACGGCAGGCTGCCGCGGCAGGAAAATCGACTAGGACTCTGCCACGGCAGAGCCAGTCTTGGCCGAGCCACTTGTGGCCGCTTTGTATCCAGGTTGGGTGGAACCAACTCGGGTTCCACCATAGGCCGCCGCCTCTTGGACCCATAAATATATGGGGGCGTCGTAGTTTAGGGTTTAGACCACGTTAAAATATTTTGGAGTTGTTTCTTTCATAGAACCTCTGAAATTACCCTGTGTTCGAATTTACCAACTATAATTGAGTGTGATCTGTTGTTCCATTGGGAATTAGTAGATTGCATACTACCGCTGCGTGCACAAGTACAAGAGCTGCGTGGTGTTGTGAATATCCTACAAGGTTTGAGAGCTGTTGCATTGGCATCAGGGATCGAGCGGGAGAGTTCATAGCTACAGGCTAGTTATCTATCATCCACTATCACCATTGACAAGTGCTTGCTGAGAAGATCGGGCCACCCCATATCATCTTGGTATCAGATTTCCTCGTTGCCTCGGTAAGCAATCCACAATCCATCCATAGATTAGAGAGTGTTTTTAGTCCTATCCAGAAAAAGCCCCACAAAAAGAGTTGTCATAGACTAGATTGCATCGTAGACGAGTAATAGTTGTTGGTCGTGTTCATCCTTTAGTTTCGATCTAGATCTGTTCTTCGTAGTTTTGTTCTCTTGTTTTTAGTCGTTTGCCACCATGGTTTTCCACCACTATCCAATCAGATCCGATTTACTCTAAGAGTCCTAGTCTTCTACTCTTGGCTGAGTCGGAATTCAAAAAAAAATACTTTCCAGGTTACCGAGTCTGCCACGGCAGGATTTCGGCATCTTTTTCTGCCACGGCAGGACTTTCTGGGTTATCAAATCTGCCACGGCAGGTTTTTTGCGTTTTTCTCCGCCACGGCAGGACTTTCTCGAGTTACTGTTACCACTCGTGCACGCTTTTCGCAGTTTGCTGCCACCGTTCTGCCACGACACCATAATTACAAAGTGTGGCCAATTTGCACTTTTCCAAAACCTTTAGCCACAGCCAATCTACTACATAGGTGTAGGAACTTGCCTATTGAGACTAGTTTCCTCTCCAACAGGCTGCTCTTAGGACTTTTGGTGTCGTACTTTGTAGTTGGCCGTGTGTTATCTATCAAAAAAAAGCAAGATAGCAAAAGGAAAAGTATCAAGGAAAAGCTATCCAAAAGAAAAAGTTGTATAAAAAAAGAGAATTTGAGCAAGAGGCCTAGTTGTTATCTTTGTGCACTGGTAGATTGAGAAATCTTGTGCCTGTTTACTTTGAGCTTTGCTAGTGTCTCTCGAGCGTAGTGCAACACCCTTCATAGTTGCATTGCCACGTTTTTCTCCACGTGTGTGTTTCTTGGGTATTTGTACGATCATCACTAGGACTTGTTTGCGGTGTAGTTAGGATACCATACCTACAGCTCCACCATAAATACCTTGTGTGCCTTGTGATCGTTCTCTATACCTTTGATATTCACTTCATCACATCCAGTGCATCAGTCTTTGATTTCGTTGGTAGAGCATCGTTATTCACTTTGGAACGGTAAGATCTCCTTTCTTATTAGTTGTGAGTGAGCTGTGAGAGTTCCACCATACAGATTTTTGATTTTGTGCACTAACCTATTGATCATGTCTTCTAGTGATGATGATGTTGTGATGCAGAAAAAGAAGGATGAGGAACTCGTCAATTGACGTGAATATAAGGCTTTGAAGTCCCACTTGACACGTGTGTTTACTCACGCGACAGATGCCATTGACAAGAATCTCCAGGATATGAATGTGATATTGGATCACCATGTTGGAATAGTGGATACTATTCAAACACAAGTGGCTACGCTCAATGTCAATGTCACCGCTTTGCAGCAGTCCATTGAGGGTTTGACAGCCACTTTGCATAGAAGGGAAGAGCCTCAACATGATGATGGCTTTGATGAGTTTGATGAGGGTAGCACTGTGGATGTTGCTCCACATGTTGGCAGGGGACGTGCTATTCCCCATGCCCATGTACCTACCCCAGCACCTACCCATGCACCTGCTCATGGCCGTGGGTATGCTCCTCTTGGGCGTGCTCAACGTGTTCCCAACCAAACTGTTGATGATGGTTAGGCAAGCCAAAATTCTCAATTCCTAAGTTTGATGGTTCCATTGATCCTGAAGACTACCTCACATGGGAGTTGAAGATTGAGAAACTCTGGTGCTTATTTGACTATCCAGAAGATAAGAAGGTCAAACTTCCAGCATCTGAATTTGATGGTTATGCTTTGCGTTGGTGGGATGCTCTTGTGCAACATAGGAGGGAGGACAATGAACTTCCTGTGATGGATTGGCGCGAGATGAAGCAAATCATGAAAGCTTGTTTCGTCCCAACCAACTACTTGCGTTCAGTTTTTGATAAATTGACGCAACTGAAGCAAGGAACAATGACAGTTGATGAGTACTACATGGAGATGGAGATGCTTATGCAGCGTGCTAGAATTCGTGAGTCCATTGAGATGACCATGCAGCGATTCCTAAACAATTTGAAGTTACCAATCAAGAGCATTGTTCGTCATCACAAGTATGAGACCATGAATGAGTTGTTGCATCATGCTAGAGAGGCCGAATCCCAGTTGGCAGAAGAGGCAAAGTCACGTACTCGTTTTCCACCCTCCAGCAGATTTTTTGCCAGACCTATTCCTCCTACAGCTGTGTCACCAGCTGCTGTTCCGTTTACACCATCGTCCAAACCAGCAAGTATACCTTCGTTTGGTTCGAATGCTCGGAAACCCGTTGCTCCTGCTGCTAGCTCGGGTTCCAACATGTCTACTGCACGTACTCGTGATGTGGTGTGCCACACTTGTGGTGGTAGAGGTCACTACAAGAAGGATTGTCCAAACAGCAAGGTTATGTTTGTTAATGAACAAGGTGAAGTAGAAAGTGGAGATGAAGTTTCTGATATTGATATTGATGATGGTGAGGATGGTGCTGATGCATATGCTGAGCGTGCACCAACTATCATCGTGTCTTCACGTGTACTTAGTGTGCAACCGATTGAGGAATCCCAGCGTTGCAACTTGTTCCAAACAAAAGCTCTAGTTGGACCAAATAAAGCTTGCAAGGTCATTATTGATGGAGGTAGCTGCAGAAATCTTGCAAGTAAGGAATTATGTGCCAAACTAAATTTGACATACTTACCTCATCCCAAGCCATACTACATACAATGGTTGAGCAACAATGGTGAGATGAAGGTAAATCATATGGTACGAGTGAACTTTCAAATAGGGCCATACAAAGATTCTATTGATTTTGATGTGGTTCCTATGACTGTTTGTCACCTCCTATTGGGTCGGCCATGGCTCTATGATCGCCATGTGCAACACAATGGCCGAGCCAATACATATCACTTGGAATTCAAAGGAAGAAAGATTACTATGCAGCCAATGACACCACAAGAAATTGTGAATGATTCTCGCCAGAAGATAGAGGTGAATTTGAAGGAAGATACTACCACTCGGCGAGATTGTGTGACAGCTGTTCCTGATGTAATTGAGCCTAAATTGAGTGATATAATGAAAAGTAAGAGAGTGCCTGGTTTATTGATATTAGCCACTAAGGAAGATATGAGAGAATTTTGTGAGGATCCTACAGCCATGCCACTTGTGCTCATGTATAAGGGCGAGGTATTGGTTTCTAACGACATGACCCCTATTTCTCTTGGTGTTTCATCTGCTTTTGGTGACTTTGGGGATGTATTTCAGAAGACGACCGCAGGTTTGACTCCCTTGCGTGGTATAGAACATCAAGTGGACTTGATTCCTGGCGCCACACTTCCCAACCGTGCACCCTACAGGACTAATCCCGAAGAAACTAAAGAAATTCAGAAACAAGTACAAGCATTGTTGGAAAAAGGGTACATTCGTGTCTCTCTTAGCCCTTGTGCTGTTCCTATTATTTTAGTTCCTAAGAAAGATGGTACTTGGCGCATGTGTGTTGATTGTAGAGCGATTAATAACATCACTATTCGATATCGTCATCCTATTCCACGCTTAGAGGATATGCTAGATGAATTGAGTGGTGCTGCTATTTTCTCTAAAATTGACTTGCGTAGTGGTTATCATCAAATTAGGATGAAAGAAGGGGTGAATGGAAAACTGCTTTCAAAACTAAATTTGGTTTGTATGAGTGATTAGTTATGCCTTTTGGTCTTACTAATGCACCTAGTACTTTCATGCGTTTGATGAATCATGTTTTGAGAGAGTTTATTGGTCGTTTCGTGGTTGTTTACTTTGATGATATACTCATATACAGCCACACCGAATCTGAACATTGCACTCATATTAGACAAGTTTTGCAAGTGTTACGTGATAATAAACTATATGCTAATCTTGAGAAGTGTACATTTGCAAAAGATAAGGTCATATTCCTAGGATTTGTTGTTTCTAAACATGGAGTATAGGTGGATCAATCTAAAATTGAATCAATTCAGAATTGGCCTACTCCAATGAATGTAAGTCAAGTGCGTAGTTTCCACGGTCTCGCTGGTTTCTATAGGCGCTTTGTGAAAGATTTTAGCACCATTGCTGCACCTTTGAATGATTTGACAAAGAAAGGTGTTCCTTTTATATGGGGCGCGGCCCAAGACATTGCTTTTGATACTTTGAAACGTTTGCTTACTTCTGCACCCATTGCTGCATTTACCTGATTTTCGAAGCAATTTGAAGTTGAATGTGATGCTAGTGGTATAGGCATAGGTGGCATTTTGATGCAAGAGGGTCGGCCTATAGCTTATTTTTCTGAGAAATTGACTGGTGCTCGTTTGAATTATTCAATCTATGATAAAGAATTGTATGCACTTGTTAGAGTACTTGAGGTTTGGCAACATTATTTGTGGCCAAAGGAATTCATCATACATTCTGATCATGAAGCATTGAAATACTTGAAAGCTCAATCAAACTTGCATAGAAGATTAGCTAAATGGGTTGAGTTCATTGAGTCTTTTCCTTACATCATTAATTATAAGAAAGGAAAAGAGAATGTTGTTGCTTTCGCTCTAGGAAGAACATGCTATTAACCAATCTTGATGTTAAAATTCCTGGATTAGAAGCTATTTGTGCACTTTATGCAACTGACCATGATTTTGCTGAACCATATCGTTTGTGTGCTCTTAGAAACGCATGGGATAAGTATCATATACATGATGGATATTTGTTTCGAGCTAACAAACTATGTATTCCAGAATCATCGCTATGCTTTGTTTTAGTGCAGGAATCACATGCTGGTGGTTTGATGGGTCACTTTGGGCGTGAGAAGACGTTGCTCATGCTTGCTGATCACTTTTATTGGCCCAAGATGAGGCATGATGTGTACAGATTTGTGAGCCGATGTATTACATGCCACAAGTTGAAATCTAAGCTGAAGCCTCATGGTTTGTATACACCTCTCTCTGCACCTACTATTCCATGGGAAGACATTAGTATGGATTTTGTGCTAGGTCTACCTGAAACTCAGAGAGGTCATGATTCTATATTTGTGGTAGTAGATAGGTTCTCTAAGATGGCTCATTTTATTGCCTGCCACAAAAGCGACGATGCGTCGCATGTTGCTAACTTGTTTTTTAGAGACATCGTGAGATTACATGGAGTACCAAAGACGATTGTTTCTGACCGTGATGTGAAGTTCATGAGCTACTTTTGGAAGACCTTATGGGGGAAGCTAGGAACGAAGTTGTTGTTCAGTACTACATGTCATCCCCAAACAGATGGTCAAACGGAGGTGGTGAATAGAACATTGTCATAGCTGCTAAGGACCATGATTAAAAAGAATCTGCGGGAGTAGGAAGAGTGTTTGCCACATGTTGAGTTTGCTTACAACAGGGCTGTGCATTCAACTACTCAGTTTTGTCCTTTTGAGGTGGTGTATGGTTTCCCCGCCACTTGATATATTGCCTCTGCCATTACATGAGAGAGTTGATATGGAGGCATCAAAACGTGCTGATTATGTGAAGAAAATACATGAGAAGACTCGAGAGGCTATTGAGAAGAAAGGCAAGAACATTGCTGCTGCACGGAATCAAACACGAAAAGAAGTGTTGTTCGAGCCTGGAGATATGGTTTGGGTGCATCTACGCAAGGATAGGTTCCAACTACTTCGAAAATCAAAATTGAAGCCACGTGGTGTTGGTCCTTACAAGGTGTTAGCCAAGATTAATGATAATGCCTACTCGGTTGATATACCTATTGGGGAGTTTGGTGGAGTTAGCAACAGCTTCAACATTGCTGATTTGTCACCATATGCTGGAGAAGACCTTGGAGCGTCGAGGTCGACGCCTTTTGAAGGGGGGGAGATGATGAGGACATCCCTACAATTACACCTACCCCAATTGCTAATGAAGTTGTTCCAATTGCAAAGAAGGATCAATCCAATGAGATAAGGATTGGACCAATTACAAGAGCTCGTGCCAAGCTACTAGAACAACAGGTGAACTTGTTTCTTAATGAACCTGGTGTTTTAATTAATGAGAATTTTATACTACCTAAGTCTTTGAATTATTGTATGATCGGGTACTTAGGAGAAGAAGGCATAGCACAGAGTGAGGAGCTGAAGGAACATGGCGTGTTGATCAATGAGGAATGCGCGAGGGAGGAGAGGGAGGAAGCGCAAGGAGCTATCCAAGACGAAGATCAACAAGAGGAGGAAGTTCTCTGCCCCGGCAGAGAAAAGCTTCGTTTCTCTGCCACGGCAGGCTGCCGCGGCAGGAAAACCGACTAGGACTCTGCCACGGCAGAGCCAGTCTTGGCCGAGCCACTTGTGGCCGGTTTGTATCCAGGTTGGGTGGAACCAACTCGGGTTCCACCATAGGCCGCCGCCTCTTGGACCCATAAATAGATGGGGGCGTCGTAGTTTAGGGTTTAGACCACGTTAAAATATTTTGGAGTTGTTTCTTTCATAGAACCTCTGAAATTACCCTGTGTTCGAATTTACCAACTATAATTGAGTGTGATCTGTTGTTCTATTGGGAATTAATAGATTGCATAATACCGTTCGTGGTCACGGATGCGTGCGCAAGAGCGTGGTGTTGTGAATATCCTACAAGGTTTGAGAGTTGTTGCATTGGCATCAGGGATCGAGCGGGAGAGTTCATAGCTACAAGCTAGTTATCTATCATCCACTATCACCATCGACAAGTGCTTGCTGAGAAGATCGGGTCACCCCATATCAACTCCTATGTTCGTGCCCATGGCGCGTGCGCCTGCGATGGGCAGCGAGCAGTGGAAACAGCGGGCATCTCGACACCTCCGGTGGCTACGAGTCCCAAGAGGTAATGTAAGACTGAAATAATCACTCCCCAAGTGCAAGGTCCAATACGCAGCATTAAGCTGGGTACGTGGCAACAGATCAATATCGCTGGTCGATGGGAAAAAGTCTAAGGGCTTGTTCGTTTAATCTCTTAGAGCCATGGATTGGACTGGATTGCAGCCCAATCCAGATCATCCAGCCCGGTGAGATTTTTTTCCAGCCCAACACCTTTGTTGTCTTCGTTTACACCTGGACTGGATTATTAGTCCGGTCAATCCCATCGTCTTCAACTGAGTAGGTTTGGAAAAACATTATCTCCAACCGACCCATGGAACAATTTCACCCATGTCGGTTGCTTGGGGTTGAATCCATGTCTGGAATTGATCCAGGTGTGGATTTGGTGGATCCTGGTGCTACACCCAATCCAAACTTGTATAATTTCACCCATGGATTGAATCCCTAGCACCTCAAAGACACGTTCGTTTATGCCTGATGGATGCAGGGATTAATTTGAAACTAACAACGGTTGCTTGGGGTTGAATCCATGTCTGGAATTGATCCAGGTGTGGATTTGGTGGATCCTGGTGCTACACCCAATCCAAACTTGTATAATTTCACCATGGATTGAATCCCTAGCACCTCAAAGACACGTTCGTTTATGCCTGATGGATGCAGGGATTAATTTGAAACTAACAACGGTTGCTTGGGGTTGAATCCATGTCTGGAATTGATCCAGGTGTGGATTTGGTGGATCCTGGTGCTACACCCAATCCAAACTTGTATAATTTCACCCATGGATTGAATCCCTAGCACCTCAAAGACACGTTCGTTTATGCCTGATGGATGCAGGGATTAATTTGAAACTAACAACGGATCGCTCTGTCCCACGTCCTGGAAATTGTTCCATGGGTCGGTTGGAGATAATGTTTTTCCAAACCTACTTAGTTGAAGACGATGGGATTGACCGGACTAATAATCCAGTCCAGGTGTAAACGAAGACAACAAAGGTGTTGGGCTGGAAAAAAATCTCACCGGGCTGGATGATCTAGATTGGACTGCAATCCAGTCCAATCCATGGCTCTAAGGGATTAAACGAACAAGCCCTAATATAAGTAAGCATGGTTATTGTTTTCTCCAATTCTTTCATTGTAACAGTGAATACTGTTAAACTGAAAAGAAAAATCATCAATCCATGACAGATGTCACATAGTGCAGATGATGGTGCACAATAGTTTTCATAATAGAATCAAACATGTGGATCCATCGACCTTTGCCTGTGAGGTGAGCGCAATGTCTTTGGAAATGAACATAGAATTCGGCCATGGTCAGTACAAGCTTAAATAATTGAGTAAATCTACTGGAATGTTTCAGCTTGAACTTGAAACCGAACAACTCCCTCTTACCCAAAACGAGATAGTGCATCAGCAAACTACAACAACCAAGCTTCTCCCCAAAATGTGACCAAATTCTTGAAACACCTAAACTCCTCGACTTTTTGTAGCAAAAAGAGACTTCAGCCGATTACCATCGTTAGCTCCTAATCACTAGAGCACCCCCAGCTGTCAGTTTGAAGAAACCTGAAAAGGGGAAATAAGAGACCTTAGTGAAAATAAGAAATTTTTGTGATGTCTCAATGCACAAATGCAAAGAATGAGATCTATTTTGCCGAAATAAAAGCGATGCATAAATACACAAAAAAAATTAGTAAACAACAAACACTAACATAATATTACTTTCTTTTTTCAGAGATGATAATATAGTAGCAATTGGCATATGGGAACATGTTTGTTATCTGTCCATCTCTTGATTGAAACATAATATGACATGGCAAATCACTTCTTAAAACTTTAAAACAGAGTGCTTGAATTCCAGGCTTGACCAGTGACTTTAGAAAAACGAAATATCATAAGAATGACAATGCTAAGCATACGTACGTCAGGCTCTTATACAATAAATGATGTCTTGCCTAATTTGTAACGTTTCACTTAACCATGCCGGCTAGTTAACAGAAACTAACACCAATCAATAACTTTCAGCATTACTGTCAATGCAAATTGTTTGCTATATAAGACAGTACTACATAACTCATATTTTGCTTAACAAATGACAGTGTCTGGCATCAATACTGTAATAAAATCGAGGAACTATATAGAGTCCAAAAAATGTTACGTGTTCTATTAAAAATCCAACTTGAAACCAACCTATGATAAGCTAGTGGTGTGCCGATATATTGGGCAATACATACTAGTCTCTTGCAAAGTACGTGCATCAAGTTTTTGTGCTAGTCACAAACTGCATAGGTTGGGTGAGAGAGATATGTAAGCAGAATACAACATCCTAAACATCTAAATGTGTGACCTCTAGTAAGATTGGGTCAGTAAAGGAGCATTAGCGAACATATATTGGCTTGTAATTTGATACCTCAGTTCTTTGGGCATCAGTCTGAACGGACTAGAACATCTGCTAATGTAGTCTTTTTAGAGACGTCCTTCTTGCCTGAAAAGAAGTTGTTTTGATCAAGTACAGAAATTTGAACATGCATCCACCATAATAATGCATAAGAGAAATGCATAAACTCGTATAGGTGATGCACTCTGCATAATAAATGAGCTGAAATATGCTGGTTTATCTGCATCTACACATAGAATGTATACGCATACTCCTAACATAGTATTAGCTGAAATGTTGTAACAAAATTGGGCTGTCAAACTTTGTTCTCTACTAAGAACATACTATATAACTATTATACTTCTAACAACCCCCTCCGACTGAACCACACACTTGTTTCTCAACTATTTCAGTCTTATCATTTCTATAACACTCGCACAATATCTCTTCGGAATTTTTACTACTCGTTGGCACAGTCGCAATTGCACACCAAACTACCAAAGTGATCTTTAGTAACCAATCCAGTCCAAGCATTTTACCCTCTAAGTTTTGCTGACTCGTGGGGAAAAGGAGATGGTTTGCAATTGGGAGTTAAAGATCTAAATACATGCACACCAACAAGAGAAAGGAAATCACTAGTGGGACTAGAATTATGCTCTAGATAACACTGATACATCCTTACTTATATTAGGATAATTTAGCACATAGGATCAATGCATTAACATTTCTAATTTCACAATACTAAGAGATCATATTGTCATATTCTCCCATCAAAATTCCTTTTTTTTCAGTTCAAAATCCTAGTAATTTCTGCCAAACAGAGCAGGGGAAATAGTTTCAGACATCATCCTTCATCTAGACAAGGAATACTTTAATTAAAACTAGCACGGTACAAAATAATCGTATGTTGGCTTAATATATACAGATTACAAGGCCTGGTTAATTTGACTATGCCCACATTATGATGAATGTATCCCAGCTAGCAAATAAACAAGCAATCGAGTGAGTTACCAGCAGAAGGTATCTGACTTGTTGGAAGCCAGGGTGAAACAACACATGGTATGATGCTGGCTGTGTTGTGGCCTGTATAGGGAACATGCTGATTGACCTCCCCCTTGTGCATGTCCACGGCGACGACGTGCTTGCCGACAACGAGGTGCACCACATTGGCTTCATACGGGTGAAGAACGCCAATCTGCGGCCTGTTCACCCCTTGCAAGGGAAGCCAGGGGTGGGCTCCATCCACCCAGAGCCGGCTGAGCGCCACCCTGTGCTCCAGCATCCAGGCGCTGTTGCTGCCGTCGAGCACGAAGGAGCTGAGCATGAACGGCTCCTTGTCAGACACCTCAACGTACCTCAGGCAGCCCCCGCTGACCCCGACGCGGCGGCACATGTTGGGCATCCGCATTGACAACACATTGCCCTTGCCCTGAGCGTCAGGCACAAAGATTGAGCTGCGGATGGCTCGCTCGCATGCGTCTGCAGGCAGCACGCTGCCGCTGGGCAGCTCGACGAAGCGTGGCTCCGGCCGGTCGCTGAAGGGGTCGGCGCAGATGGCGCCTCAGGTCACATCCACCCACCACAGCCGGCCGCCGAAGGCCAGCACCTCCTGGTTGGGCGAGAATCGGCGCCCCGCATCTGGGAGCTGGCACGGGGAGCCCTGCACGGTTTCCCACTCCCCTGTTTCCGAGAGAAACCGGAGCATCAGGCGCCCATCTAGTTTGGCCACGGCGTACCTGTCCGGTGGCCCGCGCCCGGCGTCGGCTTGGGTGAGGAGGCCCCCTTCGAAGCCGTCCCTGATCTTGAGCGGGCCTTGGACGTCCGGGAGACGGGACGATATCTGGCGGGTGAAAGGGTTGAAGACGAAGTGCGCCATGTCAGGGACCTGGGCGGGGTCGGGGAGGGCGCCGGTAGGTTTCCGGAAGGCCCTCACCCGACTGCCTTGGTGTTCCATGCCGACGATGGGGGCCATGATGCGGATGTCGTGGTAGTTGAGGAGGAGGAGGCCGTCCTGGCTGGCAGAGCCGGCCTGGCCGGAGAGCATCCGCAGGACGTCGCTTTGGCGGCCAGGCACGGTGTGGCTGCCGAGATTGAAGAGGTTCTCGGGCATGTACAGCTCGGATACGCGCGGAGGGTCGGCGAAGCGCACGGACGGGCCCGTCGCCGTGGGGACGGCCATCGTTGTCTTCTCGAGCATGTACCATGACCAGCCCCCGCGAGAATCCGAGGCGGCCGTAGAGAGGGAGCGGCGGAGGCGGCCCCAGGCGGCGGCGGCGGAGAAGCTTAGGAGGCGGCGGTGTGACATCGCGGCGAACACCGGAGTTGGCAGACGCCGAGAGGGGGAGAGGGGAGGGGGTTTTGCTGCTCTTGGTCCTGGGAAGTCTGGTTCACGTGGACTGGAGTGGGTGGGGTGTCGGACTGGAGGCGGAAGGCAGCCTCGTCATTGTCCAGCAGCTACTCGCTTGTGAAGCGTCCAACGGACCCAGAGGTCAGTCATGGTAATGCACAGGGAGTGGTCTATGAGGAAGAAACTTTCCGTATATAAGGTGACTGCCGTGCGACTGAAGCCCTGTGTACAAAAAGCGAGAGGTGCGGCCGGTTTGAACTGCCCTTTTGCCCATCGGTCTTCCCGTGGTGGTGCTGTGCACCGTGCAGAGTCTGTGTCCTCTTCTCCAGACCTAGCTACATCACCTGCTCCTCTCCTCCACTTTTCCTTGAATTGTTTTGAATTTTCAATTATCGAGCATCGATTTGCAAACTGCTTCCTTCTCCACAAACCTCAGCGTAATCGTTTAGTACTCCCTCCGTTTCAAAATATAAGATGTTTTAGCTTTATGAAGATAGTACTAGTTCAATGCCCGTGTGTTGCCACGGGTGCTATATATTTCATCGTCATATGTGTAAAAGGCACAGAGATGTATAAGATATGTGAACGCATTTGAACCCGAGCTCATATCTTTCTGCTAATTTTTTTAAAAAAAAAGTATACAAAACAAAAATAATATGATTTATTCGGCAATGTATATGAGAATGTGTTCTAACTCCATGACACATTCTTTGCAGAGAAACGACGTGTTTGGTGTTCTATGAAACAAATTCAGTGAGTTTTAGAGCATCTAGATTTGTTCTTCACCCCATTCCATTTTTTTGGGCACAAGCCACTACATGTCTTTGCTCAGAGAATGACATTTAGAACACATGTTCATATTACAAAAGATTAAGATTTGTTTCAATTTGTTGCACCATTCATTTTGATTCTACTATTTAGAGAGGAGAAAATGAGCTTGGGAGCCGGAACATCATGTCCCTTAGTCATCTTTTTAACAGAACATCCAGCCGATGAGAAGGGTACGCACTTTGTTACTCTCTCCCTCCTTCAGTCTCGGAACCATAATGGCATGACAAGGACTGTATGTGATATTCCTTCTTTCCCACCACCCCTCAACTTCACTTCTTCCAATATTTGCTTCGGAAAAATGTAAAAGAACAACAAACAATATACCAAAAACTCAGTTAAAGCGAAGTTATATTCACCAAGAAGTACATGTTGAGCACAATGAGCACCCACCAGTTATATCCCCCCATGTACATGGTGTTTCGTGCTGGTACATCTCTTTTTCCACATAACTAAATGTCTTCTCCATTTGCAGCTACAAATCGATGCATATTCCCTTTCTTTCTTTCTTGTGCGCTTTCAGGGAAGTATCCCATTCTTTTATCAAATTGGTTCAATTTCTACTCCAATGCTAACTTTGTAAGATAAATACAATCAAAAAATAAACATTTGAATACCTTCTAGTGTAAGCAGGTATGGTTTAGACATTAAATAGCAATCCTTGCATGCAGAAAAGAAAATGAACAACAAATAGCACCTTTTAACTGATGCACAATGAGGATAAATTTTATGTGGCTCCTATTAAAGTATATAATCCCAAAACAGACCTCACACTTCCAAGGATGGATACAACGGAATTATTACCAGCATTGACTACAAAGATGATAACAGGGGAAAGATACATCAATAAGTACCTAAGAATTATAAGGTGAAGTATTTACATAAAACAAGATAAGCCAAAATAAACTGAAACAAAGAAGATATGACGTTGTTTAAACGTTATAAACATACTACTCCGTTGTGGTTTGAGATTGCATGTTCTCGCCCCCTCTTCCTTGCAGAGGATGAGAGATGGATCACCTCTCGCTCCAATGTGCCTATGTCAGGAGCATTTGGGTAGGCTTGATTCGGCGGCTAGGGTTACCATTTCCTGCACCATCTCCTGACAGCACTCTGTTCTCTTGGTGGCCTGATACGGTAGCCCATCTCTCCAAGACGGACGCGGACACAGCCAACTCGGTCATCATGCTCACCATGTGATCCCTCTGGCTCGAGCGGAATGCGGGGTAGTCTGCCATGCCCCTAAGGGGTGCCTGTAACGGTGGTTTTTTCCCTCTCATTTGTTCCAACCTCGGTCTCTACCATCCATGTTTGTAAACAAACTTTTGGCCTTTCAAGCTTAATAGAATGACGCGCCGACCTCCTACAGGTTCTAAAAAAGTCAATTGATGATATTAGTCACTTATTCAGATAACCTGGGTACTGAATCAGTGAAGAAAAGCTACAACTATTCCTGATATTACACCTGGGAAACAAAATTTGAAAGGTTGCAACTATTAGGTCAAGAATTAGTCAGTGTGGTTTTGAACATTTTTCTCAGGTAACTAACTCATGATTTGGTTTACGAATCATAAATAAATAGTAAAGAAACTGCAAGTGATCGTTATACTTGCCTTTCATCGATATCAAGAAATATGGGTTGGAAGGTTGAATTTGAATATAAAGAACCCGATCTCATCAGCTGAGATTCATGTTCATAACATTAGTAAGACATGGATACCAGGGCGTTCACGCAAATCCACTAAATAAAAATCAAATTAGGCCAAATGATCATGCACAAAACAAACAAAACAGAAAGTTTCAAGTGAACTTGTAAAGCAGCCGAACACAATCAGTAACATGTGCAGACCAAAATAGCTCTAACAGTACCGGCTGCTTCAGTTTTGCGGTAAATCCATCTCTGACCACAACTGTAGCGGGGTTGGCACACCAGATTCACCGCCCACCGACCACCAATCCTGCATGCAGACCGCCGTCGCCCTATATTCGCCATCTTCGTGGCTCCAGGAAATAAGTTGCACCTCTGATACACAAGCATGGTATTGAATTTAACGTAAATACGAATGAATGCAGAAGTATGCCATTTAATTTAAATCTGAGACTAAAGCTCTACAAATATAGAAAGAAAACTGTAAGTACAATTGTGAAGTTCATAAGAGAAGAAAATGTTGAAAGTGATTTCGGAGCTTACCAAAAAGTCCTTTTCCTTTAAATGAGCGACTCAAATATCCCTTTTCACCATTCAACTCAAATATCTCCTTTTCCCATATAAAGTTAGTACCAGATATCCAAGGAGAAAACCATCTGTTTAGAAGCACGATGTGCATCATTTTTCATTATCCCGGATGTCATATTCAGATAGAAAGAGCACAAAACAATTAACAAGCCGACATAAGACCTTTAAGCTGACATATCTAAATTAATATCAGGAAAATAAAGAGTTGCTACAATGTGAGCAAGACATACTCAATCATCCTCCTATGCTAACAAAATTGTAGTTTTTTACAACCTTAACTTGCGATAAGTAACATGATCAGTTCAACCAAATCCAACTTCATACGTTGACTGATATAGTGTGCCATTTGTTCTATTTTAGCTTCCCAATATTTTCAGACTTTTCAAATCTGGCATTAGCAACATGGGGTCCCTAGAAACATCCACATCTTATGCATATAAAAAAAAGAGAAATAGTAATGAATGTATCAGCTTGTCATCTAGAGGATCCGGTCCGATCCATTGTATGCATATGTCTTTGTTATCTATCCATAGTTTTAATTTAGAGAAATGCATGATATACTCAATCGTAATTAAGTTAGCGTATGATTCATGTACATGGAATAGGATGGTCGGTTACCACTTACCTCCTAGGGGCTGATGGAGCACGTAGGTTTTGAACAAAAAACAGTTTGACAGATATATTTACTTATATGTCCTAGCTTTAAGAGGATTTTCCCAGAGTAACTGAGCTGCAACTACATACCAATAGTCATGCTAAGGAACTATATTTTCATTGGGTAACACAGACCCTGTGCGGACAACCTTTAATCAATACTAATAAATAGTTCATTTTCACTATATAACTTTGTTGCTCTTGAGACCTAGAGCTCTGTACCCACCAACGGAGAGAGCTCTCGTGTCACTGTACATGTTCTGATTATTTTATGTATTCTTCTATGAAATAATAATGGTAATTCAGATCTAGAGTGACATAATTGTTCCTTTAAACATAATATGGTTGTCCACAATGCCAAAAAAACTCACGTAGTGTACAGTTGTGTCATTCAAATTCACTATTCAAATTTAATATGATTCAGTAGAAACTAACTTAAAGGAAATAGCATATATGTTCAAGCCGGATGAAAATCTTTGGATGTTTCTTTTCTTACTCATAACAGATCCATAGAAGCTCAGTAGAGTACAAGAGGCCAAATGGACTTGGTGAACTCGTATATTGGAAAATATGCAAAAAAAACTAAGGGCTGACAGCTTATTATTGCCACATGAACTGAAATTGGGTAAACAAAACATACGGTATTTTCCATAAAATGAAAATGGCACCTAACCTGCAAGCATCAACAAATGGAAGTGAACTTAGCTTCCTTGTGAAATTTATATCTGTTTCTGAACTAAACACATGCTGTAAAATACATCTGTTTCTGATACAGGGTGCAGACTTTGAGCTTCATTCTGAAATTCATGTATGTTTTTAACTGAACTAAAGCCAGGCTGTAAATGCAAGTTTCTGTGAACTCCGAGTTGCCAAACGAGAAACAAATAGATGAGATTTCTAACTGAACTAAACACAGGCTGCAATTGCAAATTTTTGAGAACTCCAAACCGCCAAACAGGAAACAAAGAGATGAGATATGGCATGTGATGCCGGTTTCTCTTCCTATAGATGTCGGCGACGGCCTCGAGGAAGGTCAACCAGCATCGTACACCAAAGTATTATATATCAAACAATAAATCACTTTATATCCAGTATCCAAAGTCATTGTTTAGCATGACTAAACACAGGCTGCAATTGCAAATTTTTGAGAACTCCAAACCGCCAAACAGGAAACAAAGAGATGAGATATGGCATGTGATGCCGGTTTCTCTTCCTGTCGATGTCAGCGACGGCCTCGAGGAAGGTCAACCAGCATCGTACACCAAAGTATTATATATCAAACAATAAATCACTTTATATCCAGTATCCAAAGTCATTGTTTAGCATGATTGTAGTAAGTAAACCATTAAAATGTTTGCTAGCATCTTCCTCAAGTATTACAACAGGTTTGCTAGATCTTCCTAAAGTGACTGCATAAGTCTTCTTGAAAACCTCTATCTGCGAAACCAAGCAGGGGTAGGAAACATATAGTAAAACACGTGTTTTTATGGTGGTAGACAGAGTGATAGACAACTTCAAACGTTTTCATACCAGTGCGTTGGTGCAACCAGGGCATGAACTAAGGAAGAATCACATCTTGATAATGAGGAATGTTTGAGATTAAACACCGCATAGGTGACCTCAAGAAGACACTTGTATCTTGAATTATGATTCCAGAATGCAATGCCACAATATGGCACTTTGCCTTCGCGACGTCTCTGTTCAACTTATTGATGGTGTTTGACAACGCCGCGTTCTCTGTCAGTGGCATCTCCTGCATACCTGCATCACAGAGAGAAATATCAAAAAGATAATACACACTGAATCACTGATCAAAACAGCTACGGGAGACACAGTACAAATAATGGACGAGTTGGCTGATAAGTGCGACTGGTTGTTATGGCCCGGAATCCACTCATCGACACCGCTGACTTCCAAATCAATGGTAACTCTACTGGATACAGCAATCTGTGGCTAAGAAACTTTCCCTTTGGTCGCCGGCGCGGCTGAGGCAGCCGGGTGCGTGGGGTTGAGCTGCTCGACACATTCACGAAGGTCCTTGGTGGCGGCCTCGCGTTGAGTGAGCTGAGCGCGCATCCCAGTAGCCTCAGCCCCGAGCCGCCCAACACGGCTGAGGTGACCCCGACAAGCTGCTCGAAGGGTTCCGCTGGAAGCACCGCCAAGCTCCTTGGGCAGACCAAAACCTTCAGCCACCGGCGCATCCTAGGATGGCGCGGTGAAGGCGTCAACTCCCGGCATCGTCGGGAGATCCGGTATGGAGAGTTGTGGGTGATGCGTCGGCGGCGCATCGCGGATGGGTTAGGTGACATACAAACGGCGGCGGCGGACCAAGGAAGGGGAAGGGGAGAGGAGAAATTTCTGGGGGTGAGGCAACGGATTAATTGCCCACTTTATGAGGGGTTATGTGGGCATAATAAAACGCAAAACGGGCGGTGTCGTACCTACGTGCTTGCCGAAGGACGGAGCGAAATGGCAGAAAACGGAACGGGAAGTTCTTTTTAGATGGTAGAGATATCTAGAACCATTTTAGTGTCTAGGTTTACTCTAAATTTAAATGAACGGAGGGAGTACATGACAAGCGATTATCATTGCTCGTTCCAAGGGACAGTGCACCAGCACCAGAAGGGCGCACACCTGCAGACGAGGTTGACCATGTTCACTCAAACAGGGTAGTGAAAGTTGTGGCTCCTGCCCGTCCACGTAGAGAATTCCCACATACAGTAGACCACTTCTCTCTAAGCTCTAGCCATTGTTGGGGCGAGCCACAAATACTGTGCTTGTCGTGTGTGTTTTTCTTCATGTTGTTTTTGGCGTAGTTAGAGCTTCCTTATGTTGAAGTATGATCCGAATTCTATTAAGGAGGCTAACTTCTGACGAAGCGGAACGAGACCCGTTGCCGGGAGGCTTGGGCTGAAGTTGACGACCTAGGTTATCACCGCTATATATACCTCTTGTAAGCCGTCGGCTGGGATAAGTTGCATTTGTGCAATCCCCGTCGTTGTGTAAACACTTCCCGTATAGTGAAGTTCTGCTGGCTGGCGCCCATGATTTTTCCCTCTCTTTGTTTGAGAGGGTTTTCCACATTAAATCTGTGACCCCCTTGCTGTGATTTTGTGTTTGTTCTTTGTTATTTGATTGTCCCAAAGCTAGAAAGTGGTATCAGAGCCCCAGGTTTTAATTTAGGGTTTGCGACATGTCGTCATTGAAGTTCGATCTACCGCAGCTGGACTACACCACAAGATTCTGCTTGTGGCAGGTAAAGACGCGGGCGATTCTCGCCCAAACTTCGGATCTGGATGAAGAACTGGAAAAATTTGGAAAATCGGATGCGAAGAGCTGGTCCGACGATGAGAAGCGAAAGGACCATAAGGCTTTGTTTTTTATTCAACTTCATCTGTCTAATAATATTTTGCAGGAAGTTTTCGCAGAGAAATCTGCTGCTGCTCTTTGGCTGAAACTGGAATCGATCTGCATGTCAAAGGATCTAACCAGTAAGATGCATGTGAAGATGAAGTTGTTCTCACATAGGCTGCAAGAAGGTGGATCGGTATAGAATCACTTATCTGTTTTTAGAGAGATCGCTTCTGATTTGCCGTCTATGGAAGTAAAATATGATGATGAAGATCTAGCTCTATTACTCTTATGCTCGCTGCCTAGTTCTTATGCACACTTCCGTGATACAATATTGTTTAGCCGTGATGAACTAACCCTTGATGAAGTACAAGAGGCCCTCAAATAGAGGGAAAAGATGAAAACTATGGTACACGCATATGGGTCGTCATCCAAGGCTGAAGCTCTACAGGTTCGTGGCAGGACCGAGAAGAGATTAAACAACAACGAAAACCGAGATAAGAGCAAGGACGGCAGAGGTTGTTCAAAGTCCAAGGGAAAGGACAAGTTATACAGGTATTATAAGAAATCTAATCATGTTATTGATGATTGTTGGAAGCTGCATAATAAGGAGAAAAGGAACGGAACTTACCAACCAAAAGATAAGGATCAAGGTAATGGTAAGGCTGTTGTTGTTTCTGGTGATAGTTCTAACGGTGAATGTTTAGCCGTTTTTGCTGATTATGCTTCTCGTAATGATGAATAGATACTTGATACTGCATGTTTGTTTCATATTTGTTGTAACAAAAATTGGTTCAGTTCATATGAGTCTATACAGACTGGAGATTTTGTACGTGTGGGGAATGACAACCCGTTCCATATTGTCGGAGTTGGATCTATTAAGGTCAGGACATATGATGGCATGACGCGTACGTTGACTGAGGTGAAGCACATACCAAGCATGGCCAGAAATTTAATCTCCCTGAGTACCATGGACGTTGATGGATACAAGTACACCGGTGGGCGTAGATTGTTAAAGGTATCAAAAGGTTCTCTTATTCACATGATATGTGATATAAATTTTGCTAAGTTATATGTTCTTAGAGGTGCACTTTGCCTGGTATTGCTGCTGTTGTTACTTCTAATAATTCTGATGATTGTGGTAAAACAAATTTGTGGCATATGCGTCTTGGGCATATGAGTGAACATGGCATGGCAGAGTTGGTTAAGAGAGAGCTGATTGATGGTTGCAACTTGGGTAAGCTTGAGTTCTATGAGCACTGCGTTTTTGGTAAGCATAAAAGAGTTAATTCAATGCTTCTATTCATACCACCAAAGATATTTTAGATTATGTGCATGCTGATGTATGGGGGCCTTCTCATAAGACATCTATTGGTGGTACTAATTACATGCTTACTGTTATTGATGAATACTCAAGAAAAGTGTGGCCATATTTCCTGAAACATAAATCTGATGTTTTTGATGGTTTTAAGAAGTGGAAAGTTATGGTAGAAAAGCAAACTGAAAAGAAGGTAAAGGTACTACGTACTAACAATGGTATGGAATTCTGTTCTAATGAGTTTGAGGAGTTTTGCAATAATGATGGTATGATCAGGCACCACACCATCCCTTACACTCCTCAGCAGAATGGCGTGGCTGAGCGCATGAACAAAACCGCCATCTCGAGGGCTTGCTGTATGTTGTCCAATGCAGCTATGCATAGATGTTTTTGGGCTAAAGTAGCCAACACAGCGTGCTACCTCATCAACAGGTCACCTTCTATTCCACTTGAGAAGAAAACTCCCATTGAGGTATGGTCAGGTTCGCCTGCTGATTATTCACAGTTGAGATTTTTTGGTTACACTGCTTATGCTCATGTTGATAATGCAAAGTTAGAGCCTAGAGTTGTTAAGTACATATTCCTTAGTTATGGTTCAGGAGTTAAGGCATATAAACTATGGAATACTGAAACTAAAAAGATTTTGTTGAGTAGGAACGTTGTTTTCAATGAATCCGTTATGTATCATGACAGCTTGCCATCAGATCCCTCTCCTGTTGCTATTGGAGAGGAGGGAGTTAGTGTGCAGGTGGAGCACCTGCAGAAAACTGTTGATAATAATGTTTTCATTGATGACACTCATGAGGAAAATATTGATGATGATGTTGTTCAGCACTCACCTACTGTTTTGTTGCAACCAAAGGAAACTATTGCTGCTGATAGACCGAGGCATAACATAGTTCCACCTCGTCGTTTAATTAAAGAGTGTAATCTTGCTCATTATGCTTTGAGTTGTGCTGAACAAGTGGAGCATGATACTGAAGCTGCTACATACAATGAGGCTGTTGCATCCGTTGACCGCGAGAAGTGGGTTTCTGCTATGCAAGAAGAGATGCAATCGCTTGATAAGAATGGCACATGGGAAGTTGTGCGCTTGCCTAAACAGAAGAAGGCCATCCGTTGTAAGTGGATATACAAGAGAAAGGAAGGTTTGTCTCCTAATGAGCCTCCAAGGTTTAAGGCAAGGTTAGTAGCAAAAGGTTTCAGCCAGATTCCAGGTATTGACTATAATGATGTTTTATCTCCGATTGTGAAGCATAGTTCTATTCATGCTCTCTTTGGTATTGCTTCTATGCATGATCTTGAGCTTGAGCATCTAGATGTAAAGACTTCTTTTCTGCATGGTAAACTAGAGGAGGAATTTTACATGGACCAACCTGAAGGGTTCATAGTTCCTGGAAAAGAGGATTTTGTGTGCAAATTGAAGAGATCGCTTTATGGTTTGAAGCAATCTCCAAGATAGTGGTATAAAAGGTTTGATTCATTTATGATCTCACAAGGTTTTAAGAGGTCTCAGTTTGATAGTTGTGTTTACATAAAGTTTGTTAATGGATCACCTATTTACTTGTTGTTATATGTTGATGATATGTTAATTGCTGCCAAGAGCATGAAAAAAATCTCTACTTTGAAGGCACACCTAAGTAGTGAATTTGAGATGAAAGATCTTGGTGCTGCTAAGAAAATCCTAGGTATGGAAATTAAACGGGACAGAAAATCTAGGTTATCGTTTCTTAGTCAGCAAAGTTATGTTGAGAAAGTTCTTCAATGTTTTAATATGCATGATGCAAAGTCTGTTAGTACTCCTGTTGCTCCTCACTATAAATTGTCAGCATTGCAATGTCCTAGTTCTGATGAAGATATTGAGTACATGTCTCGAGTTCCTTATTCTAGTGTTGTTGGTTCCTTGATGTATCCATGGTTTGTTCTCGTCCTGATTTATCATATGCTATGAGTTTGGTGAGTCATTACATGGCTAATCCTGGTAAAGAACATTGGAAAGTTGTTCAGTGGATTTTCAGGTACCTCCGTGGCACATCGAATGCTTGCTTGAAGTTTGGCAAGACTGCTTAGGGACTCGCAGGATATGTGAATTCAGATTTTGCTGTCGACTTGGATAAGAGGAGGTCCCTCACAGGTTATGTGTTCACGGTAGGTGGATGTGTCATGAGTTGGAAGGCAACGCTGCAACCAGTTGTTGCTCTATCTACAATCGAAGTAGAATATATGGTTGTTGCTGAAGCTTGCAACGAGTCTGTTTGGTTGAAAGGTTTGTATGCTGAGCTTTGTCAGGATGATTCTTGCATTAACCTGTTCTGTGACAGTCAAAGTGTTATTTACCTTACTAAGGATCAGATGTTCCATGAGAGAACAAAGCACATTGATATCAAGTACCATTATGTCTGTGATGTTGTTGCACAAGGTACGCTAAAGGTATGCAAGATAAGCACTCATGATAATCCTGCCAATATGATGACAAAGCCTGTTCCTATTGCTAAGTTTGAGCTATGCTCAAGCTTAGTTGGTATAACTGCTTAGCCCAAGTGGCTATTGGCGCCGAAGGTGTTTTCTTTGTTTGTTCAGGGGGATGATTGTTGTTGATGCTACAAGAAGAAATTTGTCTCAAGGTGGAGTTTGTTGAAGTATGATCCAAATTCTACTAAGGAGGCTAACTTCTGACGGAGCGGAGCGAGGCCCGTCACCGGAAGGCTTGGGCCGAAGTTGATGACCTAGGTTACCACCGCTATACATACCTCTTGTAAGCCGCCGGCTAGGATAAGTTGCATCTGTGAAATCCCCGGCATTGTGTAAACACTCCCCGTATAGTGAAGTTTTGCTGGCTGGCGTCCATGGTTTTTCCCTCTCTTTGTTTGAGAGGGTTTTTCATATTAAATATGTGTCCCCCTTGCTGTGATTTTGTTTTCGTTGTTCGTTATTTGATTGTCGCAAAGCTAATACTTATGCAAGGGAAACTATCAAAATCGAAGAAACATTATCTTTTATATTTTACAAAAGAAAACAAGGATGTTTACATTTCATTAAGGCGTGTGAAAGAATACAAGAATGAGGCGAGTACAAATTACTTCACAATGAGAAAAAGAAAAAGGCTACGAGCTAAAAGTACAAAATGAGAAAAAAGAGGAGAACAACAAGGGCACTTTTGTCGAAATGGGGTTGACCCCGGCCTCTGCATACTCGGATGCACACAACCCTTTATTAAAGAGAAGTATCATGTACGAAAGAGTACAATAGGAAAATTACAGCTCATGGGTCAGATAAGTTGAGACAAACACCAACCATCTGAAGAAAATATAAAACCTCACAAGAGGATGCATACTAAAGCTAGACATCTGTCAATCTACTAGTACGCCGCCATGAAGCCTGGCTGAAAATATCCGATGCAACTACCACAAGGCGGGTATATCCAGTAACCATAGATTGCTGTTGATTCTCTGGGAGGAGGAAAGCTCAGAGCTGAATCCAATACGCCGTCGTATGAATAACTTAAAAGAAAGATGGAACTTTGGCCTTGTTAAAGATAATATTATTTTGGTATTTCCAAATGGACCAACATAAAGCTGAAACGCCTATACGAATTCTAGCATTATTTGTCCTATCCACTCCATTAAGACAATTCCCAAACATATTAGTGATTTTGGTTGGAGGAGGAATATCATATGTGAAGAAAACAATACACCATAGAATTCTAGTGAAAGGACATGAAATAAATGTTCGATTGATTCAACCTCGTCACAAAAACAACATTTTTTACATCCAGTCCACTTTATTTTCACAAGATTATCTTTTGTTAACAAAACTTTACTATTAGGAAACCACGTAATTTTTTTAATTTTTGGGGGTATTTTAAGTTTCCATAGATAACGAGAAGGAAATTTTGGATGTCCATTCATAAGATTTTCATACATAGACTTAACAGAAAAAACCCCATTTTCTGTCAGCTTTCATATAAAAGAATCCTTATTTTTTGACAAAGTTATAAACATAAATCTCTACACAAGATGCAACCATGCAACCCATTTGTCACCAATTAAATTTATTTGAAAGCCAATTCTAAGTGGGTTTGAGAAAGCACATCGGGAACGGTAACATTTTTTCTATTCACAATATTGTAAAGGGAGGGATATTGCTGAGCTAGGGACCTCTCCCCCAGCCAAATATCTTCCAAAAACCGTGTATCTCTTCCATTTGCAATTTTAAAACGACCTTGGACAAAGAACTCATCTTTTACCCGCATTAGGCCTTTCCAAAAAGGAGAATCTGATGGCTTTGCTTCAACTTATGATAAGGTTTTATTCTTTAGATATTTGTTTTGTAATAACTCTTGCCACACCCCTTCTTCCATTAATAATTTATAAAGCCATTTTCTCAACAAACATTTATTCTTTAGGTCTACAACTTCAATTCCAAGCCCACCTTGATCCTTCGAACGGCACAAAATGTTCCATCTCGATAATGTATATTTCTTTTTATGTTCATCATTTTGCCAAAAAACGCGAATGGTAGAAATCCAACCTTTTCCAAACACCCTTTGGTATTTGAAGAAAAGAGAGCATAAACATGGGCATACTGGACAAACGTGAATTAATTAGGACTAACCTATCCCCATACGACAATAGTTTACCTTGCCAACATCCTAATTTACTCTCAAAACGAGTTTCCACCGGATTCCATTCAGAATTTCGGAGCTTCCTATGATGGATAGGCACCCCAAGGTACCTAAAAGGTAAGGAACCTGAATCACAACCAAAAATATCTTTATATTCCTTTTCTTGTTCGGAAGCTTTTCCAAAGCAAAAAAATTCACTTTTATGAAAATTAATCTTTAGTCCAGATAGCTGTTCGAAAATACACATAATGAGCTTCATATTCACCGCCTTTTGAAGATCATGTTCCATAAACAAGATCCTATCATCAGCATATTGAAGAATAGATACCCCCCTCGACAAGATGAGGAATTAGACCACCCACCAGTCCATTTTCTTTAGCTCTAGCAATTAGTATAGCCAACATGTCGACAATAATATTAAAAAGCACGGGGGACAGCGGATTTCCTTGTCTTAAGCCTTTTCTCATTTGGAAGTAATGACCAATGTCATCATTGACACGGATACCAACACTCCCGCCTTGAACAACACTTCCGATCCAATTACACCATAGAGGAGCAAAACCTTTCATACGAAGAACTTGCTATAAAAATGCCATTTCACTTTATCATATGCCTTCTCAAAATCAATTTTGAAAAGCACACCATCCATTTTCTTCCTATGAATCTCATGAATGGTTTCATGTAGCACCACCACCCCTTCTAAGATATGCCTTCTAGGCATAAAAGCCGATTGCGTTGGTCCAATTATCTTGTGAGCAATCACATTAATTCGATTAGTTGCTACCTTTGCAAACACTTTGAAACTAACATTAAGAAGGCATATCAGTCTATACTATTGAATATGGACCGTGTTTTACTTTTTGAGAAGCAAAGTTATGACACCAAAATTCAATCTAAACAGGGGTAATTCCGCCTTATGCAACTGTGCAAATAAAGACATCATATCCTGTTTGATAACATTCCAAAAGGTTTGATAGAACTCCACGAGGAAACCATGCGACCTCGGAGCCTTGTTACGCTCCATGGAATATATTGCGTCCAACACCTCTTTTTCAACAAAATCAGATACTAAAATTTCATTCTCCTCGGAAGAAACTTGAGGAATATCCTGATCCACATCTTCCATAAGCGTGAAATTATTAGGAGTCAACTCCCCAAAGAGTTTCTTATAGTATGCCGAAATGCACATTTTTAGATTCTCTTCCACCACAATAGTCCCCTCATCTTGTTCTAACTGAAATATATTTTTATTTCTATGTTTTCCATTAGCAATCAAATGAAAATATTTAGTATTCTCACCTCTTTCTTGAATGTGTTTAAGTTTTGCACGTTGAGCCCACTTAGACTCCGCGTCCCGCTGTAGTTTAGTCAATTGCTCATTAGCAGAACGCAGTTCAGTTCTTTCATCTTCTGTCAGTGGAAATGATTCAGCCCTAATATCAAGATCATCAATGATCGATAAAATTCTTTTCTTTACTTTTTTATATTTTCCACTAAGGTTATTTGCCCACCCCCATAGAAAACACCGCAGATGACCCATTTTGTGTTGCCAAATTTCAACCGGTGTACCATCAACAGACATCGATGTCCATTGATCCGCAACCTTATCAAAAAAACATCTTGGCGTAACCACGATTCGAACGAAAATATCGTATTACTTCCCAAATGGGCCTGAACTCTAGTATCAATCAGAAGTCGCGTATGATCCGAACCTGAGCGTGTCATGGCCCTCGCCATCACCAAAGTGAATGTTTGCTCCCACTCAATGCTGGAAAGGATCCTATCAAGTTTTTCGTACGTAGGGACTTCCCTATGGTTCGCCCAAGTAAATTGTCTCCCAGAGAGAGCAATCTCTCTTAAATTTAAACTTTCTATTATCGCATTGAAAACAAAAGGCCACTGTGAATTAAAATTATCATTATTTTTATCCTCTCTCCTCTTGAGGATATTGAAATCCCCCTCCCCCCAACAAGAAGCGGAAGTGTCTCATTTTCACAAACGCGAACCAGGTCCGCGAGAAAATCTTGTATTAAATTATCCTGAGCCGCCCCATAAGCAGGCACCAAAATCCACTTGAAACCATCCGAATGACATTTAAAATGAAATTTAACACAATAATCACCTGTATCAACCTTGTTGACTTGGAGTGTTATTTTGTTAAAACCCACAAGGATACCACCCGAACGCCCATGAGGAGGTAAGTAAAACCATGAGAAGTCCAACCCAGGTGTTAGGTTTTTTAGAAAAGGAGTTGAGAAATTCGATCTTCCCGTTTCCAACAGAGCAACAAAATCTAATCTTTATTCTCTAATAGTTTCAGAGGTGAATAAGTGTTTTGCTGTATCTCGAAAACCCTCACTATTCCAAAACAAGCCTTTTAAACCTTATATCTTAGAAAGTTTTCTTAATCCTAATTCTAGTACTCTACGGACCGCGGTATTGTCATATTGCTTTTTCTTTCGCCCCCGCGAAGGTTTTGTGTCCTGAACAAGATTCTCAGCAAGATCCTCTTGTTCGTTGAACTCGTCCTCAACCAGATCCTCACAAAGGTTTGAAACTTTGGATAGAAAAAGGCTTGCTGGTACTTCATCCTACTTGTCTTTATTATGTTGTAACAAAGTTAAAGTTCGGTTAAATTCATTGTCTTTTAGCAAATTTGCTGCCACAGTTTCTTGTACAGACGACTGACCCAAGGACACACCAATAGATTTTGCCCTATCAATGATTTCAATGTTCAAGAAAGATAAAATGGAAAGGTTTGAATTCAGATTCATACCTTGAATATTTTCACGGAGCTGAACAACGGGGGCACTACAACAAGAACAAGAAGGAACTCGTCGTCAAAGGTCTACTCAACACGAAAGGAGGACGACACTCTCTTCCTTCGAGCCCCCTCCTCTCTCCCTCACCCCCTCCCCTCGCCTACCCATTGACTAGTGTGGACCGGGCCAAATCCGAGCCTTTTTCGGTGGCTCTGCCGGCCAGAGATGGCGAGGGGGATACGCCGGAGTAGCTTCTAGGTGTAGATGTAGGGTTTTCGGCTTGATGTTGGTAGGTAGGAGTAGGGCACCGATATGCCTGGGCCAAATCTTGTGCATCCTATGTAGGGGGCTTGTTGGTTTGCGCCCCGAAAGTTCCTGGGCGAGTGCATCGCGGTACCCAAGTTGCCTGTAATTGCCGCGTTTCGCAAAGTTGGGCTGCCAACTACCGAGAAGGGCCATTTCGAGGCAAACTCATCTCACCCCTACCAAATTCAAACATTCTGTTAAACTGCCCCGTGAAGTAGACGGTCGGGACCCACATGTCGGTCATCTGTCCCTGACATGAGTGCCAACGCGGCAACCTCTTAGGCAAATCGAGGAACTAAGTGGCTTGGATGCGTTGACCAATTTCACAAATCCATTCCCTCCTTTCCCCTAACACTGGTAGCGTCGAAATCCACCCTCCAAGCAGAACGATCCCTTCGGACATTTGACTTCCGGCGCCAAGTTGCTGTG
This sequence comes from Avena insularis, assembly GCA_023614405.1. NCBI lineage: Eukaryota > Viridiplantae > Streptophyta > Magnoliopsida > Poales > Poaceae > Avena > Avena insularis. Next base: position 258,327,287 of record CM042690.1, on the reverse strand, counting down.
CCCAGTTGCTGCGCCCATTCACTGATCCTGAGCTCCAATGGTACATGCCTTAGCCACCGTCGCGAGGCTCTAGCCCGCCTCCACCGCCGACGAGCTGAGCATCTTAGAGGATGGCAGATCCTACTACCAAGGAAGAAGAAGTTTTGTCTACATGCGGGTGAGCTACCCTTCTCTTTGCTATTCGCACTAAGTATAACTGCTAGCTGGCTACTGAACCTAAAATTGTTTGTTAGCCCAATACTGACAAACATATTTTGTCCATAGTTTTCTATCAAGTGGGATCTCCGCAGACTACCCTTACCTGGTTACGGTAGCCCTCTTCAGATACGACTCTAAATCAGAAAGGGTGAAGGGCAAGTGGTATGGACACCATTGTATCACGATGGAAGAAGCACATGCGCAGATCTACACTATCCCTGGTATGGTTGTTGCTCTGCATAATCATGCTGAAATATGGCTGAAGCAGATTGTAAAGTTCAGCTTCATAGATGAACGAGGCATCATGTTTCCTCTAACGTGTGATAATCATCTAATTGGGTTGATGAAAAGGTATGTTTCAGCTTGCATGTTTGAGCTGAATTGTGATGTACTAGATGTGGAAGCTGCTGCAACTGGGAGTCGCCCTTCTATTCTTGGACAGGGTGGTCGCTCGAACCCAATTAGCTCCTGGTAAGCAAAAGTCTCTTGGGGTTCGCATGTTTGTGCTGAATTGTAATTTTTGTTTTATTTACTTTGTAGATATTAGGCAGTTATGCAACAGTCCTGTTTCTTTGACAGGAAGCGCCGGAAGGTTAGAAACATGAATGCCGGGTCAGTCATTTTTCTCCCAAAAGAAAATAAAAACGAGTGGAGTGATGATGCTGGACACGATTCTGGTGTTGATTGTCCCGGCGATGCAGAGTACATGAAGCTAAGAAAATTGGCACCGAGGAAGAGGAAGAAGGCAGGAAATAAAGAAGCCAATGGATGTGAAGGCTTGGCACCCAGGCGGGGGAAGAAGGTTGCTGGCAATGAAGATGCATAATAATGTGTTGGACTTGAACCTATATATGTAATTCGGTTAAATTCTGGAGCTCTGTGCGTGGAACTTGTCGGGCAAAACAATCTACCCACATTCTCGGAGTAAAATGTACCGTGACTTAGGGTTTGAAAACACCCGAGTCAGTAGTTGAACCGAAATTATGATTGTGCCACTACTATCTGAAAACACGCAGCACCAGTTCCACGATTGCTAAGGGGCAGGAGGTCTCCAAATTCGATGGAATGTAAGTGGCACAAAAATAAATTATTTAAGCTATTACACTCCACGAAACAGCAACTTATTTCAGCTGTTGCACAACGGCATGACAACATAAATAGCAATGACGATCGATAATGCCCAGATGATGAGGAAATCGGTACCACTTTCTGGCCTAATCTTGAGCCCGTCTATCTCACCACCTTCCTGCTCCTGCATCCCCTACATCTGGCAAAGCTCCCGGATCTCCAGTAACAGGGTGTACATGCTTCCACTTTATAAAGTGTGGATGTGCCATTTGCATGCGGCACAATCCATGTAGATTATGTTTAAACAAACCACCAATGTCAGAATACCACCATCATCAGACAAAAGGAAGTAACAGAGGGCTAAGATAGATTAACGGGCGACCAATTTTTTTCTCTCAGGACTCCGAGACCACTAGTTTAGACCGCTAGGTCAACAAGTACTACTATTACAACTTGAAAAGGTACGGAGCTCAAGCTAAATAGAACTAGTTATCACACATCTCCTTGATCTTCCTAATCTTAGCCCGATGCGCATCTTCCTACAAGAGCAAGGATCGAATCATCTGCTCCATCCTTTTAGCATCTTCCGTATACAGCTTCAATTGTTTCTCTGCATTTATCCTCATGCACTTGCCAATACTCGTAGTTGTGAACTGCAGGATTCTTTCAACTCAACAGTCATATCCCATAGTTTGTCCAGCGTTTTCTGCATCGATTTGGGCCACTCTAGATCTACCCATTTGACAACACCGCAACTTCTGCGTTTCAACATTGCACGATGTCCTTAACACCCTAAAAACCTCGTGCCTGCATTTCGTCCTTTGAACGCTAAAAATTTAGCGGGCACATATCCATGTTTACATAGCAGAGGACTGTCTTCCTCCGCACTGTCTTCCTCTGCTAAACCGTGATAGTCGGAGTCATACAACGTCTGGTTGGCCTAACACATCATACGTGCATGAGTAAACAGAGTAGATCTAGCTCAAAATATATAATTGGCCACAAATGTTAGAGATGATATGACTCGCATCGAAATCACCATCCCTGTCATCACGACGCGTTTCCTCACAGTCCCCCCTTGAACCCATGGCGAGAGGGAGGGTGGGGGACTGGGGTGGCTGCGGGAGAGATGGCTGGAGGCACCGTCAGCTTGCGGCTACGACAGGATGGGAGAGAAGTGGGGAAAGTGGCTTCGAGGGGAAGGAAGAGACGTATGGGGAGGAAGAGAAGTAAAGGGGACGTGACACTAGCATATGGCCCACAGAACTCGTGACACTCGCAAAAGGGAGCGCGTGGTGTTACCAGTTTGTCTAGAGCAAGCGGATAGTAAGCATGGCCAAGCATGACAACCTACTCACGGATCGCTCTTATGAAGAACCATCCCAATCGTCTAAGCGCCCCTATCGAACGGTATGTAACAATCGTCATGCAAAACAACTGTGTTAGGGCGTGCCTTCTAGAAGACTCGGTCTAACGGCCACCATTGGGGGCTAAGGTTAGGGCTCTCCTAAGGTTAGGATCCATGTGGTTTATGAAAAGAACACACATGCAAATGGCCCGGGTGGATCCATGTGGTTTATGAAAAGAACACATATGCAAATGACTCTAGTGGATCCATGTAGTTTATGAAAAGAACACACATGCAATGACTCTAGTTGTGGTTTATGAAAAGAACACACATTTAATGACTCTAGTTATGGTTTATGAAAAGAACACACATTTAATGACTCTAGTTGTGGTTTATGAAAAGAACACACATGCAATAACACTGGTGAATCTAGTTGTGGTTTATGAAAAGAACACACATGCAATGACTCTGGTGGATCCATATGGTTCATGAAAATAACACACATGTAATGACTCTGGTGGATCCATATGGTTCATGAAAATAACACACATACAATGACTCTGGTGGATCCATATGTGGTTTATGAAAAGAACACACATGCAATGACTCTAGTTGTGGTTTATGAAAACAACACACATGCAATGACACTAGGGGATCCATATGTGGTTAATGAAAAGAACACACATGCAATGACACTGGTGGATCCACATGTGGTTTATGAAAAGAACACACATGCAATGACACTGGTGGATCCATGTGGTTTATGAAAAAAAAACACATGCAATGACTCTGGTGGATCCATGTGGTTTATGAAAAGAACAGACATGCAATGACTCGGGTGGATCCATATGTGGTTTATGAAAAGAATAGACATGCAATGACTCTAGTTATTGTTAATGAAAACAACACACATGCAATGACACTAGGGGATCCATATGTGGTTAATGAAAATAACACATATGCAATGACACTGGTGGATCCATATGTGGTTTGTGAAAAGAACACACATTCATTGACACTGGCAGATCCATGTGTTTTATGAAAAGAACAGACATGCAATGACTCTAGTGGATCTGTATGTGGTTTGTGAAAAGAACACACATGCAATGACTCTAGTGGATCTAGGTGGTTTCTGGAAAGAACAGACATGCAATGACTCTAGCCGTGGTTTATGAAAAGAACAAGCATGCAATGACTCTAGTTGTGGTTCATGATAAGAACATACATGCAATGACTCTAGTGGATCCATATGTGGTTTGTGAAAAGAACACACATGCAATAACTCTAGTGGATCCACGTGGTTTATGAAAAGAATAGACATGCAATGACTCTAGATGTGGTTTATGAAATGAACACACATGCAATGACACTGGTGGATCCATATGTGGTTTGTGAAAAGAACACACATTCAATGACACTAGTGGATCCTTGTGGTTTATGAAAAGAACAGACATGCAATGACTCTGGTGGATCCATATGTTGTTTGTGAAAAGAACACACATTCAATGTTTCTAGTTGTGGTTCATGAAAACAACACACATGCAATGACACTGGTGGATCTATGTGGTTCATGAGAAGAACACACATTCAATGACACTGGTGGATCCATATGTAGTTTGTGAAAAGAACACACAAGCAATGACTCTGGTGGATCCATGTGGTTTATGAAAAGAACATACATGTAATGAATCTGGTGGATCCATATGTGGTTTATGAAAAGAACAGACATGCAATGACTCTAGTTGTGGTTTAGGATAATAACACACATGAAATTACACTAGTGGATCCATATGGTTTATGAAAAGAACACATAAGCAATGACGCTGGTGGATCCATATGGTTCATGAAAAGAATAGACATGCAATGACTCTAGTTGTGGTTTATGAAAAGAACACACATGCAATGACTCTAGTGCTGGTTTAGGATAAGAACACACATGCAATGACTCTAGTGGATCCATATGTGGTTTGTGAAAAGAACACACATGCAATGACTCTAGTGGATCCATATGTGGTTTGTGAAAAGAACACACATGCAATGACTCTAGTGGATCCATATGGTTTATGAAAAGAATAGACATGTAATGACTCTAGCTGTACTTAATGAAAAGAACACACATGCAATGACTCTAGTGGATCCATATGTGGTTAATGAAAAGAACAAACATGTAATGACACTGGTGGATCCATATGTTGTTTGTGAAAAGAACACACATTCAATGACACTGGTGGATCCATGTGGTTTATGAAAATAACAGACATGCAATGACTCTAGTGGATCCATATGTGGTTTGTGAAAAGAACACACATGCAATGACTCTAGTGGATCCATGTGGTTTATGAAAAGAACAGACATGCAATGACTCTAGCTGTGGTTTATGAAAAGAACAGACATGCAATGACTCTAGTTGTGGTTCATGATAAGAACACACATGAAACGACTCTAGTGGATCCATATGTGGTTTGTGAAAAGAACACACATGCAATGACTCTAGTGGATTCATGTGGTTTATGAAAAGAATAGACATGCAATTACTCTAGATATGATTAATGAAAAGAACACACACGCAATGACTCTGTGGATCCATGTGGTTTATGAGAAGAACACACATCCAATGAACTCTAGTGGATCCATGTGGTTTATGACAATAACACACATCCAATGAACTCTAGTGGATCCATGTGGTTTATGAGAATAACACACATGCAATGAACTCTAGTAGATCCATGTGGTTTATGAGAATAACACACATGCAATAAACTCTAGTGGATCCATGTGGTTTATGAGAATAACACACATGCAATAAACTCTGGTGGATCTATATGGTTTATGAGAAGAACACACATCCAATGAACTCTAGTGGATCCATCTTGGCATAATTTGATGTATGTCACAATGTATTTCATTGTATAAGACACTCACTTTCCATTTTTATACTACTCAGTTTTGCCCTTGGTTTTTTGATACTTCTCAGTTTTGCCCTCTCTCTCTCTTTCGTAGTAGCCCAAACCTGTGCTCACTCTGTCTGCTACACCCTGATTGGTTGTCACAGTTGTCACGCGGATCATGCGCACCAACTGTTGATCCTGTGTGATCCAACGAGGATCATTGCACATGTCGTTCCCTTCACAGTACAACGTGAGATACCAGATACGTCTCCCTTAGTGAGACTTCTACAAGAAGGAACATGAAGCCGTCCATGGAAAAAGTCGTCGAGTGGTCATGTCATGTTTAATCAAGTCTGAAAAGCCTACTACTTATACTATTATGCCACAACACATGTGTCATCGAGTGCACGGTCGTCGACGGGCAACTGCAATTTATTGCCACTTGATTTTAATAAGACATATCCTATTTTTACGCAGTGGCTCTCAATCTCACTTCCAACTGGCTCCCACCGTAAGAAACTTCCACACATTAGCCAGAGGCCGAAGAGCTAAAAAATGGGTCTCGAGGAGGGGTGGCCTCAAGGAGACCTAGCGTCTCCGCCTTCATCGAGTCCCTCGCACTCATCCACACATCCCTCTACCTGATCTAGCACAACCCCACAAATCTCGCCGTACAGCTAACTACCTTCTCCTCTACATTTTCCCTTTTAATTATCGCCAATTTTATGGCCATGTAAAACTTCATACATAGAAATTGTGTCCGCGTCCTTTGCATGCGGCTTAATATAGAACTGCTATGCATGGCCTGGTAAAAAACGTGACGTACTGTGCGCGTGTCGTGGTGCACGGTGCAGTAGCCTACGCGGCACGTTGCACGGTGGTGCAACGAAATGTGCCTTTCTTCCATTCACCTTAACTATAGAGCCCCTATTCGCATACCCACTCTCACTCTCTCTCACTCTCCTCACGTAACCCTCTCCACTGTCCCATCAGCTTCTGCAAACTCCTGAGAAAACCCCATCCGCGCCAGCAATGGCGGAGGAGGATGCGGTGGCCATCGTCGCCTCCAAGGCCGCCGGCGAGGAGGCCCCCGTCTCTGTACCGGTCCCCCTCGACGCGTTGAAAGCAGCCGTCGTCCCCTTCCAGGCCCTCGTCGAGGCATCGATGGCAGCCGTCGTTCCCGTTCAGGCCCCCGCCCCTGCTACCGATGTAGCCGTCGGCGAGGAGGCCCTCGTCTCCGTCCTGGTCCCCCTCGACCCATTGAAAGCAGTTGTCGTCCCCGTCTAGGCCCCGTCAAGGCATCGATGGCAGTCGCTATTCCCGTCCAGGCCCCCGTCCCCGCTACCGATGTAGCCGCTAACGAGGAATCCCCCGCCGGTCACGAGAAGATCCAGCTCTTTCGATTGCTCTAGAGGAGTACATCGCTTCGGTGAACCCCTACGACACCAGCATCGACGACCCATGGTCGGAGGTAACTAGGGTTTGCTCCCCTTCCCTGGTTCTTCTCCCGTTCCCATCGTTGGATGCTATATCTTGTTTTATTAGGGTTCGCTTGTTTGCATTTCAATTGCTCGATCTTCTTACATCATCTAATCCTCCTTTTTTTTCTTCCAATAGGTTTACGGCAGCAACGTCTACATCAATGACGAGTCCAGGCACATCAAGACTCGTTAGGTGCTGAGGAGGCTGCAGGCCGGCCAGTACGACGGCTTCTTTGCTGGCGGCGTCTACAATTGCCCCTTATGTAGGATGAGACTCACCGACACCGACTTCAACTATGTCGTGATGCATGTAGAGGGCTCGAGCTCTGACACCCCCAAATTCGGCCAGACCATGAACATCAAGGCCTACATCACTAAACACCAGGCTCTCGACATTCACCTCCAAAACCTCTAGTTGGTGGCCATCGAAGAGGGTCGCATGCCTCTGATCAAGCCCAAGGCCCCCAAAATCAAGGGACTAGGCAGCAAGAAGTGGAGGAAGCGCCAGAGGGAGGAGGCGGAGGCGCAGGCGCATGCAAGGAGGGGTTGAACGCGTCTGCTGCTGCTACTAAGCAACTTCTTTTGATTTTGTATATTTTGCATGTGATGGCTGATGAGCGGCTAATGAATCAAACCTCGTTAAGAAACCTACTTTCTATCGCTATATCTTATTTAGCTGCACACAGCTATATCTACATTTGTTTTGTTTTCTGAATGAATGTATTCTGTCTGGTGTGATTTGCTGCTCTAGATTTGCTACCAGATCGGGCCGAAAATAGGGCCAAAAGGGAACAAATGATCGAAGAGAGAAGCTGCTCTAAATTTTCTACCAATTTGGGCAAAATGAAACATATCTGTTTAGCGAGCGAGGAAAAAGGTACTCTTTCAAACTGTCAATTAACAAGCTCTCATCTTGACAAGCTACCAGACACATACAGAAGCATAACACAAAGAAGTAAAATTTATTTTACTACTCTCACTTGAGGCGCTAGCCATCTTGACAAGCTAATTGAGTTCCACAAAACAGAAACATAACACAAAGAAGTAAAATTTAATTCACTTCGCATCAGACCACTTCAGGCGCTTTCCATCGTTCCTAGGCGACCAACTGCCATGATTCCAGGTGTCTCTTACATTATTGGCCCTCCACAACTCATGAAATCCAAGTTCTTCCCACCTGGAATCTGCCTTGGCTTCCCTATCGTCAACATCCTGCAGCACAATTAGCGGTGCATCACAGGCCTGGTTATTGCCGCTGGAAGATGCTGCCTCTCTGTTTGCTACTTCAGCTACAACCTCTCTGTCAACTGCTTCAGATGCAACCATTTTCTTTGCATATGCAGCATCATGCTCAGCTATACGGCATTTGCTACAAAGGGATCCCCTAAGCTTGTCTTCCCTCTTGCAACTAGGGCAAAACACGAGTTAATGTGGAAAGAAATGGATCTTCTTGTACATATGGTAGGTAACGTAAGCATCTATGGCTACATACTTCAGGTTTATCTCAGACAACAGCCACTCCTCCTAGAAATCGTGCCTATCAGTAGGAAAATCTTCCTTCATTCTGTCATACGACTCATCGAGGATTCGAGTTGCGAGTGTAGCCATTCCATCCTTCCTCGATCCCCCTATGATATTGACAAGACTCTTAATATCGATCCACTTGTGCGCAGGAATTGTAATTCCCTCTTGAAGAAATTTCCAAAAATCAGTTGTATTGTCGACAGTGCAGAAAACAATTCCTTTTTCTACAAGGAACTGGTGCAGCGTTGGACACTTCTTGTCGGTCCTGAAAGTATGTAGTTTTTCATCACCAAAATTTGTAACTACAAATATTTTGTCAATGCAAGATCATCATCTGAATATAATTTTAAAAAGTTTAGTAAATGCAAGATCAAGACTCTCAACATTGGCTTGTCATAATTTATTTGGTCCTAATAAAATTCAGTAGTTGCAAGATGAGCAAATGGATAAAGAACAAGAGGAGAAAACCCTAAAAGCGGTTAACTACACAGAGCAAATCTACAAATCGAGAGTAGTGGTAGACGAGGACATGTTTTCTCATGGCCAGTTGAACGACGGCGACTTCATTCTCGACATATGGGTCCTCCGGGGTGTACTCGAGGTCCAATCCCACAAACTTGTCCTCGTCTTTCTCAAGACAACCGTCGTACATCCTCAAGACTCGCACCACTGTCTCCTCCTCGTTGGTGTAGACGACTTCTATCTTCTTATTGTCATGGGCAATGAAGGTTGTCTCTAGAGTGCGATGACCTTCCATGGTGACAAGGAGAAGACAGAAAGAATATAGATGACATGAAGAAGAAGAGTGGTTTATGCGAGACAGGGGAACGGTGGAAATGTCAGTGCGTTTCTAAGGTAGTGGTTAACGATGGGGATGGAAGTCCAATGGAGAGACGCGTGGTGGTGGCCGTTCTAGCTTCCGAGTAAACAAAAATTAATAATAATGAGGATATATACGCCCTGTTTTGTCACGTCAATACACTGTGCCAGTCGTGTTGTCCTATCCACTGCGCCAGCACTGCAAGCCTATGTGACAGCCACCACACCTAAGCAATGGCAGCGACATAACGGCAAAAACTAACAGGGGGGCCCAACTTGACGGGCGTTAGCCTGATATTTTGTATTGAAACGTAAAGTTAAATTCGTGCCGAAAAAGACCCTCTGAGTATTTGGCACGCCAACTATGGTCAACGCGGCTGATTACAAGCAACTTAGGTACCGCTTTGCCTGTGCGCTGATGAGTGCATATTTGCATCATGTTTTACATTATTATTTTGCATTGTAGATATAGGATCTTGGTATTTTACGGTGCTCGCGCATATTTTTTTGTATGTTTTCACCAGGATCAGGATAGATGATAGATCCAATGGATATAATTCTTGGAGCAATTGTACTGGGGAGAAGAGGAGTAAAAAACAATGTAAATCGCTTATTTGGGAAATATTAATGATACTAGAAGAAAACTAGAAGCGAACAAAGGAGGCAGAAGGTTCAACGACCAACTATACGACCGGAGCAAATTTTCCGGCCGTATAGTTGGCACCGCCTCCGCCTCCTCAAATAGTTTCACCCAGTGCAACTGGTTCAGGGAGACGGCATACAAAACACCCGGAAATCGCAAAAACCTCACTTGTGGAAGGCATCTGGAGGGGGAACTCATCCACCGGGGATCCATCTTCGCCCTGCGCAGATCCAGGAGGCTAAGGCATCGATCTTCATCATCCACCACTACATCACCACAATCTCCATCCATCCCATCTACATCTTGTCTAGATCTTGTTGTAATTTCCGTACTCATTGTGGATTTATACAAGTACTATTCATCTATGATAGATTACGTTGTTATTGCCATGATGTTGATTGCCTCCATGTCTGAGTAGATCACTAGTTCTTAGGGAGATAGATAAACCCTAGTATGAGATTGAAATAAGATGAAGTCTATTATGATATTCATCGCTATGACATGTGTTAGATTTTCTACATCTTGATGTTGAGAGAAGTCGACCTCTCAATATTTGTCTCTCATGGGGACTTGATGGAGGGAACTACTAGTCGGTAGACGGAGGTGTGCTAGCACTTACAATGACTATAAAGCTATTGGCACCCCTTATGTATCAACTTGGAAAACCGAGAAAACTCACGGAACACTATCCATACCATGGGATACGTCCTACAGGATTATGTCCCTTAATAGCACAGTAATTCGATTGATGTCGATTGCTGACTGTTGTGGTTATGAGGATGATGTGAGCAGCGGTTACTGCCTGTCCAAATACGGAGTTCCTTCCACACATACATAGTTGAGAATATTCATGATGATAATCTTTATCTTAGCTCCTTATAATGCTAGTGGTGAATCCGCTACTCCCTCAGAACGCCTTTTCCCTATTGCAGTTCCAATCTCTCTTACATACGCGATACTTTCTTTCTGTATTTACTTATTTTACTTTACTTTATTATTGCCCTTATACCTAAAACCCCAAAACACCTTTTTACACAATACTCGCCTTTTATCTTGTCACTTAGAACTTTATCGAGCATTTCTATCATAATATTTATTTCAAGAGTTATTAGACTTCAGACTCCTGCTCCCTATAGGATCGATATCTTTATTTCTAAACTAGCTACAAACAATCTGTGCACTTGCAGTCATCAAGTTGTTTTCTGGCACCGTTGCCGGGGAGCTAAGCATTGTAGGTCTTTTAGTTTTTGCTTATTTATTTTTGTGTTGCTAAATTTTGTTTTGAGTTACAGGTTTCCACCAACATGATGGAGTTTGAGCATATGACTAGTGCTAACCCACTCAACTGCTTTGGGAAGCCCTATGATATTTATAAAAGAGACAACTCCAATGAGAAGACAAGGGGTTTGAAATAAATCCTCTACTACTTGGTATTTTACACAAGAAGCAATTTACAGGAGATGAAGAAGATCCTGATCCATATGAGCATATTGCATGTTTCAAAAATATATGTGGCACTTTTCTATTGACGGGATATACCGCTGATGAGGTAAGGGTTAAACTTTTTAGTCAGACTTTGACTAGTACAACTATCTCAAGGTATATATCTCTACCACCTGAAGCCACTTCTACTTGGGATAATCTAGCCTGTGAATTTCTAGCAAAATATTATCCATTGTCAAAATCTTTTGGAATCAGGTGTCTTATAGTGACTTAGAAAAACCGTTCTAATGAAGGACTAGTAAGAGCCTATATCATATTTAAAGATTTACTACGACTATGTCCGCATCATGATTTACCTGAATGGTATTCATTGCATATCTTTTATGATGGTTTAATTGAACCTAATAAAATCGAACTAGACTCTTTCACGGAAGGAGCCTTTATGAATCTTCCTATACCTAAAATTGGGCTTTACTTAATAGAATTCGTGACCATAGAGTTTCATGGAATTTTGGTCTAGGAAGTGAAGGAGGCGTAGAAATAGAACATGATTGTATTCATGACTATAATAAAAAAAGGCTATGCTAAAGAATTATCTAAGGAACTTTATTTGGATTCAGATTTTGTGTTACAAGTTGTTAAAGCTTTTATAGAACATAGCAAAGCTCCAAAAGAAGGTCCGGTCAAGTATGATCCACCACCCAAACCTGAGAAGAAAAGAGAAGATAAAGCAACACTTGCCTCCTTAGAACCAATAGATGAGATGCCTTTCTCTAACGCAGCACAAAAGCATATTCTTGAATATGAACAGGTCAAAGCAGTACATGATAAGAAGAAAGAAGAAAGTATGCCAGAAGTCGTGGAACATCTGGAAGAAACCAAAGATGAACATGTAACCGAGGAAGCAATTATGGCTATGTACGCACATTGTAACATAGTTGAACTTGATGAAGAGACTTCTGTATTGGTTGAAGGTAAAACAAAGGTAAGAGATGTGGGTAAGCCTATTCTTCCCTGCATATTTAAAGAAACCTCGCATTACGGTTTATGTGATCTTGGCACCAAAAATAATGTTATATCTTATGATTTCTACTTAGAAATAAAAGAAGAAATAGAACCAGCTACAATTGAAAATACTGATATGACAATTATGTTAGCCAATAAAAATCTTAGAATTCCAATGGGAGTAGTTGAAGATGCAACTGTCAAAATTGGCAATAAAAACTTTCTTATCGATTTTGCAGTTTTTGATATGCCAGCTGACACTCTTTGACCAATTATATTTGGAAGAAACTTTTTGGGTGATATAGGTGCCTATGTTAATTTCAAGAAGGAGATTGTGTCTCTTAAGCTTGGGGGAACGGAAAATAAATTCTATTTTTTCAAATTTAAAGACAGACCTCCACAAATACAAGAAGAAGAGGAAGAGAGAATTATTGAGGAAATGGAGGCTCTTTTCTTTAGTAATCAAGAAGAAGAAATAAATGAAGATCCAAATTATGAATAAGTAGTTATGGAGGACAAGTCCCTTGGAGAACTAGAAGATGAATTCGATTCACTTCCCATAATGGGACCTCCAACTGATGAGGCTTTTGAAGAGCCAGAGAAGAGAGGGGACATGGAACTACCACCCCTAGAGTTGAAGACTCTACCAGATAATCTCAAATATAGGTTTCTAGATGATACAAATAAATTTCCTGTTATTATTAGTGCTAAACTTTTAGGAAAATAAGAAGAAGAACTTATGGAGATACTTAAGGAGCATCACAAGGCCTTTGGGTACTCAATGGATGACTTTAAGGGCATCAATCCCATGATAGTCGTCCATCGAATATTCATGGAGAAAGGTGCTAAACTAGTTGCGGAATTTAATAGAAGATTGAAGCCTGAAATGAAAGAAGTGGTAAGAAAAGAAATTTTATGCCTACTAAACGCAGGTATAATCTATCTTGTTAAAGAAAGTGAATGGGTAAGTCATGTTCATTGTGTCCCTAAGAAGGGCGGTTTCACCGTTGTTCCTAATGAAAATAATGAATTGATACCTACTAGAACTATTGTTGGGCATAGGATGTACATAGACTTCAGAAAATTAAATAAAGAAACTAGAAAAGATCACTATCCTTTACCGTTCATATATCAAACTTTAGAAAGGTTAGCAAACCATACTCATTTTTGTTACTTGGATGGGTACTCTGGTTTATCTCAAATAGTTGTTCATCCCGATGACCAACTTAAAACAACTTTCATTAGTCCTTATGGATTACATGCTTACCGACGTATGCCTTTTGGTTTATGTAATGCTCCAGCTACTTTTCAAAGATGCATGACTGCTATTTTTGCGGATTTCATAGAACTTATAATGGAAGTATTTATGGATGACTTTTCTGACTATGGAACTTCGTTTACTAGTTGCTTAGATAATCTCAAAAGAGTTTTGCAGCGTTGTGAAGAAACTAATCTTATTCTAAACTGGGAGAAATGCTATTTTATGGTCAAAGAAGGTATAGTCCTTGGACACAAGGTATCAGGTAAGGGAGTTGAAGTTGATAGATCTAAGGTTGAGGCAATAGAGAGAATGCCACAACCATATTAAAGGTATAAGAAGTTTCATTGGTCATGTGGGGTTTTATAGAAGGTTCATTAGAAATTTCTCTGGAATATCTAAACCTTTGACTAACCTCCTACAAAAGGGAATAATATTTAATTTTGATGATAAATGTCTTGAAGCCTTTGATAAACTCAAAAATGCTTTATCTCATGCTCCCATCATTAAACCACCTATCTGGGATACAACCTTTGACTTAATATGTGAAGCTAGCGATGATGTTGTAGGAGTAACTCTGGGATAACATATTGGTCACATATTTAATATTATACATCATGCTAGTAGAACTCTAAATGGTGCTTAGAAGAATTACCCTAAGGTAGAAAAGGAACTTTTTGCTGTATTTTTCTCTTATGATAAATTTCATTCTTACATAGTTGATGCAAAGGTACGAGTTCATACGGATCGTGATGGTTCAAAAGAACTCCTTGAGAGGAAAGACCATAAGCCAAGACTGATCTGTTGGATTCTTTCACTTCAAGAATTTGAGTTGTAGATTATGTAGAGGCAAGAAATAAAGATGTTAGATGCAGTGTCCATGATTACCCAGCAAGACACCAATCTTGTTGAGAGAATAGTCCTGGTGATTTTTGTTTACGAGAATTATTCAATGAATTAAGGTCAATTCCTCCAAGAGAGAATAAGTCTTTGTTGTTGGAGGAACTTTTCATCCCCGAATAAACAAATGATAAGTGCCAGGTAAGTGTTCTTACCAAATAAGTGATTTGTTTTCACAAATTTTAGTTCTAATTTTTTTGCCTTTGAATTCCTTGTGTTTTTATGAAGTTTTAGAGAGTTTTTACCAACTATAAGGGCGGAACTATACAACCAGAGAGGAAGCTCCCGCTGTTTAGTTGGTCGTTAAACTCTCTGTATCATCTTCGTGAAATTATTCTCAATATCTGAGCCTATACGGTCGCAACTATACGACCGGAGCCAAAATTCCGGCCGTATAGTTGTTCTTTAAACTCTCAGATAGTTTTGCTTTTTGGTGTCTTTATATATACGATCGCAACTATACGACCGGAGCCAAAATTCCGGCCGTATAGTTGGTCATTAAACTCTCAGACATTTTTGATTTTCGGTGTTTGTATCTATACGGTCGCAACTATACGACCGGAGCCAAAATTCCGGCTGTATAGTTAGTCGTTAAACTCTCAGACACTTTTCATTTGTCTTTTCGTTTATTCATCTAAAAACGTTATTGTTGGTTTCGAGTCGTGATTTAATCGACCTGGACTCGAGATATTTAGAAATATCTGTCGGAACCAACTATACGGTCGGAGCTATACTGGTCGCGCCCGTATAGTTAGTTGTTACACAGCATGACTCTTCCAAATCCGTGATTTCTTTACCTGTTTTGTTAAGATTCTTTTCTTGGACGACAATTTGGTGTTTCTCACGAGTTTTACCGACCTCTGACCCCCCTTATATACTGTCATTGTCTCTCTCTCTAATCATAATCTCCAGAAATCAATCTACCTCTTATTCACACGTGAGGACTCTCAACCAAGGGATAGAAGTCAAGAAGAAAAGCTCCTATGGATATCGGGAGCAATAGAGAGGAAGGCAAGGAGATTAAGACCATCCCTATAGAGTTCCTCAACACCGACCATGGGTGTCGGAAGAGGGATTTGAAGGCCCTGGAGCTGAAGATTGAGTTGGACAAGGAGACGCCAGGGACACCCAAACACCTTCGATTGTTGTGACTTTATCTCGATAAACTTGATGAAGATATCAAGCAGACAACCGAAGTAGGTTTATCTAAGTGTCTTAAGGCGCTACAAACACTTTAGGATAACAATGAGTTCTTAAAGAACAAGTGAAGGTGTTGGAGAGGAACAATATTTTCTATAAGCTGCGTGTTAAAGAATTAGAAGTTGTCAATCAACCTCCGCCTTAGGCTGGCCTGTGAGGAGAATATACCACGTGCCATGGCACCATAGTGACCTACAACAATCAGGGTATCAAATAATCGCAAGGGATTATTTGATCCCACCTGGCTTGATTCCAAGCTTGGGGAGATCTTTAAGACCTTGTAATCTATCTTATAAGTTTTTATTTTTGCATTAGAAATAAAGTTTGCATCATTAGAATTCCGTTCAGGAATAGTCGATCCCTTTTATGAAATTCCGAGTTTGTTATTATATATGGGGCAATATTGAGTTTGCGTTTGTTTTATTGGATATATGAATTGCTTGAGTATACTTTTACTTGCACTTGATTATAGCAATAGGAGTCTTCCACTCCATTGGTATTAATGGAACACATAAAGATAATTTGGTCAATAGCTGTAAGTCTATGGTTTGATTTGCAAAAAAAAGATTATCTATACAGTTAAATTGAAAAAGAAACCTTAAACAAAGGAAAGTGAAAGTGCTATCAAAATAGAGTGAGAACAAGTCGAGGTAGAACTCCAAGTCATAAGAATGCTTCATGTATAATTGGAATTTGATAATTGAGATTATTAAAGGTGGAATATATGGCTAGCTCCTTTGCACATCACTTAAACAAAAGTATGAGCATATATGCAAAAGAAAAAAAAAGAAAAAAAAGAAAGAAAAAAAGAGCGAGTGTGCAAAGAGCAAATATGCATATACCATTGTATTGTAGTATGACAAAGAGACACTTTTTAGATTTTGAAATCTCGAGTGAATACATTTGATTTGAAAATACTTGGGACTACCTCGCTAACTCATTTGGTTGAACCGGATACTTTTACATTATGCTGAGATTCATCTTTTATGAACTGTTGATCACCAAGGTGTGGAAGCCTGCTAATACTATTCAGATGGTTCGAGTAAGGTACTATTCACGAACTTGTATCGTATATGATAAGCACATACTCTGCCTCATTTATTTTAATCGACTCACCTTCATGAATATGAGGATCACATCCATTAAGCTAAAACTTGCTCGGGACGAGCAAGAGTCTAAGCTTGGGGAAGTTGATGAGTGCATATTTGCATCATGTTCTATATTATTATTTTGCATTGTAGATGTAGGATCTTGGTGTTTTACGGTACTCGCGTGCATATTGTATATCTGTTTTCACCAGGATCAGGACAAATGATGGATCCAATTGATATAATTCTTGGAGCAGTTGTACTAAGGACAAAAAGAGTCAAAAACAACATAAATTGCTTACTTTGGAAATATTAATGTACCAGAAGAAAACCAGAAGCAAAGAAAGGAGGCAGAAGGTTCCACGACCAACTATACAACCTGAGCAAATTTTCTGGCCGTATTGCTTCGGCCGTATAGGTGGCGCCGCCTCCGCTCCTCAAATAGTTTCACCCCGTGCAACTGGTTTGGAGAGACGACATACAGAACACCCAGAAATCGCAAAAACCTCACCTCCAGAAGGCATCTGGAGGGGGAACTCATCCACCGGGGATCCATCTTCGCCCTGCGCAGATCCGGGAGGCTAAGGCATCGATCTTTATCATCCACCGCTGCATCACCACCATCTCCATCCATCCCATCTACATCTTGTCTAGATCTTGTTTTAATTTCCGTACTCGTTGTGGATTTATACAAGTACTATTCATCTATGATAGATTCCGTTGTTATTGCCATGATGTTGAGTGCCTTCATGTCTGAGTAGATCACTAGTTCTTGGGGAGAGACTGAAATAAGATAAAGTCTATTATTATATTCATCGCTATGACCATGTGTTAG
Organism: Avena insularis; assembly: GCA_023614405.1. Classification (NCBI taxonomy): domain Eukaryota; kingdom Viridiplantae; phylum Streptophyta; class Magnoliopsida; order Poales; family Poaceae; genus Avena; species Avena insularis. The sequence continues at coordinate 258,309,589 of CM042690.1, read as the reverse complement.
ATTTTCTACATCTTGATGTTGAGAGAAGTCGACCTCTCAATATTTGCCTCTCATGGGGACTTGATAGAGGGAAGTACTAGTTGATAGATGGAGGCGTGCTAGCACTTACAGTGACTATAAAGCTATTGGCACCCCTTACGTATCAACTTGGAAAACCGAGGAAACTCACAGAACACTATCCATGCCATGGGATACGTCCTACGGGATTACATCCCTTAATAGCGCAGTAATTTGATTGATGTCAATTGCTGACTGTTGTGGTTATGAGGATGATGTGAGCAGCGGTTGCTGCCTATTTGTCCAAATATGTAGTTCCTCCCACACATACGTAGTTGAGAATGTTCATGATGATAATCTTTATGTTAGCTCCTTATAATGCTAGTGGTGAATTTGCTACTCCCTGAGAACGCTTTTTCCCTATTGGAGTTCCAATCTTTCTTACATACGCGATACTTACTTTCTGTATTCAGTTATTTTACTTTGCTTTATTATTGCTCTTATACCTAAAACACCAAAACACCTTTTTACACAATACTCGCATTTATCTTATCACTTAGAACTTTATCTAGCATTTCTATCGTAATATTTATTTCAAAAGTTATTAGACTTCAGACTCCTGCTCCCTGTGGGATCGATATATTTATTTCGAAACTAGCTACAAACGATCTGTGCACTTGCAGTCATCAGGCGCCTCAACTTTTGGGCCGCAAAATGATATTCTCCTATGCAGGTGGCATCTCGGCGGCAAGCTGCGCCACCCCAGGGATCTCTGCAAATAAGCCCAAGTTGTTGCCCTCCTCCCTGCTCCTCGTCTTTGCTCTGCTTGATTTTCTCTCTCTAGCCGGCCGTGCCGGCGGGGGGAAGAGAAGGCTAAGCGTGGGCGATGGTGGAGTAGAAGGATGGCAGGGTTCTTCTCTGGTGCAACGACGCTGCACAAGGTGGCTGTAGTGGAGTTGTGGTGCTCTCGTGGTGGGAGCCGATGACTGCAGCTCCTCTTGCATGGCCCCGAGGCCATAAGCGATCTTCACTGTGGTTCAATGGCCTCGACGAGCATCCCATCAACCTGGTCAGCCGAGGAGGCGAGGAGGGAGATGGGAAGGGCAATGATGGTGTCTGCTTCTGTAGCTCTCTACTGCCTCGACGAGCATCCCATTGACCTGGCCGGCCGAGGAGGCGAGGAGGGAGATGGGAAACACGATGATGGTGTTCGCTTCAAGCTCACATCGCCTCGACGAAGGCCGCTCGTGGCCATGATTTCCAAAGATCCCATGGCCGTGATAGGCCAGTTCCGCGCCAGGAGAGCGTGGCTTCAACCTCCAAGATTGAGGCCTCTCTGGAGCTCTGCATCGGCAGCCAACATCTCCGTATAGCCAAGTGGTTTGTCCCCAGCGGGATGAAGGTGGATGGCGGCAACGGTTAGGCGGTGGTGGCAACGTCAAAGGGTCTAATTGTGTTTTCTCATAAACTTTTAGGGTCCTTCTTGCATATTCGCGGGTCTTCTCTACAATTCATGTTTTGTGAATGACCTACTTGTAACTTGTACCCACCGCTTTGTACATATTGGCAGCATATGGGTCTTTCTAGACCCCTCCTATGTTAAAAGAAAGAAAGGAGGGTCTCTTCATCTAACCAAGCTAGGCGAAAGCGAACATTGGTGGTCATCTAGTCGCCTCCTGAGAACATCCCTCATTTTTTTGACAACACGAACATATAATATGGTGGATATACCAATTACACGCAACCTTTGCAACAATGGGATGTCCTAAAGACATTACAGATACACACAGCCAAAATACAAAAAGAAGAAGAAAAAACGAAAGATCTCTCTACCATCAAGTCAACACCCGATGTCGAGATTATCCCAAAATGATGCTTACGAGAAGGAAACAATGCGTAAACGCCATCGTCGTTCGATAATAGATATTAGGTTTTACCCTAGAGTAAGTACGAGATCTTAAAACAATGCCTTCAACAAGATTATTACCAGACAGAACCAATTTTTTTCAAGAAGGGGATGAAACCCCGGCCTCTACATCAGGGTTGATGCACACAACCTTTTATTTAGAGAGATAGTCTTCTGGCAGTATTACAAATGATGGATGACATAAAGTTGAACCATGAATCAACCAGCGAAATAAAAAGAACATACAAACTTTAATCATCCTGAAGTCTATTAATATGCTGCCAGCCGGATTAGGTAAAGGTCCAAAGACAATGAACGAAAGCATCTAGGTTCCATCGGGGTCGTAAGTCATTGGTGGTGTTAGATCCGCTGATACAAGGAATAGAACACTAAAGTGGGATTTTTCTTTCTTTTTTGTACTTTTTTTTCCGGTATGTGTGCATCCGTAAGGGTAATGCATTGTTGTAGATAGTAGGTGTAATTGGTATCTTCGCGATTGTAATATATACACTATATCAAAAGAAAAAAAAGACCAGTGCATCACAATTTCTCATACTGCCCCATCGGTAAATATCAGTCACACATTAATCCTCATCCAAATTCCAACAGTGCATGACACGCTAGCTAGCATTGAGAAAATCAAACTCCAGCATCGTTAGAGCTTGCACTGAGGTGCAGCTATTGATTTCACGGATACGATGTTAAAGATATGCAGTGAACTACTAGATAGTACAGTTAACTCGGCCATCTTTAATAAGGTGTTGCTTACGAAGGATAACTTGGTTAAAAGAAGATGGGTCGGATGCACAAAATGTTGTTTTTGTGATGAACCTGAATCTAATGACCATCTATTTATTACTTGCCCTTTTGCTCGTCTCCTTTGGCATGCAGTCGCTGTGACTTTCCACTTGGTTTCTCCTGGATCATATGTTTGGTTCATGGTTGGATCATATGGATAGTAGGACGAAAGCTATGATTCGCACTGGTGTATCAGCTTTATGTTGGTCCATATGAAGATGTCGTAATGATATTGTTTTTAACAAGAAGAAAACTTTCAATTTTATGCAGGTTATTTATATGATGGCGCATTGGGTGCAGATGTGGGCGTACCTATTACCACCTGGGCACCGAGATACCATGTCGTCCGGGTGCAAACGGCTATTCACGGTCGCTCAGGAGTTCTTCAACCAGGCTACTTGGCAGCATACTAGACGACTACATAATGTTTAGTTGTTATATGTCTACCTTATTTCGCTGGTTGATCTTTGTGGCAATTTTTGCCAACTCTTAAGTTGTAAACTTGATATTCGACTTATGTCTTTAATAAAGGTTGTGTGCATCGATTGATGCAGAGGCCGGGGAGTAATACCCCCATTTCAAAAAAAAAAACAGTTAACTCGGCCACGTGCAACCAACCCGTCGTCAGTGTCTATCCAGATCAGCGTGAAGGCGCTATCAGCACTTACCTTGTACATCCCAGCCTGTTTAGGTAAGGGTCCAACGATAATGAACAGAAGCAACTAGGTTCCATCAGGGTCCTGGAGCGCACGAAAGGAACCCTCCTCCTCGCAAGGGCGGCATCATGGGCGCGCTGGGCGACTCTCCCCGGCCTAGTCCTCCCTCCCTTGATCTCTCCTCCCGCCGGCGCCGTCCGGATCGTCGCCGGGCAAAGATCTGGCGGCGTGGCGGCGGCAGCGGAGTCCCTGCCCGAGATCTAGCGGAATAGGCGGCGGCGTCCGCATCGGCTGGTTCGGCGGTGGTGTTGTGGCGGGCGGCGGCCGGTGATCCTCGGCCTAGATGGCGGCAAGCGACGGCGAGGATTCGGGTCTTGGCAGGCCGCGATCTACCCCCGTCTGTTGCCCTCGACGCTAGTGCCCAGGTTATTGGGGCCTTGCTCGCGACACTAGGGCGCTTGGAGCATCTGCCCCCGGCGTGGTGGTGGTGACCTCCTTCTCCGTCGGAGTGGTCGGCCTGGTGGTCTTGCCATCGTGTGATGGATCCTACTAGTTTCCGGCGGGTGGCGTGGGGGTTGCTGGCTCGGTTTTAATAAAGGAGGTGGTCCTGGATCCTTCTCAAGCCAAGACGAAGATCTGCCAGATGTTGGTCTCCATTGATCTGGTTTCTGTGTCGTGTTCCGGAAGGCTCCGCCGACGAACTCTATAGTGCGCTCATGCCGTGAGTTTGCTGGATTGAATTGGATTCGGTCGTGCGCACCCATGTTTTACTCTGACCGTTTGGTTTCAGAGGGTGCGCTTCGAAGCTTTGTTGGCTATTATTATCATGGGGCATGTTCTCGTTCCATGGTGCTGACGGAGAAAGTCACGGAGACCAAGATCTGAGGACTGACAATAGTGGTTTGAGTCTGGATGGTGATGAGGAATTGGCTAGGTGACTTGTGAATTAGAGCAGTGTCATGCAAGTGGGGGCGACTACACATGAGAGGTTCATGGTCCTACCTTTCAGGGTGAAAACCCAGGGTCTGGCCTTAATTGGTTGTGTCTGGCAATGGTCTTGTTGAAGGTATTGTTTTGAGAGCGTGGACTTTCTTCAGGGTGAAAATCTAGATCTTTGATCGGACGATGACGGTGTTTATGCACTGTTTCCGTCTTGGAGGCATCATTTTTGGAGAAGCTGGACTTCTAGTGCTGTCTTGGTGGTGGTAGTACTGTTGTTTCAATGAATGAGTCGCTGTAGCGGGACTTTTCTTTTTTGTAATTCTTCTTTCTTTTTTGGCTGTGTGCATCCGTATGGTCGCTAGGGCAATGCATTGTTGCAGAGGGTAGGTGCAATTGGTATCCTCTGATATTAATATATGCTCCTTTCCAAAAAAAAAAGGTTCCATCACAGTCGTAAGTCAATGGTGTTAGGTCTGCTGCTACAAGGAATAGAACGCTAAAGCGAGACTTTTTTTTGTAATTCTTCTTTCTTTTTCTAGGATGTGTGTATTCTTAAGGCCGCTAGGCCAATGCGTTGTTATAAAGACTGGATATAATTGATATCTTCGTGATAATATTCATATATACTCATCAAAAGAAAAAAGAAAACCAATGCATCACAATTTCTCATACTATCCGATCGCTAATTATCAGTCACACGTTTATCCTCATCCAAACTCCAGCAGGGCATAACAAGCTAACTAGCATTGAGAAAATCAAACTCCAACATCGTTAGAGAGCTTGCACTGAGGTGCAACTATTGATTTCACTGATACAAAGTTAAAGATACGTAGCGAACAAGAGAGTCTAGTTAACTCGGCCACGTGCAACCAGCCCGTCGTCAGCCTCTATCAAGATCGACGTGAAGGCGCTATCAACACTTTGATCATCCCGGACGGTTTAGGTAAGGGTCCAACGACAATGAATAGAAGCAGCTTGGTTCCATCGGGTCGTGGCGTACTGGCGTGGCAGCACCACATGAACCGCCCTTTGCGATTTGGCAACTAACTGTGGGGATTGTCCTAGTACTATCTTTTATTGAAAGAATACTACCGATCAATCAAAGTATCACAAATATCTCATAATCTAGAACAATCTGATATTAAGCCTCACGTGCGTACATATGATTTTCCATAACGCAGAATAAACATGCAGTCGGCTATAAAGATGAGCGCATTGTCCTGCAAGTAAACGGAGCATGTAATGCGTTGTTCCGACCAAGGCTAATTTTAACCGAGAGATTCAAATTCAACTCTAACGTTGTTCCAATGTGAACATAAACTTACAAACAAGTATCCAAAATAATTCTCCCAAAACAAGATAGTAAGTCTGTTCACCAGCAAACTCCAAGAAATGACAGTTCTGCAAACTTTCAACATCAGCTTCCTAATTGATCATACTATATTCTCCCTTGATATAAGAAACCTGAAAATAAAAAATAAAATTGAATAAACACATGAAGAGTGGGCAGTATAGAGGCCATAAGTACTCCCTTTGTTGCATTACAATACTCACAAGTAAAAAAGTTGAGTTATCATCTGAAATAACATGTTTCTTTTCTATCCAAGTTAATAGCAGCAGATAATTACACCATGGTCGCTGCTTAGGACATATCGAGCTTCAGTTTTCAACATAGTGACAAAGCTACACAACCTTCAGGCTGTTATCAAGTGGTTGTCGACTCATCAGGGAGAATAAAGCTACAAATCCAAGTGATTACACTCAGCCTCTACATAACTTTTCTACGTCGTCAGGTGCTGCTACTTCAGAATAAGGCACTAAACACAACATGATGAAAGGTCTGATTCTGTACGAGTTGAAGAACAAGTTCAGGCAGGACACACTTGAACAAACATATCTGTTCGACAGAGCAATATGTGGTGATTTGAGATCTAAGTATATGACTGATAACACTTTGTAGATGTACCATGGAATGCAATTATGTAACCATCATCAAGTCCCCCAAAATATTACTCCCTTCGTCCAGAAATAACTGACTTGAGTTTGTCTAGATTTGTATGTATCTAGACGTGTTTTAGTGTGTAGATGCATTCGAATCTATATAAATCCAAGTCAGTTATTTCTGGACAGAGGGAGTACTAGTAGTTCAAACAAGCTAGCACTAAGTACTGTGATGGCCAGTACTGAATATAGCAAAGTTTACTCAGCACTGTCTTTCCATGGTACATAAACTAAATAGAGAGCAAGAGTTATATGCACTAAGAAACATGTGAAAACGTGATGTAAATCTAATAGTGGATCAATAAATGAAGATGCTTTAGCTAAGAGAAGGTACACAGAAATACATTACATCGTAGGCTGGTCCTAGTAACCTTCATATTTCCACTGACTGTTTGAATGAACTCGAACGTGCGCGAAAGATTGGTTTTCTGAGACGCCCTTACCTGAAAATGATTTCTTTGATGAATATTCAAGAATTCGAAGACAGCCCACAATATAACAGAACAATTTACATTCATATGGGTACAGATTTCTGTGCACGGCATATATAGGACCTGAGCTAGTGAACAAAATCAATACATAGAGCAGGGTTATGATAACTTGGGGCAGATAGGATGAATTTATTTCTTTATTGAAGACAATTTAGAGTAGCTAGCCAGTAAGATAAGAAGTTCAGCAGAGGCGATTACATACTACTACTAGTACTAGTACAACTCTATGGCTTTACCAGTCCCATACTGAGAATAATTCAATGAAGATGAGCCTGCGATCGAGCACAAGTAAATATGACAAATATGGCGATTACCTGTTGAAGGAATCTTCCCTGATCCAAGCACACATGGCATGAAACCTACATGAGCGCCATGGCCGCGAAGCGGAGAACTCCCAATCACCTTTGCCGCGTACATGTCCACGGCGACGACGTGCTCGCCCACGATGAGGTGTATGACATTGGCGTTCAACGGGTCGAGAACGGCAATCTGTGGCGTCGTGTCCCCTCGCAAGGGCAGCCACGGGCGGTGACCTCCATCTGCCGCCCAGACCCGGCTGAGCGCCACCCGGTGCTCGAGCGTCCAGTCGCCGCCGCCCTCCTCATCGAGCGCGAAGGAGCTGAACACGAAGGGCTCCCGCTGAGACACCTCGGCGTACCGAAGCCTCCCGTCGCTGACCCCCATGCGGCGGTACTGGCGCAGCGCGATCCACGCGTGTAGAAATCACAGAAGAACAACTCGAATTTAGACAAGATTAGATGAACTAGGTTCCTACAGAGAGAGACATGAGAGGTTGGAAACAAACAGAGGCTTATCTCTTTCTCTGCTTTTCTTTTTTTTATTTCTTATACATTTCTTTTACATCTTAGCCCTCCTAATAATTACATATTATTAGAAAGTATAATACACATGTGGTATCACACCACCTAGACTCCTACACTCCCCTCAAGATGGGGCGAAAGCATCATACAACCCCATCTTGCTGCACAAGCTAGTAAAGGATTTTTCGGCTAAGCCCTTAGTTAAGATATCCGCTAATTGACTTGAAGAGCACACAAATGGCATACATATTTCTCCCTGCTCCAATTTCTCCTTTATGAAGTGCCGATCGATTTCAATATGTTTCGTCCGACTATGTTGAACCGGATTGTGTGCAATGTCTAGTGCAGCCTTATTATCACAGTATAAAATCATTGGTTTGGTCTGAAATAAACCCAGTTCTAGCAACATGATTTTCAACCACAGTATTTCACAAATCCCATGTGCCATTGCTCTGAATTCTGCTTCCGCGGTAGACCTAGCAACAACACTTTGCTTCTTGCTACGCCAAGTAACTAAGTTGCCTCCTACAAATGAGCAATAGCCTGATGTAGATTTCCTATCCTCTAGAGAACCTGCCCAATCTGAATCGGTATAACATTCTACTTTTAGGTTTCCATGTGGTCTATACAATAATCCTCGGCCTGGACAACCCTTTAGATATCGAATGATCCGAAGAACTGCATTCATATGCTGAGTTTTTGGATCATGCATGAACTGGCTAACCACACTTACAGCGAAGGCTATGTCTGGACGAGTATGTGATAAGTAAATTAATCGTCCAACTAATCGTTGATATTGTTCTCGATCTACTGGTCCACCCGAGTCATTTGCTAGTCTATGGTTTTGCTCAATTGGAGTGCATGCTGGACGACTACCCAACATCCCAGTTTCTGACAATAAATCCAATACATATTTTCTCTGAGACAAGTAAATACCTTTAGAGCTTCGTGACACTTCGATTCCCAAAAAATATCTTAGGTGTCCCAAGTCTTTAACTTCGAATTCCCTCTTTAGCTGTTGCTTCAAGACCTCTATTCCTGCACCATCATCCCCTGTAATGATGATATCATCCACATAAACTATTAGTATGGTAATCATATTCTCTCTCTTCTTGTAGAACAAGGTGTGATCTGCATTGCTTTGTTTATAACTTAGCTTTAGTACAACTTTTCTGAATCTATCGAACCAAGCGCGTGGTGATTGCTTCAACCCATATAATGATCTACGGAGTTTCAAAATTTTGCCTTCATTCTTAGCTGTGGCAAACCCAGGTGGTATGTGCATATAGACCTCTTCTTGAAGATCCCCATGCAAAAAGGCATTTTTTACATCTAATTGGTGCAAAAGCTACCAAGATTAATCACAGATGATATTAAGGTTCTTATTGTATTCATCTTTGCTACCGGAGCAAATGTCTCATCATAATCAATCCCATATGTTTGTGTATACCCCTTAGCTACCAATCTTGCTTTGTACCTATCAACCTTACCATCAGGATTGTGTTTAATGGTATACACCCATTTACACCCGACCGGCTGTTTACCTTTTGGTTGCTCAACTAGTTCCCATGTGCTATTTTTTTCCAATGCCTCCATCTCTTCGAACATAGCTGCCTTCCATTTGGGATCCATCATAGCTTCTCTCCAGTCGGTAGGTACTGATTTAGAGTCAAGAGAACCAATAAAACTTTTAAAGGATGGATTGCACCTTTCATAAGAAACAAATTTTGCAATATCATGTTGGTATCCTACACAGTCCTTTAGCCGTGCTGGTATATCCCTCTTCCTTGTGGACTTCCGCGACACAATTGGATGACTACTAACTGGTACATTACTCGGGTTTGTAAAATTTATAGTACCTCTATTTTCACTATGATCCTCCTCATTCTGTGGTACATGACCGGATCCATCAATCGTCTCTTCGTGTGTTGGTTCGTCACTTGACACTCTAGAACCCACAGGTATAGTTTCATGGTCAGTAATAATTTGTTGACTAGGAGTATCATCCAATACCTCATGAATGTTCATTTCTGCATCATGCCTTTGCTCCCCCTCTGTTCCATGGTCCAATGGTACCCTGTCCATCATTGGCACTAACACCGAGCTACCTGATCCATATATATTATTAGAACTCTCCCCCTTACTATTAGTACCATTACTTGCATCTTTCAGGGGGTAAAATGGTTCCTTTTCATGAAAAGTAACATCCATAGTCACAAAAAATTTCTTCTCCGTAGGACTCCAACATCGGTATCCCTTATGTGTAGGTGAATATCCTACAAAGATACACTTGATGGCTCGGGGATCAAGTTTTCCGACTGAATTCCTGTGATCATGAACAAAACAAGTGCAACCAAATATCTTTGGCGGCACAATAAAATGGTTAGTACCGGAACATTTCAAAGGAGTTTTATAATTTAGTATCCTTGAAGGCATGCGATTTATCAAATATGCAGCTGTTTTCACGGCTTCTCCCCATAAGAACTTTGGAACATGCATAGAGAATATTAGAGATCCGCTCCAAGAAAAGCCGATTTTTTCTTTCAGCCACACCATTCTGCTCAGCCGTATTTACACACGTAGTTTGGCGCATAATACCATTAGAAGATAAGAAATTATCAAACTCCTTATTAATATACTCGGTGCCGTTATCAGAACGGAGCACTTTCACATTGACATTATACTGATTATGCACCATATTATAGAAATCCTTAAATGCAGATAATACTTCATACTTATGCTTTAACAAGTACAGCCAGGTACATCTACTAAATCCATCGATGAAAATAACATACCAACATTCCCCACGAAAGGAGGTTACAGCTGACGGTCCCCATACATCGGAATGTACTACTTCAAAAGGTGTCTTACTTCTCTCCCCAATACTTGGATAATTTGATCTAGTGTGCTTAGCTAACTCACACACTTCACAAACTAGTTTTGCCTTACAGCATGCATTAAACAGAGAAGGATACAGACGACTCATAGACTGAAATGATATATGACCAAGTCTATAGTGAAGCAAAAGTAACTCATCAGTTGACGAACCACATTTAGTGTTGAGAGCCCGCGGGGTTGAAGAAGAGTCAAGATAATACAACCCCTCATGTTCAGTCCCAGTCCCAAGTATTTTTCCTGATTCCAACTCCTGAAATAGACAGAAATTAGGCTCAAAACATGCTCTGCATTTAAGTGTTTTTGTAATAGAACTAATTGATAGAAGGTTCACAGGGAAATTTGGAACATGTAACACAGGACTCAATGATAAGGAGGGGGTACAACTAATGTTTCCAGACCCCATTATAGGCGTTGTTGATCCATCGGCTATACACACCCTATCTTTCCCGGAGCATGGCATATAATTAATAAAATTCTTGGAAGAGCCTGTCATATGATTAGTTGCTCCTGAATCAATAATCCATGATTTCAATGAGTAATTTGTACCTTGAGCACCACTAGAACTGGATGCCATTTCAGGATTCTCTGATATAGCCGTCATCATTTTGGCCTTGAACTCCTCCAACGCTTGGATTCCAGCAGTCACCTGAGTCTCACCAGTAGCAGCAGTGAGATGATTGCGGTTGAACCTCATTTCGGTATTATTCTCACTCGATGGTCTAGGAGCCAGCTGAGTCCCACTAGTAGCAGAAGTGAGATGACTACGGTTGAACCTCCTTTCATAATTATTCTCACTTGATGGTCTATTTTGAGGCCTCTTTTGCCATCCAGGCGGGTAACCAATCAGCTCGAAGCAATTCCTTCTTATATGACCAGGCCTTTTACAATTATCACATATACTTGTAGTCTTCTTCTTATAGTTTGACCTGGTGGTATTTGCTTGGTCATATCTCATTCCTACATTTGGTTGAACTTGAGTGAGAGAAGACAGTGCGGCTTTGGTGTCGACATTTACACTTGGAATGACTATTTGATTTGACAATCTTGTTTCTTCCTCCAGTATACTTGCTACAGTCTGATCCAAAGTGGGCCAGTCAGGTAATGCAAGTATCAACTGGGAGCGTAGATTAAACTCCTCATTCAGTCCTTCAAGGAAGGCTTGTACTAATATGGGCTCAAACCATTCTCGGAGGAGCGGTACATCTTTGGGATCATGTGCCTTAAACGGCCTAAAATACTCCAAGTCACGGAAGAGCTTCTTAATTTCCCCGGCATACTCGGTGACAGTTTTCTGTTCTTGTTTGATGTGCCTCAATTCACGGATTATCCGAGTGACTTGCATCTTGTTTGACTTCCCTGAAAACTGTTTTTCAATGCTTGTCCACACCTCGGCAGCAGTATGAAAGCCTTCAACTTGTTCCCTCACAGCCTTATCCATTGAACTAAGCAGCCACACCATAACCCTTTTTTGACTTTGGTCCCATTGTTCCTGTGTAACTTCCACTGGCTTATTTTCATCTTCCTTCAGAAATTTCTCCAAGCCATGTGATTCTAGAATCAACAATGCATTACGAGACCAACTAAAGTAATCACACGGACCGGTCAACCTGACCGGATTTGGTTCCAAATTCTTGAGTATATCAGTACCACTAAGTGTTTTCGTTTGTGCCTGCTCTAGCAACTGAGCCATCATCCGCTGCATGCTTTCAACAAGTTTCTCCACACTTGTATCCTTGCTGGTTTCTCCCATGGTTTAGTTCAAAGACTACAACAGCTTCACACAAGATTTAGTGACCAAACAAACTGAAAACTAGACCCACTTCAGCAGTTCACAAAAAAATTCAGTAAAAACAGACTGAAAACTACAACAGCTTCAAGCAGATTCAGCAAACCAGTAGATGCAATTCACCACGCTATACAAACCACACTATGCAGACTCCTCTCCACCAAGTAATCTCAAATCAAGCATATGCAGTTCACCACGAGACCTCTAGCCTAAATTGACTGCTTGTACCTGATATGGTTACGGTCGGATTCAGAATAGTCTCAACTCCGTATACAACGGCACTGAGGGCAATGACAGCAGCAACCTTGACGAAGACGGAAGCGGCGCACACAGGCGGCCACGACCACGACCAAATCCTAGGCAAGGTCGCAAGAATCAGATCAAATCCAAGTTAGGATCACGACCCAGACCGATTGCTCTGATACCATGTAGAAATCACAGAAGAACAACTCGAATTTAGACAAGATTAGATGAACTAGGTTCCTACAGAGAGAGACATGAGAGGTTGGGAACAAACAGAGGCTTATCTCTTCCTCTGCTTTTTTTCCTTTTTATTTCTTATACATTTCTTTTACATCTTAGCCCTCCTAATAATTACATATTATTAGAAAGTATAATACACATGTGGTATCACACCACCTAGACTCCTACAACGCGTCGGCTCCGTGCGTGGCAGGCCCAGGGGCAGGCAGCACGCTGCCCTTGGGCAGCTCGACGAAGCGACTCTCTGGCCAGTTGCTGAAAGGGTCCACCGATACGGCGCGGCAGCTCAAGTCCACCCACCACAGCCGGCCGCCGAAGGCCACCGCCTCCTGGTTGGTCGGAATCGCCCGCTGAAACGGGCGTTCGCGCGGCCCCGGCTCGCCCGCGGCAAGGTCCCATTCGCCCGTTTCGGACAAAAAACGGAGCATCTTGTTGTCCGCCATGAGCATGGCGATGGCGAACCTGTCAGGAAGCCCGTAGCCGCGGTCGACTTGGGTGAGGAGGCCCAAGCAGGGATCGCGCAAGATCTTGGTGGTGCCGCGGATGTTGGGGACGCGAGACACCTGGCCGCTGAGAGGGTTGCAGATGAGGTATGTGAAGTCCGGTTTGTGGCCGTAGACTGGCTCGCCGGTCCAGTGGCGCACTTGCTTGCCCCCCTGCTGCGCGAGGATGGGAGACGCCACGCGGCCGTCCCAGCACATGAGGAGGAGGAGGCCGTTGGCGCCGCTGGAGGAGGAGAGGACGAAACCTCCGAGCAGTTGCTCGGCGTCGCTGTCGGGGCCAGGTTCGTCGCTGGCGTTGATGAGGTCCGCCGGCATCTGCAGGTATGAGTAGCGCGGGGGCTCGGCGAGGTGGAAGGTGGGCGGCTGCGATTTGTAGACCGCCGAAATACGGTCGACCATGGCCCATGGAGGATGCGAGGCGGCGGTTGTGGAGAGGGAGCGGAGGCGCCCGGAGGCGGCGGAGAGGCCGGCGGCTATGAGGCGTGGGAGCGACATGGCGGTGGCCGTCTTCCTTCCTTGGTGGATTGGACTGGAGTGGTGACCAAAGAGAGAAAGAGGTGGGTTTTCGTTTCCGCAGGAGGTCGTGTAAACGTGGACTGGGTGCACACAAGACACAACACACACACATGAGCGATGGTCTAGTTGGGTCCCAGATTGTCAGTTAGGAAGGAAACGTGGGGTTCGTCCATAGAGTGATTTCCGCAGTACAACGTGGGGTGTACTGTGGAGTCGTCCTGCAAAAGCCGAAGGTGGGTTTCTGATTTTCTCGACAGCCGGTTCACGTTGCACATTCCACCGCTGGCCCATGGCCATGGGTCATGGGCATGACCCAAACTCTACAAATTGATGAAGTACTCAGCGACTAGTGCTGATCGTTCTCCGGTTACCCATCGATTAGGCACGCCAAAGATTTACACTCTTCTAATTTGTCATAGACTCGTAGTATTTTTCAAAAAAAAACACCAGAATGGTAGAACCAGATGGTGAGAAAGTCCTCTTACAATCACGTCAAAAAAGAAAAAGAAATACCTCTAACCCGGGGGATCGCACACTCGCGTCCCCCGGCTCCTGCAGGCGACACGTGCCCGTGACGGGTGAGACAGAACCCATCAGACAACCTTATCCTTCGGCTGCTATTTTTCTCGACCGGTCGTCTTCTCCGTGCTAATCCGACCCCCCATTGCTGGACCGAGCGCTGCCGCCAGCAGGGTGCTCCTGCGAGCCGGCGAATCTCCACCAACGCCCACTCTCGCGCGCACCGCCGCCCTCCCATGGCCGCCTCACGCGCCGTCGGTTCTCCCCATCTCCGTCGTTCAACCATGACGACCTCCGGTGTTGTTGTTGTCTTCCACTGGATATGGCCTCCCGCAGTCGATGCGGTGGTAGTTCTGGCCTGTTCCGGCTCCCCACCGTTGGCTACGTCTTGTCTTGGTGACCTGCAACAATGGCCCTGTTGCAAGCGGCGTCGGGTGGGTGCTACAAGCGGCAGAGGCGTCTGCTACATGCAGCCGCGGAGTCTGCTAGAGCGGCGGTGGCTGATTCTTCTACCGGCGGTGGCGACTTCTGCTACTGGCGATGGCGGCATGTGCTACATGTGGCGGCAGCGTGTGCTACATGGCGGAGGCGGCTACTTTTACTACATGCGGTGGTGGCCGTTGCTACTGGCGACGGTGGCGTCCGCTACCAGCGACGATGGCGTTTGCTACATGTGGCGGCGGCTTCTGCTACCAGCGACGGCGGCGTCTGCTACATGTGGTGGCGGCGTCTGCTACATGGTGACGGCGAATGCTTCTGCTACATGAGGCCGTGACGTCTGCTACCGGCGACATCGGCGATTGCTACATGCGGCGGCGGCTTCTGCTACCGGCGACGGCGACGTCTGCTACATGGCGGCGATGGTGTTTTCTACATGCGGCGATGGAGTCTGCTACACGTGTTGGCGGGCGTTGCTACAGGCGATGACGGTCGCTGCTACTCGCGGCGGTGGCGGCTTCTACACGCGTTACCGGGCGTTGCTACGGGCGGCCGTCCACTGCTACATTCTTTGATGGAGGCTGCTACATATGGCGGCCGGTTCTACTACCTACGTCGGCTGGCTCTGCTACCTTGGGCTGCCGGCGGTGGAGTTGCAATCCAGAGGTGGAGCTTCCTCGCCGGCGGTGGGTCATCGCACAGGGAAGCGTCGTGGGGTAACCACCGTCCTAGGGCAACCAAAAGATCTAACCAGCCATAATGGGGAGCGTTGCAGAAGGGGATTTTTTGCGAGCGGTAACTCCCCGCATGCGTTACCGGTCCCGGAGACACGTGCCGATCAATGGAGACAGGGGATAGAAAGTTTCGGATCCCCGGGGGACGCGTAGCGCGCCCGACACCCGAGATGATACCACCACCAACTCCAAGTCCGAGCAAAAACCCTGGAGAAGCCTCACCTAACACTAGGAAAATCAACCGGTATGTGTGGCTGGTCCCACGAGGCGAGAGGCGGCGACTGAAAAAACATCTAGTGTTCACTTCCCTTCGCCCGTGACGCTGCGGTCCGTTCCGCCTCTCGCCAGTGGGAAGTTATGATTCTTCGCTTAGGCTATTTTTTTGTCTTTTTTGGGATGGTCAGGCGACGGCTATATCCTGAAGTTAAAATAAGATAATTCCAGCCTACACTATCTCATAATCTAGGGAAATCTGATATTGAACCTCACGTGCGTACATATGTTTTTCATAACGCAAATTCTCTTGTGAAGTCGGTGCTTGCCTCTCAATCCATGTACCATTTGACCCCGCTCATGATCCCTCGTGGCACTGTACATAACATTAAGAGGCACCGTACATAACATTAAGAAGATCGAGCGTGCTTTCTTATGGAAGGCAACCGACAAAGTTTCTGGCAAGTGCAAGGTGAATTGGGCTATGGTTTGTAGGCCGAAAAATCTTGGAGACCTTGTTGTGTTAAATACCAAGTTTTTTGTGAGAGCTATTCGTCTAAGATGGCCTTGCTTTGAGTGAAAGATTCGTCCAAGATATGGGTCGGGATTGGAAGCCCATGCAATGACACGGACATGTGCCTCTTCTATGCCGCAACAAAGATTGCTTTGGGTAATGGAGAAAAAACTCCCTTCTAGGAGGCGCCTTATCTAGATGGTAAAAATCTCATCGACATTGCTCCCCTCATATACGACATATCAACAAGAAAAAAGTGGAATGTCAAGCAAGCTTTGCACAATGAAAGATGGATCTATAAGATCAACATGAGCACAAACTTATATATGGACCACATTCGCCAATGTATTTCGCTTTGGATACTCATTGGACATGCCAACCTTCATCGGATGTTGAGGATGACATCATGTGGCGTCTAACCGAGAATAGTCAATACTCGTCAAAATCCGCATACAAGGCTCAATTTTTTGGGGCTACCTCCTCTCCTGTAATCTCATCGGTTTGGAAGATTTGGGTCCCTGTCAAGGTCAAGTTTTTTTTTTGCTTTGCCATCCAAAATAGGATTTGGACCGCCGACCATCTTGCAAAGAGGGGTTCATCAAATTGTGGAGTTTGCCCTCTTTGTAAGCATGTGCCGGAGTCAGTGGACCATATTTTATTCTAGTGTCGATTCACCATCTGGCTTTGGGGCCTCTTCAGAGATTGGCTAAGGACTGCACTTCATTGGCCTCAAAACTTGGCCGGAAAAATCATATCATTCATGGTGGTCACTCATGACGAAGTGCAAGGACGTGGCATCCTTCACCCTCCTTGTAACTTGCACGAGTTTTAAAGCGTCTGATGACTGCAAGTGCATAGATTGATTGTGGCTAGTTTTAAAATAAGAGTATCGAACCCACAGAGAGCTATTTGGTTTAGGTTTTTATGCCCCTCGTCACTATCTATAAAAGGATACTTGTAAGCTACCTTTGATCTTAAGTAAAGAGTGTTTGAAAGGTTTTGTGTTTGGGTGCAAGAAAGTAATAAAACAAGTAATTAAAACAAGTAAAGAGTGTTTGAAAGGTTTTGTGTTTGGGTGCAAGAAAGTAATAAAACAAGAATGGTGTTGGAACTCAATAAGGGTAAAACATTCTCGAAGATTTAGGATACACCACTAGCATGGAGTAATTAAAAGTAATTAGGAAAATCTATTTCTTTCATCATGATATGTATGGAGAGATATCAATAATAAGATGTTCACAACAAGACTCGTGGGCAATTGCTTTCCTGATTCAGGTAATGAGGTCACCCCCTAAATAACCACTACGATGCATAAGAGAAATCACTCGTACAGACCATCACAATTAAGGGGTTTCCCCATGGATATCGTAATAAGCTTAGCAAGTCTCTCTTAATTCCCCCTTTAACCGTGCAGGTTATAAGCCAATGTTTACTGTCACCACTTGGCACTGGACATACTCCCATACATGTCCCAAGGGTATCACCCCTCTCTTTAGACCCGGATGCAAATGTTATGTGGCCAACTACGCATACCATCTAAAGAGAGAGATCAAACACAACATCATAGCCATAATTGTATTTGGAATTACAACAAAATCTGAAGTATGGAAGAGGGGAATGGTAATGGTGATGGAGATGTAGCGGTTGACGATGAAGGGGAGGATGTGATGTCCTCCGATGATCTACAAAGCAGCAAGGGTTTTCCCCTCTCTTCGTTCCTCATCTAGATCCCTCTCTAGCGCGGTATGTCAAGGCTGGTAGTTTCTGTGAATGTTGGATCTCAGATCTGTTTTCGCGAGGTGAGAGTATTTGACGAGGCGGACACTCTGACACATGTTACGGGCAGATGGTACGGGTAAGAAATGATCATTTCCCCCTTGTTAACCCTGTAGTAGCTTTCCCCCTCGTTTGCTATTCTTCATATGCGAGGAAAAATCAATTAAATGACTTTATCACTTAGAAATATCATATTACTGCATAATATGACAACTCCAATTGATATGTTCACAAAGGACTTAGTAAAACGGGATCCTATTAAAACAAAGACAAAAGGTACGTGAAATCGTAGTAAAATATTAAAAACTCTACTCTACTTATGCAAAAACGAGAGGCAAATATGCTTCAATTTCGGATTCATCAACTCCTCCAAGCTAGACTTTTGCTCGTCCCCGAGCAAGATGGTGGCTTATGGAAAAGGTCATCATGTTCATGAGGCACGAGTGGTTATAATAAATGAGGCGAAAATGGAAACAGAAGTATAATATCGTATAGAGAACTGCATCGTTAGTTATATCACACATTTACACATCACATGACTTAGAGGCTTCCACACCTTTCTTATCAATATGTTATAATAAGTTTTTATAGTTTGGCATATTATAGAATCATCAAGTTGAATTAGTTGAGCACTTGTTTTGAGTAATGAATAATTCATGATCATTGCTTGAGTAACTTTTCAATCTTGTACCCCTTTATTTTTTATTTTGGAACTCTTTGATAAGAAAGCCTTTCTCTTTTTATTTAACAGTAGTAGATCATGTTAATACTCTTTATGGGTCATGTTTGTTCAAACTTATGATTATAACATGCTATCAAGGTTTCCTTCTCATAATTTATCAATATTTTATTGGTGTGGAAGACCCTAAAATCATAACAGTGATATAAGTATAATAACACTCAACCTACACATCTAATACAATAATCATGAATCAAAGATAACTTCGATTATTATAAAGTCTCAAAACTCAACAGATATAATTCTTTCCTTGAACCAAAGGAGGTTGAAGATGATGCAACTAATGCAGAAACTGAAATCACGAACTAATATGTGTGCATGAAAGTAAACATGCTAAAACCGTAAGATAGATTGCAAGGTGTCATAGATCCTCCCCAAGCTCAGAATCAAGCCGGTGAGATCAAATAATCCCTCGCGAGTACCTAATCCTTCTTTGGGGTGTCGAAGTCCTCATCTTCTTCTTCTTCTGCTTTGAGACTGCAAGCTTGAGCAATACACGCAAAACGAGTGGAGAGTTCCATAATGCTAATATGTTGCTCTCTCATTATTTTTCAAAGCACCTTCCTGTCATGAGCCATCTCAACAATGATCTTAGTCAGGAGTTAAACTCTACTGTCGACATCATCGACCCTCTTTTCCAGGTCTTTGCCCATCATCAAGTAGGAGTTAACTCCTTGTAACATCCCAAAACTTTAATCCAAGCTTATCAAGATCAAATCATCCAAAAATAGGGTTAACAAAAACTTTTCCAAATTAAAAAATGAAAGCATTCATATGTGTATGCGTTTAAAATAGGAGTTGTTTGAATTGCCAGGATTGATTGATCCAATGCTTGTAAAATGTTTCTTAGGTGATTTAAACATCATCTACATCATTCCCAAACTTTTCCTAAAGAAAATCAAATCAAAAAGAATTAAAAAGGAGGAATGGTCATTTTGGCAAATTTAACTCTCATGCCTACTTTGGCTATTCCTAGTACTCAAAACTTAACAGAAAAAATTCTTGATCTTTGCACCCCTTGCTAGTACACATAATGAGGTACCAAGGCCCACATTTTGATCTGCTAAAAACATTCTGTTAACTATTTTAAATGACAGTTTAAAATTGAATCTAATGCATATGCATAGATCACCCCTATTTCAAAAACCATCTATTTGAGCTCCATTTTCAAAACCCTTGCAACCAGAGACTATCTATCACTAGTGGAGATCACTCAAAAAATTTGAAACCAAAATTCAAAACTTTCTTTCATGCGGCCATTTCATCAAACACTTGGCATGCATAATATCACCTCTAATCCTAGCTCACTGTTTACTACAGGGTTTTGCCCCCAATTGATCCCCATTTAATCCCCTTGTCCCCTCTTGATCTAACCAGAGCCTAACCAGCATCTCCCCTACCCCCTAGCTGCACTGCCATGCCATGCCGAGCACCACCTCGTCGGCCGACCGTGCACTCGCAGCAGCAACCCTCTCCAGCCCCTCTCCTCATGTCTAGCAGCTTGCCAGTGGTCCACCTCCACCGCCCAACCGGCCCCAGGCCAGAGACAGAGAGCAGAGCAGTCAGGAACCGCCGCGCCCGGAGCCGGTCGAGCATGCCGACGCCGCCGCCCAGCACGCCCGCCCCTTCGCAGCAGACCATCCCTTGGCACCAGCCACGCCGCCGCCCACCTCGACTGAGAACACCCGCAGACATCCCGTGTCCGCCCAAAGCCTCACAGCCACCACTCGCCGTGGACACCGCCGCTTTGGCCATGCAGAACGCCACCTCGCCCAGACCGTGTGCCACCGCCCCTACGGCCGTATTTAAGTTCTAGAGCACCGCCAGGGAACCACCCATCGATCTCCACCCCCAGCCATGCCTCTAGCCCGCCGTAGCCTTGTCGCCGGAGTCGCCTGCCCATCCCACTCGGTCTCACCGTCGGGCCTATAAAAGGGACCCTCCCCAGCCTCTTTTCTCCACACCATTCCACTCTCCTCACCTCTCTGAACCTCACCCACCTCTCGCTGGATCAAAGGAAGCAGTAGCTCGGCGGAATTGGAGCCGGAGCAGCCACGACAGCAGGAGAAGGGCGCCATTGATTTCGACCACCCCAAGCTCCAACGCAACCACGCCTCGCCTCGCCATCGTCTTCCACATCATTTGCCCGCCTCGCCGACCCCGCTGGAGCCCTGGTATGCCCCCAGTAGACCCCCACCGAGCCGCTAGGGTTCGAGTCACGCGGCTTGTTCGTCGTCGACGCAGCACCCTTAGCCGTTGATCTCGCTTCTAATCCTCGGCCTGCCACAGCGTGCTTCACGTGTTAAGTGCGCTGACACTGGGACCCCTGTCAGCTGAGCCCAGCGCTGCGCCACTGGGCCGGCCCAAGTCCTTTCCCGCGCTAGCCCATCGATTCAAATCTGGATTTTTCTTTTTAGTTAAATCTAGTTTCTGTCCCCTAGTTTGAAAATCAATTCAGAGAGTTTTAGAAATCCAAATTGTATGAAACCAATTGTGCCTGAAAGGTATTAAGATGACCTATCCAAGCCCGTTGGATTTAATTCAATTAGAGTTATATATCTCTCCTAATAAAAATAAGAAGACAGAAGCTTTTGCAACTTGCAACATTTTTATAAAATCAACCAAGTTAGCTTTTGAGTTGATTCCAACTCTCAAAAATCACATTTCATCATATCTATCTAACCATGTAATAATATTAAGGTTGACATGCAGTGACTTTGGACTAGTACCAAAATAATGCTATATAGGCATTTCTAGTCACTTTAAATCATTAAATAATAAACTTAAACCAAAGTAATATTGATCCAACCCTTAAATCTCATTCCCACATGTTAGAATATGTGGTGAGGACATGTGTCCACATGATCCCATATTTTGGTGGTGAATATTAAATTTTAGTTAATATTTCAATGAGTAGAAATTACTTTTCTAAAATAAAAAGGATGAAACTATTGAAATTAAACTTGTGATGTTTGTGATGATAATAGATCATCAATTGTGTGTTTTAGAATGCTACTTAGCCTAGTTAAGTATTGTTTGGTGATTGTGCACTCCCTATGTATTTATAGACGCTAGTACCGAACAAGCTTTCGAGGAGGAGGAGTTCTACCAAGAAGAAGCAGAAGAAGAAAACTTCAACCACTGCACCAACCAAGGCAAGCTATTGTTAGAAAGCTAGAATTAAGCTAGATGAATGAGCAAGGATGCTTTAGGCATGCTTTGATCACACCCCTTTTAACTATTAGTACCCCAAGCCTTACTTACAAGTTTTACTCCCCTTAGTATGCAAAGTTCCTTACTTATTTTGAAGGTAGCATAAAAAGTATAAAACTTGAACTACTTAGAAACCTTTAGATGTAATTCTATGGCATGAGATTGATCCCATCCTTCCACCTTAGTGAACACTCTTAACTTAGTATTATAGAGTAGATCAAAACTTGAGTCACTCTAGATGGGAATACTTGGTGAAAATGAATTGTGAAAACCTTGGAATGATGAGTCATTCTATTGAGATGTTTTGACATGTGTTGAGAGACACAACTGATTTATGATGATGAAAATGATGAGGCATGAGCCTTAACCCTTTTATAAAACTGATGGTTGGATTCGGATGCGATACCATTCCAAACTTACCGTACAACCACACTACCTAAATTGGGTAAGGCTTAGCTAGAAATTTATATGCATTAGTATTACTTCCCTCACGGGAGAGGTTTGAGCTGAGGCTACCTCTCATGATGTCCACTTATGCAGTGCCCAAGATGACTGATGGTCATGGTTGGGAGGCCATGCTCATAGGAGAGGTGCTTGTACTAGGGTGTGTAAAGGGAAGGTTATGTTTGATTATCGTCATACTAAGTATGATGATTCAGGGTTATCCCTGATAAATGTATCGAATCTTGTGGTGAAAGTGTACCACCTCTACAGAGTGTCAAACTATTCGAATAGCCGCGTCCGCGGTTATGGACAGTTGGAATGGCCATACTGTTTCGTTGTCAAATGTTTTCTAAATAACTTGAAATGAATGATGAACTTTGACTTGACCACAACAGGGTTGTGTTGATGATAATAGCTTCCCACTTAAGTGATTCTAGAACTTTACTCTATCTTTCTTTGCTTCAGAACTCAGTTTAGGTGTCAAACTTAACTTTATAGTTAAACTTAGCTCTAGCACTTTAACTTAGAACTATAGTACCTGTTAATAGTAGTTTGCGAGTACTTAAAGAGTACTCATGGCTTTTGTCCCTGGCTATTATCATGGCCAGACTATGAAGGAGATTATCAAGATGATGGTCAGCAGGACGGCTATGATAACTAGGACTATCTCGCTTCAAGATTGCTGTGCCCCTGAAGATGGACCCCACCGCTACGCTATATTTTATTTCCGCTGCTTGTTGTATTAAGACTGGATCATGAGATCCTTATTTGTGTAAAACCTTATGTATGGTTTGTAATGGATGATGTACTGTGATATCCAATCCGTTATGTCTCGCAAAAATGGTAATCCTGGGATTGCGAGGTATGGCATAACGGGCATCTGGGATTAAAAATCCGGGTGTTGACAAGTTGGTATCAGAGCCTTCCTGACCATAGGAGACCCTAGTTAGAATGGACGTCCAAACCAAAAACTTAGCTTCAAAACCAAAGTGAGTATTTATGAAAAACTATTCCCTCTCTTACCCTTGTGAACTCATTCTTTCTCAAAAACATCATGTTCCTCAAAATCCTTACATTACTACTTAAAATTTGACACACTTGATCACTTCACTAACTTCCTCATCCTTAATCCTTGTAGATGGAGACTCAGTTCAGCAAGTTTTACCAGTTGGGAAACGGAGGTCAGCTGATCTTCGAGAGGGATCTGGATTCACTGTCGGAGTTACTGGGACGCCCACATCCGAAGTTTCTTGGAGCTCAACTTCCAGGACCCCCAGGAGGAGACCTACGGTGGCTAGTCACCGCGGATCTTCGGGGAAGCATCAAAGCTCCAACTTCCGGGAGAATTTAGTTCTCTGTGAGAGAGAACAACTGCCTAGATGGATTAGCCAGGGCAATGCATGAAGCTCTCGCATGTCTATGTGCCCTCAGCGTCAACAAGATCCAAGGAACCCGTTTTGCACACTATGCAAGACGTGACTTCATGGGAATGCCGATGGAGATGCCAAGTCACCCAGAGTTGGGGCGTCAAGTGGAGAATCTTGACTTCTTGCTTCATGACAGACAACAGGAACTGGACAATGCCAGGGAGTTAGCCAACCGTGCCATCGCCACGAGAAGGCCAGACTTTCAGACCGCTTCGTCCAAGATCACCAGTCTCTTTGTTGCCAGCGTGCAAAGAAGGATCGGACCATCGCCCATGTTCGCAAGAAGGTGGCTGACCTCGAGAAGACCGTCAAGGAGCAGGAAGCTCAGCTTGCCGCCAAGGAAGAAGAAGATGAGGGTGAAGACATCCAGGGAGATATGGATTCTTACCTCAGCAACGATGATGACTTTCTGGAGGAGGATGCTGTGGACTTCTACACTGATGATAAAGACTCCGACTTCATCGACGATGAGTAGAGGCACTAGAACACTGTCGTAGCATGAGATGTATCATCTCATTGTATCGTAGCTTGCAGAATGGTTCTTCAAACCATCCGTTTTCCCCTTTGATTGTTGTGGTGTGTGTTGTATCGTGTGCTTGCTTGCATGAATGAAAAAGAAGTTAGTTGAAAAACCTGATTCTAACTCAATGTTTTAGCTTTGAAAACCCCAAACCATGAACCTTAGAATTTCCCTCTTACCCCTATATCTATCTCAATCTTCAGATGACTCGTGGAAACCAAGGAGGGAGCAGCTCGTCGCAGGACCCAATGCTGTAGATCTTGCAGAATCTCATCGCGGACCGTGAAGCAAGCAGGGCTGAGCGTCAAGCCAACTTAGCAACATTGCAGCAGATCACCCAAATGGCTCTCAACAACCAAGGACATGGAAATCAGGATCACCAAGGATCCAAACTCAAAAACTTTCAGAACACAAATCCCCAATCTTTAACCAATCTAAAAACCCATTAGATGAGGATGGTTACGCACCATGGAAAACAACTTAGAGGTCGCGAGTTGATGAGAATGAGAAAGTTCTTCGCCACCCACTATCTCGCGGAGATGCAAGAGCTTGGTGGAATAGCATCCGCAATATGAACCATGGCCAGGTGATGACCTGGGAAGCATTCAAGGTCAAGTTCAGCCGCACCCACGTGCCGCAAGGTCTTGTCAACAGGATGAGAGATGAATTCCGTGAATTGAAGCAATGAAGAATGACTGTGGTGGAGTACCATGACAGATTCTTGTCACTTGCCAGATATGCACCGGATGAGATCAATACGGAAGCCAAGAAGAAGGAGAGATTCTTAAACGGACTGCATGATGAGATGTAGACTGTCCTTGTCAACATCCATTTCGATGATCTCGAAGAGCTAGTCGACTCTACTATTCAGATGGAAGGGAAGATTAACCAGGCAAACGACAACCGCAAGCATCGTATGATGCAGCAGTCTGGATCCAGTAGTCACCAGAAGTACCGTCCTAACCCCTCACCAGGATATGCACCAAGGAACAACCGACCCCCAAATTCTCGCCCAAGCTACCCCAACCGTAGCAGAGGTAATGTGAAGTCCGGAGGAAACAATCACAACTCCAATAATGCCAACAATTTCAACCGTGCCCCTCCCAAGAGCAACAACAACAACAACACTGCACCCAGAACTGGCAGCAATGCTGTGCCCGTCGCAGTCAAGGACAAGTCCCCGATCACTTGTTTCGAGTGTGGAGTGAAAGGTCACTACTCCAATGAGTGTCCCAAGAAGACTGCCGCCAATGCCCCTGTGAATGCCCCAGCTCAGCAGCAGCGTCGTGTTCAACCAGGAAGGAGATTTGCCCCAGGGAACCCGCAAATCAAGAACGGTTGTCTCTTCCACATGAACGCAGAAAGAAGCCCAGAAGCGCCAGATGTAGTGCTGGGTATGTTTTCTGTCAACTTAGTTTTAGCAAGAGTATTGTTTGATTACGAGCATCGCATTCATTTGTCACCAAGAATTTGTATGCACTAGTAAGATTCACCCAACCAACTGAAGCATGTCATGATAGTTCAAACTCGTTCAACAACAAAAGCTAGAAAAATTTGCAAAGCTGTACCTATCGAATCTGGGATAGATTTTTATGCCAACCTAATTGTACTTGGAACCAAAGGATTGGAAGTAGTACTAGGTATGGACTAGATGTCAAGGCATAAAGGACTGATAGGCGTGCTAAGAAAGCCATCACCATGACCGAGTTACGAGTAACATGAGAGCATATCTACGAAACCTTACCCCGCCAATTCAAGTGCAACAAGAGTGTAGCCCGCCCACCATTGACCAAGTCAGAGTAGTCCGTGAATACCCGACGTATTCCGGATGAATTGCTGTATGCCCCGGATAGGGATATTGAGTTCATTATCGAACTAATCCGGAACCGACCTATAGCCCAGACCCTATACCATGAACCCTCAGAGTTAGTGGAATCGAAGAAGCGCTTGGATGCCATGTTAGCAACAGGCTTGATTCAGCCAAGCATCGCCATGGAGATCACCGGTGTTATTCGTCGACAAGAAAGATGGAGGCAATCATCTGTGTACAGACATGTAAAGTTGAATGACGTCACCATCAAGAACAAGTACCCCTTGCCAAAGATAGAGGATCTATTTGATCAGTTGACCAGAGCTCAGGTATTCTCAAAGATTGATCTTAGGACTGGTTATCACCAACTTAAGATTCGTGCAATGGATATTCCGAAGACCGCCTTTACTACTCTCTATGGTTTATACGAGTATACGGTTATGTCTTTTGGATTAACCAATGCCCCTGCTTATTTCATGAATCTCATGAATAAGATCTTTATGAATTTCCTAGAAAAGTTTGTAGTTGTGTTTATCGACGACATCCTTATCTACTCCAAGTCAGAAGAAGAGCATGAGCAACATCTGAGAATCATTCTAGAAACCCTGAGAGAGCATCAGTTGTATGCCAAATTCAGCAAGTGTGAGTCTTGGCTGAAAGAAGTAGGATTCCTAGGACATATTGTGTCTGTCGGAGGAGTCTCTGTTGATCCCACCAAGATCAAAGATGTCGAGGAATGGGAAGCCCCAACCAATCAAACCCAAGTTCGTTCGTTTCTCGGATTAGCGGGATATTACCGCAAGTTCGTAGAAGGATTCTCGAGCATAGCCCGACCAATGACCCAATTGTTGAAGAAGGACAAGAAGTTTGAATGGACATACAAATGTGAAGCCAGTTTCCAGGAGCTGAAGAAGAGATTGATATCAGCCCCAATTTTGATCATGCCAGACATCAAGAAGCCGTTTGATGTATATTGTGATGCATCCAAGATTGGCCTAGGATGTGTATTGATGCAAGAAGGCAAAGTCATCACGTATCTGTCTCGACAATTGAAGCAACATGAGCAGAACTATCCGACCCATGATCTTGAGCTAGCAGCCGTAGTTTTGGCATTGAAGACATGGCGTCATTATTTGATGGGTAATCGCTGTGAGATTTACTCAGATCATAAGAGCTTGAAGTATATCTTCACTCAGAAGGAGCTGAATATGGGGCAAAGAAGATGGATAGAGTTAATCAAGGATTATGACCTTGACATTCACTATCACCCCGGCAAAGCCAATGTGGTAGCGGATGCTCTTAGCAGATTGCCGTGCAGGCTTAACACCATGATCAAGGAGAAGCAACCAAGTTTGTATGAGGAGTTGGAGCAGTTCAGGACTGAGTTAGTTAGCAAAGGATTCCTAGCTAGCATTGAACTTCAACCCACTTTGATTAGCCAAATCAAGGAAGCCCAGAAGGGAAATGAAAGTATCGACGGAATCAAACATTGTATTGGTACAGGAAAGGTACCTGGATTCACCGAAGACGAAGAAGGTGTACTGTGGTACAAAGGAAGTATCTGTGTGCCAGCAGATTCGGAGCTGAAGGAAGTTATCATGAAGGAAGCTCATGATACTCTTTATTCTATCCACCCCGGAAGAACAAAGATGTATCATGATTTGAAAGAGCAATTTTGGTGGCACAAGATGAAGAGAGAGATCGGAAGCTACATCGCCAAATGTGACATCTGTCAAAGAGTCAAAGCAGAGCATCAGAGACCTGCAGGATTGTTGCAACCTTTGCAGATTCCAGAATGGAAATGGGATTCCATCGGAATGGACTTTATCACCGGATTGCCTACTTCTAGTAGGGGAAATGACTCAATCTGGGTCATAGTTGATAGACTGTCCAAGGTAGCCCACTTCATACCTGTCAAGACAACATACCAGAGTGCAAAGCTAGCAGAGCTATACATTAGTAGGATTGTTAGTCTGCATGGAACCCCCAAGACCATCATATCAGATCGAGGAACCCAGTTTACCTCGAGATTTTGGCAGAAAGTTCAGGAAGGTTTAGGAACCAAGTTGAACTTCAGTACCGCTTATCACCCGCAAACAGATGGACAAACTGAGAGAGTCAATCAGATCTTAGAGGATATGCTTAGAGCTTGTGTGTTGGAATACGGATCAAAATGGGAAGACTGCCTGCCTTTCGCAGAATTCTCATATAACAATAGTTATCAGGCTAGTTTGCAGATGGCACCATTTGAATTCCTATACGGAAGAAAATGTTGTACCCCTTTGAATTGGTCGCAAGTAGGAGAGAGTCAGATCTTTGGACCCAACATTCTCCGAGAAGTAGAAGAGAAAGTTCACAAAGTCCGTGAGCACCTCAAGACCTCCCAATCCAGACAGAAGAGCTATGCTGACAAGAGAAGGAGAGACCTGACTTTCATATATCTCTAGGTTTCACCATTGAAGGGAACTCAACGCTTTAGTATGAAGGGAAAGTTAGCCCCCAGATATATCGGACCTTTCAAGATTCTGAACCATCGAGGAGAAGTATCGTATCAACTAGAACTGCCTGAAGAGATGTCAGCCATCCATAATGTGTTCCATATCTCGTTACTTCGCAAATGCTTGGAAGTGCCTGAGAAGACGGAAGTTTTCAAGAACATCGATCACAGAGCTGTGGAAATCAACAATGACCTATCGATTATCGGGAAGTACCCATCCGTATCTTAGAAGAAGCCTATAGAACCACCAGGACCAGGAGTATCAAGTTTCTCAAGATTCAGTGGAGCAACCATACCGAGGAGGAAGCTACTTGGGAACGCGAAGATTACATTAGGATAGAGTTCCCAGATCTCTTTAGTTCCTAGTTTTCTTTGTAAATCTCGGGACGAGATTTTGTTTAAGGGGGGAAGGTTTGTAACATCCCAAAACTTTAATCCAAGCTTATCAAGATCAAATCATCCAAAAATAGGGTTAACAAAAACTTTTCCAAATTAAAAATGAAAGCATTCATATGTGTATGCATTTAAAATAGGAGTTGTTTGAATTCCCAAGATTGATTGATCCAATGCTTGTAAAATGTTTCTTAGGTGATTTAAACAGCATCTACATCATTCCCAAACTTTTCCTAAAGAAAATCAAATAAAAAAGAATTAAAAAGGAGGAATGGTCATTTTGGCAAATTTAACTCTCATGCCTACTTTGGGTATTCCTAGTACTCAAAACTTAACAGAAACAATTCTTGATCTTTGCACCCCTTGCTAGTACACATAATGAGGTACCAAGGCCCACCTTTTGATCTGCTAAAAACATTCTGTTAACTATTTTAAATGACATTTTAAAATTGAATCTAATGCATATGCATAGATCACCCCTATTTCAAAAACCATCTATTTGAGCTCCATTTTCAAAACCCTTGCAACCAGAGACTACCTATCACTAGTGGAGATCACTCAAAAATTTTGAAACCAAAATTCAAAACTTTCTTTCATGCGGCCATTTCATCAAACACTTGGCATGCATAATATCACCTCTAATCCTAGCTCACTGTTTACTACAGGGTTTTTCCCCAATTGATCCCCATTTAATACCCTTGTCCCCTCTTGATCTAACTAGAGCCTAACCAGCATCTCCCCTACCCCCTAGTTGCACTGCCATGCCATGCCGAGCACCACCTCGCCGGCCGACCGTGCACTCGCAGAAGTAGCCCTCTCCAGCCCCTCTCCTCAGGTCTAGCAGCTTGCCAGTGGTCCACCTCCACCGCCCAACCAGCCGCAGGCCAGAGACAGAGAGCAGAGCGGCCAGAACCGCTACTGAGCCGGGTGAGCATGCCGCCGCCCCAGATCACGCCTGTCCCCCGCCAAGCACAGACCATCCCTTGGCACCAGCCCGCGCCCGCCGCTCCACCTCGACCTGGAGAACACCCCAGACATCCCCGTTCGCCGCCCAAAGCCTCACAACCACCGCTCGCTGTGGACACCGCCGCTTCGGCCGTGCAAAACGCCACCTCGCCCAGACCGCGTGCCACCGCCCCTACGACCGCATTTAAGTTTTAGAGCACCACCAAGGAACCACCCATCGATCGCCACCCCTAGCCATGCCTCTACCCCGCCGTAGCCTTGTCGCCGAGTCATGGCCCATCCCGCTGGTCTCACCGGCCTATAAAGGACCCTTCCCAGCCTCTTCTCTCCACACCATTCCACTCCCCTCACCTCTCTAAACCTCACCCACCTCTCGCTGGAGCAAAGGGAGCAGCACTTCACGGATTGAGCCGGAGCACCTGGCAGAGGAGAAGGCACCAGATTTCGACCACTCCAAGCTCCACCGCAACCGGCCTCGCCATTGCCTTCTTCCATGTCATTTGCCCGCCTTTGCCGACCCTGGCTGAGACCTGTACGCCTCAGTGAGACCCCACCGAGTCATTAGGGTTCGAGTCACGGGCCACACTGTCGTTGATGACGCACCTCACCGGTTGATCTCGCTTCTAACCTACTACCACAACGCTGCATCGCTTACAGTTAAGTGCCGCTGACATGCGGGACCCCCTGTCAGCTGAGCCCCGTGCCGCGGAGCGCCACTGGGCCGGCCCAAGTCCTTTCCCGTGCTAGCCCATCGATTCAAATCTGGATTTTTCTTTTTAGTTAAATCTATTTTCTGTCCCCTAGTTTGAAAATCAATTCAGAGAGTTTTAGAAATCCAAATTGTATGAAACCAATTGTGCCTGAAAGGTAGTAAGATGACCTATCCAAGACCGTTGGATTTAATTCAATTAGAGTTATAGATCTCTCCTAATAAAAATAAGAAGACAGAAGCTTTTGCAACTTGCAACATTTTTATAAAATCAACCAAGTTAGCTTTTGAGTTGATTCCAACTCTGAAAAATCACATTTCATCATATCTATCTAACCATGTAATAATATTAAGGTTGACATGCAGTGACTTTGGACTAGTACCAAAATAATGCTATATAGGCATTTCTAGTCACTTTAAATCATAAAATAATGAACTTAAACCAAAGTAATATTGATCCAACCCTTAAATCTCATTCCCACATGTTAGAATATGTGGTGAGGACATGTGTCCACATGATCCCATATTTTGGTGGTGAATATTAAATTTTAGTTAATATTTCAATGAGTAGAAATTACTTTTCTAAAATAAAAAGGATGAAACTATTGAAATTAAACTTGTGATGTTTGTGATGATAATAGATCATCAGTTGTGTGTTTTAGAATGCTACTTAGCCTAGTTAAGTATTGTTTGGTGATTGTGCACTCCCTATGTATTTATAGACGCTAGTACCGACCAAGCTTTCGAGGAGGAGGAGTTCTACCAAGAAGAAGCAGAAGAAGAAAACTTCAACCACTGCACCAACCAAGGCAAGCTATTGTTAGCAAGCTAGAATTAAGCTAGATGAATGAGCAAGGATGCTTTAGGCATGCTTTGATCACACACCTTTTAACTATTAGTACCCCAAGCCTTACTTACAAGTTTTACTCCCCTTAGTATGCAAAGTTCCTTACTTATTTTGAAGGTAGCATCAAAAGTATAAAACTTGACCTAGTTAGAAACCTTTAGATGTAATTCTATGGCATGAGATTGATCCCATCCTTCCACCTTAGTGAACACTCTTAACTTAGTATTATAGAGTAGATCAAAACTTGAGTCACTCTAGATGGGAATACTTGGTGAAAATGAATTGTGAAAACCTTGGAATGATGAGTCATTCTATTGAGATGTTTTGACATGTGGTCAGAGACACAACTGGTTTATGATGATGAAAATGATGAGGCATGAGCCTTAACCCTTTTATAAAACTGATGGTTGGATTCGGATGCGATACCATTCCAAACTTACCGTACAACCACATTACCGGAATTGGGTAAGGCTTAGCTGGAAATTTATATGCATTAGTATTAGTTCCCTCACGGGAGAGGTTTGAGATGAGGCTACCTCTCATGATGTCCACTTATGCAGTGCCCAAGATGACTGATGGTCATGGTTGGGAGGCCATGCTCATAGGAGAGGTGCTTGTACTAGGGTGTGTAAAGGGAAGGTTATGTTTGATTATCTGCATACTAAGTATGATGATTCAGGGTTATCCCTGACAAATGTATCGAATCTTGTGGTGAAAGTGTACCACCTCTACAGAGTGTCAAACTATTCGAATAGCCGCGTCCGCGGTTATGGACAGTTGGAATGGCCATACTGTTTTGTTGTCAAATGTTTTCTAAATAACTTGAAATGAATGATGAACTTTGACTTGACCACAACAGGGTTGTGTTAATGATAATAGCTTCCCACTTAAGTGATTCTAGAACTTTACTTTATCTTTCTTTGCTTCAGAACTTAGTTTAGGTGTCAAACTTAACTTTATAGTTAAACTTAGCTCTAGCACTTTAACTTAGAACTATAGTACCTATTAGTAGTAGTTTGCGAGTACTTAAAGAGTACTCATGGCTTTTGTCCCTGACTATTATCATGGCCAGACTATGAAGGAGATTATCAAGATGATGGTCAGCAGGACGACTATGGTAACTAGGACTATCTGGCCACAAGATTGCCTGCCCTCGAAGATGGACCCCACCGCTACGCTATCTTTTATTTCCGCTGCTTGTTGTATTAAGACTGGATCATGAGATCCTTATTTGTGTAAAACCTTATGTATGGTTTGTAATGGATGATGTACTGTGATATCCAATCCGTTATGTCTCGCAAAAATGGTAATCCTGGGATTGCGAGGTATGGCATAACGGGCATCTGGGATTAAAAATCTGGGTGTTGACACTCCTTCTCCAATGGTTTCAATTAATGCTTTTGAAATCTCTCAAGATTCTTGGTCTTATCTCTAATCTCATCATGTTTCCCTTTTCCCGAGATGAGGAACCAGGAGAAGATTTGAGAGAGGATTCACGAAGGTTAGGCAGGTACTCTTCCTTGCTCTTCCTTTTCTCCACGTGCCTTATCATCTCCAACTTGTGTGGAAACATGTCTTACCAGTTGGGAAGTGGCACCACTTGGTAAGATTCCTGAGTTGAGGAAGGTGAATCTCCCTCCGTTTCCTTTCCTTGGGTCTTTGCTCGTGATGCCTCCTCCTTCTTGGTCCAGATCCGCTTGATGTGCAAAGGCTATATAGTTCTTGAATGATCAAGTGAGATCTGATGCATATTGGTGGAGACAAAGGTAGGTGAAAGATGAACCCTGGATTCATAAGTCAAAGGAAAAAAGAAAAAGGAAAGAGGAAGAAACAAATAGAAAGAAAAACTAAGAAATAAGGCGACCTAAGTCAGTACCGGGCATCGGTACGGGCGGGATCCATCTGTACTGTGTGCCCTTACTAGTATCCACCGACTTATTTCTCGGCTTTTTTAATAAGCGAAAGCGAAGAAAATGAATGAGATAAACAACTCTTATTGACTAGTGGTACGGGCGCGCCTGAATGTACTGTCTGGTCGTACCGTACAATGAAAAATCAACCAAAATAGGGAAGGAGTACTATGCGTTCAACGACCAGTTGGAGACGGCGGTACTGCATCATTCACTGCCGCACTTAAATGAATAAAATTGAACGAAATCTAAAACAAGAAATGGAGCTGTTAACGACCAGTGGTACGGGCGTGGCCGGCCGTACGGTATCAACACCCGGATTTTTAATCTCAGATGCCCGTTATGCCATACCTCGCAATCCCAGGATTACTATTTTTGCGAGACATAACGGATTGGATATCATAGTACATCATCCATTACAAACCATACATAAGGTTTTACACAAATAAGGATCTCATGATCCAGTCTTTAATACAACAAGCAGCGGAAAATAAAAGATAAGCGTAACGGTGGGGTCCATCTTCAGGGGCACAGGCAATGCTGACGAAGGCAGATAGTCCTAGTTATCATAGCCGTCCTGCTGACCATCATCTTGATAATCTCCTTCATAGTCTGGCCATGATAATAGCCAGGGACAAAAGCCATGAGTACTCTTTAAGTACTCGCAAACTACCACTAACAAGTAGTATAATTCTAAGTTAAAGTACTAGAGCTAGGTTTAACTATAAAGTTAAGTTTGAAACCTAAGCTGAGTTCTGAAGCAAAGAAAGATAAAGTAAAGTTCTAGAATCACTTAAGCTGGGAAGCTATTATCATAAACACAACCCTGTTATGGTCAAGTCAAAGTTCATCATTCATTTCAAGTTATTTACAAAACATCTGACAACGAAACAGTATGGCCATTCCAACTGTCCATAATCATGACGCGCTATTAGAATAGTTTGACACTCTGCAGAGGTGGTACACTTTCACCACAAGATTCGATACATCTGTTAGGGGTAACCCTGAATCATCATACTTAGTATGCAGATAATCAAACATAACCTTCCCTTTACACACCCTAGTATAAGCACCTCTCCTATGAGCATGGCCTCCCAACCATGACCATCAGTCATCTTGGGCACTGCATAGGTGGACAACATTGAGAGGTAACCTCAGCTCAGACCTCTCCCGTGAGGGAACTAATACTAATGCATATAAATTTCCAGCTAAGCCTTACCCAATTCAGGTAGTGTGGTTATACGGTAAATTTTGAATGGTATCGCATCCGAATCCAACCATCAGTTTTATAAAAGGGTTAAGGCTCATGCTTCATCATTTTCATCATCATAAACCAGTTGTGTTTCTCAACACATGTCAAAACATCTCAATAGAATGACTCATCATTCCAAGGTTTTCACAATTCATTTTCACCACTTGTTCCCATCTAAAGTGACTCAAGTTTTTGATCTACTCTAAAATACTAAGTTAAGAGTGTTCACTAAGGTGGAAGGATGGGATCAATCTCATGCCATAGAATGACATCTAAAGGTTTCTAAGTAGGTTAAGTTTTATACTTTTTATGCTACCTTCAAAACAAGTAAAGAACTTTGTGTACTAAGGGGAGTAAAACTTGTAAGTAAGACTTGGGGTACTAATAGTCAAAAGGGTGTGATCAAAGCATGCTTAAGGCATCTTTGCTAAACCATCTAGTTTGATTCTAGTTGCTAAGTACTACACTTGCAAGTACTAACTTGCAAGGGTTAATCTTGGACAGTGCTAGCTTGCTAAGGGTAGCTTGTATTGTTAATGGTGGCTTGCCTTGGTTGCTGCAGTGGTTGAAGTTTTCTTCGTCTTCGTCTTGATAGCACTCCTCCTCCTCGTAAGCTTGGTCGGTACTATCTTCTATAACAATACATACGGAGTAGACAATTACCAAACAATACTTAACTAGGCTAGATAGCATTCTAAGACACACACTTGATGATCTATTATCATCACAAGCATCACAAGTTTAATTCAATAGCTTCTTTCTTTTTATTTTAGAAAAGTAATTTCTACTCATTGAAAATTTAACTAAGATTTAATATTCACCACTTAAAATATGGGATCATGTTGACACATATCATCACCACATATTCTAACATGTGGGAATGAGATTTAAGGGTTGGATCAATATTACTTTGGTTTAAGTTTATTATTTAATGATTTAAAGTGACTAGAAATGCCTATATAGCATTATTTTGGGACTAGTCCTAATTCACTGCATGTAAACCTTAATATTATTACATATTTAGATAGATATGATGAAATGTGATTTTTGAGGGTTGGAATCAACTCAAAAGCTAACTTGGTTGATTTTATAAAAATGTTGCAAGTTGCAAAAGCTTCTGTCTTCTTATTTTTATTAGGAGAGATCTATAACTCTAATTGAATTAAATCGAACGGGATTGGATAGATCATTTTAATACCTTTTAGAAAAAATTGGTTTCATGCAATTTGGATTTCTAAAACTCTCTGAAATGATTTTCAAACTAGGGGACAGAAACTAGATTTAACTAAAAAGAAAAATCTAGATTTGAATGGGTGGGCTAGCGCGGGAAAAGAAATGGGCCAAGTGGCCACATGGGCGCCGGGCTCAATCGACAGGGGGTCTCATGTGTCGTGAACTTAAAAGCAAAACAAGACGCTGTGGGCCATGCGATTAGAATAGGAATCTACGGTTGAGGGTCATCGTTGACGACGAACAGGTCGCCGGCGAGCTCGAACCCTAGCGGCTCGGTGGGGGTCTACTTGGGGCGCACCAGGGCTCCAACGGGGTCGGCGAGGCGGGCAAACAACATGGAAGATGACGGCGAGGCGAGGCGCGGTTGCGGCGGAGCTTGGGGTGGTCGCAATCAACGTCGCCCTTCTCCTCCCGCATGGCTGCTCGGCCCAATTCCGGCGAGGCAGAGCTCGCCTTGCTCCGGATAGAGGTGGGTGAGGTTCAGAGAGGTGAGGGGAGTGGAATGGTGTGGAGAGAAGAGGCTGGAGAGGGCTCCTTTTATAGGCCTGACGGTGAGACCGATCGAGATGGGCAGTCGACGATGGCGACATGGCTACGACGGGGTAGAGGCATGGCTGGGGGTGGCGATCGATGGGCGGTTCCCTGGCGGTGCTCTAGGAATTGAATGTGGCCGTAGGGGCGGTGGCACGCGGTCTGGGCGAGGTGGCGCTCTGAGAGGCAGAAGCGACGGTGTCCACGGTGAGCGGTGGCTGTGAGGCGTTGGGCGGCCAGCGGGGGTGTCTGGGGTGTTCTCCAGGTCGCGGCAGAGCGGCGGGCGCAGGCTGCTGCCAAGGGGCGGTCTGTGCGAGCGGGGACCGAGCATGCTCTAGGGGCGGCACTGGCATGGTGCGGTGGCACTGAGCGCGGTTTGTGCTCGGTGGTCCACTGCTGCTCTGGGCTCGGGCAAGGGACATGGGGTGGCGGTGAGCTCCTGGCTACCTCCTAGACATGGCGAGGGAAGAGGGAATGGTCTGCTGCAGCGGGGCAAGGGTTGGCCGGCGAGGCATGGCTCGGCATGGCATGGCCTGGGGACTAGGGACAAGGGAGAGGGGTGTTAGGGATTTGGTTAGATCAAGAGTGGACAGAGGAGATAAATGAAGGTCATTTGGGGGCAAAACCCTGTAGTAAACAGTGAGCTAGGATTAGAGTAGAGATTATGCATGCCAAGTGTTTGATTAAATGGCCGTATGAAAGAAAGTTTTAAATTTTGGTTTCAAAATTTTTGAGTGATCTCCACTAGTGATAGGTAGTCTCTGGTTGCAAGGGTTTTGAAAGTGGAGCTCAAATAGATGGTTTTTGAAATAGGGATGATCTATGCATATGCATTAGATTCAATTTTAAACTGTCTTTTAAAATAGTTAACAGAATGTTTTTAGCAGATCCAAAAGTGGGCCTTGGTACCTCATTATGTGTACTAGCAAGGGGTGCAAAGATCAAGAATTGTTTCTGTTAAGTTTTGAGTACTAGGAATAGCCAAAGTAGGCATGGGAGTGAAATTTGCCAAAATGACCATTCCTCCTTTTTAATTCTTTTTGATTTGATTTTCTTTAGGAAAAGTTTGGGAATGATGTAGATGATGTTTAAATCACCTAAGAAACATTTTACTAGCATTGGATCAATCAATCATGGCAATTCAAACAACTCCTATTTTAAATGCACACATATATGAATGCTTTCATTTTAATTTTGTAAAAGTTTTTGTTAACCCTATTTTTGGATGATTTGATCTTGATAACCTTGGATTAAAGTTTTGGGATGTTACATACGGTCCGTCCATACCAGGTCGAAAAACAGATCAATGCAATCATAAAATCATAAAAAAGAGAAGAGAGCAGCCACAAGGTCAAAAAGGGATTCAGGAATACAAGATCGAGGCAATTTAGGATAAGTAGGTTTCTATATACCTTGTCTTACCATTTGTTTAATACATTCCGCGACAGTCATTAAGGAGATTAATTGCAATGTGTTTACCTCCTCAACTCTATGGTTCTTCAAACGTTGCCCATTAACAATCCAAGATGAGGAAAGTGTATTACCTTTTAATTTTACCGCCCCCGAATGATAGGCTTCTTCAACTTCATATGGACCTTTCCACTTGGATCTCAACTTTCCTGCAAAGATCTTTAGCTGAGAATTGTAGAGCAAAACTTTGTCTTCCGGTTTGAATTCCTTATTCTCTATTTTTCTATCATGCCATCTTTTAACCTTTTCTTTAAAAATATGATCATTTTCATAGGACTCATTTCTGAGTTCATCTAAGGTAGAATATCTAAAAGGCGTTTTTCTCCCGCAGTCTTAAATTCGAAATTCATATTTTTAATAGCCTAGCGGGCTTTATGTTCTAATTCTAAAGGTAGATGACAGGATTTACCGTAGACCATTTTGTATGGTGTCATTCCCATTGGATTGAGTATGCCGTTCAATATGCCCATAATGTATCATTTAGCTTCATTGACCAATATTTGCTTGATTTATTCACCGTCTTCTGAAGTATAACTTTAATTTCCTGATTTGAAAGATCAACTTGTCCGCTTGTTTTGTGGGTGGTAAGGTGAAGCTACTCTATGCTCGACCCCATATTTATGAAGAATCTTTCTGAAAGTGCCTTTCATAAAATGAGTTCCACCATCAGTAATCAAAAAGTGAGAAACTCCAAACTTGGGAAAAATAATGTTCTTAATCATCTTGATGGAGGTGGTTGCATCTGCATGAGAGGTTGGTATAGCCTCTACCTACTTGTTAACACAATCAATAGCAACAAGAAACCGAGTGTACCCATTATAAGTAGTAAATGACCCCATGAAATCCACCCCCCACATGTCAAATTGTTCTATTATAAGGTTATAATTCATGGACATTTCTTATCGTTTTCCTTTGTTACTCATTCATTTGCAAGCATCACAATTCCTAACATAATTAAACATATCTTTTAACAAGGTTGGCCAATAGAATCCTGATTCCAAGACTTTGGCGGATGTACGGTTATCGGCATGATGCTCCCCATAATGACTATCATGGCGGGCTTTTAGAATAACACTCATCTCGTTTTCACGTACACACTTAATCATCCCATCTAGCCCGTGCCTATATAGATAGTTCATTCCTTTTGGTAAGAACTTGCCTACAAGAAAATTCGCATAATCAGCAAACCATGGGTCATGCGATACCAAAACTGTGAGATACTCACCAGGCATGGACTCATTAATAGGTGTAGGATCTTCTAATATTCCTTCCATGCGTGAGAGATGAACAGCAATAGGATTATCCTTACCTCTTATATCAACTATTTGTAAATTATACTCTTGTAGTAATAGGAATGTCACGGGATGACCCCCGAGTAGGCCAAGCCAGGCTCAACTAGCCGGCTCCAGGAGCGCCTGGACGGATGGCCACAATACAAAGGACCACAACCGGGTTGACCGCTCCAACCAGTCCGCCCTCAAGATTCCCAGCTCGCCCGTCTAGCCAAATGGCTAGAAGAACTGACTGGGTGGCCATTTCCACCCGGCTACCTCGGATTTGGTGGAAAGGCTACGAAGGGGGTGATGATCTTTGATGAGCACGCCCCTGACTCCTTGCATCATCAAACATGTTGGTGCGCCGCCCTGCCGGCGCTACAAGATAACTACACCAAAGCAGCAAAGTGAGAAGCTGAGCGAGGCATTGTCGGCTGACCGCTAAAGCTCTGGCTGACTGTTAAAGCGCGGGATGATGCCCAAAGCACTGACGCTATGACACTATAGTGATGTCCCCCATTTACTGGAGGCTTGGCTGGGTCCTGGCCCACCGGCTGGACCCGGCCAACCGGCCCACTTTGTAAACCCAAAGCCCAAACAGTAAACCCTAGAACCCACATTGTAACCAACCTCTCCTAGCCTGTATATAAGGGAGGGTAGATCTAGGGTTCTAGGTAAGCTCAAGTAGAATTAAGTTTATGATCATAGTTCATATTATTCCTCTAGCTCTCCATAGCAACTAGGGAAACAACTCGAGGAGCACCTATACTAGGCATTCACCCCCAAGATAGTAGATCCTTGCAAGAGTAGGAGTGTTACCTCACCAAGAGGGCTCTGAACCTGGGTACATCCCTGTGTTTCTAGTATCTGTGCCCAACCCATTGTGAGTAGCCACCGATAGCATCCTGATTGTCCCCTCTCATGCCATCCCCGATGGCACTGCCGTGTTCCACACCACAACAGTTGGCGCCCACCATGGGGCACAACTCTTCAGCTGGGG
This sequence comes from Avena insularis, assembly GCA_023614405.1. NCBI lineage: Eukaryota > Viridiplantae > Streptophyta > Magnoliopsida > Poales > Poaceae > Avena > Avena insularis. The sequence continues at coordinate 258,269,362 of CM042690.1, read as the reverse complement.
TCATCTTTCGCACGGGACTTCCGCTCGTCGCCGGTGAGCGAGTCGCCTCCAGCCTCGTCCTCACCCTCGGATCCTTCGACTGCATCATCGACAACGCGTCGTGCTTCACTGGGGTAACCTTTCCTAGCGGCGGCTCCGTCATGAAATTTGGCGACCACCGCGTCTACATTGCCACCATCACCAAGGCCTTCTCTCGCAGAGTCATCACTGATGGTGTCCGTTGCATAGAAAACAAAAAAAATTCTATGGTTTGCAACTGCCAAAATCAAATCTAGGCGATACTTTGAAACTTTTACAGATGGACTCACCCTCCTAGACCGTAAGCGGGATAAAGTTTTTGGAAACAAATGTGGTTGATGTAGATGGTACATGACCGTCCTCAAGGACATGCAGACGATCAACACCATAGATGGGCAGCGCCTCCATAATTGGTCACACGTTCAGTGTGCCAACGACTCCCGATCCCTTTCTCCAGCCGAGCGATGGAAGTAGCGGAGCCTCGGGAACTCCAACAGTGCTACACCATGGTAGTGGTGGTGGATGGTAAGGTTTAGAGCAGGGCTTTGCCGAGCACCTTTTCTAGTGGCAATGGACAAGGCAAGCAAGAGGGAGAAGATATCAACCTTAGGGCATATGAGAGAGCTTGTGAGAGAGTTTGTGGAGAGGAGGAGGAGGCCACCTCCTTTTATAGGCGCCATGGGGTTGCCCCCTCCCCTCCTCTCATTCAATTTCCATTAAAGAACTTTAATTCCCTTAAAGGTATATCCCTTAAAGCACTTTAATTCCCTTAAAGGTCTTTCCATTAAAGCACTTTAATTCCATTTTAATGCAACTCAATTTGATGAACACTTCATTTAATGAACACTTCATTTAATGAACACATTAACATTTTGATCCCTTGCTTTGTTTCAATACCCTAAAACTATTTTGGCAGATTCAGCAAAACAATTTTTTCGATGTCCATTGACTTCCCCTATGTTTCCTATATGCTAAAACGCGTCGGTTAACCTTAAGTTTGTCTCCCTATGGGTTCGAGAACTATGTAGACATCATCGATACTTTATCCAATCAATAATCATTAGCAGGACCTGGAGATCCATAACGACTCACACTAGTTCCACGAAAATTAGATGATCGTGTGAACCTCTTTCACTACAATCAAATTCCTTGTCTCGTGATATATTACTTGTCCTAGATTCTTTCACTCGGTATCATCTATACCTTGTTTAATCTTGTTCTTGACAAGTACTCTTTTTCTCGTTCCTGTGATATGACATTCTAGTGATCAAATCACTTGCTTGCAATGCTATGTCAATGTGATATCACCGAGAGGGCCCTGAGTATATCTCTCCGTCATCCGGATGGAAAAATCTCAATCTTGATCCACGCGCCTCAACTGACACTTTCCAAATACATGACGACACCTTTATAATCACCTTGTTATAGTGTGACGCTTGATGTAATCAAAGTACTCTTCCGGTGAAAGTGATTGACGTGATCTCATGGTCTAAGGACATTGAGTTACTACGAATACGATAGCAATTTAAACTTGATGACGTGATCGTATTGCTACATCTACTGCGGGTGACTGTTCATCATAGCATTCCCTATATGACCCTGTTATTAACAACATCCAATATTCATGATCAGGAAACCTTTGATCATCTGTTAATCAACAAACTAGTATATAAAGATAGGCTTTACTAGGAACCTTATATGTTTATAATCCACACATGTATTAACTTTTCCTTATTACTATAATTCTAGCATGAAAAATAAACATCTATTATAAACCTAGAATAACATAATAACCACTTTATTATTGCCTCTCAGGCATATTCCTTTCAGTCTCCCACTTGCACTAGAGTCAATAATCTAGTTTAGATCATCATGAATCTAACACCCATAGAGTTTTGGTGCTTATCATGTTTTTCCCTCGGGAGAGCTTTAGTCAATGGATCTGCAATGTTCAAATCTGTATCTACTTTGCAGATCTCTGCATCGCCATCTTGAACATGTTCCCGAATGGAATGAAAATGACACTTTATATTCTTGAAATTCTTGTGAGACCTTGGTTCCTTAGCATTGGCTATGGCACCATTGTTGTCACAATAGATCACCATAGGATCCAAAGCACTTGGAACCACACCCAGTTCGGAAATGAACTCCTTCATTCATATTGCTTCCGCCACTTCTTTTGAAGCAGAGATATATTCCACCTCCATTGTAGATCTTGCAATCACTGGTTGCTTGGAGCTCCTCCAACTCACTGCTGCACCATTCACCAAAAATACATATCCGGATTGTGACTTAGAGTCATCCGGATCGGTTTCAAAGCTAGCATCGACATAACACTTCATAGCAAGCTCTTCTTCACCTCCATATATGAGAAACATGTCTTTAGTTCTTCTTAAGAACTTAAAGACATCCTTTACTACCTTCTAGTGTTCTAAACCTGGATCAGATTGGTACCTGCTAGTCAAACTAACACTATGTGCCACATCTGGCCTTGTACATAACATAAAATACATAAGAGAACCTATGGCTGAGGCATAGGGGACACGGTCCATTATTTCTCTATATGTTGATGTCATTGGACTTCGAGTCTTACTCAAAGCCGTTCCTTGCAACATTTGTAAGAACCCCTTCTTACTTCCGTCCATTTTGAACTTCTTCAAAATATTGTCAAGGTATGTAGACAATCCTATTAAGCGTATTGATCTATCTCTATAGATCTTGATGCCTAATATGTATGCAGCTTCACCAAGATCTTTCATCAAAAGCTTACTATTTAAGTAATCCTTTATGCTTTTCATAAGTTCTATGTCATTTCCAATCAACAATATGTCATCCACATACAAGATTAGAAATACAATAGAGCTCCCACTCACTTTCTTGTAAATACAAGCTTCTCCGATGGTTTGGACAAATCCAAAACCTTTGATTACTGATACATTGCTAATGTATCTATAATTTTTGATGCTCCATGCTTGGTTTTATCCACTTTCTTGTGTTTTGTCCACACTTTGGAGTACTTTTCATATGATTTCTTGGACTAACCTATTAACAAGAGCCACACTGCTAGCTTCCTGTTTTCTGCTGTTTTTGGTTCCAGGAAAGTCAGAAAATGAATATTCTCGGAATTGGACGGGACAAAAGCCAAAGTGCCTATTTTTCCAGAAGACTCCAGGAGCCAGAATACGAGACGGAGGAGGGCCAGGGGTTGGCCACACCCCCCTAGGCGCGGGCTGGGCCTGGCCGCGCCAGGGCATGGTGTGGTGGCCCCAGGCACCCCCTCGGTCTCCCTCTTCACCTATAAGAAGCCTTCTGACCTAAAAACCAAGGAGGGTTCGACCTTTTTCCAGAAGGAGTTCCGCTCCGCCGCCACCACCATATTCCACGAAACAACACCAGAAACTCCATTCTAGCACCCTGCTAGGACGGGGAATTGGAGGAGATCATCGCCATCACCATCACCATCGCTTCTCCATCGACCATCCATGTTTCTCCCATCTATGAGTGAGTAATCCCCCTCTGTAGGCTATGGGGATGGTAGGGATTGGATGAGATCGTTCATGTAATGGCATCATATTGTTAGGGCATGGTGCCTAGTATCTTTTATTAGTGCTTTATGACTTTGTTGCGACTTGTTGTGCTTAATGCTTGTCACTAGGGCCCAAGTGCCATGATTTCAGATCTGAACATGTTATTGATTCATTATGATAGTATTGTTTTTGGTCTTATCTACAAGTTGTATACACACGTTGTTGTCCGGAACCTATGGCCCCGAAGTGACAGAAATCAGGATAACCAGAAGGGAATGGCTTTGATGTGAGGATCACATGTGTTCACGGAGTGTTAATGCTTTGCTCCGGTGCTCTATTAAAAGGAGTACCTTAATTGCCAGTAGTTCCCTAGAGGCCCCACTGCAAACGGGCTGGCAGGACAAAAGATGTTGTGCAAGTTCTCATTGTGAGCACGTATGACTATATACGGAACACATGCCTAGGATTGTCTAGTACTTGGATGCTTTATCTTATTTATCTGCAATTGCCCTATGTTCTGATTGCTATTTGAATTGTCTTGTCCATGCAACGCCCGTCCATCCATCCCTATGCCTACCGCACTCGAATCCCACAGTTTACTGCTTTTGTTACTACTGTCTTTGCTTTGCTATTGCTGTTACTTTACTATTCCTACTACAAAACTGTTGCTACTGATAAACTGCTGTGACCAAGATTGTTTCCTGGTGCAGCTGAATTGACAACTTAGTTGTTAAGGATTATAAATATTCTTTGGCTCCCCTTGTGTTGAATCAATAAATTGGGTTTCACTTCCCTCGAAAATACTGCGATACACCCCCTATACTTGTGGGTCATCAAGACTATTTTCAAGCCGCTGTCGGGAGCATAGCTTTATTTATCAAGTCCACTTGGATTCACTATTGTTCAAGCTAAGTTTAGTTTCTCCTTGTTTGCTTGTTTCTTTATCAAAAATACAAAAAAGTAGTTCCTACTCTAGTTGTTATTTTCGTTGGTCTGTTATTGTCTTGCCTTATCATGCTTGTTGTCAATGGTTGATTTCTTTGAAACTGAAGCTTATTGGCAAGGTGGGTTCACGGAAGATCAAAAATATTATTATAAGGAACACCGCTTTTCACAAAAAGGGAAACACTTATGGGAACAAATTGATAGATTGTATACCATTGCTAGAAACGTGTGCTCTACTTATAATGTTACTTATTGCTGTGATGAATCTCGTTGCAGAAAGAGGTATAAACACCTCCCTTTTCAATGTGAGTATAATGATAATGATACCATATCTTCCTATGCTAAAGGAATTTATGACTTTTATGATGCGGAACAAATTGAAGAATTTATTGCTTGGAAGGGTGCTTTTGAACTTGCTAGTTTGCTTGAAAATATTGATGATTCACCTTACAAATATGAGGTTTATGGTATACTTAAATTTTGCTTTGATAATTACAAGGATGAAAATGGCTATATTCTTGAATATTTTAATAGATGCTTTCCACAAATGGAAGAGACTAATGCTTTGCAGGATACTATGGAAGAAGAAATTGATGAACCTGAAATCTCATTAGATGAAAAAGAGGAGGAGAGTGATGAACAAAAGGAGGAAGAATGGATTAGCTACCCATGCCTACCTTCTAATGAGAGTAACTCTTTATCCCTTACATTATTTGATTGTCCTCCATGCTTACTAAAGGAGGATGAATGTTATGTTCCTGAGGATTCTTTTGAATATGTTTATAATAAAGCTCTAGTGCTTGTAGATCATGAAAAGCATGCTCTTTGTGATAGTTATATTGTTGAGTTTATTCATGAGGCTACTAAAAATTATTATGAGAGAGGAAAATATGGTTGTAGAAGTTTTCATGGTATTGAAACACCTCTCTATGTGCTGAAAGTTTTGAAGTTACTCTTGTTTTATCTTCCTATGCGTGTCACTTTGTTCTTTGTGAATTTATTTGCATACATGATTCCTATGCATAGGAAGTGGGTTAGACTTAAATGTGTTTTGAATTTGCTTCTTGATGATCTCTTTTACTTCAAATCATATTTCTTATGAGAGCATCCTCTCAAACTTTTATGCCTAAAGATGATAACATGTCTACTATTCTTGGGAGACCTTTTCTTAAAATACTGCAGGAGCTGTTATTAATTGTAATCAAGGGAAGGTGACCTTCAATTTCAATGACAAGGAATATACTATCTATTTCCCCAAGAAGATTGATAGACTTATGGTTTTGAATTCAATTGAACATGTTGAGGGCATTTAAGTTGGAGAAATATATTGTCCCATACCAAGAGAAAAATTTGAAACTATTATGATTGGGACCATTGCTATCAAGGTTGAGGTAACATAATTATTAGTGGAATACAAAGTTTTGTCTCATATGAAATTGTTTTGGTAACAAGACCTGATCAACCTTGTTAACAAAAGGATTTCATTGAACAAAACAATGTTTTCACCATGATTATCTCCGCTTACTTCTATTCTATCCATTTTAGTTTTTGCTTATGCCTAACTTAAAGGCGTTAAAGAAAAGTACTTATTGGGAGATAACCCAAAAGTTTTAGATAAGTCTTGGAAGGCGTTACTTCAGTAATAACCGCTCCTTATCCTTTTTATTTGCTTTTTGTGCCAAGAATAACCTCTAATGAGAGAGAAGTAATGATTGGGAAAGTTGCTGTCCCGAAACAGATTTCTGTGCTTCACCGTAAAAATTCTTGTAAAATCTCTGAACGTCTTTTTGAGGCGTAAATGTTTGTGCTTCTGCCCCAGGTTATTATCTAACTTTCGTTAGTTCAACACTTTTCGATTTGAGCAATAGAAGGTCTTCAAAAAAATTCGTATTTACCTGCTGGTCTGTTTTGACAGATTTCTGCCATTATTTGCATTTGCTTCTTGTTGGTTCCTTTTTGAGTTCTTTTGGGGAATTGAGATTTTTGAGGGAAGTGCTACAGTAGCTAGTGTTTTATTGGAAGTTTATTTGGTGTTAGAACTGAACCTTAAGACTTATTTATCTTGAGTGCACTAATGTTGCTAATAAAGATTGTCTGAAGTTTTGTATAAAGGACAAATTTCAGGTGTATAGAGGGAATGGGTAATGAGATGAAGGATGGACTAAAGCTCAAGCTTGGGGATGCCACACGTGTCACCCCAAGAAATATCCAAGAAGTACAAGAATCAAAGCTTGGGGATGCCCAAGGCATCCCCTTCTTCATCAATAAAAATCCTAGGTTTCTTCCAAACACTTCATTTTTATTGTTTCATGCATAGTTGTGTTGTTCTTGGAGCGTCTTATTTTTCGTTTTCGTTTTGATTTTGAAGTTTGTGTGGTTTGATTAGTTTGCTGAATAAATTGGTTGGACCTCCTCTTTCATACATTGGTGTTCAAATACTTTGATTTGGATTGGAAAAGAGTAGGAAGCTTAAGTGGTAAAGAGAGCTTGTTTTTGACTGTGGCCTATGCTTTGTCATGCCATGCTTGATATTGTTTTAGCTTTATGCTTGGTATTCTTTGCTGTAGCATGAATTGTTATAAACAATTGAGATTTCTTAATGTGCTTTGGAAGAATCATGCGTTGTTTTAGCATATTAAAGCATAGTATTGTGGTATTCTCCTTTGATGCTTTATTTGGGTTGATTTGGCACATGCTCACACCATGTTATGACTATCCCAAGTCACCATAAGCCTTTATGATCCTTTAGTTTTCAACTTGTAGTATCACTTTATGCTTTGATCAATGATGTTTTGTCGCTCTGCATGATTATGGCCATTATTGCTCTCTCGTTTGTCGCTACCTTACTATTGCTAGCCTTCACTTTCACTAAGTATGTTTTACTCATGTTTCCAACTCCCTAAACCAAATATTTCCAAAGTGTCCACCATACCTACCTATTAGCATCATTTGCTACTTCCGTGCATATTCAATATGCCTTGATTTCTTCCGAGTAAAATGTTTGCTTGTTATGAGAAATTTAGTTATTAAAGCTCTCACGAACTTGATGGCACACTTTATTTTCTTGCATCTAATAAACCTGAACCATTGTGTCCTTCTTTGTTGCGTATATGCTTGCGCTTTATAAATTGAAGTTAGCAGAACCATGTTTCATGGGGAACGCTTTCAACATTGCATTGGTACTTAGTACAATTGATATCATGTTCTTTTACTTATGGATCCCGGCGGTGTGAAATAAAAGTGGAACTTGTAAGATCATGGAGTTTGTATGCATGTTAGAGAAACGCCTGGGCCGCTAGCCTAAGACATGCCTAATCATGGTGGAAACTTGCAGCATAACCATAATGAGCATTCTATGAAGCATCCTCAATAAAAATCTATGCACATAGTAAATAAAAAGATCGCTGAGATGCTCATTGTCTGCTTGCCTTGTCATTTTGATTACGGGATAGCTCCTATGTCATGTGCAAGGGGTACCCCGTTGGCGGTTCTCTATGATACGTATATGCTTACAATGACAAGAGCTTACTTGTGACTGAAGTTGAGTAGCATGAGGATCGGTCTTCGTAAGTAAGGGGCATGAGACTTTGATTTATAACTTGTCAATCATATCCTCTTAGTTGTGTCACTTTAACCTTATCCATTTAAAGATGCTTATGATAGGGGCAATGAGAGCTCAAAGCTAACGAGTATCATACTTTCAGCATTTGGAAGCCTTTCAAACTTTTCAAAACCTTTTCATTTCCTTGTTGAGTCTCCACACATTCTATGAGCACTTTCTTGAGAGCATAGTGGCCATTCTTAGTTCTATGTGCATTGTCCCAAGACTTGTTGATTGATGCATACCTTGATATTGCTCGTTTTAAACTATTTGTATCTAGTCACTCTTGTAAACTTTGAAGGTGTCCTATGCATTTATGTTTTCTACTCTATGAGGGACAAGCTGAGTGCCACTATGCTATGTTTTCTTTATGTGAAACAAACAAACGTCTTGCAAAGCATTGTTATTCATGATTCTTTTGTTTGTGCCTTTTCATGTTGCATCATAGTTTCTCTGTCTTATTGCTAGAACTTTGTCTTTCATTTTATGATTGAAGTATTATGATCCCAGCTTTGAATGTTTTACAAATACTTTGATCAAGTTTATGATGGTGCATGTCACCTCAAAAATTATTCTTTCTTTTTATCACTTACCTACTCGAGGACGAGCAGGAGTTAAGCTTGGGGATGTTGATACATTGCAAATGTATCTATAATTTTTGATGCTCCATGCTTGGTTTTATCCACTTTCTTGTGTTTTGTCCACACTTTGAAGTACTTTTCATATGATTTCTTGGACTAACCTATTAACAAGAGCCACAGTGCCAGCTGCCTGTTTTCTGCTGTTTTTGGTTCCAGGAATGTCAGAAAATGAATATTCTCGGAATTGGACGGGACAAAAGCCAAAGTGCCTATTTTTCCAGAAGACTCCAGGAGCCAGAATACGAGACGGAGGAGGGCCAGGGGCAGGCCACACCCCCCAGGCGCGGGCTAGGCCTGGTCGCGCCAGGGCATGGTGTGGTGGCCCTAGGCACCCCCTCGGTCTCCCTCTTCACCTATAAGAAGCCTTCTGACCTAAAAACCAAGCGGGGTTTGACGTTTTTCCAGAAGGAGTTCCACTCCGCCGCCACCACCAGATTCCACGCAATGACACCGTAAACTCGTTCGCACCTGCCGACGGGAATTGGAGGAGATCATCGCCATCATCATCACCATCGCTTCTCCATCGACCATCCATGTTTCTCCCATCTATGAGTGAGTAATCCCCCGCTGTAGGCTATGTGGATAGTAGGGATTGGATGAGATCGTTCATGTAATGGCATCAGATTGTTAGGGCATGTTGCCTAGTATCTTTTATTAGTGCTTTATGACTTTGTTGCGACTTGTTGTGCTTAATGCTTGTCACTAGGGCCCGAGTGCCATGATTTCAGATTTGAACATGTTATTGATCCATTATGATAGTATTGTTTTTGGTCTTATCTACAAGTTGTATACACACGTTGTTGTCCGGAACCTATGGCCCCGGCGATGTAAATCGGGATAACCGGAAGGGAATGGCTTTGATGTGAGGATCACATGTGTTCACGGAGTGTTAATGCTTTGCTCCAGTGCTCTATTAAAAGGAGCACCTTAATTGCCAGTAGTTTCCTAGAGGGCCCCGCTGCAAACGGGCTGGCAGGACAAAAGATGTTGTGCAAGTTCTCATTGCGAGCACGTATGACTATATACGGAACACATGCCTAGGATTGTCTAGTACTTGGATGCTTTATCTTATTTATCTGCAATTGCCCTATGTTCTGATTGCTATTTGAATTGTCTTGTCCATGCAACGCCCGTCCATCCATCCCTATGCCTACCGCACTCGAATCCCACTGTTTACTGCTTTTGTTACTACTGTCTTTGCTTTACTACTGCTGTTACTTTACTATTCCTACTACAAAAGTGTTGCTACTGATAAACTGCTACGAGAAAGATTGTTTCCAGGTGCAGCTGAATTGACAACTCAGTTGTTAAGGCTTATAAATATTCTTTGGCTCCCCTTGTGTCGAATCAATAAATTGGGTTTCACTTCCCTCGAAAATACTGTGATACACCCCCTATACTTGTGGGTCATCAATTACTTCATCAAATCGGAGATTCCAACTTTGGGATGCTTGATTTAGTCCATAAATGGATCGCTGAAGATTGCATACCTTGTTACCATCCTTAGAATCAATAAAACCTTTTGGTTGTATCATATAAACTCTTCCTCTATGCTTCCATTAAGGAACGGTGTCTTGACATCCATCTGCTAGATTTCATAATCGAAAAAAGTAGCAATTGCTAACATAATCCTAACGGACTTTAGCATTGTACCGGTGAGAAAGTCTCATCGTAGTCAACTCCCCCTTTCGCAACAAGTCGAGCTTTATATACGGTCACATTACCGTTAGTGTACGTTTTCTTTTTGAAAATCCTTTTATTCTCAATAGCCTTTCGGTCGTGAGGTAAGTCTACAAAAGTGCAAACTTGGTTATCATACATGGATTCCATCTCAGATTACATGGCTTCTAGCCATTTGTTGGAATCCAGTCTCATCGTCGCTTCATCATACGTCGTAGGGTCATCACTTCCATCTATCATGAAATTGAGGGCTAGATCACCATACAGTTCTAGAGCTGTACGTATCCTGCCCAACCTACGAGGTTTGGTAGTACACTCTCTTGGAGTTTCATGAGGAGAGGTAGGTACCTCATCATCATTTCCTTCTTCCATGGGTAGAGTCAACACTGGAATAGATTCTGGCGTTGCACTACGTGCCACTTCTGGAAGAGAAGGTTCAATAACCTCGTCGAGTTCTACCTTCCTACTACTCACACCTTTCAAGGGAAACTCTTTTTCTAGAAAGGATCCATTCTTGGCAATAAACACTTTGCCTTCGGCTCGGTGATAGAAGGTGTACCCAATTGTTTATTTTGGGTATCCTATGAAGACACATTTTTCCGCTTTGGGTTTGAGCTTATCAGGTTGAAGTTCCTTCACATAAGCATCGTATCTCCAAACTTTTAGAAATGACGGCTTAGGTTTGTTACCAAACCATAATTCATACGGTGTCATTTCAATGGATTTTGATGGTGCCCTATTTAAAGTGAATGCAACAGTGTCTAATGCATGACCCCAAAATGACAATGGCAAATCTATAAGGGACATCATAGATCATACCATATCCAATAAGGTTAGATTACAATGTTTGGATACACCATTATACTATGGTGTTCTGGCAGGAGTGAGTTGTGAAACAATTCCATATTGTCTCATGTGTGTGCCAAACTCGTAACTAAGATATTCTCCTCCACGATCAGATCGTAGAAACTTGATCTTACGGTTACGTTGATTTTCTACTTCACTCTGAAATTCTTTGTAGTTTTCAAATATTTCAGACTTGTGTTTCATCAAGTAAATATACCCATATCTACTTAAATCATCCGTGAAGGTTACAAAATAACGATATCTGCCACGTGCTGACACACTCATCGGACCGCATACATCGGTATGTATTATTTCCAACAAGTCGGTCGCACGTTCCATTGTTCCGGAGAATGGAGTTCTAGCCATCTTGCCCATAAGGCATGGTTCACATGTTTCAAATGAGTCATAATCAAGCGATTCAAGCAGTCCATCAGAATGGAGCTTCTTCATGCACTTTACACCAATATGACCCAAACATCAATGCCACAAATATGCAGCAATATCATCATTCAACTTAATTCTTTTGGCATTCACATTATGAATATGTGTACTACTAATATCAAGATTCAAGAGAAATAAACCATTCAACAAAGGTGCATCACCATAAAAGATGTTATTCATATAAAAGGAACAACCATTATTCTCTGACACAAATGATTAACTATCTTGCATTAAACATGATCCAAACATGATGTTTGATGACTGCAAGTGCACAGATCAATTGTAGCTAGTTTCGAAGTAAAGATATCGAATCCTCAAAGAGCTATTGGTAAAGGTCTTTATGCCCCTCGTTACTATTCACTAGAGAGTACTTGTAAGTTATCTTTAATTCCAAGTAAAGGGTGTGTAAAGAGTGTGTTAGATTAAGTGCCAAAGTAAACAAGAACAAAGTAAATAACAAAAGTAAACTAAAACAAGAGAGTGTCTATGAAGTGTTGTGTGATGTGGTTAAGGAGTTCTCAAGGAGTATAGGATACATCGCTAGCATAGTACTAATATTATATGTAATCAAGATAACATACTTCTTGTGTGATGATATGTGTGGAGAGATCCCCATAATAAGATGTTCACAACAAGGCTCGTAGGAAGCCACTTTGTTGATCCAAGTGTGAGGTCACCTCTAAATAACCACTGCAATGTCTGAGAGCAATCACCCATACATGCCACCGCAATTAAGGGTTTCCCCATGGATATCCTAATTAGCTTAGGGAGTCCCTCTTAATCCCCCTTTGACTATGTGGGTTACAAGCAGGCGCCAATCTATCACGGGGAACTCTGGGTATGCTTCCACAACACGTCCAAAGGGTTTCTTCCTCCCTTTAGTCCCGAAGGAAAATGATATATGGTCGACTTCACATATCATCTAAAGAGAGAAATCAAACATAAGTCATAATTATATCATAGACAAGCAAGTCATATGGACACAAGAATAAATCATCTTTATTGCAAGTTCATAGTGGTGCTAGGGTTTCACCATCTCTCCCCAAGAACAAGGAAACTACTCATACATGAAGGGGATCAACATCATGGCAATTGTATGGATGCAATATGAGGGTACAATTGAATACAAGTGCAAACCCACAATAGAGATTGGACTACAACAAAGTAAACAAAGGGATCGAAGTTGGAGACGATGTTGATGAATATGGCGATGAAGATCGATGCGTAACCCTTCAAGATGCAAGCCTCCTCTCTCCCTTGAGTGGTATGGTGGTGTAGATCTAGTGGGCGGTGGCTATGGAGGCGGCAGGGCTCCGCCCCTTAGGCATGTGTGGACTCTCTGCCTTCATCTAGGGTTTCCCCCTCTTTAAATAGGCATCTGGAGGTCGGTTTCGCGAACCGTCGAAGCTGGGGGCCGAATATGCCCATTGGGCCTTCAAAAATGTTGTAGTTCGACAAATCAAACAAAGTCGGAGGAGGTTAGCACGGCTGCCTTCTCAAACAAAGCTGGTCAGTGTGGGTAGTACGCTGTGGGTATGGGTAAGGCGGGCTCCACCCGTACCAGTGGTCGTTACGCGCGCGGTACTATGCAGTGTTTTGGCCGCCATTTCTTCATACAGACTCCAATTGAGGTGTTCTTTGGCTCGTTGGATTCATATGGACAGGGCTTCAACAACATGGCCTTGGATCTTCATTTGGAGTTGGTGGAAAAACTCACTTCTTCCTCCCCTCAAATGGCTAAGTCTGGTGCCTGAAACTCCTCCATATTGAATCCTCTTTGCTCTTTTTATCCATTATTCTCCATATCACCTACACATATATAAAAGACAAGAAAAAGGTAATAAAATCCTAATAAAACTAATATTGTGCAAAGCCCATGTGGAAATGAATGAAAACTAAAAATCAAACATAATAGCATAATTATAGAAAGATGTAACATGTAATGAGTGAAAATATGAATAAATTTTATACTTAAATATGCATCAATTTTAGACTCGTCAACTTCCCAAAGCTAGACTCTTGATCGTCCCGAGCAATAAAGTGGCTTATGGACAAGGTCATCGTGTTCATGAGCCACACGTCAATAACATAAATGAGGCAAAATTTGAAACAAAAGTATAATACCAGATGTAGAAGATTAATGCCTTGTATCCTTATTTTCCCTACAAGCTCAAAGTAAGAAAGAACATATTCATACAAGGCAACACAAACTTAGTTGTGTCAATCCATAAAAGATCAATTAAAACTTCAATGCTCCATGTCAAAAAGTGAATCTAGCTTGAAAGCAAACTTGTGATCCTCTTATTGAACCTTTTATTAAGTTCTGTATCTCCTTAGTTTTGTTGAGTAAGGGATTCAATGAGAATATGAATTTACTTACGATGGGCATTCATATGTGTTGAGCACTTCATCCATTTAAAAGCTCATCAAAGTTAGAGAGATGACAAGAACACTATACAAGATTCAGTAAATAAAGACAATCAAAGTAGAGTTTAATATAAGTATAAATAACTAGAAATGCAACAATCAATCCAATTCTTCTAGTTAACTCTCAGCTTGCCAAGGAACAATAGGATGTTTTAATAGAAATATTGAGTAAGAGAGTTTCATGTCCCAAATAGTATAACAATGAAGTGTCTTATTTACACCCACATTAATAAATCAAGTCTATCAAAAACACTTCTAATTCAATCATTGTCATCCAAGAAAAAAATGTAAAGTAGTAACGGGACCATGCCAAGGACTTGTTATGTGGATCCTCATAGATATCTTTTTTTTTCATTTTTTCAAGGATCTCTGAATGTTTCTTTTGCAAGTGTTTGCACAACCTTTGAGAGTACAAATACTTTTGCCCATATATTGACACATATTCCACTCATGTCATCAACTCATAGCCGAAATCCAAGGTTATACAATAGATTGTTCAAAAGCTAGCGGAGTTGTTGGGATCCCAAATTTGTGCATTAGAGACATTGAACAAAGTTGTCTCAATTCTTTCTCCCTTTTTTTGAGCTAGTTCCGCGGTTTGATCCACAAGGTTATCTTTGGCATGCATCACAATTACCACTAGACTTTATATCAATCAAACAATTCCTTTCATGAGTGTCGTCAAGACTATCAAAATATCTATGGGGTTAAGTATCATCAAGGGTATACCCTCAAGACAATCATTCATCAAACAAGTCGTAAATTTCAGAATTTTTCTTTTTGTACTTGTTTGGCAATATTATTTCCAAGTCAAGACTCGGTTAGCTAAAAGAACTAGAGCAAAAGTTTCCACAACTAATCATCATACCAATAAAAAGCTATACTCTGACTATTTTGAATTACTCCCACAAGCATGGGATCTTCACAAAATCAACCAATCTAAGATAAACAATTCAAACTTCAAAAGTGGGAGACAAAGGTTTTAAGTGTAGAAATTATGGCAATGCATTTTTAGAGGATCACAATGTTCTTCTCAAGCCGGATAAATATTTATAAACGTGCATCAAGCTCTAAATCAACTCTTATGAATCCCAACAAAAGCAAGTGCATCCATTATACAAACATGAAACACAACTTACCTAAGCAAGCATTCAAAAACCATGGATACGTGATTGCACAAAGAGTTTCATCAAACAAGAACATTGCACAAGACTCTACAAATGCATAAGTAACTTCCCTAAGCTAGAAATTTTGTAAGAACCAAACTTGAATAGATTACCATAAGAAAAGAGTAAATGTGGTTATCAAAAGAGAGTATGAGAAGTGCTTACCTCCCCAAGCTTGAACAAAGAAAGGGTGAAACACTTTACCGTTGAGGTGCGAATAATCTCACTTTTGATGGACATGGACCTTTGGTTCAACGAATACTTCCTTGTTGAAGTGTTGAGTTGAAACAACCAAGTGGATTGTGCAAGTATTTACGCGGTTGACACGAACCATGCACGTCATCACACAAGGTTCAAGTCCTTGTGAAAATAACAAACGAAGTAAAAGCAAACGATTCGTTGTATGAACAGAGTTCGTTCACCCAACCGTGAGAAAAAAATAAAAGAAACACGAAACACTATAGAGAATTATAGGATAGGGAGTTTCGAAGGTAGGTAAAATAAAATGAAGTATAAAGGAACATGTAGAAGGTAACCCATTGACCTGAGATTGTCAAAATAAAAAGATTGGAGGGGTTATAACCTTTTTGTACTCATCCCTACCCTTACTACGCGATGCTGCTCCTTGGTATGGGCGCGTGGTACGGACGAACTCCGCCCGTACTACACCTAGTATTCTTTTTTTTGAAGGGTTCCGTTGAAATTGGTACGATCGGGTGGTACGGGCAGGATGTGCCCGTAGGGGTGGTTGTTAAAACTTCAGTGTCCTCTTCATGTTTTCTTTGCCTGATAATAAGGTTGGTACGGGCGGACGGTACGGACGCGTTCGACCGTATCGGTGCTCGTTAATCTTGCGGTAGCTTTTCTAGAAAATTTTATACTTCTTCCCATTTGTCACATGAGCAGTACGGGTGCGCGGTACAGACGGATCCGCCCGTACGGCAGATCATTATGCTTGTTGTGAGCTCCGGAACAAGTTATTTTCTCCGAATTTTTTTCTAATGACCTGAAACGTTAGTCCAACATCCAAACAAAGCAAACATATATTTTTGATGAGAAGATTAAACCAAGATATGCAATGCATCATTAGAGAAACAAATAAATCTACCTATGGAAAATAGTCCCAAGACAACTCTAATAGGAAATGATGCGTATATACAAGTGCCAATGCAACATGAATGTAACTAGACTCAAGAGACAAAATTAAGAAAGACACCTAAAAACTTCCGGGTTGCCTCTCGGGAAGCGCTTTCTTTAAAGCCATATAGCCAGGCTTAGATGCTCCATTAAATCATCCACCTGGATCCCAGGGGATATCAATTCGAGGTGTGATTTTACTTACCTCTAGCAAAGGATTGGAGCATCTCATAATATAGTACCGTTGAAGCCGTACCCTCTTGCGGTGCATCGGCATCATACAGATAAATAAGCTCTCGCTTACAAGCGAGCGTGGATGCACCAAGTGTGGTGAGCATACCTCCTTATGTAGCTGCAACGATAGGATTAGATGTTGATATATAATTATTGATTTTTTACCTTGGTTACCATTGTAGGGTAACACTTCATAATATCCTTCCTTTGCAACAGGGAGTAAATCAGGTCCTTGCATATTAGCATCGAAAGATTCATAGCAAGGTTCTATCTCTAGGTCATCATTAGTAATGCTCTCCTCATGAGTGTCTAGGCACAAGGCCTCCGCATATAAATTACAATCAGTTTTAGCATTATAAGAATCATTACTAGAGAGAGAGGCATCATAAACAAATGTAGTATTTGTAATGTGCCAATCTTTGTCAACCTCACCTTTTAGTTGTTCCTCCTCTTTATCTTGTGGTTTCTAGAAATGGTTATCTTTGGGCACTACGGTTTTAGACCTTGCCTTACTCTCTAACACAAGTGGATTATCACTAAGATGTTCTTGGCAATAAGATTGTAACTTTGGTAACAAGTTGCGAAGTTGCATAAGAAGCATACTATCACTACTCTTTCTCATAATTAAATCTTTTGAGAGTAGATCATGGACACCTTTATAAACCAAATACTCTAAGACTTCAACTCTAGTGTAAGATACTAGGGATTCTTCAAGAGTAATGGAACATTGAAAACTAAGGTGGACAACTGCCATACATTTACCACAAACCTCATGATATGAATTACAAAATGATTTTGCACAACCATCTAACAGGTCATACAAGTTAAACAAACCCATACCAGCGGCAGTACCATGTCCACTGCGGTGTACATCCTTTTCTTCTTTCTCCTGTGAGTCCTGCAAAAGGTTAGTCTCTTCCACAACAGAAGTGGTCAATAATTCATTACTACTGAAGCTATCAAAACAATAAGAGTATATATGATGTACTACTCCATAGATTCTGTCTAGTGCTTTATTTTCTTCATTTATATTTCTCATGCGAGCTAGCAACTCACAACAACCAGTAAAAAGCACATATTCTAAAACCTCCACATCAACAAAGCCTTCATTACCTTTATTGTAAGATGCTATTGTGGTATCAATGCTACACTCACATTGAAAATTAATATGATCTATGGATCCGCAATTTTCACAAACAAATTTGTATGAGGCACATAACATGAAGGAATAACGTTTCAGCCATTCCAACCATTCTTGTAATGTGTCTTGCCTCGTAACATAATATCCAAAAGATCCAACTTTCTTCTCCTCCATTGTGAGCTTCATCTGTTCAAAAATAGCAATCTGGGAAGACATGATTAGTAGCAAATGTTTTTATAGTTTTTGTTTTATAAATTTTTATGGGCTTTTGGTTTTATAATTTTTTCGTTCTTTTCAAATAAGTAAAAGCAGTAAAAAGTAATAAATAGAAATAACTTGAAACTCGTTAATAACTTTTAGTATAGCAACAATAAATTAGAAACTAAAGACAAAGAGCAAAAGCGCTTAGCTCCCCGGCAACGGCACGAGAAAATAACTTGATGACTGCAAGTGCACAGACCAATTGTAGCTAGTTTCGAAGTAAAGATATCAAACCCACAAACATCTATTGGTAAAGGTATTTATGCCCCTTGTTACTATTCACTAGAGAGTACTTGTAAGTTATCTTTAATTCCAAGTAAAGGGTGTGTAAAGGGTGTGTTTGATTAAGTGCCAAAGTAAATAAGAACAAATTAAATAACAAAAGTAAACTAAAACAAGAGTGTGTCTATGAAGTGTTGTGTGATGTGGTTAAGGGGTTCTCAAGGAGTGTAGGATACACTGCTAGCATAGGACTAATATTATATGTAATCAAGATAGCATACTTCTTGTGTCATGATATGTGTGGAGAGAGCCCCATAATAAGATGTTCATGACAAGGCTCGTAGGAAGCCACTTTGTTGAGCCAAGTGTGAGGTCACCTCTAAATAACCACTGCAATGCCTGGGAGCAATCACCCATATAGGCCACCGCAATTAAGGGTTTCCCCATGGATATCGTAATTAGCTTAGGGTGTCCCTCTTAATCCCCCTTTGACCGTGTGGGTTACGAGCCAGTGCCAATCAGTCACGGGGCACTCCGGGTACGCTTACACAACACGTCCAAAGGGTTTCTTCCTCCCTTTAGTCCCGAAGGCAAATGATATATGGTCGACTTCACATATCATCTAAGGAGAGAAATCAAACACAAGTCATAATTATATCATAGACAAGCAAGCCATATGGACACAAGAATAGATCATCTTTACTGCAAGTTCATAGTGGTGCTAGGGTTTCACCATCTCTCCCCAAGAACAAGGAAACTACTCATACATAAAGGGGATAACCATCATGGCAATTGTATGGATGCAATATGAAGGTACAATTGAATACAAGTGCAAATCCACAATAGAGGTTGCACTACAACAAAGTAAACAAAGGGGATCGAAGTTGGAGATGATATTGATTAAGATGGTGATGAAGATCGATGCGTAACCCTTCAAGATGCAAGCCTCCTCTCTCCCTTGAGTGGTATGGTGGTGTAGATCTTGTGGGTGGCGGCTATGGAGGCGGCAGGGCTCCGCCCCTTCGGCATGTGTGGACTCTCTGCCTTCATCTAGGGTTTCCCCCTCTTTAAATAGGCATCTAGAGGTTGGTTTCGCAGACCATCGAAGCAGGGGGCCAAATATGCCCATTGGGCCTTCACAAATGTTGTTGCTTGATTTAAACGAAGCCGTCGAGGGCTGCACGGTCTGAAAGAGGCGGGCTCCACCTGCATTCAGTGGTCGTTCTGCTGCACTGTGTAGTGTTTTGGCTGCCATTTCTTCATACAGACTCCAATTGAGGTGTTCTTTGGCTCGTTGGATTCGTATGGATGAGGGCTTCAACACCATGGACTTGGATCTTCATTTTGAGTTGGTGGGAAAACTAACTTCTTCCTCCTCTCAAATGGCTAAGTCTAGTGCCTACAACTCCTCCATATTGAATCCTCTTTGCTCCTTTTATCCATGATTCTCCATAGCACCTACACACATAAAAAAGACAAGAAAAAGGTAATAAAATCCTAATAAAACTAATATTGTGCAAAGCCCATGTGGAAATGAATGAAAACTAAAAATCAAACATAATAGGCATAGTTATAGAAAGATGTAATATGTAATGGGTGAAAATATGAATAAATTTTATACTTAAATATGCATCAATTTTGAACTCATCAATGTTCATGCTCAACGCAGGCACATAATAACAATTATTAAGGTTTATTCTCAATCCCAATGGTAGATGAAGTTGCAACGTCCCGACGGCGATCACATCAACCTTCGATCCATTGCCTACGCACATCGTCACTTCATCCTTAGCTAGTGGTCGACTATTCCTTAGTCCCTATTTCGAGTTATATATCTTAGCAACTGAACCGGTATCAAATACCTAGGTATTACTTCGACTACTGGTAAGATACACATCATGACAAGTATATCATATATACCTTTTTCACTTTCCTGGCCTTCTTATCTACCAAGTACTTTGGGCAGTTCCGCTTCCAGTGACCAGCCTCCTTGCAGTAAAAGCACTCAGTATCAGGCTTAGGGCATCCCTTGGTTTTCTTCTTAGGTGCAGCAACAGTCTTGTTATCCTTCTTGAAGTTACCTTTGGGCTTGCCCTTTTCTTCAGAGTTGGTAATCTTATTACCCATCAACTCATGATGCCTTTTCTTTATGTCTACTTTGGCAGCCATCAGCATGGCAGCGAGTTCAGTGAGCAATCTAATCGCATCACTTATCTTGTAATTCAGCACAAACTCTTCGTAACTGGTTGGGAGCGACTGTAGAACTCTATCCGTCGCAAGATCAACTAGGATATCACATCCTAGTGCCTTAAGACATTGAACATAGCCTATCATCATCATGACATGCTCATTCATAGAGCCATGTTTCTTCATCTTTGCAGTAAAGAACTTGCTAGAAATCATATATTTCTCAGCACAGATCTAGCCCTCAAACGTAGTTTTGAGTTCCTTCACCATAGCATCAACATTGCTAAGTTCAAAGCGCTTTTGGAGTTCAAGCTCTAGCGACTAAAAGGATCGCACACCGCACAAGAGTGTAGTCATCACACTTTGTGCCATACACATTGCGCTCATCCTGAGATGTAGTATTTGCAGGAGCGTCACCTAGTGGACCATCCAACACATAGGACTTCTTTATGCCTATGAGGAAAATCCTCAAGTTGCAATACCAGTTGGTGAAATTAGACCCATTATCTAGCAGTTTTTCTTTCTCAAGGAATGCATTGAAATTGAATGCAGGGGGTGCCCTACAAAGTATTTGTAAAGACTATTTAGACTAGGTTTATAAAATACATATTTCAAGCTAATTCAAAATTACTTATCTGAAATCCCACTCAAAATGACATCCCTCTAGTCATTTTAGTGATTACACAAACCAAATTCACTACGCCATGACCGATCATCATGACTAGTGGCGCAGCTCCAATGGCGAGCATCGTACGGGTCATCATATCTCTATATGACTCGTTCTTTACCTTTCGGTTCATGTTCCGAGGCCATGTCTGTACATGCTAGGCTCGTCAAGTAAGAACCTTAGTATTCGCATGTGTAAAACTTTCTTACACCTGTTGTATGCAGATGTAGAATCTATCACACCCGATCATCACGTGGTGCTTCGAAACGACGAACTTTCTTAACGGTGCATACTAAGGAAGAACATATTATTATCTTGATATTTAGTGGGAGGGATCATCTTATAGTGCTACCAAGGCAATAAAATACTACCTTAGGCAATCAAATCAACGCAAAATAAGGTGCATCAAAGGATAAACATCACATGCATATATAATGTGATATGATATGGTCCTTCTCGCATTCGATCTCCATCTCATGCGTCATGGCATGATCTCCATCATTCCATCGGTGTGTCACCAAGGTCCATGGCACCACCATCAAGGTTGTTCTCCACTCATCTAATTACATGGATTTCCATTTTCTGGCAGGTAGGCCATAAAATAAAATAACAACCATATGGCTCCTGCCAGTTGTTTTACAATAAAACACATTGCATACAACAACATTTGTATCACAGACCACAACCGCGTAAAATATGCAAAAATAAATTTTCTACGATGTCCATTGACTTCTCCTGTGTTTCCTATCCGCTCAAACGCGTCGGTTAACCTTAAGTGTGTCTCCCTACGGGTTCGAGAACTATGTAGACATGATCGAGACTTTCTCTGGTTAATAATCATTAGCGTGACCTGGAGATCCATAACAACTCCCACTAGTTCCACGAAAATCAGCCTGTCTGAACCTCTTTCGCTGCAATCAAATTCCTTTTGTATCGTGATATATCACTTGTCCGAGATTCGATCACTCGGTATCATCTATATCTTGTTTAATATTGTTCCCGACAAGTACTCTTTTTCTTGTTCCTATGATATGACATTCTAGTGATCAAATCACTTGCTTGCAAGGCTATGTCAATGTGATATCACCAAGAGGGCCCTGAGTATATCTCTCCATCATCCGGATGGACAAATCCCCATCTTGATCCACGAGCCTCAACTGACACTTTCCAAATAAATGATGACACCTTTATAATCACCCTGTTACCATGTGATGTTTGATGTAATCAAGTACTCTCCTGGTGAAAGTGATTGACGTGATAACATGGTCTAAGGACATTGAGTTACTATGAATGCGATAGAAATTTAAACTTGATGACGTGACCGCATTGCTACATCTACTGCGGGTGACTGTTCATCATATCATTCTCTAATGATATGACCATGTTATTAACAACATACAATGTTCATGATCAGGAAAGCTTTGATCATCTATTAATCAACAAGCTAGTATATAAAGAGAGACTTTACTAGGAACCTTATCTGTTTATAATTCACACATGTATTAATGTTTCCTTATTAATACAATTCTAGCATGAAAAATAAACATCTGTTATAAACCTGGAATATCATAATAACCACTTTATTATTGCCTCTCGGGCATATTCCTTTCAATCACCGTCCCTGGAGCGCCGCCAATGGCAGCGTCGAGGTCATGATGGTCGGCTCAGGCGAAGGCTGTTGTCCACCTCTGGAGCGCAATGTGGAACGCAACATCTCCACCATGCGCGAACAAGAGCAAGATCCACTGGCCACCTCCATCCAGCACCTCCGCAACCCCGTCATCCCCGAGGAGGATCCGACAACGGCTACGACTGCGTTGGAGGCCACCCGTCAAAACCTTCTGGAGGAAGACAACAAGGTCGCCGCCGCCCAGCACCGTCTAAACGCGACTGTGTGCAAGTACAACACCACCCACGACTTTGCCCGCCTACTCGGTGCCAACCGGTAGATTCCACCCTAGGGCCAAAACCTCGGTTCGGAGCTGGACCGTACTGCTGACCTGTGTACCCCCGCGGTTCAGCTGGTTTACAGTACCCCCGCCATGAACATGAGGGCTGTAGAGGTGGCTGCCGCTGAGCTGAGCCACCTCGAGGGCGAAGAACTTCATTGCCAGCAGGCCCGTGTCCATCTCCTCGTGGCCACGACCAACAAGCATCAAGCTGAGGCAGGTCTTAGCCTTGCAGGAAACAGCAAGAGCCCGCCACCTCGCCGGATGGCGGATCTGGCACTTGGTGGAAGCAAGGCCTCCTCTCCAAATGGGGCATGGTGGAATAGCCATCCACGCGGCGGGTCAGCAAGCCGCCGGCACCATCCGCATGACGCTGTGCATTCACTAGCAAGAACCGCGCTCCGGCTGATAGAGCTGGACAAGGGCAACGTCACCAATCGGCTGACGAGGCCAAGAGGATCCTCGCACCACCCAAGTCCTTCCTGACGGGGCGACTCGGCCCGCGCGAGCCGGAAACGCATGATGCACGCGCACGCATTGATCTCCTGATACAATCGTGCGCACTGGAGGAGGAAAGTCCAGCCGGTCCAAGGTGTTTCAGACCGTGCATCCAGAATGAACCGTTTCCAAAGGGATTTTCGCTCCCAAGAGACACGCCAAAGTACGATGGCTCGGTCAAGCCAGAAGACTTGCTAGTGGAATATGTCACCGCGATGGGCATAGCCACCGGCAACCATCTAGTGGTGGTACACTATGTCCCCCTCGTGCTCCTCGACTCGGCAAGAACCTGGCTAAACAGTCTCCCCGACAACAACATCAACGTCTGGGTCGACTTCGAGCAGGCATTCATTCACAACTTCACCGACACCTACAAGCGCCCTGGGCGGCCCCGCGAGCTCGCCCTGTGTGTTCAGGGCAAAGACGAGTCTGATCGCTCCTACCTCACCCGGTGGACAAGCATGCACAACTCCTGTGAGGTGGTGCACGAACATCAGGCCATCGACTTCTTCATCAATGGCTGCAGAGATGACAACATGCTCAAACATAAGCTCAGCCGGGTGGAACCCGAAACCATGGCTCATGCCATGGCCATTGCAGACAAGTACGCCACCACCGACGCAGCGATGAAGAAGGCCATCGTGGTGGATGACCAAGGGAAGATCATCGTGGATAACTCCACGGACCGACGCCAGCTGGATGGGCATCACAACAACTCTAGGCGGCAGGCCATGACAACCGCCATGGCAAAAGAAAGTACAACCAGCTAGACAACCGGTACGCATCCAAGCAAGTGGCAGCCGTCCAAGAGGATCCGGCTGCGGGCGGCAGTCGGAGGCAGAAGCCCAATGATCGGCCGCCGCGACCCAAGTACACCATCGAGTCGATGCTTGATGGGTCGTCAAAGTTTCATAGTGGTGGTAACAAGCCAGCTAGGCATACAACACGCCAATACAGTTGGACCAGAAAGATGGTCGAGGTCACCAGACTACCACCACCACCCCCTCCGCCAGCCGGTGGTCCACAGGACAACCGCGAGCACCAAAACCGCCAAGATGAGGAGGAAGGTGATTACCCTCGTTGGGTAGGCAACTATCACATCTTCACCACTGAGCCGAAGACCAAGCATATCAAGAGGCACCGCGAGGCAGATTTGAACGCAATCGTTCCCCCGGTTCCTCAATACCTAAAATGGTCCGAGCAAGAGATCACGTGGAGAGGAAGGACCAGCCGACTGTACTTCCTCACCCGGGCACTTATGCGATGGTCCTAGATCTCATCATTATCTCCAAGAAGCACTCCTACAAGTTCTCACACGTCCTCGTGGATGGAGGAAGCAACATCAACCTCATGTACCGTAGCTCGTTCGACCGGCTGGGTATTAGTGAGTCTCAATTGGAGCGGTCCAGCACCTCCTTCCATGGAGCTATCCCAGGTCCGTCGCATTCTCCCATTGGCAAGATCCGGCTAGATGTCATCTTTGGCACGGAGGCCAGCTTCTGTCGTGAACCCATCTGGTTTGAGGTGGTCAACCTCTTTAGCGCATACCATGCCATCCTCGGACGCCCAACGCTCACCAAGTTCATGGCAGTACCGCACTATGCGTACCTCAAGATGAAGCTCCTCGGGCCCAAGCGAGTAATCACCATCGCCGGTGACTACAAGCAGTCGGTGGAATGTGCCACAGACGGCTCCAAGCTAGCCGAATCCATGATCATCGCGGAGGAGAAGCGCATCATCATGCAGAACATGGTGGCCCTGCAGGCAGAAATGCTAGCTAGAGAGCCAAAGCCAACCGGGGAGGCACAATTCAAACCATCCAAGGGCACAAAAAAGATTTTGCTCAATGTGGCCGAGCCAGACAAGTTTGTCCTGGTCAGAGATGGCCTTGACAGCAAATAGTAAAGTGCGCTCGTCGAAATTCCTCTGTGAGAATCGAGATATCTTCGCATGGTCCCCCAAGGACATGCCTGGTGTTCCAAGGGAGCTCGCCGAGCACTCTTTACATGTCAGGCCACATGCAAAGCCGGTCAAGCAATCTTTACGCCCCTTCACAAAAGAAAAGAGAAGAATGATTGGTGAAGAAATCACACGGCTCCTTGCAGACAGATTCATCATGGAGGTTTTCTACCCAGAATGGCTGGCAAACCCAGTGCTGGTGCTGAAAAAGAACAAGACTTGGCGCATGTGTGTTGACTACACCAGCCTCAACAAAGCATGTCCCAAAGATCCATTCGCTCTGCCAAGGATAGATCAAGTGATCGACTCCACGGCCGGCTGCGAACTGTTGTCGTTTCTGGATGCCTATTCAGTTTACCACCAGATTTGGCTAAACCCGGTTGATCAAATAAAGACAACATTCATCAACCTGTATGGGGCTTACTATTATACCACCATGCCTTTTGGACTGAAAAATGCAGGGGCAACATACCAGCGCTGCATGCAGAAATGCCTGCAATCGCAGATCGGTAGAAATGTACACGCCTACGTCGATGTTGTGGTGGTCAAGATAAAAGAGCGACAAACACTCCTCGCAGACTTGAAGGATACATTTGCCAACCTTCGCTGGTTCTAGATGAAGTTGAACCCGGAAAAATGCGTGTTTGGCGTTCCAGCCGGCCAACTCCTCGGTTTTCTTGTCTCAGAGGGAGGAATTGAGGCCAACCCAGAGAAGATCGGTGTGATTGAGCGCATGCAGCCTCCATAGAATCTGCACGACATGCAGAAGTTCACCGGGTGCATGGCCTCCCTCGGCCGGTTCATCAGCCGGATGGGCAAGAAAGCACTCCCACTGAACCAGCTCATGAAGAAAACAAACAAGTTTGTCTAGACAACATAGGCAGACGAGGCCTTCCATGTCAGGGAGATGACCCCCGGATACCCCAACCAGGCAAGAACAAAGGAAGACGGCTCGCGTCCGGCTAGCAGATCATAGCCGGACGTAGGCACTTCGTACCGGCTACCAGCCGATAGCCGGAACTAGGAAGGGCGGCAAGACACGAAGCCTACTACACGGTCATAGCCGGATGTAATCAGGAGGACAGGGTGACGTGTTGCACAGTGCACGGTATGCCCTGGTGCATCGACAAGACTCATAACTACGAGGCCATACCGAAGACTTTGTGGGTGACGCAGGCACAGTGGACGATTGCTGACGATAGGCTCGCCTGGCGTTCACTGTACCCACGATGATCCACACGTCGTGTACTTCGACATGACAGACCCTACCGGTTACTATAGATGACTAGCTGGCTAGGGCCCGCCTGTGGGACCCACCAGTCGGCCTGGCTAGTGAGACGGTTGCCCCTTTGCCTATATAAGGAGGGGAAAGGCTCTCGTAGCAAAGGCTGATCATTTAAGAGGTAGCTAGTTCATACATCTTGAGGAGCGATTGTACTCTGTACTCTACTCATAGTCAGATCGGCAGGAGCAGGACTTTTACCTCACCACAAGGGCTCCGAACCTGGGTACTTCCTGTGTCTCGCTACACTTTCTTGTACCCAATCCCTCCTATGGATGTCGTCGAGAGCTTTCCTGCTAGTCCCCACACCTCTATCTAACCTTCTTAGGTACTGTCGTTTCCAACACAACAACAGTTGGTGCCCACCGTGGGGCCAGACATGGCTTTGACCGGAGTCACGTTCTGCACGGGACCCCGTACTTCAGCCGGTGAGCGCGTGGCCTCTGGCCTCGTGCTTACGATAGGCAAGTTTGACTGTGTCATCGACAGCGCGTCGTGTTTCGCCGGATCCACCTTTCCGGCAAAAGGCTCCATCCTGCTATTCGGCGACCTTCCCGTCTATGTTGCCACCGTGCCGGAGCATTTCCCTAGGGAGATCGTCTTCATCTCGGTGTCACTGCTCCCCGGCACCGGTGCTTCCATCGCTCCGCGACGCTGAGGTCATGATGGCTGACGCTAGCACCCAGCCTCATCATCCTCGGGAGCAGCATGTCGACGAGGCTGGAACTTCCGCTCCTCCCTGGTCGAAGGATCCGGTGGAAGAAGCCATTGACTAGATCCTCACTCCGGTTACCCTCAGGGATAACCCGGAGGAAGCTGAGGCGAACTTCACCATGGAGAGATAGCTCCTCCTGCAGGAGGCCATCGATCTAGCCACCACCAAGCAGCAAGTCGACATCACCATGCACGAGTACGACCGCGCCCATGGCCACACTCCGGCTACCAAGGAGCCAAGTCGGCATGGACAGGTGCGACGCCGGGGCGGCGAGCTAGGCGGAAGGATGGAGAGGGACAGCGAGGTGGATCCACCGCCTCTCCTTGTCCAGCCCACCTACAGCATGCCCATCAAGAACCTGTGCGCGGCGCGAGCTGTGGCGGATGAGCTGCCCAGCCTAGAGGGCGAGGAGCAAGACTAGCTACTCCAACAACATCATCACCGGCAATGGCACGAACCTCGCCAAAGTGGCCTTCGTGCGCTTCTATGGAGAAAAGGGCATCTGCCTAGACCTCGCCTCCATCACACACCCCTAGTCAAATGGGCAGTGCGAGCAAGCAAACGGCCTGTTCCTAGCCGGAATCAAGCCCCAGCTGATCGAGCCACTGATGAGATTCCTCGGATCCTGAATAGAAGAGCTGTCGCTTTTCTGTGGAGCTTGCGCACCACGCCAAACCGCTCCACCAGCTACACGCCATTCTTCATCGTCTATGGAGCGGAGGCGGTCCTACCAACTGACATCGAGTTTGACGCATCTCGCAAGATGTTATACACAAAGCAACAAGGCAAGGAAGCGCGTGAGGATAGCGTCGACCTCCTCAAAGAGGTGCATGAGCTGGCCTTGTCTAGGTCCGCCATTTACCAGCAGAACCTACACCGCTACCATGCTAGCTGGATCCACCACGTCACGTTCCGAGAGGGCAACCTAGTGCTGTGACTGGTACAAAATACCAAGGGGATGCACAAGCTTTCTCCACCTTGGGAAGGGCCATTCATCATCAGCCAAGCACTGTAGAACAACTAATACTACCTCATCGACGCCCGCCAACCGGAAAAGAACAAGATGGACCGTTCCGACGAGGAAACTGAGCACCCATGAAATGTGAACTTGCTTCGCCCATTTTACACTTGAACAAGAAGTGTATGTATCTTACTTTTATGTAATAAACAAGCTAAGGAGCCTCGGCATAGTCTCAGGGACGCCTTAACCATTTGACATTTCTGGCTGCATCATTTGGCATTTATTGCTGCATTTTTTACCTCGGCTCCAGCGATCTCTCCTGGGGACTCGTCGGCTGGCCCAGACGGCCACGCTTTCCGAGTGGCGAAGTACTGTACGCGGCTTTAAGGGCTCACTCTTCGGTTCTGGCTGCAAACCGCAATCTGGCTACTAGTACGGCAAGAGCAAAAGCCCGAGGACCCCTACACAAAAAGTCATAAGGAAGACAAAAACGTCTAGACATTTTGGTTGCGCTCGCTCGCTTGACACCGACAACAGAAATTCTAAGTATCGTGTAGTACGCTCAAATAGCTACCCCTATGGTTTCGGCTACAAACCGCAACCCGACATGCAGCCGACAAGGAAACAACTTAAACGGGCAATGCTCACTGAGAAAAGGACAAAGTTTTTGGCCTAGCACAAAACGACAAATTTTCCAACCTTAATGAATGAACTGCAAACTATGCTTCCCTTATACATACCTAACGTAGAACATTATCACTTGTGTTTTTTATTTTTGCGCGAGTCAAAATCCACGCCAAGTACCAGGGTCGGGTGCTAATCACCCCCATAGATAGCAGAAGGGAGCTTCGACCCGGCTAGATCCTCTAGCCGGCTCAAACCTCAGGACTAAACCTAGTGGGTGCGCTCCCGCGCCCCCACACAAAGACCTACAAATGACAACAACAAAAAGGAGCTTCAACCAGACTAGATCCTCTAGCTGGCCCAAACCTCAGGGACTACACGCAGTGGGTGCTCTCTCGTGCCCCCACACAGAAACCCACAAATGGCAAAGGCAGATCAAACAATCAAAAAGTGCAACAAAAGTGCACGAGGAAAATATTATAACACGAAAAGGGAGACAAATCTCTAGTCAGAATTCAGAGTACCACACAAGTTGTTCACACAGATGCAGATAAAATGACAAGTTCAGGGCAATACAAATACTCCTGGCATTCCAGGGATCAGGCTTGGGCTCAATGGAAGGATCAGAGGTGGCTTCCGGAGACTGGCTGCTAGAGGCAAGGTTGATGGCGGCCGGGTCGGAGCTTGGCGTAGCAGCTGGCGACGGAGTTGGAGCTGGGGCCTAGAAAAATGGCTCTGGCTCAGCCAGATCTCTATAGTCTTGGTCCAGCAAGACGAAGCTAGAGATCTTGACACCGCAAGAGCGGATATTAGGAACCTCGGTGCTTAGCTAGTCGTAGCTGGTCCCTTGCTGTAATCCTCGACAAAGGCTCTGAAGGTCCGTAGCCAGATACCAAGGCTTGAGCAGTGCGAGCACCATCTTCGAGCCCCCGCGTGCAGCCCACTCCGATGATGCCTCGATGAGGTCAGCAGCAGTCCTGAGCTAGGTAGCCAGTGCATCGATGGTCATGGGTGTGGAAGCGTCGGGCCAGAGGTATGCGGAGACATCCAGGCTAGCCTAGCGCGGTCGGTTGGCCTCCTCGCTCACCACCGCCACCATCTCCTTGGGACATAGGTCCCGTGCAGCCTCTTCCTCGGGCATGTAGGCGAGATTTTGATCGGTCGCCTCAGGATAATGAGTTGCACCCGACCAGAAAGCAGTTATTACAAACTAGCTGGAACGAATGAAAGGAGTTCAGCAGAGAAAAAAGGATGACTTACTAATCATGATCTTAGCGATCTGCTTCAGCTCTGCCTCCGCTGCCTTCTCCCGCGCCTTCACCTCCTTCAGCCCCTCCTCCTACTTCTTGGTGATGACCTCAAGGTTCTTGAGAGCGTTGGCGTAGATGTCAGTGTTCTTCTTGGCTTGGCTGGCTGCAATCTCCATCTTCTTTTGATGCTCCACCAGTTCATTAATTTGACGTTGGCGCGTATCATTGGAGGTCTGCAACCGGAGCACCTCCGCCTTCAGCCGATCCACCTCCCGCTCCCTGTCCACTAGCATGGTTGTAGGAGGGTACTCGATGGTCAACAAAACTAGGAATTCATGGCAGAGCGAGGAATCTTACGCCCTAGGTCTTGCATATTCTTGGTTTCATCAGCAAAAGCTTTCCATGGAGGAAAGAAAGAAATGAAAAAGAGAGCAAGAAAAATGGCTAAGTCAAAGGAGAAAAAGCCTGGAAGGATGCTTACCTCTAGAGAAATGCCAAGGGCCTTGGCCTCCTCAAACCCCTGCTCCATCATCGCCGCTAGGCGGCGCAACCGGTCGAGGGAGACGGATGCCGACTCAGAGAGCTGGCCGAGAGAAGCTCCTGGCACTAGTGCGACTAAGGCCGGCTTGTACCCGGTCAGCAGCACCTCCTTCTTATCGCTGGCAGCGGCTCGCGGAACCCTCACCACGACCTCCTCGGCCTAGTTGCTAGTCATCGCCTGCACGGAAGCATCCGACACCGCCTCCACCGGCTCCTTGACTTGGTAGGCGGACGAGCCAGTCTAAGCATCGCTCAAAACCAGGTTTGTGCCCTCCATCAACCGGAGTCGAGAAGCAGTGGTGTCGCTCGCAGCCGCAAACATCTAAAACAGTCTAGATGCGGCTGGGGAGTGGTGCAAAGGCACGAAGGCAGTCGGAGGAGACAACTCCGGCATGTCCATGGCAGCTTCAGCCGGCGTGGCAGCAAAGAAGTAGCCCAACCGCCTCAACACTGGCTTAACGAGGTGGCGATGACGGCAGAGCCGTCTAGCGACATCGCCTCGTTGGACGAAGAAAACAAGGCTAAGTGCAAGGAAGGACAAGTCAACAAATATACTAAGAAAGGCGAAGGCACATACCCGGAGACGCTTGGAATGGCCACCGCATGCCTTGGCAGGCGAGGTTTCTTCGCGATGCCTGCAGCAGGGGCAGCGCTGGACAATGCCGCCCGCTTCCCCCTAGCTCTGGCCATGGTAGCGGGAGCAGAGTGCCTGTCCACACCATGTGTGGCTACGCGTATGCAAACAAAACTCCAGCATTTGGCTAAAGGGATAGACCACCAAACAGGCGCAGGGAAAAAGCACTCATAATTTGGGTCCTCGCATCCCTCATCGTACCAGATGGGGAAGCACTCCGGCTTGGTTGTCGGGTACTTCAATGGCTTGAGGTCGGCCGAGAATCTAGGGAGCTCGTTTTCACCCATGCCATCATCCGCTAGATGTGCCGTAAAAAGCTACTAAAAAGGGGAGGATAAGAGACAAGAAGAAACCCCTCAGAAAGAATCCACCCGACGAGAATGAAAGACTAACGTTAGGCGGAAGGCGGCCCCGGTGATACGACTCGACATAGTACTGCCACCCCTCCTCCAGGGCCTCCTTCGATATGGTGGCAAGCCAGTCTTAGAGGGCCTCGTATAGCACCTCTAGCCGAGAAACTTGCGTGGGGTCGTTGGGGCCAGACATGTGGCACATCTTGTGTGACCGCTGATGACTGCAGGTGCACAGATTGTTTGTAGCTAGTTTCGAAATAAAGATATCGATCCCACAGGGAGCAGGAGTCTAAAATCTAATAATTCTTGAAATAGTTATTGCGATAGAAATGCTAGATAAAGTTCTAAGTAACAAGATAAAATGCGAGTATTGTGTAAAAAGGTGCTTTGGGGTTTTGGGTATAAGAGCAATAATACAGTAAAGCAAAGTAACTTAATACAGAAAGTAAGTATCGCATATGTAAGAGAGATTGGAACTGCAGTAGGGAAAAAGCGTTCTTAGGGAGTAGCGGATACACCACTAGTATTGTAAAGATCTAAGATAAATATTATCATCATGAACATTCTCAACTCTGTATGTGTGGGAGGAACTCCGTATGTGGACGAATAGGCAACAACCGCTGCTCACATCATCCTCATAACCATAGCAGTCAGCAATCGACATCAATCGAATTACTGTGCTATTAAGGGACGTAATCCCGTAGGATGTATCCCATGGCATGGATAGTGTTCCGCGAGTTTCCTCGATTTCCCAAGATGATACGTAAGGAGTGCCAACAGATTTATAGTCACTGTAAGTGCTAGCACGCCTCTGTCTACCAACAAGTAGTTCCCTCCATCAAGTCCCCGCAAGAGGCAAATATTAAGAGGTCGACTTCTCTCAACATCAAGATGTAGAGAATCTAACACATGGTCACAGCGATGAATATCATAATAGACTTTATCTTATTTCAATCTCATACTAGGGTTTCTCCATCTCCCCAAGAACTAATGATCTACTCCGACATGGAGGAAATCAACATCATGGCAATGATAATGGAAACAATCATAGATGAATAGTACTTGTATAAATCCACAACGAGAATAGGAATTACAACAAGATCTAGACAAGATGTAGATGGGATGGATGGAGATGGTGGGGATGCAACGGTGGATGATGAAGATCGATGCCTTATCCTCCTGGATCTGCGTAGGGCGAAGATGGATCCCTTGTGGATGAGTTCCCCCTCCAGATGCCTTCTGCAGGTGAGGTTTCTGTGATTTCTAGGTGTTCTGTATGTCGTCTCCTCGAACCAATTGCACGGGGTGAAACTATTTGACGAGGCAGAGGCGGCGCCAACTATACGGCTAGAGCTATACGGGCGGAAGAGATGCTCTCGCCGTATAGTTGGTTGTTGCGCTCTCTGCCTCCTTTGTTCGCTTATGGTTTTCTTATGGTATTATCAATATTTACCAAATAAGCGATTTATGTTGTTTTGACTCCTTTACTCCACAGTACAACTGATTCAATAATTGTATCCATTGGATCCATCATCTGTCCTGATCCCGGTGAAAACATACATAAAATGTGTGCGCAAGCGCCGTAAAATACCAAGATCCTACATTTACAATGCAAAATAATAATGTAAAACATGATGCAAATATGCACTTATCAACTTCCCCAAGCTTAGACTCTTGCTCGTCCCGAGCAAGTTTTTAGCTTAATGGATGTGATCCTCATATTCATGAAGCTGAGTCGATAAAATAAATGAGGCAATTGCAGCATGTGTTTATCATGTTCGATAGAGGGGAATAAGTTCATGAATAGTACCTTACTCCAACCATCTGAATAGTATTGGAAGGTGATATGTTGCTAACATATCTATAATTCTTGATGTTCCATGCTTGGTTTTTATCTACTTTCTTATGTTTTATCCACACTTTGGAGTACTTTTTATACACTTTCTTGGACTAACCTATTAACAAGATGACATAGTGCCAGCTGCCTGTTTTCTGTTGTTTTTGGTTCCAGCAAAGTTAGAAAATGAATATTCTCGGAATTGTACGGGACAAAAGCCAAAGTCAATATTTCACCGAGGGGGACACGGAGCCAGAATATGAGACGGAGAGGGGCTAGAGGGCCACCACACCACCTGGTCGCGCGGCCAGGCCTGGCTCGCGCCAGGGGGTGGTGTGGCCGCCTAGGGCACCCCCTCGGCCTCCCCTTCCGACTATAAGATGCCTCTGATACAGAAACCCTAAGTACCCAATCAAAATTCCATGAAAGAGTCTGTAGCCGCTGTCATCTCCATCCCTAGATCGGGAGGGATCTGAAGCTCTTCCCGGCACCCTGCCAGAGATGGGAATTCATGCTGTAGGCCTTCTTCATCACCATGCAAGCCTATGGTGTGATGCGTGAGTAGTTCATCCTTCGACTACGGGTCCATGTAGTAGCTAGATGGTTGGTTCTTCTCCTTTGTGCTACCATGTTTAGATCTTGTGAGCTCCGTTCATGATCAAGATCATCTATTTGTAATCTTACATGTTGTGTTTGTGGGGATCTGATGGATATTGAGATGTTATTTCAGATTGATTATTGATTCTATCATGTCTTTGTTATTTGTGATCTTGCATGCTTTCGGTTGTTAGTAGCTATCTTGGCCAAGTAGATGCTAGCAACTCCAAGAGTTAGTATTTATGCTCGATAGTGGGTTCATGCCTCTAGTAATCTGGGGAAGTGACAGAAATCTCTAAGGCACTAGATGTGTTGTTGCTACTAGGGAGAAAACATCAATCCTTTGTTCATAGAACAATCGTATTGTTTACTTTACACGCAATGCGTAATGCAATTATATGTTGCTTGCAACTTAATACTAGAGGGGGTTCGGATGATAACCTGAAGGTGGATTATTAGTCATAGATGCAGTTGGATTACGGTCTATGTATAATGTTGTAATGCCCAATCGAATTTCAAAGGAGTCAAGATGATTAGTATATGCATGTATGCTTTCTCGATGTTTGTCAATTGCCCCGCTGTAATTTGTTCACCCAACATGTTATCTATCTTAAGGAGAACCACCATTAGTGAACTATGGACCCTGGTCCTTTCTTTTACCATCAATCTACAATTGTTTACTGCTTTCTGTTTACTTTCTGCAAGGTTTTACTTTCTTCCACACAATACGTTTAATCCTTTGTTTTCAGCAAAACCGGTGAGATTGACAACCACACTATAAGTTGGGGGCAAAGTTATGTGGTTGTGTTGTGTAGGATTCCAAGTTGACAACAACACCTTGGAGGTGTTTCCTTTCTCCTACTGGTTCGATAACCTTGGTTTCATAACTGAGGGAAACTTGGTGTTGTGCTCATCATACCTTCCTCTTGGGGTTCCCCAACGAGCTCAAGATATCTTGGGCCATCAAGCTCTTTTCTGGCGCCGTTGCCGAGGAGGTAAGGTAAAAGATACTCACATCCTCCGGTGTGAGTGCTCGAAGTTATTTCCTTTAGATTCTGCAATTTTGTCTTTTTGTTTCTTGTTTTCACTACTAGGCTTAATGGAAAACAACAACAAAATTAGAGAGCTTTATAGTATTTATCTTGAGTTAGGACATGAAGTGTTTGAAGAGAAAATTAAAAAACCTATGGAACTTTATTTGCATGCTAATAACAATGTTGTTAGTATGAATTCTTTGGACACCATTATTTCTAATGCCATGGAAAAGTCTAAGCTTGGGGAAGCTGGTTTTGATGAGCATGATATTTTTAGTCCCCCAAGCACGGAGGAGAAAATTTACTTTGATGATACTATGCCTCTGATATATGATGATTACAATGATTAATATGTTATTTTCAGTTCACCTATTATTGAGGAGAAAATTAATTATGATTACAGTATGCCTCCTATATTTGATGATTATGGTGATGAGAATAATAATGATAGCTATTTTGTTGAATTTGCTCCCACTATGATTAATAAGAATGACTATGCTTACGTGGAGAGTAATAATGATTATATGCATGTGGCTCATGATAAGAATGTTTTATGTGATAGTTATATTATTAATTTTATTCATGATGCTACTAAAAGTTATTATGAGAGAGGGAAACATGGTTTTATGCATCTCAATAATGTTAAGTTTCCCCTCTTTATGTTGAAAGTCTTGAAGTTGCACTTGTTTTGCTTTCCTATGCTTGTTGCTTTGTGCTTTCATGACTTGTTTCTTTATAATATTACTATGCATAGGAAGTGGGTTAGACTTAAATGTGCTTTGAATTTGCTTCTTGATGCTCTCTTTTACTTAAATTCATATTTCTTATGTGAGCATTTTCTCAAACTATCATGCCTAACTTAAAGGCGTTAAAGAAAAGTACTTATTGGGAGATAACCCAAAAGTTTTAGATGAGTCTTGGAAGTTATTACCTCTATAATAACCGCTCCTTATCCTTTTTATTTGCTTTTTGTGCCAAGAGTAACCTCTAATGAGAGAGAAGTAATGCTTGGGAAAGTTGCTGTCCCGAAACAGATTTTTGTTCTTCATTGTAAAAATTCGTGTAAAATCTCTATACGTCGGTTTGATCTGTGATTTGTTTTGCTTCTGCCCCAGGTTGTTATCTAACTTTTGTTAGTTCAACACGTTTTGAGTTGAGCAACAGAAGATGTTCGAAAAAATTGGTTTTTACCTGCTGGTCTGTTTTGACAGATTTCTGCCATTATTTGCATTTGCTTCTTGTTGGTTCCTTTTTGAGTTCTCTTTGGGGAATTGAGCTTTCTGAGGGAAGTGCTACAGTAGCTTGTGTTTTAATGGAAGTTTTATTGGTGTTGAAACTGAACCTAAAGACTTATTATCTTGAGTGCACTAATGTTGCTAATAAAGATTGTGTGAAGTTTTGTATGAAGGAAGAATTTCAGGTGTATGGAGAGAATGATGTAATGAGATGAAGAATGGACAAAAGATCAAGCTTGGGGATTCCACCACGTGTTACCCCAAGAAATATCTAAGAAGTACAAGCGTCAAAGCTTGGGGATGCCCAAGGCATCCCCTTCTTCATCAATAAAAATCTCAGGTTTCTTCCAAACACTTCATTTTTATTGTTTCATGCACAGTTGTGTTGTTCTTGGAGCGTCTTTGTTTTCGTTTTCGTTTTTGATTTTCGTTTTCTTGTTTTGCTTAGTTTGCTTAAATAAATTGGTGGGGCCCCTCTTTCATACATTAATTTTCAAATAAGTTTGGTTTGGATTGGAAAAGAGTAGGAAAGTTCATGCTTAAGTGGTAAAAGGAGCTTGTTTTTGACTGTGACCTATGCTTTGCCATGTCATGCTTGGTATTTTTTGCTTTATGCTTAGTGATTATTGTTGTATCATGACTTGTTATAAACAATTGAGATTGCTTAATGTGCCTTGGAAGGATCATGCGTTGTCTTAGCATATTAAAGCATAGTATTGTGGTATTCTCCTTTGACGCTTTATTTGGATTGGCTTCGCGCATGCTCACACCATGTTATGACTATCCAAAGTCACCATAGCCTTTATGATCCTTTAGTTTTCGACTTGTAATATCACTTTATGCTTTAATTAATGATGTTTTATCGCTTTGCATGATTATGGCCATTATTGCTCTCTTAGTTGGTCGCTCCTAGTCTTTTGCTAGCCTCCATAACCAAGTATGAGTTCCACTCATGCATCCAACTCCAAATAAAACCAAGTTATTCCAAAGAGTCCACCATACCTACCTATTAGTATTTGCTATTCCAAGTATATTCATGTTTTTATCTACCTTCTGAATTGAACTTGTTATGAGAAAACTAGTGATTAAAGCTCTCACGAACTTGATGGCACACTTTAATTTTCTTGCCCTTAATAAACTTGAACCATTGTGTCATCTATGTTGTATATGCTTGCAGTTATATGTTGGGGATAAGGAGAACCATGTTGTCATGGGGAACGCTTTCAACATTGCACTTGTACATTGTACCTAGTTGATATCATGCTCTTTTATCTATGGATGTCGTCGGTGTGAAATGAAAGAGGAGCTTGTAAGTCCATGAAGTTATGTATGTGTGTTAGAGAAACGCCTGGACCACCGGTCTAATCCATGCCTAATCACGGTGGAAACCTGCAGCGTAACCATAATGAGCTATCTATGAAGCATTATTCTTATAAAAAAGAGAGATAGAGATTGAGAAAAAGAAAAAAAGAAAAAAAAGATGAGAAAAGAGGAAAGAGAGAAAAAAAGCACCATTTCCCATGGTAAATAAGAAGATTGCTGAGATGCTCGTTGTCTGCTTGCCTTGTCATTTTGATATGGGGATTCTTCCGTATCATCAGGCAAGGGGTACCCCGTTGACGGTTCTCTATGATACACATGTACTTACTATGACAAGAACTTACCGGTGACTAAACTTGAGTAGCATGAGGAGCGGCCAAGGTATTCAAGGGACATGGAATTTCCAACTTATACTTTGTCAAGCATATACTCCACAGTTTGTTCACTTTAACCTTAATCACTTCAAGATGCTTATGATAGGGGCAATAAGAGCTGAAAGCTAATAAGTACCATAATTTTTGGATGCTCTTTATGAGACTTGAATCCCTGCTTCCTTCTATGAAGGCCTTTCTTTTACTTTTATGTTGAGTCTCAATCTTCTATCTTCATGCATCTATTGAGAGATCTTAGTGGCCATTCTTAGTTCTATGTGCATTGTCCCAAGACTTGTTGATTGATGCATAACTTTGATATTGCTTATCTTAAACTATTTGTATCTAGTCACCCTTATAAACTTTGAAGGTGTCCTATGCATTTATGTTTTGCTACTCTATGAGGGACAAGCTGAATGCCACTATGCTATGTTTTCTTTATGTGAAACAAACAAACATCTTGCAAAGCATTGTTATTCATGAATCTTTTGTTTGTACCTTTTCATGTTATGTTAGAACTTTTCTTTCATGCTATGTTGAAGTACTATGATCCCAGCTTTCAATGTTTCACAAATACTTTGATCAAGTTTATGATGGTGCATGTCACCTCAAAAATTATTCTTTATTTTTATCACTTACCTACTCGAGGACGAGCAGGAGTTAAGCTTCGGGATGTTGATACGTTGCTAACATATCTATAATTTTTGATGTTCCATGCTTGGTTTTTATCTACTTTCTTATGTTTTGTCCACACTTTGGAGTAATTTTTATACACTTTCTTGGACTAACCTATTAACAAGATGCCACAGTGCCAGCTGCTTGTTTTCTACTGTTTTTGGTCACAGGAAAGTCTGAAATGAATATTCTCGGAATTGGACGGGACAAAAGCCAAAGTCAATATTTCACCGAGGGGGACACGGAGCCAGCATACGAGATGGAGAGGGGCCAGAGGGCCGCCACACCACCTGGCCGCCACACCACCTGGCCGTCAATATTTCTCGGAATTCTCGTATGCTTTCTCGATGTTTGTCAATTTCCCCGCTGTAATTTGTTCACCCAAGATGTTATCTATCTTAAGGAGAACCACCACTAGTGAACTATGGACCCCAGTCCTTTCTTTTACCATCAATCTACAACTGTTTACTGCTTTCTGTTTACTTTCTACAAGCTTTTAGTTTCTTCCATACAATACGTTTAATCCTTTGTTTTCAGCAAAATCGGTGAGACTGACAACCTCACTATAAGTTGGGGGCAAAGTTCTATGGTTGTGTTGTGCAGGATTCCAAGTTGACAACAACACCTTGGAGGTGTTTCCTTGATCCTACTGGTTCGATAACCTTGGTTTCATAACAGAGGGAAACTTGCTGCCGTGCTCATCATACCTTCCTCTTGGGGTTCCCCAACGAGCTCGAGATATCTTTGGCCATCAGAAGGCTTCCACACCTTAGTTATCAATAGTTCATAAGAGATGAATCTCAACATAATGTAAAAGAATCCGGTTCAACCGAATGAGTTAACGAGGTAGGCCCAAGCATTTTAGGATCAATGTATTCACTTGGGATTCAAAATCTCAAAAGTGTCTCTTTGTCATACTACAATACAGTGGTATATGCCTATTTGCTCTTTGCACATTCGCTCTTTTTCTTCTTTTCTTTTTATTTTCTTTTGCATATATGCTCACACTTTTGTTTTAAGTGTTGTGCAAACGAGCTAGCCATATATTCCACTTCATGTAGGAATTCAAAGTTCAACGATCTCAATTATCAAATTCCAACTGTATATGAAGCATTCTTATGACTTGAGATTCTACCACGACTTGTTCTCACTCTATTTGGATAGCACTTTCATTTTCCTTTGTTCAAGGTTTTCTTTTTCAACTTAATTGTATAGATAATTTTTCTTTGTAAATCAGACCATAAACTTACAGCATATTACCAAATTATCTTTATGTGTTCCATTAATACCAATGGTGTGGAAGACTCCTATTGCTATCATCAAGTGCAAGTAAAATCATACTCAAGACATTCATATATCAATAAAGCAAACACAAACTCAATATTTCTCCATATATAATAATAAACTTGGAATTTCATAAAAGGGATCGACTATTCCTGAAGGGAATTCTAATGATGCAAACTATATTTCTGATTTGAACTAATGAAAGAATAATAATAAAAACTTATAAGATAGATTACAAGGTCTTAAAGATCTCCCCAAGCTTGGAATCAAGCCAGGCGGGATCAAATAATCCCTTGCGATTATTTGATACTGTGATTGTTGTAGATCACTGGGGCGCCATGGCACGTGGTATCTTCTCCTCACGGCCCAACCTGGGACGAAGGGATTGGTTGATAGCTTCTAATTCCTTAACACGCAGCTTGTAGAAAAGATTATTCCTCTCCAGCACTTTCACTTGTTCCTTAATGAACTCATTGTTATCTTGGATTGTTTGTAGTGCTTTAAGAGTCATGGCGAAACCCGCTTCGGTTGTCCGCTTGATATCTTCATCAAGTTTATCAAGATAAAGTCGCAACAATTGAAGGTGTTTGGGTGTTCCTGGCTTCTCCTTGTCCAATTCCTCAATATTCAGCTCCAGGGCCTTCAAATCCTTTTTTCGACACCCATAGTCAGTGTCGAGGAACTCTATAGGGATGGTCTTGATCTCCTTGCCTTGGTCATTGTTGCTCCTGATCTCCATGCGAGCCCTTCTTCTTGACTTCTATCCCTTGGTTGAGAGCCCTCTCGTGAAAATAAGAGGTAGATTGGTTTCTGTAGATTGTGATTAGAGAGATAGACAATGGCATTATATCAGAGGGGTCAGAGGTTGGTAAAACTTGCGAGAAACACCAAATTGTCGTCCAAGAAAAGAATCCAAACGGAACAGAAAAATAAATCACGGATTTGGAAGTAACCTGCCGCGTAACAACCAACTATACAGGCGCGACCCGTATAGGTCCGGCCGTATAGTTGGTTCCGAGCTGATATTTCCAAATATCTCGAGTCCAGGTCAATTAAATCACGACTCGGAACCGACAATAACGTTTTTAGATGAATATAAAAGAAAGATCGAACGAAAAAGTGTCTAAGAGTTTAACGACCAACTATACTGCTGGAATTTTTGCTCCGGTCGTATAGTTGCGACCGTATAGTTTCAAACACCAAAAATCAAAAGTTCCTGGGAGTTTAGCGACCAACTATACGACAGGAATTTTTGCTCCGATCGTATAGTTGCGACCGTATAGATACAGACACCAAAAAGCAAAACTATCTGAGAGTTCAACAACCAACTATACAGCCGAAATTTTTGCTCTCGTCGTATAGTTGCGACCGTATAGGCTCAGATATAAAAAACAATTTCAAAAAGATGATATAGAGAGTTTAACGACCAACTATACGGTGGGAGCCCCTCTCTCCGGTCGTATAGCTCCTCCTGTATAGTTGGTAAAACCCCTCTAAACTTCAGAAAAACACAAGGAATTCGAAAACAGAATTTTCAAGAGTAAAAATTGTGAAAATAAATCACTTATTTGAGTAAGAACACTTACCTTGTACTTACCACTCGTTTAATCGGGGATGAAAAGTTCCTCCTACAGCAAGGACTCCTTTTCTTTTGGAGGAATTGACTTTAGTTCATCAAATAATTCTCGTAAACGAAAATCACTAGGACTAATGTTCCTCTCAATAAGATTAGTGTCTTCCTGGGCAAGCATGGACACTGCATGTAACATCTTTATTTCCTGTCTTTGCATAATCTGTAACTCAAATTCTTGTAGTGAAAGAATCCAACGGACCAGTCTTGGCTTATGTTCTTTCCTCTCAAGAAGTTCTTTTAAGCCATCATGCTCCATGTGAACTCTTACCTTTGCATCAACTATATCAGAATGAAATTTATCGCAAGAGAAAATACAGCAAATAGTTCATTTTCTTCCTTAGGGTAATTCTTCTGTGCACCATTGAGAGTTCTACTAGCATGATGTATAATATTAAAGCTACGACCAATATGTTGTCCAAGAGTTACTCCTACAACATCATCGCTAGCTTCACATATTAAGTCAAAGGTTGTATACCACATATGTGGTTTAATGGTGGGAGCACAAGTTAAATCATTTTTAGTTTATCAAAGGCTTCAAGACACTTATCATCAAAATTAAATCTCATTCCCTTTTGCAAGAGGTTAGTTAAAGGTTTAGATATCCCAGAGAAATTTCTAATGAACCTTCTATAAAAACCCACATGACCAAGAAAACTCCTTATACCTTTAATGTCCCTAGGTGGTGGCATTC
The DNA here is from genome assembly GCA_023614405.1 of Avena insularis. Classification (NCBI taxonomy): domain Eukaryota; kingdom Viridiplantae; phylum Streptophyta; class Magnoliopsida; order Poales; family Poaceae; genus Avena; species Avena insularis. The sequence goes on along the minus strand of CM042690.1, from coordinate 258,226,779 downwards.
TCTCTATTGCTTCAACCTTAGCTCTATCAACTTCAATTCCCTTACCTGATACCTTGTGTTTGAGGACTATACCTTCTTTGACCATAAAGTGGCACTTCACCCAGTTTAGAACAAGATTAGTTTCTTCATAATGCTTCAAAACTTTCTTGAGATTATCCAAGCAACTAGTAAATGAAGTTCCATAGACAGAAAAGTCATCCATAAATACTTCCATTATAAGTTCTATAAAATCAGCAAAAATAGCAGTCATACATCATTGAAAAGTAGCTGGAGCATTACATAGACCAAAAGGCATATGTCCGTAAGCATGTAAACCGTAAGGACTATGAAAGTTGTTTTAAGTTGATCATCCGGATGAACAGCTATTTGAGAGAAACCGGAATACCCGTCCAAGTAACAAAAATGAGTATGGTTTGCTAACCTTTCTAAAGTTTGATCTATGAACGGTAATGGATAGTGATCTTTCCTAGTTTCTTTATTAAGTTTCCTGAAGTCTATGCACATCCTGTGCCCAACAATAGTTCTAGTAGGTATTAGTTCATTGTTTTCATTAGGAACAACAGTAAAACCACCCTTCTTAGGGACACAATGAACATGACTTACCCAATCACTCTCTTTAACAGGATAAATTATACTTGCGTCTAGTAGGCGTACAATTTCTTTTCTTACCACTTCTTTCATTTCAGGCTTCAATCTTCTATTAAATTCCGCAACTGGTTTTGCACCTTCTTCCATGAATATTCGATGGACGGCTATCATGGGACTAATGCCCTTCAAGTCATCCATTGAGTACCCAAAGGCTTGGCGATGCTCCTTAAGTATCCTCATGAGTTCTTCTTCTTCTTCTCCTGAAAGTTTAGCACTAATAATAACAGGGAATTTATTGGTATCATCTAAAAACCTGTATTTGAGATTATCTAGTAGAATCTTTAACTTCGGGGGTGGTAATTCCTCGTCCCCTCTCTTTTCTGGCTCTTAAAAAGCCTCATTAGTTGGAGATCCCAAAATAGGAAGTGAATCGAATTCATCTTCTAGTTCTTCTAGAGACTTGTCCTCCTTAATTATTTCTTCATAATTTGGATCTTCATTTATTTCTTCTTGATTACTAAAGAAAAGAGCTGCCATTTCCTCAATGGTTCTCTCTTCCTCTTCTTCTTGTACTTGTGGAGTTCTATCTTTAAATTTGGAAAAATGGAATTTATTTTCCGTTCCCCCAAGCTTAAGAGACACAATCTCCTTCTTGAAATTAACATACGCACCTATATCACCCAAAAAGGTTCTTCCAAATATAATAGGACAAAAAGTGTCAGCTGGCATATCAACAACTACAAAATCGACAGAAAAGTTTTTGTTGCCAATTGTGACAGTTGCATTGTCAACTACTCCCATTGTAATTTTAAGATTTTTATTGGCCAACATAATTGTTATATCAGTATTCTCAATTATAGTCGGTTCTATTTCTTCTTTTATTTCTAGGTAGAAATCATAAGATATAACATTAACTTCGGTGCCAAGATCACATAAACCGTAATCAGAGGTTTCTTTAAATATGCAGGGAAGAATAGGCTTACCCACATCTTTTACCTTTGTTTTACCTTCAACCATTATGGAAGTCTCTACATCAAGTTCAACTATGTTACAATGTAAGTACATATCCATAATTGCTTCCTTGGTTACCTCTTCATCTTTGGTTTCCTTCAGATGTTCCACAACTTCTGGCTTGCTTTCCTCTTCCCTCTTTTCCTGTACTACTTTGAGCTGTTCATATTCAAAAATATGCTTTTGTGTAGTGTTAGGGAAAGGCACTTCATATATTGGTTCTACGGAGGCAAGTGTTGCTTTATCTTCCCTTTTATTTTCTGGTTCGGGTGGTGGATCATACTTGACTGGACCCTCCTTTGGAGCTTTAATATGTTCTATAAAAGCTTTAACAACTTGCAACACAATATCTGAATCCAGATTAAGTTCTTTAGACAATTATTTCACATGGCCTTTTTTATTATATTCATGAATACAATCATGCTCTATTTCTATGCCTCCTTCACTTCCTAGACCAAAATTCCATGAGACTCTATGATCACAAATTCTATTAAGTAAAGCCCAAGCTTTAGGTATAGGAAGATTCATAAAGGCTCCTTCCGCAAAAGAGTCTAGTTCAATTTTATTAGGTTCAATTAAACCACCATAAAAGATATGTAGTAAATACCATTCAAGAAAATCATGATGAGGACATAGTCATAGTAAATCTTTAAATCTAATATAAGCTCTTACTAATCCTTCATTAGAACGATTCTTCCAAGTCATTATAAGACGCCTGATTCCAAAATATTTCGATAATGGATAATATTTTGATAGAAATTCACAAGCTAAATTATCCCAAGTAGTAGTGGCTTCAGGGGGTAGAGATCTATACCATGAGAGAGCTGTACTTGTCGAAGTTTGACTAAAAAGTTTAACCCTTACCTCATCGGCAGTATATCCCGTCAATAGAAAAGTGCCACATATATCTTTAAAACATGCAATATGCTCATATGGATCAGGATCTTCTTCATCTCCAGTAAATTGCTTCTTATATAGAATACTAAGTAGTAGAGGATTTATTTCAAACCCCATTGTCTTCTCATTGGAGTTATCTCTTTTATAAATATCATAGGGCTTTCCAAAGTGGTTGAGTGGGTTAGCACTAGTCATATGCTCAAACTCCATCATGTTGGTGGAAACTTGTAATTCAAAACAAAATTTAGCAAGACAAAAATAAATAAGCAAAAACTAAAAGACCTACAGCGCTTAGCTCCCGGCAACGGTGCCAGAAAATAGCTTGATGACTGCAAGTGTACAGATCGTTTGTAGCTAGTTTTGAAATAAAGATATCGATCCCACAGTGAGCATGAGTCTGAAGTCTAATAATTCTTGAAATAGTTATTGCGATAGAAATGCTAGATAAAGTTCTAAGTAACAAGATAAAATGTGAATATTGTGTAAAAAGGTGTTTTGGGGTTTTGGATATAAGAGCAATAATAAAGTAAAGCAAAGTAACTTAATATAGAAAGTAAGTATCGCATATGTAAGAGAGATTGGAACTTCAGTAGAGGAAAAACGTTCTCAGGGAGTAGCGGATACACCACTAGTATTGTAAAGATCTATGATAAAGATTATCATCATGAACATTCTCAACTATGTATGTGTGGGAGGAACTCCGTATGTGGACGAATAGGCAACAACCGCTGCTCACATCATCCTCATAACCACAGCAGTCAGCAATCGACATCAATCGAATTACTGTGCTATTAAGGGACGTAATCCCATAGGACGTATCCCATGGCATGGATAGTGTTCCGTGAGTTTCCTCGATTTCCCAAGTTGATACGTAAGGAGTTCCAACAGCTTTATAGTCACTGTAAGTGCTAGCACGCCTCCGTCTACCAACAAGTAGTTCCCTCCATCAAGTCCCCGCAAGAGGCAAATATTGAGAGGTCGACTTCTCTCAACATCAAGATGTAGAGAATCTAACACATGGTCATAGCGATAAATATCATAATAGACTTTATCTTATTTCAATCTCATACTAGGGTTCCTCCATCTCCCCAAGAACTAACGATCCACTCAGACATGGAGGCAATCAACATCATGGCAATGATAATGGAAACAATCATAGATGAATAGTACTTGTATAAATCCACAACGAGTATAGGAGTTACAACAATATCTAGGCAAGATGTAGATGGGATGGATGGAGATGGTGGGGATGCAGCGGTGGATGATGAAGATCGATGCCTTATCCTCCCGGATCTGCGCAGGGCGAAGATGGATCCCTTGTGGATGAGTTCCCCCTCCAGATGCCTTCTGGAGGTGAGGTTTCTGTGATTTCTAGGTATTCTGTATGTCGTCTCTTCGAACCAATTGCACGGGGTGAAACTATTTGATGAGCAGGAGGTGGCTCCAACTATACGGCCGGAGCTATACGGGCGGAAGAGATGCTCCCGCCATATAGTTGGTCGTTGCGCTCTCTGCCTCCTTTGTTCGCTTCTGGTTTTCTTCTGGTATTAATAATATTTCCCAAATAAGCGATTTATGTTATTTTTGACTCCTTTTGTCCATAGTACAACTACTTCAATAAGTGTATCCATTGGATCCATCATCTGTCCTGATCTTGGTGAAAACAAACATAAAATATGTGCGCGAGCGCCGTAAAATACCAAGATCCTACATCTACAATGCAAAATAATAATCTAAAACATGATGCAAATATGCACTCATCAACCGCCTCTGCAGCGGGAGCACCCGGCAGGCCATCCAGGACCGGGGGATGTCCCGGCCAGTCAGCCCCTCCCTCTCCATCAGCTCCTTCGCCCGGGCGGCCATCCGGTCGATGTCCGCCTGGGCGCCCAATCCCCTGACAGTCCAGGCCTTCGGGGTGGAGGCGACGTTGGCGAAGGCCGGCAGCCGGATCCAGTCGACTTTGGTGCTGTTGCGCATGCAAAAGTACAAGCGCTGCCACAACTTGACCATGTCGGGGATGTCAAGCCGCGACATGGTAGACGATAGCCGTGAGTAGATCGTGCAGCAGCTAGTCTCTGTCAGTGGTCCATCTTTCTGCATAGGTTGGGCCTTGAAGTTGAAGAACTTGAAGATGTTTGTTGTGTCCAGGCGAACCCCCCAAGTACGATTCGTAGCATGCCGCGTGATGCGACAGTTGCACAATAGGGTTCGCCCCCAGATGATGAAGCTGGAGGTCAAACATGACAAAGAGCTCTAGGAGGAAGCTGCATGCCGGCAAACCAAAGGTGCAGGCGAAGTGCGCTAGGAAGACGACGAACTCGTCGGGCTGGGGTTAGGGACGCACTCCGCCTCCGGCGCAAGGCGGTGCTTCACCACCCGCTCTGATGGGATGAACCTCCCCCCGGTACTTGCAGATGAGCTCCTCATTCACATAGGAGCCGCACCACCCGCCGCCCTGCTCTGGAAGCATATCTTCAGGCAAGGTCTCCGTGGTGGAGAAGCGGGGTCCCGTCATCGCGAGGACGTGAGGCGGCGGTGACCTAAAACTAGCGGCGGAAGAACACAAGGGGCAAGAGAAGTACAATGCAAGGAGAAAGAGAGGCAGGTAGCATGAGGAAGACGAAGTGGGGAAAACCCCATCCCCGCAGCCCTATTTATCGCCGCTGGTCGAGCGCACCACCTGCGCTCCGTTCCACCATGTGGCAAGAAACTGCCCCACTACCCCACGATGCTTCAGTTGTGGATCCAATGTGCCAACACGTTCACCACGGAAAATACCGCAGGCGTTACTATGGGAGGCGAGGCGTGTGCACGATCCCCAAGAAAACGACAAGCATCTCGATCCAGAAAATGACAAACACCTGAAGACAAATCTACAACCAGTTTTTTCATCACTAATCATTTCAGTTCAGTCAATGAGCACACAAGAACTTCTCCACAAGGAGAAGTCCCAACGCGCTCGGGGACTAGTGTCGGGGGATGCCCCCGGGTAGGCCAAGCTATGCTCAACTGGCCAGCTCCAGGAGCACCTGGTCGGATGGCCACAAGACAAAGGACCACAACCGGGTGGACCGCTCCAACCGGTCCACCCTCAAGATTTCCCAGTTGACTCTAGCCAGATGGCCAGCAGAACCGGTTGGGTGGCTGTTTACACCCGTCCGCCTCGGATTTGGTGGCAAGGCTATGGACGGGGTGACACTCTTTGCTGAGCGCGCTCTTGACTCCTTGTATCATCAAACAGGCTGGCGCGTCACCCTGCCGGTCCTACAAGACAACTGCACCAAAGCAGCAAAGTGAGAAGTTGAGCGAGGTGCTGTCGGCTAACCGCTAAAGCTCTAGCTAACCGTTAAAGCGCCGGATGACGCCCAAAGCACTGACGATGTGACACTATAGTGTTTTCCCCCTGTACTAGAGGCTTGACTGGGTCCTGGCCCTCCGGCTGGACCCAGCCAGCCGACCCGCTTTGTACACCCAAAGCCCAAACAATAAACCCTAGAACCCACATTGCGACCTACCTCTCCTAGCAAGTATATAAGGCAGGGTAGAGCTAGGGTTCTAGGTAAGCTCAAGTAGAATCAATTTCATCCTCATAATTCATCTTGTTCCTCTAGCTCTCCATGGCAGCTAGGGAAACAGCTCGAGGAGCACCTGTACTGGGCATTCGCCCCAAGATAGCAGATCCTTACAGGAGTAGGAGTGTTACCTCATCAAGAGGGCCCCAATCCTGAGTACATCGATGTGTTTGCAGTATCTGTGCCCAATCCGTTGAGAGTAGCCACCGATAGCATCCTGATTGTCCCCTCTCATGTCGTCCCTGATGGCACTACCGTGCTCCACACCACGACAAGGACCCACTTAATCAAACGAGGCTTTGCTTCTTTCTTTGCTAAGAGATGTCTTAAAGCTTGATGATCTGTATGCACTATAAATTTGGAGTTCATAATATAATGTCTAAACTTATCATAGGATAAAACAACAGTAGGAGATTCTTTTTTAGTTGTCGCATATTTTTTTTGATCTTCATTAAAAACCCGACTAGTGTATTGGATAACATTTAGGTTTAGGCCTTCCCATTGACCAAGAACAGCCCCAATAGCATAGTCACTAGCATCACACATAATTTCAAAAGGTTCATCCCAATTAGGTTTTTGAATAACTGGTGCAAAAACTAGCACTTTTTTCAAGTGTTCAAAAGAATCAAATACAATTTCTACCAAAGGAAAAATGGGTATCCTTATTCAAAAGGTAAATTAAAGGTGCATCAAGTTTAGCAAAAAATGATAAACGCCGATAAAATCCCGCGTGCCCAAGAAAGTTTTTAACTCCTTTAATGTCATGTGGTATTGGTAATTTTTCTAAAGTATCCATGCTTGAATCATCAACTTCAATACCTTTTTCAGAAATTTTGCATCCGAAAAGTATACCTTCTCTTACCATGAATCGGAAGTGTTCCCAATTGAGCATGAACTTGGTTTCTTTGCAACACTACAATACCCTATTAAGATTATAGAGACATTGTTCAAATGCGCTTCTGTAGACAACAAATTTGTCCATGAGAACTTCCATAGAGTTTTCAACAAAACTGTCAAATATCTTCAAAAACATTCTTCAAAAGTTGCAGTTGTGTTGCATAAACCAAAAGGCATTAGTCTGTAAGCATAAGTCCCATACTGGCAGGTAAAAGTTGTATTCTCTTGGTATTTGGGTTGAATAGCAATTTACGAGTACCCCGAGTAACCATCAAGAAAACAAAAATGAGAATTGCTAGTCATTCTTTCTAAGATGTGATTCATAAGAGGAATTTGATTATGACTCTTTACAGTTTCCTTATTCAATTTTTTGAAGTCTATACACATTTTGTACCACTCTATTGTTCTAGTAGGGATCAACTCGTCCTTATCATTGTTGATTATGGTTACACATCCCTTTCTAGGTAATGAGTTGGACTTACCCATTTACTATCGGAAATGGGGTAAATAATAGCAGCATCTAACATACTTATAACTTCCTTTCTTACCACTTCTTTCATTATAGGGTTCAATATTTTTTGGGTGTCTACAAAAGGCTTAGCATGCTTAATCATAGGTATTTGGGGGTAACTAGGGAAGGATCTATTCCCCTTATGTCACTAAGAGTGTATCCAAATGCTTCCCATTGTTCGACAAGAACCTCTAGTAATTTCTTAGTTTCTCCAGGATAGAGTTTATCATCGATAATCATAAGTCACTTACCTTATTTATCCAAATATTCATACCTGATCCCTAGAGGTGGCTTCAACACGAGAGGAGGTGGATCCTCGTCTCCTTTTCTTTCTAGTTCTTCAAATTCATCTTTAAGAAGATATTTTATTTCAGGTGCGGTATCAAGGATGTTATCTAGTTCTCCCTTTGCAACATCATTCATGATTGAGTCATTGTTTTTTAGGCTCCTTTCTAATTCAGTTTGTGGAGTGCCAAAATAAATTGCTGCCAATTCTTCAATAATTCTTTCTTCTTTGATCTCAATCTTCCTTTCATAAGTTAATTTTTTGAATTGGTTATAGTTTACCTTGAAGTCTTCTTCTCCAAACTGCAAAGACATAATTTGCTTCTTTTCATTAATATTAATGTTCATAGAGGTACAAAAGTGACTCCCAAATATTGCAGGACAAAAGAATTCTAATTGCATATCAATAACATGAAAGTCAATGGGGTAAATAAAAGTTCTTACAGAAATATAAGTATTGCAAAGAATTCCACGAGTCTTATGCAAAGTTCTATCTTAAAGCATAATTTGTATTAGACGGTTCAAGATTTGGTTCATCAAGATAGCAAAGTAATCCCTCATCGATAGAGTAAGGCATAATATTTATAGGAGAACTTAGATCGCAAAGCCCTACATAAGTAGATTCACCTAAACAAAAGGGAATTTTCTGCTGATCCTTGTACTTACCATCAGACTTACCTCCTATTACGTCGGAGGATGCTCTAGTTACCATCATTAACTCATTCTCAATGATTTCGGGCTCTAGTAGTTCTTTTACTATGCTGATATTTGGCTTGATAGTCCCCAGATCTCTAAATGATTTCCCTATCCTTCTCATCCCTTCATCTTTGTCCGGTTTCTTTTTTGTTAGGATAGTTTTGTCGTCAAGCAGTAATATTTTCTCCATTCATGATAAACTACCCTTGGGAGGTTTGTCATTACAAGGCTACGAGTAGCGTTCCCACTCCTTTCGAATATGCAAATGCTCACAATAGGTTTTAACAATTTGAACAATCATACAAGGGTCAAGATTGAAACTTCGAAGAAACTTCTCTACCCTTCTGGATGCTAGAAACTTTCTTAGACAATCATACTCTATAGGATTTTCTAAATTTAGTTTGATTCCACAATAAGCTTTTCCATCCTATGAACCATATCTACCAAATTCTAGGCTCTTTCAATACTGAATTTAGTAAACGACCCATTCATAAGAGAGTCAAGTTCATTTCTTTTATTGGTACTTAAACCTGCATAAAAGGTGTGTACTACCAACCAAGGTGGGAAATATGGCGGGGGCAACAGTCGAGAAGCCGCCTAAATCTTGTATACCCTTCATGAAGGCTTTCTTTTTGGCCTCCTTTAAAATTGGTGATCATACGTCTATCTCCAAGGGTTTTCATACTAGGGAAGAAATCAATTAAGAATGAAGAGGAGAACCTCTCCTAGGAATTAGTAATTGTTGAAGAACTTTGAATATACCAAGAGTGTGCATCATGAATAATAGTTTGATTAAAGAGAGTAGATTTAACCTCATCCTTTGTAAATATATTAAGACAAAAAGTCCCACACATGTCTTTGAAAAACCCAACATGTTCATATGGATCCTCCGTACCATCCCCTACAAACTTCTTAGCACGTAAAAGTTCCAGCAGCATGGGGTTAATATCATACCCATCAGGGTTATTGGGTTTTAAATAAGCGTCCATGGGTGGACCAGAATTCTGTATAGCTTCAAGCTGGATTATATGTCGGTACTCGTCCATGGTGTTTATCTAAAACTAGTAAACAACTTTAGTAAAACAGTTAATATAATTAGCAAATAAGAACAAATACCAAAAGTGCTTAGCTCCCCAGCAATGGCGCTAGAAAATAGCTTGATGACTGCAAGTGCACAGATCGACTATAGCTAGTTTTGAAATAAGAGTATCGAACCCACAGAGAGCTATTTGGTTTAGGTCTTTATGCTCCTCGTCACTATCTATCAAAGGATACTTGTAAGCTGCCTTTGATCTCAAGTAAAGGATGTTTGAAAGGTTTTGTGTTTGGGTGCAAGAAAGTAATAAAACAAGTAAAGAAAGCGTTGGAGAATGGTGTTGGAACTCAACAAGGCTAAAACATTCTCGGGGATTTTGGATACACCACTAGCATGGAGTAACTAAAAGTAATTAGGAAAACCTATTTCTTTCGTCATGATATGTATGGAGAGATCTCAATAATAAGATGTTCACTACAAGACTCGTGGACAATTGCTTTCTTGAGTCAGGTAATGAGGTCACCCCTAGATAATCACTGTGATGCCTGAGATAAATCACAGACCATCACAATTAAGGGGTTTCCCCATGGATATCGTAATAAGCTTAGTGAGTCTCTCTTAATTCCCCCTTTGACCGTGCAGGTTATAAGCCAATATTTACTATCACCACTTGGCACTGGACATACTCCCACACACGTCCCAAGGGTATAACCCTCTCTTTAGACCCGAAGGCAAATGATATGTGGCCGACTACACATACCATCTAAAGAGAGAGATCAAACACAACATCATAGATCAATGGATCATGGACCAAAGTAATAGATCATCTTAATTTCATTTCATAATAATGCTAGGGTTTCTCTACCTCCCCAAGAACAAAGGGAACTACTCACACATGGAAGCAATCAACAACATCATCATATTCAAATGGATGGATAAAAGTATGAAGATAAATCTATTGTAAGCCACACTTGTATTTGGAATTACAACAAGTTATAAAGTATGGAAGAGGGGAATGGTAGTGGTGATGGAGATGCAGACGTTGATGATGAAGGGGATGATGTGACGTCCTCCGATGATCCGTAGAGCAGTAAGGATTTTCCCTTCTCTACTTTCCTCCTCCAAATCCCTCTCTGGCATGTTATTTCGAGGCTGGTGGTTTCTATGAATGTCGGATCTTAGATCCGTCTTCCTGAGGTGAGAGTATTTGACAAGGCGAACGCTCTGACACATGGTACGGGTGGATGGTACAGGCAAGCTCCGCCCGTATCAATGCTCGTTAACCATGCAATAGCTTTACCCCTCGTTTGTTATTCTTCCAGGTACGAGAAAAAATTAATTAAATGACTTTTATCACTTAGAAATATTATATTACTGCATAATATGACAATCTCAATTGATATGTTCACAAAGGACTTAGTAAAACAGGATCCTGATGAAACAAAGACAAAAGGTACGTGCAAGCATAATAAAATACTAAAAACCCTACTCTACTTATGTAAAAATGAGAGGTAAATATGCTTTAATTTTGGACTCATCCTGGTTCTAGAGGAATGTCCAAATCGGGCGTTTCCACAGAGCCAGGTTATTCTCGTGATCGGGAGAAAAGAACCTGCACGCGCCCGTGCGAGCGACGGATGGCGGGACCTCTAAAATTCCGGCTGGAGAAATTAAGGTTACAACCCGCCGATTCGTGCCGGCTATTTACACTACCCCTCCTCCGCCTCCAAAATCGCCGTCACCATTTCCCCCAATTTCGATCTCTCCCTCCAAATCCTATTCTTCACCGATGAGCAGGTAAGCGACATCTCCTACTCCGGTGGATCTAGCTCATCTCTTGCAAGCCTTCGTCCTCGGCTATCTTCGACATGTCGTCCTCGTCGGTCGAAATTGAGACCATGGTAAGAGACACCTAACCCTAACTCTCACAGCTTAGATCTATTACCATGTTCTCGCTCATAGTTCATATGTTTGCATGTGCTCGCTCCTAGTAGATCTGGACCTTTTGTGGTACATTTTGGCAGTCATTATTCATGTTGTACTATGAGGATTGTCATGTGATGTAGGTAGGATTAGCGTTACAAGTATAGTTCTTCCTCTAGAAGTGAACACATTGCGCATATCTGGTGCCATAGGAGTTGGTTGCGTCCCCTAATATGTCGGCAATCTCTGTGCAACCTTTGTGTTATACGCCGATGCCTGATGCGGTGTGAAAGAAGAAGTTGGCCAGCATCTCTGTCCACCTTCGTCCTGAACAGGGTATATCAGTTGATCCAGAAAGGGGATTCAGTTGTTCGGGGATTCAGGGAGGCATACATACGCTTGATTGCAGATGATATCTTCAATTTCTGTGGCAGGAGAGTCTCTACGAACCAGGTGTACAACCACATGAGGCATTGGAGAGTTAGGTGGATTCAGGTGCTGAGGATCAAGAGGCTTGAGAACATGTGCTGGGTTGAGGAGACCTCTGCTATCATGATGGATGATGATGATTACTATGCACATATCAAGGTTCGATATATTTGCATTTGCATCAGTATGTTGAGTACTTGTAAAGCTCACATATGAAATACATGTTTGAGCTAACTGTGATTCTCCTATAGGCTCAGTCAAAAGACATCGAGTTGATCAACAAGCCCACGAAGAACTATGCTTAGATGAAGATGATCTACAGTCCTCGCATTCCTGCCACGCCCATCTCTCCGATCGCGATACACCGTGCTATTAGCCACCTGATGGAGCATAGTAGACATGCAACTAGGTATCTTGCCATGACCCCTGATCGCAGGATGAGCTAGTTCACGGCCTTACTGAACAAGCACTACCTCTGATCAGCGGACTAAGTTGTTTGAGGAGGTGTCGGTACCGGTGTTGATGATGACGACCGTGATGTGTATTGGAGTAGCTAGGCCCATGAACTTTGGTTGCGGTGAACCATGAACTATGATCTGTATATTTTGGGAGGTGGTATTCAATTATAACCCCTCCGTTTGTGACAATCTTGTGCTGCATCACGGGCAGTTGTCCGTGATCTCGTGGTGCAGGACACACGTCCTAGCTGATTATGTGGATTCAGTCTTAAGCTAAGTGTTCTCTGAATTGCAATTGTCTAAACTTTATTTTTTTTGTTGCTGATGTGGGTAAGCTCACCTCACCAGTCATGAGGTAAGGCTATGAGAGACAATACAACTAGCCAAACAAGTACCAATTTTCTGAAAATCAAGAATGCATGGAACCAAACAACTAGGGCTTGGCTTCTCAACCCCTAGGAAAATGAAAATACACAAGCTTTAGGCACGAGAGATTGTATTTTCGCGTGCAGCTTCCATCGAGCCATGATCTCTAGGTGCGACTAAAGGGCATGAGCAACCAAACACATCCCAAGTCTTCAAAAACAAGCAAGCGCCTCCCCTCGGTTATCTTTCATAAATCAAGCAAGAGACAAAGTTGTGGGTTTTAGCACGCGCTATGCATATGACTAATTTGATGCCGCAAGACTAGGAACATCATGTATTTGGCATCTTTAATTTCTTATAAAACTCTATCTTAATAAACTGAATAGGACAAAGCTTTTGCTCTCGTTTAAAAAAATGCAAATTAAACATGCGGTCCGCTAAAAAGATGAGCACATTGTCCTGCAAGTAATCGTAGCATGTAGTATGTTGTTCCGACTAGCCGAGTGATTCAAATTCAACTCTAACGTTGTTCTAGTGTGAAGAGAAACTTCCATACAAGTATCCAAATCAATTCTCCCCAAAACGAGATAGTAAGTCTGTTCACCAGCAAACTCCAAGATCAGCTTCCTAATTATCTAAAGGCTTAAGCCAGAGAGATTGTGAGCTCGCTGAGCGATTCATCTGCATCCCGTGTGGCCCGGCTCTATGCGTGGGCCCTTGCAACGCGTCGTAAAAGCTTAAGCGTGGTGCTCGGTCTGTTCTCTGAGGCCATCTGTCGCGCATGTTCCGCTGACTGTGGGCCAACTTTGCGCGTGAGACCCAGCTGGCGCTCGCAGGTCGTGGGCGGTGGACATTTTCCACACGTGTTCAACTTTCCCCTCGTCCTCCCTTCCAGAGAGCTCGTTGCGAGTCGTCGGCACCCACCACTCCCCGGCCCGATCCCCTATCATCGACGACGCTGCCAGCCAGAGTAGAGAAGGGAGAGAAGCCTATGTAAATATTAGGTTTAGGTTTAGGTTTAGGTCTAGGTTGTCTGATTTTCGATGTCATGCTGGTCTGTAGTGCGTCGCAGCCGCAGGTGAGCAGCAGCTGCTGGCTCTCGACGACGCCTTGCCTCCTAGGGCTCGCTACTAGCCCGAGCTTCTGGGAGCACACCGTCAGAATCTCTGTTGATAAGCTCGCTAGATCCTATGTTCTGGAAGAAGAAGGAAAGGAGGATTCGAGATCCATACCAGGTCAGTACTCAAATTCGGTGGTTTCTTGGAGAGGTATGCACACCTTCTATTGCGGTCGCCCGGTGAGGGTTGATTTGCACTGGATCTCCGTAGGCATTTGTTCCTGCCGGCGACCCTTCTCTCGATGGTGTCTGGTCCGCCCGTTGGCACTGCTCGATGCTTCTTGTTGCTGCTGTCGACGGCTAGGCAGGGCGTTTCTCCGGTGGGTGCCGCTTGTGCTTCTGCTATCGTCGGTCGTTTGGGGCCTTCAACATATGTTCTTGCCGGTTGATCTATACACCCTACTACTGCTTTCCTGTTTAAGTTTGATTGCTTTTTATTTTTTTGTCCTCTCTCAGCTTTGTTTTCTGATGAGTGTTCGGCTTGCCGTGATCCGCAGCGAAGAAAACAGTATGAGGAACATGAACGTCAGGGGTGGAGCTAGCTATCTGGTAAGGTTTAGTGGCCACCATACCTAAATTTTTGCATGAGTACTAGGTATATATGGTTCAGATTTGTTTTTCTACTGCCATGGATGTGCATCGCTGAGTAACCTGTAGATGATCAGTCCCGTGTTGGGACTGCTGACTCTTGGGCCTGATCGGTAAAGGAACTGGGTTGTGCGCTCATCGCTCGTTCGCGACTAGGAATTGATCGACACACGATCCTGCTGACAGGCGACATCTTCTCTATTTTAAAATCGCAGAAACCTGCAGATCGTGCGTAGCGGAGGCATGAGCGCAACAGGGCGCAAGCGCGCACGGCGCACCAGCAACCGGAGCTGCGGCCGCTGGCCGGCAGAAGAGACAAGGCCGCGAGGGCTAAGTAAGGCTGTGGCCCCAAGAAGAGCACCAATTACATAACGAAAGGTATTGTACTCCGTATTTGATTTTAGAACTGAAATTGTAGCACTTCGAATCTGAAGCCAATCGTGTTGTTGGTTACTAAAGTAAGTTCCAGTATGAAGTCTGTTATAGTGATTTTAGACAAGATGCAGTGGATGAAAATTTTAGTCACACTACCTTCACCAAAGATTGTTGATCGGTTACTCATGTAATTTTCATTCAGTGGGTACTTTGAGTGCAATACTTTATTTAAACATTACAAAATTAGATTGTACCTCTTGAAGACAAAGTAATATTTATCTAGTGGTATCTTGCATTTTCTCATTTGTTGGGGAGCAAGAGAAAGAGAAAAGCAAGCTGAATCGGCAAAACTACACCCAAAAATGCAAGTGGCATGGCTTTCTCTTATCCTCATCTTCGTCATGTGGTTCATGAGACCACGAGCGAACCAAATATGGTTCTTCTACCATCGGCTCTCTAAATTCCTAAAACACTACAATTTTCCTTATTTGTTTGTCTAGATTTTGGATTAGTCAATACCATGAAGCAGGTCATGCTAATATAGTATATTACTCCTAAGCTCAGTATAGTTAAGATTAGTTCAAATTTGAGTTTGCACTGTACTATGTCAAATGCATTTGTGGTGAATATTTTTTGTGTGGAGAAAGCATGTTCATTGTTGGGTTAACTTTGTGCGGTTTATAAATTATGGAATATATATGGAATTAATATTTCTCACTAATCTTCGTGGTAAATCTATAGTTCTTATAATTTTATGGTATATCATCTGTGGAAGTCTTAATCGCTAGAGAATTGTCTTACCTAATGGCACATGTAAACAAGGGAACTCTCCTGAATGGATAGTTCTATTCCCTAAGCTCGGTACCATATACATTGCTCAACATTAAGTTTTGTACCTATATGTATTGCACAATTCTATCAAATGTTTTTGTTGGATAGCCGTGGTTAGTGCAAGGCAATAGTTCCACAAACAAAGAAATTTATAACATGTGTTGAGCTCATGCCCATAATTTTGCAAATATATCTCTAGATTTCTCTTTGATCGTAGCATTTTATTAGTAGAGTTCTTACCGAGCATGATTGCCAAGTTTTCACTTCTTATTCCATCGCTTGCCTCCATCGAAATGAGCGACAATCTACATTTTCTCTTCCTTATCATTTGCCTATACCTTTGTGTCAGTAAGGTAAATTCGTCAATCATGATTTCCTTTCACAACTTCTGATTATTACATCCATAAGAATAGCAATCATTTCATATACTCTTCCAACAGATTACTGAACAAATATTTGTTGGATCATGCATACAAATAGAAAAGGATGTGAAGATGTTATCAGAAACTATGGTAGGTTTTTAACATATTACTATGAGCGGAAACCTTATTTGTTTAGTTTATAAGCCTTTTACAGTTCAGTCAAGTTTTTGATATTTCAAAAGGCTTCTGGGTATTACTATTGTCCTGAATTTCCAAAGTGAAAGTGAGCGCGTCAATTAGGGAATCAATTTCGAGGCGATCAACAATTTTTATTGTCGGAATAATATCTTGATGATTAACTATCCTATACGGTAGGATTTTCTTTTTAATGAAACCTAGCAGTGTCTTACAGTAGAAATGTCGAAAGTGCTTGAATCTAGAGATATATTTGCAAAATTGAGTTAACATTGTCCCTATTTAACAGAACAAAATTCTGGTTTATTATTATTCTATATATTTGATAAATTGATAATACATATAAGTATCTTAGAAGTTCTATCTCATGTGATTGCGGTCATACTTAGAGCTCCAATAGTTATGTTATTACTAATCTTTGTCTATTGTGTGATTATAACAACATTCATTTTACGAGCTTGGGCTGTTAATTTGTTTCCTCTAAAAATGTGGATGTCGATTTCAGAATATTGAAACAGGTTAATCTTAGAAGAACCACAACTTTGAGAAATATCCCGTGTATCTTCACAACAAGTAGGAATGATTAGCCCTCACATCCACGATGGAAGAGATTTCATAGTTTTTAGCCTATTCTTTTATTATTACACCATGTGTTGTGTCGGTAAGTTGTGTTATATGAGGCATGGTCTAATTAATTAGGTTTCTGATGTATAGCCCTCTGGTACAACATCAACAATTAGTCATACATGTGTTGAGGTTACATATTTAAGCCATCCAGTTTGTAACGATAGTGAATTCGGTATACTGGATAGGAATAACTTCGTAGGTCAAATATCTAAGCTCACTCTAAAATTTATTTTCTTGTATCTAAGAGAAAATATACCAGGACAAACATCTATGTCTTAGAGATGGAGTCCAAATTACCAAAGTGTACTGTCTAAAATATATAATCTTACTCCACAAATCAATAGCCGATTAAGGTTAATCTTTTTTTATTTATGTGCATACATATATCCACTAATTATATGGCTATTGTCTACGATATATCAGAAAGTTAAGTGTTCAGTAAACTAAATCATGCAGTGTTTTTATACAAAAGTAGATCATGTAGTGTTGTTTTGTTGCCATCTTGGCTTAGTATATGAATTTACTTATTTTGATTTTCATGAACATATGTGTGAATTAAATGATCCTAATTTTCATGTATTTAACTTCTACTCGCCTTGTGCTTCCTATTGGCATGACAAGCTGCCTTGATGACCATCCTTGTGCAGTCATATAAGTGATATTTCTTGGGCTTTCTCTTTTCTCATAGTTACCTTCTGACTCGAAGAAATTGAATAATCAAGAACTCTTGCTCTCTTACTTTGTTCCTTTCTAGAATAGATGTATGAAACTTCAAGTGAGTGAACTCTTTTCTGATTATAATCCTTCTATGTTGCTTGCTACTCCGTTTCAAAATAACGACCTGGGATGTTCATTGTTATAACCTTTGTTTAGTTCCCTGTGACCTCCTTTTCTAGAGGCGTATGTACTCTGACTCGCCTAGCTTTGCAATGCAATGAAATGAAATGCAACAGTCTGTTTTGTTTTGTGGAAAAGTGTCTTGGTTTTAGTTCCACGATACTTATTTTGGAAACAGAGGGAGTACTTTGGTGACAAAAACAAGTTATGCTTGGTAACCTATTTGCGTAACCTTTTATTATTATTCATCGACTCTTAATTTCATAATTGTGACTACTGATCTTGTGTTATTTTTTCATATAAAATCGCAGGTTTAGAGGACTAGACACGCAGGAGACCAAACCATCAGCACACGTGGTGATGAGAAACAAAAAAAATAAGATGCATCCTAAAAGAAAACGGAAGTCACATACGCCCAAATTTTGCAATGATCCCACTGAGACTATCATGTAGGATATTTACTTAGCTATCAGTGCACCATGTAGGTGCATCCAAATAACAATGTAGTATTTTGTTGTAAACTAAAAAGACTAGGCATGACCTCTCAGAATTTCTATGTTGTGTTAACAGAGTGAACGCTTTGGTTTTCTAGAACCACAACCTTAAACCCTCGCACTAAACCCTGATGTACTAAATTCCTGTCTAACAACATTAAACTTCATCTTTGTTGTGTCCTAAATATGCAGTCAAATTAGCTATCATCATACCCGTGCTTGCTGATTATTGTTGTTGCTAAGTCTACTTCATCGTTTGTATTAGAGTTACCTGTCTACAAAATCCTACTTGCCCCGTGTAGTGTACCATCCTTTTGATAGCGTACACAAACTTTGCTTTCTGTACCCGTGACCACTAAATGCATGCTTTCCGCTAATAATCGCCGTTGTTCACCCAAAATATTTAGATGATCTAATTTGCATGGTTCACCCATAAAATCTACAACATCCGATTAACATAGCTAATCGAAATAACCACACGCGGTGCCACAATACAAGTAAAAAAATTCAAACAGAGTTAAAATGTTTATCGCCGTCAAATGCATTGCAGCAGCCACGCTTTGTGACACCGCCATGTAGGTGGCGAGGCGAAGCTCGTGTATCCGTCTAGTTGATCATAACCCGGACAATGTCTTTTAGATATAAGAAACCTGAAAATAAAA
The DNA here is from genome assembly GCA_023614405.1 of Avena insularis. Taxonomy (NCBI): domain Eukaryota; kingdom Viridiplantae; phylum Streptophyta; class Magnoliopsida; order Poales; family Poaceae; genus Avena; species Avena insularis. Next base: position 258,208,019 of record CM042690.1, on the reverse strand, counting down.
ACATTACGAAAATTGAATAAACACATGAAGAGTGAGTAGTATAAAAGCCATATAAGTATCTAAGATACCAGAAACACTTATATTCTCTCTTTGTTACATTACAAGATTCTCAAGTAAAACATCGTTGTCATCTTTTTTTGGAAAGGAGTATATATTAATATCGTGGAGATACCAATTACACCCAGCCTCTGCAACGCATTTTCCTAGCAGCATTACAGATGCACACAGCCAATAAAAAATAGAAGAATTACAGAAAAGAAAAGTCCCGCTACAGCGATCTATTCCTTGAAATAGCAGCACTAACACCCACCAGGACATCACCAGAAGTCCAGTTCCTCCAAAAGCGACGCCTCCAAGAAGGAAACCGTGCACAAGCGCTATCATCGCCCGATCAAAGATCTTAAGTTTTCACCCTGAAGAAAGTCCCCATTCTCAAAACAATGCCTCCAGCAAGAACATTGTCAGGCACAACCAATTAAGGCCAGACCTTGGATTTTCACCCTGAAAGGCAAGACAACGAACCTCTCTTGTGCAGTCGCCCCCGCTAGCATGCCGTTGTTGCAAGTCACAAATCAACCAAGCCAATTCCCCATCGCAGCCCATACTCAAATCACCATTGCTAGTCCTCAGACCTTGGCTTTCATGACCTTCTCCTCTAGCACCATGGGACAAGAACATATCCCATGATATTAACAGCCAGCAGAGCTTCGAACCGCTCCCACTGAAACCAAACGGCCAGACAAGAACATGGGTGCTCACGACCGAATCCCTACCGAACCAGCAATCTCTAGGCATGATACGCCCATGGGAGCTCGCCGGCGGAGCCTTCCGGAACACGACACTTTGGCCAGATCAATGAGAACAGGCATCCGACAAATCTTCATCTCGGCACCGAGAAGGAACCCTAGGACCACCTCCTTTATTCAAACCGAGCAAGCAGCCCCCACGCCACCCGCTGGCAACCTGCGGGATCTGCCTCCCCGAACCCAACCAACGACCTCATGGCCAGCGGTGCAAACGGAGACGGCATCACAGAGACGGTCACCACCGGAACCGGTCGAGACACAGCGGGGAGATGGGAAGGCAGCAGGACTACCCCGATCAAAAGATCTAGGTTCGTCCATGGGAGGTGGCAGAAAATCACCCCGATCCAAAGATCTGAGATCATCCCTACCCAACCCGACTCGGCCTAGCCCCAACCAACACCGCCGATCAAGCGCCGCTGGGAGGACCTCCTCCACCACCCCGGCCAGGGGCGCCGCCCTAGCCGTCGCTCGTCGACGCGTCGCCCATCTCCGCCCCAGCAGAACACGGTGACGATCTCCGGCGTCCTCCCCCAAGACCACCTTAGGCGGTTGGGTCCACCGCCACCATGGCGAGGGCCGGTGGCAGCGGCAGCGAGAGAGACTCCGACGGCGGCTGTTTGGTGGCGGCTAGGTTAGCCCCTGTTGGCCCAGACCCAGCCGCCGAGTACTTTCCGGCGACTGCGACGACGAAACTCCGGTGAACACACGCACGTATATGAAGCTAGTGCTAGATTACTTTCCTGGCCATAGCAACTCACACACGCACATATGGAAACAATATGATTGCTACACGCACGTATCGTGTGAATCCTCTTTTTATTGCTTTAAACTCACAGTGTGTTTACAACCCGGGGTACATGCATATATATACTAAGATTCTAGTATGCCAACTCGACTACTAGCCCAACTCTAATCCTAATAGTACTCAGTTACATGCAAGTATACGAATTGGACTCAACACACACATACCTCGGTGTAGTGCAATCCTATACGTATACAACTCGTATACGTGACACCGTGTCGGTGCTAGACACGGAGTGCTTATTCTTAACAATCACCCCCTAAGCATGACATGCTCTTCAACATCCACCTGGATCCCAAATATACACGCTGCTTCTCGTGGGCGTCATCCACGGCATTGCTTTCGCCGCTTCCTTTCTCAGCACCCATGTCACCGACTTTGCTTTCGTCGGTTTCTCCATGGCTTCACGTGGACAACCCTTTTTGTCCGCACACTTCTCCACGCCTTCACGCCGACTATCCTTTTTGTCCGCGCCTTGAGACATTATACTTGGTTCGATGAAGTACTTTCTCATCGATGCTTCACATATTTGATCTTCTACTTGCCGGTACTCTTGGATGCAATAGAACAAATACGTAGGAGCTAGCTCACGTTGGTTGACTAGCAAAGCTAGCTCGTGACTAGCAATTCTGACTTCTACCTGCTCCTGACCAACATCGTCTTCTGGCTCGTCCGGAGTAGCAAGGCACAGGTTGCCTACCTGTAGCGATTCATCTTTTCTTTTTGAATCCCTTTCTGGCGTGTTTTTTTCTAGCTTCTCTATACCACGTGAAAAGCCTCTTGATGGATCTGCATCCCCTATTGTTGGGTCACCTCCATCTGTCTGACTACTAGTCCACACTCTTGGACCATCGCCTTCTAGCCTTGCTGGCCTGTTTGCTAGGCTCGCTTCAACTCGCCCTTCTAGTTCCGTATCTTCTGGCCATGGACTAGCTTTTTCTTCAAACTCTTTGTCTTCTGGGAGAATCCCTAGTGCTTCCGGCCTAGTGTCCACGCCTGGAGCACCTCCTAGGTCTTCAATGCCTTCTGGGCCCGAACTTGCTGACAAGGATAAGCTTGGTTGATCCATATTTTTTTCATACTCAAGATCCCACGTGACGTGAAAAGTTGGATATCCCGGTTCGTTGTAGCCTCAATTCCATGACTCGCCTTCCTCAAAGATTACGTTGCCCCTGACAACCACCTTATTGGTATAAGGATTGCACAAGCGATATTCCTTTGAGCTTTTATAGCCCGTCATGATCATTGGAGTCCTCTGCTCCGCCAATTTACTCTTATGGTCGGACTCCGTCTTGACATGCGCCACGCACCCAAAAGTGCGAAGATGATCAATCGAGGGTTTCCATCCGTACCATGCTTCGTACGGTGTTATACCAATGCCACTCTCCTGGCCGGTGCCCTATTTAGCAAATAGACTGCCGTGTTGACTGCCTCATCCTAGAACTTTCCTGGCAAGCCTTTGCTCTTCATCATGCTCCTCGCCAAGGCCACCACGGTTTTATATTCACCACCCCAAGCTGTGCGTAGGGATTTTTGCTTCCCCTACGCCTCGACCTCTCCGGATTTCTTGATCTTCTCGAATGCATGTAGAGCTTGATCCTTACTTTTCAGCAACACAATCCACATGTATTGACTGTGATCATCCACCACAAGCATAAAGAATTCATTGCCGGACGGGGTTACGGGTGAAATTGGACCGCATACACCGCCATGAACGAGTCCCAAAGCTTCACTTGCCTGAACCATGGCTTCACGTGGCAACGGTGCACTCCGTTCCTCGTGATCCACACACGGTAGATCGTGATCCACTTCTTCCACAATCTCCGTAGCCGGTGATGGAGGATCCTCCTCATCGTTCAGCTCAGTTGCTTCGAGCATCAGCATCATCAGTCCATCATCTCCTTCCTGGGCGATGAGATCCCTCTCCTTCCCTTTGGTGGTTTCCGGCAATCAGCCTTGAAGTGACCGAGCTCGCCGCAGTTATGACACCTTACTTTCTTTATGTCAAATTTCCTCCGCGGTGGGGTGTCATCTTCGTCCTCTTGCCCCGCGATGTACTTTTTTGCTGGGCGTTGCTTCTCCTTGCTGCTCATGGAGCCTCCTTGCTTTTCTTTCGAAAGAGTCATCCACTGCTGCTTCGTGAGCATCAGGTGCTCAACCTGTTCTGGATCACCAATGCTGATCCGAATTCTCTCGTTGTGTGCCTTGAATCTTCCGACGAGATCCTCAACCGTCAATGTATTCAAGTCGAGACATTGTTCGATCGATGTGACCATCTGCATGTAGCGCGCCGGGGCCGCATGTAGGAACCTTCCGACGTTCTTGACCTCGTCCAATCTCTCGCCATATCCCCTGATTGCGTTGACGAGGGTAATGAAACAGGCGGCAAACTGATCAATCGTCTCGCTCTCCTCCATCTTCAGAACTTCATAGCTTTTCGTCAAATTTTGAAGATGCGCTTCCTTCACGCGGGCATGACCTTGGTGCAAGATCTTGATTGGTTCTCATGCATCCTTCGCTGATTTCTTTCCGACGAGGTGCTGCATCACGTCCTTCGGCACTATGGAATAGAGCGCCGTTAACGCTTGGCGATCCTTCCGGTACTTCGTGCCTCCCTTGACGTACTCGTCGCCTCCTGGATCGACGGCCTCCCAAACCTCCTGAGCCTCCATGGCCACCTCCATGTTGAGTGCCCATAGTCCGTAGTCCTTGCGATCGAGGCGCGGATACAAAGCCGCCCCCACCGTCTCCGTCTCCGGTGTCGATGCCGAGCTCTCGCCAAACTTCACCATCGCCATGACCTCCTAGTACTTTCAGCAGATCACAAACGACGACCATGGCTCTGATACCAATTGTTGGCCCAGACCCAGCCGTCGAGTACTTTCCGGCGACTGTGACGACGAAACTCCGGTGAACACACGCACGTATATGAAGCTAGTGCTAGATTACTTTCCTGGCCATATCAACTCACACACGCACATACGGAAACAATATGATCGCTACACGCACGTAGGTGCGTCCTCTTTTTATTGCTTTGAACTCATGGTGTGTTTACAACCCGAGGTACATGCATATATATACTAGGATTCTAGTATGCCAACTCGACTACTAGCCCAACTCTAATCCTAATAGTACTCAGTTACATGCAAGTATACGGATTGATTCAACACACACACCTCGGTGTAGTGCAAGCCTATATGTATACAGCTCGTATACGTGACACCGTGTCGGTGCTGGACACGGAGTGCTTATTCCTAACAGCCCCCGGCGTCTCTCTCAAAAATCTAAAATGAAGGGAGGATTTTACTTCCCCGGAGTCTGCACCAACTAGGGATGCACACAGCCATTAAGCATGAGTACCAGGATTTTTAAACTTGGTTAAGCACCAAGCCTGGTCCTCAAAATAAATTGCATGAATATCAGGAGAACCTGGTCCTCAAGTATAAATAGGAACCTTAATTCGCTTTCGTGAGGATTTAAACTCAGGTGTTAGGTTTGTACATCCACTCTCCCAACCAGTTGAGCTAGACTCACTCCCCACATCGTTGTCATCTGAAATAACACGTTCCTTTCCTATCCAAGTTAATTGCAGCAGATAATTAAACTATGGTGGCTGCTTAAGACATATCTCGAGCTTCAGTTTTCATCATAGTGACAAAGCTACACAACCTTCAGGCTCTTAATTATCAAGCGGTTGTCGACTCATCAGGAAAAATAAATCTACAGATCCTTTGGCTCCTACACTTTACTTGCCCAATTTGTAGTTTTTTATGTGGTCATGCTGCTACTTCAGAATAAAACACTAACACAACACGCTGAGAGTATTTACAGGTGGAAGTACAAGTGTTCAGGCGGAGTTCGACAGAGAAATATGTGGTGATTTGAGATCACAGTATATGACTAATACTCCCTCCGTCCAGAAATAGGTGACTTGCATTTGTCTAGATTCGTATGTATCTAGACGTATTTTAGTGTACAGATACATGTGAATGTGAACAAATCCAAGCCACTTATTTCTGGACGGAGGGAGTAATACTTTGTAGGTGTACCATGCAATACAATTAGATAACCATTCTTGAGTACCCCAAAATATTACTAGTTCAAACAAGCTTGTACTAAGTACCGTGATGGGTACAGAGTTATATCAAAGCTTACTAGGTACTGTCTTTCCATGGTACATAAACTAAATAGAGAGCCAGAGTTATATGCAATAAGAAACATGTGAAAACGGGACATAAAACTAATTATGGATCAAGAACTGAAGATGCATTAGCTAGAGAAGGTACGAAAACATACAGTACATTGTAGGCTGGTCCTAGTACTCCTCATACTTCCACTGACTGTTGGAATGCACTCGAACGTGTGCGAAAGACTGGTTTTCTGAGACGTCCTTGCCTGAAAATGGTTGCTTTGATGAATGTTGAAGAATTCGAAAAAACAGCTCACAATATATCAGAACAATTAATATTTATACGGTACAGATTTGTGTGCACTGCACATATATAAGGATTGAGCTAGTGAACAAAATCAATACATAGAGCAGGGTTATCAGGAGTGCGGTGCAACGTATTCATAACTTGGGGCAGATAAGAGGATTTTTTTTACTGAATACAATATTAGAGTAGCTAGCCAGTAAGATAAGAAGTTCAGCAGAGGCGATTACATACTGGAGTAGTACTACAACTCTCTCTATGGCTTTTTATCAGTCCCAAACTGAGAATACTTCAATGAAGATGAGCCTGGATCGAGCACAAGTAAAGATGACAAATATGGCGATTATTACCTGTTGAAGGAATCTGCCCTGGAAATGCCTTGCGTACGATAGGATTTGTACAATTTCTGTACGACTAGACACACAGCGGGCTTCCCATGATTAGGCCCACATACTGAATGATGCTGCTATGAGTCTGATCGTACGTGACCATCGTACAAATTCCATCGTATGTATAGCATTGCTCAATCTGCCCTGATCCAAGCACACACGGCATGAAACCATGCTTAGCGCCGTGGCCGCGAAGCGGAGAACTCCCAATCACCTTTCCCGCGCACATGTCTACAGCGACGACGTGTTCGCCGACAACGAGGTGTATGATCGCGGCGTTGGATGGGTCAAGAACGCAAATTTCTGGCGTCTTCTCCCCCTGCAAGGGCGGCCACGGGTGGCCTCCTCCGTCCGCTGCCCAGACCCGGCTGAGCGCCACCCGATGTTCCAGCGTCCAGTCGCCGACGCCGTCCTCGTCGAGCGCGAAGGAGCTGAGAAGGAACGGCTCTCGCTGGGACACCTCGGCATACCGAAGCCTCCCCTGGCTGACCCCCATGCGCCGGTACTGGCGCAGAACCCGCGCTTCTTTGGCCCCTGCGGCTTTAGGCAGCACGCTGCCGTTGGGTATCTCGACGAAGCGGCTGTCCGTCCGGTCGCTGAACGGGCCCACCGACACGGCGCCGCAACTCAAGTCCACCCACCACAGCCGTCCGCCCAAGGCCAGCGCCTCCTGGCTGATCCCCATCCCGTGCGCAAGCGGATGTTGAGGCAGAGGGCACTCAGCGAGGTCCCACCTCCCCTTGTGAGAAAGAAACCGGATCATCGTCTCCCCCGGGTAGATCCGTGCAACGGCGTAGCCGCGGTCGGCTTGGGTAAGGAGGCCCATGTAGGGGTCGCACATGACATTGGTGGTGCCGTGGATGTTGGGGAGGCGGGACACCTGGCCGCTGAGAGGGTTGCAGACGAGGTAGGTGAAGTCGGGTTTGTGGCCGTCCACGAGCTTGCCAGTCCTGTGGCGCACTTGTTTGCCCCCCTGCTGCGCAATGATGGGAGACCCGACGCGGGCGTCGGAGTACATGAGGAGGAGGAGGCCGTCGGCGCCGCTGTAGGAGGAGACCAGACCGACGAGGAGCTGCTCGGCGTCGCTGTCGGGGCCGGGTTCTTCGGTGGCGTTGATGAGGTCTCCCGACATCTGCAGGTAGGAATAGCGCGGGGGCTCGGCGAGGTGGAAGGTCGGCGGCTCCGATTTGTAGGCCAACGAAAGACGGTCGACCATGGCCCACGGAGGGAGCGAGGCGGCGGTCGTGGAGAGGGAGCGGAAGCGAAGGCGCGCGGAGGCGGCGGAGAGGCCGACTAGGAGGCGCCGGAGCGACATGGCTGTGGCCGTCTTCCTTGCTGGACTGGACTGGACTGGAGTGGTGACCAGAGAGAGAAAGAGGTGGTTTTCTGCAGAAGATGCAAAGCTTGGCCGGTTTGCCTGGACTGGGTGCACACAACACATGAGGGATAGGAAGGAGGAACGCGTGCAGTGCGGGCCCATATGTGAGTCAGGACGGTGCTGTGGGGTTTGTCCATGGAGTACTTTCCAGGAAAAAAAAAGTCCGTATGACTGTACCGTCGAGTCGTGCTGCAAAAGCCGAGGAGCGAGGTGGTTTCTGATTTTCTGGACAGCTGGTTCACGTTGCGAGTTCCACTGTTGGTTGGGCCTTTGTTGTAGAGTCCGACGTCATCGTTTTCACTGAGGCCTTGTTTGGCTGCTGGGGAGATGCTCCCATGGAAGGGTAGGGTCGAATTGCTATATTGCTTGATTTATGTTGAGTGGTTATTGGTCTAGTCTATGGTTTACTCGTGTATCGTATATGTGGATGGCTACCCAAGTTACTGAGGAATGATTAGTGTCTTTGTTTAGTAGTTTTCGTGTGTAATCATGTGCCAGTGAGTTATAGATGCTGGTTGAACTTAGTAGATCGTGGTGAACCGAACCCTTTGTATCCAGAGATATAGTGAATGGTAGGTTGGTACGGTGCGTGAATGTGTTTGGAGAACTACTTTCCTGAATTGTCTCTTCTTGGACTTCTCTTTATCGTGACGCAAAATGCGAGTCATGATAAAAGCGGACTCACCAAGTCACACGGGTAAAGTGTACAAACTCCCGCACGGTGTAAAAATAAGTGCTCAGTCGTGTCCCCGGTTATCTATAATCCGAGTCACTGAATTTAAAGACTATGACATGTTCTCGCTCATCCCAATTTCGTAATTTGATAAAACTTGTGGTTAAACTTAATTGGGTTATGTGCTGAAAGTTCAAATGGTTTACAAATGATAGGATGAACTTATTTTGATGCTGCAAATATTCCTTGAACTCCACAAGCCAAATAAGCATTAGTACATAGACTTGTTACACTCTCTCATAGTTTCACTTGCCAATACATTCAAAATATTGACCCGATTTGTTTGGTTACAACCTTTTATGTTGCAGGTTGTTCCAATTGATTTGAGTGATCTTATAGGTTGTGGCACAATTTGGAGATTGGAGCTATTTATTTATTTTATTCTGTTGGTACTTGGTTATTTGAGCAAACTTTATGCTTAGCAACTTTGTAATAAATTCAAATATTCTTGATCATTTTGATGTAATAATAATACACTGTTAATTCTTTGATGTATATCGATGCTATGTATGCTAATGAACCGATCTAGGGATTGACATTGTGCATATAGGTACTACCTTAACGGGTCGTACCGTTTCAGATGGTACCAGAGCAGTGTGTTGACTGTAGGATCGTAACCTAGGATTGAAATAGAAAGTCATAAAATTATTTAAGTCTATTTTAATTCCGTCTTTTATCCTTATGCCTTTCATTCTAGTAATTCTAATCGTTGTTATTCTCACACTTTCCTCTTTATAAATAATAGATGGGAGACAACACCAAGGTTGAGTATGCTAGGCTCCATAGCAGTTGGGAGAGCTTTCCCAGTCATTGAACCTACTGATGTCGATGTTCAAGGGAAGAAGGTTAAATGCCTATGTGCCTGGAGACCACATTTGGGAGATCACAACCATTATCCTTAGAGATCCCACCATGCCAAATCCGGAGAATTTGAGCTACACGAAGCACTATGTTACTTGGGAGCATAGAGTGTACTCGGCCATGTAGGAGGCGTTTTCACGCCTATGCCACCTTCACCAACACCGGCTACCACCAAATTCCCTCTTTCGTGAGATTGGGAAGCGCGATGGGAACGGAAATGTCGTGGTTACTCCCGATGACAGGAACAACATGCCACCCTTTGAGAGGCACGTGGAGGACCTAGAGATTCAAACTTGGGGACTGGAGTGTTAGGTGATGCAGCTGAAGGAAAATGGTGACCATGTCAAAATACTTGTGGTAATGCAAGAGCAGGAAACTGAAACTCTGCATCACGTTGTGAACACATTGGAACAAGCTCTTATTGGCAGGGATGAAACCATAGAGAAGTTGAATGAAACTATAGAGGAAAGAGATCAAACCATAATCGAGCTAAATGAGTCTGTGGAAGAAAATGATCAAACCATAGTGGAGCTGAATGAATCCATAGAGGAAAGGGATCAAACCATTGTGGGGATAAACAAGGTTGTGGTGGAGAGAGATCAAACAATTGTGGACATGGCTGCTCAGGTTGCTGCCCTTCAAGCACATTTCAATCCTCCACCCAATGATGACAACAATGATGACAATAATGATGAATATGACATCGATGATGATGGGGATGATGAAGGGGCGATGACAACGATGATGGTGGAGATGAGGCGGTTGCCAATGCTGAAGAAAGTGGAGAGGAGGACCCTTAAGAGAGGATCTTCGACGTCTCTAGCGATGAGGATTTAGGAGAGATGTACACACCACCACCATGGATCACTCGCAGCCTCAAGCACAAGCGCATGAGTGCTACGTCCAACTGCAATCTATTCGCCAAGTAGTTAGAAATTGCCCACCAAACTACGTCTCCTTTTTAGAACATAGAACACAAGATGCAGATACTTTTCAAAAGCACACCAAAGGACATGAGAAAGTGATGAACTTGCCTTGTGACTGCAAGGTAGTGAAGTCGGATGCTTCCACTCGACCTTGAGCTCCTGTTTCTACAAAACACAATTATTGTCTGGTAAAGACAATATTTAAACAAAAAATAATGACTATGCATAGTAATGTCATGCACTATTTTATATTAAGGTTACCATTATTTGCGTGTTTTACCCACATTATTAAAGTTCAAGTCTTGTTCTCAAATAATAAATAAAGAGGAATTAATACTTAAAATCTTAAAAACTTTTGAAATACTATATTTAATATTTTTGAAGTAATGTATACTTATTCAAGTTCTTAAAAATGATTTTTATTTATTTTTAAGTGTAATCATAATTTTTATAAATTTCCATGAAGAAATAGGTGTTTTTAATTATTCATTTCAAATTTATCAACTCAAAATACAATTTGGTATTTTCTTGGATAGATTATATTTTTGTGATCATTTAGATATATTATATTTATTTTCAGGATTTTTATTTATTTTTATAGGGTCAAAATACTCACATGGGTATTTTTGTAATTAATATTTTAGGACTTTTAATCATTTTCTTCTTTTTAAACCTAGGCCTAGCCCTATGGCTGACTCAGCACAAGTATGGTCCAGTGGGTTGGGCTAACCCACCACGGTGCTTTGGTTCTACTGACCCAGACCACACGCATGCCCCCTCTTCCTCACTTTCCTCTCCTCCTGGTGATGTTGTGTCATCGCCGTCATCGCTCTCCGATTCCGGCGAGCCTCAGCCCCTCCGGCCATCGCCGCCGTGCGTACTGACTCAGTCGACGACGCCGTGTCGATTTGCCCTGCTTGATTCGTCGTGCGTGCCCTCTCTCGACCGTTCCTCTATCTCATTGGAACTAGGGTTTCATCCCTCTCTGTGGAGTTGTACTCCGGCGACCCTGTGACGCTCTTCTGGTGCTCTAGTGGTATAGTGGCGCCTATCTCTATCGCTCCCCTTGGCTGCTGTAGTTGCTGGTGTGGCTCAGCGCGGGTTGCAGCGCCTCCAGGTGCTCCCCGTGTCGTCGTGCTCCAGTTCCCAATGCCCACTCTGCTTCCTCTTCTATAACCTAGCGAGGACCATAGGTGATGGCCTACAAGTGCACAGGTTCATCAGAGAATGTTTTCGCGGAAGTATTAATTTTAGTGTTTATATCGATCCTAATAAGGAGCCTTAGAAAGTGTTTTTGTGCGGTATTTCTATCGCACCTAAGGTGTCACAGGTCTTGAGTGAATTGACTGCAAAAAGCTGACGGTGGAAGTGGTGAGTAATAGATAGAGGAAACTTGCTTTAAAAATAAGTAAATTGCATAAAAGTAAAGATGCAAAAAGTGTGTAAAGGTCCTACAGATGAGAAGTTAGGCGCGGAGAGAAACAATTCATGGTGATGGCGAAGGTGCCAAATGGATAAAGTGGAATAAGTGATAGTGATATTTATTATTTATAAGTGAGTAGGCAAGCAACCCGTATACCGACTAGGAGTCCTCATGACCAATTCTTTCTACTCCCAATGATCCATCTTCCTGTTACCACGGCCATGGTCAGCACATCAATTAAGGTCTTGCGACCGGATCAAGACATTAATTTTGATGGTTCCTTGTTGTCCTCGAGTAGTACTAGATCTTCATTGATATCGGCCGTGTCACCCGGGGGTCACCGAATTACTAGCATACAAGTTCATACCTATGAGATATTTGGATCATGTTACCTGGCCCCTTAAATTAGATAACAAGCATTAGGCAGACATAGATAATCATTCTCACTATTAAATAAACACTACAACGACCATAAATGGATGGATTTAAAGGAGGCACAACACATCTCACAAATCCCCTACATCTCCCACGCTTATGGGGATTTACTCAGACATGAGAGCAAGAAAAATCAAAGGCATAATTGTATTGCAAATAAGAATCATCAAGTTATTATAGAAAACCACAATAGCGATTAAAGATCAAAAAAAGTACAAACCGAAGGTAGATCAAAGTATTGAACCCTAATCATACAAGTGTCAATCTCTCTCTAAGTAATGACGGGAATGATGGTGGAGTGTGTGGTTTAGAGGTTGGAGATCATCGAGGAACGAGGTGAAGTTCTTTTCCTCTTCCAGATCTTATCTACCCCATATGGATGGCTTGCGACGGCTGTATCTTCTGTTCAGTGTTTCTTCTTGTCTCTCCCCTTTCACGAAAGTTGCTTCTATTGATAGAAGGAAGGTGTCAGCGTGTAGTACATGCGGGCGGTAAGGGCGCTTCCCGACCGTACCGATGGTCGTTATGCGTACTGGACGCCTCCAATGAAAGGAGATCCAATTGGGGATTTACTTCTTTGGATGCAATTAGCCCATAAATGCTGTTAGATCTCCAATAAATGTTCATTACCTGAAAACTATCACAAGAAACCAAGGATTCGCTAATTGCGATGTTAACATTAGTAGAAAGGGGTAATCTTCAGTGAATTCCATCAACAAACAAGAGGAAAATCAATAGTTAAAAGTGATGAAATTTGGAGCTATCAACAGGTAAGATGTCCCCTTCCTCTCTACTCTTAGCCCCTCTCTAGATTCCTCACTGCGTTGCTGGATTTAACCCTAGTTAGGGTTTGTGCCCTGTTTTAGGGTTCTACCCTCTCCATTGTTAATCCTCAACTTAGTAGTTATTGGCTAATATCTGTGGTGTTGATGAACTAGTGATGGATTATGTTAACTTAGTTCTGATTGTGATATGATCTGTGAATTTGGTATGGTGTTCATCTGTTAATGATGATGATACTTGGCCTTCTTTACTCAGTACCGTTGGCTATAATGATCTTACTTTTGTTGATCTATTAGCTCTCATATTGTGATTATCCTCTGATTATTACTATGTTAGGGTGGATTCCTTCCTAGAATTAGACTCTGAGATGTGTTGTTAATTTCCTAAGGGCTTTATCTGCTTGTATCTATTCTGGTAGTGATGCAGATATCATGATGTATGTTGAAGGATAATATATGAATGGTGTCTGGTATAGGTTGTGGTCTTGATGTTTATTGGCGGCTTATACACTGGTAGTTAATATAGTTATGATTCTTGGCCTATTGGTTAGGAAGATGATTTGATTATCTTGATTGTTGAAAGATGTAGCTGTTATTTCATAACTGGGAAATGTTTATTAAGTTGGATGCATTGAGGTGCTACCAGTCTCTGGAATGTGCCCAATAGAACCAATCCAATGAACTTGCCTAAACTAGTTGTTGCTACTAGCTGGCTCCAGATTAGGTCAATGATGCATAGGCTGAGACCTAATCTATGAATTAGAATAAGAACAATTATTACTGGTGGATTTTTAAGTATTCAATGATGAGTTTACACTCCACTAGAGTGTATCCCCGAGAATTAAATCATAACCCTATAGATCTTGCCTATAAACTTGAGATGAACAAGTACAAGATATGGATTTATTTGAGATGCTCCCACCTTTTGTGATTATTTATGTTGATGTTGGTCTGGTTGGTACTAGAGATCTTGTCCAGCTCCTTCATGTGACTAACTTGCCTCTCCTTCCTGGTTCACCCCTCTTGATCTCCTCCTGCCATGTTCCACCCCCTCCTCAAGGTAACCATATTGGTTGGTGAACTAATGGATTGTTGTGTTGTTTTATTGGCTAAATTGGTGAGAATCTGATTGAGGAAAGTGTGTGTTCTTGTTGTTCTTGCAAGTGTAGTATGCATTCAAAGAGAGAGCTCTCTATGTGCTGCAGCTGGGGACTTATCCCTTTTCTAGAGTTCCTCTTGTGTCGACAACAAACAGTTTGCATGTGTGTGTGCGTGAGATGCTTCCCTGTTTGGGATGATCTCAAGCAGTTTTGCCTGTTACTATTATTACCGTACCTTTCTACTTCTCACTTTCTCTCTGGTGAAATTTTCCCCTCTTGGCTAATGATGTGGTACTGAAGCCTTAATATTAAAAGAGCAGATACTACCTTTTGGTGAAATTTACCCTTTTCATTTGAAATTTCTCAATGATGCAAATAAACAGTGCATTTCACTATTCACAACTGAGAGCAACAATTCTAACATAATCTTTCATTTTATTTTGGTTTTCTTTTATGTTTGCTTGCAGGTATAAAGTAATACAGAGAAGATCAAGGGATTAGATGTAGGATTTAATTAGGAATTAGTATAGGGTTTCCTTTTATTACTTTTGTAATCTTTTTATTTTTCTTCTGTAAAGAACAGTGTAACATATTTTTATTATTTAATAAAGTTTACTTTCTTATTACTTGTAATTATTCATTTATATAAGAATTTCCTTACTTGTTTGTATACTTCTTATATTGTAATTATAAAATAAGAAAAGAATAAGAATTACTAATATTTGTATATATCTATATTTTTCTAATAGATGGAATTCCTTTACTTGAACACTTATTAAATAATATAATACCCTTACTTCAAACTTTAATACTCCCTCCGATCCAAATTAATTGACTCGAATTTGGATGTATCTAGACATGTTTTAGTACTAGATACATCCGAATCTAGATAAATCTAAGTTAATTAATTTAGATCGGAGGGAGTATTTAAATATCCTTTTAAAAACAATAAGATTTTAAATCCCTTTAGTCTGAATTATTTCACGAGTAGATTCAAATTTAAATGTCAATTTAAATTTATTACCCAAAAATAACTCAAAATACCTAGAGATCATGTCAAAATTTATAAAAAATAGCAGAATGAGCTAAACTCTATCTCAGTCTAGTGAAAAAAACTATGATCTCTCGAGTGTTTTAGTTTGCGAAATTGTTTCCCCAATTTTACAGATGAATGGATACACATGCACATATTCCCATTTCTACGCTTTTTGGTTCCTAAACGCTGGGATGTTACAACCTCTTTCCAATTTATTCTCTCCCCTTTCCACAATCTCAGCGCACCAAACCTTCTCCAATCCCCCACTTCCAGCAAACATCTCTATCCTTGTCAGGCATCCATGGCCACCTTCCAGCTACCACCCGCCGAACTAGAGAGCCGAGACAATGACATCGAGGAGGAGAATGCCCTGCGCATTTGGGTCTTCTCCCCGAGAAGGACGATGTGGCAGCTGGCATGCGCCTTCCTCGATGCGAGCTATGATAGCCGTTACAAGTACCTTATGTACGACCTCATCAACAATGCAGATGTGACGTTGAGGGTCAACTTCATCAACTACAAGGACGTCATCTCCTCTACAACCATGCCTACCACTGCGGTTGTGAGATGGTTGTGTTCACCCGTGCCAACATCTTCACCAACTACTAGGTCATGGCCCCTAACAAATGCAACTTCATCCACATGATTCTCTTGGAGCTGTCGATGACTTCGGATGTGCAGTCAGCTTATCCGGAGGTGCCGGTGGCCCAAGAGCCGTCGATGGCGATGGTGCCGGTGATTGATGAGAGAAGGCATTGGTGCCGGTGAGTGGCAAGCTGCTGCCTGGTGGTGTGGGTGTGGTAGTAGGCATGTGGAGTCGTCGGAGTAAGCGTGACGAGACGCCAGACCGACGGTAGTTCAACATTGAGTCCTATATATGTATTCCCATGTTGTCACTACGGGAAAGAAGTTCTTTGCCGTGTGGTCAAACACACACGACAAAGGGAACATGGAACACGGTAAAGGCTTTGCCGTGTGTATACACACGGCAAATGCCACACGACAGAGTAAGCGACGGCAAAGGCCCTTTGCCGTGTGTACTGAGAACAATACACGGTAAAGCCTTTGCCGTGTGTCTTATATGTAGACACGGCACAGTAAAGCGACTTGACGCTTCTGTCCGTTTAACGGAGCCAGCGAGCCTTTGCCGTGTTCCTTCTTTGTCGTGTGCATTTTGCGCTTTGCCGTGTCGGAACGCGTTGCCGTGTGTCGTGTTGTTACCGTGTAGTCAGACTTTGCCGTGTGCCAGATGGGAGACACACACGACAAAGTCTCCTCCTTTGCCGTGTGCCTATGGGAGACACACACGACACAGTCTCCTCCTTTGTCGCGTGTGTAAGGCACATACGCACTGATCCACCTCCTTTGCCGTGTGCCCGTGGGATGTGCCACACGGCAACGTAGCCCCCTTTGTCGTGTGTCATTCCTAGACGGCACACGGCGAAGGCCCTTCGAGCCAACCCAGTAGCACATAGGCTGCTGCCACCTGTCGCCTTTGTCGTGTGTATACACACGGCAAAGTGACCATTTGGCACTTTGTCGTGTGTATACACATGGCAAAGGCCCTTTTATTTCCCTTTTTTATTTGTTTTTTCTACATCCCTGCATTTAAAACAATAGTTGATATATATGACAATAAATATATGATCCAAACAAGCAACTATGCTCCAAGCAAACATACACATGATCCAAACACTCATACACACCACAAACATATGATCCAAGCACTCATACACATCACAAACATATGATCCAAGCACTCATACACATCACATGATCCAAACATATGATCCAAGCAAATATATGATTCAAGCACGGCGAAGGTCGATGTCCTTGATGCACTCGATGGCCACCACATATCCACATCCTACACGGTCGAAAGCAAAATAGTGAGATTCGCATGACAAATTGTATGGCTAAATTTTCACAAGTGTAGTAGTAGCAATGTAGCAATAGAAATATACAACTTGGCAATAGCATACAAAACTAGTATTGATCAACTTTCAATGCAAGTTGATGGAAATGACAATTACATGTGATTTTGACAAGTCTCGTGGAAAGTTGATGAAAATGACAAGTAAATTTTGACAACTGTCATGGCAAGGCTAAATTTTCTACAAGTATCATGGCATGGCTAAATTTTCTACAAGTGTGATGGCATGGATAAATTTGACAAGTGTAGGAGAACTAACCGTGATGCACACATGATAGCCACAACCTCAAAGCCCTCCTACAAGGTCAAAAGCACAATCATGAGACTCTCCAAGTGTATCGAGTACCGATATCGAGTGATGCACATGGTCAAGTGTAGGAGAACTAACCAGGAGGACTCTGATCTAGCCTGCGGATGACCGACAGATTGTTGACGGTGAAAGGCGACTGGTTGTTGGATCCACCGTCTGACCCACCAGGTGGCGCCTGGTTGTTCGACCCACCAGGCGGCATCAAATTGGCCAACTACACGATGGGAAATTGTGAGCATTAGATAATATGAAAATATTGAAAATTACGAGCATTAGACAATAAAGACATGTGATCACTTACCCACGGGAAGGCGAAAGGAGGAGTAGGAAGAGACCCTGGTGGAGCAGTCATGAGCATTTGGTTTGCCATCCACTGCGTCATCTGTTGTTGTTGCTGCCTAAGCTGCTGCTCCAGCTGTAGCTGCCGCTGCTCGGTTGCCTCTCTGCTTGCCCTCTAAGTGGCCATCTCCTCCTACGTCATGTAGCCGTGATATCATGAACATTGCAATGTAAAACATGTAGTAAACCAAAGATGACTGAGGAAGAAGAACATACCCGTAACTGGTCGACAGCTATAACCGAAGGCCGTGGATGGGTCTCTACGGCAGGCATGGAGCTCGTCCTGCCACGCCGGATCTGGCACATAGATGGAACGGTCCTAGGGTCGACGGACCCGTCAGCAATCCATAGGCGGTCATTCCTCTGGCCTTGTCCCGCCAGCACGGCAACCTCAGGATCGAAGGGGGCGGTGTCAGGGTTGGAATCTTCACCGTGCACCTGCTTGTACTTATGGGGGTACTTCGTACCCCAGATCTTGGCTCCCTCATTGATCCACGAGAAGCCGTTCACAGGCTCGTCCAAGGTGCGCATCTTCTTCCAAATGGCAAACATGGACGGCTCCACACCTGTCTTTACTTTCTGCAAATGAGAGGAAAAAGATAAGTGAAGGGGGACTCCCTTGTGGAGTAAAGAATAACATGAGAAGCAAAAATAAAGAAAGCATTTGCTCACCTCTTTTTGCCTGACAAGGGCGAGGGGGATGCTGCCTTGGCGGTGTGATCCACCCTTCATCTCCTCTCGTCGCTTCTTTGCGGCCTCGTGTCTCTTGAGGTACTCGGCGTGTGTCCACCACGCTACCATCACCGTGAAGCACCTCGTGTCATTACCGACAAACTGAGGAGGGTTCTACATCCACAAGGTATAGGTATTAGTACAACATGAAATAGATGAAGGTGAAGAAATCAATAAAACAGAAACACAACTACCTGCAGGTACTGCCATGGCTCGAAGAGCATGTCCCAGGCTTGACTCTTGTTCATCCAGATCTTACAATCGCCAAACCAGTTGCGTACAGAGTTCACGCGTGCCTCATAGTGCATGTCTTGCACCTTCCTCTTGGCAAGCTCGTTCACGATCGCCATGCACTCCCTTGAGTTCTCTCTGTGCATGTCGAAGTAATTCTACAAGTATGCACATAGGAAAAAAGGAGTCAAAGCCACGAGTCAAAGCCGTGGTGATTTAATTATGACAAGTGAAACAAACTTACCTAGAAGAGAACTTGAATCTTCTCCGCCATGTGGTTGTACTTTTTAGTCGGATCCGGGGCGTAGTGGTAATGGTTCCAAGTCCAAGCTACATCCTCCTAACCATTTGGGAGAGTGAAAATCCCAGGAAAATACGCTCGAACCAGGGCTCCAAGGATGCTCAGGTAGCCACGATACGGCTTCATTCCATCCTCATATAGAAAGGAACTATAAAATGAAAAATCATAATCAGTATGTGATGAAAATTCCAATATATGGTTAGCGGGTCAAATAATATACCTCTTCCCAGTGAGTACGAGAACCTTATCCGCATAGGCATAAGGTAGATCGGGGAGTCTCGCAACCCCACGTTGATATGGAGCCTTGCTCTGTGGCGTAAGCCACGGGTCCATGGCCACGTACGCCTCAAGGTACGACGTCTCATCCTCCGGAGGATCCCACCTCAAGGTCATGTCAAGCTCATAGGGTAAAGACCCCAACCCCTCGTCCTGCGACTGCTGCGACTGCGCCTCATCATCATCCTCCTGGTCCTCCTCCTCCTCCTGGTCCTCCTCCTCGTCCTGGTCCACCACGGCCCGGGGGGGACTAGGATTCCTCCCACGCCCCCGGCGCTGTGAAGTGCGCGGTGGAGGACTAGCACGCTCCCTCGAAGCCGATGTTGAAGCTTTCGAACCACCCTTTTTCAATCCACCCTTTTTTGAACCACCACTCACAAGGTCAACCAAGCTTTTCAGCTTTTTTGTAACGCCCTTTCCCCCCGACATCTTTCAATCACCTGCAAAACAGAATGAAAAGAGTAGTTTATTAGTACACATTAAAAGCAACAATGAAAATAGATGAATATTAGTACACATTAAAAGCAACAATGAAAAGAATAGTAAAAGCAACAACGATGAAAATCGATGGATATTAGTAAAAGCAACAAAATTTATTACATAGCATAGAGTTCTTACAAATATAACAACCCGATAAACAGTACTACATAGATTAGTCTCATATTATTACTACTACATACATCAGAAGCCTGTGTCAGGATTACTAATTGGAACACAGGTTTCATCATCGCTATCATTCTCGGGCCACCAATAATCATCCACGAAACCTGGAGGTGGTCCCTGTGGAGCGTTGACGTCATGGCCTGCACGGAACGCCTCGAGCAAACTCACATCTTGTTGGTTGTGAACCTCCTCAACTTCATCTTGCATAGTGTTTTCCTCCTCGGCTTCTTGGTCATCGTCTACGACCATGTCACTATCGGCGGACAAGTTGATAGTGAATTGCCCGGGGAGCCCTTCTTCCTGATAAAACTCGCGATCATTTGTTGAAGGGTCTAGGCGGTGGTAATCATCCTTGTTTGGCAAGGGCGGCCTGTTGCATGTCGGTACCGTCATCACAACATCCCAGTCCTTTAGACGTTTTGTAGGGTTTTGGCATGGGTACGGAAGATAGAATACTTGGAAGACCCGAGTAGCCAAAATATAGACATCATCTCTCGCATAAACGGAACTTCTCTTAACTTCGACCAGTCTAATTTCAGGATCCTTTTTCACCTGATGTGGGTCAAACCAATGGCATTTGAATACAACGGGATTTAGCCCTTTGCCAAAACCGTAATTCAACTCATATATACCCTCGACTCTTCCATAATACTGGAGGCCATCTGAGCCTTCACAAAAGACCCCGTTATTTGTTGTCTTCCGGTTGGGCCGGAGAGTTGTGTATTCATGGGTATGGAAGCGATACCCATTCACGTCATAAGCATTGAACATGTCGACTGAATGGTTAAAGCCCCTGGCAATATTTCTTAGCTCGGGTTGCATATCTTTGTCAGTATTTGCCTACAAGTTAGAACGAGAAGTTTAGCACGAGAAGTTTAGCACGAGAAGTTTAACACAAGAAGTTGGATGCAATAGTACCAAACCACAGAACCAGCTGATGAAACCGAAACCACCACCCTTATCGAATAGATCCTGCTCCTCTTTCGGGTTAGGATCCCTAACTGGATTCTTCCAATATGCACACTTGAACCGTCTATACCAATTTAAAGAAGAAGAGTTAGGCACGAACATAGGAGAGCGAAAATCTAAAGGGTGAGCACTTACTCGATGTACGGCTTCACTTCATCCATGGTGTTCAAGACATACGACTGGATCAACTGCCGCTCAGGTTTTTTCATTATGAACTTCTTCGTGCCACTTGATTTGCCACCAAGCCCTCTGAAGATGCTAAGCTTGGGTACATCCTCAGGGTTGGCGGCATTGTAACGGGAGACTGGATTGTGCTTTGTGGGAATGTTGGCATCATAGTGCTTGGTGGTGAAGTTTGCGACCTCCTCATTAAGGACTGACTCAGTTATGGATGCCTCGATCTTGCATTTATTGCTTGTTTTTGTACGAAGCCTCTGTGTTACTCTCTCCGGTGGATATTGCCAACGGGCCCACACATGTCCCCCCTTCAAAGCCTCGTCCGCGAGATGCAAGATCATATGTTGCATCGGATTGAAGAACCATGGCGGAAGGAGCATCTCTAGATCACAAAGCAACTCGGGTGCCTGTTCATGTAGCTTCTCAACCACTTTACGATCTAACTCCCTAGCACAAATCTGGTGGAAGAAAAAGCTCAACCTCGATAGCACTCGCCAAGTCTCCTCATCGACATAGCCTCGAATCATCACCGACATTATTTGCTCAAGCCATACGTGGTAGTCATGACTCTTGAGCCCTTGTACTCGCAATGTTTGCATGTTCGCGCCCCTCATCCAGTTGGCTGCGTACCCATCAGGGAAAAACAAACTTTGCGTGATCCACTGGAAGATCTCCCTTTTTTGGGGCTTTGTTGGGCAGAATGGAGCCTTTGGCTTAGACCACCCTTTTCTGCCGTTGGTTCCCGGTGGCTGCATTTTCAACTTTGGCCTATCGCACCATTGTTCTTGATCAATTCTAGCCTTGATGTTATCCTTCGACTTCTTAGTTTGCATTATGGTGCTCCAAAGGGCCTCGCCGATATTCTTTTCGGTGTGCATTACATCAATGTTATGCGGGAGCTCGAGATCCTCAAAGTAAGGGAGCTTCCATAAGCATGGAATGTGGGTCCACTGGTGCGTGTCCCCATATCCCACGAAACCATTCCCATCAGGCTTAGGCTGGAGAGCTTCTAACTCAGCCTTGATTTCCTTTCCCGTCTTCAGACGTGGCTTTGGATCATGTACAACACGACCTTTCTTGAACCTCTTTTTATCATTCCTGTATGGATGATTCGGCTCAAGGAACTTTCGATGTTCATCAAAGCAGGAATACTTGCCTCCCTTCGACAGCCAGAAGAAAGTCAGATCCTGCATGCACACTGGGCAAGGCCACTTCCCATGCGTACACCAGCCGCAGAACAACGCACGTGCTGGTAGGTCATGCAGGGAGGTGTGGTACCAGACATACATATCGAAGTGCTCCTTGTTTGCGGCGTCATATGTTCGGATCCCGCGACCTTCCCAGCCACAAAACAAGTCATCCACCAGCGGTTCTAGATACACATTCATGTTCTTACCAGGGTATTTCGGTCCGGGGATTATCATCGACACAAACATGTTCTCTGATCTCATGCAGACGCCAGGGGGAGGTTCAGGGGAATAACAAACACTGGCCAACAGCTGTATACTGTAGCCGACATACCATATGGATTGAATCCATCGGTTGATATGGCAACTGCTACGCTCCTCTTGTCACCGGCTATCTCAGGATATTTCTTGACAAAGTTCTTCCATGCACTACCATCCGACAGATGTATCATCTTGTCGGTGTATCTATTACCTTCTACTGCCCACTGCATCTGTTGGGCAGTATCCTCGGTCATGAAGAGTCGTTGGATCCTCGGTAGCACTAGAAGATACCGGAGGATGTTTTGGGCAACCCTGGTCTGCCTCTTCTGACCATCACCATTGGGATCGACCTTAAAGTACCTAGAGGATTTGCAGTGGATACAATAATTTGTATTAGCATGCTCCTTTATGAATAACATGCATCCCTTCGGACAAGCATGTATCGGCTCATATGACATCTTAAGGTCACGGAGGAGTTTGGTTGAATAGTAGAAGTTCTCCGGCAAGAGGTGCCCTTTTGGCAGAATGCTGCCAACAACGGCCAGCAAATCATCGAAGTCATCTCTGGTCAAGTTCATGTGGCTCTTGAAGGCCAAAAGGCGAGCGATGGCGTCTAGTTGGCTAACATCTGTATGTGCATGAAGGGGTCTCTGCGAGGCAAACAAAGTCTCGTAGTACTTTGCCGTGTTTTCCTCCGGCTCCTCACTTGTCTCCGCCTCCTGAGGTGTCTCCGCCTCTACATGAGGGCTTTCAGGCGCATTAGCATTCACAAAGTTATCTATGCACCTATCAAAATCATCATCAAATTCCCCTCTTGGCTGACTTTGCTGCTGACTCTGCCATGACTCCCTCCTAGCACGTTTCATTAACTTTTCACCATGGAAAGTCCAAGTCTTGTAGGAAGGTGTGAACCCATATTTGACCAGGTGCCTACTAACATCATCCTTCGAATGTGTATTCAGGTTCTTGCATCTTATACAGGGCAAAAAAAAATTCTGGGTCTAGTGGGAACAGCAAACGCCCAATTCACGAAGTCCTCGGCCTTTTCTTTCCATTCCATGGTAAAGTCCCACTTACTGACATAGCCCTCATACATCTAGTCACGATTCTCCATCCTCTAATCAGTACGAAACCAGACATATACAATGCTTTCAATTAATAATGCCATTAAATAAATCCGGTATTAGTTCGGTTAATTTTAGCAAATATAGATTTTACGGCATGTATATATCCACCTATCTCTCTAATAGGTAAAGAGGGTCATAGAAACCACCGGATCCGTAGATTGGGTACGTTCTCCCTGCTCTACCCCTATCTGAGACAGAATTTCGGCAGCACCTCCCCCTGCTCTCCCGATACACGTCTCGACAAAAAGCCGAGAGGAATGTGCATCCGGAGAACAACGGGGAGGCGCTGCCGAAATCCTGTCTCAGATCGAGGTAGAGCAGGGAAAACGTACCCAACTACGCATCCGCCGGCTGTCCCGATAAATGCCGTAAGAGTTACACGGTTAATAATATGTGAGACCACTAATGCATATTTATCCGTGTAACCCTTACAGCCGGGAAGAGACGCCTAGGTAACGCGACGGACTTGGTGATCTAGACACGAAAATAACCCTAGGGTACAGGAAAGGAGAACAGATTTTTATCTTCGAAGCGTGATCGATAGGTGAAAAAGATTAGCGATCCTCTCGCAAAATGCCGTACGCGATCGACAACCTCACCCTCAAACTCAACACATATCCTGCACGAACAATAGTAATTACTAATATACACATGTATTCATATATGCCAATATACAAGCAAACAAATTATACACAAGTATTCATATATGCCAAAATCCGGTTTACCGACAGTGACACTAACATGGCCACATCGGGATTTAGGTCAATAACCGGTAGGCTGCACCTGAGCGAATGCACGGCGTGCTAAAAGAATTCCGCATCGGGATGGACATTGCCTAGTTTCAAACGAATCGGCACATGCACGGCGTGCTAAAAGAATTCCGCAGCCGAATATGGTTCTCGCTGAAATACTCGTGCACACCAGCTTTTCTCATGACAAATCAATGCATATTCCGATCGACCTAGGACATACTAGTATTTGCTACTAGTATTGTACTCGAGAAACAACATAACCTGCAGTCAGGGACTGAGCCAGCATCTGCCGTTGAGGGGGCTAAATAGACATCCAAGTTCTGTATGAACTTCATGAGGGAAGACTTAACCACTAAGAAATAAGACGTCCACCCGCAAAAATAAAATAAAATAACAGGTCTAATGCCCCTACAAAATCAAAACATTATGGGGTAAAAATATGAAATTACCGAGATGGGGAGGAGGGAGCTGTCGGTGGGGGAGGGCCGACCGGATTGGGTTGGCCGGCGCCATGGAAGACGACCATGCGAGGGAGGCGGCCGAACCTCCTTCAACGGCGGCGACCCTTCAATGGCGGCCCTTCAACGGCGGCGGCCACAGATGGGGGCAGGGCCAGGGTGGGCGGGCGGGGACGGGGCCGGGGTGGGCGGGTGGAGGCGGGGACGGGGCCGAGGTGGGCGGGTGGAGGCGGGGACGGGACCGGGGTGGGCGGGTGGAGGGCGGGGACGGGGCCGAGGTGGGCGGGGGCAGGTTTCGGCGGCGGTGGGGGCAGGTTGCGGCGGCGGCGGGGGCAGGTTGCGTCGGAGCTGCGCGCGGGTCGAGCAAAAGGAGAGGATAAGGGTAGGCACGGGCCCGCGTGGCAATTATTGGCCACCGCCCTTTGCCGTGTGCCGAAAAGAAAGGAACACGGCAAAGACAGCCTTTGCCGTGTACCAGACCGAGACACACGGCAAAGAAGCCTTTGCCGTGTACCAGACGAAGACACACGACAAAGAAACCTTTGCCGTGTACCAGATGGAGACACACGGCAAAGAAGCCTTTGCCGTGTGTTTTCACCTTTTCCGTGTGCCTTGTGGACATTTTTCATTTTCTTTCCTTTTTTCCTTTAAATTGTATTTATTTTAAGTTTTTAGTGTACTATTTGTTAGTATTAGGGGTTAGACGATCCGAGGCATCATAAAATGACCTAACCAAGAGCAAAACAAGAGAGGGATACACCGGGCTACCCCTGTGAGAAGAAAGTCTAGGGGGGTAGACGATCCGAGACCCGCGGATCAGGGTTCCGCAGGAAGAAGCGCTTCGAGGCATCGAAACACCTCCAAACCATGCATGTGACCCTACCATGTATAATAAAGTGTGGTGGCATTATCAAACCTCCTAAACCTGGTTACCAAGTGTGACCCCCTTCACAGACATGCATTGTCCCCTAAAAACGAAGTGTCTGCAGTCTGACTATTAGGGGGGAACTCCCTGTTTCGGTGAAACCAGGGCAGATCTTGTCACAATATGTTTCCAAACATGGTTTTACATCATCAAATGACCTAACCAAGAGCAAAACAAGAGAGGGCTACACCGGGCTACCCCTGTGAGAAGAAAGTCTAGGGGGGTAGACGATGCGAGACCCGCGGATCAAGGTTCCGCAGGAAGAAGCGCTTCGGGGCATCGAAACACCTCCAAACCATGCATGTGGCCCTAGCATGTAGAATAAAGTGTGGTGGAATTCTCAAACCTCCTAAACCTTGTTCCCAAGTGTAACCCCCTTCGCATACATGCGTTGTCCCCTAAAAACAAAGTGTCTACAGTCTGACTATTAGGGGAAACTCCCCGTTCCGGTGAAACCGGGGTAGATCTTGTCACAACATGTTCCCAAACATGGTTTTACATCATCAAATCACCTAACCAAGAGCAAAACAATAGAGGGCTACACCAGGCTACCCCTGTGAGAAGAAAGTCTAGGGGGTAGACGATCCGAGACACGCAGATCAGGGTTCCACAGGAAGAAGCGCTTCGGGGCATCGGAACACCTCCAAACCATGCATGTGACCCTAGAATGTCTAATAAAGTGTGGTGGCATGCTCAAACCTCCTAAACCTGGTTCCCAAGTGTGACCCCCTTCACAGACATGCGTTGTCCCCTAAAAACAAAGTGTCTGCAGTCTGACTATTAGGGGGTAACTCCCTGTTCCGGTGAAATCGGAGTAGATCTTGTCACAACATGTTCCCAAACATGGTTTTACATCATCAAATGACCTAACCAAGAGAAAAACAAGAGAGGGATACACCGGGCTACCCCTGTGAGAAGAAAGTCTAGGAGGGTAGACGATCTGAGACCCGTGGATCAGGGTTCCGCAGGAAGAAGCGCTTCGAGGCATCGGAACACCTCCAAACCATGCATGTGACCCTACCATGTCTAATAAAGTGTGGTGGCATTATCAAACCTCCTAAACCTGGTTCCCAAGTGCGACCCCCTTCACACACATGCGTTGTCCCCTAAAAACGAAGTGTTTGTAGTCTGACTATTAGGGGGGAACTCCCCGTTCCGGTGAAACCGGGGAAGATGTTGTCACAACATGTTCACAAACATGTTTTTACATCATCAAATGACCTAACCAAGAGCAAAACAAGAGAGGGCTACACCAGGCTACCCTTGTGAGAAGAAAGTCTAGGGGGGTAGACAATCCGAGACCCGCGGATCAGGGTTCCGCAGGAAGAAGCGCTTCGGGGCATCAGAACACCTTCAAACCATGCATGTGACCCTAGAATGTATAATAAAGTGTGTTGGCATGCTCAAACCTCCTAAACCTGGTTCCCAAGTGTGACCCCCTTCACAGACATGCGTTGTCCCCTAAAAACAAAGTGTCTGCAGTCTGACTATTAGGGGGGAACTCCCTGTTCTGGTGAAACCGGAGTAGATCTTGTCACAACATGTTCCCAAACATGGTTTTACATCATCAAATGACGTAACCAAGAGCAAAACAAGAGAGGGCTACACCGGGCTACCCATGTGAGAAGAAAGTCTAGGGGGGTAGACGATCCGAGACCCGCGGATCAGGGTTCCGCAGGAAGAAGCGCTTCGGGGCATCGGAACACCTCCAAACCATGCATGTGACCTAGAATGTATAATAAAGTGTGGTGGCATGCTCAAACCTCCTAAACCTGGTTCCCAAGTGTGACCCCCTTCACAGACATGCGTTGTCCCCTAAAAACAAAGTGTTTGTAGTCTGACTATTAGGGGGGAACTCACTGTTCCGGTGAAACCGGGGTAGATCTTGTCACAACATGTTCCCAAACATGGTTTTACATCATCAAATAACCTAACCAAGAGCAAAACAAGAGAGGGATACACCGGGCTACCCCTGTGAGAAGAAAGTCTAGGGGGGTAGACGATCCGAGACCCGCGATCAGGGTTCCGCAGGAAGAAGCGCTTCGAGGCATCGAAACACCTCCAAACCATGCATGTGACCCTACCATGTATAATAAAGTGTGGTGGCATTATCAAACCTCCTAAACCTGGTTACCAATTGTGACCCCCTTCACAGACATGCATTGTCCCCTAAAAACGAAGTGTCTGCAGTCTGACTATTAGGGGGGAACTCCCCGTTCTGGTGAAACCGGGGTAGATCTTGTCACAACATGTTCCCAAACATGGTTTTACATCATCAAATGACCTAACCAAGAGCAAAACAAGAGAGGGCTACACCGGGCTACCCTTGTGAGAAGAAAGTCTAGGGGGGTAGACGATTTGAGACCCGCGGATCAGGGTTCCGCAGGAAGAAGCGCTTCGGGGCATCAGAACACCTCCAAACCATGCATGTGACCCTACCATGTCTAATAAAGTGCGGTGGCATGCTCAAAGCTCCTAAACCTGGTTCCCAAGTGTGACCCCCTTCATAGACATGTGTTGTCCCCCCTAAACAAAGTGTCTGCAGTCTGACTATTAGGGGGGAACTCCCTGTTCCGGTGAAACCAGGGTAGATCTTGTCACAACATGTTCCCAAACATGGTTTTACATCATCAAATGACCTAACCAAGAGCAAAACAAGAGAGGGCTACACCGGGCTACCCCTGTGAGAAGAAAGTCTAGGGGGTAGACGATCCGAGACTCGCGGATTAGGGTTCCGCAGGAAGAAGCGCTTCGGGGCCTCGGAACACCTCAAAACCATGCATGTGACCCTACCATGTCTAATAAAGTGTGGTGGAATGCTCAAACCTCCTAAACATGGGTCCCAAGTGTGACCCCTTCACAGACATGCGTTGTCCCCTAAAAACGAAGTGTGTGCCCCGACTATTAGGAACTCCTGCTCCGTGAAACCTGGGTAGATCTTGTCACAACATGTTCCCAAACATGGTTTTACATCATCAAATGACCTAACCAAGAGCAAAACAAGAGAGGGCTACACCAGGCTACCCCTGTGAGAAGAAAGTCTAGGGGGGGTAGACGATCCGAGACCATGGATCGTGGTTCCACAGAAGAAGCGCCGGGCATCGTAACACCTCCAAACCATGCATGTGACCCTAGAATGTCTAATAAAGCGTGGTGGAATGCTCAAACCTCCTAAACATGGTTCCCAAGTGTGACCCCCTTCACAGACATGCGTTGTCCCCTAAAAACGAAGTGTCTGCAGTCTGACTATTAGGGGGAACTCCCTGTTCGAGTGAAACCGGGGTAGATCTTGTCACAACATGTTCCCAAACATGGTTTTACATCATCAAATGACTTAACCAAAATAAAAACAAGAGAGGGATACACCGGGCTACCCCTGTGAGAAGAAAGTCTAGGGGGTAGACCATCCGAGACCCACGGATCAGGGTTCCGCAGGAAGAAGCGCTTCAGGGCAACGGAACACCTCCAAACCATGCATGTGACACTACCATGTCTAATAAAGTGTGGTGTAATGCTCAAACCTCCTAAACCTGGTTCCCAAGTGTGACCCCCTTCACAGACATGCGTTGTCCCCAAAAAACGGTGTCTGCACTCTGACTATTAGGGGGGAACTCCCCGTTCCGGTGAAACCGGGGTAGATCTTGTCACAACATGTTCCCAAACATGGTTTTACATCATCAAATGACCTAACCAAGAGCAAAACAAGAGAGGGCTACACCGGGCTACCTCTGTGAGAAGAAAGTCTAGGGGGGTAGACGATCCGAGACCCGCGGAATAGGGTTCCGCAGGAAGAAGCGCTTCGGGGCATCGGAACACCTCCAAACCATGCATGTGACCCTAGCATGTCTAATAAAGTGTGGTGGCATGCTCAAACCTCCTAAACCTGGTTCCCAAGTGTGACCCCCTTCACAGACATGCGTTGTCCCCTAAAAACGAAGTGTCTACACTCTGACTATTAGCGGGAACTCCCCGTTCCGGTGAAACCGGGGTAGATCTTGTCACAACATGTTCCCAAACATGGTTTACATCATCAAGTGACCTAACCAAGAGCAAAACAAGAGAGGGATACACCGGGCTACCTCTGTGAGAAGAAAGTCTAGGGGGGTAGACGATCCGAGACCCGAGGATCAGGGTTCCGCAGGAAGAAGCGCTTCGGGGCATCGGAACACCTCCAAACCATGCATGTGACCCTATCATGTCTAATAAAGTGTGGTGGCATGATCAAACCTCCTAAACCTGGTTCCCAAGTGTGACCCCCTTCATAGACATGCGTTGTCCCCTAAAAACGAAGTGTCTGCAGTCTGACTATTAGGGGGAACGCCCTGTTCTGGTGAAACCGGGGTAGATCTTGTCACAACATGTTCCCAAACATGGTTTTACATCATCAAATGACCTAACCAAGAGCAAAACAGGAGAGGGCTACACCGGGCTACCCCTGTGAGAAGAAAGTCTAGGGGGGTAGACGATCCAAGACCCTCGGATCAGGGTTCCGCAGGAAGAAGCGCTTCGGGGCATCGGAACACCTCCAAACCATGCATGTGACCCTAGAATGTCTAATAAAGTGTGGTGGCATGATCAAAACTTCTAAACCTGGTTCCCAAGTGTGAACCCCATCACAGACATGCGTTGTCCCCTAAAAACGAAGTGTCTGCAGTCTGACTATTAGGGGGGAACTCCCTGTTCCGGTGAAATCGGGGTAGATCTTGTCACAACATGTTCCCAAACATGGTTTTACATCATCAAATGACCTAACCAAGAGCAAAACAAGAGAGGACTACACCGGGCTACCCTTGTGAGAAGAAAGTCTAGGGGGGTAGACGATCCGAGACCCGCGGATCAGGGTTCCGCAGGAAGAAGCGCTTCGGGGCATCAGAACACCTCCAAACCATGCATGTGACCCTACCATGTGTAATAAAGTGTGGTGGCATGCTCAAACCTCCTAAACCTGGTTCCCAAGTGTGACCCCCTTCACAGACATGCGTTGTCCCTCCTAAACGAAGTGTCTGCAGTCTGACTATTAGGGGGGAACTCCCTGTTCCGGTGAAACCAGGGTAGATCTTGTCACAACATGTTCCCAAACATGGTTTTACATCATCAAATGACCTAACCAAGAGCAAAACAAGAGAGGGATACACCGGGCTACCCCTGTGAGAAGAAAGCCTAGGGGGTAGATGATCCGAGACCCGCGGATTAGGGTTCCGCAGGAAGAAGCGCTTCGGGGCATCGGAACACCTCCAAACCATGCATGTGACCCTACCATGTCTAATAAAGTGTGGTGGAATGCTCAAACCTCCTAAACATGGGTCCCAAGTGTGACCCCCTTCACAGACATGCGTTGTCTCCTAAAAACAAAGCGTGTGCAGTCTGACTATTAGGGGAAACTCCCCGTTCCGGTGAAACCGGGGTAGATCTTGTCACAACATGTTCCCAAACATGGTTTTACATCATCAAATGACCTAACCAAGAGAAAAACAAGAGAGGGATGCACCAGGCTACCCCTGTGAGAAGAAAGTCTAGGGGGTAGACGATCCGAGACCCGCGGATCAGGGTTCCGCAGGAAGAAGCGCTTCGAGGCATCAGAACACCTCCAAACCATGCATGTGACCCTATAATATCTAATAAAGCGTGGTGGAATGCTCAAACCTCCTAAACATGGTTCCCAAGTGTGACCCCCTTCACAGACATGCGTTGTCCCCTAAAAACGAAGTGTCTGCAGTCTGACTATTAGGGGGAACTCCCTGTTCTAGTGAAACCGGGGTAGATCTTGTCACAACATGTTCCCAAACATGGTTTTACATCATCAAATGACCTAACCAAAAGCAAAACAAGAGAGGGCTACACCGGGCTACCCCTGTGAGAAGAAAGTCTAGGGGGATAGACGATCCGAGACCCGCGGATCAGGGTTCCGCAGGAAGAAGCGATTCGGGGCATCGGAACACCTCCAAACCATGCATGTGACACTACCATGTCTAATAAAGTGTGGTGGAATGCTCAAACCTCCTAAACCTGGTTCCCAAGTGTGACCCCCTTCACAGACATGCGTTGTGCCCTAAAAACGAAGTGTCTGCAGTCTGACTATTAGGGGGGAAACTCCCTGTTCCGGTGAAACCGGGGTAGATCTTGTCACAACATGTTGTCAAACATGGTTTTACATCATCAAATGACCATGTTACATGGACTATGTCCCAACCGGGTATTCGTAAACCTTTCCCGTCCACCCCTCGTGAAAAAGACAAATTTCTGCCGAATTGGTAGGAAATGGGTCAGATATGAATTGCAGGTACATGATCGGATGCTCATGTTTTTTTGTAAAAATCATTTTTAGGGTGACAATTTGATGTTTCTTCAGAGTTCCAATATGCAAGTTTAGGAAGGCTCAGCCCCGAACTAAGAATCTTCGTACTCATCATTTTGACCATAGTTTGGAGGAGGTAAGAAATAAAAAACAAGCTTTGCCGTGTAGGGTGCATAAAGCACACGGCAAAGGCTTATCTTTGTCGTGTGTCTAACTGCAATGGCACACGGCAAAGGACCACCGTCAGCCGCCGTCAGTTTGGCTCGCCTCGGGGGCCGTGGGACCCACCTCTTTGCCGTGCGTTCGTCTTTGTCGTGTGCCTCGATTGGTCTTTGCCGTGCATCCGTTCTTTGTCTTTGCCGTGCATCAGTTCTTTGCCGTGTGTCTCTTTTCATCTTTGCCGTGTACCCTTTGTTTGCCGTGTGTTTTGTTTGGAATCTACCGTGTGGGTGCTCTTTGTCGTGTACTTCTGGACCACCTCACGACAGAGAACATCTTTGCCGTGTTCCCGCCCTTTTGGCACACGGCAAAGGACGGAGGCGACGGCAGCGAGAATTTTTCCCGTAGTGTGTTAATTAAATGAAGTTTTTGTTCATGATTATGAAGTGCTGAAGTGTTTGTTCATGGTGCGGTAATACAAGGTACTCCCTCTGTAAAAAAAACAGATGCACTACAAGCATTTCGTGCTGCAAAAAATTACTCCAACAGATACCCTATAGGCATTTGGGGCAAAAATTTATCTCCAAGAGATGCCCTATTAGACATTTGATTTTAGGCGAATGAATTTGTACTCCCTCTTTGCAAATGTAGTGCATAGGAGATATTTAAAAAAATCAAACAATGTCAAGTTTGACCAAGTATGTAGGAAAAAGTATAAACATTTTGAATACCAAATCAATATCATTAGATTCATCGTGATGTATATTTTCGCATGGTAAACTTTTGGTATTTCAGATATAGTTAATTTTCTAATAAAAACTTGATCATAGGCGATGAAGTTTGACATTACAAAAACTTATATACACTATATTGTGACAACGAGGGAGTAAACAAACTCTTTTTATGTATTTTTGGGAAAAAAACTTTAGCAAGAAGAGATAAAAATGTCGGTGCATGCGAGGCCACAAGAGTATGAAGCTGGATAGGTACTTGATTAATGGAAAAAGTAGCCGAGGTCCGCGAACAAGCGAGCAACTAAACGTTCCCAGATCACTGCTCAAATTTCCGATGAAAATAGAAGAGAGGATTTGCCGGGGCAGGGAGTTCCGTCAAGCAAACTGATGCGATTTTGGAGCACTTCATTCACTCAATCGACCAGGATAGAGTTCATGTACAAGGCAAAAAAATGGCGACGCTAGGTGTGATCTCGTATGCAGTACACCGGCAACAACGGGATTTGGGCACACCCGTGATGAGTTAGCGGTTGCTCTGTATGGACCAGCACTTTGCAACATAACAGACGACGTACATACTGTATCAGGCACACATAAAAGTATAGTTTCATACTAGTAAGAAGCTCGAGCTTTGCATACTATAGCATTGTAGCATAGATAATTCTTTTCATTGATAACAAGCCATCGTAAAGCAAGTTGAACAAAAAAACATAGATGTCTGACATCCTGGAACATATTTAAGTAGCAAGGGTACTAGAAAAATGCGGGAAAATTTAGATAAATTCTTGGTTTTGCCACAATCAAACCGAAGAGGGCAGTGGCTCAATCAAGTAGAAAGTTTGGAGACGAGCTCCTTGAGTACAGATGGGCAGCTGCTCCTGACATGCTCGAAGCCATCGTTCGCCACGACTGCCTTGAGGATGTTGCCCGGAGAGGCGAGGAACTTGAAGCACATGGCCTTGAGCCCACGACAGGAGTGCTGCTCAGCCAGCGCCAGCGAAGTCGCTGCGGTGCTTGCGTCCATGTGCTTGCAGAGCTTCTCCACGCAGAGCAACTTCAGCCTCTCCAGGTTATACCTGTCAGCCGCAACGAGCAAATGCTGAGCCACCACGACCACGTCCCCGTCGTCCATGGGCGGCAGCGAGTCCGTGTAGATGAAGTAGAGCATTGCCTTGAACACTTCAGCCTCAATGTCAGTGATGCGTATAGAAGCATCGGTGTTCTCCTGCATCGGTCCAAACAGCTCGGCCATGAACACCGACGACCGAGCGGCCAGCACGCACCTGTGCGCCGTAATAGTCTCACCACCGACCTGGAACGTCACATCTGACCCCTCGCCGCTCGAGAGAAGCTGACCGAAATGGCGGCGCATGTCGGATGGCGGCGCTGCGACGTGCAGCGAGATGGGCTCCGTGAAGATCTCCCTGGGCACGGTGATTTCGCACTTGACGCTGAAGACATCGTCCTTGAGGTAAATTGATTCCTCCAGGTCCTTCCTGGTGATGAGCTGAGCACAGCCCCATTGTGCCGTCTGCGTATTGCTGGAGAAGGTGCAGCAAGTCTGGCTGTCCGTGCCACGCGACGGCACCGGCTCTCCGTCCTGGTCGAGCAAACTAATCTTGTACCGTGCATTGACTTCGCCGACACTAGTAGCGTCGACAAGATAGAGATAGATGGATATCCAACCAGCTTGGCCTGCCGCGAGACCGTCGGGAAAGTACCTGATGTACCAGCGATGGCGTCCGACGACGAACGTCTCGGACTTGATACCTTTGCCGGCGACGAGGCTCTTGGTGCGGGAGTACCCGTCGATCTTGAGGATGTGCGAGCCAGACACAGGCAGAGGCCGGGCCACGATTGCCGACGCGGTCTGCCATAGCGACCCGCCGGCGTCGCCCACGGACGACAGGGAAGAGCTGGACATGGCCAAGTCTAGAGTGGAAGGAGTTAATTCGATGCTGGGAAGAATGGCAGACGGCGATGGGAGTTCGCGACTCGTGATCTTCTTATAGACGGCGATGGTGGCGAGCTTAATGCACGGTCTGCATTGATCAGGCGCATCACACGAGCAGTCCGCCAGCCGCAGCAGTGGAGCGTGTTCCCGCGCACACCGATCGAAGAGGCGCCGCATGACACTGCTTGCGATTTTTTTTTTTTTTGCGGGCAGTCACGCTTGCGATTCTAATCGCTGGCGTGTACCCTTTTCCGAGGAGACGCATGGTCTTCCTGTTTTCCCGAAATTTCACAAACGGTATTTCAAGGTTTAAAATTTCTGAAAACAAATTTACATGTGCACATACTCTTGGAAGTTAGAAGTTGGGTGTGTGAAATTTCAGTATGAAATACACGTACGTTATACTCTTGGATACAGAAAAGGGAAAATTCTGATAATTGCCGATGATGTTCGGTGAAATGCGAACACCATCATTCATCAGCTACATATGCGGCACCAAATGTGCTTTTTTGCAGGTGTCTACATGCTGCATAAACAAAATTCCCGCATCGTAAAAAAAATGGAAAATGATGTACATCCCCCGGGATACCTCGACTCGCATCGTCCGCCTTGACACAACGACGCGTGTCCCCGGTGGACCCCACCATGGACGTGTCTCCTTCCCTCGTCTCCCTGCCTTATCCTCTCGATGCATGCGAGCAACAGACCGAGTCCCACCTCCCTCCCCTTCCGTCGTGAGCCGTTGTAGCTCCGGCGGCAACCGAATCCTGTCGCCCTCCACTCCGGTGGCGGCGGCCACCTCCTCCCCTCCGTCTCCCTTCCTCCCTCCCTCCATTTGTTGTCTCCATGGCTGCTCGATTTAAAATCATGGAGGCACATCTTCGATGTCCAAGCAGCGAGGTGATGGCGCTGGCTCCGGCGGGCGACGTTGCTGCACCTACGCCCTCCACTCTCGCCGGCAGGGGCTGGATAGGCGAAACCTTGCCCCTGCGTGTCGCCTTGCTTCCCTACCCTAGCAGCGTTGTCTCCGGCGACGCCCCGAGATATCCTCCCTCCCGCAGGCCTCGAGGAGGAGAATGAGGCAGGCGCAGTCACCGACAAAGATAAGCCTGAGGTCACGGCGCCATCTGCACCACGCCCACAGCCGCAGGACGACTGCCGTTGGAGATGTCGGCCTCCCCGGTAGTCGTGGTTGCTACCAACGGCCGACGACGCTGCTGCAAGGGGTACGAGAGGCTGCTAGCAACGGCTGATGGTGTTGCTACCTGTACGGTGACGGATTTTTGCTACCGACGATCAGTGTCGTCGCTACGAAGGCCATTAGATTTGCTACAACCAGTCTTGTGGGTTTGCTACGAGGTGTCCGGCGATGTTGCGGGCGAGAGTGTCTGGCGATATCTCCGGCGAAATTAGTTTCTTGCTACATTAGAAGAACTTTGTTGCAACAACCGTCTTGTGGTTTGCTACATTAGAAGAACTTTGTTGCTACAACCGTCTTGTGCTTTTGCTACAACAGTGTCAACTTTTTGCTATAAGGTCTCTGACGAGAGTCAGTAGCGAGTTTTTTCCGGCGAGATCGATTTTGCTACATTAGCACAACTTTTTGCTGCATGGTCTCCGACGAGGTCTCCGGCGAGACGTTCTATTTTCTAAAACGAACCATTTTTTTGTTGCTTCGGAAGCAAAAGCGGGAACATATGCAGCAAAAATGTGTGTTTTGCAGCAAAAACGGGATTTGGGGTGATTTTGGTGAACACGTGTCACGCAGGGATGGGAACTCCCCATCATCCGGGGGACGCCTAGCAGTTTCCTAAAAAAATCTCTATTTTCACGTGTTTTTCTCTGTGTTTACTGCTTTCTATGAGTGTCATGGGCTTACTGTCATCGTGTCCACGACCTGTGGTCCTCCAACATTCCCAACCACATAAGATAGTCTAGCCTAAACAGAGTAGGTCGTTCCGCCCGGGAGTTGTAGGACAGGAAACAGCCCTCCCGGGTCACTCGCACGACTGCAGGGCGCCCACATCCAAACCCTAGCAGACCCTCTCCTTCTGGACGCTGCTGCTGCACCCTCTTTCTGGTCAGCGGTGGCGGGCAGGCCTTGGTCACCGAAGGTGATGGACGGTTTGCGCGGCCTCCGTCGATCTCCTTTGCGTGGGGTAGGCACCTTGAGGCTGCGCCGGTGGATCCAGGTTGCGGCTGGCGACGCTCCAGCACGCAGGCTGGCGACTCAGATGGGAGGCACGAAGGAGCAGAAGGGGATCTAGTGCGATCCTCGAGGCAGCTGCCCTGTGGCGATGCTGCTCCCGGCGTCGGCTCAATCTATGGGTTCAGCCATGGGCTCAAAAGGACCAATGGCTGACCCACTCGTTTCGCTCGCCAGAAGCCGGCAAGCGGTGTGGGGACTGTCGGTTCGGCCCGAATAATGGTGGCGGTCCAAGGGTTTCTTCAGCGCAAAGGCAAAGATCTGCTTGTTGCCTGCCATCGTTGATTTGGAATGGAGAGACGTGTTCCGGAAGGCTCCGCCGGCGAACTCCTATGGGCGCATCATGCCCGGAGATTGTTGGATCGGAAGCTATTCAATCTTTCGCACCCATGTTTTTTCTGGCCATTTGGTTTCAGTGGGAGTGTTGCGAAGCTCTGTTGTTTTTTACATCATGTGTCATGTATTCGACGATGCATGGTGAAGTCGGATATGGAGAATGTCAGAAAAGCTGAAACTTGAGGACAACGATGGTGATTTGAGTCTTTGTGGCGATGAGAAAATGGTTGTGTGATCTGTGACTCGCAGCAGCGACTGTTTGTGGGTGCGACAACACAAGAGGAGTTCCCAGTCTTTATTTGCATGGTAAAAATCCAGGATCTGACCTTAATTGGTTGTGCCTGGCAATGAGCTTGTTGAAGGCATTGTTTTTGGAACAAGAATTTTCCTAAGGATGAAAACCTATGATCGCTGATCGGGCAACGACGGCGTTTGTGCATTATTTTCTTTTTGAAGGCATTGCTATTGGAGTGGTTGCACTACTGGTGATGTTATGGTGGTGTTAGTGTTTTTTTTGAGGAATCTCGTTCTCTGTAGCAGGACTTTTCTTTTTATAATTTTTTTTTTCTGGGTTGTGTGCATCCGTAAGGCTGTTAGGACATGTGTTATTACAGAGGTTGGGTGTAATTGATATCTCCGTGATATTAATATATACACTTTTCAAAAAAATAAAAAAAATAGTCCAGCTGAGATCATTGTGAACTGTGTCTAGCTACCACATCGATCCAGCTATGTGAGAAGACCTGGGCTCTTCCCGTTGAGTTCTTTGAGAAGTGCTAGGGATACCTCAACTACTCAATATCTCATAGGGTAGACTTCAGCGTATGGAGTAGAAATATGCAATTTCCATTAAGCGTTTGTGCAGGGCAGTATTTCTGAATTTTACTGTTGTGCCAGAGCTAAACATTGTCGTTATGCCCAGCATTTCGGATTAGGCTGGTCATAGCGGAGAGTAACATACTACCTTTATAGTGGAGAATAATATAGAAATGATATCATGCAAAGTATCATTTATTAGATAATGATATACTCATTTCTCCTTGGTATGTGCGTTGTTACAGTAACTACTCTATCTTCCTCTCTCTTTATTAACTCACTGCCACATAAGCAATTTTATTGAGTTTGACCTTTAGTTACTGCTGAAGTTACTTGCACTATGACTAGCCTTAATGGTTGTGCACTTATCTTGGGAGTACCTACACTAAGTGTGAGACTGTCCCATTTGTCTATCCATGATTTAATCCGCCGCTAGAGAATTCGTGAGATGATCCTGATCCGAGGCGCGCCCTACCTCTGGCGTGCCATCCGGTCTGTCTCGCCTGCCATGAAGGTCTACGGGGATGCGGTGGACCACGGCCCCATGCTAGTGAGTGGGGAAGGGTGTACTTTTGTGTAGTTTACTACTCCCTCTGACCCATATTAGTTGACTCAAATTTGCCTAGATTCGGATGTATCTAGCACACTTGACTAGATACATCCGTTTCTAGATGAATCTAAGTCATCTAATATGGGTCAGAGGGAGTATCATTAATGTTAAGTCATGCAGTAGTTACTTTTATATGTGAACTTCACTAACTAACCCGTATTTCTATTATGGCATTTTCAATAACTATTTGTCTTGGCACCTCTGTGTAGTGTTTGTGTAGATCACATTGCAAGAACATAGATACATCTTGAATCATGTAATCTGTTGCTTAAATTTCTAATTGAATGCTTGCTTTGGTGCATCAAGTGGCTGGAGTCGTGGTGGAGGCTTTCGGTGGTGTGGGCGGTGGCTGCCCGCAGTGGATGTGGTTGAATTGTGGCGGAGGACTGATATGCAGTGGAGACTACCGCACAAATGATAGCGGCAAGGCATCGGCGAAGTGGGCCCTCCCGACTGTGGGGTGATGACCGCCTTGGAGGAGGGGCTAAGAATTGTGGCACGTGGGGTGGTGGGGTGATGTGACCGGAGTGCTTCTTCAAGATCTTCTATGTGGAGAGAGGAAAAAAGGCTCAACGAATTTCTCTCCTGCTTTCACTATAAAACTTGAAGTGGTTGCATCGTGTGTCATGTTGTTCTGTTGTTGCAGTTCTAGCATGATGCAATACTACACCAGTTGTGATTGCAACTCATCACATACTGAAATTTCTTTTTACCAGCACTGTCAATTCAGCTAGTCCAACCTCATTGCATTAGATTGCTACTGGGTACCACTTCATTGTAGAATGGAGATGGTCAGTAGTAAACTTTTGATTGATTAATCAAACTCATCTAAACTTTCAATTGATTTATTAAACTCATATAAGCTAGATTCGATTAATTTATATTACTATGCTCGTTTTATTGATAGGTTATTGACTTTACCAACTAGTTTGACAACATTAAAATGTGACAAGGTAGATTATCTAGTAGAAAAGTTAGACTTGTCCATTTTTTGGGAGCTCAAAATGACTTGTTATGTTAGAGTTCAAGATTGAGATGATTGATTGATTGTACATGGTTGGTAGATATGAAAAATGAAAAAAAAACTCCCGTGACGCCTAGAATTAGGTGACCAAGGTGGCACCACCACTCCTCCCCACGCCATTATCGGGCGTCATGCCAGGCAAATCCCAGACGGTGACGGCAGCGGAGGGATCTCTCCCCTCGGGTAGCGTGGTGCTTAGATGCTCTCTAGGTAATAGTTAACTACCCGTTACTTATGGAGTTACTCAGGTGGTGAAGATGTAGTTGCAATCATGTACTTATAGTTAAACTAGGTGTTCTAGGTATAGTTATCAACCGATTACATATGAGTTATCCATGTGCTCATGGTAGAGTTACCCAAGTGTGTATAGTATAGCTATCATCTCCAAAATGACATAAATTACCATGCTATATAGGTAGTTGTTATCCACCCATTTCTTATGAGTTAAGCGGGTGTTTATGGTAGAGTTATCAATCTAGTATTTATAGAGTTACCCGGTGTTAAGGGTACAATTACCAAGTGATGTTACGACATCGTCGAACTTTCTAAGATGTCTTCCTAGGTCTTCATCTTCCCTTCCACTGAAAGCTTTTTCCTGCAAAAT
The DNA here is from genome assembly GCA_023614405.1 of Avena insularis. Classification (NCBI taxonomy): domain Eukaryota; kingdom Viridiplantae; phylum Streptophyta; class Magnoliopsida; order Poales; family Poaceae; genus Avena; species Avena insularis. The sequence continues at coordinate 258,167,536 of CM042690.1, read as the reverse complement.
TTTAATAATTTCACCATCAAAACGATATTATCTAACTCCAGGATTAGGGAATTCTATTGGTTGCTTAAGAAATTCAGAACTTGGAGCACTGTATTCTCTGAGAGTTTTCTCAGGTTTCTTGGAAGTTGTCCTGCAAATAGACATGATTTCCGTTATATCACTCAAGTTTTTAACACAACTTTATTTGATCTTAAAAGTTTTTCAATAATTTCCTCGCATCTTTGAGCAGGCACATGATCAATATAATCTGATAAATAGGTCCTACCAGAGCGTGTAGACCCTTTGTCTCCTAGGGAGAATATTTTGTAGTAGTAACACCTGAAATGTTATGGGTTAATCCCGTGGGTGGCCCGATCTTCACGGATCTCGTGGTCAAATCGATGGGAAAGCAAGGGGAAAGGGAGAAGGTAGCGGAAGCGGACACACACCTCAAGAAGAACACGATGAACACACGCAAAACTCACACGATACAAGGCCGATTGCTCTCGCCGGTGGCCACAGGTCCGATAGAATCCTCGCAAGGAAAGATCGATCAACGTGCTCCTGTCAATCCCAAGCGAAGAGGGAAGAACACCTTGGAGAGGGTCTTGACAACTACGCTCACGCACTCGCAAACGTAGGCCTTGTACAACGAGGGAGGCACGATGCAAACTCCAATGAGGTGGTGACAATAGTCGAACCCCTTTGGTAGAAGGGGATGAGGCAAAACTAGAGATTCCACAGAGGGGGTTTTCTTTAGTCTATCATCTATGCCTAGGGTTACATGAGGGGGTGGGGGCACTATATATAGGCCAACCACTAGTTTCAAGGGTACTTTAGGAATAAAAGAGGAAAGTCTGGGCGGACTAAGGGGTACATGGGCCAAAGGCCCAGCTGGTGGAAAGCAGGCCCATACACTCAGGATGGAGACTCCGGTGTGGACCGGAGATTCCGGTCGATCTCTGGTCCGGCTCCGGAGTGGCCTTCCGGCAGTCCTCGAGCTCGATCTGGGGGTCAGTACGAAGATGGGCCGGGGACTCTGGGGTATGCAGGTCGGAGACTCCGGTGTCTTCAGGCCGGAGACTCCGGTGTGGCCGGAGACTCCGGTGTGGCCGGAGACTCTGGTGTGCGCAGGCCGGAGACTCCGATGCTCCAGATGTTGCTTCTTCCGTCTTCTCTTCCAAGCCTCCATCTTATCGGGCTTGGTGCTCCAGGCTTCCTCCCGTGCCTCCGTACTTGTTGGTGTGAACCTATCATGAATATGGAACAGAGTATGAAGTAGTATACCATTCAAGAGGGTAGGAAGTGGGTTCACATAGAGGAACGGATTCACCTTGGGAGTCCATGACGACTTGGCATAAGTTGGAGACCATGATGTGGTAATGACCGAAGGTCGGGCTACATAATCTCCCCTCCTTTCAAAAAGAGTCGTCCTCGACTCTACATGCTCATCACAAAGTAGAAGATGTCGAGAGACCTTCTTGATCCTGGGTTCACCATATAGTCGTCCTCAGGAAGATTGAATTGACAACACCTCAATGTTCCTTCACCTTCTATGAATCCTACAAAGCTCACAACAAAAGCGAAGCAACACTCAAAGCATAGCCAATTCATGAAGATAATAGCATGAGTTCTCAAGTAGAAGGAAGTCACCTTATGATGTAGAGATGGCTCGTTGAAGGGCAGCCATAGGTAACTCTCTTCGATTCGTCTTGTCAACTCTTTGTCCATAGAGGTTGACGCGTACGCAATTGTACCTTCACACAAAAAAGACCAAGCAAAATATGTTTGTTTGTGATAGAGGAGCATGTCATTTGTGGCATGTCCATTATTGTTCACAACACTATTAGCACAGCTCAAGTATAGCAAACAAAATGCATATGCAAGGTCAAGGTGCATGGAACTCGTTTGAAAATCATCCAAATGTGGGAACTCAAAAACTCCATAAAACATCTTAGTGTGGCACTCAAAGCAATTGACTAAAATATTGATCAACATCTTTGATGCAAGAATAGGAGAATTCGGCAAAAACACATGCGGAAGAATATCCAAAACAACATCATTATGTGTGCAAACCAACCATTGGAAAGAGAAATTGTTCGATATGTTGGATTTCACACACGAATCATCAAACTCAAATCTCATGGGCATATGAGTATCGCAAGCGGAAGCAAAAACAACATGTTTGCAAACAAACCATATGAAAGAGCAAGTGGTCCTTATGTTTGTTGCAACAACAATACGAGAGACTTGGAAGCTCTCATGACAATACATGCTCATAATGGCATTATGGTTGCACATGAAACATCGGAAAGAGAAATTCTTCAACATTTTTGTTGCAGCACACAAAGCATCAATATCCAATAGCAACAAAACATGATTGTCACAAGGTGAAAGAATACCACTAACATGCTTGCAAGCAAACCGTAGGAAAGAACAATTTTTCAACATGAAAGATGCAAAGCATGCAAAAGGTATCAGAGCTAGTTTGATCTTGAACTCACTTGGGGGATGCTCTCTAGAGCTCTTTTTGTCAACTCGTGCTCAACCGAGGTTGACATTATTGTGCGGGTACCTACACACATCAAGCTCAAAAGGAAGAATGTGTGTGCATGGTAGAGAAACACATCATACATCAGGACATATCTCTTCTTGTGCACATCACCATTAGTGTCAAGCAAGTGTAACATAGGTGCATGGTGAGTATGCAAGTGTTGGACATGCTTATCATGGCATTTACTAAAATCTCCAAAATTTGAGAAAGCTATGGGGGCCATCTCAATAGAAAGCATATGAGGATTATTGTTGCAAGCAAAACAAGTGTAGGAGCAATCATCCATATTGCAAGCAACGGGAGAAATTGTAAAACACTCATGACAAAGCATGATCCGAGGGGTAGCATTATGATTATCATTGCAAGCGAAACATTGGAAAGAGCAATTGTTCAACAAAGTGCAAGCAATGATATCATCAACTTAACATTTAGAGCATGGCATGTCTATGGAAATATCATGACAATAAAAGGAATCCACATAGTCATCATGATGCATAGCAAGATCAACACATGGGAATAAGAGTGGAACATATGTTATGTCACAAGTATCATCCATAGCATGCAAGTCATCACAAGTCATCATGTCCACTAGTGGGATCATGGCATCATCAACACCCTTATTTTTACCTTGTTCATACCTCTCATATGAAGTGGGATTGTGGTAGTGTTGGCATCCATGTGGGCGACTTCTTCATCATGTATGGGGATGGCATCATCTTCATCCAAGTTTGGCGCTTCTTGATCCATGGAACCTAGCACGTCATGAGGAAACACACTAGAGGTAGAGGGTAAGTTGTTAGAAATCAAAGTGGTCTCACATGACCTATCAACTACCACTCTCAACTCACTCGGTGTATCACGCATGCCCTCCAAATGGAAGCACTCAATCTCACGTATGGCGGAGTCACTCATCGCACTCTTGCTTTCACTCAAGTGGGCTAAGTGGCTCTCATACTCACATGGGATTGGTACCACATCATCACTCAAGCACATAGGGATAGGCTCAATTCTCTCAACTTCATGCGCCTCCTTTGGTGAAGGTAAAGTCCCATGCTCACCATTCTTGACCTTGTCACCGTCTTGAAGTAGTGGTGGAAGTTGGCTCATGTTGTTGTCGAGAGCGGTGCTCGGATCGACTTCATCACATATGTGACCTTGGCTTCCTCCATCTTGAAGTGTAGACTCTTGGCGTGAAGCTTAATGGCGTGGAGGAGAGCTTGCTCTTGGTGCCCTTTTGGTGGTGGCACGAGTATTTGAAGGTGCCTTATGATGGTATCGACGGAGGTCATTGGCGTCCTTGCCAAAGGTTGATGTAGATGGCGCACTTGGTCATCCACATGACGCTCACGACGATTCTCCTTTTCCTTGGCACTCTTCTTTGTGAGGCGTTGTAATGAGCGCAAGCATCATTAGTCTTGGCCATCATGCTCATGGTTTTGGCGAAATTGTTGTCCATGTCGCTCTTGAAGTTATTGAGGGAGCTTTTGAACTTGTCCATTTGATGGTGGACCTTGGCGCTCTCGAGGTGTAGGCTCCATCTTGGTCGACACGACTTGAGGAGCTTGTCGTTGTCGTTCTTGAAGTCTTCCATGCTTGGGGAGTTATTGTTGTTGTAGAACTCCATATCACCCAAGCATGTGGAGCCATTGTCGGTGTAGTGCTCCATCATGTCATCCATGCTTGTGGAGGCGTAGGCATGGTGGCTCATCGTGGATTGTTCATAGATATCATCCTCGGATCCGGAGTTCCTAGACATGCTTCACAAGACCAAGTGGTGTATATAGAAGTGGTAGGGGGTTAGGGATGCAACATCAAACCTTACTTTACCTTGGAAGATAGTATCGTGCAAGTGGCAACACTTGAGAACAATCAAAACCAAGCGAAGTGAAGTTCACGCGGAACACCAAAACCAACTAACCACTAAAAAAAACACACACACACACACACACAAAGCTTATGGTGGATAGGTATGGAAGGTGGTGTGTCCAAGAACAATCCGAAATCAAGATATTGTAATGGCAAGTAAAGAACCACGATGATCACAAAGCAAAACAAGTCAATCCACAAGATAAGAATTATATACAAGGAAACACACATGGTGGGATAAATGGGACTTGTGCGACGGATAAAGTGAGCTAAGAACCAAATGAATACCTAGCGAAGACTATAAGCTCGTGTCGCACAAGTGCAAGGAGAGACGCTAGTTCGATTGCAATAAAATTGGTGGGCTACAAGATATGCACAATAAGTGTCACCTATTTGATGTTCATTGAGCTTGCGCTTCCTATTCTATAAGGCACTTGTTTCTTTCTTTCTTTTTCTTCTTTTTCTCTTTTTCTATTTTTTTCTCTTTTTCTTTTATTTTTCTCTTGCCTCTTGCTTGTGCCAACAACTATACAACATAACTATATGTGATAGCACGGTCACAACTTTTGCTCGAAATTCTACAAGGTATCAAATATGCATAGCCCAAGCAATCATAGAAGGAACTAGTCTTAATAGGTGTTTGGTGTTTGCAAAGATAGTGTAGTTCACAAAGGAATGCAAGTGGGGAGAAGACGCGAAATGTTTATACCTTTCGTCGCTGATCTTCACCCTTTATTGGTGGATTCTGCCTTGCTCATGGAATTTGGATGGAGTAGATAGAATGAACCATGGATATGATGATGTAGATCTCCTTCTCCTCTTCAAAACGAGCTAAAGAACACTAAAATCCGAGTTCGTATGCAAAAGTTATGCTCGAAACCGTGAAGCAGATTTTTCTGTCAGCAGGTGGGGCGGAAACTCTGGTCTGGGAGTCCAGAGTCTCCGGTCTGGAGTGACTCACACCGGAAACTCCGATCCGGGGCCGGAGACTCTGGTCTGGGTGATTTCTGCACGTCAAGAACATGAATAGGAGGTGTTTTGGGCAGAAAAACTCGAACCAAAACCTCAAATTGGTGGGGGAAATCAAGAAATTAGGCCATCGGAACACAGGGAAAGGTAGATCAACAAGTTTAGCAAGTAATCCACGGATCAAAACCTAACAAAACGCACTCAAATCACAAATCGATCCAAAACATGAATTGGGGCTATTTTGGTGAAAATTTCGAATTTATGGGGGAAAAGACCAAATCGAGGAGAAATCCGTGGCAACCAAAAGCCGCTGATACCAGATGTTATGGGTTAACTCCGTGGGTGGTCCGATCTTTACGGATCTCATGGTCAAATCGATGGGAAAGCAAGGGGAAAGGGAGAAGGTAGCGGAAGCGGACGCACACCTCGCGAAGAACACAATGAACACACGCAAAACTCACACGATACAAGGCCGATTGCTCTCGCTGGTGGCCACCGGTCCGATAGAATCCTCGCAAGGAAAGATCGGTCAACATGCTCCCGTCAATCCCAAGCGGAGAGGGAAGAATTCCTTGGAGAGGGTCTTGACAACTATGCTCACGCACTTACAAACGTAGGCCTTGTACAACAAGGGAGGCATGATGCAAACTCCAACAAGGTGGTGACGATAGTCAATCCCCTTTGGTAAAAGGGGATGAGGCAAACTAGAGATTCCACAAAGGGGCTTTTCTTTAGTCTATCATCTATGCCTAGGGTTACATGAGGGGGTGGGGGCACTATATATAGGCCAGCCACTAGTTCAAGGGTACTTTAGGAATAATAGGGGAAAGTCTGGGCGGACTAAGGGGTACATGGGACAAAGGCCCATCTGGTGGCACGTAGGCCCATACGCTTAGGCCAGAGACTCCGGTGTGGGGTCTAGAGACTCCGGTGTGTACCGGAGATTCCGGTCGGTCTCTAGTCCCACTCCGGAGGGGCCTTCTGGCTGTCCTCAAGCTCGATATGGGGGTCAGTACGGAGATGGGCCGGAGACTCCGGGGTATGCAGGTCGGAGACTCAGGTGTCTTCAGGCCAGAGACTCCGGTGTGCACAGGCCGGAGACTCCGGTGCTCTAGCTGCTGCTTCTTCCATCTTCTCTTTCAAGACTCCGTCTTGTCGGGCTTGGTGCTCCAGGCTTCCTCCCGTGCCTCCGTACTTGTTGGTGTGAACCTATCATGAATATGGAACAGAGTATGAAGTAGTATACCATTCAAGAGGGTAGGAAGTGGGTTCGCATAGAGGAACGGATTCACCTTGGGAGTCCATGACGACTTGGCATAAGTTGGAGACCATGATGTGGTAATGACTGAAGGTCGGGCTACATCATGAAATGTCAAGAGACAAACACTTCGTGCTTAGCTCCCCGGCAACGGCGCCAGGAAATAGCTTGATGTCTACAAGTGCACAAATCATTTGTAGCTAGTTTCGAAGTATAGATATCGATCCCACAGGGAGCCCAAAGGTAAGTGTTTTATGGTGAAGTCTCTGTCGCACCCAAAGTTGTCACAAGTCTTCGAGTGAATTGACTGCAAGTGTAAAAATGATAATGGAATTTGGATTAAACTGGTTGTATTAAATAATACTAAAATGTAAACTTTAGAAATAAAAAAAGCATAAAGGTAAAGAAAGATTCAGTTGTTTGTTGTTTTCTGCAGATGGCGAAAGAGGCACAAGGAGATACAGTTCATGGTGATAATGAATGTGCCAGATGGACGAATAATGAGTGTAACAATTATAATCTTATAAGTACATGTGTAGGCGAGCAACCCATAATTAGCCGAAACTCCTCTTGGTAGATTTCATCCCAACTTCAATAATCCTACTAATCTGTTACCAAAACCATGGTCAGACACTAGATGATTAAGACCCTTCAGGTTGCTTAGCGATTAAGCTCCTTGGATCGGACTAATGCAATAAGCACGATGGTTCCTTGTTATTCTCGAGTCTACTAGTTTTCCATTGATATCCCCGTGTCACTCGGGGGTCGCCGGTTTGCTAGCGAACAAGATCCTATCTATGTAGAATAAATCATCATGTTGTCAGGGCCCTTAATTGGACAACAAGCATTAGGCATCCCATAGATAGTCAAGCACACATAATATAGTAATTAGAATAGATCACAAACTAATGGAAAATATATATAGAGGCACATCACATCTCACCAATTCCTTACATCTCCCACGCCCAAGGAACTTACTCACACATGAGAGAATAAAGCATCATTAGTATAATTAAATAAAAGGAGTTCTTCTCGATATTACCGTGGAGATCCACAATAAGAATAGAAAAGTAATCCAACACAATTCAAAATGGGAAGAAACAATCTTAAACCCTAGTCTTGCAAATTGAAGATCTCTCTCTCTCTCTCTCAAGTACAAGTAATGGCTATGTGGGTGTATTGGCTAGGAGGTCGAAGATCATGGAGCATGATGAAGAACGTCTTCCCCTTCTTCTCCGGATCTATTCTTTCTCCCTTCTGGATGGGATGGCGGCTGCTTTGTTGTGTTTTCGTCCTTGGTCTCTTCATGGAAGTTGTCCCTTTTGACAAGACAGAGGCGGTGGCAGCTATATGGCGGGAACTATACGACCAGAAAAATTGTTCCCGCCGTATAGTTGCTCGTTAAAGCCTCTGTACGCTTCCCTCGATTTCTTCCAAAGAGAGACTTGGTTGTTTTCGCTTGAATATTGTGTTTCTCTAGTTAAAACCTTCTGTTGACATTCAGGACGTGAAACACACATTAAAAACCAAGTTTTCTTTGCTGCCGAAGTATTAGCGTTAGGTAAAGCTACAAAACAATCAAATCCGGGAGAAACCCATCAATAAAAACCATAAAAAATGTGTTGAATCTCATAGATATCAACTCCCCCAAGCTTAGATGTTGCTCGCCCTCGAGTGACAAGGAAATAAAGAGGAATAGCGGAGATTCAAGACTAAAATAAAAGAACTTACAAGATTGGATTGGTGTCAAATTCTTTTCTTCACAATCCCTGCAATCTTAAACATGATGATTCAAGTATTTACAAGATTGCACTGAGTCCACTTCCTAACCACGTATATCTTGCTAGCAAATAAATCGTATGCCCGAGCAAGTGTCAAAAGTCTAGCTAGGAAAGTGAGACAAATTCTTTTGGTATCTCTCTTCGCTAAGAGATGAAAACGTTTTTCTCTTGTGTCTTTAATCAATTAAGAGTTCTCAAGTTGGCACCAAAATATTCAATTTAAGAACAACTCATCTATTCCCATATCAAAATTTCAAGACTCTCAAAGCACCTTTTTCCTTCCTTTGCCTTTCAAAAACTTCAGCTCTTTCATAGAGAAGTCATACCACTATTTTTAACATGTTAATTGGGACCGTGTTATGCACTCGTGACCATGCCAATGGATATGTTGAGCAATAACGGGTTAGAGGATTACTACAACTTCACTTGGAACATGAAACCACGAGGAAACTAAAATTTTACCTGTCATAGCATTGCTGCTATAGACATTTACATAACCCAATAGCCAAAATCAAGTGGTTTCCCAAATTTAGATCGTTCGTTGGCCAGCGGAGTTAATAGTTCCCCATGGAGCACGACAATGTTGTAATGATACGCGTAAAGCAATATCTTATGGTAATTATTAGAAAAAGAAGTGGCATAATCTCTACTACTTCGAAGCATCCATTTTATCAAGCAATTTCATTCAAGGGTACTATCGAGTCTATTTATGTTAAGCTCAAACGGGATGGAGTAGTTCTAAAATCAAATTCTTTAGGATAAACATGGACTCAAGTCATCTTTTGGGTGCTTTTTCTTGTTGTAAAAATGTAGGAAATATGTTTTAACCAAGTTCATTTCTCATTGTTTCAAAGCTAAAAAGGAGACACTAGCAAAGGAATAGAAATTAGAGGACAACAAGCTAAGTGGGGAGTGACTCTAGTGCAAGCGAGTAAACAATTGTAGGATCAACTTAAGGTTGCAGAAAAGGTGATGAAATGAATGTGATACCTCCTCTTGCTTGCTTCATTCTCGTATTTGAGTCGAAACCCCTCTGGATTTCCATATTGCCAAGTCACCTGAAATTGAGCAATCTCCGTGAGAAACAAAGAAACGAATTTGCAATAAAAGTTACAACTATTTTTTTGTATTTTTGTATTAGGGATGCAAACTGAAAGTAAACATGCAATTTTGAAGAAGTAAAATAAATCAAAAGAAGAAATAAATATATGAATGCATGGTTTGGAGGTTTTCAAACCTCTCCCAAGCTTAGGCTATTGCCAGGCCTAGTTGTTGCCGTCATTCAGCAACTGGTGAGGATACTGCTGGTAGTAGTCAGGGAAGTGAGTCATGAAGTGACTTAAGTTGTGAGTTAAGGCACTCACATCTTCATTCACTCCTTGATGTGTGTGGTCGATCTCTCCAACTCGCTGGTTGAGCTGCTGGAATTCTTGATAGGGGACGTAGTTGTACCCCTACTGCGGCTGGTTGGGCCACGGGTCCCAGGCTCCCCCTTGCTGCTGCTGCTGCTGATGCTGTCCCTCCCAAGCAGGGTTGTATCCTTGCTCATCCTCATGCTCCTACTCATCCCCATCCTGCTGCTCTCCTTCTTCGTCTTCCTCCTGATCAGGCTGGAGTTCAGCCATGATCTCCATCACTTGGTCCTTGGTGAGGATCCAAATGTCCTTCTCCATAATCGAGAAGGCTTGGGGACAGGGCAACAGAACCTGCTCACCCCGTGCTTCACCAAGATAACCAAACTGATATGCTCGGAGCCTCCGGTTAGCTTGGTAAACACCAAGGAAGCCACAAGCAGTCAACTACTTGACGTCCATAAGTTTGGAACTGTCAACATATTGCATAATAGGTAGTATAATATTTAATGCATGGGCAAGGTGGGTTACCAATCCACCAATGCAAATATCACCTTTCGTCTTGTTGCTTTGGTGGCGAAAGTGCTGGATGAGTAGAGCTGCATGATTGGGGCTTTGCGGTGCAATGGTAAAGAGAGCCTTGGTGATCATTGCCATGTCTGCATTGTCCATGAAAACGGTATCACCTCTTCCCAATAGTGTATTGGCGAGGAACAAGGCGTAATAGTGAATCGTTGGGTTCTGAATGGTGGACATCTTCTTCTGGTCGAATTCGGTGCCACCATTAATAGAAATAGCCTCCCAAGTTTCTCCACTTGTGATGCTATAGAGGTTAGTAACAATTGACTCCCCAACGTGAGGGAAGCCGAAAGCATCACAAAATTGTTCAAAAGTTATTTCATAGGGTTGTCGGTTCATGGTGAAACTTACCGTGCATGCATTACCTTTCTCCCTGTGGTCATCGTAGAAGGAGGCAAGGAACTCATAGGTAAGCTCGGCGTAGGAGTCGTGGCTTGGTAGCTAAGCACTGTTTGCCCGACCTTGTTACACATGAGGTCGAAGTCCGCCTTCAACCCCGCCGTAGTGAGAAAGCTATGGTCAGCCCAACGTGTGGGCAGCACCCTCCTCGATGAAACTATGGCCAACTTGGGGTTGCGCTCGGCTTGGGACCCCGATCTCTCACCATGTTGGTGCTTGCTCTTGCGAAAAATATTACCTATTTTGTTCATCTTTATGCACTGAAAAATTTCACCATAAAACCTTAGGCATATAGTTTCTACATGATATACGAATGATTCTACATGTAAAAATCCAATCCTAACGTGAGAAATCAATAGGTAAAGCTAAACAAGCTTGAGTTCACCCACTAGATCAATGTGAGAGTTTCAACCATGGAAATCTGAAAATAAAGCATGGATATGGAGAGAAACATACCGATCTATTGATTCCCCCACTCAAACGAATGAAATCCGCGAAGAATCAAGAGTTCTAGGTGAGTTTTGAGAGGCTTGGAGAGAGAATAAGAGAGAAATAATGAGGAAGGAGAAGAAACCTAGCCACCCTGGCCCGATTTTGTGGCCACACCGTATACGACCAGAACTATACAATCGAGATATGTAATTCCGCCCGTATAGTTGCGGCGGTGCCGCCAACTAGAGTTTCTTTATGCAGAACACTGTTGGGTCCGCAGCATAGAAAACAAAAATTTTCCTACGGTGTGAACTATACGCCAAGATCTATCTACTAGGTACAAAGCAACGGGTGGACATACATCCAAAGAGAACTTACCCTCGTAGACAACGAGCTTTGTTAACGAGTAGGAACTCGTGGTAGATGTAGTCGTACACTTGCCGATCTCAAGATCGTGATGAAGTCCAGCAGGTCCGGCTCCAGCACGTCCATTAGATCCAGCTCCAGCATCACCAAGTCCAGCACCGCAAAGCAGCGGTGCATCCGTGATCGCACACACGTCCGGTACCCCAACAACCTCCGTCCCTCGCTCCAGCAAAGCAGTGGAAGCAACAACTCCTTTGCAGATAAAGCCACCAGGAACATGTATCTCGCTAATCCGAGACCATGGGGGAATAATACTAGAGGGGGAGAGAGATCCTTCACAAGGAGGTGTGTGTGAGAAGTGAGGAGGGGGTGGACTTTTATAGGAGGAGGGGAGGGTACCCCTCCTTCATGGCCGGCGCCCCATGGAGGTGACCCTTCACCTCCCCCATTCATGTGGTGGTAACCCCCTCCACATAAATTTGCCTCTTCACATTCTCCATTAAAGTCTCCACTTTAAATGCATTAAATTTCTCCAAATTTAATGCTCTCTCATTTAATAAAACTCTTTTATTATTTTTATTCAGAATTTTGTTAATTACTTTAATTAACAAACATTCACATAAAACCCCCTGCAACATTTCAATATTACATGCAGAACCAATTTCAGCATTTTCACCAAAGCAGTTTGATTGGTTCTATTGAAATAATTCCAGCGCTTTCTTAAATCTTTATCTGAAACATATTTGCTCCAAATGGTGTCGGTATCCCTTAAGTGTGTCACCCTACGGTTCACGAATAATGCAGACATGATCGAGACCCCTCTCCGATCAATAATCAGCAGCGGGACCTGGAGATCCATACTGACTCCTACACATTCAACGATGACTTCTGTGATCGTGAGAACCTTTAACGCTAGTAACTAAATCCCTTTGTCCCGTGATATATTACATGTCCGAGATTCGATCATCGGTATCTCCATACCTAGTTTGATCTCGTTACCGACATGCACTCTTTTCTCGTTCCCGTGATATAACATTCTAGTGATCACATCACTTGCTTGCAAGCTATTTCAATGTGATATCACCGAGAGGGCCCAGAGTATATCTATCCGTCATCGGGATGGACAAATCCCACTCTTGATCCATGAGCCTCAACATATCACCTTCAGAAAATCGAACCCACCTTTATAGTCACCTGTTACGGTGTGACGTTTGATGTTATCAAGATACTCTTCTGGTGTTAGCAATTAACATGATCTCATGGTCTAAGGACTAAGATTACTTCGTATGATGTTATAGCAATATAAACATAATGACTTGATCGTAATGCTATACTTCGGATGAATGTTCATCACATCATTCCACCAATGGTGTGACCTTGTTATTAACAACATCCAATGTCTATGATCAGGAAACCTTGATCATCTTGTTAATCAACAAGCTAGTCTATAAGAGAGGCATAACTAGGAACCCTTTTTGTTTATTAAACACACATGTATTGATGTTTCCGATCAATACAATTATAGCATGCAAAATAAACATTTATCATAAACATGGAATAAGATAATAACCACTTTATTATTGCCTCTCGGGCATATTCCCTTCAGTCTCCCACTTGCACTAGAGTAATTTATCTAGTTTGAAAAACTTTGTGTATTGAACACCTATGGCTTTCTGGTGTTGTATATACGCAATTGCTAGTGGTTAACATAATCTCCAGATGTGACAGTTTCAGATCCGTGTGTATTTGCATGTCTTTGCGTTTCTACGCATCACTCATTCTCAAATGAGATGGCATTGTATAAATTTGGTCCTTTGGTGAGACCTTTAGTTCGTTCGGCTCAAAATATGTTGATATTATTGTCACACAATATATCTTCATAGTATTAGCCCACTTTGAACATACCTAGTTTGATAACAAACTACTTAACACAAATGCCCTCCTATGCTGCTACTATAGTAGTCAAATACTTAGCCTTTTGTTGTAGTATCCGTCACAATATCTCAACTTTGGAACTCATCCAAATCCATCATGGAACATCCTTTCCATTATATTGTGCCACCCATAGTCTAAATTGAGATAAATTTAATTTGTATCTTGTGACAAAACTAGTATCAATGTAACACTTTACAATGAACTACCTTTAACTATTTGTCACTTATACATGATATATTCTTAGTTCTTCCAAAGCTCATAAGAATATCTTTACTATTGTCCAATGATCATCTTATGAATCTTTCTGGTATATGCTCATAACATTTAGAGCATAGGACATTCTGGATATATACATATCATGGTATAATCGATCAAAAATTTAATGTGATTTTACTCACCAAGTGTTGAAACACTTGAATCTTGATACAATCCATTCCATGCAGCAAGAACCTTTCTTGTTGTTTCCATATTGAACCCTTTCAATATCTCATATTGAACCCTTTCAATATCTTATATATGTATGTCTGGCACAACCATATTAGCGCCTTAATCTATCCATTTAGATATTGATGCCTAATATTATGGGTTTGCCCAAGTCTTTCATTGAAATCTTATTTTAATGAAATCCTTAACTTGTGTCAATTCAAGATACATCATTTCCAATCAACAATATGTCCTCTACATAATGTATTAGAAATATGTCTCAGCGCTCCCACTTAATTTCTTGCAAATGCAAGCATCTTCATCATCTTCGATGAATTTAAAATCTTTTAACAGTTTCATCATGGTGAAGATTCCAACTCCGCTATGCTCACTTCAACTATTGAAGTTTACATGCCATTTTAGCACCCTTTGAATTAACAAAACCCTTCGGACCATGTCATGTACATGTCCTAGGCTACCGTTCTATTAGAAGAACCTTGTTTTGTTTATTCAACTACCATATACCAAATTATATGTAGTGGTTGCTACATTAATCCGTCAAGACTATATATCGCTATGAAAGATCATATCTTGTCATAGTCAACTCCTTGAACATTGTCGTAAACTTCTTTCCGACATGTCCACTATTTCATAGATTAAAACATCCATGTCTTATTTCTTTATAGATCCAAACACGACCGATAGGCTTCACGCCTTTTCGGAGGGTCTTCCAAGTTCAGAAACTTGTTTTCTCGTGTATGGATACTATCACGGATTCTATGACTTCTAGTCATTTTATGGAGCCAGGGCCCATCATCGCTTTTTTGTATGTAGTCGGTTCATCATTGTCAAAACAATAACGACTTGCTTATCAAATCTTACTATTTGATTCTTACCGACCCACACGGTTCTATAGGAACTCTAATCTCCGAGATCACACCTTTTGTAATCACGAGAGCCATGAGCATTGTGGCTGCCACCAGGACACTTTCGCGGCAAGGCTACTTAGCACATATAGCTAAGGTTCAACAACCTTATCAAAGTTCTATTGTCCTCCCACTTAACTTTTCACGAAAAATTCCTTCTCAAGAAACTTGACGTTCCAAGTAACAAAC
Source organism: Avena insularis (assembly GCA_023614405.1). Taxonomy (NCBI): domain Eukaryota; kingdom Viridiplantae; phylum Streptophyta; class Magnoliopsida; order Poales; family Poaceae; genus Avena; species Avena insularis. The sequence goes on along the minus strand of CM042690.1, from coordinate 258,152,528 downwards.
TCTTTTGTCCTCGGTGTTATGGAGAAATTCCCAACAAATTCCTTGGGATAACCTACAAAGACGTGCTTATCCGACTTTGGTTGTAAACATTTTACTTATGCATAGCATACCAAAATTTAAGAAAAGACAATTCAGGTTTTATCCCAAACCATAACTCATATGGTGTCATTTCAATGGATCACGATGGTGCTCTTTTCAAAGGTAAGCGATAGTCTCTAAAGCTTCAATCCTTAAAACATAATGGCAGTTTTATAAATGACACCCTTGATCTTACCATGTCAAACATGGTTTGATTTTATCTCTCAAATATGCCAGACTCCTATGGTTTATCGGGAAACACAAATCATGGAACAATTCCTCAAGTCTTAGGTGTTTTTGCTAAACATGTAACTCAAATATCTTCCTTTATGATCGAATCATAAACTCTTTATTTTCTTGTTACAATGATTTTCCACTTCATCTTGAAAGTCTTTGAACAATTTTCAAATGTTTCATACTTCTTCCTTATTAAGTAAATATACAGATATATTCACTCAAATTCTTGAAGAAAGCATATGAAGCAAAAAGATCCATCGCATATGGCTACACATAATGGACTTATGCACATCAGCATGCACAATTTCCAATAAGCTAGTCATCCGTTCCTCTCTGGCCTATGGACGGAGTTTCAATTATCTCGAGGAAAGTCTCACATGCGTCAATTGATCAAAATCAAAGACTCCAAAAATCCATCAACATGGAGTTTCTTCATGTTTTCTTTCAAATATAATTTAAACAGCGATGTCACTTCATAAGTGATCTTTCAATCATTTGTCTTGCGACATTTTAGCAATAGTGTTTATGGATGTGATTTCTCCAACTAGACTTGTAAAAGTTCATCCATCCTTTATGGAATACGGTAATTATTTGAACAACCATTGTTCTCATGATACCGGAACAAAATAACAATTATTTAAACAAATCTTGAAGGCTTGGTTTGATGACAACGAAAAACACAATAACACTTTATTTGTTTTCGATGAACATCATCACTCATTCTCTTGCTGGTTACTTAGGCCATTGTAGTTCATGAATTGCGTTGTCCTGTATGACACTTCATACCAACCAATTCGGTATCCAATACCGGTATCCAATACCTAAGAACCACATTGTTTAACAAGCAAGGAATATAGCCATAACATGTATATCTTCTATATACCTAAGTTGGACATCTCCAACCTTTTATTTTCTGCCAAATATTTTATAGATTCTCTTTCAGCAATTCCTTTTCTTTTAAAAGAATCTATCAATATCAATAGTGGTGTCATCAACATGACACATGGTACAAAGCGTATATAGTCAAATACTAATACCTTTGGACTTGCACTTTGAAGTGGATCACCATCATCAAATGTTTGGTGTTCTTTCAAAAATCCATTCTTTAGTAATCTATTAGTGTAGTAAACATTTTACTTACATCTTCTATTCATCCTTATCATGACAACTTTCATGATCAAGCTACTATAGCCTATAAGGAAGAATTGCGAGTATAATATCAGTTCCCAAAACATTTTTGGTAGATTCGGATGCCTAGCATCTCCATACTTCACAAATTCTCATACAATATGAGAACATGTATTTTGCTAAATTATACTCTATCATAATGCAACCAAAAACATTGTTTCAGATATCACAATATCTTTCACACATGATGGTTTCTGAAACAATTTTCAGCTCCAATATAATCTTGATATTAAAACAACTTTTGAATATCAATAATCATGGAGGCAAACATGATACTTTAGATACTAACATTGGAATTCTTACTCTTGATTTAATACTACTTATTAAACTTCATGGAGTAAATAGAGTTTGCTGAAAGTTTGCAATAGGACTTATAAACTTTAAATTGACATTCAAAACAATACGATACCAGTTCGTAAAGTAAATATCCAGAATTCTATAGTTCTATTATCTCAAAAATAAAAAACTAAGCATAAGGTAGAAAGCGAATGCCAATGACTACAACAAACTATGCAAATTCACTTTGATTTAATTTATGACAAATTTGGTTCGACTAATCCAAATTAGAAATGAACTCCCACTCAAAAACGACATCCCTCGTGCCTTTTTGGTGATTACATGAACCAAATCCACTACACCAAGTCCGATCATCACGTGAGTCGGTGTAGCTTCAAAGGCGAGCATCAATATGGTCATCACATCAACTATGTGACTCATGCTTAACCTTTCGGTCCGTGTTCCGAGGCCATGTCTGTACATGCTAGGCTCGCCAAGTAAGAACCTTAGTATTTGCGTGTGTAAAACTGTCTTACACCCGTTGCATGAAAGCGTAGAGTTGAGAACACCCGATCATCACGTGATGTCTCGAAACATGATCCATAGAATGGTGCATACTTAAGGAAGAACACATTTTATCTTGATATTTAAATGAGGGATCATCTTACAATGCTATTAAAAGCGCCAAACTAACAATATAAGATGCAAACATCTAATGTGTAAAGTGAGATGATATGGTCCATGCATTTGATCTCTATCACTTGCATCGTGGTATGATCTCTATCATTCCTTTGTGTGTAAGGCCAAGGTCTATGGAACTTACGCGTTGAGTGTGTTGTAAGAGTATCTATCATACATCTACTTACAACAATACCATATCAATACACTAGCCCAGCAACGATCTAAACTAGACGCCTCTAATTTATCAATTGCAAGTTTTACGTGGCTTAGGGCTTTCGGAGATAGAACCGTTCTTACCTACGAACATGAACCACGACGAGGATAACCAAATTATTAGCAACTCATTGTAAATCAGATATTGACTATAGTAGGAGAGATAGACACCCGCCAGCCACTTATGCAAAACTAGTTGCATGTCAGTCGTGGAACCGGTCTCATGTACGATGACATGTAAGGTTGGTCCGGGCCGCTTCATCCCACTATGCCACCAATATCCAAAATACATAGAAGATGCAATAACATGATCATCATCGCCCACATATCAACATATGTGTACTACCCGTGCTAAGCACCTACGCATAGATCAGGCTCTGATACCACTGTTGGGTCTGTAGCATAGAAAACAAAATTTTTCCTATGGTGTGAACTATACGCCAAGATCTATCTACTAGGTACAAAGCAATGGGTGGACATACATGCAAAGAGAACTTACCCTCGTAGACAACGAGCTTTGTTAACGAGTAGGAACTCGTGGTTGATGTAGTCGTACACTTGCCGATCTCAAGATCGTGATGAAGTCCAGCAGGTCCGGCTCCAGCACGTCCATTAGATCCAGCTCCAGCACCACCAAGTCCAGCACCGCAAAGCAGCAGTGCATCCGTGATCGCACACACGTCCGGTACCCCAACAACCTCCGTCCCTCGCTCCAGCAAAGCAGCGGAAGCAACAACTCCTTTGCAGATAAAGCCACCGGGAACTTGTATCTCGCTAATCCGAGACCATGGGGGAATAATACTAGAGGGGGAGAGAGATCCTTCACAAGGAGGTGTGTGTGAGAAGTGAGGAGGGGGTGGCCTTTTATAGGAGGAGGGGAGGGTACCCCTCCCATGGCCGGCGCCCCATGGAGGTGACCCTTCACCTCCCCCATTCATGTGGTGGTAACCCCCTCCACATAAATTTGCCTCTTCACATTCTCCATTAAAGTCTCCACTTTAAATGCATTAAATTTCTCCAAATTTAATGCTCTCTCATTTAATAAAACTCTTTTATTATTTTTATTCAGAATTTTGTTAATTACTTTAATTAACAAACATTCACATAAAACCCCCTGCAACATTTCAATATTACATGCAGAACCAATTTCAGCATTTTCACCCGAAACAGTTTTGGTGTCTATTAAAATAATTCCAGCGCTTTCTTAAATCTTTATCTGAAACATATTTGCTCCAAATGGTGTCGGTATCCCTTAAGTGTGTCACCCTACGGTTCGCGAATAATGCAGACATGATCGAGACCCCTCTCCGATCAATAATCAGCAGCGGGACCTGGAGATCCATACTGACTCCTACACATTCAACGATGACTTCTGTGATCGTGAGAACCTTTAACGCTAGTAACTAAATACCATTGTCCCGCGATATATTACATGTCCGAGATTCGATCATCGGTATCTCCATACCTAGTTTGATCTCGTTACCGACATGCACTCTTTTCTCATTCCCGTGATATAACATTCTAGTGATCACATCACTTGCTTGCAAGCTATTTCAATGTGATATCACCGAGAGGGCCCAGAGTATATCTATCCGTCATCGGGATGGACAAATCCCACTCTTGATCCATGAGCCTCAACATAACACCTTCGTAGCACTGAACCCACCTTTATAGTCACCCTGTTACGGTGTGAAGTTTGATGTTATCAAGATACTCTTCCGGTGTTAGCAATTAACATGATCTCATGGTCTAAGGACTAAGATTACTTCGTATGATGTTATAGCAATATAAACATAATGACTTGATCATAATGCTATACTTCGGATGAATGTTCATCACATCATTCCACCAATGGTGTGACCTTGTTATTAACAACATCCAATGTCTATGATCAGGAAACCTTGATCATCTTGTTAATCAAGAAGCTAGTCTATAAGAGAGACATAACTAGGAACCCTTTTTGTTTATTAAACACACATGTATTAATGTTTCCGATCAATACAGTTATAGCATGCAAAATAAACATTTATCATAAACATGGAATAAGATAATAACCACTTTATTATTGCCTCTCGGGCATATTCCCTTCAAACACAGCTATACGGACACAACTATACGACCGCATCATAATGATCCCGCTGTATAGTTGGTCGTTAAACCGTCTGTACACTCAAGATAAATTCTCAAAAACATGCATCGATATCTATAGGACTGGAACTATATGGCCGGAATTTTTATTCCTACCGTATAGTTGGTCGTTAAACAGTCAGTACCTTTGAGAAGAAATTGTACGAAGGCATCGATATCTATACGACCGGAGCTATACGGCCAGAATTTTTATTCCCGCCATATAGTTGGTCGTTAAATTCTCTGTTCTTTTGAAAGAAAATTTGATAATGGCAAAGATATCTATACGACCAAACTATACGGCCGGAATTTTTATTCCCGCCGTATAGTTGGTCGTTAAACCATAAGTAGTCATCAAAAAAATTCATTTCTTCGAGAATACCTTCTTATCCCGAAACTTAACAAAATACCTTATTTTTGAGAGAAAAATGACAGTGGAAACTATCGACCAACATCAGCATGTAAAGAGCAGAATTTTAACCTTTGTAGATAAAACTCAAACTTTTACTTTTATACTTATTCTACATTCATTCAATCAATGTTTCTACTACTTTTTGACAACTGCATCTTCACGGGCGTGCTTCCGCAAGAATGTCTATGAAAAATTTATAGGAATGTGATGAACTTTGTATTCTTTATTTTATTTTATTGATGTGATGGGTTGACTCCCATTAAGCATTTTATTAAGAATTGTTGAACAACTCAACCCCTTCTCTGTTCTCGAATTCCTACTCTTGGTTGCCCCTTATCAAAGGCACTTACCACATGAACTCATTTTGCCGGTGGAATATATCTTTCTCCTGCTTCTAGCTTTGGAAAATACCAGATGATTTCAGCATCATAAACATTGAAGATTATTTTTCCCTCAGCACAATCAACTGATGCTCCTGTAGTACTAAGGAAAGGGCTTCCAAGTATTATAGATAATTTTTCATCTTCTGGCATCTCATGCATAAGAAAATCAATGGGAATAACATGCTCATCTATTCTAAGTAGAACATCCTCAATCATACCAATGGGTTGTTTAGTGGTCTTGTCAGCCATCTGTAAAGTGATAGTAGTAGGGGAATACTCCCCTATTCCTAACCTTTTATAGAGGGAGTATGGCATTACACTAACTCCTGCACCTAAATCACACAAGGCATTGTGAATATTAGTTTTGCCTATTGAGCATGAAATAGTTGGTATTCCGAGATCACTTGATTTAGATAATAGCTTCCTATTAGTATCATAACTAGTCACCATGGCAACGGTTTCAGTTTCTTTCTACTAAGAATATTACAGAGGAATTTAGAATAGGTAGGAACTTTGATTACATCTGCAAATGGAATTTCTAGACGAAGGTCACCAAGTGCCTTTGTAAAAGAATCATAGATACCTGGTCTGGTGCTTTGTTTTTTCGATCTAGGTAAGGAAGCTTTTTCTCACCTTTCTTATTCTTGTCTTTTACCTTTTGTGGGAGGTCAGGATCTTTTGTTGCTTTATTTTGTTGTTGCCTATCGCTTTTCTTATTTTCTACTACAACAACTTCATCTTCATTGCTTATTTCTTTTTATTCTCTTGGATCAACCGTCTCTGCATCAGAGTCATAACGGTCATCCCGTGCATCATCTTGGCCCTCCTTGGTTTGATCTTGTCTTTCTTGAGCAGTTTCATCTTGAGGATCCACCAGTGTATCATCTTCTTGGCTTGCTTCGAGCAAGGATTTTTTCCTTTCGCTCTTTTTAAGCTTCATATTCTGGTGGTCCAAATGGTCCTATAACAACTGCACCTCTTCTTGTAATAACATTATTAGAAACAGGAATATCTATATCATCTCGAAGAAAAATTCGATAACCAGATGCTATTTGTTCACACTAGGTTTCAATCATACTAAGATACTTGTGAAATAATTTTATTTCTTGGCCGATCTCATCATAATTTTCCGTGAGTTCCGCCAAAATCTTTTTATGTTTTTGAAAGTGCTTATGCAGGTTATTATGAGATTTTGCTTGTCGATGTTTTAATTCTTGAAAAACTTTCCTAGTTTCATCTTCTTCAGTTAAAACTTATAACAAGTCTACTTTGTTTTTCTTAACAAGTTTAGAAGGTATACCTTTTTCTTTCATTGTTTTGCATACTTCAGGCATAAGATCAGGAGTTATCCAAAGTATCCCTTTTTCCAGCGTAGTGCCGAAATTAGGATTATATAAAGAATCATTCTTAGCCCTAGTAGACATCAATTCTAAACATTCTTTAATAGTTAAAGTATTTATCGATCCTCCCACTGAGAAGTCAAGCAACTCTCTACATTGAGTATTAAGACCGTAGTAAAATAAATGGCAAATAGTTGATTCAGAATAGCCATGATTAGGAATACTATTGATCATTCCAAAGAATCTATCCGAGGCTTGTGGGTAGTTTTCTCCCACGTTCTGACTAAAGTTGCCTATATTCTTTCTAAGTTCAGTTACCTTTTTAAAAGGATTAAACCTGTTTATGAATTTGACAATGCAATTTTCCCAACATTTAATGTAATGGCGAGGGAGAGAATATAACCAATCTAGAGCCTTACCTTTAAGAGACCAACAGAATAATTTTAGACGAGAAAACTCTCTTGGCAAACCTTTTGGTCCAAGTGATGTTACAACATTGTCGAACTCTCTAAGATGTCTTCCTGGGTCTTCATATTCCCTTCCACTGAAAGCTTTTTCCTGCAAATTTTTAATAATTCCACCATAAAATCAATATTCTGTAACTCCAAGATTAGGGAATTACATTGGTTGCTTAAGAAACTCAGAACTTGGAGCACTGTATTCTCTGAGAGTTTTCTCAGGTTTCTTGGGAGTTGTCCTGTAAATAGACATGATTTCCATTATATCACTCAAGTTTTCAACTTCAACTTTATTTGATCTCAATTTTATTTCAATAATTTCCTCGCATCTTTGAGCAGGCACGCGATCAATATAATCAGGTAAATAGTTCCTGTAAATAGACAATGACGCTAGAAAATAGCTTGATATCTGCAAGTGCACAGATTGTTTGTAGCTAGTCTCGAAGTATAGATATCGATCCCACAGGGAGCCCAAAGGTAAGTGTTTTATGGTGAAGTATATGTCGCACCCAAAGTTGTCACAGGTCTTCGAGTGAATTGACTGCAAGTGTAAAAATGATAATGGAATTTGGATTAAACTGGTTGTATTAAATAAGACTAAAATGTAAACTTCATAAATAAAAATCTTAAAGGTAAAGAACGATTCGGTTGTTTGTTGTTTTTTGCAGATGGCGAAAGAGGCGCGGGGAGATATAGTTCATGGTGATAGTGAATGTGCTAGATGGGAGAATAATGAGTGTACCAATTATAATCTTATAAGTACATGTGTAGGTGAGCAACCAATAATTAGTCAGAACTCCTCTTGGTAGATTTCATCCCAACTTCAATAATCCTACTAGTATGTTACCAAAACCATGGTCATACACTAGACGATTAAGACCCTTCAGGTCGCTTAGCGATTAAGCTCCTTGGATCGGACTAATGCAATAAGCACGGTGGTTCCTCGTTATCCTCGAGTCTACTAGTTTTCCATTGATATCCCCGTGTCACTCGGGGGTCGCCGGTCTGTTAGCGAACAAGATCCTATCTATGTAGAACAAAGCATCATTTTGTCTGGGCCCTTAATTGGGTAACAAGCATTAGGCATCCCACACATAGTCAAGCACACATAATATAGTAATTAGAATAGATCACAAACTAATGGAAAATATATAGAGGCACATTACATCTCACCAATCCCTTATATCTCCCACGTCCACGGAACTTACTCACACATGAGATAAGAAAGTATCATCAATATAATTAAATAAAGAGAGTTATTATCGATATTACCATGGAGATCCACAATAAGAATAGAAAAGTAATCCAACACAATTCAAGATGGGACGAAACAATCTCAAACCCTAGTCTTGCAAGGTGAAGTTCTCTCTCTCTCTCTCAAGTACATGTAATGGCTATGGGGGTGTATTGGCTAGGAGGTTGAAGATCGTGGAGCGAGATGAAGAACGTTTTCCCCTTCTTCTCCGGATCTCTTCTTTCTCCCTTCTAGATGGGATGGCGGCTGCTGTGTTGTGTTTTTGTCCTTGGTATCTTCATGGAAGTTGTCCCTTTTGACAAGACAGAGGCGGTGGCAGCTATACAGTAGGAACTATACAGCTAGAAAAATTGTTCCCGACGTATAGTTGCTCGTTAAAGCCTCTGTACGCTTCCCTCGATTTCTTCCAAAGAGAGACTTGGTTGTTTTCGCTTGAATATTGTATTTCTCTAGTTAAAACCTTCTGTTGATATTCAGAACCTGAAACACACATTAAAAACCAAGTTTTCTTTGCTACCTAAGTATTAGCGTTAGGCAAAGCTAGAAAACGATCAAATCTGGGAGAAAACCATCGATAAAAACCATAAAAAATGTGTTGAATCTCACAGCTATCAATCAACATATAGTTATCAGCCTAGTACTTATAGAGTTACCAAGTGTTTAGGGTACATATTATATATAGAGTTAGGACAGTGCTACCTGGCAGACGTTCTCCAGATTTAAATTTCTGGCGGATACGACATTGAAGGTTACCACACATGGTGGTTCATGGGTAATTATAATTGGTTTACTTCTTAAACACAAAAAGTCAAAAAACTGATGTGGTCGGAATTAAATTTAAAAATCTGAAAATTCAAAATATTTTCATAGGTCATACTGTTTATCGGATTTAGGATCTTTTTTCACCATTCAACTAGTCACGACAAGATCTTCGGAACTAAATCACATGTTGATATGTTTTGATAGAATTTATTTCAGACCCAAAAAATTTACCCAAAACTAACACCTACATTATCCGAGTTGTAGCACGTAAGTTATACACCCTATGAACCATTCATTTATGCTTGAAACTAGAACTCAATTTTGGTGGTTATTTTCAGTTTGTTCAAGCTTAGAAGTTACAAACTGGGTTGATTAGTGAGTTATCACATTCAGATTGTGACTTTATCATGGACAAAGGGTGATGTGGGCATACCTTACAGGTACTCGAGCTTGGCATATACGGTCCAACATTGAAAAAGCCCACGACGTTGCTAAGGCCCAGCCAAGATTCGGGTGACCCGGAGACTCCGACTGCTTGCAGCACACGACAAACTTAAGATAGAAGTTTAAAGGGAAAACCCTAACCTATAATCGACTCGACCTGCTATCCCGAGACCTACCCTGTCTATATAAAGGCTAGGAGGGGGCGGCGAGGAGGATAATCACAACCCTAGTTTCCACACCATTGCCAGATTGCATCTGTGCACCCCCTATAACTTTCGAATCCTCGATAATTCCAAGAGCAGACAAGAAGGAGTAGGGTCCTCTATGAGTCCTGAACCTGGGTAAACCTTGCGTCCCTGTGTGCTTGTTTGCTAGCCGATCGATGCCTCTAGTGCTCCCCACTTCTTTGAACCTAAGTCCATCTACGATGGGCATTGATTAGTTAACCCCTCGTCAATTGGTGCCGTCTATGGGAATCAGGAGTGCTGATGTTGCGACTTCCTCGGCTCCATCAACCGCGATCTACGACTCTGCAATAGTGGAGATTCGCCTCCTCTTCGGTGCCTTCGACTTCACCGTCCACACACCAACCACTCGCCCGGATTTCGAGTCCGTAGGTAATGGGATCGGCCTGGCGATCAGGAGCTTACGCTTCCAAGTTGGTCGGCTGGGCACACTTCGCGTCCCTAACCAGCCGAAGGTCCCCACAATTGCTCCAGCCTCGTGGTTTCCACTGCCGATCGGCACCCTAAGCAAAATCAACGCCCTGACAATAGTCGAGAATACGGATAGTGACAGCAGTCGCGAGTCTGATCTAGGCGATCTGGCCACAGAAGATGGAGCCTACGGCTCCGGATTTGAAAGCTGCGGAAGCAACAGGTTCCCCAAACATTACATGTGCACCATTGTCAACACATGCGACAACGGCGGCAATCGGGACAACCACGGTACTGGTGGTGGTATCCCAGTCGCGAATGATGGCCCCTCCAATGAAGCACCCACCAACAACAGGCTGGAAAGTCATCCGCACCTTACTGCGAATGAACATACCCAAGAGCGCGTGCTGATCAAGCTCAACGATGCCAAGTGGGCTCGCTGCCGAGAGGCCCTGCGGGACAACCCCCTGATACATTGCAAATGTATCTATAATTTTTGATGTTCCATGCTTGGTTTTATCTACTTTCTTATCTTTTGTGCACACTTTGGAGTACTTTTCAGATGATTTTTTGGACTAACCTATTAACAAGAGCCACAGTGCCAGCTGCCTGTTTTCTACTGTTTTTGGTTCTAGGAAAGTCAGAAGATGAATATTCTCGAAATTGGAGGAGACAAAAGCCAAAGTTAGTTTTTCACCGAGGGACACCTGGAGCCAGAATACGAGACAAAGAGGGGCTGGGGCCCGGCCACACCACCTAGCCGCGCGGCTAGGCTTGGCCCGCGCCAGGGGTGGTCTGGCCGCCCCAAGCACCCCCTCGGCCTCTCCTTCCGCCTATATATTGCCTCTGATACGGAAACCCTAAGTACCCGATCAAAACTCCACAAAAGAGTCTATAGCCACCGTCATCTCCATCCCTAGATCGGGAGGGATCTGAAGCTCTTCCCGGCACCCTAACGGAGAGGGGAATTCACCCTGGAGGCCTTCTCCATCATCATGCAAGCCTCCGGTGTGATGCGTGAGTAGTTTATCTCTGGACTACGGGTCCATGTAGTATCTAGATGGCTGGTTCTCCTCCTTTGTGCTATCATGTTTAGATCTTGTGAGCTCCGTTCATGATCAAGGTCATGTATTTGTAATTCTGCATTTTGTGTTTGCAGGGATCCGATGGATATTGAGATGCTATTTTAGATTGATTGTTGATTCTATCATGTCTTTGTTATTTGTGATCTTGCATGCTTTCTATTGTTAGTAGCTATCTTGGCCAAGTAGATGCTAGCAACTCCAAGAGTTAGTATTTATGCTCGATAGTGGGTTCATGCCTCTGGTAATCTGGGGAAGTGATAGAAATCTCTAAGGTACTAGATGTGATGTTGCTACTAGGGAGAAAACAACAATCCTTTGTTCATAGAACAATCATATTGTTTACTTTACATGCAATTAGTAATGCAATTATCCGTTTCTTGCAACTTAATACTGGAGGGGGTTCGGATGATAACGTGAAGGTGGATTATTAGTCATAGATATAGTTGGATGGCGGTCTATGCATAATATTGTAATGCCCAATCAAGTCTCAAAGGAGTCAAGATGAGTAGTATATGCTTGTATGCTTTCTCGATGTTTGTCAATTGCCCCGCTGTAATTTGTTCACCCAAAATGTCATTTATCTTAAGGAGAGCCACCTCTAGTGAAATATGGACCCGGTCCTTTCTTTTACTTTCAATCTACAATCAACTGTTTACTGCTTTGTGTTTACTTTCTACAAACTATTACTTTCTTCCACTCGATACGTTTAATCCTTTGTTTTCAGCAAAACCGGTGAGATTGACAACCTCATCGCAAGTTGGTGACAGAGTTCTGTGGTTGTGTTGTGCAGGTCTCCACGTTGCTGCTGGCACCGGTAGTGCGCCCTGCCAAAGTTCAGCTAGCAACACCTTTGGGGTGTTTCCTTGCTCCTACTGGTTCGATTAAACCTTGGTTTCATAATTGAGGAAAAACTTGCTGATGTGCTCATCATACCTTCCTCTTGGGGTTCCCCAACGAGCTCGATATATTTTGGGCCATCGCCCCCTTCCACCAAACTCATCGCAAGACATGCTGATGGGTTATCACTGGCTGCTCAAGGAAGAATTCAAGCACCAGCAGCAAGTAATCGCCCAGCTCGCGGCGCGCAGGAAGGCGGCGGATGAATCGAGCCTTCAGTGAGCTCAACTCTGTTCCATTGGAGGATCCTCCTCCAAGGGTAACGATCATACAACCGCCAAGAGACGTTCTCGAATGGCTCATCTCACCGATAAGGACCGAGAAGAGGCCGCGCGAGTCCTCGACTTCTCATCTATGACGATGGATACGCGGGGCAATGTGCTCCCGAAAACACCACAGGCAACGGTGACAGCGACCACCATGTACCTTCTCTAGAACCATCCACCGGCTGGGGACCCGCGAGCCGCCATGCACCAATCTACGATCGCGGGCCTAGGACTAGTCGAAGCTGCCCTCATCAAGGATCTAGCATTAGAGCCAAATAAAAACAAGGCTCTGGCCAAGCGCTACTCCTCCCCTCCTCCAATGACGATAGCCATGACTTGTCGCGACGATGCCGCTCACGGCGGCACGACTACGACTACGATGCGCATGATGACATCACACACCGCAAAGTCGACAAGATGCACACGAGGCATTCTCATTCGACTGACACAAAAGATGACAAGATAAAACTCTGCGGCGCCAGATGCTTCAGCAGATCCATATGGAAAAAGCGAATGCCAAAGGGGTTCAAACTCCTATCGGAGAAGCCAAAATTCGACGGCCTCCAGGACCCAAAGATCTGGCTGGAGGATCACATTTCCTCCATCAGTCTGCACGGTGGGACCACGAGCACAGCAATGCAATGCCTCCAGCTATAGCTGCAAGGTGCCGCTCATGCATGGGTCAACAACCTCCCGCATGATCGATTTGCAGCTGGGAAGAACTGGTCTACAACTTCGTGCGAAAGTTCAAGGGCACTTACAAAAGGCCCGCATCAATCGAAGAATTAAGAGGCTGCTACCAGAAGACTGGCGAGTCGCTGCGCTCATACATCCAGAGATGGTCCATCATCAAAACTCCACAGAAGACATCTTCGAGGACCGCGCAATTGATGTGTTCAATGGCGGCGTGCGCCACAGAGAACTCAGAGAGGAGCTGGGCCGCTCGAAGCCCAAAACAATCGACCACCTGATGGAGATCGCGAACAGGTGGGCTGATGGAGAGGAGTCGGTGAAAAACCATGTCCACTCCGATGATGACAACGACCTCGATCGCCGACATGATTGCCGAGGAAAATGTCGAATGCGTGATTACGAGGACCGCGAGGAGGTCGACATGGTCGCAGCTGGCTACACCGACAAACGCGACGACAACAATCGCAACAGCGGATACCGCAGTGGTGGATACCACGATAGCGGGAAAACGACGCAAGTGTGGCAACACCGCACTCGCGATGAGGCACCTGGAACATCTATCCAAGACAAACTATCTGGACCATGCAATGTACACTTCTACATCGACAAGCACGATGGCAAGAAAAAATCCAGCCACCTTCTAAAGGACTACCGTGAGTTCCTCAAGCTCCACGAAGGACTAGCCTAGATGAATTGCGACGCGATAAATCAGGGCTATGGAGTTGCCCCGGACACTATGGCCCATGGAGTACCTCCACCGCCACCTGGACCACCACCACCTACAGCTGCGCCAGTCCAAAACCATGGAGTCGAGCCATACCCGCGAGCACTAGGAAACATGGGGATGATCCAAAAAGGACGCCAATCAAATCGGGTGCAAAAATCAATCACTCGCCAAGTCGCGATGAACTCTCTGCCCTCCACCATTGCGTACCTCAGTGGAAGAGAGTCCTGCGTTACCTTCGACAAGCGTGATCACCCGCGCCAAGTACCTCGCCCAGGTCATTATCCCCTGGTGCTCGAGATACAAATTGAAGGCTTCGAGATGAGTCGCGTCTTCATGGACGGAGGAAGCGACATCAACCTCATGTTCGCAAGTACCTTACATGCCATGCGAATTCCTCTATCATGTCTGGAAAATTTAGACACAACATTCCATGGCATTGTCCTAGGGAAGGGCGTATACCCCCTGGGCAAGATTAGTCTGGACGTCATCTTCAGAATGCCGGCAAACTTTCGACGAGAGCACATCGAATTCAAAGTTATCGACTAGCCCTCACAATACCACTGCATCCTCGAGCATGTCGCGTTCGCAAGGTTCATGGTGGTACCACACTACGCCTACCTGCAGATGAAGATGCTGGGCCGAAACGGCATCATCACAGTCAATGGAAGCTTTGAGAGGTCCGACAACTGTGATATGGAATTCAACAGAATCTCCCAGTCTTTCAGCATGCAGGAGGAACTGGCTAGGTTGAAGGAGTCAATAGACAACAGTCTACCAACTCTGAGCAAGCCAAGCTCACCCGACCAATCCTTCGACACGTCGATCCACACCAAGGCGATCCAGGTCCACCTAATGGACCCGACCAAGACGGCTCTCATCGCTAACAACCTAAGTTCTGCATAGGAACTCGCGCTCGTTGAATTCCTCCGTGAGCGCTGGGATATCTTCGCCTGGTGTCCAGCGGATATGCCAGGAGTTCCCAGGGAATTTGCCGAGCACTCACTCAATGTGAATCCTAAGGCAAGGCCAGTAAAATAGACAATACATCGACTATCTGAACCAAGGGTAAATGTGGTTGGTATGGAAGTCAACAGATTCCTCGACGCTAACTTCATACGCGAGATCAAGGAAAGCACCTGGGTAACAAACCCCGTGCTTGTTCCTAAAAAAGACACATATATCATGCGGATGTGCGTGGACTTCACCTCCTTGAACAAGGATTGCCCGAAGGATCACTTCCCATTTCCACGGACCGACCAGATAATCGACTCCACCGCGGGATGTGAGCGCCTCTGCTTCCTCGACGCCTACTCAAGCTATCACCAGATTCGAATGAAGGAGGAGGACCAGGAGAAAACGACATTCATCACGCCCTTTGGCGTCTTCTACTACACAATGATGCCCTTCGGGTTGAAAAACGCAGGGCCACCTACCAGCGGTGTATGCAGGCCAGCCTCAAGAGCCATCTTGGTTGTAACATTCAAGTCTACATCGAGGACATCATCGTCAAAACAAAGGAGGAAGCCTCATTACTAGATGATCTCCACGAAACCTTTGACAACCTCGACCGCTACCGGATCAAGCTCAATCTAGAAAAATGTGCTTTCGGTGTACCATCTGGGCAATTTCTCGGGTACGTCATCTCCACGAGAGGGATCGAGGCCAACAGAAAGAAAATAAAGGTCTGGCCATGGAGAAGCCGAAGAACATAAAAGGTGTCTAGCAGCTAGCCGGGTGAATCACGACGCTCAGTCGATTCATCAGTCGAATGGGCGAAAAGGCGTTGCCCTTCTACCAACTCCTCCGCAAGGCTGACAAATTCGAGTGGACAGACGAAGCACAAGAGGCATTCGAGGACCTCAAGCGTCTCTTGTCCACTTTGCCGGTGTTGGTGACACCTCAAGAAAAGGAGCCACTGTTATTATACATCTCCGCCACCAACCAGGTGGTTAGCACTATGCTCGTAGTGGAATGAGCCGAAGAAAATAAAGTCCACGGGGTGCAACGCCCAGTCTACTACCTCAGTGAGGTGCTCACACTAACAAAGAAGCGGTACCTGCATTATCAGAAGCTGGCATATGGTGTCTTCATGATAGCTAGGCGACTGCGCCACTACTTCCAGGAGCACCCAATCATTGTGGTGAATGACGCCTCGCTAGGGCACATCCTCAATAACCTAGATGCCACCGGACGGGTCGCGCTTTGGGGATAGAGCTGTTTCCACGAGACATCGCATATGATAAGCGAGATGCGATCAAGTTAAAAGTACTCCTGGACTTCCTCGTACACTGGATGGAAAACCAGCTCCCCGACAAGCCAGACATGTCCTATCTATGGACAATGCACTTCGACAGATCCAAGCGTAAAGAGGAAGCTGGCGCAGGTGTCATATGGACATTGCCACAGGGCGACAAGATGAGATATGTTCTACGAATACAGTTCACAGCCTCCAACAATGAAGTTGAGTATGAAGCCTTACTCCATGGGATGCGGATTGCAAAAGCTTGTGGCGCAAAGCGACTCGTCATCTATGGCGACTCCAAACTGGTCATGAATCAAACCATGAACCAGTGCGATGCTCTGAGCGGCAACATGATCGCCTATCGCGACCTCTATGATGCACTCGAAGGGGACTTTGACGGCTGCAAACTGCGGCATGTTAGCCGCAAGAGCAACGAAGAAGCGGATATACTCGCCAACATAGGCTCCACTTGTGCCCTAATGCCACCTAGAGTATTTTTGGAGCGCATCTGCAAGCGCTCCATCAAGCCAAAGGCTCCAGAGCTTAAAGCTAGCATGTCAAAAGACTCGAGGGCTACGCCACCCAACGAGCCAAAGGTACTGGAGGACATGGATACATGTATCACCCCGCTAAAACCACTACTAGAAAATCGCTTATTATTTCCGTTGTGCATCATCATGACTGCATGCTCATGTCATCATGCCACATTGCATTTGAGCATCATCATGTCATCATGCATAAGTTTGCCTAAAACTATTTTCGAAAAGCCTATCTTTGTTTTCTAAATATCCTCCCCGTCTTTATCTCAAATCAAAACCCTCGTCTTTTCCGGATCTTTGGTTTGTCTAAAAACTATTTGTAAACATCTTTTAAAAATAAAAATAAATAAAATCTTTTGTCCGGGGAGGCAGTCCAGCCGATCAGGCCAAAGGCCCAACCGGCCAAACCACCTACGACCCGGACCATTTAAACCCTAGACCTAACCCACCCAGCCGCCAGCTACCTAACCTACCTCGACCGTGCGACACAACCCACCCCACCTCGTCACACTACACGCGCGACGTGACGCAGCAGAGCACACACACAGTGGACGCGCGCACGTCCTGCACCCTAGCCCCACTTCCTCACTGCGGTGCATAGCGGCGTCCCGTCCCGCACCCCCGACGCGGTACATGCGACCCAGCCCGAGCGAACAAGCCAACCACCCAATCCTCACGTCGCTCTTCCCTGCCCCACCACACAATCCTCCTCCCACGGGATGGATCCCACCAACCTCGCACGATATATCCCCCTTGTGATCCGTTCTTCCTCCTCTGCCCGAGAGCCGCTGCCGCAAGCGACCCGGCCACCGTGCGCCCCCTCGTCGGCCTAGAGGATCTCCAGCTCCGCTGCCGCCGGGAGCCAGGCGAGCCCTCCCCCGGGCTCCTCTACCTCGACATCCGCGCCACCGTCTTCCTCTGGCCCCCGCGCTGGCCTCGCCGCCTCCCCGAGCTTCCCTCGCAGAGCTCCGCCTCTGCCCTGCTGCCGCCCGACCCGAGCACCGCCCCTCCGTGTCCGGCTGTCGCATGCCGCTCTCCCTCCGGCGCCCATCGACCTCGTCCTCGCCATCCCCAACGCGGCCCCCTCGCCTGCTTCTCTGGCGCGCCCTCTCAGCATCGTCACAGGCCACCACCACCCCATCTCCTCGCGCCGTCCTCGAATGGACGACCTCCACCACGAGCCCGTCGCCGCCAAGCCCTGCGCGAGCGCCGCCGGTGATGCCCAGCTTCCGCCCCTGGTTGCCCTCACCGTGCGAGCGCCTCCTGCAAGCCCCCGTGCCACCGTCAGCATCTCCTGGCGCCGCGTCCTCGACCTTCGCGCTGTCCCTCGCCGGTGACGCCCTCCTCCATGACCGATACCCCAAGTTCATCCGTCGCTGTCATCAGCGTCTCAACAACCGATGCCGGGCCTCTTCGTTGTTGTTGCCAATCTGTTGTTGTAGTGTGAAGTTGCACGGTAGAAGATGTGTTAGCCATGTTGTGCTGCTGCAGGCATTCGGTAAAGAAGTTCGACATGCACATCGTGCACCGCCCAGATCTACATCAGCTTTTTCACCGAGACCGAGACCTCCTTCGTGGATCCAAGGGCGAAACCTCGAGGAACCCAAAGACACCGAGATCTGCCTCATGGACCCAAGGGCCAAAACCGAAGACCCCTGAACCCGGACCCGAAGACCACCAAGCTCTTATTCCTGGAACGACAAGTTCTTCGACACGGATTCGATGTTCGAGACCCTGGACCAAGATTCGAAGACCGATCCCGCTGAGACCAAACCCGAACACCTTCGGAACCCCAAGATCTTCGACCCTAGATGTCCCCTACCTATCCCTATTTTATAAATGATATATATAATTGTTGCATATAAATCATTCATATCGCATACATATTGTGTGGTTTGGGGGCATTATGCCGATTCACCTCATGATTAAATATGGAGGCCATATTTGGGCTATTCTAGGCTTATATTGACTCCATTAAATTTGTGTAGCAAACCGATGCCATGTTTTGCCTTGTTAATACAACATTTAAATTGCGGGGTATCTAAATAACTTGAACGTTCTAATTAAATGTCGGGACCCTAGTTCCGCTTAATATTGCCTAGTCGCATTGCATCTGTGCCATGTCATGCATCATATCATAAACATGCTGATTCTTCTGCCGTAGTATTAAATAGTGCATCTGGTGTTTCTTTTAGTGTTTTGTTCTTCGCGGATTAGGCCGTTGAGTGGATACGAGTATCGACAAGTTCTTCAGATATGAACCTTCAGCAGTGTTTCCCAGGCGAGCATTCTCCCCCTTTCTACCTATTTTGCATTTATAGTCTTTATTTACTCCTGTTGATCTATTGCTATCCATGTCGCGATGCTTTAGTGTTCCGTACCAGATATATTCCATGCAGCCTTTTATATTGCCTTGGACACCTCCTATTACCTGTTGTTTGGTAGATAGGTGGTCTTGCGAGTCGTAGTCACTTTCTCAGGCGCGATCCCGTGTCGTGAAGTACCACACAGTTGTTGGAATGTTGTCATATGCTTTACGGTGGAGAGGATCATGACTTTAAATACAACTATTAAATTGCTGGGATAACTAATGAAAGAGGCACCGGTGGGCAATATATGCTATTTGGTTTTTCATGTCCACTTGTGTCCCGTAGCCCCCGAGTACTTGATACCTGTTCCTTGACTATTCGCACTATCCACATACGGGAGACTCTATGAATCCCCCTTAGCCAGAGCTTGATTCATTTCTTATTTCTTGGGGCCACAAACTAGTTTGGGGCTTTATTACTATCCTGTACTTATGCCATGCTTTACTGCTTTATTTAAGATTGTGCGTGGAGCACCTGTACTGTTTTGGATCGTGCCACGTTTTCGTGGTATCGACAAGC
Organism: Avena insularis; assembly: GCA_023614405.1. Taxonomy (NCBI): domain Eukaryota; kingdom Viridiplantae; phylum Streptophyta; class Magnoliopsida; order Poales; family Poaceae; genus Avena; species Avena insularis. The sequence goes on along the minus strand of CM042690.1, from coordinate 258,132,681 downwards.
CCAATCACACTTTCGGGTTCCCAGTCGTTTACAGCCATCGTCACAAACCTTGGGTCCGTTCCGGAGCCGGCCAACTTCGTTGCGGGTAGCTTAGTGGGGTGGCCCCCTGAAATCTTTTATGAATCCTGTGATTGCTTTGTCGTGAAAGCCTTGTTGGGTTTTGATTTGGTTTTTCCGAGGTTGATCGTGTGTGTGTTACTATTTGTGCACCCCTATAGGGTAAATCTTTCTGAAAGCCGTGTCCACGGTTATGGACGACTTGGAGCACAGTATCTCGATCATAGACAAGCATAACTAAAGTAGTGCTATAAATTTGACTTAATATGTGACTAGTAATCATCTTCACTACCATGGAATGGATAATAAAAGTGCCAACAATTGGAGGAACTGGGGTGTATCGTGTCATGTTATACCTGCCTAGTAAGTATCGCAACTTCAATGGAATGAAATAAAAGTGCCATCAACTGCTGGGTTTGGGATGTCACATGCTAATTGTATCTGACTAGTAAGTACTATAACTACAACTGAATGGTTAACTAAAACTGCCCACTACTTATGCTATCAGGCTGACTCATGCTATTTATATCTGACTCGTAAGTGCATCAACTATAATAGAATGAATAAAACTGCCAACTGTGTGAGTTCCTTGGTTTGACTTCCTTGTTTGGTCTCGAGGGGGAAATACCAGGATGGGTATGACTGATGTTAGTATCAGGTTGGTCCCGAATAGGTCTTTCTTATCCCTCTCTAATAGCCGATAGTGGTTTCGAGTCTCTATAGGTTGTTTAGTGCATGCTACGCTGCCGCTTCAGTCCACCATACCTATGTAGGCGAGAGCCGCCGAATTCTAGCCTCGCCGTGTACTGGCCTCAGTATTGACCGCTCCCTTTTCCTTTGCCCATTGTCGGCACCCCCTTTTTTTTAGCAGGTATGAGATCGACGTCGTTAGCAGGTTTACCCTTCTGGCTTGGCCTGGGCAGGGTTATGGACGCCATTGGTTATTCTTCAGGGCTCTTAGCCCCATTTGCATCTTGTTCGTAGTCGGACGCTCTATCGTTTTCAAGGTGATTTGGATCTTTCTATAGTATATCTGTATTCTTGACTCATGGAGTCGTGTTGTATATATATGTTCTGTGGTTTCCATCATGGACTAATGTGTAATGGTATTACTTCGTTTTCCACCCGCACGAAAGTGCCTGGTGGGTGTCCTTGAATCGTTTCTATGCGGGTTTGGCGGGAAGCGCTAAAACTTGCATAGGGCCGATTCGAGGGTGTTACAAAGTGGTATAAGAGCTCAGCAGTTGTGATACCCACTGGTCCAGCCTGTAGGATAACCTAGCTAACGAACGTCGTTGAGTGTCAAAACTATTTTTGCAAATCGGTTGGATAGATCTGATTAGGACTGCTTTTACTCCTTACCTTTGTGCTATTCTCCTCTTACCTTTGTGTGTTTTGAATCTACTCTTATCTTCTCTTCGAGTCCAGGATTTCTCGTGGTTGGGTTTCCATTGTACCTTCAGGGTTTCGATTCCTTTCTCTTGCAATGGTGTTTCCACATCCGGTCTTCGTGTTATCTGAGTAACCCTTCATCTGTTGTACCATTCGGTGGATCAAAATCCACTGAAATCTTTCTTTTGTATCTTCCGGTGTTTTCCAATGCGACGATGTCTTCTGCATCAGATCTGATGAAGAGCCTGCATCACTCCTTGGTTTTCCGAAGTTTTCCGAACATCGCTCGTTAAGATCTTCAGTCTGAATCCTGAGAGTTGGTTGCATAATTCTTCTATTCATGCATAGAGTAATGCTTTGGGTGCGCGATGGACTGATCCCCATCCGACTACTCTTATCATTCGCTTATGTACATTGAACTGGTGGATCAATGCAACTTTACTCCTTTCATGGAAGTTAGAGGTGGCCTTAACTGGTGATACCTTTACCTTCGTCTTTGTTTCTCCGGAGTGTTCTCTCGACGATCGTGAGCAACAAACCTTGTTGGTGGCGTTGCTGATTTCAAGATGGAGCAAGATTCCTTGTTAGTGGTGTCGCGAGGATCTACATGAAGCGAGAAGATTCAGACCGTCAGCCTTCTTCCCTGTACCATGAGGCGGATCTCGAGGGCGAGATCCACTGTTAGTGGTGTCGAATTGTAGCACCCCGCTAAAACCACTACTAGAAAATCGCTTGTTATTTCTGTTGTGCATCATCATGACTGCATGCTCATGTCATCATGCCACATTGCATTTGAGCATCATCATGTCATCATGCATAAGTTTGCCTAAAACTATTTTCGAAAAGCCTATCTTTGTTTTCTAAATATCCTCCCCGTCTTTATCTCAAATCAAAACCCTCGTCTTTTCCGGATCTTTGGTTTGTCTAAAAACTATTTGTAAACATCTTTTAAAAATAAAAATAAATAAAATCTTTTGTCCGGGGAGGCAGTCCAGCCGATCAGGCCAAAGGCCCAACCGGCCGAACCACCTACGACCCGGACCATTTAAACCCTAGACCTAACCCACCCAGCCGCCAGCTACCTATCCTGCCTCGATCGTGCGACACAAGCCACCCCACCTCGTCACACTACACGCGCGTAGCGACGCAGCAGAGCACACACACAGTGGACGCACGCACGTCCTGCAACCCAACCCCACTTCCTCACTGCGGTGCATAGCAGAGCCCTGTCCCGCACCCCCGACGCGGTACATGCGACCCAGCCCGAGCGAACAAGCCAACCACCCAATCCTCACGTCGCTCTTCCCGACCCCACCACACAATCCTCTTCCCACGGGATCGATCCCACCAACTTCACACGATATCTCCCCCTTGTGATCCGTTCTTCCTCCTCTGCCCGAGAGCCGCCGCCGCGAGCGACGCGGCCACCGTGCGCCCCCTCGTCGGCCTGGAGGATCTCCAGCTCCGCTGCCGCCGGGAGCCAGGCGAGCCTGCCCCGGGGCTCCTCTGCCCTCGACATCCGCGCCACCGTCTTCCTCTGGCCCTCGTGCTGGCCTTGCTGCCTCCCCGAGCTTCCCTCGCAGAGCTCCGCCTCTGCCCTGCTGCCGCCCGACCCGAGCACCGCCCCTCCGTGTCCGGCTGTCGCATGCCGCTCTCCCTCCGGTGCCCCTCGACCTCGTCCTTGCCATCCCCAACGCGCCCCCCTCGCCTGCTTCTCTGGCGCGCCCTCTCAGCATCATCGCAGGCCACCACCACCCCATCTCCCCACGCCGTCCTCGAATGCACGGCCTCCGCCACGAGCCCGTTGCCGCCTAGCCCTGCGCGAGCACCGCCGGTGATGCCCAGCTTCCGCCCCTGGTTGCCCTCACCGCACGAGCGCCTCCTGCGAGCCCCCGTGCCACCGTCAGCGTCTCTCGGCGCCGTGTCCTCGACCTTCCTGCTGTCCCTCGCCGGTGACGCCCTCCTCCATGACCGATACCCCAAGTTCATCCATCGCTGTCATTAGCGTCTCAGCAACCGATGCCGGGCCTCTTCGTTGTTGTTGCCAATCTGTTGTTGTAGTGTGAAGTTGCACGGTAGAAGATGTGTTAGCCATGTGGTGCTGCTGCAGGCGTTCGGTAAAGAAGTTCGACATGCACTTCGTGCACCGCCCAGATCTACATCAGCTTTTTGACCGAGACCGAGACCTCCTTCGTGGATCCAAGGGCAAAACCTCGAGGAACCCAAAGACACCGAGATCTGCCTCATGGACCCGAGGGCCGAAACCGAAGACCCCTGAACCCGGACCTGAAGACCACCAAGCTCTTCTTCCCGAAACGAAAAGTTCTTTGACACGGATCCGATGTTCGAGACCCTGAACCAAGATTCGAAGACCGATCCCGCTGAAACCGAACCCGAACACCTTTGGAACCCCAAGATCTTCGACCCTAGATGTGTGACCCCTACCTATCCCTATTTTATAAATGCTATATATAATTGTTGCATATAAATCATTCATATCGCATACATATTGTGTGGTTTGGGGGCATTATGCCGATTCACCTCATGATTAAATATGGAGGCCATATGTGGGCTATTCTAGGCTTATATTGACTCCATTAAATTTGTGTAGTGAACCGATGCCATGTTTTGCCTTGTTAATACAACATTTAAATTGCGGGGTATCTAAATAACTTGAACGTTCTAATTAAATGTCGGGACCCTAGTTCCGCTTAATATTGCCTAGTCGCATTGCATCTGTGCCATGTCATGCATCATATCATAAACATGCCGACTCTTCTGCCGTAGTATTAAATAGTGCATCTGGTGTTTCTTTTAGTGTTTTGTTCTTCGCGGATTAGGCCATTGAGTGGATGCGAGTATCGACAAGTTCTTCGGATATGAACCTTCAACGGTGTTTTCCAGGCGAGCATTCTCCCCCTTTCTACCTATTTTGCATTTATAGTCTTTATTTCCTCCTGTTGATCTATTGCTATCCGTGTCGTGATGCTTTAGTGTTCCGTACCAGATATATTCCGTGCAGCCTTTTATATTGCCTTGGACGCCTCCTATTACCTGTTGTTTGGTAGATAGGTGGTCTTGCGAGTCGTAGTAACTTGCTCGGGCGCGATCCCGTGTCGTGAAGTACCACACAGTTGTTGGAATATTGTCATATGCTTTACGGTGGAGAGGATCATGACTTTAAATACAACTATTAAATTGCTGGGATAACTAATGAAAGAGGCACCGGTGGGCAATATATGCTATTTGGTTTTTCATGTCCACTTCTGTCCCATAGGCCCCGAGTACTTGATACCTATTCCTTGACTATTCGCACTATCCACATACGGGAGACTCTATGAATCCCCCTTAGCCAGAGCTTGATTCATTTCTTATTTCTTGGGGCCACAAACTAGTTTGGGGCTTTATTACTATCTTGTACTTATTCCATGCTTTACTGCTTTATTTAAGATTGTGCATGGAGCACGTGTACTGTTTTGGATCGTGCCACGTTTTCATGGTATCGACAAGCCCAGTCACACTTTCGGGTTCCCAGTCGTTTACAGCCATCGTCACAAACCACGGTCCGTTCGAGCCGCCAACTTCGCTAAGTAGCTTAGTGGGGTAGCCCCCTGAAATCTTTTATGAATCCTGTGATTGCTTTGTCGTGAAAGCCTCGTTGGGTTTTGATTTGGTTTTTCCGAGGTTGATCGTGTGTGTGTTGCTATTTGTGCACCCCTGCAGGGTAAATCTTTCTGAAAGACGTGTCCGCGGTTATGGACGACTTGGAGCACAGTATCTCGATCATAGACAAGCATAACTAAAGTAGTGATATAAATTTGACTTAATATGTGACTAGTAATCAGTTTCACTACCATGGAATGGATAATAAAAGTGCCAACAATTGGAGGAACTGGGGTGTATCGTGTCATGTTATACCTGCCTAGTAAGTATCGCAACTCCAATGGAATGAAATAAAAGTGCCAACAACTGCTGGGTTTGGGATGTCACATGCTAATTGTATCTGACTAGTAAGTACTGTAACTACAACTGAATGGTTACCTAAAACTGCCCACTACTTATGCTATCAGGATGACTCATGCTATTTATATCTGACTAGTAAGTGCATCAACTATAATAGAATGAATAAAACTGCCAACTGTGTGAGTTCCTTGGTTTGACTTCCTCGTTTGGTCTCGAGGGGGAAATACCAGGATGGGTATGACTGGTGTTAGTATCAGGTTGGTCCCGAATAGGTCTTTCTTATCCCTCTCTAATAGCCGACAGTGGTTTCGAGTCTCTATAGGTTGTTTAGTGCATGCTGCGCTGCCGCTTCAGTCCACCATACCTATGTAGGCGAGAGCCGCCAAATTCTACCCTCGCCGTGTACTGGCCTCAGTACTGACCGCTCCCTTTTTCCTTTGCCCTTTGTCGGCACCCCTTTTGGTTTAGCAGGTATGAGATCGACGTCATTAGCAGGGTTACCCTTCTGGCTTGACCTGGGCAGGGTTATGGACGCCATTGGTTATTATTTAGGGCTCTTAGCCCCATTTGCATCTTGTTCGTAGTCGGACGCTCTATCGTTTTCAAGGTGATTTGGACCTTTCTATAGTATATCTGTATTCTTGACTCATGGAGTCGTGTTGTATATATATGTTCTCTGGGTTCCATTGTGGACTAATGTGTAATGGTATTACTTTGTTTTCCACCCGCACGAAAGTGCCTAGTGGGCATCCTTGAATCATTTCTATGCTGGTTTGGCGGGAAGCGCTAAAACTTGCATAGGGCCGATTCGAGGGTGTTACAATACAGATATGGGACTCGAAGGCCCCATGGAGGTCATGATGATTGAGACATCCTGGACATATCCATACATCACCTACTTGCTCAGCAAAAGGCTACCAGATGACCCGACCGATGTGTGTCATATAGCGCGACGATCCAAATCATTCGCCCTCATCAACGGCGAACTGTAAAAACACAACATCACAAGAGTTCTTCAACGGTGCACCTCCAACGGGGATGGAAGAGCCATCCTCCTCGACATACACGAGGGCACTTGCGACCACCACGCTGGCAGTCATGCCGTTGTCGCCAAAGCTCTGCGAGCTGGATTCTACTGGCCAACGACAATGCTTGATGCTAAGGACTGATGACCCACAAGTATAGGGGGTGTATCGCAGTATTTTCGATAAGTAAGAGTGTTGAACCCAACGAGGAGTAGAAGGTGCTGGCTAGTGGCTTGGAGCAGTAATTCTCTGTAAATACTTAGCAAACAGATTTTTAGGGGTTATTTGATAATGCAGGTAAATAAAGTACGAGTAAATAAAAGACAATAAGAATAAATGCAGCAAGTGGCCCAATCCTTTTTTAGCAAAGGACAAGCCGGTTGTATTACTTAAGATGACCAAATGTTCTCGAGGACACATGGGAATACTGTCAAGTGCTTTCGCTTCATATAGTTGATTATTCTTCTTTAGTTTGCTAAGTGTTGTGTGGGTGAACCTGTGCTAATGTACCGACCTTCCTAGGACTAATACATACTTGTGATTATACCCCTTGCAAGCATCCGCAAGTACAAGAAAGTAATTAAGGTAGAAACCTAACCACAACTTTAAACTCTAAGACCCTGACATCCCTTGTGCAATGGTTTCCTAATGGGGGTTCAGGTTTCTGTCACTCCGGCAACCCCTACGATTAGTAGCCAAATACACAATGCATTCCCCTAGGCCCATGTAGGTGAAGTGTCATGTAGTCGACGTTCACATGACACCACTAGAAGAAGTACACCACAACTTAAATATCAAACTATTGAATCTTTCTCAACACAAATCAAATACTAACAACATGACTTCTCCCATGTCCTCAAGAACAAAACGAACTACTCACAAGACATCATATGGATCATGATCAGAGATGATACAATAATGTATAACAATCTGAACATAAACAATAATTCAACGGTTCACTCAATAGCATCAACTACAAGCAGTAATCAACATCAGGAAAGTTTCCCTTAAGAACTATGCAAGATTCAACCCAATTGTTACAGCGGTAAGAGGTGGTGATGATGGTGCTGGTGGTGATGATGAAGTCCAGCTTGATGGTGGTGTTGATGGCGACGATCTCCCCTCTCTGGGAAGGAATTCCCCTAGCAGAACTCTATTTGCCGGAGAGATCTTTCTCTATCGGTGTTTTCCGCCCCGCAGAGGCGGCAGAATCTTTATATGGTCGCCCCCCGAGTCTTAGAGTTTCGGGAGGATAATATACGCCAGAGGGGAGAACCAGGGGTGGACCAGGGTGGCCACACCACCTTGTGGCGCGGCCTAGGGTGGCCCGCGCCAGGGGGTGGTGTGGGCCCCTATGGCCCATCTCCTCTTCCCCTTCTGTCTTTCTTCGTCTTTTGAAAAAATAGGAATTTCCATGTATTTTCCCGGATTTTCTGATCTTCGCGAATTTTGCCTCCGAACAACACCTTTTCCATCATAATCCTGACTGCAGCGGTCCATGCTCCAAAAGTCATCAACCATGCAAAAACAGATGAAATAACATAAGTTTCATCTCTTAATATGAAATATATCAACGAATAACTACAAATTATGATATAGAATAGTGATGCAAAATGGACGTATCAAGGACATCGTCCAGCGATGCAATGCTTGCCAGCGATTCGCGGATAAACCGCATGCACCTGGTGCAGAAGTTAGGCCAATACCCGTGGCCTGCCCTTTGCGCAATGGGGACTCGACATGGTCGACAAGATGCACAAATCTTCAACTGGAGGATACGTCTACCTCCTCGTCGCATTCGACAAATTCATGAAGTGGATTGAGGCCATGCCAGTAACAAACCAATCAGGGGCAGCAGCCGTAAAATTCTTCGAGTCCATCGTATTTCGTTTCGGGGTACCACACATCATCATCACGGACAACGGGATGAACTTGACCTCCAAAGAGTTCCAGGATTTCTGCGAAAGCCTAGGAATAAACATCAGCTATGCCTCGATGGCACATCCCTAGACCAACGGTCAAGTCGAAAAGGCCAACAGCCTCGTCTGCGGCGGGATCAAGAAAAGGCTCCTCCAGCACTCGAAAGAGCTACTGGATGCTGTCCCAAGGAGTTACAATCAGTACTATGGAGCCTGCGCACAACTCCAAATAGCGCCACAGGCTATACTCCATTCTTCATGGTACACAGTGCCGAGGCGGTGCTACCCGTAGAGGTGCGCTACAAAGCCCCACGGGTAGTAGCATACAACGAGGCAGAATCAACACTCGCACTCGAAGACTCCGTCGATCTCCTCGATGAAGCACACGAGATTGCAACGGAAAGATCCACGATCTACCAGCAGAACCTCCATTACTACCACAACAGAAGGCTGCGCCCTAGGTCCTTCATCGAAGGAGACTTGGTCCTACGACCGAAGCAACAAGGGCACCTCAAGCTCGAGTCTCGTTAGGAGGGACCTTATGTGATTACTGAAGTAATCCAGGTGGCGGCTACCGCCTTAAAGACCTAGAAAGTGGAGTCGCATACTCCAATCCCTAGAACGTCGCGCAGCTATGTCGTTTCTACCCCTAAATGTTTTTACTTTACAAATAAGGCTATTCAGCCAGGCTACTTAGCCATACATTATACCTCATGATATTCTTCGAATAAATAAAGCTAAGTGCCCCCAGCTTTGTGTTTCTATTTTACTTACAATTACATCACTCGGGGGCTGCGCCACCCTCTCCACCTCGTTACATGAATAGTGTAGTATCGTGAGTAGTTGACGCACTATCAATCGAACCCTTGGTAAAATCAACCCAGCGGCAACGCACCTGACAGGTTGAAAAGGTGCTGAGATGAACATACATCAGGCTAACGAAAAGGAACTGCAGAGTGCAAAATACTTGAAAAATATACAAGCTAGCAACCTTTTACATATAAATGGGTAACAAAAGCACCCGAAACACTTATATGAACTTTACAACACCTATGCATCTATGTGCAGGAGCATGCTACTCTATTGACGTAAAAGGAGAACATTTGTACGCTCTTCGAAGAACTCGACGATATCTTCGGCTGGCTGATCAACCGCCCGATAATGTGGCACCATGTTCCATGCCATCCCTTATGGCGGGGGTGGCGGCCCAGCGGCAACAACCGCGAATCCACAGCAGGACGATGCAGGCGAACAAGTGCCAATGCAGCCTTGGCACCCGCGACTAGCTGCTGACACACACATTTGCGAACCGCACTGACATCTTGAAACTTCTTTAGTAAAGCTAGAAAGCTCGAAGGCACCGCATCCAAGGGGAACATCGCTTGGAAAATATGCTTGAGGCAAGAATGCGACTTCTTCAAGTAAAGCAGCACCTGCGATGCACGGTCCTGCAGCATCGCCAACGCGACTACACGATCGCGATCAACCCAAAAATAACCACTACCTTCCAGCTTGTCTTGGGTCAAGCAGTTCAGACGTGGCAACTCGATCCCTCTCATCCTGCAGATGACGAGCGCTAACAACTGAAAAAAGCAGTGCAAAGCGTAAAGACAAAGCACCGCCGTGAATGGCTAAGAAAGGATAAGAAGCTAGAGAACTAACACTTAAATTGCTCAGTCAACTAAGCCACCTCGCCTAGAAGGTACTTCTCGTGCGCACTGGCTTTTTCAGCCTTTGACTTCCACATGTCTGTGCTACGACAGATCATGGGCATCTCTCACTCCAAATGTTTTATGTGGTCACGCAATCGAGACAGTAGCGATAGCTCCTCCACCTTCGAAAGTGGTTGCGCCACAGGTTCATCGGTGGGAGGTGAGTCAGACAGACCACTCGAAGGACCCTATTACAAGCAAAGTAAGAAGCAAATAAGACCAACCAGTCATAAATAAATGCCAGCAAAAGAAACATCAAGGTTTAGCAAGTCTTAAAAGGGGCACCACCAAAAGGTACAATTCAAAAGGGCATAGCTAGATGATGGCTCTGTGTATGGCGCCAGAAAAATGCTGGAGCGGTGTTGATGTAGAGCTCGTTGGGAACCCCAAGAGGAAGGTATGATTAGCACAGCAGCAAGTTTCCCTCAGTATGAAACCAAGGTTTAATCGAACCAGTAGGAGGAAGGAAACACCCCAAAGGTGTTACTAGCTGAGCTTTGGCAGGGCGCACTACCAGTGCTAGTAGCAATGTGGAGACCTGCACAACACAACCACAGAACTTTGTCCCCAAGTTGCAATGTGGTTGTCAATCTCACCGTGTTTTGCTGAAAACAAAGGATTAAACGTATCGAATGGAAAGAAGTAAAAGTTTGCAGAAAGTAAACACAAAGTAGTAAACAGTTTATAGATTGTATGTAAAGAAAAAGGACCGGCATCCATAGTTCACTAGTGGTGGCTCTCCTTAAATAGACAACATGCTGGGTGAACAAATTACAGCAGGGCAATTGACAAACATCGAGAAAGCAATACATGCATATACTAATCATCTTGACTCCTTTGAGACTTGATTGGGCATTACAACATTATACATATACCGCCATCCAACTGTATCTATGACTAATAATCCACCTTCAGGTTATCATCCGAACCCCCTCCAGTATTAAGTTGCAAGCAATAGATTATTGCTTTACGAATTGCGTGTAAAGTAAACAATACGATTGTTCTATGAACAAAGGATTGTTGTTTTCTCCCTAGTAGCAACATCACATCTAGTACCTTAGAGATTTCTGTCACTTCCCCAGATTACTAGAGGCATGAACCCACTATCGAGCATAAATACTAACTCTTGGAGTTGCTAGCATCTACTTGGCCAAGATAGCTACTAACAACGGAAAGCATGCAAGAGCACAAATAACAAAGACATGATAGAATCAATAATAAATCTGAAATAGCATCTCAATATCCATCGGATCCCCGCAAACACAACATGTATGATTACAAATAGATGATCTTGATCATGAACGGAGCTCACAAGATCTAGACATGAAAGCACAAAGGAGGAGAACCAACCATCTAGCTACTACATGGATCCGTAGTCCAAGGATGAACTACTCACGCATCACACCGGAGGCTTGCATGGTGATGAAGAAGGCCTCCAGGGTGAATTCCCCTCTCCAGCAGGGTGTCGGGAAGAGCTTCAGATCCCTCCCGATCTAGGGATGGAGATGACGGCGGCTACAGGCTCTTTCATGGATTTTTGATCGGGTACTTAGGGTTTTCGTCTCGAGGGCATCTTATAGGAGGAAGGGGAGGCCGAGGGGGTGCCAGGGGCCACAACACCACCCCCTGGCACGGGCCAAGCCTGGCCGCGCGGCCAGGTGGTGTGGCCGGCCGCTGGCCCCTCTCCGTCTCGTATTCTGGCATATGATGACTTCCGGAAAAACAGCAGAAAACAGGCAGCTGGCGTTGTGGCTCTTGTTAATAGGTTAGTCCAAGAAATCATATGAAAAGTACTCCAAAGTGTGGACAAAACACAAGAAAGTGGATAAAACTAAGCATGGAACATCAAAAATTATAGATACATTTGTAATGTATCAACATCCCCAAGCTTAACTCCTGCTCGTCCTCGAGTAGGTAAGTGATAAAAAAGAGAATAATTTTTGAGGTGACATGCACCATCAAAGACTTGATCAAAGTATTTGTAAAACATTCAAGGCTGGGATCATAGTACTTCAATCATAACATGAAAGACAAAGTTCTAGCAATAAGACAAAGAAAATATGATGCAACATGAAAAGACACAAACAAAAGATTCATGAATAACAATGCTTTGCAAGACGTTTGTTTGTTTCACATAAAGAAAACATAGCATAAAAGTATTCAGCTTGTCCCTCATAGAGTAGCAAATATAAATGCATAGGACACCTTCAAAGTTCATAAGAGTGACTAGATACAAATAGTTCAAAACAAGCAATATCAAGTTATGCATCAATCAACTAGTCTTGGGACAATGCACACAGAACTAAGAATGGCCACTATGGTCTCAAAGTAGGTGCATAAAGATAGAAGGTGGAGACTCAATATATAATGGTGGAAGAAAGGCCTTCATAGAAGGAAGTAGGGATTCAAGTCTCATAAAGAGCTTCCAAAAATTATGGTACTTAATAGCTTTCAGCTCTCATTGCCCCTATCATAAGCATCTTGAAGTGATTAAGGTTAAAGTGAACAAACTATGGTGTACACGCTTGACGAAGTATAAGTCAGGAATCTCATTTCCCTTGTATACGAGGGCCGCTCCTCATGCTACTCAAGTTTAGTCACCGGTAAGTTCTTGTCATTGTAAGTACATGTGTATCATAGAGACGCCAATGGGGTATCCCTTGCCCGATGATACGGAAGAATCCCCATATCAAAATGACAAGGCAAGCAGACAACAAGCATCTCAGCAATCTTCTTATTTACCATGGGAATATGGTGCTTTTTTCTCTCTTTCCTCTTTTCATAATCTCTTTTTTTCCCTTTCTCTTTTTTCTCAACATAGGACTCTTTTTTTATAAGAAGAATGCTTCATAGACATCTCATTATGGTTACACTACAGGTTTCCACCATGTCAGCATGGACTAGACCAGCGGCCCAGGCGTTTCTCTAACACATATACATAACTCCATGAACTTACAAGCTCCCCTTTCATTTCACACCGACGACATCCATATACAAAAGAGCATGATATCAACTAGGTACAAGTACCAAGTGCAATGTTGAAAGCGTTCCCCATGAAAGCATGGTTCTGCTAATTCCCAACAAATAAGTGCAAGCATATACAACATAGACGACACAATGGTTCAAGTTTATTAAGGGAAAGAAAAGTAAAGTGTGCCATCAAGTTCGTGAGAGCTTTAATCACTAGTTTTCTCATAACAAGTTTAATTCAGAAGGTAAACAAAAGCATGAATATACTTGGAATAGCATAAGCTAGTAGGTAGGTATGGTGGACTCTTTGGAATAACTTGGTTTAGGGAGTTGGATGCATGAGTGGAACTCATACTTGGTTGTGGAGGCTAGCAAAAGACTGGGAGCGACAAACTAAGAGAGCAATAATGGCCATAATCATGCAGAGCGAAAAAACATCATTGATCAAAGCATAAAGTGATACTACAAGTTGAAAAATAAAGGATCATAAAGGCTATGGTGACTTGTGGTAGTCATAACATGGTGTGACCATGCGCCAAGTCAACCCAAATAAAGCATCAAAGGAGAATACCACTATACTATGCTTTAATATGCTAAAACAACGCATGATTCATCCAAGACACATTAAGAAATCTCAATTGATTATAACAAGTCATGCTACAACAAATAATACTAAGCATAAAGCCAAAACAATATCAAGCATGGCATGACAGAGGATAGGCCACCGTCAAAAACAAGCTCTTTTTACCACATAAGTATGAACTTTCCTACTCTTTTCCAAACCAAACCAAACTATTTGCAAACCAATGCATGAAAGAGGGGGTCCAACCAATTTATTCAGAAAACTAAGCAAACTAAAAACCAAAACAAAAACGAAAAATAAGATGCTCCAAAAACAACACAACTGTGCATAAAACAATAAAAATGAAGCGTTTAGAAGAAACCTGGGATTTTTATTGATGAAGAGGGGGATGCCTTGGACATCCCCAAGATTTGAGGCTTGTACTTCTTTGATAATTCTTGGGGTGACATGCCTGGCATCCCCAATCTTGAGCTTTAGTCCATCCTTCATCTCATTACTTGTTCCTTCCATACAGCTGAAATTTTTCGTTCATACAAAACTTCACACAATCTTTATTAGCAACATTAGTACACTCAAGATAAATAAGTCTTAAGGTTCAGTTCTAACACCAAATAAACTTCCATTAGAATACTATCTACTGTAGCACTTCCCTCAAACATCTCAATTCCCCAAAAGAACTAAAAAAGGAACCAACAAGAAGCAAATGCAGAAAATGGCAGAAATCTGTCAAAACAGACCAGCAGGTAAAGACGAATTTTTTCGAAGACCTTCTGTTGCTCAAATAAAAAAGTGTTGAACTAACGAAAGTTATATAACAACCTGGGGCATAAGCACAGAAATTCACGCCTCAAAAATACGTTCAGAGATTTTACACGAATTTTTACGGTGAAGCACAGAAATCTGTTTCGGGACAACAACTTTCCCAATCATTACTTCTCTCTCATTAGAGGTTACTCTTGGCACAAAAAGCAAATAAAAAGGATAATGAGCGGTTATTACTGAAGTAATAACTTACAAGACTCATCTAAAACTTTTGGGTTATCTCCCAATAAGTACTTTTCTTTAACGCCTTTAAGTTAGGCATAAGAAGCAAGAAAAAGAATCAAGTGTTCTCAAATGAAGAAGCATTAAGATCAATACCAGAAATATTTTCAACAAGGCAAGGTATATCATCCAAATAAGTTCTAGAGGATCCTCTCTCAATGCTCTTAGGTTCACTATTCTCATCAAAAGGGTTTGCAGGAACAATCCAATCAAGATTCTTTTCTATGGCATCATGTATTGCTACTAGTTTAAAGGGTATTGGTATCTTAGGTTCCTCCCCATTAGGTTCGGTTTTGTTCATATTTTCTTGTGTACCAACAACATCTACACATGAGCCTAGCTTATTGAAACATTCAAAGACTTTTCTAGCTTCCTTGGCAACATCATAAAACTCCTTAAATAAAGTTTCTAGAATAAAATCCCTCTTTTCAGGGTCCTCAATTTCTTTAAGCTTAAGAAACATTACTTGCATTAAGGGGTTGAGGTTAACAAACCTAGCCTCTAACATATGAATTAAAGAAGCTGCAACAATCTCATAGTTTGGAGCAAGTTCTGCAAGGGATCTATCCTCAGTATCTTCATGTTTGCTAACATGATTAAAGAATTCTTCAATATTATCTTTCCCAATTATGGAACCACTACCAATTGAAAGGTCTTTCAAGGTGAAATTAGGGATCAACATGGTGAGCTAAGGAAGAGGTGACAACTAAAGGAGACTTAATTTTTTTGTGTTTTTGATAAAGAAAGCAAACTAGTAAAACTAATTTTTTTGTGTTTTTGATAAGAAAGCAAATTAGTAAAACTATTTTTTGTGTGTTTTTGATAAGAAAACAAGCAAACAAAGCAAAAAGAAACTAAGAAAAACAAAAATAACAAAGTAAAGAGATTGGTTATGAGAAGATGTCCTTGACTCCTCGGCAACGGCGCCAGAAAAATGCTTGATGGCTCTGTGTATGGCGCCAAAAAAATGCTGGAGCGGTGTTGATGTAGAGCTCGTTGGGAACCCAAGAGGAAGGTATGATGAGCACAGCAGCAAGTTTACCTCAGTTATGAAACCAAGGTTTAATCGAACCAGTAGGAGCAAGGAAACACCCCAAAGGTGTTGCTAGCTGAGCCTTGGCAGGGCGCACTACCGGTGCTAGTAGCATCGTGGATACCTACACAACACAACCACAGAACTTTGTCCCCAACTTGCGATGAGGTTGTCAATCTCACCGTGTTTCGGTGAAAACAAAGGATTAAACGTATTGAATGGAAGGAAGTAAAAGTTTGCAGAAAGTAAACACAAAGCAGTAACAGATTATAGATTGTATGTAAAGAAAAAGGACCGGGATCCATAGTTCACTAGAGGTGGCTCTCCTTAAGATAAATAACATGCTGGGTGAACAAATTACAGCGAGGCAATTGACAAACATCGAGAAAGCAATACATGCATATACTAATCATCTTGACTCCTTTGAGACTTGATTGGGCATTACACTACATGGACCGCCATCCAACTGCATCTATGACTAATAATCCACCTTCAGGTTATCATCCGACCCCCCTCTAGTATTAAGTGGCAAGCAACAGATTATTGCTTTACGAATTGCATGTAAATTAAACAATATGATTGTTCTATGAACAAAGGATTGTTGTTTTCTCCCTAGTAGCAACAACACATCTAGTACCTTAGATATTTCTGTCACTTCCCCAGATTACCAGAGGCATGAACCCACTATCGAGCATAAATACTAACTCTTGGAGTTGCTAGCATCTACTTGGCCAAGATAGCTACTAACAACAGAAAGCATGCAAGACCACAAATAACAAAGACATGATGGAATCAATAATCAATCTGAAATAGCATCTCAATATCCATCGGATCCCCGCAAACACAACATGTATGATTACAAATAGATGATCTTGGTCATGAACGGAGCTCACAAGATCCAGACATGAAAGCACAAAGGAGGAGAACCAGCCATCTAGCTACTACATGGATCCGTAGTCCAAGGATGAACTACTCACGCATCACACCGGAGGCTTGGATGGCGATGAAGAAGGCCTCCAAGGTGAATTCCCCTCTCCGGCAGGGTGCCAGGAAGAGCTTCAAATCCCTCCCGATCTAGGGATGGAGATGACGGTGGCTTCAGACTCTTTCGTGGATTTTTGATCGGGTACTTAGGGTTTTCGTCCCGAGGGCATCTTATAGGCGGAAGGGGAGGCCGAGGGGGTGCCAGGGGCCACCACACCACCCCCTGGTGCGGGCCAAGCCTGGCCGCGCGGCCAGGTGGTGTGGCCGGCCTCTGGCCCCTCTTCGTCTCGTATTCTGGCATCTGATGACTTCTGGAAAATAGGCACTTTGGCTTTTGTCCCGTCCAATTCCGAGAATATTCATTTTTTGACTTTCCTGGAACCAAAAATAGCAGAAAACAGGCAGCTGGCACTGTGGCTCTTGTTAATAGGTTAGTCCAATAAATCATATGAAAAGTACTCCAAAGTGTGGACAAAACACAAGAAAGTGGATAAATCCAAGCATGGAACATCAAAAATTATAGATACATTTGTAATGTATCACTAGACTATTACAAAAAGGCAATTAAACAGCAGACTACAGCTAGGCGTTGGCACTCGGGGGCTTCCTCGAGTCTGTGGCAGTCTCCGACGCCACATTCTTATCGACTATAGCCTCTGACGCCGTGGCTTTTGTTGTCTTCAATTGCCGTAGCTCTGCCGAATACTTGGCGAGCGTCTCAATGAGGCGAGGCCCATATTTATTGCAGATAGTGGCAAAATGAGCAAACACTACCTGCTAGCCATCCGCGGTAACCGGCATCGCCGAGGAGACTCTATTGGGGTTCAGGTCCACGCCATGAGCTTGCGCCATCGCGAGTCCCATGGTCGCTCCAACCCCTCGCCAAGCGTTCTTGAAGTCCATGGGCACGCCTCCCGCGAAGAACTCTAAGCCATCAAGATCCTCGATCGGCTTGGCCTTGGGGATCATCTCCTCTCGAAGACGCCCAAGGACGCCCTTGGCCTTCTCGAGCGAGTCCTTGACAGAGATGATGCGGTGTTCGACTGCGGCCACAACACCGGCCAACTCATCTGAGCGGGCCAAAGCCTGGGCGTCGAAGGGCATGCCAGCAGCATCTGCAGAAGAGGCGCATTAGCATAACAACATGCAAGAAAAGCATACAGGAAACAAAATGATGCAACATCATACCTGAAAGTGACTTAGCAATAGAGAAAAGCTGTTCTACGAATACATTTTCTCTGTCAGCTGCGGTGAAATGCAAGTTTTCCTCGCACTTCTTCGACTCCTCAAGAGCTTTGAGTGCTTCGTCGCGTTTTTTCTGCCGCAGCAAGACCCTTCCCAAGGGAATCGATGCGATGAAGAAGATCATTATGCTCACCTACAAAAGATAAATGGCAAAACTTGAGCTCACAAACCTCTACACAAGCGGAGCGGAGAAAAAGTATAAAACTAACCTTCAAAGGCACGATGGCAAGTTTCCAGCGAAGCATGCTGTCGACCCAAGGAAATAACCTGCTCGGCGAGCCGAGTAGATTCCTTCAAGATAGGCTACACAAAGAAAAAGCATGAGCATTAACCCAAATTCGACTGCCAACGACAAGGAAAAACTCACGTGTTCCTCCAGGGACTCCGAAGTTTCCTTCTGAATCAACGTCGGGGCAACCATCTGGTGCCCCCAGCGTGGGGGGGAACTCAAAGAATTGGCACCGGAGTGGGTCGCCACCGGAGAAGAAGGAGATCATGCCGCCACCTCCTTGTCTTTGGAGTCTACGACTCCAGTCTCCTTGACAAAGCAAAAATCATCGGATGGACTACAAATTATTCAAAACCCCCTCAGAAGAATAGATTTCGGGAGGACAAGACGAACTCGCAAGAATATAAAAACATACCCATAAAAATTATCGAGATCGAAGAAGTCCTCAGATGCCTCCTTTGGTATCCTCAACTTCTTCCATGAAGGAGGAGCCATGGCACGCACAAGCACGGTAGGGATTGGCTCCTCTACCACAGTAGGAGGACCCTCCGGCATCGTCAGTGATGAGGCATCCGAGTCCTTGCTTCGGGAGCACTTGTGAGTCCCGCCAGACTCAGGGGCTTCACGTTCGTCCTCCATAGGGATAGTGGAGCCCAACTCGTCCTCTTCTTCGGCTTCACGAGGAATCACTCCCTCGTGCCGAGGAGGCAACAAAGTGGTCACCTTCCAATCCTGAAACCAGGACCAAACATTAGTATAAAAAGACACCTAGCAGGCAATCGAAAAACAAGAACTTTAAGACAAATCCACCTCAGGCGGAGGATGACTCGCATAGAAGGGGGGCACGACTGAGTCACCCGGGAGTTCCTCTTTGGCGGTGTGCTTGGTCAACAGACGAAACCTCCTGTCTACTTTGCCCGAAGAGATGCTGTCAACACCCGGATTTTTAATCCCAGATGCCTGTTATGTCATACATCGCAATCCCAGGATTACCATTTTTGCGAGACATAACAGATTGGATATCACAGTACATCATCCATTACAAACCAAATATAAGGTCTTACACGAATAAAGGATCTCATGATCCAGTCTTAATACAACAACCAGTGGAATAACTAATAAGCATAGCGGTGGGGTCCATCTTCAAGGGCACAGGCAATACTGACGAAGGCAGATAGTCCTGTTATCATAGCCGTCCTGCTGTCCGTCATATTGGTAGTCTCCTTCATAGTCTGGCCATAAGAATAGACAGGGACAAAAGCCATGAGTACACTTTAAGTACTCGCAAACTACCATGAACAAGTAAGATAGTGCTAGTGGGAAATGCTAACTCTGAGTTTATTTGTAAAGTTAAGTTTGAAACCTAAGCTAAGTTTAGAAACAAAGAAAGATAAAATAAAGTTCTAGAATCACTTAAGTTGGGAAGCTAGTGTCATAGTCACAACCCTGTTGTGGTCAAGTCAAGATTCATCAGTCATTTCATAAGTCATTTTGAAAACATCTGATAACGAAACAGTATGGCCACTCCAACTATCCATAACCGCGGACGCGGCTACTCGAATAGTTTGACACTCTGCAGAGGTGGTACACTTTCACCACAAGATTCGATACATCTGTTAGGGATAACCCTGAATCATCATACTTAGTATGCAGATAATCAAACATAACCTTTACTTTACACACCCTAGTATAAGCACCTCTCCTGTGAGTATGGCCTCCCAACCATCACCATCTGTCATCTTGGGCACTGCATAGGTGGACCACATTGAGAGGTAGCCTCAGCTCAAACCTCTCCCGCGAGGGAACTAATCCAAATGCATATAAATTTCCGGCTAAGCCTTACCCAATTCAGGTAGTGTGGTTGTAAGGTAAAATTGGAATGGTATCGCATCCGAATCCAACTATCAGTTTTGTAAAAGGGTTAAGGCTCATGCCTCAACATTTTCATCATCATAAACCATTTGTGTTTCTCAACACATGTCAAAACATCTCAATAGAATGACTCATCATTCCAAGGTTTTCACAATTCATTTTCACCAAGTGTTCCTATCTAAAGTGACTCAAGTTTTGATTTAGCTCTAAGCTACTAAGTTAAGAGTGTTCACTAAGGTGGGATGCTAATCTCCATCTCATGCCATAGAATTACATCTAAAGTTATCTAGATAGGTCAAGTTTTATACTTTTTATGCTACCTTCAAAACAAATAAAGGACTTTGGTAAAGTGAAGGAGGTAAAAAGCTTGAAAGTAAAACTTGGGGTAAGTAATGTTCAAAGTGGTATAACCAAAGCATGGCTAATGCATCTTACTTAGGTTATTTGACGTAATTCTAGCTTGCTAACAATAGCTTGCCTTGGTTAGTGTAGTGGTTGAAGTTTTCTTCCTCTTCCTCCGGGTAGAACTCCTCCTCCTCGAAAGCTTGGTCGGTACTATCGTCTATAAATACATACGGAGTACACAGTCACCAAACAATACTTAACTACTCTACTTAGCACTCTAAGGCACACATTTGATGATCTATTATCATCACAAGCATCACAAGGTTTTATTCACTAGCTTCATTCTTTTTATTTAAGAAAAGTAATTTCTACTCATTGAAAAATAACTAAGATTTAATATTCAACAATTTAAAATATGGGATCATGTGGACACATGTCATCACCACATATTCTAACATAGGGGAATGTGATTTAAAGGTTGGATCACATTTAATTAAGTTTAATATTTAATGATTTAAAGTGACTAGAAATGCCTATATAGCATTATTTTGGTACTAGTCCAAAGTCACTGCATGCAAACCTTAATATTATTACATATTCAGATAGGCATGGTTAAATATGATTTTTGAGAGTTGGAATCAACTCAAAAGCTATTATGGTTGATTTTATAAAAATGTTTGAATGTGCAAAAGCTTATGTCTTGTTATTTTTACTAGGAGAGATCTCTAACTCTAAATGAATTAATTTCAACGGGCTTGGATATATCTTTTCAGAATCTTTCCAACAAAATTTGAATCACTCCTTTTGGTTCAGTAGATCTTCTTGAATTGATTTTTAAACTAAGGGACATAAGTGAGTTCAAACTAAAATAGAAAAGTATATATTTGAACTAACTGGGTCGCGCAGGAAAACTAACGGGCCAGCCTAGTGGCACTCCGTGGTGCAGATGACAACTGACAAGAGGGTCCCACATGTCAACGGTCCCACATGTCAACGGCTCTGGGACGGCTTACCGGGGCTCCGGCGAGGGTCGATGAGGCGGGCAAACGAACAAGTTGAGGACGGTGGTTCTCCTGGTACTGGCAGCATCCCGAGGGGTGGCCTTGATCAACGACCCCCTTCTTCTTCCTCCATGTAGACTCGCGAAATTCGGCCATGGACGGGCGGCTTGCTCCGGTGGGGCTCTGGGAGTGTTCTGAGAGGGAGGGGATGAGAGTGGTGTGAGGAAGCGGTGCTGGGGAGGCCTCTATTCATAGCTCGACGAAGCGACCGACTGGGATGGGCTGGTGACTCCGGCGAGGGCGGTACATCATTCTATCATCGTGGCTGGAGGTAGGGGACGGTGGACTACCTCCTGGCGGTGCTCTACGGCTTAAATGTGCGGCTAGGGGCGGTGGCATTTGGTCGGGGGAAGCTAGTGCTCTACGCGGCAGAGGCGGCGTTCGACGCAGCGCACGGGGGCTGCGGGTCAAGCGGCGGCGAACAGGCATGTCCTGGTGGTTCCTGGGGTCGTGGCGGAGCGGTGAGCACCGGCTGCGGTCGAGGCGCGGCATGTGCATGCTTGTCAGGCGCGGCGCTCTAGCGTGTGCTCGGCATTGTGCAGACGTTCTAGCCGCGGTGTTCTGCGAGTGGTCCACGACTCGGCTCTGCTCGGGGAGGGGACAGAGGGCGGTGGTGTGGTCTAGTCTAGCTCCTAGACATGGCGAGAGAGAGAGGGGCGGTCGGCTGTGAGCTATCCATGCTCGACCGGCGAGCATGGTGCTCTGGCGGCGTGGCACTGCTTCAAATGGCTAAGGGATAGCCTCTTGATGGCTTGGTTGGGTCTAGGGAAGGCAAGGGCATCCAGTAGGGTTCAAATGGTTTGACAAAAATCGATCAAAAATAGTATAAGTTAGGCCAAATTGATTCTGGATGCAACCTGTTCGATCAAATGGCCACAAGAACAAAACATTTGAATTTTGGGCTGATTTTTGGTGGAGTATTGTATCTTATGCTTGAGCTTCTAAATGTGCTTGGGTTTTGAAAATGGAATTCATTTGAGTGATTTTTGAATAAGTGTGATCTTGATACCTACACTAGATTCAATTTTCAAATGCCATTTAAAATTAAGGTTTGAAAGTTTTTGGTAGATCACAAAGTGGGCCTTGGTACATCACTACCTGTACTAGCAAGGGGTGCAAAGATCCACATTTGTTTCTGTTAGGATTTAAGTTCTAGGAATAGCCAAAGTAGGCATGATGATTAAAATGGCACAAATGACCATTTGCTTCTTTTATTCATTTTGATTTGTTTTTCTTTGGGATTTGTTTGGGAATGATCTAGATTATGTTTAATTCACCTAAGAATCATTTTATAATCAATGGATCACTTAATCATGGCAATTCAAAACAACTCCTATTTAAATGCACACACATATGAATACTTTAATATTTTTAGATGGAAAAGTTTTTGTTCACCCTAATTTTGATGATTTGGATCTTAATAACCTTGGATTAGAGTTTTGGGATGTTACAAACCTTCCCCCCTTAAACAAAATCTTGTCCCGAGATTTACGAAAGAAAACTAGGAACTAAAGAGATCTGGGAACTCTGTCCTAATGTAATCTTCTCGCTCCCAAGTGGCTTCCTCTTTGGTATGGTTGCTCCATTGAATCTTGAGAAATTTGATACTCCTGGTCCTGGTGGTTCTGTAGGCTTCCTCCAAGATACGGATGGGCACTTCACGATATGTTAGGTCATTGTTGATCTCAACAGCTCGGTGATCGATGTTCTTGAAAACTTCAGTATTCTCCGGCACTTCTAGGCATTTGCGAAGTAACGAGATATGGAACACATTGTGGATGGCTAACATCTCTTCAGGTAGTTCCAGTTGATACGATACTTCTCCTCGATGATTCGGAATCTTGAAGGGCCCGATATATCTGGGGGCTAAATTTCCTTTCACACTAAAGTGTTGGGTTCCCTTCAGTGGCGA
The DNA here is from genome assembly GCA_023614405.1 of Avena insularis. Taxonomy (NCBI): domain Eukaryota; kingdom Viridiplantae; phylum Streptophyta; class Magnoliopsida; order Poales; family Poaceae; genus Avena; species Avena insularis. The sequence goes on along the minus strand of CM042690.1, from coordinate 258,109,335 downwards.
AACCTTGAGATATACAAAATCTCCGACATTGAAAGTCAGGTCTCTCCTTCTCTTGTCAGCATAACTCTTATGTCCGGATTGGGCGGTCTTGAGGTGCTCACAGACTTTGTGAACCTTCTCTTCAGCTTCTCGGAGAATGTCGGATCCAAAGATCTGACTCTCTCCTACTTGCGACCAATTCAAAGGGGTACGACACTTCCTTCCGTATAGGAAATCAAATGGTGCCATCTGCAAACTAGCTTGATAACTGTTGTTATATGAGAATTCTGCAAAGGGCAGGCAGTCTTCCCATTTTGATCCATACTCTAACACACAAGCTCTCAACATATATTCTAATATTTGGTTAACTCTCTCAGTTTGTCCATCAGTTTGCGAGTGATAAGCGGTGCTTAAATTCAACTTGGTTCCCAATCCTTCCTAGACTTTCTACCAAAATCTCGAGGTAAACTGGGTTCCTCGATCTGATACTATGGTCTTGGGGGTTCCATGCAGACTAACAATCCTAGCAATATACAGTTCTGCTAGCTTCGAACTCTGGTAAGTTGTCTTGACATGTATAAAGTGAGCTACCTTGGACAGTCTATCAACAATGACCCAGATTGAGTCACTTCCCCTACTAGAAGTAGGCAAACCAGTGATAAAGTCCATTCCGACAGAATCCCATTTCCATTCCAGAATCTGCAATGGTTGCAACAGTCCTGCGGGTCTCTGATGCTCTGCTTTGACTCTTTGACAGATGTCACACTTGGCGATGTAGCTTCCGATTTCTCTCTTCATCTCGTGCCACCAAAATTGCTCTTTCAAGTCTTGATACATCTTTGTTCCTTCAGGGTGGATATAATAGAGAGTATCATGAGCTTCTTGCATGATAACTTGCTTCAGCTCCGAATCTGCTGGCACACAGATATGTCCCTTGTACCACAGAACTCCTAATTCATCTTTAGTGAATCCAGGTACCTTTCCTGTACCAATATGACGTTTGATTCCGACGATACTTTCATTTCCCTTCTGGGCTTCCTTGATTTGGCTAATCAAAGTGGGTTGAAGTTCAATGCTAGCTAAAAATCCTTTGCTAACAAGCTCAGTTCTAAACTGCTCCAACTCCTCATACAAACTTGGCTGCTTCTCCTTGATCATGGTGTTTATCCTACACGGCAATCTGCTAAGAGCATCCGCTACCACATTGGCTTTGCCAGGGTGATAGTGAATGTCAAGGTCATAGTCCTTGATTAACTCTATCCATCTCCTTTGCCTCATATTCATCTCCTTTTGAGTGAAAATATACTTCAAGCTCTTGTGATCTGAGTAAATCTCATAGTGATTACCCATCAGATAATGACGCCATGTCTTCAAGGCCAAAACTACGGCTGCTAATTCAAGATCATGGGTCAGATAGTTTTGCTCATGATGTTTTAGTTGTCGAGACAGATAGGCAATAACTTTGCCTTCTTGCATTAATACACATCCGAGACCAATCTTGGATGCATCACAATATACATCAAACGGCTTCTTGATATCTGGCATGATCAATATTGGGGCTGAAATCAATCTCTTCTTCAGCTCTTGGAAACTGGCTTCATACTTGTCGGTCCATTCAAACTTCTTGTCCTTCTTCAGCAATTGGGTCATGGGTCTGGCGATGCTCGAGAATCCTTCGACGAACTTGCGGTATATCCCGTTAATCCAAGAAATGCACGGACTTGGGTTTGAGTGGTTGGGGCTTCCCATTCTTTGACATCTTTGATCTTGGTGGGATCAACAGAGACTCCTCCGGCAGACACAATATGTCCTAGGAATCCTACTTATTTTAGCCAAAACTCACATTTGCTGAACTTGGCATACAACCGATGCTCTCTAAGGTTTTCAAGGATGATTCTCAGATGTTGCTCATGCTCTTCTTTTGACTTGGAATAGATAAGGATATCGTCGATAAACACAACGACAAACTTATCTAAGAAATTCATAAAGATCTTATTCATGAGATTCATGAAATAAGCAGGGGCATTGGTTAATCCAAAAGACATAACCATATACTCATATAAACCATATCGAGTAGTAAAGGCGGTCTTCGAAATATCCGTTGGACGAATCTTAAGTTGGTGATAACCAGTCCTAAGATCAATCTTTGAGAATACCTAGGCACCAGTCAATTGATCAAATAGATCCTCTATCTTTGGCAAGGGGTACTTGTTCTTGATGGTGACGTCATTCAGTTTTCTATAATCTGTGCACAAACGGTTGCCTCCATCTTTCTTGTCGACGAATAACACTGGTGATCTCCATGGCGATGCACTTGGTTGAATCAAGCATGTTGCTAACATAGCATCCAACTGCTTCTTCAACTCTACTAAATCTGAGGGGTTCATACTATAGGGTCTCTGGGCTATGGGTCCGGTTCTGGGGATTAGTTCGATAATGAACTCAATATCCCTATCCGGGGGCATACCTGGCAATTCATCTGGGAATACGTCGGGGTATTCACATACTACTTTGACTTGGTCAATGGTGGGCAGGGCTAGACTCTTGTTGCACTTGAATTGACGAGGTAAGGTTTCAGATATATGCTCTACTGTGACTCCGGAGCTACTGGTCATGGTGATGGCTTTCTTAGCACAGTCTATCAGTCCTTTATGCCTTGACAACCAGTCCATACCTAGTACTACTTCCAATCCTTTGGTTCCGAGTATGATTAGGTTAGCATAAAAATCTATCCCATGTATCCTGGCACAACTTTGCAAATTTTTCTAGCCTTTGTAGTTGAACCAGGGATTTGAACTATCATGACATGCTTCAAGTTGGTTAGGTGAATCTTACTAGTACATGCAAATTCTTCGGTGACAAATGAATGTGATTCTCTCGAATCAAACAATACTCTTGCTAAAACTGAGTTGACAGAAAACATACCCAGCACTACGTCTAGCACTTCTTGAGCTTCCTTGGCGTTCATGTGGAAGAGACGACTGTTGTGGTTGTGAGGGTTCCCTAGGGAAAACCTTCTCCCTGGTTGAACATGACACTGCTGTTGAGCTGGGGCATTCACATTGGCAGTGGCGGCAGTCTTCTTGGGCCTCTCATTGGAATAGTGACCCTTCACTCCACACTCGAAACAAGTTATCTAGGACTTGTCTTTTGCTGCGACAGGCACAACATTGCTTCTAGTTCTAGGTATAGTGTTGTTGTTGTTGGTGTGGTTGTTGTTGCTCTTGGGAGGTGCATGGTTGAAATTGCTGGTGTTGACGAAGTGATTGTTGTTTCCTCCGGGCTTCACATTGCCTCCGCTACGGTTGGGGTAGCTTGGGCGAGACATTGGGGGTCGGTTGTTGCTCGGTGCATATCCTAGTGAGGGGTTGGGACGGTACTTCTGGTGACTGTTGGATCCATCTTGGTGCATCATACAATGTTTGTGGTTGTCGTTTGCCTGGTTAATCTTCCCTTCCATCTGAATGGCAGAGTCGACTAGCTCTTCGAGATCCTCGAAGCGGATGTTGACAAGGACAGTCTGCATCTCGTCATGCAGTCCGTTCAGGAATCTCTCCTTCTTCTTTGCCTCCGTGTTGATCTCATCAGGTGCGTACCTGGAAAGCGACACGAATCTGTCACGGTACTCCACCACAATCATTCTGCCTTTCTTTAACTCCCGGAATTCATCCCTCATTCGGGTGACTAGACCCTGAGGCACGTGAGTGCGGGTGAACTTGATTTTGAAGGCTTCCCATGTCATCACTTGACCATGGTTCATCAGGCAGATGCTGTTCCACCAGGCTCTTGCGTCTCCTACCAAGTAGTGGGTGGCAAAGAGAACTTTCTCGTTGTCATCAACTCTGGCTACCTCCAAATTGTTATCCATTGTCTGCAACCAGTCATCAGCATCTAATGGGTTCTCTGAAGTGCTAAAGATTGGGGGATTGGTATTCTGGAAGTTCTTTAGCTTGGATCCTTGATGATCCTGGTTTACATGCCCTTGGTTGTTTTGGGCCATCTGAGCTATCTGATGTAGTGTTGATAGATTAGCTTGGTGCTCTGCCCTGCTTGCTTCTCTATCTACGATGAGATTCTGTAGGATCTGCAGCATTGGGTCTTGCGACGAGCTGCTCCCTCCTTGGTTTCCACGAGTCATCTGAAGATTGAGGTAGATAAAGGGGTAAGAAGGAAAGTTCTAAGGTTCATGGTTTTGGTTTCAAGCTAAAACTTTGAGTTTGACTCAGGTTTTGCAACTAACTCCATTTCATTCATTCAAACAAGGCACACGATACAAACACACACACACCACAACAAGGAAAACAGATGGTTTTAAGAACCATTCTGCAAGCTACGATACAGTGGGACCGATACATCTCATGCTATGACAGTGCTCTAGTGCATGTACTCATCGTCGATGAAGTCGGAGTCCTCATCGTCAGTGTAGAAGTCCACGACATCCTCCTCCAGAAAGTCATCGTCATTGCTGAGGTAAGAATCCATATCTCCCTGGATGTCTTCACCCTCCTCTTCTTCCTCCTTTGCTGCAAGCTGAGCTTCTTGCTCCTTGATGGTCTTCTCGAGGTCGGCCACCTTCTTGCGAAGACGAGCGATGGTGCGATCCTTCTTTTCGCGCTAGAGGCGAAGAGACTGACAGTCCTTGACAAGCAGTGAGAAAGTCTGGGCCTTCTGGGTGGCAATGGCACGGTTGTGGTTGGCAAACTCCCTAGCATTATCCAATTCCTTCTGGCGATCGTACATCAGGAAGTCAAGGTTTTCCACTTGACGCTTCAACTCCGGGTGACCTGGCATCTCCATTGGCATTCCCATAAAGTCACGCCTTGCATAGTGCGCAAAGCGGGTTCCTTGGATTTGGTTGACACTGAGGGCACATAGACGTGCGAGAGCTTCATGCATTGCCCTAGCTAATCCATCTAGCCAATTGTTCTCTTTTACGAAGAACTGGATTCTCCCGGACGTTGGTGCTTCTATGCTTCCTCGAAGATCAGCGGTGACTAGCCACTGTAAATCTCCTCCTAGGGGTCCTGGAAGTTGAGCTCCAAGAAACTCCGGATGCGGGCGTCCCAATAACTCAGACAGTGAATCTAGATCCCTCTCAAAGATCAGTTGGCCTTCGTTGCCCAACTAGTAGAACTTGCTGAACTCAGTCTCCATCTACAAGAATTAAGGATGAGGAAGTTAGTGAAGTGATCCAGTGTGTCACATTTTATGTAGTAATGTAATAATTTGAGGAACATGAATTTTTTGAGAAAGAATGAATTCCCAAGGGTAAGAGAGGAAATAGTTTTTCATAAATACTCACTTTGGTTTTGAAATTAAATTTTTGGTTCGGACGTCCATTCTAACTAGGGTCTCCTATGGTCAGGATGGCTCTGATACCAACTTGTCAACACCCGGATTTTTAATCCGAGATGCCTATTATGTCATACATCGCAATCCCAGGATTACCATCTTTGCAAGACATACAGATTGGATATCACAGTACATCATCCATTACAAACCAAATATAAGGTCTTACACAAATAAAGGATCTCATGATCCAGTCTTAATACAACAAGCAGCGGAATAACTAATAAGCATAGCGGTGGGGTCCATCTTCAAGGGCACAGGCAATACTGACGAAGGCAGATAGTCCTGTTATCATAGTCGTCCTGCTGTCCGTCATCTTGGTAGTCTCCTTCATAGTCTGGCCATAGGAATAGACAGGGACAAAAGCCATGAGTACACTTTAAGTACTCGCAAACTACCATGAACAAGTAAGATAGTGCTAGTGGGAAATGCTAACTCTGAGTTTATTTGTAAAGTTAAGTTTGAAACCTAAGCTAAGTTTAGAAAAAAAGAAAGATAAAATAAAGTTCTAGAATCACTTAAGTTGGGAAGCTAGTGTCATAGTCACAACCCTGTTGTGGTCAAGTCAAGATTCATCAGTCATTTCATAAGTCATTTTGAAAACATCTGATAACGAAACAGTATGGCCACTCCAACTATCCATAATCATGACGCGGCTACTCGAATAGTTTGACACTCTGCAGAGGTGGTACACTTTCACCACAAGATTCGATACATCTGTTAGGGATAACCCTGAATCATCATACTTAGTATGCAGATAATCAAACATAACCTTTACTTTACACACCCTAGTATAAGCACCTCTCCTGTGAGTATGGCCTCCCAACCATCACCATCTGTCATCTTGGGCACTGCATAGGTGGACCACATTGAGGGGTAGCCTCATCTCAAACCTCTCCTGCGAGGGAACTAATACTAATGAATATAAATTTCCGGCTAAGGCATACCCAATTTAGGTAGTGTGGTTGTACGGTAAAATTGGAATGGTATCGCATCCGAATCCAACTATCAGTTTTGTAAAAGGGTTAAGGCTCATGCCTCAACATTTTCATCATCATAAACCATTTGTGTTTCTCAACACATGTCAAAACATCTCAATAGTATGACTCATCATTCCAAGGTTTTCACAATTCATTTTCACCAAGTGTTCCCATCTAAAGTGACTCAAGTTTTGATTTAGCTCTAAGCTACTAAGTTAAGAATGTTCACTAAGGTGGGATGCTAATCTCCATCTCATGCCATAGAATTACATCTAAAGTTATCTAGATAGGTCAAGTTTTATACTTTTTATGCTACCTTCAAAACAAGTAAAGGACTTTGGTAAAGTGAAGGAGGTAAAAAGTTTGAAAGTAAAACTTGGGGTAAGTAATGTTCAAAGTGGTATAACCAAAGCATGCCTAATGCATCTTGCTTAGGTTATCGGACTTAATTCTAGCTTGCTAACAATAGCTTTCCTTGGTTGGTGCAGTGGTTCAAGTTTTCTTCCTCTTCCTCTAGGTGGAACTCCTCCTCCTCGAAATCTTGGTCGGTACTATCGTCTATAAATACATACGGAGTACACAGTCACCAAACAATACTTAACTAGTCTACTTAGCACTCTAAGGAACACATTTGATGATCTATTATCATCACAAGCATCACAAGGTTTTATTCACTAGCTTCATTCTTTTTATTTAAGAAAAGTAATTTACTCATTGAAAAATAACTAAGATTTAATATTCACCAATTTAAAATATGGGATCATGTGGACACATGTCATCACCACATATTCTAACATAGGGGAATGTGATTTAAAGGTTGGATCACATTTAATTAAGTTTAAGTTTAATATTTAATGATTTAAAGTGACTAGAAATGCCTATATAGCATTATTTTGGTACTAGTCCAAAGTCACTACATGCAAACCTTAGTATTATTACATATTCAGATAGGCATGGTTAAATGTGATTTTTGAGAGTTGGAATCAACTCAAAAGCTATTATGGTTGATTTTATAAAAATATTTGAATGTGCAAAAGCTTCTGTCTTGTTATTTTTACTAGGAGAGATCTCTAACTCTAAATGAATTAATTCCAACGGGCTTGGCTGGATCTTTTTAGAATCTTTCCAAAAAAAATTTAGTCACTCCTTTTGCTTACGTAGATCTTCTTGAATTGATTTTTAAACTAAGGGACAGAAGTGAGTTCAAACTAAAATAGAAAAGTCTATATTTGAACTAACTGGGTCGCGCGGGAAAACTAACGGGCCGGCCCAGTGGCGCTCTGCGGCACGGATGCCAACTGACAGGGGGGTCCCACATGTCAGCGGCTCTTTCTACGCGAAGCGGTACGGGGCAACATGGACCATGCGATTAAAAGGAAGATCTACAGTTGTGGCTTGTCGTCGACGATGGACAGGTCGCCGACGAGGTGTAACCCTAGCGGCTTTGTGGGGTTCTAGGGCGGCTTACCGGGGCTCCGACGAGGGTCGGCGAGGCGGGCAAACGAACATGTCGAGTACGGCGGTTCTCCTGGTACTGGCAGCGTCCCGAGGGGTGGCCTTGATCAACGGCCCCCTTCTTCTTCCTCCACGGCAGACTCCGGCGATATTCCGGTGCTGCGGACGGAGGCTTGCTCCGGTTGGGCTCTGGGAGTGTTCTGAGAGGGAGGGGATGAGAGTGGTGTGAGGAAACGGTGCTAGGGAGGCCTCTATTTATAGCTCGACGAAGCGACCGACCGGGATGGGCTGGCGACTCCGGCGAGGGCGGTACAACGTGCTATCATCGTGGCTGGAGGTAGGGGACGGTGTCCTACCTCCTGGCGGTGCTCTACGGCTTAAATGCGCGGCTAGGGGCGGTGGCATTTGGTCAGGGGAAGCTGGTGCTCTGCGTGGCCGAGGCGGTGTTTGACGCGGCGCACGGGGGCTGCGGGTCAAGCAGCAACGAACGGGCATGTTCTGGTGGTTCCTGGGGTCGTGGCAGAGCGGTGAGCATGGGCTACGGTCGAGGCGCGGCGCTCTGACGCGTGCTCGGCATGGTGCAGACATTCCGAGCGCGGTGTTCTGCGGGTAGTCCATGGCTTGGCTCTGCTCGGGGAGGGGACAGAGGGCGGTGGTGTGGTCTGGTCTAGCTCCTAGACATGGCGAGAGAGAGAGGGGCGGTCGGCTGCGAGCTATCCATGCTCGACCAGCGAGCATGGTGCTCTGGTGGCGCGGCACTGCTTCAAATGGCTAAGGGGTAGCCTCTTGATGGCTTGGTTGGGTTTGGGAGAGGCAAGGGCATCCACTAGGGTTCAAATGTTTTGACAAAAATCGATCAAAAACAGTATAAGTTAGGCCAAATTCATTCTGTATGCAACTTGTTCGATCAAATGGCCGTAAGAACAAGACATTTGAATTTTGGGCTGATTTTTGGTGGAGTATTGTATCTTATGCTTGAGCTTCTAAATGTGCTTGGGTTTTGAAAATGGAATTCATTTGAGTGATTTTTGAATAAGTGTGATCTTGATACCTACACTAGATTCAATTTTCAAATGCCATTTAAAATTAAGGTTTGAAAGTATTTGGTAGTTCACAAAGTGGTCCTTGGTACATCACTACCTTTACTAGCAAGGGGTGCAAAGATCCACATTTGTTTCTGTTAGGATTTAAGTTCTAGGAATAGCCAAAGTAGGCATGACGATTAAAATGGCACAAATGACCATTTGCTTCTTTTATTCATTTTGATTTGTTTTTCTTTGGGATTTGTTTGGGAATGATCTAGATGATGTTTAATTAACCTAAGAATCATTTTACAATCAATGGATAACTTAATCATGGCAATTCAAAACAACTCCTATTTAAATGCACACACATATGAATACTTTAATATTTTTAGATGGAAAAGTTTTTGTTAACCCTAATTTTGATGATTTGGATCTTAATAACCTTGGATTAGAGTTTTGGGATCTTACAGATGCCCTCTGGCGAGATGCGAGTGACATCACCAGCACCAGTCCAACAGCACACTAGATGCACCCTAGCCTACAGCGGATGCACTCGACAGTGCATCCATGTGCGAATGAGATCTGCACCGCCTATTTCCTTGCCTATGTGGCATTGAAGGTCACATACACGCTGGTACAAAGTCTCTGTTTCCTCGGCTTCACTGGACATCATGGTCTTCTTCCATGACCTCCTTCTCTTGCATGCTTCCACTGGATCAAAAGGCGCGACTCCATAGTGTTCATCATCCACCTTCTGGTCGCGAATGTAGAACCACTTCTCCCTCCACCCTTGGACAGATGCGTTGAAGTTGATGGCAAACTAGGTGACATTGGAGTCGACATGGATACCGCAGCCTCCTGTATCGTAGACTACCGATCTAGAGCCCGACTGGCGTTTGAGTTTGAAAAGTTTTTTGAAGAGACCAAAGTGTGGCTCGGTTCCGAGCCAGTACTTGTAGAGGGTAATGAAGCAAGCGATATGAAGGATAGAGTTCGGGGTCAGCTGGTGTAGTTGGAGCCCATAGAAATATAGCAACCCCCTCACATACTTGTGAAGGGGGAGAGAAAGACCACGAATGATAAACGCGAGGAACATCACCCGAAATCCGACGGGGGGACTAGGGATTACCTCATCGCCGGGAATTCGGCAGTCATCTTCCATGGTGGGGAACGCACCATCTTGGCGTTGGGTGAAGAGCTCTGTGCCCTTGATGGTGGATGGCCGCCACGACCCATTCGTGACGCGCGTGCCTAGGTCTTTCTTATTCCCAGCCACGACGGCATCGCTAGTGCCCGTGGTGGCGGCACCTTTCTTTTTGGCTGCAATAGTGGCAACCGTAGATCCAGCGGTGGAAGCACCTTTCTTCTTCCCTATCTGGTGCTTGCGGTGGGAGCGCATGAAGTAGCTCGGAAAAGTACGAAGACCGTCCAGCGCCACAAGAGGGTGCAAGCAATGGAACAGCGAGGAGCAGCAATGGAGGCAGTGCGCGAGGAAGAAGATGCACTGTGGGGAAGTTACCACAAAGCAGATCCCTACTTAACCTCACCGAAGATGCCATCCAACAGCCAGGAGGAAACCAGCCAGACGCGTGGCACAAATCAATGTCGATGCGTGGCAGTGTAAACCATAAACCGTCACTCCACTCCTCCCATTACGCGCGAGAATCGAGGAGACAGAGTTAAAACCAAAGATTACGCATGCCTGGTCAAATCCAAGTCAGAAATGGGACCCACTTTTTCGTCACGTCCCGTCAAAACCGCTCACGCGGGCAACTAAGATCATCTCATCATCAGCACTGACGTCATTAACTCCAGCAGGAGCACTCTCTGACTACTCTAGTCCTTAATCGAGTCTTCGACTCGACCAAGCACTCGAGGGATACTCCTAACAGGAGCGCTGGCCACGCACCTGATGAACTATAACAGACCTCTAAGCATTATGACAATGCATTTTTTTCTCAAAACCCATCACTCGAATCAATGATTCGAGTGTGGACTCAGAGTTACTCCCATAGGGAGTGCTGAAAGCATATTCGACTGAAACAAGCAAAAGACGACAGAAGTCGCAAACTACTTATAGTCCCCACTCGAGTCTATGACTTGAATAGGCACTCATGGGCTACTCCCATAGGGAGCACTGGTCGCACACCCTATGAATTTTCTTATACATGACTGTGTGTTGACTATGTCCACAGTCGAAAGTTCTGACGACTCCGCCCCATATTTTCCCTACAAAGAGATTGCGTCTCGTGGGCCACCCGAATCATCTCTGCGATGACAAAACTCAGATGCCACGCTTGCGGCGTGAAGATAAGACCTGAAGAAGGCCTGGCAACACACCTGCTGCACTCTACCATACATAATCCATGCCTACATGCATGATGAAATAAGCCTTGACGGACACGTCGAGTGCTCACACTTATACACTGGGATTCGACTCTATAAGACCTCCACGGCCTGAGTCGAATTACGCCAGCATTTTTCCGAATTCGAGTCCCGGGACTCGAGTTTGAGTAGATTACGTTGTTTTTTCCTAAGGCAGTTAACTGATCCTGATACATCATATGAATCAGGCACGTATATCGACAATCCCTATGATACAAATTAGAGCACTCGAATACACGCTCGACTATGCACTCGAAGGCTTCATAAAGTCTCCACTCGAATCTGCGATTCAACCGGACACTCGGGGGCTACTGACGTGGGCATACCTTACAGGTACTAGAGCTTGGCATATATGGCCCAACATTGAAAAAGCCCACGACGTTGCTAAGGCCTAGCCAAGATTAGGGTGACGCAGAGACTCCGACTGCTTGCAACACACGACAAACTTAAGATAGAAGTTTAAAGGGAAAACCCTAACCTGTAACCGACTCGGCCTGCTATCCTGAGACCTAGCCTATCTATATAAAGGCTAGGAGGGGGGATAGGAGGACAATCACAACCCTAGTTTCCACACCATCACCAGATTGCATCTGCGCACCCCCTGTAACTTTCGACTCCTCGATAATTCCAAGAGCGGACAAGCAGGAGTAGGGTCCTCTACGAGGCCCAAACCTGGGTAAACCTTGCGCCCCTGTGTGCTTGTTTGCTAGCCGATCGATGCCTCCAGCTCTCCCCACTTCTTCGAACCTAAGTCCATCTGCAATGGGCATTGATGAGTTAACCCCTCATCAAAGGATAATTGTACACTAAAACACCACACAAATTTATAATTACTAGTGTTATAAGAATATTGATTTCATCGCGACAATTAGACACCAAAACAGGGTAAATCCATAGATACCATTGGTGACTATTAACTAAAGGGCAGGGTAATATATCGATTTCTTGGTGATAACTATACACTAAATAGCTGGATAACTCCATAAGTAATAGATGAATAATTATTAGTAGAGGGCGGGGTAATGACATCGATTTGGTGATGATAGCTCTATGTTAATAGATGGGTAACTTCATAAGTAATAGATGGATAACTATTACCTAGATATCATAGTAACTACGCCGATTTGGTGATGATAGCTACATTGTAGAACACATGGGTAACTCTACCTTAAATAGCTCGATAGCTCTATATGTAGTCAGTTGGTAACTATACCCTGAACACATGGGTAACTCTATGAGTAGTTGGTTGGTAACCAAGTACATGAAATATTACCTAGAGGATGATGATGATAGCTATACCGTGAACAACTTGTAACTTCACCCTTAACATCTGGACAACTCTACCATGAACACCTCAATATGTAATAGGTTGATAGCTATACCTGAACACATGGGTAATTCTATAAGTACTAGGTTTGTAATTATATCTTGAACACCTGGGTAGCTTTACTATTACTAGATTAGTAACAATTAACTATATTTACTTGATGATGAAAGTATTGCCTAGATATCATCATAACTACATCAATTTTGTGATGATAACTAGAGTGTAATCATGATACCTTCAATCCGGGTACACGGATGTAGTATAGTAGTTTTTTCCCTAATAAATCTAGGTTTAATCGAATCCTTGGTAAACAATGCTAAAAGGAAAATAATAAGGCACGTCTATAAGACTTGTTTTACCTTCATTCATCGGACCTTTCTAGTTTACTTTATAATGTGGGTTGTGACAATGAATGGAAATATGCTAGAGTTGAAGATTTACCTGCAGCTGCACATCATATGGGATAAACATAGTAATACACATATTCATGTGTAATGATTTAACAAAGATAAAATTTGTGGACAACACATCTTAATATACTAGAGCCCCTCCGAATCACAGGCATAGCAATAATCTTTTGATCCAATCATTGTAACCGCAAAATATTGGGCTTATAACAATTATTAAGTGAAAAACAAACATCAAAGCCTTAAAAAATGATATTGCTATTGTTCCCAACTGGATCGCTAAGCGAAGACCGTAGTCCACTTTATGTCACTGGGTTTTCTACTAGATCACTGCTAATCAATTATCTCACCTCAAGCCTTTATCGATCTCTAAGATCTTGGGTACCTATAAGTCCATAGATCGAGACAAGAGACAAATAAATAAATATACAAATCTCTATTCAATCAATACATAGTACTCCCATGGATTAGATGCACATCACAGCTATGAGGTTTCTCCCTAATCCGCAGCTCGCGAGGACTACTCACTCGTAACAATAAGATCACAGATAGAAAACATTTGTAAAATACTTAGATTGAAAATAAATATTCTTACAATGGTCGTTGAATCATAAGGAGATCTCAAGTACAGGCTAATGGCTGTGGCTATGGAGAGGATGAACTATGGTGGTGGATCTCCTTTGGTGGTATTCTGATGCAATCTGAGAATGGCGGCCCTCTACACGACGACTGGGACCTCAAAATATATAGGTGCCTTCACGAAAGTCGTAGGGTTTGACGAGACAAAGCCAACGCCACCTGGTACAGGCGGGCCGTAGGGCAGAGCTTGCCCGTACCAGTGATTGTTAAGGTCTCTGGAGCCTGGGTTTCGACCCAGGATTGCTTGGCCATGTGGACTTTCTCAAAATCTTCATTATTGGCTCATAATTTCTCCTTAAAAGCATGATTTCCTGCACAACACAATTCAAAACAATGGATTTCACATCTTTGCAATAATTAGTCATTAGTGGAAAGGCTAGGGAGATTCTTGGTCAATTACTTGACTAAAAACGTAGTTTAAACACGGAGAAAAATGAGTATTTTTTACAGCCATCAACTTTCCCAAAGCTCAAACCTTGATCGCCGTCGATCAAGAAAACAACAAAACTATAAAGAACTCAACATTTAAACTGAAATAACGAGAGTATGAATTTACTTATAGTTGGTAGTCATATGCGTCCAACACTTCTTCCATTTGAAAAGCTCATCAAAGTTAGAGAGATGCTAAGAATACTATACGAGCTTCGTTAACTCAAAGCAATCAAAGTAGAGTTTAATATAAGTATGAATAACTAGAAGTGTAACAATCAATCGAATTCCTCTAGTTAACTCTTAGCCTGCCAAGGAACACTAGAATGTTTTATAATAGAAAAATTAAGTAAGAGAGATCATGTCCCAAGTAGCATAATAGTGAAGTATCTTATTGATACCCATATCAGTAAATCAAGACTATCAAAACACTAATATTTCAATCATTGTCTTTCAAGAAAAATCATAGAGTAGTAACGAGACCATGCCAAAGACAGTTTAGTGTGGATCTTTATTTTTCTTCAAGGATCATCGAGTGATTCTTTTAACAAATGGTTTGTACAGCCTTTAAGAAGGGGAATCGTGATGAGGACAAAGACGATGCTCAATGAAGATGCTTCCAAGGAGGAAAATGGCACCCAAGAGCAGTCATCATCGTCAGCACCGGCCATACTGAGCAAGGCTTTCGCCCAAAACATCGGGATTTTTCCACACATCCACCACTCCAGAAAACATCTCCATACATGCCAATGATAACCTCCTGGCCATCCATCCTAGGACCCGAGAATACCAAGATATGATTGATATTAAGGACTATGAACGGGCCAAGTGGAGATTGCAGGGATAGTCAGGTGCAAGAACACCCACCGTGAAACAATCTAAGTGGCAGAAAAACACCAAGGAAGTAGAAAGTCAGGATCTTTTCCTTGCAGGACCATTGAAGATAGGACGAGGACAAAGTGGAGGTTAGGTCGGGCTTAATCATAGACGGCATTACAGAGAGCAAACGAAAAAGGGGAGGGAGAAGCAAGGGAGCGCATTCTCCTGACCCGATGATGGCGAGACACCCAAACTGTGCAAGCACAAGATCCTATATTCATAGTCACTCCCGTCTTGCACCATGTCAAAGACAAAAGCTCAATTGCCCCTCACAGGACTCTCCCGTCAGCCAAAGCCGGTCAAGCCAACTGCATAACCTCCCACCGTGCCCCTGATCTGACCCGAGGTGGCATCTCCGACGTCAGCAAAGCCGCACCTATCTAGATATTTCGAGGACAAGGGTGCCGACATGACGCCATCATGCCACCAACGCAGCTACGGCGGTCACGTCCACCTTTGCGATGTCCGGTCCGAATCAGATCTCGGTAGGAGACTACTTTATTCGTTGCACCGCATAGAGGTTGCTAGGCCAGCACCATGCCACACACCTCCGGATCTTCCAGCGCTGTCACTTACATCGCTATCAGTGCCCATGGCCAAGCCGGCCAGCAAGATCCTCCCGTCCAGGCCGAGAGCACACACACCCCACACAACACACACAAGCGAGAGGAGGCACCGCTCCACTGCCGCCAGCTGCGCGACCTTTGCCGGCAGTGTCCTTCGACAGCAGCAGGAGGGGGATGGAGGGAGGCTAGTGGCAACTAGGGTTTTGTCGCCTCCTGTGTCACCCTCGCAAGAGCGACTCGCGGTGTCGGGGTGAACCGGCCTTTCAGTCATAGTCCCTTGGGCGAATTTGAGATGTCTATGTTCACGAGCATGGAGTACCCCTTTTTTCCCTTCCACCTTCACACTTCAGAGTTATCGTACACTTTACTATACTCTCTCTGTTTCGGTTTAAAGGGCCTAGGTCGTTTATTTGATTAATAAAATATAAATTATTTAAAACAAATGTTATACCATTAGAAAGTATAAGATCTAAATTTTCTAATGTTAAATAGTTAATATTTTATTGATCAAATTAACAATCTAAATATACGCGTAGGCCCTTTAAACCCGGACACACGGAGTACTGTAAATGCAAGTTATCACGATAGTTAGTGGAAATAGACATAAATATATATAGAAGAGCAAAAGGTGCCATTAGTACCATTGCGTATTGTACTTTGATAGTTCAAAGCATGCGAGCTCGACGAAGTACAAGGAAGGAAATGCCGAATACCAAAACAAGAGCACTACTCATCAAGCAACAGTCACGAACGGTGGATGAGGATACACCACTTGGTTGGTCTGTTAAAGAATTCACGTCCATGTAGTTGCACAGCTTCTCCGTGCAGAGAAACTTGAGCCTCTTCAGATCGTACTTGTTCGCTGCTACAAACAGACGTTGGGTCATCAGTATGACGTCATCATGTTCTTCCATGTCCGGCAGTGAATCGGTGTAGATGAAGTGGACCAAAGCCTTAAACACTCTAGCTTCCATACCACTGATCCGTATACAAGCGTCAGTGCGCACCTTCGACTGTCCAAGGAGCTCGGCCATGAACACTGAGGATCTGGCAGCAAGGACGCACCTGTGCGCAGAAAACGTCTCACCGCCGACCTTAAATGTGACGTCCGCGCCCTCGCCGCCGAAGAGGAGCCGGCCAAATTGACGGTGCATGTCGGACGGAGGCATGGAGACGAGCTCCGTGAAGACCTCCGTCGGAATGGTGATTTCACACCTGACGCTGAAAACATCATCCTTGAGGTAAACCGATTCCTCCAGGTCCTTCCTGGTGATGAGCCAAGGACACCCCCATGGTCCCTTGTTGCTGGAGAAGGTGCAGCACGCCTGGCTGTCCGTGCCGTACGACGACACCGATCCCCTGCTGCCCTGGTCGAGCAAACTGATCCTGTACCGTGCGTTGACTTGGTCGATGTCGTCGGTCTGAACAAGGTGGAGATAGATCGATATCCAGCCAGCATCGCCTGACGAATAACCATCGGCAAAGTACCTGATGTACCAGCGATGGCGTCCGACGGCGAACGTCTCTGACGTGATGCCTTTGCCGTTGACGAGGCTTCTAGTGCCGGAGTACCCATCGATCTTCAGGACGTGAGAGCCCGACAC
This sequence comes from Avena insularis, assembly GCA_023614405.1. Taxonomy (NCBI): domain Eukaryota; kingdom Viridiplantae; phylum Streptophyta; class Magnoliopsida; order Poales; family Poaceae; genus Avena; species Avena insularis. Next base: position 258,092,311 of record CM042690.1, on the reverse strand, counting down.
GGGCAATTGATGACGGGCCACGATGGCCGATGCGGTCTGCGAGGGCATACCGCCGATGGAAGAAGACAGGGAAGTGCTGGACATGGCGAAGGCTGTGGAAGAACGGAATATGGAGAGGAAGATTATTCGTTTGTGGAAGAACGGATGATGATGTGGTGGGTGGGAGAGATTTTGCGATCGTGAGGTTAGTTGTATGGGCATGGCGAAGGTTGAGGGCTTAATGCAAGCATTAATTACTGGCTCCGGCACGGTTCGTTTTTGGCTGTATTGGAGCCGCCGGCGTGAAATCGGAAATAGGGACGCCGCCTTCTCAGCCGTGCCCCCAAAGTAAACACATATTTTAATAAAATAATATTTAAATAGGGAAAATCTAATTTTATTACATAATAAAAATAGAAAACTAGTCATAATCGTGCCTAGCCTTGTAGTACTCGTCCTCGTGGTCGTAGGAGTCGTTTTGTTGCGATGGTCGGCCAGCGCTTCCCTCGGCGGCGTTGGCCGGCCATGATCGCGCCACATCGAACGATCGCCGAAGAGCGATCGTCGCTTTGGGGACCGGTGCCCGCAATGGCTGCAGCCTTCGCCGCCGCCTCCGCCGCATGCACGATAGGCCTCCTCCTCCTTCCGCCACCAGGTGTCCCCCGGCGGCGTCGGTTCGAGCGAAGCGCGAATGGCCGCACGCTGGCCCAGAAATTCTTCTGGGTCGTCGGGAGCCTCTGCTGGCGCGCCGCCACGGCGTATTCCGGAGGGACCATCCACTCCGGTCGAGGCTTCGGCTGAGGCTCCGGCCGAGCCTCCAGCATCCGGTCGAGGCATAGCATCGCGCGCGGGGCAAGAGGATCTCAGAACACCACGCGACCTCCGCCCTTTTTCCGCTGGAAGTGCGGGTACCGGAGGCGGGGATAGTCGCCCGCCATTATGTGGTCCATCACGCCGGCAAGAGTCCGAGCGCCCGACCACAGCCTGCGGCCCTCCTCGTTGTTGTTGACGGGCGGCGGACCGTCCCCATCGTACATGGCGAGCTGCCGCTCGCGACGGTTCGCGAAGAAGGCGGTCCAGGTGGCGGCGTTGTCGGGGTCCCAGTTGGTGTCCAAGCGCTGCTCCGGCATGAGCTCGCCGTAGTAGTGGTTGGTGATGGCCAACCGACAGGCAGGGGTAATAGGAGGCGCACAGCGCCTCTGCCTCGGTGTATGCTAGTGTGGGGATGTTGGAGGATGCCATTGCGTGTAGATCTGAGCTATGGCAATGGCGGCCGTGGCCTATGTAGCCGGAAATGGTGGGAAGTTGAGGCGGGAAGCGGTGGAACTTGCGGGAAGGAACTGGCGGGAACGCGGTGGCATCCACTTCGGGCCGCCGCGTGGACGCCGAAGGGCGCGTGGCTTGACAGGGCAATATTTTATTCCCCTATGGCGCCCCCGCTTGTCTTCTTGTAGATAGGGTTTTGTCTGGAGCCGCCGGGTTAATAATTGGGCCGCGCTGGCGGAAATTCTAAAATGAGGGTCGCGGCTGGGCGTGTTTTTTGGCGCCGGCGGCCCTCATAGGCCTTTGGGGGGCCTTTGAGGACCCCGAGTGGAGATGCTCTGATACTACTAGTAACCGTCGACATTTACCTCGGCCGGGTAGACGCACATATTGATATGGGTACACGATAAATTACGTAGACATCCATTCCATGGCCACGTGTGATTCTTTGGTTGTGTGGACGAAGTGATTTGGAGCCGCCAAACGGAATCCGGTGAAGGTTGCCACCGTTAACGTTATCCCAAGTCCCCAAAACTATACACCAGCGTATGACCTCCGACGGAGCCTAAGAGAAACTCTAACAGGTGTTGCAAATTGAAACACCAAAAAAGATGATTTGCGTTGACTAATCTGCGGGACCGCAAGGGTGGCCGCTTTACCCGCTGTCACAGATGTAACGCGCGTTGCTCTATCGGCTACCGTATTTTGTAATACCTCGGTTGCGCCACAACCTCACATTTTGCATATATTTGAAGTTGAACCGAATTGGATGACACAAATATAACAACAAATCCATGTTGCTTAGCTAATAGTTTGATCAAACATTAAACTTAAAACAGTGTTTCATAGTTTCAAGCATAAACATAAATAGATAAATGCAATATAGAGGAAATATAGCCATGGTCACTCCTCATTGATGTTGTTGGTGTTGCTTGGATGTTCTTGTTGCACATTAGCATTTGCATTGGTAGTATCAACATCCTCATCTTGTTGCACGTTGCCAGCAACAGCAATATCACCTCCATTGCCTCCTCCCATGGTAGCTCCCATGCGAACACCAATGCCACCTCCATTGCCTCCTCCCATGGTATCTCCCATGCCTTGTCCCATGACAAAACCAAAATCTCCTTCCATAGTAGCTCCCATGGCACTCATGAAGCTTCCCATACCACCCATGCCAACACCCATGCCACCCATGCTAACAACCATTCCACACATGGAGCTTCCCATGCTACCCATGCCAACACCCATTCCACCCATGGAGCTTCCCATTCCACCCATGAAACTTCCCATGTCACCCATGCATCCTCCCATTTGTCCCATGGAAGCTTGAAGCATTTGTTGCTTCTTCCTCATCACATCTTGTCGGCACATCTCAATGTAGGATATTTGTTGCTCATTACAACTCGAAGTGTCCATGAACATAAGTTCACACTCGGCTTGCATTGCCTTTTGAGATTCCTCCATTGCCAACTTTTTACTCTCGGTTTGCGCCTTGAGCTCCTCGATCGCCGCCCTCCTCTCCTCGGTCATCGCTCTCTAATGAACCACAAGTATAGGGGGTGTATCGCAGTATTTTCGATAAGTAAGAGTGTCGAACCCAACGAGGAGCAAAAGGTGCTGGCTAGTGGTATGGATCAGGAATTCTCTGCAAATACTTAGCAAACGGATTTTTAGGGGTTTTCGATAAAGCAAGTAAACAAAGTACGAGTAAATAAGACAGTAGGAATAAATGTAACAAGTGGCCCAATCCTTTATGCAGCAAAGGACAAGCCGGTTGTATTACTTAAGATGACCAAACGTTCTCGAGGACACATGGGAAGACTGTCAAGTGCTTTCGCTTCATATAGTTGATTAATCTTCTTTAGCTTGCTAAGTGTTGTGTGGGTGAACCTATGCTAATGTACCGCCCCATCCAAGACTAATACATACTTGTGATTATACCCCTTGCAAACATCTGTAAGTACAAGAAAGTAATTAAGGTAGAAACCTAACCATAGCTTTAAAATCTAAGACCCTTACGTCCCTTGTGTAATGGTTTCCTAACGGGGGTTCAGGTTTCTGTCACTCCGGCAACCCCTACGATTAGTAGCCAAATACACAATGCATTCCCCTAGGCCCATATAGGTGAAGTGTCATGTAGTCGACGTTCACATGACACCACTAGAAGAAGTACACCACAACTTAAATAACAATCTATTGAATCTTTCTCAACACAACTCCACTACTAACAACAAGACTTCTCCCATGTCCTCAAGAACAAAACGAACTACTCACAAGACATCATATGGATCATGATCAGAGATGGAATAATGATGTATAACAATCTGAACATAAACAATAATTCAATGGTTCACTCAATAGCATCAACTACAAAGAGTAATCAACACCGGGAAAGTTTCCCCTATGAACTAATGCAAGATTCAACGCAATTGTTACAGCAATATGGATATGGTGATGAGGGTGATGATGGTGGTGATGATGATGATGATGATGATCCCGATGAAGTCCAGCTTGATGGTGGTGTTGATGGTGACGATCTTCCCTCTCCGGGAAGGAATTCCCTCGGCAGAAATCTGTCTGCCGGAGAGATCTTTCTCTCTCGGTGTTTTCCGCCCCACAGAGGCAGCGGAATCTTTCTGTGGTCGCTTCCCCAGTCTTAGGGTTTCGGGAGGATGATATACGCCAGAGGAGAGAGGCTGGAGTGGGCCAGGGTGGCCACACCACCTCCTGGCGCGGCCTAGGGCTGCCCGCGCCATAGGGTGGTGTGGGACCCCTGTGGCCCATCTCCACTCCGTCTTCTGGCATCCTTAGTCTTCTGGAAAAATAGGATTTTCCGTATATTTTCCCAGATTTTCTGATCTTCGTGAATTTTGCCTCCAAACAGCACCTTTTCCATCAGAATCCTGACTGCAGCGGTCCATGCTCCAAAAGTCATCAACTATGCAAAAACAGATGAAATAGCATAAGTATCACCTCTCAATACGAAATATATCAATGAATAATAGTGAATTAAGACATAGAATAGTGATGCAAAATGGACGTATCAACTCCCCCCAAGCTTAGACTTCGCTTGTCCCTAAGCAAAACTGAGCTCAATAAACATGGCCTCAGGTTTATGGAGTGAAGAGTCGATAAAAGAATACGGACAAGAAGCATCGCATTCATTAAACACATAGATCATAATAGAAGACAACTCACTATTATATAACTCAACTTGTAATAAGTAAAGGAAACACAATAAAGATATATAAAGTGAATCAGAATTGGTAATGGCAAACTTAGCTCTTGGTCGAAGAATAGTTTATAATTTGCTGGAGTTCACAAATAGCTGGTTTTTCAATGATAGCTTTCAAAGTAGTAAACATCATGATAAGAGCAATGTGCAAAACAAGGAACATAAGAAACATGAGTGAATAAATCAACATATGAATGAATGAAACACAACAACTCAAAATACTTGCTGAGATAGAAGGGAGTAGGTTTACTGACTCAACTACAAAGTAAAAGAAAGGCCCTTCAAAGAGGGAAGCAGGGATTACAAGTCTCATAAAGAGCTCCCAAAAATTATGATACTTACTAGCTTTCAGCTCTCATTGCCCCTATCATAGGCATCTTTAGGTGATTAAGGTTAAAGTGACACAACTAAGAGGATATGTTTAACAAGTTATAAGTTGAAATCTCATGCCCCTTACTTATGAGTACCAATCCTCATGCTACTCAACTTCAGTCACGAGCAAGCTCTTGTCATTGTAAATACATGCGTATCATTGAGAACCGCCAACGGGGTACCCCTTGCACATGACACAGGAGCTATCCCATAATCAAAATGACAAGGTAAGCAGATAGTGAGCATCTCAGCGATCTTTTTATTTGCTATTTGCATAGGTTTTTATTGAGGATGCTTCATAGAAAACTCACTATAGTTATGCTGCAAGTTTCCACCATGATTAGTCATGGCTTAGGCTAGCGGCCCAGGCGTTTCTCTAACACACATATAAACTCCATGATCTTACAAGTTCCACTTTTATTTCACACCGCCGGGATCCATAAGCAGAAGAACATGATATCAACTAGGTACAAAGTACCAAATGAAGTGTTGAAAGCGGTCCCCATGATACATGGTTTGGCTAACTTCAACTCATAAAGCGCAAGCATATCATAACAAAGAAGGACCCAATGGTTCAAGTTTATTAAATGCAAGAAAGTAAAGTGTGCCATCAAGTTTGTGAGAGCTTTAATCACTAATTTTCACATAACAAGTTTAATTTGGGAGGTAGATAAAACAAGAATTTACTTGGAATAGCAATAATGCTACTAGGTAGGTATGGTCGACACAAATGGCAAAGGTTTTGGTTTAAAGGAGGTGGATGCACGAGAAGAATACCCTCTCAGTACAGGTTTTTGGCTAGCAAGGCTGGGTAGCAAGTATAAGAGTTGAAGGAAACAAACAAACATACAAGTGATAAAGACAAACATGCAATCTTCCTTGGAAGCACAAAAGATCTTAACTAGAGAATACTAAACTTATGAGCAAATCAAGAAAGAAAGACGATGAAATAATTTTTCTTTAGAGTACCTTTATCTTTTTCATTCAACTCTCAAAAATAGTGTTGCTACTGACCGAGCCAGGTTTGCCAAAACCAACTAAATTAACTCAATGATCCCAGAGTGCTACCAATACTAACAACAAGATCAATCATACAACCACGAATTGAAAACTAATATAAGCTATGAAAAAGAGTGAATGATAGAACTTCTCATTAATATTCCATAATGGCAACTCACAGCAAGGGATACATATCTAACGAGAGAGGGGACACTTCCATAATGCAAACCATACTACATAATAACTCCTCTATTCATGATATGACTCTACTAATAAGGTAAAAAGATAGAAGATAGTGATGTGATACCGCGGCACTCCCCCAAGCTTGGAACAAACCAAGGGGATGCCAAACCTGATGACGAATTACTCCTTTGGTGGTGGTGGTATCCTCTCGATGAGCTCTCTGATAAGTTTCCCCAAGTCCTCAATCTTGAAGGTGAGATTACGAATCAGCTGTGAGTTTTTCTCAATGCGGCTCATGATCATGTCGGGTTGAGAATTCCAGCTTTTGTTATTCTTTCCCCACTCTTCCTCCTTGAAGTCTTCTTTTCCTGCATGGCTAGAACGAGGCAAATCCCAATTGGAGGGTAATTTCCCCTTGGGCATATTCTGATATTGATGCTCATGGATAAGAGTATGGAAAGGATTCTTGGTGCATGGAGGAAGTGACCGTGGAGCCAAGTTGTGACGAGGAGCTTTCCCCCTAGTCTGCATCCGTGCAGTCCTTCTAACCCTGGCAGGTTTTGTCACCACTCCAATGCTTGCAATGGTAGTGCCGGTGTGTGGATGTTGGCCTTGCTCCTCTTCACCTTCACTCTTGATCTCCGTCTCCTTCCCGGGGTCTTGGAGGTCTTCCTCCATAGGCTCCTTCCCTTTATCCTTGGCGGACACCATTGTGCTTCTAAAATTTCAAAGAGTATGTCCTGGCAGAAACAGATCGAAACAAAAACACGACGAACACACGATACACGAACCTCGGGAGATCCGAGGGGGTTATATATTACGAAGTTTCATATCAAAAGGAAGGTACTGGGAGAAAACGAGTCGGAGGCGGAGTCCGGGGTGGACTCACCACCTGGTGGCGCGGCCAGGGGAGGGCCCATGACACAAGGTGGTGTGAGCCACCCTGGCTCCGTTTCCGTCCCTTTTTCACTTCTTAGCTTTCCTTATTGACTAAAAACTGCAAAAATATAGTTGGATAGTATTTTTGCGGAACTTTTCTTACAAGAACTGTTACCAATTCGAAAACAGACTCTGCAGGTCTCTGAATTTGGTATCTAGTAGATTCTTCTAGAGTCACCACTTGAATAACATCAATATCTTAATCTTCATACACTTACTACTTGAGTCGTGAAAACCTTTCTCTCCCTCATTACACCATCTTCTCCACTACCTGGAAATTTCTTTCACACAAAACTTCACACAGTTCTCATTAGCAACATTAGTATAAGTGAAGTGATAAAACCTTTTGAGTCCAACTTCAACTGAAAACCATCAAAGCATAAGCTACTAAAGCAACTCCTTCCGAAAACCCAAAAAGAATTCAAAAAGGAAATGGAATAAAGAAGCAAATGCAAAAGTGGCAAAATCTGTCAAAACAGACCAGCAGGTAAAGATCAATTTTTTCGAAAATCTTCTGTTGCTCAAATCAAAAAGTGCAAAACTAACGAAAGTTAAATAACAACCTGGGGCAGAATCACAAAAAGTTACAGCTCAATCCGTCATACAGAGATCTCTCACGAATTTTTACGGTGAAGCACAAAAATCTGTTTCGGGACAACAACTTCCCCAAATCTTACTTCTCTCTCATTAGAGGTTGATCTTGACACAAAAACCAAACAAAACGGATAAGGAGAGGTTATTAGCGAAGTAATAACTTCCAAGAATCAAAGAGACAAAAACAAACTGAAAGCAAAAACAAATTGGGTTGTCTCCCAAAAAGCTCTTTCTTTATAGCCATTAAGATGGGCATGATAATTTTGAAGAAGCTCTCATAGGGATATGAATTGAGGTGAAAGAGAGCATTAAGAAGCAAAATATACACACATTTAAGTATAACCCACTTCCTATGCAAGGGAATTTTGTAAAAAAACAAGTTTTTTAAACCAGAAGCAACTTGCATAAGAGGGCAAAAGAAGTGCAACATAAAAAGTTTCAGCATAAAACGAGGAAACTTGATATTATTGAGATGCATAAGAACACTTTCCCTCTCTCATAGTAACTTTCAGTATCATGCATAAACTTAACAATATAACTATCACAAGGACCATCATAGCAATGATCGCTTATTATAACAGAAAACACAGGAATACTAGCTCTCATAACACTACTTTGTGAAACAATATTAAAGGTATCCTTACAAAGGATAGGGTGTCCCTCTTTTTATATTTAGTAACAAAGTCTTTCACATTTGCTATTATAGGTTCATCAACCATTTGTTTATCAGGTTCAACAGCTTTATTTGTACTTTCATTAACCATACTAGCTATCATAGAATGTTCCTTAATCCTAACTGGGAAAGGCATTTTCTCAATATAAGGTTCAGGTAAAACATGATTAGCAGTATAAACTTCAGTATTTCTTGAAGGAACACTCTTAGCAACAGATTTATAAGGTTCATGATACTTATTCCACTTCTTTTTAGGCACTTCAATGTAGGAAGCAAAAGCCTTAAAATAAGAAGCAATAGCTTGAGAGTCTAGACCATAACCATTTTTAATATTTTGAAAGTCATCAGTTCCCATAAAAGATTCAATGCATTCATAATCATAATTTATACCTGACTTTCTACCTTTGTCATCCTCCCAAGCTTCAGCATTGTCTTGAATACGGTCTAGAAGATCCCATTTAGCTTCTTCTTCCATGCAAGTGAATGATCCAGCACAAGAAGCATCCAATAAATCTTTATCATGTAGAGGGAGCCTTGCATAAAAGTTATTGATAATAATATTGTTGGGGAGCTCATGAATGGGACATTTGAGCATTAGTAACTTCAATCTCCCCCAAGCTTGAGCTGTACTCTCTCCATCAAGAGGCCAAAAGTTGTATATTTGATTCCGATCTTTATGAATCTCACTAGGAGGATAAACCTTTGAATAAAAGAGAGGCACTATTTCCTCCCATTCCAGAGCTTGACCATTCTTCAGCAGCTTATACCATTCCTCAGCTCTTCCTTTCAGCGACAATGAGAATAACTTCTTATTAACTTGATCTGTAGTAATACCTGCACACTTGAACAACCCGCATAATTCGTGTATAAAGAGTAAATGATCATCGGGATGGACAGTTCCATCCCCAACATAGTAGTTATCCATAACACGATCAATAATTCTTGTAGGTATTTTAAAAACATCATTCTCAGCAGGTGGTGGTTTATCTACTACCTTAGCAGTGGTAGTAGCATTACCAAATAAGAAACTCAGTGAATTATCCATAACAAAAATAAAGCAACTAACAGAAGTAAACAATACTCACAGTAGAAGTTTCCTTTACCAATTCCACTCTCCAATAGTGCTTCACTCCCCGGCAACGGCGCCAGAAAAAAGTCTTGATGACCCACAAGTATAGGGGGTGTATCGCAGTATTTTCGATAAGTAAGAGTGTCGAACCCAACGAGGAGCAGAAGGTGCTGGCTAGTGGTATGGATCAGGAATTCTCTGCAAATACTTAGCAAATGGATTTTTAGGGGTTTTCGATAAAGCAAGTAAACAAAGTACGAGTAAATAAAAGACAGTAGGAATAAATGTAACAAGTGGCCCAATCCTTTATGCAGCAAAGGACAAGCCGGTTGTATTACTTAAGATGGCCAAACGTTCTCGAGGACACATGGGAAGACTGTCAAGTGCTTTCGCTTCATATAGTTGATTAATCTTCTTTAGCTTGCTAAGTGTTGTGTGGGTGAACCTGTGCTAATGTACCGCCCCATCCAAGACTAATACATACTTGTCATTATACCCCTTGCAAACATCCGTAAGTACAAGAACGTAATTAAGGTAGAAACCTAACCATAGCTTTAAACTCTAAGACCCTTACGTCCCTTGTGCAATGGTTTCGTAACGGGGGTTCAGGTTTCTGTCACTCTGGCAACCCCTATGATTAGTAGCCAAATACACAATGCATTCCCCTAGGCCCATATAGGTGAAGTGTCATGTAGTCGATGTTCACATGACACCACCAGAAGAAGTACACCACAACTTAAATAACAATTTATTGAATCTTTCTCAACACAACTCCACTACTAACAACAAGACTTCTCCCATGTCCTCAAGAATAAAACGAACTACTCACAAGACATCATATGGACCATGATCAGAGATGGAATAATGATGTATAACAATCTGAACATAAACAATAATTCAATGGTTCACTCAATAGCATCAACTACAAAGAGTAATCAACACTAGGAAAGTTTCCCCTATGAACTAATGCAAGATTCAACGCAATTGTTACAACAATATGGAGATGGTGATGAGGGTGCTGATGGTGATGATGGTGGTGATGATGATGATGATCCCGATGAAGTCCATCTTGATGGTGGTGTTGATGGCGATGATCTTCCCTCTCCGGGAAGGAATTCTCTCGGCAGAAATCTGTCTGCCGGAGAGATCTTTCTCTCTCGGTGTTTTCCGCCCCGCAGAGGCGGCATAATCTTTCAGTGGTCGCTTCCCCAGTCTTAGGGTTTCGAGAGGATGATATACGCCAGAGGAGAGAGGCTGGAGTGGGCCAGGGTGGCCACACCACCTCCTGGCACGGCCTAGGGCTGCCCGCGCCATGGGGTGGTGTGGGCCCCTGTGGCCCATCTCCACTCCGTCTTCTGGCATCCTTAGTCTTCTGGAAAAATAGGATTTTCCGTATATTTTCCCGGATTTTCTGATCTTCGCGAATTTTGCCTCCAAACAGCACCTTTTCCATCAGAATCCTGACTGCAGCGGTCCATGCTCCAAAAGTCATCAACCATGCAAAAACAGATAAAATAACATAAGTATTACCTCTCAATACGAAATATATCAATGAATAATAGTGAATTAAGACATAGAATAGTGATGCAAAATGGACGTATCACTCTCCTCTCCTCCATTGCCTTTCTCTCTTCGGCCATCTCCCTACGGCTATCCATGAGAATGTTGAAAGATTGTTGGATGTCGTTGTCTCTAGTCTTCTTTCCCTTCAAATTTTCTTTGGCGACCTTTATTTCCATAGGATTCTTGGTCTTGGCAATGGAAGTGGCAATTGCATCCTCATCCTCACTTGAACCATCTTCACCAACGTCAAAGTCATCGATGCTGGTCTTCATATTTTTTTATCAGCACGTCACAACTCCCCCGCTTCTCATCATTCTCAAGCTCGGCCCAACAATGGTGCAAGGTAAATGATTTTCCTTTCTTGTCCTTCTTCCCCTTCTTGTTCTCCCTTGTCTTGAACATACCTTGTGCCGTGTTGTTCTACAAATGGTAAAATATTAGCCACAAGTAAAAAACACAATAACTCATTTTCATATGTGAGTTGCAATGTTTGGAACACTCACCCGGTCATCTTCATTTGTGCACTAGGAATTATGCGCTTCACATTAGCCAAACAAGCCAACCATTGTTGACAATCCGATTGAATGGTTCTCCATCGATGATGAATTGACTTTGACGATCGTTCGTTTCCATGAGGGATGTGAGCATCGAAGAACCCCTTTATTCTCTCCCAATAAGTGTCCCCATCTTGCACCGTTCCCACAGTGGGATCAAGACCCACTTTATTACATGCCAATATGATAACACGATCTTCTTGATTTGAATAGTTCACGGTGCGACGAGATACACCATCATGATCAACAAAACCCTTGTCAACCTCATTGATGACTGCAAGTGCACAGACCAATTGTAGCTAGTTTCGAAGTAAAGATATCAAACCCACAAGGAGCTATTGGTAAAGGTCTTTATGCCCCTCGTTACTATCTACCAAGGAATACTTGTAAGTTGTCTTTGATCTCAAGTAAAGGGTGTTTGAATGGTTTATGGTTGTTTGCGGAAAAGTAATTAAAATAAGTAAAAAGGAAACAAGTAACAAGATCGTATGAAAGCGTGGTTGAACTCAATAGGGCTAAAACGTTCTCGGGGATGTAGGATACACCACTAGCATAGTATTATTATTATATGTAATCAAGATAACATACTTCTTATGTCATGATATGTGTGGAGATAGCCCCATAATAAGATGTTCACGAAAAGGCTTGTAGGAAGCCACTTTCTTGAACCAAGTGTCAGGTCACCTCTAAATAACCACTACGATGTCTAAGAGAAATCACCCATATAGACCACCGCGATTAAGGGTTTCCCCGTGGATATCGTAATTAGCTTAGGGAGTCCCTCTTTAATCCTCCTTTGATCGTGTAGGTTACGAGCCGACGCTAATCTGTCACGGGGCATTTTGGTTACTCTTCCAAAACACATCCAAAGGGTTTCTTCCTCCCTTTAGTCTCGAAGGCAAATGATATGTGGTCGACTTCACATATCATCTAAAGAGAGAAATCAAACACAAGTCATAATTATATCATAGACAAGCAAGTCATATGGACACAAGAATAGATCATCTTTATTACAAGTTCATAGTGGTGCTAGGGTTTCTCCATCTCCCCAAGAATAAAGGAACTACTCGCTCATGGAAACAATCAACAACATCATCATAATCAAATGGATGGATAAAAGTACGATGGTAGATCTAATGCACACCACAATTGGATCTAGAATTACAAAGAGATCTAATAGATGAAAAGATGGGAGTGATGGTGGTGATGAAGATGCATCGGTTGATGATGAAGGGGATGATGCATTGTCCTCCAATGATTCGTGAAGCAGCCGAGATTTTACTCCAGCCAAGTTCCTCCTTCAGATTCCTCTTGGACATGGTGTTTCATGGTTTCTGGTGTCTGTGCATGTCAGATCTCTCTCTTCTTCGCTAGGAGAAACTATTTGACGAGCCGGTTGCGATGATGCCTAGTACGGGCGGACGGTACATGCGGGATCCGCCCGTACCAGTGGTCGTTAGCGGTACTGGTGCCTCCTCCTTGTTTATTATTCTTCCAAGTGCGAAGATAAATTCATAAAATGACTTTTATTCCTTAGAAATATCATATAATTACACAATATGACAGCTCTAATTGATATGTTCATATATGACTCCATGATTTGAGATCCTATTGAAACAAGAACAAAATAGCGCACAAAGGCGCAGTGAAATACAAAAATCCCTACTCTATTTATGCAGAAACGAAAGGTAAACATGCTTCAATTAGACGCATCAACTCCCCCAAGCTAGGCTCTTGCTCATCCTCGAGCAAGATGGTGGCTTATGGACAAGATCATTATGTTCATGAGACATGAGACGTTACAATAAATGAGGCATAAATTGAAACAGGAGTACAACATCAGATGTAGAGATACATCGGGGGTATTACCATACCCTTACACATTACATAACTTAGAGGCTTCCACACCTTTTTCTAGTATCAATGAAATTATAAGAAGCTACTAGTGATTCAACATATCATATAATCACAGAGTTTAGAGATATGTAGCACTAAGTTTAATAGTGAAGATTCGTGATCATTTTATTTTTTTCTTCTTTCTTTTTTATATGTTTGATTCTTTTGATTGCTGCTTTCTTTTTCCCTTTTGATACTTGCATCTCTATGTTTTTCCTTGCTACCTTTTTCTCTTTTTATTTCCAGCAAGCTATTTGATCATGCTCACTACTTCAATGGCTTTCGAAAACTCTTAATCATAATATGCTACTAGAATTCTTCTTCTCATAACTTAATCAATACTTCTATAGGTGTGGAAGCCCCTAAAATTATGACAGTTGTGCATGTATCATAAAACTCAACATAGTTCAATCATCTAATATAATAATCATGAATCAAACACAACTTCAGTTATCATAAAGCCTCATAACTCAATGGATATAATTCTTCTCTTGAACAAAGGGAACTCGAAGTTAATGCAACTAGTGCAAATTCATAAATTTAAACCTAACCATGTGTGCATAAAAGTAAACACGCTAAAACTATAACATATATTACAAGGTTCTCACAGATCCCCCCAAGCTTGGAGTCAAGCCGGGTAGATCAAATAATTCCTTGTGATTACTTACTCCTTTTTGGGAGTAAAGAAGTCATCATCTTCCTCTTCTTCATCCGCCTTGAGGTTGCAGGCTTGAGCAGTACACGCGAATCGAGTAGACATATCTATGATGCCGACACGTAATTCTTTGGTTACTTTGTTTAAAGTCCTTCTATCATCTACCATCTCTAATGATGTTAGTCAGGAGTTGTACTCTACTGTCGATGTCATCAACCTTCTTTTCGAGATCTTTGCCCATCATCCAGTAAGAGTCAACTCCTTCCCCAATGGTCTCAACACAATCCTTAGAAATCTTTTAAAGGTTCTTGATCTTTTCTCGAATCTCATCCCGGTCTCCCCTTTTCTTGGAAGAGGTTCCAGAAGGTGATTTAAGAGAAGATCCATGAAGGTTATACCTATATGGGTTGAGTGGAGATTCTTCTTTGTTCCTTCCTTGTTCCACGTGCCTGAGCATCTCCAATTTCTGCGGGAACATATCTTCCCAATTGGGGAGTGGAACCACATGTGCAGGCTCGCAGTTGGAGGAAGACGAAGTATCTCCTTCGGATCCCTCCTTCTTGGCTCGTCCTTCAGCGACGTTCTCCTTCTTGGCCTAGATATGCTTAATATGAAAAGGTTGCACGGACCTCGAGTAATCAAGTGAGATCTGAGGTTTCATTGTAAAGGATAGAAAGAAGTTCTAGATCTGAAATAGGACGGAGAAGAGCGAGAAAGAAGAAAAAGTGCTAATTGGAAAGTAAAATCAGAAATTCAAGGGGGCCAGAGTCGGCCGCGAGCTGTGGTACGAGTGGGCTTTGCTCGTACCGCGCTCCCGTACGGACTCTTTACCGCCTCCCCTCCTTTATTTATTTATTTATGGTAAGACAATTTTAACATGGGGAAAACAATACTGGTGACGACCATCGGTACGAGCGCATCGGCCCGTACTGTCCGACCGTACCAGATCGAAAAGAATTGGCATTGGTACTCCGAATGGTTAACAACCAGTGGTATGGACGCGTCCGAACATACGGTCCGCCCGTACCAGGTCGAAAAACCATTCATATTGACTAGAAAAACTAGACGAGTTCAAAGCAGAAGATAGAATCATCCAAAAAGGTTTCCAAGGTAGCAGAACTTAAGTAATTTACACTTCTTTACCTAGCTTCTGCTTGTTGTATTCTTCAGCTGGGATTAAAGAGATCAATTCCACAGTGTTTACTTCGCCAACTCTATAATGCTTCAATCGCCGCCCATTAAAAATCCAGGATGAAGAAGAGGGCATAGTATTTTTCAGTCTTATCGCTCCTGATGGATATGCCACTTCAACATTGTATGGTCCTTCCCACCTGGATGTCAACTTTCCTGCAAAAATCTTAAGCCTAGAGTTGTAAAGCAAAACTTTATCTCTAGTTTTAAATCCCTTGCCTTCTAACTTTCTGTCATGCCATTTTTTAACTTTTTCTTTAAATATTCTAGTGTTTTCATAAGCCTCATTCCTTGGTTCATCTAAAGAATGAATGTCTAAGAGTCGTTTTTCACCTGCAGTTTTAAAGTCAAAATTCATAGTTTTGATAGCCCACCGAGCCTTATGCTCGAGTTCTAGTGGAAGGTGACAATTTTTACCATAAACCATTTTGTATGGCGTCATTCCCATGGGGTTCTTAAATGCTGTGTGATATGCCCACAATGCATCATTAAGCTTTAAAGCCCAGTCTTTTCTTGATCTTTTCACCGTTTTCTGGAGTATGACCTTCATTTCTCTGTTAGATAATTCCACTTGTCCACTGGTTTGAGGATGGTAAGGAGAGGCTACCCAATGGTCTACTCCATATTTTTGAAGTATCTTGTCAAAAGTCCCTTTCATAAAATGAATTCCACCGTTAGTAATCAAAAATCGAGGTACTCCAAAAACCTGGGGAAGATGATGTCCTTGACCATCTTGATGGAAGTGGCTGCATCTGCATGAGCTATGGGTAGAGCTTCAACCCATTTAGTAACAAAATCAACAACAACAACAATATGAGTATAACCGTTATAGGGAACAAATGGTCCCATAAAATCCATTCCCCATACATCGAATGGCTCTACTACTAAGTTATATTTCATATTCATTTTTTGTCGTTTTCCTATATTACTCATACATTAACAAGCATCACAATTTTTAACATATTCATGAGAATCTTTGACTAGTGTAGGCCAATATAAACATGACTATAAGACTTTGGCTGTAGTGCAATTACTAGCATGGTGCCCACCGTAGGGACTATCGTGGCAAGCTTGAAGGATGTATTTTACCTCGTGCTCGAGCATGCATTTCCGGATTATCCCGTCTATACCGTGTCTATATAGGTAAGGATCATCCCAAAAGTAATGTTTTAAATCATTGAAAATTTTCTTTCTTTGATTGTAATCCATTCCGTTTGGTAATAACTTGCCTACTAGGAAATTAGCATAATCTGCAAACCAAGGATCATGAGATTCTACAACTGCAAGATATTCGCCTGGCATAAACTCATTAATAGGGATGGGATCCTCCATGATTCCTTCCATTCACAACAAATGGTCGGCCACGGGGTTATCATTTCCCCTCCTATCTACTATTTGTAAGTCATACTCCTGAAGTAACAAGACCCATTTGATTAGACGGGATTTAGCATACTTCTTAGCTAGAAGATGTCTTAGATCTTGATGATCGGCATGAAATATTAGTTTTGAGTTGATGATATAGGGTCTAAACTTATCACAAGTAAAAACAACAGCAAGGAATTCTTTCTCAGTTGTTGCATAGTGCGTTTGATCGTCATTAAAGATTCGACTAGCATATTGAATAACATTAAGGTTAGGGCCATCTCTTTGTCCTTAAACAGGCCCAATTGCATAATCACTAGCATCGCACATAATTTCAAATGGTTCATCCCAATTGGGTGCTTGAATAACAGGTGCAGAAATTAGAGCTTTCTTTAACTGTTCAAAAGAATCATGGCAATCTCTATCAAAAGCTAAACAAGTATCTTTATCTAGGAGACGAGTTAAAGTGGCGACTATTTTAGCAAAATCTTTGATAAAGCGTCTGTTGAAACCAGCATGCCCAAGGAAATTCTTTACTCCTTTTATATCTTGCAGAATTGGAAGTGTTTCTAAAGTAACTAAATTCGAACTATCAATCTTAATATTCTTTTCAGAAACCTTATGCCCCAAAACTATACCTTCCCTTACCATGTAGGGGCAGTGGTGGAGGACGGAAAAAATCTGAGGTAGGGCGAACTCTAATAAAAGTAAATACCAACTCGGTCTTGATGATCTTTGCCATTGATAAATCCCTTCCAATTGTTGTTGTTGCTACGAGTAAAAGCAATACCAACTCAATAAGGCGATAAACGATATGAAGCATGATGTATCATTCAAAAACTAACATAATATCCGAAGTATTTAATTCTCTACATATGAATAACAAATATCTAAAGGTTATCTTATATAGGCTCATGCTCATAATAAGATAAATCTCCGCAAGCTAAGAAATCTTACTCACATTGAAACTATAAAATGAGTCACTTGAGTCAAACAAGAAGGTCTGAAACAACTCTAATGACAACTCATCACAGCAACGATCAAATTTAGTTGTAATAGATTCTATAGATAATAGGAAGTGTACATACTCCAAAATAATCAATAGTGTCTTCTCGCTTTTAATGACTCTTCACTTATTTTAATACCATTTCATCCATACTTAGGATTGTGACATCATTTTTTGCGAATTCACACCTTTCAGTAGAGATCTAAAACATCATCTCTCCAATTGAGCCAGAATGTAAATTAGAATTTTAGATCAATGGTATATACAATCCAAAATAGAAACATCAACCATCACATAATTAGAGTTGGTTCTATCCATATGCCATAAGGTGGCCAAATTACTCTCAGGTCCTCCTTAGATACCCCATCTAGGACATTGTTTAGAGTCTAGTTTTTATTAGATTGAGAATTAGATATTGCAAATAGAATTATTTGGTTTAAGACTAGACTATACCTAGACCTTATTTCACTCCAAGATCAGTTTTGCGCAGTGTTCACTAAAACAAGCATAACTTTCTCATATGAAGTCTATTTTCAGCATATGACTAGTCAAAATGTTCAGAAAAAACATACACATCTAAAGGTTCTTACCAAAAATCAAGGTAGGGCGGCTGTCCTACTGGGAGATTAGCCCGTATGAAGGGGCAATGCTCCCAGTTTAGAACCATCTTGATTTGTTTACACCTCTGCAAAACTCTATTAAGATTATATAGACACTGTTCAAAAGTAGTTCCATAGACAACAAAGTTATCCATAAGAACTTCTATGGAACTTTCCACAAAACTATCAAAGATCTTCAAAACACACTCTTGAAAAGTAACAGCTGCGTTACACAATCCAAAATGCATTAATCGATAAGCATAGGTTCCATAGGGGCATGTGAAAGTAGTTTTTTCTTGATCTTCAGGTTGGATAGCTATTTGAGAATAGCCAGAATATCCGTCAAGAAAACGAAAGTAAGAATTAGCGGACATCCTATCCGTAATATCATTAATGAGGGGAAGTTGCTTGTGCATTTTTATGGTTTCTTTATTCAACTTTCTAAAGTCAATACACATTTTATATCTTGCTATTGTTCTAGCTGGAATTAGTTCATCCTTATCATTATTAATTATTGTTATGCATCCTTCCTTAGGTATGAAATGAGTTGAACTTACCCATTTGCTGTCTGGAATTGGGTAGATAATACCACTATCCAACATACGAATTACTTCCTTTCTCACTACCTCTTTCATTTTGGGATTTAACCTTTTTGATTATCAACAAATGGTTTAGCATCTTCAACCATAGGTATCTTGTGAGTTACTATGGTCGAGTCTATACATTTTATGTCATTAAGATTGTATCCAAAAGTTTCTTGTTGTTTGACAAGTACTTCTAACAACTCTGTGCTTTCATCTGGAGAGAGCTTATCATCAAAAATTACTGTACATTTACCTTCCTTGTCTAAGAATTCATACCTAAGTCCTGGAGAAAGAGGTTTTAGAACAATAGGTGGCGGATACTCGTCCCCTTTTCTTTCAAGATCTTCATATTCATCCCTAAGACCCTGTTCAGCCTCCGGTGTGGTGTTGAGGATTTCATCCAAATCTTCTTTTGCAAAGTTGTTGGCAAGGGAATCATCACTTGTCAAACTTATCTCCAATTCAGATTGCGGTGTGCAAAAGTAGATTGCTACCAATTCTTCAATAGTCTTATCCTCCTTAATCTCAACTTTCTTCTCATAAGGTAGTTTCGTGAATTCGATGTAGCTTATTTCTACAGTTTCTTCACCAAGCTATAAAGATAAAGCCTTCTTTTTGGTTTCATTATCAATATTCATAGAATTGTAAAAACGATTACCAAAAATAACTAGGAAACTGGAGTTCAAGGGTATTTCGATAATATGAAAATCAACTAGATACAAAAAAGCCCCAACAGTATAGGGGATTAACCTTCCTATTCTTTTATTCCCTTCACCTCTGATGACCCACAAGTATAGGGGATCACAACAGTCTTCGAGGGAAGTAAAACCCAATTTATTGATTCGACACAAGGGGAGCCAAAGAATATTTATAAGCCTTAACAACTGAGTTGTCAATTTAGCTGCACCTGGAAACAATCTTGCTTGCAGTAGTTTATCAGTAGCAACAGTTTTGTAGTGGCAATAGCAAAGTAATAGCAGTAGTAAAATAAAGATAGTAGTAACAATTGCAGTAAACAGTAGGATTAAAGTGTGGTAGGCATAGGGATGGATGGACGGGTGTTGCATGGACAAGAAAATTCATGTAATAATCAAGACATAGGGCATTTGTAGATAAATAAGATAAAGTATCCAAGTACTAAATAATCATAGGCATGTGTTCCATATATAGTCATACGTGCTCGCAATGAGAACTTGCACAACATTTTTTGTCCTGCCAGCCCGTTGCAGCGGGGCCTCAAGGGAATCTACTGGCAATTAAGGTGCTCCATTCAATAGAGCACCAGAGCAAAGCATTAAGACTCTGTGAACACACGTGATCCTCACATCATAGCCATTCCCACCGGTTATCCCGATTTCTGTCACTTCGGGGCCTAAGGTTCTAGACAATAATATGTCTATACAACTTGCAGGTAAGATCATAAACAATAATATCATCATGAATCAATAACATGTTCAGATCTGAAATCATGGCACTCGGGCCCTAGTGACAAGCATTAAGCATAACAAGTTCCAACATTGTCAAAAAGCACTAACAATAGATACTAGGCACCATGCCCTAACAATCTGATGCAATTACATGAACGATCTCATCCAATCCCTACCATCCCCATAGCCTACTGCTAGGGATTACTCACTCATGGATGGGGGAATCATGGATGGTTGATGGAGAGGCGTTGGTGATGATGATGGCGATGATCTCCTCCAATTCCCCGTCCAGGCAGGGTGCCAGAACGGAGTTTCTGGTTCCGAATCGCGATTTCTGGTGGTGGCAGGGCAACGGAACTCTATCTGGAAAAACGTCGAACCCCCCTTTGTTTTTAGGTTAGAGGACTTATGTAGGCGAAAGGAGAGGTCGAGACGGAGATCGAGGCAGCCACACCACCCCCTGGTGCGGCCTGGCCAGGCCTGCGCCACCAGGTGGTGTGGGCCCCTCGTGGCCCCTCTCCGTCTCGTCCTATGGTTCCTTGAGTCTTCTGGTAAAATAGGAGTTTTGTGATATTTTCCGGGATTTTTCCTAAAAGTTGATTTCCTGCACAAAAACGAGACTCCAAAGCAATTCTGCTGAAACAACATTAGTCCGCATTAGTTGTATCCAAATCACACAAATTAGAGAAGAAACAGTAGCAAAAGTATTCGGGAAAGTAGATACGTTTTGGACGTATCAACTCCCCCAAACTTAGCTTATTGCTTGTCCTCAAGCAATTCAGTTGAAAACTAAGTGCGATAGAAGAAACTTTCACGAACACATTTGATTCATAAGATGTATATATTCTCAACATATGATCAAATACTTAGGCAATTCATAATAAAAAGTATGCAAATAAGTTTACCAAGTAGTGATGCAAGCTATGAAGAGATTCCAACCCAATAATAATATCTACATGACACATTAGCATATGCAGGATTGTAATGCTCATAAGAAGATATGATAAAGTGGTATCTCACTTGCCTTTCTTTTTGGAGCAAAACATAAATGCCAAGGCACTGATGGCTCTGTGTTGATGTAGAGCTCGTTGGGAACCCCAAGAGGAAGGTATGATGAGCACAACAACAAGTTTACCTCAGTTATGAAACCAAGGTTTAATCGAACCAATAGGAGCAAGGAAACACCCCAAAGGTGTTGCTAGCTGAGCCTTGGCAGGGCGGACTACCGGTGCTAGTAGCAACGTGGAGACCTGCACAACACAACCAAAGAACTTTGTCCCCAACTTGCGATGAAGTTGTTAATCTCACCGTGTTTTGCTGAAAACAAAGGATTAAACGTATCGAATGGAAGGAAGTAATAGTTTGCAGAAAGTAAACACAAAGCAATAAACAGTTTGTAGATTGAATGTGAAGAAAAGGACCGAGATCCATAGTTCACTAGAGGTGGCTCTCCTTAAGATAGATAACATGCTGGGTGAACAAATTACAGCGGGGCAATTGACAAACATCGAGAAAGCAATACATGCATATACTAATCATCTTGACTCCTTTGAGACTTGATTGGGCATTACAACATTATACATAGACCGCCATCCAACTGCATCTATGACTAATAATCTACCTTCAGGTTATCATTCGAACCCCCTCTAGTATTAAGTTGCAAGCAACCGATTATTGCTTTGCAAACTGCGTGTAAAGTAAACAATACGATTATTCTATGAACAAAGGATTGTTGTTTTCCCCTAGTAGCAACAACACATCAAGTACCTTAGAGATTTCTGTCACTTCCCCAGATTACTAGAGGCATGAACCCACTATCGAGCATAAATACTAACTCTTGGAGTTGATAGCATCTACTTGGCCAAGATAGCTACTAACAACGGAAAGCATGCAAGATCACAAATAACAAAGACATGATAGAAACAATAATCAATCTGAAATAGCATCTCAATATCCATCGGATCCCCACAAATACAACATGCAGAATTACGAATAGATGATCTTGATCATGAACGGAGCTCACAAGATCTAAACATGAAAGCACAAAGGAGTAGAACCAGCCATCTAGCTACTACATGGATCCATAGTCCAAGGATGAACTACTCACGCATCACACCGGAGCCTTGCATGGTGATGAAGAATGCCTCCAGGGTGAATTCCCCTCTCCGGCAGGATGCCAGGAAGAGCTTCAGATCCCTCCCGATCTTGGATGGAGATGACGGCGGCTATAGACTCTTTCGTGGATTTTTGATCGGGTCCTTAGGGTTTTCGACCCGAGGGCATCTTATAGGCGGAAGGGGAGGCCGAGGGGGTGCTGGAGGCGGCCACACCACCCCCTGGCGCGGGTCAGGCTGGGCCGCGCGGCCAGGTGGTGTGGTGGCCCCTGGCCCCTCTCCGTCTCGTACTCTGGCATCTGACGACTTCCGAAAAAATAGGCACTTTGGCTTTTGTCCCGTCCAATTCCGAGAATATTCATTTTCTGACTTTCCTGGAACCAAAAACAGCAAAAAACAGGCAGCTGACACTGTGGCTCTTGTTAATAGGTTAGTCCAGGAAATCATATGAAAAGTACTCCAAAGTGTGGACAAAACACAAGAAAGTGGATAAAACCAAGCATGGAACATCAAAAATTATAGATACATTTGCAATGTATCAACATCCCCAAGCTTAACTCCTGCTCGTCCTCGAGTAGTTAAGTGATAAAAAGAAAGAATAATTTTTGAGGTGACATGCACCATCAAAGACTTGATCAAAGTATTTGTAAAACATTCAAAGCTGGGATCATAGTACTTCAATCATAACATGAAAGACAAAGTTCTAGCAATAAGACAAAGAAACTATGATGCAACATGAAAAGGCACAAACAAAAGATTCATGAATAACAATGCTTTGCAAGACGTTTGTTTCTTTCACATAAAGAAAACATAGCATAATAGTATTCAGCTTGTCCCTCATAGAGTAGCAAATATAAATGCATAGGACACCTTCAAAGTTCATAAAAGTGACTAGATACAAATAGTTTAAAACAAGCAATATCAAGGTTATGCATCAATCAACAAGTCTTTGGACAATGCACATAGAACTAAGAATGGCCACTATGCTCTCAAAGTCTGTGCATAAAGGTAGAAGGTGGAGACTCAATAAAAAAGTAAAAGAAAGGCCTTCATAGAAGGAAGTAGGGATTCCAGTTTCATAAAGAGCTTCCAAAGTTTATGGTACTTTTTAGCTTTCAACTCTCATTGCCCCTATCATAAGCATCTTGAAGTGATTAAGGTTAAAGTGACACAACTAAGAGGATATGCTTGACAATTTATAAACCGAAATCTCATGTCCCTTGCTTATGAAGACCGAACCTCATGCTACTCAACTTTAGTCACGAGTAAGCTCTTGTCATTGTAAGTACATGTGTATCATAAAGAACCGCCAACGGGGTACCCCTTGCACATGATATAGGAGCTATCCCATAAACAAAATAACAAGGCAAGCAGATAATGAGCATCTCAGCGATCTTTTTATTTGCTATTTGCATAGGTTTTTATTGAGGATGCTTCATAGAGTGCTCATTATAGTAGTGCTGCAAGTTTCCACCATGATTAGGCATGGCTTAGGCTAGCGGCCCAGGCGTTTCTCTAACACACATACAAACTCCATGATCTTACAAGTTCCACTTTTATTTCACACCGCCGGGATCCATAAGCAAAAGAACATGATATCAACGGGGTACAAAGTACAAGTGCAATTTTGAAAGCGTTCCCCATGATACATGGTTCTGCTAATTTCAACTTATAAAGCGCAAGCATATACGCGACAAACAAGGACCCAATGGTTCAAGTTTATTAGATGCAAAAAAGTAAAGTGTGCCATCAAGTTCGTGAGAGCTTTAATCACTAGTTTTCTCATAACAACTTTAATTTGGAAGGTAAACAAAAGCATGAATATACTTGGAATAGCTTAAGCTAGTAGGTAAGTATGGTGGACTCTTTGGAATAACTTGGTTTAAGGAGTTGGATGCATGAGTGGAACTCATACTTTGTTGTGGAGGCTAGCAAAAGACTGGGAGCGACAAACTAAGAGAGCAATAATGGCCATAATCATGCAGAGCGACAAAACATCATTGATCAAAGCATAAAGTGATACTACAAGTTGAAAACTAAAGTATCATAAAGGCTATAGTGACTTGGGATAGTCATAACATGGTGTGAGCATGCGCCAAGTCAACCCAAATAAAGCATCAAAGGAGAATACCACTATACTATGCTTTAATATGCTAAAACAACGCATGATTCATACAAGGCACATTAAGCAATCTCAATTGTTTATAACAAGTCATACTACAGCAAAGAATACTAAGCATAAAGCCAAAACAATATCAAGCATGGCATGACAAAGCATAGGCCAGAGTAAAAAACGAGCTCTTTTTACCATATAAGCATGAACTTTCCTACTCTTTTCCAAACCAAACCAAACTATTTGCAAACCAATGTATGAAAGAGGGGGTCCAAAAAATTTAGTTAGAAAACTAATCAAACCAAGCAAATGAAAAACCAAAACGAAAATGAAAAAGAAGACGCTCCAAGAACAACACAACTGTGCATGAAACAATAAAAATGAAGCGTTTGGAAGAAACCTGGGATTTTTATTGATGAAGAAGGGGATGCCTTGGGCATACCCAAGCTTTGATGCTTGTACTTCTTGGATATTTCTTGGGGTGACAAGCGTGGCATCCCCAAGCTTGAGCTTTAGTCCATCCTTCATCTCATTACTCATTCCTTCCATACACCTGAAATTTTTCCTTCATACAAAACTTCACACAATCTTTATTAGCAACATTAGTGCACTCAAGATAAATAAGTCTTAAGGTTCAGTTATAACACCAAATAAACTTCCATTAGAACACTATCTACTGTAGAACTTCCCTCAAAAATCTCAATTCCCCAAAAGAACTAAAAAAGGAACCAACAAGAAGCAAATGCAGAAAATGGCAGAAATCTGTCAAAACAGACCAGCAGGTAAAGAAGAATTTTTTAGAACACCTTATGTTGCTCAAATAAAAAAGTGTTGAACTAACTAAAGTTATATAACAACCTGGGGAAGAATCACAAAAATTCACGCCTCAAAAAGACGTTCAGAGATTTTACACGAATTTTTACGGTGAAGCACATAAATCTGTTTCGGGACAGCAACTTTTCCAATCATTACTTCTCTCAAATTAGAGGTTACTCTTGGCACAAAAAGCAAATAAAAAGGATAAGGAGCGGTTATTACAGAGGTAATAACTTCCAAGACTCATCTTAATGAAGGGAATATGCCCGAGAGGCAATAATAAAGTGGTTATTATCTTATTCCATATTTATGATAAATGTTTATTTTGCATGCTATAATTGTATTGATTGGAAACGTCAATACATGTGTGTTTAATAAACAAAATACAAAGTTCCTATTAAATGCCTCTCATATAAACTAGCTCGTTGATTAACAAGATGATCAAGGTTTCCTGATCATGGACATTGGATGTTGTTAATAACGAGGTCATAACATTGGTGGAATGATGTGATGAACATTCATCCGAAGTCTAGCATTATGATCAAAGTCATTATGTTTATATTGCTATAACATCATACGAAGTAATCTTAGTCCTTAGACCATGAGATCATGTTAATTGCTAACACCGGAAGAGTATCTTGATAACATCAAACATCACACCGTAACAGGGTGACTATAAAGGCGGGTTCAGTGCTACGAAGGTGTTATGTTGAGGCTCATGGATAAAGAGTGGGATTTGTCCATCCCGATGACGGATAGATATACTATGGGCCATCTCGGTGATATCACATTGAAATAGCTTGCAAGCAAGTGATGTGATCATTAGAATGTTATATCACGGGAACGAGAAAAGAGTGCATGTCGGTAACGAGATCAAACTCGGTATTTGGATGCCAATGATCGAATCTCGGACATGTAATATATCGCGAGACAAAGGGATTTAGTTACGACGTTAAAGGTTCACACGATCACAAGGGTCATCGTTGAATGTGTGGGAGTCAGTACGAATCTCCAGGTCCCTCTGCTGATTATTGATCGGAGAGGGGTCTCGATCATGTTTGCATTATTCACGAACCGTAGGGTGACACACTTAAGGGATACCGACACCATTTAGGAGAAAATATGTTTCAAATAAAGATTAAGAAAGCGCTGGAATCATTTCGATGGAAACCGGAATTGTTTCGGGTGAAATTGCTGAAACTGGTTCTGCATGTGATATTGAAATGTTGCAGGGAGTTTTATGTGAATGTTTGTTAATCAAAGTAATTAACAAAATTCGAAATAAAATAAATAAAAATGTTTTATTTAATGAGAGCTTGCATTAAATTTGGTGGAAATTTAATGCATGTGAGTGGACATGAGTGGAGGTGTGTATTTATGTGAGTGGGAGCTCCACCCACATGAATGAGGGAGAGGTGGGGGCACCCACCATGGCCGGCGCCCTGCCCCATTGGGCTGCCCCCCTCCCCTATATAAGGAGCACCTCCTCCTCCTCTCCACTTGCACCACCTCCTCATGAAGGTTCTCTTCTCCCTCTAGTTATTCCCCATGGTCTCGGATTAGCGAGATACATGTTTCCGGTGGCTTTACCTGAAAGAAGTTGCTGCTTCCGCTGCATCACCGGAGCGAGGAGTCGGAGGTTGCTCGGTGGACCAAACGTGTGTGCGATCACGGATGCACCACTACTTTGCGGTGCTGGACTTGATGGTGCTGGACCTGATGGTGCTGGAGCTACTGTACCCGAAGGACTTCATCACGATCTTGAGATCGGCAAGTGTACGACTACATCATCCACGAGTTCCAACTCGTTAACAAAGCTTTGTTGTCTTCGAGGGTAAGTTCTCTATGGATGATTATCCACCCATTGCTTGTATCTAATAGATAGATCTTGGTGATAGTTCCCATCGTAGGAAATTTTTTGTTTTCTATGCTGTGAACCCTACAGTGGTATCAGAGCCTGATCTATGCATAGGTGCTTTGCACGGATAGTACAC
Organism: Avena insularis; assembly: GCA_023614405.1. Classification (NCBI taxonomy): domain Eukaryota; kingdom Viridiplantae; phylum Streptophyta; class Magnoliopsida; order Poales; family Poaceae; genus Avena; species Avena insularis. The sequence goes on along the minus strand of CM042690.1, from coordinate 258,065,128 downwards.
ATATGTTTATATGTGGGCAATGATGATCATGTTATTGCATCTTCTATGTATTTTGGATATTGGTGGCATAGTGGGATGAAGCGGCCCGGACCAACATTACATGTCATCGTACATGAGACCGGTTCCACGACTGACATGCAACTAGTTTTGCATAAGTGGCTAGTGGGTGTCTGTCTCTCCTACTATAGTCAATATTTGATTTACAACAAGTTGCTAATAACTTGGTTATCCTTGTTGTGGTTCATGTTCATAGGTAAGACCGGTTCTTTCTCTGAAAGCCCTAAGCCACGTAAAACTTACAATTGATAAATTAGAGGCGTCTAGTTTAGATCGTTGCTGGGCTAGTGTCTTGATATGGTATTGTTGTAAGTAGATGTATGATAGATACTCTTACAACACACTCAACGTGTAAGTTCCATAGACCTTCGCCTTACACACAAAGGAATGATAGAGATCATACCACGATGCAAATGATAGAGATCAAATGCATGGACCATATCATGTCACTTTACACATTAGATGTTAGCATCTTATACTGCTAGTTTGGCGCTTTTGGTAGCATTGTAAGATGATCCCTCATTTAGATATCAAGATAAAATGTGTTCTTCCTTCAGTATGCATTGTCCTATGGATCGTGTTTTGAGACATCACGTGATGATCGGGTGTACTCGACTCCGCGCTTTAATACAACGGGTGTAAGACAGTTTTATATACGCGGGTACTAAGGTTCTTACTTGGAGAGCCTAGCATGTATAGACATGTCCTCAGAACACAGACCAAAAGGTTAAGCATGAGTCATATAGTTGATATGATGCCCATATAGATGCTCGCCTTTGAAGCTACACCGACTCACGTGATGATCAGACTTGGTGTAGTGGATTTGGTTCATGTAATCACCAAAAAGACACGAGGGATGTTGTTTTTGAGTGGGAGTTCATTAGTAATTTGGTTTTTAGTTTTAATTGAGATAATAGAACTATAGAATTCTGGATATTTACTTTACAAACTGGTATCGTATTGTTTTGAATGTCAATTTAAAGTTTAGAAGTCCTATTGCAAACTTTCAGCAAACTCTATTTACTCCATGAAGTTTAATAAGTAGTATTAAATCAAGAGTAAGAATTCCAATGTTAGTATCTAAAGTATCATGTTTGCCTCCATGATTATTGATATTCAAAAGTTGTTTTAATATCAAGATTATCTAGGAGCTGAAAATTGTTTCAGAAACCATGATGTGTGGAAGATATTCTGATATCTAAAACAATGTTTTCGGTTGCATTATGATAGAGTATAATTAAGCAAAATACATGTTCTCATATTGTATGATAATTTGTGAAGGATGGAGATGCTAGGCAACTGGATCTCCCAAAAAGGTTTTGGTAACTAACATTATACTCGCGATTCTTCCTTATAGGCTATAGTAGCTTGATCATGAAAGTTGTCATGATAAGGATGAATAGAAGATGTAAGTAAACTGTTTACTACATTAATACATTACTAAAGAATGGATTTTTGAAAGAACACCAAACATTTGATGATGGTGATCCATTTCAAAGTGCAAGTCCAAAGGTATTAGTATTTGACTATATACACTTTGTACTATGTGTCATGTGAATGGCACCACTATTGATTTTGATAGATTCTTTTAAAAGAAAAGGAATTGCTGGAAGAAATCTATAAAAATATTTGGTAGAAAAGAAAAGGTTGGAGATGTCTAACTTAGGTATATAGAAGATATACATGTTATGGCTGTATTCCTTGCTTGTTAAAACAATGTGGTTCTTAGGTATTGGATACCGGTATTGGATACCGAATTGGTTGGTGTGAAGTGTCATACATAACAACACAATTCATGAACTGCAATGGCCAAAGTAACTAGAAAAAGAATATGCGATGATGTTCACTAAAAACAAATAAAGTGTTATTGTGTTTTTCATTGTCGTCAAACCTAGCCTTCAAGATTTGTTTTAATAATTGTTATTTTGTTCCGGTATTACGAGAACAATGGTTGTTCAAATAATTACCATATTCCATAAAGGATGGATGAACTTTTACAAGTCTAGTTGGAGAAATCACATCCATAAACATTATTGCTAAAATGTTATAAGACAAATGATTGGAAGATCACTTATGAAGTGACATCGCTGTTTGAATTATATTGGAATGTAGACATGAAGAAACTCCATGTTGATGGATTTTTGGAGTCTTTTGATTTTGATCAATTGACGCTTGTGAAACTTCCCTCGAGATAATTGAAACTCCGTCCATAGGCCAAAGAGGAACGGATGACTAACTTATTGGATATTATGCATGTTGATGTATATAGTCCATTATGTGTATCCATATGCGTTGGATCTTTTTCTTCATATGCTTTCTCCAGAAATTTGAGTGAATATATATCTATACATTTACTTAATAAGGAAGAAGTATGAAACGTTTGAAAATTGTTCAAAGACTTTCAAGATGAAGTGAAAAATCATTGTAACAAGAAAATAAAAGAGTTTATGATTTGATCATAAAGGAAGATATTTGAGTTATGGGTTTAGAAAAACACCTAGGATTTCAGGAATTGTTCCATGAATTTGCATTTCCCGATAAACCATAGGAGTATGGTATGTTCGAGAGATCAAATCAAACCTTGTTTGACATGGTAAGATCAAAGGTGTCATTTATAAAACTGCAATTATGTTTTGAGGATTAAAGCTCTAGAGACTACCACTTTTACACTGGAAAGAGCACTATCGTGATCCGTTGAAATGACACCATATGAGTTATGGTTTGGGATAAAACCCGAATTGTCTTTTCTTAAATTTTGGTATGCTATGCATAAATAAAACGTTTACAACCAAAGTCGGATAAGCACGTCTTGGTAGGTTATCCCAAGGAATTTGTTGGGAATTCCTCCATAACACCGAGGACAAACGAGTTTGTCGCTTGGAATGCCAAGTTTTTTGAGAAGGATTTTTTTTGGGAAAAGTTAAGTGGGAGGACAATAGAACTTTGATAAGGTTGTTGAACCTTAGCTATATGTGCTAAGTAGTGCAGCGCCGGAAAGTGTCCCGGTGGCAGCCACAATGCTCATGGCTCTCGTGATTACAAAGGGTGTGATCTTGGAGATTAGAGTTCTTATTGAACCATGTGGGTCGGTAAGAATCAAATAGTAAGATTTGAAACAGAAGTTGTTATTGTTTTGACAATGATGAACCGACTGCATGCAAAGAAGCGATGATGGGTCCTGACTCCATAAAATGACCAAGAATTCATAGAATCCGTGATAGTATCCATACACGAGAAATTAAGTTTGTGAAGTTGGAAGACTCTCCGAAAAGGCGTGAAGCCTATCGGTCATGTTTGGATCTATAAAGAAATAGACATCGATGTTTAACATCTATGAAATAGTCGACATGTCAGAAAGAAGTTTACGGCAATGTTCAAGGAGTTGACTATGACAAGATTTGATATTTCATAGCGATATTTAGTCTTGACGGCTTAATGTAGCAACCACTACATATAATTTTGTATATGGTAGTTGAATAAACAAAACAAGGTTCTTCTAATAGAATGGTTACCTAGGACGTGTACATGACACGGTCCGAAGGGTTTTGTTAATTCAAAGGGTGCTAAAAAGGGCATGCAAACTTCAATAGTTGAAATGAGCATAGCGGAGTTGGAATCTTCACCATGATGAAAATGTTAAAGGAGTTTGAATTCATCGGAGATGATGAAGATGCTTGCATTTGCAAGAAATTAAGTGGGAGCGCTGAGACATATTTCTAATACATTATGTAGAGGACATATTGTTGATTGGAAATGATGTATCTTCTATTGACACAAGTTAAGAATTTCATTAAAATAAGATTTCGATGAAAGACTTGGGAAAAACCGGAATATTTGGCATCAATATCTATATGGATAGATTGAGGCGCTAATATGGTTATGCCAGACATACATATATGAGATATTGAAAGGGTTTAATATGGAAACAACAAGAAAGGTTCTTGCTGCATGGAAATGATTGTATCAAGATTCAAGTGTTTCAACACTTGGTGAGTAAAATCACATGAAGATTTTTGATCGATTATACCGTGATATGTATATATCCAGATATATCCTATGCTCTAAATGTTATGAGCACATACCAGAATGATTCATAAGATGATCATTGGACGATAGTAAAGATACTATTATGAGCTTTGGAAGAACTAAGAATATATCATGTATAAGTGACAAATAGTTAAAGGTAGTTCATTGTAAAGTGTTACATTGATACTAGTTTTGTCACAAGATACAAATTAAATTTATCTCAATTTAGACCATGGGTGGCACAATGTAATGGAAAGGATGTTCCATGATGGATTTGGATAAGTTCCAAAGTTGAGACATTGTGACAGATACTACAACAAAAGGCTAAGTATATGACTGCTATAGTAGCAGCAAAGGAGGGCATTTGTGTTAAGTAGTTTGTTATCAAACTAGGTGTGGTTCAAAGTGGGATAATACTATGAAGATATATTGTATGACAATAATACCAACATATTTTAACCCGAACGAACTAAAGGTCTCACCAAAGGACCAAATTTATACAATGCCATCTCATTTGAGAATGAGTGATGCGTAGAGACGCAAAGACATGCAAATACACACGGACCTAAAACTGTCAGACCCGGAGATTATGTTAACCACTAGCAATCGCGTATATGCAATACCAGAAAGCCATAGGTGTTCAATATGCAAAGTTTTTCAAACTAGATTATTGACTCTAGTGCAAGTGGGAGACTGAAGGGAATATGCCCGAGAGGCAATAATAAAGTGGTTATTATCTTATTCCATATTTATGATAAATGTTTATTTTGCATGCTATAATTGTATTGATTGGAAACGTATATACATGTGTGTTTAATAAACAAAATACAAAGTTCCTAGTAAATGCCTCTCATATAAACTAGCTCGTTGATTAACAAGATGATCAAGGTTTCCTGATCATGGACATTGGATGTTGTTAATAACGAGGTCATAACATTGGTGGAATGATGTGATGAACATTCATCCGAAGTATAGCATTACGATCAAAGTCATTATGTTTATATTGCTATAACATCATACAAAGTAATCTTAGTCCTTAGACCATGAAATCATGTTAATTGCTAACATCGGAAGAGTATCTTGATAACATCAAACGTCACACCGTAACAGGGTGACTATAAAGGTGGGTTCAGTGCTACGAAGGTGTTATGTTGAGGCTCATGGATCAAGAGTGGGATTTGTCCATCCCGATGACGGATAGATATACTCTAGGCCCTCTCGGTGATATCACATTGAAATAGCTTGCAAGCAAGTGATGTGATCACTAGAATGTTATATCACGGGAACGAGAAAAGAGTGCATGTCAGTAACGAGATCAAACTAGGTATTTGGATGCCAATGAACGAATCTCGAACATGTAATATATCGCGAGACAAAGGGATTTAGTTACGACGTTAAAGGTTCACACGATCACAAGGGTCATCGTTGAATGTGTGGGAGCCAGTACGGATCTCCAGGTCCCACTGCTGATTATTGATCGGAGAGGGGTATCGATCATGTCTGCATTATTCGCGAACCGTAGGGTGACACACTTAAGGGATACCGACACCATTTAGGAGCAAATATGTTTCAGATAAAGATTAAGAAAGCGCTGGAATCATTTCGATGGAAACCGGAATTGTTTCGGGTGAAATTGCTGAAACTGGTTCTGCATGTGATATTGAAATGTTGCAGGGAGTTTTATGTGAATGTTTGTTAATTAAAGTAATTAACAAAATTCTAAATAAAATAAATAAAAATGTTTTATTTAATGAGAGCTTGCATTAAATTTGGTGGAAATTTAATGCATGTGAGTGGACATGAGTGGAAGTGTACTTTGCGGTGCTGGACTTGATGGTGCTGGACCTGATGGTGCTGGAGCTGCTGGACCTGAAGGACTTCATCACAATCTTGAGATCGGCAAGTGTACGACTACATCATCCACGAGTTCCAACTCGTTAACAAAGCTTTGTTGTCTTTGAGGGTAAGTTCTCTATGGATGATTATCCACCTGTTGCTTGTATCTAATAGATAGATCTTGGCGATAGTTCCTATCATAGGAAATTTTTTGTTTTCTATGCTGTGAACCCTACACTTAAAACTTTTGGGTTATCTCCCAATAAGTACTTTTTTTAATGCCTTTAAGTTAGGCATAAGAAGCAAGAAAGAATCAAGTGTTCTCAAATGAAGAAGCATTAAGACCAAATTTTGTTTTCATAGGAGAAGCAAAAGAAATCTTCTCTCTCTTCTTAGGGAAGTGTTCTATACCTTTCTTGAGTGGGAGTTGATATTTAATGGTGCCTTCTTTCATATCAATAATGGCACCAACAGTTCTAAGAAAAGGTCTTCCCAAAGTAATAGGATAAAAAGCATTGCATTCAACATCCAAAACATAGAAATCAACGGGGACATAAGCATTGTTAACCATAATAAGAACATCATTAAGACTCCCCATGAGTTTCTTTTTAGCATTATCATCAAGTGGGACATTCAAATAACAATCTTCAAGTGGAGGCAAATCAAGCATATCATAAATCCTTCTAGGCATAATAGAAACACTACTATCAAGATCACATAAAGCTTTGAAGTCAAAGTCATTCACTTTTATATTAATGATGGGTTCCCAACCATCTTCTTGTTTTATAGGAATAGAAGCTTTATGTTTCATCTTTTCTTCTTTAATCTTTATGAGAGCATCAGTAGTGTGTTTTGTAAAGGCCATGTTCATAGCACTAGCATTAGGACTTTTAGCAAGATTTTGTAGGAACTTAATAACTTTAGAGATATCGCAACCATCAAGATCAAAATCAAATTTATCATCTAAAGTAGTAGAACTATTACTAGCCTCAACACTAGTGGTGGTAATAGTAGAAACACTAATGTTTCTAGCAATTTCATCTTCTCTTTTCCACTTAGCATGCAATTCCGCTAATAGTCTAACATTTTCATCAATTCTTACTTGTATAGCATTAGTAGTTGTAAAGGGATTATCATTAGTTTCAGGTTTAGCAGCCATTTTATTAAAAGAAGATTGAGCTTCAGCCAAAGATGCTATATTTCTTTCAACATTAGAGAGTTTTTCCTCAATAGTTTTATTGAAAGCAGTTTGTTTACTAATAAAGTCTTTAAGCATAACTTCAAGTTCAGAGGGTGCACTCCTATTATTGTTTTAGAAACTTCCATAAGCATTACCATTGTTGGGGGATATGGCTTATAATTGTTGTTACCAAAATTATTCCTATAAGCATTATTGCCAAAGTTATTATTTCTTATGAAGTTCACATCAACTTGCTCTTCTTGAGCAACCAAAGAGGCTAAAGGAACATTATTTGGATCAATATGGGCTTTCCCATTAACAAGCATAGACATAATAATATCAATCTTATCACTCAAGGAGGAGGTTTCCTCAACAGAATTTACCTTCCTACCTTGTGGAGCTCTCTTAGTATGCCATTCAGAATAATTAACCATCATATTGTCCAAAAGTTTTGTTGCAGCACCCAAAGTGATGGTCATAAAGGTACCTCCAGCAGCAGAATCCAATAGGTTCCTTGAAGAATAGTTCAATCCTGCATAAAAAGTTTGGATGATCATCCAAGCAGTCAGTCCATGAGTGGGACAATTCTTTACCAAAGATTTCATTCTTTCCCAAGCTTGAGAAACATGTTCATTATCAGATTGTTTAAACTTCATTATTTCACTTCTCATAGATATAATCTTAGCAGGTGGATAGTATTTTCCAATGAAAGCATATTTGCATTTATTCCAAGAATCAATACTATTCCTAGTTAGGGAATTCAACCATTCTTTAGCTTTTCCTCTCAAAGAGAAAGGAAACAATTTCAGCTTAATAATATCACCATCTACATCCCTATGCTTTTGCATCTCATAAAGTTCAACAAAGTTATTTAGATGGGTAGCAGCATCTTCATTACCAATACCAGAAAATTGTTCTCTCATAACAATATTGAGCAAAGCAGGTTTTATCTCAAAGAAAGTATCTTCAGGCATAGGTGGAGCAATAGGTGTGCTCATAAAATCATTGTTGTTGGTTCTAGTGAAGTCACACAACTTAGTGTTTTCAAGAGTAGTCATTTTTTTGTGTTTTCAAATAAGAAAGCAAACTTAGTGTTTTCAAGAGTAGTCATTTTTTTGTGTTCTCTAATTTTTTTGTGTTTTTGATAAAGAAACAAGCAAACAAAACAAAAAGAAACTAAGCAAAACAAAAATAACAAAGTAAAGAGATTGGTTATGAGGGACTCCCCTTGTGAAGATGTCCTTGACTCCCGACAGCGGCGCTTAAAAATGCTTGATGGCTCGGTGTTGATGTAGAGCTCGTTGGGAACCCCAAGAGGAAGGTATGATTAGCACAGCAGCAAGTTTCCCTCAGTTATGAAACCAAGGTTTAATCGAACCAGTAGGAGCAAGGAAACACCCCAAAGGTGTTGCTAGCTGAGCCTTGGCAGGGCGCACTACCAGTGCTAGTAGCAACGTGGAGACCTGCACAACACAACCACAGAACTTTGTCCCCAACTTGCGATGAGGTTGTCAATCTCACCGTGTTTTGCGGAAAACAAAGGATTAAACGTATCGAATGGAAAGAAGTAAAAGTTTGCAGAAAGTAAACACAAAGCATTAAAAGATTGTAGATTGTATGTAAAGAAAAGGACCGGGATCCATAGTTCACTAGAGGTGGCTCTCCTTAAGATAGATAACATGCTGGGTAAAAAAATTACAGCGGGGCAATTGACAAACACCGAGAAATCAATACATGCATATACTAATCATCTTGACTCCTCTGAGACTTGATTGGGCATTACAACATAATACATAGACCGCCATCCAACTGCATCTATGACTAATAATCCACCTTCAGGTTATCATCCGAACCCCATACAGTATTAAGTTGCAAGCAATAGATTATTTCTTTACGAATTGCGTGTAAAGTAAACAATACAATTGTTCTATGAACAAAGGATTGTTGTTTTATCCCTAGTAGCAACAGCACATCTAGTACCTTAGAGATTTCTGTCACTTCCCCAGATTACCAGAGGCATGAACCCACTATCGAGCATAAATACTATCTCTTGGAGTTGCTAGCATCTACTTGGCCAAGATAGCTATTAACAACGGAAAGCATGCAAGATCACAAATAACAAAGACATGATAGAATCAATAATGAATCTGAAATAGCATCTCAATATCCATCGGATCCCCGCAAACACAACATGCATAATTACAAATAGATGATCTTGATCATGAACGGAGCTCACAAGATCTAAACATGATAGCACAAAAGAGGAGAACCAGCCATCTAGCTACTACATGGACCCGTAGTCCAAGGATGAACTACTGACGCATCACACCGGAGGCTTGGATGGTGATGAAGAAGGCCTCCAGGGTGAATTCCCCTCTCCGGCAGGGTGCCGGGAAGAGCTTCAGATCCCTCCCGATCTAGGGATGGAGATGACGGCGGCTATAGACTCTTTCGTGGATTTTTGATTGGGCCCTTAGGGTTTTTGTCCCGAGGGCATCTTATAGGCGGAAGGGGAGGCCGAGGGGGTGCCAGAGGCGGCCACACCACCCCCTGGCGCGGGCCAGGCTGGGCCGCGCGGCCAGGTTGTGTGGTGGCCCCTCTCCGTCTCGTACTCTCGCATCTGATGACTTCTGGAAAAATAGGCACTTCGGCTTTTATCCTATCCAATTCTGAGAATATTCATTTTCTGACTTTCCTAGAACCAAAAACAGTAGAAAAGAGGCAGCTGGCACTGTGGCTCTTGTTAATAGGTTAGTCCAAGAAATCATATGAAAAGTACTCCAAAGTGTGGACAAAACATAAGAAAGTGGATAAAACCAAGCATGGAACATCAAAAATTATAGATACATTTGCAATGTATCAGCTCTCATTGCCCCTATCATAAGCATCTCATCCCCCTTGCTTACGAGTACCGAACCTCATGCTACTCAACTTTGGTCACAAGCAAACTCTTGTCATTATAAGTGCATGTGTATCATAGAGAACCGCCAATGGGGTACCCCTTTCCCCATGACACAGGAGCTTTCCCATATCAAAATGACAAGGCAACAGACAATGAGCATCTTAGCGATCTTTTTATTTGCTATTTGCATAGGTTTTTATTGATGATGCTTCACAAAATGCTCACTATGGTTATGCTGCAAGTTTCCACCATGATTTGGCATGTCTTAGGCTAGCCGCCCAGGCGTTTCTCTAACACACATACAAACTCCATGAGATTACAAGCTCCCCTTTTATTTCACACCGTCGGGATCCATAAACAAAAGAACATGATATCAACTTAATAATAAGTGCAATGTTGAAAGCGTTCCGCATGACAACATGGTTCTGCTCAGGCCCGTTGATGCACAGGTTCGAAGTACTCGACTGAACAGGGCCCCCGATTTTGTGCAGCCCCCTCTAATACTCTTCAATCGTCGCGGCTTAGGCCCAGCACTCCAGCAGAAATTGCTGGCAATCGTTCCCTACTGCCTTCCTGGCATGACTCGCGTGACCGCATCGCGTCGGTTGGCATCCGATCCCCGACCTCCCTTCGCCTTCCCCAGATCGCTGCTCAATGCCCGGCTGCCGCCCAGACGATCACCAATCACTACGATCAGCTCAGCGGCAGCGCCTCACGCCCTCAGCGAGTCAGCTGAGCTACGCAGTATGCACGGACGGCACAGTAAGGATCTGGCCTGGTTACAGATAGTAGAAAATCTTTCTTAGGTATCACCTGTAGAAAATTAGTGAACCTGCTAGCTATTGCCTGTAGAAAATCGATGAATCAATGAACCTGCTAGCCATCGCATGTAGAAAATCAATGAATCAATGAACCTGCTAGCTTCACATACAGTACTCAATTACTCATCTATTACTCCCTCCGACCCAAATTAGTTGACTTTTTTGTCTAGATTCGACTTGTTTTAGTCTAAAACAAGTCTAGATACATTCGAATCTATACAAATCTAAGTCAACTATTCAACTAATTTGGGTCGGACGGAGTATTAATTTTTAAATTTTTGAGACAGGCAAATCATGAGAAGGACAAAGTGGCAATCGGGTTACGAGAAGAACAAGAAAAAATAGAGATTAGAAGTAGCGGTTCAGTCTCAAAAGGGTGCTCTAGATAAATTTGTTGTGGAAGAGTCTCAAATAAATTATGAAAATCAAACTCCAGATGCTGATGTTGATCACGGCCGTGGTGATAATGTTGTAGAAGTTGAGGCTTGTACTTCAGAATTTGATGAAGGCGACGATGGTAATATTGGTGATGAACATGATGATGCTAATACTGATAATGAAGGTAATGATGCTAGTACTGGTGATGAAGGTAATGATGCTACTGTTCACGATGACACCAATAGCTCTTCTCATCCTGATATGTTTGATCCAAGATGTTGGGATGGTCTTGATCCTAAAATGATTGATATATTGCTGCAAAAGGGTCCTAAAAGAGACTTGTCTATTAAGCATGGTCATAGAGACAAAAATACTAGAAGGTTTTCTGCATCAACATACAATAGAGAGCTCCCAAATGGATAAATATAACATAGCATTGCGTGGCAGTAATTGCAAGTTGTACCAAGACAATAATGGCAATTTATTAGGATTGGTTTAGATGTTGGCTAAATTTGACCCGGTTATGAAAGAGCAAGTTGACCGAATTACGAATGACAGAACTCGTGATCATTATCTTGGTCCTTCCATCTAGAATGAGTTGATAGCTTTGCTAGCTACTGCAATCAGATATGAAATTATTGAAAAGGTAAAAAAGGAAAAGTATTTCTTAGTAATACTTGATTATACTCCTGATGTAAGCCACCAAGAACAGATGTCTCTGATGATAAGGTATGTTGATACATCTTCAGGTTCTGCTTGTATCGAGGAATCTTTCTTAGGTTTTTTGGATGTGAATGATACCACTGTGAAAGGTTTATTTGATGTTTTAGAAGAGGAGCTAAAGAAGCTTGATCTTGATATAAACAACGTGAGAGGACAGGGATATGATAATGGGTCAAATATGAAAGGAAAGCATCAAGGGGTACAAAGCAGATTTTTGAAAATCAATCCAAGAGCTTTTTATTCGGCTTGTGGTTGTCATAGTTTGAATTTGACACTTTGTGATATGGAAAATTCTTGTCGCAATGCAACTGATTTTTTTGGAATTATACAGCGCATCTATACAACATTTGCTAATTCTACTAAGAGGTGGCAGATTCTTAAAGATAATATAACAAGATTGACTCTCAAGTCATTGTCAGCCACTCGTTGGGAGAGTCGTGTTGATAGTGTTAAGGCTATAAGGTTCCAAATGTCAGATATAATGGAGGCTTTGCTACAAGTGGCTGAAACAAATAAGGATCCGTTGATAAGTAGTGTAGCAAAATCATTGGCAGAAAATGAACACGATGACTTTGAGTTTTTAGTATCTATAATCATCTGGTATGAGATATTATCTTCTATTAATTTGGTAAGCAAGAACCTACAGTCAAAGGATGTGCTTATTGATATTGCAATTGAGTCTGTACAGGGGTTGATTTCCTTTTTCACAAAGTATAGAGAAACTGGATTTGCAAAAGCATTGGAAGCTACTAAAGAAATTTCAATGGAGATGGATATTAATCCGGGGTTTCGCACCAAGCGTAAAATTACAAGGAAAAGACAATTTGACGAGGGGCCGGCTGATGCACCGACCGAATCACATTCTGCAGAGGAGTCATTTAGGATCAATAATTTTTTTGCGTATTGTTGATCAAGCTATTGCTTCACTTAACACCAGATTTGAACAGTACAAAGAGTATGAAGATATATTTGGTTTCTTGTTTACTTCAGATAGGCTACGATCCATGGATGATGACAGTTTGAAGGATTCTTGTCTCAAACTTGAGGCTGCGCTTAAGCATGGAAAACATAGGCATATTGATGGAGAAGTATTATGGGGGGAGTTAATTTTTATCCAAGATTTACTTGAGAAATCTATGGGTCCTCTTGATATTATGAAGTTTTTGGAGAAGCGTCCGTATTTGGCTGTTGCTAATATTGCATACAGAATTTTATTAACCATTCCTGTTACTGTTGCATCTGCTGAAAGGAGCTTTTCTAAACTCAAGTTGTTGAAATCCTACATGCGTTCTACTATGACACAAGAAAGACTCAGTGGATTGGCGACTATAGCACTTGAGAGTGATATTTTGGAGAAGATCAACTATTATGCTATGATTGAAGATTTTATTTCAAGAAATACCCGGCGGATGATGTTTTTTGGTAGATCATGAGGTTCGTTTTATTTGTTTGATGCTATATTTATTATTTTTGAATGAATAGTTGATATTTTTTCGAACATTGTACGACATAGCACATTCGGAAGTTATACAATATAAATTAAACGTGTGACTTTGTTATACTAGTTCTTGAGTGTGTACAAAAATTAAGGCCCCATTTTTATAAGTCGCACCGAGGCCCCCAAATCTTGGAGACGGGCCTGGTTCTACTAATTCACAACTTACAAAGTGCAAGCATATAAGCAACATAGATGGGCACAATGGTTCAGGTTTATTAAGTGCAAGAAAATAAAGTGTGCCATCAAGTTCGTGAGAGCTTTACTAACTAATTTTCATATAACAATCAAACATTTTTATTTGGAAGAAAACAAAGCATAATAAATATGCAAGGAATAGCAATGATGCTAATAGGTAGATATGGTGGACTCTTTTTGACAATTTTGGTTTTGGGGAGTTGGATGCACGAGTAAAGCTTATACTCAGCGCAAGTGAAGTCTAGCAATAGAAAGGGAGCGACAATCAAGAGAGCAGTAACTGTCATAATCGTGCTTGTGACAAAACAAAATTAATAGTGGCATAAAGTGACACAAGAACTCTGAGGGAAAATAAATCATCGAGGCTTAACTGACTTTTTGTTTAGTCATATGCATGCGTGAGCATGTGCCAAGTTGATCCAAATAAAACATTCAGAAGAGGATACCACAATGTCATACCAAGTTATGACTAGGACAATGCAAGCAAACATTTATATGACATGTTACAAACTATTAGTGGATTGGAACTGATCATAAGAGAGCAAGAGCTACTAAGCATCCATTACACAACATACACCTTACATGAACAGAATAAGCATGCCCACAATGATGAGTATATGTACAAAAATGAAAACAAATAGAGTTCATACCAGCCTCTTACAACACCTCGAGTTGTCATAAATCATCATTTCCTTTCACTTGTGTGACTTGAATAATAAGATAAAACAAAACTCTAAGGAGTCACTGAGGACCGCTGAACCCTGCAACGAACTTTACAAAACCAGAGAAGAACAACAAATATTTTTGGGTTTTCGATTTTTAAGGACAAGAACCGAAGGAAAGATCAAACAAAACAAAATCTTTTTGGGTTTTTCGAATAATCAAATCAAAGCTAAAAAGGTTGAAGCAAACCAAGGCTAAAAGATAAAGAAGCAAACAAAGAGAAATAACAAAAATATTTTTTGGTCTTTTTGTGTTTTGGAAATAAGAAATAAAGAGAGAACAGAAACTAAAAAGAAAGCAAAACATGGATATACAAAGTATCGACAGAACATGATATGTAGATGAGTGTGATGTCGGTACACCTCCCCCAAGCTTAGACTTTTGGCCTAAGTGGGGATCAACCCCAACGCGGGTAGGAACTCCAAGCCGGCGGGTCATCATAAGAATGATCATAGCTAGGCCCTTGTGAAGAAGAAGAAGAAACTCCCAATCATAGGAAGGATTCTGGTATGAAGACTCCCCCTCGTTGGAGGGCTGGACCGAATCGTCCTCAAACTCCCTTCCGGCATTCTGCTCTTGCTGGGAGAGCTCCTCCAAATATGTGTCGAGCTCTTCCTCCGTGAGTGACCATCCTACCTTGGTATCAAGGTTAAACAAAACAGGCACAGACAAAAGAACCACTCTCTTGGTGACATGGGTATGATTACTCGGATGCTCATTATTCGCTACCCTACATTGGGTAAAAGGCCTACAGCCCATGAAGATTCCAGATAATGGCCCAAGGAAGCAACCGACAGAGACTTCTTATTGTATTAGGAAAGAAACCATGAACCAACATTATGTTGGTATTGTAATCACGCGTGTATGAAACCTATCCGCATACAACTTTGAGACCCGGCCTATTATATATAGGATGGGAGAAGTCCAAGCGAGGGTACCAAAATCTAGAGGACAACTTGTAATAGAGTTTTTCCCAATATTCAGGCGACTTTGTCTTCATTGTTTTCCTGACATCTGACAAAATCCCTAGCGTTCTCTTTTCCGTGAAACCCTAAGTCCATCACCATGGGCATTGCTGAGGTTACCCCTCGTCAATTGGTGCCGTCTATGGGAAACTTGAACGCTAGAACCACGGATTCGGCGGAACGCTCTCCACCAAGCGTCAACTCGATGAAAGAAAATCCACACCCACCCACCCTTGTATTGGTACCCGCTGATTTCAACGGCGGATCCGATCTAATCATCGGAAGCCTCCACTTCCAAGCAGACAACATGCAAGAATCACACCCTTCGGCCCTGATCGCATCAGAACCATCAGTAGGAAAGGCCACACCTATAGTAGTACCAACATCGCCCGTTGGATCATCCACAGACATCACAGCTCAGATCAAAATAGGAAAAGAAGGTCAACAATCAATCTCACCACACAGAGCAAATTCAGCAAGCTCAGAACCCGAAGAAAGCAGCGAAAACGTCGACTTTGAAGAAAGGATGGCGGAAATTTATCCAAAACTACGATCCCGGAGTACTACAAGCACACCCGCAGAAAACAAAAGACAACACCGTCAGGCCACACATAACACGCCACCAAGTGTATATGATCAACGGAGATACCTCAACACCATGCGACGAAAACGGTAATCCTATAATAAACCCTGATGATATTCTATCAGATGACCATGCAGGAAACCACGACAACGAAGGAGAACACAACAATGGAGGAGAACATGGAAACAAAGGAGAAACATCAGATAATCGCATAGTTCGAGGAGGAGGCGGATAACCCCACACATAAGAGAGACTAGAACTTCGGTTACTAGTGTCGGCATGGCAAAAAGCAAGGGAGGCAATCTCGGGAGCAGTCCCAATGACGGCAGATGCTTCACATGAGGATCTGCTGGCGTACCAATATTTGCTCCACCACAAGAAGAGAGACATACTCCGGATGCAAAGACAGCTCGATGAAAGGAAAAGGCTAGCCGATGAATCGGGTTTACGACAGGCCCAACTAAGCTCTACCCGAGGGTCAAGGAGTGTGACAGGAGCAGCACCACCAAGAAGGGCGACATGTCGATTACAAAATATCCCTGAAGCAGAAAGAAGTGGAATCATTTGAGACCTCGACCTATCATTCATGTCCATTGATCAAGCAGGAAACATCAAGGCAAAATAGCCCAGGCAGCCATTGTGGCCGCACAAACATATCTGATCACCACTCAACCCGCGCCCGACGATCCGCGCGCGGCCCTCCACCGCTCCGCACTGATGAACCTCGGCATGGTAGGGGCCTCACTCGCGGAAGAAGAACAAGGACTCACACAAAGATCCCCACGCCATCACAACAATCCTCGGCAAGTAGGATACACTCGACGATCTCAATCACCGCACCAAGTACACATCATAGGATCCGAGCCGCGAAGCAATACAAGAAATGACAACACCCAACACAGGAGCAGCGGACCCAGAGATGAAAGTCACGGCCGATGATACCAGGATGGATACGACGAAGACGATCACGAGTTATGCGGAGCTAGCTGTTTCACGCAGAGGATTCGCAAGGCCTTAGTACCCAAGGACTTCAAACTTCCACACGACCGTCACAAGTACGATGGACTCCAGGAACCCGAAGATTGGTTAGCAGACTATTTGGCCACCGTCAAATTACAGGGTGGCTCTAGAACTACCGCAATGCAAAGTCTACAACTACATCTCACCAGAGCCTCAAGATCATGGTTGAGGCAGTTACCTGAAGATTTAATTGGCAGCTAGAATGACCTGGAAGATAAATTCATCCGCCATTTCCACTCTACATTCAAACGACCAGCATCCTTGGAGCAATTGCGAGCGTTCAAACAAAAATCTGGAGAATCAATAAGAGCATTCATACAGAGGTGGAATATTATCAAAAACTCAACTGAATCCATATCCAACGAAAGGGCCATCGACGCCTTCAATGATGGCCTCCATCGCTGAGAATTCATAGAAGAACTAGGACGGGTTAAACCAAAGACAGTATCACAGTTAATGGAGATAGCAAACCGCTGGGCTGATGGAGAGGGCGCGCTACATAATAAGCGCTCACGGTCACCCAAGGAAGATAGGGATAAACGCGGCAATGATAGAAGAAGAAGGAACAACGATGAAAACACGGGACCAAGTTATGTCGTAGCAGGTTTTTCAGGTGAAGGTAAGAACAGAAGCAATGACCACAGCGGCGGATACCGCTAGAATAGGGACGACATCGGAGGAAGCCAGTCCGCATAGTGGTATCAGCCAAGAGCACGATACCCACCTATGTCCGCAATGCAAATGCTGAAGGGCCCTGCAATATGCATTTTTACATCGACTCAGCAGGCAGACGACAATCCAATCACTTGATGAAAGACTGCTGAGCATTCCTAAAAATGCAGGAGTTATGCAACGCAAAGGCAATCGAAGCAGCTGATCGATGATACACATCGATGCCTGGTGCACTAGCCATCGGAGCACCACCACCACCAGTGGCGCCACCACAAAACACAAACGATCAAAACAATGAGTACCCCAGATCAAAAGGAACAATGTCTATGATTCAGAAAGGGCGTCCACCCAACAGAATTCAGAAGCTCATCACAAGACAAATCAATATGATGGAAACATCAACATGAGCTACACCCGAATATCTCCATTGGTCAAAGCAAGAAATCAAATTCAGCAGAACAGATCATCCACTCCGGGTCCCACGACCAGGTCATTCAGCCCTGATAGTCGAAGCACAAATTGGCAGATTCGATATGAGTAAGGTCTTCATGGATGCATGGAGCAACATAAATCTGATCTACGCAAAAACGTTGCGAACAATAGGCTATCCCTGGATAATCTCGCTCCAACATAAACCTCTTTCCACGGAATAGTACCAGGTAAAGCCGAAATTCCTTTAGGAAAAGTTTTTCTTGACGTTGTTTTTGGTTCCAAAATAAATTTCAGGCGAGAAAAACTCGAATTTGAAGTCATGGATTGGCCATCACAATACCATGCAATCCTAGGACGACCAGCCTTTGCACGATTCATGGCAGTGCCGCATTACGCATACTTAGTAATGAAAATGCCAGCACCAAAGGGAATTATCATGGCGACAGAGTCCGAGCAACTCAAATTTCAGTAAACGAACAACCTCTGGAGGTAGCACGTGTTAATCCCGATCAGGCTTTTGACATGGCAAAGGACACAAAACAAGTACAAATCCACCCCGCTGACCCAACAAAAATAACACTTGTGGCTTCTAACCTTGATCGCACATAGGAAAGTGCGCTCATCGAGTTCCTCCGTGAGCACTGGGATATTTCCGCATGGCTACCTTCTGACATGCCGGGAATCCCCGGGGAACTCGCTGAGCACGCACTAAACTTAGATCCAAAGGCGAAACCAGTAAAATAACCACTTTGATGCTTCGTAGAACCAAAACGCAAGGCCATTGGAAAGGAGCTTCATCGCCTAACCGCTGCCAATTTTTTCAAAGAATTAACAAAATCACTTGCAAACCCAGTATGTGTCCTGGAGAAAAACACTACGGAACTTCGGATATGCATCGACTTTACTGCGTTGAACAAACATTGTCCAAAAGATCACTTCCCATTGCCGCGAATCGACCAAATCATCGATGCAACTGCGGGATGCGAACGTCTTTCTTTCTTGGACGCTTACTCCGGTTACCACCAGATCAGGATGAAGGAAGAAGATCAGGAGAAAACGGTGTTTATCACGCCTTATGGCGTATTCTGCTACACAACAATGTCGTTTGGGCTCAAGAATGCTAGAGCAACATATCAGCGAATGATGCAGAAGTGCATGGGAAGTCAAATAGGCACAAACGTTCAAGTATATATTGATGACATCATAGTTACCATAGGTCAAGGATCTACGCTGATCAAGGACCTAGAAGAAACATTCAGAAATCTCGACAGGTTTAGCATCAAACTGAACCCGAAGAAATGTTCCTTTAGAGTTCTGGCAGGGAAACTCCTCGAATATTTGGTATCAGATAGATGGATCGAGGCTAATCCCAAAAAATACAAGCAATCCTCACAATGAAGAAGCCAACAAATCTACGCGGTGTACATCAACTGGCGGGACGAGTGGTGGCACTAAGTCGTTTTATTGCAAGATTAGGAGAAAAAGCACTGCCATTCTACGCCCTTATGAGGAAATCAGAAAAATTCGAATGGACGGAAGAAGCTCAACATGCCTTTGAAGATCTTAAAAGAACACTTTCGACATCCCCTATCGTCGTGTCGCCAAAAGAGAAAGAACCTTTACTCCTTTATATTGCTGCCACACATCAGGTGGGTAGCACAGTCCTGGTCGTAGAGCGACCCGAAGAAGGAAAGACCCACGGCATGCAGAGGCCAGTTTACTTCCTGAGCGAGGTTTTATCGCCATCTAAACAAATGTACCCACACTACCAGAAACTAGCATACGGGGTATTTATGACAACACAAAAACTACGCCACTATTTTTCGGAGCACCCGATCATAGTGGTCAACGAAGCACCTTTGTCAAGTATCCTCAACAATCCAGAAGCAACTAGGCGTGTTTCTCTATGGGGCATCAAATTATCCCCTAGGGATATCACTTATGAGAAGCGCAAAGCAATTAAGTTACAAGTTCTGCCAGATTTCATCACAGAGTGGACAGAGTTGCAATGTGCGGGTCCACCAGATCTTTCTAGTGCTTGGACAATGTACTTTGATGGATCAAAAAGAACAGAGGGAGCAGGAGCAGGAGTAGAACTAATATCACCTCAAGGTGACAAAATGCGCTATATTCTTTAGATGAGATTTACAAATGCATCCAATAACGAAGCAGAATACGAGGCCCTGTTGCATGGCATGCGGATAGGCTAAAGCTTGCGGTGCAACTCGCCTCAAAATCTTTGGAGATTCCTATCTTGTGGCACAACAGGCAATGAACAAATACGATGCTGTCAGCGAAAATATGATTGCTTATCGCGACTTATACAGCATCATGGAGGCTCAATTTGACGGGTGTGAAGTATCAGACATAGGAAGAGCAAGCAATGAGGAAGCCGACAATCTAGCAAACATTGGATCATTTTGTTTACCAATACCACAAGGATTTTTTTGGGAGGAGATAGTGGAGCGATCAATCAAAGCAAAAAGAGTCTCTGAGGTGGTGGCACCAAAAATAGGGAAAATGAAACATCCGCAAAAAGAGATGGAGGCTCCTTCAGAAACCAAGAGCATAGAAGAGGCCATCGAAGAAGAAAAACAAGAAATCAAAGAGGTCATGCTAATTGAACCAACCTGGATGCAGCCGTATGTAGTATATATATGACTAAAGGAGAGCTACCAGAGGATGTGATAGAAGCCCAGTGAATCACTCGACAATCAAAGGCCTTCAGGATAATCAAAGGATAACTATATAAAAGAAGTATTTCAGGTGTGTTGCAACGTTGCATAACACCCGAAGAAGGAAAAATTATACTGAAAGATATACATGAAGGAGTCTGTGGTCACCATGCTAGTAGCCGAGCAGTTGCTGCAAAAGCATTCAGGGATGGATTTTGCTAGCTCACTGTAGTACAAGATGCAAAAGACATTGTCAGAACATATGAGGCATGTCAACAATTCACAACAAAGCCTGGAGCACCCGCCGCTGAGCTGAATCCCATACCCTTGGCTTGGACTTTCGCTCGGTGGGGACTCGACATGGTGGGAAAACTTCACAAATCATCGCCGGGAGGACACGTCTTTCTGTTAGTAGCAATCGACAAATTTACTAAATGGATTGAAGCAATGTTCTGTCACCACCCAAGATGGAACCTCGGCTGTGAACTTTATCAAATCCATAGTTTTCCGGTTTGGCGTACCAAACAACATCATCACGGACAATGGGACCAACTTCACCTCAAATGAATTCAAGGAGTACTACCAAGAGATGGGCATCAAAATAAGCTACGCCTCGGTAGCTCACCCACAAACAAATGGACATGTCGAAAAAGCCAATGGACTAGTTACTGCTAGACTCAAAAAGAGACTACTAGCACCACTTGACAGAGCAAAAGGGGCATGGGTGGATTAATTGCCATATGTGTTATGGAGTTTACGTACAACTCCAAATAATTCAACGCAGGAGATGCCTTTCTTTTTGGTCCACGGTGCGGAAGCCGTGCTTCCATTTGAAGTGTCACATGAATCACCAAGAGTAGCTGCATATAATAAGGATGAATCATGAGAAGCACTTGATGAAGCTCTAGACGAAGCCCTTCAAAGAGCAACTGTGTACCAGCAAAACTTGCGCAATTATCATAGTAGAAGACTGCGGCCTAGGTCCTTCTCAGTAGGGGACCTAGTTCTTCGCCTCAAGCAAGATGGCCACAAAAGGCTAGAATCGCCATGGGAAGGACCATACATCGTTAGATAAGTTATTCCCGAAGGAGCATATCGACTACAAGACAAGAAGACATGAGTAAATTACTCAAATCCGTGGAACGTAGCACAGCTACGACGCTTTTATGCGTAATATTATTTGCAATATGATAAGAGTCATAGTTCGGCTTATCAGCCAAGATCTCAAAGAGAAAAGGCTAAAAATAGCCACCCATTAAAAGAATAATTTATCGTTGATTTTTGACTTATATATAAAGAGATAAGTTATTTGTACCTTGATCAAATGCTTTCCATAAAGCTAATAGTAGCTATGAGCCTATGTCCAGATACATGCATCCGAACATAGCCTCGGGGGCTACTCCCATCAGGAGCGCTAGCGTGCACCCGATAGAAATTTAATTGTGTATGAAGTATATTGATAATTGCAAAAAACTTTTTGAGTTTTACGCTAGTGTATCCTCAAAAAGGTGTTACTCCCATCGGGAGACAATGTAGAAAAATAAAATTATCTGATATAATCAGAAAAATTGGTGGCCCATCAGGCCAACCGCCATTCAAAGCCAAAAATCTCGGATCACGCTTAGGCGTGGAAAAAAATCCGAATGTCGTGTTCAGAAACATGAAGGTAAGATCCCAGGATTCGTCCTGTGTGGCCTGGTAACCACAAGAATGCGCTCTGCCTGTAAAAATCCGTATCGACGATAAGATGAAAAATCCCGACGGACGCGTTGGGTACCCGATAAAAAATATAAAACTGGAATTCAGTATTCGGTAAGATCTTAGCGGCTCGAACTGAATTACGCCAGCAAAAAATTCCAGATTCAAGCCTGGGGACTTGAGTTTAATGTAGGCCAACCTTGTTTTTGCCCAGGAGAAATTAACTAATTCCCGATCCGTCAGAAGCATCAGACTCGTTGTACCAAAATCCCTACAAAAAATAAAATCAAACAAAATGGAAGAAAGGAGAAAAGAAAAACTTTGAGGCTCAACCCGAAAACTATGGATTCAGGTAGAGTCTCAAGGGCTACTGACATGGGTATGATTACTCGGATGCTCATTATTCGCTACCCTACATTGGGTAAAAGGCCTATGGCCCATGAAGATTCCAGATAACGGCCCAAGGAAGCAACCGATAGAGACTTCTTTATTGTATTAGGAAAGAAACCACGAACTGACATTATGTTGGTATTGTAATCACGCATGTATGAAACCTATCCGCATAAAACTTTGAGACCTGGCCTATTATATATAGGACGGGAGAATCCCAACCGAGGGTACCGAAATCTAGAGGACAACTTGTAATAGAGTTTTTCCCCAATATTTAGGCGACTTTGTCTTTATTGTTTTCCTGACATCCGACGAAATCCCTAGTGTTCTCTTTTCCGCGAAACCCTAAGTCCATCACCATGGGTATTGCCGAGGTTACCCCTCATCACTCGGACTTACCTCCTCTCCATCCACTCTTGAGAAAGGTTATTTCATAAGATAAATCACTCAAATTAGCTCAAGAAGAAACAAATGTATGTTGTATCATGGAATTAAGATCAAGCCTCTTTATGGGAAACTGTAAGTCTGAATGATGAGGCGTTACACCATGCAAAGCTAAAAAACGAGAGGCGATGAGGCCTGCACAAATTCCACGTTTCTCGCGGTTAGGAGCATGACGGAAAGCTATCAAAGCAACCAAGTTATAAGTCCTATCTCGTTTCAAGGCAGCTGAGATAAAGGCTAGATCATATGAAGATAATTTACTAGCAGTTTTCCTAGCAAGAACGCACTTGGCAATAAAGTACGCAAAATATCGAATGGATGGGAGATGAATATTACGAATTTTACCACTTCCCTTAGAGAAGCTACTCCCTTGGCAAATCTCTGCATACAAGTCGACGAGTGGTGTAGGCCGCTCTCTAATCCTTTCACGCGAACCCCACGGTGGTACTTTAATAGCTGCACAAAAATAATTAAAAGGGAGGTCGACAGCTACATTGTAAATTTTGTAATGAACCATGGAGTTAGGCAAGGACCAACTAAAGCAAAAATCCTGCACCACAGACATAATTAGTTTCACATATTGGTAAGGTTCATCTCCCACAAAATGCTCCAATCCTGCATTAGAAATTAGAGTATGGAAATCTTGAGAAATCCCTGCAGCTCTCATGAATTCGGGACATGGATAAATAGAAGGGAAAACTTCTTCCTCACGGTGGACTTTCATGACCTCGGGCACCCTTAATTCATGTTGGTTGAGTTGGTGTTCATTCATCCCCTGTTCTAAAAATTTTAGACAACCATCACAAAAAATGATTACAAAGTGATTACATAATGAAAGGAACTACTTATAGGGACTTGCAAGAGGGCTAAACATGCATCAAACCAATTTCTCTAAGCAAAGAACAAGCATGCAAGCTTACATAACCTGTCACCTACATAGCAAAGTACTCAAGATATAATCCACTAATCACAAATCTATTTGGACAAGAGGAGGAGTCACATACCAGAGAATAAATGCTCCAAATCTCAGCAGCAAAGGTGGGCTGAGCAAGGAGATCAAAAATCACGAGCAAGAACAGCAAGAACATGAGCTTGAGCAATAAAATGGTGTTTTCTCGGGAGAGAAAGGAGCGGCAGGTGGGACAATAAGTGGAGGGCCAGGGGTGGCCCACACCATGGCCAGGCGTGCCCCTAGTGTGGCCGCGCCACCAGGTGGTGTGCCTGCCTGGTGGCCCCCCTGGGTCACTCCAGGTACCTCTCCGCCCCTTTTTGGTGTAAAAATTTAATATGAATTTTCTGGATTTTTTCGAGAAACTTTATTTTTGAGGAATTTTCAGGTATTAATAAATGATTTTCTAGCAGAAAGATGATTTTGGAATGATGCAATAACAAAACAAAACTAAAACTTCAGAAGTTCTAAGACACTCTAATATGCAAGCAACTAGCAATAGAAAAGTAAACAAGGTGAAAGCAAAAATTAAAATGGATAAAATAAAAGTGAGCAAGGATAATTATGGTGAAAACATTGTTTTATTCATTAAAATCCCTTTGTTAACAAGGTTGATCAGGTCTTGTTACCAAAACAATTTTATATGAAACAAAACTTTGCATTCCACTAAATGATTATGTTACCTCAACCCTGATAGCAATAGTCCCAATCATAATAATTTCATAATTTTCTTGTAGTATGGGACAATATATTTCTCCAACGTTGATGCCTTTAATATTTTCAATTGAATTTAGGCCATAAGTCTTATCAATCTTCTTGGGGAAATAGACAGTGTGCTCCTTGTCATTAACATTAAAAGTTACCTTTCCTTGATTACAATTAATGACAACACCTGCAGTATTAAGAAAAGGTCTCCCAAGAATAATAGACATATTATCATCTTCAGGCATTTCAAGCACAACAAAGTCAGTTAATATCAAGCAATTATGAGCCACTTGAATAGGAACATCCTCACATATACAACCAGGAATAGTAGTAGATTTATCAGCCATTTGCAAAGATATATCAGTCAGTATCAATTTTTCCAATTGAAGTCTCTTGTAGAGATAAAAAGGCATAACACTAACTCCTGCTCCCAAATCACATAAAGCAGTTCTAACATAATTATTTTTAATAGAACACAGAATAGTTGGAATCCCTGGGTCTCCACGTTTCTTTGGAACCTTACCATTGAAGGAATAATTAGCTAGTAAAGTAGAAATTTCCTCATTAGGAATCTTCCGTTTATTAGAGACAATATCCTTCATATACTTTGAATAAGGAGGCAATTTAATAGCATCATAAAAAAGGAATTTGCACAAATAAAGGTTTCATCCACTCACAAAAATTGTTATAGTGTTCTTCTTCCTTTGACTTGTGTTTCTTATCAGGAAAAGGCATTGGTTTTTGAACCCAAGGCTCTCTTTCACTACCATGTCTATTAGCAACAAAATCTTCCTTAGTGTACTTAGTATTCTTAGTGTGCCTTTCAGGTTCTTCTTCCATTTCTTCTTTATCAGGAGCATCATTTTTCTCATTACCACTCTCAGTTTCAGCATCAGAGGCAGATATACTATTAGGATCTTTAGCAGGTTCAAAAGATTCTACAACTGTTTTATGTTTCTTTTTCTTTCTCTTAGAAGAAGTACCACTATTTTCAATTTGTTGAGAATCCTGCTCAATTCTTTTAGGATATCCCTCAGGATATAAAGGATCCTGAGTGAAAGCACCACTCCTAGTTCTAATTTCATAAGCATGTTTTTCTTTAGAAGCATTAACTAGCAAATATTTTTGTACTTTAGTAAGCTGATCAATTTGAGTTTGAACCATTTGGAAATGTTTAACAAGCTTTTTTACATCATTGAGGTTATTTCCACAATATCTTTCAACTCATTAATATCTCTAGAGTTTTCCATTAAATGATTCTACACTCTCTTATTAAAATTATCTTGCTTAACAACATAGATATCAAATTCTTCTAAGCATTGATCAGGAGGTTTAGAATAAGGAATATCACCTTCATAAAAATGTTGGAGAGAGTGTACCTCAATAGTGGATGAGTGGGAGATTGGCTTACATAATTCTCTATAGGAGGTAAATTCTTCACATCTTCAGATTTAATACCCTTCTCCTTAAGACATTTCTTAACTTCGTTCATCACTTCATCATTTAGTTCAATCACTCCCCTCTTCTTTGGTGTTTGTGTTGGCTCAGGCACAGTTGACTCAGGTGTAGTTAACTCAAGTGAAGTCCAGTCATCATAATTCTTGCTTATTTTAGCCATTAATTCCTCAGCTTCTTTGGGAATTCTCTTCCTGAAAACACAATCAGCAAAACTATCCAGGTATGTCCTAGATTCATCAGTTAGTCAATTATAATATATATCAAGAAGCACATTTTTAGGTATTGGACATCCAGGCTGTGCGTGAATTAAAGCACAAAACTTTGCCCATGATTCAGGCAATTTCTCCTCTTCTCCGTGTTTAAAATCAAAAAGTTCCTGCAAAATGGCATGTCAAGCACTAGGAGGGAAATATTTCTGAAAGAAAATATCAATCAAGAAATCAGGGCTATCAATAGATCCAGGAGGTAAATTATTAAACCAAGATTTAGCTTCTCCTTTCAGTGAAAAGGGGAAAATTTTAGCAACAAAGTAGGTGCGCATCTTAATATCATCAGAAAATAAGCCACTCGTGGTAGAAAGCTCAGTCATATGTGCTATAGCACTTTCATTTTCAGTTCCACAAAAAGGTTTTTTCTAGGAGATAATTTAGGTTTAACAACGTCTCTCAAGAAGACTCTTAATAGCACTTGCACCATGAGTGTTTTGACACTCTTCAATAAATTCATCAGTCATTTCAATATAACCGTCATCAAGATCATAGCTATCTTTAGACTCAGGTGAACTAACAGGTGTAGCAGTATCTTCATTAGGACTTCCAGTGTTTCCAACTATAGTTCTAGCAATTGTAGCATCTAGGAAAGGACCTAATGAACCACTCTCATCAAGCACAGTAGAAATAGCATCATAAGTATCAGAAGCAATTTCAGATTCAGCACAAGTAGCAGTATGTGTAACATGTGTATGCGGTGGTGGTGTAAGGAGCTTACTCATCATAGATGGTGAATCAAGAGCAATAGAGGTGTTCAGAACTGTACCTCTCCTTATAGTGGATGGTAATATAGGAACTTTTCCATCACGAGTTTTACTCATGATGAATGGATAGCAGCGAACAATAGTGATTCCAAGTGAACTTTATAAATAGAGCTATGCTCCCTGGCAACGGCGCCAGAAAATAGTCTTGATGACCCACAAGTATAGGGGATTGATACGTTGATGTCTACGCACTTCTATTCTTGTAGACAGTTGTTGGGCCTCCAACTGCAGAGGTTTGTAGAACAGCAGCAAGTTTTCCCTTAAGTGGATTACCCAAGGTTTATCGAACTCAGGGAGGAAGTGGTCAAAGGTATCCCCTCTCAAGCAACCCTGCAATCAAGATATAAGAATTCTCTTGTGTCCCCAACACACCCAATACACTTGTCAGGTGTATAGGTGCACTAGTTCGGCGAAGAGATAGTGAAAGACATATGGTATGGATAATTATAAGTGGTAACGGTGCCAGAAAATAGCTTCCTGGCGTGTGGTTGACGTGGGAAAAGACTAAAGGCAAACTGAAATAAAGATGGAAGCAAGCAACCATGTAATAGATCTAATTGCAAACGGTGTATCAATGCTTAGAAACAAGGCCTAGGGATCATACTTTCACTAGTGAACACTCTCATATAAATATCTTCTCTTTATGATACTACTCTCCGGTTGGAAACTCTAATCATTGGTAGGGCTATAACAGCACACCTCAAAGTTCGCTTTCCGCATCTAGATAACCCCACACTATCACCTTGAGCACTAGATGGTTCAAACAAACACCATAATTTCATAGAGACATCCAACTCCAAATATAACTCATAACAAGTATTTGTAATCTCTAGCCTAAGTGCCACCATGGTGTGCACACTGTCAACTTCACACACATGGGGAGAGCAGAGATCTATTAAAGCACTTGAGTAGCAAGGTAGACCTATAGATTACAAAGCTCATGATCACAATACGATCATGCATAGAGAGAGATGAACACATAGCTACCGGCAGAACCCTTAGCCTCGAGATAGAACTACTCCCTCCTCATCATGGGAATCAGCAATGGTGATGGAGATGGTGGTGGAGATCAATGGAGATGGCTCCGGGGGCACTTCCCTGTCCCAGCAGGGTGCCGGAACAGAGACTTTCTGTCCCCCGAATCACCCCTTCGGTGGCGGCGGCGCTGCAGAACTTTTCATGGCTGGAGGCTTGACTATCTAGGGTTTTGCATCGGGAGGCATCTTATAGGCAAAGAGGCAAGGTCGGTGGGAGGCCAAGGGGCCCACACCACCTGGTGGTGCGGCCAGGGGGGCCGCGCCCAGGGGTGGTTTGGCCACCCTGTGGCCCCTCTTCGTCTCGTCTTCTGGCTCCGTGGGTCTTCCGGTAAAATATTGACTTTGGCTGGTCCAATTCCGAGAATATTGATTTTCTGACTTTCCTGGAAGCAAAAACAGTAGAAAACAGGCAACTGGCACTATGGCATCTTGTTAATAGGTTAGTCCAAGAAAGTGTATGAAAAGTACTCCAAAGTGTGGACAAAACATAAGAAAGTAGATAAAACCAAGCATGGAACAACAAAAATTATGGATACGTTAGTAACGTATCAACATCCCCAAGCTTAAATCCTGCTCGTCCTCGAGTAGGTAAGTGATAAAAAGAAAGAATAATTTTTGAGGTGACATGCACCATCATAAACTTGATCAAAGTATTTGTAAAACATTGATAGCTGGGATTTTAGTACTTCAACATAGCATGAAAGACAAAGTTCTAACAATAAGACAAAGCAACTATGTTGCAACATGAAAAGGCACAAACAAAAGATTCATGAATAAAAATGCTTTGCAAGACGTTTGTTTGTTTCACATAAATAAAACATAGTATAGTGGCATTCAGCTTGTCCCTCATAGAGTAGCAAACATAAATGCATAGGACACCTTCAAAGTTCATAAAAGTGACTAGATACAAATAGTTTAAAACAAGCAATATCAAGGTTATGCATCAATCAACAAGTCTTTGGACAATGCACATAGAACTAAGAATGGACACTATGCTCTCAAAGTCTATGCATAAAGGTAGAAGGTGGAGACTCAATAAAAAAGTAAAAGAAAGGCCTTCATAGAAGGAATTAGGGATTCCAGTTTCATAAAGAGCTTCCAAAATTTATGGTACTTTTTAGCTTTCAACTCTCATTGCCCCTATCATAAGCATCTTGAAGTGATTAAGGTTAAAGTGAACAAACTATGGATTATATGCTTGACAAAGTATAAGTTGGAAATCTCATGTCCCTTGAATACGAGGGCCGCTCCTCATGCTACTCAAGTTTAGTTACCGGTAAGTTCCTGTCATAGTAAGTACATGTGTATCATAGAGAACCGCCAACGGGGTACCCCTTGCCCGATGATACGGAAGAATCCCCATATCAAAATGACAAGGGAAGCAGACAACGAGCATCTCAGCAATCTTCTTATTTACCATGGGAAAATGGTGCTTTTTTCTCTCTTTCCTCTTTTCTCATCTCTTTTTTTTCTTTTTCTCTTTTTCTCAATATCTATCTCTTTTTTTATAATAAGAGTGCTTCATAGATTGCTCATTATGGTTACGCTGCAGGTTTCCACCATGATTAGGCATGGATTAGACCAGTGGCCCAGGCGTTTCTCTAACACACATACATAACTCCATGGACTTACAAGCTCCCCTTTCATTTCACACCGACGACATCCATAAACAAAAGAGCATGATATCAACTGGGTACAATGTACAAGTGCAATGTTGAAAGCGTTCCCCATGACAACATGGTTCTGCTAATTCCCAACGTATAAGTGCAAGCATATACAACATAGATGACACAATGGTTCAAGTTTATTAGGGGCAAGAAAAGTAAAGTGTGCCATCAAGTTCGTGAGAGCTTTAATCACTAATTTTCACATAACAAGTTTAATTCGGAAGGTAAAATAAAACATGAATATACTTGGAATAGCAAATGCTAATAGATAGGTATGGTGGACTCTTTGGAATAACTTGGTTTTATTTGGAGTTGGATGCATGAGTGGAACTCATACTTGGTTATGGAGGCTAACAAAAGACTGGGAGCGACCAACTAAGAGAGCAATAATGGCCATAATCATGCAAAGCGACAACACATTATTAATTAAAGCATAACGTGATATTACAAGTCGAAAACTAAATGATCATAGAGGCTTTGGTGACTTGGTGTAGTCTTAACATGGTATGAGCATGCTCCAAGTCAACCCAAATAAAGCATTTAAAGGAGAATACCACAATACTATGCTTTAATATGCTAAAACAATGAATGATTCTTTCATGGCACATTAAGCAATCTCAATTGTTTGTAACAAGTCATGCTACATCGATAATCACTAAGCATAAATCCAAAACAATATCAAGCATGACATGACAAAGCATAGGCCACAGTCAAAAACAAGCTCTCTTTTACCACTTAAGCATGAACTTTCCTACTCTTTTATAATCCAAACCAAACTATTTGAAAACTAATGCATGAATGAGGGGGTCCAACCAATTTATTCAAGCAAACTAAGCAAACCAAGCAAACAAAAACAAAGACGCTCCAAGAACAACACAACTGTGCATGAAACAATAAAAATGAAGTGTTTGGAGGAACCTGAGATTTTTATTGATGAAGGAGGGGATGCCTTGGGCATCCCCAAGCTTGATCTTTAGTCCATCCCTCATCTCATTACTCATTCCTTCCATACACCTGAAATTTTTCCTTCATACAAAACTTCACACAATCTTTATTAGCAACATTAGTGCACTCAAGATAATAAGTCTTTCGGTTCAGTTCAAACACCAAAAAAATTCCATTAAAACACAAGATACTGTAGCACTTCCCTCAAAAATCTCAATTACCCAAAGAGAACCCAAAAAGGAACCAACAAGAAGCAAGTGCAAATAATGGCAGAAATCTGTCAAAACAGACCAGCAGGTAAAAACTAATTTTTTTAAGACCTTCTGTTGCTCAAATCAAAACGTGTTGAACTAACGAAAGTTATATAACAACCGGGGTCAGAAGCACAAAAATTCACGCCTCAAAAGGACGTACAGAGATTTTACATGAATTTTTACGGTGAAGAACAGAAATCTGTTTCGGGACAGCAACTTTCCCAATCATTACTTCTGTCTCGTTAGAGATTACTTTTGGCACAAAAAGCAAATAAAAAGGATAAGGAGCGGTTATTACAGAGGTAATAACGTCCAAGTCTCATCTAAAACTTTTGAGTTATCTCCCAATAAGTACTTTTCTTTAACGCCTTTAAGTTAGGCATGATAGTTTGAGAAGATGCTCACATAAGAAATATGAATTGAAGTAAAAGAGAGCATCAAGAAGCAAATTCAAAACACACTTAAGTCTAACCCACTTCCTATGCATAGGAATCTTGTAAAGAAACCAGTCATGAAAGCACAAAGCAACAATCATAAGAAAGCAAAACAAGTGCAGCTTTAAGACTTTCAACATAAAGAGGGGGAACTTAATATTATTGAGATGCATAAACCATGTTTCCCTCTCTCATAATAACTTTTAGTAGCATCATGAACAAAATTAACAATATAAATATCACATAAAACATTATTATCATGAGCCATATGCATAAAAGAATTATTATTCTCCCTATAAGCATAGTCATCCTTATCAATCATAGTGGGAGCAAATTCAACAAAATAGCTATCAATATTATTGTCATCACCATAATCTACAAATATAGGAGGCATATTATAATCATAATTAATTTTCTCCTCAATAGTAGGTGGACTGAAAATATCATATTCATCATTGTAATCATCATATATTGGAGGTTTTGTATCATCATAAGCAATAGAATAGCTATCTTCCAAAGCTGGGGAACTAAAAAGATCATTTTCATAAAAAATAGCTTCCCCAAGCTTAGACTTTTCCATGGCATTAGCAATAATGGTGTCCAAAGAATTCATACTAACAACATTGCTATTTAGCATGCAAATAAAGTTCCATAGGTTTTTTAATTTTCTCTTCAAACACTTCATGTCCTAACTCAAGATGAATACTATAAAGCTCTCTAATTTATTTGTTGTTTTCCGTTAAGCCTAACTAGTGAAAACAAGAAACAAAAGACAAAATTGCAGAATCTAAAGGAAATAACTTCGAGCACTCACATCGGAGGATGTGAGTACCTTCTATACCTCCCGCAGCGGCTCGGAAAATAGCTTGGTGTCTCGCACTTCTATTCTTGTAGGCAGTTGTTGGGCCTCAAGAGAGGTTTGTAGAACAGCAACAAGTTTTCCCTTAAGTGGATTACCCAAGGTTTATCGAACTCAGGGAGGAAGTGGTCAAAGGTATCCCCTCTCAAGCAACCCTGCAATCAAGATACAAGAAGTCTCTTGTGTCCCCAACACACCCAATACACTTGTCAGGTGTATAGGTGCACTAGTTTGGCAAAGAGATAGTGAAATACAAGTGGTATGGATAATTATAAGTGGTAACAGTGCCAGAAAATAGCTTGCTGGCGTGTGGTTGATGTGGGAAAAGACTAAAGGCAAACTGAAATAAAGATGGAAGCAAGCAAACATGTAACAGATCTAATTGCAAATGGTGTATCAATGCTTAGAAACAAGGCCTAGGGATCATACTTTCACTAGTGAACACTCTCATATAAATATCTTCTCTTTATGATACTACTCTTAACTACTCTCCGGTTGGACACTCTAATCATTGGTAGGGCTATACCAGCACACCTCAAAGTTCGCTTTCCGCATATAGATAACCCCACTCTATCACCTTCAGCACTAGATGGCTCAAACAAACACCACAATTTCATAGAGACATCCAACTCCAAATATAACTCATAACAAGTATTTGTAATCTCTAGCCTAAGTGCCACCATGGTGTGCACACTGTCAACTTCACACACATGGGGAGAGCAGAGATCTATTAAAGCACTTGAGTAGCAAGGTAGATCTATAGATTACAAAGCTCATGATGACAATAAGATCATGCATAGAGAGAGATGAACATATAGGTACCGGTAGAACCCTTAGCCTCGAGAGAGAACTACTCCCTCCTCATCATGGGAATCAGCAATGGTGATGGAGATGGTGGTGGAGATCGATGGAGATGGCTCCGGGGGCACTTCCCCATCCTGGCAGGGTGCCGGAACAGAGACTTTCTGTCCTCCGAATCTCCCTTCGGTGGCGGCGGTGCTGTGGAACTTTTCGTGGCTGGAGGCTTGACTATCTAGGGTTTTTGCATCGGGGGGCATCTTATAGGCGAAGAGGCAAGGTCGATGGGCGGCCAGGGGGCCCACACCACCTGGTGGCGTGGCCAGGGGACCTGCGCCCAGGGGTGGTTTGGCCACCCTGTGGCCCCTTTCCGTCTCGTCTTCTAGCTCCGTGGGTCTTCCGGTAAAATATCGACTTTGGCTTTTGTCTGGTCCAATTCCGAGAATATTGATTTTCTGACTTTCCTAGAACCAAAAACAGCAGAAAACAGGCAACTGGCACTGTGGCATCTTGTTAATAGGTTAGTCTAAGAAAGTGTATGAAAAGTACTCCAAAGTGTGGACGAAACATAAGAAAGTAGATAAAACCAAGCATGGAACATCAAAAATTATGGATACGTTACTAACGTATCATACGTCGTGAACGTATCTATAATTTTTGATGCTCCATGCTTGTTTTATATCAGCTTTCTTATGTTTTGTTTACACTTTGAGGTATTTTTATACATTTTCTAGAACTAACCTATTAACAAGATGTCACAGTGCCAGTTGCTTGTTTTCTGCTATTTTTGGTTTCAAAAAAGCCAGAAAAGAAATATTCTCGGAATTGGACAAAACAAAAGCCGAAGTTCCTATTTTTTCCGACACGACACGGGGTCCAAAGGGGAGATGGAGGGGATCCAGGGGCAGGCACACCCTTGGGTAGTGCGAGTTACCCCTGGCCGCACAACCAGGTGGTGTGGCCACCCTGGCCCACCTCTGGCATCGCCTCTTCGCTTATATATTCCCCCTGGGACGAAAACCCTAAGGACCAGATCAGAATTCCATGAAAAGTTCCACAGCGCCGCCACCACTAAAGAGGAGATTCGGGGGACATTCGGGGGACAGAAGTCTCTGTTCCGGCACCATTCCGGGACGGGGAAGTGCCCCCGAATTCATCTCCATCAATTCCACTACCATCTCCATCTCCGTTGCTGACTCCCATGATGAGGAGGGAGTAGTTCTCTCTCGGGGCTAAGGGATCTACAAGTAGCTATGTGTTCATCTCTCTCTATGCATGATCTTATTGAGAGCATGAGCTTTGTAATCTATAGATCTATTCTGCTACTCAAGTGCTTTAATTAATCTCTTCTTATCCCCACGTGTGTGAAGTTGACAGTGTGCACACCGTGTGGCACTTTGACTAAGGTTACATAAATACTTATCATGATTATAATTTGAATTGAATGTCTCTATGAGATTGTGGTGTTTGTTGGAACCATCTAGTGCTCAAGGTGATAGTGAGGGGTTATCTAGATGGGAATGCGAACTTTAAGGTGTGCTGTTATAGCCCTACATCGTCCAACCGGAGAGTAGTTTAGGGTAGCATCATGAAGAGAAGATATTTATATGAGAGTGTCCACTAGTGAAAGTATGATCCCTAGGCCTTGTTTCTAAACATTTAAACACCGTTTACAATTAGTCATATTACATGTTTGCTTGCTTCCACTATTATTTCAAATTGCAATTACCACTTATAATCATCCATATTACTTGTATTTCACTATCTCTTCGCCGAACTAGTGCACCTATACACCTGACAAGTGTATTGGGTGTATTGGGGACACAAGAGACTTCTTGTATCTTGATTGCAGGGTTGCTTGAGAGGGATATCTTTGACCACTTCCTCCCTGAGTTCGATAAACCTTGGGTGATCCACTTAAGGGAAACTTGCTGATGTTCTACAAACCTCTGCACTTGGAGGCCCAACACTGTCTACAAGAATAGAAATGTGCGTAGACATCAAGCTATTTTCTAGCACCGTTGCCAGGGAGGGAAGGTAAAAGGTACTCACATCCTCTGGCTACTAGCTATCTTCTAGTACTGTTTCTGGTGTGTGAGTGCTCGAAGTTATTTCCTTTAGATTCTACAATTATATCTTTTTGTTTCTTGTTTTTATTTTCACTAGTTAGGCTTAATGGAAAACAACAACAAAATATGAGAGCTTTTTAGTTTCCTAAGGTAGAACATAAATGGTTTGAAAAGAAAATTAAAAAATCCATGGAACTTTCTTTGCATGCTAATAGCAATGTTATTAGTATGATTTTTTTGAAAACCTTTGTTACTAATGCTATGGAAACGTCTAAGCTTGAGGAAGTTAGTTTTTATGAAAATGATCTTTTTAGTTCCCCAACTTTAAGGGAGAAAATTTGCTTTAATGATACTTTATCTCTTATATGTGGTAATTCTAAGGATACTTGTCATATTTTAAATCCACATACTGAAAGCGTCCCATTTAAAATACCTATGGAAATTGTTGAACGTGTTATGAATAACTGTTATTTTGGAGATGGAACTGTCCATCCTGGTGATCATTTACTCCTTATACATGAATTATGTGAGTTGTTCAATTGTGCAGGTATTTCAATGAACCAAGTTAAGAGGAAGCTATTCTCTTTATCACTTAAGGGCAAAGCAAGGGAGTGGTATGAGCTACTAGACGATCCTCATCATTCGGAGTGGAAGGAACTTGAATCTCTCTTTTACTCTAAATTTTATCCTCCTCATGAAATTCATAAAGATAGGAATTATATTTATAATTTTCATCCTCATGATGGAGAAAGTATTGCCCAAGCATGGGGGAGATTCAAGTCACTAATGCTCCAATGTCCCATTCATGAGCTCCCTAGTAATATTGTTATTAATAATTTTTATGCAAGGCTTTCAGGACATTACAAGGACTATCTAGATACCTGTTTAGAGGGATCCTTCACAAGTAAGGAGGTCAAAGCTAAGTGGGATCTTCTTGAAACAATTCAAAGCAATACCAAAGATTGGGATGATGACAAAGGTAAAGAACTAGGTATAAACTATGAGTATGATTGCATTAGGTCTTTCGCTGAAACTGCTGATTTTCAAGAGCTTAGTGCTAAATATATCTTGATCTTGAAATTCTTATTGATTGTTGTAGAGCCTTTTCTTCTCATATTAATGCTCCTAAAGAAAAATGGGACATGTATCATGAGCCTTTTAAAGACATTTGCATGAAAAATGAAATTGTTATTAATGATAGCAATAAACATGCTCAAACCTCTGAAAGTACTATTTCTTATAAGCATGTTAATTTTTTTGGAGCACATAGACCTTGTGAAAATAATCAAATTGAAGAAGAATATTGTATCACCCACAGGAATGAAAAAACTAGAACGTGGTATATGGCTCTAAATGATCTTGGTAAAAAAGTTTGTGCCCTCTATCCTTTTATTTGTGAACTTTGCTTTAAAGTGGGTCATTTCAATTTTCAATGCTCAGGCCATAATAACCCTTCTAATCCAATGAGTATTGCAAGTTTGTATTGTGATAACACGATCACTCCTAATCAGCATGATGAACTTACATTATTTTTGGGGTGTGAAGAGTTATCAAGAAAAACTTCTTTGGTTAATATGAGTGCTTTTGATATGAATAGCGTCCTGCATGGTTGTCATCTTTATTGTGTTGATAATTTCCACAAAAATGCTTACATACAAAATATTATAAAAGATGAGATTTTACCAAAATATGATAGGACTAATATGTGTTTTGTTCTTATTAATGAAAAGGAGGAATCCTCCAAAGTTTCTTCTATTGTCTTTGACAATAAACCAGGGTATATGGGGAAGCTTCCTTTCAAGCGTCTCCCTCCTAAAGAGAAGAAGAAAAATAAGAAGATGAGGAGTAAAAGGAGGGAGGAAACGGTATTTCCCCCTAAGCATGTTGCTCCTATTATAGTTTTTGATGAGTTTGAACTCGATGATGTTCCTATGCCTGTTACCTATAGTAGTGATCATGATTGGGAAAAGCACACTACTTTTGATATTGAAAATCTCTTTGGTACCAATTCTAAAAATGATGATGTTGATAATTGTTGTACTATTAGTACTATCCATGTTCCTTCCAATGACGATATGTATACAAGTGAACACACTTTGGAAGATAACTATTCTATTGCTTATGATGATACTATACCTCCAATATATGATGATTACAATGATGAATATGATATTTTTAGTCCACCTACTATTGAGGAGAAAACTAATTATGATTACAATATGCCTCCTATATTCGATGATTATGGTGATGATAATAATAATGATAGCTATTTTGTTGAATTTGCTCCTAGTACAATTAATAAGAATGACTATGTTTATGTGGGGAGTATTAATTCTTTTATGCATGTGGCTCATGATAAGAATGTTTTATGTGATAGTTATATTATTAATTTTATTCATGATGCTACTGAAAGTTATTATGAGAGAGGGAAACATGGTTTCATGTATCTCAGCAATATTAAGTTTCCCCTCTTTATGTTGAAAATTTTGAAGTTGCACTTGTTTTGTTTTCCTATGCTTGTTGCTTTGTGATTTCATGACTTGTTTCTTTACAAGATTATTTTTTATAGTAAGTGGGTTAGACTTAAATTGGTTCTATATTTGCTTCTTGATGCTCTCTTTTTACTTCAATTCATATTTCTTATGTGAGCATCATCGAAACTATCATGCCTATCTTAATGGCTATAAAGAAAGGGCTTTTGGGAGACAACCCATTATATTTTTACTTTCAGTTTATTTTTTTTTTGTTGAGTCTTGGAAGTTATTGCCTCTGTAATAACTAATCCTTATCCTTTTTGTTTGGTCTTTGTGCCAAGAATAACCTCTAATGAGAGGGAAGTAAGACTTGGGAAAGTTGCTGTCCCGAAACAGATTTCTGTGCGTCACTGTAAAAAATCGTGAAAAATCTGTGTACGTCGGATTGAGCTGTAATGTTTTGTGCTTCTGCCCCAGGTTATTATCTAACTTTCGTTAGTTTATCACTTTTCTATTTGAGCAACAGAAGGTCTTTGAAAACAGTCAGTTTTTACCTGCTGGTCTGTTTTGACAGATTTCTGCCATTATCTGCATTTGCGTCTTAATCTCTTTCTCTTTGAGTTCTCTCTGATCACTTGAGCTTTTAGAAGGAATTGCTACAGTAGATTTTGTTTTCGTGGAAGTTTTACTTGTGTTGAAACTGAACCTAAAGACTTATTATCTTGAATACACTAATGTTGCTAATGAAGATTGTGTGAAGTTTTGTATGAAGGAAATTTTCAAGTGTAGGGAAGAACAATGTGATAGGATGAAGTATGGACAAAAGCTCAATCTTGGGGATACCACCCGTGTCACCCCAAAAAATATTCAAGAAGTACAAGCGTTGAAGCTTGGGGATGCCCAAGGCACCCCCTTCTTCATCAATAATCTCAGGTTTTCTCCTAAACCACTTCATTTTTATTGTTTCATGCACAATTGTGTTGTTCTTGGAGCGTCTTTGTTTTTTTAGTTTTCTTTTGTTTGGTTTACTTAAATAACTTGGTTGGATCCCAACACACTTCTTTTGGAGAGAGACACACACCGTTATTCATTGCCTAGAACACTCTAGTTTTCGCTCTTATTGTTCTCTAAGTGTTCTCCTTTGCTAGCACTGCAGTGTAGCTTTAGTTTTCGATTGGTGTTGGAAAAGAGTAGGAAGTTTCATACTTATAGTGGTACAAAAGGAAGCTTATTTTGACTATGGCCTAGACTTTATCATGTCATGTTTGATATTGCTTTGACCTTATGCTTAGTAATTATTGTTGTAGCATGACTTTTCCCAAACAATTGAGATTGCATAATGTGCCTTGAAAGAATCATGCGTTGTTCTAGCATACAAAAGCATAATATTGTGGTATTATCCTTTGATGCTTTATTTGGGTTAACTTGGCACATGCTTACACCATGTTAAGACTAGGCACAAGTCACCTTAGCCTCTATGATCATTTAGTTTTTTGACTTGTAATATCACTTTATGCTTTAATTAATAATGTTTTGTCGCTTTGCATGATTATGGCCATTAGTGCTCTATTAGTTGGTCGCTCCCAGTCTTTTGCTAGCCTCCACATGTACCAAGTATGAGTTCCACACATACATCCAACCCCCAAGAAAACCAAGTTGTTCCATAGAGTCCACTATAAATTCCTATGCATGGTGTGTTACACCATTCCAAGTATACATGATTTTATCTACCTTCCGAGTTAAACTTGTTATGTGAAAATTAGTGATTAAAAGCTCTCACAATCTTGATGGCACACTTTACTTTCTTGCACTTAATAAACTTGAACCATTGCGTCCATCTATGTTGCGTATATGCTTGCACTTTATAAGTTGAGAATTAGCAGAACCATGCTGTCATGGAGAACGCTTTCAACATTGCACTTATTATTCAGTTGATATCATGTTCTTTTGTTTATGGATCCCGGCGGTGTGAAATAAAAGGGGAACTTGTAATCTCATGGAGTTTATATATGTGTTAGATAAACGCCTGGGCGGCTGGCCTAAGCCATGCCTAATCATGGTGGAAACATGCAACATAACCATAGTGACCATTCTGTGAAGCATCCTCAATAAAAACCTATGCAAATAGCAAATAAAAAGATCGCTGAGATGCTCATTGTCTGTTGCCTTGTCATTTTGATATGGGATAGCTTCTGTATCATGGTGCAAGGGGTACCCCGTTGGCGGTTCTCCATGATACACATGTACTTATAATGACAAGAACTTACTTGTGACTAAAGTTGAGTAGCATGAGGTCCGTTACTCGTAGGCAAGGGGCATGAGATTTTTGACTTATAACTTGTCAAGCATATCCTCATATTTGTTCACTTTAACCTTAATCACCTAAAGATGCTTATGATAGGGGTAATGAGAGCTGAAAGCTAATAAGTACCATAATTTTTGGAAGCTCTTTATGAAACTTGAAATCAATGCTTCCCTCTTATGAAGGGCCTTTCTTTTTTACTTTTATGTTGAGTCTCCATCTTCTATCTTTATGCACCAACTGAGAGAGCATAGTTACCATTCTTAGTTTAATGTGCATTGTCCCAAAACTTGTTGATTGATTCATAACTTTGATATTGCTTGTTCTTAAATTATTTGTATCTAGTCACCCTTATGAACTTTGAAGGTGTCCTATGCATTTATGTTTTGCTATACCATGAGGGACAAGCTGAATACTATTCTTATTATGTTTTCTATATGTGAAACAAACAAATGTCTTTTAATGCATTGTTATTCATGAATCTTTTGTTTGTACCTTTTTCATGTTACAACATAGTTGCTATGTCTTATTGTTAGAACTCTGTCTTTCATGTTCATGTTAGAGTACTTTGATCCCATCCATCAATGATTTACAAATACCTTAATCAAGATTATGATGGTGCATGTCAGCTCAAAAATTATTCTTTTTATCACTTACCTACTTGAGGGCGAGCAGGAGTTAAGCTTGGGGATGTTG
The DNA here is from genome assembly GCA_023614405.1 of Avena insularis. NCBI lineage: Eukaryota > Viridiplantae > Streptophyta > Magnoliopsida > Poales > Poaceae > Avena > Avena insularis. The sequence continues at coordinate 258,024,230 of CM042690.1, read as the reverse complement.
ATACGTCGTGAACGTATCTATAATTTTTGATGCTCCATGCTTGTTTTATATCAACTTTCTTATGTTTTGTATACACTTTGAGGTATTTTTATACATTCTCTAGAACTAGCCTATTAACAAGATGCCGTAGTGCTAGTTGCCTATTTTCTGCTGTTTTTGGTTTCAGAAAAGCCAGAAAAGAAATATTCTCGGAATTGGATGAAACAAAAGCCGAAGTTCCTATTTTTTCCGACATGACATGGGGTCCAAAAGGGAGACAGAGGGGAGCCAGGGGCAGGCACACCCTAGGGTGGCACGGGTCACCCTGGGCGCGCCACCAGGTGGTGTGGCCACCCTGGCGCACCTCTTCGCCTATATATTCCCCCCGGGACGAAAACCCTAAGGACCAGATCAGAATTTCACGAAAAGTTCCGTAGCACCGCTGCCACTAAAGAGGAGATTCGGGGGACAGAAGTCTCTATTCCGGCACCTTGCCGGGATGGGGAAGTGCCCCCGGATCCATCTCCATCTCCATCGCTATTGCTGACTCCCATGATGAGGAGGGAGTAGTTCTCTCTCGAGGCTAAGGGCTCTACAATTAGCTATGTGTTCATCTCTCTCTATGCATGATCTTATTGAGATCATGATCTTTGTAATCTATAGATCTATTCGGCTACTCAAGTGCTTTAATTAATCTCTGCTTATCCCCATGTGTATGAAGTTGACAGTGTGCAAACCGTGTGGCACTTTGGCTAAGGTTACATAAATACTTATCATGTGTATAATTTGAGTTGGATGTCTCTATGATATTGTGGTGTTTGTTGGAACCATCTAGCGCTCAAGGTGATAGTGAGGGGTTATCTAGATGGGGAATGTGAACTTTAAGGTGTGTTGTTATAGCCCTACATCGTCCAACCGGAGAGTAGTTCATGGTGAAGGGTTTAGTAGGGGGAAAATTTTCTACCGCAAGAACAAACAAAACCAAGATCTATCTATGGAAAAGCCAAGATCTAATCTATGAGATAAGTGCAACGAGATAGATCTGCACTAACCCTTGTAGATCCAAAGCCTTGTTCAAGATCGGATCTCATGGTTGATGTAGATGATCACTTGCCGATCTCAAGATCGAGTAGAAGATCCTTCCGGTGCCGCATTCCAGCAGCGCTTCCGCACTCGGTCACATGTACGGCTCGATGTAGATGATTCTCTCCCTATTCCAGCGGGAAGCGGAGGTGGTAGATCTCCAGGAATCCCAGCAGCACGAAGGTGTGGTGGTGGTGGTGGAGAAGAGATTTCTGCAGGGCTTCGCCTAAGCCGGAGCAGAAATAAGGAGGAGGAGGGTGGTGGCTAGGGCAGGGAGTAAAGGGGGCAAAGGGGAGGGGTGGTGCCTCCCCTCCTTATATAGAGGGAAGGGGGCACCCTAGGGTTTCCCCCTTGGGGCCCACCCCTAGGGCCGGTGCACCAAGGAGGGAGGGGGAAGTTTCCTTCCCCCCAAGTCTTACCCTTCTCTTTCTTGGTTTTCAAGTAAACTCCTTTGAAACTTCCAGAACCTTCCGAAACATTCTAGAATCTCCAAATAAATACTCCAGAACTTTTCCGTAACCCAGAAAAAGATTTCCTTTACATGAATCTCATTCTCTAGACCATTCTGGATCTCCTCGTGATGTCCTGAATCTAATCCGAGACTCTGAACAACATTCAGTCTCCAACTCGTATTCCATATCTACCTAAACAACATCGAACCTTAAGTGTGTCACCCTACGGTTCACGAATATGCAGACATGATCGAGACACCTCTCTGATCAATAACCATCAGCGGGACCTGGAGATCCATAATGGCTCCCACATACTTAACGATGACTTCATGATCGATAGAACCATTAACATACGAAACCAATTCCCTTTGCCACGTGATACTCTACTTATCCGAGGTTCGATCATTGGTATCTCCATACCTAGTTCTACCTCGTTACCGATAAGTACTCTTTACTCGTTTTGTGATATGCCATCCCATGTGACCTAGTCACATGCTTTCAAGCTAATTAGATGGCATTCCACCGAGAGGGCCCAGAGCATATCTATCCGTCATATGGATGGACAAATCCTAGTATTGATCCATGCGCTTCAACACATATTTTCAGAATACCTAATGCCACCTTTATAACCACCCAGTTATGAAGCGGCGTTTGATGTCATCAAAGCACTCATCTAGTGATGGTGATTAACACAATCTCATGGTCAAAGGATTAGGTTACTATGCATTTGAAAGCTTGTAGCAAAATGAACTTAATGACTTGATCTTATGCTATGCTTACTATGGGTGTGTGTCCATCACATCATTCTCCTAATGATATGATCTTCTTAGTAATAACATCCAATGTCCATGATCAGGAAATCATGATCATCTATTAATGAAAAAGCTGTCTTAACAAGAGGCTTACTAGGGACTCTTTTATGTTTACAAAACACACAAGTATTAGTGTTTCCTAATAATACAATTATAGAATGGGATGTAAACATTCATCATAAACACAAAGATATAATAATAATAACCATTTATTATTGCCTCTTGGGCATATCTCCAACAGTCTCCCACTTGCACTAGAGTCAATAATCTAGATTACATTGTAATGTACCTAACACCCATGGTGTTCTGGTGTTGGTCATGTTTAGCTCTAGGGAGAGGTTTAGTCAACGGATCTGCCACATTTAGATCAGTGTGTGCTTTGCAAATCTTTATGTCGCCATCTTGGACATACTCACGAATAGCATGGAAACGTAGCTTGATGTGCTTCAGCTTGTTGTGTGACCTTGGCTCCTGTTCATTGGCTATGGTACCCGTGTTGTCACAATAGATGGCCATCGGGTCCAACGCACTAGGAACCACCAAGCTCAGTAATGAACTCCGTCATCCATATCGCTTCCTACGCAGCCTCCAAAGCAGCTATGTATTCCGATTCAGTTGAAGATTTCTCCACAACGCTTTGCTTGGCACTCCTCCAGCTCACTGTAGCACCACTCAAAATAAATATGTATCCAGACTGTGACTTTGAGTCATCCGGATCGGTGTTCCAACTAGCATCGGTGTAAGTGTTTACAACAAGCTGTTCATCACCTCCATAAGAAAGAACCACATCCTTGGTCCTATTCAGGTACTTCAGGATATTTTTGACCGATGTCTAGTGTTCCATTCCAGGATCACCTTGATATCTGCTAGTCAAACTAACAACATGTGCTATATCCGGTCTTGTACACAGCATGGCATACATGGTACAACCTATGGCCGAGGCATAGGGGATTTTACTCATCTTCTCTCTATCTTCTGCCGTAGCTGGACTTTGAGTCTTACTCAAGGTCTTACCTGACAACATGGGCACAAACCCTTTCTTGCTTTCTTCCATTCTTTCTTTAGAACCTTGTCCAGGTATGTACTTTGTGAAAGCGCTATTAAGCGTCTTGATCTATCTCTATAAACCTTGATGCCTAAAATGTATGCCGCTTTGCCAAGATCCTTCATTGAAAAACTATTGTTCAAATAGGCTTTGACACTTTCAAGAAGTTCTATATCATTCCTAATCAATAATATGTCATCCACATACATTATTAAGAATGCTACAGAGCTCCCACTCACTTTCTTGTAGATACAAGCTTCTCCATAAGTTTGTATAAATCCAAAAAAATTGATCACCTTATCAAAACATTGATTCCAACTCCGGGATGCTTGCTTCAGTCCATAAATGGAGCGTTGAAGCTTGCATACCTTGTCAGCATCTTTAGGATCGACAAAACCTTTGGGTTGTACCATATACAACTCTTCCTCAATGTCACCATTAAGGAACGCCGTTTTGACATCCATCTGCCAAATCTCATAATCGAAATATGCAGCATTTGCTAACAAAATCCTCATAGACTTTAGCTTCGCTACCGGTGAGAAAGTCTCATCGTAGTCAACTCCTTGAATTTGTCAGAACCCTTATGTGACAAGTCGAGATTTATAGACAGTAACATTACCATCAGCATCTATTTTTCTTTTAAAGATCCATTTGTTCTCGACAGCCTTGTGGCCATCTGGTAAGTCCACCAAAGTCCATACTTGGTTTTTGTACATGGATCCCATTTTGGATTTCATGGCTTCTTGCCATTTGTCGGAATTAGGGCTCATCATAGCTTCCTCATATGTCGCAGGGTCGTCGATGTTGTCCACCAACATCATTCAACACAGGATCATACCAATCAGGAGTGGAACGAACCCTCGTCAACCTACAAGGTTCAGCAGCAACTTCATTCAAAGTTTCACGATCATCATCATTAGCTTCCTCTCTTATTGGCGCAGGCGGCACAGAAACATCTTTTGGTGCTGCGCTACTCTCAAATCCGAGAGAAGGTTCAACAACCTCGTCGAGTTCTACTTCCTTCCAATCACTTCTTTCGAGAGAAACTCCTTCTCAAGAAAGGATCCATTCTTAGCAACGAAAACTTTGCCTTCAGATCTATGATAGAAGGTATACCCAATTGTTTCTTTAGGATATCCTATGAAGATGTATTTTTCCGCTTTGGGTTCAAGCTTGTCGAGTTGTAACTTCTTTACATACGTTTCGCAGCCCAAAGTTTAAGGAACGACAACTTAGGTTTCTTGCCAAACCACAATTCATACGGTGTCGTTTCAACGGATTTAGATCGTGCCCTATTTAAAGTGAATGCGGCTATCTCTAATGCATAACCCCAAAACGATAACGGTAAATCTATAAGAGACATCATAGACCGAACCATATCTAAGAGAGTTCGATTACGGTGTTCGGACACACCATTACGTTGTGGTGTTCCCGGTGGTGTCAACTGCGAAAGTATCCCGCATTTCTTTAAATGCATGCCAAACTCGTAACTTAGATATTCACCTCCGCGGTCAGAACACAGAAACTTAATCTTCTTGTTATGATGATTCTCTACTTCACTTTGAAATTCCTTAAACTTCTCGAAAGTTTCGGACTTATGTTTCATAAAGTAGATATACCCATATCTACTCAAGTCATCCGTGAAAGTAAGAACATAATGATATACACCGCGTGATGCTACGCTTATTGGGCCACACACATTGGTATGTATTATTTCCAATAAGTCTGTAGCTCGCTCCATTATCCCAGAGAATGGAGTCTTAGTCATTTTTCCCATTAGACATGCTTTGCATCTTTCAAGTGATTCAAGAAGTCCATCGGAATGGAGTTTCTTCATGCGCTTCACTCCAATGTGACCAAGATGACAGTGCCACATGTATGTAGAATTATCATTCATTTTTATTCGTTTAGCATCTATGTTGTGAACATGTGTATCACAAATATAGAGATTAAATAAGAATAAACCATTCATCTCAGGTGCATTACCATAACAAATATTACTCATATAAATCGAACAACCATTATTCTCAGACTTAAACGAGTAACCGTCTCGCAATAAACAAGATCCAGAAATAATGTTCATGCTTAATGCAGGCACCAAATAACAATTATTCAAGTTCAAAACTAATCCCGAAGGTAGATGAAGAGGGAGCATGCCAACGTCGATCACATCAACCTTGGAGCCATTTCCAACGCGCATTGTCACCTCGTCTCTCGCTAGTCTTCGTTTATTCCGTAACTCCTATTTCGAGTTACAAATATGAGCAACCAAACCAGTATCAAATACCCAGGCACTACTACGATTACTAGTAAGATACACATCAATAACATGTATATCAAATATACCTTTCTTCTTGATGTTGCCATTCTTCAGATTTGCCAGGTACTTGGGGTAGTTGCGCTTCCAGTGACCTTCACCCTTGTAGTAGAAGCACTCAGTATCAGGCTTAGGACCAGCCTTGGGCTTCTTAGTAGGTGCGGCAGCTTTCTTGCCGTCCTTCTTGAAGTTGCCCTTTTTATAGGCTTGCCCTGTTTCTTGAAATTGGTGGTCTTATTGACCATCAACACTTGGTTCTCCTTTTAATCTCTACTTCTGCATGGAGAAGAGTTCAGGCAACGTCTTGTTCATGCAATGCATATTGTAGTTCATCACGAAGTTCTTATAACTAGGTGGCAGTGATTGGAGGACACGATGAATCCCCAACGCATTAGGAATCCTTATTCCCAATTCTTGGAGCCTGTTCGTGTGCCCAGACATCTTGAGCATGTGCTCGCTAACGGAGCTGACCTCTTCCATCTTGCAGTTAAAGAACTTCTCGGAGGCCTCATAGCTCTCCACGGCCACATGAGTCTCAAAGATCAGCTTGAGCTCATTGACAATCTCAAAGGGGTCGTGGTGCTCAAAGCGCTTCTGAAGCTCCGATTCTAAACCATATAGGATGGCACACTGAACTGTGGAGTAGTGATTTTTCTGAGTGGCGAAAAAAAATTCACATCATCGGAAGCATCCTCTGCAGGTGGGTCACCTAGAGGTGCATCGAGCACATAGGCCAACTGACCAGCGCTGAGGACAATCCTCAATCCACGAAACCAGTCTGTGAAGTTGCTTCCATTGTTTTTTAGCTTTTCTTTCTCTAGGACTGCATTGAAATTGATGGAGGGGGTCGCCATGACCTACAACATATTTGCAGAGAGTTCAGACTAAGTTTATGACAAATTGAGTTCAAATTTAATTCTTAAATTAACTAGGTGAACTCCCACTCAAAACAACATCCCTCATGTTTTCTTAGTGATTACACGAACCAAATCCACTACACCAAGTCCGATCTTTACGAGAGAAGATGTAGCTTCAAAGGCGAACAATCAACATGTTCATCATATCATTCATATGACTCATGCTTTACCTTTCGGTATTCCGTGTTCCGAGACCATGTATGTACATGCTAGGCTCGTCAAGTTTAACCTTAGTATCCACATGTGCAAATCTGGCTTGCACCCGTTGTATGCACACGTAGAATCTATAACACCCGATCATCAGGAGACGCTTCGAAACAATGAACACTTTATTACTTGATATTTTAGTGAGAGGGATCATCTTATAATGCTACCGTCACGATCTAAGCAATACAATATGCAAAAAGGGATTAACATCACATGAAATTCATAATATGTGACATGATATGGCCTTTCTTCTTATGCATTTGATCTCCATCTCCAAAACATGAACATGATCTCCATCATCACCAGCATAGCGTCAAGGTTAGTGGCGCCGCTTCATGGTTATCCATCACTAATAGCAACTATAACAACTACTTGGGATAAAGCTATTACATGATGAATAGACACACGAGTCTTAATAGAATTTAAAGACAACCATTAGGCTCCTGTCGGTTCTCATATTACAATAAGGATCATTGCATACATTAAATATATTCACAATCACATCGTGGCCATATCACATCACATGCCCCTGCAAAAACAAGTTAGACGCCTCTAATTTTCTTTGCATGTTTTACGTGGCTTGGGGCTTTCGTATAAGAACCGATCTTACCTACGAACAAGAGCCACAACGCTGATACAAGTGTTGTCATATGCTAATTATAAATTGAATCTTAACTATGGTGGGAGAGACAGACACCCGCAAAGCCACTTATGCAATGCAAGTTGCACTTCAAGCGTGGAGAAAGTCTCATGTGCGATCACATTTAAGGTTAGCCTGAGCCGCTTCATCCCACCATCCCGCAAGATGCAAAGTACACGTGAAGACAACAACAACAAAAGCATCAACGCCCACAAAAACACTGTGTTCTACTCGTGCAACAGATCTACGCATAGACACGGCTCTAATACCACTGAAGGGTTTGTAGCAGGGAAAACAAAAAAATTCTACCGCAAGAATGAACAAAACCAAGATCTAATCTATGGAAAAGCCAAGATCTAATCTATGAGATAAGTGCAACGAGATAGATCTGTACTAACCCTTGTAGATCCAAAGCCTTGTTCGAGATCGGATCTCGTGGTTGATGTAGACGATCACTTGCTGATCTCAAAGTCGAGTAGACGATCCTTCCGGCGTCGCGTTCTAGCAGCGCTTCCGCATTCGGTCACACATACGGCTCGATGTAGACAATCCTCTCCCTGTTCCAGCAGGCAGCGGAGGTGGTAGATCTCCACGGGTGGTGGAGAAGAGATTTTTGTAGGGCTTCGCCTAAGCAAGAGCAGAAAGAAGGAGGAGGAGGGTGGCGGCTAGGGCAGGGAGTCAAGGGGGCAAAGGAGAGGGGTGGCGCCTCCCCTCCTTATATAGAGGGGAGGGGGCGCCCTAGGGTTTCCCCCTTGGGGCCCACCCCTAGGGCCGACACACCAAGGAGGGAGGGGGAAGTTTCCTTCCCCCCAGGTCTTCCCCTTCTCTTTCTTGGTTTTCAAGTAAACTCCTTTGAAACTTCCAAAATCTTCCGAAAGATTCTAGAAACTCCAATTAAATACTCCGAAACTTTTCGGTAACGCAGAAAAAGATTTCCTTTACATGAATCTCATTCTCCGGACCATTCTGGATCTCCTCGTGATGTCCCAAATCTAATCCGAGACTCCGAACAACATTCGGTCTCCAACTCGTATTCCATATCTACCTAAACAACATCGAACCTTAAGTGTGTCACCCTATGGTTCGCGAATATGCAGACATGATCGAGACACCTCTCCGATCAATAACCATCAGCGGGACCTGGAGATCCATAATGGCTCCCACATACTCAACAATGACTTCGTGATCGATAGAACCATTAACATACGAAACCAATTCCCTTTGTCACGTGATACTCTACTTATCCGAGGTTCGATAATTGGTATCTCCATACCTAGTTCTACCTCATTAGCGATAAGTACTCTTTACTTGTTCCGTGATATGTCATCCCTTGTGACCTAGTCACATGCTTTCAAGCTAATTAGATGACATTCCACCGAGAGGGCCCAGAGCATATCTATCGGTCATATGGATGGACAAATCTCAGTCTTGATCCATGTGCTTCAACACATACTTCCAGAATACCTAATGCCACCTTTATAACCACCTAGTTACAGAGCAGCGTTTGATGTCATGAAAGCACTCATCCAGTGATGGTGATTAACACAATCTCATGGTCAAAGGATTAGGTTACTATGCATTTCAAAGCTTGTAGCAAAACGAACTTAATGACTTGATCTTATGTTATGCTTACTATGGGTGTGAGTCTATCACATCATTCTCTTAATGATATGATCTTGTTATTAATAACATCCAATGTCCATGATCAGGAAACCATGATCATCTATTAATCAACAAGCTAGTCTTAACAAGAGGCTTACTAGGGACTCTTTTATGTTTACAAAACACATAAGTATTAGTGTTTCCTAATAATACAATTATAGCATGGGATGTAAACATTCATCATAAACACAAAGATATAATAATAACCATTTTATTATTTCCTCTTGGGCATATCTCCAACACATGGTAGCATCATGAAGAGAAGATATTTATATGAGAGTGTCCACTAGTGAAAGTATGATCCCTAGGCCTTGTTTCTAAGCTTTGAAATACCATTTACAATCAGTCGTGTTACATGTTTGCTTGCTGCCACTATTATTTCAGATTGAAATTACCACTTATAATCATCCATATTACTTGTATTTCACTATCTCTTCGCCGAACTAGTGCACCTATACACCTGACAAGTGTATTGGGTGTGTTGGGGACACAAGAGACTTCTTGTATCTCGATTGTAGGTTTGCTTGAGAGGGATACCTTTGATCACTTCCTCCCTAAGTTCGATAAATCGTGGGTGATCCACTTAAGGGAAACTTGCTGTTGTTCTACAAACCTCTACACTTGAAGGCCCAACACTGTCTACAAGAATAGAAGCGTGCGTAGACATCAGGGATCGCAATAGTCTTCGAGGGAAGTAAAACCCAATTTACTGATTCGACACAAGGGGAGCCAAAGAATATTTATAAGCCTTGACAACTGAGTTGTCAATTCAGCTACACCTGGAAACAATATTGCTTGTAGTAGATTATCAGTAGAAACAACTTTGTAGTAGCAATAGCAAAGTAATAGTAGTAGTAAAATTAAGACAGTAGTAACAATTGCAGTAAACAGTAGGATTAAAGTGCGGTAGGCATAGGGATGGATGGATGGGTGTTGCAGGGACAAGACAATTCATGTAATAATCAAGACATAGGGCATTTGCAGATAAATAAGATAAAGTATCCAAGTACTAAATAATCATAGGCATGTGTTCCATATATAGTTATACGTGCTCGCAATGAGAACTTGCACAACATCTTTTGTCCTGCCAACCCATTGCAGCAGGGCCTCAAGGGAATCTACTGGAAATTAAGGTGCTCCATTCAATAGAGCACCAGAGCAAAGCATTAACACTCCGTGAACACACGTGATCCTCACATCATAGCCACCCCCTCCGGTTATCACGATTTCTGTCACTTCGGGGCCTTGGGTTCCGGACAATAATATGTGTATACAACTTGCAGGTAAGATCATAAACAATAATATAATCATGAATCAATAACATGTTCAGATCTGAAATCAAGGCACTCAGACCCTAGTGACAAGCATTAAGCAAAACAAGTTGCAACAATGTCAAAAAGCACTAACAACAGATACTAGGCACAATGCCCTAACAATCTGATGCAATTACATGAACGATCTCATCCAATCCCTGCCATCCCCATAGCCTACTGTGGGGGATTACTCACTCATGGATGGGGTAATCATGGATGGTTGATGGAGAGGCGTTGGTGATGATGATGGCGATGATCTCCTCCAATTCTCCGTCCCGGCAGGGTGCCAGAACGGAGTTTCTGGTTCCGAATCACTGTTTCTGATGGTGGCGGCGCAACATAACTCTATCTGGAAAAACGTCGAACCCCCCTTTGTTTTTAGGTCAGAGGGCTTATGTAGGCGAAAGGAGAGGTCGAGGCGGATACTGAGGCAGCCACACCACCCCCTAGCGTGGCCTAGCCTAGCCCGCACCACCAGGTGGTGTGGGCCCCTCGTGGCCCCTCTCTGTCTCGTCCTCTAGCTCCTTGAGTCTTCTGGTAAAATAGGAGTTTTGTGATATTTTCAGGGATTTTCCTGAAAGTTGATTTCCTGCACAAAAATGAGACACCAAAGCAATTCTGCTGAAAACAACGTTAGTCTGCATTAGTTGTATCCAAATCACACAAATTAGAGAAGAAACAATAGCAAAAGTGTTCGGGAAAGTAGATACATTTTGGACGTATAAACCCCTACTATCCATTACCTTAGTTAGAATAGTTTCCTCTTTAGCTAATATTTTCTTTTGCATTTTTGAATATTTATCATTGTGGCAAGTTTTAGAGGGTTTTTCTTCCATAGGTGGTGTATAGCGTTCCCAAGCTTTTGGAATCTACAGGTAGTCAGCATAGGATCTAACAATTTGAATGACCATTGGTCAAGATTAAAACTCCCAAGCAATTTTTCTACCTTTCCAGAAGCTAGAAACCTCTTTAAATAATTATACTCTATGGGGTTCTCCTTATTAAACTCTTCCTCACAATAGGCTTTCTCTATCCTGTTCACTATATCTAACAAATTCCATGCCCTCTCAATACTAAATTCGGTGAATGACCCATTGGTAAGGGAATCGAGTTCATTTCTATTATTATCATTCAAACCTGCGTAGAAGGTGTGTATCACTAGCCAAGGTGGGAAATTATGATGGGGGCAGCAATCAAGCAAACCCCAAAATCTTGTATATCCTTCATGCAAGGTTTCTTCAGGTTTTCCTTTAAAATTCATAATCATGTGCCTTGCGCCAAGAGTTTTTGTCCTGGGAAAGAAATCAACTAAGAATAGAGAGGCCAGCCTCTCCCAGGAGTTAGTAGTTTTTGCAGAACTTTGGATGTACCAAGAACGGGCCTCATCAATAAGAGTTTGAGCAAAGAGAGCAAACTTAACCTCGTCCTCAGTTTGTAAATTGAGGTGAAAAGTCCCACAAATATCTTCCAAGAACCCTACATGCTCATACGGGTCTTATGTACCATATCCTGCAAATTTCTTTGCATGCAATAGATCCAAAAGCATGGGGTTAATATCATACCCTCTTGGTTTATTGGATTTTACCTAAGTGTCCATGGGCAGACCGTAATTCCTTACAGCCTCAAGCTGAATTATATGCTGGTACTCGCCCATAATGTATTACCTGAAACTTAATAAACAACCTTAGTAAAACAATGAGTAAATATAAATAACTAAGAACAAAGACCAAAAGTGCTTAGCTCCCCAGAACCGGCGCTACAAAATAGCTTGATGACTGCAAGTGCACAAACCAATTGTAGCTAGGTTCGAAGTAAAGATATCGAAACTACAGAGAGCTATTGGTAAAGGTCTCTATGCCCCTCGTTACTATCTACCAAGGAATACTTGTAAGTTGTCTTTGATCTCAAGTAAAGGGTGTTTGAATGGTTTATGGTTGTTTGCGGAAAAGTATTTAAAACAAGTAAAAAGGAAACAGGTAACAAGATTGTATGAAAGCATGGTTGAACTCAATAGGGCTAAAACATTCTCGGGGATGTAGGATACACCACCAGCATAGTATTATTGTTATATGTAATCAAGATAACATACTTCTTATGTCATGATATGTGTGGAGATAGCCCCATAATAAGATGTTCACGAAAAGGCTTGTAGGAAGCCACTTTCTTGAACCAAGTGTCAGGTCACCTCTAAATAACCACTACGATGTCTAAGAGAAACCACCCATATAGACCACCACGATTAAGGGTTTCCCCATGGATATCGTAATTAGCTTAGGGAGTCCCTCTTTAATCCTCCTTTGATCGTGTAGGTTACGAGCTAGCGCCAATCTGTCACAGGGCATTCCGGGTACTCTTCCAAAACACGTCCAAAGGGTGTCTTCCTCCCTTTAGTCCCAAAGGCAAATGATATGCAGTCGACTTCACATATCATCTAAAGAGAGAAATCAAACACAAGTCATAATTATATCATAGACAAGCAACTCATATGGACACAAGAATAGATCATCGTTATTACAAGTTCATAGTGGTGCTAGGGTTTCTCCATCTCCCCAATAACAAAGGAACTACTCACTCATGGAAATAGTCATCAACATCATCATAATCAAATGGATCGATAAAAGTACGATGGTAGATCTAATGCAAATCATAATTGGATCTGGAATTACAAAGAGATCTAATAGATGAAAAGATGGGAGTGACAAAGATGCAGCGGTTGATGATGAAGGGGATGATGCGTTGTCCTCCAATGATCCGTGAAGCAGCCAGGATTTTACTCCAGCCAAGTTCCTCCTTCAGATCCCTCTCGGACGTGGTGTTTCATGGTTTCTGATGGCTGTGAATGTCGGATCTCTCTCTCATCTTCGCCAGGAGAAACTATTTGATGAGCCGGTCGCGATGACGCCTGGTACGGGAGGATGGTACGGGCAGGCTCCGCCCGTACCAGTGGTCATTAACGGTACTAGTGCCTCCTCCTTGTTTATTATTCTTCCAAGTGCGAAGGTAAATTCATAAATGACTTTTATCCCTTAGAAATATCATATAATTACACAATATGATAGCTCTAATTGATATGTTCATATATGACTCCATGATTTGGGGTCCTGTTGAAACAAGAACAAAATAGCGCACAAAGGCATAGTGAAATACAAAAAACCCTACTCTATTTATGCAAAAACAAACGGTAAATATGCTTCAATTTTGGACGCATCGCTCATCTAGTTGAAGTTTCTCAAAATCTTCGTTGGTGTGTCTTGCGAGCCAACAAAATCTTGATGCAAGGTCACATTCATGCTATCCAAGAATGACTCATTATCCAAGCTAATAAGCACAAGAAATCACATATATTACCCCTTATTTTGTACATGTACAATTCATCGATGAAAAGAAAAGGCAATACATTTGCGACATTTCGTCAAGAATGTCTTACGTGCGCACGAACAATGGTGGCACATTCTCGGCGACCGCTGGCAGCGGTGGCAGTGGCGGAACGAATGGAGGAGGTGTCATCTCCCCATCAGTGGACGGCTTCCCATGGCTTTGGACGGTCTTTTTCTTCTTCGCCCTCCTGTCGGTGGCCGTGGTGGCCACAGAGGGAGGCCTCGTTGATGCAGCGGCGGGGTTGGCAGCCGTCTTCCTTCCGTTCGTAGCTGCCTTCCGGTGACGCCTTGGCTCAAATTTGGTGCGGCGGTCGGCCTAGGCGGTGCGAAGTTGTGGCAACAAAGGGGCGATGTAGTAGGGTTTGGCTGACTGACGGAGGAGGCGGCTAAGGCTACGGGAGCCATGGAATCGACTGCAGAGGCTCCAAGGAGGCCGTCCATGGCGTCCTGGTTGCCGGCGATAGGCGCGAAAGGAGGAGGCCGGGGCGGCGCGTGAGGGCGGGAAAATTCCGAACAGAAGTTGTCCTGCGCATGTGGGGGAAGAAATGTTGCAGGGCTAGAGGTGTGGCAAATATGCAACGCGAGGGGGTCATGCGGCAAAATATTTGCGGCACCAACCGGTGATGCGGCAGCTGCTGGAGCAATTTTTTGGGCAAAATGTGCTCCATTTGACAGGTTTTTAGGCTGTTAGAGTCGCTCTAAGACTTTCTGCACTTTGGTGGCGACACACTTGGAGTAGCCGAGGAATAATCGATAAATCGTGAGGATGTGTGACCATACAAGGAGGTGCAGCTATCGTTGTTGACGGCCGGGTGAGGTAGAGGAAGTTGGCCATGGAATGGCGCCGAGATGCGCGAAGATTGACTATCCCTGTTTATGGGTCATTTGGTTGGTTTGGTATGTTGTACGTGTTAGGATTTATTTAAGGGAAAATCGACCGAAAGGCGCCGCATCATGCATGTAACTACCTCGGTGAATTACGCTCTAAGTTGCATGCCTGGATGAGCGAAAGTGGTTAAAATAGTATGGTGGGGCCCAGGGGCCACTCACGGGTAGACCTGTCGGCCGTCCTAACCACTTCCAGAACATCGGGACAAGAACGAGCGGCGTAATCGGCATGCGAAGGGATCAACTACATACACAAGTGAGTATGTATGCAAGCCACCATACAACAGTTTTCAGAGCCATTCCATCTAAAAGAAATAGAAACATTGCAACGCCATACGGCAAGATCCAAATATCCTAGATAGAGATAATAGTTTAGGATAGCTCCTCATACATCAAACATCAGAGTATCAGGCGGAAGCAGAAAACAAGATCCGAGTACGGATAAGAAGGAAATCGGCATAAGGTGCCACATAAATAAACACATCCCGCCCACAGATCTCGCAGATCCCCATCCCCGGAATCTCTACACCGAGTGATCGTTGCCAACATCATCCGTCTCCTCCACCCAGTATCCATCTTGCGAATACACCTGTTCATCTGAATCAAACAATTTATCGTGTGAGACCCTAGGGGTACTCAGCAAGTATTTATGCCTCTAAAGGGGACATATACCTAGGGTGACGCAATTGCAGCAAAAGATAATAACTAACAAGTCTATAGATACTCGCTAACCATCCGCCTAACCAAATGATAGACGGATGTCCGTTAATTAGTAACAATAGTTATAACAGTATAATTAACAGATCCATCCTTCTCCTTGCTTACCAACGAGAAAGCGGATGAACAACCCATCCGTTGGTAGTTTTATTAACCATTCCATGAGTATTGCACTATTTACTAGTCAGTTACTTAGTCAAATTAAAAGCGGTACTTTAGTTATACTTGTCTATGATCGAGAAACTGTGCTCCAAGTCGTCCATAACCGCGGACACGACTTTCAGAAAGATTTACCCTGCAGGTGTGCACAAATAGCAACACACACTCGATCAACCTCGAAAAAACCAAATCAAAACCCAACGAGGAATTCATGACAAAGCGATCACAGGATTCAGAAATATTTCAGGGGGCCACCCCAATAAGCTACCCGCAATGAAGTTGGCCAGCTCCGAGACGGACCCAGGGTTTGCGACAATGGCTGTAAACGACTGGGAACCCGAAAATATGACTGGGCTTGTCGATACCGCGAAAACATTCCGCATTCTTAAACAGTACAGGTGCTCCTCGCACAATCTTAAATAAAGCAGTAAAACATGGCATAAGTACAGGATAGTAATAAAGCCCCAAACTACTTTGTGGCCCCAAGAAATAAGAATGAATCAAGCTCTGGCTCAGGGGGGGTCCATAAGGCCTCCCGGATGTGGATAGTGCGAATAGTCGAGGAACAGGAATCAAGTACTCGGGGTCCTACGGGACGCAAGTGAGCATGAAAAACCAAATAGCAGATATTGCTCACCGGCGCCTCTTTCATTAGTTATCCCATTACTACTCAGGTTAAGTTGTTTAGGTACCTCGTTATCTATCAGACACTCACATACCCTACACATGCTTTTCTACGACTCGCATGACTCAAACAACTCCTGTAGTAATGGGTCATGGGATGGAGGAACAAGCTTCGTGGGATTTAAAAGTAAAGGCTATGCAGTACTTGGGATTCAATTTAATGCAATCACGACTCAATGATGCAAGAATAAGATAGAGGCAATAGGTACTATATGTATGCAAACATGGGGAAGTGCTTGCCTGGCAGCTCAGTTGAAGCGAGAGATGGATCTGGGTAGTGCTCCTGGGATTCCTGATATATCCCCTGCTCGGCGTCTATTCAAAGAAGAACCAAACAAACAAGGGCCAACATAAATAAAGTGCACAAGCATATGGATTAAAATGTGACAAGCAAACAAGCATGCCATGATAAATGATGCACAATTTACATGGCAGTAAAGTAGCATGGCATGGTGAGGTGTGGGGTACAAGAATAAAGCATTTTATGGAGTTTTAGTCATGTTTTACTCCCAAATAAGTTACTGTATACTTTATATTTATATGATGCATGCTGCAATTCAGAACATGGAATGCATAGTTAGAACGGGCTCGTCGCGCTGATCGATTTAGACATATTATTTGTCGAATTTGGAGTTATAGAATTAAAGTTATTAATTATTTAAGAAAAGGCATTTTTATTGCATATAAACAATTTCGAGAATTTAAAATGCTCAAATGATATTTTGAATGGCATATTTGAATTCCTCACATTTTTCTGATTCCAAAACATATATCATTTGTATTATTTGGAATTACAATTTAAAAGTTATTAAAAATAGATTTAAATTCATATTAAAACATTATCTGAAATTGTTTTTATAAAACAGATAAACACCCAGACTTTTTATAGCCAGAGACAGCTAGCCTCAGACGCTGACGGGTGGGACCGAGCTGAGCTGGTGGAAAAACTGCGCGCGAAACTTTTTCTATCATGAGGCGATCAGCCCGTGAAGACAGGCAGTGGGTGGGTCCTGCAGCCAGCGGACCTGTGACAATGGTCGAGTGGGTTCCACGCGGCAGAGCCGGGGACCGCGGGTTGAGATTTTCAAAAGCCGGGAGCCTTTTTGTAAGAAGTACACCGAGGCTGACAGGTGGGGATAGGTGGAGTGCGGGTTGAGGAAGCAAAAAAAAGGGGGGGTATGTGCAAAGCTACCAACACATACTGTTGTTCTTCTCTGAACTATCTCACGGACGGCCAGGCGACAGATCGGTCTTGGCGTCGCTGGGTTCGAACCATGGCCTTCGCTTCAGCGTAGAGGGCGGAACCATCGGTGGCTACGGGACGTTGAGGTTTCTTGCTGGTACGCCTATACTGTATGACGATGAGCGAAGCTAAGCGACGCGCAAGACAGAGACCGGTAGATGAAACAACCACCGAGACCGGGAAACGACGATGGCCTAGGGGATGTCTGGGAGGTACGGTGGCTCACCACGGGGTCGTCGGAGGTGGTGGATCGGGCCGGGGAGCAGCAGGACGACAGCGATGCAGAGGCCAAGCGAGCTAGGGTTTCGGTTCGGCGCGTCGGTGTGCAGCAGATCCTGCGCCTCCTCCTCCTCGCTGTCGTGCACAGGGGCGACGCCGGGGACCTCGCCACGTTCTTCCTCGACAGCCAAACGCCTCGCCCGCCTGCTGGATCGAGAGGACGGTGGTGGATGCCAAGGTGGTGGCCAGAGTTGGAGAAGAGGTGCAGGGGGAGGAAGGGAACGACGCAGCGTCCAGGGGTGGATCTGGGCATGAGAGAGAGATGGGCGAGAGTAGATAGCAGAGAGGGAGAGGGGAGAGGTGCCGTGGGGGATAGGTGGAGATAAAGGTGGCTTCGGCCACCTTTTCCTTCTCTGCTCTCACGTGCTCGACGTGCAAGGGCTGAGGCATGGGCATGGTCAGCCTGTGGCAGGGAGGGGTGGCCTGTGGGGCAGAGAGAGAGAGGGAGAGAATGGAGAGGAGGAGGCTCGGGTAGGGTTAGGTTAGAGTGTGGCTTGGCTCGGTCTAGGGGTGGTTAGCTAGGTTAGGTGTCGAGCCAGGGTAGATTAGGGCTGGGGTGGTGGTGATGGCTCTGGTCAGAGAGGGATGGTAAGGTGAGGGTAGCTAGTTAAGGTGGGGTAGGGTGGTTAGGGTTAGGGTTTTAAGGGAGAGAGAGAGAGAGGTGTTAAGGGGTTTAAACATGATCAAATGCAAGATCAAGCAAAAGGTGAAAAGGTATGGTGAGATGGAGAGGTGGAGGTGGAGCTCAACAAAAGAAAGATCCACATATTAATAAATGCCATGTTTATTCTTGTAAAAACAATAATAAATTCCCATGACATTTATTCATGTGCATTCCAAAAATATGGAGTAAAGGTCAAGTAAAGGAATTAAAAGTAGGTCCCATGTGGAGTAGATGGAGATGATCATATTTGAATATGATTTGGGACATGCTAGTGTGTGTGTTCCACTAGGTGCATAATATCCCCAATAATATCCCAACATGAGCAAAATTCCGATACAATCCATATGGAAGCTAGAAAGAGGATTTCCACTCATAATGCATGCAAAGGTGGCTCCACATATCAATAATGTGAAAACAACATGATGCTAATATGAGAGCATGTGGAATTAGAAGTGGATCCATCCCAACCCACATGAGCTAGATTAAATGCCAAAGGAAAATGTAAAAGCTCATGGATAATTAGGATCGTGGAATTATAAGGTGGTGACAAGAAAGGTGGTGGAGTTTAATAAAAGTTATGCCCCCAACTCAACTTGGGCATCAAGCATTTATCAAGAACCAAATACAATATATCAAGAGGCAAATACAATTAATAATGCATATGAGAGAAGAACCAAATGAAAAGGGTTTATATGATGCTCAAATGCAAGGTGGCATGATGACATGAGCATGATATAATTATGATGCAACAATTATATGTAGGAAGTAGCAATTACATTACTAGACCATGTAGCATTACATATGTTAGACAGATGGGATGCTACAATGCACTATCCCGTGTGGCGCGCCGCGATTAGGAAATATGCGTCGTGATATCCACCTGTCCCCTAGAATCTCCCTTACCCCTCACCCGCATGCACCTTATCCCCTCATGAGTGCTTAGGGCATCTCCACCGGGCCGACCCAACCAGCCCGAGCACGTCCGAACGCGTCTACGTGGATGCGTGGGACGTGCGTGGCCTTTCAACAGCCCGACCCATCCGTCTCGACACGTCCGAGTCGACCCATCCGTGCACCTAATTTGGGCAACAGTTGGGTCGGCCCGGACAGTGCGCGCGCGGCCAACCGTGACCGACCATCACCTTTGCCGTCCCCTCCCGCCAGTGGAACACAGAGCACTCCACTTCTCCCTCCAAAAAAACCTCTCCCAAATTTCCACTAGCGAGAGCGGCAGGAAAGGCGACGGATCCCGCCGCCATGGCTAAAGCTGCGCCCTCCGGTGTTCCCACCGCCAAGAAGTGCGGCCGGCCAAAAACGTTTGCCAAGGACTTGGCGCTGGAGGAGCGGAAAAGTGAGACGGAGAAGCGCGCATGCCGGCAGCTTGCGGGGCGGGCTCGACTCGCCGAAGACAAGCTCGATAAGGAGCACCGGGAGGAGAACAAGCGCTTCCTTGCCGTGCAGAACAGGACCAACCACAACGAGCTGGCGGTGGATGCCGCCAAGCACGCCGTGAACATGATAAAGCATGAGGCGCTGACCACCGCTTTTGGTGTCACTATGCCCTTCGGTGTTGGCGGCGCTATCCCGACCTGTCCATGGCCGGTGCATCCTCTACCAGCTCCATCACGTCCACCCCTTGCCGCCATCCCAGGATGCCAGGCTCGCACATGCCTTCGCTCGGAGGCCACACTAGGAATGTCGCCTCACTCTCCAGGTTCGTCCATCCCCGCACAACATCCTGGGAGGCGGGAGAAGCCATCATCGACCTCAATCGCACTCCAACGACCACGCACACCATCTCGGAGGCGTCGAACAAGCGAAGGTCCATCTCCGCCACGGACATGCCGACGCCAGTCAACCTATTCGGCGGAATGACCGACGCGCCGCTGACCGACGATGCCACGGTATGGTCTCGACATTTCTCTGCCTTTGCCTACACGCTGCTCCTGTCTATTTATCATGGCCAAATTGGGTGTAGGAATTCGTGGTTAACAATGCTAAGGGCGCCATGCACGACATGATCAACGAGGGTGGCAACAGCTATGGCAATGGACATGGTGACGACTATGGTGTCGGCTATGGCGAGGACACAGAGACCCGGCAGGAGACGCAGCAGAACACGCAACAGGATGCCTACAACATTACAGACGAATCATTGTTGGGAAACGATGGCACTTCCATGGGTGTGGGGGTCACTACCGCGTCACTGGCCACTTCACTTGTGGCATCGCTCGTGGACAGCAGGAAGGTGAGCCAATGAACTGCGAGCTACACCATCGAGGAGGACAAGATCATATGCAAGGCATGGATGGAGGTTTCGCAAGATCCACTATGTGGCACCGAGCAAAAGGACTTTTCCTACTAGAAAAAGGTGTGCAGGTTCTTCCATGGGAATAGGATATTCGGAAAGGACGCCTTCTACAGCAATCAAAATGATCTCTCTCTCTCCAAGCGACGGGGCACCATCCATGCCGAGTGTAGCAAGTTCTAGGGCTCTTACGAGATGGTGATGAAAAGGAAAATAAGCAGCATGTTGTCGGTTGACATGGTAAAACCTCTTCCTCTCCTTGTCGATGTCTTGCATATACATTGAGCCATTGTTGGCATCCATATGTGTAGGTCATGAAAGCAATGGAGCACTTCAAGAAGGTGAATGACAACAAGGTCTTCACGTTGACGCATTGTTGGACATTGATCAAAGACTGCAAAAAATGGGAGACTAGCTATGCCTTTTGGAAAGAACTCGACAATAAGAAGAAGCGCAAGAGCAATGCTTTTACGGGTGGTGTCATCGACCTAGAAGACAACGACAATGATGAAGGCTTCTCCAACCCTATAGGCGCTCGTGCCCGCCGGCCTGGAGGCCACAAGGCTACGAAGGCCGACATCGCCCGCTAGGCTGGTTCGTTGGCATTCTAGGAGACGTTGATGAAGATCCTGGAGAAGAAGGAAGAGGCCATCGCTGAGAGGGAAGAGAGGCGGCGCAAAGAGAAAGAGGCCACCGCCAAGACTTTTGTCGAGCTCCAAACAAGGTCTATCGAGGTGGCTCAGGCCAACGCCAAGGCCGGGCTAATGGAGATCGAGGCGAAGGCAAAGGTGATGGAGGCTGAAGCCAAGGCCAAGGAGGATGGCGCCAGGTCTAGGGTGGTGGAGGCAGAGTCCAAGGCCAAGGCCAAGGAGGCCGAAGTCAAGATCACGGTCGAGGAGAATGTCATCATGCTCACCGACCTAGACACCATCGCCAACCCCGATTGCAGGGCCTGGGTCGCTCACACGCAGCAGGCCATCCGTGCTCGCGATGCTTGAACGACAATGGCAACGGCGGCTACAACCTTTTGGATATAGAAGCCGCCATTCTTTTGAACATTGTGTATTATATTGCCCCTTTTGTACATTTTAGAACTACTGGCCACTAGTTGGCGATGCCCAAAGGGCGATGGCACATGCCTGCCAATTTATCTGATAGTCAGTTTGTATGTTATTGCCTGTGAATTTGAGTGTTCGACCATTGGCAAAGCTTGGCCAGTGATGACACCAAGAAACACTAGTTGTGGACAAATGGGTCGCGTCGCTGGCGAGACAGGCCGAACCGTGAACCCAAAGTGACTGCAGCCCGACCCAAATGGACAGAAATGGACCTTTTCGGTCACGCGTTTGGATCGGCCCGGTGGAGATGCCTTAGGGTGTGTTTGGTTGGCCTGATGGGTGTTTCTCGCACGACGCGGGAAGAAATGAGCCCGTTTGGAGAACTGTGCCGCATGCAATCTCTGCACCGCACGGGTCTTAAAGCATGCCAAATCATGGCCCGTTGGGAACACTGATTTCGGCCGTTTTCACAGGGCCAGGCCCTGGCGAGCGCTGCGTGCCAACCCCTTGCACACGTGGGGAAGTGCGGGATACGGGACATTTTCGCCTTAACTCCCAGTCCACTCCACTCACCGCCCAGTCTCGTCCCGTCACCACGATTTCCAACCATGGACACCACTCCTCCTCCTCCTCCCCCCGTTCGGCGACCCCCGCATTGGCGAGGTGAGCACGCACAGCCTCTGGGAGGATGTCCAATTGGATAAGGTCGCCGCCGGCGGAGAGGCGACCCTCACGAGGGTGCTCAAGGATCCCGCACCCATATGCGCGCGCGCAACTCGGGCGACATCGGCGGCAGCCACAACTGCGGTAGCGTTGCTTACACCTGCTGAGGACGTCGCATCTGCGGCCAAGCAGGCCGGAAAAGCCCCCGCCATAGTCGGGGCTACCCTCGACTACGCGGATACGGTTTTCCTGCCGGTGCTAGCGGCCCCAACCTTCACGGTCGGAGCTTCTTCTCTCGCTCCGGTGACGCCTTCAACTGCACCATCGTCATTGATGGCACCACCACCGACAAGGGTAAGTCCCCGATCTACATTGCGGTTAGGGTTTGGCCCCAAATCGACTATAGTTAGGACTTAATCTTCGGTAGTTGTAGAGAGATTTTGGTTTTTTTTGCAGTATGTAGCAACATATTTGATAATGTGCACACATTTTTTGCGATAATTGACCGGATTACCCAATTTGGTTGTTGTCCTGGGCCATAGCCCGATTGGGGATTCATAGATTAGGCATTGTACTCCATGATAGTACCTGTGCATTGCCAGATTAGGATTGTACTCCATGTTTGTACCCTGTGTGTTACATGTTTAGGCATTGTACTCCACGTTTGTAGCATCTGTGCATTGCCAGATTAGACATTGTACTCCATGTTTGTACCTTGTGTGTTGCCATATTAGGCATTGTACTCCATGTTTGTAGCATCTGTGTTGCCAGGTTAGGCATTGTATTTCATGTTCATAGCATGCGTGTTGCCAAATTAGGAAATGCTGCTTACTGACCTTGTTTTACTTCATGGCAAGGTGCTTAAGTTCGAATGTGAGACTGTCGGAAGGGAATGGCACCCCCATCAGGTTATGCTGACGTGCTCCTGACCAACCGCTGGAAAATGAAGCCAGTGGTCATCGGTAGGGTGGAGGCGGCTACGAACACGCATAGCAAGAGGGGCAGGCAACACGAAGCTTGGCAACTACCTAGTAGCTGAGGTTCCTTGCCGCTTCATCATCCAGCTGGACGCGGCCGACCTGCACATGCTGGTGATCCCGCCGACGTTCCAGTTCGGTCTGAGGACCTGGATCAAGCAACCTCTGCCGCGCGTCGTGCAGGTCACAGCCTGCTGGTGGGGCGCTGAGTTCGTGCAGGTCGACTGGTTCTCTGGCTAGGTTTCCTGCAGGAAGAACTGGCCGGAGCTGGTCTACAAGTACGACCTGGCGCGCGACAACGTCCTAGAGTTCAAGCTGAAGGCCTTCGTCATCAAGATGACGATCTACAAGGCCGACTCCTCCAGCGCCAGACAGTACACCTGCCCAGACCACGGCTAGCCGACGGCGGTTTTTATGTCCATGCTTATATATGTTTGTAACTATTAGTAGTAGTTGTTGATGGATAACTTGTGATGTTGAACTAGTAGTCTGATGGTTCTTTTGATCAGGGGTGAAAACCCATGGTGGTGGTTCAGGGGCATCCCATGCGTCTGTTGATGGTTTGGTTAAGCCTCTGGTGTTTGAGGGGCGGGTGATGTCCTTGCTGATGGTTCTTTTGATCAGGGTGAAGTTTAGAACCTTGATTGCTACCTGCTAGTGACAGTTAATCTGGCGATTAGGACTCCAATTAATCTTGGAATTAGTAATACTATGTTAACTAGGCTCTAATTAATCTGGCGATTAGGACTCCAATTAATCTTGGAATTAGTAATACTATGTTAACTCTGTAGCCGTATGTGAACGTACAAGGAGACCTGCATGTGACAAATTTAGTCATCTTAGTATTACTAGTACTCCTCTTTGTAGCGACGTGAGGGTATAGTGAGACAGTGCAAAAACCATGTGCAAAATTTACAGTCGACCTTAAAACATGTGACTAGGATTCTCACGAGATAGGCAAATGTGTGTGTGTGGTATCCCGCTAAAACCACTACTAGAAAATCGCTGTGTTTTTGTGCACTATATCATTATGACCACATGCTTATTTCATCATGCCACATTGTATTTGAGCATCGTCATCATCATGCATATGTTTTGTCTAAAACTATTTTCTAAAAGCCTAGTGTTCTTTTCTAAAATATCCCCCGTCTTAATTCAACCCTGGTCTCTTCCGGATCTGTTATTTGTTTAAAACTATTTACTAAAAGAATATTTAAAACAAAATAAATAAGCATAATCATATTTTATAAAATCCTGGGGAGACAGCCCGACTGGTCAGACCAGAAGCCCAACCGGCCAGATCACATACTACCCGGCCGTCTAAATCTAGACCAAACCTTAGCTAATCCTAGACCCACTAAACCGACCAACACCCGACCCTGACCCAACACGCCCACCCGACCTAGACCTAGCCGGACACGCTCCACACACCCGCGTACCACCCCTGCCCTTTCACGCTCGCTACGCACGCACGCGAGCGTACACGCACGCCCAGCTTCCCCCGCCTCCTCCTCTTTTCCCTCCCACCTGATCGTCCCGCCAGCCTGGCCTCGGGCCCCACACCTTCCCCGCACCTGCCGCCCCTGGGACTCAATCCCCAGGCGACGCACGCCCCCCACCTCCTCTCCCGCTCGCTTTCTCCCACGCCTCCAGCCCCACGACACGCTCCCTCCCACCTACCGCTGGCGACCGACACGGCCCACCCCACCTCGATCCCCACGTGGACCCTGCTCCTCCCTAGATCCCACCAACCGACGCCGCCCTCCTGTCCTGCAGAGCCCCGCGCTGCCGTCGCCTTGCCCCGCGGCCGCCCCGGCGCGCCTCGCCACCGTCAGGAGCCCACCTCGGCCGCCTCCTCCTATGGTCGTCCTCCTCGCCGCCCCACGGAGCTCACGGCTGCGCGCCGTTCTCGCCGGTCAACCTCGTCGCCGGCTCGCGTTCCCCGGCGCTCGGCCACCTCACCTCAACCTCCGTTCGTCCCCAGCGGCGCGCCACCGCCGTTCTCATCCCCGCCCTGCCTCTGCCCGCAACCGCCATCGTGGGCACCCTCTGCTGCCAGCGCTTCGCCGACCGCGGCCGCCCGCTCGGCCCCCAAAGGCCGTCGACCGCCACCGGCTGCAACACCGCTTGCCACCGATCTCCTTTGTCTCTGCCGCCAGGGACCCGCCTCTGTGACCTCCCTCCTTCCTCGCGAGGACTCGCTGCACCGCCGCCCCAAGCACTGTCGTCCTCTCCCCCGCCTGCGCAGCCCTCGGACGCCCCGCGGGAGGCCGCCCCATCGGATCCCCGCCCGGGCTCGTTCCGGCTCGCCGTCTTGTCACCGAGTCGTCGCTGCAGCACCCTGCCGCCGCCCTCGTTCGCTGCAGCGCCGCTTCGTGCAGAGCACCGCCGAGCGTCCCTCGCCGCCTCGCGCTTGCCTCCGTTCTGCGTGCGAGGTCGCCAGCTCGTCCCCGATGCCAGCGCCTGCACGTCACGGCCTGAAGTCTGCAACTTCATTAGGTGGTTACCACCTCTTGTCGCCTGTGTATGTTCTGTTAGCGAGAATCGGTGACAATAATGTAATTGTGTTTGGGTTACAGTGTTTAGATGTGCTGACGTTGTTGTTGCGAGAAGATGGGTGAAGTTGACTGGATTGTTGGAGACCCTCACGATGGACAAGCTCTGCCTCATTGAACCGAATACCACGGAACCCCGAGGCCTTCGATGCGGAGCACCGAGCCCCTGGACCCGAAGATGCCGAGATCTCGAGTGCGCCACACGGAAAACGAAGACCCCGATCCCTAAATCCAGAGCCCTGATCCCGGAGACCCCAGGACCCCGAACCCGGAGGCCTCCATCACGGACGTCAAGTTCTTCTTCACAGATCCAATGACCTGAAGACCCGAACCCTGATCCGAAGACCAATCCCATCGAGTCCGAACCTCGAGACCATCGGTGCCGAACCCTAATGTGATCCCCTTTTCGAGACCCCTATTTTATAATATATCATATATCTGATGCATGTAAACTGTTCATGTCGCATACAGGTTTTGGGGTTTGTGGGTACTTTGTCGATTCATCTAATAAGTAAATACGGAGACTATATGAGAGTTTTCTAGTCTTATATTGGCTCCATTTAAATTTGTGTAGCGAACCGATGCCATGTTTTTCCTTGTTCATACAACATTTAAATTGCGGGGTTACTAAATAACTTGAACCATATAACTAATTGCCGGGACCTCGGTTCCGCTTAATACTGCCTAATTGCACCGCATCTGCATCATATCATAAGCATGCCGGATCTTCTGCCGTAGTATTAAATATTGTATCCGGTGTTTCTTCTAGTGTTTGCTTCTTCGCGGATTAGGACGATGAGTTGATGCGAGTATCAACAAGTTCTCCGGATATGATCCTTCGGCAGTGTTTTCCTAGGCGAGCATCTCTCCCCCTTTCTACCTATTTTGCATTTATAGTCTTTATTTCCTCCTGTTGATCTATTGCTATCGGTGTCGCGATGCTATAGTTTCCGTGCACCAGTTATATTCCGTGCAGCCTCTATATTGCCTTGGACACCTCCTATTACCTGTGCTTGGTAGATAGCTGGCCTTGCGAGTCGTAGTTGCTTGCTCAGGTGCGATCTCGTGTTGTCAAGTACCACAGTTGATGGAATGCTGGCAGATGTTTACGGTGGAGAGGATCATGACTTTAAATACAACTATTAAAATGCTAGATATAACTAATGCAGAGGCATCGGTGGGCAATAGATGTTATTTGGTTCTTCCATGCTCACTTGTGTCCCGTAGGACCCCGAGTACTTGATATCTGTTCCTTGACTATTCGCATTATCCACATCCGGGAGGCCTTATGGACCCCCCTGAGCCAGAGCTTGATTCATTTCTATTTCTTGGGGCCACAAACTAGTTTGGGGTTTTATTACTATCATGTACTTATGTCATGCTTTACTACTTTATTTAAGATTGTGCGTGGAGCACCTGTACTGTTTTGGATCGCGGCACGATTTCACGGTATCAACAAGCCCAGTCACACTTTCGGGTTCCCAGTCGTTTATAGGCATTATCGCAAACCCTGGGTCCGTTCCGGAGCCGGCCAACTTCGTTGCGGGTAGCTTAGTGGGGTGGCCCCCTGAAATATTTTATGAATCCTGTGATTGCTTTGTCGTGAAAGCCTCGTTGGGTTTTGATTTGGTTTTTCCGAGGTTGATCGTGTGTGTGTTGCTATTTGTGCAGCCCTGCAGGGTAAATCTTTCTGAAAGCCTTGTCCGCGGTTATGGACGACTTGGAGCACAATATCTCGATCATAGACAAGCATAACTAAAGTAGTGCTATAAATTTGACTTAATATGTGACTAGTAATCAGATTCAAATACAAAGGAATGGATATTAAAAATGCCAACAACTGGTAGAGCTAGGGTTCCTTGTGTCTTGTTATAACTGCCTAGTAAGTATTGCAACTCCAATAGAATGTGATAAAAGTGCCAACAACTGCTGGGTCTTGGGATTCCTCAGGACAATTATATCTGACTAGTAAATGTTCCAACTACAACGGAATGTTAACTAAAACTACCCACTACTTATGCTATCAGGATGACTCAAGCTCTATATCTGATTAGTAAGTGCTGCAACTATAACGGAATGAGTAAAATTGCCAACTGTGTGAGTTCCTCGGTTTGACTTCCTCGTTTGGTCTCGAGGGGGAAATACCAGGATGGGTATGATTGGTGTTAGTATCAGGTTGGTCCCGAATAGGTCTTTCTTATCCCTCTCTAATAGCCGTCAGTTGAATCGAGTCTCTATAGGTTGTTTAGTGCATGCTGTGCTGCCGCTTCAGAGCACCATACCTATGTAGGCAAGAGCCGCCGAATTCTAGCCTCGCCATGTACTGGCCTCAGTACTGACGCTCCTCTTTTTTCCTTTGCCCTTTGTCGGCACCCCTTTTGTTTTAGCAGGTTTGAGATCGACGTCGTTAGCAGGGTTACCCTTCCGGCTTGGCCTGGGCAGGGTTATGGACTCCATTGGTTATTCTTTAGGGCTCTTAGCCCCATTTGCATCTTGTCCGTACTCGGACGCTGTAGCGTTTCAAGGTGATCTGGATCTTTGTACTGTATATCGGTATTCTTGACTCATGGAGTCATGTTGTATATATATCTGTTCTGTGGGTCCCATCGAGGACTGTTGTGTAATGGTATTACTTCGTTTTCCACCCGCACGAAAGTGCCTGGTGGGCGTCCTTGAATCGTTTCTATGCGGGTTTGGTGGAAAGGGCTAAAACTTGCATAGGGCCGATTTGAGGGTGTTACAGAGTGGTATCAGAGCTCAGCAGTTGCGATACCCCACTGGTCCAGCATGTAGGATAACCTAGCTAACGGCCGAAGTAGAGTGTTAAAACTATTTTGGAAAATCGGTTGGATATATCTGATTAGGTCTGCTTTTATTCCTTACCCCTCTGCTATTCTCCTCTTACCTCTGCGTGTTTTGAATCTGTTCTCTTATCTTTTCTTCGAGTCCAGGAATTCTTGTGGTTGGTTTTCCGTCGTACCTTCAGGGTTTTGCTTCCTTTGGCAACGGTGTTTCTACATCCGGTCTTCGTTCTATCTGAGTAATCCTTCATCCGTTTTGGACTTCTCTTTGTTCCTTTTTTGTGCCTTCCGGTGTTTTCAATGCGACGACATCATCTACGCCAAATCCGATGCAGAGTCTGCATTCCTCCTTTGTTTCTGAACCTCGATTGTCGAGAGCTTCAGTCTGAATTCTGAAAATGGCTGCACGCTTTTCTACGGATTGTGCAGAGTAATAGTTTGGGTGTGTGATGGATTGGCCCCCATGCCGACTACTCATTCTATTCGCTCTCGTACATTGAAGTGGATTGGAATGCATCGTTTCTCTCCTTCAATTGAACGTAGAGGTGGCTTTCTTTGTGGATACCTTTACCTTCGTCCTTTGTTCCCGGAGTGTTTTCTCGACGATCTTGGCCAACGACCTCTTGTTGGTGGTGTTGCTGTTTTCAAGTTGGAGCAAGGATCCTTGTTAGTGGTGTCGCGAGGATCTACACGAAGCGAGAAGATTCAGGTCATCGGCTTCTCCCCGGTACCATGAGGCGGATCTCGAGGGCGAGATCCCTTGTTAGTGGTGTCGAATTGTGGCATCCCGCTAAAACCACTACTAGAAAATCGCTGTGTTTTTGTGCACTGCATCATCATGACCGCATGCTCATGTCATCATGCCACATTGCATTTGAGCATCGTCATCATCATGCATATGTTTTGTCTAAAACTATTTTCTAAAAGCCTAGTGTTGTTTTCTAAAATATTCCCCGTCTTAACTCAAATCAAACCTCCGGTCTCTTCCGGATCTGTTATTTGTCTAAAAATATTTACTAAAAGAATATTTAAAATAAAATAAATAAGCATAATCATATTTTATAAAATCCCGGGGAGGCAGCCCGGCCGGTCAGACCAGAAGCCCAACCGGCCAGATCACCTACTATCTGGCCGTCTAAATCTAGACCAAACCTTAGCTAATTCTAGACCCACTAAACCGACCCACACCCGACCCTGGCCCAACACGCCTACATGACCTAGACCTAGCCGGACACGCTCCATACACACGCGTACCACCCCTGCCCTGTCACGCTCGCTACGCACGCACGCGAGCGTACACGCACGCCCAGCTTCCCCCGCCTCCTCCTCTTTTCCCTCCTACCTGATCGCCCCGCCAGCCTGGCCCCGGGCCCCACACCTTCCCCGCACCTTCCGCCCCTGGGACTCGATCCCCAGGCGACGCACGCCCCCCACCTCCTCTCCCGCTCGCTTTCTCCCACGCCTCCAGCCCCACGACACGCTCCCTCCCACCTACCACTAGCGACCGACATGGCCCACCCCGCATCGATCCCCATGCGGACCCTGCTCCTCCCCAGATCCCACCAACCGACGACACCCTCTCCTCCCGCAGAGCCCCGTGCCTCCGTCGCCTTCCCTCGCGGCCGCCCCGGCGCGCCTCGCCGCCATCAGGAGCCCACCTCGGGCGCCTCCTCCTATGGCCGTCCTCCTCGCCGCCTCACGGAGATCACGGTTGCGTGCCGTTCTCGCCGGTCAACCTCGTCGCTGACTCGCGTTCCCCGACGCTCGGCCGCCTCACCTCAACCTCCGTTCGTCCCCAGCAGCACGCCACCGCTGTTCTCGTCCCCGCCATGCCTCTGCCGGCAACCGCCGTCGTGGGCACCCTCTGCTGCCAGCGCTTCGCCGACCGTGGCCGCCCGCTCGGCCCCCAAAGGCCGTCGACCACCACCGGCTGCAACACCGGTCGCCACCGATCTCCTCTGTCTCCGCCGCCAGGGACCCGCCTCCGTGACCTCCCTCCTTCCTCGCGAGGATCCGCGTCGCTGTGCCGCCGCCCCAGGCCCTATCGTCCTCTCCCCCGCCCGCGCACCCCCCGGACGCCCCGGGGGAGGCCGCCCCATCGGATCCCTGCCCGGGCTCGTTCCGGCTCGCCGTCTCATCACCGAGTCATCGCCGCAGCACCCTGCCGCCGCCCTCGTTCGCTGCAGCGCCGCGCCCCCCGTGCAGAGCACCGCCGGAGATGGTCCCCGTGCGCTTGCCTCCGTTCTGCAGTGCCCGAGGTCGCCAAGCTCCTCGTCCCCGGTCGCCAGCGCCTGCCGTCACCACGGCGAGTCTATAGCTTCATTAGGTGGTTACCACCTCTTGTCGCCTGTGTATGCTCTGTTAGCGAGAATCGGTGACAATAGTGTAATTGTGTTTGGGTTACAGTGTTTAGATGTGCTGACGTTGTTGTTGCGAGAAGATGGGTGAGGTTGACTGGATTGTTGCGACAAGATCTACCTCATTGAACCGAAGACCACGGAACCCCGAGGCCTTCGACGCGGAGCACCGAGCCCTTGGACCTGAAGATGCCGAGATCTCGAGTGCGCCACACGGAAAACGAAGACCCCGATCCCCGAATCCAGAGCCCTGATCCCGGAGACCCCAGGACCCCGAACCCGGAGGCCTCCATCACGGACGTCAAGTTCTTCTTCATAGATCCAATGACCTGAAGACCCGAACCCTGATCCGAAGACCGGTCCCGTCGAGTCCGAACCTCGAGACCATCGGTGTCGAACCCTAATGTGATCCCCTTTCCGAGACCCCTGTTTTATAATATATCATATATCTGATGCATGTAAATTGTTCATGTCGCATACAGGTTTTGGGGTTTGTGTGTACTTTGTCGATTCATCTAATAAGTAAATACGGAGACTATATGAGAGTTTTCTAGTCTTATATTGGCTCCATTTAAATTTATGTAGCGAACCGATGTCATGTTTTGCCTTGTTCATACAACATTTAAATTGCGGGGTTACTAAATAACTTGAACCATATAACTAATTGTCGGGACCCCAGTTCCGCTTAATACTGCCTAATTGCACCGCATCTGTATCATATCATAAGCATGCCGGATCTTCTGCCGTAGTATTAAATATTATATCCGGTGTTTCTACTAGTGTTTGCTTCTTCGCAGATTAGGCCGATGAGTTGATGCGAGTATCGACAAGTTCTCCGGATATGATCCTTCGGCAGTGTTTTCCCAGGCGAGCATCTCTCCCCCTTTCTACCTATTTTGCATTTATAGTTTTTATTTCCTCCTGTTGATCTATTGCTATCCGTGTCGCGATGCTATAGTTTCCATGCACCAGTTATATCCCGTGCAACCTCTATATTGCCTTGGACACCTCCTATTACTTGTGCTTGGTAGATAGCTGGCCTTGCGAGTCGTAGTTGCTTGCTCAGGTGCGATCTCGTGTTGTCAAGTACCATAGTTGATGGAATGCTGGCAAATGTTTACGGTGGAGAGGATCATGACTTTAAATACAACTATTAAAATGCTAGATATAACTAATGCAGAGGCATAGGTGGGCAATAGATGTTATTTGGTTCTTCCACGCTCACTTGTGTCCCGTAGGACCCCGAGTACTTGATACCTGTTCCTTGAGTATTCGCACTATCCACATCCGGGAGGCCTTATGGACCCTCCTGAGCCAGAGCTTGATTCATTTCTATTTCTTGGGGCCACAAACTAGTTTGGGGTTTTATTACTATCTTGTACTTATGCCATGCTTTACTTCTTTATTTAAGATTGTGTGTGGAGCACCTGTACTGTTTTGGATCGCGGCACGATTTCGCGGTATCGACAAGCCCAGTCACACTTTCGGGTTCCCAGTCGTTTATAGCCGTTCTCGCAAACCCTGGGTCCGTTACGGAGCCGGACAACTTCGTTGCGGGTAGCTTAGTGGGGTGCCCCCTGAAATATTTTATGAATCCTGTGATTGCTTTGTCGTGAAAGCCTCATTGGGTTTTGATTTGGTTTTTCCGAGGTTGATCGTGTGTGTGTTGCTATTTGTGCACCCCTGCAGGGTAAATCTTTTTGAAAGCCGTGTCCGCGGTTATGGACGACTTGGAGCACAATATCTCGATCATAGACAAGCATAACTAAAGTAGTGCTATAAATTTGACTTAATATGTGACTAGTAATCAAATTCAAATACAACGGAATGGATATAAAAATGCCAACAACTGGTGGAGCTGGGGTTCCTTGTGTCTTGTTATATCTGCCTAGTAAGTATTGCAACTCCAATGGAATGTGATAAAAGTGCCAACAACTGCTGGGTCTTGCGATTCCTCAGGACAATTATATCTGACTAGTAAATGTTCCAACTACAACGGAATGTTAACTAAAACTACCCACTACTTATGCTATCAGGATGACTCAAGCTCTATATCTGATTAGTAAGTGCTGCAACTATAACGGAATGAGTAAAATTGCCAACTGTGTGAGTTCCTCGGTTTGACTTTCTCGTTTGGTCTCGAGGGGGAAATACTAGGATGGGTATGATTGGTGTTAGTATCAGGTTGGTCCCGAATAGGTCTTTATTATCCCTCTCTAATAGCCGTCAGTTGAATCGAGTCTCTATAGGTTGTTTAGTGCATGCTGCGCTGCCGCTTCAGTCCACCATACCTATGTAGGCGAGAGCCGCCGAATTCTAGCCTCTTCATGTACTGGCCTCAGTACTGACGCTCCTCTTTTTCCTTTGCCCTTTGTCAGCATCCCTTTTGTTTTAGCAGGTTTGAGATCGACGTCGTTAGCAGGGTTACCCTTCCGGCTTGGCCTGGGCAGGGTTATGGACGCCATTGGTTATTCTTCAGGGCTCTTAGCCCCATTTGCATCTTGTCCGTACTCGGACGCTGTAGCGTTTCAAGGTGATTTGGATCTTTGTACTGTATATCGGTATTCTTGACTCATGGAGTCGTGTTGTATATATATCTGTTCTGTGGGTCCCATCAAGGACTGTTGTGTAATGGTATTATTTTGTTTTCCACCCGCACGAAAGTGCCTGGTGGGTGTCCTTGAATCGTTTCTATGCGGGTTTGGTGGAAATGGCTAAAACTTGCATAGGGCCGATTTGAGGGTGTTACAGTGTGGCGCCGCCCGGTAGCACAATCTTTTATTTAAATGTGTAAATAGGATAATGTTAGTGTTCACTTGGTCCAGCCTAGCACTCGGCCTACGTTCTGAATGTTTATACTCACAAAGCCTAACGATAAGAAGAGAGTCCACTCCATTTTATAAACCCGGACTAAAGAGAGGAAGGAATAAGGCATGGCGATGCTGGCTCTGATACCAAATGTTAGCGTCCATTTGTCCCAGTCCAGCAATCGGCCTACCTTCTGGACGTTTACGCGCACACAACCCAACAATAAGAAGAGAGCCTATTCCATTTCAAAAACCCGGACTGAAGAGATGAAGGAATAAATTATGATGATACTGGCTCTGATACCGGATATTAGAGTTCACTTGGCCTAGCCTAGCACTCGGCCTACATTGGACGTTTATGCGCACACATCTCAACAATAAGAAGAGAGTCCACTTCATCCCAAAGCCCGGATTTAAAGGATGAAGAAATCTCTTTCTTATATGTTGGATGTGGCCTCCTTCCGTAGATGATGTGGAGGTACCAACAACCCTAACATATAATCTTTTTGTTGTAACCGTAATACGGAGATGTCAGTTCATGATCTCTTATGTCGGTTTGCCTCGTACAAATACGATAATCATCAATGGAATAAGACAAGATTGATTCATTTGCCCCCATTTACTTTTACAGTACGGAGTTTATTTGTTTCTCGTGATTTTTTTTCGCAGTATATGAAAGAGGCAATATCGGGTACGACTGCTTGTTGTATGGGACGCGCGAGAGAGATCACGTTCGCTACTGTTGCAGTCCGGACGCTCAGACAACTTGTCGTCACGATCGAGCTTTCCTTGTGCTGGATTGTAAGTTTTCCTATCAAATACTCCAATCCTGCCTCTTTCCTTCTGCCTCTTTCATATAGATTTCGTTTGAGTATTAATTAGAAATCTTTCTGGGTTTTTTTTTTGGAAATACCCGAAGGAAACGCTTTGGAATCGTACACGATTAGTACGCCTCATCTCTCCTCGATCAGTATTAGGTCATGTATCTACAAAACTAAAGAAAAAGGTCCCCGGACGTACAGCTCCCTCCGATCCCGATCTGCCAAAGATCGATCGAATTCGGCTTCTCCATAGGATCTCCCTAGGTCGTCGCTGTTAGTTGCCATGGCCAACCGTTCTTGGTCGCCATCCAGCGGCGGTGAGCACCAGCCGCGGACCGCGTCGACCATCGTGGCGCGGGCCGTTGCCCGTCTCCGGCTCCCACGACCTCAAGATAGACGGCTACTCCGGGACCAAAGGGATCGGCAACAACAACTTCATCGCGTCCGATGCGTTCGCCGTCGGAGGCCGTCGCTGGCATCTCCACTACTACCCGGACGGTTTCTACGGTTATCCCGAGTGGATATCCTTCTACCTTCGTCTCGATCCGGACGACGACAACGTAGTCAACGCGCAGTTCCAGATCAGTTTGCTCGACCAGGACGACGGGAACCCGGTGCAAGCGCACACCAAGGTCAGCAAGACGTGCGCTTTCTCCAAGCAAGCTGGGATGTTTGGCTTCGTTCAGTTCATCAGGAAGAAGGACCTAGAGGAATCTTCTGCTTACCTCAAGGATGATACCTTCAGTGTCAGGTGTGACATTAAGAAGGTGTACACAGAGACCATAACGGCGCTGTCTGCCGGCATAGGCATCGGCATGGCGCCCCCGGATGACGTGATCCAGCATCTTGGCCAGCTCCTCTCCACCGGGGACGGGGCGGATGTCACGTTTGAGGTTGGGGAAGAGATGATTCCTGCGCACAGATGCATGCTCGCAGCTCGCTCCCCGGTCTTCAGGGCGGAGCTCCTCGGTCCCATGAAGGAGAAGCCGGGCGCTTGCATTAGGATCGACGGCATAGAAGCTAAAGTCTTCAAGGCCATGCTCCACTTTGTCTACACGGGCTCCTTGCCGCACATTGATGTGGGCGATGCCATGGCCATGGCCCAGCATTTGCTTGTGTTGGCGGATAGATATCATCTCGGGAGGCTAAAGCTCATTTGCGAGGACATCCTGCACAGATACATCGACACAAGCACGGTGGCAACTACATTGACGCTGGTCGAGCAGCATGGTTGTGGCGCCCTCAAGGATGCATGCTTGAAGTTCCTTGCATCCTGGGGCAATTTCAAGGCACTCATGACCACCGATGGCTTTGAGCATCTCACCAGGAGTTTCCCCTCGCTCCTCAAGGATCTGGCTGCCAATCTTGATACCGAGCACTAGCTAGGTCGTACAGGGTTTACAAAGCAAAACAAATGGGAGTTTATCTTTGCGCTTGTCTCTTCTTTTTTTAGTGTGTTTTGTCTTCTTGCAATATTATCAAGTATCTTGCGATGGGATTTTTGGTAAACCAGTTTTATGTCGCTGAGATTAAAGGTCTCTTATTTACTTTCATATGCCCTAATTTTACACATAAAGCATTGATGAAGATTTTTTTTATCTGCATGAAGGGAATTATCTCCGCGAACCCCCTCCCTCGTCTTTCCCTGACATTGCATCATTCTCTTGCATAGTTGCTTGGCACCTTGCTTATGCGGGCATGGTTATTGGTCATGTAACGATGTTCACGTTAGGACCATGTGTAAACAGCTGTCTCCCAGTTCGTATTTCATGGGACAGGGTCGAAGGCTCCTAGCGGGAGCATTGTGTCCAAATTTTTGCAGCAGTGGCTTCTGTAATCGAGCACTAGACATGCCGTCCTAGAGATTACCTTCACAGAATGGACGAATATTAGAAGCTATCAAGGCTTAGGAGTACTATGCTCTTGTCGGGTAAGAAAGTGGAGCCAACGACATGCTACTCCGGTACCAGGTCTCTTGAGCAGTTGAGCTCCGGTATGACCCTAGTTCATATTTTACTTTTTTTTTTAGAATATATTTTACTTTGTTATACGTATTCCCTCCGATCCATATTACTTGTCTCTAAAATGGATGTATCTAACACTAAAACATGTCTAGATACATCTATTTTTACGACAATTAATATGGATCGGAGGGAGTAGCAATGTTCTGTTGTTTTCTTATTGTAGACATTGTTTGGAGTTTATTCAGACATGATCTTCAAGGTGAAAACCCATTATTTGGCCATTAGTGGTTAGATCCGTCCATGCCGGTGTTTGCTTAGACTCCTTGCTTTTGGAAAATAGTTTTTATTCATGTATTGTCAAGGGTGACGTTTGATGTTGATGTTTGTTGTTGTATGCCATTGTTGCTTCGACATCACAACTTCGTATCAAGTGTTGTTTTTGTTAGAATACAACACTTGTTAGGTTTAAGAGTCCTAGTCGGTTTGTTATAGGGTTAGGCCGGTGCACCTAGACCCTTATATATATACCTCTTATAATTACCACAATATTATTATCGATTATTATTCTATATAATTGTATAGTTTTTGGTATTTTACTCCTCGACCTTGTACAAATCACGGACCACCTACATTGGTCTTAAACACAACATGGTATAGGGGAACACAATGGGCCTTGCAAATTTTGGCATAGCTCATCAAGGCCAGGGCCCAAACAGAGTGCTTCTAGCTCGACGGGGCATGTCATAAGCAATCCTGAAGTAGTGCCATCGTTCAAACGTAATTTAAGCTCGCTTGCAAAAAAAAGAACGACACTGGTTTATTGAATTGTTACCCCTTATTGTCTTAGGGATCGATGCTACCAAAGGTTGATAGCCTACATGTAGTTGCAAACAATGGATGCATTTGCATTAATAAAATGCCGGTATTCAACCCTTGTCACCATAGCGACATTTAGATTCAATAGAGACGCGAGTAATTTGAAGCATGCAGCCTTAAACCCACGACAACTATGTTGCTCAACAAATACATGGCCACCGTGCTTTTGCTGATGTAATCGCACAACTCTCATCACATATAAATTTTTCGCCTCTGGAGACATACTTGTTTGCCGCCACAAGCAACATATACGTTGAGATTTAGCATGGCCTTGAATTAAATCACTTGCATCCATGTCATCAACTCTATCCATTTCATGTTGCTCTACCTTATCAAACCAAAAGGCTCTGCCATGAAAATCGAGGGGCAAACACATGTGTGTGTGTGATGAGCAACTTTTTAACAACCTCAGAGGTGACATCATCCACCATGTTGAAGCATGTTTTTTCTAAAGTAATCGGTGGGAGAACTTGCCCACCTCGATATATTTGTCCAAAAGTCTTACAAAGGTTATGATATTGGCCTCCTTTTTGGAAAGTCATTGTTCATGATACATAATCTCTCACCTTGGAACACAAGAATCAAGGGGTTAAAACTAGGGGAGAAAATAAAGAAGGACGAAGGCACCTATGACAAAACACTGCATATCTGGGTACATGAAGAGTATCACCACTAGAACAATCACACGACATTCATGGAGGAGTGACACCAGACCATCGAAGTTTATCATAATACGGTAACCTTGCAAATTTCCAAACTACAATCCGTATACTCATTGGACAATAGTAGTGGGCCAAAGTCCCGGTGTGTGCAAACAATAGCACCGAACCGCATGTCGGTGGTTCCTGTTGCAAACATCACAATCGTGATGTTGAGATCGCACATGAGGCCAGGTAGGCTGATTCTTATAGATCTACCATTTTGATGAGTTTTCGATCCCAAAATGAGACCTAAGAGAAAAAATTATAACCTTTACTCCTGAGAAAAGTGCATCTCTTATTGTGGTTTATTCACAGAAATAGCCATCAGGTGGCAAACGAAGAAAGGGTGAGGAGGTACGTGGATCCCAGAAACGAGTTTGCACATAGGTTTACTCAAGTTCAGGTCTTGTTAGATGGAGTAAATACAACTCCTTCTATGATAGAATTATACAGGTTTGTGTAGGTTACAATGTCGCTATGCCTAAAAGCTTGGAACAATTGTGCATGTCTAGATTGAACGTGCCCACTAGGGCGCCTCTAGCTCACTTTAGATAGTGAGCCATCCTAGGGTTCTGTGAAGGATCTAGGATGACCACCAAGGGCCATGTCCAGGGGCGGAGCCAGGATTTGGGTATAGGGGCGAGCCGGAGACGGGTTCAAAAAAATTATGTGTTCATGCAAGCTATTGAAACAAAAATCCCTTGAATAATCTTCCGGTAATTTTCGAGTCGTACTAATGGACACATCACAGATTGGGAGCCTTAACCAGCATAACTATGGCATATGAATATAAAGTTTATCAGCAAAACTTTGCATACAGATTATATAGATGAAAAGATTGGATTTTTTGCTAGCCTAACGAGCTTGAATGTAAAAAAATATAGCCGATCGGCTAGCACTTTTACGAGGCTTGATAGTCATGCGTATACTTTCTCAAGGAAAATTGACCAGTTATGCGCATTGCACTACGTACCTCCAGATTTGAGTGTTTGATCAGTATAACTAGGAGATCGGCGTCCTCCATGATGGTGAGGCGCCGCAGCTAGCAGTCGGCCGGATAACACTGCAACACCGCGAGTGATTTTCCTATCCGCTGGTTCTTAGCTTAGTATGAGACCTCCAGCAATCGCCGGCAGATCGATCTGAGATTAGGGCAAAGGAGCACGAACCGCTCCTACTCGGTAAACAAGACAAAGTTCAAAAAAGGATCGAGCTCTAGGAGGCTGGCCTAACTAGGCTGGGCTTCGGTGTATACAATTGTACCGTCAGGTTGTAGGCGTGGGCTTTGAGTACTGATTAGTACCAGTGATCTGCGTCAGTTAGTTTCCCTTAATCATATTTGCACCAATTAGCACAATCACATCGCTCCTATGTATACAAATATATATATACCAGATCGATAGGGGGGCCGAACCATGGGGGGGTCATCCTGCTACCTGTCTCCGCCCCTGGCCATGCCCCCATATGCCAATGTGCAACAAGAAACACTTATTGCTTTAGAGGTGATTAGAGGATGTAATTAGTGTATACTAGCTTAACTGACCTCCCCCGTTGTATGAAAATTATCTTCGGCAGCCTCTGGTGTGGTTCAATCCTGCCTCTTCCCCTGCTTGGGTTTAGAAGATACCAAGGCATGTTGGTTACGACCAAGAGTCCTAGACTAAGTCGACCAGATATGTCGTGTATTCTACTCCAAGTCACCTAGCGTCTTGTAGCTGGTGGCCTCCTTGTTGGATCCGACTTAGGTCTACCAGCTGTCTGGTTGGGCATCAAGCTTAATCTAGCAATCCTGGGTTGCCCATCATGTACACTGAAACAAACCCTCGTGGGACACCCAACCTACTATACACTTTCCCAAGTATTGGTCCTACCTGTTAGGAATATCCTCTCATACTTTCATGCATGGCATCTAAGTGTTTCCACACTATCTAGGAAGGTCGGAGATCTCGTTGCGGTCAGAAGTCTCCTTGG
The DNA here is from genome assembly GCA_023614405.1 of Avena insularis. Taxonomy (NCBI): domain Eukaryota; kingdom Viridiplantae; phylum Streptophyta; class Magnoliopsida; order Poales; family Poaceae; genus Avena; species Avena insularis. The sequence continues at coordinate 257,983,933 of CM042690.1, read as the reverse complement.
GAAAAACCCATGAGGCGAATGTGTTGTTGGGATTCTGGGTGACTGCACCGCTCGACGACCAAAAGAGATGCGATACTCAAAAGCGGTATTACAAAGTCTTGCCAGTGGCCACCATTGATCTCGAACAGGAAATATATTCTCCTTTCGATCCAACTATGGTGGTGTTCGTCAACCATTGTTGTGTGGATGTGTTTGGGGTGTCCACCGAATGCTGTGAGGGTTTCTCCCTTTGAAATTGATAGTGGCAATGCTGATGTACTTCTGCTGCTACCGTGAGAGGTCACGGCAAGGCATCAAGAGGGGTCCTTTATAGGATATTGGTGGCCAACTCTGAAGTTGTTATGCATTGCATGTGTGACATTGTGGTCCTTGCCCATGGTAGGTGTCTCCCTAGGTAACGTTCTCGTGGGCATGGTTAACGATTGCATAGAGATGTTCGCGTTAGGACCATGCACATCAGTGGTTGTCTCTAAGCATTCTTATGGTTAGCTCATCTAGTTGGAGTTAGCATTACAAGCTATATTTTGGTCTTGTGGTGCTCTTCGACTAGTAGGTCCTCGGTTGGCTACCGAAAGCCTTATAGCTAGTCTTCATTGGCTGGACTTAGTCGTGAAAACTCTTAATCTATCCTTTAGGGGTTGGAGTCAAGGATAGTGACTCTTGAGCATCATTCCCTTCCTGAAGGTGTTACCTTTGTAGTGTTTTTTGTATGTCCTTAGGATAGTGATTGGTGTTGATTATGTTTTTTAATAAGTTGGTTGTATGCATCATGTCTCGAATTCTCTTGTGAAAGCGAAGGACAATGTTGTATATTGTTTCATCGTGCCTGTTAGAATTAGTATCGGTTACCATTTGTGTAATCACGACACATCATTTCCGTGTCCTATACATAGGTAGGTTCCATGTGCGTGTCCTATACGTGCACGCTACTATGAGGCTCGGTAATTATCCGAGTAGACACATATTGCTATCTGATCATAAATTTTACATGGTATCATACTGGCTCTTCCGCCATTATATCTAGATCTCAGAATCCGTCCCTACCGTCGTCGCTCACGCGTCGCCCGTCTCCACCGATGTCGACTTCATCGACACCGCCACCCATCAACCTTGGGGCACCGACGACTAAAAAACTCACGCGCCATAACTACCCTGGGTGGCGTGCCTAGATACTGCCTCCAATTCATGGCTCTCGCCTCTTTGGTCTTCTTGACGGCACCGATGCCACCCCACCGGAGATGCTGGTCGCTGAGCCAGTGGACAAATACACCGGGAAAGCCGCGAAGATGGTGTCAAATCTCGAGTACGATTCTTGGATCTCGAGGGCTCATATCGTCCTTGGATATCTCCTCCAAGCGCTCTCCCCCGAGGTTCTCCCACATGTTCATCGGATTAAGCACGCCACCGGTGTCTGGCAGGCGATCGAGGAGATGTTCTCTTCTCATAGTGAAGCCAACATCACAAATTTTGGTATTGCACTCGCAAACACAAAGAAGAAGAACCTTTTTTACATCGGCTTTTATCACTAAGATGCAATAGATAGTCGATGAACGTGCTTCCACTGGGTGTCCTGCCACGACCAGGGAACATGTCTCCTTCATCTTGGCCGGTCTCGGCGCTAACTACAATGCCCTAGTTTCGGCCCTTGGGGTTGTCACGACCCCCATCTCTCTGAGTCATCTCTATGCGTAGTTGCATGCATACGATCAACACCAGGAGATGATGCATGAATCCCCTGACTCTTCCTTTGAGAGCTCGACCAACGCTGAGTCGTGACAACATCGGGGTCGTTTCTACAACAACGGACCCCGCAGATACTATGGTGATCGTAGCGACCGGTGCGATGATCACTACACCGACCGACGTCGTGACCGTCGTGAAGATCGACGAGATGATCACCGAGCTGTCTATGGACGTGGTGGTGGTCATGCACCTCCAGGAGGAGGGCGTGGTTATGGCCGTGGTCGGCGTAGCACCTCTCCTTGGGCCGATACCACTTGTCAAATTTGTAACAAATAGGGCCATCTCTCTAAGGATTGATGGTCACGGTATGATGAGGAGGATGACTATGGTGATAAATAAGTTCATGCTGCCTACGGCATGGACACAAATTGTAACCCTGATACTGGTGTCACTCATCACATCACTTGGGAGCTCATCACATCACATCACAGGTGACACATACAGAGACAATGACAGAGTCAACACGGCTAATGGCCAAGGTATGGTTATTTCAAATATTGGTCACTCAATGGTTCATACCCCTACTCAAGATTTTCAACTCCGCAATATTTTACATGTTCCTACCGCCTCCAAAAATCTTCTTGCCGTCCATATTTTTGCTTATGTTAATAATATGTTCATCGAGTTTCACCCTTTATTATTTTTGATAAAGGATTAGGTTACTCAACAAACAATTCACAGAGGTCAGTGTGTTGGTGGTATTTATCCCTTATTTCATCCTTGGAGTCGTCGCGGTCCCCAAAGCATGCATTTGTTGCCATCAAGCCGTCCCAGTCAAAGTGGCATAGTCGTCTTGGTCATCCCTCCTTTGATATTGTTAGGCAAATCATTAGCAAAAAAACTCTCTTGTATTAGAGATTCTAGTCATTTATCAGTATGTGATCCGTGTCAACATGCTAAGATTCATCGGTTGCCGTATCCTATTTCCACTAGCGTATCTATAGTTCTCCTTCAATTAGTCTTTTCTGATGTATGGGGTCATGCACCTACTTCTATTGATTGTTATGACTATTATATAAGCTTTATTGATGATTATAGCAAGTTTATTGGATCTATTTGCTTAATAAAAAATCTAATGCCTTAGTTGCCTTTGTAAATTTTCAAACTCTAGTTGGACGTAAGCTTGATAGAAAAATCCTTACTATTCAATCTGATTGGGAGAGAATATGTTAAACTCAAGTCTCACTTCCAAACTCAGGGAAGTTCTCATCATGTTTCTTCTCCTCATGCCTATCAACAGAATGGCTCTGCTGAAAGAAAGCATCCCCACATTGTTGAGATTGGACTCGCACTTGTAGCTAATGCCGGTATGCCTCTTAAGTTCTGGGATGAAGCCTTCCTTACTGCCACATATCTCATAAACATGCTCCCCAGCAAAGTCATCAACAATGAAACACCTCTTCATCGCCTTCGTGGTACTCGTCCAAATTATTCCTCTCTTTGTGTTTTTGGGAGTGCATGCTGGCCAAATATGCGTCCCTATAACAAGCGTAAACTAGCCTTCCGCTCTACACAATGCGTCCTTTTAGGCTATATCGCTCACCACAAAGGGGTCAAGTGTCTCGAAGTTTCCACAGGTCAAGTCTATATATCTTGTGATGTTGTCTTTGACGAGGGTGTTTTTTCGTTCAAAATCTGCATCCTAATGCTGGTGCAATTCTTAGACAACAAATTCTTTTGTTAAATCCCTCACTTCGAAATTGTGAGCAAGGGGATGATACTATTGATGATTCTCATATGGGAAATAATCATACTACTAATCCTCTATCTAATCCTGTTTGTGTTGTTCTACAGGATAGAACTCGAAGAAACATAGCACCAGGAGAAAATTCAAGTCAAAACGGTGCCTCTAGCAGCACAAATGGGCCTGGAGAAGTTTCAGGCGAAAATAATAGCAACACGAGGTCCGATGCTGATTATATGAGTGTGGGGTCGATCGACCTAGATCTCGCGTTGTCTGCCAGGTCTAACGCACAAACCGCGTCCGCTGGTCACATTCCATCCGCACCTGTCACGCGCACGGTGCAAGAATATTCACCCGGGCGTGCCTCCCCACTTTGGTCTCCATGAGGATTTTTTGTGGAAGGTTCTTCCGCCGGTTCCTCTCGCTCCACAGGATCGGCCACACTAGTGGCCACACGATCTCCTGCGCCCCTGCTGCCTCTCCAACCGCAACAATCGGAGTCGGCTAGCTGTTTCCCCCATGACGTCCTACCACATGTGGATCTAGGGGTATTTCTCAACCAAAACAGTACAAAGATGGTACTATTCGCTGGTGTTTGTCTGCTGCAACAGAAGAATTAGCTAACCTCGCGACTGCATTGGCCGATCCTCATTGGAGAGGAGCAATGGATGAGGAATTTGATGCCCTTTTGAAGAATACAACGTGGGGACTGTTTTCCCCATGTTCAGGCAAGAATATTATTGATTGTCGGTAGATTTACAAAGTTAAGCGCAAGGCAAATGGTTATATTGACAGATACACGGCTAGGCTGGCAGCCAAGGGTTTTAAACAGTGGTATGGTATTGACTATGAGATTACTTTTAGTCCAGTTGTCAAGATTGCAATTGTTCATCTTGTCTTGGCAGTTTCTTTTTCTAGTGGATGGAGTTTGCGATTGTTACATGTCAAGAACGCATTTCTTTATGATGTTCTGGAAGAGGAGATCTATACGAGACAATCACCTGGGTATGAAAACAAAAACAAGCCAAACTATATTTGCAAACTTGACAAGGCGCTATATGGCCTAAAACAAGCCCCTCGAGCATGGTACTCAGCTGAGTTCAAAATTAATTAATATTGGCTTTGTTGCTTCGCAATCTGATACATCATTGTTTATATATCATAAGTCCAACATCACCATTTATAGGCTTATTAATGTTGATGATATTATAGTTGCTTGTTCTTCCTAGACTACAACTGATGCTTTGTTAAGAGATCTAAGTAAAGAGTTTTCCTTGAAGGATCTTGGTGATCTTAATTTACTTTTTGGAATTAAGGTACGGAAAACTGATAATGGAATTGTCTTGAGTCAGGCAAAATATACACAAGATATTCTGGCAAGAGTTGGCATGACTAATTACCCAGGCATCCCTACTCCCTTATCTTTCTTAGAAAAGGTTAATGCACATGATGGAGACTTGTTAGGACATGAAGATAGCACCAATTACAAAATCATGGTAGGTTCTTTACATTATCTCACCTTGACAAGGCCAGATATATCCTATGCAGTTAATAAGGTTTGCTAGTATTTACATGCTCCTACTACTGTTCATTGGACTGCTATCAAACGAATTCTTGGATATGTCAAGCATGACTATTGGTCTAAATTTATGAGATCTACCTCTACACTGTTGAGTGCCTTCTTCGATGCAGACTGGGTTGGTTGTATAGATGATCGTCGATCCACTAGAGGTTTCACTGTATATTTTTTTGACCGAACTTAATTTCTTGGAGTGCTAAATAGAAAGCTACTATTTCTATGTGCAGTACAGAAGCAGAATACAAATCAGTGGCTAATGCCATAGCAGAAGTCATATGGATACCGTCCTTGCTAGCTGAACTAGGAGTTCAGTTGACTCAGACACCATGTTTATGGTGTGACAATCTTAGAGCAACATACTTGTCAGCAAATCCTGTCTTCCATGCACGAGTCAAACACATTGAGATTGACTTTCACCTTGTTAGAGAACGAGTGTTGAAAAAACAATTGGAGATTCGGTTTATTCCTTCCAAAGATCAAGTTGTTGTTGGTTTTATAAAGCCCTTTCCACATAGAGCCTTTGAATAATTCAAGGATAAACTCAACTTATCCAAGTTATGATTAAGGGAGGGTATTAGAATTAATATCGGTTACGATTTGTGTAATCATGACACATCATATCCGTGTCTTATACATAGGTAGGATCCGTGTGCGTGTCCTGTACACACATGCTAGGTGCCGGACGTACTACCCTCCTGTAATGTAAATATAAGAACTATGAGGCTTGGTGATTATCCGAGTAGACACATATTGCTACCTGATCATAAGTTTATAGTGCCGAGACGAGTAGAAGACTATCTCGAGGGTACCAAGATGAAGGACAACATTGGTTGCTTTGTTGCCATGCCGCCACAGGCCTCGGCCACTATGGCCTTAGCTAGAAGAACTGGACATCATAAATAGAGGAGTTGGACTACTCTATCATCAACAAAAGCGTGAACTTGTTTTACTTTATTGTTTCCTAATCATACTTTGAGAGTGCACGCGAGTCCTCTCGGCTCAATAATGCAGATAAAAACCAATGAGGATTGGTCCTATGGAATTCATGCACTAGCCAACTGTCCAAACGGATACAAAGAACTATATGTCAATAGCTTTAGTCCTCTTAGGGTCACTATAGGAACGCGTCACTACGTCGACGATCTGAAGCCGTCGGTGTAGTTCTATGCTGCCGATAGTCGTTGGCGTATCCCTGTCGGTGTAGCATAGCCTCGGCCTAGACGCATTTGTCATCGGCGTAGTAAAGCCGTCGGCATAGTCCATATGTGCCCCACCTAGACGGCTAACTGTTGTTTGGATACGCCAACGGCTCTATACGGCTAACGGTCATTTGGATACGCCAACGGCTTAGCCGACTGCCTAGTTTCTTTATTTTTTATTTATTTTTTGGCTCGTTAATCTCACAAGTGTCTTTTTAAACTCTAAGTACGTTTAATCTCTGGTCAAATTACATTTATGGTCAAATTTTTCGATCGGTCATCTATCCTCACACTACTCCATCCCCATCACGTTTAACTTCTTTTCTCCCGGATGAGATTCTGATGAAGAAATTAGACCTTATTGATAATACTACCATATCAATCCTATTAACTCTTGGACCATGATGTCACACGCCTTTATTTTTTAAATTTCAAAAAGTTATTTAATTAAACAAAAATGAATAAGTAATAATAATCATCTTGAATTCAAATAACAATAAAATAATTATTTTTTGCCTTTTTCTATTTAATATAGAATAATTCATATCTTTAAATCTCTAAATAGGAATTCGATAAATAAAATGTCTAAATCGATAAAAAATGAGAAGAATCCAAATATGACATCCCTATTATCTTTTTAATCATGCATCATGTATTTAATAGTGTACTGCAAGATTTTCTAAATAAAATTCATTTAATATCGTTCAAATCTTCAAAAAATCATATAAAAAATCTCTTTTGAATTTGAGGATTCTAAAAAGTTCTTAGCTTGGGGCTCGCTAAACTTGCATTGGATCTCTGATGAAATAGCATATTATGGTTGCTTCACAAAAAACCCCGTTTTTGGCACTCGATAAATGGAAAATGGCTTTTGGTGCGATAAAAATGAAAACTTCCTACTGCAACATTGTTCATGATGCATATGCATGCACAATATGGGAACATTGTCGCAAATTATGCTACGATTCTGGCCATAACATTAGTCGTTTGGCCTGAAAGCCATGAAATCACGAACATGATAGTTCATTTTTAAGAAGGTTTTTTTGAGATGCAATAAATATACCAAGTTTGATATTTTTTCTTACAACTATGTCACATAATATGACAGAACGCGAAGGTTTTCCATTGTTCGGATTATTTTTAAATTTTTTATGTCCGTTTCAAACTATGATCAAAACAACGGGCATGAAGATTCTTAGCTACGGGCTGAACCTCACTAAACTTGCGTTGGATCTCTGATGAAATAGCATATTTTGAACCTAAAATGATTTTTTGTGAAAAATCATGAGCATCAAATCATGTATTTGTAGTTCAAATCTGACCCACTTCCTACCGATTCGGCAGAAATTTGTCTTTTTCACGAGGGGTAGACGGAAAGCTTTAAGATATCTCAGTTGGGAAATTTTTCATGCAAGGTGGTCTAGTATTTTATAAAAATAGGGTAGTACCATTTTGAAACTTTCATTTGGTGGTTGCTTCACAAAACACCCCATTTTTAGCACTTAGAAAATAGAAAATGTGTTATATGAAAGTATATGTAATGTTTGTATATTTTTCTCAATAAAAATATGTAATATTTGAGTTTGTATAGATATATCTTATTTTTCTGCAAATTTTTGTATATTATATGTATTCTCCTGAATTAGAATGATTTAGTTATGATTTTTCTAGGAGTTATGTGGCAAAAAGGGAAAATAGCTATGCCGACGGCAAAGTGTGAAACCTAGGCCAACGGCTAAGACTTTGGCATAGCCTTGACACTGTCGCATTGCCGTCATGGCCAAACCACTATATTGGCGGCTTGGTCTACACCGACAGTTGTCGTCGGCCTATCCCATCCAACGCCGACGACAGGTTTGCTTGGCTGCCCTCCTCGAGGCCTACGCCAACGGTCCCTCCTCCTGGTGTTGTTGGTTCTCTCACTACTAGGCAAATGCCTATAGAAAAAATGTACCACATCGCGCTAAATAACAAGGTCATCGGTGCTACATACCGTTGTCGCCTCAAGGAGTGCCTCCACCGGTGCTCACAATTTACCCCCGGCGGGTAACACTTCGAACACGCCGGAGGTACCTATACCTGCCCCCAAGCGGCCGCCCCGTGCATATCCCTAGTGCACCGGACGCGAGCGTGTCGACAGTGTGTCACTTAGCTGCATTGTCTTCCATATCAAGCGCGCCGACGATAGAGTCCAGTCGGCCCCACCAGGTACCCCCCGTGTGTAATCCCCGGACCTCACGTTTCTAAATCACAAGCCGGTATAACCTGAATCTGGGGAGGACGTACTACCATGAAGGCCGTGAGGCTAACCACAAGCAGGCCGCAATGGCAGGGCATTGTACCGGCAACCATCCACCCCAAAATTCATGGTTATAGGTTCAAGTGTGAGAAACGTAACCGGCTAGTTGCGAGTCTAGCGTACACAAGAGAGTATGTACGCTAGTGACATACAAGAGTACATCAGAGATATTCCATCTAAAAAATAGAAATAGATTGCAATGCCATTACGGTAAGAACCAAATTATATAGATAGTAGTAATAATATTTTAGGATTATATCCTCATACATCACTCAATAAATCATCAAGCGGAAGCGAAAAACACAGATCTAGGTACGGATTAAGAGTCAAATCGACATAAAATGCCCATGAACAAAGCACATTCCCACCCACAGATCTTAGTGATCTCCATATCCAGAATCTCTACGCAAGAGGGTCGTTGCCTTCATCATCGGCCTCATCGACGTAGTAACCTCTATATGGGTATACCAGACAATATGATCAATATTATGGTGTAAGACCCTAGGGGCATTCATCAAGTCTTTATGCAACTAAAGGGATAACCTTGGGGTGACACAATTGCAGTAAAAGATAAACATCTAAACAGTTCTATAGAGACACACAACATCTGCCTAATCAGATATAGATGAATGCACGTTAATTATAAACCAACAATTATATAATCAAGATAAAGTAAATATATCCCATCCTCTTTCTCACTTACCAAATGAGAAAGTGGAAGAATATCCCATCCGTTGGCAATTTTATTATCAATTCTATGAGAATTGCGCTAATTACTAGTCATGTTTAGTTAAGTTAAACATGGCACTTTAGTTATAGTTGATCAAGAAATTGTGCTCCAAGTCATCCATAACCATGGACACGTCTTTAAGAAAGATTTACTCTGCAGGGATACATAAATAGCAACATACGCATGATCAACCCTGGGAAAAACCAAATAAAAAGAAACAAGGCATCACGACAAAGCATTCACTAGATTGAAAAATTATTTTAGGGGTCCACCCCACTAAGCTACATGCAACTAAGTTGGCCAGGCTCCGAGGCGGTCCCAGGGTTTGTATCGATGAATGTAAATGACTGGGAACCCGAAAGTGTGATTGTGCTTGTCGATACTGTGGAAATGTAGCACAATTCCTAGTAGTAAACCACTCCCCATGAGGAACAGTAGTAAATAAAGGAGTAAAGCATTACATAAGTACATTATAGTAACAAAACCCCAAACTAGTTTGTGGCCCCAAGAAATAAGATGTGAATCGAGATCAAGTGAAGGAGGGGTCCCAGAAAGTCTCCCACATGTGGATAGTGTGATAGTCAAGGAACAGACATCAAGTACTCGGGTCCTTTGGTTCACAAGTGAGCGGTTAAAAACCAAATATCAGATATTGCCCACCGGTGCCTTATTCTTTAGTTATCTGATTACTAAAAAAATTTAAATTGTTTAGATACCTCATTATCCACGACAGACTCGCACAAAGCCTACACATGCAATTCTATGACTCGCATGGCTCAAACAATTCATGTAGTAAAGTCTGATAGGATGAAGGTACAAGCTCCAGTGGGGTTTAAAAGTAAAAGTTGTGCAGTACTTGGGATTGTAATTTAGTTCGAATCGCGGATGATGCAAAAATAAATATAGAGGCATAAGTTCTATATGTAATGCAAGTATGGGGAAATGATTGTATGTTAGCTCATTAGTGGGATAACTGGTCTCTAGGTAATACTCTGTTGTCTCCTGATAACTTCCTTACTCGGTGTCTATCCGGAATAAAAGCCAAACAAACAAGGGCCATAATAAATAAAGTGCACAATCATATAAATCATATGCAACAAGAAAAACATGGTATGCCATGATGGAATGATGCACAATTGCATGGTATAACATAGCATGGCAAGGGTAAGGTCTAGCCACAAGAATAAAGCATTTTCATTAATTATTAGTCAAGTTTTACTTGCATAAACCTTTATGTATACTCCATATTTATATTATGCATGCTTGAACTGATATCATGGAATGCATGATTGTAAAGGTCTTGTCTAATCGATTTAGACATATCATTTATCTAATTTGGAATTATGGTTTAAAAGATATAGACTTATTAAGAAAAAGGCATTTACTAGCAATTAAATAATTCAAAAAATTTAAATACCCAGAAATTATTATGGATGGCATATACGCATTACTGGTATTTTTCTGATTAGAAAACATTTATTATTTGCAATATTTGAATAAAGTGAAGAAAAGATACTATTTATCATTTATTAAAGCATTTATGAATATTCCCAAAACATTTATTGTTTTCAACATTTTTCAAAATAAACAGAGGTCAGATTCATGTAGTGAATTAGAAAACAATCAACTTTGATGTTTTATGTTTTCCAAAGTAGTTACAGAATTCATTTAAATCTCTTGTCAAAGTTTGCATAAAGTTTGACTCAGTTTTGAATTTAAATTTGAAAAAGTTTGAAAACATGGGAATGTTTATACTAGGTCGACTCCTAGTCTCGGCTACTGAGTGGTGGGCTCACGCACTAGTTGGCTAGTCTCCGCTAGTGAGTGGTGGGCTCACGCGCTGATTGGACTAGAGGCTTCCAGGTCGCTGACTGGTAGGGCTACCTGGTTGGATGAAACAAAACAAAAATAAAAGGGGGTGCCGGGGATCGAACCCATGACCTCATAGCTGAGGCCCAGCTCGAACTCGACATGGTGATCAAATGGACTGGGCTGAGATTCGTGTTGGGTTAAGGGCTCGCATCTAAGATCAGGTGTCTACTATTGTTGTTACTAACAAATGAAGGTTGCTCGAACTCTGAATCTACCGGTGGCATGATCTTGCGGGGATGACCACAATGGCTACCAAAGGCGGATTGGGGAGTACGAGGGCTCGTTGGAAAGCTGGTTCGACGGTGTACAACTGGACACAAAGTTCTTGCGTTGCGGCATGCTATGGTGTTGTATAGATCAACAAGAACAAAGGGGTGCACGAGCTTCCGTAGACCTCGCTGCCGCGAGCGTCTGATACGTCCAAAATGTATCTACTTTCCCAAACACTTTTGCTATTGTTTTTCCTCTAAACTTGTGTGATTTGGATACAACTAACATGGACTGACACTGTTTTCAGTAGAATTACCTTGGTGTCTAGTTTTTGTGCAGAAAATCAACTATCAGGAAAAATCCCGGAAAATATGCCAAAAATCCTATTTCACCAGAAGACTCACGGAGCCAGAAGACGAGACGGATTAGGGCCACGAGGGGCTCACACCACCTGGCCGCGCCTGGGGGCGGTGTGGCCGCCTTGGCTTCCCCTCAGCCTCTCTCTTCGCCTATAAGTTGCCGCTTGACCTAAAAACCGAGGGGGGTTCGACGTTTTTCCAGAATGAGTTCCGCTACGCCGCCACCACCAGATTCCGCGATTCGGAACCAGAAACTCCATTCTGGCACCCTACCGGGACGGGGAATTGGAGGAGATCATTGCCATCATCATCACAATCGCTTCTCCATCGACCATCCATGTTTCCCCCATCTATGAGTGAGTAATCCCCCGCTGTAGGCTATGGGGATGGTAGGGATTGGATGAGATCATTCATGTAATGGCATCAGATTGTTAGGGCATGGTGCCTAGTATCTATTATTAGTGCTTTTTGACTTTGTTGCAACTTGTTATGCTTAATGCTTGTCACTAGGGCTCAAGTGCCATGATTTCAGATCTGAACATGTTATTGATTCATTATGATAGTATTGTTTATGGTCTTACCTACAAGTTGTATGCACATATTGTTGTCCGGAACCAAAGGCCCCGAAGTAGCAGCAATCGGGATAACCGGAGGGAATGGCTTTGATGTGAGGATCACATGTGTTCACGGAGTGTTAATGCTTTGCTCCGGTGCTCTATTAAAAGGAGCACCTTTATTGCCAGTAGTTCCCTTGAGGCCCCACTGCAAACGGGCTAGCAGGACAAAATATGTTGTGCAAGTTCTCATTGCGAGCATGTATGACTATATATGGAACACATGCCTAGGATTATTTAGTACTTGGATGCTTTATCTTATTTATCTGCAAATGCCCTATGTCTTGATTGCCATATGAATTGTCTTGTCCATGCAACACCCATCCATCCATCCCTATGCCTACCGCGCTTTAATCCTATTGTTTACCGCAATTGTTACTACTGTCTTTACTTTTACTACTGCTATTACTTTACTATTGCTACTACAAAACTGTTGCTACTGATAAACTGCTGTGAGCAAGATTGTTTCCAGGTGCAGCTGAATTGACAAGTCAGTTGTTAAGGCTTATAAATATTCTTTGGCTCCCCTTGTGTCGAATCAATAAATTGGGTTTCACTTCACTCGAAAATACTGTGATACACCCCCTATACTTGTGGGTCATCAAGACTATCTTCTGGCGCCGTTGCCGCGGAGCATAGCTCTATTTATCAAGTTCACTTGGAATCACTATTGTTCGCTGCCATCCATCCATCATGGGTAAGTCTCGTGATGGCAAGGTTCCTATTTTACCATCCACTACAAGGAGAAGTACGGTTCTGAACACCTCTGTTGCTCTTGATTCACCGTCTGTTATGAGTAAGTTCCTTACACCAGCACACACACATGCTACACATACTGCTACTACTGCTGAATATGAAACTTCTGATACTTATGATGCTCCTTCTACTGTGCTTGATAAGAGTGGTTCATTAGGTCCTTTGCTAGATGCTACGATTGCTAGAACTATAGCTGGAAATACTGAAACTCCTAATGAAGACACTACTACACCTGTCAGTTCACCTGAGTCTAGAGAAAGTTATGATATTGAAGATGGTTATATAGAGATGACCGATGAATTTATTAAAGAATGTCAAAACACCCATGATAGGAGTGCTATTAAGAGTCTCCTTGAGAGGCGTACTATAAAACCCAAATTGTCCCCTAATGCTAAGTTTGCTGCATCTCCCATAAACATTAAAGATAAGGATTATGATTTCTCTCTTGATCTATCTTACATAGATAGTGTTGAGAAAGAACCTTTTTGTGGGACTAAGAATGAAAGTGCGGTAGCACATATGACTAAGCTTTCTACCATGAGTGGCTTATTTTCTGATGATATTAAGATGCGCACCTACTTTGTTGCTAAAATTTTCACTTTTTCACTGAAAGGAGAAGCTAAAACTTGGTTTAATAATTTACCTACTGGATCTATTGATAGCCCTGATTGCTTGATCAGTACCTTCCTTCAGAAATATTTTCCTCCTAGTGCTAGACATGCTATTTTGCAGGAACTTTTTGATTTTAAACAGGGAGAAAAAGAGTTATTGCCTGAATCATGGGCAAGGTTTTGTGCTTTGATTCATGCACAAGCTGGATGTCCATTACCTAAGAATGAGCTTCTTGATATATTTTATAATGGACTAACTGAAGAATCTAGGACATACCTGGATAGTTGTGCTGATTGTGTTTTCAGGAATAGGACTCCCAAGGAAGCTGAGGAATTAATGGCTAAAATAAGCAAGAATTATGAAGACTGGACTCCTTCTGAACCAGCTATACCTGCGCCTATGCCAACATCAAAGAAGAGGGGGGTTATTGAACTAAATGATGAAGTGATGAAGGAAGCTAAGAAATGTCTTGAGGAGAAGGGAATTAAAGCTGCAGATGTGAAGAATTTACCTCCTATAGAAGAATTATGTAAGCCAATCCCCCACTCATCCACTATTGAGGTACACTCTCTCCAACATTTTGATGAAGGTGATATTCCTTACTCCAAACCTCCTGATCAATGCTTAGAAGAATTTGATGTTTTTATTGTTAAGCAAGATAATTTTAATAAAAGGGTGCAAAATCATTTAATGGAAAACTCTAGAGCTATTATTGAGTTAAAAGATATTGTGGAAAGAACCTCTAATGATGTTAAAATGCTTGTTAAAATTTTTCAAATGGTTCAAACTCAAATTAATCAGCTTCTTAAGGTACAAAAATACTTGCTAGTTAATGCTGCTAAAGAAAAACATGCTTATGAAATTAGAACTAGAAGTGGTGCTGCTACCTAGGATCCTCTATATCCTGAGGGGCATCCTAAAAGAATTGAGCAGGATTCCCAACAAGCTGAAAATATTGGTACTACTCCTAAGAAAAGAAAAAAGAAACATAAAACCAGTGTAGAACCTTCTGAACCTGCTAAAGATCCTAATAGCATATCTGTCTCTGATGCTGAAACTGAAAGTGGTAATGAAGAAAATGATGCTCCTGATAAAGAAAAAGTTGAAGAAGAGCCTGAAAGGCACACTAAGAATACTAAATACACTAAAGAAGATTTTGTTGCTAAGAAACATGGTAGTGAAAGAGAGCCTTGGGTCCAAAAACCTATGTCTTTCCCTGATAAGAAACACAAGTCAAAGGAAGATGAACACTATAACAAGTTTTGTGAGTGGATGAAACCTTTATTCTTGCAAATTCCTTTGACTGATGCTATTAAATTTCCTCCTTATTCAAAGTATATGAAGGATATTGTCTTGAATAAAAGGAAGATCCCTAATGAAGAAATTTCTACTTTGCTTGCTAATTATTCTTTTAATGGTAGAATTCCAAAGAAACTTGGAGATCTAGGGATTCCAACTATTCCTTGCTCTATTAAAAATAGTTACGTTAGAACTGTTTTGTGTGATTTGGGAGCAGGAGTTAGTGTTATGCCTTTTTCTCTCTATAAGAGATTTCAACTAGAAAAACTAATACCGACTGATATATATTTGCAAATGGCTGATAAATCTACTACTATTACTATTGGTATATGTGAGGATGTACCTGTTCAAGTGGCTCATAATTGCTTGATATTAACTGATTTTTTTGTTCTTGAAATGCCTGAAGATGATAATATGTCTATTATTCTTGGGAGACCTTTTCTTAATACCGCATGAGCTGTTATTAATTGAAATCAAGGAAAGGTGACTTTCAATGTTAATGACAAGGAACATACTGTCTATTTCCCCAAGAAGATTGATAGGACTTACGGTTTGAATTCAATTGAACATGTTGAGGGAATTCAAGTTGGATAAATATATTGTCCCATACCAAGAGAAAAATATGAAACTATTATGATTGGGACCATTGCTATCAAGGTTGAGGTAACATAATCATTAGTGGAATTCAAAGTTTTGTTTCATATAAAATTGTTTTGGTAACAAGACCTGATCAACCTTGTTAACAAAGGGATTTTAATGAACAAAACAATGTTTTCACCATGATTATCTCCGCTTACTTTTATTTTATCCATTTTAGTTTTTCCTTTCATTTAGTTTACTTTTCTGTTGTTAGTTGCTTGCTTATTAGAGTGTCTTAGAACTTCTGAAGTTTTAGCTTTGTTAGCTGTTGCATCATTCCAGAAACCTTTTTCTGTCTGAAAAGCATTCATCTATACCTAGAAATTGCTCAAAAATAAAGTGTCTTGAAAAATTCTAGAAAATTCATATTAAATTTTTACGTGAAAAAGGGGCAGAGAAGTGCCTGGAGAGTACCAGGGGCCCCACCAGGCAGGCACACCACCTGGTGGCGCGCCTGGCCATGGTGTGGGCCACCCTTGGCCCTCCACTCACTCTCTCACTTCCCACTGCTCTCTCTCCCGAGAAAACACCAGTTCATTGCTCGAAATCGTGTTCTTGATGTTCTTGTCCACGATTTTTTGATCTCCTTGCTCAGCCCATCTTTGCTGCTGAAATTTGGAGCATTTGTTCTCCGATATGTAACTCCTCCGCTTGTCCAAGTAGATTTGTGTTTAGCGGTTTATATCTTGAGTATTTTGCTATTGTAGCTGACAGGTTATGAGAACTTGTAAGCTTGTTCAATGCTTAGAGATATTGTTTTGATGCATGTTTAGGCCTCTTACAAGTCCCCATGAGTAGTTCCCTTCATTACGTATTCACTTTGCAATCACTTGTATAATGGATGTTTAAATTTCAGAATAGAAGATGAATGAACACCACCTCAACCAACATGAACTAAGGGTGCCTGAGGTTATGAAGGTTCACCGAGAGGAGGAAGTTTTTCCTTCCATCTATCCATGCCCCGTGTTCATGAGGGCTGCAGGAATTTCCCAGGACTTCCATACTTTAGTTGCTAATGCAAGATTGGAGCATTTTGTGGAAGATGAACCTTGTCAATTTGTGAAACTAACTATGTCTGTAGTGCAGGACTTTCGATTTAGTTGCTCTTTGCCTAACCCCATGGTTCACTACAAAATTTACAATATAGCTGTCGACCTTCCTCTTGATGACTTTTGTGCAGCTATTAAGGTACCTCAGTGGGGATCGTGTGGAAGGATTAAAGAGCGACCTGCACCACTCATGGACTTGTATGCGGAGATTTGCCAAGGGAGAAGCTTCTCGAAGGGGAGCGGGAAAATCCGTAACATTCATCTCCCGTCTATTTGCTACTTTGCTTACTTTATTTCCAAGTGTGTTCTCGCTAGGAAAACTGCTAATAAGTTATCCTCATATGATCTAGCATTCATCTCAGCTGCTTTAAAACGAGATAGGACTTATAACTTGGGTGCCTTGATAGCTTTCCGTCTTGCTGCAAACCGCGAGAAAGGTGGAATTTGTGGAGGCCTCATCGCCTCTCGTTTATTAGCTTTGCATGGTGTAGTGCCTCATCATCTAGACCTACAGTTTCCCATAGAAATGCTTGACCTTAATTCCATGATACAACATAAATTTGTTTCTTCTTGGGCTAATTTGAGTGATTTGTCTAATGAAATAACCTTTCTCAAGGCTGGTTGGAGAAGGAGTAAATCCGAGCGATTTGTTCTTTTGCCTACACCTGTTTTGTTTAACCTTGATACCAGGGTAGGATGGTCACTCACTGAGGAGGAGCTTGATACGTACCTGGGAGAGCTCTCCCAACAGGAGCAGGATACTGGAAGGGAGGTTACAGATGATTCGGTCCAGCCCTCGAATGAGGGGGAGTCTTCATATCAGCAGCCTACCTATGATTGGGGAGCTTCTTCTTCTTCCCAAGGGCCTAACCACAACCATTCTTACAATGACCCGCCTGCTTGGAATCCTTACCCGTGTTGGGGTTGATACCCACTTAGGCCAAAAGCCTAAGCTTGGGGGGAGGTACACCTACATCACACTCATCTCCATATCATGTTTAGTCGGTACTTTGTATATCCATGTTTCGTTCTCTTTTTAGTTTTCGTTCTTTCTTTACTTTTGCTTTCTAAAAACACAAAAGACCAAAAATATTTCCGTTATTTCTCTTTGTTTGCTTCTTCTTCTTTTTTCCTTGGTTTGCTTTTTTACTTTTTGCTTTGTTTGAACTATTCGAATAATCCAAAAAGATTTTTGCTTTGCTTGTTTTTCCTTTTTGTTCTTACCTTTAAAAATTAAAAACAACAAAAATATTTGTTGTTCTTGTTTGGTTTTGTGAAGTTTGTTGCAGGGTTCAGCAGTCCTCACTGGAATTTGGTTTCATGTTATTATTTAAGCCAAACAAGTGAAGGTCAATAATGAGGATTAATGACAACTTGAGGTGTGGTAAGAGGCTGGTAACGAACTCTATTTGTTTTCATTTTTGTACATATACTCATCATTGTGGGCATGCTTAGTCTGTTTATGTAGGGTGTATGTTATTTATGGATGCTTAATAGTTCTTGCTTTCTTATGATCAGCTCCAGCTTGCTAATAGTTTGTAGTGTGTCATATGAATGTTTGCTTGCATTGCTCTATTCATAACTTGGTATGAAACTGTGGTATCCTCCTCTGAATGTTTCACTTGAAATTAACTTGGCACATGCTCATGCATGCATAAGGCTGAAACAATAATCAGTTAAGCCTCAATGAATTATTTTGCCTCAGGGGTCTTGAATCACTTTCATGCCATGATTAGTCCTATTTTGTTGCAAGCATGATTATGACAGTTATTGCTCTCTCGTTTGTCGCTCCCTTGCTATTTCTAGCCTTCACTTGCACTGAGTATGAGCTCTACTCGTGTTTCCAATTCCCCAAAACCATTATTGCCAAAAAGAGTCCACCATACCTACCTATTAGCATCATTTGCTTTTCCGTGCATATTCAATATGCCTTGTTTTCTTCCGAATAAAATGTTTGCTCCTTATCAGAAAGTTAGTTAGTAAAGCTCTCACGAACTTGATGTCACACTTTATTTCTTGCACTTAATAAACCTGAACCATTGTGACTGTCCATGAAAGTTATATGCTTGCAAATTATAGGCTGGGGATTAGCAGAACCGTGCTGTCACGGGGAACGCTTTAAACACCTGTAAATATATACCCAGTTGATATCATGCTCTTTTGTTTACGGATGTCGTCGGTGTGAAATAAAAGGGGAGCTTGTAAGTCCATGGAGTTATGTATGTGTGTTAGAGAAATGCCTGGGCAGCCGGTCTAATCCATGCCTAATCATGGTGGAAACCTGCAGCGTAACCATAATGAGTATCTATGAAGCATTCTTCTTATAAAAAAAGAGAGATAGCTATTGAGAAAAAAGAAAAAAAAGAGATTTGAGAAAAGAGGAAAGAGAGAAAAGGCACCATTTTCCCATGGTAAATAAGGAGAATGCTGAGATATTCGTTGTCTGCTTGCCTTGTCATTTTGATATGGGAATTCTTCCGTATAAACGGGCAAGGGGTACCCCATTAGCGGTTCTCTATGATACACATGTATTTACTATGACAAGAACTTACCGGTAACTAAAGTTGACTAGCATGAGGAGTGGCCCTCGTACTCAAGGGACATGAGATTTCTAGTTTATAGTCTGTCAAGCATATAACTCAGATTGGACCTCACTTTCACCTTAACCATTTAAAGATGCTTATGATAGGGGCAATGAGATCTCAAAGCCTTTTCATTTCCTTGTTGAGTCACCACATATTCTATGAGCACTTTCTTGAGAGCATAGTTGTCATTCTTAGTGTAATATGCTTGTCTCAAAACTTGATTAATTGTGTCATGACCTTGATGCTTGTATCTTTGATATCTTTACTTCTAGTCTTCACTTGAATTTCAGAGGTGCCTTGGCATTTATGTTTGCTCTACAATCACAGGCAAGTGAGATACCATTCTATCATACCTTGTTATGAGCATTGAAATGTTGCTTATGTTTATGTTTCATGCTATTTGATGACCCACAAGTATAGGGGGTGTATCGCAGTATTTTCGAGGGAAGTGAAACCCAATTTATTGATTCGACACAAGGGGAGCCAAAGAATATTTATAAGCCTTAACAACTGAGTTGTCAATTCAGATGCACATGGAAACAATCTTGCTCACAGCAGTTTATCAGTAGCAACAGTTTTGTAGTAGGAATAACAAAGTAATAGCAGTAGTAATGTAAAGACAATAGTGACAATAGCAGTAAACAATGGGATTCGAGTGCGGTAGGCATAGGGATGGATGGACGGGCGTTGCATGGACACGACAATTCACATAGCAATCAGAACATAGGGAAATTGCAGATAAATAAGATAAAGCATCCAAGTACTAGATAATCCTAGGTATGTGTTCCATATATAGTCATACGTGCTCGCAATGAGAACTTACACAACATCTTTTGTCCTGCTAGCCCGTTTGCAGCGGGGCCTCAAGGGAACTATTGGCATTTAAGGTGCTCCTTTTATAGAGCACCGGAGCAAAGCATTAACACATCGTGAACACATGTGATCCTCACATCAAAGACATTCCCTCCGGTTATCCCGATTTCTGTCACTTCGGGGCCTTTGGTTCCGGACAACAACGTGTGTATACAACTTGTAGATAAGACCAGAAACAATACTATCATATTGAATCAATAACATGTTCAGATCTGAAATCATGGCACTCGGGCCCTAGTGACAAGCATTAAGCACAACAAGTCGCAACAAAGTCATAAAGCACTAATAAAAGATACTAGGCACCATGCCCTAACAATCTGATGCCATTACATGAACGATCTCATCCAATCCCTACCATCCCCATAGCCTACAGCGGGGGATTACTCACTCATAGATGGGGGAAACAAGGATGGTCGATGGAGAAGCGATGGTGATGATGATGGCGATGATCTCCTCCAACTCCTCGTCCCGGAAGGGTGCCAGAACAGAGTTTCTGGAGCTGTTTCGTGGAATCTGGTGGTGGTGGTGGAGCGGAACTCCTTCTGGAAAAACGTCGAACCCGCCGAAGTTTTTAGGTCAGAAGGCTCCTAATAGGCAAAGAGAGAGACCGAGGGGGTACCTAGGGGGCCCATGCCATGCCCTGGCGCGGCCAGGCCCAGCCCGCGCCTGGGGTTGGTGTGGCCAGCCCCTGGCCCTCCTCCTTCTCGTATTCTGGCTCCGTGAGTCTTCCAGAAAAATAGGCACTTTGGATTTTGTCCCATCCAATTCCGAGAATATTCATTTTCTGACTTTCCTGGAACCAAAAACAGCAGAAAATAGGCAGCTGGCACTGTGGCTCTTGTTAATAGGTTAGTCCAAGAATTCATATGAAAAGTACTCCAAAGTGTGGACAAAACACAAGAAAGTGGATAAAACCAAGCATGGAGCATCAAAAATTATAGATACATTTGCAATGTATCAACATCCCCAAGCTTAACTCCTGCTCGTCCTCGAGTAGGTAAGTGATAAAAAGAAAGAATAATTTTTGAGGTGACATGCACCATCAAAGACTTGATCAAAATATTTGTAAAACATTCAAAGCTGGGATCATAGTACTTCAATTATAACATGAAAGACAAAGTTCTAGCAATAAGACAAAGAGACTATGATGCAACATGAAAAGGCACAAACAAAAGATTCATGAATAACAATGCCTTGCAAGACGTTTGTTTGTTTCACATAAAAAAACATAGCATAGTGGCATTCAACTTGTCCCTCATAGAGGAGCAAACATAAATGCAAAGAACACCTTCAAAGTTTACAAGAGTGACTAGATACAAATAGTTTAAAATAAGCAATATCAAGGTATGCATCAATCAACAAGTCTTAGGACAATGCACATTGAACTAAGAATGGCCACTATGCTCTCAAGAAAATGCTCATAGAATGTGTGGAGACTCAACAAGGAAATGAACAGGTTTTGAGAAGTTTGAAAGGCTTCCAAATGCCGAAAGTATGGTACTCATTAGCTTTGAGCTCTCATTGCCCCTATCATAAGCATCTTTAAGTGGTTAAGGTTAAAGTGACACAACTAAGAGGACATGCTTGACAAGTTATAAATCAAAGTCTCATGCCCCTTACTTACGAAGACCGATCCTCATGCTACTCAACTTTAGTCACAAGTAAGCTCTTGTCATTGTAAGTATATACGTATCATAGAGAACCGCCAACAGGGTACCCCTTGCACATGATACATGAGCTATCCCATGTAGCACCCCGCTAAAACCACTACTAGAAAATCGCTGTGTTTTTGTGTTGCGCATCATCATGACCGCATGCTCATGTCATCATGCCACATTGCATTTGGGCATCATATTAAACCTTGCCTTTTATTATTGGCTTGCATTTGTTCCTATCCATTATACATGTCTTTGATTTTGGGTTCGTACTAAATTGTATTTGATTTTTTATATATGATAAGTGCCCAATTTGAGCTGAGGGCATATCTCTTTATTTTCATTTCCATCACTAACATGTTGCTACATCTGGTCCATATGAATTCTCTCCATATTCCACCACACATGGTACCATATGGGTTTCTTCGATTTGCTTGGATTTAATTATGCCATATGTATTTGTGTGGATCCTTGCCATCATATATTATCTATATTATCTTGCCTAAAATATACCATACATTGTCCATATGGGTTCTTATTTATTTGCTTTGGATTTAAATCATGCCCATAGGAATGTGTGGTTTATCCATTCAAGTTTGTTCTATTTAAATCCTAGTGCTCTTGTCTCTATCTATCTACACCATCTTCCTGTGACCGTTCTTCTTGTTCAGAATTTTTTGAGCTTTTCTTTTGTTTAAATCCTAAAAGTAACCTCATTGCCTCTCTCATTGGTTCAAACCATATCATGTATTTTTTTCGTGCATTCTCCTACGCCTAAGAGCATTTTTGGAAACACCGTATTTTATTTTCTAAAATATCCGTATGGTATAATATATATTAAGCCGTCATCTCTCTTTGTTATTTTAAAACAAAACAATATTTTTTGGTCTGTTACGTGACCATAAAAGTTTTTCTTATTTTATTAAAAATAAAACAGGCAAAAAGCCCGTCTAAAATTTTGGCCCAAAACTAGTTCCATCTAGTATACTTTGGACTATATAAATAGGCTATTCCCCTTTCTTCTTTCTCCCCAAACCCTAGCCCCAAAATATCTGAGATCCAGATCCGAGAAAAATTTCCTTCTTCTTGCTAAATTCCACCTACCCACTCTTCCGTGTGCCGCCGTGTTGCTCATGTTCCTGTGGCCGTTCGCGGGTGTGCATGACATCCATTGGCCGGTGTGCAATGCCACCGTACCCATCGATCCATTAAAATCCATGCCACCTTGGCTCTTCGTGCAAGCTAGCAGCCACCAAGCGCAGCAGCACAACGTGTGCCCCTGCCCCTTCTCCTCCCGCTCGTGCAGGAGCAGCAACCAGTACTTGGTAGCAGCCGCTCCCCATCTGTAGCGTGTGCACCAGCCAGCCGCGCCGGCTTCTTTTTCTTTCTTTTCTTTTTCCCGGACTGCGCAAACTCAGGTACATCGTGTATCTGACTTCTATTTCCGATTTATCGCATCGGCATCAAGCGCGTCATGCTTCGGTACCTATCCTGCTGATATTGTTTTGTGTTGAGCGACCCTTCGGTCCGTCAGGTGTTCGACGAAATGTGTACAGGAGTTTTGCTTCTGTTTTTAACGTAATCTATCAAAGCGATGTTCCGTGGGTCTTCTACTTTCACCAAGATGATCATCACTTTGTCACACGACACTGGTACTTGCCGTCCAATGATGCTGCCCTATCGATACGTCCCCTTCCGTGATGCCGGATATGATCTCTTTTTCACCTATAACTTGAAGATGGCTTCTTCGACTCTGATCCGAGAGCCGTGAGACGTCAACCCTATCATATTTTATATAAAATGAGATATATCTTGTTGCATATAATCATACATGCTTCCATACATATGTTGTATTTTGGGGTACTTCGTGGACTCACCTAATAATTAAATATGGAGTCCATATGCGGGCTTTTCTAATCTTATATTGGCTCCATTTAAATTTGCGTAGAGAACCGATGCCATGTTTCGTCTTATTAATACAAGATTTAAAATGTAGGGTATCTAAACAACATGAACCACTTAATTAATTGTCGGGACCCCGGTTCCGCTTAATTTTGTCTAGTCGCATCGCATCTATGCCATGCCATGCATCATATCATAAACATGCCGATTCTTCTTCTATAATATTAAATATTGCATCCGGTGTTTCTTCTAGTGTTTTGTTCTTCGCGGATTAGGCCGTTGAGTGGATGCGAGTATCGGCAAGTTCTCCAGATATGAACCTTCGACTATGTTTTCTCAGGCGAGCATCTCTCTCCCTTTTACCTATTTTGCATTTATAGTCTTTATTTCCTCCTGTTGATCTATTGCTATCCGTATTGCGATATTTTAGTTCCGTACCCGATATATTCCGTGCAGCCTCTATATTGCCTTGGACACGTCCTATTACCTGTTGTTTGGTAGATAGCTGGCCTTGCGAGTTGTAGTTGCTTGCTCAGGTGCGATCTTGTGTTGTCGAGTACCACAGTTGTTGGAATGCTGGCAGATATTTATGGTGGAAAGGATCATGTCTTTAGTTACAACTATTAAATTACTGTGATAACTAATGAAAGAGGCACCGGTGGACAATATATGCTATTTGGTGTTTATGTCCACTTGTGTCCCGTAGACCCCGAGTATTTGATTCCTGTTCCTTGACTATTCGCACTATCCATAGGATCCCCCTGAGCCAGAGCTTGATTTATTTCTATTTCTTGGGGCCACAAACTAGTTTGGGGTTTTATTTACTATCCTGTACTTATGCCATGCTTTACAGCTTTATTTAAGATTGTCCGTGGAGCACCTGTACTGTTTTGGATGCGGAGTGTTTTCACGGTATCGACAAGCCCAATCACATTTTCGGGTTCCTAGTCGTTTACAGCCATTGACGCAAACCTTGGGTCCGTCTCAGAGTCGGCCAACTTCGTTGCGGGTAGCTTAATGGGGTGCCCCCCCTGAAATATTTTATGAATCCGGTGATCGCTTTGTCGTCAATGCCTCGTTGGGTTTTGAGTTTGTTTTTCCGAGGTTGATCGAGTGTGTGTTGCTATTTGTGCACCCCTGCAGGGTAAATCTTTCTGAAAGCCGTGTCCGCGGTTATGGACGACTTGGAGCACAGTTTCTTGATCATAGACAAGCATAACTAAAGTAGTGCTATAAATTTGACTTAATATGTGACTAGTAATCAGATTCAAATACAACGGAATGTATATTAAAATTGTCAACTGTGTGAGTTCCTTAGTCCGACTTCCTCGTTTGGTCTCGAGGGGGAAATACCAAGATGGGTTTGTTTGGTGTTAGCTTCAGGTTGGATCCGAACTGGTCTTTCTTAACCCTCTCTGATAACCGCCAGTTGTCTTGAGTCTCTATAGGTTGTTTAGTGCCGCTGCGCTGCCGCTCAACCCACCATACCTGTGTAGGCGAGGACCGTGGAATTCTAGCCTCGCCATGTACTGGCCTCAGTACTGACGCTCCTCTTTTTCCGTTGTCCTTTGTCGGCACCCCTTTTGTTTTAGCAGGTTTGAGATCGATGTCGTTAGCAGGGTTACCCTTCCGGCTTGGCCTGGGCAGGGTTATGGACGCCATTGGTTATTCTTCAGGGCTCTTAGCCCCATTTGCATCTTATCCGTACTCGGATGTTGTATCGTTTTCAAGGTTATTTGGATCTTTATAGTGTATATCTGTATTCTTGACTCTTGGATTCGTGCTGTATATATATATATCTGTTCTGTGGGTCCCATCGAGGACTGTTGTGTAATGGTATTACTTCGTTTTCCATCCGCACGAAAGTGTCTGGTGGGCGTCCTTGAATCGTTTCTATGCCGGTTTGGCGGAAAGGGCTAAAACTTGCATAGAGCCGATTCGAGGGTGTTACAGAGTGGTATCAGAGCTCAGCAGTTGCGATACCCCACTGGTCCAGCCTGTAGGATAATCTAGCTAACGGCCGAAGTAGAGAGTCAAAACTATTTTGCAAAATCGGTTGGATAGATCTGATTAGGTCTGCTTTTACTCCTTATCCCTCTGCTATTCTCGTCTTACCTCTGCGTGTTTTGAATCTGCTCTCTTATCTTTTCTTCGGGTCCAGGAATTCTCGTGGTTGAGTTTCCGTCGTACCTTCAGGGTTTCGCTTCCTCCTTTGGTAACGGTGCTTCTACATCCGGTCTTCGTGCTATCTGAGGAATCCTTCATTTGTTGGACTTCTCGTTGTTCCTCCTTTGTGCCTTCCGGTGTTTCCAACATGACAACATCATCTACGCCAGATCCGATGCAGAGCCTGCATCACTCTTTTGTTTCCGAACCTCGCTTGTCGAGATCTTTAGTCTGAATCTGAGAGTTGGTTGCATAATTCTTCTATTCATGTATGGAGTAATGATATGAGTGCGGGATGGAGTCGCGACCATACCACTACTTTTATCATTCGCTTTTGTATATTGAATCGGTGGATCCAGTAATTTTACTCCGTCCATGGAAATTAGAGGTGGCTTTATTTGTGGATCCCTTTACCTTCGTCCTTTGTTTCCCAGAGTGTTCTCTCGACGATCACAGACAACGACCTCTTGTTAGTGGTGTCGCGAGCATCTACACAAAGCGAGAAGATTCAGATCGCCAGCCTTCTTCCCTGGACCATGAGGCGGATCTCGAGGGCGAGATCCCTTGTTAGTGGTGTCGAATTGTAGCACCCCGCTAAAACCACTATTAGAAAATCGTTGTGTTTTTGTGTTGCGCATCATCATGACCGCATGCTCATGTCATCATGCCACATTGCATTTGGGCATCATACTAAATCTTGCCTTTTATTATTGGCTTGCATTTGTTCCTATCCATTATACATGTCTTTGATTCTGGGTTCGTACTAAATTGTATTTGATTTTTTATATATGCTAAGTGCCCAATTTGAGCTGAGGGCATATCTCTTCATTTTCATTTCCATCACTAACATGTTGCTACATCTGGTCCATATGAATTCTCTCCATATTCCACCACACATGGTACCATATGGGTTTCTTCGATTTGCTTGGATTTAATTATGCCATATGTATTTGTGTGGATCCTTGCCATCATATATTATCTATATTATCTTGCCTAAAATATACCATACATTGTCCATATGGGTTCTTATTTATTTGCTTTGGATTTAAATCATGCCCATAGGAATGTGTGGTTTATCCATTCAAGTTTGTTCTATTTAAATCCTAGTGCTCTTGTCTCTATCTATCTACACCATCTTCCTGTGACCGTTCTTCTTGTTCAGAATTTTTTGAGCTTTTCTTTTGTTTAAATCCTAAAAGTAACCTCATTGCCTCTCTCATTGGTTCAAACCATATCATGTATTTTTTTCGTGCATTCTCCTACGCCTAAGAGCATTTTTGGAAACACCGTATTTTATTTTCTAAAATATCCGTATGGTATAATATATATTAAGCCGTCATCTCTCTTTGTTATTTTAAAACAAAACAATATTTTTGATGCATTACGTGACCATAAAAGTTTTTCTTATTTTATTAAAAATAAAACAGGCAAAAAGCCCGTCTAAAATTTTGGCCCAAAACTAGTTCCATCTAGTATACTTTGGACTATATAAATAGGCTATTCCCCTTTCTTCTTTCTCCCCAAACCCTAGCCCCAAAATATCTGAGATCCAGATCCGAGAAAAATTTCCTTCTTCTTGCTAAATTCCACCTACCCACTCTTCCGTGTGCCGCCGTGTTGCTCATGTTCCTGTGGCCGTTCGCGGGTGTGCATGACATCCATTGGCCGGTGTGCAATGCCACCGTACCCATCGATCCATTAAAATCCATGCCACCTTGGCTCTTCGTGCAAGCTAGCAGCCACCAAGCGCAGCAGCACACCGTGTGCCCCTGCCCCTTCTCCTCCCGCTCGTGCACAGGAGCCTGGCAACCAGGTACTTGGTAGCCGCGCCGCTCCCTTGTCCTACGCGTGTGCACCAGCCAGCCATGCCGGCTTCTTTTTCTTTCTTTTATTTTCTCCCGGGCTACGCAAACTCAGGAACATCGTGTATCTGACTTCTATTTCTGATTTATCGCATCGGCATCAAGCGCGCCAAGCTTCGGTACTTATCTTGCTGATATTGTTTTGTGTTGAGCGACCCTTCTGTCCGTCAGGTGTTCGACGAAATGTGTACAGGAGTTTTGCTTCTGTTTTTCAACGTAATCTATTACAGCGATGTTCCGTGGGTCTTCTACTTTCACCAAGATGTTCATCACTTTGTCACACGACACTGGTACTTGCCGTCCAATGATGCCGCCCTGTCGATACGTCCCCTTCCGTGATGCCGGATATGATCTCTTTTTCACCTATAACTTGAAGATGGCTTCTTCGACTCTGATTCGAGAGCCATGAGACCTCAACCCTATCATATTTTATATAAAATGAGATATATCTTGTTGCATATAATCATACATGCTTCCATATATATGTTGTATTTTGGGGTACTTCGTGGACTCACCTAATAATTAAATATGGAGTCCATATGCGGGCTTTTCTAGTCTTATATTGGCTCCATTTAAATTTGTGTAGAGAACCGATGCCATGTTTCGTCTTATTAATACAACATTTAAAATGCGGGGTATCTAAACAACATGAACCACTTAATTAATTGTCGGGACTCCGGTTCCGCTTAATTTTGTCTAGTGGCATCGCATCTATGCCATGCCATGCATCATATCATAAACATGCCGATTCTTCTTCCGTAGTATTAAATATTGCATCTGGTGTTTCTTCTAGTGTTTTGTTCTTCGCGGATTAGGCCGTTGAGTGGATGCGAGTATCGGCAAGTTCTCCGGATATGAACCTTCGACTATGTTTTCCCAGGCGAGCATCTCTCCCCCTTCTACCTATTTTGTATTTATAGTCTTTATTTCCTCCTGTTGATCTATTGCTATCCATATTGCGATGTTTTAGTTCCGTACCCGATATATTCCGTGCAGCCTCTATATTGCCTTGGACACCTCCTATTACCTGTTGTTTGGTAGATAGCTGGCCTTGCGAGTTGTAGTTGCTTGCTCAGGTGCGATCTTGTGTTGTCGAGTACCACAGTTGTTGGAATGCTGGCAGATATTTATGGTGGAAAGGATCATGTCTTTAGTTACAACTATTAAATTGTTGTGATAACTAATGAAAGAGACACCAGTGGGCAATATATGCTATTTGGTGTTTATGTCCACTTGTGTCCCGTAGGCCCCGAGTACTTGATTCCTGTTCCTTGACTATTCGCACTATCCACATCCGGGAGACCCTATGGGATCCCCCTGAGCCAGAGCTTGATTTATTTCTATTTCTTGGGGCCACAAATTAGTTTGGGGTTTTATTTACTATCCTGTACTTATGCCATGCTTTACAGCTTTATTTAAGATTGTCCGTGGAGCACCTGTACTGTTTTGGATGCGGAGTGTTTTCACGGTATCGACAAGCCCAATCACATTTTCGGGTTCCTAGTCGTTTACAGCCATTGACGCAAACCTTGGGTCCGTCTCGGAGTCGGCCAACTTCATTGCGGGTAGCTTAATGGGGTGGCCCTCCTGAAATATTTTATGAATCCTGTGATCGCTTTGTCGTGAATGCCTCGTTGGGTTTTGAGTTGGTTTTTCCGAGGTTGATCGAGTGTGTGTTGCTATTTGTGCACCCCTGCAGGGTAAATCTTTCTGAAAACCGTGTTCGCGGTTATGGACGACTTGGAGCACAGTTTCTTGATCATAGACAAACATAACTAAAGTAGTGCTATAAATTTGACTTAATATGTGACTAGTAATCAGATTCAAATACAACGGAATGTATTTTAAAATTGCCAACTGTGTGAGTTCCTTGGTCCGACTTCCTCGTTTGCTCTCGAGGGGAAATACCAGGATGAGTTTGTTGGTGTTAGCTTCAGGTTGGATCCGAATAGGTCTTTCTTAACTCTCTGTGATAACCGAGTCTCTATAGGTTGTTTAGTGCCGCTGCGCTGCCGCTCAGCCCACCATACTTGTGTAGGCGAGGACCGCCGAATTCTAGCCTCGCCATGTACTGGCCTCAGTACTGACGCTCCTCTTTTTCCTTTGCCCTTTGTCGGCACCCCTTTTGTTTTAGCAGGTTTGAGATCGATGTCGTTAGCAGGGTTACCCTTCCGGCTTGGTCTGGGCAGGATTATGGACGCCATTGGTTATTCTTCAGGGCTCTTAGCCCCATTTGCATCTTATCCGTACTCGGATGTTGTATCGTTTTCAAGGTTATTTGGATCTTTGTAGTGTATATCTGTATTCTTGACTCTTGGATTCGTGTTGTATATATATATCTGTTCTGTGGGTCCCATTGAGGACTGTTGTGTAATGGTATTACTTCGTTTTCCACCCGCACGAAAGTGCCTGGTGGGCGTCCTTGAATCGTTTCTATGCGGGTTTGGCAGAAAGGGCTAAAACTTGCACAGGGCCGATTCGAGGGTGTTACAGAGTGGTATCAGAGCTCAGTGATTCGATACTTACCGGTCCAGCCTATAGGATAACCTAGCTAACGGCCGAAGTAGAGAGTCAAAACTATTTTGCAAAATCGGTTGGAT
Source organism: Avena insularis (assembly GCA_023614405.1). Classification (NCBI taxonomy): domain Eukaryota; kingdom Viridiplantae; phylum Streptophyta; class Magnoliopsida; order Poales; family Poaceae; genus Avena; species Avena insularis. The sequence goes on along the minus strand of CM042690.1, from coordinate 257,953,646 downwards.
AGATCTAATTAGGTCTGCTTTTACTCCTTATCCCTCTGCTATTGTCCTCTTACCTCTGCGTGTTTTGAATCTGCTCTCTTATCTTTTCTTCGGGTCCAGGAATTCTCGTGGTTGGGTTTCCGTCGTACCTTCAGGGTTTCGTTTCCTCCTTTGGTAACGGTGCTTCTACATCCGGTCTTCGTGCTATCTGAGGAATCCTTCATTTGTTGGACTTCTCGTTGTTCCTCCTTTGTGCCTTCCGGTGTTTCCAACGTGACGACATCATCTACGCCAGATCCGATGCAGAGCCTGCATCACTCTTTTGTTTCCAAACCTCGCTTGTCGAGATCTTCAGTCTGAATCTAAGAGTTGGTTGCATAATTCTTCTATTCATGTATGGAGTAATGATATGAGTGCGGGATGGAGTCGCGACCATACCACTACTTTTATCATTCGCTTTTGTATATTGAATCGGTGGATCCAGTAATTTTACTCCGTCCATGGAAATTAGAGGTGGCTTTATTTGTGGATCCCTTTACCTTCGTCCTTTGTTTCCCAGAGTGTTCTCTCGACGATCATGTACAACGACCTCTTGTTAGTGGTGTCGCGAGCATCTACACAAAGCGAGAAGATTCAGATCGCCGGCCTTCTTCCCTCGACCATGAGGCGGATCTCGAGGGCGAGATCCCTTGTTAGTGGTGTCGAATTGTAGCACCCCGCTAAAACCACTATTAGAAAATCGTTGTGTTTTTGTGTTGCGCATCATCATGACCGCATGCTCATGTCATTATGCCATATTGCATTTGGGCATCATATTAAATCTTGCCTTTTATTATTGGCTTGCATTTGTTCCTATCCATTATACATGTCTTTGATTTTGGGTTCGTACTAAATTGTATTTGATTTTTTATATATGCTAAGTGCCCAATTTGAGCTGAGGGCATATCTCTTCATTTTCATTTCCATCACTAACATGTTGCTACATCTGGTCCATATGAATTCTCTCCATATTCCACCACACATGGTACCATATGGGTTTCTTCGATTTGCTTGGATTTAATTATGCCATATGTATTTGTGTGGATCCTTGCCATCATATATTATCCATATTATCTTGCCTAAAATATACCATACATTGTCCATATGGGTTCTTATTTGTTTTCTTTGGATTTAAATCATGCCCATAGGAATGTGTGGTTTATCCATTGAAGTTTGTTCTATTTAAATCCTAGTGCTCTTGTCTCTATCTATCTACACCATCTTCCTGTGACCGTTCTTCTTGTTCAGAATTCTTTGAGCTTTTCTTTTGTTTAAATCCTAAAAGTAACCTCATTGCCTCTCTCATTGGTTCAAACCATATCATGTATTTTTTTCGTGCATTCTCCTAAGCCTAAGAGCATTTTTGGAAACACCGTATTTTATTTTCTAAAATATCAATACAGTATAATATATATTAAGCCGTCATCTCTCTTTGTTATTTTAAAATAAAACAATATTTTTCGGTCTGGTACGTGACCATAAAAGTTTTTCTTATTTTACTAAAAATAAAACAGGCAAAAAGCCCGTCTAAAATTTTGGCCCAAAACTAGTCTCATTTAGTCTACTTTGGACTATATAAATAGTCTATTTCCCTTCTTCTTTCTCCCCAAACCCTAGCCCCAAAATATCTGAGATCCAGATCTGAGAAAAATTTCCCTCTTCTTCTTGCTAAATTCCACCTACCCACTCTTTTCCGTGTGCCGCCGTGTTGCTCATGTTCCTGTGGCCGTTCGTGGGTGTGCATGACATCCATCGGCCGGTGTGCAATGCCACCGTACCCATCGATCCATTAAACTCCATGCCACCTTGCCTCTTCGTACAAGCTATCAGCCACCAGCCTTGACATCACAGTAGCTGCCGCCTGCCCCCTTCGCGCACAAGACAGAGCACGGCAACCAGGTACTTGGTAGCCGCGTCGCTCCCTTGTCCTGCGCGTGTGCACCAGCCAGCCGCGCCGGCTTCTTTTTCTTTCTTTTCTTTTCTCCCGGGCTGCGCAAACTCAGGTACATCGTGTATCTAACTTCTATTTCCAATTTATCGCATCGGCATTAAGCGCGCCAAGCTTCGGTACCTATCCTGTTGATATTGTTTTGTGTTGAGCGACCCTTCTGTCCGTCAGGTGTTCGACGAAATGTGTACAGGAGTTTTGCTTCTGTTTTTCAACGTAATCTATCTCAGCGATGTTCCGTGGGTCTTCTACTTTCACCAAGATGATCATCACTCTGTTACACGACACTGGTACTTGCCTTCCAATGATGCCGCCCTGTCGATACGTCCCCTTCCGTGATGCCGGATATTATCTCTTTTTCACCTATAACTTGAAGATGGCTTCTTCGCCTCTGATCCGAGCCGTGAGACCTCAACCCTATCATATTTTCTATAAAATGAGATATATCTTGTTGCATATAATCATACATGCTTGCATACATATGTTGTAGTTTGGGATACTTTGTCGACTCACCTAATAATTAAATATGGAGTCCATATGCGGGCTTTTCTAGTCTTATATTGGCTCCATTTAAATTTGTGTAGAGAACCGATGCCATGTTTTGCCTTATTAATACAACATTAAAAATGCGGGGTATCTAAACAACATGAACCACTTAATTAATTGTCGGGACCCCGGTTCCGCTTAATTTTGTCTAGTCGCATCGCATCTATGCTATGCCATGCATCATATCATAAACATGCCGATTCTTCTGCAGTAGTATTAAATATTGCATCCGGTGTTTCTTCTAGTGTTTTGTTTTTCGCGGATTAGGCCGTTGAGTGGATGCGAGTATCGGCAAGTTCTCCGGATATGAACCTTCGGCTATGTTTTCCCAGGCGAGCATCTCTCCCCTTCTACCTATTTTGCATTTATAGTCTTTATTTCCTCCTGTTGATCTATTGCTATCCGTATTGCGATGCTTTAGTTCCATACCCGATATATTCCGTGCAGCCTCTATATTGCCTTGGACACCTCTTATTACCTGTTGTTTGGTAGATAGCTGGCCTTGCGAGTCGTAGTTGCTTGCTCAGGTGCGATCTTGTGTTGTCGAGTACCATAGTTGTTGGAATGCTGGCAGATGTTTATGGTGGAAAGGATCATGTCTTTAATTACAACTATTAAATTGCTGAGATAACTAATGAAAGAGGCACCGGTGGGCAATATATGCTATTTGGTTTTTATGTCCACTTGTGTACCGTAGTCCCCGAGTACTTGATTCCTGTTCCTTGACTATTCGCACTATCCACATCCGGGAGACCTTATGGGATCCCCCTGAGCCAGAGCTTGATTCATTTCTATTTCTTGGGACTACAAACTAGTTTGGGGTTTTATTTACTATCCTGTACTTATGCCATGCTTTACCGCTTTATTTAAGATTGTGCGTGCAGCACCTGTACTGTTTTGGATGCGGAGTGATTTCGCGGTATCGACAAGCCCAGTCACATTTTCGGGTTCCCAGTCGTTTAGAGCCATTGACGCAAACCTTGGGTCCGTCTCGGAGTCGGCCAACTTCGTTGCGGGTAGCTTAATGGGGTGGCCCCCTGAAATATTTTATGAATCCTATGATCGCTTTGTCGTGAATGCCTCGTTGGGTTTTGAGTTGGTTTTTCTGAGGTTGATCGAGTGTGTGTTGCTATTTGTGCACCCCTGCAGGGTAAATCTTTCTGAAATCCGTGTCCGCGGTTATGGACGACTTGGAGCACAGTTTCTTGATCATAGACAAGCATAACTAAAGTAGTGCTATAAATTTGACTTAATATGTGACTAGTAATCAGATTCAAATACAACGGAATGTATATTAAAATTGCCAACTATGTGAGTTCCTTGGTACGACTTCTTTGTTTGGTCTCGAGGGGGAAATACCAGGATGGGTTTGTTTGGTGTTAGCTTCAGGTTGGATCCGAATAGGTCTTTCTTACCCCTCTCTGATAACCGCCAGTTGTCTTGAGTCTCTATAGGTTTTTTAGTGCCGCTGCGCTGCCGCTCAGCCCACCATACCTGTGTAGGCGAGGACCGCCAAATTCTAGCCTCGCCATGTACTGGCCTCATTACTGACGCTCCTCTTTTTCCTTTGCCCTTTGTCGGCACCCCTTTTGTTTTAGCAGGTTTGAGATCGACGTCGTTAGCAGGGTTACCCTTCCGGCTTGGCCTGGGCAGGGTTATGGACGCCATTGGTTATTCTTCAGGGCTCTTAGCCCCATTTGCATCTTATCCGTACTCGGATGTTGTATCGTTTTCAAGGTTATTTGGATCTTTGTAGTGTATATCTGTATTCTTGACTCTTGGATTCGTGTTGTATATATATATCTGTTCTGTGGGTCCCATTGAGGACTGTTGTGTAATGGTATTACTTTGTTTTCCACCCGCACGAAAGTGCCTGGTGGGCGTCCTAGAATCGTTTCTATGCGGGTTTGGCGGAAAGGGCTAAAACTTGCATAGGACCGATTCGAGGGTGTTACATCCCATAATCAAAATGACAAGGCAAGCAGACAATGAGCATCTCAGCGATCTTTTTATTTACTATGTGCATAGATTTTTATTGAGGATGCTTCATAGAATGCTCATTATGGTTATGCTGCAAGTTTCTACCATGATTAGGCATGGCTTAGGCTAGGGGCCCATGCGTTTATCTAACATACATACAAACTCCATAATCTTACAAGTTCCACTTTTATTTCACACCGCCGGGATCCATAAGTAAAAGAACATGATATCAACTAGGTACTAAGTACCAGTGCAATGTTGAAAACATTCCCCATGATACATGGTTCTGCTAACTTCAACTTATAAAGCGCAAGCATATACGCAACAAAGAAGGACCCAATGGTTCAAGTTTATTAAGTGCGAGAAAATAAAGTGTGCCATCAAGTTCGTGAGAGCTTTACTAACTAACTTTCTCATAACAAGCAAACATTTTATTCGGAAGAAAACAAGGCATAATGAATATGCACGGAAGTAGCAAATGATGCTAATAGGTAGGTATGGTGGACACTTTTGGCAATATTTGGTTTTAGGAAATTGGAAACATGAGTAAAACATACTCAGTGAAAGTGAAGGCTAGCAATAGTAAGGGAGCGACAAACGAGAGAGCAATCATGGCCATAATCATGCAGAGCGACAAAACATCATTGATCAAAGCATAAGGTGATACTACAAGTTGAAAACTAAAGGATCATAAAGGCTTATGGTGACCTGGAATAGTCATAACATGGTGTGAGCATGTGCCAAGTCAACCCAAATAAAGCATCAATGGAGAATACCATAATACTATGCTTTAATATGCTAAAACAACGCATGATTCATCCAAGTCATATTAAGCAATCTCAATTGTTTATAACAAGTGATGCTACAACAAAGAATACTAAGCATAAAGCCAAAACAATATCAAGCATGGAATGACAAAGCATAGGCCACAGTCAAAAACAAGCTCTCTTTACCACTTAAGCATGAGCTTTCCTACTCTTTTCCAATCCAAACCAAACTATTTGAACACCAATGTATGAAAGAGGAGGTCCAACCAATTTATTCAGAAAACTAAGCAAACCAAGCAAACTAAAAACCAAAATGAAAACGAAAAAGAAGACGCTCCAAGAACAACACAACTATGCATGAAACAATAAAAATAAAGCGTTTGGAAGAAACCTGAAATTTTTATTGATGAAGAAGGGGATGCCTTGGGCATCCCCAAGCTTTGACGCTTGTACTTCCTAGATATTTCTTGGGGTGACACGCGTGGCATCTCCAGGCTTGGGCTTTAGTCCATCCTTCATCTCATTACTCATTCCTTCCATACATCTAAAATTTTTCCTTCATACAAAACTTCACACAATCTTTATTAGCAACATTAGTGCACTTAAGATAAATAAGTCTTAAGGTTCAGTTCGAACACCAAATAAACTTCTATTAGGACACTACATACTGTAGCACTTCCCTCAAAAAGCTCAATTCCCAAAAGAACTCAGGAAGGAACCAACAAGAAGCAAATGCAGAAAATGGTAGAAATCTGTCAAAACAGACCAGCAGGTAAAGACGAATTTTTTCGAAGAACTTATGTTGCTCAAATCAAAAAGTGTTGAACTAACGAAAGTTAGATAATAACCTGGGGCAAAAGCACAAAACATTAAAGCTTAATCCGACATACAGAGCTCTCTCACGAATTTTTATGGTGAAGCACAAAAATCTGTTTCGGGACAACAACTTTCCCAATCATTACTTCTCTCTCATTAGAGGTTATTACTGAAGTAATAGCTTCCAAGACTCATCTAAAACTTTTGGGTTATCTCCCAATAAGTACTTTTCTTTAACTCCTTTAAGTTAGGCATAAGGAAAAACTGAAATGGATAGAATAGAAGTAAGCGGAGATAATCATGGTGAAAACATTGTTTTGTTCAATGAAATCCTTTTGTTAACAAGGTTGATCAGGTCTTGTTACCAAAACAATTTTATATGAGACAAAACTTTGTATTCCACTAATGATTATGTTACCTCAACCTTGATAGCAATTGTCCCAATCATAATAGTTTCAAATTTTTCTCTAGGTATGGGACAATATATTTCTCCAACTTGAATGCCTTCAACATGTTCAATTGAATTCAAACCATAAGTCCTTTCAATCTTATTGGGGAAATAGACAGTATGTTCCTTGTCATTAACATTGAAGGTCACCTTCCCTTGATTACATTTAATAACAGCTCCTACAGTATTTAAGAAAAGGTCTCCCAAGAATAATAGACATATTATCATCTTCAGGCATGTTAGTTTGAGAGGATGCTCTCATAAGAAATATGAGTTGAAGTAAAAGAGAGCATCAAGAAGCAAATTCAAAACATATTTAAGTCTAACCCACTTTCTATGCATAGGAATCGTGTATGCATATAAATTCGCAAAGAACAAAGTGACAGGCATAGGAAGATAAAACAAGAGTAACTTCAAAACTTTCAGCACATAGAGAGGTGTTTCAATACCATGAAAACTTCTACAACCATATTTTCCTCTCTCATAATAATTTTCAGTAGCCTCATGAATAAACTCAACAATATAACTATCACATAAAGCATGCTTTTCATGATCTACAAGCACTAGAGCTTTATTATAAACATTTTCAAAAGAAACCTCAGGAACATAACATTCATTCTCCTTTAGTAAGCATGGGGGTCAATCAAATAATGTAAGGGATAAAGAGTTACTCTCATTAGAAGGTAGGCATGGGTAGCTAATCCATTCTTCCTCCTTTTGTTCATCACTCTCCTTCTCTTTTTCATCTAATGAGATTTCAGGTTCATCAATTTCCTCTTCCATAGGATCCTGCAAGGCATTAGTCTCTTCCATTTGTGGAAAGCATCTATTAAAATATTCAAGAATATAGCCATTTTCATCCTTGTAATTATCAAACCAAAATTTAAGTATACCATAAACCTCATACTTATAATGTGAATCATCAATATTTTCAAGCAAACTAGCAAGTTCAAATGCACCCTTCCAAGCAATAAATTCCTCAATTTGTTCCACCTCATAAAGGTCATAATTTCCCTTAACATAGGAAGATATGGTATCATTATCATTATACTCACATTGAAAAGGGAGGTGTTTGTACCTCCTACAGCAACACGATTTATCAAGGCAATAAGTAACATTATAAGTAGAGCACACATTTCTAGCAATGGTATACAATCTATCAATTTGTCCCCATAAGTGTTTCCCTTTTTGTGACAAGCGGTGTTCCTTATAATAATATTTTTGATCTTCCGTGAACCCACCTTGCCAATAAGATTCAGTTTCAAAGAAACCAACCATTGACAACAAGCATGATAAAGCAAGACAATAACAGACCAACGAAAATAACAACTAGAGTAGGAACCAATTTTTTTTGTATTTTTGATAAAGAAACAAGCAAACAAGGAGAAAATAAACTTAGCTTGAACAATAGTGATTCCAAGTGGACTTGATAAATAAAGCTATGCTCCCCGGCAACGGCGCTAGAAAATAGTCTTGATGACCCACAAGTGCTCTACTCGTTTGTCGCTCCCTTGCTATTGCTAGCCTTCACTTGCACTGAGTATGAGCTCTACTTGTGTTTCCAATTCCCCAAAGCCAATATTGCCAAAAGAGTCCACCATACCTACCTGTTAGCATCATTTGCTTTTCCATGCATATTCAATATGCCTTGTTTTCTTCCGAATAAAATGTTTGCTCGTCATGAGAAAGTTAGTTAGTAAAGCTCTCACGAACTTGATGGCACACTTTATTTCTCGCACTTAATAAACCTGAACCATTGTGACTGTCCATGAAAGTTATATGCTTGCAAATTATAGGCTGGGGATTAGCAGAACCGTGCTATCACGGGGAACGCTTTCAACACCAATAAATATATACCCAGTTGATATCATGCTCTTTTGTTTACGGATGTCATCGGTGTGAAATAAAAGGGGAGCTTGTAAGTCCATGGAGTTATGTATGTGTGTTAGAGAAATGCCTGGGCCACCGGTCTAATCCATGCCTAATCATGGTGGAAACCTGCAGCATAACCATAATGAGTATCTATGAAGCATTCTTCTTATAAAAAAAGAGAGATAGCTATTGAGAAAAAAGAAAAAAAAAGAGATTTGAGAAAAGAGGAAAGAGAGAAAAACCACCATTTTCCCATGGTAAATAAGGAGAATGCTGAGATATTCGTTGTCTGCTTGCCTTGTCATTTTGATATGGGAATTCTTCCATATCAACGGGCAAGGGGTACCCTGTTGGCGGTTCTCTATGATACACATGTATTTACTATGACAAGAACTTACTGGTAACTAAAGTTGACTAGCATGAGGAGTGGCCCTCGTACTCAAGGGACATGAGATTTCCAGTTTATGTCAGCATATAATAATTGGACCTCACTTTCACCTTAACCATTTAAAGATGCTTATGATAGGGGCAATGAGATCTCAAAGCTAATGAGTACCATACTTTCATCATTTTGAAGCCTTTCAAACTTTTCAAAACCATTTCATTTCCTTGTTGAGTCACCACATATTCTATGAGCACTTTCTTGAGAGCATAGTTGTCATTCTTAGTGTAATATGCTTGTCTCAAAACTTGATTAATTCTGTCATGACCTTGGTGCTTGTATCTTTGATATCTTTTCTTCTAGTTTTCACTTGAACTTCAGAGGTGCCTTGGCATTTATGTTTTCTCTACAATCAAAGGCAAGTGAGATACCATTCTATCATACCTTTTTAGGAGCATTGCAATGTTGCTTATGTTTATGTTTCATGCTATTTGATGACCCACAAGTATAGGGGGTGTATCGTAGTATTTTCGAGGGAACTGAAACCCAATTTATTAATTCGACACAAGGGGAGCCAAAGAATATTTATAAGCCTTAACATCTGAGTTGTCAATTCAGCTGCACATGGAAACAATCTTGCTCACAACAGTTTATCAGTAGCAATAGTTTTGTAGTAGGAATAACAAAGTAATAGCAGTAGTAATGTAAAGACAGTAGTGACAATAGCAGTAAACAGTTGGATTCAAGTGCGGTAGGCATAGGGATGGATGGACGGGTGTTACATGGACACGACAATTCACATAGCAATCAGAACATAGGGCAATTGCAGATAAATAAGATAAAGCATCCAAGTACTAGATAATCCTAGGCATGTGTTCCATATATAGTCATACGTGCTCGCAATGAGAACTTACACAACATCTTTTGTCCTGCCAGCCCGTTTGCAGCGGGGCCTCAAGGGAACTATTGGCATTTAAGGTGCTCCTTTTATAGAGCACCGGAGCAAAGCATTAACACATCATGAACACATGTGATCCTCACATCAAAGACATTCCCTCCGGTTATCCCGATTTACATCGCTTGGGGCCTTTGGTTCCGGACAACAACGTGTGTATACAACTTGTAGATAAGACCAGAAACAATACTATCATATTGAATCAATAACATGTTCAGATCTGAAATCATGGCACTCGGGCCCTAGTGACAAGCATTAAGCACAACAAGTCGCAACAAAGTCATAAAGCACTAATAAAAGATACTAGGCACCATGCCCTAACAATCTGATGCCATTACATGAACAATCTCATCCAATCCCTACTATCCCCATAGCCTACAGCGGGGGATTACTCACTCATATATGGGGGAAACATGGATGGTCGATGGAGAAGCGATGGTGATGATGATGGCGATGATCTCCTCCAATTCCCCGTCTCGGCAGGGTGCCAGAACGGAGTTTCTGGTGCTGTTTCATGGAATCTGGTGGTGGCGGCGGAGCGGAACTCCTTCTGGAAAAACGTCGAACCCCCCGAAGTTTTTAGGTCAGAGGCTCCTTATAGGCGAAGAGAGAGACTGAGGGGGTGCCTAGGGGGCACACACCATGCCCTGGCGTGGCCAGGCCCAGCCCGCGCCTGGCCAGCCCGTGGCCCTCCTCCGTCTCGTATTCTGGCTCTGTGAGTCTTCTGGAAAATAGGCACTTTGGCTTTTGTCCCGTCCAATTCCGAGAATATTCATTTTCTGACTTTCCTGGAACCAAAAACAGCAGAAAAGCAAATTGGTAATCGTGGCTCTTGTTAATAGGTTAGTCCAAGAAATCATATGAAAAGTACTCCAAAGTGTGGACAAAACACAAGAAAGTGGATAAAACTAAGCATGTAGCATCAAAAATTATAGATACATTTGCAATGTATCACTATTTATTATTTTTGAGTTGGAATCTCTTCATAGCTTGCAATGACTATTAAGTAAACTTAGTTGCATACTCCTTATTATGAATTGACCAAGTACTTGATCATATGCTGAGAATATATACATCTTATGAAGCAAATGTGTTCGTGAAAGTTTCTTTTATCGCACTCAGTTTTTAACTGAATTGCTTGAGGACAAGCAATAAGCTAAGCTTGGGGGGAGTTGATACGTCCAAAACGTATCTACTTTCCCGAACACTTTTGCTATTGTTATTCCTCTAAACTTGTGTGATTTGGATACAACTAACACGGACTGGCGCTATTTTCAACAGAATTACCTTGGTGTTTAGTTTTTGTGCAGAAAATCAACTATCAGGAAAAATCCCGAAAAATATGCCAAAAATCCTATTTCACCAGAAGACTCACAGAGCCAGAAGATGAGACGGAGTAGGGCCACGAGGGGCCCACACCACCTGGCCACGCGGGCTACGCTAGGTCGCGCCTGGGGGTGGTGTGGCCGCCTCGGCTGCACCCTCGACCTCCCTCTTCGCCTATAAGTTTCCTCTTGACCTAAAAACCGAGGGGGGTTCGACGTTTTTCCAGAAAGAGTTCCGCTATGCCGTCACCACCAGATTCCGTGATTTGGAACCAGAAACTCTATTCTGGCACCCTGCCAGGACGGGGAATTGGAGGAGGTCATCGCCATCATCATCACCATCCTTCTCCATAGACCATCCATGTTTCCCCCATCTATGAGTGAGTAATCCCCCGCTGTAGGCTATGGGGATCGTAGGGATTGGATGAGATCGTTCATGTAATGGCATCAGATTGTTAGGGCATGGTGCCTAGTATCTATTATTAGTGCTTTTGACTTTGTTGCAACTTGTTATGCTTAATGCTTGTTACTAGGGCTCGAGTGCCATGATTTCAGATCTGAATATGTTATTGATTCATTATGATAGTATTGTTTATGGTCTTACCTGCAAGTTGTATGCACATATTGTTGTCCGGAACCAAAGGCCCCGACGTGGCAGCAATCAGGATAACCGGAGGGAATGGCTTTGATGTGAGGATCACATGTGTTCACAGAGTGTTAATGCTTTGCTCCGGTGCTCTATTAAAAGGAGCAACTTTATTGCCAGTAGTTCCCTTGAGGCCCTGCTGCAAACGGGCAGGCAGGACAAAAGATGTTGTGCAAGTTCTCATTGCAAGCACGTATAACTATATATGAAACACATGCCTAGGATTATTTAGTACTTGGATGCTTTATCTTATTTATTTGCAAATGCCCTATGTCTTGATTGCCATATGAATTGTCTTGTCCATGCAACGCCCGTCCATCCATCCCTATGCCTACTGCGCTTTAATCCTACTGTTTACTGCAATTGTTACTACTGTCTTTACTTTTACTACTGCTATTACTTTACTATTGCTACTAGAAAATTATTGCTACTGATAAACTGCTGTGAACAAGATTGTTTCTAGGTGCAGCTAAATTGACAACTCAGTTGTTAAGGCTTATAAATATCCGTTGGCTCCCCTTGTGTCGAATCAATAAATTGGGTTTCACTTCCCTCGAAAATACTGCGATACACCCCCTATACTTGTGGGTCATCGCGTCTCAGGCGAGCGGTGCGCAACATCGACGTGTGCGAGCTAAAGCGAGACATAGCCGGGCTAAAAGAGCAGGGTGGGTGGAGGCTCACCTTGCGCATGTCCCTAATTGGGTCAGAACGCACGGGAGGGTGTTAGTGTATGTAATACCCGTACGTGTACATGTATGGAGTAGTACTCCTATCGTACATATACAAACTTTGTACGCCACGTATGGGGCTTTTCTCTACCTTATAAACATGCAACCGATGCCTCAGAGTGGTTATGCATCGTTCCACCAAATCTCACATGCTATCAGAGCAAGCCTCTTCCCGCATCTGGCTGCCAAAAACCTAAACCCATCACCACCGCCACAGCCCTGCCGCCGCCACGTTCATCTCCGCCGCTGCATATGTCGCTGTTGCCTTCACACCCAAAACACATGACACAAACTTCTCTGCATCCGTTGTCGATCCTTCGTCGTTGGTTGCTGCATCGAGATCCAAAACCCAAGCCAAAAACACCCACAAGCAAAAACCCTAAAACAAATCTATGTCATCGCCCCATCAAGCAAGCATTCAATGATCAAGACAACGAAACCCTATGTCGCCGCTGCCTTCTATGCCACCACCGCATTGAGATACTCACGTCCTCGTCGCTGAAGGTCCATGGCATCATCGTCATCATTGATACGTTGCTAACGTATCCATAATTTTCGATGTTCCATGCTTGGTTTTTATCTACTTTCTTATGTTTTGTCCACACTTTGGCGTACTTTTATACACTTTCTTGGACTAAACTATTAACAAGATGCCACAGTGCCAGCTGCCTATTTTCTGCTGTTTTTGGTTCCAAGAAAGTCAGAAAATGAATATTCTCGGAATTGGATGGGACAAAAGCCAAAGTCAGTTTTTCACCGAGGGGGACACAGAGCCAGAATACGAGACGGAGAGGGGTACTGACTCGTGTATTAATGAGCTCGTTGGGGAACCCCAAGAGGAAGGTATGATGAGCACAGCAGTAAGTTTTCCCTCAGTTATGAAACCAAGGTTATCAATCCAGTAGGAGCAAGGAAACACCCCATAGGTGTAGCTAGCTGAACTTTGGCAGGGCGCACTACCGGTGCTAGCAGCAACGTGGAGACCTGCACAACACAACCACAGAACTCTGTCCCCAACTTACGATGAGGTTGTCAATCTCACCGGTTTTGCTGAAAACAAAGGATTAAACGTATCAAGTGGAAGAAAATAATAGTTTGCAGAAAGTAAACACAAAACAGTAAACAGTTGATTGTAGATTGATATTAAAAGAAAGGACTGGGGTCCATAGTTCACTAGAGGTGGCTCTCCTTAAGATAGATGACACGTTGGGTGAACAAATTACAGCGGGGCAATTAACAAACATCGAGAAAGCATACAAGCATACACTACTCATCTTGACTCCTTTGAGATTCGATTGGGCATTACAACATTATACATAGACCGCCATCCAACTGAATCTATGACTAATAATCCACCTTCAGGTTATCATCCGAACCCCCTCTAGTATTAAGTTGCAAGCAACGGATAATTGCATTACTAATTGCGTGTAAAGTAAACAATACGATTGTTCTCTGAACAAAGGATTGTTGTTTTCTTCCTAGTAGCAACAACACATCTAGTACCTTAGAGATTTCTGTCACTTCCCTAGATTACTAGAGGCATGAACCCACTATCGAGCATAAATACTAACTCTTGGAGTTGCTAGCATCTACTTGGCCAAGATACCTACTAACAACGGAAATCATGCAAGATCACAAATAACAAATACATGATAGAATCAATAATCAATCTGAAATAGCATCTCAATATCCATCGGATCCTCGCAAACACAACATGCAGAATTACAAATAGATGATCTTGATCATGAACGGAGCTCACAAGATCTAAACATGATAGCACAAAGGAGGAGAACCAGCCATCTAGCTACTACATGGACCCGTAGTCCAGAGATGAACTACTCACGCATCACACCGGAGGCTTGCATGATGATGAAGAAGGCCTCCAGGGTGAATTCCCCTCTCTAGCAGGGTGCAGGGAAGAGCTTCAGATCCCTCCCGATCTAGGGATGGAGATGACGGTGGCTACAGACTCTTTCGTGGATTTTTGATCTGGTACTTAGGGTTTCTGTATCAGAGGCAATATATAGGCGGAAGGAGAGGCCGAGGGAGTGCCTAGGGCGGCCAGATCACCCCCTGGCGCGGGCCAGGCCTGGCCATGCGGCCAGGTGGTGTGGCCGGGCCCCAGCCCCGCTCCGTATCGTATTCTGGCTCAAGGTGTCCCTCAGTGAAAAACTAACTTTGGCATTTGTCCCGTCCAATTCCGAGAATATTCATTTTCTGACTTTCCTGGAACCAAAAATAGCAAAAAACAGGCAGCTGGCACTATGGCTCTTGTTAATAGGTTAGTCCAAGAAATCATATGAAAAGTACTCCAAAGTGTGGACAAAACATAAGAAAGTAGATAAAACCAAGCAGGGAACATCAAAAATTATGGATACGTTTGCAACGTATCAAGGGGCCAGAGGGCCACCACACCACCTGGTCGCGCGACCAGGCCTGACCCGCTCCATGGGGTGGTGTGGCCGCCTAGAGCACCCCCTCGGCCTCCCCTTTCGCCTACAAGATGCCTCTGATACAAAAACCCTAAGTACCCGATCAAAATTGCACGAAAGAGTCTGTACCCGCCGTCATCTCCATCCCTAGATCGGGAGGGATCTGTTCTGCACCACGGAGGGGAGAATTCACCCTAGAGGCCTTCGTCATAACCATGCAAGCCTCCGGTGTGATACGTGAGTAGTTCATCCTTTGACTACTGGTCCATGTAGTATCTAGATGGTTGGTTCTTCTCCTTTGTGCTATCATGTCTAGATCATGTGAGTCATGATCAAGATCATCTATTTGTAATCATACATGTTGTGTTTGTGGGATCCATGGATATTGAGATGCTATTTCAGATTGATTATTTATTCTATCATGTCTTTGTTATTTGTGATCTTGCATGCTCCGTTGTTAGTAGATATCTTGGCGAGTAGATGCTAGCAACAAGAGGGAGTATTTATGCGATGTGGGTTCATGTCCTCAAAGAATAGGGAAGTGAGTAAATACTTACTGATGCTAGATGTGCTGTGGCTATTAGGGAGAAAACAACAATCCTTCATTCAAATACTGAGGGGGATCATAACCTGAAAGTGGATTATTAGTCATAGATGCAGTTGGATTATGGTTTATGTATAATGTTGTAATGCCCAATCAAATATCATAGGAGTCAAGATGATTAGTAAATGCATGTATGCTTTCTCGATGTTAATTTGTTCACCCAACATGTCATCTTTTACCATCAATCTACAACTGTTTACCATTTTCTGTTTACTTTATGCAAGCTTTTACTTTCTTCCACACAATACGTTTAATGCTTTGTTTTCAGCAAAACCGGTAAGATTGACAACCTCACTATAAGTTGGGGGCAAAGATCCGTGGTTGTGTTGTGCAGGATTCCAAGTTGGCAACAACACCTTGGAGGTGTTTCCTTGCTCCTACTGGTTCGATAACCTTGGTTTCATAACTGAGGGAAAACATGTTGTTGTGCTCATCATACCTTCCTCTTGGGGTTCCCCAACGAGCTCGATATATTGTGGGCCATCAAGCTATTTTTCTAGTGCCGTTGCCGGGGAGTCAAGGACATCTTCACAAGGGGAGTCCCTCATAACCAATCTCTTTACTTTGTTTTATTTGTTTTGCTTAGTTTATTTTTTCTTTGTTTTCTTGTTTCCTTCTCAAAAATACAAAAAATTAGTTCCTACTATAGTTGTTATTTTCGTTGGTCTATTATTGTCTTGCTTTACCATGCTTTCTATCAATGGTTGGTTTGTTTGAAACTGAATCTTATTGGCAAGGTGGGTTCACAGAAGAACAAAAATATTATTATAAGGAACACCGCTTGTCACAAAAAGGGAAACACTTATGGGAACAAATTGAAGAATTTATTGCTTGGAAGGGTGCATTTGAACTTGCTAGTTTGCTTGAAAATACTGATGATGCACCTTATACATATGAGGTTTATGATATACTTAAATTTTGCTTTGATAATTACAAGGTAGAGAATGGATATATTCTTGAATATCTTAATAGATGCTCTCCACCAACGAAAGAGACTAATGCCTTGCAGGAGTCTATGGAAGAAGAAATTGCTGAAATTGGAAGCTGATTGGATGAAAAGGAAGGGGAGAGTGATGATCAAGAGGAGGAAGAATGGATCTACCCATTCCTACCTTCTAATGAGAGTAACTCTTTACCCATTACATTATTTGATTGTCCTCCATGCTTACTAAAGGAGGATGAATGTTATGTTCCTATGGATTCCTTTGAATTTTTTATAATAATGATCTAGATGATAGTCCTATATTGGTTGATAATATTAATTGTACTACTATTGAAAATGAGATTGATCAGTCATCTTGTTATAAAATTGTGAAAAGTGGGTTTGATAGTTTTAATCGCACTATTTTTGAGCTTGATAAAAATTATGTGTTTGTAGATCATGAAAAGCATACTTTATGTGATAGTTATATTGTTGAGTTTATACATGAGGCTACTAAAAATTATTATGAGAGAGGAAAATATGGTTGTAGAAGTTTTCATGGTACTACAACACCTCTCTATGTGCTGAAAGTTTTGAAGTTACTCTTGTTTTATCTTCCTATGCCTGTCACTTTGTTATTTGTGAATTTATTTGCATACAAGATTCCTATTTGCTGAAAGTGGTTTAGACTTAAATGTGTTTTGAATTTGCTTCTTGATGCTGTCTTTTACTTCAATTCATATTTCCTATGAGAGCATCTTCTCAAACTATCATGCCTAACTTAAAGGCGTTAAAGAAAAGTACTTATTGGAAGATAAACCAAAAGTTTTAGCTGATTCTTGGAAGTTATTACCTCTATAATAACCGCTCCTTATCTTTTTATTTGCTTTTTGTGCCAAGAGTAACCTCTAATGAGAGAGAAGTAATGCTTGGGAAAGTTGATGTCCCGAAATAGATTTTTGTGCTTCACCGTAAACATTCGTGTAAAATCTCTGTACGTCATTTTGAGGCATGAGTTTTTGTGCTTCTGCCCCAGGTTGTTATCTAACTTCCGTTAGTTCAACACTTTTCAATTTGAGAAATAGAAGGTCTTCGAAAAAATTGGTTTTTACCTGATGATCTGTTTTGACAGATTTCTGCCATTATTTGCATTTGCTTCTTGTTGGTTCCTTTTTGAGTTCTCTTTGGGGAATTGAGCTTTTTGAGGGAAGTGCTTCAGTAGCTTGTGTTTTAATAGAAGTTTTATTGGTGTTGAAACTGAACCAAAGACTTATTATCTTGAGTGCACTAATGTTGCTAATAAAGATTGTGTGAAGTTTTGTATGAAGGAAAAATTTCAGGTGTATGGAGAGAATGATGTAATGAGATGAAGAATGTACTAAAGCTCAAGCTTGGGGATGCCACCCCGTGTCACCCCAAGAAATATTGAAGAAGTACAGGCGTCAAAGCTTGGGGATGGCCAAGGCATCCCCTTCTTCATCAATAAAAATCCCAGGTTTCTTCCAAACACTTCATTTTTATTGTTTCATGCACAGTTGTGTTGTTCTTGGAGCATCTTTGTTTTCGTTTGCTTGGTTTGCTGAATAAATTGGTTGGACCCCCTCTTTCATGCATTACTTTTCAAATAGTTTTGTTTGGATTGGAAAAGAGTAGGAAAAGTTCATGCTTAAGTGGTAAAAGGAGTTTGTGTTTACTGTGGCCTATGCTTTCTCATGCCATGCTTGATATTGTTTTAGCTTTATGCTTAGTGATCTTTGTTGTAGCATGACATGTTATAAACAATTGAGAAAGCTTAATGTTCCTTTGAAGAATCATGCGTTGTTTTAGCATATTAAAGCATACTATTATGGTATTCTCCTTTGATGCTTTATTTGGGTTGACTTGGCGCATGCTCACACCATGTTATGACTATCCCAAGTCACCATAAGCCTTTATGATCCTTTAGTTTTCGACTTGTAATATCACTTTATGCTTTTAATAATGATGTTTTGTTTCTCTGCATGATTATGGCCATTATTGCTCTCTTAGTTGGTCGCTCCCAGTCTTTTGCTAGCCTCCATAACCAAGTATGAGTTCCACTCATGCATCCAATTCCAAATAAAACCAAGTTGATCCAAAGAGTCCACCATACCTACCTATTAGCATTTGCTATTCCAAGTATATTCATGTTTTTATCTACCTTCTGAATTAAACTTGTTATGTGAAAAACTAGTGATTAAAGCTCTCACGAACTTGATGGTACACTTTACCTTTTTGCATTTAATAATCTTGAACCATTGCGTCCATCTTTGTTGAGTATATGCTTGCGCTTTATATGTTGAAGTTAGCAGAACCATGTATCATGGGGAACTGATACATTGCAAATGTATCTATAATTTTTGATGTTCCATGCTTGGTTTTATCCACTTTCTTGTGTTTGGTTCCAACTTTGGAGTACTTTTCATATGATTTCTTGGACTAACCTATTAACAAGAGCCACAGTGTCAGCTGCCTGTTTTCTGCTATTTTTGGTTCCAGGAAAGTCAGAAAATGAATATTCTCGGAATTGGACGGGACAAAAGCCAAAGTGCCTATTTTTCCGGATGTCATCAAGTGCCAGAATACAAGACGGAGAGGGGCCAGGGGGCCACCACACCACCTGGCCGCGCGGCCAGGCCTGGCCCGCGCCAGGGGGTGGTGTGGCCGCTCCCGGCACCCCCTCGGCCTCTCCTTCCGCCTATATATTGCCCTCAGGACAAAAACCCTAAGGGCCCGATCAAAAATCCACGAAAGAGTCTGTAGCCACCGTCATCTCCATCCCTAGATCGGGAGGGATCTGACGCTCTTCCCAGCACCCTGCCGAAGAGGGGAATTCACCCTGGAGGCCTTCTTCATCACCATGCAAGCCTCCGATGTGATGCGTGAGTAGTTCATCCTTGGACTACGGATCCATGTAGTACCTAGATGGCTGGTTCTCCTCCTTTGTGCTTTTATGTTTAGATCTTGTGAGCTCCGTTCATGATCAAGATCATCTATTTGTAATTCTGCATGTTGTGTTTGCGGGGATCCGATGGATATTGAGATGCTATTTCAGATTGATTATTGATTCTATCATGTCTTTGTTATTTGTGATCTTGCATGCTTTCCGTTGTTAGTAGCTATCTTGGACGAGTAGATGCTAGCAACTCCAAGAGTTAGTATTTATACTCGATAGTGGGTTCATGCCTCTGGTAATCTGGGGAAGTGACAGAAATCTCTAAGGTACTAGATGTGTTGTTGCTACTAGGGAGAAAACAACAATCCTTTGTTCATAGAATAATTGTATTGTTTACTTTACACGCAGTTCGTAAAGCAATAATCTGTTGCTTGCAACTTAATACTGGAGGGGGTTCGGATGATAACCTGAAGGTGGATTATGAGTCATAGATGCAGTTGGATGGCGGTCTATGTATAATGTTGTAATGCCCAATCAAGTCTCAAAGGAGTCAAGATGATTAGTATATGCATGTATTGCTTTCTCGATGTTTGTCAATTGCCCCGCTGTAATTTGTTCACCCAGCATGTTATCTATCTTAAGGAGAGCCACCTCTAGTGAACTATGGATCCCGGTCCTTTTTCTTTACATACAATCTATAACTGTTTACTTCTTTGTGTTTACTTTCTGCAAACTATTACTTCTTTTCATTTGATACGTTTAATCCTTTGTTTTCTGCAAAACACGGTGAGATTGACAACCTCATCGCAAGTTGGGGACAAAGTTCTGTGGTTGTGTTGTGCAGGTCTCCACGTTGCTACTAGCACCGGTAGTGCGCCCTGCCAAAGCTTAGCTAGTAACACCTTTGGGGTGTTTCCTTGCTCCTACTGGTTCGATTAAACCTTGGGTTCATAACTGAGGGAAACTTGCTGCTGTTCTCAGCATACCTTCCTCTTGGGGTTCCCAACAAGCTCTACATCAACACCGCCATCAAGCATTTTTTTGGGCGCCGTGCATTGAGCCATCAAGCGATTTTCTGGCGCCGTTGCCAGGGAGTCAAGGATGTATTCAGAAGGGGAGTCCCTCATAACCAATCTCTTTACTTTGTTGTTTTTGTTTTTCTTAGTTTCTTTTTGCTTTGTTTGCTTGTTTTGTTCTTCAAAAACAAAAAAAAATTAGTTCTACTTGTTTGCTTTCTTATTTGAAAAAACACAAAAAAAATTAAGTCTCCTTTAGTAGTCACCTCTTCCTTAGCTCACCATGTTGATCCCTACATTCACCCTGAAAGACCTTCCAATTGGTAGTGGTTCTATAATTGGGAAAGATAACATTGAAGAATTCTTTAATCATGTTAGTAAGCATGAAGATACTGAGGATAGATCCCTTGTAGAAATTGATCCAAACTATGAGATTGCTGCAGCTTCTTTAAGTCACATGTTAGAAGCTAGGTTTGTTAACCTCAACCCCTTAATGCAAGTAATGTTTCTTAAGCTTAAAGAAATTAAGGATCCTGAAAAGAGGGATTTCATTTTAGAAACTTTGTTTAAGGAGTTCTATGATGTTGCCAAGGAAGCTAGGAAAGTCTTTGAACGTTTCAATATGCTAGGCTCATGTGTAGATGTTGTTGGTACACGAGAAAAGATGAACAAAAGCGAACCTAATGGGGAGGAACCTAACATACCAACACCCTTTAAACTAATAGCAATACATGATGCCATAGAAAAGAATCTTGATTGGATTGTTCCTGCAAACCCTTTTGATGTGAATAGTGAACCTAAGAGCATTGAGAGAGGATCCTCTAGAACTTATTTGTATGATATACCTTGCCTTGTTGAAGATATTTCTGGTATTAATGTTAATGCTTCTTCATTTGAGAACACTTGATTCTTTCTTTGGTTCTTATGTCTAACTTAAAGGCGTTAAAGAAAAGTAGTTATTGAGAGATAACCCAAAAGTTTTATATGAGTCTTGGAACATTAATAACCGCTCCTTATCCTTTTTATTTGCTTTTTGTGCCAAGAGTAACCTCTAATAAGAGAGAAGTAATGATTGGGAAAGTTGCTGTCCCGAAACAGAGTTTTGTGCTTCACCGTAAAATTTCGTGAGAGAGCTCTGTATGTCGGATTGAGCTGTAATTTTTTGTGCTTCCGCCCCAGGTTGTTATCTAACTTTCGTTAGTTCAACACTTTTTCATTTGAGCAACAGAAGGTTTTCGAAAAAATTCGTATTTACCTGCTGGTCTGTTTTGACAGATTTCTGCCATTTTCTGCATTTGCTTCTTGTTGGTTCCTTTTTGAGTTATTTTAGGGAATTGAGCTTTTTGAGGGAAGTTCTACAGTATCTAGTGTTCTAATGGAAGTTTATTTGGTGTTAGAACTGAACCTTAGGACTTATTTATCTTAAGTGCACTAATGTTGCTAATAAAGATTGTGTGAAGGGTGTATGGAAGGAATGAGTAATGAGATGAAAAATGGACTAAAGCTCAAGCTTGAGGATGCCACGCGTGTCACCCCAAGAAATATCCAAGAAGTACAAGCGTCAAAGCTTGGGTATGCCCAAGGCATCCCCTTCTTCATCAATAAAAATTCCAGGTTTCTTCTAAATGCTTCATTTTTATTGTTTCATGCACAGTTGTGTTGTTCTTGGAGCGTCTTCTTTTTCGTTTTTCATTTTGGTTTTTGTTTTATTTGGTTTTCTTAGTTTTATGAATAAATTGGTTGGACCCCCTCTTTCTTACATTGGTTTGCAAATAGTTTGGTTTGGTTTGGAAAAGAGTAGGAAAGTTCATGCTTATGTGGTAAAAAGAGCTTGTTTTTGACTGTGGCCTATGCTCTGTCATGCCATGCTTGATATTGTTTTGGCTTTATGCTTAGTATTCTTTGCTGTAGCATGACTTGTTATAAACAATTGAGATTGCTTAATGTGCCTTGGATGAATCATGCGTTGTTTTAGCATATTAAAGCATAGTATAGTGGTATTCTCCTTTGATGCTTTATTTGGGTTGACTTGGCACATGCTCACACCATGTTATGACTATCCCAAGTCACCATAGCCTTTATGATCCTTTAGTTTTCAACTTGTAGTATCACTTTATGCTTTAATCAATGATGTTTTGTCGCTCTGCATGATTATGACCATTATTACTCTCTTAGTTTGTCGCTTATAGTCTTTTGCTAGCCTCCACAACCAAGTATGAGCTCCACTCATGCATCCAACTCCCTAAACCAAGTTATTCCAAAGAGTCCACCATACCTACCTACTATCTTATGCTATTCCAAGTATATTCATGCTTTTGTTTACCTTCCAAATTAAACTTGTTATGAGAAAACTAGTGATTAAAGCTCTCACGAACTCGATAACACACTTTACTTTTTGCATCTAATAAACTTGAACCAATGGGTCCTTATTTGTTGCGTATATGCTTGCGCTTTATAAGTTGAAATTAGCAGAACCATGTTTCATGGGGAACGCTTTCAACATTGCACTTGTACTTTGTACCCCGTTGATATCATGTTCTTTTGCTTACGGATCCCGGCGGTGTGAAATAAAAGTGGAACTTGTAAGATCATGGAGTTTGTATGTGTGTTAGAGAAACGCCTGGGCCGCTAGCCTAAGCCATGCCTAATCATGGTGGAAACTTGCAGCATCACCATAATGAGCACTCTATGAAGCATCATCAATAAAAACCTATGCAAATAGCAAATAAAAAGATCGCTGAGATGCTCATTGTCTGCTTGCCTTGTCATTTTGATTATGGGAAAGCTCCCATATCATGTGCAAGGGGTACCCCGTTGGCGGTTCTTAATGATACACATGTACTTACAATGACAAGAGCTTACTCGTGACTGAAGTTGAGTAGCATGAGGATCGGTCTTCATAGGTAAGGGGCATGAGATTTCGGTTTATAACTCGTCAAGCATATACTCTTAGTTGTGTCACTTTAACCTTAACCACTTCAAGATGCTTATGATAGGGGCAATGAGAGCTGAAAGGTATAAGTACCATAATTTTTGGAAGCTCTTTATGAGACTTGAATCCCTACTTCCTTTTATACAAAGGACTTTCTTCCACCATTATATTGAGTCTCCACCTTCTATCTTTATGCACCTACTTTGAGAGCATAGTGGCCATTCTTAGTTCTATGTGCATTGTCCCAAGACTAGTTGATTGATGCATACTTTGATATTGCTTGTTTTAAACTATTGTATCTAGTCACTCTTATGAACTTTGAAGGTGTCCTATGCATTTATATTTGCTACTCTATGAGGGACAAGCTGAATACTATTATGCTATGTTTTCTTTATGTGAAACAAACAAACGTCTTGCAAAGCATTGTTATTCATGAATCTTTTGTTTGTGCCTTTTCATGTTGCATCATAGTTTCTTTGCTTATTGCTAGAACTTTGTCTTTCATGTTATGATTGAAGTACTATGATCCCAGATTTGAATGTTTTACAAATACTTTGATCAAGTTTATGATGGTGCATGTCACCTAAAAAATTATTCTTTCTTTTTATCACTTACCTACTCGAGGACGAGCAGGAGTTAAGCTTGGGGATGTTGATACATTGCAAATGTATCTATAATTTTTGATGTTCCATGCTTGGTTTTATCCACTTTCTTGTGTTTGGTTCCAACTTTGGAGTACTTTTCATATGATTTCTTGGACTAACCTATTAACAAGAGCCGCAGTGCCAGCTGCCTATTTTCTGCTGTTTTTGGTTCCAGGAAAGTCAGAAAATGAATATTCTCGGAATTGGACGGGACAAAAGCCAAAGTGCCTATTTTTCCGGATGTCATCAAGTGCCAGAATACGAGACGGAGAGGGGCCAGGGGGCCACCACACCACCTGGCCCGTGCCAGGGGGTGGTGTGGCCACTCCCGGCCCCCTCGGCCTCTCCTTCCGCCTATATATTACCCTCGGGACGAAAACCCTAAGGACCCGATCAAAAATCCACGAAAGAGTCTGTAGCTGCCGTCATCTCCATCCCTAGATCGGAAGGGATCTGAAGCTCTTCCCGGCACCCTGTCGGAGAGGGGAATTCACCCTAGAGGCCTTCTTCATCACCATGCAAGCCTCCGGTGTGATGCGTGAGTAGTTCATCCTTGGACTACGGATCCATGTAGTAGCTAGATGGCTGGTTCTCCTCCTTTGTGCTTTCATGTTTAGATCTTGTGAGCTCCGTTCATGATCAAGATCATCTATTTGTAATTCTGCATGTTGTGTTTGCGGGGATCCGATGGATATTGAGATGCTATTTCAAATTGATTATTGATTCTATCATGTCTTTGTTATTTGTGATCTTGCATGCTTTCCGTTGTTAGTAGCTATCTTGGCTGAGTAGATGCTAGCAACTCCAAGAGTTAGTATTTATGCTCGATAGTAGGTTCATGCCTCTGGTAATCTGGGGAAGTGACATAAATCTCTAAGGTACTAGATGTGTTGTTGCTACTAGGGAGAAAACAATAATTCTTTGTTCATAGAACAATCGTATTGTTTACTTTACACGCAGTTCGTAAAGCAATAATCTGTCGCTTGCAACTTAAGATTGGAGGGGGTTCGGATGATAACCTGAAGGTGGATTATTAATCATAGATGAAGTTGGATGGCGGTCTATATATAATGTTGTAATGCCCAATCAAGTCTCAAAGGAGTCAAGATGATTAGTATATGCATGTATTGCTTTCTCGATGTTTGTCAATTGCCCCGCTGTAATTTGTTCACCCAGCATGTTATCTATCTTAAGGAGAGCCACCTCTAGTGAACTATGGATCCCGGTCCTTTTTCTTTACATACAATCTATAACTGTTTACTTCTTTGTGTTTACTTTCTGCAAACTATTACTTCTTTTCATTTGATACGTTTAATCCTTTGTTTTCTGCAAAACACGGTGAGATTGACAACCTCATCGCAAGTTGGGGACAAAGTTCTGTGGTTGTGTTGTGCAGGTCTCCACGTTGCTACTAGCACCGGTAGTGCGCCCTGCCAAAGCTTAGCTAGTAACACCTTTGGGGTGTTTCCTTTCTCCTACTAGTTCGATTAAACCTTGGTTTCATAACTGAGGGAAACTTGCTGCTGTGCTCATCATACCTTCCTCTTAGGGTTCCCAACGAGCTCTACATCAACATGGCCATCAAGCATTTTTCTGGGCACCGTGTATTGAGCCATCAGGAACGCTTTCAACATTGCACTTATTATTCCGTTGATATCATGATTCTTTTGCTTATGGATCCCACCGGTGTGAAATAAAAGGGGAACTTGTAAGATCATGGAGTTTGTATGTGTGTTAGAGAAACGCCTGGGCCGCTAGCCTAAGCCATGCCTAATCATGGTGGAAACTTGCAGTGTAACCATAATGAGCACTCTATGAAGCATCCTCAATAAACTTGCACTGAGATGCTCATTGTCTGCTTGCCTTGTCCTTTTGATTATGGGATAGCTCCTGTATCATGTGCAAGGGGTACCCCGTTGGCGGTTCTCTTTGATACATATGTACTTACAATGACAAGAGCTTACTTGTGACTGAAGTTGAGTAGCATGAGGTTCGGTACTCGTAAGTAAGGGGCATGAGATTTCAACTTATAACTTGTCAAGCATATTCTTTTAGTTGTGTCACTTTAACCATAATCACCTAAAGATGCTTATGATAGGGGCAATGAGAGCTAAAAGCTAATAAGTACCATAATTTTTGGAAGCTCTTTATGAAACTTGAATCCCTACTTCCTTCTATGAAGGCCTTTCTTTTACTTTTATGTTGAGTCTCCACCTTCTATCTTTATGCACCTATTTTGAGAGCATAGTGTCCATTCTTAGTTCTATGTGCATTGTCCAAAGACTTGTTGATTGATGCATAACTTAGATATTTCTTGTTCTTAAACTATTTGTATCTAGTCACCCTTATGAACTTTGAAGGTGTCCTATGCATTTATGTTTGCTACTCTATGAGGGACAAGCTGAATGCCACTATGCTATGTTTTCTTTATGTGAAACAAACAAACGTCTTGCAAAGCATTGTTATTCATGAATCTTTTGTTTGTGCCTTTTCATGTAACAACATAGTTGCTATGTCTTATTGTTAGAACTTTATCTTTCATGCTATGTTGAAGTACTATGATCCCAACTATCAATGTTTTACAAATACTTTATCAAGTTTATGATGGTGCATGTCACCTCAAAAATTATTCTTTCTTTTTATCACTTACCTACTCGAGGACGAGCAGGAGTTAAGCTTGGGTATGTTGATACGTTGCTAACGTATACATAATTTTTGATGTTCCATGCTTGGTTTTTATCTACTTTCTTATGTTTTGTCCACACTTTGGAGTACTTTTTATACACTTTCTTGTACTAACCTATTAACAAGATGCCATAGTGCCAGCTGCCTGTTTTCTGCTGTTTTTGGTTCCAGGAAAGTCAGAAAATGAATATTCCCGGAATTGGACGGGACAAAAGCCAAAGTCATATTTTCACCGAGAGGGACACGGAGCCAGAATACGAGACGGAGAGGGGCCAGAGGGCTGCCACACCACCTGGCCGCGTGGCCAGACCTGGCCCGCGCCAGGGGGTGGTGTGGCCGCCTAGGGCACACCTCGTCCTCCCCTTTCGCCTATAAGATGCCTCCGATACAGAAACCCTAAGTACCTGATCAAAATTCCACGAAAGAGTCTGTAGCTGCTGTCATCCCCATCCCTAGATTGGGAGGGATCTGAAGTTCTTCTCGGTACCCTGCTGGAGGGGAGAAATCACCCTGGAGGCCTTCTTCATCACCATGCAAGCCTCCGGTGTGATGCGTGAGTAGTTCATCCTTGGACTACGGGTCCATGTAGTAGCTAGATGGTTGGTTCTTCTCCTTTGTGCTATCATGTCTAGATCTTGTGATCTCCGTTCATGATCAAGATCATCTATTTGTAATCATACATGTTGTGTTTGCGGGGATCCGATGGATATTGAGATGCTATTTCAGATTGATTATCGATTCTATCATGTCTTTGTTATTTGTGATCTTGCATGCTCTCCGTTGTTAGTAGATATCTTGGCCGAGTAGATGCTAGCAACTCTAAGAGGGAGTATTTATACTCGATAGTGGGTTCATGCCTCTAGTAATCTGGGGAAGTGATAGAAATCTCTAAGGTACTAGATGTGTTGTTGCTACTAGGGAGAAAACAGCAATCCTTTGTTCATAGAACAATCGTATTGTTTACTTTACACGCAATGCATAATGCAATTATCTGTTGCTTGCA
Organism: Avena insularis; assembly: GCA_023614405.1. Classification (NCBI taxonomy): domain Eukaryota; kingdom Viridiplantae; phylum Streptophyta; class Magnoliopsida; order Poales; family Poaceae; genus Avena; species Avena insularis. The sequence goes on along the minus strand of CM042690.1, from coordinate 257,926,060 downwards.
ACTTAATACTAGAGGGGGTTCAGATGATAACCTGAAGGTAGATTATTAGTCATAGATGCAGTTGGATTGCAGTCTATGTATAATGTTGTAATGCCCAATCAAATCTCATAGGATTCAAGATGATTAGTATATGCATGTATGCTTTCTCGATGTTTGTCAATTGTCCCGTTATAAGTTGTTCACCCAACATGTCATCTATCTTAAGGAGAACCACCACTAGTGAACTATGGACCCCGGTCCGTTCTTTTACCATCAATCTACAACTGTTTATCGTTTTATGTTTACTTTCTGCAAGCTTTTACTTTCTTCCACACAATACATTTAATCCTTTGCTTTCAGCAAAACCGGTGAGATTGACAAGCTCACTGTAAGTTGGGGCAAAGTTCTGTGGTTGTGTTGTGCAGGATTCCAAGTTGGCAACAACACCTTGGAGGTGTTTCCTTGCTCCTACTGGTTTGATAACTTTGGTTTCATAACTGAGGGAAAACTTGCTGTTGTGCTCATCATACCTTCCTCTTGGGGTTCCCCAACAAGCTCGATATATTTTGGGCCATCAATCATCCACCACTATCCTGGCTGCGGCTCTCGGCGCCCCTCTTCCACAGATGCTCACGCGCGAGAATGCTATGGTATGGTAAGCCCTTGTCATCCCAGCTTTCCATGGTGCTCATGTTCTTGATCTGGTGGAAGGAACATAGAAAGGACTAGAAAAACTCCTGGAAACCAAAGATATGAATAAGAAAAAGGTAACGATTGAGAATCCAGATTATGTAGGTTGGGTGGCTCGTGATCAACATTTACTTCGATGGATTCTGAACGCACTCATGCTGGATGTGCTATCCCATGTCATTGGTCTAGACACGTCTACGGAGGTTTGGGCCGCCATCAATGACCATATGTCAGCCTCGTCCAAGAACAGAGTTCAACAGCTTTGGTCCGCGCTCAACGACACTAAGAAAAATGATCTTTCAGTTGAGAAGTACTTAGCTAAGATGAAGATGTTGGCCTCCGAGCTCGCTGCTACAGGCAAGCCCGTTGAGGACGATGAACTCGACTGGCACGTCTTTCGTGGGCTTGGAAACTCCTACAACACGCTAAAAACTGCTATCAATGCCAACCCAGGAACCTCGCTCTCTGACATGTTTAATCAAGTGCAAGCATATGATAACCTTCACAAAACATATGATGTCAGCTTCAACTCGTTGGCCAACGTGGCTCGTCGCACTGGTGGCGACCAGTGTGTGCCTCGTCGTGGTCAGGAGTGTTGGCACGATGACCATCAGGAGCATTGGCGTGATGATCGCCCTTGCCAACAACCAGATGCTCGTGGTCGCGGTGCTAACCGTGGCCACCAGCAGGAGTATCGCGACTGCCATGATGACTGCGTACGCAATGATGACCGTGGATACCACGGTGATCAGCGTTATGGGGGTGGCTATCAAGGCCACCGCCACTATGATGATGATCGCCCCTGTCGTCATGACCACCAGCCCACTGCATTTGTCGACACCACTTGCCAGATCTGTTTTATTCATGGGAACCGTGCCAGTGACTATTGGTGGCGCTATGGAGATGACCGTGGTGATGGTAAATATTGTGGAAACAGGGGTGCCAATTTTGACTTTCATGGAGTTGACACAAACTGGTAGTATGACACAGGAGCCACTGACCATGTCACTGTTGAGCTTAATAATCTCTCCATACATGATGCTTATCATGGACAAGATCGTGTCCGCACAGCTGAAGGCACATGTATGCATATTAGTCATATTGGTCATTCAATTTTGCGCATCCCTCATAGTTCCTTTAATTTCAATGCCATATTACATGTTCCTAGTGCATCTAAAAATCTTTTATCTGTTCATCAATTTACTGTTGATAACCATGTCTTTATTGAGTTTCATCCTTTCTTCTTTTTGATTAAGGACCAAGCAACATGATGAATTCTATTTAAAGACCCTCGCCATGGAGGTCTCTATCCCTTGATGCCCATCTACACTGAGTCCTCCAAGCATGCATTCTTCACAATAAAGTTGTCATCCTCTACATGGCATCGTTGTTTAAGACATCCATCTTCTTTTATGGTTCAACAATTTCTTAAGAAGAATCAAAAAGCTTAAACCCCAGAGAGTACCCCATATGTATGCGATTCTTGTCAGTTAGCCAAGAGTCACCAGTTTCCATACCCCATCTCCACCAGTAGATATACTGTTCCTTTTGAGCTAGTTTTCTCTGATGTATGGGGTCCTGCTCCTCTCTCTGTTGGGAGACATGAATATTATATAAGCTTTAGTAATGATTTTTCCAAGTATGTCTAGATTTATTTGCTTAAAAAGCCCTCTGATGTTTATCAAGCCTTTCTTAATTGGCAACAGTATGTTGAGTGCAAGTTTGATAGGAAAATTGTTACTATGCAAACTGATTGGGGGTGAGTATGAGAAACTCAACGCTTTCTTTCAAAAATTTAGTATCACACATCATGTCTCTTGTCCCCATGTGAACCAACAAAATGGTTCTGCCAAAAGAAAACACCGTCATATAGTTGAGGTTGGTCTTGAAACTCCTTTCGAATGCATCCATGCCTCTCAAGTATTGGGATGAAGCCTTTCTTACAGCCATGTTTCTTATAAATTTTCTTCCTAGAAAAGTCATCAATCATGAGTCTCCTTCTGAGCGTCTTCTCCATGTTACACCAAACTATGATACTCTTCAAATTTTTAGTTGTGCTTGTTGGCCTAATCTTCATCCTTATAACAACCGTAAGCTTGTCTTTTGGTCCAAATGATGTGTGTTCCTTGGGTATAGCCCTCTTCATAAAGGTGTAAAATGCCTAGATGTCTCTACAGGTCTTGTTTACATATCTCGAGATGTTGTCTTCGATGAAAATATTTTTCTTTTGAAGCTCTCCATACAAATTCTGGTAGACTTCTCAAACAAGAAATATTACTTCTTCCATTATCTAGTTCTAATGAGGGTGCACATAATATTGATGATCATTTGACTTCTATTGTTCATATTACTGTTCCTAATTATGCTACACAGGAAGCTGTAGCTACAGGTGAAAACCTTGTTCAAAATGATGCAACAGAACGACTAGAATCCTCTGTTGAGGTTAGTATGCAAAGTGACGAAACTGGTACAGAAATCGAAGACGATTCCAGGGAACATTCCTCTGCTCCCTCTGATCCCGAGGACACCGATCTCGGTGAGGATTCTCGCGGGACCTAGTCCCTGTGTGCTCCCGCATCATTGACCGCACATGGTCCTGCTGTGCGCCCGCTTTGCCACGTCCATGTGACCCCAACCGCGCCCCCATCGCCCGGATCCGCTCCCTGCTTGCCACACGTCGAAGCGTCCCCTATTGTCTCCTCCGATAGCAGCGCATGCCATGATGGCTCCTTTGGATCATCTATGGCCAGCCCTGCTGCCTCCTCGGTTGTGTCGTCACCCACTGCCTCTGCGGGATCTTCTGCAGCCACATCTGGTGTGTCTGCTGCTACTGGACCACCACCGACACCCCTGGTCCTCGTACACGATTGCAAAGAGGTATAAGTCATCCTAAAAATTATACTGGTAGTACTGTGAGATATGGTATGTTCTCATCTAAAGGAGAACCTCGAAATTTTCCCGCTGCTCTTCATGATCCCCACTGGCATGCTGCCATGCAAGATGAGTATGATGCACTTATGTTGAACAAGACTTGGACTCTTATCCCTCCCGGTACCACTAAAAATCTTATTGACTACAAGTGGGTCTATCGTGTTAAGAGACGTGGTGATGGTATTGTTGATCGTTACGAAGCACGGTTAGTAGCAAAAGGCTTCAAGCATGGAATTTATTACGAAGATACCTTCAGTCCTGTTGTCAAGATTGCTAGTATCAGAATTGTTCTTTCAATTTCTGTCTCTCATAGTTGGAGTCTACGGCAGCTAGATGTCAAGAATGCATTTCTCCATGGTGTTCTGGAAGAGGAGTTATACATGAAACAACCACTTGGTTTTGAACATCTTGATGCTCCTGGTCATATTTGTAGGCTTGATAAAGCTCTCTATGGTCTGAAGCAAGCTCCTCGATCTTGGTACTCTCGGTTGACTGCTAAGTTGCATGAGTTTGGTTTTATTCCCTCCAAAGCCGATACATCACTATTTCTCTATGACAAGCATGGTGTCACCATTTTTTGTTTTGATCTATGTTGATGACATTATTGTGAACAGCTCTTCAGATGATGCCATCTCAATCTTTCTCAAGGATCTGAATAATCACTTTGCCATCAAAGATTTGGAGAGCTTCACACTTCCTTGGTATTGAGGTCAAACGCACACAAGATGGTTTTCTTCTTACTTAGAAGAAATATGCCCATGATTTTCTCACACGTGTTGGCATGCTTGACTACAAGTCTGCATCTACTACCTTGTCCCTGTGTGAGCTGTTGTATCTCCATGAAGGTACACTTCTTGGTCCTGATGACAACTCCCAGTATATAAGCATTGTTGGTGCTCTGCAGTATCTTACACTCACACGACCAGACCTGTCATTCTCTGTTAACAAGGTCCGTCAATACCTTCATGCTCCTCCTACTCTTCATTGGACAGCTGCTAAACACATTCTTCGCTATGTTAAGGATATATCTCAGCTTGGTATCACCTTTAAATAATCCTCCTCCACATTGTTAAGTGCTTTTTCAAATGAAGACTTGACAGGATGTCTTGAGGACAGATGTTCCACAGGAGGTTTTGCTATTTTTATAGGTCCAAACTTGGTTTCCTGGTGACGAGGGTTTAACTCATCAATGCCCATTGTTATGGACTTGGGTTTTGGAGAAGGAGGGAGCGCTGGAGACATCTATCGGCTAGCAAACAAGCACACAGGGGACAAAGATTTACCCAGGTTCAGGCCTCGTAGAAGTCTCTACTCCTGCTTGTCTGCTCGTGGAATTATCGAAGGAACCAAAGGTTACAATGGTGCGCAGATGCAATCTGGCGAGGGTTGTCGAAACTAGGGTTGCGTGTGTCCTCCTCGCCGCCCCTCCCAGCCTTTATATAGATAGGCTAGGTCCCAGGTAGCAGGTCGAGTCGGTTACAAATTAGGGTTTTCCTCTTTGAACTTTCTATCTTTAGCTTCTTCTTGTTCTTCAAGCAATCGAGAGTCCGTAGGTTACTCGAATCCTTTGTTTGGGCCTTGGCGACACCGTGGGCCTGTACGTATTTAGACCGTATATACCAAGCTCGAGTACCTGTAGGGTATACCCATGTAAATAGCCCCCGAGTGTCCAGTGGAATCACAGATTCGACTGGGGACTTTTGAAGTCTTTTGAGTGCCTGAACGAGTGTATTTCGACTGCTTTATTTGTGTCATAGGGATTGTTGATATACGTGCCTGATATAACCCAAGTATCGATATCAGTTAACCACCTTAGGGTGAAACAACGCAATCTACTCGAATTCGAGTCCCCGGACTCGAATCCGGAAAAGTGCTGGCGTAATTCGACTCAAACCGCGGAGGTCTTACAGGAGTCGAATTCCAGTTATATGGGTGTGAGCACTCGACGCGTCCGTCAAGGCATGTTCATCGTACCTGTAGGCACGGATACATTTCTGGTAGTGCGCAGTTAATACGTTGCCAGGCCTTATTCAGGTCTTACCTTCACGCTGTAAGCGCGACATCCGGATTTTATCATCGCGGAGACGATTCGGGTGACCCAGGAGACGCAGTCTCTTTGTAGGGGAAAATTATGAGGCGGTGTCGCCATGAGTTTCGAGTGTGGATGTTATCAACACACAGTTTTTTTGTACAAATAATCATAGGGTCCGAGTGCCTGGTTGAGTCGAAGACTCGGGCAGGGACTAAAAAACTTTTTGCGACTGCTGTCGTCTTTTGCTTTTTTGTTTCAGTCGAATTTGTTTCCGGCACTCCCTATGGGAGTAACCCATGTCCATAATCGAACCGTTATTCGAATGGTTGGGTTTACCTTTGACTGTCCATGTTCCTGCAAAAAGAAAAAGAAAAAATCATAGGGTACGCGACCAGCGCTCCCTATGGGAGTAGCACCTGAGTGCTTGGTGGAGTCGAAGACTCGAGCAAGTACTAAAGTAGTCGAAGCCCTCTGCTGCATAGCTTTGATGACGCCAGTGCTGACGATTTCATGACCTTAGTTGCCCGCGTGAGGGAGTTTGACGGGACGTGACGAGCAGTGGGTCCTATTTTCTGACTTTGATTTGACTGGGCGTGCGTAATCTTTTATTTTAACTGCGTCTCCTCGATTTCCGCGCGTAATGGGAGTAGTGGAGGGACGGTTCGTGCTTCCACTTCTCCATGTGTCCAACATGATGTTTGCCACACGTCCAGTAGGGTTTTTCTGAGCCATTGGATTGCATCTTCCAGGGGTTAAGTAGCGGCGCTGCGACGGTAATTTTCTCATCTGCTCTCATTCATCTTTGCTTCCATCGCCATTGTCGCTGCTCCTCTGCTTTCTCTGTGCTCGTTTCCTCCACGACGCTGGATCAGCTCCGCTCTTTTCCGAGCTACTTTCTACGCTCGCATTGCCGTCGCGCAATGGGGAAGAAGAAAGGAGGCGCTGCGGCTGATTCTGCGGCCACCGTTGCCGCGGCGAAGAAGAAAGGCGGCTCCGCCGCTGCGGGCACTAGCACCGCCGCCGGCGGGAAGAAGAAAGCCGCAGGCACTCGCGTCACGAATGGTGCGTGGCGCCCCTCCATCATCAAGTCGTCGGATCTCCGCCTTCTTCGTCAAGACGGAGTGCTATCCGGCGCAGTCGCCGATGCGCGCGTCCCCAGCGGTGAGACAATTCCTGTTCCGCCCGCTGGTTTTCGAGTGATGTTTTTGGCATTCATCATTCGCGGTCTCTCCTTGCCTCTTCACCCCTTTTTTATGGGTCTCCTTTGTTTCTACGGGCTTCAGCTCCATCAGCTGTCCCCGAATTCGATCCTCCATATCTCTTGCTTCATCACACTCTGCGAGTGCTGGCTCGGAATCGAGCCACACTTCGGCCTTTTTAAGCGCCTCTTCAAATTGAAGCGCCAGTCTGCATCTGGCTCTTTAGTTTACGATGTAGGTGGTTGAGGAATCCACGTCGACCCATCCGCCACCTACTTCGACATCAAGCTCACGGCGTTCGTCTAAGGGTGGAGGGACAAGTGGTTCTACATTCACAATGAGAAGGCTAACGGTGAGAACTTTGGACTCGTGCCCTTCGATCCCGCGACGCCGTGCAGGAGGATACGCTCCTGGAAGAACGTAGTCATGCCTGGCGAGTCCGCGGAGACAGATGTGTTGTATCAGCGCGTTTGCAACCTCGAGAGTCACATAGGCAAAGAGGAGGGAGGCTGCGCCCTCATTTGCACTTGGCTGCGCCGTCGTGTCCAGCCCCTGCAAGTCAGGGTCCACCCCATGTTTCAGTGGGCTGGCGCTGATGATGCCACTCGCGTGTCTGCCGATGGCATGTACGCGAGTGAGGTGGACAAGAGGATTCGAATGGTCACCAAGTACACCATCAAGGACGTGCTTCCCAATGAGCCAGTTGTTCCTCCATTTGATGCTTCGAACTCTCCTCCTGAGGTATAGTTGTGCTATGCAGTAGCTAATTTTGTCGATTGCTTCTCTGTTATTTACTTCTGTTTTCTGAACTAGGACAGTGGCCCGTGCACATGCACGGGCGACCATCTAAATATGTCTTTTATAATTAAAATACCATGTAATAATATGACTAAAAATTTCAGCATGTATTGGATAGTTTCTTATAGCTTGCTTAGCGCTAAAATGGTGTACCTCGTGAAACTTCACATGATTTCTAGGAGATCTAGGATCAATAGCAAAAGATTAGCAGTATTGTAGGTTGAAAGGGCTCTACATGTTTTATTGTAATCACACACTATTCAATAATGTGGGTACATATAACTGAACAAACTAATTTCTTATATTTCTCATTTAAAAAAATTGTCACAAGTTCATAAAAATATGATAGCACTACTCATAGATACATTGTGGATGGAAATTGAAGGTCCCTCGAGTATGCATTCATTTTATTAGTCTTTCCCTGAGCTACTGAAACTAATGATATTAGAATCTGTTGACATCAATGAATCCTTTCGATCTCTCGTACTTGCACAGAAAACACCTTTTTGCTCGTCAAGATATCAAAAGCAACTTGCATAACATTGAACTTCATATGGATATTCTCATGTCGTCCTGAACCAAACTATATATACGTAATTTCACAGTAAGCTGTCAGAGAGGAAAAGAAATGACACAATTGAGTAAACACATTAAAAATAGAAATAGTAAGAAAAAATTTAACAGAAAATGAAAATCTATAGGGATACTCAAACTGGATTAAGGGAGGCAAAAAAATGAAGATATACCAAATAATATTGGCAAAGGTGCACATACTTGGCATAATTGGCAAAGGTGCACACACTTGCATTATTGCTGGAATCAACTCGTGAGCCTACAAATACAAAACAATTAAATAGCGAAGAACAACCTTAGTGAAGACCTAGAATTACTACCTAAGAGATTCGTATGTCAAGATTGAATATTCCAAGACATATGTACATGTGATTCCATGGTCCTCCCTTAATGATTGGTTCTCGCTGCTCCGGTTTTCTAGATATATGAACAACGACATGGATTGAGCAAGTTCAACACATTAGCATAGGAAGAAAAAATGTTACACTGATCCTAGGATCAACATGCATATATGTGCCAGAACTTGGTTGTGGTATGGTGAGCTAAAAAAGAGGGATTTTACCATCCTCACATCGTTAATGAAAATAGCATTGCGTTGGTTGTGGTATGGTGAGCTGATCTTCCTGCTATTATTGGTCATGGTAAATAATAAATCAATGAGATTATGGAGCTTAGCGTTCCATGATATAAAGCACCTAAAGCATGGGCAATAAAAGCATAGGGGTTGAGAGATAGTGGACAAGGGGATCTAGTGGATAATGGCTCAGGCGCAGTCACATATTGCATGTTGTCAATCACGTTACCAAACTAACTCATCAAAATACACCGAGGGAAGCTTATGCATATGTAGGAACTAATAATAAACTTGTAGCTCGCCATGAGTATGACCTTGCTGAAGTCTGAAGAGAGATCAAGAAGGGATTACCTAGCAGCGCGGCGCAACAGTGGGTGGAGCTCCAGGGAAAATCCTATGGATGACCGACGTGAGTGTGCCGGTAGTGCAAGGAGGATGGCGCGTAGAGATGGCCATTGACTGCCACGACCATGCAATTCAAGAGAGAATCAATTCTTTTGGGTCCTTCGTATATATTTAAAAGATAATACTATTTATTAATCAAAATTAAAACACATGTTTTATTAGAAATCAAAGATGCAAGTATTACCCTAAAATCTCAACATACTAATTTTTTTATGTAATCATAAGTTGCTACCCATACATCTTAAAATATCAGATAATGTGCATAAAATGAGAATGAAAAAATGAGTGCATCTTACATGAATCATAAGATTTTTTCAATTGAAACACAGAACTGTACATAGTATACACAACACTGAAGCATCATATGGATCTATAATCTAAAGAATAAAGAAATACGGAAAGGTAGATATTTGAGAAAATATACTACCTGCAAATTATATCAGAGGCTTGCAAATTATGTTGTCCATGAGTTCTCGGAAGGATGCCAAAGAACAGAGAGCAAGACTGCCGAGTCCCTTCAATTAAGTAGATTACTCTTACACATTTTGAATAGCATACCACTATTCTTATTGTGGGACTGCTCTTCTAGCTATTACTAATTCCAGTTTCAAAATAATAGATAGGCTAAACCTAAGATATTGAGAACAACAGAGGCCACATAAGCCTATTTTTTGTAATCACAAATATTATAAGAAGACAAAACCTATAAGCTAAAAGCTCTGGTTCTAAAGCGAAACTCGCAAGCAGTAGACAACTGTATGTTAGGACATGAACACGGCATGGTCATGATGTCGGCGCCCTCGGCACACTTCAACGGACATTCTAGACATAATTTCCTCTTTTGTAGTCTAATGCTTAGCACAACTTACATGTTCCTCTTGATGTGTAGCCACACTACCCCATCTTCACCTCCAACAGTTTCCTCTCGACTATCATTGATGTGAATTTGATCTCCCCATAGCTACACCAAGGAAATCGTCTAATAAATAGATTGCTCCTAAAAGGCACGGAAACTGAACTCTTGCTGTCACAAAAACTATAATAAGGAGGCAAACCCTCGAAACCATCAAGCAGTAAATGTTTGGTCATGTTGTCCGCATCTCTGCGACACGTTTGCTGACGAGATGCTCCAGACATCCTTTCATTCTTTGTACACACTCTGTCTCAAAATAGATGTCTCGGATTTATCAAAATTAGATAAATCTAGATACTATTTAGTATATAGATTTATCTAAATTTTGATAAACTCGCGACATCTATTTCAACACGGAGGGAGTAGTATAATTCTTAGCAGAATGTACCTAGCCACCCTTCCCGATCTTTACATCCAACACTTTCATCTGTCTTGTCGTGAATTGATCTTCCGATAACTGCACATGGGAAACCATCAAATAAACAGATTGCTTCTTCCTCAACTGAAAGCTCACATACGTGAAAACGTTGGAGATTGGTCTCACCTAATGGGTTGTCTCTACGAGGCAAAGCGTTCTGGTATGCTGCATGCTCATGTCAAGCAAGATCAAAAACTTTTACCGTTGATCAATATGCATGTACTTGGAGGAAGTCAGCCGCTAGCAATTGATCAATGCGTGCTGCGGGTCGTCGGCCGGCCGCCCGGAGGCACCAAGGCGAATTCTGTGGCGGCGCATCAGGACGCGCTAGGGGAGGCCGTAACCTAGTAGTTTTTTATGGAGGAGCCCGTACGTAACCTTGTTAGCTACAGAGAAGAATAATTATAAGGGGCACTGGTGGATAATTTTGTGTAACTTTAATATTAATAAATTTTTCATAGGATCCAATGGCTTTCATCGGCTATTTATTATTATTGAGATTTTTTAGACTAATTCTCTTTTTTCTGGTTACCCGTCATGTACTTTTAATATATAATAGATATGTTGTCTGTGTGTAGGATTAGGTGGTGTCACCTTGTATGCTCCCTCTACCTGAGGGGATTATCCCTCGCGAGACTTTAGAAGATGACGAGTCGGAGTCGATCGTCCCTTCTGATGCGGAGGAGGAAGCCCCCGAGTCCGATAGTCCGGATACTCGCAAGCGTTCGTGCAGCGAGGATTCCGATGCGTCGTCTCCGTCGACTCCGGAAGGTACGGGTGTTGGTGCGGAGTCGCCAATTCCTGCCATTCCTGTGAGCGCCGTGGCACCATCTTCTCGCAAGAAGATGCGACTGTCCAAGGAGTCTTCGTCAGAGTCTGGGGGAGCCACTTTTGACTTTGATAAGTTTGATTGGTAAGTTTGCATAGTCGATTTACTCTTCTCTGTTTTTGCTCTTGATGGCTTGTCTTTGGGTTTTCTCTATCTTGATATGGTTTTTGTCTTGCAGTCAAGAGGCGTCGTCATCTTCTGATGACGTCCAGTTTTTTAAGGAATCAGGAGTCACGACCTCAAGGGCCAAGGGAGAGGTCGAGCGCGCTCCTTCCCCTCCATTGGCGGCCCACTCCGGGCACAACTCTTCCAGTTCTCCTCATGCGGGGGAGCATCGAATGGTTGCCCGAATGACGGTATAGCAGACATCTTTGGAGTCATTGGAGGACCATGTAAGTGTAGTTTTTCTCCTTTTGGTGTTGCAGTCAATATTATCTATTGCCTCTGCTGATTCTGTTTTGTGCGATAGCTCCTTGTGAAAGAAGCCGCGCACTTGGCGGAGCAAGTGCTTGCGATGGGTCGCCAGCATGCGATGCTGGAGACGCGTCATCGCGTGGTTGAAAGTGAGTGTCTTGCACTTCTTCTTCTTCTTTGTCTCCTTTTTAATATGGTCGACTGATAGTCAATCTCTTTATGTTTGTAGCCGAACATAACGCTCTCCTGCGCAATGCTGTCACCATGGAAAAGACCCTCGCCGCGGCTGTGAAGGGTCACGACGAAGCAATCGCGACGCGTGACGAGGCGCAAAGGCGCGAAGAGGATCTGCGTGCCTCCTTCGCAGCCAGGGAGAAGTTGTTCGAGGAACAACTGCTCTCGATTGCTAAGGCCCTTTCAGGTACTTTGCTTGTGGATGTTGTTATCCTTCTCTGCTTCGAATGTTTTTACCGGTGGCGCTGATGTTTTTGTCCATATGTGAATTTATGTACAGATGCTGGCGATTTGAGCTTTGACCCGCAGGCCCTTCGTCGTGATGACGCTCTGGCGGGTGCACTGTCAGCAGTCGAAGACCGCAGCATCGCTGTGCAGGACACGCTCTCCAAGGCCAAAAGCGTACTCAGTCGCCTTTGGGAGAAGCTGATGCCCAAGGCGGAGCTAGTCGAGAATATAGACGAGCTGGTGGAGTCACTCGCTGGAGGTGTGCCTGTGAGCTTTAAGAACTCGCTTTGCTCGGCTGGCGCGTCCATGTCACTTGCCATGGTGTAGGCCCACGGAGTCGAGATTGACCCTGATGCGGTGTCGAAGGCGATGCCTGTGAGTGTGGACGGCCATCAGGTAGTCTTCGCTCCCTTCGCGACTGCCTGTGGCAAATATGGGCCTCAGTTGATAAATACTGTTGCAAAGTATTCTGAGGAGCTACATCGCGTCAAGAAGGCGGCGAAAGCGGCGGCATCAGGGGCTGGCGGAAAGTCAGTGGCATCTGACACTGCCACAGACTCGATGAAGCCCCCGAGGCCGTCGAAGTCGAAGAAGCCAGCTGCTCCTTAGTTAGCTTTTGTAATAGTTAATTAGCTTATGTCCTTTTGTTTAAGAACGTGCCTGCTGGCGAGTGTATCTACTAATACTTTTACTGGTCTTAAATGCATTTGAATCCTTTGTCATTGTGTTGACTTGGTCGTCTTATTTGCTTTTATCTTGACTTGTGGTAGGGTACATCGGGTGATCCTTTGAGGGAAACTCAGGACTCGCCGACTCTTGATGATACTGTGGTACCGCCACGTTCCAGAGTAGATGATCTATCGCTGCTTTCGCGACTGCGTGACCGCGTGAAGCAGCTGGAGCGCGAGTTGCCCGTGCTCCATGGTAACGCAGATGTATGGAAGTCGAAGGCAGAAAAAGCCGCCGCCCGAGAGCAGTATCTGCTTGGCGAGGTGACGCAGTTGGGCGACCAATTCAAGTGTTAGTTTGCTTGCTCTCATCTTCTTCTTGTTGCCACTCGCAATTGTACGCTAAACTTATGCTGCTGTTACTGCTTCGTGTAGTTGTCAGCACACGGCATCCGCAGGAGGAGAAGGATAGAATTGCCATTCGCATGCATGATCTCACCCAGAAACAACTTCAAGAGAGTGGATACTTGTAACACCCCGTCCACTCCTGGGCCCGGGGGGTGTCACTCCTGGCAGCTTAATAGGATATCTAGACTGGCCCCACAGACCAACACTAGTCTTTTCTGCGCACTTTGTCCTCACTCGTGCGCACCCGGTTACACACTTCCTGGTCGGTCACCCATCCTAGAATTGCTCTAGGCCAAGCACGCTTAACCTTAGAATTCTTTTCGAATGAGCTTCCGGAAAAGAAGTTGCAACTTATTTATATGGGTATCCTATCAATCCTATTAAGCCATGTGCCTAGATCTCACATACACCCACCCTTTAGAAGATCGATGCCCTCATCGATCAAGCATACCCCAGGAACGTTCCCTCTTGGCACGCGTCTGTGCGTCCAGTGCCGACACATGTGCCATGCCGTGTCCACTCCGGGCCACACGCGCCATGCTCCACATGTCCCGCCACTGACCCGCACACACCCGTGTAATCGCAAGGGTCGGCTCTGATACCACTTGTAACACCCCATCCACTCCTGGGCCCGGGGGGTGTCACTCCTGGCAGCTTAATAGGATATCTAAACTGGCCCCACAGACCAACACTAGTCTTTTCTGCGCACTTTATCCTCACTCGTGCGCACCTGGTTACCCACTTCCCGGTCGGTCACCCATCCTAGAATTGCTCTAGGCCAAGCACGCTTAACCTTAGAGTTCTTTTCGAATGAGCTTCCGGAAAAGAAGTTGCAACTTGTTTATATGGGTATCCTATCAATCCTATTAAGCCATGTGCCTGGATCTCACAATACTTCTGGGTGGATCATGATCATGCGACTGCGCTGGCCACTCTGCAGGATCGTGCGGCGCGGGTGCTGCACTTTCTGAAAAAGTCGCAGTCATGCTTAAAGAACATTTATCGGGCGATGTTTCCGCTAGATGATACTCCATCAAGCCTGCTGGCTCTCCTTGCCAAGTTTCAGGACATAACCGCGGTTCGCGAGTGTGTGAGGAAACAGTTGGTGGCTGGTGCCAAGGCTGCTCTATCAATGGTGCGACTGCACAGGCCTGACGTTGATGTTGCGGCAATTGCATCTGGGCCGCCTGCACCACCGGCAGGTTCTGCCTGGAATATGGAGCCGCACTACCAGGCGGTGAATCGCCCAGCAGAAGAGATCGTCGACTTCTGCGAGGAACAAACCAACGTTCTCCTGCTGCAGTAGTAGCCTAGTTTGTATCCTGCACATAAGTGTACTTGTGTTGTAAAGTTCGTATAAATTTTATGTATAATTTATTGTCTAATATGTATAAAGGGCTTTGTTAGCATGAAGTGCGTTGCACTATGCGAGTCCCTTTCGTTAGCCTGGTCATGATTTTTATCTCTGTCCCTTGTCAACCCGTCAGATGCGTTGCAGCTGGGTTGATGTTTGTGTCAAGGGTTTCAATTGATGTACCAGCTACTCAGGCTATCGCGTTTTGGTTCGTAGAACAGATGTATATAGGGTGGCGCAGCCCCCGAGTAGATAAATTGGAAAAGTAAAGGAAAACACAGAGTTTTGGGGCACTTAGCTTTATTTATTCGAAGAATAGTGCGAGGTACAATGTGTGGCGAAGTAGCCTTGGCTGAGTAGCCTTATTTGCAATGTAAAAAGTAAAGAGCGACTAAAGGTAGAAGCGTCGTAGTTGTGCGACGTTCCAGGGGTTGGAGTATGCGACTCCTGTCTCTAAATCTTGAAGGAGATAGGAGCCACCTGGGATTACTTCTGTAATCACGTATGGCCCTTCCCAGGGGGACTCGATCTTGAGATGCCCCTGTTGTTTAAGTCGCAGGACCAGGTCGCCTTCGACGAAGGATCTGGGGTGAAGCCTCCTACTGTGATAGTTGCGCAGGTTCTGCTGGAAGATCGTGGATCTTTCTGCGGCGATTTCCCTTGCCTCGTCAAGGAGGTCGACGGAGTCTTCGGGTGTAAGGGATGACTCTTGCTTGTTGTAAGCGACCACGTGCGGCGCCTTGTACCATACTTCGGCGGGTAGCACTGCTTCGGCTCCGTGCACCATGAAGAATGGCGTGTAGCCCGTGGCGCTGTTTGGAGTTGTGCGTAGGCTCTAGAGTACGGATGGCAGTTCGTCCGGCCAGCAGCCCGCGGCTTGTTCGAGTGGCCGGAGGAGTCGCTTCTTGATGCCGCTGCAGACGAGCCCATTTGCTTTTTCCACCTGACCGTTGGTCTGTGGATGCGCTACTGAGGCATAGCTGATGTTGATCCCGAGGTTCTCGCAGAATTCTTGGAACTCCTTGGATGTGAAGTTCGTCTCGTTATCGGTGATAATGTTGTGCGGCACTCCAAAGCGGTAGAAGATGGACTCAAAGAACTTGACTGCGTTGTGCCCTGATTGGTTGGTCACTGGCATGGCCTCAATCCACTTGGTAAATTTGTCGACTGCGACTAAGAGGTAGACGAAGCCTCCTCGTGAAGACCTTGGAAGTTTGCCAACCATGTCGAGCCCCCACTGCGCGAAGGGCCAGGCCAATGGGATTGGCCGTAGCTCTGCGCCTGGTGCGTGCGGCTTGTCCGCGAATCGCTAGCAAGCGTTGCACTTTTGGACGATGTCCTTGGCATCGCGCATGGCCGTAGGCCAGTAGAACCCAGCTCGTAGAGCTTTGGCAACGAGGGTGCGACTGCCAGCGTGGTGCCCGCAGGTCCCTTCATGGATGTCGAGGAGAACTGCTCTTCCATCGGCCATGGAGACGCATCGTTGGAGTACTCTTGTGATGCTGCGTTTGTACAGTTCACCGTTGATAACGGCGAATGCCTTGGATCGCCACGCGATGTGCCGTGCATCTGTCGGATCGTCCGGTAACCTCTTGCTGAGGAGGTATGTGATGTACGGCTGCATCCAGGATTGCTCAATCATCATGACGCTCATTGGTCCCTCGAGTCCTGTGTCTAGCTCCAAGTCATCGAGTGCCATTGGCTCATTGGGTGGCGTAGCCCCCGAGTCTGTTGCTGCGCTTGTTTTCTTCTATGCGGCCTTTGGCTCGATGGAGCGTTCGCAGATGCGCTCGAGAAATACCCTAGGTGGTATGGGGGCGCAGGTGGAGCCTATGTTGGAGAGTGCGTCCGCCTCTTCGTTGCTTTCGCGACCTACGTGCCGCAGCTCGCAACCATCAAAGTCTCCTTCGAGTGTGTCGTAGAGGTCGCGGTACACGATCATGTTGTCGTTCAGGGCATCGCACTCATGCATTGTTTGGTTGATGACCAACTTGGAGTCGCCGTATATGATGAGCCTCTTGGCGCCATAGGCTTTTGCCATCCTCATCCCATGCAACATGGCCTCGTATTCAGCCTCGTTATTTGAGGCTGTGAACTGCATTCACAGGATATACTTCAGCTTGTCCCCTTGTGGTGATATCAGTATGACACCTGCGCCTGCTCCGTCTTTCTGCTTGGACCCGTCGAAGTGCATTGTCTAGAGGTAGGACATATCTGGCTTGTCCGGGAGCTGGTTCTCCATCCAGTGCACGAGGAAGTCCGGGAGAACTTGCGACTTGATTGCGTCGCACTTTTTGTACGTGATGTCTCGTGGAGACAATTCTATTCCCCAAAGTGCGACTCGTCCCGTGGCGTCGGGGTTATTGAGCATGTGTCCCAAGGGGGCGTCGTTGACCACCACGATTGGGTGTTCCTGAAAGTAGTGGCGCAGTCACCGGGCGGTCATGAAGACGCCGTACGCCAGCTTCTGGTAGTGCGGGTATCGCTGTTTTATTGGCGTGAGGACCTCGCTGAGGTAGTATACTGGGCGTTGTACGCCGTGGACCTTGTTTTCCTCCACTCGCTCGACGACGAGCACTGTGCTGACCACCTGGTTGGTGGCGGAGATATACATCAACAGTGGCTCCCTTTCTCGTGGGGTCACCAGCACTGGCGAAGTGGATAGCATTCGCTTGAGGTCTTCGAATGCTTCTTGCGCTTCAGTGGTCCACTCGAATTTTTCAGTTTTGCGGAGGAGCTGGTAGAAGGGCAGCGCCTTTTCGCCCATTCAACTGATGAATCGACCGAGGGCCGAATTTCGTCGAGCCAACTGCTGGACGCCCCTTATGTTTTTCGGCTTCTCCATGGCCAGTATGGCTTTTATCTTATTTGGGTTCGCCTCGATTCCCCTCGCGGAGATGAGATACCCGAGCAGCTGTCCAGATGGTACGCCGAAGGCGCATTTGTCCGGATTGAGCTTGATCTGGTAGCGGTCGAGGTTGGCGAAGGTTTCGCGCAAATCGTCGATTAGAGAGGCTTCCTCCTTGGTCTTGATTACTATGTCGTCAACATAGACTTGAATGTTGCGACCCAGTTGTTCCTTGAGGCAAGCCTGCATGCACCGCTGGTAGGTGGCTCCCGCGTTCTTTAGCCCGAAGGGCATTGTGTTGTAGCAGAACACACCAAAGGGCGTTGTAAACGCTGTTTTCTATTAATCTTCCTCCTTCATTCGAATTTGATTATAGCCTGAGTAGGCGTCGAGGAAGTAGAGGAGCTCGCATCCCGCGGTGGAATCGATGATCTGGTCGATCCGTGGCAACGGGAAGTGATCCTTTGGGCAGTGCTTGTTCAGAGAGGTGAAGTCCACGCACATCCGCAGGATATCCGTGTCCTTTTTTGGTACCAGCACCGTGTTGGCGAGCCAAGTGCTTTCCTTGATCTCGCGTATGAACTTGGCCTCGAGGAGTATGTTGATGTCCATTCCAACTGCTTGCGCTCTTGGCTCAGACAATCACCGAATTGTTTGCTTGACTGGCCTTGCGTCGGGGTTGACGTTGAGTGCGTGCTCGGCGAATTCCCTGGGAACTCCTGGCATGTCCGCAGGACACCAGGCGAATATTTCCCAGTGCTCAGGGAGGAATTCGACGAGCGCGAGTTCCTATGCGGGACTCAAGTTGTTGGCGATGAGGGCCGTCTTGGCGGGATCCGATGGGTGGACCTGGACTTTCTTCGTGTGCACCGATGAGTCGAAAGAGAAATCAGGTGAGCTTGGCCGGCTCAAGGGAGGCAGACTGTTGTCTGTCGTCTCCTTTAGTCTCGCGAGTTCCTCCTGTATACCGAAGGACTAGGAAATTTTGTTGAATTCTCTGTCGCAACTGTCAGATCGCTCAAAGCTCCCGTTGATCGTGATGACTCCATGGGGACCTGGCATTTTCATCTGCAGGTAGGCGTAGTGGGGCACTACCATGAACCTAGCGAACGCGACGCGCCCGAGGATGCAGTGGTACTATGAGGGCCAGTCGACGACCTCAATGTCGATGCACTCGCGCCGGAAGTTCTTGGGCGCGCCGAAGATGACGTCGAGGTTGATTTTGCCTAGGGGGTATACGCCTTTCCCTGGGACGATGCCATGGAACATTGTGTCCGAGGCCTCCAGGCAAGTTAGGAGGATCCTCATTGCTCGCAAGGTACTCGCGAATATAAGGTTGATGCCACTTCCGCCGTCCATGAAGACGGTGCGCCATGTGCCACGGTGCCTGGAGCGGCTACATAGCCTCTTTCGACTGTATTGCGGTTCATCCGAACCAGTCCCTCATGTAACTTGAGGAACTCGCGGCAATCTTTGAGGAGGTGGCTGGACTTCTTCTTGCCATCATGCTTGTCGATGTAGAAGTGCATTGTACATGGCCCGGACAGTTTGTCCTCAATGGAGCTCGCGGGTGCCTCGTCGCGAGTGCGGTGTTGCCACACTTGCGTGGTTTTCCCGGAGTCGTGGTATCCGCCGCTACGGTTTCCGCTGTTGCGGTTGTCGTTGCGTATTTCGGCGTAGCCAGCCGTGACCATGTTGACATCGTCGCGGTCATCGTAAATGCGCATGCGACGCTTGCCTCGGCGATCGTGTCTGCGCTCGAGCTCTGCCTCCTTGTCGGAGTGAACGCGATTCTTTACTGAGTCTTCTCCATCGGCCCACCGATTCGCGATCTCCATCAGGTGGTCGACGGTCTTGGGCTTTGAGCGGTCCAACTCCTCTCTAAGTTCTAAGCGGCGGACGCCACCATTGAATGCGTTAATCGCGCGATCCTCCGAGATGTTTTCTGCGGAGTTCTTGATGATGGACCACCTTTGAATGTAGGAGCATAGCGATTCGCCAGATCTTTGCTGGCAGCATCTCAACTCTTCGATTGATGCGGGTCGCTTGTATGTGCCCTTAAAGTTGCGCACGAAGCTATAAACCAGCTCGTCCCAACTGCGAATGGATCCGCGTGGGAGGTTGTTGAGCCATGCTCGGGCGGCGCCCTGCAGCTATAGCTGCAAGCATTGCATGGCCGTGCTTCGACTGCCTCCGTGGAGCCTGATGGAGGAGATGTGGTCCTCCAGCTAGATCTTCGGGTCCTGTAGGCCGTCAAACTTCGGATTCTCCGATGGGACTTTAAACCCTTTAGGCATTCGCTTCTTGCTAATGGATCTGCTGAAGCATCTGGCGCCACAGAGCTCCACGTCCTCCTCTTCTGAGTCAGTCGACCGAGCACGTCGTGCTCTTCATTTGTCGATCTTGCGCTGCGTGATGTCATCACGTGTGTCATAGTCGTGGTCGTGTCGTTGTGAGCAGCGACGTCGAGACAAGTCGTGACTGTCATTGTTGGATGAGGGCGAGGAGTAACGCTTTGCTAGCGCTTTGCCCTTCTTTGGTTCCGGTGTCGGCTCCTTATCGAGGGCGGCCTCGATTAATGCCAAGCCCGTGATCGTAGATCGGTGCATGGCGGCTCGGGGGTCCCTAGTTGGTGGTTGGTTGTTCAGGAGGTACATGGTGGCCGTTGTCACCGCAGCCTGCTGCGTCTTGGGGACCACATTGCCCCTGGTGTCGACTGTCATAGAGCCGAAGTCGAGGACCTTTGCGGCCTCTATGCGTTCCTGCTCGGTGAGATGGGCCATCCGAGACTGCCTCTTCTTGGCGAGGTGCTCGTTGCCCTTTGAGGAGGATCCTCCGTAGGAGGAGAGTCCAGCACGACGAAGGATCGACTCGTCTGCCGCCTTTTTGCACGCCTCGAGTTGCACGATTGTTTGTACTTGGCGCTTGAATTCTTCCTTCAGGAGCCAGTGATAGCCCATCAGCAGCTCCTGCGGGGATCCGAAGGGTAGAGGGGTGCCTCGCAGGGCCTCGCGGCAGCAAGCCCATTCTTGCTCGTTGAGCTTGATTACGACGCGTTCGCCGATTTGCTCATTTACTATGGTTGGAGGTTCGACTGCCCCTTCGTTGTCAACGGGGGTGCGATTGCCACCGTTACTGCCGTTGCCGCCATTGCCACCGTTGCCGCCATTAGGCGGGTCGGTTCCGTTGCCGTGATTGCGGCCGTTGTCGCGGTTGGCAGAGGTGTCGCCTGCGTTAATGACGGCGCACATGAAGTGATTGGGGAAGCTTCTGCTTACACAACTCTCAGATCCGGAACCGTAGGTTCCATCTTCAGTGGCCAGATTGCTTAGATCAGAGTCGCGACTGCTGTCGCTGACCATGTTCTCGACTGTTGTCGGGGCGTTGAGTTCGCTGAGGGTGCCGATCGTTGGAGGAAACCATGATGCTGGGGCAATCGACGGTGTCGTCGGCTGATCAGGCATGCGAAGCGTGCCCATCTGACCGACTTGGAAGCGGAAGCTCCCGATCGCCAGGCTGATTCCATCGCCCACGGACTCGAAGGCCAGGCGAGTGGCCGACGTGTGGACGATGAAGTCGAACGCGCCGAAGAGCTGGCGAATCTCCGCTGTTGCGGAGTTGTAGATCGCGGTTGATGGGGCCGAAGAAGCCGCAACATCAGCACTCCCAATTCCCACAGACGGCGCCAATTGACGAGGGTTTAACTCATCAATGCCCATTGTTATGGACTTGGGTTTTGGAGAAGGAGAGAGTGCTGGAGACATCTATTGGCTAGCAAACAAGCAAACATGGGACAAAGATTTACCCAGGTTCAGGCCTCGTAGAGGTCCCTACTCTTGATTGTCTGCTCGTGGAATTATCGAAGGAACAAAAGGTTACAATGGTGCGTAGATGCAATCTGGCGAGGGTTGTGGAAACTAGGGTTGCGTGTGTCCTCCTCGCCGCCCCTCCCAGCCTTTATATAGATAGGCTAGGTCCCAGGTAGCAGGTCGAGTCGGTTACAAATTAGGGTTTTCCCCTTTGAACTTTCTATCTTTAGCTTCTTCTTGTTCTTCAAGCAATCGAGAGTCCGTAGGTTACTCGAATCATTCGAGAGTCCGTACGATTAGTAGCCAAATACACAATGCATTCCCCTAGGCCCATATAGGTGAAGTGTCATGTAGTCGACGTTCACATGACACCACTAGAAGAAGTACAGCACAACTTAAATATCAAACTACTGAATCTTTCTCAACACAACTCCACTACTAACAACATGACTTCTCCCATGTCCTCAATAACAAAACAAACTACTCACAAGACATCATATGGATCATGATCAGAGATGGAATAATGATGTATAACAATCTGAACATAAACAATAATTCAATGGTTCACTCAATAGCATCAACTACAAAGAGTAATCAACACCGGGAAAGTTTCCCCTATGAACTAATGCAATATTCAACTCAATTGTTATAGCAATATGGAGATGGTGATGATGATGGTGGTGATGATGATGATCCCGATGAAGTCCAGCTTGATGGTGGTGTTGATGGCGGTGATCTCCCCTCTCCGGGAAGGAATTCCCCCGACAGAAATCTGTCTGCCAGAGAGATCTTTCTCTCTCGATGTTTTCCGCCTCGCAGAGGCGGCGGAATCTTTCTGTGGTCGCTCCCCGAGTCTTAGGGTTTTGGGAGGAATATACGCCAGGGAGAGCGAGGTGGGCCAGGCGGCCACACCACCTCTGGCGCTGACCTAGGGCTGCCGCGCTGAGGTGGTGTGGGCCCCCTGTGGCCCATCTCCACTCTGTCTTCTGCCATCCTTAGTCTTCTGGAAAAATAGGATTTTCCGTATATTTTCCTGGATTTTCTGATCTTCGCGAATTTTGCCTCCAAACATCACCTTTTCCATCAGAATCCTAACTGCAGCGGTCCATGCTCCAAAAGTCATCAACCATGCAAAAACAGATGAAATAACATAAGTATCACCTCTCAATACGAAATATATCAATGAATAATAGTGAATTAAGACATAGAATAGTGATGCAAAATGGACGTATCAACTCCCCCAACCTTAGACTTCGCTCGTCCCCAAGCGAAACTGAGCTCAATAAACATGGCCTCAGGTTTATGGAGTGAAGAGTCGATAAAATAATACGGACAAGAAGCATCACATCCATCAAGTGCATAGATCATAATAGAAGACAACTCACTATTATATAACTTAGCTTGCAATGAGTGAAGGAAACACAATAAACATACATAAATTGAATCATAATTGGTAATGACAAACTTAGCTCTTGGTCGAAGAATAGTTGATAATTTGCTGGAGTTCACAAATAGCTGGTTTTCAAAGATAGCTTTCAAAGTAGTAAACATCAAGATAAGAGCAAAGTGCAAAACCAGGAACGTAAGAAACATGATTGAATAAATCATCATATGAATGAATGAAACACAACAACTCAAAATAATTGCTAAGATAGAAGGGAGTAGGTTTACTGACTCAACTACAAAGTAAAAGAAAGGCCCTTCAAAGAGGGAAGCAGGGATTGCAAGTCTCATAAAGAGCTCCCAAAAATTATGATACTTACTAGCTTTCAGCTCTCATTGCCCCTATAATAGGCATCTTTAGGTGATTAAGGTTAAAGTGATCAAATATGAGGATATGCATTGACAAGTTGTAAGTTGAGAATCTCATGTCCCTTGAATATGAGGGTCGCTCCTCATGCTACTCAAGTTTAGTCACCGGTAAGTTCTTGTCATCGTAAGCATATGTGTATCATAGAGAACCGCCAACGGGGTACCCCTTGCCCGATGATACGGAAGAATCCCCATATCAAAATGACAAGGCAAGCAGACAACAAGTATCTCAACAATCTTCTCATTTACCATGGGAATATGGTGCTTTTTTCTCTCTTTCCTCTTTTTATAATCTCTTTTTTTCCTTTTTCTCCATCTCTATCTCTTTTTTTATAAGAAGAATGCTTCATAGATACTCGTTATGGTTACGCTGCAAGTTTCCACCATGTCAGCATGGATTAGACCAGCGGCCCAGGCGTTTCTCTAACACACATGCATAACTCCATGGACTTACAAGCTCCCCTTTCATTTCACACCGACGAAATCCATAGACAAAAGAACATGATATTAACTAGGTACAAAGTACCAGTGCAATGTTGAAAGTGTTCCCCATGACAGCATGGTTCTGCTAATTCACAACTTACAAAGCGCAAGCATATACGCAACATAGGTGAGCACAATGGTTCAAGTTTATTAAGTGCAAGAAAGTAAAGTGTGGCATCAAGTTCGTGAGAGCTTTAATCACTAATTTTCACATAACAAGTTTAATTTGGGAGGTAGACAAAACAAGAATTTACTTGGAATATCAATAATGCTACTAGGTAGGTATGGTGGACACAAATGGCGTGGGTTTTGGTTTAAGGGAAGTGGATGCACAAGAAGAATACCCTCTCAGTACAGGTTTTTGGCTAGCAAGGCTGGGTAGCAAGTATAAGAGTTGAAGGAAACAAACAAACATACAAGTGATAAAGACAAACATGCAATCTTCCTTGGAAGCACAAAAGAACTTAACTAGAGAATACTAAACTTATGAGCAAATCAAGAAAGAAAGATGATGAAATTATTTTTCTTTAAAGGTACTTTTATCTTTTCTTTCAACTCTCAAAAATAGTGTTGCTACTGACCAAGCCAGGTTTGCCAAAACCAACTAAATTAACTCAATGATCCCAAAGTGATACCAATACTAATGACAAGTTCAATCATATAACCACAAATTGAAAACTAATATAAGCTATGCAAAAGAGTAAATGATAGAACTTCTCATTAATACTCCAAAACGGCAACTCACACCAAGGGACACTTCCATAATGCAAACCATACTACATAATAACTCCTCTATTAATGATATGACTCTACTAATAAGGTAAAAAGATAGAAGATAGTGATGTGATACCGCGGCACTCCCCCAAGCTTGGAACAAGCCAAGGGGATGCCAAACCTGATGAAGAATTACTCCTTTGGTGGTGGTGGTATCCTGTCATCTTCGTCCGTCTTCTAGGGTAAGGGCTTCCCATCAACAAAGGACATCGTGGTTTCCAACATCCTGAAACTTGCAGCAGCACTTATGCGTTTAAACCTAGCCTCATACTCACAGTTTTGATTTTGAACGTCATAGAACTGTGCTTGCAGTTCGTTGGTTGTTTGGCGGAGTGAGAGGACTTCGTTTTTGAGTTCAGCAATCTCCTTGTGGTGCTCGGTGATTAGTTCGGAACAGATCTTATGGATGATATCCACTTCGCGCTCTGCCATCTTCTTATACCTAAAGACTTCTTGCTCCAGTGCTTCCATCATGTCCTCTAGACTTCCTCTACCTTTGGGACCTTGAACCTCTTTAATCCGGACCTCCCCATCTTCGAGCAACAACTCCTTGGGATGAATCTTCAACTCTCTCATGTATGGGTTGATGATATCTTCTAAGGAATCTCCCCCGGCTGATCCAGTGAAAGACATTGTGGCTCCAAATCTGGGATTCTACCTGGCAGAAACAAATCAAAACAAAAACACGACGAAAACACGATACACGAACCCCGGAAGATCCGGGGGGTTATATATTACGAAGTTTCATATCAAAAGGAAGGTATTGGGAGAAAACGAGTCGGAGGCGGAGTCCGGGGTGGACTCACCACCTGGTGGCGCGGCTAGGGGTGAGCCCGCGCCACAGGGTGGTGTGATCCACCCTGGCTCCGTTTCTGTCCCTCTTTCACTTTGTAGCTTTCCTTATTGACTGAAAACTGTAAAAATATAGTTGGATAGTATTTTCGCGGAACTTTTCTTACCAGAACTGTTACCTATTTGAAAACGGACTCTGCAGGTCTCTGAATTTGGTATCTAGTAGATTCTTTCGGAGTCACAACTTGAATAACATCAATATCTTCATCTTCATACACTTATTACTTGAGTCACAAAACCCTTCTCTTTCTTATTACACCATTATCTCCACTTCCTGGAAATTTCTCTCACACAAAACTTCACACAGTTCTCATTAGCAAGATTAGTATAAGTGAAGTGATAAAACCTTTTGAGTTCAAATTTAACTAAAAACCATCAAAACAAAATCTGTTGTAGCAACTCCTTCCGAAAACCCAAAAAGAATTCAAAAGGGAAATCGAATAAAGAAGCAAATGCAAGAGTGGCTAAATCTGTCAAAACAGACCAGCAGGTAAAGATCAATTTTTTCGAACATCTTCTGTTGCTCAAATCAAAAAGTGCAAAACTAACGAAATTTAAATAACAACCTGGGGCAGAAGCACAAACAATTACAGCTCCGACATATAGAGATCTCTCACGAATTTTTACGGTGAAGCACAAAAATCTGTTTCAGGATAATAACTTCCCCCAATATTACTTCTCTCTCATTAGAGGTTGAATCTTGACACAAAAACCAAACAAAATGATAAGAAGCGTTTATTACTGAAGTAATAACTTCCAAGACTCAAATAAACAAAAACAAACTGAAAGCAAAAAAAATTGGGTTGTCTCCCAAAAAGCTCTTTCTTTATAGCCATTAAGATGGGCATGATAATTTTGAAGATGCTCAAATAGGAATAAGAATTGAAGTGAAAGAGAGCGTTAAGGAGAAAAAATAGACACATTTAAGCCTAACCCACTTCCTATGCAAGGGAATTTTGCAGACAAACAAATTGTTGAAACCAGAGGCAACTTGCATAAGAAGGAAAAAGAAGTGCAACATAAAAACTTTCAGCATGAAACGAGGAAACTTGATATTATTGAGATGCATACGAACACTTTTCCCTCTCTCATAGTAACTTTCAGTATCATGCATAAACTTAACAATATAGCTATCACAAGTACCATCATAGCAATGATCACTTATTCTAACAGAAAACACAGAAATACTAGCTCTCATAACACTACTTTGTGAAACAATAGGTATCCTTACAAAGGATAGTGTGTCCCTCTTCTTCATACTTAGTGACAAAGTCTTTCACATTTTCTATTATAGGTTCATCAACCATTTGTTTACCAGGTTCAATAGCTTTATTCATACTTTCATCTACCATACTAGCCATCATAGAATGTTCCTTTATCTTAACTGGGAAAGGCATTTTCTCAATATAAGGTTCAGGTAAGACATGATTAGTAGTATAAAGTTCAGTATTTCTTGCAGGAACACTCTTAGCAACATCTTTATAAGGTTCATGATACTTATTCCACTTCTTTTTAGGCACTTCAATATAGGAAGCAAAAGCCTTAAAATAAGAAGCAATAGCTTGAGAGTCTAGACCATAAGTATTTTTAATATTTTGAAAGTCATCAGTTCCCATAAAAGATTCAATGCATTCATAATCATAATTTATACCTGACTTTCTACCTTTTTCATTCTCCCAGGCTTCAACATTATGTTGAATACGGTCCAGAAGATCCCATTTAGCTTCTTCTTCCATGCGAGTGAATGATCCAGCACAAGAAGCATCCAATAAATCTTTATCATGTAGAGGGAGCCTTGCATAAAAGTTATTGATATTAAGATTGTTGGGGAGCTCATGAATGGGACATTTGAGCATTAGTAACTTCAATCTCCCCCAAGCTTGAGCTGTACTCTCTCCATCAAGAGGCCAAAAGTTGTATATTTGATTCTGATCTTTATGAATCTCACTAGGATGATAAAACTTTGAATAAAAGAGAGGTACTATTTCCTCCCATTCTAGAGCTTGACCATTCTTCAGCAGCTTATACCATTCCTCAGCTCTTCCTTTTAGTGATAATGAGAATAACTTCTTCTTGACTTGATCTGTAGTAATACTCGCACACTTGAACAACCCGCATAATTCGTCTATAAAGAGTAAATGATCACCGGGATGGACAGTTCCATCCCCAACATAGTAGTTATCCATAACACGATCAATAATTATTGTAGGTATTTTGAAAACATCATTCTCAACAGGTGGTGGCTTATATACTACCTTAGCAGTGGTAGTAGCATTACCAAATAAGAAACTCAGCGAATTATCCATAACAAAAATAAAGCAACTAGAAGAAGTAAACAATACTCACAGTAGAAGTTTCCTTTACCAGTTCCACTCTCCAATAGCGCTTCACTCCCCGGCAACGGCGCCAGAAAATAGTCTTGATGACCCACAAGTATAGGGGGTGTATCGCAGTATTTTCGATAAGTCAGAGTGTCGAACCCAACGAGGAGCGTATGGCTAGTGGTATGGATCAGGAATTCTCTACAAATACTTAGCAAACGGATTTTTAGGGGTTTTTGATAAATAAAGTAAATAAAGTACGAGCAAATAAAAGACATTAGGAATAAATGCAGCAAGTGGCCCAATCCTTTATGCAGCAAAGGGCAAGCCGGTTGTATTACTTAAGATGACCAAACGTTCTCGAGGACACATGGGAAGACTGTCAAGTGCTTTCCCTTCATATAGTTGATTAATCTTCTCTAGCTTGCTAACTGTTGTGTGGGTGAACCTGTGCTAATGTACCGCCCCATCCAAGACTAATACATACTTGTGATTATACGCCTTGCAAACATTCGTAAGTACAAGAAAGTAATTAAGGTAGAGACCTAACCACAGCTTTAAACTCTAAGACCCTTACGTCCCTTGTGCAATGGTTTCCTAACGGGGGTTCAGGTTTTTGTCACTCCGGCAACCCCTACAATTAGTAGCCAAATACACAATGCATTCCCCTAGGCCCATATAGGTGAAGTGTCATGTAGTCGACGTTCACATGACACCACTAGAAGAAGTACAGCACAACTTAAATATCAAACTATTGAATCTTTCTCAACACAACTCCACTACTAACAACAAGACTTCTCCCATGTCCTCAAGAACAAAACAAACTACTCACAAGACATCATATGGATCATGATCAGAGATGGAATAATGATGTATAACAATCTGAACATAAACAATAATCCAATGGTTCACTCAATAGCATCAACTACAAAGAGTAATCAACACCGGGAAAGTTTCCCCTATGAACTAATGCAAGATTCAACTCAATTGTTACAGCAATATGGATATGGTGATGAGGGTGTTGATGGTGATGATGATGGTGGTGGTGATGATGATTGATCCCGATGAAGTCTAGCTTGATGGTGGTGTTGATGGCGACGATCTCCCCTCTCCAGGAAGGAATTCCCCCGGTAGAAATCTGTCTGCCATAGAGAACTTTCTCTCTCGGTGTTTTCCGCCCCGCAGAGGCGGCGGAATCTTTCTGTGGTCACTCCCCGAGTCTTAGGGTTTCGGGAGGAATATATACGCCAGAGGGGAGAGCCAGAGGTGGGCCAGGGCGGCCACACCACCTCCTGGCGTGGCCTAGGGCTGCTCGCGCTAGGGGGTGGTGTGGGCCCCCTGTGGCCCATCTCCACTCCGTCTTCTGGCATCCTTAGCCTTCTGGAAAAATAGGATTTTCCGTATATTTTCCCGGATTTTCTGATTTTCGCGAATTTTGCCTCCAAACAACACCTTTTCCATCAGAATCCTGACTGCAGCGGTCCATGCTCCAAAAGTCATCAACCATGCAAAAACAGATGAAATAACATAAGTATCACCTCTCAATACGAAATATATCAATGAATAATAGTGAATTAAGACATAGAATAGTGATGCAAAATGGACGTATCACTCACTCTAGCTCGATCCTACTCTCTTCCCATCTCATTTTTCACTTCCCTCCTCCCATTTTAACTATTCTTACCAACCATATCTCATATATTTTAGAAAATCTTCCCCCCCCACATGTACCACCCTTCTATATAGACATAGATCTCTCACCTCTCCTTCACACCACTCATAGATCTAGATCTATATGTAGAACATACATCCACTCTCTTCGATCTGGTCGACGTGACGTCACGCACGCGTCTATACTTATCGACCTAATAGGTGACTATTTGCGTGCATATCTATGGAATTGGCGGATGAAATTGGCTATTTGGCATATGATGAGGTCGTGAAATTTGCGTCCATATCTATGTTATTGTATTGTGCATGAAAATGATTAGGGAGAGATTTGATGACATGAAAGTGATGAATTGTTAATTTTTTGCCGGTTGTTGATTCATTTCTGTTCTGGCAAATTTCTGGCGCTTCCCGTTGACTGTGTTTCTAGCAGGGTCATGCCAAATTTTTCCGTGAAATCCAATCGACGATGGTTCTAGTAATCAATTCTCTCTTGTCGTGCAGGCGACAATGGTCATCTCGATGAGGGAAAGCGTCATGGATATATATGTGGAACATGCGATGACCGACATGCATCAAAATAGCCGCACAGACATAGGATGTCCATGTTGAAGATGCAAGCTATAGTGTTGTTCGACCCCTCTTCAGGCATATTGCAGGACCACCTTCTTAGGCATGGTTGCATGGAGGGGCACACTCAGTGGATGAGTGATGATGAAGAAGGGCATCATTGAACGGAATATGCCTTGAGAGGCAATAAAAAAGTTGTTATTATATGTATTCAAGGTATATGATAGATGTTTATTTTGCATGCTATAATTGTATTAAAAGGAAACATTAATACATGTGTGTTTAATAAACAAATAAAGGGTTCCTAGTTATGCCTCTCTTATAAACTAGCTCATTGATTAACAAGATGATCAAGGTTTCCTGATCATGGACATTGGATGTTGTTAATAACAAGGTCACAACATTGGTGAATGATGTGATGAACATTCATCTGAAGTATAGCATTACGATCAAAGTCATTATGTTTATATTGCTATAACATCATACGAAGTAATCTTAGTCCTTAGACCATGAGATCATGTTAATTGCTAACACCGGAAGAGTGACTTTATAACATCAAACATCACACCGTAAAAGGGTGACTATAAAGGTGGATTCATATACTCCGAAGGTGTTATGTTGAGGATCATGGATCAAGAGTGGAATTTTTCCATCTCGATGATGGATAGATATACTCTGGGCCCTCTCGGTGATATCACATTAAGATAGCTTGCAAGCAAGTGATGTGATCACTAGAATGTTATATCACAGAAACGAGAAAAGAGTGCATGTCGGTAACAAGATCAAACTAGGTATTGAGATACAGATGATTGAATATTGGGCATGTAATATATCACGAGACAAAGGGATTAATTTACTAGCGTTTAAGGTTCTCATGATCACAAAAGTCATCGTTGAATATGTGGGAGTCAGTATGGATCTCCAGGTCCCGCTTTTGATTATTGATCAGATTATGGTCTCGATCATGTCTGCATTATTCGCGAACCGTAGGGTGACACACTTAAGGTTTACCAACACCATTTGGAGCAATTATGTTCTAGACGAAAGAATTGCAAAGCGCTGGAATTATTTCAATGGACACCGGAATTGTTCCGAGTGAAATTGCTGAAATTGGTTTTGCATGTGATATTGAAATGTTGTAGGGGTTTTATGTGAATATTTTTTAATTAAGGTAATTAATAAAATTCTGAATAAAATAAATAGAGAGTTTTATTAAATGAGAGTTGTATTAAGTTTGGTGGAAATTTAATGCATTTTGAATGGAATTTTGAGTGGAGAAAATGGAGGGGCAAATTTATGTGAGTGGAGATTCCACCACATGAATGAGGAAGAGGTGGGGGCACCCCCATGGGCTCCGGCCATGGGAGAGGGGCTAACCCCTCTCCTATAAAAGGCCCCCTCTCCCTCCTTCTCACTCACACCTCCTCGTGAAGGATCTCTCTCCCCCTCTAGAATTATTCCCCCATGGTTTCGGATTAGCGAGATACATGTTCACGGTGGCATTTCATCTGGAAGGAGTTGCTGCTTCCGCTGCATCACTGGAGCGAGGAGGTGGAGGTTGTTTGGTAGCCTTAACATGTTTGCAATCATGGATGCGTTGCTGAGTTGCGGCGCTGGACTTCTTCTCGATCCTGAGATCGACAAGCGTTCGACTACATCATCCACAAATTCAACCTCGTTACACTTTGTTGGTCTTCAAGGGTATGTTCTCTATGGATGTATATCCACCCGTTGCTTGTATCTAGTAGATAGATCTTGGTGTATAATAGTTCCCATCATAGGGAATTTTTTGTTTTCTATGCTGCGAACCCAACAATCATGAGAACAATGAAGATGATGAAGAAGGGCATCATGATGATGATGATGATGAAGAGGCTGCCACACATGATGATAGAGATCAATATCAGGGTGAACAACATGTAGAAGATGTGTACACGAATACTCCACTAATCTTAGTCATGCGGGACGCTCATCTTCAAGAACTTCTTCTCAACAATACGACAACAGACGCCAGAGCCACTGATAGATGGAAATCTAAGCTGGCGCCACTGGAGATAGACTCGAATACTCCGTTGTATGATGTAGGTCGTGGTTCGGAGGAGTCTCGCTTTAGAGTAACACGGATGGAATGACACAAGCGTTGACGACCTCTTGCAATACTTGAAAAAACGCTTTCCTGAAGGGAACACGTGTCCTAACAGTCTAGACGAGGCCAAGAGAGTCATGTGCGCTCTCAATTTACCTTACACAAAATACCACGCCTGCATCTGTGACTGCGTCATTTGTCCAAACGAGAACATGGACAAGACCGAATGTCTAGTGTGTGAAGCTAATCGATACATGATAGGGATGAAGAAAGCTCCTCAAAAAGTTGTGTGGTACTTCCCACTCAAGCCCCGTCTGCAGCAGTACTTCACGGACCGCAAGGAAGCAAATCTCAAGCGCTGGCATGCGGAAAGAAAGGAAGCAGTGCTAAATGATCCAGAGCGGATGGAAAATCCAGTGCTTACACACCCTTCGGATGTAAGCCAGTGGAAATTATTAGACATTGAATACCCAGATTTTGGGAAAGAGCCAGGGAACATAAGGTTGGGTGCGAGCACTGATGGACTGAATCCATTCAGCAACTAGAGTAACACACATAGCACCTGGCCCGTGTTTTTATGGATGTATAACCTTCCCCCTGGCTGTGCATGAAGAGGAAGTACATACACATGAGTAAGCTAATTCAAGGGCCGACATAGCCAGGGAGCGATATCCACCTATATCTCAAGCTATTGAAGGAGGAGCTAGATATGTTGTGGGTGGACGAAGGGGTAGATACATGGGACGCCTTCGTAGAAGAATATTTCCCTATGAGATCCGCATTGATCATGATTGTACAGGACTATCTCTAATACGGATATATTGTGTGCCAAGTGTGCCATGGACACAAGGCGTGTGTTAGGTGCATGGAAAAGACGATGTATCTACAACTTGGTAAGGATCCTGAGTCTGGGAAAACCGTCTACACGAGGCATAGAATGTGGCTAGACGAGAATGACCCGTGGAGATCTATTCAACGGTAAGGACGAGACAAAAGGACCTCCATGTAAGAGGAGTGGGGCAGATATCGATGATTTATTGAAAAATGGACAAAGTACCCTACGCTGGGAAAAATTGAAAAGGGAGAAAAACGAAAGCGAGGGGAGAAGCCACCAGGACCGCTACCGGGGGTATGGAAAAGGAGGTCCGTGTATTGGGACTTGTTGTACTGGAAAATCATCAGTATGCCTCATAGCCTTGATGTCATGCACATCACGAAGAATGTGTGCGAGATCTTACTAGGCACCTTGTTCAACATGTCAGATAGGACCAAAGACAAACCGAAAGCAACAAACGACCTGATGACCCTAAATATCGGGAAGACCTTCACTTAGAGCCAGATAAGACCAATGTTGAGCAACCGGAGGAGGAGACGGATGGCCGCGAGTGCAAAAGGGTTAAGCAGCATGTCTGGTACTACAAACTGTCCTTCTTCACTATAATTCCCATCAACCTTGATCAAATTTTCAAGTGCCTACTAGGAGCCAAAGTGGCCTTCGTTTATTCGGGGCTTGATACCCTACAGGTACTTGAGTTTGGTATATATGGCCTGGATACAGCAGAAGCCCACGGCGTTGCCAAGGCCCAATATAGAATTCGAGTAGCCCATGGACTCTCGATTGCTTGCGATACAAGAAGAAGCTTAAGATAGAAAGTTCAAAGGGAAAACCCTAATCTGTAACTGACTCGACCTACTACCTGAGACCTGGACTATCTATATAAAGGCTAGGAGATGGCATGCGAGGAGGACGATCACCACCCTAGTTTCCACGACTCTCGCTAGATTGCATCTGCGCGCCCTTGTAATCTTCGATTCCTTCGTTAATTCCAAGAGTAGACAAGCAGGAGTAGGGACCTCTACAAGGCCTGAACCTGGGTAAAACTTGCGTCCCTGTGTGCTTGTTTGCTAGCCGATTGATGCCTCCAGCGCTCCCTCCTTCTCCAAAACCCAAGTCCATAACAATGGGCATTGACGAGTTAAACCCTCATCAATTGGCGCCGTCTGTGGGAACTGGGAGTGCTGATGTCGCGGATTCTTTGGCCCCGTCAACCGCGATCTACAACTCCGCAACAGCGGAGATTCGCCAGCTCTTTGGCGCATTCGACTTTACCGTCCACACGCCGGCCACTCGCCCGGCTTTTGAGTCTGTGGGCGATGGAATCAGTCTGGCGATTGGGAGCTTCCGCCCATGCCTGACCAGCCGACGGCACCCGCGATTGCTCTAGCATCGTGGTTCCCGTGGCCAATCGACACCCTTAGCGAGCTCAGCACCTCGGCAGCAGTTGAGAGTACGGACAGCGACAACAGTCGCGGATCCGATTTGGGTGACCTAGCCACTGAAGATGGAGCCTACGGCTCTGGATCTGAAAGTTGCGGGAGCACAACTTCCCAAACCACTTCATGTTTGCCATCATCAACACGGGCGACACCACCACCAATCGCGAAAACGCCGACACCGGATCTGGCACCGGACCACCCAACAGCAGCACGCCCAATGGTGGTATACCAGTCGCAAACGGCGGCCCCACCAACAGCGGTAACGGTGCGCCCATAAAAAACGGGATAGGTGGAGAACCATCGCTCTTGGCGAATGCGAACACCGGTGAGCGCATGCTGATCAAGCTCAACAACAACGAGTGGGCCCGCTGTCGTGAAGCTCTACGGGGCAATCCTCTACCCCTCAACACGCCACAAGACATGTTGATGGGCTACCATTGGCTGCTAAAGGAGGAATTCAAGCGCCAGCAACATGTGATCGTGCAACTCGAAGCGCGCAGAAAGGCGGCGGACGAATCGAGTCTTCGACGAGCTGGGCTCTCCTCCCATGGAGGATCCTCTTCCAAAGGCAATGAATACATCGCCAACAAGAGGAGATCTCGACTAGCCCACCTCACCGAGCAAGAATGTGTAGAGGCCGTGAAAGTCCTCGACTTTGGCTCTATGACAATCGACACGCGGGGCAACATGCTCCCAAAGACGCCGCAAACCGCAGTGACAGCGGCCACCATGTACCTCCTTAACAACTAGCCACCGACTGGAGACCTGCGAGCTGCCATGCACCGATCTATGATCGCGGGCTTGGGGCTAATCGAAGCCTCCTTCGACAAAGAACCAAAGCCAGAGCCGAAGAAAAGTAAGGCTCTCGAAAAGTACTACTCGTACTCCTCTAGTGACGACAGTCATGATCTGTCATGATGGCGTCGCTCACGACGTAATGACCGCGACTACGATGCACGCGATGACCTCACGCAGCACAAAGTCGACAAGATGCGGGCAAGACGTGCTCGTTCGACTGACTTAGAAGAAGACGAGACTGAGCTCTGCGGCCCTAGATGCTTCAGCAGGGCCATTAGGCAGAAGCGAATGCCTAAGGGGTTCAAACTCCTATTGGAGAACCCAAAATTTGACGGTCTACAGGACCCAAAAATCTGGTTGGAGGACCACATCTCCTCCGTCAGACTACATGGAGGGATTCGAAGCACGGCCATGCAATGCCTGCAGCTACAGCTATAGGGCGCCACTCACGGATGGCTCAACAACCTCCCGCGCGGATCCATTCGCAGCTGGGAAGAGCTGGTCTATAGCTTCATGCGCAATTTCAAGGGCACTTACAAAAGGCCCTCATCAATCGAAGAACTGAGAAGCTACCAGCAAAGATCGGGCGACTCACTATGCTCGTACAGTCAGAGGTGGTCCATCATCAAGAACTCCACAGATAACATCTCGGAGGATCATGGAATCGACGCGTTCAATGGCAGCGTTCGCCGTATAGAGCTCAAGGAGGAGCTGGACCGCTCGGAGCCCAAAACGATCGACCACCTGATGGAAATTGTGAATCAGTGGGCTGACGGAGAAGACTCGGTGAAAAACCGCACCTACTCTGATGACGATGATGACCTCGGGCGCAGACGCGACCGCCGAGGCAAACGTCGGATGTGCGTCTACAATGACCGCGACGAGGTCAACATGGTCGCAGCCGGCTACGCTGACAAACGCGACGACAACCGCAATAGTGGATACCGCAGTGGTGGATACCGCGACAGCAGAAAAACAACGCAGGTGTGGCAACGCCGCACTCGCGAAGAGGCACCCGCAACATCTATCGAGGACAAACTGTCAGGGCCATGCAACGTGCACTTCTACATCGACAAGCACGATGGCCACGAGTTCCTCAAACTCCACGAGGGCCTAGCCCGGATGAATCACGACGCGGTCAATAGGGGCTACGCAGCCGCCCCAGGTGTTGTGGCACATGGAGCTCCCCCACCACTGCCCAGAACACCACCACCCGCGGCCGCACCGGTCCAGCATCACGGAGGCGAGCCATACCCACGAGCCATGGGCAACATGGGGTTGATCCAAAAAGGACATCCCTCAAACCGAGTGCAGAAGGCCATCACTCGCCAAGTAAACTTGGAGATAAACTCTCCACCTTCCACCACTGAGTACCTCAGTGGAAGCGACTCCTGCATCACCTTCGACAGGCATGACCACCCACACCAAGTTCCTCGCCCAAGTCACTGTCCCCTCGTACTCGAGGCGCAGATTGGGGGTTTCGACATGAGTCGCGTCTTCATGGATGGCGGCAGCGGCATTAACCTCATGTTCGCAAGTACCTTGTGTACGATGAGGATCCCTCTAACGTGTCTGGAAGTTTCAGACACGACGTTCCATGACATCATCCTAGGGAAAGGCATATATCGCTAGGGCAAAATCAACCTCGACATCATCTTCGGCGCACCGCAAAACTTTCGGCGAGAGCGCATCGACATTGAAGTCGTCGACTGGCCTTCACAATACCACTGCATCCTCGGACGTGTCGCGTTCGCAAGGTTCATGGCAGTGCCGCACTACGCCTACCTGCAGATGAAAATGCCAGGTCCAAATGGCATAATCACAATCAATGGCAATTTCGAGAGGTCCGATAGCTGCGACAGGGAATTCAACTGAATCTCCTAGTCCTTCGGCATGCAAGAGGAACTCGCAAAATTAAAGGAGTCGACAGACAACAGTCTGCCTCCCCTGAGCAGGCCAAGTTCACCCGACCTGTCCTTCGACTCATCGGTGCACACGAAGAAAGTCCAGGTCCATCCAACGGACCGGACCAAGACGGCCCTCATCGCCAACAACTTGAGTTCCGCATAGGAACTCGCGCTCGTAGAATTCCTCCGTGAGCACTGGGAGATCTTCACCTGGTGTCCAGCGAACATGCCAGTAGTTCCCAGGGAATTCGCCGAGCACTCACTCAACGTGAATCTAGACGCAAGGCCAGTCAAGCAGACAATCCGGCGACTGTCTGAACCAAGAGAAAAAGCAGTCGGAACAGTGATCAATAGACTCCTCGACGCAAAATTCATACGCGAGATCAAGGAAAGCACTTGGCTCACTAACACAGTGCTTGTGCCTAAAAAAGACGCGGATATCCTGCGGATGTGCGTGGACTTCACCTCCTTGAATAAGCACTGCCCAAAGGATCACTTCCCGTTGCCGCGAATCAACCAAATGATCGACTCCACAGCGGGATGTGAGCGTCTCTGCTTCCTCGACGCCTACTCAGGCTATAATCAGATTCGAATGAAGGAGGAGGATCATGAGAAAATGGCGTTTACGATGCCCTTTGGTGTGTTCTGCTACAACACGATGACCTTCGGGCTAAAAAAACGCAGGAGCCACCTATCAGCGGTGCATGCAGGCTTGCCTCAAGAATCAACTTGGTCGCAACATCCAAGTCTATGTTGACGACATTGTCATCAAAACCAAAGAGGAAGCCTCGCTAATCAACGATCTACGTGAGACCTTCGCCAACCTCGACCGCTACCGGATCAAGCTCAATCCGGACAAATGCGCATTCGGCGTGCTATCTGGGCAGTTACTCGGGTATCTCATATCCGCGAGGGGGATCGAAGCAAACCCGAAGAAACAAAAAGCCATACTGGCCATGGAGAAGCCAAAGAATGTAAGAGGCGTCTAGCAGCTGGCTGGATGAATAGCGGCGCTCAGTCGATTCATCAGTAGAATGGGCGAAAAGGCACTGCCCTTCTACCAACTTCTTCGCAAAGCTAACAAATTCGAGTGGACAGACGAGGCGCAAGAAGCATTCGAAGACCTCAAACGTCTACTATCCACCTCGCCAGTACTGGTGACGCCTCGCGAAAAGGAACCACTACTACTCTACATCTCCGCCACCAACCAGGTGGTTAGCACGGTGATCGTAGTGGAGCGAGCCGAAGAAAATAGTCCATGGGGTCCAGCACCCAGTCTACTACCTCAGCGAGGTGCTCACGCCAACAAAACAGCGGTACCCGCACTACCAAAAGCTGGCGTATGGCGTCTTCATGACGGCCAGGCGACTGCACCACTACTTCCAGGAGCACCCAATCGTGGTGGTAAACGACGCGCCGCTCAGGCACATACTCAATAACCCTGATGCCAGCGGGCGAGTCGTGCTCTAGGGAATCGAACTGTCTCCACGAGACATCACATATGAAAAGCACGACGCGATCAAATCGCAAGTTCTCCTTGATTTCCTCATGCACTGGATGGAGAACCAGCTCCCCGACAAGCCAGATATGTCCTACCTCTAGACAATGCACTTCGACGGATCCAAACGAAAGGACGGAGCTGGCGCAGGTGTCATACTGACATCGCCCCAGGGAGACAAGCTGAAATACATGCTGCGGATGTAGTTCACTGCCTCTAAAAATGAAGCTGATTACGAGGCTCTAATCCATGTGATGCGGATGGCAAAAGCTTGTGGCGCCAAAAGTCTCATCATCTACGGCGACTCCAAACTGGTGGTCAACCAAACGACGCACGAGTGCGACACACTGAGCGACAACATGATTGCCTATCCCGACCTCTACGGCACACTCAAAGGGGACTTCGACGGCTATGAGCTGCGACATGTGGGCCGCGAAAGCAATGAAGAGGCAGGTCTACTTGCCAATATTGGCTCCACCTGCGCCCCCATACCACCTGGGGTATTTCTCGAGCGCATCTACGAACGCTCCATCAAGCCAAGGCCCTAGAGAAGAAAGCAAGCGCGTCAAGAGACTCGGGGGCTACGCCACCCAATAAGCCAATAACACTTGACGACCTAGAGCTTGATACAGGACTCGAAGGACCAATGAGCATCATGATGATCGAGCCATCTTGGACACAACCCTACATTACATACCTACTCAGCAAGAGGCTGCCAGAAGACCCGACTGACGCACGGCAGATCACGCGGCGATCCAAGGCATTCGCCCTCATCATCAGTGAACTGTACAAGCGCGGCATCACATGAGTGCACCAACGGTGCGTCTCCAATGGGGATGGAAGGGTTATCCTCCTCGACATCCACGAAGGCACTTGCAGACACCATGCTGGCAGTCGTGCCCTCGTTGTCAAAGCTCTACGAGCTGGATTCTACTGGCCCACGGCCATGCGCGACTCCAAGGACATCGTGCAACGCTGTAACGCTTGCCAGCGATTCGCGGACAAACCTCACGCACCTGGTGTGGAACTCCGGCCAAGACCATTTGCTTGGCCCTTCACGCAATAGGGACTCGACATGGTGGGGAAGCTCCCGAAATCCTCGCCAGGAGGTTACATCTACCTCTTGGTCACAGTCGACAAGTTCACCAAGTGGATCGCGGCCATGCCAGTGACAAATCAATCAGAGGCCAACGCTGTCAAGTTCCTCGAGTCCATTGTCTACCTCTTTGGAGTACCACACAGCATCATCACGGACAATGGAACAAACTTTACCTCTAAGGAGTTCCAGGAATTTTGTGAAAACCTGGGAATCAACATAAGCTATGCTTCAGTGGCTCACCCGCAGACCAACGGTCAAGTCGAAAAGGCTAACGGCCTCGTCTGCGGCGGAATCAAGAAACGACTCCTCCGGCCACTCGAGCAAGCCGCTGGATGCTGGCTAGACGAGATGCAATCCGTACTCTGGATCTTGCGCACAACTCCAAACAGTGCCATGGGATACACTCCGTTCTTCATGGTACACGGTGCGGAAGCGGTGCTACCCGCAGAAGTACGCTACAAAGCCCCACAGGTGGTTACTTACAGCGAGCAGGAGTCAACTCTTGCACTCGAAGACTCCGTCGACCTCCTTGACGAGGCACGGGAAATCGCAGCAGAGAGATCAACAATCTACCAGCAAAGCCTCCGCAACTACCACAGCATAAGGCTACGCCCTAGATCCTTCGTCGAAGGAGACCTGGTCCTGCGACTTAAGCAACAAGGGCATCTCAAGCTCGAGTCCCCTTGGGAGGGACCTTACGTGATTACAGAAGTAATCCCAGGTGGCGCCTATCGCCTTAAAAATTTCGAGGCAGGAGTCGCATACTCCAACCCCAGGAACATCGCGCAGCTGCGTCGCTTCTACCCCTAGTCGTTTGTTTTTTACATTTACAAATACGGCTATTCAGCCAGGCTACTTAGCCACACATTTTACCCCGTACTATTCCATGAATAAATAAAGCTAACTGCCCCAAAACTCTGTCTTTTCCTTATTTTTCTTGCAATTTTATCACTCGAGGGCTGCGCCACCCCTTACACTTTCATTCTACGAACAAATCACAGTTTCCTGAGTAGTTGACACAACATTAATCGAACCCTTGATAAACACCAACCTAGTTGCAACGCACCTGACAGGTTGGCAAGGTGCTGAGATAACACAAGTCAGGCTAATAAAAAGGAACTGCAAAGTACAAATACACTCACAAAATATAAAAGCTAGCAAGCTCTTCACATTTCAATGGGTATTAATTACATCCAACATATTCATATGAACTTTAAAACACTTGTACAATTATGTGCAGGATACAAGTCATGCTACTGCTGCAACAGAAGAACGTTCGTTTGTTCCTCGAAGAAGTCGACAATTTCTTCTTCTGGGCGATCAACCGCTTGGTAGTGCGGAACCATGTCCCAGGTCATACCTTCTGGAGGAGGCGGCGGCCCAGCGGCAATAGCTGCGACATCGCGGCAATAGCTGCGACATCGCGGCAATAGCTGCGACATCTACATCCGGCCTATGCAGTCGCACCAACGACAATGCAGCCTTAGGACCAGCTACTAACTGCTGCTGCACGCACTCGCAAACTGCACTCAAATCTTAGAACTTCGCCAGAAGAGCCAACAGGCTTGAAGGGATGGTGTCCAGCAGAAACATCATTTGATAAATATGCCTAAGGCACGACTGCGCCTTCTTCAAAAACTGAAGTACTTGAGAAGCACGATCCTGCAGGGTCGCCAGCGCGATCGCACGATCGTGGTCCACCCAAAAGTACCCACTCGCCTGCAGTTGCTCCTAGGTCAGGTCATTCATTCGAATGGCAATCCGGTCCTTCTCATCCAGCGGATGACGAGCACTGATAACTACACCAATCAAAATGGCAAAGTGTGAAGACAAAGCATCGCTGTGACTGACTAAAGAAAAAGATGAGAGGGCAGAAAGCTAACATTTGAACTGCTCACTCAGCTGCACCACCTCCTCCAAGAGATACTTCTCACGGGCGGTGGCCTTCTCCGCCTTTGACTTCCATACATCTGCGCTACCGCGGAGGATGGGCAACTCACGCTCCAATTGCTTAATGCGATCATACAGTCGTGAAAGCAACGGCAACACCTCCACCTTTGAGCGCGGTTGCGCCAAGGTTTCATCGGTGGGCGGAGGATCATGAGGACCACTCGAAGGACCACTCGACTTACCCTATCACAAACCAAGCAAGAGCAAATAAGGGACCAAGAATACATTGACAAAAGGCATGAATGCATTCAAGCACGGCAAGGTCTCGACAGGGACATTCACACAAAGGCATAGTTTCAACAAAAGGCAACTACATCTATTACATATGCATACTAAGGAGCATTTTGCTTCTTCGACTTGGACTTTGGCTTTGGGGGCTTCATCGCATCTGTGGAAGTCTCCGATGCCACGGATTTGCCAGTGGTAGCCCCAGATGTCGCGGCCTTCGCCGCCTTCGCTTGCCGCTGCTCCTCGGAATACTTGGCGACTATCTCGATAAGTTGAGGACCATATTTAGTGCAGCTACCGGCGAAGGGAGCAAACACTACCTGCTGGCCTCCGGCGTCGACAGGCATCGCCTCGGAAATAGCAGCGGGGTCCATCTCCACACCATGGGCTTGTACCATCGCGAGTGCCATGGTGGCACTGACGGAACGCTGCGAGTTCCTGAAGTCTGTGGAAATACCTCCAACGAGGGATTCCACTAGGTCTCCAAGGTTGTCGATCAGCCGGGCCTTGGGAGTTAACTCCTCGCGGATGCAACTGAGCACATCCTTGGCCTTCCCCAGCGTCTCCTGGAGGGAAACACTGCGGTCTTTGACTGCAGCGATGGCGCCTGCCAATGCATCCGCGCGATGCAGAGACTGGGCATCAAAGCTCAGGCCGCTGGCATCTACATACTCAAAAGTGTTAGTACAACAACCACATGTCAAATCAAAAGAGCAATGCAAAATCCAGCCGAAAGAATACCTGCGAGGGACTTGGCAATAGAGAAAAGTTGCCCCTCGAACAACTTCTCCCTTTTAGCAGTGGAAGTGCGGAGATCCTCTTCTCGCTTTCGCGACTCCTCCAGAGTTGTGATTGCCTCGTCGCGATTCTTTGTCGCCGCGACAAGCGTCTTCTCGAGTGCAGCAGCATGACAAAGTAGTTCATTGTGCTCAACTACAACGCACAGGGTGTATCATCAATCGAATTCATAAAATTCACGAAGACAAAGACAAAGTCAAAACTCATCTTCGACAACGCGGTGGTGATTGTCTAGCAGAGCATGCTGCCGACCCATGACAAGGACTTGCTCTGCTAGACGAGCAGCTTCCTTCACGATAAGCTGCATCAAAAGAAAACAATAGTTTAGCAACAGCACCAAGTATAAATTTGACTGCCAAAATAGCAAAAGGACGCTTACATGATCCTCCAAAGACTCCGAAGATGACTGTCGCACAGTCATCTGGGCAACTATATGGTGTTCCCCAGCATGCGGGGAACTCGACGAGTTGTGCCCGGAGTGGGCCGCCAATGGAGGATAAGAAGACCGTTCGGCCACTTCCTCGGCCTTGGAGTCTGCGACTCTGGACTCCTTCACAAATTGGACGTCGTCAAAAGACGACGACGCTGCTCGGCTACAAAGCACATCAAGCAAAAACTTCAGGGAAAAAATCAACTCCAAAAAGAAACAAAAACAAGGTCACGAATGCAGAACTCACCAGCTAAATTTATCAAGGTCGAAAGATTGCTCCTCCGACTCTGACGACTCCTTTGGCAGTCACAGCTTCTTCCGGGCAAGAGGAGCCATGAAGCGCATAGGAACAATGTGGATTGCCTCCTCTGCAACAATAGAAGGGCCTTCTAGCGTTATCGGCGACGAGGCATCCGAGTCCTTGCTACGGGAACGCTTGTGAGTGTCCTGGTCGCTGGACTCGGGGGATCCCTCCTCCTCTTCAATTGGGACGGTCAATTCCGACTCGTCCTCTTCATCCACTTCGTGGGGGATAACCCCTTCAGGACAAGGGGGAAAATTGGGAGACACCTTCCAGTCCTGCATTCAGAAGATATAACATTATATATCAAAGCATCATAAAGGCAATCGAAAACGGAAACTACTTCATAGTACAGTTCTACCTCAGGAGGAGGGTTAGAGGCGTCGAAAGGAGGCACGACCGGTTCACCTGGGAGAACCTACTTGGTGGTGTATTTGGTCACCAGTCGCACCCTCTTATCCACCTCACCCGCAGAAATGCCCTCGGTAGACACACGAGTGACATCATCAGCACCGGTCTAGCGGAACATAGGGTGCACTCTAGCCTACAGAGGCTGGACGCAGCGGCGCAACCATGTGCGAATGACGGCAGTGCCACCTTCTTCCTTGCCTATGCGGTTTTCGAGGTCGTAGACACGCTTATACAACACTTATGTTTCCTCGGACT
Source organism: Avena insularis (assembly GCA_023614405.1). Classification (NCBI taxonomy): domain Eukaryota; kingdom Viridiplantae; phylum Streptophyta; class Magnoliopsida; order Poales; family Poaceae; genus Avena; species Avena insularis. Next base: position 257,882,238 of record CM042690.1, on the reverse strand, counting down.
CGCCGGGCATAATGACATTCTTCTAGGAACGCCTCCTCTTGCAAGTCGCCGCGGGATCAAAGGGCATGAGTCCGTAGTGCTCTCCATCGGCCTTCTGGTCGCGGATGTAGAACCACTTGTCCCTCCACCCTTGGACGGACGCGGTGAGCTTGATGGAAAAATAGGTGATAGAGGAGTTGACGTGGATCCCACAGCCTCCTACGTCGTAGACTACCGAACCGGATGTTCACTGGTGTTTCATCTTAAAAAGCCTCTTGAAGAGGCCAAAGTGCGGCTCGATTCCGAGCCAGCACTCGCAAAGAGTAATGAAGCAGGAGATGTGGAGAATGGAATTTGGGGACAGCTGGTGAAGCTCGAGCCCATAGAAACAAAGGAGACCCCGAAAAAATGATGCAGAGGGAAAGAAAGACCTCGGATGATGAACGCAAGGAACATCACCCGGAAACCCGGAGGAGGACAAGGGATTACCTCCTCACCGGGCACTCGTGAGTCGTCTTCCGCGGGAGGAAGAACTCCATCTCAACGATGAAGATGCAGTTCGGCGGGCTTGATGATGGACGCCCGCCAGGCGCCATTGGTGACGCGAGTGCCCGCACCCTTCTTCTTCCCAGCGCCAGTGGCGCTGGTGCCCATGATGGCGGTAGCACCCTTCTTCTTGGCGGCGACAATGGTGGTTGCGGAACCAGCGGCGGCGCCTCCCTTCTTTTTGCACATCTTTTGATGGCGGTGTGAACGGAGGAAGTAACTGGGGAAGACACGGAGCTGGTCCAGTGCCGTGAAGGGGAAGTGCGCACCGAGGAGACACAGTTAAACCAGAAGATTACGCACGCCCGGTTAAATCAAAGTCAGAAAGTGGGACCCACCACTCGTTACGTCCCGTCAAAACCGCTCACGCAGGCAACCGAGTGTTGGGGTTCGCAGCATAGAAAACAAAAAAATTCCTACGATGGGAACTATACGCCAAGATCTATCTACTAGATACAAGCAACGGGTGGATATACATCCATAGAGAACTTACCCTCGAAGACAACGAGTTTTGTTAACGAGTAGGAACTCGTGGATGATGTAGTCGTACGCTTTCCGATCTCAAGATCGTGACGAAGTCCAGCAGGTCTGGCTCCAGCACGTCCATCAGATCCAGCTCTAGCAAGTCCAGCATCACCAAGTCCAGCACCGCAAAGCAGCGGTGCATCCGTGATCGCACACACGTCCGGTACCCCGACAACCTCCGTCCCTCGCTCTAGCAAAGCAGCGGAAGCAGCAACTCCTTTTCAAATAAAGCCATCGGGAACATGTATCTCGCTAATCCGAGACCATGGGGGAATAATACTAGAGGGGGAGAGAGATCCTTCATGAGGAGGTGTGTGTAAGAAGGAGTGAGAGGGGGGGCTTTTATAGGAGGAGGGGAGGGTGTCCCTTCACCTCCCCCATTCATGTGGTGGTAACCCCCTCCACATTAAAATGCCCCTTCACATTCTTTTTTAAAGTCTCCACTTTAAATGCATTAAATTTCTCCAAATTTAATGCTCTCTCATTTAATAAAACTATTTTATTAATTTTATTCAGAATTTTGTTAATTACTTTAATTAACAAACATTCACATAAAATCCCCTGCAACATTTCAATATTACATGCAGAACCAATTTTAGCAATTTCACCCGAAACAGTTTCGGTGTCTATTGAAATAATTCCAGCGTTTTCTTAATCTTTATCTGAAACATATTTGCTCCTAAATGGTGTCAGTATCCCTTACGTGTCACCCTACGGTTCACGAATAATGCAGACATGATCGAGACCCCTCTCCGATCAATAATCAGCAGCGGGACCTGGAGATCCGTACTGACTCCCACATATTCAACGATGATCCTTGTGACTAAATCCCTTTGTCTTGCTATATATTACACGTCCGAGATTCAACCATTGAAATCCAAATACCTAGTTTGATCTTGTTACCGACATGCACTCTTTTCTTGTTCCCGTGATATAACATTCTAGTGATCACATCACTTGCTTGCAAGCTATCTTAATGTGATATCACCGAGAGGGCCCAGAGTATATCTATCTGTCATCGGGATGGAAAAATCCCACTCTTGATCCATGAGCCTCAACATAACACCTTTGTAGCACTGAACCCACCTTTATAGTCACCCTGTTATGGTGTGACGTTTGATGTTATCAAGATACTCTTCCGGTGTCAGCAATTAACATGATCTCATGGTCTAAGGACTAAGATTACTTCGTATGATGTTATAGAAATATAAACATAATGACTTTGATCGTAATGCTATACTTTGGATGAATGTTCATCACATCATTCCACCAATGTTGTGACCTTGTTATTAACAACATCCAATGTCCATGATCAGGAAACCTTGATCATCTTGTTAATCAACAAGCTAGTTTATATGAGAGGTAGTACTAGGAACTTTGTATTTTGTTTATTAAACACACATGTATTAACGTTTCCAATTATTACAATTATAGCATGCAAAATAAACATTTATCATAAACATGGAATAAGATAATGACCACTTTATTATTGCCTCTCGGGCATATTCCCTTTAGTCTCCCACTTGCACTAGAGTCAGTAATCTAGTTTGTAAACTTGTATATACAATACCTAGGTGTTGAATATACGCGTTTGCTAGTGGTTAACGTAATCTCCGGATCTGGCACTTTTAGGTCCGTGTGTATTTGCATGTCTTTGCGTCTCTACGCATCACTCATTCTCAGATGAGATGGCATTGTATAAATTTGGTCCTTTGGTGAGACCTTTAGTTCATTCGGGTTAAAATATGTTGATATTATTGTCATACAATATATCTTCATAGTATTAGCCCACTTTGAACCACACCTAGTTTGATAGCAAACTTCTTAACACAAATGCCCTCCTTTGCTGCTACTATAGCAGTCATATACTTAGCCTTTTGTTGTAGTATTCGTCACAATGTTTCAACTTTGAAACTTATCCAAATCCATCATGGAACATCCTTTACATTACATTATGCCACCCATAGTCTAAATTGAGATAAATTTAATTTGTATCTTGTGATAAAACTAGTATCAATGTAACACTTTACAATGAACTACCTTTAACTATTTGTCACTTATACATGATATATTCTTAGTTCTTCCAAATCTCATAAGAATATCTTTACTATTGTCCAATGATCATCTTATGAATCATTCTGGTATGTGCTCATAACATTTAGAGCATAGGACATTCTGGATATATACATATCATGGTATAATCGATCAAAATCTTCATGTGATTTTACTCACCAAGTGTTGAAACACTTGAATCTTGATACAATCCTTTCCATGCAGCAATAACCTTTCTTGTTGTTTCCATATTTAACCCTTTCAATATCTCATATACGTATGTCTGACACAACCATATTAGCACCTCAATCTATCCATATAGATATTGATGCCAAATATTCTGGGTTTGCCCAAGTCTTTCATCGAAATCTTATTTTAATGAAATTCTTAACTTGTGTCAATACAAGATACATCATTTCCAATCAACAATATGTTCTCTACATAATGTATTAGAAATATGTCTCAGCGCTCCCACTTAATTTCTTGCAAATGCAAGCATCTTCATCATCTCCAATGAATTTAAACTCTTAACATTTTCATCATGGTGAAGATTCCAACTCCGCTATGCTCACTTCAACTATTGAAGTTTGCATGTCCTTTTTAGCACCCTTTGAATTAACAAAACCCTTCAGACCATGTCATGTACACGTCCTAGATAACCGTTCTATTAGAAGAACCTTGTTTTGTTTATTAAACTACCATATACCAAATTATATGTAGTGGTTGCTACATTAATCCGTCAAGACTAAATATCGCTATGAAAGATCAAATCTTGTCATAGTCAACTCCTTGAACATTGCTGTAAACTTATTTCCAACATGTCAACTATTTCGTAGATGTTAAACATCCATGTCTATTTCTTTATAGATCCAAACACGACCGATAGGCTTTACGCCTTTTCAGAGGGTCTTCCAAATTCAGAAACTTGATTTCTCGTGTATGGATACTATCACGGATGCTATAACTTCTAGTCATTTTATGGAGTCAGGGCCCATCATCGCTTCTTTGCATGTAGTCGGTTCATCATTGTAAAAACAATAACGACTTGCTTATCAAATCACACTAATTGATTCTTACCGATCCACACGGTTCAATAGGAACTCTAATCTCCGAGATCACAACCTTTGTAATCACGGGAGCCATGAGCATTATGGCCGCCACCGGGACACTTTCCGGCGCTGCGCTACTTAGCACATATAGCTAAGGTTCAACAACCTTATGAAAGTTATATTGTCCTCCCACTTAACTTTTCACGAAAAATTCCTTCTTAAGAAACTTGATGTTCCAAGTAACAAACTCTTTTGTCCTCAGAGTTATGGAGAAATTCCCAAAAAATTCTTTGGGATAACCTACAAAGACGTACTTATCCGACTTTGGTTGTAAACATTTTACTTATGCATAGCATACCAAAATTTAAGAAAAGACAATTCGGGTTTTATCCCAAACCATAACTTATATGGTGTCATTTCAACGGGTCACGATGGTGCTCTTTTTAGTGTAAAAGCGGTAGTCTCTAAAGATTCAATCCTTAAAACATAATGGCAGTTTTATAAATGACACCCTTGATCTTACCATGTCAAACATGGTTTGATTTCATCTCTCGAATATGCCATACTCCTATGGTTTTATCGGGAAACACAAATCATGGAACAATTCCTCAAATCTTAGGTGTTTTGCTAAACCTGTAACTCAAATATCTTCCTTTATGATCAAATCATAAACTCTTGTATTTTATTATTATAATGATTTTCCACTTCATCTTGAAAGTCTTTGAATTTTTTTCAAATGTTTCATACTTCTTCCTTATTAAGTAAATATATAAATATATTCACTCAAATTTTTGGAGAAACCATATGAAGCAAAAAGATCCATCGCATATGGCTACATATAATGGACTATGCACATCAGCATGTACAATTTCCAATAAGCTAGTCATCTGTTCCTTTTTGGCCTATGAATGGAGTTTCAATTATTTCGAGGAAAGTCTCACAAGCGTCAATTGATCAAAATCAAAGACTCCAAAAATCCATCAACATGGATTTTCTTCATGTTTTCTTCCTAGTATAATTTAGACAGTGATGTCACTTCATAAGTGATCTTTCAATCATTTGTCTTGCGACATTTTAGCAATAGTGTTTATGGATGTGATTTCTCCCACTAGACTTGTAAAAGTTCATCCATCCTTTATGGAATACGGTAATTATTTGAACAACCATTGTTCTCGTAATACCGGAACAAAAATAACAATTATTAAAACAAATCTTGATGGCTAGGTTTGACGACAACGAAAAACACAATAACACTTTATTTGTTTTCAATGAACATCATCACTTATTCTCTTGCCAGTTACTTAGGTCGTTGTAGTTCATGAATTGTGTTGTTCTGTATGACACTTCACACCAACCAATTCGGTATCCAATACCTAAGAACCACATTGTTTAACAAGAAAGGAATATAGCCATAACATGTATATCTTCTATATACCTAAGTTGGACATCTCCAACCTTTTATTTTCTGCCAAATATTTTATAGATTCTCTTTCAGCAATTCCTTTTCTTTTTAAAAGAATCTATCAACATCAATAGTGGTGTCATTCACATGACACATAGTACAAAGCGTATATAGTCAAACACTAATACCTTTGGACTTGCACTTTGAAGTGGATCACCATCATCAAAATCCATTCTTTCAAAAAATCCATTCTTTAGTAATCTTTTAGTGTAGTAAACATTTTACTAACATCTTCTATTCATCCTTATCATGACAACTTTCATGATCAAGCTACTATAGCCTATAGGGAAGAAGGACGAGTATAATTTTAGTTCACAAAACCTTTTGGGAGATTCGGATGCCTAGCATCTCCATCCTTCACAAATTCTCATACAATATGAGAACATGTATTTTGCTAAATTATACTCTATCATAATGCAACTAAAAACATTGTTTCAGATATCACAATATCTTTCACACATGATGGTTTCTGAAATAATTTTCAGCTCCTATATAATCTTGATATTAAAACAACTTTTGAATATCAATAATCATGGAGGCAAACATGATACTTTAGATACTAACATTGGAATTCTTACACTTGATTTAATACTACTTATTAAACTTCATGGAGTAAATAGAGTTTTCTGAAAGTTTGCAATAGGACTTTTAAACTTTAAATTGACATTCAAAACAATACGATACCAGTTCGTAAAGTAAATATCCAGAATTCTGTAGTTCTATTATCTCAATTAAAACTAAGCATAAGGTAGTGAACATATGCCAATGACTACAACAAATTATGCAAATTCACTTCGATTTAGTTTATGACAAATTGAGTTCGACTAATCCAAATTAGAAATGAACTCCCACTCAAAAACGACATCCCTCGTGCCTTTTTGGTGATTACATGAACCAAATCTACTACACCAAGTCCGATCATCACGTGAGTCGGTGTAGCTTCAAAGGCGAGCATAAATATGGGAATCATATCAACTATATGACTCATGCTTAACCTTTCGGTCCGTGTTCCGAGGCCATGTCTGTACATGCTAGGCTCGCCAAGTAAGAACCTTAGTACTCGCGTGTGTAAAACTGTCTTACACCCGTTTGTATGAAAGCGCAGAGTCGAGTACACCCGATCATCACGTGGTGTCTCGAAACACGATGCATAGAACGGTGCATACTTAAGGAAGAACACATTTTATCTTGATATTTAAATGAGGGATCATCTTATAATGCTACTAAAACGCCAAACAAGCAATATAAGATGTGAACATCATATGTGTAAAGTGGGATGATATGGTCCATGCATTTGATCACCATCATATGCATCGTGGTATGATCTCTATCATTCCTTTGTGTGTAAGGCCAAGGTCTATGCAACTTACATGTTAGGTGTGTTGTAAGAGTATCTATCATACATCTACTTACAATATTACCATATCATGACACTAGCCCAACAACGATCTAAACTAGACGCCTCTAATTTATCCATTGCAAGTTTTACATGGCTTAGGGCTTTTGGAGATAGAACCGGTCTTACCTACAAACATGGAACCACAACAAGGATAACCAAGTTATTAGCAACTCGTTATAAATCAGATATTGACTATAGTAGGAGAGACAGACACCCGCCAGCCACTTATGCAAAACTAGTTGCATGTTAGTCGTGGAACCGGTCTCATGTACGATCACATGTAAGGTTGGTCCTGGCCGCTTCATCCCACTATGCCACCAATATCCAAAATACATGAAAGAAGCAATAACATGATCATCATCACCCACATATAAACATATGTGTACTACCCATGCAAAGCACCTACGCATAGATCAGGCTCTGATACCACTATTAGGGTTCGCAGCATAGAAAACAAAAAATTCCCTACGATGGGAACTATACGCCAAGATCTATCTACTAGATACAAGCAACGGGTGGATATACATCCATAGAGAACTTACCCTCGAAGACAACGAGTTTTTTTAACGAGTAGGAACTCGTGGATGATGTAGTCGTACGCTTGCCGATCTCAAGATCGTGATGAAGTCCAGCAGGTCCGGCTCCAGTACGTCCATCAGATCTAGCTCCAGCAAGTCCAGCATCACCAAGTCCAGCACCGCAAAGCAGCGGTGCATCCGTGATCGCACACACGTCCGATACCCCGACAACCTCCGTCCCTCGCTCTAGCAACTCCTTTTCAGATAAAGCCACTAGGAACATGTATCTCGCTAATCCGAGACCATGGCGGAATAATACTAGAGGGGAAGAGAGATCCTTCACGAGGAGGTGTGTGTAAGAAGGAGTGAGAGGGGGGTTTTTATAGGAGTGGAGGGTGTCCCTTCACCTCCCCCATCTCTAGGATATGGAATTTATAAGATATGTGATGATGAGGCCATGACCAAATCCATTATATGAAAGAAAAAAATATTCTTAAATGAGTGATTACGATAAACAATAAAATTTTAAAGCTAAAGAGATTTGTTTTATATGAAAAGGTGAAAATAACAAATATTTGCCTATGTGCAATAATATACAATTATTTGAAATTATAAGAAAATTTCCAAAATATCCTACAATCACTGAGCTTTAATCAAATTTGAATATATAGATTAGATACAAATTTGAATCAATTTGGAACAATAAATAAATAAAACTAGAAATGAAAATAGAAAAAGAAAAGAGAAAATACAAAAAAAAATAGCCAAATCGAACCAGACCAAATTAGCCCAGTCCGGCCCAGCCAACTAAAGCCCAGGCGAGTAGATCGATCGTCTCCTTCCTTTCACGTACAGGATCCCAGAGTTACAGCAGCATGGCGCTATCTCTTCCCCTCCTAAATCCACTACCTGTATTGACTATTTTGCTTCGACTCCAACACAAAACTTGTTCATATATTAGTGGAGGATCCATTCAGAGAATTAAAACCCCACTTCATTGCCTTTTAATCACCACCGAGTGGCTGTAGTGGACATTGTCGAGTTATCTGATCCTTTTCCTCTCCCCGTCGCTCCACTCCCTCCCTCTCCTATATAAGGAGTACTGGAACTTCCCTTCGACCCTTAGCACCACCTCACAAAGTCTAAGCCCAAGATCTACCCTGTGGAGGGCTAATTTCTCGCCGGAATTTCTTCAGCCGCTGGAAGGGAATCTTCGATTTCTACCGGTACAGTGGGATTCAGGCCCCGATTCTTTTTCCTAACATTTTATCTTATCCAAACGCTCCTGGTAGTCAATTCTAATCGTCCGTTTTCGTAGCCGGAGACCCTCCCGAATGGAGTACATGGCGGGCGTTCGTCTGCAGTAGGTAGGTTGATTTCAGCATGTATATTGTTGTCGCCTGTAGCCTCACCAGTAGAAACCCGGGCCGCAATCATCTTCGCAAAGTCAAGATTCTTCCCATCCTCGTATCCTTGGAGCTCGAGGACCGTAGCAGCAACCTGGCCTGGCTGACCATCAAGTTTCAGAGCCGCTACTGTACCGAGTTATTTTCTTCAGCCACAAAACTTGCCTGTACGTGAGTTCTCCCTCCCTTGCAATGTCATCTGTTAGATATTCATCTAGTGGCTGAACTACATCACTTATACGAAGGGGTATCAGCCAATGGAATTCCACCATGTGTCAAGACATGACCTATTTTCGTTATTTTGGACAAAAATTCCTATGAACTTCAATAATTCATATCCTTTGATCTGTTTGGTCAAAATTTACAAACTTTATATCTCTGGAATCCTTAGAAAATATATAAACCAATTAATTCATTATATACAGGTTTTGACAATTAGAAAATATTCAAATTTTAAATGGGAGAATCGAGTATGTTTGTCATAACTTAAATTCCGTAAGTCTTTTCAATATAATTCCTTCTACAAAGTTAGACCCCATGACCATACCTATCAACTAGTACCATTGGATAGATCTTTAAACCATGCTGATGATCATATTAAGTATTCTTGGAATTAGGCCTAATACCAATATATTTCTAAATGGAAAATACTTTAAATTCAACTACCCAAAATTGTTGCACTCTGCATCGTACATATATAAAATGTTCATATATCATTTGCTAGGATTAAGCAACTTGTTAGAAAAGTTTGAACAATAAAAATCACCATATTGTATGCAAGCCTACTTTCATGATTTATGTATTGTATTTATCTTGCATTTTGGAGTGTTATGCTTGTGTGTATAATTATAGTACGATATTATTTGTGATAGATTTCACGAAGAGTGACGAGGAATAAATATATAATCGAGGATAAATCATTGAGGATATATAATTCTTCGAGGATAAATTATTGAGGAGTTATTATTGGACTTCTTATATAAAAAAACGCAAGTGATACTTTGGTCTCATCAAATTTCTTATTATTTCTATTATGCGTTAGTGATATTTTTGTATTATGCATGACATGATGAAAACGGCTTTATAAATGGATTGTCTCGATGGATGAGTGTGTAGTCTTGGAGCAAGAATTTAGAAGGGTATACTAGGGAAGTACTAATGTGACCATGTTAGTGTAGGGTACACTAGGGATGTACTAGTGGTACCATTGAGTTAGAGACACACTAGGGATATACTAGTGTGGCCATTTTGTGTTAGTGGTACACTAGGGATGTACTAGTGTTACCATTGAGTTAGAGCACACTACGGATATATTAGTGTGGCCATTTTGTGTTAGCGCTACACTAGGGATGTACTAGTGTTACCATTGAGTTAGAGGCACACTAGGGGAAATACTAGTGTGGCCACGTTAAGTTGGAGGTACACTAGAGAAATGCTAGTGTTATAGCGGGATATGCTATATTTTTTATGTTTCACTTGCCAATACATTCAACATACTAACCCTTTGTGGCTGTAACTTATCATGTTGCAGGATATTCTGATGATGAGTGATTTACGATGAGTAGGATTATGAGTCTGCACCCAACATGTTTGCCTGTGGCACATGAAGATGAAGCACTCCATGCTTTATAGTTATATCTGCTGCTTTGTAATAAGATAGCCATATGAGCTATGTAAGTTGTAATGAAATATTTTATCCCTAGATATGCGATGTAATATGACCTTTGTTTCTTGATATTACATCTTAAACTGTGGGTGCTAGCTATTCGATCTAGGGACTAGCACTATAAACACAGGGACCTATACCTTACCGGGTTCAGGTCATGACAGAGTGAGAGGGGGGCTTTTATAGGAGGAGTGGAGGGTGTCCCTTCACCTCCCCCATTTATGTGGTGGTAACCCCCTCCACATTAAAATGCCCCTTCACAATCTCTTTTAAAGTCTCCACTTTAAATGCATTAAATTTCTCCAAATTTAATGCTCTCTCATTTAATAAAACTCTTTTATTAATTTTATTCAGAATTTTGTTAATTACTTTAATTAACAAACATTCACATAAAACCCCCTGCAACATTTCAATATTACATCCAGAACCAATTTCAGCAATTTCACCCGAAACAGTTTCGGCGTCTATTGAAATAATTCTAGCGTTTTCTTAATCTTTATCTGAAACATATTTGCTCCTAAATGGTGTCGGTATCCCTTAAGTGTGTCACCCTACGCTTCACGAATAATGCAGACATGATCGAGACCCCTCTCCGATCAATAATCAGCAGCGGGACCTTGAGATCCGTACTGACTCCCACATATTCAACGATGACCCTTGTGATCGTGTGAACCTTTAACGTTGTAACTAAATCCCTTTGTATCGCGATATATTACATGTCCGAGATTCAATCATTGGCATCCAAATACCTAGTTTGATCTTGTTACCAACATGCACTCTTTTCTTGTTCCCGTGATATAACATTCTAGTGATCACATCACATGCTTGCAAGCTATCTTAATGTGATATCACCGAGAGGGCCCAGAGTATATCTATCTGTCATCGGGATGGACAAATACCACTCTTGATCCATGAGCCTCAACATAACACCTTTGTAGCACTGAACCACCTTTATAGTCACCCTGTTACGGTGTGACGTTTGATGTTATCAAGATACTCTTCCGGTGTCAGCAATTAACATGATCTCATGGTCTAAGGACTAAGATTACTTTGTATGATGTTATAGCAATATAAACATAATGACTTTGATCGTAATGCTATACTTTGGATGAATGTTCATCACATCATTCTACCAATGTTGTGACCTTGTTATTAACAACATCCAATGTCCATGATCAGGAAACCTTGATCATCTTGTTAATCAACAAGCTAGTTTATATGAGAGGCAGTACTAGGAACTTTGTATTTTGTTTATTAAACACACATGTATTAACGTTTCCAATTAATACAATTATAGCATGCAAAATAAACATTTATCATAAACATGGAATAAGATAATGACCACTTTATTATTGGCTCTCGGGCATATTCCCTTCACCGAGGTCATCACATCGTCAGCACTAACGTCATTGATTCCATCAGCACAAGATTTCGACTACTTTAGTCCTCACTCGAGTCTTCGACTCAACCAAGAACTTGGGGGCTACTCCTAACAGGAGCGCTGGCCGCGCACCCGAAAGAATTTTTATGTAGGTATATAAACATTCAAGACAAACCCTTCACTCGAATCATTGATTCGACTAGAAACTATGGGTTACTCCCATAGGGAGCGCTGAAAACACATTCGAATGAAACAAGCAACAAAAGATGACAGCAGTCGCAAATGTTTTTTAGTCCCCACTCGAGTCTACGACTCGAATAGGCACTCAGGGGCTACTCCCATATGGAGCGTTGGTCGTGCATCCTATGATTATTTCTCCTTGAACATTCTATGGCGACTCCGCCTCATATTTTCCCTACAAAGAGACTGCGTCTCCTGGATCACCCGAATCATCTCCGCGATGACAAAAAATTCGGATGCCACGCTTACAGCACGAAGATAAGACCTGAATAAGGCCTGGCAACGCATCTGCTATGCACTACCAAAAACATGTTCGTGCTTGCAGGTACGATGAACATGCCTTGACGGACGCGTCGAGTGCTCACACTTATACACTGGAATTCGACTCATGTAAGACCTCCGTGGCCTGAGTCAAATTACGCCAGCACTTTTCCGAATTCGAGTCTAGGGACTCGAGTTTGAGTAGATTGCATTGTTTTGCCCTAAGGCAGTTAACTGATACCGATACATCGGATAAATCAGACACGTATATCAACAATCCCTATGACACAACACTCGAAAAATGCTCGGGCATGCACTCGAAAGACTTCATAAAGTCCCCATTCGAATCTGCCATTCCACTGGACACTCGGGGGCTCTTGACATGGGTATACCCTATAGGTACTCGAGTTTGGTATATACGGCCTGGACACAGCAGAATCCCACAGCGTTGCCAAGGCCCAATACAAAATTCGAGTAGCCCACAGACTCTCGATTGCTTGCGAGACAAGAAGAAGCTTAAGATAGAAAGTTCAAAGGGAAAACCCTAATCTGTAACCGACTTGACCTGCTACCCGAGACCTGGCCTATTTATATAAAGGCTAGGAGGGGGAGGCGAGGAGGATGATCACCATCCTAGTTTCCATGACTCTCGACAGATTGCATCTGCGTGCCCTTGTAATCTTTGATTCCTTCGTTAATTCCAAGAGCAGAAAAGCAGGAGTAGGGACCTCTACGAGGCCTGAACCTGGGTAAAACTTGCGTCCTTGTGTGCTTGTTTGCTAGCCGAATGATGCCTCCAGCGCTCCCTCCTTCTCAAAAACCAAAGTCCATAACAATGGGCATTGACGAGTTAAACCCTCGCCAGGGCTGATAAGCAGATACCTGGACCAGATAAAAAATCTTCAACAGGATGAAGTCTCATGACTGTCACGTGATGATGACGCAGATACTTCAGGTTGCAATCTGAGGGATAATGGAACTGCACGTCCGTGAAGCGCTAACTGGCCTCTATTTTTTTGACATCATCACTCGGAAGTCGATCATGAAGGAGATATGCCCTAGAGGCAAATAATAAATAGGTTTTTATTGTCATATCTCGATTAGTTTATAATAGTTTCATATTGTGCTATAACTATGCCAAGTAGAAACATTGGTACAGGTGTGGTATGAAACAACAAAGACCCTAGTAGCCTTTATTCATACTAGTTCGTTGGTCACGAGGATGATCTGGGTTTCAAGATCATGGGCATTTATGCCAATTGACAATGGGGTCATATCATTGGAGAATGATCTGATGGACATTCCTCGAAGGATTGCAGCACAATCAAGTCATATAGTTCATTGTTGCAACAGCTATACCTAGACTCCTTTTCCTTAGACCGTGAGCTCATATTACTCACTGTTTCCCGAGGCTGCTTTGACTGCATCAACTGTCATATGGTAAAACGATGGCCATAAAGGTGTATGTTGGTTATTCCGAAGGAACATTTGATGACATGTGACTACAAGACCGGGATTTGTTCACCCACATGACGAGTAAAGATACATACAGCCGGCTTGGTGATATTACATTCATAAATGTTGCAACATATGACTCGGTCACGGGGATGTAATATCACGGTAATAAGAAAAACAGAACTTGTTGTGAACGAGATTGAACAAGGTATGTGATACCAATGATCGGATCTAGGACAAGTCATATCAAGAAACAAAAGGAATTGGATGCCACATTTAGCGGTTCAAACGACATTGTCATCAGGAATGCATAGCGGTCACATGGATATCCCTGGTCCCTCTGTTGATCATTGATACAGATCATGTCTAGAGCATTCCCGAGCCATGAGAGGATACACTTAAGGGTACAATGAGAGTGATCATTTGTAAGACAGAATCATAGTAGAGAAAGAGAAAGCCGTAATTGTTCCGTAGAGAGATCCGAAGTTGTTCGGAGAAAGAATAAAGGAAAAGACCCGGAAAAGTGTTTTCAGATAAATGAGAATTTGAATATACATTTAGTATATGTTAATTATGAATTAATATATTCTAAATAATATTTAAATTAAGATTTATAAAGGCAACTTTTATATTAGGCCAAATCCCAGAGGGAAATGGCCTAGAAATAAAACTGCAGAAAAAAAAGGAAATAGGGCAGCTGCTGCTGTTGTGGGCCAGGTGGCCCACTTAGGGCAGGCGCCAGCTGCCAGCCGCGGCAGCCGGCCTAGCTCGACCTTGGCCCATGCGGAGCTCACGGGGAAGCCGGCCAGCCAACCGGGCCGGCGGGACAGGCGTCCCACCCGGGCAGCTGAGCGGGTGGCGGTCCAGGCGGGACTTCTAGGAGGGCCTCTGGGCGCACGTCGGCCCATCGCGGGGCACCGCTCGCTACCGCTGCAGGCGGGAGACTGGTAGTCGCGAGGTGGGCCACGCCAAGGCCCACTCGGCGGCCCCCTCCTCCCAGGCTGTTGTTCCCTGTGCTGCCTTTTGCCTATTGGGCTGAGCTGATTTAACCCATCTTGTTGGACGAAAATTCCTGTGCATTTTCCTTTTATTAATAGTCCCACATGGCTAATCTAATGGGGAGGGCACACCCTCTCCACCTATATAAAGGGGTGCCCATAGGTGGGATGAAAGACACCCAACACCAATATTTGGAGAAGTCCTTTGTTGACTTCCTCCTTTCCTGTCTCTCTAGCCCTTGTGACCATGGCCCCAAGTTTGGGGTGTGCGAACAAGGCACACCTGCAGTACGCTGTTGCGCTGCAGGGATTCCTAGACGGATATCAACTTACGCACTTCCGGCGGGATCGGGAAGACCGAGGTCTCATCGTGCACCAGATGTGTACGAAGACACGAGGCGCAACACTTGGGGCGCTTGAATGTCGTGAGCCGGAGCTACTACACGATGAAGAAGGAGCAAGGGGTGACCTGGGAGGAGCTTCACGACCTTGAGGTCATCTACGAGTACAACTACATCAACCACGTTCCCCTCGGAATGTTAACCGCGTACAGTCTACAAGGGTATGTATTCTCTACGCATTGGCCATTACCGCATTACTACATAGATAGATCCTAGGCAGTTTTTGGGGTTCCATCGTAGGAAATTTTTTGTTTTCTGCTACGGATCCCCTTCAGTGGTATCAGAGCCAGGTTATGAGTAGGAGTGTTGTACAACTAGTACACACAAGTATTGTGCGGGCATTGATCCCTTAGTTGTTACCCTCTAATGTGTACTTGTTTATATCGCGGTATTGTTTGATGAAGCGGCCCGGACCGACCTTACGCGTATTCGTACGCGAGACTGGTTCCATGCTCAACATACGGATTGTACCGTATAAGTGGCTAGTGGATGTCTGTCTCTCATTCAATAGTTGATATAGCATTTACAACGGAGGGCCCCGAAAGGGGTGTAGTATAGACAACTGTTGGATCCATGTTGTGGTTGGAAAGTTCGTAGATTAGAACTGGTTCTATTGCGAAAGCCCTAACAACCACGTAAAACTTGCAATAGATAAAGTAGAGGCGTCTAACTTTATTTTGTAGGAGGGCATGTGATTATGATATGGCATTGGTCGTTATGAAGGTAAAGTAGTTTACTTTTATATTACTAAGTAGTATAGTAATAGTCATTGTTCCGATGAACGACCTGGTGGAGGCGTCGTGGACTTGGTGTCAAACCAAGGGCAAGATGGAGATCATGCCGGAGCACTCGATGGAGATCAAGGTGCAAGAAGCACCATATCATATCACATTATACATATGATGTTGATACCTATTTTACATCTTATTGTGTGCTAGTATTTAGATACTCAACGGTAGCAAATAAGATAATCCCTATTGAATTCCAATGTTCCGTGTTCCCCTTGTGTGTGCACCACCAAGAAAGTTCTTCGTTATGAGGCGCCATGCGGTGAGTAGGGGTCAGACATATCTACGTTCGCATACAGTGGGTGTAAGCCATGTTGCACATCAAATACACACAAGTTAGATTTGGCGAGCCTAGCATGTGCAGACATAGCCTCGGAACAAAAGAGATCGAAAGATCGAGCATGAGTCACATGGATGATGTGATTGGCATTATTCAATGTCTACCTTTGATACTGCACTGATGGCCGTGAAGATCGGGGGAGGTGCAGAGGATAGGGATCATGTGATCACTAAAATTGTCCGGGGGATGACAATTTTAGTGGAGACCAATTATAAATTAATCTCTCATTATAAAATTAGTCTAGATGTCTATTTGCAAATATCTTAGTAGTTCTTGGCCTATCCCATTGAGGTCCTTTGGGACCATGGGAATATATTGCTTAAGATGGAACTTAGCAAAAGGGTC
This sequence comes from Avena insularis, assembly GCA_023614405.1. NCBI lineage: Eukaryota > Viridiplantae > Streptophyta > Magnoliopsida > Poales > Poaceae > Avena > Avena insularis. Next base: position 257,865,427 of record CM042690.1, on the reverse strand, counting down.
CAACTCCATAGATTAATACCCATGCCTGAGGGATATCCTCGTAAAAGGTGATCTTCTCTTCTTGATACGATAACCATTAGGAGATAATTCGATGACTCTGGAATGTTTGTGTTTTCCTAATAATCATCCAATAAGTCATTCTCCATTCGATGGAGAGTTGGGCTACATTTTGTATTCTACAGAATAAGGCACATAGAGTATGAGCCGTTGGATGGGTTTTCCTCCATCATGGATGAAAAGAGAATGTTTTGAAAAACCACTTAGCGATCTTGCATTAGAGTTGAGAACTCTTGGAAGGGCTTGATTGCAATGGAGGTCATGGATGAAAAGGTATATGTAAGATATACAAATTATAAATGTGGTTGTTGCAAAAACTCGTTGCCGTTTGCAAAGTATTTGATACTTATCCCATTTTGTGAAAACAGGAGGATCTGCTTGAGAATTGCTGGTTTTGAGGCAACGTGACTTGATAACGGTAAGCAAAATAGTTGATGGCCGACATCAACTCTTCTTTCAAAGTTTGTCATTTGGATTAGTGGACTTGAATATAATATTGTAAACCTAGTTTGTGTGTCTTGCTTTTGGCGAGATGATTATTCATATGAACAAGTTACAAGCCAGTTTGTGCTATTCTTATGAACAATACCTTATGGTCACATTATGATTATAAATAAGTTATTCTCATCACTATGTTAATGATAATGGTTTAAACATTTATAAAGGATTAGAATGCTAAAAGATATCCAAAGTTTAATAATGAAATGACACTATAGTTTAAGTCATTTTGGTTATTGCATGTTCTTTATGAAGATCGGGGTCCTAGATACTTAATATAGAGACTTTGCAAAACCACTCCTCTTGGGCAGAATGACTAAAACTCCGCATTCTGGTAAAACAGTGATATGAAAAGAAATGTTGAACTTTATACATAGTGATGTATCATATTTTCAACAAGTAGTGGAAATCATTTATTGTGGACTTAAGTGAATAAGCGTATTTACTTAATGAAACATGAGTTGGAAACAATTAGAATTGTTCAAATGTGTTCATAACAAAATGGGATATTGAATTGACTGAAGTATTCAAGTTAAGTTTAGCATAAAAGGGACTTGTGAAAGATGTTTCACAAATTATGATAATTGGATGAATTCAAACTATGTTGAAATGTCTAAACATCATAATCATTATGTATTAAGATACATATGGTATAATATCATATCTTATAGGGGTTATAGTTATCGTTTAGAGTTAAAGATCAAAATAAGCAAACACTCATTTGAAATACAAAGGAACATCTAAAGATTCATGGAAACAACACCATAAGTGTTATGGCAAGTTCGAGTTTCTGGAGGTTTTGATAAGTTGAAATCGTGGCGACTAAACAAGTCTTTATAGAGCATTCTTAGGAAGCTATGAATGTATCTTCCACAAAAAGGGGAAAACCTATTGTTGTCCAAAGTTGACGTGTCTTGATGAAGATACATGTGGAAGAAAGTAAAAAATCAAAACACAGTATTTGACCTTACCTCTGAATTGTTGAGTGGCGCAGCAGAATTTGTTTCGTGAATCCAAACTCTACATATAGAGGAGAGACTAATGATAATGATCATAAAGTTTCAAGCAAATACTTTTACTAAAGAAAGTAGGATTCAACTATATATTCTACAAGTTTGTGGAATTATAGTTGATTCACTTGTCATGTTTTGAACAAGACATACCTACGAATTACAAAGAAGCGTGATGGACCTAAGTACGAGAAATGAATAGTCATTGAAATCTCATTAGTGGAATTCTTAGTTTAATGATGATCAAGGAATTTTGGAATGTCCAAAATTATCGAGAGGACCTAGATTTGAGTGGGAGCAGATTAGCTTGGTTAATTCATAATATGTAGCTGGCATATTTTGAGTGGGAGCTAAGTGAAATCCCTAGATCACAAACATGAATGTCAAATTTGAGTGGGAGCATGAAATCATTCTGGGATATGTGGACGACATATGTGAATGATGTGATTGGTGTTAATAATATTTAAGTTAGATAATAAGGATGAAGTTGAAGTTATTAAACAAGAAAATCTATCGAGATAGATTGGTGAGTTTAATAAACACCGAATGTCGAATGCTTCCTGGACTTGATTCTGAAAGATGTTCAGAATGTCCTAAGCAAGATTCTGAAGTAGCTCAGAATGAAACAAGGTGAGAAAGTAGTTCTTACTATATGAAGCATTGCGTATTGCAACTACGGTTGAAAGAAAGAGATGTGTTGCATCTCCTATGCCTCAGTCATAGGTTCTTCCATATAACCATGTTGTATACTCGACGTAATGTGACCCGAAGTTCTGGTTGGTAGGACAAAGTCTTCACTGTAAGAACGTGTCTTTAAGTGATTCCTGAATTGATAATTGAACCAGAATTAAGTTTGTACTTAAATGGCAAGAAGCAATGTAAGTGGCATAGTTGCATTTCATGCACTAGGATCTACATAGATATAGAAGTACAAAGGCTCCATCTGATGTGATGTATAATGTTATGGCGGGGCTAGTTCGCTTTTAATGTAGAATGATGTGTCCCAGGGCCCAGTGCCCATGAGAAAGCCCTCGAGGTTGATCTAAAGCCACTATAATCTCCTGGAATCCAGCCTCGTTCTGCTGCCATGACTTCAGTATATATACACAAAGGATAGCAAAGTGTGTTTCGAAGTTTAGATGACAACAGTGATTACGACCGTCATTATAAACACTAGAAACAAAGACTCACTTTGTTGCCAAACAAATGCTTTGACCCATTATAAGATAATGGTGTGAATGTCAAAATTAGGAAGACATTAACGATTTGCAAAAGACATAATGATCTGGTAAAACAGAACATGGACATGACGTTCCCATGAGCATGCATGATCTGTAAACGCATATGGTATATGGTTTATATGAGTATAATGCGAGCTAGATTATTTGTACTCTAGTACAAGTGGGAGACTGAAGGAGATATGCCCTAGAGGCAAATAATAAATAGGTTTTTATTGTCATATCTCGATTAGTTTATAATAGTTTCATATTGTGCTATAACTGTGCCAAGTAGAAACATTGGTACAGGTGTGGTATGAAACAACAAAGTCCCTAGTAGCCTCTATTCATACTAGTTCGTTGGTCATGAGGATGATCTGGGTTTCAAGATCATGGGCATTTATGCAAATTGACAACAGGGTCATATCATTGGAGAATGATGTGATGGACATTCCTCGAAGGATTGCAACACGATCAAGTCATATAGTTCATTGTTGCAACATCTATACCTAGACTCCTTTTCCTTAGACCGTGAGCTCATATTACTCATTGTTTCTCGAGGCTGCTTTGACTGCATCAACCGTCATATGGTAATACAGTGGCCATAAAGGTGTATGTTGGGTATTCCAAAGGAACATTTGATGACATGTGACTGCAAGACCAGGATTTCTTCACCCACATGATGGGTAAAGATACATACGGCCGGCTTGGTGAGATTACATCCATAAATGTTGCAACATGTGACTCGGTCACGGGGATGTAATATCACAGTAACAAGAAAAACAGAACTTGTTGTGAACGAGATTGAATAAGGTATGTGATACCAATGATCGGATCTCGGACAAGTCGTATCAAGAAACAAAAGGAATTGGATGCTATATTTAGCGGTTCAAACGCCATCGTCATCAGGAATGCATAGGGGTCACATGGATATCCCTGGTCCCTCTATTGATCATTGATACAGATCATGTCTAGAGCATTCCCGAGCCGTGAGGGGATACACTTAAGGGTACAATGAGAGTGATCATTCGTAAGACAAAATTATTGGGGATCAGTGCGGAAAACAAAAAAATTCCTACGAAGGAACCCCAAAACTTACCTAGGATCTATCTATGTAGTAATGCAGTAACGGCCGATGCGTATAGAATACATACCCTTATAGACCGTACGCGGTTAACGTTCCATGGGGAACGTGGTTGAAGTAGTCATACTCGTAGCCGACCTCAAGGTCGCGAAGCTCCTCGCAAGTCACCCCTTGCTCCTTCTTGATCTTCATCGTGCAACAGCTCCGGCTCACGACATGCAAGCGCCCCAAGTGTTGCACCTCGTGTCTTCGTACACATCCGGTGCACGATGAGACCTCCGGCTCCCCGATCCCGCCGGGAGTCCGGCTAGGAATCCCTGCAGCGCAACGGCATACTGCAGGTGTGCCTCGATCGCACAACCCAGACTTGGGGCCATGATCACAAGGTATAGAGAGAGGGAGGAGGAGAAAGTCAACCAAAGGACTTTTCCAAAATTGTGTGTTTTTCATCCTCCCATGGGCACCCCTTTATATAGGCTAAGGGGGTGTGCATTTATCAAAGGCTAAGCCATGTGGGACTAAATGTCAAAGGAAAAGGGGGAAAAAGAGCTCAAATTTGGCCAGCCTGGGCCGGCCAGCCCAGAACCATCAAGAAGACAGAGTTGCCACTGTGGGCACGACCCCAGGCCCAAAGAAGAAGGCCAGATGGCAGCCAAGTGGGCCAGCCACTCCTCCGTGGGCCAGCCACTCCTCCGTGGCCAGCCACTCCTCCGTGGTCCAAAACGTATCTACTTTCCCGAACACTTTTGCTATTGTTTCTCCTCTATACTTGTGTGATTTGGATGCAACTAATGCGAACCGACGCTGTTTTCAGCAGAATTTCCTTGGTGTCTACTTTTTATGCAGAAAATCAACTACCAGGAAAAATCCGGGAAAATATGCCAAAAATCCTATTTCACCCGAAGACTCCAGAGCGTAATACGAGAGACGAGAAGAGCCGGGTGGCCACACCACTGCTGGGCTGAGCCAGGCGCGCCAGGTGGTGTGTGGCCCCCAGCACCCTCCTCTCTCTTTGCCTATAAGGAGCCTTGACCTAAAAACTTGGGGTTCACGTTTTCCAAGAAGTTCCGCCCGCCGCCACCATCAGATTCCACGAAATAGCACCGTAAACTCGCTCGCACCTGCCGACGGGAATTGGAGGAGATCATCGCCATCATCATCACCATCTCTTCTCCATCGACCATCCATGTTTCCCCCATCTATGAGTGAGTAATCCCTCGTTGTAGGCTATGGGGATGGTAGGGATTGGATGAGATCGTTCATGTAATGGCATCAGATTGTTAGGGCATGGTGCCTAGTATCTTTTATTAGTGTTTTATGACTTTGTTACAACTTTGTTGTGCTTAATGCTTGTCACTAGGGCCCAAGTGCCATGATTTAAGATCTGAACATGTTATTGATTCATTATGATAGTATTGTTCTTGGTCTTATCTACAAGTTGTATACACACGTTGTTGTCCGGAACCTATGGCCCCGGCGATGTAAATCGGGATAACCGAAAGGGAAAGGCTTTGATGTGAGGATCACATGTGTTCACGGAGTGTTAATGCTTTGCTCCGGTGCTCTATTAAAAGGAGCACCTTAACTGCCAGTAGTTCGCTAGAGGCCCCGCTGCAAACGGGCTGGCAGGGCAAAAGATGTTGTGCAAGTTCTCATTGCGAGCACGTATGACTATATATGGAACACATGCCTAGGATTGTCTAGTATTTGGATGCTTTATCTTATTTATATGCAATTGCCCTATGTTCTGATTGCTATGTGAATTGTCTTGTCCATGCAATGCCCGTTCATCCATCCCTATGCCTACCGCACTCGAATCCCACTGTTACTGCTTTTGTTACTACTATCTTTGCTTTACTACTGCTGTTACTTTGCTATTCCTACTACAAAACTGTTGCTACTGATAAACTACTGTGAGAAAGATTGTTTCTAGGTGCAGCTGAATTGACAACTCAGTTGTTAAGGCTGATAAATATTCTTTGGCTCCCCTTGTGTCGAATCAATAAATTGGGTTTCACTTCCCTCGAAAATACTAGAATACACCCACTATACTTGTGGGTCATCAAGACTATTTTCTGGCGCCGTTGCCGGGGAGCATAGCTTTGTTTATCAAGTTCACTTGGATTCTCTATTGTTCGCTGCTATCCATCCATCATGGGTAAGTCTCGTGATGGAAAGTTTCCTATTTTACCATCCACTACAAGAAGAGGTACGGTTCTGAACACCTCTACTGCTCTTGATTCACCATCTGTTATAAGTAAGCTCGTTACACCACCACATACACATGCTACACACGCTGCTACTACTACTGAATCTGAAACTTCTATGCTTATGATGCTGCTTCTACTGTGCTTGATAAGAGTGGTTCATTAGGTCCTTTCCTAGATGCTACGATTGCTAGAACTATAGCTGGAAATACCGAAACTCCTAATGAAGACACTACCACACCTGTTAGCTCACCTGAGTCTAGTGAGAGTTATGATATTGAAGAAGATTATGTTGAGATGACCGATGAGTTTATTAAAGAATGTAAGAACACCCATGATAGAAGCGCTGCTAAGAGTCTCCTTGAGAGGCGTACTATTAGACCCAAATTATCTTCCGCTGCTAAGTTTGCTGCTTCTCCCATAAACATTACAGATGAAGATTATGATTTCTCTCTCGATCTATCTTACATAGCTATTGTCGAGAAAGAACCTTTTTGTGGGACGAAGAATGAAAGTGCGGTAGCACATATGAATGAACTTTCTACCATGAGTGGCTTGTTTTCTGATGACATTAAGATGCGTACTTACTTTGTTGCTAAGATTTTCCCCTTTTCGCTGCAAGGAGAAGCTCAAACTTGGTTTAGTAATTTACCTCCTGGGTTTATTGATAGCCCTGAGTGCTTGATTAGTACTTTCCTGCAGAAATATTTTCCTCCCAGTGCTAGACATGCTATTTTGTAGGAACTTTTTGATTTCAAACAGGGAGAAAAAGAGGTATTGCCTGAATCTTGGGCAAGGTTTTGTGCTTTGATTCATGCATAGGCTAGAAGTCCATTACCTAAGAATGAGCTTCTTGATATATTTTATAATGGACTAACTGAAGAATCTAGGACATACCTAGATAGTTGTGCTGATTGTGTTTCCACGAATAGGACTCCTAAGGAAGCTGAGGAATTAATGGCTAAAATAAGCAAGAATTATGAAGATTGGACTCCTCCTAAACAAGCTATACCTGAAGTAATTGTACCTAAACCATCTATTCCGGTGCCTATTCCAACATCAAAGAGGAGGGGAGTTATTGAATTAAATGATGAAGTGATGAAGGAAGCTAAGAAATGTATTAAGGAGAAGGGAATTAAAGCTGCAGATGTCAAGAATTTACCTCCTATAGAAGAATTATGTAAGCCTATTCCCTACTCATCCACTATTGAGGTACACTCTCTCCAACACTTCGATGAAGGTGATATCCCTTACTTGAAGCCTCCTGATCAATGCTTAGAAGAATTTGATATATTTATTGTTAAGCAAGATAACTTTAATAAAAGGGTGCACAATCATCTAATGGAAAACACTAGAGCTATTGTTGAGTTGAAAGATATTGTGGAAAGAACCTCTAATGATGTTAAAATGATTGTTAAACACTTTCAAATGGTTCAAACTCAAATAGATCAACTCGTTAAAGTGCAAAATGACTTGCTAGTTAATGCTGCGAAAGAAAAACATGCTTATGAAATTAGAACTAGAAGTGGAGCTGCTACCCAGGATCCTCTATATCCTGAGGGGCATCCCAAAAGAATTGAGCACGATTCTCAACAAGCTGAAAATAGTGGTTCTACTCGTAAGAAAAGGAAAAAGAAACATAAAACTATTGTAGAACCCTCTGAACCTGCTATAGATCCTAATAGTATATCTATCTCTGATGCTGAAACTGAAAGTGGTAATGAAGAAAATGAAGTGCCTAATGAAGAAAAAGTTGAAGAAGAACCTGAAAACCATACTAAGAATACTAAATACACTAAAGAATATTTTATTGCTAAGAAACATGGTAGTGAAAGAGAACCTTGGGTCCAAAAACCTATGCCTTTCCCTGATAAGAAACACAAGTCAAAGGAAGATGAACACTATAATAAGTTTTGTGAGTGGATGAAGCCTTTATTCTTGCAAATTCCTTTGACTGATGCTATTAAATTGCCTCCTTACTCAAAGTATATGAAGGACATTGTATCGAATAAAAGGAAGATTCCTAATGAAGAAATTTCTACTTTGGTTGCTAATTATTCCTTCAATGGTAAGGTTCCTAAGAAACTTGGAGACCCAGGGATTCCAACTATCCCTTACTCTATTAAGAACAGTTATGTTAGAACTACTTTGTGTGATTTGGGAGATGGAGTTAGTGTTATGCCTTTCTCTCTCTATAAAAGGCTTCAGCTTGAAAAATTGATACCAACTAATATATCTTTGCAAATGGCTGATAAATCTACCACTATTCCTGTGGGTATATGTGAGGATGTACCTGTTCAGGTGGCTCACAATTTCTTGATATTAACTGATTTTGTTGTGCTTGAAATGCCTGAAGATGATAATATGTCTATTATTCTTGGGAGACCTTTTCTTAATACTGCAGGAGCTGTTATTAATTGTAATCAAGAAAAGGTGACCTTCAATGTTAATGACAAGGAACATATTGTCTATTTCCCCAAGAAGATTGAAAGAACTTATGGTTTAAATTCAATTGAACATGTTGAAGGCATTCAAGTTGGAGAAATATATTGTCCCATACCAAGACAATAATTTGAAACTATTATGATTGGGACCATTGCTATCAAGGTTAAGGTAACATAATCATTAGTGGAGTACAAAGTTTTGTCTCATATGCAATTGTTTTGGTAGTAAGACTTGATCAACCTTGCTAACAAAAGGATTCCATTGAACAAAACAATGTTTTCATTATGATTATCTCTGTTTATTTCTATCCTTTGCATTTTAGTTTTTGCTTTCGTTTAGTTTTCTTTTTGTTGTTAGTTGCTTGCATGCTAGAACTTCTGTAGTTCTAGCCTTGTTTTGTCCTTGCATCATGTTTCCAAAAGAAGAAAAAAATCTGTTTGTCAGAAAAATCATTCTTCTATTTCTGAAAAATGCCCAAAAATAAAGTGTCTCGAAAAATTCCAGAAAATTCATATTAAATTTTTACATGAAAAAAGGGGCAGAGGAGTACCTGGTAGGTACTAGGGGGCCCACCAGGCAGGCACACCACATGGTGGCGCGGCCAGCCTTGGGTGGCGCCATGCCCTGGTGTGGGCCACCCCTGGCCCCCCACTACTTCTCTCACCTGCCACTTTCTTCTCTCTCCTGAGTAAGCTCCAGTTCATAGCTCAAAATCACGTTCTTTCTGTGCTTGGTCTCGATTTCTTCGATCTCTTTGCTCAGCCCATCTTTCTTGCTGAATTTTGGAGCAATTGTTCCTTGGTATGTGGCTCCTCTACTAGTCCAAGTAGATTTGTGTTTAGTGGATTATATGTTGAGTATTTTGCTGCTATAGGTGACTGGTTTTAAGAGCTTGTAAGCTTGTTTGATGGTTAGAGATATAGTTTTGATGCATGTTTAGGCCTCTTGCAAGTCCCTATGAGTAGAATCCTTTATTATATTTGCTTTGCAATCACTTGTTTAATAGGTGTTTAAATTTCAGAATAGAAGATGAGTGAACACCACCTAAACCAACATGAGCTTTGGGTGCCTGAGGTCATGAAGGTCCATCGGGAGGAGGAAGTTTTTCCCTCCATTTATCCATGCCCTGAGTTCATGAGAGCCGCAGGAATTTTACAAGATTTCCACACTTTGGTTTCTAATGCAGGGTTAGAGCGTTTCTTGGAAGATGAACCTTGTCAATTTGTGAAGCTAACCATGTCCATGGTGCAGGATTTCCAATTTAGTCACTCTTTTCCTAACCCCATGGTCCATTACAAAACTTACAATATTGCTGTCAATCTTTCTCTTGATGATTTTTGTGCAGCTATTAAGGTACCTCAATGGGGATCATGTAAGAAGATTAAAGAGAGACCAGAACCACTCATGGATTTATACGCAGAAATTTGTCAAGGGAGTAGCTTCTTGAAGGAGAATGGAAAAATCCGTAACATTCATCTTCCCTCCATTCGCTACTTTGCCTACTTTATTGCCAAGTGTGTTCTTGCTAGGAAAACTGCCAATAAGTTATCTTCGTTTGATCTAGCATTTATCTCTGCTGCTCTTAGACGAGATAGGTCTTACAACTTGGGTGCTTTGATAGCTTTCCGCTTGTCGCTAACCGTGAGAAAGGTGGAATTTGTGGAGGCCTCATTGCTTCTCGTTTGCTAGCATTGCATGGTTTAGTGCCTCATCATCTAGACCTACAGTTTCCCATAGAGAGGCTTGATTTTAATTCCATGATACAGCATAAATTTATTTCCTCGTGGGCTAGTCTAAGTGAGTTATCTTATGAAATAACCTTTCTCAAAGCTGGTTGGAGAAAGAGTAAGTCCGAGCGTGTTGTTCTTTTGCCTGCACCTGTTTTGTTTAACCTTGATAACAGGGAAGGATGGTCCTGCGCTGAGGAGGATCTTGACACGTACTTGGGAGAGCTCTCCCAACAGGAGCAGGACACTAGAAGGGAGGTCACGGATGATTCGGTCCATCCCTCGAATCAGGGAGAGTCTTCATATCAGCAGCCCGCTTATGATTGGGGAGCTTCCTCTTCTTCTCATGGGCCCAGCTACGACCATTCTTACCAAGATCCGCCCGCTTGGAACCCCTATTCGTATATGGATTGATACCCACTTAGGCCAAAAGCCTAAGCTTGGGGGGAGGTACGCCGACACCGGACTCATCTCCATATCATGTTGCGTCGGTACTTTGTATATTCATGTTTTCGTTTTCTTTTTAGTTTCCGTTCTTCTTTGCTTTTGCTTTCTAAAAACACAAAAAGACCAAAAATATTTTTGTTGTTTCTCTTTGGCTTGCTTCTTCTTTTTGCCTTGGTTTGCTTTTTCCTTTTTGCTTTGCTTGAACTATTCGAAAAACCCAAAAAGATTTTGCTTTGCTTGTTTCTCTCTTTTGGTTCTTATTTAAAAATCAAAAACACCAAAAATATTTGTCGTTCTTCTTTGGTTTTTGCAAGTTTGCTACAGGGTTCAGCAGTTTTCAGTGGATTATTGGTTTCATATTATTATTCAAGCCATACAAGTGAAGAGCAATAATGAGGATTAATGACAACTTGAGGCGTGGTAAGAGGCTGGTAACGAACTCTATTTGTCTTCATTTTTGTACATATACTCATCATTGTGAGCTTGCTTAGTCCGTTCATGTAGGGTGTATGTTATCTTTGGATGCTTAGTAGTTCTTGCTTTCTTGTGATTAGCTTCAGCTTGCTAATAGTTTGTATCATGTCTCATGAATGTTTGCTTGCATTACTCTATTCATAAATTGGTATGACACCGTGGTATCCTCCTCTGAATGTTTCATTTGAATTGACTTGGCACATGCTCACGCATGCACATGACTATAATAATCAGTTAAGCCTTGATGAATTATTTTGCCTTGAGGATCTTGAATCACTTTCATGCCATGAGTAGTCCTGTTTTGTTGCAAGCATGATAATGACAGCTAGTGCTCTCTCATTTATCGCTCCCTTACTATTGCTAGCCTTCACTTCCACTGAGTGTTTTACTCAAGTTTCCAACTCCCTAAACCAAATATTTCCAAAGTGTCCACCATACCTACCCATTAGCATCATTTGCTACCTCCGTGCATATTCAATATGCTTTGTTTTCTTCCAAATAAAATGTTTGCTTGTTATGAGAAAGTTAGTTAGTAAAGCTCTCACGAACTTGATGGCACACTTTATTTTCTTGCACTTAATAAACCTGAACCATTGCATCCTTCTTTGTTGCGCATATGCTTGCGCTTTATGAGTTGAAGTTAGAAGAACCATGTATCATGGGGACCGCTTTCAACGCTTCATAGGTACTCTATACCTAGTTGATATCATGTTCTTTTGCTTATGGATCCCGGTGGTGTGAAATAAAAGTGGAACTTGTAAGATCATGGAGTTTGTATGTATGTGAGAGAAACACCTGGGCCGCTAGCCTAAGCCATGACTAATCATGGTGGAAACTTGCATCATAACCATAATGAGCATTCTATGAAGCATCCTCAATAAAAATCTAAGCACATAGTAAATAAAAAGATCGCCGAGATGCTCATTGTCTGCTTGCCTTGTTATTTTGATTATGGGATAGCTCCCGTGTCATGTGCAAGGGGGTACCCCGTTGGCGGTTCTGTATGATACGTATGTACTTACAATGACAAGAGCTTACTTGTGACTAAAGTTGAGTAGCATGAGGATCGGTCTTCGTAAGTAAGGGGCATGAGACTTCAATTTATAACTTGTCAAGCATATCTTCTTAGTTGTGTCACTTTCACCTTAACCACATTAAAGATTCTTATGATAGGGGCAATGAGAGATCAAAGCTAACAAGTACCATACTTTCAGCATTTGGAAGCCTTTCAAATTATTCAAAACCTTTTCTTCTACTTGTTGAGTCTCCACTTATTCTTTGAGCACCTTCTTGAGAGCATAATTGTCATCCTTTGTGTTTGTTCCATTACTTGATTATTTGTGTTATGACTTTGATGCTTGTATCTTTGATATCTTTACTTCTAGTCATCACTTGAACTTCAGAGGTGCCTTGGCATTCATAATCAAAGGCAAGCGAGATACCACTCTATCATACCTTTCTATGAGCATTGTAATGTTGCTTATTTTTGTGCTTCATGCTACTTATTATTCTTGAGTTGGAATCTCTTCATAGCTTGCAATGACTATTAAGTAGACTCAGTTGCATACTCTTTATTATGAATTGTCTAGGTAGTTGATCACATTGCTAAGAATATTTACATCATATGAAGCAAATGTGTTCGTGAAAGTTCTTTTATCGCACTCAGTTTTCAACTGAATTGCTTGAGGACAAGCAATAAGCTAAGCTTGGGGGGAGTTGATACGTCCAAAACGTATCTACTTTCCCGAACACTTTTGCTATTGTTTCTCCTCTATACTTGTGTGATTTGGATACAACTAATGCGAACTGTCGCTATTTTCAGCAAAATTGCCTTGGTGTCTACTTTTTATGCAGAAAATCAACTATCAGGAAAAATCGGGGAAAATATGCCAAAAATCCTATTTCACCCGAAGACTCCAGGAGCCAGAATACGAGATAGAGAAGAGCCAGGGATGGCCACACCACCGGGCCGCAGCCAGGCCAGCCGCGCCAGGGGTGGTGTGGGCCCCTGTACCCTCGGCCTCTCTCTTCGCCTATAAGGAGCCTTCGACCTAAAACTTCGGGGTTCGACGTTTTTCCGTATAGTTCCGCCCGCCACCATCGATTCCACAAACAGCACCGTAAGCTCCTTTTGGCACTCACCGAGGGAATTGGAGGAGATCATCGCCATTATCATCACCATCGCTTCTCCATCGACCATCCATGTTTCCCCCATCTATGAGTGAGTAATCCTCCGCTGTAGGCTATGGGGATGGTAGGGATTGGATGAGATCGTTCATGTAATGGCATCAGATTGTTAGGGCATGGTGCCTAGTATCTTTTATTAGTGCTTTATGACTTTGTTGCAACTTTGTTGTGCTTAATGCTTGTCACTAGGGCCCGAGTGCCATGATTTCAGATCTGAACATGTTATTGATTCATTATGATAGTATTGTTCTTGGTCTTATCTACAAGTTGTATACACACGTTGTTGTCCGGAACCTATGGCCCCGAAGTGACAGAAATCGGGATAACCGAAAGGGAAAGGCTTTGATGTGAGGATCACATGTGTTCACGGAGTGTTAATGCTTTGCTCCGGTGCTCTATTAAAAGGAGCACCTTAACTGCCAGTAGTTCGCTAGAGGCCCCGCTGCAAACGGGCTGGCAGGGCAAAAGATGTTGTGCAAGTTCTCATTGCGAGCATGTATGACTATATATGGAACACATGCCTAGGATTGTCTAGTATTTGGATGCTTTATCTTATTTATATGCAATTGCCCTATGTTCTGATTGCTATGTGAATTGTCTTGTCCATGCAATGCCCGTTCATCCATCCCTATGCCTACCGTGACCGAATCCCAATCATATCGCTTTTGTTACTACTATCTTTGCTTTACTACTGCTGTTACTTTGCTATTCCTACTACAAAACTGTTGCTACTGATAAACTACTGTGAGAAAGATTGTTTCTAGGTGCAGCTGAATTGACAACTCAGTTATTAAGGCTGACAAATATTCTTTGGCTACCCTTGTGTCGAATCAATAAATTGGGTTTCACTTCCCTCGAAAATACAGCGATACACCCCCTATACTTGTGGGTCATTAGCGGCCTGCGAACGGAGGCAGAGGGGCGAGCCTGGGTGGGCCCGCACCGCCCCGCGGCCCAACACCTCCCACGCGGGGTCAGCCAGGCAGGCGGACCCGGGTGGGCCAGATCCCGTCGGCGGCCCATCCGCGAGGAGAGGCGGGTCCGGGTGGGCCGTACTAGCCACCGCGGCCTGCCAGTGTGCGACGCATCACCCAGTTGTGCGCTGCCCTGGGCGGTGGCTTTTATCTGCCGCCCACCCACGAGTGTGGCCTAGCTACGTACCGCCCCGTGCGGCGGCTATTATCTGCCGCCCACGTGGGCCTGTGCTGTTTTTACTTTTCTATTTTTCTGCAACTCTTCTTTTAGGCTAATTCCCTCCGGGGATTTGGCCTAATATAAAAGTTGCTTTTATAAATCTTAATATAAATATTATTTAGAATATATTAATTCACAATTAACATATAATAAATATATATTTAAATTTCCATTTATCCGAAAATATGTTTTCGGTCTTTTCCTTTATTCTTTCTCCGAACAACTTCGGATCTCTTCACAGAACGATTCCGACTTTCTCTCTTTCTCTATGGTGATTCCGTCTAACGAATGATCGCTCTCATTGTACCCTTAAGTGTATCCTCTCACGGCTCGGGAATGCTCTACACATGATCTGTATCAATGATCAACAGAGGGACCAGGGATGTCCATGTGACCCCCATGCATTCCTGATGACAATGTCATTTGAACCGTCCAAATATAGCATCCTCTTCCTTTTGTTTCTCGATACAACTTGTCCGAGATCCGATCATTGGTATCCCATACCTTGTTCAATCTCGTTCACAACAAGTTCTGTTTTCTTGTTATTGTGATATTACATCCCCGTGACCTAGTCACATGTTGCAACATTTATCGATGTAATCTCACCAAGCCGGCCGTATGTATCTTTACCCGTCATGTGGGTGAACAAATCCCGGTCTTGTAGTCACATGTCATCTACTGTTCCTTCGGAATACCCAACGTACACCTTTATGGCCACCGTATTACTAGATGACGGTTAATGCAGTCTAAGCAGCCTAGGGAAACAGTGAGTAATATGAGCTCACGGTCTAAGGAGAAGGAGTTTAGGTATAGTTGTTGCAACAATGAACTATATGACTTGATCGTGTTGCAATCCCTCGAGGAATGTCCAATCACATCATTCTCCAATGATATGATCTCGTTGTCAGTCGGCATAAATGCCCATGATCTTGAAACCCAGATCATCTTCGTGACCAACGAACTAGTATGAATAGAGGCTACTAGGGACTTTGTTATTTCATACCACACTTGTACCAATGTTTCTACTTGGCACATTTCTAGCACAGTATGAAACTATTATAAACTAATTGAGATATGACAATAAAAACCTATTTATTATTTGCCTCTAGGGCATATCTCCTTCAGTCTCCCACTTGCACTAGGTTACAAATAAACTAGCTCGCATTTTACTCATATAAACCATATACCATATGCGTTTACAGATCATTCATGCTCATGGGAAACGTCATGTCCATGTTCTGTTTTACCAGATCATTATGTCTTTTGCAAATTGTTAATGGGTTGAAGTATTTGTTTGGCAACAAAGCGAGACTTTTGTTTCTAGTGTTTATGATGACGGTCATTTTCACCGTTGTCATCTAAACTTCAAAACACACTTTGCTATCCTTTGTGTATATACTATAGTCATGGTAGCAGAACGAGGCCGGATTCCAGGAGCTTACAGTGACGTTAGATCAACCTCGAGGGCTTTCTCATGGGCACTGGGCCCTGGGACACATCATTCTACATTAAAAGTGGACTAGCCCCGCCATAACATTATACATCACATCAGATGGAGCCTTCATACTTCTATATCTATGTAGATCCTAGTGCATGAAATGCAACTATGCCACTTACATTCCTTCTTACTACTTAAGTACAAACTTAATTCTGGTTCAGTGATCAACTCAGGAATCACTTAAAGACACGTTCTTATAGTTAAGACTTTGTCCTACCAACCAGAACCTCGGGTCACATTACGTCGAGTATACAACATGGTTTTATGGAAGAACCTATGACCGAGGCATAGGAGATGCAATGCATCTCTCTCTTTCAACCATAGTTGCAATACTCAATGCTTCATACAGAGCTACTTCAGAATCTTGCTTAGGACTTTCTGAACATCTTTCAGAATCAAGTCCAGGAAGCATTCGACACTCAGTGTTTATTAAACTCAATAATCTATCTCGATAGATCTTATTGTTTAATAATTTCAACTTCATCCTAACTTAAACACCAATCACATCATTCACATATGTCGTCCACATATCACAAAATGATTTCACGCGCCCACTCAATTATGACACTCATGTTTGAGATCCAGGGATTTCACTTAGCTCCCACTCAAAATATGTCAGCTACATATTATGAATTAGCCAAACTGATTTGCTCTCACTCAAATCTAGGTCCTCTCGATAATCTTGGACATTCCAAAATTCTTTGATCACTATCAAATCGAGAATTCCATTAACGAGAATTCAATGACCATTCATTTCTCGTACTTAGGTCCATCACGCTTCTTTGTAATTCGCAGGTATGTCTTGTTCGAAACATGACAAGTGAATCAATAATATAATTCCACAAACTTGTAGAATGTATAGTTGAATCCTACTTACTTTAGTAAAAGTATTCACTGAAACTTTATGATCATTATCATTGGTTTCTCCTCTATTTGTAGAGTTTGGATTCACGAAACAAATTCCGCTGCGCCACTCTACAATTCGGAGGCAAGGTCAAAATACCTTGTTTTGATCTTTTACTTTCTTCCACCTGTATCTTCATCAAGACACATCAACTTAGGACAACAGCAGGTTTGACCCTTTGTGGAACATGCATTCATAGTTTCCAAAGAATGCTTTACAAAGACTTGTTTATTCGCCACGATTTCGACTTATCAAAATCTCCAGAAACTCGAACGTGCCATAACACTTATGGTGTTGTTTCCACGAATCTTTCAGATGTTCCCTTGTATTCCAAATGAGTGTTTGCTTATTTCGATCTCTAACTCTAAACGACAACTATAACTCCGATAAGAGATAATATTATACCATATGTATCTAATACATAATGATTATGATGTTTAGACATTTCAACATAGTTTGAATTTGTCCAATTATCATAATTTGTGAAACATCTTTCACAAGTTCCTTTTATGCTAAACTTAACTTGAATATTTTAGTCGTGTCAATCAAATCGAAGAGACTTGTTAATTCAATATCCTCTTTGTTGTGAACTCATTTGAACAATTCAAATCATTTCAAACTTCATGTTTCATTAAGTAAATACACTTATTCACTTAAGTCCACAATTAACTAATGATTTCCACTATTTGTTGAAAATACGATACATCATTATGTATAAGATTCAACATTTCTTCACATATCACCGTTTTACTAGAATGCAGAGTTTTAGTCATTCTGCCCAAGAGGCATTGTTTTGCAAAGTCTCTAGATTAAGCATCTAGGACCCCGGTCTTTCATAAAGAACCTGCAATAACCAAAATGACTTAAACTGTAGTGTCATTTCATTATTTAAACTTTGGATATCTTTTAGCATTCTAATCTTTTATAAATGTTTAAACTATTATCATTAACATAGTGATGAGAATAACTTATTTGTAATCGTAATGTGACCCTAACGGTATTGTTCATAAGAATAGTACAAACTGGTTTGTAACTTATTCATATGAATAATCGTCTTGCCAAAAGCAAGACACACAAACTAGGATTACAAATCTATATTCAAGTCCACTAATCCAAATGATAAACTTTGAGGAAAGAGGTGATGTCGGCCATTAACTGATTTGCTTGCCGTCATCAAGTCGCGTTGCCTCAAAACCAGCAATTCTCAAGCAGATCCTCCTGTTTTCACGAAACGGGACAAGTATCAAATACTTTGCAAACTGCAATGAGTTTTGCAAGAACCACATTTATAATTTTGTATATCTAACATATACCTTTTCATCCATGATCTCCTTTTGCAAACAAGCCCTTCCAAGAGTTCTCAACTCTAATGCAAGATCGCTAAGTGTTTTTCCAAACATTCTGGAGTCATCGGATCATCTCCTAATGGTTATTATGCCAAGAAGAGAAGATCACCTTTTACGAGGATATCCCTCAGGCGTGGGTATTAATCTATGAAGTTGGACCCTTTTGCTAAGTTCCAAATTAAGAAATATATTCCCATGGCCGCAAATGACCTCAATGGGATAGGCCAAGGTCTACTAAGATATTTGCAAATAGACATCTAGACTAAGTTTGTAATAAGAGATCAATTTATAATTGGTCTCCACTAAAACTGTCATCCCCTGGACGATTTTAGTGATCGCATGATCCCTATCCTCTGCACCTCCCCCGTGTTACACAGCCATCAGTGCATTATCAAAGGTAGACATTCACTAATGCCAATCACATCATCCATGTGACTCATGCTCGATCTTTCGATCTCTTGTGTTCTGAGGCCACGCTTCTATGGCGTGCTAGGCTTGCCAAATCTAACTTGTGTGTATTTACTGTGCAACATGGCTTACACCCACTGTATGCGAACATAGATATGTCTGACACACAGTCCTGTAACCCTGGATCGCCTCATACCGAAGAACTTTCTTGGTGATGCACACACAAGGGGAACACGAAACATTGGAATTAAATAGGGATTATCTTATTTGCTACCGTTGAGTATCTAATACTAGCACACTATAAGATCTAAAAAAGGTCTTTCTTGCGCCTTGATATCCATCGAGCGCTCCGGCATGATCTCCATCTTGCCCTTGGTTTGATGCCAAGTCCACGATGCCTCCACCAGATCGTCCATCAGAACGATGACTATTACTATACTACTTAGTAACAGAAAAGTAAACTACTTTACCTTCGCAACGACCAATGCCATATCATAATCACATGCCCCCTGCAAAATAAAGTTAGACGCCTCTACTTTATCTATTGCAAGTTTTACGTGGTTGTTAGGGCTTTCGCACTAGAACCGTTTCTAAACTACGAACTTTCCAACCACAACATGGATCCAACAGTTGTCTCTATTACACCCGTTTTCGGGGCCCTCCGTTGTAAATGCTATATCAACTATCGAATGAGAGACAGACACCCGTTAGCCACTTATACGGTACAAGCCGTATGTTGAGCGTGGAACCAGTCTCGTGTACGAATACGCGTAAGGTCGGTCCGGGCTGCTTCATCAAACAATACCGTGATATAAACAAGTACATGTTAGAGGGTAACAACTAAGGGATCAATGTCCGCACAATACTTGTGTGACTGGCCGTACAGCACTCCTACGCATAGATCGGCTCCGATACCACTGTTGGGCATCGGTGCGGAATACAAAAAATTTCTACGAAGGAACCCCAAAACTTGCCTAGGATCTATCTATGTAGTAATGCAGTAACGGTCGATGCGTATAGAATACATAACCTTGTAGACCGTACGCGGTTAACATTCTGCGGGGAACATGGTTGAAGTAGTCGTACTCGTAGCCGACCTCAAGGTCGCGAAGCTCCTCGCAAGTCACCCCTTGCTCCTTCTTGATCTTCATCGTGCAACAGCTCCGGCTCACGACATTCAAGCGCCCCAAGTGTTGCGCCTCGTATCTTCGTACACATCTAATGCATGATGAGACATCCGGCTCCCCGATCCCGTCGGGAGTGCGGAAGTTGATATCCGGCTAGGAATCCCTGCAGCGCAACGGCATACTGCAGGTGTGCCTCGATCGCACAACCCATACTTGGGGCCATGGTCACAAGGTATAGAGAGAGGGAGAAGGAGAAATTCAACCAAAGGACTTCTCCAAAATTGTGTGTTTTTAGTCCTCCCATGGGCACCCCTTTATATAGGCTAAGGGGGTGTGCCTTTCTCAAAGGCTAAGCCATGTGGGACTAAATGTGAAGGGAAAAGGGGGGAAAAGAGCTCCCCAGCCGGCTGGGCCTAGACGGCCAGCCCAGCAACCACCAGCAGCATAGAGCTACCAGCTGGGTGGGCCGACGGCGCCCCAGCAGCAGCGGCCAGGAGGGCAGCAGACAGGCAGGCCAGCCACTCCTCCGCGGCCCAGGCGGCGGCCTACGAACGGAAGCAGAGGGGCGAGCCCGGGTGGGCCGGCACCGCCCTGCGGCCCAACAGGTCCCAAGGGGTAAGCCAGCAAAGTGACTGGGTGGCTAGATCCGCCATGACCCATCCGCGAGGAGAGGCGGGTCCGGGTGGTCAGATCGGGCGATGGCCGCCTGCAGGCGTGACGCTTAGTTGCGCGCTGCCCTGGGCGGTGGCTTTTATCTGCCGCCCACCCACGAGCATGGCCTAGCTCCGTACCGCCCCGTGCGGCGGCTATTATCTGCCGCCCACGTCGGCATGTGCTGTTTTTCCTTTTCTATTTTTCTGCAGCTCTTCTTTTAGGCTAATTCCCTCCGGGGATTTGGCCTAATATAAAAGTTGCTTTTATAAATCTTAATATAAATATTATTTAGAATATATTAATTCACAATTAACATATAATAAATATATGTTTAAATTCCCATTTATCTGAAAACACGTTTTCGGTCTTTTCCTTTATTCTTTCTCCGAACAACTTCGGATCTCTTCGCGGAACGATTCCGGCTTTCTCTCTTTCTCTACTATGATTCTATCTTACGAATGATCGCTCTCATCATACCCTTAAGTGTATCCTTGATGACCCACAAGTGTAGGGGGTGTATCGCAGTATTTTCGATAAGTAAGAGTGTCGAACCCAACGAGGAGCAGAAGGTGCTGGCTAGTGGTATGTATCAGGAATTCTCTGCAAATACTTAGCAAATGGATTTTTAGGGGTTTTTGATAAAGCAAGCAAACAAAGTACGAGTAAACAAAAGACAGTAGGAATAAATGCAGCAAGTGGCCCAATCCTTTATGCAGCAAAGGACAAGCCGGTTGTATTACTTAAGATGACCAAACATTCTCGAGGACACATGGGAACACTGTCAAGTGCTTTCGCTTCATATAGTTGATTAATCTTCTTTAGCTTGCTAAGTGTTTTGTGGGTGAACCTGTGCTAATGTACCGCCCCATCCAAGACTAATACATACTTGTGATTATACCCCTTGCAAACATCCGTAAGTACAAGAAAGTAGTTAAGGTAGAAACCTAACCACAACTTTAAACTCTAAGACCCTTACGTCCCTTGTGCAATGGTTTCCTAACGGGGGTTCATGTTTCTGTCACTCCGGCAACCCCTACGATTAGTAGCCAAATACACAATGCATTCCCCTAGGCCCATATAGGTGAAGTGTCATGTAGTCGACGTTCACATGACACCACTAGAAGAAGTACATCACAACTTAAATAACAATCTATTGAATCTTTCTCAACACAACACCACTACTAACAACAAGACTTCTCCCATGTCCTCAAGAACAAAACGAACTACTCACAAGACATCATATGGATCATGATCAGAGATGGAATAATGATGTATACCAATCTTAACATAAACAATAATTCAATGGTTCACTCAATAGCATCAACTACAAAGAGTAATCAACACCAGGAAAATTTCCCCTATGAACTAATGCAAGATTCAACGCAATTGTTACAACAATATGGAGATGGTGATGAGGGTTCTGATGGTGATGATGGTGGTGATGATGATGATGATCCGGATGAAGTCCAGCTTGATGGTGGTGTTGATGGCGACGATCTCCCCTCTCTAGGAAGGAATTCCCCTGGCAGAAATCTGTCTGCTGGAGAGATCTTTCTCTCTCGGTGTTTTCCACCCTGCAGAGGCGGCGAAATCTTTCTATGGTCGCTCCCCTAGTCTTAGGGTTTCGGGAGGTTGATATCCGCCAGAGGGGAGAGGCTGGAGTGGGCCAGGGTGGCCACACCACCTCTGGCCTTGCTTAGGTCGCCAGGGGGTGGTGTGGGCCCCTTGTGGCCCATCTCCACTCTGTCTTCTGGCATCCTTAGTCTTCTAGAAAAATAGAATTTTCTGTATATTTTCCCGGATTTTCTGATCTTCGCGAATTTTGCCTCCAAACAGCACCTTTTCCATCAGAATCCTGACTGCAGCGGTCCATGCTCCAAAAGTCATCAACCATGCAAAAATAGATGAAATAACATAAGTATCACCTCTCAATATGAAATATATCAATGAATAATAGTGAATTAAGACATAGAATAGTGATGCAAAATGGACGTATCAATCCTCTCACGGCTCGGGAATGCTCTAGACGTGATCTGTATCAATGATCAACAGAGGGACCAGGGATGTCCATGTGACCCCCATGCATTACTGATGATAATGTCGTTTGAACCATCTAAATGTAGCATCCTCTTCCTTTTGTTTCTCGATACAACTTGTCTGAGATCCGATCATTGGTATCCCATACCTTGTTCAATCTCGTTCACAACAAGTTCTGTTTTCTTGTTATCGTGATATTACATCCCCATGACCTAGTCACATGTTGCAACATTTATGGATGTAATCTCACCAAGATGGCCGTATGTATCTTTACCCGTCATGTGGGTGAACAAATCCCGGTCTTGCAGTCACATGTCATCTACTGTTCCTTCGGAATATCCAATGTACACATTTATGGCCACCGTATTACTAGATGACGGTTGATGCAGTCTAAGCAGCCTAGGGAAACAGTGAGTAATATGAGCTCACAGTCTAAGGAGAAGGAGTCTAGGTATAGTTGTTGCAACAATGAACTATATGACTTGATCGTGTTGCAATCCTTCGAGGAATGTCCAATCACATCATTCTCCAATGATATGATCTCGTTGTCAGTCGGCATAAATGCCCATGATCTTGAAACCCAGATCATCTTCGTGACCAACGAACTAGTATGAATAGAGGCTACTAGGGACTTGGTTGTTTCATACCACACTTGTACCAATGTTTCTACTTGGCACAGTTCTAGCACGGTATGAAACTATTATAAACTAATTGAGATATGACAATAAAAACCTATTTATTATTTGCCTCTAGGGCATATCTCCTTGAAGAATCATAGTAGAGAAAGAGAAAGCCGGAATTATTCCGAAAGAGATCCGAAGTTGTTCGGAGAAAGAATAAAGGAAAACACCCGGAAAAGTGTTTTCGGATAAATGAGAATTTGAATATACATTTAATATATGTTAATTATGAATTAATATATTCTAAATAATATTTAAATTAAGATTTATAAAGGAAACTTTTATATTAGGCCATATCCCGGAGGGAAAAGGCCTAGAAATAAAACTGTAGAAAAAGAAAAAGGAAACAGTGCTGCAATGGCCAGGCTCGACCCCGGCCCATGCGGGGCTCATGGGAGCCGCCAACCAACTGGCCAGGCGTGAGGCGCCCACCCGGCAGCTGGGAGGCGGTGGTCCAGCGAGACTCTGTGTGTGCCTCTAGGTGCACTGCCATCATCGGGCATCGCTGCCACCACAAAGGAGATCGGCAGCAAGGTGGTCCGCGCCAAGGCCCACCCGGCCGCCCCTCCTCCCAGGCTGTTGTTCCCTGTGCTGCCTTTTGCCTATTGGGCTGAGCTGATTCAGCCCATCTGGCTAGACGAAAATTCCTGTGCATTGTCCTTTTATTAATAGTCCCACATGGCTAACCTAATGGGGAGGGCACACCCCCTCCACCTATATAAAGGGGTGCCCATGGGTGGGATGAAAGACACCCAACACAAATATTTGGAGATGTCCTTTGGTTGACTTCCTCCTTTCCTGTCTCTCTAGCCCTTGTGACCATGGCCCCAAGTTTGGGCTGTGCGAACAAGGCACACCTGCAGTACACCATTGCGCTGCAGGGATTCCTAGCCGGATATCAACTTCTGCACTCCCGGCGGGATCGGGGAGCCGGAGGTCTCATCATGCACCGGATGTGTACGAAGACACGAGGCGCAACACTTGGCGCTCTTGAATGTAGTGAGCCGGCGCTGCTGCACGATGAAGAAGGAGCAAGGGGTGACCTGCGAGGAGCTTCGTGACCTTGAGGTCGGCTACGAGTACGACTACATCAACCACGTTCCCATCGGAACATTAACCGCGTGCGGTCTACAAGGGTATGTATTCTCTACGCATTGGCCGTTACCGCATTACTACATAGTTAGATCCTAGGCAGTTTTGGGGGTTCCATCGTAGGAAATTTTTTGTTTTCTGCTGCGGATCCCCTTCAGATCACCATTAAGAAACTCGGAAGGCTACATGAAGAGATCGTTACGATCATATGTGAGCTTGAGATGTACTTCCCACCCACATTCCTTGAAATTATGGTCCATCTGCTTGTCCATATCATGGATGATATCATCGATCTCAGGCCGCCATTCCTGCACAGCATGATGTCGTTCGAATGAATGAATGGGGTCATCAAAAGTTATGTTCGTAGAAGGTCAAATCTGGATGGAAGCATCATCTAGTGCTTTCTCACCGAAGAGTGCATCTCTTTCTGTGAGAACTATCTGGACAGTGAAAAGCCGATTGGTGTGCTGGCAAATAAGCACGTTGGCAAGTCCGAGGGAGTAGGAGACAAAATTGGGAAGCGGGAAATACACGTGGGCCATGAAGAGTGGACAACCGACATTCAAAGGGCCAACTTAGTAGCGCTACAACACATTGACAATATTGATCCTTGGTTGGAAGAGACTAAACCATGATTGCGAACAGTGCTGGCAAGCCGATGACAGATGCAGAAATATTAAGAGGACACAACTCCTCTTTTGTGCACTAATTCAAAACCCATCTTAATGATAATCCTCCAGCAATGACTAGCGAGGACGATGAACTATTGTTAACTTGTCATATGGCCCCTCCCTCAACCTCATGACATATCAAGCATATGATATCAATGGGTACACATTCTGCATGGAGGAAAAAGACAAAAGCAGCAAATATCAGAACTTGGGGGGTACAGATGGAATCCTACACGGGTGAAGTCAAGAAAAGATACTACAGAAGGATCGAGGAGATCTGGGAGCTTGACTACTCTGAGGTTAAGGTGATGATGTTCTGTGTCAGATGGGCTAAGGCCGTCAAGTAAGAAAACAAATATTTCACCACAATGTGTATACCCTAAGCCACAAATCCATGAATGCCACCATGCAAAATGAGCCATGGGTTCTCAATAAGCACATGGAGAAATGCTTGTTCATAACCAACCCATCCAGGCCTAGCCATGTTGTTGTAAGGAGAGGCAACAAGATTGTTGTCGGGATGGATGGAGTTGCTAATGAGAAATATTTTGATGGCCTCGTTAGAGACCCAATATGGAAGAACCTGATGAATATGATGCAATATATAACAAAAGAAGAAGTAGGGCCATGCTACCTAGGTGACATGGGTATACCCTACAGGTACTCGAGCTTGGTATATACGATCCAGATACGGCAGAAGCCCACGGCGTTGCCAAGGCCCAAATGGAGAATTCGAGTGGCCCACAGCTCTCGATTGCTTGCGAGACAAGAAGAAGCTTAAGATAGAAAGTTCAAAGGGAAAACCCTAATCTGTAACCGAATCGACCTGCTACCTGAGACCCAGCCTATCTATATAAAGGCTAGGAGGGGCGGCGAGGAGGACACACGCAACCCTAGTTTCCACAACTCTCGCTAGATTGCATCTGCGTGCCCCTGTAATCCTCGATTCCTTCATTAATTCCAAGAGCAGACAAGCAGGAGTAGGGACCTGAATGAGGCCTAAACTTGGGTAAACCTTGCATCCCTGTGTGCTTGTTTGCTAGCCGACTGATGCCTCCAGCGCTCCCTCCTTCTCCAAAACCCAAGTCCATAACAATGGGCATTGGCGAGTTAAACCCTCGTCAATTGGCGCCGTCTGTGGGAATTGGGAGTGCTGATGTTGCGGCTTCTTCGGCCCCATCAACCACGATCTACAAATCCACAACAGCAGAGATTCGCCAGCTCTTCGGCGCGTTCGACTTCACCATCCACACGCCAGCCACTCGCCCGGCTTTCGAGTCCGTGGTCGATGGAATCAATCTGGTGATTGGGAGCTTCTTCTTCCAGGCTGGTCATATGGGCACACTTCGCATGCCTGACCAGCCAACGGCACCCGCGATTGCTCTAGCATTGTGGTTCCGACCACCAATTGGCACCCTCAGCGAGCTCAACACCTTGGCAACAGCTGGGAGCACGGACGGCGACAGCAGTTGCCGGTCCGATCTGGGTGACCTAGCCACCGAAGATGGAGCCTACGGCTCCAGATCTAAAAGTTGCGGCAACAACAGCTTCCCTAACCACTTCATGTGCACGGTCATCAACGCGGGCGATGCCGCCGCCAATCGCGAAAACGTTGGCCCCGGATATGGCACCAGACCGCCCAACGGCGCTGAACCACCCAAAGGCAGCACGCCCAACGGTGGCCCCACCAACGGCGGCAACGGCGCACCCGTCAACAATGGAGCGGCAGTCGAACCACCAACCATGGTGAACGAACACACAGGAGAGCATGTCGTGATTAAACTCAATGACAACGAGTGAGACCGTTGCCGAGAAGCTCCGCGAGGCAATCCTCTGCCCCCCGGCACGCTGCAGGACATGTTGATGGGCAAGCATTGGCTACTAAAGGAGGAGTACAGACCCCAGCTACATGCAATCGTGCAACTCGAGGCGCATAAAAAGGCGGCAGATGAGTCGAGTCTTCGACGGGCTGGGCTCTCCTCCCACGGAGGATCCTCCTCCAAAGGCAACGAGTACGTGGCCAACAAGAGGCAATCTCGGATGGCCCATCTCCCTGAGCAAGAACGCATAGAAGCTGCAAAAGTCCTTGACTTCAGCTCTATGTCAGTCGACATGCGGGGCAACGTGGTCCCAAAGACACCACAAGCTGCGGTGACAGCAGCCACCATGTACCTCCTCAACAACCAGCCGCCAGCTGGAGAACCCTGAGCTGCCATGCACCGATCTACGATCACAGGCTTGGGGCTAATCGAGGACGCCCTCGACGAAGAGTCAACGCCGGAGCCAAAAAAGGCAAGGCTCTAGCAAAACGCTATTCCTCGCCCTCGTCCAGCGACGACAATCACGATCTGTCTCGACGTCGCCGCTTACGGCGACACGATCACGACTACGATGCGCGCGATGACCTTACACAGTGCAAAATCGACAAATTAAGGGCAAGTCGCGCTCGTTCGACTGACTCAGAAGAGGACGAGACTGAACTCTGCGACGCCAGATGCTTCAGCAGGGCCATCAGACAGCAGCGAATGCCTAAAGGGTTCAAACTCCCATCGGAGAACCCAAAGTTTGATGGCCTACAAGACCCAAAAATCTAGTTGGAGGACCACATCTCCTTCGTCAGGCTACATGGCGGGAGTCGAAGCACGGCCATGCAATGCCTGCAGCTACAGCTGCAGGGCGCCGCCCGCGCATGGCTCAACAATCTCCCGTGTGGATCCAGCCACAGCTGAGAAGAGCTGGTCTACAGCTTTGTGTGCAACTTTAAGGGCACTTATAAAAGGCCCGCATCAATTGAAGAGCTGAGGAGCTGTCAGCAAAGGTTGCGCGAATCGCTATGCTCATACATCTAGAGGTGGTCCATCATAAAAAATTCCGTGGAAAACATCTCGGAAGACCACACAATCGATGCGTTCAATGGCGGCGTTCACCGCATAGAGCTCAGGGAGGAGCTAGGCCGCTCGAAGCCCAAGACAATCGACCACCTAATGGAAATTGCGAATCGGTGGGCCAAAGGAGAGGATTCGGTGAAAAATCGCACCTACTCCGATGATGACAACGACCTCAGGTGCAGACGCGACCGTCGAGGCAAGCGGCGAATGCGCATCTACGATGACCGCGACGATGTCAACATGGTCACAGCCGGCTACGCCGACAAACGAGACGACAACTGCAACAGCGGCTATCGCAATGGTGGATACCACGACTCCGAGAAAACCACGCAGGTGTGGCAGCGCCGCACCCGCGAAAAGGCACCCACAACAACCATCGAGGACAAACTGTCTAGGCCATGCATCGTGCACTTCTACATCGACAAACACGATGGCAAGAAAAAATACAGCCACCTTCTCAAAGACTGCCGCGAGTTTCTCAAGCTCCACGAGGGTCTGGCTCGGATGAATCGCGACGCAGTCAACAGGGGCTATGGAGTCGCCCCAGGCGCCGTGGCACATGGAGCTCCTCCACCACCGCTCGGACTACCACCGCTCGGACTACCACCACCTGCGGCCGCGTCGGTCCAGAATCATGGAGTCGAACCATACCCACAACCCGTGGGTAACATGGGACGATCCAAAAAGGGTGTCCCTCAAATCGAGTGTAGAAGGCCATCACTCGCCAAGTCAACCTGGCGATAAACTCTCCACCTTCCACCACTGAGTACCTCAGTGGAAGCGACTCCTGCATCACCTTCGACAGTCGTGACCACCCGCGCCAAGTTCCTCGTCCAGGCCACTGTCCCCTCGTACTCGAGGCGTAGATTGGGGGTTTCGGCATGAGCCGCGTCTTCATGGATGGCGGTAGCGGCATTAACCTAATGTTTGTGAGTACCTTGCATGCGATGAGGATCCCTCTAACGTGTCTGGAAGTTTCAGACACGATGTTCCACGACAGCGTCCCAGGGAAAGGCGTATATCGCCTGGGGAAAATCGACCTCGACGTCATCTTTGGCACGCCGCAAAACTTTTGGCGAGAGCGCATCGACTTCGTGGTCGTCGACTGGCCTTCACAATATCACTGCATCCTCGGACGCATCGCGTTCGCAAGGTTAATGGTAGTACCACACTACGCCTACCTGCAGATGCAGATGCCGGGCCCCAACGGCGTAATCACAATCAACGACAACTTCGAAAGGTCCGACAGCTGCGACAGGGAATTCAACAGAATCTCTCAGTCCTTCAGCATGCAGGAGGAACTCGCAAGACTAACGGAGTCGACAGACAACAGTCTGCCTCCCCTAAGCAGGCCAAGTTCACCCGACCTGTCCTTCGACTCGTCGGTGCACACGAAGAAAGTCCAGGTCTACCCAACGGACCCGACCAAGACGGTCCTCATCGCCAACAACTTGAGTTCCGCATAGGAACTCGCGCTCGTCGAATTCCTCCGTGAGCACTAGGAAATCTTCGGCTGGTGTCCAGCGGACATGCCAGGGGTTCCTAGGGAATTCGCCGAGCACGCACTCAACATAAATCCAGACGCAAGGCTAGTAAAGCGTATAATTCGTATCGTCGAACCAAGAGCAAAGGCAGTCGGAATGGAGATCAACAGACTCCTCGACGCCAAATTCATATGTGAGATCAAGGAAAGCACTTGGCTCGCCAACACGGTGCTTGTACCTAAAAAAGACACGGATATCCTACGGATGTGCGTGGACTTCACCTCCCTGAATAAGCATTGCCCAAAAGATCACTTCCCTTTGCCGCGAATCGACCAAATCATCGACTCCACCGCGAGATGTGAACGTCTCTCCTTCCTCGACGCCTACTCAGGCTACAATCAAATTCGAACGAAGGAGGAAGACCAAGATAAAACATCATTTATGACGCCCTTTGGTGTGTTTTGCTATAACATGATGCCCTTCGGGCTAAAAATGCAGGAGGCACTTATCAGCGGTGCATGAAGGCATGTCTCAAGAATCAACTTGGTCGCAACATCCAAGTCTACGTTGATGACATCGTCATCAAAACAAAAGAGAAGCCTCACTAATCGATGATCTACGCAAAACCATCGCCAACCTAGACCGCTACCGGATCAAGATCAACCCGGACAAATACGTCTTTGACGTACCATCTGGGCAACTACTCGGGTATCTCATCTCCGCAAGAGGGATCGAGGCAAACCCGAAGAAAATAAAAAGCCATACTGGCCATGGAGAAGCCGAAGAACGTAAGAGGCGTCCAACAGCTGGCTGGGCGAATCGCGGCGCTCAGTCGATTCATCAGTCGAATGGGCGAAAAGGCACTGCCCTTCTACCAACTTCTCCGCAAAACTGACAAGTTTGAGTGGACAGACGAGGCGCAAGAAGCATTCGAAGATCTCAAGTGTCTACTATCCACCTTGCCAGTACCGGTGACTCCACGTGAAAAAGAGCCGATGTTGCTCTACATCTCCGCCACCAACCAGGTGGTCAGCACGGTGCTCATGGTGAAGCGAGCCGAGGAAAGCAAGATCCATGGGGTGTAGCGCCTAGTCTACTACCTCAGCGAGGTGCTCATGCCAACAAAACAGCGGTACCCGCACTACTAGAAGATGGCGTACGACGTCTTTATGATAGCCATGCGACTGTGCCACTACTTCTAGGAACACCCAATCGTGGTGGTCAACGATGCCCCGCTCGGGCATATCCTCAACAACCCTGATGCCACCGGACGAGTCGCGCTCTGGGGAATCGAGCTGTCTCCACGAGACATCAGATATGAAAAGCGCGACGCAATCAAATTGCAAGTCCTCCCTGATTTCCTTGTGCACTGGATGGAGAACCAGCTCCCCGAAAAACCAGATATGTCTTATCTCTGGACAATGCACTTCGATGGGTCCAAATAAAAGGACGGGGCTGGCACATGTGTCATACTGACATCGCCCCAGGGGGACAAGCTGAAATACATTCTGCGAATGCAGTTCACGGCCTCCAACAATGAAACTGAATACGAGGCCCTACTCCATGGGATGCGGATGGCGAAAGCCTGTGGTGCCAAGAGGCTCATCATCTACGGTGACTCCAAACTGGTGGTGAACCAGACAATGCACGAGTGCGACACACTGAGCGACAACATGATCGCCTACCACGACCTCTACGACACACTCGAAGGGGACTTTGACGGCTATGAACTGCGGTACGTAGGCCGCGAAAGCAATGAAGAGGCAGACACACTCGCCAACATTGGCTCCACCTGCGCCCCCATACCACCTGGGGTATTTCTCGAGTGTACCTGTGAAAGCTCCATCAAGCCAAAGGCTATAGATAAGAAAGCAAGCGCATCAACGGATGCGGGGGCTACGCCACCCAATGAGCCAATGGCACTCGATGACCTGGAGCTCGACACAGGAGTCAAAGGACTAATGGGTGTCATGATGATCGAGCCATCTTGGACTCAACCTTACATCACATATCTTCTCAGCAAGAGGCTGCCTGACGATCTGACTGACGCGTGACACATTGCGCGGCAATCCAAGGCATTCGCTGTCATCAATGGTGAACTATACAAGAATAGCATCACAGGAGTACTCCAACGGTGCGTCTCCAACACGGACGGAAGGGTCGTCCTCCTCGACATCCATGAAGGGAATTGCGGGCATCATGTTGGCAGTCATGCCCTCGTTGCCAAAGATCTACGAGTTGGATTCTACTGGCCCACGGCCATGCGCGACGCCAAGGACATCGTCCAGCGCTGCAATGCTTGCCAACGATTTGCGGACAAACCGCACGCACCTAGCGCGGAACTCCGACTAATACCATTGGCTTGGCCCTTTGTGCAATGGGGACTCGACATGGTCGGCAAGCTCCCAAAATCCTCACGAGGAGGTTACGTCTACCTCCTGGTCGCAGTCGACAAATTCACTAAATGGATCGAGGCCATGCCGGTGACAAACCAGTTAGGAGCCAGCGCCGTCAAGTTCTTTGAGTCCATTGTCTATTGCTTCAGAGTGCCACACAACATCATCACAGACAATGGAACGAACTTCACATCTAAGGAGTTCTAGGGTTTCTACGAGAACCTGGGAATCAACATAAGCTATGCCTCTGTAGCTCATCCACAGACCAACTGTCAAGTCAAAAAGTCCAACGGCCTCGTCTGCGGTGGAATCAAGAAGGGACTCCTCCGGCCACTCGAACAAGCCGCCGGATGTTGGCCAGACGAGCCGCGGTCCGTACTTTGGAGCCTGCGCACAACTCCAAACAGCGCCACGGGATACACCCCGTTCTTCATGGTGCACGGTGCTGAAGCAGTGCTACCCACAGAAGTATGCTTCAAAGTCCCACGGGTGGTCGCGTACAGTGAGCAGGAGTCAACCCTTGCACTCGAAGACTCCGTCGATCTCCTTGACGAAGCATGGGACATCGCAGCAGAAAGATCGACGATCTACCAGTAGAACCTGCGTAACTACCATAGCAGAAGGCTACGCCCTAGATCCTTTGTCGAAGGAGACCTGGTCCTGCGACTGAAGCAGCAAGGGAACCTCAAGCTCGAGTCCCCTTGGGAGGGAGCATACGTGATTACAGAAGTAATCCCAGGTGGCGCCTATCGCCTTCAAAATTTTGAGAGCGGAGTCGCATACTCCAACCCCTGGAACGTTGCACAACTGCGTCGTTTCTACCCCTAGTCGGTTTTTACATTACAAATAAGGCTATTCAGCCAGGCTACTTAGCCACACACTGTACCTCGTACTATTCTGCGAATAAATAAAGCTAAGTGCCCCGAAACTCTGTGTTTTCCCTCATTTTTTTCTAGCAATCTTATCACTCGGGGGCAATGCCACCCTTTACATCCTTGTTCTACGAACAAGTCGCAGTATCCCGAGTAGCTGACACAACATCAATCGAACCCTTGACAAAACACCAACCCAGTTGCAACGCACCTGACAGGTTGGCAAGGTGCTGAGATAAAATAAGTCAAGCTAACGAAAAGGAACTGTAGAGTACAAATACACTCGCAAAACATATAAGCTAGCAAGCTCTTTACATATCAATAGAAATTAATTACATCCAACATATCCATATGAACTTTACAACACTTGTACAATTATGTGCAGGATACAAGTTAAACTACTGCTGTAGTAGAAGAAAGTTTGTTTGTTCCTCAAAGAAGTCGATAATTTCTTCTGCTGGACGATCCACCGCCTGATAATGTGGAACCATGTTCTAGGTCGAACCTTTCGGCGGGGTCGGCGGCCCAGCAGCAACAGCTGCAACGTCTACATCCGTCCTATTCAGTCGCACCAGCGACAAAGTAGCCTTGGCACCAGCCACTAACTGCTACCGCACGCACTCGCGAACAACACTCAAATCCTGGAACTTAGCCAGGAGAGCCAACAAGCTCAAAGGGACGGCGTCCAGTGGAAACATCGTATGGTTGATATGCCTCAGGCACGACTGCGCCTACTTCAAAAAGTGAAGTACTCGCGAAGCATGATCCTGCAGGGTCGCAAGTGCGATCGCACGATCATGGTCCACCCAAAAATACCCACTCGCCTGAAGCTGCTCCTGGGTTAGGTCATTCATTCGAATGGCAATACGGTCTTTCTCATCATATGGATGACGAGCACTGACAACTACACCAAGCAAAAAAGGCAAAGTATGAAGACAAGGAACTGCCACGACTGACTAAAAGAAAAGATAAGAAGGCAGAAAGCTAACACTTGAACTAATCGCCCAGCTGCGTCACCTCCTCCAACAGATACTGCTCGCGGGCGGTAGCCTTCTCCGCCCTCGACTTTCATACATACGCTTTACCGCGGAGGATGGGCAACTCATGTTCTAGTTGTTTAACGCAATCGCGCAGTCGCGAAAGCAGGGACAATTCATCCACCCTTGAGCGCAGCTGCGCCAAGGTCTCGTCAGTGGGCGGTGAATCACGAGGATCACTCGAGGGATCACTCGACGTGCCCTATCACAAACCAATCAAGAGAAAAAATAAGGGACCAAGAATACATTGACAAAAGACATTTACGCATTCAAGCTCAACAAAAGTCTCGACTAGAACTTCCATAAAGGCATTGTTCCAACATAGAAAATAAAACTACAACTATTACAAGACAGCTACTGAGGAACAGCCTACTTCTTCGACTTTGACTTGGACTTCGGGGGCCTCGTCGAATCTGTGGCAGTCTCCGACGCCACAGACTTTCTGGTGCCGGCCCCCGATGCCACAGCATTCGCCGCATTCTTCGCTCGCTGCAGCTCCTCGAAGTACTTGGCGACTGTACTAATGAGTTGCGGCCCATATTTAGCACATCCAGTAGCAAAGAGAGCAAACACTACCTGCTGGCCATCCGCGCCGACGGGCATCGCCTTGGAAATTGCGGCGGGATCCACCTCCACACCATGGGCTTGCACCATTGCGAGTGCGATGGTGGCGCCGACGGACCGTTACGAGTTCCTGAAGTCCATAGGAATACCCCCAGCAAGGGATTCCGCTAGATCCTCCAGGTTGTCAAGCAGTTCAGCCTTGGGAGTTAGATCCCTGCGTATGCGACTGAGGGCATTCTTGGCCTTCGTCAGCGTCCCTTGAACAGAGACGCTTCGGTCTTCGACTGCGGCGACAGCACCAGCCAATGCATCGTCACGACAAAGGGCCTGAGCGTCAAAGCTCAGGCCGCCAGCATCTACATCAAGCAAAGTGTTGGTACGATACCATGATGTCGAAGCAGGAAACAAATACAATTCTACAGACAGAATACCTGAGAGGGACTTAGCAATCGAGACAAGCTGCTCCTCGAGCAACTTCTCCCTCTCGGCATTGGAGGAATACAAGTCTTCTTCGCGTTTCCGCAAGTCCTCCTCGCGCTTTTGCGATTCCTCCAAGGCTGCGATTGCTTCGTCGCGACTCTTCGCCACCATGGCAAGCGCCTTCTCAAGTGAAGCGGCACGGCGCAGCAGTTCGTTATGCTCAACTGCAAGAGGGGATGTATCATCAATCGCATCCAGACACTTCACCAAGACAGATACAAAGGCAATACTAACCTTTGACAACGCGATGGCGATTGTCCAGTCGCGCATGATGTCGACCAAACTCCAGGACTTGCTCCGCCAGGCGGGCTGCCTCCTTCACGATGAGCTGCATTAAAATAAACCAAAAGTTCAGCAACAGAACCAAGTATATATTCGACTACCAACAGAGCAAAGAGATGCTTACATGGTCCTCTAGAGACTCTGAAGATGACTGCCGCGCAGTCGTCCAGGTAACAATCTGGTGTTCCCCAGCATGTGGGGAACTCGAAGAATTGTGCCCGGAGTGGGCCGCCAATGGAGGAGAAGAAGATCGTTTGGCCACCTCTTTGGCCTTGGAGTCTGCGACTCCGGATTTCTTCAGAAATTGGACGTCGCTAGAAGACGACGACGCCTCTTGACTACAGAACGCATCCAGCAGAAACTTCAAGGAAGGCAACTCAAAAAAGAAACTAAGACACAGTCGAAAATTTACCAGTCAAATTTGTCAAAGTCAAAGGATGATGAACGCAAGGAACATCACCCGGAAACCAGCAGGAGGAATAAACCCTTAAAGAAGAGGGGGCAAATTGGGAGACACCTTCCTATCGTGAGGAATAACCCCTTCAAAAAGAGGGGGAAAATTGGGAGACACCTTCCAATCCTGCATTCAGAAGATAATTCATTATACATCAAGAACTTAACGACAAACAACAAAGAAAGCTACTTCGTAGCACAATTCTACCTCAGGAGGAGGGTTAGAGGCGTCGAAGGGAGGCACGACTGGTTCGCTTGGGAGAACCTCCTTGGTGGTATACTTCGTCACCATTCGCAACCTCTTATCTACTTCACCCGCATAAATGCCATCGGTAGATACGCGAGTGGCATCGTTCGCACCAGCCCATTGGACATGGGGTGGACTCTGGCTTGTAGAGGCTGGATACAACAGCGCAACCATGTGCGAATGAGGGCGGCGCCTCCCTCTTCTTTACCTATGCTACTCTCGAGGTCGCAGACGCGCTTGTACAACACTTCCATCTCCTCAGACTCGCCAGGCGTCACTACGTTCTTCCAAGAACGCCTCCTCTTGCACGGTGTCGCGGGGTCGAAGGGCGCGAGTCTGTAGTGCTCTCCGTCGGCCTTCTAGTCGTGGATGTAGAACCACTTGTCTCTCCACCCTTGGAAGGATGACATGAGTTTGATATCAAAATAAGTGGTGGAGGAGTCGACATGGATTCCGCAGCCTCCTACGTCGTAGACTATAGAACCAGACGCTGACTGGCGCTTCAGCTTAAAAATCCTCTTAAAGAGGCAAAAGCGTGGCTCGACTCCGAGCCAGCACTCGCAAAGGGTAATGAAGCAGGAGATGTGGAGAATAGAATTTGGGGACAGCTGATGCAGCTGGAGCCCGTAGAAGCAAAGGAGGCCCTTGAAGAAAGGATGCAGGGGCAGAGAAAGACCGCGGATGATGAACGCAGGGAACATCACCCGAAAACAAGCAGGAGGACAAGGAATTACCTCGCCGCCTAGCACTCGCGACTCATCCTCCACAGCCGATAGAGCTCCATCTTGACGCAGGAGATGAAGCTCGAAGGACTTGATGATGGATGCACGCCATGCGCCATTGGTGACGCAGGTACCCGCACTCTTCTTCTTCCTAGCGCCGGCGGCGCTGATGCCCATAGTGACGGAGCCATCCTTCTTCTTGGCGGCGGCAGACCCAGCGGCGATGTCTCCCTTCTTCTTGCCATCTTGCGATGACGGTGAGAACGGAGGAAGTAGCTCGGAAAAATACGGAGTTGGTCCAGTGCCGCGAAGAGGATGTGCGCAGGGAAGCAGAGAGCAGCAGTACAATGGAGGCACGAGCAGAGAAAGGTAGATGGGTAAATTACCGCAGCTGCGCTGCTACTTAACCCCCTCGCGGATACCATCCAACGGCTAGCAGAAACCCTACTGGACGCGTGGCACACATCGCCATCGACACGTGGTGAAGCCAAAACACGAACCGTCCCCCACTATCTCCATTACGCGCGGAAATCGAGGAGACACAGTTAAAACAGAAGATTACGCACGCTCGGTCAAATCAAAGTCAGAAAGTAGGACCCACCACTTGTCACGTCCCATCAAAACCGCTCACGCGGGCAACCAAGGTCATCACATCGTCAGCACTAACTCCATTTCAGCAACAGAAGATTTCGACTACTTTAGTCCTTGCTCGAGTCTTCGACTCAACCAAGCACTGGGATTTTAATAGGATACGGTCGCACCCTACGATATATTTTTCTACAGGTATAAGAACATTAAAGGCATACCCACCACTCGAATCTATGATTCGATTGAGGATTATGGGTTACTCCCATAGGGAGCGCCGGAAGAAAATTCGACTAAAACAAGGAACAAAAGACAACAGCAGTCGCAAAAAGTTTTAGTTCCCGCCTGAGTCTTCGACTCAACCAGGCACTCGGGGGCTACTCCCATAGGAACCGCTAGTCGCGCACCCTATGATTATTTGTACATCATACTGTGTGTTGATAACATCCACACTCGAATTCTATGGCGACTCCGCCTCACATCTTTCCCTACAAAGAGATTACGTCTCTTGGGCCACCCGGATCATCTCCACGATGACAAAAATTCGGATGCCGCGCTTACAGCGTGAAGATAAGACCTGAATAAGGCATGGCAACGCATTTGCTGCGCACTACCAGAAACATATCAGTGCCTGTAGGTACGATGAACATGCCTTGACGGACGCGTCGAGTGCTCACACTTATACACTGGAATTCGACTCCTATAAGACCTCCGCGGCCTGAGTCGAATTATGCTAGAACTTTTCCAAATTCGAGTCCGGGGACTCGAGTTTGAGTAGATTGCGTTGTTTTTCCCTAAGGCAGTAAACTGATACTGATACATCGGATAAATCAGGCACATATATCAACAATCCCTATGACATAAACAAAACACTCGAAAAATACTCAGCCATGCACTCGAAAGGCTTCATAAAGTCCCCAGTCGAATCGGCGATTACACTGGACACTCAGGGGCTACTGACATGGGTATACCCTATAGGTACTAGAACTTGGTATATACGATCCAGATACGGCAGAAGCCCATGGCGTTGCCAGGGCCCAAATGGAGAATTCGAGTGGCCCATGGACTCTCGATTTCTTGCGAGACAAGAAGAAGCTTAAGATGGAAAGTTCAAAGGGAAAACCCTAATCTGTAACCGACTCGACCTGCTACCCGATACCTAGCCTATCTATATAAAGGCTAGGAGGGGGCAGCGAGGAGGACACCCGCAACCCTAGTTTCCACAACTCTCGCCAGATTGCATCTGCGCGCCCCTGTAATCTTTGATTCCTTCGTTAATTCCAAGAGCAGACAAGCAAGAGTAGGGACCTCTACGAGGCCTGAACCTGGGTAAACCTTGCGTCCATGTGTATACCCATGTCGATCTTATCGATGAGATGTAATAATTATCCTCTATTTTTAGTTTTACAATATTATATATCCTCTCCTTTTTAGTCGCAATAATAAATTAAAGAAAAGAATAAAAGGAATCTAAAAAAGGAATAAAAGGGTTGGGCCCACCTCACTTATCCCCGGCGCGTTGCATCCCGGCGCGTCGGCGCTAACTCTAGGTCCCACTGCACTAGGGCCCACCTGACGTACCACTGGTGCGTCGCATCCTCAGCGCGCCTGCGCTAATAATGGGTCCCACCACACCGAGGCCCACCAGACATACCTTCGGCGCGTCGCAGCCTCAGCGCGCCTGTGCTAACACTAGGTCCCACCACACTAATCTCCGTCCATCCCCAATTCCACAACAACGTCGTGCCCTTGATCCCCATTTCCGCCCCGACGTCGTGCCCTGGATCCCTAATCCCACCCGACGCTGCCGGCAGCTCGCATCGCTCTTCCACCCCTTCCCAACCCGCTTCCCGGCCCCTTCCCCACCACCACACGATGTCCCGCCCGCGAACACCGTGCACCGCACCGCCACCGCCCTCGTCGACCACAAAGGAGGAGAAGGCCCGCACCGCTGTGCCGGAGGAGGAGGCCAGCCCCGCCCATGACCTAGGAGGAGTCCTGCACCACTTGTAGCAAGAGCACCACCACCACCCTCGTCGATGACCACCTCCCCACCACAGGTAATCTTCTGACTTTGAACTTGAATGTGGATTCCGCCTTCGCCCTACATGTGGACAGTAATACATGAACATCACAAAGCCATACTTGCATAGCTACCACTGTCTAGCTGCACAACTTGTACCACTGTCTAGCTATTATTCAGAGTAGTACTCTAGTTCAAAAGAATTACTACAGCAAGTAGGTCAATGTAACAATTACTACAAGAAGAAGCAAGCATCTCCAGCAAAAAACTTACTACAGTAGAAGTGATATTTTCTTCCAGCAAGATGGTCGTTAGTACTACTGCAATTAAGCATGGCACTTGTACGACATCACCATCAAGAAGATACATTCTCTAGCTAATCATAATGCATATGTCACTTCATGTAAGTATTATAAAAAGTGTTCTTAAGTATGTTGCATAGGAACACTTCATTTGTTATGTTTCTACATAAAACATGGCTATGTAGTTCTCTGGTTTTTTAGTACTTGGAACAATTCTTTTTGCTACAGTCCAGCTAGACTTCTGTAATCTGATTACTGATGTTTATGTGCTTGCTGACATTTTGGTTTCAGTACATGTCATGTTAAAGTGCTAAATTTAGACGATGTTGATGCTATTTACTTTATACTACTATGCCTGTCAACTGGTGGTGATACTAAGATGATGCTTACTTCTATATAGGTACTAGACTTTTTCTAGTGAAAGATATTTGATGGTATTGACAATCTTGATATTGCCAGTTTGACTAAGATCGGGTTTCCAAGGATGCAAAAGCTGAGGATATGATTTATTTTGCATAAGAACAAATATTTTCATGTCTAAAACTTGATGATGAGCTAGCATAGCATTCTATGCTAACTAGAAGATCTTGTTCTTTTTCAATTCCATATTTATAAGTAAAATTGGTAAGAATAGATACATGTTTCTCTTGGAGTCCAACATGCTGCTCCATACATTCTCCTCCTTGTGATAGTGGCTTGGTCCTCCTTGTGATTGTTGGCTTGGTTCTCCTTGTGCTTGTTAGCTTTCTCCTCCTTGATCTACTACTTGTGCTCCACTAAGTGACCATGAGGATGGTTTGTTATCGGTGATTTTTGAGTAAAGAACTAGTGGTGTTCTTGGTGTTCTTGTGGATAGAGATGTGATGTGAGAGTGATAAGATGGTAGCTCTCTTTGCTATGGCTGGCTTCTCTCCTTTCTGCTTCCTATGTTACACTCTGTGTCGACAAAGCACTAGTGCATGTGTAGTGTAAGATGCACTACTAGGAAAAGGCCTATTGATGAAATTATACCTTAACTTGCACTACACATAAAACATGGATATGGTGTTGCTCATAATATTATTAGACTTTTGCTTAGGGAGCTTGTCAACAATGGTATCCATGATGTTGTTCATGATCTTTTGTCTGTTTTCCTTAGGAGGAGGACCATCTAGAGGAGGAGGGCCAGGGGAGGACCAGCCAGAGGAGGAGGACCAGGGGAGGCTGTTTTCCAGGAGTATGACATGTCAGGAGGAGGACCAGGTTGAGGCTGAGGAGGACTAGGGGAGGACCAGGACTAGGGGAAGCCGACGAGCTGCAAGCATTCCAGGTTTGTGCACTGCTAGGCTACTTGGTACTTTCTGCTAGCTTCATCATGTATGTGAAAGAATAATGGGTTACTTGGTACTTGGTCCTTTCTATGTTACTTGGAACCTTGAATTCTTAAGAAGTATTCATTGTTTAGTAGTGTTTGCATCATTGGTAATGTTTCTTGGCTTTTCCTACACACTTAAGTTCCAGATTTCTTAAGGAGTTCATAGTCTTAGATTCCATATTTTTATTTCTATTGTATTGTTATCATCATAGGGCCTTATGATATTTCTACTGTTCTGTGATGAGTCCAAAATTGTAACATATTTACCTTTTGTTTTTGCATAAGTAGAGTAGGGGTTTTGATATTTTACTGCGTTTGCGTGGACCTTTTGTCCATGTTTCAACAGGATCCCTAATTACTAAGTATCTTATGAACATATCAATTGGAACTATCATATTATGTTGTATTATGCTATTTTTAAGTGATAAAAGTCATTTAATTGATTTATCTTCGCACCTTGGAGATTTGCACATGCATTGGAAGACACAAAGGTCTTAAAAACCACTGGTACGGGCGGAGAGCGTCCGTACCGTCCACCCGTACAATGTGGCAGCATGACCATCTCATCAAATACTTTCACCTCGCGAAGACGGATCTCAGATCTGACATTCACAAAAACTTCAAGCCACGAAAAACCACACCACAAAGGGATCTGGAGGAGAAACTTGGAGAATGGCAAATCCTTGATGCCTCACGGATCATTGGAAGACATCGCATCATTCCCTTCATCATCAACCGCTGCATCACCATCACGACTACTATCCCCATCTTCCATTCATTAGATCTTGTTTTAATTCCAGATTCAATTGTTGTTTGCACTAGATTCATCCCCGTACTTTTATCCATCCATTTTATTATGATGATGTTGTTGATTGCTTCCATGGGTGAGTAGTTTCCTTCATTCTTGCGGAGATGGACAAACCCTAGCACTATTATGAAATGAAATGAAGATGATCTATTACTTGTGTCTATGATCTATTGCTCTATGATGTGTGTTTAATCTCTCTCTTTAGATGGTATGTGTAGTCGGCCACATATCATTTTCCTTCGGGTCTAAGGAAAAGAGTAAAATTCTTTGGACGTGTTTGGAAGTGTGCCCGGGGATATTGTGACTAGAAGCACCGGCTAACAACCTACAGGGTTGAAGGAGGAATAAAGAGAGATTCACTAAGCTAATTACAATATCCATGTGGAGACCCTTAATTGCGGTGGTCTGTGTGGTTAACTGCTCTTAGACATCGTGGTGATTATTTAGAAATGACCTCATTCTTGGCTCAACGAAGTGACTTCTTATGAGCCTTGTAGTGAACATCTTATTATGAACCACTCTCCACACATGTCATGACATAAGAAATAGGTTATCCTAATTATGATTAATTACAACATGCTAATGGTGTATCCTATATCCCAGGAACGCTTTAGCCTTATGCTTCGTTGGGATGTTGATTTTGGGCCTGGTTATTGGATATTCGGGATGTCTCATCTCCGAATACACAAATCTGGCTGTTCGGATGTTCTGTGTATTCGACCTGGGTATTCTGCCTTCATATCATGGCTACCTACGGATGGAAGAAAAACTGGAGCCTCGATGTCAAGGCTAACCCCTCGACATCGCCTATGGCCTTGTTCGGTTAAACCACTCCCCAAGTGGATTGGGGTGGAAAGGAGAGTAATTAGGGGGATTTTGACTTATTGGAGATTTAACACTGTCAATCCATGTCGATCCCGTTTGATCCCTATGTAACCGAACAAGGCCTCATCCGGTACCGGTTGCAGAACAGACTCCTGAGAGAGAAACGGCGCGCACTCTAGAACCCTCCCAAACCTCGCCCGCTGAAGACGTAGGCGGCGGTGACGCATGTAATCTGCACTCCCAGCCTTCCGTCCTCCTCCGGAGAGGAACAGCGCCGCCACCCTCCCGCCCTCTTTCTCTACGGCCCTCCCATGTTCGTTCTTGATCGGTTCCTAGCCCCTCTTAGCTCTCTCCACTCTATGTGCAGGACGGGATCGATTGTTCCTTCTCCAGCGGCCGGAGAACTAGTCTCGCGGGCTCCTACTTCCGTCCGGGTTCGTTGCTCAAGGACCCTGCCCCTTCCCCTGAACTAGGACAAGTAAAGAGAATATAGCAGATTAGATTGGATTTACGTGATACAACCCCACAAGTACTACTGCTAGTTGATTTTTTGTCCTACCTGATTGGAGTTTGGTGCTATGTACGAGATGTACTACATAGAACAATAGTTTTCAGGCTATTTGCACTTGGATTTGGCTAGGTTGGTTCCCACGTTCGTGCCCAGTACAAATTTGTTTGGACACGGACCTTATGACTGCGTATTTCTGTTGCACTTCCGACTACATTTCCTGCTGAATTGTGCTGTTGCAGCTCATGTGCTACTGGTTTAGTCATCAATGTGTAGGTTTGCAGAATTCTTTGATGTGTGATAGTGCTGTTGTGAATTTGTGAAATTTTGTTACACGACATATTGGAATCCGTGCTAACATAGTTGATCTACATTGTAGTTGCAACATGTTGGAAGAACTAGAATTGGTTTCTTACATAACGGAAGAAAATAAAAGAACAAAGAGGATAAGGATTGTGTTGATGAAAAAATACTTTGAATCAACTCCTCTTGCTATGGCATATGTTAATACACAAAAGGGACCGAGGGACACAGGGAGCTTTACTGATGATGAGCATAACCACTCAATTAGAAAGTACTTGTTGAAAGATATGTATGATGGTGCTGAAGTTGCATGCTATGATCAGCTTCGTCTAACAAAAAGAAATTTTCATGATTTGCGTGCTATGTTGCGTGAGAAGTGCGGATTACGTGACAGTGTTTATGTTGCGGTGGAAGAAAAGGTTGCCATGTTCTTGCTTGTAGTTGGTCATGGTCTAAAAATGAGGTTGTTGCGAGGGTAATACAAGAGATCTTTATCGACTATTAGTTCACACTTTGGGGAGTTGTTGACGGCAATTCTGTCTCTCCATGTAGAGTTCATCAAGATGCCAGATCCTTCAGTTCAACCTCCCAATGATCACAAATGGAAGTGGTTCGGCGATGCCCTTGGAACATTAGATGGTTGTCATATTGATGTTTATGTCAATGTGGCTGACCAAGCACGGTATAGAAATAGAAAACAAGCTATCACTACTAATGTGTTGGGTGTTGTTGACTGGAACATGAAATTTCTTTATGCATTGCCTGGTTGGGAGGGTTCAGCTTCTAACTCAAGAGTCCTACGTGATGCAATGAGAACAAGTCGCAAAGATGCATTTGCTGTACCTAATGGTACTACCCTTTCTCTTGGCAATTTTCTTGTATTTTCTTTTGATCTTAGCTAACTCACTTGCTTGATTGACTATAGGAAAGTATTACTTAGCTGATGCTGGATATAGCAACGGACCTAGATTTCTTACTCCATTCAGATCCACTCGATATCACTTGAAAGAGTGGGCAGCTAGTGCACAATGACCCAAAACAGACAAGGAGTTGTATAACTTGCGTCATGCTCGTGCTAGAAATGTGGTAGAGAGAACTTTCGGATTGTGGAAGAAAAAATGGGCCATCTTACGTTCTCCAAGTTTCTTTAACATAGAGGAACGGGTAACGTATGTCCATAGCATCTTCAAATAAAGATGTAATAACACAAATTCTCACTGTGAAATGATATGTAAATGATATGTTTGCAGATTCGGATAATTAATGCATGTTGTGTGTTGCACAACTATACAAGGGATAGGTAATAAATTATGGATGACCTATTATTAGAGGAGGTGGATGCTGAACTAGCAGCTCAGCCAATTGAGGTTGAAGATGGTTTTGGTTACATTGCAACCGTTAGAGCGACTAATGCATGGAAGAACTTTAGGGATCAATTTGCCGTAGACATGTTTGCTGATTACGTTGTTGCCCATGCGGACCTAGAGGAGTAGGATGTGTAGTTTACCTAGCTATTAGTAGGGCGAGGATTAGGATGTGCCTTTTGGGTATATTATACATGCATCATGGTGAAAAATAAATTAATATATATAATGTGATCTTGCTTCTGTTTCT
Organism: Avena insularis; assembly: GCA_023614405.1. Taxonomy (NCBI): domain Eukaryota; kingdom Viridiplantae; phylum Streptophyta; class Magnoliopsida; order Poales; family Poaceae; genus Avena; species Avena insularis. The sequence continues at coordinate 257,820,716 of CM042690.1, read as the reverse complement.
ATAGTTCTTTCTAAAATTGTTAATGATGCATTTTGTCTCCTATTTGTTATTGTTCATGTTTAATTGTGTAGGTCCATGGAGGAAGCAACAGGATAGAATTATAGTAGGAATTACGTGCAATGGACTCCAGAGATAGATCGTGCCTTCTTGGACGTGCTTATTGAGCATCATAACAATGGTGATCGCGTCCAAAATGGATGGAAGTCACATGTGTACCGTAATGCTATAAAAAGTGTTTGTGAAACGTTTGGGGTGGATGCCACAAAGGAAAAAATAGTATCATGGTGCAAAACTTTTGACAAGCACTACGATATTGTTAGCAAAATTCTTGCTCAGAGTGGATTTGGATGGGATTGGGAAAAGAATGTCTTATTACTTGAGAGTGATGAAGTGTGGGACAGGTATGTGGAGGTATGTGACGTGTAATTTACAAATCTTGATTCTATTTACATGGTTCTTGCTCATTACATTTTTGTAATTTACCAATATAACTTACTTTGTATGTGTTTGAAGGCTAATGAAAAAGCATCTATCTATAAGAATAAGGTGATCCACAATTGGAATGAGATCTCTACCATTTACTCAAAGGACCATGCCACCGGTCAAGGTGCTAGGACGGGTGCTGAGGCTGCGACTAAGAAGGTACAACCAACACTAGAAGGCAGTGATAACTCTTCTAGATTTGTTGGTCTACCACCAAAGAGACTACGTACTAGTGAAGAAATTTTGAGCATGCTTGGAGACGTAAAGACATCTTTCAATGATGCAATAAAGTCAACTGAGCCATTAAAAATGCCTGAGGTTACTCCTCCTTCTACGATACTTGCTGCACTTGATGACATACATGAGTTCTCTAAACACTACAAGGAATCTGGCATTATATGACCCTCTATTTTCATCACAAAATCGTCACAATAGTGCGTTTATGATGATTCTGTGACGATTTTGAGATCGTCGAAAGCTGGGCGTCGCTAATGAACTATAACGACGATTTTGTTGAAATCTTCATAAGATACTATGACGATTTGAGATCGTCATAACGACTATGACGTTCCAAAATCGTCATGTGCAACCAGCCCATGCCACGTGGACGATCCGACGTGGCAGATCTTTGTGACGAAATGAAAACGTCTTAACGTGAATTCAGCCCGGTCCATACTGATTGTTATATGGGCCAGCCCATTAATTCGGTCCATTATGAATTATTATTCTGGTAATTTTTTTCGAGTTATTGGGCCAAACTTAGCATTTTTAGGGCTTTTTATTTTCGGGCTACTAGCCTTTTTTTGTCGGGCTTACATTTGGGCCATGGCCTTACTCAGTCTATTAGATTATAATTCAGTATTCTTTTTCTGAAAAAGAAATGTTCATTTATACTTTCTTCTGGGCCAAGGCCTTTTATGCCAGTCCAGATTACTTTGGGCTATGGCCATTTCATTACTTTGGGTTGTGGCCTATTTACTAAGGCCACTATTTCATTCAGCCCAAACAAAATAGACAGGAAATCAAGATTTGAAATTCAAAAGCAACATTTCAATACATCAAGTAGCATTTCAAACACTAAGTTAACATCATGTAGCATCAGGTATCATTTCAAATACTAGGGTAACATCAGGTTCACAGCCCACCATCATCATGTAGCATCAGGTTCAAAGTCACCATCATCAGGTAACATCAGGTTCACAGCCAAAACAATAGCAAGATACTCAAATGACAGCAAGGTACTCAAATAACAACAAGATGCTCATCGCTAAAAAGATAGTACTAAGATACCCATTGACCAACAGCTACATCACAGTAATTTTGGCTCCAAATAAAGCCATCATGTGAGCAAACTTCTCCTCATGCTCTTGCGCCCTCTTGACCAGCACCTGGTACTCCTTATCCCGTTGAGCTTGTGCAGCTTCTGCCTCCTGCGTCGCCTTTTTGATTGCATCCAATTCTTCAGACATCTCTTCACTCCTTTGCTCCAACTTCTGCAACTTCTCTTGCAGGTCACGGACATGAGCAGATACAGCCGCATGTGAACTGTTCATCTTGTTCTTGGAGCCCATCTGGAGGCCAACATTCTTCAGGAATGTGCTTGACGGCGCCTCATTGGTGAGAACTTGGGCAACCACCTCCATAGCAGACTTTGGTTGTTCCCCTTCTGGTACCGGCTTAGCCATCTCAGCTTCCGTTTTGCTTTGCAATTTGGAATCAGTTGCTCAAAGATGTTAGGAAACATTAGCATGAGCACAAACAATAGGAGCACAATCCCAGAAAAATAAGGTAGTCCAGTAGGAGCAGAAGCAAAGAAATTTGAAATGGACAGTAGTATAAGTTCTTCAAGTAGACTGCAACTACAACATACTTGGGGAGCAACCTTCTAGTAAGAAATGAAGAGTAACATGCTTATCACAAATAGACCATTTCTAACATTAATAGGCTTATCAAGTAGACCATTAAAGAAACCTAGGCAGAACTAAACAAGCCCACACACAGAACCCAAACCAATGGACCTGGTTATCACGAAACCATTCTCAGATTTAATCACAACCAGGAAAGGAGTGACTCACTATAGCATCTTGAACTGCGACAGAGAAACCAACGTTCTTGGTGTTGTGGGTGACCTTAAACATGTCAATGGCATTAAGCTCTTCACCCTAACGTTCCTCCCTCTGGAATGATTTCCAACATTAATAAGGACACAGGCTTATAAGACACAATTTAATTATGCCTAAAGAAAACTGTAAGAGTATCTTATAGCTGCATACAGATGAGCAAGATAGCACCGTGAACCGGTCTTCTGCTGAAATTTGACTAGTCCTTGATTGGTCTTGTTCTTTTGGCATGTGTCCTACATATGGGAGCATTTTTATAAGACATTTTCAACAATCTGCATACTAGAATATAAACTAATTGACAAAACTTGATCAGATAATGTATCCTATCACATAAAGCATCAAATAAAATGAAGTACTTCACTTTGACTTGTTGACAACATGTCAATAACTATTGCTTTGTTCATCCAATATTAGAAGTTTACTTGACAGATCTAAATAACTGCTATTCTATTCCTTCAACCTTCGAACTTCAAAAACAAGAGTCGACAAAGATATAAAGCCTACAGTACACAGGCAAGGTAATTACAGAATGCAAAGGTTAAGCAATGCAGAATACCATGTGTTTTGGGCTTGTCCACAGCTTGAGCAGTGCTTGCCATTCGTCATCAGAGATGTATCAAACCGGGGACTTGATGCTGAGTTCAGCTGCTGGTACTTGATCGAAAAATTTCTTTTTGACCAAATGCCGTCTTTGCTTTGAAACATTCTTCAGTATATCAGTGCAGGCTACCTTAACTTCCTTTGCAGTAGTGTCCATCTCAAAATTTGCCTACAAAGGTAGCAAACAAGGCAATGACAATATAAGTAACCAAATGACAAAAAATAGTAGAAAAAACACATTCAGCTAAGGAATCATGAGCTTACAGCAACTTTTCCTATATAGTCTTTCACCATATTCTTGTCCTTTTTGTATTCCTTGAAGTGTGGAAGGATAGGTGTATGGCTTCTAGCAATCATCCCACCTTCTGATGCAAACTTTGCAGCCAGCACAGGCCTCTCGGGGCGTTTCATCCCTTCAGCAATTTCAATCCTCACTTTGCTTCCCAGCCCCTTGGTCATCTTCTCTAGGCCTGAACCTTTTATCTTGCGGCTGACTACCACAAGTGAGTTGTCTAAAATAGAAGGCAGTAATTAGAAGCCAGTTAGTATATCTATACTAGAAGCTTATCAAGCAAAGACAAAGAAGATCAGATGTAAAAGCTTATCAAGCTACAGCAGTACAAATAGAAACAACTAATTAAAATTGGCACAAGTAAAATCTTATCAAGCAAAGCTACAGCAGATCAGATGTACATCGGTAATACAATTAGTAGCACCATCAGTTTAGGACAGCATATAAGTAGTAGCACATGCAAAACTACAGCAGATCAGCAGTACATGCAAAACAGTACATGCAAAGCTACAGCAGATCAGCAGGAAAGCTTATAAGTAGGAAAGCTTATCAAGCAAAGCTACAGCAAAGCAAAGCTACTGTAGATCAGCAAAGCAAAGCTACAGCATATAAGTAGGAAATCTTATCAAGCAAAGCTACAGCAGATCAGCAGTACATGCAAAATAGTACAACATCAGTTTAGGATAACATATAAGTAGTAGCACCAGATCTTGTACTCACATACATATGATCAAATCTTTTATCTAGCAAATAATTGGGAGTCTATCTATACTACAGCACATGTACAACAGAATTGCTTACATTTAGAAAATGCACGAGTAAAAGAAAAAAGTACAAGATGAACTTGCCTTCATCACCCATAGGTCGCCACTTCTTCATTGAAGTCATCATTTCATCACCGTAGGCGCATTGTATTGAGGTCCAAACAGACAGTACTTCCTTCATCCATGGACATAGACCCATCATCCATTTGCATTGAGCTTCCACCATCTTTGTGAAGCGGGCCTTCTTCATGAGCTGCAGCAACCACCTTCGCTTTCTGCCTTGTGACTCTAGCAGTAGCAGGTTCATTAACACACCGCAACTTATCTGATCCTCCTGGTGGTAACGCAAACACTCTTCCTGGAGCCATTGTTGTAGTTGTATTTGAGGTACATGTACTCTTGCTCTTCCTCTTAGCAGCACACTTCTTCCTTCTCCTAGGAACCTTCGGGACCTCGCATGAACAACATTAGACCACAAGTTAGAAATAAAACAATGGAAGCATAGAATGAAGGAAAACAAGGAAAAGCAGACAACAAACAAGTAAACCCCCCTCCAAACAAGTTAGAATTTGCACCTTTACAATCTTGTTCACTACAATATCATCAATTTCTTCCTCAATAATATCTTCCTCTCTAGGAGTGTATTCCGAGCTCTCTCGTTATGGCAGATGCGGAGGAGTCCTCAGCTAGTACTTCCCTACCACCATTTGAGTTTCTAATCATTGAGGCTATCCTGGAGATGCCAAGAGATTGGAACACACTGTTGTTCCGCATCATTGTCCTAGCCCTAATCTTCTCCAGTTCAGTGAGGGGTGCTTCTATACATGAATAAGAAAATATGCATTAGATGGATGGTTGAAATGCATAGGGGAGCAAGACAACTCAAACAGCTAATGTATCTTACCAGGTTTTAGTTTCATTAAATCTAGTAGTTTAACCAAAGATTTCTATACTAAAAATATAAACTTAGTGAACAAATCCTAACCATAATTAGTGTCTAGTTACTATTACTATTAATGTCTAGTTACTATTACTAAAGCATAAACAAAAGGCTAGTTACTATTACTATTAATGTATAGTTACTATGGACAACAGAGCAGGTAATTACAAGACAAAACTCGAATTTTAGCAGATTATAGCAGCAAGCTTAGCACAGAAACAAAAGGCTTAAACATCAAGAAACATAGCAGATTATAGCAGCAAAAGGCTCAAACATCAAGAAACATAGCATACCAGCAGATTATTGCAGCAAACAAAAGGCTCAAACATCAAGAAACATAGCAGATTATAGCATGCTTTACTATTACTAAAGCATAAATAAAAGGCTCAAACATCAAGAAACATAGCAGATTATAGCAGCAAGCTTAGCACAAAAATTATAGCAGCAAGCATAAAGATGAGGGGCAATTTGCATACCAGCGGGCTGTGTCTTCTTTGTCATCCTTCCCATTGCTGATGTCGAGGTGGTTGGACTGGTGCTGTTAGGTTCTTGATGTCCACTTGCGAAATCCCTTGATAGATTCCTGCAATAACCATGTGGTTAGATAGCAGTACCACAATGCACTGAATAGTAAGCAAAGAACTAAGTTAATCCTACTGCTACCATAATGCACTGAATAGCAGTACCACTTTCTCCTCTTATTAAAATCTAGGACATGATCTAGAGTAATCCTACTGCTACCACTACTATAGCAACACTAAACAGTAGCCTTGAGCAACAGACAATGGGACATGAATCTGTTTAGGAACTTGACAAGAATCCTTTCAGCTGGTCAAGATTCAGGCAATGTACAAAATCACAAGATCACCTTTGCACATCCCATTGGGACATGAATCTGTTTAGGAACTTGACAACAACATAGAACACAAGCACAATGCACAAGCTAACAGAGACATTCACAGGATAACACAGGACACACAAGCTAACAGAGACATTCACAGCTATGACTACCGCTACTACTACAGCAATCAAGCAAGGAAGGCCACCTCTACAGTTTATTAGCTCTGCAGTTTAATAGAGTTGCTTCATATTTGACTAACCAAGCAATTGTCTAGTGTAACCAAGCAATATTATAACCAACCAATTAATATAATCAAGTAATCAGTATAAGCAACTCTTAATAAAACCCAGATGTATTACTATCCCAAGTTAGAGTGCAGATAGCTGTAGATGCTTGTATTCGAAGCATAGACTTGATGAGCAACTCTAGATCCCAAGTTAGAGTGCAGATAGCTGTAGAGTGCAGATAGCTGTAGATAGGTTGTAGATCCCAGTTTAATAAGCAACTCTTAATAAACTTGGGGCATCTGACGAGACAGTATGCCCCTGGATCGAAGCATAGAACCCTAGACACGCCATGAGAGCCAAATCCTAACACTAGACGCCATGAGAGCCAGACCCTAACCCTAGAAATGCCATGAGAGCCAGACCCTAACCCCCTAACCCTAGACATGCCATGAGAACCAGACCCTAACCCTAGACACGCCATGAGAGCTAGACCCTAACCCTAGACACGCCATGAGAGCCAAACCCTAACCCTAGAAATGCCATGAGAGCCAATGCCTAACCCTAGACGGCAGGAAGTAGGAGGAACTCGCCTGGCTGTCGAACTCAGAGGAAGACCGCTTCCTCTTCTATGGTCATCGTCTTCGCTAGCGTCATCATTGTCGGTCGCAGCTACCAGCCCATGCCCGTCGTCGGAGCGAGCGCGCGTGGCCGTCAGGGGAGCGAGCTCGCACGGCCAAAGTCAGAGCGGGCGGTCGTGCGTGGGAGCGAGCACGAAAAGAAGTCGAGCTGGCGGCGGGGCCATCGCACAAGGCTGTGGGGATGGGGAATGGAGGTGTGAGATGTGGATGGGATGGTAGGTGGGGAGAGATGGGGAACGGGTCAGTAGGTGGGGATGGGTGGGCCGGTTTGTCCAACCGGGATGGATGGGTCTGCCGAAATTAGTGGGCGGGAGAAGCGTGGGCGGGAGAATTTTTGGGTTTTGGCGGTTGAAATTTTAGGTTTTGGGTTATGGGTTTTTTGATTTATGGGGTTAAAAGGTTATTGCATTTCTTCTTGCACATAGTTTTTCTTAAAAAAAAGTTTCTATCCACTTTTATGTACAATTGTGCAATTTATTGTATATAACTATATCCATTTCTCATGAAAAAGACAAGTTTTTCCCCAGGTACAATATATGTCACATAAAATGATGCAGCACTAAACTATGTCACATAAAATGACGCGACGCGAAAGGATTTGCATTGTTCGGATCATTTTTGATATTTTTCTTTGGAACCGTGTCACATAAAATGATGCAACGTGAAGGTTTTACATTGTTCGAACCGTTTTTGAAATTTTTATGCGCATTTCAAACTTTGGTCAAAACGGCGAGAATGAAGGTTCTTAGCTAGGGGATGGGCCTCGCTAAACTTTCACTGGATCTATGAAGAAACATCGTATTGTGAACCTAAAAATCATTTTTGCAAAAAATCACGAGCACTAGATCATATACCTGTAGTTCAAACCGGGCCCACTTCCTACAGATTCGGCAGAAATTTGTCTTTTTCACGAGGATTGGACGGAAAGGTTTCAGATACCACAGTTAGGAAATTGTCCATGTAAGGTGCTCTAGTAATTTTTTAAAAATGGTTTGGTTCCATTCTGAAACTGTCACTCGGTGGTTGCTTCACAGAACGCCCCGGTTTTGGCAGTCAGAAAATGAAAAATGTATTTTTTATGCGACAAAAAGGAAAACATCCTCCTGCCACATTGTTCGTTGTCCCATGATACACATGTGTGCACAATATGGGCATGTTATCACAAACTATGCCGTGACTCTGGCCATAACATTGGCCGTTTGGCAAAAAAGTCATGAAACCTCGAACATGATAGCTCATTTCTGAGAAGGTTTTTTCGGGATGCAATCAATACACCAAGTTTGATATTTTCATTGGAACTGTGTCACATAAAATGACGCGACGTGAAGGTTTTACATTGTTCGAACCGTTTTTGAAATTTTTATGCGTGTTTCAAACTTTGGTCAAAACGGCGGGAATGAAGGTTCTTAGCTAGGGGATGGGCCTCGCTAAACTTGCACTGGATCTATGAAGAAACATCATATTGTGAACCTAAAAATCATTTTTGCAAAAAATCACGAGCACTAGATCATGTACCTGTAGTTCAAACTGGGCCCACTTCCTACCGATTCGGCAGGAATTTGTCTTTTTCACGAGGGTTGGACGGAAAGGTTTCAGATACCACGGTTAGGAAATTGCCCCTGTAAGGTGCTCTAATATTTTTTTAAAAATGGTTTGGTTCCATTCTGAAACTGGCACTCGGTGGTTGCTTCACAGAACGCCTCGATTTTGGCAGTCGGAAAATGGAAAATGCATTTTTTATGCGACGAAGAGGAAAACTTCCTGCTGGCACATTGTTCGTTGTCCCATGATACACATGTGTGCACAATATGGGCATGTTATCACAAACTATGCCGCGACTCTAGCCATAACATTGGCCGTTTGGCATAAAAGTCATGAAACCTCGAACATGATAGCTCATTTCTAAGAAGGTTTTTTCGGGATGCAATCAATACACCAAGTTTGATATTTTCCTTGGAACTGTGTCACATAAAATGACGCGACGTGAAGGTTTTACATTGTTCGGACCATTTTTGAAATTTTTATGCGCATTTCAAACTTCGGTCAAAACGACGGGAATGAAGGTTCTTAGCTAGGGGATGGGCCTCGCTAAACTTGCACTGGATCTATGAAGAAACATTGTATTGTGAACCTCAAAATCATTTTTGCAAAAAATCACGAGCACAAGAACATGTACCTATAGTTCAAACCGGGCCCACTTCCTACCGATTCGGCAGGAATTTGTCTTTTTCACGAGGGTTGGACGGAAAGGTTTCAGATACCACGGTTAGGAAATTGTCCATGTAAGGTGCTCCAGTATTTTTTTTAAATGGTTTGGTTCCATTCTGAAACTGTCACTCGGTGGTTGCTTCATAGAACGCCCCGGTTTTGGCAGTCGGAAAATGGAAAATGCATTTTTTATGCGATGAAAAGCAAAACTTCCTCCTGCCACATTGTTCGTTGTCCCATGATACACATGTGTGCACAATATGGGCACATTATCACAAACTATGCCGCGACTCTAGCCATAACATTGGCCGTTTGGCATAAAAGTCATGAAACCTCGAACATGATAGCTCATTTCTGAGAAGGTTTTTTCGGGATGCAATCAATACACCAAGTTTGATATTTTTCCTTGGAACTGTGTCACATAAAATGACGTGACCTAAAAGTTTTACATTGTTCGGACCGTTTTTGAAATTTTTATGCGTGTTTCAAACTTTGGTTAAAACGGCGGGAATGAAGGTTCTTAGCTAGGGGATGGGCCTCGCTAAACTTGCACTGGATCTATGAAAAAACATCGTATTGTGAACCTAAAAATCATTTTTGCAAAAAATCACGAGCACTAGATCATGTACCTGTAGTTCAAACCGGGCCCACTTCCTACCGATTCGGCAGGAATTTGTCTTTTTCACGAGGGTTGGACGGAAAGGTTTCAGATACCATGGTTAGAAAATTGTCCATGTAAGGTGCTCCAATATTTTTTTTAAATGGTTTGGTTCCATTCTGAAACTGTCACTCGGTGGTTGCTTCATAGAACGCCCCGGTTTTGGCAGTCGGAAAATGGAAAATGCATTTTTTATGCGATGAAAAGCAAAACTTCCTCCTGCCACATTGTTCGTTGTCCCATGATACACATGTGTTCACAATATGGGCACGTTATCACAAACTATGCCGCGACTCTAGCTATAACATTGGCCGTTTGGCATAAAAGTCATGAAACCTTGAACATGATAGCTCATTTCTGAGAAGGTTTTTTCGGAATGCAATCAATACACCAAGTTTGATATTTTTCCTTGGAACTGTGTCACATAAAATGAAGCGACGCGAAGGTTTTACATTGTTCGGACCGTTTTTGAAATTTTTATGCGCGTTTCAAACTTTGGTCAAAACAGCAGGAATCAAGGTTCTTAGCTAGGGGATGGGCCTCGCTAAACTTGCACTGGATCTATGAAGAAACATCGTATTGTGAACCTAAAAATTATTTTAGCAAAAAATCACGAGCACTAGATCATGTACCTATAGGTCAAACCGGGCCCACTTCCTACCGATTCGGCAGGAATTTGTCTTTTTCACGAGGGTTGGACGGAAAGGTTTCAGATACCACGGTTAGGAAATTGTCCATGTAAGGTGCTCCAGTATTTTTTTTAAAATGGTATGGTTCCATTCTGAAACTGTCACTCGGTGGTTGCTTCATAGAACGCCCCGGTTTTGGCAGTCGGAAAATGGAAAATGCATTTTTTATGCGACGAAAAGCAAAACTTCCTCCTGCCATATTGTTCGTTGTCCCATGATACACATGTGTGCACAATATGGGCATATTATCACAAACTATGCCGCGACTCTAGCCATAACATTGGCCGTTTGGCATAAAAGTCATGAAACCTCGAACATGATAGCTCATTTCTGAGAAGGTTTTTTCGGGATGCAATCAATACACCAAGTTTGATATTTTTCCTTAGAACTGTGTCACATAAAATGACGTGACCTGAAGGTTTTACATTGTTCGGACCGTTTTTGAAATTTTTATGCGTGTTTCAAACTTTGGTTAAAACGGCGGGAATGAAGGTTCTTAGCTAGGGGATGGGCCTCGCTAAACTTGCACTGGATCTATGAAGAAACATCGTATTGTGAACCAAAAAATAATTTTTGCAAAAAATCAAGAGCACTAGATCATGTACCTGTAGTTCAGCCCGTGCCCACTTCCCGCCGATTCGGCAGGCATTTGTCTTTTTCACGAGGGTTGGACAAAAAGGTTTCAGATGCCACGGTTAGGAAATTGTCCATGTAAGGTGCTCCAGTATTTTTTTAAAAATGGTTTGGTTCCATTCTGAAACTGTCACTCGGTGGTTGCTTCACAGAACGCCCCGATTTTGGTAGTCGGAAAATGGAAAATGCATTTTTTATGCGACGAAAAGGAAAACTTCCTCCTGCCACATTGTTCGTTGTCCCATGATACACATGTGTGCACAATATGGGCACGTTATCACAAACTAAGCCGTGACTCTAGCCATAACATTGGCCGTTTGGCATAAAAGTCATGAAACCTCGAACATGATAGCTCATTTCTGAGACGGTTTTTTCGGGATGCAATCAATACACCAAGTTTGATATTTTTCCTTGGAACTGTGTCACATAAAATGACGCGACGCGATGGTTTTACATTGTTCGAACCGTTTTTGAAATTTTTATGCACGTTTCAAACTTTGATCAAAACAGCGGGAATAAAGGTTCTTAGCTAGGGGATGGGCCTCGCTAAACTTGCACTAGATCTATGAAGAAACATCGTATTATGAACATAAAAATCATTTTTGCAACAAATCACGAGCACTAGATCATGTACCTGTAGTTCAAACCGGGCCCACATCCCGCCGATTTGGCAGGAATTTGTCTTTTTCACGAGGGTTGGAAGGAAAGGTTTCAGATACCACGGTTAGGAAATTGTCCATGTAAGGTGCTCCAGTATTTTTTTAAAAATGGTTTGGTTCCATTCTGAAACTGTCACTCGGTGGTTGCTTCACAGAACACCCCAGTTTTGGCAGTCGGAAAATGGAAAATGCATTTTTATGCGACGAAAAGGAAAACTTCCTCCTGCCACATTGTTCGCTGTCCCATGATACACATGTGTGCACAATATGGGCATGTTATCACAAACTATGCCGCGACTCCTGCCATAACATTGGCCGTTTGGCATAAAAGTCATGAAACCTCGAACATGATAGCTCATTTCTGAGAAGGTTTTTTCGAGATGCAATCAATACACCAAGTTTAATATTTTTCCTTGGAACCGTGTCACATAAAATAACGCGACACGAAGGTTTTACATTGTTGGGACCGTTTTTGAAATTTTTATGTGCGTTTCAAACTTTGGTCAAAACGGCGGGAATGAAGGTTCTTAGCTAGGGGATGGGCCTCGCTAAACTTGCACTAGATCTATGAAGAAACATCGTATTGTGAACCTAAAAATCATTTTTGCAAAAAATCACGAGCACTAGATCATGTACCTGTAGTTCAAACCGGGACCACTTCCTGCCGATTCGGCAGGAATTTATCTTTTTCACGAGGGTTGGACGAAAAGGTTTCAGATACCACGGTTAGGAAATTGTCCATGTAAGGTGCTCCAGTATTTTTTTTTAAATGGTTTGGTTCCATTCTGAAACTGTCACTCGGTAGTTGCTTGACAGAACGGCCCGGTTTTGGCAGTCGGAAAATGGAAAATGCATTTTTTATGCCACGAAAAGGATGGGCCTCGCTAAATGTGTCTTTAATACAAAATGGTAAAATAAATTTTTTTATTTAGAATGTGTTTTCAATGGCTAAAATCATTTTTTTAGGAACATAGTTACTCCCCAATGCTTTTACTAATCTGCTACCCACTCCTTACCCCTCCTCGAGCCATTCGCCTTCCTCCCTCCTCGAGCACCGCCGACGCCGATCTGGAGCCTGGAGCTCCGCCGATCTGCCTCCCTCCACCCGCTCCTCGAGCACCGCCAGCGAGCACCGTCCGGTAAGGCCCTCTCGCTCCCCTTCCCCGCAAGGCCCTCTCCCCCTTCCCGCTTAAGCCTCCCCGTAAGCCCCTGTCCCTCCCCATCTTGCTCGAAATCTAGGCCAGCGTCGGCGCTTCCCATCCGGCGAGGCACGACCTGCCCCGCGACCTGCCCCTTCCCTTAAGCACCTCTCGCTCCCCTTCCCCGCAAGCCCCTGTCCCCCTCCCGGTAAGCCTCCCCGTAAGCCCCTGTCCCTCCCCATCTTGCTCGAAATCTAGGCCAGCGTCGGCGCTTCCCGTCCGGCGAGGCACGACCTGCCTCGCGACCTGCCCCTTCCCTTAAGCCCCTCTCGCTCCCCTTCCCCGCAATCCCCTGTCCCCCTCCCGGTAAGCCTCCCCGTAAGCCCCTGTCCCTCCCCATCTTGCTCGAAATCTAGGCCAGCATCGGCGCTTCCTGTCCGGCGAGCCGCGACCTGCCCCTCTCGCTCCCCTTCCCTGCAAGCCCCTACCCACCATTACATTTTGTTTCGGATCTGTTTTCTTTGATACACCTATTTGTTCCATAGAAGAATATGAGTTACTGGACCATGATAGTTCTCTAGATTATAGAAGATTGATTGGATCATTGGACTGACTATTGTAACACAAGTATGAACCATTTGTTTCTTTGTTGGGAGTAGTCTGCATGTTATAGGGATTTAGGTGGTAGTCTGTAGATAAATATAAGATAATCCACATTGCAAAGCAACATTGCAAAGCAAGCAACATTCATCAAATGCCTGGCCTGAAGTGCATATATGATTTTGAGGCCACATTGATTCACTTGATAAGCCTAAATTTTGTGCATTCTCTTTTAGCTTCATTGATTTTGTGCATTCTGTATGTTAACATTGCTGTCATGCTTTTCTTGGTAGTTGACCATGGACTATCCTGGGGCCATCGAGCTTAGCTCGGATTATGAAGTTGCCATTGCTGCGGAGGCTGCTGCAAAGAAAGAAGCTGCTAAGAAAGCTAAGTCTAAGCGGCGCGCTAAGAAAGCTGCTGCGGAAGCCGCTGCTGTGGCAGCCGCCGCTGCCAACAAGATTGTCATGCGTCGAGGTAAAAATCCTTTTCTTCCATTGTTCCTTTACTTTATCTTTTACTCATGTTGTTTGCATTGCTGATTTGGAAATGTGGCTTTTCCTTGCATGTAGGTCCCAAGACAAAGGAATGTACCAGTTTTGATAAGTGGTGTGTGTATGGCAACAAGGTTACTCTGAAACAGACTCAAGTGATGTCCCTGAGGCAACTTGCAAGGAAAAAACCCACATTAAAAGTTTATGTATGCACCATGCAGCCATCGAACACCAAATAGCCAAGTGCTAAAATGGTAAACAAATTGTCCCTTGATGATCATTCTTTGATTACTGAAGTATTTCCCAATTGTTTCTACCATTGATTGATTGGTTCAATTAATTTGTAGTATTTCCCAAGGGCCTTCACCAATGCCTACATCAAGTGGTACAAGGACTTCCCAGCAAAGTTGAGGGTCTTCTGTAGCGGCCATAAGCCCATAGTAGTCACTATGATTATGGGTAAAGGGAAGTGTCAAGGAGCACAACTTACGACCAACTGGTCCCATGTGGTGGCAGCGGCCGGGATGCAACAAGCCGATATCTTCATGTTTCGCTTCCGCGGCAGTCCTATGGATGGACTTAAGCTGCTCGTTAAGAAGGTCAAGTAATCAGCTGGTTGTGTTGGTTGTAAATATGGTCCTGTTGGTTGAACTATGGTCATGTTGCTATTAGGTGCTATCAGGTTGTTGTGCTACAGGTTGAACTATGGTCCTGTAGCTAGCAGGTTGCTTTTGGAATGCCCAGACTAGTTATGAACTATGGTCTGTACTTATTATATCTATGAAATGCTAGTACTTATATCTATGAAACGGTCCTATGCTACTACTGTGATCAATATGAAATGATCTTGTGCTACTACTGTGATCTATGAAATGATGTTGTGCTACTACTGTGATCTATGAAATGATGCTGTGCTACTACCGTGATCTATGAAATGATTCTGTGCTACTACTGTGATATATGAAATGATCCTGGGCTATTATTTGTATCTAGTTGTGATTCCTGTGATAAGTATAAAAAAGTTTGGGCTCTTGTATCTGACAAGATTACTAGTATGGCGTAATGGCAATTCACATAGAAGAGTAGTAGGAGGTCCTGTGCTCGAGTCCCAGGCCCCTCACTATTTTTCCTTTTTTCTCTGATAGATTCAGAACTCACACAATCCGATCTAGAGAAGCCCAGGTTGGTCACAGAAGAACATCAGAAATCATATAACATTCAGTACACCATTCAAGTATTACTTTTCTGAAACTATGCTAAAATGTCAAGATTACAGCTGGGATAAGCACATGATCTTCCAAAGAACTAAAATGTCAAGATTACAGCCGAGATAAAAATGACATGATCTTGCTCCCAGGTCTTGCTCCTCCTCATTGCTGCAACAGAGATTAGCAATTTCCAGTGAGCCACTAGCAATGATATAAAAAAGAAAAGGTAATGGAGGATATACTTTACCTTGCATGTTGTTACTAACCATCATCGTCGAAATGCCTCTGGAAATTATCTTCACCATCGCTACAGTACTGGTGGGCTGTGTCATCCACCATGTTTTCATCATCCTCGCGTTCATGGCCCTCCTTCTTTCTTTTCCTAATATTTTCTACGAATGAAGCATCAAGTAACACTCGTTCCTGGCTCCTTCGCAATCTGGTATGCACACCGGGTTCTTTCTGTTGCATTGGAACTTCATCAGTGTTATCATCTTGGTATGTTAGACCACCGCCACCACCATTGAGATCCTTCTCCATTTCAGTTTCTTTCACACTCCACAAATGTCTGTGCTGAAACTTTTGCACAACTTGCCAATTTCCATGAAAATAGGTGTCTGGCACATAGAACACCTTTGTTTCTTGTGTCGTTAGAATAAATGGATCACTCTTATACCAGCACCTTCCAGTGTTAATGCTCTTGAAGTGTCCGTCATCTTGGATCCATGTCTTCGTGCCACCAAGATCAAACCAATCACAACGGAACAAGACGACCGATCGATGGACGCTTCTGCTGGAGTTGTACTGGAGCCTTATGATGCTTTTGAGATGACCATAGAAGTCCATGTCTTCACCATCATGGTCTCCCGCGGCAACTATTCCACTGTTCTGCGTGTTTCTATTTTTCTCGCGGTCAACAGTGTGGTAGCGGACACCGTCAACAATACACACTGAATACAGCCTCACTCGCCTATCCGGCTCGCATGCCAAAGCAAAAAGATCATCACTGACCTTATTGTCCTCATGCAATTTTCCAATTTGCACAGATAAAACAGGGTTAATAACAAAAACACAAAAAAAATCATGTGGCAATGGATTCCAAGACTAAAGAACTCACATGATTCTTAAACCATTTAGCAAATCCCTTCGCGAGCCATATGTCAACATTGATGCAGCTATCTTTCTTATTAAGTTCTTCTTTGCACAACCTGCAATGCCAACAAAAACATAAAGTTAATTAAATCATCGGGCTTGCACATGGGTTCCTTCCAACTCAAGAAAAAAGATAAGGGTGCATGCACAAGAGATGACATACTCGATATATGGTAGAACCTCAGGGCAACTCCTTAGCACATACCAATGCATCTTGTCATAGTCATCACCAGCCTCTAAGTACTCCGACCCTCCAAGAAGGTTTACACCATGGTTGAAAACCGAGACATCACCGATGTGCGAATCATCCCGCTCTCTATTTCTGCCCGGCCGATTGAATCTTGTTTCCAGATCGTCGAAGTACCTCGAGCAAAATGTAAGGCACTCATCAACAACATATGCCTCGGCAATCGACTCTTCAGGCCTAGCGGTGTTTTGCACATAACGCTTAAATGTTAGCATCCTTCTTTCGACAGGGTACATCCAGCCGTATTGTATGGGGCCTCTAAGCATTGCCTCTTTGGGTAAATGCACAGTCAAATGAACCATCACCGTGAAGAAGACCGGAGGAAAGATCTTTTCAAGCTTGCAAAGGATAACTACGATTTCTTTGTCGAGTCTTTCAAGAACAGATAGCTTCAGTGTTTTGGAGCACAACTCTCTGAAGAAATTCCCCAGAATCGCTTCATATATTTCTTTATCCAAAATTCCACGGAGTCCAGCCGGTAAAATCCTTTGGAGGAGGATGTGACAATCATGAGTTTTCAGTCCTTGGAGCTTGCATCCATCAGGAGACACACATTTTGCTAGGTTAGCGGCATACCCATCTGGAAATCTCACCGCTCTTATAAATTCACAGAATGCAAGCTTTTCTTCTTTAGTCATTGTATACCATGCTTGTGGCATCTCAAACGACTCTCCACCTTCAACGGGCTATAAATGCAAATCTTCTCTTATGCCCATGTCTTCCAAATCAAGCCTAGAGTTAACTGTATCCTTTGACTTCCCGTCGATGTTCATAAATGTGCCAAGCAGATTATCACATATGTTTTTCTCGATGTGCATTACATCAAGGTTGTGCCTCAACTTGAGATCTGCCCAGTAAGGGAGGTCCCACAAAATAGCCCTCCGGTCCCAGCATTGACCATCCTCACGCTTCCTTTTCTTTTGATGTTTTCCAGGTCTCACATCTTTCACATTGTGAAGCTGTTGCTCGAGCTCTTCTTTAGTGAACTCCGTCGGTTGGTCGCGGGTTTCAGTTTTTCCATTGAAATCCTTGCTTTTTCGCCAAGGATGGTTGCGAGGAAGAAAACGGCGGCCCCCGGTCCAACATATCTTGTTCCTTATTCTTTCCGAGCACGGATCCTTGTCACAACGCACACATGCTTGATAACCAGACGTGAGCCTCCCAGACAAAGTGTGCAGTGCCGAGAAATCATGGATACACCATATGACCGCAGCATGGAGATCAAACTTATCAGGGCTTAGGGCATCATAGGTACTGACACCCTCCCAAAGCTTGAGCAAATATTCTACCAAGGGCTCCATAAAGACATCAAAATACTTTCCTGGAGATTTTGGACCCGGGATCAACAAAGCCATCATGAAGTTGGACCGATCCATACATGCCCATGGTGGAAGATTGTATGGCACGACAAATACCAGTCGCATTCTATATTTCGAGCTCATTCCAAATGGATTAAAGCCATCTATGGGAAGGCCGAGTCTAATGTTCCTCGCATAGGCGGCAAACTCTTTATGTTTATCGTCAAAATCTTTCCATGCCTTTCCATCAGCTGGATGGCTAAGTTCATTATCCACGGGTTGCCGCTTTAGCTTGTGCCATTGTACATCCTCCGACTGTTGCTTCGAAATGAACATCCTCTGTAGCCTTGGAATCATAGGAAAGTAACTCAACACCTTCTCCGGTATCTGCTTCCTCCCATCCGCATCTTTCCACCTAGAGGCATCACACTTTGGGCAGCTGTCATGCTTGGCATACATGTTCCGAAACAAGATACAGTTGTTCGGGCATACATGGATTGAATCATAACCAAGCCCCAATCTACCGATTATACCTAATGGTTCTTCACAAGACTTGGGAATTGCACTTTTAGGGTATTGGATGGTCAAGATACGGAGTATTGCATTGAAGGCAACATTGCTGATTCGGTAGAAGGACTTGACGTGGAGTAACTTCACGGTAAAAGAAAATCTGGACAATGTCCCGCCATCACTAGCTGCACGCTTGGTCTCCTCTATCAGCTCGGCATAGATTGTATGCTCTCTAGATCCATAAACAGAGATTGTATGCGGTTCAGACTCGTACAAATCCCTAAACAGATCAGGGATTCTATCATCCTCATAGCCATCCTCTGCCTCAAAACCAACATCCTCTTGCGAAACATCATCTTGTACAAACTCACCGCCGGGTTCAGGTTCAGCTCCGGGTTCTGGATGTAAAGGCTCTCCATGATGGATCCACCTATCATATGTGGATGCCATCCGACGCATTAGCAGATGAGCCTCTACATTTGGTAGAGTTTGTTGAACGCGGTTCATACAGCTGGGGCATGGGCATAAAACTTGAGCATCATCGGGAACACTTCTACGAACAAATCGTATGAACTCATCCACTCCCCTTAGATGCTCATAAGAAAGCCTTCTAACTCCTTTTGTTATCCATCTTCTGTCCATCTGCAAAAGACCAAAAAATATTGCAAGTTAGAATTGCACTGAAGTGTACACACAAATAGTAGCTAGCAGAAATTAAACCAAAACCTACATGGAATTAACAGGATTTTGAAACCCTAATGAAACCAGCCATTGAAATTAATAGGGAAATTAACAGGCTTGAATTGATTCTAAATGTCATATCACTGCCAATCTACATGGAATTAAACCAAAACCTACATGGAATTAACAGGAGGGAAATTAACAGGGGAGAGAAGAGAGGGCTGCATACCGTGACAGCTTCAGGGCTCGGGCGAGGTAACAGAGCTACAGTGCTAGCCGTGGCCGCCTACCCCACTGGTCACCACTGCTGCTGCCCCTCCTCCAATCACCACCGGCTCAGTTTCTCCTCATGTCACGACCACCGCAGCCCCTCCGCCGGCCACCGCCCAAGACCCCTGCGTGCCGTGGCCAAGGTGAGTCACCACCTGTCCCTCCCCCTCTGCCTTGCCCCCGCCCCCTCCCCCTCCGCCTTGTCGCCGCCCCCTCCTCCTCCTCCGGTCACCACCGGTCCAGATCCCCGCCCCTCCCCCTTCCCCTCCGTCGGTCACCACCGTTCAGCGTCGCCCCACCACCGTGTGTGCGTGTTCTGTTTTCTGCTAAGTGTGCTGCTCCGTTGGAGCATCGTCATTCTGTTAAGTAGACTACCAGTAATAGTATAGATAAAATCCTTACTACCTTGTATACAACAACACAACTCTAGCATACCGGTCACGACATGTTTCTCACAGCGCTAGGTTGTGGGTTCGAGTCCCCGCTCGCGCACCCTTTCTTGCTTAATACTACCTGGGCCAACGAGGCTATTTGGGCCCGACATGGGCGAATCGGCCCACCTGGTATACAAGTAACACAAACGGTCCAAAATGGTATACAAGTAACACAAGCGGCCCAAAAGAAAAATTAAAATTAAAAAAATAGGGTAAAGAAGTTAAAATTAAAATTACCACGTAGGAGCGACACGTGAATCACATGGGTGAGGTGGCAGCACAGTCACCCTAGTGCTTAACTTACTATGATGTTTTTACTGATCATGACGATTTTATATCGTCGTAGTAAGCTCCAAAGAAGGCCCCAAACAGTACATACCAGCTTATGACGATTTCGTGTAATGAATTTAAGACGTTTTTGGGCCAAATCGTCATGCATTTGCTATCATTTGCCCCTCCCAAACAGCTCATGACCATCTGCAGCAAGATCGTCATAAATTTATCACGATTTCTTTTGGGGTCACTTTCAAAAGGTCATAGTATACCACATTCCTTGTAGTGAAAACCGACAAGCTGCGAGCTTATGGAAAACTAATCCTTAACGAGCGTTTATTCCATGCACTTATGGAGCTTTCCATGGAGTCTTGGAAGGAATGGCTGATCATGTTGGCTTGATTCATATCACATTTTCATATTATTTTCCAAGCTCCTCATTTGTTCTTGTGTGTGTTATCCTAAGAACTTGTAATATTGCGTATGATAGCGTGTAGTGTGTGTGTGTTTGGGACTACTGGACGTGGTTGTTTACGATGGATTATGCATGGAACTTGATGTTATGTTATTTTACAAATATTTTGAAAATATTATTGTTGGTATGTATTATTGTTATTTGCTTCTTGTCGTAATTACTAGAATGTTGTGATTGTTGTGTACAATTTTTACACGTATATATTACAGTGTAATGATCCCAGTCTTGTATAGCTATAATTCATCAGTTTGGCCATCCAAACAGCATTTGACATTCAATTTCAATATCCAGTTCTGTCCCGAATATCTGACACATCCAAACGTGAATATTGGCATTGGAGCTCAATATCAATATACTGGGTATTGGCCATTCAACTCAATATAATGTCTAGACTACCAATATGAACATTCGAACGAAGCGTTATTGAGTTCAGCCACCATTCCAAATGCTTTTGTTACTTGTTTTCCTTTACTTGTTTTAATTACTTTTTCTAAATTCAACCAAAAACCTTTTAAACACCCTTTATTTAAAATCAAAGGCGCTTACGAGTGTCCTTTGGTTTACAGTGACCAGGGACATAAATACCTTAACCAAATAGCTCTCTGTGGGTTCGATACTCTTATTTCGAAACTAGCTACAATCGATATGTGCACTTGCAGTCATCAAGCTATTTTATGGCGCCATTACCGAGGAGCAAAGCGCTTTCGGTTTTTGTTCTTCGTTGCTTATTCTACTTATTTTTTTACTAAAGTTGTTTACTAGTTTCAGGTAATCACCCTGACTGAACTCGGACCGATGAATCAGCTCGATGCAACTAAACACCTCAGGAAGTTCAATAAAGTGACTTCTCAAAGAATTCTCGAGTGGGAGTGAACCAGAATACGAGGTTAACCCTCGCTTTATCGCTATTATTAAAGAGAAAACTTTTGCAGGAGATGATCCATATGAGGATCCTTACACCCATTTAATGCATTTTACCGAGTTATGTTTGGACACTTAAATTGAGAGGCTATTCTGATGACGAATTGAAACTTAAATTGTTTTGCCAATCTCTAAACAACACTGCTTTAGCTTGATATAGAATTTGCCCTGCAGAGAAAATCGGTACTTGGGAAAAACTCAAAGGAGAATTCGTATTTCGATTCTTTACCAAGGTAAAGACGGCTGAGGTAAGAAGGGCGGTCACGAACTTCAAAAACCGCCCAGGTGAAGGCTTGGTAAGGGCTTTCAAAAGGTATAAGTCCATACTTAATAAATGTCCTCACCATGGTTTACCTGAATGGTATGTTTTACATATTTTCTATGGGGGACTTAATCAAGAAATTAAACATGTGTTAGACACAAATTCTAGATGCTCTTTCATGGGGCTAACTATAACTAAAGCTTGGGAACTCCTAGAATGTATTTGTCGCAATAGAGAAATGTGGGGATTTGATTTAGGCGGCGAAGGAGGTATAGAAATTGAATATGATTGACTCAATGCTTATAAGGAATCCGGTAAGGTAAAGGAAACTACTAACGAACTTCAACTTGATGATGATATTATTTTGCAAATCCTTCATTCTTTTATAGAACACATTGAAGCTCCTAAAAATATTGGCTTCAATATATTACCCCACCTGAGCTAGTTGAAGATGTTGATTCAATAATTGCAGCTCATATAGAGCCATTAAGGGAGATACCCCCATATGTTGAACCCCTCCCTTTTCCAAGGACCACGAGAAAGCACATGATGGCTCAGCAGCTTGAAGATCAACGTGAAGAAGAAAGATTGTTCCTCAAGATACTAGAAGAACAGGGACAAGCAAGAAAAACTAACAAAGTAAGTATGAAGGATACCGAGGAACCAACGAAAGAAGATATCCTAACCATGTTTGCACATTGCAACTTGATGGAGCAAGATACTGAAGCTTCGCCGTTTGTTGAAGGAAAGGTAAAAGATAAATAAGTTGGTAAACCAATTCTCCGTTGTACTTTTGGTGAATCTTCTTATTATGGCCTCTGTGATATTGGAACAATTATTAATATAATCCCCTATAATTTTTATCTAAAAATCCAAAATGAACTAGCCTCAGCTAAATTAGAGGATACTAATATGAAAATAATGCTTGCGGATAAAACACTCAGATTTTCTATGGGAATAATTAAAGATGTTCCAATCTGTATTGGACCATATAAGTACCCCATTAACTTTGTACTCGTTGATATGTGATGGCCTGCAAGTGCACAGGTTCGTTAGAGAATGTTTTCGCGGAAGTATTAATTCCAGTTTTTTATATCGATCCCAACAAGGAGCCTAGGAAAGGTTTTCGCGGAAGTATTAATTCCAGTTTTTTATATCGATCCCAACAAGGAGCCTAGGAAAGTGTTTTTATGTGGTGTTTTTGTTGCACCCAAGGTGTCACAGGTATTGAGTGAATTGACTACAAAATTTGATGGTGGAAGTGGTGAGTAAAAGATAGAGGAACTTGCTTAGGAAATAAGTAAATTGCATAAAAGTAAAGATGCGAAAGGTGTGTAAAGGTCCTGTAGATGAGAAGTTAGGCGCAGAGAGAAACAGTTCATGGTGATAGTGAAAGTGCCAAATGGAATAAGAAGAATAAGTGATAGTGATATTTCTTATTTATAAGTGAGTAGGCAAGCAACCCATATACCGACTAGGAGTCCTCATGGCCAATTCTTCCCAATCCCAATGATCCATCTGCATGTTGCCACGGCTATGGTCTACGCATTAATGAAGGTCTTGTAACCGGATCAAGGCTTTAATCTTGATGGTTCCTTGTTGTCCGCGAGTAGTGCTAGCTCTTCTTTGATATTGTCCGTGTCATTCGGGGGTCGCCGAATTACTAGCATACAAGTTCATACCTATGAGATCTTTGGATCATGTTACCTGGGCCCTTAAATTAGATAACAAGCATTAGGCAAACATAGATATTCATTCTCACTATTTAAATAAAACATTACAACGATCACAAATGGATGGATTTAAAGGAGCCACAACACATCTCGCCAATCCCCTACATCTCCTACCCCTATGGGGATTTACTCAGATATGAGAGTAATGTTGGGTTCGCATCATAGAAAACAAAAAATTTCATAGAGAACTTACCCTCGAACTATACGCTAAGATCTACCTACTAGATACAAGCAACGAGTGGATATACATCCATAGAGAACTTACCCTCGAAGACAACCGAGTTTTGTTAACAAGTTGGAACTCGTGGATGATGTAGTCGTATGCTTGCCGATCTCAAGATCATGTGGAAGTCCTAGCATCGCAAATCAGCAGCGCATCCATCCTCGTACACACGTTCAAGCCACCAGACAACCTCCACCTCCTCTCTCTAGTGAATCAGCAGAAGCAGCAACTCCTTCCAGACGCAAGGCCACCGGGAACATGTATCTCGCTAATCCGAGACCATGGGGGAATATATCTAGAGAGGGAGAGAGATCCTTCATGAGGAGGTGTGCTTTGTGAGGGAGGAGAAGGGGGCCTTTTATAGGAGAGGGGGGCTCCTCCCCTCCCATGGTCGGCGGCCAAGGGGGGTGCCCCAACCTCTTCCTCATTCATGTGGTGGAAGCTCCAGTCACATCAATTTAGCCTCCACCCAAAGTTCCACTCACATGCATTAAATTTCCACCAAATTTAATGCAACTCTCAATTAATAAAAATCTTTTATTTATTTTATTCAGAATTTTGTTAATTACTTTAATTAACAAAAATTCACATAAAACCCCTTGTAACATTTCAATATCACATGTAGAACCAGTTTTTGCAATTTCACCCGAAACAATTCCGGTTTCCATCGAAATAATTCCTGCGCTTTGCCATTCTTTCGTCTGAAACATATGTGCTCCAAAATGGTGTTCGGCAACCCTTAAGTGTGTCAACCTATGGTTCGCGAATAATGCAGACATGATTGAGACCCCTCTCAAATCAATAATCAGAAGCGGGACCTGGAGGTACATACTGACTCCTGCACATTCAAGAATGACTTCTGTGATCATGAGAACCTTTAATGCTAGTAACTTAATCCCTTTGTCTCATGATATAATACATGTCCGAGATTCGATCATCGGTATCCAAATACCTAGTTTGATCTCGTTACCGACATGAACTCTTTTCTTGTTCCCGTGATATAACATTCTAGTGATCACATCACTTGCTTGCAAGCTGTCTTAATGTGATATCACCGAGAGGGCCCAGAGTATATCTATCCGTCATCGGGATTGACAAATTCCAATCTTGATCCATGAGCCTCAACATAACACCTTCGTAGCACTGAACCCACCTTTATAGTCACCCTGTTACTGTGTGATGTTTGATGTTATCAAATACTCTTCTGGTGTTAGCAATTAACATGATCTCATGGTCTAAGGACTAAGATTACTTCGTATGATGTTATAGCAATATAAACATAATGACTTTGATCATAATGCTATACTTCAGATGAATGTTCATCACATCATTTCACAAATGCTATGACCTCGTTATTAACAACATCCAATGTCTATGATCAGGAAACTTTGATCATCTTGTTAATCAACGAGCTAGTCTATAAGAGAGGCATAACTAGGAACCTTTTATTTGTTTATTAAACACACATGTATTGACGTTTCCTATCAATACAATTATAGCATGCAAAATAAACATCTATCATATACAAGGAATACATAATACAACTTTATTATTGCCTCTTAGGGCATATTTCCTTCAAGTAAGACAAATCAAAGGAATAATTGTATTGCAAATAAAAATCATCTCAAAGTTATTGTAGCAAACCACAATAGCGATTAAAGATCAATTCGGATACAAACTGAAGGTAGATCAAAGTATCAAACCCTAATCTTACAAGTGTCAATCTCTCTCTCTCTAAGTAATAATGGAATGATGGTGGAGTGTGTTGTTTAGAGGTTGGAGATCATCGAGGAACGAGGTAAAGTTCTTCTCCTCTTCCAGATCTGATCTTCCCCTCTAGATGGCTTGCGAGAGTTGTATCTTTTGTTATGTGGTTCTTTTCATCTCTCTCCCTTCCTGAAATTTTCTTGTATTAATATAAGGAAGGCGCCGGTGGGTAGTATGGGCGTGGCCTGACTATACCATTGGTCGTTAAGTATTTAGGATGCCTCGAATGAAAGTTGCTCCAATTGGGGATTTTCTTATTCTGGTGTGATTAGCCCATAAATGAAAACTATCACAAGAAACCAAGGATTCGCTAATTGTGACATTAACATTTGTGGAAAGGGGTAATCTTCAGTTAAATCCGGCAATAAACAAGAGGAAAACCAGTGGTAAAAAGTGATGAAATTTGGAGCTATCAACATCCCCAAGCTTAGCGGTTACTCACCCTCGAGTGACAAAGCTATAATGAGTAATAGCAAAGAATTGAATCAAGATGAAAACTTACAAGTTCGAGGTTGTATCATATTCCATCGTCTCAAATCCTACAACCTTGAACATGAGCATCATATATCTGAACAGTTGCACTTAAGCTTGATTCCTAAACGCAAGTAACTCGCTAGCTAATAGTTCTTATAACTCAAATGAGATTGTTAAAAATTTGGCGAGGCTTTGCAAATCAATTTCTTTCAGCTCCTCTCTTGTTATGAGAGTGAAAATATTTTTAAGCGAGGTCGCTTGAGACAAAATTAAGGGTGCACATGTAGATGTCAAAAGAAGGATAAACTTAAAACTTTTTCATTAATCACCCACTTCGATAATCACGGCTATCAAATACCTCTTATTTTCCTTGCCTATCAAAAACTCTAATTGCACATTTTAGGTGGTGAGGTGATGCCAACAATCAAAAGTATCGAAAGTTTCTCAGCCCATATTTTGATGATAAATCTTTTCTTTTTGCTTCTCAAGGATCAACGAATATTTCTTTTGTAAACTCCTAAACAACCTATTGGGAATACCAATAATTTTTCCCATATAGCGACACCTATGCCACTCATGCCATCAACTCATAGCCGAAATCCGGGGTTATACCATAGATCGTTCAGAAGCTAGCAGAGTTATTGGCATCCCAAAGGTGTGTATTTGAAACAAAGTACTTTCCTTTTTCCTTTTCTCTCTTTCCTCTTTTTTACAGCAGATCACTACAAGTTTTGGCATCTCCCTCTACACATCTAAAAAGTTCTTTCTATCAAGCAATTCTTTTTTAGAAGGTATCATCAACTCAACGATCAGTATGCGGGGTTGAGCACTACTAAGATTAAGCCCTTAAGACAAAAACATGGCACCAAAGTTGTCTGATGGACACTTTCTCTTGTTCTAAAAAGTTTGAAATTGAATCCAAAGAGTAATTTTTCAAACTGATATTAATTGTCGAAAGTCTTAACCAAAGAGGTGACAAAAACCTTTGAGCTCAAGTTCTAAAAGATAACAAACTAAGCATGGAGTCGAACTCAAGTGCAACCGAACAGACATAAAATGTTCATGAATAAGCTTACAGGAAGAAGAAAAATAGGAATGTGGTACCTCCTCTTGCTTTCTCGTCTTCTACTTGAGCCAACTGTTTGCGTTTGTCTCCATAGCTCAATCACTAGAAGTGAGCAACCTGCAGAAAGAATCAACAAGAGCCAAGAGAAATTTGCACAAATAAAACTAGAAACTAGTCTAATATTTTTGGGTATTTTCTTTATCAAATGCAAAACTGAAAGTAAACATGCATTGAAACAAAAACAAATAAAAATAAGAAAGAAAAATATGAATGCAAAATGGTGGGATGAGTTTAACCTCCCCAAGCTTAGGCTTTTGCCTAACTAGAATCAGTTGTTGCTAACGTTAGGTGGCGGCTGCTGATGTGGGAAGTTTGCGTAGCGATTTGGAAAGTCAGTCATGAAAGATGTGAAGTCTTGAGTGAGGTTGAATATGTTGGCGTTCGCATCGTACAACGTGATTTCTATGTTGTCAATGCGATGCACCACCTGGTCAAAATCACTCATCGGGACATAGTTCAATCTCGGTTGTGGTGGAGGCATACCTTGTTGTTGGTGTTGGTAGAAAGGCTGTCGGTGATGGTGCTACTGGACGTAGTCGTCCCATCCTGCACCATGCCAATCTTCTTCTCCTTGATCTTGCTGTTGTTGGTTAGCTGCTGCATTTTCCCAGTTGGGGTGGCCACCTAGTGGTGCAGTCCTTCCTGAGAGGATCAGTGACTACTAGAACTCCTCCTCATTAAGGACCCAACTCTGTTTACCTGGCAAACTAAAATCTTGGACAAAAGGAAGAAATATTTGGTGGAGATCACCGTTAGGTTCAAAATAAAATTGGTAAGCACGGAGAGCACGCTCCGGCCTATAGTGTTGGGTTCGCAACATAGAAAACAAAAAATTCTACGATGGGAACTATTATACACCAAGACCTATCTACTAGATACAAGCAACTGGTGGATATACATCCATAGAGAACATACCCTTGAAGATCGACAAAGCATTGTTAACGAAACTGATTTCATGGTTGATGTAGTTGTACACTTGCCGATCTCAAGATCGTGATGAAGTCCAGCGAGTCCAACAGGTCAACCACCAGCAAGTCCAGCAGGTCCACCACCACCAAGTCCAGCACCACAAAGCAGCGGTGCATCAGTGATAGCACACATGTCCGGTACCCCGACAACCTCCGTGTCCTCACTCTAGTAATGCAGCGGAAGCAGTAACTCCTTTCTAGATAAAGCCACCAGGAACATGTATCTCGCTAATCCGAGACCATGGGGAATACTTTCTAGAGACGGAGAGAGATCCTCCACGAGGAGGTGTGAGATGAGAGGAGGGAGTGGGGTGCCTTTTATAGGGAGAGGGGGCAGCCCCTCACCATGGCCGGTGGCCATCCCCCACCTCTTCCAAATTCATGTGGGCGGAGCTCCCACTCACATAATTAGCCTCCCACTCAAAATTCCACTCACCTCTATTAAATTTCCACCAAATTTAATGCAACTCTTATTAAATAAAACTATTTTATTTATTTTATTCAAAATTTAGTTAATTAATTTAATTAACAAACATTCAAATAAAAACCCCTACAGCATTTCAATATCACATGCAGAACTAGTTTCTGCAATTTCACCCGAAACAATTTCAATATCACATGATTCCAGTGCTTTCTTAAATCTTTATCTAAAACATATTTGCTCGAAATGGTGTCGGTATCCCTTAAGTGTGTCACCCTACGATTCGCAAATAATGCAGACATGATAGAGACCGCTCTCTGAGCAATAATCAGCAGCAGGACCTGGAGATCCATACTGACTCCCACACATTCAACGATGCCTCTTGTGATCGTGTGAACCTTTAACATCGTAACTAAATCCTTTTGTCTCGCGATATATTACATGTCCGAGATTCTATCATCGGTATCCTTATACCTAGTTTGATCTCGTTTCCAACATGCACTCTTTTCTCGTTCCCATGATATAACATTCTAGTGATCACATCACTTGCTTGCAAGCTATTTCAATGTGATATCACCGAGAGGGCCCTGAGTATATCTATCCGTCATCGGGATGGACAAATCCCACTCTTGATCCATGAGCCTCTACATAACACCTTCGTAGCACTGAACCCACCTTTATAGTCACCCTTTCATGGTGTGACGTTTGATGTTATCAAGATACTCTTCCAGTGTTAGTGATTGACATGATCTCATGGTCTAAGGACTACGATTACTTCGTATGATGTTATAGCAATATAAACACAATGAATTTGATCGTAATGTTATAATTCGGATGAATGTTCATCACATCATTCCACCAATGTTGTGACCTCGTTATTAACAACATCCAATGTCCATGATCAGGAAACCTTGATCATCTTATTTATCAACAAGCTACTTTATAAGAGAGGCATAACTGGGAACCTTCTATTTGTTTATTAAACACACATGTATTAACGTTTCCAATTAATACAATTATAGCATGCAAAATAAACATTTATCATAAACATCAAACAATATAATAACCACTTTATTATTGCCTCTCGGGCATATTCCCTTCAGTCTCCCACTTGCACTAGAGTCAATAATCTAGTTTGTAAACTTGTATATATAACACCTAGGTGTTGAATATACGTGTTTGCTAGTGGTCAACATAATCTCTAGATCTGACACTTTCAGGTCCGTGTGTATTTGCATGTCTTTGCGTCTCTACGCATCACTCATTCTCTAATGAGATGGCTTTGTATAAATTTAGTCTTTTGGTGAGACCTTTAGTTCCTTTGGGTTAAAACATGTTGATAGTATTGTCGTACAATATATCTTCATAGTATTAGTCCACTGTGAACCACACCTAGTTTGATAACAAACTACTTAACACAAATGCCCTCCTTTGCTGCTACTATAGCAGTTATATACGTAGCCTTTTGTTGTAGAATCCGTCACAATGTCTTAACTTTGGAACTCATCCAAATCCATCATGGAACTTCCTTTCCATTAAATTTTGCCACCCATAGTTTAAATTGAGATAAATTTAATTTGTATCTTGTGACAAACTAGTATCAATGTAACATATTACAATGAACTACTTTCAACTATTTGTCACTTATACATGATATATTCTTAGTTCTTCCAAATCTCATAAGAATATCTTTACTATCGTCCAATGATCATCTTATGAATCATTCTGGTATGTGCTTATCACGGTATTATTGATCAAAATATCCATGTGATTTTACTCACCAAGTGTCGATACACTTGAATCTTGATTCAATCATTTCCATGCAGCAAGAACCTTTATTGTTGTTTCCATATTGAACCCCTTTCAATATCTCATATATGTACGCCTGGCACAACCATATTAGTGCCTCAATCTATCCATAATCAAAATATACTTGGAATGTCTCAAACCAAGTCTTTCATAAAAATATAATTTTAATGAAATTCTTAACTTGTGTCAGTAAAAGATACATCATTTCCAATCAACAACATGTACTCTACATAATGTATTGGAAATTTGTCTCAGCACTCTCACTTAATTTCTTGCAAATGCAAGCATCTTCATCGTCTCTGGTGAAATTAAAATCTTTTAACATTTTCATCACGGTGAAAATTCCAACTCCCCTATGCTCACTTCAACTATTGAAGTTTGCATGCCCTTTGAGCACCCTTTGAATTAACAAAACCCTTCGGACCATGTGTTGTACACATCCTAGGTAACCATTTTATTAGAAGAACATTATTTTGTTTGTTCAACTATCATATACCAAATTATATGTAGTGGTTGCTACATCAATCCGTCAAGACTAAATATCACTATGAAAGATCAAATCTTGTCATAGTCAACTCCTTGAACATTGTCGTAAACTTATTTCTGACATGTCGACCATTTCATAGATGTCAAACATCCATGTCTATTTCTTTATAGATCCAAATATGACCGATAGGCTTCATGTCTTTTCGGAGGGTCTTCCAAGTTTAAAACTTGTT
The DNA here is from genome assembly GCA_023614405.1 of Avena insularis. Lineage (NCBI taxonomy): Eukaryota > Viridiplantae > Streptophyta > Magnoliopsida > Poales > Poaceae > Avena > Avena insularis. Next base: position 257,789,757 of record CM042690.1, on the reverse strand, counting down.
TTCTCGTGTATGGAAACTATCACGGATTTTATGACTTCTAGTCATTTTATGGAGTCAGGCCCCATCATCGCTTCTTTTCATGCAGCTGATTCATCATTGTCAAAACAATAACGACTTCTGTTTCAAATCTTACTATTTGATTCTTACCAACCCACACGGTTCAATAGGAACTCTAATCTCCAAAATCACAACCTTTGTAATCACGGGAGCCATGAGCATTGTGGCCACCACCGGGACACTTTTCGGCGCTGCGCTACTTAGCATATATAGCTAAGGTTCAATAACCTTATCAAAGTTCTATTGTCCTCCCACTTAACTTTTGGCGAAAAATTCCTTCTCAAGAAACTTAACGTTCCAAGCGACAAACTCTTTTATCCTTGGTGTTATGGAGGAATACCCAACAAATTCTTTGGGATAACCTACAAAGAAGTGTTTATCAGACTTTGGTTATAAACATTTTACTTATGCATAGCAGACCAAAATTTAAGAAAAGACAACTCAGGTTTTTATCCCAAACCATAAGTCATATGGTATCATTTCAACGGATCACGATGGTGCTCATTTCAGTGTAAAAGTGGTAGTCTCTACAGCTTTAATCCTTAAAATATAATGGCAGTTTTATAAATGACACCTTTGATCTTACCATGCCAAACAAGGTTCGATTTGATCTCTCGAACATACCATACTCCTATGGTTTATCGGTAAATGCAAATCCATGGAACAATTCTCGAAATATTAGGTGTTTCGCTAAACCTGTAACTCAAATATCTTCCTTTATGATCAAATCATAAACTCTTTATTTTCTTGTTACAATGATTTTCCACTTCATCTTGAAAGTCTTTGAACAATTTTTAAATGTTTCATACTTCTTCCTTATTAAGTAAATATACAGAGATATTCACTCAAATTTATAGAGAAAGCATATGAAGCAAAAAGGATCCATCACATATGGCTACACATAACGGACTATGCACATCAACATGCACAATTTCCAATAAGTTAGTCATCCATTCCTATTTGGCCTATGAACAGAGTTTCAATTATCTCGAGGAAAGCTTCACAATCGTCAGTTGATCAAAATCAAAAGACTCCAAAGATCCATCAAAATGGAGTTTCTTCATGTTCTCTTTCCAATATAATTTAAACGGTGATATCACTTTGTAAGTGATCTTTCAATCATTTGTCTTGTGACATTTTAGCATTAGTTTTTATGGATGTGATTTCTCCAACTAGACTTGTAGAAGTTCATCCATTTTCTATGGAATACGTTAATTATTTGAACAACCATTGTTCTCATAATATCGGAACAAAATAACAATTATTTAAACAAATCTTGAAGGTAAGCTTTGTCAACGAGAAACACAATAACACTTTATTTGTTTTTGATGGACATCATCACATATTCTTTTGCTAGTTACCTAGGCCATTATAGTTCATGAATTGTATCGTTCTGTATGACATTTTATACCAACCAATTCGTATCCAATACCCAAGAACCACATTGTTTAACAAGAAAAGAATACAACCATAACATGTATATCATCTATATACCTTAGCTGGACATTTCTAGTCTTTTATTTCTGCCAAATATTTTATAGATTCTCTTTCATCATTTCCTTTTCCTATTAAAATAATCTATCAACATCAACAATGGTGCCATACATATGACACATAATCCAAAGCATGTATAGTCAAATACTAATACTTTTGGACTTGCACTTTGAAGTTGATCACCATCATCAAATGTTTGGTGTTCTTTCAAAAATCCATTCTTTAGTAATCTTTTAGTGTAGTAAACATTTTACCTACATCTTCTATTCATCCTTATCATGACAACTTTCATTATAAGGCTACTATAGCTTATAAGGACGAATCATGAGTATAATGTCAATTCCCAAAACCTTTTTGGGAGATTAGGACGTCTAGCGTCTCAAACATTCGCAAATTCTCATACAATATGAGAACATGTATTTTGCTAAAAATATACTCTATCATATTGCAACCATAAACATTGTTTCAGATATCAAAATATCTTCCACACATGATGGCTTCTGAAACAATTCTTTCAGCTCCTAGATAACCTCGATATTAAAAACAACTTTTGAATATCAAGAATCATGGAGGCAAACATGATACTTTAGATACTATCATTGGAATTCTTACTCTCGATTTAATACTACTTATTAAACTTCATGGAGTAAATAGAGTTTGCTGAAAGTTTGCAATAGGACTTCTAAACTTTAAATTGACATTCAAAACAATATGATACCAGTTCGTATTGCAAATATCCAGAATTCTATAGTTCTGTTATATCAATTAAAAGTAAGCATAAGGTAGTAAACAGATGTCAATGACTACAACAAATTATGCAAATTCAGTTTGATTTAGTTTATGACAAATTGAGTTCGACTAATCCAAATTAGAAATGAACTCCCACTCAAAAATGACATCCCTCATGTCTTTTTGGTGATTACATGAACTAAATCCACTACACCAAGTCAGATCATCACGTGAGTCGGTGTAGCTTCAAAGGCGAGCATCTATATGGGCATCATATCTACCATATGGCTCATGCTTAACCTTTTGGTCTATGTTCCAAGGCCATGTCTGTACATGCTAGGCTCGCCAAGTAAGAACCTTAGTACTCACGTGTGTAAAACTGTCTTACACCCATTGTATGAAAGCGCAGAGTCGAGTACACCCGATCATCATGTGATGTCTCAAAACACAATCCATAGAATGGTGCATACTTAAGGAAGAACACATTTTATCTTGATATCTAAATGAGGGATCATCTTATAATGCTACAAAAATGCCAAACAAGCAATATAAGATGCAAACATCATATGTGTAAAGTGAAATGATATGGTTCTTGTACTTGATCACTATCAAGTGCGTCGTGGTTTGATCTTTATCATTCCTTTGTGTGTAAGGCCAAGGTCTATGGAACTTACACGTTAGATGTGTTGTAAGACTATCAACTATACATCAACTTACAACATTACCATATCATGACACCAGCCCAGCAACAATCTAAACTAGATGCCTCTAATATATCCATTGCAAGTTTTACATGGCTTAGGGCTTTCGAAGATAGAACCGATCTTACCTACAAACATGGAACCACAACGGTGATAACCAAATTATTAGCAACTCGTTGTAAATCAGATATTGTCTATAGTAGGAGAGATAGACACCTGCTAGCCACTTATGCAAAACTAGTTGCATGTCAAGCGTGGAACTGGTCTCATGTGCGAGGACATGTAAAGTTAGTCCGGGCCGCTTCATCCCACTATGCCACCAATATCCAAAATACATATAAGAAGCAATAACATGATCATCATCACCCACATACTCATATGTGTACTACCCGTGTAAAGCATCTACACATAGATCAGGCTCTGATACCACTGTTTGGTTCGCAACATAGAAAACAAAAAATTCCTACGATGGGAACTATTATACGCCAAGACCTATCTACTAGATACAACCAACGGGTGGATATACATCCATAGAGAACATACCCTTGAAGATCGACAAAGCATTGTTAACAAAACTGATTTCGTGGTTGATGTAGGCATACACTTGCTGACCTCAAGATCGTGATGAAGTCCAGCGAGTCCAGCAGGTCCGGCACCAGCACGTCCAACAGGTCCACCACCAGCAAGTCCAGTAGGTCCAGCACCATCAAGTCCAGCACCGCAAAGCAGCGGTGCATCCGTGATTGCACACACATCTGGTACCCCGACAACCTCCGCGTCCTCACTCTAGTGATGCAGCAGAAGCAAAACCTCCTTTCCATATAAAGTCACCGAGAACATGTATCTCGCTAATCCGAGACCATGGGGAATAATTTATAGAGGGTGAGAGAGATCCATCACGAGGAGGTGTGAGATGAGAGGAGGGAGTGGGGGCAGCCCCTCACAATGGCCAGCGGCCAAGGGATGTGCCCCACCTCTTCCACATTCATGTGGGTGGAGCTCCCACTCACATAATTAGCCTCCCACTCAAAATTCCACTCACCTCCATTAAATTTCCACCAAATTTAATGCAACTCTCATTAAATAAAACTATTTTATTTAATTTATTCAGAATTTTTTTAATTACTTTAATTGACAAACATTCACATAAAACCCCCTACAACATTTCAATATCACATGTAGAACCAGTTTCTGCAATTTCACCCGAAACAATTTCGGTTTCCATCGAAATGATTCCAGCGCTTTCTTAAATCTTTATCTGAAACATATTTGATCCAAATGGTGTCGGTATCCCTTTAGTGTGTCACCCTACAGTTCATGAATAATGCAGACATGATAGAGACCCCTCTCTGATCAATACTGACTCCCACACATTCAACTATGACTCTTGTGATCGTGTGAACCTTTAACGTCATAACTAAACCATTTTGTCTCGCGATATATTACATGTCCAAGATTCGATCATCGGTATCCTTATACCTAATTTGATCTCTTTACCAACATGCACTCTTTTGTCGTTCCCATGATATAACATTCTAGTGATCACATCACTTGCTTGCAAGCTATTTCAATGTGATATCACCGAGAGGGCCCTGAGTATATCTATCCATCATCGGGATGGACAAATTCCACTCTTGATCCTTGAGCCTCTACATAACACCTTCATAGCACTGAACCCACCTTTATAGTCACCCTTTCAGGGTGTGACATTTGATGTTATCAAGATACTCTACCAATGTTAGTGATTGACATGATCTCATGGTCTAAGGACTAGGATTACTTCGTATGATGTTATAGCAATATAAACACAATGAATTTGATCGTAATGCTATACTTCGAATGAATGTTCATCACATCATTCCACCAATGTTGTGACCTCGTTATTAACAACATCCAATGTCCATGATCAGGAAACCTTGATCATCTTGTTAATCAATGAGCTAGTTTATAAGAGAGGCATAAATAGGAACCTTCTATTTGTTTATTAAACACATGTGTATTAACATTTCCAATTAATACAATCATAGCATGCAAAATAAACATTTATCATAAACATGGAATAATATAATAACCACTTTATTATTGCCTCTCTGGCATATTCCCTTCATAGACCCTGATGAACTTGGTGCTAGCCATATGAACGTCATCCAAGGCCTTAATGTCAGCCACAGATCTTTCCTATGGTAGGAAAAATTCGTTTATGTAGGAGATCTGTGTGATCATCCCAAAACAACGAATGTCCCCCGCGGAAGCCGACTTTGGCAGTGAAAGTGCTAGATGAGCAAAACACCTAAGTTTACCTTGTGCACCATCTTTGGACGCAAGGCCATATGAATCACACTCATTTTGGGTCCTGCCATTGCCTCAACATCACCTTTCCCAAATAAAGAATTAACAAGGAAGGTATGAAAATAATGGATAGTATGATTCTAGATAGTGGTGCTCTTCTTGTGCAAGTAATCATTGTTCCTGTGGACAGAAATTTGCCCCCAATATTGCATTGCCTCTATGTGCACATTGTCATTAATATCGAGTTCTCCCTCATGGGATAATCCAAAACTATCACAAAATTCATAGAAGGTCAGGTTGTGGAGTTGCCCATTGAGCAGAAAACTTACAGTGCAATTACGCTCCTGGGCTTCGAGATCATCGTGGAACGATGAAAGGAACTCAAACATGGCGAGCTTGTAGGTGTGATGGAGAGGTAGGAGAATTCGACCGTGCTAGCTTGCACGGTCATCTGCTCGAAGTCCTCCAGAAGACCCTGGCGGGAGAGGAACTCATGGTCTACCCACTTGGTGGGAAAAACCTTGTCGTTAGTTACCCTCTCGTAGCTCATGGTAGTCCTCAAGCTGTCCAGCTCTGAGCATCTCTTCTTCAATCATGGCGGCTTGGCGGAGCCCGAGGCTACCGCCGTACCTGAGCCCTTGCCCGAGCAGAAAATCCTTCCAATGTTATGCATTGTGCTGTGAAATTTTTGAAGAAAACTATAGGCATCAAGTTTCTATCATATAAACAAACGATTACACATAGAAGTTAGAAATCCTAACATGAGGAATAAATAATAATCTCAAAAACGATGAACTCATCTAAATAGCCAATGTGATGAATTCAACCATGGATTTCATAAAATAGAGTATGGATCGGACGAGAAACTTATCGATGTGAAGACTCCCCAACTCAAAAACACGAAATCAATGAAGAATCAATGGTTTTAGGAGGCTAGGGTTTGAGGTAGAGAGAGAAAGAACAAGGAAGAAAGAAGAAGAAGAAGAAGAAGAAGAAGAAGAAGAAGAAGGAGGAGGAGGAGGCTGGCTGGGAGCCAGCCGCCGTCGGCCTTTACCTGGAGATGCACGCTTTACGGGCGGGCGGTACGGGCGTAGCCCGCCCGTATCGATGGTCATCACCGTTGGATCAACATTAGGGTTTGAGATCAAACCTGGTCGACCTAGTACGGGCACGCGGTATGGGCATACCTCGGTCGTACCACTGGTCGTTATCTATACGGGAACTCTTGCCGATTTCGTCGAAGTTAGGTACTCATATGCTTCACGACCGGTTGTCACCGATCGCATTCCGTTTGCTGGTTTCGTCGAGACTCGGTACGGGCACGTGGTACGGGCACACCACGGCTGTAACACAGCTCATTATCTGTACTAAACCCTTTTTTCTTCATTTTTCCCTTGCTTCTCAACTTCACTAAGGTAAATCCTCTGAATAAACTCAAAACTCAAAACAAACTTATTAGATCATACAGATAATAAAGTAGTAATCATAAATAAAATTTAAACTTAATTTATTAAAAATGGGTTAAATCCCATTAAGTATTTTATTCTAGAGTTTTGACTAATCAAACTCCATGTCATCGGCGTTCATCTCAAGCTGCTCTTTTTCTTTAGTTTTTGCTGCATGATCACCCTTAGGTGGCGGGACATATTTTCCATTGTGCTCATGTTTCTTAGAAAGTATCGAACAATCTGATCATCATATATATTGAAGACAATCTTACCGCTAGAGCAATCTACATTCGCTCCAGCTGTACTAAGAAAAGGTCTTCCAAGGATGATATGTAGTTTGTCATCCTCAAGAAGATCAAGAATAATAAAATCAGTGGATATAACATGTTGATCTATTCTAGGTAAAACATCTTCGATCATTCCGACAGGTTGTTTAGTCGTCTTATTCGCCATTTGTAAAGTTATTGATGTAGGGGAACATTCTCCAAGATTCAATTTCTTAAATAAGGAATAAGGCATAACACTAACCCCTGCTCCTAAATCACAAAGAGCATTGAATATCTTAGTTTTCCCTATTGAATGGGAAATGGTTGGTATCCCTAGGTCCCCAAGATTAGCATGTAGCTTATCACCAAAGCTTGTCATAACTGCTATAGTCTTAGTTACCTTCTTTTTTCTATTAAGATGTCTCGCGTAAACTTTTTATAGGTAGGAACTTGAATAGCATCAGTTAAAGGAAGTTCTAAATGTAAGTTGTCCAGTGTTGTAGTGATAGAGTCATAAATAGCTTTATCTAGTTCATATTGAACTCGGTTAGGATAAGGAATTTTCTTTTTAGTAGGTATTACCTTCTCTTTTACCTTTGTCACCGGTTCAGCATTCTTTTTATTTTTCCTTGTAGCTATTTTTTGCTTATCGGCGTGTTCTTCACGCGGGATAACAACTTGCTCTTATTGTTCCTTTCTTAGATTGTCTTCTTCCCTTGAATCGATCGTCTCAGCGTCTGAATCATATGGTTTATGCTTATCCACTACTTCCTCTTCTTCTTCAGTTTTGGAAACTTCATTTTCCCTTTTCTGGACCTCATAATCAATATCGTCCTTGGGATCGAATAAATCCTCTTTTTCTTGACTCATCTCCCGAGTCTCTCTTACTTTTCGAGCTTTCTCTTCTTAGTACCAAGGTGGCCCTTGTGGTTCCTGAGTTTCTATACCATGCCTAGTAACAATGTTAGTAGAAACAATATTGAAATTGCCTTGGTTCAAAATTAAATTTTGGGTTTCATTTAGTTGCTCACACTGAGTTTTAACCATACTTAGATATATATCTAAATGTTTTGTGGCTTGACCCAAGTCATCAAAGACTTATGTTAGGTCTTTTTTATTATTTTCTTGTGTCATAAGACGTTTATAGTTTTTCTCACGGAATTAATTCTGTTGATATTTAAAATTTTGCATTACAAGATTTATGTCATCTTCTATTACATAAGTTTGAAGAATGTCAACTTTGTTTTCTTTTACAAGTTCCGAAGCTATACATTTTTATTCCATGGACTTTTTGACTTTGGATGTAAGATCTGGTGGTATGTGAATTATACCATTTCATGGTTCAATATCCTTAGCTGGATTGTATTTTTTGTCATTAAAGGATCTTACCTCGAAAAGCTTTACACATTCCAGCAGTGTCAAGTTGCATATTTCTCCTCCTGTAGATAGGTCAAATATCTCTTTTGTCTTGTCATTAAGCCCATTATCAAAATATTGGATAACTAAACTCTCGTGAAAACCGTGATTTGGGCCTTTCATAATTATTGCATAAAATCTATTCCCTGCTTGATAAAAGGTTTCTCCAATTGTTTGAAGAAAAATTGTTATACTTCGTTTGATCTGCATGATTTTAGTAAATGAAGAATATTTATGCATGAATTCTCGTGTGCAATCTTCCCATCTTTTTATAGTATGGTTGGGTAACGATTGTAACCAAGCAAAAGCATTATCTTTCAAAGACCAGCGAAAGAGTTTAAGAAGTACACGCTCTATTGGTAAACTTGCTGGTTTAAGAGTAGCACAAAGGTCATAGACTCTCGTCAAGTGGTCACTAGGGTCTTCCTCTTCTTTTCCTACGAAAGCAATATCTTTCATCATATATATTAGCTCAGGATATATTTCAAATTCCTGGCCCTCAAGTTCAGGACAAAGAATAGGCATTTTCCTCAAGTGCCTAGATGGATTCCCATATTCTCCCAAAGGTAGCTCAAGTTCGGCCCCTCGGGTGATGGTCAAATATGCCATCAATGGAATCAAGTTGTTCATGTCTATAGTACACGAATTAGTAAATCTTTCAATAAATTCTAATCGTCTCTCGATCGGAACACGATCAATATATGGAGGTAAATAGGTTTTTCCTGATTGAGTGGTACCTCTGTCTTCAACGGAGATCATGAATGGTGTCAATAGTTACTATTATCAAGAAACAACACTTAGCGCTTAGCTCCCCCGCAATGGCGCCAAAAAATATCTTGATGTCCTGCAAGTGCATAGGTTCGTCAGAGAATATTTTCACGGAAGTATTAATTCCAGTTTTTTATATCGATCCTAACAAGGAGCCTAGGAAAGTGTTTTTATGCAGTGTTTCTGTCGAACCCAAGGTGTCATGGGTCTTGACTGAATTGACTGCAAAAGTTGACGATGGAAGTGGTGAGTAAAACATAGAGGAACTTGCTTAGGAAATAAGTAAATTGCATAAAGGTGAAGATGCGAAAGGTGGATAAAGGTCCTGCAGATGAGAAGTTAGGAACGGAGAGAAATAGTTCTTGGTGATAGTGGAAGTGCCAAATGGAATAAGCGGAATAAGTGATAGTGATATTTCTTATTTATAAGTGAGTAGGCAAGCAACCCATATGCCGACTAGGAGTCCTCATGGCCAATTCTTCCCAATCCCAATGATCCATCTGTCTGTTACCACGGCCATGGTCAGCGCATTAATTAAGGTCTTGCGACCGGATCAAGGCTTTAATCTTGATGGTTCCTTATTGTCCTCGAGTAGTGCTAGTTCTTCTTTGATATCGGCCGTGTCACTCGGGGTCGCCGAATTACTAGCATGCAAGTTCATACCTATGAGATCTTTGGATCATGTTACCTAGGCCCTTAAATTAGATAATAAGCATTAGGAAAACATAGATATTCATTCTCACTATTTAAATAAAACATTATAACAATCACACATGGATGGATTTAAAGGAGGCACAACACATCTCACTAATCCCCTACATCTCCCACGCCTATGGGGATTTACTCAGACATGAGAGTAAGACAAATCAAAGGCATAATTGTATTGCAAATAAAAATCATCTCAAAGTTATTGTAGCAAACCACAATAGTGATTAAAGATCAAATCAAATACAAACTAAAGGTAGATCAAAGTATCAAACACTAATCTTACAAGTGCCAATCTCTCTCTCTCTCTAAGTAATAATGGAATGATGGTGGAGTGTGTGGTTTAGAGGTTGGAGATCATCGAGGAACAAGGTGAAGTTCTTCTCCTCTTCCAGATCTGATCTTCCCCTCTAGATGGCTTGTGACAACTATATCTTTTGTTCTGTGGTTCTTTTCGTCTCTCTCCCTTCATAAAAAAGTTGCTTGTATTGATATAAGGAAGGCGCCGGTGGGTAGTACGGGTGGGAGGTATGGGCGCGCCCCGACTGTACCAGTGGTCGTTAAGTGTTCAGGATGCCTCCATTGAAAGTTGCCCCCATTGGGGATTTGCTTATTCTAGTGTAATTAGCCCATAAATGTTATTAGATCTTCAATAAATGTTCATTGCCTGAAAACCATCACAAGAAACCAAAGATTCGCTAATTGCGACATTAACATTAGGTGAAAGGGGTAATCTTCAGTGAAATCCGGCAATAAACAAGAGGAAAACCAATGGTAAAAAGTGATGAGATTTGGAGCTATCAATATGCCTACTGATGTTTATTGTCCAATTATTTTTGGAAGAACTTTCTTGAACACTGCAGGAGCGAACATTGACTACAAGAGACAACATTGTATCTCTCAAGTTTGGTGAAGAGAAAATGGACTTTCATTTTTCTAAATTCCACATAAGCCGGCTATCGAGGATTTGGAGGAATGTGAGTATGGGCAAGAAGAGGAAGGTAATATCATTAGTCTTGCCTCAGTAGTTATTGTAACATACCACCTTTATTTGTAATAAATAAATAACATGTTTGTGAGCATTGCATATATGCATTACATCTGCACTTGGTTCTAATCGAGAGACAAAATAAAACCCTAGTTTTCCCCCTCTCTCAAGTCAATTCAAAATAGTTTTTAAATTCAAAAACTATAAAAGGTTTGGAGCCTAAATTGATTACTAGGGCCCCTACAATATTTCAATACATTTATAAAGTCTCTTGTATTTCTGAAATATACAAAATAGAAAAGAAATTGAAATACAATTGGAAAAGAGGAAACAAGAAAAAGAAAAGGATTTCTGGAAAAAAACAGTTCCTAACCTAATCTGGGCCGAAGCCCACCTCCTCTCTCTCTTCTCTCTGACGCTCGCGCGTAGTAGCCAGTACTCGCTGCCCTTGCTTCACCATAGCCCAGCATTGGCCCAGCCAGACCGCTAGAGGCCCATACCACTTCGGCCCCTTCTTTCTCCTCCATCTTCGTCGACGATGATGCGAAGCACCTGCGTGGCTCTGCCTCTGCCACCCACCTACACCAGGATCCCTGCCGGTGCTACGATGCGTGCAACCGCATCCCCTGATGTCTACAAGTACCCCAGTGCCACATCGATGAACCCTAATCGCCTCTTCATCCCTAATTTCTTCCCTGGCTAAAACCCTAGCTCACAGACACCACTCTTCCCCGCCGTTCCCGAGATCCCCTTGCCTCGCCGAGCACACCATCGTCATCTCCTCGTCGTCCTTGTTCTTCTCGCCAAAGGAATCGGGCCAGAGCGTCTCCTATCACCGCCGACGACCTTGACCATCTGAGGCTCGCTGTCGGTGATTGTCGTTGCTACCGACCCCTCTTCTAGCTTCCTGGTGAGCTACTGGTCCCTATGGACCTATTCGATTCGCCCCTCCCTCTCTGGTTCACCACAGCACCATGCACCGCCTCTCACGGCCGTTGTCCACTGTCGCAACCACTGCTCCAGCGACCATTTGAGGGCGGCGCCACCACTAATTGGTCTGCCTCGGCCTCCTCTCTCTAACGATCCCTCGGCGCATCCTCGTGTGCCTCGGATCGATCGATCGATGACCTGGGAGCTTCCCCGTTGATGACGTCAGCAAGGCGTCATGCTGGCGTCATTAATGCCCTTCACTTTTTATTTAAAATGTTTTTGTAATTATTTTAATAAATGAAAATGCTGACAGGTGGGCCCTACCTGTAAGATATTTAATCTTTTTGGAAATGTTTTCTGAAATGATTAAATATATGACAAGTGGTTCTAGGTTGGAAAAATATTTTAAATATTCCAAAAAATGTTTAATTGTTTTAAAAATGGATTAAAATTGGGAAAAATCATAACTAATTCATTTTAAATCAAAAAAATATGTATAATAAATCAAAATGTTCAGAAAAATAAGATCTATCCAATAGACTCGTAATCATGCATTGTTAATTAACTTACATGACAAGTTTAATTATGAGAACAAAATAACCCCTCTCATATGCATCCAGGGTTTCTCCGAATTAGGGTTTGGACCCCTCGGACCCTGTTTAAATTGCCAAGCATGTCTTAGGGTGTCATTTTAATACAATTTAACTTGTCATATCATCATCCTTGCTTGAGCATTGCACATATGCCATGTGTTGATTGTTGCTTCTTCTTTCTGGTGTTGGTTCTTCGCGAATAGGAACCGAGCCCGAACCTGAAGTCAACGCCACCGAAGAGCAGTACCGTTTCAACGACGGACAAGGCAAGCATAGCCCCATCATTATGAACCTATATTTACAAAGTATTTCAGTCTCGCTATATGCATACGATTCCAATGTGGTCTTTTGTTTAAGATAGAGTATCATATCTGCTGCATGTTCTCCTTTGTACACCAAGATACCGATCCACCGCACCTAGCATAACTAGGGTTGAGCTTATGAGCGTTGCTAGTGCCATATTTCAGTCAAGCTTAGCCATGCTTAGTATTACAAGACCGATCCATCCAGATGATGCATCGGAGATGCGATGAACCTAGTTTGATAGGATATTGAGATATGATCGGAGATGGTTAATAAACCTGCTAAGGTAGGTATGGGAGTCCATGTTGGGTGTGGTTTTTGTAGTCCCATGCTAGCCACCCTTAGGACTTGAGTTCTCACCTCTTGAACCAAGACAAGTGTACAACCACACGGGGGCCTGGAAACCCCCTCGACTCACTAACTTGCCTAGTAGATTCCATGAGTCACATAGTTCAGGCGTTCCATTCGACATATGCGTTCTAGTTGTTCTCGAAGGCGGTGTTGGAGGTGCATTCATACATGTAGGTAAGTGTGGCCAGGAACAAGAGAGGCATGGCCTCCATAATCTTGATCCCCGCACACATCTCTAGGGACCGGCTTCGGGACTTGACCCATTACGACGGCATCTCCCTAGGGCGTGACTCATGGTCTCGGCAAAAGCAAGGTAAAGGTCGTGGTCAACCACCCTCTGCCGGCCTTCCAAGGAAGAGGGATAATAATTTGGCATTAAGAGTCGGTTGGTACGTGTGGGTAAAGTTGTGCACCCCTGCAGGGTAATAATCTTTTCGAAAAGCCGTGTCCACGGTTATGGACGACTTGGAAACGGATTCTGTGATCATAGAGAACTATAACCTAATGATAAAACTTGGCAACTAATGAGTGTTCTGGAATTACTTCCTCCGGGTTATTTGAGGGGGTATTCCAAGTTGAAAGGTTCTCAGATCATGATGAAGGTAATATGAAGGAGTTATAGTGTAGTCTTCTTACCCCTTTTTGGAAATGATCTGATTAGACGAGCCTCTTCTCTCACTTGTTTTCAAACAAAGCTGGCTTTTGCAAAGTAACCACATAAAGCCTCTCTAAACCAATCATGTATCGTAGGTTATTAAGTCTTGCGGAGTACATCTTGTACTCAGCCTTGCCTCGTTGATGTTTTTCTACAGATGAAGCTACTCCAACTTGTAGGTTTCTACATTAACATCGACGAGTAGTTAGGGTTCTCGGGTAGCAGCCTAGGATCTATGGAAGGGTCGTTTGCTTATCTTTATGGCCTCTTAGGACCTTTGCTAAGTTTGTTGTTTAGAACAACTTATTTGCTTCCGTTGCTTGGTGTTTGATGGGTCTTTGACCCCTAGTTTGTAATACTTGTATGCATCTCTGTTAAGAGCGTACCTTAATAATGTATGGTTTGTATGTTCTGTAATGTTACCGAATTATTCCCTACATGTTTCGAGCTCGAGGTTGGGCTTATGTCAGATGAAGATCTGGTATTTGTCTAACCCTAATCCTGGGTCGTGACGGATTTTGGTATCAGAGCAGGACTGCCTGTAGGAAACCCTTCTTACTGGTCGATGTTGAGTCTAGCACTTGTGAAAACTATTTAAAAGTTAAAATTATTTGCAAAACTCTAAATAGGACTCTTTTTACTCCTTATCCAGGGTTGTTATATTGCTAAGTTATCTTACCTTGTTTGGTTTGAAAGGTTTTGACTTCTCGTCTATCATTTCAAATTACTAGGATCTACGGGGTCGGGTTTTCTTCTAGTACTCCGTATCCGGTTGCAAAGCTCAGAGTTTCCAAGATATATTCGGGCATCTGAAGGATTGTTTTCAACCTTGCTAAGGGTGTTTGGAATTCAATTCCTTTATTCTCCTATGATTTGTTGGTATCATACCATATTGCATTCCATTGTTATGGTTTGTATTTAAGTTGGTAGCGTATACATTTCATATGCTTGTTCTACTACCATACTTGGTGTTATGATGTGACCTTAATCCATATGGTTGATTCTACCATGACGTTCGATATGGTTCATGTCATCTTTTGATGTATTTCTCTTGGTGATCCAATCTCACGGGTTTTGTTTTCTCCTCAGGATGTCTTCCAATACTCGTGGTTCTGTTGGCCGTCGAGGCCACAACAATGGTGATGAGGAACTTCCGCCACCTCCCACAATGGCCGAGGTTCTCAACAACATTGAGACCAACCGTCTGAGGAATGAACGCCTTCTCGAGCGTGTCGCTCAGAACACTGAACGTCGTCCCGACAACTGTGTCACACTTGGGGATTTTATCCGCTTATTTCCTCCTATCTTCAACCACCCCAAGGAACCCCTTGATGTTGATGATTGGCTTCGCACAATCGAGCGCAAGTTTAGTGCTCTTCATGTTCACTAGGATGACCGTGTCAACTTCGCCACCTATCAGCTGGAAGGTAAGGCTGGTGTTTGGTGGGATGGGCATCTGGATATGCAAGCTCAAGGACATGTTGTTACCTAGGAGGAGTTCGTTGCAGCCTTCCATGCCTCCTATATTCCTAAGCCCGTCATGGATCTCAAAAGGAAGGAGTTTTTGGATCTGACTCAGGGGCGTATGGATATTGAAACATATGGGTGTGAGTTCACCCGCCTTGCTCGTTATGCACCCAGGGATGTGATCAATGATGAAGACAAGCAAGAGTTATTCCGTAAGGGACTTAGTCCTATAGTTCGCTATGAGTTGCTGCCTTTCAACTTCAGAACCTTCCAGGAACTGCATAACCAGGCTCTCACCCTAGAGCATGGAAGGAAGGAAATGGAGGTTTCCCAGAAGCGTGAAGAAGGGAACTCTCGTGCGTCTTCTTCTGGCAATAAGAAGTGTCGAGTCTTTGTTCCATACAGTGTTGTGCCTCGTGCTCCTTGTGCACCCAAGTCAACTGGCAATGCTCCTCGTCCGCCACAGTCAAATACTGGTGGAGAAAGTTATCATCCTCCTGCTGGTTCCTTCTCTAGAACTACCTGTTACTCATGTGGTCATCCTGGGCACTATTCAAGGGAGTGTCCTCAAAGGGCTACTGGTTGCAATGATCAGCCGGCGAAGAAGTATGATAAAGCTCAGGGTGCTGGACGTGGCCGCTTGACTCATGTGACTATTGAAGAAGCTCAGGAAGATCCACGCGTCATTCTGGGTACGCTCCGTGTTAATTCAATTCTAGCAACAGTTTTATTTGACTCTAGAGCATCGCATACATTCATATCACAAGAGTTTGCGCAAACACATGATATCACCTTTGAAGTTATGCCTTCACCTCTAGAGATTAGAACTCCTGGGTCTCGTTGGCAGACCATCTGGGTTACTCATGGGGTTGAGATAGATATTGGATACCAGAAGTTCCCCACTTCCCTCATTGCACTTAAGTCAACTGACATTGATGTCATTCTGGGCATGGACTGGTTATCCAAGTATCAAGCCGTCATAAACTGTGCACTTAGGACTGTTACCGTGACCTCCCCTGCTGGCATAACAATCAAGTACTGGTCTGATGGATCGAAGTCGCCATCAGCAGTTTCTGTTCCGTTCTCAGAATTGTATGCCATGGAGGGTATGGAAGAGTAACCCCCTCTAGAAGTTCAAGATGTCCAGGTAGTCTGTGATTTCCCGGATGTCTTTCCTGAAGAATTGCCTAGCATGCCACCTGATCGAAGTGTGGAGTTTGTCATCGAGCCGGTTCCTGGAACTGCTCCTATCTCTAAAAGACCTTATCGTATGCCCCCTCATGAGTTGGTGGAGCTAAAGAAACAAATTGAAGAGCTAGAAGGCCTAGGCTATATTCAACCTAGCACCTCCTCTTGGGGTTGTCCTACCATCTTTGTCAAGAAGCGGGATACAAATATTCCAAGATTGGTCGTTGATTACCGTCCACTCAATGCGGTGACAATCAAGAATAAGTATCCTATTCCTTAGATAAATGACCTCTTTGATCAACTAAGTGGTGCTACCGTCTTTTCCAAGATGGATTTAAGGTTGGGGTATCATCAAATCAAAATCAGAAAAGAGGATATCCCAAAAACGGCATTCACAACTCGTTATGGTCTTTATGAGTATACAGTGATGTCCTTCGGGTTAACCAATGCCCCTACTCATGAACTCTGTCTTTATGGAGTCTCTGGACAAGTTCGTAGTGGTCTACATAGATGATATTTTGATCTATTCTAAGACCGTAAAAGAGCATGCCGAACATCTACGTTTGGTATTGACTAAACTTCGTGAACATCGTCTCTACGCCAAGTTCTCCAAGTGCGAGTTCTGGTTGCAAGAGCTCGTCTTTCTTGGTCATGTGGTCTCAGCTAATGGTGTTGATGTAATTTCGGATAAGGTCCAAACCATTCTTGAATGGAAGTCACCTACCTCAGTCAAGGAAGTCCGAAGTTTTCTTGGAATGGCTGGATACTACCGTCAATTCATTGAGAACTTCTCCAAGATTGCCAAGCCTATGACTGATCTTCTTAAGAAAGATAAGAAGTTTGAATGGTCTAAAAAGGCATAAGAAAGCTTTCAAGTTTAGAAAACTAAGTTAACCACTGCTCCTATGCTCGTCCTCCCGGACACAAGCATGGACTTTGTCGTCTATTGTGATGCGTCTATTCAAGGGCTCGGTTGTGTGCTGATGCAAGATGGTCATGAGGTAGCCTATGCCTCTCGGCAGCTAAAGCCACATGAGAATAATTATCCAACCCATGATCTCGAGCTAGCTGTTGTTGTTCATGCTCTTAAGCAATGGCGACATTACCTCATCGGTAATCGTTGCGAACTCTACTCGGATCATCAGAGTCTGAAGTATCTCTTCACCCAGCCAGATCTCAATCTCAGGCAAAGACGATGGTTGGAACTCATCAAGGATTATGATTTGGGTCTCAACTACCAACCCGACAAAGCCAAGGTTGTTGCTGATGAGCTAAGTCGGAAGTCTTATTGCAACAACCTGATGATTTCACAAGCTCAACCTATTCTTTATGAGGAAATCAAGCATCTTAACCTTGAAGTGGTTCCTCGTGGATTCCTCGCTAACCTTGAAGTAAAATCTTCTCTTGAGGATCAAATCAAGGAAGCCTAGAAGCAAGATGATGAGGTTACCAAGATCAAGGAGCGTGTTGCAAGTGGATACGCTAAATGTTTCTCCATCAATGATCAAGGTACCCTCTACTTCAGCAACCGGCTAGTGGTGCCAAACAGTCGGAAGATTAAAGAGCTAATCCTTCGTGAAGCTCATGAATCACCTTTGTCCATTCATCCTGGTGGTACCAAGATGTATTGTGACCTTCATCAAAGATTCTTGTGGAGTGGAATGAAACCAGAAATTGCTCACTTTGTTGCAGAATGCGACGTTTATCGTCGTGTGAAAGCTGAACACCAAAGACCTGCTGGACTTCTGCAGCCATTGCGTATCCCTGAATGGAAATGGGATGAAATTGGTATGGATTTCATCACTGGACTTCCAAAGAACCAAAAGGGATATGATGCAATATGGGTAGTGGGTTATCGACTATCCAAGGTTGCTCATTTTCTTGCTATCCGAGAAAGTATCACTACAAGTTAGTTGGCAGACATATATATGTCTCGAATAGTGATTCTCCATGGTGTTCCGAAGAAGATTGTATCTGATCGCGGAAGCTTGTTCACCTCCAAGTTTTGGGCTAGTTTCCAACAAGCCATGGGAACTAATGTCTCCTTCAGCACAGCTTACCATCCTAAAACCAGTGGTCAAACCGAAAGGGTGAATCAAATCCTTGAAGACATCCTTAGAGCGTGTGTTATATCCTTCGGCAAGAACTGGGAGAAATGTCTTCCATTTGCTAAGTTCTCCTACAACAACAGTTTCCAATCCAGTTTGGGTATGGCGCCTTTCCAGTTCTTATATGGAAGAACATGTCGAACACCGCTGAATTGGACAGAAACCGACGAAAGACAATTCTTTGGTCCGGATATGATCCAAGAAGTTAAAGATCAAGTTCACAAAATCCGAGAACGTCTGAAGGCTGCTCAATCTCGTCAGAAAACCAACTATGATAGTCATCACCTTGAAGTTCATTATGAAGTTGGTGATCAAGTTTACCTCTGGGTCACTCCTCTGAAGGGTGTCCACCGCTTCGCTATCAAAGGAAAATTGGCTCCTCGCTATGTTGGTTCCTTTCGCATTCTCTCCAAGCGAGGTGAGCTTGCCTACCAGTTGGAGCTACCATCAACCTTTCCAGATGTTCATGACGTCTTCCATGTGTCGCAACTCAAGCGTTGCTTCAAAGTTCCTATTCGTGGTGTGGATCATCAAACTCTGGATCTTCAAGAGGATCAAACCTACCGGGAATACCCAGTTCATATTCTTGGTGAAGCCGAGCACAAGACTCATCGTCAAACCATCAAGTTCCTGAAAGTTTAGTCCTCTCATCACTCTGAGTCAGAAGCAACCTGGGAACGCGAAGATCGTCTTCGATCTGAGTACCCTGCCTTCGTTTCTAAAACCTAGGAATCTCGGGACGAGATTCTTGTAAGTGGGGTAGAGTTGTAACATACCACATTTATGTGTAATAAATAAACAACATGTTTGTGAGAATTGCATACATGCATTACATATGCACTTGGTTCTAATCGAGAGACAAAATAAAACCCTAGTTTCCCCCTCTCTCAAATCAATTCAAAATAGGTTTTAAATTCAAAACCTATAAAAGGTTTGGAGCCCAAATTGATTACTAGGGCCCCTACAATATTTCAATACATTTATAAAGTCTCTTGTATTTCTGAAGTATACAAAACAGAAAAGAAATTGAAATACAATTGGAAAAGAGGAAACTAGAAAAAGAAAAGGATTTCTCGAAAATAAAAACAGTTCCTAACCTAATCTGGGCCGAAGCCCACCTCCTATCTCTCTCCTCTCTCGATGCTCAAGACGCAGCAAGACTCCATACTGCCCTTGCTTCACCAGAGCCCAGTGGCCCAGCCATACCGCTTTGGCCCCTTCTTTCTCCTTCATCTTCATCGACGACAACGCGAAGCACCTGTGTGGCTCTGCCTCCGCCGCCCGCCTGCACCAGGATCCCCGCCGGTGCTATGATGCGCGCTACCGCCTCCCCTGACGTCTACAAGTACGCAGTGCCACATCAACGAAACCTAATCCCCTCTTCATCCCCAATTTCTTCCTTGGCCGAAACCATAGCTCACAGATGCCGCACTTCCCCGCCGTTCCTGAGCTCCCCTTGCCTCGCCGAGCACACCATCGTCATCTCCTCGTCGTCCTTGTTCTTCTCGCCACAAGAATCGGGCCGGAGCGTCTCCTATCGCCACCGATGACCTTGACCATCTGAGGCTCGCCGTCGGTGATTGTTGTTGCTATCGACCTCGAGCCGCTTCGCTGACCCCTCTGCTAGCTTCCTGGTGAGCTACTGGTCCCTATGGACCTATTCGATTCGCCCCTCCCTCTCTGGTTCACCACAGCACCATGCACCGCCCCTCACCGCCGCTGTCCGCCGTCGCAACCACTACTCCGGCGACCATTTGAGGGTGGCGCCACCACTACTTGGTCTGCCTCGGCCTCCTCTCTCTAACCATCCCCTCGGCGCATCCCCGTGAGCCCCGGATCGATCGATCGATCAACGACCTAGAGCTTCCCTGTTGATGACGTCAGCAAGGCGTTATGCTGGCGTCATTAATGCCCTTTCCTTTTTATTTAAAATGTTTTCACAATTATTTGAATAAATGAAAATGCTGACAGGTGGGCCCTACTTGTAAGATATTTAATCTTTTTGGAAATGTTTTCTGAAATGATTAAATATATGACAAGTGGGTCCAGGTTGGAAAAATATTCCAAAAATGTTGTTTTAAAAATGATTTAAAATTGGGGAAAATCATACCTAATTCATTTTAAATCAGAAAAATATGTATAATATATCAAAATGTTTAGAAAAATAAGATATATCCAATAGACTCATAATCATGCATTGTTAATCAACTTACATGACAAGTTTAATTAGGAGAACAAAATAACCCCTCTCATATGCATCCGGGGTTTCTCCGAATTAGGGTTTGGACCCCTCGGACCCCATTTAAATTGCCAAGCATGTCTTAGGGTGTCATTTTAATACAATTTAACTTGTCATATCATCATCCTTGCTTGAGAATTGCACATATTCCATGTGTTGATTGTTGCTTCTTCTTTTTGGTGCTGGTTCTTCGCGAATAGGAACCGAGCCCAAACCTGAAGTCAACGCCACCGAAGAGCTGTACCGTTTCAACGATGGACAAGGCAAGCGTAGCCCCATCATTCTGTACCTATGTTTACAAAGTATTTCATTCTCGCTATGTGCATACGATTCCAATGTGGTCTTTTGTTTAAGATAGAGTATCCTATCTGCTGCATGTTCTCCTTTGTACACCAAGATACCGATTCACCGCTCCTAGCATAACTAGGGTTGAGCTTATGAGCGTTGCTAGTGCCATATTTCAGTCAAGCTTAGCCATGCTTAGTATTACAAGACCGATACATCCAGATGATGCATCGGAGATGCGATGAACCTAGTTTGATAGGATGTTGAGGTATGATCGGAGATGGTTAATAAACATGCTAAGGCAAGTATGGGAGGCCACGTGAGGACCTGAGTTCTCGCCTCTTGAACCAAGACGAGCGTACAACCACACGGGGGCCTGGAAACCCCCTCGACTCACTAACTTGCCTAGTAGATTCCATGAGTCACATAGTTCGGGCATTCCATTCGACATAGGCATTCTGGTTGTTCTCGAAGGAGGTGTTGGAGGTGCATTCATACAGGTGGTAAGCGTGGCCGGGAACAAGACAGACATGGCCTCCGTAATCTTGATCCCCGCACACATCTCTAGGGACCGACTTCGGGACTTGACCCGTTATGGCGGCATCTCCCTAGGGCGTGACTCATGGTCTCGGCAAAATCAAGGTAAAGGTCGTGGTCAACCACCTTCTGTCGGCCATCCAAGGAAGAGGGCTAATAATTTGGCATTAAGAGTCGGTTGGTATGTGTGGATAAAGTTGTGCACCCCTGCAGGGTAATAATCTTTTCAAAAAGACGTGTCCATGGTTATGGATGACTTGGAAACGGATTATGTGATCATAGAGAACTATAACCTAATGATAAAACTTGGCAACTAATGAGTGTTCTGGAATTTCTTCCTCCGGGTTCTTTGAGGGGGTATTCCAAGTTGAAAGGTTCTCATATGATGATGAAGGTAATATGAAGGAGCTATAATGTAGTCTTCTTACCCCTTTTTGGAAATGATCTGATTAGACGA
The DNA here is from genome assembly GCA_023614405.1 of Avena insularis. NCBI lineage: Eukaryota > Viridiplantae > Streptophyta > Magnoliopsida > Poales > Poaceae > Avena > Avena insularis. The sequence goes on along the minus strand of CM042690.1, from coordinate 257,767,783 downwards.
GCCTCTTCTCTCACTTGTTTTCAAACAAAGCTAGCTTTTGCAAAGTAACCACATAAAGCCTCTCTAAACCAATCATGTATCGTAGGTTACTAAGTCTTGCGGAGTACGTCTTGTACTCAGCCTTGCCGCGTTGATGTTTTTCTATAGATGAAGCTACTCCAACTGAAGGTGGTTTCTACATTGACGTCGATGAGTAGTTGGGGTTCCCGGGCAGCAGCCTAGGATCTATGGAAGGGTCGTTTTCTTATCTTTATGGCCTCTTAGGCCCTTTGCTAAGTTTGTTGTTTAGAACAACTTATTTTCTTCCATTTATTGGTGTTTGATGGGTCTTTGACCCCTGGTTTGTAATACTTGTATGCAGCTCAGTTAAGAGTGTACCTTAATAATGTATGGTTTGTATGTTCTGTAATGTTACCGAATTATTCCCTACATGTTTCGAGCTCGAGGTTGGGCTTATGTCAGATGAAGATCTGGTATTTGTCTAACCCTGATCCCGGGTTGTGACAGTTATTGAAACTCCTGATGATGATTTAGGAAGGAGTTTGGTCGATAATAATAATACTCCCGAAGTCATAGAAAAGATGGAAATGGATGATTATCTAGACTCCACACCTAAGGTGGAACCCGAGATGAATCAAAATTATGAAGAACTTATAAGGAAAGGGGATGAGGAACTTCCACCTCCTACTCTTAAAACCTTACCCAAGGAATTAAAATATAGGTTTCTTGATGAAACTAATAATTTCCCTATTATTGTAAGCTCTAACCTTGTAGAAAAAGAGGAGGAAAACTTGATGATGGTTCTCCGGATGCATCAGAATGCTCTTAGATATATGCTCTTGGATATTCGACAAGCGACCTCAAAGGGATTAGTCCCTTGATAGCCACTCATAGAATATTTATGGAAGAAAGAGCTTAGCCGGTTGTAGATTTTCAGAGGCGACTTAAACCTCACATGAAAGAAGAGGTAAGGAAGGAAGTAATACATTTATTAGATGCAGGAATCATCTTTAATGTGGAGGAAAGTGATTACCAAGTCATGTTCATTGTGTTCCTAATAAAGGTGAATTTACTATTGTTCGAAATAAACACAATGAGATGGTACCTACTAGAACCGTTATTGGCCATAGGATGTGCATAGATTATAGAAAACTTAATAATGAAACTGGAAAGGATCATTACCCTTTACGTTTATAGATCAAACTTTAGAGAGGCTTGCTATGCATTCTCATTTGGTGACCTAGAAAGTTATTCCGGTTTTTCTCAAATTGATGTTCACCCTGATGACCAACTAAAAAAACTTCACTTGTCCTTTCGATTTTTATGCTTATCGGCGTATGCCTTTTGGACTTTGAAATGCCCCCGCCACCTTCCAAAGGTGTATGACTGCTATATTTGTTGATTATGTTGAAAGTATTATGGAAGTATTCATGGACGATTTTTCTGTTTATGGAACTTCATTTAAACATTATCTCCATAACCTTCATAAAGTTTTGCAGAGATGTGAAAATACTAACCTAGTCTTGAATTGGAAAAATGTCACTTTATGATTCAAGAAGGTATAGTGCTTGGTTACAAAATTTGAAGTAAGGGTATAGAAGTTGATAAAGCAAAGATTGAAGTAATAGAAAGGCTCCCCCTTCTCAAGATGTAAAATGTATTAGGAGTTTCTAAGGCCATGCTGGATTTTATAGAAGGTTCTTTAAGAACTTCTCAAAAACTGCCAGACCACTAACCAACCTTCTGCAAAAGGATGTTGCTTTTAATTTTGATGAAAACTATCTTACTTCTTTCAACATATTAAAGCAAGCCCTTCTTGAAGCTCCTGTTATAAAACTGCCTAATTGGAAGAAACCTTTTGATCTATTCTGTGAGGCTAGCCATGAAGATGTTGGAGCAATTCTTTGTCAGTATGATCTATATGAACTCAATATCATTTATCATGCTAGTCGCACCTTAAATGGCGCCCAAAAGAATTACCCCATGGCAGAAAAGGAAATTTTTGCTATGGTTTTCTCCTGCGATAAGTTTAGACCTTATATTATTGAATCTAAGGTAAGGGTGCATACTAATCATATTGGCATGAAATAAATACTTGAAAGGACTGACATTAAGCCAAGGATGATCTGTTGGACTTTACTTTTGTAAGAATTAGATTTATAGATTCTCCAAAGAAAGGAAGAACTGGAGGAAACATCCATGGACATTGAGGAAATTGAACCACCTAGAGAGGTGTTTGATACGTTGCTAACGTATCCATAATTTTTAATGTTCCATGCTTGGTTTTATCTACTTTCTTATGTTTTGTCCACACTTTGGAGTACTTTTCATATGATTTCTTGGACTAACCTATTAACAAGAGCCACAGTGCCAGCTGCCTGTTTTCTACTATTTTTGGTTCCAGGAAAGTCAGAAAATGAATATTATCGGAATTCGACGGGACAAAAGTTGAAGTCAGTTTTTCACCGAGGGACACCCGGAGCCAGAATACGAGATGGAGAAGGGCCAGAGGGCGGCCACACCACCTAGCCGCACGGCCAGGCCTGGCCCACGCCAGGGGGTGGTGTGGCCAGCCCAGGCACCCCCTCGGCCTCTCCTTCCGCATATAAGATGCCTCCATTGCTTGCAACTTAAAAATAGCAATCCTTTGTTCATAGAACAGTCGTATTGTTTACTTTACACGCAATTCGTAATGCAATTATCCATTGCTTGCAACTTAATACTGGAGGGGGTTCGGATGATAACCTGAATGTGGATTATTAGTCATAGATGCAGTTAGATGGCGGTCTATGTATAATGTTGTAATGCCCAATCGAATCTCAAAGGAGTCAAGATGAGTAGTATATGCTTGTATGCTTTCTCGATGTTTGTCAATTGCCCCACTGTAATTTGTTTACCCAACATGTCATTTATCTTAAGGAGAGCCACCTCTAGTGAACTATGGACCCCAGTCCTTTCTTTTACTATCAATCTACAACCAACTGTTTACTGCTTTGGGTTTACTTTCTGTAAACTATTACTTTCTTCCACTCGATACGTTTAATCCCTTGTTTTCAGCAAAACCGGTGAGATTGACAACCTCGTCGCAAGTTGGGAACAAAGTTCTGTGGTTGTGTTATGCAGGTCTCCATGTTGCTGCTGGCACCGGTAGTGCGCCCTGCCAAAGTTCAGCTAGCTACACCTTTGGGGTGTTTCCTTGCTCCTACTGGTTCGATTAAACCTTGGTTTCATAATTGAGGGAAAACTTGCTGCTGTGCTCATCATACCTTCCTCTCGGAGTTCCCCAACAAGCTCGATATATTTTGGGCCATCAGTGTCATCCATCTGCATACCGTCAGGGACTACAACTCCTAAAATAAAATTTTCAATTTCTCTTTGTGTTGTCTGCAAATGAACAGATCATTCGTAGCTAGTTTCGAAGTATAGATATCGATCCCACAGGGATCCCAAAGGTAAGTGTTTATGAATGAAGTCTCTGTCACACCCAAAGTTGTCACATGTCTTCGAGTGAATTGACTGCAAGTATGGAAATGAGAATGGAATTTGGATTAAACTAAATGTATTTAAATAAAACTTACAATGTAAACTTTAGAAATAAAAACCATAAAAGTAAAGAACGATTTGATTGTTTGTTGTTTTCTATAGATGACAAAGAAGGCGCGGGGAGATACAGTTCATGGTGATAGTGGATCGTGCGGATGGACAAGTGATAAGTATAACAATTGTAATCTTATAAGTATATGTGTAGGCGAGCAACCCATAATTATCCAGAACTCCTCTTGGTAGATTTTATCCCAACTTCAATAATCCTACTAGTCTGTTACCAAAACCATGGTCAGACACTAGACGATTGAGACCCTTCAGGTTGCTTAGCAATTAAGCTCCTTGGATCGAACTAATGCAATAAGCACGGTGGTTCCTAGTTATCCTCGAGTCTACTAGTTTTCCATTGATATCCCCGTGTCACTCGGGGGTCGCCGATCTGCTAGCGAACAAGATCCTATCTATGTAGAACAAAGCATCATGTTGTCTGGGCCCTTAATTGGACAACAAGCATTAGGCATCCCACAGATAGTCAAGCACACATAATATAGTAATTAAAATGAATCATAAACTAATGGAAAATATATGGAGGCAGATCACATCTCACCAATCCCTTACATCTCCCACACCCAAGGAAGTTACTCACACATGATATAAGAAAGCATCATCGATATAATTAAATAAAGGGAGTTCTTCTCGATATTACCGTGGAGATCCACAATAAGAATAGAAAAGTAATCCAACACAATTCAAGATAGGAAGAAACAATCTCAAACCCTAATCTTGCAAGGTGAAGATATATCTCTCTCTCTCAAGTATAAGTAATGGCTATACGGGTGTGATGGCTAGGAGATCAAAGATCGTGGAGAGAGATGAAGAACGCCTTCCCCTTCTTCTCTAGATCTGTCCTTTCTCCTTTCTGGATGGAATGGTGGCTATTGTGTTATGATTTTGCGTCTAGCCTCTTCACGGAAGTTGTCTATTTGAAAAGACGGAGGCGGCGACAGCTATATGACGGGAACTATACGGCCGGAAAATGTTCCCGCCATATAGTTGCTCGTTAAAGCGTCTGTTTACCTCCCTTGATTGCTTCCAAAATGAGATCTGCTTGTGTTCTCCTGAATATTGTGTTTCCCTTGTTAAAACCTTTTGTTGATGTTCAGAACCTAAAACACACATTAAAAACCAAGTTTTGTTTGCTACCGAAGTATTAGCATTAGGTAAAGCTAGAAAATGATCAAATCTAGAGGAAAACCATCAATAAAAACCATCAAAAATATGTCGAATCTCATAGCTATCAAGCCCTCCAAGATTAGATGTTGCTCGCCCTCGAGTGACAAGAAAATAAGGAAGAATAGCGGAGATTCGAGACTGAAATAAAAGAACTTACAAGCTCGAATTGGTGTCAGATTCTTTTCTTCACAATTCCTGCAATCTTAAGCATGATCATACAAGTATTCACAAGATTGCACTGAGCCCACTTCCTAACCACGTATATCTTGCTAGCAAATAAATCATATGCTCGAGAAAGTTTCAAAAGTTTAGCTAGGAAAGTGAGACAAATCTTTTGGTGTCTCTCTTTGTTGAGAGATGAAAACTTTTTTGCTTTTGTTTCTTTAATCAATTAAGAGTACTCAAGTTGGCACCAAGAACATTCAATTTAAGAACAACTCATATATTCCCACGTCAAAATTTCAAGACTCTCAAAGCACCTTTTTCCTTTCCTTGCCTTTTAAAAACTTTAGCTCTTTCGTAGAGAAATCATGCCACTGTTTTTAACATGTTAATTGGGACTGTGTTGTGCACTCGTGACCATGCCAATAAATAATTGTTGAGCAATAGTGGGTTAGAGGAGTACTACAACTTCACTTGGAACGTGAAACCACGAGGATATTAAAATTTTACCCATCATAGCATTCTTGCTACAGACGTTTACATAACTCAATAGCCGAAATCAAGTGGTTTCCCACATTTAGATCGTTCGTTGGCCAGCAGAGTTAATAGTTCCCCATGGATCATGACAGTGTTTTAATGACATGCGTAAAGCAATATCTTACGGTAATTATTAGAAAAAGTAGTGGCATAATCTCTACTACTTCGAATCATCCATTTTATCAGACAATTTCATTCAAGGGTGCTATCGAGTCTATTTACATTAAGCTCAAATGGGATGGAGTAGTTCTAAAATCAAATACTTTGGGCTAAACATGGACTCAAATCATCTTTTGGATGCTTTTTCTTGTTGTAAAAGTGTAGGAAATATTTTTAACCAAGTTCATTGTTCATTGTTTCAAAGCTAAAAAGGAGACACTAGCAAAGGAATAGAATTTATAGGATAGCAAGCTAAGTGGGGAGTGACTCCAGTGCAAGCAAGTAAATAATTGTAGGATCAATTTAAAGTTGTAGAAAAGGTGATGAAAGGAATGTGATACCTCCTCTTGCTTGCTTCGTTCTCGTACTTGGGTCGAATCCCCTCTATATTTCCCTATTGCCAAGTAACCTGAAATTGAGAAATCTTCGAGAGAAACAAAGAAATGAATTTGCAATAAAAGTTACAACTAATTTTTTGTATTTTTGCTTTAGGAATGCAAGTAAACATGCAATTTTGAAGAAGTAAAATAAATCAAAAGAAGAAATAAAAATATGAATGCTAGGTTTGGAGGCTTTCAAACCTCCCCCAATCTTAGGCTATTGCCATGCTCAGTTGTTGTCGTCATTTGGCGGCTAGTGCGGATACTACTGGTAGTAGTTGGGGAAGTTGGTCATGAATTGACTGAAGTTTTGAGTTAAGGCACTCACATCTTCATTTACTCCTTGTAGAGTGTGGTTGATCTCCCCAACACGCTGGTTGAGCTGCTGAAATTCTTGATAGGGGACGTAGTTGAACCCCTACTGCAGCTGATTGGGCCATGGGTCCTAGGATCCCCCTGCTACTGCTGCCGCTATCCCTCCCAAGCAAGGTTGTATTTCTGCTCCTTCTCCTGCTCATCATCATCCTACTGCTCTCCTTCTTCATCTTCCTCTTGATCAGGCTGGAGTTCAGCCATGATCTTCATCACTTGATCCTTGGTGAGGATCCAAGTGTCCCTCTCCATAATCGAGAAGGCTTGTTGTGGCATCCCGCCAAAACCACTACTAGAAAATCGCGTTGTTTTTGTGCATTGCATCATCATGACCGCATGCTCATGTCATCATGCCACCTTGCATTTGGGCATCGTCATCATCTTGCATTCGCTTGCATAAAATTATTTTCGGAAAAACCGGATCATGTTTTCTAAACGCCCCGTCTATGTTCAAACACAAAACCCGGGTCTCCGAATTATTTTGTTTTGTCTGCTATCGGATTGCTAAAACCCTGTTTGAAATAAATAAAATGTTTAATTATTTTTAGTGGGGCAGTCGAACGGGCCGAATCGACCCGGACGACCACCCCCAGAATAAAACGGTTCGCCCGAAATCCTAAAACTACCCAGTCCTAATCTACCCACCCGCAGCCACATCACTCCCTCCAATCGGCTCTCGCCACATCAGCCTTGGCCATTCCCCCCCTCCACTCATCTTACACCTCACCTCCAACTCCACCCACCGCACCCACCAGCCCTCTCTCTCCACCCCTGCCTCGGCCCCAACCGACCCCACCCCACCGACACCCCGGCCCCACCAGCCTTTGGTCCCGCTTCCTCCTCTCTCCCCGCGAGCCGCCCGTCCCCCCCGCTTCTTCCTGCTCTGCCTCGTCATCGCCCTCCCTCCCTCTCCTTCAGCCACCGCCTGCCCGCCTCCCTCCGGCGTCGCCTCCCCGCCGCCCGCGGACCTCCCCTCCAGCGCCGCCGCAGCCTCCGGAGCCTCCCTTCTCTCCTCCCCGAGGTCGCTCGCGCCTCACCCGTCCGCCTCCTCCGCCCTGGATCACCTCCACCCGCCTCCGGCCGCGGCGCCGCTCGGCTCCCCGCCGCCGGCGCGTCCTCGGCGCTTCCTCCCCATCTCCTCCTGAGAGCTTCACCGGCCGCTGTGCTCGCCTCTGTTTCCCTCCTCGCCGCCGGCTTCCTCGACCAGCCCGCCATCGCCGCCATGGCGCGTCCTCCTGCGCCCGAACCCTCCGCTCCTCCCCGTCTGCAAGGCCGTCGACCACCTCGCCGGCGACCCTCCTCCGCGCTCCCCCGACCTCGCCCCGAGCGGAGCCGCCCGGGCTCGCCGGGCCTCGCGCCGACCTCGCCTGGGCCGCATCTGCGCCGCAGCGCCTCTGCTCGGCCTTCCGCGTGTAGCCCTGCGGCCGCCGCCTCCATCCGGTTCCTCCCGTCGTCCTCGGCTCTGCTTCGGGTCGGGCCTCCTGCGAGCCATGTCCTCTCCGGCCTCTGGTGCTCTGCAGCTGTACGAGACAGTACCAGAACCACCCCGCGTGTGCGCACGAGTGCAAACCAGCAGATGAAGGAACCTTCTTGGAGCTGTTGATAACCGTCTACATGGAAAGCTGAAAGATCATCTACACCGGAACGCCTTGGTTTGTCAAGATCTTCGTCATGGACCCCGATGACCGTGGCCGGGCCGAACCTCCCGGACGTCAAGCTCTTCCTCCTGGAACCCTGAAGACCCCGTTGTCGAGCCCCAAGTTCGCCACCGATGGTCAGGATGATACCCCAAGATCGCCTTCCCGGAATTTGACGCCTCGATCCTGCGGGCCCGAAGACCACGGACGCGACAAGGTCTACCTCACGGAACACCGAGAACTTCCCCCCTAAACGCCAAGTTCTTCATCCCGGAACGCCAAGTACTCCCTCGAGGACGCCGAGTACTTCACCCCGGACACCGAGACCCTGGACGACAAGTTCTCCTTCCCGGAAGCTTTGACGCTCGTGCGACAAGATCTACTTCCCCGATCCGAAGAACCTAAATCCCGGAGTCCGAGAACGATCCCATCGAACCCTGGACCCTGAGACCGAACCCCGAACCTCGGAACCCCCAAGATCTGCCGAACCCTAATGTGTGAACCCTTTCCCGAAAACCCTATTTTATAATATAATACAACTTGTCGCATATTAAATGTTCATGCATGCATATTGTCGTGTGGTTTGGGGGCCTTATGCCGATTCACCTCATAATTAAATATGGGGCCCATATGCGGGCAAATTTATTCTCATATTGGCCTCATTTAAATTTGTGTAGCGAAACGGTGCTATCTCTTGCCATGCTAAGACAACATTTAAATTGCGGGGGTATCTAAACAACATGAACCATCAAATTAATTGTCGGGACCCCGGTTCCGCTTAATCTTGACTAATTGCATCGCACCCTTGCCATGTCATGCATCATACATGCATCATGCCCGATCTTCTGCCGTCGTATTAAATAGTGCATCCGGTGTTTCTTCTAGTGTTTTGCTTCTTCGCGGATAAGGCCGTTGAGTTGATGTGAGCTTCGCCCCGATCTTCGGATGAACCTTCGGCAATGTTTTCAGGCGAGCATCTTCCCCTTTCTACCTATCTTACTTTTATAGTATTTATTCCCTCCTGTTGATCTCGCTATACGTGTTGCGTTGCTCTAGTTTTCGTACGTGATATCCCTTGCAGCCTCATATTGCCTTGGACACATCCTATTACCGTTGTTTGGTAGATAGTTGGACCTCGCGTCGTGATCGCTTGCTCAAGCGCTGTTATTGCGTCGCCAAGAACCACAGTGTTGAAGTAATTGCCGCATGTTGACGTTGGAGATGATCATGGCTTTACTTTTCGTTCACTTTAATTACTGTTTAACAACTAAAATTGAAGTAGGTAAGCAGAGGCACCGGTGGGTGATAGATAATATTTGGTTTCCGACCGCCCACTTGTGTCCCGTAGGACCCCGAGTTCTTGACATCTGTTCCGAGATCGAGCGCGCTAACCACAGGTGGGGAGATATGGGCCCCCCATTGATTATTACCTGATTTCAAAGTATTGTACTGGGGGCCACAAACTAGTTTGAGGTTTTATTTACTATCCTGTACTTATGCCATGCTTTACTGCTTTATTTAAATTGCGATGGATAGCACTGTCGCTTAGGATCGGGACACGTTTTAGCGGTGTCGACGGTCGATTTTGGGATTTTTGTCGTTCACAGCCGTCTACCCAAACCCTAAGTCCGTCTGAGACCGGCCGACTTTGTTGCGGGTGTACTTAGTGGGTGGCCCCGTGCTGCTTTGGGTGCAGGAGCGTCATGACGTAGACCCCGACATACCGATGGGTGTATGTTAACTGATCTGGCAAAAAAGGTCGAAGTGCTTGTGGATACTTTGGTGCACCCCTGCAGGGTTAAATCTTTTCGAGAAGCCGTGTCCGCGGTTATGGACGACTTGGAGCACAGTGCTTGATCATAGACAACTATAACTAAAGTTTATTGTTATAAATTGACTTGTATCCGATATGACTAGTAATCAGCTTCACTACAACGGAATGGCTAAGTAAAAGTACCAACAACTGCTGGGTTTTGGGGTTATCTCATGCTAATTGTATCTGACTAGTAAGTGTTGCAACTATCACGGAATGGTCAACTAAAAGTGCCCACTGCTTATTTTATCAGGATGATTATCTAAACCTGACTAGTAATTGCTGCAACGATAACTGAATAAATAAAACTACCAACTGTGTGAGTTCCTCGGTTGACTTCCTCGTTTGGTCTCGAGGGGGAATACCAGGATGGGATTGTTTGGTGTTAGAATCAGGTTGGTTCCGAATAGGTCTTTCTTACCCCTCTCTGATAGTCGCCAGTTGTATCGAGTCTCTATAGATTGTTTAGCGCATGTTGCGCTGCCGCTTCAGTCCACCATACCTATGTAGGCGAGACCCGCCGAATTCTAGCCTCGCCGTGTACTGGCCTCAGTACTGACGCTCCTCTTTTTCCTTTGCCCTTTGTCGGCACCCCTTTTGTTTTAGCAGGTTTTGAGATCGGCGTCGTTAGCGAGGTTACCCTTCCGGCTTGGCACAGGGGGTTATGGGCGCCATTGGTTATTCTTCGAGGCTCTTAGCCCCATTTGCATCTTGTCCGTAGTCGGACGCCATCATTTTCAAGGTGATTTGGATCTTTGTATAATATATCAGATTCTTGACTCCTGGAGTCGTGGTGTATATATCTGTTCTGTGGGTCCCATCGAGGACTGTTGTGTAATGTTATTACTTCGTTTTCCACCCGCACGAAAGTGCCTGGTGGGCACCTTTGAATCGTTTCTATGCGGGTTTGGCGAGTTTCGCTAAAACTTGCATAGGGCCGATTCTGAGGGTGTTACACTTGTGGATAGGGCAATGGAACCTGCTCACCTTATGCATCACTAAGATAACCAAACTGATATGCTCGAAGCCTCTTGTTATCTTGGTAAACACCAAGGAAGCCACAAGAAGTTAAATACTTGACATCCATAAGTTTGGAGCCGTCAACAGGTTGCATAATAGTTAATGTAATATTTAATGCATGGGAAAGGTGGGTTACCAATCCACCAATGTGAATGTCACCTTTCCTCTTGTTGCTCTAGTGATGAAAGTGTTAGATGAGTAGAGCTGCAGGATTGGGGCTTTGCGGTGCATTGGGGAAGAGTGCCTTGGTGATCATGGCCATGTTCGCATTGGCCATGGAGCCGGTATCTCCTCTTCCCAGCAGTGTATTGGCGAGGAACAAGGCGTAGTAGCGAATTGTTGGATTCTAAAATGGTGGACATCTTCTAGTAGAATTCCCTACCACCATTAACAGAAATAACCTCCCAAGTTTCTCCACTTGACACGCTATACATGTTCGTAAAAGTTGACTCCCCATCATGAGGGAAACCAAAAGCATCACAAAATTGTTGGAAAGTTATTTCATAATGCTGCTGGTTCATGGTGAAGCTTACAGTGCACACATTACCTTTCTCTTGTGGTCATCATAGAAGGAGGCAAGGAACTCATAGGTGAGCTCGGTGTAGGTATTGTGGCTTGCATAGGCGAGTAGTGTGATGACCCACAAGTATAGGGGTGTATCGTAGTATTTTCTATAAATAAGAGTGTCGAACCCAACGAGGAGCAGAAGGTGTTGACAAGTGTTTTGGATCAGGAATTCTCTGTAAATACTTAGCAAATGGATTTTTAGGGGTTTTTGATAATGCAGATAAATAAAGTGCGAGTAAATAAAAGACATTAATAATAATTTCAGAAAGTGGCCCAATCCTTTCTTTAGCAAATGACAAGCCGGCTGTATTACTTAAGATGACCAAACGTTCTCGAGGACACATGGGAATATTGTCAAGTGCTTTCGCTTCAAATAGTTGATTAATCTTCTTGAGTTGGATAAGTGTTGGGTGGGTGAACCTGTGCTAATGTACCGACCTTACTAGGACTAATACATACTTGTGATTATACCCCTTGCAAGCATCCACGACTACAAGAAAGTAATTAAGATAAAAACCTAACCATGGCCTTGAACTCTGAGATCCTACACTCCCTTATGCAAAGGTTTCCTAACGGGGGTTCAGGTTTCTGTCACTCAGGCAACCCCACGATTAGTAGCCAAATACACATTGCATTCCCCTAGGCCCATAAAGGTGAAGTATCATGTAGTCTACATTCACATGACACCACTAGAAGAATAGCACCACAACTTAAATATCAAACCATTAAATCTTTCTCAACACAATTCCACTACTTACAACATGACTTCTCCCATGTCCTCAAGAACTAAACGAACTACTCACGAGACATCATATGGATCAAGATCAGAGATGAAATAATGATAAGTAAAAATCTGAACATGAAAAATAATTCAATGGTTCCACTCAAATAGCATCAACTACAACAAGTAATCAACACCGAGAAAGTTTCCCCTAAGAACTATGCAAGATTCAACCCAATTGTTACAGCGGTCCGGAGTGGTGGTGATGGTGTTGGTGGTGATGATGGTGGAGATGATGATGATGATCCTGATGAAGTCTAGCTTGATGATAGTGTGGATGGCGACGATCTCCCCTCTCCGGGAAGGAATTTCCCCAGCAGATTTCTGCCTGCCAGAGAGCTCTTTCTCTCTCTGTAGTTTTTGCCCCGCAGAGGCGGCGGAATATTTCTGTGGTCACTCCCCGAGTCTTAGGGTTTCGAGGGGATTATATACACCAAAGTGCGATGCCAGAGGTGGGCCAAGGTGGCCACACCACCTGGTGGCGCGGCCAGGGAGGGCCCGCACTAGGGGGTGGTGTGGGCCCCCTATGGCCCATCTCCACTCCTCCTTCTGGCCTCCTTCGTCTTCTAGAAAAATAGGAATTTCCGTATATTTTCTGGGATTTTCTGATCTTTGCAAATATTGCATCTGGATAGTGCTTTTTCCATTAGAATTCTGACTCCGGTGGTTCATCCTCCAAAATTCATCAATCATGCAAAAATAGTTGAAATAACATAAGTATCATCTCTTAATATGAAATATATCAATGAATAACGGTAAATTATGATATAAAATAGTGATGCAAAATGGACGTATCATAGTGCTAGCCTTCAATTTGCAAATATGAGGTCGAAGTCCGCCCTCAACCCTATCGCGGTGAGAAATCTATCATCGGCCCAACGTGTGGGCAACATCCTCCTTGATGAAACTATGGCCAACTTGGGGTTGAGCTCGGCCCGGTGCCCCGAACTCTCGCCATGTTGGCGCTTGCTCTTGCGAAAAATGTTACCAATTTTGTTCATCTTGATGCACTGAACAATTTCACCATAAAACCATAGGCAAATAGTTTGTACATGATATATGAACTATTCTACATGGAAAAATTCAATCCTAACGTGAGAAATTAATAGGAAAAACAAAACAAGCTTGAGTTCATCCACTAGATAAATGTGAGAGTTTCAACCATGGAATTCTAAAAATAAAGCATGAATATGGAGAGAAACATATCGATCTGTTGATTCCCCCAGACAAACGAACGAAATCTGTGAAGAATCAAGAGTTCTAGGTGGGTTTTGAGAGGTTTGGAGAGAGAGTATGAGAGAAAAAGTGAGGAGGGAGAAGAAACCTAGCCGCCCTGGCGCGATTATGAGGTCGCGCTGAACTATACGGCCGCAACTATACGGGCGGGATATGTAGTTCCCGCCATATAGTTGCGGTGGCGCTGCCAACTAGGGTTTCTTTATGCCAGAACACAGCTATACAAAAACAACTATACGACCAGATCATAATGATCCCACCGTATAGTTGGTCATCAAAACTTCTGTATCCTTGAGATAAATTTTCTAAAATAGGCATCAATATCTATATGACCGGAACTATACGGCTGGAATTTTTATTCCCGCCATATAGTTGGTCGTTAAACCATCAGTACCTTTGAGAAGAAATTCGATGGAGGCATCGATATCTATATGGAGGTAATATTTATTCCCGCCGTACACTTGGTCGTTAAATCCTCTGTACCTTCGAAAGAAAATTTGTTGATGGCAAATATATCTATACAGCCAAACTATACGGCCAAAATTTTTATTCCCGCCGTATAGTTGGTCGTTAAACCTTTAGTATCCATCAAAAAATTATATTTCTTCGAGAATACCTTCTTATCCTGAAACTTAGTGAAACACCATGTTTTTGACAGAAAAATGATAGTAAAAATTGTTGACCAATAACAGCATGTATAGAGAAGGATTTCTAGTACTACCTAACTTCTTGTGCTTAACTGAGATTTACTTTTTAATCTGAACTAAATGATTAAGCTAATTTTTATAGATAACTCAAACTTTTATTTTTATATTTATTCTACACTTGTCCGATCAATGTTTCTACTACTTTTTGACAGTTGCATCTTCACGGGCGCGCTTCCGCAAGAATGTCTATGAAAAAGTTGTAGGAATGCGATGAACATTTTATTATTTAGTTTATTTTATTGATGTGGTGGGTTGACTCCCATTAAGCATTTTATTAAGAATGGTTGAATAACTCGACCCCTACATTGTTCTCGAATTCTTACCTTGGGTTGCCCCTTATCAAAGGCACTTACCACATGAACTCGTTTTGCCGGTGGAATATATATTTCTCCTGCTTCTAGCTTCTTTGGAAAATACCAGATGATTTCAGCATCATAGACATGGAAGATTATTTTTCCCTAGGAACAATCAACTGACGCTCCTGTAGTACTAAGGAAAGGTCTTCCAAGTATTATGGATAATTTTTCATCCTCTGGCATTTCAAGAATAATAAATTTAGTGGGAATAACATGCTCACCTATTCTAAGTAGAACATCCTTAATCATACCAATGGTTTGTTTAGTGGACTTGTTAGCCATCTGTAAGTGATAGTAGTAGGGGAATACTCCCCTAATCCTAACTTTTTATATAGGGAATACGGCATTATACTAACTCCTGCACCTAAATCACACAAGGCATTGTGAATATCATTTTTGCCAATTGAGCATGAAATAGTTGGTATTCTGGGATCTTCCGATTTAGACAATAGCTTCCCATTAGCAGGATAACTAGTCACCATGGCAACGGTTTCAGTTATTTCTTTCTTTCTATTAAGAATATCACGGAGGAATTTAGAATAGGTGGGAACTTTTATTGCATCCACAAATGGAATTTCTAGACGAAGATCACCAAGTGCCTTTTTGAAAGAATCATAGATTACCTGATTATGTCCTTTCTTTTTTCGATCTAGATAAGGAAGCTTTTGCTCACCTTTCTTATTCTTGTCTTTTACCTTTTGTGGGGGTTCAGGCTCTTTTGTTGCTTTCTTTTGTTGTTGCTTATCGCTTCTCTTCTTTTCTACTACAATAACTTCATCTTCATTGCTTGTTTCTTTTTCTTCTTTTGGATCAACCGTCTCTGCATTAGAGTCATCACGGTCATCATGTGCATCATATTGGTCCTCCTTGGTTTGATCTTGTGTTTCTTGAGTAGTTTCATCTTGAGGATCCACCAGTGTATCATATTCTTGGCTTGCTTTGAGCAAGGCTTTCTCCTTTCGCTCTTTTTCAGCTTCATATTCTGGTGGTCCTAATGGTACTGTAACAACTACACCTCTTCTTGTAACAACATTAGTAGAAACAGGAATATCTATATCATCTTGAAGAAAACATTGATAACCAGATGCTATTTGTTCACATTGGATTTCAATCATAGTGAGATACTTGTGAAATAACTTTATTTCTTGGCCAATCTCATCATAATTTTTTGTGAGTTCCGCCAAAATATTTTTATGTTTTTGAAAATGCTTATGCAGGTTATTATGAGATTTTGCTTGTCGATGTTTTAATTCTTGAAAAACTTTTCTAGTTTCATCTTCTTCAGTAAAAACTTGTAGCAAGTCTACTTTGTTTTCCTTAACAAGTTCAGAAGGTATACCTTTTTCTTTCATTGTTTTGCATACTTCAGGCATACGATCAGGATTTATATGAAGCATCCCTTTTTCTAGCTTAGTGTCGAAATCATGATTGTATATAGAATCATTCTTAGCCCTAGTAGACATTAATTCCAAACATGCTTTGACAGTTAAAGTATTAATCGATCCTCCTGCTAATAAGTCGAGCAACTCTCAGCTTTGAGTATTAAGACCATGGTAAAATAAATGGAAAATAGTTGATTCATAATACCCATGATTAGGGATTCTATTGATCATTCGAAAGAATCTATCCCTAGCTTGTGGGTAGTTTTCTCCCACGTTCTGACTAAAGTTGCCTATATTCTTTCTAGTTTCAGTTACCTTTTTAAAATGATTAAAACTATTTATGAATTTGACAATACAATTTTCCCAACATTTAATGTAATGATGAGGGAGAGAATATAACCAGTCTAGAGCTTTACCTTTAAGAGACTAACGGAAAAAATTTAGACAAGAGAAATCTTTTGGCAAACCTTTTGGTCCAAGTGTTGTCATCAAATCAAACAACTCTTTGATATGTCTTCATGGGTCTTCATCTTCCCTTTTACTGAAAGGTTTTCCTGCAAAATTTTAATAATTCCACCATCAAATCGATATTCTCTAACTCTAGGGATAAGAAATTCTACTGGTTGTTTAAGGAAAGCAGTGTTTGGAGCACTATATTCCCTGAGAGTTTTCTCAGGTTTCTTGGGAGTTGTCCTATAAATGGACATGATTTCCATAAAATCACTTAGGTTTTCAACATCAAATTTGTCTGATCTTAAAAGTTTTTCAATAATTTCTTCATGCCTTAGAATAGACACGCACTCAAAATAATCTGGTAAATAAGTACTACCAGAGCGTGTAGACCCTTTGTCTCCTAGGGAGACTATTTTGTAGTAGTAACACCTGAAATGTCAAGAGACAAACACTTAGCGCTTAGATCCCTTGCAATGGTGCCAGAAAATAGCTTGATGTCTGCAAGTGCACAGATAGTTTGTAGATAGTTTTAAAGTATAGAAATCAATCCCACCGGGAGCCCAAAGGTAAGTGTTTATGAATGAAGTCTCTGTCACACCCAAAGTTTTCACATGTCTTCGAGTGAATTGACTGCAAGTATGGAAATGAGAATGGAATTTGGATTAAACTAAATGTATTTAAATAAAACTTACAATGTAAACTTTAGAAATAAAAACCATAAAAGTAAAGAACGATTTGATTGTTTGTTGTTTTCTATAGATGACAAAGAAGGCGTGGGGAGATACAGTTCATGGTGATAGTGACTGTGCCAGATGGACAAGTGATAAGTATAACAATTGTAATCTTATAAGTATATGTGTAGGCGAGCAACCCATAATTAGCCGGAACTCCTCTTGGTAGATTTTATCCCAACTTCAATAATCCTACTAGTCTGTTACCAAAACCATGGTCAGACACTAGACGATTGAGACTCTTCAGGTTGCTTAGCAATTAAGCTCCTTGGATCGAACTAATGCAATAAGCACGGTGGTTCCTTGTTATCCTCGAGTCTACTAGTTTTCCATTGATATCCCCGTGTCACTCGGGGGTCGCCGATCTGCTAGCGAACAAGATCCTATCTATGTAGAACAAAGCATCATGTTGTCTGGGCCCTTAATTGGACAACAAGCATTAGGCATCCCACAGATAGTCAAGCACACATAATATAGTAATTAAAATTAATCATAAACTAATGGAAAATATATGGAGGCAGATCACATCTCACCAATCCCTTACATCTCCCACACCCAAGGAACTTACTCACACATGAGATAAGAAAGCATCATCGATATAATTAAATAAAGGGAGTTCTTCTCGATATTACCGTGGAGATCCACAATAAGAATAGAAAATTAATCAAACACAATTCAAGATAGGAAGAAACAATCTCAAACCCTAATCTTGCAAGGTGAAGATATCTCTCTCTCAAGTATAAGTAATGGCTATGCGGGTGTGATGGCTAGGAGATCAAAGATCGTGGAGAGAGATGAAGAACGCCTTCCCCTTCTTCTCTAGATCTGTCCTTTCTCCTTTTTGGATGGAATGGTGGCTGTTGTGTTATGATTTTGCGTCTAGCCTCTTCACGGAAGTTGTCCCTTTTGACAAGACAGAGGCGGCGACAGCTATACGACAGGAACTATATGGCCGGAAAAATATTCACACCGTATAGTTGCTCGTTAAAGCGTTTGTTGGCCTCCGTTGATTGCTTCCAAAACGAGACTTGCTTGTGTTCGCCTGAATATTGTGTTTCCCTTGTTAAAACCTTCTGTTGATGTTCAGAACCTGAAACACACATTAAAAACCAAATTTTCTTTGCTACCGAAGTGTTAGCGTTAGGTAAAGCTAGAAAACGATCAAATACAGAGGAAAACCATCAAAAATATGTCGAATCTCACAGTATCACTTTGCAATGGTTTCAGCAATCTCTTGCGACCAACCTTTTTCAAAGGGAAAAAGAAAAGGTTGATTCAAAAATTAAAAGGAGACTAAGGTACCCAAGTAAACTCATTTCCTCTAGATGAACAAGATGTTTAAAATCTTGATTCATCTTTGTTCTGGATGATTGTGTTCCTTTCCTATTCATATTTTTTGGTTTCCTAGTGTTATTCCAAAGTTACTGCCAGTTTTACGAGTCTGGTATGGGCAGATGGTATGACCCGACCCGTCCGTACCACTACTCGTTGAACGGTTAGTACGACTGGCCCGTTTTAAGAGTTTCGGTATGACCGCACCGTATAGGCGCACCCAACCGTACGACAGGTCGTTAGTTACTTGTGTTATCTCATTTGTTTGGTTTATTACTTGTAAAAAAACGAAGTCGGTAATCACTAGTATGGTCGGCCCATAGGATCGGACCATACTTGCGGGTCCCGTACGGGCGGGTCCCGCCCGTACCACTTGGTCGCTTGATTTCTTACCGACGTTGAACAATCAAGTTTTGGAAAAGGACCTGGTACGGGCACGTCGTACGGGTATCTGCCCATACCAGTGGTCGTTATAGTTTCATTTTCTTCCTTTTTATCTTATTTTTTTCCTTATTTGTTGGGATTCTTTTCTTGGCCGATCCTTTTTTATTTCAGTGCAAGTTTTTCCCTGTTTCTGACCCTTAATAAGCCTCCCTAGAGGTCTTCATCCCTCTTATATCAACAGATCCAATCTACTTGATGCTCTACCCAGTTCTAGACAAAGTCAAACATCTAGGTCTCATGGCTCTTTCGTGGGATAGCTTCCAGACTTCCTCCACTGAAGCAGATGACTGTGATGCTCAGGGCCTAAGCCCGAAGAATAAGAGGTATGCTTATTGAAAGGAATATGCTCGAGGGGCAATAATAAAGTGGTCATTATATTATATTCCATGTTTATGATAAATGTTTATTTCTCATGCTATAATTGTGTTAACCGAAAACGTTAATACATGTGTGTTTAATAAACAAAGAAAAGGTTCCTAGTAATTCCTCTCTTTACACTAGCTTGTTGATTAACAGATGATCAAGGTTTCCTGATCATGACATTGGATGTTGTTAATAACTAAACGAGATCACAACATTGGTGGAATGATGTGATGAACATTCTACCAAAGTATAGTAACATGATCATGCCATTATGTTTACATTGCTATAACGTTATTCGAAGTAACTCTAATCCTTAGACCATGAGATCACATCAATCACTAACTCAGGAAGAGTACTTTGATTCTATCAAACGTCACACCATAACAGGGTGATTATAAAGATGTCTTCATGTACTTGGAAAGTCTTAGTTGAGGATCATGGATCAAGAGTGGGATTTGTCCATCCTGATGACGGAGAGATATACTCAGGGCCTCTCGGTGATATCACATTAACATAGCTTGCAAGCAAGTGATAACGATCACTAAGAATGTTATATGACAGGAACAAGAAAAGATTACTTGTCAGTAACGGTATCGAACTAGGTATGGATGATACCAAATGATCGGATCTCGGACAAGTAAAATATCACGAGACAAAAGGAATTGGTTACTGCAAATAAAGGTTCATGTGATCACTAGTTTATCGTTTGAGCTGGTGAGAGTCATTATGGATCTCCAGGTCCCGCTAATGATTATTGATCGGAGAGTGTCTCAATTATGTCCACTCATCTCGTGAACCCGTAGGGAGACACACTTAAGGGTAGTCGACGCATTTGAGTGGATAGGGAACATCGGAGAAAATACTGGACAGTGTAGGAATTGTTCTAATAAATCTGCCAGAATAGTTTTGGTGTATCAGAATATTGCAAGGGGATAAAATGTAAATGTGTTCAATAAATGAAGTACTAATTAAATGAAGTGTTCATTAAATTGAGTGGCATTAAACCAAGTGAATTAAAGTGCTTTAGTGGAAGGACCTTTG
Source organism: Avena insularis (assembly GCA_023614405.1). Lineage (NCBI taxonomy): Eukaryota > Viridiplantae > Streptophyta > Magnoliopsida > Poales > Poaceae > Avena > Avena insularis. The sequence goes on along the minus strand of CM042690.1, from coordinate 257,747,534 downwards.
ATTTCTTGAGTGGAAATTAAATGAGAGATGAGTGGAGCTAAATGGATGTGAGTTGAGTGTCCACCCACATAAATGGGGGAGAGGTGGGGGAACCACCATGGCTGGTGCACCGTGGCCCTTGGGGCTTCCCCTTCACCTATAAAAGGCCCCTTCATCCTCCTCTCATCTCACTCATTCTCCCTTCTCTCATATGCCCTTTGGTTGGCATCTTCCTCCCCTTTCTAGCTTGTCCATTGCCACGAGCATGGTTCTTAGGAGAATCCCTACTCAATATCTTCTCCACCACCATCATCACCATGTCGTATTGTTGTCAGAGTTCCTGAGGATCCTCTACTTCCGCTGCCGAGCTGGAGCGAAGGACAAAAGTCATTGGCACACCGTATGTGTGACCGATTACAGAGGCACTGCACTTGTGGCATTGTCATCGCGTCCTTGAGGACGGTCATGTACACTCTACAACATCCATGTTTGTTTGCGGGAACATTATCCTGCTTTACGGTCTTCGAGGGTGAGTCCATATGAAATTGTTACAAGTATCACCTAGATTCGATCTTGGCAGTTGTAATCGTAGTAAATTTTTTGTTTTCTATGCAACGCACCCCATCAGTGGTATCCGAGCTATGTATATGCGTAGATGCTTTATACGGTTAGAACACATATGAATATGTGGGCGCTGATGATCATGTTATTGCATCCTTCATGTATTTTGGATATTAGCGGCATAGTGGTACGAAGCGGCCCCGACTAACTTTACATGTCCTCGCACATGAGACATGTTCCATGCTTGATATGCAACTAGTTTTGCATAAGTGGCTAGCGGGGTTCTGTCTCTCCCACTATAGTTGATATCTGATTTACAATGGGTTGCTAACAATTTGATTATCATCGTTGTGGTTCCATGTTCGTAGGTAAGATCGATTCTATCTTCAAAAGTCCAAAGCCACGTAAAATATGCAAAAGATAAATTATAAGCATCTAGTTTTAGTTTTGCTGGGCATGTGTCATGATATGGTAAATGTTATAATTTTAGTATAGTAGGATACTCTCGGGAATTATAAAAAAGTAAGTGGGAGCACCATAGACCTTGGAGTTATGCAAATGGAATGATAAATATCATACCATGATGCACAAGATAGTGATCAAAGTGCAAGAACCATATCATATCACTTTATGCATATGATGTTTGTTTGCATCTTATTTATGCGTATGTATTGTTTAGATCTTGGCGATAGCATTATAAGATGATCCCTCTCGCTAAATATCAAGATAATAATATGTTATTTTCCTTAGTATGCACTGTTAAGAAAGTTTGTCGTTTCGAAGCACCACGTGATGATCAGGTGTGATAGACTCTACGTTCGCATAGAACGGGTGTAAGATAGTTTTACACACGCGAGTACTAAGGTTCTTACTTGGCGAGCCTAGCATGTACAGACATGGCCTCGGAACATGAACCAAAAGGTAAAGCATGAGTCATACAAACTATATTATGTCCATATGATGCTCGCCATTGGAGCTGCACCACCTCACGTGATGATCGGACGTGGTGTAGTGAATTTGGTTCGTGTAATCACCAAAACGACTCGAGGGATGTTGTTTTGAGTGGGAGTTCAATTTAGTAATTTGGATTAATCTGAACTCAATATATCATAAACTAAATCTAAGTGAATTTGCATAGTTCGTTGTAGTCACTGGTGATGACCCACAAGTATAGGGGGTGTATCGCAGTATTTTCGAGGGAAGTGAAACCCAATTTATTAATTCGACACAAGGGGAGCCAAAGAATATTTATAAGCCTTAACAGCTGAGTTGTCAATTCAGCTACACCTGGAAACAATCTTGCTCACAGCAGTTTATCAGTATGCTGGCTCGTGGTTGATGTAGAGCTCGTTGGGAACCCCAAGAGGAAGGTATGATGAGCACACCAGCAAGTTTTCCCTCAGTTATGAGACCAAGGTTTAATCGAACCAGTAGGAGCAAGGAAACACCCCAAAGGTGTTACTAGGTGAGCTTTGGCAGGCGCACTACCGGTGCTAGTAGCAACGTGGATACCTGCACAACACAACCATAGAACTTTGTCCCCAACTTGCGATGAGGTTGTCAATCTCACCGTGTTTTGCGGAAAACAAAGGATTAAACGTATCGAATGGAAAGAAGTAAAAGTTTGCAGAAAGTAAACACAAAGCATTAAAAGATTGTAGATTGTATGTAAAGAAAAGGACCGGGATCCATAGTTCACTAGAGGTGGCTCTCCTTAAGATAGATAACATGTTGGGTAAAAAAATTACAGCCGGGCAATTGACAAACACCGAGAAATCAATACATGCATATACTAATCATCTTGACTCCTCTGAGACTTGATTGGGAATTACAACATTATACATAGACCGCCATCCAATTGCATCTATGACTAATAATCCACCTTCAGGTTATCATCCGAACCCCCTCCAGTATTAAGTTGCAAGCAACAGATTATTGCTTTACGAACTGCGTGTAAAGTAAACAATACAATTGTTCTATGAACAAAGGATCGTTGTTTTCTCCCTAGTAGCAACAACACATCTAGTACCTTAGAGATTTCTGTCACTTCCCAGTTACGGAGGCATGAAACCACTATCGAGCATAAATACTAACTCTTGGAGTTGCTAGCATCTACTTGGCCAAGATAGCTGCTAACAACGGAAAGCATGCAAGATCTCAAATAACAAAGACATGATAGAATCAATAATCAATCTGAAATAGCATCTCAATATCCATCGGATCCCCGCAAACACAACATGTATGGATTACAAATAGATGATCTTGATCATGAACGGAGCTCACAAGATCTAAACATGAAAGCACAAAGGAGGAGAAACCAGCCATCTAGCTACTACATGGATCCGTAGTCCAAGGATGAACTACTCACGCATCACACCGGAGGCTTGTATGTTGATGAAGAAGGCCTCCAGGGTGAAGTCCCCTCTCCGGCAGGGTGCCGGGAAGAGCTTCAGATCCCTCCCGATCTAGGGATGGAGATGACGGCGGCTACAGACTCTTTCATGGATTTTTGATCGGGTACTTAGGGTTTTCGTCCTGAGGGCAATATATAGGCGGAAGGAGAGGCCGAGGGGGTGCCGGGAGCGGCCACACCACCCCCTAGCGCACGCCAGGCCTGGCCGCGCGGCCAGGTGGTGTGGTGGCCCCCTGGCCCCTCTCCGTCTCGTATTCTGGCACTTGATGACATCTGGAAAAATAGGCACTTTGGCTTTTGTCCCGTCCAATTCCGAGAATATTCATTTTCTGACTTTCCTAGAACCAAAAACAGCAGAAAACAGGCAGCTGGCACTATGGCTCTTGTTAATAGGTTAGTCCAAGAAATCATATGAAAAGTACTCCAAAGTTGGAACAAAACACAAGAAAGTGGATAAAACCAAGCATGGAACATCAAAAATTATAGATACATTTGCAATGTATCAACATCCCCAAGCTTAACTCCTGCTCGTCCTCGAGTAGGTAAGTGATAAAAACAAAGAATAATTTTTGAGGTGACATGCACCATTAAAGACTTGATCAAAGTATTTGTAAAACATTCAAAGCTAGGATCATAGTACTTCAATCATAACATGAAAGACAAAGTTCTAGCAATAAGCAAAGAAACTTTGATGCAACATGAAAAGGCACAAATAAAAGATTCATGAATAACAATGCTTTGCAAGACGTTTGTTTGTTTCACATAAAGAAAACATAGCATAAACGTATTCAGCTTGTCCCTCAATAGAGTAGCAAATATAAATGCATAGGACACCTTCAAAGTTCATAAGAGTGACTAGATACTATAGTTTCAAACAAGCAATAACAAGTTATGCATCAATCAACTAGTCTTGGGACAATGCACATAGAACTAAGAATGGCCACTATGCTCTCAAAGTAGGTGCATAAAGATAGAAGGTGGAGACTCAATATAATGGTGGAAGAAAGGCCTTTTGTAAAAAGGAAGTAGGGATTCAAGTCTCATAAAGAGCTTCCAAAAATTATGGTACTTACAGCTTTCAGCTCTCATTGCCCCTATCATAAGCATCTTGAAGTGATTAAGGTTAAAGTGAACAAACTATGGTGTACATGCTTGACGAAGTATAAGTCAGAAATCTCATGTCCCTTGTATACGAGGGCCACTCCTCATGCTACTCAAGTTTAGTCATCGGTAAGTTCTTGTCATTGTAAGTACATGTGTATCATTGAGAACCGCCAACGAGGTACCCCTTGCCCAATGATACGGAAGAATCCCCATATCAAAATGACAAGGCAAGCAAACAACGAGCATCTCAGCATTCTTCTTATTTACCATGGGAATATACTGCTTTTTCCTCTCTTTCCTCTTTTCATAGTATCTCTTTTTTTCTTTTCTCTTTTTTTCTCAATATAGGACTCTTTTTTTATAAGAAGAATGCTTCATAGACAGCTCATTATGGTTACGCTGCAGGTTTCCACCATGTCAGCATGGATTAGACCAGCGGCCCAGGCGTTTCTCTAACACATATACATAACTCCATGGACTTACAAGCTCCCCTTTCATTTCACACCGACAACATCCATATACAAAAGAGCATGATATCAACTAGGTACAAGTACCAAGTGCAATGTTGAAAGCGTTCCCCATGAAAGCATGGTTCTGCTAATTCCCAACAAATAAGTGCAAGCATATACAACATAGAAGACACAATGGTTCAAGTTTATTTAGGGCAAGTAAAGTAAAGTGTGCCATCAAGTTCGTGAGAGCTTTAATCACTAGTTTTCTCATAACAAGTGGAAGGTAAACAAAAGCATGAATATACTTGGAATAGCATAAGCTAGTAGGTAGGTGTGGTGGTATCTTTGGAATAACTTGGTTTAGGGAGTTGGATGCATGAGTGGAACTCATACTTGGTGGTGGAGGCTAGCAAAAGACTGGGAGCGACAAACTAAGAGAGCAATAATGGCCATAATCATGTAGAGCGACAAAACATCATTGATCAAAGCATAAAGTGATACTACAAGTTGAAAACTAAAGGATCATAAAGGCTATGGTGACTTTGGATAGTCATAACATGGTGTGAGCATGTGCCAAGTCAACCCAAATAAAGCATCAAAGGAGAATACCACTATACTATGCTTTAATATGCTAAAACAACGCATGATTCATCCAAGGCACATTAAGCAATCTCAATTGTTTATAAAAATTCATTATACAGCAAATAATACTAAGCATAAAGCCAAAACAATATCAAGCATGGCATGACAAAGCATAGGCACAGTCGAAAACAAGCTCTTTTTACCATATAAGCATGAACTTTCCTACTCTTTTCCAAATCAAACCAAACTAAATGCAAACCAAAGTGTGAAAGAGGGGGTCCAACCAACTTATTCAGAAAACTAAGCAAACCAAGCAAACTAAAACCAAAACAAAAAAGAAAAAGAAGACGCTCCAAGAAAAACACAACTGTGCATGAAACAATAAAAATGAAGTGTCTGGAAGAAACCTGGAATTTTTATTGATGAAGAAGGGGATGCCTTAGGCATCCCCAAGCTTTGACGCTTGTACTTCTTGGATATTTCTTGGGGTGACACGTGTGGCATCCCCAATCTTGATCTTTAGTCCATCCTTCATCTCATCACTCATTCCTTCCATATACCTGAATTTTTTCCTTCATACAAAACTTCACACAATCTCATTAGCAACATTAGTGCACTTAAGATAAATAAGTCTTAAGGTTCAGTTCTAACACCAAATAAACTTCCATTAGAACACTAGCTACTGTAGCACTTCCCTCAAAAATCTCAATTCCCCAAAAGAACTCAAGAAGGAACCAACAAGAAGCAAATGCAGAAAAAGGCAGAAATCTGTCAACACAGACCAGCAGGTAAAGACGAATTTTTTCGAAGATCTTCTGTTGCTCAAATAAAAAAGTGTTGAACTAACATAAGTTAGATAACAACCTGGGGAAGAAGCACAAAACATTACAGCTCAATCCGACGTACAGAGCTCTCTCAGGAATTTTTACGGTGAAGCACAGAAATCTTTTTCGAGACAGCAACTTTCCCAATCATTACTTCACTCTCACTAGAGGTTACTCTTGGCACAAAAAGTAAATAAAAAGGATAAGGAGAGGTTATTACAGAGGTAATAACTTCCAAGACTCATCTAAAACTTTTGGGTTATCTCCCAACAAGTACTTTACTTTAACGCCTTTAAGTTAGGCATAAGAAGCAAAGAAAGAATCAAGTGTTTTCAAATGAAGAAGCATTAAGATCAATACCAGAAATATTTTCAACAAGGCAAGGTATATCATCCAAGTAAGTTCTAGAGGATCCTCTCTCAATGCTCTTAGGTTCACTATTCTCATAAAAAGGGTTCGCAGGAACAATCCAATCAAGATTCTTTTCTACGACATCATGTATTGCTACTAGTTTGAAGGGTATTGGTATCTTAGGTTCCTCCCCATTAGGTTCGGTTTTGTTCATCTTTTCTCGTGTACCAACCACATCTACACATGAGCCTAGCATATTGAAACGTTCAAAAACTTTTCTATCTTCTTTGGCAACATCATAGAACTCCTTAAACAAAGTTTCTAGAATAAAATCCCTCTTTTCAGGGTCTTCAATTTCTCTAAGCTTAAGAAACATTACTTGCATTAAGGGGTTGAGGTTAACAAACCTAGCTTCTAACATGTGAATTAAAGAAGCTGCAGCAATCTCATAGTTTGGAGCAAGTTCTACAAGGGATCTATCCTCAGTATCTTCATGCTTACTAACATGATTAAAGAATTCTTCAATGTTATCTTTCCCAATTATAGAACCACTACCAATTGGAAGGTCTTTCAGGGTGAAAGTAGGGATCAACATGGTGAGCTAAGGGAGAGGTGACTACTAAAGGAGACTTAATTTTTTTGTGTTTTTCAAATAAGAAAGCAAACTAGTAAAACTAATTTTTTTGTGTTTTCTGAAGAACAAAACAAGCAAACAAAGCAAAAAGAAGCTAAGCAAAACAAAAACAACAAAGTAAAGAGATTGGTTATGAGGGACTCCCCTTGTGAAGATGTCCTTGACTCCCCGGCAACGGCGCCAGAAAAATCTTTGCTGGCTCGTGGTTGATGTAGAGCTCGTTGGGAACCCCAAGAGGAAGGTATGATGAGCACATCAGCAAGTTTTCCCTCGGTTATGAGACCAAGGTTTAATCGAACCAGTAGGAGCAAGAAAACACCCCAAAGGTGTTACTAGCTGAGCTTTGGCAAGAACCAATTTATATAGATAGTAGTAATAATATTTTAGAATTATATCCTCATACATCACTCAACAAATCATCAAGCAGAAGTGGAAACACAGATCCGGGTATGGATTAAGAATCAAATCGGCATAAGATGCCACAGAAATAAGCACATTCCCGCCCACAGATCTCAGAGATCTCCATCCCCAGAATCTCTTCACAAGAGGGTCATTGTCTCCATCATCGGACTCATCGACATAGTAGCCTCCACGTGGATGTACGTGACAACCTAATCAATATTTATGGTGTGAGACCCTAGGGCACTCAATAAGTCTTTATGCATATAAAGGGAACAATCTGGGGGTGACGCAATTGCAGCAAAATATAAATACATAAACAGTTCTATAGAGACACGCTACAACATCCACCCAACCAGATATGGACGGACGCTCATTAATTAGAACCAACAGTTATATTAAGCAACATAAGTAAACATCGCTCGTCCTCCTCTTCTTGCTTACCGAACAAGAAGGCAGAAGAATGTCACATCTGTTGGCAATTTTATCAACCATTCCATGAGTGTTGCATTATTTACTAGTCATGTTTTAGTCAAATTAAACATGGTACTTTAGTTATAGTTGTATATGATCAAGAAAATGTGCTCCAAGTCGTCCATAACCATGGACACGGCTTTTAGAAAGATTTACCCTATAGGGGTGCACAAATAGCAACACATGCACGATCAACCCCAGGGAGAACCAAATAAAAAGCAACGAGGCATCACGACAAAGCATTCACAAGATTCAAAAATGATTTCAGGGGGCCACCCCACTAAACTACCCGCTACGAAGTGGGCCGGCTCCGACACGGACCCATGGTTTGTGGCGACGGCTCTAAACGACTGGGAACCCGAAAGTGTGACTGGGCTTATCGATACTGCGGAAACATGGCATAATTCCTATAAAGTATAGTAGTAAACCACTCTCCACGAGCAACAGTAGTAAATAAATAGTAAGCATGGCATAAGTATATGATAGTAATAAATCCCTAAACTAGTTTGTGGCCCCAATAAATAAGATGTGAATCAAGCTCAGGCAAAGGGGGTTCATGGTCCCACATGCGAATAGTGCGATAGTAAAGGAACAAGAATCAAGTACTCGGGTCCTACGGGACACAAGTGAGTGGTTACAAACCAAATAATAGCTATTGCTCACTGGTGCCTCTTTCTTTAGTTATCCCATTACTACACAATTCAGTTGTTTAGGTACCTCGTTATTCATCAGACTCTCACAAACCCTACACATGCAATTCTATGACTCGCGTAAACTCATGTAGTAATGGCTGATAGGATTAAGGATACAAGCTTCGGTGGGGTTTAAAAGTAAAGGTTGTGCAGTACTTGGGATTGTAATTTAATTTGAACCGCGACACAATGATGCAAGAATAAAGTTAGAGGCATAGGTGTTATATGTAATGCAAGCATGAGCAATTTCTTGCCTAACAGCTCAGTAGTAGGATAACTGGGATCCGGGTAGTACTCTTGGGTCTCCTGATAACTCCCTTGCTCGACGTCTATCCGGAATAAGAACCAAACACACAAAGGGCCATAATAAATAAAGTGCGCAATAATATGAACATATGCAACAAGTAAAATAAGATATGCCATGATGCAATGATGCACAATTACATGGTATAACATATCATGGTATGAGTGAGGTGTACAAACAATAATAAAGCATTTTAATTAATTATTTATTCATGTATTGCTCTTATAACCTTGTTCCCTATTTAATATTTATATGATACATGTTTCATTGATATCATGGAATGCATAGTTGGAAAGGGCTTGTCGCGCTGATCGATTTATATATATTATTTGTCGAATTTGGAGGATTAAAGTTATGAATTTATTAAGAAAATAACATTTACTAGGATTTAATTAATTCGAAAAATTTAAATGCCCAGAAATTATTTTAAATATCATATCCATATTCCTAGCATTTTTATGATTAGAAAACATATATCATTTGTATTATTTGAAATTATGAATTTAAAAACATTATTGAATGCAAAAAAAATTAAAAGGGTCAAAAGTCAAAGGTTGGACTAGCTAGGGTCAACTCTAGAAATGTTTGAAAATATATTTGAATTCATATTCTAAAAAGATTCATATTTCATTTTATAAGTTTCCTCAAATTCAAAACATTTCAAAAGATATGATTTAATTTTGTATTTAAACAATTTCTGGATTTTTATTTGAATTAGAAAATTGTTCTAGAACTTTTCTCACTCGGGATGGGTGTACCCATGGCCATAGACAGGTGGGGACAGGGCAGCGGGTCCACATGCGCGCGGGCCAGCGAGTAGGAGGCGCGTGGGCAATCCGGACCGCGGGTTGAGGTTCTCAAAAGGGGAGGGGGCTTTATAGAAAAGCTTCAGGAGGTTGTTTGTGAACTGAATCTGAAAAACGATAGCTGATCCAAACTTTGGGCAAAGATTAAGAGAGGTTTGGGCCTCCGTTTTGCGTGCGGTTTGAATCTGAACATAGAAGGGACAAAGGGGAATAGATGTACAAAATAAGGTCATCGGAGGAGAGCTGAGGAGGTCGCAAGATCGCCGAGAACAGAGGAAGAAACAACATGTTTAACTGAACTTGTCTGACAGAGAACGATAGTGAGATGTGGCCGGATTCGTCATATGATTTAGAACTCTGTTCTTGATGGATCAGGAAGTTGTTTGATGTTAGAGACAGACAGGACAACCAAGATTATAAGGCCGAGGAGAATGGCGCCAGTGAAGGGATGGAACACCAGAGAAACGTTGATGAACAGAGGCCAAAAACACGGGAGTGCGCGCATGCTGTTCTACAGCGGCAGATAGAGAAAACCGGCAATCTCCCAAGGATGATGGCGAGCGGCACAGAGAAGTGAGCACGAAAATGCGTGAGGTTTCTTACGGTGGGAAACTGAATCTGTGGAGGCCAAGTAGAGACAAAGATCCTCGCCGGAGTTGGACTGTGTAGGGCGAGAGGTTGCGAGGAACAAAGGAATAAACATAGGTGTGCGCGCGGACTGAAAATGGTTGCAGATCAGGCGACAGTTGATAGCGAGATCAGGACAACTTCGGAGGACGATTCCAATCGGAACAGGACTCGGATTTGCATGCCGTGAGATGATCTAGAAAGCTATGACTTCCCTCTATGTGTACTTGTGTAGGTCGGTGCCAGAGACGAATGGAATCGGCCAGGGATTCATTGGGAACAGGGTGATGAAGGTGTGCTATGTGCACGGGTGCGAGAGGGTAGCACCGCTGCTTTGGTGGGGTGGCTATGGCATGGACATGAGAAAAATAGGAGGAGGAAGGAGAGCTCACCGGGACATTGTTGGATGGGTGAGTGGATCTTGAGGATGACAGAGGCGCTCCAGGGAAGAAGACGACGCATACGGTGATCGTGGCGAACACGCGGCCGTAGCGTCATTTGGGTTGTCATTGTTGTGGTGTCGGCTTCGTGTCCGACACTTGAGAGGAAGGAGGGATCCCTAGGGCATCTCCTGCTGTAGTGGTCTTGCCCGGGGCATCGTGGATCAGCAGGGTGGCGAGGTAGACCAGGCAGCGGTCATGGCGAGGTTAGGTTTTGCGGAAGAGCAGAAGGAGGGAGGAGGAGGCTGTCAACACCCGGATTTTTAATCCCAGATGCCTATTATGCAATACATCGCAATCCTACGATTACCATTTTTGCGAGACATAACAGATTGGATATCACAGTACATCATCCATTACAAACCATAATAAGGTCTTACACAAATAAAGGATCTCATGATTCAGTCTTAGTACAAACAAGTAGCAGAATAATAAGCGTAGTGGTGGGCTCCATCTTCAGTGTCACAGGCAATGCTGACGATGGGAGATGATCCTAGTTGTTGTAGCCGTCCTGCTGTCCTTCTTCCAGAAAGTCCTCCTCATAGTCTGGCCACGGGAATAGCCAGGGACAAAGCCATGAGTACTCTTTAAGTACTCGCAAACTATCACTAACAAGTAAGGTAGTTCTAATAGGAATGCTAAGTTCTCAATTTATTTGTAAAGTCAAGTTTGAAACCTAAGCTGAGTTCAGAAACAAAGAAAGATAAAATAAAGTTCTAAATCACCTAAGTGGGAACTTAGTTGTCATAGTCACAACCATGTTGTGGTCAAGTCATGTCACAATTCATTTCATAAGTCATTTTAAAAACATCTGACAACGGAACAGTATGGCCACTCCAATCATGACGCGGCTATTCGAATAGTTTGACACTCTGCAGAGGTGGTACACTTTCACCACAAAATTCAATACATTTGCCAGGGATAACCCTGAATCATCATACTAGTATGCGGATAATCAAACATAACCTTTCCTTTACACACTCTAGTATAAGCACCTCTCCTATGAGCTTGGCCTCCCATCCATGGCCATCTGCCATCCTGGGCACTGCATAGGTGGACAACATCAAGAGGTAGCCTCAGCTCAAACCTGTCCCGCGGGGGAACTCATACTAATGCATATATACTTCAGGCTAAGTCTTACCCAATTCAGGTATTGTGGTTGTACGGTAAAATTGGAATGGTATCGCATCCAAACCCAACCATCAGTTTTTATAAAGGGATAAGGCTCATGCCTCAATATTTTCATCATCATAAACCATTTGTGTTTATCAACACATGTCAAAACATCTCAATAGAATGACACATCATTCCAAGGTTTTCATAAGCATTTTCACCAAGTATTCCCATCTAGAGTGATCAAGTTTTTGGTTTAGCTCTAACTACTAAGTTAAGAGTGTTCACTAAGGTAGGATGCTAATCTCAATCTCATGCCATAGAATGACATCTAGTATAGGCCAAGTTTTATACTCTTTATGCTATCTAAACTACTTTTTAAAATCTCATAAAGCATTACTAAAAGTAAAGAAAACTTTGGTAAAACAAAAGGTAAAACTGGTAAGTAAAACTTGGGATGGGTATAAATCAAAATGTATAACCAAGCATGCCTAATGCATCTTGCTTAGGTTAACTTGCATCTACTGATGGCTTGCAAGTATTAACTTGCCAATAATAGCTTGCCTTGGTTGGTGCAGTGGTTGAAATTCTCCTCATCTTCTGCGGGGTAGAACTCCTCCTCTTCGTAGACTTGGTCGGTACTATCGTCTATAAATACATACGGGATACACAATCACCAAACAATACTTAACTAGTCTATTTAGCACACTAAGGCACACAACTTGATGATCTAGCATCATCACATTCATCACAAGATTTTAATGAACTAGTTTCATTTATTTTATTTGAGAAAAGTAATTTCTATTCATTGAAATTAATTAAGATTTCATATTCTCCAATTAAAATATGGGATCATGTGTACACATGTCATCACCACATTTTCTAATACATGGGAATATGATTTAAATGTTGGATCACATTCCACTAAGTTTAAGTTTATTATTTAAATGATTTAAAGTGACTAGAAATGCCTATATAGCATTATTTTGGTACTAGTCCAAAGTCACTGCATGCAAACCTAAATATTATTATATATTTGGATAGGTATTGTCAAATGTGATTTTTGAGAGTTGGAATCAACTCAAAAGCTATTATTGTTGATTTTTGAAAAATGTTTGGATGTAGAAAAGTCTTTGTTTTGTTATTTTTGCTATATATGATCTATAACTCTAATTGATTTAAATCCAACGGACTTGGATAGATATTTGAATTATCTTTCTAAAAAAATTTGAATCATTCAATTTGGTTTAGTAGAACTCTCTGAATTGATTTTTAAACTAGTGCACAGAATTGAGTTTAAGTCTGAATAGAAAAATCTTTATTTGAAATTTAGGGCCAGCGTGGGAAACTAAATGGGCCGGCCCAGTGACGCTTCGCGGCACAGAGGGCAACTGACAGGGGGGTCCACACGTCGCCGGTGAGACTGAACCGTAGCGGCTCGGTGGGGGTCGATTGGGGGCTTACCAGGGCTCCAGCTAACGTGGCGATGGGGGCGATCGAACCGGTGGTCGACGGCGGGCTCAGGCAAGGTCGCGGCGGCTCCTAGGATGGTCGCAATCGACTACCCCCTTCCTCCTCTATTGCGGCGGCTCCGGTGGAAATTCCGACAAACGGTGGCTCGAGTGGCTCCGGGGATGGAGTGAGGGACTCAGTGGGAGGTGGGTAGTGTTGGAGTGTGGAGAAATGGTGCTAGTGAGGGCTCCTTATATAGCCCAACGAGGGGACCGAGGGGTGCGACGGTGAGCTCGTCGGTGACGGTGGTACAGGGTGCTAAAGGCATGGGTGGGGTAGGCGGACGGTGCCTTGCCTCCTGGTGGTCATCTACGGTGCAATGGCGCAGCTAGGGGTGGTGTCTTTTGGTCGGGCGAGGCTGGCGCTCCGAGCGGGTCCGACAACGTTTGACGTAGTGTGCGGTGGCTGCAGGACAAGCGGTGGGGAAAGGGGTTGTCTAGGAGGCTATTGGGGTTAAGGCAATGTCGCACGTGCAAGCTAGGAACAAGGTGTGAGCTAGGCGAGCGGGTCGGGGACGGTGCACTGGAGCGGTCCGTGCATGGCACAAAGGCGGCGGTGCGCGGCTGCTCCTCGGTGGTCACGGGCTTGGCTGCTTCCGTGGGGTGGACAGGGGATTACGGTAGGGTGAGGCGGAGCTAGGGGACGTGCTGGTTTGGCACGGCGTTGTTTCTGGCGCGTTGTCCATGTTTTGCCGGCGACGACCATATTTGGGCGGCGCGCCACTGCTGCTAGCAGCGAAGGGGGATGTTGTCTGGGCTGGGGTAGACGCTAGGGGGCGGGGGTTTAAGATGGAGACCAAATTGGTCGATGATCATTGTAGAAATAGTGAAGCTACTCTAGTGTTTGATCTGTGCCTGCCATGTGTTCGACAGAATGGCCGTATGAAGAATTTTTTTGAATTTTGGATTCAAAATTTTTGAGGGTTCTCCACTTAAGCTTGCGATTATAAGTTTGCTTGGAAAGGTCAAGGGGAATTCATTTGAGTGGTTTTTGAAAAAGTGGGATCTATGCATATGAAATGAATTCCATTTTCAAATGCCATTTAAAATTAGTGTTCAAATGTTTTTGTAAGATTTCAAAGTGGGCCTTGGTAGATCTTTACTTGTACTAGCAAGGGGTGCAAAGAGTTAGAATTGTTTCTGTTTGAATTTGACTTCTAGGAACACCTAAAGTGGCCTAGGGGATTAAAATTACAAAAGTGACCATTTGCATTTATTAATTCCATTTGATTTCTTTTTCTTTTTGATTTGGTTTTGGAATGATCTAGATGATGTGGTATTCACCTTTGAATCACTTTACAACCATTAGAACAATCAAACATGGCATTTTCAAACAATTCTATCTTAATGCAAACACACATGCATTCATATTTTGTTTTTAATAATTAAAAGTTTTTGTTTAACCCAAAATTGGGTGATTTGGATCTTGATAACATCGATTAAAGTTTTGGGATGTTACAAACCTTCCCCCTTAAAAAAATCTTGTCCCGAGATTTAAGAAAGAAAACTAGGAACTAAAGAGATATGGAAACTCAGTCCTAATGTAATCTTCTCGCTCCCAAGTGGCTTCTTCTTCGGTGTGGTTGCTCCATTGGATCTTGAGAAATTTGATACTTCGGGTCCTGGTGGTTCTGTAAGCTTCTTCCAAGATACGGATGGGCACTTCACGATACGTCACATCCTTGTTGATATCAACGGCTCGGTGATCGATGTTCTTGAAAACCTCGGTCTTCTCCGGCACTTCTAGGCATTTGCGAAGTAACAAGATATGGAACACATTGTGGACGGCAGACATCTCCTCAGGCAGTTCCAGTTGATACGATACTTCTCCTCGACGATTCAGAATCTTGAAGGGTCCGATATATCTGGGGGCTAACTTTCCTTTCAGACTAAAACATTGCGTTCCCTTCAATGGCGAAACTTTGAGATACACAAAATCTCCGACATTGACAGTCAGGTCTCTATGTCTCTTGTCAGCATAACTCTTCTGTCCTTATTGGGCGGTCTTGAGGTGCTCATGGACTTTGTGAACCTTCTCTTCGGCTTCTCGTAGGATGTCGGGTCCAAAAATCTGACTCTCTCCTACTTGCGACCAATTCAAAGGGGTACGGCACTTTCTTCCATATAAGAACTCAAATGGGGTCATTTGCAAACTGGCTTGATAACTATTGTTGTATGAGAATTCTGCGAAAGGCAGACAATCTTCCCATTTTGATCCATATTCCAACACACAAGCTCTCAACATATCTTCTAAGATTTGGTTGACTCTTTCAGTCTGTCCATCGGTCTGTGGGTGATAAGCTGTGCTGAAATTCAACTTGGTTTCTAATCCTTATTGGACTTTCTGCCAAAATCTTAAGG
Organism: Avena insularis; assembly: GCA_023614405.1. Lineage (NCBI taxonomy): Eukaryota > Viridiplantae > Streptophyta > Magnoliopsida > Poales > Poaceae > Avena > Avena insularis. The sequence goes on along the minus strand of CM042690.1, from coordinate 257,731,907 downwards.
TAAACTGGGTTCCTCGATCCGATACTATGGTCTTGGGGGTTCCATGCAGACTAACAATTCTGGCAATGTACAACTCTGCTAGCTTCGAACTCTGGTAGGTTGTCTTGACAGGTATAAAATGGGCTACCTTGGACAATCTATCAACGATGACCCATATAGAGTCATTTCCCCTACTAGAAGTAGGCAAACCGGTGATAAAGTCCATTCTGACGGAATCCCATTTCCATTCCGGAATCTGCAATGGTTGCAATAGTCCCGCAGGTCTCTGATGTTCCGCTTTGACTCTTTGACAGATGTCACACTTGGCAATGTAGCTTCCGATTTCTCTCTTCATCTTGTGCCACCAAAATTGCTCCTTCAAATCCTGATACATCTTTGTTCCTCCGGGGTGGATAGAACAAAGAGTATCATGAGCTTCTTGCATGATAACTTGCTTCAGCTCCAAATCTGCTGGCACACAGAGACGTCCTTTGTACCACAAAACTCCTTCTTCGTCTTCGGTGAATCCAGGTACCTTTCCTGTACTAATATGACGCTTGATTCCGTCAATACTTGCATTTCCCTTCTGGGCTTCCTTGATTTGACTGGTCAAAGTGGGTTGAAGTTCAATGCTAGCTAAAAATCCTTTGCTAACTAGCTCAATTCTAAACTGCTCCAACTCCTCATGCAAACTTGGTTGCTTCTCCTTGATCATGGTGTTTAACCTACACGGCAATCTGCTAAGAGCATCCGCTACCACATTGGCTTTGTCAAGGTGATAGTGAATGTCAAGGTCATAATCCTTGATTAACTCTATCCATCTCCTTTGCCTCATATTCAGCTCCTTCTGAGTGAAAAAATACTTCAAGCTCTTGTGATCTAAATAAATCTCACAGCGATTACCCATAAGATAATGACACCATGTCTTGAAAGCTAAAACTACAGCTGCTAATTCAAGATCATGGGTAGGGTAGTTTTGCTCATGCTGCTTCAGTTGTCTGGACAGATATGTTATGACTTTGCCTTCTTGCATCAACACACATCCGAGACCAATCTTGGATGCACCACAATACACATCAAACGGCTTCTTGATATCTGGCATAATCAATATTGGGGCTGAAATCAATCTCTTCTTGAGCTCTTGGAAACTTGCTTCACATTTGTCGGTCCATTCAAACTTCTTGTCCTTCTTCAACAATTGGGTCATGGGTCTTGCGATGCTCGAAAATCCTTCTATGAACTTGCGGTAATATCCCGCTAATCCGAGAAATGCACGGACTTGGGTTTGAGTGGTTGGGGCTTCCCATTCTTCAACATCTTTGATCTTGGCGGGATCAACAGCGACTCCTCCTGCCGACACAATATGTCCGAGGAATCCTACTTCTTTCAGCCAAAACTCACATTTGCTGAACTTGACATACAACTGATGCTCTCTAAGGGTTTCAAGGATGATACTCAAATGTTGCTCATGGTCTTCTTCTGACTTGGAGTAGATAACAATATCATCGATAAACACAATGACAGACTTATCCAAAAAGTTGATAAAGATCTTATTCATGAGATTCATGAAATAAGCGGGGGTATTGGTTAATCCAAAAGACATGACCGTATACTCATACAATCCATATCTCGTGGTAAAGGCGGTCTTTGGAATATCCGTTGCACGAATCTTAAGTTGGTGATAACCAGTCCTAAGATCGATCTTAGAGAACACTCTGGCACCAGTCAACTAATCAAATAGATCCTCTATCTTGGGCAATGGGTACTTGTTCTTGATGGTGACATCATTCAGCTTCATGTAACCTATGCACAAACGGTTACCTCCATCTTTCTTGTCGACGAAAAACACGGGTGATCTCTAGGGCAACGCGCTTGGTTGAATCAAGCCTTTCTCTAGCATAGCATTGAAGGAAATATGCCCTGAGAGGCAATAATAAAGTTGTTATTATGAATTCCTTATATATGATAGATGTTTATTTTGCATGCTAGAATTGTATTGATCGGAAACATCAATACATGTGTGTTTAATAAACAAAAAGGGTTCCTAGTTATGCCTCTCTTATAGACTACCTTGTTGATTAGCAAGATGATCAGGGTTTCCTGATCATAGACATTGGATGTTGTTAATAACAAGGTCACAGCATTTGTGAAATGATGTGATGAACATTCATCCGAAGTATAGCATTACAATCAAGTCATCTTTTTATATTGCTATAACATCATACGAAGTAATCTTTATCCTTAGACCATGAGATCATGTTAATTGCTAACACATGAAGAGTATCTTAATAACATCAAACGTCACACCGTAACAGGGTGACTATAAATATGGGTTCAGTGCTACGAAGGTGTTATGTTGAGGCTCATGGATCAAGAATGGAATTTGTCAATCCCGATGACGGATAGATATACTCTGGGCCCTCTCGGTGATATCACATTGAGATAGCTTGCAAGCAAGTGATGTGATCACTAGAATGTTATATCACAGGAACGAGAAAAGAGTGCATGTCGGTAACGAGATCAAACTAGGTATTTGGATATCGATGATCGAATATCGGACATGTATTATATCAAGAGACAAAGGGATTAAATTACAAGCATTAAAGGTTCTCACGATCACAGAAGTCATTGTTGAATATACAGGAGTCAGTATGGACCTCCAGGTCCCGCTTCTGATTATTGATCTAAGAGGAGTCTCAATCATGTCTGCATTATTCGTGAACCATAGGGTGACACACTTAAGAGTTGCCGAACACCATTTTGGAGCACATTTGTTTCAGACGAAAGAATTGCAAAGCGCAGGAATTGTTTCGATAGAAACCGGAAATTTTTTCGGGTGAAATTGCAGAAAGTGGTTCTGCATGTGATATTGAAATATTGCAAGGGGTTATATGTGAATGTTTGTTAATTAAAGTAATTAACAAAATTCTGAATAAATTTAATAAAAGAGTTTTATTAAATGAGAGAGCATTAAACTTGGAGAATTTTAATGCATTTAAAGTGGGGACTTTAAAAGGGAATGTGAAGAGGCATTTTAATGTGGAGGGGTTACCACCACAAGAATGGGGGAGGTGAGGGGTCACCCCTCCCCCCATGCGCCGGCCATGGAGAGGAGGGGACCCCCCCCCTCCTATAAAAGTCCCCCCTCCTCCTCCTTCTTCCTCACACCTCCTTGTGAAGGATCTCTCTCCCCCTCTAGAATTATTCCCCCATGGTCTCGGATTAGCGAGATACATGTTCCCGATGGCATTTCGTCTAGAAGGAGTTGCTGCTTCCGCTGGATCGTTGGAGCGAGGAGGTGGAGGTTGTCCGGTGGCTTGAACGTGTGTGCGAGTACGGATGCGCTGCTGAGTTGCGCCGCTCGGACTTCCTCACGATCTTGAGATCGGCAAGTGTACGACTACATCAACCACGAGTTCCTACTCGTTAACAAAACTCGTTGTCTTCGAGGGTAAGTTCTCGTTGGATGTATGTCCACCAGTTGCTTTGTACCTAGTAGATAGATCTTGGCGTGTAGTTCTCATTGTAGGAATTTTTTTTGTTTTCTATGCTACAGACCCAACAGTGGTATCAGAGCCTAATCTATGCGTAGGTGCTTTGCACGGGTAGTACACATATGTTTATATGTGGGCAATGATGATCATGTTATTGCATCTTCTATGTACTTTGGATATTGGTGGCATAGTGGGATGAAGCGGCCCGGACCAACCTTACATGTCATCGTACATGAGACCGGTTCCACGACTGACATGCAACTTGTTTTGCATAAGTGGCTGGCGGGTGTCTGTCTCTTTTACTATAGTCAATATCTGATTTACAACGAGTTGCTAATAACTTGGTTATCCTCGTTGTGGTTCATGTTCGTAGGTGAGAACGGATCTATCTCCGAAAGCCCTAAGCCACGTAAAACTTGCAATTGATAAATTAGAGGCGTCTAGTTTAGATTGTTGTTGGGCTAGTGTATTGATATGGTATTGTTGTAAGTAGATGTATGATAGATACTCGTACAACACATTCAATGTGTAAGTTCCATAGACCTTGGACTTACACACAAAGGAATGATAGAGATCATACCACGATGCAAATGATAGAGATCAAATGCATGGACCATATCATCTCACTTTACACATTAGATGTTAGCATCTTATACTGCTAGTTTGGCGCTTTTGGTAGCATTGTAAGATGATCCCTCATTTAGATATCAAGATAAAATGTGTTCTTCCTTGAGTATGCACCATTCTATGGATCGTGTTTTGAGACATCACGTGATGATCGGGTGTACTCGACTCTACGCTTTCATACAACGGGTGTAAGACAGTTTTACACACGTGAGTACTAAGGTTCTTACTTAGCGAGCCTAGCATGTACAGACATGGCCTCGGAACACGGACCGAAAGGTTAAGCATGAGTCATATAGTTGATATGATGCCCATATAGATGCTCGCCTTTGAAGCTACACCGACTCACGTGATGATCAGACTTGGTGTAGTGGATTTGGTTCATGTAATCACCAAAAGGACACGAGGGATGTCGTTTTTGAGTGGGAGTTCATTAGTAATTTGGATTAGTTGAACTCAATCTATCATAAACTTAGTCTAAATAAACTTTACAAATTCTGTTGTAGATGGCACCACACCTTTTAATTTCAATGTGTTCATGGAGAAAGAGAAACTTGTTGCGAATGGTAGCAACTTCACCAATGGGCTATGAATTTGAGGATTCTCCTCCTTGCTGCACAAAAGCAATATGTGCTAGATGCGCTAGGCCCACCAGCTCTCGATGCCTGACGATGAAAAGAATGTCTATGTGACTCGTCAGGAGGACCACAACTTAGTTCATTGCGGCATACTGTATGGGCTAGAGCCAGAACTTCGAAAGCGTTTCGAAAATGGCAATGCCTTTGATACCATGGGAGAATTGAAAATGATTTTCGATACCCATGCTGCCATAGAGAGTTATAATGCTTCAAAAAAGTTCTTTAGCTGCATGATGGAAGAGAACAACTCCGTAAGTGAGCACGTACTCAAAATGTCTGGGTACACCGATAAGCTTGTGTCCTTGGGAATAACGATTCCCATTGACTTAGGCATACATCGTGTTCTCCAATCTCTGCCACCTAGCTACAAGAGCTTCGTGATGAACTATAATATGCAGGGCATGAAGAAGACTCTTCTCGAGCTTCTATCAATGCTTAAGACTACATAAGTGGAGATTAGGAAAGAACATCAAGTGTTGATGATCAATAGGACCACCGGTTTCAAGAAGGATAAGAAAGGCAAGAACAAGGGAAAGAAGGGTGGCAAATCTGTTGCCGCGCCTGAAAAGAAACCCCGAGCTGGCCCTAAGTCCGATACCGAGTGCTACTATTGCAAGGGATGATCGCCATTGAAGCACTACCCCAAGTATTTGGTGGACAAGAAGTCCGGCAAGGCAAACAAAGGTATATATGATATACATGTTATTGATGTGTACTTGACTAGTACTCGCAGTAGCACCTGGGTATTTGATACGAGATCGGTTGCTAATATATATAACTCGATTCAGGGGATGTGGAACAAGCGACAACTAGCAAGGGATGAGGTCATAATGTGGGTCGGCAATGGATCAAGAGTTGATGTGATCGCCGTCGGAACGCTACCTCTCCATATGCCATCGTGATTAGTTATAAACCTGAATAATTGTTATTTGGTGCCTACACTTAGCATGAACATTGTATTCGGATCGTGTTTGATGCAAAGTGGTTATTCGTTTAAATCTGAAAACAATGGTTGTTCGATTTACATGGATAATATCTTTTATGGTCATGCACCTGTGTTGAATGGTTTATTTCTGATGGATCTCGATAGTAATATTACACACATTCATAATGTTAATGCTAAAAAGATTAAACTTGATGATGATATATCTGCATATATGTGGCACTGCCGTCTAGGTCATATTGGCGTTAAACGCATGAAGGAACTCCATTCTGATGGACTTTTGGAATCACTTGATTTTGAATCATTTGATACATGTGAGCCATGCCTTATGGGCAAGATGACTAGAACGTCGTTTTCCGGTTCAATGGAACGGGCGACAGATTTAATGGAAATCATACATACTGATGTGTGTGGACCAATGAGTGTGTCGGCGCGAGGTGGATATCGTTATGTTGTTACATTCACGGATGATTTGAGTAGATACGGGTATATCTATTTGATGAAACACAAATCTGAAACTTTTGAAAAGTTCAAGGAATTTCAAAATGAAGTGGAAAATCATCGTAATAGAAAGATCAAATTTCTACGGTCTGACCGTGGAGGAGAGTATCTAAGTAACGATTTTAGCACACACATAAAAGAGTGTGGAATAGTTTCACAACTCACGCCTGTCGGAACACCACAACGTAATGGTGTGTCAGAATGTCGTAATCGTACCTTATTGGATATGGTTCGATCTATGATGTCTTTGACTAACTTGCCACTGTCATTTTGGGGTTATGGCACTGGAAACAGCTGCATTCACTTTAAATTGGGCACCATCTAAATCCGTTGAAACGACACCGTATGAATTATGGTTTGGAAACAAATCTAAGCTGTCATTTCTTAAAGTTTGGGGATGCGATGTTTATGTGAAGAAACTTCAGCCGGATAAACTCGAACCCAAAGCGGAAAAATGTGTCTTCATAGGATACCCTGAGGAAACGATTGGGTATACCTTCTATCACAGATCCGAGGGCAAGGTTTTTGTTGCCAAGAATGGATCCTTTCTTGAGAAGGAGTTTCTCATGAAAGGTGTGAGTAGTCGGAAGGTAGAACTCGAAGAGGTTATTGAACCTTCTCTTCATGAAATGGCGAGTAGCGCAGCACCGGAAGTTGTTTCGGAGTTGACTTCACCTAATGAAGAGAGAGCTAATGATATTGATCATGAAACTCCGAAATAGGACACTACCGAACCTCGCAGGTCAAGCAGGACACGTGCAGCTCCTGAACTGTACGGCAATCCTGTTGTGAATTTCATGGTTGATGAAATGGATGACCCTGCGACATATGAAGAAGCGATGATGAGCCCGGATTCCAACAAATGGCTAGAAGCCATGAAATCCGAGATGGAATCCATGTACGAGAACCAAGTTTGGACCTTGGTGGACTTACCTCACGATCGAAAGGCCATTGAGAATAAATGGATTTTCAAAAGAAAAACTGATACTGATGGTAATGTTACCATCTATAAGGCTCGACTTGTCGCAAAGGGGTTTCAACAAATTAAAGGAGTTGACTACGATGAGACATTCTCTCCCGTAGCGATGCTTAAGTCGGTTAGGATTATGTTAGCAATTGCTACATATTTCGATTATGAAATATGGCAGATGGATGTCAAAACTGCGTTCCTCAATGGTAATATTGAAGAAGAGTTGTATATGATACAACCTAAGGGTTTTGTTGATCCTAAGGATGCTAATAAGGTATGCAAACTTCAGCGATCCATCTATGGACTGAAGCAAGCATCCCGGAGTTGGAATCTCCGCTTTGATGAGGTGATCAAAGAGTTTGGATTTGTCCAAACTTATGGAGAGGCTTGTATTTACAAGAAAGTGAGAGGGAGCAATGTGGCATTTCTGATATTATATGTGGATGACATATTATTGATTGGAAATGATATAGATCTTTTAAACAGTGTTAAAAGTTATCTAAACAGCAAATTTTCGATGAAAGACCTTGGTGAAGCGTCATATATATTAGGCATTAAAATCTATAGAGATAGATCAAGGCGCCTAATTGGGCTATCGCAGAGTACATACCTTGATAAGATATTAAAGAAGTTTAATATGGACGGAAGTAAGAAGGGGTTCTTACCTATGTTGCAAGGCAAGACATTGAGTAAGACTCAAAGTCCGGCTACGGCGGAAGAAAGAGAGATGATGGATAAGATCCCCTATGCCTCGGCCATAGGCTCTATTATGTATGCCATGCTATGTACAAGACCAGATGTGGCACATGCTATTAGTTTGACTAGTAGGTACCAATCTGATCCAGGTTCGGAACACTGGATAGCGGTCAAGAACATCCTCAAGTACTTGAGAAGAACTAGGGATATGTTTCTTATATACGGAGGTGAAGAAGAGCTAGTCGCTAAGTGTTATGTTAATGCTAGTTTTGACACCGATCGGGATGACTCTAAGTATCAATCCGGATACGTATTTCTCTTGAACGGAGCAGCAGTTAGTTGGAGGAGTTCCAAACAACCTGTGGTGGCTGGATCAACGACAGAGGCGGAATATGTTGTTGCTTCAGAAGCGGCGCAGGAAGCGGTTTGGATGAAAGAGTTCATTATGGAACTAGGTGTGGTTCCTAGTGCATTGGACCCAATGGTGATCTATTGTGACAACAATGGAGCCATAGCCAATGCAAAGGAACCGAGGTCTCACAAGAATTCCAAGCATATTAAGCCGGTTTCACTCCATCTGCGAGCATGTTAAGGATGGAGATATAAAGATTTGTAAAGTACACACGGACCTAAATGTAGCAGATCCGTTGACTAAAGCTATCCCTAGGGCAAAACATGATCAACACCAGAACTCCATGGGTGTTAGATTTATCACTATGTGAACTAGATTATTGTCTCTAGTGCAAGTGGGAGACTGAAGGAAATATGCCCTGAGAGGCAATAATAAAGTTGTTATTATGTATTCCTTATATATGATAGATGTTTATTTTGCATGCTAGAATTGTATTGATCGGAAACATCAATACATGTGTGTTTAATAAACAAAAAGGGTTCCTAGTTATGCCTCTCTTATAGACTAGCTTGTTGATTAACAAGATGATCAAGGTTTCCTGATCATAGACATTGGATGTTGTTAATAACAAGGTCACAGCATTTGTGAAATGATGTTATGAACATTCATCCGAAGTATAGCATTACGATCAAGTCATCATGTTTATATTGCTATAACATCATACGAAGTAATCTTTATCCTTAGACCATGAGATCATGTTAATTGCTAACACATGAAGAGTATCTTGATAACATCAAACGTCACACCGTAACAGGGTGACTATAAAGATGGGTTTAGTGCTACGAAGGTGTTATGTTGAGGCTCATGGATCAAGAATGGAATTTGTCAATCCCAATGACGGATAGATATACTCTGGGCCCTCTCGGTGATATCACATTGAGATAGCTTGCAAGCAAGTGATGTGATCGCTAGAATGTTATATCACGGGAACAAGAAAAGAGTGCATGTCGGTAACAAGATCAAACTAGGTATTTGGATACCGATGATCGAATCTCAGACATGTATTATATCAAGAGACAAAGGGATTAAAATACAAGCATTAAAGGTTCTCACGATCACAGAAGTCATCTTTGAATATGCAGGAGTCAGTATGGACCTCCAGGTCCCGCTTCTGATTATTGATCTGAGAGGAGTCTCAATCATGTCTGCATTATTCGTGAACCGTAGGGTGACACACTTAAGAGTTGCCGAACACCATTTTGGAGCACATTTGTTTCCGATGAAAGAATTGCAAAGCGCAGGAATTGTTTCGATAGAAACCAGAATTTCGGGTGAAATTGCAGAAAGTGGTTCTGCATGTGATATTGAAATATTGCAAGGGGTTATATGTGAATGTTTGTTAATTAAAGTAATTAACAAAATTCTGAATAAATTTATAAAAGAGTTTTATTAAATGATAGAGCATTAAACTTGGAGAATTTTAATGCATTTAAAGTGGGGACTTTAAAAGGGAATGTGAAGAGGCATTTTAATGTGGAGGGGTTACCACCACAAGAATGGGGGAGGTGAGGGGTCACCCCTCCCCCCATGCGTCGGCCATGGAGAGGAGGGGAACCCCCCTCCCCCTCCTCCTATAAAAGGTCCCCCTCCTCCTCCTTCTTCCTCACACCTCCTTGTGAAGGATCTCTCTCCCCCTCTAGAATTATTCCCCCATGGTCTCGGATTAGAGAGATACATGTTCCCAGTGGCATTTCGTTTGGAAGGAGTTGCTGCTTCCGCTGGATCGCTCGAGCGAGGAGGTGGAGGTTGTCCGGTGGCTTGAACGTGTGTGCGAGTACGGATGCCCTGCTGAGTTGCGGCGCTCGGACTTCCTCACGATCTTGAGATCGGCAAGTGTACGACTATATCAACCACGAGTTCCTACTCGTTAACAAAACTCGTTTTCTTCGAGGTAAGTTCTTGTTGGATGTATGTCCACCAGTTGCTTTGTACCTAGTAGATAGATCTTGGCGTGTAGTTCTAATCGTAGGAATTTTTTTGTTTTCTATGTTGCAGACCCAACAAGCATCCAGTTGCTTCTTCAGCTCTACTAACTATGATGGGTTCATGCTATAGGGTCTCTGAGCTATGGGTCCGGTTCCAGGAATTACTTCAATAATGAACTCAATATCCCGATCTGGGGGCATACCGGGCAATTCATCTGGGAATATGTCAGGGTATTCATAGACTACTCTGACTTGGTCAATGGTAGGTAGTGCTAGACTCTTGTTGCATTTGAATTGACGGGACAAGGTTTCAGATATATGCTCTATTGATACTCCAGAGCTACTGGTCATGGTGATGGATTTCTTGGCACAGTCTATCAATCCTTTATGCTTCGACATCCAATCCATTCCTAGTACTACTTCCAAACCTTTGGTTCCAAGTACTATTAGATTGACATAAAAATCTATCCCATGTATTCTGATAGGCCCAGCCTTGCAAATTTTCTAGCTTTGGTGGTTGAACCAGGTATTTGAACTATCATAACATGCTTCAGGTTGGTTGGGTAAATCTTACTAGTGCATGCAAATTCTTCGGTAACAAACGAGTGCGATGCTCTAGAATCAAACAACACTCTTGCTAATACTGAGTTAACAGAAAACATACCCAGCACGACATCTGGCGCTTCATGGGTTTCTTCGGCGTTCATGTGGAAGAGACAGCCGTTGCGGTTGTGAGGGTTCCCTAGGGCAAATCTTCTTCTGGGCTGAACACGGCCCTGCTGCTAAGCTGGGGCATTCACGTTGGCAGTGGCGGCAATCTTCTTGGGACACTCATTGGAGTAGTGACCCTTCACTCCACACTCAAAACAAGAATCCTATGACTTGTCTTTTGTTGCAATAGGCACAACATTGCTTCCAGTCCTTGGGGCAGTGTTGTTGTTGTGGTTGTTGTTGGACTTGGGTGGTGCACAGTTGAAGTTGTTGGAGTTTCCGGGGTGGTTGGTGTTCCCTCCGGTCTTCACATTCCCTCCGCTACGGTTGGGGTAGCTTGGACGAGACATTGGGGGTCTATTGTTCCGCGGGGCATATCCGGCAGACGGGTTGGGGCGATACTTCTAGGCACTGTGGGACCCAGCTTGGTGCATCATTTGGTGTTTGCCATTGTCATTCGCTTGAATTATCTTCCCTTCCATCTGAATGGCAGAGTCGACTAGCTCTTCGAGGTCCTCAAAACGGATGTTGACTAGCACCGTCTGCATTTCATCATGCCGTCCGTTTAGGAATCTCTCCTTCTTCTTGCCTTCAGTGTTGATCTCATCAGGTGCATACCTGGCGAGGGACAAGAATCTGTCACGGTACTCCACTACAGTCATTCTGCCTTGCTTTAGTTCTCTGAATTCATCTCTCATTTTGGTGACTAAACCCTGCGGCACATGGGTGCGGCTAAACTTGACTTTGAAGGCTTCCCAAGTCATCACTTGACTGTGGTTCATCATGCGGGTGTTGTTCCACCAAGCTCTTGCATCTCCTGCCAGATAGTGGGTGGCAAACAGAACTTTCTCATTGGCATCCACTCCTATGACTTCTAAGTTATTCTCCATGGTCTCTAACCAATCATCAGCATCCAGCGGGTCTTTAGACTTGCTAAAGATTGGGGGATTGGTATTCTGGAAGTTTTTGAGTTTGGATCCATGATGATCCTGATTTCCACGGCCCTGATTGTTGTGGGCCATCTGGGCAATCTGTTGCAGGGTAGCTAGGTTGGCTTGGAGCTCTGCTCTACTAGCTTCATGGTTTGAAACTAGCATCAGCAGAATCTGCAACATCGGGTCCTGTGATGAGCTGCTCCCTCCTTGGTTTCCACGAGTCATCTGAAGATTGAGATAGATAAAGGGTAAGAGGGAAAGTTCTAAGGTTCATGATTTTGGTTTCAAAGCTAAAACTTTGAGTTTTACTCAGGTTTTGCAAACTAACTTCTTTTCATTCATTCAAGCAAAGCACATGATACAAACACACACACCACAACACGAAAGGAAAAACAGATGGTTTTAAGAACCATTCTGTAAGCTAAGATACAATGGGACCGATACTTCTCACTCCTACGATAGTGCTCTAGTGCATCTACTCATCATCGATGAAGTCGGAGTCATCATCGTCGGTGTAGAAGTCCATGGCATCATCCTCCAGGTAGTCATCATCATTGCTGAGGTACGAGTGAATATCCCATGGATGTCTTCACCTTCTTCTTCCTCTTCTTATTTTGCTGCAAGCTGAGCTTCTTGCTCCTTGATGGTCTTCTCGAGGTCGGCCACCTTCTTGCAAAGATGAGCGATGGTGCGATCCTTCTTCTCCCGTTGCCGGCGAAGTGACTGACGATCCTTGATGAGCAGTGAGAAAGTTTGGGCCTTCTGGGCGGCAATGGCAAGGTTGTGGTTGGCATAGGCTCAAGCATTGTCCAATTCCTTTTGTCTGTCATATAGTAGGGATTTGAGGTTCTCCACTTGGCGCTTCAACTCTGGATGACTTGGCATCTCTAATAGCATTCCCATAGAATCACGCCTTGCATAGTAAGCAAAGCGAGTTCCCTGGATCAAGTTGACATTCTATCCGCAAAGACGGGCGAGAGCTTCATGCATAGCCCTGGCTAATCCATCTAGCCAGTTGTTCTCTCTCACGGTGAATTGAATCTTCTCGGAAAGAGGTGCCTCCATCTTGCCTCAAAGATCAGCAACTATCAACCATTGTAAATCTCCTCCTGGGTGGTCATTGAGTTGAGATCCGAAGAATTCCGGATGCGGACGCTCAAGGTACTCAGATAGTGCATCAAGATCCCTCTCGAAGATCAGTTGGCCTCTGTTGCCCAACTGGTAGAACTTGCAGTACTGAACTTCCATCTATAAGAATTTAGGATGAGAAAGTTAGTGAGGTGATCAAGTGTGTCAAATTATATGTAGCAATGTAAGAATTTTGAGGAACATGAATCTTTTTGAAAGAATCTCAAGGGTAAGAGGGGAAATAGGTTTTCATAAATACTCACTTTGGTTTTGAAACTAAGTTTTTGTTCGGACGTCCATTCTAACTAGGGTTTCCTATGGTCAGGATGGCTCTAATACCAACTTGTCAACACCCGGATTTTTAATCCCAGATGCCTGTTATGCCATACATTACAATCCCAGGATTACCATTTTTGCGAGACATAACAGATTGGATATCATAGTACATCATCCATTACAAACCATAATGAGGTCTTACACAAATAAAGGACCTCATTATCTAGTCTTAGTACAAACAAGTAGCATAATAATAAGCGTAGCGGTGGGCTCCATCTTTAGTGTCACAGGCAATACTGATGATGGGAGATGATCCAAGTTGTTGTGGCCGTCCTGCTATCCTTCTTCCGGATAGTCCTCCTCATAGTCTGGCCACGGGAATAGCCAGGGACAAAGCCATGAGTACTCTTTAAGTACTCGCAGACTATCACTAACAAGTAAGGTAGTTCTAGTAGGAATGCTAAGTTCTAAATTTATTTGTAAAGTTAAGTTTGAAACCTAAGCTGAGTTCAGAAACAAAGAAAGATAAAATAAAGTTCTAAATCACCTAAGTGGGAACTTAGTTGTCATAGTCACAACCATGTTGTGGTCAAGTCATGTCACAATTCATTTCATAAGTCATTTTGAAAAAATCTGACAAGGGAACAATATGGCCACTCCAGTTGTCCATAACCATGGACGCGGCTATTCGAATAGTTTGACACTATGCAGAGGTGGTACACTTTCACCACAAAATTCAATACATCCATCAGGGATAACCCTGAATCACCATACTTAGTATGCGCATAATCAAACATAACCTTTCCTTTACACACTCTAGTATAAGCACCTCTCCTATGAGCTTGGCCTCCCAGCCATGGCCATCTGCCATCCTGGGAACTGCATAGGTGGACAACATCAAGAGGTAGCCTCAGCTAAAACCTCTCCCTAGAGGGAACTCATACTAATGCATATAAACTTCCGGCTAAGCCTTACCCAATTCAGGTATTGTGGTTGTACGGTAAAATTGGAATGGTATCGCATACGAACCCAACCATCAGTTTTTATAAAGGGATAAGGCTCATGCCTCAACATTTTCATCATCATAAACCATTTGTGTTTCTCAACACATGTCAAAACATCTCAATAGAATGACTCATCATTCCAAGGTTTTCATAAGCATTTTCACCAAGTATTCCCATCTAGAGTTATCAAGTTTTTGGTTTAGCTCTAACTACTAAGTTAAGAGTGTTCACTAAGGTAGTATGCTAATCTCAATCTCATGCCATAGAATGACACCTAGTATAGGCCAAGTTTTATACTCTTTATGCTATCTAAACTACTTTCTAAAATCTCACAAAGCATTACTAAAAGTAAAGAAAACTTTGGTAAAGCAAAAGGTAAAACTGGTAAGTAAAACTTGGGATGGGTATAAATCAAAATGTATAACCAAGCATGCCTAATGCATCTTGCTTAGGTTAACTTGCATCTAGTGATGGATTGCAAGTATTAGCTTGCCAATAATAGCTTGCCTTGGTTGGTGCAGTGGTTGAAATTCTCCTCGTCTTCTTCGGGGTAGAACTCCTCCTCCTCGTAGACTTGGTCGGTACTATCGTCTATAAATACATACGGGATACACAATCACCAAACAATACTTAACTAGTATATTTAGCACACTAAGGCACACAACTTGATGATCTAGCATCATCACATTCATCACAAGATTTTAATGAACTAGTTTCATTTATTTTATTTGAGAAAAGTAATTTCTACTCATTGAAATTAATTAATATTTAATATTCTCCAATTAAAATATGGGATCATGTGGACACATGTCATCACCACATATTCTAATACATGGGAATGTGATTTAAATGTTGGATCACATTTCACTAAGTTTAAGATTATTATTTAAATGATTTAAAGTGACTAGAAATGCCTATATAGCATTATTTTGGTACTAATACAAAGTCACTACATGCAAACCTAAATATTATTACATATTTGGATAGGTATTGTCAAATGTGATTTTTGAGAGTTGGAATCAACTCAAAAGCTATTATGGTTGATTTTTGAAAAATGTTTGGATGTAGAAAAGTCTCTATTTTGTTATTTTTGCTATATGTGATCTATAACTCTAATTGATTTAAATACAACAGGCTTGGATATATATTTGTATTATCTTTCTAACAAAATTTGAATCATTCAATTTGGTTTAGCTGAACTCTCTGAATTAATTTTTAAACTAGTGGACAAAATTGAGTTTAAGTCTAAATAGAAAAATCTTTATTTGAAATTTAGGGCCAGCGCGGGAAACTAATGGGCCAGCCCAATGACGCTCCACGGCATAGAGGGCAACTGACAGGGGGGGTCCACATGTCAGCGGCTGACTCTAAGGCGAAGCGGTACGGGGCGATGTGGACCGTGAGATTAGAACTACGATCGACGGCTATGGTTCATCATCGACGACGAACAGGTCGCCAGCGAGACTGGACCCTAGCGGCTCGGTGGGGGTTGATTGGGGGCTTACCAGGGCTCTAGCTAACGTGGCAATGGGGGTGATCGAACCGGTGGTCGACGGCGGGCTTAGGCGAGGTCGCGGCGGCTCCTGGGGTGGTCGCAATCGACTGCCCCCTTCCTCCTCTACTGCAGCGGCTCCAGTGGAAATTCCGGCGAATGGTGGCTCGAGTGGCTCTGGGGATGGTGTGAGGGACTCAGTGGGAGGTGGGGAGTGTTGGAGTGTGGAGAAATGGTGCTGGGGAGGGCTCCTTATATAGCCCAACAAGGGGACCGAGGGGTGCGACGGTGAGCTCGTCGGTGACGATGGTACAGGGTGCTAAAGGCATGGGTGGGGTAGGCAGACAGTGCCTTGCCTCCTGGCGGTCATCTACGGTGCAATGGCGCAGCTAGGGGCGGTGGCTTTTGGTCTGGCGAGGCTGGCGCTCTAAGCGGGTCCGACGGTGTTTGACGCGGCGTGCGGTGGCTGCAGGTCAAGCGGCGGGAAGAGGGGTTGTCTGGGAGGCTACTGGGTTAAGGCGATGCTGCACGCGCAAGCTGGGAGCAAGGCGTGAGCTGGGCGAGTGGGTCGGGGACGACGCACTGGAGCAGTTCGTGCATGGCATAGAGGCGGTGGTGCGCGGCTGCTCCTCGGTGGTCCAGGGCTCGACTACTTCCGTGGGGTGGACAGGGGATTACGGTAGGGTGCAGCGGAGCTAGGGGACGTGCTGGTTTGGCGCGGCATTGTTTCTGGCGCGTTGTCCATGTTTGGCCGGCGACGACCATATTTGGGTGGCACGCCACTGCTGCTAGCGGCGAAGGGGGATGTTGTTTGGGCTAGGGTACATGCTAGGGGGACAAGGGGTTAAGATGGAGACCAAATTGGTCGATGATCACTGTAGAAATAGTGAAGCTACTCTAGTGTTTGATCTGTGCCTGCCATGTGTTCGACAGAATGGCCGTATGAAGAATTTTTTTGAATTAGTGTTCAAATGTTTTTGTAAGATTTGAAAGTGGGCCTTGGTAGATCTTTACTTGTACTAGCAAGGGGTGCAAAGATTTAGAATTGTTTCTGTTTGAATTTGACTTCTAGGAACACCTAAAGTGGCCTAGGGGATTAAAATGACAAAAGTGACCATTTGCATTTATTAATTCCATTTGATTTATTTGGATTTGGATTTGGTTTTGGAACGATCTAGATGATGTGGTATTCACCTTTGAATCATTTTACAACCATTACAACAATCAAACATGGCATTTCAAACAATTCTATCTTAATGCAAACACACATGCATTCATATTTTGTTTTTAATAATAAAAAGTTTTTTGTTAACCCTAAATTGGGTGATTTGGATCTTGATAACAGTGATTAAAGTTTTGGGATGTTACAGAGGTAAATGATGGGGGTGGTTGGCCTCAGATGCTTTTTCTGCTCGCTTTTTCCGGAGCAAGAGGAAGGATGGGCACGACACGGCGTGGCTGGTGATCACATGATCAAGAGGAAGGAGAGGATCAGGGGTGCATGATAGCTGTGAGATTCGACACATTTTTTATGGTTTTTATTGATGGTTTTCTCCCGGATTTGATGGTTTTCTAGCTTTACCTAACGCTAATACTTTGGTAGCAAAGAAAACTTGGTTTTTAATGTGTGTTTCAGGTTCTGAACGTCAACAGAAGATTTTAACTAGAGAAACACAATATTCAGGCGAAAACAAGAAAGTCTCTCTTTGGAAGCAATCGAGGGAAGCGTACAGAGGCTTTAACGAGCAACTATATGGGGGGAACAATTTTTTCGGCCATATATTTCCCACCGTATAGCTGCCGCCGTCTCCGTCTTGTCAAAAGGGACAACTTCCGTGAAGAGGCCAAGAACGAAAACACAACACATCAGCCGCCATCCCATCTAGAAAGGAGAGAAAAGAGATCCGGAGAAGAAGGGGAAGACGTTCTTCATCTCACTCCACGATCTTCGACCTCCTAGCCAATACACCCCCATTGCCATTACTTGTACTTGAGAGAGAGAGAGATCTTCACCTTGCAAGACTAGGGTTTGAGATTGTTTCTTCCCATCTTGAATTGTGTTGGATTACTTTTATATTCTTATTGTGGATCTCCACGGTAATATCAAGAAGAACTCCCTTTATTTAATTATATCGATGATGCTTTCTCCTCTCATGTGTAAGTAAGTTCCTTGGGCGTGGGAGATGTAAAGGATTGGTGACATGTGATGTGCCTCCATATATTTCCCATTAGGGAGTGATTGATTTAAATTACTATATTATGTGTGCTTGACTATCTGTGGATGCCTAATGCTTGTTGTCCAATTAAGGGCCCAGACAACATGATGCTTTGTTCCACATATATAGGATCTTGTTCGCTAGCAGACTGGCGACCCCCGAGTGACACGGGGATATCAATGGAAAACTAGTAGACTCGAGGATAATGAGGAACCACCGTGCTTATTGCATTAGTCTGATCCAAGGAACTCAATCGCTAAGCGACCTGAGGGGTCTTAATCGTCTAGTGTCTGACCATGGTTTTGGTAACAAACTAGTAGGATTATTGAAGTTGGGATGAAATCTGCCAAGAGGAGTTCCGGCTAATTATGGGTTGCTCGCCTACATATATACTTATAAGATTATAATTGTTAGACTCATCATTTGTCCATCTGGCACAGTCACTATCACCATGAACTGTATCACCCCGCGCCTCTTTCGCTATCTACAGAAAACAACAAACAACCGAATCGTTCTTTACTTTTATGCTTTTTATTTCTGAAGTTTACATTTTAATTTTATTTAATACAACCAGTGTAATCCAAATTCCATTCTCATTTTTACACTTGCAGTCAATTCAATCGAAGACCTGTGACAACTTTGGGTGTGACAGAGACTTCACCCATAAACACTTACCTTTGGGCTCCCTGTGGGATCAATATCTATAATTCGAAACTAGCTACAAACAATTTGTGCACTTGCAGACATCAAGCTATTTTCTGGCGTCGTTGCCGGGGAGCTAAGCACTAAGTGTTTATCTCTTGACATTTCAGGTGTTAGTACTACAAAATGTTCTCCCTAGGAGACAAAGGGTCTACATGCTCTGGTAGGACCTATTTACCAGATTATATTGATCGTGTGCCTGCTCAGAGGCAAGAGGAAATTATTGAAAAACTTTTAAGATCAAATAAAGTTGAAGTTGAAAACCTGAGTGATTTTATGGAAATCATGTCCATTTACAAGACAACTCCCAAGAAACCTGAGAAAACTATCAAGGAATACAGTGCTCCAAACGCTGCTTTCCTTAAACAACCAATAGAATTTCCTAACCCTGGAGTTAGAGAATATCGATTTGACGGTGGAATTATTAAAAATTTGCAGGAAAAAGCTTTTAGTGGAAGGGAAGATGAATACCTAGGAAGACATCTTAGAGAGTTCGACGATGTGATAACATCACTTGGACCAAAAGGTTTGCCAAGAGACTTCTCTCATCTAATATTATTTCGTTGGTCCCTTAAAGGTAAGGCTCTAGACTGGTTATATTCTCTCCCTTGCCATTACATTAAATGTTGGGAAAACTGCATTATTAAATTCATAAATAGGTTTAATCCTTTTAAAAAGGTAACTGAACTAAGAAATAATATAGGCAACTTTAGTCAGAACGCGGGAGAAAACTACGCACAAGCCTGGGATAGATTCTTTGGAATGATCAATAGTATTCCTAATCATGGCTATTCGGAATCAACTATTTGCCATTTATTTTACCACGGTCTTAATACTCAATGTAGAGAGTTGCTTAACTTCTCAGCGGGAGGATCGATAAATACTTTAACTATTAAAGAATGTTTGGAATTGATGTCTACTAGGGCTAAGAATGATTCTTTATATAATCCTGATTTCGGCACTAAGCTGGAAAAAGGGATACTTCGGATAACTCCGATCTTATGCATGAAGTACGCAAAACAATGAAAGAAAAAGGTATACCTTCTGAACTTGTTAAGGAAAACAAAGTAGAACTTTTACAAGTTTTAACTGAAGAAGATGAAACTAGGAAAGTTTTTCAAGAATTAAAACATCGACAAGCAAAATCTCATAATAACCTGCATAAGCACTTTCAAAAACATAAAAAGATTTTGGCGAAACTCATAGAAAATTATGATGAGATTAGCCAGGAAATAAAATTATTTCACAAGTATCTTAGTATGATTGAAACCTAGTGTGAACAAATGGCATATGGTTATCAAATATTTCTTCGAGATGATATAGATATTCCTGTTTCTACTAATGTTGTTACAAGAAGAGGTGCAGTTGTTATAGGACCATTAGGACCACCAGAATATGAAGCTAAAAAGGAGCAAAAGGAAAAAGCCTTGCTCGAAGCAAGTGAAGAAGATGATACACTAGTGGATCCTCAAGATGAAACTGCTTAAGAAACACAAGATCAAACCAAGGAGGGCCAAGATGATGCACAGGATGAACGTTATGAATCTGATGCAGAGACGGTTGATCCAAGAGAAGAAAAGGAGATAAGCAATGAAGGTGAAGTTATTGTAGTAGAAAAGAAGAAAAACGATAAGCAACAAAAGAGCCTGACCCCCCACAAAAGGTAAAAGACAAGAATAAGAAAGGTGAGAAAAAGATTCCTTATCGAGATCGAAAAAAGAAAGCACCAGATCAGGTAATCTATGATTCTTTTACAGAGTCACTTGGTGACCTTCATCTAGAAATTCCATTTGCGGATGCAATCAAAGTTCCTACGTATTCTAAATTACTCCGTGATATTCTTAGTAGAAAGAAAGAAATAACTGAAACCGTTGCCATGGTGACTAGTTATCCTGCTAATGGGAAGCCAACGTCTAAATCAGGAGATCCCGGAATGCCAACTATTTCATGCTCAATAGGCAAAACTGATATTCACAATGCGTTGTGTGATTTAGGTGCAGGAGTTAGTGTAATGTCATACTCCCTCTATAAAAGGTTAGGATTAGGGGAGTATTCCCCTACTACTGTCACTTTACAGATGGCTGACAAGTCCACTAAACAACCCATTGGTATGATTGAGGATGTTCTACTTAGAATATATGAGCATGTTATTCCCACTGATTTTATTATTCTTGAGATGCCAGAAGATGAAAAATTATCTATAATACTTGGAAGAACTTTCCTTAGTACTGCAGGGGCATTAGTTGATTGTGTTGAGGGAAAAATAATCTTCAATGTTTATGATGCTGAAATCATCCAGTATTTTCCAAAGAAGCTAGAAGCAGGAGAAATATATACTCCACCGGCAAAACGAGTTCATGTGGTAAGTGCCTTTGATAGGGGCAACCCAAGGTAAGAATTCGAGAATAGAGAAGGGGATGAGTTATTCAACAATTCTTAATAAAATGCTTAATGGGAGTCAACCCATCACATCAATAAAATAAAATAAAGAATAAAAAGTTCATCACATTCCTACAACTTTTTCATAGACATTATTGCAAAAGCACGCGCGTGAAGATGCGGCTGTCAAAAAGTAGTAGAAACATCAATTGAATGAATGTAGAATAAGTATAAAAATAAAAGTTCGAGTTTTATCTACAAAGATTAAAATTCTGCTATTTACATGTTGATGTTGGTCGATAGTTTCTACTGTCATTTTTCTGCCAAAAATAAGGTATTTCGCTAAGTTTCAGGATAATAAGGTATTCTCGAAGAAACAGAAAATTTTTCATGACCACTGATTGTTTAACGACCAACTATACAGCGGGAATAAAAATTCTGGCCGTATAGTTTGGCCGTATAGATATCTTTGCCATCAAAAAAATTTCTTTCAAAGGAATAGAGAATTTAACGACCAACTATACAGCAGGAATAAAAATTCCGGCCGTATACCTCCGGTCGTATAGATATCGATACCTTCATACAATTACTTCTCAAAAGTACTGACGGTTTAATGACCAACTATACGGCGGGAATAAAAACTCTGGTCGTATAGATATCAATGCCTATTTTAGAGAATTTATCTCGAGGGTTGATGACCCACAAGTATAGGGGGTGTATCGCAGTATTTTCGAGGGAAGTGAAACCCAATTTATTGATTCGACACAAGAGGAGCCAAAGAATATTTATAAGCCTTAACAACTGAGTTGTCAATTCAGCTACACCTGGAAACGATCTTGCTCACAGCAGTTTATCAGTAGCAACAGTTTTGTAGTAGCAATAGTAAAGTAATAGCAGTAGTAAAAGTAAAGACAATAGTAACAATTGTAGTAAACAGTAGGATTAGAGCGCGGTAGGTAGGGATGGATGGACGGGCGTTGCATGGACAAGACAATTCATATGGCAATCAGAACATAGGGCAAAATAGGATAAAGCATCCAAGTACTAAATAAGCATAGGCATGTGTTCCATATATAGTCATACGTGCTCGCAATGAGAACTTGCACAACATCTTTTGTCCTGCCAGCCCATTTACAGCGGGGCCTCAAGGGAACTACTGGCAATTAAGGTGCTCCTTTTAATAGAGCACCGGAGCAAAGCATTAACACTCCGTGAACACATGTGATCCTCACATCAAAGCCATTCCCGCCGGTTATCCCGATTTCTGTCACTTCGGGGCCTTTGGTTCCGGACAATGACGTGTGTATACAACTTGCAGGTAAGATCATAAAAAATACTATCATAATGAATCAATAACATGTTCAGATCTGAAATCATGGCACTCGGGCCCTAGTGACAAGCATTAAGCATAACAAGTTGCAACAAAGTCAAAAAGCACTAATAGTAGATACTAGGCACCATGCACTAACAATCTGATGCCATTACATGAACGATCTCATCCAATCCCTACCATCCCCATAGCCTACATCGAGGGATTACTCACTCATAGATGGGGAAAACATGGATGGTCGATGGAGAAGCGATGGTGATGATGATGGTGATGATCTCCTCCAATTCCTCGTCCCGGTAGGGTGCCAGAACGGAGTTTCTAGTTCCGAATCGTGGAATCTGGTGGTGGCGGCACAGCGGAACTCTTTCTAGAAAAAAGCCGAACCCTCCCTTGGTTTTTAGGTCAAGAGGCGACTTATAGGCGAAGAGGGAGGCCGAGGGGGGTGCCTGGGGTGGCCACACCACCCCCTGGCGTGGCCAGGCCTGGCCCGCGCGGCTAGGTGGTGTGGCCGGGCCCCAGCCCCTCTCCATCTCGTATTCTGGCTCCTGGTGTCCCTCGGTGAAAAACTGACTTTGGCTTTTGTCCCGTCCAATTCCGAGAATATTCATTTTCTGACTTTCCTGGAACCAAAAATAGCAGAAAACAGGCAGCTGGCACTGTGCCTCTTGTTAATAGGTTAGTCCAAGAAATCATATGAAAAGTACTCCAAAGTGTGGACAAAACATAAGAAAGTAGAGAAAACCAAGCATGGAACATCAAAAATTATGGACACGTTTGCAACGTATCAACATCCCCAATCGTAACTCCTGCTCGTCCTCGAGTAGGTAAGTGATAAAAAGAAAGAATAATTTTTTAGCTGACATGCACCATCATAAACTTGATCAAAGTATTTGTAAAACATTCATAGCTAGGATCATAGTACTTCAACATAACATGAAAGATAAAGTTCTAACAATAAGACAAAGCAACTATGTTGCAACATGAAAAGGCACAAACAAAAGATTCATGAATAACAATGCTTTGCAAGACGTTTGTTTGTTTCACATAAAGAAAACATAGCATAGTGGCATTCAGCTTGTCCCTCATAGAGTAGCAAACATAAATGCATAGGACACCTTCAACGTTCATAAGAGTGACTAGATACAAATAGTTTAAAACAAGCAATATCAAAGCTATGCATCAATCAATAAGTCTTGGGACAATGCACATAGAACTAAGAATGCCCACTATGCTCTCAAAGTAGGTGCATAAAGATAGAAGGTAGAGACTCAACATAAAAGTAAAAGAAAAGCCTTCATAGAAGGAAGTAGGGATTCAAATTTCATAAAGAGCTTCCAAAAATTATGGTACTTATTAGCTTTCAGCTCTCATTGCCCCTATCATAAGAATCTTGAAGGTTATTAAGGTTAAAGTGACACAACTAAGAGGATATGCTTGACAAGTTATAAGCCGAAATCTCATGCCCCTTACTTACAAAGACTGAACCTCATGCTACTCAACTTTATTCACAAGTAAGCTCTTGTCATTGTAAGTACATATGAATCATAGAGAACCGCCAATGGGGTACCCCTTGCACATGATACAGGAGCTATCCCATAATCAAAATGACAAGGCAAGCAGACAATGAGCATCGCAGTGATCTTTTTATTTTCTATTTGCATAGGTTTTATTGAGCATGCTTCATAGAGTGCTCATTATGGTTATGCTGCAAGTTTCCACCATGATTAGGCATGGCTTAGGCTAGCGGCCCAGGCGTTTCTCTAACACACATACAAACTCCATGATCTTACAAGTTCCCCTTTTATTTCACACCGTCGGGATCCATAAGCAAAAGAACATGATATCAACAGGGTACAAAGTACAAGTGCAATGTTGAAAGCGTTCCCCATGATACATGGTTCTGCTAACTTCAACTTATAAAGCGCAAGCATATACGCAACAAAGATGGACGCAATGGTTCAAGTTTATTAAATGCAAGAAAAGTAAAGTGTGCCATCAACTTCGTGAGAGCTTTAATCACTAGTTTTCCCATAACAAGTTTAATTCGGAAGGTAGATAAAAACATGAACATACTTGGAATAGCATATGCTAATAGGTAGGTATGGTGGACTGATGGCTTTGTGTATGGCGCCCAGAAAAGTGCTGGTGCGATGATGATGTAAAGCTCGTTGGGAACCCCAAGAGGAAGGTATGATGATCACAGCAGCAAGTTTCCCTCAGTTATGAAACCAACGTTTAATCGAACTAGTAGGAGCAAGGAAACACCCCAAAGGTGTTACCAGCTGAGCCTTGGCAGGGCACACTACCGGTGCTAGTAGCAACGTGGAGACCTACACAACACAACCACAGAACTTTGCCCCCAACTTGCGATGAGGTTGTCAATCTCACCGTGTTTTGCGGAAAACAAAGGATTAAACGTATCGAATGGAAAGAAGTAAAAGTTTGCAGAAAGTAAACACAAAGAAGTAAATAGTTTATAGATTGTATGTAAAAGACAAGGACCGGGATCAATAGTTCACTAGAGGTGGCTCTCCTTAAGATAGAAAACATGTTGGGTGAACAAATTACAACGGGGCAATTGACAAACACCGAGAAAGCAATACATGCATATACTAATCATCTTGACTCCTTTGAGACTTGATTGGGCATTACAACATTATACATAGACCGCCATCCAACTGCATCTATGACTAATAATCCACCTTCGGTTATCATCGAACCCCTCCGATTAAGTTGCAAGCAGCAGATTATTGCTTTTACTGAATCGTGTAAAGTAAACAATACGATTGTTCTATGAACAAAGGATTGTTGTTTTCTCCCTAGTAGCAACAACACATCTAGTACCTTAGAGATTTATGTCACTTCCCTAGATTACCAGAGGCATGAACCCACTATCGAGCATAAATACTAACTCTTGGAGTTGCTAGCATCTACTTGGCCAAGATAACTACTAACAACGGAAGTAATGCAAGATCACAAATAACAAAGACATGATAGATAATCAATCTGAAATAGCATCTCAATATCCATCGGATCCCCGCAAACACAACATGCAGAATTACAAATAGATGATCTTGATCATGAACGGAGCTCACAAGATCTAGACATGAAAGCACAAAGGAGGAGAATTGGCCATCTAGATACTAAATGGATCCATAGTCCAAGGATGAACTACTCATGCATCACACCGGAGGCTTGCATGGTGATGAAGAAGGCCTCCAGGGTGAATTCCCCTCTCCGGCAGGGTGCCGGGAAGAGCTTCAGATCCCTCCCGATCTAGGGATGGAGATGACTGACTCTGCACTCTTTTCAGATTTTTGATCGGGTACTTAGCGTTTACGTCCCGAGGGCATCTTATAGTCGGAAGGGGAGGCCGAGGGGGTGCCAGGGGCCACCACACCACCCCCTGGCGTGGGCCCAGCCTGGTCGCGCGGCCAGGTGGTGTGGCCGGCCTCTGGCCCTTCTCCGTCTCGTATTCTGGCACTTGACTTCCGGAAAAATAGGCACTTTGGCTTTTGTCCCGTCCAATTCCGAGAATATTCATTTTCTGACTTTCCTGGAACCAAAAACAGCAAAAGCAAAGTGGCACTTTGGCTCTTGTTAATAGGTTAGTCCAAGAAATCATATGAAAAGTACTCCAAAGTTGGAACAAAACACAAGAAAGTGGATAAAACTAAGCATGGAACATCAAAAATTATAGATACATTTGCAATGTATCAACATCCCCAAGCTTAACTCCTGCTCGTCCTCGAGTAGGTAAGTGATAAAAAGAAAGAATAATTTTTGAGGTGACATGCACCATCAAAGACTTGATCAAAGTATTTGTAAAACATTCAAAGTTGGGATCATAGTACTTCAATCATAACATGGAATACAAAGTTCTAGCAATAAGCAAAGAAACTATGATGCAACATGAAAAGGCACAAACAAAAGATTCATGAATAACAATGCTTTGCAACACGTTTGTTTGCTTGACATAAAGAAAACATAGCATACTAGTATTCAGCTTGTACCTCATAGAGTAGCAAACATAAATGCATAGGACACCTTCAAAGTTCATAAGAGTGACTAGATACAATAGTTATAAACAAGCAATATCAAGTTATGCATCAATCAACTAGTCTTGGGACAATGCACATAGAACTAAGAATGGCCACTATGCTCTCAAAGTAGGTGCATAAAGGTAGAAGGTGGAGACTCAATATAATGGTGGAACAAAGGCCTTTGTAAAAGGAAGTATGGATTCAAGTCTCATAAAGAGCTTCCAAAAATTATGGTACTTATAGCTTTCAGCTCTCATTGCCCCTATCATAAGCATCTTGAAGTGATTAAGGTTAAAGTGAACAAACTATGGTGTACATGCTTGACGAAGTATAAGTCAGAAATCTCATGTCCATGTATACGAGGGCCGCTCCTCATGCTACTCAAGTTTAGTCACCGGTAAGTTCTTATCATTGTAAGTACATGTGTATCATAGAGAACCGCCAACGGAGTACCCCTTGCCCAATGATATGGAAGAATCCCCATATCAAAATGACAAGACAAGCAGACAACGAGCATCTCAGCATTCTTCTTATTTACCATGGGAATATGGTGCTTTTTTCTCTCTTTCCTCTTTTCATAGTATCTCTTTTTTTTCTTTTCTCTTTTTTTCTCAATATAGGACTGTTTTTTTATAAGAAGAATGCTTCATAGACAGCTCATTATGGTTACACTGCAGGTTTCCACCATGTCAGCATGGATTAGACCTGCGGCCCAGGCGTTTCTCTAACATATATACATAACTCCATGGACTTACAAGCTCCCCTTTCATTTCACACCGACGACATCCATATACAAAAGAGCATGATATCAACTAGGTACAAGTACAAAGTGCAATGTTGAAAGCGTTCCCCATGAAAGCATGGTTCTGCTAATTCCCAATAAATAAGTGCAAGCATATACAACATAAACGACACAATGGTTCAAGTTTATTAAGGGCAAGAAAAGTAAAGTGTGCCATCAAGTTCGTGAGAGCTTTAATCACTAGTTTTCTCATAACAAGTTTAATTTGGAAGGTAAACAAAAGCATGAATATACTTGGAACAGCATAAGCTAATAGGTAGGTATGGTGGACTCTTTGGAATAACTTGGTTTAGGGAGTTGGATGCATGAGTGGAACTCATACTTTGTTGTGGAGGCTAGCAAAAGACTGGGAGCGACAAACTAAGAGAGCAATAATGGCCATAATCATGCAGAGCGACAAAACATCATTGATCAAAGCATAAAGTGATACTACAAGTTGAAAACTAAAGGATCATAAAGGCTATGGTGACTTGAGATAGTCATAACATGGTGTGAGCATGCGCCAAGTCAACCCAAATAAAGCATCAAAGGAGAATACCACTATACTATGCTTTAATATGCTAAAACAACGCATGATTCATCCAAGGCACATTAAGCAATATCAATTGTTTATAACAAGTCATTCTACAGCAAAGAATACTAAGCATAAAGCCAAAACAATATCAAGCATGGCATGACAAAGCATAGGCCACAGTCAAAAACGAGCTCTTTTTACCACATAAGCATGAACTTTCCTACTCTTTTCCAAACCAAACCAAACTATTTGCAAACCAAAGTATGAAAGAGGGGGTCCAACCAATTTATTCAGAAAACTAAGCAAACAAAAGCAAATGAAAAACCAAAACGAAAACAAAAAAGAAGACGCTCCAAGAACAACACAATTGTGCATGAAACAATAAAAATGAAGCGTTTGGAAGAAACCTAGGATTTTTATTGATGAAGAAGGGGATGCGTTGGGCATCCCCAAGCTTTGACGCTTGTACTTCTTGGATATTTATTAGGGTGACACGTGTGGCATCCCCAAGCTTGAGCTTTAGTCCATCCTTTATCTCATTACTCATTCCTTCCATACACCTGAAATTTTTTCCTTCATACAAACTTCACACACTCTTTATTAGCAACATTAGTGCACTCAAGATAAATAAGTCTTAAGGTTCAGTTCTAACACCAAATAAACTTCCATTAGAACACTAGCTAATGTAGCACTTCCCTCAAAAAGCTCAATTCCCCAAAAGAACTCAAGAAGGAACCAACAAGAAGCAAATGCAGAAAATGGCAGAAATCTGTCAAAACAGACCAGCAGGTAAAAACATATTTTTTCTAAGACCTTCTGTTGCTCAAATCAAAACATGTTGAACTAACGAAATTTAGATAACAACCTGGGGCAGAAGCACAAAAATTCAAGCCTCGAAAAGATGTTCAGAGATTTTACACGAATTTTTACGGTGAAGCACAGAAATCTGTTTTGGGATAGCAACTTTCCCAATCATTACTTCTCTCTCATTAGAGGTTACTCTTGGCACAAAAAGCAAATAAAAAGGATAAGGAGCGGTTATTACTGAAGTAATAACTTCCAAGACTCATCTAAAACTTTTGGGTTATCTCCCAATAAGTAATTTTCTTTAACGCCTTTAAGTTAGGCATAAGAAGCAAGAAAAAGAATCAAGTGTTCTCAAATGAAGAAGCATTAAGACCAAATTTTGTTTTCATAGGAGAAGCAAAAGAAATCTTTTCTCTCTTTTTAGGGAAGTGTTCTATACCTTTCTTGAGTGGGAGTTGGTATTTAATGGTGCCTTCTTTCATATCAATAATGGCACCAATAGTTATAAGAAAAGTAATAGGACAAGAAGCATTGTATTCAACATCCAAAACATAGAAATCAACGGGGACATAGGCATTGTTAACCATAATAAGAACACCATTAAGACTCCCCATGAGTTTCTTTTTAGCATTATCATCAAGTGGGACATTCAAATAACAATCTTCAAGAGGAGGCAAATCAAGCATATCATAAATCCTTCTAGGCATAGTAGAAACACCACTATCAAGATCACATAAAGCTTTGAAATCAAAGTCATTTACTTTCATATTAATGATGGGTTCCCAACCATCTTCTTGTTTAATAGGAATAGAAGCTTTATGTTTCATCTTTTCTTCTTTAATCTTTATGAGAGCATCAGTAATGTGTTTTGTAAAAGCCATGTTCATAGCACTAGCATTAGGACTTTTAGCAAGCTTTTGTAGGAACTTAATAACTTCAGAGATATTACAACCATCAAGGTCAAAATCAAATGTATCATCTAAAGTAGTAGAACTATTACTAGCCTTAACATTAGTGGTGGTGATAGTAGAAACACTAATGTTTCTAGCAATTTCATCTTCTCTTTCCCACCTAGCATGTAATTCAGCTAATAGTCTAACATTTTCATCAATTCTTACTTGTATAGCATTAGTAGCTGCAAAGGGATTGTCATTAGTTTCAGGTTTAGCAGCCATTTTATTAATCAATGAAGATTGAGCTTCAGACAAAGATGATATATTTCTTTCAGCATTAGAGAGTTTTAATTGTAAACTAGGGATTTCCCTATTTAGACTCTCAAGTTGATGGCTAATGTTCTTCAAGATGATAGATTGTTCCTCCATAGTTTTAGTGAATAGTTTATTTTGATCATATTGCATTTGCATGAAGTTTTTTGTGGCTGTTTCAACTTCTAAAATTCTTCCTTCACTAGGTAATCCAGGTTTATCATTATAGCCATAAGTATTACTAGGAGGGTAGGGCCTATAATTGTTATTACCAAAAGCATTGTTGCCAAAGTTGTTATTTCTTATGAAGTTCACATCAACTTGCTCTTCTTGAGAAACCAAAGACGCTAAAGGAACATTATTTGGATCAATATGGGCTTTCCCATTAACAAGCATAGACATAATAATATCAATCTTATCACTCAAGGAGGAAGTTTCCTCAACAGAATTTACCTTCCTACCTTGTGGAGCTCTCTCAGTATGCCATTCAGAATAATTAACCATCATATTGTCCAGGAGTTTTGTTGCAGCACCCAAAGTGATGGTCATAAAGGTACCTCCAGCAGCAGAATCAAATAGGTTCCTTGAAGAATAGTTCAATCCTGCATAAAAAGTTTGGATGATCATCCAAGCAGTCAGTCCATGAGTGGGACAATTCTTTACCAAAGATTTCATTCTTTCCCAAGCTTGAGCAACATGCTCATTATCAAGTTGTTTAAACTTCATTATTTCACTTCTCATGGATATAATCTTAGCAGGAGGATAGTACTTTCCAATAAAAGCATCTTTGCATTTAGTCCAAGAATCAATACTATTCCTAGTTAAGGAATTCAACCATTCTTTAGCTTTTCCTCTCAAAGAGAAAGGAAACAATTTCAGCTTAATAATATCACCATCTACATCCCTATGATTTTGCATCTCACAAAGTTCAACAAAGTTATTTAGATGGGAAGCAGCATCTTCATTACCAATACCAGAAAATTGTTCTCTCATAACAAGATTGAGTAAAGCAGGTTTTATCTCAAAGAAAGTATCTTCAGGCACAGGTGGAGCAATAGGTGTGCTCATAAAATCATTGTTGTTGGTGCTAGTGAAGTCACACAACTTAGTGTTTTCAAGAGTAGTCATTTTTTGGGTTTTCAAATAAGAAAGCAAACTAGTAAAACTAATTTTTTTGTGTTTTTGAAAAAGAAACAAGCAAACAAAGCAAAAAGAAACTAAGAAAAACAAAAATAACAAAGTAAAGGGATTGGTTATGAGGGACTCCCCTTGTGAAGATGTCCTTGACTCCCCGGCAATGGCGCCAGAAAAATGCTTCATGGCTCTGTGTATGGCGCCCAGAAAAGTGTTGGTGCGATGATGATGTAGAGCTCGTTGGGAACCCCAAGAGGAAGGTATGATGAGCACAGCAGCAAGTTTCCCTCAGTTATGAAACCAAAGTTTAATCGAACCAGTAGGAGCAAGGAAACACCCCAAAGGTGTTACTAGCTGAGCCTTGGCAGGGCACACTACCGATGCTAGTAGCAACGTGGAGACCTGCACAACACAACCACAGAACTTTGTCCCCAACTTGCGATGAGGTTGTCAATCTCACCGTGTTTTGCGAAAAACAAAGGATTAAACGTATCGAATGGAAAGAAGTAAAAGTTTGCAGAAAGTAAACACAAAGAAGTAAACAGTTTATAGATTGTATGTAAAAGACAAGGACCGGGACCCATAGTTCACTAGAGGTGGCTCTCCTTAAGATAGAAAACATGCTGGGTGAACAAATTACAGCGGGGCAATTGACAAACACCGAGAAAGCAATACATACATATACTAATCATCTTGACTCCTTTGAGACTTGATTGGGCATTACAACATTATACATAGACCGCCATCCAACTGCATCTATGACTAATAATCCACCTTCAGGTTATCATCCGAACCCCCTCCAGTATTAAGTTGCAAGCAGCAGTTATTGCTTCTGAACTGCGTGTAAAGTAAACAATACGATTGTTCTATGAACAAAGGATTGTTGTTTTCTCCCTAGTAACAACACATCTAGTACCTTAGAGATTTACTCACTTCCCAGATTACGGAGGCATGAACCCACTATCGAGCATAAATACTAACTCTTGGAGTTGCTAGCATCTACTTGGCCAAGATAGCTACTAACAATGGAAAGCATGCAAGATCACAAATAACAAAGACATGATAGAATCAATAATCAATCTGAAATATCATCTCAATATCCATCGGATCCCCGCAAACACAACATGCAGAATTACAAATAGATGATCTTGATCATGAACGGAGCTCACAAGATCTAGACATGAAAGCACAAAGGAGGAGAACCAGCCATCTAGCTACTACATGGATCCGTAGTCCAAGGATGACCTACTCACGCATCAGACCGGAGGCTTGCATGGTGATGAAGAAGGCCTCTAGGGTTAATTCCCCTCTCCGGCAGGGTGGCGGGAAGAGCTTCAGATCCATCCCGATCTAGGAATGGAGATGATGGCGGCTACAGACTCTTTCGTGGATTTTTGGTCGGGTACTTAGGGTTTACGTCCCGAGGGCATCTTATAGTCGGAAGGGGAGGCCGAGGGGGTGCCAGGGGCCACCACACCACCCCCTGGCACGGGCCCAGCCTGGCCGCTCGGCCAGGTGGTGTGGCCGTCCTCTGGCCCTTCTCCGTCTCGTATTCTGGCACTTGATGACTTCCGGAAAAATAGGCACTTTGGCTTTTGTCCCGTCCAATTCTGAGAATATTCATTTTCTGACTTTCCTGGAACCAAAAACAGCAGAAAACAGGCAGCTGGCACTGTGGCTCTTGTTAATAGGTTAGTTCAAGAAATCATATGAAAAGTGCTCCAAAGTTGGAAGAAAACACAAGAAAGTGGATAAAACTAAGCATGGAACATCAAAAATTATAGATACATTTGCAATGTATCATGGACTCTTTGGAATAACTTGGTTTTAGGAGCTGGATGCATGAGTGGAACTCACACTTGGTTATGGAGGCTAGCAAAAGACTGGGAGCGACCAACTAAGAGAGCAATAATGGCCATAATCATGCAGAGCGACAAAACATCATTAATCAAAGCATAAAGTGATACTACAAGTTCAAAACTAAAGGATAATAAAGGCTTATGGTGACTTGGGATAGTCATAACATGGCGTGAGCATGCGCCAAGTCAACCCAAATAAAGCATCAAAGGAGAATACCACAATACTATGCTTTAATATGCTAAAACAACGCATGTTTCTTCTAAGGCACATTAAGCAATCTCAATTGTTTATAACAAGTCATGCTACAGCAAAGAATACTAAGCATAAATCCAAAACAATATCAAGCATGGCATGACAAAGCATGGGCCACAGTCAAAAACAAGCTCTCTTTACCACTTAAACATGAACTTTCCTACTCTTTTCCAATCCAAACCAAACTATATGAAAACCAATGTAAGAAAGGGGGGTCCAACCAATTTATTCAGCAAACTAAGCAAACCAAGCAAACGAAAAACCAAAACGAAAAGGAAAAGGAAAAGGAAGACGCTCCAAGAACAACACAACTGTGCATGAAACAATAAAAAATGAAGTGTTTGAAAGAAACCTGGGATTTTTATTGATGAAGAAGGGGATGCCTTGGGATCCCCAAGCTTTGACGCTTGTACTTCTTGGATATTTCTTGGGGTGACACACGTGGCATCCCCAAGCTTGAGCTTTAGTCCATCCTTCATCTCATTACTCATTCCTTCCATACACCTGAAATTTTTCCTTCATACAAAACTTCACACAATCTTTATTAGCAACATTAGTGCACTCAAGATAATAAGTCTTTAGGTTCAGTTCTAACACCAATAAAACTTCCATCAAAACACAAGCTACTGTAGCACTTCCCTCAAAAATCTCAATTCCCCAAAAGAACTCAAAAAGGAACCAACAAGAAGCAAATGCAAATAAAGGCAGAAAGCTGTCAAAACAGACCAGCAGGTAAAGACGGATTTTTCCGAAGACCTTATGTTGCTCAAATCGAAAAGTATTGAACTAACGAAAGTTAGAGAACAACCTGGGGCAGAATCACAAAAATTCGCGCCTCAAAAGGCCATACAGAGATTTTACACGAATTTTTACAGTGAAGCACAGAAATCTGTTTCGGGACAGCAACTTTCCCAATCATTACTTCTCTCTCATTAGAGGTTACTCTTGGCACAAAAAGCAACTAAAAAGGATAAGGGGCGGTTATTACTAAAGTAATAACTTCCAAGATACATCTAAAACTTTTGGGTTATCTCCCAATAAGTACTTTTCTTTAACGCCTTTAAGTTAGGCATGATAGTGTGAGAAGATGCTCACATAAGAAATATGAATTGAAGTAAAAGAGAGCATCAAGAAGCAAATTCAAAACACATTTAAGTCTAACCCACTTCCTATTAATAGGAATCTTGTAAGAAAATAAATCAAAGAAGCACATAGTAACAAGAATGGGTAGATAAAACAAGAGCAACTTCAAAACTTTTAGCGCATAGAGAGGTGTTTCATTACCATGAAAACTTCTACAACCATATTTTACTCTCTCATAATAATTTTTAGTAGCCTCATGAATAAACTCAACAATATAACTATCACATAAAGCATGCTTTTCATATTCTACAAAAACATAATTTTTATCAAGCTCAAAAATAGTGGGATTAAAACCTTCAAACCCACTTTTAACAATTCTATAACAAGATGTATGATCATTCAATATAGGACCATCATTTAGAGCTTTATCATAAACAATTTCTAAGCAAAACTCTTTAGTACCATGCATCTCGAAGTTAGGCACAAATAAAGGATTATCACAGATAACATGAGCATAACATTCATCCTCCATTGGTAAGCATGGGGGACAATCAAATAATGTAAGGGATAAAGAGTTACTCTCATTAGAAGGTAGGCATGGGTAGCTAATCCATTCTTCCTCCTTTTGTTCATCACTCTCCTCCTCTTTTTCATCTAATGAGCTTTCAGGTTCATCAATTTCTTCTTCCATAAGATCCTGCAAGGCATTAGTCTCTTCCATTTGTGGAAAGCATCTATTAATATATTCAAGAATATAGCCATTTTCTTCCTTGAAATTATCAAAGAAAAATTTAAGTATATCATAAACCTCATATTTATAAGGTGAATCATCAATATTTTCAAGCAAACTAGCAAGTTCAAATGCACCCTTCCAAGCAATAAATTCCTCAATTTGTTCCACATCATAAAAGTCATAATTTTCTTTAACATAAGAAGATATGGTAACATCATCATTATACTCACTTTAAAATGGGAGGTGTTTGTACCTCCTACAGCAACAAGATTTATCAAAGCAATAAGTAACATTATAAGTAGAGCACACGTTTATAGCAATGGTATACAATTTATCAATTTGTTCCCATAAGTGTTTCCCTTTTTGTGACAAGCGGTGTTCCTTATAATAATTTTTTTTCTTCCGTGAACCCACCTTGCCAATAAGATTCAGTTTCAAAGAAACCAACCATTGATAGAAAGTATGATAAAGCAAGACAATAACAGATCAACGAAAATAACAACTAGAGTAGGAACTAATTTTTTTTGTATTTTTGATAAAGAAACAAGCAAACAAGGCAGAAATAAACTAAGAAAAACAAAAATAACAAAGTAAAGAGATTGGTTATGATTATGCTTTGAACAATAGTGATTCCAAGTGGATGATAAATAAAGCTATGCTCCCCGGCAACGGCGCCAAAAAATAGTCTTGATGACCCACAAGTATAGGGGGTGTATCG
The DNA here is from genome assembly GCA_023614405.1 of Avena insularis. Classification (NCBI taxonomy): domain Eukaryota; kingdom Viridiplantae; phylum Streptophyta; class Magnoliopsida; order Poales; family Poaceae; genus Avena; species Avena insularis. The sequence goes on along the minus strand of CM042690.1, from coordinate 257,696,401 downwards.
CAGTATTTTCGAGGGAAGTGAAACCCAATTTATTGATTCGATGCAAGGGGAGCCAAAGAATATTTATAAGCCTTAACAACTGAGTTGTCAATTCAGCTGCACCTGGAAACAATCTTGCTCACAGCAGTTTATCAGTAGCAATAGTAAAGTCATTCGCAGTAGTAAAAGTAAAGACAATAGTAACAATTGCAGTAAACAGTAGGATTAGAGCGTAGTAGGCATAGGGATGGATGGACGGGCGTTGCATGGACAAGACAATTCATATGGCAATCAGAACATAGGGAAAAATAGGATAAAGCATCCAAGTACTAAATAAGCATAGGCATGTGTTCCATATATAGTCATACGTGCTCGCAATGAGAACTTGCACAACATCTTTTGTCCTGCCAGCTCGTTTGCAGCGAGGCCTCAAGGGAACTACTGGCAATTAAGGTGCTCCTTCTAATAGAGCACCGGAGTAAAGCATTAACACTCCGTGAACACATGTGATCCTCACATCAAAGCCATTCCCGCCGGTTATCCCGATTTCTGTCACTTCAGGGCCTTTGGTTCTGGAAAACGACGTGTGTATACAACTTGCAGGTAAGACCATAAACAATACTATCATAATGAATGAATAACATGTTCAGATCTGAAATCATGGCACTCGGGCCCTAGTGACAAGCATTAAGCATAACAAGTTGCAACAAAGTCAAAACGCACTAATAGTAGATACTAGGCACCATGCCCTAACAATCTGATGCCATTACATGAACGATCTCATCCAATCACTACCATCCCCATAGCCTACAGCGGGGGATTACTCACTCATAGATGGGGAAACATGGATGGTCGATGGAGAAGCGATGGTGATGATGATGGCGATGATCTCCTCCAATTCCCCGTCCTGGCAGGGTGCTAGAATGGAGTTTCTGGTTCCGAATCGCGGAATCTGCTGGTGGCGGCGCAACGAAACTCTTTCTGGAAAAACGTCGAACCCCCCTTGGTTTTTAGGTCAAGAGGCGACTTATAGGCGAAGAGGGAGGCCGAGGGGGTGCCTAGGGCGGCCAGACCACCCCCTGGCACGGCCAGGCCCGGGTGGCCAGGTGGTGTGGCCGGGCCCCAGCCCCTCTTTGTCTCGTATTCTGGCTCCTGGTGTCCCTCGGTGAAAAACTGACTTTGGCTTTTGTCCCGTCCAATTCCGAGAATATTCATTTTCTGACTTTCCTGGAACCAAAAACAACAGAAAATAGGCAGCTGGCACTGTGCCTCTTGTTAATAGGTTAGTCCAAGAAATCATATGAAAAGTACTCCAAAGTGTGGACAAAACATACGAAAGTAGATAAACCAAGCATGGAACATCAAAAATTATGGATACGTTTGCAACGTATCAAGGGTACAAACGGTTTAACGACCAACTATACGACGGGATCATTATTACCCGGTCGTATAGTTGTGTTCTGCATAAAGAAACCCTAGTTGGTGGCGCCGCCGCAACTATACGGGTGGAACTCCATATCCCGCCCGTATAGTTCTAGCCGTATGGTTCGGCGCGACCACATAATCGGGTCGGGGCGGCTAGGTTTCTTCTCCTTCCTCATTGTTTTTCTCATATTCTCTCTCCAAACCTCTCATAACCCACCTAGAACTCTTGATTCTTCATGGATTTCGTTTGTTTGAGTGGGGGAATCAACAGATCGGTATGTTTCTCTCCCTACCGATGCTTTATTTTCAGATTTCCATGGTTGAAACTGTCACATTGATCTAGTGGATGAAATCAAGTTTTTTTAGTTTTCCTATTGATTTCTCATGTTACGATTGAATTTTTCCTTGTAGGATCATTCGTATATCATGTAGAAACTATATTCCTAAGGTTTTATGGTGAAATTTTTCAGTGCATCAAGATGAACAAAATCGGTAACATTTTTCGCAAGAGCAAGCGCCAACGTGGCGAGAGCTTGGGGTCCCAAGCCGAGCGCAGCCCCAAGTTGGCCATAGTTTCATCGAGGAGTGTGTTTCCCACACGTTGGGTCGACCATAGCTTTCTCACCGTAGCGGGGTTAAAGGCGGACTTTGACCTCATGTGTAACAAGGCCGAGCTGACAGTACTCGGCTTCGCAAGCCACAACACCTACACCGATCTTACCTATGATTTCCTTGCCTCCTTCTATGACGACCACAGAGAGAAAGATAATGCATGCACGGTAAGCTTCACCATGAACCGACAGCACTATGAAATAACTTTTGAACAATTTTGTGATGCTTTCGGCTTCCCTCACGTTGGGGAGTCAACTGTTACTAACCTCTACAGCGTCACAAGTGGAGAAACTTGGGAGGCTATTTCTATTAATGGTGGCACCGAATTCTACTAGAAGAAGATGTCCACCATTCAGAACCCAACAATTCGCTACTACGCCTTGTTCATCGCCATATTGGGAAGAGGTGATACCGGTTCCATGGTAAATGCAGACATGGCAATGATCACCAAGGCTCTCTTTCCCACTGCATCGCAAAGCCCCAATCCTACATCTCTACTCATCTAACACTTTCGCCACCAAAGCAACAATATGAAAGGTGATATTCGCATTGGTGGATTGGTAACCCACCTTTCCCATGCATTAAATATTACATTACCTATTATGCAATCTGTTGATGGCTCCAAACTTATGAACATCAAGTACTTAACTGCTTGTGGCTTCCTTGGTGTTTACCAAGCTAACCAGAGGCTCTGAGCATATCAATTTAGTTATCTTGGTGATGCAAAGGGTGAGAAGGTTTTGTTGCCCTGTCCCCAAGCCTTCTCGATTATGGAGAAGGAAACATGGATCCTCACCAAGGACCAAGTGATGGAGATCATGGCTGAACTCCAGCATGATCAAGAGGAAGATGAAGAAGGAGAGCAGCAGGATGAGGATGAGTAGGAGCATGAGGATGAGCAGGGATACAACCCTGCTTGGGAGGGACAGCAGCAGCAGAAGCAAGGGGAGCCTGGGACTCGTGGCCCAACTAGCCCCAGCAGGGTACAACTACATCCCCTATCAAGAATTCAAGCAGCTCAACCAGCACGTTGGGGATATTGACCATACTCTTCAAGCGGTATCCTCACCAGTCGCCTAATGACGGCAACAACTGAGCCTGGCAATAGCCTAAGCTTGGGGGAGGTTTGGAAACCTCCAAACTTTGCATTCATATATATTTTTTTTGTTTCTTTTTTGATTTATTTTACTTCTTCAAAATTGCATGTTTACTTTTAGTTTGCTTTCCTAAAACAAAAATACAAAAAAAAGTTGTAACTTTTATTGCAAGTTCGTTTCTTTGTTTCTCTCGGAGATTGCTCAATTTGAAGTGACTTGGCAATATGGAAATACAGAGGGGGTTCGACTCAAATACGAGAACGAAGCAAGCAAGAGGAGGTATCACATTCCTTTCATCACCTTTTCTACAACCTTAAATTGATCCTACAATTATTTACTTGCTTGCATTGGAGTCACTCCCCACTTAGCTTGTTATCCTATAAATTTTATTACTTTGCTAGTATCTCCTTTTAGCTTTGAAACAATGAGCAATGAACTTGGTTAAAAATATTTCCTACATTTTTACAACAAGAAAAGGCATCCAAAAGATGACTTGAGTCCATGTTTAGCCCAAAGAATTTGATTTTAGAACTACTCCATCCTGTTTGAGCTTAATATAAATAGACTCGATAGTACCCTTGAATGAAATTGTTTGATAAAATGGATGCTTCGAAGTAGTAGAGATTATGTCACTGCTTTTTCTAATAATTACCATAAGATATTGCTTTACGCGTGTCATTACAACACTATCATGCTCCATGGGGAACTATTAACTCCGCTGGCCAACAAACAATCTGAATGTGGGAAACCACTTGATTTCGGCTATTGAGTTATGTAAACGTCTGTAGCAGTAATGCTATGACGGGTAAAATTTTAGTATCCTCATGGTTTCACGTTCCAAGTGAAGTTATAGTACTCCTCTGACCCATTATTGCTCAACATATTCATTGGCATGGTCACGAGTGCACAACACAATCCCAATTAAGATGTTAAAAACAGTGGCATGATTTCTCTATGAAAGAGCTGAAGTTTTTGAAAGGCAAAGGAAGGAAAAAGGTGCTTTGAGAGTCTTGAAATATTGACATGGGAATAGATGAGTTGATCTTAAATTGAATGTTTTGGTGCCAACTTGAGAACTCTTAATTGATTAAAGAAACAAGAGTAAAAAGTTTTCATCTCTCAACAAAGAGAGATACCAAAAGAATTTGTATCGTTTTCCTAGCTAAACTTTTGACACTTGCCCGGGCATATGATTTATTTGCTAGCAAGGTATACGTGGTTAGGAAGTGGACTCAGTGCAATCTTGTGAATACTTATATGATCATGTTTAAGATTGCAGGGATTGTGAAGAAAAGAATTTGACACCAATCCAAGCTTGTAAGTTCTTTTATTTTAGTCTCGAATCTCCGTTGTTCTTCTTTATTTCCTTGTCACTCGAGGTTGAGCAACATCTAAGCTTGGGGGACTTGATAGCTGTGAGATTCGACACATTTTTTATGGTTTTTATTGATGGATTTCTCCTGGATTTGATCGTTTTCTAGATTTACCTAACGCTAATACTTCGGTAGCAAAGAAAACTTGGTTTTTAATGTGTGTTTCAGGTTCTGAACATCAACAGAAGGTTTTAACTAGAGAAACACAATATTCAGGGAAATAAAGCAAGTCTCTCTTTGGAAGCAATCGAGGGAAGCGTATAGAGGCTTTAACGAGCAACTATATGGCGGGAACAATTTTTCTGGCCGTATAGTTCCCACCGTTTAGCTGCCTCCGCCTCCATCTTGTCAAAAGGGACAACTTCCATGAAGAGGCCAGGAACAAAAACACAACACAGCAGCCGACATCCCATCTAGAAAGGAGAAAGAAGAGATCCAGATAAGAAGGGGAAGACGTTCTTCATCTTGCTCCATGATCTTCGACCTCCTAGCCAATACACCCCCATAGCCATTACTTGTACTTGAGAGAGAGAGAGAGAGATCTTCACCTTGCAAGACTAGGGTTGGAGATTGTTTCTTCCCATCTTGAATTGTGTTGTATTACTTTTCTATTCTTATTGTGGATCTCCACGGTAATATAGAGAAGAACTCCCTTTATTTAATTATATCGATGATGCTTTCTTCTCTCATGTGTTAGTAAGTTCCTTGGGCGTGGGCGATATAAGGGATTGGTGAGATGTGATGCGCATCCATATATTTCCCATTAGGGAGTGATTGATTTTAATTACTATATTATGTATGCTTGACTATCTGTGGGATGCCTAATGCTTGTTGTCCAATTAAGGGCCCAGACAACATGATGCTTTGTTCTACATGGATAGGATCATGTTCGCTAGCAGACCGGTGACCCCCCGAGTGACACGGGGATATCAATGGAAAATTAGTAGACTCAAGGATAACAAGGAACCACCGTGCTTATTGCATTAGTCCGATCCAAGGAGCTTAATCGCTAAGCGACCTGAGGGGTCTTAATCGTCTAGTATCTGGCCATGGTTTTCGTAACAGACTAGTAGGATTATTGAAGTTGGGACATAATCTACCAAGAGGAGTTCCAGCTAATTATGGGTCACATATCTATACTACTAAAAAGATTCACGTCGTTCGTCAGCACTAGAAATTTTCCGTCTACCATTTAAATTACGGTTTTGCCCTTGGTGTTTCGGAAATATTGCAAACTGCCACTGCCAAGTAAAAAAGGGAAGGGCACCCCGATAAAATAATCCGGAGCTAGCCCTTAACGAGTGCCCCTTTGGTCTCCATCGTCTCTCCCACCTCTCTAGCCCCCTCCCTTCCCCCTCCCCCTGGTCGCCGTCGGCCACGATGCGATGAGGAGGGGTGGTCCGGGATGAATCGGCGCTGGAATGACGCACTTCGACTGCCCTTTGGTCTCCATCGTCTCTCCTACCTCTCTATCCCCCTCCCTCCCCCTCCCCCCAGTCGTTGTCGGCCACGATGTGACGAGGAGGGGTGGTCCAGAATCGGTGCTGGCATGACGCACAAGCAGGGCGAGGGCGGTCTTGCGGAAAAACATCGCCGCCCTCATGTTCTACTCTTCCATCCTGGATCCAGCCACCCGGGTGCACTCCCCTCTACCTCAAGATCCACTTTCGGCGCTGTCCCATCCCCTTTATCGCGAGCGGCCAGAGGATTTCGAAGTAGCAGTGGCGGTGGGCTCATGGCCGGCTAGAATACCGTGTGATATATGGAGATATGGGGCAGGCAGAGGGGATGGATGCCGGGGAGTGGTGACTGGGGTGAGACGGGAGGGGATGGGAGGAGGCAGGGGAGGGGACAGAAATGAGTAGCGGGATTAGACTATGTGGGGGAGCCACCGTCTTGGTGGCGCGGGACAAGAAGATGAACGGGGAGTTGTGGGCGACGAGCTCGTCCGACTGTGTGACTTCGACCTGAGCTGCTGTCGACGGGTGAGCTAAGCGGCTGCGAGAGGCAAGAGAGAGATTCCAGGGAGGAGCAGGAGAGAGAGACAGAGGGGGGGAAGGGAGACGAGCGGCGGTGGGGAATCGAGGAATAGGAGCGACGGGGTCTAGCGAACGAAGATAGATACTGTTCAGGACGGATGTAGACCTGTCGTGGCCTGGCCGGTGCTTCCCCTCTCTCTCTCAGTTTTTCTACTTTCTATTTAAAGAAAAAGATAATCGTTTGTTCTGAATTTTTTTCGACTATTGGGTTGCTATCTGCTACTACTGCTCAGTTGTCCACTTCTGCTTTGGTGAGGTAGAAAGATTGTTTGGTTTTTGCAATCATGAGCTGGTTATATATGAATAAATAGTTTATTTAGTTCTTGGACGCAAACCTGGCCATCAGGGCGGCCTTTGGCGGGCCGGCCCACAGCACCCGAAATAAGCACGGCATAGGCCCGTGCCAGCCCGTGAAAGGTCGGGGCCGTGATCTCAAGCACATGGGCTGGCTCGGAACGACTCGTTTAGCATTTGTCCTTCTCAATTTTTGAAATGTAGATGCAAAAAGAGGCACAGGGGAGTCGAACAAGGGACCTCTTGCTATCCCGCGCTCCACTTGACCACCAGACTAGCTGATACGCGACGGATTTAGGCTATAATGAAGGTTTATTTCGACGGGCCAGCAAAAAATACTAACAAGCCGCATGCTTCACGTGCCACGGGCCGGCTCGTCTGGCCTCGGTGTCGTGCTCGGGCCGCGGGTCAGGGCACGTGTGCCGGCATGTCCCGGCCCGCGAGCTACACGGTCCACCGCGTGTCGTGCAAACTGTCGCAGGCCGATGTTGTGTCGGCCGACCCGTTGCTTAGGTATGCTTGGACATGGTGTAGTCAGTGCTTTAATTTTATTATCGGGTGCAAAAGGATTAAGTTCAGCTATGGGATCTGACGTTTTGTTGCTACTACAATGCGTTTTCGCCTAGACCTATCGGTTACATGTTCTTTCTGTGGTGATTAGTAATTACTCCTTTCGTTCAGAAATATAAAACGTTTTAGCTTTATAAATCTAGATGTCTTTCAGTGTATAGGTTCATAGAGGTTCGGAGTAAACTTATACATTAAAAACTGTCTAGATACATTCATTTCACAAAATTAAAATATCTTATATTTATGAAAGGAGGGAGTAGAAAGCATGTCTTGTGCATATGCCAGAAAAGCAAATTCAAGGATAAATTTTCATTTATAAAATGCTAAACAACATACAAAACATACATCAACATAGAGTGTATTCAAATAACAAGTGAACCATAGCAATGCATGGGTATTCTGCTAGTACTTATAAGATTATAATTGTTACACTCATCATTCGTCCATCTGACACAGTCACTATCACTATGAACTGTATCTCCCCGCGCCTCTTTCGCTATCTGCAGAAAACAACAAACAACCGAATCGTTCTTTACTTTTATGCTTTTTATTTCTGAGTTACTTTTTAGTTTTATTTAATACAACCAGTTTAATCCAAATTCCATTCTCATTTTAGCAGTCAATTCACTCGAAGACCTGTGACAACTTTGGGTGTGACAAAGACTTCACCCATAAACACTTACCTTTGAGCTCCCTGTGGGATCGATATATATACTTCGAAACTAGCTACAAACGATTTGTGCACTTGCAGACATCAGTGCACCGTGTCCATCTGGCTATGCAGGGTGGTTGGATGCAATCGGGTTCTGAGAGACTCCGTGGCCGGAACCAGATGGAAGAGTGGCTCGGTATAGAGATGGTTTGGTTAGCTAGCTTGGCTAGGCTTGCTGCTGATCAAAAGAGAGGGCGCCTGGGTTTGATTCTATGGCCACTTGGGCATGAGAGAGGGCAAGAGGAGGTGGTGCTCATGGTTTGATTAGAGAGAGAGGTGAGAGGTGGTACATGCACATGTGGAGTATGCAACTTAGGTATAAGTTTAGCTAGGTGTGGAGAGAGATTAAATTTGGTGTGTATATTGTTAGTTGATTAGGATTTGAACACAACTTCAAATAAAACACAAACTCAACTAGAATTCAAAAGAGCAGATACAACATATAGGTGGCTTGTTATTTTATGTGACTAGAATGGATGATTATTGCATGTGACATGCAATTGCATCTTACATGCATGTGTGGCATTTTTTTTGTAGACAAAAATGTGTATTCATGCATGTGATATATAGATGGTCATAAAAGAATTGCAATTAACAAGAATTGTGGAGGATAAGCACATGGCATATTTAAGAATGGTTTGGATCAAACCCTAAGGTAGCCATGTAGATGTGAATAGTAGAATTGGACCTATATAATTGTATGCGGCATGAATTAAAATACCAAGATTAAATTGATATGCCCACACACATGTATATGGTAGAAGTAAGATGAGATTAATTAAAAGATGTCATGGCATGTTAGTAGATGGAGAAGATTTAAAGAGATATGCCATCAACTCAAATTGGGCATTTGTATACAAGTATCAAGAACTAACTACATGATATCAAGAAGCGAATACATTTAATAAGAGACAGAATGCATGGAGGAAGTATGAAGTATAAGAACCAAATACAAGATTTAATATGATGCTCAAATGCAATGTGGAATGATGACATGAGCATGATTTTGTGATGATGCAATATTTATTTAATATAGGTAGCTTTATATTGATTTAACCATGTACATTACAATGTTAGACAATCGGGATGCTACAACCCATTATATTGGTGACTCTGGTCGGGAGCAATGCAGGTGCCAGCAGCCACTTCGTCACTTGCACGCCCGCCCCCGGTTCATCGACATTAGCTAAGAACGATGCCCTCACGGTAATTAATTGAGCGTCTCAAGCCTCAACAAGTTAATTACTTCATCCTCACCCCCTCTCTAACCTACATGTTTTCATAGGTGAACAAGGTAGCATACACCTTGCTAATGAAAGTGAACAACAAGGTGAAGGATGTTGCAAAGGGAAAAATCGTTATGCCACTCCACCGCAAGTTCCATGGCAGCGATATTCCCCATGGCATGCATCGGGTTCGCGTGGATCAGACGTTAGATGGATGCGAAGATTTGTGTCCTCCTATTCAACCCGCAGAAGCCGATGGCGAGTTGAAGGTAGGACAACTCAAGAATCAGATTTTGCTATGGCCAAAAAGCCTAATTCGGCTGAACATCGCCTCAGGGTTGGCGGTAAGCCAAGGCAAGGTCGCTCCACCGGTTATGCAAGCATTTCAGGGGTTTGATCATCCTATCGAGCCCATGACACATGACGCTAGAGAGGACACTGGCGGAGCTATGCACAGTTCAGGAGGGGGCCGCCGCCACCCAGCCCAAGAAAAATTGCCTAATATCCCTTCATATTTGACTATGTTTGGGTAAAAATAGCCTATATTTGGCCTAGTTGCCCCCCAAAAGTGTCCCAAAGTGTCTCCTTGGCCCATTCCCCCCCCCCCACACACACACACAACTGGTTAGCCTTGGCTAAAAATAGTCTATATTTGGCCCAGTTGCCCCCAATAGTGGCCCAAAGTGTCTCCATGTGCCCCCCCCCCCTCCAACTAGTTGGCCCAAGCTCCGCCACTGAGAGAGGATCCCCTCGATGATTTCATCGCTGGTTTAGATATGGACCATGATCTCCCAGAGGGGATACATGAAGGCTTGAACAAGAAGTTGTTTGATTCTCAAGAAACTCCTGAGGAAGTTGCCGCCTTCACCGGTCATCAACAATCTTTGATTAGCCCGAATACACTCCTTGGTACTCCCCCATGCTTGAAGAACTAGCAAAGGAAAAGGCCTGTGAAGAAGAAAGGTGCCTCTGTGAGCCAGCCGACGCCTAAGGTTCTGGCGGATAGGTTACCCACCCAGTGGCGGAGCATGCATTGGCTGGGTTAATCGATGCTTCCTCTAGAGGTTCATGGAATCATGACCAGGGATATGAGGAGCATGCATGACACTTTTTTATACCTGGAGAAGGAACTTCTGAAAAGAAAATCTCCCTCCTACCCGCTCCATGTTGAGAAGGTTCCCCCCGGTGTGGGCTTTGTGGATACTTACCCCGCAGAGATGTTATTCATCAGGTTCGATGACATCTTCAACATCTTCCACTTGAAACGGTCCATCAAACCATGGTCCGCCTAGTAGCGCTTAAAATAGCGCACAATATCATGGTAGAGCAAACCATGGGCATCGCGATAATGGACCCCTTATACATGCTTGAGTCCATGGCCAGCCCACAAGACCGGGTGTGAAAGGACATTTACTGTCATAATCACTTTTGGTGTTTGTTAACAACAAGTAGAGCATTTTACAATATGCTATTTTTTACAGGTTGATATTATGCAAAGTGAAAAGGACCCTTGGCCTACGGAACTTTCCCCCCAATATCTACGTATTCCTGGGAGTTCCAGATCAAAGTCTCCGGTGTGGTCCGGAGTCTCCCCGGGAATCTCCGGAGGGGACTCTAGTTTTCTGCCTAGGTCAGCCAGATAGGTGGTCCGAAGCCAAGTCTAGAGGTCTGGCCGGAGTCTCCAGTCCAAGCCCCATACCGGAGTCTCTGGTGTGGCTAGACTAGAGTCTCTGGTCCACTTGGCTCACAGAAGGGTTGGGTCAATCTGTTTGATGGTCCGGAGGCTGGTCCGGAGATGGGCTGGAATCTCTGGTGTAGACCGGAGTCTCCGGTGTGCAGGCCGGAGTCTCCGGTCTGACTTTTCTCCAATGGTCAGAAAACGGTTTAGTGGAGTGAAGAGCTATAAATAGAGGACCTTATCCCCTTCCTCTAGCAGCTCGTTCCACTGAAGAACACCATCCCCATTTGAGCCACCAAATTAACAAGATATCTTCATCCAACCATCCAAAGTCATTGATCTTTGGAGAATCGAAGGAGGAGGCCTTGATCTACAGCTTCAACAAGAGAGGTCTTCATTTCCCCCTCATTCACTTGAGGGCCCATGTAACACGCCAATTTTACTTAAATAGTATTTAGGGTTTGTTTGTCCATTCATGAGCATCATTCCTTAAAAGTGCATCTAAAAGAAAGAATGCACAACCCTAAAACCCTAGCTATTTCTCCTTCCTCTTAAAAACAATTCAAAATGGGTTTGAATATTTCGAAAACCACCAAAATAGTGGAGCCCAAATTTATTAAAGGGCCCTACAATATTTTCTATAGTTTAGAAAAGTTTCTGGTATTTTTGAAATGATTCAAAACAGAAAGTATTTGAAATACAAAAGAGAAACAATATTTTAGGAAAAGAAAAGAGTTTTTGTTAAAAAAATAAGAGAACCTAGCTACTCAGCCTGCAGCCCAGCTAGCCCACCCCCTCCTATCTCTATCTGTCGCTCGTGCGCGCTAGCCAGAGCCCATCCTGGCCCAAGGCCCATACCCCTTCGTGTCTTTCGTTTTTCTTCTTCCTCGCGTCCGGTGGAGAAGCTGCTGCCTGGCAGCGCCTGTACCATCGATCGCATTGCGCCGCGATGCTCACCTTGCCACCGCCTGGATCCGGATAAGAACCCCGCCGAGACGTGCTCCTCTTCCCCCATCCTCTTATCTCTGCCTCTCGAGCTTTCCCTCTCTCGTTCTCCTCCCAGGCAGAAACCCTAGCCCCGTCAGGACCCAACGACCGCCGCCGTTTGAAGCTTCGCCGAGCCCAGCTGATGACCCCACAGTCTCCGCCTCGTCACCCTGACCATCCTTGCCAACGGAATCGGCCGTGGGTGCCTGAAATCGAGCTCACCGTCCTCGGCGTCCCAACTCTAACCACCGCTCTCCGACACCGATTTCGGTGCCCTCCGACCTCGCCTTCTCTCCTCGACCCCTTCGTTGCAATCTAGGTGAGCTCACGGTCCGGAAGGACCTCTCCACTGTCTTCCTTCCCCTCTGCACCGTTGTCGTGCAATGCACCCGCAACCGCCGCCGTTCGGCCTCGCCACTGGCCATGCTCCCATGACCAATAGGTCATGGTGCTACCCTTTTATGGCTTGTCGTGCCATCCTGCGCGAACACGCTATCTCCCGCAGCCCCGCGCGCACGCAATTGCCGCCCCGCGCCGCCATCTGGTGCGCTCTCCTGCGAGCCGATGTGGCCCCCATGTGGAGTCCGTGTGGCCGCCGCGTGGGTCTGACAAGGCACCGGCCCCACCTGTCAGCCATAGTGGCTAGCCTAGCCCCCAGTGAGAAAAGTAATAGGTGCTCGCACTGACGTCAGGCTTCACCCGTGTTGACACAATAAAAGGTTTATAAATTGGTTTAATAATTTCAGAAATTGATATAATCTTGTAAAATCAATAAGTAATTATTTATAAGTCAGAAAAATGTGTATAATATATCAAAATGTTCAGAAAAATGAGATCTTTACAATAGACTCAAAATCATGCATTGTTCAACAACTTTAATTGCAAGTTTAATTAGAGAACTAAATGAACCCCCGCGGGAGATTCTGAAGTCTCTCTGGTATTAGGGTTTGGACCCTTCGGATCCCGCTTAAATTGCCAAGAATGCCCTAGGCTTTCATTTAAGATCTATTTAACTTGTCATATCATCATCCTTGCTTGAGAATTGCATCGATGCCATGTGTTGATTGTTTTCCCCTTTCTTTCCGATGTTTGCTTCTTTCTGGTAAAATACGATATCGAGATCAAGATCGAAGACTGAAGTTAACACCATCAAAGATCGACGAACAATACTTGACCAACTGTAACCAAGTCAAGTACAAGACTTCTGAAGATCTATCTCTAGGTATCAACAAACAAGGCAAGCATAGCCCCACACATAAAAGAATCCTATGCTTTTGAAAGTATTTCATTCTTATCATGATGCATACGATTCTACTGTGGTCTTTATCGATAGATAGAGTATCCTATCTGTTGCATTACTCCCTTGAGCTTATATTACCTGATCCACTGCTCCTAGCATAACTAGGTTTGGCTTGTGTGCACTGCTAGAGCTATTATCTGTGTCTTGCTTAGCCATGCTTAGTCGGTGCTTTGGTTCATCCAGAAGATGTACCAAATGCAGAGAATCTAGTATGATAGGAGAACAAGGTATACTGATGAGGTAAGATCAGTGGTAAAGGTTAAACATGCTAAGGCTTGTAGGGAGGCCACAGTGGGAAGTGGTTTTTGTAGTCCCATGCTCACCACCACTAGGAACCGAGTTCTTGCCTTTGGACCAAGACGAGTGTACAGCCACACGGGGCTTGGGAACCCCTCCGCTAATTAACTTGCCTAGTAGATTCCATGAGTCACCTAGTTCGGGTGTTCCATTCGACATATGCATATTTGGTCATTCTCGAAGGCAGTGAAGGAGGTGCATTCATACAGGTAGGTAAGCGTGGACCGGGTTGCTTGGGATGGATGGAGCCCCTGATAAACAAACCTTGCCAACATCTCTAGGGACTGGCTTCGGGATTTGACCCATTACGGCAGAACCATCCTTAGGGTGTGACTCATGGTCTCGGCGAAAGCAAGGTAAAGGTCGTGGCCAACCACCCTCTACCGGCCTTCCAAGGAAGAGGATTACTTTGGTGGATATCAAGATGATGATCAATTCTTCAGAGATGTCGCTCTCTTATCCCCTTTTAAAACATTCTGAGTAGACGAGCTTCTTCTCCCTCTTGTTTTATAAACAAAGATGGATTTATGCAAAATAACCCCACCATCCATAAGTCTTGCAGAGTACACCATGTACTCACACTTGCTTTGTTGATACTTTTGTAGCAGAATAAGTGTTCCCCTGAAGACAAGTTTGGTACGACATCGACACTGACGAGTAGCTTGGGGTTCCCGGCCGGCAGCCTGGAATCTATGGGTTGGGACGTCATCATTATGCTTCAAGCCTCTTAGGCCATTTATTAAGTTTGATATACTTAATAGCATAATTTGCCTTCCGTTATTTGATGTTTCTGGTCAGTGACCTCTGCTTGTAATATTTTGGTTCTTCGCTCATTTATGAGCTTGCTGTAATATTTTTTGTGTCGCAGGGTTACTATTGTGTTACCGATTTCTCACTGAATATCCTCGAGCTCTAGGTTAAGCTTATGTCAGGCTAAGGTCTGGGATTTGTTTAACCCTGATCTTGGGGGTGTTATAGTTTTTGGTATCAGAGTAGTATCGACCGTAGGAAAACCTTGCTATTGGTCGATGTTGAGTCTAGTGCTTGTGAAAACTATTTGAAAGATGAAAAGTATTTGCGAAAACTCTACTATGTTTCTTTTTCTCCTTATCTAGTTTCGCTCTAACTCTAGGTCATCTTATCTTGTGTTGACTTTGGAAAAAAAATTGATATCTCTTCTCGTCTTTCAAAACTTAGGTGCCTTATGGGCATGACGTTTCTCAGCCTGTTGACCTAGTGTTGAGTTCCCTAGAGTTGCGTGTGTTGTGAATTCCTTGTTTCCCCTTGCTCTGCTTCAATCGAGAGATTCCTTTCTATCATGATCTCCCTATCTTATGGGTCCACAACATCATGTTGGTGGTTCCACAACATTCTGTTCTAGGTCTCGAGGTTTCCTTTCGCCTCATGTGCCTCCCTTTTTATTTGTTTGGGTACTTTAGAAGTTCTTTCTTCTCTTAGAAGCTACCTCGTGATTACTGTCTTGCAGTGTATGCTATGTCACTCAAGTAGTAGTTACTCTTCTCTCGGGTTTTAACCCTTGGACTTGAACCTAAGATCCCGGATTGTGTTGGATTCTAGTGTGGTGAATCTTGTACATGAAGATGATCTTTAACCCGAGATCCATTACTTTGTCCCCTGCTATTAATATTCAAACATTACCTCATAATGGCCGGTACTACAACTCTAGCCTTCAATCTTGTGGTCTTTGTCGCGATTGAATCTCGACAATTGAGGACTTACCCTACCACATGTTATGTCAGATGCTCTTTAATGGAACCAAATAGATCACGACAAGAGTACTCCTTGTGAGTCTCGCATCTATATTCGTGACTCTGCCCCACCTCTCCTTTCCATGCATTGGTTTTCGGAAGGTTGATAATCTATGCATCCACATCTTGGGATTCCATCCTGAGCATGTTCCTTTTTTCTCTTGTTGTTTCCGACCTCTGTCTATCAGTTGATAGCCAGGTAGTAATTTGCATTGGTGTAGTCTGATGCAAAATACTCTTGTGGTTCCTCATGACAAACCATTTCGGGATGTCAGTAGAAACAAACTCCAGTACCTCGTCATATCTAGGACCAGGTCAAAGTGTTGTAACTCGCAGATCAAGAGACATGATTAGCTTCCATCTGTTCTACCTTAAAGTATCACACTCTTATATACTAAGAGGTCGTGCTGAGTTTCATGACCCCTTAATGAAGTGATGCTCTCACATATTTACCCACCCTTCCTCTGAGCTTTCGTGCTTGTGAATGATGCGTGTGCGTAATAATGTGGCGATCTGAGATTCTTAGCAAATTTTATTGCTTTGAACTCCAAAGATAGTTTGTGTCATCTTTATCATGATTGGTTAACCCTATCACTAAGCAAAGGATGATTGTGCTACCAAGTCCGTTATTCTAGTACACCCTCTTCGGTCAAAAACTTAGGCTCATGCCGAAGCTTTGAGACTATGTCTTCTTGCCTTACAAAGCAAGTTTCCTCTTGAACTAAGTGACATATCGGTGGATCGTGATATTCTAGATGTATCTCTAGAAGTATCGCCATGTTGCCACATGACCGTGCTTGTAAAGTTCTTGAGTAAGCAAGTTCTTTGAACCGCTCCTTTCTCCAAGGATCAGTACTGGATACCCTTGAACTAGTTAGTTAAGCTTAAACAACAACTTGGAGAGTTGTAAGACAAAAGTTCTACCCGACTTAGTTCATTCTTAAAGGGATGTTTAGTGTTGTTTGTGCCAAAGAAAGATAGTGTTTCCTTCGTGGATATGTTATCTTCCCCCGCCTTTGATTTGATTGGGTTATCGTCAAATCAAACTTAGTCCCAAGGACTATCTTGATGATGTTGCTACTCGTGATGTTTCACTTGAGTACATCTTCATGTTCTTTGGTCTGACCAATACTCTCCCTTGTTCAAGTAACATATGAGTTCATCTTCCTGGAGTATCTCGATAAGTTTGTTGTTGAGCCCATCGATGACATCCTTATCCTCTCCATGCTAGAATAGATTCATATGGAATAGTTGGCATTAATGTTGGAAAACTTTCGAGAACCATCTTTGTGTCACCTCGAAGAATGTGTTCTGGATGTTGGAAGTGACCCTCTCCGATTCATGTGCAATTGTAGAAAGATGTTGCCGTGAATTCGAGTGGGGTTAATCTTATTCCTCAAGGACATAGTTGTATTTTGTTGCAAGTACTCGATGTATGAGCAATTGTCCTTTGACAAGTTGTTAATACATGGGTCTAACAATCTAGCTCAGTCTATTGGAGCTTAACACTGTAGTCCATGTCTTGAGAATCCAGTAACTTTACCTTCGTGGTAAATGTTGCAAACTTTCTATTCAGACATGCTGAGTCTGAAGTATCATTACACTTAACCAAATCTGAATCTCAAGAAGATATGATGGTTGGTGTTCTTCAAGGTTTTGACATAGGTTTTCTTTGTAAATCCGACACGATTGATCTAATGGTTGGCACAATCAGCCAGAAGACCTATTGCCACATTACCTTGAATCAGCAATAACAACCACTCTTCATGAGGGTCCTTCTATGGTTTTATTATAGGAGTTGTGCTTATGGTTTCCTTTGTATCCGAAGTCCGATCTTTACTTGATGTCTACTTTATAGAACATCAAGGAGAACATTTAAAGTAGTGCTGCTAAATGTCTCTTGGTCGATCCTCCAGACCCTTATATGTTGGCAAGCATTTGTTGTGCCAAGTAATGGAAGTCTGAGAATGAAGTTTCTTTTTCCTCATGTCATCGGGAATCTTCTTAATTATATGGTGGTGTAAAGTGATATCACGATCTTTGGCAAAGATTCTGATAATCGCGGATGACTAAAGAGTTTCCTTCGTTATTCTAACATGTTTGAAGAGTGACGATGATTTTGGTAATCAGAAGTTTCTCTTGCTATATGTTCCTTGTGACTCTTACGAGTCCTTGATACGTCCATTTTGCATCACTATTCTATATCATAATTTACTGTTATTCATTGATATATTTCATATTAGGAGATGATACTTATGTTATTTCACCTGTTTTTGCATGGTTGATGACTTTTGGAGCATGGACCGCTGCAGTCAGGATTCTGATGGAAAAGGTGTTGTTTGGAGGCAAAATTTGCGAAGATCAGAAAATCCGAAAAATATATGGAAAATCCTATTTTTCCAGAAGACGAAGAAAGCCAGAAGGGGAAGCGGAGATGGGCCATAGGGGGGGCCACACCACCCCCTGGCACGGGCCACCCTAGGCCGCGCCACCAGGTGGTGTGGCCACCCTGGTCCACCCCTGGCTCTCCCCTCTGGCGTATATTATCCTCCCGAAACCCTAAGACTCGGGGGGCGACCACAGAAAGATTTCGCTGCCTCTGCGGGACGGAAAACACCGAGAGAGAAAGATCTCTCCACCAAGACAGAAGTCTGTCGGGGAATTCCTTCCCGGAGAGGGGAGATCGTCGCCATCAACACCACCATCAAGCTGGACTTCATCGGGATCATCATCATCATGACCATCATCATCTCCACCAGCACCATCATCACCACCTCAATACCGCTGTAACAATTGGGTTGAATCTTGCATAGTTCTTAGGGGAAACTTTCCCGGTGTTGATTACTCTTTGTAGTTGATGCTATTGAGTGAACCATTGAATTATTGTTTATGTTCAGATTGTTACACATCATTATTTCATATCTGATCATGATCCATATGATGTCTTGTGAGTAGTTCGTTTTGTTCTTGAGGACATGGGAGAAGTCATGTTGTTAGTAGTGGAATTGTGCTGAGAAAGATTCAATAGTTTGATATTTAAGTTGTGGTGTACTTCTTCTAGTGGTGTCATGTGAACGTCGACTACATGACACTTCACCTATATGGGCCTAGGGGAATGCATTGTGTATTTGGCTACTAATCGTAGGGGTTGCCGGAGTGACAGAAACCTGAACCCCCGTTAGGAAACCATTGCACAAGGGACATCAGGGTCTTAGAGTTTAAAGTTGTGGTTAGGTTTCTACCTTAATTACTTTCTTGTACTTGCGGATGCTTGAAAGGGGTATAATCACAAGTATGTATTAGTCCTAGGAAGGTCGGTACATTAGCACAGGTTCACCCACACAACACTTAGCAAACTAAAGAAGATTAATCAACTATATGAAGCGAAAGCACTTGATGATATTCCCGTGTGTCCTCGAGAACGTTTGGTCATCTTAAGTAATACAACCGGCTTGTCCTTTGCTAAAGAAAGGATTGGGCCACTTGGTGCATTTATTCTTATTGTCTTTTATTTACTCTTACTTTATTTACCTGCATTATCAAAAACACCTAAAAATCTGTTTGCTAAGTATTTACAGAGAATTCCTGCTCCAAGCCACTAGCCAGCACCTTCTGCTCCTCCTTGGGTTCGACACTCTTACTTATCGAAAATACTGCGATACACCCCCTATACTTGTGGGTCATCAGTCCTCACCACAAAACAACCTTTATGTCTTAACCTTCTGTTGAACGAAGAGTGATCCTTTTGTATCAAAAGTAGTTCAACTGCTTGGTTATCCATATCTTTGTATCCCTGGAAGCTCTATTTAAGACGTTTAGTAGAGTTTAATCTATCGAAGTCTATGGTCATGTTCTTCTGTTGTAAGCTTTCCATTTTAGAAGCTTAAACCCTTTTGAAGCTCCATGGTCTCAATCCTTATGAAGACCAGCTATCTATCAACTTGAAGACATCTCCTCTTATTTCCTCTGTTACCTTGACGTGTTTCATGTTCGACATCTCAGAATTGTTTCTAAACACTCCATCATGAGTTGACCAAGAGATACTCTGTGTTGTTAGTGTGTTTCCCACTTATCCTTAGAAGTGACCCTGCTTCTCTTCCTTCTTCCTACCTGCGGAATCTCGGGTCGAGATTCTCGTAAGGGGGATAGAGCTATAACACCCCAGTTTTACTTAAATAGTATTTAGGGTTTGTTTGTGCATTCATGAAAATCATTCCTTAAAAGTGCATCTAAAAGAAAGAATGCAAAACCCTAAAACCCTAGATATTTCTCCTTCCTCTTAAAAACAATTCAAAATGGGTTTGAATATTTTGAAAACCACCAAAATAGTGGAGCCCAAATTGATTAAAGGGCCCTACAATATTTTATATAGTTTACAAAAGTTTTTGGTATTTTTGAAATGATTCAAAACAGAAAGTATTTGAAATACAAAAGAGAAATAATATTTCAGGAAAAGAAAAGAGTTTTTGTTAAAAAATAAGAGAACCTAGCTACTCAGCCTGCAGCCTAGCTAGCCCACCCCCTCCTATCTCTATCTGTCGCTCGCGCGTGCTAGCTAGAGCCCATTCTGGCCCAAGGCCCATACCCCTTCGCGTCTTTCGTTTTTCTTCTTCCTCGCGTCCGGTGGAGAAGCTGCTGCCTGGCAGCGCGTGTGCCGTCGATCGCCTCGCGCCGTGATGCTCGCCTCGCCACCGGATAAGAACCCCGCCGAGATGTGCTCCTCTTCCCCATCCTCTTATCTCTGCCTCTCGAGCTTTCCCTCTCTCGTTCCCCTCCCAGGCAGAAACCCTAGCCCTACTAGGACCTGACGACCGCTGCCGTTTGAAGCTTCGCCGAGCCCAGCTGATGATGCCACAGGCTCCGCCTCGTCACCCTGACCGTCCTCGCCAACAGAATCGGTTGTGGACGCCCAAAATCAAGCTCACCGTCCTCGGTGTCCCAACTTTGGCCGCCACTCTCCGACACTGATTCTGGTGCCCTACGACCTCGCCTTCTCTCCTTGACCCCTTCGTTGCAATCTAGGTGAGCTCATGGTCCGGAAGGACCTCTCCACCGTCTTCCTTCCCCTCTACACCGTCGTCGCGTCGTGCGCCTGCAACCGCCGTTGTTCGGCCTCGCCGCCGGTCATGCTCCCATGACCAATAGGTCGTGGCGCCGCCCTTTTATGGCTTGTCGTGCCATCCTGCGTCGAACGCACTAGCTCCCGCAGCACCGCGTGCATGCAATCGCCGCCCCATGCCGCCACCTGGTGCGCTCTCCAGCGAGCCGATGTGGCCCCTGTGTGGAGTCCGCGTGGCCGCCGCGTGGGTCTAACGAGGCACTGGCCCCACCTATCAACCATAGTGGCTAGCCCAGCCCCAAGTGAGAAAAGTAATAAGTGCTCGCGCTGATGTCAGGCTTCATCTGTGCTGACACAATAAAAGGTTTTTAAATTGGTTTAATAATTTCATAAATTGATATAACCTTGTAAAATCAATAAGTAATTATTTATAAGTCAGAAAAATGTGTATAATATATCAAAATGTTCAAAAAAATGAGATCTTCACAACAGACTCAAAATCATGCATTATTCAACAACTTTAATTGCAAGTTTAATTAGAGAACTAAATGAACCCCCGAAGGTGATTCCGAAGTCTCTCTGGTATTAGGGTTTGGACCCTTCGGATCCCGCTTAAATTGCCAAGCATGCCCTAGGCTTGCATTTAAGATCTATTTAACTTGTCATATCATCATCCTTGCTTGAGAATTGCATCGATGCCATGTGTTGATTGTTTTTCCCTTTCTTTCTGGTGTTTTCTTCTTTCCGGTAGAATACGATATCGAGATCGAGATCGAAGACTGAAGTTAACACCATCGAAGATCGACAAACAATACTTGACCAACTGTAACCAAGTCAAGTACAAGACTTCCGAATATCTATCTCTGGGTATCAACAAACAAGGCAAGCATAGCCCCACACATAAAAGAATCCTATGCTTTTGAAAGTATTTCATTCTTATCATGATGCATACGATTCTACTGTGGTCTTTATCGATAGATAGAGTATCCTATCTGTTGCATTACTCCCTTGAGCTTATATTACCTGATCCACTGCTCCTAGCATAACTAGGTTTGGCTTGTGTGCACTGCTAGAGATATTATCTGTGTCTTGCTTAGCCATGCTTAGCTGTCAGTGATGGTTCATCCAGAAGATGTACCAAATGCAAAGAATCTAGTATGACAGGAGAACGAGGTATACTCATGAGGTAAGATCAGTGGTAAATGTTAAACATGCTAAGGCTTGTACGGGAGGCCATAGTGGGAAGTGGTTTTTGTAGTCCCATGCTTGCCACCACTAGGAACCGAGTTCTTGCCTTTGGACCAAGACGAGCGTATAGCCACACAGGGCTTGGGAACCCCTCCGCTGATTAACTTGCCTAGTAGATTCCATGAGTCACCTAGTTCGGGCGTTCCATTCGACATATGCATATTTGGTCGTTCCCGAAGGTGGTGAAGGAGGTGCATTCATACAGGTAGGTAAGCATGGACCGGGTTGCTTGGGGTGGATGGAGCCCCTAATAAACCAACCTCGCCCACATCTCTAGGGACCGGCTTCGAGATTTGACCCAGTACAGCGGAACCATCCTTAGGGTGTGACTCATGGTCTCAGTGAAAGCAAGGTAAAGGTCGTGGCCAACCACCCTCTGCCAGCCTTCCAAGGAAGAGGGCTAACGTTCTGGCACTAAGAGTCGGTTGGTACGTGTGGGTAAAGTTGTGCACCCCTGCAGGGTTAAATCTTTTCGAAAAGATGTGTTCACGGTTATGAATGCTTGGTGACTGAATTCTAAGATCATAGAGAACTATAACCTAATCGTAAAACTTGGTAGATCAACGTGTACTTAAGGATGCTTCCTCTTGGGTATGAGGGGGTGATCCTAGTTTTGAGATGAGGATTACTTTGGTGGATATCAAGATGATGATCAATTCTTCGGAGATGTTGCTCTCTTATCCCCTTTTAAAACATTCTGAGTAGACGAGCTTCTTCTCCCTCTTGTTTTATAAACAAAGATGGCTTTATGCAAAATAACCCCACTAGCCATAAGTCTTGCGGAGTACACCCTGTACTCACCCTTTCTTTGTTGATACTTTTGTAGCAGAATAAGTGTTCCCCTGAAGACAAGTTTGGTACGACATCGACACCGACGAGTAGCTTGGGGTTCCTGGCCGGTAGCCTGGAATCTATGGGCTGGGATGTCATTGTTATGCTTCAGGCCTCTTAGGCCATTTGTTAAGTTTGCTATACTTAATAGCATAATTTGCCTTCCGTTGTTTGATGTTTATGGTCAATGACCTCTGCTTGTAATATTTTCGTTGTTCGCTCATTTATGAGCTTGCTGTAATAATTTTTGTGTCACAGGGTTACTGTTGTGTTACCGATTTGTCACTGAATATCCTCGAGCTCTAGGTTAAGCTGATGTCAGGCTAAGGTCTGGGATTTGTTTAACCCTGATCCTGAGGGTGTTACAGCCCCCATGCTCTAGTGTTTCTTTGGAAACCCTAGCTTTTTATTTGGTTCTTACAAGCTTGTCTTTGATTGTTTGACAGCTTGCTTGTATTTGGGAGCCTCCAATTAAGTTGTGGATGTGTGCCCCGAACTCGTTGTAAAGGTGTCGGCTTCCACCTCGAAGGTTGCCGTATAGTGGAAGAGGTGAATCGAACCCGTTAGGGTGAGGTTCATCAGAGAACAAGGGAGGCCTCTCGTGGTGTTGGTGGTTTGAAACCACCCCCTCTCCAAACATAGACATACTTCCCCTCAAAAGGAAGAAACTACGAGAAACAAATCATTGTGTCTCCGCATGCTCCACTTTGGTTACTTCTATCCTTTATCGCACTTTACTTATCTAGCTCCTGCTTAGTATTTGTGCTAGGTTGACATATAGGTAAATTCACCATAGTTGCATAATCTAGAGAATTTACCTTTTTGTGTCAACCCCTAAATTGAAAAAGAGTAAAATGTGAAGTAGCACCTATTCACCCCCCCCCCCCTCTAGGTGCCCATACGATCCTTTCAATTGGTACCAAAGTCTCGGCTCTTTATTCGGGCTTAACCACCTAAGAGGTTATGGGCAACCCAGAAGATGAGGGAGAAAGTGAGGTTAGCCATTCGGTGAGCATGGTAGATCTTAAGAATTTGGAAACAAGCTTGAGCTATACCTTGGGCAACGAAATCCAACAGTTGCGCCAACTCATTGAGCAACTTGTTAGAAATAAGCCAACCTCACCTCCTCCCTCTCAAGAGGAAACACCACCTAACCCAAAGGCAAATGCTCCGGCTAAGCCTTTGGATGAAGTAGCGGGGGATGAACATAATCCCACTAACTCCACCACCAAAAGGGGTGATGGGAAGGAAGAGCACCATGTGGTTCCAGGATGGTACTCTCCCGACCCTCCTATCCCTCATCCACATATAAATAATAGAGGTGACCCACCTAAGTTAGCTGCACATACTTTTGCTCAATGGAAAGTTTTAATGAAATCTCATGTGCGCAGCTCTTGAATTGATTTGTGGAATATTATTGAAGAATGATTCAAAATTGTGGATCCAACCAACTTGACTAGAAGAGAAGTGGTCAATAGCCAACTCAATGCGACTGCCTTGCACATGATCCAACTTGGAGTGGGGCCAAAGGATTTCCCCCACATTGAGCACTACAATACCACCAAGGAAGCTCGGGATGCTCTCATTGACTTCTTTGTTGGCAATGAGAGTATGAGAAGAAATAGATATGATGCCTTAAGCAATGAGGCCGAAGGTTTCTTCATGAAGGATGGTGAGGATCATGAAGACATGTATCGAAGACTCAAATCCACAGCCACCGTCTTCAGGAATGTTGGTGCCTCTCACATTGATGATGCTTGGATCAAGAGGAAGTATGTGAGTTCTCTCATGCCTTTCAAGCCTACTGACTTGAAGAGTCTCCAAGGAAGGCACAACTACCATCTCATGACCTCCAATGAAGTTATGCAAGAGATGGCCACCTTCAAGGTTGCTGCCAAGAATGCCAAAGACGCATGTGCTCGTGCCATTGGAATGAGTAGTGGTGTCAATCTTGCCTTGAAGGCCAAGGTTGTGGAGTATGATGAAGATGAAGGGAGTGATGAGGGACTTTCAATGAGCCACCCCAAAGATGTCAAGGCTGCTCATGGTGAATACATGGCCTTCTATGCAAGAAACTTTTGGAAAGATCCCGCCAAGGCCAAGATGGAAATGCAACGAAGAAGCAAGAGAAGAGATAATGGGTCCAAGTTGAGAACTTGCTTCAATTGTGGTGACCGCTATCACTTTGTCGCTGCTTGTCCCTATGAGAAAAGAGAAGATCATGGGGGTAAACTTGTGTTGAAGAAGACCTCCAAATCTCCTTACAAGAAGCCCTTCATCAAAAGGAATCCAACCAACAAGAAGTCAGGTGAAATTATCTTGATCACACATGAAGAATTCTCCTCCGATGATGATGATGAAGATGAAGAAGAGGAAACATCAAGTGGTATGGCGGCTCATGCCACTACTTCTACCCCTACATTCTCACCCTTCGACTCTCCAAATGAGAATATCTCCAACAAGAACGTCACTTGCCTTATGGCAAGAGAAACGGAGGTATTATCATCATCACACTCCACCTCTTTAATCAATGATGAATTTGATGATGAGTTATCACTTGAGGTCAAAAAGGAATTAGTTGCTTTTGATGTGTTTATGAACAACTTGCAAGGGGAACACAATAAACATGTTGTGGACCTCTTAAATCAACTTGCACACACACAAGAACTTCTAGATGAGATATGTAAATTAGGAAGAGAGCACATGATTGAGGTAGAAGCTCTAAATAATGCTCTAGAAGAAGAACAAGAAACTAGAATGTCTCTTGAAACTAAACTTTAAGGGCTTGATGAAGCAAATGATCTCATCATTAATAAACTCATCAAGGAATGTGACCATGCTATTGCTACATATAAAAGGGCTAAAAAGGACAAGATTGAGTTTGATGTTGTTCATGAAAAACTTGTTGAGGACTTTAGGATGCTTGATAAGGCTCACAAGGCCTTGGAGAGTGAACTCTTGTTGCTCACAAAGTCCCGTGAAAAGCCTCAAACTCAATTGACCAATATTACTTCACCTAGTACTTTCATTCCCTCTAGTTATACAAGTATACTTGAAGAAAATGCTAGGTTGAAGGGGGGGCTAGCTAAGGCCACCTTTCCCAAAGGAAACAAGTCAATTGATGACCTCTTGAGTAAGCAAAGGTCAAGTAGTGAGAAAGGGGCATTGGCTTTGTCTCCAAAGGAAAGAAGAAGAAGAATAACAAGAAAAAGAAGGCCAAGCCCACACAAGAAAAGGACAAGGTCATTATGCATAGTAAGTCCACGAATGGCAAAACTATGTCTCATGATGATTTTGCGGGAAGTGCTAACCCTCACTATGTTTTAATGCATGATTATTATGGTGATGTGTATGCATAATATGTTGGCCCATTTGATGGTTATATTGCTTGGTCTATTTGGGTTCCCAAGATCCTTGTGCTAACAAAAGAGGACCCATTGAAAAATGGGTACCTAAAAACTAGTTTGATCTTTTGTAGACCTATACTTCCGGACGACCAACTAATGCCGAGATAGAAACCCGCTTATCGGCATGTCGTGACGAGAGGCCATTCAACATGCTGGAGGGCATCCGTCCCTTCCCGCTAAGACGTTGAGTAAGAAATCGTATTCCTCAACCCGCGTCCTTTAAATGTTAAGTTAGTCCTAAAATGTCGTTTTTTGAGATAGAAATCTGACTCATATTTGATAAGTATATCTTTATATGCGAATTTACATGTTTTTTTTGCTTACTTTGGTCTTTTTTGAAGAATGTTGATGATTAAAATGTACATGTTTTTGCTTACTTGGCTATCACTGTTCCATCTTAGCATATTTGATAAGTGTATCTTTATATGAGGCTTTTCATGTTTCTACTTACTTATTTTTAGAATGTCGATGATTAAAATGTCATGGAAATATATATATATGGGAATGTGTTGTGATGGGATGGTTAGCCTTGTGCTTTGCACAAGTCCAAGTCTTTTGATCCTACTTGGCTGACTGTTCCATCATAGCATATTTCTGTGTCCAACAAACTAGGTATATATGAGGCATGCTTTTTGAGTTGGCCCTATTTGATAAGTGTATCTTTATATGAAGGCCTCACATGTTTTTGCACCTATCATTTAATTATTATTGCTGATATGTGAACTCTTGCTTTCCATTGCCTAATTTTTTTGTCTTGTAGATGACGTGGTATGTTGTGTACAAGGGACAGGTTCCTGGAGTCTACGATGATTGGAAAGATTGTCCGAGACAGGTGCACCATTTCAGCGGAAACAGCTACAAAGGGTACAACACTATGACGGAAGCCGAAGCTAGATACGCGCGCTATCTAGCGGGAGAGAGGAGGAACCGGATGCAGACCTCCACCTTCGTTTAGATGTGTTAGCCCGCTTGTTGAGACTTGCCGATACTTGTCGCTTGTTTTGTGACCTAGTTGTCTACTTTGTTTGTGGTTGAGATAATGTATTCGTGTATTAACTTTGCCGCTTATTTGTGAACCATGTACTGTCCGTGTATTATAATGCATATGACTATTATACTGTCTGTGACTATATTATACTGCTTGTGACTGTATTATACTGCATGTGTATTATATATACTGCATCTGTATTGATTTCCCTGCTGGAATTTTTTTGGGCCTTTATTATTTACCATCAGCGCGTTGAAGCGCGCGCCACTGCTACGGCGTACTACTGTCGGTGCATGCGGCAAGCGCGCCGGTGCTACACGGTGTTACCGCCAGCGCGTTAGGTGCAGCGCGCCGGGGCTAAGTTTTACTACCACCAGCGCCCCGGGGCTAAGTTTTACTACCACCAGCGCCCCGGGTCAGTACCCCAGCGCACAGAGCCCGCGCGCCAGCGCTGTCGTCGCATTACCCCCGGCGTGTGGGTGCAGTACTCCCGGTGCATACAGCCAACGCGTCGACGCTATGCAGATACCGTCGGCGTGAGCATCGCCGGCGCGGCCCTGTGCGCCGGTGGCAGACGAATTTGGTCCGCTGGTGGTAGCCTTTTCCTAGTAGTGTTTGTATGGTTCTTTCACACGAAAGAGACAACGAAGAGACACAGAAAGATGTTGTGTAACCTGACTAATGACTACTCGATCGGACTCGGGGCAGAAGAGGTGGAGGGACGATAAACCTGTGGGATCAGAGATATGATTATCATAGATTCTACGTGGTTTCTGGTTATTTATTACGAATACCACATATGCATATGCGTAAATGTTTGCTACAAAGCTGCGGGGTCAGAGTATTTCTGATTTTTCACAGCATCATTACTCTTCTTATGGCACTCAAAGTGAGTATTTCTGATTATTCACAACATCATTACTCTTCTTATGGCACTCAAAGTTTTACATACGGTAAAATATAAGCAGCATAATTAGAAAACAAAACATAGACATATTCGTAAATGGACGAAACTATCCCGTGGGGGGTGAATCTTAGCGTGCTGCTCCCACTATCTTCTCTCTCTCCAATCAGATCAGTCTGTTGCTCCCAGTCGCCGCCTCCGTCGCTCCAGGCCGACGCCACCGCAATCCAGCACGACACCATGTTACTACTACCTTTATTATAATTTGGAGGTGGTCCGAAATTTGAAAAACCAAAAATATACATATATAATTTCCGACTTATGTTGCATCGAAGGTGAGGAAGTCACGGAGGAGTAAGATTAGCAACCAGCTGGTCTAGGATGTCAGGGCAAAGGCTCTTGAGATCCTTAAATTCTTGTGTCGCCATGGTTTTTTGTAAGCTCTCCACAGATGCGAGAAACGCGAAGCATGCCTTTCTGAGCCCGTCACAGCGATGCTTCTCACATAGTGTCAACATAGAGGCCGCCGTGTTTGGAGTAGTGGTGATGTAGTCGCACAACTTGTGCTCACAGATCAATTTTAGCCTGTCGAGGTTATACGTGTCCGCAGCTACAAGCAAATGCTTTGTCATGTCCATCTCTTGGCCGTCATCTATCTCGGGCAATTCGTCGGTGTAGATGAAGTCCAGCATAGCTTTAAAGACCATGGGGTCCATTTCATCGATACGCACACGCTCTTCCGTGCCCTCTTTCATGGGACCAAAGAGTTCTGCCATGAACACGGGCGACCGGCCGGCGAGGACGCATCTATGCGCGGAAAACGTCTCGCCGCGGACCTCAAAAATGACATCCGCACCCTTGCCTGCTGATAGGAGACTGCGGTAGTGCTGCTGGGGGTCTGAAGGTGGCACCGCAACAAACTGGGACCCCGCCGTAGGGGTCTCACGGATGATGTTGATGTCGCAACCGAATCTGAAACAGTCGTCTTCCAGGCAGCCCGAGCGCTCGAATATCGGCCACGCCATGAGCGGCACCTTCAGCGCACCGTTTTTGGCCAGGGTCGCGTCCGTCGTCTCGCAATGCACCGGCTTGCCGGATAGGGTGAGCAACGAAAACGTGGCCCTCACATCGACCTTCATAGACTCGGTGTCGACAAGCACCAGAGCCATGGATATACTTCGGACGGAGTCTGACAACGAGAAGCCATCGGGGTAGTACTTGAGTTGCCACTGGTGGCCTCCGACGGTGAACACGCCGGATGTGATACTGTTGCCGACGCCGATTCGCCCCCTGGTTGCGGAGTAACCCTGAGATCGTATGCCGCGGAGGTAATTGACAACGTTGTCTCCTGCGCCGGCGTGCCGCCGCCGACGCCATGGACAGACCTGGAAGAGGTGGACATAGATCGCAAACTGTGTTGGCTTTCAGAGGAAGGAAAGAATTATGTATTCTTATTAGGCAAACATATACGCGTCCGCATTTCTTGCTTCAGTCAATATATATAATAAGTGTCTAACGCTCAGCTGACTGAGAATTAACTTAATTCTCAGTCAGCTGACGTAAGCATCCTAATCTGCTGGCCTATGGGCTTTTCCGTTTCGGGCTGATCGCTTCTGCGGTGTCGGCAGCCGAATTGTTGTGGCGCATCGCGTGCTCGGTTTCTGCTAACAACGAGCGCTAATTAATTTCTTCGTAGTGACTTATGTCAGTATGTGCATGCAGAACGTATAGAGTTAGCTAGTTAGAGCTTGTTCTTGAGAAAAAAAATAGTTAGAGCCTAAAAATAACTAGAGAGCACAAAGATATACTACTCCCTTCGATCCATATTATTATTTTTAACTTTGTCTAGATTCATATGTATCTAGTTAAACATTTAGTCTAAATGCATTTGTATCTAGACAAAGTTGAGAACACTAATATGGATCAGAGGTAGTATATAAAAAACAACTTTTATATAACCGTATGGTAACCCAAATGCAACTTTCATTTAGGATAAATTATGACATAAGTTAATCGTTTAACTGTTGCAATTGAAAGAAAACCTCAGTTTCAATTTCACCTGTAACTGAAAAATCACATTTGCAACTATATTTTCAACTGAAAAATATCTCGGTTGTGACCTGACATGTAATTGGAAAAATCTCAATTACAACCCTAGTTGCAACTAGAAATAAAAAATCATAGTTACAACCCCACTTGCAATCTAAAAAACCCCGTTGCAACTAGAAAAGTACCGATTTATGCAACATACTTGGAACTGTGAAAAAACCTGATTGCAATCGACAGAAACAACTTCTCACTAAAAAAACAACATAATTTCAACTTTCACATATAACCAGAAAACATAGTTACAACCCCACATGCAACTAGAAAAGTACCGATTTACAGTCTCACTTGCAACTGGAAAAAATATCTAGTTGCAGTCTCACTTGCAACTAAAAAAATACCTAGTTTCAGCCTCAGTTGCAGATTAAAAAATATCCAGTTATAGCCTCGCTTGCAACTTAAAAATACCCAGTTGCAGTTCCACTTGCAACGAAAAAATACCTAGTTGCAGCCTCACGTAACTGTAAAAGTAACCGTAAAAATACCCAGTTGCAGCATCATGCAACTGTTGCAACTATTTTTTTTCATATTTACAATAATAAAAGTAATATAAGAAAGTTAGTTACAACCGCTACCGGTTTCTCTTTCTTAGTCTAGAATCCCTCAAGTATTAGCCTTTAAATATTTCCCCCATCCTAAATTAATTGACTCAATTTTGTCTAAATATGCATATGTTTTGACGCATTTTAATATCGAGATACATATGTATGTAGAATAAATTAAGCTAACTAGTTTAGGTTAAGGAGGTATATAATAATAAACAAAAAGTAGGCGAACGAGACTAAGAGCTTATATGCATAACATATGAAGAGTAACAACCCACATAATATAATATGAAAATGGCCTGGATGCACCAAACAACCCACTTAAACAAACAACGTCTTGAGAAAAGATAAGAAAAAGGACGAGGCACGCCCGATAGTACATGCATACAACGCCCCGGTCCACCTTTCTCTTTATTTATTTTAAACAAACAACGGGCACGGGCAAGCTGTGTGTCAAATTACAACTCGAGACTGACAGTCCAATTGCAACTCTCTCTCTATACCATCAAGCAAGAAAGGTCGAGGGTTGCGTGTCGAGATGCAACTCAAGGCAAGTCCACGGTATCACCAAGGGAAAAAAACGTTAGTTGTGTGTCAAGTTGCAACTCGAGACATACAATCCAGTTGCAACCCTAGTTGCAACTCCCTCTCTATACCATCAAGCGAGAAAGGCTGGGGGTTGTGTGTCGAGATGCAACGCAAGGCAAGTCTTCGGTACCATCAAGGACCAAAAAGGCTAGTTGTGTGTCAAGTTGCAACTCGAGACTGACAGTCTAATTGCAATCCTAGTTGCAACTCCCTCTCTATACCATCAAGCGAGAAAGGCTGGGGGTTGCGTATCGAGATGCAACTCAAGGCAAGTCCTCGGTACCATCAAGGCACAAAAAGGCTAGTTGTGTGTCAAGTTGCAACTCGAGACTGACAGTCTAGTTGCAACACTAGTTGCAAATTCCTCTCTATACCATCAAGCGAGAAAGGCCGGGGGTTACGTGTCGAGATGCAACTCAAGGAAAGTCCTCAGTACCATCAAGTCACAAAAAGGCCAGTTGTGTGTCAAGTTGCAACTCGAGACTGACAGTCCATTTGCAACCCTAGTTGCAACTCCCTCTCTATACCATCAAGCAAGAAAGACGGGGGGTTGTGTGTCGAGATGCAACTCAAGGCAAGTCCTTGGTACCATCAAGGCACAAAAAGGCGACTTGCGTGACAAGTTGCAACTCGATAATGAAAGTCTAGTTGCAACCCTAGTTGCAACTTCCTCTCCATACCATCAAGGGAGAAAGGCCGGGGGTTGCGTGTCAAGATGCAACTCAAGGCAAGTCATTGGTACCATCAAGGCACAAAAATGCCAGCTGCATGACAAGTTACAACTCGAGACTGCTAGTCTAGTTGCAACCCTAGTTGCAACTCCCTCTCTATACCATCAAGCTAGAAAGGTCGAGGGTTGCATGTCGAGATGCAACTCAAGGCAAGTCCTCGGTACCATCAAGGGACAAAAAGGCCAGTTGTGTGTCAAGTTGTAACTCGAGAATGACAGTCCAGTTGCAACTCTGGTTGCAACTCCCTCTGTATAACATCAAGCAAGAAAGGCCCGGGGTTGCGTTTCGAGATGCAACTCACAGAAAGTCCTCGGTACCATCAAGGCACAAAAAAGCGAGTTGCGTGTCAAGTTGCAACTCGAGACTCACAGTCCAGTTGCAACCCTAGTTGCAACTCCCTCTCTATACCATCAAGCGAGAAAGGCTGGGGGTTGCGTGTCGAGATGCAACTCAAGGCAAGTCCTCGGTACCATCAAGGGACAAAAAAGGCTAGTTGCATGTCAAGTTGCAACTCGAGACTGACAGTCCAGTTGCAACCCTAGTAGCAACTTCCTCTCTATATCCCATCAAGGTAGTAAGGTCGGGGTTTGCGTGTCGAGATGCAACTCAAGGAAAGTCATGGGTACCATCAAGGCACAAAAAGGCCATTTGCGTGACAAGTTGCAACTCGAGACTGACAGTCCAGTTGCAACCCTAGTTGCAGCCTCCTCTCTATACTATCAAGGTAGTAAGGTCGGGGCTTGCGTGTCGAGATGCAACTCAAGGCAAGTCCTCAGTACCATCAAGGCACAAAAAGGCCAGTTGCGTGTCAAGTTGCAACTAGAGACTGATAGTCAGTTGCAACCCTAGTTGCAACTCCCTCTCTATACCATCAAGCGAGAAAGGTCGGGGGTTGCGTGTCGAGATGCAACTCAAGGCAAGTCCTTGGTACCATCAAGGCACAAAAAGGCCACTTGCGTGACAAGTTGGAACTCGAGACTAACAGTCCAGTTGCAACCCTAGTTGCAACTTCCTCTCCATACCATCAAGCGAGAAATGCTGGGGGTTGCGTGTCAAGATGCAACTCAAGGCAAGTCCCCGGTACCATCAAGGCACAAAAAAGCCAGTTGCATGACAAGTTACAACTCGAGAATGACAGTCCAGTTGCAACCCTATTTGCAACTCCCTCTCTATACCATCAAGCGAGAAAGGCTGGGGGTTGCGTGTCGAGATGCAACTCAAGTCAAGTCCTCGGTACCATCAAGGGACAAAAAGGCTAGTTGTGTGTCAAGTTGCAACTCGAGACTCACAGTCCAGTTGCAACCCTAGTTGCAACTCCCTCTTTATACCATCAAGCGAGAAAGGCCGGGGGTTGCGTGTCGAGATGCAACTCAAGGCAAGTCCTCGGTACCATCAAGGGACAAAAAAAGGCTAGTTGCATGTCAAGTTGCAACTCGAGACTGACAGTCCAGTTGGAACCCTAGTAGCAACTTCCTCTCTATATTCCATCAAGGTAGTAAGGTCGGGGTTTGCGTGTCGAGATGCAACTCAAGGAAAGTCTTGGGTACCATCAAGGCACAAAAAGGCCATTTGCGTGATAAGTTGCAACTCGAGACTGGCAGTCCAGTTGCAACCCTAGTTGCAGCCTCCTCTCTATACTATCAAGGTAGTGAGGTCGGGGCTTGCGTGTCGAGATGCAACTCAAGGCAAGTCCTTGGTTCCATCAAGGCACAAAAAGGCTAGTTGCGTGTCAAGTTGCAACTCGAGACTGATAGTCAGTTGCAACCCTAGTTGCAACACCTCTCTATACCATCAAGCGAGAAAGGCTGGGGATTGCGTGTCGAGATGTAACTCAAGGCAAGTCCTTGGTACCATCAAGGCACAAAAAGGCCACTTGTGTGACAAGTTGGAACTCGAGACTGACAGTCTAGTTGACACCCTAGTTGCAACTTCCTCTCCATACCATCAAGCGAGAAATGTCGGGGGTTGTGTGTCAAGATACAACTCAAGGCAAGTCCTCGGTACCACCAAGGCACAAAAAAGCCAGTTGCATGACAATTTACAACTCGAGACTGACAGTCCAGTTGCAACCCTATTTGCAACTCCCTCTCTATACCATCAAGCGAGAAAGGCTGGGGGTTGCGTGTCGAGATGCAACTCAAGTCAAGTCCTCGGTACCATCAAGGGACAAAAAGGCTAGTTGCGTGTCAAGTTGCAACTCGAGACTGACAGTCCAGTTGCAACCCTAGTTACAACTCTCTCTTTATTACATCAAGCGAGAAAGGCCGGGTGTTGCGTGTCGAGATGCAACTCAAGGCAAGTCATCGGGTACTATCAAGGCGCAAAAAGGCCAGTTGCGTGTCAAGTTGCAACTAAAGACTGACAGTCAGTTGCAATCCTAGTTGCAACTCCCTCTCTATACCATAAAGCGAGAAAGGCCGGAGTTTGCGTGTCGAGATGCAACTTAAGGCAAGTCCTCAGTACCATCAAGGAACAAAAAGGCTAGTTGTGTGTCCATTTGCAACTCGAGACTAACAGTCCAGTTGCAACCCTAGTTACAACTCCCTCTCTATACCATCAAGCAAGAAAGGCCGGGGGTTGCGTGTCGAGATGCAACTCAAGACAAGTCCTCCGTACCATCAAGGGACAAAAAGGCTAGTTACGTATGAAGTTGCAACTCGAGACTGACAGTCAGTTGCAACCCTAGTTGCAACTCCCTCTCTATACCATCAAGCGAGAAAGGCCGGGGATTGTGTGTCGAGATGCAAATCAAGGCAAGTCCTCAGTACCATCAAGGCACAAAAGGTCAGTTGCGTGTCAAGTTGTAACTCGAGACTGACTGTCCAGTTGCTACCCTAGTTGCAAATCCGTCTCTATAACATAAAGCGAGAAAGCCAAGTCCTCAGTATCAAGTTGCAATCCTATTTGCAATTCCCAAAATTTATTTGAAGCAGACACTAAGTAAAAATTCTTACTAAATTTGATTTGAAGCACAACAAAATCTCAATTACCAAAATCTGATTGCAACTTGTAGACGAGCATGTAACTATCGAAAAAATACAGGTTATCCTCCATGATACCTCTCCTAATACTAAACGATAAGCCATCCACTTGTCATTATCAAAAAAAGAAAAAAAAGAAAAATAAACAAAGACGAATAATAGAAAACAACCAACCACCACATAGGGGAGTTGCTATACGCCGCTTCGAGGCGACCCAAGGCCCAAAATTTTAAAAAGCATGAACCAAAAATCAGAAAATGTAATATTTTTCAAAAAATAATGAACATCTTAAAAAATGATGTTTCTAAAAAACGGAAACAAGAAAAAAAACAGAAAAAAGAAACAGAAAAAAAACGTAAATAGAAAAGCCTCGCTACAAAACCACACAGAATCTTTGCCCCGTCCCAACCTACAGCCAACTACAAAACGGCCCAAAAAAACAAGACACATAAAGAAAAGCAGCCCATGAAAATTAAAAAAAGCTGGAACGGCATCGACACAATCGATCGTTCGGCCGGCGACAACAGCTCAACCTAGGCAATACGGCTCTTCACGCGCGCAATTCAATCGGACGGTTCCGGAGTCGACTGTGCTGTAAGCTCTTTCTCAGCTAGCTGAGAAATAGCAATTCCCATATAATAAAGTGCTTATGTGGCATGTACTCGACTAGAAATAAGAGATTGGTATACGTGGTGCCGGAATCGGATAGCTTTGTGTTATACCTATCCACGTCTGTCGTTGCCGATCGTGACGCGGTGCATCCGTAATTAGCGTAGCGGGCTAGCTTGGGCCCCAATCCCAAAGCCCAAAGTGCTTACTAGTATGAGCGAGTATGTATTGGATCCGGCCTCCAGCAGGTACTATATCGCACCGACAAAGAGTCCTATCCTATTTGCACAATGTAGACGTAGGTTTCTTTTATATCTATACCTAACTAGCTGAATGCCCGTGCGATGCTACGGCTTCCTGAAAAATAGGAAGAGATCATTGCACAATATAGATTTTATTTGATATTATGTGTTAAATCAAAATTGGAAGACTCAAACTAA
Source organism: Avena insularis (assembly GCA_023614405.1). Classification (NCBI taxonomy): domain Eukaryota; kingdom Viridiplantae; phylum Streptophyta; class Magnoliopsida; order Poales; family Poaceae; genus Avena; species Avena insularis. Next base: position 257,660,606 of record CM042690.1, on the reverse strand, counting down.
CACAAGAACGAAAGTGCAAAAGAGGAACAAGGTCACCTATTCTTCGCTCGGGTGTGGTACCAATCAATCGATTCCTCTAGGTCAGTTTTACATGTCCTAGTTCTCGAGCAAAATAGAGTGTGTGCCAAAAGTAGCTTGAGCCGCCGTCATGCCTAGAGGAACAACTTCGAGGCGGAGGAACATCGGGTGTTCTGGACCACCTCTGAGTGAGGGCTAGTAGCCGTGTGTTCGGCAACGCCGGAGATGGGGTCTCTGCAAGGACGTGCTGGGGCGTAGTCGTGGCGTTCACCACTCTTCTTGCGGTGGAGGGGCACCACCCTGTCACTACTGAGTTCTAGATCGACATGCACATCTCCTTGAATAGAGCTTCCCTTGTCGTCCGGGCTGCAACCATTACTCCGGCCACCCCGCTCCACACCGACGCGGGTGTCTCAGTGTCGACCCTGTGTTCCCATCCCCATACATGACGGGTCCTCGGTCATCCACCCTGTGTCCCGCATTGAGCGTCGTGGACATCAACGACCTCGCCTTGACCACGACGGAGAGCCGTTGTGCATGAGACAATGTGTGAGCGGCGCCGCGTGGATCACCTCGGTGCTAGGCTCCTCCCACGTGTTATCAGTGACATACGAGACAACGTGAGAGCGACGTCGTGAGCACACCACAACGGTGTTGGGCTCCTCCGACGTGTCGTCTGCGGCGTAGTGCAGATCACCACGGTGCTAGCGGGGCTCTTCCGGCGTGTTCTCCATTTCTCCTGCTGTGGTGGGTTGCTGGAAGGCAAGGTCTAGGTCGCGCGTCCAGGAGTTGGGTCGATTTGATGCGGAGCAATCCATGGCCAGAGTTTGGATCACAATTACGTGATATATTTTGCCTTTTTTTAAAAGAAAACCGGATCCAGTTTTTCTTGCATCATGACGAGTTTAGTCGTGCCGCTCCAAGCTTGAGCCACTGTTCTTCCACGACGGTGAAAATTAGGCTCGACGCGTGCTCTAAGTTCTTGACGAAAAAAACTACTACTACCATTTATATCTTTTTCGCGACTTGGCCTAGATCATGAATTCTCACAAGTCAAAACAAGGTAAGGCCACCGACTGGGCATCATCCACGCACCCAACCTATGAAAGCGACCAGTCAAACCACACACAGCACGATTCCCAAATCCAAACGCGACACGAGAATCCACGACTACAGCCTCATTCGGTCTGGCTCCTGCTGTCGCTTTCCCCTTCCTCCACCGCCGCTCCTGTCTAGGCCTGCAACTTGCCATAGCTTGGTGTTCCGGTGAGTCATCCATGTCGTGCCGGCACAACCTCACTTCTCCTACCTGCCAAGCATGCTCCCCGCCTCGGTCTGATAGGCCGCCTCCACTACTTCTCAGCGCGAGCGCCTCATCGCTCTGCCCAAAACCCCCGCCTCTCCTTGACCCGTGCTCACCCAGCTGATCTCCTCCGACCCGACCCAACGATTCCCCATGCCGTTTTCGGCTGGCTGCATCCGCGTCACGAGCTGAAGTCTTGGAGGATGGACCCAGGGCAGCAATCCTATAGCTCTTGAGCGAAGCGTGGGAGGCGACGCGGCGGCCACAGTGCAGCAAAGGTTCGGCGCGCGGGGGTAGAGCTTGGGATCACGGGGCTCGAGTGCTGCAGGGCGGCGCGCCCGACGGCTGCAGATATGGTGGAGGTCGAGCTCGGCAGTGGCAGGCGAGGCCGAGGCGGGCGGTCAACATGCAGGGACAGGGAGATGCACGACCCGCGGCGGTTGCGCGGAGGCCGAGCTCGAGGACGAGAAGGTCACGCGGCTGCGGAGTTGGCGCTCGAGGTCAGCAAGGACGATGGGGATCGTGGCCGAGGCGAGGCGGCGGCTTGCGCATGAACTGGAGGCAGCACGTAGCGGAGAGAAAAGGGAAGGATGCGGGCGGCGGTGAGGTGCACGCGAGGCTCGGGTTCGATCTCGAGGACAGTGCCCAGTTTCCCCGGTGCCTAGATCCCCTCCTTCGGGTCTGGGATTTTTTTTCTTTCGTTGACTTATACACTTGGCGGTGGCATACCATGTAAATATCCCGAACTGCCAGGGGCAAACCCGTCCAACCAAAAATCGGAACGAAAATTGGGTGACGGACGAACCTACCTGTGTGTAAATTAGTAGATATATAGATAGATAGATAATAAAGGATATATTGTTTCTCCCGATCCAACACTTTTCTGGACGGTTATACCCATACAGTTCAATCAAAACTACCCACCGGTACCACCTCTAAGTTGGTTTTCATCCACGGTGTGGCATCGCTAATTTTTGTGCTGCCCAGATCGGTTCACAGGAGCCCGATCAGACCAGCCTAGCTAGCTACGTTTAAAGAGTCTCTAGCGTGACCGGCACCCATCTCCTCTCCAAACGACACAAGCCCTCACACGGCAACAAAGGTAATACAATCCAGCCTCCTCCTCTAGGGTTTGCGGCCGCCGACGCGGTAGAATCGGTGGCTCGGCAACAATTGCGGTTCACGGGCAGGACAGGAAGACTCGATTTATCTGGTGGACGGATGTTTCCGGCTGCCTGTGCGGTCGAAACGGCGTCTCGAAAGCGCGGGTGTCCACCAGCAAAGAAAACAAGAAGATCGACCTAGAGGGCGTCCGGTGGTGGAGATCCTGAGCAGCAAGGGGGCGTAGTTGTGCAAGTGCGTGTGTGCTGGCTAAGTTGATGCGTGCGTGCTAGCTTGGGGTCTCATGCGTGCGTGCAAGGGGTTTGGTCTGGTTGGTGGCTTGTGAGTGCGGCCTCTGGAGAAGGATGGCGCGTTGCGCTGCTGGAGCTTTCGACTACACATACGAGTGGAGGTGGATCACTCGACGACTAGTCGGAGCTGCTCTCTACTGTCGGCCGGCAAGCAAATGCGGCTGAATCGTCGCCCAGGTCGAAGAGGAGCTACACATGGCCTGGGAAAAAAGACAGGCGCGGGCCACGTTGGGTAGCACGGGAAGTTCTAGTGTGAGATAACAGACGGCACGACGAATTGGTCCGGTGACAACATTGGCCACCCTCACGGTGCAGGACGATGAGCACAACAAGCAAGCATCTCGAATAGTAAAAGAGTTGCGGCTTTGTGGGTGTGCTGCCTCCTCTGCCATGTGGTGTCCGATCGCACCCCATCAAGGTGCTAACAAATCTCCCCCTGCATTCTCTCCACCGGCTTCTCTCTGGTGATTTCTGGAGCTAAATTCAAACCCACCAGTTGAGGCGCAGATCGAGAAACAACAGGACGAGCTTCCTCCACCGCCCCATGGCTCTATTGTATTTGTGTGGAACATGCAGCTTCTCTACTTTGGAGCTCAAGTGCATGGTGCAATTAATTGTGTACCTATTGAAGGTTGCATGGCCAGGATGGGTCGGTCTGAATATTCAGACTTCGGTTATACTCTGTGGCAAGCATGGCATCGATATCTTGCTAGGAAGGCAGCCCATGCTTTTCCACTACGCCCTTCCCAAGCACAACCACCGACCTTAGTGTGGTGTTGCAGGTAATCACATACACCACAATAAATATGAATGCTTTGTTTGCTGAATAGGTAAAATAAAAGGATAATGAAAACTAAGTACTGAAACTGATCGATAGTTCATCAACTAAAATGTTTGAATTGTTAATGATTTAGTTTTATATACTTTTTATACATTATATGAATTATTATAATTTGTGTGTAGATTGTTGTGTATGCTATATGTAACAACTGCTACACGACAATGCGCCACGACAAAATAAAATTTTGTCAGCATGTGTCCAGTGCACCTGCAAGACACCGAAGGTCCATATATTACACATCTATATAGATCCATGGCTTCAGAGCCCCAGAGGTTCTACGTCCCATCTATTGTGGCTCCTGTGCGTGCCAATGTGTGTTTTGTCTTATCGGATTCTAAGTGTTAGTTTCAGTTCATGGAGGCATGTCCTTTTTTGGTTCATTGAATTATTTTGCGTGAATATATCCTATCACATGCTAGCATCTTTTTGTTTCCCACCCGGTGTAACGCACGGGCATTTTTTCTAGTAAACTCTCATACGACGCTACATCGAGGTATCCAACTCGTCGATCGATTAGTGCACCATCTTTGCCGGCGAATCGCGAATCGATCTCAACTAGCTAGCTACCTAGGGTTCTTCGCTCGTCGAGTTTCCAATCAAGATGAAGTTCGTGGCGGCGTACCTTCTGGCCCATATGGCTGGGAACCCGAGCCCGAGCAAGGAGGACGTTCGCAAGATCCTCAACTCGGTGGGAGCCGAGGTGGAGGAAGACAAGCTGGAGATGCTCTTCAAGGAGGTCGAGGGCAAGAACGTGGACGAGCTCCTCGCCGCCGGCAGCAAGAAGTTTGCCTATGCGTCCTCCGGCGCTGGTGATGGTGTGGACTCGGCCCCTGTTGCCGCTTCCTCCAGGGGTGGTGTTGTTGCCGCCGAGAAGAAGGAAGAGAAGGCGGAGGAGAAGGTGGAGGAAGAGGAGGACGACAACATGCTCAGCCTCTTCGACGACTAAGCAACTACTCCGGCGTCCCGTTTCATTATGTTGAGTTTTTATATTTCTTCCGTCCCAAATTACTTGTCACATATTTGTCTAAATATGAAGTGTTTTACTGGTTAGATACAAATATGTGACAACTAATTCGGGACGAAGGTAGTACTTTATTTAGGAGTCATTATTTATTATTTATGATCATCTCTTTTGAGTAATTATCTGATTTGTGTAAACATTTGTACGTCTATTATTTAATTTATTATTAATTATTTCTCCTTTTCTTTGCATGTTCTATATCTTCTCAATGCTTCTACAATTCGGATAGATGCGATTATATACGTGAACTTTTTTGTGCTGCTGAAATTACATGGATCACAAACCATCAATAGCACCATTATCAAGATGCAAAGACCTCAGAAGAACGAAAGACGTACTCCCTCAATTCATAATAAGTGCTTGTCAAAAAAACATAATAAGTGTAAATTGGTTTAGTACAAAGTTGTACAAGTTAGCCACTTATTATGGATCGGTCGGAAACTATAGGTTGCTCAAAAAACAACTATCTCGCTCGTGCTTTTTTCGAGGAAACCGCTCTACTTTTTCCAACGATGAGTGATTGAGTAAGATCTAATTCAATCTGTGTTATGACTTACTTTTTTTTATTGAAGTCAACGAGAGCTTTACTTCTTCTTTCAAAACCCTAAGGTTTGAGTTCGAAACTATATTGGGTATTTTCTCAAGACAAAACACCAAAATTACTTTTTTAACTCCCGTGCGAAAAACATTATCTCCCACTTGGGATTTGATTCCTACTGGGCTGAAGGTTTGATTCCTAGTCGGTGTGGTCCTCGAGCCGTTAAATCGCTCTACTTTTTCCAACGAAGGTAGTACTTTATTTAGGAGTCATTATTTATTATTTATGATCATTTATTTTGAGTAATTATATCTGATTTGTGTAAACACTGTACATCTATTGTTTAATTTATTAATTATTTCCCCTTTTCTTTGCGTGTGTTCTATATCTTCTCGATGCTTCTACAATTCGGATAAATGCAGTTATGTACATAATCCTGAACTTTTTTGTGCTGCTGAAATTACATGGATCACAAATCATCGATAGCACCATTATCAAGATGCAACATCTCAGGAAAAAAGAAAGACGTACTCCCTCAATGCCTAATTAACCCTGCGTAGGGCATGATCGGTGCAAAGATATGTAGTCCAACTATAGTGTATAGTTGGGCCTGTTCAAATGATTGATTGCCCTATAGTTATTTTTTCCAGCGATGAGTAATTAAGTAAGGTCTAATTCAATTTGTGTTATGACCTAGCTTTTTTTATTGAAGTAAACGAGAGCTTTACTTCTTCTTTTCAAACCCTAAGGTTTGAGCTCGGAACTATATCAGGTCTTTTCTCAAGACAAAACACCAAAAAATACTGCTTTTGAGTCCTGTGCGAAAAACGTTAGTGGGCTGCTGAGCAAAGTTATGCTCTCGAGATATGAAGGTTTGATTCCTAGTCGGCGCGATGAACATGCCGACGGTGATGAAGGCCCTTTGGTTCTGGGTGTGTGGTCCTCCCGCCGGTAAAATGCTGGTGGGATCAAGGATTGGAGAAGCGCTGGGTGGAATCTGTGAGACTGGCACACGAACTAGTACTGTACAAGAAAAGCAAACTTTAGAATGGGAAAAGGGAAAAGTTTAGTAAAATAGGGGCATTCCGAGAATTGAACTCGGGACCTCTCGCACCCTAAGCGAGAATCATACCACTAGACCAAATGCCCTTTGTTGAGGTAAATCTTCGCATTCAGCATATAATACTCTATAGTGCCAAGTTTCTGAGGAAGGCCCAGTACTACTTGCAGTAGCATGCACCATAACCGCATTTATCCGAATTGTAGAGGGATAAATTGCAGTGTTCATGAAAGGCCCAGCACTACTTGCAGCAGCATGCAGATACAACAAACTTCTGCAGTTGAACCACACACACACAATACAGGGCAAGAACAGCCATATTAGCCTTGCCATGCACAGCCACACAAAACCTCATCAAAACTGTGGTCCAAAACCTCATCCTCAGACCATCAAAAGCTCAAAATAGCATTGCCATGCATTGCAAAAGGATTTTCCACATGGGGATTCCGAGAATTGAACTCGGGACCTTTCGCTCCCTAAGCGAATATCTTACCACTAGACTAAATCCCCAACTCTGATAGCACACTGCACCTACACCTGCAGGTTTCAGACAAGAACACACTAGATGCCAAATTTACGTGGTTTCACTTTCATCTGCTTTCAAGATCAAATTAATAAATGACTTGAAATTACTTCCTTCATGGTGCTCATGGTTTAGAAAGACCACCAACTGGTCATTACAATTAGTCCTAACTGAAAGTCTTCTTATGTACTAGTAAGGTGTTCTGTCAGATTCAGTACAGAACATGAAGGGTGCCCTTTTGTTTCTTTTAGGGACATGTGGGAGTGGAAGTGCCATTTTACAAGCTCAAACATACAGAGGACGTAGGAATACAGTCAATCATAACATATACAGAATGCTAGACCATAGCAATACTTGGGAGTTAGGCTTCCGCATCTTTTTATTTTTATTATGATGTGCCTAAGTGCGACGGAGACCAAATCAAAGTTCAACGAGAGATATAGACTATATTCCTACCTGGTGTTGGTTACTCGCAAATATTTCAATGCTGTGCAGTTTATGTATATGATGTCAACAGAACATAGTCGGCACCTTTGTGTTGAAGAAATGGTTAATGCAATAACTATTGCCGTGATGTTCTACCTTATATTACATTATCTTCCATGGACTTATGTTACAGCCGTAATAGACATATACTAACCAATTTACCTCCTTGTTATCACCTACGGTTGCGCTTTATAGACAACTTATTTCGGAGTGTTCTAGCATGTATTACATATGTCGGTGTGCCTTGCTAAAAAAAACTCATAGTCATAGGTGACTGTTCTTAGGTAATGTTCCCAATACTGCACAAAATGAAGGAACAGTGAAATAAAACAATTGTAATTGATAAGTTTACTGATTTCAGTATTTCTCTCTTCTCGATTCATGAATGCTAAAGAAGGTAATACCCAATGAGATTCTAATTAGCAAGGTGTCCTGCATGTGTGAAGTGATGGTCTGGTTTGGAACTCGGAACCGTTTGCTGTTTGGGCTTATCACTTTAACTCTAAACTAGTAATATTCCCGTGCGTTGCTACGGGAAAATAAAAATATGAAATAGTTGATCATTTATTAAATTGAATATTTCATCATTTCCGCTCATCGCGTGCATCATAGTTCGATGCAATTGACGCTATTGTCAGTCGCGGAGGCTTCATTCACATATTTGCTCTAAGTAAAACTACAGCGAATTCAACTCTGTTTTCGCATATTTTCTCTAAGTACAACTAAGCCGAACTCAACTATGCTTTGCGACAGTCTTGTCCTATTGGCAATAAGAAACATTTCCACGCATAAATTGGACTGGAAAAAACCTGGCATCATTTATCAAGAACAACGGCTAGAAGTTTATTTTGCATCAAATCCAAACCATATAGGATGCATATTATATATCTGCAAAGTGAGTAACGTAAACCATGGTAGCATAACTCGGGTAACTGTGTTCCAAACTAAATCTATTGAAAATGGGAAAACACGGTCATAATAAAAAGCACTAATAATAAATAAAGAGAAGGATTGATATTAGTCCATAGCATTTAATCAACCACACAATTATCATTTAGAGCCTAAATGTTTTTATCACAAACCACAAATGCATGATTATAGCACTACACAAATGTCGTTCCATACTTATTCTTCCTTAATCTTCTATTTGAAGTCAAGTATATTTCTATATGCGCCACATTCGACACCCCATATAAGACGGCACTAATCAACCGGCCTCACCGACACCAGCAACAAGCGGCGCCGTTGGCAGGTTCAAACCCTCTGTGACCGTGAGCCATCCCTCCAGGCACAAGAGGTTTACGGAACCTGCATGACATGTCAATACTCAAACATCCCCATGTGTCTCCGTCGCCAATGGGCCTACCACCATCCCATTGTGCCTTTCTTCTCCTCCCAATTTTTACAACAGCCATGAAGCTTTCATCCGTTAAGCCATTGGGGAGAATGTTCTCAACATAGATTTTATGTTAATAGAATCCATAAGAAAATGGTGTTCATTTCATTTATAGAATCCGAAAGATACTATGAATATATTGAGAAGCTAGTAAACATATAAAAACAAAAATATAAAAAATTGCATCAATCATTTTTCATAGAACTTGTTTTATATTACAATATGCACATGGCCATCGATCGTAGAGGGAACTCTCCCTCCTCAAGTTGAATGCGGTTTGGTAAGATGGTGTGACGTTTGGACACAAAAGCTCTGCATCCCAGCAAATAAGAGAAAGATCAAAAGAGTAATGTAGGAAAAATGCCTTGGACTGAGTGTGATTCCACGTCCTCATTAGGACTCGATGAATGGTAACATAATTGGGAAACATGATATCTTTATTCCGGAGATGAATACAAACCATAACCGATACCTACTACTCCCTCCGTTCAGAAATATAAGACATTCTAGTTTTGTGAAATGAATGTATCTAGACGTTTTTTAGTGTATAGGTTCACTCCGAACCTATATACCCTATACACTAAAAGGTGTCTAGATACATTCGATTCACAAATCTAAAACGCCTTACACTAAAAGGTGTCTAGATACATTCGATTCACAAATCTAAAACGCCTTATATTTCTGAATGGAGGGAGTGCGTTGCAGGTAGAGGATCATGATATTTGTCAAAATATAAGCCATAGTGGAGTAAACAGCTTCCTGACTAAAGTAGATATCTACATACCTTTACATAATTTTAAACAACGATGACACCATCACAATGTACAAGTAGAATGAATAAGTATTGTTGTCCTAATTAAATTATGTGCATTATGTAGTTTTCTTCATGCATTTAGAAACAGAATCACAAGGACAGATATATGCAAGCGCGTCGCCTGACCTCACAGCACAGAGAGAAGAATTGGCGAGGGAGAAGAGAAGACCGCCTCTCACCCAGCGCGGCTGGTCAATCCCGTCCGGTAGCGGTGTAACACCCTCAAATCGGCCCTATGCAAGTTTTAGCGATTCCCGCCAAACCCGCATAGAAACGATTCAAGGACGCCCACCAGGCACTTTCGTGCGGGTGGAAAACGAAGTAATACCTTTACACATTAGTCCACAATGGAACCCACAGAACATATATATACAACAATGACTCCATGAGTCAAGAATACAGATATACTATACAAAGATCCAAATCACCTTGAAAATGATAGAGCGTCCGACTACGGACAAGATGCAAATGGGACTAAGAGCCCTGAAGAATAACCAATGGCGTCCATAACCCTGTCCAGGTCAAGCCGGAAGGGTAACCCTGCTAACGACGTCGATCTCAAACCTGCTAAAACAAAAGGGGTGCCGATAAAGGGCAAAGGAAAAAGAGGAGCGTCAGTATTGAGGCCAGTACACGGCGAGGCTAGAATTCGGCGGCTCTCGCCTATATAGGTATGGTGGACTGAAGCGGCAACGCAGCAGCACTAAACAACCTATAGAGACTCGGTATCACTGGCGGCTATTAGAGAGGGGTAAGAAAGACCTATTCGGATCCTACCTGATACTAACACCAATCATACCTATCCTGGTATTTCCCCCTCGAGACCAAACGAGGAAGTCGGACCAAGGAACTCACACAGTTGGCAGTTTTACTCATTCCATTATAGTTGCAGCATTTACTAGTCAGATATAGATAGTATGAGTCATCATGATAGCATAAGTAGTGGGCAGTTTTAGTTAGCATTCCGTTATAGTTGGAACATTTACTAGTCAGATATAATTGTCCTGAGGAATCCCAAAACCCAGCAGTTGTTAGCACTTTTATCACATTCCATTGGAGTTGCAATACTTACTAGACAGGTATAGTATGACACAGATCACCACAGATCCACCAGTTGTTGGCATTTTTATTATACATTCCATTGTAGTGAAGCTGAATTACTAGTCACATATTAAGTCAAATTTATAACACTACTTTAGTTATGCTTGTCTATGATCGAGATACTGTGCTCTAAGTCGTCCATAACCGCGGACACGGCTTTCAGAAAGATTTACCCTGCAGGGGTGCACAATTAGCAACACACACACGATCAACCTCGGAAAAACCAACTCAAAACCCAACGAGGCTTTCACGACAAAGCAATCATAGGATTCATAGAATATTTCAGGGGGCCATCCTACTAAGCTACCCGCAACGAAGTTGGCCGGCTCCGAAACGGACCCAGGGTTTGTGACGACGGTTGTAAACGACTGGGAACCCGAAAGTGTGACTGGGTTTGTCGATACCGCGAAAACATGGCACGATCCAAAACAGTATAGGTGCTCCACGCACAATCTTAAATAAAGCGGTAAAGCATGGCATAAGTACAAGATAGTAATAAAGCCCCAAACTAGTTTGTGGCCCCAAGAAATAAGAAATGAATCAAGCTCTGGCTAAGGGGAATTCATAGAGTCTCCCGTATGTGGATAGTGCGAATAGTCAAGGAACAGGTATCAAGTACTCGGGGCCTACGAGACACAAGTGGGCATAAACACCAAATAGCATATATTACCCACCGGTGCCTCTTTCATTAGTTATCACAACAATTTAATAGTTGTAATTAAAGACATGATCATCTCCACCATAAACATCTGCCAGCATTCCAACAACTGTGGTACTCGACAACACGAGATCGCACCTGAGCAAGCAACTACGACTCGCATGGCCAGCTATCTACCAAACAAGAGGTATTAGGAGGTGTTCATGGCAATATAGAGGCTTCACGGGATATAACTGGTGCACGGAAAACTAAAGCATCGCGACATGGATAGCAATAAATCAACAGGAGGAAATAAAGACTATAAATGCAAAATAGGTAGAAAGGGGGAGAGATGCTCGCCTAGGAAGCACTGCCGAAGGTTCGTATCTGGAGAACTTGTCGATACACGCATCAACTCATCGGCCTAATCCGCGAAGAAGCAAACACTAAAAGAAACACCGGATGCAATATTTAATACTACGGTAGAAGATCCGGCAATGCTTATGATATGATGCATGGCATGGCACAGATGCGGTGCAATTAGGCAATATTAAGTGGAACCGGGGTCCCGACAAATATTATATGGTTCAAGTTATTTATCTGCCCCGCAAATTAAATGTTGGATTAGCAAGACAAAACATGGCATCGGTTCGCTACACCAATTTAAATGGAGTCCGGAATAAGACAAAGATATCCCGCATATAGACTCCATATTTAATTATGCGATAAATCGGCATAATGCCCCCAAACCACATACAGGTATGCATGCATAAACAATTTAATATGCGATAGTTGATAATGTCATATTATAAAAATAGGGGCTCAGGGTTACACATCTGGGTTCGGAAGATCTTGGGGTTCCGAGGGTTCGATGGGGTTCGGGCTCGGCGAGATCGGTCTTCGAAGTCTCGACCATCGGATCCGTGTCGAAGCACTTGTTGTTCCGGGAAGAAGAGCTTGGTTGTTGTTGGATTCGGCCTTCGCCTCCGGGAACGGGGTCTTGGCGTCCGTGAGGAAGTACTTGATGGTTCCGAGAAGGAGGTCTTGTCGCATCCGATGGATCGGTCCTCGGGGTCAAAGAACTTGGCGCGCCAGGGTTCGGTCTTCGGATCTTGGTCGGGTCGCCGGTGCTTCGGGAAGGAGGCCTTGGAGCGCCGAGGGGTCTGGCCTTGGATTATTCTTGTCGACGAGAAGAGCTTGGCGTCTTGCGGCACATACGTCCAGACGGAGAAAACGGACGATGGATGAGGACCAAAAAACTTGGCGGTGGTCATTGCCCAACTTGTCGTACTTGTTGTCCCTCGGAAGGCCTTGATCTCTACACCATTTTCACATCAACAGCAAACGAACAACACCAGGCCGAGAACATTTGTGGAGATCGAGTTGCCAGCCGAGGATATGCCCCTGAACCGATCAAGGTAGGAGAAGATGGACGACTGCACCGTGGACGCGAGCGGTGCGAGGTCAGGGGCACGTCACTGTGGGGGAACCGGGGGTTGGAGTGGAGCATGCCCGGGGAGGCGAGGATGGGCTCGGACTCGGTCTCACAGAGGCGGCGATGCAGGGCGCTCGGGCCGGGGCCGCACGCGATGCGTGGTGCTGCAGGGGAGAAGCACCACGGTGGAGAGAGGGAGAGGCGAGGAACGACGCGACCGAGGCGGGGGCCCGCAGCAGTACGGCGGCGAGCTCAGGCCAGCGGACTCGACGGGGTGGAGAGGGCGGCGCTGCAGGCAGCGGAGCGGTGGTCGGCGCCTTTCTGTAGAGAGGCGGAGGCGGGGCAGCGCGCCCGGGCTCAGTGGAGGGCGGGGAGGAGCTCCGGCGGAGGCAGGGTCGGGGAGAGGCAGCGCAGGACGGGGCAAACTCGACGGCGACGAGGCGCTCGCGACCAAGGAAGGCGGGGCGAGAGGAACGCGAGGGGAGGGGTCGACGAGGCAAGCTCGGTGCGGAGGCCCTGGGCGGCGGCGGAAGGGAAGCTTGAGGATGCGGGGCCGCGAGGAGATGGGGCGACGGCGGCGAACCCAGAGCTGGACGGCGGCGCTGGCCTGGCAGGGCGAGGAGGAGCCAGAGGGGAAGGCGGCAGGCGGAGCGAGCCTGGCGGCGGGGTGGAGAGGCGCGGCGAGGGAGATCGAGCGGGGTAGGTGGAGTAGGTGATGTGGCCAGGTGGCCCAGGAGTAGGGTGGAAAACAAGGTCAAGTGGGGAGAGGCGTGGGTGTCGGGGTGGCTGTCCATCCCGGGAGAGGTAGGGCCCGCGCGGGGTGGTTCTATCGGTGCAGCAGGGGAGAAGCGAGGCTGGGCCTCTCGCGTGGGGAGGCATGCGCGGGCGATGGTTCGAGAGGCGGGACGGGTTGGTGGGCAGGGAACGTGGGGAGCGGGAGGCAGGTGGAGGCTGGCGCGGGCAGGAGGGAGTTTAGGGTGCGGCTGGGTGATATGGTAGGATAGATTTTTAGGGTTAGCTCTTTGGAGGTGGCTGGCTGGGCCTTCGGGCCTGGCGGGCTGCCTCCCAAAAACATCTTAAAATATTTATTTATTTTATTTTGTCTGAAATAGACTTTCGTAAATACTTTGTAGTCAAAAGAAAATATCCGGAAGAGATCGGGGTTTTAATTTGAAATAAAGACGGGGCGTTTAGAAAACAAAACCAGGCTTTTCGAAAATAGTTTTTAAACAAACCATGCATGATGATGACGATGCTCAAATACAATGTGGCATGATGACATGAGCATGCGGTCATGATGATGCAATGCACAAAAACACCGCGATTTTCTAGTAGTGGTTTTAGCGGGGCGCTACAAGCGGTTCAGCAAACGTCGTCCATCGACCTCTGAAACGGACGCGCATAGGTGATGAATGTGGCCAAGAATCCATGTTGCATAGATGGATGTGTATAAACCACAGGCCTAACATTTTGTAGTTTTTGCATCTGACCTCTCAACCTTTTGTCTCTCGAAGTTGTAGACGTATAAACCACAGGTCTAAACATCTATGCTTAGCATTGCCATGTCAAATTTTGGATGCAAATTAAGCCCACCTGAACCTGCAGGCTTCATGGGCTTACATTCTTGTGTCATCTATGGTGCTCTGCCCTTCCATGTGGGTACTCCGGTGACACAGTAACCACTCGTCGGCCAGATATTCCAGCAACGATGCAAGTTCGAGATCGAGATCGAGAGAGAGAGAGAGAGAGAGAGAGAGAGAGAGAGAGAGAGAGAGAGAGAGCTGCATAACACAATGCTGCAGGTTCTTGCGCTGCCATGGTAATATCATGACATCGATTTATGTGTATATACATATATGTGCACAGACGGGGAGTTTAATATCCTATAATCAAATAAAATGAACAATAACACACAATATGAACATAAAACTCAATAAGGAGTACCTTAATTTGTACACCCAACATCCAAAGATTTTACTGAATTTGTGCATAACTCCATCCATGCATCTAGACTCCAAAGCAGGGAAAAAGAGACTACATTGCTGAAAATGATTCTTCAGCCTCAAGATCACGTGCTTGCTAGCCCATACAAGGAAAAAAATGAAGAGAGGCATTGCTCAAATTAAAATCAGATGAAGAATATAGATGGACATGTTTTATATCCTAACACTTTGAGCTGTCAATGTATGATTAAGTCTCTTCAACCACAACTTAAGCTTACTGTGCTATTCTAATCTATACGCAACAATATTTTAAATGCCAGTTTACCAAAACAGGTCCGAGCAAATATAAGATATCATATTAGTTCCATATGTCATTACAAGGATGGTGAAGTGAGAGATGCAAAACATACTTCCCCTTGACAACACTCGAAGTATTCCTACCGTGCAATCTACAACACAAATAATGACCAAACCATCGAACACCTCCCGATAGTTATAGACCGACCATCTAACCTGGCTGGTATGAATACCTTTATCTAACCAGCACATCAAAAGCAAACGGGTGCTCAGCCCATGTTCCCTAGATAATATGAAGCGTCACCATAGTTGATGGAAAATCACTAAAACCTCATTCAATAATGAGGCTGCTCTTTATTCTAAAAAGAACCTGAAGATCAACGCGTAAGGGTAATTTAAATATATATATGGGCAGATCAAAATAACCAAACTACAGGTAATAGAACTTACAATTAGTATTGCCCGTTAAATTTTTGTTACCCCTGGTGCATTGGAGTCAAAGTTGATTGATTCAAACCAAATAAAGATAGGGAAAAGGAGGCAGGATGATGTATGGGCAGCTCCTTTTGCACTGAGACGCACATACACTGGTGCATCACCGAAAATATTGAGCTTCGAGACATGCAGAACCTCACCAGAGTTGTTTTGACCGGTCCGGACTCATGTAGCTATTGGAGAACTCGTTGGTTCTTCTCCAAGTGCGCTGGCAGTGTGACATCAAGGAGAGAAAGCAAGTTGCAGTGGAATTTTGGTCTGACATAGGACGCGCACGCTGTGTACACCTTACATGCATTTGAGGAGGACCTAGAGGTTGACGCCGGCAACGACCGCTTTGGCGAAGGAAGGGGAGGGGAAGGATGCAGTGATGACCGACAGCTGCAGTGGAATTTTGGAATTAGAAACAATAAATCAGGCAAGGAGAGAGGATCTGAGAGCGAATGGATTGGATCGGGCAGAAACAAACCGATTGGTCGTACCTAGATCAAGGAAAGTGGTGCGCAGAGACGGATCTTGGATGGTGCTGACCACGATGGCGCCGACGACCGGCGGGCGGAGGACGAGATTGGGCCGGAGGCACGTCTCGCCGCCTCTGCTATCACCAGATCATGAACAGCTAGCGGGATTGGGCCGGCGGCGCGTCAGCCGGGCAAATTGGGTGCGGTGAGTTGGGAGGAGGAGGGCACGCGTCGTGCGAGAGGTGTAGCCGTGGTTCCCGCATGCGGTAGAGTAGGTCAGTGGTGGCGACGTTGTGCGGTGGAGGCCGGCAAGGACATGACCCTCGTGTGGTTGACCCCGGGAGGCGGCCGCGAGAGAGAGGGACAAGACCAAATCGCGACCATTTGCTATGGATTTTAAATTGGATTTGGACGAAAGGCGCGATCATAGGCATGCGAGGATCACGGCCTCGGTGTGGTTAATGCACTACCAAGGAGACGGATGCGAGCGACGAAGTAGTTGGACGAAAGGAGGAGCGAAACGTCTCCTGGCAGAACACGGAACACTATGGCTTTTTTAGGTAGCAGATATAGAGATAGAGATAGAGATTCAGGTGGGAGGGTAAAATGATCTTGTTTGAAAAATGTTGACGAAACCAGCGACAGGAGGAAACAGAGGAAATTCGTTTTTTTTAAGTAGTAGAGATAATGATCTGTCCATAGGGGACTTAAGTGTTCTTAAGCTGCAACCGTGCAACTCAATTTTTATTCAAAAAAATGATTTTTCCTCAAAGTAAGCTTGTATGGTTGACCAATTTGAAGTAGATTCAGCTATTTGCCTGCTACATTTGTATACATTTTGTGTTTTTTACTTGTATGGATGAACTAGATATGGATGAATGAAGCACCAGATTCATCCTTTCTTCTTACAATATTATTTATACCCAGTGTCCTTGAATGGGCTAGTTTCTGCTATTGGCAATTATGTGTTACAGAAGCTATACATTAATGTGAATTGTTTTATCACATTTCCTTGAGAATTCTTTCCCTTTGAATGGATTGATGCACTATTACGACGATTTTATGCTGATTAAGTTATATCATCTCTTCTTATCGCTGCGAAAAGTTGTATTACTTATGCATTTGTATGCATATTACTGATTTATGTTGTCGTTTCATATATTTATTTTCACGAATAGTCCAATGGTACAACAAGTCTGTGTCCTTCTTAATCTTCTTTTCATCCTATCGTGAGAAGCTATGATATAGTTATTTATTAGGGAAACCTCAGATGGAAAATATGAGGATTGAGGTGATGATACGGTTGATGATAGCATGGCAGCGAGGGAGATCATTCTTTTGAATCTGACATGGAAAATATAGGATTTAATTTGTAAAAAGCAATTGAGAGGCCCGGTCCCCTTTTCGAAAGAAAAACATTTGAGAGAAGGCAATCGTCTATGGAGAAAGTTAAATCTTGTTGCCTCTGGATGATCTCAGTTATCTTAGTTAGTCCTTCATTTAACTGGTAGATGTTTTTCTTCCCCGCGCCTGAGTTGCAGAGGACTTGTAGAAGATTCGATCGGATACTACTTCAAAGCTGTAGACATCTCAGAGCATTTGGTTGAAGCCTGAGCAACGTCGAATTGTATCCTCGTGATAATGATTAAGAAAATTAATTTATCTACCACATAGAAGTACAAAGCAACATATTTTCAGCTCAGTTGTTGTCATGCCTGCTTCTGTGGGTGTATCCCTTTAGTTTTTGGAGTACATTTTGGTCAGCTGATGTGAAGATTTAGGTGGCTAAAGACGAAATTTTCCATTTTATTTTACAAGTGTTGTTTCAAGTAATCGAATCTTGCATGGGAATAGCCAGGTTTGAAAACTTCAGCATATGTTTGGTCTTCAAGTCGGTGTCCAAGCTTGCAGATGTGAGAAAAATACAAAGGTATCTCTAGCTGAAGGAGGCTCTGAAAACTGTAGTCTAGAATATGAGATGAGAGTTCATCACTAACATATTTGGCTACACAAACCTTCTCCCTCTCGGCTACCATTGCCATCATTGGATCGGACATCAAATTCAAGCTCACCACGGTTTATGGGCCGACAAGTAGCAACCTAAAGGATGCTTTCTTTGCGGAGCTTGTTGATGCGAAGCCACCTCCCGGAACTAGATGGCTTGTTACCGGAGACTTCAACCAAATCTATTGCGCTAGAGACAAAAACCGCAACAACGCCAACCGTATTCGCATTGTTAGATTCCGAAACGCCCTTGACAATTGCGAGCTAAAGGAAATCCAACTTCAAAATCAGAAGTCCACTTGGGGCAATGAACAACAAGATCCAACCATGAGCAAACTTGACACTTTGTTTGCAATGAAGATTGGGATCTTGCTTTCTCCAAGCACATCCTCAATGCACTATCGTTGTCCTTGTCCGACCATTGCCCTCTTCTTGCAAACGATAGTGGCCCCAAACGTCCAAAATCCTTCCACTTTGAGAATTTTTGGATAAAGATGTCGGGGTTCAAGGATACCATAGACCACACTTGGAATAGTGAGACTAGTCACGCCGAACCTTACCAACGTCTCTCCCCCAAGCTCAAGAAAACCGGCCAACAGTTGCGTAAGTGGAGCAAGTCTCTATTCTCCAAAGCAAAGTTGAACTACACATGGCCCTCAAAGTCATCCTAAGATTAGATGTGGCGCAAGAATCTAGAGTCCTTAGCAATGAGGAAAGGGACAAGACTCAAAAGAAGGATCATTGGCTTGGAGGCTCTTGAGAGAACAAGAAAAAGACAAGCATTATGGGTGACAAACTTAAAAGGAGATGCAAACCCTAGGTATTTTCACCTAAGGGTAAATGCTAGACGGCGTAAAAATCATATTCACCACTTGAAATGCAACAATGGTTGGGTTACGGAGCATGATCAAAAGAAAAGCATCAGCCACTCCCACTTCTCAAGAATTATGAAGAAAGGTCCACCACACACGAACAACTTCAATTGGGACTCCATCCCTACTCCCCTTTGCGACCTTGGAGAGATCGATGCACCTTTTACAGAAGAGGAAGTCAAAGGCACGGTTGACAATACCGCAAATGATAAGGCCCCGGGACCAAACGGCTTCATGGGTGCTTTCTTTAAAGATTGTTGGAGCACCATAAAGATGGATGTCATGGTGGTTGTCAACCAATTCTCATCCCTTCACTCCAACCATCTCCATTGGATCAACTCCGCCAACATTGCTCTCGTTCCAAAAAAAAGAGGGGGCCGAAGAAGTGGGTGACTTCCGTCCAATTAGCCTCATACATGCCATTGCAAAGCTCATCTCGAAAATGATAGTCGCTCGCCTATCTCCCCACATGGATAAGCTTGTCTCAAAGGCGCAAAGTGCATTCATAAAAAAAAGTATCCTTGAGAACTTTCTTTATGTAAGAAACCTTGCAAGGAAGCTTCACAAAACAAAAAAGGTGTCGCTCCTCTTCAAGCTTGATATCAAGAAGGCCTTCGATTCAGTTAGATGGGACTATTTAATGGACTCGCTTCAACACTTGGGGTTCCCAAGTAAATTCCGAGATTGGATTTCGACCCTTCTTTCCACTTCCACTTCAAGAGTGCTCCTCAATGTCACCACCGGAGATCCTATCAAGCATGGAAGAGGCTTGAGGCAAGGAGACCCCTTATCACCGCTTCTTTTTGTGCTTGCCATTGATCCTCTTCATCACATCCTTAGCAAAGCCACCGATCAAGGTATCATTCACAAGCTTTTTGGGAGAGCATCCATGGTGCGGACATCCCTCTATGTTGATGATCATGCTATTTTTATGAAGCCAATTAAAAGCGACATTAACTTCCTTGCTTCCACTTTGCTTAAATTTGGTGATGCTACATGTCTAGTTAAAAATTGTGAGAAGATCCATGTGGCGATGATTCGTTGTGAGGGCCTTGACCTTGATGATATCCTCCAAGCCTTTCCGTCTAACTGCACCACCTTCCCCATGAGATAACCTGGTCTTCCTCTTTCGGTGACACGTCTTCGGAGAATCCACTTCCAACCGTTAGAGGACAAAGTGGCAGCCAAACTTATACCTTGGATTGGAAAGCACGTCTCTATGTCCGGTCGTGCAACTCTTGTCAAGTCGGTGCTTACTAGCATTGTCATCTACTACATCACCGTGCTTGAAATCCCTTTGGGGGTTATCATGAAGATTGATAGCATCCGTAGAGCGTTCCTTTGAGCGGCTTGTGATAAAGTCACCAGCGGCAAATGCAAAGTTAATTGGGAATTGGTTTGCAAGCCAAAAGATTATGGTGGCCTTGGTATCCTCGACCTCAAAAAGTTTGCATCCACTCTTCGGTTGATATGGCTTTGGAATGAATGGAATGGCGAACCCAAACCATGGGTTGGCCTTGGGAATCCTTGCAACCCACAAGATAAAGATCTCTTTGCGGCGACGACAAGAGTCAGCATTGGAAATGGAAGAAAAGCAATTTTTTGGGAAGCGGCGTGGCTCAATGGGATGAGACCAAAAGATATTGCTCCACTCATCTATGAAATCTCTAAGAGAAGGAAGTGCACTGTTATGAAAGCTATGGAAAATGAGTTTTGGGTCTCCCAAATCAACATTCAAGAAGGCCTAACATTGGAACACATTGTGCAATTCTACAAGCTATGGGAAATGGTACAAAATGTTCAACTTGACAATCACACCATAGACGCGGTTTCTTGGAAGCTTACAAATGACGGATGCTACTCTAAAAAGTCAGCCTACAAGATGCAATTCATGGGCCAAATTGTCTCTCCGATGCCTTCCTTGGTATGGAAACCTTGGGCACCTCCAAAGTGCAAACTTTTTGCTTGGTTGGTCCTTCAAAACCAGGTTTGGACGGCGGATAGGCTCACAAAAAGAGGATGGCCAAATTGTGGGCTTTGCAAGCTTTGTAACCAAACTTAAGAGTCGGCCGCTCATCTCCCCTTCAAAAACGACATTTGGGCTACATGATATTGACACGGCAAATTGGCAAGCCATGACCTCCACCAAAGAGTGGTGGAAAGAAGGTGTCCATAAGATTGGACCGTCAAGAGAGGCCATGGCGCCTCTTGCTATGTTGGTCTCTTGGGAGATTTGGAAGGAGAGGAATGATAGTCTTCCACAATCATTCGACTACTTCGATTATGTTAGTCTCAAAAATCAAAGAGGAGGCGACGATGTGGTGCCTCGCCGGGGCAAAGGCGTTGTGTAACATTATGCCGCGAGAGTAGGCATGTTTTTATTTTGATCTTGGGCGGTTGGCCAAGATGGTTTGTAAGACTTCTTTAAACCTTCTCCTTCATTAATGAAAATGGCAAATTTTTTGCCTCGTTTTAAAAAAAAAATTGGGTTTTGGTATATGCTACCAACCTAGTTTTCCTCATGAACCTAGCTTTGTACGAAAGAGGAGAATTCCCTTGCTTGCGAAGTAGAATGCCTTGCTAGATTGTTTGATTCAGGTTGAAGAACTGGGGCTAGGGACAGATCTTGTGTGTGGCTTCGAGCTTATTTTGTAGAGGAAAGGCACATGGCCGCCCTGCTTTATATTGTTAGCTGGATACAAAAATTGTTAAATAAGCTCTCCTACACGGGGAGCAACAAAACATAATATTTCCAATTCCATTCTAGGTATCGTATCCTGACACTCTGGTCTCACACTCTGGTCTCAGACAAAGGTGATACTCCAGACTAAAGACGGTACTTGCCTACCTGACACTTGTAAACCGAATTTTTCTTTGGCGTCTTATCTCAATGAAGTCAAGACACGATTCAAGGAGGAAAATTTAAATCAAATATACTTGGTACAAGGAAATCCTGCGTTTTCTTCAATGGCTGGGAGATGATTTTAACCTTAGTTCAGTGCTTTATGACCTTCTGCATGAGTTCACTGTGTCAGGTTGGGTGATAAACTTGAAATGCATCCAACCTGGTTTTCCTCATGAACCTAGCTTTGTACGGAGGAGAATTCCCTTGCTTGCAAAGAAGAATGCCATGCTAGATTGTTTGATTCAGGTTGAAGAACTGGGGCAGGGGATAGATCTTGTGCGTGGCTTCGAGATTACTTTGCAGAGGAAAGGGACATGGCCACCTTCTTTATATTGGAAGCAAAGTTTGGACCTGTCATGGTGGCAGTTAATGTTTGAGCGTACATTTCAATGTCAAAGAGGGCAAGGTACGCAGAAAATCGAACAGCTTAGCTGTGATTTTCATGGAAACAATGCTTTGCTTTCTATGGCATCTTATCTCAGTCTTATCTCAATGAAGTCAAGACACGATTCGAGAAAGATGAAAATTTAAATCAAATATACTTCGTACAATGAAATCCTGAGTTTTCTTCAATGGCTGGGAAGGATTTTAACCTTAGTCCAGTGCTTTATGACCTTCTGCAAGAGTTCATTATGTCAGGTTGGGTGATAAACCTTACAGAGATGATGCGAGATACAGTACATAAACGCAACCGAAACATAGACGCAACCAGGCAACAACTCAGTGAAACCTCCAGCTCAGTGAAACCACGAGGCTGGTGGCTGTGAATGTAGTCAGATATTTAGGTGACACAAAACCGAAACATAGACACAACCAGGCAACAGACCGTAGTTTCCCAACAAAATGATCCTGACACAAACGACCAACAGCAGAACAGCATAATAAGATGAGAAACACAGCTTCAGGGTCAGACTGGCATTCAGCAGAACAAGGCACAAGGCAATGCCAATCTAATCTATTCACCATATGCAAACTGACAGGGAAGGCTAAATCAACAAATTAGGAGCCAAAAGCAAAACAGCAGCACGCCATAAAAATAAGATAAATCTATAACTCCAGCATGATCCACAAAACTGAAAGAAACGGGTTCAATTTTCAGGGTGACCAACTTTGGCAAGGGGTGAACGACACAGAGCAAGTTCAGCTCAAAGCATAAGATAGCACTACTACAGAAACTACACTCTTCACTCGTCATCCTCATCATCATCAACATCAGCACCAGCAGAGGAGTTGAGGGCATTCAGCCTTTGAACAAGACTGGCCTTCCTCTCATCATAGGTCAGCTTCTTGAGGTTGTACCTGAAACAAAAGAATCGGGTTAAAACGCAATCACATGAGGGCACCGAAATCAGTAAGTACCTAGGTAGTCAACAGCTATGCTATGCGCATACCTCTTGTGAGTCTTAGGTTGTTCCTTGGTTGATTTGGCCATGCTAGGATCAGCACGGATGGCAGCATGAACCTTCTTGTAAATTTCTTCCATTTCATCAGCCGAAATACCCTTCTTGATGTACTCACTGAAGTGGCTCTGGAACTTCTCAGGTTCCTCCTCAGCAAGCGACTGGAATTGTTAGCAAAAGTCAAAAGGAGAAGAGTTAATCAAAACCCAAAATGAGTATATTGCTTAATAAAAAACCACAGAAACTGAGCTTGTACTACAAAGAAATGACATTACAGTTTCATCAGCCATGATTTAACTCACCCTCATGTAGTCTGCAACATGGCCTCCATAGATGTACTTGCGGTGAACCTCAGCATCAAGCTGCTTCTCATCCTTCTTGAAACCAGCAAACCTCTTGTCACTGTGAGGAATGTCCAGGCCACCATCCAA
Source organism: Avena insularis (assembly GCA_023614405.1). Taxonomy (NCBI): domain Eukaryota; kingdom Viridiplantae; phylum Streptophyta; class Magnoliopsida; order Poales; family Poaceae; genus Avena; species Avena insularis. Next base: position 257,637,213 of record CM042690.1, on the reverse strand, counting down.
AGCTCCCTGCAAAAGCAAACCAGACCACGTCAAGTTTATAAATGCTCCAGAGGGACAAAGTAATAAAACTATTAAAAGGCAGACATTGCAGTTGTGTACCAAAATAAGAGATAGGGGTTTCATGCAAAGCCAAGATGAACATAAGTAAAGAGTTCTTCCAGTAGCATACAAGGTGCTGCTCTACAAAGATATGCATTTGTTCCAACAAACAGAAACGAAAAAACCAATATGCAAATAGCGTAAATTAACATAGGACTACCCAAGACTTTTCAATTTCAAAATCTTTAGTGAGCATCCAATTATAAACATAAGGAACTTATATAATTGTGTATCCCAAAAAACAAAAGGCTATTCAAAACAACCTTGCAAATTATGCAGTCATACAATGATCGGATCATGTACCTTAAGAGCACCGAAGACACGGTTTCCAGTGGTGGTCCTGAGAAGGCCAACATCCAATAGAGCACGGAAAGGCCGCCTCTCACCAGATGGCTCAACAGAGTAGTCCTCACCAGTGGCCTGAGCAGAGAAAGCTCAAAACTTAGATGTGTTCAACAAAAGCAGCACCAAATAATGGTAGACACAAATAAATAATAAGATTGTTTATACCTCAACATTGCCCTCATATTCCGCATCCAAATCACGGTACTTGAGTATGCGACGAGCCAAAAGAAGCCCAGTGCAGTATGCTACATAATGAATTTACACAGTTGAATTAAATCTACACAATTCAAGGTAAGAACAGGCATATAAATCACACTACTTAAGCAAGACATTCTACCTGCAGCATAGTTGGTGAGACCAACTGTCAGGCCATACCGGGGCAGCTCATGAGAATAGGCAGCAGCCATCACGATATCGCCGGCAATGGTAGCATACACGATTTGGGCAGTGACATCCTTGTTGGTCTGAAGTACTACTGTTAAGAGATACAATGTGTTTCTACTAATCAAATTAGAGTAACAATATGTGGATTAAAAGGAATTAACAAGTGTCTAGTGATCCAGTTACTGTAATAATAGGCACAATAAAGCTAATTAACCAGTGCACCAATGACTAAAGGATACAAATCGCACAACAAATCGGTACTTGGGTGTGTTGTACTTGTTCTTGTCTTGGTTGGTGAGCCTCAGCCTGGCCCTGTAATCAGTCTTACCCTCTGCAAACAATTGTAAAATAGAAGGCAGTCCATCAAAACAATGCCATCTTAGGACCGTAGTACCAAAGTCAGCATGTCAAAGGATCAATCAAACTTACGTCGCCTTCTTTTGAACTTGACTTGGAAACGCTTGGAGTAGGCCCTGGTCTTCTGGTTCTTGACAAACACCTGGAAAAATAGAAAAAAACAAATGAACAATGAGTGGATTTACAGTCTCAAACAGTAAAACTACAAGCAGACACGTACAGAGGTAGTCAGACATTCTACACTACAGGATAAACGTGATTGGATCAAACTCGCTGTCAGAAAAACCAGTGTATTATTGTTACTAGGCGTGACTGAACTTGCAATCCCTAAAGAGATAACTGAAACATGATGGAATTCCTCATCTAACGAGCACAACCAGAGCCTGATAGAACTAACCATGATAAGTTCGAAGATTCGTAATCAATGAACAAAACCACGCACTGCTCCTACCGGACACAGCTAACCAGACGAAGAACTCACAGGATTATTCACTGGACGAAACATCGGAGCATGCGAATCTAGGAGGCAGATGATGAATGGTAAAATGGACGGGAGAGACCGAGAGGGATCTTACCATTCTCGCTCGCTGCTGCGGCTGCGGTTGCGGCGGGGCGGGGAGGTAGCAGCGGCGGCGGCTGCTCTGGCGTGCGAGAGGGAGGGGACGGTAGGGAAAGGATGGGATTTTATTCGGATGGGAGAAACCCTAGAGAGGTTCAGGTGGACGGATGGAATGGAGATTTGGGCGTGGACGGTTTAGATTGCTGCAGGGTTTTTCCCTCGTTGCCATATCAAGCATGGGCTGCGAAATTGGGAACATGGGCTTCGTTTATGTTATGTTATGACCAACATTCTGAACACAATAACAGTTTCATCGCCTGAAGGTGATCCTAGAAAAATACATCTCTCCAAACGACGCCTCGTCGCTCCATCGCCTGAAGGAGCTCCTAAATGGGCCACGCCAAGATTAACGCCCATATGAAGGTAAGTTTCATTTTTCTATGTCTTTTGCTTTTCTTAATTTTATATAAAATTTCAAAATAGATGTTGATGTGTATTTGTAAATTTTCATGCATAGAAAAATAATTTTTCAGAGTTGGAAAATTATTTCTACACATAATAAAAATGGTCACATGAATATAATAAAATATTCATGTGAATCTAAATAAATGTTCATACGTGTAAATAAATGTTCATGACCAGAAAAAGTTATTCCTATGATGTCGTGGGTTTGGCACGACAGATGCTACCTAGGTAGCTTACGAGAGGTGGAGGTAAAGGCCTATTCCTGCTAGACTGGTATTGCTCGAGTTGATTACAAGGGTGTCGGAGGTGATGTGGCAACTAGAGGTAGGGTGTATGGAGATTCCTTAGAGAGTATCCCTTTTAGGGTTCCTTGCAAAGGTTTATTTAGACACATCGTCTAGGGTTTATAAGATATGGTTTGGATTGGGTAAGGAAACAAAATTGTCTGTTATACCAGTTGGACAATTGATTGTACTCCAAGTCGACTCATCATGGGTCTTCTCTGAGTCGATCTTTCGAGTCCACCGGTTAGCTGTATTTAGGCTTGTCTTGAACCACCCTAGAGTCATACGACGATTCCACTTTGTGGACCTACCCAGTTAGACATTACAACATCATTAGTCCCCGAGTACGTCAGGGATTTGTAATCGGCGTCGCGCCTTCGAGTCATCTGAATGCGAGTCGTCACGAGGCAAATCGTCAAAGGGTGACTCTAGCGAGGTGTCGACCGAAAATCGTTGTCAAACTCCTGAAACAGATAGAAAAGATAAACAAAGAGAATACATCATCGGGTCAGTTATTACCCCTCTAGCTTTCGGTCTTAGTCGAGTTTCGCTCGTGCCGACTCGAGCCCGACGGGACGCCTCGTGATATCGATTTCATTGTGTTAAGGGCGACCGGAGTCGCAGCGCGCCAGGCGCATACTTGTGGAAGTATGATAGAACTCATGGATGGTTCTATATCTTTTATTCTCACTATATGTTGCAATGTCTCATTTATTTTGAAGAATCGAGCTTCATCAACATGATGACTATATTTACTAAGTTGTTATCTTACTCAAGGATGAGTAAGATTATAAGCTTGGGAATGTTGATGAGTGCATTTTGTATCATGTTTTATCTTGCGTTTTTTGCATTATTACTATTAAGATTTTCGTATTTTACTCTGCTCGCATATACCTTTTATGCTTGTTTTAACCGATCCCATAATTAAAGAGGTTGATGGATAAATCAATTAGATAAATTGTTTTTTGGGCATAAATAGGTTGATTGGAAGCTATAAATAGCTTCCATACAAATATCCACCCAGCTGGGAGGAAAGCCAAGGAGGGAACAAACAAAACAAGAGGTTACTAAAGGTCGAGCACTAGTACGGTTGGGGTGACCGTACCATGCCTTTGTACTAGGTGTTCACAAAACCGTCTTGTCAAATACTTTCACCATGTGCGATCGGATAAGAGATCAGACTTACCGAGATGGCACAATACATCAAAACCTCACATCCGAAAGGGATCTGAAAGGGGAACTCGCAAAAGGACATCCATCTCCATTGGTGCTCAGATATTCGAGGCTTAGGCATCGATATTCATCATCGACCGCAGCATATCCATCACCATCATCAGCGAAAACGTATCCATCAGTAATGAGAGTAAATAATAGTATTAGATTGTTTCTGCTCAAACTGTTATCCATGTCGTCTCGATTCTTTTCAGCTATGGGATGGACGCCAGAGAGAGCACGCGACGCGGTCGCAACGGAGCCCTGATCTTCTGGGAGGCGGGATCCGCTGCAGGCCAGGGAGGAAGATTCTCTGCCGCCTACATGTGTCGTGTGCGTCATCGTACCCCGTGTCGCCGGACGGTGGACCGCGCGTGCCATGGGCTCAATGTTAGCGTGCGCGGGCATGAGCCGGCTCTGTGATAGGCGTTCCCGGCATGACACGCCTCCACGCCTACTGTGTGGTGGGGCCCGCCAAGAGTCGACGTGGCGGCAGCAACCCATGTTGGCTGCGGTTTCTCATGGTCATGGGGCCCGTCCAGCGCCGACATGGCAGCATAGTGTTGGGCAACGCGTAGAGCCAGGCCGAAAACAAAAAAAATTATGCTCCGGCAAGGTCTCTAGCGAGCCACCCCAAGATCCGGCTAAGGTCAAAGGCAATAGCTTGTACCTCTCGACGCGCAGGTGCGGAAGCTGAGGAAGCGCGTCGCGGTGGTGCCGTATGTTCCCCTCGTCTCGTCCGGCTCCGCCGAATTTCTCGATTATGGGACCACCTCATCGCCGGCTTCGTGCTCCTCCTCGCCCCCTACTTCTCCGCCACCCAACGTCGTCAACGAGCAATGTAGGTGTGGTGCCTCTGTTGTCACACACACATACAAGGTGGAACCACGGCAAGAGAGATGCTAGTCTCGGTCTTGTTGTCGCGGGACAGGAAGGTGGTTACCAAGTCTAGCGAACCCCTAGGAAGCAGCACTGGATCCAAAACCGTGTCTTATCCGCCGCCGCCCACCTTCCTTTATATAGGCGAGTAGGTGAGGGCACATAGCACTTATGTCCCTCGGTCTGAAACCCTAGCCCTAGTCAAAGTGGGTTTAACCCATTGACATGTATCCCTGTCCGAACAAGTCCAACTTACCAGCTTGTTGATGCGAGCGCTAGAAAACTTCCTGACAGTTGTCGTAGGAGTTTCTCGCTACACCTTAATGGTTGAGACTCTAAGTGGAGAGTGATGTAATAAATGGAAGTCTTCCCCATGAGGGAAACTCAATGGTTTAAATATCAAACTCTCGAGGAGTTGTGTGTAAGGGAATGATCCTCTTTGTTCTTCGTCAAGCAACCTACAAGATAGTTGTAGATTGTTTTGTGCCCTCAACCTCACCAAGTGGTTGTCAAGCACAAGGTATATGTAAGCAAAACTGAAATAAAATACAATAAAAGTAAAATGCAATGCAATAGTAAAGTAAATATGCAATGGTGGTAAATGCAATGGAATATGATGGGTTTTGGTTGGTGTTTGCAAGTATGAGAATTTTTTTTATATTCTCGGATTTAATTAGTACTTCAAATAAAAAGTGATGTAGATGTGTTGGATAGTATTTTGTTATGGTTTAAAATGGACCGAGGTTCATGGTTTCTCTTATGCACTCTCTCTTTGAGTTGTGGTGGACAAGGGACACTCTCGTTGACATAGTATTGGTGCAACATGTTAAAGTATGGATAGCAATTCATATGGGCATCACGTCCTAACATAGATATATTATTTCTATCCATTCACTTATACTCCACTAGAAAGGAGGTTCTCCAAGCAATCCAGTATTAAGATCAATTTCAGAGTATGGCATTAAGTTCCGTGACATGAAGTTAAAATAAGAACATACTTGATCTAGTCTAAGCATGGTATTTTTATTCCTAGTGAGGCAACTAAGTAAGGTAAACACCCAAGTGATTTGCAAGTTTTACTGTCCTACCCGCAAGATCACCCATGTTGCTCCAACTAATGCACACGTTCCCCCACACACACTCCCATGTACAAGTTTGATCAAAACAAGTAAACAAGAACGGGGTACATAATATGCATCTATTCATATACTTCCAATAATAATCAATTGCAATCTCAAATATCAACTATATAAAGATCCACCACATAGGTAATACAAATATGACCGTAATCATGTTATGCAGCTCATACGGTTCTAATACAATCGAGATCATGAGAGAGAGATACAATAGCTACTGCCACAAACCCATAGTACAGGGGTGGATTACTCTCCCTTCATCATGGTGAAGGTGCTGGAGTCGTTGGAGGAGGTGGAGATCACACCGACAGCGCCCCGCCGGAGTTTCCCCCCTCCAATCTTCTGCATCCTGCCTCTCTGTTTCGTGTTTCTATCTTCTGCGGCGCTCCTTTCCGAGAATCATCGGTAGACCTTTTTTATACGTGGTTTTAGGTCAGAACCTTCGCCTGGGAGAAACAATCGACGGCATCGGACACTCGAGGGGCAAACAAGCACACCAGCCGTGGCCATCCCCCTAGCCGCATGTGTTGGGCTCGTTTCCTCCTCGGTCTTCTTTTCTCGCGGATCTTTGTCCCAATGTTCTTCGTTCTGATAAATACCAGGTCCCGTGAAGTTTCAGGTCAATTGGACATCGTTTGGGTACCTGAAAGTCAAAAACATTGAAATATGGGTTTTCTTCCTCAGTAGAGTTAATTCCAAAACAATATGGGAAGTGTGAATTATTCCCAAATATCATTATAAAACATGAATATACCCCATATATGATGCAAATATGCTAGAATATCAAGTAATAAAGTGCAAATTTCATGGATGCATTTTACATGCATCAGCATCCCCAAGCTTAACCTATACTCGTCCTCGAGTATGAAGGTGATATAACTAACATGGACTTTGTACTTTAATACTATTTTGGATATCAAGACTCATTACTACCGCTACACAAAGTCAAATGATTCACCCTTTAAATGAATAGCAATATGCAAGATAGATAATGGAGTCATATCTCATATACCATGAAAGGATGATCAATAGCAATTCACACAGTGACAGCTATGAGATTCGACACATTTTTTATGGTTTTATTAATGGTTTTCTCCTGAATTTGATTGTTTTCTAGCTTTACCTAATGCTAATACTTTGGTACCAAAGAAAACTTGGTTTTTAATGTGTGTTTCAGGTTCTGAACATCAACAGAAGTTTTTAACAAGAGAAACACAATATTTAGGCAAAAACAAGCACGTCTCTCTTTGGAAGCAATCGAGGGAGGGCATACAGAGGCTTTAATGAGCAACTATACGGCGGGAATATTTTTTCGGCCGTATAGTTCCTGCCGTATAGCTGTCGCCGCCTCCGTCTTGTCAAAAGGGACAACTTCCATGAAGAGAACAGAGGCGAAATCATAACACAGCAGCCGCCATCCCATCCAGAAAGGAGAAAGAAGAGATCCAGAGGAGAAGGGGGTATGTTCTTCATCTCGCTCCACGATCTTCGACCTCCTAGCCATCACACCCTCATAGCCATTACTTGTACTTGAGAGAGAGAGAGAGATCTTCACTTTGCAAGATTAGGGTTTGAGATTGTTTCTTCCTATCTTGAATTGTTGGATTACTTTTCTATTCTTATTGTGGATCTCCACGGTAACATCGAGAAGAATTCCCTTTATTTAATTATATCGATGATGCTTTCTTCTCTCATGTGTGAGTAAGTTCCTTGGGTGTGGGAGATGTAAGGGATTGGTGAGATATGATGTGCCTCCATATATTTTCCATTCGTTTGTGATTGATTTTAATTACTATATTATGTGTGTCTGACTATCTGTGGGATGCCTAATGCTTGTTGTCTAATTAAGAGCCCACACAACATGATACTTTGTTCTACATAGATAGGATCTTGTTCACTAGCATACCGGCGACCCCCGAGTGACATGGGGATATCAATGGAAAACTAGTTGACTCGAGGATAACGAGGAACCACTATGCTTATTGCATTAGTCCGATCCAAGGAGCTTAATTGCTAAGCAACCAGAAGGATCTTAATCATCTAGTGTCTGACCATGGTTTTGGTAACAGACTAGTAGGATTATTGAAGTTGGGATGAAATCTACCAAGAGGAGTTCCGGCTAATTATGGGTTGCTCGCCTACACATATACTTATAAGATTACAATTGTTACACTTATCATTCGTCCACCTGGCACAGTCACTATCACCATGAACTGTATCTCCCCGTGCCTTCTTAGTCATCTGCAGTAAACAACAAACAACCGAATCGTTCTTTACTTTTATGCTTTTTATTTCTCAAGTTTACATTTTATTTTTAGTTAAATATATCCAATTTAATCCAAATTTCATTCTTATTTCCATACTTGTAGTCAATTCACTCGAAGACTTGTGACAACTTTGAGTGTGACAGAGACTTCACTCATAAACACTTACCTTTGGGCTCCCTGTGGCATCAATACCTATACTTCCAAACTAGCTACAAACGATCTGTGCACTTGTAGACATTAAGCTATTTTCTGGCACCGTTGCCAGGGAGCTAAGTGCTAAGTGTTTGTCTCTTGACATTTCAGGTGTTACTACTACAAAATGGTCTCCCTAGGATACAAAGGGTCTACACGCTCTGGTAGGACCTATTTACCAGATTATTTTGAGTGTGTGCCTATTCAAAGGCGCGAAGAAATTATTGAAAAACTTTTAAGATCATACAAGGTTGAAGTTGAAAACCTGAGTAATTTTATGGAAATCATGTCTATTTACAGGACAACTCCCAAGAAACCTGAGCAAACTCTCAGAGAATACAATGCTCCAAACTCTGCTTTCCTTAAACAACCAATAGAATTTCCTAACCCTGGAGTTAGAGAATATCGATTTGATGGTGGAATTATTAAAAATTTGCAGGAAAAATCTTTTAGTGGAAGGGAAGATGAAGACCCGGGAAGACATATTAGAGAGTTTGAAGATTTGATGACAACACTTGGACCAAAAGGTTTGCCGAGAGACTTCTCTCATCTAATTTTTTTCGTTGGTCTCTTAAAGGTAAAGCTCTAGACTGGTTATATTCTCTCTCTCATCATTACATTAAATGTTGGGAAAACTGTATTGTCAAATTCATAAATAGGATTAATCCTTTTAAAAAGGTAACTGGAACTAGAAAGAATATAGGCAACTTTAGTCAGAACATGGGAGAAAACTACCCACAAGCCTGGGATAGATTCTTTGGAATGATCAATAGAATTCCTAATCATGGCTATTCTGAATCAACTATTTGCCATTTATTTTACGACGGTCTTAATACTCAAAACTGAGAGTTGCTTGACTTATCAGCAGGAGGATCAATAAATACTTTAATTGTTAAAGCATGTTTGGAATTGATGTTTACTATGGCTAAGAATGATTCTATATACAATCCTGATTTCGACACTAAGCTGGAAAAGGGATACTTCGTATAAATCCTGATCTTATGCCTGAAGTACGCAAAACAATGAAAGAAAAAGGTATGCCTTCTGAACTTGTTAAGGAAAACAAAGTAGACTTGTTACAAGTTTTTACTGAAGAAGATGAAACTAGAAAAGTTTTTCAAGAATTAAAACATCGACAAGCAAAATCTCATAATAACCTACATAAGCATTTTCAAAAACATAAAAAGATTTTGGTAGAACTCACGGAAAACTATGATGAGATTGGCCAAGAAATAAAATTATTTCACGAGTATCTTAGTATGATTGAAACCCAATGTGAACAAATAGCATCTGGTTATCAAATTTTTCTTCGAGATGATATAGATATTCCTGTTTCTACTAATGCTGTTACAAGAATAGGTGCAGTGGTAACAGGACCATTAGGACCACCCGAATATGAAGCTGAGAAAGAGTAAAAAGAAAAAGCCTTGCTCAAAGCAAGCCAAGAAGATGATACGCTGGTGGATCCTCAAGATGAAACTGCTTAAGAAACACAAGATCAAACCAAGGAGGACCAAAATGATGCACATGATGACCGTTATGACTCCGGTGAAGAGACGGTTGATCCAAGAGAAGAGAAAGAGACAAGCAATGAAGATGAAGTTGTTGTAGTAGAAAAGAAGAAAAGTGATAAGCAACAACAAAAGAAAGTGACAAAAGAGCCTGATCCCCCACAAAAGGTAAAATACAAGAATAATAAAGGTGAGAAAAATCTTCCTTATCTAGATCGAAAAAAGAAAGCACCGAATCAGGTAATCTATGATTCTTTCAAAAAGGCACTTGGTGATCTTCGTCTAGAAATTCCATTTGCAGATGCAATAAAAGTTCCCACCTATTCTAAATTCCTCCATGATATTCTTAGAAGAAAGAAAGAAATAACTGAAACCGTTGCCATGGTGACTAGTTATCCTGCTAATGGGAAGCTATTGTCTAAATCGGGAGATCCTGGAATACCAACTATTTCATGCTCAGTTGGCAAAACTAATATTCACAATGCCTTGTGTGAATTAGGTGCAGGAGTTAGTGTAATGCCATATTCCCTCTATAAAAGGTTAGGATTAGGGGAGTATTCCCCTACTACCATCACTTTATAGATGGCTAACAAGTCCACTAAACAACCCATTGATATGATTGAGGATGTTCTACTTAGAATAGATGAGCATGTTATTCCCACTGATTTTATTATTCTTGAAATGTCTATAATACTTGGAAGACCCTTCCTTAGTACTGTAGGAGCATGAGTTGATTGTGTTGAAGGAAAAATAATCTTTAATGTTTATGATGCTGAAATCATCCAGTATTTTCCAAAGAAGCTAGAAGCAGGAGAAAGATATATTCCACCGACAAAACGAGTTCATGTGGTAAGTGTTGGGGATATACTTTCCGGGTATCCTCACAGTTCCTCACTGACCAGGGTGGCCCACTTTGGGTTAGAGCTTTGCTTCACGGGCGGCCCAGTCAGGGAGAAAAGACGGAGTTCAGTCCGGCTACGGGAAGGCCCAGAAGACTTACCGACTTAGGCCCATAGTGTTACTTGTAGTTCAAGATGTACTCTGTAACCGACTCTTAGTCGTAGCCAGATAGATCTCTCCTGTAAACCCTAGGCCGGATATCTATATAAGCCGTCCTAGGGAGAGCCTTTAGGGCAACACTCAATAGTCTACAATCTCAACTCGCACATGCGAACCCTTGTAACCCATATTCCGACTGGTATTCTTTGGATTGCTAGGTGAGTAGGATCCATCCAAAGCCGGCGGATTCGAACCTGGGTAAACTTGTGTGCTCACCGTCCCGGAACACCGTACGTCTCACACCCCTCTCTTCCGCATGCCTCGAGGACCCCCTCATGGCGTACTTGTCATCAATCCGACGACAGTTGGCGCCCACCGTGGGGCAAGTGAGCTTCGGATATGCATTCCGAGCAGAATCTGCAAGAATCGGAATCGGCGAGACCATCGCCGGCGGTCGCATCCTCTATGCCAGCGACGTACCTCTCATCGTTCTCGACGAGACGTGGATTCCAGCTAGGGAGGCTGTAACTGCCTACACAATCATGTCTTTTGGCGAGATCGATGTTTACATCGGTTTCGCTGAACCTGTCCCACCCACCCCAGCGGTGATGATAGAGGCAGAAGAATCTTCTGGGTCCCCTTTGTCCGCGGAGGCGGCAGAGTTCCGGATCTCAGAAAACCCTAATCCCACCTAGCCCGCACTAGTTGCGGAGATAGCGGAGAAATCCAAACCTGAAGCAGACCTAGTGGTCCAAGTCGAATCTGGAGCGGATCTCCTTAGAGAGATTGAATCCCAGATCGACCCACCCACTGAGGTCGAAATCCAGGAGGAGCATAGCAATGACACTGATTCCGACTCTGATGACGCCGGGACAGACAGACCTTTCCTAAGGTACACGCTGCAACGTATGATAATGCAAAACTCAGGCGTAGACGCAATTCTCGAGACCATCAAAAGTTTCGATGAAGCCGATCGTGAGAGCCGCAGGTACCTCAGGAAGAACGCATCGCACTTTGTTGGATACGTGGGATCCGGATCCGGCTCTGCTGATGCTGGAGACAACACCGACTTGGTGCTGGAGGCAATTGGAACAAACGCCGACGTACCCGCATCCTCGGATGAATCAATGACATCAGCAGATTTCCGAAAGTTCTCTGCGGAATATGAAGAGGAGTACAACTCCAAAGCTGCAGAAGAAGGAGAAGCCAAGGATGAAGGATCCGGGGAACACTCTCCCAAAGCGTAGGATGACATGGAAATCAGAGATAATCCCGAGATCCAGAGGTCTGAAAGTACCGATCAGAGCTTGACTCCGGAAAATAGACCCAAAGCCGTCTTTGCTACCGGCGCTGCTAAGAGGGAAAAGAAGAGGAACAAGAAAAACAAGACCCCGTCGAAAGACCCTCTTGCAGAGGAGGTGATTGCCGAGGAATACGAGGAAGACTCGGATGGATTACTTATCCCAGAAGAGCCCAAAAAAGAAGAATCGGTGGATGGACACGTGATCACTGAAGGTGCGCGTAAACTCATCGATGCTGCATTAACCACACCTATTTCTACAGCTGCAGAACTTACTGCTGAAGAGAGAGGGCGCAGGCCCTAGAAGCGCGTCGTCAAGTACTCCTCGATGAAGCCAAAACATTGAGGAGGAAAAGAAACGCATAGCATCTGCGGAGAAGTACAACTCCAGGCAATACCAAAAGACCATGAAGCGCCATACCAATGACAAGCAATTCCCGCAAATTTACGCCATCCTTTTCGGAGAAGAGATGGGGAAGCCTCGGAAAGATAGCAGAAGGGATTGGGTATATCCAACCCCAGTACAGAACACCGTGGCGGCCCGAGAAATTTTATCGGCTAATCCAGGCCCGGAGGAGATCCGGTTGGGAATCAAACTACTCAACAAGGGACTGGAGCAGCAAAAGGTCGCCATGTCCGGAAGTCAAAAACTGGTCTCTGATTCCGACCAATGTCGCACGGATCCGGCATGGGCTGACGTAAGACCCCAGCGCGTACCGGAGCAGCACCACCGCCCCGATCACCGGGAAGACAATTACTCAAGAACCGGATCTTTGGGACAGCACAACAAAGCTGCCCTTAACTGGCGTAGCGTCAACCCAGTTGCGGAGCAAGAAGCAATTGCTGCACTGAATCCGAGGAACTCGCCCCTGCGAGAATCGAAAGACCGCAGGGACGATGATAAAGAGAAACATCGGGAGGAGGACCGACAAAGAATGCCACCTCCTAGACATGCAAGCCGTCCGGATGACGGACGAAGAAATGACGGATACCATGCCGAGACAAACCGGCAGGGGCTCGTCGCAATGAAGACCCTCCCCGGAGCCAGAATAATGACGCTCCGGACGGAGGCTGGCGATCAGCTAGAAAAAACCCAGTTGCTCCACCCTCTCCACCAAGTAGCCATCACTACGGCTCTCAAGGTGGCCAGGGAGGGCGTCGTGGTGGAGGTGGTGGTTGCAGAAGCCGAAGTCCGGCTCCAAGGCACCGCAGCCACAGCCGACACTCGGGACAATCTCTATCCCCGAACGACGCACAACACAGGATAAACTCCAATATAGAGGCGCAACGCTACGAAAACGATGATATCTACGTGGGCCCAAAGTGCTTCGGACCACGCATTAGAGCTACAAGATTCCCGGAAGGATTTGCTATCTCATGACATATCCAAGCCTACGACGACATTGCTCAGCCAGATACCTGGCTACAGGACTTCTTCCAAGCTTGCTGTATCGCCAAAGGCGGAAACAGCCTGGTCGCAACCCGATATCTCCCACTCATGTTGAAGAAGACGGTAAGATCATGGCTTAATGAACTTTCGGAGAACACCATCCACAACTGGTATGACATGCAAAGTGCGTTCTTTCGGAATTTCGAAGGCACATACCGGAGGCCCCGTATGGTCGGTGACCTACAACGTTGCACCTAGAAGGCCAGAGAAACTTGTCGGGATTACCTCGGATGATAGATCGACACCAAGAACTCCTGTGAAGGAGTAAATGATCAAACTACGATTGAAGCTTTCATTGCAGGTCTCCCAATTGGTCTACTGCGTCATCGCTTGAAGTGTGACAAAGTCACTGATTTGGGAGAGATGATAGAAACAACGAGCAAGTATGCAGATGATGACGACGATGCAGAGGGATTACTCAATGCCCTAGCTATGCCATAGTCAGCAAAACACCCAAAGCAATAAGCTCAGAAGCGCAAGAATACCTCGGAAGAGAAACCCAACACAGAAACGGCAGTGGTCACTGCTACTTTCGGGTCTAGAGGACGAGGAGGACGCGGCGGAGGCCGCGGGCGTGGCCGTGGGACTTTGAGGGTTCAAGGTAGAGGAGACCAGCAACCAAGCAAAACCTACTCTTGGGCCGACATTGCCAAAACCCATGTGTACATCACTTAGATGCCAATGGGGGCTCGTCCCACACCAACGGCAAATGTCGTTTCAATGACGACATCAAAAGAGATGATACCGCCGGCTACAAAGCTAAGCGGAAGAAGGGAAAGAAGAATCCCGAAAAAGATAAAGAGACCAAGGAAGATTCCGACATGGAGGAAGCTGATGCTTCAAATCCCAAGCCGGAAGGGAAGAAAAATTTCTCGACCAAGAAAGACACTTATGTCACCTTCCTCGGATCTCAACCAGCAAAGGTCAAGAAAGCAGTTCTACATGAGCTCAATGCAATAGTTCCGGCTGTCCCCCAATTCTTGGACTGGTCGGAAGTAGCAATCACATTTGACCGCGTTGATCATCCGCCTAAGTTGCCTGAGCGAGGAAAATCATATGTCGTCAATCCACTTATTGACGGTTATGGTTTCTCCAAGACTCACATGGACGGTGGCAGCAGTATCAATATTCTGTATGTCAAAACGCTACGCCGGATGAAGATCTCGGAGACCCAGCTGAACCATAGCTCTGTGATCTTTCACGGAGTTGTCCCAGGAAGACAAGCCAATTCCCTGGGAGAAATCACTTTGGATGTTACCTTCGGAACTCCAAAGAACTATCGGACATAGGCACTTTCCTTCAAAGTGGTCCTGTTCAAGAGCGCATACCATGCTATATTCGGACGTCCGTCTTACTGGGCTTTTATGGCTCTCCGTGTTACATTTACAATATGATGAAAATTCCAGGTCCCAACGGCGTAATCACCATCAGGGGAGACCCGAAGAAAGCGCGAGAGTGCAAGGATGGAAATGCCGCCTTTGCTGAAGCCGTGCTACACGCCCAGGAGTACCAAGAGATCAAGAAGAGCATAGATCCGTCCGAGATGCCCGCAACGAAGAAGGAGGTGACAAAGCCGAATCCGGAGTTCAAGGCATCAGAAGAGACGAAGAAGACACCGTTGAAGGATGATGACCCCTCCAAGGTGACCCAGATAGGCGTAGGCCTAGATGGCGCATAGGAAAGCGCGCTCGTCAAGTTCCTCCAAGCAAATCAAGATATCTTCGCATGGCAGCCATCTGACATGACTGGAGTACCTAGGGAACTTGCCGGGTACTCTTTAAATGTAAACCCGAACGCTAAACCCGTCAAACAGTCCTTATGACGTTTCGGTGATGAAAAGCATAAGGCAATAGCTAAGGAACTAGCGTGGCTCGAGTTAGCCGGATTCATAGGAGATGCCATCCACACTGAGTGGTCGGCCAATCCTGTAATGGTCCCTAAAAAGGACACCACTGATTTAAGGATGTGTGTTGATTATACTGCCTTGAA
The DNA here is from genome assembly GCA_023614405.1 of Avena insularis. NCBI lineage: Eukaryota > Viridiplantae > Streptophyta > Magnoliopsida > Poales > Poaceae > Avena > Avena insularis. The sequence goes on along the minus strand of CM042690.1, from coordinate 257,621,785 downwards.
CAAGGCTTGTCCAAAAGATCCGTTCGCTCTGCCTAGGATTGATCAAGTCATCGATTCTACGGCAGGCTCGGAACTCCTCTGTTTTCTCGACGCATATTCCGGTTATCACCAAATCCGGATGAAGGAATCTGACAAAGTCAAAACTTCATTCATAACCCCCTTCGGAATCTTCTATTTTGTTACGATGCCCTTTGGGCTGAAGAACGCGGGAGCTACGTACCAGCGCACGATGCAGCGTTGCCTCCATGACCAAATCGGACGCAACATACATGCATACGTGGATGACATTGCGGTGATGTCCAAAAATAAGAAAACGTTGATTTCCGATTTGGAGGAAACGTTCGCCAATTTACGAAAATACAACATCATGCTTAATCCGAAGAAATGCTTCTTTGGAATTCTAGCCAGAAATTTTTTAGGTTTCATCGTGTCTCAAAGAGGCATAGAGGTGAACCGGGACAAAATTAAGGCTATACTCAATATTTCCAGGCCAACTCGCCTCAAGGACATACAAAGACTAACTGGTTGCATTGCTGCAGTCAGTCGGTTTGTAAGCCGGCTTGGTGAAAGAGCCGCACCATTATACAAACTCCTAAAAAAGACCAAGGATTTTATGTGGACCGACGAAGCTGAAGCTGCACTACAAGACCTGAAGAAAGTACTCTCATCTTCTCCTATCCTTGCTGCACTGGAACCACAGGAACCGATGTTGCTTTATCTTGCTGCGACGAACAAAGTCGTTAGTATCGTCATGGTGGTGGAGAGACCGGAGGAAAATCAGGAACACTTAGTGCAGCGTCTGACGTACTTTGTCAGCGAGGTTCTGACAGAATCAAAACAGCAGTATCCGCACTATCAAAAGTTGGCTTACAGTGTTTTTCTAGCATCTCGTAAGCTACGACACTATTTTTAGGAGCATCCAATTGTTGGAGATATGCCCAAGAGGCAATAATAAAGTGGTTATTATTATATCTTTATGTTTATGATAAATGTTTACATCCCATGCTATAATTGTATTAACCGGAAACATTAATACTTGTGTGTTTTGTAAACATAAAAGAGTCCCTAGTAAGCCTCTTGTTAAACTAGCTTGTTGATTAATAGATGATCATGGTTTCCTGATCATGGACATTGGATGTCATTAATAACAAGGTTATATCATTAGGAGAATGATGTGATGAACACACACCCATAGTAAGCGTAGCATAAGATCAAGTCATTAAGTTTGTATTGCTATAAGCTTTCAAATGCATAGTAACCTAATCCTTCGACCATGAGGTTATGTTAATCACCATCACCGGATGGGTACTTTGATGACATCAAACACCGCTCAGAATCGGGTGGTTATAAAGGTGTCATTGGGTATTCGAAAGTATGTGTTGAAGCGCATGGACCAAGATTGGGATTTGTCCATCCATATGATGATAGATATGCTCGGGCCTCGGTGGAATGTCATCTAGTTAGCTTGCAAGCATGTGACTAGGTCACAAGGGATGACATATCACGGAACGAGTAAAGAGTACTTATCAGTAACGAGGTAGAACTAGGTATGGAGATACCGACAATCAAACCTCGGATAAGTAGAGTATCGCGTGACAAAGGGAATTGGTTTCGTACGTTAAATGGTTCTATCGATCACAAAGTCATCGTTGAGTATGTGGGAGCTGTTATGGATCTCCAGTTCCCGCTAATGGTTATTGATCGGAGATGTGTCTCCATCATGTCTACATGTTCACGAACCGTAGGGTGACACACTTAAGGTTCGAAGTTGTTTTAAGTAGATATGGAATGTGCGTTGGAGACCGAATGTTGTTTGGAGTCTCGGATTGGATCCGGGACATCACGAGGAGATCCAGAATTGTCCGGGGAATAAGATTCATATATTGGGGATCATTTTCTAAGTTAGGAAATGTTCCGGAGTATTTGTATGGGGATTCTAGAAGGTTTCGGAATGTTCTGGAAGGTTCTAGAAGATTCCTTGGAGTTTACTTGAAAACCAAGAAAGGATCAAGGAATCCTTGTGGGGTAAGACAAGGATTCGTGGGGGAGTAGGACTCTCCCCCCACCTCCTTGATCCGCCGGCCAAGGGAGAGGGGAGTCCTACAAGGACTCCACCTCCCCATGGCACCTCCCTCCTTTAAATAGAGGGGTGGAGGCACAAGCCCCCTTGCCCTTTCTATTCTCTAGATCTCAAGTTGCCTCTCTCTCTCCTCCTTCCCTCTGCTCTGGCTTAGGCGAAGCCCTGCAGAATTCTCTACTCCACCACCACCACCACGCCGTCGTGCTGCTGGGATTCCGTGGAGAGATCTACTACCTCACCGCTCATTTGGAATGGGGAGGAAGGTGCGCTCGACCAAGACGCAGGACCGATCAGGAAGCTGCCGAACGCGGCGCCGGAAGGATCGTCTACACGATCTTGAGATTGGCAAGTGATCGACTACATCAACCACGAGATCCGATCTCGTAACGCTTTCGGGTCTACAAGGGTTAGTACAGATCTATCTCGTTGCACATGTCTATTAGATTAGATCTTGGCTTTTATCTAGATTAGATCTAGGTTTTGTTCGTTCTTGCGGTAGAATTTTTTTGTTTTCCATGCTACGAACCTATCAGTGGTATCAGAGCCGTGTCTATGCGTAGATCTGTTGCACGAGTAGAACACAATGGTTTTGTGGGCGTTGGTGCTCGTGCCGTCTTTTGCTTTGTGTACTTTGCATCTTACGGTATGGTGGGATGAAGCGGCTCGGGCTAACCTTACATGTCATCGCACATGAGACTTGCCCCACAGTTGACGTGCAACTCGTATTGCACAAGTGGCTTTATGGTGTCTGTCTCCCATCATAGTATAGATCCAATCTACACTTTGCACTTGATAGCACTTGTATCAACGTTGTGGTTCAGTTTCGTAGGTAAGATCCGTTCTTATTCGAAAGTCCCAAACCACGTAAAACATGCAAAGAAAATTAGAGGCGTCTAACTTGTTTTGTGGGTTTTGATGTGATATGGCCATCATGTGATTGTGATTATATTTGATGTATGCAATGATCCTTGTTGTAATATGGCAACCGGCGGGATCCTAATGGTTATCTTTAATTCTGTTAAGACCTGTGTTTCTATTAATCTTGTAATAGCTTTATTCCAAGTAGTTGTAATAGTTGCTAGTGATGATGGACAACCATGAAGCGGCGCCATTGACCTTGACGCAATGCTGGTGATGATGGAGATCATGTCCGTGCTTTGGAGATGGAGATCAAAGGCATAAGAAGAAAGGGCCATATCATATCACACTAATTATGAATTGCCTGTGATGTTAATCCTTTATGCATCTTGTATTGCTTAGATCGCGACGGTAGCATTATAAGATGATCCCTCTCACTAAATATCAAGTAATAAAGTGCTCGTCCTTAGTAGGCACCGTTGCTAAGACTCGTCGTTTCGAAGCATCTCGTGATGATCGGGTGATAGATTCTACGTGTGCATCTGACGGGTGCAAGCCAGATTTGCACATGCGGATACTAAGGTTAACCTTGACGAGCCTAGCATGTACACATGGTCTCGAACACGGAATACCGAAAGGTAAAGCATGAGTCATATGGATGATATGATGAACATGTTGATTGTTTGCCTTTGAAGCTACATCATCTCACGTGATGATCGGACTTGGTGTAGTGGATTTGGTTCGTGTAATCACTAAAACAACTGGAGGGATGTTGTTTTGAGTGGGAGTTTATTTGTAATTTGGATTAGTCGAACTCAATTTATCATAAACACAATCAAAGTGAATTTGCATAGTTTGTTGTAGTTATTGGCATCCGTTCACCACCTTACGCTTAGTTATAGTTGAGATAGTGGAACTATAGAAATTCTGGATATTTGCTTTACGAACTGGTATCGTATTGTTTTGAGTGTCAATCTAAAGTTTAAAAGTCCTGTTGCAAACCTTCAGCAAACTCCGTTTACTCTGTGAAGTTTAATAAACAGTATTAAATCAAGAGTAACAATTCCAATGTTAGTATCTAATGTATCATGTTTGCCTCCATGATTCTTGATACTCAAAAGATTGTTTTTAATATCAAGTTTTATCTAAGAGCTGAAAGCAATGTTTCAGAAACCATCATATGTGAAAGGTATTGCGATATCTAAAACAATGTGTTGGTTACAACATGATAGAGTATATGTCCTCATATTTGATGAGAATTTGTGAAGGTTGGAGACGCTAGTCGTCCTAATCCTCCAAAAGGTTTTGGAAAAGAAACATTATACTCGCAATTCACCTTTATAAGCTATAGCAGCTTGATCATGAAAGTTGTCATGATAAGGATGAATAGAAGATGTAAGTAAAATGTTTACTACACTAAAAGATTACTAAAGAATGGAACTTTGAAAGAATGCCAAACATTTGATGAAGGTGATCCACTTCAAAGTGCAAGTCCAAAGGTATTAGTATTTGACTATACACACTTTGTACTATGTGTCATGACACCACTATTGATGTTGATAGATTCTTTTAAAAGAAAAGGAATTGTTGAAAGAGAATTTATAAAATATTTGGCAGAAAAGAAAAGATTGGAGATGTCCAACTTAGGTATATAGAAGATACATGTTATGGCTGTATTCCTTGGTTGTTAAACAATGTGGTTCTGCGGTATTGGATACCAAATTGGTTGGTATGAAGTGTCATACAGGACAACACAATTCATGAACTGCAATGGCCTAAGTAACTAGCAAGAGAATATGTGATGATGTTCATCGAAAACAAACAAAGGGTTGTTGTGTTGCTCGTTAACATCAAAGCTTACCTTCAAGATTTGTTTCAATAATTGTTATTTTGATCAGGTATTATGACGACAAAAGGTTGTTCAAATAATTACCGCATTCCATAATAGATGGATGATATACAAGTCTGGTTGGAGAAATAACGACCATAAAACTAATGCTAAAATGTCGCAAGACAAATGATTGAAAGATCACTTGCGAAGTGACATCGCCGTTTAAATTATATTGAAAGGGATACATGAAGAAACTCCATGTTGATGGATTTTTGGAGTCTTTGATTTTGATCAAATGATGCTTGTGATACTTTCCTGGAGATAATTAAAACTCCGTTCGTAGGCCAAAAGAGGAACGGACGACTAACTGATTGGAATTTGTACATATTGATGTATATAGTCCATTATGTGTAGTCGTGGGCGATGGATTTCAACTTCATATGCTTTCTCCGAAGATTTGAGTGAGTATATGTATATACTTACTCAATAAGGAAGAAGTATGAAACATTTGAAAATGTTCAAAGACTTTCAAGATGAAGTGAAAAATTATTGTAACAAGAAAGATGTTTGAGTTACAAGTTTAGCAAAACACCTAAGATTTGAGGAATCGTTCCATGGATTTGCATTTCCCAAAACACCATAGGAGTATGAAGTGTTAAAGATATGTAATGAAACCTTGTTTGACATGATAAGATCAAAGGTGTCATTTATAAAACTGCCATTATATTTTAAAAATTAAAGCTTTAGTGACTACCGCTTTTACACTGAAAAGAGCTCCATCGTGATCCGTTGAAATGACACCATATAAGTCATGGTTTGGGATAAAACCCAGGTTGTCCTTTCTTAAATTTTTGGTATGCTAGGCATAAGTAAAATGTTTACAACCAAAGTCGGATGAGCATGTCTTTGTAGGTTATTTCGAATAACCATTGGGTATTCCTCCATAACACCGAAGACAAAAGTGTTTGTCACTTAGAATGTCGAGTTTCTTGAGAAGGAATTTTTGGTGAAAAGTTAAGTGGGAGGACAATAGAACTTTGACAAGGTTGTTGAACCTTGGCTAATATGTGCTGAGTTGCGCAGCATCGGTAAGAGTCCCGGAGGCAGCAACAATGCTCATGGCTCACGTGCCTCAAAGGTTGTGGTCATGGAGATCTAAGTTACTATTGAACCAAGTAGGTCGGGTAAGTAATCAAATGCCAAGATTTGAGAGTTAAATCATTGTTGTTTGACAATGATGAACCGACTACATGCAAATAATCAATGATGGGCCCTAACTTCGTTAAGTGGCTTGAAGCCATAAAATCCGTGATAATTCCATACACGAGAAATCAAGCTTTGAATTTGAAAGACCCTCTGGAAAGGTGCAAGACCTTATAGTCGTATATGGATCTATAAAGAAATAGACATGGATGTTTCACATCTATGAAATAGTCGACATGTCGAAAAGAGTTTACGACAATGTTCAAGGAATTGACTATGATAAGATTTGATCTTTCATAGCAATATTTAGTCTGGACGGATTAATGTAGCAACCACTATATATATTTTGGGTATATGGTAGTTGAACAAACAAAACAAGTTCTTCTAATAGAATGGTTACCTAGGATGTGTCCATGACACGATCCAAAGGGTTTTGTTAATTCAAAGGATGCTAAAAGAGTATGCAAAACTTCAATGGTTGAAGTGAGCATCGCGGAGTTGGAATCTTCACCGTGATGAAACCGTTAAAAGGTTTAATTTCATTAGAGACGATGAAGATGTTTGCATTTTGTAAGAAATTAAGTGGGAGCGCTAAGACATATTTCTAATACATTATGTGAAAGATATATTGTTGATTAGAAATGATGTATTTTTTTATTGACATAGGTTAAGAATTTCATTTCGATGAAAGACTTAGGCATAACCCAAGAATTAGGCATCAATGTCTATATGGATAGATTGAGGCGCTAATATGGTTTTGCCAAATGTACATAGATAAGATGTTGAATGAGTTCAATATGGAAACAACAAGAAAGGTTCTTGACGCATGGAAAGGACTGAATCAAGATTCAAGTGTGTTGACACGCGATTCAAGTGTTTTGACACTTGGTGAAATCACAAGAATATTTTGATCAATCATTCTTTGAGATGTACACATCCAGATATGTCCTATGCTCTAAATGTTATGAGCATATACCAGAATGACTCATAAGATGATCATTGGACAATAGTAGGGATATTCCTATGATCTTTGGAAGAACTAAGAATATATTATTTATATAGTGGTGACAAATAGTTCATTGTAAATTGTTGCATTGATACTAGTTTTGTCACAAATTAAGTTTATCTCAATTTAAACTATGGGTGGCACAATGTAATGGAAAGGAAGTTCCATAACGGATTTAGTTGAGTACCAAAGTTAAAACATTGTAACAGATACTACAACAAAAGGCTAAGTATATGACTGCTATTGTAGCAGCAAATGAGGGCATTTGCGTCAAGTAGTTTGTTATCAAACTAGGTGTGGTTCATAGCAGGATAATACTATGAAGATACATTGTATGACAATTGTATCAACATGATTTAATCCCAAGGAACTAAAGGTCTCACCAAAGGACCAAATTTATACAATGCCATCTCATTGGAGAATGAGTAATGCGTAGAGACGCAAGGAAATGCAAATACACACGGACCTGGAAGTGTCAGATCCGAAGATTATGTTTACCACTAGCAATAGTGTCTATACAATACCAGAAAGCCATAGGTGTTGAATGCACAAATTTTTAACTAGATTATTGACTCTAGTGCAAGTGGGAGACTGTTGGAGATATGCCCAAGAGGCAATAATAAAGTGGTTATTATTATATCTTTATGTTTATGATAAATGTTTACATCCCATGCTATAATTGTATTAACCGGAAACATTAATACTTGTGTGTTTTGTAAACATAAAAGAGTCCCTAGTAAGCCTCTTGTTAAACTAGCTTGTTGATTAATAGATGATCATGGTTTCCTGATCATGGACATTGGATGTCATTAATAACAAGGTTATATCATTAGGAGAATGATGTGATGGACACACACCCATAGTAAGCGTAGCATAAGATCAAGTCATTAAGTTTGTATTGCTATAAGCTTTCAAATGCATAGTAACCTAATCCTTCGACCATGAGGTTATGTTAATCACCATCATCGGATGGGTACTTTGATGACATCAAACACCGCTTCGTAACTGGGTGGTTATAAAGGTGTCATTGGGTATTCTGAAAGTATGTGTTGAAGCGCATGGACCAAGATTGGGATTTGTCCATCCATATGACGGATAGATATGCTCTAGGCCCTCTCGGTGGAATGTCATCTAGTTAGCTTGCAAGCTTGTGACTAGGTCACAAGGGATGACATATCACGGAACGAGTAAAGAGTACTTATCAGTAACGAGGTAGAACTAGGTATGGAGATACCGACGATCAAACCTCGGATAAGTAGAGTATCACGTGACAAAGGGAATTGGTTTCGTATGTTAAATGGTTTTATCGATCACAAAGTCATCGTTGAGTATGTGGGAGCTGTTATGGATCTCCAGATCCCGCTAATGGTTATTGATCGGAGATGTGTCTCCATCATGTCTACATGTTCACGAACCGTAGGGTGACACACTTAAGGTTCGAAGTTGTTTTAAGTAGATATGGAATGTGCGTTGGAGACCGAATGTTGTTTGGAGTCTCGGATTGGATCCGGGACATCACGAGGAGATCCGAAATTGTCCGGGGAATAAGATTCATATATTGGGGATCATTTTATAAGTTAGGAAATGTTCCAGAGTATTTGTATGGGGATTCTAGAAGGTTTCGGAATGTTCTGAAAGGTTCTAGAAGATTTCTTGGAGTTTACTTGAAAACCAAGAAAGGATCAAGGAATCCTTGTGGGGTAAGACAAGGATCTGGGGAGTAGGACTCTCCCCCCACCTCCTTGATCCGCCGGCCAAGGGAGAGGGGAGTCCTACAAGGACTCCACCTCCCCATGGCACCTCCCTCCTTTAAATAGAGGGGTGGAGGCACAAGCCCCCTTGCCCTTTCTATTCTCTAGATCTCAAGTTGCCTCTCTCCTCCTTCCCTCTGCTTTGGCTTAGGCGAAGCCCTGCAGAATTCTCTACTCCACCACCACCACCACGCCGTCGTGCTGCTGGGATTCCTTGGAGAGATCTACTACCTCCATTGCCGTCATTGAACGGGGAGAGGAAGGTCTGCTTCGACTCCGCACATGTGACCGACTGCGGAAGCGCTGCCAGAACGCGGCGCCGGAAGGATCGTCTACTCGATCTTGAGATCGGCAAGTGATCGACTACATCAACCACGAGATCCGATCTCGTAACGCTTTCGGGTCTACAATGGTTAGTACAGATCTATCTCATTGCACATGTCTAATAGATTAGATCTTGTCTTTTATCTAGATTAGATCTAGGTTTTGTTCGTTCTTGCGGTAGAAATTTTTTGTTTTCCATGCTACGAACCTATCACCAATTATCTGCAGGCTATGGGGATGGTAGGGATTGGATGAGATCATTCATGTAATGGCATCAGATTGTTAGGGCATGGTGCCTAGTATCTTTTATTAGTGCTTTATGACTTTGTTGCGACTTGTTGTGCTTAATGCTTGTCACTAGGGCCCGAGTGCCATGATTTTAGATCTGAACATCTTATTGATTCTTTATGATAGTATTGTTTTTGGTCTTATCTGCAAGTTGTATACACACGTTGTTGTCCGGAACCTATGGCCCAGTGGCGATGTAAATCGGGATAACCGGAAGGGAATGGCTTTGATGTGAGGATCACATGTGTTCACGGAGTGTTAATGCTTTGCTCCGGTGCTCTATTAAAAGGAGCACTTTAATTTCCAGTAGTTCCCTTGAGGCCCCGCTGCAAACGAGCTGGCAGGACAAAAGATGTTGTGCAAGTTCTCATTGCGAGCACGTATGACTATATATGGAACACATGCCTAGGATTGTCTAGTACTTAGATGATTTATCTTATTTATCTGCAATTGCCCTATGTTCTGATTGCTATGTGAATTGTTTTGTCCATGCAACGCCCGTCCATCCATCACTATGCCTACCGCACTCGAATCCCACTATTTACTGCTTTTGTTACTACTGTCTTTGCTTTACTACTGCTGTTACTTTACTATTCCTACTACAAAACTGTTGCTACTGATAAACTGCTGTGAGCAAGATTGTTTCCAGGTGTAGCTGAATTGACAACTCAGTTGTTAAGGCTTATAAATATTCTTTGTCTCCCCTTGTGTTGAATCAATAAATTGGGTTTCACTTCCCTCGAAAATACTGCGATACACCCCCTATACTTGTGGGTCATCAAGACTATTTTCTGGCACCATTGCCGGGGAGCATAGCTTTATTTATCAAGTTCACTTGGGTTCACTATTGTTCAAGCTAAGTTTATTTCTGCCTTGTTTGCTTCTTTCTTTATCGAAAATACAAAAAATAGTTCCTACTCTAGTTGTTATTTTCGTTGGTCCGTTATTGTCTTGCTTTATCATGCTTGTTGTCAATGGTTGGTTTCTTTGAAACTAAATCTTATTGGCAAGGTGGGTTCACGGAAGATGAAAAATATTATTATAAGGAACACCGCTTGTCACAAAAAGGGAAATACTTATGGGAACAAATTGATAAATTGTATTCCATTGCTAGAAACGTGTGCTCTACTTATAATGTTACTTATTGCTTTGATAAATCTTGTTGCTGTAGGAGGTACAAACACCTCCCTTTTCAATGTGAGTATAATGATAATGTTACCATATCTTCCTATGTTAAGGGAAATTATGACTTTTATGATGTGGAACAAATTGAAGAATTTATTGCTTGGAAGGGTGCATTTGAGCTTGCTAGTTTGCTTGAAAATATTAATGATTCACCTTACAAAAATGAGGTTTTGGTATACTTAAATTTTGCTTTGATAATTACAAGGATGAAAATGGCTATATTCTCGAATTTTTTAATAGATGCTTTCCACAAATGGAGACTAATGCCTTGCAGGATCCTATGGAAGAAGAAATTGATGAACCTGAAATCTCATTAGATGAAAAAGAGGAGGAGAGTGATGAACAAAAGGAGGAAGAATGGATTAGCTACCCATGCCTACTTTCTAATGAGAGTAACTCTTTATCCCTTACATTATTTGATTGTCCTCCATGCTTACTAAAGAAGGATGAATGTTATGTTCCTGAGGATCCTTTTGAAAATGTTTATGATAAAGCTATAGTGCTTGTAGATCATGAAAAGCATGCTTTATGTGATAGTTATATTGTTGAGTTTATTCATGAGGCTACTGAAAATTATTATGAGAGAGGAAAATATGGTTGTAGAAGTTTTCATGGTATTGAAACACCTCTCTATGTGCTGAAAGTTTTGAAGTTACTCTTGTTTTATCTTCCTATGCCTGTCACTTTGTTCTTTGCAAATTTATTTGCATACATGATTCCTATGCATAGGAAGTGGGTTAGACTTAAATGTGTTTTGGATTTTCTTCTTGATGCTCTCTTTTACTTCACTTCATATTTCTTATGTGAGCATCCTCTCAAACTATTATGCATGAAGATGATAATATGTCTATTGTTCTTGGGAGACCTTTTCTTAAATACTGTAGGAGCTGTTATTAATTGTAATCAAGGGAAGGTGACCTTCAATGTTAATGACAAGGAACATACTGTCTATTTCCCCAAGAAGATTGAAAGGACTTATGGTTTGAATTCAATTGAACATGTTGAGGGCATTCAAGTTGGAGAAATATATTGTCCCATACCAAGAGAAAAATTTGAAACTATTATGATTAGGACCATTGCTATCAAGGTTGAGGTAACATAATCATTAATGCAATACAAAGTTTTGTCTCATATGAAATTGTTTTGGTAACAAGACCTGATCAACCTTGTTAACAAAAGGATTTTATTAAACAAAACAATGTTTTCACCATGATTATCTCCGCTTACTTCTATTCTATCCATTTTAGTTTTTGTTTATGCCTAACTTAAAGGCGTTAAAGAAAAGTACTTATTGGGAGATAAGCCAAAAGTTTTAGATGAGCCTTGGAAGTTATTACTTCAGTAATAACCGCTCCTTATCCTTTTTATTTGCTTTTTGTGCCAAGAATAACCTCTAATGAGAGAGAAGTAATGATTGGGAAAGTTGCTGTCCCGAAACAGATTTCTGTACTTCACCGTAAAAATTCGTGTAAAATCTATGAACGTCTTTTTGAGGCGTGAATTTTTTTGCTTCTGCCCTAGGTTGTTATCTAACTTTCGTTAGTTCAACACTTTTTGATTTGAGAAACAGAAGGTCTTTAAAAAAATTCGTCTTTACCTGCTGGTCTGTTTAGACAGATATCTGTCATTTTCTGCATTTGCTTCTTGTTGGTTCCTTTTTGAGTTCTTTTGGGGAATTGAGCTTTTTGAGGGAAGTGCTATAGTAGCTAGTGTTCTAATGGGAGTTTATTTGGTGTTATAACTGAACCTTAAGACTTATTTATCTTGAGTGCACTAATGTTGCTAATGAAGATTGTGTGAAGTTTCGTATGAAGGAAAAAATTCAGGTGTATGGAAGGAATGAGTAATGGGATGAAGGATGGACTAAAACTCAAGCTTGGGGATGTCACGCGTGTCACCCCAAGAAATATCCAAGAAGTACAAGCGTCAAAGCTTGGGGATGCCCAAGGCATCCCCCTCTTCATCAATAAAAATCCCAGGTTTCTTCCAAACGCTTCATTTTTATTGTTTCATGCACACTTGTGTTGTTCTTGGAGCGTCTTCTTTTTCATTTTTCGTTTTGGTTTTCATTTGCTTGGTTTGCTTAGTTTGCTGAATAAATTGGTTGGACCTCCTGATGACCCATAAGTATAGGGGGTGTATCGCAGTATTTTCGGTAAGTAAGAGTGTCGAACCCAACGAGGAGCAGAAGGTGCTGGCTAGTGGTATGGATCAGGAATTGTCTGCAAATACTTAGCAAACGGATTTTTAGGGGTTTTCGATAAAGCAAGTAAACAAAGTACGAGTAAACAAAAGACAGTAGGAATAAATGCAGTAAGTGGCCCAATCCTTTATGCAGCAAAGGACAAGCCGGTTGTATTTCTATAGATGACCAAACGTTCTCGAGGACACATGGGAAGACTGTCAAGTGCTTTCGCTTCATATAGTCGATTAATCTTCTCTAACTTGCTAAGTGTTGTGTGGGTGAACCTGTGCTAATGTACCGCCCCATCCAAGACTAATACATACTTGTGATTATACCCCTTGCAAACATATGTAAGTACAAGAAAGTAATTAAGGTAGAAACCTAACCACAGCTTTAAACTCTAAGACCCTTACGTCCCTCGTGCAATGGTTTCCTAACGGGGGTTCAGGTTTCTGTCACTCCGGCAACCCCTACGATTAGTAGCCAAATACACAATGCATTCCCCTAGGCCCATATAGGTATATCATGTAGTCGACGTTCACATGACACCACTAGAAGAATTACACCACAACTTAAATAACAATCTATTGAATCTTTCTCAACACAACTCCACTACTAACAACAAGACTTCTCCCATGTCCTCAAGAACAAAACGAACTACTCACAAGACATCATATGGATCATGATCAGAGATGGAATAATGATGTATAACAATCTGAACATAAACAATAATTCAATGGTTCACTCAATAGCATCAATTACAAAGAGTAATCAACACCTGGAAAGTTTCCCCTATGAACTAATGCAAGATTCAACTCAATTGTTACAGCAATATGGAGATGGTGATGAGGGTGCTGATGATGATGGTGGTGATGATGATGATGATGATGATCCCGATGAAGTCCAGCTTGATGGTGGTGTTGATGGCGATGATCTCCCCTCTCCGAGAAGGAATTCCCCCGACAGAAATCTGTGTGCCGGAGAGATCTTTCTCTCTCGGTGTTTTCTGCCCCACAGAGGTGGCGGAATCTTTCTGTGGTCGCTCCCAAGTCTTAGGGTTTCGTGGGGATGATATACGCCAGAGGAGAGAGGCTGGAGTGGGCCAGGGTGGCCACACCACTCCCAGGCGCGGCCTAGGCCTGCCCGCGCCATGGGGTGGTGTGGGCCCCCTGTGGCCCACCTCCACTCCATCTTCTGGCATCCCGAGTCTTCTGGAAAAATAGGATTTTCCGTATATTTTCCTGGATTTTCTGATCTTCGTGAATTTTCCCTCCAAACAGCACCTTTTCCATCAGAATCCTGACTGCAGCGGTCCATGCTCCAAAAGTCATCAACAATGCAAAAATAGATGAAATAACATAAGTATCACCTCTCAATACGAAATATATCAATGAATAATAGTGAATTAAGACATAGAATAGTGATGCAAAATGGACGTATCAACTCCCCCCAAGCTTAGACTTTGCTTGTCCCCATGCGAAACTGAGCTTAATATGGCCTCAGGTTTATGGAGTGAAGAGTCGATAAAAGAATACGGACAAGAAGCATCACATTCATCAAATACATAGATCATAATATAAGACAACTCACTATTATATAACTCAACTTGCAATGAGTAAAGGAAACAGAATAAAGATACAAAAAGTGAATCATAATTGATAATGGCAAACTTAGCTCTTGGTCGAAGAATAGTTGATAATTTGCTAGAGTTCACAAATAGCTGGTTTTTCAATGAAAGCTTTCAAAGTAGTAAACTTCAAGATAAGAGCAATGTGCAAAACAAGGAACATAAGAAACATGAATGAATAAATCATCATATGAATGAATGAAACACAACAACTCAAAATACTTGCTGAGATAGAAGGGAATAGGATTACTGACTCAACTACAAAGTAAAAGAAAGGTCCTTCAAAGAGGGAAGTAGGGATTTCAAGTCTCATAAAGAGCTCCCAAAAATTATGATACTTACTAGCTTTTAGATCTCATTGCCCCTATCATAGGCATCTTTAGGTGATTAAGGTTAAAGTGACACAACTAAGAGGATATGCTTGACAAGTTATAAGTTGAAATCTCATGCCCCTTACTTATGAGTACCGATCCTCATGCTACTCAACTTCAGTCACGAGCAAGCTCTTGTCATTGTAAATACATGCGTATCATCGAGAACCGCCAACGGGGTACCCCTTGCACATGACACATGAGCTATCCCATAATCAAAATGACAAGGAAAGCAGACAGTGAGCATCTCAGTGATCTTTTTATGTGCTATTTGCATAGGTTTTTATTGAGGATGCTTCATAGAATGCTCACTATAGTTATGCTGTAAGTTTCCACCATGATTAAGCATGGCTTAGGCTAGTGGCCCAGGTGTTTCTCTAACACACATATAAACTCCATGATCTTACAAGTTCCACTTTTATTTCACACCGCCGGGATCCATAAGCAAAAGAACATGATATCAACTAGGTACAAGTACCAATGAGGTGTTGAAAGCGGTCCGCATGATACATGGTTCGGCTAACTTCAACTCATAAAGCGAAGCATATACACAACAAAGAAGGACCCAATGGTTCAAGTTTATTAAATGCAAGAAAGTAAAGTGTGCCATCAAGTTCGTGAGAGCTTTAATCACTAATTTTCACATAACAAGTTTAATTTGGGAGGTAGACAAAACAATAATTTACTTGGAATAGCAATAATGCTACTAGGTAGGTATGGTGGACACAAATGGCAAAGGTTTTGGTTTAAAGGAGGTGGATGCATGAGAAGAATTCCCTCTCAGTACAGGTTTTTGGCTAGCAAGGCTGGGTAGCAAGTACAAGAGTTGAAGGAAACAAACAAACATACAAGTGATAAAGACAAACATGCAATCTTCCTTGGAAGCACAAAAGATCTTAACTAGAGAATACTAAACTTATGAGCAAATCAAGAAAGAAAGATGATGAAATTATATTTCTTTAGAGTACTTTTATCTTTTTCATTCAACTCTCAAAAATAGCGTGCTACTGACCGAGCCAGGTTTGCCAAAACCAACTAAATTAACTCAATGATCCCAAAGTGATACCAATACTAACAACAAGATCAATCATATAACCATGAATTGAAAACTAACATAAGCTAAGCAAAAGAGTGAATGATAGAACTTCTCATTAATAATCCATAACGGAAACTCACACCAAGGGATACATATCTAACGAGAGAGGGGGCACTTCCATAATGCAAACCATACTACAAAATAACTCCTGTATTCATGATATGACTCTACTAATAAGGTAAAAAGATAGAAGATAGTGATATGATACCGCGACACTCCCCCAAGCTTGGAACAAACCAAGGGGATGCCAAACCTGATGACGAATTACTCCTTCGGTGGTGGTGGTATCTTCTCATCTTCGTCCATCTTCTAGGGTAAAGGCTTCCCATCAACAAAGGACATCGTGGTTTCCAACATCCTGAAACTTGCAACAACACTTATGCGTTTAAATCTAGCCTCATACTCACAGTTTTGATTTTGAACGTCATAGAACTGTGCTTGCAGTTTGTTGGTTGTTTGGCGGAGTGAGAAGACTTCGTCTTTGAGTTCAGCAGTCTCCTTTTGGTGCTCGCTGATGAGTTCGGAGCAAATCTTATGGATGATATCCACTTCGCGCTCCGCCATCTTCCTGTACCTAAAGACTTCTTGCTCCAGTGCTTCCATCCTGTCCTCCAGACTTCCTTCACCTTTAGGGCCTTGAACCTCTTTAATCAGGACCTCCCCACCTTCGAGCAACAACTCCTTGGGATGAATCTTCAATTCTCTCATGTATGGTTTGATGATATCTTCTAAGGTACCCCCCTTTGATGATCCATAGGAAGACATTGTGGCTCCAAATCTGGGATTCTACCTGGCAGAAATAGATCGAAACAGAAACACGATGAAAACACGATATATGAACCTCGGGGGATCCGGGGGGTTATATATTACGAAGTTTCATATCAAAAGGAAGGTATTAGGAGAAAACGAGTCGAAGGCGGAGTCCTAGGTGGCCTCACCACCTGGTGGCGCGGCCAGGGGTGGGCCCGCGCCATGGGGTGGTGTGGGCCACCCTAGCTCCGTTTCCGTCCCTTTTTTGCTTCGAAACTTCAACTGCAAAAATATAGTTGGATTGTATTTTCGCGGAACTTTTCTTACCAGAACTGTTACCTAGTTGAAAACTGACTCTACAGGTCTCGGAATTTGGTCCTCAATGAATTTTTCTAGAGTTATAACTTGAAAGGCATCAACATCTTCATTGTAAGAATCTCCAGCAATATAGTGTTTGAGTCGTTGTCCATTCACTACTTGTGTAGTATTATCTTTTAGGGAAGAAATTTTTATTGCTCCTGAACGGTATACTTCTTCAATGATGAAAGGTCCTTCCCATTTTGATAGTAACTTACCTGCAAAAAATCTGAGACGAGACCTATACAATAGAACTTTTTCACCAACATGAAATTCTCTCTTAAGTATTCGCTTGTCATGCCATCTTTTAACTTTTTTCCTTAAAGAGCCTAGCATTCTCATAGGCTTCACTCCTCCATTCATCTAAAGAACTTAAGTCAAAAAATCTTTTCTCACCAGCGAGCTTACAATCTCTATTTAGTTCTTTCAACGCCCAAAGAAGCTTTGTGTTCTAACTCTAAGGGTAAGTGGCAAGCTTTCCCATAAACCATTTTATAAGGAGAAATTCCCATAGGATTTTTATAAGCAGTTCTATAAGCCCATAAAGCATCATTCAACTTCTTAGCCCAGTTTTTTCTAGACCTATTAACAGTCTTTTGCAAGATAGATTTCATTTCTCTATTTGATAACTCTACTTGCCCGCTAGTTTGGGGGTGATAAGCTGAAGCAATTCTATGATTAACATCGTATTTAGTGAGGGTCTTCCTAAAACCGCCATGAATAAAATGAGAACCCCCATCAGTCATGAGATACCTAGGCACTCCAAACCTAGGAAAGATAACATCTTTAAGCATTTTTAGAGAGGTTTCCCCGTCAGCACTTTTTGTAGGAATGGCTTCTACCCACTCAGTAACATAATCTACGGCAACAAGAATATGAGTGTAGCCTTTCAAAGGAGGTAAAGGACCCATAAAGTCAAATCCCCAACAATCAAAAGGTTCAATAACTAGAGAGTAGTTCATAGGCATTTCATTGCGTCTAAAAATATTACCAACACACTGACATTCATCACAAGATAAAACAAATTTTCTTGCATCTTTAAAAAGGGTAGGCCAGTAGAAACCTGATTGTAGTACCTTTTGTTCAGTTCTATCTCCTACATGATGTCCTCCATAGGCGCTACCATGACATTTACGCAATATCTCTTTTTGCTCATATTCTGGAACACATCTTTGCATAATACCATCAACTCCTTCTTTGTATAAGTGTGGGTCATCCCAAAAATAATGCCTCAAATCATACAAGAACTTTCTTCTTTGCTGAGCTGTAAAAGTTGGAGACAAATACTTGGAGACAATAAAGTTAGCATAATCAGCATACCAAGGGCTTCCTCGAGAGCAAACCCCTACTGCGGCTAACTGTTCATTTCGGAAACTATCATTAACAGGCATAGGATCAAAAGAGATGTTTTCCAAGCGAGATAAATTATCAGCTACAGGATTTTTAGCACCCTTCCTATCTACTATGTGTAGATCAAACTCTTGTAAAAGCAGTACCCATCTAATAAGCCTAGGCTTAGCGTCCTTCTTTGTCATAAGATATTTAATAGCAGCATGATCAGTATGAATGGTTACTTTTGAGTCCACAATATAGGGCCTAAACTTATCACAGGCAAAAACAACAGCTAGAAATTCCTTTTTAGTAGTGGCATAATTCCTTTGAGCAGCGTCTAGAGTCTTACTAGCATAATGGATAACGTTTAACCTTTTATCAATACGTTGCCCAAGGATAGCCCCTACAGCAAAATCACTAGCATCACACATTATTTCAAAGGGTAAACTCCAATTAGGTGGTTGAACAATAGGGGCTGTAGTTAAAGCCTTCTTAAGAGTTTCAAAAGCTTCCCTACAATCATCATCAAAAATGAAAGGTACATCTTTTTGAAGAAGATTAGTGAGAGGCTTTGATATCCTAGAGAAATCTTTAATAAACCTCCTATAGAAACCAGCATGACCAAGGATACTACGAATACCTTTGATGTCTTTTGGACATGGCATCTTCTCAATTGCCTCAACTTTAGCTCTATCAACTTCTATGCCTCTTTCAGAAACTTTATACCCAAGAACAATCCCTTCGTTAACCATGAAGTGGCATTTTTCCCAATTAAGAACAAGATTAGTTTCTTCACATCTCTGCAAAACTTTATCAAGGTTGTGCAGACAATTATCAAAAGAAGTTCCATAGACAGAAAAGTCATCCATGAACACTTCTACAATTTCCTCACAAAAACCATGAAAGATAGCAGACATGCATCTTTGGGAAGTAGCAAGAGCATTACATAAACCAAAAGGCATACGTCTATAAGCATAAGTTCCATAAGGGCAAGTAAAAGTAGTTATTTCTTGATCCTGTTGTTTAACAGCAATTTGAGAGAACCCAGAATAACCATCAAGAAAACAAAAATGGGTCTTTTTAGACAACCTTTCCAACATTTGATCAATAAAAGGAAGCGGGTAGTGATCTTTCTTAGTAACTTTATTGACTTTCCTAAAATCGATGCACATCCTATAGCCTACCACTATTCTTTGAGGAATAAGCTCATCATTATCATTAGGGACAATGGTAATACCTCCCTTTTTAGGAACACAATGAACAGGACTAACCCATCCACTATCAGCAATAGGGTAAATAATACCAGCATCAAGGAGTTTCAATACCTCATTCCTTACCACTTCCTTCATTCTAGGATTTAAACGTCGTTGGTGCTCCACTACTGGCTTCACATCTGGTTCTATATTGATAGAATGCTGACATATAGTAGGTGAAATCCCTTTTAAATCATCCAGAGTATACCCCATAGCTCCTCGATGTTTCCTCAAAACTTCCAATAGCCTTTCTTCTTCCTTCCCTGAAAGTTTAGTGCTAAGAATAACAGGATATATCTTTTTATCATCAATATAAGCATATTTAAGATCATCAGGGAGAGGTTTTAGATCGAAAACCGGATCCTTTTTAGGTGGCATCATGGTACCCAAGTCTTCTACAGGCAAGTCGTGCTTAAGCATCATAGGTTGATCACGGAGAATCATGTCAATCTCATTCCTTTCTTCCATGAAGATTTCACTTTCATGTTCTTCCATAAATTGCTGCAAAGCATTGTTAGGAGCAAGAGAAATAGAAGCAAGTTGTTCAACCCTAAAATCCTCATTATGGGTTTCCTCTTCGCAAGGTTCTTTAGCAAATTTCGAAAAATAAACTCATAAGATTCCCCATCAAACTTAGTCAAGATTTTCTCCCTCTTGCAATCAATAATAGCTCCACAAGTACTCAAGAAAGTTCTACCAAAAATGATAGGATAAGTTTTACTAGCAGCTGAACCAAGTACTAGAAAATCAGCAGGGTACTTAATCTTACCGCAAAGAACTTCCACGTCTCGCACAATACCAATTGGAGAGATGGTCTCTCTATTAGCAAGGTGAATAACCACATCAATCTCTTCCAACTCGCAAGGACTGATCTCATGCATAATTTCTCTATAAAGCTCATAAGGAGTAGCACTAGAACTTGCACCAATATCACATAAACCATAATAGCAATGATCACCAATTCTAACAGAAAGCACAAGAACACTAGCCTTTTTAGTTCTATTGGAATGTGAAACAATATTAGAAGCATCCTAACAAAAGACTATGTGCCCATCTTCTACGTTTTTAGTGACAAGGTCTTTCACAATTGCTACCACAGGTTCAATGTTTATTTGTTCATCAGGTTTTACAGTTCTTTTTTCACTTTTAGTGATTACATTAGTTATCATAGGATGGTCCTTTACCTTTTCGAGGAAGGGAATCTTCTCGATATAAGGTTCAGGTAAAATGGGGTCAATGATGCAATATTCAGCACTTCCAATAGGAGCATAGTTAACAATATCTTTGTAAGGTGCATGGTATTTGTTCCATCCCCTTTTTGGAATTTTGGTATAGGAAGCAAAATCTCTAAAGCAATTTGTAATAACTTGCAGATCAAGACCATAAAGATTACTAATATTTTGAAAGTCATCAGTTCCCATAAAAGATTCAATGCATTCATAATCATAATTTATACCTAACTTTCTACCTTTGTCATTCTCCCAAGCTTCAGCATTGTCTTAAATACGGTCTAGAAGGTCCCATTTAGCTTCTTCTTCCATGCGAGTGAATGATCCAGCACAAGAAGCATCCAATAAATCCTTATCATGTAGAGGGAGCCTTGCTTAAAAGTTATTGATAATAATATTGTTGGGGAGCTCATGAATGGGACATTTGAGCATTAGTAACTTCAATCTCCCCCAAGCTTGAGCTGTACTCTCTCCATCAAGAGGCCAAAAGTTGTATATTTGATTCCGATCTTTATGAATCTCACTAGGAGGATAAAACTTTGAATAAAAGAGAGGCACTATTTCCTCCCATTCTAGAGCTTGACCATTCTTCAGCAGCTTATACCATTCCTCGGCTCTTCCTTTCAGTGATAATGAGAATAATTTCTTCTTAACTTGATCTGTAGTAATACCTGCACACTTGAACAACCTGCATAATTCGTGTATAAAGAGCAAATGATCACCAGGATGGACAGTTCCATCCCCAACATAGTAGTTATCCATAACACGATCAATAATTCTTGTAGGTATTTTGAAAACATCTTTCTCAGCAGGTGGTGGCTTATCTACTACCTTAGCAGTGGTAGTAGCATTACCAAATAAGAAGCTCAGCGAATTATCCATAACGAAAATGAAGCAACTAGCAGAAGTAAACAATACTCATAGTAGAAGTTTCCTTTTCCAGTTCCACTCTCCAATAGCGCTTCACTCCCCGGCAACGGCGCCAGAAAATAGTCTTGATGACCCACAAGTATAGGGGGTGTATCACAGTATTTTCGATAAGTAAGAGTGTCGAACCCAACGAGGAGCAGAAGGTGCTGGCTAGTGGTATGGATCAGGAATTCTCTACAAATACTTAGCAAATGAATTTTTAGGGGTTTTCGATAAAGCAAGTAAACAAAGCACGAGTAAACAAAAGACAGTAGGAATAAATGCAGCAAGTGGCCCAATCCTTTATGCAGCAAAGGACAAGCCGGTTGTATTTCTATAGATGACCAAACGTTCTCGAGGACACATGGGAAGGCTCAGCGCTTTCGCTTCATATAGTCGATTAATCTTCTCTAGCTTGCTAAGTGTTGTGTGGGTGAACCTGTGCTAATGTACCGCCCCATCCAAGACTAATACATACTTGTGATTATACCCTTTGCAAACATCCGTAAGTACAAGAAAGTAATTAAGGTAGAAACCTAACCACAACTTTAAACTCTAAGACCCTTACGTCCCTTGTGCAATGATTTCCTAACGGGGGTTCAGGTTTCTGTCACTCCGGCAACCCCTACGATTAGTAGCTAAATACACAATGCATTCCCCTAGGCCCATATAGGTGAAGTGTCATGTACTCGACGTTCACATGACACCACTAGAAGAAGTACACCACAACTTAAATAACAATCTATTGAATCTTTCTCAACACAACTCCACTACTAACAACAAGACTTCTCCCATGTCCTCAAGAACAAAACGAACTACTCACAAGACATCATATGGATCATGATCAGAGATGGAATAATGATGTATAACAATCTGAACATAAACAATAATTTAATGGTTCACTCAATAGCATCAACTACAAAGAGTAATCAACACCGGGAAAGTTTCCCCTATGAACTAATGCAAGATTCAACTCAATTGTTACAACAATATGGAGATGGTGATGAGGGTGCTGCTGCTGCTGATGGTGGTGGTGATGATGATGATGATCCCGATGAAGTCCATCTTGATGGTGGTGTTGATGGCGACGATCTCCCCTCTCCGGGAAGGAATTCCCCCGGCAGAAATCTGTTTGCCGGAGAGATCTTTCTCTCTCTGTGTTTTCTGCCCCGCAGAGGCGGTGGAATCTTTCAGTGGTCGCTCCTCGAGTCTTAGGGTTTCGTGGAGATGATATACGCTAGAGGGGAGAGGCTGGAGTGGGCCAGGGTGGCCACACCACTCCCAGGCATGGCCTAGGCCTGCCCGCGCCATGGGGTGGTGTGGGCCCCCTGTGGCCCACCTCCACTCCATCTTCTAGCATCCCGAGTCTTCTAGAAAAATAGGATTTTCCGTATATTTTCCCAGATTTTCTGATCTTCGCGAATTTTGCCTCCAAACAGCACCTTTTCCATCAGAATCCTGACTGCAGCGGTCCATGCTCCAAAAGTCATCAACCATGCAAAAATAGATGAAATAACATAAGTATCACCTCTCAATACGAAATATATCAATGAATAATAGTGAATTAAGACATAGAATAGTGATGCAAAATGGACGTATCACCTCCTCTTTCATACATTAGTGTTCAAATAGTTTGGTTTGGTTTGGAAAAGAGTAGGAAAGCTCATGCTTAAGTGGTAAAGAGAGGTTGTTTTTGACTGTGGCCTATGCTCTGTCATGCCATGCTTGATATTGTTTTGGCTTTAGTATTCTTTGCTGTAGCATGACTTGTTATAAACAATTGATATTGCTTAATGTGCCTTGGATGAATCATGCGTTGTTTTAGCATATTAAAGCATAGTATAGTGGTATTCTCCTTTGATGCTTTATTTGGGTTGACTTGGCACATGCTCACACCATGTTATGACTATCTCAAGTCACCATAAGCCTTTATGGTCCTTTAGTTTTCAACTTGTAGTATCACTTTATGCTTTGATCAATGATGTTTTGTCGCTCTGCATGATTATGGCCATTATTGCTCTCTCGTTTGTCGCTCCCTTACTATTGCTAGCCTTCACTTACACTGAGTGTTTTACTCATGTTTCCAACTCCCTTAAACCAAATATTGCCAAAGTGTCCACCATACCTACCTATTAGCATCATTTGCTACTTCCGTGCATATTCAATATGCCTTGTTTTCTTCCGAATAAAATGTTTGCTTGTTTTGAGAAAGTTAGTTAGTAAAGCTCTCACGAACTTAATGACACACTTTATTTCCTACACTTAATAAACCTGAACCATTGTGAACTCTCCATGAAAGTTATATGCTTGCTAATTATAGGCTGGGGATTAGTAGAACCGTGCTTTCACGGGGAATGCTTTCAACACTTGTAAATATATACCCAGTTGATACCTTGCTCTTTTGTTTGCGGATGTCGTCGGTGTGAAATAAAAGGGGAGCTTGTAAGTCCTTGGAGTTATGTATGTGTGTTAGAGAAATACCTGGGCCGCTGGTCTAATCCATGCTGACATGGTGGAAACCTGCAGCGTAACCATAATGATATCTATGAAGCATTCTTCTTATAAAAAAAGAGAAAGATAGCTATTGAGAAAAAGAAAAAAAAGAGATTTATGAAAAGAGGAAAGAGAGAAAAAATCACCATTTTCCCATGGTAAATAAGAAGATTGTTGAGATACTCATTGTCTGCTTGCCTTGTCATTTTGATATGGGGATTCTTTCGTATCATCGGGCAAGGGGTACCCCATTGGCGGTTCTCAATGATACGCACATACTTATGATGACAAGAACTTACCGGTAACTAAAGTTGAGTAGCATGAGGAGCAGCCCTCGTACTCAAGGGACTTGGTATTTTCAGTTTATAGTCTGTCAAGCATATAACTCAGATTGGACCTCACTTTCACCTTAACCACATTAAAGATGCTTATGATAGGGGCAATGAGATCTCAAAGCTAATGGGTACCATACTTTCAGCATTTGGAAGCCTTTCAAACTATTCAAAACCTTTTCATTTCCTTGTTGAGTCTCCACACATTCTATGAGCACTTTCTTGAGAGCATAGTAGCCATTCTTAGTTCTATGTGCATTGTCCCAAGACTTGTTGATTGATGCATACCTTGATATTGCTTGTTTTAACTTATTTGTATCTAGTCACTCTTGTAAACTTTGAAGGTGTCCTATGCATTTATGTTTGCTACTCTATGAGGGACAAGCTGAATGCCACTATGCTATGTTCTCTTTATGTGAAACAAACAAACGTCTTGCAAGGCATTGTTATTCATGAATCTTTTGTTTGTGCCTTTTCATGTTGCATCATAGTTTCTTTGTCTTATTGCTAGAACTTTGTCTTTCATGTTATGATTGAAGTACTATGATCCTAGCTTTGAATGTTTTACAAATACTTTGATCAAGTCTTTGATGGTGCATGTCACCTCAAAAATTATTCTTTCTTTTTATCACTTACCTACTCCAGGACGAGCAGGAGTTAAGCTTGGGGATGTTGATACATTGCAAATGTATCTATAATTTTTGATGCTCCATGCTTGGTTTTATCCACTTTCTTGTGTTTTGTCCACACTGTGGAGTACTTTTCATATGATTTCTTGGACTAACCTATTAACAAGAGCCACAGTGCCAGCTACCTGCTTTCTGCTGTTTTTGGTTCCAGGAAAGTCAGAAAATGAATATTCTCGAAATTGGACGGGACAAAAGCCAAAGTGCCTATTTTTCCAGAAGACTCCAGGAGCCAGAATATGAGACGGAGGAGCGCTGAGGTAGCCACACCCCGTGCAGGCATGCTGGCAGCAGCGCCGAGGCATGGTGTGGTGGCCCCAGGCACCCCCTCGGTCTCCCTCTTCGCCTATAAGAAGCCTTTTGACCTAAAAACTTCGGGGGGTTCGACATTTTTCCAGAAGGAGTTCCGCTCCGCCGCCACCACCAGATTCCACGAAACAGCACCAGAAACTCCGATCCGGCACCTTCGGAGGGAATTGAGAGATCATCGCCATCATCATCACCATCGCTTCTCCATCGACCATCCATGTTTCCCCCATCTATGAGTGAGTAATCCCCCGCTGTAGGCTATGAGAATGGTAGGGATTGGATGAGATCATTCATGTAATGGCATCAGATTGTTAGGGCATGGTGCCTAGTATCTTTTATTAGTGCTTTATGACTTTGTTGCGACTTGTTGTGCTTAATGCTTGTCACTAGGGCCCGAGTGCCATGATTTTAGATCTGAACATGTTATTGATTCATTATGATAGTATTGTTTTTGGTCTTATCTGCAAGTTGTATACACACATTGTTGTCCGGAACCTATGGCCCCGAAGTGACAGAAATCGGGATAACCGGAAGGGAATGGCTTTGATGTGAGGATCACATGTGTTCATGGAGTGTTAATGCTTTGCTCCGGTGCTCTATTAAAAGGAGCACCTTAATTGCCAATAGTCCCCTTGAGGCCCCGCAAACGAATTTGGCGGGACAAAAGATGTTGTGCAAGTTCTCATTGAGCACGTATGACTATATATGGAACACATGCCTAGGATTATCTAGTACTTGGATGCTTTATCTTATTTATCTGCAATTTCCTATGTTCGATTGCTATGTGAATTGTCTTGTCCATGCAACGCCCATCCATCCATCCCTATGCCTACCTTTCGAATCCCATCGCTTCACATTACCTTTGTCTTTGCTTTACTACTGCTGTTACTTTACTATTCCTACTACAAAACTGTTGCTATTGATAAACTGTTGTGAGCAAGATTGTTTCTAGGTGCAGCTGAATTGACAACTCAGTTGTTAAGGCTTATAAATATTCTTTGGCTCCCCTTGTGTCGAATCAATAAATTGGGTTTCACTTCCCTCGAAAATACTACGATACACCCCTATACTTGTGGGTCATCATATGCCAAGCAAGCTCATGTTCCGGCTGACCAGCTACGGACAATACCTATAACATGGCCTTTCGCGGTCCGGGGGCTTGATATGGTAGGACCATTTAGACGAGCTCCAAGTGGATTTACTCACCTCTTAGTGATGGTGGATAAATTCACCAAATGGATTGAGGCTAAACCCGTCACCAGTTGTGATGGAGCAACAGCCAAAAGATTTGTCGAGGATGTTATAATCCGGTATGGTTATCCGCATAGCATTATCACGGACAACAGGAGTAATTTCTCTATGGGAGAATTGGCCGAATTCTGCAATGAGCAAAATATCTGGCTTGACATTGCGTCAGTCGCACATCCACAGGCTAACGGACAAGTTGAAAGAGCAAATGGTTTAATCCTGCAGGGCTTGAAACTAAGACTCGAAGCACCACTACGACATGCTGCGGGGGCTTGGGCAGAGGAATTACCCTATGTAATATGGAGTTTACGAACAACTCTGAATAGGTCAACCGGATACACACATTTCTTCCTGGTCTATGGCACAAAAGCAGTTCTTCCTAGTGATTTAATTCACACTTCTCCTAGAGTGGCCACGTATATCGAAGAAGATGCCGAGATTTCTCGACAAAATGATCTCGACTTAGTCGAAGAAGTTCGCGTCATTGCTGAAATAAGATCAACAGCCTATCAGCAGAAGTTACGCAAGTATCATAGCCAGAGAGTCCGAAACAGATCTTTCAATAAAGGTGATTTAGTTCTCCGGCTTGTGCAACAAAGAAAGCACAAACTTTCCCCAGTATGGGAAGGGCCCTTTTTAGTTAGTCGAGTATTGCACAATGGTTTGTACTACTTAACTGACATGAGGCCAGTCAAAAAGAAAGACCTGCTACTATAAAGAGAAAGAGAGCTAGAGGTAGTACAAATCCGGATGAGTTAGACAGACCATGGAATATTTCTCAGCTACGTCCCTTTTATTCTTAGTTTATCCTTCTTTGTAATCATACATATGTACATGTTCTATGAGAAATAAAAGTCTTGGTTGCCTCAAGTTTTTTCTGAGAAGTTTTTACCATCTTATTTCCGAATGATCATGTCATAGTCGAAAATCCCAGAATACTTGAAAGTACTTTATGCTCATGTTTGTTCTGGTTTAGATTTCTGATTCTAAAAATGCTACCTTTGGGTATAACTCTAAAGTTTCTAGTCTATACTTTGGTTATTTGTCTGATTGCTGGATGCGGGCATTTTCCGAGTAGTGAATTGTTGGTACTGGAAGCCGGTTTTGTTTCCGAGTTTAAACTGGTTTAGCAATTGAGCTCCGTTGCTCGGCAAAGTTTCCATGCAGAAGGTTTAGCCGGCTCACAAAAGGGACGAGGCAGAAAGCCAGATAGACGATAAGTATAGACGAAAAAGTATAAGTGCTTATGCAAACATTTCAGGCACACAAAAATTTAATGTCAAAAGTGCTGAATAGATTAAAACTTGGCACTAGCAAAAGTATCATACTACATATTTACAGACCCATAATGTTTCTCAGAATAATACATTTTCTGGTAATTTATGATGCAGGAGGAGAGGAAGGAGCTGCCGGCTCGCTGGATACATCGCCTTGATATCGTTCCGAGATGTCCACGTCCGACATGGTGTGGTCATCATCGGAAACCTCTGCTGTTTCTTCGGGAGGCGGAGGTGGCGTGTCCACGCGGGTGAAGAAGGGAGTGTTGTAGCTGGTTAGATCAGCTACATGGCACCCATATCCGGCACAGGAGTCCATGATTGCCTTGATGTCTTGCTCCTGTCCGTCTTCGTGCACCTTGTAGTACCCTCTGGTCACTTGCCAGATCTCCATGCTTTTATGGTGGCTCATGACCATGGTGAGAGAGCGTTCTGTAGGACATGTTCGATCTGGACGAGTTATGCATATCCTTCGCCTTGTCTCGCACCTAAAAATCCGACATGCTATGCATGTCCGGGATCTTGAGAGCTTCGCCAATATCCTCAAGGGATTGGCAGAAGTCATGAAGCAGATCACCGACTTGGGTAAGCCGGTGGGTGCGAGGCTCGGCAGAGGTGGAGTCCGTCAAGTTCAGAGGACCTATACACAAAACAGTTAAGAAAATCCGACATTGAAAGAAGTCGAAGAAAATAGACAAGTCAGACAGATGGAACATACCGAAGATGACATCGTCAACTTTGGTCTTCTCTTCCCGAAGACTTCGGAGTTCAGCCCAGAGCGCCTCGGAAAGGTCCTTCTCTCTGCAAAGCTCATTATTGAGGTCCGAGATTTTCTGATCTTGAGCCGCAATCTTACGATCACGCTCGTCAGTTGCCATGGAGGAGGATTCGAGAATTTGAGCGATGCTCTTCTCATGATCCACCTTGAGCTTATCTAGCTCTTGGCAAAGTTCTTTGTTCTCCACCACCAAGGTTTTGAGGTTCTCGGCCTCTTCAATCATAGCACAAGACTGTTTCACCAGTGCTGTAAGACAAAAGAACAATAGTTCAGCAAAAAAAATTCGATTATGAAAATACAGGACAAGGTTTGAGTCTCGGAATGTTTACCTTCGGCCTCATCCTTGGAGATCTTCAGCTCAGCATTTTCAAGTCGGAGAGATCTGATCTCTCTCCGTTTGTTGTAGATATTCTTCAACAAATCCTGGCTATATGAATTAACTTTCTGTAAGTCAGAATACCCAGAGTCAGAAGTCTACTGAAGACTTGGGCTAATATTGTTACTAATATCAGCACGAGCCTTAGGAGCTACACTAGTTCATTCTTTGGCATCCTAAGGAAGCATAAACCCGAATTGTATATCCTACTTCATGCTTGGGGGTTAGAGGATATGATATAAAGTACAATAAAGAAAAACGTGAGTTAGAATTCCGACTTACATGATGTTCATGTGTGAGCTTGCTCAGACATATGTTCACCTCGGTGGAAACTTTCTCGGCGAGGGTGAGTGGAATAATCGGAGGTGGTGGAAGCACACCAGCTCTAAGCCCCTCGTCGTGAAGGCGAACTTGTTCAAAAAGGTCGGAGTATTTGATGTCTTGCGCCTCTTGTGCTTCTTCCTCGGCAAAGAGATTTCTCTTCTCCAGGCATTGCCGGGCCAGCCGCTGGGTCTCCTCCGCAGATTTCCGGGACAGGCCAAGTTTGGCAAGCCCCCGATTGTTAAGGAGGTTGTCAGCGAAGATCTCTGCCGAGGGATCATTATCCAAAGAGGGTTCACCCTTATCTAAACCTGACTGACTCATGGTGATGTCAGTTTGCGATTCATGGATCGCTGGCTCCATTGAAGGAGCCGGATCTTCTGCGACAACTGGTGATGGAGTAATCACCGGTGTAGTAGAAGGTTGAGGGGCAGGAGTCGGAGGAGCCACATCAGGAGAAGCTATGGTCAGCTTTGTCTGCCGCAAGGACTTCGAAGAAGTTCCCTTCCCCTTACCCTTGATGAGTTGCTTAGCTCTGAGAATGTAATAGAATGGAAAACATTACATCTCGAAAGAAAGTTCGGGTAAGGTACAAAGGCGAAAGTTGTGCCGAAAGTTACCTCTTTACGACTGGCACCTCCTTTGTGCCAACATCCAATGTTGGAGCTTTATGCTTCTTGGGCACAACGTCTGACAATGGAACCAATTCAGCCTCCTGAGAAAACTCCGGAGGATATCCCTCGAGTGGAGCAAATTCCAACTCCGGGAGGTCGGCAAGCTGAAAAGAAAGAAAACATCTTAGTATTGCGAAACAATTTAAAGGTGAAACACAGAGAAAAGGTTTATTGTTAAAAGCTTACCAGCACAACAGGGTTTTCCGCTGTGTACATGTCTAGAGAAACCTCCGAGATCCTCTTCTCGATCCGCTCCCTTATCAGCCATTTAATCTGGCTTATGTAACCTTGCGATGTATAGGCTCTGGGGCTGATGCGGAGGGAATCTTTTTTGGACGTCGTGATGGAGTGCATCAGTCGGTCTCCGTGGTGCTGGAGGGGTTGGATCTGGTGTGATACCCAACAATGGACTAAGTCGGATCCCTTTAGTCCTTTGTGTTTCATCAGATATTCGATCCGCCTCTTGGCAAGAAGCAGATCGTCACTGAGAGCCAGAGCAGCCTCGTCCCAAGATAATTGAGGCATGGCGGCTCCATCGATGAAAGCCGGCAAAGCAGTGGCTTTGCCGGGAGCAGGAACATCCTTGTGTTAAAAGAAAGTGGCTGGCCATTGTTTGACCGAGTCACTGGCTAGAATCTTAGGATATGCGTGCTCACGCCTAACTGAAAAACTAATTGTACCGGTAATATAAGGATTACCGACAATGATAGAATTTCTCCGGACATGGAAGTAGTACCGGAATAAAGTAAGACTTGGCCTAATGCCGAGAAATCCCTCGCACAAGGCCGCATAGGCGCTCATCTCTAAAATGGAGTTGGGGGAAGATGGTGAAGTTGAACACCATAGTGATCTATCACCTCGGAAAAGAATCCCGAGGGAGGGAAAGACAAACCTCTGTCGAGGTGGGTGCCGAAGTGTACCCGCCCGGCGACGCACGGGTTGGGGATGGTTTCGCCGGAGCCACTCCGCCAGTCGCCGGTGCGGAGGAGTCCTTCAGCCTCCACGCCACGGAGCTTCTCGTCGTCCAGCAAGCAGGGGATCCAAACCCCGCGATTGCTTTCCTTTTCTGCTGCTGCCGCAGCCAAGCCGGATGATGAGGATAAAGCCATTCTTCTGGTGCGCCGGTGACCTTAGATGGGCGGCACTGGGAGTTTGGGAAGCAGGGGAGCTCTGTGCGCGAGGGAGAGGTGGAGGAGAAGAAACGGCAAGGGGAACAGGTGAAGATGGGAGAAGGAGAATTCTCACCCCTTATATCCACCTAACCGCACCAAGATTCATGCAAATGACACTATGTAACCGCCATGCATCGTGGAAGGAACTGGGAAGGACCCACGCGATGATTACGTTGCCTCGATCTCCACGTACGCATTGAAACGACGCCTCGGTTCCGCGAACAGTGGACCCACCAACGGTCGTGCTGACAAGATGTTTGTCAGATGACGTGACTTGACCATGACTAGTGTCAGGTGACATCATAGACCAAGTTCTGGCTTAGTTTGAAAATCAAGCTAGGAAATCCGAGTAACATGTTGATAGGTCCGACTTATTTTGAAAACCCAGATCGTATTTTTTATTGTGAAGTTTTAGGAACCCTTCAAGATTTTGCAAGCCAAAGATCAAGCTAGATGATGATAAATCTGACTTTCGATCTTGGAGACTTCCAGGGGCTGCTGTTGGGGATATACTTTCCGGGTATCCCCACAGTTCCTCACTCACCAGGGTGGCCCACTTCGGGTTAGAGCTTTGCTTCACGGGCGGCCCAGTCAGGGAGAAAAGACGGAGTTCAGTCCGGCTACGGGAAGGCCCAGAAGACTTACCGACTTAGGCCCATAGTGTTACTTGTAGTTCAAGATGTACTCTGTAACCGACTCTTAGTTGTAGCCGGATAGATCTCTCCTGTAAACCCTAGGCCAGATATCTATATAAGCTATCCTAGGGAGTGCCTTTA
Organism: Avena insularis; assembly: GCA_023614405.1. Lineage (NCBI taxonomy): Eukaryota > Viridiplantae > Streptophyta > Magnoliopsida > Poales > Poaceae > Avena > Avena insularis. Next base: position 257,589,708 of record CM042690.1, on the reverse strand, counting down.
GGGCAACACTCAATAGTCTACAATCTCAACTCGCACAGGCAAACCCTTGTAACCCATATTCTGGCTCTGCCGTATTACTGGATTGCTAGCAGGAGTAGGATCCATCCAAAGCCGGCAGATTCGAACCTGGGTAAACTTGTGTGCTCACCGTCCCGGAACACCGTACGTCTCACACCCCTCTCTTCCGCACGCCTCGAGGACCCCCTCATGGCGTACTTGTCATCAATCTGACGACAGTAAGTGCCTTTGATAAGGGGTAACCCAAGGTAAGAATTAGAGAACAGAGAAGGGGTTGAGTTATTCAACCATCCTTAATAAAATGCTTAACGAGAGTTAACCCATCACATTAATAAAATAAACTAAAGAATAAAGTGTTCATCACATTCCTACAACTTTTTCACAGACATTCTTGCAGAAGCGCACCCGTGAAGATGCAGCTGTCAAAAAGTAGTAGAAATATCGATTGAACAAGTGTAGAATAAGTATAAAAATAAAAGTTTGAGTTTTATCTACAAAAATTAGCTTAATCATTTTTGTCAAGATCAAAAAGTGAACCTCTAGGTGAGGAGAAGAAGATAGGTAGAGCTAGAAATCCTGCTCTATACATGCTCTTTTTGGTCGATAATTTCAACTGTCATTTTTTTGTCAAAAATAAGGTGTTTCGCTAAGTTTCAGGATAAGAAGGTATTCTCGAAGAAATAGAATTTTTTTATGAGTATTGAAGGTTTAACGACCAACTATACGGCAGGAATAAATATTCCGGCCGTATAGTTTGGCCGTATAGATATCTTTGCCATCAACAATTTTTCTTGCATAGGCACAGAGGATTTAACGACCAACTATACATCGGGAATAAAAATTCCGGCCGTATAGATATCGATGTCTTCGTACAATTTCCTTGCAAAGGTACAGATGGTTTAATTACCAACTATACGGCGGGAATAAAAATTCTGGCCGTATAGTTCCGGTCGTATAGATATCGATGCCTGTTTTAGAAAATTTGTCTCGAGGGTACAGACATTTAGCGACCAACTATACAGCAGGATCATTATGATCCGGCCGTATAGTTGCATCCGTATAGCTGTGTTCTGAATAAAGAAACCCTAATTGGTGGCGGCGCCGCAACTATGGCGGGAACAACATATCCCGCCCATATAGTTGCAGCCATGTAGTTCGGCGCGACCTCATAATCATGTCAGGGTGGCTAGGTTTCTTCTCCATCCTCACTTTTTCTCTCATATTCTCTCTCCAAACCTCTAAAACCCACCTAGAACTCTTGATTCTTTGTGGATTTCGTTCGTTTGAGTGGGGGAATCAACAGATCAGTATGTTTCTCTCCCTATCCATGCTTTTCCAGATTTCCATGGTTGAAACTCTCACATTGATCTAGTGGATGAACTCAAGCTTATTTTGCTTTTCCCCTTAATTTCTCACGTTAGGATTAAATTTTTCCACGTATAATCATTCGTATATCATGTAGAAACTATATGCCTAAGGTTTCATGGTGAAATTTTTCAGCGCATCAAGATAAACAAGATTGGTAGCATTTTTTGCAAGGGAAAGTGCCAACGTGGCGAGAGTTCGGGGCACCAGGCCGAGCTCAACCCCAAGATGGCCGTAGTTTCATCAAGGAGGATGTTGCCCACACGTTGGGCCGATGATAGATTTCTCGCCACGACAGGGTTGAGAGCGTACTTCGACCTCATGTGTGCAAATTCAAGACTTGCAGTACTTCCTATGCAAGCCACAATACCTACGCCGATTTCACCTATGAGTTCCTTGCCTCCTTCTACGATGACCATAGGGACAAAGGTAATGCATGCACGGTAAGCTTCACCATGAACCAACAACCATATGAAATAACTTTTGAACAATTTTGCAATGCTTTCGGCTTCCCTCACAATGGGGAGTCAAATGTTACTAACCTATACAACGTCACAAGTGGAGAAACTTGGGAGGTTATTTATGTTAATGGTGGCAGGGACTTCTACCAGAAGAAGATGTCCACCATTCAGAACCCAACAATTTGCTACTACACCTTGTTCCTCGCCAACACACTATTGGGAAGAGGAGATACCGGTTCCATGGCCAATGCAAACATGGCAATGATCACCAAGGCACTCTTCCCCAATGCACCGCAAAGTCCTAATCCTGGGGCTCTACTCATCCAGCACTTCCGTCACTAGAGCAACAAGACGAAAGGTGACATTCGCATTGGTGGATTAGTAACCCACCTTGCTCATCAATTAAACATTATCTTACCTGTGATGCAACCTGTTGATGGTTCCAAACTTATGGATGTCAAATATTTGACTGCTTGTGGTTTCCTCGGCGTTTACTGAGCTAATAGAAGGCTCCGAGCATATCAGTTTGGTTATCCAGGTGATGCACAGGTTGAGCAGGTTTCGTTGCCCTGTCCCCAAGCCTTCTCGATTGTGGAGAAGGACACCTGGATCCTCACCAAATATCAAGTGGTGGAGATCATGGCTGAACTCCAGCCTGATCAAGAGGAAGATGAAGAAGGAGAGCAGTAGGATGAGGATGAACAGGAGCAGGAGCAGGAGCAGGAATACAACCCTGCTTGGGAGGGACAACAACATCAATAGTAGGGGGACCCTAGGACCCATGGCCCAATCAGCCGCAGCAGGGGTTCAACTACGTCCCCTATCAAGAATTTCAGCAGCTCAATCAGCGCGTTGGGGAGATTGACCAGACTCTACAAGGAGTGAATCAAGATATGAGTGCCTTAACTCAAAACTTCAGTCACTTCATGACCAACTTCCCCAACCACTACCAGTAGTATCCGCACCAGCCGCTGAATGACGACAACAACTGAGCCTGGCAATAGCCTAAGCTTGGAGGAGGTTTGAAAACCTCCAAACCTTGCATTCATATTTTTATTTCTTCTTTTGATTTATTTTATTTCTTAAAAATTGCATGTTTACTTTCAGTTTGCATTCCTAAACCAAAAAAACCAAAAAATTAGTTGTAACTTTTATTGCAAAATCGTTTCTTTGTTTCTCTCGGAGATTGCTCAATTTGAGGTGACTTGGCAATAGGGAAACATAGAGGGGGTTCGATTCAAGTACGAGAACTAAGCAAGCAAGAGGAGGCATCACATTCCTTTCATCACCTTTTCTGCAACCTTAAATTTACCCTACAATTATTTACTCGCTTGCACTAGAGTCACTCCCCACTTAGCTTGCTATCCTATAAATTCTATTCCTTTGCTAGTGTCTCCTTTTTAGCTTTGAAACAATAAGCAATGAACTTGATTAAAATATTTCCTACATTTTTACAACAAGAAAAAGCATCCAAAAGATGACTTGAGTCCATGTTTAGCCCAAAGGATTTGATTTTAGAACTACTCCATCCCATTTGAGCTTAATATAAATAGATTCGATACCACCCTTGAATGAAATTGTCTGATAAAATGGATGCTTAGAAGTAGTAGAGATTATGCCACTGCTTTTTCTAATAATTACCGTAAGATATTGCTTTACGAGTGTCATTACAACATTGTCGTGCTCCATGGGGAACTATTAACTCTGCTGGCCAATAAACGATCTAAATGTGGGAAACCACTTGATTTCGGCTATTGAGTTATGTAAATGTCTGTAGCAGCAATGCTATGACAGGTAAAATTTTAGTCTCCTCGTGGTTTCATGTTCCAAGTGAAGTTGTAGTACTCCTCTGACCCACTATTGCTCAACAATTATTTATTGGCATGGTCACGAGTGCACAATACAGTCCCAATTAACATGTTAAAAATAGTGGCATGATTTCTCTATGAAAGAGCTGAAGTTTTTGAAAAGCAAGGAAAGGAAAAGGTGCTTTGAGAGTCTTGCAATTTTGACATGGGAATATATGAGTTGTTCTTAAATTGAATGTTTTTGGGTGCCAACTTGAGTACTCTTAATTTATTAAAGAAACAAGAGCAAAAAGTTTTCATTTCTCAACAAAGAGAGACACCAAAAGAATTTGTCTCACTTTCCTAGCTAAAGTTTTGACATTTGCTCGGGCATATGATTTATTTGCTAGCAAGATATACGTGGTTAAGAAGTGGACTCAGTGCAATCTTGTGAATACTTGTATAATCATGTTTAAGATTGTAGGAATTGTGAAGAAAAGAATTTGACACCAATTCAAGCTTGTAAGTTCTTTTATTTTAGTCTCAAATCTCCACTATTCTTCCTTATTTCCTTGTCACTCAAGGGCAAGCAACATCTAAGCTTGGGGGAGTTGATAGCTGTGAGATTCGACACATTTTTTATGGTTTTTATTAATGGTTTTCTCCTAGATTTGATTGTTTTCTAGCTTTACCTAACGCTAATACTTCGGTAGTGAAGTAAACTTGGTTTTTAATGTGTGTTTCAAGTTCTGAACGTCAATAGAAGGTTTTAACAAGAGAAACACAATATTCAGTCGAAACCAAGCAAGTATCTCTTTGGAAGCAATCGAGGGAGGCAGACAGAGGCTTTAACGAGCAACTATACATCAGGGATATTTTTTCGGCCGTATAGTTCCCGCCGTATAGCTACTGGCGCCTCCGTCTTGTCAAAAGGGACAACTTCTATGAAGAGGCCAAAGGCGAAATTATAACACAGCAGCCTCCATCCCATCCAGAAAGGAGAAAGAAGAGATCCAGAGAAGAAGGGGAGACGTTCTTCATCTCGCTCCATGATCTTCGACCTCCTAGCCATCACACCCTCATAGCCATTACTTGTACTTGAGAGAGAGAGATCTTCACTTTGCAAGATTAGGGTTTGAGATTGTTTCTTCCTATCTTGAATTGTGTTGAATTACTTTTCTATTCTTATTGTGGATCTCCATGGTAACATTGAGAAGAACTCCCTTTATTTAATTATATCGATGATGCTTTCTTCTCTCATGTATGAGTAAGTTCCTTGGGCATGGGAGATGTAAGTGATTAGTGAGATGTGATGTGCCTCCATATATTTTCCATTAGTTTGTGATTGAAATTAATTACTATATTATGTGTGCTTGACTATCTGTGGGATTCCTAATGCTTGTTGTGCAATTAAGAGCCCAAACAACATGATACTTTGTTCTACATAGACATGATCTTGTTCGCTAGCAGACCGACGACCTCGAGTGACATGGGGATATCAATGGAGAACTAGTTGACTCGAGGATAACGAGGAACCACTGTGCTTATTGCATTAATCCGATCCAAGGAGCTCAATTGCTAAGCAACCTAAAGGATCTTAATCGTTTAGTGTCTGACCATGGTTTTGGTAACAGACTAGTAGGATTATTGAAGTTGGGATGAAATCTACAAAGAGGAGTTCCAGCTAATTATGGGTTGCTCGCCTACACATATACTTATAAGATTACAATTGTTACACTTATCATCATCCACCTGGCACAGTCACTATCACCATGAACTGTATCTCCCCGTGCCTTCTTAGTCATCTGTAGTAAACAACAATCAACCGAATCGTTCTTTACTTTTATGCTTTTTATTTCTGAAGTTTAAATTTTAGTTTTATTTAAATATATCCAATTTAATCCAAATTTCATTCTTATTTCCACACTTGTAGTCAATTCACTCGAAGACCTGTGACAACTTTGAGTGTGACAGAGACTTCACTCATAAACACTTACCTTTGGGCTCCCTATGGGATCGATACATATACTTCAAAACTAGCTACAAACGATTTGTGCACTTGCAAACATCGCATAGTGTAACATAAAAGAAAGAGATATGGACCAACTGAATGCAAAATGCAAAAGCAAAAGCAAAGTAAAAACATCCTATAGTGGTCATAGAGTTTTCTTCTCAATTCTGAATATTAAGGTGGACACTTTGGAACGATAGATAATAAGCAGAGATTAATCATGAATAAGTTTCATATAGCTTCCAAACTCTTCCTCTTATGATCATGTTTGAACTATGGTATTCATTAGCTTTGAGCCCACATAGCCCCTATCATAAGCATCTTGAGTGGTTAAGGTTAGTGTGATGGCAAGTATGAGTTATAAGTTTGACAAAGTATAAGCTGAATGCCTCATGCCCCTTGAATACGAGTACCTACACCACATGCTACTCAACTTAGGACCCTAAGAAAGTTCTTGTCATTGTAAGTATACACGTATCATTGAGAACACCAAACATGGTACCTCTTTCCCCATGGTATGGGAGGTTTCCCATACCAAAATGACAAGACAAACAGACAATGGGCATCTCAACAATTATTTTTATTTACTATTGGAATAGCTTTTTTATTGAAGATGCTTAATAGAATGTCCACTATGGAATGCTATAAATTTCTACCATGAATGATGCATGGCTTGGGTTAGCGGCCCAGGCATTTCTCTCACACATATACAAACTCCATGAGCTCACAAAGTTTCCAACTTATTTCACAATGATAGGCATCCATAACAAAAAGAACATGATATCAACTAAATGTGAATAAGTGCAATGTTGAAAATGTGCCCCATGAAAGCATGGTTATGATAATTCCCAACTCATAATTTGTCAAGCACACAACTTCATAAGATAGTCACAATGGTTCAAGTTTATTATGTGCAAGAAATGAAAGCGTGCCATCAAGTTTGTGAGAGCTTTACTAACCAATTTTATCATAGCAAACATAATCATAATCATCTTAATTTGGAAGCTAGATAAATCAATAAAACATCAAAAATATACTTGGAATAGCAATTATGCCAATAGGTAGGTATGGTGGACACTCTAGAAAACTTGGTTCAAAGGAGTTGGATAACAAGTTTTAACTTATTGGTTTTATTTTTGGGCTAGCGAGAGGGAGAAAGTTGACCGTCTAAATGCATGCATAAGAGTCCATAGTTCTAATTAGTCCATGTCAAACAATGTAAACTGATAGCAATCATCAAAACATGAATAAAAGATAACTCTACACAATGCATTTGCAAATAGATACTCATTCAAAGCATATGAACCATGCAACTATGTGTAATCTTTTTAATATCAACTTCAACATCCCAATCCCAACTTTTTAATAGAATTCAACCTTACTGAAACCAAACCTCCAGTAGCTCTCCCATAATATATATCAAAGTGGTGGTCTTACTAAATTATAAATAAAACAAAACAAACTAAAACAAATAAAAGATGCTCCAAGTTTATGCGATAGTAATGTGTTGCTCGAAAAACAGAAAGTAGACGTGTGCAAACCGAGAGTGTGGTTGGTCTAGTGGGGTGCCTTGGGCATCTCCATGCTTATGGTTTTCACCATCCTTGGATTGCTCTTGGTGCTGCTCCTCTAATCCCTGTGAAAAAACATCAACACAAAATTTTCTCTCATCTCTTTTCTGTGGGGTGACATTAGTGGGTACAAAAGACACATTGGTTGCTGCAAGAAATCCTTAAAAAATGTATATATGAAATGTCCAGTAGGTATATAATGTTGTATGCTTTTATCATGAACTCAAATCAATCAAAAATATTTAACTCTAAAGTTCAAAGAATGCATAAAAAATGGGACAAAATCTGTCCAGAATTTTAGCAGCAGCACAACATAATTAATTACCCTACTTAGGCATGTCCTAAAATCACGAAATTACATGATCATATAGAGGATGAAAAGCTGTAACTATAGTTCCAATATGAGTTACAGAAAAAATATGAAAAATCATACGGTACAGAGACTCCTGCAGAAATCTGCAACTCCATATATGTGTTCAACTTTTTTCAATCCAAAATGGGTAAAACTTGGTAGTTTATTGAAAACTACATAACTAAAACAAAACCTAAAGTCTCTTGCTACAACAAGAGGACACAAAGAAAATTAAAACAAAAACATTCGGGTTGCCTCCCTCAAAGCGCTTTCTTTAAGGCCATATAGCTAGGCTTACTTACTTGAATTTCAAGAGGGGTGAAGCTCATGAGGGAGCTTTAATTTTGGAGTGTCCCTCTTTCTTGGAAAGTGTTCCATAAACTTCTCATGAGGAAACAGAAACTTTACATTACCTTTCTTTGAATCAATAATATCACCTGTAGTACGAAGGAATTTTAGCCAATTTTTGTGCGTATCAAGGATGATAAGTTGTAACTTCAGTAGAAAATTTAGCTCAATCGGAGTTACAGAAAAAATCATAAAAATTGGTTGGTAAACAATAGTGTGTAGAAATTTTCAACTCCAAATATATGTTTCAACTTTTAACATCCAAAATGGATAAAACTTGGTACTTTATTTTTGTAAATATTAAAAAAACATAAAACCTTTATTTTGACAGAGAACAAATGTCCAAAAACCAAAACCTAAAAGAAGCAAAAAAGAACCAAGGGAAGCAAACAAAGAAGAAATAAAATCTTTTTGTTATTTTTGTTTTATGAAAGATGAAAAGCAAGAAGAAAACAAAAATGGAAAAGCATAAAATATTTTTGTTGTTTGGGTTTTATGAAAACAAGAACCAAATAAGAACCAAATGAAAAAAGCATAAAATCCTTTTCTTGTTTTTGTTTTAAGGAAAATCAAGAAGCAAATAAGAACCAAAAGAAGAACAATAAAATGTTTTAAAGTTTTAAAAACAAAAGGCAAGAAGAAGCAAAAAGAACCAAATAAACATAAAATCTTTTTGGTATTTTGTTTTTATAAAGAATATTGAAAATAAGATCCAAACAAAATAAAAAGGTATTTCAAACACGGTTTCCACAAACATACAAACAAAAACATGAAGGTAAAACTAAAACATGAGTTTGGAATGATATTACTTAAAATACTTGAAAGAAGAGGGGGGTGCGTGGGCATCCCCAAGCTTGTGGCCGTGCTAGTTCTTGTCCTCTACTTATTTCTCATCATATCATGTCACTCATCTCAAACAAAAAAATATTTTCATCTTCCTGTTACTTCAATGCCTACAAAATGGTTAGTTCTCCAAGCAAATGATAAAATAGTTTCTACCATGATGCAAACTCTAGTAATTATTAGGAAACCATTTTATTCAAGAAGCTAATATATTACAAAAGAGACACTCTTTTTATTTTGTTTTTATGTAGGGGAAGTTTTAATGATCTAGACTTTGCAATGGTTCCATTGGCATGAACAACACATGCTTAAAGTCGACCCCAACTTCTCCATTGCTAATCCTTCTCATTTGCTCTCTCAAATTTATATTTAGTTAAAATCTTAAAATAATTGTTAAATAACAGTAGCTAAAGTTATTTTACATGTTCCATGGATATCAAGATATGCTAAAATAGAATAGTATTTGAAAGTATATGGAGCACACCACAAAGCACATAGACATTAACATTTAAGTCTAACTTTCTTCCTATGCATTGGCATTTTATATATGAATAAATAGCAGCAAGGTTGTGGTATCCAATGCACATAATGATTAGTATCTTGCATTTTAAATCGAATGGAAACATAAAGAGGGTTTTTATATCTTCCTCTTTCATAATTATTGCAGGCATCAAAAGCAAACTTAATCTCATAGTTTTGAATAGATTCACCATATAAAGAAAAGTCATCTAATGAGCATAATGGATCATCTAACTCAGTTATATCACTTTCATCCTCCCATATATTAGACATAACTGGTCCACATAGAGGACTACTAGGCAATGAAAGATCATCATCATTATAAGAAGAGTTGTTCATGGGAATTTGTGTGTTACCCTGTTGGGAGTAGGAGATGGGCAGCTACTCCATTCTTCCTCCACTTTTTCTTCTTTCTCTTCTATCTCCTTTTCTTTGGGATGCATGGGCATCCCCAAGCTTAGCCTTTTGTCATCTTCTTCCCTAACACTTTCATCATGATTTCTTGAATTCAAAAAGTTAGTGCCTAAGGGAATATTCAAGCTTTCAACAGTATTTGACTAGCATCTCATACACATCATTGTGAGAATTTTACATTATACTCCCTATGTCCCAAAATGTAAGGTGCCTAAGCTTTAGCCAGAAGTCAACATCTTCTAAGTTTGACCAATTTTATACGAAAAATATGAATATCTACAATATCAAATGGACATTTTAAGAAACTATACTTTCTAGTGAATCTATTGATATTGATTTGGTATTGTGAATGTTTATAAATTTGGTCAAATTTAAAATATGTTGACTTTTGACTAAAGTTTAGGTGCCTTACATTTTGGGACGGAGGGAGTAATTTTTTGGGTTTTAATTTTATATGCAAAGTACTAAAAATAAACTAACAATGCAAACAAGAATATAAGTCTAGCACTATGCTCCCCGGCAACGGCGCCAGAAAAGTATATTGATAACCCCCAAGTGTAGGGGTTCACCATAGAACAATTCTATAAGTATTTGAGTGTTGAACCCATGAGGAGCTGGCGGTAAACTATCTATTCTCTAAAGCCCTATAACCCACTTATATGGCCTTTTATGCAAAGCTAGGATCTACATGAAGGGAATGTGAGAATAAGGCTACCATCTAGAGATCCTTTTGTAGTCCACTTCCCTAGGAAAAAGAAGGCCAAGCCTAATGATGATGATGGTGTAATTACTTTGAAAGACAACTACTTTGGAGTGGGTGGTCCACTTCACAAATCTAAGTGATTGCCATAAAGGTCAAGCTAATTGACCTTAACTAGAAGCACTTCATGGGAGGCAACTCATGTGAAATAAAATTTTCTTTATGTATTAATTTTATTGTGTTAGTTTGTTTTTTTGTTTTGTTTTTGTTTTTAATAAAGAGTGTTCAAGAAGACCTATGGAGAGAGGATAAGAAATAAGGTAATCCTCTATATTTTATTTTACTAACACATGGTCTAAGAAGTATTGATGGATCATTACTTAGTATCTTTGCTGTTATTTTTGTCCTTTGATAAGATGTGCAAAGACGCACGAATCTACTAATCAAATTCCTTAAGTTTTATAGATCATAGTGTTCTTAATGACCACTGGTACGGCCGGAGTGGACCGTACCGTGCACCCGTACCACATCAAGCCATAAGAAGATAAAATTTTCGAATTTTGCCGAAGGAATTAGTGTCGATAACGACCACTAGTACGGCCGGACGCGCCCGTATCACGCATCCGTAACGTACCCTCGAGCAAATATCAGATTTCAAGCAAATATACCAAACCGATAACGACCAGTCAGCCGTGCACGACGCACTTGCGCCCGTGCATCGAAAGTGCACCACACGGAGCAGCCGCCCCCAAGGTAAGTCACCCGGTACGGGCGGGATCCAGCCCTACCGCCCACCCGTACCATGTACGTGGCCGCCATAAGCACCCCGAGGAGGTAACCTAAAAAAATCCCCAAATTAATTTTTCTCTTTCTTCTTCCTCCAAACTCCAAACCACCTCCATTGGATCTTCAAATTTACTTAATCTTTCTTCAATTATTCACACTCATTTGATCTAAGGTATGATTATCCTTCGATCCTGAACTTATTTGTGCAAAAGGTTCACTCAATCATTCATCATTGTAAATCTAGACATAGGTCTTGTTCTTGATTCAATCTTGATATTAAGTATGCTTAGCATTGTTTTTAGAGGAGTTTCTTTTGTATTTAGTATTGAGAATCACTTATGTTATGTTTCTATTGGACCAAAAAAATATTAGCAATCTTTATTTACTATGTCTTGTTTTTATTTATTAGATGATCATGAGGAGTCGTACACGTGATATGGCTGCGGAATCCTCCGCACCACCTGTTGATACGTTGACCCCCCGAGTCACTTGGTATCAAGTTCACCGAGGAGTTCCAGCTAAACCGTTTCAACCGTCTAAAGCTTCGAGAAATCAAGTCCACCAAGTGGGCGTGTCCTTATATCCTGAACCAACTTGGCATTCGTGGTGATGTTGATTTACTTTGCAACAATGTTGGTTTGTATAATTTTGTCTTTCAGGATGTTGCCATGTATTGCCGCTTGACGCTTGAGTTCTTCAGCACCTTGACGCATATGGTGGATCCTTATGGTTGTACCGAGGAACAAAGGCCTGGAGTTGATCGAATCAAATTCCGCCTTATGAACTATGAGTACACTTTGACACTCAGCCAATGGGCTCAATGCTTTGGGTTTGCCAACAACACCACCGATGTATGCACAACTACTTTTGTTTTGGATACTCCCCCTTCACAATACTTTAATTTGATGAGAATTCATGGAAACATACCCAAGGGAAACCAAATTGATCATCCTGTTATTCGATATTCATTCTATGTGATTACTAACACACTGCAGGCACGTGGTGAGTTTACTAGAGTTAATGAGGAGGACATGTTGATCCTTGCAAAAGCTGCTCTTATTAATTGTAATTTAACACCAAATTTAGGCGCTCTACTTGTGTTTTACCTTAATCATTAGGCTCTTCAATCTCGAGGACCCATATGTGGAGGAGGAGTTGTGACCGTTCTTGCACGCGCACTTCGCATCAACCTAGGTAACATCCAACCATTGACGGGAAGTCACCGTCTCGGTCTTTCTACTCTAAGATCATGTGGTATGATTTCTAAAATCATGGTAGATATTTCTTTGATATACCTGGAGCAGATCCCTTGATCCCAGCTCCTTTGCCTAACGGTTTATCTTCTATCGAGGATGGACGTTTGTGCTTTGACGCGCGGGTTGAAGCTACTCTACCCCAACAAGAAATACCCATGGGAGGAGGAGAAGATGAAGAAGTAGAACAAGGAGAACCCAAACAAGATGAGCAACCACGAAACTAATACACCACCTATGAAGATATCTATGCACTTGAAGGAAATATTCAAAACATGAACAACCTCTCCATCAACCTTCAATATGCTACTGCAAGCCTCTCCACCCAGTTCCATGATTGGAGCAGCCAATGGAACGTGGGAGATTATCCACCACCACCACAATGAGTAACAAAAGGGATTGCAAAAGCCTGAGCTTGAGGATGTGTTCCCCTGACAAATTTATTTGTGTAATAACAAGGTTGTACTCCAGCTCCTTGGGAGCTTTGAAACACTCGTGTTGGCTTGTTCCAACACTTTTCTTTTTTTCCTTTTCTTTTTAATTTGCTTCCATTTTAGTTTATTTTTGTTTTACTTTTCTTAAACCCTTGCTTGGTCGCAAGTTCTTTTCTATTCTTTAATCCCTATCCTCAAAAATACAAAAAGATTTTTCCATTTTTCCTTTTTTCGTAAACGTGGATTCACACTTTGCCTCTTTGATTTAATATCATTATGAGAGTATCGTGTTTGAGTTTTGAAGGAACACATCCCTATAAGGAAGAGGATCCTGAAGTCACTTATGAGAGGTATGTCCTATGTTTCCCACTTATGAAGTTTGAGTTGTTTATCTTAGTTGATTGATTTGCTAAGATGCCATGCTAGTGGTAAGTAATTTAATATGGTTAGAGTAAGGCTTTTATTGGTATGATGATTAGTTGTTGAAGCTCTTGCTCTAGTTCTTTTAGTTAACCGAGTCTTGCCTTGAAAATAATATTGCTAAACAAGTACAATAAGAAAAATTCTAAAATCTACGACTTGTTTGATGAATGATTGTCTTTAGAGTATACCCTTGATGATACTTAATCCCATAGATATTTTGATAGTCTTGACGACACTCATGAAAGGAATTGTTTGATTGAAATAAAGTCTAGTGGTAATTGTGATGCATGCCAAAGCTAACCTTGTGAATCAAACCGCGGTACTAGCTCAAAAAAAAGAATTGAGACAACTTTGTTCTATGTCTCTAATGCACACCTTGGGATGCCAACAACTCCACTGGCTTTTGAACAATCTATGGTATAACCCCAAATTTTGGCTATGAGTTGATGGCATGAGTGGCATACGTGCCAATATATGGACAAAAGTATTGGTACTCTCAAAGGTTGTGCAAATGCTTGCAAAAGAAACAATCAACGATCCTTGAAAAAAATGAATGAAAGAAAAAAGATATCTATGAGGACCCACATAACAAGTCCTTGGCATGGTCTCATTACTACTTTACGAATTTTTCTTGAAAGACAATGATTGGATTAGAAGTGTTTTTGATAGACTTGATTTATTGATGTGGGTGTAAATAAGACACTTCATTGTTATTCTACTTGGGACATGAAACTCTCTTACTCAATTATGCTATTTAAACATCCTAGTTTTCCTTGGCAATCTGAGAGGAAATTAGAGGAATTGGATTGATTGCTACACTTCTAGTTACTTATACTTATATTAAACTTTACTTTGATTGTCTTGACTTACCGAAGCTTGTATAGTATTCTTGTCATCTCTATAACTTTGATAAGCTTCGCAAATGAATGAAGTGTTGAGCACATACGACTACCAACTGTAAGTTAACTCTTATGATCGTTGTTTCAAGTTTAAACGCTGATTTCCTTATAGTTCGTTTGGTTCTTCTTGCTCGAGGACGGTCAAGGTTTGAGCTTTGGGGAAGTTGATGGCTCCGATTTTTGCCATCTTCCACTGTGTTTAAACATTGCCAAAGAAACTCTCAATCCTTGCCACTAATGACTAATAATTGCAAAGATATGCAAATCCTCTCTTTGATTTATGTTGTGCAGGAAATCATGGCTTTTAATACGAAATAAGGAGTCATAATGAAGGATTTTGAGGAAGTACACACAGCCAAGTAATTGGGATGCAATACCAAGGCGCCAGAATGCCTAACGACAACTGGTACGAGCGTGGTCTACCCGTACCAGGTGGCGATGGCTTCATCTCGTCAAACCCTACAACTTTCGTGAAGATGCCTATATATTTTGAGGCACCAGTCACCGGACAGAGAGCCACCATTCTCAGATTCAATCACAATACCACCAAAGGATATCCACACCATTGTTCATCACTCCCACCATCCATCCATCCACTAGCCATAGCCATTACTTCGTACTTTAGATCTCCTTGTGATTTGGCGACCATTGTAAGAATATTTGATTTCAATTTAAGTATTTGTATGATGTTTTCTATCTCCAATCTATTTGTTATGAGTGAGTAGTCCTCACGGGTTGCGGGTTGGGGAGAAACCTCGCAACGATTATGTGCATATAGATCATGGGAGAACTGTATTTTGTTTGCAATTTTGATTTGTATTCTTTGTTTCTTTGTCTCTTGTCTCGATCTGTGGACTTCTAGGTACCCAAGATCCCATAGATTGATAAAGGCTTGAGGTGGGATACTTGGCTAGTGGCAATCTCATAGGAACCTCAGTGACAAAAAGGATAGTACGGTCTTCGCTTAGCGACCCATTCGGGATCAACAACAACATCTTCACTTAAAGCTTTGATCTGTGTTTTACACTTAATAATCGTTTGTAACCCATGGCTTCGGTGTGCTCTCGGTTAGATTAAAAGTCTATTGCTATGTCCGCTGTATCACGGGGGCTCTAGAATATTAGGATGTGTTTCACACAAGAGATTATCTCCATTCAAACATTATACATGACTATGCTTATTATTATCTTTTATCCCATTTGATGTGCAGCTACAGGTGGATATTCAACCCTGGCCTATTTCCATTCATTGGTTCACATCCATTATAAAGTAAACTAGATTGGTCTGGTCAACTAAGGTAAAACGAACAAACAAAGTCTTGTAGATGTGTCCTTTTTATTACCTTTTAGAAGTGCTTTCCGAGGTTCGATTAAACCTAGGTCTTTTAGGGAAAAAGCTATTATACTACATCCGTGAATTCGGATCGAAGGTATCAGTGGCCTAGCTCCATCTACTTGGGAAGCCAGGGTGCAGGTCTCGGCAAAGGATAATATCTCCCTAGAAATTACCTTTACGAAGTAGGAACTCGATCTGGTGGTTGCAGACATGAAATCTGACACCGTCCCAAGACCAGACAGCTTCCCGGTCCTTTTCTTCAAATCTTTCTGGCCATGGCTAAAGTAGGGCATCTTGCACATTCTGAATGACTTCGTCCTTGGGCAGACTGATGTCTCTCGTCTTAACTCTAGCATTATTTCATTTATTCCCAAGGTTCTTGGGGCAGAATCAATCACTCAATACCATCCCATCGCCCTCATCAATGTTATATTCAAGATTATCTCCAAGGCTTATGTCTCCCGTCTCGATCCATTGGCCAATTGAATCATTATCCCAAACCAGGCGGTGTTTATCAAGGGCCGGTTTATCATGGATGGTTCGCTTGCGCTGATGGAAATCATACACGAACTTAGGAAAAAGAAGCTTGGGGGATTTTTACTAAAACTCGACTTTGAAAAAGCCTACGATCATGTCAATTGGAATTTTTTGTTGGAAGTTCTTCGGCTCAAGGGATTTTGTGCCGGTTACGTGTTAGGAATGATGCCCTAGAGTCTCACATTCCGCCTTGTATTTGTAACCCAGTATCCGGCTTAGGGCTAGTTGTATGTGTCACTAGAATTGTTGCAGGTGTGGAACCACATACTTGTATTTAGCTCTAGCCAGTTTGTCCTTAGTTGTTTTTGGTTGGGAGGAAAACCCACTTCCGAGACTAATTTGTAACTCGAAAGATGACAATGTTTCACATGTAATGAGCATGGAGATGCTAACCGCCTTGCATTGGTTAGTCGGAAGAGGTACAATAGCTGGACCGATCAAAAGGTTAGTAGGATGTGAGCACACCATCATACACTCCGACCAACACAATGGAATCCTTAGACCTGAGGGGAATGCACGATCTGAGTTGTGGAAAAGTCGGCTTTTACTCCATCTAACGCTCACCGTAACTAGGAGTCATAAGGGTGATCTTGGGCCGACTTCGAAGCAAGCTGCGTGACGTGGATCAGCCAAGACAGATTTTTCCACTCCATATCGGAGAGATATTCTCTGGGCACTCTCGTGTGATATGATTCAGAAGCATGTCCATGTTCTACTCGATCAAGTGTTAATTGAGGTAGTCTGACTTGGAAGCCGGAGGGAATCAATTATCACTTCAACGATAAGAGAGTGAACCGACACTGGGATGACAGAATCTCCCCTACGGTTTATCACCAATATCATGAGGCAAAAGGACTCGGATAGATCGTCACATTTAGGGCACTTGCATAAACTGGGAGTCGGCAAGTCTTGCTACAAGCCGCTGCCAATTATCAGCTCTAGTCAGAATGTCACTAAGCTACTGTTCTAACTGAATGATTACTGAGCTATGTCTGACTTACTATAAGCATGTGGGATCACACACTTAAGAGAGTGGAACTAGGTGGATGTTGATCCGACTATCACAAGCCGGGAAGTTGGAGTTGTTTGGACAGGGTCACGTGTCAATGGGTTAGACCCACTTTGACTAGGGCTAGGGTTTAGGACCAAGGGACACAAGTGTTGTGTGCCCTCACTACTAGCCTATATAAAGGAAGGTGGTGGCGGCGAACAAGACACAATTATGGATCCAGTGCTGCTTCCTAGGGTTTCGCTAGACTTGGAAACCACCTTCCTGTCCTGCAGCGGCAAGACCGAGACTAGCATCTCTCTTGCTATTGTTCCATCTTGTACGTGTGTGTGACAATAGAGGCACCACACTTGCGGTGCTCGTCAGTGATGTTGGGCGGTGGCGAAGTCGGAGCCGAGGAGGAGCATGGATCCGGCGACGAGGTGGTCCTAGGATCGAGAAGTTCGTTGGAGCCGGACAAGACAAGGGGAACGTACGACACCACTGTGACACGCTGCCTCAGCTTCCGCACCTGCACGTCGAGAGGTACAAGCTATTGCCTTTGACCTTAGCTGGACCTTATGGTGGCTCGCCGGAGCAAAAAAAATATTTTCAGCCTAGCTCTACATGTTGCCCAACAGTGGTATCAGAGCATAGGCTCTAGGTTTTTGGCCTAGTTCTTGCAGATGAGATGTTGGGGGGATACCCTCGGGGTATAAAGGCCAAGTTAGCCGAGGTACGGCACGGTCAAAGCAAGTGCAGGCCAGGTCACCTCAAGGCAGGCCGACTTACGGAGTAACCCGACCCGTGGGGCATCTTCCTAGCATTAGCCTGGCCGGCATAAAATATATGTCGGCCATGTTTGTCTATCTATTATGCAGGCACCCTCGTAGCCGGGTTAGCCAAGCGCTAGCCGGACTACCACTTGGCTTCCAAGAGAAGGAATCTCCCGCTGGTCAAAAGGTGGCCTTTGCTAACTGTAGCGTGAGCGAAGCAAAGCAGAGGGAAGGACCAGCGGGGCAGGGGCGACCAAGATGACGCGAGCAGTGTCGGCTGACGTAGCCCATGTCTGGTAACGCTAAAAGGCATGGGTTACGCAGAGGGTTATGTCCATAGTCCGGACGAACCGTTAAAGTAAATAAAGAAGCATCTAGCTTTAACCAAGAGGCATATTCGGAGAATATGCTGCCACGTGTGCCCTAACTTTGTAACTCAGGCTCCCCTATATAAGGAGCACAAGGGCCTCCATAGAAGGGGATCGATCATTTTCTCTATCTAAGGTCGAACTCTAGAGCTTGGTTGTGGGGGGTAAGAGACATAGTCTCCTCATGAACAGATCGAGGAGCACTTGTAACCACCATTGGTAGAGGAAATACAACAACATCTGTGCGTGGAATCACCACGCTATCCCTCCCTGGATTCCCCTCGCGCTCATTGGCCCCATCTTTAACCTATCCATGCATCTGTCGTGCCACCACCACTACAGTTGGCGCCCACCGTGGGGCTAGCGGTGCTAGCAGGGGTGAAAATCCGGACGGGAAGCATCTCCAACACCGGCGAGCGCATTGTCTCCGGCCTGGTTCAGCGTTTTGGAGCTTCGGCAGGCGTCCTCTTCCGTGCAACGGCCTCTTCATCAAGCTTGGCATGCACAAGATCTATGTCGGCGTGAATGAGTCGTGCGTTCATCCACAACACGTCGTTGAGGGAGGCGAACCGCCTCTCAGTGCAGCTTGCGGTGTGCATATTGCTCGCCCCGCTAGCAGCGTTGAGGTCATGATGGATGCGCTGGACGCATGAGCGAGCAAGGACCCGACGCCATATCCGGAAGTCACACCAAAGCAGGTAAGGTCTAGATTTCCACCTCTAGAAAGGCCAGAGAATGTACTCCAACAAGCAATAGATAGCCTAGCAACACCAATAGCTCTAGTAGTAGATCCGGCTCAGGCGCAAGCTGAGTTGGAGGACACTAGGCAGAAAATGCTAGCTGGTGCAAAGAAGGTAGCCGAGCTACAACAGTCTTTGAACATCACTCTGAGAGAATATGCAAAGGCAAACCACATAGATGGGGTGAAAATCCGAGGTAGAAACCTGATTACTGAGATTGACAAGGAGTGTGAGCCTAGGCCGGGTTAAACAACCACGATCGTAACAAGAGGGCTGGAGAGGTACAGTACCCCGGCAAAGAACCTTAGGGTGGAAAACGCAGCTGCATCCGAGTTAGAGGGTCTAACCAGAGAGGTCCGGGAAAGGCAACAGGAGAGGGTGAACCACTTGCTGAGGGTCGCTTGCCAGCAAAACGAGGAAATGAACAAGGCAAAACCGGCACCACCAGGAGCGTCGCACATGGTTCATTCGGCTAGAAATAACCCAGCCAAGTCCGCCGGAGCCGCATCATCTTCGGGTCATAACCCTAGGAGAGAAGAAGTGGTAAACTCCGGGAGGAGAGAGAAACAGATGGTCCCCTACGACTCGGTGAGAGCTAGAAAAGGCAAAGCAGTGCAAGTTGATGAAGATCGCCACAGTACCAGCCGGGGTGAAGCTGGCCGAGATAACCGTGACCAAGGCAATGCCGGTCAAAGGAATGCTGCCAACGGCAATGCCAGATAGCGTGATCCGGCAGGAGCAGGGAAAAATGCACCTCGGTAGCAGCAGCAGCAATACGCGCCTCGGCGGGAAAGAAGTGCAGGTCAAGCAGCACAACAGCAAAACGCTTGTCCGGATCAGGGAAGATACAATGATGGTTATTCGGCGATGGTTAACGACAGATACCCAAGACCAGAGCACCATGTAATTGGGTCAAGGCTGGGAAGCAGAAACTTATAGCCAGATGATGCAAGGCTGAAGCTGGACAAGATTTATAGGTCAGAGTTGATCGAAGTACAAGGTCCTCCTGGTCTGGCGTGCTTTGGGCCTCGGATCATGAGGGAACCACCAGTACCGAATTTTCAATTGGCCAGAGGAACAAGGACCTACGATGGTAGCACTAGACCTGAGGATTGGCTTATTGATTACGCAACAATAGTCAAGATTGCAACTGGAAATTTGAGATGGACAGTGAGGTATGTTCCTCAAATGTTAGAGGGGCCTGCGAGAGTTTGGTTGAACAACTTGCCACCAGGAAGTGTTAACTGCTGGTTGGACTTTGAGGAGTTATTCATTAGCAACTTCTCGAGCACCTACAAGAGGCCCAATAGGCCACAAACTTTGGCCTTATGCCGGCAAAGACCGAATGAGCCTGACCGAGATTTTCTGACTCGGTGGTGCAACATGCGCAACTCGTGTGAACGGGTAATTGAATCACAAGAAATTGCGTGGTTCGCCCAGGGCTGTAGATATGGAAGTATGTTGTGGCAAAGGTTGCAGCGAGATATGCCAACCACTTTGGCTGAGACAATCCGGATCGCGGATTCGTATGCTCTGGGAGACCCAACCCAACCCCGGCTAATGTGAAGCGAGGCGAATGAGGAGTATTACAACCGAGATGGCTCCGGGTCATCAAGAAGAAACGATTTCCGTGGAAAAAGAAGAGACGAGCATCCAGATTACAGATATAACTCGCAGCAGGTGGCGGTGGTAAACCAAGATCAGCCCAATGTCGGAGCCAGCCAACGCTAGAAAACTGGAGGTCAACAGTGGCAGCAAAAGGGTGAAGGCAAGAAGCCCTGGACTCCGGAGCAGAAGAAGTAATGGAAGGAGCGAAAAGATCGTCTGAGGTATACGTTCGAGTCTATGTTGGATCAACCTTGCAAATTTCATATGCCAAGTCCGAATTGCCCGGTGAATCATACAACCCGGTAGTTTGAGTGGATGAGGAAGCTAGAACATGGTAGTTCGGGGAATGCTCAGGCACCTCAGAACGAAGCACGTCGGAATGAAGCACCTCGGCAGCCATTACTAACAGGGGAATGGACATCAACTAATGTTGCCTCCGCCTCCGCCGAGATACGAAAATCAGGAAAGGAGGGATGTTGTGCATCAAGTGAATAATAGCCAGTAACAAGACCAAGGTTACCATGCAAATGAGGGACGAAACGAGTACAGGGAGCACCACCAAAGTTACTGTGTATTTACCACGGAAGAAACTGTTGGAGATATGCCCAAGAGGCAATAATAAAGTGGTTATTATCATATCTTCATACTTATGATAAATGTTTACATACCATGCTATAATTGTATTAACAGGAAACGTTAATACTTGTGTGATTTGTAAACTAAAATAAGAGTCCCTAGTAAAGCCTCTTGTTAAACTAGCTTGTTGGTTAATATATGATCATTGTTTCCTGATCATGAACATAGAGATGTTATTAACAACAGGGTCATATCATTAGGAGAATGATGTGATGGACATACTCCTATAGATAAGCGTAGCATAAAGATCAAGTCATTTCAATAGTTCAATTGCTATATGCTTTCTGATACATAGTAACCTAATTCCTTCGACCATGAGATCATGCATATCACCTTTACCGGATGGATGCTTTGATGTCATCAAACACCACACCGTAACAGGGTGGCTATAAAAGTGGCATTGAGTGTTCGGAAAGTATTGGTTGAAACACATGGATCAAGAGTGGGATTTGTCCATCCATATGACGGATAGATATACTGGGCCCTCTCGGTGAAATGTCATCCAATTAGCTTGCAAGCATGTGACTGGCTCACAAGGGATCACATATCACGGGAACGAGAAAAGAGTACTTATCGGTAACGAGGTTGAACTAGGTATGCAGAGATACCGATCATAACCTCGGATAAGTAAACTATCGTGAGACAAAGGGAAATTGGTATCGTATGTAAGTGGTTCATTCGATCATAAAGTAATAAGAAATATGTGGAGCCATATGAATTTCCAGATTCCTCTATTGGTTATTGATCGGAAGTGTCTCGATCATGTCCGCATAATTCACGAACCGTAGGGAGACACACTTAAGGATTGACGTTGTTTTGAGTAGTTATGGTATTATGAGAAAGAGACCGAATGTTGTTGAGTCTCGGATGGGATCCGGATATCACGAGGAGATCCGGAATGGTCCGGAGAATAAGATTCATATAAGGAAAGTCCCATTTCGAGTTGGGGAATGGTTCCGTGTTTTCATCGGGAACATTCTAGAAGGTCCCGGAATGTCCGGCACTCCGGGGAAGGGTACATGAATGTGTCATTGTAAGTTGGAATGATTGCATCATGTACTAGGTGTTCTTGCTGTCCCAAATAAAGGGTTTATTTAAATCCTAAATTGAAAAGTCAAGCGGCTAGTTTGAAAGTCAAAACAATTTTGGAAGTGGAAGAGAGGAGGATTGGTGGAGGCCGAATTGGAGGAGGGTTCCTCCTTGGCGGCGCCCACCAAGCCGACTTGGGAGGGACTCTCCTCCCTTGGCCGCCCTCCCACCTATATAAGGAGGGGCAGGGCTCACCTCCTAGCACACAAGTTTCCACCTCTAGATCTCCGGTTTAGAGCCGTTTGGTTTAGAGCTTCTAATTGCTTTAGGCGGTTTAGAGCCTTCTAATTGGTTTAGAGCCTTCTAATTGGTGTGTCTAATTACTAGACCACTAATAGCCTCTCTCATAAGCTCCACCATACTACCGGCTTAAGGCGAAGCCTCATGATTTCCCTCTACTTAGGTACCACGCCGTTGTCTTCAGGAATCGCGAGAGAGTGCTACAACCTCCTTTCTTGCTGGAACAAGGAGAGGAAGGTCTTCGAAATTCGAGTAACGTGTGACCGATTGCGGAGCGCTGCTGAACGTGCGCTGGAAGGATCGTCTACGCGATCTTGAGATCGAAAAGAGTACGACTACATCACCCACGAGAATCTGCTCGTTAAACGCTTTGGAATCTTCGAGGGTGAGTTCCTCTATCGACTCGTTGCTACAATCTAGTAGATAGATCTTGGCTTGTTTGTTTGTATGCGATAGAAAATTTTGTTTTCCATGCTACGAACCCCTACAGTGGTATCAGAGCCGTGTCTATATGTAGATCTGTTGCACGAGTAGAACACAATGGTCATTGTGGGCATTGATGCTTTTATTGTAGATTGCTTTTTGTGTACTTTGCATCTTGCGGTATGTTGGGATGAAGCGGCCCGGGCTAACCTTACATGACATCGTTCATGAGACTTGCTCCACGCTTGACATGCAACTTGTATTGCATAAGTGGCTTTATGGTGCTGTTTCTCCTAGCATAGTAAAGATCCAATTTACAACGGGTGATCAACAATGCTAGTATCAATGTTGTGGTTCTTGTTCGTAAGTTAGAACGACACTTATTGAAAGCCCCAAACCACGTAAAATATGCAAAGAAAGTAGAGGCGTCTAACTTTGTTTTGCAGGGGTGTGCAGTGATGTGATATGGCCATGATTGTGATTATATTTGATGTATGCAATGTTCCTTATTGTAAGTTGGCAACCGGCAGGAGCCATATGGTTGTCTTTAATTTCTGTTAAGACCTGCGTGTCTATTCAAAATAGTTGTAATAGTTGAAGCTGGTGGACAACAACCATGAAGAAGCGTCATTGACCTTGATGCTATGCCGGTGATGATGGAGATCATGTTCGTGCTTGAAGATGGAGATCGGAAGCACAAAGAAGAAAGGCCATATCATATCACATATTATGAATTGCATGTGATGTTAATCCTTTATGCATCTTGTATTGCTTAGTAGACGACGGTAGCATTATAAGATGATCCCTCATGCACATAAATTTCAAGTTCTAAAGTGTTCACCCTTAGTATGCACCGTTGCCAAAGCTTGCTGCTTCGAAGCACCACGTGATGATCGGGTGTCTTTGATTCCGCGGGTGAATACAACGTAAGCAAGCCAGATTTGCTTATGCGGTAGCTAAGGTTTGATCTTGACGAGCCTAGCATGTACAGACATGGTCTCAGGAACACGGATCACCGAAAGGTAAAGCATGAGTCATATAGTAGATATGATGAACATGTTGATTGTTCGCCATTGAAGCTACATCAACTCTCGTGATGATCGGTTTTGATGTGGTGGATTTGGTTCGTGTGATCACTAAAACAATGTGAGGGATGTTGTTTTGAGTGGGAGTTCACCTGGATTAATTTAATTAGAACTCAATTTATCATAAATTAAATCAAAGGTTATTTGCATAGTTGTTGTAGTCATTGGCATCCGTTTACCACCTTGCGCTTAGTTATAATTGAGATGATAGAACTATAGAATTCTGGTTAGTTACTTTACGAACTGGTATCGTATTGTTTTGAAGTGTTAATCTAAAGTTTAAAAGTCCTATTGCAAACTTTCAGTAATTTCCGGTTACTCCATAAAGTTTAATAATTAGTATTAAAACAAGAGTGACAATTCCAAGTGTTAGTGTTTGAGTATCATGTTTGTCTCCATGATTCTTGATATTCAAAGGATTGTCTTAATATCAAGGTTATCTAGGATCTGAAAGAGTTGTTTCAGAAACCATGATGTGTGGAAGATATTGTGATATCTGAAATGAAGTTTTGGTTACAACATGATAGAGTATAATATGGCAAAAGTCATGTTCTCATATTTGATGAGAATTTGCAAAAGATTGGAGACACTAGTTGTCCTAATCTTCCAAAAGGTTTTGGAGAGCAACATTATACTCACGATTCACCGTTATAAGCTAAAGTAGCTTGATCATGGATAAATCCATGATGAAGGTGAATATTTGATGTAGGTAAAATGTTTACTACACCAAGAGTTAACTAAAGAAAGGAATTTGAAAGAACACCAAACATTTGATAATGGTGATCTACTTCAAAGTGCAAGTCCAAAGACATTGGTATTTAACTATACACGCTTTGGACTATGTGTCATATGTATGACTCCACTATTGATGTTGATAGATTCTTTCAAGCGAAAGGAAATCTTGAAAGAGAATCTCATAAGTATATGGCGAGAAAAGAAAAGACTAGAATTGTTCGTTTAAGTATATAGATGATATACGTGTTATGGCTATATTCTTTGCTTATTAAACAATGTGGTTCTTAAGTATTTGATACTGAATTTGTTGGTGTGAATCGTCATACGAAACAACACAATTCATGAACTACAATGGCCTAAGTAACTAGCAAAAGAATATGTGATGATGTTCATCGAAAACAAATAAAGGGTTATTGTGTTGCTCGTTAAACATCAAAGCTTGCCTTCATGATTTGTTTTATCAAGTATTATGAGAACAAAAGGGTTGTTCAAATAATTGCCGTAATCCATAAAAGATGGATGATTCACAAATCTCGTTGGATAAATCACATCCATAAAACTAGTGCTAAAATTGTCGAAAGACAAATTGATTGAAAGATCACTTAGGAAGTGACATCGCCGTTTAAATTATATTGGAAAGAAAACATGAAGAAACTCCATGTGGATGGAATTTTGGAGTCTTTTGATTTTTGATCAAATGACGTTTGTGAAACTTTCCTAGAGATAATTAAAACTTCGTTCATAGGCCAAAAGGGAATGAATGACTAGCTTATTGGAACTTGTGCATATTGTTGTACGAACTCCATTATGTGTAGTCAAGAGCGATGGATTTCAACTTCATATGCTTTCTCCGAAAATTTGAGTGAATATGTGAATATTTACTTAATAAGGATGAGGTGTGAAATATTTGAAAAGTTCGAAAGATTTTCATGATGAAGTGCAAAATCATTGTAACAAGAATATAAATAGTTTATGATAAGATCATAAAGGAAGATATTTAAGTTACAAGTTTAGCATAATACCTAAGATTTAAGGAATCGGTCCGGATTTGCATTTCCGAAACACCATAAGAGTATGGAGCGTTCGAGATATGTAATTGAACCTTGTTTGACATGGTAAGATCAAGGTATAATTCATAAAACTGCTATTATATTTTAAAGATTAAAAGCTTTAGAGACTACCGTTTTCCACTAAAAGAGCTCCATCATAATCCGCTGAAATGACACCATATAAGGTTATGGTTTGGGATAAAACCCAAGTAGTCCTTTCTTAAACATTGGTATGCTATGCATAAGAAAGATGTTTGCAACCAAAGTCGGATAAACCTGTCTTTGTATTCTGTTAAGTATTCCTCCATAAACAGGAGACAAAAGTGTTTGTCGCTTAGAACGTCAAGTTTCTTTGAGAAGGAATTTTCGTGAAAAGTTAAGTGGGAGGACAATAGAACTTTGATAAGGTTAAAGAACCTTAGCTATATGTGCAAAGTTGCGCAGCCGAAAAGTGTTAGGGCAGCAATAATGCTCATGGCTCACGTGCCTCAAAGGTTGTGGTCACGGAGGTCTAAGTTTCTATTGAAACAAGTAGGTCGGATGAACAATCAAATACCAAGATTTGAGGGTTGAATCATTATTTGAGAATAATGAACCTACTACATGCAAAGAAGCGATGATGGGCCCTGACTCCGTCAAATGGCTTGAAGCCATATAATCCGTGATAGTTCCATACACGAGAAATCAAGTTTTGAACTTGAAGGACCCTCGAAAAGGGTGTAAGACCTTGCAGTTGTGTTTGGATCTATAAAGAAGTAGACATGGATGTTTCACATCTATGAAATAGTCGACATGTTGGGAAAGAGTTCACAACAATGTTCAAAGGTTGTATATGACAAGATTTGATCTTTCATAGCGATTTTTAGTCTAGACGGATTAATGTAGCAACCACTACATATAATTTGTTATGTGGTAGTAGAATAAACAAAACAAGTTCTTCTAATAGAATGGTTACCTAGGACGTGTGCATGACACGGTCCAAAGGGTTTTGTTAATTCAAAGGATGCTAAAAGCATATGCAAACTTCAATGGTTGAAGAAAGCATAGCGGAGTTGGAATTTTCACTATGATGAAACTATTAAAAGAGTTTAATTTCATCGGAGACAATGAAGATGCTTGCATTTGCAAGAAATTAAGTGGGAGCGCTAAGACATGTTTCTAATACATTATGTGGAAGACATATTGTTGATTGGAAATAATGTATCTTTTATTAACACATATTAAGAATTTCATCCCGATGAAAGACTTAGGCAAAACCCAAATATTTGGCATCAATAGACGCTAATATGGTTGTGCCAGAAGTACATAGACGAGATATTGAATGAATTCAATATAGAAACTACAAGAAAGGTTCTTGTTGCACAGAAAGGATTGAAAGAGTTCAATGTTGATGATATATTCAAGTGTATTGGCACTTGGTAAGTGAAACAAAGATTCAAGTATAGATTGATACTTGATGTATGAAATCACAAAGAGTATTTGTATCAATCATCTTGTGATATGTACAAATCAGATATGTCCTATGCTATAAATATTATGAGCATATACCGAATGATTCATAAGATGATCATTGACGATAGTAAGGATATTCTTATGATCTTTTGGAAGAACTAAGAGTATATTATTTGTAGAAGTGACAAATAGATGGTTAGTTCATTGTAAAAGTACTACATTGATACTAGTTTTGTCACAAAGTACAAATTAAGTTTATCTCAATCTAAATTAAGGGTGGCACAATATAATGGAAAGTGAGTTCCATAATGGATTTGGATGAGTTCCAAAGTTAAGACATTGTGACAGATACTTCAACAAAAGGCTAAGTATATGACTGCTATTATAGCAGCAAAAGAGGGCATTTGTGTCAAGTAGTTTGTTATCAAACTAGGTGTAGTTCACAGCGGGATAATACTATGAATATATATTGTGCGACAATATTATCAACATGTTTTAACCCCAAAGAACTAAAGGTCACACCGAAAGACCAAATCATACAAAGCCATCTCATTAGAGAATGAGTGATGCGTAGAGACGCAAAGACATGCAATTACACACGGACCTGGAAGTGTCAGATCTGGAGATCAGTTAACCACTAGCAATCGTGTACATACAACACCAGAAAGCCATAGGTGTTGAAAACACAAAGGTTTGAAACTAGATTATTGACTCTAGTGCAAGTGGGAGACTGTTGGAGATATGCCCAAGAGGCAATAATAAAGTGGTTATTATCATATCTTCATACTTATGATAAATGTTTACATACCATGCTATAATTGTATTAACAGGAAACGTTAATACTTGTGTGATTTGTAAACTAAAATAAGAGTCCCTAGTAAAGCCTCTTGTTAAACTAGCTTGTTGGTTAATATATGATCATTGTTTCCTGATCATGAACATAGAGATGTTATTAACAACAGGGTCATATCATTAGGAGAATGATGTGATGGACATACTCCTATAGATAAGCGTAGCATAAAGATCAAGTCATTTCAATAGTTCAATTGCTATATGCTTTCTGATACATAGTAACCTAATTCCTTCGACCATGAGATCATGCATATCACCTTTACCGGATGGATGCTTTGATGTCATCAAACACCACACCGTACAGGTGGCTATAAAAGTGGCATTGAGTGTTGGAAAGTATTGGTTGAAACACATGGATCAAGAGTGGGATTTGTCCATCCATATGACGGATAGATATACTCTGGGGCCCTCTCGGTGAAATGTCATCCAATTAGCTTGCAAGCATGTGACTGGCTCACAAGGGATCACATATCACGGGAACGAGAAAAGAGTACTTATCGGTAACGAGGTTGAACTAGGTATGCAGAGATACCGACGATCATAACCTCGGATAAGTAAACTATCGTGAGACAAAGGGAAATTGGTATCGTATGTAAGTGGTTCATTCGATCGCAAAGTAATCGTAGAAATATGTGGGAGCCATATGAATTTCCAGATTCCTCTATTGGTTATTGATCGGAGAAGTGTCTCGATCATGTCCGCATAATTCACGAACCGTAGGGAGACACACTTAAGGATTCGACGTTGTTTTGAGTAGTTATGGTATTATGAGAAAGAGACCGAATGTTGTTCGGAGTCTCGGATGGGATCCGGGATATCACGAGGAGATCCGGAATGGTCCGGAGAATAAGATTCATATAAGGAAAGTCCCATTTCGGAGTTGGGGAATGGTTCCGGTGTTTTCATCGGGAACATTCTAGAAGGTCCCGGAATGTCCGGCACTCCGGGGGGGGAAGGGTACATGAATGTGTCATTGTAAGTTGGAATGATTGCATCATGTACTAGGTGTTCTTGCTGTCCAAAATAAAGGGTTTATTTAAATCCTAAATTGAAAAGTCAAACGGCTAGTTTGAAAGTCAAACGGCAATTTTGGAAGTGGGAAGAGAGGAGGATTGGTGGAGGCCGAATTGGAGGAGGGTTCCTCCCTTGGCCGGCGCCCCACCAAGCCGACTTGGGGAGGGACTCTCCTCCCCTTGGCCGGCCCTCCCACCTATATAAGGAGGGGCAGGGCTCCCCTCCTAGCACACACAAGTTTCCACCTCTAGATCTCCGGTTTAGAGCCGTTTTGGTTTAGAGCTTCTAATTGCTTTAGCCAGCGGTTTAGAGCCTTCTAATTGGTTTAGAGCCTTCTAATTGGTGTGTCTAATTACTAGACCACTAATAGCCTCTCTCATAAGCTCCACCATACTCGCACCGGCTTAAGGCGAAGCCCTGCGGGATTTCCCCTCTACTTCCGGTACCACGCCGTTGTGCTGCCGGAATCGCGAGGAGAGTGCTACAACCTCCGCTGCCTGCTGGAACAAGGGAGAGGAAGGTCTTCGTCGAAAATTTAACGTGTGACCGATCATGGGAGCGCTGCTGGAACGTGGCGCCGGAAGGATCGTCTACGCGATCTTGAGATCGGAAAGAGTACGACTACATCACCCACGAGAATCTGCTCTCGTTAACCGCTTTGGAATCTTCGAGGGTGAGTTCCTCTATCGACTCGTTGCTACAATCTAGTAGATAGATCTTGGCTTGTTTGTTTGTATGCGATAGAAAATTTTGTTTTCCATGCTATGAACCCCTCTGAGGGTATCGAGCCGTGTCTATATGTAGATCTGTTGCCGAGTAGAACACAATGGTCATTGTGGGCATTGATGCTTTATTGTAGATTGCTTTTGTGTACTTTGCATCTTGCGGTATGTTGGGATGAAGCGGCCGGGCTAACCTTACATGACATCGTTCATGAGACTTGCTCCACGCTTGACATGCAACTTGTATTGCATAAGTGGCTTTATGGTGCTGTTGCTCCTAGCATAGTAAAGATCCAATTTACAACGGGTGATCAACAATGCTAGTATCAATGTTGTGGTTCTTGTTCGTAAGTTAGAACGACACTTATTGAAAGCCCCAAACCACGTAAAATATGCAAAGAAAGTAGAGGCGTCTAACTTTGTTTTGCGGTGTGTGATGATGTGATATGGCCATGATTGTGATTATATTTGATGTATGCAATGTTCCTTATTGTAAGTTGGCAACCGGCAGGAGCCATATGGTTGTCTTTAATTTCTGTTAAGACCTGCGTGTCTATTCAAAATAGTTGTAATAGTTGAAGCTGGTGGACAACAACCATGAAGAAGCGTCATTGACCTTGATGCTATGCCGGTGATGATGGAGATCATGTTCGTGCTTGAAGATGGAGATCGGAAGCACAAAGAAGAAAGGCCATATCATATCACATATTATGAATTGCATGTGATGTTAATCCTTTATGCATCTTGTATTGCTTAGTAGACGACGGTAGCATTATAAGATGATCCCTCATGCACATAAATTTCAAGTTCTAAAGTGTTCACCCTTAGTATGCACCGTTGCCAAAGCTTGCTGCTTCGAAGCACCACGTGATGATCGGGTGTCTTTGATTCCGCGGGTGAATACAACGTAAGCAAGCCAGATTTGCTTATGCGGTAGCTAAGGTTTGATCTTGACGAGCCTAGCATGTACAGACATGGTCTCAGGAACACGGATCACCGAAAGGTAAAGCATGAGTCATATAGTAGATATGATGAACATGTTGATTGTTCGCCATTGAAGCTACATCAACTCTCGTGATGATCGGTTTTGATGTGGTGGATTTGGTTCGTGTGATCACTAAAACAATGTGAGGGATGTTGTTTTGAGTGGGAGTTCACCTGGATTAATTTAATTAGAACTCAATTTATCATAAATTAAATCAAAGGTTATTTGCATAGTTGTTGTAGTCATTGGCATCCGTTTACCACCTTGCGCTTAGTTATAATTGAGATGATAGAACTATAGAATTCTGGTTAGTTACTTTACTGTTGGTATCGTATTGTTTTGAAGTGTTAATCTAAAGTTTAAAAGTCCTATTGCAAACTTTCAGTAATTTCAGTTACTCCATAAAGTTTAATAATTAGTATTAAAACAAGAGTGACAATTCCAAGTGTTAGTGTTTGAGTATCATGTTTGTCTCCATGATTCTTGATATTCAAAGGATTGTCTTAATATCAAGGTTATCTAGGATCTGAAAGAGTTGTTTCAGAAACCATGATGTGTGGAAGATATTGTGATATCTGAAATGAAGTTTTGGTTACAACATGATAGAGTATAATATGGCAAAAGTCATGTTCTCATATTTGATGAGAATTTGCAAAAGATTGGAGACACTAGTTGTCCTAATCTTCCAAAAGGTTTTGGAGAGCAACATTATACTCACGATTCACCGTTATAAGCTAAAGTAGCTTGATCATGGATAAATCCATGATGAAGGTGAATATTTGATGTAGGTAAAATGTTTACTACACCAAGAGTTAACTAAAGAAAGGAATTTGAAAGAACACCAAACATTTGATAATGGTGATCTACTTCAAAGTGCAAGTCCAAAGACATTGGTATTTAACTATACACGCTTTGGACTATGTGTCATATGTATGACTCCACTATTGATGTTGATAGATTCTTTCAAGCGTAAAAGGAAATCTTGAAAGAGAATCTCATAAGTATATGGCAGAAAAGAAAAGACTAGAATTGTTCAGTTTAAGTATATAGATGATATACGTGTTATGGCTATATTCTTTGCTTATTAAACAATGTGGTTCTTAAGTATTTGATACTGAATTTGTTGGTGTGAATCGTCATACGAAACAACACAATTCATGAACTACAATGGCCTAAGTAACTAGCAAAGAATATGTGATGATGTTCATCGAAAACAAATAAAGGGTTATTGTGTTGCTCGTTAAACATCAAAGCTTGCCTTCATGATTTGTTTTATCAAGTATTATGAGAACAAAAGGGTTGTTCAAATAATTGCCGTAATCCATAAAAGATGGATGATTCACAAATCTCGTTGGATAAATCACATCCATAAAACTAGTGCTAAAATTGTCGAAAGACAAATTGATTGAAAGATCACTTAGGAAGTGACATCGTTTAAATTATATTGGAAAGAAAACATGAAGAAACTCCATGTGGATGGAATTTTGGAGTCTTTTGATTTTTGATCAAATGACGTTTGTGAAACTTTCCTAGAGATAATTAAAACTTCGTTCATAGGCCAAAAGGGAATGAATGACTAGCTTATTGGAACTTGTGCATATTGTTGTACGAACTCCATTATGTGTAGTCAAGAGCGATGGATTTCAACTTCATATGCTTTCTCCGAAAATTTGAGTGAATATGTGAATATTTACTTAATAAGGATGAGGTGTGAAATATTTGAAAAGTTCGAAAGATTTTCATGATGAAGTGCAAAATCATTGTAACAAGAATATAAATAGTTTATGATAAGATCATAAAGGAAGATATTTAAGTTACAAGTTTAGCATAATACCTAAGATTTAAGGAATCGGTCCGTGGATTTGCATTTCCCGAAACACCATAAGAGTATGGAGCGTTCGAGATATGTAATTGAACCTTGTTTGACATGGTAAGATCGAAGGTATAATTCATAAAACTGCTATTATATTTTAAAGATTAAAAGCTTTAGAGACTACCGTTTTCCACTAAAAGAGCTCCATCATAATCCGCTGAAATGACACCATATAAGGTTATGGTTTGGGATAAAACCCAAGTAGTCCTTTCTTAAACATTGGTATGCTATGCATAAGAAAGATGTTTGCAACCAAAGTCGGATAAACCTGTCTTTGTATTACTGTTAAGTATTCCTCCATAAACACCGGAGACAAAAGTGTTTGTCGCTTAGAACGTCAAGTTTCTTTGAGAAGGAATTTTTCGTGAAAAGTTAAGTGGGAGGACAATAGAACTTTGATAAGGTTAAAAGAACCTTAGCTATATGTGCAAAGTTAAGCGACCGAAAAAGTGTTAGGAGGCAACAATGCTCATGGCTCACGTGCCTCAAAGGTTGTGGTCACGAGGTCTAAGTTTCTATTGAAACAAGTAGGTCGGATGAACAATCAAATACCAAGATTTGAGGTTGAATCATTATTTGAGAATAATGAACCTACTACATGCAAAGAAGCGATGATGGGCCTGACTCCGTCAAATGGCTTGAAGCCATATAATCCGTGATAGTTCCATACGAGAAATCAAGTTTTGAACTTGAAGGACCCTCGAAAAGGTGTAAGACCTTGCGTTGTGTTTGGATCTATAAAGAAGTAGACATGGATGTTTCACATCTATGAAATAGTCGACATGTTGGGAAAGAGTTCACAACAATGTTCAAAGGTTGTATATGACAAGATTTGATCTTTCATAGCGATTTTTAGTCTAGACGGATTAATGTAGCAACCACTACATATAATTTGTTATGTGGTAGTAGAATAAACAAAACAAGTTCTTCTAATAGAATGGTTACCTAGGACGTGTGCATGACACGGTCCAAAGGGTTTTGTTAATTCAAAGGATGCTAAAAGCATATGCAAACTTCAATGGTTGAAGAAAGCATAGCGGAGTTGGAATTTTCACTATGATGAAACTATTAAAAGAGTTTAATTTCATCGGAGACAATGAAGATGCTTGCATTTGCAAGAAATTAAGTGGGAGCGCTAAGACATGTTTCTAATACATTATGTGGAAGACATATTGTTGATTGGAAATAATGTATCTTTTATTAACACATATTAAGAATTTCATCCCGATGAAAGACTTAGGCAAAACCAAATATTTGGCATCAATAGGCGCTAATATGGTTGTGCGGAAGTACATAGACGAGATATTGAATGAATTCAATATAGAAACTACAAGAAAGGTTCTTGTTGCACAGAAAGGATTGAAAGAGTTCAATGTTGATGATATATTCAAGTGTATTGGCACTTGGTAAGTGAAACAAAGATTCAAGTATAGATTGATACTTGATGTATGAAATCACAAAGAGTATTTATATCAATCATACTGTGATATGTACAAATCCAGATATGTCCTATGCTATAAATATTATGAGCATATACCAGAATGATTCATAAGATGATCATTGGACGATAGTAAGGATATTCTTATGATCTTTTGGAAGAACTAAGAGTATATTATTTGTAGAAGTGACAAATAGATGGTTAGTTCATTGTAAAAGTACTACATTGATACTAGTTTTGTCACAAAGTACAAATTAAGTTTATCTCAATCTAAATTAAGGGTGGCACAATATAATGGAAAGTGAGTTCCATAATGGATTTGGATGAGTTCCAAAGTTAAGACATTGTGACAGATACTTCAACAAAAGGCTAAGTATATGACTGCTATTATAGCATAAAAAGAGGGCATTTGTGTCAAGTAGTTTGTTATCAAACTAGGTGTAGTTCACAGCGGGATAATACTATGAAGATATATTGTGCGACAATATTATCAACATGTTTTAACCCCAAAGAACTAAAGGTCACACCGAAAGACCAAATCATACAAAGCCATCTCATTAGAGAATGAGTGATGCGTAGAGACGCAAAGACATGCAATTACACGGACTGGAAGTGTCGGATCCGAGATCAGTTAACCACTAGCAATCGTGTACATACAACACCGCAAAGCCATAGGTGTTGAAAACACAAAGGTTTGAAACTAGATTATTGACTCTAGTGCAAGTGGGAGACTGTTGGAGATATGCCCAAGAGGCAATAATAAAGTGGTTATTATCATATCTTCATACTTATGATAAATGTTTACATACCATGCTATAATTGTATTAACAGGAAACGTTAATACTTGTGTGATTTGTAAACTAAAATAAGAGTCCCTAGTAAAGCCTCTTGTTAAACTAGCTTGTTGGTTAATATATGATCATTGTTTCCTGATCATGAACATAGAGATGTTATTAACAACAGGGTCATATCATTAGGAGAATGATGTGATGGACATACTCCTATAGATAAGCGTAGCATAAAGATCAAGTCATTTCAATAGTTCAATTGCTATATGCTTTCTGATACATAGTAACCTAATTCCTTCGACCATGAGATCATGCATATCACCTTTACCGGATGGATGCTTTGATGTCATCAAACACCACACCGTAACAGGGTGGCTATAAAAGTGGCATTGAGTGTTCGGAAAGTATTGGTTGAAACACATGGATCAAGAGTGGGATTTGTCCATCCATATGACGGATAGATATACTCTGGGCCCTCTCGGTGAAATGTCATCCAATTAGCTTGCAAGCATGTGACTGGCTCACAAGGGATCACATATCACGGGAACGAGAAAAGAGTACTTATCGGTAACGAGGTTGAACTAGGTATGCAGAGATACCGACGATCATAACCTCGGATAAGTAAACTATCGTGAGACAAAGGGAAATTGGTATCGTATGTAAGTGGTTCATTCGATCGCAAAGTAATCATAGAAATATGTGGGAGCCATATGAATTTCCAGATTCCTCTATTGGTTATTGATCGGAGAAGTGTCTCGATCATGTCCGCATAATTCACGAACCGTAGGGAGACACACTTAAGGATTCGACGTTGTTTTGAGTAGTTATGGTATTATGAGAAAGAGACCGAATGTTGTTCGGAGTCTCGGATGGGATCCAGGATATCACGAGGAGATCCGGAATGGTCCGGAGAATAAGATTCATATAAGGAAAGTCCCATTTCGGAGTTGGGGAATGGTTCCGGTGTTTTCATCGGGAACATTCTAGAAGGTCCCGGAATGTCCGGCGCTCCGGGGGGGGGAAGGGTACATGAATGTGTCATTGTAAGTTGGAATGATTGCATCATGTACTAGGTGTTCTTGCTGTCCAAAATAAAGGGTTTATTTAAATCCTAAATTGAAAAGTCAAACGGCTAGTTTGAAAGTCAAACGGCAATTTTGGAAGTGGGAAGAGAGGAGGATTGGTGGAGGCCGAATTGGAGGAGGGTTCCTCCCTTGGCCGGCGCCCCACCAAGCCGACTTGGGGAGGGACTCTACTCCCCTTGGCCGGCCCTCCCACCTATATAAGGAGGGGCAGGGCTCACCTCCTAGCACACACAAGTTTCCACCTCTAGATCTCCGGTTTAGAGCCGTTTTGGTTTAGAGCTTCTAATTGCTTTAGCCAGCGGTTTAGAGCCTTCTAATTGGTTTAGAGCCTTCTAATTGGTGTGTCTAATTACTAGACCACTAATAGCCTCTCTCATAAGCTCCACCATACTGCACCGCTTAAGCGAAGCCTCATGGGATTTCCCTCTACTTAGGTACCACGTTGTCTTTGCCGAATCGCGAGGAGAGTGCTACAACCTCCGCTTCTTTGGAACAAGGAGAGGAAGGTCTTCGTCGAGTACCGACGTGTGACCGATCAAGGAGCGCTGCTGGAACGCATACTGGAAGGATCGTCTACGCGATCTTGAGATCGGAAAGAGTACGACTACATCACCCACGAGAATCTGCTCTCGTTAACCGCTTTGGAATCTTCGAGGGTGAGTTCCTCTATCGACTCGTTGCTACTATCTAGTAGATAGATCTTGGCTTGTTTGTTTGTATGCGATAGAAAATTTTGTTTTCCATGCTACGAACCCCTACAGAAACTGACCGGAAAAGCTTGCAGCACCAGCATATGGAGGTAAATGTGGTAATGCCGGCGGTGGTGAGGTATATGCCTTGGTCGGATTAGGAGATTACATGGAGTATCAAGGATCACCCAAAGCTCATGCCAAGTCCAGGAACCTACGCAATGGTCCTGGATCCGACGTTCATCGGGCCGAATCTCAATGTGAGGTTTTCCAAGGTGCTGATAGATAATGGCAGTAACATTAACATCATGTACAAGGATACCATGCACAAGTTGGGGATATCAGAGAATATGCTTCAAGCTACAAGGACCAGCTTTCATGGCATTGTGCCAGGTATCTCATGTGAGCCAATTGGTAAGGTCCGGGTTGATGTGCTGTTTGGTACAAGGGATAACTGTCGAACTAAAAATTTGGAGTTCTAAGTGGTGAATTTGGAGAGCACCTATCACGCGTGTATCGGCATGCCCGTGTTGAACAAGTTCATGGCAATTACCCACATCATTTACTTAAAGATGAAACTGCCCGGACCAAGGGGAGTGATAACCGTATCAGGGGACTTTAGGCGTTCGATCGAGTGCACTTCTGCCGGATCTAACTTAGCCGAATCACTCATGATAGCTCAAGAAAAGAGGAGGATATAGGAAGTGGCAGCATTAGCTCAATCCACGCAGCAACATATGCCGGCCCTGACCAACTCGCATGGAAGTGTGTCATTCCAAGCAACCAAGGATACTAAGAAAGTGCCAATCGATGATCAGTTCCCAGAGCGCACCATAACCATTGGTGCCGGGTTAAGCAGCAAATAGGAAAGCGAGCTCATCAACTTCCTCCGTGAGAATCGGGATATCTTTGCTTGGTCCACACAGGATCTACAAGGTGTGCCGAGGGAGTTGGCCGAGCACTCTTTGAATGTGAGACCCGGTGCTAAGCCGGTGAAGCAACCTCTCCGATGTTTCGCTGAGGACAGAAGGAAAGTCATTGGGAATGAGATATCTAGGCTCCTTGCAGCCGGATTTATCATGGAAGTACTCTACTCGGAGTGGCTCTCTAATCTGGTGCTTGTGGAAAAGAAAAAAAGATGACCCGAACGTGGCCGTGGTATGGCGCATGTGCATTCATTACACAAACCTGAATAAGGCGTGTCTGAAAGATCCGTTCCCACTACCTAGAATAGACCAAGTCATAGACTCAACTGCCGGATGTGAACTGTTGTCATTCATCGACGCATATTCTAGTTTCCACCAGATACTGTTGAACCCGTAGGATCAAATAAAGACTGCGTTTATTACCCCGTATGGGGCTTATTGCTATCACACTATGCCGTTTGAATTACGTAATGCTAGAGCAATGCATCAGCGATGCATGCAAAAATGTTTACATGACGAGATAGGTCGGAATGTGCAAGTTTATGTGGACGATGTTGTGATAAAAACTAAGAAAAGCAATACGCTCCTTGATGATATCCGACAGACATTCGCGAACTTAAGATGGTTCCAGATGAAGCTTAACCTGGAAAAATGCACTTTTGGTGTGCCTGCAGGGAAATTACTCGGTTTTCTGGTGTCCAACCGAGGTATTAAAGCTAACACGACGAAGATCCGGGCTATAGAAAGAATGGAATTTCCAAAGTCCCTTAATGATGTGCAGAAGTTCACTGGGATCCTGGCATCGTTAAGCCGGTTCGTATGTTGGCTAGGAGAGAAGACCTTGCCCCTCTACCAGTTAATGAAAAAGGCAGACAAATTTACGTGGACACCGCAAGCGGACATCGCGTTTCGAGAATTAAAAAAGATGCTATCTACTACACCAATCTTAGCCGCACCACTACCCAAGGAGCCAATGTTGCTCTATGTAGCCGCGACCAACCGAGTCGGGAGTGCAACAATTGTGGTGGCGCGTGAAGAGGAAGGAAAATCTGTGCAGAGGCCGGTGTATTACTTGAGCAAGGTGTTATCAGCTTCAAAACAGAATTACCCTCACTATCAAAAGATGGCATATGGCGTGTATATGTCGGCCAAGAAGCTCAAACACTACTTTGAGGAACACCCCATCAAAGTGATATGTGAGGCACCCATATCGAAGATTATGAGTAACAAAGATTCTAGTGGCCGAATAGCAAAGTGGGAAATTGAGCTAGCCCCATATGCACCACAGTTCGACAG
This sequence comes from Avena insularis, assembly GCA_023614405.1. Taxonomy (NCBI): domain Eukaryota; kingdom Viridiplantae; phylum Streptophyta; class Magnoliopsida; order Poales; family Poaceae; genus Avena; species Avena insularis. Next base: position 257,550,795 of record CM042690.1, on the reverse strand, counting down.
AAGAGATGCGATCAAATCGCAAGCTGTGGCGGATTTCTTTGTGGACTGGGCCGAGATCCAGTTGATGACCCACAAGTATAGGGGGTGTATCGCAGTATTTTTGATAAGTAAGAGTGTCGAACCCAACGAGGAGCAGAAGGTGTTGACGAGTGGCTTGGAGCAGGAACTCTCTGTAAATACTTAGCAAACGGATTTTTAGGGGTTTTTGATACTGCACGTAAATAAAGTACGAGTAAATGAAAGACAATAATAATAAATGCAGCAAGTGGCCCAATCCTTTCTTCATCAAAGGACAAGCCGGTTGTATTACTTAAGATGACCAAACGTTCTCGAGGACACACAGGAATATCGTCAAGTGCTTTCGCTTCATATAGTTGATTAATCTTCTTTAGTTAGATAAGTATTGTGTGGGTGAACCTGTGCTAATGTACTGACCTTCCTAGGACTAATACATACTTGGGATTATACCCCTTGCAAGCATCCGCAAGTACAAGAAAGTAATTAAGATAGAAACCTAACCACAACTTTAAACTCTGAGATCCTACACTCCCTTGTGCAAAGGTTTCCTAACGGGGGTTTAGGTTTCTGTCACTCCGACAACCCCTACGATTAGTATCCAAATACACAATGCATTCCCCTAGGACCATAAAGGTGAAGTGTCATGTAGTCGACGTTCACATGACACCACTAGAAGAATAACACCACAACTAAAATATCAAACCATTGAATCTTTCTCAACACAATTCCACTACTAACAACATGACTTCTCCCATGTCCTCAATAACTAAACAAACTACTCACAAGACATCATATGGACCAAGATCAGAGATGAAATAATGATAAGTAACAATCTAAACATTAACGATAATTCAATGGTTCCACTCAATAGCATCAACTACAACAAGTAATCAACACCGGGAAAGTTTCCCCTAAGAACTATGCAAGATTCAACCCAATTGTTACAATAGTATGGAGTGCTGATGATGATCCTGATGAAGTCCAGCTTGATGACGGTGTTGATGGCGACGATCTCAGAGTAATATACGCCAAAGAGTAGAGCTAGAGGTGGGCCAGGGTGGCCACACCACCTGGTGGCACGGCCAAGGGTGGCCGGCGCCAGGGGTGGTGTGGGCCCCCGTGGCCCATCTCCGCTCCCCTTCTAGCATCCTTCGTCTTCTGGAAAAATAGGATTTTCCATGTATTTTCTAGAATTTTCTGATCTTCGCGAATTTCGCCTCCAAACAGTGCCTTTTCCATCAGAATCCTGACTTCAGCAGTCCATCCTCCAAGAGTCATCAACCATGCAAAAACAGATGAAATAACATAAGTATCATCTCTTAATATGAAATATATCAGTGAATAACAGTAAATTATGATATAGAATAGTGATGCAAAATGGACGTATCGACTCCCCCAAGCTTAGACTTCGCTTGTCCCCAAGCGAAAACTGAGCTCAATAAACATGACCTCAGGTTTATGGAGTGAAGGTCGATAAAAGAACACGGACAAGAAGCATCACATTCATCAATACACAAATCATAATATAAGACAACTCACTATTATATAACTTAACTTGCAGTAGGTAAATGAAACACAATAAAGATACACAAAGTAAATCATAATTGGTAATGGCAAACTTTGCTCTTGGTCAAAGAATAGTTAACAATTTGCAGGAGTTCAAACATAATGGGGTTTTCAATGATAGCTTTCAAAGTAATACTCACTAAGATAAGAGCAATGTGCAAAACAAGGAACATAAGAAACATGATTAAATAAATCATCATATGAATGAATGAAACACAACAACTCAAAATACTTGCTAAGATAGAAGTGAATAGGTTTACTGACTCAACTAAAAAGTAAAAGATAGGCCCTTTGTAGAGGGAAGCAGGGATTTCAAGTTTCATAAAGAGCTTCCAAAAATTATGGTACTTATGAGCTTTCAGCTCTCATTGCCCCTATCATAAGCATCTTTAGGTGATTAAGGTTAAAGTGATCACATATGAGGATATGCTTGACAAGTTATAAGCTAAAAATCTCATGCCCCTTACTTATGAAGACCATTCCTCATGCTACTCAAGTTTAGTCACAAGTAAGTTCTTGTCATTGTAAGTACATGTGTATCATAGAGAACCGCCAACGGGGTACCCCTTGCCCGATGATACGGAAGAATCCCCATATCAAAATGACAAGGCAAGCAGACAATGAGCATCTCAACATCCTTTTATTTCCTATTTGCATAGACACTTCCATAATGCAAACCATCCTATATGATAACTTCTCTATTCATGATATGACTCTACTGAAAAAGGTAAAAAGATAAAAGATAGTGATGTGATACCGTGGCACTCCCCCAAGCTTGGAACAAACCAAGGGGATGCCAAGACCTGATGACGAATTACTCCTTCGGTGGTGGTGGTGTTCTCTCGATGAGCTTTTCAATCAATTTCCTCAAGTCCTCAATCTCGAAGGTGAGAGTACAAATCAACTCCGAGTTGTGCTCAATGCGGTTCATGATCATGTCGGGTTGTGAATCCTAGCTCGTACGATTCTTCCCCACTCTCCCTCCTTGATGTATTCTTTTCCTGCATGGTTAGAACGGGGCATATCCCAATTGGAGGGTAATTTTTCCTTGGACATATTCTGGAATTGATGCTCATGAATAAGGGTATGGAAGGGATTCTTGGTGCGTGGAGGAGGTGACCATGAAGCCAAGCAATGATGCAGAGTCTTCCCTCCAGTGGACATCCGTGCAGTCCTTTTGAACCTGGCAGGATTTGCCACCACTCCAATGCTTGCAGTGGTGGTCCTGGTGTTCAGGTGCTAGTCTTCCTTTTCCTCCTCTTCGACTTCACTCTCGGTGTCCTCCTGCTCAGAATCTTGGAGATCCTCCTCCGCAGGCTCCTTGCCCTTATCGTTGGTGGAGACCATTGTGCGTCTAAACTTTAAGAATAGTTCCTGGCAGAAACAGAGCGAAATAAAAACACGACGAGAACATTATATACGAACCTCGGGGGATCTAGGGGATTATATATTACAAACTTTTACAACAAAAGGAAAGTACTGGGAGAAAACGGGTCGGAGACAGGCTCCGGGGTGGCCACACCCCCTGGTGGCACGACCAGGTGGGCCCGCGCCACGGGGTGGTGTGAGCCACCCGGGCTCTGTTTCCACCCCTCTTTCGACTCATTGTTTTCCTTGTTAGATAAAAACTACAAAAATATAATTTGACAGATTTTTCGCGGACCTTTTCTTACCAGAACTGTTACCTATTCAAAAACGGACTCTTCAGGTCTCCGAACTTGGATTTTAATAAATTCTTCTGGAATCACCGCTTGAATGACATCAATATCTTCATCCTCTTAAACATATTGTTTGAGTCATTTAACCATCCACCATCTTATTACACCATTTTCTCCCACAACCTGAGAATTTCTTTCACACAATTCTCATTAGCAACGTTAGTGCATGCATGGTAATAAACCTTTAAGTTCAATTTTAACTGAAATCCATCAAAATAAGCTACTGTAGCAACTCCTTCCAAGAGCCCAAAAGGAATTCAAAAAGGAAATTGATTTAAGAGGCAAATGCAAGAGTGGCAAAAATCTGTCAAAACAGACCAGCAGGTAAAGATATTTTTTTTGAAAATCTTCTGTTGCTCAAATCAAAAAGTGCAAAACTAAAAAAGTTAAATAACAACCTGGGGCATGCACGCAAAAAATACAGATCAATATGGCATTCTGGTATTTTTAACGATTTTTTGTAGTGACGCACAAAAATCTGTTTCGGGACAGCAACTTCCCCAAAATCTTAATTCTCTCTCATTATAGGTTGATCTTGACACAAAAACCAAACAAAAAGGATAAGGAGAGGTTATTACCGAAGTGATAACTTCCAAGACTCAAATAAACAAAAACAACTAGAAGCACAAATATATTGGGTTGTCTCCCAAAAAGCTCTTTCTTTATAGCCATTAAGATGGGCATGATAGTTTCAATGATGCTCACATAATAATATGAATTGAAGTAAAATAGAGCATCAAGAGGCAAAAATACACATGTTTAAGTCTAACCCACTTCCTATGCAAGGGAATTTTGTAAGAAAATAAATTGTTGAAACCAGAGGCTGCTAGCATAGGAGGGCAAAATAAATGCAACATAAATACTTTCAGCATAAACCGAGGAAACTTAATATTATTGAGATGCATAAGAACACTTTTCCCTCTCTCATAGTAACTTTCAGTATCATGCATAAATTTAACGATATAACTATCACAAGAACCATTGCATCAATGATCACTTGTTCTAACAGAAAACACAGGGACACTAGCTCTCATAACACTACTTTGTGAAACAATATTAGAAGCATACTTACAGAGGATAGTGTGTCCATATTTTACATATTTAGTGACAAAGTCTTTCACATTTGCTATTTCAGGTTCAACAACTATTTGTTCATTAGGTTCAACAGCTTTATTTGTTCTTTCATTAACCATACTAGCTATCATAGGATGTTCCTTTATCTTAACTAGGAAAGGCATTTTCTCAATGTAAGGTTCAGGTAAAACATGATTAGCAGTATAAACTTCGGTATTTCTTGCAGGAACACAATTAACAATATCTTTATAAGGTTCATGATACTTATTCCACTTCTTTTTAGGAATTTCAATATAGGAAGCAAAAGCCTTAAAATAGTTGCAATACTTTGAGAATGAAGACCATCAGCATTACTAATATTTTGGAAGTCATCAGTTCCCATAAAAGATTCAATGCATTCATAATCATAATTTATACCTGACTTTTTTCCTTTATCATGCTCCCATGCTTCATCATTGTCTTGAATATGATCCAGAAATCCCATTTAGCTTTTTCTTTCATGCGTGTAAATGATCCAGCACAAGAAGCATCCAATAGATCCTTATCATGAAGAGGAAGTCTTGCATAAAAGTTATTGATAATAATATTGTTCGGGAGATCATGAATAGGACATTTGAGGATTAGTAACTTCAATCTCCCCCAAGCTTGAGCTATACTCTCTCCATCAACAGGCCAAAAGTTGTATATTTGATTCCGATCTTTATGAATCTCACTAGGAGGGTAAAATTTGGAATAAAAGAGGGGCACTACTTCCTCCCATTCAAGAGATTGGCCATTCTTCAGCAGCTTATACCATTCCTCAGTTCTCCATTATAGTGTTAATGAGAAAACTTCTTCTTGGCTTGATCGGTTGTAATATCTGCACACTTGAACAACCCGCATAATTCGTGTATAAAGAGCAAATGATCACCGGGATGGACAGTTCCATCTCCAAAATAGTAGTTATCCATAACACGATCAATAATTCTTGTAGGTATTTTGAAAGTATCATTTTCAGCAGGTGGTGGTTCATCTACTACCTTAGCAGTGGTAGTAGCATTACGAAATAAGAAACTAAGTGAATTATCCATATTGAAATAAAATAACTAACAAAAATAAACAATACTCATAGTAGAAGTTTCCTTTACCAGTTCCACTCTCCAATAGCGCTTCACTCCCCGGCAACGGCGCCAGAAAATAGTCTTGATGACCCACAAGTATAGGGGGTGTATAGCAATATTTTTGATAAGTAAGAGTGTCGAACCCAACGAGGAGCAGAAGGTGTTGACGAGTGGCTTGGAGCAGGAATTCTCTATAAATACTTAGCAAACGGATTTTTAGGGGTTTTTGATACTACACGTAAATAAAGTACGAGTAAATGAAAGACAATAATAATAAATGCAGCAAGTGGCCCAATCCTTTCTTCAGCAAAGGACAAGCCGGTTGCATTACTTAAGATGACCAAACATTCTCGAGGACACATGGGAATATCGTCAAGTGCTTTCGCTTCATATAGTTGATTAATCTTCTTTAGTTAGATAAGTGTTGTGTGGGTGAACCTGTGCTAATGTACTGACCTTCCTAGGACTAATACATACTTGTGATTATACCCCTTGCAAGCATCTGCAAGTACAAGAAAGTAATTAAGATAGAAACCTGACCACAACTTTAAACTCTGAGATCCTACACTCCCTTGTGCAAAGGTTTCCTAACGAGGGTTTAGGTTTCTATCACTCTGGCAACCCCTACGATTAGTAGCCAAATACACAATGCATTCCCCTAGGCCCATAAACGTGAAGTGTCATGTAGTCGGCGTTCACATGACACCACTAGAAGAATAACAACACAACTTAAATATCAAACCATTGAATCTTTCTCAACACAATTCCACTACTAACAACATGACTTCTCCCATGTCCTCAAGAACTAAACGAACTACTCACAAGACATCATATGGATCAAGATCAGAGATGGAATAATGATAAGTAATAATATAAACATAAACGATAATTCAATGGTTCCACTCAATAGCATCAACCACAACAAGTAATTAACACCGGGAAAGTTTCCCCTAAGAACTATGCAAGATTCAACCCAATTGTTACAACAGTATGGAGTGGTGATGATGGTGCTAATGAAGATTATGATGATGATGATCCTAATGAAGTCCATCTTGATGACGGTGTTGATGGCGACGTTCTCCCCTCTCCGAGAAGGAATTTCTCCGGCAGATTTCTGCCTCCCGGAGAGCTCTTTCTCTCTCTGTAGTTTTCTGCCCCACAGAGGTGGCGGAATCTTTCTATGGTCGCTCCCCGAGTCTTAGGGTTTCGGGAGGATAATATACACCAAAGAGCAGAGCCAGAGGTGGGCCAGGGTGGCCACACCACCTGGTGGCGCGACCAAGGGTGGCCCGCGCCAGGGGGTGGTGTGGGGCCCCTATGGCCCATCTCCGCTCCCCTTCTAGCATCCTTCGTCTTCTGGAAAAATAGGATTTTCCATGTATTTTCTAGAATTTTCTGATCTTCGCGAATTTCGCCTCCAAACAGTGCCTTTTTCATCAGAATCCTGACTTCAGCAGTCCATCCTCCAAAAGTCATCAACCATGCAAAAATAGATGAAATAACATAAGTATCATCTCTTAATATGAAATATATCAGTGAATAACAGTAAATTATGATATAGAATAGTGATGCAAAATGGACGTATCAGTAGTACGAACCACCTCTGCCAGACTCTAATTATTGGCGAATGCACTTTGACGGATCAAAACTGAATGAAGGGCTGGGCGCCGGAGTAGTTCTTACCTTGCCCAAGAAAGATCAACTAAAATATGTCCTCCAAATCCACTTCAGCGCCTCAAATAATGTCGTAGAATATGAGGCACTGGTGCATGGCCTCAAGGTGGCAAAAGAAGTAGGGATACGTTGGATATAGTTCATTGGAGACTCAGATTTGGTGGTGCAGCAAGTATCTAGAAACTGGGATGCCTTGGATGCCAACATGGCCCTTTATAGATTTCATGTGCAAAAGATAAGTGGATTCTTCAAGGGATGTGAATTCCACCACGTACCTCGGATTGAAAATGAGGCACCGACATACTGTCCAAGTTGGGCTCATCCCGGCAACCAATCCCGCCAAATGTTGCCTGGAAGCACTTAAGAAAACCATCTATTACCCCGTCACCGGAGTCCGGGTCAATTTATATCCTGGCCTTCTCCGGGTCAGAAGCTACGCCAATGGAGATAGATTGGGGGGCACTTCAGCAAACCCGGGGACTGCTTCGGCAAACCTGGGGACTGCCTCAGCAAACCCGGGGACCGCTCAGCTAAACAGGCATGAGTTTTGTTGGTGGAGGCAATGGAAATCGATGAGGAAATTTTTCCTATCCGAGCTATACCTTCTTGGGCCAAGCCAATATTTGATTTCCTGAAAGAGGGAATCTGGCCGGATGATGTGGTGCTCTCAAGCAAAATCTAGAGAAGAGCAAAGGCCTATACCATTATCAATGCCGAACTGTACAAAACAAGTGTAACCACAGTGCTGCAGCGATGCGTTGACCCGGAGGAAGGGCTTGACATACTTTGAGACATCCACCAAGGAGAATGTGGCCATCATGCATCTTCAAGAGCGTTAGTGGCAAAGGCTTTCCGACATGGATTTTATTGGCCAAGTGCTTTGGAGCAATCAAAAGATTTGGTGAGGAAATGCAATGGCTGCTAGAGATATGCCACAAAAACCCACCTGCCAATGTGAGAACTCAAAACTATTCCCATCACTTGGCCATTTGCTGTATGGTGCCTAGACATGGTAGGACAATTTAAGCCGGCTAAAGGAGGAATGACCCATATCCTAGTTATGGTGGACAAATTTACCAAGTGGACTAAAGTTAAGCCAATCAGGAAATGTGATGGGGCAACAGCGGTGAACTTCCTTAAGATATAATCCTGAGATATGGCTACCCCCACAGTATCATAACTGATAATGGCACTAATTTTACTGAAGGAGCATTTGCGAGGTTCTGCCGAGAAAATAATATCCAGCTAGATGTCGCCTCTGTCACCCACCCCGCATCGAACGGGCAAGTGGAAAGATCCAACGGACTAGTTCTGTTCGGGATAAAACCCTGGCTCATAGAGCCGATGCAAAGATCAACGGGGTGCTAGATAGAAGAACTACCAGCGGTATTGTGGAGTTTAAGAACAACTCCGAATCGATCAACAGGCTATACACAATTTTTTCTGGTATATGGGGCAGAAGCTGTACTACCAGCCGACATAGAGCATGAATCGCCAAGGGTCACCCAGTACATAGAAGCTGAAGTGCGAGACACCCGGCAAAATGATGTTGATCTGCTGGAAGAAGCGAGAGAACTAGCCTTGTCCAGATCCGCCATATATCAGCAAAATCTTCGACGCTACCATAGGCGGAAAGTAAACCCCCGAGTTTTCCGGGAAGGTGATTGATGGCTCAGTGTATGGCGCCAGAAAAGTGTTGGTGCGGTGCTGATGTAGAGCTTGTTGGGAACCCCAAGAGGAAGGTATGATGAGCATAGCAGCAAGTTTCCCTCAGTTATGAAACCAAGGTTTAATCGAACCAGTAGGAGCAAGGAAACACCCCAAAGGTGTTATGCGAATGAGCCTTGGCGAGCGCATCAGGTGCTAGTAGCAACGTGGAGACCTGCACAACACAACCACAGAACTTTGTCCCCAACTTGCGATGAGGTTGTCAATCTCACCGTGTTTTGCAGAAAACAAAGGATTAAACGTATCGAATGGAAAGAAGTAAAAGTTTGCAGAAAGTAAACACAAAGAAGTAAACAGTTTGTAGATTGTATATAAAAGAAAGGACCCGGATCCATAGTGCACTAGAGGTGGCCCTCCTTAAGATAGATAACATGCTGGGTGAACAAATTACAACGGGGCAATTGACAAACATCGAGAAAGCAATACATGCATATAATAATCATCTTGACTCCTTTGAGACTTGATTGGGCATTACAACATTATACATAGACCGCCATCCAACTGCATCTATGACTAATAATCCACCTTCAGGTTATCATCCGAACCCCCTCCAATATTAAGTTGCAAGCAACAGATTATTGCTTTACGAACTGCGTGTAAAGTAAACAATACAATTGTTCTATGAACAAAGGATTGTTGTTTTCTCCGTAGTAGCAATAGCACATCTAGTACCTTAGAGATTTCTGTCACTTCCCCAGATTACCAGAGGCATGAACCCACTATCGAGCATAAGTACTAACTCTTGGAGTTGCTAGCATCTACTTGGCCAAGATAGCTACTAACAACAGAAAGCATGCAAGATCACAAATAACAAAGACATGATAGAATCAATAATCAATCTGAAATAGCATCTCAATATCCATCGGATCCCCGCAAACACAACATGCAGAATTACAAATAGATGATCTAGATCATGAACGGAGCTCACAAGATCTAGACATGAAAGCACAAAGGAGGAGAACCAGCCATCTAGCTACTACATGGATCCGTAGTCCAAGGATTAACTACTCACGCATCACACCGGAGGCTTGCATGGTGATGAAGAAGGCCTCCAGGGTGAATTCCCCTCTCCGGTAGGGTGCCGGGAAGAGCTTCAGATCCCTCCCGATCTAGGGATGGAGACGACGGCGACTACAGACTCTTTCATGGATTTTTGATCGAGCACTTTGGGTTTTCCTCTCGAGGGCATCTTATAGTCGGAAGGGGAGGCCGAGGGGGTGCCAGAGGCGGCCTCACCACCCCCTGGCGCGTGCCAGGCTGGGCTGTGCGGCCAGGTGGTGTGGTGGCTCCTCTCCGTCTCGTATTCTGGCAACTGTTGACTTCCGGAAAAGTAGGCACTTTGGCTTTTGTCCCGTCCAATTCCGAGAATATTCATTTTTTGACTTTCGTGGAACCAAAAACAGCAAAAAACAGGCAGCTGGCACTATGGCTCTTGTTAATAGGTTAGTCCAAGAAATCATATGAAAAGTACTCCAAAGTGTGGACAAAACACAATAAAGTGGATAAAACCAAGCATGGAACATCAAAAATTATAGATACATTTGCAATGTATCAACATCCCCAAGCTTAACTCCTGCTCGTCCTCGAGTAGGTAAGTGATAAAAAGAAAGAATAATTTTTGAGGTGACATGCACCATCAAAGACTTGATCAAAGTATTTGTAAAACATTCAAAGCTGGGATCATAGTACTTCAATCATAACATGAAATACAAAGTTCTAGTAATAAGACAAAGAAACTATGATGCAACATGAAAAGGCATAAACAAAAGATTCATGAATAACAATGCTTTGCAAGACGTTTGTTTGTTTCACATAAAGAAAACATAGCATAATAGTATTCACCTTGTCCCTCAATAGAGTAGCAAATATAAATTGCATAGGACACCTTCAAAGTTCATAAGAGTGACTAGATACAATAGTTTAAGACAAGCAATATCAAGTTATGCATCAATCAACTAGTCTTGGGACAATGCACATAGAACTAAGAATGGCCACTATGCTCTCAAAGTAGGTGCATAAAGGTAGAAGGTGGAGACTCAATGTAATGGTGGAAGAAAGGCCTTTATAAAAGGAAGTAGGGATTCAAGTCTCATAAAGAGCTTCCAAAAATTATGGTACTTATAGGTTTTAGCTCTCATTTCCCCTATCATAAGCATCTTGAAGTGATTAAGGTTAAAGTGAACAAACTATGGTGTACATGCTTGAAGAAGTATAAGTTAGAAATCTCATGTCCCTTGTATACGAGGGCTGCTCCTCATGCTACTCAAGTTTAGTCACCGGTAAGTTCTTGTCATTGTAAGTATATGTGTATCATAGAGAACTGCCAACAGGGTACCCCTTGCCCGATGATACGGAAGAATCCCCATATCAAAATGACAAGGCAAGCAGACAACAAGCATCTCAGCAATCTTCTTATTTACCATGGGAATATGGTGCTTTTTTCTCTCTTTCCTCTTTTCATAATCTTTTTTTTCTATTTTCTCTTTTTTCTCAATATAGGACTCTTTTTTTATAAGAAGAATGCTTCATAGACAGCTCATTATGGTTATGTTGCAGGTTTCCACCATGTCAGCATGGATTAGACCAACGGCCCAGGAGTTTCTCTAACACATATACATAACTCCATGGACTTACAAGCTCCCCTTTCATTTCACACCGACGACATCCATATATACAAAAGAGCATGATATCAACTAGGTACAAGTACTAAGTGCAATGTTGAAAGCGTTCCCCATGAAAGCATGGTTCTGCTAATTCCCAAAAAATAAGTGCAAGCATATACAACATAGACGACACAATGGTTCAAGTTTATTAAGGGCAAGAAAAGTAAAGTGTGCCATCAAGTCCGTGAGAGCTTTAATCACTAGTTTTCTCATAACAAGTTTAATTTGGAAGGTAAACAAAAGCATGGATATACTTGGAATAGCATAAGCTAGTAGGTAGGTATGGTGGACTCTTTGGAATAACTTGGTTTAGGGAGTTGGATGCATGAGTGGAACTCATACTTGGTTGTGGAGGCTAGCAAAAGACTGGGAGCGACAAACTAAGAGAGCAATAATGGCCATAATCATGCAGAGTGACAAAACATCATTGATCAAAGCATAAAGTGATACTACAAGTTGAAAACTAAAGGATCATAAAGGCTTAGGTGACTTGAGATAGTCATAACATGGTGTGAGCATGCGCCAAGTCAACCCAAATAAAGCATCAAAGGAGAATACCACTATACTATGCTTTAATATGCTAAAACAACGCATGATTCATCCAAGGCACATGAAGCAATCTCAATTGTTTATAACAAGTCATGCTACAGCAAATAATACTAAGCATAAAGCCAAAACAATATCAAGCATGGCATGACAAAGCATAGGCCACAGTAAAAAACGAGCTCTTTTTACCATATAAGCATGAACTTTCCTACTCTTTTCCAAACCAAACCAAACTATTTGCAAACCAATGTATGAAAGAGGGGGTCCAACCAATTTATTCAGAAAACTAAGCAAACAAAAGCAAACGAAAAACCAAAACGAAAACGAAAAATAAGACGTTCCAAGAACAACACAACTGTGCATGAAACAATAAAAATGAAGCGTTTGGAAGAAACCTGGGATTTTTATTGATGAAGAAGGGGAATGCTTTGGGCATCCCCAAGCTTTGACGCTTGTACTTCTTGGATATTTCTTGGGGTGACACGCGTGGCATCCCCAAGCTTGAGCTTTAGTCCATCCTTCATCTCATTACTCATTCCTTCCATACACCTGAAAATTTTCCTTCATACAAAACTTCACACAATCTTCATTACCAACATTAGTGTACTCAAGATGAATAAGTCTTAAGGTTCAGTTCTAACACCAAATAAACTTCCATTAGAACACTAGCTACTGTAGCACTTCCCTCAAAAAGCTCAATTCCCCAAAAGAACTCAAAAAGGAACCAACAAGAAGCAAATGCAGAAAATGGCAGATATCTGTCTAAACAGACCAGCAGGTAAATATGAATTTTTTCGAAGACCTTCTGTTTCTCAAATCAAAAAGTGTTGAACTAACGAAAGTTAGATAAAAACCTAGGGCAGAAGCACAAAAATTCACGCCTCAAAAAGACGTTCATAGATTTTACATGAATTTTTACAGTGAAGCATAGAAATCTGTTTCCGGACAGCAACTTTCCCAATCATTACTTCTCTCTCATTAGAGGTTACTCTTGGCACAAAAAGCAAATAAAAAGGATAAGGAGAAGTTATTATAGAGGTAATAACTTCCAAGACTCATCTAAAACTTTTGGGTTATCTCCCAATAAGTACTTTTCTTTAACGCCTTTAAGTTAGGCATAAGAAGCAAGAAAAAGAATCAAGTGTTCTCAAATAAAGAAGCATTAAAACCAAATTTCTTGCCCTTACCTCTCTTACTTTTATTCTAAACCTTGGGGAAAATATGATTGTTTGGTGGAGAATAAAGGTGCATGGTCCCCTTTCCCACATCTATTATTGCTCCAAGGAGTTCTAATAGGGACCTTCCAAGTGTAATTTGTCCTTTTCCTGCACATTCAATAACAAGATAATCAGTAGAAATCATTTTCCCAAGGATCTTTGTAAACACTCCTTCAGCTATTCCAAGACGTAATATGGTAGTATTATTAGCAAGAGATATTTCTTTTCCTCCTTCAGTAAGCCCCCAAGTATTCAAAGATTCATAAATATCTTTGGGCATAAGACAAAATTCAGAAATGATATCATAGCGAGCTTGAAAAGTTTCAGTGTTTATCTCAATCTTTACTGTAGGGAGCCACTTTGATGGTTCAGAATTTATTGGAACATAATTGTGATGCTCCCTAAGCGTATTATAGCAATCTTTTAAGCTAGTAGTGCTAGTCTCAAGACTGTTCAATCTAGCAAATATTCTTCCGAAGGAAATATCAGTTTGGCTAGGCAAGTTGTAAATGAGGATCAATTTCTTTATAGCATTTATAGAATCATCCTCATTACATTGGAGGAAATCTCCTCCCACAACAACATCTAAAGCATATCTATAGCAAAGAGCAATTCCAAGGTAAAAACTGCTAAGGAACAAGCTTTGAGTCATTTTAGGCTCAATTTTTTCATGTAGATCAAAGATTCTAGACCAAGCTTCCTTAAAACTTTCCTCAATTCCTTGTTTAAAAGTGAAAATCATTTCCTCGGGTGACATAGTGATTGGAGCAAGGCTAGACATAATGGCAACTTAGGAAAGGAACTATTTTTTTGTGTGTTTTCAAATAAGAAAGCAAACTAGTAGAACTAATTTTTTTTTGTGTTTTTGAAAAAGAAACAAGCAAACAAAGCAAAAAGGAACTAAGCAAAACAAAAATAACAAAGTAAAGAGATTGGTTATGAGGAACTCCCCTTGTGAAGATGTCCTTGACTCCCTGGCAACGACGCCAGAAAAATGCTTGATGGCTCAGTGTATGGCGCAAGAAAAGTGCTGGTGCGGTGTTGATGTAGAGCTTGTTGGGAACCCCAAGAGGAAGGTATTATGAGCACAGTAGCAAGTTTCCCTCAGTTATGTAACCAAGGTTTAATCGAACCAGTAGGAGCAAGGAAACACCCCAAAGGTGTTGCTAAGCTGAGTTTGGCAGGCGCTTACGGGCGCTTAGTAGCAACATGGAGACCTGCACAACACAACCACAGAACTTTGTCCCCAACTTGCGATGAGGTGGTCAATCTCACCGTGTTTTGCGGAAAACAAAGGATTAAACGTATCAAATGGAAAGAAGTAAAAGTTTGCAGAAAGTAAACACAAAGAAGTAAACAGTTTGTAGATTGTATGTAAAAGAAAGGACCGGGATCCATAGTTCACTAGAGGTGGCTCTCCTTAAGATAGATAACATGCTGGGTGAACAAATTACAGCGGGGCAATTGACAAACATCAAGAAAGCAATACATGCATATACTAATCATCTTGACTCCTTTGAGACTTGATTGGGCATTACAACATTATACATAGACCGCCATCCAACTACATCTATGACTAATAATCCACCTTCAGGTTATCATCCGAACCCCCTCCAGATTAAGTTGCAAGCAGATTATTGCTTCTGAATCATGTAAAGTAAACAATACAATTGTTCTATGAACAAAGGATTGTTGTTTTCTCCCTAGTAGAAACAACACATCTAGTACCTTAGAGATTTCTGTCACTTCCCCAGATTACTAGAGGCATGAACCCACTATCGAGCATAAGTACTAACTCTTGGAGTTGCTAGCATCTACTTGGCCAAGATAGCTACTAACAACGGAAAGCATGCAAGATCACAAATAACAAAGACATGATAGAATCAATAATCAATCTGAAATAGCATCTCAATATCCATCGGATCCCCGCAAACACAACATGCAGAATTACAAATAGATGATCTTGATCATGAACGGAGCTCACAAGATCTAGACATGAAAGCACAAAGGAGGAGAACCAGCCATCTAGCTACTACATGGATCCGTATTCCAAGGATGAACTACTCACGCATCACACCGGAGGATTGCATGGTGATGAAGAAGGCCTGTGGTGAATTCCCTCTCTCGGCGGTGCCAGGAAGAGCTTCAGATCCCTCCCGATAGGGATGGAGATGACGACGGCTACAGACTCTTTTGTGGATTTTTGATCGGGCAATTAGGGTTTTCGTCCCGAGGGCATCTTATAGTCGGAAGGGGAGGCCGAGGGGGTGCCGGAGGCGGCCACACCACCCCCTGGCGTGGGCCAGGCTGGGCTGCACGGCCAGGTGGTGTGGTGGCCCCTGGCCCCTCTCCGCCTCGATGACTTCGATGACTTCCAGAAAAATAGGCACTTTGGCTTTTGTCCCGTCCAATTCCAAGAATATTCATTTTTTGACTTTCCTGGAACCAAAAACAGTAGAAAATAGGCAGCTGGCACTGTGGCTCTTGTTAATAGGTTAGTCCAAGAAATCATATGAAAAGTACTCCAAAGTGTGGACAAAACACAAGAAAGTGGATAAAACCAAACATGGAACATCAAAAATTATAGATACATTTTCAATGTATCAGTGATCTCGTACTCCGGCTGGTGCAACACACTGCTGGCATGCATAAGTTATCCCCTCCATGGGAAGGACCTTTCATTGTAAGCAAAGCTTTGCATAATGATTCCTACTACCTTATTGATGCACAGCCATAGGAAAAGAACAAGGCGAACATGTTTGGAGAAGAATCTAAGCGACCATGGAATGTAGCACTACTTCGTCCTTTTTACACCTAACAAAGAGGTGAATGTATCTGAGCTACTCATATGTCGGTATGTATGTCGGCAATGGGTTTATTAATGAAACTTTGGCACCCCAAGCAGAAACTCGGGGTCTGCCATAATAATTTTTTTTCTTGCTTTTGTATTTTTATATGTCGGTTTGGTTAAGTTGCTTACATCTTAGCCGGATTAGTAATGTGTGAGCACCAAAAACCCAACTCTTCGACTTTGCTGCTGTCCAACAAATATTGGCTTCATGGTAAGCAAGAGAACAAGTTTGGAATTGTAAAGCACATGAAAAACGACTAAGGGAAAGAGCCTAAGCGAGCTGACATTTGTTATTCGGACTAACCCCTTATTTACTTTATTCGTCTACCACCGGATTATTTTGAGCTAATCTCAAAGTTTCAATTATTGTTAAGTCAATTTTTGAACCTCGGACTCGTAAGTCAAGAAACTTAATCAAGGTAGACGTGGGCCGAGTCAAAAATTGGAGGAACAAGAAAAGGAAACTGGGGGACTTCGTCCACCATAATACGACACTAAAAACTTAGTAGCAAACAACAATAACTATAGCAAAACTGAACCAAGGTGCTTAAATACATCTTCACCCGGCATTCCGGGGATCTGACAAATATGGTTAAGTGTTTTTATGCTCAAGGAGCAGGAGCAGAAGCCGAGTCATCGGCCGGCGGAGGGGGTACTTCAGAGTCTGTGGGTGGGGAGCTAGCCTCAGCCTCATCTTCGGGGTTGGCCCGTCGTCTTACGGATCTTCAACATCGTTGCCAAGTTTGGAAGCCTCGCCCTCACTTCCCCCGTCCTCCTCACCCTCAGAAGCAACAACATCATCAAATGCGTCAAGATAGATCGGACCATCGTTCCAGGCATGGCAGAAAGAATACTGGATGAGCTTGTTGGCGCAAGCTTGGCATTGAGCAATGCACTCTGGATTACTGGACCACCTTGATCCAGTGCGCATACGCTCAAGCAGCTCCAAGTCTATATCTTCATACCATGAGAGGACGAACTGCAGTGTAGTGTCAGCCCCGGCTCGTGCGGTAGATTCTCGCCATAGGTTCAGCTGAGTCTCACACTCCATCAACTTTGCTATAAAAGCAGCATTTCCTTTGGGAGTAGGCCCAGTGGGCTAGAGAGAGTTGAACATCCGCATCGCCGCCTGAAAGGGCATGTATGCCCCATGTGTGGTTTTGGTAATTAATGACAATCCCTATGGACTAATGTGCAAATTGAGTCTCACTTGTAGGTTTGTCCATTGGCATCGCTTGGACCATGTGTTGGTTGCAAGGATGAAAAAGAAGAAGCATCGTCCAAGGGCTTTGTGCCTTTTGGAATCAAGTAGAAGAAGAAGATCAAGTATGTCTTGAAGAAGAAGAAGAAGAAGAAGAAGAAGAAGAAGATGGAGTTCCTCATGGCTATCTTCAAGACATCATCAAGAAATGAAGTGCAAGCTCAAGATGCACCATCTATAGAGATCTCTTGCTTGGAGCTTGCCTCCTCGGTGTTCATGGAGTGATGAAGACAAGGACAAAGAAGAGGTCTCCCCATGGAGTATGGGGGAGCCATTCGCAAGTCTTCATCAAGCAAGAGCAATCAAGAAAGGTGTTCCATCTTGAAGGTGACAAGATCGTCTACATCAAGCTCAAGTGGGATGCTCAAGGCAAAGGTATGATCTTGATAGGGTTTCTATTTTACCGGTCTCGTGTAGTGTTGGGAGACCGGGTTTAGGATACATAGCCGTACTATCAAGAGGGGCTCTCGAGTGGGTGACTCGTTCGTATCTTTCGGAGAGAGCTCAAACCTTTGCATACATAGCATCATCTTTCTTGGTTGTTGTTTGGTTCTTGTCCATGTGAGGATCTAGAGCTTGTGGTTATCTTCATAACGTGCTCTAGTTCATCAAAAACAGATTTCCCATGCATATCTCATTGTGTTTTTTGATCTTGAGGGTTTTCCGGCTCCACACCTTGGGAGGTATCTCACATATATATTCATGGTATTTTCTCCCTTGGTGATATCCAATATTTCATCTCGTTTGGAGTTCGGATGCAAAAGTTATGGCATTTCTGGTTCTAAAGTTTCTCTGACCGGAAGTACCGGCCAGACGCCGGAAGTACCGCTCGGGCAGAAATGCCGTCGGTAGTACCGGTGTTAATTCTGGCCCAATTTCCGGTAACCCCGTTTCCGCTTCAGTATGCTCTCTGCCTGGTCTGCGCTATTTGACGGAACTTGGATCGGATCTTCAGGCGGTAGTACCGCTAGGACATTCTTGCCACCGGTAGTTCTGGCGAAGCGGCGGTAGTACCGACCGGGCTCGCGTTTTTGTTCTTTGTCTCGCAGTTTTTTGACCGTTGGCTGGGTGCCACCGGTAGTACTGGCCACCCACCGGTACTACCGGCCGTGCGCGATTTTGTGGGTAACGGGCAGATCGGGGAGCCCTTTAAAAGGTGCTCCCCTTTCCCCTTCGCCCCTTACCTGCTTTTTCTTGGTCCTTGCTCTCTCTCTCCTCCATTGTTGACCTTGAAGAGCTTGCCCTCTCCCCTTTCCCCTCCTATGATTCTTGCATCTTTTTGAGGGATTTGAGAGAGGAGATCTAGATCTACAAGCCCCACCAAGCAAAATCCCTTCTTTGTGAAGGAATCCTTGGGATCTAGATCTTGGAGAGTTTTGTGTTCTCCTCTTGTGTTCTTCCTCCCTTATTCCCCCAATAGCTTTTGTAGCTTTGGTGGAATTTGAGAGTGAAGGACTTGCCTCTTGCATTTGGTGCATAGGTTTGAGTTCTCCTTGGAGATTCGGTGAGTTCAATCCCTTGGGATTGTTTCTCTTGGGTTCTTGGAACCCTAGATGGTTGTGTGGTTGGATATTGACCTTTTGTGGTCTTGTAGCCTTTTGTGGCCTTGTTGCCTTTTGTGGCTTTGTAGCCTTTGTGGCATTGTTCTTGGGGCTCCAATTGAGTTGTGGAGGTTCCCCAAGCTTGTTGGCCTTTTGTGGCATTGTGGAGCCTTTGTGGCGTTTCTTGGGAGCCCTCCAATTGAGTTGTGGAGATTGCCCCAAGCCTTGTACGGGTTCGGTGACCGCCCTCAAGTGTCCCATAGTGGAATGTGAGTAGGCCTTTGTGGTGAGCTCACATGAGAATAGGGTGAGCCTTTTGTGGCGTCGGTGAGTTGCGTGGCTTCGCATCCTTGGTGAGGCCTTGTGTGGCGTTGGGTGAGCATCGAGCCACCACACCTCGAGGTGAGCCATTTGTGGTGTTCGAAGTACATTGCGCCCCCGCACCTCTCCAACGGAGACGTAGCTTCTTTGGAAGTGAAATTCGGGAAACAAATCATCGTCTCCGCGTCCATCGGTTATCTCTCAACCGAGCCCTTTACCTATGCAATTTACATTGTGATAGCCTTCGTGCTTGAAGTACTATATCTTGCTATCACCTTGTTGCTTGTCTTGCTTAGCATAGGTTGTTGGTGCACTTAGTGAAACTAGTGGATATAGGTTTTTCCTTGATAAATTAAACGTTAAGTTTTATTCCACATTTATTAGAACCTAAACCGTAATAAGTTTAAAACGCCTATTCACCCCCCCTCTAGGCGACGTCCATTTCCCTTTCACCGCCGACATGATATCTGCACCATAATTCTTCACCAACTCCATGCGAGCGACGAGGCTCACCAGCAGATCCTCTGTCTCGTAAGGGGTTGACCCGACAGTAGGACCTGTGGGAATACCACGTTGCTCGCGAGACCGGGTTACAGCGGCAACAGCGAGAGTGTCACCTTCTAGGAACTTCCATGCAAACATAATAGAGGAAATATTGAGCAAAAGCACTAAATCCGAAGAGATAAAAATTGAGCAAGGGAAAGGAACTCACGGGAAATCTGGAAGAGAAGATGTTGGAGCTCGACATGGACATTGGCGCTGTTGGCTTGGAGTCTTTCATATTCGGAGGTTACCGATGTAAGTTTTACTTCGGCTTCCTGTAATAAGTCCTTTTCCTTGGAAACTTGCATGGTCAGACGCTCCTTTTCCTCGGCAAACTCCTGGTCAGCCTTATCCAGCTCAGAATTATGGAGGTCCTTAAGCCTCTGGATTTTGGCATTTAACCAAGTAATCCCGAGTCCTGGAGTCGCAGCCGAGCTATTCGTCATTCTTCTTCTTTAATTTAGCCTGATGCTTTCCTGCTTGTTCGAGAAAATGTGTCATCATATCAGGAATAGGTACGCTGTCTTCAAGGGAAACTGCAATAGTGGGTTAATCCGACAGAGCTAAAGTATAAATATCTACCGAATCAAGGAAAGAGCACACAATTGTCAAGAGAACAAGACAAGTTACCCTAGATTTCAGCCAGATTCTTGCGCATGATGATGTTCTCAGCCTCAACCTCGGCTGCATAAGTCGGATTACAAATTAATAATCACTAAGGATAACAAGCGACAAAAAGGAAAAGGTCTTGAGCAAAGAAAGTTACCCTTCCTCGGGTGATCCTCTAACAGCTTGCCGTAACGGGCGCGGACGTCTTTATAGGAGTCCAGCAGGCGCTGGAACTCAGCAGTTCGCTGGTTAGTTGTGATCTGAGAAAGAAGACAATATTAGTTCACAGGCAAGGTGAAAACAATACAATGTATTCAAGATCCGGGCCAAGTGGAACTTAACCCGGCTCTAGGAGTGTGGATATTCAAATTATTTAAGATCCAGGCCAAGTGGAACTTAACCCGACTCTAGGAGTGTGGATATTCGAATTATTCAAGATCCGGGCCAAGTGGAACTTAACACGGCTCTAGGAGTGTGGATATTCGAAGTATTCAAGATCCGGGCCAAGTGGAACTTAACCCAACTCTAGGAGTGTGGATATTCAAATTATTCAAGATGCAGGCCAAGTGGAACTTAACCCGGCTCTAGGAGTGTGGATATTCAAATTATTCAAGATCCAGGCCACGTGGAACTTAACCCGGCTCTAGGAGTGTGGATATTCGAATTATTCAAGATCCGGGCCAAGTGGAACCTAACCCGGCTCTAAATTTATCACTATCTAGAAATGCTAAGGATTTACACTAAGATTCTCTAGGAGCATCCAACCCAGTAATAAATTACTCCCTCAGAGGCTCGGGGACTAGGGATATATATAATCATTCATGTACATAGAGCAGCACCGCAAAATAAAAGGGCTACCTCCATCATGCGGCCAGCCCAAGAGATAGCCTTGGTGGCGGAGTTCATCTACGCGCTAAATTCCACTGGGCCGAACTTCTCTGGCAGATCATCCTTTGGATCAATAAATTCGGCATTGTTCCAGTTGTTTACATATTCTATGAGCAATGGGCTGTAACTTTCACCGCTGGGAGTATGGCTCGTCACCAAGCCTTTGGCGTGGGCCTCTCGCCTCGCGGACTGAGCAGCAGCGGAACTGATATGCAGGACCAGTTGCCTACTACCCTCTAATCCGGTAGCGGGAGACCCAGAAGCGAAGCCCTTGGCTGGCTCGACAGCTTTCTTGAGCTTGCCAGATGACGCAGGACGCTAGAGAAGAGCCGAGGCTACAGATCTATACGATGCTTGGGAAGTTGGCTGGAAGATGTCCGCAATGGACACCGTAGATCCGGGGGCAGCGGATTGAGTTTTTCTCTTTGGAGGCTTGGTTGCGGATGTTGCTGTTGTTGCTGGCTTTGGTGCCGAGGCTGGTGCTGGGGCTGATCCTGATGCTGTTGCTGGTGCTGGTGCTGCTGGTGTCACTGGTGTCAAGCAGGTGCTACCTTGGGGCGCTAGAACCATTTGGTGTTCTGCTGGTATTGTTGGTGCTGAAGAAATAGAAGTTGAAGAAGTTGTTGGGGGCGGTGCCGATGAAGTTGGCACCTCGGATCTGGTTGGTCGTGATGGAGCAGAGGAGCTAGGGAGGTTCGGCATTGCCATATGCTCGGCCACCCCGCTCCTCCCCATGCCAATGTTGCCTTCCTCATGATGAGGTGGGCTCTGATCAGGCGCAGCCGTGGAGTCCTCTTGAATAGGACTGAGCGGGCGAACATCGTCATCATAGGGGAAGAAGGACTGCTCCGGATCGGAGAGGAGAAGCTAGAACCGCTCTGGGGAATGACCCTAGGAGCTCTAGAAAAATAAAAAGCAGCAAGTCAAAAATAGAAAGAAAACAGATAAAAGTCAAGGGCGAAGGCAGAACTAGAAAAACCCCAAAGCAAATGGAAAACGACTTACTCGTCCGAGGTTGGAGGTGCCCAAGGTTTGGGTTCCCTCCGGACCGTGCTCTTGGCTGCTGGCTTGGACGAGGCTTTCACCCCGGACTTCTTCTGCCTCTTCTTGCGAGAGGGGGAACCTCGAGGACCTGACCGTCCGGGTTAGCTGAAGATTCGGACATAAGCAGGAATGCGTAAGAGATGGGCACCAGGTCAAGTACCTCAAGAACCTCAACATCCGCGTCATCGTCATCAGGCCAATCCCTTAAAGAAGAGGCCTTACTAGAGGTGCGTTTGGTGATATCCGGTGTGGGCAAGAAACTCTTCGGATCAGGCTCCTCCTTGTTTGGCTCGGCACGATCTGCCACCCACTTGCTCCCCAGCACCTGGCCATCCTCAAGTGGTTGCTAGAGAAATCACTGAGAATAAAAGTATTAGTGGTCGAGTTAGAGACTGCCCGGTATACCGAGAAAATCCGGAAAAACAACAAGAGAGAAATTTACCTTTGAAGGCAGGTTGTCCCGGGTATAGGGCGCAAGCCCCCATTCCAAAGCATCAGAGAACTCCTTCTCCACATTGAAGAGGGCCTTGACCCGACGGAACACCGCCGAGTTGTTGAGATCGAAGGAGGAAGTCCGGTGGGGGTCGAGGGGCCGCTCAGGTAGCAAATCTTGTGGGCGCGTTTCTGCAGGGGGGAGACCTGGCTGTGGACAAATGTGATCATGATATCCTCGCCCCGCAACCTCTTCTTGAGCAACTCCTTGATCCAGCGGTCGACCAAGTTCGCTAGAGCCATGGGCCGCTTTGAGATTTTGTCCCACAGAGAGGTGTCCGGGACTCCGAGCTTGAAGGGGAGGAGCCAGATCAAGTCCTCGTTCGTGGTATTCCGGACATAGAATAAGGTCCGGGCCCAGCCTTTGCAAGACTCGAGCCCGGTGATCCCGGGGAACACGGAGTTCTTATGGGGAGATATGGAGGCAACACCGCATTGGGTCAAGTGTTTTTCAGCCGGAGTAAGGTGCGGGTCCGGGAAAATGTTTTTCCGTAGACCAAATAACTTGATCCACATATCCTTGGAGGGCCAGAGGCTGAGGTACCCCTCTATGCCGGAGGCAAAAGAGGAGAGAGAGGTAATGGTGTTGGCAAGGAGATGGTGTGGTTGCAATTAATAGATAGAGATGAAATCATGAAAGAAGTCAGAAACGGGAAGGCCGAAGCCGCGTTGGAAGTGGGAAAGCAAAACAACAAACTCCCCTGGATTTGGAGAGCGAGTGATCTCTTTGGCAGCGAGGCGGCATGCGATGCCCGCGGGGGATGCGGCGCATGGCGTATAGCCAATCAATGTCATCTTGACAAACAAAGGCACCATCCTAGTCACCGCGCTTGTGGGCTTCATCTTCTTCCTCCTACTGAGCAACCACGGCAGCCTCCTCTTCAGTCATGGCGAGGTCAAGGTCCTCAAGGGCGAAATCGAAGAAGAGGTAGCCCATCGCGGGGAACCTTGAAGCGCAGGGCCCCGTGGCGAAGAGCTTGAGTGGAGGCAACGATGCGATCGCTAGGTGCGGCTAAACGCAGATTCTTGTGGCGCTATGGCAGAAGGTGATGGAGGCATCGCATCGCAGAAGAAGAGAGGCAGGGGACGCTAAGTGTGGGGAAATCCCCCCAAGATGGCCCCTGCCTCCTATTTAACCGCGTGTTGCAGGGCGCATAGTGGGATCCTTCATGGCAGCCCAACCGCACAGTGTGACCGTGTATGCAGCGGATCCACCAATCAGGTGTGAGCCACATCAAGGGGCATAGGGAACAAAAGATCCCATGACGTGATGTGGTGTTACGGTTAACGAGGCGCTGCTGCGACAGTACGTGCGGAGCAGTTATTCCTGACATTACTATAGTAACCGCGCAGTAAACATGCATGACCCTTAAAATGAGGCAAGGTGATGATTACCCTCCACGTAGGATGTGGGGAAGCGTATGAGAGAAGGAAAGGTAACTCGGATACGAGAGCAAAAACCCGGCCAACAAGGAATAACTCGGAACAAGCCAAGGGGAACATCAAAATGAAGAGTCCGGGTTACATGATAACTCGGTGGAAGAAGCGTAGATTCGGATAGGGGAACCTGCTGTGGCCTTAACAACTGAAGTTGCTAAGACCGCACCAGCTTCAGGGACTAATGTTGGGGGGATACCACCGGGTAGGGTCACCCCGGGGTATAAAGGCCGAGTTAGCCGAGGTACGACACGGTCAAAGCAAGTGCAGGCCGGGTCACCTCAAGGCAGGCCGACTTACGGAGTAACCTGACCCATGGGGCATCTGCCTAGCATTAGCCTAGCCGGCATAAAATATATGTCAGCCATGTTTGTCTATCTATTATGCAGGAACCCTTGTAGCCGGGTTAGCCAAGCGCTAGCCGGACTACCACTTGGCTTCCAAGAGAAGGAAGGAATCTATCGCTGGTCAAAAGGTGGCCTTTGTTAGATGTAGAGTGAGCAAAGCAAAGCAGAGGGAAGGACCAGCGGGGCAGGGTGACCAAGATGGCGCGAGCAGTGTCGGCTGACGTAGCCCATGTATGGTGACACTAAAAGGCATGGATTACGTAGAGGGTTACGTCCATAGTCCGGACAAACCGTTAAAGTAAATAAAGAAGCATCTAGCTTTAACCAAGGGGCATATTCGGGGAATATGCTGCCATGTGTGCCCTAACTTTGTAACCCGGGCTCCCCTATATAAGGAGCACCAGGGCCTCCATAGAAGGGGATCGATCATTTTCTCTGTCTAAGGTAGAACTAGAGCTAGGTTGTGGGGGTAAGAGACATAGTATCCTTCTCATGAACAACTCGAGGAGCACTTGTAACCACCATTGATAGAGGAAATACAACAACATATGTGCATGGAATCACCACGCTATCCCTCCCTAGATTCCCCTAGCGCTCATTGACCCCATCTTTAGCCTATCCATGGCATCTGCTGTGCCACCACCACGACATGAGATGCACTAGTAGGAAAGATTGGATCTTTCTTGCTGTTTTCGTTTTGGCTTTTTTTATCTATTTTGATCTAGGGCAGTGGCAAGATCTGGTTTGTCTTGGCCAAGAAGTTGGTAAAAACTGGTCTAGATCTGAGTGGGAGGTCACGTGGCTGACGTCCACGATCAACCACTAAAGTTGTTTTTCTTGTTGGACAAGAATACGATATCTATACCCTCTCAAAAGTTACAACTAAGAGTTAGCTGGTGTGAGTCAGAAAGGTTCTGACTTGCAAGTTTATTTGTTTCTTTTTCCTCAAAGAAGGTCTAGTCGGATTACCCCGCTATTTGCTGCAACACTACAAGTCGGACATTTTGGGTTAGTGGGCTCATATTGTTAGGGCACTACCAATTCTCTTTGATAAAGTGTGAGAGATTCGGACTCTCTCTGCAGGGCACTTGGTAGCTATACAGAGCTATCACAATAGTTGTGGGCTTCGAGGTAAGGAGGGTTGTCGGACAACCCAACAGGAATCAGATAGAGATCTGATTGGCAAGGTGTTGCCTACTCAGAAGGTTCTTCGACTAGCAGTGACGCAAAGGCTCACTAGTCGGATAATTCACTATCAACTGTCGGAGGGATATCAATCTTAGTGGGAGTGTGCACGATTAAAGAGTTTAATCCGCCTTCTCCTATTACAGATACACTGTCTTAAGTGTTTTGCATCTTTCGTTTTTAGATGGCACCAACTAACACCATTCAGATTTCCAGTTTTGTGTTGCGTATGATCCTTGAGAAGGACAAGCTAAATGGAACAAACTTTACTAACTGGTATCATAACCTGAGAATCGTTCTCAAGCAAGAGAAGAAGGAACATGTCCTAGACAATCCGATTCCAGACGAGCCAGGCAATGATGAGCCAAGTGCTATAAGAATTTCCTTTCGTTGGGCTCAGGATGCGTCGATAGAAGTCAGCTGCCTCATGCTCGCTCACATCAATCCAGAACTGCAGTAGCAGTTCAGGAATGTTGAGGTGTACGATATGATTGTTGCCCTCAAGAGCATGTTTAAGACGCAAGCTAGGATGGAGAGGTACAATGTCTCCAGAGCTCGTGCAAGCTGAAAGACGGAGATTCACTGGGACCGCACATGATCAAGATGGTCGAATATGTGCAGTCCTTGGATTGTCTAGGTTTTCCCTTGAGCAAAGAGTTTGCTATTGACATTCTCCTAAATTCTCTTTCTAGTTCTTATGGTCCATTCATTTCGAACTACCATATGCATGGTATGGATAAGAAACTGGTAGAACTCCAAGGGATGCTCAAGACAGTAGAGGTCGACATCAAGAGAGGCGACACCAGTCAAGTGTTGATGGTGCAGAATGCTTCCAAGATCAAGAAGAAATCTTGGTCTAAGAAAGCCAAGCCAAAGGGAGACAACACGCAGGATCTAAGTCCAAGTGCCGACTCAGTGACTGGCAAGCCGGCAAAACCTCCGGGTATAGTATGCTTTTACTGTAAGGCGGAGGGTCACTAGAAAAGGAACTGCGACAATTACAAGGCGGATAAAGCCAGGAGTGGAAGTATGACTTCCGACTCAGGTACACTTGTTGTGAATGTTATAGACATTTATCTTTCCAACACTCCTAGCAGTACCTGGGTATACGATACCAGATCGGTTGTTCACGTGTGCAAATCGATGCAAGGACTGGTAAGGCATAGGAGCATGGTGAGAGGGAGATTGACATTAGAGTCGGAAACAAAGCAAGAGTTGTTGTGTTAGCCATAGGGACGATGCAACTCCAGTTACCTTCAGGATTTGTACTAGAAGTAAATCAGTGTTATCATGTTCCTGTACTAAGCCGAAACATCATTTCTGCCTCATGTTTGATGGAACAGGCTTA
Source organism: Avena insularis (assembly GCA_023614405.1). Classification (NCBI taxonomy): domain Eukaryota; kingdom Viridiplantae; phylum Streptophyta; class Magnoliopsida; order Poales; family Poaceae; genus Avena; species Avena insularis. Next base: position 257,523,624 of record CM042690.1, on the reverse strand, counting down.
TGCATCAAGTATTAAGAACAATGGTTGTTCCTTTTATTCGAATAATGTCTTTCATGGCTATGCATCTGTCCAATCTAGACGTTTTGTGCTTGATCTTGAATGTAAATCAGTCTATAACTTGAATGCTAAAAGGTTAAATCTGACTGATCTTAGTTATACTTATCTATGGCATTGTTGCCTTGGTCATATCAGCTGGAAATGCATGTAGAAGCTCCATGCTGATGGATTCCTGGATTCGTCTGGCTTGGAGCCGTTCAAAACATGCGAATCCTATTTGCTGGGAAAGATGACCAAGACACCTTTTGCAAAGAGTTGCGAGAGGGCGTCTGACTTGCTAGAACTAATACATAGTGATGTATGCGGTCCAATGAGCACGACAACCAGAGGTGGTTATGAGTATTTTGTCACGTTCACGGATGATCTCAGTAGATATGGTTATGTCTACCTGATGAAATCCAAGTCAGAGACCTTTGAAAAGTTCAAAGAGTTTCGGAGTGAAGTGCAAAACCAACTCGACAAGAATATTAAGTTTCTGCAATCAGATTGTGGAGGCGAATATATGAGCCATGAGTTTGATGACCATCTCAAGAGTTGTGGAATAGTTCCACAGCTCACTCCACCGGGAACACCTCAGAGGAATGGTGTGTCATAAAGGTGGAACCGAACCTTGTTATACATGGTGAGGTCTATGATGAGTAAGAAGGATCTACCTTTATCGTTCTGGTTTTTTTCTAGAGACAACAGCAATAACACTAAACAAAGTACCATTTAAATCAATAGAGAAGACACCACATGAGATGTGGATGGGAAAGAAGCCGAACTTGGCTTTTCTTAAGATTTGGGGATGTTTAGCTTTTGTTAAGAGATTACAATCCGACAAGCTCAGCCCCAAGTCGGATAAGGTAGTTTTCGTAGGCTACCCTAAGGACTTTGGGTTATTATTTCTACAACCGAGAAGAGGGCAAAGTGTTTGTCACTCGAAATGGGGTCTTTCTAGAGAAAACGTTTCTTAGCCAGAAAGATTGTGGGAATAGGGTGCACCTTGAAGAAATTCAAGATTCACCGACTCATGACAAGTCGTCAACCTTGGAGGTTGAGACGGACGTTGTTCCTAAGCCGGTAAATGCACTAGAGCCACGAAGATCAGCAGGACTATGTGGAGACGTACTTATGCTAGATTGGGATGATCCGACTACCTATTAGGATGTGATGGGAAGTACTAATTTCGAGTCATGACTTGGAGCCATGAGATCTGAGTTAAAGTCCATGAATGATAATCAAGTTTGGAACTTGGTTGAACTGTCAGATGGTGCAAGATCCACCATCGAGAGAAAATGGTTCTTTAAGAGGAAAACTGATCAAGATGGAAATATTTCTGTCTATAAAGCACGGCTTGTCCTGAAAGGGTTCCGACAATTCAAGGAGTTGACTATGATGAGACTTTCTCGCCAGTAGCGATGCTTAAGTTGGTGAGGATCATGTTAGCACTAGCTGCATATTTCGATTGCGAGATATGGCAGATGGATGCCAAAACGTCTTTCCTTAACAGAAATTTAATCGAGGATGTTTATATGATACAGCCTGAGGGTTTTGTCAATCCGGCTAGTCCTAACAAAGTTTGAAAGCTTCGGAAATCCATCAATGGATTATAGCAGGCAACTCGGAGTTGGAACATTCGTTTTGATGGAGTGGTCAAATCGTTTGGCTTCATCAAAAGCGAACAAGGTTCTTGTCTATACACAAAGTTTAGTGAAAGCTTAGTTGTTTTTTACTACTATATGTAGATGACATATTCATAGTCGGAAACAATGTTCCAATGTTCCAAGAAACCAAGGATTCTTTGGAAAGGTATTTCCAAATGAAAGACTTGGGTGAGGCGGCATTTATACTGGGATTAAGATCTATAGAGATAGATCCCGGAGACTCATAGGCTTGAGTCAGAGTACATATCTGGATAAGATATTGAAGAAGTTCCATATGGATTTGGCTAAGAAGGGTTCTTGCCGATGGCACATGGAATCCGACTTAGTAAGACTCAATGCTCAGCGTCGGCTAATGAGAAAAGTTGGATGGAGAGGATCCCTTATGCTTCAGCTGTAGGATTGATCATGTATGCGATGATATGTACTAGGCAGGATATTTCCCTAGCTCTAAGTGTAACGAGTAGATATCAATCGGATCTTGGGGAAATTCACTAGACAACAGTAAAGAATATCTTTAAATACTTGAGACGTACTCAAGATGAGTTCCTAGTCTATGGTGGTGAGGAAGAGCTAGTTGTAAAGGGTTACACAGATGCTAGTTTTTAGACCGACCTAGATTACTCGTGCTCGCAATTCGGCTATGTGTTCATAGTAAATGGAGGTGCAGTGAGCTGGAAGAGTTCCAAGCAAGGATCACCGATTCTACTACGGAAGATGAGTATGTTGCTGCCTCAGAGGCGGCAAAAGAAGATGTTTCATTTAGAAATTTTCTGATTGAACTCGAGGTTGTTCTAGGCTCGTCCAGTCCGTTAGACGTGGACTGTGACAATACTGGTGCTATTGCACAAGCTCACATTCCCCTTTTATATTTAACCCAGTATCCGACTCAGGGCTAGTTGTATGTGTCACTACAATTATTGCAAGTGTGGAACCACATACTTGTATCTAGCTCTGGCTAGTTTGTCCTTAGCCATTTGAGGTTGGGAGGGAAACCACTACTGAGACTAATTTGTAAGTCGGAAGATGACAATGTTTCACATGTCATGAGCATGGAGATGCTATCCGTCTTGCATTGGCTAGTCGGAAGAGGTACGATAGCCGGACCGATACAAAGGTTAGTAGGACGCGAGCACACCGTCATACGCTCCGACTAACACAATGGAATCTTTATACCTAAGGGGATCGCACGATCCGAGTTGTGTAAAAGCCGACTTTGACTCCATTTAACGCTCACCGTAACTGGGAGTCATAAGGGTGGTCTTGGCCGACTTCGAAGCAAGCTGCGTGACATGGATCAGCCAAGACATAATTTGCCCCTCCATCTCAGAGAGATATTCTCTGGCCCCTCTCATGTGATATGATTCAGAAGCATGGCCATGCGCCACTCGATCAAGTGTTTATCGAGGTACTCCGACTTAGGGAAGCCAGAGAGAATCAGTTATCACTGCAATGATAAGAGAGTGAACTGGCACTGGGATGAAGGAATCTCCCCTGCGGTTTATCACCAATATCGTGAGGCAAAGGGACTCGGATGGATCATCACATTGAGGGCACTTGCATAAACTAGGAGTCGGCAAGTCTTGCTAGAGGCTACTGCCGATTATCAGTTCTAGTCGAAAAGTCACTAAGCTAGTGCTCTGACTAAATGATTACTGAGCTGTGTCCGGCTTACCGTAAGTCTACAGGATCACACACTTAAGAGAGTGGAACTAGGCAGATATTGATCCGACTATCACGAGCCGGCAAGTTTGACTTGTTCAGACAGGGGCACGTGTCAATGGGTTAGACCCACTTTAACTAGGGCTAGGGTTTAGGACCGAGCGATACAAGTGTTGTGTGCCTCACCTACTCGCATATATAAAGGAAGGTGGGTGGCGGCGTACAAGACACCGTTTTGGATCTAGTGTTGCTTCCAAGGGTTTCGCTAGACTTGGTAACCACCTTCCTGTCCCAGGGTGGCAAGACCGAGACTAGCATCTCTTTTGCTGTTGTTCCATCTTGTACGTGTGTGTGACATCAGAGGCACCACACCTGCGCTGCTCGTCGGCGACGTTGGCGGCAGCGAAGTCAAATGCGAGAAGGAGCACGGAGCCGACGACGAGGTGGTTCCAGGATCAAGAAGTTCATCGGAGCTAGACGAGACAAGGCGCTATCGTGTCGTGCTTCCTCAGCTTCCGCACCTGCGCGTCAAGAGGTACAAGCTATTGCCTTTGACCTTAGCCTGATCTTGGGGTGGGCTGGAGACCTTGCCGGAGCAGAATAGATTTTGTTTTTGGCTTGGCTTTGCGTGTTGCCCAACATTATGTCCATAGGATCTTCTAGCTTATCTCGGGAGGACAGAGAGCCATCTCCATCAATGGTGAAGTGGGGCCGTATTTCCGTAACAAGAGAGGGGTGTGTCAAGGGGACCCCCTCTTGCCTCTGCTCTTCAACTTCATCGATGAGTCCCTTTCGGCCATTGTCTGTACGGCTAATGCTGCATGCCACATTAGAGGAGTGGTTCCTCACATGATCCCAAGGGGGACCACACGCTTGCAGTACGCGGACGATACGCTCATCATGATCCAACAAGACAATGAAGCTCTAGCCAACCTTAAATTCCTTTTGATGTGCTTTGAAGACATGTCTAGGCTCAAAATCAACTACCACAAATGTGAGATCAACCGCTGGAAGTCCAACAAAGAACTGCCAACATTCTAAATTGCAAACTAGGAGGTTTCCCATTCGTGTAAATCGGGCTACCTATTTCTGACCGAAAGCTGACTCTAGAACATTAGTTGTTCCTAGTACAAAAGCTTGGGGGCAGGCTAGAACCTTGGCTTAGTCGATTTCTTTCCTCGGGTGGGAGATTAATCTTGACAAACTCATGCCTAGACATCATACCTTTGTTTGCAATGGGATTATTCTTACTATAGGATAACATCCACGAAAAATTTGATTCGCTCAGGTCCAAATTCTTTTTGGAGGGGATGGACCCTAAACATAAGTATCATCTAGTGAACTGGCCAGCGATCTGCCGACCCAAAGAGCAGGGTGGATTAGGGCTACTAATCACCAAGAAGATGAACATCGCGCTCCTAATGAAATGGATATGGAAATTGTACCAAAACAACGACTCTCTTTGGGCCACCATCATTAGGGCCAAGTATGGGGAGGCTACTAATCACCAAAGCGATCCCTACTGTTTCACCTAAAAAAATGATATTTTTGCAGGAACGGGACAAGGGGTATCCCAATTCTAGAAAAACCTCCACAAAATCAAACACCACTTCAATGCAGGGGCCAAACACCAAGTGGTTGACGGAGGTCGGACCTTATTTTGGCTTGACCGGTGGCTGGGAGAGGGCCCCATTCACGACCAGTACCCTGGGCTCTTCGCCATCTGCGACAACCCCTCGGCCTCCGTTGCAGACGTTTGTCTTACCACGCGAATTAACCTCAATTTCCGTTGGGCTCTCGACCACGAGGGTGTTGAGGCCTGGCTTGCGCTGGTGGTCGGCCTCGAAGCTGTGACTCTTCACCCTGGTATGGACAAGATCATCTAGAACCCAGATCCATCGGGAGTGTTCTCAGTGAAATCCATGTATTGCCTTCTATCCCAAGGAGTGTCGGTGGCGCACTCCAAGGATATTTGGGTGGCAAAAATCCCTCTTAAAAACAAGATTTTCGCCTGGCAGTTTGCACTTGACCGCCTTCCCACGAACCAATTGATTGCCTCAAGGCACGTCCGTTCCACTGGTCTCTGCGCTCTATATGGGGCAGGAGAAGACACCTCACACATTTTTTTACCTGTTCCATGGCAAAGTTTGCACGGGACGCACTATGGCAAATCCTTGGTTGCAACTGGCACCCCAATAGTTTTGCTCACTTCTTTGCTATCCTATCGGGTTTTCGGGACAACCTAGATGCCTTCTCTGGACCTTTTTTGTCGTGCAATCTTGGTCGCTTTGGTTTTTTCGAAACAAATTTTCAATCGAATCGAAGGTGCTCCGCCACCCAGCTGACATGCTCTACAAAATGATTATTTGTCTATAGCTATGGAAGCTAAACGCAAAGGCGAAGGACAAGGAGGGGCTCGAATGGATGACAAGCGAACGAAGGTCGCTGTACCTAAAGATGGCGCTAGGAAGTAGTGAGGTGTAACCACCTACCTTCAGTACTACCTTTGGAGCTTTTCGGCCTGTCTTAGGGGGATGCCGATCCCGTAGTCTAGATGTCTTCGCTTCTTGCTAGTTGGTTTGGCTAAGCTATAGGCCTCAGCATGTCTGTAATGTAGATTATGGCTGTGAACTATGTGGCTTTATTAATTGAAAACTGGGCACTCGATGCCTTTTATCTATAAAAAAGTTATTGATATACCAAATTAGTCCGGGCACAACGACGGCTAGGGTAGCAGATGGATCAAAAAAATTCAATGTACAAATGATGAGTTTTATACCAAGAAGATGAGCTGCTGCAGCCTAATCATTTCGGAGCTGGTAGCGGGGTTTGAGTATTGTCTCCATTCTGATCCGGCAGGTCACATCCAACGATTCTCGTTGTCACCCCGTTTGTCATGAAGATCATCGAGTGCGCCTCTCATTCAGGAGAATCTTTCCTGAAACCTGGGGGTGCATGATTCGACCACATCCTCACTTGATTATCGAAGGAACCGAGTTAATTCGTGAGCACCATGCATGCATTATTTTTGTTGCGGAAATTAACATATATAGGTTTTTCTTCTTCTTGAGAATCATGAAAATCCCCACACGGATCAAGAACCGATCGTCTAGTGTTTGACTGGAATCGTGTCCGTTAGCCACGGGGACAGGCACAACGACGATATGTCGGACTACCCATCGGGGGGTGGTTGAGAACAAATTCATCAATCTAGCGAACTGATATTAAATTAAGAGTATGCCTCCTCTTCTTCTTTGATGAGCTTCCACGCAATTTCAGACCTATGTAGCTGCTGGCACCACAAGCTGAATTTAGCTAGCTATTGGGATCCAAACGAGCAACCCGCAAAACAAGTTTTGTTAAAGGGAACAAGTTAACTCAGTGTAATAATTTCTCTCTTAACATGTTAAACATGAGGTTGACTGTTCGTATGCTTTTTTTTTGTTTTGCGAAAGACTGTTCGTATGCTTATGAGCTTTCACCCCTAACTTCAGCAGATCCATCCCATGATCGTACCAAGTTCGAAGAAAATGTTCCATGCACGAGCATGTAATTAAGCATTTGGTCGAATTAACTTGCCCCGTGTGTGCACAAAACCATGCATGGGTTGGGTGTGAATTACGACGTTCCAGTTGTAACTTTCATATATGCTTCTATTTCCCTTAACTAGTTGCAGTAGTTTGTCACGACGCGACTCCTGATGCACTGAAGGTGAAGAGGAGATAGTTGGAGAGGCAACCGACTCGAGAGGCCCATTGGCAGATCCAGAACGAGGCCCAAGAGAAGACCAGAGGCCCATGAAGAGCACAACGCCACTACTTAGCTCTGGCTGCGTTCAGTTTTTTTTTTTGAACGGATAAGGGGTCATGAAGGACTCCGAAGCTGCTTCTAATTAAGACCAGTCAACCGGTGGGTACAATATTACAACAAGGCCTAGAAAAAAACTTGCACTACAGACCTTGCCACACTTGCAGGTCAAAGATAAGGCCTTGCTTTTAGCAAAAAAGACCCTAGGACTAAAGATGAAAAAGCAATCGAGTCCTGGACCTCCTCCACCACGGCGGGGCTTCCAACGTCGGCTGCCGCTGCCGCATCGGGGACGAACCACTTGACGAAGCAACGGAGGTGACTCCGGCGAGAAGCACCAGATGAGGCCTCCATCCTAGAGGTTGAAGATGTAGCCGATCTTACGGCGAGAGAACGCGGTGGCACCCAAAGCCAGCGCATGATGCGCACAAAAACGAAGCAGCAGACGAAGCTACCACCTAGAACTAGCAGCCTCGGTCCCTCCCAGGCCCTCTCCCTCGCCTCCATGGCTGGCCAAGAGAGAGAGGGAAGCACCAGAGGAGATAGATGGACGGTGGCGGCGCCAGGGATTATTGAAAAGGAGGTTCGCCCACAGAAGGAAACCCGCTGCCCTCCACCTCGAACGCCCAGCGTTTTCCTCTATAAGCAGCTGCTCGACGCCGCGCCACCACGCCTAAATAGAGAGCCTCCACTCCTCCCTGCAGCCTGCATAGCTTCCTCCTCCCATACCCATCCCCTCGCCACCACGGCCGGCCAGAAAGCGGGAAACGGGAGGAAAGAAGCAGCATAACAGAGAGGAGAAACACACCATGGCACTTATTGCGGAGATCCTGGACCTGGCCTTGCTCACCGTCTCCTCCGTCCATCAGAGAAAGACGCTGCCACAAAGCACCTTCCGGATGCGCCGGTCCCGGCCAAGAAGCACCGGCACCCTACTCCAAACTACAGGCAAAAAGCCAGAAAACCTACCTAAACTACTGCTGCCGGAGCCGCCCCTCCACCATCTCTCGCTGGAGCCGCTGACGAGAGAGGCTTCGGATTGGCTCGGGGCCTTCGAGCTCTTCCTTGGGTCTGTAGCAGGGGAGAGAGGGTGAGGGAGATCTCAATCAGAGATATGTTTCTTCTCTTACAAGCATCTTCTTCTCTTATAAGCGACGCTTGTAAGAGAAGAAACATATCTCTGAATGAGATCTCCCTTACTCCTCCGTCGTCAAGTTCGCTTGTTGAATTCTGAATATCTCCAAGCGTGACACTGTGGAATCCTAGTTTCAAGTTACTTAATTCATATCAAGAGTAGTGAGGGTGTCACATTTGGTATCAGATGCCATAAGGTCTTCGGATCCACGGTGTTTTGTTCTCCACAAATTCTCACTAAAAATCACGAGCACGAGCAGGGTGTGGATCTCGCGGTCTACTTCTTGGTGATGATTTTGAGAGAGGTTTCGTCATGGTTGGGCTCTCCCATAAAATACCACAGTGGAACTCAACTCGCGGCGGTGCGGTTGTGGAGCACTTTTAGCAACCACGACGGCGTGTAATAGCGGTAGACTATTCGGGTGCAAATCGCGCGTCAGGAAAGCGGTTGTCATCAAACACATCTCGGTAAGCGTGAAATCCCGGCTCAGCGGCGGATCTGTGCATCATCAGAGGCAAGGCGTATCGGTGGCAGTTGACATTAGCTCCTGGTGTGACAGTTTGGGAGAAATTGGGCAAGGTGGCGATTGAGAAGGCGTATGCTGATTTGAAGTTTCTGAAACCGTGCACTGATACATCCACTACACTGCAGGCCATCAGCAAGACCTTGCATGGCTTAGAAAGTTGGGTGCTGCAGGTCGAAAACACCATCAAGGGGATTCAGAGCACCCTAGATACAATGGGTTAGAGATTGACACCCCGGAGAGTTAGCATGGGTCGTGCACTGAGGAACGCACGCCAGTGGTGGGAATTGAAGATACTGAGAAACTTCAACCACCAAGTTCACTGAAGATTGTAGTGCCATGCCATCAATAGAGAGAAGGATTCCCCAATAGACCGGTGCACTTTGTGTTGGGGTCGTAGCATAAAAAACAAAAAAATTCCTACGATGGGAATTATACACCAAGATCTATGTACTATATACAAGCAATAGGTGGATATACATCCATAGAGAACTTACCCTCGAAGACAACAAAGCTTTGTTAACAAGTTGGAACTCGTGGATGATGTAGTCGTACACTTGCCGATCTCAAGATCGTGATGAAGTCCAGCAGGTCTGGCTCCAGCACGTCCATCAGATCTAGCTCCAGCAAGTCCAGCATCACCAAGTACAGCACCACAAAGCAGCGGTGCATCCGTGATCGCACACATGTCCGGTACCCCGACAACCTCCGTTCCTCACTCCAGCAAAGCAGCGGAAGCAGCAACTCCTTTCCAGATAAAGCCACCAGGAACATGCATCTCGCTAATCCGAGACCATGGGGAAATAATACTAGAGGGGGAGAGAGATCCTTCACGAGGAGGTGTGAGGAAGAAGGGGTGTGAGGGGGGCCTTTTGTAGGAGGAGGGGGGTGCCCCTCCCCATGGTCGACGCCCAAGGGGTGACCCCTCACCTCCTCATTCATGTGGTGGTAACTCCCTCCACATAAATTTTCCCCTTCACATTCTCTTTTAAAGTCCCCACTTTAAATGCATTAAATTTCTCCAAATTTAATGCTCTCTCATTTAATAAAACTCTTTTATTAATTTTATTCAGAATTTTGTTAATTACTTTAATTAACAAACATTCACATAAAACCCCCTACAACATTTCAATGTTACATGCAGAACCAATTTCAGCAATTTTACCTAAAACAGTTTCGGTGTCTATTGAAATAATTCTAGCGCTTTCTTAAATATTTATCTAAAACATATTTGCTCCAAATGGTGTCGGTATCCCTTAAGTGTGTCACCCTACGGTTCGCAAATAACACAGACATGATCGAGGCCCCTCTCCGATCAATAATCAGCAGCGGGACCTAGAGATCCGTACTGACTCCCACACATTCAACGATGTCTTATGTGATCGTGAGAACCTTTAACGCTAGTAACTAAATCCCTTTGTCTCGCGATATATTACATGTCCGAGATTTGATCATCGGTATCTCCATACCTAGTTTGATCTCGTTGCCAACATGCACTCTTTTTTCGTTCCCGTGATATAACATTCTAGTGATCACATCACTTGCTTGCAAGCTATTTCAATGTGATATCACCGAGAGGGCCCAGAGTATATCTATCCGTCATCGGGATGGACAAATCCCACTCTTGATCCATGAGCCTCAACATAACACCTTCGTAGCACTGAACCCACCTTTATAGTCACCCTGTTACGGTGTGACGTTTGATGTTATCAAGATACTCTTCCGGTGTTAGCTATTAACATGATCTCATGGTCTAAGGACTAAGATTACTTCGTATGATGTTATAGCAATATAAACATAATGACTTTGATCTTAATGCTATACTTTGGATGAATGTACATCACATCATTCCACCAATGTTGTCACCTCGTTATTAACAACATCCAATGTCCATGATCAGGAAACTTTGATCATCTTGTTAATCAATGAGCTAGTTTATATGAGAGGCATTACTAGGAACTTTGTATTTTGTTTATTAAACACACATTTATTAACGTTTCCAATTAATACAATTATAGCATACAAAATAAACATTTATCATAAACATGGAATAAGATAATAACCACTTTATTATTGCCTCTCAGGCATATGCCCTTCAGTCTCCCACTTGCACTACAGTCAATAATCTAGTTTGAAAAACTTTGCGTATTGAACACCTATGGCTTTCTGGTGTTGCATATACGCGATTGCTAGTGGTTAACATAATCTCCAGATCTGACAATTTCAGGTCCGTGTGTATTTGCATGTATTTGCGTATCTATGCATCACTCATTCTCAAATGAGATGGCATTGTATAAATTTGGTCCTTTGGTGAGACCTTTTAGTTCGTTCGGGTTAAAATATGTTGATATTATTGTCATACAATATATATTCATAGTATTAGCCTACTTTGAACCACATCTAGTTTGATAACAAACTACTTAACACAAATGCCCTCCTTTGCTGCTACTACAGCAGTCATATACTTAGCCTTTCGTTGTAGTATCCGTCACAATGTCTCAACTTTTGGAACTTATCCAAATCCATCATGGAACATCCTTTCCATTATATTGTGCCACCTATAGTCTAAATTGAGATAAATTTTAATTTGTATCTTGTGACAAAACCAGTATCAATGTAACACTTTTACAATGAACTACCTTTAACTATTTGTCACTTATACATGATATATTCTTAGTTCTTCCAAAGCTCATAAGAATATCTTTACTATTGTCCAATGATCATCTTATGAATCATTCTGGTATGTGCTCATAACATTTAGAGCATAGGACATTCTGGATATATACATATCATGGTATAATCAATCAAAATCTTCATGTGTTTTTACTCACCAAGTGTTGAAACACTTGAATTTTGATACAATCCTTTCCAAGCAGCAAGAACCTTTCTTGTTGTTGCCATATTGAACCCTTTCAATATCTCATATATGTATGTCTGGCACAACCATATTAGCGCCTCAATCTATCCATATAGATATTGATGCAAAATATTCTGGTTTTGCCCAAGTCTTTCATCGGAATCTTATTTTAATAAAATTCTTAACTTGTGTCGATACAAGATACATCATTTCCAATCAACAATATGTCCTCTACATAATGTATTAGAAATATGTCTCAGCGCTCCCACTTAATTTCTTGCAAATGCAAGCATCTTCATCATCTCCGATGAATTTAAACTCTTTTAATAGTTTCATCATGGTGAAGATTCCAACTCCGCTATGCTTACTTCAACTATTGAAGTTTGCATGCCCTTTTAGCACCCTTTGAATTAACAAAACCCTTCGGACCATGTCATGTACACGTCCTAGGTAACCGTTCTATTAAAAGAACCTTGTTTTGTTTATTCAACTACCATATACCAAATTATATGTAGTGGTTGCTACATTAATCCGTCAAGACTATATATCGCTATGAAAGATCAAATCTTGCCATAGTCAACTCCTTGAACATTGCCGTAAACTTCTTTCTAACATGTCGACTATTTCATAGATGTTAAACATCCATGACTATTTCTTTATAGATCCAAACTCGACCGATAGGCTTCACGCCTTTCCGGAGGGTCTTCCAAGTTCAGAAACTTGATTTCTCGTGTATGGATACTATCACGGATTCTATGACTTCTAGTCATTTTATGGAGTCAGGGCCCATCATCGCTTCTTTGCATGTAGTCGGTTCATCATTGTCAAAACAATAACGACTTGCTTATCAAATCACACTATTTGATTCTTACCGACCCACACGGTTCAATAGGAACTCTAATCTCCGAGATCACACCCTTTGTAATCACGGGAGCCATGAGTATTGTGGCTGCCACCAGGACACTTTCCGGCATTGCGCTACTTAGCACATATAGCTAAGGTTCAACAACCTTATCAAAGTTCTATTGTCCTCCCACTTAACTTTTCACGAAAAATTCCTTCTCAAGAAACTTGACGTTCCAAGTAACAAACTCTTTTATCCTCGGTGTTATGGAGAAATTCCCAACAAATTCTTTGGGATAACCTACAAAGACGTGCTTATCCGACTTTGGTTGTAAACATTTTACTTATGCATAGCATACCAAAATTTAAGAAAAGACAATTCAGGTTTTATCCCAAACCATAACTTATATGGTGTCATTTCAACGGATCATGATGGTGCTCTTTTCGGTGTAAAAGCGGTAGTGTCTAAAGCTTCAATCCTTAAAACATAATGGCAGTTTTATAAATGACACCTTTGATCTTACCATGTCAAACATGGTTTGATTTCATCTCTCGAATATGCCATACTCCTATGGTTTATCGGGAAACACAAATCATGGAACAATTCCTCAAATCTTAAGTGTTTTGCTAAACATGTAACTCAAATATCTTCCTTTATGATCGAATCATAAACTCTTTATTTTCTTATTACAATGATTTTCCACTTCATCTTGAAAGTCTTTGAACAATTTTCAAATGTTTCATACTTCTTCCTTATTAAGTAAATATATAGATATATTCACTTAAATTTCTAGAGAAAGCATATGAAGCAAAAAGATCCATCGCATATGGCTACATATAATGGACTATATACATCAACATGCATAATATCCAATAAGTTAGTCATCCGTTCCTCTTTGGCCTATGTTTGGAGTTTCAATTATCTCGAGGAAAGTTTCACAAGCGTCAATTGATCAAAATCAAAGACTCCAAAAATTCCATCAACATGGAGTTTCTTCATGTTTTCTTTCCAATATAATGTAAAACAGCGATGTCACTTCATAAGTGATCTTTCAATCATTTGTCTTGCGACATTTTAGCAATATTGTTTATGGATGTGATTTCTCCCACTAGACTTGTAAAAGTTCATCCATCCTTTATGGAATACGGTAATTATTTGAACTATCATTGTTCTCATAATACCGGAACAAAATAACAATTATTTAAACAAATCTTGAAGGCTAGGTTTGATGACAACAAAAAAACACAATAACACTTTATTTGTTTTCGATGAACATCATCACTTATTCTCTTGCTAGTTACTTATGCCATTGCAGTTCATGAATTGTGTTGTCCTGTATGACACTTCATACCAACCAATTCAGTATCCAATACCGGTATCCAATACCTAAGAACCACATTGTTTAACAAGCAAGGAATACAACCATAACATGTATATCTTCTATATACCTAAGTTGGACATTTCCAACTTTTTCTTTTCTGCCAAATATTTTATAGATTCTCTTTCATCAATTCCTTTTCCTTTTAAAAGAATCTATCAACATCAATAGTGGTGTCATTCACATGACACATAGTTCAAAGCGTATATAGTCAAATACTAATACCTTTGGACTTGCACTTTGAAGTGGATCACCATCATCAAATGTTTGGTATTCTTTCAAAAATCCATTCTTTAGTAATCTTTTAGTGTAGTAAACATTTTACTTACATCTTCTATTCACCCTTATCATGACAACTTTCATGATCAAGCAACTATAGCCTATAAGGATGAATTGTGAGTATAATATCAGTTCCCAAAACCTTTTTGGTAGATTAGGACGCCTAGCATCTCCAATCTTCACAAATTTTCATACAATATGAGAACGAGTATTTTGTTAAATTATACTCTATCATATTGCAACCATAAACATTATTTCAAATATCACAATATCTTCCACACATGATGGTTTCTGAAACAATTATTTCAGCTCCCAGATAACCTCGATATTAAAACAACTTTTGAATATCAAGAATCATGGAGGCAAGCATGATACTTAAGATACTAACATTGGAATTCTTACTCTTGATTTAATACTACTTATTAAACTTCACAGAGTAAATAGAGTTTGCTGAAAGTTTGCAATATGACTTCTAAACTTTAAATTGACATTCAAAACAATACGACACCAGTTCGTAAAGTAAATATCTAGAATTCTATAGTTCAATTATCTCAATTAAAACTAAGCATAAGGTAGTGAACAGACGCCAATGACTACAACAAATTATGCAAATTCACATCGATTTAGTTTATGACAAATTGAGTTCGACTAATCCAAATTAGAAATGAACTCCCACTCAAAAACGACATCCCTCGTGCCTTTTTGGTGATTACATGAACCAAATCCACTACACCAAGTTCGATCATCATGTGAGTCGGTGTAGCTTCAAAGGCGAGCATCAATATGGACATCGTATCAACTATATGACTCATGCTTAACCTTTCAGTCCGTGTTCCGAGGCCATGTCTGTACATGCTAGGCTCGCCAAGTAAGAACCTTAGTATTCGCGTGTGTAAAATGTCTTACACCCGTTATATGAAAGCGTAGAGTCGAGTACACCCGATCATCACGTGATGTCTCGAAGCACGATCCGTACAATGGTGCATACTTAAGGAAGAACACATTTTTATCTTGATATTTAAATGAGGGATCATCTTATAATGCTACTAAAACGCCAAACAAGCAATATAAGATGCGAACATCATATGTGTAAAGTGGAATGATATGGTCCATGAATTTGATCACCATCATATGCATCGTGGTATGATCTCTATCATTCCTTTGTGTGTAAGGCCAAGGTCTATGGAACTTACACGTTAGGTGTGTTGTAAGAGTATCAACTATACATCAACTTACAACATTACCATATCATGACACTAGCCCAGCAACGATCTAAACTAGAAGCCTGTAATTTATCAATTGCAAGTTTTTACGTGGCTTAGGGCTTTCGAAGATAGAACCGGTCTTACCTACGAACATGGAACCACAACGATGATAACTAAGTTATTAGCAACTTGTTGTAAATCAGAAATTGACTATAGTAGGAGAGACAAACACCCGCCAGCCACTTATGCAAAACTAGTTGCATGTCAGTCGTGGAACCGGTCTCATGTGCGATGACATGTAAGGTTGGTCCGGGCCACTTCATCCCACTATGCCACCAATATCCAAAGTACATATAAGAAGCAATAACATGATCATCATCGCCCACATATAAACATATGTGTACTACCCGTGCAAAGCACCTACGCATAGATCAGGCTCTGATACCACTGTTGGGGTCGCAGCATAGAAAACAAAAATTTTCCTACGATGGGAATTATACGCCAAGATCTATCTACTAGATACAAGCAATGGGTGGATATACATCCATAGAGAACTTACCCTAGAAGACAACAAAGCTTTGTTAACGAGTTGGAACTCGTGGATGATGTAGTCGTACACTTGTCGATCTCAAGATCGTGATGAAGTCCAGCAGGTCCGGCTCCATCACGTCCATCAGATCCAGCTCCAGCAAGTCCAGCATCACCAAGTACAGCACCGCAAAGTTGCAGTGCATCCGTGATTGCACACACGTCTGGTACCCCGACAACCTCCGTCCCTCGCTCCAGCAAAGCAGTGGAAGCAGCAGCTCCTTTCCAGATAAAGCCACCGGGAACATGTATCTCGCTAATCCGAGACCATGGGGAAATAATACTAGAGGAGGAGAGAGATCCTTCACGAGGAGGTGTGAGGAAGAAGGGGTGTGAGGGGGGCCTTTTATAGGAGGAGGGGGGGTGCCCCTCCCCATGGCCGGCGCCCAAGGGGTGACCCCTCACCTCCTCATTCATGTGGTGGTAACTCCCTCCACATAAATTTGCCCCTTCACATTCTCTTTTAAAGTCCCCACTTTAAATGCATTAAATTTCTCCAAATTTAATGCTCTTTCATTTAATAAAACTCTTTTATTAATTTTATTCAGAATTTTGTTAATTACTTTAATTAACAAACATTCACATAAAACCCCCTGCAACATTTCAATATTACATGCAGAACCAATTTCAGCAATTTTACCCGAAACAGTTTCGGTGTCTATTGAAATAATTCTAGCGCTTTCTTAAATCTTTATCTGAAATATATTTGCTCCAAATGGTGTCGGTATCCCTTAAGTGTGTCACCCTACGGTTCGCGAATAATGCAGACATGATCGAGACACCTCTCCGATCAATAATCACCAGCGGGACCTAGAGATCCGTACTGACTCCCACACATTCAACGATGACTTATGTGATCGGGAGAACCTTTAACGCTAGTAACTAAATCCCTTTGTCTCGCGATATATTACATGTCCAAGATTCGATCATCGGTATCTCCATACCTAGTTTGATCTCGTTGCCGACATGCACTCTTTTCTCGTTCTCGTGATATAACATTCTAGTGATCACATCACTTGCTTGCAAGCTATTTCAATGTGATATCACCGAGAGGGCCCAGAGTATATCTATCCGTTATCGGGATGGACAAATCCCACTCTTGATCCATGAGCCTCAACATAATACCTTCGTATCACTGAACCCACCTTTATAGTCACCCTGTTACGGTGTGACGTTTGATGTTATCAAGATACTCTTCCGGTGTTAGCAATTAACATGATCTCATGGTCTAAGGACTAAGATTACTTCTTATGATGTTATAGCAATATAAACATAATGACTTTGATCGTAATGCTATACTTCGGATGAATGTTCATCACATCATTCCACGAATGTTGTGACCTCGTTATTAGCAACATCCAATGTCCATGATCAGGAAACTTTGATCATCTTGTTAATCAACGAGCTAGTTTATATGAGAGGCATTACTAGGAACTTTGTATTTTGTTTATTAAACACACATGTATTAACGTTTCCAATTAATACAATTATAGCATGCAAAATAAACATTTATCATAAACATGGAATAAGATAATAACCACTTTATTATTGCCTCTCGGGCATATTCCCTTCACTTTGATTAGGGGGACACTCAGGTGGCTATGAGGATAGTGTGTATCATGGATCTCGGGCATGTAACTATCATTCACGCCCACCGAAGACCGATTTCCCTCGTTTCTATGGTGAGAATCTCTAGTGGTGGAAGTCAGTGTGTGAGAAGTATTTTTCCCTCTATTCCATAATGCATTTTGTGGGCAATGCAACTCTCTGGCTATAGACATTTGAGCCTGAACATGATGTGGATAGTTGGGAAGAACTGTGTGTAGCAGTTCCTCTCAAATTTGGCCATAACCAACATCAAAAGTATTTGGCAGCACTGGAGAAATGTAAACAGACGCGTACGATGGAGAATTATTATTAGAAGTTTGAGGCATGAAAGCACAAGGTTCTGGTCCATAACAAGCACTATGATGAATCATACTTTGTGAAAAAATTTGTGAATGGACTGGAAAGAGAAATTCGGAAAGCAATAAAATTGCATAGCCCAAAAACTATGAATGCAAGCTTGTCACTGGCGGAGACTCGGGAAGAGATGTTGGAGGAGAGCAGGCAATTTGGCTACACCAAATCATTCAGTGACAATAAACACAAATACAATAGAACTGAATTTCTAGGAAAAGGGATGCTAGGTGAAACACCAGCTGCTGTCCACTTGCAGGAAGACAAAAGGGGATCCAAGGCACCATGGGAGGAGAAACTGCAATCTCTGAAATCATAGAAAAGATCTAGGGGAGAGTGTTTCAATTATGGAGAAAAGTTTTAGCCTAGGCACAAATGCAGCAAATTTGTACCAATTCAAATGGTGGAAGAATTAATGGAAGCCTTTCAAGTGACACAGTCTGATAGTGAACATAATGAGTCTGGCAATACCAGTAGTGAGGAATCCCTAATGCACATTTCCACCTATGCATCAGCTAGAATTACAACCAAAAGAAGTATCAAGTTGCAAGCTATTGTACATGGGAAACAAACACTGATATTGGTGGATTTAGGAAGCTATGGGAGCTTCATTAACATTGCTACTATTCGGTAGCTAGGACTAAAAAGTCACTAGAAGCAGTTACAGCTCAGGTGGCTGATAGGGGAGAACACGGATCACTAAAGCCATTGAGGGTGTGTAGTGGAAATGCCAAGGACACCAATTTGTGAACACCTTCAGAATTTTCAATATACCCTATTATGATATCATATTGGGAATGGAATTGTTGGATGCTTATGTAAATATGTGGGAGGATTGCCCAAAGAAATTATGAGATTTAAACATGAAGGAAAGAGGATAAAACTTAAGGGCATCAAAGACAAAGTCCAAAGCTGTGAGAAGATTTTAGCAAGTGATCTCCAATAGTTGGCAATAGAAAATGCTCTTGCTCAGCTAGTACGACTCTGTCCCATTTCTGATCATGAGTCCAAATTAGAGCTACCCTTCGAAATTGAATATGTACTGCAATAGTACACCTAGTGATTTGCTACACCCACCCAATTACCTCTCCATTGTTCCTTTGCTTACAAAATAAACTTGATGCCCGAAGTACAACCATTCAACGTGAAACCATATCGTTATTCGTCGTAGCAAAAATATTATATCAAGAGGAAAATTGAAGACATGATCGCCCAAGGCATCATCAAACCTAGTCAGAGCCCATCCAGTTCCCTGGTCTTATTGGTGAAGAAGAAAGACGGGACATGGCGATTTTCCATTGACTGTCACCAGCTGAATGCTATCATAGTAAATGATTGTTCAAGTTCCCATCATGAATGAGCTACTAGAAGAATTGGGAGGGGCCCAGTACTTCACTAAGCTTGATCTGCGATCAAGGTATCACCAAATCTAGATGGTAGAGGCTGGCGAATGCAAGACGTCTTTCAAAATGCACATCAGCCATTATGAGTTCCAGGTCATGCCCTTTGGCTTGACATGCGCGTTGGCTACCTTTCTGCGGTGACCCAGCATACCACTGCATGATGTAGTACACTATAGTCATTGACATAACACCAATGAAACACTGTCACTAGTATTACATCCCTTAGAGTGGTACAATAGAAACACAACAGGTCCAAGACATACATATAGATTACAACTCGACTCTTTACAAAAGATCTAGAGAAACTCTAGGTTAAAGAGGAGGAAAATCACTTCTTAGAAAGAAGAACCAGAAATAATAACTCCGAACTATCAGGCTAATAAGACTATCATCTAACGATCTAGTTTGCAATTGCTACTAAAGCAATGCTCTACATAATGGGTTTTATGGCTAGAGAATCTATTCCTACCTACTCAGGAGCTTCGTCTTCACTCTGGTTGAGGTATATGCTGACTTTGTTGGCTTTATTGAAGAACTTGAGGTGTCAAAGATGGTTTCTTGAGCATAAGTTGGTGTTGACGTCATCTTCAATGGATTAGAACCTAGCAAGGGTTAATAAGGTACGGTTGAGTATGAGCGTACTCAACAACTTCACTAAAAAGGAGTGTTTGATGCACTATCTATAGCCACAGACCAAAGGTCGTAGGCAATGCAGGTTTTCGTAAACATTTCTTCGAAAGTTGCTTTTATACTAAAAACTATGTCTGACAGCCTTCACAGGTTGACCAGAACTTTCATGGAGTTCCTTTCCTGACGCGTTCGTAGCTCCTTCCCGGAACAGGGAGTAACATGTCATAGTTCTTACACTCCGCGAAGGTGCGTCACTTCTCCCATAGGAGACCTTAGCCTTGTTGCACATCCGAGTTACGAGCTTGTCCACACTTCCTTTGTATGGGGCCCAGTCTAAGATCCAAGCCAGTACTACCCTCTCCGCGACCCCGCATGAAGACACGACCCTCTAGGACATGCCCCACCTTAAGCCCCTTTTTGGACCAGTTATAACTCTGGTAGGCACCTGAAGGCTCTATGAGACGGTTGTGCCCCTGGTAAGCCCCCTAAAGGTCTGACGGTACCTCCGACAACCTCTCACAGATAGTTTAGACACCATAATCAAGGGGAGCTAAGGGGTCTCATCCCATGCTGAGCCTCGAAAGGTACTCCAGCCCACGAAATGGTCATCCGTCCAGGCGAGAGGGAGAAGATACAACTGACTTCCTAGAGCCATTGTAGATATTATGGTTAATGCGTAATTTACAGCGCAAGAATCACTGGCGACATTGGTTGTTAGTGTCCTATATAATATGTTCCTTTACCACTAGAACTGTAGCAGTAGATTATTACCATCTGGTAAATAATCCATAAACATATTATTATGAAAATAGTGTTTTCTGACCTTTTTAAAATGCAGGCGATGATAGCATTTGAGTTACACGCATTTGATAGAAAAAGGACATGAGCAAGTGTGAACTTTCCTTTTGTGATTGCAAGATTATGCACTCACGGTCTTCAAGATACTAGAAGATCCAAAATATGGAAACAACATCATTGGTCCGGTAAGGACGAATGTTTAAAGAAGCAAGATGCAATTATGCATAATTAATGTAGTGCAGTTTGATAAACGTGAATCCCTAGAATAATTGTATTTGATCTAGGGTTTGAATCTTACGATGAGTTCTTTAGAATGTGTTGCACTTTTATACCAACTTCACACTTGTGCTTCTTATTAATTTTTGTGAGTGTGTGAAATAAATATCAGGTACAATAAAGTAACACACATTGATGTAACACCCAAAGTTTTGATATTTGGTTAGAGGATTATTCTTTACAAGCTTTCTATTAAAAGTTAGAGACTTAAAGATATGCTTAGAGTTCATTTTTTAATTACTTTAAAAGAATAAAGTTTGAAGAAAAACATGCTTTACAAAGGAAAAGCATTTCAACTTAAAGTTACACTTATAGGGTTTCTTATTAACTATAATTATTAAAGAGGAAATCATTATTATATTTAAACAATTGTAACACATGTAGTGGGGACTTATATGTTTTGAATATGTGTTATATTATATTTGGTTTACTTCTTGATGTTTTATAAAGGGAAAACACAAGTAGTTTTAAGTGTGATGTGTTTAAATCCTTATCATGTTCCAGGGTTATGATAAGGATGATTAAGAGTGTGAGATCATTCACTTTCAATTTAAGTGAATGATGAGTTTAAATGTGGGGTTTTATTATAAATATAATTTATCTTATTAAGGAAAGTAACTTCAGATGATCTTATGAATCTGTTAGAATTTGAAGTCATCTTAACAATGGTTAAAGGATAAATATCATTCACTTCTATCATAAGTGAATAATGTTTAGAGTTTATTTAAAATTATTGGTTTAATTTGGAATTTATGGTTTTAAAAGAGTTTTATAAAGTTAATAAGTTATTCTTAATTTTTATTATAGATCCAAGTTATGACTTTGGAATTAGTATTTAAAAACAAAGGACTTAAGGTTTTATGAAGAAATATGATTATTGCTTACTTGAGAGATGTTTTTAAAGAATTTACAAAGTAGATATTTTACATAATAGATAAGTATTTATTACTTAAAAACCTTTGGAATCATACATTTAGTATTTTTATAGTAAACTATGTTTATTCAAGATCTTAAAAATGATTTTTTATTTATTTTTAAGTATTATTCTTATTTTTATAAGATTCTACAAAGGATTCAATGTCTTTGAATATTTGCTTCAAGTTTTATTTGTAAAAAATTAAGTTAATATTTTTATAAGATGGTAGATTGATTTTAATACACAAAAATGATTTTTTTATTGATTTTTAGGAATTTTACTTACTTTATGAAATTTCATTTAGAATTTAGTAGTGTCAATATTTATTTGCATTTTATCTAACTTAAATAAGTAAAGTTATATTTTTCTTAGGTAGATTTTATTTTTGTGATCATTTTGATATATTATAATTGTTTCTAGGAATTTTCTATATTTTTTTAGAATTCAAAACGTTTGGAGGGTATTTTAGTAATTTCCATTAATCCCCTTTTTATTTATTTTTCTTATTTCCTTTAAATTCTTAGACCTGGCCCATAGGTTAGTCCAGCCCACTTGGTTAGGCTAGACCACCTAGTCTGGTCTAATCGACCGGTCAACGCCGACCCGACCCGAACCTCTCCTCGTCCTCTCGAGGCTCTCAGCTCTCTCTAGTGATGCCATGGCAACGCCGTTGCCGCTGTGATTCCAGCGAGTATCGTCTGTTGTGGCTACCGTCGTGGTGCTAAATTGTATAGACGACCAAGCTGCATCATCCTACCCTGCACGATTTGTTGCCCTCTACTGACCATGTCACCCCCTCTCTAGGCCTAGGGTTCCACTCCCTCACAACGGTGTGGTGCTCCGGGGACTAGATAGTTCTGCCCTAGTGCTGTGGATTTGTGGTGGCGCTGTACATGCCGCTCTTTCACATTTGGCCGCCATGTTCATGGCTTGGCGCAGGTCACAGCACCTTCGGGTGCTCCCTGTGCTGCCGTGTGTACTGCCGCCAACCTCCTCTACTTCCTGTACTATAACACAACGAGGACCTCGGGTAGGTCAACCTCACCTCCCCCTTACTCTTTGTTCATTCTATCTGCTATGCCCTTGGCTGAGGTTGTGAACCCTATCTAGGTTTGCTCTTCATTTTAGAATCCTGCCTTTACTTGTTACTGTCAGAGAAGATACATGTGGATTTGAGTGTGATACTAATACAAAGTGAAGATCATGTTTTTATGCTTGATTTAGAACTACTGACAGTAGCTTCTGTCAACAGGTTACTACCTGAACCTATGATTACTGTTATTTGAATAAGTTGACATATATATACTGATGATGTTGTCTTATATTGGCATGGATTATTGGTTATATTTATCATACTTCCATACTGAAGTAGTACTGCCACCTAATGAGACAGTGTAAAATTTGTTGTCTCCACCTGGATGGTTGAACTATTCTTATTACATATTTAAACAAGTGAAATGGAGTGATGGTGTTTTGGACTTGGGGCTGATGAAATTATACTTCAATGATATTGGGTATTATATACATCAGCATTTCAATTGCTGATAGAACATGATTTATAGTTGTTTTTTCTAAAGGGGTGGATTTTTGAATGGGTGCCAATTCCTTTTAGAGGTATTGATGGTGTGTAGATGTGCCTATATATATGAGGTAGGAACCCTAATACTAGCACCATGTCTTTTGACTATGATCTTAGTGGAATGCCTCCATGCTTGTCTGAATCTTAGATTCAGTTAAAAGGTCATTTAAGATAGACTTAGGATTACTTCCCAAGAATATGATGTGACTTTGATTGGCCGTTTTTTCTATTGAGGATATTATCTTTCATTCTTTGATAGACATGAGTTGCTTAAATGATCTCTAGAGTGTTACTAGAGAAATGATTCCTTTCTCCTAAAGAGATGTTGCCTTAATATATACTTTGGGGAATTGAATAAGAACACTAAGGAATAAGTTCTTTCTCCATGAATTATTTTTGTGAGCTAAATCATTGTGACACCATACACAACATGGTACACATGATTTTTTCCTTGCAAGAGTGATTTCTTGATTGGCCTATGATGCAGGGCTCAGGCTATTCATACCTGGATCAAAGATTGTTGTTTCTTTAAGTTTATCCCCTAGGATGATCCTGTATACCATTTGACGAGGGGTTAACTCATCAATGCCCATCGTTGATGGACTTCGAGGAAGTGGGGAGCGTTGGAGGCATCGATCGGCTAGCAAACAAGCACACAGGTGACACGAGGTTTACCTAGGTTTTGGCCTTATAGAGGACCCTACTCCTGCTTTTCTACTCTTGGAAATATCGACTAGTCAAAAGTTACAGGGGTACGTAGATGCAATCTGGCGATGATGTGGAAACTAGGGTTGCGGGGTATCCTCCTCGCCACCCCCTCCTAGCCTTTATATAGATAGGCTAGGTCTCGGGATAGTAGGACAAGTCGGTTACGTATTAGGGTTTCCCCTTTAAACTTCTATCTTGTATTTTGCCGTGTTCTACAAGGAGTCGAAGTCTCCCAGGTCACCCTAATCTCGACCGGGTCTTAGCAACGTCATGGGCTTCTTCTGGGATGGACTGTATATGTTGATCACAAGTACCTGTAGGGTATGCCCATGTCAGTAGCCCCCGAGTGTCTGGTCGAATCGCAGATTCGAGTGGAGACTATGAAGCCTTCGAGTGTATAGCCAAATATACTTTCGGGTGGTTTAGTTTATGTCATAGGGATTGTCGATATACGTGCCCAATTCAACCGATGTATTAGGATCAGTTAACTTCTTTAGGACAAACAACGCAATCTACTCAAACTCGAGTCCCCGGATTCGAATTCGGAAAAGTGCTGGCATAATTCGACTCATGCCGCGGAGGTCTTACAGAATCGAATTCCAGTATATAAGCGTGAGCACTCGACGCGTCCATCAAGGCTTATTTCATCGTACATGCAGGCACATATTATTTATGGTAGAGTGCAGTCGGTGTGTTGCTAGGCCCTTTTCAGGTCTTATCTTCACGTAGTGAGCGTGGCATCTGAATTTTGTCATCACGGATATGATTCGGGTGGCCTAGGAGACGCAGTCTCCTCACGGGGAAAATATGAGGCGGAGTCGCCAATGCTTTCGAGTGTGGACGTAGTCAACACACATTTAGTAAAAGAAAATCACAGGGTGCGTGGCCAGCGCTCCCTATGGGAGTAGCCCCCGAGTGCCTATTAGAGTCGTAGACTCGAGTGGGGACTATGAATGTTTTCGACTGCTGTCGTCTTTTGCTTGTTTCAGTCAAATATGCTTTCAGCGCTCCCTATAGGAGTAACCCCGAGTCCACAATCGAATCGTTGATTCGAGTAAGGGGTGTAAGTGCAATTACCTTGTCGAAATGTTTCGATGTCTATGTAGTTTTAAGGTGCGCGGCCAGCGCTCTTGTTAGGAGTATCCCCCGTGTGCTTACTCGAGTTGAAGAGTCGAGTGAGGACTAGATTAGTCAAAGATGCTCCTACTGGAGTGGATGATGAGATGACCTCGTTTGCCCACGTGAGCGGTTTTGACGGGACGTGACGAAGGTGGGACCCCATTTCTGACTTGGATTTGACCAGGCATGCGTAATTTTCAGTGTTAACATCGTCTCCTCGATTCTCGCGCGTAATGGGAGAAGTGGGGCGACAGTTCACCGTTTGCATCGCCACACGTCCACCTTGATTTGGCCCACGCGTCTGGTTGTTGCACCTCTGGCCGTTGGATTGCATCTGTGCTGAGGTTAAGTAGGGATCTCCATGTGGTAATTTCCCCCACAATTCATCTTCTCCCTCGCACTCTGCCTTCATTGCTGCTCACCGCTGCTCCATTGCTCACGCCTCCATCGCTGCGTTGGACGGCCTCAAAACCTTCCCGAGCTACTTTCTACGCTCCCACTGCAAGCGTAAGATGGGTAATAATAAGGGCGCCTCCACCGCTGGATCTGCGACCACCACTGTTGCAGCCAAGAAGAAGGGCACTGCCACTATGGGCTCTGGTACTACTGCTGCAGCTGCTAAGAAGAAAGGTGTGGGCATGCGCGTCACTAATGGATCGTGGCGGTGCACCGACATAAAGGAGACGGAACTCTTCAACTGGTGCCAGGGTGGCAGTCTCCCGGCTACTGAAGCTGATTGCCAGATGCCTGGCGACGAGGTAATCCCCGATCCCCCTGCCAGATTTCAGGTGATGTTTCTCGCATTTGTCATTCGTGGCCTCTCTCCCCCTCCACAAGTTTGTGCGAGGGTTACTCTGCTTCTACGGGCTCCAACTCCACCAGCTGCCCCCCATTCCATTCTCCACATTGCATGCTACATCACTCTTTGCGAGTGCTAGCTCGGAGTCGAGCCACACATTGGTCTTTTAAAAAATCTCTTCAAATTAAAGCAGTAATCGGGCTTTGGGTCGATAGTTTATGATATAGGAGGCTGCGGGATCCATGTGGACCCCAATGTCCAATATTTCTCTATCAAGTTTAATGCATCCGTCCAAGGATGGAGGGAGAAGTGGTTCTACATCCGCGACCAGAAGGCCGACGACGAACACTTTGGACTCGGTGATGCTCGGTGAAGCCGAAGAAACTGAGGTTTTGTACAAGCCAAAGAAACTGAGGTTTTGTACAAGCCAAAGAAACTGAGGTTTTGTACAAGCGTGTCTACGATGTTCAACTCCTCCGAGGGAAGGAAGTGTTCGACACGGACCTTTTTGCACCTGGATGCACCGTCGAGTGCAGCCGCTGCAGGCTAGGGCGCATCTGATGTACTGCTGGACCGGTGTTGAAGATGTGACTCGCATCTCCCAGGAAGATATTTCTTCTGGTGAGGTAGATAGGAGGTTCCGGTTGCTGACTAAGTTCACAACCAAGGAGAAACTCCCTGGTGACTCAGTCGTTCCTCCGTTCTGCGCGAGTCGCCCCCGCCTGAGGTAGCTTTCTTTCTTTATCTCTTCTTGTTTTTCGATTGCCTGCCAGGCTTTCTTTATACTGATGCTACCTCCTGTGCCAGGACTGGAAAGTGGATACTGTTCTGCCTCCTCAGTCGGAGGGAGTAATCCCTCACGAGGTGGAGGAGGAGGACGAGTCGGGATCCACCGTCCTCGTCGCTGAAGAGCAAGAAGCCCCTGAGTCCAGCGAGAACGGAACTCACAAACACTCCCGAAGTGAGGACTCAGATGCTTCTTCGCTGATGATGCCGGAGGGTCCTTCGACTGAGGTATAGGTGCTAATTCCCGTGGTGCCTGTACACACCGTGGCTGCTCCTCCATGTAAGCAGTTGAGGACACCAAAGGAGGTGTCTGAGGACTCTTTTGACCTTGATGACTTTGACTGGTAAGTTTGTACTTCTGCTAATTAGACCTTATGTCCTGAAATCTTTTTCTCTAAAGTTGTTTTTGTATGTTTTTCTATACCAAAACTATATCATCGTCGTCTGATGATTGTCGCTTCATGAAGGAGACTGGAGTCTTGGACTCTAAAGATAAGGATGTGGCAGAGCAGTCGCACTCTCCCAAGGTGGCGGCCACCTCCGGTGCCAATTCTTTGAGTTCCCTCACACTGGGGGGCACCAAATGGTTGCCCGGACGTCTATGCAGAAGGAAACTTCAGTCCCTGGAGGATCATGTAAGTTCTCTTGACTATATCAGTAGAAATTAGGTTGGTACTAATGCTTCTCTTCTTGCAGCCTGCCTTGAAGGAATCTATTGGCCTTGCCAAACTGATTACGTCGATGGGCCGTCAACATGCCTTGTTGGAGACCCAACATCGCTCGTTCGAAGGTGAACTTGCACTTTTTATCTTTGTATTGTTGGCATAGAAAATTGTCAGGCTTGAATTTTGTCTATCACCCTTTGTAGGTGAAAACAATGAGCTCCTCCGTCGCGTCAATTCCCTCAAGAAGGGTCTTGCCACAGCGGAGAAGAAACACGATGAGGCACTCGAAGCTTTAGAATGCTCCGTCTAGGAGTCGAAGAAGCGCGAGGAGGACCTGCTTGCCGCTGCAGCTGACAGGGAGAAAGTATTCGTGGAACAACTTATCTCTGTTGCTAAGCCTCTCTCAGGTATGATGCTACGCCATTTTTGCTCAACACTTGCTTGTGTTTGGTTGTGCTCGTCTGTGTCTTTTGTAGATGCTGCCAGTGTGGACTTCAACTCCCAAGCTTTGGCTCGCCAAGATGCTTTGGTAGGCGTCGTAGCTGCAGTCGAAGACCACAGTGTCTCCGTCAAGGATTCCCTCGAGAAGGCCAAGGGTGTGCTTGGGCGTCTTTGAGAGGAGATGGTCCCCAAGGCCAAGATTATTGGAGATCTTGATGGCTTGGTGGAGTCCTTCACTGGAGGCGTGCCTATGGATTTCAAGAATGCACAGAGGGGGGTCAGAGCTACCATGGGACTTGCGATGGCACAAGTCCATGGTGTTGATCTGAACCCTAGCACGGTCTCCACGGCAATGCCGGTTACTACAGATGGCTAGCAGGTAGTGTTTGCTCCCTTTGCCCCTCGTTGTCATAAATATGGGCCTCGGCTCATTGGGACACTCGGAAAGTATTCGGCGGAGCTGAGGCGATCGAAGACGGTGAAGGCCACAACATCTGATGCTGTGACCGGAAAGGCTGCGGCGTCAGAAGCTGCCACCGACTCAAGGAAGCAACCGAGTGCCAATGCGTAGCTGTAGGTTGTCTCTTTGTTGTCATTTTGTAATATTCTAGCTTCTCCAGACATCTTTTTAACTTGTGTTGTGCTTGTGGGGGTGCTCCCTTTGGAACTTGCTAAACTCGATGTTTTTATTATTGGTGCTATTTTGAATGGTTGGTCTTATCCGTCTGTTCCTCTGCTTGGATAGGGTCCTTCGAGTGATCCATCTGACGCACCTCCCACCGATGAACCTGTTGCTCAACCACGTTCAAAGGTGGAGGAATTGTCGCTGCCGTCTCGATGTGATCTCATAAAACACTTGGAGCGAGATATTCCAATGATCTGTGGTAGCACTGACGTGTGGAAGTCGAAGGCCAAAAAAGCTAGTGAACGGGAGAAATATCTTCTGGGCGAGGTGGCTCAGCTGAATGAGCAATTGGAGTTTTAGTTTCCTTAGCGTCTTCTCCTTTTCTAGCCGCTTGTGGCGGCAATTTGCCCTTATGCTTTTTGCTGCTCTTTGCAGTTGTTAGTACTCTCCGTCCACAGGAAGAGAGGGACCGAGTCTCCATTCAACTAAATAGCTTGACCCAGGACCAACTAGAAGCTAGCGGGTACTTTTGGGCTAACCGGGATCGTGTAGTCGCGTTGGTGATGTTGTAGGATCGTGTGTCGCAGGTGCTGCTTTATTTGAAGAAGGCGCAGTCGTGCTTGAAGCACATCTTTTGGGCAATGTTCCCTTTGGACGTGGTGCCTTCAAGCTTGTTAGCTTTATTGAAGAAGTTCTAGGATGCTAGCTGACGAGGGTTTAACTCATCAATGCCCATTGTTATGGACTTGGGTTTTGGAGAAGGAGGGAGAACTAGAGACATCTATCGGCTAGCAAACAAGCACACAGGGGACTCGAAGATTTACCCAAGTTCAGGCCTCATAGAGGTCCCTACTCCTACTTGTCTGCTCGTGGAATTATCAAAGGAATCAAAGATTACAAGGGTGCGCAGATGCAATCTGGCAAGGGTTGTGGAAACTAGGGTTGCGTGTGTCCTCCTCGCTTCCGCCTCCTAGCATTTATATAGATAGGCCAGGTCTCAGGTAGCAGGTCGAGTCAGTTACAGATTAGGGTTTTCCCTTTAAACTTTCTATCTTTAGCTTCTCCTTGATCCGCAAGCAATCGAGAGTCCGTAGGTTACTCGAGTTCTCCATTTGGGCCTTGGCAACGCCGTGGGCTTCCGCCATATTCAGCCCATATACGCCAAGCTCGAGTACCTGTAGGGTATACTGATACATTGCAAATTTATCTGTAATTTGATGTTCCATGCTTAGTTTTATCTACTTTCTTATGTTTTGCCACACTTTGGAGTACTTTTCATATGATTTCTTGGACTAACCTATTAACAAGATGCCATAGTGCTAGTTGCCTGTTTTCTGCTATTTTTGGTTCCAGGAAAGTCAGAATATCAATATTCTTGGAATTGGACGAGACAAAAGCCGAAGTTCCTATTTTACCGGAAGACTCACGGAGCCAGAATACGAGACGGAGGAGGGCTAGGGCCTGGACACACCCCCCAGGCGCGGGTCCCCTAGGCCGCGCCAAGGCATGGTGTGGGCCCCTCCGGCACCCCCTCGGTGTCCCCTCTCGCCTATAAGAGCCTCCCGATGCATAAACCCTAAATCGTCAAGCCTCCAGCCACAAAAAGTTCCGCAACACCGCCGCCACCGAAGGGGAGATTCAGAAGATAGAAAGTCTCTGTTCCGGCACCCTGCCGGGACGGGGAAGTGCCCCCGGAGCCATCTCCACCGATCTGCATCACCATTGCTGATTCCCATGATGAAGAGGGAGTAGTTCTCTCTCGAGGCTAAGGGTTCTACCGGTAGCTATGTGTTCATCTCTCTCTATGCATGATCTTATTGAGATCATGAGCTTTGTAATCAAGTAGATCTACCTTGCTACTCAAGTGCTTTATTAGATCTCTGCTCTCCCCATGTGTGTGAAGTTGACAGTGTGCACACCATGGTGGCACTTAGGCTAGAGATTACAAATACTTGTTATGAGTTATATTTGGAGTTGGATATCTTTATGAAATTGTGGTGTTTGTTGGAACCATCTAGTGCTCAAGGTGACAGTGTGGGGTTTTCTAGATGGGAAAGACTTACTTTGAGGTGTGCTGTTATAGCCCTACCATCGATTAGAGTGTTCAACTAGAGAGTAGTTAAGAGTAGTATCATAAAGAGAAGCTATTTATATGAGAGAGTGTTCACTAGTGAAAGTATGATCCCTAGGCCTTGTTTCTAAGCATTGATACACCGTTTGCAATTAGATCTGTTACATGTTTGCTTGCTTCCATCTTTATTTCAGTTTGCTTTTAGTCTCTTCCACACCATCAAGTTATCTTCTATCACCGCTACCACTTATAATTATCCATACCACTTGTATTTCACTATCTCTTCGCCGAACTAGTGCACCTATACACCTGACAAGTGTATTGGGTGTGTTGGGGACACAAAAGACTTCTTGTATCTTGATTGCAGGTTTGCTTGAGAGGGGATACCTTTGACCACTTCCTCCCTGAGTTCGATAAACCTTGGGTGATCCACTTAAGGGAAAACTTGCTGCTGTTCTACAAACCTCTGCACTTGGAGGCCCAACAACTATCTACAAGAATAGAAGTGCGTAGACATCATATACCCATGTCAGTAGCCCCCGAGTATCCAGTGGAATCACAGATTCGACTAGAGACTTTATGAATCCTTTCGAGTGCCTGACAGAGTATTTTTGACTGCTTTGTTTATGTCATAGGGATTGCTGATATGCGTGCCTAATTTGACCGATGTATTGGTATCAGTTAACTGCCTTAGGGCAAAACAACGCAATCTACTCAAACTCGAGTCCCCGGACTCGAGTCCAGAAAAGTGCTGGTGTAATTCGACTAGAGCCACAGAGGTCTTACAGGAGTCGAATTCCAGTATATGGGTGTGAGCACTCGACGCGTCTGTCAAGGCATGTTCATCGTACCTGTAGGCACGGATATATTTCTGGTAGTGCGCAGCAAATGCATTGCTAGGCCTTATTCAGGTCTTATCTTCACGCTGCAAGCGTGGCATCCGAATTTTTTGTCATCGCGGAGATGATTCGGGTGACCCAGGAGACGTAGTCTCTTTGTAGGGAAAAATATGAGGCGGTGTCGCCATAAACTTCGAGTGTGGATGTTATCAATACGCAGTACGATGTACAAATAATCATAGGGTGCACGACCAGCGCTCCCTATGGGAGTAGCCCCCGAGTGCCTGGTTGAGTCAAAGACTCAGGCAGGGACTAAATAACTTTTGCGACTGCTGTCGTCTTTTGTTGCTTGTTTCAGTCGAATTTGCTTCTGGCGCTCCCTATGGGAGTAACCCATGTCCATAGTCGAATTGCGGATTCGAGTGATTGGGTTTGCTTTTGATTGTCCATGTTCCTATAGAAAACAAAAGAAAAAATCGTAGGGTGCGCGACCAACGCTCCCTATGGGAGTATCCCCCGAGTGCTTGGTGGATTCGAAGACTCGAGCAAGGACTAAAGTAGTCGAAGTCTTCTGCTGCGTAATTTTGGATGACGTCAGTGCTGACGATGTGATGACCTTAGTTGCCCGCGTGAGCGGGTTTGACGGGACGTGACGAGCGGTGGGTCCCATTTTCTGACTCTGACTTGACCGGGCGTGCGTAATCTCTGTTTTAACTGTGCCTCCTCGATTTCCGCGCGTAATGGGGGTAGTGGGGGATGGTTCACGCTTTAGGTCCTCCACGTGTCGAGCCCGATGAACGCCACACATCTGGTAGGGTTTTTCCTGGCCGTTAGATTGCATCTTCCAGGGGGTTAAGTAGCGATGTTACGACGGTAATTTTTCACATCTGCTTCTTTTCTCTGCCTTTGCCTCCGTCGCCATTGCTGCTGCTCCTCTGCTCCTTTGTGTTCGTCTTTCTCGTGGCGCTGGACCAGCTCTGCGTATTCCCCAGTTACTTCCTCCAGTCACACCGCCACTGTAGAATGGGGAAGAAGAAAGGAGGCGCCGCAGCCGATTCCGCCGCCACCACGGTTGCTGCGAAGAAGATGGGCACCTCCGCTGCTGTGGGCACCAGCACCGCCGCCGCCGGGAAAAAGAAGGGCACGAGCACTCGCGTCACCAATGGCGCGTGGCGCGCATCCGTGATCAAGTCTTCTGAGCTCCGTCTCCTACGCCAAGACGGAGTTTTGTCTTCCGCAGTCACTGACGCGCGTGTCCCCAGCAGCGAGGTAATCCCCTCTCCTCCTGCCGATTTTCGGGTGATGTTCCTAGCGTTCATCATCTGCGGTCTCTCGTTGCCCATGCATCCTTTCTTCAGGGGCCTTCTCTGTTTCTATGGGCTCCAGCTGCATCAGCTGTCCCCCAACTCCATCCTCCATGTAGCTTGCTACATTACTCTTTGCGGGTGCTGGCTCGGAATCGAGCCGCACTTCGGTCTCTTTAAGTGTCTCTTCAAGCTGAAGTGCCAGTCGGCGTCTGGCTCCATAGTCTATGATGTACGAGGCTGCGGTATCCACATCGACTCCTCCGCCATGTATTTTGACATCAAACTCACGGCGTCCGTCCAAGGGTGGAGGGACAAGTGGTTCTACATCCACGACCTGAAGGCTGACGGAGACCACTACGGACTCGCGCCCTTCGATCCCGCGACGCCGTGCAAGAGGAGGCGCTCCTGGAAGAACATGGTGATGCTCGGCGAATCCACGGAGACAGATGTGCTGTACGAGCGTGTTTGCGACCTCGAGAGTCGCATGGGAAAAGAGGAGGGAGCCTGCGCCCTCATTCGCACGTGGCTGCGCAGTCACGTCCAGCCCCTGGAGGCCAGAGTCCATCCTATGTTCCAGTGGGCTAGGACGGACGATCTCACTCGCGTATCTGCCGATGGCATTTCCGTGAGTGAGGTAGATAAAAGGGTGCGACTGGTCACCAAGTACACTGCCAAGGATGTGCTCCCCAATGATCCAGTCGTACCTCCATTCGATGCTACTAACCCTCCTGTTGAGGTACAGTTGTGCTACGTAGTAGCTTTGTTTATCAACTGCTTCTTTTGACTTGTGCTAAATTGTTTTCTATGTGCAAGATTGGGGGTGTCGCCCTATATGCCCCCTCTTCCTAAGGGGGTTATCCCTCGTGAAGCCCTGGAAGAGGATGAGTTGGAGTCGACCGTCCCATCTGATGTGGAGGAGGAAGCTCCCGAGTCGAGTGGTCCGGACACTCGCAAGCGTTCGCGCAGCAAGGATTCGGATGCATCGTCTCCTTCAACTCCGGAAGGTGCAGCTGTTGGCG
Source organism: Avena insularis (assembly GCA_023614405.1). Lineage (NCBI taxonomy): Eukaryota > Viridiplantae > Streptophyta > Magnoliopsida > Poales > Poaceae > Avena > Avena insularis. Next base: position 257,489,706 of record CM042690.1, on the reverse strand, counting down.
TAGAGTCACTGATACCTGCCGTTCCTGTGAGTGTCGTGGCGCCATCTTCTCAAGAAGATGCGACTGCTGAAGGAGTCGTCATCAGAGTCGGGGGATCAAACCTTCGATTTTGACAATTTTGATTGGTAAGTATATGAGTCTTCCTTTTGGTTCTTCCTTGGAGTTGCCTTTTCTTGATGTTGGCTTGGTCTTGCAGTCAGCCAGCGTCGTCATCCTCTGGAGACGTACAATTTTTGAAGGAATCTGGAGCCGTGACCTCCAAAGCCAAGAAAATGGCTGAGCGTGCCCCTTCTCCTCCATTGGCGGCCCACTCCGGTCATAACTCATCAAGTTCTCCACACAATGTGGAGCACCAGATGGTTATCCGGACGTCTGTGCATCCATCGACTTCGGAGTCATGGGAGGATCATGTATGTGTAGTATCTCTTCTTCTGATTTTGCAGTCAAATTTTCATCTATGCCATCTGTTGACCCTTTACTATGTCTTTTGTCGCAGCTCATTGTGAAGGAAGCCTCTCGCCTGGCGGAGCAGGTGCTCGCGATGTGTCGTCAGCATGCAATGCTAGACAATCGCCATCGCGCGGTTGAAAGTGAGTGTTCTTTACTTTTTCTTCTGCATCCTTGTGATATATTCGACTGATGGTTTATCCTTGTTTGTGTCATAGCTGAGCATAATGCACTCCTTCGTAGCACTGCTTCCCTTGAGAAAACGCTTGCCGCGGAGGTGAAGAGCCGTGATGAGGCAATCGCGACGCAGGACAAATCGCGGAAACTCAAAGAGGATCTGCGTGCCTCCATCGCAGCTAGGGAGAAGTTGTTTGAAGAACAGCTTTTCTCGATTGCCAAGGCTCTCTCAGGTATGTCCTTGTCTAGATTTTCGTCGTGTCCCTTCTTTCGAATTTGCTGCCGTGCTGACTTTTGTGCCGATGCTTGATTCGTGTGTAGATGCCAGTGGTCTAAGCTTTGACCCCCAGGCACTCCGTCGTGATGATGCCCTGACGGGTGCCATTTCGGCAGTCGAAGATCGCAGCGCTGCCGTTCAAGGGACACTCACCAAAGCCAAGGGCATGCTCAGTCGCCTTCGGGAGGAGATGACGCCCAAGGCTGAGTTGATCAAGAATATGGATGAGCTGGTGGAGTCCCTTGCTGGGGGCATTCCTGCGAGCTTCAAGAACTCACTCCGTGTGGCTGGCGCTTCAATGTCACTCGCAATGGTTCAAGCCCATGGAGTCAAAGTTGATTCTGCAGCGGTCTCCAAGGCGATGCTTGTCAGCACGGATGGCCAGCAGGTAGTTTTTGCTCCTTTCGCAACTGCTTGTGGCAAGTACGGGCCGCAGCTGGTCAATACAGTTGCGAAGTACTCTGAGGAGCTTCAGCAAGCCAAGAATGCGGCGAAGGCTACGACGTCAGGGGCCAGCAAGAAGTCTGTGGCGTCTGATACTGCCACAGACTCGATGAGGCCCCCAAAACCAAAGTCTAAGTCGAAGAAGCTAGTTGCTCCTCAGTAGTCTTATCTTGTAATAGTTAAATAGCTTATTTCTTGTGTTGAAAACATGCCTTTTGGCGAGTGTATCTGCTGATACTTTGTTAATCTTGAATGCACTCGAGTATTTTGTCTATGCCTCGCCTTAGTCTTATTATTGTCTCTTTCTTGACTTGGGATAGGGCACATCGAGTGATCTTTTGAGGGAACCTCGGGATTCGCCACCCCCTGATGACACCTTAGCACCGCCGCGCTCAAGGGTGGATGAGTTGTCTCTGCTCTCGCGATTCCGTGACCGCGTGAAGCAGTTGGAGCGTGAATTGCCCATACTCCATGGTAACGCGGATGTATGCAAATCAAGGGCGGAGAAGGCTGTCGCCCAAGAACAATATCTGCTGGAGGAGGTGACGCAGCTAGGCGACCAATTCAAATGTTAGTTTTCTTCTTCCTTATCTTTTCCCTGTAGTCACTCGCAGTAGTTCGCTGTCTTCATACTTCTGCCTTTGCTTGGCATAGTTGTCAGTGTGCACCATCCACAGGATGAGAAGGATAGGATTGCCATTCGCATGAATGACCTGACCCAAGAGCAGCTTCAGGCGAGTGGATACTTCTGGGTGGATCATGATCGTGCAATCGCGCTGGCGACCCTGCAGGATCGTACATCACGAGTGCTTCACTTCTTGAAGAAGTTGCAATCATGCTTGAAGAAGATTTACCAGACGATGTTCCCGCTGGACGTCGTTCCATCGAGCCTGCTGGCCCTTCTTGCTAAATTCCAGGACTTGAGTGCGGTCCGCGAGTGTGTACGGCAACCGTTAGTGGCTGGTGCCAAGGCTGCTCTGTCGCTGGTGCGACTGCACAGGCCTGATGTGGACGTTGCAGAAATTGCGGCCGGACCGCCAGCAGGTTCGACTTGGAACATGGTTCCGCACTACCAGGCGGTGGATCGCCCAGCGGAGGAAATCGTCGACTTCTTCGAGGAGCAGACCAACATTCCTTTGCTGCAACAGTAGTTCAGTTTGTATCCTGCACATAGTTGTACCAATGTTGTAAAGTTCATATTTATGCTGTGTATAATTGATTAACATTGATGTATATAAAGAGCTTGTTAGCGTGTATGTTTTGCGAGTGCGTTGCACTATGTTATTCCTTCTCGTTAGCCTGACTTGTGTTTATCTCAGCCCCTTGCCAACCTGTCAGGTGCATTGCAACTAGGTTGGTGTTTGTGAAGGGTTTCGATTGGTGTGCCAGCTACTCAGGATATCGCGTTAGTTCGTAGAACAGATGTGTATAGGGTGGCTCAGCCCCCGAGTGGATAATTTGTGAAAAATAAAAGAAAACACAGAGTTTTGGGGCACTTAGCTTTATTTATTCGCAGGATAGTACGAGGTACAATGTGTGGCTAAGTAGCCTTGGCTGAGTAGCCTTATTTGAAATGTAAAAACAAAAATGACTAAGGGTAGAAGCGCCGCAGCTGCGCAACGTTCCAAGGGTTGGAGTATGCGACTCCTGTCTCTAAATCTTTAAGGCGATAGGCGCCACCTGGGATTACTTCTGTAATCACAAATGGTCCCTCCCAGGGGGACTCGAGCTTGAGATGCCCTTGCTGTTTTAGTCGCAGGACCAGGTCGCCTTCGACGAAGGACCTGGGGCGTAGCCTTCTGCTGTTGTAGTTGCGTAGGTTCTGCTGGTAGATCGTTGATCTTTCCGCGGCGATTTCCCTCTCTTCGTCAAGGAGGTCGACGGAGTCTTCGAGTGCAAGAGTTGACTCCTGCTCGTTGTAAGCGACCACACGTGGTGCTTTGTATCGTACTTCGGCGGGTATCACTGCTTCAGCCCAGTGCACCATGAAGAACGGGGTGTACCCTGTGGCACTGTTTGGAGTTGTGCATAGGCTCCAGAGTACCGATTGCAGCTCGTCTGGCCAGCAGCCCGCGGCCTGTTCGAGTGGCCTGAGGAGTCGTTTCTTGATGGCGCCGCAGACGAGCCCGTTAGCTTTTTCGACCTGACCGTTGGTCTATGGGTGCGCTACGGAGGCATAGCTGACATTGATTCCCAGATTCTCGCGGAATTCTTGGAACTCCTTGGATGTGAAGTTCGTCCTGTTGTCCGTGATGATGCTGTGTGGCACTCCGAAGTGATAGACTATGGACTCGAAGAACTTGACTGCGCTGTATCCTGATTGATTAGTTACTGGCATGACCTCTATCCACTTGGTGAATTTGTCGACTGCGACTAGGAGGTAGACTTAGCCTCCTCGTGAGGACTTTGGGATCTTGCCCACCATGTCGAGTCCCCATTGCGCGAAGGGCCAGGCCAATGGAATTGGCCGGAGTTCTGCGCCAGGTGCGTGTGGCTTGTCCATGAATCGCTGGCAAGCGTTGAATTTTTGGACGATGTTCTTGGCGTCACGCATGGCCGTAGGCCAGTAGAATCCAGCTCGTAGAGCTTTGGCGACGAGGGCACGACTGCCGGCGTGGTGCCCGCAAGTCCCCTCATGGATGTCGAGGAGAACAGCTCTTCCATCGGCCGTGGAGACGCATCGTTGGAGTACTCCTGTGATGTTGCGCTTGTATAGTTCGCCGTTGACAACAACGAATGCCTTGGATCGCCGTGCGATGTGCCGGGCATTAGTCGGATCGTCCAGTAGCCTCTTGCTGAGAAGGTACGTGATGTATGGTTGAGTCCAGGATGGCTCGATCATCATGATGCTCATTGGTCCTTCGAGTCCTGTGTCCAGCTCCAGGTCGTCGAGTGCCATTGGCTCATTGGGCGGTGCAGCCCCCGAGTCCGTTGTTGCGCTTGTTTTCTTCTCTGTGGCCTTTGGCTTGATGGAGCATTCGCATATGCGCTCGAGAAATACCCCAGGTGGTATGGGGGCGCAGGTAGAGCCTATGTTGGCGAGTGTGTCCACCTCTTCATTGCTTTCGCGGCCTATGTGCCGCAGCTCGCAACCATCAAAGTCCCCTTCGAGTATGTCATAGAGGTCGCAGTAAGCGATCATGTTGTCATTCAGTGCGTCGCACTCGTGCATTGTATGGTTGACGACCAACTTGGAGTCGCCACATATTATGAGCCACTTGGCGCCGCGGGATTTTGCCATCCTCATCCCGTGCAGTAGGGCCTTGTATTCAGCTTCATTGTTGGAGGCGGTGAACTGCATTCGCAGGATATATTTCAGCTTGTCTCCCTGGGGTGATGTCAGTATGACACCTGTGCCGGCCCCATCCTTTCGCTTTGAGCCATCAAAGTGCATTGTCTAGAGGTAGGACATATCTGTTTTTTCGGGGAGTTGGTTCTCCATCTAGTGCACGAGGAAGTCGGGGAGAACTTGTGCCTTGATTGCATCGCGTTTTTCATATGTAATGTCTCATGGAGACAGTTCGATTCCCCAAAGCGCGACTCGTCCAGTGGCGTCAGGATTGTTGAGGATATGCCCAAGCGGGGCGTCGTTGACTACCACGATTGGGTGTTCCTGGAAGTAGTGGCGTAGTCGCCGGGCTGTCATGAAGACGCCATACGCCAGTTTCTGGTAGTGCGGGTACCGCTGTTTTGTTGGCGTAAGTACCTCTCTGAGGTAGTAGACTGGGTGTTGTACTCCGTGGACCTTGTTTTCCTCGGCTCGTTCTACTACGAGCACTGTGCTGACCACCTGGTTGGTGGCGGAGATGTACAACAACAATGGTTCCTTTTCGCGTGGGGTCACCAGTACTGGCGAGGTGGACAATAGGCGCTTGAGGTCTTCGAATGCTTCCTGTGCCTCGTTGGTCCACTCGAACTTGTCAGCTTTGCGGAGGAGTTGGTAGAAAGGCAGTGCCTTTTCGCCCATTTGACTAATGAATCGACCGAGCGCCGCGATTCGCCCAGCCAGCTGCTAGACACCTCTTACGGTTTTTGGCTTCTCCATGGCCAGTATGGCTTTTATTTTCTTCTGGTTCGCCTTGATCCCTCTCGCGGAGATAAGATACCCGAGTAGTTTCCCAGATGGTACGCCGAAGGCGCATTTGTCCGGATTGAGCTTGATCTGGAAGCGGTCGAGGTTGGCAAAGGTTTCGCGCAAATCGTCGATTAGTGAAGCTTCCTCTTTGGTCTTGATTACTATGTCGTCAACATAGACTTGGATGTTGCGACCAAGTTGGTTCTTGAGGCAAGCCTGCATGCACCACTGGTAGGTGGCTCCTGCGTTCTTCAGCCCGAAGGGCATTGTGTTGTAGCAGAACACACGAAAAGGCGTTGTAAACACCGTTTTTCTTGATCCTCCTCCTTCATTCGAATCTGGTTGTAGCCTGAGTAGGCATCAAGTAAGCAAAGGCGCTCGCATCCCGCGGTGGAGTCGATGATCTGGTCAATTCGCGGTAGCGGGAAGTGGTCCTTCAGACAATGCTTATTCAAAGAGGTGAAGTACACGCACATCCGCAGGATATCCGTGTCCTTTTTTGGTACTAGCACCGTGTTGGTGAGCCAAGTGCTTTCCTTGATCTCGCGTATGAATTTGGCGTCGAGGAGTCTGTTGATCTCCATTCCGACTGCCTTTGCTCTTGGTTCAGACAGTCGTTGAATTGTTTGTTTGACTGGCCTTGCGTCTGAGTTGACATTGAGTGCGTGATCGGCGAATTCCCTGAGAACTCCTGGCATGTCCGCTAGACACCAGGCGAAGATTTCCCAGTGCTCACGGAGGAATTAGACGAGCGCGAGTTCCTATGCGGGACTCAAGTTGTTGGCGATGAGGGCCGTCTTGGCGGGATACTGGGTGGACCTGAACTTTCTTCGTGTGCACCAATGAGTCGAAGGATAGGTCGGGTGAACTTGGACGGCTCAGGGGAGGCAGACTGTTGTCTGTCGACTCCTTTAGTCTCGCAAGTTCTTCCTACATGCCGAAGGACTGGGAAATTCTATTGAATTCCCTGTCGCAACTATCGAACCTCTCGAAGCTCCCGTTGATTGTGATGACGCCATTAGGGCCTGGCATTTTCATCTGCAGATAGGCGTAGTGCAGCACTGCCATGAACCTAGCGAACGCGACACGTCCGAGGAGGAAGTGGTACTGTGAGGGCCAGTCAACGACTTTGAAGTCGATGTGCTCACGTCAAAAGTTTTTCGGCGTGCTGAAGATGACATCGAGGTTGATTTTGCCAAGGGGATATACACCCTTGCCTGGGACGATGCCGTGGAATGTTGTGTCTGGGGCCTCTAAGCAAGTCAGAGGGATCCTCATTGCTCGCAAGGTACTCGCGAACATAAGGTTGATGCCGCTTCCGCCGTCCATGAAGACGCGGCTCATGTCGAAGCCTCCAATTTGTGCCTCGAGTACGAGGGGACAGTGGCCTGGACAAGGTACTTGGCACGGATGGTCGCACTTGTCGAAGGTGATGCAGGACTCACTTCCACTGAGGTACTCAGTGGTGGATGGTGGCGAGTTTGTCACCAGATTGACTTGGCGAGTGATGGCCTTTTGCACCCGGTTGGAGGGGCGACCCTTTTGGATCATCATGGTGCCCATGGCCCGTGGGTACGGCTCGCCTCCGTGATGCTGGTCGGGTGCAGTTTGGTGGTGGTCCAGGTGGTGGTGGTCCAGGTGGTGGTGGAGGAGCTCCATGTGCCACAATGCCTGGGGCGGCTCCATAGCCCCTGTTGACTGCGTCGCGATTCATCCGAGCCAGGACCTCATGGAGTTTGAGGAATTCATGGCAGTCTTTGAGGAGGTGGCTGGATTTCTTTTTGCCGTCATGTTTGTCGATGTAGAAGTGCACGGTGCAAGGCCCGGACATTTTGTCTTCAATGGACGCGGTGGGCGCTTCATCACGAGTGTGGCGCTACCATACTTGCGTGGTTTTCCTGGAGTCGCGGTATCCGCCGCTGCGGTAGCCGCTATTGCGGTTGTCATCGCGTCTATCGGTGTAGCCGGCTGCGACCATGTTGACGTCGTCGCGGTCATCGTAGACACGCATTCGACGTTTGCTTCGGCGGTCGCGTCTGCGCTTGAGTTCTGCTTCCTTGTTGGAGTGAACACGATTCTTCACCGAATCTTCAACATCCGCCCATCGATTTGCCATTTCCATCAGGTGGTCGATGGTCTTGGGCTTCGAGCGGCCCAGCTCCTCCCTAAGCTCTATGCGGCGAACGCCGCCGTTGAATGCGTTGATTGCGCGGTCCTCCGAGATATTTTCTGCGGAGTTCTTGATGATGGACCACCTCTAGATGTACGAGCGTAGTGATTCGCCCGATCTTTGCTGGCAGCACCTCAGCTCTTCGATTGACGCGGGCCTTTTGTAGGTGCGCTTGAAGTTGCGCACAAAGCTGTAGACCAGCTCTTCCCAACTGCGAATGGATCTGCGTGGGAGGTTGTTGAGCCATGCTCGGGCGGCGCCCTGTATCTGTAGCTACAGGCACTCCATAGCCGTGCTTCGACTTCCGCCGTGGAGCCTGACGGAGGAGATATGGTCCTCTAACCAGATTTTTGGGTCCTGCAGACCGTCGAACTTCGGGTTCTCTGATGGGAGCTTAAACCCCTTGGGCGAATCGCTTTTGCCTGATGGCCCTACTGAAGCATCTGGCGCCACAGAGCTCCACATCTTTGTCTTCTGAGTCAGTCGATCGGGCACGTCATGCCCTTGATTTGTCGATCTTGCGCTGCGTGAGGTCATCGCGAGCATCGTAGTCATGGTCGTGTCACCGGGAGCGGCGACATCGAGACAGATCGTGACTGTCGTTGCTAGATGAAGGCGAGGAGTAGTGTTTTGCCAGAGCCTTGCCTTTCTTCGGTTCTGGTGTCGGTTCTTTGTTGAGGGCGACCTCGATTAACCCCAAGCCTGTGATCGTAGATTGGTGCATGGCAGCTTGAGGGTCTCCAGCTGGCGGCTGGTTGTTGAGGAGGTACATGGTGGCCGCCGTTACCACAACTTGTAGCGTTTTTGGGAGCACGTTGCCACGTGTATCCACCGTCATGGAGCCGAAGTCGAGGACTTTGGTGGCTTCTATACGTTATTGTTCAGTGAGGTGGGCGAGTCGAGATTGCCTCTTGTTGGCGATGTACTCGTTGCACTTGGAGGAGAATCCTCCGTGGGAGGAGAGCCCAGCTTGTCGGAGGCTTGACTCATCAGCCGCCTTTTTACACGCCTCAAGTTGCGCGATTGTTTGTAGTTGGCGCTTGTATTCCTCTTTCAGGAGCCAATGGTAACCCATAAGCAGTTCTTGTAGGGAGCCGAAGGGTAGAGGGTGGCCTCATAGGGCTTCTTGGCAACGAGCCCACTCGAGGTCGTTGAGCCTGATCACGACGTGTTCGCCAGTTTGCTCGTTTATCATAGCTGGAGGTTCGATTGCCCCTCCATTGTTGACGGGGGCACCATTAGTGGGGCCGCCGTTTGGCGGTGGTCCGCCGTTGGGTATGCCACCGTTTGGCAGGTCGGCTTCATGGCCACCGTTGCCCGTGTTGTCGCGATTGACGAAGGAGTCACCCGCATTGATGACGGCGCACATGAAGGGGTTGGGGAAGCTGCTGCTCCCACAACTTTAAGATCCGGAACCGTAGGCTCCATCTTCAGTTGCCAGATCACCCAGATCGGATTCGCGAGTGCTGTCACTGTCCGTATACTCAACTATTGTCGAGGCATTGAGCTCACTGAGGGTGCTGATCGGCGGAGGGAACCACGATGCCGGAGCAATCAATGCTGTCGTCGACTGGTCAGGCATGCGAAGCGTGCCCACCTGACCAACTTGGAAGCGGAAGCTCCCGATTGCCAAGCTGATCCCATCACCCACGGACTCGAAAGCCGGGCGAGTGGCCGGCGTGTGGACGGTGAAGTCGAACGCGCCAAAGAGCTGGCGAATCTCCGCTGTTGCAGAGTTGTTGATCACAGTTGATGGGGCCCAAGAAGCCGCAACATCAGCACTCCCACTTCCCACAGATGGCGCCAATTGACGAGGGTTTAACTCATCAATGCCCATTGTTATGGACTTGGGTTTTGGAGAAGGAGGGAGCACTGGAGACATCTATCGGCTAGCAAACAAGCACATAGGGGACTCGAAGATTTACCCAGGTTCAGGCCTCGTAGAGGTCCCTACTCCTGCTTGTCTGCTCGTGGAATTATCAAAGGAATCGAAGATTACAAGGGTGCGCAGATGCAATCTGGCGAGGGTTGTGGAAACTAGGGTTGCGTGTGTCCTCCTCGCCGCCCCGTCCTGGCCTTTATATAGATAGGCCAGGTCTCAGGTAGAAGGTCGAGTCGGTTATAGATTAGGGTTTTTTCCTTTAAACTTTATATCTTTAGCTTCTCCTTGATCTACAAGCAATCGAGAGTCCGTAGGTTACTCGAGTTCTCCATTTGGGCCTTGGCAACGCCGTGGGCTTCTTCCATATTCAGCCCATATACGCCAAGCTCGAGTACCTATAGGGTATACCCATGTCACTAGCGCAGGTCACGAGTGCGTGCGTCAGTAGTTAGTCGCGGGTGCCTTGGCTGCACTGGCACTTGTGCGCCTGCATCGACCCGATCTAGATTTGGTAGCTGTTGATGTAGGACCACCACCCCTACCGGAGGGTATGGCATGGAACATGGTGCCCCATTATCAGGAGGTTGATCAGCCAACCGAAGACATCGTCGAGTTGTTCGAGAAGCGTACCAACGTTCTCCTTTTACGCTAGTAGAGAGTTTTGAACCTGCATAAAGATGTATAGGTGTTGTAAAGTTCGTGTAAGTGAGTTGGGTGTTTTTGTTACCCGTTTTTATGTAAAGTTTGTTAGCTTGTCATTTTTCGAGTAGCTTGTACTCTACAGTTCCTTTTCGTTAGCCTAACACATACTTATCTTAGCACCTTACCAACCTGTCAGGTGTGTTGCAGCTGGGTTGGTTTTACCAGGGGTTCGATTAATAGTACGTCAGCTACTCAGGTTACTGCGTTATTCGTGTAACAAGGTAGAAGGGTGGCGCAACCCCCGAGTGATGTAATTACAATTAAAAACAGAAACACAAGGTTGGAGGCACTTAGCTTTATTTATTCGCAGAATATCAGGAGATACAATGTGTGGCTAAGTAGCCTGGCTGAGTAGCCTTATTTGTAAAGTAAAAACATCTAAGGGTAGAAACGACGCAGCTGCGCAACGTTCCAAGGGTTGGAGTATGCGACTCTGCTCTCTACGTCTTTCAAGCGATAGGCGCCACGTGGGATTACTTCGGTAATCACATAGGGTCCCTCCCAGGAGGACTCGAGCTTGAGGTGTCCTTGCTGCTTCAGACGCAGGACGAGGTCTCCTTCAACAAAGGACCTTGGGCGTAGCCTTCGGCTATGGTAGTTGCGGAGATTTTTTGCTGATAGATCGTGGATCTTTCCGCTGCTATCTCACGTGCTTCATCGAGGAGGTCGACAGAGTCTTCGAGAGCGGCAATTGATTCCGCCTCACTGTATGCTATGACCCTTGGGGCCTTGTAGCATACTTCTGCAGGTGGTACTGCCTCGGCACCGTGTACCATGAAGAATGAACTATACCCTATGGTGTTGTTCGGAGTTGTACGCAGGATTCATAATACCAATGGTAACTCCTCGGGCCAGCACCTAGCAGCTCTTTCGAGCGGTCTGAGGAGTCTTTTCTTGATGCCGCTGTAGACGAGGCCGTTAGCCTTTTCGACTTGACCATTGGTCTGAGGGTGCGCCATCGAAGCGTAGCTGATGTTGATTCCCAGGTTTTCGTAGAATCCCGGAAATCGTTCGAGCTGAAGTTTGTTCTGTTGTCTGTGATGATGTTGTGCGGCACCCCAAACCGGAAGACGATGGACTTGAAGGATTTGATGGCGGTGGCCGCTGATTGGTTTGTCACCGGCATGGCCTCAATCCACTAGGTGAATTTGTCGATTGCGACGAGGAGGTAGACATACCCTCCAGGTGAAGATTTTTGCAGCTTGCCGACCATGTTGAGTCCCCATTGCGCGAAGGGCCAGGCCATGGGTATTGACCTGAGCTCTGCGCCAGGTGCGTGCGGTTTGTCCACAAATCTTTGGCAAGCATTGCACCTCTAGAAAATGTCCTTAGCATCGTGCATTGCCGTTGGCTAGTAGAATCCAGTTCGTAGAGCTTTGGCAACAAGGGCACGACTTCAGGCGTGATGGCCGCAAGTGCCTTCATTTATCTCAAGGAGGATGGCTCTTCCATCTCTGTTGGAGACGCATCGTTGAAGGACTGTGATGTTGTGCTTGTATAGTTCGCTGTTGATGATGGCGAAAGCCTAGGATCATCTCGCTATATCTCGCGCATCTATAGGGTCATCTGGCAACCTTTTGCTGAGCAGCTATGTGATGTATGGTTGTGTCTAGGATGGCTCGATCATCATGACGTCCATGGGGCCTTCGAGTTCTATCTCTTGCTCCACATCCTCAAGTGCTTTGAGTTCATTGGGTGGCGAAGCCCCCCGAGTCCTTTGACGTGTTGGTTTGTTGCTCTGGAGCCTTTGGCTTGATAGAGCATTCACAGATTTGCTCTAGGAATACTCCAGGTGGCACCGGGGCATAACTGGAGACAATGTTGGCGAGTGTATCCGCCTCTTTGTTGCTCTCGCGCCCAACGTGCCGCAGTTTGCAGCCGTCAAAGTCTCCTTCGAGTGCATCATAGAGGTTGCGGTAGGTGATCATGTTGTCACTCAGGGCATCGCACTGGTTCATGGTTTGATCCACTACCAGCTTAGAGTCGTCGTAGATGATGAGTCGTGTTTCTCCACACGCTTTGGCCATTCGCATCCCATGGAGTAAGGCCTCGTATTCAGGTTCATTGTTAGAGGCGTGGAACTGCATTCGCAGAACGTACCTCATCTTGTCACCTTGTGGTGATGTCAGGATGACGCCCGTGCCAGCTCCTTCTCGATGTTTTGATCCGTCGAAGTGCATTGTCCATAGATAGGGCATGTCTGGCGTGTGGGGGAGCTGGTTCTCCATCCAGTGGACGAGGCAGTCCAGGAGTACTTGTGACTTGATCGTGTCTCGCTTCTCATATGTGATGTCTCGTGGAGACAAATCTATCCCCCAAAGCGCGACTCGTCCGGTGGCGTCGGGGTTGTTGAGGATGTGCCCTAGTGGAGCATCATTCACCACAATGATGGGGTGCTCCTGGAAGTAGTGGCGCAGTCTTCGGGCTATCATGAAGACACCATATGCTTTGTTTATCAACCAATCTTCCGGCTTTGTACTGTCGTCATACGTCTTTGTGCCTCTAGGTAACTGTAAGTTAGGTACCGGAGGATCCTTCATGATCCGGGGCCCAAAACACGTAGGACCCAGGGGACCTTGACATTCAATCTGTTCCGACCTATACAGCCGATCCAGTTTTAATCTGGCATCATCAGGCATCAAATCCCTGCTTCCCAATCTTGACCCTATCACATGATAGTCCGGCCTTGGGTATCCTGTGTTCACCATTTCAGAATCTCCATCGTTATACCGGTCTTGCTCTCGTGGAGCACCTCTCTGTTGCATACCTGGGCCGACACTTTGCTCTTGCCTTGGTATATTCCGTTGATGCGGTTGTCCTGCCGAGTTGCGCTATTTGGCATTGCCATTTACAGCATTTCCTTGACCGGCATTGCCTTGGTCACGGTTACCTCGGCCAGCTTCACCTCGGCTCACACTCCGTCGATCATCATTTCTCTGTACTTCTTTTCCTTTCCCTGCCCTTGTCGGGTCATACGGGACGATCTGTTTGTTCCTCCTGGCTGAGGTTACTACCTCTTCTCTCCTAGGACCACCATGAGGAGACGATGCAGCTCCAGCGGACTTCTCCGGGTTACCCACCGCCGAATGAACGATGTTGGAGGCCCCAGCTCTCTCCGGGTTATCCCTGAGCAACTCCTCATTTTGCCTGTTCGCGATCCGAACCAACTAATTGACCCTATCTTGCTATCTTTGGCGGGCTTCACCCGTCAGACCTTCTAACTCGGATGATTTAGCTTCGCTGCCACGAGGTTTTTGCGGGGTACTATACTTGGCATTACGGACAAATAGTTTTCTGACTCCTTAATCCTAGTATCACCCTCTTTGTTCATTTCACTCATGAGATTTCTACCCTTTACTTTTATAGCATCTACTTTATTTGCCTTTGCATACTCATGCAGTGTCATGTTCAATGACTGCTGAGCCGTGGCTATCTTTTTCGCTCCCTCTAGAATTTTTTGCCTAGTTTCCTCTAGCTCGTCTTGTGCCTGAGCCGGATCTACCACTGCTACTACGGGGTTTGCCAAGCTATCCATCGCTTCTCGTAGTACATTCTCTGGCCTCTCTAGTGGAGGACCTCTACCTTTCCTCGGTGCCTTAGGCGTTACCTCCGAATCTGGTGCCGGATCTTTGCTTGCGCCAGCGCCAGGCGCAGTCATCATCACCTCAGCACGGTCCGGGGAGCGAGTGATACGCGCCCCATGAACCACGCTAAGGGGTGGCTCGCCTGCCTCGACGACGTGCCACGGATGAACGCATGACACATCGACAACAACGTAGACCTTGTGCGCCCCGAGCTTGACGAAGAGGCCGTTGCAGGGAAGAGGGCGCTTGCCGAAGCAGCCAGCGTTGTCGCTGACAAAGTCCAGAGAGGCTGAACGAGCCCGGAGACGATGCGTTCGCCGGTGCCGATGAGGTTTCCCGTCCGGATCTTGACCCCTTCTAGCGCCGCTAGCCCCAAGGTGGGCACCAACTGTCGTGGTGGTGTCACGGCAGATGCCATGGATAGGCTAAAGGTGGGGACTAAATGCACTAGGGGAATCCAGGGCGGGATAGTGTGGTGATTCCACACACAGTAGCTTTGTATTCAATTCAGTTCCAAGGTTTACAAGTGCTCCTTGAGCTGTATTAGGGAGAGGAGGAAGAATAACTCTCTTACTCTCACCACTCACTAGCTCTCCATCACTTGCTAGAAGAACATAACCTCTAAAGACTAACTCTGTAAAACTCAACCCAATCGAGATCAACCCTTTCTACAGAGGCCCTAGCCCTCCTTATATAGGGAAGGCTAGGTCTCCAATTAGGGCATACGTGGTGGCATATTCCAGGGAATATGCCTCTTCCCAAAGTAGTAAGCCGACCGGGTCACTTTTCCCCCGCGTCATCCATGCAGAGGCTACGTGAGCCTCTGCGCCGCCCGCGTCAGCCGACATTGGCATCGTCACCTTTGTCGTCCACGCCTCGGTGGTCCTGCCTCTGTCCGCTTCGCTCACGCTCAGCGTACAAGGGTCTCCTTTGACCAGCAAGATACCTTCCTTCTCCTACAAGCTTGATATGACCCAGATCGTACATAGTCGATCCAGCCACCCCTTTTCCTGCATACAAGTTAGATTCATCCATCCGACTTACGGCTTAAGTCGGTTGAGACCTAGTTAGGTGGACATCCCCTGGTCCGGGTTACCCCGAGATTCGGCCTGCCCTGAGGTGACTTGGCCAGCATTCGCTTTGACCTTGCCGTACCTCGGCTAACTCGGCCATTATACCCCGGCGTGACCCTACCCGGGGGTATCCCCCCAACATTAGTCCCTGAAGCTGGTGCGGTCTTAGCTGTCTTATCCGCTAAGGTCACAACCGGTTCAATTTCACTGAGCTTTTGAGTTCCTTTTCCGAGTTACCTCCTTATCTCGGATTCCATGGGTTTACTTTCCCTTGGCACATCCCAAGTTTTCACTTGCTGGCCGGGTTACCACATTCTCATCCGGGTCATTCTTCCTTCTCTCGTACGCTTCCCCACGTGGAGGCTAATCATTAGTTTGCCTCATTTTAAGGGCCAGCAACTGTAACCGCCGTAGTTATTGTCAGCAGTTACTGTGTGCATGTTACATCATGCCTGCCTCCTCGTTAACTGTATCACTGTGTCGCGTCATGGGATCCGCTACGCCCTGTGGTCCTTCGTGTGGCTCATCGCTGATTGGTCAATCCGGGTTATACACGGCCACAACGTGTGGCACACCCGCATAACACGATCCCACTACCCCCTCGAGGGAGTGGTTAAATAGGGGAGGGGCGCGCCCCTTGGGTCTTTTCCCCACTTCCGCGCCCCTCTGCCTCTACTTCTTCTTCTTCTCCCGCGACAGCGCCGCTGCCACCGCGCCTGAGTAGCAGCGCCGCTGCCGCACTGCCTCCACGCTCACCAGCGTCGCCGCCGCCTCTGCGCATCTCTTCCGCCACGGGTCGCTGCTAGTCTAGGCCACTGCCACCCACCGCCGCTAGCGCTAGTGAGGGCAATGAACTCAAGATGACTGAGGAGGAGCTCGCCGTTGTCGAGTAGGAGATGGAGCAAGATGCTGCGAGCGCCGACCGTGGCGCGTGGGCAGGCTCCTGGGTATGCCAGGATGACCTGGATTGGCTCTACCGCACCAGGCGCATCCCGGAGGGCGTCACCGCACGCCTCGCTTCCTCCGAGCTTACCCCCTCACCCAATCCGGGTGAGTATGTGGTGTTCCTATCTCATTTTCAACACGGATTTGGTCTGCCAGTGAGCGACTTTTTCCACGACTGGTTAAACACATACGAACTCCAGCCGCACCACCTTCTAGCCAATGCCATCACATCTCTCTCTGCCTTCGCCTCCACCATCGAAGGTTATGTCGGACTATGGCCCATGAAGGGGCTCTGGATCCGGTTCTTTGGCCTTCGCCGGAACGTGATTCCGAACATCCAGCTTGACCTGGAGGACAAGCAGCTCATGCAGTTCGGTGCTGCGTCAATTTCTCCTTGGAGGCTGTCCGTCTTCCCCTGAGTCACTGGGCTAGACTCTTGCAAGGGATGGGCCCGGACTTTCTTCTATGTCCGGAACGACACTACTGAGGATCTGATCCGGTTGCGCCCTTATGCTCCGGGTCCTCCCAATCCGGAGCTATGGGACGTGGTCCCCAAGAAGCCCACCGTCCTGGCGAACCAGGTCAACAAGAGGTTTCAGGAGTTGAAGGACCTCGGATTGCGCAAAGAGGATGCCATGATCACATTTGTGCGCAATCGGATCTCCCCCCTCCAAAAGCGCACGCATAAAGTCTGTCACATGAGCTGGGGCCATGACCCCAACCGGACCTCGTCTTTCGAGTTGAGCAACACAGAGATCTACTGCCGGGTCAAGGCCCTCTTCACCACCCATAAGGACTTCTCCTCTGAGTGGATGTGGGGAATGGAACATTATTGCCGAGATAGGCTTCCTCCCGTGGTAAGCTTCATGCCGCAAACTTTCTCCAAATTAAATCATATGTCGGTCGCTGTTGTATATTTAACTCTGTTGTCTTTTCTTTCCTTTAGCAATTCCTTCAGCAAACTATCGAGGATGGCACTGAGCCCTCCCTCAAATGGGCGCCTGACCGGGATACCTCTGACGAGGAGGAACCGGATCAGGAGATGTTCCTCCCAATGGCCGACGCGACCCACCAATAAAATCTCTTCCATTAGAGATTGGCCCGACGATGAAGATGACTCGGATGTTGAGGTGATGGAAGCATTTGACGCTGTCCCCCTTTCTTATGCTTTTCTGGCATCAGCTAACCCCGGTGGGCAGATCCATGAGGACCCTCCCCTTGCTGTGAGTGATCTTGTTCCGGTTGCACCGAAGAAGAAAAGGGGAGCCGCATCAACTTCTTCCTCTGGACCTTCTCAGCCAGCCAAAAGGCGAAAGAAGTCTAGGGACAAAACTGCCTCCAAGCCTGCAACCAAGGCCCCAGCACGAAGGGCTCGGAAGCCCAAAGAGCCCCTGACCTCGGATGAGTAAGCCTATTATCCCTCTGCCATTTACTTGTTCTTCTATTGTTATAGTTTCTCATCCGACACTGTTTGATTCGGCAGGGCCGCAGTGGAGGTCCCACATAGTGGATCCGGCATTGCCTCCCCGCTCCGACACAGCCATTCTCCCCCTCGTGGCGACGATTCACGCCCGTTGAGCCCAATCCCGGAGGGTTTGGCGGCTGCTCCGGGTTCCAGCCCACCTCGTCAAGAGGAGGGCAACCTTGGAGCGGGGGAGACTGGCTCTGCCGAGGCAGCGGCCACCACTACTTCGGCTCCACCGCAACCAGCTACCACCGAGGTTACCTCAATACCTCCACCGAAGAAGAAACCAGCACCAGCACCAACTCAAGCACCAGCAGCAAAAGCAACAGCAGCAGCACCAAGCCCCTTCGCCTCGTCCGAGTCTTCTCAGTCTCGGCGAGAAAGCACCAAGGCAGCTCCCAAGGGTAAATCTGCTGCAATAACTTCCACTTCTCAGCAGCAACCTAAGGGCAAGAAGGCCCCTGCCACCACCAGGGCAACGTCCATCGAGGCTAGACAGCGCACACTCGCGTCCATGCTTTCGAAGAAAACTCCACCACCGAAGGACGTCCCTGCCGACCCAGCTGATGTGCAACTCGTTTTGCACACCAGCCCTGCTCTTGCCCATGTTGAGAGGAGGGAAGCACATGCCAAGAGCCTAGTGGCGCCCCACATGCTCAGCGGCAAACGATACCCTCCGACCTTGATCGAGTTCGTGAACAACTGGAACAAGGCGGAGTTCGTCCACAACGACGATCTCCCGGAGAAGTTTGGTCCCGCCAAATTTTCTGCTCAAATGAACACAGCCGCTAAGGAAATTAACCTTGCGGGTCGGATGATGAAGGTACGTTACTTCACCTTTTCCTTAGCATGTTGTATATATTAGTGATATAACCATTAGTCCCTGAGCCTCCGGGGGAGTAACTTGTTACTCGGCCGGATGCTCCTTAGATAACTAACGTAGCTCCTTGATAACTTCAAATATGCACACATCTAGAGCTGGGTTAAGTTCCACTTGGCCCGGATTTCGTACATTTCGAATATGCACACACCTAGAGTCGAGTTAAGTTCCACTTGGCCCGGATTTTGTACACTTCGAATATGCACACACCTAGAGTCGGGTTAAGTTCCACTTGGCCCGGATTCTGTACATTTCGAATATGCACACACCTAGAGCCGGGTTAAGTTCCACTTGGCCCGGATTTTGTACACTTTGAATATACACACACCTAGAGCCGGGTTAAGTTCCACTTGGCACGGATTTTGTACACTTCGAATATGCACACACCTAGAGCCGGGTTAAGTTCCACTTGGCCCGGATTTTGTACACTTCGAATATGCACACACCTAGAGCCGGGTTAAGTTCCACTTGGCCCGGATTTTGTACATGAATATGCACACCTAGAGTCGGGTTAAGTTCCACTTGGCCCAGATTTTGTACACTTCGAATATGCACACACCTAGAGCCGGGTTAAGTTCCACTTGGCCCGGATTTTGTACACTTCGAATATGCACACACCTAGAGCTGGGTTAAGTTCCACTTGGCCTGGATTCTGTACATTTCGAATATGCACACACCTAGAGCCGGGTTAAGTTCCACTTGGCCCGGATTTTGTACACTTCGAATATGCACACACCTAGAGCCGGGTTAAGTTCCACTTGGCCCGGATTTTGTACACTTTGAATATGCACAAGACTAAGCTATATTTTTGTACTCTTTTCAGGTGACCACCAACCGCCGGAGCGCTGAGTTTCAGCGTCTCCTGGACACTCACAAGATGCTGCGCGCAAAGCATAATGCACTTCTCGCTGGAGACGAGAAAAGGGGTAAGTTCTCTTCTTGACATTTTTCCGTGTTTTCTTCCTATTTTTCTGCCGAACTAACCCATCATTCGGTTTTTGCAGCTGGGGTGGAAGCTGAGAATATCCTCATGCAGAAGAATATTGACCAGATCAAGGGTAAGTTATTTTTGTGCGACCTTGCTATGCTTTCTATCTCCTTTTCTCCTTGGCTCGGCGAACATTCATACCTCGGCTTTGCCGGGTCAACAAACTATTTCAGCATTGCTGGAAGATAGTGTGCCCATGCCTAATATGATGCTGCATTTTCTCGAACAAGCAGGGCAGCATCAGGCTGAGCTCAAAAACAAAGATGATGAGCTTGCCCTCCTTCGAACCAAGGATGACGAGATTGCCAAGCTCAAAGCAGATATGAAGAAGTTGAAAGCGCAGCACCAATCCGAACTGCAAAAAGCTGGCCAGGACTATACTGAAGAGCGCGAGCGCCTCAATCTTCAGATTGCCAAGGACCGAGAACTTCTCCAGGAGGCCGACATCAAACTTGAGTCGGCGAACACTGAATTTGTGCAGCTTCACAAAAGGCGTGATGACTGTACCAAGGAGTTGACCCGGATCCACAACCATATTTCACATAAGCTCCTTTCCCTCATCTGGCATATTTCTCCAGGTTACTTCACATGTCTTTTCTTTACCTGCTTCTCTTGTTTTGTTTTCAGGCAAATTTCCAGAGGGAAATGCCATTGCGAGCACCGCTGTTGCTAAGTTCCGCCGAGAGAGGGGTACCCCCGTTGCTCCTGACGCTGAAGAGATTCCCTATGACATGGAGGACCTGTTGGTCAGCTTGTCTTCTCGCGTGGAAATCGTGAAGAACTATGGCAAGGATATCCTTGACGTTGCAATCCGAATCTTCAACACTTTTTGGCCTGGAGAAGACACTCTGGAGGGAACCGCAGTTCTTGTTGATAAGTTGATGGAATGCGAGACCCAGCTCGACCTTTGGAGGGAATCCGCTGGACGCACCGGAGCTGAGATCGTTCTCCACTACGTGCTCACGTGGTACGAGAAGATCGACCTCAACCTCCTAGCGCGCATGCGCACCGGATCCAAATGGACCAGTGACCTAGAGTGGGTAGCTCGGCGCAAGGCTTGCGCCCATAGCCTCATCGAATATGCTCCCATTCATGAATGGAATGAGGGTCCAAGCTCCCTTGGTGGCGCGGATGATGAAAACGCTGAGAACATTGAAGATGGCTTGGATGAGGACGAAGAGGACGATGCCTCGGACATCGAGGACAGCGAAGATGACGCCAAACTTCCTCCTCCTGCTGCTCCTTGAGTGAAAAAACTTTAAAGTTTATCAGATCCCCGGTATGCCAGGTGGAATTGTATCCAGTACACAAGTGATATTTTGCTACTAAGTTCTTATGCCGGATTAACTTGGGCGTAGTCCCCGAGTTTCATTTTCTTGTTCATCCAATCTTTTGGCTCGGTTCGTGTCTACCTTTATTTGGTTTTACGACTTACGAATCCGAGCTTCAAAAATTGTCTTAACAATACTTGGAAACTTTAGGCTTAGCTCAAAATAATTCAGCATAATAATTCGAAAGTAAACACAAGGTTAGTCCGAAAAACAAACATCGGCTCGATTAAGTTCTTTTCCTTAGTCGTTTTTCATGTGCTACGCAATTCCAAACTTGTTCTCTTGCCTGCCATGAAGCCAATTCTTGTTGGACATCAGCAAGTCGAAGAGTTGGGTTCTTGGTGCTCACACATTACTAATCTGGCCTAAGTAGAACAACTTACACCAGCCGACGTATAAACAATAAATACAGAAGACAATGATCATTATTAAGGCAGTCCCCGAGTTACTGCTCGAGGTGCCAACATTTCATTGATAAGCTCCTTGCCGGCATACATACCGACATATGAGAGACTCGGATACATACACTTCTCTGCTAAGTGTAGAAAGGACGAAGTAGAGCTACATTCCATGGACGCTTAGATTCCTTGCCGGACCTGTCCGCCTTGTTCTTTTCCTGTGGTTTTGCATCAATAAGCTAGTAAGAATCATTGTGCAATGCTTTGCTCACAATGAATGGCCCTTCCCATGGGGGGATAACTTATGCATGCCAGCAGTACGTTGTACCAACCGGGGTACCAGATCACCTTCCGAGAAGACTCAGGGGTTTACTTTCGGGCTATGATAGCGTCGGAGATTTTGCTGATATATGGTGGATCTGGACAATGCCAATTCTCTCGCTTCTTCCAGCAGATCAACATCATTTTGTCGGGCTTCTT
Source organism: Avena insularis (assembly GCA_023614405.1). Lineage (NCBI taxonomy): Eukaryota > Viridiplantae > Streptophyta > Magnoliopsida > Poales > Poaceae > Avena > Avena insularis. The sequence continues at coordinate 257,468,388 of CM042690.1, read as the reverse complement.
GCACTTCGGCTTCTGTGTATTGGGTGACCCTAGGAGAGTCATGCTCTATGTCGGCTGGTAATACAGCTTTTGCCCCATATACCAGAAAAAATGGCGTATAGCCTGTTGATCGATTCAGAGTTGTTCTTAAACTCCACAATACCGCTAGTAGTTCTTCTATCCAGCACCCTCTGATCTTTCTAGCGGCTCAATGAGCCGGGGTTTTATCCTGGATAATACTAATCCATTGGATCTTTCCACTTGTCCGATTGATGTAGGATGTGCTACCGAGGCAACGTCCAGCCGGATCTTCTTATCTCGGCAGAATCACGCAAATGCTCCTTCAGCAAAATTTGTGCCATTATCAGTTATGATACTGTGAGGATAACCGTATCTCAAGATGATGTCTTTGAGAAATGTCACGGCCGTAGCTCCATCACACTTTATTATTGGCTTTACTTCAATCCACTTTGTAAATTTATCCACCATGACCAAGATGTGAGTCATATTTCCCCTTGCTGGTTTGAACGGGCCAACCATGTCCAAATACCATACGGTAAATGGCCATGTGATTGGTATGGTCTTGAGCTCCGACATTGTCATATGTGTCTTGGTAGCATACTTCTGACAACCATTACATTTTCGTACCAAATCTTCTGCTTGTTCTAAGGCACTTGGCCAGTAGAATCCATGTCGGAAAGCTTTTGCCACCAAGGATCGGGACGAGGCATGATGACCACACTCCCCTTGATGTATATCTCGAAGGATGTCAAGCCCTTCCTCCGGGTCAACGCACCGCTGGAGGACATTGGTCACACTCCTTTTTTATAGCTCGGAATTAATGATTGTGTATGCCTTTGCTCTCCTATGAGTTTGCCTGGATAGCACCTCCTCAGTGGGTAAAGTTCCATCTTTCAGGAATTGAAATATAGGTAGTGCCCAAACTGGTATTTGTCGTACCGGGAACACATCCTCATCAATTTCCATCTGATCCACCGGCATAACTTCAACCGGATCATGCTGAGCAGTCCCCGGGTCTTGCGAGGCAGTCCCCGGTTCTTGAGGAGTCCCGGGTTCTTGAGGCAGTCCCCGGGTTTCGCGCACCACCTCCCATGTCAATGTCCATGGGCACAGCTCCGGACTCCGGATCCTCCGGGACATAAATTGAGTCGGTTTCTGGGGACGGTCTGATGGATGGTTTTCTGAGGTGTTCTAATGCTACACCCGGTGGAATTGCTTGTCAAGTTGATCCGAGCTTCGACAATACGTCGGCAGCCTCATTTTCCACCCGGGGTACATGGCGAAATTCGCATCCCTCAAAATAACGGATATCTTACGCACATGGAATCTGTATAATGCCATGTTTGGATCAAGAGCGTCCCACAGCCCTGACACTTGCTGAACTACCAAATCCGAGTCGCCAAAGCATTGGATCCGATGTATCCCAATTTCTTTTGCCACTTTGAGCCCATGCACAAGTGCTTCATATTCAGCGACATTGTTCGATGTTGCGAAATGGATTTGTAGCACATACTTCAACTGGTCATTCTTTGGCGAGGTAAGCACAACTCCGGCGCCTAACCCGGTTTTTGTTTTTGACCCGTCAAAGTGCATTCTCCAGTAGTTCGGATCTGGTAGCGGTGGTTCATATTGCACCTCGGCCCAGTCCACAAAAAAGTCGGCCACAGCCTGAGACTTGATTGCTTCTCTTCTGTCATATTGTGGCGCATAAGGAGCTAGCTCAATTGCCCATTTCGCAATCCTGCCACTTGCATACTTGTTACTTATTATCTCGGATATGGGAGCTTCACATATTACCTTGATAGGGTGCTCCTCAAAATATTGCTTTAGCTTCTTTGCCGACATGTACACACCATACGCCACTTTCTGATATTGCGGATAATTTTGCTTTGATGCTGACAATACCTCGCTCAGATAATATACTGGCCTTTGCACTGACTTACCCTCTTCGTCACGCTCTACCACGATTACTGCACTTACAACTCGGTTGGTTGCGGCTATATAGAGCAACATTGGCTCCTTTGATAGTGGAGAGGCTAACCCGTGCGATGGCTAACATTTTCTTTAATTGGATAAAGGCTTCATTGGCCTGCGGCGTCCAAATGAACTTGTCTGACTTTTTCATGAGTTGATAGAGAGGCAATGCCTTTTCTCCCAACCGACATACAAACCGACTTAACGATGCGTGCAACGGTGAACTTCTGGACATCGTTAAGACACTTCGGCAGTTCCATTCGCTCAATGGCCCGGATTTTAGTTGGATTGACTTTGATACCTCGACTGGAGACAAGAAATCCGAGTAATTTTCCAGCCGGGACACCGAAGGTACATTTTTCTGGGTTAAGCTTCATCCAGAACCTCCTTAGGTCCACGAACGTCTGCCTGATATCGTCAAGGAGCGTTTTGCTTTCCTTGGTCTTGATAACCACATCATCCACATACACCTATACATTTTGACCTATTTGGTCGTGCAAACATTTTTGCATACATCTTTGGTACGTTGCCCCTTCATTACATAAACCAAATGGCATGGTGCAATAGCAATAAGCCCCATACGGAGTGATAAATGCAGTTTTTATTTGATCATCCGGATTCAGGGGTATCTGGTGGAAACCAGAGTACGCATCAATGAATGACAATAGTTCACATCCAGCAGTTGAGTCTATGACCTGATCTATTCTTGGCAGTGGAAATGGATCTTTTGGACACGCCTTATTCAGGTTCGTGTAATCGATACACATACGCCAAACCACTGCCACATTCGGATAATCCTTCTTCTTTTCCACCAGCACCAGATTAGATAGCCAATCCGGGTAAAGAACTTCCATGATAAATCCTGCTGCCAGTAACCGAGCTATCTTGTCTCTAATGAATTTTCTCCTATCTTCGGTGAAGAGGCAGAGAGGTTGCTTCACTGGCCTTGCTCCGGGTCTCACGTTCAAAGAGTGCTCGGCCAACTCCCTCGGAACACCTTGCAAGTCCTGTGTGGACCAAGCAAAAATATCCTGATTCTCACGGAGGAAGTTGACGAGCTCGCTTTCCTATTTATCATTTAACCCGGCACCAATTGTTATGGTGCGCTCTAGGAACATATCATCAACAGGCACTTTCTTGGTATCCTTTGTGGCTTGGAACGAAAGACTACCATGTGGATTACTCAACACCGGCATATATTGCTGCGCGGACTGAGCCAACGCCGCCACCTCTTGAATTTTTCTTTTCTCTTGCACAATCACGAGTGACTCGGCTAGGTTAGACCCGGCTGAGGCACACTCAATAGAACGTCGGAAATCTCCAGCAATGGTAATCACTCCATTTGGCCCGGGCAACTTCATCTTCAGATAACTGATGTGGCAGCTTGCCATGAACTTGTTTAGTGCTGGTCTTTCGAGTAATGCGTGATACGCACTCTCTAAGTTCACCACTTCAAACTCCAAATTCTCAGTTCGGCAGTTATCTCTCGTGCCGAACAATACGTCAACCCGGACCTTGCCTATGGGCTCACAAGAAATGCCTGGCACAATGCCATGGAAAGTTGTCCTTGTAGCTTGGAGCATGTTCTCCAAGATACCCAACTTGCACATTGTATCCGCATACATGATGTTAATGCTACTTCCATTGCCAATCAGTACCTTGGAGAACCTCACATTGATGTTAGACCCAATGAATGCCGGGTCTAGCACTAGCGCATATGAACCAGGACTCAGCATAAGCTTGGGATGATCTTTGATGCTCCAGGTAATTTCCTGGTCCGACCAAGGCATATACCTCGTCACTGCTGGCATTACCGCATTGACCTCCATATGTCGGCGCTGCAAGCTCTTTCTATCTGTTTCCTTAGTGGTAAACACACAGTAACTCTGATGATACTCCCTGTACTCATTCCTCCCCTCATTTCCAGGGTACCTCTGATCCGGCTGATGCTGGTCTTCCACTTGATGCATTGCATCCCTTCTCTCATGGTTATCATACCTCGGCGGAGGGGGAGGCAACATTAGCTGTTGCGTGTTCGCTCCGGAGAGCAATTGCTGCCGGGGTAACTCCTGCCGAGGTTGATCATTCCGAGGTGCCTGAGCATTCCCCGAACCACCTTGTTCTATCTTACGCATCCACTCACATTGCCTCGTTGTATGACCCGCTGGGTTACTCGGATTTGGCGTGTGAAATTTACACTGCTGGTCCAACATTGACTCATAAGTATACCTTGGATGGTCCTTCTTTTCCTGCCACTGTTTCTTCTGCTCTGGCGTCCAAGTTTTCGTGCCATCATTTCTCGGTGTCCATTATTGGCCCCCAGTTTTCTGACATTGATTTCCCCCTACTCCGGGCTGATCTTGATTCACAGCAGCAACTTGTTGCGAATTATACCGGTAATCCGGTTTGTCATCTCTTCTTTTACCCCGGTAGTCATTCCTACGGGATGACCCGGCTCCATCTCTCTGGTAGCACTCCTTGTTTGACTCGTTTGACACGAGCCTAGGTTGAGTCGGATCACCCAAAGCATACGAATCAGCAATCCGGATTGTCTCTGCCAATGTAGTTGGCATATCCCTTTGCAATCTTTGCCACAACATGCTTGCATATCTGCATCCTTGCGCAAACCATGCTATGGCCTGTGACTCGATCACGCCCTCACACGAGTTTCTCACGGTACACCACCGGGTTAAAAACTCTCGGTCCGTCTCGTTCGGTCTCTGCTTACACATAGCTAGGGCCTGTGGCCTGTTTGGCCTCTGATACGTACTTGAGAAATTGCTGATAAACATTTCCTCAAAATCGATCTAGCAGTTAATACTTCCGGGTGGCAAATTGTTTAGCCATACCCTTGCTGGCCCCTCCAACATCTGGGGTACATATCTCACAGCCCATCTCAAGTTGCCTGTAGCATTTTTCACAAATGTAGCATAGTTTATCAACCAATCTTCTGGCTTTGTACTGCCGTCATACGTCTTTGTGCCTCTAGGTAACTGGAAATTAGGTACCGGAGGCTCCTTCATGATCTGGGGCCCAAAACACATAGGACCCAGGGGACCTTGACATTCAATCTGTTCCGACCTATACAGCCGATCCAGTTTTAATCTGGCATCATCAGGCATCAAATCCCTGCTTCCCAATCTTGACCCTATCACATGATAGTCCGGCCTTGGGTATCTTGTGTTCACCATTTCCGAATGTCCATCGTTATACCGGTCTTGCTCTCGTGGAGCACCTCTCTATTGCATACCTCGGTCGGCACTTTGCTCTTGCCTTGGTATATTCCGCTGCTGCGGTTGTCCTGCCGAGTTGCGCTATCCGGCATTGCCATTTACAATGTTTCCTTGACCGGCATTGCCTTGGTCACGGTTACCTCGGCCAGCTTCACCTCGGCTCACACTCCGTCGATCGTCATTTCTCTGTACTTCTTTTCCTTTCCCTGCCCTTGTCGGGTCATACGGGACGATCTGTTTGTTCCTCCTGGCCGAGGTTACTACCTCTTCTCTCCTAGGACCACCATGAGGAGACGATGCAGCTCCAGCGGACTTCTCCGGGTTACCCACCGCCGAATGAACGATCTTGGAGGCCCCAGCTCTCTCCGGGTTAGCCCTGAGCAACTCCTCATTTTGCCTGTTCGCGATCTGAACCAACTCATTGACCCTATCTTGCTATCTTTGGCGGGCTTCACCCGTCAGACCTTCTAACTCGGATGCAGTTGCCTCTGCTGCCCTGAGGTTTTTTGCCGGGGTACTATACTTTGGCAGCTCTACGGACAAACAGTTTTCTGACTCCTCAATCCTAGTATCACCCTCTTTGTTCATTTCACTCATGAGATTTCTATCCTTCACTTTTACAGCATCTACTTTATTTGCATTTGCGTACTCACGCAGTGTCATGTTCAACGACTGCTGAGCCGCGGCTATCTTTTTCGCTCCCTCTAGACTTTTTTGCCTAGTTTCCTCTAGCTCGGCCTGTGCCTGAGCCGGATCTACCACTGCTGCTACGGGGTTTGCCAAGCTATCCATCGCTACCCGCAACACATTCTCTGGCCTCTCTAGTGGAGACCTCCACCTTTCCTCGGTGCCTTAGGTGTTACCTCCGGATCTGGTGCTGGATCTTTGCTTGCGCCAGCGCTAGGCGCAGTCATCATCACCTCAGCACGGTCCGGGGAGCGAGTGATACGCGCCCCGTGAACCACGCTAAGGGGTGGCTCGCCTGCCTCGACGACGTGCCGCGTATGAACGCATGACACATCGACTGCAACGTAGACCTTGTGCGCCCCGAGCATGACAAAGAGGCCGTTGCGGGGAAGAGGGCGCTTGCCGAAGCAGCCAGTATTGTCGCTGACAAAGTCCAGCGCTCCAAAGCGCTGAACAAGCCTGGAGACGATGCGTTCGCCGGTGCCGATGAGGTTTCCCATCCGGATCTTGACCCCTGCTAGCGCCGCTAGCCCCAAGGTGGGCGCAAACTGTCGTGGTGGTGTCACGGCAGATGCCATGGATTGGCTAAAGGTGGGGACTAAATGCACTAGGGGAATCCAGGGAGGGATAGTGTGGTGATTCCACACACAGTAGCTTTGTATTCAATTCACTTCCAAGGTTTACAAGTGCTCCTTGAGCTGTATTGGGGAGAGGAGGAGGAAGAACTCTCTTACTCTCACCACTCACTAGCTCTCAGTCACTTGCTAGAAGAACATAACCTCTAAAGACTAACTCTGTAAAACTCAACCCAATCGAGATCAACCCTTTCTATAGAGGCCCTAGCCCTCCTTATATAGGGGAGGCTAGGTCTCCAATTAGGGCATACATGGTGGCATATTCCAGGGAATATGCCTCTTCCCAAAGTAGTAAGCCGACCGGATCACTTTTCCCCCGTGTCATCCATGCAGAGGCTACGTGAGCCTCTGCGGTGCCCGCGTCAGCCGACATTGGCATCGTCACCTTTGTCGGCCACGCCTCGGTGGTCCTGCCTCTATCCGCTTCGCTCACGCTCAGCGTACAGGGGTCTCCTTTGACCAGCGAGATACCTTCCTTCTCCTACAAGCTTGATATGACCCGGATCGTACATAGTCGATCCGGCCACCCCTTTTCCTACATACAAGTTAGATTCATCCATCCGACTTACGGCTTAAGTCGGTTGAGACCCAGTTAGGTGGACATCCCCTGGTCCGGGTTACCCCGAGATTCGGCCTGCCCTGAGGTGACTTGGCCAGCATTCACTTTGACCTTGTCGTACCTCGGCTAACTCAACCATTATACCCCGACGTGACCCTACCCGAGGGTATCCCCCCAACATAGCTGTTGGACGCCTTTGACATTCTTTGGCTTCTCCATGGCCAGTATGGCCTTTATTTTCTTCGGGTTAGCCTCGATCCCTCTCACGGAGATGAGGTACCCGAGAAGTTTCCTAGATGGTACGCCGAAGGCGCATTTGTCCGGTTTAGCTTGATCCGGTAGTGGTCGAGGTTATCGAAGGTCTCGTGGAGATCGTCGAGTAACGAGGCTTCCTCCTTAGTTTTGACGACTATGTCGTCGACATAGACTTGAATGTTACGACCAAGCTAGCTCTTGAGGCAGGCCTGCATACACCGCTGGTAGGTGGCCCCTGCGTTTTTCATCCTGAAGGGCATCGTTGTGTAGCAGAAGACACCGAAGGGCATGATGAAGGCGGGTTTCTCCTAGTCTTCCTCCTTCATTCGAATCTGGTGATAGCCTAAGTAGGCATCGAGGAAGCAAAGACGCTCGCATCCCGTGGTAGAATCGATTATCTGGTCGATCCACGGCAATGGTAAGTGATCCTTTGGGCAATGTTTGTTCAAGGCAGTGAAGTCCACACACATCCGCAGGATATCCATGTCCTTTTTAGGAACGAGTACGGGGTTCGCTACCCAGGTTCTTTCCTTGATCTCTCGTATGAAGTTAGCGTCGAGGAGTCTGTTGACTTCCATACCGACCACTTTTCCTCTTGGCTCCGATAGTCGACGTATTGTCTGCTTTACTGGTCTTGCTTCAGGATTTATGTTGAATGAGTGCTCGGTAAATTCCCTGGGAACCCCTGGCATGTCCGCTGGACACCAGGCAAAGATTTCCCAGTGCTCACGCAGGAATTCGATGAGCGCGAGTTCCTATGCGGGACTCAAGTTGTTAGCGATGAGGGCCGTCTTGGTCCGGTCCGTTGGATGGACCTAGACCTCCTTGGTGTGAACCGATGAGTCGAAGGACTAATCAGGTGATTTTGGCTTACTTGGAGGAGGTAGACTATTCTCGGTCGACTCCTTCAGCCTTTCCAGCTCCTCCTGCATTACGAAAGACTAGGAAATTCTATTGAATTCCATGTTGCAGCTATCCGACCTCTCGAAACATCCGTTGAAAGTGATAATGTCATTAGGGCCCGGCATCTTCATTTGCAGGTAGGCGTGGTGTGGCGCCGCCATGAACCTCGCGAACATCACATGTCCGAGGATGCAATGGTACTGTGATACGTTGCTAACGTATCTATAATTTTTGATGTTCCATGCTTGTTTTATATCTTCTTTCTTATGTTTTGTCCACACTTTGGAGTATTTTTATACACTTTCTTGGACTAACCTATTAACAAGATGTCATAGTGCCAACTGCCTGTTTTCTGCTGTTTTTGGTTCCAGGAAAGTCAGAAAATGAATATTCTATGAATTGGACGGGACAAAATCCAAAGTCAATATTTCACCGAGGGGGACATGGAGCCAGAAGACGAGACGGAGAGGGGCCAGAGGCTGGCCACACCACCTGGCCGTGCGGCCAGGCTTGGCCTGCGCCAGGGGGTGGTGTGGCCGCCTAGGGAACCCCCTCGGCCTCCCTCTTCGCCTATATATCGCCTCCAATACAGAAACCCTAAGTCCCCGATAAAAAATCCACGAAAGAGTCTATAGCCGCCGTCATCTCCATCCCTAGATCGGGAGGGATCTGAAGCTCTTCCCGGCACCCTGCCGGAGGGGAGATTTCACCCTGGAGGCCTTCTTCATCACCATGCAAGCCTCCGGTATCATGCATGAGTAGTTCATCCTTGGACTACGGGTCCATGTAGTAGCTAGATGGTTGGTTCTTCTCCTTTGTGCTATCATGTCTACATCTTGTGAGCTCCATTCATGATCAAGATCATCTATTTGTATTCCTACATGTTGTGTTTGCGAGCATCCGATGGATATTGAGATGCTATTTCAGATTGATTATTGATTCTATCATGTCTTTGTTATTTGTGATCTTGCATGCTCTCCGTTGTTAGTAGATATCTTAGCCAAGTAGATGCTAGCAACTCCAAGAGGGAGTATTTATGCTCGATAGTGGGTTCATGCCTCTAGTAACTGGGAAGTGATGAAATCTCTAAGGTACTAGATGTGCTGTTGCTACTAGGGAGAAAACAACAATCCTTTGTTCATAGAACAATCATATTGTTTACTTTACACGCAATGCTTAATGCAATTATCTGTTGCTTGCAACTTAATACTGGAGGGGGTTCGGATGATAACCTGAAGGTGGATTATTAGTCATAGATGCAGTTGGATTACGATCTATGTATAATGTTGTAATGCCCAACCAAATTTCATAGGAGTCAAGATGATTAGTATATGCACGTATGCTTTCTCGATGTTTGTCAATTGCCCCTCTGTAATTTGTTCACCCAACATGCCATCTATCTTAAGGAGAATCACCACTAGTGAAATATGGACCCCGGTCCTTTCTTTACCATCAATCTACAACTATTTACTATTTTCTATTTACTTTCTACAAGCTATTACTATCTTCCACACAATACGTTTAATCCTTTGTTTTCAGCAAAACCGATGAGATTGACAACCTCACTGTAAGTTGGGGCAAAGTTCTGTGGTTGTGTTGTGCAGGATTCCAAGTTGGAAACAACTCCTTGGAGGTGTTTCCTTGATCCTACTGGTTCGATAACCTTGGTTTCATAACTGAGGAAAAACTTGTTGCTGTGCTCATCATACCTTCCTCTTGGGGTTCCCCAGCGAGCTCGATATATTTTGGGCCATCAAGATATTTTTCTGGCGCCGTTGCCGGGGAGTCAAGGACATCTTCACAAGGGGAGTCCCTTGTAACCAATCTCTTTACTTTGTTTTATTTGTTTTGCTTAGTTTATTTCTGCTTTGTTTGCTTGTTTCTTTATCAAAAACACACAAAAATTAGCTATACTAGTTTGCGTTCTTTATTAAAAACACAAAAAAATGACTACTCTTGGAAACACTAAGTTGTGTGACTTCACTAGCACCAACAACAATGACTTCATGTGCACACCTATTGCTCCACCTGTTCCTGAAGCTACTTTCTTTGAAATTAAACCTGCTTTACTCAATCTTGTTATGAGAGAACAATTTTCTGGTATTGGTACTGAAGATGCTGCTGCTCATCTAAATAACTTTGTTGAACTTTGTGAGATGCAGAAGCATAGGGATATAGATGGGGATATTATTAAGCTTAAATTGTTTCCTTTCTCTTTGAGAGGAAAAGCTAAAGAATGGTTGCAATCCCTAACTAGAAATAGTATTGATTCTTGGACTAAATGCAAAGATGCTTTCATTGGAAAATATTATCCTCCTGCTAAGATTATATCTATGAGAAGTGAAATAATGAAGTTTATACAATCTGATAATGAACATGTTGCTCAAGCCTTGGAAATAATGAAATATTTGGTAAAGAATTGTCCCACTCATGGACTGATTGCTTGGATGATTATCCAAACCTTTTATGCAGGACTGAATTATTCTTCATGAAATCTACTGGATTATGCTGCTGGAGGCACCTTTATGACCATCACTTTGGGTGTTGCAATAAAGCTTCTGGATAATATGATGGTTAACTATTCTGAATGGCATACTGAGAGAGCTCCACAAGGTAAGAAGGTAAATTCTGGTGAGGAAACCTCCTCCTTGAGTGATAAAATTGATGTTATTATGTCTATGCTTGTTAATGGGAAAGCTCATATTGATCCAAATCATGTTCCCTTAGCCTCTTTGGTTGCTGAAGAATAGCAAGTTGATGTGAACTTTATAAGAATTAATAATTTTAGCAACAATTCCTACATGAATAATTTTGGTAATAATAATTATAGGCCATATCCTCCTAACAATGGTGATTCTTATGGAAATTCTTACAACAATAATAGAAGTGCACCCTCTGAACCTGAAGTTATGCTTAAAGATTTTATTAGTAAACAAACTGCTTTCAATAAAACTATTGAGGAAAAACTCTCTAATGCTAAAAGAAATATAGCATCATTGGCTGAAGCACAATCTTCTTTTAATAAAAGGGATGCTAAACCTGAAACTATTGAGAATCCTTTTGCTGCTACTAATGCCGTACAAGTTAGAATTGATGAAAATGCTAGACTATTAGCTAAATTGCATGCTAAGTGGGAAAGAGAAGATGAAATTGCTAGAAATATTAGTATTTCTACTATCACTACCACTAATGTTGAAGCTAGTAAACCCAATGGAACCTTTTATAATAACAATGCTGAAATTCTTCGAAATATGGGAAACAATAGCTCTACTACTTTAGATGATAATTATGATTTTGATCTTGATGGTTGCAACATATCTGAAGTTATTATGTTCCTACAAAAGCTTGCTAAAATTCCTAATGCTAGTGCTATGAACATGGCCTTTACAAAACACATTACTGATGCTCTCATAAAAATTAAAGAAGAAAAGATGAAACATAAAGCTTCTATTCCTGTGAAACTAGAAGATGGTTGGGAACCCATCATTAATATGAAAGTAAATGATTTTGATTTCAAAGCTTTATGTGATCTTGATAGTAGTGTTTCTATTATGCCTAGAAGGATTTACAATATGCTTGATTTGCCACCATTGGAAGATTGTCATTTAAATGTCCCACTTGATGATAATGCTAAAAAGAAACTCATGGGGAGTATTAATGATGTTATTATTATGGTTAACAATGCCTATGTCCTTGTTGATTTCTATGTTTTGGATGTTGAATGCAATGCTTCTTGTCCTATTACTTTGGGAAGACCTTTTCTTAGAACTGTTGGTGCCATTATTGATATGAAAGAAGGCACCATTAAATATCAACACCCACTCAAGAAAGGTATAAAACACTTCCCTAAGAAGAGAGAGAAGATTCCTTTTGCCTCTCCTATTAAAACAAAATTTGGTTTTAATGCTTCTTCATTTGAGAACAGTTGATTCTTTTCTTGCTTTTTAGGCCTAACTTAAAGGAGTTAAAGAAAAGTACTTATTGGGAGATAACCCAAAAGTTTTAGATGAGTCTTGGAAGTTATTACTTCTGTAAAAACTTTTCCTTATCCTTTTTATTTGCGTTTTGTGCCAAGAGTAACCTCTAATGAGAGAGAACTAATGCTTGGGAAAGTTGCTGTCCCGAAACAGATTTTTGTGCTTGGCTGTAAAAATTCATGTAAAATCTCTGTACATCGGTTTGAGCTATAATGTTTTGTGCTTCTGCCCCAGGTTATTATACAACTTTCGTTAGTTCAACACTTTTCGATTTGAGCAACAGAAGGTCTTCGAAACAATTAGTTTTTACCTGCTGGTCTATTTTGACAGATTTCTTCCATTATTTGCATTTGCTTCTTGTTGATTCCTTTTTGGATTCTTTTTGAGGAATTGAGACTTTTAAGGAAAGTGCTATAGTAGATTGTGTTTTAATGGAAGTTTTATTGGTGTTGTAACTGAACCCAAAGACTTATTATCTTGAGTACACTAATGTTTCTAATAAAGATTGTGAAGTTTTGTATGAAGGAAAAATTTCAGGTGTAAGGAAAGAATGATGTAATGAGATGAAGAGTGGACTAAAGCTCAAGCTCGGGGATGCCACCCGTTTCACCCCAAGAAATATCCAAAAAGTACAAGCGTCAAAGCTTGGGGATGCCCAAGGCATCCCCTTCTTCATCAATAAAAATCTCAGGTTTCTTCCAAACACTTCATTTTTATTGTTTCATGCATAGTTGTGTTGTTCTTGGAGCATCTTTGTTTTTTTGTTTTTGGTTTTCATTTGCTTGGTTTGCTTAGTTTTCTTGAATAAATTGGTTGTACCCTCTCATTCACACATTAGTTTTAAAATAAGTTTGGTTTGGATTGGAAAAGAGTAGGAAAAGCTCATGCTTAAGTGGTAAAAGGAGTTTGCTTTTGACTGTGGCCTATGCTTTGTCATGTCATGCTTGATATTATTTTGGCTTTATGCTTAGTGATTTTTGCTGTGGCATGACATGTTATAAACAATTGAGATTGCTTAATGTGCCTTGAAAGAATCATGCATTGTTCTAGCATATTAAAGCATAGTATCGTGGTATTCTCCTTTGATGCTTTATTTGGGTTGACTTGGAGCATGCTCACACCATGTTATGACTATCCCAAGTCACCATAGCCTTTATGATCCTTTAGTTTTCGACTTGTAATATCACTTTATGCTTTAATCAATGATGTTTTGTCGCTTTTTGCATGATTATGGCCATTATTTCTCTCTTAGTTGGTCGCTCCCAGTCTTTTGCTAGCCTCCATAACCAAGTATGAGTTCCACTCATGCATCCAACTCCAAATAAAACCAAGTTATTCCAAAGAGTCCACCATACCTACCTATTAGCATTTGCTATTCCAACTATATTCATGTTTTTATCTACCTTCCGAATTAAACTTGTTATGATAAAACTAGTGATTAAAGCTCTCACGAACTTGATGGCACACTTTGCTTTTCTTGCCCCTAATAAACTTGAACCATTGTGTCATCTATGTTGTATATGCTTTCACTTATACGTTGGTGATTAGCAGAACCATGCTGTCATGGGGAACGCTTTCAACATTGCACTTGTACATTGTACCAAGTTGATATCATGCTCTTTTGTCTATGGATGTCGTCGGTGTGAAATGAAAGGGGAGCTTGTAAGTCCATGGAGTTATGCATGTGTGTTAGAGAAACCCCTGGGCCGCTGGTCTAATCCATGCCTAATCATGGTGGAAACCTGCAGCGTAACCATAATGAGCAATCTATGAAGCATTCTTCTTATAAAAAAGGAGAAAGAGATTGAGAAAAAACAAAAAAAAAAGAGATGAGAAAAGAGGAAAGAGAGAAAAAAGCACCGTTTTCCCATGGTAAATAAGAAGATTGCTGAGATGCTCGTTGTCTGCTTGCCTTGCCATTTTGATATGGGGATTCTTCCGTATCATCGGGCAAGGGGTACCCCGTTGGCGGTTCTCTATGATACACATGTACTTACTATGACAAGAACTTACCGGTAACTAAACTTGAGCGGCCCTCGTATTCAAGGGACATGAGATTTCCAACTAATATTTTGTCAAGCATATACTCCATGGTTTGTTCACTTTAACCTTAATCACTTCAGGATGCTTATGATAGGGGCAATGAGAGCTGAAAGCTAATAAGTACCATAATATTTGGAAGCTCTTTATGAAACTTGAATCCCTGCTTCCTTCTATGAAGGCCTTTCTTTTACTTTTATGTTGAGTCTCCATCTTCTATCTTTATGCACCTATTGAGAGAGCATAGTGGCCATTCTTAGTTTAATGTGCATTGTCCCATGACTTGTTGATTGATGCATAACTTTGATATTGCTTGTTCTTAAACTATTTGTATCTAGTCACCCTTATGAACTTTGAAGGTGTCCTATGCATTTATGTTTTGCTACTATATGAGGGACAAACTGAATACCATTCTCATTATGCTTTCTTTATGTAAAACAAACAAATGTCTTGCAAAGCATTGTTATTCAAGAATCTTTTGTTTATGCCTTTTCATGTTACAACATAGTTGCTATGTCTTATTGTTAGAACTGTATCTTTCATGCTATGTTGAAGTACTATGATCCCAGCTATCAATGTTTTACAAATACTTTGATCAAATTTATGATGGTGCATGTCACCTCAAAAAATATTCTTTCTTTTTATCACTTACCTACTCGAGGATGGCAGGAGTTAAGCTTGGGGATGTTGATATGTTGCTAACGTATCTATAATTTTTGATGTTCCATGCTTGTTTTATATCTACTTGCTTATGTTTTATCCACACTTTGACGTATTTTTATACACTTTCTTGAGTAACCTGTTAACAAGATGCCACAGTGCCAGCTGCCTATTTTCTGCTGTTTTTGGTTCCAGGAAAGTTAGAAAATAAATATTCTCGAAATTGGATGGGACAAAAGCCAAAATCAATATTTCACCGAGGGGGACACGGATCCAGAAGACGAGACGGAGAGGGGCCAGAGGCCGGCCACACCACTTGGCTGGCCGGGGCCAGCCCGCGCCCGAGGTGGTGTGGCCGCCTAGGGCACCCCCTCGGCCTCCCTCTTCGCCTATATATCGCCTCCGATACAGAAACCCTAAGTCCTCGATAAAAATTCCACGAAAGAGTCTGTAGCCACCGTCATCTCCATCCCTAGATCGTGAGGGATCGGTGTGATGCGTGAGTAGTTCATCCTTGGACTATGGGTCCATGTAGTAGCTAGATGGTTGGTTCTTCTCCTTTGTGCTATCATATCTAGATCTTGTGAGCCCTGTTCATGATCAACATCATCTACTTGTAATCCTACATGTTGTGTTTGCGAGGATCCGATGGATATTGAGATGCTATTTCAGATTGATTATTGATTCTATCATGTCTTTGTTATTTGTGATCTTGCATGCTCTCCGTTGTTAGTAGATATCTTGGCCGAGTAGATGCTAGCAACTCCAAGAGGGAGTATTTATGCTCGATAGTGGGTTCATCCCTCTAGTAATCTGGGGAAGTGACAGAAATCTCTAAGGTACTAGATGTGTTGTTGCTACTAGGGAGAAAACAACAATACTTTGTTCATAGAACAATTGTATTGTTTACTTTACACGCAATGCTTAATGCAATTATCTGTTGCTTGCAACTTAATACTAGAGGGGGTTCAGGTGATAACCTGAAAGTGGATTATTAGTCATAGATGCAGTTGGATTACGGTCTATGTATAATGTTGTAATGTCCAATCAAATCTCATAGGAGTCAAGATGATTAGTATATGCACGTATGCTTTCTCGATGTTTGTCAATTGCCCCTCTATAATTTGTTCACCCAACATGTCATCTATCTTAAGGAGAATCACCACTAGTGAACTATGGACCCCGGTCCTTTCTTTGCCATTAATCTACAACTATTTACTATTTCTGTTTACTTTCTGCAAGCTATTACTATCTTCCACACAATACGTTTAATCCTTTGTTTTCAGCAAAACCGGTGAGATTGACAACGTCTAAGTTGGGGGTAAAGTTCTGTGGTTGTGTTGTGCAGGATTCGAAGTTGGAAACAACACCTTGGAGGTGTTTCCTTGCTCCTACTGGTTCGATAACCTTGGTTTCATAACTGAGGGAAAACTTGTTGCTATGCTCATCATACCTTCCTCTTGGGGTTCCCCAACGAGCTCGATATATTTTGGGCCATCATACTGTCAGGGCCAGTCCACCACTTCGAATTTGATGCGGTCTTGCCGGAAGTTTGCTGGCATGCTGAAGATGACGTCCAAGCTGATTTTGCCCAGGGGGTGTACGCCTTTCCTGGGACGATGCCGTGGAATGTTGTGTCGTAGGTTTCCAGGCATGACAGGGGGATTCACATGGCACGCAAGGTGCTGGCGAACATGAGGTTGATGCCGCTGCCACCGTCCATGAAGACGCGACTCATCTCGAAGCCGCCAATTTGCGCCTCGAGCACCAAAGGCAAGTGGCCTAGGCGAGGCACCTAGCGCGGGTGATCGTGCTTATCGAAGGTGATACAGGACTCGCTCCCGATGAGGTACTCAGTTGTTGAGGGTGGTGAATTGATCGCCAAATTTATTTGGCGAGTGATTGACTTTTGCACTCTATTGGAGGGGCGTCCTTTTTGGATCATGCCCATATTCCCCAGCGGTCATGGGTACTGCTCGCCTCCATTTTTCTAGACTGGCGCAGCTGTAGGTGGGGGTGGCGCATGTGGTGGTGGTGGTGGTGGCGCTCCGTGAGCCACGGCGCCCGGGGCAGCTCTGTAGCCTTGGTTTATCGCATCGTGATTCATCTGGGCCATGCCTTCATGGAGTCTGAGGAACTCGCGGTAGTCCTTCACGAGGTGACTGGATTTCTTCTTGCCGTCGTGCTTGTCAATGTAGAAATGAACATTGCAAGGTCCGGACAATTTGTCCTGGATAGAAGTTCCAGGTGCCTCATCAAGGGTACGGTGTTGCCATACTTGCGTGGTTTTCCCGCTGTCACGGTATCCACCACTATGGTATCCGCTGTTGCGGTTGGTGTCGTCGCGCTTGTCAGCGTAGCCAGCCGCAACCATATCAACTTCCTCTTGGTCCTCGTAACCGCGCATCCGGTATTTTCCTCTGTGATCGCCTTTGTGACCGAGGTCGTCATCATCGTGTGAGTGAGCACGCATGTTTTTCACCGAGTCATCTCCATCAGTCTACCTGTTCGCGATCTCCATCAGGTGGTCGATTGTTTTGGGCTTTGAACGGCCCAGATCCTCCCTGAGCTCTCTACCGCGTACACCGACACTGAATGCATCGATTGCGTGATCCTCGGAGATGTCCTATGCAGAGTTTTTGATGATGGACCACCTCTGAATGTATGAGTGCAACAACTCGCCAGTCTTTTGATAGCAGGCTCTTAATTGTTCGATTGATGTGGGCCTTTTGTAAGTGCCCTTGAAGTTACGCACAAAGCTGTAGACCAGCTCATCCCACCTGCGGATCGACCAGCGTGGGAGGTTGTTAAGCCATGCACGAGTGGCGCCTTGCAGCTGTAGCTGGAGGCATTGCATAGCCGTACTCGTGGTTCCACCGTGCAGCCTAACAAAGGAAATATGATCCTCTAGCCAGATCTTCGGGTCTTGGAGGCCGTCGAATTTCGGGTTCTCTGATGGGAGTTTGAACCCTTTTGGCATTCGCTTTTATCGTATGGCTCTGCTAAAGCAGCTAGCACCGCAGAGCTCCGTCCCATCATCCTCCGAGTCCGCCGAGCGGGCGCGCCTTACGCGTATCTTGTCGACCTTGCGTTGTGTGATGTCATCACGCGCGTCGTAGTTGTAGTCGTGTCGTCATGAGCGGCATTGCGGCGACAAGTCATGGTCGTCGTCGCTAGAGGACGAAGGAGAGTAGTATTTGGCTAGGGCCTTGCCTTTCCTTTGCTCCGGTGCTAGATCCTTGGTGATCGCAACTTCGACTAGTCCCAGGCCAGCAATCGTAGATCGGTGCATGGCAGACCGTGGGTCCCTAGTTGGCGGTTGGTTGTTAAGCAAGTACATGGTGACTACCGTCACCGCGGCCTACGGTGTTTTCGGGAGCATGTTGCCCCGCGTGTCCACCGTCATGGACGAGAAGTCGAGGACTCGAGTGGCCTCTTCTCGCTCCTTACCTATGAGGTGAGCCAGTCGAGAGTGTCTTCTGGCGTGTGCCTGGTCGTTGCCTCTAGAGGAGGATCCTCTGATGGAAGACAGCTAGGCTCGTCCACAGCCCTTCTGCGCTCGTCGAGCTGGGCGATTACTTGTTGCTGGCGCTTGAATTCCTCCTTAAGCAGCTAGTGATAACCCATCAACATCTCTTGTGATGAGTTTGGTGGTAGGGTGTTACCCCGTAGGGCCTCCCTGCAGCAAGCCCACTCAGCGTCGTTGATCTTGATCAGTACGCGCTCTCGGGTATGTTCATTCGCAGAGAGGTGCGGCTGATCTTCTGGGATGGGTCCTTCGCCAGGAGGACGACCTGTTGTCCCATTGTTGGTGGGGGCGATATTGGAGGGACCACCATTCGCGACTAGGTACCACTGCCAGTACCGGTGTTTTCCTAAGTGTCGCTGCCGTTGTCGCCCGTGTTGATGACATCACACATGTAATGGCTAGGGAAGCTGTTGCTCCTGTAGCTTTTAGATACGGAGCCATAGGCTCCATCTTCTGTGGCCAGATCACCCAGATCGGACTCGTGACTGCTGTCGTTGTCCATATTCCCGACTAATGTCGGGGCATTGAGCTTGCTCAGGGTGCCGATCGGCGGTGGAAACCATGATGCAAGAGCAATCGCGGGAACCTTCGGCTGATCAGGGAGGCGAAGTGTGCCCAGCTAACCAACTTGGAAGCATAAGCTTCTGATTGCCAGGCTGATTCCATCACCCACGGACTCGAAATCCGGGCGAGTGGCCGGCGTGTGTACGGTGAAGTCGAAGGTGCCGAAAAGGAGGTGAGTTTCCACTGCTGCAGAGTCGTAGATCGCAATTGATGGGGCCGAGGAAGCCACAACATCAACACTCATGTTCCCCATGGTCGGCGCCAATTGACAAGGGGTTAACTCATCAATGCCCATCGTTGATGGACTTAGGTTCGAGGAAGTAGGGAGTGCTGGAGGCATCGATCGGCTAGCAAACAAGCACACAGGTGACACGAGGTTTACCCAGGTTCAGGCCTCCTAGAGGACCCTACTCCTGCTTGTCTGCTCTTGGAAATATCGAGGAGTCGAAAGTTACATGGGTGCACAGATACAATATGGCGATGGTGTGGAAACTAGGGTTACGGGGTATCCTCCTCACCGCCCCCTCCTAGTCTTTATATAGATAGTCTAGGTCTCGGGATAGCAGGCTGAGTCGGTTACATATTAGGGTTTCCCCTTTAAACTTCTATCTTGTATTTTGCCGTGTTCTGCAAGGAGTCGAAGTCTCCCAGGTCACCCGAATCTCGACTAGGCCTTAGCAACGTCATGGGTTTCTTCTGGGTTGGACCGTATATGTTGATCATGAGTACTTTTAGAGTATGCCCGCGTCACCATTTGTATACAGATCTGAGGTTATTCCTTCCTCCATAACTTATTCCTAATATATGTAATAAGAACAAATGCTAAGGAATGATGTTGGTGGTCAACCTTTGGTTGCTGATTTGTTGCTTCTACTGGGATGGTATTGATCTTGATCAGATCTAGTGCTTGCTTTAGAACCCTACTGTGGTGCCTCCAATTTCTGGAGTGTGCATAGTAGGTGGCTGAGCTAGCCTAACTTGCTGCTTAAAGCTGGGTTGCAAACATGTTGGCATAGTATAGGTGGATGTGGAGATCTGGCCAGTGATGCACATGTTGAGGCCCTGATTTGGTTTGGATAAGAACATATACTTGTTTTGGCTTTAATTTATCCAGTGATAAACTTGCACTCCCTCTGAGTGTAGTCCAGAGGATTTACAACATTCAGGCCCACAACTTGATAGGAACAATTGATATACATGAGTTGAATGGTCAACCTGTTGTTGCAGAGTAGACAGGTGAATTTGGTGATGTTGTGGAAGGTCTGGTAGCTCTGCTTGATTAGATGTTGTTTGATCTTGTGCTTACACCATCTCTCCTCTTGATATAACTCCATCCACCACTCCTATCTTTAGGATCTCCTTCTCCTCCTTGTGATCATGGTCTGTCCTTTCTTAGTGGGATTGATCTACTAATGTTGATCTTCCTTTGGTTCTAGCCCTTGGATGGCTCCAATGAGCAACCAGAGGCTGTTGGGATGGTGGATTGGATCTGGTATTGTTCCTCATGATATGGCTGTGCAGGTCAGTGGGAGAAACTGATATTGAGCTAGTTAGCTTGGTTGGCTTCTCTCTCTATTTAGTACTCCCTGTGGTGTTGACAGCACACTACTTGCATGTGGTGACAGTGCTGTTGTCAAGTGGGCCTGATGTAGTGCAAGTTTCAATCCTTGAAACTTGTGCCTATGGATTGGATCAATTGCCTGATATTTTCTGCCTTGTGACCCTTCTATTGAGTTTGGCAAGTATCTTTGTCCCATCCTGTGATGCAAAAGATTGAGGCAAAGTATCTGATAATAACATTTACTAAGATTTGGTGAAAGTTGCCCCTTCAAAAATCAAACTCGATGATGAGATAAACAGTGCATTACACTGTAGATATGAGAGCACTAATTCTAATCCCCTTCCTTTGTTTATTTTGGACTTATCTTGCAGGTACCCAAAAGGAATACAAGAGTGTCCATACTAGATATAGAAACCTTAGTTTAGATTTTAGTTACTGTAACTTTTCTTTTATTCTTTTGTAAGAACCATGTAATACTTATACATTTCATTAAAGCATGTCTTTTTCTTTACTTGTAACTATTCCTCTATGTAATGACTTCTAATATACTTGTTTTTATTAAATCTTTATTCATGATTCTTTTGTAATTCATTTATTCTTTTATTTATCTATAAAGACAATATATTATTATTTGTTTGAAATAATAAAGTTGAATTTCTCTTTTATAGTTCAACTTCATCTTTTTCTATTACTTATATTATTCTGATTGTAATTTTCTTTTTATTTATTAATTGCATAGAAACAATGGAATATTACATTTCTTATTTTATAAAGTTATATTTCCTCTCCTTTTGGAGTTTAAGACTTGTTATTATTTGTACTTGTATTTTCTTGAATTCTCATTTATTAATGTAATCTTTCATTTGTCTTGAGATACCTTTATTATAAAGGGTAATGTATTATATATTCATACAAGGTGTACTTTATTCTATTATTGCAATTTATTTTCCATATTCATTTCAAATTCTATTTGAATTCAAACATAACTTTTGAGATGTTCAAATTTGAATGGCTATTCCCCTCGAAAGCAAAGATATAGTAGAGGTCATGTTGAAATCTATCACACTTTCTCGGATGCTTCCATCAGAGCAAGAGAGATCCCGATCCCTCTCTAGCTTATTTAGTTTTACGCGAAAATTCCCTGGATTTTCTTATGCATGAATGCAATGCACACACCTCATCTCAGCTTTTTTCTAAGCTCTTATGCTGAGATGTTACACTTTTAGGCAGTCATGAACACCATGTTTGCGCATTTTATTCGCAAGTGCATGCTCGTTTTTGTGGATGATGTGCTAGTTTACAGTCGCTCACTCTCGGAGTATGTTTATCACCTGCGCTAGGTGTTTGAAATTCTTGCACAGAACAAGCTATTCGTCAAGCAGAGCAAGTGCTTGTTTGTGCAACGATCTTTGGAATATCTCAGACATATCATCAGCACTGGGGGCATGGCGATAGATCTGGCTAAAATTCAGGCAATTTAGCAATGGCCACGACCCACAAATCTGAAGCAGCTCCACGGATTTCTTGGATTGACATGTTACTACAGGAAATTCATACGCCGATTTGGCATCATCAGGAGGCCCCTAACAACGCTATTGAAGAAGAATGTCCAATTTAGTTGGGCGCCAGTGGTCGAGCATGCATTTCTTGCTTTGCAACGAGCTCTGCTGCATGCTCGGGTATTAGCCTTACCTGATTTTGAGAAAATAGTTTGTGCTTGAAACTGAGGCATGCGCAATAGGAGTTGGTGTAGTGTTGATGTAACAAGGGCACCCATCGCATCTCTCAGTAATTCCTTGGACATAAAGAATTAGTCATTGTCAATCAACGACAAAGAGTGCTTAGCAATTTTGTTGGCAATTGACAAATGGAAGACATACTTACAACACAAGACATTCGTGATTCATACAGACCAGCGTAACTTGATACATTTGGACAATCACAAGTTCAACACACAGATCCAATAGAAGGCATTTTTTTAAACTGCTTGGGTTCAATACAGAATCAAATACAAAAAGAGTAGCTCCAATGTAGCGGCAACTGTATTGTCTCGTCGACCACACAACTTGTGCGCTATTTCTGCAATCACTCCCAGATGGCTGGAAATTGTTATAGAAGGGTATGCCAAAGATGCGGAAACCAAACAGCAACTCACTGAATTGAGTGTGTCCAAATCCAATGAACAGGGCTTCACACTAGTTGATGGGGTTATTAGGCACAAAGGCAGAGTGTGGTTGGGATCTCATTCAGAAGCACACTTGGTAGCGTTGACATCGTTGCACAACAGTGGACTGGGAGGGCACTCAGGGCCACTGGAAACATATCACAAAGTCAAGAACTTCTTCTCATGGCTAGGACCGAAGAACGATGTCTACAAATATGTGCAACACTGTTCCATCTTCCAACGGGACAAGAGTAAGCACACCAAATTGCCAAGCAAGCTGTAACCACTACCAATACCTCCTGAGGTATGGCACTCTGTCGGAATGGATTTCATCGAAGGTATGGCTCAATTCGGCCAATTCGACACAATTCTTGTGGTGGTCGACAAATTCACAAAATTTGGGCATTTCCTTCCTCCGAAACATTGCTGTACAACTATTTGTCAACAACGTTTACCGACTCCACAACATGCCACAAGTGTTGATTACTGACTGGGACAAAGTGTTCATCAATAAATTCTGGCAAAATCTCTTCCGCCTAGCTGATACAACATTGAACATGAGTTCTTGTTACCACCCACAAACAGACGGGCTAATGGAACGTTTGAATCAGTGTCTGGAGACCTATTTGCGATGTCTTGTGAATTCAGATCCCAAACAATGGGCGAAGTAGCTGCCGCTGGCGGAATACTAGTACAACACATCCCATCACTCAACAATTGAGTGCTCCCCGTTTGAAGCTCTGCATGTACGAAACCGTGCCACTTTGGGTTTTAGCAAAGGCTCTCCTATAGGACAAACCGATATGGACGAGTGGCTCCGAGATCGAGCACAAATGATGTCAGTGATCCGTCAACATCTGGAGCGAGCTTAGCAGTGCATGAAACACCAGGCAAACAAGAAGCGCCAAGAGTGATCATTTGAAGTGGGCGATTTGGTGTACATGCGCGTGCAACCTTATGTACAAACTTTGAGTGCCCAACGATCATCTCACAAGTTGGGATTCAAATACTTCGGGTTGTTCCAGGTTCTGAAGAAGGTGGGCAACGTATCATACAAGCTTCAACTGCTCGGATCGTTGCGCATTCATTTCGTGGTGCACATGTCATAGTTGAAGAAGGCACTGAAGCCAAACGATGAGGTGAGTGTCGAATTACAAGTTGCTGTGTTGCAGGATGAACAAGAGTTTCATCCCCTAAAAATTTGTGAAGAGCGCCTCATACGTCGCGGCAACAAGATGGTTCCTCAACTGCAGCTACAATGGAAGGGTTGTCCTGCATCGTGCAAGACCTGGGAGCACCTAGGAGCGATTGTTGACAAGTTTCCGCATGCACCGGTTTGGGGGCAAACCGATACTCCAGCAGGGGTATTGTCACGACACGGCTGCTGCATGATGCACTGAAGGTGAAGAAGAGATAGTTGGAGAGGCAACGGATTCAAGATGCCCATTGACGGATCGAGAACGAGGCCCAAGAGAAGATTAGAGTCACATGAAGAGCACGACACCGCTACTTAGCTCTGACTGCGTCAAGTAAGTCGGGCGACGACTTGTAAGAGAAGAAACATATCTCTGGTTGAGATCTCCCTTCCTCCTCCTTTGTCGAGTTAGCTCGTCTAATTCTGAATATCTCCCGGCGTGACGCTGTGGAATCGCATCCAGTTACTTAATTCGTATCCAGAGTAGCGAGGGGTCTCATAGTTGCACTGTCTTAGGGTAGCTAGGCTGGGTGCCTGATTAAGTAAGCTAACCGAAACACTCCAGCACAGCGGCCTGGAGCAGCAATTTCTACCTTGTTTATCTCAACACATGATTGCTTGCTTTTGTTTTGGATATTTCCTGCTTAGTTAGGACAAGTCATTAGAGGATATGAAGGAGGTCACATACCTATTTGCGATGTCTTGTGAACTCATGATTGATGCGCTGGCTGCCGCCTCATGCACGTACCTACACTACAGGAAAAAAGATCTTTGCCATGTGGTAAATCCACATGGCAAAATTGATAATCCACATAGCAAAGGCTTTGCCATGTGCCAACACACGGCAAACGTCGCACGGCAAAGAAATGCATGGCAAAAAATCTTTACCGTGTGCTTTCCGGAAAACGCACGGCAAAGGTCTTTGCCGTGTGTTTTTTCAAATACACGGTAAAGTAAAGTGCTTGACGGCTACAGCGGACGTAACGGCGCCGTCCTCGTCAGTTCGCCGTGTGGCATCGCTTTGCCGTGTGCTCTCCCTGTCCTCTTTGCCGTGTGCTGTAGTGAAACGCATGGCAAAATGTTCTTCTTCTGCTGTGTGCCCTGGCTTTGCCGTGCGCCTTTCCTGTCTCTTTGCCATGTGTTTTCTTTCAACGCACGGCAAAATAATGTCCTGACTTGGTCCGTGGGCTTTTCCGTGTGCATACCTGAAGTCCTTTGCCGTGCGTTTTTCTCAAAAGCGCACGGCAAAGAACCTTTTACCATGTGGGTTGCTGAGTAAACACACGGCAAAGGCCCAACATTTTCATATTTTATTTATTTTTGTTTCATTCACACAGTTTAAACACAAAAATATACATATATTATTACATAACAGCATATCTAGCACCAGATCAATATCCATGAAAACAAATACCATCATAAACAAGGATCTAGCACAAGATCCATAACAACATGAGTCCATGGTTCATACATAGCAACATAGAGTCAATAGTTCCATACATACAAGTTCCAAAATATACTCCATACAACATAGAGTCAATAGTTCCATACATAAAGTTCCAAAACACAATCCATACAACATAGAAATATAGAGTTCACATTGAGTCGGCAAAAGGTGAAGATCTCCGTCCTTCATGCATATCCTACACATTTGAAAGTAAGGACATGAGAATCACAAGAAACATGGTATAAAATTGCATAACTAAAGGAAACTAGACAACATAAGCTATGTAGCAATATGGAAAACATGTACGATGTAGAATTCTATAAGTGAATCATATGAGAGTAAATTCTACAAGTTCAAAAACAAAGACATGAGATTCTTGAAAAGTAAAGAAGCTATGTATGGAGACCTATGTTCGGAGTGATTCTACAAGTCATATAGTAAATTTTGGCAAGTTCATGAAACATAGCAAGTAAATTTTGCCAAGTAAAGGAACATAGCAAACCACAATTCATAGTTTTTAAACTTTGAGTAGATTTCCACACATGTGCTAGCTATGTATGGAGACCTATGCTCTATGGCTAGATTTCCAACGTGTGCTAGCTATAAGGATCATAGAGCCCTAACCTAGAGTCCAAGCCGGCGGATGACATGTTGGTTGTTGACGGTAGGCTAACTCGTCGCAGGAGTCGTCATCAGGGTGTCATCCTGACTTGCCGACCCACCGAGCTCCGCATTGTTGGATGCAGCTGATGGTTGTCCCTACAAGATGGTTTTGATTCTTAGTCAATAAGAAGTAGACGTAGATATGTAGAGATTGACACTTGTCATACAAGACAACTTACCCATGTGGGGAAGGTGAAAGGAGGAGCACCAAGATCTGGAAGAGTCACGCCACTTGGCTGAGAGGCCTGGAAATCAAGCATGCACAAAGGTGAATGGAGTTCGGATTCTCTTAGGTTCTATGAGCAAGAACTCACCATAAAGGCTGACATGTTCTGTGCCATCCACTCCATCATCTTCTCATTCTTAGCCATCTGCTGCTGCTGCTGAGTCAGCATCTCCTTTTGTTGTCTTATCTGCTCCTCCATCCACCGAGAGTTGGCCTCGGCCTTCTCCCTTTGTCTCCTCTCAGCGGCCACCTCAGCCTATGTTTTGTCATCAGAATGTCATAAATGTTGCAATGGAAAGCATGTAATGAAGTGTGGATGACCGAGGAAGAAGAATATACCCGGATTTGGTCAATAGCTGTGGACGTAACCGTCGGGCGGGTCTCTACTTGAGGCATGTCGCTCGTCCTGCCACGACGGACCTGTCTCATAGACGGGACGATCAAAGGATTGACAGAGCCGTCTCCAATCCACAAGCGGCCGTGCTTCTTGCCTTGTCCCGCTAGCATGGCCACCTCGGGGTCAAAGGGAGCGGTGAGAGGGTCCATGTCCTTGCCATTTACCTCGGCATACTTGTCCCAGTACCCCTTATCCCGGATCTCGGTGCAAGAACTCACCCACTTCTTTGTCCCATCCTCTTTGTCCGTCACCATACGCTTATCGATCCAAACATCGAACAAGCTGGGTCCACGCCTGTCTCTCTTTTCTGCAAAAGAGAGCATGGAGATACATGCAGAGGAACACGGAGTAAGGAACCACATGATGACCAAGTTTAGAGAATGCATTTTTTTCACCTTCTTCTGGATGCAGCAGGCGAGGGTGACGTTGTCTTGCGTGTGTGTTCCACCTTTCAACACGGCTCGCTTTAGCACTCCAAGATCGTGCTTCTTCTTGAACCCGGTGCTAGTCCAATATCTTACCATGGCCCGAAAGACTTCCGGGCTAGCCTGACCTACGTACTGAGGAGGGCACTGCGTAGACAAAATACACATATTAGTGAAAACACATCTGACGGTCAACAAGTCGATAGTACGAAAATAAAACTACCTGCAAGTACTGCCACGGCTCCATAAATATCTCCCGAGCTTTGGCCTTTGTCATCCTAATCTTGCGTTTCTCGGCGTACCAATTGCGGACGCAAACCACACGAGCCTCGTAGTGCATGTCTCGAATTTGCCTAGACGCACATCTGCTAGCCACGAGTACACAATCCCTTTGACGCATGTCCGGGTCCATGGTAAAGTATGTCTACAAGGACGCACATAGGTACTAAGACATTTGTTTAAATATTGTCAACCTAGGAGTTACTGAATGATGAGAAGTCAAAAAATCTTACCCAAAAATCGGACATCAGCCTCGCCTGGAGATTCGGGAGGGAAAACTCACTCGTGCCTTCCGGATCATCGGCGTACCTGTAGTGTCTCCAACTCCAAGCTACCTCTTTGTGACCAGAAGGCATGGTCACAATCCCAGGGAAGTGTTTTCGAATGAGGCATCCAAGGATGCTCGAGTAGGCGCGTAGCTCCTTGGCCTCATCCTTATAAATGAAAGACCTGCACAATTAAAAGACAAAATTAGAATGATGATGAAAAGATCAACATTAAAATATCAAAAACTGATAAGTACACTCACTTATCCCCATAGGGTGTGAGCACTCTAACCCCACCCGAGATCCACACGCCGATATCCGGGAGGTGTGCGTACGCTAGTGCGGAGGAACGACCCCAGGCTCAAGAGGCATCCCCGGCTGAGTCTCAACATACTCGTCCGGAGGATCCCAGATCCTCGTGTCACCCTCCGCTGAGTCTGACAAGTACAACTCGTCTGAGTCCTCCTCCTCGTGCTCCTCCTCATCCTCCTCGTCCTCCTCCGCCTCCTCGTGGTCCTCCTCCACCAAGGATCCACGTAACCTGGAGGTGGTCCGGTTGGCTCATCGGTGTCAAGGCCTGCACGGAACCGCTCAAGCAAAGTCAAGTCTTGTTCATTCTGCACCTCCTCGACTTCATCTTGCGTATTGTCTTCTTCTGGCATTTCGTCTTCTTCACCCTCTATGACCATGTCATCATCAGTCGGCAAGTTGATAGTGAAATTCCCCGGGAGCCCTTCTTCCTGAAAAAACTCGCCATCATATGTTGAGGGGTCAAGGCGTCGGTAATCTTGATGTCGGGCTTAGGTGGCCTATTGTGCGTCGGCACCGTGATCACAACATCCCAGCCGTAGTCGTTTTTCGGGTTTTGCATGGGTACGGGAGATAGAATACTTGAAAGGCCTGGGTAGCCAAAATATATACATCATCACCCTCATAAACAGAGCTTCGTTCAACTTCGACCCACCCAATATCAGGTTTCCGTCTCACCCGGTGTGGGTCAAACCAATGGCACTTGAATACAACAGGATTTAACCCTTTGCCGAAACCATAATTCAGCTCGTATATACCCTCGACTCTACCATAGTAATTGAGCCCATCTGATCCTTCACACAAGACTCCGCTATTTGTTGTCTTTCGATTGGGCCGACGTTGTGTGTACTCGTGGGTATGAAAGCGATACCCATTCACATCATAAGCATCGAATGAGTCGACAGAACAGTTAAATCCCTTGGCGATTTTTCTCAACTCGATTTTCATATCTTTGTCCTTTTTTGCCTACAAGTTTAGTTGGAGAAGCTTAGTAGGAAAAGTAATAGAATAATATAGGCACTACAAGCAAAGTTATATAGAATGGTACCAAGGTCGAGAACCAGTTAATGAAACCGAAACCACCACCCTTTTCAAAAAGATCTGAATCTTCTTGGTCGGTACGACTCCTGCTTAGCTTCCAATGTTGTTGATAGAATTGTCTATGCCAATGAAAAGAGAAATTGTTAGCCACCAACTTACGAGTGAATGTGAATGTCTGTGAAAAACTAAGTAGTGAGCACTTACTCGATGTACGGCTTCACTTCGTCCATGCTTTTCAAGACATACGAGTGTATCAAGCCCCACTCGGGATTATTTATCTTGTGCTTCTTCGTGCCACTTGATTTGCCACCTAGCCCAATGAAGATGCCAAGCTTGGGTACATCTTCAGGGTTGGCGGCATTGTAACGAAGGATTGGATTGTGTCGAGTGGGAATGTTTTCATCATAGTACTTTGTCGTGAAGTTTGACACCTCCTTGTTAAGAGTGGCCTCGGCTATGGATGCCTCGATCTTGCATTTATTGCCGCATTGTTCACGAAGCTTCTTTGTTTCTCTCTCAGCCCCATACTGCCAACGGGTCTGCACAGTACCCCCTAGTAATGCCTCGTGCGCGAGATGCAAGATCATGTGTTGCATCGGATTGAAGAACCCTGGAGGAAGGAGCATCTCTAACTTGCAAAGCAATTCCGGTGCCTGTTTATCTAGCTTCTCGACCACTTTACGGTCTAACTCCTTAGCACAAAGTTGGCAAAAGAAAAAGCTCAACTCCGCCAGCACTAGCCAAGTCTCCTCATCGACATAGCCTCGAATCATCACCGGCATTATCCGCTCAAGCCATATGTGATAGTCATGACTCTTGAGCCCCTGTACTCGCAAAGTTTGAAGATTTGCTCCCCTCATCCAGTTTGCTGCATAGCCATCAGGGAAGAATAAGCAGTCGATGATCCATTGGAATATTTCCCTCCTTTCAGGCCTTGTAGGGCAGAACCGGGCCTTTGGCTTAGACCACTTGGGGCCTTTGACTCCAGGAGGCTTCATGTCAAAGTCTGTCCTATCGCACCATTCTTGCTGATCGATTCTAGCCTTAATGTTATCCTTTGTCTTTTCGGTGTCCATGATTGTGCTCCAGAGGGCCTCACCGATATTCTTTTCAGTGTGCATTACATCAATGTTATGCGGAAGCTCGAGTTCATGGAAGTAAGGGAGCTTCCATAAGCATGGAATGTGTGTCCACTGGTGTGTCTCCCCGTATCCCACAAAACCTTTCCCATCGGGGTTAGGCTGAAGAGCTTCTAACTCGGCCTTAGTATCACTGCCGGTCGGCAGACGCGGTGGTGGAGTATGGACAACAACGCCTTTCTTGAAGTTTTTTTTGTCAAACCTGAATCTATGCTTAATGGGAAGGAACTTTCGAGTTTCATCAAAGCAGGAATACTTGCCTCCCTTCTTTAGCCAGAAGAAAGTCACAGCCTGCCTACACACTGGGCAAGGCCACTTCCCATGTGTACACCAACCGCAGAACAATGCACGTGCTGGTAGGTCATGTAGAGATGTGTGGTACCAGACATACATATCGAAGTGCTCCTTCGTTGCGGCGTCGTATGTTCGCACCCCGCGATCGCTCCATCCAACAAGTAAGTCATCGATTAGCGGCTCCAGGTACACGCTCATGTTCTTCCCTGGGTATTTCGGCCCTGGGATTATCATCGACACAAACATGTTCTCAGATCTCATGACGATGCCAGGAGGGAGGTTCAGGGGAATAACAAACACAGGCCAACAACTGTATGTTGCAGCTGACATACCATATGGATTGAACCCATCGGTTGATATCGCAATTGCTACGCTCCTCGGGTTGCCCACTTTCTCAGGATATTTCTTTATGAAGTTTTGCCATGCTTGACCATCTGATGGATGTATCATCTTCTCTTTTCTGTATCTCTTACCCTCAACGGCTCATCGCATCTGTTGGGCAGATTCCTTGGTCATGAAAAGTCGTTGGAGCCTCGGTAGGAACGGAAGATATCGGAGGATCTTTTGCGGAACCCCAGTCTGCCTCTTCTGCCCATCACCGACGTCGACCTCAATGTACCTAGAGGATTTGCAATGGATGCAATATTTTCCTCCTAGATGTTCTTTTCTAAATAGCATGCATCCCTTTGGACAAGCGTGTATCTGTACGTATGTCATCTTTAGTGCTCGGAGGATTTTAGTTGACTCGTAAAAGTTCTTCGCCAGGAGGTGACCTTGCGGCAGAATGCTGCCAACCACAGCCAGAAGATCGTCGAAGCGATCTCTAGACAAGTTACTCTCGCTCTTGAAGGCCATTAGGCGAGCCACGGCATCCAGCGCGGTAACCTCTGTATGTGGATGAAGGGGTTTCTGTGCAGCAAACAAAGCCTCGTAGAACTTCTTTGTGCTTTGTTCTGGCTCCTCACTTGTCTCCGCCTCCCCAGGTGTCTCCTCTACGTTAGGATTTTCAGAAGCATTTGCATCAAGGAAGTCATCTAAGCAGTCCTCAAACCAGCATCAAATCCTCTCGATGAATGACTCTGCTGCGATTCTGTTCTAGCACGTTTTGCTGATTGCTCACCATGGAAAACCCAACGACTGTACAACGGTGTGAACCCAAAGTTGATCAGGTGTTTACTACATCGGCCTTCGATTGGCGTTTTCCGTTCTGGCATTTCTTGCAGGGGCACAACACTTTTGCGGGTTTTGTAGGAATGTCAAAAGCACTATCCACGAACTGCTCAGTCTTTTCTCTCCATTCATTGGTAAACTCCCACCGACTGGTTCTGCCCTCGTACATCCACTTACGAGCCGGATCCATCCTCTAATCAGTAAAAAAACAAACATATAATGCTTTCACTTTAACATGTTATTTCATCCGGTATTACTTTGATTAATTATAACAAATACAAGTTTTACGCCATGCATCCACCTATCTCTCTAATAGGTAAAGGATTTCCTAATCCCACCCGAGGATGTGTAGATTTGGTACGTTCTCCATGCTCTACCCCGCTCCGAGACAGAATTTCGGCAGCACCTCCCCGTTGTTCTCCTGATACACGTCTCGGCCAAAAGCCGAGAGGATGTGCATCCAGAGAACAACGAGGAAGCGCCACCGAAATTCTATCTCGGAACGGAGCAAAGCATGGAAAACGTACCCAATCTACACATCCTCCTAATCCAAAATACGTGGACAATCCGAAAGAGTTGCGACCATAAATATGCAATTTAATGCATATTTATTCGTCGTAACCATTCCGAACGGGAGACACCTAGGTAACGCGACTGACTTAGTGATCTAGACCAAAATAAACCTAAGTCACATTACAAAAGATGCAAAGAATTTATACCCTCGAAGCGCTGATCGCAGAGTGATCGGCGGTCCCGGTGTCCACCTAGAAGAAGCCTTCCATCGACCGGTACCGCTATCAAACTCGATGCATATCCTACACGGTAATGAAAAATAAGAATTAATTGCTGAATCTATTGACATAGTATTGTACTGTAGGCATATACTGAGGTGGTGAATCTAATAAAAACAGAGAGCTGGTAGATTCCTCCGTGATACATACAGAAGTTAAGCAAGAAACCCCATAAGTACTATTGTTGAATCTATTGACATAGTATTGTACTGTAGGCATCAAAAATTCAGAATTTTGTACAAAACTAGTACATACAGAAGTTAAGCAAGAAACCCCATAAGTACTACGGACGTGTTTGTTTCAGGAGTGGTAATGAAAACGTAAACGCAATCAATTTACACTGTTAATGTAAACGGAATTGACGTTTCAGGAGTGGTAATGAAAACGTAAACGCAATCAATTTACACTGTTAATGTAAACGGAATTGACAAAGATTGAAATCTGTTTGGTTGCTACTCCGGTAACACTCGTACGGGTGTAGCAGCTACTGGCCGGCAGCGCCATGTCCAGGCACCGAGCAGGGATGTACGCGAAACCGAAAGGGCGAAGCTATCAAAAGAACTTGGGCGGGCCAGACTGAGGAAAAGACACCAAATTGAACTGCTAATGGACTGGATTTTACCAATACACATGCCTAAAATAGTTTTGTCTCCTGGGCTGGGCGAGCCACAGCTCAGGTTGGCCCCAACGTAGCTCCGTCCCTGGATGTACATATGGATTCATACGTAGCTTCCTGCTGCCCAACGGCGGCAGAGGAACGGCTTGCGGCGGCGACTACATCAGGCGGCAGCGGCATCGACTCCAGCAGGCAGCGTCGACTCCAGCAGGCGCCGGCGGCGGCGCAAATCAGGAGGCGGCGGCGACTATAGCAGGTGGTGGCGGTGGCAGCAGCGACTACATGGAGCGGCTTCTGACGGCGGAGACCGGGGATAACGGATAGCTTGCGACGTACCTATGATGATCCCTACGTGGTAGCTGCGGCAGTAGAAGAAGTGGCCTCCGGGGTGAGCTCCGTCGCCCACCACTCGTTCGACCACGGGTCGTCGACCGGCGCCGGAGCGCTGGGGCGAGCGCTGCACAGCCTGAGGGCGAGGTGGGGATAGCTCTGGGCGAGGCGGCGGCCGGAGAGGCTGGGCGAGGCGGCGGCCGGAGATGCTGGGCGAGGCGGCGGCCGGAGCAGATGGGCGAGGCGGCGGCGTGCGTGGTTGGCGTGGAGAAATGGTTGGCGTGAAAAATATCGGCCACAGGCCTGGGTCACGCGTGGCTGGGATAAGGTTCGTGTTTGCCATGCGTTTTTTATCCGGCCAGTTTGCCGTGCGGCCTAGGGAGGCCGTGTGTTCTCAGATTTGCCGTGCGTTTTAATATATAACACATGGTAAATGACTTGGTTTTGTCTAAATTTTCATGTATCTAGTTGAATCTAGAAAACAACAAGTCAACTAATTTCGATGGATTATGTTTTTCTAAATTTCCTTTATATTTATTTATATTTTTTCCCTAAATACTATGTCACATAAAATAACACAACTGACTATCGCGCTAGTATTTGGCGACGGTGAGGAGCAAAAGTCTGAGTTGATGCATCACGGAACAGAGATTCAATCGGTTAATATTAATCTTACTTCTATTAAATGGAGATTCAATAGATGAATTCTCATACAATGTGTCAACATGATGGCCACTACTTCTAGAGATAGACTCGAATTCTGCATCGATAACACCCGTCTGCGGCCCCGGGAAGGTCTACCCCCTAGCTTTTGCCGCACGAGGTTCCACCGATGTACTTTTTTGTTGGTTAAGTTTTCTTTAGGCCATATATACAAGGAAAACCAAGTTTGGGACCATGTGGCACATTCTAACACCCGTGTCCACAGGCCCCGGGAAGGTCTACCCCCTAGCTTTCACCGCACGAGGTTCCACCAATGTACTTTTTTGTTGTTTAAGTTTTGTTTATGCCATATATACAGTGAAAACCAAGTTTGGGACCATTTGGCACATTCTAGCCCCTAATATACCCGTAGCGGGACATTTCCCCCTGTAGGTCAAGGAATCTGCAAAGTGTTATCGCATGAATGTGAAGAAGCTCACATCAGGAAGCTATGTCTTGCATCTATGTGACTTCTACAACACTTTTACATGTATCCTAGGTCCACATGCAAGTTTGGGTGGGTTCCCGGGTCTCCGGGGGTCATTCTGCATCGAAAACACCCGTCCGCGGGCCCCGAGAAGGTCTACCCCCTAGCTTTTGCCGCACGAGGTTCCACCGATGTACTTTTTTGTTGGTTAAGTTTTCTTTAGGCCATATATACAAGGAAACCCATGTTTGGGACCATGTGGCACATTCTATCCCCCGGTATACCCGCAGCGGGACCTTTCCCCCTATAGGTCAAGGAATCTGCTAAGTGTTATCGCCTAAACGTGAAGAAGCTCATGCCGGGGAGATATGTCTTGCATATATGGGACTTATACAACACTTTTACATGTATTCTAGGTCCACATGCAAGTATCCTAGCTCCACATGAAAGTTTGGGTGGGTTCCCGGGTCTCCGGGGGTCATTCTGCATCGATAACACCCGTCTACGGGCCGCGGGAAGGTCTACCCCCTAGATTTCTCCGCACGAGGTTCCACCAATGAACTTTTTTGTTGGTTAAGTTTTGTTTAGGCCATAGATACAATGAAAACCAAGTTTGGGACCATGTGGCACATTCTATCCCCTAATATACCCGCAGCGGGACATTTCCCCCTATAGTTCTAGGAATCTTCTAAGTGTTATCGCATGAATGTGAAGGAGCTCACATCTGGAAGCTATGTCTTGCATCTATGTGACTTCTACAACACTTTTACATGTATCATAGGTCCACATGCAAGTTTGGGTGGGTTCCCGGGTCTCCGGGGGTCATTCTACATCGAAAACACCCGTCCGCGGGCCCCGGGAAGGTCTACCCCCTAGCTTTTTCCGCACGAGGTTCCACCAATGTACTTTTTTGTTGGTTAAGTTTTCTTTAGGCCATATATACAAGTAAAACCAAGTTTGGTACCATGTGGCGCATTCTAGCCCCCGGTATACCCGCGGCAGGACATTTCCCCTATAGGTCAAGGAATCTGCTAAGTGTTATCGCCTGAACGTGAAGAAGCTCACGCCGGGGAGATATGTCTTGCATATATGGGACTTCTACAAAACTTTTACATGTATTCTAGGTCCACATGCAAGTATCCTAGCTCCACATGAAAGTGTGGGTGGGTTCCCGGGTCTCCGGGGGTCATTCTGCATCGAAAACACCCGTGTCTGCAGGCCCCGGGAAGGTCTACCCCCTAGCTTTCACCGCACGAGGTTCCACCAATGTACTTTTTTGTTGTTTAAGTTTTGTTTATGCCATATATACAATGAAAACCAAGTTTGGGACCACGTGGCACATTCTAGCCCCTAATATACCCGCAGCGCGACATTTCCCCCTGTAGGTCAAGGAATCTGCAAAGTGTTATCGCATGAATGTGAAGAAGCTCACGTCAGGAAGCTATGTCTTGCATCTTGTGACTTCTACAACACTTTTACATGTATCCTAGGTCCACATGCAAGTTTGGGTGGGTTCCCGGGTCTCCGAGGTCATTACATCGAAAACACCCGTCATGGCCCGGGAAGGTCTACCACCTAGCTTTTGCCGCACGAGGTTCCACCGATGTACTTTTTTGTTGGTTAAGTTTTCTTTAGGCCATATATACAAGGAAAACCAAGTTTGGGACCATGTGGCACATTCTATCCCCCGGCATACCCGCAGCGGGACATTTCCCCCTATAGGTCAAGGAATCTGCTAAGTGTTATCGCCTAAACGTGAAGAAGCTCATGCCGGGGAGATATGTCTTGCATATATGGGACTTCTACAACACTTTTACATGTATTCTAGGTCCACATGCAAGTATCCTAGCTCCACATGAAAGTTTGGGTGGGTTCCCGGGTCTCCGGGGGTCATTCTGCATCGATAACACCGTCTACCCATGCGGGAAGGTCTACCCCTAGATTTCTCCTTACGAGGTTCCACCAATGAACTTTTTGTTGGTTAAGTTTTGTTTAGGCCATAGATACAATGAAAACCAAGTTTGGGACCATGTGGCACATTCTATCCCCTAATATACCCGCAGCGGGACATTTCCCCCTATAGTTCTAGGAATCTTCTAAGTGTTATCGCATGAATGTGAAGGAGCTCACATCTGGAAGCTATGTCTTGCATCTATGTGACTTCTACAACACTTTTACATGTATCCTAGGTCCACATGCAAGTTTGGGTGGGTTCCCGGGTCTCCGGGGGTCATTCTACATCGAAAACACCCGTCCGCGGGCCCCGGGAAGGTCTACCCCCTAGCTTTTTCCGCACGAGGTTCCACCAATGTACTTTTTTGTTGGTTAAGTTTTCTTTAGGCCATATATACAAGTAAAACCAAGTTTGGGACCATGTGGCGCATTCTAGCCCCCGGTATACCCGCGGCGGGACATTTCCCCTATAGGTCAAGGAATCTGCTAAGTGTTATCGCCTGAACGTGAAGAAGCTCACGCCGGGGAGATATGTCTTGCATATATGGGACTTCTACAAAACTTTTACATGTATTCTAGGTCCACATGCAAGTATCCTAGCTCCACATGAAAGTGTGGGTGGGTTCCCGGGTCTCCGGGGGGCATTCTGCATCGAAAACACCCGTGTCCATGAGCCAGGAAGGTCTACCCCCTAGCTTTCACCGCACGAGGTTCCACCAATGTACTTTTTTGTTGGTTAAGTTTTGTTTAGGCCATATATACAATGAAAACCAAGTTTGGGACCACGTGGCACATTCTAGCCCCTAATATACCTTGTGGGACATTTCCTGTAGTTCGTGAATCGCAAAGTGTTATCGCATGAATGTGAAGAAGCTCACGTCAGGAAGCTATGTCTTGCATCTATGTGACTTCTACAACACTTTTACATGTATCCTAGGTCCACATGCAAGTTTGGGTGGGTTCCCGGGTCTCCGGGGGTCATTCTGCATCGAAAACACCCGTCCGCGGGCCCCGGGAAGGTCTACCCCCTAGCTTTTGCTGCACGAGGTTCCACCGATGTACTTTTTTGTTGGTTAAGTTTTCTTTAGGCCATATATACAAGGAAAACCAAGTTTGGGACCATGTGGCACATTCTATCCCCCGGTATACCCGCAGCGGGACATTTCCCCCTATAGGTCAAGGAATCTGCTAAGTGTTATCGCCTAAACGTGAATAAGCTCATGTCGGGGAGATATGTCTTGCATATATGGGAGTTCTACAACACTTTTACATGTATTCTAGGTCCACATGCAAGTATCCTAGCTCCACATGAAAGTTTGGGTGGGTTCCCGGTCTCCGAGGGTCATTCTGCATCGATAACACCCGTCTACGGGCCGCGGGAAGGTCTACCCCCTAGATTTCTCCGCACGAGGTTCCACCAATGAACTTTTTTGTTGGTTAAGTTTTGTTTAGGCCATAGATACAATGAAAACCAAGTTTGGGACCATGTGGCACATTCTATCCCCTAATATACCCGCAGCGGGACATTTCCCCCTATAGTTCTAGGAATCTTCTAAGTGTTATCGCATGAATGTGAAGGAGCTCACATCTGGAAGCTATGTCTTGCATCTATGTGACTTATACAACACTTTTACATGTATCCTAGGTCCACATGCAAGTTTGGGTGGGTTCCCGGGTCTCCGGGGGTCATTCTGCATCGAAAACACCCGTCCGCGGGCCCCGGGAAGGTCTACCCCCTAGCTTTTTCCGCACGAGGTTCCACCAATGTACGTTTTGTTGGTTAAGTTTTCTTTAGGCCATATATACAAGGAAAACCAAGTTTGGGACCATGTGGCGCATTCTAGCCCCCGGTATACCCGCAGCGGGACATTTCCCCCTATAGGTAAAGGAATCTGCTAAGTGTTATCGCCTGAACGTGAAGAAGCTCACGCCGGGGAGATATGTCTTGCATATATGGGACTTCTACAAAACTTTTACATGTATTCTAGGTCCACATGCAAGTATCCTAGCTCCACATGAAAGTGTGGGTGGGTTCCCGGGTCTCCGGGGGTCATTCTGCATCGAAAACACCCGTGTCCGCAGGCCCCGGGAAGGTCTACCCCCTAGATTTCACCGCACGAGGTTCCACCAATGTACTTTTTTGTTGGTTAAGTTTTGTTTAGGACATATATATAATGAAAACCAAGTTTGGGACCACGTGGCACATTCTAGCCCCTAATATACCCGCAGCGGGACATTTCCCCCTGTAGTTCCAGGAATCTGCAAAGTGTTATCGCATGAATGTGAAGAAGCTCACATCAGGAAGCTATGTCTTGCATCTATGTGACTTCTACAACACTTTTACATGTATCCTAGGTCCACATGCAAGTATCCTAGATCCACATGAAAGTTTGGGTGGGTTTCCGGGTCTCTGGGGTCATTCTGCATCGAAAACACCCGTCCGCGGGCCTCGGGAAGGTCTACCCCTAGCTTTTTCTGCACGAGGTTGCACCAATGTACTTTTTTGTTGGTTAAGTTTTGTTTAGGCCATATATACAAGGAAAACCAAGGTTGCGACCATGTGGCACATTCTAGCCCCTAATATACCATGACGTGATCTTTCCTCCTATAGTTCGAGGAATCTGCTAAGTGTTATCGCATGAATGTGAAGAAGCTCATACCGGGGAGCTATGTTTTGCATCTATGGGACTTGCACAACACTTTTGTAAGTGTAAAAATGTTTTTTGTAAAAAAATCATGAGCATCAGATAATGTACCTATAGTTTAAATTTGTCCCACTTTCTACCGATTCGGCGGGAACTTGTCTTTTCACCAAGGGTGGACGAAAATCTTTGAGATCCTTTGGTTGGGAATTTTATATGTAAGGCGGTCAAGTATTTTTGAATAATATGATGAAAGAATTTTCAATTAGCCCTTTGATGGTTGGTCCGGAAAATGGACAAAAATAAAAAATGGCCTTTGCCATGTGACTATCCAGAACACACGGCAAATCTTTTTTCTTTGCCGTGTGCGTAGCCTGAATGCATGGCAAAGGTCTTTGCCGTGTGGTCTTGGCACCAAACACACGGCAAAGCTATTTAAAATTTTGCGCGAAATAAATTGGCGCGCCCAAAGATCTATACGGTGCGAAAAACGCGCGGGTAAGCAAAATAAAAAATCGAAAATTTACCGTGCGCCTAACGGCTGTACATGGCAAAGGCTTGCCGTCAGGTCGGCAGCGTTAGCTGGGCAGAAATGTGGGCTCTCCTTGTCTGTTTGCCGTGCGTATTTTCTTTGCCGTGCGTTTGTTTGCTGGTTTACCGTGCGCCGTTCTTTGCCGTGTACATTTCGCTATATTTGCCGTGTGTTTTTTATTTACCGTGCGCCCCGCGCAGTTTTGCCATGCATTTTGTCTTCGCCGGGTGTTTTCCATAAGGACGCACGGCAAACATTTCTTTGCCGTGCGCACACATACGGCAAAGGTGTGACGCACGGCAACGTCTTGTTTTTCCGTAGTGCTACCTCAGAACGCGTACCGCATCTTCATCAATCACACTACTACATGATTAATTTGATATGAAGCTCATAAAAATTCAGCAGAGTGTTCAGGAGGAA
Organism: Avena insularis; assembly: GCA_023614405.1. Taxonomy (NCBI): domain Eukaryota; kingdom Viridiplantae; phylum Streptophyta; class Magnoliopsida; order Poales; family Poaceae; genus Avena; species Avena insularis. The sequence goes on along the minus strand of CM042690.1, from coordinate 257,428,383 downwards.
CCTACGGCCTCATATCAATAATATACTGACAGGCTAACATTTCAAAAGAAAAAAAAAAGACAGGCTGGTTGCTGATTGATCCGCTGGCATATCCAACACGTACACATGCGAGCAGGCACATTATTAATTTGACAAAGATGAGAGCGCGCTCGAACTGCATGGATGTACATGCGAACTTGGTACGGTAAGAAATCAAGTTGCCTTTGTTATGGTAAGCTTACGGAAGCACATGGATGCTAACCACCATGCATACGGCCATCGCCTCGCGACAAAGAAAAATGTACTTAGGCTAACATGATGGAATACTGTACTGTATCATTTTTGACCAACTAGTTCAACTAACACTTGCCTCTGATGTGCATGTGCGACAGGAGAAATTTGTATGCCACGTACAACGTACGGACTGACGTGGAGCGGGTGGGTTCGTTGAAATTTTGATCCGTCCTGAAAATACACGGGCCACGTTCTCAATTCTTCAACTCATCTGCTGAGTCCGCAAGATTTTTTTTTTTTGTAAAGCATTACTCTTACTTTACTCTTACTTCCCTCCTCAAACGAGCTCGAGGTCTAAGAGGTAAGCATGGAAAATTGTTTGGATTTAATTTCATGTGCATATTCAACCCTCCCTTGAGAGAACACACGAACTTGTGTGTTGCGTGCACATTGGGCTACATCCGTACAGCCCTATCACAACTTTGCGTGATCGATTTTTCTCAACAAAAAAAAACTTTGAGTGAAAAGGTACAGCTGGACCCTAGTATATTTCTCGCTATAATTTGGCAAAATCTAAGTTTTCTGAGATTTTTGTGTCCAAGTCAACGTCCTGATCGAATCACCCAATCATGTTTAAGCTTGAACCAATGCAATTTGAGATCGGACAAAGTTGCACTTGCGCATATGCTCAAGCTTCACAAGCATGTGCACCTTGTGTACACTAAATTCAGTCGCCCGATTATGCTCAAAGATCCGTATTTTGCTGTATCAACCAATCTTTCAACACCATCCTTGAATTTAAATAAAATTAAACATACTTCCCTAGGGGAAAAAATACCATCTTCCTCCAGGTTAGGTTAACTGATTATTACAATCTAATTAATGATACAACTTCTAAATCAATATGAACAAATTTGTAAAATTAGCTAAGAAATAAAAGAATTTTAGTTAGTGGAAAATACTGTTATTTCCCACTAGATAAACAAATTGTTGCTGCAAAATGAACAATTCTTTTAGATTTGTATGAGTAAATAAACTTGCAAATTCGAAAGAGAATAAGATTCGTACGAGTTAACTTGCACATTTTCAACCTTTGGCTTTTGTGGATCTGAAAATAAGTTCTTAGTAGGTTGATACCCAAGAGCCCCCTATTCAATGCTGAAATCCACCCAACATTCAACAGTTTTATAAACTCAGATACCAAATACTTCAGTTTTGCATTTACAAAACAAAGTTGTGAAGAGACCAAATGCCATATATTAAGATCAACCATTCTTATAGGATCATTCTTGAATAGAAAGTAAAATTATAAACAAGTCCCTAAAAAACGACGCCATCTTCCTCCACGTCAGACTAACAGATTATGACAACTTTGTGATACGACTTTTAAATTAATATGGACAAACTTGTAAAGTCAGCTAAGAAATATAATTTTTTAGTTCATGAAAATCACTATTCGTTCCTACTAGGAGCTTTGCCCGGCTCGGTGTTGGAGGGGCGAGGACGGCGGCGCGCCTTCGGTTCGCTAGTGTTTGTAGTCGTCGCTAGATGGTCTTTTGACCTATTTGTAATTTTTATTACTTTTATGTCCTTTTGTACTACCGTTGATGATTATTAATGAGATCGGTGGAATTTTCGCAAAAATATTGTTGTTGCAAGATGAACATGTTTTTATATTTTTATATGAGTAAAATTGCAAAGTCGAGCAAGAAATAAGATTTTCCCATCAACCGAGATGACGCAGGCCCTAATTTTTCTCCAATCATTTTTGTTTGGCATTTTTTGGAACAAAATCGAAGTGCTTAACGAAATGGAGAGCATCGCCTAGGCGCCCGTCAAAAAAGAAGCACCGTTCGTGTGTCGAAATCAGCGTTGATGAGTGAGTCTGTCAAGTCCGCATCCTGACCATGAACATACTGGCTCCCCCACTGGCCCGGCCCGGGTGAGTAGGGCCTCCAGCCCATCAAACGTGATACACGCTCTCAAAAAAATTTAGTGTGAATTCGCTCTCAAAAGAAATTAGTGTGAAGCCAGTAGTCTCGAAGATTCCATCTTACCAGCTTACTGACGCCGAATTTCGATTTAAGTAGTAGCTCGGGTTGGTGATCCTCTAGTTCGGAAATCACGAGATCCAAACTAGGAGGAGTCTTTAATCCAAAGTCCACCGAGGAGCGGAGGAGGCCAGTAGGGTCAGGGTGGAGCAAAACATGTGCAGCAATGGCGACGCGACGGTGACGTGCCCGCCGCCGTCCCAGGGGAAGCTCATCACGGTGCTGAGCATCGACGGCGGTGGCATTCGTGGCCTCATTCCGGCCACTATCCTCGCCTGCCTCGAGTCCAAGCTCCAAGTACGTTCGCCTGAAGCTCGGCTGGCTAGCTTAGCTAGCTAGCTCTCTGCAGGTGCGTCGTCTCGTCGTCCTAGATAACCTGATTCTGACGGAGTGCTTTGTTTTGCAGGAGCTGGACGGGCCGGACGCGCGCATCGCGGACTACTTCGACGTGATCGCTGGGACGAGCACGGGCGCGCTGGTGACGTCGATGCTGGCGGCGCCGGGCAAGGATAAACGGCCCCTCTCCGCCGCCAAGGACATCAACAAGTTCTACCTCGAGAACGGGCCCAAGATCTTCCCGCAGAGGAGGTGCGTATCCAGTATCTTCCTTCCATGCCGGTCGATCTCCTCTTCTTCTTCTTCTTCTTCTTCTTCTTCTTCTTCTTCTTCTTCTTCTTCTTCTTCTTCTTCTTCTTCTTCTTGGGACTAATTAATTTGGGTAATTTCAGGCATGGGTTCGTGACTCCGGTGACGAAATTGTTTGGTTCGGTGATGGGTCCCAAGTACGACGGCAAGTTCTTGCACGATAAGATCAAGGAACTCACCAACGACGTGACCATCGCCGAGACCGTCACCAACATCATCGTGCCCACGTTCGACATTAAGTTCCTACAGCCGGTCATCTTCAACACGTACGAGGCCAAGAAGGACCCGCTCAAGAACGCCCACCTGTCGGACATCTGCATCAGCACGTCGGCGGCGCCCACCTACTTCCCCGCGCACTTCTTCAAGACCTTCGATCCCTCGGGGAAGGTCCCCGACCATGAGTATCACCTCGTCGACGGCGGCGTGGCCGCCAACAACCCCACCATGGCCGCCATGTCCATGATCACCAAGGAGGTCCTGTGCCAGAATCCCGACTTCAACCACGGCAAGCCCGCCGAGTACGGCAACTACCTCATCATCTCCATCGGCACCGGATCGGCCAAGCAGGCGGAGAAGTACACCGCGCCGGACTGCGCCAAGTGGGGCATCCTCCGCTGGCTCCGCGACGGCAGCTTCAACCCTCTCATCGACATATTCTCCCACGCCAGCGCTGACATGGTCGACATCCACTCCGCCGTGCTCTTCAAGGCGCTCCGAGTAGAGAAGAACTACCTCCGCATCCAGGACGACTCACTCCTTGGGCACACCGCCTCGGTGGATAAAGCCACCAAGAAGAACATGGAGGCGCTCATCGAGATCGGCGACAATCTGCTCAAGAAGAAGGTGGCCAGGGTGAACATCGACACGGGCAAGTACGAGTCCGTTGAAGACGAGGGAACCAATGAGGAGGCGCTCGCTCGCTTCGCCAGGAAGCTCTCCAAAGAGCGCAAGCTGCGCCAAACCACGCTCAATTCCCACTAGACAAGACTCTGTCTCAAGACAACAGAGAACAGAGACGAGGCAGCAGCAGCATCAGCTAGCACAAGAAGATGCTAGAGATCGATGTAGTGTTGTAATATTGTAATATAATGTAATGTGAATGAGCGATTTGGTGCTGTGAACATTTTGCTTGAATAATTGAATGATCGGAGGCGGCAACTGAGGCCTGCTAGCAGAGGAGCGGGGACGCTTGGCCATGGGGCTAGGTTGCCGGTTAACCTTGGCGCCCGGAGGTCTTAGGTCGCCGGCGTTGGGATCTGCCTCCTCGGCGTCGCCTGGGTCGGGATCCAGGTTCCATTGCTTGGGGTCGGAGTCTGGTTCCGATGGGGAGGAAGCCATGGTGGCGCGGGTAGCTTTAGAGGATCTGGAAGATGAGTCAGGTGAACTGGGGTGGACAACTGTCCACCGTCGGCGTCAGAAGACCGGGGAGGAGCTCCGACAAGCGTTCTGGGAGGAAATTGGGTTTTCGACGGCGGCCTCGAGGTTTTGGGAGCGAGGCTCGTCGTCCTCGCCGCCTCGGTCGCCTCCTTCACCTCCGGTGGCTCAGCGGGGATCCTCTGCGTCGCCGGTGGGATTCCTTCTCAGCCGGGGACCTAGGATGCGGCCATGGAGAGGACCGCTGCCTCCTCGTCGGACGTGCGCGCCTCCTGTTCTCGGGGCGTTTTTCCCGGAGAGGATTACGCGCGCTGATCGCGGGCCGGTGATCACGCAATCATCGCGGGCGGTTCTGGCGCGTGTAGAGGTGGACCGCGTGCAGGCGTGTGCATGTGGGTCCGTGGATCACGCCGGGAGCGAGTCGGTCTTTGCGTGGCGTGCGGTGGCCCGCGCTATCGGGATAGGTCGTACGCGTGAGGGTTTACAAACTCCGTCGCGTACCTCTGCTTCGCTTCCGCCGAAAGTACCTGCGTTGCCGCCTCTCGCCCTTCATCCGTCGTCCTCGTCTTCTCCGCCGCCTGCGGCCATCTCGCCGGCCTCCCGCATGGTCGCCCAAGCTGTGCTTGGGTCTTGCTCGATGGTAGGCGCCTCGGGCCGCCCTAACGTGCCTGCGTCCGCGGCGGCAGCCGCGTCTGCTAGGGAGTCGTCTCCCTCCATCTCTACTACTGTGCATGGGGTGCAGGCCCCTCGAGCTCCTGTGCAAGCGCCGATGAGACCTGTTGCGCCCGTGTCGGTGGGCGTGCCGCCTAGCTCTGCCACAAATTTTGGGGCTCGGCCTCCCTTCCCTATGCAGCCGCATCAAGGTCAGTTCAGCAACGGGCCGCCGCCGTTCTCCGGACCGCCTGGGATGCCGCCGCCGGGGGCCTTCTAGCAGGGGATGGGAGCGCGGCCACCTTTCATGCCACCGTTTTGCCAGCTGCCGTTGCAGCCGCCGTTTCGAGGTCAACCAAATGCTGGAGCCCCCTTATCTCAACAAGGGATGTATTCGCATGCTTCGACGCCCCAGCCGTTTAATGTTGGAGTCGGAGCTATGGGTGCAACTGTGTCGAAATGGAAGAACAAAAAGAAGAAGCCACAGGTGGATCAGCAGGTGGTCTCGCGATGCATTCGATCCGCCAAGTAGATTTCATCACCAAATAGGTCGGTTGGACAGTATGGGTATCCCGTTGTGGCAGCGGGTGCTTCCTTCTAGACTTCGGGCCAACAGGAGACCTACCAGTATGGTGTGCAGGGGACCGTTGATACCGTTGTGCCAGTGGTTGCCACTCCGGAGGTTGTTCTTACTGCACCGAGTTCTGCTACGGTGGGTAAGAAGAATCTGAAGGCTATTCGCTGCTGGAAGTATGCGGTTAATACTCACGCGACTAAGGATTGCAAGGCTGTTCATTACTGTTATATTTGTGATAATTCCACTCACCCCACTTTGAGATGCCCTGTTCTCAAGCAACCGCGTCCTACTCCTTACATGGCTGGTATTGGCAATGAAAGGACTTTGTTTTCTCAGATTCCTGATAATGTGGTTCGTGATCATCTGGGGACTTCTCGGTCTCCCATAGCTCTAGTCAGTGTATCTGGACAGATGGTGATGGCAGATGTTGTTCAGCGTCAGATTGCCAGGAGATGCCCGGTGCGTGATCAGTGGAAGTGGGAGGCTTTGCCGCATGGAGAGGTTGCCTTCCTTGTGAGTTTCCCGTCATTTGAGGATCTCGACAGGGTGGATGGGATTCAGGTGTAGGGTTTCGTAGCATGGAAAACAAAAAAAATTTCTACCGCATACAAACAAACAAGCCAAGATCTATCTACTAGATTGTAGCAACAAGTCGATGGAATAACTCACCCTCGAAGATTCCAAAGTGTTTAACGAGAGCAGATTCTCGTGGGTGATGTAGTCGTACTCTTTCCGATCTCAAGATCGCGTGAGCGATCCTTCGGCGCCAGCGTTCAAGCGCTCCCATGATCGGTCACCGCGTTGATTTCGACGAAGACCTTCCTCTCCTTGTTCCAGCAGGCAGCGGAGGTTGTAACACTCTCCTCGCGATTCAGCGGCCTGGCGTGGTACCAGGAGTAGAGGGAGATCTCATGAGGCTTCGCCTTAAGCCGGGCAGTATGGTGGAGTATGAGAGGGCTCTCGGCGATCTAGGTTTAGATACACCAGGAGGAGGTGCTAGAGCGGCTAGGGGTTTGGGGCACCCCAAGTGGCGGCTAGGGGCAACCTGGGAGGTGGCGGCAGCAGGAGGTGGTGGCGCCAATCTAGGGTTTTGGAGGAGAGGTACTTGTGTGCTAGGAGGGGCAGCCCTGCCCCTCCCTTTATAGGCGGGAGGCGCAGACAAGGGGAGGGGAGTCCCTCCCCAACTCGGCTTGGAGGTGGGCCGGCGGTTGGAGGAGGGAATCCCTCCCCAACTCGGTTTCCCACTCCTCCTCCTCTTTCCAAAACTTGACGTTTGACTTTCAAACTAGCCGTTTGACTTTTCAATTTAGGATTTAAATAAACCCTTTATTTTGGACAGCAAAGACACCTAGTACATGATGCAATCATTCCAACTTACACTGACACATTCATGTACCTTCCCTCCGGAGTGCGGACATTCCGGAACCTTCTAGAATGTTCGATGAAAACATGAACCATTCCCCAACTCAAAGCAGGACTTTCCTTATATGAATCTTATTCTCCAGACCATTCCGGATCTCCTCGTGATATCCCGAATCCCATTCGAGACTCCGAACAACATTCGGACTCTTTCTCATCATTCTATAACTACTCAAACAACGTCGAATCCTTAAGTGTGTCTCCCTACGGTTCGTGAATTATGCGGACATGATCGAGACACTTCTCCGATCAATAACCAATAGAGGAATCTGGAAATTCATATGGCTCCCACATATTTCTACGATTACTTTGCGATCGAATGAACCACTTACATACGATATCAATTTCCCTTTGTCTCACGATAGTTTACTTATCCGAGGTTATGATGGTCGGTATCTGCATACCTAGTTCAACCTCGTTCTTGATAAGTACTCTTTTCTTCATTCGTGATATGTGATCCCTTGTGAGCCAGTCACATGCTTGCAAGCTAATTGGATGACATTTCACCGAGAGGGCCAGTATATCTATCCGTCATATGGATGGACAAATCCCACTCTTGATCCATGTGTTTCAACCAATACTTTCTGAACACTCAATGACACCTTTATAGCCACCCAGTTACGGTGTGGTGTTTGATGTCATCAAAGCATCCATCCGGCAAAGGTGATATGCATTATCTCATGGTCGAAGGAATTAGATAACTATGTATCAGAAAGCATATAGCAATTGAACTATTAAAATGACTTGATCTTTATGCTACGCTTATCTATAGGAGTATGTCCACCATATCATTCTCCTAACGATATGATCTTGTTGTTAATAACATCTCAATGTTCATGATAGGAAACCACAATCATCTATTAACCAACAAGCTAGTATTATCTGAGAGGCTTTACTAGGGACTTCAAATTAAGTTTACAAATCACACAAGTATTAATGTTTCCTTGTTAATACTATTATAGCATGAATGTAAACATTTATCATAAACACAAAGATATAATAATAACTATATTTACTATTGCCTCTAGGGCATATCTCCAACAGTCTCCCACTTGCACTAGAGTCATCTAATCTAGATTACATGGTAATATACCGAACACCCATGGCAGTTTGGTGTTGGTCATGTTTTGCCCTCGGGAGAGGTTTAGTCAACGGATCCGCCACATTCGGATCTGTGTATACTTTTGCAAATCTTTATATCCCCATCTTGGATATGTTCTCGAATAGCGTGAAAACGTGGCTTGATGTGCTTCACTTCTTGTGTGACCTTGGTTCTTGCGCATTGGCTATGGCGCCCATGTTATCACGATAGATAGACATTGGGTCCAGCGCACTAGGAACCACACCCAGCTCTGCAATGAACTCTTTCATCCATATTGCTTCTTGTGAAGCCTCCGAAACAGCCATGTATTCCAATTCAGTTGAAGATCTCGCCACAACGCTTTGCTTTGCACTCCTCCAGCTAACTGCTGCACCATTCAAAATAAATATGTATCCAGATTGTGATTTAGAATCATCCGGATCGGTGTTCCAACTAGCGTCGGTGTAACCATTAACAACGAGCTGTTCATCACCTCCATAAGAAAGAACCATATCCTTAGTTCTTCTCAAGTACTTAAGGATGTTTTTGACCGTTGTCCAATGATCCTCTGGATCACTTTGATATCTGCTAGTCAAACTAACGGCATATGCAATGTCGGGTCTAGTACATAGCATGGCATACATTAGAGATCCTATGGCTGAGGCATAGGAGTCTTACTCATCCTTTCTCTATCTTACGCCGATGTGGGACTTTGAGTTTTACTCAAGGTCGTGAGGCAACATGGGCAAGAACCCTTTCTTGCTATCTTCCATTCCAAACCTCTTTAGAACTTTGTCCAAATATGTACTTTGTGACAATGATATTTGGCGTTTTGATCTATCTCTATAAATCTTTATGCCTAATATGTAAGCTTGCCAAGATCCTTCATTGAAAAACTATTATTCAAATATTCTTTGACACTATTAAGAAGGTCTACATCATTCCCAATCAACAATATGTCATCCACATATAGTATTAAGAATGCTGAGCTCCCACTCACTTTCTTGTAAATACAAGCTTCTCCATAAGTTTGTATAAAACCAAAACTTTTGATTACCTTATCAAAGCGTTGATTCCAACCGGGATGCTTGCTTCAATCCATAGAATTACCGTTTAATTTTGCATACATTGTTAGCATCTATAGGATCGACAAAACCTTTGGGTTGCATCATATACAACTCTTCATCAATGTCACCATTGAGGAATGCTGTTTTGACATCCATCGCCATATCTCATAATTGTAATATGCAGTGATTGCTAACATAATCCTTACAGACTTTAGCCGCTCTTGGTGAGAAAGTCTCATCGTAGTCAACACCTTGAATTTGTCGAAACCCTTTGCGACAAGTCGAGCTTTATAGACAGTTACATTACCATCGACATCTGTTTTCTTCTTGAAGATCCATTTGTTCTTGTGACCTTCCGGCCATCGGTAAGTCCACAAAAGTCAATACTTGTTTTTAGTACATGGATACAATCTCGGATTTCATGGCTTCCTGCCATTTATTGGAATCTGGGCTCATCATTGCTTCCTCATATGTCTCAGGGTCATCGGTGTTGTCCACCAACATGACACTCATAACGGGATCATACCAATCTAGAGTGGTACGAGTTCTCGTTGACCTGCGAGGCTCTGTAGCAACTTCGACCGAAGTTTCATGATCATCATCATTAGCTTCCTCTCTAATTGGTGCAGGCACCACAGGAACTTCTTCGTGCGCTACTACTGCAATTTCGAGAGAAGGTTCGACAACCTCGTCGAGTTCTACTTTCCTTCCAGTCAATTCTTTCGAGAGAAATTCCTTCTCTAGAAAGGATCCATTCTTGGCAACGAAGATTTTGCCTTCGGATCTATGATAGAAAGTATACCCAATAGTTTCCTTCGGGTATCCTATGAAGACGCATTTTTTCGCTTTGGGTTCAAGCTTGTCCGGCTGTAACTTCTTTACATAGGCTTCGCATCCCCAAACTTTAAGGAACGACAATTTAGGTTTCTTCCCAAACCATAATTCATACCGTGTCGTTTTAACGGATTAGACGGTGCCCTATTTAAAGTGAATGCGGCTGTTTCTAATGCATAACCCCAAAATGATAGCGGCAAATCTATAAGTGACATCATAGAACGAACCATATCTAAGAGAGTCCGATTACGACGTTCAGACACACCATTACGCTGTGGTGTTCTCGGCGGTGTCAATTGTGAAAGTATTCCGCATTTCTTTAAATGCTCGCCAAACTCGTAACTTAGATATTCACCTCCACGATCAGAACGTAGAAATTTAATCTTCTTGTTACGTTGATTCTCTACCTCACTTTGAAACTCCTTAAACTTCTCGAAAGTTTTGGACTTATGTTTCATGAAATAGATATACCCATATCTACTCAAGTCATCCGTGAAGGTAAGAACATAACGATAACCACCGCGCGATGCTACACTCATTGGACCACACACATCGGTATGTATGATTTCCAATAAGTTCGTAGCTCGCTCCATCATACCAGAAAATGGAGTCTTAGTCATTTTGCCCATCAGACATGCTTCGCATCTTTCAAGTGATTCAAAATCAAGTGATTCAAGAAGTCCATCGGAATGGAGTTTCTTCATACGCTTCACTCCAATGTGACCAAGGCGATTACCACATATAGGTCGAGTTATCGCTTGATTTCAAACGTTTAGCTTCAATGTTATTAATATGTGTATTTCCACCATCGAGATTCAACAAGAATAGACCATCTATCGAAGGTGCATGTGCATAAAACATATTACTCATATAAATCGAACAACCATTATTCTGGGATTTAAACAAGTAACCGTCTCGCAATAAACAAGATCCCGATATAATGTTCATGCTCAACGCAGGCACCAAATAACAATTATTTAAGTATAAAACTAATCCCGATGGTAGATGAAGGGGTAGCGTGCCGACCGCGATCACATCAACCTTTGATCCATTTCCCACGCGCATCGTCACCTCGTTCTTCACTAGCTTCCGTTTATTCTGCAGCTCTGTTTGAGTTACAAATATGAGCAAGAACCGATATCAAATACCCGAGCACTACTACGAATACTAGTGAGATACACATCAATAACATGTATATCAGATATACCTTTCTTCTTGATGTTGCCGTTCTTCAAATCTGCCAAGTACTTTGGGCAATTCCGCTTCCAGTGACCTTCTCCTTTGCAGTAAAAGCACTCAGTATTAGGCTTGGGTCTAGCCTTGGTCTTCTTCATTGGTGTGGAAACTTTCTTGCCACCCTTCTTGAAGTGTCCCTTCTGCTTAGACTTGCCTTTCTTGAATTTGGTGGTCTTATTGACCAACAACACCTGGTGCTCTTTCTTGATCTCCACTTCTGCAGACTTTAACATAGCAAATAGTTACGCAACTGCTTGTTCATGTTCTGCATGTTGTAGTTCATCACAAAGTTCTTGTAACTTGGTGGTAGTGATTGGAGGACACGGTAAATCCCCAAAGCATTAGGAATCACTATACCCAAGCTTTGAAGTTTGTTTGCGTGCCTGGACATCTTAAGCACATGCTCAGCCGGAATGCCCTCTTCCATCTTGCGGTTAAAGAACTTTTGAAGCCTCATAACTCTCAATGCGCGTGAGTCTCAAAGATCAATTTGAGATCACGGACAATATCATGTGGGTCTGAATTCTCAAACCTTTTACGAAGCTCGATTCTAAACCATACAAGATAGCACCTTTGAACTATGGATCTTGATTCTTCCGAGCAAGGTAAACATTCTTTACTTCATCGGTAGCATCACATTTGGTGGGTCACCCAGCGGTGCATCCAGCACATAGGTCAAATTACCATTGTGAGGACAATCCTCAAATTGGAACCAATCCGAAGTTGCTTCCATTGTTTTCAACTTTTCTTTCTCTAGGAGCATTAAAATTGATGGTAGGGCTGCCATTGATCTACAACATATTTGCAATAGTTTAGACTAAGTTTATGACAAATTGAGTTTAAATTAATAATAAAGTTTAATCTAGGTGAACTCCCACTCAAAACAACATCCCTCACATTGTTTTAGTGATCACACGAACCAAATCCACTATATCAAAACCGATCATCACGAGAGTTGATATAGTTTCAATGGCGAACAATCGACATGTTCATCATATCTACTATATGATTCATGTTTTACCTTCGGTGATTCGTGTTCACGAGACCATGTACGTACATGCTAGGCTCGTCAAGATCAAACCTTAGCTACGCATAAGCAAATCTGGCTTGCTTACGTTGTATTCACTCATGCGGAATCTAACACACCCGATCATCACGTGGTGCTTGAAACAACAAGCTTTAGCGGTGCATACTAAGGGTGAACACTTTAGAACTTGAAATTTATGTGCATGAGGGATCATCTTATAATGCTACCGTCGTCTACTAAGCAATACAAGATGCATAAAGGATTAACATCACATGCAATTCATAATATGTGATATGATATGGCCTTTCTTCTTTGTGCTTCCGATCTCCATCTTCAAGCACGAACATGATCTCCATCATCACCGGTATAGCATCAAGGTCAATGACGCTTCTTCATGGTTGTGATCCACGGCTTCAACTATTACAACTACTTTGAATGAACGCGGGTCTTAACATAAATTAAAGACAACCATATGGCTCCTGCCGGTTGCCAACTTACAATAAGGAACATTGCATACATCAAATATAATCACAATCATGGCCATATCACATCACTGCACACCCCTGCAAAACAAAGTTAGACGCCTCTACTTTCTTTGCATATTTTACGTGGTTTGGGGCTTTCAATAAGTGTCGTTCTAACTTACGAACAAGAACCATAACATTGATACTAGTATTGTTAATCACCCATTGTAAATTGGATCTCCACTATGCTGGGAGAAACAGGCACCCGCAAAGCCACTTATGCAATATGAGTTGCATGTCAAGCGTGGAGCAAGTCTCATGAACGATGTCATGTAAGGTTAGCCCGGGCCGCTTCATCCCAACATCCCGCAAGATGCAAAGTACACAAGAAGCAATCAACAATAAAAGCATCAATGCCACAATGACCATTGTGTTCTACTCGTGCAATAGATCTACATATAGACACAACTCTGATACCACTGTAGGGTTTCGTAGCATGGAAAACAAAAAAAATTTCTACCACATACAAACAAACAAGCCAAGATCTATCTACTAGATTGTAGCAACTAGTCGATGGAATAACTCACCCTCAAAGATTCCAAAGTGTTTAACGAGAGCAGATTCTCGTGGGTGATGTAGTCGTACTCTTTCCGATCTCAAGATCGCGTAGACGATCCTTCCGGGCCGCCAGCGTTCGCACTCCCTTGATCGGTCACACGTTTGGTACTCGGCGAAGACCTTCCTCTCCCTTGTTCCAAAGCAGCGGAGGTTGTAGCACTCTCCTCGCGATTCCCGGACAGGCGTGGTACCGGAAGTAGAGGGGAGATCTCGCAGGGCTTCGCCTTAAGCCGGAGCGAGTATGGTGGAGTATGAGAGGGCTCCTCGGCGATCTAGGTTTTAGATACACTAAGGAGGAGGTGCTAGAGCCAGCGGCTAGGGTTTGGGGCACCCCAAGTCGTGACTAGGGCAACCACAGGAGGTGGCGGCGGCCAGGAGGTGGTGGCGCCAATCTAGGGTTTTGGAGGAGAGGTACTTGTGTGCTAGGAGGGCACCCTGCCTCCCTTTATAGGTGGGAGGCGGCCAAGGGAGGGAGTCCCTCCCCAACTCGGCTTGGAGGTGGGCGGGTTGGAGGAGGAATCCTCCCCAACTCGGTTTCCACTCCTCCTCCTCTTTCCAAAACTTGTTTGACTTTCAAACTAGCCGTTTGACTTTTCAAATTAGGATTTAAATAAACCCTTTATTTTGGACAGCAAAGACACCTAGTACATGATGCAATCATTCCAACTTACAATGACACATTCATGTACCCTTCCCCCTCCGAAGTGCCGGACATTCCGGAACATTCTATAATGTTCGATGAAAACATCGAACCATTCCCCAACTCAAGCAGGACTTTCCTTATATGAATCTTATTCTCCGGACCATTACGGATCTCGTGATATCCTGAATCCCATTCGAGACTCCGAACAACATTCGGACTCTTTCTCATCATTCCATAACTACTCAAACAACGTCGAATCCTTAAGTGTGTCTCCCTACGGTTCGTGAATTATGCGGACATGATCGAGACACTTCTCCGATCAATAACCAATAGAGGAATCTGGAAATTCATATGGCTCCCACATATTTCTCGATTACTTTGCGTCGAATGAACCACTTACATCGATATCAATTTCCCTTTGTCTCACGATAGTTTACTTATCCGAGGTTATGATCGGTATCTACGCATACCTAGTTCAACCTCGTTCTTGATAAGTACTCTTTTCTCGTTCCGTGATATGTGATCCCTTGTGAGCCAGTCACATGCTTGCAAGCTAATTGGATGACATTTCACCGAGAGGGCCCAGAGTATATCTATCCGTCATATGGATGGACAAATCCCACTCTTGATCCATGTGTTTCAACCAATACTTTCTGAACACTCAATGACACCTTTATAGCCACCCAGTTACGGTGTGGTGTTTGATGTCATCAAAGCATCCATCCGGCAAAGGTGATATGCATGATCTCATGGTCGAAGGAATTAGATAACTATGTATCAGAAAGCATATAGCAATTGAACTATTAAAATGACTTGATCTTTATGCTACGCTTATCTATAGGAGTATGTCCACCATATCATTCTCCTAACGATATGATCTTGTTGTTAATAACATCTCAATGTTCATGATAGGGAAACCACAATCATCTATTAACCAACAAGCTAGTATTATACAGAGGCTTTACTAGGGACTTCAAATTAAGTTTACAAATCACACAAGTATTAACGTTTCCTTGTTAATACTATTATAGCATGAATGTAAACATTTATCATAAACACAAAGATATAATAATAACTATATTTACTATTGCCTCTAGGGCATATCTCCAACATCAGGTGTCTATGCCTCAAGGCAATTCTCAGCTGGCTTTCTTAGTTTTTCGTGCGATGGAGGTGCCCCATAAGTTTGAGCTCAAGCAGGTCTGGTTACACGTTGAGGGGGTTCCTCATTGTTTGCGGTCCTTCTGGGGTCTGTGGGATGTTGGTGGGCTCATGGGCTTCACTCAGGATGTTGACTTGTTCAGTTTGAGACGGCGTGGAGTCGTTCGGATCCTGGTTGCAATGATTGACACCTCGGTTTTCTCGCAGCTGAGTGATGCTTTGGGTCATTACCTTAAGTCGAATGTTGTGGTCAAGCTCAAGGCCTATGAGCTTCGTTTCTGGTTGGAGCTTGCAGGTTATGCTCCGGAGCCAGAGTTTGTTCCTTTCCTATGGCGGAAGAGGGATGAGGACCATGGTGATGATACAAATGGGAAGGGCCCCGATGATGTTATGGATATGTCTGATTCGACTGGTGTTTTATAGGATGCTGGGGATGGCTCTTCTTCGGCCCAGCCTAGTCAGGGGGACTCGGTGCCACCGTTTTCCATCCAGCGGGCTCAGCTTTTGACACAGGGTTCTGCACCTTTGATCGCGGTCACTCCTTTTAATCCCAATCCTTCTACGCCGAGTGGAAAGGAAATTCTTGAGTCGCTTCCGATGGGCTCTCCTCTTCGTGGTGTTGAACCTGCAGTGATTTCGCCTCGGGTCTCTCCTTCTCAGCTGCAGGCTGCTTTGCGTGCGGCAGCTGCCGGGGCTCAGACTCCTCAGCGGTCGACGTCCCCTGCTCGTTGTAGACCCAATGTGTTGGGTCAATCTATTCCTTGCTGGGAGGGACCTGTGCTAGAGCCGGTGCTTCAGGTGCTGGACCACGAGTCTTCGGTGTGGGGACTGGCCCAGGAGGGGCCGGTCGACCGTGGTGCTACTCCGACCTCGCCGACTCTACCCTGGGTCATGTAGACAGGTTCCTCGTTGATCTAGGCATGTGGCCTTGGGTTGAGTGGGGAGCCGGGATCTTCGTCGTGGAGACTGGCCCAGGAGGGGCTGGTCGACTGTGATGCTTCTTCGACCGTGCCGTCTGTAGTCCTGGACGCGCCTGCTGACCCCTCTTCGATCCAAGCAGGCGGCCTCGGGCTGAGTGGGGAGCCAGAGTCTTCGACGACCCATGTTGTGCTGATACATGGCGTTGCTTCTGGAGGGACGGCAGGCATGGTGTCGATGCCTCTAGGGCTTCGGCTACGGATGAGGACTCGATGGTCAAGGCCATGCGGAGGAAGGCTGAGAAGAACCTTGACTCGCAAGGTATAATGAATTCGTCAAAGTCCTTCCTATCTTTCTCCAATTCGTCTATCGCTGAAAAAATGGCTAATGTTGGAGTTAGTATGGGTAGATCTGTTAAGGATGTTTCTTTATCTACTTCTGCGTTGAGACGAATGGAGGTTGACCATTTAACGGTTACTCCTAAGACTCATTTTGTTCCTGATCCTTCACCGATCGAGGATGAGGAGTTGCATGCCACAGTAGATGGTCAACTCCTTTCTCACTTAGTTGGTGAAGTATCAGAGGTGGGCTTCGATGAGACTGAGTTGGGTTCATTATTTGAGCTTACAGCCTCTGGTCGAAAATCGAAGGGCCATAAATCTCGTAAAAGGTCTCGAGTATCCAAATCTCCTATTGTTTCTCAATGAATGGCATGTTCTCAAATAGCAGAGGTCTTCGTGACTTGGCTAAATATTTGTTCTTTGCCGATTGCGTGAGAGATCATAATCTGGATTTCTTGGGTATTTATGAGACTGGTAGACGCGATTTCTCACAAGCTCAACTCAATCGCCTTTCTGGTGGAGTGGAGTTCACGTGGGTATCACGTCCGCCGCGGGGTCGATCCGGGGGAATCCTGTTAGACGTCCGAAATGAGACTATGGAAGTCTTAACCAGTTTGGTTGGAGATTTTTTTATTAAACTCCATATTCGTAACAAGGTTGATGATTTTCTATGGTCTCTAGTCGCTGTATACGGGGCTGCCCAGGAGGTTTTTAAGGCGGACTTTTTACGTGAGTTGGTCAATCTGACTAAGGACAATCCGTATCCTATTCTCATAGGTGGATATTTCAACTTGCTCAGATTCCCTCACGAAAAAACCCGGGGCCGTTTCGATGATCATTGGCCTTTCATGTTCAATGTTGTCATAAAAAGCTTGGATTTATGAGAGGTTACAATGATCGGAAGACAGTTCACTTGGGCCAATAGTCTTCCTGAGCCTACATATGAAAAATTAGATAGGGTGCTTATGGATACCGAATGGGAAGATAAATTTCTTATAGTAACTGTTCGGGCCCTAGAACGTATTGAGGCTTTATCGGATCATGCTCCTGTTTTATTGTCTGTTGGAACACCACCACGAAAATCCAAACATAGTTTCAAATTTGAAATTGGATGGATGGAACGTGAGGGTTTCCCTGACCTGGTAAAGGATAATTTGGGAGAAACCTATTAGTGGTCAAACACCTATACAATGATGGAACAACAAAATGCGTGCGTTACGTAAATTCCTTCGTGGTTGGGCCAGACATACTGCTCGAATCCTTAAAAAAGAGAAAATATGCCTTTCATCTATTATTAACGATTTAGAGGCTTCTATGAAAGTCAGGCTTTTATCTGCACGAGAGATTGAGCTTAAAACCAATCAAATGCAGAAATTGCCAGACTGCTCCGCGAGGAGGAACTCAAGTGGTATCAACACTCTAAAGCGAAATTCATTCTGGAAGGAGATGCGAACACAAGATACTTCCATGCTGTGGCTAATGGCAAGCATAAGAAGAAACTTATTCACTCTCTTATATAGGATGAAGGCATGATTGAGGGGCAGGAGCAACTTAAATCGTATATTACTAGTTACTATAAATCGTTGTTTGGGGCACCACCAGAGAACTCATTCTCGCTGGATGAGTTCCAAACGGTGGATATTCCTCGGGTTTCTGTTCTGGAAAACGACTTTCTAACTGCTCCGTATACGGAGGATGAGGTTAAGAAAGCTGTTTTTCAGATGGAACATAACAAGGCACCAGGACCTGATGGCTTTCCGGCGGAATTCTACCAAAAATTCTAGGAAGTTATCAAAGAGGACCTCATGCATTTGTTTGTGTTCCTGCATGCCGGGCAGTTACCTTTTTAGACTCAATTTTGGCAACATAATTTTACTTCCTAAGGTTAACAACGCAGAACGGATACAACAATATCGTCCAATCTGCCTTCTTAACGTTAGTTTTAAAATATTCACCAAAGTTGCTACGATTAGACTAAATTCGGTCACTGACCATGTTGTAAGCCCATCTCAAACTGTTTTCATATAAGGAAGGAATATCCTAGATGGGGTAGTAACCTTGCATGAAACAATTCATGAACTACACTCAAAGAAGTTGAATGGTGTATTGTTCAAAATTGACTTTGAGAAGGCTTATGATAAAGTTAATTGGTCTTTCCTTCAACAAACACTCCGTATGAAAGGTTTTTCTGAGGAGTGGTGTGCTCTCGTACGGTCTTTTGTGGCTGGTGGTAGTGTTGCCATCAATGTTAATGATGACACCGGCAAATACTTCCAGACCAAAAAAGGTCTAAGACAAGGGGATCCATTATCGCCTATACTATTTAACATAGTGGCTGATGTAACACCCTCGAATCGGCCCTATGCAAGTTTTATCCTTTTCCGCCAAACCCGCATAGAAACGATTCAAGGACGCCCACCAGCACTCGCGGGTGGAAATAAGTAATAACATTACACAACAGTCCTCGATGGGACCCACAGAACAAATATATACAACAACGACTCAAAGAGTCAAGGATACAGATATACAACACAAAGATCCAAATCACCCGAACGACATAGCCATTCGAGTGCGGACAAGATGCAAATTGAGCTAAGAGCCACGAAGAGTAACCAATGGCGTCCATAACCTGCCGTGCCAAGCCGGAAGGATAACCTCGCTAACTAACGTCGAGCTCAAAACTAAACAAAAGGGTGCCTAAAGCAAAGGCGGAGGGAAAAAGGAGCGCCGATCGAGGCGGACAGCGAGACTAGAATTCGGCGGTCCTCGCCTACATAGGTATGGTGGACTGAAGCGGCAGCGCGGCATGCACTAAACAACCTATAGAGACTCGATACAAAAAGCGGCTATCAGAGAGGGGTAAGAAAGACCTATTCGGAACCAACCTGATACTACCACCAAAACATACCCATCCTGGTATTTCCCCCTCGAGACCAAACGAGGAAGTCAACCCAGGAACTCACACCGTTGGCAGTTTTATTTATTCAGTTATCGTTGCAGCAGTTACTAGTCAGGTATAGATAGTCATCCTGATATAATAAGCAGTGGGCAGTTTTAGTTAACCATTCCGTTGTAGTTGCAACACTTACTAGTCAGATACAATTAGCATGAGATATCCCAAAACCAGCAGTTGTTGGTACTTTTATTTAGCTATTCTGTTGCAGTGAAGCTGATTACTGGTCATATCGGATACAAGTCAAATTACAACAGTAAACTTTAGTTATAGTTGTCTATGATCGAGAACTGTGCTCCAAGTCGTCCATAACCGCGGACACGGCTTTTCGAAAAGATTTAACCTAGGGTGCACCAAAGTATCCACACGCACTTCGACCCTTTTTGCCAGATCAGTTAACATACACCCATCGGTATGTCGGCGGGGCCTAAGTCAAGACGTTTCCCAGACCCAAAGCAAGTACATGGGGGCCACCCCACTAAGCTACCCGCAACGAAGTCGGCCGGTCTCCGAGACGGACTCAGGGTTTGCGTCAGTGGCTGTAAACGACTGGGAACCCGAAAATGAGACTGGGCTTGTCGATACCGCGAAAACACTCCGCTTACCTAAACAGTACAGGTGCAGTACATCGCACAATCTTAAATTAAGCAGTAAAGCATGGCATAAGTACAGAATAGTAATAAAGCTCCAAACTACGTTGTGGCCCCCAGTACAATACTTTGAAATCAGGTACTAATCGATGGGGGTGCCCACACACCCCACCTGTGGTTAGCGCGCTCGATCTCGGAACAGGTGTCAAGAACTCGGGGTCCTACGGGACACGGTGGTGATTAAAATCCAAATATTGTCTATTACCCACCGGTGCCTCTGCATTTACCTACTTCAATTTTAGTTATTAAACAATAATTAAAGCCAGGATCATCTCCAACATTAAACATGCGGCATTACTCCAACAACTGTGGTACTTGACGACACGCAACGGCACTTGAGCAAGCGACTACGACGCGCAAGTCCAACTATCTACCAAACAACAGGTAATAGGATGTGTCCAAGGCAATATAAGGCTGCAAGGGGTATCACGGGCACGGAAACTAGAGCATCGCAACACAGATAGCAATAGATCAACAGGAGGGAATAAATACTATAAAAGTAAGATAGGTAGAAAGGGGGAGGTGCTCGCCTGAAAACACTGCCGAAGGTTCACCGGGGATCAGGTCGACACTCGCATCGACTCATCGGCCTAATCCGTGAAGAAGCAAAGCACTAGCAAAACACCGGGTGCAATATTTAATACTACGGCAGAAGATCGGGCATGATGCATGTATGATGTATGGCATGGCAAAGGTGCGATGCAATTAGGCCATATTAAGCGGAACCAGGGTCCCGACAATTAATAGAAGGTTCAAGTTATTTAGGTACCCCGCAATTTAAATGTTGTTTTAACATGGCAAAAGATAGCACCGGTTCGCTACACAAATTTAAATGGAGTACAGAATAAGAAAAAGATATCCCGCATAAACACTCCATACTTAATTTAGTTGAATCGCCTAAATTCCCCCAACAACCACAATATGTATGCGAGTATGAACAATTTAATATGCAACAAATTTGTATTTCATTTATAAAATTTAGGGGCGCAGAAAAGGGTCACACATCGGGGTACCGACGATCTTGGGTCTCGGGGTTCGACAGGGTTCGGTCTTTGTTATAGGATCGGGCTTCAGATCCATGGATCGAAGTCTTCAAGGTCTCGGCATCCACGAAGCAGATCTTGAGGCACCCGCTTCACCTGGGCCGGCAGGAGTCCTTGGCGTTCCCCGGTCTTCGGTTCGTCTTCGGGTTACGGCTTGGGGTCTCGACCATCAGATCTAGGTAGAGGTCTTGGCAGGGTTCTTCGGGCTTGGTGTCAGTGTCGAAGACTTTGGCGGTTGCACTTCCTTTCCATGATTGACCCTGAGATAGACTAACCGCATCAACACCACAAAGGGGCTAATACACCAAGTCAGGCATCAACATAACCACACGGCAGGAGCGTAACATCACCGAAGATGTCGTGGCCGGTTCCTGGATTTGAGGCCACCGAGGACATCAAGAGCTACAGCAACAGGAACACATCAGAGGAGGCTCGCTGGTTGTCCCCAACAAACAGAGCAGGTGGGGTCGACGACGCGCATGCCACGGTTGGACAAGCACGGAACGAAGGAGGCAGCGACGGACGCGGCTCGGCGAGGCGGGGCCGCCTAGGTCGGCGGCGGGCCGGAGCGGGGCGACGGTGGCTCGGGGACGGACTCGACGAGGCGGCCGGAGCCGCGCGGGGTCGGAGACTGCAGGGGGGCACCACGGGGAGGCCGAGGAGAACCGTGGCGATGAGGAGAAGGCGAGGTCGACGGGGAGCTCGCGGCGGCCGGTTCGCGCGGCCTCGGGAGCGGGCGAGGTGGACGGCGGAGGTGGTTGGGACCGACGGGGTCGGCGCGAGGGACCTAGTGGGGGCCGGAGAGAGGCACGACCTGGAGGTCAGCGGGATGGTGACGAGGAGGGCATACGGAGGCAGGGACCACCCACGGGGAAGCGCGGCGGCGACCGCTGGTCTCCCTGGAGGCCGAGGCGGCGGGGATCGGCGGGGCGAGCCCGAGCGGCGGGAGGAGGGAAGCAGAGAAGGCGGAGGCGACGCGTGCACCGGCGGGGCGGCGAGCGAGAGGAAAAGGCGTGGCGGAAGGCGCTGGGTGGTTGCAGCGAGTCGGCTAGGGAGAGGGATCATGAGGAGAGGGGCGTGGGTTGGTTGGGGAGGCCGATCTGGGGAAGGTGGGTGCGGGGTGGTTCAGACTGGGACGCATGGGTCAGCAGGTGGGACCAAAGCGGCATGGGGTGTGGGCAGGTGCATGGTGGCCTTTGTCCCCCGGTGGGGCCATGTGAAAAAAGAGGCAGGTGGAGGGAGGCGGCGGCCGGGGAGTGGTTCGGTGGGCGTGGCGTTGGGCGGGAGTTGGTGGGGTGGGCCAGGCTGAGTTGACCAGGTGGTTTGGTGGCGGGCTGGGATTGGTGAGGGGATGTGGAGGGGATGAGGTGGCAAACCGTGAGTGGTGGGAGTGAGGTGGCTGGGGATGGGTAGGATAGGGTGGGGTAGGAAAAGGTCTGGGTAATCTGGCTTTTGTATCTGGGGTGGCCCATTGGGTCGGATCGGGTCTGCAGCTGCCCCCTAAAAATAATTAAACATTTTATTTATTTAAAACGGGGCTTTTGCAAACCGTGGGTAGACAAAACGAAATAATCCGGAGACCCGGGTTTTGGATTTGAAATAAAGGCGGGGTATTTAGAGAACAAAAATATGTTTTTCGAAAATAGGTTCAGACAAACAAATGCATGATGATGACGATGCTCAAATGCAATGTGCCATGATAACATGAGCATGCGGTAATGATGATGCAATGCACAAAAACAACGCGATTTTCTAGTAGTGGTTTTTGCGGGGCGCCACAGCTGATATGTTGGCTATCCTCATCGAGAGAGCTAAGCCTGATGGCCAAATTGAAGGATTGGTTCCTCATCTGGTTGATGGTGGTCCATCCATTCTTCAATACACAAACGCTACAATCTTATTTATGGAACACGACTTGGAGAAAGCGAAGAATCTGAAGTTAATACTATCAGTGTTTGAGCAACTCTCTGGATTGAAAATTAACTTCCATAAAAGTGATTTGTATTGTTTTGGCGAGGCTATAAACGAGTCCCACCTATATGCTGAAATTTTCGGCTGTAGTCAGGGGAAATTTCCAATCAACTATCTGGGAATACCGATCCACTATCGGCGTCTCATGATTGCTGAATGGAAAATCGTTGAGGAAAGACTCCAAAATTGCCTTAATAGTTGGAAAGGTAAATTGCTATCCCTTGGTGGAAGACTGGTCCTCATAAACTCAGTACTCACCAACATGGTATTGTATATGATCTCGTTTTTCCAACTGCCGAAAGGTGTCTTGAAGAAACTGGATTATTTCCGATCAAGATTCTTTTGGCAAGGGGATAGTGAAAAAAAGAAATATCGACTGACCAGATGGAATGTGCTTTGCCAACCAAAAGAATATGGTGGACTGGGCATACATGATTTGCAAGTCAAAAACACCGCGATTCTTGGTAAATGGCTTTTCAAACTTCTATCAGAAGATGGTGTCTAGCAAACCATTCTATGGAAGAAATATGTTGGCTCCAAAGCTGTGTCTCAAGTGGTTTGGAAACCCGGCGATTCACATTTTTGGGCTAGACTAATGGCGTCCAAAAAACATTTCTTCCACTTTGGTGTTTTCAATATTAAGGATGGATCACAGGTTAGGTTCTAGGAAGATAAATGGCTTGGCCAAACTTCTCTTCGCGAATAATACCCAGCTCTATACTCGATTGTTAGGCACAAAGGAGATGCCCTCTCGACAGTATTGGGATCTGATCCTCCTAATGTGTCTTTCAGACGAAGTCTCTTAGGTCCTAGACTCGTATCATGGAATAATCTTCTTTTACGATTATCCACGATACAGTTGCCAGAGGGGACGGATGAGTTCAAATGGAAACTACTGGAGAGTGGTAAATTTTCTGTTAACTCATTATATAGAGCATTGATCCAACCGGATATTCCAGTGGTTGATAATTCTAAAATTTGGAACATGAAAATACCACTTAAAATGAAGATTTCTGCTTGGTACCTTCGTAAAGGGGTCATTCTCACAAAGGATAATCTTGTTAAGAGGAATTGGCAAGGAAGTACACAATGTGTTTTTTGTCATCATAATGAGACAATTCGGCATTTATTCTTCCAGTGCAAATTTGCTCGTACTATATGGTCAATCATCCATGTAGCCTCTGGTTTATCTCCTCCACATTCGGTTACCAATATATTTGGTAATTGGTTGCACGGGATACAGGATAAATATGGGACTTTATTTAGGGTGTGAGCATTTGCTATTATTTGGTCGCTTTGGCTATGTAGAAATGACAAGATTTTTAATAACATTGTGTCTTCTTCTCTACAGGTGATTTATCGTGCCACGGCTATCCTACGATCATGGACTACTCTCCAACGTATGGAGTTTCGCGACTTATTTATGGCGGGTTGTATGCGATTGGAGGCCACAACGAGGGATATTTTCTCCCGACATGGATGGCAGCGTGACCTACGGATAGACATGCCTTAGATCGACGTGTGCCGTCGTTTTTTATCTTTTTTGTAATGTTGATACTTTTGTTCTGGTTACTTTCTCTTTATTTGATTAGTTGTGTGCATCCTAGCTATGCAGAGGCCGGGTGTAAACATTATGGATAATAGTAAAGTGCCCATTTCCAAAAACAATTTGAGAAAAATAGGACGAAGCACGTGAATTTCATCGGTTGACATCACAAGAATATATCACCTGAAAGGGAATCCCTGTTCATTTTAGCTTCTTTGTGGGCTGAGTGCCATTGTAGTTCCGATCACACATCATTGTTAGTGGAAGCAGGTGAGCAAATCTTGTGTAAGCCATCTCGGTTTTGATCGAAGGTTCGAATGTACAGTGTTAGCTTCTTCTTAGAAACAAATAAGGGGATTATTTATTCTTGTTTCTAGATCCAGGTTCTGGGGCACATGGATATCTGGCATTTTTTGCTCCCATAAACTTAGCAGTTCCTTGGGAGGCTAATCTCCACATAAACACTATCATTCAAAAAAATGTTTGCGTCTTAAATCTGACGGTTCGGGGTTGGATGTCCTGATACACTTTGGAGGAGGATTTGTTGGATATAAGTGATTTACAAGTTTTTGTGATCAACTTAAGTCAAATTAGGGTCAATTAAGGGGTTGTTGATTACAACCATTGGATTCTCTGATCAGGGGCATCCTGGCCGTCCATTTAGAGGTATTGGTTCCCTAGTGCAGGTGCTATAAAAGGTACTCTAGGGTTTGAGACCAAATCACTCTCCCACGGTGGCTCTCTCTGTCACTCTCCCCTGCTCAATGATCAAGCCTAGCACTCACAACACCAGGAAGATCCACTCACAACTCCAGATCAAGATTCAGGTGAAGTGGAATAAGTGGAGGCCATGGCTGGACCTCCAGAGCAAGGTACATATCCCCGATTCTCTCCTTTGTGGCTCAATCTTAAGCTAGATGATCCTAAGGGTTCTAACAGTGGTATCAGAGCTTCTAGCTTTAAGAGTGAACCCATGTTTTTTCTTAGTTCAAGTTTTTTCTGATGGAGTTTTGTTTAAGATCAAGTTCTTGCTCAAAACTGAATAAAGTTGATGTTTTAGCCCTGAATTTCACTAAGTTTGAGCCCTAACTATGAAGAAATTGACCTAGGGTTTCGGTTTAAGTAATTATGTGTGGGAATTTAAGTAATTATGTGCATATCCTAATGAAAATCCCCAAATTTCTAAGGAACCTTAACCCTAGTTCATCATTACTGATGAACCCTAACCCTAATTCCCCATTTTCCTAAGAACCCTAACCCTAATTCTTAAATCTGACGAACCCTAACCCTAATTCCCAAATTGAGGAACCCTAACCCTAATCATTAAGAGGTGGTGGATACATACCTTATGGGCCTCATCACCGTCGCTGGCCATGGTGACACCGGAGCTACCCTCCTAAGCCGGATCCACCCTCCTAAGCCACCCTCCTCAAGCCTTTACGGTCTCTCCATCCACCACACTAGACTGTGGCGGTGCTCCTACTAGCGCTTGTCATCGTTGGCGCTCACCACGGCGCTAGACTTGGCACTGGTGGTCGATGTCGTTGTAGGGACGCCTGCACATGTGCCGTCTCCATGCATAGGGCGTGGCCCAGAGGCGCTCGATGGAGGTGCACGCTAGCCAAAGCCGCACGTAGCTCCGCGTGAGGGGGCCTGATCGACGTCATGCCTTCTCCTCCATGGCGCTGGAGCTTGCTGCCGCCGCTTCTCTCTCTTGCTTGTCGCTACAGCGGGAGAAATAGAAGGGGAGGGGCAAATGAGGGGCCAAGGTTCGGGGGTGTCGTCGCGCATCGGTTTTGTTCCGTCCTGGCGCGCCCTCCGCTGTTTGATCCCATCCAACGGCTCACAACTTTGGCTATAGAACGGGCCAAGTGGGCCGCTAAAGGGGGCGATGGGGAGACGGGCTGGGTCAATTTTGGCCCAATCAGGAAGTTTTGTTTTAGATTTTTATTTAAATATTAAAAAAAAGGAGGCTGGGGTTTTTGGGCCAGAATTCTTTTTGAGCCTATATTATGAAAAAAAATATGAATTAATTTTTATGAGTTAGGGCTAATATAAATACGTTTTGGGGCTAAATATTTGGTATTTCATTATGCCAATTATGAAACATGGTTGTGTGACATTTTATTCTTTTTCATGCAATTATATGTCATACTTAAGTAGTATTAATGTGTTTTATGCTTAGTTGATTCTTTTATAATGCTTTTCAAATAAATTATGATGATAATGTTTTGCTGCAAAATTGAGTTTATGAATCCTCAAATGAAGAATGGCTTATGTCTATCATTCTAGTGAAAGCATATTGATGGGCATTTTGACCATGAAATTTTATTGGTCTGGTTCACTTCTGACCGAAGCTGATGTGTACCGGATTGATGAAAGAATTCCATATATGACCGAAGCTTATATATGTAATTTTGGACAAAGTTGATTGGCACATGTTTTGATCACAAAATTTTATTAATCATGTCTTTTTCTGGCCAAAGCTGATGTGGACTAGATTAATGAAAGAAGGTCAGAAAATGGTGATGCTTACTCAAAGCATTTGTTTTTCTTTTTGCAGCATTTAATGCCTCACAAATTGCTAGAATTATTAATGGCGTAAAAAATTGATTTGTAGCAATTTTGGTACATGGAAGGAGAAGCTTGAGATCACTTTAGCTTTGCTGAATATTGATTATGCCCTGCTTAATGATCCTCCTATAGCACCAGTTGAAGGTGATGGAAATTATGATGCCCTGAAAGGGGTTTATGATGATGAGAAAACTAATTAGGAGGACTCAAATTGTAAGTGCCTCATGATCATTAAGGGATCCATCACTCAAAGTATGAGGGGAGCCGTTCCAGACTCTCAGACTGCCAAAGGTTACCTTGGAAAGATTAACGACCAGTTTAAGGGATCAACCAAAGTCTATGCAAAAAGTGTCATTAGAAAGGCTTATTGATGAAAGGTATGATCCAACTGGATTCTGAGAGAGCATATCATGAGGAATATCAACATGGACACTAAACTTAAGACAATGGAAATGGAAATCTCTGAAGGCTTCCTTGTCCATTTAATTATGTCATCCTTGCCCACGAAGTTCTGTCCATTCACCATCCATTACAATGCGATGGATTCTAAATGGGGCATGGATGAAATGATGGACAAATGTGTCAAGAGGAGGAAAGACTTAAATTTGGACGGGTTAAGCATGTCAATCAGTTCAGGCACTCTCAGAAGAAGAAAAATCAAATATTTATGAAGCCCAAGCCTGCAAAGTTTAAAGATAAAGTGTAGTCTTCTCAGTTCTTTCAGCAAAAGAATCCTAACAGAGTTTCTAATGCAGATGGACTCCCTAGTGTTGCTGGTAAAGATCCTAATGGATGTCACCTTTGTGGAAAAACGGACACATTCAGAGAGATTGTATTGGGTTTATGAATTGGCTCAATAAGAAATGTATTAATGCTATAAGCTTTATTGATGGATACCTTTATGTTAATTATGCCACCAATACATGGTGGGTTGACTCAGGTGCAACAATTCATGTTGCAAATTCCCTATAGGTATTCAATACAAAGAGGACCCTAAGAACATGGGAAAGAACCATTAGAGTTGCTAATGGTGTTGAAGCTGAGGCCAAGGCTATTGGAGAGTTCACACTTATACTCCATAGTGGATTTATGCTTCATTTATTTAATGTACTTTATGTACCCTCTATGAGAAGAAACCTTGTGCCATCTCATGCTTAGATGATGACGGTTATCACTTTGACTTTGGCGACAAGAGATGTATAATTATGTTTGACAATAATAATGTTGGACTTGCCTTTTGACATGGGTATGCTTATCGGGTTCCCTTAATTGGTATACCTGGTACATACTTAGATTATGGCCCAAGGCCCACAAGGAAATAAGGAGTCCTAGTAGCATGCTAAGTCCGAGAACCAGTCATGTTGGTCAAGATAGAAATATGAACTGACATAGTCGGGCAGCTGTAATCAAATGTGTAACCTATATATATATTGGACTCTGAGACCCAGCCTCTCATATAAGGGCTAGGAGGAGTTGACAGAGAGGGCACCATAACTTTGAGTAGACACAACCCGTCATGAGTTAGATTGCATCTAGCGAATCAGCAACTTTGTAATCATCTCCTTGCAATAAAGCTCAGACATGATCCGACTCCCTTGTTTGTTTGACAGGCCGACGAAATCACCAGTGCTCGCGTTTCCATCAAACCCAAGTCCATAACTATGGACATTGTCGAGGTTACCCCTCGTCAATTGGCGACATCTGTGGGAACTTTGAGCATCGGAGTCATGAATTCGGCAGCTTCAACTTCACCAAGTAGCAACCTGACAGTTGAGGTCGGCAAGATCCATCACAATCCCATTGATCTTGATTCCTGACCGCCGACCATCTGCTAGAAAATTTCGGTGAGGCGATAGATCTCATGATCATAAGCCTCCAATTTTGCATCAGAGCAGAGGAAGTTCTCTGCCTTTTAGATCCGATCTTCTCGGGTCTATCATCCCCAATCATAGCACCTAAGGCAACACCATCATCTTCTATCGGCTCCATGATACGTTGCAAACGTATCTATAATTTTTGATGTTCCATGCTTGTTTTATATCTACTTTCTTATGTTTCATCCACACTTGGAAGTATTTTTACACATTTTCTAGAACTAACCTATTAACAAGATGCCACAGTGCCAGTTGCCTATTTTCTTTTGTTTTTGGTTCTAGAAAATCTAGAAAATGAATATTCTCGGAATTGGACCGGACAAAAGTCAAAGTCGATATTTTACCGGAAGACTCACGGAGCCAGAAGACGAGACGGAGAGGGGCTAGGGGCTGGCCACACCATGTGATGGCACGGGTCCCCCTGGCCGCCCCACCAGGTGGTGTGGGCCCCTGGTCCACCCTTTGACATTGCCCTTTCGCCTATAAGAAGCCTTCGATGCAGAAACCCTAAATAATCTGGAAGAAAGCCACAAAACCTCCACAGCGCTGCCGCCACCAAGGGGAGATTCGGGGGACAGAAAGTCTCTGTTCCGGCACCCTGCCAGGATGGGGAAGTGCCCCCAGAGCCATCTCCATCGATCTCCACCACCATCTCTATCACCGTTGCTGAATCCCATGATGAGGAGGGAGTAGTTCTCTCTCGAGGCTAAGGGTTCTACCGGTAGCTAGGTGTTCATCTATCTCTCTATGCATGATCATATTGTGATCATGAGCTTTGTAATCAAGTAGATCTACCTTGCTACTCAAGTGCTTTAATAGATCTATTGCTCTCCCCACGTGTGTGAAAGTGATAGCGTGCACACCATGGTGGCACTTAGGCTAGAGATTACAGATACTTGTTATGAGTTATATTTGGAGTTGGATGTCTCTATGAAATTGTGGTGTTTGTTAGAACCATCTAGCGCTCAAGGTGATAGTGAGGGGTTATCTAGATGGGGAAAGCGAACTTTGAGGAGTGTTGTTATAGCCCTACCATGGATTAGAATGTCCAACCGGAGAGTAGTTTAGAGTAGTATCATGAAGAGAAGATATTTATATGAGAGTGTTCACTAGCGAAAGTATGATCCCTAGGCCTTGTTTCTAAACATTGAAACAATGTTTACAACTAGATCTGTTATATGTTTGCTTGCTTCCATCTTTTTGCCTTTAGTCTTTTCCTCCCCTCAAGCTCTTTTCTGGCATCATTACCACTTATAATTATCCATACCACTTGTATGTCACTATCTCTTCGCCGAACTAGTGCACCTATACACCTGACAAGTGTATTAGGTGTGTTGGGGACACAAGAGACTTCTTGTATCTTGATTGCAGGGTTTCTTGAGAGGGATACCTTTGACCACTTCCTCCCTAAGTTCGATAAACCTTAGTTAATCCACTTAAGGGAAACTTGCTGCTATTCTACAAACCTCTGCACTTTGAGGCCCAATAACTGTCAACAAGAATAGAAGTGTGTAGACATCAAGCTATTTTCTGGCGCCATTGCCGGGGAGGTAAGGTAAAAGGTACTCATATCCTCTGGCTACTAAGCTATCTTCTAGTACTATTGCTGGTGTGTGAGTGCTCAAAGTTATTTCCTTTAGATTCTGCAATTATATCTTTTTGTTTCTTGTTTTTATTTTCACTAGTTAGGCTTAATGGAAAAAAATTAGAGAGCTTTATAGTATTTATCTTGAATTAGGACATGAAGTGTTTGAAGAGAAAATTAAAAACCTATGGAACTTTATTTGCATGCTAATAACAATGTTATTAGTATGAATTCTTTGAACACCATCATTGCTAATGCTATGGAAAATTCTAAGCTTGGGGAAGCTGGTTTTGATGAGCATGATATTTTTAGTCCCCCAAGCACGGAGGAGAAAATTTACTTTGATGATACTATACCTCCAATATATGATGATTACAATGATGAATATGATATTTTGAGTCCACCTACTATTAAGGAGAAAATTAATTATGATTACAATATGCCTCCTATATTTGATGATTATGGTGATGAGAATAATAGTGATAGCTATTTTGTTGAATTTTCTCCCACTACAATTAATAAGAATGACTATGTTTATATGGAGAGTATTAATTCTTTTATGCCTGTGGCTCATGATAAGAATGTTTCATGTGATAGTTATATTGTTAATTTTATTCATGATGCTACTGAAAGTTATTATGAGAGAGGGAAACATGGTTTTATGTATCTCAATAATATTAAGTTTCCCCTCTTTATGTTGAAAGTCTTGAAGTTGCACTTGTTTTGCTTTACTATGCTTGTTGCTTTGTGCTTTCATGACTAGTTTTTTTACAAGATTCCTATGCATAGGAAGCGGTTTACACTTAAATGTGATTTGAATTTGCTTCTTTATGCTCTGTTTTACTTCAATTCATATTTCTTATGTGAGCATCTTCTCAAACTATCATGCCTAACTTAAAGGTGTTAAAGAAAAGTACTTCTTGGGAGATAACCCAATAGTTTTCTTGAGTCTTGGAAGTTATTAATTCTGTAATAACCTCTCCTTATCCTTTATTATTTGATTTTTGTGCCAAGAATAACCTCTAATGAGAGGGAAGTAAGATTTGGGGAAGTGCTGTCCCGAAACAGATTTTTGTGCTTCACTGTAAAAATTCGTGAAAAAATATGTATGTCGGATTGAGCCGTAATTTTCTGAATAAATCCCCCAGGTTGTTAGCTAACTTCCATTAGTTCAACACTTTTCGATTTAAGCAACATAAGGTCTTCGAAAAAATCGGTTTTCATCTGTTGGTCTGTTTTGACAAATTTCTACCATTATTTGCATTTGCCTCTTTATCGATTTCTTTTTGGGTTCTTTTTGGTGAATTGAGCTTTTTGAGGGAATTGCTACAGTAACTTGTGTTTTTAATGAAAGTTTTGCTGTTTTAAAACTAAAACCCAAAGGTTTATTATCTTTTGGATGCACTAATGTTGCTAATGAAGATTGTGTGAAGTTTTGTATGAAGGAAATTTTTAGGTGTAGGGAAACAATGATGTGATAAGATGAAGAATGGAAAAAAGCTCAAGATTGGGGATGCCACCCGTGTCACCCCAAGAAATATTCAAGAAGTACAAGCGTCAAAGCTTGGGGATGCCCAAGCCATCCCCTTCTTCATCAATAAAAATTTCAGGTTTCTTCCAAACACTTCATTTTTTTTCATGCACAGTTGTGTTGTTCTTGGAGCGTCTTTGTTTTCATTCTTAGTTTTTGTTTTCTTAGTTTGGTTGAATAAATTGGTTGGACCCCCTCATTCATGCATTAGTTCTCAAATAAAGTTGATTTGGATTGGAAAAGAGTAGGAAAATTCATGCTTAAGTGGTAAAAAGGAGCTTGTTTTTGACTGTGACTTAGACTTTGTCATGTCATGCTTGATATTGTTTTGGTTTTATGCTTAGTGATTATTGCTATATCATGAAATATTATAAAAAATTGAGATTTCTTAATGTGCCTTGAAAGAATCATGCGTTGTTTTAGCATATTAAAAACATAATATTGTGGTATTATCCTTTAAATGCTTTATTTGGGTTGACTTGGCGCATGCTCACACCATATTAAGACTACACCAAGTCACCATAGCCTCTATGATCATTTAGTTTTCGACTTGTATTATCACTTTATGCTTTAATTAATGATGTTTTGTCGCTTTGCATGATTATGGCCATTATTGCTCTCTTAGTTGGTCGCTCCCAGTCTTTTGCTAGCCTCCATACCAAGTATGAGTTCCATTGATGCATCCAACTCCAAATAAAACCAAGTTATTCCAAAGAGTCCACCATACATACCTATTAGCATTTGCTATTCCAAGTATATTCATGTTTTTATCTACCTTCCGAATTAAACTTGTTATGTGAAAATTAGTGATTAAAGCTCTCACGAACTTGATGGCACACTTTACTTTTCTTGCCCCTAATAAACTTGAACCATTGTATCATCTATGTTGTATATGCTTACACTTATACGTTGGGATTAGCAGAACCATGCTGTCATGGGGAACACTTTCAACATTGCACTTGTACATTGTACCAAGTTGATATCATGCTCTTTTGTTTATGGATATCGTCAGTGTGAAATGAAAGGGGAGCTTGTAAGTCCATGGAGTTATGTATGTGTGTTAGAAAGCACGGGCGCTAGCCTAAGCCATGCCTAATCATGGTGGAAACTTGCAGCATCACCATAGTGAGCAATATATGAAGCATTCTTCTTATAAAAAAAGAGATAGAGATTGAGAAACAGAAAAAAAGATGAGAAAGGAGGAAAGAGAGAAAAAAACACCATTTTCCCATGGTAAAATAAGAAGATTGCTGAGATGCTCATTGTCTGCTTGCCTTGTCATTTTGTTTATGGGATAGCTCCTATATCATGTGCAAGGGGTACCCCGTTGGCGGTTCTCTATGATACACATGTACTTACTATGACAAAAACTTACCGATAACTAAACTTGAGTAGCATGAGGAGCGACCCTCGTATTCAAGGGACATGAGATTGCCAACTTATACTTTGTCAAGCATATACTCCATAGTTTGTTCACTTTAACCTTAATCACTTCAAGATGCTTATGATAGGGGCAATGAGAGATGAAAGCTAATAAGTACCATAATTTTTGGAAGCTCTTTATGAGACTTGAATCCCTGCTTCCTTCTATGAAGGCCTTTCTTTTACTTTTATGTTGAGTCTCCATCTTCTATCTTGAGGCACCTATTAAGAGAGCATAGTGGTCATTCTTAGTTCTATGTGCATTGTCCCAAAACTTATTGATTGATTCATATGTTGATATTACTTGTTCTTGAACTATTTGTATCTAGTCACCCTTATGAACTTTGAAGGTGTCCTATGCATTTATGTTTTGCTACTCCATGAGCGACAAGCTGAATGCCACCATGCTATGTTTTCTACATGTGAAACAACCAAACATGTTTCAATGCATTGTTATTCAAGAACCTTTGTTTGTATCAATTACATGTTGCAGCATAGTTACTTTGTCTTATTGTTAGAACTTCATCTTTCATGCTCATGTTTAGAGTTCTTTGATCCCAGCTTTCAATGCTTTGCAAATGGTTTGATCTTGATTGTGATGGTTCATGTCACCTCAAAAATTATTCTTTTTTATCACTTACCTACTCGAGGATGAGCAGGAGTTAAGCTTGGGGATGTTGATACGTTGCAAACGTATCTATAATTTTTGATGTTCCATGCTTGTTTTATATCTACTTTCTTATGTTTTGTCCACACTTTGGAGTATTTTTACACATTTTCTGGAACTAACCTATTAACAAGATGCCATAGTGCCAGTTGCCTATTTTCTTCTGTTTTTGGTTCCAAAAAATCCAGAAAATGAATATTCTCGGAATTGGACCGGACAAAAGCCAAAGTCGATATTTTATCGGAAGACTCACGGATCCAGAAGACGAGACGGAGGGCTAGCCACACCATGTGGTGGCGCGGGTCCCCCTGGCCGCGCCACCAGGTGGTGTGGGCCCCTGGTCCACCCTCTGACATTGCCCTTTCGCCTATAAGAAGCCTCCGATGCAAAAAACCCTAAATATCTGGAAGAAAGCCACGAAAACCTCCACAGCGCCGCCGCCACCGAAGGGGAGATTCGGGGGACAGAAAGTCTCTGTTCCGGCACCCTGCCGGGATGGGGAAGTGCCCCGGAGCCATCTCCATCGATCTCCACCACCATCTCCATCGCCGTTGCTGATTCCCATGATGAGGAGGGAGTAGTTCTCTCTCAAGGGAAAGGGTTCTACTGGTAGCTATGTGTTCATCTCTCTCTATGCATGATCATATTATGATCATGAGCTTTGTAATCAAGTAGATCTACCTTGCTACTCAAGTGCTTTAATAGATCTATTGCTCTCCCCACGTGTGTGAAAGTGATAGCGTGCACACCATGGTGGCACTTAGGCTAGAGATTACAAATACTTGTTATGAGTTATATTTGGAGTTGGATGTCTCTATGAAATTGTGGTGTTTGTTAGAACCATCTAGCGCTCAAGGTGATAGTGAGGGGTTATCTATATGGGGAAAGCGAACTTTGAGGAGTGCTGTTATAGCCCTACCATGGATTAGAATGTCCAACCGGAGAGTAGTTCAGAGTAGTATCATGAAGAGAAGATATTTATATGAGAGTGTTCACTAGCGAAAGTATGATCCCTAGGCCTTGTTTCTAAACATTGAAACAATGTTTACAACTAGATCTGTTATATGTTTGCTTGCTTCCATCTTTTTGCCTTTAGTCTTTTCCTCCCGTCAAGCTCTTTTCTGGCACTGTTACCACTTATAATTATCCATACCACTTGTATTTCACTATGTCTTTGCCAAACTAGTGCACCTATACACCTGACAAGTGTATTGGGTGTGTTGGGGACACAAGAGACTTCTTGTATCTTGATTACAGGGTTGCTTGAGAGGGATACCTTTGACCACTTCCTCCCTGAGTTTGATAAACCTTGGGTAATCCACTTAAGGGAAACTTGCTGCTGTTCTACAAACCTCTGCACTTGGAGGCCCAACAACTGTCTATAAGAATAGAAGTGTGTAGACATCACTCCACTAGAAGGGCCACCTCGGACCTGACAAACGTCAAAGACAACATCGGACGTGCCGCAAATCTGGGGGATTTGGCCGATCTCTATGACGGCCTCTCCTTTGGATCTGACTCTAAAACTCCATCATCCATCATCACGGACCCAACAAACGGTGGATCCGAGGATAACATTGACTCCCGGAATCAAAAAAGCAGATTCATACCTAGAGAAGGACCCGTAGGATCTCACTCGTCCTTAGGATGGTGTCTCCCATGAGTCTGACGACTATAGAGACAACTCACATGTGGAGCCCCACCAGGGTGTGGGTGATCATAGGAGCCACATGGGGAGACAAAGGAACCTCAGTAAAACGTGACGAATATGGTAACCCGATTATCCAGCCTAATGATATTATTTCAGAAAACGATACAACTCTGCGTAGGAACGGATCAGAACCACCACAAGAAAGCCACGTCGTCCAAGGAGGAGGCGAAACACGCAATGGTGAACTTATAGCTAATCGGCTGCCACCACCTTCCTGGGAGAAAGCAAGAAACGCTATCTCGGGTGCAATACCCATGACGGTAGACATCACATGTGATGACTTAATGGCGTACCAGTACCTCCTTCAAAAGCAAAGGAGGCAATTGCTCAAGATGCAATGGGACCTAGAAGAGCGGAAAAGAAGATCCGATGAATCAAGCATGCGACGAGCGCAACTCAGCTCCACCCGTAATTTCGGAAGTGTGGCAGGCCGATTGCAACTAGGAAGGGCTGGCCCTCGGCTGAACAATATACCTGAAGCCAACAGAAGTGGCATAACCCAAGACCTAGATCTGTCATTCATGTTCGTGGATTCAGCGGGCCATATCAGGGATAAAATGGAGCAAGCCTCCCTTTTCACAACTCAAACTTATTTTCTCAGAACTCAACCGACAGCCAATGATCCGCAGGGAGCTATCCATCGCCCTGCCCTCATGGGCCTCGACATGGTCAGGGCAACACTCGCAAAGGGATACTAGGAGATTGTCCCACAATCCAATAGATTACCACGCCATCGCATAAGCCCTCAGTAGGTGGTCAACACCTGAAGGTCTAGGTCACCATACCACGCATGCTCTTCGCGCGAC
The DNA here is from genome assembly GCA_023614405.1 of Avena insularis. Classification (NCBI taxonomy): domain Eukaryota; kingdom Viridiplantae; phylum Streptophyta; class Magnoliopsida; order Poales; family Poaceae; genus Avena; species Avena insularis. The sequence goes on along the minus strand of CM042690.1, from coordinate 257,391,730 downwards.
CACGATGCAGGGGATGACATCATGCAAAGCAAAATCGATAAATCTTGGGAAAGGCTTAGAAGGTACTCATATGAGGAAAGAGAGAATGACATCGAAGCATGTGGCGCAATTTGCTTTACCCATCGGGTTCGCAAGATGCTAGTACCCAAGGATTTAAAGATGCCGCTCGATCGCCAAAAGTATGATGGCCTCCAAGAGCCAGAAGCATGGCTAGCCGATTATCTTTAAACAATAAAACTTTTGGGGGGGGGTCAAAAGCCACAACAATGCAGAGCTGGCAGTTGCACTTAACCGGAGCTGCACGGTCCTGGCTACGACACTTACCCAAAGAATCAATCAGCAGTTGGGGAGACCTGGAGTAAAAGTTCATCTAAAACTTCAAATCCACATTCAAATGACCCGCATCCATCGAGGAACTGAGGGCATGCAAGCAAAATTCAGGCAAATCGGTATGCACATTCATACATCAGTGGAACATTATTAGGAACACAGACAAAGATATCTCCGATGAGAAGGTGATTGATGCTTTCAACGATGGTTTATGCCAAAAATAATTCATAGAGGAGATGGGTCGGGTTAAGCCGAAGATGATGTCCCAGCTGATGGACATGGAGAATCAATGGGCTGGCGACGAGGACACAGTAAACAACATGCGGGGTTGCTCACCTGAAGAAGATTGTGACATGAGACAAAATGACCGCAGGAGACAATGTAACTACGACATCTATGGAGGGCCAAGCCACATTGCAGATGGTTACATCAACAACGACAACTGCAGCGGAGGATATCAAAGCAATCGAGATTAAGGAGGACCAAGTGGGATAGCATAGCAGTACTGACTGAGGGAAGCCCTAATACCATCTATGCAGATGTTAGATGGACCATGCCACATGCACTACTACGTCGACTCAGAAGGAAGGAGGTGGCCAAATCACATCATGAGGGACTATCTCACTTTCTTGGGACTCAACCGAGCATTCATCAGTAAGGTGTCCGATGCAACAAAGCAAGGATACAACCCGGTACCAGGCACCCTAGCAATTAACACACCACCACCACCACTAGGACCACCTTGGGCAGCCGCAGCAGTCCAGCAGCCACCCGAGGCTAACAAAGAGTAGAACGACGAGTACTCGAGATCCAGGGGAGAAATGCACATGATCCAGAAAGGGCGCCATCCAACAGAATGCAAAGCTTGATAACCCGACAAGTCAACATGGCAGTAAGGACACTACCACCAACACCCGAGTACCTCCACTGGTCTGAACAGGAGATCACCTTTAGCGGGACAGATCACCCCATTCGGGTTCCCCGACCAGTGCATTCGACATTAATAATGGAAGCACAAATCGGTGGGTTCGACATGATCAAGGTTTTCATGGACGCAGGAAGTAGCATCAACCTCATCTATGCCAAAACACTACGCGCAATGAACTGCTCTGTCACCAACCTAGATCCAACAGACACATCCTTCCACAACATCGTCCCAGGCAAAGCCGAGGTTCCCTTAGGCAATATCTACCTTGATGTTGTCTTCGAAACCCGATAAAAATTTATACAAGAAAAAAATCGAGTTTGAGGTCATGGACTCACCATCGCAGTACCACACAATCCTAGGATGCCCAACATTTGCAAGATTCATGGCGGTACCACATTACGCGGACCCCGTGATGAAGATGCCAGCACCTAATGGAATCATATCCGTCAAAGGAAACTTCGCTCGCTCAGACAACAACGACCGAGAATTCAACAAGATCTCCGAGTCCTTCGGCATGGAAACGGAGTATGCCTAGCTCAAGACCACTGACAAACACGATGTTATGCCAGAAGCAACAAGTCCCATACCCGATCAATCTTTCAATGCAGCAAAAGACGCAAAGGAACTGAAGATCCATCTAACAGACCCGAAGAAAACAACTTATGTGGCCTCTAACTTTATTCTTGCAAAGGAAAGTGCGCTCGTCGAGTTCCTCCATGAGTGCTGGGAAATTTTCGCATGGGACCCATCTGACATGCCAAGAATCCCCCAGGGAACTCGTTGAGCATGCACTCAACATCTACCCCAACACACGACTAGTAAAGCAATGGCTTTGCTGCTTCGTGGAGCCAATACACAAGGCCATTGGAAAAGAACTCCATCACCTATTCGACATAAAATTCACCAAGGAAATCAAAAAAGCAACATGGGTCGCCAACCTAGTATGCATTCTGAAGAAAAATACTGTCGAGCTACGCATGTGTATTGCCTTCACCACACTAAACAAGCATTGTCCAAAGGACCACTTTCCACTTTCGTGAATCGATCAAATCACTAATGCAACCGCTGGGTGGTAATGTGTTTCCTTCCTTGATGGATACTCCATATACCACCAGATCCGTATGAAATAAGAATACCAAGACAAGACGACATGTATCACACCTTAGGTGTACTCTGCTACACTACAATGCCCTTCGGGCTAGAAAACACGGGTGCCACTTACCAGCGGATGATGCAAAATTTCCTAGGAAACCAAATCAACAGAAACGTCCAGGTCTACATCGATGAAATCGTGATTACAACAAGGCAAGAGTCGACATTTATCGATGATTTACGTGAAACATTCGATAATCTCGATAAATATTGCATCAAGTTCAACCCGATGAAGTGCTCCTTTGGAGTCCCTACTGGGCAACTCCTCGGGTACCTCATGTCGGCCAGGGTAATAGAAGCAAACCAGGAGAAAATACACACAATCCTAACCATGAAGAAGCCAACAAATCTACGAGGCGTCCAATAGCTTGCTAGGCGCATGGTGGCACTAAGCCAATTCATCGCTTGGTTGGGAGAAAAAGCACTTCCATTCTATGACTTCTAAAGAAATCGGACACCTTCAAGTGGACCAATTAAGCCCAGCGAGCCTTTGAAAACCTCAAGAAAACACTCTCGACATCACATGTTTTGGTGTCACCTGAGGAAAAGGAACCACTATTGTTATACATCACCGATACCAACTAAGTGGTCAACACGGTACTAGTCGTCAAATGATCCAAAGAAGGAAAAATCCACGGTGTCCAACATCTGGTCTACTACCTCAGCAAAGTACTATCTCCGTCCAAGCAAATGTACCTCAACAAAGTTCAGGTATTGTGTCTTCATGACGGAATAAAAGCTGTGCCATTACTTCTCTCAACATCAGATAATGGTAGTCAATGAGGCTCCCCTCCTCAACATCATCAACAACCCTGAAGCAACTTGGTGTGTCTCTCTCTGGGGGATCGAGCTATCCCCTCGAGATATCACGTATGAAAAATAGAAAACAATAAAATCTTAGGTTCTTCCTGACTTCCTCATAGAGTGGATAGAACTCCAAAGCGCAGGACCCCTGGACTTGTCAAGTGTATGGATAATGTATTTCGATGGGTCCAAAAGAACTGAAGGGAGCAAGAGTTGGCGTCATACTGATATCTCCCCAAGGATACACGATGCGTGACATACTTCAGATGAGTTTCCCGAACACGTCAAACAATGAAGCAGAATACGAGGACATGTTGCATGGTATGTGGATGGAAAATCTTGCAGTGCAACTTGCCTCAAAATCTTTGGAGATTCAAACCTCGTCGCACAACAAGTAATGAATAAGTGTGATGCCATCAGTGACAACATGATCGTGTATAATGACATGTACATCATCATGGAGGGTTAGTTTGATGGGTGTGAGGTGTCCCATATCAGCAAAACAAGCAACGAGGAAGCCGACAATCTCACAAACATCGGGTCCTTATACCTGCCCATATCACCCGGGGTTTCTGGGAAGAGATTAGTGAGCGCTCCATCAAGGTCAAAAAATCCACTAAAATAACAGAATCTAAGGCACGCAAGGGGGCAAAGCCATAGATTGACTCGGGGGCTGCACCATCACCTGAACCCACACTTGCTCCCGAAGACGAGGAAGAACCCGAAGACCTCATGATGATAGAAACTACTTGGACACAACCTTATTTGGCATATATGATAAACAGAGAAATCCCAGAAGACAGTCGAAGCATGATGCATCACCCGCCAATCCAGGGCCTTCCGGGTAATAAAGGGAAAACTCTATAAAAAGAAGTATCTCTGGTGTGCTCCAGGGACACCTGAAGAAGGGAACCTTATCATCAAGAACATCCATGAAGTAATATGAGGAAATCACGCCAGGAGCTGATCAATAGCAGCAAAGGCCTTCCATGCAGGATTCTACTGGCTCACCGCCATACAATACACAAAGGATATAGTGCGAACATGTGAAGCTTGCCAGATATTTGCTACAAAACCAAATACACCCGCGAAGGAATTGGCCCCATACCTCTGGCCTGGCCGTTCTCCCAATGGGGACTCGACATGGTGGGAAAACTCCATCGCCTAGAGGACACGTCTTTTTGCTCGTCATAGTCGATAAAATCACCAAGTGGATTGAAGCAATGCCCGTCAGCAGCCAAGATGCCACTTCGACTGTGAACTTCATTAAGTTAATAGTTTTCCATTTTGGGGTACCTCACAGCATCATCACTGACAATGGATCAAAGTTCACTTCTGGAGAATTCAAGGAGTACTACAAAGAGATGGGCTTAAAAATGAGCTATGCGTGGTCGCACACCCGCAAACTAATGGCCAGGTGGAAAAAGCCAATGGCGTCATGACTAACGACATAAATAAAAGTCTATTGACACCACTCAAAGAGCAAAGGGTGCCTGGGTGTAACACCCCAAAACTTTTATTAAGAAAATGAACAAGAATGCATGTGTGTGTTGCATTAGTATAGAATTGATTGAAAATGCCATGATTGATTGTTCTAAATGTTGTGAAATGGTTTAAAGGTGAATGCCACATAATCTAGACCATTTACAAACATTTTCCAAAGAGAAAGAAATCAAATAAGAATAAATAATGCAAATGGTCATTTTGACCATTTTAAACCACTAGGCCACTTTAGGTGTTCCTAGAAGAAGATTTCTAACAAAAAAATTTCCAACTCTTTTCACCCCTTGCTAGAACAAGTAAAGATGTATCAAGGCCCACTTTACAAACTTACAAAAATATCTAGCAAATCCATTTAAAGGACATTTGAAAATTGAATCCAATTCATAGGTTAAGATCACACTTTTTCAAAAACCTATCAAATCAATTCCGCTTGACCTCTCCAAGCAAACCTAGTCTCTCAAGCTTAATATAAGATCACCCAAAAATTTTGAATCAAAATTTCAAAAGTAAATTTCATGCGACCATTTCATCAAACACTTGGCATGCAACAAAAAAGCTCTAGCCTAACTTCACTATTTGGTACAGTGATCATCGACCAAATGGTTCCCTAGTTACTACCCTGTCTCCCCTAAGCCTAACCCAGCCCTAGACCAGCTCCCCCCCTTCGCCGCTTGCACAGTGGAGCGCCGCCCGAATGTGGTCATCGCTAGCCGACCATGGCCAGCTCACACCAGACCACCCCGCGCCCATCCAGCATGTCCACTAGCATCATCGCAGCCTACTGCCACTCCCTGTCAAGGTCACAACCCCAGCCGAGCCGTGGACCACCCTAGCACCGCTGCACACCGCCTCTTGGTGCCGTGCCCGACCAGCCCCGCCAGCTCGTGCCTTGCCCTCACCGCGCACACGCAGCCTCGCCATGATCACGCCACCCCGGCAGACACCCCCGTTCGCTGCCACGCGACCCATAGCAGCCACACGCCGCCACAAATGCCACTGCCTCCGCTCAGAGCGCCGCATGCGCCAGACCAAACCAAGCCGCCCCACGCCGTGCCTTTAAGTCCATGAGAACCGCCAGGGAGCACCGCACCGTCCTATGCCCTCGCCCATGCCATTAGCTGCCTGTAGCGACGCCACCGTCGAGCTCACCATCGCACCGCTCGGTCCCCTCATCGAGCTATAAAAGTAGGCCACCCCAGCCTCCATTCCTCACACCATTCGACTCGCCACTCCTCACTAACCTTCCCCACCTCTCCCCGGAGCAAGGCGACCACCACCGTGCTGGAATTTCACTGGAGTCCGCTGCTGCTGGAGGAGAAGGGCACCGTCGATTGCGACCACCCCAAGCCTCGCAGTGACCACGCCTCGCCTCGCCGTCGTCTACCACGCCGTTTGCCCCCATCACCGAGCCTAGCTGGAGCCCAGGTGTGCCCCATGAGACCCCCACCGCCGCTCTAGGTCACATTCCTCGCCGGAGCTATTCGTCGTCGATGATGACGCTAGGCCGTTGGATTAGAATAGGATCGCACGACTCAGATTCGCTGATACTATTTCGTGTTAGAATAGTCACTGACCAGTGGACCCCCTCTATCAGTCGTGCGCTGCGCTACGCTGTGCAGCTGGGCCGGCCCGTTAGCTTTCCCGCGCTGGCCCGAAAATTCAAATAAGGATTTTCCTTTTAAGTTGAAATCCTATTCTGTCCACTTATTCAAAAATTAATTCAGAGAGTTTCACTTAACCAAATTGCATGATTCAAATATTTCTAGAAAGGTAATTAAAATATCTATCCAAGCCCGTTGGATTTAAATCATTTGGATTTAGAGATAATCTATAGTAAAAATGACAAGACAGAGACTTTTGCAACTTCAAACATTTTTCAAAAATCAACCATAATAGCTTTTGAGTTGATTCAAACTCTCAAAAATCACATTGGATAATATCTATCTGAATATGTAAAAATATTTAGGTTTGCATGTAGTGACATTGGACTAGTACCAAAAGAATGCTATTCGGGCATTTCTAGTCACTTTAAATCTATTAAATAATAATTTTACCCTTTATAAAATGTGACCAACCCTTTAAATGACATTCCCATGTATTAAAATATGTGGTGATGACATGTGTCCACATGATCCCATATTTTAATTGGATAATATTAAATCTTAATTAATTTCAATGAGTAGAAATTACTTTTCTCAAATAAACCAAATAAAACTAGTTCTTTATTGCATGTGATGATTGTGATGATGCTAGATCATCAAGTGTGAACCTTAGTGTGCCAAATAGACTAGTTAAATATTGTTTGGTGATTGTGTACCCCGTATTCCTTTATAGACGATAGTACCGACCAAGGATACGAGGAGGAGGAGTTCTACCCCGAAGAAGACGAAGAAAACTTCAATCACTGCCCCCAATCAAGGCAAGCCGTCACTAGATACAAGTTAGCCTAAGCAAGAGGCCTTAGGCATGCTTGGGTTATATATTTTGATTTATACCCATCCCAAGTTTTACTTCCAAGCTTTACTTTTTACTTTACCAAAGTTTCTGTACTTTTAGTAATGCTTTGTGAGATTTTGGAAAGTAGTATAAATAGCATAAAGAGTATAAAACAAGGCCTATACTAGATGTCATTCTATGGCATGAGATTTAGATTAGCATCCCTCATTAGTGAACACTCTTAACCTTAGTGGCCAATGCTAAACATAAAACTTGATCACTTTAGATGGGAATACTTGGTGAAAAGGATTATGAAAACCTTGGAATGATGAGTCATTCTATTGAGATGTTTTGACATGTGTTGAGAAACACAAGTGGATTTGATGATGAAAATTTTGAGGCATGAGCCTTAGCCCTTTATAAAAACTGATGGTTGGGTTCGGATGCGATACCATTCCAATTTTACCGTACAACCACAATATCTGAATTGGGTAAGGCTTAGTCGGAAGTTTATATGCATTAATATGGGTTCCCTCGCGGAAGAGGTTTGAGCCAAGGCTACCTCTTGATGATGTCCACCTATGCAGTGCCCAGGATGGCAGATGGCCATGGCTGCGAGGCCAAGCTCATAGGGGAGGTGCTTATACTAGAGTGTGTAAAGGAAAGGTTATGGTTGATTATCCGCATACTAAGTATGATGATTCATGGTTATCCCTGACGGATGTATCGAATTTTGTGGTGAAAGTGTACCACCTCTACAAAGTGTCAAACTATTCGAATAGCCATGTCCGCGGTCATGGACAGTTGGAGTGGCCATACTGTTCCATCGTCCGATGCTTCCAAAATGACTTGTGAACTATGAGTTTGACTTGACCACAACAGGGTTATGACTATGAAAACTAAGTTCCCACTTAGGTGATTTAGAACATTAATTTAATTTTCTTTACTTCTGAACTCAGTTTAGATAAATCTGGCTTTTGCAAATAAACTTAGAGCTTAGCATTCCTACTAGAACTAAGAGTACTCATGGATTTGCCCCTGGCTATTCCCGTGGCCAGACTATGAAAAGTACTATCAGGAAGATGGACAGCAGGACGGCTACAACAACTAGGATCATCTCTCATCGTCACCATTGCCTGTGACACTGAGGATGGAGCCCGCTACTACGCTTATTATTTCGCTGCTTGTTTGTATTAAAACTGGATCATGAGATCCTTTATTTGTGTAAGACCTTATTATGGTTTGTAATTGATGATGTACTGTGATATCAAATCTGTTATGTCTCGCAAAAATGGTAATCCTAGGATTATGATGTATGGCATAACAGGCATCTGGGATTAAAAAATCCGGGTGTTAACACTGGGTTGATGAGCTACCCTTTGTCCTATGGAGTCTATGCACAACCCTAAATACAACCACACAATAAACTCCCTTTTTCCTGGTCCACGAAGCCGATGTTGTGCTTCTAGTAGAAGTTACTCATGATGCTCCACAAGTCATCACATACGACGAAGAAACCTATATAGAGGCACTCGAAGATGACATGGATGCACTCGATGAAGCTCGAGACATCGCCCTTTCAAGAGAAACCACGTACCAGCAAACCTTATGCAACTATCATAGCTGCCGGCTGTGTCCTAGGTCCTTCGCTGTGGGAGACATGGTCATTTGCCTCAAGCAAGATGGCCATCGCTAACTCGAGTCGCCATGGGAAGGACCCTACATCGTCACAGAAGCAATCCCTCACGAGGCATGTCGCCTCCAAGATAAGAAGACTAGAGTAAAGTACTCCAACCCATGGAACGTTGTGCAACTGTAACACTTCTACGCCTAGGAATTTATTTCCCATAGTTTACTTACAATAAAGCAACGACCATGATACTTAGCTGAAAGAACTATGTTTACTTCCAATAAGGCCAACAGCCAGGTGACTACGCCAAAAAACATGTACCTCCGTACCCGATATTAATAAATCTAAGTTCTCTCAACCGAGTTTACTCTTCGTTACTCTATTTTCTATTACACCCGATACTCGGGGGCTCAACTGAATAAATTATTACATGATCATACTCTGATATTCAAGGGTTTCGCTACTCATCGCAAACTTAAAAATTCTTTGGATCTGCCATGAAATACGTTCAAAAACACTTTGACCCTAGTAGTTGATCTAGCCCAATGGGCATCCGGCTAACGAAAAGGTCTCACGCAGGAAGAAAAAACCACAATAGCCATCGACAAAACGCATCATGTTACATAAACAACAGTTTTCATCTGATACATACACAAATTTTACATAGTTTACATGTCCTTTCTTCATAGGATACATATCCTAACTATACGGCAAAATTTGTAAAAAAATCTTGGTCTGCGTCAAGGCACCGGCGTATAATTCGGATGGAAGATTTACGGGTAGCCACATCGTGAGGATCCATGGCCACATCACCACTATCCAGGGAAGATGAAAGATTCTCCAACACAATATCTAGATCCAACATCGGATGATAACGTGAACCCAAGAAAGGGCAATGTTGGCACCCGCAATAAGTTGAAGCTTGATAAAGTGGTGGATTGCTTCACTGTGCTGGAACTTCTGCATCAGTGCGGCCAGTCCCTGTGGCTGCGGCTCTCTAGGAAACATAGCATTGTACACCATCGCCAACAACACTCGACGAATTCCCCAATCTCTAACACCTGATCTTGAAGCAATGCCAAAGTATACCCCCACCGGTGGTTAGTCCAGAAATCTATACCCGCACCCAACAAAGCATCCATCAGAGCACTCATCTGAGTTTTAAGATGTTGAGACTCCTCCATTGCACTTAATCAAATGCCTGGAGTAGACAAAGTTATTCAACATCAATGAAACCTAAGAAGATTCAGATACTCGAGGGATCTACGAGAAACCCACATAACATATTTTCACTTGCCCTCGAAATTTTCACAAGAAGATATTCCTCGTGCTCCATGGTTTTCTTCGATTTGGAGAGGGAGAAATCTACTTGAGCTTTTATCACCCAAAGTTCCCCTTTCCCTTCCATCTGTTTGATGCGGTGGATCTTGTCGGAGTACAATGCAAGATCAACATTTCGGGTGATTGTCGTAATATTGGAGGGCACATACTTTTCATGTTGGGATATTTTTTTGACTCGAAGGAGCACAAGAACTCAATGTAATAGGAGCAGCCCGTGGAACAGGAACAACCGCTGCCCAAGATTTTCCGTGTTATGCCTCAGTGGCCTTTAGTTTAGCTTCAAGATCATCCGCATGCTTCAAGGCATCTTTGCAAATAATCTTAGACTCGGTAGAAGTAGCTACAGGAATGGACAAGGTTATTCAACAAGAAAAACTACATGAGTAGAATATTCACAGGACTAAAAAGGCAAAAAGCAGAATACATTTGGCAGTAGAAGCTTCATGTTAAATCTTGATAAAGCAATCAGCCATTTTGACCATTTCATGCATTATCGGCTGAAAGAAATAAAAACAGGCTTAAAACACTCGGGTGTTGTACAACAAAAGCAAGATGCAGAAAATAAAAGGGAGGCAACCACTTACATGATTCATATCAGGCTCGGTCCGATTCTCTGATAGGACTATTCCTTTGCCGGCATCTTTCAACTTCTTACAGGGAGGAGCTTTGGGAGTCACCTTAGGGTCTTTCAGTGTTAGGTCACCCGTAGTTTCTCCTTGCGGGTTCGACGGCTCCATCATTTTCACGGGTGACTCAATCAGAGCATCCTCCCATCAGTTGCATCTGCAATAAGCAGTCTTCCAGAAATTTTCTTCTCCTCATTGCCACTAACTCAAAAAAAGAGAGATTTCGGTGAAGAGGCATAACAAAGGAATGTTTTGGAAGAAAAAGAACAAGGATGAAGACTAACAAGCCTACACTTTGAGTAAATCGAAGAAGACCCCTTTTCTTGGGAGGAACCGTCTTGAGTGGTTGAACCAGTTTTGGCTTCGTGGCGCTAGAATCGTCAGAATCTTTGATATCTTGGACATCCATCTTTTCGCATTTCCTTTTTCCTTGGCTGGCAACAAACTTGACGAAACTAGAATTTGCAGAAGGAATGGCTTTGGTATGTGTACGTGACAAATGAGAAATAGAATTTTCATTATTCCCCTCAATATCCCCGATAACATCATCCTTAACAAATTCTTCGGATATAGTCGCAGTGGCAGTCAGCTCACCCTTTTCAGGTAAAGGGGGAAGAGAATCCATATGATCATGACCCTATGAAATAAGTAAGACCATACGGAAAAATGATATTATGAAAGATCAGAAGCAGGCAAGTTAAAAATAATAAGTAAACTTACATGGGGAACAAGGTTCTTCTTGCCATAAGGTTTGACTCGACACTCCGATGGCACATCATCCTTCTTCGTGAGCGTGTTGGAGGATCTCACCCTTTTCTCAAGATCAGCAATGGGCAAATTTTCTGGGCGGGTCCTCATTGATTCCTTCTTCCTTGAGTATGCCCACATACCCGATAATCTAGCTCGAATATGTTGGATGCGGATCCGAAGGAAATAGGTAATGGTTTGCATACCTGACAGTTCATGCCTAGCTCGGGTGCATAACTGGTCAATCCGGTCCAGCAGCAGCTTGATCTCCTTCATTTCCTCCACACTTGGGCACTGTTCCTAGGAATTAAGCCTTTGGCAGGTTTTCCTCGGGTCAAAGGGTGCTAACCCGAATGATTGACCCTCAACCGTCTAGTCCTTGATGTAAAAAACACTTCAATTGTCAGCCTTGAATAGAATCCATAGATTTCGGAACAAAGTAATCAACATCCGAGCGGATGGAGATTATAGCGTCATCAACCTTGTGGATGACAATATTGGTGGCATTTCTTTAGACAAATTTTTTTCCACAGGCCCTAGTGGGAATTGATCCCGAGGAAACTCTCACAAAGGGTGATGAAAACATCGATATGGAGGATGGAGTTGGGTGTGAGCTGGTAAAGATGCACATCATAAACAAAGAGGAGCCCACGAAGGAACTCATGGGCAGGAAGAGAAAGGCCACGAAAGATAAAGGATAGGAACATTACCCTCCATCCCTTTTCGGGTGCAAGAGTTGCTTCATCACTGGGCACCTTGAAGTAGTTCTCGGCGAGCAGTTAGTACTTACGGGCATCACGCAACTCTCACGTAGAGCACCTTGAGGGTTCCCACTCAATGGACAGTGGCTTGGCGGCTGGTAAAGGAAGTGCCCTTGCTCTTTACCATGGCAATGAAGTTGTAGGAGATTGCGTGCAAGAAGCTAAGTGCAGAAGAAAGGACAACAACAATGCAGAATAAGATGGAGTGCAAGCAAGAAGAAGACTAGCGGTAGAGGAGGGGATGAATAGCAAAAAATCACCCCTCGGCTCTTATAAAGAAATCATCACAGGTCTAGGACTGTTGGATCCAAAAGACGTGGCGTCGTGATGAAACCTAAGGACACCACATTTCTAGAGTTAGAAAGGGACCAGCCATAATGAGAATTAATTATTGTGGTAATTTAAGATAAAATCATGCAGTACCTTGATTCTCGTGTGAACGCGGGGTTATGTTGTTAAACTCACCGCTGACATGGACCCAACGCATCATCGGCCTGCATCATGGTCCCACCATTGAAACGTCCCATCGAGAGCACTAGAACATGACTAAGGCACACCATCATCGTCAGCAATGATGTCAGGAAAAGCAATGGAAAAACTTCGGATGCATTAAACAAAGAACCCGAGAAAGTAACTTCAAGACCTGAGTCGAAGTAAATTCCTCAGATGAAAGACTTGAGCCTACACTCGAATAGAAATATTTGACTTTGGCATCAAGGGCTACTCCCATCGGGTGCGCTGACCGCACACCCGATAGAATACTCGAAAAAGAAGACCTAAGCTAAAAAATTCCTCGGATGATGAAGACTTGAGCCTACACTCGAATACAAATATTCGACTATAGCCTCAAGGGCTACTCCTCTCGGGAACGCTGGCCACACACCCGATAGAATACCAGTAAAAATCCTCTAGATGGAGATGATGAACCTATGAGTATTACTGACATGGGTATACCCTACAGGTACTCGAGTTTGGTATATAAGGCCTGGATACAGCATAAGCCCACGGCGTTGCCAAGGCCCAATACAAAATTCGAGTGGCCCATAGACTCTCTATTTCTTGCAAGACAAGAAGAAGCTTAAGATAGAAAGTTCAAAGGGAGAACCCTAATCTGTAACTGACTCAACTTGCTACTCGAGACCTAGCCTATCTATATAAAGGCTAGGAGGGGGCAAGCGAGGAGGACAATCACAACCCTAGTTTCCACAACTCTCGCCAGATTGCATCTGCGCGCCCCTGTAATCTTCGATTCCTTCATTAATTCCAAGAGCAGACAAACAGGAGTAGGGACCTCTACGAGGCCTGAACCTGGGTAAAACTTGTGTCCCTGTGTGCTTGTTTGCTAGCCGATTGATGCCTCCAGGGTTCCCTCCTTCTCCAAAACCCAAGCCCATAACAATGGGAATTGACGAGTTAAACCCCCGTCAATTGGCGCCGTCTGTGGGAACTGGGAGTGCTGATGTCGCGGCTTCTTTGGCCCCGTTAACCGCGATCTACAACTCTGCAACAGCGGAGATTCGCCAGCTCTTCGGCGCGTTCGAATTCACCGTCCACATGCTGGCCACTCGCCTAGCTTTCGAGTCCGTGGGCGATGGAATCAGCCTGGCGATTGGGAGCTTCCGCTTCCAGGTTGGTCAACTGGGCACGCTTCGCATGCCTGACCAGCCAACGACACCCGTGATTGCTCTAGCATCGTGGTTCCCGCCACCAATTGGCGAGAATATCATTTTGCGGCCTGAGAGTTGGGGTGTCTAGGCAATGCGGTACCCAAGTTGCTTACAATCAGCTGCGTTGCCCAAAGTTGGCATGCCAAATACTCAGAGGGTCTTTTTCTGGACGAATTCAACTTTATGTTTCAATACAAAATATCAGGCTAACGGCCATCAAGTTGGCCCCCCTGTCAGTTCTTGCCGTTATGTCGCTCCCGTCGCTTAGGCGGGGTGGCTGTCACGTAGGCTTGCATCGCTGACACAATGGATAGGACAACACCCCCTGCCCAGTGTATTGACGTGACAAAACATGGCACATGTATCGGTGTTATAATTATTTTTTTTACTTACAAGCTGGAACGGACACCGCCACGCGTCTCTCCTTGGACTTCCATCCCCATCGTTAACCACTACCTTAAAAGCGCATTGACGGTTCCACCGTTCCCCTGCCTCACAGAAACCACTCTTCTTCTTCCTGTCATCTGTCTTCTTCCCGTCTTCTCCTTGCCGCCATGGAAGATCATCGCACTCTAGAAACAAGCTTCACTACCCATGACAATAAGAAGATAGACGTTGTCTACACCAACAAGGAGGAGATAGTGGTGCGAGTCCTAAGGATGTATGAGGGTTGGCTTGAGAAAGATGAGGATATGTTTGTGGGATTAGACCTGGAGTACACCCCGGAGCACCCATATGAAGGGAGTGAAGTTACCGTCGTTCAACTGGCCATGCGGAAACACGTCCTCTTCTACCACCTCTCCCGGTTTGTAGGTCTTCTCTCTATAGCTAACCGCTTTTAGGGTTTTCTCCTCTTGTTCTTTATCCACTTGCTCATCTTGCAACTACTGAATTTTATTTAGGACCAAATAAATTATGACAAGACAATGTTGAGAGTCTTGATCTTGCATTTACTAAACTTTTCAAAATTATATTCAGATGATGATCTTGCATTGACAAAATATTTGTAGTGCGCTGCGCCAGTTCCTTGTAGAAAAGGGAATTGTTTTCTGCACTATCAACAATACAACTGATTTTTTGAAATTTTATCAAGAGGGAATTATAATTCCTGCGCACAACTGGATCGATATTCAGCGTCTTGTCAAGATCCTAGGGGGATCGAGGAAGGATGGAATGGCATCACTCGCAACTAGAATCCTTGATGAGTCGTGCGACAGAATGAAGGAAGATTTCCCTACGGATAGGCACAATTTCTGGGACGAGTGACCGTTGTCTGATATAAACCTGAATTATGCAACCATAGATGCTTATGTGACCTACCAGCTATACAAGAAGATCCATTTTTTTTCTACATTACCTTGTGTTTTGCCCTATTTGCAAGAGGGAAGACGAGCTTAGGGGAGCCCTTTGTAGAAAATGCAGAATAGCTGAGTTTGAAGCTGCATATGCAAAAGAAATGGCTGCATCTGAAGCAGCTGACAGAGAGGCTGCAGAAGCAGCCGAAAGAGAGCTTGCAGCTGACAGAGAGGCTGCAGCTGAAGCAGGAAACAGAGAGGCGGCATCTTCTAGCGGCAACGATCAGGCATGTGATGCACCGCTAATTGTGCCGCAGGATGCTGAGGATAGGGAAGCCAAGTCAGATCCCAGGTGGGACGAACTTCCATTTCGTGAGCTGTGGAGGGCCAATAATGTAAGGTCCACCTGGAATGATCGCAGTTGGTCGCCTAGGAACGATGGCAAGCGCCTCAAATGGTCTGATGAGAAGTGAATTAAATTTTACTTTTCAGCGTTATGTTTCTATTTTGTGGAACTTAGTTAGCTTGTCAAGATGTCTAGCACCTCAAGTGAGAGTAGTAAAATAAATTTAACTCTCTTTGTGTTATGTTTATGTATGTGTCTTGTAGCTTGTCAAGATGGTAGCTCGTTAACTGGCAGTTTGAAAGAGTGCCCTTTTCCTCTCTCGCTAAACAGATATGTTTCATTTTGCCCAAATTGGTAGCAAATCTAGAGAAGATTCTCACTTCGATAATTCGTTCCCTTTTGGGCCTCTTTTTGCCTCCAACCAGGTAGCAAATCTAGAGCAGCAAATCACACTAGGCAGAATACATTCATTCAGAAAACAAAACAAATGTAGATATAGATGTGCGTAGCTAAATAGGATATAGTGATATAAAGTAGTTTGCTTAACGAGGTTCGATGCATTCAGCCATAAATAGGATGCAAGCAAAATATAGAAAATCAAAAGAAGCTGCTTAGCAGCAGCAGTTACATTCAAGGACACATCCAACCCGTCCTTCATGCGCTCGTACCTCCGCTTCCTCCACTTCTTTCTGCCCAGTCCCTTGATCTTAGGGGCCTTGGGCCTGATTGGAGGCATGCGACCCTCTTTGATGGCCACCCGCTGGAGGTTTCGGAGGTGAATGCCGAGAGCCCGATGTTCAAAGATGTAGGCGTTGATGTCCACGGTCTCGCGCTCGCCGCCTTTGTGGATGCTGGAGCCCGGGGCCTCTGCATGCTTTAGTAAGGAGTTGAAGTCGGTGCCGGCGAGACTCTCCCAGCCGAAGGCGATCCCCTTGCAGAAGGGGCAGCGCTGGGAGCCACCCCTGAAGAAGGCGTCAGATTGGCCCGCAGCCTCCTTTACCGAGTCTTTGTGGATGGACTCGTCATCGCTGCAGATGTTGCTGCCGGAAACCTATTGGAAGAAAAGGAAAATGGGGAGTAGATGATGTAAGAAGACCGAGCAATCGAAATGCGAACAAGCGAATCCTAATAAACCAAGATCTAGCATCCAACAATGGGAATGGTAGAAGAACCAGGGGAGGGGAGCAAACCCTAGTTACCTCCAACCATGGGTCGTCGATGCCAGTGTTGTAGGGGTTCAATGGAGCGATGTACTTATCTAGATCGTAGGTGCCCAAGAAGTGCTTGATCTGCTTGTGACCGACGGGGGCCTCCTCGCCGGCGGGGGGCTCCTCTTCGGTGGCCCGTCGGTAGCAGGGACGGGGGCCTGGACGGGAACAGGGGCTGTCATCGATGGCTCGACTGGGGCCTAGACAGGGACGGCGTCTGCTTTCAACACGTCGAGGGGGACCAGCGAGGAGACGGGGGCCTCCTCGCCGGCATCCACGGAGGCGACGATGGCCACCTTATCCTCCTTCGCCATCACCGGGGCGGACGGGGTATTCTTGGGAGTTTGCAGATGTTGGTGGGACAGTGGAGAGGGTTGCGTGGGGAGAGTGAGCGAGAGTGAGAGTGAGTGTGCGGAGAGGGGCTCTATAGTTAAGGTGGATGGAAGCAAGGCATGTTTCGTTGCACCACCATGTAACGCGCCGCACCGTCTACTGCACCGTGCACCGCGACACGCGCACGGTATGTCACATTTTTTTCCCGGGCCATGCATGGTAGTTCTATATTGAGCCACATGCAAAGGGCGTATACACAATTTCTATGTACGAAGTTCGACACGGCCCTAAAATTGGCGATAGTTAAAAGTGGAAATGTAGAGTGGAAGGTAGGTGGCTGTATAGCGAGATTTGTGGGGTTGTGCTAGATCGGGTAGAGGGATGTGTTGATGGCTGCGAGTGACTCGATGAAGGCAGAGACGTTAGGTCTCGTCGATCTCAGCTCTTCGGCCTTCGGCTAGCGATTGCAAGCTTCTTACGATGGGGCCCAGTTGGAAGTGAGATTAAGAGCCGATGCGTAAAAAATGGGATATGTCTTATTAAAATCAAGTGGCAATAAATTGCAGTTGTCCATCGACGACCGTGCACTCGATGACGCATGTGTTGTGGCGTAGTAGTAGCAGCTGTAGGCTTTTAAGACTTGATTAAACATGACATGACCGCTCGACAACTTTTTCCATGGACGGCTTCGTGTTCCTTCTTGTAGAAGTCTCACTGAGGGAGACGTCCGTGCTGTCTCACGTTGTACTGTCAAGGGCACGACATGTGCAACAATCATTGTTGGATCGCATAGAATCAAGGGTTGGTGCACACGATCTACGTGACAACTGTGACAACCAATCAGGGAGTAGCAGACAGAGTGAGCACATGTTTGGGCTTCTACGAAAGATAGAGAGAGGGGGCAAAACTGAGTAGTATCAAAAAACCAAGGGAAAAACTAAGTAGTATAAAAATGGAAAGTGAGTGTCTTGTACAATGAAATACATGGATCAACGAATGGCATTGCATGTCAGTTCTTCTCACAAACCACATATGGATCCACCAGTGTCATTGCATGACTGTTCTTTTCATGAACCATAGCTAGAGTCATTACATGTCTCTTACTTCCACAAACAACATATGGATACACCAGTGTCATTGCATGTATGTTCTTTTCATGAACCACAGCTAGAGTCATTGCATGTGTGTTCTTCTCACAAACCACATAAGGATACACCAGTGTCATTGCATGCGTGTTCTTTTCATTAACCACACCCAGTGTCATTGCATGTCTGTTCTCTCCACAAACCACACATGGATCCTCTAGTGTCATTGGATGTGTGTTCTTTTCATGAACCACACCCAGTGTCATTGGATGTGCGTTCTTCTCATGAACCACACATGGATCCACCAGTGTCATTGCATGTGTGTTATTTTCATGAACCATAGCTAGAGTCATTGCATGTCAGTTCTTCTCACAAACCACATATGGATCCACCAGTGTCATTGCATGTGTGTTCTTCTCATGAACCACAGCCAGTGTCATTGCATGTCTGTTTTTCTCACAAACCACATAAGGATCCACCAGTGTCATTGGATGTGTGTTCTTCTCATGAACCACACATGGATCCACCAGTGTCATTGCATGTATGTTCTTTTCATGAACCACAGCTAGTATCATTGGATGTGTGTTTTCTCATGAACCACACATGGATCCACTAGTGTCATCGCATGTGTGTTCTTTTCATGAACCATTGCTAGAGTCATTGCATGTGTGTTCTTCTCACAAACCACATAAGGATACACCAGTGTCATTGCAATGTGTTATTTTCATGAGCCACACCCAGTGTCATTGGATGTGTGTTCTTCTCATGAACCACACATGGATCCACCAGTGTCATTGCATGTCTGTTCTTTTCATGAACCACAGCTAGAGTCATTGTATGTCTGTTCTTTCCACAAACCACATATGGATCCACCAGTGTCATTGCATGTGTGTTCTTTTCATGAACCATAGCTAGAGTAATTGCATGTGTGTTGTTCTCACAAACCACATAAGGATACACCAGTGTCATTGCATGCGTGTTCTTCTCATGAACCACAGCCAGTGTCATTGCATGTCTGTTCTTCTCACAAACCAAACATGGATCCACTAGTGTCATTGCATGTGTGTTCTTTTCATGAACGATAGCTAGAGTTATTGCATGTGTGTTCTTCTCACAAACCACATATGGATCCACCAGTGTCATTGCATGTGTGTTCTTCTCATGAACCACAGCTAGAGTCATTGCATGTCTATTCTTCTCACAAACCGCATAAGGATACACCAGTGTCATTGAATGTGTGTTCTTTTCATGAACCACACCCAGTGTCATTGCATGTGTGTTCTTCTCATGAACCACACATGGATCCACCAGTGTCATTGCATGTGTGTTATTTTCATGAACCACAGCTAGAGTCATTGCATGTGTGTTCTTCTCACAAACCACATAAGGATACGCTAGTGTCATTGCATGTTTGTTCTTCTCATGAACCATAGCCAGTGTCATTGCATGACTGTTCTTCTCAGAAACCACATAAGGATCCAGCAGTATCATTGGATGTGTGTTCTTCTCATTAACCACACATGGATCCACCAGTGTCATTGCATGTCTGTTCTTTTCATGAACCATAGCTAGAGTCATTACATGTCTGTTACTTCCACAAACCACATATGGATCCACCAGGGTCATTGCATATATGTTGTTTTCATGAACCACAACTAGAGTCATTGCATGTGTGTTCTTCTCACAAACCACATAAGGATCCACCAGTGTCATTGCATGTGTGTTATTTTCATGAACCACACCCAGTGTCATTGCATGTCCGTTCTCTCCACAAACCACACATGGATCCACCAGTGTCATTGGATGTGTGTTCTTTTCATGAACCACACCCAGTGTCATTGGATGTGTGTTCTTCTCATGAACCACACATGGATCCACCAGTGTCATTGCATGTGTGTTATTTTCATGAACCATAGCTAGAGTCATTGCATGTTAGTTCTTCTCACAAACCACATATGGATCCACCAGTGTCATTGCATGTGTGTTCTTTTCATGAACCATAGCTAGAGTAATTGCATGTGTGTTCTTCTCACAAACCACATAAGGATACACTAGTGTCATTGCATGTGTGTTCTTCTCATGAACCACAACCAGTGTCATTGCAAGTCTGTTCTTCTCACAAACCACATAAGGATCCATCAGTGACATTGGGTGTATGTTCTTCTCACGAACCACACACGGATCCACCAGTGTCATTGCATGTATGTTCTTTTCATGAACCACAGCCAGTATCATTGTATGTGTGTTCTTCTCATGAACAACACATGGATCCACCAGTGTCATTGCATGTGTGTTCTTTTCATGAACCATTGCTACAGTCCTTACATGTGTGTTCTTCTCACAAACCACATAAGGACACACCAGTGTCATTGCAATGTGTTATTTTCATGAGCCACACCCAGTGTCATTGGATGTGTGTTCTTCTCTTGAACCACACATGGATCCACCAGTGTAATTGCATGTTTGTTCTTTTCATGAACCACGGCTAGAGTCATTGCATGTCTATTCTTTCCACAAACCACATAAGGATACGCTAGTGTCATTGCATGTTTGTTCTTCTCATGAACCATAGCCAGTGTCATTGCATGACTGTTCTTCTCAGAAACCACATAAGGATCCAGCAGTATCATTGGATGTGTTTTCTTCTCATTAACCACACATGGATCCACCAGTGTCATTGCATGTCTGTTCTTTTCATGAACCATAGCTAGAGTCATTACATGTCTGTTACTTCCACAAACCACATATGGATCCACCAGGGTCATTGCATGTATGTTGTTTTCATGAACCACAACTAGAGTCATTGCATGTGTGTTCTTCTCACAAACCACATAAGGATCCACCAGTGTCATTGCATGTGTGTTATTTTCATGAACCACACCCAGTGTCATTGCATGTCCGTTCTCTCCACAAACCACACATGGATCCACCAGTGTCATTGGATGTGTGTTCTTTTCATGAACCACACCCAGTGTCATTGGATGTGTGTTCTTCTCATGAACCACACATGGATCCACCAGTGTCATTGCATGTGTGTTATTTTCATGAACCATAGCAAGAGTCATTGCATGTTAGTTCTTCTCACAAACCACATATGGATCCACCTGTGTCATTGCATGTGTGTTCTTTTCATGAACCATAGCTAGAGTAATTGCATGTGTGTTCTTCTCACAAACCACATAAGGATACACTAGTATCATTGCATGTGTGTTCTTCTCATGAACCATAGCCAGTGTCATTGCAAGTCTGTTCTTCTCACAAACCACATAAGGATCCATCAGTGTCATTGGGTGTATGTTCTTCTCACGAACCACACACGGATCCACCAGTGTCATTGCATGTATGTTCTTTTCATGAACCACAGCCAGTATCATTGGATGTGTGTTCTTCTCATGAACCACACATGGATCCACCAGTGTCATTGCATGTGTGTTCTTTTCATGAACCATTGCTACAGTCCTTACATGTGTGTTCTTCTCACAAACCACATAAGGATACACCAGTGTCATTGCAATGTGTTATTTTCATGAGCCACACCCAGTGTCATTGGATGTGTGTTCTTCTCTTGAACCACACATGGATCCACCAGTGTCATTGCATGTTTGTTCTTTTCATGAACCACGGCTAGAGTCATTGCATGTCTATTCTTTCCACAAACCACATATGGATCCACCAGTGTCATTGCATGTGTGTTCTTTTCATGAACCACACCCAGTGTCATTGCATGTCTGTTCTCTCCACAAACCACACATGGATCCACCAGTGTCATTGGATGTGTGTTCTTTTCATGAACCACACCCAGTGTCATTGGATGTGTGTTCTTCTCATGAGCCACACATGGATCCACCAGTGTCATTGCATGTGTGTTATTTTCATGAACCATATCTAGAGTCATTGCATGTCAGTTCTTCTCACAAACCACATATGGATCCACCAGTGTCATTGCATGTGTGTTCTTTTCATGAACCATAGCTAGAGTAATTGCATGTGTGTTCTTCTCACAAACCACATAAGGATACACTAGTGTCATTGCATGTGTGTTCTTCTCATGAACCACAACCAGTGTCATTGCATGTCTGTTTTTCTGACAAACCACATAAGGATCCACCAATGTCATTGGATGTGTGTTCTTCTCATGAACCACACATGGATCCACTTGTGTCATTGCATGTATGTTCTTTTCATGAACCAGAACTAGTATAATTGGATGTGTGTTTTCTCATGAACCACACATGGATCCACCAGTGTCATTGCATGTGTGTTCTTTTCATGAAACATTGCTAGAGTCATTGCATGTGTGTTCTTCTCACAAACCACATAAGGATACACCAGTGTCATTGCAATGTGTTATTTTCATGAGCCACACCCAGTGTCATTGGATGTGTGTTCTTCTCATGAACCACACATGGATCCACCAGTGTCATTGCATGTCTGTTCTTTTCATGAACCACAGCTAGAGTCATTGCATGTCTGTTCTTTCCACAAACCACATATGGATCCACCAGTATCATTGCATGTGTGTTCTTTTCATGAACCATATCTAGAGTAATTGCATGTGTGTTCTTCGCACAAACCACATAAGGATACACCAGTGTCATTACATGCGTGTTCTTCTCATGAACCACAGCCAGTTTCATTGCATGTCTGTTCTTCTCACAAACCAAACATGGATCCACCAGTGTCATTGCATGTGTGTTCTTTTAATGAACCATAGCTAGAGTTATTTCATGTGTGTTCTTCTCACAAACCACATATGGATCCACCAGTGTCATTGCATGTGTGTTCTTCTCATGAACCACAGCTAGAGTCATTGCATGTCTGTTCTTCTCACAAACCACATAAGGATACACCAGTGTCATTGAATGTGTGTTCTTTTCATGAACCACACCCAATGTCATTGCATGTGTGTTCTTCTCATGAACCACACATGGATCCACCAGTGTCATTTCATGTGTGTTCTTTTCATGAACCACAGCTAGAGACATTGATGTGTGTTCTTCTCACAAACCACATAAGGATACACTAGTGTCATTGCATGTGTGTTCTTCTCGTGAACCATAGCCAGTGTCATTGCATGTATGTTCTTCTTAGAAACGACATAAGGATCCAGCAGTGTCATTGGATGTGTGTTCTTCTCATTAACCACACATGGATCCACCAGTGTCATTGCATGTCTGTTCTTTTCATGAACCATAGCTAGAGTCATTACATGTCTGTTACTTCCACAAACCACATATGGATCCACCAGTGTCATTGCATGTATGTTGTTTTCATGAACCACAGCTAGAGTCATTGCATGTGTGTTTTTCTCACAAACCACATAAGGATACACCAGTGTCATTGCATGTGTGTTATTTTCATGAACCACACCCAGTGTCATTGCATGTCCGTTCTCTCCACAAACCACACATGGATCCACCAGTGTCATTGGATGTGTGTTCTTTTCATGAACCACACCCAGTGTCATTGGATGTGTGTTCTTCTCATGAACCACACATGGATCCACCAGTGTCATTGCATGTGTGTTATTTTCATGAACCATAGCTAGAGTCATTGCATGTTAGTTCTTCTCACAAACCACATATGGATCCACCAGTGTCATTGCATGTGTGTTCTTTTCATGAACCATAGCTAGAGTAATTGCATGTGTGTTCTTCTCACAAACCACATAAGGATACACTATTGTCATTGCATGTGTGTTCTTCTCATGAACCACAACCAGTGTCATTGCAAGTCTGTTCTTCTCACAAACCACATAAGGATCCATCAGTGTCATTGGGTGTATGTTCTTCTCACGAACCACACACGGATCCACCAGTGTCATTGCATGTATGTTCTTTTCATGAACCACAGCCAGTATCATTGTATGTGTGTTCTTCTCATGAACCACACATGGATCCACCAGTGTCATTGCATGTGTGTTCTTTTCATGAACCATTGCTACAGTCCTTACATGTGTGTTCTTCTCAAAAACCACATAAGGATACACCAGTGTCATTGCAATGTGTTATTTTCATGAGCCACACCTAGTGTCATTGGATGTGTGTTCTTCTCTTGAACCACACATGGATCCACCAGTGTCATTGCATGTTTGTTCTTTTCATGAACCACGGCTAGAGTCATTGCATGTCTATTCTTTCCACAAACCACATAAGCATAGGCTAGTGTCATTGCATGTTTGCTCTTCTCATGAACCATAGCCAGTGTCATTGCATGACTGTTCTTCTCAGAAACCACATAAGGATCCAGCAGTATCATTGGATGTGTGTTCTTCTCATTAACCACACATGGATCCACCAGTGTCATTGCATGTCTGTTCTTTTCATGAACCATAGCTAGAGTCATTACATGTCTGTTACTTCCACAAACCACATATGGATCCACCAGGGTCATTGCATGTATGTTGTTTTCATGAACCACAACTAGAGTCATTGCATGTGTGTTCTTCTCACAAACCACATAAGGATCCACCAGTGTCATTGCATGTGTGTTATTTTCATGAACCACACCCAGTGTCATTGCATGTCCGTTCTCTCCACAAACCACACATGGATCCACCAGTGTCATTGGATGTGTGTTCTTTTCATGAACCACACCCAATGTCATTGGATGTGTGTTCTTCTCATGAACCACACATGGATCCACCAGTGTCATTGCATGTTTGTTATTTTCATGAACCATAGCTAGAGTCATTGCATGTTAGTTCTTCTCACAAACCACATATGGATCCACCAGTGTCATTGCATGTGTGTTCTTTTCATGAACCATAGCTAGAGTAATTGCATGTGTGTTCTTCTCACAAACCACATAAGGATACACTAGTGTCATTGCATGTGTGTTCTTCTCATGAACCACACCCAGTGTCATTGCAAGTCTGTTCTTCTCACAAACCACATAAGGATCCATCAGTGTCATTGGGTGTATGTTCTTCTCACGAACCACACACGGATCCACCAGTGTCATTGCATGTATGTTCTTTTCATGAACCACAACCAGTATCATTGGATGTGTGTTCTTCTCATGAACCACACATGGATCCACCAGTGTCATTGCATGTGTGTTCTTTTCATGAACCATTGCTATAGTCCTTACATGTGTGTTCTTCTCACAAACCACATAAGGATACACCAGTGTCATTGCAATGTGTTATTTTCATGAGCCACACCCAGTGTCATTGGATGTGTGTTCTTCTCTTGAACCACACATGGATCCACCAGTGTCATTGCATGTTTGTTCTTTTCATGAACCACGGCTAGAGTCATTGCATGTCTATTCTTTCCACAAACCACATATGGATCCACCAGTGTCATTGCATGTGTGTTCTTTTCATGAACCACACCCAGTGTCATTGCATGTCTGTTCTCTCCACAAACCACACATGGATCCACCAGTGTCATTGGAT
Source organism: Avena insularis (assembly GCA_023614405.1). NCBI lineage: Eukaryota > Viridiplantae > Streptophyta > Magnoliopsida > Poales > Poaceae > Avena > Avena insularis. The sequence goes on along the minus strand of CM042690.1, from coordinate 257,366,136 downwards.
GTGTGTTCTTTTCATGAACCACACCCAGTGTCATTGGATGTGTGTTCTTCTCATGAGCCACACATGGATCCACCAGTGTCATTGCATGTGTGTTATTTTCATGAACCATATCTAGAGTCATTGCATGTCAGTTCTTCTCACAAACCACATATGGATCCACCAGTGTCATTGCATGTGTGTTCTTTTCATGAACCATAGCTAGAGTAATTGCATGTGTGTTCTTCTCACAAACCACATAAGGATACACTAGTGTCATTGCATGTGTGTTCTTCTCATGAACCACAACCAGTGTCATTGCATGTCTGTTTTTCTGACAAACCACATAAGGATCCACCAATGTCATTGGATGTGTGTTCTTCTCATGAACCACACATGGATCCACTTGTGTCATTGCATGTATGTTCTTTTCATGAACCAGAACTAGTATAATTGGATGTGTGTTTTCTCATGAACCACACATGGATCCACCAGTGTCATTGCATGTGTGTTCTTTTCATGAACCATTGCTAGAGTCATTGCATGTGTGTTCTTCTCACAAACCACATAAGGATACACCAGTGTCATTGCAATGTGTTATTTTCATGAGCCACACCCAGTGTCATTGGATGTGTGTTCTTCTCATGAACCACACATGGATCCACCAGTGTCATTGCATGTCTGTTCTTTTCATGAACCACAGCTAGAGTCATTGCATGTCTGTTCTTTCCACAAACCACATATGGATCCACCAGTATCATTGCATGTGTGTTCTTTTCATGAACCATAGCTAGAGTAATTGCATGTGTGTTCTTCGCACAAACCACATAAGGATACACCAGTGTCATTACATGCGTGTTCTTCTCATGAACCACAGCCAGTGTCATTGCATGTCTGTTCTTCTAACAAACCAAACATGGATCCACCAGTGTCATTGCATATGTGTTCTTTTAATGAACCATAGCTAGAGTTATTTCATGTGTGTTCTTCTCACAAACCACATATGGATCCACCAGTGTCATTGCATGTGTGTTCTTCTCATGAACCACAGCTAGAGTCATTGCATGTCTGTTCTTCTCACAAACCACATAAAGATACACCAGTGTCATTGAATGTGTGTTCTTTTCATGAACCACACCCAGTGTCATTGCATGTGTGTTCTTCTCATGAACCACACATGGATCCACCAGTGTCATTTCATGTGTGTTCTTTTCATGAACCACAGCTAGAGACATTGCATGTGTGTTCTTCTCACAAACCACATAAGGATACACTAGTGTCATTGCATGTGTGTTCTTCTCGTGAACCATAGCCAGTGTCATTGCATGTCTGTTCTTCTTAGAAACCACATAAGGATCCAGCAGTGTCATTGGATGTGTGTTCTTCTCATTAACCACACATGGATCCACCAGTGTCATTGCATGTCTGTTCTTTTCATGAACCATAGCTAGAGTCATTACATGTCTGTTACTTCCACAAACCACATATGGATCCACCAGTGTCATTGCATGTATGTTGTTTTCATGAACCACAGCTAGAGTTATTGCATGTGTGTTCTTCTCACAAACTACATAAGGATACACTAGTGTCATTGCATGTGTGTTATTTTCATGAACCACACCCAGTGTCATTGCATGTCCGTTCTCTCCACAAACCACACATGGATCCACCAGTGTCACTGGATGTGTGTTCTTCTCATGAACCACACATGGGTCCACCAGTGTTATTGCATGTGTGTTATTTTCATGAACCATAGCTAGAGTCATTGCATGTCAGTTCTTCTCACAAACCACATATAGATCCACAGTGTGTCATGTGTGTTCTTTTCATGAACCATAGCTAGAGTAATTGCATGTGTGTTCTTCTCACAAACCACATAAGGATACACGAGTGTCATTGCATGTGTGTTCTTCTCATGAACCACAGCCAGTGTCATTGCCTGTCTGTTCTTCTCACAAACCACATAAGGATCCACCAGTGTCATTGGGTGTATGTTCTTCTCATGAACGACACGTGGATCCACCAGTGTCATTGCATGTATGTTCTTTTCATGAACCACAGCCAGTATCATTGGATGTGTGTTCTTCTCATGAACCACACATGGATCCACCAGTGTAATTGCATGTGTTCTCTTTACATGAACCATTGCTACAGTCATTGCATGTGTGTTCTTATCACAAACCACATAAGGATACACCAGTGTCATTGCAATGTGTTATTTTCATGAGCCACACCCAGTGTCATTGGATGTGTGTTCTTCTCTTGGACCACACATGGATCCACTAGTGTCATTGCATGTCTGTTCTTTTCATGAACCAAAGCTAGAGTCATTGCATGTTATTTCTTTCCACAAACCACATATGGATCCACCAGTGTCATTGCATGTGTGTTCTTTTCATGAACCATAGCTAGAGCAATTGCATATGTGTTATTCTCACAAACCAAATAAGTATACACACAAGTGTAATTGCATGTGTGTTCTTCTCATGAACCACAACCTGTGTCATTGCACGTCTGTTCTTCTCACAAACCACACATGGATCCACCAGTGTCATTGCATGTGTGTTCTTTTCATGAACCATAGCTAGAGTCATTGCATGTGTGTTCTTCTCACAAACCACATATGGATCCACCAGTGTCATTGCATGTGTGTTCTTTTCATGAACCACAGCTAGAGTCATTGCATGTCTGTTCTTCTCACAAACCACATAAGGATACACTAGTGTCATTGAATGTGTGTTCTTTTCATGAACCACACCCAGTGTCATTGCATGTGTGTTCTTCTCATGAACCACACAAGGATCCACCAGTGTCATTGCATGTGTGTTCTTTTCATGAACCACACCCAGTGTCATTGCATGTGTGTTCTTCTCATGAACCACACAAGGATCCACCAGTGTCATTGCATGTGTGTTCTTCTCATGAACCACACCCAGTGTCATTGCAAGTCTGTTCTTCTCACAAACCACATAAGGATCCATCAGTGTCATTGGGTGTATGTCCTTCTCACGAACCACACACGGATCCACCAGTGTCATTGCATGTATGTTCTTTTCATGAACCACAACCAGTATCATTGGATGTGTGTTCTTCTCATGAACCACACATGGATACACCAGTGTCATTGCATGTGTGTTCTTTTCATGAACCATTGCTATAGTCCTTACATGTGTGTTCTTCTCACAAACCACATAAGGATACACCAGTGTCATTATAATGTGTTATTTTCATGAGCCACACCCAGTGTCATTGGATGTGTGTTCTTCTCTTGAACCACACATGGATCCACCAGTGTCATTGCATGTTTGTTCTTTTCATGAACCACGGCTAGAGTCATTGCATGTCTATTCTTTCCACAAACCACATATGGATCCACCAGTGTCATTGCATGTGTGTTCTTTTCATGAACCACACCCAGTGTCATTGCATGTCTGTTCTCTCCACAAACCACACATGGATCCACCAGTGTCATTGGATGTGTGTTCTTTTCATGAACCACACCCAGTGTCATTGGATGTGTGTTCTTCTCATGAGCCACACATGGATCCACCAGTGTCATTGCATGTGTGTTATTTTCATGAACCATATCTAGAGTCATTGCATGTCAGTTCTTCTCACAAACCACATATGGATCCACCAGTGTCATTGCATGTGTGTTCTTTTCATGAACCATAGCTAGAGTAATTGCATGTGTGTTCTTCTCACAAACCACATAAGGATACACTAGTGTCATTGCATGTGTGTTCTTCTCATGAACCACAACCAGTGTCATTGCATGTCTGTTTTTCTGACAAACCACATAAGGATCCACCAATGTCATTGGATGTGTTCTTCTCATGAACCACACATGGATCCACTAGTGTCATTGCATGTATGTTCTTTTCATGAACCAGAACTAGTATAATTGGATGTGTGTTTTCTCATGAACCACACATGGATCCACCAGTGTCATTGCATGTGTGTTCTTTTCATGAACCATTGCTAGAGTCATTGCATGTGTGTTCTTCTCACAAACCACATAAGGATACACCAGTGTCATTGCAATGTGTTATTTTCATGAGCCACACCCAGTGTCATTGGATGTGTGTTCTTCTCATGAACTACACATGGATCCACCAGTGTCATTGCATGTCTGTTCTTTTCATGAACCACAGCTAGAGTCATTGCATGTCTGTTCTTTCCACAAACCACATATGGATCCACCAGTATCATTGCATGTGTGTTCTTTTCATGAACCATATCTAGAGTAATTGCATGTGTGTTCTTCGCACAAACCACATAAGGATACACCAGTGTCATTACATGCGTGTTCTTCTCATGAACCACAGCCAGTGTCATTGCATGTCTGTTCTTCTCACAAACCAAACATGGATCCACCAGTGTCATTGCATGTGTGTTCTTTTAATGAACCATAGCTAGAGTTGTTTCATGTGTGTTCTTCTCACAAACCACATATGGATCCACCAGTGTCATTGCATGTGTGTTCTTCTCATGAACCACAGCTAGAGTCATTGCATGTCTGTTCTTCTCACAAACCACATAAGGATACACCAGTGTCATTGAATGTGTGTTCTTTTCATGAACCACACCCAGTGTCATTGCATGTGTGTTCTTCTCATGAACCACACATGGATCCACCAGTGTCATTTCATGTGTGTTCTTTTCATGAACCACAGCTAGAGACATTGCATGTGTGTTCTTCTCACAAACCACATAAGGATACACTAGTGTCATTGCATGTGTGTTCTTCTCGTGAACCATAGCCAGTGTCATTGCATGTCTGTTCTTCTTAGAAACCACATAAGGATCCAGCAGTGTCATTGGATGTGTGTTCTTCTCATTAACCACACATGGATCCACCAGTGTCATTGCATGTCTGTTCTTTTCATGAACCATAGCTAGAGTCATTACATGTCTGTTACTTCCACAAACCACATATGGATCCACCAGTGTCATTGCATGTATGTTGTTTTCATGAACCACAGCTAGAGTCATTGCATGTGTGTTCTTCTCACAAACCACATAAGGATACACCAGTGTCATTGCATGTGTGTTATTTTCATGAACCACACCCAGTGTCATTGCATGTCCGTTCTCTCCACAAACCACACATGGATCCACCAGTGTCACTGGATGTGTGTTCTTCTCATGAACCACACATGGGTCCACCAGTGTTATTGCATGTGTGTTATTTTCATGAACCATAGCTAGAGTCATTGCATGTCAGTTCTTCTCACAAACCACATATAGATCCACCAGTGTCATTGCATGTGTGTTCTTTTCATGAACCATAGCTAGAGTAATTGCATGTGTGTTCTTCTCACAAACCACATAAGGATACACTAGTGTCATTGCATGTGTGTTCTTCTCATGAACCACAGCCAGTGTCATTGCCTGTCTGTTCTTCTCACAAACCACATAAGGATCCACCAGTGTCATTGGGTGTATGTTCTTCTCATGAACGACACGTGGATCAACCAGTGTCATTGCATGTATGTTCTTTTCATGAACCACAGCCAGTATCATTGGATGTGTGTTCTTCTCATGAACCACACATGGATCCACCAGTGTCATTGCATGTGTTCTCTTTACATGAACCATTGCTACAGTCATTGCATGTGTGTTCTTATCACAAACCACATAAGGATACACCAGTGTCATTGCAATGTGTTATTTTCATGAGCCACACCCAGTGTCATTGGATGTGTGTTCTTCTCTTGAACCACACATGGATCCACCAGTGTCATTGCATGTTTGTTCTTTTAATGAACCACGGCTAGAGTCATTGCATGTCTATTCTTTCCACAAACCACATAAGCATAGGCTAGTGTCATTGCATGTTTGTTCTTCTCATGAACCATAGCCAGTGTCATTGCATGACTGTTCTTCTCAGAAACCACATAAGGATCCAGCAGTATCATTGGATGTGTGTTCTTCTCATTAACCACACATGGATCCACCAGTGTCATTGCATGTCTGTTCTTTTCATGAACCATAGCTAGAGTCATTACATGTCTGTTACTTCCACAAACCACATATGGATCCACCAGGGTCATTGCATGTATGTTCTTCTCACGAACCACACACGGATCCACCAGTGTCATTGCATGTATGTTCTTTTCATGAACCACAGCCAGTATCATTGGATCTGTGTTCTTCTCATGAACCACACATGGATCCACCAGTGTCATTGCATGTGTTCTCTTTACATGAAGCATTGCTACAGTCATTGCATGTGTGTTCTTATCACAAACCACATAAGGATACACCAGTGTCATTGCAATGTGTTATTTTCATGAGCCACACCCAGTGTCATTGGATGTGTGTTCTTCTCTTGGACCACACATGGATCCACTAGTGTCATTGCATGTCTGTTCTTTTCATGAACCAAAGCTAGAGTCATTGCATGTTATTTCTTTCCACAAACCACATATGGATCCACCAGTGTCATTGCATGTGTGTTCTTTTCATGAACCATAGCTAGAGCAATTGCATATGTGTTATTCTCACAAACCAAATAAGTATACACACAAGTGTAATTGCATGTGTGTTCTTCTCATGAACCACAACATGTGTCATTGCACGTCTGTTCTTCTCACAAACCACACATGGATCCACCAGTGTCATTGCATGTGTGTTCTTTTCATAAACCATAGCTAGAGTCATTGCATGTGTGTTCTTCTCACAAACCACATATGGATCCACCAGTGTCATTGCATGTGTGTTCTTTTCATGAACCACAGCTAGAGTCATTGCATGTCTGTTCTTCTCACAAACCACATAAGGATACACCAGTGTCATTGAATGTGTGTTCTTTTCATGAACCACACCCAGTGTCATTGCATGTGTGTTCTTCTCATGAACCACACAAGGATCCACCAGTGTCATTGCATGTGTGTTCTTTTCATGAACCACAGCTAGAGTCATTGCATGTCTATTCTTCTCACAAACCACATAAGGATACACAAGTGTCATTCCATGTGTGTTCTTTTCATGAACCACACCCAGTGTCATTGCATGTGTGTTCTTCTCATGAACCACACATGGATCCACCAGTGTCATTGCATGTGTGTTCTTTTCATGAACCAAAACTAGAGTCATTGCATGTCTGTTCTTCTCACAAACCACATAAGGATACACCAGTGTCATTGGATGTGTGTTGTTGTCATGAAGCACACATGGATCCACCAGTGTCATTGCATGTCTGTTCTTTTCATGAACCATAGCTAGAGTCATTGCATGTCTTTTCTTTCCACAAACCACACATGGATCCACCAGTGTCATTGGATGTGTGTGCTCTTCATGAACCACAGCTAGAGTCATTGCATGTCTGTTCTTTCCACAAACCACATACAGATCCACCAAGTGTCATTGCATGTGTGTTCTTTTCATGAACCACAGCTAGAGTCATTGCTTGTTCGTTCCTTCCACAAACCACATATGGATCCACCAGTGTCATTGCATGTGTGTTCTTTTCATGAACCACACCTAGAGTCATTCCATGTGTGTTCTTCTCACAAAACACATAAGGATACACCTATGTCATTGCATGTCTATTCTTCTCATGAACCACAGCTAGAGTCATTGCATGTCTGTTCTTTCCACAAACCACATATGGATCCACCAGTGTCATAGCATGTGTGTTCTTTTCAGGAACCATAGCTAGAGTAATTGCATGTGTGTTGTTCTCACGAACCACATAAGGATACACTAGTGTCATTGCATGTGTTTTCTTCTCATGAACCACAGCCAGTGTCATTGCATGTCTGTTCTTCTCTCAAACCACACATGGATCCACCAGTGTCATTGCATGTGTGTTCCTTTCATGAACCATAGCTAGAGTCATTGCATGTGTGTTCTTCTCACAAACCACATATGGATCCACCACTGTCATTGCATGTGTGTTCTTCTCATGAACCACAGCTAGAGTCATTGCATGTCTATTCTTCTCATAAACCTAATAAGGATACACCAGTGTCATTCCATGTGTGTTCTTTTCATCAACCACACCTAGTGTCATTGCATGTGTGTTCTTCTCATGAACCACACATGGATCCACCAGTGTCATTGCATGTGTGTTCTTTTCATGAACCAAAACTAGAGTCATTGCATGTGTGTGGTCTTCTCACCAACCACATAAGGATACACCAGTGTCATTGGATGTGTGTTGTTCTCATGAAGCACAGCCAGAGTCATTGCATGTCTGTTCTTCTCACAAACCACATAAGGATCCACCAGTGTCATTGCATGTCTGTTCTTTTCATGAACCACACCCAGTGTCATTGCATGTGTGTTCTTCTCATGAACCACACATGGATCCACCAGTGTCATTGCATGTGTGTTCTTTTCATGAACCACAACTAGAGTCATTGCATGTCAGTTCGTCTCACAAACCACATAGGGATCCACCAGTGTGATTGCATGTTTATTCTTTTCATGAACCGCACCTAGTGTAATTGCATGTCTGTTCCTCTAAACAAACCACACATGGATCCAACTAGTGTGATTGCATGTCTGTTCTTCTCACAAACCACATAAGGATCCACTAGTGTCATTGCACGTGTGTTCTTCTCACAAACACCAGTATCATTGCATGTGTGTTATTTTCATGAACCACAGCCAGTGTCATTGGATGTGTGTTCTTCTCATGAACCACACATGGATCCACCAGTGTCATTGCATGTCTATTCTTCTCATGAACCACAGCTAGAGTCATTGCATGTCTGTTCTTTCCACAAACCACATATGGATCCACCAGTGTCATAGCATGTGTGTTCTTTTCATGAACCATAACTAGAGTAATTTCATGTGTGTTCTTCTCACAAACCACATAAGGATACACCAGTGTCGTTGCATGTGTTTTCTTCTCATGAACCACAACCAGTGTCATTGCATGTCTGTTCTTCTCTCAAACCACACATGAATCCACCAGTGTCATTGCATGTCTGTTCATTTCATGAACTATAGCTAGTCGTTGCATGTGTGTTCTTCTCACAAACCACATATGGATCCACCACTGTCATTGCATGTGTGTTCTTCTCATGAAACACAGCTAGAGTCATTGCATGTCTATTCTTCTCACAAACTACATAAGGATACACAAGTGTCATTCCATGTGTGTTCTTTTCATGAACCACACCCAGTGTCATTGCATGTGTGTTCTTCTCATGAACCACACATGGATCCACCAGTGTCATTGCATGTGTGTTCTTTTCATGAACCAAAACTAGAGTCATTGCATGTGTGTTCTTCTCACAAACCACATAAGGATACACCAGTGTCATTGGATGTGTGTTGTTCTCATGAAGCACACATGGATCCACCAGTGTCATTGCATGTCTGTTCTTTTCATGAACCATATCTAGAGTCATTGCATGTCTTTTCTTTCCACAAACCACACATGGATCCACCAGTGTCATTGCATGTGTGTTCTTTTCATGAACCACAGCTAGAGTCATTGCATGTCTGTTCTTTCCACAAACCACATACAGATCCACCCAGTGTCATTGCATGTGTGTTCTTTTCATAAACCACAACTAGAGTCATTGCATGTCTGTTCCTTCCACAAACCACATATGGATCCACCATTGTCATTGCATGTGTGTTCATTTCATGAACCACACCTAGAGTCATTCCATGTGTGTTCTTCTCACAAAACACATAAGGATACACCTGTGTCATTGCATGTGTGTTCTTTTCATGAACCACTCCGAGTGTCATTGCATGTCTGTTCTTTTCATGAACCACAGCTAGAGTCATTGCATGTTTGTTCCTTCCACAAACCACATATGGATCCACCAATGTCATTGCATGCGTGTTCTTTTGATCAACCATAGCTAGATTCATTGCATGTGTGTTCTTCTCAAAACCACATAAGGATACGCCAGTGTCATTGCATGTGTGTTCTTTTCATGAACCACAGCCAGTGTCATTGCATGTCTATTCTTCTCACAAATCACATAAGGATCCACTAGTGTCATTGCATGTCTGTTCTTTTCATGAACAACAGCTATAGTCATTGCATGTATGTTCCTTCCACAAAGCACATATGGATCCACCAGTGTCATTGCATGTGTGTTCTTTTCATGATCCACAACTCGAGTCATTGCATGTGTGTTCTTCTCACAAACCACATAAGGATACACTAGTGTCATAGCATGTGTGTTCTTTTCATGAACCATAGCTAGAGTAATTGCATGTGTGTTCTTCTCACAAACCACATAAGGATACACCAGTGTCATTGCATGTGTGTTCTTCTCATGAACTATAGCTAGTGTCATTGCATGTCTGTTCTTCTCTCAAACCACACATGGATCCACCAGTGTCATTGCATGTGTGTTCTTTTCATGAACCACAGCTAGAGTCATTGGATGTGTGTTCTTCTCACAAACCACATAAGGATACACCAGTGTCATTGCATGTGTGTTCTTTTCATGAACCACAGCCAGTGTCATTGCATGTCTGTTTTTCTCACAAACCACATAAGGATCCACCAGTGTCATTGCATGTATGTTCTTTTCATGAACCACACCCAGTGTCATTGCATGTGTGTTCTTCTCATGAACCACACATGGATCCACCAGTGTCATTGCATGTGTGTTCTTTTCATGAACCATAGCTAGAGTCATTGCATGTCAGGTCTTCTCACAAACCACATAAGGATCCACTAGTGTCATTGCATGTGTGTTCTTCTCACAAACCACATAAGGATACACCAGTGTCATTGCATGTGTGTTCTTCTCATGAACCACAGCCAGTGTCATTGCATGTCTGTTCTTATCACAAACCACAAAAGGATCCACCAGTGTCATTGGATGTGTGTTGTTCTCATGAAGCACACATGGATCCACCAGTGTCATTGCATGTCTGTTCTTTTAATGATCCATAGCTAGAGTCATTGCATGTCTTTTCTTTCCACAAACCACACATGGATCCACCTGTGTCATTGCATGTGTGTTCTTTTCATGAACCACAGCTAGAGTCATTGCATGTCTGTTCTTTCCACAAACCACACACGGATCCACCCAGTGTCACTGCATGTGTGTTCTTTTCATGAACCACAACTAGAGTCATTGCATGTCTGTTCCTTCTAGAAACCACATATGGATCCACCAGTGTCATTGCATGTGTGTTCTTTTCATGCACCACACCTAGAGTCATTCCATGTGTGTTCTTCTCACAAAACACATAAGGATACACCTGTGTCATTGCATGTGTGTTCTTTTCATGAGCCACACCCAGTGTCATTGGTTGTCTGTTCTTTTCATGAACCACAGCTAGAGTCATTGCATGTTTGTTCCTTCCACAAACCACATATGGATCCACCAGTGTCATTGCATGTGTGTTCTTTTGATGAACCATAGCTAGATTCATTGCATGTGTGTTCTTCTCAAAACCACATAAGGATACGCCAGTGTAGTTGCATGTGTGTTCTTTTCATGAACCACAGCCAGTGTCATTGCATGTCTATTCTTCTCACAAACCACATAAGGATCCACCATTGTCATTGCATGTTTGTTCTTTTCATGAACCACACCCAGTGTCATTGCATGTATGTTCTTCTCATGAACCACACATGGATCCACCAGTGTAATTGCATGTGTGTTCTTTTCATGAACCACAACTAGAGTCATTGCATGTCAGTTCTTCTCACAAACCACATAGGGATCCACCAGTGTGATTGCATGTCTGTTCTTTTCATGAACCACGCCTAGTGTCATTGCATGTGTGTTCTTCTCATGAACCACATATGGATCCACCAGTGTCATTGCATGTGTGTTGTTTTTATGAACCACAGCTAGAGTCATTGCATGTGTGTTCTTCTCACAAACCACATAAGGATACACCAGTGTCATTGCATGTGTGTTCTTTTCATGAACCACACCCAGTATCATTGCTTGTCCGTTCTCTCCACAAACCACACATGGATCCACTAGTGTCATTGGATGTGTGTTCTTTTCATGAACCACACCCAGTGTCATTGGATGTGTGTTCTTCTCATGAACCACACATGGATCCACCAGTGTCATTGCATGTGTGTTATTTTCATGAACCATAGCTAGAGTCATTGCATGTCAGTTCTTCTCACAAACCACATATGGATCCACCAGTGTTATTGCATGTGTGTTCTTTTCATGAACCATAGCTAGAGTAATTGCATGTGTGTTCTTCTCACAAACCACATAAGGATACACCAGTGTCATTGCATGTGTGTTATTCTCATGAACCACAGCCAGTGTCATTGCATGTCTGTTCTTCTCACAAACCACATAAGGATCCACCAGTGTTATTGGATGTGTATTCTTCTCATGAATCACACATGGATCCACCAGTGTCATTGCATGTATGTTCTTTTCATGAACAACAACTAGTATCATTGGATGTGTGTTCTTCTCATGAACCACACATGGATCCACCAGTGTCATTGCATGTGTGTTCTTTTCATGAACCATTGCTAGAGTCATTGCATGTGTGTTCTTCTCACAAACCACACAAGGATACACCAGTGTCATTGCATGTGTGTTATTTTCATGAACCAGACCCAGTGTCATTGGATGTGTGTTCTTCTCATGAGCCACACATGGATCCACCAGTGTCATTGCATGTCTGTTCTTTTCATGAACCACAGCTAGAGTCATTGCATTTCTGTTCTTTGCACAAACCACATATGGATCCACCAGTGTCATAGCATGTGTGTTATTTTCATGAACCATAGCTAGAGTAATTGCATGTGTGTTCTTCTCACAAACCACATAAGGATACACCAGTGTCATTGCATGTGTGTTCTTCTCATGAACTACAGCCAGTGTCATTGCATGTCTGTTCTTCTCTCAAACCACACATGGATCCACTAGTGTCATTGCATGTGTGTTCTTTTCATGAACCACAGCTAGAGGCATTGCATGTGTGTTCTTCTCAAAAACCACATAAGGATACACCAGTGTCATTGCATGTGTGTTCTTTTCATGAACCACAACCAGTGTCATTGCATGTTTGTTCTTCTCACAAACCACATAAGGATCCACCAGTGTCATTGCATGTCTGTTCTTTTCATGAACCTGACCCAGTGTTATTGCATGTGTGTTCTTCTCATGAACCACACATGGATCCACCAGTGTCATTGCATGTGTGTTATTTTCATGAACCATAGCTAGAGTCATTGCATGTCTGTTCTTCTCACAAACCACATATGGATCCACCAGTGTTATTGCATGTGTGTTCTTTTCATGAACCATAGCTAGAGTAATTGCATGTGTGTTCTTCTCACAAACCACATAAGGATACACCAGTGTCATTGCATGTGTGTTATTCTCATGAACCACAGCCAGTGTCATTGCATGTCTGTTCTTCTCACAAACCACATAAGGATCCACCAGTGTCATTGGATGTGTGTTCTTCTCATGAACCACACATGGATCCACCAGTGTCATTGCATGTATGTTCTTTTCATGTACCACAGCTAGTATCATTGGATGTGTGTTCTTCTCATGAACCACACATGGATCCACCAGTGTCATTGCATGTGTGTTATTTTCATGAACCATTGCTAGAGTCATTGCATGTGTGTTCTTCTCACAAACCACACAAGGATACACCAGTGTCATTGCATGTGTGTTATTTTCATGAACCACACCCAGTGTCATTGGATGTGTGTTCTTCTCATGAACCACACATGGATCCACCAGTGTCATTGCATGTCTGTTCTTTTCATGAACCACAGCTAGAGTCATTGCATGTCTGTTCTTTGCACTAACCACATATGGATCCACCAGTGTCATAGCATGTGTGTTCTTTTCATGAACCATAGCTAGAGTAATTGCATGTGTGTTCTTCTCACAAACCACATAAGGATACACCAGTGTCATTGCATGTGTGTTCTTCTCATGAACTACAGCCAGTGTCATTGCATGTCTGTTCTTCTCTCAAACCACACATGGATCCACCAGTGTCATTGCATGTGTGTTCTTTTCATGAACCACAGCTAGAGGCATTGCATGTGTGTTCTTCTCACAAACCACATAAGGATACACCAGTTTCATTGCATGTGTGTTCTTTTCATGAACCACAGCCAGTGTCATTGCATGTCTGTTCTTCTCACGAACCACATAAGGATCCACCAGTGTCATTGCATGTGTGTTCTTTTCATGAACCACACCCAGTGTCATTGCATGTGTGTTCTTCTCATGAACTACACATGGATCCACCAGTGTCATTGCATGTGTGTTCTTTTCATGAACCAAAACTAGAGTCATTGCATGTCAATTCTTCTCACAAACCACATAGGGATCCACCAGTGTGATTGCATGTTTGTTCTTTTCATGAACCACACCCAGTGTCATTGCATGTCTGTTCCTCTAAACAAAGCACACACGGATCCACCTAGTGTGATTGCATGTCTGTTATTTTCACAAACCACACATGGATCCACCAGTGTCATTGCATGTGTGTTCTTTTCATGAACCATAGCTAGAGTCATTGCATGTTTGTTCTTCTCACAAACCACATAAGGATCCACCAGTGTCATTGCATGTCTGTTCTTTTCATGAACCACAGCTAGAGTCATTGCATGTCTGTTCTTCTCATGAACCACACATGGATCCACCAGTGTCATTGCATGTGTGTTCTTTTCATGAACCACAGCTAGAGTCATTGCGTGAGTATTCTTCTCACAAACCACATAACGATACACCAGTGTCATTGCATGTGTATTCTTTTCATGAACCACACCTAGTGTCATTGCATGTATGTTCCTTCCACAAACCACACATGGATCCACCAGTGTCATTGGATGTGTGTTCTTTTCATGAACCACACCCAGTGTGATTGTTTGTCTGTTCTTTTCACAAACCACACATGGATCCACCAGTGTCATTGCATGTGTGTTCTTTTCATGAACCACAGATAGAGTCATTGCATGTCTGTTCTTTCCACAAACCACATATGGATCCACCTAGTGTCATTGCATGTCTGTTCTTTTCATGAACAACAGCTATAGTCATTGCATGTCTGTTCCTTCCACAAACCACATATGGATCCACCAGTGTCATTGCATGTGTGTTCTTCTCATGATCCACAACTCGAGTCATTGCATGTGTGTTCTTCTCACAAACCACATAAGGATACACCAGTGTCATTGCATGTGTGTTCTTTTCATGAACCACACCCAGTGTCATTGCATGTCTGTTCTTTTCATGAACCACAGCTAGAGTCATTGCATGTCTGTTCCTTCCATAAACCACACATGGATCCACCAGTGTCATTTCATGTGTGTTCTTTTCATGAACCACAGCTAGAGTCATTGCATGTGTGTTCTTCTCACAAACCACATAAGGATACACCAGTGTCATTACATGTGTGTTCTTCTCAAGAACCACAGCCAGTGTCATTGCATGTCTGTTCCTCTAAACAAACCACACATGGATCCACCTAGTGTGATTGCATGTCTGTTCTTCTCATGAACCACACATGGATCCACCAGTGTCACTGCATGTGTTCTTTTCATGAACCATAGCTTGAGTCATTGCGTGTCAGTTCTTCTCACAAACCACATAAGGATCCACCTGTGTCATTGCATGTCTGTTCTTGTCATGAACCACACCCAGTGTGATTGCATGTGTGTTCTTCTCATGAACCACATATGGATCCACCAGTGTCATTGCATGTGTGTTATTTTCATGAGTCCGGGTTGGTGCCTCCAACCGGGACTAAAGGTTCATCATATCTTTAGTCCCGGTTGGTGCCTCCAACCGGGACTAAAGGTTCATCATATCTTTAGTCCCGGTTGCTGGTTTTAATTTTGTTTTTTAGATTAATACTAATTAATTATGATTATGCTACCACCCACCCAAAATAGTGTCGGCATTTAATTTACTGGCTTAGTGCTGCCCACTGAGGACGTAGTGTCGACATGTTGTCTCCACATCCACATTTAGTCCCGGTTGGTGCCTCCAACTGGGACTAAAGGTTCATCATATCTTTAGTCCCGGTTGCTGGTTTTAATTTTGTTTTTAGATTAGTACTAATTAATTATGATTATGCTGCCACCCAGCCAAAATAGTAGAGTCATTTAATTTATTGGCTTAGTGCTGCCCACTGAGGACATAGTGTCGACATGTTGTCTCCACATCCACATTTAATCCCAGTTGGTGCCTCCAACCGGGACTAAAGGTTCATCATATCTTTAGTCCCGGTTGCTGGCTTTAATTTTGTTTTTTAGATTAGTACTAATTAATTATGATTATGTTTGATGTACTTAATTAATTATATAATGCAGATGAGCCGGCAATGGATGTACGCTGACCGACTCTCTAACGAGTTCATTAAAGGCGTGCATTCTTTTCTTCTTGTGGCCGAGGCAAGCAAGCGGAATGGTTTTATGTCTTGTCCATGTGGTGTCTGTCGGAATCATAAAGAATACTCTTCCTCAAGAGTCCTTCACAGCCACCTGTTTCGGTCCGGTTTCATGACCGGCTATAATTGTTGGACCAAGCACGGAGAAAGAGGGGTTATGATGGAAGACAACAAAGAAGAATAGAATGACAACGACTACCCTGAATACGATGGTACTACAATGGAAGACATTGATGAAGAAAAAGATGAAGAACGGGCATCAGATCTGCCCGATGATGATCTTAGTCGGGCCATTGCTGATGCCTAGGAAGAATGCGTAACTGAAAGGGAGAGGTTGAAGTTCAAGAAGATGTTAGAGGATCACAACAAATTGTTGTACCCAAATTGTGAAGATGGGCACAAAAAACTAGGTAGCACACTGGAATTGCTGCAATGGAAGGCAGAAGAGCAGTGTGGTGACAAAGGATTTGAAAAGTTGCTGAAAATAATGAAGAAGTTGCTTCCAAGGATATGAGCGCCGCCCGGTACCTACGAAGCAAAGAAGGTTGTCTGCCCTCTAGGATTAGAGGTGCAGAAGATACATGCATACATTAATGACTACATCCTCTACCGTGGCGAGGAGTACGAGAATTTGGATGCATGCCCAGTATGCACTACATTGCGGTATAAGATAAGACGAGATGACCCTGGTGATGTTGAGGGCGAGCGCCGCGCCGCATGAAGAGGGTTCCTGCCAAGGTGATGTGGTATGATCCTATAATACCACGTTTGAAACATTTATTCAGGAACAAAGAGCATGCCAAGTTGTTGCGATGGCACATGGAAGACCGTAAGAAAGACGAGATGTTGAGACACCCCGCTGATGGGTCGCAGTGGAGAAAAATCGAGAGACAGTTCCCGGACTTTGCAGGTGATGCGAGGAACTTATGGTTTGGTCTAAGTACAGATGGCATGAATCCTTTTGGGGAGCAGAGCTGCAGTCATAGCACCTAGCCTGTGACTCTGTGTATCTATAACCTTCCTCCTTGGTTGTGCATGAAGCGGAAGTTCATTATGATGCCAGTGCTCATCCAAGGCCCAAAGCAACCCGGCAACGACATTGATGTGTACCTAAGGCCATTAGTTGAAGAACTCTTACAGTTGTGGCACGGACAAGGTGTATGTGCGTGGGATGAGAACAAGCAGGAGGAATTTGACCTACGAGCGTTGTTGTTCATAACAATCAATGATTGGCCTGCTCTTAGTAACATTTCAGGACAGACAAACAAGGGATACAATGCATGCACACACTGTTTAAACGATACTGAAAGTATATATTTGGATAAATGTAAGAAGAATGTGTACCCAGAGAATCGTTGTTTTCTTCCGCCTACGCACATCATAAGAAAGAAAGGTAAGCATTTTAATGGTGAGGCAGACAACCGGTGTAAGCCTATCCGCCATACTGGAGATGATGTATTTGACATGGTGAAGGATTTAAAAGTAATCTTTGGTAAGGGTCCTGGTAGACAATCTATTCCGAAGGACGATGTCGAACACGCACCCATGTGGAAAAAGAAATCTATATTTTGGGAGCTACCCTATTGGAAAGTCCTAGAGGTCCGCTCTACAATTGACATGATGCACCTGATGAAGAATCTTTGCGTGACGCTACTAGGCTTATTGGGCGTGTATGGGAAGAGAAAAGATACACCTGAAGCACGGCAGGACCAACAACGTATAAAAGAGCGAGACGGCATGCATCCAGAGCTGTTTGAAGGTACTGCTAGCTATGCTCTTACCAAAGAAGAGAAGGAAATCTTTTTTGAAGTCCTTTACAGTATCAAGGTCCCGTCTGGTTTCTCGTCGAACATAAAGGGAATAATAAATATGGCAGAGAAAAAATTTCAAAACCTAAAGTCTCATGACTGCCACGTGCTTATGACCCAGCTGCTTCCGATTGCATTGAGGGGACTCCTGCCAGAAAATGTTCGAGTACCCATTGTGAAGCTATGTGCGTTTCTCAATGCAATTTCTCAGAATGTAATCAGTCTAGATAGTCTACTAAGGTTATAGAAAGATGTGGTCCAATGTCTTGTCAGCTTCGAGTTGGTGTTCCCACCATCCTTCTTCAATATTATGACTCACCTCCTAGTTCACCTAGTCGATGAGATTAACATTCTTGGTCCTGTATTTCTACACAATATGTTCCCCTTTGAGAGGTTCATGGGAGTGTTAAAGAAATATGTTCATAACCGTGCTAGGCCAGAAGGAAGCATCTCAAAGGGATATGGAACAAATGAGGTCATTGAGTTTTGTGTTGACTTTATTCCTGACCTTAAGCCCATCGGTGTTCCTGAATCACAGCATGAGGGTAGAATTAGTGGAAAAGGCACGCTAGGAAAAAAAGCAAGGATATGTATGGATGGACATTCTCTCACTAAAGCACACTACACAATTCTGCAAAGTTCCACCTTGGTGGCTCCATATATCGAGGAACACAAGAATATTGTACACTCCAACAACCCGGGGAAGCCTGGCTCCTGGATTAGAGATGAACATATGAGGACTTTCGGCGGTTGGTTGCAGACACATCTCATGAATGACATAAATGTTGGAGAGCAGTTGTACTTGTTGGCAAGGGCACCATCTTCGACTATATTGACTTTCCAAGGGTACGAGATAAATGGGAATATATTTTACACGATCGCCCAAGATAAAAAGAGCACCAATCAAAACAGTGGTGTCCGATTTGATGCAACAGACGAGAATGGGCCAAAGGATACATATTATGGTTACATAGAGGAGATATGGGAACTTGACTATGGACCTTTTTTTAAGGTTCCTTTGTTTCGGTGCAAATGGGTCAAGCTGACAGGAGGCGGGGTTGAGGTAGGCAAGAAATACGGAATGACAACAGTGGATCTCAACAACCTTGCATATAGAGATGAACCATTTGTCCTAGCCAATGATGTGGCTCAGGTTTTTTATGTGAAGGACATGTCTACCAAACCGAGAAAAAGAAAAGATAAGCAAAAGAATACAACATCCGATGAGCCAAAGTGCCACATAGTTCTTTCAGGAAAAAGAAACATCGTGGGGGTGGAGGATAAGACAGACATGTCAGACGATTATGATAAGTTTCATGAAATTCTTCCCTTCGCTATTAAGGATGACCCAAGCATCCCGTTAAGTAAGGAAGATGCTCCATGGTTACGGATTAGAAGAAAACCCTAACATGTGTGGATGTTGGTGATGTACAATATTATTAAACCTTTATTTTTAATGATCTTCTTATATGTATATGTATATGAACTATCTCGATCTCAATAGGTAGTATTGCAACTTGTTGTGGCCAGACATTTATTAATATTAAAACACAAAAATTAGTCATAATCATATCTAGCCCTATAGTACACAGCTTCTGGGTCGTCTTCAGAATCGTCATCATCATCGTCGTCGCTCGTAGCACGCGGATGGATCCTCAGCCCTTCCTCGTAGCACGCGGATGGATCCTCCAGCGTCGGATTCACGACGTGCGGGGGAGGGGGCTCCTGGATGACGACCCTAGTACGCCCTAGGCCTTCACCACCACCACCATTCTTGTGGCTATGCTGCTGGTGAAAGTGCGGGTACCTCAGGCGAGGATGGTCTCCCATGGCGATGTAGCGCATCAGACCGGCGATAGTCTGGTTTGCCCACCACAGGCGGCGACCAGCCTCGTTGTGGTTCACTTGGGGCGGGCCGTCACCCTCGTACCTGGCGAGCTCCCTTTCCCGTCGGTTTGTGAAGAAGGCATTCCAGGTGTCGAGGTTGTCAGGATCCCAATGGGGATCCATCCGCTGCTCCGGCGTGAGCTCGAGGTAGAAGTGGTTCGTGATGGCCTCCTGGCGGGCCGAACCTTGAGGCACAGGAGGAACAGGAACCCCTCCAGTGCTCAGCATCCAGCCAGCGGGCATCCGGTACCCCGGCGGGGATGGGTAGCTGGAGGTGCACAGCGCCTCGGTCTCCTCGATCCTAAAAAAAGCCCAGTAAGCGGTGTCCATTGTTGTGAGAGAGAAGGTGTGGATGTGTGGATGGACATGGCGGTCGGCCTAGATATAGAGGGACATGGCGGGAGAACATGTCGGGAAGCAGGGGAAATGGCGGGAGAACATGGCGGGAAGCGGGGGAAATGGCGGGAAAACATGGCGGGAAGAGGGGGAAATGGCGGTAGAACATGGCGGGAAGCGGGGGAAATGGCGGGAAAATATGTTTTAGTCCTAGTTAATAGTTTTAGTATTAAATATTATATTTCTAATGTGTCTATTATTTTTTGTGAATATTTTGGTATATTATATATATTTTTCCATTTTTAAATAATAAACTATATTTTTATTATTTTTTGTGAACATTTGTACTAAATATAATACTTGTTAAATAATAGATAATTTCATTTAAGTTGTATAATAAAGTATGATAATAGATTTAAATTATAGATCTTCTTTTTCTGAAAATTTTGATATATAATACATAATTTTCTGAAAACTATAAACCATTTTTGGTTTTGGCGCCAAAAATAACCTTTAGCCCCGGTTCATATTACAACCCAGGGCTAAGGGTGACCTTTAGCCCCGGTTTGTATTACAAACCGGGGCTAAAGGGTTGTGGAGTGCGGGAAGCGCGGTGGTAAAACATCTTTATACAGGTTGTAATGTCTGAACCGGGCTAAAGAGAACTAGCCCGGTTAGACATTACCCGGGGCTAAAGGGGTGGCGGTATAAATACCCCACCCCCACCTCGGGTCGTGGCACGACCCGGAGATCGCCATTCTTCCTAGCGTCACGCCCACGCCTTCGCCCGAGCCGCCGCCCAGCGCCGACCCACGCCACATACGCCCTTCGCCGCCGCCGCGTCTTCTCGCCGCCTCGCGCCGCCCGCCTGCATGCCGCCAGCAGCCGCTATCGTCTCTCCGCCGCGCTCCTCGCCCGATCTTCAGGTTAGTGTTAATTAGGGTTATTAGTATTTTAGTTAGTGTTAATTTTGGTTAATTAGGGTTATTAGTTAATTTTGGTTAGTAGTAGTGTGTTAGTGTTTGTAAATTAGTAGTATTAGGATTTTGGTTAGTGTTAGTTAGTAGTATTAGTATTTTAGTTAGTGTTAGTGTTATTAGTAGTATTAGTATTTAGTTAGTGTTAGTGTTAATAGTATTAGTATTTTGGCTAGTTAGTGTTATTAGTTAATTTTGGTTAGTGGTAGTGTTAGTGTTTGTAAATTAGTAGTATTAGTATTTTGGTTAGTGTGTTAGTGTTAGTGTTAGTGTTATTAGTAGTATTAGTATTTAGTTAGTGTTAGTGTTAGTAGTATTAGTATTTTGGTTAGTGTTAATTAGTAGTATTAGTTATTAATATTAGTATTTATCTAGGGTTAGTTAGGGTTAGTTAGAATACTTAGTTAATTAGGTTTAGTTTAGTTAGTGTTAGGTTTAGGGTTAGTGTTAGTAGTATTAGTATTTAGATAGTATTAGTATTAGTATTTATCTAGGGTTAGTTAGAATACTTAGTTAATTAGGTTTAGTTTAGTTAGTGTTAGGTTTAGGGTTAGTGTTATTAGGGCAATACTTAGTGATTTAGTTACTATTTATGTTTTATGATTGTTTATTGCTATTATTTAGTTATGCCGCGTCCACCTCGTCCGAGCCTACTGGACTTCATCGGGGATGTCCGAGTCAGGCTCCAGGAGTGCTTGGGAGGTGCTACCTGTCAGGACTCGTACCTTGGTGAGGAATCCGGGTATCATCATTGACCCGGAGCTTCTTTGGTGGCGTCCATGAGGTCCAGGACTTGTGTAGAGGGAGCCGGCCCCCGAGGAGGTGGTACGTCGTCGTATCAGGGAGGAGGACGAGCATGTACGACGATACATGTATCTTTTGGAGACTAGGTTCTCCAATATCTGGCAGGTTCACGAATCTCACCCGAGCTATTCTCCGGTGATGGTTCCTCTTCTGTGGTTGCAGAGCTCTTGTAGCACAGAAACGCGGCAGCCGCATTCGCTAGTTTGATATGAGCGAGATGTATTAATAATGTACTTTATATTATGAGCGAGATGTATTAATAATGTACTTTATCTTATATTATTATACTTTATCTTAATCACTAAGTACTGTATCCGATTTGTTGCAGTTGTACTATTCTTTTACTTAATGCAATATTCTTTTTCTGTATTAGTTAAGCTATGGACGGTAGACAGAATGAAGAGGAGCTTCTCAACATTATAGATGAGGGTACTGGGGGGATCTTATTATGATGGCTCCGAATATCTTAATTTGTCTGGAGGAGACGATGGTGGAGAAAATAGTGGAGACGATGGTGCTGACCATGGTGGAGACCATGGTGAAGACACCATAATAATGACAAACTCCGTCGAGGTATATAAAGCCTCTATCGATCGTTCACTAGTATAGATGCACTAATTGATTCATATATATGTACTGACGAATGTTTCTTCTCTTAGACCTCCGCTTCCGGCCAATCTTCTACAAGGACAAGAGGCCCGACACACAAGTTGCCCGCTGATGTATGTTTCAGCATTGACTTAGTCTCTCCGCAGGGTCAACCGCTGGAGCCCAATGAATCTGCGAATGCATTTACAAGTCAATGCGGAGTGATTGTTAGATACAAAGTCCCGATCACCACGCGAAATTGGAACAAGCTAGGAAAGAAAAAGGATATAGCTGGGGCTAGTTTTGTAGATGATAGAGCGAAAGATACGATGTGGAATTCTCTCATGACACATTTCACCCTACCAGTCTTGGAGACTGATGAGCTCACACAGCAAATGACGAGGAAAGTCATGCACTTTGCTCTTAAGAAGATGTCCGAACTATTCAAGGAATGGAAAAAAAGATTGTACCACAAGTATGTCTTGAAGAAAAAAACTCCTCGATTCACTGTCCCACTAGAGTTGCAGCATGATAACTGGGCCGCATTTGTGGAATACAAGACCTCAGAACCAGCTAAAGCAATATCAGCAAAAAATAAGTTAAATGCAGCCAAAAAGAAATATCACCATCATATGGGCACAGGTGGCTATAGGAGTGCCATGCCTAAGTGGGATAAAGCTGAGGCTGACCTGGAGGCTAAAGGGGTCACTCCAGCTACGTCTAGTTGACCCTTGAGGTCAAGAAATTGGGTATTCGGGCATGGGGCATCATTAGACCCGAAGCAGGAGATTGTTGCCAAGAAATTTCTTCACCCAAGAAAGAACTTATTAAAGTGATAAAAGAGGTTGAAGAGGGAACGTTTGTTCCCGACAGAGAGAACGATGAGCTGACAAAGGCTCTCGGGAATCCTGAAAAGGCTGGACGAACAAGAGGGTTGAAACTTCTTATCAATGGGTTATCGGGTTTCCCGAGCACCGTGACACGTATAGAAGTCGATCGAGAAGAACAAAGCGGCAAAAACAGGAGGATACGGAGCGGTTCGCGAGGTTTGAAGCCATGCTGCAGGAGCATCGCCAGGAGCTTAATGAACTTAAAGGACTCCGACAGCAAGATCCTGCACCGGACAGTACGGTCGGCCCATCACAACGAAAAAGTAGCGTGGCTTCCACGGAGGGCCACGGTAATGATGAAATGATGGATGTGTACCCCGTGGATGCAATTAAGGAGAAGACTAGTTGTGAGCTGCATGTTGAACTGAAGAATATTTCCATGAAGGTGGCGGTCGGCTTTGCTTTATCTTCTGCACCGGGAGCGACCTACCATTGCAATCCGATTCCAGCTGGCTATGCTTGTGTCGGTGTGGATGAAATTCTACCTATGTGTCAGTCACTACAACTTGACATCCCTAGAGGTGAAGGGGAGACGACACTGGGAGAAGTCACGAGTGGCTTCATTCTTTGGAAAAAAGAATACATCAAGTTTCCAGGCTCGACACCAAGGCCACCTTCTCCACCGAGAAACAATCCATCACCTCCAAGGCAACCATCTCCTCCTAGTGCACCGTCTCCTCCAAGTCCACCTCCAAGTGCACTGTCTCCTCCTAGTAATAGTCCAATCCATGACCCCAACACGAGTCCATCTCAATCTACGCAGCGGCCTCCACCCACTAAGGGCCAAAAGCGGAAGAATACCACCACTCCGTCAAGCGATAACCGACGCCCAAAGCGACAGTTGTCGCCCCTCCCAAGAGTTCCGCCGGTTCCTCCCAAGAGGGCTTACAACCTGACCGATGAGGAGACCAATGCGGTCATACGGGCCGAAGTGGATGCTCATTTTAAAAAGAAACAACATGAGCCAGAGGTCCAAATAAAACCAGAAACGAAGGAGCACTTTAGGAAATTACTGACGCAGCCATCCCAAGCTCAGTTAAATGCGCCAGATGACTATACACGATGTCTTCAGAAGACACTAAAACAGAAGAGATCAAGCAGTAGAGGAAGCATCACAAAAGAGGTTCCCCAGCAGGGGGAACAAGAAAAACAATCGAGTGGTAGCGGAAGCATCACAACAGACGTCCCCTAGTTGGGGAAACAAGCAAAACAATCAAGTGGTAGCCGAAGAACCAAAAGAGATGTTCCCCAGCTGGGGAAACAAGCAAACCAATCGCTCCCCCCACTCCAGGTGAACATATCCGAACCTCAACTATATGAGGTAGAACCTATGTATCTGGAAATGGCTAGGATATTGGCCGAGCAATGTGGTATGCCTATTCATGAAATTATTCACGGCGATATGCCCAAGGCTGAGGTAGCACCAAAATTTGTTAACAGGGAGCCTCTGGTTAGTTCTGAGAGGCTTCGGGATATGCCAACATAAATGCGACGATTCCATGAATGGTACATGAAAGCATCAAAAGAACAGCGAAATTGGCTCTTACTGAAAGTTCGAAAATCGCATTACTTCACTGAAGACGAGGTCCCTATTGAATTTACAGAATTATTTCAGTTATTCAATCTAAAGGAACTCGACAAAACTATCCTCAGTTCATATTGTCTGTAAGTGATTACTTTATTTATGTAATTAGGTCTCTATCTCAACTTGTTCAATTCATTGCCGGTAAGTATACTCACTATATTCTTTTGTACGCTATATATAATGATGCAGAATGAAGATGCTTGATTGTAAAAGAAAGGCTGTCAATGGATTTGGGTTCATTGACCCACATCGAGTTCATGGAGCTATACTAAAGGATAAACCACTGGAGACCGAGCACAACTTGTTCCAGTTTCTCACGAAACAACATTTCTGTAATGAAATACTATTTCCTTACCACGACGGCAAGTGAGTTTTTGTACACATTAACTTTTTCTTACTCGATGTTCAGTGTAAATGATGAGTTACTGACGTATGTAAACCTTGCGTAGGTACCACTGGATTCTTCTAAGCATTTCACTTGACTTGGGAAGAGTTCACATCATGGACTCACTAAACAAAGACATTGAAAACTACCGCATCATTATCGATGCGCTCCAGAGGTAATTTCAACCATTATCGCACTATATCGGTTTCTTTCGTTCATTTTCTGGGATATCAAGTAGTTATTAACTCATACATTAATTTTCTTTGTCGGGTAAGGTTTGGACACAGTTCAAGAACCATGTCCGCGGTCAATGGCGTGAGGAGCTATTTTTTAAATCACTCTCGGTAAGTAGTACGAGCTAAGTCCGTGCATCTATTTAATTCTAGTTTATGTGCATTTATCATGCTAGAGTTATTATTTGATTGAATTCTATTCTTGAAAAGTGCGCGAGGCAGCCATAGGGAACTAATCTATGTGGATTCTACGTGTGCGAGTTCATTCGCATCAGTATTGAGAAGCCCTCAGAAAATGTTCGAGTAAGTAAACAATATATTCACCCTTTATTTTTATTACAAAATGTTGTGTTGAGTCTAATTCATACGATCTCCTTTTTATATAGTTGGACGCGATGCGGGACAAGCTCCTACCAGAGGACCGCCTAATAGCAATCCAAGAGGAATTTGCTGCATTTTTTGTTGACGAGGTCATAGACCCATGCGGAGAATACTCTATACGTAGACCCTAAAGCATCCATGTAATGATCACCCTGTAATCAAATAGACATGCTCTGGACCTGGTTGGGACTCCATGTATGCTTGTAAGAGAAATTATATTATATATTGCGTCAATGTGTACAAGTACTATGTAGTAGCGTTCTGTATGTATACGAAAACTTGTTTCTAATGAAAACACAGAATGAAAAATAATTGAACACAAAACACAAAATGAAAAGAAAAACACAAAACCCTAAAACCCCATCTCCTGCCGCGGCAGCCAAATGGCCCAAAATGCTGCTGCGGCAGGGAACATTTAGTCCCAGTTCGTAACACGACCCGGGGCTAAATGTTCTGCCGCCCAGCGCGCCTTGCAGGCCACGTGGTTAGACCTCTAGCCCCGGTTCATAACAGAACCGGGGCTAAAGCTTGGACCTTTAGTCCCGCTTTGGCAGTCGATTCATAATCAGGGACTAAAAACTTCTCTGTTGGGGCTAATGGCCTTGTTTCTACTAGTGCACAACTAGAGTCATTGCATGTGTGTTCTTCTCACAAACCACATAAGGATACACCAGTGTCATTGCATGTGTGTTATTTTCATGAACCACAGCCAGTGTCATTGCATGTCTGTTCTTCTCACAAACCACATAAGGATCCACCAGTGTCATTGCATGTCTGTTCTTTTCATGAACCACACCTAGTGTCATTGCATTTGTGTTCTTCGCATGAACCACACACGGATCCACCAGTGTCATTGCATGTGTGTTCTTTTCATGAACCACAAGTAGAGCAATTGCATGTCAGTTCTTCTCACAAACCACATAGGGATCCACCAGTGTGATTGCATGTCTGTTCTTTTCATGAACCACACCCAGTGCCATTGCATGTGTGTTCCTCTAACAAACCACACATGGATCCACCTAGTGTCATTGCATGTCTGTTCTTTTCGCAAACCACACATGGATCCATTAGTGTCATTGCATGTGTGTTATTTTCATGAACCATAGCTAGAGTCATTGCATGTCAGTTCTTCTCACAAACCACATAAGGATACACCAGTGTCATTGCATGTGTGTTCTTTTCATGAACCACAGCCAGTGTCATTGCATGTCTGTTCTTCTCACAAACCGCATAAGGATCCACCAGTGTCATTGCATGTCTGTTCTTTTCATGAACCACACCTAGTGTCATTGCATGTGTGTTCTTCTCATGAACCACACATGGATCCACCAGTGTCATTGCATGTGTGTTCTTTTCATGAACCACGGCTAGAGTCATTGCATGTCAGTTCTTCTCACAAACCACATAGGGTTCCACCAGTGTGATTGCATGTCTGTTCTTTTCATGAACCACACCTAGTGTGATTGCATGTGTGTTCTTCTCATGAACCACACATGGATCCACCAGTGTCATTGCATGTGTGTTCTTTTCATGAACCACAGCTAGAGTCATTGCATGTGTGTTCTTCTCACAAACCACATAAGGATACACCAGTGTCATTGCATGTGTGTTCTTCTCATGAACCACAGCTAGTGTCATTGCATGTCTGTTCTTCTCACAAACAACATAAGGATCCACCAGTGGCATTGGATATGTGTTCTTCTCATGAACCACACATGGATCAACCAGTGTCATTGCATTTCTGTTCTTCTCATGAACCACATCTAGTGTCATTGGATGTGTGTTCTTCTCATGAACCACACATGGATCCACCAGTGTCATTGACTGTATGTTCTTTGCACGAACCATAGCTAGACTCATTGCATGCCTGTTCTTTCCAAAAACTACATATGGATCCACCAGTGTCATTGCATGTGTGTTGTTTTCATGAACCACAGCTAGAGTCATTGCATGTGTGTTCTTCTCACAAACCACATAAGGATCCACCAGTGTCATTGCATGTGTGTTCTTTTCATGAATCACAACTAGAGTCATTGCATGTGTGTTCTTCTCACAAACCATATAAGGATACACCAGTGTCATTGCATGTGTGTTATTCTCATGAACCATAGCCAGTGTCATTGCATGTCTGTTCTTCTCACAAACCACATAAGGATCCACCAGTGTCATTGGATGTGTGTTGTTCTCATGAAGCACACATGGATCCACCAGTGTAATTGCATGTCTGTTCTTTTCATGAACCACAGATAGAGGCACTGCATGTTTGTTCTTTCCATAAACTGCACATGGACACACCAGCGTCATTGCATGTGTGTTCTTTTCATGGACCACAGCTAGAGTCATTGCATGTCTGTTCTTTCCACAAACCACATATGGATCCACCCAGTGTCATTGCATGTCTGTTCTTTTGATGCACCACAGCTAGAGTCATTGCATGTTTGTTCCTTCCACAAACCACATATGGATCCACCAGTATCATTGCATGTGTGTTCTTTTCATGAACCATAGCTAGAGTCATTGCATGTGTGTTCTTCTCACAAACCACATAAGGATACACCAGTGTCATTGCATGTGTGTTCTTTTCATGAACCACACCCAGTGTCATTGCATGTCTGTTCTTTTCATGAACCATAGCTAGAGTCATTGCATGTCTGTTCCTTCCACAAACCACATATGGTTGCACCAGTGTCATTGCATGTGTGTTCTTTTCATGAACCACAGCTAGAGTCATTGCCTGCGTGTTGTTCTCACAAACCACATGAGGATACACCAGTGTCATTGCATGTGTGTTATTTTCATGAACCACACCCAGTGTCATTACGTGTCTATTCTTTTCATTAACCACAGCTATAGTCCTTCCACAAACCACATATGGATCCACTAGTGTCATTGCATGTGTGTTCTTTTAATGAACCACGGCTAGAGTCATTGCATGTGTGTTCTTCTCACAAACCACATAAGGACACACCAGTGTCTTTGCATGTGTGTTCTTTTCATGAACCATAGCCAATGCCATTGCATGTCTGTTCTTCTCACAAACCACATAAGGATCCACCAGTGTCATTGCATGTCTGTTCTTTTCATGAACCACACCCAGTGTCATTGCATGTGTGTTCTTCTCATGAACCACATATGGATCCACCAATGTCATTGGATGTGTGTTCTTTTCATGAACCACAGCCACTGTCATTGGATGTGTGTTCTTCTCACAAACCACACATGGATCCACCAGTTCCACTGCATGTGTGTTCTTCTCATGAACCACAGCCAGTGCCATTGGATGTGTGTTCTTTTCATGAACCACACCCAGTGTCATTGGATGTGTGTTCTTCTCACAAACCACACATGGATCCACCAGTGTCATTGCATGTCTGTTCTTTTCATGAACCACACATGGATCCACCTAGTGTGATTGCATGTCTGTTCTTTTCACAAACCAAACATGGATCCACAAGTGTCGTTGCATGTTAGTTCTTTTCATGAACCATAGCTAGAGTCATTGCATGTCAGTTCTTCTCACAAACCACATAGGGATCCACCAGTGTCATTGCATGTCTATTCTTTTCATGAACCACACCCAGTGTCATTGCGTGTCTTTTCCTCTAAAAAACACACATGGATCCACCTAGTGTGATTGCATATCTGTTATTTTCACAAACCACACATGGATCCACCAGTGTCATTGGATGTGTGTTCTTTTCATGAACCACAGATCCACTAGTGTCATTGGATGTGTGTTCTTTTCATGAACCACACCCAGTGCCATTGGATGTGTGTTCTTTTCATGAACCACACCCAGTGTCATTGGATGTGTGTTCTTCTCACAAACCACACATGGATCCATCAGTGTCATTGCATGTTTGTTCTTTTCATGTACCATACCTAGTGTCATTGCATGTTTGTTCCTCTCATAAACCACATATGAATCCTAACCTTAGGAGAGCCCTAACCTTATCCCCCCAATGGGTGGTCGTTAGACGGAGTCTTCTAGATGGCACACCCTAACACAGTTGTTCTGCTTGACGATTGTTACATCCGTTCGATCAGGGTGCTTGGACGATTGGGATGGTCTTCGTGAGAGCGATCCACGAGTAGGCTGTTCTGCGGCATGATTGGCCACGCTTGCTCTGGACAAACTGGCAACACCGGGCGCTCCCCTGTTGCGAGTGTCACGACTCACGAGTTCAGTGGGCCATATCCCAGTGTCACGTCCCCATTACTTCTCTTCCTTTCCGTACTTCTCTTCCTTCCCCTCGAAGCCACTTTCCCCACTTCACTGCCATCCTTCCGTAGCCACAAGCCGACGGCGCCTCCATCCCAATCCCCTCACCGGCAGCCACCCCTCCCCTCTCACCATGGGTTCAAGGGGAGACGACGAGGAAACGCGTCGTGATGATAGGGACGGTGATTTCGATGTGAGTCGTCTCATCTCTATCTCTATCATTTGTGGCCAGTTATCTATTTTTTGAGCTAGATCTACTCTGTTTACTCATGCGTGTATGATGTGTTAGGCCAACCAGATGATGTATGACTCTGACTATCACGGTTTAGTGGATGAAGACAGTCCTCTTCTATGTAAACATGGACATGTGCCCGCTAAATTTATAGTGTTTGAAGGACGAAACACAAGCAGGAGGTTTCTACGGTGTCAAGGACATCATGCAATGATGCAAGGCGTAAGTTGCGGTGTTGTCAAATGGGTAGATCCAGAGTGGCCCAAATCGATGCAGAAAACGCTAAACAAACTATGGGATATGACTGTTGAGTTGAAAGAATCCGTAGTCAGCTCACTTCTTGACAGTATTGAGATGAAGCTATGGGACCAAGTTGACACGACCAAGATTAAGCGAGATCTCATGAGGGTGCAAGACAAGGTTAGCAAAGTCGAGAAGGAGAGGGACGTGGCGTTAGCCATGAAGGCTAAAGCAGAGAAAGAACTAACTCAAGCAAGGAATGATCTTTACCAGGCCAAAGTCCTGCAGTTCACAACTACGAGTATTGACAAGTGCATGAGCAAAAATACAGAGAAACAATTGAAGTTGTGCAAGGTAGATGCTAAAAGGAAGGAGCAGACGAATCGATCCTTGCTCTCGCAGGAAGATGTGCATCAGGCTAAGATTAGGAAGATCAAGGAGATGTGTGATAACTAGTTCTATTTAGCTTGAGCTCCGTGCCTTTTTAAGTTGTAATAGTAGTACTTGTTGACCTAGCAGTCTGAACTAGTGGTCCCGGAGTCCTGGAAGGAAAAAATTGCTCTCCCGTTAGTCTGTCTTAACCCTGCATCACTTCCTTTTGTCTGATCATGGTGGTATTGTGACACTGGTGGTTTTTTTAAACGTAATATACGTGGATTGTGCCGCATGCAAATGGCACAGCCACAATTTATAAAGTGGAAGCACGTACACCCGGTTAATGGAGATCCGGGAGCTTCGCCAGACGCAGGGGATGCAGGAGAAGGGAGGCGGTGAGATAGACGGGCTCAAGCGTCTGGGCATTATCGGTTGCCATTGATGTTTATGTTGCCACGTCGTTGTGTAGTATCTGAAATAAGTTGCTGCTTTGTGGAGTGTGGTAGCTTAAATAATTTATTTCTGTGCCACTTACATTCCGTCGTATTTGGAGACCTCCTGCCCCTCAATAATCGTGGAACCGGTGCTGCGTGTTTTCAGATAGCAGTGGCACAATCACAATTTCAGATTGAACTACTGACTCGAGCATTTCCAAACCCTAAGTCGCGGTACATTTTAGGAGAACGTGGGTAGAATTTTTCCCAGCAACATGCCACACACAGAGCTCCAGAATTTACATATATAGGTTCAAGTTCAACACATTACTATGCATCTTCATTGCCAGCAGGCTTCTTCCGCAGCCTAGGTGCCAAGCCTTCACGTCCACTGGCTTCTTCATTTCCTGCCTTCTTCCTCTTCCTCGGTGCCAATCTTCTTAGCTTCACGTACTCTGCATCGCCGGGACAATGGGCACCAGAATCGTGTCCAACATCATATTTACACTCGTTTTTAATTTCTTCGTGCAGCAAAATGACTGACCCAGAAGTCATGTTTCTAACCTTGCGGCGCTTCCTGTCAAAGAAATAGGACGGTTGCATAACTGCCCAGTATCTACAGAGTAAATGAAACAAAAATTACAATTCATCACAAACATGTGAACCCCAAGAGACTTTTGCTTACCAGGAGCTAATTGGGTTCGAGCGACCACCCTGTCCAAGAATAGAAGGGCGACTCCCAGTTACAGCAGCTTCCACATCCAATACATCACAATTCAGCTCAAACATGCAATCCGAAGCATACATTTTCATCAACCCAATTAGCTGACTATCACACGTTAGAGGAACCATGATGCCATGTTCATCCATGAAGCTGAACTTTGTAGTCTGCTTTAGCCATAATTCATCATGATTACGCAGAGCAGCAACCATACCAGATATAGTGCAAATCTGCGCAGGCACTTCTTCCATCGTGATACAATGGTGTCCATACCACTTGCCCTTAGAGTCGTACCTGAAGAGGAATACCGTAACCAGGTAAGGGTGGTCCGCGGAGATCCCACTTGATAGAAAACTGTGGACAAAATATATTTGTCAGCATTGGGCTAACAAAAAATTTTAGGTTCAGTAGCCAGCTAGCAATTATAATCAGTGCGAATAGCAAAGAGAAGCGTAACTCACCCGCTTGTAGCCAGAACTTCTTCTTCCTTGGTAGTAGGATCTGCCATCCTCCGAGCTGCTTGGCTCGTCGGCGGAGGCAGGCTAGAGCCTCGCAACGGCGGCTACTGGGCACAGCAACTTGGCGTCGGAAGTCAAATGTCCGTAGGGATCCTCCTGCCTGGAGGGTGGATTCCGATGCCGCCGGTGGTAGGGGAAAGGTGGGAATGGATTTGTGAAATTGGTCAACGCATCCAATCCACTTAGTTACTTGATTTGCCTAAGAGGTTGCCGTGTTGGCGCTCGCGTCACGGACAGATGACCGACATGAGGGTCCCGAACGTCTACTTCACGGGGCAGTTTAACGGAATGTTTGAATTTGGCAGGGGTGAGATGAGTTTGCATCGAAATGGCCCCTCTCAGTAGTTGGCGGCCCAACATTTCGAAACGCGGCAATTTTAGGCCACTTAGGTACCGCGGTGCACTAGCCTGTGAACTTTGGTACCGCAGACGAACATGCCCCCAATCGGCACCCTCAGCGAGCTCAACACCTCAGCAACAGCTGGGAGTACGGACAGCGACAACAGTCGCGGATCCGATCTGGGTGACCTAGCCACAGAAGATGGAGCCTACGGCTCCGGATATGGAAGATGGGGGAGCAACAACTTCCCCAACCACTTCATGTGCGCCGTCATCAACACGGGCGATACCACCGCCAATCGCGAAAACGCTGGCACCAGATCTGTCACCGGATCGCCCAACGGCAGCACACCCAACGGCGGCATACCAGTCGCGAACGGCGGCCCCACCAATGGTGGTAACGACGCGCCCGTCAACAACAGGATAGGTGGAGAACCGTCGCTCTCGGCGAATGCGAACACCGGTGAGCGCATGCTGATCAAGCTCAACGACAACGAGTGGGCCCGCTGTCACGAAGCTCTACTGGGCAATCCTCTACCCCCCAACATGCCGCAGGACATGCTGATGGGCTAACATTGGCTGCTAAAGGAAGAATTCAAGCGCCAACAACAAGTGATCGTGCAACTCGAAGCGCGCAGAAAGGCGGCGGATGAGTCGAGTCTTCGACGAGCTGGGCTCTCCTCCCACGGAGGATCCTCCTCCAAAGGAAACGAGTACATTGCCAACAAAAGGCGATCTCGACTAGCCCACCTCACCGAGCAAGGACGCGTAGAGGCCGCGAAAGTCCTCGACATCGGCTCTATGTCAGTCGACACCATGTACCTCCTCAACAACCAGCCTCCGGCTAGAGATCTGCGAGCTGCCATGCACCAATCTACGATTGCGGGCCTGGGGCTAATCGAGGCCGCCCTCGACAAAGAGCTAACACCGGAGCCAAAGAAAAGCAAGGCTCTGGAAAAGTACTACTCGTACTCCTCCAGTGATGACAGTCATGATCTGTCACGACGACGTTGCTCACGACGACATGACCGCGACTACGACGCGCACGATGACCTCACGCAGCACAA
This sequence comes from Avena insularis, assembly GCA_023614405.1. Classification (NCBI taxonomy): domain Eukaryota; kingdom Viridiplantae; phylum Streptophyta; class Magnoliopsida; order Poales; family Poaceae; genus Avena; species Avena insularis. Next base: position 257,331,788 of record CM042690.1, on the reverse strand, counting down.
AGTCGACAAGATGCAGGCAAGACGTGCTCGTTCGACTGACTCGGAAGAAGACGAGACTAAGCTCTGTGGCGCCAGATGCTTCAGCAGGACCATTAGGCAGAAGCGAATGCCTAAGGAGTTCAAACTTCCGTCGGAGAACCCAAAATTTGACAGCCTGCAGGACCCGAAAATCTGGTGGGCGGACCACATCTCCTCCGTTAAGCTACACGGCAGGAGTCGAAGCACAACCATGCAATGCTTGCAGCTACAGGGCGCCACTCGCTCGTGGCTCAACAACCTCCCGCGCGGATCCATTCGTAGCTGGGAAGAGTTGGTCTACAGCTTTGTGTGCAACTTCAAGGGCACTTACAAAAGGCCTGCATCAATCGAAGAATTGAGAAGCTGCCAGCAAAGATCTGGCGAGTCATTGCGCTCGTAAATCCAGAGATGGTCCATCATCAAGAACTCCGTAGAAAACATCTCGGAGGACCATGCAATCAACGCATTCAACGGTGGTGTTCACCACATAGAGCTCAAGGAGGAGCTGGGCCGCTCGAAGCCCAAAACGATCGACCACCAGATGGAAATCGTGAATCGGTGGGCTGACAGAGAAGACTCGATGAAAAACCGCACCTACTCCAACGACGACGACATCGGGCGCAAACACGACCGCCGAGGCAAACATCGAACACGCGTCTACGATGACTGCGACGAGGTCAATATGGTCCCAGCCGTCTACACCGACAAACGCGATGACAACCGCAACAACAGATATCGCAGTGGTGGATACCATGACAGCAGAGAAACCACGCAGGTGTGGCAGTGCCGCACTCGCGAGGAAGCACTCGCAACATCTATCGAGGACAAACTATCCGGGCCATGCAACATACACTTCTACATCGACAAGCATGATGGCGAGAAAAAATCAAGCCACCTCCTCAAGGACTGCCGCGAGTTCCTCAAACTCCACGAAGGCTTGGCTCGAATGAACCGCGACACGGTCAACAGGGGCTATGGAGCCGCCCCAGGCGCCGTGGCACATGGAGCTCCTCCACCACCGCCTAGACCACCATCACCTGCGGCTGCACCGGTCCAGCATCATGGAGGAGAACCATACCCACGAGCCGTGGGCAACATGGGGATGATCCAAAAAGGGCGTCCCTCAAATCGAGTGCAGAAGGCCATCATTCACCAAGTCAACTTGGCGATAAACTCTCCACAATCCACCACTAAGTACCTTAGTGGAAGCGCATCACCTTCGACAGGATGACCACCCGCACCAACTTCCTCGTCCAGGCCACTATCCCCTCGTACTCGAGGCGCAGATCGGGGGCTTTGATATGAGCCGCGTCTTCATGGATGGCGGCAGCAGCATTAACCTCATGTTCGTGAGTACCTTGCGAGCGATGAGAATCCCAATGACTTGTCTAGAAGTTTCAGACACCACCTTCCATGGCATCGTCCCAGGGAAGGGCATATATCCCCTAGGCAAAATCAACCTCGACGTCATCTTCGGAATGCCGCAAAACTTTCGGCGAGAGTGCATCGACTTTGAAGTCGTCGACTAGCCTTCACAATACCACTGCATCCTCGGACATGTCGCGTTTGCAAGGTTCATGGCAGCGCCGCACTACGCCTACCTGTAGATGAAAATGCCAGGTCCAAACGGCATAATCACAATCAATGGCAACTTCGAGAGGTCTGACAGCTGCGACAGGGAATTCAACAGAATCTCCTAGTCCTTCGGCATGCAGGAGGAACTCGCAAGATTGAAGGAGTCGACAGATAACAGGCTGCCTCCCCTGAGCAGGCCAAGTTCACCTGACCTATCGTTCGACTCGTTGGTGCACACGAAGAAAGTCTAGGTCCACCCAACAGACCTGACCAAGACGACCCTCATCACCAACAACTTGAGTTCCATATAGGAACTCACGCTCATCGAATTCCTCTGTGAGCACTAGGAGATCTTCGCCTGGTGTCCAGCGGACATGACAGGGGTTCCCGGGGAATTCACCGAGCACTCACTGAACGTGAATCCAGATGCAAGGCCAGTCAAGCAGACAATTCGACGACTATCTGAACCACGAGAAAAAGCAGTCAGAATGGAGATCAACAGAGTCCTCAATGCAAAATTTATAAGCGAGATCAAGGAAAGTACTTGGCTTGCTAACATAGTGCTTGTGCCTAAAAAATACACGGATATCATGCGGATGTGCGTGGACTTCACTTCCTTGAATAAGCACTGCCCAAAGGACCACTTCCGTTGCCGCGAATCAAACAAATCATCGACTCCACCACGGGATGTGAGCGTCTCTGCTTCCTCGACGCCTACTCAGGCTACAACTAGATTCCAATGAAGGAGGAGGACCAGGAGAAAATGGCGTTTACGACGCCCTTTGGTGTGTTCCGCTACAACACGATGCCTGATGTCTACACACTTCTATTCTTGTAGACAGTTGTTGGGCCTCCAAGTGCAGAGGTTTGTACAACAGCAGCAAGTTTTCCCTTAAGTGGATCACCCAAGGTTTATCGAACTCAGGGAGGAAGTGGTCAAAGGTATCCCCTCTCAAGCAACCCTGCAATCAAGATACATGAAGTCTCTTGTGTCCCCAACACACCCAATACACTTGTCAGGTGTATAGGTGCACTAGTTCGGCGAAGAGATAGTGAAATACAAGTGGTATGGATAATTATAAGTGGTAATGGTGATAGAAAATAACTTGATGGCGTGTAAAAGACTAAAGTAAAACAGAAATAAAGATGGAAGCAAGAAAACATGTAACAGATCTAGTTGCAAACGGTGTTTCAATGCTTAGAAACAAGGCCTAGGGATCATACTTTCACTAGTGAACACTCTCATATAAATATATTCTCTTTATGATACTACTCTTAACTACTCTCCGGTAGGACACTCTAATCCATGGTAGGGCTATAACAGCACACCTCAAAGTAAGCCTTTCCCATCTAGAAAACCCCACACTATCACCTTGAGCACTAGATGGCTCCAACAAACACCACAATTTCATAAAGACATCCAACTCCAAATATAACTCATAACAAGTATTTGTAATCTCTAGCCTAAGTGCCACCATGGTGTGCACGCTGTCACTTTCACACACATGGGGAGATCAGAGATCTATTAAAGCACTTGAGTAGCAAAGTAGATCTATAGATTACAAGCTGATGATCTCAATGAGATCATGCATAGAGAGAGATGAACACATAGCTACCGGTAGAACCCTTAGCCTCGAGAGAGAACTACTCCGTCCTCATCATGGGAATCAGCAACGGCGATGGAGATGGTGGTGGAGATCGATGGAGATGGCTCCGGGGGCACTTCCCCGTCCCGGCAGGGTGCCGGAATAGAGACTTTCTATCCCCCGAATCTCCCCTTCGGTGGAGGCGGTGCTGCGGAACTTTTCGTGGATTTCTGATTGACTATTTAGGGGTTTCTGCCTCGGGAGGCTCTTATAGGCGAAAGAGGCAAGGTCGGTGGCCGGCCAAGGGGGCCACACCATGCCCAAGCGCGGCCTAGGCTGGCCCGCGCCAAGGGGGGTGTGGCCACCCTATGGCCCCTCTCCGACTCTCCTTCTGGCTCCGTGAGTCTTCCGGGAAAATAGTAACTTTGGCTTTTGTCCCGTCCAATTCCAAGAATATTCATTTTCTGACTTTCTAGAACCAAAAACAGCAGAAAACAGGCAACTGGCACTGTGGCATCTTGTTAATAGGTTAGTCCAAGAAATCATATGAAAAGTACTCCAAAGTTGGAACAAAACACAAGAAAGTAGATAAAACCAACCATGGAATATAAAAAATTATAGATACATTTGCAATGTATCAACATCCCCAAGCTTAACTCCTGCTCGTCCTCGAGTAGGTAAGTGATAAAAAGAAAGAATAATTTTTGAGGTGACATGCACCATCATAAAGTTGATCAAAGTATTTGTAAAACATTCAAAGCTGGGATCATAGTACTTCAATCATAACATGAAAGACAAAGTTCTAGCAATAAGACAAAGAAACTATGTTGCAACATGAAAAGGCACAAACAAAAGATTAATGAATAACAATGATTGCAAGACGTTTGTTTGTTTCACATAAAGAAACATAGCGTAATGGCATTCAGCTTGTCCCTCATAGAGTAGCAAATATAAATGCATAGGACACCTTCAAAGTTCATAAGAGTGACTGGATACAAATAGTTTAAAGCAAGCAATATCAAGTTATGCATCAATCAACTAGTCTTGGGACAATGCACATAGAACTAAGAGTGGCCACTATGCTCTCAAAGTAGGTGCATAAAGATAGAAGGTGGAGACTCAATATATAAGTGGAAGAAAGGCCTTCATAGAAGGAAGTAGGGATTCAAGTCTCATAAAGAGCTTCTAAAAATTATGGTACTTATAGCTTTCAGCTCTCATTGCCCCTATCATAAGCATCTTGAAGTGATTAAGGTTAAAGTGAACAAACTATGGTGTACATGCTTGACGAAGTATAAGTTAGGAATCTCATGTCCCTTGAATACGAGGGCCGCTCCTCATGCTACTCAAGTTTAGTCACCGGTAAGTCGGTAAGTTCTTGTCATCATAAGTACATGTGTATCATAGAGAACCGCCAACGGGGTACCCCTTGCCCGATGATACGGAAGAATCCCCATATCAAAATGACAAGACAAACAGACAACGAGCATCTCAACAATCTTCTTATTTACCATGCGAATATGGTGCTTTTTTCTCTCTTTCCTCTTTTCATAATCTCTTTTTTTCTTTTCTTTTTCTCTTTTTTCTCAATATAGTACTCTTTTTTATAAGAAGAATGCTTCATAGACAGCTCATTATGGTTATGCTACAGGTTTCCACCATGTCAGAATGGATTAGACCAGCGGCCCAGGCGTTTCTCTAACACATATACATAACTGCATGGACTTACAAGCTCCCCTTTCATTTCACACCGACGACATCCATAGACCAAAGAGCATGATATCAACTAGGTAGAAAGTACCCGTGCAATGTTGAAAGCGTTCCCCATGACAACATGGTTCTGCTAATCCCCAATAAATAAGTGCAAGCATATACAACATAGACGACACAATGGTTCAAGTTTATTAAGGGCAAGAAAAGTAAAGTGTGCCATCAAGTTCGTGAGAGCTTTAATCACTAGTTTTCTCATAACAAGTTTAATTTGGAAGGTAGATAAAAACATGAATATACTTGGAATAACATATGCTAGTAGATAGGTATGGTGGAATCTTTGGAATAACTTGGTTTAAGGAGTTGGATGCATGAGTGGAACTCATACTTGGTTGTGGAGGCTAGCAAAAGACTGGGAGCGACAAACTAAGAGATCAATAATGGCCATAATCATGCAGAGCGACAAAACATCATTGAACAAAGCATAAAGTGATACTACAAGTTGAAAAATAAAGGATCATAAAGGCTATGGTGACTTGAGATGGTCATAACATGGTGTGAGCATGCGCCAAGTCAACCCAAATAAAGCATCATAGGTGAATACCACTATACTATGCTTAAATATGCTAAAAGAACGCATGATTCATCCAAGGCACATTAAGCAATCTCAATTGTTTGTAACATGTCATGCTACAACAAAGAATACTAAGCCTAAATCCAAAACAATATCAAGCATGGCATGACAAAGCATAGGCCAGAGTCAAAAACAAGCTCTCTTTATCACTTAAGCATGAACTTTCCTACTCTTTTCCAATCCGTCCAAACCTAACTATTTGAAAACCAATGTATGAAAGAGGGGGTCCAACCAATTTATTTAGAAAACTAAGAAAACAAAGAAAACGAAAAACCAAAGCGAAAACGAAAAAGAAGACGCTCCAAGAACAACACAACTGTGCATGAAACAATAAAAATGAAGCGTTTGGAAGAAACCTGGGATTTTTATTGATGAAGAAGGGGATGCCTTGGGAATACCCAAGCTTTGACACTTGTACTTCTTGGATATTTATTGGGGTGACATGCGTGGCATCCCCAAGCTTGAGCTTTAGTCCATCCTTCGTCTCATTACTCATTCCTTCCATACACCTGAAATTTTTTCCTTCATACAAAACTTCACACAATCTTTATTAGCAACATTAGTGCACTCAAAATAATAGGTCTTAAGGTTCAGTTCTAACACCAATAAACTTCCATTAGAACACTAGCTACTGAAGTACTTCCCTCAAAAAGCTCAGTTCCCCAAAAGAACTCAAAAAGAAACCAACAAGAAGCAAATGCAAATAATGGCAGAAATCTGTCAAAACAGACCAGCAGGTAAAGACGAATTTTTTCGAAGACCTTCTGTTGCTCAAATCAAAAAGTGTTGAACTAACGAAAGTTAGATAACAACCTGGGGCAGAAGCACAAAAATTCACGCCTCAAAAGTACGTACAGAGATTTTACAAGAATTTATACGGTGAAGCACAGAAATCTGTTTTGGGACAGCAACTTTCCCAATCATTACTTTTCTCTCATTAGAGGTTACTCTTGGCACAAAAAGCAAATAAAAAGGATAAGGAGAGGTTATTACTGAGGCAATAACTTCCAAGACTCATCTAAAACTTTTGGGTTATCTCCCAATAAGTACTTTTCTTTAACGCCTTTAAGTTAGGCATGATAGTTTGAGAAGATGCTCACATAGGAAATATGAATTGAAGTAAAAGAGAGCATGAAGAAGCAAATTCAAAGCACATTGATACGTCGATTTTGCATCACTATTCTATGTCTTAATTCACTATTATTCATTGACATATTTCGTATTGAGAGGTGATACTTATGTTATTTCATCTGTTTTTGCATGGTTGATGACTTTTTGGAGCATGGACCGCTGCAGTCAGGATTCTGATGGAAAAGGTGCTGTTTGGAGGAAAAATTCGCAAAGATCAGAAAATCCAGGAAAATATACGAAAAATCCTATTTTTCCAGAAGACTAAGGATGCCAGAAGACGGAGTGGATATGGGCCAAGGGGGCCCACACCACCCCATGGCGCGGGCAGCCCTAAGCCGCGCCAGGAGGTGGTGTGGCCACCCTGGCCCACTCCAGCCTCTCTCCTCTGGCGTATATCATTCTCCCGAAACCCTAAGACTCGGGGAGCGACCACAGAAAGATTCCGTGCCTCTGCGGGGCGGAAAACACCGAGAGAGAAAGATCTCTCTGGCAGACAGATTTCTGCCGGGGGAATTCCTTCCCGGAGAGGGGAGATCGTCGCCATCAACACCACCATCAAGCTGGAATTCATCGGGATCATCATCATCATCATCACCACCATCATGACCATCAGCACCCTCATCACCATCTCCATATTGCTGTAACAATTGTGTTGAATCTTGCATTAGTTCATAGGGGAAACTTTCCCGATGTTGATTACTCTTTGTAGTTGATGCTATTGAGTGAACCATTGAATTATTTTTATGGTTAGATTGTTATACATCATTATTCCATCTCTGATCATGATCCATATGATGTCTTGTGAGTAGTTCGTTTTGTTCTTGAGGACATGGGAGAAGTCTTGTTGTTAGTAGTGGAGTTGCGTTGAGAAAGATTCAATAGACTGTTATTTAAGTTGTGGTGTACTTCTTCTAGTGGTGTCATGTGAACGTCGACTACATGACACTTCACCTATATGGGCCTAGGGGAATGCATTGTGTATTTGGCTACTAATCGTAGGGGTTGCCGGAGTGACAGAAACCTGAACCCTCGTTAGGAAACCATTGCACAAGGGACGTAAGGGTCTTAGAGTTCAAAGCTATGGTTAGGTTTCTACTTTAATTACTTTCTTGTACTTACGGATGTTTGCAAGGGGTATAATCACAAGTATGTATTAGTCTTGGATGGGTGGTACATTAGCACAGGTTCACCCACACAACACTTAGCAAGCTAAAGAGGATTAATCAACTATATGAGGCGAAAGCACTTGACAGTCTTCCCATGTGTCCTCGAGAACGTTTGGTCATCTTAAGTAATACAACCGGCTTGTCCTTTGCTGCATAAAGGATTGGGCCACTTGCTGCATTTATTCCTTCTGTCTTTTATTTACTCGTACTTTGTTTACTTGCTATATCAAAAACCCCTAAAATCCGTTTGCTAAGTATTTGCAGAGAATTCCTGATCCATACCACTAGCCAGCACCTTCTGCTCCTTGTTGGGTTCGACACTCTTACTTATCGAAAATACTGCGATACACCCCCTATACTTGTGGGTCATCAAGACTATTTTCTGGCGCCGTTTCCGGGGAGTGAAGCACTATTGGAGAGTGGAACTGGTAAAGGAAACTTCTACTATGAGTATTGTTTACTTCTATTAGTTGCTTTATTTTCCTTATGGATAATTCGCTGAGTTTCTTATTTGGTAATGCTACTACCACTTCTAAGGTAGTAGATAAACCACCACCTGCTGAGAATGATGTTTTCAAAATACCTACAAGAATTATTGATCGTGTTATGGATAACTACTATGTTGGGGATGGAACTGTCCATCTCGGTGATCATTTACTCTTTATACACGAATTATGCGGGTTGTTCAAGTGTGCATGTATTACTACAGATCAAGTTAAGAAGAAGTTATTCTCATTATCGTTGAAAGGAAGAGCTGAGGAATGGTATAAGCTGCTGAAGAATGGTCAAACTCTGGAATGGGAGGAAATAGTGCCTCTCTTTTACTCAAAGTTTTATCCTCCTAGTGAGATTTATAAAGATCGGAATCAAATATACAACTTTTGGCCTCTTGATGGAGAGAGTACAGGTCAAGCTTGGGGGAGATTGAAGTTACTAATGCTCAAATGTCCCATTCATGAGCTCCCCAACAATATTATTATCAATAACTTTTATGCAATACTCCCTCTACATGACAAAGATTTATTGGATGCTTCTTGTGCTGGATCATTCACTCGTATGGAAGAAGAAGCTAAATGGGATCTTCTGGACCGTATGCAAGACAATGCTGAAGCTTGGGAGAATGACAAAGGTAGAAAGTTAGGTATAAATTATGATTATGAATGCATTGAATCTTTTATGGGAAGTGATGACTTTCAAAATATTAAAAATGCTTATGGTCTAGACTCTCAAGCTATTGCTTCTTATTTTAAGGCTTTTGCTTCTTACATTGAAGTGCCTAAAAAGAAGTGGAATAAGTATCATGAACCTTATAAAGATATTGCTAAGAGTGTTCCTGCAAGAAATACTGAAGTTTATACTTCTAATCATGTTTTACCTAAACCTTATATTGAGAAAATGCCTTTTCCAGTTAAGGTAAAGGAACATTCTATGATAGCTATTATGGTTAATGAAAGTACAAATAAAGTTGTTAAACCTGATAAACAAATGGTTGATGAACCTATAATAGAAAATGTGAAAGACTTTGTTACTAAATATGAAAAAGAGGGACACCCTTTCCTTTGTAAGGATACCTCTAATATTGTTTCACAAAGTAGTGTTATGAGAGCTAGTATTCCTGTGTTTTCTGTTAGAATAAGCGATCATTGCTATGATGGTCCTTGTGATAGTTATATTGTTAAGTTTATGCATGATACTTAAAGTTACTTTGAGAGAGGGAAAAGTGTTCTTATGCATCTCAATAATATCAAGTTTCCTCGTTTTATGCTGAAAGTTTTTATGTTGCACTTCTTTTGCCTTCTTATGCAAGTTGCCTCTGGTTTCAATAACTTGTTTGTTTACAGAATTCCCTTGCATAGGAAGTGGGTTATACTTAAATGCTTGTGTGTTTTTGCTTCTTAATGCTCTCTTTCACTTCAATTCATATCCCTATGAGAGTTTCTCCAAAATCATCATGCCCATCTTAATGGCTATAAAGAAAGAGCTTTATGGGAGACAACCCAATTTGTTTTTGTTTTTAGTTTGTTTTTGTTTCTTTGAGTCTTGGAAGTTATTACTTCGGTAATAACCACTCCTTATCCGTTTTGTTTGGTTTTTGTGTCAAGATCAACCTCTAATGAGAGAGAAGTAAGATTTGGGGAAGTTGCTGTCCCGAAACAGATTTTTGTGCTTCACCGTAAAAATTCGTGAGAGATCTATGTATGTAGGATTGAGATGTAATTTATTGTGCTTCTGCCCCAGGTTGTTGTTTAACTTTAGTTAGTTTTGCACTTTTTGATTTGAGCAACAGAAGATTTTCGAAAAAATTGATCTTTACCTGGTGGTCTGTTTTGACAGATTTTGCCACTCTTGCATTTGCTTCTTTATTCGATTTCCTTTTTGAATTCTTTTTGGGTTTTCGGAAGGATTTGCTATAGTAGCTTATGTTTTGATGGTTTTCAGTTGAAGTTTGACTCAAAAGGTTTTATCACTTCACTTATACTAATGTTGCTAATAAGAACTGTGTGAAGTTTTGTAAGAAAGAAATTTCCAGGAAGTGGAGATAATGGTGTAATAAGGAAGAGAAGGGTTTTATGACTCAAGTAATAAGTGTATGAAGATGAAGATATCAATGATATTCAAGAGATGACTCCGGAAGAATCTACTAGATACCAAATTCAGAGACCTGCAGAGTCTATTTTCAAATAGGTAACAGTTCTGGTAAGAAAAGTTCCACGAAAATACGATCCAACTATATTTTTGCAGTTTTCAGTCGATAACGAAAGCTACGAAGCGAAAAAGGGACGGAAACGGAGCCAGGGTGGCTCACACCACCCTGTGGCGCGGGCCCACCCTTGGCCGCGCCACCAGGTGGTGAGTCCACCCCAGACTCCTCCTCCGACTCGTTTTCTCCTAGTACCTTCCTTTTGATGTGAAACTTCGTAATATATAACCCCCCGGATCCCCCGAGGTTCGTATATCGTGTTTTCATTGTGTTTTCGTTTCGATCTGTTTTTTCCAGGAATTATCTTTGAAAGCTTAGAAGCACAATGGTGTCCGCCAAGGATAAAGGGAAGGAGCCTATGGAGGAAGATCTCCAAGACCCCAAGCAGGGCTGGTACCTTTAGTCACTTGCTGTGCATCAACGGAAGCCCTACGAGTCACTAAGGAGTTCTGCGATAAGTACCGAGACTTAAGGAGGAAGGTGGACATGATTCAATGGGAGAACAATAGGCTTCGCAAGATGCTGGAAGATTTCCTCACGTCAACTAAGAAAATATTACCACCACCACCGAAGGAGTAATTCGTCATCAGGTTTGGCACCCCCTTGGTTTGTTCCAAGCTTGGGGGGTTGCCATGGTACCACATCACTATCTTCTATCTTTTTACCTTTTTAGTAGAGTCATATCATGAATAGAGGATTTATTATGTATTATGGTTTGCATTATGGAAGTGTCCCCTCTCTCGTTAGATATGTATCCCTTGGTGTGAGTTGCCGTTATGGAATATTAATGAGAAGTTCTATCATTCACTCTTTTGCATAGCTTATAATAGTTTTCAATTCGTGGTTATTTGATCGATCTTGTTGTTAGTATTGGTATCACTTTGGGATCAATGAGTTAATTTAGTTGGTTTTGGCAAACCTGGCACGGTCAGTAGCAACACTATTTTTGAGAGTTGAAAGAAAAGACATAAGTACCCTAGAGAAAAATAATTTCATCATCTTTCTTTCTTGATTTGCTCATAAGTTTAGTATTCTCTAGTTAAGATCTTTTGTGCTTCCAAGGAAGATTACATGTTTGTCTTTATCACTTGTATGTTTGTTTGTTTCCTTCAACTCTTATACTTGCTACCTAGCCTTGCTAGCCAAAAACCTGTACTGAGAGGATTTCTTCTCGTGCATCCACCTTCTTTAAACCAAAACCTTTGCCATTTGTGTCCACCATACCTACCTATTAGCATTATTGCTATTCCAAGTAAATTCTTGTTTTATCTACCTCCCAAATTAAACTTGTTATGCGAAAATTAGTGATTAAAGCTCCCACGAACTTGATGGCACACTTTACTTTCTTGCACTTAATAAACTTGAACCATTGTGCTCACCTATGTTGCGTATATGCTTGCGCTTACTATAAGTTCTGAATTAGCAGAACCATGCTATCATGGGGAACGCTTTCAACATTGCACTGGTACTTTGTCCCAAGTTGATATCATGTTCTTTTTTCTATGGATTTCGTCGGTGTGAAATGAAAGGGGAGCTTGTAAGTCCATAGAGTTATGCATGTGTGTTAGAGAAACGCCTGGGCCGCTGGTCTAATCCATGCTGACATGGTGGAAACCTGCAGCGTAACCATAACGAGTATCTATGAAGCATTCTTCTTATAAAAAAAGAGATAGAGATTGAGAAAAAGAGAAAAGAAAAAAAGAGGTTATGAAAAGAGGAAAGAGAGAAAAAAGCACCATATTCCCATGGTAAATAAGAAGATTGCTGAGATACTTGTTGTTTGCTTGCCTTGTCATTTTGATATGGGGATTCTTCCGTATCATCGGGTAAGGGGCACCCCGTTGGCGGTTCTCAATGATACACATATGCTTACGATGACAAGAACTTACCGGTGACTAAACTTGAGTAGCATGAGGAGCGGCCCTCGTATTCAAGGGACATGCGATTCTCAACTTACAACTTGTCAATGCATATCCTCATATTTGATAACTTTAACCTTAATCACCTAAAGATGCCTATGATTGGGGCAATGAGAGCTGAAAGCTAGTAAGTATCATAATTTTTGGGAGCTCTTTATGAGACTTGCAATCCCTGCTTCCCTCTTTGAAGGGACTTTCTTTTACTTTGTAGTTGAGTCAGTAAACCTACTCCCTTCTCTCTCAGCAAGTATTTTGAGTTATTCTGTTTCATTCATTAATATGATGATTTATTCATTCATGTTTCTTATGTTCCTTGTTTTGCACATTGCTCTTATCTTGACGTTTACTACTTTGAAAGCTATCATTGAAAAGCCAGCTATTTGTGAACTCCAGAAAATTATCAACTATTCTTCGACCAAGAGCTAAGTTTGCCATTACCAATTATGATTCACTTTGTGTATCTTTATTGTGTTTCCTTTACTTATTACAAGTTGAGTTATATAATAGTGAGTTGTCTTCTATTATGATCTGTGTATTTGATGAATGTGATGCTTCTTGTCCGTATTCTTTTATCGACTCTTCACTCCATAAACCTGAGGCCATGTTTATTGAGCTCAGTTTAAACGAGGACAAGCAAAGTCTAAGCTTGGGGGAGTTGATACGTCCATTTTGCATCACTATTCTATGTATTAATTCACTATTATTCATTGATATATTTCGTATTGAGAGGTGATACTTATGTTATTTCATCTGTTTTCGCATGGTTGATGACTTTTTGGAGCATGGACCGCTGCAGTCAGGATTCTGATGGAAAAGGTGCTGTTTGGAGGCAAAATTCACGAATATCAGAAAATCTGGGAAAATATACGGAAAATCCTATTTTTCCAGAAGACTATGGATTCCAGAAGGCGGAGTGGAGATGGGCCACAGGGGGCCCACACCACCCCATGGCGCGGGCAGCCCTAGGCGGCGCCAGGAGGTGGTGTGGCCACCCTGGCCCACTCCAGCCTCTCTCCTCTAGCGTATATCATCCTCCCGAAACCCTAAGACTTGGGGAGCGACCACAGAAAGATTCCGCCGCCTCTGTGGGGCGGAAAACACCGAGAGAGAAATATCTCTCCGGCAGACAGATTTCTGCCGAGGGAATTCCTTCCCGGAGGGGGGAGATCGTCGCCATCAACACCAACATCAAGCTAGAATTCATCGGGATCATCATCATCATCACCACCATCATCACCATCAGCACCCTCATCACCATCCCCATATTGCTGTAACAATTGTGTTGAATCTTGCATTAGTTCATAGGGGAAACTTTCCCGGTGTTGATTACTCTTTGTAGTTGATGCTATTGAGTGAACCATTGAATTATTGTTTATGTTTAGATTGTTATACATCTTTATTCCATCTCTGATCATGATCCGTATGATGTCTTGTGAGTAGTTCGTTTTGTTCTTGAGGACATGGGAGAAGTCTTGTTGTTAGTAGTGGAGTTGCGTTGAGAAAGATTCAATAGATTGTTATTTAAGTTGCGTGTACTTCTTATAGTGGTGTCATGTGAACGTCGACTACATGACACTTCACCTATATGGGCCTAGGGGAATGCATTGTGTATTTGGCTACTAATCGTAGGGGTTGCCGGAGTGACAGAAACCTGAACCCCCGTTAGGAAACCATTGCACAAGGGACGTAAGGGTCTTAGAGTTTAAAGCTGTGGTTAGGTTTCTACCTTAATTACTTTCTTGTACTTACGGATGTTTGCAAGGGGTATAATCACAAGTATGTATTAGTATTGGATGGGGTGGTACATTAGCAGAGGTTCACCCACACAACACTTAGCAAGCTAAAGAGGATTAATCAACTATATTAAGCGAAAGCACTTGACAGTCTTCCCATGTGTCCTCGAGAACGTTTGGTCATCTTAAGTAATACAACCGGCTTGTCCTTTGCTGCATAAAGGATTGGGCCACTTGCTGCATTTATTCCTACTGTCTTTTATTTACTCGTACTTTATTTACTTGTTATATCAAAACCCCCTAAAAATCCGTTTGCTAAGTATTTGTAGAGAATTCCTGATCCATACCACTAGCCAGCACATTCTGCTCCTCGTTGGGTTCGACACTCTTACTTATCGAAAATACTGCGATACACCCCCTATACTTGTGGGTCATCAAGACTATTTTCTGGCACCGTTGCCGGGGAGTGAAGCGCTATTGGAGAGTGGAACTAGTAAAGGAAACTTCTACTGTGAGTATTGTTTACTTCTGTTACTTGCTTTATTTTCATTATGGGTAATTCGTTGAGTTTCTTATTTGGTAATGCTACTACCACTTCTAAGGTAGTAGATAAACCACCACCTGCTGAGAGTGATGTTTTCAAAGTACCTACAAGAATTATTGATCGTGTTATGGATAACTACTATGTTGGGGATGGAACTGTCCATCCCGGTGATCATTTACTCTTTATACACGAATTATGCGGGTTGTTCAAGTGTGCATGTATTACTACAGATCAAGTTAAGAAGAAGTTATTCTCATTATCATTGAAAGGAAGAGCTGAGGAATGGTATAAGCTGCTGAAGAATGGTCAAGCTCTGGAATGGGAGGAAATAGTGCCTCTCTTTTACTCAAAGTTTTATCCTCCTAGTGAGATTCATACAGATCGGAATCAAATATACAACTTTTGGCCTCTTGATGGAGAGAGTACAGCTCAAGATTGGGGGAGATTGAAGTTACTAATGCTCAAATGTCCCATTCATGAGCTCCCCAACAATATTATTATCAATAACTTTTATGCAAGACTCCCTCTACATGACAGATTTATTGGATTCTTCTTGTGCTGGATCATTCACTCGTATGGAAGAAGAAGCTAAATGGGATCTTCTGGACCGTATGCAAGACAATGCTGAAGCTTGGGAGAATGACAAAGGTAGAAAGTCAGGTATAAATTATGATTATGAATGCATTGAATCTTTTATGGGAAGTGATGACTTTCAAAATATTAAAAATGTTTATGGTCTAGACTCTCAAGATATTGCTTCTTATTTTAAGGCTTTTGCTTCTTACATTGAAGTGCCTAAAAAGAAGTGGAATAAGTATCATGAACCTTATAAAGATATTGCTAAGAGTGTTCCTGCAAGAAATACTGAAGTTTATACTGCTAATCATGTTTTACCTGAACCTTATATTGAGAAAATGCCTTTTCCAGTTAAGGTAAAGGAACATTCTATGATAGCTATTATGGTTAATGAAAGTACAAATAAAGTTGTTAAACCTGATAAAAAAATGGTTGATGAACCTATAATAGCAAATGTGAAAGACTTTGTTACTAAATATGAAAAAGAGGGACACCCTATCCTTTGTAAGGATACCTCTAATATTGTTTCACAAAGTAGTGTTATGAGAGCTAGTATTCCTGTGTTTTCTGTTAGAATAAGCGATCATTGCTATGACGGTCCTTGTGATAGTTATATTGTTAAGTTTATGCATGATACTGAAAGTTACTTTGAGAGAGGGAAAAGTGTTCTTATGCATCTCAATAATATCAAGTTTCCTCGTTTTATGCTGAAAGTTTTTATGTTGCACTTCTTTTGCCTTCTTATGCAAGTTGCCTCTGGTTTCAATAACTTGTTTTTTACAAAATTCCCTTGTATAGGAAGTGGGTTAGACTTAAATGCGTGTGTGTTTTTGCTTCTTAATGCTCTCTTTCACTTCAATTCATATCCCTATGAGAGTTTCTCCAAAATCATCATGCCCATCTTAATGGCTATAAAGAAAGAGCTTTATGGGAGACAACCCAATTTGTTTTTGTTTTTAGTTTGTTTTTGTTTGTTTTGAGTCTTGGAAGTTATTACTTCGGTAATAACCGCTCCTTATCCGTTTTGTTTGGTTTTTGTGTCAAGATCAACCTCTAATGAGAGAGAAGTAAGATTTGGGGAAGTTGCTGTCCGAAACAGATTTTTGTGCTTCACCGTAAAAATTCGTGAGAGATCTCTGTATGTTGGATTTAGCTGTAATTTATTGTGCTTCTGCCCCAGGTTGTTTTGTAACTTTAGTTAGTTTTGCACTTTTTGATTTGAGCAACAGAAGATTTTCGAAAAAATTGATCTTTACCTGGTGGTCTGTTTTGACAGATTTTGCCACTCTTGCATTTGCTTCTTTATTTGATTTCCTTTTTGAATTCTTTTTGGGTTTTCGGAAGGATTTGCTATAGTAGCTTATGTTTTGATGGTTTTCAGTTGAAGTTTGACTCAAAAGGTTTTATCACTTCACTTATACTAATGTTGCTAATAAGAACTGTGTGAAGTTTTGTAAGAAAGAAATTTCCAGGAAGTGGAGATAATGGTGTAATAAGGAAGAGAAGGGTTTTATGACTCAAGTAATAAGTGTATGAAGATGAAGATATCAATGATATTCAAGAGATGACTCCGGAAGAATCTACTAGATACCAAATTCAGAGACCTGCAGAGTCTGTTTTCAAATAGGTAACAGTTCTGGTAAGAAAAGTTCCACGAAAATACGATCCAACTATATTTTTGCAGTTTTCAGTCGATAAGGAAAGCTACGAAGCGAAAAAGGGACGGAAACGGAGCCAGGGTGGCTCACACCACCCTGTGGCGCGGGCCCACCCCTGGCCGCGCCACCAGGTGGTGAGTCCACCCCGGACTCCGCCTCCGACTCGTTTTCTCCTAGTACCTTCCTTTTGATGTGAAACTTCGTAATATATAACCCCTCGGATCCCCCGAGGTTCGTATATCGTGTTTTCGTTGTGTTTTCGTTTCGATCTGTTTTTTTCAGGAATTATCTTTGAAAGCTTAGAAGCACAATGGTGTCCGCCAAGGATAAAGGGAAGGAGCCTATGGAGGAAGATCTCCAAGACCCCAAGCAGGGCCTGGTACCTTTAGTCACTTGCCGTGCATCAACGGAAGCCCTACGAGTCACTAAGGAGTTCTGCGATAAGTACCGAGACTTAAGGAGGAAGGTGGACATGATTCAATGGGAGAACAATAGGCTTCGCAAGATGCTGGAAGATTTCCTCACGTCAACTAAGAAAATATTACCACCACCACCGAAGGAGTAAATCGTCAGCAGGTTTGGCACTCCCTTGGTTTGTTCCAAGCTTGGGGGGTTGCCATGGTATCACATCACTATCTTCTATCTTTTTACCTTTTTAGTAGAGTCATATCATGAATAGAGGATTTATTATGTATTATGGTTTGCATTATGGAAGTGTCCCCTCTCTCGTTAGATATGTATCCCTTGGTGTGAGTTGCCGTTATGGAATATTAATGAGAAGTTCTATCATTCACTCTTTTGCATAGCTTATATTTGTTTTCAATTCGTGGTTATATGATCGATCTTGTTGTTAGTATTGGTATCACTTTGGGATCAATGAGTTAATTTAGTTGGTTTTGGCAAACCTGGCTCGGTCAGTAGCAACACTATTTTTGAGAGTTAAAAGAAAAGACATAAGTACCCTAGAGAAAAATAATTTCATCATCTTTCTTTCTTTATTTGCTCATAAGTTTAGTATTCTCTAGTTAAGATCTTTTGTGCTTCCAAGGAAGATTACATGTTTGTCTTTATCACTTGTATGTTTGTTTGTTTCCTTCAACTCTTATACTTGCTACCTAGCCTTGCTAGCCAAAAACCTGTACTAAGAGGATTTCTTCTCGTGCATCCACCTTCTTTAAACCAAAACCTTTGCCATTTGTGTCCACCATACCTACCTATTAGCATTATTGCTATTCCAAGTAAATTCTTGTTTTATCTACCTCCCAAATTAAACTTGTTATGCGAAAATTAGTGATTAAAGCTCCCACGAACTTGATGGCACACTTTACTTTCTTGCACTTAATAAACTTGAACCATTGTGCTCACCTATGTTGCGTATATGCTTGCGCTTTGTAAGTTCTGAATTAGCAGAACCATGCTATCATGGGGAACGCTTTCAACATTGCACTGGTACTTTGTCCCAAGTTGATATCATGTTCTTTTTTCTATGGATTTCGTCGGTGTGAAATGAAAGGGGAGCTTGTAAGTCCATGGAGTTATGCATGTGTGTTAGAGAAACGCCTGGGCCGCTGGTCTAATCCATGCTGACATGGTGGAAACCTGCACCGTAGCCATAACGAGTATCTATGAAGCATTGTTCTTATAAAAAAAGAGATAGAGATTGAGAAAAAGATAAAAGAAAAAAAGAGGTTATGAAAAGAGGAAAGAGAGAAAAAAGCACCATATTCCCATGGTAAATAAGAAGATTGCTGAGATACTTGTTGTCTGCTTGCCTTGTCATTTTGATATGGGGATTCTTCCGTATCATCGGGTAAGGGGAACCCCGTTGGCGGTTCTCAATGATACACATATGCTTACGATGACAAGAACTTACCGGTGACTAAACTTGAGTAGCATGAGGAGCGACCCTCGTATTCATGGGACATGAGATTTTCAACTTACAACTTGTCAATGCATATCCTCATATTTGATAACTTTAACCTTAATCACCTAAAGATGCCTATGATAGGGGCAATGAGAGCTGAAAGCTAGTAAGTATCATAATTTTTGGGAGCTCTTTATGAGACTTGCAATCCCTGCTTCCCTCTTTGAAGGGCCTTTCTTTTACTTTGTAGTTGAGTCAGTAAACCTACTCCCTTCTCTCTCAGTAAGTATTTTGAGTTATTGTGTTTCATTCATTAATATGATGATTTATTCATTCATGTTTCTTATGTTCCTTGTTTTGCACATTGCTCTTATCTTGATGTTTACTACTTTGAAAGCTACCATTGAAAAGCCAGCTATTTGTGAACTCCAGCAAATTATCAACTATTCTTCGACCAAGAGCTAAGTTTGCCATTACCAATGATGATTCACTTTGTGTATCTTTATTGTGTTTCCTTTACTTATTACAAGTTGAGTTATATAATAGTGAGTTGTCTTCTATTATGATCTGTGTATTTGATGAATGTGATGCTTCTTGTCCGTATTCTTTTATCGACTCTTCACTCCATAAACCTGAGGCCATGTTTATTGAGCTCAGTTTCGCTTGAGGACAAGCGAAGTCTAAGCTTGGGGGGAGTTGATACGTCCATTTTGCATCACTATTCTATGTATTAGTTCACTATTATTCATTGATATATTTCGTATTGAGAGGTGATACTTATGTTATTTCATCTGTTTTTGCATGGTTGATGACTTTTTGGAGCATGGACCGCTGTGGTCCGGATTCTGATGGAAAAGGTGCCGTTTGGAGGCAAAATTCGCGAAGATCAGAAAATCCGGGAAAATATACGGAAAATCCTATTTTGCAGAAGATTAAGGATGCCATAAGACGGAGTGGAGATGGGCCACAGGGGGCCCACACCACCCCATGGCGACCTGGCTAGGCCACGCCAGAGGTGGTGTGGCCACCCCGCCCACTCTAGCCTCTCCTCTGGCGTATATCATCCTCCAAACCCTAAGACTCGGGAGCGACCACAGAAGATTCCGCCGCCTCAAGGGCGGAAAACACCGAGAGAGAAAGATCTCTCCGGCAGACAGATTTCTGCCGAGGGAATTCCTTCCCGGAGAGGGGAGATCGTCGCCATCAACGCCACCATCAAGCTGGACTTCATCGGGATCATCATCATCATCATCACCACCATCATCACCATCAGCACCCTCATCACCATCTCCATATTGCTGTAACAATTGTTTTGAATATTGCATTAGTTTATAGGGGAAACTTTCCCGGTGTTGATTACTCTTTGTAGTTGATGCTATTGAGTGAACCATTGAATTATTGTTTAGGTTCAGATTGTTATACATCATTATTCCATCTCTGATCATGATCCGTGTGATGTCTTGTGAGTAGTTCGTTTTGTTCTTGAGGACATGGGAGAAGTCTTGTTGTTAGTAGTGGAGTTGCGTTGAGAAAGATTCAATAGATTGTTATTTAAGTTGTGGTGTACTTCTTCTAGTGGTGTCATGTGAACGTCGACTACATGACACTTCACCTATATGGGCCTAGGGGAATGCATTGTATATTTGGCTACTAATCGTAGGGGTTGCCGGAGTGGTAGAAACCTGAACCCCCGTTAGGAAACCATTGCACAAGGGACGTAAGGGTCTTAGAGTTTAAAGCTGTGGTTAGGTTTCTACCTTAATTACTTTCTTGTACTTACGGATGTTTGCAAGGGGTATAATCACACGTATGTATTAGTCTTGGATGGGGCGGTACATTAGCACAGGTTCAACCACACAACACTTAGCAAGCTAAACAGGATTAATCAACTATATGAAGCGAAAGCACTTGACAGTCTTCCCGTGTGTCCTCGAGAACGTTTGGTCATCTTAAGTAATACAACCGGCTTGTCCTTTGTTGCATAAAGGATTGGGGTACTTGCTGCATTT
This sequence comes from Avena insularis, assembly GCA_023614405.1. Classification (NCBI taxonomy): domain Eukaryota; kingdom Viridiplantae; phylum Streptophyta; class Magnoliopsida; order Poales; family Poaceae; genus Avena; species Avena insularis. Next base: position 257,310,964 of record CM042690.1, on the reverse strand, counting down.
ATTCCTACTGTCTTTTATTTACTCTAACTTTGTTTACTTGCTATATCAAAAACCCCTAAAAATCCGTTTGCTAAGTATTTGTAGAGAATTCCTGATCCATACCACTAGCCAAGACCTTCTGCTCCTCCTTGGGTTCGACACTCTTACTTATCGAAAATACTGCGATACACCCCCTATACTTGTGGGTCAAGTCTAACCCACTTCCTATGCATAGGAATCTTGTAAAGAAACAAGTCATGAAAGCACAAAGCAACCATAGTAAAGCAAAACAAGTGCAACTTCAAGACTTTCAACATAAAGAGGGGAACTTAATATTATAGATATGCATAAAACCATGTTTCCCTCTTTCATAATAACTTTCAGTAGCATCATGAATAAATTTAACAATATAACTATCAAATAAAACATTCTTATCATGAGCCACATGCATATAATAATTATAGTTATTCTTATTAATTACTCTCCACATACTCTCAACAAAATAGCAATCATTATTATTCGCATCACCATAATCATCAAATATAGGAGGCATATTATAATCATAATTAATTTCATCCTCAATAGTAGGTGGACTGAAAATATCATACTCATCATTGTAATCATCATATATTGGAGGTTTGGTATCATCATAAGCAATAGAATAGCTATCCTCTAAAGCTGGGGAACTAAAAAGATCATTTTCATAAAAACTAGCTTCCCCAAGCTTAGACTTCTCCATAGCATTAGCAATAATGGTGTCCAAATAATCATACTAACAACATTGCTATTAGCATGCAAATAAAGTTCCATAGGTTTTTTAATTTTCTCTTCAAACACCTCATGTCCTAACTCAAGATAGATACTATAAAGCTCTCTAATTTTGTTGTTGTTTTCCATTAAGCCTAACTAGTGAAAACAAGAAACAAAAAGACAAAATTGCAGAATCTAAAGGAAATAATTTCGAGCACTCACACCGGAGGATGTGAGTACCTTTTACCTTACCTCCCCGGCAACGGCGCCAGAAAATAGGCGTTTGCCGTGGGAGGTTCTTCTTCTTTAATCCTCCGGCGTGAATACCTTTTACCTTACCTGCCCGGCAATGGCGCCAGAAAATAGCTTGATGTCTACGCACTTCTATTCTTGTAGACAGTTGTTGGGCCTCCAAGTGCAGAGGTTTGTAGAACAGACAAAGTTTTCCTTAAGTGGATCACCCAAGGTTTATCGAACTCAGGGAGGATGTAGTCAAAGGTATCCCCTCTCAAGCAACCCTGCAATCAAGATACAAGAAGTCTCTTGTGTCCCCAACACACCCAATACACTTGTCAGGTGTATAGGTGCACTAGTTCGGCGAAGAGATAGTGAAATACAAGTGGTATGGATAATTATAAGTGGTAATGGTGATAGAAAATAACTTGATGGCGTGGAAAAGACTAAAGTAAAACTGAAATAAAGATGGAAGCAAGAAAACATGTAACAGATCTAGTTGTAAACGGTGTTTCAATGCTTAGAAACGAGGCCTAGGGATCATACTTTCACTAGTGAAAACTCTCATATAAATATCTTCTCTTTATGATACTACTCTTAACTACTCTCCGGTTGGACACTCTAATCCATGGTAGGGCTATAACAACACACCTCAAAGTAAGCCTTTCCCATCTAGAAAACCCCACACTGTCACCTTGAGCACTAGATGGTTCCAACAAACACCAAAATTTCATAGAGACATCCAACTCCAAATATAACTCATAACAAGTATTTGTAATCTCTAGCCTAAGTGCCACCATGGTGTGCACGCTGTCACTTTCACACACATGGGGAGATCAGAGATCTATTAAAGCACTTGAGTAGCAAAGTAGATCTATAGATTACAAGCTCATGATCTCAATAAGATCATGCTTAGAGAGAGAGAGATGAACACATAGATACATGTAGAACCCTTAGCCTCGAGAGAGAACTACTCCCTCCTCATCATGGGAATCAGCAACGGCGATGGAGATGGTGGTGGAGATCGATGGAGATGGCTTCTCTCCCGGGCAGTGGTGCCTAACAGAGACTTTGTATCCCCCGAATCTCCCCTTCGGTGGCGGCGGTGCTATGGAACTTTTCGTGGATTTCTGATTGACTATTTAGGGTTTCTACCTCGGGAGGCTCTTATAGGTGAAAGAGGCAAGGTCGGTGGCTGTCCAGGGGGACCACACCATGCCCTGGCGCGGCTTGGGCTGGCCCGCGCCAAGGGGGGTGTGGCCACCCTGTGGCCCCTCTCTGACTCTCCTTCTGGCTCCGTGAGTCTTCCGGGAAAATAGTAACTTTGGCTTTTGTCCCGTCCAATTCCAAGAATATTCATTTTCTGACTTTCTGGAACCAAAAACAGCAGAAAACAGGCAACTGGCACTGTGGCATCTTGTTAATAGGTTAGTCCAAGAAATCATATGAAAAGTACTCCAAAGTTGGAACAAAACACAACAAAGTAGATAAAACCAAGCATGGAACATCAAAAATTATAGATACATTTCAATGTATCAATGCCCTTCGGGCTAAAAAACACAGGAGCCACCTATCAACGGTGCATGCAGGCTTGCTTCAAGAACCAACTTGGTCGCAACATCCAAGTCTACGTTGACGACATCGTCATCAAAACCAAAGAGAAAGGCTCGCTAATCGATGACCTACGCGAGACATTCGCCAACCTCGAGCTCTACTGGATCAAGCTCAATCCGGATAAATGCACCTTCGGCGTGCCATCTGGGCAGTTACTCAGGTATCTCATCTCTGCAAGAGGGATCGAAGCAAACCCGAAAAAAATAAAGGCCATACTAGCCATGGAGAAGTCGAAGAACGTAAAAGGCGTCCAACAGCTGGCTGGGCGAATCGCGGCGCTCAGTCGATTCATCAGTCGAATGGGCGAAAAGGCACTTCCCTTCTACCAACTTCTCCGTAAAGCTTACAAGTTCGAGTGGATAGATGAGGCGCAAGAAGCATTCGAAGACCTCAAACGTCTACTATCCACCTCGCCAGTACTGGTGACGCCTCGTGAAAAGGAACCACTACTGCTCTACATCTCTGCCACCAACCAGGTGGTCAGCACGGTGCTTGTGGTGAGGAACGAGCCGAAGAAAATAAAGTCCACGGGGTCCAGCGCCCAGTCTACTACCTCAGCGAGGTGCTCACGCCAACAAAACAGCGGTACCCGCACTACCAAAAGCTGGCGTATGGCGTCTTCATGATGGCCAGGCGACTGTGCCACTACTTCCAGGAGCACCCAATCATGGTGGTAAACGACGCCCCGCTCGGGAACATACTCACTAATCCTGATGCCACCGGACGAGTCGCGCTCTAGGGAATCGAAATGTCTCAACGAGACATAACATATGAGAAGTGTGACACGATTAAATCGCAAGTTCTCCCGGACTTTCTCATGCACTAGATGGAGAATCAGCTCCCAGACAAACCAGATATGTCCTACCTCTGGACAGTGCACTTTGACGGGTCCAAGCGAAGGATTTGAGTCAAGCGCAGTGTCATCGACATCACCCCAAGGAGACAAGATGAAATATATTCTGCGAATGCAGTTCACCGCCTCAAATAATGAAGCTGAGTACGAAGCCCTAATCCATGGGATGCGGATGGCGAAAGTTTGTGCTCCAAAAGGCTCATCATCTATGGCGACTCCAAACTGGTGGTCAACCAAACGATGCACGAGTGCGATGCACTGAGCGACAACATGATCGCCTATCGCGACCTCTATGACACACTCGAAGGAGACTTTGACGGCTGTGAGCTATGACATGTGGGCCATGAAAGCAATGAAGAGGCGGATCTACTCGCCAATATTGGCTCCACCTGCGCCCCCATACAACCTGGGGTATTTCTCGAGCGCATATGCGAACACTCCATCAAGCCTAAGGCTCCAGAGAAGAAAACAAGCACGTCAACAGACTCGGGGGCTACACCACCCAATGAGCCAATGGCACTCGACGACCTGGAGCTTGACATAGGACTCGAAGGACCAATGGGCATCATGATGATCGAGCCATCTTGGACACAACCCTACATTACGTACCTACTCAGCAAGAGGCTACCAGATGACCCGACTGACGCGCGGCAGATCGTGTGGCAATCCAAGGCATTTGCCCTCATCAACGGTGAACTGTACAAGCGCAGCATCACAGGAGTTCTCCAACGGTGCATATCCAACAGGGACGGAAGGGTCGTCCTCCTCGACATCCACGAAGGCACTTGCGGGCATCATGCTGACAGTCGTGCCCTCGTTGCCAAAGCTCCACGAGCTGGATTCTACTGGCCCATGGCCATGAGCGACGGCAAGGACATCGTCCAGTGCTGCAACGCTTGCCAGCAATTCGCAGACAAACCTCATGCACCTGGCGTGGAACTCCGACCAATACCATTGGCTTGGCCCTTCGTGCAATGGGGAATCGACATGGTCGGCAAGCTCCCGAAATCCTCGCCAGGAGGTTACGTCTTCCTCTTGGTCGCAGTCGACAAATTCACCAAGTGGATCGAGGCCATGCCGGTGACAAATCAATCAGGGGCCAGTGCTATCAAGTTCTTCGAGTCCATTGTCTACTGCTTTGGAGTGGCACACAGCATCATCACGAACAACGGGACAAACTTCACCTCTAAGGAGTTCCAAGAATTCTGCGAAAACCTAGGAATCAACATAAGCTACGCCTCAGTGGCGCACCCGCAGACCAATAGTCAAGTCGAAAAGGCCAACGGCCTCGTGTACGGTGGAATCAAGAAACGATTCCTCTGGCCACTCGAACAAGACGTTGGATGCTGGCCAGATGAGCTACAATCCGTACTATGGAGCTTGCGCACAACTCCAAACAGCGCCACGGGATACACCCCCTTCTTCATGGTGCACGGTGCTGAAGCAGTGCTACCCGCAGAAGTACGCTACAAAGCCCCACGGGTGGTCGCTTATAGCAAACATGAGTCAACTCTTGAACTCGAAGACTCCGTCGACCTCCTCGACGAGGCGCGAGAAATCGCAGCGGAGAGATCACTGATCTACCAGCAAAGCCTCTGCAACTACCATAGCAGAAGGCTACGCCCTAGATCCTTCATCGAAGGAGACCTGATCCTGCGACTTAAGCAACAAGGGCATCTCAAGCTCGAGTCCCCTTGGGAGGGACCTTACGTGATTACAGAACTAATCCCAGGTGGCGCCTATCCCCTTAAAGATTTCGAGACTGGAGTCGCATACTCCAACCCCTGGATTGTCGCGCAGCTGCGTCGCTTCTACCCCTAGTTTTTTTACAAATAATGCTATTCAGCCATGCTACTTAGCCACACATTGTACCTCGTACTATTCCACGAATAAATAAAGCTAAGTGCCCCAAAACTCTGTGTTTTCCTTGTTTTTCTTGCAATTTTATCACTCGGGAGCTGCGCCACCCTTTACACTTTCGTTCTACAAACAAATCGCAGTATCCTGAGTAGCTGACACAACATCAATCGAACCCTTGATAAACACCAACCCAATTGCAGCACACCTGACAGGTTGGCAAGGTGCTGAGATAAACACAAGTCAGGCTAACGAAAAGGAACTACAGAGTACAACACACTCGCAAAATATAAAAAGCTAGCAAGCTCTTCACATATCAATGGGTATTAATTACACCCAACATAGTCATGCGAACTTTACAACACTTGTACAATTATGTGCAGGATACAAGTCATGCTACTGCCACAACAGAAGAATGTTCGTTTGTTCCTCGAAGAAATCGACAATCTCCTCGGCTGGCTGATCAACCGCTTGATAGTGTGGCACCATGTTCCAGGTCATGCCTTCTGGCGGAGGCGGCGGCCCAGCTGCAACAGACACAACATCTACATCTGGCCTATGTAGTCGCACCAGCGACAACGCAGCCTTAGCACCAGCTACTAACTGCTGTCGCACGCACTCATGAACTGCACTCAAATCTTGGAAGTTCGCCAGAAGAGCCAACAGGCTTGAAGGGACGGCGTCCAGCGGAAACATCGTTTGATAAATATGCCTAAGGCACGACTGCGCCTTCTTCAAAAAATGAAGTACTCGAGAAGCACGATCCTGCAGGGTCGCAAGCACGATCGTATGATCGTGGTCCACCCAAAAGTACCCACTCGCCTGCAGTTGCTCTTGGGTCAGGTCATTCATTTGAATGGCAATCCGGTCCTTCTCATCCTACAGATGACGAGCACTAAAAACTACACCAAGCAAAAAGGCAAAGTGTGAAGACAAGGCATCGCCGCGACTGACTAAAAGAAAAGATGAGAGGGCAGAAAGCTAACATTTGAACTGCTCACTAAGCTGTGCCACCTCCTCCAAGAGATACTTTTCACGGGCGGTGGCCTTCTCCGCCTTCGACTTCCATACATCTGTGCTACCATGAAGGATGGGCAACTCACACTCCGATTGCTTAATGCGATCGCGCAGTCGCGAAAGCAATGACAACTCCTCCACCTTTGAGCGCGGTTGTGACATGGTTTCATCGGTGGGCGGAGGATCAGGAGGACCACTCGAAGGACCACTCAACGTACTCTATCACAAACCAAGCAAGAGAAAATAAGAGACCAAGAATACATTGATAAAAGGCACAAATGTATTCAAGCACATCAAAGTCTCGGCAGGAACGCTCCCACAAAAGCATAGTCTCAACAAAAGGCAACTACAACTATTACATATGCAGACTAAGGAGCATTCTGCTTTTTCGACTTCGACTTTGGCTTCGGTGGCTTCATCACATCCGTGGCAGTCTCCGATGCCACGGATTTGCCGGTGGTATCCCTAGATGCCGTGGCCTTTTCCACCTTCGCTCGCCGCCGCTCCTCGGAATACTTGGCATCTGTCTCGATAAGTTGAGGACCATATTTAGCGCAGCTACCAACGAAGGGAGCAAACACTACCTGCTGGCCTCCGGCGTCGACAGGCATCACCTCGGAAATAGCAGCGGGATCCATCTCCACGCCATGGGCTTGCACCATCGTGAGTGCCATGGTGGCACCGACGGACCACTGCGAGTTCCTGAAATCCACGGGAATACCCCTAGCGAGGGATTCCACTAGGTCTCCAAGGTTGTTGATCAACCCGGCCTTGGGAATTAAATCCTCACGGATGCGACTGAGCACATCCTTGCCCTTCCCCAACGTCTCCTGGAGGGAAACACTACGGTCTTCGACTGCAGCGATGGCGCCTGCCAATGCATCCGCGCGACACAGAGACTGGGCGTTAAAGCTCAGGCCACTGGCATCTGCATACACAAAAGTGTTAGTACAACAACCACACGTCAGAGCAAAGAGGAATGCACATCCAGATGAAAGAATACCTGAGAGGGACTTGGCAATCGAGAAAAGTTGCTCCTCGAAAAACTTCTCCCTCTCAGCAGTGGAGGCGCGGAGATCCTCTTCTCGCTTTCATGACTCCTCCAGAGCTGCGATTGCTTCGTCATGATTCTTCGTTGCTGCGGCAAGTGTCTTCTCGAGTGAAGCAGCACGATAAAGTAGTTCATTGTGCTCAACTACAACTCACAGGGTGTATCATCAATCGAATTCATAAATTTCACGAAGACAAAGACAAAGCCAAAACTCACCTTCGACAACGCGGTGGCGATTGTCTAGCAGAGCGTCCTGACGACCCATGACAAGGAATTGCTCCGCCAGGCGAGCAGCTTCCCTCACGATGAGCTGCATCAGAAGAAAACAAAAGTTCAGCAACAACACCAAGTATAAATTCGACTGCTAAAACAGCAAAAAGGACGCTTACATGATCCTCCAGAGACTCCGAAGATGACTGTCGCACAGTCATCCAGGCAACCATCTGGTGTTTCCCAGCATGCGGGGAACTCGACGAATTGTGCCCGGAGTGGGCCGCCAATGGAGGAGAAGAAGACCGTTTAGCCACTTCCTTAGCCTTGGAGTCTGCGACTCTGGACTCCTTCACAAATTGGATGTCATCAGAAGACGGTGACGCCGCTCGGCTACAAAACACATCAAGCAAAACTTCAGGGAAAAAGCAACTCCAAAAAGAAACCAAAACAAGGTCGTGAATGCAGAACTCACCAGCTACATTTATCAAGGTCAAAGGATTGCTCCTCCGACTCCGACGACTCCTTTGGCAATCGCAGCTTCTTCTGGGCAGGAGGAGCCATGGAGCGCATAGGAACATCGGGGATTGGCTCCTATGCAACAACGGAAGGGCCTTCTGGCATTGTCAGCGACGAGGCATCCGAGTCCTTGCTGCGGGAACGCTTGCGAGTGTCCTGGTCGCTAGAATCGAGGACTCCCTCCTCCTCTTCAATTGGGACAGTCGATTTCGACTCGTCCTCTTCATCCACTTCGCGTGGGATAACCCCTTCAGGACGAGGGGCCAAATTGGGAGACACCTTCTAGTCCTGCATTCAGAAGATACAACATTATATATCAAAGCGTCATCAAGGCAGTCGAAAAGGGAAACTACTTCATAGTACAGTTCTACCTCAGGAGGAGGGTTAGAGGCGTCGAAAGGAGGCACGACTGGTTCGCCTGGGAGAACCTCCTTGGCGGTGTATTTGGTCACTAGTCGCACCCACTTATCCACCTCACCCGAAGAAATGCCCTCGGCACACACGCGAGTGACATCATTAGCAACGGTCCAGAAGTACATAGGGTGCACACTGTCCTGCAGAGGCTGGACGCAGCGACGCAACCATGTGCGAATGAGAGCGGCAACACCCTCTTCTTTACCTATGTGGCTTTCGAGGTCGCAGACGCTCTTGTACAGCTCCTCTATTTCCTCGGACTCGCCAGGCATCACGATGTTCTTCCAGGAGCGCCTCCTCTTGTAAGTTGCTGCGGGATCGAAGGGCGTGAATCCGTAGTGGTCTCCATTGGCCTTCTTGTCACGGATATAAAACGACTTGTCCCTCCACCCTTGGACAGACGTGGTGAGCTTGATGGCAAAATAGGTGACAGAGGAGTCGACATGGATCTTGCAGCCTCCTACGTCGAAGACTACCGAACCGGACGCCAACTGGCGTTTTAGCTTAAAAAGTCTCTGGAAGAGGCCAAAGTGTGGCTCGATTCCGAGCCAGCACTCGTAGAGAGTGATAAAGCAAGATATGTGGAGAATGGAATTTGGGGATAGCTGATGAAGTTGGAGCCCATATAAACAAAGGAGACCATGGAAGAAAAGATGCAGAGGGAGAGAAAGACCTCGGATGATGAACGCAAGGAACATCACCCAGAAACCCGGAGGAGGACAAGGGATTACCTCCTCACCGGGCACTCGCGAGTCGTCTTCCGTGAAAGGAAGAACTCCATATCGATGATGAAGATGTAGTTCGGCGGGCTTGATGATGGACGCTCGCCAGGAACCATTGGTGATGCGGGTGCCTGCACCCTTCTTTTTCCCAGCACCGGTGGTGTTGGTGCCCATGGTGGTGGTACAGACCTTCTTCTTGGTGGCGACAATGGTGGCCGCGGAACCAGCGGCGACGCCTCCTTTCTTCTTGCCCATCTTTCGATGGCGGTGTGAACGGAGGAAGTAACTAGGGAAGACACGGAGTTGTTCCAGTGCCACGAAGGGGAAGTGCGCAAGGAAGCAGAGAGCAACAACAATGGCGACGGAGGCACAAGCAAAGAAGACAGATGGGGAAAATTACCGCAGTGGCGCTGCTACTTAACCTCCTCGCGGATGCCATCCAATGGCTAGCGGAAACCCTATTGGATGTGTGGCGTACATCGCCATCGACACGTGGCGAGGGTGAACCACGAACCGTCCCCCACTATCTCCATTACACGCGGAAATCGAGGAGACGCGGTTAAAATAGAAGATTACGCACGCCCGGTCAAATCAAAGTCAGACAGTGGGACCCACCACTCGTCACGTCCCGTCAAAGCCGCTCACGCGGGCAAACGAGGTCATCCATCGTCAACACTGACGTCATCGATTCCAGCAACACAAGATTTCGACTACTTTAGTCCTTGCTCGAGTCTTCGACTCAACCAAGTACTCGGGGGCTACTCCTAACAGGAGAACTAGCCGCGCACCCGAAAGATATTTATGCAGGTATATAAACATTCAAGACAAACCCTTCACTCGAATCATCGATTCGACTGGGAACTGCGGGTTACTCCCATAGGGAGCGCTGAAAACACATTCGATTGAAACAAGCAACAAAAGACGACAGCAATCGCAAATGGTTTTAGTCCCCACTCAAGTCTACGACTCGAATAGGCACTCGGGGCCTACTCCCATAGGGAGCGTGATGTCCATGCACTTCTATTCTTGTAGACAGTTGTTGGGCCTCCAAGTGTAGAGGTTTGTAGAACAGCAGCAAGTTTCCCTTAAGTGGATTACCCAAGGTTTATCAAACTCAGGGAGGAAGTGGTCAAAGGTATCCCTCTCAAGCAACCCTGCAATCAAGATACAAGAAGTCTCTTGTGTCCCCAACACACACAATACACTTATTAGGTGTATAGGTGCACTAGTTCGGCAAAGATATAGTGAAATACAAGTGGTATGGATGATTATAAGTGGTAACGGTGCCAGAAAATAGCTTGATGGCGTGGAAGATACTAAAGGAAAACTAAAATAAAGATAGCAACAAGCAAACATGTATCAGATCTAGTTGCAAACGGTGTTTCAATGGTTAGAAACGAGGCCTAGGGATCATACTTTCACTAGTGAACACTCTCATATAAATATCTTCTCTTTATGATACTGCTCTTAACTACTCTCTGGTTGGACACTCTAATCCAAGGTAGGGTTATAACAGCACACCTCAAAAATCGCTTTTCCCATCTAGGTAACCCCACACTGTCACCTTGAGCGCTAGATGGTTCCAACAAACACCACAATTTCATATAAACATCCAACTCCAAATATAACTCATAACAAGTATTTGTAATCTGTAGCCTAAGTGCCACCATGGTGTGCATGTTGTCACTTTCACACACATGGGGAGAGCAGAGATCTATTAAAGCACTTGAGTAGCAAGGTAGATCTACTTGATTACAAAGTTCATGATCACAATATGATCATGCATAGAGAGAGATGAACACATAGCTACCGGTAGAACCCTTAGCCTCGAGAGAGAACTACTCCCTCATCATCATGGGAATCAGCAACGGTGATGGAGATGGTGGTGGAGATCGATGGAGATGGCTCCGGGGGCACTTCCCTGTCCTGGCAGGGTGCCGGAACAAAGACTTTCTATCCCCCGAATATCCCCTTCGGTGGCGGCGGCGCTACAGAACTTTTCGTGGCTGGAGGCTGTTCTATTTAGGTTTTTTGTCCCGGGGGCTTCTTATAGGCGAAGGGGCAAGGTCGGTGGCCGGCCAGGGGGCCCACACCATGCCCTGGCACGACCTAGGGCTACCTACGCCAAGGGGTGGTGTGGCCGCCCTGTGGCCCCCCTTCGTCTCTCCTTCGGACTCCATGTGTCTTCCGGTAAAATATCAACTTTGCCTTTTGTCCGGTCCAATTCCGAGAATATTGATTTTCTGCCTTTTTTGGAACCAAAAATAGAAGGAAACAGGCAACTGACACTGTGGCATCTTGTTAATAGGTTAGTTCCAGAAAATGTGTAAAAGTACTCCAAAGTATGGACAAAACATAAGAAAGTAGATATAAAACAAGCATGGAACATCAAAAATTATACATAGTTAGCAACGTATCAACATCCCCAAGCTTAACTCCTTCTCATCCTCGAGTAGGTAAGTGATAAAAAAAGAATAATTTTTGAGGTGACATGCACCATCATAATCTTCATCAAGGCATTTATAAAACATTGATAGCTGGGATCATAGTACTTTAGCATAGCATGAAAGATATAGTTCTAACAATAAGACATAGCAACTATGATGTAACATAAAAAGGTACAAACAAAAGATTCATGAATAACAATGCTTTGAAAGACATTTGTTTGTTTCACATAAAGAAAACATAGCATAGTGGCATTCAGCTTGTCTCTCATAGAGTATCAAACATAAATGCATAGGACACCTTCAAAGTTCATAAGGGTGACTAGATACAAATAGTTTAAGAACAAGCAATATCAAAGTTATGCATCAATCAACAAGTCTTGGGACAATGCACATAGAACTAAGAATGGCCACTATGCTCTCTCAATAGGTGCATAAAGATAGAAGGTGGAGACTCAACATAAAAGTAAAAGGAAGGCCTGCATAGAAGGAAGTAGGGATTCAAGTTTCATAAAGAGCTTCCAAAAATTATGGTACTTATTAGCTTTCAGCTCTCATTGCCCCTATCATAAGAATCTTTAGGTGATTAAGGTTAAAGTGACACAACTAATAGGATATGCTTGACAAGTTATAAGTTGAAATCTCATGCCCCTTACTTACGAGTACCGAACCTCATGCTACTCAACTTCAGTCACAAGTAAGATCTTGTCATTGTAAGTACATATGTATCATAAAGAACCGCCAACGGGGTACCCCTTGCACATGATACAGGAGCTATCCCATAATTAAAATGACAAGGCAAGCGGACAATGAGCATCTCAGCGATCTTTTTATTTGCTATTTGCATAGGTTTTTATTGAGGATGCTTCATAGAGTGCTCATTATGGTTACGCTGCAAGTTTCCACCATGATTAGGTATGGCTTAGGCTAGTGGCCCAGGCGTTTCTCTAACACACATACAAACTCCATGATATTACAAGTTCCCCTTTTATTTCACACCGTCGGGATCCATAAGCAAAAGAATTATGATATCAACGGAATAATAAGTGCAATGTTGAAAGCGTTCCCCATGATACATGGTTCTGCTAACTTCAACTTATAAATAGCAAGCATATACGCAACAAAGATGGATGCAATGGTTCAAGATTATTAAATGCAAAAAAGTAAAGTGTGCCATCAAGTTCGTGAGAGCTTTAATCACTAGTTTTTCACATAACAAGTTTAATTCGGAAGGTAGATAAAAACATGAATATACTTGGAATAGAAAATGCTAATAGGTAGGTATGGTGGACTCTTTGGAATAACTTGGTTTTATTTGGAGTTGGATGCATGAGTGGAACTCATACTTGGTTATGGAGGCTAGCAAAAGACTGGGAGCGACCAACTAAGAGAGCAATAATGGCCATAATCATGCAAAGCGACAAAACATCATTAATTAAAGCATAAAGTGATATTACAAGTCGAAAACTAAAGGATCATAAAGGCTATGGTGACTTGGTATAGTCTTAACATGGTGTGAGCATGCGCCAAGTCAACCCAAATAAAGCATCAAAGGAGAATACCCCAATACTATGCTTTAATATGCTAAAACAATGCATGATTCTTTCAAGGAACATTAAGCAATCTCAATTGTTTATAATATGTCATGCTACAGAAAAAACCAATAAGCATAAAGCCAAAACAATATCAAGCATGACATGACAAAGCATAGGCCACAGTCAAAATCCAGCTCCTTTTTACCACTTAAGCATGAACTTTTCCTACTCTTTTCCAATCCAAATCAACTTTATTTGAAAACTAATATATGAATGAGGGGGTCCAACCAATTTATTCAAGAAAACTAAACAAACTAAGAAAACAAAAACCAAAAAAAATGAAGACGCTCCAAGAACAACACAACTGTGCATGAAACAATAAAATTGAAGTGTTTGGAAGAAACCTGAGATTTTTATTGATGAAGAAGGGGATGCCTTGGGCATCCCCAAGATTTGATGCTTGTACCTCTTGAATATTTCTTGGGGTTACAAGGGGTGGCATCCCCAAGCTTGAGATTTAGTCCATTCTTCATCTCATTACATCATTCTCTCCATACACCTGAAATTTTTCCTTCATACAAAACTTCACACAATCTTTATTAGCAACATTAGTGCACTCAAGATAATAAGTCTTTGGGTTAAGTTTCAACACCAATAAAACTTCCACTAAAACACAAGCTACTGTAGCACTTCCTTTAAAAATTTCAAATGATCAAAAAGAACTCAAAGAGAAAGAGATTAAGAGGCAACTGCAATTAATGGCTTGAGAGGATGCACACATAAGAAATATGGATTGAAGTAAAAGAGAGCATCAAGAAGCAAATGTGGAACAAATTTAAGCCTAACCCACTTCCTATGAAAAATAATCTTGTAAAGAAACAAGTCATGAAAGCACAAAGCAACAAGCATAGGAAAGCAAAACAAGTGCAACTTCAAAAATTTCAACATAAAGAGGGGAAACTTAATATTGTTGAAATACATAAAACCATGTTTCCCTCTCTCATAATAACTTTCAGTAGCATCATGAATAAAATTAACAATATAACTATCACATAAAACATTATTATCATGAGCCACATGCATAAAAGAATTAATACTCCCCACATAAAGATAGTCATTTTTATTAATTGTAGTGGGAGTAAATTCAACAAAATAGCTATGATTATTATTCTTATCACCATAATCATCAAATATAGGAGGCATATTGTAATTACAATTAATTTTCTCCTCAATAGTAGGGTGACTAAAAATATCATATTCATCATTGTAATCATCATATATTGGAGGTATAATATCATCATAAGCAATAGAATAGCTATCTTCCAAAGTGTGTTCATTTGTAAACATATCATCATTAGAAGGAACATGGATAGTACCAATAGTACAGTAATTATTAATATCATCATTTTCAGAATTGGTACCAAAGAGATTTTCAATATCAAAGTAGTGTGCTTTTCCCAATCATGATCACTACTATAGGTAATAGGCATAGGAACATCATCAAGTTTAGACTCATCAAAAACTATAATAGGAGAAACATGCTGATACGTCCAAAATGTATCTAATTTCCCGAACACTTTTGCTATTATTTTTGCTTTAAACTTGTGTGATTTGGATACAACTAACACGGACTGACACTGTTTTCAGAAGAATTACCTTGGTGTCTAGTTTTTGTGCAGAAAATCATCTATCAGGAAAAATCCCGGAAAATATGCCAAAAATCCTATTTCACCAGAAGACTCACGGAGCCAGAAGACGAGACGGAGGAGGGACACAAGGGGCCCACACCACCTGGCCGCGCGGGCCAGGCCAGGCCATGCCTAGGGGTGGTGTGGCCGCCTCGGTCACCCCCTCGGCCTCCCTCTTCGCCTATAAGTTGCCTCTTGACCTAAAAACCACGGGGGTTTCGACGTTTTTCCAGAAAGAGTTCCGCTGCGCCGCCACCACCAGATTCCGTGATTCGGAACCAGAAACTCCGTTCGGCACTCGGAGACGGGAATTGGAGGAGATCATCGCCATCATCATCACCATCGCTTATCCATCGACCATCCATGTTTCCCCCATCCATGAGTGAGTAATCCCCCGCACTAGGCTATGGGGATGGTAGGGATTGGATGAGATCATTCATGTAATGGCATCAGATTGTTAGGGCATGGTGCCTAGTATCTATTATTAGTGCTTTTTGACTTTGTTGCAACTTGTTATGCTTGTCACTAGGGCCCGAGTGCCATGATTTCAGATCTAAAAATGTTATTGATTCATTATGATAGTATTGTTTATGGTCTTACCTGCAAGTTGTATACACATATTGTTGTCCGGAACTAAAGGCCCCGAAGTGACAGCAATCGGGATAACCGGAGGGAATGGCTTTGATGTGAGGATCACATGTGTTCATGGAGTGTTAATGCTTTGCTCCGGTGCTCTATTAAAAGGAGCACCTTAATTGCCAGTAGTTCCCTTGAGGCCCGCCGCAAACGGGCAGGACAAAAGATGTTGTGCAAGTTCTCATTGCGAGCACGTATGACTATATATGGAACACATGCCTATGATTATCTAGTACTTGGATGCTTTATCTTATTTATCTGCAAATGCCCTATGTCTTGATTGCCATATGAATTGTTTTGTCCATGCAACGACCGTCCATCCATCCCTATGCCTACCACGCGTTAATCCTGTTGTTTACTGCAATTGTTACTACTGTCTTTACTTTTACTACTGCTATTACTTTGCTATTGCTATTACAAAACTGTTGCTACTGATAAACTACTGTGAGCAAGATTGTTTCCAGGTGCAGCTGAATTAACAACTCAGTTGTTAAGGCTTATAAATATTCTTTGGCTCCCCTTATGTTGAATAAATAAATTGGGTTTCACTTCCCTTGAAAATACTGCGATACACCCCCTATACTTGTTGGTCGTCCAGACTATTTTCTGGCGTCATTGCCGGGGAGCATAGCTCTATTTATCAAGTTCACATGGAATCACTATTGTTCGCTACCCTCCATTCATCATGGGTAAGTCTCATGATGGAAAAGTTCCTATATTACCATCCACTACAAGAAGAGGTACGGTTCTGAACACCTCTGTTGCTCTTGATTCACCGTTTGTTATGAGTAAGTTCCTTACACAACCACATACACATGCTACACATACTGCTACTACTGTTGAATCTGAAACTTCTGATACATATGATGCTGCTTCTACTTTGCTTGATAAGAGTGGTTCATTAGGTCCTTTCCTAGATGCTACGATTGCTAGAACTATAGCTGGAAATACTGAAACTCCTAATGAAGACACTACTACACCTGTCAGTTCACCTAAGTCTAGAGAAAGCTATGATATTGAAGACGGTTATGTAGAGATGACCGATGAATTTATTAAAGAATGTCAAAACACCCATGATAGGAGTGCTATTAAGAGTCTCCTTGAGAGGCGTACTATAAAACCCAAATTGTCTCCTAATGCTAAGTTTGTTGCATCTCCCATAAACATTAAAGATAAGGATTATGATTTCTCTCTTGATCTATCTTACATAACTATTGTTGAGAAAGAACCTTTTTGTGGGACTAAGAATGAAAGTGCGGTAGCCATATGACTGAGCTTTCTACCATGAGTGGCCTATTTTCTGATGATATTAAGATGCGCACCTACTTTGTTGCTAAAATTTTCCCTTTCTCGCTGAAAGGAGAAGCTAAAACTTGGTTTAATAATTTACCCCTGGATCTATTGATAGCCCTGATTGCTTGATTAGTACCTTCCTTCAGAAATATTTTCCTCCTAGTGCTAGACATGCTATTTTGCAGCAACTTTTTGATTTTAAACAGGGAGAAAAAGAGATATTTCCTGAATCATGGGCAAGGTTTTGTGCTTTGATTCATGCATAGGCTGGATATCCATTACCTAAGAATGAGCTTCTTGAAATATTTTATAATGGACTAACTGAAGAATCTAGGCCATACCTGGATAGTTGTGCTAATTGTGTTTTCAGGGATAGGACTCCCAAGGAAGCTAAGGAATTAATGGATAAAATAAGCAAGAATTATGAAGATTGGACTCCTCCTGAACCAGCTATACCTGAGACAACTATACCTGAACCAACTATCCCTACACCTATACCAACATCAAAGAAGAGGGGAGTTATCGAACTAAATGATGAAGTGATGAAGGAAGCTAAGAAATGTCTTAAGGAGAAGGGAATTAAAGCTACAGACGTCAAGAATTTACCTCCTATAGAAGAACTATGTAAGCCAATATCCCACCCATCCACTATTGAGGTACACTCTCTCCAACATTTTTATGAAGGTGATATTCCTTACTCTAAACCTCCTGATCAATGCTTAGAAGAATTTGATGTTTTTATTGTTAAGCAGGATAATTTCAATAAAAGGGTGCAAAATCATTTAATGGAAAAATCCAGAGCTATTGTTGAATTAAAAGATATTGTGGAAAGAACCTCTAATGATGTTAAAATGCTTGTTAAACATTTTCAAATGGTTCAAACTCAAATTGATCAGCTTATTAAGGTACAAAAAGACTTGCTAGTTAATGCTGCTAAAGAAAAACATGCTTATGAAATTATAACTAGAAGTGGTGCTGCTACCCAGGATCCTCTATATCCTGAGGGGCATCCTAAAATTATTGTGCAGGATTCTCAACAAACTGAAAATTGTGGTACTACTCCTAAGAAAAGGAAAAAGAAACATAAAACTATTGTAGAACCTTCTGAACCTGCTAAAGATCCTAATAGTATATATGTCTATGATGCTGAAACTGAAATCGGTAATGAAGAAAATGATGCTCCTGATAAAGAAAAAGTTGAAGAAGAACCTGAATGGCACACTAAGAATACTAAATACACTAAAGAAGATTTTGTTGCTAAGAAACTTGGCAGTGAAAGAGAGCCTTGGGTCCAAAAACCTATGCTTTCCTGATGACCCACAAGTATAGGGGGTGTATCGCAGTATTTTCGAGGGAAGTGAAACCCAATTTATTGATTCGACACAAGGGGCGACAAAGAATATTTATAAGCCTTAACAACTGAGTTGTCAATTCAGCTGCACCTGGAAACAATCTTGCTCACAGTAGTTTATCAGTAGCAATAGTTTTGTAGTAGGAATAGCAAAGTAACAGCAGTAGTAAAATAAAGACAGCAGTAACAATAGCAGTAAATAGTAGGATTCGAGTGCGGTAGGCATAGGGATGGATGGACGGGTGTTGCATGGACAAGAAAATTCACATAGCAATCAGAACATAGGGCAATTGCAGATAAACGAGATAAAGCATCCAAGTACTAGACAATCCTAGGCATGTGTTCCATATATAGTCATACGTGCTCGCAATGAGAACTTGCACACCATCTTTTGTCCTGCCAGCTCGTTTGCAGCGGGGCCTGAAGGGAACTACTGGCAATTAAGGTGCTCCTTTTAATAGAGAACCGGAGCAAAGCATTAACACTCCGTGAACACATGTGATCCTCACATCAAAGCCATTCCCTCCGGTTATCCCGATTTCTGTCACTTCGGGGCCATTGGTTCCGGACAACAATGTGTGTATACAACTTGTAGATAAGACCATAAACAATACTATCATAATGAATCAATAACATGTTCAAATCTGAAATCATGGAACTCGGGCCCTAGTGACAAGCATTAAGCATAACAAGTCGCAACAAAGTCATAAAGCACTAATAAAAGATACTAGGCACCATGCTCTAACAATCTGATGCCATTACATGAACGATCTCATCCAATCCCTACCATCCCCATAGCCTACAGCGGGGGATTACTCACTCATAGATGGGGGAACATGGATGGTCGATGGATAAGCGATGGTGATGATGATGGCGATGATCTCCTCCAATTCCCCGTCCTAGTAGGGTGCCAGAACAGAGTTTCTGGTGCTGTTTCATGGAATCTGGTGGTGGTGGCGGAGCGGAACTCTTTCTGGAAAAACGTCGAACCCCCCTGAGTTTTTAGGTCAGAAGGCATCTTATAGGCAAAGAGGGAGACCGAGGGGCAGCCTGGGGCGGCGAGACCATGCCCTGGTGTGGCTAGGCCTATCCCGCGCCTAGGGGTGGTCTGGTCAGGCCCTGGCCCCCCTCCGTCTCGTATTCTCGCTTCGTGAGTCTTACGAAAAAATAGGCACTTTGGCTTTTGTCCTGTCCAATTCCGAGAATATTCATTTTCTCACTTTCCTGGAACCAAAAACAGCAGAAAACAGGCAGCTGGCACTGTGGCTCTTGTTAATAGGTTAGTCCAAGAAATCATATGAAAAGTACTCCAAAGTGTGGACAAAACACAAGAAAGTAGATAAAACCAAGCATGGAACATCAAAAATTATAGATACATTTGCAATGTATCAACATCCCCAACCTTAACTCCTGCTCGTCCTCGAGTAGGTAAGTGATAAAAAGAAAGAATAATTTTTGAGGTGACATGCACCATCAAAGACTTGACCAAAGTATTCGTAGACATTCAAAGCTGGGATCATAGTACTTCAATCATAACATGAAAGACAAAGTTCTAGCAATAAGACAAAGAAACTATGTTGCAACATGAAAAGGCACAAACAAAAGATTCATGAATAACAATGCTTTGCAAGACGTTTGTTTGTTTCACATAAAGAAAACATAGCGTAATAGTATTCAGCTTGTCCCCCATAGAGTAGCAAGTATAAATGCAAAGGACACCTTCAAAGTTCATAAGAGTGACTAGATACAAATAGTTTAAAACAAGCAATATCAAGGTATGCATCAATCAACTAGTCTTGGGACAATGCACATAGAACTAAGAATGGCCACTATGCTCTCAAAGTAGGTGCATAAAGGTAGAAGGTGGACACTCAATATAATGGTGGAAGAAAGGCCTTCATAGAAGGAAGCAGGGATTCAAGTCTCATAAAGAGCTTCCAAAAATTATGGTACTTATAGCTTTCAGCTCTCATTGCCCCTATCATAAGCATCTTGAAGTGATTAAGGTTAAAGTGAACAAACTATGGTGTACATGCTTGACGAAGTATAAGTCAGAAATCTCATGTCCCTTGTATAGGAGGGCCGCTCCTCATGCTACTCAAGTTTAGTCACCGGTAAGTTCTTATCATCGTAAGTACATGTGTATCATAGAGAACCGCCAACGGGGTACCCCTTGCCCGATGATACGGAAGAATCCCCATATCAAAATGACAAGGCAAGCAGACAACGAGCATCTCAGCATTCTTCTTATTTACCATGGGAATATGGTGCTTTTTTCTCTCTTTCCTCTTTTCATAATATCTCTTTTTTTTTCTTTTTTCTTTTTTTCTCAATATAGGACTCTTTTTTTTATAAGAAGAATGCTTCATAGACAGCTCATTATGGTTAAGCTGCAGGTTTCCACCATGTCAGCATGGATTAGACCAGCGGCCCAGGCATTTCTCTAACACATTTACATAACTCCATGAACTTACAAGCTCCCCTTTCATTTCACACCGACGACATCCATATACAAAAGAGCATGATATCAACTAGGTACAAGTACCAAGTGCAATGTTGAAAGTGTTCCCCATGAAAGCATGGTTCTGCTAATCCCCAACAAATAAGTGCAAGCATATACAACATAGACGACACAATGGTTCAAGTTTATTAAGGGCAAGAAAAGTAAAAGTGTGCCATCAAGTTCGTGAGAGCTTTAATCACTAGTTTCTCATAACAAGTTTAATTTGGAAGGTAAACAAAAACATGAATATACTTGGAATATCATAAGCTAATAGGTAGGTATGGTGGACTCTTTGGAATAACTTGGTTTAGGGAGTTGGATGCATGAGTGGAACTCATACTTTGTTGTGGAGGCTAGCAAAAGACTGGGAGCGACAAACTAAGAGAGTAGTAATGGCCATAATCATGCAGAGCGACAAAACATCATTGATCAAAGCATAAAGTGATACTACAAGTTGAAAACTAAAGGATCATAAAGGTTTATGGTGACTTGAGATAGTCATAACATGGTGTGAGCATGCGCCAAGTCAACCCAAATAAAGCATCAAAGGAGAATACCACTATACTATGCTTTAATATGCTAAAACAACGCATGATTCATCCAAGGCACATTAAGCAATCTCAATTGTTTATAACAAGTCATGCTACAACAAATAATACTAAGCATAAATCCAAAACAATATCAAGCATGGCAAGAAAAAGCATAGGCCACAGTCAAAAACAAACTCTCTTTACCACTTAAGCATGAGCTTTCCTACTCTTTTCCAAACCAAACCAAACTATTTGAACACCAATGTATGAAAGAGGGGGTCCAACCAATTTATTCAGAAAACTAAGCAAACTAAAACCAAAACGAAAAACGAAAAACGAAAAAGAGGACGCTCCAAGAACAACACAACTGTGCATGAAACAATAAAAATGAAGTGGTTGGAAGAAACCTGAGATTTTTATTGATGAAGAAGCGGATGCCTTGGGAATCACCAAGCTTTGACGCTTGTACTTCTTGGATATTTCTTGGGGTGACACGCATGGCATCCCCAAGCTTGAGATTTAGTCCATCCTTCATCTCATTACTCATTCCTTCCATACACCTGAAATTTTTCCTTCATACAAAACTTCACACGGTCTTTATTAGCAACATTAGTGCACTCAAGATAATAGGTCTTAAGGTTTAGTTCTAACACCAAATAAACTTCCATTAGAACACTAGCTACTATAGCACTTCCCTCAAAAATCTCAATTCCCCAAAAGAACTCAAAAAGGAACCAACAAGAAGCAAATGCAGAAAATGGCAGAAATCTGTCAAAACAGACCAGAAGGTCAAGACGAATTTTTTCGAAGATCTTCTGTTGCTCAAATAAAAATGTGTTGAACTACCGAAAGTTATATAACAACCTGGGGCAGAAGCACAAAAATTCACGCCTCAAAAAGACGTTCAAAGATTTTACACGATTTTTTACGTTGAAGCACAGAAATCTGTTTCGGGACAGCAACTTTCCCAATCACTATTTCTCTCTCATTAGAGGTTACTCTTGGCACAAAAAGCAAATAAAAAGGATAACGAGCGGTTATTACTGAAGTAATAACTTACAAGACTCATCTAAAACTTTTGGGTTATCTCCCAATAAGTACTTTTCTTTAACGCATTTAAGTTAGGCATAAGCGAAAATTAAAATGGATAGAATAGAAGTAAACGGAAATAATCATAGTGAAAACATTGTTTTGTTCAATGAAATCCTTTTGTTAACAAGGTTGATCAGGTCTTGTTACCAAAAAAATTTCATATGGGACAATACTTTGTATTCCACTAATGATTATGTTACCTCAACTTTGATAGCAATGGTCCCAATCATAATAGTTTCAAATTTTTCTCTTGGTATGGGACAATATATTTCTCCAACTTTAATGCCCTCAACATGTTCAATTGAATTCAAACCATAAGTCCTTTCAATCTTCTTGGGAAAATAGACAGTATGGTCCTTGTCATTATCATTGAAGGTCACCTTCCTTTGATTACAATTAATAACAGCTCCTGCAGTATTAAGAAAAGGTCTCCCAAGAATAATAGACATATTATCATCTTCAGGCATAATAGTTTGAGAGGATGCTCACATAAGAAATATGAGTTGAAGTAAAAGAGAGCATCAAGAAGCAAATTCAGAACACATTTAAGTCTAACCCACTTCCTATGCATAGGAATCGTGTATGCAAATAAATTCGCAAAGAACAAAGTGACAGGCATAGGAAAATAAAACAAGAGTAACTTCAAAACTTTCAGCACATAGAGAGGTGTTTCAATACCATGAAAACTTCCACAACCATATTTTCCTCTCTCATAATAATTTTCAGTAGCATCATGAATAAACTCAACAATATAACTACCACATAAAGCATGCTTTTCATGATCTACAAGCACTAGAGCTTTATTATAAACATTTTCAAAAGGATCCTCAGGAACATAACACTCATCCTCCTTTAGTTAGCATGGGGGACCATCAAATAATGTAAGGGATAAAGAGTTACTCATATTAGAAGGTAGGCATGGGTAGCTAATCCATTCTTCCTCCTTTTGTTCATCACTCTCCTCCTCTTTTTCATCTAATGAGATTTCAGGTTCATCAATTTCTTCTTCCATAGAATCCTGCAAGTCATTAGTCTCTTCCATTTGTGGAAAGCATCTATTAATATATTCAAGAATATAGCCATTTTCATCCTTGTAATTATCAAAGCAAAATTTAAGTATACCATAAACCTCATATTTGTAAGGTGAATCATCAATATTTTCAAGCAAACTAGCAAGTTCAAAAGCACCCTTCCAAGCAATAAATTCTTCAATTTGTTCCGCATCATAAAAGTCATAAATTCCTTTAGCATAATAAGATATGGTATCATTATCATTATACTCACATTGAAAAGGGAGGTGTTTATACCTCTTTCTGCAACAAGATTTATCACAGCAATAAGTAACATTATAAGTAGAGCACACGTTTCTAGCAATGGTATACAATTTATCAATTTGTTCCCATAAGTGTTTCCCTTTTTGTGACAAGCGGTGTTCCTTATAATAATATTTTTGATCTTCCGTGAACCCACCTTGCCAATAAGATTCTGTTTCAAAGAAACCAACCATTGACAACAAGCATGATAAAGCAAGACAATAACAGACCAACGAAAATAACAACTAGAGTAGGAACTACTTTTTTTTGTATTTTTGATAAAGAAACAAGCAAACAAGGCAAAAATAAACTTAGCTTGAACAATAGTGATTCCAAGTGGACTTGATAAATAAGCTATGCTCCCCGGCAATGGCGCCAGAAAATAGTCTTGATGACCCACAAGTATTGGGGGTGTATCGCAGTATTTTCGAGGGAAGTGAAACCCAATTTATTGATTCGACACAAGGGGAGACAAAGAATATTTATATGCCTTAACAACTGAGTTGTCAATTCAGCTGCACCTGGAAACAATCTTGCTCACAGCAGTTTATCAGTAGCAATAGTTTTGTAGTAGGAATAGCAAAGTAACAGCAGTAGTAAAGTAAAGACAGCAGTAACAATAGCGATTAAGCAGTAGGGATTCGAAAAGTGCGGTAGGCATAGGGATGGATGGACGGGTGTTGCATGGACAAGAAAATTCACATAGCAATCAGAACATAGGGCAATTGCAGATAAATAAGATAAAGCATCCAAGTACTAGACAATCCTAGGCATGTGTTCCATATATAGTCATACGTGCTCGCAATGAGAACTTGCACAACATCTTTTGTCCTGCCAGTCCGTTCGCATCGGGGCCTCAAGGGAACTACTGGCAATTAAGGTGCTCCTTTTAATAGAGCACCAGAGCAAAGCATTAACACTCCGTGAACACATGTGATCCTCACATCAAAGCCATTCCCTCCGGTTATCCCGATTTACTCGCCGGGGCCATTGGTTCCGGACAACAATGTGTGTATACAACTTGCAGATAAGACCATAAACAATACTATCATAATGAATCAATAACATATTCAGATCTGAAATCATGGCACTTGGGCCCTAGTGACAAGCATTAAGCATAACAAGTCGCAACAAAGTCATAAAGCACTAATAAAATATACTAGGCACCATCCCCTAACAATCTGATGCCATTACATGAACGATCTCATCCAATCCCTACCATACCCATAGCCTACAGCGGGGGATTACTCACTCATAGATGGGGGAAACATGGATGGTCGATGGAGAAGCGATGGTGATGATGATGGCGATGATCTCCTCCAATTCCCCATCCTGGCAGGGTGCTAGAATGGAGTTATTGGTGCTGTTTCATAGAATCTGGTGGTGGCGGCGGAGCGGAACTCCTTCTGGAAAAAACGTCGAACCCGCTTGAGTTTTTAGGTCAGAAGGCATCTTATAGGCGAAGAGGGAGACCGAGGGGCATCCTGGGCTGGACCATGCCTTGGCCAGGCCCAGCCTCACCTGGGGTGGTCTGTCGGCCCCGCCCCCTCATCTCGTGTTGACAGGCTCCGTGAGTCTTCCAGAAAAATAGGCACTTTGGCTTTTGTCCCGTCCAATTCCGAGAATATTCATTTTCTAACTTTCCTGGAACCAAAAACAGGCAGCTGGCACTGTGGCTCTTGTTAATAGGTTAGTCCAAGAAATCATATAAAAAGTACTTCAAAGTGTGGACAAAACACAAGAAAGTAGATAAAACCAAGCATGGAACATCAAAAATTATAGATACATTTGCAATGTATCACTTCCCTGATAAGAAACACAAGTCAAAGGAAGATGAACACTATAACAAGTTTTGTGAGTGGATGAAACCTTTATTCTTGCAAATTCCTTTGACTGATGCTATTAAATTGCCTCCCTATTCAAAGTATATGAAGGATATTGTCTCTAATAAAAGGAAGATCCCTAATGAAGAGATTTCTACTTTGCTTGCTAATTATTCCTTTAATGGTAAGGTTCCAAAGAAACTTGGAGACCCAGGGATTCCAACTATTCCTTGCTCTATTAAAAATAGTTATGTTAGAACTGCTTTGTGTGATTTGGGAGCAGGAGTTAGTGTTATGCCTTTTTCTCTCTATAAGAGACTTCAACTGGAAAAACTAATACCAACTGATATATCTTTGCAAATGGCTGATAAATCTACGACTATTCATGTTGGTACATGTGAGGATGTACCTGTTCAAGTGGCTCATAATTGCTTGATATTAACTGATTTTGTTGTGCTTGAAATGCCTAAAGATGATAATATGTCTATTATTCTTGGGAGACCTTTTCTTAATACTGCATGAGCTGTTATTAATTGTAATCAAGGAAAGGTGACTTTTAATGTTAATGCAAAGGAGCATACTGTCTCTTTCCCCAAGAATATTGATAGGACTTATGGCTTAAATTCAATTGAACATGTTGAGGGCATTCAAGTTGGAGAAATATATTGTCCCATACCAAGAGAAATATATGAAACTATTATGATTGGGACAATTGCTATCAAAGTTGAGATAACATAATCATTAGTGGAATGCAAAGTTTTGTTTCATATAAAATTATTTTGATAACAAGGCCTGATCAACCTTGTTAACAAAGGGATTTTAATGAACAAAACAATGTTTTCACCATGATTATCTTTGCTTACTTTTATTTTATCCATTTTAGTTTTTGTTTTCTCTTACTTTACTCTTATTTTGCTAGTTGCTTGCATATTAGAGTGTCTTAGAACTTCTGAAGTTTTAGTTTTGTTTTGTCATTGCATCATTTCAAAAACATCTTTCTGTCAGAAAATTATTCATCTATACGTGAAAATTGCTCAAAAATAAAGTGTCTCGAAAAATTCCAGAAAATTCATATTAAATTTTTACGTGAAAAAAGGGGCAGAGAAGTGCCTGGAGAGACCAGGGGGGCCCACCAGGCAGGCACACCACCAGGTGGCGCGACCAGCCCAGGGGCACGCCTGGCCATGGTGTGGGCCACCCCTGGCCCTCCACTCACTCTCTCACTTGCCATTGCTTTCTCTCTCCCGAGAAAACACCAGTTCATTTACTCGAAATCATGTTCTTGCTATTCTTGTCCATGATTTTTCGATCTCCTTGCTCAGCCCATCTTTGCTGCTGAAATTTGGAGCATTTGTTCTCTGGTATGTGACTCCTCTGCTTGTCCAAGTAGATTTGTGTTTAGTGGTTTATATCTTGAGTATTTTGCTGCTGTAGGTGACAGGTTATGAGAGATTGTAAGCTTGTTCAATGCTTAGAGATATTGTTTTGATGCATGTTCAGGCCTCTTACAAGTCCCTATGAGTAGTTCCC
This sequence comes from Avena insularis, assembly GCA_023614405.1. Taxonomy (NCBI): domain Eukaryota; kingdom Viridiplantae; phylum Streptophyta; class Magnoliopsida; order Poales; family Poaceae; genus Avena; species Avena insularis. The sequence continues at coordinate 257,284,006 of CM042690.1, read as the reverse complement.
TTCATTATGTATTCACTTTAAAATCACTTGTATAATGGATGTTTAAATTTCAGAATACAAGATGAATGAACACCAACTCAACCAACATGAACTGACGGTGCCTGAGGTTATGAAGGTTCACCGAGAGGAATAAGTTTTTCCTTCCATCTATCCATGCCCTGAATTCATGAGGGCTTCAGGGATTTCTCAGGACTTCCATACTTTAGTTGCTAATGCAGGATTGGAGCATTTTGTGGAAGATGAACCTTGTCAATTTGTGAAACTAACTATGTCTGTAGTGCAGGACTTTCGATTTAGTTGCTCTTTGCCTAACCCCATGGTTCACTACAAAATTTACAATATAGCTGTCGACCTTCCTCTTGATGACTTTTGTGCAGCTATTAAGGTACCTCAGTGGGGATCGTGTGGAAAGATTAAAGAGCGACCTGCACCACTCATGGACTTGTATGCGGAGATTTGCCAAGGGAGCAGCTTCTCAAAGGAGAGTGGGAAAATTCGTAACATTCATCTCCCGTCTATTCGCTACTTTGCTTACTTTATTGCCAAGTGTGTCCTCGCTAGGAAAACTGCTAATAAGTTATCCTCATATGATCTAGCATTCATCTCAGCTGCTTTAAAACGAGATAGGCCTTATAACTTGGGTGCCTTGATAGCTTTACGTCTTGCTACTAACCGCGAGAAAGGTGGAATTTGTGGAGGCTTCATAGCCTCTCGTTTATTAGCTTTAAATGGTGTAGCGCCTCATCATCTAGACCTACAGTTTCCCATAGAGAGGCTTGACCTTAATTCCATGATACAGCATAAATTTGTTTCTTCTTGGGCTAATTTGAGTGATTTGTCTTATGAAATAACCTTTATCAAGATTGGCTAGAGAAGGAGTAAGTTCGAGCGAGTTGTTCTTTTGCCTGCACCTGTTTTGTTTAACCTTGATACCAGGGTAGGATGGTCACTCACCGAGGAAGAACTCGATGCATACCTGGGGGAGCTCTCCCAACAGGAGTAGGATACTGGAAGGGAGGTTACAGATGATTCGGTCCAGCCCTCTAATGAGGGGGAGTCTTCATATCAGCAGCCTACCTACGATTGGGGAGCTTCTTCTTCCCAAGAGCCTAACCATGATCATTCTTACAATGACTCGCCTGCTTGGAACCCTTACCCGCGTTGGGGTTGATACCCACTTAGGCCAAAAGCCTAAGTTTGGGGGGAGGTATACCGACATCACACTCGTCTACATATCATGTTTATTCGGTACTCTGTATATCCATGTTTCGTTCTCTTTTTAGATTTCGTTCTTTCTTTACTTTTGCTTTCTAAAACACAAAAAGACCAAAAATATTTTCGTTGTTTCTCTTTATTTGCTTCTTTTTGCCTTGGTTCGCCTTTTCCTTTTTGCTTTGTTTGAACTATTCGAAAAACCCAAAAAGATTTTGCTTTGCTTGTTTTTCCTTTTTGTTCTTGCCTTTAAAAATCAAAAAAACACCAAAAATATTTGTTGTTCTTTTTTGGTTTTGTGAAGTTCGTTGCAGGGTTCAGTAGTCCTCAGTGGAGTTTGGTTTCATGTTATTATTCAAGCCACACAAGTGAAGGGCAATAATGAGGATTAATGACAACTTGAGGCGTGGTAAGAGGCTGGTAACGGACTCTATTTGTTTTCATTTTTGTACATATACTCATCATTGTGGGCATGCTTAGTCTGTTCATGGAGGGTGTATGTTTATATGGATACTTAGTAGTTCTTTCTTTCTTAATGATTAGCTCCAGTTTGCTATTAGTTTGTAGCATGTCTTATGAATGTTTGCTTGCATTGTTCTATTCATAACTTGGTATGACACTGTGGTATCCTCCTCTGAATGTTTCACTTGAATTGACTTGGCACATGCTCACGCATGCATATGGCTGAAACAATAATCAGTTAAGCCTCGATGAATTATTTTGCCTCAGGGGTCTTGAATCACTTTCATGCCATGATTAATCCTGTTTTGTTGTAAGCATGATTATGACAGTTATTGATCTCTCGTTTGTCGCTCCCTTACTTTTGCTAGCCTTCACTTGCACTGAGTATGAGATCTACTCGTGTTTCCAATTCCCCAAAACCAATATTGCCAAAAGTGTCCACCATACCTACCTATTAGCATCATTTGCTATTCCGTGCATATTCAATATGCCTAGTTTTCTTCCAAATAAAATGTTTGCTTGTTATGAGAAAGTTAGTTAGTCAAGCTCTCACAAACTTGATGGCACACTTTATTTCTTGCACTTAATAAACCTGAACCATTGTGACTGTCCATGAAAGTTATATGCTTGCAAATTATAGGATGGGGATTAGCAGAACCGTGTTGTCACGGGGAATGCTTTCAACACCTATAAATATATACCCAGTTGATATCATGCTCTTTTGTTTATGGATGTCGTCGGTGTGAAATAAAAGGGGAGCTTGTAAGTCCATGTAGTTATGTATGTGTGTTAGAGAAATGCCTAGGCCGCCGGTCTAATCCATGCCTAATCATGGTGGAAACCTGTAGCGTAACCATAATGAGTTGTCTATGAAGCATTCTTCTTATAAAAAAGAGAAAGAGTCGGATATTGAGAAAAAGAGAAAAAGGAAAAAGGAGATATGAGAAAAGAGGAAAGAGAGAAAAAAGCACCATTTTCCCATGGTAAATAAGAAGATTGTTGAGATGCTCGTTGTCTGCTTGCCTTGTCATTTTGATATGGGGATTCTTCCGTATCATCGGGCAAGGGGTACCTGTTGGCGGTTCTCTATGATACGCATGTATTTACTATGACAAGAACTTACCAGTAACTAAAGTTTAGTAGCATGAGGAGCGGCCCTCCTACTCAAGGGATATGAGATTTCCAGTTTATGGTTTGTCAAGCATATAACTCATATTGGACCTCACTTTCACCTTAACCATTTAAAGATGCTTATGATAGGGGCAATGAGAGCTCAAAGCTAATGAGTACCATACTTTCAGCATTTGGAAGCCTTTCAAACTTTTCAAAACCTTTTCATTTCCTTGTTGAGTCTCCACACATTGTATGAGCACTTTCTTGAGAGCATAGTTGTCATTCTTAGTGTAATGTGCTTGTCTCAAAACTTGATTAATTGTGTGATGACTTTGATGCTTGTATCTTTGACATCTTTACTTCTAGTCTTCACTTGAACTTTAGAGGTGCCTTGGCATTTATGTTTGCTCTACAATCAAAGCCAAGCGAAATACCACTCTATCATACCTTTTTATGAGCATCGCAGTGTTGCTTATGTTTATGTTTCATGCTACTTACTATTTTTGAGTTGGAATCTCTTCATAGCTTGCAATGACTATTAAGTAAACTTAGTTGCATACTCTTTATTATGAATTGCCTGAGTAGTTGATCATATGCTGAGAATATATACATCTTATGAAGAAAATGTGTTCATGAAAGTTTCTTTTATCGCACTCAGTTTTCAACTAAATTGCTTGAGGACAAGCAATAAGCTAAGCTTGGGGGAGTTGATACGTCCAAAACGTATCTACTTTCCCGAACACTTTTACTATTGTTTTTTCTTTAAACTTGTGTGATTTGGATACAACTAACATGGACTGACACTGTTTTCAGCAGAATTACCTTGGTGTCTAGTTTTTGTGCAGAAAATCAACTATCAGGAAAAATCCTGGAAAATATGCCAAAAATCCTATTTCACCAGAAGACTCACGGAGGCGAAGGCGAGGAGGCCACGAGGGCCCACACCACCTAGTCAAGACGGCGGGCCAGGCCGTGCCTAGGGGTGGTGTGGCTGCCTCGGTCACCCCCTCGGCCTCCCTCTTCGCCTATAAGTTGCCTCTTGACCTAAAAACCACCCATGATATTGAAGACGGTTATGTAGAGATGACCTAAAAACCACCCATGATATTGAAGACACTACTACACCTATCAGTTCACCTGAGTCTAGAGAAAGCTATGATATTGAAGACGGTTATGTAGAGATGACCGATGAATTTATTAAAGAATGTCAAAACACCCATGATAGGAGTGCTATTAAGAGTCTCCTTGAGAGGCGTACTATAAAACCCAAATTGTCTCCTAATGCTAAGTTTGTTGCATCTCCCATAAACATTAAAGATAAGGATTATGATTTCTCTATTGATCTATCTTACATAACTATTGTTGAGAAAGAACCTTTTTGTGGGACTAAGAATGAAAGTGCGGTAGCACATATGACTAAGCTTTCTACCATGAGTGGCCTATTTTCTGATGATATTAAGATGCGCACCTACTTTGTGGCTAAAATTTTCTGACGAGGTTTAATCTCGTCAATGCCCATTGTTATGGACTTGGGTTTTGGAGAAGATGGGAATGCTGGAGATCGTGGCACGGTTAACTGACAAGCAACCAGGGGACACGAGATTTACCCAGGTTCAGGCCCCCGGAGGGAAAACCCTACTCCTGCTTGTCTGCTCTTGATTACGGCGGAACCGAAGGTTACAGGGTGCGCAGATTCGATCTGGCGTGGATGCGTGTGCGAAAGTATGAGTCTGGTCGATCTAGGACGTGCCCTCCTGGCCTTTATATAGACTTAGGCAGGTCCCGGGCGTAGTCCTAGTCGGTTACAAGTTCTAGGGTTTTACCCCTTTGAATTTCCTATCTCCGCTAGTCTTGCTCTCCAAGGATCGAAGGCGTCATGGGCCTTGGCCACCCGAAAATCTTCATGGGCCAGCGTATGTCTGCCGTGGGCCTTCCTTGGGCTGGACTAGGTATGCTGAAGTTACGCACGTAGGGTATAACCATGTCAAGAGCCTCGAGTGATCGGTCGAATCGTAGATTCTACCGAGGACTCTTCCATCCTTCGGAGCAGTTATATGTTAATAGTATATGTGTGTAGGGATTGTTGATGCGTGTACGACTCACCCGACGGATCAGTCGATTAAGCATCTTAGGACGAAACAACACGATCTTCTTCAGGTTCGGGTCCCTCAACCCGACCTGGAACATATCTTTGGCGTAATTCACTCAGGCGCGGAGGACTTACAGGAGTGGAATTCCAGTGATTTTAATTGGTGTACCCAACGCGTCCGTCGGGATTTTTCATCATATCTGCTGATACGGATTCATACTAGCAGAGCGCATCAAAAGTGCGTTGTGCCATCAGATGATATCTGTAGGTCTTATCTTTGCGTCGCAGAGGCAGCATCCGAATGTTTATCACCGCGGAGGTGTTTCGGGTGGCCAAGGAGGATGTTACTCACTTAGCATTAATTGGGGCAGAGTTGCCGAAAAGTTTTGCGTGCTGATCCGAAAGATCGCAGTCGAAGATTTCATAGGGTGCGCGACCAGCGCTCCCTATGGGGAGTGTCTGTTTGAGTCGTAGACTCGAACGGAGACTTTTAGTTCAAGCATTGTTTCAATCATTAGGTCCGCAGGACTCGAAAATTTTCGGATGCTTAAATCCATCCTCCCTATGGGAGTAGCCCCCGAGTCCGTAGTGGAGTCGTAAACTCGACGAGGACTCGAGAAATAATTTTGTCCTCATTTGTTCTGGTGCGCTGCCAGCGCCCCGATAGGAGTAGCCCCCAAGTATTTAGTCGAATCGTAGATTCGAGTGAGTACTTTTAGCTGTGGAGCCGAAGTGGTGCTAGTATAGCTTTTGATGACGTCAGTGCTTACGATCGATGACCTCAAGCGTCTGCTGCGCCAGAGATGACTTGACTGGACGAAGCGTGGGTCCCATTTGCTGACTTTGAATTGACCGGTCACGCGCAGCGTGGAGATGATTACGGCGTCTCCTCGATTTCCGCACGTAGTGGACGGCGTGGTAACGACGGTTCGTTTTGGTGCTGACACGTGTACGGCCAGATCTACCGTTGGCGTTAGGTCTTCTCGATGGACGGCCAGCGTGCGTCGTCTTCGCTGTTATAATCCCTGGTGAAATCGTGGTTTGTTTTTCACCGCAGCAGTTCATCTATTCACTGCCCCCTCGTTCTTGAGCTATTCTTGCTGCGCGCTAAGAGTTTCCTCCACATTTCCTTTGTCTTTCTTCGTTGGCAACGCCACCACCGCCGTAGCGTCATGGGGAAACCAAAGAAGTCCTCATCTGCAGGTGGGACCAGCGCCGCCGGAGGCAAGAAGGGCACCGCCACTGCTCGCGTCTCCGACGGTGGCTGGCGGCGATCAGAAACGCGGGAGAGCGATCTCCGCAAACTACGCGAGCGGAGCCTGATCCCGCAAAACACGACGGCCGTGAGACTCCCCGGCAATGAGGTAATCCCCCGTCCCCCATCTGGGTATCGGGTTATGTTTGTTGCCTTCATGATTCGCGGGTTTTCTTTTCCGGTCCATGACTTCCTTCGTGGACTGCTCTTTTTCTATGGGGTTCAACTCCATCATCTCTCTCCCAACTCCCTTCTTCATATTGCGTGTTTTATCACGCTTTGCGAGTGTTGGCTTGGCATTGAGCTGCACTTTGGCCTCTTCCGGAAGCTTTATTCCGTGAAGAGGCAGTCTGGTTCGGATGGTGTGTATCCCATTGGGGGTTTCATCATCTCCCTCAGTCCCAATGTGCAATTCTTTTCCTTTTCCATGTCCGAATCTGTCCAGTACTGGCGGAGGAAATGGTTTTACATCCGTGACTCCGTACTGCCTGGGCAAGATTTTGGTCTCGTTCCTTTTGACCCCTCCCAATTGATTGAGAAGAAAAGATCCTGGAAAAACCAAATCTTAGACGGTGAAGTGGCGGAGATAGAGGCCTTGTACCGTCGGGTAGGGGATCTCCAATTGATTCCTGAGAAGGAGGTGAACGGTGTCGACATCATCCGGACGTTTCTTGAGCGTCGGGTGCAGCCTCTCCAAGTGAGGGCGCATCCGATGTTTCTTTACTCTGGGCGCCGTGATCCGACGAGGGTTTCGAGTGAGAAAATCTCCGAGGTGGAACTTGACAAGGCTCTTCGCGCGCTGTTGAAGTTCAAGGCCGACGAGGGACTCCCGGAGAAGTCGCTGACTCCTCCCTTTTCTTCGACGTTGGCCGTGCCAAAGGTGTAGATTTATGCACGTAGTGCTCCCCTTTTTTGTTGGGTGTTTATTTGTGTCCTTTGTTTGCTAACAAAGTTTCTTCTCATCTTGTAGAGCTTCAAAGTGCCGGGCATGGCACCACCATTGCCCGAAAGGTATCCGAATGCCCCGGATAATGAAGTGGTGGATTCCGTGTCCGAGCTACCGTCAGCGCGATCCCCAGCGGAGGATGCCGACGAATCGAGTGAGGACCATTCGCGCAAGCGATCACGGAGCTCGAGCGAGTCTTCGGATGCTTCAACTCCTCCGACTCCCAGAAATCCTCTGGGCCTTGAGCGTCATGATGATGTTCATGGGGTTCTTCCTCTCCTTCCTCGCCATTCCTGCGGCGGGCTGTTGCTCCGCACCCGCCAGCAAAGCGGAAGAAGGAAGAGAAGAAGGAGGAGAAGAAGGAAGAAAAGAAGGAGGAGAAGAGGGCCCGAAGGGCTTCTCCTATCTTCGACCTGAGCGTGTTGGGATCGTAAGTTTTCTTGTTGCCACTGTTGTCCTTTTCTTTTTATGATGTTTGCACCTGTGCTGATTGGCTTCGTATGCAGGCAATCCTCCGACGGCTCCAGTGATGGTGCGGGGGAGATGATGGGGGAGTCGAACATTGCGTCGCCTCCTCCTCAGACGGTGGCGACTTCGGGTGACGCTGCGCCAGTTCCTCCTGTGTAGGAGAGGCTGGTGGTTGCACCTCAGAATTTAGCAGGCGGGCCTGCAGGTTCACCGTCGGAGCACGTAAGTTTTTCTGCTTGATGTTACGGGGGGAGCCCCCGAGTGTCTTCGTATGCTGATGTTGTTTATGCTTCTTTGTGTTGGGCGTAGCCCCCAAGTCCTGCTCTTACTACTATTGCCTGTTGCTGCAGCCTTTTGTCCAAGAGGCCAAGCGGCTGGTGGAGGAACGCCTGACGCTGGAGGCGAAACTGCGGCAGCTTCAAGGTATTTGTCTGCCTTGTAGTACTTCTCTTGCTTATCCTGGTCCTGTTCTTTGACGCTTGCTTGTTGTAAATGCAGAGGAGCATAACAACTCTCTCCGTGAGGTCGATGCTCTGAAGAAGAGCCTTGTGTCAGGCCAAGTAAGGCCCTGGGGCGAGAGAGCGCCTTGAGCTGGAGCTGACGAAGGCAGCCGAAGCGAAAGAGCGTTTGCAGCAGGAGGCCGCAGATCGTGAAGAGCAGCTGGCCACCGTTGCGGCTGCTCGTGAAAAAGGGGTGGCGGAGAAGCTCATGGCTGCTGCCAAGGCTATTTCGGGTGAGCGCTAGCTTTGGTACTTGCTTCTTTTTCTGCGGATCTTCTTCTATGTTGCCTTTCTTCATGTTTTCTTCTTTTTTGTCTCAGATGCCGCAGGCATCGAGTTTAATGGTGCTCGGAGCACGGAGTGCTCTAGATGATGCCATCAGTAGCGGTCAAGACCGCCGCAGACCATCGTCAACTCCTTGCCAAGGCGAAAGAGGTCCTTGGTCGCTTCTACCAGAGCTCTTCCCGGGCGCACGCACCCTTGAAGACGTGGGTGCCTCGGCAGAGGCTCTGTCACCGGTTACCGCAGCGCATAAGCGCAAAGCGTAAGGGCATCGGCGCGTCCGTCGGGCTGGCGATGGCCCTGGCGGCTGGTGCAGAGCTGGACCTGCCCCAGTTACATTTCACGGATGCCGGGCCGCAGATGGATCCGAGGTAGCCTTCGCCGCTTACTCCGCTTGCTGCACGATATGGGCCCAAGCTCATTGACTTGTTGTCCGAGTATGCATTGCGGACGGCGAGGCCAAAGCTAGCGCGGTTCTGAGGCGACTCAGTGTCCTCCGCCTTAGGCATAGTAGACGTAGGGTAGTTTGTAGTCTATTTTTGTTGTAAATATCTTTTGTAGTATCATCCTTGTGCCATGTAGTGGCCTTATATACTTTAATGAATTCCTCCGAGTTGTGCTCTATTCTTGGCTGAATGTCTGTGTGTCTTCTTTTTTCTGCTGCTATAGGTTCCTTCGGGTGCTGACCCGGTTGACACTTCATCCGCAAATCCCTTGCGACCATCATTGGATGATTCCTCGCAGCTTGCTTTCCTTCGAGATCGCGTGCGCAGCTTGGAGAGAGATTTGCTTGGGTTACGCGGTCGCGCTGACGTTTGGAAATCCAAAGCAGACCGTGGTGCAGCCAGAGAGGAGTATTTGATGGCGGAGCTGGGTCGGCTGTCCGAGCAGCTGCAATGTAAGTTGATCCTTCTTTCGGGCTGTAGCTCAGTTCTTGGTGAGCTGAGCCTGGCCTTACTCTTGTTTTGTGCGGTTGTCGCAGGTGCCAATCTTGCTCCGAGGGAAGAAAAGGAGCGTATTGCTGTTCGAGTCAATTGCTTGACTCAACAGGACATGGAGGCCGGCGGCTTCTTCTGCATGGATCGTGATCGTGCCATAGTTCTGGCGACGGTGCAGGATCGTGTCTACCAGGTTTCGCGGGTGCTCCGCCAGGTGCAGACATCGCTTTCCTCGGTGCTGCATGTCATGTTCCCGTTGGATGTCGTGCCAACGACCCTTGCAGGTCTTCTGACGAAGTTTCGGAGTGCCAGCAATGTCAAGGAGCTGGTGCGGCAGCAGCTCGTCGCAGGGGTGAAGGCTGCCTTGTCTCTTGTGAGGGTGCACCGCCCTGATGTAGATTTGGCTGTTGTGGCGACTGGTCCACCTCCTCGACCAGATGGTGGTGAGTGGAATATGCTTCCGCATTACGCGGCTGTAAGGCAGTATGCCGAACAGATTGTAGATTTGTTTGAGCAGCGTGCTCAGGTTATTCTTCAGAATAGGTAGTACCTGAAAATAAACAGATAGATGTAAAATTTGTATATTGCGGCTGGGCGTGTATGTGCCCTTTGTTGGCGAGCACGCAGTGCTTTGATTTAGTACGTGCCCTTTTCGTTTGCCTGACATGGTCAGCTACTCAGGTGTACACGTTTTGTCCTCAGTCGATGAAATCGTGAGGTGGGGGGAGCCCCCGAGTGCGTTTGTAGCGTGTAATAAAGTTGCAGAGAAATAGTCAACCGAAGGTTGGGGCGAGACACTTAGCTTTATTTGTATCGTAATGGAGGAGGTACATGGTTCGGCTGAGTAGCCTTGGCTGTAAGCCTTGTCGAAAGTAAAAAAGGGGGTACATTGCTATGGGTAGAATCGTCGCAGGTGCGAGATGTTCCATGGGTTGGATTATGCGACTCCAGACTCCACGTGCTTGAGGCGATAGGCGCCACCTGGGATGACCTCGGTGATGGCATAGGGTCCTTCCCATGGTGACTCGATTTTATTCGGTCGCTTTTGCTTAAGTCGCAAGACGAGGTCTCCTTCGACGAAGGACCTTGGGCGCAGCCGGCGGCTATGGTAGTTGCGGAGAATTTGCTGGTACACCGCTGATCTAGCTGCTGCTATATCCCGTGCTTCGTCGAGTGTGTCGACGGCATCTTCGAGTGCAGCCGTGGATTCGGCTTTGCTGTAAGCGACGACTCGTGGAGCCTGGTGGCGTACTTCGGCTGGTAGCACGGCCTCAGCTCCGTGCACCATGAAGAACGGTGTGTAGCCGGTGGAGCTGTTTGGCATTGTCCGTAAGCTCCACAGGACAGACGGTAGCTCTTTCGTCCAGTTTCTGGCTTTGTGCTCGAGTGAGCTCATGAGGCGCTTCTTGATGCCGGCGCCGATTAGACCGTTGGCCTGTTCCACTTGCCCGTTTGTTTGCGGGTGTGCCTCTGAGGCATACGTGATGTTGATCCCGAGGCCTTCGCAGAAGTCCTGGAATTCTTCGAAGATGAAGTTCGATCCGTTGTCGGTGATGATGCTGTGTGGTACGCTGAACCTGTAGACAATGGATTCGAAGAATTTGACGGCAGTTTTGCCCTTCTGGTTGGTGACTGGCATTGCCTCGATCCACTTGGTGAATTTGTCGACTGCGACCAGGAGGAAGACGTGTCCTCCCTTCGAGGATTTTGGCAGTTTGCCGATCATGTCGAGGCCCCATTGGGGAAAAGGCCAGGCTATGGGTATGGGTCGAAGTTCGGACCCATGTGCGTGCGGTTTGTCGGCGAACCGTTGGCACCCGTTGCATCTTTGGACGATGTCCTTCGCGTCGCTCATGGCCGTTGGCCAGTAGAATCCTACTCGCAGAGCTTTGGCGACGAGGGAGCGGCTACCTGCGTGGTGGCCGCAGATGCCCTCGTGGATATCTTGGAGTATGGCTTTGTCGTCATTGATGGTGACGCACCGTTGTAGTACGCCCGTAATGCTGCGTTTGTATAGCTCGCCGTTGATGATGGTGAAGGCTTTTGACCGACGAGATATGCGTCGGGCATCTGTTGGGCTATCTGGCAATTCTCCGTTATTAGGAACTAGAGGTATGGACGTGTCCAAGTTTCATCGATTGCCATGACCTGCATCAGGTTGACCATGGCAACTTCGGTATCCAACTTTTCGGGTCCTTCATGACCTTCGGGTAGCGTAGCCCCCGAGTGTTCTGCTTCTTCGGGTGATCCCTTGGGGAATTTCCGCTTGATGGATGGCACGCAGATCTGTTCTAGGAACACACCTGGTGGTACCTTTGCACAAGTGGAGCCGATGTTGGCGAGTCTATCGGCTTCCTCGTTGCTCTCTCTTCCAACGTGTCGATGTTCGCAACCGTCGAATTCTCCTTCGAGTGCATTGTATAGCGCGCGGTACGCGATCATGTTTTTGGCGTGTGCGTCGCACTCATTCATCGTCTGCTGTACGACAAGGTTGGAGTCACCGTAGATGACCAGGCGCGTTGCGCCACATATTTTTGCCATCTTCATGCCATGGATGAGGGCTTCGTATTCGGCCTTGTTGTTGGAGGCTCTGAATTTCATCCGAAGGACGTACTTCATCTTGTCACCTTGCGGGGAGGTCAGTATGACTCCTGCCCCTGCTCCGGCATCGTGTTTGGAGCCGTCAAAATGCATTGTCCAGGACTGCGACATGTCTGGGGTGTCAGGCAGCTGCAGCTCCATCCAGTGCACCAGGAAGTCCGGAAGGACTTGAGTGTTATTGCGTGTCACTTCTCGTAGATGATGTCCAGGGGTGATAGTTCAATGCCCCACAGGGCCACGCGCCCTGTGGCCTCTGGGTTATTCAGGATGCTGTTTAGGGGTGCCTCGTTGACGACCATCACCTGATGCTCCTGGAAGTAGTGGCTCAGTCGTCGAGCCGTCATGAACACGCCGTAGGCCAGCTTACGTAGTGCGGGTACCGCTGTTTTGTTGAAGTGAGAACCTCGCTGAGGTAGTAAATTGGGCGTTGTACCCGTGGGTCTTGCCTTCTTCGGTCGTTCGACCACGAGTGCATCTTGACCACACGGTGTGTGGCTGCTATGTACAGCAACAGGGGCTCGCGCTCTTTAGGCGTGACCAAAACTGGCGAGGTGGAGAGGAGCCGCTGAGGCTTCGAATGGGTCGTTGGCTCGTGTCCACTCGAACTTGTGCGCTTTGGCGCAGCTTGGTAAAATGGTAGGGCCTTCGCCCATGCGGTGATGAACCTGCTTAGTGCCGCTACTCGCCCTGCGAGCTGCTGAACGCCCTTGAGGTTTTTCGGCTTCTCCATTGTCATGATAGCTTTGATTTTCTTCGGGTTCGCTTCGATCCCTCGTTGAGAGAGGAAGTACCCGACCAGCTGACCCGAGGGGACGCCGAAGGCGCACTTTTCTGGATTGAGCTTGATCCTGTAGCGATCAAGGTTGTCGAACGTCTCGCAGAGATCGTCGATAAGTGTTCTTGCCTCCTTGGTTTTTATGACTATGTCGTCGACATAGACTTGGACATTGCGACCGATCTGGTCCTTGAGGCAGGCCTGCATGCATCGCTGGTACGTGGCACCCACGTTCTTTAGCCCGAAGGGCATTGTGTTGTAGCAGTATACTCCGAAAAGTGTGATGAACGCCGTTTTCTCTTGATCTTCGACCTTGAGTCGAATCTGGTTATAGCCTGAGTAGGCGTCGAGGAAGGAGAGTTTCTCACAACCTGCAGTCGAATCAATGATCTGGTCGATCCGAGGAAGAGGGAAGTGGTCCTTAGGGCAGTGTTTATTTAGTGACGTGAAGTCCACGCACATCCGCAGGATGTCCGTGTCCTTCTTCGGGACCATCACCGTGTTTGCCAGCCACTCGCTTTCCTTGATTTCCCGGATGAAGTCTGCTGCGAGTAATCTGTTGATCTCCATGCCGATAGCTTCGGCTCGTGGCTCCGACAGTCTTCGGATGGACTGCTTGACTGGCTTGGTGTCTGGGAAGACATTGAGTGCGTGCTCGGCGAATTCTCTGGGAACTCCTAGCATGTCCGCAGGACACCAGGCGAAGATTTCCCAGCGCTCACGGAGGAATTCGACGAGCGCGCCTTCCTATGCGGTGCTGAGGTCGTTGGCGATCAGCGCCGTCTTGGAGGCATCCGTTGGATGGACCTGCACTTTCTTGGTGTTGATGGTGGAGTCGAAAGACATGTCAGGTGCGTTCTGCTTTGTGACTGGGGGTAGCCCATTGTCCGTCACCTCGCGGAGCCTTACAAGCTCGTCTTGCATGCCGAAAGACTGGGAGATTTTGTTGAAATCCCTGTTGCATTGGTCCGATCGGGTGAAGCTCCCGTGAACTGTGATGACGCCCCTTGGTACTGGCATCTTGAGTAGTAGGTATGCGTAGTGTGGGACGGCCAGGAACCTTGCGAATGCTACACGTCCAGGATGGCATGGTATTGCGACGGCCAGTCCACCACTTCGAATTCTAGGAGCTCGCCGAAAGTTGTCCGGCTTCGAAGATGACGCCGAGCCCTATTTTGCCTGGGGGAAGATTCCTTCCTCGACAATGCCGTGGAACGTTGTGTCCGATTGTTCCAGGCTGCATTGCGGGATCCGCATAGCTGCTAGAGTGCTTGCGAACATTAGGTTGATGCCGCCGTCCATGAAGACGCGACTCATCTCGAAGCCTCCGATCTGCGCCTCCAGCACCAGGGCAGCATGACCTGGGCGAGGGATCTGGCAAGGGTGATCCGCGCTAGTGAACGTGATGCAGGGCTCCGATCCGCTGAGGTACTCAGGGATTGCAGGCGGAGTTGCCACGGCCAAGTTGATTTGTCGGGTGATTTTCTTCTGCACCCTGTTGGTGGGGCGTCCCTTTTGGATCATACTTAGCGCTCCCTTTGGTGGGGGGTATGCGACCCCGGCGTTGTTTTGCGCTGGTGCGACTGGTTGATTTGGGCCTCCAATAGGCGGCGGTGGAGGAGCTCCGTGTGCTATTTCACCTGGCGCAGGTGCGTTTCCGAACACAGGAATTGGAGCTTGTTGCCTCATCTGCATCATGCCTTCACTGAGTTTCTGGAACTCGCGGTAGTCCTTGAGCATGTGGCTAGCTTTCTTTTTGCCATCTTGTTTGTCGATGTAGAAGTGGATGGTGCATGGACCAAAGTTTGTCGAATGCTGAGGTCGAGGGTCGCGTCATGGCGTTGCCACGATCGCGTTGGTCGTCCGCTGTCGCGAAGTTTCGCGGTATCCTCCGCTGTTGCAGCTGTTGTCGACGGGCGGTCGGCGAGCCGGCTGCGACCATGTCGGGTCCGTCGCGTCCTCGTGAGACGCGATCTCCTCTTGCTGCGTAGCGTCTTCGCCGTAGCCGTCCTCTTCATCTGATTGTGCCCGTTGGATGCAATCTTCGCCGCGCCAACTGGCGATTTCCATGAGGTGGTCGAGTGTCTTGGGCTTTACACGCCCAAGTTCCTCCTGAAGTCTGGCGCTTGACGCCGCCCCTCAAGGCGTCGATGGCCCTTTCTTTGAGATGTGTGCTGCGGAGTTCTTGGTTGTAGACCAGCGTAGTATGTATGAGCGAATAGATTCACCCGTTCTCTGAGTGCGGGCTCGCAACTCTTCGATTGAGGCGGGCCTCTTGCTGGTGCCTTTGAAATTTCGGATGAAGCTATAAGCGAGCTCCTCCCAGCTCCGGATGGATCCTGATGATAGGCTGCTAAGCCAGACCCGCGCCCTTTGTCACCGCGGTGAAGGCATTGCATGGCGGTTTCTTTGTTGCCTCCGTGAAGCTTGACGGATGATGATGGTCACTAAGCCAGGACTTTGGATCTTATGCCGTTGAACTTCGGAGTATCCGGCGAAGCTTGAAGTTGCGTGGCATCTGTTCGCCGGACGGATCTGCTGAAGCATCGAGCCCCGCAGAGAGTTCTCCTTCGTCTTCATCCATCTCAGATTCAGCAGTATGCGCGCTTGGCGCGTGCTTTGTCGATCTTGCGCTGTGTAAGCTTGTCTCGGCGTCAGAGTCGCGTTTATGGCGGTGCGAGCTCTTCTTCCTTCGAGGAAGATCGTGTTCCTCTTCATCTTCGGATGAGGGAGTGGGGCTCCCGCGCTGGCCGGAGCTTTTCTTCGCTCCGTAGGAGCGTCTTCGTGGAGCGCAGCTCCGATTAGTCCTAGTCCGGTGAGTGCGGACCTATGCATGGCCTTTTTGGGTCCCCCTCCGGAGGTGGGTGAGCCGCGAGATACGCAGTGGCTGCCATGATTGCAGCTTGTGGCGTCTTCGGTGTTATGTTGCCGTCAGCGTCCATATCCATGAACGATGTGTGGAGAGTTCGTCACGCCATGCCGCTCCTTCGGTCCATGTTTTCCACCCGAGCGGTGCTTGTTTCCCTGGTTTCCGCTTGTGCTAGAGCCGGGTCCCATGGCGGAGAGCGCAGCTCGTCAAGACCGGACTCGAGAGGCTGCTTTCTGCGCTTGTCGGCGTCCCTGCATCTTGACTTGCTTCTTGTGCTCCTCGATGAGGAGGTAGTGGTATGCCATCGAGGTCACGTGAGGAGTCCAGAGGTAGGACTATTTCGCTGCGACGGCGGGCTGCTTTCACCCATCCTTCTTTGCTAAGTTGGATGAGGTGGCCCCTGCTTTTCGCCGTTTCCACCGCTTTTCGCTGCTTTCCGCCTGCGGGTTGGGGTTGGGCGCGGGTTAGGCGCTTCTAGTCGGTTTGATGATCGCGCGCATGATAGCGCCTGCAGATTGGTTGGCTGCTGCCGTAGCTTTCGGATCCGTAACCGTAGGTCCCTTCATCCGAAGGTGGATCGCACAGATCGGAGTTGCAGCTGCTGCCGCTGTAGAACTCATCTGTTGATGGTGACGTGCGTAGCACGGGGTGCGGAGCCCATGAAGCGGCCTGATGGATGGCACGGGCACCCGCTCAGGGAGGCGGAGGTGCCGCTTGTCCCACCCGGAAGCGAAGCTCGAACAGAATTTCGAGTCCGTCCGCCACGGGCTCGAAATCCTTCATGGTATCCGGCGAGTGGGCGGTGAAGTCGAAAGCGCCAAGAGGAGGTGATTCTCCATCGCCGGAGTTGTAGATCGATCGGTCGGAACCATGACCGCACAATCAGCAGCCCCAATTCCCACAGACGGCGCCAATTGACGAGGTTTAATCTCGTCAATGCCCATTGTTATGGACTTGGGTTTTGGAGAAGATGGGGATGCTGGAGATTGTGGCACGGTTAACAGACAAGCAACCAGGGGACACGATTTACCTGTTCAGGCCCCCGGAGGGAAAACCCTACTCCTGCTTGTCTGCTCTTGATTACGGCGGAACCGAAGGTTACAGGGTGCGCAGATTCGATCTGGCGTGGATGCGTGTGCGAAAGTATGAGTCTGGTCGATCTAGGATGTGCCCTCCTGGCCTTTATATAGACTTAGGCAGGTCCCGGGCGTAGTCCTAGTCGGTTACAAGTTCTAGGGTTTTACCCCTTTGAATTTCATATCTCTGCTAGTCTTGCTCTCCAAGGATCGAAGGCGTCATGGGCCTTGGCCACCCGAAAATCTTCATGGGCCAGCGTATGTCTGCCGTGGGCCTTCCTTGGGATGGACTAGGTATGCTGAAGTTACGTACCCGTAGGGTATAACCATGTCATTTTCCCTTTCTCGCTGAAAGGAGAAGCTAAAACTTGGTTGAATAATTTACCTTCTGGATCTATTGATAGCCCAGATTGCTTGATTAGTACCTTCCTTCAGAAATATTTTCCTCCTAGTGCTAGACATGCTATTTTGCAGCAACTTTTTGATTTTAAACAGGGAGAAAAAGAGATATTGACTGAATCATGGGCAAGGTTTTGTGCTTTGATTCATGCACAGGCTGGATATCCATTACCTAAGAATGAGCTTCTTGACAATTTTATAATGTACTAACTGAAGAATCTAGGACATAACTAGATAGTTGTGCTAATTGTGTTTTCAGGAATAGGACTCCCAAGGAAGCTGAGGAATTAATGGCTAAAATAAGCAAGAATTATGAAGATTGGACTCCTCCTGAACCAGCTATACCTGAGACAACTATACCTGAACCAACTATCCCTACACCTATACCAACATCAAAGAAGAGGGGAGTTATCGAACTAAATGATGAAGTGATGAAGGAAGCTAAGAAATGTCTTAAGGAGAAGGGAATTAAAGCTGTAGACGTCAAGAATTTACCTCCTATAGAAGAATTATGTAAGCCAATATCCCACTCATCCACTATTGAGGTACACTCTCTCCAACATTTTTATGAAGGTGATATTCCTTACTCTAAACCTCCTGATCAATGCTTAGAAGAATTTGATGTTTTTATTGTTAAGCAGGATAATTTCAATAAAAGGGTGCAAAATCATTTAATGGAAAACTCTAGAGCTATTGTTGAATTAAAAGATATTGTGGAAAGAACCCTAATGGTGTTAAAATGCTTGTTAAACATTTTCAAATGGTTCAAACTCAGATTGATCAGCTAATTAAGGTACAAAAAGACTCTTGCTAGTTAATGCTACTAAAGAAAAACATGCTTATGAAATTAGAACTAGAAGTGGTGCTGCTACCCAGGATCCTCTATATCCTGAGGGGCATCCTAAAATAATTGAGCAGGATTCTCAACAAACTAAAAATTGTGGTACTACTCCTAAGAAAAGGAAAAAGAAACATAAAGCTATTATAGAACCTTCTTAACCTGCTAAAGATCCTAATAGTATATCTGTCTGTGATGCTGAAACTGAAATCGGTAATGAAGAAAATGATGCTCCTGATAAAGAAAAAGTTGAAGAAGAACCTGAAAGGCACACTAAGAATACTAAATACACTAAAGAAGATTCGGTTGCTAAGAAACATGGTAGTGAAAGAGAGCCTTGGGTCCAAAAACCTATGCCTTCCCTGATAAGAAACACAAGTCAAAGGAAGATGAACACTATAACAGGTTTTGTGAGTGGATGAAACCTTTATTCTTGCAAATTCCTTTGACTGATGCTATTAAATTGCCTCCCTATTCAAAGTATATGAAGGATATTGTCTCTAATAAAAGGAAGATCCCTAATGAAGATATTTCTACTTTGCTTGCTAATTATTCCTTTAATGGTAAGGTTCCAAAGAAACTTGGAGACCTAGGGATTCTAACTATTCCTTGCTCTATTAAAAATAGTTATGTTAGAACTGTTTTGTGTGATTTGGGAGCAGGAGTTAGTGTTATTCCTTTTTCTCTCTTTAAGAGACTTCAACTAGAAAAACTAATACCAACTGATATATCTTTGCGAATGGCTGATAAATCTAGTACTATTCCTGTTGGTATATGTGAGGATGTACCTGTTCAAGTGGCTCATAATTGCTTGATATTAACTAATTTTGTTGTGCTTGAAATGCCTGAAGATGATAATATGTCTATTATTCTTGGGAGACCTTTTCTTAATACTGCAGGAGCTGTTATTAATTGTAATCTCCCAAATAACAGTTGTAATCTCCCAAATAACAGTTGTTCATAACAGTTCCATCTCCCAAATAACAGTTGTTCATAACACGTTCAACAATTTTTATAGGTATTTTAAAAGAGATGCTTTCAGTATGTGGATTTAAAATATCACAAGTAACATTAGAATTACCACATATGGGAGATAAAGTATCATCAGAGCAAATTTTCTTCTTTAAAGTTGGGGAACTAAAAAGATCATTTTCATAAAAACTAACTTCCCCAAGCTTAGACGTTTCCATAGCATTAGTAACAAAGGTGTTCAAAAGATTCATACTAATCACATTGCTATTAGCATGCAAAGAAAGTTCCATGGGTTTTTTAATTTTCTTTTCAGACAATTCATGTTCTACATTAGGAAAAATACTAAAAATCTCTCTAAATTTGTTGTTGTTTTCCATTAAGCCTAACTAGTGAAAATAAAAACAAGAAACAAAAAGACAAAATTGCAGAATCTAAAGAAAATAACTTCGAGCACTCACACCGGAGGGTGTGAGTACCTTTTACCTTACCTCCCCAGCAACGGCGCCAAAAAATAGCTTGATGTCTACGCACTTCTATTCTTGTAGACAGTTGTTGGGCCTCCAAGTGCAGAGGTTTGTAGAACAGCAGCAAGTTTCCCTTAAGTGGATTCCCAAGGTTTATCGAACTTAGGGAGGAAGTGGTCAAAGGTATCCCTCTCAAGCAACCCTGCAATCAAGATACAAGAAGTCTCTTGTGTCCCCAACAAACCCAATACACTTGTCAGCTGTATAGGTGCACTAGTTCGGTGAAGAGATAGTGAAATACAAGTGGTATGGATGATTATAAGTGGTAACGGTGCTTGAAAATAGCTTGATGGCGTGGAAGAGACTAAAGGAAAACTGAAATAAAGATAGCAGCAAGCAAACATGTAACAGATCTAGTTGCAAACGGTGTTTCAATGCTTAGGAATGAGGCCTAGGAATCATACTTTCATTAGTGAACACTCTCATATAAATATCTTCTCTTTATGATACTACTCTTAACTACTCTCTGGTTGGACACTCTAATCCATGGTAGGGCTATAACAGCACACCTCAAAGTTTGCTTTTCCCATCTAGGTAACCCCACACTGTCACCTTGAGCGCTAGATGGTTCCAACAAATACCACAATTTCATAGAAACATCCAACTCCAAATATAACTCATAACAAGTATTTGTAATCTCTAGCCTAAGTGCCACCATGGTGTGCACGTTGTCACTTTCACACACATGGGGAGAGCAGAGATCTATTAAAGCACTTGAGTAGCAAGGTAGATCTACTTGATTACAAAGCTCATGATCACAATATGATCATGCATAGAGAGAGATGAACACATAGCTACCGGTAGAACCCTTAGCCTCGAGAGAGAGCTACTCCCTCATCATCATGGGAATCAACAACGGCGATGGAGATGGTGGTGGAGATCGATGGAGATCGATCTAGGGGCACTTCCTTGTCCCGTTAGGGTTCCGGAACAAAGACTTTCTGTCCCCCGAATCTCCCCTTCGGTAGCGGTGGCGTTGCAGAACTTTTCATGGCTGGAGGCTGTTCTATTTAGGGTTTTCGTCCCGAGGGCTTCTTATAGGCGAAGGGGAAAGCTCAGTGGCCGGCCAGGGGGGCACACCATGCCCTAGCGTGGCCTAGGGCTGCCCGCGCCAAGGGGTGGGGTGGTCACCTTGTGCCCCCTTCGTCTCTCCTTCGGACTCCATGTGTCTTCCGGTAAATATCAACTTTGCCTTTTTTTCCGGTCCAATTCCGAGAATATTGCTTTTCTGCCTTTTCTAGAACCAAAAAACAGAACAAAATAGGCAACGACATTGTGGCATCTTGTTAATAGGTTAGTTCCAGAAAATGTGTAAAAGTACTCCAAAGTATGGACAAAACATAAGAAAGTAGATATAAATCAAGCATGGAACATCAAAAATTATAGATATGTTAGCAACGTATCAGAGCGTTGGTCGCGCACCCTATGATTATTTCTCCTGCAAATTCGTACTATGTGTTGATAACATCCACACTCGAATTCTATGGCGAATCGGCCTCATATTTTCCCTACAAATAGACTATGTCTCCTGGGTCACCCGAATCATCTCCATGATGACAAAAAATTCGGATGTCGCGCTTGCAGCGTGAAGATAAGACCTGAATAAGGCATGGCAACACATCTGCTGTGCACTACCAGAAACATATCCGTGCCTACAGGTACGATGAACATGCCTTGACGGACGCGTCGAGTGCTCACACTTATACACTGGAATTCGACTCCTGTAAGAACCTCCGCGGCCTGAGTCGAATTATGCCAGCACTTTTCCGAATTTGAGTCCGGGGACTCGAGTTTGGGTAGATTGCGTTGTTTTTCCCTAAGACAGTAAACCAATACCAATACATCGGATAAATCAGGCATGTATATCAACAATCCCTATGACACAAACTGAACACTCAGAAAATGCTCAGGCATGCACTCGAAAGACTTCATAAAGTCCCCAGTCAAATCTGCAATTCCACTGGCCACTCGGGGGCTACTGACATGGGTATACCCTACAGGTAATCGAGTTTGGTATATACGGCCTGGATACAGCAGAAGCCCATGGTGTTGCCAAGGCCCAATACAGAATTCGAGTGGCCCACGGACTCTCTATTGCTTGCGAGACAAGAAGAAGCTTAAGATAGAAAGTTTAAAGGGAAAACCCTAATTTGTAACTAACTCGACCTGCTACCCGAGACCTAGCCTATCTATATAAAGGCTAGGAGGTGGCAAGCGAGGAGGACAATCACAACCCTAGTTTCCACAACTCTCACCAAATTGCATCTGCGCGCCCCTGTAATCTTCGATTCCTTTGTTAATTCCAAGAGCAGACAAGTAGGAGTAGGGACCTCTACGAGGCCTGAACCTGGGTAAAACTTCCGTCCATGTGTGCTTGTTTGCTAACCGATTGATGCCTCCAGCGCTCCCTCCTTCTCCAAAACCCAAGCCCATAACAATGGGCATTGACGAGTTAAACCCCCGTCAATTACACAAGTGTATGCTCGAACGGTTACTCCCATCAGGGGTGCTAAACAAAAATAAACAAACAAGCTGACAACTTCAGCAATTCAAACAACCAAACAAGGTAGTCAATAAAATATCAAAAATCCTTAGACCGCGTCCACCATGATAACATGTTTGAATGTCGTATCTCTTGACATGAAGGTAAGACCCCTGGATCCGTCTTGTGAGTCCTAGTAATCACACACAAATGCGCTTTGCTAGTTATTATCCGTATCCATGATACGATGAAAAATCCCAACAGACGCGTTGGGTACCCATAAAACATGAGTCTGGAATTTAGTACTCGATAAGACCTCCACGGCCTGAACTGAATTACGCCAGTACATACCGAATTCAAGTTTAAGGACTCGAGTTTGAAGTAGGTTCATGATGTCTTTACCCAAGAGCAATTAACTAGTTCCCGATCCGTCGGATGCACCAAACTTTTGTTACCAAAATCCCCATAGTAAAAATATTTATGAATAAAAAGTTTTCTCGAGTAAGTCTTTGGGTCCAAACACCGAAAATGTCTTTGGGACTCAACCTGAATCTACAATTATGATGGAGTCTCATGGGCTACTGACATGGGTATGACTTATCGGGTTCCCGTAGTTGGTATATACCTGGTACATATACTTAGACTACGACCCAATGCCCACAAGTAAATGAGGAGTTCTGGTAGCATCCGAAGCATGGGAAGCATGCGTGTTGGTCAAGAAAGAAATACGAACCGACATAGTCGGGCAGCTGTAATCAAAATTTTAACCTATCTATATTGGACTCTGAGACCCAACCCCTCATATAAGGGCTGGGAGGAGCCGATGGAGAGGGCACCATAGCTTTGAGTTGACACAACCAGCCGTGAGTTAGATTGCATCTAGCGAATTAGCGACTTTGTAATCATCTCCTTGCAATAAAGCTCAGACATGATGTGACTCCCTTGTTTGCATGGAAGGCCGACGAAATCACCAACACTCTTGTTTCCGTCAAACCAAGTTCATAACTATGGACATTGTCGAGGTTACCCTTCATCACCTTCCGACAAGACAAACTTTATCTTGTTTCCCTAAGTGATTCCATAAATGAAGTTGATCCCTCGTCTAATGTGAATGTTAGTACCAAGCGTAAGCACGATAATGATGAGACTTCTTTGAAATTATGGCACTATCATTTGGGCCATATTTTGATGGGGAGAATCGAGTGTCTTATTAAGGAGAAAGTTCTTCATCATTTGGTTTTCTCATATGCAGATCTGGATCATTGTATTGATTGCATCAAATGGAAATATGCTAAGAGAATCAAGAAAGATGCATATCGAAGCACAGGAGTTTTAGAAATTGTTCATACAGACATCTATGGTCCGTTTAATGTGAAATAAGCGGATGATTTTGATTCTTTCACAACATTCACCAATGACTTCTCCCGCTATGGATACATCTATCCTATAAGAGAAAGATTTGAGCCATTACAAAAGTTCAAAATATTTAAAGCTGAAGTTGACAATCAAGTTGGACAAAAGATCAAAGTTGTAAGGTCTAATCGTGGTGGCGAATACTACGAAAGACACACTTATTATGACCAAAATCCTGGACCTTTTGCTAATTTCCTACAGGAAAATGGTATTGTAGCCCAATATTTAGCACCGGGCGAACTGCTACCTTCGATCTGGATTACGGATGTAGTATAGCTCTTTTTCTCTAGTAGACCTAGGTTTATCGAATCCTCGGGAAGTAGAAGCATAGTGAAGTTACTTCAATAGACCTTCAGGAGTTTTAGAATTCCTTTTGTGTTTTTACCGGACCAAGAGTTTGCGTCTTTTGTTGTTGTCAATGATGGAGAGAGAGGGACTAGGGCGTTCGGTTTCACCTGTAGCTGTGCAAAACATCTGATGGGAATGAAAGATAAAAATAAAGTATGCATGTAATTGTTAGAGCAAGATAAATTATATGTGGGTAGTGCATCCATAATTGCTATTGTCTCTGAAACCGCTTATAGCAATAACCTACTAGTCTCATCCATAGAGAAAGAGAACTAATGATATGCATAGTGACGTCACCGTTAATCCCAAGTAAATCCCTCAAATACAGCCGTACTACCCCTTCTATCACTAAGGTTCCCAACCTGCAGATTAGTCATTCCTCATACTCCCTATACCTGGCTCAATCCTCAGGGTCTTGGGTACCTGACAAGTCCTTAGATTGATGAAAGAGAGGATAAAATAATCGTCATGTCATACAAACTAATACATGATCCCATCTATGATAAATAACATGCACAAAAGCTACATGGCTAGGCCGAAGCCCTTAGCCCAAGGATAATTACTCACACATAGAGATGAGATCAAAGATCATAAACATTGTAAAGGAAATCATGAGATTGATAGCAAATAGTCTCAGAATGTCACCAATCGAAGATGAGATCTACTATTACAACTGATGGAATATGGCTATGGTGGTGGAGAATGGTTTGGAGATTAGATCTAAGTCTATTCCTCTGGTGGCTCTTCGGTGTGGTGGATGGAGATCTAGAGGCAGATGATGATCTTGGAGGGGGCTCCATTTCTCGTCACCCGAGGCCTCTTTATATAGGGGTCCCTTCACAAAAGTTGTTCTGTTTGACCTAGCGGTGTCGACGGCAACTATATGACCGGAATTATACAACCGGAATTTTATTCCCGTCATATAGTTGGTTGTTAAAGCGTATGTCTCCACTTCACGACTCATGGTTTCTTTGGGTTGTTGGAAATCTCGTATCTTTGACTTTAATGTAGTGATTCCCATCATCAAACGTCATTATCTGCGCAGGGAAAAATAGAAAGAAAGGATTGTATACCCCTTTGATCATTAGGCATTAGTGGCAGGGTTTAGAGAGATATTTCATCAAAAATATGAATAATATCCAGTTTAATTGTGGACGTGATGGCTATATTTTAGATCCATCAACCTCCCCAATCTTAAACTTGATCGTCCTCAAGCATTAAAACCAAAACCAAAAAGTAACTCAGCATTTAAACTGAAATAACGAGATGATGATCTTACTCATGATTGGTAGTCTCATGTTTCCTCCACTTCATAAATCTGGAAAACTTCAGCATAGATAGAGTAATGGCAAGCATATCATACGGGTTTTTATGCATCCTGGTAGCGCAGCAAAATTATTGTTAACATGGATGATTCAAATGATTAAACTTTATTCCATGTCATGTAGTCAGCTCATAGGCTTAACTTTGAACAATAAAGTATAATCATGTAAAATTGAGAGTGTGAGAGTTGTCATGAAAAGCATATACACTAGAGTATCTCAATTCTCCCACATCAATAAATCAAGACTTTTCAAGCACTACTTTGCCCTTCATTGTCCTTCAAGAATTTCAGTTCTTAAGTAATTGAGAGCATGCCAAAAAAAAAGTTTATCGGACTATGATGGTCACTCGTGGCATTACTAAGGTTTTTGTTCCTTTTGCACAATGATTACTCATATCAGCCAGAGGAGTGATTCCATCATGAACACAGCTACCCGGGAGTGCCAAGAATCTTACCCACTATAACATTGCCACTACATGTGTTTAATCAACGCATAGCCGAAATCTAGGAGTTTCCTCCATGAAGATCATTCGTAGGCTAGCGGAGTTGTTGGCATCCCAAGAAGTTTGACACGCATAAAGTTACCATTCTTTTGATTAACAAGTCAAACTTTGGCATGCTCACAAAAACCGCTAAACATTAATTCAGTCGAACAAATCCTTTTAAAGAGAGCTATCAAGTCAATCATTATATTCCATGGTGTTGAGTGTCTCTAGAAATAAGTCTTCAGTACTAATCACTACAACACCCAAGCCTTCAATTGTGAGACTTTTTCTTATTACAATTGTTAAGAAAAATTTTAGGCAAGACTTGGTTAACTACAAGAGCTGGAACAAAACGTACCAACTAAATACCCATGTAAACAAAATTTTACTACA
Source organism: Avena insularis (assembly GCA_023614405.1). Lineage (NCBI taxonomy): Eukaryota > Viridiplantae > Streptophyta > Magnoliopsida > Poales > Poaceae > Avena > Avena insularis. Next base: position 257,258,242 of record CM042690.1, on the reverse strand, counting down.
ATACAAAGACTCACTCCACCAATATAATATCTCAACATTTACTACTAACTAGCATGGGTTTCTCAAACTTCAAAAGTGGGGAGTCATAAGGCATACCTCTCATGTTTGGTTCCACTTCTCTCTTCCCTTTTTATTTTCTTTTTGGAAACTCAAAGTTGATCACTCTCCTGCAAATACATGAGAACCTCGAGGCGAAAAGAAAATAAAGAGGGAAAATAAAGATAAATGGAGAAATCTTTTTGTTGTTTTTAAGAGAGGGAATTAAAGAAAAAAAATTGGCGGCAAAGCTCGGCTAGAAAATCTCGAAAGAAAATAGAAATAACTAAAGATAAAGTGTTGGGGAAACCAACATGAGTTCTTATAAACTCGAATTAAAAACATAACCTCGAAATAAATAAAAGCAAATGAACGCCAAATAAAGATACATGAGGAAACTTGCCAAGCTTAGGCTTTTGCAAGCCCTTCAAATCATTGTGGTGGCAGGAAAAAGTCATTACTCTAGTTCGCAAATTGAGTTGATAAATTACTAGTTTCTCCTTGGAGGTTCAAGGAGAAGCAATGCATCCTCTCTATAGTCCCTCCAAGTTCTTGGAAGTCTTGGTATGTGGCGAACCGGATTTGTGGCTGCTCCTCTTGATAAGTAACTTCTTGGTCCTCATCTTCATTTGGAATCTCTTCCTCGGGTTGATGTAGCTCAACCTACAAGTCATATAGCAAATGTCCTTCCTCGTTAGAGAAAAGACCATTAGGCATAGGAGCGGGGTAGAGACACCCAGCTCCAGCAATATGCAAGTAATAAACACCACCTCTCCTAGTGACCATTCCACAAGCTTTTAAAGTAGAGAAACCAACACATCGCTCACCTAGCACAGGTTACAACTCGCCTAGGTCGATGCCTAGGGAAATGGCAAGGACGGTGATGACGCGTCCACCTGTGATTGGTCCTTAGCTTTGGGAGGATTAGTGCTCCAGGTAGCGCACAAGGATTGCGCCCAAGTTGAGTGACAAGTCATAGTGGTTGTAAGCAGCTTTTGTGAGGACTAAGATGTCCTCCTCATTGAGTCTTGTGAACTCATTACGTGCCTGCAAGGTGTTAGCAAAAACATAGAACAAATAGCGAATTGCAGGATGTTGAATATTTTTCCCCTTGCTCACTCTAGAAGCAAAGCTCATTCCATTATAATACTATTCCGGGGAAGGGTCTAAGCAAGTAAAGGATGTACACAAGTCATTATCATTATTGTTTGGAAAATTAAAGCATGCGTACCATGCATATAATGATAAAGCATAATTGTTGTTCATAAGTCAGAAAGAAATTGTGGCATGTCCATGCCATAGTTTAAATGAGGTTTGCAAAGAACTTAGAAATTCAAGAGTAACCGATGATAAGTAGGCACATCATTGAATACAAAGTTTTCCAGGACAACCCTATTGCAAAGTAGATTGAAGTCATTAGAAATACCGAGTTGGTTAAATATAATGGGACAATCCCACTTGGTTGCCTTCACTTGTCGGTTCTTGATCCTATCGAAGCGATCACGTTGGAGCTCATTCCTGAACTGTATCCCCATGCATTCTTGAGCGATAGCTCGAGAAGCGCTAGCGGTGGCACGAGCATGAGTTTGGATCCTTGTGTTCATCATCTAAAATAATGAAGGAAGACAAAAATAAAACTTTTTGATCCAACAATAATAAGTATAACATATTCCTCATCATAGCACACTAAAGAATCCCCTCAAAATAATAATCTAGGCAAGAGAATCATGGCAATTAGTTCATAGTAGGTCTCACCCTAGTTGATAGTGACGATAGATCGAAGATGAATTTGCAAAAAGTAATTGGAGGATCGGCGGACAAACATACCGTAGATCACTTGTGTGCAAGGAAATCGAACGGAATTGAGTAGAGATGAAGATCTCTTGAGGTTTTGAGAGAGTTTGGAGGTAGAAGAGAGAAAAAAGATTGAAGTTTTGGGGTTGAGGTACCTTCCCGTGGCGTTTTTGTGGTCGGACGCAACTATACGACCGGAACAATGTGTTCGCGCCGTATAGTTAGCCTGCTGTCAAAATTTTAGGGTTTCCACCTGGCGGCGCAGCTATACGGCCAGAACTATATGGCTAGAACAATGTGTTCCCGCCGTATAGTTGGTCGTCAAACCCTCTATACCTGGAAAATAAATTGTACGAAAGCATCGATATCTATACGACCGGAACTATACGGCCAGAATTTTTATTCCCGCCATATAGTTGGTGGTTAAACTGTTAGTACTAATGAAAGAAAAATTGTCGATGGAAAAAATATCTATACAGCCGGAACTATACGGCCGATATTTTTATTCCCGCTGTATAGTTGGTCATTAAACCTTCTGTATACATTAAAAAATTATGTTTCTTCGAGAATTCTTTCTTATCCTGAAACTTAGCGAAACACCTTGTTTTTGACAGAAAAATAAGCGTAAATATTGTCGACCAACATCAGCATGTATTAAGCAGAATTTTTAGTACTATCGAACTTCTTCTCCTTGATTGGAGCTTTCTAGCACTCTTTATTAAACATAAACTTAAACTAAAACTTATAATATCAACTCAAACCTTTATTTCACATAGGTTGACTCCCATGAACCGCTCTTTTATGGTTAATAGCTTGACCTTAATGTTGCTCACTTAGGACAGATGAGTGGAACACCCACTCCAAAATAGTTGGCCTACAAAGTGATGGACTCCTTTTCATCATGCTTGGCTTTCTTCTTCCTGGGGAAATGAATAACAAAAGGATCCCGCGAAGGAAATTGAAGCTTCATGTTCCCTTCATGTAGATTAATCGAAGCCTTAATAGTTCTTAAAAACGGACAGCCTAATATAATAGGAGCAGTAGCATCTTCAGGCATGTCAACAATAACAAAATCAGTATGAGTAGGACAGCCTTTAGTGTATACTAAAGTATTCTCCTTAATTCCTACAACTTGTTTGTAGGTAGAATCTACTAGATGCAATTTTAACTTAGTAATTTCAAAATAGCCAATACTTAACTTATTAAAAAGACTTTTTGGAATTGTTGAGACGCTTGCACCTAGATCACAAAGTGTAGCTATCTCGTTGGCCCCAATCTTAATCTTAATAGTAGGCTCAAATATATCATCAAGCTTCATAGGTAATTTTTCAGCAATTTGCTTATATTCTTCTTCAAGCTCACGTACCTTTATTGCTACCTAATTAACGAAGTGTTGGGACATAGATTCCTCATTTCCTTCACTTACCGGAATCTTAATGTTGATCCTTTTACAAGATCTTCAACGGTGTAACTTGGTGAAGGAGCATTACTATAATCAAGTTCTTCAGGCTCCTCCCTTTGGATTCTTATCATCTTGAGGTCTTCAATAGGATTGGGCTCAGCTTTACCTACAAATTTAGCTAGAATGAGAGTTTGACTCTCGGTTATCTTACCTAGCTATGTCTCAACAATCCTCGTTCTTTCTTGGAGGGCTTGCAAATCATTCCTCAAACTTATAGCTTGGTTAGATAATTTACCAAGCATAGCATCATGGTTCTCCATTATTTTAAAAAGAATATTGTTTTGCTCATTTTGTGAGTATATAAAAGACTTAATTGTTTCTTGGAGACTACCATTACTAGTTCCCATATTATTATTTGAGTTACCTGCAGGACTAGAATAATGTTTCTGAAAATTAGGATTATAATTCTTCTTCCAAGCAGGGTTGTAATCATTATGAGCTATGAAGTCTATTTCTTCAATATTTGATTCAGGGATAGCTCTTACCTGGTTTCCTTACCTTTTACGGCTAATATGAGCTCATCCAACTTAGCATTGAGTTCTTCATTTTCTTGTGGTGAGATGGAGTTCACCTTGTTCGTGTTTGATCTATCCACATGCCACTAGGCATGGTTGTCCTGCATATTGTCTAGCAACTGCTTTTCTTCGGTAATATGTTTACCCATAAATGTTCCTCTAGGTGAATTATCAAGCATAGACTTAGACACATGGTTAAGAGAATTTTAAAATAAATGGAGAATTAACCAGTCTTCCATCCCATGACTAGGACAGTTTCTCATGCATTCTTTCATCCTCTCCCATGCAAGCGCTAGTGTCTCACGCTCTTCCTGTCTAAAACCAGTAATATTAGATCTTGGTTGCATAGTCTTTGTAGGTGGGAAAAAATTAGTCATAAATAAAGAAGTACATTCCACCCATGATGTAATAGTATTTCTAGGCAAATATAGCAACCATTCTTTTGCTGTTCCTCTAAGAGAGAAAGGAAATAAATGCAATTTGACCGCATCGGGGTCAACATATTTTATGTGCATCATATCACATATTTCAGTGAAAGTAATCAAGTGCATACCTGGGTCCTCTAGAGCAGAGCCTCCAAATTGATTCTGTTGAACCAAACTTAAATAATGGGGCTTAATTTCATAATCATCAGCAGCAATTGCTGGCTGGATAATAGGAGTACACAAATAATCATTGTTGGGAGTAGCAAACTCCCGAAGCTTCTTTTCAGCCATATTTTCTATGTTTTTGGGTTTTCTTAAATAGAGACTTATAATAGTAAAATCAAGAATTTAAAGGATAACTAATTTTTTTTGATTCTTCAAATAAATACTGAAAGCAAACTAACAAAATTAAAAACAAGAATTAAAACTAGCAAGGTTACTACTAACCTCACCAGGGTAGCTATTGCTTCCCCGACAATGGCACCGGAAAAAGGGTTGATACCTTCGATCCGGATTACAGATGTAGTATAGCCCCTTTTCCATAGTACACCTAGGTTTATCGAATCCTCGGGAAGCAGAAGCGTAGTTAAGTTACTTTAACGGACATTCGGGAGTTTTAGAATTCCTTTTGTATTTTTACCGGACCAAGAGTTTGCGTCTTTTGTTGTTGTCGATGATGGAGAGAGAGGGCCTAGGGCGTTCGGTTTCACCTATAGCTATGCAAAACATCTGATGGGAATAAAAGATAAAAATAAAGTATGCATATAATTATAAGAGCAAGATAAATTATATGTAGGCAGTGCATCCATAATTGCTATTGCCTCTACAACCGCTTATAGAAATAACCTACTAGTCTCATACATAGAATAAAGAGAACTAATGATATGCATAGTGATGTGACCGTTAATCCCAAGTAAATCCCTCACATACAGTCGTACTATCCTTCTGTCACTGGGTTCCTAACCTACAGATTAGTCATTCCTCATACTCCCTATACCTGGCTCAGTCCTCAGGGTCTTGGGTACCTGACAAGTCTTTAAATTGAGGCAAGAGAGGATACAATAATCATCATGTCATACAAACTAATACATGATCCCATCTATGATAAATAACATGCACAAAAGCTACATGGCTAGGCTGAAGCCCTTAGCCCAAGGAGAATTACTCACACATAGAGATGAGATCAAAGATCATAAACATTGTAATGGAAATCATGAGATTGATAGCAAATAGTCTTTTGATGTCGCTAATCGAAGATGAGATCTACTATTATAAGTGATGGAATATGACTATGGTGGTGGAGAATGGTTTTGAGATTAGATCTAAGTCTATTCCGCTGGCGGCTCTTCGGTGTGGTGGATGGAGATCTAGAGGCGGCTGATGATCTCGGAGGGGTCTCCGTTTCTTGCCGCCCGAGGCCTCTTTATATAGGGGTCCCTTCACGAAAGTTGTTCTGTTTGACCTAGCAGTGTTGATGGAAACTATATGACCGGAACTACATGGCCGGATTTTATTCCTACCGTATAGTTGTTCGTTAAAGCGTCTATCTCCACTTCACGACTCCTAGTTTCTTTGGGTTGCTGGAAATCTCGTATCTTTGACTTTAATGCAGTGATTCCCATCATCAAACGTCATTATCTACGCAGGGAAAAATAGAAAGAAGGATTGCATACCCCTTTGATCATTAGGCATTAGTGGCAGGTTTAGATAGATATTTCATCAAAAATATGAATAATATCCAATTTAAATGTGGACGTAGATGGCTATATTTCAGAGCCATCACGAACCTCAGCAAAACAGAGTTGTTGAAAGGCAGAATCATACTCTTATGGACATGGTATGAAGTATCTTACACTTTTCTGCTTGGTTTATGGATAGAAGCTCTAAAGACAACTGCACATAATCTTAATAAGGTCCCTATCAAATCGGTGTTGAAAACACCATATGAATTATGGACTAGGAGAAAACCAACCCTGAGTTATTTGCATGTGTGGGGATGTCCTAGTGAGGCAAGAGTTTTCAATCAATTATGGGAAAGTTAGACCCCAAGACAGTCAGCTGCCATTTCATTAGTTATCCTGACAAATCTAAGGCATATCATTTCTATGATCCAAAGCAATTCACTAAGTTTGTTGAAAAAAGACACACTATGTTCTTGGAAAGTGATATGATGCGGGGGACCATGACTCCTAGGGAAATAGCCTTGGAGGAGAAGCGGGAATATGTCTCGATACCTACTATCCAAGAGCTAGTGTTTCCTATTCATGTTGAGGTTACACCTCCAATTGAGAGGACTGGTAATGCTACACCTGCTGAGATACCTGTAACTCCTTTAGAGTCCATACCTAATGATACTTATATGGAATATACTCATCAACCTGAAGTTGTGGTTGATGTACCAAATAATAATCCTCTCAGAAGGTCAAAGCGAGCTAGAAAGTCTGATATTCCTGATGATTGTGTCACTTATATGAGTGAGGATATGAAGGAGTCGATGTTGGATGATGATCCACCTCATTTAAGGAATCCATACAAAGTGATCATTCATCAGAATGGCTTGATTCTATGAAATATGAAATGAAGTCCATGAGCATTAATGGTGTATGTGACTTAGTGAAATTCCTGAAGGAGCCAAAACTTTGGGTAGTAGATGGGTCTATAAGACCAAACGTGACTCCAAAGGTGACATCGAAAGGTTTAAAGCAAGGCTTGTGTCTAAGGCTTAACTCAAATATAAGGTATTGATTATAAAGATATTTTTTTACCTGTCTCTTATAAGGACTCATTCAGAATTTTTATGGCACTCATGGCTCATTATGACCTAGAGTTGCATCAGATGGATGTCAAAATGGCATTTATGAATGGTGACTTACATTAGGATGTTTACATGGCTCAACCAGAAGGTTTTGTTATGGAAGGAAAGGAACATTTAGGATGTCGACTTAAGAAATCCATGTATGGATTAAAGCATGCCTCAAGGAAATGGTACTTCAAGTTTGACCAAGTCATAAAGAATTTCAGTTTCAAAGAGAATCAAGTGGACAATTGAATTTATGTGAAGTTCAAGGGGAGTAGCTCTGTCTTCCTGATACTATATGTTGATGACATATTCTTAGCTAGTAGCGATAAGAATATGCTACTGGATACTAAAAAGTTTCCCTCTTCAAAGTTCGATATGAAAGATCTCTATGAAGCCTCTTATGTCTTAGGCATTCAAATTCACTGAGATAGATCTAGAGGAATCTTGGGGTTGTGTCACAAAGAGCATATATTGAGAAGGTACTCAAAAAGTACAATATGCATAAGTGCTCAGCCTCACTTGATCCTATAGTCAAGGGCGATAAGTTTGGTACTTTTCAGCGCCCAAGTAATGATTATGAATCTACCCAGATGATGCCAGTTTCTTATGCCTCAATTATTGGAAGTATGATGTATGCACAAGTGTGCACTTGCCCTGATTTAGCATTCATAACCAGGATCCTTGGCAGATATCAGTCTAATCCAAGGTTGTATCACTAGAAGGCTGCTAAGAAAGACTTGCGTTATTTGCAAGGCACAAAAGGCCTCATGCTCACATGTAAGAGAATTGATAACCTTGAGGTGGTGGGTATTCAGATGCTGATTTTGCGGGGGGTGTTGACACTAAGAAATACACATCAAGATATATATTCACCCTTGCAGAAGGAGCTCTTTCTTGGAAAATCACCAAGCAAAGTGTTATTGCATCGTCAACAATGCAGACAAAGTTTATGACATGTTATGAGGCAACCGGGCATGCAGTATGTCTGAAGAACTTTATCCTGGGTTTAAGGGTGATGGATAGTATACCTGAGCCACTCACTCTTTACTGCGATAATCAACCCGTAGTGATCTACTCGAGTAACAACAAGTCAAGTGGTGCTTCCAAACACATTGACATCAAGTATCATGGTGTGAAAGATAGAATCTTGGATTAGATGATAATTATTAAGCATATAAGAACTAACACAATGTTAGCGGATCTACTCACAAAAGGCTTGCCACCCAGTGTGTTTAAAGAGCACGTTGCTAGTGTGGGATTGGAAAAAAGCTTTTCATCCTGAATTGGGACCATTATGAGACCATATCCCCATAAGTCTAAGAAGGGTTTATTCTCTTCGATGGAATGATGTATTGTAGTCAATTATTTCAATGGTAATTAACTGACCATTGTAATTTATTGTCTCTGTATAAGTTTCCACAAAGAGATGAGCTCGTAAGTTTGTAATGAGCATAAGTTTATGGAGCTCCTGAGTTAAAGAAGTTATGTTTCTTAGATGAAGTGGTGTATTGTAGTAATTGGGTTCTGTGGTACTCAAATTGTTGTTGTAATCATGTTGTCTCTTTATGTCGTTTTTCAGAGAAATGGGCTTATAAGTTTATCCTTATGATCAAGGTGGAGAATGTTGGATATAGTTGATCTACAAGTTTTTGTGATCAATTTTAAGTCAAATTAGGGTCAATTAAGGGGGCTATTAATTACAACCATTGGATGCCCTCATCAGGGGCATCCTGACCATCCATTTAGAGGTGTTGGTTCCCCTGGTGCAGCTGCTATAAAAGGGGATCTAGGGTTTGAGACCAGATCACGCTCTCACAGTGGCTCTCTCTCACTCTCCCCTTCCCACTGATCAAGCCTAGCACTCATAGCACCAGGAAGATCCACTCACAACTCTAGATCAAGATTCAGGTGAAGTGGAATAAGTGGAGGCCATGGGTAGACCTCTAGATCAAGGTACATATCCCTGATTCTCTTCTTTGTGGTTGAATCTTAAGCTAGATGATCCTAAGGGTTCTAACAAGATCTTCTTATCCATCTTCTTATCCATCGCTAGGAAGAATATTATTGGAGTCAACATGTTCATTTGATCTAGGTTGTGAAAGGAGATTCAAATTCGACAGTTCTTCATCATTTGGCAAATGGAAGGAAATGCAATACCCTCTCGTTGTTGGCTTTGGGACCTAGTTATATTGTTAAGATTTTATTACTGGGTATTTTATGATTTTCTTTTCATATAAAGAGATCGAAGTAGAGGTCAGGTCTTCTAATTCAAATACTTCTCTAGGACAAGATGTTTTCCGAGTCTCGTTTTCTCAAAGGCTTTGGGGAAACTTGAAATCCCTAGTGTACAAAATCATTTAGGTTTTTTTTTAAGTACAATAAACACCAAACACCTCAATTTTCCAATCCTCTCTTTGACTCCTAAAGTGCAAGGTGTTCATAATATCTATCCATTTCCCCTATCACTTTTAGTTTATTTTTCTATTCAAGTTTTGATTCCCAATTATTTGATACTCATGTTTCTGGGTTGCAAATAATAAAAATATTAAGAGATATCAAACTTCCTTCAACAAAGGAAGACATAGTCTTGATGGCATCCTTGCATGAGGTTATACCTGAATTGAGCACTCGGGGAAGTAATTACTTGATTTTGTGGAAAGCATATGATGGGGTGGTCCTTTTTAAGAGAAGTTTATGTTAGGAAAGGCTTTGATCATGCAATTGGTTACTGGGGCATACTATGATTTGTATTTTTGGCACTATTACCACCTTATTTTGTTTAGAGGAATGAAAACAAGTTAGGATTTCTATTTTTAGTTGTAAATTTTGGGCTTCGTAGGGGGTGGGGTGCCCCCCATTACTTGTATATATCTAAGGCTAGTCCACTAATATCATACATATGACACTAGATTATGTTACTAACCTCGTAATGTATGGTATCATATATTAGTATCATAGATTTATCGTATTTATTGGTTTATAGAATCCCAACACAAATATGTGTACAAGATCTATTTATCATTTTTATATAGTTTTATGTATTATGATACTGTATCATACCATGATACCACACTCATCTCCCTCATCATTAATTAGTGTGCCACACCAGTTTTTTCTATGTATGAATTACATGATACAACCTATGATACTCCCACTACGAGCAGTCTATGGCCGCTATATTCTCCCATGCAGGCACTGACATGGTCAACATCCATACCACCATGATCTTCATGGCTCTTTGAGTTGAGAATAACTACCTCCACATCCATGATCACTCACTCTGCGGGCACACCCTGTCATGCCAGAGCACATGGCTACAAGGCAGGAAATGCAAGCATAGATCAAGATTGATAACAACATTCTAAATAAGAATGTGTACACAACAAACTTTTTGATGCAAAGTACATGTTCATTTGCAAGGGATGCAATGAGAAAGCTCTTACGCCTCCACCAAGAAGCTCTTTGGAGAGCGCAAGCTGCAGCAAACACCCTCAATTCCCAATAGAGTACTAACAAGATAACAAAGATGAAAAATATGTTGAAGAAATCGATCTAGGGTTCTAATATTGTTATTTCATGTAATGAGAGTGAGTGATTCAGTGTTCTAAACCTTTGCTTGAACAATTAAGTGGGAAAGGAAAAATCATCTGCAAGTTAATTTGAGGTATACATATGATGGCACTGAAATCGGTAATACATAATTAAGCATGTGTATGTTTAGGATTGTGATTTGAATGGGTAAAATATATAAAAGGAAAATATCATTACCTACATTGTGTTGGATGATACCGAGGGAGATAGTTTAATTTGGCACCTTCATTCCTAAGAAAATATATGGATGGTGATTTTCTAATGGGGTGGTCTTTGGGTGCTCGTGGAAGTGTATATATTTTCCCCCTCCTCCTGGAGTGTATATATTTATATTTGAGTCTGATTGTAGAACATTTGGCTAAAATTTAGGAGTTCATCAGCCGGCCGAACTAGAAACATCAATCAAACCACCAAATGAGGCTAGAAAAATAAGAAATACCCTCATTGCAGTTGATATCCTTCATTGTGGAGTTTACATATTTAATTCTTGGTTGCATATTTATAACAAACATTCGAAAACTGACACGGTCATATTCCTACTGAATTGTCAAGAAAAATCCAAAGTTATTATCGAGAAACACCAAAATTGTTCCACATTAGAAATACACATGTCGCATGTTTTCGAAATGATCAACGCATGCATATTAAAACGGCAACATATGTTTTATAGAAAAATAGAAAATAGTTTTAGAAAATATATCTAAAGTAGGTGTTGATTGATAGAGCAATTTCGGCTCATAAGTTCCAGTATGAGTACTACGCTAGACATATATAGAGTTGGTGATTGGTAGTAAAAATTTGATTACTCTTTGCGATAGAGTTCAATCCTCAACTGTTTCTCGTGATATCTCCAATAAATATAATTCAGGCTTTAAAGTACAAGCAAAAAGGATTAAATTAAAGTAGCCCGATGTTAGACATTTTCCGAATGAAATAGACAAAACAAAGTTTTAAAAAGCAATTGTAGAAGTAAACAAGATCAAATGAATATAGTTGTACATTACATGATGTAATAGCTGCACATTTCAGTGTAAATCTAAAGTACACATGCGGATGAAAAAGAACAACAAAAGGTATCATTCCCAAAATATTCTTCTTCAACCTTAATACAAAAAAATACGCCAAAAACATATTCTAAGGTATATCCTCCGGTGGCTTGTTCCAAAGCATGTAATTAGTATTCTGTACCAGAAAAAAAGTATGTAACAACCTACATAAATAGACAAGATCAATATACCCCATAATAGTATCAATCAAATGGCCTGAAAAGGAGATACAAGAAGGCCAGGAAAAATGTACTTTGCCATAATTAATAGAAATCACACAAGATATATAGTATGAAGGATGATAATAATTAAGAAGGGAAAAGCTGAGTGCGGCCGTGGTGGCTCTCGGGCTCCACAGAGTCCTTTTCTAAAAGTTTAAAACTTGCATTCGAATGTTTCGAATAAATATTTGGGTGTAGCGCGCTATGTGTTTTATCACTATGTAAAATTTCAGCTCCAAATATTTTCTACTTTAGGCTCAACGAAAAGGACAAATCGAGTTTTTTTCCTATGTGAACAATATCTAATATTATAGGCTATAGTGAAGATTTTATCATTTTGTGCGATTTTATCATTTTTAGCCCAAAATACAAAATATTTTAAGCTAAAAATCTACACACTGATAATCCCTCTGTCCTAAAATGTGCGAGATTCGTACGTATGTACACACTAAAACGTGTCTAGGTGCATGCGAGTCCAGACAAATTCAAGTCACTCATTTTAGGACGGAGTAGAATACATGATTGACTATATTCATGTACTTCTAAAAAATAGAGTATTCATGTATTTTTTTTCCCTAAACTTTGATTCAAAATTTTAAAGTTTGAAAAAAAAAAGCTACCTGGAGCCTAGGTTCCAACCGGTTTATCCGGGAAAAGCTAATAAACTGCAGGAAGACGTGACAACAGTTTTCTTTCCATTGAGGTTGTGTGCATCAGTTGGATGTAGGGAGCGGGACTTTTTCCTCTTTTCAGAGAAAAAAGGTCTATTGCAAACTGTCTCGTTTCCGGGCCAAAGCGGTAAATGACTATGAGGGTCAGCCTAGTTGTTTTTGGGGCCCCCGGACAAAATCATAAAAATGGCCCATATACAGTTTTATTTAGGATGCGGACATAGTAGTAGTAGTACCACCTTGTTTCGGCAGTAGATATATGCCTCCGAATCCAAAAGACAGCTCCCATGTCCGCCGCCGCCGTCCTCTCCGGTGAGTCGCCCCGCCCCTCCTGGGCCCTACTGCACGGCTATGCCATCATCGGCCAAAATCGGAACCACACCACCGCCATGGCCAGCACGAGTAACGATGAAAAGATCTTTGCGTCATTCTTCCGCGAGCGCCCACCGGTCCCTTCCAACCTGTACGTGGACTGCCCGGACGGCCCTCTCCGCCACCCACCCCTCGTCCTCTCTATGGCGGACGACCTAATCCTCTTCCACGCATACGTCGGGTCTGAATCTATCTACCCCAAGTTCAGCCACTGCGACTTCTTCATCTACCGTGCCGACCCCAAACAGCCATCGCTCAGATTGCTACCGTACCCGCAAGGCCGGTTCTACAAAATCCACCAGGTCGGCATCGTCCCCCGCGGTGACGACCGCTACACCATCGATGCGCTTGTTCCCGACGAACGCTACACGCCCAGCAATTTCATGCTCCACCTGCTGGACTCCGAGACCCACGTCTGGACCTCCAGGGCGCTTCATGTCGTGTCGCCGCAGAGGGACTTCCCCGTGGAAATCCCCGCGGAACTAAACCTTCTCGTCATTCACCATCAGACGTCCAGCGTGATCACGTTCGGAGGCACCACGGGCTGGGTCGATCTCTACCGCGGCATCGTCTTCTGTGACACGCTGGGCGACGAGCATACGCTCCGCGGTGTAATATAGAATCCCTAATATCTAATATTTCTATGTTATTATTTGACCCTCGTGGAGACTATATATAGAGTTACAAGAGGTAGATAGACTTGGAGTATAAGGTGATCTTAGAGTCCTAGTCTATCTCATATACGTATATGTATCTATATTCTAACATCCCCTCTCAGTCGGAGCGGGAGTGAAGCGGACGCTTGCGACTGAATTTGAAGTCTTGTGTTTCCGTCGTCTTCACCTCCTTGTCATCATCACCTGCGTGGACATGATCATGGCACCTAGGGACGGTGACTGCATCCCCTTCTGGTACCTCTCTTCCCTCCCGCAGTCATAGCGGGAGTGGCGTGGACGCAAGTGACGACGCGGACGCTGTTGACTAGAGTTCTTGAATTGCTGTAGACGTTGTTCTTGATGTCGAGGTAGCCGATCGTGATGTAGCCATGGTCGAGGTGGATGTGGTCGATGTCGTAGTCGTCGTATGTTGTGTGGCCGCCATTGCCGGAGGCGCAAAAACTTGCACGTTTTTTTTGTTTGTTGTTGTTGTTGTTGTTGTTGTTGTTGTTGACGAAGCTGCGGTTGTGGACGTTTTGCACCTTATGGAAGTACTGTCGGGGCGTCTCTTGGACACGGTCATAAGTGAGACCACCGGTTTTGTCAGGACCGGAGGAACCCACCAAGCACACACGGTATTGCCAGTACTGTATGCCCGGTCGTAGAGGCATCACAATTGTGACGCCGGTTTGTTTGATGCAGTCGTCGGTGTCGTAGACGCGGTCGATGCCGTCGTCGGGGTCGTGGACGCGGCCATGCCGTCGTCGTGCCTTGCAGTACGTGTACTGTCAGAGGGCGTCGTAGTTGTATGTCCATCGTGTGGACGATGTAGCGGCGGCGGCGGTGGTGTGTGTTGACGAAGATGTCGATGAAGACCACGTTGATGTAGACCTTGGCGATGATGTGTCGGTGATGAAGGAGTAGGCATGACGTAGAGCGTCGCTTGAAGGCGTCCCTTGTAACGACGATGGTGTCGATGTCGTCCTGCACGTGAGAAACCGTCGAAGTCGTGTCCTACACCGGCCTGGCGTGTGGATGATGTTGATGTCGCTTCTCTGTGGATGTGCTGGATGAAGATCTTGGTGTAGTCGTACAGCTTAACGTAGATGTTCGGGTCGAAGTAGTCCGGCTTGATGCAGTGCAGATCTTGCTGTTGGTGTAGTCGTGTCGCGAAGCAGTGCAGATCTTGGTGTCGGTGTATTCGGGCACGCGGAATCAGAGTTTGCGTCAGGTGCGGGGTCACCCTCCCGTGGTCTGCCGGGTCCTTGAGATCATGTGTCTAGGCGGCGTGCGTTGAGCTGATACATCTATCTGTGCATGAGATCCGTAGGTGCATGGAGTTGGTGCTTGGAATTTTGTCTCCTAGTACATGGATGGACAGAGCTGCCGCACGCGCTTGTCGATGCCGGCCAAAGGAATCTGCATGGCTCGATCTGCCCTGGCGGACGCCAGGACGCGGCGTGTGATGTCAGCGCCCGCGTTCTCGATTCTCGATCTGCCATGGTACGCGTCCGTGCGGCATGGACGGAGCTGCCGCACGCGCTTGTTGACGTAGATGCACGTACGATACTTGCTGGGCGGCGGCGTGATAAGCTTCTTGCGCTGACTTTCACCGGACGAGGATGTAAATATCTAGGAATTTATTTGGTAGCTAATCTAATCTATGGAAAATTTAGGAATTGCAGAATTTGAAATTGGATCTAAACTAATTTATTGAACCGATCCAATCTTTGATCAAGACCAGGTGCCGCGCCCTCGAGGAGTAATCTCTCCGGGGGCGGCAGGTTGCGGAAGTGGTGGAAGAACCTAGGATCGGTGCCGTGAGGTTAACCGCTCTGATACCATGTAGAAAATATAGGATCCTTAATATTTCTGTGTTATTGATTTGACCCTCGTGAGAAGTATATATAGAGTTATAAGGGGTAAGTAGACTTGGAATACAAGATAATCTTAGAGTCCTAGTCTATCTCATATACGTATATGTATCTATATTCTACATGCCGGTGCCGCTTCCGCTGAAAGAAATCACAGCTTCTGATAGGTCAGACCGGGTACTGACCAATGCAAGGTATACCCGAGGCGTCGCCTTCGTCAATGGCCGCCTGAGGCTCGTCGAGCTGGAACCCGACACCGTTCAGCTTGGTCGTCGTTTGCATGACAAAGAAACCGGATGGCCCTCGTCCCGAATGAAAGCTGGATGATCACCACCTGGAGCAACAGAGAGCTGAGTGCTTCTTACGATGATTGGCACAAGGACTGCACACTCCGAGCTTGTGACATCCTTGTGGCCGACTGCACCGAATCCGAGCTGCCACTGTCACCGCCGGACGGCTGCTGCGATTAGGCCGAGGTGGAGCAACGAGGCTTGCAGAACCTCTTTGTGTCCGACCCCTGTTTTGGCAGCGGTGGCGATGGCGATATTGTTTACCTCACTGCCAGGGTGAAATTCATGCACCCCAAGTCTTGGGTTCTCGCTACTGATATGAAGAACCGCAGGGTGCACAGTGCGGTTAAGTCGGGTCCTCTACCTCAAATTAAATGGCCTCCCCTAAATGCAGCCTATTGCACGTGCAGTATCTCCAAGCGTACCCATTAAGGAACAAATCCAGCAGATAACTCTGCTACAGCACCTTTTTCTTTACGAACTACATTAGCCTTCCTACTGCATATTTTTATAAATTTTCAGGTTCTTGTTACATTTGTACAAGAGAATTGTTGTAAAAAATCGAGGCCTATTAAGAAATTAAAATTTCAAGAAGCTATCTATCCAGTCTGAGAAGGTACCATATCCTTTCATTGTTGCTCTGTATTTGATCGATCCATTCCAACTCTTTGAAAAAGGCCTTACTCCTACTGTCCTTTATAATCTTTGATGACCAGACACTTCCATATTGTGAGGTTGCTGTTAGCTTATTTGGGATCGCTAGGTGTCGAACCAGAGAGAATAGGGGTTAGACATACCGTCGGCCTTCGAGGTTGACGACGAGCTCGTCATGGAGCTCGACGGAGTGGTGGCGGCGGTGAGGTGGGTGATTCCCGCCGCTGCAGCGCAAAGCCAGATCGGTGGCCTAGGGTTTTTGGGTTGTGCGGTGGGGCGAGTGGGCAGACGAACCTTGGCGTTTATGCCCCCGGCGCCCACCTCTTTTATGTGCGCTGCGCGACGAGGGCCCACCAACGATGGTGACGTTGGGCGCCCCCGATCAGGGCGCGAGACCGAATCGGTCGTCCGTTGGAGCGACCGTGGAGAGATCAATCTAACATTCTCCCTCTTGATCTCATCTTCCATTCAACTTATACTTTTGCACCCATTTCATCACCGATCAACATATAGAGCATGTCTCATCATAATGGTCAGTTACGCACCATAGATTCAACAGCCACTATACACCTCTCTATTTTGAAACAGACTTTTGTCCTTAGGCCCTTAATATCCAGGTATCATAGGCTTTCCCTTGAACCCATGCCGGCTAAGTGTTCTCTGAACACACTGGATGGTAAGCCTTTTGTGAGCGGATCCGCGAGCATTTCTTTTGTACTTATATGCTCCAAACTTATGGTATGATCCTAGATTCTTTCTTTCACAACATAAAACTTAATGTTAATATGTTTGGCAGCGACACTTGACTTATTGTTGTGAGCATAGAATACTGCTGGCTCATTGTCGCAGTACATTCTGAGTGTTCTTTGAATGTTGTCCACCACTCTCAACCCGGGTATAAACTTCTTTAACCAGTTTGCCTGCCCCGTGGCCTCATAACATGCTACATACTCAGCTACCATCGTGGACGATGCCGTGATGGTTTGCTTGGAGCTTTTCCACGATATAGCTCCACCTGCGAGAGTAAACATATATCCTAACGTGGATTTTCTTTCATCTATATCTCCCGCATAGTCTGCATACGAATACCCTTCTATCTTCAGAGAATCAGATCTTCTGTATGTTAACATGAGGCCTTTTGTGCCTTTTGCATAACACAATGCCTTCTTTACCATTTTCCAATGATCTATTCCTGGATTACATTGAAATCTGTCAAGTACCCCGGTAACAAAAGCTAAGTCAGGGCGCGTACATACTTGAGCATACATCAAGCTTCCGACAGCAGAAGCATATGGAACCGCTTTCATTTGATCGGTCTCATATTGGTTCTTCGGACATTAAAAATTCCCAAATCTATCACCCTTGACTATAGGGGCAGGCGTAGGATTACTCGCATGCATACTATACTTCTTCAGAATCTTCTCTAAGTATGCCTTCTGCGATAGCCCTAAAACCCCCTTTTCTCTATCTCGGAGAATTTCAATTCCTAGAACGAATGAAGCTTCACCGAGATCTTTCATATCAAAGTTCGAGGACAAGAACTTCTTTGTCTCCAATAGTAGACTAACATCACTACTAGCGAATAGAATGTCATCCACATACAGGATAAGGAAAATGAATTTCCCATTCTTGAACTTTGCATATACGCAATTGTCCTCTTCATTCTCATCGAACCCAAACTTTCTTATTGTTTCATGAAACTTTAAGTACCATTGCCTGGAGGCCTGTTTTATTCCATAAATGGATTTCTTCAGACGACATCCCATACGTTCTTTTCCTTCCACAACAAAACCCTTGGGTTGTGCCATGTAAACCTTTTCTTCCAAGTCTCCATTTAGGAAAGCCGTTTTTACATCCATCTGATGCAATTCTAAATCATAGTGTGCCACTAAAGCCATTACGATTCTAAAAGAATCCTTACTTGAGACTGGAGAAAATGTCTTATTATAATCTATTCCCTCTCTTTGGGTGAAACCTTTAGCAACAAGTCGTGCTTTATATCTTTCAATATTCCCTCTAGAGTCACATTTTGTTTTGTAGACCTATTTGCAGCATACTGTTTTGGCTCCTTTAGGAATTTCTTCTAAATCCCAGACTTTGTTGCTACTCATGGATCTCATTTCATCTTCCATGGCTTCAAGCCACTTCGATGAGTGAGCACCTTTAATGGCTTATTCAAATGTGGTGGGATCACCCTCCATTTGAACTTCTTCACTAACATAGACTTCAAAATCGTTAGGAATAGCTGGCTTTCTAGTTCTTTGAGACCTTCTAAGGGTCTCGCTTCCCACATTCTTCAGTGTGGGCTGTTGCAGCTCTCCCTCTTGTGTGACAACAGGGTCTTCATTTTCATTCATTGTTGCCACAGGAGAACTAACAACAGGTGTCACATCGACATTCACTACAAGAAATCTGCTCACTAGTGACCTTTTCTTAACGACCATGAGTTTTTTGGTCATAGATCTATGATCAATCTGAATCAACAGGTCATAAGACATTTGGGGGGTCCAAACCTTAAAAAACAACAACCTTTTTTGTGAGGAAGGTTATAACTTGATTACATCAATTGGTCATAACATAGATAACACTGGTCCATGAGCTTAATTTTAAGCGACTATGACCAATTTAAATGGTTATTTCTCTGAATACATGATTCATCGAAATGATCGGACTGCCAACTAACCAGTTTCACCTGTGTCATGTCTATGTCAATTTTTTGCCTACATGTCATATCCACATGTTAATTTAGTCAATTTTTTGCCTACATGTCATTTCCACCAGAACCACCGCGACCTGAAGGCAACCCAGCGCGCAGGCCGCCACCGCGACCTAAAGGCGGGACCCACCGCGCTGGCCCGCACCACGACCTGCAGGCCGCCATCGTGACCTGAAGGCGGGACCCACCGCGCTGGCCTGCACCACGACCTGCAGGCCGCCACCGCACCTCGTCGGGGAATAAATCATAGCAAAACAATTGGGGTGGGGAGTCGAACCCACACCGTCCCTTCCTCCCGTTCGATGCGAACCACCAGACCAACCCGTGCTAATATGCAAGATATGCACACGAGTTCTATACATTTAAAACCTCTGTGGTGGGTTTGGGCCTCGGGCGTATGCGGCCTCCGAACTCTAGCTTCTTGGGCTGCTCCTAGGATGGCCTCGGGCCGACCACGGTGTGCGATCATGCCTGGATACTGGGCTGGGCCGTAATTGCTGGCGGTTTCACACAGTTGGGCGCCTCCAACTCTTTTTTTCTCTTTATTATTTTATAAATTCTTTTGTATCTTTTTATTCGTATCTCTAAATAGAGTCAAACAAAATTCAGAGAACTTGTAAAATTTCAGGGAATATTTTATGTACATTATGGAACACTTTTACTATCCAGGAAAAATTTAAGGACATATTTTTCATATAAAACCTTAATAGTTGTAAATATAGATTTTGAAACTATGGTCAAAACAGCGGACATGAAGGTTCATAGATGGGAGATGATCCTCGCTAAAATTGGATCGGATCTCTGAAGAAACATCATATTGTCAGTCTAAAAATGATTTTTGCAAAAAATCATGAGCATTAGATCATGTACCTGTAGTTCAAATCAGACCCACTTCTTACCGATTCGGCACAGATTTGTCTTTTTCGCCAGGGGTAAACGGAAAGGTTTTAGATACCCTAGTTAGGACATTGTTCATGTAAGGTGGATCTCTTATTTTTGAAAAATATGGTGGTACCATTTTGAAACTATTATTTGGTGGTTGCTTCACAAAACGCCCTACAATATTGTGTGATGAAATGGAAAACTTCCTCCTACAATATTGTTCTCCATCACAAGATGCACACGGATACACAATATGGGCACATTATCACAAACTATGCCGTGATTCTAGCCATAACATTGGTCGTTTAGTCTAAAAGCAATGAAACCTCGAACATGATAGGTCATTTCTGTGATGGTTTTTTCAAGATGTTCGCAATACCAATTTTGGTATTTTTCCTTGCAAATATGTCACATAATATGACACCACGCGAAGGAGTTACCTCATTTGGACTGTTTTTGAATTTTTTATGTCCGTTTCAAACTATGGTCAAAACGACGGGCTTTAAGGTTCATAGATAGGGGATGCTCCTCGCTAAACTCTTAATGGATCTCTGAAGAAACATCATATTGTGAGTCTAAAAATGATTTTTTCAAAAAATCATGAGCATCAGATCATGTACCTGTAGTTCAAATCGGACCCACTTCCTACCGATTCGGCAGGAATTTGTCTTTTTCGCCAGGGGTGGACAAAATGGTTTGAGATACCCTACTCATGACATTGTCCATGTAAGGTTGTATAGTATTTTTGAAAAGTATGGTTTTAGCATTTTGAATTAACCATTTGGTGGTTGCTTCACAAAACGCCCCATTTTTGGCACTCAGAAAATGGAAAATGGTTTTTCCGTGGGACGAAAAGGAAAAGTTCCTCCTACAACATTGTTAGGCATCCCAAGATGCACATGCATGCACAATATGGGCACATTATCACAAACTATGCCGCGATTCTGACCATAATATTGGTCTTTTGACCCAAAAGCCATGAAACCTCGAACATGATAGGTCATTTCTGTGAAGGTTTTTTTCAAGATGTTAACAATATACCAAGTTTGGTATTTTTCATTGCAAATATGTCACATAATATGACACCATGCGAAGGAGTTACCTCATTTGGACTGTTTTGGAATTTTTTATGTCTGTTTCAAACTATGGTCAAAACGACGGGCTTTAAGGTTTATAGATAGGGGATGCTCTTCGCTAAACTCTTAATGGATCTCTGAAGAAACATCATATTGTGAGTCTAAAAATGATTTTTTCAAAAAATCATGAGCATCACATCATGTACCTGTAGTTCAAATTGGACCCACTTCCTACCGATTCGGCAGGAATTTGTCTTTTTTGTCAGGGGTGGAAAAAATGGTTTGAGATACCCTACTCATGACATTGTCCATGTAAGGTTGTATATTATTTTTGAAAAATATGGTTTTAGCATTTTGAATTAACCATTTGGTGGTTGCTTCACAAAACGCCCCATTTTTGACACTCAGAAAATAGAAAATGGTTTTTCTGTGGGACGAAAAGGAAAACTTCCTCCTACAACATTATTAGGCATCCCAAGATGCACATGAATGCACAATATGGGCACATTATCACAAACTATGTCGCGATTCTGACCATAATAATGGTCTTTTGACCCAAAAGCCATGAAATCTCGAACATGATAAGTCATTTCTGTGATGGTTTTTTCAAGATGTTCGCTTTATACCAAGTTTGGTATTTTTCTTTGCAAATATGTCACATAATATGGCACCACGCGAAGGAGTTACCTCATTTGGACTGTTTTTGAATTTTTTATGTCCGTTTCAAACTATGGTCAAAACGACGGGCTTTAAGGTTCATAGATATGGGATGCTCCTCGCTAAATTCTTAATGGATATCTGAAGAAACATCATATTGTGAGTCTAAAAATGTTTTTTTTCAAAAAATCATAAGCATTAGATCATGTACGTGTAGTTTAAATCAGACCCACTTCCTACCGATTCGGCAGGAATTTGTCTTTTTCGCCAGGGGTGGACAAAATGGTTTGAGGTACCCTACTCATGACATTGTACATGTAAGGTTGTATAGTATTTTTGAAAAATATGGTTTTAGCATTTTGAATTAACCATTTGGTGGTTGCTTCACAAAACGCCCTATTTTTGGCACTTGGAAAATAGAAACTGGTTTTTCTGTGGGACGAAAAGGAAAACTTCCTCCTACAATATTGTTAGGCATCCCAAGATGCACATGCATACACAATATGGGCACATTATCACAAACTATGTCGTGATTCTGACCATAATATTGGTCTTTTCACCCGAAAGCCATGAAACCTCGAACATGATAGGTTATTTCTGTGATGGTTTTTTCAAGATGTTCGCAATATACCAATTTTGGTATTTTTTCTTGCAAATATGTCATATAATATGACACCACGCGAAGGAGTTATCTCATTTGGACTGTTTTTGAATTTTTTTTATGTCCTTTTCAAACTATGGTCAAAACGACGGGCTTTAAGGTTCATAGATAGGGGATGCTCCTCGCTAAACTCTTAAAGGATCTCTGAAGAAACATCATATTATGAGTCTAAAAATGATTTCTTCAAAAAATCATGAGCATAAAATCATGTACCTGTAGTTCAAATCAGATCCACTTCCTACCGATTTGGTAGGAATTTGTCTTTTTCGCCAGGGGTGGACAAAATGGTTTAAGATACCCTACTCATGACATTGTCCATGTAAGGTTGTATATTATTTTTGAAAAATATGGTTTTAGCATTTTGAATTGACGATTTGGTGGTTGCTTCACAAAACGCCCTATTTTTGGCACTCGGAAAATGGAAAATGGTTTTTCCGTGGGATGAAAAGGAAAACTTCATCCTGCAACATTGTTCGCCCCATGATACACATGCGTGCAAAATATGGGCACATTATCACAAACTATACATCGATTCTAGCCATAACATTGGTCGTTTGGCTTGAAAGTCATGAAACCTCGAATATGATAGGTCATTTCTGAGAAGGTTTTTTTGAGATATTTACAATATACAAAATTTGGTATTTTTCCTTGCAACTATATCACATAATAAGACCACGCGAAATATTTACCTCGTTTGGACCGTTCTTGAATTAATTATGCCCGTTTCAAACTTTATTTTTGTGCGACCAATCAAAAGAGAAAGCCAATCTACACACAGATCACCCACCAAATCAGATATCAGCCATTGATAGGGCCTCCATCCAACGCTCCAAATCCCCAGCACCAGTTTCTCCCGCCTCCCACACTTGGGTGTGAATGGACCGAAACGCCCTAGTTGCTAGTATTGCAGCACATAAATGATAAGGGGTACTTCCGTAAAATCCTCCCACACCCATGACTCATCCGCCCAAACCCGACCCTAATCCCCACACGCACCCGTCCCCGTCGCCACTTCTTCCTCCTTCGCGAGCCAGCAAACCCTAATCCCGTTGGCGCCTCCCTCTCTCTGCTTCGCCTACGCCACCTCCGTGCACCATCACGCCGCCCACCACCTCTCCCTCCACCCCCGTATCCTGCCATCTGCTAGAGCACTCACCACCTTCCCTTTTGCCCCCGTATCCCGCCATGTCGGGGTCGCCAGATCTGGCCACACGGTCGTTGGACGACCGGAGCAACAGCGGACGCGCACTACACCGTGGACGCGCACTACGCCGTGATCGTCGCCAGCAGGAGGACGTCGTCCTGGAGAGGGCGCTGCAGCGCTACGGATCTCCCACTCCGTCGTCGCACCACCGTCTCCCCACCCGGTCTCCACCTGCCGCTGCGTGCAAGTACCTGAGCCTCCTCTCTCTCCAAACCCTAACATCTCCCTTCGCCGCCACACATCATCTCCCTCCCTCTTCCCTCGCCCCCAGTTCTCCATAGACCCGAGCTGCCACGAGCTCGCGTATGCGCCGCCCCTACCCCTAATTTTCCATCGACCCGAACCACCCCAAGATCATGTACGAGTCGTCGATGAAGTCCTACAAGGAGGGGATCCAGGGCCGATGGTTGATCTGCCCATCGCCGGCCTCGCTTCCTCAGTCCTGGCAGACCCGGGGCTCAAGCAGGGCTCACGCTATGGATGCCGTCAAGGAGGGCTTGCGCCTGTGTTGTCCTCCGCTCCAATGCACACGTCGTCATCGGCATCACCAATGATCACTCCTCCAACCAGCAGCATGTCTACCGCCTCGTCTACCACGCCGTTGTCATCCTCGTGGACTTAGCAGCGACGGCCGCGTCCTTTCCACTACCTCACAGATGAGGTACGGTTCCATATCCTCCACCACTTCCCCTTTTGCTCAATTCGATTAATTTGTTTAGGATTTGCTAGTTGTGAAAGTTCATTAGATTAGCTTGAAGTCGATTAGATTAGGTTAGATTTAGGTCGGGGTGCTGGGAGATGTGTTAATGTTTGATCCTATCTAAGGTAGGATGCATCTTCATGCTATTGATCCTCAATTCGTGTTGTTCATGTAATCACTCACATTTCCTTCATGTTCTTCCTTTTGCTGTATATGAATGGCTGCAAGTCCTAATCAATTAGCATAGGCTTATGTTTCCCATGGGAAGACTTGATATTCTTCTTGTGAACCTTACTATAGCTAGTGAGTTCTTTTTTGTCAGTACATGGTTGTTCTGTAACTTGAGATCTTTTCTGGAATAATTTTCGTAGCTGACTATGTATGGTAGAATATCTACTTTATGCTAATTGCTGCTTGTAGTATTGTGCTACTATCTATGTGATGCTGAACAATATGTGGCGCTGCTGCAAGCACATGAGTAGCTGTGTTCTATTTAGAATTCATGAGAATAAACTCTGTCTTTATGCACTTTTGTTTGAGGTGATCGTGTACCAACTAAAAGATGGTTGTCAACATCTCGATGAGTGGGCGTCTACACTACCTGTTGCTGGCTTCCACACGGTGTAGATGAGGCCGAGTGCTGCGACATCGGGCTGGCGCGGCGCCGGGTGTTAGTTTCCTTGTGTAACTTCTTTTCTGCAGGTAGCATGTGAGCTAGTTGTTTGTGTTAATAAGCATGCTTAAGATCTGGGGCAGTATTGCTTAGCTTATAACACATGAATGCCTTTGTGTTCTGTCCTGTTTACATTAGCAGTGCTTTGTTCTTACCTTTGGTGTGTTTACACTGGCTAGTATTCGTTGTAACAGGATACCATCTATTACTGCTACTCATGGTGGCTCAGTCCATTCCTTTGCTACAACTCTGTATAAATTATTGCTATGGATATGGAGGTGGGGCAGTCCATGCATTTGATGAATAATGGTATTTCCAAGTTCCACGGAATGGTAATCATGTCCATCTTTGTATTCCGTAGCTGAAACTCGAAACAAATGCATAATAAGTGGTGCTAAATCATAGTTATTTTTGAAATACTTAGTATTTTGGGATCTGATTATAGTCCAATTTGCAATACTTACTAGTATTTTGGAATGTGCTCTACATGGTACCAAGTAAACAATGCCATGATCTGATTTTATTAGCACTAGGTGCCTCAGTAATTTGTGTGTGGTTCATCTATATGATTATGTATGCAATAGTCACATATTCTTATTTAGTTTTCTTTAGTTTGGTTTTCTATCATTTAGCTATATGTTCAGAGATGCTAATTTTGGTCATCCAACATGTTGCTTATACCATCTGTATGTAAATCTATATATATGTATGCAACGGTCAACGGGTATGTTCCATCCTAGGTCACTGCTTGTCTTATGATAATAGAAAGGCACGTCTCATTTAACTAGCTATTTTCTGTGTGTATAATATATTTTTGGAAGTGTACCCATGAATAAGTAATTAACTCTAGATATACGGCTCTTGATTTCTGTAATTAGTAGTACTCACTACTAGCTGCTATCTATTTCTTTCTGATTCAGGCTGTAACGCTGGCTTTATTTGTACAGTTGCGAGTGGCTCACCATCGCGCATGGATGACGCCACGAAGGAATGGGCTTGTGGTTGCTTACCCTGGTTGCTGTTGCCGATAGTCCAGCCGGAGTTGCTGCCTGGGACACCATGTGTCTGAGCTGCTACTGCCCGCCACTTCCCCGAGCTTCTTGTGCTGCTTCCTGTCACCACTCCAAGCAAACTAATGAGCCACTCTAACATCAGCAGGACTTTTTTGTAAATTTTAATTGTATAGGACATGAGACATACTTTCTGGGATGGATCGAGTACTTTGATTGCTGAGTACCTGATGACATGGTTGTAATCTATCTTGTATTGCTGCTATATGAAATATTATAATTTTATTGGCTCTGTTTGAATCAAATTGCTAGTTATTGCACAAATGAAAATTGATGAGCGTGACCTGTGTGGATTTTATACATATTCTGTGGGACCAAAAGGAAATTAGTACTGATAGGTGGGACCCATCTGAATTGTGGGACCTGCTATGAAATAAAATTTTAAAATTTAAAGAACAAAATTGTTGGGCCAAGGAAAACGCCAGAAGTTAAAAAATATATGGGCTTAAGTTTTGGGCTTGGCCCATGAAATAAAAAGGCTATAAAAGCTAGGTTTAGAAACAAAGGCTAGAATTGTTGGGCTTGGCCCATGTAAATCACTAAACTGGACTGGGCTGAAACTGCTGCCACGTCATATTCCACGTCAGATTGGCTTACGTGGACAGGCTAGAATACCATGACCAAAATTTTGGTCATGGACACTATGACCATCTATTTTGATCATAGTAGTCCATGACCAATTCAAAAAAAAGGTCGTTAGCTGTCTATAGTGACCCTCGCTATGTGACCTACTGTTTTTGGTCATAGAAAGGTCATAGATCAATTACTATGACCTTTCTATGACCAATATTTGGGGTCACAAGTTATCACATTCCTTGTAGTGATTATCCTGTGTCGGTGCAGCAGCAGGTATCGAGAAAAACGGTTCCTGAATCATCGGAGTGGGTGCATGCACCCGCTTCTCCTCAAGGTTGATTTCTCACGATACCGTGCTCCCCCTGATTATCTGATCCTCCAGAAACACAGCGTGTCTTATTTCCATAAACTTAGTAATTCTGTTTAGACAATAGAAGCGATAACCTTTCGACTTGTCTGGATAGCCAATGAAATGGCAACTTACTGTTTTAGGATCTAACTTTCCAAGGTTTGGGTTGAAGAGCTTAGCCTCAG
The DNA here is from genome assembly GCA_023614405.1 of Avena insularis. Taxonomy (NCBI): domain Eukaryota; kingdom Viridiplantae; phylum Streptophyta; class Magnoliopsida; order Poales; family Poaceae; genus Avena; species Avena insularis. The sequence goes on along the minus strand of CM042690.1, from coordinate 257,231,086 downwards.
CTAGACAGCCCCACACTCGCAAATAATTGAGTGAAGGTTCACGACTAATCCATAACTCATATTGTGTTTCAGACACCGACTTACTAGGAACTCGATTGAGTATGTGAATGACGGTTTTTAACGCCTCCATCCACAAGCCAACCGGTAAGGTGGAGTAACTTAACATGCTTCTCACCATATCCATCAAGGTACGGTTACGTCTTTCAGCTACTCCATTCTCACGAGGTTCGCGTAGAATATCAAGCAACTATACCATGTTTCTGTAGAAACCTTGCAAAGGGTCCAGGAACTTGGCCATATGGGGTGTGCCAACCGTAGTATTCGCCTCCACGATCGGACCTTACTACTTTAGTTTTTAAACTATGATGATTTTCAACTTCAGACTTAAATATCTTAAATTTATCCAATGCTTCTGAATACTCTCTAATTGGATAAATATAACCATAACGCGAATAATCATCCGTGAATGTTATGAAAGAATCATATCCATCCACATATGTCACAGGAAACGGACCACATATATCCGTATGAATTATTTCTAAGACTCCTGTGCTTCTTTTGGCGCCCTTTTTAATGTTCATTACGAACTTTCCTTTAATGCAATCGATGCATTGCTCTAAATTTGAAAATTCTAAAGGCGGTAGAATTGATTCTTTTACTAAGCATTCTATTCTCCCCCTCGAAATATGGCCTAAACGATAGTGCCATAATTTCGAAGAGACATCATCAATTCTTTTCCTTTTATTCTTTCCATTCAGGGATGAGGAGGCATTCTCATTCTCAGCGCTTAATGCATACACATTCTCACAAAGTGATAACAAATAAAGCTTGTCTTGTCTGAAGGCAAGACCAACAATCTCATTATTACGCTTGATTTTACATTGTCCATCACCAAAATGGCAAGCAAAACCATCATCATCTAAGCGTGATACACTTATTAAGTTTCGATGCAAAGAGCGTACATAAAGTACATCTACTAGTAAAAATACAAAGCCATTTGATAATTCTAATGGGAGATCTCAAATAGCTTCGACTTCAGCTTGGACGCCATTTGCCACTTTAATTCTTCTTTCTCCTCTTTGCAGGGTCCTTCTCATACGGAATCCCTGTAATGAATTTGCAACATGGACAACAAGACTCGAAATCAATCCACCAAGTGGATTTTGCATAACTTAAAAATAGGGATTCGTCAACAAAATTAATTAAATCCTCACCTTTCTTGCATAGATGCTTTAGGAAGCTCACACAGTCACTCATGTAGTGGCCCTTTTCCTTGCACCACCTGCAGGTGTCCTTGTCCACCTCCTGCTGTCGGTGATCATCATCCTTTCCATGTGGCTTAGAAGAAGAGGGATGCCCCTGAGGTTTCCCTTGTGGCCTCCCTTGTGGCTTGGAACCCTGAAAGTTCCTCTTCTTGTTTGGGCTCAGGTAGTTCACATAATCACCAGATTGCCCCTTGAGCCTCTCTTCTTCTTGTACGCATATGGCCATCATCTTCTCAATGCCCCACTTTTCTGGCTGTGCATTGTAGTTCACAGCAAAGGTCTCAAATTGGTTTGGCAGTGAGGTAAAGATCAGATGAATAATGAACTCGACTGGAAGCTCCATGCCCATGGGCTTAAGCTTGGAAGACATGTTGCTCATTCTCAATATGTGGTCCCTTACTTCACCACCAGTGTATCTTGTAGTAACAAGTTTCTTAATGAGAGAGCTTGCATAGGCCTTTGAAGACCCAGTAAACTGACTCTCTATCTTCTTCAAGTACTCACTGGCAGTGCTACAATCTGGGATTGCTCCCCTTATTGCCTCTATAATGGAGCTCTTAATGACCATCAAGCACTTTCTGTTGGACGAGTCCCACTTTGCACGATCAAGGTCATACTTCAGTCTTATTGGTCCATGGTCATGGACCCTTTTGTTGAAGTCATCTTCACTTTCTTTTACGCCCCACACGGGGTCCTCAGGTTCTTTGGGACAGGTCTCAATCACTGCCAAGTCGAGGTCAAGGAAAGTAAGCCCCATCTCAACCTTCTCTTGCCATGAGCCATAGTTTCCTCCATTGAGGGGCTCAATAGCCGAGATGAAACTCATAGGATTGTCTGAAAACAAAAATATCATCAAAATGAGTTAATTCAACGTTGGTCAAATTAAAACATGAAACATCTCAATATTAATTCTACATCACTGTTGGGCAGAAATAGAACTAATAGTGATGAAACTTACTATCCATAGTGGAAATCTTACTAACAACGTTGGTCATCAAATAAGATCATCACTTTATTGCATTTAAGCAATTACTTTTAACTATTTGCAGCGGAAAAATATGAATGAAAAACATCAACTTTATAATTTACAGAAACTTTACTGTTACTTTATTATTTTTCTACACAAAATTTCGTTGGATAATTTTGCTATAGAAAAACTGTGCAAAAATCATCAAAAACAGATAATTAAAATGCCCAAAAAGTTTCTGTAAATAAAAACTGGGCGAAATTGGCCCTGGGCGGAAAACAGACGGCCCACCACCTCTATGTGGCGTAGGCGCCTGGGCCCATGCAGCCATGGCCGCCTCCCCTAACGGCTGCTTGCTTGTTTGCTGGCGGCAGCCCGGCAACGGCCCGGCTTCCAGCCCACCCCGCGGCCTACCACCACCCAGGCAACGGCGCTCAGAGCCATCCTGGCCGTTCATTTCCTCTGCTGCCAATCGAACGGCTGCCCTTTCTTTTCGCCAGGACAAAAACGACCCCGTCGCCTGCCCCTGGAACCCTAGCCCTCATTCGCCCCTTCCCACTCACGGTCGCACGCTCCTCCCAACGGCGCCGCTCTCTGTAGGTGAGGTGAGGTGGCCGCCCCGCCCGGCAACAGCGCCGGCGTGCAAGCCCCTCCCTCTCCCCTCTTCTCTACTCCCGTCCACCTCCCCCATATCCCACTGTACCACGGCGAGATCGAGAGGCGGCGTTCCCCTGCCCCCCTTGCCGGCTACGCGTCCACCCGAGGGTGGTCGCACCGCCGTCAAGCGGTGCAGCGACGATGCCCTCTGCTGGCGTGGCACACGGCGGCGGCCGGTGTTGACTTTTCCCCTCCCCCTTTTTTTGTTTGATTCGGATTTGGGGATTTGGGAAACTTTTCTGTGGGGATTTGGGGATTTTTCTATGCGGGAGATCCTTTTCTTTTGATTCTAGATCGATTTGATCCGAGAAAGAAGGGATCTATTGCTTTGGGGTCTTGTTTTCTTCATCCTAGAGGGTTTTTGTTCTTCTTCCCGACCTCGGCTTGCCGATGCGTCGGGATCGAGAGGAACGGCGCGGCCTTGCAGCGGCGCTTCTGAAAACCCTAGCCTTTTTACTTTTCTTCCTCGGATTTACTACTTTCTCTACTAGATCAACTAGCACTAGCCGCTTTGATACCATTGTTAGCTTATTTGGGATCGCTAGGCGTCGATCCAGAGAGAATAGGGGTTAGACATACCGTCGGCCTTCGAGGTTGACGACGAGCTCGTCATGGAGCTCGACGGAGTGGTGGCGGCGATGAGGTGGGTGATTCCCGCCGCTGCAGCGCAAAGCCAGATCGGTGGCCTAGGGTTTTTGGGTTGTGCGGTGGGGCGAGTGGGCAGACGAACCTTGGCGTTCATGCCACCGGCCCCCATCTCTTTTATGTGCGCTGCGCGACGGGGGCCCACCAACGATGGTGACGTTGGACGCCCTCGATCAGGGCGCGAGACCAAGTCGGTCGTCCGTTGGGGCGACCGTGAAGAGCTCAATCTAATAGTTGCAAACACCTACATTGTTAAGGTATTTGCATAAGAGACATCCTGCAACTCATGTTCACTGTAAATTTTTACTTCTCCAAGCCAACTATAAGTGCAAACGAAACCAAAACATCATCCTTTTCACTTCCACATATATGGACAAACATGCTATGTGATTCAGTCTCGTAGTCACTAGGACCCTTGTGCAAGTGTCTAATAACAGAGCTACTGTATATGCCTATATTATCCCGGTTAGCGGCCACATCCGGGCCTCACCAACTTGTTTTATTAGTTGAGAGGATTTCAATTGGGCACCCCTTGCATCGTTGTGCTCGACTCGTTGACCCATCGGTGCTCTCTCCTTTCAACTCTTTTTGTTAGAGTGTACATATTGTATTTACGTAGTTAGATCTAACTGTAATTGTATCAAACCCTAATTGGCTCGAGTGCCTATATAAACACAGGAATCCCACAGCCTTTACTGTGCGAGGCTTCACCTCAAATACCATTCTACATGATATTAGCCTAAAACCCTAAACCACCGATCCACCCCTCAGCTGTCGGCCTCCTAACCCTAGCCACCGGCGGCAGCTCCACTTTTCGCCGCCACTAATGGCCACCACCCCGAGCTCCCTCACCCCCGCCTCCGGCGCCATCGTCCCTGCCGCTAACAGCGCCCCGCCCGCCGGCGGTGCCCCTCGCCATGTAGGCCTTGTGGTCCTCTCCTTCCACGCCAAAAACTACACCAAGTGGGCGATCTACATGCACACTTCTCTCGGTCGCGCCAGTCTCATCAGCCACGTCGAAGGCACCACCGCCGCCGCCCCAACCAACGCGACTGGGCCGTAGTGTACTACATCGTCCTCAACGTCCTACACGCCGCCATCAATGAGGACATCGCCGACATGGTCCTCACCCGCGAACAAACCGCATGCCAGTTGTGGCTCGCCGTCCTCTAGTTGTTCTCTGCCAATAAGGCCAGCAAAGCAATCTACCTCGACTTCAACTTTCGCCAGCTGGCCCAGAGTGCCTCATCCATCGCCGAGTACCGCCGCAGCCAGAAGAAGATCGCTGACGCCCTCTTCGATAACGACTCTCCCATGACGGATCGCGCTCTCGTCCTCAACACTCTGCGTGATCTCGGGCCGCGGTTTTCCTCTACGGCCACCGTGATCTCCATGAAGGATCCCCTGTCCTCCTTCCTCCGTGTTTGGAGCATGCTCCTTATGGGAGAGATGCAGCAGGCTAACGCCACCGCCAACGCTATATCCATCGCCCTGTCGCCCAAGCCCGCCCCAATAGGTGGCGTGCACCGGTACCAGCTGTCCTGGCAAGTCCGCCAACTTCGGCAAGCCCAAGTCCACCTACAATCCCAAGACCAAGACCGGCGGCAAGCAAGGCGGTGCTCCACGTGCGGCGACACCCGCACCAACTGGACCGTGGGTGTGCTTGTCCCTAGGGGAAGCGCCATGGTGTGCACCCTTTGACCCCGACATCCTCGGTCACTGACCCCAGGCGTACACCACCACGGCTTCATCCCTCTTCCAGTCCGTGCCGCCGTCCTCCACCTCGCCAACATGGGACAACGTCGGGCTGATTGCCGCCCTCAACAACCTCTACAACTAGGGCGAATGGGTCATGGATTCTGGTGCCACCTCTCACATGACCAACGACGAGGGTAACATTCTTTATTCCTCCCATCTTTCTACTCGACACTTTGTCACCGTAGGCAACGACACGTCCGTCGCGATATCCTACTCTGGTTATAGATCCTTTAGGTCTCCTTCAGAACATATATTCAGACTCAACCATGTTCTTCTTGTTCCTCACTTAATTCGCAATCTTCTTTCTATTCACAAATTTACACGAGACAATTTCTGTTCTATCAAGTTTGATGCTTTTGGTTTTTCTGTGAAAGACCTGAAGACTCATCGTGTGATCCTTCGCTGCAATAGTGAATGGAATCTCTACACGTTTCCTAGATGTCTATGTTGTGATCCACGCACTACCATGCTCGCCTCCGCCTCCTCTGATCTCTGGCAACAATGGCTTGGACTTCCTAGTCAAGATGCTACGTCGTCTCTCCGAAGATTTTCTTTAATACAGTGTACTAAAGTTAGGTGCTTGACCGTTTGCCATGCTTGTCATTTGGCAAACATGTGCATCTACCATTTAGTTCGTCTAATACAACGTCTAGTGCCAAGTTTGATTTGATACATTGTGATTTGTTGACATCGCCAATAATAACCAATTCCGGTTTTCGCTATTATCTTGTCATTGTCGATGATTACTCACTTTTATTGGTCGTTTCCTTTGCATCAAAAATCTTGTGTGTCTCGCACTCTAGAACATTTTTTCACATATGCTCGGACACAATTTGGCACCTCTATACTCAACAATCGTGTTGATACTTTGCTCTGACGCACGGTGCGACACTCCGTCTATCGTGCCCATACACTTCTCGGTAGAATGGTAAGGATGAGCACGCCATCCATACCATCAATGACACGATGTGTCTTATGTTCCACGCCAGTCTTCCCAAGTCTTTTTGGGCAGAAGCTCTAGCCATAGCCACCTTTCTTCTCAATCGTCGTCCATGCAAAGCCATTGGCTCGTTGATTCCCTTCACGCGTCTCCATGGTCGTCCTCCTCCCTATAACGCACCCCGCGTGTTCGGCTGCCTTTGTTACCCCAACGTCGCATCCAACGCCCCGCACAAGCTTAGTCCTTGCTCTAAGCCATGTGTCTTCCTCGGTTATCCCTCGCAACATCGGGGTTATCGCTGCTATGACATCTCCTCAGGCAAAATAATAATCTCGCGACACGTTGTTTTTGATGAGGGTGTTTTTCCATTTAGCATACTCCGGCACAATTTGCGACATCACCGCCATACCAACAACGTCTATACTTCCTCTTCGTCGACCTCCAGGCTCTGACGAGGCGTCCCCCGACGCTTGCCATGCGGCAGGCCCCTACCACCCCGTCACCGCGCCATGCTGTCGCGGCCTCTCGGCAGGCTATCGCGGCCCCACGGCAGGTTATCGTGTCGCGTTTCTCTGCCGTGGCAGAGACCACTGCCGCTACCCTGTGTCCGCCTGTTGTGGCCCCTACCACGGTTGTTCGCGGCCGTGTGCCCTCCTGTCGTGCTCCTCGTGCACCACACGCGCCATGAGCTCCTCTTGCGGGCATCACCACGAGTTCTGGCTGGCAGATTCATCCTTGGGACAGCTGAACCTCTCCGCCACCGTCTCTTCCATCGACGACATCCCGACAACGGTTCGACAAGATCTTTAGGAACCTCTCTGGCGTGCAGCTATGGATGACAAGCACCAGGCCCTCCACGACAACGACACCTAGTCTCTCGTTCCTCGCCTCTTCATGCCAACGTGGCCATCGACAAGTGGTTCTTTTGGCACAAGTTCCACTCCGATGGCTCCTTGTCTTGTCGCAAGGCGTGCTAGATTTTCTGCGGCTAGTCCCAGGGACTCGTCATCGACTACAACGATACGTTCAGCCCCGTCGCCAAGTCTGCTACCATTCGGCTCGTCCTCCACATCGCCGCCTCCAGTTCTTGGCCCATTCGTCAACTCGATGTCAAGAATGCCTTCCTCCACAGCACTCTCGATGAAGTTCTCTACTGCCAGAAGCCACCAGGATTCGTCGATGCCACCGGGCACGAGCACGTGTATCGCCTGCACAAATCCCTCTATGGCTTGAAGCAAGCTCCCCACGCCTGGTACTAGTGATTTGCTGCTTACATCGCCACCATGGGATTTATCGCCTCTGTCACCGACACATCCTTGTTCGTGCTGCGCTCCGAGCATGACACGGTATACCTGCTCCTCTATGTCGACGACATCATCGTCACCTCCTTGTCCACGCCTCTCCTTCAGCGGATTCTCGACAGGCTCCACAGCGAGTTCACTATGGCTGATCTTGGCGACCTTCACTTTTTCCTCGGGATCACCGTCAGTCGCTCTTCAGACGGGATGTTCCTATCACAACGACAGTATGTTGTAGACCATTTTCACCATGCTGGCATGGCTGAGTGTCACTCGTCCACGACTCCTATCGACACTCAAGCCAAGCTCTCCGACAGTGATGGTGACTTGCTATTGGACGCCAAGGAGTACCGGAGTCTTGCCGGTGCGCTTCAATACTCACTATGACGCGTCCCGACATATCCTACGCCATCTAGCTGATCCTCCTTCACATGCATGCCCCACGCAGGCCTCACCTTGCCTTGGTGAAGCGTGTTCTTTGGTACATTCGAGGTACCATGGACTTTGGCTTGCATCTTCACGCATCGTCCTCGGCCACCTTGACGGCCTACTCTGACGCGGACTGGGATGGCTGGCCGGATTCTCGTCGCTCTACGTCAGGCTACTGCGTCTACTACGGAGACGGTCTGATCTCTTGGTCTTCCAAGCATCAGACCACTGTCTCCCGCTCCAGTGCTGAAGCCGAGTATAGGTACGTCGCTCATGCGATGGGTGAATGTTGTTGGCTTCGCCTGCTCCTTTAGGAGCTCCATCGTCCTCTCGGCACAGCCACACCTGTCTACTACGACAACGTCTCCGTCATCTACATGTCGTCCAATCCAGTTCAACATCGTCGCACCAAGCACATTGAGATCGACATCCACTTCGTTCGAGAGAAAGTCTCTCTCGACGAAGTTCGGGTCCTACATGTTCCCTCCGCTCTACAGTTTGCTGATGTTATGACGAAGGGACTACCGAGTCAGCTCTTTTTTGATTTTCGGTCTAGTCTCTGCGTCCGAGAATCTCTCTCAACGACTGCAGGCTGTACATATTATATTTACGTATGACCAAAGTGTAATTATACCAAACCCTAATTGGTCCGAGTGCCTATATAAACACACAACTCCCATGTCCTTTGCTGTGCGAGCCTTCCGCCCAAATACCGCTCTACACACAGGCCAAAGGGATATCCATTCGGAAGGACGATCCAGAGCATGGATTGCAACGAACATGGCCACATGGGAAGCGAGCGAAAGAAGATGGCAAGAGGAGAGAAGAAGCACACACAGGCCAAAGGGATATCCTACAAAAAAAACAATGCGGCATGCTGGTTGTGCTGAAAGAAAATAACAAATTGAGAAGAATAAAAATACATTGGAGATTAGACGACACCCCAAACCCGCGCAGCTCTAGTCGTACGTGTGAAGGAGACCTCCTGCAGTTCCTCTGTTCCTCTGCTCCATAACCATAAGTCGACATGTTGGCCCAAGTGTGGAAGCCATGACGTGGAAGGGTGCTAGAACGCTGAACTTTGCGATTTTTAGTGAGTTCTACGTGCAGAAAAACTGTCATACTCGGTGTACATGTATATATGGGCATATAATCCCAATTTTTTGGACCAAAATTATTGGGTATGCGCAGCATGCCCTTGAATTAGTCTAGCTGCGCCCCTGAATGCGGGTTGTGCTGAAAGAAAAACATCACCGAGTACGCCCTATCCAAAGAAGGGATATCCCGCTGAAAAAGGATTGTCGGAGGAAAACACAACATGGGTGTAATTTTAACCGGGCTTTGAAGTGAAATTGTAAGGTTTTTACAATAACAGAGATCGTTCCCCAGCTCCATTTCATATAAAATGAAGCTTACAACGTTTTAACCGAACCCGAACCAAGATGCCAAAAGCTAAAACTCCCGGGCTAGACCATAAGAGCTAAAAGGAAAGTGACAGTTTAGACACACATATGGAAACAACAAAGTAATAACAAAGTAATGTCCCCCAAGCGATGTCCAGAACCAGACAGAGCACTAGGAAGTAAAGCTAAAGGAAGGAAGCATAGGTGAACAAGATCAACAATCTAACTATCACTAGAAGATACCAGCTCCTTCCTTTTTATCCCATCACCACATGGATTGAATCAGCATCTTCTGGGTGTTCATCGAGGAAGATCACCAACACTCGTCCACCATGCGATGTGTTGAACGCCAGATTGTTCTAGGAGGAGGTCCATCCAAATGACTTGCAACTCATCCTAGCATCAGCTCCAGTGAGATTGAAGTTTCTTTGTCATCAGTTGAAGTTGTCCACCTTCTCCCAAGTTTCTTCTTTGAACGACACCTTCCAACTCCGAAGATACCCCAAGACCAGGAGCCACACTTGTTTCGTATTCAGTCAAATTTTCATGTTAAACACAATACTGTTCCTATTGTTCCAAATGCCCCACAAGACAGTAGATGTAACAACATTGATCTTTAAATATTTATTACTACAAAGCCAATTCGAAGATATAGAAATGAAGTCAGTGATATGCACATTGAAAACTTCAAAGACAACAGCCTAAAGCATTTTAGAGATATTACACTCAAATAACAAATGTTTAATAATTTCTATTTCTTTACAGAGGCTACATTATAGGGGTTTTGGAAGACCCCTTTTCCTAAGCTTATCTATAGTCATGATCTTATTCTAGGACCATAGCCAAAGAAAAACCTGAACTCTAGGTGGGACTTTAATCTCCTAGATAACAAGCAAGTAAACCTGCTACACACCTCTAAAGTTGATAATGGCATAGAGACTTAGAGGAATAAACCCATATGATTCATATTGCCAAATTAACTAGTATTCCGTGGGACTAAGAACAATACTTCTAACTATCTCAAGAATCTCAAGCCATTTCTCTACATGTTGTCGGAAAAGGTTCTCCTAAAAGTAATTTGAAGTTGATTGCCATCCCAAAGCTTAGCTATAGTTTTGTTCTATTGGTTGTCTACAAAATAAATGTCCCAGTACTGGGTAGCTAAAGGGGAACTACCAAACCATACATCTTCCCAAAATCTAACTAGCCTACCATCACCTACTTTCCACCTATATCCCAAACTTACTACATGCATTGTTGATTGCACTACTTTCCAAAATAGATAAGGGTGTGTATATTGACAACATAGGATGTTTGGACTTCTAGTGTCATATTTACCATCTAAAACTTTTCTCCAAAGCCTCCATTATCCTTGAATATACCTCTTAACCCAAGAACCTAGGAGGCAAAGGTTCAAGTCTTTCTGGTTAGGGATACCAAGCTCCCCAAACACTTTTTGCAAATGGAAGCCCAATTTGCCAAATGGATTTTTATAGTGGCTTCCTGGTCACTCCTGATGCATTGGGCCAACTGATTATTGATCATGTCCAGGTCCCATTTAGGGAACTTAAAAAAGCATGCAAATAGGGATACCGATATCACAGTTTGGATGAGAATCATTTTTTCTTCCATGAAGAGGAGCTTTCCTCTCCACCCAGACATCCTCTTTAAAGGATTATCTACTAGGGGTTGGAGATCTTCCCTTTTCAATTTCTCAAAATGAAGAGGGAGCCACATGTACTTAATAGGGAAAGACCCACAATAGACTGGAAAATGTCTATAAAAGGTTTCACTTTCTTTATATCCATGTTCAAAGGAAAAAAGTTCACTTTTGTGATAGTTGATTTTCATCCTAGATATTTGTTCAAAACAAGGCAGAGTCCATTTCAGACAAAGAACTACTCTCTCATTATTTTCTAAGAAAAGCAGGGTATCATCTGCATATTGCAGGCATACTACCTCACTAGGAATCGGGTTGGGGCAAAGGACAGTAATAAACCTGAAACTTGCTCCCCTAACCAACATATTACAGAAGGCATCAACTACAAAAATTAAAGAGTAGAGGGGAAAAAGGTTCGCCTTGTCTCATCCCTCTGCTAGTAAGGAAGAAATCCCCCTCAACAACATTGATTTTCACACCAGCAGAGACACTCTAGGTAATCTGCTTGATGAGAGCAATGATTTTAGGAAAAAAATCTCTAAGCTCTAAAATCTCATAAAGAAAATAAGCTTTCTCATTGTAGATTTTAAGAACTGGGCCTTTGTTTTTATTCTGATGCACCTCATGGATTATTTCATGGGAAGTCACTACACTCTCTAATATAAATCTGCCCTTAATAAATGCAGACTGATTAGAGGAAATCAGCCTATGAATAATCTTGGCAAACCTATTGGTCAAAACTTTAGAGAAAAGATTAAAACTACAGTTCAACAAACTAATGGTTCTAAACTTGTTCATATCCCTAGCATCATTATCCTTAGGGATTAGAGTAATCATAGAAAAATTCAACCTAAACTAGGTAGGAAGGCGCGCTTCACCATGCCGCTTTCAGTACGTTTTTTCTGTGTGACAGTGATAAATTACAGATTGTAACACATTAGGGTTATCGTTCTAGTGTCGCCGGTACACTAAAGAGATGAGAATGTGGTGTCACGCTAGTTCATTCTAGTGTTGGCATAATTTTTCATTGGGAGATTGGTGTCATTTATCCACATGTCTGAAATCGAGTGGTGTGGGAAATTTTCTTTCTTTGACACACCAAAGGTGACCCTTATTTTCGTATTAGCTCATAAGCATATAGCTACCAACGGTTTATCCACTAAATAAGAATGTACATCAAGCAAATTACAAAAAGGGAGTACATCAAGCACAGGACCAGGTCAGAATCCACAAGAAACTGGCATATTACTCAAAGGTAAATAAATACTCATGATTTCGTCCTAGCTACCTTACTAAGAGCATACCATAAGCTTATTCGACCGTTACTAAATTGATGTTTGCAACTTGTTGGATTATAGAGCCCAGCAGAAGTTTCTTGACATTATTTAAGTTAGCAATATCAACGCAGAGTACTTGGATGACATACATTCTTGGGCACCATTGCTCCAACAATAAGGAAACAAAAAATTAGAGCCCAGCAGAAGTTTCTTGACATTATTTAAGTTAGCAATATCAACGCAGAGTACTTGGATGACATACATTCTTGGGCACCATTGCTCCAACAATAAGGAAACAAAAAATTAGTAATATCATCTATCTTCCATGTACTGGCAGGGATGCCCTAACTAAAACCAGGGGAAAAAGGATAAGTGTTTAATTTAATTATTTATTAATAGAGTAATTTATAGATGAAACCTAGTCCTTAGGCCCTTGTCTCCTAGAACATGCATTTAGCACTTAGGCTAAGCAACATTGCCATCGGATGATTTAAACATAATTCAAAACAATTCAGCTATGACATACCTCTTTTATATGCTTGCAGCTCACTCCACCCCTTTCCAGTACAAAACCACTTAATGTCGTAACACAAAGTTAGTGCAATTTCAGCAACAACCATAACTTACAAAACAAAGTGTGATCTTAGCTAATCATCTCGAAACTATAAAGAACTGGCCGATAGAAAGAGAAGTGAGGTCAAAACTAACACAATTGTAGCTATTTTTGTGATAAGGACAAACTTTCAAAGACACAATCAATTAATTTCTGCAAGAATTGGTCGAATTAAGTAGTCATTTAAGGAGAAAATAATCGTTCATATCACCAATTTTAAGGTCCTTAGTGTAGGGATTTGCGTATGAAAACAATAAAATTTTACCCTACGCCCCTGAACCCCTGATGCTGCTAGGACCTATCTATTAGTAATACAATAACGGGAGGGGCTTTTTGCGAACTTACCCTTAAAGACCAAAAAGCGGTGTCAATGCTCAGGAGAGCATGGTTGATGTAGATGATCTGAAGCCGACCTCAAGGTCGTGTTGAAGTCCTCGCGCTCCTGCGGCCCCAACGACTCCTCCTGCCCCAAGTGTGACACCTCGCGGGGAGTTACACACGTTCGGTGCCTGGCGATGACTCCCGCTTCCCCGATCCAGCATAGCAGTAAGTAGAGCTCTGATCCGGATCCATAGCAGGGACAGCGCTGGTGAAGATGTCTCTCGTTCGCGCAGTCCAAACTTGGGACCACGGTCACGGGAGAGAGAGAGAGAGAGAGATAAATATCAATCGGAGATCTCCCCAAAAGTGAGGAAACTTTTATTGAATATTGTGTGTATTTTTCTAGTCAAAATACCCAACTATTAATAGGTGGATGGGGAGGTACTACCTCCCTCAAAGTCCCGGGGTGGGACTAAAGGAGGGAAGAGGGGGCACCCATCGGCTGGCCCTGGTGGGCCCCACTCCGAGAGGGGGGGCTAGGCCTAGCCGGCCACCCTTCCCCTTTCTCTCCTCTTGCCTTTCCCTCATGGGCCCTTCTTCCTCCGGAATTGGCCCATTAAGCCTTTTTGACCTTTAATTGATTTTTCTTTTATTAAATAATTATGAATAAATGATTAAATCATTATTTAACATTCATTCACATATTATTCAATCTCCGTGGCTATGGAACACCTTCCACCTCCACTCCGGACATCCTCCGGACTTACCGAAACCCTTCCGGTTTTCTCTCTTCTCTTCTTCGGTGATTCTACCAATCCTGTAAACACTCTCTAAGCATCATCAAGCCCTTAAGCATGATACCATATGGTTCGAGAACACTCAAGACATGGTCGGGACACTCCTAGAACAATGATCGACAGAGGGACCTGGATGGCCATGTGACCTCTGTGCATTCCACGAAGATCTTTCATCGTTTGAACCGGGACAATCACGTCTTATTCCTTTTGTCTCTCGATACTTGCACTGACCGATATCTGATCAATGACATCACCATGTCATGTTCAATCTCGTTACCGAACAATGCTACTTGACTCGTTTCGACAAGTGATATCCCTGTGATCAAATCACACGCTGCGCAGCTATTGGATACAACTTCTCCGAGTGGGCCCTTGAGTATCTTTCCATCACGTGGATGGACAAATCCCGCTTTTTACATATATTGCCTCTACGTTTCCTCCGAATACCTGAACACACCTTTATGATCACTCTGTCATAAGTGACGTTTGCTGCTATCTAAGCATTCTCGGGAGACAGTGATTGATATAGTCTCACGGTCTAAGGAATAGTTTACGAGGTCTATTCTAATCATCATAACTTGAATTTCATGACATGATCGGGTCATGATGTTTAGGTTGGGTATTGGTTTATCATCTCATTCTCAGAATGAGTTGACTCCATTTCCAACTAGCATAAATGCCACATGATCAGGAAACCTTGATCATCTGTTGACCAATGAACCAGTGACTAGAGTTTCACCGGGAACACCTAGTTGTTTACATATCACACCTGTATTGACGTTTCCTTTCAATACAGTTATAGCATGATATAAAACTTAATCATAAACTTTATGAAATATGCTAATAATCCTTATTATTATTTGTCTCTAGGGCATATTTCCAACAGTCTCCCACTTGCACTAGAGTACAAATAGACTAGCTGCATTTGTTCTTAATCAATTGCACCATATATCCCGGTACCATGAACATGCTTGCTCATGGAAGAGGTTGAGTCTTGGGTCTGTGCTTTACAGTCCCAAATCCTTTGAAACTTACTAATGTCACCTTGATTGACATTAATACTTTATCATCACATGATAACATCTTTGTGTATGCATCCTCGTTATGGCAGCAGAACAAGGCCGGATTCCAGGAGCCTACAATGACGTTAGATCAACCTCGGAGGCTTTATCATGGGCATTGTGCCCTGGGACACATCGTTCTACGTTAAAAGCGAACTAGCCCCGCCATAACATTATACATCACCCTAGATGGTACCCTTATCTATTATAAATATAATTATCGAAACACTAGTGCACCCTGTGCAACTTTCGATGTTTTCGTTCACCTTGCTTCCTACTTGACTTTAGTTGGTATTAGAGGAGTTTCCAACATATTCCCTTATAACATAACCCTTTATGCTTTAAGATATTCCATCCTTTATGGATTTGGAAAACATGTCTATAGTTCTCTATTAGACACTATGGACAAACTCGGCTCAATGTTCTGCGATTCAAACTTAATCACTTTTCAAACGTTCCTTCTTGGATCATATATTATGTTAAGGATCATCATGGTTTTCTAAGATAGAACCTATGTCTCAACATAGTGGATGAGGATCATCCTATTCTTTCTTTCAACCATTGATGTTAAACTTAATACTATTCCTAACTTGACTTATTAAGGACCAGTTCCTTAATTAACTTTTATTCTGAAACTCTTTTAAGAATCCCTTTTAATAATACTACATAATCTCGTAATATTCTTACTATCAACTTCTACTCCCTATAAATCTTTATTTATTGGTACATGCGCTTTTATTCGCAATGTGTCATATACACACACATAAGAATCATTCCTCTAAGCTCCCACTCAAAATATGTTCCTACATATTTGAATCTGAGACTTATTTTGCTCCCACTCAAAATATGTTCCCGACACATTTGAGTTCGAGAGTTACATTGCTCCCACTAAAAAAATATGTCATTCACATATTGTTCTAGGAAGACTTTCATAGCTCCCACTCAATTTCTTGCAAATTGCATATCCACTCACTATTTTGAACGACATCAAAATCCTTTGATCAAATATCAAACTTGGATATTCACTATGAGACACTAGTACTTTACTAGTTTTAAATCCACCAGACTTTCAACACACTTGAATCAAATTAATTTGAATTTGTCCAATACTTGACAAATTGTGCTTTTGCCATTTACCCCCTTTTCCACTATGGCTTTGCAGTCATTTGGGAAAATTCAAGTAACCCCTTTACTTGTAAGATTCAGCAACGAATTGCTTTCCAATCTCAAGGGAATTTTGCCTCTAGGATTTCTCATACTTCTAGTTTACCATTATTTCCTTAGTAGTTCGTAGGTATGTCATATTCTGGTAATCCTGAAAAATGATCCACAAATGTCTCCATACTAGGTATGGGCTTCATTTTGAATCCTAATCTATGTAGTGAAAACACTACTGGGGAAAACACAATGATCACTATCGTTGATTCTTTCCTTTGTGAAGAGTATCATTTGGGAACGCTTTCTGTTGCGCTTCTAAACACTCTGATGCAGGGTTTTGAATCCTTATCATGTTTTCACTATCTTCCATTTTCTCCATAATTGAGAAATACCACTGAATGTGAAACTTTCTCGAGAATGCACCAAAAATCCAAGCAATACTAGTTTTGCTTTTCTTTTGGTTTTAGCAATGGATTTCGTATTCAAAGTTTTCCACTGAACACTCTACAAGGACTTATTCGCTATTGTTTTGGTTATATCGAATAACCCCAAAACATCCACGACGATCCATACAATATATGGTGCCGATTTCACGAATTCATATGGTTCACTATATATTATAATTGAGTGTTAACTATTTCTATATAATGGTCTTTTACATCTATACTACAATGATTTATTTGGCCCCATCTATTCACCCACTTGATACCAAATATCATATTGTGATGCTTTGAATTTTGACATTTCAAACGCATTGCATTCCACAATTTTCTTTATGCCAATCTTACAAAGTCGAATTTCATTACTATTGATCAAAATCATAGTAATTAGATTCTCTTTTATCTTTAATAACCTTTGTTGATGAAATACTTTGATCATATAAAATAGTTTCATGCTCATGTTTCCTCTGGTAAACATCTTTACAAAATTTAAACAATCATATAATTATAATCACCATTTTGTTAAACCACAATACATCTAATATGTATTCTCTTTTAACAATTCATCAAACACTTTGTATTCAAGTAATACACGGTGCTTAAGTTATTTTGCCGAACTTATGCATGATTCATATGTGACAAGAATACAAGTGTCTTTCACATATTATCAATATAACTTTGGATTCAAACAATGGTTTCTTTCATTAATGAATATATCATTAAGTTGGGTAATGTCAAGGCATTTTAATATTTTACAAATGCTCATGTATTATCAATTAGTTTCAACAACAAGGATAATTCGCATATAATTGAACAAGATATGAACACGAATAGAAATCATTCATAAAAGTGGAACAACTGTTTGTTACAAACTCATATGAATAACCGTCTCATGAAATGTGAGACACACTAATGAAGTTCACATATCTCTCGATCACAATAACTATCCAAAAACATAAACTAAGTGATAAATATTGAGGGAGAGTGTCGTCGGCAATCATCATCATGCTTTCCATCAACACGCAACGTCACCTCCTCTCCAGCAAGCACCTCTCATGCAGAAGGACCTATTTTCAACAAAACAGAACAAGTATCAAATATACTTAACACTGCAACATGTGTTTGCGAGATTATAACATTTATAAAACTGTATATCAAATATATACCTTTGTCATCGATGACCTCTTTGCAATACGTTCAACCTTCACATTACTAAGATGTGATATGAACCTGTGGAAATCATGTGTTTTTGTATCGCCTCTCATGATGCAAGTCCTGACATGTGCTTGGTAGCTTGGTGGCAGCGACCGCAACACAACGCCATTTGCAAAAGAGCCCGTCATCCAGCTGTCCAGGAAGTATGCGGGCCTCATATACGCATCATGCTTGCAGTCCAAGTGGTCTTCAAGCGAAGAGTTCTCTTCCATCTTAATGGAGAGGAAATCTCCCATCAGCTCATGCTCCCATATGCGTGCTTGTTCCACGAAATGTGTCCTAAGCTGTACCATTGCCGCACGAGGGTCAAGATTACCCACGACTGGCCACAGCTCATCCGCTATTCTGTAACACATCGTAACTGATATGAAGGTGGACATCTCACGATGGTAAAAGAGATCTTCCCGCTGCTCTAGGGTCTCTAAGATGGGGTTGTTCGTCTGCGGTACCAAAGTTCGTAGGCCAGTGCATGGCGGTACCTAAGTTGCCTAAAATTGCTGCGTTTCGAAATGTTAGGCCGCCAACTACTGAGAGGGGCCATTTCGAGGCAAACTCATCTCACCCCTGCCAAATTCAAACATTCCGTTAAACTGCCCCGTGAAGTAGACGGTCGGGACCCTCATTTCAGTCATCTGTCCGTGACGCGAGTGCCAACGCGGCAACCTCTTAGGAAAATTGAGTAACTAACTGGATTGGATGAGTTGACCAATTTCACAAATCCATTCTCACCTTTCCCCTAGCACCGGTGGCGTCGGAATCCACCCTCCAGGCGGGACGATCCCTTCGGACATTTGAATCACGGCGCCAAGTTGCTGCGCCCAGTCGCTGATCCTGAGCTCCAATGGCGCATGCCATAGCCGCTGTTGCGAGGCTCTAGCCCGCCTCCACCACCGACGAGCCGAGCAACTCGGAAGATGGGAGATCCTACTACCAAGGAAGAAGAAGTTCTGGCTACAAGCGGGTGAGCTACCCTTCTCTTTGCTATTTGCACTAATTATAACTACTAGCTGGCTATTGAACCTAAAATTGTTTGTTAGCCCAACACCGACAAACATATTTTGTCCACAGTTTTCTGTTAAGTGGGATCTCCGTGGACCACCCTTACCTGGTTACGGTAGTCCTCTTCAGGTACGACTCTAAGGGCAAGTGGTATGGACACCATTGTATCATGATGGAAGAAGCGCCTGCACGGATCTGCACTATATCTGGTATGGTTGCTTCTCTGCGTAATCATGATGAATTATGGCTGAAGCAGACTACAAAGTTCAGCTTCATGGATGAATGTGGCATCATGGTTCCTCTAACGTGTGAAAGTCAGCTAATTGGGTTGATGAAAAGGTATGCTTCGGCTTGCATGTTTGAGCTGAATTGTGATGTACTAGATGTGGAAGCTACTGCAACTGGGAGTCGCCCTTCTATTCTTGGACATGGTGGTTGCTCGAACCCAATTAGCTCCTGGTAGGCAAAGATCTCTTGGGGTTCGCATGTTTGTGCTAAATTGTAATTTTTGTTTTATTTACTCTGTAGATATTGGGCAGTTATGCAAAAGTCTTGTTTCTTTGACAGGAAGCGCCGCAGGGTTAGAAACATGACTACCGGGTTAGTCATTTTGCTGCCCGAAGAAATAAAAAACGAGTGGAAAGATGATGCTGGGCACGATTCTGGTGCCCATTGTCCCGACGATGCAGAGTACGTGAAGCTAAGAAAATTGGCACCGAGGAAGAGGAAGAAGGCACGAAATGAAGAAGCCAGTGGACGCGAATGCTTGGTACCCAGGCGGCGGAAGAAGGCTACTGGCAATGAAGATGCATAGTAATGTGTTGAACTTGAACCTATATATGTAATTTGGTTAAATTCTGGAGCTCTGTGTGTGGTACTTTGTTGGGCGAAACAATCTACCCACGTTCTCTGAGTAAAATGTACCGCGACTTAGGGTTTGGAAACGCCCTAGTCAGTAGTTGAATCCGAAACTGTGATTGTGCCACTGCTATCTGAAAACACGCAGCAACGGTTCCACGATTGCTGAGGGGCAGGAGGTCTCCAAATTCGATGGAATGTAAGTGGTACGGAAATAAATTATTTAAGCTGCCACACGGCATGAAGCAGCAACTTATTTCAGATGCTGCACAATGACGTGGCAACATAAACAGCAATGGCAACCGATAATGCCCAGATGAGGAGGAAATCGGTACCACTTTCTGGCATCGCAGCCATGGCACGGAGATGGGACGTGGACGAACCTGCTCGGCCCAGCTCTCCTCCCTGTAGGCTTGCAGCGTTGGCGCTTCCATTACTCGTCTTCTTTCCCGGAGCGGCAATCTATGGTCGCGGCCATGGCGCAGAGCTGGGAAGTGACGAAGTTGCTCGGTCCCGCTCTCCTCCCCATCCCGAGTCGAACTCGCCCTCACCGTGGACGCACCCATGGCACGGTCGGGGATGAGAATTGGTTCTCGGTGAGATCTATCACCTTGTCGACCATGCTCAGTTCTGTTTTCCTCCTCTAGAATCTGAGCTCGCCGTCGCCGTGGTTGCACCAGCACCAATTTTGCCACCTCTACCGAGGTCTCTGTGGTAGCTCAAGTTCTGGGGCTCTCCAAGTTCTGTCATGTTGGGCCTATAAGTGTTGTTGTATGTTAAACTAGCAAATCTCGTTTGTTCAAATCTCTTGGGCTGTACCAACTTCATTGTGTTTAATTATGAAAGACAAAATATAAATGACTTCTCTCAATTTCTCGCATATAAAAATGCACAGGTAATTTCATATTCTCACAGGAACTGGCCCCACTTGTTGAACCGGCGGCACTGCCACGATCTCCACGTAACCACGGTGAGTTCTCGAACCGAAAGTTGCAGTTACCACGTTTCTTCTGCGTAACCACTAACTCGTCCCTGAGAAATCTGACACCAATGTGTCTGTCTCTCTTTTGGGACAAATTTAAATCATTGGCCACAATAAGAAATTGAAATGTAATCGTACAAAACATTATTCAGGGATATACATAGTCAGGTACAAAAACAAGCCTAAATATTGTAATTATAAATAAAAAACCAAACAATTAATCTTCAGGTGCAGGTTAAAAATACTTATGATCAAAACCATTCATATACATATGCATCATACCAATCATTAAAAGATCAGAAACAATTCAAGGATCATATATGTAGTTCCATATGAGAATAAATCTAGGGCCTCAAAAGTTGTTTCAGAGATGGAGTTGGGGAACCAAAGTACCAATAGCACAACCTATATTGTTTGTGTGCATTGCTGCCTCAGGTTCACCAACCCATCCCTAAAACACGACACCATCATACGTGTCTCCACTTGAACTCTTTTGGGGCAAATTTCAATCATCGGCCTCGGTGACAAACTAAAATTTAATTCTTATACACTATGAATGCATGGAATAGATAATTCAAATATCATAGTTCTATGAATGTAGAATAAAGATTGCAGCCTCATAAGTTTCTACAGAGATGGCGTAAGCGAACCAAGTAACAATTGCACAGCTTATATTGATCTTGTACATGGCCCCAGGTTCCCTCACTCATCCCTATAAAAATTTGACACCAATGTGTCTGCCGCTCTTTGGGGCAAATTTGAATCATTGGCCACAATAAGAAATTGAAATGTAATCGTACCAAACAATATTCAGGGATATACAAATGCATCATACAACACATTCATAGATCAGAAACAATACAAATATTATATATTTAGGTTCCATATGAGAGAAAAAATTAGGGCCTCATTTTTTTTAGCGATGGAGTCGGAGAACCAAAATACCAAGAGCACAACCTATATTGTTTATGTGCATTGCTGCCTCAGGGCCACTAACCATCCCTAAGAAAACGAGACCATCAGATGCCCTTGCACTATTTTGGGGCAAAATTGAATCATTGGGCTCAGTAAGGAATAGAAATGTAATGTTATAGGCCTGCTGTGTATCGAAATCAACACCCAACTAACAAACTCAACTAGATGGCAGATGAGCAGATTGGGGTTTTGTGACTAGATGGCAGATGCATCAATCAACCGATCGAATCATATATATACTACCCTACTTCAAGAGCAAAAGAATCTGTACACGATTGAGCAAATCCTATGTTTGAACAGTGAAAACTGCTGCTGCGACTAGAGAAGCTAGCAATGTAGTAACTCGGACTCCTCATCAGGGACCTCCTCCTCGAACTCATCATTCTCCATGATTGCATCGAAGATTTCTTGAACGGCGATGGGGTCGTCGATGTAGATCACCGGATTGCCTCTTTCTCACCGCCCTATCCAGATTTTTGCGGCACCACGACATTGTCGGCCACCTGCTGCTCGGCGGTGACGGCTACTACCGGCTGCTCAGCGGCGATGGCTAGCACCTGCTGCTCGGCAGCAATGGCTAGCACCTGCTGCTCGGCGGCGACGGCTACTGGCTGGACGGATGAGTTCGCACCCTCGACAGCGCGGCGACGAGCGGCGCTCGTGCCCAGAGAAGACGCCTCCGTCTGCTTGGCGACGACCGAGCCATCTGCTGCTTCGCCTTCAAATGGCTTCACCTCCGGATCTTCTCCATGCGTACGCTTCATGGCGCACCAAGGGAAGGAGCTAGTGCAAACGAGGGAGATTCAGCGCGCGCGGCAGGTGTAGATTGGGGTCTTGGGACTAGACAGACTGGGGGGAAATGACATGAGCTCATGGAAGAAGAAGGTCGAGGGGGGTTATAAACACCGGACCATTCGTAGTCCTCGAGTGGACACGTGTGGTGGGCGGGGGGGGGGGGCTACCACGATATCCACCCTTTTTTTTGGTTCCCTTTTTTTGAAACAGCCACGATCTCCACTTTAGAGCTGCATTGAAAACACGCTCATGGCAGACCTCGATTCCACTGCATGCAAGTGGCACGTTAGATCTACTCGAGGGGGGCCCTTGACTCATGGAATTTACTAGCGGTAGGGCCCAGTTGGAAGTGAGATTGAGAGCGCTGTGTATACATGGGATATGTCTGATTAAAATCAAGTGGCAATAAATTGCAGCGTCCCGTCGACAACCGTGCACTCGATGACCCCGTTGCCCTGTGCATGAGTTGTAGTAGCAGTAGTAGGCTTTTCAGACTTGATTAAACTTGACATGACCGCTCGACGACTTTTTCGATGGACGGCATCGTGTTCCTTCCTGTAGAAGTCTCACGGAGGGAGACGTCCATGCTGTCTCACGCTATACTATGAAGGGCACGAGGTGTGCAACGATCATCGTTGGATCGCACAGAATCAACAGTTGGTGTGCACGATCCGCGTGACAACTATGACAACCAATCAGGGAGTAGCAGACAGGGTGAGCACAGTTTTGGGCTTCTACGAAAGATAGAGAGGGGGTGGGCAAAACTAAGTAGTACCACATAAAACCAAGGGCAAAACTAAGTAGTATAAAAATGGAAAGTGTCTTGTACAATGAAATACATCATGGAATACATCAAATTATGCCAAGATAGATCCACTAGATTTCATTGGATGTGTGTTCTTCTCATAAACCACACCTAGTGTCATTGAATGTGTGTTCTTCTAAACAAACCACATAAGGATCCACCAGTGTCATTGCATGTCTGTTCTTTTCATGAACCATATAAGGATGGGCCCACCAGTGTCATTGCATGTCTGTTCTTTTCATGAACCACACCCAGTGTCAGTGCATGTCTGTTCTATTCATGAACCACACCCAGTTTCACTGCATGTCTGTTCTTTTCATGAACCACATAAGGATCTACCAGTGTCATTGCATGTCTTTTACTTCCATAAACCACATGTGGATCCACCGGTGTCATTGCATGTCTGTTCATCTAAACAAACCACATAAGGATCCACCAGTGTCATTGCATGTGTGTTCTTCTCATGAACCACACCCAGTGTCATTGCATGTGTGTTCTTCTAAACAAACCACATAAGGATCCACCAGTGTCATTGCATGTCTGTTCTTTTCATGAATCACAGCCAGTGTCATTGCATGTCTATTACTTCCAATAAACCACATATGGATCCACCTAGTGTGATTGCATGTCTGTTCCTCTAAACAAACCACATAAGGATCCACTAGTGTCATTGCGTGTCTGTTCTTTTCATGAACCACACCCAGTGTCATTGCATGTGTGTTCTTCTAAACAAACCACATAAGGATCCACCAGTGTCATTGCCTATATGTTCTTTTCATGAACTACACCCAGTGTCATTGCATGTGTGTTATTCTAAAAAAAACACATAAGGATCCACCAGTGTCATTGCATGTCTGTTATTTTCATGAACCACACCCCGTGTGATTGCATGTGTGTTATTCGAAACAAACCACATAAGTTATTGCATGTCTGTTCTTTTCATGAACCACACCAGGTGTCATTGCATGTCTGTTCTTTTCATGAACCACGGCTAGAGTCATTGCATGTATGTTCCTCTAAACAAAACACATAAGGATCCACCAGTGTCATTGCATGTCTGTTCTTTTCATGAACCACATAAGGATCTACCAGTGTCATTGCATGTCAGTTCTTTTCATGAACCACACCCAGTGTCATTGCATGTGTTTTACTTCCATAAACCACATGTGGATCCACCTAGTGTCATTGCATGTGTGTTCTTCTAAACAAACCACATAAGGATCCACCAGTGTCATTGCATGTCTGTTCTTTTCATGAACCACATAAGGATGGGCCCACCAGTGTCATTGCATATCTGTTCTTTTCATGAACCACACCCAGTGTCAGTGCATGTCTATTCTATTCATGAACCACACCCAGTTTCACTGCATGTCCGTTCTTTTCATGAACCACATAAGGATCTACCAGTGTCATTGCATGTCTTTTACTTCCATAAACCACATGTGTATCCACCAGTGTCATTGCATGTGTGTTCTTCTAAAGAAACCACATAACGATCCACCAGTGTCATTGCGTGTCTGTTCTTTTCATGAACCACATAAGGATGGGCCCACCAGTGTCATTGCATGTCTGTTCCTTTCATGAACCACACCCAGTGTCAGTGCATGTCTGTTCTATTCACGAACCAAACCCAGTTTCACTGCATGTCTGTTCTTTTCATGAAGAACATAAGGATCTACTAGTGTCATTGCATGTCTTTTACTTCCATAAACCACATGTGGATCCACCGGTGTCATTGCATGTCTGTTCCTCTAAACAAACCACATAAGGATCCACCAGTGTCATCGCGTGTGTGTTCTTCTCATGAACCACACCCAGTGTCATTGCATGTGTGTTCTTCTAAACAAACCACATAAGGATCCACCAGTGTCATTGCACATTCATTCTTTTCATGAACCACATAAGGATCCATCAATGTCATTGCATGTCTGTTCTTTTCATGAATCACAGCCAGTGTCATTGCATGTCTTTTACTTCCATAAACCACATATGGATCCACCTAGTGTGATTGCATGTCTGTTCCTCTAAACAAACCACATAAGGATCCACCAGTGTCATTTGTTCCGTTTTTTCATGAACCACACCTAGTGTCATTTCATGCGTGTTCTTCTAAACAAACCACATAAGGATCCACCAGTGTCATTGCCTATATGTTCTTTTCATGAACCACACCCAGTGTCATTGCATGTGTGTTATTCTAAACAAACCACATAAGTCATTGCATGTCTGTTCTTTTCATGAACCACACCCGGTGTCATTGTATGTCTGTTCTTTTCATGAACCACGGCTAGAGTCATTGTATGTCTGTTCGTCGAAACAAACCACATAAGGATCCACCAGTGTCATTGCATGTCTGTTCTTTTCATGAACCACATAAGGATCTACCAGTGTCATTGCATGTCTGTTCTTTTCATGAACCACACCCAGTGTCATTGCATGTGTGTTACTTCCATAAACCACATGTGGATCCACCAGTGTCATTGCATGTCTGTTCCTCTAAACAAACCACATAAGGATCCACCAGTGTCATTGCATGTCTGTTATTTTCATGAACAACATAAGGATGGGCCCACCAGTGTCATTGCATGTCTGTTCTTTTCATGAACCACACCTAGTGTCAGTGCATGTCTGTTCTATTCATGAACCGCACCTAGTTTCACTGCATGTATGTTCTTTTCATGAACCACATAAGGATCTACCAGTGTCATTGCATGTCTTTTACTTCCATAAACCACATGTGGATCCACCGGTGTCATTGCATGTCTGTTCCTCTAAACAAACCACATAAGGATCCACTAGTGTCATTGCCTGTCTGTTCTTTTCATGAACAACATAAGGATCCACCAGTGTCATTGCATGTCTATTCTTTTCATGGATCACAGCCAGTGTCATTGCATGTCTTTTACTTCCATAAACCACATATGGATCCACCTAGTGTGATTGCATGTCTGTTCCTCTAAACAAACCACATAAGGATCCACCGGTGTCATTGTGTGTCTGTTCTTTTCATGAACCACACCTAGTGTCATTGCATGCGTGTTCTTCTAAACAAACAACATAAGGATCCACCAGTGTCATTGCCTATATGTTCTTTTCATGAACCACACCCAGTGTCATTGCATGTGTGTTATTCTAAACAAACCACATAAGTCATTGCATGTCTGTTCTTTTCATGAACCACAACCGGTGTCATTGCATGTCTGTTCTTTTGATGAACCACGGATAGAGTCATTGCATGTCTGTTCGTCTAAATAAACCACATAAGGATCCACCAGTGTCATTGCATGTTTGTTCTTTTCATGAACCACATAAGGATCTACCAGTGTCATTGCATGTCTATTCTTTTCATGAACCACACCCAGTGTCATTCCATGTGTGTTACTTCCATAAACCACATGTGGATCCACCGGTGTCATTGCATGTCTGTTCCTCTAAACAAACCACATAAGGATCCACCAGTGTCACTGCATGTCTATTCTTTTCATGAACAACATAAGGATGGGCCCACCAGTGTCATTGCATGTCTGTTCTTTTCATGAACCACACCCAGTGTCAGTGCATGTCTGTTCTATTCATGAACCACACCCTGTTTCACTGCATGTATGTTCTTTTCATGAACCACATAAGGATCTACCAGTGTCATTGCATGTCTTTTACTTCCATAAACCACATGTGGATCCACCGGTGTCCTTGCATGTCTGTTCCTCTAAACAAACCACATAAGGATCCACCAGTGTCATTGCGTGTGTGTTCTTCTCATGAACCACATAAGGATCTACCAGTGTCATTGCATGTCTGTTCTTTTCATGAACCACACCCAGTGTCATTGCACGTTTATTACTTCCATAAAGGACATATGGATCCATCGGTCTGATTTCATGTCTGTTCCTTCCATAAACCACATAAGGATCCACTAGTGTCATTGCATGTCTGTTCTTTTCATGAACCACGGCTAGAGTCATTGCATGTCTATTCTTGTCATGAACCACGGCTAGAGTCATTGCATGTATGTTCCTCTAAACAAACCACATAAGGATCCACCAATGTCATTGCATGTCTGTTCTTTTCATGAACCACATAAGGATCTACCAGTGTCATTGCATGTCTATTCTTTTCATGAACCACACCCAGTGTATTTTCATGTGTGTTACTTCCATAAACCACATGTGGATCCACCGGTGTCATTGCATGTCTGTTCCTCTAAACAAACCACATATGGATCCACCAGTGTCATTGCCTGTCTGTTCTTCTCATGAACCACATAAGGATGGCCCCACCAATGTCATTGCCTGTTTGTTCTTTTCATGAACCACACCCAGTGTCAGTGCATGTCTATTCTATTCATGAACCACATAAGGATCTACCATTGTCATTGCATGTCTTTTACTTCCATAAACCACATGTGGATCCACCGGTGTCATTGCATGTCTGTTCGTCTAAACAAACCACATATGGATCCACAAGTGTCATTGCGTGTGTGTTCTTCACATGAACCACATAAGGATCTACCAGTGTCATTGCATGTCTGTTCTTTTCATGAACCACACCAAGTGTCATTGCATGTGTGTTCCTTCCACAAACCACATGTGGATCCACCGGTGTGATTGCATGTCTGTTCCTTCCATAAACCACATAAGGATCCACCAGTGTCATTGCCTGTCTGTTCTTTTCATAAACCACTCCTAGTGTCAGTGCATGTCTGTTCTTTTCATGAACCACACCTAGTGTCACTGCATGTCAGTTCTTTTCATGAACCACATAAGGATCTACCAGAGTCATTGGATGTGTGTTATTCTCATGAACCACACGTGGATCCACCGGTGTCATTGCATGTATGTTCCTCTAAACAAACCACATAAGGATCCACCAGTGTCATTGCGTGTGTGTTCTTTTCATGAACCACACCCAGTGTCATTGCATGTGTGTTCTTCTAAACAAATCACATAAGGATCCACCACTGTCATTGCATGTCTGTTCTTTTCATGAACCACATAAGGATGGGCCCACCAGTGTCATTGCATGTCTGTTCTTTAAATGAACCACACCCAGTGTCAGTGCATGTCTGTTCTATTCATGAACCACACCCAGTTTCACTGCATGTCTGATCTTTTCATGAACCACATAAGGATCTATCAGTGTTATTGCATGTCTTTTACTTCCATAAACCACATGTGGATCCACCGGTGTCATTGCATGTGTGTTCTTCTAAACAAACCACATAAGGATCCACCAGTGTCATTGCATGTCTGTTCTTTTCATGAACCACATAAGGATGGGCCCACCAGTGTCATTGCATGCATGTTATTTTCATGAACCACACCTAGTGTCAGTGGATGTCTGTTGTATTCACGAACCACACCTAGTTTCACTGCATTTCTGTTCTTTTCATGAACCATATAAGGATCTACCAGTGTCATTGCATGTCTTTTACTTCCATAAACCACATGTGGATCCACCGGTGTCATTGCATGTCTTTTCCTCTAAACAAACCACATAAGGATCTACCAGTGTCATTGCGTGTGTGTTCTTCTCATGAACCACACCTAGTGTCATTTCATGTGTGTTCTTCTAAACAAACCACATAAGGATCCACCAATGTCATTGCCTGTCTGTTCTTTTCATGAACCACATAAGGATCCACCAGGGTCATTGCATGTCTGTTCTTTTCATGAATCACAGCCAGTGTCATTGCATGTCTATTACTTCCATAAACCACATATGGATCCACCTAGTGTGATTGCATGTTTGTTCCTCTAAACAAACCACATAAGGATCCACCAATGTCATTGCTGTCAGTTCATTTCATGAACCACACCCAGTTTCATTGCATGCGTGTTCTTCTAAACAAACCACATAAGGATCCACCAGTGTCATTGCCTATATGTTCTTTTCATGAACCACACCCAGTGTCATTGCATCTGTGTTATTCTAAACAAACCACATAAGTCATTGCTTGCCTGTTCTTTTCATGAACCACACCCGGTGTCATTG
Source organism: Avena insularis (assembly GCA_023614405.1). Taxonomy (NCBI): domain Eukaryota; kingdom Viridiplantae; phylum Streptophyta; class Magnoliopsida; order Poales; family Poaceae; genus Avena; species Avena insularis. The sequence continues at coordinate 257,201,777 of CM042690.1, read as the reverse complement.
CATGTCTGTTCTTTTCATGAACCACGGCTAGAGTCATTGCATGTCTGTTCCTCTAAACAAACCACATACGGATCCACCAGTGTCATTGTATGTCTGTTCTTTTCATGAACCACACAAGGATCTACCAGTGTCATTGCATGTCTGTTCTTTTCATGAACCACCCACAGTGTCATTGCATGTGTGTTACTTCCATAAACCACATGTGGATCCACCCAGTGTCATTGCATGTGTGTTCTTCTAAACAAACCACATAAGGATCCACCAGTGTCATTGCATGTTTGTTCTTTTCGTGAACCACATAAGGATGGTCCCACCAGTGTAATTGCATGTCTATTCTTTTCATGAACCACACCCAGTGTCAGTGCATGTCTGTTCTATTCATGAACCACACCCAGTTTCACTACATGTCTGTTCTTTTCATGAACCACAGAAGGTTCTACCAGTGTCATTGCATGTCTTTTACTTCCATAAACCACATGTGGATCCACCGGTGTCATTGCATGTCTGTTCCTCTAAACAAACCACATAAGGATCCACCAGTGTCATTGCGTGTGTTTTCTTCTCATGAATCACATAAGGATCTACCAGTGTCATTGCATGTCTGTTCTTTTCATGAACCACACCCAGTGTCATTGCACGTGTGTTACTTCCATAAACCACATATGGATCCACCGGTGTGACTGCATGTCTGTTCCTTCCATAAACCACATAAGGATCCACCAGTGTCATTGCATGTCTGTTCTTTTCATGAACCACGGCTAGAGTCATTGCATGTCTGTTCTTTTCATGAACCATGGCTAGAGTCATTGCATGTATGTTCCTCTAAACAAACCACATAAGGATCCACCAGTGTCATTGCATGTATGTTCTTTTCATGAACCACATAAGGATCTACCAGCGTCATTGCATGTCTGTTCTTTTCATGAACCACACCTAGTGTCATTGCATGTGTGTTACTTCCATAAACCACATGTGGATCCACCGGTGTCATTGCATGTCTGTTCCTCTAAACAAACCACATAAGGATCCACTAGTGTCATTGCGTGTGTGTTCTTCTCATGAACCACATAAGGATCTACCAGTGTAATTGCATGTCTGTTCTTTTCATGAACCACACCCAGTGTCATTGCACGTGTGTTACTTCCATAAACCACATATGGATCCACTGGTGTGATTGCATGTCTGTTCCTTCCATAAACCACATATGGATCCACCAGTGTCATTGCATGTCTGTTCTTTTCATGAACCACGGCTAGAGTCATTGCATGTTTGTTCTTTTCATGAACCACGGCTAGAGTCATTGCATGTATGTTCCTCTAAACAAACCACATAAGGATCCACGAGTGTCATTGCATGTCTGTTCTTTTCATGAACCACATAAGGATCTACTAGTGTCATTGCATGTCTGTTCTTTTCATGAACCACACCTAGTGTCATTGCATGTGTGTTACTTCCATAAACCACATGTGGATCCACCGGTGTCATTGCATGTCTGTTCCTGTAAACAAACCACATAAGGATCCACCAGTGTCATTGCCTATCTATTCTTCTCATGAACCACATAAGGATGGGCCCACCAGTGTCATCACATGTCTGTTCTTTTCATGAACCACACCCAGTGTCAGTGCATGTCTGTTCTATTCATGAACCACATAAGGATCTACTAGTGTCATTGCATGTCTTTTACTTCCATAAACCACATGTGGATCCACTGGTGTCATTGCATGTCTGTTCCTCTAAACAAACCACATAAGGATCCACCAATGTCATTGCGTGTGTGTTCTTATCATGAACCACATAAGGATCTACAAGTGTCATTGCATGTCTGTTCTTTTCATGAACCACACACAGTGTCACTGCATGTGTGTTACTTCCATAAACCACATGTGGATCCACCGATGTCATTGCATGTCTGTTCCTTCCATAAACCACATAAGGATCCACCAGTGTCATTGCATGTCTGTTCTTTTCATGAACCACTCCTAGTGTCAGTATATGTCTGTTCTTTTCATGAACCACACCTAGTGTCACTTCATGTTAGTTCTTTTCATGAACCACATAAGGATCTATCAGAGTCATTGGATGTGTGTTCTTCTCATGAACCACACGTGGATCCACTGGTGTCATTGCATGTCTGTTCCTCTAAACAAACCACATAAGGATCCACCAGAGTCATTGCGTGTGTGTTCTTTTCATGAACCACACCCAGTGTCATTGCATGTGTGTTCTTCTAAACAAACCACATAAGGATCCACCAGTGTCATGGCATGTCTGTTTTTTTCATGAACCACATAAGGATGGGCCCACCAGTGTTATTGCATGTCTTTTCTTTTCATGAACCACACCCAGTGTCAGTGCATGTCTGTTCTATTCATGAACCACACCCGCCTTTGCATGTCATTCTTTTCATGAACCACATAAGGATCTACCAGTGTCATTGCATGTCTTTTACTTCCATAAACCACATGTGGATCCACCGGTGTCATTGCATGTGTGTTCTTCTAAAGAAACCACATAAGGATCCACCAGTGTCATTGCCTGTCTGTTCTTTTCATGAACCACATAAGGATGGGCCCACTAGTGTCATTGCATGTCTGTTCTTTTCATGAACCACACCCAGTGTCAGTGCATGTCTGTTCTATTCACGAACCACACCCAGTTTCACTGCATGTCTGTTCTTTTCATGAACCACATAAGGATCTACCAGTGTTATTGCATGTCTTTTACTTCCATAAACCACATGTGGATCCACCGGTGTCATTGCATGTATGTTCCTCTAAATAACCCACATAAGTATCCACCAGTGTCATTGCGTGTGTGTTCTTCTCATGAACCACACCCAGTGTCATTGCATGTGTGTTCTTCTAAACAAACCACATAAGGATCCACCAGTGTCATCGCCTGTCTGTTCTTTTCATGAACCACATAAGGATCCACCAGTTCCATTGCATGTCTGTTCTTTTCATGAATCATAACCAGTGTCATTGCATGTCTGTTCTTTTCATGGACCACACCCAGTGTCATTGCATGGGTAGCCGTTAGACCGAGTCTTATAGAAGGCACGCCCTAACACAAGTGTTATGCTTGATGATTGTTACATACCGTTCGATTGGGGCGCTTGGACAATTGGGATGGTCTTCGTGAGAGCGATCCGCGAGTAGGCTGTTCTGCGGCATGATTGGCCACGCTTGCTTTGGACAAACTGGCAACACCGGGCGCTCCCCTGTTTCGAGTGTCACGTCTCATGAGTTCAGTGGGCCACATTCCAGTGTCACGTCCCCATTACTTCTCTTCCTCCCCGTACTTCTCTTCCTTACCCTCGAAGCCACTTTCGCCACTTCACTCCCATCCTCCCGTAGCCGCTAGCTGACGGCGCCTCCATCCCAATCCCCTCTCCGGCAGCCACCCCCCACCCCTCTCGCCATGGGTTCAAGGGGAGACGACGAGGAAATGCGTCGTGACGACAGGGACGGTGATTTCGATGTGAGTCGTCTCATCTCTATTTCTATCATCTGTGGCCAGTTATCTATTTTTTGAGCTAGATCTCATATGTTTACTCATGCGTGTATGATGTGTTAGGCCAACCAGATGATGTATGACTCCGAATATCACGGTTTAGAGGATGAAGACAGTCCTTTGGTATGTAAACATGGATATGTGCCCGCTAAATTTGTAGCATTCGAAGGACGAAACGCATGCATGAGGTTTCTACGGTGTCAAGGACATCATGCAATGATGCAAGGTGGAAGTTACGGTGTTGTCAAATGGGTAGATCCAGAGTGGCCCAAATCGATGCAGAAAATGCTGGACAAACTATGGGAAATGACTGTCGAGTTGAAAGAATCCGTATTCAGCTCACTTCTTGATAGTGTTGAGATGAATCTATGGGAACCAGTTGACACGACCAAGCATAAGCGAGATCTCAGGTGGGTGCAAGACAAGGTTATCAAATTTGAGAAGGAGAGGGACGCGGCGTTGGCCCTGAAGGCTAAAGCAGAGCAAGAACTGACTCAAGCAAGGAACGATCTCCACCAGGCCAAAGTCCTGCAATACACAACTACGATTATTGACAAGTGCATGAGGAAAAATGCAGAGAAACAATTGAAGCTGTGCAAGGAAGATGCTAAAAGGAAGGAGCAGACAATTCGATCCTTGCTCTCGCAGGAAGATGCGCATCGGGCCAAGATTAGGAAGATCAAGGAGATGTGTGATAACTAGTTCTATTTAGCTTAAGATCCGTGCCTTTTTAAGTTGTAATATTTGTACTTGTTGACCTAGCGGTCTGAACTATTGGTCCCGGATTCCAGGGAGGAAAAAAATTGCTCTGACCCTGCATTAATTTGTGGAAGAATTTGTGATTTAGATCAATTTCTGCCTCGATTTAGATCTCTGTCCTGGATTGGGAACGTAACCGTGGACCAAAGACACCTTTTCTACTAGTGTATTCTGACACTGGTGGTTTGTTTAAACGTAATATACGTGGATTGTGCCGCATGCAAATGGCACAACCACAATTTATAAAGTGGAAGCACGTACACCCGGTTACTGGAGATCCGGGAGCTTCGCCAGATGCAGGGGATGCAAGAGCAGAGAGGCAGTGGGATAGACGGGATCAAGATTAGTCCAGAAAGTGGTACCCATTTCCTCCTCATCTAGGCATTATCGGTGAGAACATTGTTGTTTATGTTGCCACGTCGTTGTGCAACATCTGAAATAAGTTGCTGCTTCGTGGAGTGTGGCAGCTTAAATAATTTATTTATGTGCCACTTACATTCTGTCATATTTGGAGACCTCATGCCCCTCAGCAATCGTGGAACCGGTGGATCATTGTTTTCAGATAGAAGTGGCACAATCACAATTTCGGATTCAACTACCGACTCGGGCGTTTCCAAACCCTAAGTCGCGGTACATTTTACTCAGAGAACGTGGGTAGATTGTTTCGCCTAGCAACGTGCCACACACAGAGCGATCAGAATTTAACAGAATTACATATATAGGTTCAAGTTCAACACATTACTATGCATGTTCATTGCCAGCAGCCTTCTTCCACAGCCTGGGTGCCAAGCCTTCACGTCCAATGGCTTCTTCATTTCCTACCTTCTTCCTCTTCCTCGGTGCCAATTTTCTTAGCTTCACGTACTCTGCATCGCCGAGATAATGGGCACCAGAATCGTGTCCAGCATCATCTTTCCACTCGTTTTTAATTTCTTCGGGCAGCAAAATGACGGACCCGGCAGTCATGTTTCTAACCTTGCGGCGCTTCCTGTCAAAGAAACAAGACTATTGGATAACTGCCCAATATCTACAGAGTAAATAACACAAAAATTACAATTCAGCACAAACATGCGAACCCCAAGCGACCTTTGCTTACCAGGAGCTAATTGTGTTCGAGCAACCACCCTGTCCAAGAATAGAAGGGCGACTCCCAGTTGCAGCAGCTTCCACATCCAGTACATCACAATTTAGCTCAAACATGCAATCCGAAGCATACCTTTTCATCAACCCAATTAGTTGACTGTCACACAATATAGGAACATGGATGCCACGTTCATCCATGAAGCTGAACTTTGCAGTCTGCTTCGGCCATACTTCAACATGATTACGCAGAGCAGCAACCATACCAGATATAGTGCAGATCTGCGCAGGCGCTTCTTCCATCGTGAAACAATGGTGTCCATACCTGTTGCCCTTAGAGTCGTACCTATAGAGGACTACAGTAACCAGGTAAGGGGGGTCCGCACAGATGGGCTAAAAATATGTTTGTCAGCGATGGGCTAACAAACAATTTGAGGTTCAGTAGCAAGCTAGCAGTTGTAACTAGTGCGAATAGAAAGAGAAGGGTAGATCACCAGCTTGTAGACAAAACTTCTTCTTTCTTGATAGTAGGATCTGCCATCCTCCGAGCTGCTCGGCTCATCGGTGGCGGAGGCGGGCTAGAGCCTCGCAATGGTGGTTACGGCATGCGCCATTGGATCTCGGTATCAGCGACTGGGCGCAACAACTTGGCCCCATAAGTCAAATGTCCGAAGGGATCGTCCTGCCTGGAGGGTGGATTCTGACACCGCTGGTGCTAGGGGAAAGCTGGGAATGGATTTGTGAAATTGGTCAACGCATCCAATACACTTAGCTGCTCGATTTGCCTAAGAGGTTGCCGTGTTGGCACCCACGTCACGGACAGATAACCGACATGTGGGTCTCGACCGTCTACTTCACGGGGCGGTTTAACGGAATGTTTGTATTTGGAAGGAGTGAGATGAGTTTGCCTCGAAATGGCCCCTCTCAGTAGTTGGCGGCCCAACTTTTCGAAACGGGGTAATTTTAGGCAACTTAGGTACCGCCATGCGCTGGCCTGCCAACTTTGGTACCGCAGACGAACAAGCCCCGGGGCAACGCCCTCTTCCACGTGGGCATCTAGCGGCAGCGCGCCGCGATTTTGCTCTCCATCCCGGCTCCGTCGAGGATGAGGAGCGGAGCCACCGGCACCCCCGCATAGCTGATGCGCCATCCGTGGGGAAGCGTCGCGGCCGGAGGCGTGAGGATGTCGAAGTGCACGAACATCACCGCATCGTGGAAGTTCAGTGCGGGCATCTCCATGGCGGCGCGGTGGAGATTGGAGTGGGAGCGAGGGGATGGACGACGGCGCGACGGCGCGGTGGAGATTGGAGAGGGCGAGGGGATGGACGACGAAGAGACGCGCCGTGGCGCCTCCTCTTTTTACACGAGGACGATGAAGCGACGGGCGGAATATCCAAGGGGCATTGGTCAAACAAAAGGAAGTAATGCAGGGTTAAGACAGATTAACGGGCGACCAATTGTTTTCCTCCCAAGACTCCGAGGCGAATAGTTCAGACCGCTAGGTCAACAAGTACAACTATTACAACTTAAATAGGCATGGAGCTCAAGCTAAATAGAACTAGTTATCACACATCTCTTTGATCTTCCTAATCTTATCCCGATGCGCATCTTCCTGCGAGAGCAAGGATCGAATCGTCTGCTCCTTCCTTTTAGCATCTTCCTTGCACAGCTTTAATTGTTTCTCTGCATTTTTCCTCATGCACTTGTCAATACTCGTAGTTGTGAACTGCAGGACTTTGGCCTGGTGAACATCATTCCTTGCTTGAGTCAGTTCTTGCTCTGCCTTAGCCTTCAGGGCCAACACCGTGTCCCTCTCCTTCTCGACTTTGCTAACTTTGCCTTGTACCCACCTGAGATCTCACTTATGCTTGGTCGTGTCAACTGGTTCCCATAGCTTCATCTCAACACTGTCAAGAAGTGAGCTGAATATGGATTCTTTCAACTCAATAGTCATTTCCCATAGTTTGTCCAGTGTTTTCTGCGTCGATTTGGGCCACTCTGGATCTACCCATTTGACAACACCACAAATTCCGCCTTGCATCATTGCACGATGTCCTTGACACCGTAGAAACCTCCTGCCTATGTTTCTTCCTTCGAACGCTACAAATTTAGCGGGCACATATCCATGTTTACATAGCAGAGGACTGTCTTCATCCGCTAAACCATGATAGTCGGAGTCATACATCGTCTGGTTGGCCTAACACATCATACACGCATGAGTAAACAGAGGAGATCTAGCTCAAAAAATAGATAACTAGCCACAGATGATAGATATAGAGATGAGATGACTCACATTGAAATCACTGTCCCTATCGTCACGACGCGTTTCCTTGCCGTCTCCCCATGAACCCATGGCGAGAGGGGAGGGGGTGGCTGTCGGAGAGGGGATTGGGATAGAGGCGCCGTCGGCTTGCGGCTACGGCAGGATGGGAGTGAAGTGGGGAAAGTGGCTTCGAGAGGAAGGAAGAGAAGTAATGGGGACGTGACACTGGGATATGGCCCACTGAACTCGTGAGTCGTGACACTCGCAACAGGGGAGCGGTCAGTGTTGCCAGTTTGTCCAGAGCAAGCGTGGCCAATCATGCCGCAGAACAGCCTACTCGCGGATCACTCTCACGAAAACCATCCCAATCGTCCAAGCGCACCGATCGAACGATATGTAATGATCGTCAAGCAGAACAACTGTGTTAGGGCATGCCTTCTAGAAGACTCGATGGATCCATTGGGGGGCTAAGGTTAGGGCTCTCCTAAGGTTAGGATCCATATGTGGTTTATGAAAATAACACACATCCAATGACACTGGTGGATCCTTATGTGGTTTGTCAGAAGAACACACATGCAATCACACTGGGTGGATCCATATGTGGTTTATGAGAGGAACACACATGCAATGACACTGGTGATATGTGGTTTGTGAAAAGAACACACATTCAATGAATCTAACCGTGGTTAATGAAAAGAGCAGACATGCAATGACACTGGTGGATCCATGTGTGGTTTGTGAGAAGAACACACATGCAATGACACTGGTTGTGGTTCATGAAAAGAACAGACATGTAATGACACCGGTGGATCCTTGTGTGGTTTGTGAGAAGAACAGACATGCAATGACTCTAGATGTGGTTCATGGGAAGAACACACATGCAATGACACTGGTGGATCCATGTGTGGTTTGTGAGAAGAACAGACATGCAATGACTCTAGATGTGGTTCATGAGAAGAACACACATGAAATGACACTGGTGTATCCTTATGTGGTTTGTGAGAAGAACACACATGCAATGACTCTAGCTGTGGTTCATGAAAAGAACACACATCCAATGACTCTAGCTGTGGTTCATGAGAAGAACACACATGCAATGACACTGGTGTATCCTTATGTGGTTTGTGAGAAGAACACACATGCAATGACTCTAGTTGTGGTTCATGAAAAGAACACACACCCAATGAATCTAGCTGTGGTTCATGAGAAGAACACACATGCAATGACACTGGTGGATCCATGTGTGGGTTGTGAGAGGAACAGACATGCAATGACACTGAGTGTGGTTCATGAAAAGAACACACATGCAATGACACTGGTGGATCCATGTGTGGTCTCTGAAGAGAACACACATTTCAATAACACATGTGGATCCATATGTGGTATGTGAAAAGAACACACATGCAATGACTCCAATTGTTGTTAGTAAAAAGAACACACATGCAATGACATTGGTGGATCCATATGTGGTCCCTAAAGAGAACACACATTTCAATGACACTGGTGGATCCATATGTGGTATGTGAAAAGAACACACATGCAATGACTCCATTTGTGGCATGAGAAAAGAACACACATGCAATGAAACTGGTGGATCCATGTGTGGTCTCTGAATTGAACACACATTTCAATGACACTGGTGGATCCATATGTGGTATGTGAAAAGAACACACATGAAATGACTAAAGTTATTGTTAGTAAAAAGAACACACAGGCAATGACAATGGTGGATCCATGTGTGGTCTGTGAAAAGAACACACATGCAATGACTCTAGTGGATCCATATGTGGTTTGTGGAAAGAACACACATGCAATGACACTGGTGGATCCATATGTGGTTTGTGAAAAGAACACACATGCAATGACTCTAGTGCTGGTTTTAGTATAAGAACACACATGCAATGACTCTAGTGGGTCCATATGTGGTTTGTGAAAAGAACACACATGCAATGACTCTAGTGGATCCATATGTGGTTTGTGGAAAGAACACACATGCAATGACACTGGTGGATCCATATGTGGTTTGTGAAAAGAACACACATGCAATGACTCTAGTGCTGGTTTTAGTATAAGAACACACATGCAATGACTCTAGTGGGTCCATATGTGGTTTGTGAAAAGAACACACATTTCAATGACACTGGTGGATCCATATGTGGTATGTGAAAAGAACACACATGAAATGACTGAAGTTATTGTTAGTAAAAAGAACACACAGGCAATGACAATGGTGGATCCATGTGTGGTCTGTGAAAAGAACACACATGCAATGACTCTAGTGGATCCATATGTGGTTTGTGGAAAAGAACACACATGCAATGAACACTGGTGGATCCATAAGTGGTTTGTCGAAAGAACACACATGAAGTGAACACTGTTTGATCCATATGTGATATCTGAAAAGAACACACATGCAATGCCATTGGTTGATCCATATGTGGTTTGTGAAAAGAACACACATGCAATGACTCTAGTGGATCCATATGTGGTTTGTTGAAAGAACACACATGCAATGACCACTGGTTGATCCATGTGTGGTTCATGACAGGAACACACTGATACATTGCAAATGTATCTATAATTTTTGATGTTCCATGCTTGGTTTTATCCACTTTCTTGTGTTTTGTCCACACTTTGGAGTACTTTTCATATGATTTCTTGGACTAACCTATTAACAAGAGCCACAGTGCCAGCTGCCTGTTTTCTGCTGTTTTTCATTCTAGGAAAGTTAGAAAATGAATATTCTTGGAATTGGAGGGACAAAAGCCAAAGTGCCTATTTTCTAGAAGACTCATGGAGCCAGAATACGAGACGGGGGAGGGCCAGGGGCTGGCCACACCCCCCCAGGCGCGGGCTGGGACTGGCCGCGCCAGGGCATGGTGTGCCCCCCTAGGAACCCCCTCGGTCTCCCTCTTCGCCTATAAGAAGCCTTCTGACCTAAAAACTCCAGGGGGTTCGACGTTTTTCTAGAAGGAGTTCCGCTCCGCCGCCACCACCGGATTCCACGAAACAACACCAGAAACTCTGTTCTAGCACCCTGCCGGGACGGGGAATTGGAGGAGATCATCGCCATCATCATCACCATCGCTTCTCCATCGACCATCCATGTTTCCCCATCTATGAGTGAGTAATCCCCCGCTGTAGGCTATGGGGATGGTAGGGATTGGATGAGATCGTTCATGTAATGGCATCAGATTGTTAGGGCATGGTGCCTAGTATCTTCTATTAGTGCTTTATGACTTTGTTACGACTTGTTATGCTTAATGCTTGTCACTAGGGCCCGAGTGCCATGGTTTCAGATCTGAACATGTTATTGATTCATTATGATAGTATTGTTTATGGTCTTATCTGCAAGTTGTATACACACGTTGTTGTCCGGAACCAATGGCCCCGGCGATGTAAATCGATAACCGGAGGAATGGCTTTGATGTGAGGATCACATGTGTTCATGGAGTGTTAATGCTTTGCTCGGTGCTCTATAAAAGGAGCACCTTAATTGCCGATAGTTCCTTGAGGCCCCGCTGCAAACGGGCTGGCAGGACAAAAGATGTTGTGCAAGTTCTCATTGCGAGCACGTATGACTATATATGGAACACATGCCTAGGATTATCTAGTACTTGGATGCTTTATCTTATTTATCTATAATTGCCCTATGTTCTGATTGCTATGTGAATTGTCTTGTCCATACAACACCCGTCCATCCATCCCTATGCCTACCGCACTCCGTCCATAGGCCAAAGAGGAACGGATGACTAATTTATTGGATATTATGCATGTAGATGTATATAGTCCATTATGTGTAGCCATATGCGATGGATCTTTTTGCTTCATATACTTTATCTAGAAATTTAAGTGAATATATCTGTATATATACTTAATAAGGAAGAAGTATGAAACATTTTAAAATTGTTCAAAGGCTTTCAAGATGAAGTGCAAAATCATTGTAACAAGAAAATAAAGAGTTTATGATTCGATCATAAAGGAAGATATTTGAGTTACGTGTTTATCAAAAACACCTAAGATTTGAGGAATTGTTCCATGATTTGTGTTTCCCGATAAACCATAGGAGTATGGCATATTCGAGAGATGAAATCAAACCATGTTTGATAAGGTAAGATCAAAGGTGTCATTTATAAAACTGCCATTATGTTTTAAGGATTGAAGCTTTAGAGACTACCGCTTTTACACTGAAAAGAGCACCATCGTGATCCGTTGAAATGACACCGTATAAGTTATGGTTTGGGATAAAACCCGAATAGTCTTTTCTTAAATTTTGGTATGCTATGCATAAGTAAAATGTTTACAACCAAAGTCGGATAAGCACGTCTTTGTAGGTTATCTCAAATAATTTGTTGGGAATTTCTCCATAACACCGAGGACAAAAGAGTTTGTTACTTGGAACGTCAAGTTTCTTGAGAAGGAATTTCTCGTGAAAAGTTAAGTGGGAGGACAATAGAACTTTGATAAGGTTGTTGAACCTTAGCTATATGTGCTAAGTAGCGCAGCACCGGAAAGTGTCCCGGTGGCGGCCACAATGCTCATGGCTCCCGTGATTACAAAGGGTGTGATCTCGGAGATTAGAGTTCCTATTGAACCGTGTGGGTCGATAAGAATCAAATAGTGTGATTTGATAAGCAAGTCGTTATTGTTTTGACAATGATGAACCGACTACATGCAAAGAAGCTATGATGGCCCCTGACTCCATAAAATGACTAGAAGTCATAGAATCCGTGATAGTATCCATACACGAGAAATCAAGTTTCTGAACTTGGAAGACCCTCCGGAAAGGCGTGAAGCCTATCAGTCGTGTTTGGATCTATAAAGAAATAAGACATGGATGTTTAACATCTATGAAATAGTCGACATGTCAGAAAGAAGTTTGCGACAATGTTCAAGGAGTTGACTATGACAAGATTTGATCTTTCATAACGATATTTAGTCTTGACGGATTAATGTAGCAACCACTACATATAATTTGATGTATGGTAGTTGAACAAACAAAACAATGTTATTTTAACAGAATGGTTACCTAGGACGTGTACAAGACACAGTCAAAGGGTTTTGTTAATTCAAAGGGTGCTAAAAGGGCATGCAAACTTCAATAGTTGAAGTAAGCATAGTGGCGTTGGAATCTTCACCATGATGAAACTATTAAAAGAGTTTAAATTCATCGGAGATGATTAAGATGCTTGCATTTGCAAGAAATTAAGTGGGAGCGCTGAGACATATTTCTAATACATTATGTAGAGGACATATTGTTGATTGGAAATGATGTATCTTGTATTGACACAAGTTAAGAATTTCATTAAAATAATATTTCGATGAAAGACTTGGGCAAAATCGGAATATTTGGCATCAATATCTATATGGATAGATTGAGGCGCTAATATGGTTATGCCAGACATAAATATATGAGATATTGAAAGGGTCCAATACGGAAACAACAATAAAGGTTTTGCTGCATGGAAAGGATTGTATCAAGATTCAAGTGTTTCAACACTTGGTGAGTAAAAACACATGAAGATTTTGATCGATTATACCATGATATGTATATATCCAAAAATGTCGTATGCTCTAAATGTTATGAGCACATACCAGAATGATTCATAAGATGATTATTGGACAATAGTAAAGATATTCTTATGAGCTTTGGAAGAACTAAGAATATATCATGTATAAGTGACAAATAGTTAAAGGTAGTTCATTGTAAAGTGTTACATTGATACTATTTTTGTCACAAGATACAAATTAAATTTATCTCAATTTAGACTATGGGTGGCACAATGTAATGGAAAGGATGTTCCATGATGGATTTGGATGAGTTCCAAATTGAGACATTGTGACAGATACTACAACAAAAGGCTAAGTATATAACTGCTATAGTAGCAGCAAGGGAGGGCATTTGTGTTAAGTAGTTTGTTATCGAACTGGGTGTGGTTCAAAGTGGGCTAATACTATGAATATATATTGTGTGACAATAATATCAACATATTTTAAGCCGAACGAACTAAAGGTCTCACCAAAGGACCAAATTTATAATGCCATCTCATTTGAGAATGAGTGATGCGTAGAGACGCAAAGACATGCAAATACACACGGACCTGAAACTGTCAGATCCAAAGATTATGTTAACCACTAGCAATCGCGTATATGCAACACCAGAAAGCCATAGGTGTTCAATACGCAAAGTTTTTCAAACTAGATTATTGACTCTAGTGCAAGTGGGAGACTGAAGGGAATATGCCCGAGAGGCAATAATAAAGTGGTTATTATCTTATTCCATGTTTATGATAAATGTTTATTTTGCATGCTATAATTGTATTGATCGGAAACATCAATACATGTGTGTTTAATAAACAAAAAGGGTTCCTAGTTATGCCTCTCTTATAGACTAGCTCGTTGATTAACAAGATGATCAAGGTTTCCTGATCATGGACATTGGATGTTGTTAATAAAGAGGTCACAACATTGGTGCAATGATGTGATGAACATTCATCCTAAGTATAGCATTACGATCAAGTCATTATGTTTGTATTACTATAACATCATACGAAGTAATCTTTATCCTTAGACCATGAGATCATGTTAATTGCTAACACCGGAAGAGTATCTTGATAACATCAAACGTCACACCGTAACAGGGTGACTATAAAGATGCGTTTAGTGCTACGAAGGTGTTATGTTGAGGCTCATGGATCAAGAGTGGAATTTCTCAATCCCGATGATGGATAGATATACTCTGGGCCCTCTCGGTGATATCACATTGAAATAGCTTGCAAGCAAGTGATGTGATCACTAGAATGTTATATCATGGGAACGAGAAAAGAGTGCATGTTGGTAACGAGATCAAACTAGGTATGGAGATAACGATGATCGAATCTTGGACATGTAATATATCGCGAGACAAAGGGATTTAGTTACTAGAGTTAAAGGTTCTCATGATCATAGAAGTCATCGTTGAATGTGTAGGAGTCAGTATGGATCTCCAGGTCCCGCTTCTGATTATTGATCTGAGAGGGGTCTCGATCATGTCTGCATTATTCGCGAATCGTAGGGTGACACACTTAAGGGATACCGACACCATTTCGAGCAAATATGTTTCAGATAAAGATTTAAGAAAGCGCTGGAATTATTTCAATAGACACCGAAACTGTTTCGGGTGAAATTGCTGAAATTGGTTCTGCATGTAATATTGAAATGTTGCAGGGGGTTTTATGTGAATGTTTGTTAATTAAAGTAGTTAACAAAATTCTGAATAAAAATAATAAAAGAGTTTTATTAAATGAGAGAGCATTAAATTTGGAGAAATTTAATGCATTTAAAGTGGAGACTTTAAAAGAGAATGTGAAGCGGGAAATTTATGTGGAGGGAGTTACCACCACATGAATGGTGGAGGTGAAGAGCCACCTCCTCCATGCGCCGGCCATGAAGGAGGGGCACCCCCCCTCCTCCTATAAAAGGCCTCCCTCTCACACCTTCATACACACACCTCCTTGTGAAGGATCTCTCTCCCCCTCTAGTATTATTTCCCCATGGTCTCGGATTAGCGAGATATATGTTCTCGGTGGCTTTATCTGGAAAGGAGTTGCTGCTTCCGCTGCTTTGCTGGAGCGAGGGACGGAGGTTGTCAAGGTACCAGACGTGTGTGCGATCACGGATGCACCACTTCTTTGCGGTGCTGGACTTGGTGGTGCTGGACTTGCTAGAGCTGGATCTGAAGGACGTACTGGAGCCGGACCTGCTCGGACTTCCACACGATCTTGAGATCGGCAAGTGTACGACTACATCAACCACGAGTTCCTACTCGTTAACAAAACTCGTTGTCTTCGAGGGTAAGTTCTCAATGGATGTATGTCCACCCGTTGCATTGTACCTAGTAGATAGATCTTGGCGTGTAGTTCTCATCGTAGGAAATTATCAGAGCCTGATCTATGCGTAGGTGCTTTGCACGGGTAGTACACATATGTTTATATGTGGGCGATGATGATCATGTTATTGCATCTTCTATGTATGTTGGATATTGGTGGCATAGTGGGATGAAGCGACCTGGACCAACCTTACATGTCATCGTACATGAGACCGGTTCCACGATTGACATGCAATTTGTTTTATAAGTGGTCAAGTGGTGTCTGTCTCTCCTACTATAGTCAATATCTGATTTACAACGAGTTGCTAATAACTTGGTTATCCTCGTTGTGGTTCCATGTTCGTAGGTAAGAACGGTTCTATCTCCGAAAGCCCTAAGCCACGTAAAACTTGCAATTGATAAATTAGAGGCGTCTAGTTTAGATTGTTGCTGGGCTAGTGTCTTGATATGGTATTGTTGTAAGTAGATGTATGATATATACTCTTACAACACACTCAACGTGTAAGTTCCATAGACCTTGGCCTTACACACAAAGGAATGATAGAGATCATACCACGATGCAAATGATAGAGATCAAATGCATGGACCATATCATCTCACTTTACACATTAGATGTTAGCATCTTATACTGCTAGTTTGGCGCTTTATGTAGCATTGTAAGATGATCCCTCATTTAAATATCAAGATAAAATGTGTTCTTCCTTGAGTATGCAACGTTTTATGGATCATGTTTCGAGACATCACGTGATGATCGGGTGTACTCGACTCTACGCTTTCATATAAACGGGTGTAAGACAGTTTTACACATGCGAGTAGTAAGGTTCTTACTTGGCAAGCCTAACATGTACAGACATGGCCTCAGAACACGGACCGAAAGGTTAAGCATGAGTCATATAGTTGATATGATGCCCATATAGATGCTCGCCTTTGAAGCTACATCAACTCACGTGATGATCGGACTTGGTGTAGTGGATTTGGTTCATGTAATCACCAAAAGGACACGAGGGATGTTGTTTTTGAGTAGAAGTTCATTTATAATTTGGATTAGTCGAACTCAATTTGTCATAAACTAAATCAAAGTGAATTTGCATAATTTGTTGTAGTCATTGGCGTCTGTTCACTACCTTATGCTTAGTTTTAATTGAGATAATAGAACTATAGAATTCTGGATATTTACTTTACGGACTGGTATCGTATTGTTTTGAATGTCAATTTAAAGTTTATAAGTCCTATTGCAAACTTTCAGCAAACTCTATGAGGTTTAATAAGTAGTATTAAATCAAGAGTAAGAATTCCAATGTTAGTATCTAAAGTATCATGTTTGCCTCCATGATTATTGATATTCAAAAGTTGTTTTAATATCAAGGTTATCTAGGAGCTGAAAGAATTGTTTCAGAAACCATCATGTGTGAAAGATATTGTGATATCTGAAACAATGTTTTTGATTGCATTATGATAGAGTATAATTTAGCAAAATACATATTCTCATATTGTATGAGAATTTGTGAAGGATGGAGATGCTAGGCATCCGGATCTCCCAAAAAGGATTTGGGAACTAACATTATACACACGATTCATCCTTATAGGCTATAGTAGCTTGATCATGAAAGTTGTCATGATAAGGATGAAAATAAGATTTAAGTAAAATGTTTACTACACTAAAAGATTACTAAAGAATGGATTTTTGAAAGAATACCAAACATTTGATGATGGTGATCCACTTCAAAGTGCAAGTCCTAAGGTATTAGTATTTGACTATATACGCTTTGTACTATGTGTCATGTGAATGACACCACTATTGATGTTGATAGATTCTTTTAAAAGGAAAAGGAATTGCTGAAAGAGAATCTATAAAATATTTGGCAGAAAAGGAAAAGTTGGAGATGTCCAACTTAGGTATATAGAAGATATACATGTTATGACTATATTCCTTGCTTGTTAAACAATGTGGTTCTGAGGTATTGGATACCGGTATTGGATACCGAATTGGTTGGTATGAAGTGTCATACAGGACAACGCAGTTCATGAACTGCAATGGCCTAATAAATTGGCAAGAGAATAAGTGATGATGTTCATCGAAAACAAATAAAGTGTTATTGTGTTTTTCGTTGTCATCAAACCTAGCCTTCAAGATTTGTTTTAATAATTGTTATTTTGTTCCGGTATTACGAGAACAAGGGTTGTTCAAATAATTACCGTATTCCATAAAAGATGGATGAACTTTTACAAGTCTAGTGGGAGAAATCACATCCATAAACACTATTGCTAAAATGTCGCAAGACAAATGATTGAAAGATCACTTATGAAGTGACATCGCTGTTTAAATTATATTGGAAAGAGAACATGAAGAAACTCCATGTTGATGTATTTTTGGAGTCTTTTGATTTTGATCAATTGACGCTGGTGAGACTTTCCTCGAGATAATTGAAACTCCGTCCATAGGCCAAAGAGGAACGGATGACTAATTTATTGGATATTATGCATGTAGATGTATATAGTCCATTATGTGTAGCCATATGCGATGGATCTTTTTGCTTCATATACTTTGTCCAGAAATTTAAGTGAATATATCTGTATATTTACTTAATAAGGAAGAAGTATGAAACATTTGAAAATTGTTCAAAGACTTTCAAGATGAAGTGGAAAATCATTGTAACAAGAAAATAAAGAGTTAATGATTCGATCATAAAGGAAGATATTTGAGTTACGTGTTTAGCAAAAACACCTAAGATTTGAGGAATTGTTCCATGATTTGTGTTTCCCGATAAACCATAGGAGTATGGCATATTCGAGAGATGAACTCAAACCATGTTTGACAAGGTAAGATCAAAGGTGTCATTTATAAAACTGCCATTATGTTTTAAGGATTGACGCTTTAGAGACTACCGCTTTTACACTGAAAAGAGCACCATCGTGATCCGCTGAAATGACACCATATAAGTTATGGTTTGGGATAAAACCCGAATAGTCTTTTCTTAAATTTTGGTATGCTATGCATAAGTAAAATGTTTACAACCAAAGTCGGATAAGCACGTCTTTGTAGATTATCTCAAAGAATTTGTTGGGAATTTCTCCATAACACCGAGGACAAAAGAGATTGTTACTTGGAATGTCAAGTTTCTTGAGTAGTAATTTCTCGTGAAAAGTTAAGTGGGAGGACAATAGAACTTTGATAAGGTTGTTGAACCTTAGCTATATGTGCTAAGTAGCGTAGCGCCGGAAACTGTCCCGGTGGCGGCCACAATGCTCATGGCTCCCGTGATTACAAAGGGTGTGATCTCGGAGATTAGAGTTCCTATTGAACCATGTGGGTCGGTAAAAATCAAATCGTGTGGTTTGATAAGCAAGTCGTTATTGCTTTGACAATGATGAACCGACTACATGCAAAGAAGCGATGATGGGCCCTGACTCCATAAAATGACTAGAAGTCATAGAATCCGTGATAGTATCCATACACGAGAAATCAAGTTTCAGAACTTGGAAGACCCTCCGGAAAGGCGTGAAGCCTATCGGTCGTGTTTGGATCTATAAAGAAATAAGACATGGATGTTTAACATCTATGAAATAGTTGACATGTCGGAAAGAAGTTTGCGACAATGTTCAAGGAGCTAACTATGACAAGATTTGATCTTTCATAGCGATATTTAGTCTTGATGGATTAATGTAGCAACCACTACATATAATTTGATGTATGGTAGTTGAACAAACAAAACAATGTTCTTCTAATAGAATGGTTACCTAGGACGTGTACAAGACACGGTCCGAAGGGTTTTGTTAATTCAAAGGGTGCTAAAAGGTCATGCAAACTTCAATAGTTGAAGTAAGCATAGTGGAGTTGGAATCTTCACCATGATGAAACTGTTAAAAGATTTTAAATTCATCAAAGATGATGAAGATGCTTGCATTTGCAAGAAATTAAGTGGGAGCGCTAAGACATATTTCTAATACATTATGTAGAGGACATATTGTTGATTGGAAATGATGTATCTTGTATTGACACAAGTTAAGAATTTCATTAAAATAAGATCTCGATGAAAGACTTGGGCAAAACCGGAATATTTGGCATCAATATCTATATGGATAGATAGAGGCGCTAATATGGTTGTGCCAGACATACATATATGAGATATTGAAAGGGTTCAATATGGAAACAACAAGAAAGGTTCTTGCTGCATGGAAAGGATTGTATCAAGATTCAAGTGTTTCAACACTTGGTGAGTAAAATCACATGAAGATTTTGATCGATTATACCATGATGTATATATCCAAAAATGTCATGTGCTCTAAATGTTATGAGCACATACCAGAATGATTCATAAGACGATCATTGGACGATAGTAAAGATATTCTTATGAGCTTTGGAAGAACTAAGAATATATCATGTATAAGTGACAAATAGTTAAAGGTAGTTCATTGTAAAGTGTTACATTGATACTATTTTTGTCACAAGATACAAATTAAATTTATCTCAATTTAGACTATGGGTAGCACAATGTAATGGAAAGGATGTTCCATGATGGATTTGGATGAGTTCCAAAGTTGAGACATTGTGACAGATACTACAACAAAAGGCTAAGTATATAACTGCTATAGTAGCAGCAAGGGAGGGCATTTGTGTTAAGTAGTTTGTTATCAAACTGGGTATGGTTCAAAGTGGGCTAATACTATGAAGATATATTGTGTGACAATAATATCAACATATTTTAAGCCGAACGAACTAAAGGTCTCACCAAAGGACCAAATTTATAATGCCATCTCATTTGAGAATGAGTGATGCGTAGAGACGCAAAGACATGCAAATACACACGGACCTGAAACTGTCAGATCCGAAGATTATGTTAACCACTAGCAATCGCGTATATGAAACAACAGAAAGCCATAGGTGTTCAATACGCAAAGTTTTTCAAACTAGATTATTGACTCTAGTGCAAGTGGGAGACTGAAGGGAATATGCCCAAGAGGCAATAATAAAGTGGTTATTATCTTATTCCATGTTTATGATAAATGTTTATTTTGCATGCTATAATTGTATTGATCGGAAACATCAATACATGTGTGTTTAATAAACAAAAAGGGTTCCTAGTTATGCCTCTCTTATAGACTAGCTCGTTGATTAACAAGATGAGTCAAGGTTTCCTGATCATGGACATTGGATGTTGTTAATAACAAGGTCACAACATTGGTGGAATGATGTGATGAACATTCATCCGAAGTATAGCATTACGATCAAGTCATTATGTTTATATTGCTATAACATCATACGAAGTAATCTTTATCCTTAGACCATGAGATCATATTAATTGCTAACACCGGAAGAGTATCTTGATAACATCAAACATCACACTGTAACAGGTGACTATAAAGATGCGTTCAGTGCTACGAAGGTGTTATGTTGAGGCTCATGGATCAAGAGTGAAATTTGTCAATCCCGATGACGGATAGATATACTCTGGGCCCTCTCGGTGATATCACATTGAAATAGCTTGCAAGCAAGTGATGTGATCACTAGAATGTTATATCACGGGAACGAGAAAAGAGTGCATGTTGGTAAGGAGATAAAACTAGGTATGGAGATACCGATGATCGAATCTCGGACATGTAATATATCGCGAGACAAAGGGATTTAGTTACTAGCTTTAAAGCTTCTCACGATCACAGAAGTCATCGTTGAATGTGTAGGAGTCAGTATGGATCTCTAGGTCCCGCTTCTGATTATTGATCTGAGAGGGGTCTCGATCATGTCTGCATTATTCGTGAACCGTAGGGTGACACACTTAAGGGATACCGACACCATTTGGAGAAAATATGTTTCAGATAAAGATTTAAGAAAGCGCTGGAATTATTTCAATAGACAATCAAACTGCTTTCGTGAAATTGCTGAAATTGGTTTTGCATGTAATATTGAAATGTTGCAGGGGGTTTTATGAGAATGTTTGTTAATTAAAGTAATTAAAAAAATTCTGAATAAAAATATTAAAAGAGTTTTATTAAATGAGAGAGCATTAAATTTGGAGAAATTTAATGCATTTAAAGTGGAGACTTTAAATGGGAATGTGAAGAGGCATTTTAATGTGGAGGGGTTAAAAGGGAATGTGAAGAGGCATTTTAATGTGGAGGGGTTACCACCACATGAATGGAGGAGGTGAAGGGTCACCTCCCCCATGCGCCGGCCATGGGGAGGGGCACCCCCTCCTCCTATAAAAGGCCCCCCTCTTCCTCCTTCTTCCTCACAGCTCCTTGTGAAGGATATCTCTCCCCCTCTAGTATTATTCCCCATGGTCTCGGATTAGCGAGATACATATTCCCGGTGGCTTTATCTGGAAAGGAGTTGCTGCTTCCGCTGCTTTGCTGGAGCGAGGGATGGAGGTTGTCGGGGTACCGGACGTGTGTGCGATCACGGATGCACCACTGCTTTGCGGTGCTGGACTTGGTGGTGCTGGACTTGCTGGAGCTGGATCTGAAGGACGTGCTGGAGCCGGACCTGCTCGGACTTCCACACGATCTTGAGATCGGCAAGTGTACGACTACATCAACCACGAGTTCCTACTCGTTAACAAAACTCGTTGTCTTCAAGGGTAAGTTCTCGATGGATGTATGTCCACCATTGCTTTGTACCTAGTAGATAGATCTTGGCGTGTACTTCTCATCGTAGGAAATTTTTTGTTTTCTATGCTGCGGACCCAACACAATGCCATTGGTTGATCCATATGTGGTTTGTGAAAAGAACACACATGCAAGGACTCTAATAGATCCATATGTGGTTTGTGGAAAGAACACTAATGCAATGACCACTGGTTGATCCATGTGTGGTTCATGACAGGAACACACATGCAATGACATTGGTTGATCCATATGTGGTTTGTGAAAATAACACCCATGCAATGCCATTGGTTAATCCATGTGTGGTTTGTGGAAAGAACACACATAAAATGACTCTACTGGGTCCATATGTGGTTTGTGAAAAGAACACACATGCAATGAATCAGGGGGATCCATGTGTGGTTTGTTGAAAGAACACACATGCAATGAACACTGGTGTATCCATATGTGGTTTTTGGAAAGAACACACATGCAATGACACTAGTGGATCCATATGTCGTTTGTGAAACGAACACACATGCAATGACTAGTGCTGATTTTAGTATAAGAACACACATGCAATGACCCTAGTGGGTCCATATGTGGTTTGCAAAAAGAACACATGTGCAATGACTCTAGTGGATCCATATGTGGTCTGTGGAAAGAACACACATGCAATAACCACTGGTTGATCCATGTGTGGTTCATGATAGGAACACACTTGCAATGAACACTGGTGGATCCATATGTGGTTCATGATAGGAGCACACATGCAATGACATTGGTTGATCATGTGTGCTTCATGACAGGAACACACATGCAATGACATTGCTTGATCCATATGTGGTTTGTGGAAAGAACACACATGCAATGATACTGGTTGATCCATATGTGGTTTGTGGAAAGAACACACATGCAATGACTCTCGTGGATCCATGTGTAGTTTGTGGAAAGAAAACACATGCAATGCCATTGGTTGATCCATATGCGGTTCATGACAGGAACACACATGCAATGACTCTAGTGGGTCCATATGTGGTTTGTGAAAAAAACACACATGCAATGACTCTAGTGGATCCATATGTGGTTTGTGGAAAAGAACACACATGCAATAAACACTGGTGGATCCATAAGTGGTGTGTGGAAAGAACACACATGCAGTGAACACGGGTTGATCCATATGTGATTTGTGAAAAGAACACACATGAAATGACTCTAGTGGGTCCATATGTGGTTCATGACAGGAACACACATGCAATGACTCTAGTGGGTCCATATGTTGTTCATGACAGGAACACACATGCAATGACATTGGTTGATCCATATGTGGTTTGTGACAAAAACACACATGCAATGCCATTGATTAATCCATGTGTGGTTTGTGGAAAGAACACACATACAATGACTCTAGTGGGTCCATATGTGGTTCATGACAGGAACACACATGAAATGACTCTAGTGGATCCATATGTGGTTTGTGACAATAACACACATGCAATGCCATTGGTTAATCCATGTATGGTTTGTGGAAAGAACACACATGCAATGACTCTAGTGGGTCTATATGTGGTTTGTGAAAAGAACACACATGCAATGACTCTAGTGGATCCATATGTGGTTTGTGTAAAGAACACACATGCAATAACCACTGGTTGATCCATATGTGGTTTGTGGAAAGAACACACATGCAATGACACTGGTGGATCCATATGTCGTTTGTGAGAAGAACACACATGCAATGACTCTAGTGCTGGTTCTAGTATAATAACACACATGCAATGACTCTAGTGGGTCCATATGTGGTTTGTGAAAAGAACACACGTGCAATGACTCTTGTGGATCCATATGTGGTTTGTGGAAAAGAACACACATGCAATGAACACTGGTGGATCCATATGTGGTTTTTGGAAAGAACACACATGCAATGGCACTGGTTGATCCATATGTGGTTTGTGGAAAGAACACACATGCAATGCCATTGGTTAATCCATGTTTGGTTCGTGGAAAGAACACACATGCAATGACTCAAGTGGGTCCATATGTGGTTTGTGAAAAGAACACACATGCAATGAACACTAGTGGATCCATAAGTGGCTTGTCGAAAGAACACACATGCAGTGAACACTGGTTGATCCATATGTGATTTGTGAAAAGAACAAACATGCAATACCATTGGTTGATCCATATGTGGTTTGTGAAAAGAACACACATGCAATGACTCTAGTGGATCCATATGTGGTTTGTGGAAAGAACACACATGCAATGACCACTGGTTGATCCATGTGTGGTTCATGACAGGAACACACATGTAATGACATTCGTTGATCCATATGTGGTTTGTGAAAATAACACATATTCAATGCCATTGGTTAATCCATGTGTGGTTTGTGGAAAGAACACACATGCAATGACTCTAGTGGGTCCATATATGGTTTGTGAAAAGAACACACATGCAAAGACTCAGGAGGATCCATGTGTGGTTTATGGAAAGAACACACATGCAATGAACACTAGTGGATCCATATGTGGTTTGTGGAAAGAACACACATGGAATGACACTGGTGGATCCATATGTGGTTTGTGAAAAGAACACACATGCAATGATTCTAGTGCTGGTTTTAGTATAAGAACACACATGCAATGACTCTAGTGGGTCCGTATGTTGTTTGTGAAAAGAACACACGTGCAATGACTCTAGTGGATCCATATGTGGTCTGTGGAAAGAACACATATGCAATAACCACTAGTTGATCCATGTGTGGTTCATGATAGGAACACACATGCAATGAACACTGGTGGATCCATATGTGGTTCATGACAGGAACACACACGCAATGACATTGGTTGATCCATGTGTGGTTCATGACAGGAACACACATGCAATGACATTGGTTGATCCATATGTGGTTTGTGGAAAAAACAAACATGCAATGACACTGGTTGATCCATATGTGGTTTGTGGAAAGAACACACATGTAATGACTCTGGTGGATCCATGTGTGGTTTGTGGCAAGAACACACATGCAATACCATTGGTTGATCCATGTGTGGTTTGTGAAACGAATACACACGCAATGCCATTAGTTGATCCATGTGTGGTTTGTGGAAAGAACACACATGCAATGAAATTGGTTGATCCATATGTGGTTCATGATAGGAACACACATGTAGTGACTCTTGTGGGTCCATATGTGGTTTGTGAAAAGAACACACATGCAATGACTCTAGTGGATCCATATGTGGTTTGTGGAAAAGAACACACATGCAATAAACACTGGTGGATCCGTAAGTTGTTTGTGGAAAGAACACACATGCAGTGAACACTGGTTGATCCATATGTGATTTGTGAAAAGAACACACATGCAATGACTCTAGTGGGTCCATATGTGGTTCATGACAGGAACACACATGCAATGACATTGGTTGATCCATATGTGGTTGGTGACAATAACACACATGCAATGCCATTGGTTAATCCATGCGTGGTGTGTGGAAAGAACACACATGGAATGACACTAGTGGGTCCATATGTGGTTCATGACAGGAACACACATGCAATGACTCTAGTGGATCCATATGTGGTTTGTGACAATAACACACATGCAATGCCATTGGTTAATCCATGTATGGTTTGTGGAAAGAACACACATGCAATGACTCTAGTGGGTCTATATGTGGTTTGTGAAAAGAACACACATGCAATGACTCTAGTGGATCCATATGTGGTTTGTGGAAAGAACACACATGCACTAACCACTGGTTGATCCATATGTGGTTTGTGGAAAGAACACACATGCAATGGCACTGGTGGATCCATATGTGGTTTATGAAAATAACACACATGCAATGACTCTAGTGCTGGTTCTAGTATAAGAACACACATGCAATGACTCTTGTGGGTCCATATGTGGTTTGTGAAAAGAACACACATGCAATGACTCTAGTGGATCCATATTTGGTTTGTGGAAAAGAACACACATGCAATGAACACTGGTGGATCCATATGTGGTTTGTGTAAAGAACAAACATGAAGTGACACTGGTTGATCCATATGTGGTTTGTGGAAAGAACACACATGCAATGACTCTGGTGGATCCATGTGTGGTTCATGACAGGAACACACATGCAATGACTCTAGTGGGTCCATATGTGGTTTGTGGAAAGAACACACATGCAATGAACACTGGTGGATCCATGTGTGGTTCATGACAGGAACACACATACAATGACTCTAGTGGGTCCATATGTGGTTTGTGAAAACAACACACATGCAATGACTCTAGTGGATCCATATGTGGTTTGTGGAAAAGAACACACATGCAATGAACACTGGTGGATCCATAAGTGGTTTGTAAAAAGAACACACATGTAGTAAACACTGGTTGATCCATATGTGATTTGTGAAAAGAACACATATGCAATGACTCTAGTGGGTCCATATGTGGTTCATGACAGGAACACACATGCAATGACATTGGTTGATCCATATGTGGTTTGTGACAATAACACACATGCAATGTCATTGGTGGATCCTTGTGTGGTTTGTGAGAGGAACAGACATGAGATGACACTAGGTGTGGTTCATGAAAAGAACACACATGCAATGACACTGGTGGATCCATGTGTGGTCTCTAAAGATAACACACATTTCAATAACACAGGTGGATCCATATGTGGTATGTGAAAAGAACACACTTGCAATGACTCTAGTTGTTGTTAGTAAAAAGAATATAAATGCAATGACACTGGTAGATCCATGTGTGGTCTCTGAAGAGAACACACATTTCAATGACACTGGTGGATCCATATGTGGTATGTGAAAAGAACACACATGCAATGACTCCAGTTGCTGTTAGTAAAAAGAACACACATGCAATGACACTGGTGGATCCATATGTGGTCTCTGAAGAGAACACACATTTCAATGACATTGGTGGATCCATATGTGGTATGTGAAAATAACACACATGCAATGACTCCAGTTGTTGTGAGTAAAAAGAATACAAATGCAATGACACTGGTCGATCCATGTGTGGTCTTTGAAGAGAACACACATTTCAATGACACTATTGGATCCATATGTGGTATGTGAAAAGAACACACATACAATGACTCCAGTTGCTGTTAGTAAAAAGAACACACATGCAATGACACTGGTGGATCCATGTGTGGTCTCTGAAGAGAACACACATTTCAATGACACTGGTGGATCCATATGTGGTATGTGAAAAGAACACACATGAAATGACTAAAATTGTGGTTAGTAAAAATAACACACATGCAATGACATTGGTGGATCCATGTGTGGTCTCTGCAGAGAACACACATGCAATGACTCTAGATGTGGTTAATGAGAAGAACACACATCCAATGCCATTGATGGATCTGTAGGTGGATTGTGAAAAGAATACACATGCAATGACACTGGTTGTTGCTAGTAAAAAGAGCACACATGCAATGACACTGGTGGATCCATGTGTGGTATCTGAAGAGAACACACATTTCAAAGACACTAGTGGACCCATATGTGGTATGTGAAAAGAACAGACATACAATGACACTGGTTGTTGTGAGTAAAAATAAAACACATGCAATGACACTGGTGTATCCTTATGTGGTTTGTGAGAATAACAGACATGCAATGACTCTAGATGTGGTTCATGAGAAGAACACACATGCAATGACACTAGGGTATCCTTGTGTGGTTTGTGAGAAGGACAGACATGCAATGACACCAGTTGTTAGTAAAAAGAAAACACATGCAATGACACTGGTGTATCCTTATGTGTTTTGTGAGAATAACAGACATGCAATGAATCTAGATGTGATTCATGAGAAGAACGCACATGCAATGACACTGGTGGATCCATATGTGGTTTATGAGAAGAACACACATGCAATGACACTGGGTGTGGTTCATGCAAAGAACAGACATGCAATGGCACTGGTGGATCCAGATGTGGTTCATGAAAAGGATACACATCCAGTGACACTAGATGTGGTTCATGAGAGGAACACACATGCAATGACACTGGGTGTGGTTCATGAGAAGAAAACACATGCAATGACATTGGTGGATCCATGTGTGGTTTGTGAGAAGAACAGACATGCAATGACTCTAGATGTGGTTCATGAGAAGAACACACATGTAATGACATTGGTGTATCCTTATGTGGTTTGTGAGAAGAACACACATGCAATGACTCTAGCTGTGGTTCATGAAAAGAACACACATCCAATGACTCTAGTTGTGGTTCATGAGAAGAACACACATGCAATGACACTGGTGGATCCATGTGTGGTTTGTGAGAGGAACAGATATGCAATGACACTGGGTGTGGTTCATGAAAAGAACACACATGCAATGACACTGGTTGATCCATCTGTGGTCTCTAAAGAGAATACACATTTCAATGACACTGGTGGATCCATTTGTGGTATGTGAAAAGAACACACATGCAATAACACTGGTGGATCCATGTGTGGTCTCTGAAGAGAACACACATTTCAATGACACTGGTGGATCCATATGTGGTATGTGAAAAGAACACCCATGAAATGACTACAGTTGTTGTTAGTAAAAAGAACACACGTGCAATGACACTGGTGGATCCATGTGTGGTCTCTGAAGAGAACACACATGCAATGACTCTAGCTGTGGTTAATGAGAAGAACACATATGCAATGACACTGTGGATCCATAGGTGGATTGTGAAAAGAACACGCAGGTAATGACACTGGTTGTTGTTAGTAAAAAGAGCACACATGCAATGACACTGGTGAATCCATGTGTGGTCTCTGAAGAGAACACATTTCAATGACACTGGTGGATCCATATGTCGTATGTGAAAAGAACAGACATGCACTGACACCAGTTGTTGTTAGTAAAAAGAAAACACATGCAATGACACTGGTGTATCCTTATGTGGTCTGAGAGAATAACAGACATGCAATGACTCTATATGTGGTTCATGAGAAGAACACACATGCAATGACACTGGTGGATCCATATGTGTTTTATGAGAAGAACACACATGCAATGACACTAGATGTGGTTCATGAAAAGAATAGACATGCAATGGCACTGGTAGATCCATATGTGGTTTGTGAGAAGAACAGACATGCAATGACTCTAGTTGTGGTTCATGAGAGGAACACACATGCACTAACACTGGTGGATCCATGTGTGGTCTCTGAAGAGAACACACATTTCAATGATACTGGTGAATCCTTATGTGGTATGTGAGAAGAACACACATGCAATGACTCCAGTTGTTGTTAGTAAAAAGAACAGACATGCAATGATACCGGTGGATCCATGTGTGGTTTGTGAGAAGAACACACATGCAATGACACTTGGTGTGGTTCATGAAAAGAATACACATCCAATGACACTGGTGGATCCTTATGTGGTTTGTGAGAAGAACAGACATGAAATGACTCTGGGTGTGGTTCATGAGAAGAACACACATGCAATGACACTAGGGGATCCTTGTGTGGTTTGTGAGAAGAACAGACATGCAATGACACTAGTTGTTGTTAGTAAAAAGAAAACACATGCAATGACACTGGTGTATCCTTATGTGTTTTGTGAGAATAACAGACATGTAATGAATCTAGATGTGGTTCATGAGAAGAACGCACATGCAATGACATTGGTGGATCCATATGTGGTTTATGAGAAGAACACACATGCAATGACACTGGGTGTGGTTCATGCAAAGAACAGACATGCAATGGCACTGGTGGATCCAGATGTGGTTCATGAAAAGAATACACATCCAATGACACTAGCTGTGGTTCATGAGAGGAACACACATGCAATGACACTGGGTGTGGTTCATGAGAAGAAAACACATGCAATGACATTGGTGGATCCATGTGTGGTTTGTGAGAAGAACAGACATGCAATGACTCTAGATGTGGTTCATGAGAAGAACACACATGTAATGACACTAGTGTATCCTTATGTGGTTTGTGAGAAGAACACACATGCAATGACTCTAGCTGTGGTTCATGAAAAGAACACACATCCAATGACTCTAGCCGTGGTTCATGAGAAGAACACACACACAATGACACTGGTGGATCCATGTGTGGTTTGTGAGAGGAACATACATGCAATGACACTGGGTGTCGTTCATGAAAAGAACACACATGCAATGACACTGGTAGATCCATGTATGGTCTGTGAAGAGAACACACATTTCAATAACGCAGGTGGATACATATGTCGTATGTGAGAAGAACACACATGCAATGACTCTATTTGTTGTTAGTAAAAACAACACACATGCAATGACACTGGTGGATCCATGTGTGGTCTCTGAAGAGAACACACATTTCAATGACACTGGTGGATCCTTATGTGGTCTATGAGAAGAACACACATGCAATGACTCTAGCTGTGGTTCATGAAAAGAACAGACATGCAATGACACTGGTGGATCCATGTGTGGTTTGTGAGAAGAATACACATGCAATGACTCTAGCTCTGGTTCATGAAAATAAGACACTCCAATGAACTCTAGTGGATCTATCTTGGCATAATTTGATGTATGCCATGATGTGTATTTCATTGTACAAGACACTCACTTTCTATTTTTATACTACTCAGTTTTGCCCTTGGTTTTTGGATACTACTCAGTTTTGCCCCCTCTCTCTATCTTTCGTAGAAGCCCAAACTTGTGCTCACCTTGTCTGCTACTCCCTGATTAGTTGTCATAGTTGTCACGCGGAACGTGCGCACCAACCATTGATTCTGTGCGATCCAACAATGATCATTGCACACATCGTGCACTTCACAGTACAACATGAGACAGCATGGACGTCTCCCTCAGCGAGACTTCTACAAGAAGGAACATGATGCCGTCCATGGAAAACATCGTCGAGCGGTCATGTCATGTTTAATCAAGTCTGAAAAGCCTACTACTGCTACTACTATGCCACAACACATGCGTCATCGAGTGCACAAT
This sequence comes from Avena insularis, assembly GCA_023614405.1. NCBI lineage: Eukaryota > Viridiplantae > Streptophyta > Magnoliopsida > Poales > Poaceae > Avena > Avena insularis. The sequence continues at coordinate 257,170,738 of CM042690.1, read as the reverse complement.
CGTCGATGGACAGCTGCAATTTAGTGCCACTTGATTTTAATAAGACATATCCCATTTTTTACGCAGCGGATCTCAATCTCACTTCCAACTGGGCCCCACCGTAAGAAGCTTGCACGCGCTAGCCGGAGGACAAAGAGCTGAGCTCGACGAGACCTAACGTCTCCGGCTTCATCGAGTCACTCGCAGCCATCAACACATTCCTCTACCCGATCTATCACAACCCCACAAATCTCGCCGTACAGCCACCTACCTTCCCCTCTACATTTCCACTTTTAACTATCGCCAATTTTAGGGCCATGTCAAACTTCGTACATAGAAATTGTGTGTGTGCCCTTTGCATGCAGCTCAATACAGAACTGCCATGCATGGCCCGGGAAAAAAACGTGACGTACCGTGCGCGTGTCGCGGTGCACGGCAAGAGATCGCACGGCGTTGCACGGTGGTGCACCGAAACGTGCCTTGCTTCCATCCACCTTAACTATAGAGACCCTCTCCACACACCCACTCCCACTCTCACTCACTCTCCCCATGCAACCCTCTCCACCGTCCCACCAGCATCTGCAAACTCCCGAGAATACCCCGCCCGCGCAGGTGATGGCCGAGGAGGATAAGGTGGCCATCATTTCCTCCGAGGCCACCGGTGAGGAGGCCCCCGTCTCCTTGCCGGTCCCCCTCGACGCGTTGAAAGTAGCCGCCGTCCCTGTCTAGGCCCCAGTCAAGGCATCGATGGCAGCCACCATTCCCGTCCAGGCCCCCGGCCTCGCTACCGACGGAGCTGCCGAAGAGGAGCCCCCAGCCGGCGAGGAGGCCCCTTCCGGTCACAACAAGATCAAGCACTTCTGGGGCACCTACGATCCAGATAAGTACATTGCTCCACTGAACCCCTATGAGACCGGCATCGACAACCCATGGTCGGAGGTAACTAGGGTTTGCTCCCCTCCCCTGGTTCTTCTACCGTTCCCATCGTTGGATGCTAGATCTTGGTTTATTAGGATTCGCTTGTTTGCATTTCGATTGCTCGATCTTCTTACATCATCTACTCCCCCATTTTCCTTTTCTTCCAATAGGTTTCCGGCAGCGACGTCTGCAGCGATGACGAGTCCATGCACACCAAGACTCGTCAGGTGCTGAGGAGGCTGCGGGCCGGCCAGTACGACGCCTTCTTCAGGGGCGGCTACTGGCACTGCCCCTTCTGCCGGGCGAGCCTTTCCGACACTGTCTTCAACTACTTACTGAAGCATGCAGAGGCCCCGGGCTTCGGCATCCACAAAGCGGCGAGCGCAAGACCATGAACATCAATGCCTACATCACTGAACACCGGGCTCTCAACATTCACCTCCAAAACCTCTAGCGGGTGGCCATCAAAGAGGGTCGCATGCCTCCAATCAGGCCCAAGGCCCCCAAGATCAAGGGACTGGGTAGCAAGAAGTGGAGGAAGCGCCGGAGGGAGGAGGCAGAGGCGCGGGCGCATGAAGGACGGGTTAGATGTGTCCTTGAATGTATCTGCATCTGCGGCGGCTGCTGCTGCTAAGCATCTTCTTTTGATTTTCTATATTTTGCTAGCATCCTATTTTTGGCTGAATGCATCGAACCTCGTTAAGCAACCTACTTTCTATCGCTATATCCTATTTAGCTGTGCATAGCTATGTCTACATTTGTTTTGTTTTCTGAATGAATGTATTCTGCCTAGTGTGATTTGCTGCTCTAGATTTGCTACCTGATCGGAGGCAAAAAGAGGTCCAAAAGGGAACGAATTATCGAAGAGAGAATCTTCTCTAGATTTGCTACCAATTTGGGCAAAATTAAACATATCTGTTTAGCGAGAGAGGAAAAGGGTACTCTTTCAAACTGCTAGTTAACGAGCTACCATCTTGACGAGGCCCCATCTTGACGTCTCCCTCTACAAGAAGGAACACGATGTCGTCCATAGAAAAAGTCATCGAGTGGTCATGTCACATTTAATCTAGTCTGCAAAGGCTACTACTGCTACTACAACACATGCACAGGGCAACGGGGTCATCAAGTGCACGGTTGTCGACGGGACGCTGCAATTTATTGCCACTTGATTTTAATAAGACATATCCCATTTTTACGCAGTGCTCTCAATCTCACTTCCAACTAGGCCATACCGCTAGTAACTTCCATGAGTCAAGGGCCCCCCTCGAGTAGATCTAACGTTGCTATAAATTGGTTCCGCGCCACTTGCATGCAGTGGAATCGAGGTCTGCCATGAGCGTGTTTTTAATGCACCTCTAAAGTGGAGATCGTGGCTGTTTCAAAAAAAAGGGAACCCAAAAAAAAGGTAGAGATCGTGGTAGCCCCCCGCCCCTCGCCCACCACACGTGTCCACTCGAGGACTACGAATGGTCCGGTGTTTATAACCCCCCTCGACCTTCTTCTTCCATGAGCTCCTGTCATTTTCCCCCAGTCTGTCTAGTCCCAAGACCCCAATCTGCACCTACTGCGCGCGCCGAAGCTCCCTCGCTTGCACTGCCTCCTTCCCTTGGTGCACCATGAAGCGTATGCGTGGAGACGAGCCGGAGTTGAAGCCAGTTGAAGGCGCAGCAGCAGATGGCTCGGTCGTCGCCAAGATGGCGGAGGCGTCTTCTCTGGGCACGAACGCCGCTCGTCGCCACGCTGTCGAGCATGCGAGCTCATCCGTCCAGCCAGTAGCCATCGCCGACGAGCAGCAGGTGGCCGACAACGTCGTGGTGCTAGCGGCAGATCTGGATGGGGGGCAGACGGCAGACGGAGGCAATCCGGTGCTCTACATCAACGACCCCATCGCCATACAAGAAATCTTCGACGCAATCGTGGAGAATGACGAGTTCGAGGAGGAGGTCCCTGATGAGGATTTCGAGGTACTACATTGCTAGCTTCTCTAGTCCTAGCCGCAGATTTCACTGTTCATACATAGGATTTGCTCAATCGTGTATAGATTCTTTTGCTCTTGAAGTAGGGTAGTATATATATGGTTCGATCGGTCGATTGATGCATCTGCTATCTAGTCACAAAACCCCAATCCGTCTAGTCACAAAACCGCAATCTGCTCATCTTCCATCTAGTTGAGTTTGCTAGTTGAGTGTTGATTTTGATACACAGCATGCCTATAACATTACATTTCTATTCCTTACTGAGCCCAATGATGCAATTTTGCCCCAAAATAGTGCAAGGGCATCTGATGGTGCTGTTTTCTTAGGGATGGTTAGTGAACCTGAGGCAACAATGCACATAAACAATATAGGTTGTGCTGTTGGTATTTTGGTTCTCCGACTCCATCGCTGAAAAAAATGAGGCCCTAATTTTTTTCTCATATGGAACCTATATATATAATCCTTGTATTGTTTCTAATCTATGAATGCGTTGTATGATGCATATGTATATCCCTGAATATTGTTTTGTACGATTACATTTCAATTTCTTATTATGGCCAATGATTCAAATTTGCCCCAAAGAGAGGCAGACACATTGGTGTCAGATTTTTTCAGGGATGAGTGAGCAAACCTGGGGCCATGTATAAGATCAATATAAGATGTGCAATTGTCACTTGGTTCGCTTACGCCATCTCTGTAGAAACTTATGAGGCCGCAATCTTTATTCTACATTCATAGAACTATGATATTTGAATTATCTATTCCATGCATTCATAGTGTATAAGAATTAAATTTTAGTTTGTCACCGAGGCCGATGATTGAAATTTGCCCCAAAAGGGTTCAAGAGGAGACACGTATGATGGTGTCGTGTTTTCGGGATGGGTTGGTGAACCTGAGGCAGCAATGCACACAAATAATATAGGTTGTGCTGTTGGTACTTTGGTTCTCCAACTCCATCTTTGAAACAAATTATGAGGCCCTTGAATTATTCTCATATGGAACTACATATATGATCCTTGATTTGTTTCTGAACTTTTAATGATTGGTATGATGCATATGTATATGAATGGTTTTGATCATAAGTATTTTTAACATGTACCTAAAGATTAATTGTTTGGTTTTTTATTTATAATTACAATATTTAGGCTTGTTTTTGTACCTGACTATGTATATCCCTGAATATTGTTTTGTACGATTACATTTCAATTTCTTATTGTGGTCAATGATTCAAATTTACCCCAAAGAGAGGCAGACACATTGGTGTCAGATATTTTCAGGGATGAGTTAGCGAATCTGGGGCCATGTACAAGATCAATATAAGCTGTGCAATTGTTACTTTGTTCTCTTACGCCATCCCAGTAGAAACTTATGAGGCCATAATCTTTATTCTACATTCATAGAACTATGATATTTGAATTATCTATTCCATGCATTCATAGTTTATAAGAATTACATTTTAGTTTGTCAGCGAGGCCGATGATTGAAATTTTCCCCAAAAGAGTTCAAGAGGAGACACGTATGATGGTGTCGTGTTTTAGGGATGGGTTGGTGAACCTGAGGCAGCAATGCACACAAACAATATAGGTTGTGCTGTTGGTACTTTGGTTCGCCAACTCTATCTCTAAAACAAATTATGAGGCCCTAGATTTATTCTCATGTGGAACTACATATATGATCCTTGAATTGTTTCTGATCTTTTAATGATTGGTATGATGCATATGTATATGAATGGTTTTGATCATAAGTATTTTTAACATGTACCTGGAGATTATTTGTTTGGTTTTTTATTTATAATTACAATATTTAGGCTTGTTTTTGTACCTGACTATGTATATCCCTAAATAATGTTTTGTACGATTACATTTCAATTTCTTATTGTGGCCAATGATTCAAATTTGTCCCAAAAGAGAGGCAGACACATTGGTGTTAGATTTTTTCAGGGATGAGTTAGTGAACCTGGGGCGATGTACAACAACATTACAGGTTGTGCAATTGTTACTTGGTTCACTGACTCCATCCCTGAAGAAACTTATGAGGCCCCTAGATTTATCCTACATTCACTCTGATGCAATTATTTGTCATTGTGTTGAGATGAAATGATATATGAACCGATCAAACTATTGCTGGGATGCTTTATATTTGATATCCACGGATATATTGTCTTACATATACATGTTGTCAACTCTTGAGTTGTAATACAATTCAATCATATGTATGAGTTCTATGTTATGTTCTTAAAAATCAACAGGATGATGATGATGATGAAGTGGACGATAGCAAGGTATCCGGGGACAACAAGAGTCGCTACGTGCTGAGGCGGTTACGGTGTGGGCTAATCCGTTTCCACCATAGGGGTGACTGGTTTGCCCATTCTGTGGCTGACATGGGTATACCCTACAGGTACTCGAGCTTGGTATATACGGCCTGGATACAGCGGAAGCCCACGGTGTCGCCAAGGCCCAAATAGAGAACTCGAGTAACCTACGAACTCTCGATTGCTTGAGGAACAAGAAGAAGCTAAAGATAGAAAGTTCAAAGGGCAAAACCCTAACCTGTAACAGACTCGACCTGCTACCCAAGACCTAGCCTATCTATATAAAGGCTAGCAGGGGCGGCGAGGAGGACACATGCGACCCTAGTTTCCACAATCCCCGCCAGATTGCATCTGCGCACCATCATAATCTTCGATTTCTTTGTTAATTCCACGAGTAGACAAGCAGGAGTACGGACCTCTACGAGGACTGAACCTGGGTAAATTTTTGAGTCCCCTGCGTGCTTGTTTGCTAGCCGATTGATGCTTCCAGCGCTCCTTCCTTCTCCAAAACCCAAGTCCATAACAATGGGCATTGATGAGTTAAACCCTCGTCAGTGGCAGAGCAATCAATGTGGACCTCGACAGCATGATCCAGCACGCGGTGGGCGTTGGAAGAGGCGGAGGCAGAAGCCATAGGCCGATTACCTTGGCACGGCACGCAGCCTTCGGCAAATTCCTCTGGGAGTATGTCAGGACTGGCCTATATCCCATCGACTAGGCTGTCGCTGCCTCCTACTGATATGCCCATGCCCTGCTAGGCGTCTCCATGTCCCGGCCTCCTGCTGCCGCCCCTGCTTTTATTTTGTTTTAGTTAATTATTACCTATGTGTGGCATGTAAGACAATATATCTGTGGTGTCTCTGGTGAACCTTCTATATTAATCTACTCCTTTATATGGAGTGCCTTAAAATTTCTAGTGTTCAATTATATTACTGATCATGCTCATGCACACTACAAAATATTTCTAGTGCTCGATTATATTATAATTGTCAAGGAATACATCAACAAGTTTAATTGGTCGAAATTTTGTATTGAAGTAACTAAATGATCTCACATCAGCGGTGGACGTTGGAAGAAGCCGAAGGCATCACCAAGACCTTGAGCGCACGCAGCCTTTCAAAGAAATTCCTTGTAGGTTCAACAATGGGTTGTCGCCGCCCAGCTCCGAATTCGCTTACAGGTCCAACATAAAAGAACTTGAGCTACCACAGAGACCTCGGCGGAGGTGGCAGAATTGGTGCGGGTGCAACCACGGTGAGGGCGAGCTCGGATTCTAGAGGAGGAAAACAGAACCAAGCATGGTCGACACGGTGACAGATCTCACTGGGAACCAATTCTCGTCCCCGCACTGTGCCATGGGTGTGTCCATGGTGAGGGAGAGCTCCGACTCGGGATGGGGAGGAGAGTTGGGCCGAGCAGGTTCGTCACGTCCCAGCTCTGCGCCATGGCCGCGACCACAGATTGCCGCTCCGGGGAAGAAGAAGATGCGTAATGGATGTAGGCACCAATGCTGCAAGCCTACAGGGAGGAGAGCTGGGCCGAGCAGGTTCATCCATGTCCGAGCTCCGTGCCATGGCTGCGATGCCCCATAGATTGCCGCTTTTGGGAAGAAGAAGAAGACGTGTAATGGATGCAGGCGCCAACGCTGCAAGGCTAATTGACACCTAAGCAACAGGAGCGACATAACAGCGAGAACTGACAGGAGGGCCCAACTTGACGGCCATTAGCCAGATTTTTTGTATTGAAACATAAAGTTAAATTCGTGCCAAAAAATACCCTCTAAGTATTTGGCACACCAACTGTAGTCATCCCGGCTGATTTCAGGGAACTTGGGTACCGCGTTGCCTAGGCGCCCCAACTTTCGGGCCGCAAAATGATATTCTCCTCTAAGATACTGGGCTGCTCCAAATCCATCTCGTTGAGTATATAGTCGACCACATCATTCTCGCTAAGGAGAACATGGAGACGCGCAACCCACATAGAGAAGTTTGATCCATCTAGCCTGAGCTTCCCTCCATCTAACCAATCGTCAACAGGGAAGGTAGCATCAGGGAGAACCATTTTCTACATTTATAATTACAAAAGGAATTTAGACTAAGTTTATAATTGAATGAGTTAATAATAACTCCACTAAGAAACACCTATCCCCTGAAGGGTTCTAGTGATAACACGACCCCTTTTCCTCACATCTCCCCCGATCATCACGGCCATCAATGTGGGTTCTAGGATAGACGCTAAACGTCGGTCACATTATTCATGCGACTCGTGCTTGATCTTTTGACCATCCATTTTTCAAGGCCATGTCTGCACATGCTAGGCTCGCCAACTCAACCTTAGTGTATTCACTGTACAACATGACTTACACTCATTATATGTGAACATAGATATGTCTGACACCCGATCATCACGACCTGCCTTATACCGAAGAACTTTCTTGGTGGTGCACACTAAAAGAGAACACAATCATTGGTATTTTAATAGGATCATCTTATTAGGCTACCGTAGAGTATCTAATGCTAGCACATAATAAGATATACAAATAATAACATTGAATGTAAATGTGATGTGATATGGTCCTTCATGTCGTGATCTCCATCTGGCATCACCAGATTCCGGTGCTAGGGTTTCGGCGTCGTAGACACCAGGGTACCAGTGTATTTCCGGCGTGGGTAGTCTGTCACCTCCGTGACTATCTACTACTTCGTAACATAAGGTAATCACTTTACCATTGCCACAACCATATCACAAAGCAACGCCCCCTACAAAACAAAGTTAGACGCCTCTATTTTATCTTTGCATGTTTTACGTGGCTGAATGGGCTTTCGCACAAGAACCGTTCTTACCTACGAACTTTCACCACAACGCTGATCAAGTAGTTATCTATACTATCCCCCTTTCAGGGCCCTCCATTGCAAATTGCATACCAACTAATGCAAGAGAGACAGACATCCCCCAAAGCCACTTTATACGGTACAAGCCATATGTCAAGCATGGACCAGTCTTATGAATGAACGCGTAAAGTCGGTTGGGGGCCGCTTCATCAAGCATTACTGCGGTATACACAAGTACACGTGGGAGGGTAACAACTAAAAGATCAACACCCACACGCTACATCTCGTGTGTTATACCCGTACTAGCATTACTACACATAGATCTAGCTCTGATACCACTGTAGGGGTTCGCGTATGAAAACAATAAAATTTTAACCTACACCCTTGAACCCCTGATGCTACTAGGACCTAACTATTATTAATACAGTAACGGGAGGGGATTTTCACGAACTTACTCTTGAAGACCGAAAAGCGTTGTCAATGCTCAGGAGAGCGTGGTTGATGTAAACGATCCGAACCCGACCTCAAGGTTGTGTTGAAGTCCTCGCGCTCCTGTGGCTCCAACGACTCCTAGTGCCCCAAGTGTGACACCTCGTGGGGAGTTTCACATGTCCGGTGCCTGGCGATGACTCCCTCTTCCCCGATCTAGTAGAATTTGCGGAAGTAGAGCTCCTGGATTCAAATCCCGCAGCACGACGGTGCTCCACGGTGAAGATGTCTCTCGTTCACGGTTCGAACTTGGGACCACGGTCACGAGAGAGAGAGAGAGAGAGAGAGAGAGAGAGAGAGAGAGAGAGAGAGAGAGAGAGAGAGAGAGAAATATCAGTTGGAGGTCTCCCCAAAAGTGAGGAAACCTTTATTAAATATTGTGTGTATTTTTCTGGTCAAAATACCCCACTATATATAGGGGAGGGGGAGGTACTACCTCCCTCAAAGTCTCGGGGTGGGACTAAAGGAGGGAAGGGGGCACCCGCTGGCTGGCCCTGGTGGGCCCCGCATGGGGGGGGCTAGGCCTAGCCAGCCATGAAGGGAATATGCCCGAGAGGCAATAATAAAGTGGTTATTATCTTATTCCATGTTTATGATAAATGTTTATTTTGCATGCTATAATTGTATTGATCGGAAACATCAATACATGTATGTTTAATAAACAAAAAGGGTTCCTAGTTATGCCTCTCTTATAGACTAGCTTGTTGATTAACATGATGATCAAGGTTTCCTGATCATGGACATTGGATGTTGTTAATAACAAGGTCACACCATTGGTGGAATGATGTGATGAACATTCATCCGAAGTATAGCATTACGATCAGTCATTATGTTTATATTGCTATAACATCATACGAAGTAATCTTAGTCCTTAGACCATGAGATCATGTTAATTGCTAACACCGGAAGAGTATCTTGATAACATCAAACATCACACCGTAACAGGGTGACTATAAAGGTGGGTTTAGTGCTACGAAGCTGTTATGTTGAGGCTCATGGATCAAGAGTGGGATTTGTCCATCCCGATGACGGATAGATATACTCTAGGCCCTCTCGGTGATATCACATTGAAATAGCTTGGAAGCAAGTGATGTGATCACTAGAATGTTATATCACGAGAACGAGAAAAGAGTGCATGTCGGTAACGAGATCAAACTAGGTATGGAGATACCGATGATCGAATCTCGGACATGTAATATATAGCAGGACAAAGGGATTTAGTTACTAGCGTTAAAGGTTCTCACGATCACAGAAGTCATCGTTGAATGTGTAGGAGTCAGTATGGATCTCCAGGTCCCGCTTCTGATTATTGATCTGAGAGGGGTCTCGATCATGTCTGCATTATTCGCGAACCGTAGGGTGACACACTTAAGGTATACCGACACCATTTGGAGAAAATATGTTTCAGATAAATATTTAAGAAAGCATTGGAATTATTTCAATAGACACCAAAACTGTTTCTGGTGAAATTGCTGAAATTGGTTCTGCATGTAATATTGAAACGTTGCAGGGGGTTTTATGTGAATGTTTGTTAATTAAAGTAATTAACAAAATTCTGAATAAAAATAATAAAAGAGTTTTATTAAATGAGAGAGCATTAAATTTGGAGAAATTTAATGCATTTAAGTGGAGACTTTAAAAGAGAATGTGAAGGGGCAAATTTATGTGGAGGGAGTTACCACCACATGAATGGAGGAGGTGAAGAGCCACCTCCTCCATGCGCCGGCCATGAAGGAGGGGCACCCCCCTCCTCCTATAAAAGGCCCCCCTCTCACACCTTCATACACACACCTCCTTGTGAAGGATCTCTCTCCCCCTCTAGTATTATTTCCCCATGGTCTCGGATTAGCGAGATACATGTTCCCGGTGGCTTTATCTGGAAAGGAGTTGCTGCTTCCGCTGCTTTGCTGGAGCGAGGATGGAGGTTGTCGGTGCAGACGTGTGTGCGATCACGGATGCACGCTGCTTTGTGGTCTGGACTTGCTGGTCGGAGCTGGATCGATGGACGTCCGGAGCGGACCTGGACTTTCATCACGATCTTGAGATCGGCAAGTGTCGACTACATCAACCACGAGTTCCTACTGCTAACAAAGCTTCGTGTCTACGAGGGTAAGTTCTCGTTGGATGTATGTCCACCCGTTACTTTGTACCTAGTAGATAGATCTTGGCGTGTAGTTCACACCGTAGGAAATTTTTGTTTTCTATGTGCGGACCCAACAAAGGGTATCGAGCCTGATCTATGCGTAGGTGCTTTGCATGGGTAGTACACATATGTTTATATGTGGGCGATGATGATCATGTTATTGCATCTTCTATGTACTTTGGATATTGGTGGCATAGTGGGATGAAGCGGCCCGGACCAACCTTACATGTCATCGTACATGAGACCGGTTCCACGTCGACATGCAACTTGTTTTGCATAAGTGGTGGCGGGTGTCATCTCTCCTACTATAGTCAATATCTGATTTACAACGAGTTGCTAATAACTTAGTTATCCTCGTTGTGGTTCATGTTCGTAGGTTAGACAGGTTCTATCTCCGAAAGCCCTAAGCCACGTAAAACTTGCAATTGATAAATTAGAGGCGTCTAGTTTAGATCGTTGCTGGGCTAGTGTATTGATATGGTATTGTTGTAAGTAGATGTATGATAGATACTCTTACAACATACTCAACGTGTAAGTTCCATAGACCTTGGCCTTACACACAAAGGAATGATAGAGATCATACCACGATGCAAGTGATAGAGATCAAATGCATGGACCATATCATCTCACTTTACACATTAGATGTTAGCATCTTATACTGCTAGTTTGGCGCTTTCTGTAGCATTGTAAGATGATCCCTCTTTTAGATATCAAGATAAAAATGTGTTCTTCCTTAAGTATGCACCGTTCTATGGATCGTGTTTCGAGACATCACGTGATGATCGGGTGTTCTCAACTCTACGCTTTCATGCAACAGGTGTAAGACAGTTTTACACACGCGAATACTAAGGTTCTTACTTGGCGAGCCTAGCATGTACAGACATGGCCTCAGAACACGGACCGAAAGGTTAATCATGAGTCACATAGTTGATGTGATGACCATATTGATGCTCGCCTTTGAAGCTACACCGACTCACGTGATGATCGGACTTGGTGTAGTGGATTTGGTTCATGTAATCACCAAAAAGGCACGAGGGATGTCGTTTTTGAGTGGGAGTTCATTTCTAATTTGGATTAGTCGAACTCAATTTGTCATAAACTAAATCGAAGTGAATTTGCATAATTTGTTGTAGTCATTGGCATCTGTTCACTACCTTATGCTTAGTTTTATTTGAGATAATAGAACTATAGAATTCTGGATATTTACTTTATGAACTGGTATCGTATTGTTTTGAATGTCAATTTAAAGTTTATAAGTCCTATTGCAAACTTTTAGCAAATTCTATTTACTCCATGAAGTTTAATAAGTAGTATTAAATCAAGAGTAAGAATTCCAATGTTAGTATCTAAAGTATCATGTTTGCCTCCATGATTATTGATATTCAAAAAGTTGTTTTAATATCAAGATTATATTGGAGCTGAAAATTGTTTCAGAAACCATCATGTGTGAAAGATATTGTGATATCTGAAATAATGTTTTTTGGTTGCATTATGATAGAGTATAATTTAGCAAAATACATGTTCTCATATTGTATGAGAATTTGTGAAGGATGGAGATGTTAGGCATCTGAATCTACCAAAAAGGTTTTGGAAACTGATATGATACTCGTGATTCTTCCTTATAAGCTATAGTAGCTTGATCATGAAAGTTGTCATGATAAGGATGAATAGAAGATGTAAGTAAAATGTTTACTACACTAATAGATTACTAAAGAATGGATTTTTGAAAGAATGCCAAACATTTGATGATGGTGATCCACTTCAAAGTGCAAGTCCAAAGGTATTAGTATTTGACTATATACGCTTTGTACTATGTGTCATGTGAATGACACCACTATTGATGCTGATAGATTCTTTTAAAAGAAAAGGAATTGCTGAAAGAGAATCTATAAAATATTTGGCAGAAAATAAAAGGTTGGAGATGTCCAACTTAGGTATATAGAAGATATGCATGTTATGGCTATATTCCTTGCTTGTTAAACAATGTGGTTCTTAGGTATTGGATACGAATTGGTTGGTATGAAGTGTCATACAGGACACAATTCATGAACTACAATGGTCTAAGTAAACCAGCAAGAGAATGAGTGATGATGTTCATCGAAAACAAATAAAGTGTTATTGTGTTTTTCGTTGTCATCAAACCAAGCCTTCAAGATTTGTTTAAATAATTTTTATTTTGTTCCGGTATTATGAGAACAATGGCTGTTCAAATAATTACCGTATTCCATAAAGGATGGATGAACTTTTACAAGTCTAGTTGGAGAAATCACATCCATAAACACTATTGCTGAAATGTCGCAAGACAAATGATTGAAAGATCACTTATGAAGTGACATCGTTGTTTAAATTATATTTGAAAGAAAACATGAAGAAACTCCATGTTGATGGATTTTTGGAGTCTTTGATTTTGATCAATTGACGCATGTGAGACTTTCCTTGAGATAATTGAAACTCCGTCCATAGGCCAGAGAGGAACGGATGACTAGCTTATTAGAAATTGTGCATGCTGATGTGCATAGTCCATTATGTGTAGCCATATGCGATGGATCTTTTTGCTTCATATGCTTTCTCCGAAAATTTGAGTGAATATATCTGTATATTTACTTAATAAGGAAGAACTATGAAACATTTGAAAATTGTTCAAAGACTTTCAAGATGAAGTGGAAAATCATTGTAACAAGAAAATAAAGAGTTTATGATTCGATCATAAAGGAAGATATTTGAGTTACATGTTTAGCAAAAACACCTAAGACTTGAGGAATTGTTCCATGATTTGTGTTTTCCGATAAACCATAGGAGTATGGCATATTCGAGAGATAAAATCAAACCATGTTTGACATGGTAAGATCAAGGGTGTCATTTATAAAACTGCCATTATGTTTTAAGGATTGAAGCTTTAGAGACTACCGCTTTTACACTGAAAAGAGCACCATCGTGATCCGTTGAAATGACACCATATGAGTTATGGTTTGGGATAAAACCCGAATAGTCTTTTCTTAAATTTTGGTATGCTATGCATAAGTAAAATGTTTACAACCAAAGTCGGATAAGCACGTCTTTGTAGGTTATCCCAAAGAATTTGTTGGGAATTTCTCCATAACACCGAGGACAAAAGAGTTTGTCGCTTGGAACGTCAAGTTTCTTGAGAAGGAACTTTTCGTGAAAAGTTAAGTGGGAGGACAATAGAACTTGATAAGGTTGTTGAACCTTAGCTATATGTGCTAAATGGCGCAGCCGGAAAAAGTGTCCCGGTGGCGGCCACAATGCTCATGGCTCTCGTGATTACAAAAGGTGTGATCTCGGAGATTAGAGTTCCTATAGAACCGTGTGGGTCGGTAAGAATCAAATAGTAAGATTTGATAAGAAAATCGTTATTGTTTTGACAATGATGAACCGACTACATGCAAAGAAGCGATGATGGGCACTGACTCCTTAAAATGACTAGAAGTCATAGAATCTGTGATAGTATCCATACACGAGAAATCAAGTTTCTGATCTTGGAAGACCCTCCGGAAAGGCGTGAAGCCTATCGGTCGTGTTTGGATCTATAAAGAAATAGACATGGATGTTTGACATCTATGAAATGGTCGACATGTCGGAAAGAAGTTTACGGCAATGTTCAAGGAGTTGACTATGACAAGGTTTGATCTTTCATAGCGATATATAGTCTTGACGGATTAATGTAGCAACCACTACATATAAATTGGTATATGGTAGTTGAATAAACTAAACAAGGTTCTTCTAATAGAACGGTAACCTAGGACATGTACATGACATGGTCCGAAGGGTTTTGTTAATTCAAAGGGTGCTAAAAGGGCATGTAAACTTCAATAGTTGAAGTAAGCATAGCGGAGTTGGAATCTTCACCATGATGAAATTGTTAAAAGAGTTTAAATTCATCGGAGATGATCAAGATGCTTGCATTAGCAACAAATTAAGTGGGAGCGCTGAGACATATTTCTAATACATTATGTAGAGGACATATTGTTGATTGGAAATGATGTATCTTGAATTGACACAAGTTAAGTATTTCATTAAAATAAGATTTCGATGAAAGACTTGGGCAAACCCAGAATATTAGGCATCAATATCTATATGGATAGATTAAGGCGCTAATATGGTTGTGCCAGACATACATATATGAGATATTGAAAGGGTTCAATATGGAAACAACAAGAAAGGTTCTTGCTGCATGGAAAGGATTGTATCAAAAATTCAAGTGTTTCAACACTTGGTGAGTAAAATCACATGAAGATTTTGATCGATTATACCATGATATGTATATATCCAAAATGTCCTATGCTCTAAATGTTATGAGCATATACCAGAATGATTCATAAGATGATCATTGGACAATAGTAAAGATATCCTTATGAGCTTTGGAAGAACTAAGAATATATAATGAATAAGTGACAAATTGTAAAGGTAGTTCATTGTAAAGTGTTACATTGATACTAGTTTTGTCACAAGATACAAATTGAATTTATCTCAATTTAGACTATGGGTGGCACAATATAATGGAAAGGATGTTCCATGATAGATTTGGATGAGTTCCAAAGTTGAGATATTGTGACGGATACTACAACAAAAGGCTAAGTGTATGACTCCTATAGTAGCAGCATAGGAGGGCATTTGTGTTAAGTAGTTTGTTATCAAACTAGGTGTGGTTCAAAGTGGGCTAATACTATGAAGATATATTGTGTGACAATAATATCAACATATTTTGAGCCGAACGAACTAAAGGTCTCACCAAAGGACCAAATTTATACAATGCCATCTCATTTGAGAATGAGTGATGCGTAGAGACGCAAAGACATGCAAATACACACGGACCTGAAATTGTTAGATCCGGCGATTATATTAACCACTAGCAATATCATATATGCAACACCAGAAAGCCATAGGTGTTCAATACGCAAAGTTTTTCAAACTAGATTATTGACTCTAGTGCAAGTGGGAGACTGAAGGGAATATGCCCGAGAGGCAATAATAAAGTGGTTATTATCTTATTCCATGTTTATGATAAATGTTTATTTTGCATGCTATAATTGTATTGATCTGAAACATCAATATATGTGTGTTTAATAAACAAAAAGGGTTCCTAGTTATGCCTCTCTTATAGACTAGCTTGTTGATTAACATGATGATCAAGGTTTCCTGATCATGGACATTGGATGTTGTTAATAACAAGGTCACACCATTGGTGGAATGATGTGATGAACATTCATCCGAAGTATAGCATTACGATCAGTCATTATGTTTATATTGCTATAACATAATACGAAGTAATCTTAGTCCTTAGACCATGAGATCATGTTAATTGCTAACACCGGAAGAGTATCTTGATAACATCAAACGTCACACCATAACAGGGTGACTATAAAGGTGGGTTTAGTGCTACGAAGCTGTTATGTTGAGGCTCATGGATCAAGAGTGGGATTTGTCCATCCCGATGATGGATAGATACACTCTGGGCCCTCTCGGTGATATCACATGGAAATAGCTTACAAGCAAGTGATGTGATCACTAGAATGTTATATCACGGGAACGAGAAAAGAGTGCATGTCGGTAACGAGATCAAACTAGGTATGGAGATACCGATGATCGAATCTCGGACATGTAATCTATCGCAGGACAAAGGGATTTAGTTACTAGAGTTAAAGGTTCTCACGATCACAGAAGTCATCGTTGAATGTGTAGGAGTCAGTATGGATCTCCAGGTCCCGCTTCTGATTATTGATGTGAGAGGGGTCTCGATCATGTCTGCATTATTCGCGAACCGTAGGGTGACACACTTAAGGTATACCGACACCATTTGGAGAAAATATGTTTCAGATAAAGATTTAAGAAAGCGCTGGAATTATTTCAATAGACACCGAAATTGTTTCGGGTGAAATTGCTGAAATTGATAATGTATGTAATATTGAAATGTTGCAGGGGGTTTTATGTGAATGTTTGTTAATTAAAGTAATTAACAAAATTCTGAATAAAAATAATAAAAGAGTTTTATTAAATGAGAGAGCATTAAATTTGGAGAAATTTAATGCATTTAAAGTGGAGACTTTAAAAGAGAATGTGAAGGGGCAAATTTATGTGGAGGGAGTTACCACCACATGAATGGAGGAGGTGAAGAGCCACCTGCTCCATGCGCCGGCCATGAAGGAGGGGCACCCCCTCCTCCTATAAAAGGTCCCCCTCTCACACCTTCATACACACACCTCCTTGTGAAGGATCTCTCTCCCCCTCTAGTATTATTTCCCCATGGTCTCGGATTAGCGAGATACATGTTTCCGGTGGCTTTATCTGGAAAGGAGTTGCTGCTTCCGCTGCTTTGCTGGAGCGAGGGATGGAGGTTGTCGGGTACCGGACGTGTGTGCGATCACGGATGCACCGCTGCTTTGCGGTGCTAGACTTGGTGGTGCTGGAGCTGGATCTGATGGACGTGCTGGAGCCGGACCTGCTGGACTTCATCACGATCTTGAGATCGGCAAGTGTACGACTACATCAACCACGAGTTCCTACTCGTTAACAAAGCTCGGTGTCTACGAGGGTAAGTTCTCGTTGGATGTATGTCCACCCGTTACTTTGTACCTAGTAGATAGATCTTGGCGTGTAGTTCACACCATAGGAAATTTTTTGTTTTCTATGCTGCGGACCCAATAGTGGTATCAGAGCCTGATCTATGCGTAGGTGCTTTGCACGGGTAGTACACATATGTTTATATGTGGGCGATGATGATCATGTTATTGCATCTTCTATGTACTTTGGATATTGGTGGCATAGTGGGATGAAGCGGCCCGGACCAACCTTACATGTCATCGTACATGAGACCGGTTCCACGACTGACATGCAACTTGTTTTGCATAAGTGGCTGGCGGGTGTCTGTCTCTCCTACTATAGTCAATATCTGATTTACAACGAGTTGCTAATAACTTAGTTATCCTCGTTGTGGTTCATGTTCGTAGGTTAGACAGGTTCTATCTCCGAAAGCCCTAAGCCACGTAAAACTTGCAATTGATAAATTAGAGGCGTCTAGTTTAGATCGTTGTTGGGCTAGTGTATTGATATGGTATTGTTGTAAGTAGATGTATGATAGATACTCTTACAACATACTCAACGTGTAAGTTCCATAGACCTTGGCCTTACACACAAAGGAATGATAGAGATCATACCACGATGCAAGTGATAGAGATCAAATGCATGGACCATATCATCTCACTTTACACATTAGATGTTAGCATCTTATACTGCTAGTTTGGCACTTTCTGTAGCATTGTAAGATGATCCCTCTTTTAGACATCAAGATAAAAATGTGTTCTTCCTTAAGTATGCACCGCTCTATGGATCGTGTTTCGAGACATCACGTGATGATCGGGTGTTCTCAACTCTACGCTTTCATGCAACAGGTGTAAGACAGTTTTACACACGCGAATACTAAGGTTCTTACTTGGCGAGCCTAGCATGTACAGACATGGCCTCAGAACACGGACCGAAAGGTTAATCATGAGTCACATAGTTGATGTGATGACCATATTGATGCTCTCCTTTGAAGCTACACCGACTCACGTGATGATCGGACTTGGTGTAGTGGATTTGGTTCATGTAATCACCAAAAAGGCACGAGGGATGTCGTTTTTGAGTGGGAGTTCATTTTTAATTTGGATTAGTCGAACTCAATTTGTCATAAACTAAATCGAAGTGAATTTGCATAATTTGTTATAGTCATTGGCATCTGTTCACTACCTTATGCTTAGTTTTATTTGAGATAATAGAACTATAGAATTCTGGATATTTACTTTATGAACTGGTATCGTATTGTTTTGAATGTCAATTTAAAGTTTATAAGTCCTATTGCAAACTTTCAGCAAATTCCATTTACTCCATAAAGTTTAATAAGTAGTATTAAATCAAGAGTAAGAATTCCAGTGTTAGTATCTAAAGTATCATGTTAGCCTCCATGATTATTGATATTCAAAAAGTTGTTTTAATATCAAGATTATATTGGAGCTGAAAATTGTTTCAGAAACCATCATGTGTGAAAGATATTGTGATATCTGAAATAATGTTTTTTGGTTGCATTATGATAGAGTATAATTTAGCAAAATACATGTTCTCATATTGTATGAGAATTTGTGAAGGATGGAGATGTTAGGCATCTGAATCTACCAAAAAGGTTTTGGAAACTGATATGATACTCGTGATTCTTCCTTATAAGCTATAGTAGCTTGATCATGAAAGTTGTCATGATAAGGATGAATAGAAGATGTAAGTAAAATGTTTACTACACTAATAGATTACTAAAGAATGGATTTTTGAAAGAATGCCAAACATTTGATGATGGTGATCCACTTCAAAGTGCAAGTCCAAAGGTATTAGTATTTGACTATATACGCTTTTGTACTATGTGTCATGAATGACACCACTATTGATGTTGATAGATTCTTTTAAAAGAAAAGGAATTGCTGAAAGAGAATCTATAAAATATTTGGCAGAAAATAAAAGGTTGGAGATGTCCAACTTAGGTATATAGAAGATATGCATGTTATGGCTATATTCCTTGCTTGTTAAACAATGTGGTTCTTAGGTATTGGATACCGAATTGGTTGGTATGAAGTGTCATACAGGACAACGCAATTCATGAACTACAATGACCTAAGTAAACCAGCAAGAGAATGAGTGATGATGTTCATCGAAAACAAATAAAGTGTTATTGTGTTTTTCGTTGTCATCAAACCAAGCCTTCAAGATTTGTTTAAATAATTTTTATTTTGTTCCGGTATTATGAGAACAATGGCTGTTCAAATAATTACCGTATTCCATAAAGGATGGATGAACTTTTACAAGTCTAGTTGGAGAAATCACATCCATAAACACTATTGCTAAAATGTCGCAAGACAAATGATTGAAAGATCACTTATGAAGTGACATCGCTGTTTAAATTATATTTGAAAGAAAACATGCAGAAACTCCATGTTGATGGATTTTTGGAGTCTTTGATTTTGATCAATTGACGCATGTGAGACTTTCCTTGAGATAATTGAAACTCCGTCCATAGGCCAGAGAGGAACAGATGACTAGCTTATTGGAAATTGTGCATGCTGATGTGCATAGTCCATTATGTGTAGCCATTTGTGATGGATCTTTTTGCTTCATATGCTTTCTCCGAAAATTTGAGTGAATATATCTGTATATTTACTTAATAAGGAAGAAGTATGAAACATTTGAAAATTGTTCAAAGACTTTCAAGATGAAGTGGAAAATCATTGTAACAAGAAAATAAAGAGTTTATGATTCGATCATAAAGGAAGATATTTGAGTTACATGTTTAGCAAAAACACCTAAGACTTGAGGAATTGTTCCATGATTTGTGTTTTCCGATAAACCATAGGAGTATGGCATATTCGAGAGATAAAATCAAACCATGTTTGACATGGTAAGATCAAGGGTGTCATTTATAAAACTGCCATTATGTTTTAAGGATCGAAGCTTTAGAGACTACCGGTTTTACACTGAAAAGAGCACCATCGTGATCCGTTGAAATAACACCATATGAGTTATGGTTTGGGATAAAACCCGAATAGTCTTTTCTTAAATTTTGGTATGCTATGCATAAGTAAAATGTTTACAACCAAAGTCGGATAAGCACGTCTTTGTAGGTTATCCCAAAGAATTTGTTGGGAATTTCTCCATAACACCGAGGACAAAAGAGTTTGTCGCTTGGAACGTCAAGTTTCTTGAGAAGGAACTTTTCGTGAAAAGTTAAGTGGGAGGACAATAGAACTTTGATAAGGTTGTTGAACCTTAGCTATATGTGCTAAGTAGCGCAGCACCGGAAAGTGTCCCGGTGGCGGCCACAATGCTCATGGCTCTCGTGATTACAAAAGGTGTGATCTCGGAGATTAGAGTTCCTATAGAACCGTGTGGGTCGGTAAGAATCAAATAGTAAGATTTGATAAGAAAATCGTTATTGTTTTGACAATGATGAACCGACTACATGCAAAGAAGCGATGATGGGCACTGACTCCTTAAAATGACTAGAAGTCATAGAATCTGTGATAGTATCCATACACGAGAAATCAAGTTTCTGATCTTGGAAGACCCTCCGGAAAGGCGTGAAGCCTATCGGTCGTGTTTGGATCTATAAAGAAATAGACATGGATGTTTGACATCTATGAAATGGTCGACATGTCGGAAAGAAGTTTACGGCAATGTTCAAGGAGTTGACTATGACAAGGTTTGATCTTTCATAGCGATATATAGTCTTGACGGATTAATGTAGCAACCACTACATATAAATTGGTATATGGTAGTTGAATAAACTAAACAAGGTTCTTCTAATAGAACGGTAACCTAGGACATGTACATGACATGGTCCGAAGGGTTTTGTTAATTCAAAGGGTGCTAAAAGGGCATGTAAACTTCAATAGTTGAAGTAAGCATAGCGGAGTTGGAATCTTCACCATGATGAAATTGTTAAAAGAGTTTAAATTCATCGGAGATGATCAAGATGCTTGCATTAGCAACAAATTAAGTGGGAGCGCTGAGACATATTTCTAATACATTATGTAGAGGACATATTGTTGATTGGAAATGATGTATCTTGAATTGACACAAGTTAAGTATTTCATTAAAATAAGATTTCGATGAAAGACTTGGGCAAACCCAGAATATTAGGCATCAATATCTATATGGATAGATTAAGGAGCTAATATGGTTGTGCCAAACATACATATATGAGATATTGAAAGGGTTCAATATGGAAACAACAAGAAAGGTTCTTGCTGCATTGAAAGGATTGTATCAAAAATTCAAGTGTTTCAACACTTGGTGAGTAAAATCACATGAAGATTTTGATCGATTATACCATGATATGTATATATCCAAAATGTCCTATGCTCTAAATGTTATGAGCATATACCAGAATGATTCATAATATGATCATTGGACAATAGTAAAGATATTCTTATGAGCTTTGGAAGAACTAAGAATATATAATGTATAAGTGACAAATTGTAAAGGTAGTTCATTGTAAAGTGTTACATTGATACTAGTTTTGTCACAAGATACAAATTTAATTTATCTCAATTTAGACTATGGGTGGCACAATATAATGGAAAGGATGTTCCATGATAGATTTGGATGAGTTCCAAAGTTGAGATATTGTGATGGATACTACAACAAAAGGCTAAGTGTATGACTCCTATAGTAGCAGCATAGGAGGGCATTTGTGTTAAGTAGTTTGTTATCAAACTAGGTGTGGTTCAAAGTGGGCTAATACTATGAAGATATATTGTGTGACAATAATATCAACATATTTTGAGCCGAACGAACTAAAGGTCTCACCAAAGGACCAAATTTATACAATGCCATCTCATTTGAGAATGAGTGATGCGTAGAGACGCAAAGACATGCAAATACACATGGACCTGAAATTGTCAGATCCGGAGATTATATTAACCACTAGCAATAGCATATATGCAACACCAGAAAGCCATAGGTGTTCAATACGCAAAGTTTTTCAAACTAGATTATTGACTCTAGTGCAAGTGGGAAACTGAAGGGAATATGCCCGAGAGGCAATAATAAAGTGGTTATTATCTTATTCCATGTTTATGATAAATGTTTATTTTGCATGCTATAATTGTATTAATCGGAAACATCAATACATGTGTGTTTAATAAACAAAAAGGGTTCCTAGTTATGCCTCTCTTATAGACTAGCTTGTTGATTAACATGATGATCAAGGTTTCCTGATCATGGACATTGGATGTTGTTAATAACAAGGTCACACCATTGGTGGAATGATGTGATGAACATTCATCCGAAGTATAGCATTCCGATCAGTCATTATGTTTATATTGCTATAACATCATACGAAGTAATCTTAGTCCTTAGACCATGAGATCATGTTAATTGCTAACACCGGAAGAGTATCTTGATAACATCAAACGTCACACCGTAACAGGGTGACTATAAAGGTGGGTTTAGTGCTACGAAGTTGTTATGTTGAGGCTCATGGATCAAGAGTGGGATTTGTCCATCCCGATGATGGATAGATATACTCTGGGCCCTCTCGGTGATATCACATTGAAATAGCTTGCAAGCAAGTGATGTGATCACTAGAATGTTATATCACGGGAACGAGAAAAGAGTGCATGTCGGTAACGAGATCAAACTAGGTATGGAGATACCGATGATCGAATCTCGGACATGTAATATATCGCAGGACAAAGGGATTTAGTTACTAGCGTTAAAGGTTCTCACGATCACAGAAGTCATCGTTGAATGTGTAGGAGTCGGTATGGATCTCCAGGTCACGCTTCTGATTATTGATCTGAGAGGGGTCTCGATCATGTCTGCATTATTCGCGAACCGTAGGGTGACACACTTAAGGTATACCGACACCATTTGGAGAAAATATGTTTCAGATAAGGATTTAAGAAAGCGCTGGAATTATTTCAATAGACACCAAAACTGTTTCGGGTGAAATTGCTGAAATTGGTTATGTATGTAATATTGAAATGTTGCGGGGGGTTTTATGTGAATGTTTGTTAATTAAAGTAATTAACAAAATTCTGAATAAAAATAATAAAAGAGTTTTATTAAATGAGAGAGCATTAAATTTGGAGAAATTTAATGCATTTAAAGTGGAGACTTTAAAAGAGAATGTGAAGGGGCAAATTTATGTGGAGGGAGTTACCACCACATGAATGGAGGAGGTGAAGAGCCACCTCCTCCATGCGCCGGCCATGAAGGAGGGGCACCCCCCCTCCTCCTATAAAAGGTCCCCCTCTCACACCTTCATACACACACCTCCTTGTGAAGGATCTCTCTCCCCCTCTAGTATTATTTCCCCGTGGTCTCGGATTAGCGAGATACATGTTTCCGGTGGCTTTATCTGGAAAGGAGTTGCTGCTTCCGCTGCTTTGCTGGAGCGAGGGACGGAGGTTGTCGGGGTACCGGACGTGTGTGCGATCACGGATGCACCGCTGCTTTGCGGTGCTGGACTTGGTGGTGCTGGAGCTAGATCTGATGGACGTGCTGGAGCCGGACCTGCTGGACTTCATCACGATCTTGAGATCGGCAAGTGTACGACTACATCAACCACGAGTTCCTACTTGTTAACAAAGCTCGGTGTCTACGAGGGTAAGTTCTCGTTGGATGTATGTCCACCCGTTACTTTGTACCTAGTAGATAGATCTTGGCGTGTAGTTCACACCGTAGGAATTTTTTTGTTTTCTATGCTGCGGACCCAACAGTGGTATCAGAGCCTGATTTATGCGTAGGTGCTTTGCACGGGTAGTACACATATGTTTGTATGTGGGCGATGATGATCATGTTATTGCATCTTCTATGTACT
This sequence comes from Avena insularis, assembly GCA_023614405.1. Classification (NCBI taxonomy): domain Eukaryota; kingdom Viridiplantae; phylum Streptophyta; class Magnoliopsida; order Poales; family Poaceae; genus Avena; species Avena insularis. Next base: position 257,146,728 of record CM042690.1, on the reverse strand, counting down.
TTGGATATTGGTGGCATAGTGGGATGAAGCGGCCCGGACCAACCTTACATGTCATCGTACATGAGACCGGTTCCACGACTGACATGCAACTTGTTTTGCATAAGTGGTCATGGGTGTCTGTCTCTCCTACTATAGTCAATATCTGATTTACAACGAGTTGCTAATAACTTAGTTATCCTCGTTGTGGTTCACGTTCGTAGGTTAGACAGGTTCTATCTCCGAAAGCCCTAAGCCACGTAAAACTTGCAATTGATAAATTAGAGGCGTCTAGTTTAGATCGTTGCTGGGCTAGTGTATTGATATGGTATTGTTGTAAGTAGATGTATGATAGATACTCTTACAACATACTCAACGTGTAAGTTCCATAGACCTTGGCCTTACACACAAAGGAATGATAGAGATCATACCACGATGCAAGTGATAGAGATCAAATGCATGGACCATATCATCTCACTTTACACATTAGATGTTAGCATCTTATCACGCTAGTTTGGCGCTTCAGAGCATTGTAAGATGATCCCTCTTTTAGATATCAAGATAAAAATGTGTTCTTCCTTAAGTATGCACCGTTCTATGGATCGTGTTTCGAGACATCACGTGATGATCGGGTGTTCTCAACTCTACGCTTTCATGCAACAGGTGTAAGACAGTTTTACACACGCGAATACTAAGGTTCTTACTTGGCGAGCCTAGCATGTACAGACATGGCCTCAGAACACGGACCGAAAGGTTAATCATGAGTCACATAGTTGATGTTATGACCATATTGATGCTCGCCTTTGAAGCTACACCGACTCACGTGATGATCGGACTTGGTGTAGGGGATTTGGTTCATGTAATCACCAAAAAGGCACGAGGGATGTTGTTTTTGAGTGGGAGTTCATTTCTAATTTGGATTAGTCGAACTCAATTTGTCATAAACTAAATCGAAGTGAATTTGCATAATTTGTTGTAGTCATTGGCATCTGTTCACTACCTTATGCTTAGTTTTATTTGAGATAATAGAACTATAGAATTCTGGATATTTACTTTATGAACTGGTATCGTATTGTTTTGAATGTCAATTTAAAGTTTATAAGTCCTATTGCAAACTTTCAGCAAATTCTATTTACTCCATGAAGTTTAATTAGTAGTATTAAATCAAGAGTAAGAATTCCAATGTTAGTATCTAAAGTATCATGTTTGCCTCCATGATTATTGATATTCAAAAAGTTGTTTTAATATCAAGATTATATTGGAGCTGAAAATTGTTTCAGAAACCATCATGTGTGAAAGATATTGTGATATCTGAAATAATGTTTTTTGGTTGCATTATGATAGAGTATAATTTAGCAAAATACATGTTCTCATATTGTATGAGAATTTGTGAAGGATGGAGATGTTAGGCATCTGAATCTACCAAAAAGGTTTTGGAAACTGATATGATACTCGTGATTCTTCCTTATAAGCTATAGTAGCTTGATCATGAAAGTTGTCATGATAAGGATGAATAGAAGATGTAAGTAAAATGTTTACTACACTAATAGATTACTAAAGAATGGATTTTTGAAAGAATGCCAAACATTTGATGATGGTGATCCACTTCAAAGTGCAAGTCCAAAGGTATTAGTATTTGACTATATACGCTTTGTACTATGTGTCATGTGAATGACACCACTATTGATTTTGATAGATTCTTTTAAAAGAAAAGGAATTGCTGAAAGAGAATCTATAAAATATTTGGCAGAAAATAAAAGGTTGGAGATGTCCAACTTAGGTATATAGAAGATATGCATGTTATGGCTATATTCCTTGCTTGTTAAACAATGTGGTTCTTAGGTATTGGATACCGAATTGGTTGGTATGAAGTGTCATACAGGACAACACAATTCATGAACTACAATGGTCTAAGTAAACCAGCAAGAGAATGAGTGATGATGTTCATCGAAAACAAATAAAGTGTTATTGTGTTTTTCGTTGTCATCAAACCAAGCCTTCAAGATTTGTTTAAATAATTTTTATTTTGTTCCGGTATTATGAGAACAATGGCTGTTCAAATAATTACCGTATTCCATAAAGGATGGATGAACTTTTACAAGTCTAGTTGGAGAAATCACATCCATAAACACTATTGCTGAAATGTCGCAAGACAAATGATTGAAAGATCACTTATGAAGTGACATCGCTGTTTAAATTATATTTGAAAGAAAACATGAAGAAACTCCATGTTGATGGATTTTTGGAGTCTTTGATTTTGATCAATTGACGCATGTGAGACTTTCCTTGAGATAATTGAAACTCCGTCCATAGGCCAGAGAGGAACGGATGACTAGCTTATTAGAAATTGTGCATGCTGATGTGCATAGTCCATTATGTGTAGCCATATGCGATGGATCTTTTTGCTTCATATGCTTTCTCCGAAAATTTGAGTGAATATATCTGTATATTTACTTAATAAGGAAGAAGTATGAAACATTTGAAAATTGTTCAAAGACTTTCAAGATAAAGTGGAAAATCATTGTAACAAGAAAATAAAGAGTTTATGATTCGATCATAAAGGAAGATATTTGAGTTACATGTTTAGCAAAAACACCTAAGACTTGAGGAATTGTTCCATGATTTGTGTTTTCTGATAAACCATAGGAGTATGGCATATTCGAGAGATAAAATCAAACCATGTTTGACATGGTAAGATCAAGGGTGTCATTTATAAAACTGCCATTATGTTTTAAGGATTGAAGCTTTAGAGACTACCACTTTTACACTGAAAAGAGCACCATCGTGATCCGTTGAAATGACACCATATGAGTTATGGTTTGGGATAAAACCCGAATAGTCTTTTCTTAAATTTTGGTATGCTATGCATAAGTAAAATGTTTACAACCAAAGTCGGATAAGCACGTCTTTGTAGGTTATCCCAAAGAATTTGTTGGGAATTTCTCCATAACACCGAGGACAAAAGAGTTTGTCGCTTGGAACGTCAAGTTTCTTGAGAAGGAACTTTTCGTGAAAAGTTAAGTGGGAGGACAGTAGAACTTTGATAAGGTTGTTGAACCTTACCTATATGTGCTAAGTAGCGCAGCGCCGGAAAGTGTCCCGGTGGCGGCCACAATGCTCATGGCTCTCGTGATTACAAAAGGTGTGATCTCGGAGATTAGAGTTCCTATAGAACCGTGTGGGTCGGTAAGAATCAAATAGTAAGATTTGATAAGCAAATCGTTATTTTTTTGACAATGATGAACCGACTACATGCAAAGAAGCGATGATGGGCCCTGACTCCTTAAAATGACTAGAAGTCATAGAATCCGTGATAGTATCCATACACGAGAAATCAAGTTTCTGAACTTGGAAGACCCTCCGGAAAGGCGTGAAGCCTATCGGTCGTGTTTGGATCTATAAATAAATAGACATGGATGTTTGACATCTATGAAATGGTCGACATGTCGGAAAGAAGTTTACGGCAATGTTCAAGGAGTTGACTATGACAAGGTTTGATCTTTCATAGCGATATATAGTCTTGACGGATTAATGTAGCAACCACTACATATAAATTGGTATATGGTAGTTGAATAAACTAAACAAGGTTCTTCTAATAGAACGGTAACCTAGGACATGTACATGACATGGTCCGAAGGGTTTTGTTAATTCAAAGGGTGCTAAAAGGGCATGTAAACTTCAATAGTTGAAGTAAGCATAGCGGAGTTGGAATCTTCACCATGATGAAATTGTTAAAAGAGTTTAAATTCATCGGAGATGATCAAGATGCTTGCATTAGCAACAAATTAAGTGGGAGCGCTGAGACATATTTCTAATACATTATGTAGAGGACATATTGTTGATTGGAAATGATGTATCTTGAATTGACACAAGTTAAGTATTTCATTAAAATAAGATTTCGATGAAAGACTTGGGCAAACCCAGAATATTAGGCATCAATATCTATATGGATAGATTAAGGCACTAATATGGTTGTGCCAGACATACATATATGAGATATTGAAAGGGTTCAATATGGAAACAACAAGAAAGGTTCTTGCTGCATGGAAAGGATTGTATCAAAAATTCAAGTGTTTCAACACTTGGTGAGTAAAATCACATGAAGATTTTGATCAATTATACCATGATATGTATATATCCAAAATGTCCTATGCTCTAAATGTTATGAGCATATACCAAAATGATTCATAAGATGATCATTGGACAATAGTAAAGATATTCTTATGAGCTTTGGAAGAACTAAGAATATATAATGTATAAGTGACAAATTGTAAAGGTAGTTCATTGTAAAGTGTTACATTGATACTAGTTTTTTCACAAGATACAAATTGAATTTATCTCAATTTAGACTATGGGTGGCACAATATAATGGAAAGGATGTTCCATGATAGATTTGGATGAGTTCCAAACTTGAGATATTGTGACGGATACTACAACAAAAGGCTAAGTCTATGACTCTTATAGTAGCAGCATAGGAGGGCATTTGTGTTAAGTAGTTTGTTATCAAACTAGGTGTGGTTCAAAGTGGGCTAATACTATGAAGATATATTGTGTGACAATAATATCAACATATTTTGAGCCGAACGAACTAAAGGTCTCACCAAAGGACCAAATTTATACAATGCCATCTCATTTGAGAATGAGTGATGCGTAGAGACGCAAAAGACATGCAAATACACACGGACCTGAAATTGTCAGATCCGGAGATTATATTAACCACTAGCAATAGCATATATGCAACACCAGAAAGCCATAGGTGTTCAATACGCAAAGTTTTTCAAACTAGATTATTGACTCTAGTGCAAGTGGGAGACTGAAGGGAATATGCCTGAGAGGCAATAATAAAGTGGTTATTATCTTATTCCATGTTTATGATAAATGTTTATTTTGCATGCTATAATTGTATTGATCGAAAACATCAATACATGTGTGTTTAATAAACAAAAAGGGTTCCTAGTTATGCCTCTCTTATAGACTAGCTTGTTGATTAACATGATGATCAAGGTTTCCTGATCATGGACATTGGATGTTGTTAATAACAAGGTCACACCATTGGTGGAATGATGTGATGAACATTCATCCGAAGTATAGCATTACGATCAGTCATTATGTTTATATTGCTATAACATCATACGAAGTAATCTTAGTCCTTAGACCATGAGATCATGTTAATTGCTAACACCGGAAGAGTATCTTGATAACATCAAACGTCACCGTAATGTGAGGTGACTATAAAGGTGGGTTTAGTGCTACTGAAGCTGTTATGTTGAGGCTCATGGATCAAGAGTGGATTTGTCCATCCCGATGATGGATAGATATACTGGGCCCTCTCGGTGATATCACATTGAAATAGCTTGCAAGCAAGTGATGTGATCACTAGAATGTTATATCACGGAACAAGAAAAGAGTGCATGTCGACTTGAGATCAAACTAGGTATGGAGATACCGATGATCGAATCTCGGACATGTAATATATCGCAGGACAAAGGGATTTAGTTACTAGCATTAAAGGTTCTCACGATCACAGAAGTCATCGTTGAATGTGTAGGAGTCAGTATGGATCTCCAGGTCCCGCTTCTGATTATTGATCTGAGAGGGGTCTCGATCATGTCTGCATTATTCGCGAACCGTAGGGTGACACACTTAAGGTATACCGACACCATTTGGAGAAAATATGTTTCAGATAAAGATTTAAGAAAGCGCTGGAATTATTTCAATAGACACCGAAACTGTTTTGGGTGAAATTGCTGAAATTGGTTATGTATGTAATATTGAAATGTTGCGGGGGGTTTTATGTGAATGTTTGTTAATTAAAGTAATTAACAAAATTCTGAATAAAAATAATAAAAGAGTTTTATTAAATGAGAGAGCATTAAATTTGGAGAAATTTAATGCATTTAAAGTGGAGACTTTAAAAGAGAATGTGAAGGGGCAAATTTATGTGGAGGGAGTTACCACCACATGAATGGAGGAGGTGAAGAGCCACCTTCTCCATGCGCCGGCCATGAAGGAGGGGCACCCCCTCCTCCTATAAAAGGTCCCCCTCTCACACCTTCATACACACACCTCCCTTTGAAGGATCTCTCTCCCCCTCTAGTATTATTTCTCCATGGTCTCGGATTAGCGAGATACATGTTTCTGGTGGCTTTATGTGGAAAGGAGTTGCTGCTTCCACTGCTTTGCTGGAGCGAGGGACAGAGGTTGTCGGGGTACCAGACGTGTGTGCGATCACGGATGCACCGCTGCTTTGCGGTGCTGGACTTGGTGGTGCTGGAGCTGGATCTGTTGGACGTGCTGGAGCCGGACCTGCTGGACTTCATCATGATCTTGAGATCGGCAAGTGTACTACTACATCAACCACAAGTTCCTACTCGTTAACAAACCAAGGTGTCTACGAGGGTAAGTTCTCGTTGGATGTATGTCCACCCGTTACTTTGTACCTAGTAGATAGATCTTGGCGTGTAGTTCACACCGTAGGAAATTTTTTGTTTTCTATGCTGCGGACCCAACAAGCCACCCCTTTCCCCTTTCTCTCCTCTTGCCTTTCCATCATGGGCCCTTCTCCCTCCGGAATTGGCCCATTAAGCCTTTTTGACCTTTAATTGATTTTTATTTTATTAAATAATTATGAATAAATGATTAAATCATTATTTAACATTCAATCACATATTATTCAATCTCCGTGGCTATGGAACACCTTCCACCTCCACTCCGGACATCCTCCGGACTTACCGAAACCCTTTCGGTTTTCTCTCTTCTCTTCTTCGGTGATTCTACCAATCATGTGAACACTCTCTAAGCATCATCAAGCCTTTAAGCGTGATACCCTACGGTTAGGGAACACTCTAGACATGGTTGGGACACTCTCGAACCAATGATCGATAGAGGGACCTGGATGGCCATGTGACCCATGTGCATTCCACGAAGATCTTTCATCGTTTAAACTGAGACAGTCGTGTCTTATTCCTTTTATCTCTCGATACTTGCACTGACCAATATCTGATCAATGACATCACCATGTCGTATTCAATATCATTACCGAACAATGCTACTTGACTCGTTTCGACAAGTGATATCCATGTGATCAAATCACACGTTGTGCAGCTATTGGATACAACTTCTCCGAGTGGGCCCTTGAGTATCTTTCCGTCACGTGGACGGACAAATCCTGCTCTTGACATATATTGCCTCTACGGTTCCTCCGAATACCTGAACACACCTTTATGATCACTCTGTCATAAGTGATGTTTGATGCTATCTAAGCATTCTCGAGAGATAGTGATTGATATAGTTTCACGGTCTAAGGAATAGTCTACGAGGTCTATTCTAATCATCATAACTTGAACTTCGTGACATGATCGGGTCACGATGTTTAGGTTGGGTATTGGTTCATCTCATTCTCTGAATGAGTTGACTCCATTTCTAACTAGCATAAATGCCACATGATCAGAAAACCTTGATCATCTGTTGACCAATGAACCAGTGACTAGAGTTTCACCGGGAACCCCTGGTAGTTTATATATCACACGTGTATTGATGTTTTCTTTCAATATAGTTATAGCATGATATAAAACTTAATCATAGACTTTATAAAATATGATAATAATCCTTATTATTATTTGTCGCTAGGGCATATTTCCAACACTTAGCACTAGAAGATCCATTAGTACCAAGTTTATAGAGCAAAAGCGTGACACAACTTCTTTTTCTACAATTAGAAAATTATGAAAGATGTTAAACAATTCATTTTGGTGGTGGAACGTGGGCATGGCATGCTGGTGCAACAGTTTAAAGATATGGCAATAGCTTGAACATCCAGGAACCGTAGAGGTCGGTTAACCAATAGTATATTCGAAACATCACTGATATGAGAAGTAGCTTAACCTAGAGTACTAACATCATATTTGAAACAAATAAATTGTTATGAAAATATGATAAGCAGGAAAATATGTAGCGGAACTATGACAGTAACCTCGTGAGGAAGTTCGGTCTCTGGTATAAAAAAAATTTAGTCATGGTGCAAAGTTCAATTTCTATGTGGATTCACATGGCCTAGTTCCATCATTTCCCAAAAAGAGACCACATGTGTTCTGTAATAAAGAAATCACTAAAAACTATTGTTTCACTTGGAAAGCAGAACCTACCAATGGTACCTGGAGCTGCACATGGAAATTGCATGGACCAAGATATGGATATCAAACATGAAAAATAGTTAGCAAGATGTACTTGGAGCTGCACTTACATGTGGCATTCTGTACACACCCATATACATTATATTTCCTAGCTCATTGAATGTCAAATATAAACTTAGTCAACTACACCAATCAAAAGGTGACAATTCATTTTATATGCTTACTACATCATTGTTTTTTACATTGTGGTACAATACATGAGCAACTAAGAATCCTAGAAGCATTTTCGAAAGAACACACAAATATAGAAAAACATCCCATGTTATCGTAATGAGAAAAGGACACTACCATAAGCATATATATATATATATATATATATATAGCAATCTAAGTTAAATGAAATGCTTATGCATATGAGAAAATACAGTGAACATGAAGACTGAGGGAAATACAACCATCAAAATATATACCCTATCGATTTTCTCTTAGTAAGATTATAATGTTGATTTTCTCTTAGTAAGATTATAATTTACAGCGACGTCAATCATACCTACACCTCAAGGATTAGAAGAATCACATAAAAGTTCCCTATGGTTATAAAATAAGAACTTTGAGCATTATAAAGATAAATTGGAAGGATAAGAATATTATGGATCAAGTCCCGATATGTTATAAAATAAGATCAAGTAATGCAAAACTGAACTGGAAGTCATACCAGATATCACTACTTTAATACAGCTTGCATTTGATTCAACCATGGATCATGTTCCATCATGAGGGCGAGCGCTAAGAAAAACATCTCAGGAAGCACTAATTAAAAGAAGCCTTTAGTTGTTCTTTGTGCTTGCCGATATGCTTGTTATCCTCCTTCAGCCGCAAAGTCTTTTCAGTATTAGTTATAGAAAATGATTCATAATAAGTAGATATGATGAATTAGATCAATCGTTGGATAACCATAAGGAATACAAAAGGCATTTCATTTGCAAAAGGATGGCTTTTACCTAGTCTAACAACTCGAACACGAACTGAATTAGGTAAACGTTGAATCAACATACAGAATACAAAAAGCTATTTCATTTGCAAAAGGATGGTTTTTACCTAGTATAACAACCCAAACACGTCTGTCCTTGTTCCAGTTTAAAGAGCCACAACAGGAAGGCACAAATTACCGGAGTTCAAATATCCCTGAGTATAATTATACCATTTAAATTTGTGGGCACTCATGTTATTAAAAAACATCTGTTAATATGAATCAAGTTTGATGGAAGGTAAGAATCCAACTTTTGCTTGGATGTCAATATTTGGTTCTATACCCAAGGAACAGATGCATGTTTTGAAATATTTAGACTCATGCCCCAAAACATACCCAAGGCATAAGCAATAAGCACTTATTATTAGGTTGTGGTAAATATGATAGAAGCTGGAGCACATTAGAAGTTTTACATGCCTATACCGCTCTTGCAGAAAACACTGGCATTATGGAAACTTAATTCTTCAATAGCTGACTCTCTTCTAGTACCAAAATCTAGTGCACAAGAAAGCAGTACGTGCTTGCAAAACAAGCATGTATTGTATATTAATCACTTCTCGATCCATGGAAACTTCATCCGTATATAAAAAACATTAGTATACACAACAAAAGTATTTTCAAAACACAAAAGATCTAGCACGAATAACCGTCAAAACAAGATTGCACGTCCTTACAAACAGCATACCCTAGTAATATTACCGGCCACACAAGTTTTTTACTCTGCGGCTATGATTGACATGTAGGAATAACACAAGTTTTATATACCATATGCATTTGTTTCATGCCTTCAAGAGAGGATTGAGGGGGCAATTCTACCGAGTATTTGTGTTTTATTTCATAATCACAATTGTGAAAGGATCAATTCGATATTTTCAAACCTACTTCACCTTAGAATAAAATTTAATTTGATAGAAAAAACATAGTGATTTTGGTAAATAAAGTGGTTTCAGAATCGGATCACAAGATAAAAAATTGTGATGTAACAAAACAGTGGTCAGGTTCTGATGCAAGAAATAAGGCAGAATTTACCTGATCGCCCCTCTTTCGAGATTGCAACACGGAAGATAGATTCCTTATCACCCCTCGGGATGTGGACATAGATGGTACCAATCTACAATCTAAAGGTACAATAAGAGATGGAAGGAACATGAGCACGCCCTTGTACCTGGTAATGGACGCGAGCCATATCACACCTCCTTGGCGCCCGCCCGGTGTCCCTCCTGCAGGAGGGCCTCCAGCTCCCGCTCGCCGTGCCTCCTATTCGACCGTCGTAGCTCGAAGTAGGTCTTTGGGAGAGCAAGTCAATGTCGCCCGTTGTTGTGGCCGGTGATTGGAGGCTTCTATGAGATCTCATGTGGAGAGAGAGACCATGGAGGATGCGGCGTAGGGTACGGCGGGAATGGGAGGGATCTAGATGGGAGAGGAAGAGGTGAGGGTAGGGTGATGAAGAGGACAAGGTAATGTGCGGATCTGTTTTTATCAAAATAAAAACAGCGACATGGAATGATAGCGAGTGTGGCAAGTGCCCTCAGCGCTCGTGCATGACTACACGCTTAAGATATTAGATGATATAACTCTAACTTATCATCAAACCAGTAAGCAAACAAGGCCATGAGGTCTCCCTGGACAATGTCCAAGTATTGCTGGTAAAACTTGAAGGAGAGGCCATGGGGACCTGGAGCTCCATCAGCATAAGACCCCAAATATCTTCTCTAACCTCTTATAGAGAGAAACTACTACCCAATAAAAGATTTTCCTCAGCTGTGACTTTCTCACTGGAAAAATAATTCATCAACAAGGGAGATGTCTTAGGACCATCAGCCCCATTCAAGACATGAATTAAATTTTTTCCTTCTCCTTTGGTTAACAACTGCATGGAAATATGCAGTATTCCTACCCCCTCTAAAATATCTCTTTCTCTAGATCTTTATTTGGCTTTAATATCTTCTACTAGCCAAAAAGATCTCAATTCGACAAGGATATCATCTATCCTACCACTCTCTTCATCTGACAAGGAAAATCTCTATCCAGAGAATCATATTCTTCCATCAAATCTTCTTTATGTCTCCTAATAACTGCTTCGTAAAAGTTCAAACGTTATATTGTCAAGCATCTATGTCACTCCTAAACCTCTTATTACTAGTACAAACTTTAAGCACCACATCTCTAAAGTCAGGTCTAGTAATCCACCATTTTTCAAATTTAAAGCTACTTTTCCGAGGGATCTGGTTTTCACCAGATTCCCAAATGATGGGAGTGTGATCACTACCTATTCTTGGCAAAGCTCTATAAATATCCAATGGGTAAGTAGCCTCAAAGCTGGTAGTACAAAACATCGTATCTATTTATGTGTGCAAATATGATACATATTTAAGCATAAAAACTATTCATATTGTCACTCGTCACATGCTATAGCTAGCTACAACTATGCCCATTATGCATGATTAATAGTTCTCATTCATTCGCATAAGGACTTAGTAGTTTTAGTAGGATTTTATTAATTTTTCCTTGTCTTTGACTTGTGTGTAGGTTCTATGGACAATCATGGATAAAGGGAGCCAAAAAGATTCAATATGGAGAAGTTACAGGCGCTAGACTTAGCCATATGAGATGTGGAAAGATCATATTTTTCTATCATCTCATATTTATGATCCAAGACAATGGTGTTGTAGCCCTCGTCCATACGAATCGAACGAGCTGAAGAACACCTCAGTCGGAGTCTATATGAAGAAATGGTGGCTAAAACACCGCAACATACATAGGGTTTTCTTTTTGGTGGGTATTTCCTTTTCTCTTACCTTTGCTACTGGTTCAAGATTATTTTTGGTTTTCCTTGTGGCTTCTTTTTGCTTATCAGTGTGTTCTTCACGCGGGATGATAACTTGCTCTTCTTGCTCCTTCCTGAGATCGACTTCTTTCCTTGAATCGGTTGTCTCAGAGTCTGAATCATATAGTTTATGTTTGTCCCCTGCTTCCCTTTCTTCTCGAGTTTTGGAAGCTTCATTCTCCCTTTTCTAGGCCTCATAATCAATGTCATCTTGGGGATCAACTAAATCCTCTTCTTCTTAACTCATCTCCTGAGTCTCTCTTGCTTTTCGAGCTTGTTCTTTCTGATACCAAGGTGGTCCTTGTGGTTCCTAAGTTTCTATACCACGTCTAGTAACAATGTTAGTAGAAACAGTATTGAAATTTCCTTGGTTCAAAATCAAAGTTTGGGTTTCAATTATTTGCTCACACTGAGTTTTAACCATACTTAGATATTGACTTAAATGTTTTGTAGCTTCACCCAAGTCATCAAAGGCTTCTATTATATCTCTTATATTCTTTTCTTATGTCATGAGATGTTTATAGTTTTCTCATAGAACTGATTCTATTGATATCTAAACTTCTGCATTACAAGATTTATATCATCTTCTATTACATAAGTTTAAAGAATTTCAACTTTATTTTCTTTCATAAGTTCTGAGGCTATACCTTTTTCTTCCATGGAATTTCTGACCTCGGCTATAAGATCTAGTGGTATGTGAATCATACCTTTTCATGGTTTAACATCTGCAACTGGATTGTATTGTTCGTCATTAAAGGATCTTACCTCGAAAAGCTTTACACATTCCGGCAGTGTTAAGTTGCATATAGCTCCTCCTGCAGATAGATCAATCATTTCTTTTGTCTCGTCATTAAGCCCATTGTAAAAATATTGAATAACTAAGTTCTCCTAAAAACCGTGATTTGGGACTTTCATAATCATTGCATAAAATCTTTTCCATGCTTGATAAAAAATTCTCCAACTGTTTGAAGAAAGTTTATTATACTATGTTTGATTTGCATGATTTTAGTGAATGAACAATATTTATGCATAAATTCTCAGATGCAATCTTCCTAGCTTTTTATAGTATGATTAGGTAATGATTGTAACCAAGTAAAAGCATTATCTTTTAGAGACCAGCGAAAAAGTTTGAGGAGTACAAACTCTATTGGTAAACTTGTTGGTTTAAGAGTAGCACAAAGGTCATAGACCCTTGTCAAGTGGTCACTAGGATCTTCCTCTTCTTTTCCTGCGAAAGCAATTTCTTTCATCATATAAATTTGCTCAAGATATATTTCAAATTCCTGGCCTTCAAGTTCAGGACAAAGAATAGGCATTTTCCTTAAGTGCCTAGACGGATTCCCATATTCTCCCAACAGTGGCTCAGGTTCGGCCCCTCGGGAGATAGTCAAATTTGCCATTAGTGGAATCAAAATGTTCACGTCTACATCACATGAGTTAGTAAATCTTTCAACAAATTCTAGGTAATGATGGGAATGATGGTAGTGTGTGTGGTTTGGAGGTTGGAGATTGTCAAGGAATAAGGTGAAGTTCTTCTCCTCTTCCAGATCTGATCTAACACTCTGTGGATGGCTTATGGCGGCTATGTTTTTTGTTCTGTTGTTCTTCTCGTCCCCCTCCCTTCACGAAAGTTGCTTGTATGGCATGTAGTAAGGGAGGACAGTACGGGTGCGTCCTGATCGTACCACAGGTCATTAAGCATGTTGAACGCCTCTAATGAAAAGGGCTCCAATTGGGGATTTACTTCTTTAGATGCAATTATCCCATAAATGATATTAGATCTTCAATAAACGTTCATTACCTGAAAACCATCACAAGAAACCTAGGATTCACTAATTGCGACATTAACATTAGTAGAAAGGGGTACTCTTTAGTGAAATCTGGCAATAAACAAGAGGAAAATCAATAGAAAAAATTGATGAAATTTGAAGCTATCAATCTGCACCACCACACCACTCAAGGGAGAGAAGAGACTTGCATCTTGAAGGGCTACGCATCGATCTTCATCGCCATCTTCATCAACATCATCTTCAACATTGATCCCCTTTGTTTACTTTGTTATAATCCAAATATCTATTGTGGATTTGTACTTGTATTCAATTGTACCTTCATATTTCATCCATACTATTGCCATGATGTTGATCCCTTTCATGTATGATTAGTTGCCTTGTTCTTGAGGAGATATGGTGAAACCCTAGTATTATTATGCATTGAAATAAAGATGATCTATAACTTTGGTCTTTGATCTATTGATTTATGATGTTGTGCTAGATCTCTCTCTTTAGATGGTATGTGAAGTCGGCCACATATCATTTGCCTTCGGGACTATAGAGAGGGAGATACCCTTTGGACATGTATGGGAGTATGTCCAGTGCAAAGTGGTGACATCAAAACTTTGGCTTATAACCTACTCCCTCCGTTTCAAAATATAAGATGTTTTAGCCTTGTGAAGGGAGCGTATCTAGAACGTTTTAGTGTATAGATTCACTCCAAATATAAATGAACCTACACACTAAAATGGGTGTAGATACACTCTCTTCACAAAGCTAAAACAACTTATATTTTGAAACAGAGGGAGTACACGGTAAAAGGGGGAAATAAGAGAGACTCACTAAGCTTATTACAATATCCATGGGGAAACCCTTAATTATGGTGGTCTGTATGAGTGACTGCTCTTAGGCATCGCAGTGGTTATTTAGTGATGATCTTATTACCCGACTAAAGAAAACGACTGCCCACGAGTCTTGTAGTGAACATCTTATTATTGAGCTCTCTCCACACATATCATGACGAAAGACATAGATAATCCTAATCATACATAATTCTCCCATGCTAGTGGTGAATCCTAAACTCATTGAGAACCCCTCAATCACAGCACACTCCACCAACACTCTCTAGCTTTAGTTTACTTTTGTTATTTATTTTGTTACTTGTTACTTTAAACTTCACTTGTTCATTGCCATTCTACCAACTTATAGTTTATACTATTTCAAAACACTGTTTTGGGCACGACGTGGCCTCACTGACAACCTGGCTACGGGGTTGTGTTATTTCCATTTCTAAACCTTCCATGCGATGAACTTTTTAATAAATAGTTGATGCTACAAGTATTGCAGTTATCCTGATGTTGATCGCAGGAACCCGGTCAACAACTTGGCACCGTTGCCGGGGAGCATAGCGTTTGGTTATTACCTACCCATTCACACATAGTTTATTTCCGTCTGTTGCTATTTTACTGCTTTTAGTTACTTGAAAAGAACAAAAAAATTATAAAACCAAAAACCCAACAAAATTTATAAAACAATAATTATAGAAACATTTGCCACTTATCATGTATTCCAAGATTACTCTTTTTGAATAGAGGAAGCTGTCAATGGAGGAGACGCGGTTCGGAACTTTTGGACATTATGTTACAAGGTGATACGTTGCAAACGTATCTATAATTTTTGATGTTCCATGCTTGGTTTTTATCTACTTTATTATATTTTGTCCACACTTGGGAGTACTTTTTATACACTTTCTTGGACTAACCTATTAACAAGACGCCATAGTGCCAGCTGCCTGTTTTCTGCTATTTTTGGTTCCAGGAAAGTCAGAAAATGAATATTCTCGGAATTGGATGGGACAAAAGCCAAAGTTAATATTTCACCGAGGGGGACACGGAGCCAGAATATGAGACGAAGAGGGGCCAGAGGGCCGCCACACCACCTGGCCTGGCCCGCGCTAGGGGGTGGTGTGGCTGCCTAGGGCACCCCCTCGGCCTCCCATTTCGCCTATAAGATGCCTCTGATACAGAAACCCTAAGTACCCGATCAAAATTCCACGAAAGAGTTTGTAGCTGCCGTCATCTCCATCCCTAGATCGGGAGGGATCTGAAGCTCTTCCCGGCACCCTGTCGGAGGGGAGAATTCACCCTAGAGGCCTTCTTCATCACCATGCAAGCCTCCGGTGTGATGCGTGAGTAGTTCATCCTTGGACTACGGGTCCATGTAGTAGCTAGATGGTTGATTCTTCTCCTTTGTGCTACCATGTTTAGATCTTGTGAGCTCCATCCATGATCAAGATCATCTATTTGTAATCCTACATATTGTGTTTGTGGGGATCCAATGGATATTGAGATGCTATTTCAGATTCATTATTGATTCTATCATGTCTTTGTTATTTGTGATCTTGCATGCTCTCCATTGTTAGTAGATATCTTGGGCGAGTAGATGCTAGCAAGTCCAAGAGGGAGTATTTATGATCGATAGTGGGTTCATGCCTCTAGTAATCTGGGGAAGTGACAGAAATCTCTAAGGTACCAGATGTGCTGTTGCTACTAGGGAGAAAACAACAATCCTTTGTTCATAGAACAATCGTATTATTTACTTTACACGCAATGCATAATGCAATTATCTGTTGCTTGCAACTTAATACTGGAGGGGGTTCAGATTGATAACCTGAAGGTGGATTATTAGTCATAGATGCAGTTGGATTACGGTCTATGTATAATGTTGTAATGCCCAATCAAATCTCATAGGAGTCAAGATGATTAGTATATGCATGTATGCTTTCTCGATGTTTGTGAATTGCCCCGCTGTAATTTGTTCACCCAACATGTCATCTATCTTAAGGAGAACCACCACTAGTGAACTATGGACCCCGGTCCTTTATTTTACCATCAATCTACAACTGTTTACTATTTTCTGTTTACTTTCTGCAAGCTATCAATTTCTTCCACACAATATGTTTAATCCTTTGTTTTCAGCAAAACCGGTGAGATTAACAACCTCACTATAAGTTGGGGGCAAAGTTCTGTGGTTGTGTTGTGCAGGATTTCAAGTTGGCAACAACACCTAGGAGGTGTTTCCTTGCTCCTACTAGTTCGATAACATTGGTTTCATAACTGAGGGAAACTTGCTGTTGTGCTCATCATACCTTCCTCTTGGGGTTCCCCAACGAGCCCGAGATATCTTGAGCTATCAAGGCTTTTTCTAGCGCCATTGCCGAGGAGTCAAGGACATCTTCACAAGGGGAGTCCCTAATAACCAATCTCTTTACTTTGTTATTTTTTTTGCTTAGTTTATTCTTGCTTTGTTTGCTTGTTTCTTTATCAAAAACACACAAAAAATTAGTTTTACTAGTTTGCTTTCTTTATTAAAAAAACACAAAAAATGACTACTCTTGAAAACACTAAGTTGTGTGACTTCACTAGCACCAACAACAATGATTTCATGTGCACACCTATTGATCCACCTGTTCCTGAAGCTACTTTCTTTGAAATAAAACCTGCTTTACTCAATCTTGTTATGAGAGAACAATTTTTTGGTATCGGTAATGAAGATGTTGCTGCTCATCTAAATAACTTTGTTGAACTTTGCGAGATGCAAAAGCATAGGGATATAGATGGGGATATTATTAAGATTAAATTGTTTCCTTTCTCTTTGAGAGGAAAAGCTAAAGAATGGTTGCAATCCTTAATTAGAAATAGTATTGATTCTTGGACAAAATGCAAAGATGCTTTCATTGGAAAATACTATCCTCCTGCTAAGATTATATCTATGAGAAGTGAAATAATAAATTTAAAACAATCTGATAATGAACATGTTGCTCAAGCTTGGGAAAGAATGAAATCTTTGGTAAAGAATTGTCCCACTCATGGACTGACTGCTTGGATGATTATCTAAACCTTTTATGCAGGATTGAATTATTCTTCAAGAAATCTACTGCATTCTGCTGCTGGAGGTACCTTTATGACCATCACTTTGGGTGCTGCAACAAAGCTTCTGGATAATATGATGGTTAACTATTTTGAATGGCATACTGAAAGAGCTCCACAAGGTAAGAAGGTAAATTATGTTGAAGAGACCTGTTCCTTGAGTGATAAAATTGATGTTATTATGTCTATGCTTGTTAATGGGAAAGCTCATATTGATCCAAATCATGTTCCCTTAGCCTCTTTGGTGGCTCAAGAAGAGCAAGTAGATGTGAACTTTATAAGAAATAATAATTTTGGTACAATGCTTATGGTAATAACAATTATAGGCCTTACCCTCCTAATAATACTTATGGTTATCATGGTAAACCTGGAATACCTAGTGAAGGAAGAATTTTAGAAGTTGAAAGAGCCACTAAAAACTTCATGCAAATGCAATATGAGCAAAATAAGTTATTTACTAAAACCATGGAGGAACAATCTACTATTTTGAAAAACATTAGTCATCAACTTGAAAGTTTAAATATGGAAATTCCTAGTTTGCAATTGAAACTTTCTAATGCTGAAAGAAATATATCATCTTTGTCTGAAGCATAATCCTCTTTGATTAATAAAATGGCTGCTAAACCTGAAACTATTCAAAATCCCTTTGCTGCTACTAATGCCATACAAGTTAGAATTGATGATAATGTTAGACTATTAGCTGAATTGCATGTTAAGTGGGAAAGAGAAGATGAAATTGCTAGAAACATTAGTGTTTCTACTATCACTATCACTACCACTAGTGTTGAAGCTAGTAATAGCTCTACTACTTTAGATGATAACTATGATTTTGATCTTGATGGTTGCAATATCTCTGAAGTAATTAAGTTCCTACAAAAACTTGCTAAAATTCCTAATGCTAGTGCTATGAATATGGCCTTTACAAAACACATTACTAATGCTCTCATAAAAATTAAAGAAGAAAAGATGAACCATAAAGCTTCTATTCCGATGAAACAAGAAGATGGTTGGGAACCAAACATTAATATGGAAGTGAATGATTTTGATTTCAAAGCTTGATGTGATCCTGGTAGTAGTGTTTCTATTATGCCTAGAAGGATTTATGATATGCTTGATTTGCCACCATTGGAAGATTGTTATTTGAACGTCCCACTTGATGATAATGCTAAAAAGAAACTCATGGGGAGTATTAGTGATGTTCGTATTATGGTTAACAATGCCTATGTCCCCATTGATTTCTATGTTTTGGATGTTGAATGCAATGCTTCTTGTCCTATTACTTTGGGAAGAACTTTTCTTAGAACAGTTGGTGCCATTATTGATATGAAAGAAGGCACCATTAAATATCAACTCCCACTCAAGAAAGGTATAGAACACTTTTCTGGGCGCCGTGCACTGAGCCATCAGCTATCTTGGCCAAGTAGATGCTAGAAACTCCAAGAGTTTGTATTTATGCTCGATAGTAGGTTCATGCCTCTGATAATCTGGGGAAGTGACATAAATCTCTAAGGTACTAGATGTGTTGTTGCTACTAGGGAGAAAACAACAATCCTTTGTTCATAGAACAATCGTATTGTTTACTTTACACGCAATTTGTAATGCAATTATCCGTTGCTTGCAACTTAATACTGGAGGAAGGTATGATGAGCACATCAACAAGTTTCCCTCAGTATGAAACCAAGGTTTAATCGAACCAATAGGAGCAAGGAAACACCCCAAAGGTGTTACTAGCTGATCTTTGGCAGGGCGCACTACCGGTGCTAGTAGCAATGTGGAGACCTGCACAACACAACCACAGAACTTTGTCCCCAACTTGCGATGAGGTTGTCGATCTCACCGTGTTTTGCGGAAAACAAAGGATTAAACGTACCGAATGGAAAGAAGTAATAGTTTGTAGAAAGAAAACACAAAGCAGTAACAGTTTGTAGATTGAATGTAAAAGACAAGGACCGGGATCCATAGTTCACTAGAGGTGGCTCTCCTTAGATAGATAACATGCTGGGTGAACAAATTACAGCGGGGCAATTGACAAACACCGTGATAGCAATATATGCATATACTAATCATCTTGACTCCTTTGAGACTTGATTGGGCATTACAACATTATACATAAACCGCCATCCAACTGCATCTATGACTAATAATCCACCTTCAGGTTATCAATCTGAACCCCCTCCAGTATTAAGTTGCAAGCAACAGATAATTGCATTATGCATTGCGTGTAAAGTAAACAATACGATTGTTCTATGAACAAAGGATTGTTGTTTTATCCCTAGTAGCAACATCACATCTAGTACCTTAGAGATTTCACTTCCCAGTTACGGAGGCATGAACCCACTATCGAGCATAAATACTAACTCTTGGAGTTGCTAGCATCTACTTGGCCAAGATAGCTACTAACAATGGAAAGCATGCAACATCACAAATAACAAAGACATGATAGAATCAATAATCAATCTGAAATAGCATCTCAATATCCATCGGATCCCCCACAAACACATCATGCAGAATTACAAATAGATGATCTTGATCATGAACGGAGCTCACAAGATCTAGACATGAAAGCACAAAGGAGGAGAACCATCCATCTAGCTACTACATGGATCCGTAGTCCAAGGATGAACTACTCATGCATCACACCGGAGGCTTGCATGGTGATGAAGAAGGCCTCCAGGGTGAATTCCCCTCTCTAGCAGGGTGTGATACATTGCAAATGAATCTATAATTTTTGATGTTCCATGCTTGGTTCTATCCACTTTCTTGTGTTTTGTTCCAACTTTGGAGTACTTTTCTTATGATTTCTTGGACTAACCTATTAACAAGAGCCACAGTGCCAGCTTCCTGTTTTCTGCTGTTTTTGGTTCCAGGAAAGTCAGAAAATGAATATTCTCGGAATTGGACGGGACAAAAGCCAAAGTGCCTATTTTTCCGGAAGGGATCAAGTGCCAGAATACGAGACGGAGAAGGGCCAGGGGCCGGCCACACCACCTTGCCGCGCAGCCAGGTTGGGTCCACGCCATGGGGTGGTGTGGTGGCTCCTGGCACCCCCTCGGCCTCTCCTTCCACCTATATATTACCCTCGGGACAAAAACCCTAAGTGCCCGATCAAAAATCCACGAAAGAGTCTGTAGCCACCATCATATCCATCCCTAGACCGAGAGGGATCTGAAGCTCTTCCCGGCACCCTACCGGAGAGGGGAATTCACCCTGGAGGCCTTCTTCATCACCATGTAAGCCTCCGGTGTGATGCGTGAGTAGTTCATCCTTGGACTACGGATCCATGTAGTAGCTAGATGGCTGGTTCTCCTCCTTTGTGCTTTCATGTTTAGATCTTGTGAGCTCCATTCATGATCAAAATCATCTATTTGTAATCATACATGTTGTGTTTGCGGGGATCCGATGGATATTGAGATGCTATTTCAGATTGATTATTAATTCTATCATGTCTTTGTTATTTGTGATCTTGCATTCTTTCCGTTATTAGTAGCTATCTTGGCCAAGTAGATGCTAGCAACTCCAAGAGTTAGTATTTATGCTCGATAGTGGGTTCATGCCTCTGGTAATCTGGGGAAGTGACAGAAATTTCTAAGGTACTAGATGTGCTGTTGCTACTAGGGAGAAAACAACAATCCTTTGTTCATAGAACAATCATATTGTTTACTTTACACGCAGTTCATAAAGCAATAATCTGTTGCTTGCAACTTAATACTGGAGGGGGTTCGGATGATAACCTGAAGGTGGATTATTAGTCATAGATGCAGTTGGATGGTGGTCTATTTATTATGTTGTAATGCCCAATCAAGTCTCAAAGGAGTCAAGATGATTAGTATATGCATGTATTGCTTTCTCGGTGTTTGTCAATTGCCCCGCTGTAATTTGTTGACCCAGCATGTTATCTATCTTAAGGAGAGCCACCTCTAGTGAACTATAGATCCCGGTCCTTGTCTTTTACATACAATCTACAATCTTTTTCTACTTTGTGTTTACTTTCTGCAAACTTTTACTTCTTTCCATTCGATACATTTAATCCTTTGTTTTCTGCAAAACACGGTGAGATTGACAACCTCATTGCAAGTTGGGGACAAAGTTCTGTGGTTGTGTTGTGCAGGTCTCCACGTTGCTACTAGCACCGGTAGTGCACCCTGCCAAAGCTCAGCTAGTAACACTTTTGGGGTGTTTCCTTGCTCCTACTGGTTCGATTAAACCTTGGTTTCATAACTGAGGGAATACTTGTTGCTGTGCTCATCATACCTTCCTCTTGGGGTTCCCAACGAGCTCTACATCAACCACGAGCCAACAAGCATTTTTCTAGCGCTGTTGCCGGGGAGTCAAGGACATCTTCACAAGGGGAGTCCCTCATAACCAATCTCTGTACTTTGTTTTTTTTGCTTAGTTTCTTTTTGTTTTGTTTGCTTACTTTGTTATCAAAAACACAAAAAATTTAGTTTTACTAGTTTGCTTTCTTATCCAAAAACACAAAAAAATTAAGTCTCCTTTAGTTGTCACCTCTTCCTTAGCTCACCATGTTGATCCCTAAATTCACCCCGAAAGACCTTTTAATTGGTAGTGGTTCTATAATTGGGAAAGATAATATTGAAGAATTCTTTAATCATGTTAGTAAGCATAAAGATACTGAGGATAGATCCCTTGTAGAACTTGCTCCAAATTATGAGATTGCTGCAGCTTCTTTAATTCATATGTTAGAAGCTAGGTTTGTTAGCATCAACCCCTTAATGCAAAAAATGTTTCTTAAGCTTAAAGAAATTGAGGACCCTGAAAAGATGTTGGGGGGATACCCCCGGGTAAGGTCACGTCGGGGTATAAAGGCCGAGTTAGCCGAGGTTCGGCAAGGCTAAAGCGGATGCTGGCCGGGTCACCTCAAGGCAGGCCAAATCACGGGGTAACCCGGACCTGGGGACGTCCACCTAACTAGGTCTCAACCGACTTAAGCCGTAAGTCGGAATGGCGTATTTAACTTGTATGCAGGAACGGGTGTGGCCGGATCAGCTATGGTCCGGGTCATATCTAGCTTCTAGGAGAAGGAAGGAATCTCGCTGGTCAAAAGAAGCCCGATGCGCCTTGCATGAGCAAGCAAAGAGGAAGGACCAGCGAGGCGTGGCCGACAGAGGTGACGATGCCGTGTCGGCCGACGATGAGGCTCACGTAGCCTCTGCATGGGTGACGCGGGGGAAAAGCACCCCGGTCGGTTTGCTATTTTGGGAGGAGGCATATTCCCTGGAATATGCCTCCATGTATGCCCTAAGTGGAGACCTAGCCACTCCTATATAAGGAGGGCTAGGGCCTCTGTAGAAGGGGTTCCTCTATTCTGAAAGGTTTTGGGTTCTAGGGGTCTTGTACGGGTTAACTGTGGGTGAGAGTAAGAGAGCTCCTTCTTCCTCCTCTCGCCAATACAGCTCTAGGAGCACTTGTAATCTATGAACTGAATCGAATACAAAGCTTCTATGTGGGGAATCAACTCATTATCCCTCCCTGGCTTCCCCTAGTGCTATTAGCCCCCACCTTTAGCCTATCCATGGCATCTGCCGTGACACCACCACGACAGTTGGCGCCCACCGTGGGGCTAGAGCGCTATCAGGGGTGAATATCCGGACGGGAAACCTCATCGGCACCGGCGAACGCATCGTCTCCGGGCTCGTTCAGCGCTTTGGAGCACTGGACTTTGTCAGCGACAACGTTGGCTGCTTCGGCACGCGCCTGCTTCCGCGCAAGGGCCTCTTCATCAAGCTTGGTGCGCACAAGGTCTACGTTGCTGTGGACGTATCATGCGTTCATCCGCGGCACGTTGTCGAGGCAGGGGAGCCACCCCTTAGCGTGGTTCACGGGGCACGTATCACTCGCTCCCCGGACCGTGCTGAGGTGATGATGACTGCGCCAGGTGCAGGCGCAAGCAAGGATCCGACACCAGATCCGGAGGTAACACCTAAGGCATCGAGGAAAGGTAGAGGACCTCCACTAGAGAGGCCTGAGAATGTACTGAGAGAGGCTATGGATAGCTTGGAAAACCCGGTAGCAGCAGTGGTAGATCCGGCTCAGGCACAGGCCGAGCTAGAGGAAACTAGGCAGAAAATTCTAGAGGGAGCGAAAAAGATTGCTGCAGCTCAGCAGTCGTTGAACATGATGCTGCGTGAGTACACAAAGGCAAATAAAGTAGATGCTGTAAAAGTGAAGGGGAGAAATCTCATGAGTGAAATGAACAAAGAGGGGGATACTCGGATTGAGGAGTCAGAAAACTGTTTCTCCGTGGGGCTGCCGAAGTATAGTACCCCGACAAAAAACCTCAGAGCAGCGGATGCAGCTGCGTCCGAGTTAGAGGGTCTAATGGGTGAAGCCCGTCAGAGACAGCAAGATCGGGTCGACGAGTTGGTTTGGATCGCGAACAGGCAAAATGAGGAACTGCTCAGGGCAAACCCGGAGAGAGCTGGGGCCTCCAAGATCGTTCATTCAGCGGTGGGTAACCCGGAGAAATCCGCTGGAGCCGCATCGTCCCCTCATGGTGGTCCTAGGAGAGAAGAGGTAGTAACCTCGGCCAGGAGAAACAAGCAGATCGTTCCGTATGACCCGACAAGGGCAGGAAAAGCAAAAGAAGTACAAAGAAATGACGATCGACGGAGTGTAATCCGAGGTGAAGCTGGCCGAGGTAACCGTGACCAAGGCAATGCCGATCAAGGAAACGCTGTTAACGGCAATGCCGGACAGTGCAACTCTGCAGGACAACCACAGTAGCGGAATATACCAAGGCAAGAGCAAAGTACCGGCCGAGGTATGCAATAGAGAGATGCGCCACGAGAGCGAGACCGGTATAACGATGGAGATTCAGAAATGGTGAATGCGGGATACCCAAGGCCGGACTATCATGTGATAGGGTCTAGATTGGGAAGCAGGGATCTGATGCCGGATGACGCCAGGTTGAAACTGGATCGGCTGTATAGGTCGGAGCAGATTGAAAGTCAAGGTCCTCCGGGTCCTGCGTGTTTTGGACCCCGGATCATGAAAGAGCCACCGATACGTAACTTCCAGTTACCCAGAGGCACGAAGACATATTACGGCAGCACTAAGCCAGAGGATTGGTTGATAAATTATGCTACAACTGTGAAAATTGCTACAGGAAACTTGTGATGGGTTGTGAGATACGTACCCCAGATGTTGGAGGGGCCAGCAAGGGTATGGTTGAACAATTTGCCGCCCGGAAGTATTAACTGCTGGATCAATTTTGAGGAAATGTTCATCAGCAATTTCTCGAGTACGTATCAGAGGCCGAATAGGCCACAGACCCTAGCTATGTGCAAGCAAAGACCGAATGAGACGGACCGGGAGTTTTTGACCCGGTGGTGTACCGTGAGAAACTCGTGCGAGGGCGTGATAGAATCACAGGCCATAGCGTGGTTTGCGCAAGGATGCAGATATGCAAGCAAGCTATGGCAAAAGTTGCAAAGGAAAATGCCAACTACGTTGGCAGAGATGATCCGGATTGCTGATTCGTATGCTTTGGGTGATCCAACTCAACCTAGGCTCGTGTCCAACGATTCAAATGAGGAGTACTACCAGAGAGATGGAGCCGGATCATCCCGGAGGAATGATTACAGAGGTAAAAGGAGAGATGACAGACCGGATCACCGGTACAGTTCACAACAAGTGGCAGCTGTGAATCAAGATCAGCTCGGAACAGGGAGCAATCAACGTCAGAAAACTGGAGGGCAACAATGGACACCAAGGAATGATGGCAAGAAAACTTGGACGCCAGAGCAGAAGAAACAGTGGCAAGAAACGAAGGACCGTCCGAGGTACACTTATGAGTCGATGTTGGATCAGCCGTGTAAATTTCACACGCCAAATCCGAGTAACCCAGCAGGTCATACAACGAGGCAATGTGAGTGGATGCCTAAGATAGAACAAGGTGGTTCGGGGAATGCTCAGGCACCCCGGAATGATCAACCTCGGCAGGAGTTACCCCGTCAGCAATTGCTCTCCGGAGCGAACACGCAACAGCTAATGTTGCCTCCCCCTCCGCCGAGGTATGATAACCATGAGAGATGGGATGCAGTGCATCAAGTAGAAAACCAGCATCAGCCGGATCAGAGGTACCCCGGAAATGAGGGGAGAAATGAGTACAGGGAGCATCATCAGAGTTACTGTGTGTTTACCATCGAGGAAACAGATAGGAAGAGCTTGCAGCGCCGACATATGGAGGTCAATGCGGTAATGCCCGCGGTGACGAGGTATATGCCTTGGTTAGACCAGGAAATCACCTAGAACATCAAAGATCATCCCAAGCTTATGCCGAGTCCTGGTTCATATGCGTTGGTGCTGGATCCGACATTCATTAGGCCAAACATCAATGTGAGGTTCTCCAAGGTACTGATTAACAATGGCAGTAGCATTAACATCATGTATGTGGATACAATGCGCAAGTTGGGTATCTCGGAGAACATGCTCCAGGCTACAAGGACAACTTTCCATGGTATTGTACCAGGCATTTCTTGCGAGCCCATAGGCAAAGTTCGGGTTGACGTGTTGTTCGGCACGAGAGATAATTGCCGAACTGAGAATCTGGAGTTTGAAGTGGTGAACTTGGAGAGTGTGTATCACGCGTTACTCGGAAGACCAGCATTGAACAAGTTCATGGCAAGCTGCCACATCAGTTATTTGAAGATGAAGTTGCTCGGGCCAAATGGGGTGATTACCATTGCTGGAGATTTCCGACGTTCCATTGAATGCGCCTCAGCCGGGTCTAACTTAGCCGAGTCACTGGTGATTGCGCAAGAGAAGAGAAAAATCCAAGAGGTGGCGGCATTAGCTCAGTCCGCGCAGTAGTATATGCCGGCGTTGAGTAACCCGCATGGTAGTGTTTCGTTCCAAGCCGCAAAGGATACAAAGAAAGTGCATGTTGATGATATGTTCCCAGAGCACACCGTAACAATTGGTGCCGGGTCGAATGATAAATAGGAAAGCGAGCTCGTCAACTTCCTCCGTGAGAATCAGGACATTTTTGCTTGGTCCACACATGATTTGAAAGGTGTTCAGAGGGAGTTGGCCGAGCACTCTTTGAACGTGAGACCCGGAGCAAGGCCGGTGAAGCAACCTCTCCGCCGTTTCGCCGAGGATAGGAGAAAGGTCATTGGAGATGAAATAGCTCGGTTACTAGTGGCAGGATTTATCATGGAAGTACTCTATCCGGATTGGCTCTCTAATCTGATGCTGGTGGAGAAGAAGAAGGATGACCCGAACATGGCAATG
This sequence comes from Avena insularis, assembly GCA_023614405.1. Taxonomy (NCBI): domain Eukaryota; kingdom Viridiplantae; phylum Streptophyta; class Magnoliopsida; order Poales; family Poaceae; genus Avena; species Avena insularis. The sequence goes on along the minus strand of CM042690.1, from coordinate 257,119,810 downwards.
GTTTGGCGTATGTGTATCGATTACACGAACCTGAACAAGGCTTGTCCAAAAGATCCATTTCCACTGCCAAAGATAGATCAAGTCATAGACTCAACTGCTGGATGCAAACTGTTGTCATTTATTGATGCATATTCTGGTTTCCACCAGATACCTCTGAATCCGGATGATCAAATAAAGACTGCATTTATCACCCCGTACGGGGCTTATTGCTATCGCACCATGCCGTTTGGTTTACGTAATGCAGGGGCAACGTACCAAAGATGTATGCAAAAAAGTTTCCACGACCAAATAGGTCAAAATGTACAAGTGTATGTGGATGATGTGGTTATCAAGACCAAGGAAAGCGAAACGCTCCTTGAAGACATCATGCAAACATTCACGAACTTAAGAAGGTTCCGGATGAAGCTTAACCCGGAAAAATGTACCTTCGGTGTCCTGGCTGGAAAATTACTCGGATTTCTTGTTTCCAGCCGAGGTATCAAAGTTAATCCAACTAAGATCTGGGCCATTGAACGAATGGAACTGCCGAAGTGTCTTAACAATGTCCAGAAGTCACTGGTTGCCTGGCATCGTTAAGTCGATTTGTATGTCGGTTGGGAGAAAAGGCATCGCCTCTCTACCAACTCATGAAAAAGTCGGATAAGTTCGTTTGGACACCACAGGCTGATGAAGCCTTTGCCCACTTAAAGAAGATGTTAGCCACTGCACCAGTGTTAGCCTCTCCGCTATCAAAGGAGCCAATGTTGCTCTACATAGCCGCAACCAATCGAGTTGTAACTGCAGTGATTGTGGTAGAGCACGACGAAGAGGGTAAGTCGGTGCAAAGGCCAGTGTATTACTTGAGCGAGGTATTATCTGCCTCAAAGTAGAACTACCCACACTATCAAAAGGTGGCATATGGTGTCTATATGGCAGCTAAGAAGTTAAAGCATTACTTTGAGGAGCATCCCATCAAAGTAATATGTGAAGCTCCCATATCCGAGATAATGAGTAACAAAGATGCAAGTGGCAGAATTGCAAAATGGGCAATTGAACTAGCTCCTTATGCGCCACAATATGATAGAAGAGAAGCAATCAAGTCTCAAGCTGTGGCGGACTTTTTTGTGGATTGGGCCGAGGTACAGTATGAACCACCGCCACCAGATCCGAACTACTGGAGGATGCATTTTGACGGGTCAAAAATAAAAACCGGGCTAGGCGCCGGAGTTGTGCTTACCTCGCCAAAGAAGGACCAGCTGAAATATGTGCTGCAGATCCATTTCGCGGCATCAAACAATGTCGCTGAGTATGAAGCACTTGTGCATGCGCTCAAAGTGGCAAAAGAGATTGGGATACGTCGGATACTATGCTTTGGCGACTCGGATTTGGTAATACAGCAAGTGTCGGGGTTGTGGGACGCCCTTGATCCAAACATGCTCTGTACAGATTTCATTTGCAGAAGATATCTGGTTACTTTGAGGGGTGTGAATTTCACCATGTACCCCGGGTGGAAAATGAGGCTGCCGACATGGGAGGTGGTGCGCGAAACCCGGGGACTGCATCAGCAAACCTGGGGACTGCCTTAGCGAACCCGGGGACTGCCTCGCAGGACCCGGGGACTGCTCAACATGATCCGGTTGAAGTTATGCCGGTGGATCAGATGGAAATTGATGAGGATGTGTTCCTCGAAAGCAATACCAGCTTGGGCACTGCCTATATTTCAATTCCTGAAAGATGGAACGTTACCCACTGATGAGGTGTTATCCAGGCAAACTCAGAGGAGAGCAAAGGCATACACAATCATCAATTCCGAGCTATACAAACGGAGTGTGACCAATGTCCTCCAGCGATGCGTTGACCCGGAAGAAGGGCTTGACATCCTCCGAGATATACATCAAGGGGAGTACAGGCATCATGCCTCGTCCCGAGCCACGTGGCAAAAGCTCCTAAGCATGGATTCTATTGGCCAAGTGCCTTAGAACAAGCAGAAGATCTGGTGAGAAAATGCAATGGTTGTCAGAGGTATGCTACCAAGACGCATATGCCAATGTCGGAACTCAAGACCATACCAATTACATGGCCATTTGCCGTATGGTGCTTGGATATGGTTGGCCCATTTAAACCAGTAAGGGGAAATATGACTCACATTTTGGTCATGGTGGATAAGTTTACAAAATGGATTGAAGTGAAGCCTATAAGAAAATGTGATGGAGCTACGGCCGTAACATTTCTCAAAGACATTATCTTGAGATAAGGTTATCCTCACAGTATCATAACTGATAATGGCACAAATTTTGCTGAAGGAGCATTTGCGCGATTCTGCCGGGATAAGAAGATCCTACCGACGTTGCTCGTAGCCCACCCCGGATCAAACGGACAGGTGGAAAGATCCAACGGATTAGTGTTATCCGGGATAAAACCCCGGCTCATTGATCCGCTGCAAAGATCAGCAGGGTGCTGGATAGAAGAACTACCAGCGGTACTATGGAGTTTAAGAACAACTCCAAATCGATCAACAGGCTATACGCCATTTTTTGGTATATGGGGCAGAAGCTGTATTACCAGCCAACATAGAGCATGATTCGCCTAGGGTCGCCCAATACACAGAAGCCGAAGTGCAAGAAGCCCGGCAAAATGATGTTGATCTGCTGGAAGAAGCGAGGGAATTGGCATTGTCCAGATCCGCCATATATCAGCAAAATCTCCAACGCTATCATAGCCAGAAAGTAAGCCCCTGAGTCTTTCGGGAAGGCGATCTGGTGCTCTGGTTGGTACAACGTACTGCTGGCATGCATAAATTATCCCCCCCATGGGAAGGGCCATTCATTTTGAGCAAAGCATTGCACAATGATTCTTATTATCTTATCAATGCAAAGCCACAGGAAAAGTACAAGGCGGACAGGTCCGGCGAGGAATCTAAGCGTCCATGGAATATAGCTCTACTTCGTCCTTTCTACACTTAGCAGAGAAGTGTATGTATCCGAGTCTTCTCATATGTCAGTATGTATGCCGGCAATGAGCTTATCAATGAAATGTTGGCACCTCGAAGTAACTCGTGGACCGCCTTTAATAATATTTATTGTCTTTTATTATTTATACGTCAGCTAGAGTGAGTTGTTATACTTAACTCGGATTAGTAGTGTGTGAGCACCAAAAACCCAACTCTTCGACTTGCTGCTGTCCAACAAGAATTGGCTTCATGGCAAGCAAGAGAACAAGTTTGAAATTGCGTAGCACATGAAAAACGACTAAGGAAAAGAACTTAATCGAGCCGACGTTTATTTTTCGGACTAACCTTGTATTTACTTTCAAATTATTATGCTGAATTATTTTGAGCTAAGCCTAAAAGTTTCTAAGTATTGTTAAAACAATTTTTGAAGCTCGGATTCGTAAGTCATAAAACCGAATCAAGGTAGACACGAACCGAGCCAGAAGATTGGACGAACAAGAAAATGAAACTCGGGGACTACGCCCAAGTTAATCCGGCATACAAACTTAGTAGCAAAATATCACATGAGTACGGGATACAATTCCACCCGGCATACTGGGGATCTGATAAGTTTTCAAGTGATTTTACTTAAGGAGCAGCAGGAGGAGGAAGTTCGGCGTCATCTTCGCCTTCTTTGATATCCGAGGCATCGTTCTCTCCATCCTCGTACGAACCATATTCAACGTTTTCAACCTCTTTGTCGCCAGCGGCTTCCAGGAAGCTCGGACCCTCAGTCCATTCATGAATGGGAGCATATTCAATAAGGCTATGGGCGCAAGCCTGGCTCCGAGCTACCCACTCCGGGTCATTGGTCCACTTGGATCTGGTGCGCAGGCGCGTCAGGAGGCTGAGATCGATCTTCTCGTACCACGTGAGTATGTGGTGAAGAACGGTCTCAGCTGCAGCACGTCCAGCGGACTCTCTCCAAAGGTCAAGCTGGGTCTCGATCTCCGTCAGCTTTTCAGCAAGAATTACGATTCTCTCCGGAGTGTCCTCACCAGGCCAGAACGTGTTGAAGACTCGGACTGAAACGTCGAGGAGATCCTTGCCGTAGTTCTTGATGATTTCCACGCGAGATGACAGGCTGACCAACAGGTCCTCCATGTCATAGGGAATGTCTTCACCGTCAGGAGCGACGGGAGTACCCCTATCTCGGCGGAAATTGGCAACAGCGGCGCTCGCAATGGGAGTACCCTCTGGTGCCTAAAAACGGGACAACAGAAGCAAGTAATGAAAAGACATGTGAGATAACCCGGAGAAATATGCCGGATAAAGAAAATGAACTTACGTAAAATGTGGCTGTGGATTCGGGTCCATTCATTGATGCAATTATCGCGTCTTTGGCGGAGCTGCACCAGTTCAGCGTTTGCCGACTCAAGTTTGACGTCGGCCTCCTAGAGAAGTTCTCGGTCCTTAGCAATTTGGAGATTGAGGCGCTCGCGCTCTTCGGTGTAGTCCTGGCCAGACTTTTCAAGTTCGGTTTGGTGCTGCGGTTTCATCTTTTTCATTTCTGCCTTTAACTTGGCAATTTCGTCATTCTTGGTTCGGAGGAGGGAAAGCTCATCATCTCTCTTCTTGAGCTCGGCCTGATGCTGCCCTGCTTGTTCGAGAAAATGCAGCACCATGTCAGGCACGGGCACACTATCTTCAAGAGATGCTGAAATAGCGTGTTGACCTGGCAGAGCCGAGGTATGAATGTTTGCCAAGCCAAGAAGAAAATAAGATGGAAAGCAAAGCAAGGTCGGAAAAAAGTAGCTTACCCTTTATTTGATCTAGATTCTTCCTCATAAGCTTGTTCTCAGCCTCCACCCCATCTGTGAAAACTGAATGACGGATTAGTTCGGCAGCAAAAGATGAAGGAAAACAGAAAAATGTGAAGAAGAGAACTTACCCCTTTTCTCGTGCTTAGCGAGATGTGCATTGTGCTTCGCGATCATCATTTTGTGAGTGTCCAGGCGACACTGGAACTCAGCACTCCAGCGGTTGGTGGTCACCTGAGAAGAGTACAAAAATTTAGCTTAAGCCTTGTGCATATTCGAAGTGTACAAGATCTAGGCCAAGTGGAACTTAACCCAGCTCTAGGTGTGTGCATATTCGAAGTGTACAAGATCCGGGCCAAGTGGAACTTAACCCGGCTCTAGGTGTGTGCATATTCAAAGTGTACAAGATCCGGGCCAAGTGAAACTTAACCCGGCTCTAGGTGTGTGCATATTCGAAGTGTACAAGATCCGGGCGAAGTGGAACTTAACCTGGCTCTAGGTGTGTGCATATTCGAAGTGTACAAGATCCAGGCCAAGTGGAACTTAACCCGGCTCTAGGTGTGTGCATATTCGAAGTGTACAAGATCCGGACCAAGTGGAACTTAACCCGGCTCTAGGTGTGTGCATATTCGAAGTGTACAAGATCTAGGCCAAGTGTAACTTAACCCGGCTCTAGGTGTTTGCATATTCGAAGTGTACAAGATTCGGGCCAAGTGGAACTTAACCCGGCTCTAGGTGTGTGCATATTCAAAGTGTACAAGATCCGGTCCAAGTGGAACTTAACCCGGCTCTAGGTGTGTGCATATTCGAAGTGTACGAGATCCGGGCCAAGTGGAACTTAACCCGGCTCTAGGTGTGTGCATATTCAAAGTGTACAAGATCCGGTCCAAGTGGAACTTAACCCGGCTCTAGGTGTGTGCATATTCGAAGTGTACGAGATCCGGGCCAAGTGGAACTTAACCTGGCTCTAGGTGTGTGCATATTTGAAGTTGTCAAGGAGCTACGTTAGTTTTCTAAGGAGCATCCGGCCGAGTAACAAGTTACTCCCCCGGAGGCTCGGGGACTAATGGTTATATCGCTAATATCTATGGCATGCTAAGGAAAAGGTGAAGTAACATACCTCCATCATCCGACCCGCGAGGTTAATTGCCTTAGCGGCTATGTTCATCTGAGCAGCGAACTCGGCAGGACCGAACTTCTTCGGGAAATCGTCATTATAGACGAACTCCGCCTTGTTCCAGTTGTTCTCAAACTCGATCAAGGTTGGAGGATATCGCTCACCGCTAAGCATATGGGGCGCCACCAAGCCCTTGGCATGCGCTTCTCTCCTCTCAACCTGAGCAAGGGCCGGATTGGTGTGTAGAACAAGTTGCTGCGCATTAGTTGGCTCGGTAGGGGCGTCCTTCGGCGCTGGAGACTTCTGGGCAAGCATGGACGCAAGGGTGCGCTGTCCAGACCCGGTGGACGTTGCCCTAGTGGTGTCAGGGGCTTTCTTTCCTTTGAGATGCTGAGAGGAGGAAGTGGTTGCGGCAGATTTTCCCTTAGGAGCTGCCTAGGTACTTCCTCGCCGAGACTAAGAAGACTCGGACGAGGCGGAGGAGCTTGGTGCTGGTGCTCTTGTTGCTGGAGCTGGTGTTGCTGCTGATGTTCTTGCTGCCGGAGTTGGTGCTGGTGCCGGAATTGGTGCTGGTGCTGGAGTTGATGCTGGTGCTGATGCGGAGGTAGTCTCGGTAGTTGCTGGTTGCGGCGGAGCTGAAGTGGTGGATGTCGCTGCCCCGGCTGGGTCCGTCTCCCCCGCTCCGAGGTTGCCCCCCTCTTGCCGAGGTGGGCTGGAACCCGGAGCAGCCGCAGAACCCTCTGGAATAGGGCTCAGCGGGCGTGACTCGTCGTCACGAGGGGGAGAAGGGCTAGGTCGGAGCGGTGAAGAGATGCTAGATCCACTCTGGGGAACATCCTCCGCAGCACTGCCAAATCAAATAATGTCAGAAGAGAAACTAAAACAATGCAAGGAAGAATAAGTTGCAGAGGGAAAAGAGGCTTACTCATCCGAGGTCAGGGGCTCCTTGGGTTTCCGAGCCCTTCATGCTGGGGCCTTGCCTGCTGGCTTGGAAGCAGTTTTGTCTCCGGACTTCTTTCGCCTTTTGGAGGGGTGAGAAGGTCCGGAGGAGGAACTTGATGCAGCTCCACGCTTCTTCTTCGGCGCTAACGGAACAGGTTCACCCGTGGCAAGGGGTGGGTCCTCGTGGATCTTCCCACCGGGGTTAGATGATGCCGAAAAAGCATAAGAAAGGGGGACATCGTCAACAGCTTCCATCACCTCAATATCCGAGTCATCCTCATCGTCGGTCCAATCTCTAATAGAAGAGAGTTTACCAGTGGGTCGCTTGGTCGCGTCGAACATTGGGAGGAACATCTCTTGGTCCGGTTCTTCCTCGTCCGAGCTCTCCCGGTCAGGCCCGCATTTGAGGGTGGGGTCGGTGCCATCCTCAATTGTCTGCTGAAGGAATTGCTAAAGGAGAAAAAAGACAACAGAGTCAAAATACAACAGCGATCGACATAAGATCTAGTTCGGAGAAAGTGGGTGGCACGAAGCTTACCACGGGAGGAAGCCTATCCCAGCAATAATGCTCAATTCCCCAAGTCCACTCAGAGGAGAAGTCCTTGTGGGTGGTGAAGAGCTCCTTGACCCGGCGGTAGATCTCTGTGTTTCTAAGCTCGAAGGACGAGGTCCGGTTGGGGTCGCGACCCCAGCTCATGTGGCACACCTTGTGAGTGCGCTTCTGGAGAGGGGAGATCCGGTTGCGGACGAATGTGATCATGGCGTCCTCGTTGCGCAACCCGAGATCCTTCAGCTCCTTGAACCTCTTATTGACCTGGTTGGCCAAGACAGTGGGCTTCTTGGGGACAACGTCCCATAACTTCGGGTTAGGAGGACCCGGAGCATAGGGGCGAAGCCGGATCAAATCTTCAGTACCTTCATTCCGAACATAGAAGAAGGTCCGGGCCCATCCTTTGCAGGAATCCAGCCCGGTAACCCGGGGAAAGACAGAGAGTCTCCGGGGTGAGATGAACGTAGCTCCGAATTGAGTGAGCGGCTTGTCCTCCGGCTCTAGATCTATGTTCAGAATGAGATTACGACGAAGGCGGAAAAAACGGATCCATAGCTCCTTCGTGGGCCATAGTCTGGCATAGCCTTCGATTGTGGAGGCAAAAGCAGAAAGAGAAGTAATTGCGTTGGCAGGAAGGTGATGCGGCTGGAGTTCATAGGTATTCAGCCAATCTTGGAAAAAATCACTGACCGACAAACCAAACCCCCGTTGGAAGTGCGATAAGAACACAACGTATTCACCCGGATTGGGTGAGGGGGCGAGTTCGGTAGAGGCGAGGCGCGCGATGACACCGGCAGGAATGCGTCTGGTGCGGTAGAGACAGTCCAGATCGTCTTGACAGACCCAGGACCCGGCCCACGCACCACGGTCTGCCGTGGCACTGTCTTCTTCCATCTCTTGCTCGGCGACGACGAGCTCCTCTTCGGTCATCTCCAGTTCGTTGCCCTCACTGTCGCTAGCAGCGGTGGGGGGCAGCGGCCTAGACTGATAGTGACCCATGGCGTAGGAGGTGCGCAGCGGCGACGACAATGCAGAGGTGTGGGGAAGTAGTGCAGCGGCGGCGCTGCTACTAAGAGGCAGTGGCGGCGGCGCTGTCGCGGGAAGACGAAGGAGAAGAAGAGCTAGAGGCAGAGGGGCGCAGGAGGGGGGAAAGACCTAAGGGGTGCGTCCCTCCCCTATTTAACCACTCCCTCAAGGGGGAAGTGGGATCGTGTCAAATGGGTACGCCACACGGTGTGGCCGTGTATTGCCCGCATCGACCAATCAGCAGCGAGCCACATGGAAGGCCACAGGGAGTAGCTGATCCCGTGACGTGACGTATTGATGCGGTTAACGAGGAGGCAGGCTAGACGTGACGTGCGCTACAGTGATATTTGACAATTACTGCAGCAGTTACTGTGGCTGGCCCTTAAAATGAGGCAACCTAATGATTATCCTCCACGTGGGCTAGCGTACGAGAGAAGGAAAGAAGACCCGGATGAGACCGTGGTAACCTGGCCAGCGAGTGAAAACTTGGAGTGTGCCAAGGAAAAGTAAAACCATGAGGTTCGAGTTAGGGTGGTAACCCGGCCAGCAAGTGAGAGCTTGGAACGTGCCAAGGGAAAGTAAATCCAAAGAATCCGAGATAAGGAGGAAACTCGGAGAAATAACATCCAAAGCTCGATAGAATTGAACCTGATGTGGCCTTAGCAGCCAAGGCAGCTAAGACCGCACCAGCTTCGGGGACTAATGTTGGGGGGATACCGTTGTTGGTACACGAGAAAAGATGAACAAAACCAAACCTAATGGGGAGGAACCTAAGATACCAATACCCTTTAAACTAGTAGCAATACATGATGACATAGAAAAGAATCTTGATTGGATTGTTCCTGCAAACCCTTTTGATGAGAATAGTGAACCCAAGAGCATTGAGAAAGGATCCTCTAGAACTTACTTGGATGATATACCTTTCCTTGTTGAAAATATTTCTGGTATTGATCTTAATGCTTCTTTATTTGAGAACACTTGATTCTTTCTTTACTTCTTATGCCTAACTTAAAGGCGTTAAAGAAAAGTACGTATTGGGAGATAACTCAAAAGTTTTAGATGAGTCTTGGAAGTTATTACTTCAGTAATAACCGCTCCTTATCCTTTTTATTTGCTTTTTGTGCCAAGAGTAACCTCTAATGAGAGTGAAGTAATGATTGGGAAAGTTGCTGTCCCGAAACAGATTTTTGTGCTTCACCGTAAAAATTCGTGAGAGAGCTTTGTATGTCGGATTGAGCTGTAATTTTTTGTGCTTCTGATCCAGGTTGTTTTCTAACTTTCGTTAGTTCAACACTTTTTGATTTGTGCAATAGAAGGTCTTCGAAAAAATTCGTCTTTACCTGCTGGTCTGTTTTGACAGATTTCTGCCATTTTCTGCATTTGCTTCTTGTGGGTTCCTTTTTGAGTTCTTTTGGGGAATTGAGCTTTTTGAGGTAAGTGCTACAGTAGCTAGTGTTCTAATGTAAGATATTTGGTGTTAAAAATGAACCTTAAGACTTATTTATCTTAAGTGCACTAATGTTGCTAATGAGATTGTGTATGGAAGGAATGAGTAATGAGATGAAGGATGGACTAAAGCTCAAGCTTGAGAATGCCACGCGTGTCACCCCAAGAAATATCTAAGAAGTACAAGCGTCAAAGCTTGGGGAAGCCCAAGGCATCCCCTTCTTCATCAATAAAAATTCCAGGTTTCTTCCAAAGCTTCATTTTTATTGTTTCATGCACAGTTGTGTTTTTCTTGGAGCGTCTTCTTTTTCGTTTTCGTTTTGTTTTTAGTTTTCTTGGTTTGCTTAGTTTGCAGAATAAATTGGTTGGACTCCCTCTTTCATACTTTGGTTTGCAAATAGTTTGGTTTGGTTTGCAAAAGAGTAGGAAAGTTCATACTTATGTGCTAAAAAGAGCTCGTTTTTGTCTGTGGCCTATGCTTTGTCATGCATTGCTTGATATTGTTTTGGCTTTATGCTTAGTATTCTTTGCTGTAGCATGACTTGTTATAAACAATTGAGATTGCTTAATGTGCCTTGGATGAATCATGCGTTGTTTTAGCATATTAAAGCATAGTATAGTGGTATTCTCCTTTGATGCTTTATTTGGGTTGACTTGGCACATGCTCGCACCATGTTATGACTATCCAAAGTCACCATAGCCTTTATGATCCTTTAGTTTTCAACTTGTAGTATCACTTTATGCTTTGATCGATGATGTTTTGTCGCTCTGCATGATTATGGCCATTATTGCTCTCTTAGTTTGTCTCTCCCAGCCTTTTGCTAGCCTCCACAACAAAGTATGAGTTCCACTCATGCATCCAACTCCTAAACCAAGTTATTCCAAAGAGTCCACCATACCTACCTACTAGCTTATGCTATTCCAAGTATGATTCATGCTTTTGTTTACCTTCCACTTGTTATGAGAAAACTAGTGATTAAAGCTCTCACGAACTTGATGGCACACTTTAGTTTTTTGCCTCTAATAAACTTGAACCATTGGGTCCTTCTTTGTTGCGTATATGCTTGCGCTTTATAAGTTGAAATTAGCAGAACCATGTTTCATGGGGAACGTTTCAACATTGCACTTGTACTTTGTACCCCGTTGATATCATGTTCTTTTTCTTACGGATCCCGGCGGTGTGAAATAAAAGTGGAACTTGTAAGATCATGGAGTTTGTATGTGTGTTAGAGAAACGCCTGTGCCGCTAGCCTAAGCAATGCCTAATCATGGTGGAAACTTGCAGCATCACCAAAATGAGCACTCTATGAAGCATCCTCAATAAAAACCTATGCCAATAGCAAATAAAAAGATCGCTGAGATGCTCATTGTCTGCTTGCCTTGTCATTTTGATTATGGGAAAGCTCCCGTATCATGTGCAAGGGGTACCCCATTGGCGGTTCTTAATGATACACATATACTTACAATGACAAGAGCTTACTCGTGAATTGGGCGTCAAGCGGGGCGGGTTGCGGCACTACTTTTTCACTAGCCTTTCTTTAATTTTACTAACTTTCTAGACCCCTTTTTGCCTATATTTTGCTTCGCGGGTTGTTATGCGGGTGCCGCTTGACACCCTACTCGTGAATGAAGTTGAGTGGAATGAGGATCAGTCTTCTTAAGTAAGGGGCATGAGATTTCGGTTTATAACTTGTCAAGCATATCCTCTTAGTTGTGTCACTTTAACCTTAATCACCTTCAAGATGCTTTTGATAGGGGCAATGAGAGCTGAAAACTATAAGTACCATAATTTTTGGAAGCTCTTTATGAGACTTGAATCCCTACTTCCTTCTATGAAGGCGTTTCTTCCACCATTATATTGAGTCTCCACCTTCTATCTTTATGCACCTACTTTGAGAGCATAGTGGCCATTCTTAGTTCTATGTGCATTGTCCCAAGACTAGTTGATTGATGCATATCTTGGTATTGCTTGTTTTAAACTATTTGTATCTAGTCACTCTTATGAACTTTGAAGGTGTCCTATGCATTTATATTTGCTACTCTACGAGGGACAAGCTGAATACTATTATGCTATGTTTTCTTTATGTGAAACAAACAAACGTCTTGCAAAGCATTGTTATTCATGAATCTTTTGTTTGTGCCTTTTCATGTTGCATCATAGTTTCTTTGTCTTATTGCTAGAACTTTATCTTTCATGTTATGATTGGAGTACTATGATCCCAGCTTTGAATGTTTTGCAAATACTTTGATCAAGTCTTTGATGGTGCATGTCACCTCAAAAAATATTCTTTCTTTTTATCACTTACCTACTCGAGGACGAGCAGGAGTTAAGCTTGGGGATGTTGATACATTGCAAATGTATCTATAATTTTTGATGTTCCATGCTTGGTTTTATCCACTTTCTTGTGTTTTGTTCCAACTTTGGAGTACTTTTCTTATGATTTCTTGGACTAACCTATTAACAAGAGCCATAGTGCAATTACTGCTTTTCTGCTGTTTTTGGTTCCAGAAAGTCAAAAATGAATATTCTCGAATTGACGGGACAAAAGCCAAAGTGCCTTTTTTCCTAAGGATCAAGTGCGATCTGAGACGGAGAAGGGACAGGGGCCGGCCACACCACCTGGCCATGCAGCCAGGCTGGGCCCGTGCCAGGGGGTGGTGTGGTGGCTCCCGGCACCCCCTCGGCCTCTCCTTCCGCCTATATATTGCCCTCGGGACAAAAACCCTAAGTGCCCGATCAAAAATCCACAAAAGAGTCTATAGCCGCCGTCATCACCATCCCTAGATCGGGAGGGATCTGAAGCTCTTCCCGGCACCCTACCAGAGAGAGGAATTCACCCTGGAGGCCTTCTTCATCACCATGCAAGCCTCCGGTGTGATGCGTGAGTAGTTCATTCTTGGACTACGGATCCATGTAGTATCTAGATGGCTGGTTCTCCTCCTTTGTGCTTTCATGTTTAGATCTTGTGACCTCCGTTCATGATCAAGATCATCTATTTGTAATCATACATGTTGTGTTTGTGGGGATCCGATGGATATTGAGATGCTATTTCAGATTGATTATTGATTCTATCATGTCTTTGTTATTGGTGATCTTGCATGCTTTCCGTTGTTAGTTGCTATCTTGGCCAAATAGATGCTAGCAACTCCAAGAGTTAGTATTTATGCTCGATAGTGGGTTCATGCCTCTGGTAATCTAGGGAAGTGACAGAAATCTCTAAGGTACTAGATGTGTTGTTGCTACTAGGGAGAAAACAACAATCCTTTGTTCATAGAACAATCGTATTGTTTACTTTACACGCAGTCAGAAGCAATAATCTGTTGCTTGCAACTTAATACTGGAGGGGGGTCGGATGATAACCTGAAGGTGGATTATTAGTCATAGATGCAGTTGGATGGCGGTCTATGTATTATGTTGTAATGCCCAATCAAGTCTCAAAGGAGTCAAGATGATTAGTATATGCATGTATTGCTTTCTCGGTGTTTGTCAATTGCCCCACTGTAATTTGTTCACCCAGCATGTTATCTATCTTAAGGAGAGCCACCTCTAGTGAACTATGGATCCCGGTGTTTACTGCTCTGTGTTTACTTTCTGCAAACTTTTACTTCTTTCCATTCGATACGTTTAATCCTTTGTTTTCCTCAAAACACGGTGAGATTGACAACCTCATCACAAGTTGGGGACAAAGTTCTGTGGTTGTGTTGTGCAGGTCTCCACGTTGCTACTAGCACCGGTAGTGCGCCCTGCCAAAGCTCAGCTAGTAACACCTTTGGGGTGTTTCCTTGCTCCTACTGGTTCGATTAAACCTTGGTTTGATAACCGAGGGAAAACTTGCTGCTGTGCTCATCATACCTTCCTCTTGGGGTTCCCAACGAGCTCTACGTCGAACGACGAGTACATCAGGGTGCCGGGAAGAGCTTCAGATCCCTCCTGATCTAGGGATGGAGATGGCGGCGTCTACAGACTCTTTCTTGGATTTTTGATCGGTCCCTTAGGGTTTTCGTCCCGAGGGCAATATATAGGCGGAAGGAGAGGCCGATGGGGTGCCGGGAGCGGCCACACCACCCCCTGGCGCGGGCCAGGCCTAGCCACACGGCCAGGTGGTGTGGTGGCCCCCTGGCCCCTCTCTGTCTCGTATTCTGGCACTTGATGACATCCGGAAAAATAGGCACTTTGGCTTTTGTCCCGTCCAATTCGGAGAATATTTATTTTCTGACTTTCCTGGAACCAAAAACAGCAGAAAACAGGCAGCTGGCACTGTGGCTCTTGTTAATAGGTTAGTCCAAGAAATCATATGAAAAGTACTCCAAAGTTGGAACCAAACACAAGAAAGTGGATAAAATCAAGCATGGAACATCAAAAATTATACATACATTTGCAATGTATCAACATCCACAGGCTTAACTCCTGCTCGTCCTCGAGTAAGTAAGTGATAAAAAGAAAGAATAGTTTTTGAGGTGACATGCACCATCATAAACTTGATCAAAGTATTTGCAAAACATTCAAAGTTGGGATCATAGTACTTCAATCATAACATGAAATACAAAGTTCTAGCAATAAGCAAAAGAAACTATGATGCAACATGAAAAGGCACAAACAAAAGATTCATGAATAACAATGCTTTGCAAGACATTTGTTTGTTTCACATAAAGAAAACATAGCATAATAGTATTCAGCTTGTCCCTCAATAGAGTAGCAAATATAAATGCATAGGACATCTTCAAAGTTCATAAGAGTGACTAGATACAATAGTTTAAAACAAGCAATATCAAGTTTTGCATCAATCAACTAATCTTGGGACAATGCACATAGAACTAAGAATGGCCACTATGCTCTCAAAGTAGGTGCATAAAGATAGAAGGTGGAGACTCAATATAATGGTGGAAGAAAGGCCTTTGTAAAAGGAAGTAGGGATTCAAGTCTCATAAAGAGCTTCCAAAAATTATGGTACTTATAGCTTTCAGCTCTCATTGACCCTATCATAAGCATCTTTAAGGTGATTAATGTTAAAGTGACACAACTAAGAGGATATGCTTGACAAGTTATAAACCGAAATCTCATGCCCCTTACTTACGAAGACCGATCCTCATGCTACTCAACTTCAGTCACGAGTAAGCTCTTGTCATTGTAAGTATATGTGTATCATTAAGAACCAACAACGGGGTACCCCTTGCACATGATACAGGAGCTTTCCCATAAACAAAATGACAAGGCAAGCAGACAATGAGCATCTCAGCGATCTTTTTATTTGCTATTTGCATAGGTTTTTATTGAGGATGCTTCATAGAGTGCTCATTATGGTGATGCTGCAAGTTTCCACCATGATTAGGCATGTCTTAGGCTAGCGGCCCAGGCGTTTCTCTAAAACACATACAAACTCCATGATCTTACAAGTTCCACTTTTATTTCACACCGCGGGGTCCGTAAGCAAAAGAACATGATATCAACAGGGTACAAAGTACAAGTGCAATGTTGAAAGCGTTCCCCAAGAAACATGGTTCTGCTAATTTCAACTTATAAAGCGCAAGCATATATGCAACAAAGAAGGACCCAATGGTTCAAGTTTATTATATGCAAAAGGTAAAGTGTGATCAAGTTCGTGAGAGCTTTAATCACTAGATTTCTCATAACAAGTTTAATTTGGAAGGTAAACAAAAGCATGAATATACTTGGAATAGCATAAGCTAGTAGGTAGTTATGGTTGACTCTTTGGAATAACTTGTTTTAGGGAGTTGGATGCATGAGTGGAACTCATACTTCGTTGTGGAGGCTAGCAAAAGACTGAGAGCGACAAACTAAGAGAGCAATAATGGCCATAATCACGAAGAGCGAAAAAACATCATTGATCAAAGCATAAGGTTATACTACAAGTTGAAAACTAAAGGATCATAAAGGCTATGGTGACTTGAGATAGTCATAACATGGTGTGATCATGCGCCAAGTCAACCCAAATAAAGCATCAAAGGAGAATACCACTATACTATGCTTTAATATGCTAAAACAACGCATGATTCATCCAAGGCACATTAAGCAATCTCAATTGTTTATAACAAGTCATGCTACAGCAAAGAATACTAAGCATAAAGCCAAAACAATATCAAGGATGGCATGACAAAGCATAGGCCATAGTCAAAAACAAGCTCTTTTTACCACATAAGCATGAACTTTCCTACTCTTTTCCAAACCAAACCAAACTATTTGCAAACCAATGTATGAAAGAGAGGGTCCAACCAATTTATTCAGAAAACTAATCAAATAAAAGCAAACAAAAAACCAAAATGAAAACAAAAAAGAAGACGCTCCAAGAACAATACAACTATGCATGAAACAATAAAAATGAAGCGTTTGGAAGAAACCTGGGATTTTTATTAATGAAGACGAGGATGCCTTGGGCATCCCCAAGATTTGACGCTTGTACTTCTTGGATATTTCTTGGGGTGACACATGTGGCATCCCCAAGCTTGAGCTTTAGTCCATCCTTCATCTCATTACTCATTCCTTCCATACACCTGAAATTTTTCCTTCATACAAAACTTCACACAATCTTTATTAGCAACATTAGTGCACTCAAGATAATAGGTCTTAAGGTTCAGTTATAACACAAATAAACTTCCATTAGAACACTAGCTACTGAAGCACTTCCCTCAAAAAGCTCAATTCCCCCAAAAGAACTCAAAAAGGAACCAACAAGAAGCAAATGCAGAAAATGGCAGAAATCTGTCAAAACAGACCAGCAGGTAAAGACGAATTTTTTCGAAGACCTTCTGTTGCTCAAATAAAAAAGTGTTGAACTAACGAAAGTTATATAACAACCTGGGGCAGAAGCACAAACAATTACAGATCAATCCGACATACAGAGCTCTCTCACGAATTTTTACGGTGAAGCACAAAAATCTGTTTCGGGACAGCAACTTTCCCAATCATTATTTCTCTCTCATTAGAGGTTACTCTTGGCACAAAAAGAAAATAAAAAGGATAAGGAGAGGTTATTACAGAGGTAATAAGTTCCAAGACTCATCTAAAACTTTTGGGTTATCTCCCAATAAGTATTCTTTAACGCCTTTAAGTTAGGCATAAGAAGCAAAGAAAGAATCAAGTGTTCTCAAATAAAGAAGCATTAAGACCAAATTTCGTTTTCATAGGAGAAGCAAAAGAAATCTTTTCTCTCTTTTTAGGGAAGTGTTCTATAACTTTCTTGAGTGGGAGTTGATATTTAATGGTGCCTTCTTTCATATCAATGATGGCACCGACAGTTCTAAGAAAAGGTCTTCCCAAAGTAATAGGACAAGAAGCATTGTATTCAACATCCAAAACATAGAAATCAACAGGGACATAGGAATCGTTAACCATAATAATAACATCATTAAGACTCCCCATGAGTTTTTTTTAGCATTATCATCAAGTGGGACATTCAAATAACAATCTTCAAGAGGAGGCAAATCAAGCATATCATAAATCCTTCTAGGCATAAGAGAAACACTACTATCAAGATCACATAAAGCTTTGAAATCAAAGTCATTCACTTTCATATTAATGATGGGTTCCCAACCATCCTCTTGTTTTATAAGAATAGAAGCTTTATGTTTCATCTTTTCTTCTTTAATCTTTATGAGAGCATCAGTAATGTATTTTGTAACGGTCATGTTCATAGCACTAGCATTAGGACTTTTAGCAAGCTTTTGTAGGAACTTAATAACTTCAGAGATGTTGCAACCATCAAGATCAAAGTCAAATTTATCATCTAAAGTAGTAGAACTATTACTAGCCTCAACACTAGTGGTGGTAATAGTAGAAACACTAATGTTTCTAGCAATTTCATCTTCTCTTTCCCACTTAGCATGTAATTCAGCTAATAGTCTAACATTTTAATCAATTCTTACTTGTATAGCATTAGTAGCTGCAAAGGGATTATCATTAGTTTCAGGTTTAGCAGCCATTTTATTGATCAAAGAGGATTGACCTTCAGACAAAGATGATATATTTCTTTCAGCATTAGAGAGTTTCAATTGTAAACTAGGAATTTCCCTATTTAGACTCTCAAGTTGATGGCTAATGTTCTTCAAAATGGTAGATTGTTCCTCCATAGTTTTAGTGAATAGTTTATTTTGCTCATATTGCATTTGCATGAAGTTTTTAGTGGCTCTTTCAATTTCTAAAATTCTTCCTTCACTAGGTAATCCAGGTTTACCATTATAGCCATAAGTATTATTAGGAGGGTAGGGCCTATAATTGTTATTACCATAAGCATATTTACCAAAGTTCTTATTTCTTATGAAGTTCACATCAACTTGCTCTTCTTGAGCAACCAAAGAGGCTAAAGGAACATTATGTGGATCAATATGGGCTTTCCCATTAACAAGCATAGACATAATAATATCAATCTTATCACTCAAGGAGGAAGTTTCCTCAATAGAATTTACCTTCCTACCTTGTGGATCTCTCTCAGTATGCCATTCAGAATAATTAACCATCATATTGTCCAGAAGTTTTGTTGCAGCACCCAAAGTGATGGTCATAAATGTACCTCTAGCAGCAGAATCCAATAGGTTCCTTGAAGAATAGTTCAATCCTGCATAAAAGTTTGGATGATCATCCAAGCAGTCAGTCCATGAGTGGGACAATTCTTTACCAAAGATTTCATTCTTTCCCAAGCTTGAGCAACATGTTCATTATCAAGTTGTTTAAACTTCATTATTTCACTTCTCATAGATATAATCTTAGCAGGAGGATAGTATTTCCAATAAAAGCATCTTTGCATTTAGTCCAAGAATCAATACTATTCCTAGTTAAGGAATTCAACCATTCTTTAGCTTTTCCTCTCAAAGAGAAAGGAAACAATTTCAGCTTAATAATATCACCATGTATATCCCTATGCTTTTGCATCTCACAAAGTTCAACAAAATTATTTAGATGGGAAGCAGCATCTTCATTACCAATACCAGAAAATTCCTCTCTCATAACAAGATTGAGTAAAGCAGGTTTTATCTCAAAGAAAGTATTTTCAGGCATAGGTGGAGCAATAGGTGTGCTCATAAAATCATTGTTGTTGGTGCTAGTGAAGTCACACAACTTAGTGTTTTCAAGAGTAGTCATTTTTTGGGTTTTCAAATAAGAAAGCAAACTAGTAAAACTAATTTTTTTGTGTTTTTTATAACAAAAAAAGCAAACAAAGCAAAAAGAAACTAAGCAAAATAAAAACAATAAAGTAAAGAGATTGGTTATGAGGGGCTCCCCTTGTGAAGATGTCCTTGACTCCCCTGCAACGGCGCCAGAAAAATCTTTGATGGTGTGTAGTTGACGTGGGAGTTTCTTCTTCTTTGTTGCCCGGCAACGGCGCCAGAAAAATGCTTGATGGCTCAGTGCACGGCGCCCAGAAAAGTGCTGGTGCGTGGTTGATGTAGAGCTCGTTGGGAACCCCAAGAGGAAGGTATGATGAGCACAGCAACAAGTTTCCCTCAGTATGAAACCAAGGTTTAATTGAACCAGTAGGAGCAAGGAAACACCCCAAAGGTGTTACTAGCTGAGCTTTGGCAGGGCGCACTACCGGTGCTAGTAGCAACGTGGAGACCTGCACAACACAACCACAGAACTTTGTCCCCAACTTGCGATGAGGTTGTCAATCTCACCGTGTTTTGCGAAAAACAAAGGATTAAACGTATCGAATGGAAAGAAGTAATAGTTTGTAGAAAGTAAACACAAAGCAGTAATAGTTTGTAGATTGAATGTAAAAGGCAAGGACCGGGATCCATAGTTCACTAGAGGTGGCTCTCCTTAGATAGATAACATGCTGGGTGAATAAATTATAGCGGGGCAATTGACAAACACCGAGAAAGCAATACATGCATATACTAATCATCTTGACTCCTTTGAGACTTGATTGGGCATTACAACATTATACATAGACCGCCATCCAACTGCATCTATGACTAATAATCCACCTTCAGGTTATCATCGAACCCTCCAAGATAAGTTGCAAGCAACATATTATTGCTTTACGAACTACGTGTAAAGTAAACAATACGATTGCTCTATGAACAAAGGATTGTTGTTTTCTCCCTAGTAGCAACAACACATCTAGTACCTTAGAGATTTCTATCACTTCCCTAGATTACCAGAAGCATGAACCCACTATCGAGCATAAATACTAACTCTTGGAGTTGCTAACATCTACTTGGCCAAGATAGGTACTAACAACGGAAAGCATGCAAGATCACAAATAACAAAGACATGATAGAATCAATAATCAATCTGAAATAGCATCTTAATATCCATCGGATCCCCACAAACACAACATGCAGAATTACAAATAGATGATCTTGATCATGAACGGAGCTCACAACATCTAGACATGAAAGCACAAGGGAGGAGAACCAGCCATCTAGCTACTACATGGATCCGTAGTCCAAGGATGAACTACTCACACATCACACTGGAGGCTTGCATGGTGATGAAGAAGGCCTCTAGGGTGAATTCCCCTCTCCGGCAGGGTGCCTAGAAGAGCTTCAGATCCCTACCGGCCTAGGGATGGAGATGACGGCGGCTACAGACTCTTTCGTGGATTTTTGATCGGGCCCTTAGGGTTTTCGTCCCTAGCGCAATATATAGGCGGAAGGAGAGGCTGGGGGGAGCGCCACACCACCTCGGGCGCTGGCCAGCCTGGCCGCTGCCAGTGGTGGTGGCCCCTCAGCCCTCTCCGTCTCGTATTCTGGCACTTGATTACATCCGAAAAAATAGGCACTTTGGCTTTTGTCCCGTCCAATTCCGAGAATATTCATTTCTGACTTTCCTAGAACCAAAAATAGCAGAAAACAGGCAGCTGGCACTGTGGCTCTTGTTAATAGGTTAGTCCAAGAAATCATATAAAAAGTACTCCAAAGTTGGAACCAAACACAAGAAAGTGGATAAAACCAAGCATGGAACATCAAAAATTATAGATACATTTGCAATGTATCAATAGCTACTAACAACGGAAAGCATGCAAGATCACAAATAACAAAGACATGATAGAATCAATAATCAATCTGAAATAGCATCTCAATATCCATCGGATCCCCGCAAACACAACATGCAGAATTACAAATAGATGATCTTGATCATGAATGGAGCTCACAAGATCTAGACATGACAGCACAAAGGAGGAGAACCAGCCATCTAGCTACTACATGGAATCGTAGTCCAGAGATGAACTACTCACGCATCACACCGGAGGCTTGCATGATGATGAAGAAGGCCTCCAGGGTGAATTCCCCTCTCCGGCAGGGTGCCGAGAAGAGCTTCAGATCCCTCCCGATCTAGGGATGGAGATGACGGCGGCTACAGACTCTTTTGTGGATTTTTGATCGGGTACTTAGGGTTTCCATATCAGAGGCAATATATAGGTGGAAGGAGAGGCCGAGGGGGTGCCAGGGTTTCGTGGATGGAGGCCTGGCCGCACGGCCAGGTGGTGTGGCTGGGCCCCAGCCCCTCTCCGTCTCGTATTCTGGCTCCAGGTGTCCCTCGGTGAAAAACAGACTTTGGCTTTTATCTCGTCCAATTCCAAGAATATTCATTTTCTGACTTTCCTGGAACCAAAAACAGCAGAAAACAGGCAGCTGGCACTGTGGCTCTTGTTAATAGGTTAGTCCAAGAAATCATATGAAAAGTACTCCAAAATGTGGTTAAAACAGAAGAAAGTAGATGAAACCAAGAATGGAAGATCAAAAACTATAGATACATTTGCAATGTATCAAGGCACCATTAAATATCAACTCCCACTCAAGAAAGGTATAGAACACTTCCCTAAGAAGAGAGAGAAGATTCCTTTGGCCTCTCCTATGAAAACAAAATTTGCTCTTAATGCTTCTTCATTTGAGAACACTTGAATCCTTTTCTTGCTTCTTATGCCTAACTTAAAGGCGTTAAAGAAAAGTACTTATTTGGAGATAACCCAAAAGTTTTAGATGAGTCTTGGAAGTTATTACCTCTGTAATAACCTCTCCTTATCCTTTTTATTTGCTTTTTGTGCCAAGAATAACCTCTAATAAGAGAGAAGTAATGCTTGGGAAAGTTGTTGTCCCAAAATAGATTTTTGTGCTTCACCGTAAACATTCGTGTAAAATCTCTGTAGGTCTTTTTGAGGCATGAATTTTTGAGCTTCTGCCCCAGGTTGTTATCTAACTTTCGTTAGTTCAGCACTTTTCGATTTGAGCAACAGAAGGTCTTCGAAAAAATTGGTTTTTACCTGTCGGTCTGTTTTGATAGATTTCTGCCATTATTTGCATTTGCTTTTTGTTGGTTCCTTTTTGAGTTCTCTTTAGGGAATTGAGCTTTTCAAGGGAAGTGCTTCAGTAGCGTGTGTTTTAATGGAAGTTTTAGTGGTGTTGAAACTGAACCCAAAGACTTATTATCTTGAGTGCACTAATGTTGCTAATAAAGATTATGTGAAGTTTTGTATGAAGGAAAATTTTCAGGTGTATGGCGAGAATGATGTAATGAGATGAAGAATGGACTAAAGCTCAAGCTTGGGGATGCCACGTGTGTCACCCCAAGAACTATCCAAGAAGTACAAGCATCAAATCTTGGGGATGCCTTGGGCATCCCTTTCTTCATCAATAAAAATCCCAGGTTTCTTCCAAACACTTCATTCTTATTGTTTCGTGCACAGTTGTGTTGTTGTTGGAGCGTCTTCGTTTTTGTTTGTGTTTTTCATTTGCTTGGTTTTTTAGTTTGCTTGAATAAATTGGTTGGACCCCCTCTTTCATACATTAGTTTTCAAATAGTTTGGTTTGGTTTGGAAAAGAGTAGGAAAAGTTCATGCTTAAGTGGTAAAAAGGAGCTTGTTTTTGACTGTGGCCTATGCTTTGTCATGTCATGCTTGATATTGTTTTGGTTTTATGCTTAGTGATCTTTGTTGTAGCATGACATGTTATAAACAATTGAGATTTCTTAATGTGCCTTGGAAGAATCATGCGTTGTTTTAGCATATTAAAGTATAGTATTGTGGTATTCTCCTTTGATGCTTTATTTGGATTAACTTGGCGCATGCTCACACTATGTTAAGGCTATCCCAAGTCACCATAGCCTTTATGATCCTTTAGTTTTCGGCTTGTAATATCACTTTATGTTTTGATTAATGATGTTTTGTCGCTCTGCATGATTATGGCCATTATTGCTCTCTTAGGTGGTCGCTCCCAGTCTTTTGCTAGCCTCCATAACCAAGTATGAGTTCACTGCTTGAAGGGAGAGAGAGAGGATACTTGCATCTTGAAGGGCTACGCATCGATCTTCATCGCCATCTTCATCAACATCATCTTCAACATCGATCCCCTTTGTTTACTTTGTTTTAATCCAATCCCTATTGTGGATTTGCACTTGTATTCAATTGTACCTTCATATTTCATCCATACTATTGCCATGATGTTGATCACCTTCATGTATGAGTAGTTTCCTTGTTTTTTGGGAGCAATGGTGAAACCCTAGTATTATTATGCATTGAAATAAAGATGATCTATAACTTTGGTCTTTGATCTATTGATTTATGATGTTGTGTTAGATCTCTCTCTTTAGATCGTATGTTAATTCAGCCACATATCATTTGCCTTCGGTACTAAAGAGAGGGGGATACCCTTTGGACGTGTATGGGAGTATGTCCAGTGCAAAGTGGTGACAGTAAAACTTTGGATTATAACCTACACGATCAAAGGGGGAAATAAGACACACTCAATAAGCTTATTATGATATCCATGAGAAAATCCTTAGTTGTAGTGGTATGTATGAGTGATTGTTCTCAGGCATCATAGTGGTTATTTAGAGATGACCTCATTACCTGACTCAACAAAGCTACTACCCACGAGTCTTGTAGTGAACATCTTATTATTGAGCGTTCTCCACACATATCATGATGAAAGACATAAATTATCCTAATTATACATAATTCTCCCATTCTAGGGGTGAATCCTAAACTCCTTGAGAACCCCTCAATCATATCACAACACACTCCACCAACACTCTCTAGCTTTAGTTTACTTTATTTATTTATTTTGTTACTAGTTACTTTAAACTTCACTTGTTCATTGCCATTCTAGCAACTTATAGTGTAGACTATTTCCAAACACTGTTTTGGGTGCGAACATGGCCTCACTAACAACGTGGCTGCGGGGTTGTGTTGTTTCCATTTGCAAAGCTTCTATAGGATGAACTTTCTAATAAATAGTTGTTGCTACAAGTACTGCAATTACCCTTTTGTTGATCGTGGGAACCCATACATCATCTATCCTACTCGCTGCAAGATTCTCTTGATTGTTACCCCAGGTGAAAGCTCTACCAAATAGAACAATTCTTACTAGTGCCTAGATATCAATCCAAGCATTAAATCTATCTACCCATCTCAGATCTATATGACCCTTACTTTTGTCTATTTGGGATCTACCAAGATTAAAATCTCCTCAAATGATAGCAGGTCCCTCCCAATGCAGGAAAAGTTCATGGATGTAACTACCTCGGTGAATTACGCTCTTAGTTACAAGCCTAGATGAGCGGAAATGGTTAAAATAGTACGGTGGGGCCAAATGCCACTCACAGGTAGACCTCTCGGCCGTCCTAACCATTTCCAAACATCGGGACAAGAACGAGCGGCGTAATCGGCAGGCGAAGGGATCAACTACATACACAAATGAGTATGTATGCAAGCCACCATACAACAGTCCTCAGAGCCATTCCATCTAAAAGAAATAGAAGTATTGCATCGCCATACGGCAAGATCCAAATATCCTAGATAGATATAATAGTTTAGGATATCTCCTCACACATCAAACATCAGAGTATCAGGCGGAAGCGGAAAACAAGATCCGAGTACGGATAAGAAGCAAATCGGCATAAGATGCCCCATAAATAAACGCATCCATACAGATCTCACGGATCCCGTTCCCGGAATCTCTACCGAGCGATCGTTGCCAACATCGCCGTCTCCTCCACCCAAAGATCCATCTTGTGAGTGTACTGTTCATACGAATCAAACAATTTATCGTGTGAGACCCTAGAAATACTCGGCAAGTCTTTATGCCTCTAAAGGGACACAACCTGGGTGACGAATTGCAGCAAAATATAATACCTAACAATTCTATAGATACCGCTATCCATCCGCCTAACCAAAGATAGACGGATGTCCGTGAATTAGTAACAAGATTATAACGGTAATATTAAGATCCATCCTCCTCCTCGTGACCAACGAGGAAGCGAACAACCCCCCATCCGTTGGCGGTTTTATTATCCATTCCATGAGTGTTGCACTATTTACTAATCAGGTACTTAGTCAAATTAAAAGCGGTACTTTAGTTATACTTGTCTATGATCGAGAAATTGTGCTCCAAGTCGTCCATAACATGACACGGCTTTCAGAAGATTTACCTGAGGTGCACAAATAGCAACACACACTCGATCAACCTCGGAAAACCAAATCAAAACCCAACGAGGCATTCACGACAAAGCGATCACGATTGAGAAATGTTTGAGGGCCACCCCATTAAGCTACCAACGAAGTTGGCGGCTCGAGACGGACTCAAGGTTTGCCAATGGCTGTAAACGATTGGGAACCCGAAAGTGTGACGGGCTTGTCGATACCTGAAAACACTCCGCATCCAAATAAAGACAGGTGCTCCTCGCACAATCGTAAATAAAGCGGTAAAGCATGGCATAAGTACAGGATAGTAATAAAGCCCCAAACTACTTGTGGCCCCAAGAAATAAGAATGAATCAAGCTCTGGCTCAGGAGGGTTCATAAGCCTCCCGGATGTGGATAGCGCGAATATTCAAGGAACAGGAATCAAGTACTCGGGGTCCTACGGGACACATGTGAGCATGAAAAACCAAATAGCAGATATTGCTCACCGGTGCCACTTTCATTAGTTATCCCATTACTACTCAGGTTAAGTTGTTTAGGTACCTCGTTATCCATCAGACACTCACATACCCTACACATGCTGTTCTACGACCCGCATGGCTCAAACAACTCCTGTAGTAATGGCTCATGGGGTGGAGGAACAAGCTTCGGTGGGGTTTAAATGTAAAGGCTATGCAGTACTTGGGATTCGGATTAATGCAATCGCGACTCAATGATGCAAGAATAAGATAGAGGCAATAGGTACTGTATGTATGCAAGCATGTGGTAGTGCCTGCCTGGCAGCTCAGTTGAAGCGAGGGATGGATCTGGGTAGTGCTCCTGGGTTTCTTGATATATCCCCTGCTCAGCGTCTAGTCTAAGAAGAACCAAACAAACAAGGGACAACATAAATAGAGTGCACAAGCATATGAATTAAAATGCGACAAGCAAACAATCATGCCATGATGAATGATGCACAATTTGCATGGCAATAATGTAGCATGGCATGAGTGAGGTGTGGAATACAAGAATAAAGCATTTTATGGAGTTTTAGTCACCTTTTATCCTCAAATAAGTTGTTGTAAACTTTATATTTATATGATGCATGCTGCAATTCAGAACATGGAATGCATAGATAGAACGGGCTCGTCGCGCTGATCGATTTAGACATATTATTTGTCAAATTTGGAGTTATAAAACAAAAGTTATTAATTAATTAAGAAAAAGGGGCATTTTATTGTAATTTTGATCAACTCGAAAATTAAAGTGTTCGAAATATATTTTGAAGGGCATATTTAAATTCCTCACATTTTCCTGATCTCAAAACATATATTATATGTTTAATTTGGAATTATAATTCAAAAGTTATTTAAAAACAGATTGAATTTGAATTTAAATTAATTTTGAAAAGTTTAAATTAAAACAGAAAAACAGAAAGCCTTTTGTCACTCAGCCCAGACCTAGCCACGGTGGCAGGTGGGGCCAGGTGGCTATGGGACAACACGCATAGAAAGGTGTTTCTCACCGTGGTCTTTCCTAGCCTCAGAGTATGACATGTGGGGCCGGTGGCTAGGGCCAGTGCGATGGGTGAACCGGCAGAGGCTGACAGGTGGGAAGCGTGCTGGAGCGCGGGTTAAGTTTACGAAAACTGGAGTCTCTATTTGTAAAAAGTTCACAGCGGCTGGCAGGTGGGCTCGCGAGTACCGCGGGTTGAGCGAGAGTTAAAAAGAGGGGGCTATATGTAAAGTGGCAACAGGCCCTGTAGATCTTCTCTGAACCGATCGACCGATCGGTGACCGACCGACGCGGAGCGCGACACGGGGATCGAACTAGGGACGCGAGGTGCCTGGTTGAAGTGCGAGCAGTAGTGCTAGGGGAGCTGATGGGGAGGAGGGCGCGGGCTAGATATGGCTCTATGCGGCGCGTACGCCGTGCAGACAACGGCGAACGACGCGCACGGTGGGCGTTCGATGAAACGATCGAAGGATCTAGACGGCGACAGCGAGAGCGAGGATGTCAGCGAGGATTAGGGGCTCACCGAGGAGAGGATGGTGGTGTCAGATCAGCTTGGGGAGCAGCAGGGCGTCGACGAGGCAGGCGAACGATGGGCTAGGGTTTTCATCGGGGCGTCTCGGTACTGGCGCGCCTAGGGCTTCTCCTCCTCGCTGGCGGGTCCAGAGCGAAGCAGAGGGTGGTCCTTGGTCTCCTCGATCACCTCCACGCAGCTTGAGGGGCGAACGCGACGTCGATGTCTTTGATGGCCCATTGTTGGTGGCCGGAGCAGTAAGAGGGGAAGGAGGAGGCGGCTCTGGGGCGGATCTGGGGACGCCAGAGAGCCGTTTGGGAGGGGGGGAAAGGAGGGAGAGGGAGAAGGCTAGCTGTGGCAGGGGGGTAGATAAAGGTGGTTTCGGTGCCACCTTTTCCTCCTCTCACGTGCTCGAGCTGGCACGGTTTGAGCAGGGCAGGGACAGGTGGGGTGGAGCTACAAGCCGGCCAGGGAGCGCCCAAGGAGGGGTAGGCTCAGGTGGGGCTACTGTGGCAGGGAGAGAGCTAGAGAGAGAGAAGAGGTAGGCTCGAGTGAGCTAGGGTTGGCTAGGGGGAGGCTCGGGTTAGGGTTTGTTAGGGATGGGGTAGGGTAGCTGGGGTGTGGGCCAGGGAGAGAGAGTGGCCAGGTAGGGCCAGCATGGTAGGGAGAGGGGAGCATAGGCATGGTGCGAGGAGGGAGGTGAGGTGGGGTTAAGGGTTGGGGTTTAGGCTAGAACTAGGGTTAGAGGAAAGTAGAGAGGTGTTAGGGTTTGTAAATAGTGTTTACTAGGTATGGTGATTAGATTAGAGAGGGAGATGGAGAGAGGTGTTTAGGGTAAGGGATGGTTTGGTGGTTAGGGTTTTACTCAAGCCCCCAAGCAAGATCATGCATGAACAGGAGGGGAGTAGGGTGTGATGTAGATATGGAGATGTGAGAGAGGCTTGATGGCCGCATGGCAAGGGTACACCAACAAGGTGGAAAGGTTGAGAGAGAAGAGAGAGATCAAAAGAGATAAATCACCCAAAATTCCAAGTAAAAACCAAATAGTGGAATGGGGTGATGATTGCATGGCCCATGCATAAACATTAATGCTAGGTTTTATCTTGTGAAAACAAAATAAATATCCATGGCATTTATACATATGCATTCCAAATATGGAGTAGAGCCAAACAAAAGAAATTAGAATTGGATCCACCCTAACCCACATGAGCTAGATTAAATGCCAAAAGAAAATAAAAGCCCATGGGTAATTTGGATGGTGGAATTATAAGGTGGTGACAAAGAAAGGTGGTGGAGTGGAATAAAAGACATGCCCCCAACTCAACTTGGGCATCAAGCATTTATCAAGAACCAAATACAATATATCAAGAGGCTAATACAATTAATAATGCATCTGAGAGAAGAACCAAATCAAAAGGGTTTTAAATGATGCTCAAATGCAAAGTGGCATGATGACATGAGCATGATATAATTATGATGCAACAATTATATGTAGGAAGTAGCCATTATCTTACTAGACCAAGTAGCATTACAATTGTTAGACAATTGGGATGCTACAATGGAGGTCAAAAATAAACTCATGTTTTCCTTCCTCATAAGGAGAGCCATATGCAGTAGTTATTCTAACATCAAACTCAGTGAGCTTGTTTTTGACCACAACACTAACTGAGAATTTGCACACTTCCCAAGAAACAACCTCAAAGAAGACATCATTTACATCTACTAGAACTCCCCCAACAGAGCCACTTGCTGGTAGGTGATTCCAAATAAAGTTCATATTCCCTAACATGGACTTTAAAAGGAGTTAGAGAAACTCTCTTTCTTTGTCTCTTGGAAACCCACATAATCAAGATTAAGTGGGATCAGATTATCTTCTATATATTTTTGTCTACCAGGAGAAGTAATGCTCCTACCATTCCAAAACCCACTCTCATTTAAAAAAATCATGGGGTGCTTGCCCTTCTCCTAACCACTTTAATCCAACCAATATCCCCTCTATCATACACTGCAACAACTATATTATACTTTTGAGGAGTGGATGGGGAGGAACTATCTACAAGAACAGATGATCAGAAGTACCAGTGGCTAGCTGGTCACTACTAATAACATCAACATCAAAAAACTTAACTCCTACATACTAAGACATACTAACTATTTCATCTACTTGCAAAACATTAAAAGGGTTTGTTCTCATTATACCTGTCATTTTCTTCTGAGTGTGAAATGTTGCATCAAAATCTTCTTGTTCTTGAGTTCTTTTGCCATTTCCATCACATTCCTAGACCTGTCAATCCTATTGCTTTGTTTGGTAGGAACCACTGGTCCCC
Organism: Avena insularis; assembly: GCA_023614405.1. Lineage (NCBI taxonomy): Eukaryota > Viridiplantae > Streptophyta > Magnoliopsida > Poales > Poaceae > Avena > Avena insularis. The sequence goes on along the minus strand of CM042690.1, from coordinate 257,090,292 downwards.
ATAGCTCCTATTTTTTGACCCAATCTGATTTCCTTCTACACAACTTGTTTACATCAGGCTGCCAAAGGAGGGAAGAGTGTCTTCAGGAAGGGTAGTTTCTTATGACTGTTCTGGATCAACAAGCACCTCTGCCTCTTGAATCTCCCTCCAAAAGCTAGCAACCTCAACATTGTCTTCATTGGCTTAGGGCACATGGGATTTATCCCAAACAAACATCCCTTCTGCCCCAATAGACCTTTCTCTATTAACATCTAGTACAGTTCACAACCAGGAATGGGTTGTTCATCTATCATCTTCCTGGTCCTAGATCCATTACTACCTAATTCAGAGTGCCTTGTAGAGTTGTCACTGGCATTTGAATTGGTGAGTCCAGTGCCACCATTCTTCCCCGTGTCCATCCCATCAGGACTCCCATTCCCACTACCATTTTCATTTGCTCCTCCTCCACTATTTGGTCTAGAGTTGGTTAAGCTTCCAGGGTTTTAGGTAGAACCTAGGTTTTCATTTTACACTAAGAAGCACACCTTGAAGATCTTACCCTTGAAGTTGAACAACCTCCCGGAGGGGATTTTATCTAGGTCTCTATAATCAATCTTAACTCTAACCTCCTCATCTCAATTCCTGAATACACTCTGCCAGTCAACAAATCTCAGGAACCCACACACATCTACAACCTGATCAATGATATTCCATTCACACCATGGAGGAAGCAAACCTTTGATCAGCAGCCATATGCTCATCGATGTTTTCACTAGTTTTGGGCCGCCTTCCCAAGCTTCCACTCTAACTGTGCACCTTTATTTAGCCAAGCCAAACTCGGGGTAACCGGTCACTTGCTCTACTTGAATGTGTGGAGGTAACTTTACCACAAAGGACCAATCTCCCAGCTCCCTTATCTGCCATGGCCAATTGGTCTTATAGATGTTGGAGAATTCATTGGTCAGTTCTTCCTTTGTAATGATCCCTTCTTCCACAAATACCACACCATAGTTTTTTTGAAGCAATTGACTGAGCAATGGGATCAGGCATCTCAATATGGTAGAAGCCTAATCCAGTAGCAACATTGCCAACATACCTAGCTATCTAGTGAGGCCTCTTAAGAACTAGACAATCTCCACAGAATGTGTTGTTTCTTTGTAGATGAAGAAAATCTACTTCTTCACACAATTAGCTTTCCCATGTCCAGGTTCCCCACAGCACATACACATAGGATCAACTTAGTTCAGAGAAGAAAGATGTAACAAATTGGAGGACCCAACAATCTCTTTAGCAGGCATCTTATTCTTCTAATTTACTTTCGTTCTGCCCTTGTCTTTCCCAGCCTGATCACTCTGGAATGTTTGCTGCGGAGATATCCATTTATTTGGGTGCGGCCCATATGGAGGGAGAGGAAATTGGGGAAAAGGTCCCCCAAATACCCAAGGAGAAGTCATGGCTCCAGGTATGAAACCACATGGGTTCTTCTAGGGAAAGGGGAATGACTGAGGCGACATCTAGTTGAATTCATAGCCCTGCTGGGGCATCTGAGGTTGCTACCAGTGCTCTCGATGCCCATGTCCTCCTCTACCTCTGCCTCAACCCTTCTCCGCCATGTTACTAACCTCAACGCATTGTACCTCCTCAACACCAAGCAAGCACAAGCCTTCTCTCTCTAGCAGCGACAATGTAGGAAGAACCAAGACTCTAGTCGGCCTAGTCCTATGCTCTCTCCTTACCCTAGCGCCCCGCGTGAGTGGAGGTTTGGTAAGATTCCATGGAATATGCCAAAGCTGTTAGAAAAAAACTTTTGATCGCTTTAGCACAAGTGGCTTGGGAACTTTCCTCACTAATCCATAGTCTCTCCTTTGCTTCACCTTTCCACCTGGCAGCCATGATGGACACCCATGCAACCTGGTGGATCCTGAACCCTCTAGAATTTTCGAAGATCAAACACGGAGAGCCTGCTCCCAGCGCACCATGGCCTAATCCACCTTGAGCACCAGTCGGGTGCTGGCTTCCTCTATTGCCTGGATGAACTCCATCTGGTTGGTTTGAGCTTGAGGATTGCTCACTTCCTCCTCGAACACCATTTGAGGCGGTGTGAGGTTCCTCGCCATCAGACGCCCTGCTGGCTCGGGTGACTTCGCCACCAGCCTCTTCCATTTCGACCGATGATCCTTCTTCATGGTGATGACACTCCTCTCCAGAGCCGGAGTTCCGCCCAATGCCTTGTAGCACATCGCTAACGCTATGAGTTCCCTAATAGCCTGCTCTCGAAGGACTTTGCCCTCAGAGTTGCTTTGTACCAGCAGGCTCCAGCCCTGGGAACTACATCGGCTGAATATTTCTGCCATCGTAGCTCTCCATTGGGCCACTGGCAAGGTCAAGCCCGACGCGCCTTCGAGGTCAGATTTCTGAAGTGGTTGCTCGCCTGATCCACATCTTCTCCTGGGATCACCTTAGCTAGTCCCAACAGGGCTTCCGCCCTTCCCTCTCCTTCACATCGATCCCTTCCTCCAAATCCCGCACGAGATCCACCAATCGATCCATCCTCCAGCTGCTTCGCCAGCCCGCTCTCTGCTCCAAAGCTAGATGCAGCTCTCGGTAGCAATCTATGGATCACGACCGTTGATTCTAGATTGCGGCGAGGTACGAAAGGGAGCTGGAGAAAAGGGGAAGTCGGTGGGAGGATTTGGGGGATAACGCATCCGAGATGCCCGCAGGGTGGGGAGGAGTGATGGGAGGGGATGCACTACAGCTCTGTGCTCCCTGAGCCACCTGGATACGAGGGATTCACGCCATCCCGCCATGAACAGGAGCTCGGGTCGCTACATGGGCATGGGCGACGGGAGCATGACCAAGAGCCATCTCCTGAATCTGACTCCATGTCGCATAATGAAACTGTAAGGTTTAGACTTTGGGTTTGCTAATAAACCTCAACACATGGATGAACTCATTATAAGTGCAGGTCACTGGCATGTATGTAGGTCCACGTGTCAATGGCCCAAAGTTACCTGCAGTTACGTAACTAAACCATCATCCAACATGGAGCTAGTGTGTGGTCAAAATGCCGTCGTCTCTTTCTTTGAGAAAACTTCGTCCTGGTTTATTACCGTTAAAAAAAAAAACCGGTTCTTGCAGCAGCAAGAGGCCAATGGAGCAACCAATCATTTGAGGCAGCGTACATCGATCTAGCCATCGGAACCGAGGTAGTACTTTCCTCGGTGAAGATTGGCGCGGTTCACGAGAACAGATGACATGAGAGCTGAATTAATTCTGAGAAGAGATCGATCGGATCCACGTCCGCCGGCAGCTCGAGGACAAGCAACTTTTCCCCCTTCCTTCACCAGATCAACACGACTGGGTGAGATCTCCAGGAAAGTTCCACCGGGCGGCCATGAACTGCCATTGGGACCTGCCTATATAGCCAGGACACACCACGCATAGCCCTACCCCTACTACATACGCAGAGTCAGAGTCAGAGTGAGGTCCATCATCCATCTAGCCGATTAATTCTGCCCAGCTGCCAATCATAGTGTTTCTGCAATCAGTGTTCAGCTCAGTGGCTTTCTTCTTTTCTCCTAGGCCTTTTACCTCTTTACTTTACATGGGCGGAGGGAGCACAGAGATGGTTATATCATTATTATCAGGCGTTATCTGCCCTTTACTATTTCCCATGCTCATAGAGAGATCTACCGATCAACCCGGTCAAGTGGATGGCTCAAAAAGAAGCCATCTCGAGTTCAGCCTGACACTGCTGCCTCAATGAACACAACACATATTCTTTACTACTACTAGTACAAATTACAGCTCGCTTTGCTTTGTTTGCTCTGCTCGGCCGGCCATCATGCATGCATCTCCTGGCTCCTGCGACTGCGACTGTCACTGTCAGTGCATCACATCCCACAAAGCTCTGATGTTGCTCTCGTTGTTTACTAGAGCCGCGCTGCTGCTCCTTGATGATGATGATTACTGGCCCGCACTAGCAAAACTACGGATTCTGACATGTGGCGGGTCCCACCCCGTACAGTATATGCTTATGCATATTCAGCCGGCGTCGACCTAGCAGATCTCTCATCGGGCCACGCACGTACCTACGTACGTAAAAGTGCTGCGTGCGGCCTGGGGTGAACACAACATGCAGAACGTGTACTTTCTCGAATCTCGGTAAAGATTCTTCTTACTGGAGTAGTAGCACATGATGATCAGTCAGCGGCCTTGTGTTTGTAGATCTCGCTTCTTCTCTGGACCAACGCCGTCGTCGTCGTCACCTACGGGCTACGGGGGTCCTCCGCACAGACTGGCCGCTACTGTTTGCTCACAAGGATGTGTAGTTCGTAATTTGGCACTGCAATGTAAGGCTCGCTCTAGGATTCGTATGGATTAACAAGACAATGATCCGGATACAATGATTCAACCAGGAAATTAGAACAACAGAGAAGCAAGGATGGGAATCAGAGAAGCAAGAGGATGAGAGACAGAGCCGTTTCGCAACCGTGATCCTTCTGGATGCCTTCCTCGTTGCAGTGCCTCGCGCATATGTAGTTTCTGATGAGTCCCTGCTTGCAGATGAGTGGGCCATGCCCCATGTAGACGGTACCGGTGCCAGCCCAGGTGCAAGCCCATGTCGATGTACAAGGAGGGGTCCCTGACACCCCTCCCTCCTTGAAACACGGCTTGACCCCAAGCCGTAGCCTTAGAATACCCAAGAAGCTCTGAGCCGCCAGGGTCCCACTGAATGTCAAGTTGTAGTACTTCTTGGAATGCAGCAGAATTAAAAACACCAGGGCACCATGTAACTTCTAGTACCTCGAAGCCATTAGAGTCGAGAGGGTTAAGGAGATAGCTGTAGCTGTTATTGGTGATGTAGTAGATAATGGGGGTCATTGCACCCCTCCCTACTTGACAGACCACTTGTTGATCAAATGCCAGTAACAAAAACAGTGTGGGCCTTCCATCATACCAGCAGAAGAAACAACGGCTCGAATTATCTTCATCTGACAACTCCTTAGTGATGAAACCAACATGAAAACAAGGTGTCCAGGCAATAAGCATTTGCATCCTATTACGATGGTTCAAGAGCCACACCTCACGGGCGAATAGATAAATCATGATCCCTAGGAATCTTGCTAGTAATCGAACAATAAGCTATGGATGGTGGCGAGGTTGGAGGCAGCTGATCAAGCAAACACATCAGAATAAATCCATGGGATAACCAGGCATGACCTCCATACATTTGTGTTTTCCGAATCAGCCCATGCATATACCCTCTTGAAGGAGGAAGAATTCTCTATCCACCATGTATAATTGAACTCTCTTTGAGTAGGATGCATCATATAGAGAAGATGTAGTGCATCTAACATGAATTGGTCCATATACTACTTGAAAGCCCATGTAGTGTAGCACTATTGCATCAAACCTGTAGCTCCCCTTATTGTTATGTGATATTCCTTGCGTCAATGCTCTACTAGTGCTCTTGCCCAAGGAGTGGAGTGCAGCTTGTATACCAAAAGAACTCACATTGATATACCGCTGCACCATGTAGAAAACCTTGTTCTTGGACTCCAATTTATTGCTCTCACAAGGTGTACCGTCACTTGCACTAGAGATGCCAGAACAATGCGCTCCCATATCAGCAGGATATACAACAATTAACTTAGGCCACTTGAGCGGAAAAAGATTCACGTTGATAGTTACTCTGTTAAAAGCATCTCCTTCTATTCCACTTCTATCAATACGTATATCTTGCGAACACACAATGTGACCTCCACTTCCGGTGAGCTGCAGTTCAAGCACGACCACTAGGAAAAAATTGGATGAAAAAACACTTGGGAACAGGTGCCAAGTTGAACATGCGAATTTAACTTGCATCGACCGTGATGAAAAAAACCTGTGCAAACAAGATGTATACTGATATGCACAAGAGAACTGATCATACAAGACATCTCCTGGCGGTCCAGAATTCCATGGTGGCAGTACCCATTCATCACAGGGTGCTGAGAACGGGGAACTTGTTACAAGACCACATGCACAGGGAACATACCAATGTAAAGCTCTTCTAGCCACATTAAACACTATCTTCATCTTACTTCCAGTGACAAAATTCCCAGGCCAATAAGAAGCATCCTGAAAACTCAAGGCTGCAAAGTTGCCACTGTCCAAGAGAACTATCAATATGATCACGGGTATAGAACCATTTGACAATAGCTTCAGTTCAAAGCTTCTGACCATAACTAGCTGGAACCAGATATAGTGCATGGAAGCCAAACAAAAGTAGTGCAGTATACACAGGCTGAGTGCACACAATCATTAGCACACCACAAATATTCAAGAAATGAGAGCACCTCATCCAGATATCTCAATTCACTGGAAATGCACATGTCGATGATGATGCAACAATCACTACAGCTGAAGAGATTACCAGAACTGCACTGTCGAGATGGCTTCATGACAACATCACTTCGAGACTCACAAGCATCAATTTCCATGAACGATGGCCATGGCAGGGGCCGTGTCTCGTCTCCATCTACATGAGCGTCCATGAAAGAAGGTCATGGCATGGGCCGTTGTACAGGGATCTTGCCTATGATGCGCTGACTGCAACTCTGCCTGAAAATCTGACTATTGTAGAGTTGCTGCAAATGAACCATAGGTGCAAAAACTGGTGGCACAGAGACATCCGACAAGACCAAGGGCACCAGTGCAACCTGGACACTGTTGGTGTCGAGAACGTACTTGGTCAGAGTCGGTGGCGAGGATGTAACCAATATCGGAGCGGCCACCGGGTGTTGGGGTAGGCAATCCATCGAACAGGTGGCGGGCGTCGATGTAATGCCACTGATGACTTCATCAGCAAGAGTTCCGTCACTTCCTGCAGCTGCAGCAAGTACGGGAATGATGTCGATGATGGCCGTGGGTGTCGTAGACGCCGTCACTGGAGCGGTGGTCGACCTCAACTCAGTGGTGTCACGGCCCGAACCTTCGATCGAACACCTGGCGGGCGTCAGAGTCGCGAGGTACTCAACGTCCATGGCGATGACGAGGCTGACCTCGGGGTTGAAGGACGCTAGCGCAGGCACCTCACCGAGGCAGCTGACGTCACTCCCGGAGGAGGTCGAGGAGGAGGACGTCGTCCCGCCCATGGTTAGGCAGGAGTCGATGGCGCGGTCGAACCTATCATAGCGTGCGGCTATCCTACGCTCGCTGGCTTGTAACAACTCCTCCACCTGGCGAAGGAGTTCCTTGTGGCTGTCGTTCATGGTGGATGGTGAAGGTAGGTGGGTGGGGAATTTCGGAGGAAAATTTGTGGAAAAAAAATTCAGAAGGGTGGAAGGATGGCTCTGATACCAGGTGTAAGGCTCGCTCTAGGATTCATATGGATTAACAAGACAATGATCCGGATACAATGATTCAACCAGGAAATTAGAACAACAGAGAAGCAAGGATGGGAATCAGAGAAGCAAGAGGATGAGAGACAGCTGCTTTCCACCGTGATCCTTCCGGATGCCTTCTCTTGCGCCATCGCATATGTAGTTTCGATGAGTCCACCTTGCAGATGAGTGGGCCATGCCCCATGTAGACGGTACCGGTGCCAGCCCAGGTGCAAGCCCATGTCGATGTACAAGGAGGGGTCCCTGACACCCCTCCCTCCTTGAAACACGGCTTGACCCCAAGCCGTAGCCTTAGAATACCCAAGAAGCTCTGAGCCGCCAGGGTCCCACTGAATGTCAAGTTGTAGTACTTCTTGGAATGCAGCAGAATTAAAAACACCAGGGCGCCATGTAACTTCTAGTACCTCGAGGCCATTAGAGTCGAGAGGGTTAAGGAGATAGCTGTAGCTGTTATTGGTGATGTAGTAGATAATGGCGGTCATTGCACCCCTCCCTACTTGAGAGACCACTTGTTGATCAAATGCCAGGAACAAAAACAGTGTGGGCCTTCCATCATACCAGCAGAAGAAACAACGGCTCGAATTATCTTCATCTGACAACTCCTTAGTGATGAAACCAACATGAAAACAAGGTGTCCAGGCAATAAGCATTTGCATCCTATTCTGATGGTTCAGTAGCCACACCTCACGGGCCAGAATAGATAAATCATGATCCCTAGGAATGCTGCTAGTAATCGAACAATAAGCTATGGATGGTGGCCAGGTTGGAGGCAGCTGCTGATCAAGCAAACACATCAGAATAAATCCATGGGATAACCAGGCATGACCTCCATACGCTGTGTTTTCTGAATCAGCCCAGCTGCATATACCCTCTTGAAGGAGGAAGAATTCTCTATCCACCATGTATAATTGAACTCTCTTTGAGTAGGATGCATCATATAGAGAATATGTAGTGCATCTAACATGAATTGGTCCATATACTACTTGAAAGCCCATGTAGTTTAGCACTATTGCATCAAACCTGTAGCTCCCCTTATTGTTATGTGATATTCCTTGCGTCAATGCTCTACTAGTGCTCTTGCCCAAGGAGTGGAGTGCAGCTTGTATACCAAAAGAACTCACATTGATGTACCGCTGCACCATGTAGAAAACCTTGTTCTTGGACTCCAATTTATTGCTCTCACAAGGTGTACCGTCACTTGCACTAGAGATGCCAGAACAATGCGCTCCCATATCAGCAGGATATACAACAATTGACTTAGGCCACTTGAGCGGAAAAAGATTCACGTTGATAGTTACTCTGTTAAAAGCATCTCCTTCTATTCCACTTCTATCAATACGTATATCTTGCGAACACACAATGTGACCTCCACTTCCGGTGAGCTGCAGTTCAAGCACGACCACTAGGAAAAAATTGGATGAAAAAACACTTGGGAACAGGTGCCAAGTTGAACATGCAACCCTAACTTGCATCTGACTGCCAGTGAAAAAATACCCAGGCAAACAAGATGTATACTGATCTGCACAAGAGAACTAATCATACAAGACATCTGCTGGCGGTCCAGAATTCCATGGTGGCAGTACCCATTCATCACAGGGTGCTAAGAACGGGGAAATTGTTACAAGACCACATGCACAGGGAACATACCAATGTAAAGCTCTTCTAGCCACATTAAACACTATCTTCATCTTACTTCCAGTGACAAAATTCCAAGGCCAATAAGAAGCATCCTGAAAACTCAAGGCTGCAAAGTTGCCACTGTCCAAGAGAACTATCAATATGATCACGGGTATAGAACCATTTGACAATAGCTTCAGTTCAAAGCTTCTGACCATAACTAGCAACTGGAACCCAGATATAGTGCATGGAAGCCAAACAAAAGTAGTGCAGTATACACAGGCTGAGTGCACACAATCATTAGCACACCACAAATATTCAAGAAATGAGAGCACCTCATCCAGATATCTCAATTCACTGGAAATGCACATGTCGATGATGATGCAACAATCACTACAGCTGAAGAGATTACCAGAACTGCACTGTCGAGATGGCTTCATGACAACATCACTTCGAGACTCACAAGCATCAATTTCCATGAACGATGGCCATGGCAGGGGCCGTGTCTCGTCTCCATCTACATGAGCGTCCATGAAAGAAGGTCATGGCATGGGCCGTTGTACAGGGATCTTGCCTATGATGCGCTGACTGCAACTCTGCCTGAAAATCTGACTATTGTAGAGTTGCTGCAAATGAACCATAGGTGCAAAAACTGGTGGCGTAGAGACATCCGACAAGACCAAGGGCACCAGTGCAACCTGGACACTGTTGGTGTCGAGAACGTACTTGGTCAGAGTCGGTGGTGAGGATGTAACCAATATCGGAGCGGCCACCGGGTGTTGGGGTAGGCAATCCATCGAACAGGTGGCGGGCGTCGATGTAATGCCATTGATGACTTCATCAGCAAGAGTTCCGTCACTTCCTGCAGCTGCAGCAAGTACGGGAATGATGTCGATGATGGCCGTGGGTGTTGTAGACGCCGTCACTGGAGCGGTGGCCGACCTCAACTCAGTGGTGTCACGGCCCGAACCTTCGATCGAACACCTGGCGGGCGTCAGAGTCGCGAGGTACTCAACGTCCATGGCGATGACGAGGCTGACCTCGGAAGGTTGAAGCGCAGCACCTCACCGAGGCGGTGACGTCACTCCGGAGGAGGTCGAGGAGGAGGACGTCCCCGCCCATGGTTAGGCAGGTCGAGTCGGCGGTCGAACCTATCATAGCGGCGGCTATCCCACGCCGCTGGTTTAACAACTCCTCCACCGCGAAGGAGTTCCTTGTGGTGCTGCTCATGGTGGATGGTGAAGGTAGGTGGGTGGGGAATTTCGGAGGAAAATTTGTGGAAAAAAAATTCGGAAGGGTGGAAGGATGGCTCTGATACCAGGTGTAAGGCTCGCTCTAGGATTCGTATGGATTAACAAGACAATGATCCGGATACAATGATTCAACCAGGAAATTAGAACAACAGAGAAGCAAGGATGGGAATCAGAGAAGCAAGAGGATGAGAGACAGAGCCGTTTCGCCACCGTGATCCTTCTGGATGCCTTCCTCGTTGCAGCGCCTCGCGCATATGTAGTTTCTGATGAGTCCCTGCTTGCAGATGAGTGGGCCATGCCCCATGTAGACGGTACCGGTGCCAGCCCAGGTGCAAGCCCATGTCGATGTACAAGGAGGGGTCCCTGACACCCCTCCCTCCTTGAAACACGGCTTGACCCCAAGCCGTAGCCTTAGAATACCCAAGAAGCTCTGAGCCGCCAGGGTCCCACTGAATGTCAAGTTGTAGTACTTCTTGGAATGCAGCAGAATTAAAAACACCAGGGCGCCATGTAACTTCTAGTACCTCGAGGCCATTAGAGTCGAGAGGGTTAAGGAGATAGCTGTAGCTGTTATTGGTGATGTAGTAGATAATGGCGGTCATTGCACCCCTCCCTACTTGAGAGACCACTTGTTGATCAAATGCCAGGAACAAAAACAGTGTGGGCCTTCCATCATACCAGCAGAAGAAACAACGGCTCGAATTATCTTCATCTGACAACTCCTTAGTGATGAAACCAACATGAAAACAAGGTGTCCAGGCAATAAGCATTTGCATCCTATTCTGATGGTTCAGTAGCCACACCTCACGGGCCCGAATAGATAAATCATGATCCCTAGGAATGCTGCTAGTAATCGAACAATAAGCTATGGATGGTGGCCAGGTTGGAGGCAGCTGCTCATCAAGCAAACACATTAGAATGAATCCATGGGATAACCAGGCATGACCTCCATACGCTGTGTTTTCTGAATCAGCATAGTTGCATATACCCTCTTGAAGGAGGAAGAATTCTCTATCCACCATGTATAATTGAACTCTCTTTGAGTAGGATGCATCATATAGAGAAGATGTAGTGCATCTAACATGAATTGGTCCATATACTGCTTGAAAGCCCATGTAGTTTAGCACTATTGCATCAAACCTGTAGCTCCCCTTATTGTTATGTGATATTCCTTGCGTCAATGCTCTACTAGTGCTCTTGCCCAAGGAGTGGAGTGCAGCTTGTATACGAAAAGAACTCACATTGATGTACCGCTGCACCATGTAGAAAACCTTGTTCTTGGACTCCAATTTATTGCTCTCACAAGGTGTACCGTCACTTGCACTAGAGATGCCAGAACAATGCGCTCCCATATCAGCAGGATATACAACAATTGACTTAGGCCACTTGAGCGGAAAAAGATTCACGTTGATAGTTACTCTGTTAAAAGCATCTCCTTCTATTCCACTTCTATCAATACGTATATCTTGCGAACACACAATGTGACCTCCACTTCCGGTGAGCTGCAGTTCAAGCACGACCACTAGGAAAAAATTGGATGAAAAAACACTTGGGAACAGGTGCCAAGTTGAACATGCAGCCCTAACTTGCATCTGACTGCCAGTGAAAAAATACCCAGGCAAACAAGATGTATACTGATCTGCACAAGAGAACTAATCATACAAGACATCTGCTGGCGGTCCAGAATTCCATGGTGGCAGTACCCATTCATCACAGGGTGCTGAGAACGGGGAAATTGTTACAAGACCACATGCACAGGGAACATACCAATGTAAAGCTCTTCTAGCCACATTAAACACTATCTTCATCTTACTTCCAGTGACAAAATTCCCAGGCCAATAAGAAGCATCCTGAAAACTCAAGGCTGCAAAGTTGCCACTGTCCAAGAGAACTATCAATATGATCACGGGTATAGAACCATTTGACAATAGCTTCAGTTCAAAGCTTCTGACCATAACTAGCAACTGGAACCCAGATATAGTGCATGGAAGCCAAACAAAAGTAGTGCAGTATACATAGGCTGAGTGCACACAATCATTAGCACACCACAAATATTCAAGAAATGAGAGCACCTCATCCAGATATCTCAATTCACTGGAAATGCACATGTCGATGATGATGCAACAATCACTACAATGAAGAGATTACCGAACTGCAATCGCCGAGATGGTTTCATGACAACATCACTGAGACTCACAAGCATCAATTTCCATGAACGATGGCCAGGTGGGGCCGTGTCTCGCCTCCATCTACATGAGCGCCCATGAAAGAAGGCCATGGCATGGGCCGTTGTCAGGGATCTTGCCTATGATACCGATCGCAACTCGCTTGAAAATCGACTATTGTAGAGTTGCTGCAAATGAACCATAGGTGCAAAACCGGTGGCGCAGACATCCGACAAGACCAAGGGCACCGGCAACTCGACCTTTGTTGGTGTCGAGAACGATTTGGTCGAGTCGGCGAGGATGTAACCAATATCGAGCGCCACCAAGGTGTTGGGGTAGGCAATCCATCGAACAGTGGCGGGCGTCGATGTAATGCCACCGATGACTTCATCGGCAAGAGTTCCGTCACTTCTTGCAGCAGCAAATGCACGGGAATGATGTCGATGATGGCCGTGGGTGTCGAGACGCCGTCCATCGGAGTGGCCGACCTCAACTCGGTGGTGTCACGGCCCGAACCTTCGATCGAACACTGGCGGGCGCCAGTCGCGAGGTACTCAACATCCATGGCGATGGCGACCTCGGGGTTGAAGGACGCTAGCGCAGGCACCTCACCGAGGCAGCTGACGTCACTCCCGGAGGAGGTCGAGGAGGAGGACGTCGTCCCGCCCATGGTTAGGCAGGAGTCGATGGCGCGGTCAAACCTATCATAGCGTGCGGCTATCCTACGCTCGCTGGCTTGTAACAACTCCTCCACCTGGCGAAGGAGTTCCTTGTGGCTGTCGTTCATGGTGGATGGTGAAGGTAGGTGGGTGGGGAATTTCGGAGGAAAATTTGTGGAAAAAAAATTCGGAAGGGTGGAAGGATGGCTCTGATACCAGGTGTAAGGCTCGCTCTAGGATTCGTATGGATTAACAAGACAATGATCCGGATACAATGATTCAACCAGGAAATTAGAACAACAGAGAAGCAAGGATGGGAATCAGAGAAGCAAGAGGATGAGAGACAGAGCCGTTTCGCCACCGTGATCCTTCTGGATGCCTTCCTCGTTGCAGCGCCTCGCGCATATGTAGTTTCTGATGAGTCCCTGCTTGCAGATGAGTGGGCCATGCCCCATGTAGACGGTACTGTGCCAGCCAGTGTGCAAGCCCATGTCGATGTACAAGGAGGGTCCCCGACACCTCCCTCCTTGAAACACGGCTTGACCCCAAGCCGTAGCCTTAGAATACCCAAGAAGCTCTGAGCCGCCAGGGTCCCACTGAATGTCAAGTTGTAGTACTTCTTGGAATGCAGCAGAATTAAAAACACCAGGGCGCCATGTAACTTCTAGTACCTCGAGGCCATTAGAGTCGAGAGGGTTAAGGAGATAGCTGTAGCTGTTATTGGTGATTTAGTAGATAATGGCGGTCATTGCACCCCTCCCTACTTGAGAGACCACTTGTTGACCAAATGCCAGGAACAAAAACAGTGTGGGCCTTCCATCATACCAGCAGAAGAAACAACGGCTCGAATTATCTTCATCTGACAACTCCTTAGTGATGAAACCAACATGAAAACAAGGTGTCCAGGCAATAAGCATTTGCATCCTATTCTGATGGTTCAGTAGCCACACCTCACGGGCCCGAATAGATAAATCATGATCCCTAGGAATGCTGCTAGTAATCGAACAATAAGCTATGGATGGTGGCCAGGTTGGAGGCAGCTGCTCATCAAGCAAACACATTAGAATGAATCCATGGGATAACCAGGCATGACCTCCATACGCTGTGTTTTCTGAATCAGCATAGTTGCATATACCCTCTTGAAGGAGGAAGAATTCTCTATCCACCATGTATAATTGAACTCTCTTTGAGTAGGATGCATCATATAGAGAAGATGTAGTGCATCTAACATGAATTGGTCCATATACTGCTTGAAAGCCCATGTAGTTTAGCACTATTGCATCAAACCTGTAGCTCCCCTTATTGTTATGTGATATTCCTTGCGTCAATGCTCTACTAGTGCTCTTGCCCAAGGAGTGGAGTGCAGCTTGTATACGAAAAGAACTCACATTGATGTACCGCTGCACCATGTAGAAAACCTTGTTCTTGGACTCCAATTTATTGCTCTCACAAGGTGTACCGTCACTTGCACTAGAGATGCCAGAACAATGCGCTCCCATATCAGCAGGATATACAACAATTGACTTAGGCCACTTGAGCGGAAAAAGATTCACGTTGATAGTTACTCTGTTAAAAGCATCTCCTTCTATTCCACTTCTATCAATACGTATATCTTGCGAACACACAATGTGACCTCCACTTCCGGTGAGCTGCAGTTCAAGCACGACCACTAGGAAAAAATTGGATGAAAAAACACTTGGGAACAGGTGCCAAGTTGAACATGCAGCCCTAACTTGCATCTGACTGCCAGTGAAAAAATACCCAGGCAAACAAGATGTATACTGATCTGCACAAGAGAACTAATCATACAAGACATCTGGCGGTCCGAATTCCATGGTGGCGCCCATTCATCACAGGGTGCTGAGAACGGGGAAATTGTTACAAGACCACATGCACAGGGAACATACCAATGTAAAGCTCTTCTAGCCACATTAAACACTATCTTCATCTTACTTCCAGTGACAAAATTCCCAGGCCAATAAGAAGCATCCTGAAAACTCAAGGCTGCAAAGTTGCCACTGTCCAAGAGAACTATCAATATGATCACGGGTATAGAACCATTTGACAATAGCTTCAGTTCAAAGCTTCTGACCATAACTAGCAGGAACCGGATATAGTGCATGGAAGCCAAACAAAAGTAGTGCAGTATACATAGGCTGAGTGCACACAATCATTAGCACACCACAAATATTCAAGAAATGAGAGCACCTCATCCAGATATCTCAATTCACTGGAAATGCACATGTCGATGATGATGCAACAATCACTACAGCTGAAGAGATTACCAGAACTGCACTGTCGAGATGGTTTCATGACAACATCACTTCGAGACTCACAAGCATCAATTTCCATGAACGATGGCCATGGCAGGGGCCGTGTCTCGTCTCCATCTACATGAGCGTCCATGAAAGAAGGCCATGGCATGGGCCGTTGTACAGGGATCTTGCCTATGATGCGCTGACTGCAACTCTGCTTGAAAATCTGACTATTGTAGAGTTGCTGCAAATGAACCATAGGTGCAAAAACCGGTGGCGCAGAGACATCCGACAAGACCAAGGGCACCAGTGCAACCTGGACACTGTTGGTGTCGAGAACGTACTTGGTCAGAGTCGGTGGCGAGGATGTAACCAATATCGGAGCGGCCACCGGGTGTTGGGGTAGGCAATCCATCGAACAGGTGGCGGGCGTCGATGTAATGCCACTGATGACTTCATCAGCAAGAGTTCCGTCACTTCTTGCAGCTGCAGCAAGTACGGGAATGATGTCGATGATGGCCGTGGGTGTCGTAGACGCCGTCACTGGAGCGGTGGCCGACCTCAACTCAGTGGTGTCACGGCCCGAACCTTCGATCGAACACCTGGCGGGCGTCAGAGTCGCGAGGTACTCAACATCCATGGCGATGACGAGGCTGACCTCGGGGTTGAAGGACGCTAGCGCAGGCACCTCACCGAGGCAGCTGACGTCACTCCCGGAGGAGGTCGAGGAGGAGGACGTCGTCCCGCCCATGGTTAGGCAGGAGTCGATGGCGCGGTCAAACCTATCATAGCGTGCGGCTATCCTACGCTCGCTGGCTTGTAACAACTCCTCCACCTGGCGAAGGAGTTCCTTGTGGCTGTCGTTCATGGTGGATGGTGAAGGTAGGTGGGTGGGGAATTTCGGAGGAAAATTTGTGGAAAAAAAATTCGGAAGGGTGGAAGGATGGCTCTGATACCAGGTGTAAGGCTCGCTCTAGGATTCGTATGGATTAACAAGACAATGATCCGGATACAATGATTCAACCAGGAAATTAGAACAACAGAGAAGCAAGGATGGGAATCAGAGAAGCAAGAGGATGAGAGATGAGCCGTTTGCCACCGTGATCCTTCGGATGCCTTCCTCGTTCGGCGCCTCGGCCATATGTAGTTTTGATGAGTCCACCTTGCGATGAGTGGGCCATGCCCCATGTAGACGGTACCGGTGCCAGCCCAGGTGCAAGCCCATGTCGATGTACAAGGAGGGGTCCCTGACACCCCTCCCTCCTTGAAACACGGCTTGACCCCAAGCCGTAGCCTTAGAATACCCAAGAAGCTCTGAGCCGCCAGGGTCCCACTGAATGTCAAGTTGTAGTACTTCTTGGAATGCAGAAATTAAAAACACCAGGGCGAAATTTAACTTCTAGTACCTAGATGCCATTAGAGTCGAGAGGGTTAAGGAGATAGCTGTAGCTGTTATTGGTGATTTAGTAGATAATGGCGGTCATTGCACCCCTCCCTACTTGAGAGACCACTTGTTGACCAAATGCCAGGAACAAAAACAGTGTGGGCCTTCCATCATACCAGCAGAAGAAACAACGGCTCGAATTATCTTCATCTGACAACTCCTTAGTGATGAAACCAACATGAAAACAAGGTGTCCAGGCAATAAGCATTTGCATCC
Organism: Avena insularis; assembly: GCA_023614405.1. Lineage (NCBI taxonomy): Eukaryota > Viridiplantae > Streptophyta > Magnoliopsida > Poales > Poaceae > Avena > Avena insularis. The sequence goes on along the minus strand of CM042690.1, from coordinate 257,073,313 downwards.
TATTCGATGGTTCAAGAGCCACCTCACGGGCCGAATAGATAAATCATGATCCCTAGGAATGCTGCTAGTAATCGAACAATAAGCTATGGATGGTGGCGGGTTGGAGGCTGCTCATCAAGCAAACACATTAGAATGAATCCATGGGATAACCCGGGCATGACCTCCATCTACTGTGTTTTCTGAATCAGCATAGTTGCATATACCCTCTTGAAGGAGGAAGAATTCTCTATCCACCATGTATAATTGAACTCTCTTTGAGTAGGATGCATCATATAGAGAAGATGTAGTGCATCTAACATGAATTGGTCCATATACTGCTTGAAAGCCCATGTAGTTTAGCACTATTGCATCAAACCTGTAGCTACCCTTATTGTTATGTGATATTCCTTGCGTCAATGCTCTACTAGTGCTCTTGCCCAAGGAGTGGAGTGCAGCTTATCTGAAAAGAACTCACATTGATGTACCGCTGCACCATGTAGAAAACCTTGTTCTTGGACTCCAATTTATTGCTCTCACAAGGTGTACCGTCACTTGCACTAGAGATGCCAGAACAATGCGCTCCCATATCAGCAGGATATACAACAATTGACTTAGGCCACTTGAGCGGAAAAAGATTCACGTTGATAGTTACTCTGTTAAAAGCATCTCCTTCTATTCCACTTCTATCAATACGTATATCTTGCGAACACACAATGTGACCTCCACTTCCGGTGAGCTGCAGTTCAAGCACGACCACTAGGAAAAAATTGGATGAAAAAACACTTGGGAACAGGTGCCAAGTTGAACATGCAGCCCTAACTTGCATCTGACTGCCAGTGAAAAAATACCCAGGCAAACAAGATGTATACTGATCTGCACAAGAGAACTAATCATACAAGACATCTGCTGGCGGTCCAGAATTCCATGGTGGCAGTACCCATTCATCACAGGGTCTGAACGGGAAATTGTTACAAGACCACATGCACAGGAACATACCAATGTAAAGCTCTTCTAGCCACATTAAACACTATCTTCATCTTACTTCCGGTGACAAAATTCCGCCAATAAGAAGCATCCACGAAAACTCAAGGCTGCAAAGTTGCCTTGTCAAGAGAACTATCAATATGATCACGGGTATAGAACCATTTGACAATAGCTTCAGTTCAAAGCTTCTGACCATAACTAGCAACTGGAACCCAGATATAGTGCATGGAAGCCAAACAAAAGTAGTGCAGTATACATAGGCTGAGTGCACACAATCATTAGCACACCACAAATATTCAAGAAATGAGAGCACCTCATCCAGATATCTCAATTCACTGGAAATGCACATGTCGATGATGATGCAACAATCACTACAGCTGAAGAGATTACCAGAACTGCACTGTCGAGATGGTTTCATGACAACATCACTTCGAGACTCACAAGCATCAATTTCCATGAACGATGGCCATGGCAGGGGCCGTGTCTCGTCTCCATCTACATGAGCGTCCATGAAAGAAGGCCATGGCATGGGCCGTTGTACAGGGATCTTGCCTATGATGCGCTGACTGCAACTCTGCTTGAAAATCTGACTATTGTAGAGTTGCTGCAAATGAACCATAGGTGCAAAAACCGGTGGCGCAGAGACATCCGACAAGACCAAGGGCACCGGCAACCCGGACCTTTGTTGGTGTCGAACGTTTTGGTCGAGTCGTGCGAGGATGTAACCAATATCGGAGCGGCCACCGGGTGTTGGGGTAGGCAATCCATCGAACAGGTGGCGGGCGTCGATGTAATGCCACTGATGACTTCATCAGCAAGAGTTCCGTCACTTCTTGCAGCTGCAGCAAGTACGGGAATGATGTCGATGATGGCCGTGGGTGTCGTAGACGCCGTCACTGGAGCGGTGGCCGACCTCAACTCAGTGGTGTCACGGCCCGAACCTTCGATCGAACACCTGGCGGGCGTCAGAGTCGCGAGGTACTCAACATCCATGGCGATGACGAGGCTGACCTCGGGGTTGAAGGACGCTAGCGCAGGCACCTCACCGAGGCAGCTGACGTCACTCCCGGAGGAGGTCGAGGAGGAGGACGTCGTCCCGCCCATGGTTAGGCAGGAGTCGATGGCGCGGTCGAACCTATCATAGCGTGCGGCTATCCTACGCTCGCTGGCTTGTAACAACTCCTCCACCTGGCGAAGGAGTTCCTTGTGGCTGTCGTTCATGGTGGATGCTGAAGGTAGGTGGGTGGGGAATTTCGGAGGAAAATTTGTGGAAAAAAAATTCGGAAGGATGGAAGGATGGCTCTGATACCAGGTGTAAGGCTCGCTCTAGGATTCGTATGGATTAACAAGACAATGATCCGGATACAATGATTCAACCAGGAAATTAGAACAACAGAGAAGCAAGGATGGGAATCAGAGAAGCAAGAGGATGAGAGACAGAGCCGTTTCGCCACCGTGATCCTTCTGGATGCCTTCCTCGTTGCAGCGCCTCGCGCATATGTAGTTTCTGATGAGTCCCTGCTTGCAGATGAGTGGGCCATGCCCCATGTAGACGGTACCGGTGCCAGCCCAGGTGCAAGCCCATGTCGATGTACAAGGAGGGGTCCCTGACATGCAACCTGTCACCCCTTGCCTTTCTTGCACGACCTCGTGGATTTGCAGCCCCACCGAGCCCGACTTCTAGAGCTTTTGTCTTTTGATTTATGTTCAGTGAAAAAACCAAAGATCAAGGATGGAATTTGTTCAGGTTCATGCATGGCTGCTAAGATGATCCTGACACCGATCGATCGCCACAGCAGTCTAACTGAAGACCAGTGCTGGTACTGGACTAGGAGAGAAGAGACGCGACACCGGCCGCAGCAGCTTGCATAATAGGAGCAACATGCTTAGGGAAAAATACCGTTTCCTCTCTCCTTTTACTCCTCCTCTTCTTCTTTTTCTTCTTCTCTTTAGGAGGGAGAGGCTTTAAAGGAAGCTTCTCCATATACCCTGGTTTATTGTTAGAGACAATAGAACAAACTTCTTTTGATTAATAAGATCAAAACACATATTAGTCATGTCATATTTTGGTAAAATCTCATCTTTTATAATATTTTGTATGTAAGTATTTGTGTGGCAATTATCAACACAATAAAGATGACAACCATGCATGACGCTATTCATACCAAAAGCACTCATATCTACCAAAGAAGTTTTTCTTGATAACTCTTCATACCCCAAAAATAATGTAAGTTCATCATGCTGATTAGGAGTGATCATGTCATCACAATACAAACTTGCAGTACTCATTGGATTTGAAGGGCTATTATTATAGCCTGGGCATTGAAAATTGAAATGACCCACTTCAAAGCAAAGTTCACAAATAAAAGGATAGAGGGCACACACTTTTTTTACCAAGATCATTTAGAGCCCTATACCACGTTCTAGTTTTTTCATTCCCGTGGGTGATACAATATTCTTCTTCAATTTGATTATTCTCGCAAGGTCTATGTATTCCACAAAAATTAACATGCTTATAAGAAGTAATACTTTCAGAGGTTTGAGCATGTTTATTGCTATCATTAATAACAATTTTATTTTCCATGCAAGTGTCTTTATAAGGCTCATGATACATGTTCCATTTTTATTTAGGAGCATTAATATGAGAAGCAAAGGTTCTATAACAATCAACAAGAATTTGAGGATCAAGACCATATTTAGCACTAAGCTCTTGAAAATAAGCAGTTTCGGTGAAAGACTTAATGCAATCATACTCATAGTTTATACCTGGTTCTTTACCTTTGTTGTTATCCCAATCTTAGGTATTGCTTTGAATTGTTTCAAGAAGATCCCACTTAGTTTTGGCCTCCTTACTTGTGAAGGATCCCTCTAAACAAGTATCTAGATAGTCCTTGTAATGTCCTGAAAGCCTTGCATAGAAATTATTAATAACAATATTATTGGAGAGCTCATGAATGGGACATTTGAGCATTAGTGACTTCAATCTCCCCCATGCTTGGGCAATACTTTATCCATCATGTGGATGAAAATTATAAATGTAATTCATATCTTTATGAATTTCATGAGGAGGATAAAATTTAGAGTAAAAGAGAGATTCAAGTTCCTTCCACTCCAAATGATGAGGATCATCTAGTAGCTCATACCACTCCCTTGCTTTGCCCTTAAGTGAAAAAGGGAATAGCTTCCTCTTAACCTGGTTCATTGAAATACCTGCACACTTGAACAACTCGCATAATTCGTGTATAAAGAGTAAATGATCACCAGGATGGACAGTTCCATTTCCCAAATAACAGTTGTTCATAACACGTTCAACAATTTTTATAGGTATTTTAAAAGATATGCTTTCAGTATGTGGATTTAAAATATCACAAGTATCATTAGAATTACCACATATGGAAGATAAAGTATCATCAGAGCAAATTTTCTTCTTTAAAGCTAGGGAACTAAAAAGATCATTTTCATAAAAACCAACTTCCCCAAGCTTAGACGTTTCCATAGAATTAGTAACAAAGGTGTTCAAAAGATTCATACTAATAACATTGCTATTAGCATGCAAAGAAAGTTCCATGGGTTTTTTAATTTTCTTTCAGACAATTCATGTTCTACATTAGGAAAAATACTAAAACGCTCTCTAATTTTGTTGTTGTTTTCCATTAAGCCTAACTAGTGAAAAAAAGAAACAAAAAGACAAAATTGCAGAATCTAAAGGAAATAACTTCGAGCACTCACACCGGAGGATGTGAGTACTTGTTACCTTACCTCCCCGGCAACGGCGCCAGAAAATAGCTTGATGTCTACACACTTCTATTCTTGTAAACAGTTGTTGGGCCTCCAAGTGCAGAGGTTTTTAGAACAACAACAAGTTTTCCCTGAAGTGGATCACCCAAGGTTTATCGAACTCAGGGAGGAAGTGGTCAAAGGTATCCCCTCTCAAGCAACCCTGCAATCAAAATACAAGAAGTCGCTTGTGTCCTCAACACACCCAATACACTTGTCAGGTGTATAGGTGAACTAGTTCGGCGAAGAGATAGTGAAATACAAGTGGTATAGATAATTATAAGTGGTAACAGTGATAGAAAATAGCTTAATGGCGTGGAAAATACTAAAGTAAAACTAAAATAAAGATAGAAGCAAGCAAACATGTAATAGATCTAATAGCAAACGGTGTTTCAGTGCTTAGAAACAAGGCCTAGGGATCATACTTTCACTAGTGAACACTCTCATATACATATATTCTTCTTTATGATACTACGCTGAACTACTCTCTGCTTGGACACTCTAATCCATGGTAGGGCTATAACAACACACCTCAAAGTAAGCCTTTCCCATCTAGATAACCCCACAATGTCACCTTGAGCACTAGATGGTTCCAACAAACACCACAATTTCATAAAGACATCCAACTCCAAATATAACTCATAACAAGTATTTGAAATCTCTAGCCTAAGTGCCACCATGGTGTGCACACTGTCAACTTCACACACATGGGGAGAGAAGCGATCTATTAAAGCACTTGAGTAGCAAGGTAGATCTATAAATTACAAGCTCATGACCTTAATAAGATCATGCATAGAGAGAGATGAACACATAGCTATCGGTAGAACCCTTAGCCTCGAGGAAGAACTACTCCCTCATCATCATGGGAATCAGCAATGGCAATGGAGATGGTGGTGGAGATGGCTCCGGGGGCACTTCCCCGTCCCGGCAGGGTGCCGGAACAGAGACTTTCTGTCCCTCGAATCTCCTCTTCGGTGGCGGCGGTGCTATGGAACTTTTTGTGGCTGGAGGCTTGACGATTTAGGGTTTTTGCATCGGGAGGCATCTTATAGGCGAAGAGGTGATACATTGCAAATATATCTATAATTTTTGATGTTCCATGCTTGGTTTTATCCACTTTCTTGTGTTTTGTTCCAACTTTGGAGTACTTTTCATATGATTTCTTGGACTAACCTATTAACAAGAGCCACAGTGCGTTTGCCTGTTTTTCTGCTGTTTTTGGTTCCAGGAAAGTCAGAAAATGAATATTCTCGGAATTGGACGGGACAAAAGCCAAAGTGCCTATTTTTCCGGAAGGGATCAAGTGCCAGAATACGAGACGGAGAAGGGACAGGGAGCCACCACACCACCTGGCCGCGCGGCCAGGCCTGGCCCGCGCCAGGGGGTGGTGTGGCCGCTCCCGGCACCCCCTCGGCCTCTCCTTCCGCCTATATATTGCCCTTGGGACAAAAACCCTAAGTACCCGATCAAAAATCCACGAAAGAGTCTGTAGCCGCCGTCATCTCCATCCCTAGATCGGGAGGGATCTGAAGCTCTTCCCGGCACCCTGCCGGAGAGGGGAATTCACCCTGGAGGCCTTCTTCATCACCATGCAAGCCTCCGGTGTGATGCGTGAGTAGTTCATCCTTGGACTACGGATCCATGTAGTAGCTAGATGGCTGGTTTCTCCTCCTTTGTGCTTTCATGTTTAGATCTTGTGAGCTCCGTTCATGATCAAGATCATCTATTTGTAATCCATACATGTTGTGTTTGCGGGGATCCGATGGATATTGAGATACTATTTCTGATTGATTATTGATTCTATCATGTCTTTATTATTTGTGATCTTGCATGCTTTCCCTTGTTAGTAGCTATCTTGGCCAAGTAGATGCTAGCAACTCCAAGAGTTAGTATTTATGCTCGATAGTGGATTCATGCCTCTGGTAATCTGGGGAAGTGACAGAAATCTCTAAGGTACTAGATGTGCTGTTGCTACTAGGGGGAAAACAACAATCCTTTGTTCATAGAACAATCGTATTGTTTACTTTACATGCAGTTCGTAAAGCAATAATCTGTTGCTTGCAACTTAATACTGGAGGGGGTTCGGATGATAACCTGAAGGTGGATTATTAGTCATAGATTCAGTTGGATGGCGGTCTATGTATTATGTTGTAATGCCCAATCAAGTCTCAAAGGAGTCAAGATGATTAGTATATGCATGTATTGCTTTCTCAGTGTTTGTCAATTGCCCCGCTGTAATTTGTTTACCCAGCATGTTAATCTATCTAAGGAGAGCCACCTCTAGTGAACTATGGATCCCGGTCCCTTTTCTTTACATACAATCTATAAACTGTTTCTGCTTTGTGTTTACTTTCTGCAAACTTTTACTTCTTTCCATTCGATACATTTAATCCTTTGTTTTCCGCAAAACACGGTGAGATTGACAACCTCATCGCAAGTTGGGGACAAAGTTCTGTGGTTGTGTTGTGCAAGTCTCCACGTTGCTACTAGCACCGGTAGTGCGCCCTGCCAAAGCTTAGCTAGTAACACCTTTGGGGTGTTTCCTTGCTCCTACTGGTTTGATTAAACCTTGGTTTCATAACTGAGGGAAAACTTACTGTTGTGCTCATCGTACCTTCCTCTTGGGGTTCCCAACGAGCTCTACGTTGAAAGTCGAGCGCATCAAGATTTTCTGGCGCCGTGCCGGGGAGTCAAGGACATCTTCACAAGGGGAGTCCCTCATAACCAATCTCTTTACTTTGTTGTTTTTGTTTTGCTTAGTTTCTTTTTGCTTAGTTTGCTTGTTTTGTTCTTCAAAAAACACAAAAAAATTAGTTTTACTTGTTTGCTTTCTTATTTGAAAACCCAAAAAAATGACTACTCTTGAAAACACTAAGTTGTGTGACTTCACTAGCACCAACAACAATGATTTTATGAGCACACCTATTGCTCCACCTGTGGCTAATAATACTTTCTTTGAGATAAAACCTGCTTTGCTCAATCTTGTTATGAGAGAACAATTTTCTGGTATTGGTAATGAAGATGCTGCTTCCCATCTAAATAACTTTGATGAACTTTGTGAGATGCAAAAGCATAGGGATATAGATGGTGATATTATTAAGCTGAAATTGTTTCCTTTCTCTTTGAGAGGAAAAGCTAAAGAGTGGTTGAATTCCTTAACTAGGAATAGTATTGATTCTTGGACTAAATGCAAAGATGCTTTTATTGGAAAATACTATCCTCCTGCTAAGATTATACCCATGAGAAGTGAAATAATGAAGTTTAAACAACTTGACAATGAGCATGTTGCTCAAGCTTGGGAAAGAATGAAATCTTTGGTAAAGAATTGTCCCACTCATGGACTGACTGCTTGGATGATCATCCAAACTTTTTATGTAGGATTGAACTATTCTTCAAGGAACCTATTGGACTCAGCTGCTGGAGGTACCTTTATGACCATCACTTTGGGTGCTGCAACAAAACTTCTAGACAATATGATAGTTAATTATTCTGAATGGCATACTGAGAGAGCTCCACAAGGTAAGAAGGTAAATTCTGTTGAGGAAACTTCCTCCTTGAGTGATAAGATTGATATTATTATGTCTATGCTTGTTAATGGGAAAGCCCATATTGATCCAAATAATGTTCCTCTAGCTTCTTTGGTTGCTCAAGAAGTGCAAGTTGATGTGAACTTCATAAGAAATAACAATTTTGGCAACAATGCTTATGGTGATAATGCTTATAGGAACAATTTTGGTAACAACAATTATAAGCCATATCCTCCCAACAATGGTAATGCTTATGGAAATTCTTACAACAATAATAAGAGTGCTCCCTCTGAACTTGAAGTTTTGCTTAAAGAGTTTATTAGTAAACAAACTGCTTTCAATAAAACTATTGAGGAAAAACTCTCTAACGCTGAAAGAAATATAGCATCTTTAGCTGAAGCTCAAACTACTTTGAATAAAATGGCTGCTAAACCTGAAACTAATGAGAATCCCTTTGCAGCCACTAATGCTATACAAGTAAGAATTGATGAAAATGTTAGACTATTAGCTGAATTACATGCTAAGTGGGAAAGAGAAGATGAAATTGCTAGAAACATTAGTGTTTCTACTATCACCACCACTAGTGTTGAGGCTACTAATAATTCTACTACTTTAGATGATAAATTTGATTTTGATCTTGATGGTTGCAATATCTCTGAAGTTATTAAGTTCCTACAAAAGCTTGCAAAAAGTCCTAATGCTAGTGCTATGAACATGGCCTTTACAAAACACATTACCGATGCTCTCATAAAGATTAAAGAAGAAAAGATGAAACATAAAACTTCTATTCCTATAAAACAAGAAGATAGTTGGGAACCCATCATTAATATGAAAGTGAATGACTTTGATTTCAAAGCTTTGTGTGATCTTGATAGTAGTGTTTCTATTATGCCTAGAAGGATTTATGATATGCTTGATTTGCCTCCTCTTGAAGATTGTTATTTGAACGTCCCACTTGATGCTAATGCTAAAAAGAAATTCATGGGGAGTCTTAATGATGTTCTTATTATGGTTAATGATTCCTATGTCCCCGTTGATTTCTATGTTTTGGATGTTGAATACAATGCTTCTTGTCCTATTACTTTGGGAAGACCCTTTCTTAGAACTGTTGGTGCCATCATTGATATGAAAGAAGGCACCATTAAATATCAACTCCCACTCAAGAAAGGTATAGAACACTTCCCTAAAAAGAGACAAACGATTTCTTTTGCTTCTCCTATGAAAACAAAATTTGGTCTTAATGCTTCTTCATTTGAGAACACTTGATTCTTTCTTTGCTTCTTATGCCTAACTTAAAGGCGTTAAAGAAAAGTACTTGTTGGGAGATAACCCAAGAGTTTTAGTTTACTCTTGGAAGTTATTACCTCTGTAATAACCTCTCCTTATCCTTTTTATTTGCTTTTTGTGCCAAGAGTAACCTCTAATGAGAGTGAAGTAATGATTGGGAAAGTTGTTCTCCTGAAACAGAATTTTGTGCTTCACCGTAAAAATTCCTGAGAGAGCTCTGTATGTGGGATTGAGCTGTAATTGTTTGTGCTTCTGCCCCAGGTTGCTATCTAACTTTCGTTAGTTCAACACTCTTTGATTTGAGCAACAGAAGGTCTTCGAAAAAATTCGTCTTTACCTGCTGGTCTGTTTTGACAGATTTCTGCCATTTTCTGCATTTGCTTCTTGTGGGTTCTTTTTTGAGTTCTTTTGGGGAATTGAGATTTTTGAGGGAAGTTCTACAGTATCTAGTGTTCTAATGGAAGTTTATTTGGTGTTATAACTGAACATTGAGACTTATTTATCTTAAGTGCACTAATGTTGCTAATGAGATTGTGTGAAGTTTTGTATGAAGGAAAATTTTCAGGTGTATGGAAGGAATGAGTAATGAGATGAAGGATGGACTAAAGCTCAAGCTTGGGGATGCCACCCGTGTCACCCCAAGGAATATCCAAGAAGTACAAGCATCAAAGCTTGGGGATGCCCAAGGCATCCCCTTCTTCATCAATAAAAATTTCAGGTTTCTTCCAAACGCTTCATTTTTATTGTTTCATGCACAGTTGTGTTTTTCTTGGAGCGTCTTCCTTTTCGTTTTCGTTTTGGTTTTTAGTTTTCTTGGTTTTCTTAGTTTTCTGAATAAGTTGGTTGGACCCCCTCTTTCATACATTGGTTTTCAATTAGTTTGGTTTGGTTTGGAAAAGAGTAGGAAAATTCATGCTTATGTGGTAAAAAGAGCTCGTTTTTGACTATGGCTATGCTTTGTCATGCCATGCTAGATATTGTTTTGGCTTTATGCTTAGTATTATTTGCTGTAGCATGACTTGTTATAAACAATTGAGATTGCTTAATGTGCCTTGGATGAATCATGCGTTGTTTTAGCATATTAAAGCATAGTATAGTGGTATTCTCCTTTGATGCTTTATTTGGGTTGACTTGGCACATTCTCACACCATGTTATGACTGTCACAAGTCACCATAGCCTTTATGATCCTTTAGTTTTCAACTTGTAGTATCACTTTATGTTTTGATCAATGATGTTTTGGTGCTCTGCATGATTATGGCCATTATTGCTCTCTTAGTTTGTCGGTCCCAGTCTTTTGCTAGCCTCCACAACAAGGTATGAGTTCCACTCATGCATCCAACTCCCTAAACCAAGTTATTCCAAAGAGTCCACCATACCTACCTACTAGCTTATGCTATTCCAAGTATATTCATGCTTTTGTTTACCTTCCACTTGTTATGAGAAAACTAGTGATTAAAGCTCTCACGAACTTGATGGCACACTTTACTTTATTGCCTCTAATAAACTTGAACCATTGGGTCCTTCTTTGTTGCGTATATGCTTGCACTTTATAAGTTGAAATTAGCAGAACCATGTTTCATGGGGAATGCTTTCAACATTGCACTTGTACTTTGTACCCCGTTGATATCATGTTTTTTTGCTTACGGATCCCGGCGGTGTGAAATAAAAGTGGAACTTGTAAGATCATGGAGTTTGTATGTGTGTAAGAGAAACGCCTGGGCCGCTAGCCTAAGCCATGCCTAATCATGGTGGAAACTTGCAGCATCACCATAATGAGCACTCTATGAAGCATCCTCAATAAAAACCTATGCAAATAAAAAATAAAAAGATCGCTGAGATGCTCATTATCTGCTTGCCTTGTCATTTTGATTATGGGAAAGCTCCGGTATCATGTGCAAGGGGTACCCCGTTGGTGTTTCTTAATGATACACATATACTTACAATGACAAGATCTTACTCGTGACTGAAGTTGAGTAGCATGAGGATCGGTCTTCATAAGTAAGGGGCATGAGATTTCGGTTTATAACTTGTCAAGCATATCCTCTTAGTTGTGTCACTTTAACCTTAATCACCTTCAAGATGCTTATGATAGGGGCAATGAGAGCTGAAAGCTATAAGTACCATAATTTTTGGAAGCTCTTTATGAGACTTGAATCCCTACTTCCTTTTACAACGGCTTTTCTTCCACCATTATATTGAGTCTCCACCTTCTATCTTTATGCACTTACTTTGAGAGCATAGTGGCCATTCTTAGTTCTATGTGCATTGTCCCAAGACTAGTTGATTGATGCATAACTTGTTATTGCTTGTTTTAAACTATTGTATCTAGTCACTCTTATGAACTTTGAAGGTGTCCTATGCATTTATATTTGCTACTCTATTGAGGGAGAAGCAGAATACTATTATGCTATGTTTTCTTTATGTGAAACAAACAAACGTCTTGCAAAGCATTGTTATTCATGAATCTTTTGTTTGTGCCTTTTCATGTTGCATCATAGTTTCTTTGCTTATTGCTAGAACTTTGTCTTTCATATTATGATTGAAGTACTATGATCCCAGCTTTGAATGTTTTACAAATACTTTGATCAAGTCTTTGATGGTGCATGTCACCTCAAAAATTATTCTTTATTTTTATCACTTACCTACTCGAGGAGGAGCAGGAGTTAAGCTTGGGGATGTTGATACATTGCAAATGTATCTATAATTTTTGATGTTCCATGCTTGGTTTTATCCACTTTCTTGTGTTTTGTTCCAACTTTGGAGTACTTTTCATATGATTTCTTAGACTAACCTATTAACAAGATGCTGCAGTGCCAGTTGCCTGTTTTCTACTGTTTTTGGTTCTAGGAAGGTCAGAAAATGAATATTCTCGGAATTGGACAGGACAAAAGCCAAAGTGCCTATTTTTCCGGAAGGGATCAAGTGCCAGAATACGAAACAGAGAAGGGCCTGGGAGCCACCACACCACCTGGCCACGCGGCAAGGCCTGGCCCGTGCCAGGGGGTGGTGTGGCCGCTCCCGGCACCCCCTCGGCCTCTCCTTCCGCCTATATATTGCCCTCGAGACGAAAACCCTAAGTACCCGATCAAAAATCCACAAAAGAGTCTGTAGCTGCTGTCATCTCCATCCCTAGATTGGGAGGGATCTGAAGCTCTTCCCGGCACCCTGCCGGAGAGGGGAATTCACCCTAGAGGCCTTCTTCATCACCATGCAAGCCTCCGGTGTGATGCGTGAGTAGTTCATCCTTGGACTACGGATCCATGTAGTAGCTAGATGGCTGGTTTCTCCTCCTTTGTGCTTTCATGTTTAGATCTTGTGAGCTCCGTTCATGATCAAGATCATCTATTTGTAATCCATACATGTTGTGTTTGCGGGGATCCGATGGATATTGAGATGCTATTTCAGATTTATTATTGATTCTATCATGTCTTTTTTATTTGCGATCTTGCATGGTTTCCGTTGTTAGTAGCTATCTTGGCCAAGTAGATGCTAGCAACTCCAAGAGTTAGTATTTATGCTCGATAGTGGGTTCATGCCTCTGGTAATCTAGGGAAGTGACAGAAATCTCTAAGGTACTAGATGTGCTATTGCTACTAGGGAGAAAACAACAATCCTTTGTTCATAGAACAATCGTATTGTTTACTTTACATGCAGTTCGTAAAGCAATAATCTGTTGCTTGCAACTTATTACTGGAGGGGGTTCGGATGATAACCTAAAGGTGGATTATTAGTCATAGATGCAGTTGGATGGCGGTCTATGTATTATGTTGTAATGCCCAATCAAGTCTCAAAGGAGTCAAGATGATTAGTATATGCATGTATTGCTTTCTCGGTGTTTGTCAATTGCCCCGCTATAATTTGTTTACCCAGCATGTTAATCTATCTAAGGAGAGCCACCTCTAGTGAACTATGGATCCCGGTCCTTTTTCTTTACATACAATCTATAAACTGTTTCTGCTTTGTGTTTACTTTCTGCAAACTTTTACTTCTTTCCATTCGATACGTTTAATCCTTTGTTTTCCGCAAAACACGGTGAGATTGACAACCTCATCGCAAGTTGGGGACAAAGTTCTGTGGTTGTGTTGTGCAGGTCTCCACGTTGCTACTAGCACCGGTAGTGCGCCTTGCCAAAGCTTAGCTAGTAACACCTTTGGGATGTTTCCTTGCTCCTACTGGTTCGATTAAACCTTGGTTTCATAACTGAGGGAAAACATACTGCTGTGCTCATCGTACCTTCCTCTTGGGGTTCCCAACGAACTCTACGTTGAAAGTCGAGCGCATCAAGAGGCAAGGTAGGTGGGCGGCCAAGGGGCCCACACCACCTGGTGGCGCGGCCAGGGCTAGCCCGCGCCACCATATGGTGTGGCCACCCTGTGTCCCCTCTCCGTCTCGTCTTCTGGCTCCGTGAGTCTTCCGGTAAAATATCGACTTTGGCTTTTGTCCTTTCCAATTCCGAGAACATTGATTTTCTGACTTTCCTGGAACCAAAAACAGCAGAAAATAGGCCACTAGCACTGTGGCACTTGTTAATAGGTTAGTCCAAGAAAGTGTATAGAAAGTACTCCAAAGTTGGAACAAAACACAAGAAAGTAGATAAAACCAAGCATGAAACATCAAAAATTATGGATACGTTAGCAACGTATCAGTGTTCCTATGCTCTTGTCATCTTTTGTGAAGATAACTTCACGAGAGGGAGATTTATTAGGTCCTAAGGATAGCACCAAATATAGGAACATGGTTGGCGCATTGCAATATTTAACTCTTACAAGGCCTAATATATCATATGCAGTTAACAAAGTCTGCCAATATCTACATGCCCCTACTACTATTCATTGGACAACTACCAAGACAATACTAAGATATATTAGTCATACACTAAGCGTTGGACTGACATTTGTGAGGTCAAGTTCTATACTTGTGAGTGCCTTTTCAGACGCAGACTAGGATGGTTGTGTTGATGATCGTTGCTCAACTGGAGGCTTTGCTGTGTTCTATGGATCAAATTAATTCTCTTGGAGTGTTAAGAAACAAGATATGGTCTCCAAGTCTAGCACTAAAGCAAAATACAAGGTAGTGTCCAATGTAGTAGCTGAAGTGATATGGGTTTAGTCTTTACTTGCAGAACTTGGTGTTAAATCAACTCAAGTACCATGCCTATGGTGTGATAATTTAGGAGCGACATACTTGTCAGCTAATCTTGTTTTTCATGCAAGAGCCAAGCATATTGAGATAGATTTTCACTTCGTCAGAGAACGAGTGCTGAATAAACAATTAGAGATTCTCTCTTCATCTCTTTAAAAAATCAAGTAGCTGATGGTTTTACTTAACCACTTCCTGTAAGAAATTTTATAGAGTTTAGACATAAACACAACTTGTCTAAGTTGTGATTAAGGGAGGGTGTTAGAGTTAGATTCGGTTATGGTTCTATACCGAACCAAACTAGACTAGGACTCCTTCCCTATCCTTGTAAAGACATGATGTATTCTCAGCATATAAATATACGCGTTGAGGGCTCTCGGAAATCAACCGAGTAGACCTGTTGCAAACTGCCTATTAAGAAATTTTACAGAGTCATCGGTGAGGAGTGAGCCAAGGGTGGTGAGAAGGCTCTCAACTAGAGAGGAAGTGGAGATTTTTTTGATAATGGGCGCTTTATTACTTAAAAGCTTTAAGTTATTACACCCAGCCTCTGCATAATTAGGATGCACACAGCCGATAAGATTACAAAATATCAATATAATCCCTAAAACAAGGCAAAATACATGTGACACCCCTGAGATTAGTGTTAGACAAATCCCATACCTCTGTCTGATATAAGCCTAACCTAAATCTCGGAAGCATATAGAGAAAGAATCGGTAACATTACAGTGACTCTATGACACAAAATTTATTATAGCAAGCTCATATCTGAGCAGAGAACCAAAATTATTACATGTAGAGCTCACTGACCACAAACATCAATCAACGGAAGTAAAATTATGCTATTAAGTATAGCAAAGTTAACAAATGTCCTAAGAGGCCTAAAGCATAACGATGACATCCCATTCCATAGATTCCAATTGCCGATCGGGAACCCCAAGCTACTCATCAATGTCGATGTCGTAACAAACTCATCTTCTATGGTAACACTTACCTTCTGGAAAAGTATCAACAAATTAAGGCTGAGTATAGGGTGTACTCTGCAAGACTTATGTCTGGTGGGGTTATTTTGCCTAAAGGTATCTTTCCTTGTAAAAGAGAGAGGAGTAGAAGCTCGACTAAATAGATCATTTTAAAAGGGGATAAGAAAACGATATCTTTTGATATCCACCGAATCTTTATCAGCTGAACCTAAGAACTAGGATCACCCCCTCAATCCTTCAGGAAGCATCCTTAGAACACACTTCACCTACTTGCCAAGTTTTATGATTAGGTTAAACTTCTCTATGATCTTTGAATCCATTCCCAAGTCGTCCATAACCCTGGACATGGCTTTTCGAAAAGATTAATACCCTACAGGGGTGCACAACTTTACCCACATGTACTAACCTTCTCTTAATGCCACTAGTAGAAGCCCTCTTTCTTGGAAGGCCGACAGAGGGTGGTTAGACACGACCTTTACCTTGCTTTCGCTGAGACCATGAGTCACGCCCTAAGGAGATGCCGCCATAACCGGTCAAGTCCCGAAGTCGGTCCCTAGATATGTGCACAGGGTTCAAGATTACGGAGTCCCTGCTTCTCTTGTTCCCGGCCATGCTTACCTACCTAGATGAATGCACCTCCTTCATCGCCTTCGAGAACAACTAGAATCCATATGTCAAATGGAACGCCCGAACTATGTGACTCATGGAATCTACTAGTCAAGTTAGTTGGTCGAGGGGGTTTCCAGGCCCCTGTGTGGCTGTACGCTCGTCTTGGTTCAAGAGGCAAGAACTCAGGTCCTCGTGGTGGCAAGTATGGGACTGCAAAAACCACAACTCGATGTGGCCTCCCATACAAGCCTTAACATGTTTAACTTTCATCTCTGATCATAACACGTCATCCTATCCAACTAGGTTCATTCATAGCTCTGATTCATCAACTAGATGGACCAGCGGTAACAGCTAAGCTTGGCTAAGCACAATAGATATAAATATCTCTAGCGAAGCTCATAAGCCAAACCCTAGTTATGCTAGGAGCAGTGGACCAGGGAGTATATGCTACAAAGGTAACATGCATCAGATAGGATTACTCTATCTATCGATAAAAGAAGTTGAAATCGTATGCACATGGCCAAAATGAAATACTTTGAAAGCATAGGATTTTATCATGTGTGAGGATATGCTTGCCTTTGCCTGTTGATACTCTTATATAGATCTCTAGGATTCATCAGATGGACTTGTTAGTTGATAACCTTCGATGGTGTTGATCTTGATCTTCAATCTTGGACTCGATCTCGCTGCTCACACGAGAAGAAGGAGAAACACCAGAAAGGAAAGCAACAATCAACACATGGCATCAATGCAATGTCAAGTAAGGATGATGATATGATAGGTTAAATTGCATTGAAATATTACCCTAAAACATGCTTATCTATTTGAACGGGGTCCGAGGGGGGCAAACCCTAGAACAAGGGGAACCTCAAAATCATCTACGGGGTTCAATTGGTTCTTCTAATTAAACTTGCAATTTAAGTTGCTTAACAATGTATGATTATAAGTCTATTGTGTAGATGTCATTTTTCTGAACATTTTGATATATTATACATATTTTTATGACTTAAAATGAATTAGTTATGAGTTTTCCCAATTTAATTCCATTTTTAAACAATTAAACATTTTTGGAATATTAAATTATTTTCCATCTGGCCCCACATGTCAGATATTTATTAATTTCAGAAATGAATTTCCAAAATGAGTAAAACCCTGACAGATTGGGCCCACCTGTCAGCATTTCTATTTATTAAAATAATTATAGAAAACATTTTAAATAAAAAGAAAATAGGGGATTACTGCATCAGCATGACGTCATGCAGACGTCAGCAATAGCAGAGCCCCCAGGTCGAGCACGAATCTCTCGATCTGCTGCACGCGGGAGCTTGTGGGTGGGCTGGTTAGAGAGAGGAGATCAAGGCGGACTCGGTGGTGGCAGCGCCGCCCACTTTTGGTCATAGGAGCAAGGCACGCGATGGCGGCGAGTGGCGGCGGCAGATGCTCGATGGGTGGCAAACCAGAGGGCTAGGGAGGAATCGGAGGGCACTGAGAGGTCGAGCATCTCACTAAGATTGTGACGAGAGGGTTGGCGAGGCGAGGCATGGTCAGTAGCGGCGGCGATTGACCACGGTGGCCGTCGGTGAAGACGATGATAGTGAGGTCGATGGAGGCAAGCAGGATCGATTCCCTTGGGGAGGTGGATGAGTACACCACGAAGAGTCTCATTGGCATCACGGCGGGGCGAGGGGAAGCTTGAATCAGTGGTGCGGAGCGGCGACTGTGAGCTAGGGTTTCGACCGAGGAAGTAATTGGAGAAAAGAGGGGACTAGGGTTTGTCTCGGCAACACTAGGGTACTTGTAGATGACCAAGACATCGGTAGTGGTGATCTTGGCGCATGGCAAGCATCTCGGCGGGGTAGGGATGGCACCAACGATGATAGCAAGGTGCTCTCCGTCATCGTCGATGAAGACGAAGCAGGGAAAGGGGCCAAGGTGGTACGGGGTCGTGATGGGCTGGAGATGGGCCGAGGTGGGCCACGGGGAAGGTTGCGAGACGGGTTGCTGCTGGCCGTTAGCTGCTGCGCACGGGCAGAGAATAAGAAAAGAGGGGAGTGGGCTGCTGGGCTGCGATCTGCTTAGGTTTAGCTGCTGTTTTTATTTCGAAAAACCTTTTCTTTTTCTATTTCTTTTTTTGTATTTCAATTTCAAATCTATTTTGAACATTTATGAAATACTAGAGGGTTTTCAAAAATACCTGAAAACACTAAGGGGCCCTTAGAACAATTTGGGCTCCATAACATTTTGTATTTTCAAAATACAAAACCATTTTGAATGGATTTATGAGAGAGGGAAGTTAGGGTTTAGGATTTTTGTTTTCTTTGCTTGCATGCATTTTAAAATATGATGCCCATTCTATGCACAAACAATGTTTAATTACTATTTAATAGAACTAGGGTTGTTACAGTTCTATCCCCCTTAACGGAATCTCGTCCCGAGATTCGTAGGTACGAAGATAGAAGGAACATGGTTATACTAGACTTCGACGATCTCTTTGAAGAGGTTGATCCTCATCCCCATGGATGGATGAAGCGCTTCATTTTTTGAGGTTTCTGCACACACTACAGAAGAGAGGGAAGGACACAGAACCATAAACAAAGTATCTCATGGTCAACTCATGGATAGATGTTCCATAACATCTCTGAAGCCAACGAGCATGAAACACGTCAAGGTAGCAGAGAAAACACGAGCAGATGGTTTCAAGGTGTTAGATAGCCGGTCTTCATAAGGATTGAGACCATGGAGCTTCAGAAGAGTTTAAGCTTCTGAAAAGGAGAGCATACAACAGAAAGAACACGAGCACAGACTTCGAAAGATGAAACTCTACTAGACGGCTTAATTAGAGCTTCCAAGGTACGGAGACATGGATAACCAAGTTGTTGAACTACTTTTGATATAGAAGGATCACTCTTCATTCAATAGAAGGTCAAGACAAAAGGGTTCTTTTGGTGGAGAGGACTCGTAAGAGTCACAAGGAACATGTAGCAAGAGCAAATTTTGATTATCAAAACCATAGTCACTCTTAGAATATGTTTGAGGAACCGAAGGAAACTCTTTATTCATCCAGGTCTATCAAAATCTTTGCCAAAGATCGTGATATCACTTTACACCACCAAGATGAATATATATAAGAAGATTCCTGATGACACGAGGAAAACAAACTTCATTCTTAGACTTCAGTTACTTGGAACAACAATGTGCTTAGCAACATAAAAGGGTCTGGAGGATCGACCGATAGACATTTAGCAACTCTACTTTAAATGTTCTCCTTGATGTTCGAGAAAGTGGATATCAAGTAAAGGTCAGACTTGGGATACGAAGGAAACCATAAGCACAACTCCTATAATAAGTCATAGAAGAAGCCTTATGAGGAGTGGTTCACTACAAGAAAAGTTGGCTTTTACAATGGACGATTTTCGTGGTTGAAGGTCCGTTTTTCATGGCTAAAAAGTCTTCTACGACGGATGCCCTTTGTGGTAAAAGCCCCATCACAAAAGAATCTACCACGGTTTTTTCTGACTGTGGTGGATCACAACCTTCAGCCAGGAAAACTTGTTCCGTCGTAGATCTGTTCGCCAGCCGCATTGACTGTTGACGTCATGCAAAATGCCACGTGGCACCCGCTGTTAATGGCCAGTTACCACCGTTAACAGTCACAGAAACTGTGGCAGAAGCCTGGCCCAGACAAGGCCTGCTAATTGTTAAGTGGGCCAGCCCACGAGAAGAGCCCAATAAGATTATGGCCCTTTACTCTCACGTCGTGTACTGTTTGATGTGGCCAATTAATGAATCCATCCAGGGCTCGTACGATTTTAGGCCCGCTACTGTTTCGGCCTAAAGAATGCTCACTTTGGTAGAATAATATGTGGCCCATTAGGGGCCTGCGCCAGAATCTCAGGCACTGTTAAGGCCTGCAGGCAGCCCGTTACTGTTCCTATGGCCCGTGGGGTTCGCTCTTGTTCTACCCATTTACTGTTATGGCCTTTTACATTCCTGGGTTGCTAGTGTTAGGATCCTTTATTGTTCTGGCCTTTTACTGTTTTGGCCTTCTACTGTTCCGGCCGTTCACTGTTTAGGCCTTTTGCTCTTATGGCCTTTTACTATTCAAGCCATTTATTGTTCAGGCCTTTTACTCTTCTGTCCATTTTACTGTGTGGACCCTCTACTACGCGGGATTTTTACTGTTTAGGCCTTTTACTGTTTCAGCTCTTTACTGTTTGGGTATATCAATATTCGGGCTCATTACAGTTTGGGCCCTTTATTGTTCTCGCCTGTTACTATTCAGCCCTGTACATTTTCAGGGCCTTGGCCACTTATGAGGCCCACCAATATTCTAACCTGCCACTTACGGCCTTTTTGTGTTTATTTGGCCCATCCATCGCCCAGCATATTTGCGTATTCTATAACTATGGCGAAATTCTGGTTTTAAACAGTCCGTTAATATTTCAGCCCGCTAACGGGCGCGCTAGGATCACCCTATTACATCAATAGATGTTTTTTGAAATTTATTACAGACCAGACTTTCAACAAAAACAATATGAAGCATTAAAGATACATCACGAGACATGTGTTGGAACAGGGTTTCTACTACGGAGCTTACATCCCCATACAAGTAACAACTGACATACCATGACAGCTGCAGAAGATATTATCAAGTAGATGGTCCGTCAAATCTTGTTGATCTTTTAGTTCTTGTATCTGTTCACGTGTAATCGTGATTATTCCATCTATTTGCTATGTTTCTTGTTCAATTAAATCAATTGTTTGGAGTGCAGCTGTAACACCTCTTTCTGCTGGAAAAACTGAAACCGTGGGCCGATGCAAGCAATAATCATTATCACTGCTGCTTTGTGAAATGACCTCAATACTTAACATAGGATTCCTCCCTTCTGCCCCCATAGCTTCATGTGCAGCCTGAAATAAAGAAAACAAGTCAGCACAGCATGCAGATACGTTGCTAATGTATCCATAATTTTTGATGTTCCATGCTTGGTTTTTATCTACTTTGTTATGTTTTGTCCACACTTTGGAGTACTTTTTATATACTTTCTTGGACTAACCTATTAACAAGATGCCACAGTGCTAGTTGCTTGTTTTCTGCTGTTTTTGGTTCCAGGAGAGTCAGAAAATGAATATTCTCGGAATTGGACGGGACAAAAGCCAAAGTCAGTTTTTCACCTAGGGGGACACGGAGCCACAATACGAGACGGAGAGGGGCCAGGGGCCACCCACACCACCTGGCCGCGCGGCCAGGCGCACCAGGGGGTGGTGCGGCCACCTAGGGCACCCCCTCGGCCTCCTCATTCGCCTATATATCGCCTCCGATACAGAAACCCTAAGTACCCGATCAAAATTCCATGAAAGAGTCTGTAGCCGCCATCATCTCCATCCCTAGATCAGGAGGGATCTGAAGCTCTTCCCGGCACCATGTCAGAGGGGAGAATTCACCCTGGAGGCCTTCTTGATCACCATGCAAGCCTCCGGTGTGATGCGTGAGTAGTTCATCCTTGGACTACGGGTCCATGTAGTAGCTAGATGGTTGGTTCTTCTCCTTTGTGCTACCATGTCTAGATCTTGTGAGCTCCGTTCATGATCAAGATCATCTATTTGTAATCCTACATGTTTTGTTTGCGGGGATCCGATGGATATTGAGATGCTATTTCTGATTGATTATTGATTCTATCATGCCTTTGTTATTTGTGATCTTGCATGCTTTCTGTTGTTAGTATCTATCTTGGCCAAGTAGATGCTAGCAACTCCAAGAGTTAGTATTTATGCTCGATAGTGGGTTCATGCCTCTAGTAATCTGGGGAAGTGACAGAAATCTCTAAGGTACTAGATGTGCTATTGCTACTAGGGATAAAACAACAATCCTTTGTTCATAGAACAATCATACTGTTTACTTTACACGCAATGCGTAATGCAATTATCTGTTGCTTGCAACGTAATACTGGAGGGGGTTCGTATGATAACCTGAAGGTGGATTATTAGTCATAGATGCAGTTGGATTACGGTCTATGTATAATGTTGTAATGCCCAATCAAATCTCAAAGGAGTCAGGATGATTAGTATATGCATGTATGCTTTCTCGATGATTGTCAATTGCCCCGGTGTAATTTGTTCACCCAACATGTTATCTATCTTAAGGAGAGCCACCACTAGTGAACTATGGACCCCGGTCCTTTCTTTTATCATCAATCTACAACTGCCATCGCTTTACATTTATTTTCTGCAAGCTTTTACTTTCTTCCACACAATACATTTAATCCTTTGTTTTCAGCAAAACCGGTGAGATTGACAACCTCACTGTATGTTGGGGGCAAAGTTCTGTGGTTGTGTTGTGCAGGATTCCAAGTTGGCAACAACACCTTGGAGGTGTTTCCTTGCTCCTACTGGTTCGATAACCTTGGTTTCATAACTGAGGGAAACTTACTGCTGTGCTCATCATACCTTCCTCTTAGGGTTCCCCAACGAACTCGTTATTACGCGAGTCAACAAGTATTTTTCTGGCACCATTGCCGGGGAGTCAAGGACATCTTCACAAGGGGAGTCCCTCATAACCAATCTCTTTACTTTGTTGTTTTTGTTTTGCTTAGTTTACTTTTGCTTTGTTTGCTTGTTTCTTTATCAAAAACACAAAAAATTAGTTGTACTAGTTTGCTCTCTTTATTAAAAACACAAAAAGATTAAGTCTTTCTATAGTTGTTACCTCTTAGCTCACCATGTTGATCCCTAAATTCACCCTGAAAGATCTTTCAATAGGTAGTGGCTGTATAATTGGAAAAGATAATATTGAAGAATTCTTTAATCATGTTAGTAAGCATGAGGATATTGAGGATATATCCTTTGTAGAACTTGCTCCAAATTACGAAATTGCTGCAGCTTCTTTGGTTCACATGTTGGAAGCTAGGTTTGTTAACCTTAACCCCTTAATGCAAGTAATGTTTCTTAAACTTAAAGAAATTGAGGACCCTGAAAAGAGAGATTTTATTCTAGAAACTTTGCTTAAAGAATTCTATGATGTTGCCAAGGAAGCTAGAAAAGTCTTTGAATGTTTTAATATGCTAGACTCATGTGTAGATGTTGTTGGTACAAGACAAAATATGAACAAAAGCGAACCTAATGGGGAGGAAATTAAGATACCAATACCTTTCAAACTTGTAGCAATGCATGAAGCAATAGAAAAGAATCTTGATTGGATTGTTCCTGAAAACCCGTTTGATGAAAATAGTGAACCCAAGAGCGTTGAGAGAGGATCCTCTAGAACTTATTTGGATGAGATATCTTGCCTTGTTGAAGATATTTCTGGTATTTCTCTTAATGATTCTTCATTTGAGAACACTTGATTCTTTTTCTTGCTTCTTATGCCTAACTTAAAGGCGTTAAAGAAAAATACTTATTGGGAGATAATCCAAAAGTTTTAGATGAGTCTTGGAAGTTATTTATTCAGTAATAACCTCTCCTTATCCTTTTTATTTGCTTTTTGTGCCAAGAGTAACCTCTAATGAGAGAGAAGTAATGATTGGGAAAGTTGCTGTCCCGGAACAGATTTTTGTGCTTCACCGTAAAAATTCTTGTAAAATCTCTGTACGTCGTTTTGAGGCGTGAATATTTGTGCTTCTGCCCCAGGTTGTTATCTAACTTTCGTTAGTTCAACACTTTTTGATTTGAGCAACAGAAGCTCTTCGAAAAAAATTGGTTTTTACCTGCTGGTCTGTTTTGACAGATTTCTGCCATTATTTGCATTTGCTTCTTGTTGGTTCCTTTTTGAGTTCTCTTTGGGGAATTGAGATTTTTGAGGGAAGTGCTTCAATAGCTTGTGTTTTAATGGAAGTTTTATTGGTGTCGAAACTGAACCTAAATACTTATTATCTTGAGTGCACTAATGTTGCTAATAAAGACTGTGTGAAATTTTGTATGAAGGAAAAAATTTCAGGTGTATGGAGAGAATGATGTAATGAGATGAAGAATGGACTAAAGCTCAAGCTTGGGGATGCCACCGCGTGTCACCCCGATAAATATTCAAGAAGTACAAGCGTCAAAGCTTGGGGATGCCCAAGGCATCCCTTTCTTCATTAATAAAAATCTCAGGTTTGTTCCAAACACTTCATTTTTATTGTTTCATGCACATTTGTGTTGTTCTTGGAGCATCTTCGTTTTTTTTTTTTTTTCGTTTGCTTGGTTTTCTTAGTTTTCTTTAATAAATTGTTTGGACCCCCTCTTTCATACATTGGTTTTCAAATAGTTTGGTTTGGATTGGAAAAAGAGTAGGAAAGTTCATGCTTAAGTGGTAAAGAGAGCTTGTTTTTGATTGTGGCCCATGCTTTGTCATGCCATTCTTGATATTGTTTTAGCTTTATGCTTAGTGATCTTTGCTATAGCATGACATGTTATAAACAATTGAGATTGCTTAATGTGCCTTGGAAGAATCATGCATTGTTTTAGCATATTAAAGCGTTGTATTGTGGTATTCTCCTTTGATGATTTATTTGGGTTGACTTGGCGCATGCTCACACCATGTTATGACTATCCCAAGTCACCATAGCCTTTATGATCCTTAGGTTTCGACTTGTAGTATCACTTTATGCTTTGATTAATAATGTTTTGTCGCTCTGCATGATTATGGCCATTATTTCTCTCTTAGTTGGTCGCTTCTAGTCTTTTGCTAGCCTCCATAACCAAGTATGAGTTCCAATCATGCATCCAATTCCTAAAACCAAGTTATTCCAAAGAGTCCACCACACCTACCTATTAGCATTTGCTATTCCAAGTATATTCATGTTTTTATCTACCTTCCGAATTAAACTTGTTATGAGAAAACTAGTGATTAAAGCTCTCATGAACTTGATGGCACACTTTACTTTTCTTGCCCTTAATAAACTTGAACCATTGTGTCGTCTATGTTGTATATGCTTGCGCTTATATGTTGGGGATTAGGAGAACCATGCTGTCGTGGGGAACGCTTTCAACATTGCACTTGTACTTTGTACCTAGTTGATATCATGCTCTTCTGTCTATGGATGTCGTCAGTGTGAAATGAAAGGGGAGCTTGTAAATCCATGGAGTTATGTATGTGTGTTAGAGAAACGCCTGGGACGTCGGTCTAATCCATGCCGTCATGGTGGAAACCTGCAGCGTAACCATAATGAGCTGTCTATGAAGCATTCTTCTTATAAAAAAAGATTCAGATATTGAGAAAAAAGAGAAAAAGAAAAAAAGGGATATGAGAAAAGAGGAAAGAGAGAAAAAAGCACCATTTTCCCATGGTAAATAAGAAGATTGCTGAGATGCTCGTTGTCTTCTTGCCTTGTCATTTTGATATGGGGATTCTTCCGTATCATCGGGCAAAGGGTACCCCGTTGGCGGTTCTCTATGATACACTTGTACTTACTATGACAAGAACTTACCGGTAACTAAACTTGAGTAGCATGAGGAGCGGCCCTCGTATTCAAGGGACATGATATTTCCAACTTATACTTTGTCAAGCATTTACTCCATAGTTTGTTCACTTTAACCTTAATCACTTCAAGATGCTTATGATAGGGGCAATGAGAGCTGAAAGCTAATAAGTACCATAATTTTTGGAAGCTCTTTATGAAACTTGAATCCCTACTTCCTTCTATGAAGGCCTTTCTTTTACTTTTGTGTTGAATTTCCACCTTCTATCTTTATGCACCTATTTTTGAGAGCATAGTGGCCACTCTTAGTTCTATGTGCATTGTCCCAAGACTTGTTGATTGATGCATAACTTTGATATTGCTTGTTCTTAAACTATTTGTATCTAGTCACTCTTATAAACTTTGAAGGTGTCCTACGCATTTATGTTTGCTACTCTATGAGGGGCAAGCTGAATGCCACTATGCTATGTTTTTTTATGTGAAACAAACAAACGTCTTGCAAAGCATTGTTATTCATGAATCTTTTGTTTGTGCCTTTTAATGTTACAACATAATTGCTATGTCTTATTGTTAGAACTTTATCTTTCATGCTATGTTGAAGTACTATGATCCCAGCTATCAATGTTTTACAAATACTTTGATTAAGTTTATGATGGTGCATGTCACCTAAAAAATTATTCTTTCTTTTTATCACTTACCTACTCGAGGACGAGCAGGAGTTAAGCTTGGGGATGTTGATACGTTGCTAACGTATCCATAATTTTTGATGTTCCATGCTTGGTTTTTATCTACTTTCTTATGTTTTGTCCACACTTTGGAGTACTTTTTATACACTTTCTTGGACTAACCTATTAACAAGATGCTGCAGTGCCAGTTGCCTGTTTTCTACTGTTTTTGGTTCTAGGAAAGTCAGAAAATGAATATTCTCATAATTGGACGGGACAAAAGCCAAAGTCAATTTTTCACCAAGGGGGACACGAAGCCAGAATACGATACAAAGAGGGGCCAGGGGCCGCCTACACCACCTGGACACGCGGCCAGGCCAGGCCTGCGCTAGGGGGTGGTGCGGCCACCTAGGGCACCCCCTCGGCCTACCCTTTCGCCTATATATCGCCTCCGATACAGAAACCCTAAGTACCCGATCAAAATTCAACGAAAGAGTCTATAGCCGCCATCATCTCCATCCCTAGATCGGGAGGGATCTGAAGATCTTCCCGGCACCCTGCTGATACGTCCATTTTGCATCACTATTCTATGTCATAATTAACTATTATTCATTGATATATTTCGTATTGAGAGGTGATACTTATGTTATTTCATCTGTTCTTGCATGGTTGATGACTTTTGGAGCATGGACCGCTGCAGTCAGGATTCTGATGGAAAAGGTGTTGTTTGGAGGAAAAATTCAAGGTCGTAAAATTGGGAAAATATACGGAAAATCCTATTTTTCCGAAGAAGAAGGAAGCCGGGGGCTGGAGATGGGCCAGGGGCCCACACCACCTGGCGTGGGCCACCCCTAGCGCCACTGTGTGGTGGCCGCCTGGTCCACCCTCGCACTCCCTCGGCGATATTATCCTCCCGAAACCCTAAGACTCGGGGAGCGACCATAGAAAGATTCCGCCGCCTCTACGGGGCGAAAAACACCGAGAGAGAAAGATCTCTCCGGCAGACAGATTTCTGCCGGGGGAATTCCTTCCCGGAGAGGGAAGATCGTCACCATCAACACCACCATCAAGCTGGACTTCATCGGGATCATCATCATCATCATCACCACCATCATCATCATCAGCACCCTCATCACCATCTCCATATTGCTGTAACAATTGGGTTGAATCTTGCACAGTTCATAGGGGAAACTTTCTCGGTGTTGATTACTCTTTGTAGTTGATGGTATTGAGTGAACCATTGAATTATTGTTTATGTTCAGATTGTTATACATCATTATTCCATCTCTGATCATGATCCATATGATGTCTTATGAGTAGTTCGTTTTGTTCTTGAGGACATGGGAGAAGTCATGTTGTTAGTAGTGAAGTTGTGTTGAGAAAGATTCAATGGTTTGATATTTAAGTTGTGGTGTACTTCTTCTAGTGGTGTCATGTGAACGTCGACTACATGACACTTCACCTATATGGGACTAGGGGAATGCATTGTGTATTTGGCTACTAATCGTAGGGGTTGCCGGAGTGACAGAAACCTAAACCCCCGTTAGGAAACCATTGCACAAGGGACATAAGGGTCTTAGAGTTTAAAGCTGTGGTTAGGTTTCTACCTTAATTACTTTCTCGTACTTACGGATGTTTGCAAGGGGTATAATCACAAGTATGTATTAGTCCTAGGAAGGTAGGTACATTAGCACATGTTCACCCACACAACACTTAGCAAGCTAAAGAAGATTAATCAACTATATGAAGTGAAAGCACTTGACAGTCTTCCCATGTGTCCTCGAGAACGTTTGGTCATCTTAAGTAATACAACCGGCTTGTCCTTTGCTGTTTAAAGGATTGGGCCACTTGCTGCATTTATTCCTACTGTCTTTTATTTACTCGTACCTTGTTTACTTGCTTTATCAAAAACCCCTAAAAATCCGTTTGCTAAGTATTTGCAGAGAATTCCTGATCCATACCACTAGCCAAAGACCTTCGCTCCTCGTTGGGTTCGACACTCTTACTTATCGAAAATATCGCGATACACCCCTATACTTGTGGGTCATCAAGACTATTTTCCGCACCGCTGCCGGGAGTGAAGCTATTGGAGAGTGGAACTGGTAAAGGAAACTTCTACTGTGAGTATTGTTTACTTCTGCTAGTTGCTTTATTTTTGTTGTGGATAATTCGCTGAGTTTCTTATTTGGTAATGCTACTACCACTGCTAAGGTAGTAGATAAGCCACCACCACCTTTTGAGAAAGATGTTTTTAAAATATCTACAAGAATTATTGATCGTGTTATGGATAACTACTATGTTGGGGATGGAACTGTCCATCCCGGTGATCATTTACTCTTTATACACGAATTATGCGGGTTGTTCAAGTGTGCAGGTATTACTACAGACACGTTAAGAAGAAGTTATTCTCATTATCGCTGAAAGGTAGAGCTGAGGAATGGTATAAGCTGCTGAAGAATGGTCAAGCTCTTGAATGGGAGGAAATAGTACCTCTCTTTTATTCAAAATTTTATCCTCCTGGTGAGATTCATAAAGATCGGAATCAAATATACAACTTTTGGCCTCTTGATGGAGAGAGTACAACTCAAGCTTGGGGGAGATTGAAGTTACTAATGCTCAAATGTCCCATTCATGAGCTACCCAACAATATTATTATCAATAACTTTTATGCAAGACTCCCTCTACATGATAAGGATTTATTGGATGCTTCTTGTGCTAGATCATTCACTCGCATGGGAGAAGAAGCTAAATGGGATCTTCTAGACCGTATTCAAGACAATGTTGAAGCTTGGGAGAATGACAAAGGTAGAAAGTCAGGTATAAATTATGATTATGAATGCATTGAATCTTTTATGGGAACTGATGACTTTCAAAATATTAAAAATGCTTATGGTCTAGACTCTCAAGCTATTGCTTCTTATTTTAAGGCTTTTGCTTCCTATATTGAAGTGCCTAAAAAGAAGTGGAATAAGTATCATGAACCTTATAAATATGTTGCTAAGAGTGTTCCTGCAAGAAATGCTGAAGTTTATACTGCTAATCATGTTCTACCTAAACCTTACATTGAGAAAATGCCTTTCCCAGTTAAGATAAAGGAACATTCTATGATAGCTAGTATGGTTGATGAAAGTATGAATGAAGCTGTTGAACCTGATAAACAAATGGTTGATGAACCTATAATAGCAAATGTGAAAGACTTTGTCACTAAATATGTAGAAGAGGGACACACTATCCTTTGTAAGGATACCTCTAATATTGTTTCACAAAGTAGTGTTATGAGAGCTAGTATTCCTGTGTTTTCTGTTAGAATAAGTGATCATTGATATGATGGTTCTTGTGATAGTTATATTGTTAAGTTTATGCATGATACTGAAAGTTACTATGAGAGAGGGAAAAGTGTTCTTATTTATCTCAATAATATCAAGTTTCCCCGTTTTATGCTGAAAGTTTTTATGTTGCACTTGTTTTGCCTTCCTATGCTAGTAGCTTCTGGTTTCAACAACTTGTTTGTTTACAGAATTCCCTTGCATAGGAAGTGGGTTAGACTTAAACGTGTGTATTTTTGTTTCTTAATGCTCCCTTTCACTTCAATTCATATTCCTGAGTGAGCATCATCAAAATTATCATGCCCATCTTAATGGCTATAAAGAAAGAGCTTTTTGGGAGACAACCCAGTTTGTTTTTGTTTTCAGTTTGTTTTTGTTTATTTGAGTCTCGGAAGTTATTACTTCGTTAATAACCTCTTCTTATCCTTTTTGTTTGGTTTTTGTGTCAAGATCAACCTCTAATGAGAGAGAAGTAATATTTGGGGAAGTTGTTGTCCCGAAACAGATTTTTGTGCTTCACCATAAAAATTCGTGAAAGGTCTATGTATGTCGGATTGAGCTGTAATTTTTTGTGCTTCTGCCCCAGGTTGTTATTTAACTTTCGTTAGTTTTGCACTTTTTGATTTGAGCAATAGAAGATTTTCGAAAAAATTGATCTTTACCTGCTGGTCTGTTTTGACAGATTTTGCCACTCTTGCATTTGCTTCTTTATTCGATTTCCTTTTTGAATTATTTTTGGGTTTTTGGAAGGAGTTGCTACAGTAGCTTATGTTTTGATGGTTTTCAGTTAAAGTTGAACTCAAAAGGTTTTATCACCTCATATATACTATTATTGCCAATGAGAACTGTGTGAAGTTTTGTGTGAAAGAAATTTCCAGGTAGTGGAGAAAATGGTGTAATGAGGAAGTGAAGGCTTTTATGACTCAAGTAATAAGTGTATGAATATGAAGATATCGATGATATTCAAGTGGTGACTCCGAAAGAATCTACAAAGACCAAATTCAGAGACCTGCAGGGTCCGTTTTCAAATAGGTAACAGTTCTGGTAAGAAAAGTTCCTCAAAAATACAATCCAACTATATTTTTGTAGTTTTTAGCCAATAAGGAAAGTTACGAAGCGAAAGAGGGACGGAAACGGATTCAGGGTGGCTCACACCACCCTGTGGCGCGGGCCCATCCCTGGCCACGCCACCAGGTGGTGAGTCCACCCCGAACTCTGCCTTCGACTCATTTTCGTCCATTACCTTCCTTTTGTTATGAAACTTCGTAATATATAATCCCCCGAGGTTCGTATATCGTGTTATCATTGTGTTTTCGTTTCGATCTGTTTCTGCCAGGAACTATCTTTGAAGCATCATGGTGTCCGCCAAGGATAAGGGGAAGGAGCCTATGGAGGAAGATCTCCAAGACCCCAAGCAGGGGCTGGTACCTTTAGTTACTTGCCCTACATCAACGGAAGCCCTACGAGTCACTAAGGAGATCTGTGATAAGTACCAAGACTTGAGGAGGAAGGTGGACATGCTTCAATGGGAGAATAATAGGCTTCGCAAGATGTTGGAAGATTTCCTCACGTCAACTAAAAAAATATTACCACCACCATCGAAGGAGTAATTCGTCATCAGGTTTGGCATCCCCTTGGTTTGTTCCAAGCTTGGGGGAGTGTCGCGGTATCACATCACTATCTTCTATCTTTTTACCTTTTTAGTAGAGTCATATCATGAATAGAGAAGTTATTATGTAGGATGGTTTGCATTAAGGAAGTGTCCGCTCTCTCATTAGATATGTATCCCTTGGTGTGAGTTGCCGTTATGGAATATTAATGAGAAGTTCTATCATTTACTCTTTTGCATAGCTTATATTAGTTTTCAATTCCTGGTTATATGATTGATCTTGTTGTCAGTATTGGTATCACTTTGGTATCATTGAGTTAATTTAGTTGGTTTTGGCAAACCTGGCTCGGTCAGTAGCAACACTATTTTTGAGAGTTGAATGAAAAAGATAAAAGTACTCTAAAGAAATATAATTTCATCATCTTTCTTTCTTGATTTGCTCATAAGTTTAGTATTCTCTAGTTAAGATCTTTTGTGCTTCCAAGGAAGATTGCATGTTTGTCTTTATCACTTGTATGTTTGTTTGTTTCCTTCAACTCTTATACTTGCTACCCAGCCTTGCTAGCCAAAAACCTGTACTGAGAGGGGATTCTTCTCGTGCATCCACTTCCTTAAGCCAAAAACCTATGCCATTTGTGTCCACCATACCTACCTATTAGCATTATTGCTATTCCAAGTAAATTCTTGTTTTATCTACCTCCCAAATTAAACTTGTTATGTGAAAATTAGTGATTAAAGCTCTCACGAACTTGATGGCACACTTTACTTTCTTGCACTTAATAAACTTGAACCATTGTGCCCATCTATGTTGCGTATATGCTTGCGCTTTGTAAGTTGTGAATTAGCAGAACCATGCTGTCATGGGGAACGCTTTCAACATTGTGAAGGAAAAATGCCTTGAGAGGCAATAATAAAGTTGTTATTATGTATTCCTTATATATGATAGATGTTTATTTTGGATGCTAGAATTGTATTGATCGGAAACATCAATACATGTGTGTTTAATAAACAAAAAGGGTTCCTAGTTATGACTCTCTTATAGACTAGCTTGTTGATTAACAAGATGATCAAGGTTTCCTGATCATGGACATTGGATGTTGTTAATAACAAGGTCACACCATTGGTGGAATGATGTGATGAACATTCATCCGAAGTATAGCATTACGATCAAGTCATTATGTTTATATTGCTATAACATCATACGAAGTAATCTTTATCCTTAGACCATGAGATCATGTTAATTGCTAACACCGGAAGAGTATCTTGATAACATCAAGCGTCACACTATAATAGGGTGACTATAAAGATGGGTTCAGTACTACGAAGGTGTTATGTTGAGGCTCATGGATCAAGAGTGGAATTTGTCAACCCCGATGACGGATAGATATACTCTGGGCCCTCTCGGTGATATCACATTGAGATAGCTTGCAAGCAAGTGATGTGATCACTAGAATGTTATATCACGAGAACGAGAAAAGAGTGCATGTCGGTAACGAGATCAAACTAGGTATGGAGATACCGATGATCGAATCTCAGACATGTAATATATCGCGAGACAAAGGGATTTAGTTACAAGCATTAAAGGTTCTCACGATCACAGAAGTCATCGTTGAATGTGTAGGAGTCAGTATGGATCTCCAGGTCCCGCTGCTGATTATTGATCTGAGAAGGGTCTCGATCATGTCTGCATTATTCGCGAACCGTAGGGCAACACACTTAAGAGTTACCGGACAGCATTTTGGAGCACATATGTTTCAGACGAAAGAATTGCAAAGCACAGGAATTGTTTCAATAGAAACCGGAAATTGTTTCGGGTGAGATTGCAGAAAGTGGTTCTGCATGAGATATTGAAATATTGCAAGGGGCTATATGTGAATTTTTGTTAATTAAAGTAATTAACAAAATTCTGAATAAATTTAATAAAAGAGTTTTATTAAATGAGAGAGCATTAAACTTGGAGAATTTTAATACATTTAAAGTGGAGACTTTAAAAGGGAATGTGAAGAGGCATTTTAATGTGGAGGGGTTACCACCACATGAATGGGGGAGGTGAGGGGTCACCCCCCCATGCGCCGGCCATGGAGAGAGGGTACCCCCCCTCGTCCTATAAAAGTCCACCCATTCCCTCCTTCATCCTCACACCTCCTTGTGAAGGATCTCTCGCCCCCTTTAGAATTATTCCCCCATGGTCTCGGATTAGCGAGATACATGTTCCCGGTGGCATTTCGTCTAGAAGGATTTGCTGCTTCCGCTAGATCGCTGGAGCGAGGAGGTGGAGGTTCACCTGTGGCTTGAACGTGTGTGCAAGTACGAATGCGTTGCTGAGTTGCGGCGCTCGAACTTCCTCACGATCTTGAGATCGGCAAGTGTACGACTACATCAATCACGAGTTCCTACTCATTAACAAAACTTGTTGTCTTCGAGGGTAAGTTCTTGTTGGATGTATGTCCACCCGTTTCTTTGTACCTAGTAGATAGATCTTGGCGTGTAGTTCACACCGTAGGAATTTTTTTGTTTTCTATGCTGCGGACCCAACAGTGGTATCGGAGCCTAATCTATGCGTAGGTGCTTTGCACGGGTAGTACACATATTTTTATATGTGGGCGATGATGATCATGTTATTGCATCTTCTATGTATTTTGGATATTGGTGGCATAGTGGGATGAAGCGGCCCGGACCAACCTTACATGTCATCGTACATGAGACCGGTTCCACGACTGACATGCAACTTGTTTTGCATAAGTGGCTGGCGGGTGTCTGTCTCTCCTACTATAGTCAATATCTGATTTACAACGAGTTGCTAATAATTTAGTTATCCTCGTTGTGGTTCATGTTCGTAGGTGAGACGGTTCTATCTCCGAAAGCCCTAAGTCACGTAAAACTTGCAATTGATAAATTAGAGGCGTCTAGTTTAGATCGTTGCTGGGCTAGTGTATTGATATGGTATTGTTGTAAGTAGATGTATGATAGATACTCTTACAACACACTCAACGTGTAAGTTCCATATACCTTGGCCTTACACACAAAGGAATGATAGAGATCATACCACGATGCAAATGATAGAGATCAAATGCATGGACCATATCATCTCACTTTACACATTAGATGTTAGCATCTTATACTGCTAGTTTGGCACTTTCTGTAGCATTGTAAGATGATCCCTACTTTAGATATCAAGATAAAAATGTGTTCTTCCTTGAGTATGCACCGTTTTGTGGATCGTGTTTCGAGACATCACGTGATGATCGGGTGTACTCGAATCTACGCTTTCATAGGGACGGGTGTAAGACAGTTTTACACACGCGAATACTAAGGTTCTTACTTGGCAAGCCTAGCATGTACAGACATGGCCTCGGAACACGGACCGAAAGGTTAAGCATGAGTCATATAGTTGATATGATGCCCATATAGATGCTCGCCTTTGAAGCTACATCAACTCACGTGATGATCGGACTTGGTGTAGTGGATTTGGTTCATGTAATCACCAAAAGGACACGAGGGATGTCGTTTTAGAGTGAGAGTTCATTAGTAATTTGCATTAGTTGAACTCAATCTATCATAAACTTAGTCTAAATAAACTTTACAAATTCTGTTGTAGATGGCACCACCTGCTTTTAATTTCAATGTGTTCATGGAGAAAGAGAAACTTGCTGGGAATGGTAGCAACTTCACCAACTGGGCTATGAATTTGAGGATTCTCCTCACTGCTGCACAAAAGAAATATGTGCTAGATGCGCCGCTAGGCCCCCCACCAGCTCCTGATGCCCCTGACGAAGAAAAGAATGTCTATGTGACTCGTCAGGAGGACCACAACTTAGTTCATTGCAGCATACTGTATGGGATAGAGCCAGAACTTCGAAAACGTTTCGAAAATGGCAATGCCTTTGATACCATGGGAGAATTGAAAATGATTTTCGATACCCATGCTACCTTAGAGAGTTATAATGCTACAGAAAAGTTCTTTAGCTGCATGATGGAGGAGAACAGCTCCGTTAGTGAGCATGTACTCAAAATGTCTGGGTACGCCGATAAGCTTGTGTCCTTGGGAATAACGATTCCCATTGACTTGGGCATACATCATGTTCTCCAATCTCTGCCACCTAGCTACAAGAGCTTCGTGATGAACTATAATATGCAGGGCATGAAGAAGACTCTTCCCTAGCTTCTGTCAATGCTTAAGACTGCAGAAGTGGAGATTAGGAAAGAACATCAAGTGTTGATGATCAATAGGACCACCGATTTCAAGAAGGACAAGAAAGGCAAGCACAAGGGAAAGAAGGGTGGCAAATCTGTTGCCACACCTGAAAAGAAACCCCGAGCTGGCCCTAAGTCTGACATCGAGTGTTACTATTGCAAGGGATAGCCATTGGGCATAATTGCCCCAAGTATTTGGCGGACAAGAAGTCCGGCAAGGCAAACAAAGGTATATGTGATATACATGTTATTGATGTGTACTTGACTAGTACTCATGATAGCACTTTGGATATTTGATACGGGATCGGTTGCTAATATATGTAACTCGGTTCAGGGGCTACGGAACAAGCGACAACTAGCAAGGGATGAGGTCAGGATGCGGGTCGGCAATGGATCAAAAGTTGATGTGATCGCCGTCAGGACGCTACCTCTCCATATGCCATAGGGATTAGTTATAAACCTAAATAATTGTTATTTGGTGCCTGCACTAAGCATGAACATTGTATCCGGATCGTGTTTGATGCAAAGTGGTCATTCCTTTAAATCTGAAAACAATGGTTGTTCGATTTATAAGAATGATATCTTCTATGGTCATGCACCTATGTTGAATGGTTTATTTCTGATGGATCTCGATTGTAATATTACGCATATTCATAATGTTAATGCTAAAAAGATTAAACTTGATAATGATATATCTACATATATGTGGCATTCCCGTCTAGGTCATATTGGCGTTAAACGCATGAAGAAACTCCATTCTGATGGACTTTTGGAATCACTTGATTTTGAATCATTTGATACATGTGAGCCATGCCTTATGGGCAAGATGACTAGAATGCCGTTTTCCGGTTCAATGGAACGGGCGACAGATCTATTGGAAATCATACATATTGATGTGTGTGTACCAATGAGTGTGTCGGCGCGAGGTGGATATCGTTATTTTGTTACTTTCACGGATGATTTGAGTAGATACGGGTATATCTATTTGATGAAACACAAGTCTGAAACTTTTGAAAAGTTCAAGGAATTTCAGAATGAAGTGGAAAATCATCGTAATAGAAAGATCAAATTTCTACGGTCTGACCGTGGAGGAGAGTATCTAAGTTACGAGTTTAGCACACACATGAAAGAGTGTGGAATAGTTTCACAACTCACGCCTGCCAGAACACCACAACGTAATGGTGTGTCAGAATGTCGTAATCGTACCTTATTGGATATGGTTCGATCTATGATGTCTTTGACTGACTTGCCACTGTCATTTTGGGGTTATGCACTGGAAACAACTGCATTCACTTTAAATCGGGCACCATCTAAATCCGTTGAAACGACACCGTATGAATTATGGTTTGGAAACAAACCTAAGTCATTCTTAAAGTTTGGGGATGCGATGTTTATGTGAAGAAACTTCAACCGGATAAACTCGAACCCAAAGCGGAAAAATGCGTCTTCATAGGATACCCTAAGGAAACGATTGGGTATACCTTCTATCATAGATCCGAGGGCAAGGTTTTTGTTGCCAAGAATGGATCCTTTATTGAGAAGGAGTTTCTCGCGAAAGGTGTGAGTAGTCGGAAGGTAGAACTCGAAGAGGTTATTGAACCTTCTCTTCATGAAATGGCGAGTGGCGCAGCACCAGAAGTTGTTTCGGAGTTGACTTCACCTAATGAAGAGAGAGCTAATGATATTGATCATGAAACTCCGAAAGAGGAGACTATCGAACCTCGCAGGTCAAGCAAGACACGTGCATCTCCTGAACTGTACGGCAATCCTGTTGTGAATTTCATGGTTGATGAAATTGATGACCCCGCGACGTATGAAGAAGCGATGATGAGCCCGGATTCCAACAAATGGATAGAAGCCATGAAATCCAAGATGGAATCCATGTACGAGAACCAAGTTTGGACCTTGGTGGACTTACCTCACGATCGAAAGGCCGTTGAGAATAAATGGATTTTCAAAAGAAAAACTGATGCTGATGGTAATGTGACCATCTATAAGGCTCGACTTGTCGCAAAGGGGTTTCGACAAATTCAAGGAGTTGACTACGATGAGACATTCTCTCCCGTAGTGATGCTTAAGTCGGTTAGGATTATGTTATCAATTGCTGCATATTTCGATTATGAAATATGGCAGATGGTTGTCAAAACTGCGTTCCTCAATGGTAATATTGAAGAAGATTTGTATATTATACAACCTAAGGGTTTTGTCGATCCTAAGGATGCTAATAAGGTATGCAAACTTCAGCGATCCATCTATGGACTGAAGCAAGCATCCCGGAGTTGGAATCTCCGCTTTGATGAGGTGATCAAAGAGTTTGGATTTGTCCAAACTTATGGGGAGGCTTGTATTTACAAGAAAGTGAGTGGGAGCAATGTGGCATTTATGATATTATATGTGGATGACATATTATTGATTGGAAATGATATAGATCTTTTAAACAGTGTTAAAAGTTATCTAAACAGCAAATTTTCGATGAAAGGCCTTGGTGAAGCATCATATATATTAGGCATTAAAATCTATAGAGATGGATCAAGGCGCCTAATTGGGCTATCGCAGAGTACATACCTTGATAAGATATTAAAGAAGTTTAATATGGACGAAAGTAAGAAGGAGTTCTTACCTATGTTGCAAGGCAAGACATTGAGTAAGACTCAAAGTCCGGCTATGGCGGAAGAAAGAGAGATGATGGATAAGATCCCCTATGTCTCGGCCATGTATGCCATGCTATGTACAAGACCGGATGTGGCACATGCTATTAGTTTGACTAGTAGGTATCAATCTGATCCAGGTTCGGAACACTGGATAGCGGTAAAGAACATCCTCAAGTACTTGAGAAGAACTAGGGATATTTTTCTTATATACGGAGGTGAAGAAGAGCTAGTCGCTAAGTGTTATGTCGATGCTAGCTTTGACACCGATCCAGATGACTCTAAGTCTCAATCCGGATACGTATTTCTCTTGAACGGAGCAGCAGTTAGTTGGAGGAGTTCCAAACAACCTGTGGTGGCTAGATCAACGACAGAGGCGGAATATGGTGCTGCTTCAGAAGCCGCGCAGGAAGCGGTTTGGATGAAAGAGTTCATTACGGAACTAGGTGTGGTTCCTAGTGCATTGGACCCAATGGTGATCTATTGTGACAACAATGGATCCATAGCCAACGCAAAGGAACCGAGGTCTCACAAGAATTCCAAGCATATTAAGCGCCGGTTTCACTCCATCCGCGAGCATGTCAAGGATGGAGATATAAAGATTTGTAAAGTACACACGGAGCTAAATGTAGCAGATCCGTTGACTAAAGCTCTCCCTAGGGCAAAACATGATCGACACTAGAACTCCATGGGTGTTAGATTAATCACTATGTGAACTAGATTATTGTCTCTAGTGCGAGTGGGAGACTGAAGGAAATATGCCCTGAGAGGCAATAATAAAGTTGTTATTATGTATTCCTTATATATGATAGATGTTTATTTTGCATGCTAGAATTGTATTGATCGGAAACATCAATACATGTGTGTTTAATAAACAAAAAGGGTTCCTAGTTATGCCTCTCTTATAGACTAGCTTGTTGATTAACAAGATGATCAAGGTTTCCTAATCATGGACATTGGATGTTGTTAATAACAAGGTCACACCATTGGTGGAATGATGTGATGAACATTCATCTGAAGTATAGCATTACGATCAAGTCATTATGTTTATATTGATATAACATCATATGAAGTAATCTTTATCCTTAGACCATGAGAACATGTTAATTGCTAACACTGGAAGAGTATCTTGATAACAACAAACATCACACCGTAACAGGGTGAGTATAAAGATGGGTTCAGTACTACGAAGGTGTTATG
The DNA here is from genome assembly GCA_023614405.1 of Avena insularis. NCBI lineage: Eukaryota > Viridiplantae > Streptophyta > Magnoliopsida > Poales > Poaceae > Avena > Avena insularis. The sequence continues at coordinate 257,033,990 of CM042690.1, read as the reverse complement.
TTGAGGCTCATGGATCAAGAGTGGCTTTTGTCAATCCCGATGATGGATAGATATACTCTGGGCCCTCTCGGTGATATCACATTGAGATAGCTTGCAAGCAAGTGATGTGATCACTAGAATGTTATATCACGGGAACGAGAAAAGAGTGCATGTCGGTAACGAGATCAAACTAGGTATGGAGATACCTATGATCAAATCTCGGACATGTAATATATCGCGAGAAAAAGGGATTTAGTTACAAGTGTTAAAGGTTCTCACGATCACAGAAGTCATCGTTGAATGTGTAGGAGTCAGTACGGATCTCCAGGTCCCGCTGTTGATTATTGATCGGAGAAGGGTCTCGATCATGTCTGCATTATTCGTGAACCGTAGGGTGACACACTTAAGAGTTACCGGACACCATTTTGGAGCACATATGTTTCAGACGAAAGAATTGCAAAGCGTAGGAATTGTTTCAGTAGAAATCGGAAATTGTTTCGGGTGAAATTGCAGAAAGTGGTTCTTCATGTGATATTGAAATATTGCAAGGGGCTATATGTGAATGTTTCTTAATTAAAGTAATTAACAAAATTCTGAATAAATTTAATAAAATAGTTTTATTAAATGAGAGAGCATTAAACTTGGAGAATTTTAATGCATTTAAAGTGGAGACTTTAAAAGGGAATGTGAAGAGGCATTTTAATGTGGAGGGGTTACCACCACATGAATGGGGGAGGTGAGGGGTCACCCCCCATGCGCCGGCCATGGAGAGAGGGGGTACCCCCCTCCTCCTATAAAAGGCCACCCATTCCCGCCTTCATGCTCACACCTCCTTGTGAAGGATCTCTCTCCCCCTCTAGAATTATTCCCCCATGGTCTCGGATTAGCGAGATACATGTTCCCGGTGGTATTTCGTCTGGAAGGAGTTGCTGCTTCCGCTGGATCGCTGGAGCGAGGAGGTGGAGGTTGTCCGGTGGCTTGAACGTGTGTGCGAGTACGGATGCGTTGCTGAGTTGCGGCGCTCGGACTTCCTCACGATCTTGAGATCGGCAAGTGTACGACTACATCAACCACGAGTTCCTACTCGTTAACAAAACTCGTTGTCTTCGAGGGTAAGTTCTCGTTGGATGTATGTCCACCCGTTGCTTTGTACCTAGTAGATAGATCTTGGCGTGTAGTTCACACCATAGATTTGTTTTTGTTTTCTATGCTGCGGACCCAACACATTGCACTAGTACTTTGTACCTAGTTGATATCATGTTCTTTTGTCTATGGATGTCGTCGGTGTGAAATGAAAGGGGAGCTTGTAGGTCCATGGAGTTATGCGTGTGTGTTAGAGAAACTCCTGGGCTGCTAGTCTAATCCATGCTGACATTGTGGAAACCTGCAGCGTAACCATAACGAGCATCTATGAAGCATTCTTCTTATAAAAAAAGAGTCCGATATTGAGAAAAAAGTGAAAAAGAAAAAAGAGATTATGAAAAGAGGAAAGAGAGAAAAAAGCACCATTTTCCCATGGTAAATAAGAAGATTGCTGAGATGCTTATTGTCTGCTTGCCTTGTCATTTTGATATGGGGATTCTTCCGTATCATCAGGCAAGGGGTACCCCGTTGGCGGTTCTCTATGATACACATATGCTTACGATGACAAGAACTTACGGTGACTAAACTTGAGTAACATGAGGAGCGGCCCTCGTATTCAAGGGACATGAGATTCTCAATTTACAAATTTTCAAGGCATATCCTCATATTTGATCACTTTAACCTTAACCACCTAAAGATGCCTATGATAGGGGAAATGAGAGCTGAAAGCTAGTAAGTACCATAATTTTTGGGAGCTCTTTATGAGACTTGCAATCCCTGCTTCCCTCTACGAAGGGCCTTTCTTTTACTTTTTTAGTTGAGTCAGTAAACCTATTCCCTTCTATCTCAGCAAGAATTTTGAGTTGTTGTGTTTCATTCATTCATATGATGATTTATTCGATCATGTTTCTTATGTTCCTTGTTTTGCACATTGCTCTTATCTTGATGTTTACTACTTTGAAAGCTATCATTGAAAACCAGTTATTTGTGAACTCTAGCAAATTATCAACTATTCTTCGACCAAGAGCTCAGTTTGCCATTACCAATTATGATTTACTTTATGTATCTTTATTGTGTTTCCTTTACTCATTGCAAGTTGAGTTATATAATAGTGAGTTGTCTTCTATTATGATCTATGTATTTGATGAATGTGATGCTTCTTGTCCATATTATTTTATCGACTCTTCACTCCATAAACCTGAGGTCATGTTTATTGAGATCAGTTTCGCTTGGGGACAAGCGAAGTCTAAGCTTGGGGGGAGTTGATACGTCCATTTTGCATCACTATTCTATGACATAATTCACTGTTATTCATTGATATATTTCGTATTGAGAGGTGATACTTATGTTATTTCATCTGTTCTTGCATGGTTGATGACTTTTGGAGCATGGACCGCTGCAGTCAGGATTCTGATGGAAAAGGTGCTGTTTGGAGGAAAAATTTGCGAAGATCAGAAAATCCGGGAAAATATACGGAAAATCCTATTTTTTCAGAAGACTAAGGAAGCCAGAAGGGGGCTGGAGATGGGCCACAGGGGGCCCACACCACCCCCTGGCACGGGCCACCCTGGGTCGCGCCACCAGGTGGTGTGGCCGCCCTGCTCCACCCCTGACACTCCCCTCTGGCGTATATTATCCTCCCGAAACCCTAAGACTCGGGGAGTGACCAAAGAAAGATTCCGCCGCCTCTGCGGGGCGGAAAACACCGAGAGAGAAAGATCTCTCTGGCAGACAGATTTCTGCCAGGGGAATTCCTTCCTGGAGTGGGAAGATCGTCGCCATCAACACTACCATCAAGGGACTTCATCGGGATCATCATCATCATCACCACCATCATCATCATCATCACCCTCATCATCATCTCCATATTGCTGTAACAATTGGGTTGAATCTTGAATAGTTCATAGGGGAAACTTTCCTGGTGTTGATTACTCTTTGTAGTTGATGCTATTGAGTGAACTATTGAATTATTGTTTATGTTCATATTGTTATACATCATTATTCCATCTCTGATCATGATCCATATGATGTCTTATGAGTAGTTCGTTTTGTTCTTGAGGACATGGGACAAGTCATGTTGTTATAGTGAAGTTGTGTTGAGAAAGATTCAATGGTTTGATATTTAAGTTGTGGTGTACTTCTTCTAGTGGTGTCATGTGAACATCGACTACATGACACTTCACCTATATGGGCCTAGGGGAATTCATTGTGTATTTGGCTACTAATCGTAGGGGTTGCCGGAGTGACAGAAACTTGAACCTCCGTTAGGAAACCATTGCACAAGGGACGTAAGGGTCTTAGAGTTTAAAGTTGTGGTTAGGTTTCTACCTTAATTACTTTCTTGTACTTACGGATGTTTGCAAGGGGTATAATCACAAGTATGTATTAGTCCTAGTAAGGTCGGTACATTAGCACAGGTTCACCCACACAACACTTAGCAAGCTAAAGAAGATTAATCAACTATATGGAGCAAAAGCACTTGACAGTCTTCCCATGTGTCCTCGAGAACGTTTGGTCATCTTAAGTAATACAAACGGCTTGTCCTTTGCTGAATAAAGGATTGGGCCACTTGTTGCATTTATTCCTACTGTATTTTATTTACTCGTACCTTGTTTACTTGCTTTATCAAAAACCCCTAAAAATCCGTTTGCTAAGTATTTCCAGAGAATTCCTGATCCATACCACTAGCCAGCACCTTATGCTCCTTGTTGGGTTCGACACTCTTACTTATCGAAAATACTACGATACACCCCCTATACTTGTGGGTCATCACCTGCCGGAGGGGAGAATTCACCCTAGAGGCCTTCTTCATCACCATGCAAGCCTCCGGTGTGATGTGTGAGTAATTCATCCTTGGACTACGGGTCCATGTAGTAGCTAGATGGTTGGTTCTTCTCCTTTGTGCTACCATGTCTAGATCTTGTGAGCTCCGTTCATGATCAAGATCATCTATTTGTAATCCTACATGTTGTGTTTGTGGGGATCCGATGGATATTGAGATGCTATTTCAGATTGATTATTGATTCTATCATGTCTTTGTTATTTGTGATCTTGCATGCGTTCTGTTGTTAGTATCTATCTTGGCCAAGTAGATGCTAGCAACTCCAAGAGTTAGTATTTATGGTTGATAGTGGGTTCGTACCGCTAGTAATCTGGGGAAGTGATAGAAATCTCTAAGGTACTAGATGTGATGTTGCTACTAGGGAGAAAACAACAACCCTTTGTTCATAGAACAATCATATTGTTTACTTTACACACATGAATGCATAATGCAATTATCTGTTGCTTGCAACTTAATACTGGAGGGGGTCCAGATGATAACCTGAAGGTGGATTATTAGTCATAGATGCAGTTGGATTACGGTCTATGTATAATTTTGTTATGCTGATGGCCCAAAATATATCGAGCTCGTTGAGGAACCCCAAAAGGAAGGTATGATGAGCACAGCAGCAAGTTTTCCCTCAGTGCGAAACCAAGGTTATCAATCCAGTAGGAGCAAGGAAACACCCCAAAGGTATAGCTAGCTAAACGATGGCAAGGCGCACTACCGGTGCCAGCAGCAACGTGGAGACCTGCACAACACAACCATAGAACTCTGTCCCCAACTTGCGATGAGGTTGTCAATCTCACCGGTTTTGCTGAAAACAAAGGATTAAACGTATTGAATGGAAGGAAGTAATAGTTTGCAGAAAGTAAACACAAAGCAATAAACAGATTATAGATTGTATGTAAAAGAAAGGACCGGGATCCATATTTCACTAGAGGTGGCTCTCCTTAAGATAGATAACATGCTGGGTGAACAAATTACAGCGGGGCAATTGACAAACATCGAAAAAGCAATACATGCATATACTAATCATCTTGACTCCTTTGAGATTCTATTGGGAATTACAACATTATACATAGACCGCCATCCAACTGCATCTATGACTAATAATCCACCTTCAGGTTATCATCTGAACCCCCTCCAGTATTAAGTTGCAAGTAACGGATTATTGCTTTATGAATTGCGTGTAAAGTAAACAGTATGATTGTTCTATGAACAAAGGATTGTTGTTTTCTCCCTAGTATCAACAACACATCTAGTACCTTAGAGATTTCTGTCACTTCCCTAGATTACCAGAGGCATGAACCCACTATCGAGCATAAATACTAACTCTTGGATTTGCTAGCATCTATTTGGCCAAGATAGCAACTAACAACGGAAAGCATGCAAGATCGCAAATAACAAAGACATGATAGAATCAATAATCAATCTGAAATAGGATCTCAATATCCATCGGATCCCCGCAAACACAACATGTATGGATTACAAATAGATGATCTTGATCATGAACGGAGCTTACAAGATCTAAACATGAAAGCACAAAGGAGGAGAACCAGCCATCTAGCTACTACATGGATCCGTAGTCCAAGGATGAACTACTCACGCATCACACCGAAGGCTTGCATGATGATGAAGAAGGCCTCCAGGGTGAATTCCCCTCTCCGACAGGGTGCCGGGACGAGCTTCAGATCCCTCCCGATCTAGGGATGGAGATGATGGCGGCTATAAACTCTTTCGTGGATTTTTGATCGGGTCCTTAGGGTTTTTGTCCTGAGGGCATCTTATAGGCGAAAGGAGAGGCCGAGGTGGTGCCTGGGCTAGCTACACCACCCGCTGGCGCGGGCCAAGCCTGGCCACGTGGCCAGGTGGTGTGGCCGCCCTTTGGCCCTTCTCCGTCTCGTATTCTGGCATCTGATGACTTCCAGAAAAATAGGCACTTTGGCTTTTGTCCCGTCCAATTCCGAGAATATTCATTTTCTGACTTTCCTAGAACCAAAAACAGCAATAAAACAGTGGGCATTGTGGCTCTTGTTAATAGGTTAGTCCAAGAAATCATATGAGAAGTAATCCAAAGTGTGCACAAAACACAAGAAAGTGGATAAAACCAAGCATGGAACATCAAAAATTATAGATACATTTGCAATGTATCAAATGCCCAATCAAATCTCAAAGGAGTCAAGATGATTGGTATATGCATGTATGCTTTCTCGATGTTTGTCAATGGCCCTGCTGTAATTTGTTCACCCAACATGTTATCTATCTTGAGGAGAGCCACCACTAGTGAACTATGGACCCCGGTCCTTTCTTTTACCATCAATCTACAAATCGCTTCGCTTTACTTTCTGCAAGCTTTTACTTTCTTCCACACAATATGTTTAATCCTTTGTTTTCAGCAAAACCGGTGAGATTGACAACCTCACTGTAAGTTGGGGGCAAAGTTCTGTGGTTGTGTTGTGCAGGATTCCAAGCTGGCAACAGCACCTTGGAGGTGTTTCCTTGCTCCTACTGGTTCGATAACCTTGGTTTCATAACTGAGGGAAACTTACTGTTGTGCTCATCATACCTTCCTCTTGGGGTTCCCCAACGAGCTCGTTATTACACGAGTGAGCACGTACCAGCTAACTGGCGGCCATCTTATATGTAAAATAATTCAAATTCATCATTGGCCTGGAACAATCAATCATGTGCCTCGTACATCTCTTTCCGGAATAATAGGAACCGTCGATGTCTTGGATTGATGCATACATGTGCCAGTATCATAGCCACTCTGGAAGAAACACTATAGGTTATTTGCATGCTGAAACTAAGAAATATTAAGTTAGAGCAGCAAAGCAGGCGAAAAAACACCATGTTTGTTGTCAAAGAATTTCAAAATTGGCATTGTCCTAATATAACAAATCAAGCCATCAACATGTGTGTATCATGTAGACTAACTGAACTAGTGTGGTAATGAATGTAAGGAATCAAGCAACTCGACTCTTCCCCTTATAAACTAATCATATCACTTCATAACGGAAATATAGAAATATAACAAAAATAGGTGCATGAGATTCCTTCAGCTGCTTAGAACTGGCCGAGACAACAAAGCATTAACCTAAAATATAAGAATAGCATTTAAAAATGGTCTATAGTATGAACTAGCCAAAAAAGTGACCTCCAACCATAGGTGGCATTGCTTTAATCATTAGGCAACTATGATATTACCTTGGAAAAACAAGCAATAGACCAAGTGTCTTAAATAGACTACCAGAATCATTTCAGACAAACAATATATCAACCATTCCTTTTCAGTAGCCGGATCATTCAAATATTTTGATCATCGGGCCAGTAAATAAAAAAAGAAGAGAAACAAAGAGATGGGTCATTTGCTGCCAAAACAATAGTTGGATGCATCCAAAAAGTAGCACAAACCTTCTTTGTAATGCCTATAGCTATTGTATTTCCAACTGCTGACAATATCATTATACATATAACCAGGCAAGAAAATCCAATAGACAAACAAGCAAATTATACATTGTGCACCTTGCAAGGTCAATGAAGTACTTAAACAATGTATGTCTAGGAACCACGTCAGAATATAGCATTGATGCAATCACAAGTCAACTAAAAATTCACAGGAACCATAACCAATTGAACCATATGGTGGCTAATATTAAACTTGCACGATCATCTGATGATGTATAGATGAAAATCCCTTGTTTATTATTAATCAAACATTGTATTTCTCACAGAAATTGCCATCCCTAGTTTGGGACTGATGGGGCTCAAACCCGTAGCTTCGCCTTGACAGGGCGGTGCTTATACCGTTTAAGTTAAGAAAATCATTACATTGTTTAATGATGAGCAAACTATAGAATCAAATTGGTAATAGACTCTATATGTGCATCATGTAGAGTAGCTATTGGGGTAATGAATTAAGCAATCAAACAACAGGTGCACGATAGACTTCCAGATCATATTAACATGGTTATAGTACATATATATAGTAACTGGGGATCATATTAGAGGATAATATCTATGACAATCTCACTATGAGTAGTCTAGATAGAACTCCCTCCATTTCAAAATATAAGATGTCATGGGTTTTGTGAAACGAATGTATCTAGACACCCTTTAGTGTTGCTAGAATAACTTGGACTAGTATTGTATGCATTTTTACTAGTCCAAGTTACTCCCCACCAAGACCAAGTAATTTATACTAGTCTCATACATATAACACTAGACTATGTTACTACCTCTAGAGTGCATATAAGCTCAATCATGGTGGCGATCTCTAATATTATAATAGAATATAGATTAACATAAAAGTGGATATACTTCAATCACCACCACCTAATCATGGTCTAGTTAACGTATATATATATAGATAGAAGATCATCAGTCAAATATAGAAAAAAGAGATCTCCACCATGATTGAGTGAGCAAATTGAATTACAAATCAAGGGATTTACGTTCGGTCTTTGTGTAGTACCGTTAAAGGTCATCTTGTTCTAATCATTGGCCAACTCATGTGGTGCTGACACTAGACAATGTGACTACCTCCAGAGTACATTCAAACTCTTAATTATAGCAGAAAAATACAATAATAGACTATAAATTAGCATAAAAGTGGATATACTTAAATTACCACCACATAATAGATACATGAACACAAGTCAAATATAGAAAGAATAGATCATCACCAAAATCAAGTGACCACATTGAATTATAAATCAAGGGATTTACATCTAGTTTTTGTCTAGTCTTGGTTAAGGTCAACCTTGTTTTAATCATTAGCCGAATCATGTGGTACCTCGTACAAACAAGCATCTGACACTGTGCATATCTCAGTAAAAACAAGAGACTTACTATTTCTTTTTGTGCAGTCCCGTTGGAGGACATCCTGTTGTCAGTTCGTTTTGTGAAGACATCCATCACATCGAGTACTTGGATAGATGATCCATCTACTTTATTGTTGCTCCTCTGCATATAGGTTCAGGCCACTCATTCACATGAAACAAGTTTGCATTCAACAATACAAAGCAACATGTACTTACAAGATTGTAGGGGCGATTCACTCTACGATTCTCCGTGTTTCTTGTGAGAGGAAATAATATCAAATAGTGGCTATTGTTGTTTACAAAGAACTAGATAGACATTATAGTATAATCACTTGTGAACACGTAGAGCGGGGAATGGCGAAATATAAACAACCATTTAAATGACATAAAGAATGGCGACAAAATAGAATGCAGTTAGAGTCACTGCTTAACACGAACAAGAGAGAAATTACAATGATTTAACTTGTGAAATAGGATTGCAAAAAAATATGAGAAGTGCCATAAAAAGTGTCACCTTCTACAGAGCAGGCAGTTATTGTACTAACATTTGGAGTAACAAGATATACATTACAATATTATATCTCGTGAACTTATAGAGCAGGGAATGCTAACCCATCTATGAAGTGACTTAAAATGCCATGAACTACATAATAGAAGGTAGATAATACTGTATATAAATTATAATTGAGAAACTTGAATTTATAGAGCAGGGTATGCAGATATCCATGTTAAGTGCCTTAAAACATGCCATGTAATACTACGTCCAATCCAAAGTAAATAAGGTGTATAAATTTTTCGAAAGTCAATCGACGCAAAATTGGACCAAGTTTGTAGAACATACCAGGAACATCTACCATACCAAACCAACGCCATTCGATACATCGGGGCATATATTTTTATAGACGCAAATGCCACAAAATAACCCTTAATATATTTTCTATGAGCTTGGTAAAATTCATCATTGTTTGAATTTAAAGTTGTATAGGCCTTCTTTTACGGAATGGATGTACTCCCTCCGTTTCAAAAAGTATAAGTCGTCATCTAGACCACTTTTAGTGTGTAGGTTCATGTACGTTTGGAGAAAACCTACTCACTAAATGGTGTCTAGATACACTCCTATCACAAAGCTAAAACATCTTATATTTTGAAATGGAGGGAGTAGTACACAATAGACGGCAACTACTATCGGAGCTTAACTGAAACAAATAATAATGGCATAACTTGCAGAGGGAATGCAAAACCAACAAGTTCAATGACATAAAAATTGCGATGAATTACATAAGAGAAGGAAATTACTGTGTTTGCTTAGAATAACCAGATTGAAATTAAAATAGCATAAATTCTGAACTTGTAGAGCAGGTAATGTTAACCTACATGTTCAATGGCTTAAAACAATCAATGAACTCCAAAATTACATGCAGTCAGTATTGTAGCAACAGACAAAGCAAGTGCACATTATGATGACATAACTTGTGAACTTGTTGAACAGATAGGCAGCCTCAGATGTTCAATGAATTAACATTTGCCATGAACTGCATAATACTAATGAACTCTAATGATGTCTGTTTTGTACTACCAAAATTGTTTATGTATATTAAGAGTAATTGTTGGTCAAAGAAAAACACGCATAACAAGGACGCCTTATACCTCAAAACAGAAGGAGCAGTTTAACGCTAGATTTAACATAGAATACACCGAATTTATCAAGGGAGAGTGGGATATCAATTAAGCCAGTATTGAGGTAGGAATTTACGACCAATACAGAAATGTAGTTCACTATCATAGGCTCATACATGCTATATTGAAACGGACGAACAAGCAGATCTGGTTTACCTAGGCCACGATGTTGTTTACGCATACACGACATCTTTGCGGGTGACGTCAAGGACGCCGAGGGTGCCCGGTAGTGGTGAGTCGGGCTGAAGCAGATAGATCTCGGTGGCGTCTATGAAGCAGATCTGTGGAGGTTGTTGATGGGTCTGGCTTGCTTTACAAGATGTCTGGTGAAGGAGATCCAGTTTAGTGCACGGCGTCGTCGGTGAAGCAGATTTGTTATGACCGATTATGGATTTGAGGCACTGCACAAGAGCGTCGGTGAAGTAGATCTGGTGTAGTGGACTGTTGAGTCCATGAAACAGATCTAATGCAGCGCACACCAGCGTAGGTGAAGCAGGTCAGGTAATGTGGACTAGGGAGTCGGCAAACCTAACATGGTTGAATGGAAGAGGGTGTCAGGCGAACTAGGGTTCAGTAAGGTGGACGTCGGTTGATCCCGTAGACTGGTCAGGAGTATATGGTATAGAGGTATGGCGTGTAGGCCGGCAAAGTGCGGTGGTGCGGGAGTCGGAGGTGGGATAGGGGGTTTGGGGTGGCGTGTGGGCCGACGAAGTGCGGCGGTGATGTTCCGGTGCGGCGGTGCAGGAGCTAGAGGTGAGATAGGGGGTTGGGTAGTGTGTAGGCGGGCAAAGTGCGGCCGAGATGATTACGGTGCGGTGGTGCCGATGCTGGAGGTGAGAGGGGATTGGGTGGCGTGTAGGCCAGCGAAGCACTGCGGGGATGGGCCGGTGTGGTGGTGCAAGAGCCGGAGGTGAGAAAGGGGTTAGGGTTTTTCGGAGTGCTTTGGGCGAAATGGCGTCGGTGGAAGGTGGACTACCCAGCTTTAGAAAAGTGGGGACCCCTGCCCCCCGGAGGGGAGGGGGATTACGAACCATACCCACGCCCCGATATTAGTAGATAGTCCATTGTCAGGGGTAGAAAAGGAATTTCGTACGGCTACAACTTGGGGCGTGTGACCACTCGAATATTTCGGTGGACGTGAGGCGGGAGAATTTGCCGCTCTGGGATTTTGAATTTGGCTATACAATTCAAAAGATATAGGAGTATCTATAGTCCAATGACTAGAAAAAATAGTTTACTGTAATGTCCTAGCCTTTCTAGGTATGGAATATTTTCGGAGCCATTTCTGCAAAAATAAGGTCTCTACCTTCGGCTCAATTACGTACACACATGAAGGTTCGTAGTAACATGAACTAGAGTAGTATGTTTCCCACTATGACCAGCCTAAGAGGATCTCTAGTGGCTAGTGTATTCGGTAGTCTAAGCCAAATATAGACCACCATGAACCAAAAATGCCTCCGGTGGCTTGTGTATACGGTGGTCTAAATTTTAGACATCCTCCAAACAGGCTACTCGTTGTCCATATTTGGACAACCGAGCCACCATGTCTAAAGCAAAGGTGGTCGCTTGCGAGCTCGCTCTCGCGCCAAATCAGAGCATTTGTTGTACTGATTTGCTATGTATATTGACTATTTGTGTGCAGATGGACATATAGACTATCAAATTTAGACTATCCACTAGAAAACTAAAGTCGTGTAAAAAGGAATCTTTTTACACCATTATCTATAAAGTGAAGATATAGACTACCAAATTTAGACAAGCCACTAGAGATGCTCTAAGGCCTTCCACAGCGTGGTCGATGCCCAATAGATAGAAAAGTTGCCACCTCATAAGCGATGCCTAGAAATTATTTTGAGGCACCAAGCTCACAATGTGATCACTTTGGCCAAAAATAAATAGCTGGCCCACAACGTGATAAACAAATTAACTAGACCAATCTCCATGGCTTATATTTGGTAAAGGTCCTCTCAACAACATGCATAGTACACATATATTGCTATTCTATTGGGTGAAAAGTTTGGGGCATCGGAGCACCTAGGTGCTCCGGTTCCCTGAAAAAATTTGGTGGCATCGATCGGGCAACAGAGGGCACTGGTGCTTGATTCTTGTTAAGTGATTTGGGCACCAATTTTTTCACATGCTGCGGAAGTCCTAAGAGACTATCAAATTTATACAAGCCACTAGAGATCAAGGCAAAAAATACTAGCATGCTATTTAATTTAGTGTGGCTATTTAATCTAGAAGATTTTATTTATAGTCTTCATCACAATGAATGGTATGCACAAAACTCAAAACACACTTCTCCATCATTCTATAATCTTCTCCCTCATTTTTCTAGACCATGTTACCAGAATTTTCAAGTTTTAGATAGCTAATAATCATTGACTTTTAAATGATATAAAAGTACAAGAACCAAATATACACCCATACTTTATAGATGTTGATAAAATTTATATTTTTTATGCTTTCCCTATTAAAATTTTATATGGTGGTGATATGTCGGACGTCTAGGTACTATTCAACACGAATCCAGCTCCTCTGAACCATTGGATCTAACAGCCCAACGGTCAGGATTGGTGTTATGGATCCAATTCAAAACTGCTCCATTATAGTAGTAGAGAGAATACAACCTACTATGCTATGAAATTTTGGGGGTGGTGACATGATGGTTCTCAAAAATGGTAGAGTTTGCTCTAGGTACTATTCAACACGAATCCATGTGCTCTGAACCATTGGATCTAACAGCCCAATAGTAAGGCTTGGTGCTAAGGATCCAATTCAAAACTGCTCCATTATAATGGTAGAGATATAGTGGTAAGATAAAATAAGATAAGAAATAACTAGTGAGTTGTAAGTGCCTTGCACGTGAAAATCAGATAATATAAGTATGACATATCATTTTTTATATAAAATTATAGTAGTAGGTGAAACTCAAAAAATATTTATCCTTTTGAGCTTCGTTCACAAAGTATCCCGTGTGTTTGGTTCTTGTACATTTTGTATAATGTAGAAATCAACCTATAGCCATAAATAATCCGCGTCCGTAAAACTGATCCGTAAATAAATTATATTCTATAGGAGTACGTGGGCGGGGCCGGGGGGGACTGCATGCCCTTTCGTCTCTAGAACCGCTCATGCATGCATCTCCTGATCTTCCTAGCGGTTCCTTTTTTCTCTATCCCATTCCTTTTCTATCACCCGGCCGGACCTCTGCAAAACAAAAGAAGGCGCCAATCATAGTCCATGGCGACACCGTTGGACAAGATGTACTACTTCGTGGACCCTGGCAACATCACACTACAGGTGGCGTATACCAATAGAGCGTCGGTGGTGAATGATTACATTGAGAAAATCCAAAAGCTCCTGGAGGAAACAGACGACAAGATTGTTGGCCTCGACATCGAGTACACCAACGAGCAATCATCGATGCAGAAGGCTGCTGTCGTCCAGCTATGTGTGGGCATGGATTGCCTGGTCTACCAGATCTGCCAGGCCGACTAGCCATGCTCAAAGCTACCAGAGTTCCTCGCCAACCCTAACATTTCCTTTGGACGCGTCGACATCGGCAACGACCGTATCAAGCTTAGGCATTCTCTGGTACTAGTGATGAACTTCGTGGTTATCCAGAAGAGGTGGAAGCCTGCTGGCTCCACGAATGAGAAGGATTCTTTGGCTGATTACGCGGTGGCCCTCATAGACATCCGTTACAAAGTTATGAAGAAGAAGAAGGAGGATGAGGACCACAAGCAGTGGGGGAACATGCCCCTGACCGAAGAGCATATCAAGTATGCAAGCCTCGACGCATACGTGACCTACGAGGTATACATGCAGATAGTGAACATCGAGAGGGGTCAACAAACTCTCAAAATGTTCAACCAAAAAAAGAATTAATGAAGAAGGGAAAGGGCAAGGGCAAGGGCAAGCAGACCAAAGAAGAAGAAGAAGACTCAAAATGGTACACCATGTGACCTACAAGTATATCTTTGCGTTTTGGTATATCCTTGCTTGGTACTACTCCTACTTGTACTATACTACTCACAGAAGTTAATGCATGTATATAATACAGGCATGCAAGGGTCGGAGGCAATAATTAATGCAAGGAATCGCAGTTGTTTCTTTTATTTTGACTACAGAGTGATAGTAGGAGTAGGCATCGTAGCACACGCCAACAACCCACCTCACCTCAATGAATTATCTTGTCAATCAACATCCATGGAGGATTATAATTTTATAATGGTAGAGACTTTGTTTGAGTAATTCCATTTATAGTGCTTAGGCGGAGTACTACTGAAAGACAGAGGGTGAATGGGCACCTGAAAAACTGCTAGTAGCACTATAGCAGCAGAACCGCAAGATGAACATTTGTCGATTGCCTGAATGTATGTTGAGTTAGTATAGTATAAACATATATATTACTACTACCTGCTATGTACTAGTACTACTACTAGCAAAAAACCACCATCCCTACTACGGAAAAAATATGATTTCTTCCAACCAAAATAGTACTACTCCAAAAATGGCTATATTTATTTGTCGCAAAAATGGATGTATCTAGACATGTTTTAGTGCTAAATACGAGAACATCCAATCCAGTGAAAATTAATATGAATCAGAGGGGAGTACTACTACCGTACTCCACTATTGTACTAGTAGTAGTAGTAGTAGTACATACTAGTACTCCCAAATGTATGTTGACTAGTACTCCTACCTCTGTTTGGCATTATTAAGCCAGAGAGCTTTTTAAAAATTATTAGAAATTATAATAAGACCTATCCTCTTTATTGTCTTAATTCCCGTGACTCATTAATTTAGATATCTCTATTTTTTCTCATCTCCTAATGCATGTTGTTTCATCTGTCATCATGTTCCCCTTTTTTTATCTTGCGTCTCATGTATCTAAAAACTAGTCGTGCATGCATAAATTAATTAGAGTTCATCTACTTGGTAGTATTGTGAATTAGCCCTCTGGCCTTCTTAAACAGAGAGCCTTATATCCTATTCAGCTTACTACTCAGCAGAGTACATCCACTGATCCACCCAACCCATCAGAAGTTAAGACTTCATGAAAAATACTCAGGATAGTACATTCACCGAACTCATCTAGTACCTCCGTCTCAAGGAATAAGACGCACGCGTGCTCCAAAGTAAAGTTTGGCCGAATAAATGGAGCAACTAAAATTTACTTATATGTGTAAATTTTGTTTCATTGAATTCGTATTGAAACAACTTTCCAATGATGCTAAATTTGTACAGTACCAACATTCTTTATATATATTTAGAGTAAATCTTGGTCAAACAAAAAACAAAAATAAGGGAGCCTTGTTTCTTAGGACGGAGATAGAGTACTAGTACTACAAAATCCACCATTCCTGGTATGCAAATGATCATTCTACAATTAAACCAATTAACAGCAGGTTACATCACCACTAAAAATCGACGCGAAAGAAGAAACGCAGCTCCTTTGAGGTAGCAGGACCGACCAGGTAATGAGGCGGCGCTGCCAGGTAAGACGTAAGGTCCTCAAACGCAACCTCGCACGTCTTAGCGGAGCTCGGCGCGTCGAGCTCCACTGTCACGCTGTCGGTCCTCTTCCTACCGTCCGTCTAGGAGAGCAGCGGCGGGCATTCCACCCACATCCTTACCCTGTACACTGGCAAGTCGCCCATCGCGGCCCTAACACAGACCGAAAACACGAGGGGGACCGTGCTTACCGAACCAATCGTCAGGATGAACACGACTCGATCCTGCTCCCCAATGACGATGAGCCGGCGGGACGGCTCGCCCGGCAGCGGCACCAGCTCCTAGAAAGCTTTGGTGGTGGCATACTGGATCTTGTGCACTTGGATCGAGTGGACCGCTTCGAGGTGGGCGACGAGCACTAGCGGCGGGGCGGCGAAGTCGTAGCTGGTCTCCGTGCAAGTGCAGGGAGCATACTGGCACATGATTTCGTGCTCGTGGAGTTCGTAGTAGGGCAGCAAACTATTGCGGCCTTTGTGGGCGCACTCGACCCTAGCCGCTGATAGGACAACATCCATGGCGGGCACGTGGGTGAATCCGCTGCTAGGGTGCTCGCACTTCTGGCAGGAGGTGAACTCGCGGACGCAGCGGTGTCAGACTAGATGAATATGCACGCACTGTAGAAACAGAAGTTCGAAAAATAAAATAGTTGCACGGACGAACCGACAAAAGAAAGATCAATGGATTGTGAGGGAGAAATGTAGAGACCTTGTAGACCCGCCGGGGCTTGAGGGGCTGGGAGCAGGAGGAACAGTTGAGAACGGTGGCTTCCATCTTCAGAGTGACCGTCCCAAGCATTGCGATTTGAGTGGGGGGAAATGAGGACACTCTGATCCGGCCTCGAGCCGTGCCCTTCTTTTATATACCACAGTTGATAATCATTGAAGCTCTACCTGATTGTGCTTTTCCTTTCTGTACTAGGGTCCTTTTTATATATTTTGAGGCCTTATTATTTATAAATTCCTGGTTTAGTTGGACAAGATTAGCGGCCTCTTTGTATTTGTGCACCACCCTTTTATTAGTAAGTTGGCACGTGAGACCCACATAATAATAAAGTATGACGTATCATCACTATATAAAATTATGCTCTCACGGAAGAGCCACGTCTATAAAAAGTATGACATATCATCACTATAATAAAGTATGACATATCATCTCACGAATGGCAGCGACGAGACAGAATTTTGGGTGGAGGAGCATTTAAAAAAACAAGGCAAAATATTTGCGGTGGAAGGATCCCTTGCTCGCCTTGCCAGTAGTACGGCTATTTTTTTAAAATAATATGATTTGTTTAACAAATTTCACGAATAATACACGAATAGTACCGCTAATTTAACAAATGTCGCGCTAGATTCACAATTCCTCAAATTCGTGTATTATTCATGAAATTTATTAAATAAATCGTATTATTTAAAAAATATAGCAGCAGTACAAGATCGACTAGCCACTAAAAGCTGAGTACTATAATACAAAGAGGATCCTTCTTGCTTCCTCGAATGTCTTGATGAATACAAGTTCGATGGTATTCATATCAACTTCCAATAGACCGGAGAAGATTTTCTCACTTAGCACCACATGTTGGCGCCATTTTATCACAAAACCACAACCTTAGTGATCTTTTTCACAAAACACCAATTTTTGTGATAACGTTTTGCACAGAACACATAAACCACACTAATAGCCCATTAGTAAATTTTAGCCCACTGTCAAGCAGTCCAGCGTGGTCGTCTTCTTTCTATCGAGCAAACCTATCCTTTTCGGCGGCGCGCTAGCATGGAGGATGCATGCCATGGATTCCGACGATCCCATATTGTTCAGTGGGTAAGATTCATGAGCAATTCTAAAAATTCTTCAATTTCTACTTTTGGTGAGGGATTTGAAGATAGTTACAGTAAGGATATGAAGAACCCTAGTTTTTGGGGCAGAACAATTTGGATTTGATCGACGTATAAATGCAACTCCTTTTTAAATGTTGTGGTTTTGTATATTTCAGAGCAACCGGCAGCTGCCCGAGTACGTGCACATGCCTGCAGGTCCTGCCTCACCACCAGCTACAACACCTCCACCTCCACCGGCACAAGCGCCAAGTCTCATTTGCACCACCACGACAAGCTCCACCTCAGCAAGGTCCGGCATCACCTCAACAACCTTCATCCGCGCCTCGGCAAGATACAACACCACCAAGGTCAAAGCTCCATTATATTCATGGATGAAGGCGACGGGTTCATTACACCGAGACCCGTACTTATGCTTACTTCACAGCTGGTAATAAGCAAGGATTGTAGCAGGAAAGAAAAGATAATTAAGCCTCTAAACTTTGTATGAAATGAAAAGAGCTATGTCCTGATTGCAGCAGTTCTAGACTCTTATTTTGTATGTGCTGGGAGACACTAAAAGTAAACTAAACTTGTCCTGATTGTCTAAATATTTTGTATGAAATGAAAAGAACCACGTCCTGATTATCTAAATATTTTATTCCGTGTGGTTATAATTTGTAGTGATAAAATCTCCCGGACATAGAGTGATAATTTGTATGGTTATAATTTGCTTATAGACTAATGAAATCTAGGCACGCTACAGCTACCCATGCTTCCACGATGGTTCTGACAAGTAGGCCCAACAAGTTAATTAGCAAAAAATTACCGCAAAAGTTGGTGTTTTGTGAAACAAAATGTAAAGGTTGTGGTTCTGTGAAAAAAAGACACCAACATATGGTGTTAAGTGATACTAGTAAATGGCACGTGCTTTGCACATAGACAACTGTATCCTACCTTATTACTGTAAAGTCTCTCTGGCTCGGAGAACCAATAATCTCTTAATCTTAAAATAAATTATAAAAAATAAAATTAAAGACAATCCTAGACTTTCCTCAATAATATACTTCCTCTCTTTTAAACTATAGCATATTTTGGTCAAAAATAGCCTACCAAAACATCTTACAATTGGGAACAGAGGTAGTATTTTACAAGCATGCAAAATCTTAATGCCAATTTCTTCTTATTATGAGCTACACAAAATAAAAAATTGACATTTCTTGATATTTCAGTGTGTGCACTATTCACTATACTCAGATCCAAATAAAATTATTTGAGTGTAGCTTAAATACAACTTATTTAAAATTGATATTTTGAACGTTTGTGGGTTATATTGTTGGCTACATAAAATTTTTTTTTAGAATTTTTTGAAACTCAGAAATAGGGATTTTGATTTTCTTTTTAGAAAATAATGGGGAGGCGCGATTAGGAGGAGGGACAATGGGCTGGGTAGCTAGCATGTGTCTGACTATCTATTTCCTATGTTGTGTAGTTTGTAGCTTGTGTCTAGCGCGTCCGCAACGTACCATGCAATGCCTGGATGACCTAGTGTGTCAGACACGTTATTGGCTGCGCCGGACAAAAAACAGCTTTGAGGAGCGTGGCTAGACACATGTTTCATCTAACGCGCCTAATATCCCTTTGGAGGCCATTGGGGCACGCGGCTGAATTGCTCCAAAGGCATAATAATAATACACCATATAATTAGAAGTTAGATATAGCACTTGGTCAATTTACAAATAAATAATTCTCTGGTATTTAGAAGTTGCAATACACTAGATAACTCTAATTCCGTATGATTGTCAACCTTTGCATTTTCTGTACTCACAGCTGTCCTTCGGGCAGAGAATGCACATATACTTCTCTATGAACTATTGAACATCAATTTGAACATCTATTTTCCAATATGTATAAGTTTCGTCCATTCCGTTCTCTACTTCCAAAACTACCATCATTTTCAATGGGGCATGAAAGAAATAGTTCGTGACCATTTGTGTGTTGAAAATTGTTTCTCTCACAAGTTAATGATTACGTATTATTCTCCCATGTCTCCGATTGTTGCATGATTAATGCCTTGCCTTAGGAGTAGGTGATAAAATTTTAGAATACTATTTGAAAATTAACCTTCTAAAATTGCAATGTTGTCATGACAAATAATAATAATAAATATATCATATAAAAGAAAGATTTTTTTTCACCTTTTTATTAATATTGTTTAAGTATTCACACTAAAAATAGCAATCCAAATTAGTTACATGCTATAGACTATGCTGGACAAACTAAGTGTAACGGTCGATGCAGAGGCCATGGTGATTATTCCCCATTTCGTAAAATAAAAATCCAAGAAGTTGTATTTATACTAAGGGACTACATGCATAATTCACATAGATGGATGGATGATTTATTAGGCTAACTATTGGCTGGGTAAAATATTCACATTCAATTAATGGTAGCACTATTTCCCTTCTAGACTGAGTTGATGCATCACGTGCCACATAGGATAGTCAACCACCGACTACCAAATGACAGAAGGTTCTGCTTTTTTCTAGAGCAGTAGACTTATCCAGAAGCCCCTAGCAATTTCAGCAACCAGAGTCCACGAGCGTAGGAATAGAGGATGGTGAATCCAACCTTTGTCAGCTGTTAGATCAAATGGGTTTTGTTTTGATGAACGGCACATAGAAGCTCCAACAGGAAATCAACGTCTTGGATTGCTCCAAATGTGAATTGGCGAGAAGTTGTGTGGGTCGATTCAAATTCAAAAACTGGTGTACTATATAGTGGTATAGATATAGATATAGATATAGATATAGAAAATCTCGGACCAGAGGGAGTAGGAAAGAGCTTGCTTTATTAATTTGTTTTCACCCATCAACTCAATCATGTATGTAGGGCCCACAGATGGCGGAGGTCGCGATCGTCTTGGACACACCACAAAATTATGACTGAGCCATCAAGTGCGGGAAACAGAGTTAGCATTCCGTCCAATCGCTTATCCTAGTCATTGTCATCGATATTTGCCACATGCATCGGCTTCATCAGCGACATTGATTATCCCCAAGATTCGGTAATCTGCCACATTAATATCGGATCATCTCCTTCCTATTTATCCTCTCCCCTTCCCTGCACCACCAATCCATCTCTAATCCCCCGCTTCTAGCAACCATCTCCGTCCTCATCTGTCATCTATGGCCACTTTCTGGCTGCCGCCCGCTGTACCGGAGTGCAAAGACCCCGACATCGCCGCACAGGAAGACAATTCCCTGCGCATTTGGGCCTTCTCCCTACGGAGAACAAAGTGGCAGTTGGCGTGTGCCTTCCTCGATGCTGGGTATGGTTGCCTTAAGTACCGTATGTATCGCCTCCACGACAATCTGGACGGGACGTTGAAGGTCAAGTTCGTCAACTCTAGGGACACCCGTCTCCTCTACGGCCAGGCCTTCCACTACGGCTACGAGATGGTGGTGTTCACCGGCGCAAACATTTTCACCAACTACTAGGACCGGTTCCCCAACAATGGCAAATTCATCCATAGTGTCCTCCCGGAGCTGCCGATGGCTCCGGAGGTACCGCCGCCATATCCGGAGGTGCCGCTGATGGCTCAGGAGGTACCGCCGTGTTATCCGGAGGTGCCGCTGATGGCTCAGGAGGTGCCGCTGATGTCTCAGGAGGTGCCGCCGCGTTATCCGGAGGTGCCGATGAGTCAGGAGTCGGCTGTGTCGCTAAAGCTGGCGTTGGTGCCGATGTCATGAGCTGTCGCTGGCGGCGCAGACTAGTGCTAGGAGGCGCCGGACCTACACTAGTTCAGCAGCGAGTCCTTTATATTTAAATTCATGTTGTTATGTTAGGGGTTGTTTGGTTTAGAGGATGTCATTTAGGGATGAGGATATCCCCAACCAGCTGGTTAGGGGTAGCCTTTTTTGTTTGGTAAAGTGGGATAAAAAGTGGTTAGGGATAGCCAGTCAAAATCTATTGGCCCAACTGTTTTTTTTTCATTTTCCTCTTTCACCTTGTCTTCTTCATCTGCCTCACCACTTCCCTAGCAGCGGCCACGACCGCCGGCAGCTCGCCACCCTTTTGCCCCTGTCGACCCCGTGTCAATCTGCCTGTCTGCCCTTACCTTTTGCCCACTCTGCCGGTGGCCTCGCTCCGCAGATGATTCGAACACCCGCTCTGCCCGACGGCCTACGCTATGGCCACCCTCGTGTCGAGCCCATAGGCAAGCAAAGATGGTTATTTTCTCTCGAGAGGAAGGGTGAACGAACAAGAACACGCTTTGGAGGAGCTATCCAAAAGTGGTTGAGCTCATCCAGATCTTTTTGTGGTATATGCTCAACCACCATTTTGAGCCAAAAGTGGTGATGGCTCAATGCACGACGCCCAGAAAAGTGTTGATGCTTCGTGGTTGATGTAGAGCTCGTTGGGAACCCCAAGAGGAAGGTATGATGAGCACAGCAGCAAATTTCCCTTAAGTTATGAAACCAAGGTTTAATCGAACCAGTAGGAGCAAGGAAACACCCAAAGGTGTTACTAGCTGAGCTTTGGCAGGGCGCACTACCGGTGCTTGTAGCAATGTGGAGACCTGCACAACACAACCACAGAACTTTGTCCCCAACTTGCGATGAGGTTGTCAATCTCACCGTGTTTTGCGGAAAACAAAGGATTAAACGTATCGAATGGAAAGAAGTAAAAGTTTGCAGAAAGTAAACACAAAGAAGAAACAGTTTATAGATTGTATGTAAAAGACAAAGGACCGGGATCCATAGTTCACTAGAGGTGGCTCTCCTTAGATAGATAACATGCTGGGTGAACAAATTACAGCGGGGCAATTGACAAACACCGAGAAAGCAATACATGCATATACTAATCATCTTGACTCCTTTGAGACTTGATTGGGCAATACAACATAATACATAGACCGCCATCCAACTCCATCTATGACTAATAATCCACCTTCAGGTTATCATCCGAACCCCCTCCAGCATTAAGTTGCAAGCAACGGACTATTGCTTTACAAACTGCGTGTAAGGTAAACAATACAATTGTTCTATGAACAAAGGATTGTTGTTTTCTCCCTAGTAGCAATAGCACATCTAGTACCTTAGAGATTTCTGTCACTTCGCCTGATTACCAGAGGCATGAACCCACTATCGAGCATAAATACTAACTCTTGGAGTTGCTAGCATCTACTTGGCCAAGACAGCTACTAACAATGGAAAGCATGCAAGATCTCAAATAACAAAGACATGATAGAATCAATAATCAATCTGAAATAGCATCTCAATATCCATCGGATCCCCGCAAACACAACATGTATGAATTACAAATAGATGATCTTGATCATCAACGGAGCTCACAAGATCTAGACATGAAAGCACAAAGGAGGAGAAACCAACCATCTAGCTACTACATGGATCCGGAGGCTTGCATGGTGATGAAGAAGGCCTCCAGGGTGAATTCCCCTCTCCGACAGGGTGCCGGGAAGAGCTTCAGATCCCTCCCGATCTAGGGATGGAGATGACGGCGGCTAAAGACTCTTTCGTGAATTTTTGATCAGGTACCTAGGGTTTTCATCCCGAGGGCAACTTATAGGCGGAAGGAGAGGCTGAGGGGCTGTTGGGGTCGGCCAGACCACCTGGCCTCGGCGCTGGGCCAGGTGGTGTGGCCGGCCCCTGGCCCCTCTCCGTCTCGTATTCGGCACTTGATCCCTTCTGGAAAAATAGGCACTTTGGCTTTTGTCCCGTCCAATTCTGAGAATATTCATTTTCTGACTTTCCTGGAACCAAAAACAGCAGAAAATAGGCAGCTGCCACTGTGGCTCTTGTTAATAGGTTAGTCCAAGAAATCATATGAAAAGTACTCCAAAGTTGGAACAAAACACAAGAAAGTGGATAAAACCAAGCATGGAACATCAAAAATTATAGATACATTGGCAATGTATCAGTGGTTATCCATATCCCCTCCACCCTCTAAACCAAACACTAGTTAACCAAAAAAAGTGGATATCCCGTGTTATCCACTGGATAGCCACTAAACCAAACAACCCCTTAATGGTTGAATGAAGTTTCTTTTGGGACGTCCTTTCTTTTGGTACTATCATCAAAAAAAGATTCTTTTGTTACTACTCACTGTACCCTGTAGTACTAGTAGTACTAAGAATGACGATCTATTGAATATCCTCCCCCCGATGTTTGTGAAGGAAGTGAAAATTTTGAAACTTGGAAAGTTTGAATTGCTACTCTATTGTACTCCCTCAAATTACTTGACTCGAATTTGTCTAGATTCAGATGTATATAAACATGTTCTAGTGCTAGATGCATTCGAATCTGATAAATGGAAGTCAAATAATTTGGGCCTGAGGGAGTAGTAGTCGGGTTCGGCTCCTTCTCGAGAGAGGAGCTGATCGAGCCATACGTTTAATACTACTTCCTCTTCTCTTGTTTTACAAATATGACCAAATCTGCCGCCATTCAAATTCTTGGATATGGGATCATAAAGTGTGATGTAGAGATATGGCCTTGACCTTGTGGTCGTTCGGCTTGAAATCCAAGAATGTTCATACTCGTTGACAAGTAGGCTGAAATTCGTTTAAATTTCACCACTTACACTGTTTGGTTCGAATTTTACATGGATGGTGGGACTACATTTTACATCAAGGACCTAACAAAGGGAAAAATTACATCAAGGTGCATACATTTAGCACAAAGGACCCTAAAACCAAACAAGGAATTGAAAACATTCAGGTACGACTCCTTGAGAGATCAGCTGATCGAAAAAAATCTTCTTACTTGCTTTTCAGAAAATAAATTCATGTCACTTAGAAAAATGAAATTGATTATTTTTTATTTTTAATATCTTTGATTGTTTTCAATAGATGGCCAAATTTGTCGGCTTGCAAATTCTTGGATATGGGATCATAAGAATAAAGATCATTCTACATAAAGGACCTAAAAAGGGAAAATTACATCGAGGTCCATACATTTAGCACAAAGGACCCTAAAATTGAGCAAAGAAAACAATCGGGTTCAGCTCCTTCTCGAGAGAGCAGCTGGTCGAGCCATACTCTTCATACTACTTCCGCTTCGATTGTTTTCAAAATATGGCCAAATCTGTCGCCATGCAAATTCTTGAATATGGGATCATCAACATAAAGTATGATGTAGAGATATGGCCTTGACCTCGTGGTCGTTCGGCTTGGAATCCAAGATTTTTTCATGCCTGTTGACAACTATGCTTAAATTCATTGAAATTTCATCACTTACTTATAGGTTAGCATTTTACACGGTTGGTGGGAGTACATTCTACATCAAGGACCTAAAAAAGTGGGAAAATTACATCGAGGTTCACACATTTAGCACAAAGGACCCTAAAATTAAGCAAGGAAAATAGTCGGGTCCGGCTCCTTCTCACAAGAGTAGATGATCGACCCATACTCTTTAGACTACTTCATCTTCGATTGTTTTCAAAATATGGCCAAATTTGTCGGCATGCAAATCCTTGGATATGGGATCATGAGCATAAAGTATGATGTAGATATGGCCTTGACCTTGGTGGTTCGTCTTGAAATTGAAGAATGGTTCATTCTCGTTGACAACTAAGCTTAAATTCATTTAAATTGCACCACTTACTTTTAGGTTAGAACTTTACACGGTCTCAGAGTACATTTTACATCAGGAACCCCAAAAAGGAAAAAAATACATTGAAGTCCATACATTTAGCATAAAGGACCCTAAAAGGAAAATTTTCTGGTTCGACTCCTTCTCGAGAGATCAGCTGATCTGAGCCAAACTCTTAATACTACTTGCTCTTCGATTGTTTCCAAAACATGGCCAAATCTGTTGCCATGCACATTCTCTAACATGGGATCATGAGCATAAAGTATGATGTTGATATGGCCTTGACGACCATGGTCGTTCGGCTTGAAATCCAAGAATGTTCATACTCGTTGACAAGTAAGCTTAAAAGAATTCTATAAATTTCACCACTTACACTTTTAGACCTAAAAAGGGGGTAAATTACATCGATGTAACACCCCAAAAATATTAATCAAGATTATCAAGTTCTAATCACCCAAGTTTAGGGTTAACAAAAACTTTTCTTATTAAATCTAATATGAGTGTATGTGTGAATTTCTTTAGTGTGTGAATGAGTGAAATTTCCATGTTTGATTGCTACAAATGATAAGGAATGGTTTAAAGATGAATACTACATCATCTAGGCCAATTGCAAACAAAAACCAAAGAAAGGAAATTCAAATATGAAGCATATGATCAAATGGTCATTTTGACCAAAATTAACCACTAGACCACTTTGGGTGTCTCTAGTAAAAAAATTCTAATATAAACTTTCTCAATTCTTTTCACCCCTTGCTAGACTAAGTAAAAGTGAACCCAAGCCCACTTTACAAACCAACAGAAACCAATTCCAAATCTATTTAAAGGACAATTCAAAATTGAATCAAGTTCATATGCTAAGATCACCACTTTTCAAAAACCACTCAAATCAATTCCACTTGACTTTCCCAAGCAACCATAGACACTCAAGCATGTGACAAACACACTCACCAAATTTTCATTTAAAAATTCAAATACTAATTTCATGCGGCCATTTGGTCGAGCACCTGGTAGACATAGTTTAAACCTTGCCTAACTTCTACTGTTTGAGCAGTAATTAATCACCCCATTTGTCCCCATTTCACTCCCCTGTTCTCCCCCAACACCTAGCAGCGCAGGACATGCTCCCCCTTGGCCGTTTTGCACCAGTGAAGCGCCACCCGATGCTCACCATGCCGGTCGACCATGCATAGCTCGCAGCAGCCCGTGCCGCCCTCTCCCACGATGTCCAGGAGACAGGAAACCGTCCACCGCCACCCTCTGTCCACCCCTCGATCGCAGGCAAGCCATGGACCAGCCGCATTAGCCGCGCCCACTTCCCTGTCGGCCATGCTGAGAGCGCGCCAGAGCACCGCAGCCGGCATGCGCACACATGTCGCGCCTCGCCCTCTCCATGCATGCCCACACTCACCGTGACCCTAGCTACCTCCCAGACATGCCCGTTCGCTGTCGTGCGACTGCTACGTCCAAAATGTATCTACTTTCCCGAACACTTTTGCTATTGTTTCTCCTCTACACTTGTGTGATTTGGATGCAACTAATGTGAACTGACGCTGTTTTCAGCAGAATTGCCTTGGTGTCTACTTTTTGTGCAGAAAATCAACTATCAGGAAAAATCCCGGAAAATATGCCAAAAATCCTATTTCACCCGAAGACTCCAGGAGCAGAATACGAGATGGAGAAGAGCCCAAGGATGGCCACACCACCTGGTGCCGCAAGCCAGGCCAGGTCGCGCCAGGGGGTGGTGTGGGCCCCCAGGCACCCTCTCGGCCTCTCTCTTTTCCTATAAGGAGCCTTCTGACCTAAAAACTTCGGGGGGTTCGATGTTTTTCCAGAAGGAGTTCCGCTCCGCCGCCACCACCGGATTCCACGAAATAGCACCAGAAATTCCGTTTTGGCACCCTGCCGAGACGGGGAATTGGAGGAGATCATCGCCATCATCATCACCATCGCTTCTCCATCGACCATCCATGTTTCCCCCATCTATGAGTGAGTAATCCCCCGCTGTAGGCCATGGGGATGGTAGGGATTGGATGAGATAGTTCATGTAATGGCATCAGATTGTTAGGGCATGGTGCCTAGTATCTTTTATTAGTGCTTTATGACATTGTTGCAACTTTGTTGTGCTTAATGCTTGTCACTAGGGCCCGAGTGCCATGATTTCAGATCTGAACATGTTATTGATTCATTATGATAGTATTGTTCTTGGTCTTATCTACAAGTTGTTTACACACATCGTTGTTCGGAACCTATGGCCCCGAAGTGACAGAAATCGGGATAACCGGAAGGGAAAGGCTCTGATCTGAGGATCACATGTGTTCACGGAGTGTTAATGCATTGCTCCGGTGCTCTATTAAAAGGAGCACCTTAATTGCTAGTAGTTCCCTAGAGGCCCCGCTGCAAACGGGCTGGCAGGACAAAAGATGTTGTACAAGTTCTCATTGCGAGCACGTATGACTATATATGGAACACATGACTAGGATTGTCTAGTACTTGGATGCTTTATCTTATTTATCTGCAATTGCCCTATGTTCTGATTGCTATGTGAATTGTCTTGTCCATGCAACGCCCGTCCATCCATCCCTATGCCTACCCTTTCGAATCCCAATCACATCGCTTTTGTTACTACCGTCTTTGCTTTGCTACATTGCTTTACTATTCCTACTACAAAATCGTACTCTTGATAAACTGCTGTGAGCAAGATTGTTTCCAGGTGCAGCTGAATTGACAACTCAGTTGTTAAGGCTGATAAATATTCTTTGGCTCCCCTTGTGTCGAATCAATAAATTGGGTTTCACTTCCCTCGAAAATACTACGATACACCCCCTATACTTGTGGGTCATCAGCGACCCGTAACCCATGTGCACCATCTCGAATGCCGCGGTTTCCGCCCAGAGCACCGACCGTCCCCGACCGTTCTTGACCGCCCCTTGCCGTGCCATTACTCGCACTACGACCGCCCTGAAGCACCATGCCGAACCCTACCCGCGGCCATGCTAATAGCCCTTTGTATCACTGTCACCAACGAGCCTGAGCCATCCCGCTCTGTCCCTCTCACTGGTGTATAAATAGAGGCCACCCTAGCCTCAATTCAACACACCATTCCACTCCCCACTCCTCACATAGCCTCCCGCACACTTCCCCGGAGCAAGGCGAGCACCACATCGCCAGAATTCCGCCGGAGCCCGCCACTGTAGTGAAGGAAGGGAGCCATTGATTGGAGCCGCCCCAGGAGCCGCCGCGACCACATTCGAACCGCCATCGTCTACAACATCGTTCGCCCCCATCACCGATCCTAGCTGCAGCCTAGGTGAGCCTCACACGACCTAGATTGATGCATGTCAGCCGTTAGATCCTAGTCTAATTGCATGACCTAGATTGAAACTTACCATTTCGGTTAGATAGAGCCACTGACTAGTGGGACCCCCCTGTCAGCAGCCCGCTACGCCAACGCAGTGCAGTTGGGCCAGCCCATTTTGTTTCCCGCGCAGAGACCATCGATTCAAATAGATTTTTCCAATTTAGTTAAAACTAGATTCTGTCAGTAGATTGAAAAATCAATTCAAAGATATTCACTAAACCAAATTTCAAGATTCCAAGTTTGTTAGGAAGGTATTCAAATTATCTATCCAAGCCCGTTGGATTCAAACCATTTGAAATTATAGATCACCTATACCAAAAATAACAACTTTTCCAACTTCAAACATTTTTGAAAAATCAACCATGAATGCTTTGAAGTTGATTCCAACTCTCAAAAATCACATTTGACAAGATCTATCTGAATATGTAAAAATATTTAGGTTTACATGCAGTGATGTTGGACTAGTACCAAAAGAATACTATATAGGCATTTCTAGACACTTTAATTGTATTCAATGGTAATGTTAATCTTTATAAAATGTGACCACCACTTTAAATCACATTCCCAAGTATTAGAATATGCGGTGATGACATGTGTCAACATGATCCCATATTTTAATTGGAGAATATTAAATCTTAAGTATTTTCAATGAGTAGAAATTACTTTTCTAAAATAAGATAAATAAAACTAGGTCTTTATTTCATGTAATGATTGTGATGATACTAGATCATCTAGTGTGCGCCTTTGTGTGCTACATAGAAGTAATTAAGTATTGTTTGGTGATTGTGTACCTAGTATTCATTTATAGACGATAGTACCAACCCGAGATACGAGGAGGAGGAGGAGTACTACGAAGAAGAAGAAGAGAACTTCAATCACTGCACTACTCAAGGCAAGCTAACACTTGAAAACCTCATATATGTGCAAGCCTAACACTACAAGTTAACTATGCAAGCTAACACTTGCAAGTTTCTTAACCATGCAAGCTAGAACTATGCAAGCTAACCCTTGCAAACTTGATAACCTATGCAAGATGCATTAGGCATGCTTTGGTTATACCACTTTGATTATACCAAACCCAAGTTTTACTTACAAGCTTTATTCTTTTACTTTTTAATAAAGTTCTTTACTTTTAGTTAGTGCTTCATGAGTATTGGAAAAATAGGATAGATACCATAAAGAGTATAAAACTATGCCTAAGTAGTTATACTTAGATGTCATCAAAAGACATACACTAGAGTTGGATAGTTACACTTGATTAGCACCCCTCATTAGTGAATACCCTCAACTTTAGTGGCTAGTGCTAAGCATAAAAGTTGATTACTTTAGATGGGAATACTTGGTGAAAATGATTATGAAAACCTTAGAATGACGATTCATTCTATTGAAATGTTTTGACATGTGTTATGGACACAAAAGGATTTGATGATGAAAATGTTGAGGCATGAGCCTTGGCCCTGTATAAAAACTGATGGTTGGGTTCGGATGCGATACCATTCCAATTTTACTGTACAACCACAATACCCGATTGGGTAGGGCTTAACTGGAAGTTTATATGCCTTAGTATGGGTTCCCTCGTGGAAAGAGGTTGAGCTGAGGCTACCTCGTGAATGTGAATGTCCGCCTATGCAGTGCCCAGGATGGCAGATGGCCATGGCTGGGAGGCCAATCTCATAGGGGAGGTGCCTATACTAGAGTGTGTAATTGAAAGGTTATGATTGATTATCCGCATACTAAGTATGATGATTCAGAGTTATCCCTGACAGATGTATCAAGTTTTCTGGTGAAAGTGTACCACCTCTGCAGAGCGTCAAACTATTCGAATAGCGGCATCCACGGTCATGGACAGTTGGAGTGGCCATACTGTTCCGGTGTCAGATGTTTTCAAAATGACTTGTGAATTGAACTATGACTTTGACTTGACCACAACAGGGTTGTGAACATGAAAACTAAGTTCCCACTTAGGTGATGTAGAACATTACATTAGTTTTCTTTACTCCTTAACTAAGTATGAAATAAACCTGGCTTTTTGCAAATAAACCTAGAGCTTAAGATTCCTACTAGAACTACCTTACTTGTTAGTGATAGTTTGCGAGTACTTAAAGAGTACTCATGTCTTTGTCCCTGGCTATTCCCGTGGCCATACTATGAGGAGGACTACCAGGAACATGGACAGCACGAGGTCTATGACAATAGGATCATCTCCCATCGCCAGCATTGCCTGTGACCCTGAAGATGGAGCCCCTACTACGTTTATTTTCCGCTGCTTTGATTGTATTAAGACTGGATCATGAGATCCTTTATTTGTAAGACCTTTATTGTGGTTTGTAATGGATGATGTACCGTGGTACCAATCTGTTATGTCTCACAAAAATAGTAATCCTAGGATTGCGATGTATGGCATAACAGGCATCTGGGATTAAAAATCCGGGTGTTGACAAGTTGGTATCAGAGCCATCTTGACCATAGGATACCCTAGTTAGAATGGACGTCTAAACAAAAACTTAGTTTCAAAACAAAAGAAGTGAATATTTATGAAAACCTCTTCCCACTCTTATCCTTGAGATTCTTTCAAAAATATTCATGTTCCTCAAAAATTCTTGCAATCCCACATAAATTTTTGACACACTTGATCACACAACTAACTTGCTCACCCTAAATTCTTATAGATGGAGGTAAAGTATAGTAAGTTCTACCAGCTGGGAAACGGAGGTCACCTGACCTTTGAGAGGGCTATCGATGCACTCGCAGAGTATCTTGAGCGCCCGCACCCGAAATTCTTCGGTGCCAAACTCAATGATCAGCAAGGAGGAGAGCTATCATGGCTGATAATTGCAGATCTCAGAGGCAAGATGGAAGCACCCACTTCGAAGAAGATCCAATTCAGCGTTCGGGAGAACAACTGGCTAGATGGATTAGCCAGGGCTATGCAAGAAGCTCTTGCCCGTCTGTGTGGGCAAAACATCAACCAGATCCAGGGAACTCGCTTTGCTCACTACGCAAGGCGTGATTCTATGGGAATGCCCTTGGAGATGCAAGGACACCAGAAGCTGAAGCACCAAGTGGATAATCTCGACTTCATGTTGTATGATAGACAGTAGGAGTTGGACAACGCCCGTGCCTACGCCAACCACAACCATGCCATTGCATTCAAGAAGGACCAGACCCTCGCCATCCTCGCCAGGAAGCGCCAATCACTTTGTCGTCAGCGTGACAAGAAGGATCGCATCATCGATCGTCTTCGCAAGAAGGTGGACCCTGTCGAGAAGACCATCCGTGAACAAGAGTTCCAGCTTGAAGCGAAGGAGGAGGAAGGGGAAGATATCCGTGGTGATCTCTACTCTTACCTCAGCAATGATGATGACTACCTGGAGGATGATGCCATGGAGTTCCACATTGATGATGATGATTCCGACTTCATTGATGATGATTAGATGAACTTGAGCACTACCGTAGGAATGAGTTATACCTGGTCCCACTATATCGTAGTTTCACAGAATGGTTCCTAAACCCATCCGTTTTCTATTTGTGTTGTGGTGTATGTTTCTATTGTGTGCTTTGAATGAATGAATGAGAGGAGTTGTTAGTTTACAAAACCTGAGTCAAACTCAAAGTTTAAAGCTTTTGAAACAAAACCATGAACCTTAGAAATTTCCATCTTATCTCATTATCTATCTCAATCTTGAGATGACTCACGGAAATCCCGGTGGAAGCAGTTCATCTCAGGACCCAATGCTACAGATTCTGCAAATGCTAGTTTCTGACCGTGAAGCTAGTAGATCCGAACATCAAGCCAACCTAGCAACTCTTCAACGGATAGCTCAGATGGCCCACAATAATCAAGGTCACGGAAACCAGGATAACCATGGATCCAAACTCAAGAACTTTCAGAATACCAACCCACCTATCTTTAGTAAGTCTGAAGAGGCCTTAGATGCTGATGACTGGCTACAAACCATGGAGAACAACTTAGAGGTCGCAGGAGTTGAGGCCAATGAAAAAGTACTGTTTGTCACGCATTATCTAGCAGGTGATGCAAGATCCTGGTGGAATAGCATCCGTACAATGAACGGAGGTCAGATGATGACTTGGGATGAGTTCAAAATCAAGTTCAGCTGGACTCATGTGCCCCCGGGTTTGATTAAGAGGATGAGGGATGAGTTCAGAGAATTGAAACAAGGAAGAATGACTATGGTGGAATACCGTGACAAATTTCTGTCACTAGATAGATATGCCCCTGATGAGATTGACACAGAAGCAAAGAAGAAAGAGAGATTCTTGAACGGACTGCATGATGAGATGCAAACCGTGCTAGTCAACATTCCCTTTGATGATATTGAAGATTTAGTGGACTCTGCCATTTAGATGGAAAGGAAGATCAACCAAGCCCATGACAATCACAAGCGCAGGATGATGCACCAGCCTGGATCCCACCATACCCAGAAGTATCACCCCAACTCGTCTGCAGGATACGCCCCAAGAAACAACAGACCCCATATGTCCCGTCCAAGCTATCCCAACCGTGGAGAAGGAAACCCAAGGTCTGGAGGAAACCACAACAATAACCCTGGCAACTCCAATAACTTTAACCGTGCACCACCCAAGTTGTTGGGGGATACCCCCGGGTAGGGTAACGCCAGGGTATAAAGGCCGATTTAGCCGAGGTACGGCACAGTCAAAGCAAGTGCTGGTCGGGTCACCTCAAGACAGGCCGACCTACGGAGTAACCCGGCCTGTGGAGCATCTCGCTAGCCTTAGCCCGACCAGCATAAAATATATGCTGGCCATGTTTGTCTGTCTATTTTGCAGGTACCCTCGTAGCCGGGTTAGCCACGTGCTAGCCGGACTATCATATGGGTTCCGAAAGAAGGAAGGAATCTCCCGCTGGTTAAAAGGTGGCTTTGTTAGCTATAGCATGAGCGAAGCAAAGCAGAGAGCAGGACCAGCAGGACAGGGGCGACCAAGATGACGCGGGCAATGTCGGCTGACGTAGCCTGTGTCTGGTGACGCTTAAAGGCTAGTATTACATTGTGGGTTACGTCCAAAGCTCGGACGAGTCGTTAAAGGGAATAAAGAAGCATCTAGCTTTAACCAAGGGGCATATTCGGAGAATATGCTGCCATGTGTGCCCTACCTTTGTAACCCAGGCTCCCCTATATAAGGAGCACCGGGGCCTCCATAGAGGGGAATCGATCAATTTTCTCTGTCTAAGTTAGAACTCTAGAGCAAGGTTGTGGGGAGTAAGAGACATAGTCTCCTTCTCACGAACAGCTCGAGGAGCACTTTTATCCACCATTGATAGAGGAAATACCAGAACATCTGTGCGTGGAATCACCATGTTTTCCCTCCCTGGATTCCCCTAGCACTCATTGGCCCCATCTTTAGCCTATCCATGGCATCTGCCGTGCCACCACCACGTCAGTTGGCACCCAACGTGGGGCTAGCGGTGCTAGCAGGGGTGAAAATCCAGACGGGAAGCATCTCCAGCACCGGCGAGCGCGTCGTCTCCGGCCTGGTTTAATGCTTTGGTGAGCTGGACTATGTCAGCGACAACGCAGGGAGCTTCGGCAGGCGTCCCACCCCGTGCAACCGCCTCTTCATCAAACTTGGCGCGCACAAGATCTACGTCGGCGTGGACGAGTCCCGTGTTCATCCGCGACACATCGTCGAGGGAGGCGAACCACCTCTCAGCGCAGCTCGTGGTGTGCGTGTCACTTGCCCCACTAGCAGCGTTGAGGTCCTAATGACCGCGCCAGACACGGGAGCAAGCAAGGACCCGGCGCCAGAGCTGGAAGTCACGCCAAAGCAGGCGAGGTCTAGGTTTCCTCCGCTAGAGAGGCCAGAGAATGTACTCCAGCAAGCAATAGATAGCCTAGCAACACCAATAGCTCCTGTGGTAGACCCGGCTCAGGCGTAAGCTGAGTTGGAAGAAACTAGGCAGAAAATGTTAGCCGGCGCAAACAAAGTAGCAGAGTTACAGCAATCCTTGAACATTACTTTGAGGGAATATGCAAAGGCAAACCGCATAGATGGAGTGAAAATCTGAGGTAGAAACCTGATTACTAAGATCGAAAAGGAATATGATCCTAGGCCGGGTCAGACAGCCACAATAGTAACAGCAGGGCTGGAGAGGTACAGTACCCCGGCAAAGAACCTCAAAGCAGCAAATGCGGCTGTGTCTGAATTAGAAGGCCTAACTGGAGAAGCCCGGGAAAGGCAACAAGAGAGGGTAAACCACTTGTTGAGGGTCGCTTTCCAGCAAAATGAAGAAATAAACAAGGCAAACCCGGCACCACCAGGATCATCGCACGTGATTCATTCGGCTAGGAATAACCCGACAAAGTCCGGCGGAGCCGCATCATCTCCGGGTCACAATACCAGGAGAGAAGAGGTGGTAAACTCTGGAAGAAGAGACAAACAGATGGTCCCCTACAACCCGGTAAGAGCTGAAAAAGTCAGAGAAATTCACATGGACGTCCCAAGCGGATAGCGCATTTCGAGAATTGAAAAAGATGTTATCTACTGCACCAATCCTAGCCACACCACTACCCAAGGAGCCAATGTTGCTCTATGTAGCCGCGACCATCCGAGTCGTAAGTGCAGTAATTGTAGTGGAGCATGAAGAAGAAGGAAAGTCGGTGCAAAGGCCAGTGTATTATTTGAGCGAGGTATTATCTGCTTCAAAACAGAATTACCCTCACTATCAAAAGATGGCATATGGCGTGTATATGTCGGCCAAAAAACTCAAACACTACTTTGAGGAACACCCCATCAAGGTGATATGTGAGGCACCTATATCAGAGATTATGAGTAACAAAGATGCAAGTGGGCGGATAGCAAAGTGGGCAATTGAGCTAGCCCCGTATGCACCACAGTTTGACAGAAGAAATGCGATCAAATCACAAGCTGTGGCAGGTTTCTTTGTGGACTAGGCCGAGATGCAATACGAGCCACCAACCGCTGGACTCCAATTATTGGCGAATGCACTTCGACGGATCGAAATTGAAAGAAGGGTTGGGCGCCAGGGTAGTGCTTACCTTGCCCAAAAAGGATCAACTGGAATATCTCCTCCAAATCCACTTCAGTGCCTCAAATAATGTCGCGGAATTTGAAGCACTGGTACATGGTCTCAAAGTAGCAAATGAAGTGGGGATACTCAGATACAATGCTTTGGAGACTCGGATTTGG
The DNA here is from genome assembly GCA_023614405.1 of Avena insularis. Classification (NCBI taxonomy): domain Eukaryota; kingdom Viridiplantae; phylum Streptophyta; class Magnoliopsida; order Poales; family Poaceae; genus Avena; species Avena insularis. Next base: position 256,998,111 of record CM042690.1, on the reverse strand, counting down.
TGGTGCAGCAAGTATCTGGCAACTGGGACACCTTGGATGCAAATATGGCCCTTTACAGATTTCATGTGCAAAAGATAAGCGGATTCTTCGAGGGATGTGAATTCCACCACATACCTCGGATTGAAAACGAGGCAGCCGACATACTGTCCAAGTTGGGCTCATCCTGGCAACCAATCCCACCAAATGTTTCCTTGGAACACTTAAGAAAGCCATCTATTACTCCATCGCCCGAATCCAAATCAATTTATATCCCGGCATTCTCCGGGTCAGAAGCTACACCAATGGAAATGGATTGGGGAGGCACCTCAGCAAACCCGAGGACTGCTTCGGCGAACCTGGGGACTACCTCAGCAAATTCGGGGACTGGTCAGCCAAACCTGGCGGGAGTTGTGTCGATGGATGAAATGGAAATTGACGAGGAACCTTTCTCAATCCAAGCTATACCCACTTGGGCCAAGCCAAAATTTGACTTCCTGAAAGAGGGAATCTTGCCAGGTGATGAGATACTCTCAAGGCAGATCCAGAGAAGAGCAAAGGCCTATACCATTATCAATGCCGAACTATACAAGAGAAGCGTAACCACAGTACTACAGCGGTGCGTTGACCCGGAGGAAGGACTTGACATACTTTGGGATATCCACCAAGGAGAATGTGGTCACCATGCATATTCAATAGCATTAGTGGCAAAAGCTTTCCAGCATGGATTTTATTGGCCAAGTGCTTTGGAGCAAGAAGAAGATTTGGTGAGAAAATACAATGGCTGTCAGAGATACGCCACGAAAACTCATCTGCCAATGTCGGAACTCAAAACTATACCCATTACTTGGCCATTTGCTGTGTGGTGCCTAGACATGGTAGGGCCATTTAAGCCGACTAAAGGAGGAATAACCCATATCCTGGTTATGGTGGACAAATTCACTAAATGGATCAAAGTGAAGCCAATAAGGAAATGTGATGCGGCAACAGTGGTGAAGTTTCTCAAGGATGTAATCCTGAGATATGGCTACCCCCACAGTATCATAACTAATAATGGCACAAATTTCGCTGAAGGAGCGTTCGCGAGGTTCTGCCGAGAAAATAAAATCCGGCTAGATCTAGCCTCAGTAGCCCACCCCGCATCGAACGGGCGAGTGGAAAGATCCAACGGATTGGTATTGTCCGGGATAAAACCTTGGCTCATGGAGACGCTGCAAAGATCAAAGGGGTGCTGGATAGAAGAACTACCAGCAGTACTGTGGAGTTTAAGAACAACTCTGAATCGATCAACAGGCTATACGCCATTTTTTCTGGTATATGGGGTAGAAGCTGTATTACCAGCTAACATAGATCTTGATTCACCAAGAGTCACCCAATACACAGAAGCCGAAGTGCGCGAAGCCCGGCAAAATGATTTTGATCTGCTGGAAGAAGCGAGAGAACTGGCCTTGTCCAGATCCGCCATATATCAGCAAAATCTCCAATGCTACCATAGCTGGAAAGTAAACCCCCGAGTTTTCCGGGAAGGTGATCTAGTACTCCGGTTGGTGCAGCGAACTGCTGGCATGCATAAGTTATCCCCTCCATGGGAAGGACCTTTCATTGTAAGCAAAGCTTTGCACAATGATTCCTACTATCTTATTGATGCAAAGCCACAGGAAAAGAACAAGGCGGACAGGTCCGGAGAGGAATCTAAGCGACCGTGGAATGTAGCACTACTTCGTCCTTTTTACACCTGACAAAGAGGTGAATGTATCCGAGCTACTGATATGTCGGTATGTATGTCGGCAATGAGGTTATTAATGAAACTTTGGCACCCCAAGCAGAAACTCGGGGACTGCCATAATAATTGTTCTTCTTGCTTCGGTATTTTTATATGTCGGCTGGGTTAAGTCACTTATATCTTAGCCGGATTAGTAATGTGTGAGCACCAAAAACCCAACTCTTCGACTTTGTTATTGTCCAACAAGAATTGGCTTCATGGCAAGCAAGAGAACAAGTTTGGAATGGCAAAGCATATGAAAAACGACTAAGGAAAGGAACTTAAGCGAGCCGACATTTGTTATTTGGACTAACCATGTGTTTACTTTATTCATCTAACGCCAAATTATTTTGAGCTAATCTCAAAGTTTCAAGTATTGTTAAGTTAGTTTTTTGAACCTCAGACTCGTAAGTCAAAAAGCCGAATAAAGGTAGACGCGAGCCGAGTCAAAAAAATGGGAGAACAAGAAAACCAAACTCAGGGACTTCGCCCACGATAATCCGACATTGAAAACTTAGTTGTAAACAGCACAAATTGTAGCAAAACCAAACCAAGGTACTTAAATACATTTTCACCCGGCATTTCGGGGATCTGACGAATATAGTTAAGTGTTTTCAAGGAGCAGGAGTAGAAGCAGAATCATCGGCCGAAGGAGGAGGTACTTCGGAATTTGTGGGTGGGGCGCTAGCCTCGGCCTCATCCTCGGGGTTGGCCTCTCCATCCTTTGGATCTTTAGCCTCATCGCCAAGTTCGGAGGCCTCACCCTCACTTCCCTCATCTTCTTCACCCTCAGAAGCAACTTCATCGTCAAACATGTCAAGATAGCTCGGCCCCTTGTTCCAAGCATGGAAGAAGGAGTACTGGACAAGCTTGTTGGCACAGGCTTTGCAACGCACAATGCACTTCGGATCTTCGGACCACTTAGATCTGGTGCGCATGTGGGTGAGCAGCCCCAAGTCTATTCCTTCATACCATGAGAGGACGAACTGCAGCGTGATGTCAGCTCCGGCTCGTGCGGTAGATTCTCGCCACAGGTGCACCTGAGTATCGCACTCCATCAATTTGGCTATGAAAGCCGCATTTCCTTTGGTAGTGGGCTCAGTGGGCCAGAGGGAGTTGAACATCCGCATTGCGGCCGGCATTATGTCTGCACCGTAGTTCTTCACTAGCTCCATGCGAGTGAAGAGGCTCGCCAGCAGGTCCTCCGTATCATACAGGATTGGCTCGGCGTCAGGGCCTGTGGGGATACCACGTTGCTCGCAGAACTGGGCTACGACAGCAGCAGCAAGAGTATCACCTTCTGGAAATTTGCCTGAGAACATAACAGAGGAAACAGTGAGCAAAAGCACTAAGTCCAGAGAAATGAAAGTTGAGCAAGGGAAAGGAACTCATGGGCAATCTGGAAGAGGAGTCGCTGAAGCTCGGCATGGACATTGGCGCTGTGGGCCTGGAGTTTATCGTATTCAGAGGTCACCGACGTAAGTTTAACGTCGGCTTCCTGCAATAAATTCTGGTCCGTGGAAATTTGTGTGGCTAGACGCTCTTTTTCCTCGGCAAACTCCTGTCCAGCCTTCTCCAATTCGGACTTATGGAGGCCCTTAAGCCTCTAAATTTCGGCATTCAGCCGAGCAATTTCTGAGACCTGGAGGCGCAACCGAGCTATCTCATTGTCCTTCTGTTCAGTTCAGCCTGATGCTTCCCTGCTTGTTCGAGAATCATATCAGGTATAGGTATGATGTCTTCAAGAGCAACTGCAACAGTGAATTAATCCGGCGAAGCCGAAGTATAAATATCTAGCGAGTCAAGAAAAGAGCGTGCAATGATCGTGTCAACAAGATAATATACCTTCGATTTCAGCCAGATTCTTCCGCATGATAATATTCTCAGCCTCAACCTCGGATGCATGGTTCGAATAACAAGTTAATACAGATCATAGATAACTCGAAGGAACGAAAGTGGAAAAAAGAAAAGTGTTAAGTAAGAAAAAATACCCTTCTTCTAGTGCTCCTCCAAGAGCTTGCCATAACACGCACGAACATCTTTGTAAGAGTTCAGCAGGCGCTAGAACTCAGCAGTTCGGCGGTTAGTGGTGATCTGAGAAAAGCAAGACGAGGTTAGTTCATAGGCAAAAGTGAAAATAATTCGAAGTCTACAAGATCCGAGCCAAGTGGAACTTAACCCGGCTATAGGTGTGTGGATATTCGAAGTTCACAAGATCCGGGCCAAGTGGAACTTAACCCGGCTCTAGGTGTGTGGATATTCGAAGTCTACAAGATCCGGGCCAAGTGGAACTTAATCCGGCTCTAGCTATGTGGATATTCGAAGTTCACAAGATCCAGGCCAAGTGAAACTTAACCCGCCTCTAGGTGTATGGATATTCGAAGTCTACAAGATCCGGGCCAAGTGGAACTTAACCCGGCTCTAGGTGTGTGGATATTCAAAGTATACAAGATCCGGGTCAAGTGGAACATAACCCGGCTCTAGGTGTGTAGATATTCGAAGTCTACAAGATCCGGGCCAAGTGGAACTTAACCCGGCTCTGGTGTGTGGATATTCGAAGTCTACAAGATCCGGGCCAAGTGGAACTTAACCCGGCTCTAAGTGTGTGGATATTCAAAGTTTACAAGATTCGGGCCAAGTGGAATTTAACCCGGCTCTAACTTTATCACTATTCGAAATTGCTAAGGACAAAAACTAAGTTCTCTAGGAGCATCCGACCGAGTAAAAAGTTACTCCCTCGGAGGCTCGGGGACTAGGGGATATATCTATAAGTGCTCATGCATATAAAGTACCACAGCAGAAGAAAAGGGTTACCTCCATCATCTGGCTAGCCAAAGAAATGGCCTTGGTGGCAGAGTTCATCTAGGTGCTGAACTCTGCTAGGCCGAACTTCTCCGGCAGATCATCCTTGGGATCGATAAATTCAGTGTTGTTCCAGTTATGCACATACTCCAGGAGCAGTGGACTTTAACTTTTGCCGCTCGGAGAGTGACTCGCCACCAAGCCTTTGAAATGGGCTTCACGCCTTGCAGATTGAGCTATAGCAGGACTGGTATGCAGGACCAGCTACCTACTACCCTCTGATCCGGCAGCGGGAGACCCGAAAGTGATGTCCTTGGCTGGTCTGGCAGCTTTCTTGAGCTTGCCGGATGATGGAGGATGCAGCGGAAGATCCGAGGCATCTGATCCGGACGGAGCATGGGAAGCTGGCTGGAAAATATCCGCAATGGACACCATTGATCCGGAGGTGGCTAAGGAGACTTCCTCTTTGGAGGCTTAGTGGAGTCTGTCACTGCTGCTGCTGATGTTGTTGGTGCTGTTGGTGTTGGTGATGGTGCTGATGGTGTTGCTGCTGATGTTGTCGCTGCTGCTGTTGGTGCTGTTGGTGCTGGTGGTGCTGGTGCTGGTGGTGCTGCTAGTGCTGGTGCTGGCGGTGCTGCTGGTGCTGGTGCTGCTGCTTCAGAGGAAACTGGTGCTGAGGAAAGACTTGTTTGGGGAGGTGCCAATGAAACTGGCACCTCAGAGCTGGGCGCTGGCGCCGGAGAAGAGGAGATAGTACAATCCGGCATAGCTGTATCCTGAGCTACCCCACCAACCCCCGCGCCAACATTGCCCTCTTCATGACGAGAGGGGCTCAAATCAGGCGCAGCCGCGGAGCCCTCTTGGATAGGGCTGAGCGGGCGAGCGTCATCATCACGGGGGGGAGAGGGACTGCTTCGGATCAGAGAGGCAATGCCGGAGCCACTCTGGGGAATGACCCTTGGACCTCTGGAAAATAAAAAGCACGAAGTCAAGAAGAGAAAATAAAACAGATAAGAACCAAAGGTAAAGGCACAAAGGGAAATATCCAAGAGAAACCGCAAAGAGACTTACTCATCCGAGGTGGGGGTGCCCGAGGGTTGGGCACCCTCCGGACCATGCTCGTGGCCGCTGGCTTGGTCGAGGCTTTCACCCCGGACTTCTTCTGCCTCTTCTTGGGCAGCAGCGCCTCCAAAGATGTGGCCGAGGTAGCCGCACGCTTTTGGGAGGCAGCAGGGACCGGACCACCCGTGGCGACGGGGGGAACCTCGTGGACCTGACCGGCCGGGTTAGCTGAAGATTCGAACATAACCAGATATGCGTAAGAGATGGGAACCAGGTCAAGTACCTCTAGAACCTCAACATCCGAGTCATCGTCATCCGGCCAATCCCTTAAAGAAGAGGCCTTACCAGAAGTGTGTTTGACGGTGTCCGGAGTAGGCAGAAAGGTCTCTAGATCAGGCTCCACCTCGTCCTCCTCGATGCGGTCCGGCACCCACTTGCTCGCCAGCGCCTGGCCATCTTCCAGTGGCTGCTGCAAAAAATGCTAAGAATAAAATAGCAGGGGTTAAGTTAAGAAAGTTGTTCGGCATATCGAGAAGACCTGGAAATCTGTAAGTATGAAGTTTACCTCTAGAGGAGGATTGTCCCGGGTGGAGGGCGCAAGCCCCCACTCCCAAGCCTTGGATAATTCCTTCTCCATGTTGAAAATGGCCTAAACCCGGCGGTAAACCGCTAAGTTATCGAGCTCGAAGGAGGAAGTCCGGTGGGGATCAAGGAGGCCGCTCAAGTAGAAGATCTTGTGAGCGCGCTTCTGCAGGGGGAGACCCGGCTGCGGACGAAGGTGATCATAATATCCTTCCCCTAAAGTTTCTCCTTGAGCAGCTCCTCGATCCGGTGGTTAACCAGATTCGCCAGAGCCATGGGTTTCTTCGGGATACTCTCCCAAAGAGAGGTGTCCGGAGGTCCGAGCTTGAAGGGGAGGAGCCGGATCAGGTCCTCGTTCGTAGTGTTCCGGACGTAAAAGAAAGTTCAGGCCCAGCATTTGTAGGACTCAAGCCCAGTAACCCGGGGAAAGGTGGACCTTTTACGGGGAGATATGGAGGCCTCACCGCATTGGGTCAGATGCTTCTCGGCCGGGTAAGCCCTTTATCTGGAACGACATTCTTCCGGAGACCGAAGAACTTAATCCACATGTCCTTGGAGGGCTAGAGGCCAAGGTATCCCTCTATGCCCGAGGTAAAAGAGGAGAGAGAGGTAATGGCATTTGCAGGGAGATGATGCGGATGCAACTGATAAGTGGAAATGAAATCATGGAAGAAATCGGAAATAGGAAGGCTGAAGCCACGCTGGAAGTGGGAAAGAAAAACAACGTACTCCCCTGGATTGAGAGGGGGAGATCTCATCGGCGGCGAGGCGGCAGGCAACACCAGCGGGGATGCGGCGCGTGGCACGGAGCCAATCCAAATCGTCTTCATAGACGAAGACGCCATCCCAGCCACCGCGTTCGTGACCCTCATCCTCCTCTTGCTGCGCGACCATGGCGGCCTCTTCCTCAGTCATGGTGAGGTAGAGGTCTTCAAGGACAAGATCGGAGTAGAAGTAACCGATGGCGGGAAACTTGGAAGCACAGGGCCCCATGGTGAAGACCTTGACCGGAAGCGGCGGCGCAGGCGGGAGGAGCTGTTGAGCACGGTCGCGGCAGCACAGCAATGGCGAAGAAGCAGCGGTGATAGTGGAGTTACAGTGAAGGAGAAAGGAGGCAGGGAGCATGCGATATGTGGGGAACTTCCCCAAGATTGCCCCCAGCCCCCTACTTAACCGCGCGAGAGGGCGTGTAGTGGGATCCTTTGCGGTTGCCCTGCCACACGCAACGGGCGTGTGTGCAACCGAATCAACCAATCAGAGCATGGCCACAGCAAGGGACACAGGGAGCAGAAGATCCCATGAACTGACGTGGTGTTGCGGTTAACGAGGCGCTGCAGTGAAGGGACGTGCACAATAGTTATTCCTGACATTACAACAGTAACTGGCGCAGTAAATGGGCGTGGCCCTTAAAATGAGGCAAAATGATGATTACCCTCCATGTAGGACATGGGGAAGCATACGAGAGAAGGAAAGGTAACCCGGATAAGCGAGCAAAAGACCCGGCCAGTAAGGAAAACTCAGAATGAGCCAAGGGATCGCAAGAGAAAGAACTCCGGAATACGGGGTAACTCAACCAAAGAGGCAAGGATCCAGATATGGGAACCTGTTGTGGCCTTAACAACTAAATTTGCTAAGACCGCACCAGCTTCGAGGACTAATGTTGGGGGGATACCCCCAGGTAGGGTAACGCCGGGGTATAAAGGCCGAGTTAGCTGAGGTACGGCACGGTCAAAGCAAGTGCTAGCCGGGTCACCTCAAGGCAGGCCGACCTATGGAGTAACCCGGCCCGTGGAGCATCTCCCTAGCCTTAGCCCGACCGGCATAAAAATATATGCCGGCCATGTTTATCTGTCTATTATGCAGGTACCCTCGTAGCCAGGTTAGCCACGTGTTAGCCGGACTATCATATGGCTTCCAAAAGAAGGAAGGAATCTCCCGCTGGTCAAAAGGTGGCTTTGTTAGCTATAGCGTGAGTGAAGCAAAGGAGAGAGGAGTACCAGTGGGACAGGGGCGACCAAGATGATGCGGGCAATGTCGGCTGACGTAGCCTGTGTCTGGTGACGCTTAAAGGCAAGGATTACGTTGTGGGTTACGACCAAAGCCCGGACGAGCCGTTAAAGGGAATAATGAAGCATCTAGCTTTAACCAAGGGGCATATTCGGAGAATATGCTGCCACGTGTGCCCTAACTTTGTAACCCGGGATCCCCTATATAAGGAGCATCGGGGCCTCCATAGAGGGGGATCGATCATTTTTCTCTGTCTACGTTAGAACTCTAGAGCTAGTTTGTGGGGAGTAAGAGACATAGTCTCCTTCTCATGAACAGCTCGAGGAGCACTTGTATCCACCATTGATAGAGGAAATACCAGAACATCTGTGTGTGGAATCACCACGTTTTCCCTCCCTGGATTCCCCTAGCACTCATTGGCCCCATCTTTAGCCTATCCATGGCATCTGCCGTGCCACCACCACGACAAAAGTCCAACAACAACAACAACAACAACAATACTGCCCCAAGGACTAGAAGCAATGATGTGCCTATCGCAGGAAAAGACAAGTCCCAGATTACTTGCTTTGAATGCGGAGTCAAAGGTCACTACTCCAACGAGTGCCCCAAGAAGTTTGCAGCAGCCACCAATGTGAATGCACCCGCTCACCAGCAACGCCGTGTTCAGCCTAAAAGGAGATTTGCCACAGGGAACTCGCTCAACGCAACGGTCGTCTGTTCCACATGAATGCTGAAGAAGCTCAGGAAGCGCCAGATGTCGTGCTGGGTATGTTTTCTGTTAACTCAGTACTTGCAAGAGTGTTGTTTGATTCTGGAGCATCGCACTCATTTGTTACAGAAGAATTTGCATGCACTAGTAAGATTCAACAAACAAAATTGAAGCATGTTATGATAGTACAAATACCTGGTGCAACCACCAAAGCTAGAAAAAATTAAAAGGCTGTACCTATCATAATCCATGGAATAGATTTTTATGCTAATCTAATAGTACTTGGAACCAAAGGTTTGGAAGTATTAATAGGAATGGATTGGATGTCGAAACATAAAGGATTAATCGACTGTGCCAAGAAAGCCATAACAATGACCAGTAGCACTAGAGTATCAGTAGAGCATGTATCTGAGACACTGCCCCGTCAATTCAAATGCAACAAGAGTCTAGCCCAACCAACCCTAGACCAAGTCAGAGTAGTCTGTGAATACCCCGATGTGTTCCCATATGAATTGCCCGGTATGCCCCCAGATCGGGATATCGAGTTCATCATTGAACTAGTTCAGGGAACTGGACCCATAGCTCAGAGACTTTATAGTATGAAACCATCGGAATTAGTGGCGCTGAAGAAGCAACTTGATGCTATGCTGGAGAAAGGTTTGATAAAACCAAGTGCGTCACCATGGAGATCACCTATTTTGTCTGTGGATAAGAAAGATGGAGGTAACTGTTTGTGTACGGATTACCGGAAGCTGAATGATGTCACCATCAAGAACAAGTACCCACTACCGAAGATAGAGGATCTGTTTGACCAGTTGACTGGTGCCAGAGTGTTTTCTAAGATTGATCTTAGAACTGGTTATCATCAACTCAAGATTCATGCAACGGATATTCCAAAGACTGCCTTTACCACCAGATATGGATTGTATGAGTATACTTTCATGTCTTTTGGATTAACCAATGCCCCCGCTTATTTCATGAATCTTATGAATAAGATTCTTATGAATTTCCTGGATAAGTTTGTCGTTGTTTTTATCGATGATATTCTGATCTATTCCAAGTCAGAAGAAGACCATGAGCTACACCTGAGAACCATCCTTGAAACCCTTAGAGAGCATCAGTTGTATGCCAAGTTTAGCAAATGTGAGTTCTGGTTGAAGGACGTAGAATTACTAGGACATATTGTGTCGACAGGAGGAGTTGCTCTTGATCCCGCCAAGGTTAAAGATGTTGAAGAATGGAAAGCCCCAACCACTCAAACCCAAGTCCGTGCATTTCTCGGATTAGCGGGATATTACCGCAAGTTTGTTGAAGGATTTTCGAGCATCGCAAGACCAATGACCCAATTTTTGAAGAAAGATAAGAAGTTTGAATGGACTAACAAATGTGAAGCTAGTTTTCAAGAGCTCAAGAAGAGATTGATTTCATCCCCAATTTTGATTATGCCAGATATCAAGAAGCCTTTTGATGTGTATTGTGATGCATCTAAGATTGGTCTCGGATGTGTGTTGATGCAAGAAGGCAAAGTCATATCATATCTGTCTAGACAACTGAAGCAGCATGAGCTAAACTGAAGGGGATCCGCAGCAGAAAACAAAAAAATTCCTATGTTGGAACCCCCAAAACTGTCTAGGATCTATCTATGTAGTAATACGGTAACGACCAATGCATAGAGAATACATACCCTTGTATACCGTACGCGGTTAACGTTCCGAGGGGAACATGGTTGATGTAGTCGTACTAGTAGCCGACCTCAAGGTCACGAAGCTCCTCGCAGATCACCCCTTGCTCCTTCTTCATAGTGCAGCAGCTCCGGCTCATGACATTCAAGCGCCCCAAGTGTTGCGCCTCGTTTCTTCATACACATCCGGTGCACGATGAGACCTCCGGCTCCTCGATCCCGCCGGGAGTGTGGAAGTTGATATCTGGCTAGGAATCCCTACAACGCAACGACGTACTGTAGGTGTGCCTTGTTCGCACAGCCCAAACTTGGGGCCATGGTAACAAGGGATAGAGAGAGAGGGAAGGAGGAAGTCAACCAAAGGACTTCTCCAAATATTGGTGTGTTTCATCCCACCCATAGGCACCCCTTTATATAGGCTAAGGGGGTGTGCCTTTCTCAAAGGCTAAGCCATGTGGGACTAAACAAGGGGAAGAGAGGAGGGGTAGGTGCATGGGCCCTTAGGGCTTCCTGGGCCAGCCGGCCAGGGGTGGGCCCCACCCCGCACACAGCCCTAGGCTGGCCGGGTGGGCCCCCTTGTGGCGGCTGGGCCTTGGCCCTTTTGGCCCTTGGCCCTTCCCACTTTCGGTTTCCCTCATGGGCCCTTATTCAGTAGGAAGTTTGGCCCATTAGTAGAATAACCCTTCAAATTAGGTTTTAATATTATATTTAATATTAATTACACTAATTAATATGTAAATACATATTACAAAACCTGATTCAACCCTAAACACCTTTCGGATCCCCTTTCAATATCCTCCGAACAACTTCGGAATTCTCGGAATGATTCCGGTCCTTTATTCTTTCTCCGAACAGCTTTGGATTTCTTCACGGAACGATTTTGGCTTTCTCTTTCTCTACTATGATTGTGTCTTACGAATGATCGCTCTCATCGTACCCTTAAGTGTATCCGCTCACGGCTCGGGAATGCTCTAGACATGATCTATATCAATGATCAATAGAGGGACCAGGGATGTCCATGTGACCCCTATGCATTCCTGACGACAATGTCGTTTGAACCGATAAATGTAGCATCCAATTTCCTTTTGTTTCTTGATATGACTTGTCCGAGATCCGATCATTGGTATCCCATACCTTACTCAATCTCGTTAACAACCCGTTTTGTTTTCATGTTACCGTGATATTACATCCCCGTGACCAAGTCACATGTTGCAACATTTATGGATGTAATCTGACCAAGCCGGCTGTATGTATCTTTACCCGTCATGTGGGTGAACAAATCCCGGTCTTGCAGTCACATGTCATCTATGGTTCCTTTGGAATACCCAACGTACACCTTGATACGTCCATTTTGCAACACTATTCTATATCATAATTTACTGTTATTCATTGATATATTTCATATTAAGGGATGATACTTATGTTATTTCATCTGTTTTTGCATGGTTGATGAATTTTGGAGCATGGACCGCTGCAGTCAGGATTCTGATGGAAAAGGTGTTGTTTGGAGGCAAAATTCGCGAAGATCAGAAAATCCGGGAAAATACATGGAAAATCCTATTTTTCTAGAAGACGTAGAAAGCCAGAAGGGGAAGCGGAGATGGGCCACAAGGGGGCCACACCACCCCCTGGCGTGGGCCAGCCTAGGCCGCGCCACCTGGTGGTGTGGCCACCCTGGTCCACCCCTGGCTCTCCCCTCTGGCGTATATTATCCTCCCGAAACCCTAAGACTCGAAGACGGACCACAGAAAGATTCCGCCGCCTCTGCGGGACGGAAAACACCGAGAGAGAAAGATCTCTCTGGCAGACAGATTTCTGCTGGGGGAATTCCTTCCTGGAGAGGGGAGATCGTCGCCATCAACACCACCATCAAGCTGGACTTCATCGGGATCATCATCATCATCACCACGACCATCATCTCCACCAGCACCCTCATCACCATCTCCATATCGCTATAACAATTGGGTTGAAACTTGCATAGTTCTTAGGGGAAACTTTCCCGATGTTGATTACTCCTTGTAGTTGATGCTATTGAGTGAACCGTTCAATTATTATTTATGTTCAGATTGTTATACATCATTATTCCATCTCTGATCATGATCCATATGATGTTTTGTGAGTAGTTCGTTTTGTTCTTGAGGACATGGGAGAACTCATGTTGTTAGTAGTGGAATTGTGTTGAGAAAGATTCAATAGTTTGATATTTAAGTTGTGGTGTACTTCTTCTAGTGGTGTCATGTGAACGCCGATTACATGACACTTCACCTATATGGGCCTAGGGGAATGCATTGTGTATTTGGCTACTAATCGTATGGGTTGCCGGAGTGACAGAAACCTGAACCCCCGTTAGGAAACCATTGCACAAGGGACATCAGGGTCTTAGAGTTTGAAGTTGTGGTTACGTTTCTACCTTAATTACTTTCTTGTACTTACGGATGTTTGCAAGGGGTATAATCACAAGTATGTATTAGTCCTAGGAAGGTCGGTACATTAGCACAGGTTCACCCACACAACACTTAGCAAACTAAATAAGATTAATCAACTATATGAAGCGAAAGCACTTGATGATATTCCTGCGTGTCCTCGAGAACGTTTGGTCATCTTAAGTAATACAACCGGCTTGTCCTTTGCTGAATAAAGGATTGGGCCACTTGCTGCATTTATTCTTATTGTCTTTTATTTACTCGTACTTTATTTACTTGCATTATCAAAAACCCCTAAAAATCGGTTTGCTAAGTATTTACAGAGAATTCCTGATCCATACCACTAGCCAGCACCTTCTGCTCCTTGTTGGGTTCGACACTCTTACTTATCGAAAATACTACGATACACCCCTATACTTGTGGGTCATCAAGACTATTTTCTGGCGCCGTTCCCAGGGAGTGAAGCGCTATTGGAGAGTGGAACTGGTAAAGGAAACTTCTACTGTGAGTATTGTTTACTTCTGTTAGTTGCTTTATTTTCATTATGGATAATTCGCTGAGTTTTTTATTTCGTAATGCTACTACCACTGCTAAGGTAGTAGATGAACCACCACCTACTGAGAATGATACTTTTAAAATACCTACGAGAATTATTGATCGTGTTATAGATAACTACTATGTTGGGGATGGAAATGTCCATCCCGGTGATCATTTACTCTTTATACATGAATTATGCGGGTTGTTCAAGTGTGCAGGTATTACTACAGATGAAGTTAAGAAGAAGTTATTCTCATTTTCACTGAAAGGAAGAGCCGAGGAATGGTATAAGCTGCTGAAGAATGGTCAAGCTCTTGAATGGGAGGAAATAGTACCTCTCTTTTATTCAAAGTTTTATCCTCCTAGTGAGATTCATAAAGATCGGAATCAAATATACAACTTTTGGCCTCTTAATGGAGAGAGTACAACTCAAGCTTGGGGAGATTGAAGTTACTAATGCTCAAATGTCCCATTCATGAGCTCCCCAACAATATTATTATCAATAACTTTTATGCAAGTCTTTCTCTTCATGATAAGAAATTATTGGATGCTTCTTGTGCTGGATCATTCACACGCATGGAAGAAGAAGCTAAATGGGATCTTCCGGACCGTATTCAAGATAATGCTGAAGCATGGGAGAATGACAAAGGAAGAAAGTCAGGTATAAATTATGATTATGAATGCATTGAATCTTTTGTGGGAACTAATGACTTTCAAAATATTAAAAATGCTTATGGTCTAGACTCTCAAGCTATTACAACTTATTTTAAGGCCTTTACTTCCTACATTGAAGTGCCTAAGAAGTGGAATAAGTATCATGAACCTTATAAAGATGTTGCTAAGAGTGTTCCTGCAAGGAATACTGAAGTTTATACTGCTAATCATGTCTTATCTGAACCTTACATTGAGAAAATGCGTTTCCCATTTAAGATAAAGGAACATTCTATGATAGCTAGTATGGTTAGTGAAAGTACAAATAAAGCTGTTGAACCTGATAAACAAATGGATGATGAGCCTATAATAGCAAATGTGAAAGACTTTGTCACTAAATATGTAGAAGAGGGACACACTATCCTTTGTAAGGATACCTCTAATATTGTTTCACAAAGTAGTGTTATAAGAACTAGTATTCATGTGTTTTCTATTAGTATAAGTGATCATTGCTACAACGGTTCTTGTGATAGTTACATTATTAAGTTTATGCATGATACTGAAAGTTATTATGAAAGAGGGAAGACTGTTCTTATGCATCTCAATAATATCGAGTTTCCTCGTTTTATGCTGAAAGTTTTTATGTCGCACTTCTTTTGCCTTCCTATGCTAGTAGCCTCTGGTTTCAACAACTTGTTTGTTTACAAAATTCCCTTGCATAGGAAGTGGGTTAGACTTAAACATGTGTATTTTTGCTTCTTAATGCTCTCTTTCACTTCAATTCATATTCTTATGTGAGCATCATCAAAATTATCATGCCCATCTTAATGGCTATAAAGAAAGAGCTTTTTGGGAGACAACCCAATTTATTTGTGTTTTCGGTTTGATTTTGAGTCTTGGAAGTTATTACTTCGGTAATAACCTCTCCTTATCCTTTTTTGGTTTTTGTGTCAAGATCAACCTCTAATGAGAGAGAAGTAAGATTTGGGGAAGTTGCTGTCCCGAAACAAATTTTTGTGCTTCACCGTAAAAATTTGTGAGAGATCTATGTATGTCGGATTGAGCTGTGATTTTTTGTGCTTCTGCCCCAGGTTGTTATTTAACTTTCGTTAGTTTTGCACTTTTTGATTTGAGCAACAGAAGATTTTAGAAAAAATTGATCTTTACCTGCTGGTCTGTTTTGACAGATTTTGCCACTCTTGCATTTGCTTCTTTAATCGATTTCCTTTTTGAGATATTTTTGGGTTTTCGGAAGGAGTTGCTATAGTAGCTTATGTTTTGATAGTTTTCGGTTGAAATTGGACTCAAAAGGTTTGATCACTTCACCCATACTAATGTTGCTAATGAGAACTGTGTGAAGTTTTGTTTGAAAGAAATTTCCAGGTTAGTGGAGATAATGGTGTAATAAGGAAGTGAAAGGTTTCATGACTCAAGCAATATGTGTATGAAGATGAAGATATTTATATTATTCAAGTGGTGACTCCGGAAGAATCTACTAAATACCAAATTCAGAGACTTGCAGCGTCTGTTTTTAAATAGGCAACAGTTCTGGTAAGAAAAGTTCCGCAAAAGATCTGTCTAGTTATATTTTTGAAGTTTTTAGCCAACAAGGAAAGCTACGAAGCGAAAGAGGGACAGAAACGGAGCCATGGTGGCTCACACCACCCTGTGGCATGGGCCCACCCCTGGCCGCACCACCAGGAAGTGTGGCCACCTCGGACTCCATCTCCAACCCGTTTTCTCCTAGTACCTTCCTTTTGTTGTGAAACTTCGTAATATATAATCCCCCGGATCCCCTGAGGTTCGTATATCGTGTTCTCGTCGTGTTTTCGTCTCGATCTGTTTCTGCCAGGAACTATTTTTGGAAGTTAGAAGCACGATGGTGTCCGTAAAGGATAAGGGAAAGGAGCCTATGGAGGAAGTTCCCCAAGACCCCGAACAGGTGGGGGAGGTCAAGAGTGAAGATGAAGAGGAGGCAAAGCAAGGCCAACATCCGCACACCGGCACTACCATTGCAAGCATTGGAGTGTTGAAAAAACCCGCCAGGGTCAGAAGGACTGCACGGATGTCAACTGGAGGGAAACCTTCGCGTCACTGCTTGGCCCCATGGTCACTTCTTCCACGCACAAAGAATACTTTCCATACCCTTATCCATGAGCATTAATACCAGAATCTTCCCAAGGGGAAACTACCCTCCAATTGGGATTTGCCTCGTTCTAGCCATGCAAGAAAAGAAGACTTCAAGGAGGAAGAGTGGGGAAAGAATCGCAAGAGCTGGAATTCTCAACCCGACATGATCATGAGCCGCATTTAGCAAACCTCACAGTTGATTCATAATCTCACCTTCGAGATTGAAGACTTGGGAAAACTAATCAAAGAGCTCATCAAGAGAACACCACCACCACCGAAGGAGTAATTCGTCATCAGGTTTGGCATCCCCTTGGTTTGTTCCAAGTTTGGGGGAGTGCCGCGGTATCACATCACTATCTTCTATCTTTTTACCTTTTTAGTAGAGTCATATCATGAATAGACAAGTTATCATGTAGGATGGTTTGCATTATTGAAGTGTCCCCTCTATCGTTAGATATGTATCCCTTGGTGTGAGTTGCCGTTATGGAATATTAATGAGAAGTTCTATCATTTACTCTTTTGCATATCTTATATTAGTTTTCAATTCATGGTTATATGATTGATCTTGTTGTTAGTATTGGTATCACTTTGGGATCATTGAGTTAATTTAGTTGGTTTCGGCAAACCGGGCTCGGTTAGTAGCAACACTATTTTTGAGAATTGAATGAAAAAGATAGAAGTACCCTTAAAGAAATATAATTTTATCATCTTTCTTTCTTAATTTGCTCATAAGTTTAGTATTCTCTGGTTAAGATCTTTTGTGCTTACAAGGAAGATTGCATATTTGTTTTTATCACTTGTATGTTTGTTTGTTTCCTTCGACTCTTATACTTGCTACCCAGCCTTGCTAGCCAAAAACCTATACTGAGAAGGAATGCTTCTCGTGCATCCAATCCTTAAACCAAAACCTATCCCATTTGTGTCCACCATACCTACCTATTAGCACTATTACTATTCCAAGTAAATTCTTGTTTTTATCTACCTTCCAAATTAAACTTGTTATGAGAAAATTAGTGATTAAAGCTCTCACGAACATGACGACACACTTTTCTTTCTTGCAATCAATAAACTTGAACCATTGTGTCCATCTTTGTTGCGTATATGCTTGCGCTTTGTGAGTTGTGAATTAGCAGAACCATGTTGTCATGGGGAACGCTTTCAACATTGCACTGGTACTTTGTACCTAGTTGATATCATGTTATTTTTCTTATGGATCTCGGTGGTGTGAAATAAAAGGGGAACTTGTAAGATCATGGAGTTTATATGTGTGTTAGAGAAACGCCTGGGCCGCTAGCCTAAGCCATGCCTAATCATGGTGGAAACTTGCAGCATAACCATAATGAGAACTCTATGAAGCATCCTCAATAAAAACCTATGAAAATAGCAAATAAAAGGATCGCTGAGATGCTCATTGTCTACTTGCCTTGTCATTTTGATTATGGGATAGCTCATGTATGATGTCTAAGGGGTACCCCGTTGGCAGTTCTTTATGATACATACGTATTTACAATGACAAGAGCTTACTTGTGACTGAAGTTGAGTAGCATGAGGCTCGGTACTCGTAAGTAAGGGGCATGAGATTTCAACTTATAACTTGTCAAGCATATCCTCTTAGTTGTGTCACTTTAACCTTTATCACCTAAAGATGCCTATGATAGGGGCAATGAGAGATGAAAGCTAGTAAGTACCATATTTTTTGGAAGCTCTTTATGAAACTTGAAATCCCTGCATCCCTCTGCGAAGGGCCTTTCTTTTACCTTTTAGTTGAGTCAGTAAACCTATTCCCTTCTACCTCAGCAAGTATTTTGATTTGTTGTGTTTCATTCATTCATATGATGATTTATTCAATCATGTTTCTTATGTTCCTTGTTTTGCACTTTTCTCTTATCTTGGTGTCTACTACTTTGAAAGCTATCTTTGAAAATCAGTTATTTGTGAACTCCAGCAAATTGCCAACTATTCTTCGACCAAGAGCTAAGTTTGCCATTACCAATTATGATTTACTTTATGTATCTTTATTGTGTTTCCTTTACTTATTGCAAGTTAAGTTATATAATAGTGAGTTGTCTTCTATTATGACTTATGTATTGATGAATGTGATGCTTCTTGTCCGTATTCTTTTATCGACTCTTCACTCCATAAACCTGAGGTCATGTTTATTGAGCTCAGTTTCGATTGGGGACAAGCGAAGTCTAAGCTTGGGGGGAGTTGATACGTCCATTTTGCATCACTATTCTATGTCTTAATTCACTATTATTCATTGATATATTTCATATTGAGAGGTGATACTTATGTTATTTCATCTATTTTTGCATGGTTGATGACTTTTGGAGCATGGACCGCTGCAGTCAGGATTCTGATGGAAAAGGTGCTATTTGGAGGCAAAATTCGCGAAGATCAGAAAATCCTAGAAAATACATGGAAAATCCTATTTTTCCAGAAGACGAAGAAATCCAGAAGGGGAAGCGAAGATGGGCCACAGGGGGCCACACCACCCCCTGGCGCGGGCCAGCCTAGGCCGCACCACCAAGTGGTGTGGCCGCCCTGGTCCACCCCTGGCTCTCTCCTCTGGCGTATATTATTCTCCCAAAACCATAAGACTCGAAGAGGGACCATAGAAAGATTCCGCCGCCTCTACGGGGCAAAAAACACCGAGAGAGAAAGATTTCTCCGGGAGGCAGATTTCTGCCGGGGGAATTCCTTCCCGGAGAGGGGAGATCGTCGCCATCAACACCACCATCAAGCTAGACTTCATCGAGATCATCATCATCATCACCACCATCATCTCCACCAGCATCCTCATCACCATCTCCATATCGCTGTAACAATTAGGTTGAATCTTGCATAGTTCTCAGGGAAAACTTTCCCGGTGTTGATTACCCCTTGTAGTTGATGCTATTGAGTGAACCGTTGAATTATTGTTTATGTTCCGATTGTTATACATCATTATTCCATCTCTGATCATGATCCATATGATGTTTTGTGAGTAGTTCGTTTTGTTCTTGAGGACATGGGAGAAGTCATGTTGTTAGTAGTGGAATTGTGTTGAGAAAGATTCAATAGTTTGATATTTAAGTTGTGGTGTACTTCTTCTAGTTGTTTCATGTGAACGTCGACTACATGACACTTCACCTATATGGGCCTAGGGGAATGGATTGTGTATTTGGCTACTAATCGTACGGGTCGCTGGAGTGACAGAAACCTAAACCCCCGTTAGGAAACCATTGCACAAGGGACGTCACGGTCTTATTTCAAGATGTGGTTAGGTTTCTACCTTAATTACTTTCTTGTACTTATGGATGTTTGCAAGGGGTATAATCACAAGTATGTATTAGTCCTAGGAAGGTCGGTACATTAGCACAGGTACACCCACACAACACTTAGCAAACTAAAGAAGATTAATCAACTATATGAAGCGAAAGCACTTGATGATATTCCCGTGTGTCCTCGAGAACGTTTGGTCATCTTAAGTAATACAACCGGCTTGTACTTTGCTGAATAAAGGATTGGGCCACTTGCTGCATTGATTCTTATTGTCTTTTATTTACTTGTACTTTATTTACATGCATTATCAAAAAACCCTAAAAATCCGTTTGCTAAGTATTTACGGAGAATTACGTCAAGTATACAACATGGTTATATGGAAGAACGTACGACTGAGGCATAGGAGATGCAACACATCTCTTTCTTTCAACCATAGTTGCAATACTAACTCAATGCTTCATATAGTAAGAACTACTTGCTCACCTTGTTCCATTCTGAGCTTCTTCAGAATCTTGCTTAGGACATTCTGAACATCTTTCAGAATCAAGTCCAGGAAGCATTCGACATTCAGTGTTTATTAAACTCTACAATCTATCTCGATAGATCTTATTCTTTAATAACTTCAACTTCATCCTTATTTATCTAACTTAAATATTATTAACACCAATCACATCATTCACATATGTCGCCACATATCCTAGAATGATTTCATGCCCCCACTCAAATATGACATTCATGTTTGAGATCCAGGGATTTCACTTAGCTCCCACTCAAAACCAGGTCCTCTCGATAATCTTGGACATTCCAAAATTCTTTGATCATCATCAATTTGAGAATTCCAATTACGATACTTCAATATCCATATATTTCTAGTGTATATCCAAAAGACTTAAGCATCACTACTGTTGTAGTCAAACTCCTTGAATTTGTTCAAACTTGTGACAAATCGAGATTTTTGTCATTCATTAAGTTTCATTTCCTTCTTATGACTTTGCAGTCATTCAGAAATATCAAGTAAACTTCTTTACTTTAATAAGATCAAGTAACATGTTATTTTGCAATCTTAAATGTAACTTAATATAGGATTTTATGACTCCTAGTCATTTCTCGCACGCAGGTCCATCACGCTTCTTTGTAATTTGTAGGTATGTCTTGTTCAAAACATGACAAGTGAATCAACAATATAATTCCACAAACTTGTAGAATATATAGTTGAATCCTACTTTCTTTAGTAAAAGTATTCACTCAAACTTTATGATCATTATCATTGGTTTATCCTCTATATGTAGATTTTGGATTCATGAAACAAATTCCGATGCGCCACTCAACAATCCGGAGGTAAGGTCAAATACCTTGTTTTGATCTTTTACTTTCTTCCACATGTATCTTCAACAAGACACGTCAACTTTGGACAACAACAGGTTTGCCCCTTTTGTGGAAGATGCATTCATAGCTTCCTAAGAATGCTCTACAAAGACTTGTTTATTCACCACGATTTCGACTTGTCGAATTCTCCAGAAACTCGAACTTTCGATAACATTTATGGTGTTGTTTCCACGAATCTTTAGATGTTCCTTTGCATTTCAAATGAGTGTTTGCTTATTTTGATCTCTAACTCTAAATGACAAGTATAACCCCGATAAGAGATAATATTATACCATATGTATCTAATACATAATGATTATGATGTTTAGACATTTCAACACAGTTTGAATTCGTCCAATTATCATAATTTGTGAAACATCTTTCACAAGTTCCTTTTATGCTAAACTTAACTTGAATACTTTATTTATGTCGATCAAATCGAAGAGACTTCATATTCTTGTTAATTTCGATATCCTCATTTTATTGTGAACTCATTTGAACAATTCAAATCATTTCAAACTTCATGTTTCATTAAGTAAATACGCTTATTCACTTAAGTCCACAACTAACAAATGATTTCCACTACTTGTTGAAAATACAATACATTATTATGTATAAGATTCAACATTCCTTCGCATATCACCGTTTTACCAAAATGCGGAGTTTTAGTCATTCTGCGCAAGAGGCATGGTTGTGCAAAGTCTCTAGATTAAGCATCTAGGACCCCGATCTTCATAAAGAACATCCAATAACCAAAATGACTTAAACTATAGTGTCATTTCATTGTTAAACTTTGGATATCTTTTAACATTCTAATCCTTTATAAATGTTTAAACCATTATCATTAACATAGTGATGAGAATAACTTATTTATAATCATAATGTGACCATAAGGTATTGTTCATAAGAATAGTACAAACTGACTTGTAACTTGTTCATATGAATAATCGTCTCACCAAAAGCAAGACACACAAACTAGGATTACAAAATTATATTCAAGTCCACTAATCCAAATGACAAACTTTGAGGGAAGAGGTGATGTCGGCCATCAACTGTTTTGCTTGCCGTCATCATGTCATGTTGCCTCAAAACCAGCAATTCTCAAGCAGGTCCTCCTGTTTTCACAAAATGGGACAAGTATCAAATACTTTACAAACTGCAACGAGTTTTTGCAAGAACCACATTTATAATTTGTATATCTTACATATACCTTTTCATCCATGACCTCCATTGCAATCAAGCCCTTCTAGGAGTTCTCAACTCTAATTCAAGATCGCTAAGTCTTTTTCCAAACATTCTGTTTTCATCCATGATGGAGGAAAACCCATCCAACGGCTCATACTCTATGTGCCTTATTCTGTAGAGTACAAAATGTAGCCCAACTCTCCATCGAATGGAGAATGGATTATAGGATGATTATGGAGAAAACACAAACATTCCGGAGTCATCGAATTATCTCCTAATGGTTATTGTATCAAGAAGAGAAGATCACCTTTTATGAGGATATCCCTCAGGCGTGGGTATTAATCTATGAACTTGGACCCTTTTGCTAAGTTCCAAATTAAGCAATATATTCCCATGGTCGCAAAGCACCTCAATGGGATAGGCCAAGATCTACTAAGATATTTGCAAACAGACATCTAGACTAAGTTCATAATTAGAGTTCAATTTATAATTGATCTTCACTAAAATTGTCATCCCCTGGACGATTTTAGTGATCACATGATCCCTATCCTCTGCACCTCCCCCGATCATCATGGACATTAGTGCATTATCAAAGGTAGACATTCAATAATGCCAATCACATCATCCATGTGACTCATGCTCGATCTTTCGATCTCTTGTGTTTCAAGGCCACGTCTCTATAACATGCTAGGCTCGCCAAATCTAACTTGTGTGTATTCGCTGTGCAACATGGCTTACACCCACTGTATGCGAACGTAGATATGTCTGACCCCCGATCATCATGGCCGGCCTCATAACGAAGAACTTTCTTGGTGGTGCACACACAAGGGGAACACAGAACATTGGAATTAAATAGGGATTATCTTATTTGCTACCGTTGAGTATCTAAATACTAGCACACAATAAGATGTAATGTATAATATGATATGATATGGTGCTTCTTGCACCTTGATCTCCATCGAGTGCTCCAGCATGATCTCTATCCTGCCATCGGTTTGACGCCAAGTCCACGACGCCTCCACCAGGTCGTTCATCGGAACGATGACTATTACTATACTACTTAGTAATAGAAAAGTAAACTACTTTACCTTCGTAATGACCAATGCCGTATCATAATCACATGCCCCCTGCAAAATAAAGTTAGATGCCTCTACTTTATTATTGCAAGTTTTACGTGGTTGTTAGGGCTTTCGCAATAGAACCGTTTCTAAACTACGAACTTTCCAACCACAACATGGATCCGACAGTTGTTTCTACTACACCCCTTTCAGGGCCCTCTGTTGTAAATGATATATCAACTATCGAATGAGATACAAACACCCGCTAGCCACTTATACGGTACAAGCCGTATGTTGAGCGTGGAACCAGTCTCGCGTATGAATACGCGTAAGGTTGGTCCAGGCCGCTTCATCAAACAATACTGCGATATAAACAAGTACACGTTAGAGGGTAACAACTAAGGGATCAATGCCCGCACAATACTTGTGCGTACTGGCCGTAAAGCACTCCTACACATAGATCGGCTCTGATGCCACTGAAAGAGATCCGCAGTATAAAACAAAAAAATTCCTATGTTGGAACCCCAAAAACTGCCTAGGATCTATCTATGTAGTAATGCGGTAACGGCCAATGCGTAGAGAATACATACCCTTGTAGACCGTACGCGGTTAACATTCCGAGGGGAACAAGGTTGATGTAGTCGTACTCGTAGCTGACCTCATGGTCGCCAAGCTCCTCGCAGATCACCCTTACTCCTTCTTCATCGTGCAGCAGCTCCGGCTCACGACATTCAAGCACCTCAAGTGTTGCGCCTCGTGTCTTCGTACACATCCGGTGCACGATGAGACCTCCGGCTCCTCGATCCCGTCGGGAGTGCGGAAGTTGATATCCGGCTAGGAATCACTGTAGCACAACGGCGTACTGCAGGTGTGCCTTGTCCGCACAGACCAAACTTGGGGCCATGGTCACAAGGGCTAGAGAGAGAGGGAAGGAGGAAGTCAACCAAAGGACTTCTCCAAATATTGGTGTGTTTCATCCCACCCATGGGCACCCCTTTATATAGGCTAAGGGGGTGTGCCTTTCTCAAAGGCTAAACCATGTGGGACTAAACAATGGGAAGAGAGGAGGGGTAGGCACATGGGCCCTTAGGGCTTCATGGGCCAGCCAGCCAGGGGCGGGCCCCCTTGTGGCGGCTAGGCCTTGGCCCTCTTGGCCCTTGGCACTTCCCTCTTTTGGTTTCCCTCATGGGCCCTTATTCACTAGGAAGTTTGGCCCATTAGTAGAATAACCCTTCAAATTAGATTTTAATATTATATTTAATATTAATTACACTAATTAATATGTAAATACATATTACAAAACCTGATTCAACCCGAAACACCTTTCGGATCCCCTTTCAATATCCTCCGAACAACTTCGGAATTCCCAGAATGATTCCGGTCCTTTATTCTTTCTCCGAACAGCTTCGGATTTCTCCGCGGAACGATTTTGGCTTTCTCTTTCTCTACTGTGATTCTGTCTTACGAATGATCGCTCTCATCCTACCCTTAAGTGTATCCTCTCATGGCTCGGGAATGCTCTAGACATGATCTGTATCAATGATCAACAGAGCGACCACGGATGTCCATGTGACCCCTATGCATTTGATGACCATGTCGTTTGAACCGATAAATGTAGCATCCAATTTCCTTTTGTTTCTTGATACGACTTGTCCGAGATCCAATCATTGGTATCCCATACCTTGTTCAATCTTGTTAACAACTAGTTATGTTTTCTTGTTACCGTGATATTACATCCCCATGACCGAGTCACACGTTGCAACATTTATGGATGTAATCTCACCAAGCCAGCCGTATGTATCTTTACCCATCATGTGGGTGAACAAATCCCGGTCTTGTAGTCACATGTCATCTACTATTCCTTTGGAATACCCAAAGTACACCTTTATGGCCACCATATTACCAGATGACGGTTGATGCAGTCTAAGCAGCCTCGGGAAATAGTGAGTAATATGAGCTCATGGTCTAAGGAAAAGGAGTCTAGATTTAGCTATTGCAACAATGAACTTATATGACTTGATCGTGTTGCAATCCTTCGAGGAATGTCCATCACATCATTCTCCAATGATATGACCCCATTGTCAATTGGCATAAATGCCCATGACCTTGAAACCCAGATCATCCTCATGACAAATGAACTAGTATGAATAGAGGCTACTAGGGACTTGGTTGTTTCATACCACACCTGTACCAATGTTTCTACTTGGCACAGTTATAGCACAATATGAAACTATTATAAACTAATTGAGATATGACAATAAAAACCTATTTATTATTTGCCTCTGGGGCATATCTCCTTTAGTCTCCCACTTGCACTAGAGTACAAATAATCCAGCTCGCATTTTACTCATATAAACCATATACCATATGCGTTTACGGATCATGCATGCTCATGGGAAACATCATGTCCATGTTCTATTTTACCAGATCATTATGTCTTTTGCAAATAATTAATGTCTTCCTAATTTTGACATTCACACCATTATCATATAATGGGTCGAAGTATTTGTTTGGCGACAAAGTGAGACTTTGTTTCTAGTGTTTATAATGACGGTTGTTTTCACTGTTTTTATCTAAACTTGGAAACACATTTTGTTATCCTTTGTGTATATACTATATTCATGGCAGCAGAACAAGGCCAGATTCCAGGAGCTTACAGTGACTTTAGATAAACCTCGAGGGCTTCCTCATGGGCACTGGGCCCTAGGACACATCATTCTACGTTAAAAGCGAACTAGCCCCGCCATAACATTATACATCACATTAGATGGAGCCTTTATACTTCTATATCTATGTAGATCCTAGTGCATGAAATGCAACTACGCCACTTAGTTTGCTTCTTTCCATTTAAGTACAAACTTAATTCTGGTTCAGTGATCAACTCAGGAATCACTTAAAGACACGTTCTTACAGTTAAGACTTTGTCCTACCAACCAGAACTTCGGGTCACATTAGGTCGAGTATACAACATGGTTATACGGAAGAACCTATGACTGAGGCATAGGAGATGCAACGCATCTCTTTCTTTCAACCATAGTTGCAATACTAACTCAATGCTTCATATAGTAAGAACTACTTTCTCACCTTGTTCCATTCTGAGCTTCTTCAGAATCTTGCTTAGGACATTCTGAACAACTTTCAGAATCAAGTCTAGGAAGCATTTTACATTCAGTGTTTATTAAACTCACCAATCTATCTCGATAGATCTTATTGTTTAATAACTTCAACTTCATCCTTATTTATCTAACTTAAATATTATTAACACCAATCACATCATTCACATATTTCGCCCACATATCCCAGAATGATTTCACGCTCCCACTCAAATATTACATTCATGTTTCAGATCCAGGGATTTCACTTAGCTCCCACTCAAAACCAGGTCCTCTCGATAATCTTGGACATTCAAAAATTCTTTGATCATCATCAATTAGAGAATTCCAATTACGAGACTTCAATATCCATATATTTCTAGTGTAAATCCAAAAGATTAAGCATCACTACTGTTGTAGTCAAACTCCTTGATTTTGTCCAAACTAGTGACAAATCAAGCTTTTTGTCATTCATTAAGTTTCATTTCCTTCTTATGACTTTGCAGTCATTCAGAAATATCAAGTAAACTTCTTTACTTTAATAAGATCAAGTAACATGTTACTTTGCAATCTTAAATATAACTTAATATAGGATTTTATGACTCCTAGTCATTTCTCGCACTCAGGTCCATCATGCTTCTTTGTAATTTGTAGGTATGTCTTGTTCAAAACATGACAAGTGAATCAACAATATAATTCCACAAACTTGTAGAATATATACTTGAATCCTAATTTATTTAGTAAAAGTATTCACTCAAACTTTATGATCATTATCATTGGTTTATCCTCTATATGTAGAGTTTGGATTCATGAAACAAATTCCACTGCGCCACTCAACAATCTGGAGGTAAGGTAAAATACCTTGTTTTGATATTTTACTTTCTTCCACCTGTATCTTCATCAAGACACGTCAACTTTGGACAACAACAGGTTTTCCCCTTTTGTGGAAGATGCATTCATAGCTTCCTAAGATGAAGCGTCATATCGGTACAGGGAAGGTACCCGGATTCACCGAAGATGAAGAAGGAGTTTTGTGGTACAAAGGACGTATCTGTGTGCTAGCAGATTCCGAGTTGAAACAAGTCATCATGCAGGAAGCTCATGATACTTTTTATTCTATCCATCCTAGAGGAACGAAGATGTATCAAGATTTGAAGGAGCAATTTTGGTGGCACAAGATGAAGAGAGAAATCGGAAGCTACATAGCCAAGTGTGATATCTGTCAGAGAGTCAAAGCGGAACATCAGAGACCCGTAGGACTTTTACAACCATTGCAGATTCCGGAATGGAAATGGGATTCTGTCGGAATGGATTTCATCACCGGTTTGCCTACTTCTAGTAGGGGAAATGACTCTATTTGGGTCATAGTGGATAGACTGTCTAAGGTAGCCCATTTTATTCCTGTCAAGACCACCTACCAGAGTTCATAGCTAGCATAGCGGTACATTGCTAGAATCGTCAGTTTGCATGGAACCCCTAAGACCATAGTATCAGATCGAGGAACCCAGTTTACCTCAAGATTTTGGCAGAAAGTCCAAGAAGGATTTGGAACCAAGCTGAACTTCAGCACAAATTATCACCCACCAATCGATAGACAAACTGAAAAAGTCAACCAAATTTTAGAAGATATGTTGAGAGCTTGTGTGTTAGAATATGGATCAAAATGGGAAGATTGTCTGCCTTTCGCAGAATTCTCATACAACAATAGTTATCAAGCTAGTTTGCAGATGGCCCCCTAGATCTCCCTTGAATTTGTAGCAAGTAGGAGAGAGTCAGATTTTCGGACCCGACATCCTACGAGAAGCCGAAGAGAAGGTTCACAAAGTCCATGAGCACCTCAAGAACGCACAATCTAGACAGAAGAGTTATGCTGACAAGAGACGTCGAGACCTGACCTTCGATGTCGGAGATTTTGTGTATCTCAAAGTATCACCCTTGAAAGGAATGCAACATTTTCAACTGAAAGGGAAGTCAGCTCCTAGATATATTGGACCCTTCAAGATTTTGAATCGCCGAGGAGAAGTATCATATCAACTGGAACTGCCGGAGGAGATGTCATCCATGCATAATGTGTTCCATATCTCGTTACTTCGCAAATGCTTAGAAGTTCAGGAGACGACCGAAGTTTTCAAGAATATCGATCACCGAGCCATAGATATCAACAAGGATCTAACCTATCGTGAAGTACACATTCGTATTTTGGAAGAAGCCATCAGAACCACCAGGGCCCGGAGTATCAAGTTTCTCAAGATCCAGTGGAGCAACCATACTGAAGAAGAAGCTACTTGGGAGAGGAGAAGATTACATTAGGACTGAGTTTCCAAATCTCTTTAGTTCCTAGTTTTCTTAAATCTCGGGATGAGATTTTGTTTAAGGAGGGAAGGTTTGTAACACCCCAAAAATATTAATCAAGATTATCAAGTTCTAATCACCCAAGTTTAGGGTTAACAAAAACTTCTTATTAAATCTAATATGAGTATATGTGTGAATTGCTTTAGTGTGTGAATGAGTGCAATTGCCATGTTTGATTGCTACAAATGATAAGGAATGGTTTATAGATGAATACTACATCATCTAGGCCAATTACAAACAAAATCCGAAGAAAGGAAATTCAAATATGAAGCATATGATCAAATGGTCATTTTGACCAAAATTAACCACTAGACCACTTTGGGTGTCTCTAGTAAAAGATTTCTAATATAAACTTTCTCAATTCTTTTCACCCCTTGCTATACCAAGTAAAAGTGAACCCAATCACACTTTACAAACCAATAGAAACCAATTCCAAATCTATTTAAAGGACAATTCAAAATTGAATCAAGTTCATATCCTAAGATCACCACTTTTCAAAAACCACTGAAATCAATTCCACTTGACTTTCCCAAGCAACCATAGTCACTCAAGCATGTGACAAACACACTCACCAAATTTCATT
Organism: Avena insularis; assembly: GCA_023614405.1. Classification (NCBI taxonomy): domain Eukaryota; kingdom Viridiplantae; phylum Streptophyta; class Magnoliopsida; order Poales; family Poaceae; genus Avena; species Avena insularis. The sequence continues at coordinate 256,968,890 of CM042690.1, read as the reverse complement.
CAAAAATTCAAATACTAATTTCATGCGACCATTTGGTTGAGCACCTGGCAGACACAGTTTAAACCTTGCCTAACTTCTACTGTTTGAGCAGTAATTGATCACCCCATTTGTCCCCATTTCACTCCCCTGGTCTCCCCCAACACCTAGCAGTGCAGGACACGCTCCCCCTTTGCCATTTTGCACCAGTGAAGCGCTGCCCTATGCTCACCGTGTCGGTCGACCACGGACAGCACGCAGCAGCCCGCGCTGCCCTCTCCCACGATGTCCAAGAGACAGGCAACCATCCACCACCACCCTTTGTCCACCCCTCGATCGCCGGCAAGCCATGGACCAGCCGCGCCCACTTCCCTGTCGGCCATGCCGAGAGCGCGCCAGAGCGCCGCAGCCGACACGCGCACACACACTGTGCCTCGCCCTCTCCGCTTGTGCCCGCACTCACCATGACCCTAGCTACATCCCAGACATGCCCGTTCGCCGCCATGCGACCCATAGCCCCTCTTCACCATCTCGAACGCCGTCGTTTCCACCCAGAGCATCGACTGTCCCTGACCGTTCTCGACCACCCCTTGCCACACCATTACTCGCACTACGACCACCCTGAAGCACCGCGCCGAACCCTACCCGCGGCCATGCCAATAGCCCTCTATATCGCCGTCACCGACGAGCCTGAGCCATCCCGCTCTGTCCCTCTCGCCGGTGTATAAATAGAGGCCACCCCAGCCTCAATTGAACACACCATTCCACTTCCCACTCCTCACAGAACCTCCCACACACTTCCCCAGAGCAAGGCAAGCACCACATCACCGGAATTCCACCAGAGCCCGCAGCTGTAGTGAAGGAAGGGCGCCATTGATTGGAGCCCCCCCAGGAGTCGCCGCGACCACCATTCGAACCGCCGTCGTCTACAATGTCGTTCGGCCCCATAGTTGACCCTAGCTGGAGCCCAGGTGAGCCTCACACGACCCCCACCATCGCCGTTACGGTTTAGTCTCGCTGGAGCTGTTCGTCGTAGACGATGCATGTCAGTCGTTAGATCCTAGTCTAATCTCACGGCCTAGATAGAGCCACTGACTAGTGGGACCCCCTGTCAGCAGCCCACTGCGCCAGAGTAGTGCAGTTGGGCCGGCCCATTTAGTTTCCCGCGCAGAGCCCGTCGATTCAAATAGATTTTTCCAATTTAGTTAAAACTAGATTCTGTAAGTAGATTCAAAAATCAATTCAAAGAGATTCACTGAACCAAATTGCATGATTCCAATTTTGTTAGAAAGGTATTCAAATTATCTATCCAAGCCCGTTGGATTCAAACCATTTGAAATTATAGATCACCTATACCAAAAATAACAAGACAGAGACTTCTCCAACTTCAAACATTTTTCAAAAATCAACCATGAACGCTTTTGAGTTGATTCCAACTCTCAAAAATCACATGTCACAAGATCTATCTGAATATGTAAAAATATTTAGGTTGACACGTAGTGATCTTGGACTAGTACCAAAAGAATGTTATATAGGCATTTCTAGACACTTTAATTGTATTAAATGGTAATGTTAATCTTTATAAAATGTGACCATCACTTTAAATCACATTCCCAAGTATTAGAATGGTGATGACATGTGTCAACATTATCCCATATTTTAATTGGAGAATATTTAATCCTAAGTATTTTCAGTGAGTAGAATAAGATAAATAAAACTAGGTATTTATTTCATGTAATGATTGTGATGATACTAGATCATCTAGTGTGAGCCTTTGTGTGCTACATAGAAGTAGTTAAGTATTGTTTGGTGATTCTGTACCTCGTATTCATTTATAGACGATAGGATCGACCCGGGATACGAGGAGGAGGAGTACGAAGAAGAAGAAGAAAACTTCAATCACTACACTACTCAAGGCAAGCTAACACTTGTAAACCTCATATATGTGCAAACCTAACACTAAAGTTAACTATGCAAGCTAACACTTGCAAGTTTCTTAACCATGCAAGCTAGAACTATGCAAGCTAACACTTGCAAACTTGATAACCTATGCAAGATGCATTAGGCATGCTTTGGTTATACCACTTTGATTATTACAAACCCAAGTTTTACTTACAAGCTTTATTCTTTTACTTTTTACCAAAGTTCTTTACTTTTAGTTAGTGCTTTGTGAGTATTGGAAAAATAGGATAGATACCATAAAGAGTATAAAACTATGCCTAAGTAGTTATACTTAGATGCCATCAAAAGACATACACTAGAATTGGATAGTTACACTTGATTAGCATCCCTCATTAGTGAATACCCTCAACTTTAGTGGCTAGTGCTAAGCATAAAAGTTGATCACTTTAGATGGGAATACTTGGTGAAAATGATTATGAAAACCTTGGAATGGGGATTCATTCTATTGAAATGTTTTGACATGTGTTATGGACACAAAAGGATTTGATGATGAAAATGTTGAGGCATGAGCCTTCGCCCTTTATAAAAAACTGATGGTTGGGTTCGGATGCGATACCATTCCAATTTTATCGTACAACCACAATACCCGAATTGGGTAGGGCTTAACTGGAAGTTTATATGCCTTAGTATGGGTTCCCTCGCAGAAAGAGGTTGAGCTGAGGCTACCTCGTGAGTGTGAATGTCCACCTATGCAGTGCCCAGGATGGCAGATGGCCATGGATGGGAGGACAAGCTCATAGGGGAGGTGCCTATACTAGAGTGTGTAATTGAAAGGTTATGATTGATTATTCGCATACTAAGTATGATGATTCAGGGTTATCCCTAAAAGATGTATCGTGTTTTGTGGTGAAAGTGTACCACCTCTACAGAGTGTCAAACTATTCGAATAGCCGCGTCCGTGGTCAAGGACAGTTGGAGTGGCCGTACTGTTCCAGTGTCAGATGTTTTCAAAATGACTTGTGAATTGAACTATGACTTTGACTTAACCACAACAGGGTTGTGAACATGAAAACTAAGTTCCCACTTAGGTGATGTAGAACATTACATTAGTTTTCTTTACTTCTTAACTCAATATGAAATAAACCTGGCTTTTTGCAAATAAACCTAGAGCTTAAGATTCCTACTAGAACTACCTTACTTGTTAGTGATAGTTTACGAGTACTTAAAGAGTACTCATGGCTTTGTCCCTGGCTATTCCCGTGGCTAGACTATGAGGAGGACTACCAGGAAGATGGAGAGGAGGAGGTCTATGACAACTAGGATCATCTCCCATCGTCAGCATTGCCTGTGACCCTGAAGATGGAGCCCCTAATACATTTATTTTCCGCTGCTTTGATTGTATTAAGACTGGATCATGAGATCCTTTATTTGTAAGACCTTTATTATGGTTTGTAATGGATGATGTACTATGGTACCAATCTGTTATGTCTCGCAAAAATGGTAATCCTGGGATTTTGATGTATGGCATAACAGGCGTCTGGGATTAAAAATCCGGGTGTTGACAATCGAGTTCCATTCATTTAGCACAAAGGACCCTAAAATCAAGCAAGGAAAATAGTCGGGTTCGGCTCCTTCTCATGAGAGTAGCTGATCGGGCCATACTCTTCATACTACTTCCTCTTCGATTTTTTTCAAAATATGGCCAAATCTATCGCCATGCAAATTCTTTGATATGGGATCATCAGCATAAAGTATGATGTAGAGATACGGCCTTGACCTTGTGGTTGTTCAGCTTGAAATCTAAGTAAGTTCATACTCATTGACAACTAAGCTTAAATTCATTAAAATTTCACCACTTACTTTTAGGTTAGCCTTTTACACGGCCGGTGGGAGCATATTTTACATCAAGGACCTAAAAAGGGGGAAAATTACATCGATGTCCATACATTTAGCACAAAGGAACGTAAAAGGAAAACCTTTTGTTGCATTGGTTCGGCTCCTTCTCGAGAGATTATTAGCTGATCTGAGCCAAACTCTTCATACTACTTCCTCTTCCATTGTTTTCAAAATAATATGGACAAATCTGTAGCCATGCAAATTCTCTAATATGGGGTCATCAGCATAAAGTATGATGTTGATATGGCATTGACCTTGGTCGTTCGTCTTGAAATCCAAGAATTTTTCGTACTCGTCGACAACTATGCTTAAATTCGTTTCAATTTCACCACTTACTTTTAGGTTAGAATTTTACATGAGCGGTGGGAGTACATTTTACATCAAGTACCTAAAAAAGGGAAAATTACATTAAGGTCCATACATTTAGCACAAATAACCCTAAAATTGAGCAAAGAAAATAGTCGGGTTCAGCTCCTTCTCGACAGAGTAGCTGATCGAGCCATACATTTCATACTACCTCATCTTCGATTGTTTTACAAATATGGCCAAATCTGTCGCCATGCAAATTCTTGGATATGGGATCATCGGCATAAAGTATGATGTAGAGATATGGCCTTGACCATGTGGTCGTTCGGCTTGAAATCCAAGAAAGTTCCTACTCATTGACATCTAAGCTGAAATTCGTTTAAATTTCACCACTTACTTTTAGGTTAGTATTTTACACGGTCACGATGGAAGCATATTTTACATCAAAGACCTAAAAAGGGAAATTTACATTGGGTCCATACATTTAGCCCAAAGGACCGTAAAAGGAAAACTTTCTAGCTCAGCTCCTTCTCGAGACATCGGCTGATTTGAGCCAAACTCTTCATACTACTTCCTCTTTGATTGTTTTCAAAATATATGGCCCAATCTGTTGGCATGCAAATTCTCTCGTATGGGGCCATCAACATAGAGTATGATGTTGATATGGCCTTGACCTTGGTCGTTTGGATTGAAATCCAAGAGTGTTCATACCCGTTGAAAAGTAAGCTTAAATTCGTTTAAATTTCACCACTTACACTTATTGGTTAGAATTTTAGACGGATGGTGGGACTACATTTTACATCAAGGAACTAAAAAAAGGGAAAACTACATCAAGGTCCATACATTTAGCACAAAGGACCCTAAATCCAAACAAGGAATTGAAAACAGTCGGGTACGACTCCTCGAGAGAGCAGCTGATTGTGCCATACTCTTCATACTCCTTTGTGAAAGGAGTGTATCTAGATCCCTTTTAATGTGGAGAGTCACTCCAAATCTAGATGAACCTACACACTAAAAAAGTCTAGATACACTCCTTTCACAAAGCTAAAACATCTTATATTTTGAAACAGAGGGAGTATTGTAGTAGTAATACCTTTTGCCGCCAAGGACCAAAATGGTTCCCACCGACGCAGCTGACGAACACGCCAGACATAGACACGGAGCTGCCGACACGAGGCAGGTTGTCGGTCGATGCGTGTGCGCAACGCCACTTTGTGGACGAGGGAGAGATCAGCCGGCCAGGGTGTTGGTTGGTGAGGCTGGTCATAGTGGGGAGTAACTTAGTACTAACATGCATATGTTACTAGTCTAAGTTACTACCTCCATAGTAGAAAATAATATAGGTGTGGTATCATGCAGAGCTTCGTTTATTGCAATATAGACTCATTTTGTCTTGAAATATGTGATGTTAACACAGCTAGTTACCACAAGGCTCTCTTTCATCATTCAATTGCATGCCCTGTCATCTAAATGTTGACTGTTGGCAATACATGTAGGACTACATTACTACATAGTAGTACCCAAGTTACTCCCACTATGACTAGCCTGATGAGGGAGTGAAGGAGAGAGAAAGTACATTTTATTTTGCGTGCATACATATCGTGGTCCTGAAATTTACTCTACTCATTGTACCATGTACCTCATGTCAGGAACACATCCCATCTTTGCTCTGACATCACACCACCTTCAAATCCTCTTCTTCGCAGCTCTCTCGCTGCCTCCTCTGTGCTCATATAGTCTCTTCTCACTCTTTATTTTTTAACAGAAAAAAGGAAATAAATTCTTCTTACTTGCTTTTCAGAAAATAAATTCCTGTCACTAGGAAAAATGAAATTGATTATTTTTTGTTTTTAATATCTTCGATTGTTTTCAAAAGATGGCCAAATTTGTCGGCATGCAAATTCTTGGATATGGGATCATAAGCATAAAGTACATTCTACATAAAGGACCTAAAAAGGAAAATTACATCGAGATCCATTCATTTAACACAAAGGACCCTAAAATTGAGCAAACAAAATAGTCGGGTTCGGCTCCTTCTCGAGAGAGCAGCTGGTCGAGCCATACTCTTCATACTACTTCCTCTTTGATTGTTTTCAAAATATGGCCAAATCTACCGCCATGCAAATTCTTGAATATGGGATCATCAACATAAAGTATGATGTAGAGATATGGCCTTGACCTCGTGGTTATTCGGCTAGAAAATCCAAGATTTTTTCATACTTGTTAACAACTATGCTTAAATTCGTTGAAATTTCATCACTTACTTTTAGGTTAGCAGTTTACACGGTCGGTGGGAGTACATTCTACATCAAAGACCTAAAAAGGGGAAATTACATCGAGGTCCATATATTTAGCACAAAGGACCCTATGAGCAAAGAAAACAATCGGGTTCGGCTCCTTCTCGAGAGAGAAGTTGATCGAGCCATACTCTTCATACTACTTTCTCTTCGATTGTTTTCACAATATAGCCAAATCTATCACCATGGAATTTCTTGGATACTCGATCATTAGAATAAAGTATGATGTAGAGATATAGCCTCGAGCTTGTGGTCGTTCGGCTTGAAATCAAAGAATGTTCATACTCATTGACAACTATAAGCTGAAAATCGCTTAAATTTCACCACTTACTTTTAGGTTAGAATTTTACATGGTCGATGGGAGTACATTTTACAACAAGGACCTAAAAAGGGGGAAATTACATCGAGGTCCATACATTTAGCACAACGGACCCTAATATTAAGAAAGCAAAATAGTAGGATTCGGCTCCTTCTCGAGAGAGTAGCTGATCGAGCCACACTCTTCATACTACTTCATCTTCGATTGTTTTCAAAATATGGCCAAATTGGTCGATATGCAAATTCTTGAATATGGGATCATCAGCATAAAGTATGATGTAGATATGGCCTTGACCTTGGTCATTCGTCTTGAAATACAAGAATGGTTCATACTCGTTGAAAACTAAGCTTAAATTCGTTTAAATTTCATTACTTACTTTTACGTTAGAACTTTACACGGTGAATCGGAGTACATTTTACATCAGGGACCTCAAAAAAGCAAAAACTTACGTCGAGGTCCATACATTTAGCATAAAGGACCCTAAAAGGAAAAAATTTGGGTTCGGCTCCTTCTCGAGAGATCAGCTGATTTGAGCCAAACTCTTGATACTACTTCCTCTTTGGTTGTTTTCAAAACATGGCCAGATCTGTTGCCATGCAAATTCTCTGACATGGGATCATCAGCATATAAAGTATGATGTTGATATGGCCTTGACGACCTTGGTCGTTCGGATTTAAATCCAAGAATGTTCATACTCGTTGACAAGTAAGCTTAAAATCGTCTAAATTTCACCACTTACACTTTAGACCTAAAAAGGGGAAATTAAATCGAGGTCCACACATTTAGCACAAAGGACCCTAAAATTAAGCAAGGAAAACAGTCGGGTCTGGCTCCTTCTCACGAGAGTAGATGATCGAGCCATACTCTACATACTACTTCATCTTCGATTTTTTTAAAATATGGCCAAATTTTTCGACATGCAAATTCTTGGATATGGGATCATGAGCATAAAGTATGATGTAGATATGGCCTTGACCTTGGTGGTTCATCTTGAAATTGAAGAATGGTTCATACTCGTTGACAACTAAGCTTAAATTCATTTAAATTTCACCACTTACTTTTAGGTTAGAAATTTACATGGTCGATCGGAGTACATTTTACATCAGGAACCTCAAAAAAGCAAAAATTATATCGAGGTCCATACATTTAGCATAAAGGACCCTAAGAGGAAAAAATTCTGGTTCGACTCCTTCTCGAGAGATCAGCTGATCTGAGCCAAACTCTTAATACTACTTCATCTTCGATTGTTTCCAAAACATGGCCAAATCTGTTGCCATGCTCATTCTCTAACATGGGATCATGAGCATAAAGTATGATGTCGATATGGCCTTGACGACCATGGTCGTTCGTCTTGAAATCCAAGAATGTTCATACTCATTGACAAGTAAGCTTAAAATAATCCTATAAATTTCACCACTTAAACTTTTAGCCCTAAAAAGGGGGTAAATTACATCGAGGTCCAAATCTGTCGCCATGCAAATTATTTGATATGGGATCATCAGCATAAAGTATGATGTAGAGATATGGCCTTGACCTTGTGGTTGTTCGGCTTGAAATCTAAGAAAGTTCATACTCGTTGACAACTCAGCTTAAATTCATTAAAATTTCACCAACTACTTTTAGGTTAGCTTTTTACACGGCCGGTGGGAGCATATTTTGCATCAAGGACCTAAAATAGGGGAAAATTACATCGATGTCCATACATTTAGCACAAAGCACCCTAAAAGGAAAACCTTTTGTTGCATTGGTTCGGCTCCTTATCAAGAGATTATTAGCTGATCTGAGCCAAACTCTTCATACTACTTCCTCTTTGATTGTTTTCAAAATAATATGGACAAATCTGTTGCCATGCAAATTCTCTGATATGGGGTCATCAGCATAAAGTATGATGTTGATATGGCATTGACCTTGGTCGTTCGTCTTGAAATCCAAGAATTTTTCGTACTCGTCGACAACTAAGCTTAAATTCGTTTCAATTTCACCACTTACTTTTAGGTTAGAATTTTACATGGGCGGTGGGAGTACATTTTACAACAAGTACCTAAAAAGGGGAAAAATACATTGAGGTCCATACATTTAGCACAAATCACCCTAAAATTGACCAAAGAAAATAGTCGGGTTCGGCTCCTTCTTGAGAGAGCAGCTGATCGAGCGATACGTTTCATACTACCTCCTCTTCGAGTATTTTACAAATATGGCCAAATTTGTCGCCATGCAAATTCTTGGATATGGGATCATCAACATAAAGTATGATGTAGTGATATGGCCTTGACCATGTGGTCGTTCAGCTTGAAATCCAAGAAAGGTCCTACTCGTTGACAACTAAGCTTCAATTCATTTAAATTTCACCACTTACTTTTAGGTTAGCATTTTACACGGTCGTGGTGGGAGAATATTTTACATCAAAGACCTAAAATGGGAAATTTACATTGGGGTCCATACATTTAGCCCAAAGGACCGTAAAAGGAAAACTTTCTGGTTCGTCTCCTTCTCGAGACATCAGCTGATCTAAGCCAAACTCTTCATACTACTTCCTCTTTGATTGTTTTCAAAACCTTCTGTTGGCATGCAAATTCTCTCATATGGGGCCATCAACATAAAGTATGATGTTGATATGGCCTTGACCTTGGTCGTTTGGCTTGAAATCTAAGAATGTTCATACCCGTTGAGAAGTAAGCTTAAAGTCGTTTAAATTTCACCACTTACACTTATTGGTTCGTACTTTACATGGATGGTGGGACTACATTTTACATCAAGGACCTAAAAAAGGGAAAACTACATCGAGGTCCATACATTTAGCACAAAGGACCCTAAAAACAAACAAGGAATTGAAAACAGTCGGGTACGACTCCTTGAGAGAGCAGCTGATCGAGCCATACTCTTCATACTGCATCCTCTTTCCCAATTTTGGACGCATACTAGGTTTGGTAAAAGTCAATCTTTATAAAGTTCGACCAACTATATGTAAAAACATACTGAATTTTCTAATGACAAATGCATATAATATGAAAATATAGTTCATGATGATTCTAATAACATTGAGTTGATGTCATACATTTAGTCAAAGTTTATTAAATTTGACTCTAACCAGAAGTAATGCGCAACCTCATTTGGGAAGGAGGGAGTATGCGGTGACCCAGCATACCACTGCATATGTAGTACACTATAGTTGTTGACATGACATCACGAGAATGTTCCGCAAATATCACATCCCTCGGAGTGGTACAACAGAAACATTGCGGGTCCAATTAAAACATACACACTTCATTATTATTACAATACTAGAAGTTCAATACTTCAAAAGGTTCACACTTACAACCCAAATAACTTATCTCATAAGTTTAGTGGAAGAACGAAAAACACAACGGTAGATAATACGTGAGCTCAACGGCTTACTCTATAGAGTTCGAGCTGCTCGGATTAACCTAGGTAACTAGAGTATAGCCTGACACCTACTCTGACTCGTTGTCTTCAGCTCCATATTGTAACCCGTAGTCCACTCCTTCGATTCCACCAGATAGATCTGGCGCTTCATAGTAGATGTCGTTCTGGACCTCCGTGGCATACACCTGGTCATCCTTCTGGCCCTCAAAGTCTAGCAAGGGGTTCAAAGGAAAGGGTGAGTAACAGCGTTACCCAGCAAATTCGCGATATGCAAGGTGGGAAGTTTGATGCTCTATCTACCACCTCGGACGATGCGTCCTTGGTACTATGCAGTTTTGGTAAACCTTTCTTCAAAAGTTGATTTTAATTATCAAAACTATGCCCATCAGCCTTCACAGGTTGACCAGAACTTCATGGAGTTCCTTTCCTGCCGCGTTCGTAGCTCCTTCCCGGAATAGGGAGTAACAAGTAACAATTCTTACACTCTGCAGAGGTGCATTGCTTTACCCATAAGAGACCAACTCCTTGTTGCACAACCGGGCGTACTTTCCCGTCCACAATTCCTTGATGTGGGGCCTAGTAGATGATCCAAGCCAATCACTGCCCCCTTCGTGACCCCGCATGTCCCCTTGGTGTACGCCATGCCCACATATTTAATTACGGAAATGGTTAGTACAGACCGTCAGATGCCAGAACTATCATGGGACGTTGAGGGCTCCCACCCATATGCTGCATATCCTCTACGAATTACCAATAAATGCATGCTACGAGCATAACAGCCACGACCTGGCCATCCGGATGCATGCGAGAGGAAGAAGATACAGCTGACTTCTCCGTCCCATTCCAAATCTTATGGATAACGTGTAATATACGATGCTAGAATCACTGATGTCATGGGTTATTAAGTCCTAGATGTTTTGCAATTGGAATCTTAGATTCCCCTGCAATTCTTAGTATTTATCATCACTTAGGATGATGATAACATTTCATTTGTTTGAGAAAATACTTATTTTTTGGTTCCTTTAGAACATAGGTGATGACACACAATTTTCAAATATTTTCATAAAGACTCTTCAAAGGACATGAGCAAGTTGTGAACTTGCCTTGTGATTGCAAGGTAGTGAAGTCGGATGCTTCCACCTGACCTTGAGCTCCAGTGTCTACAACGAACCATTATTACCCAGTAAGAACAATATTTAAAGAAGCAATATGCAATGCATAGTAATGTCATGCATTGGTTAATTATTTGTTTGTTTGCATGTTTTACCCTCATAGTAAAAGTTTGTTATTTCTTTAATTAAAAGAAAGTATTACTTAAAGTCTTTAAAATCTTCATAAATATTATATTTAGTATTTTTATAATGATTAGTATTATTTTAAGAGTTAAAAATTGGATTTATTTAATTTTTAACTCTTTAAAATATTTCACTAAAATTCCTTTAAGGTAATAAGACTTTATTTTTATCACACTTATTTTACTTTTCAAAAATACCAACTAGCATTTTTCTATAATAGAATTCCCTTTTGGAATTGTAAATATGACTTTTATTCAATTTTATGTGTTTGGTATATTTTTATAAAATTCCAAAGGATTATATACCTTAATAATAATAATTTTAAATTTAATTACCTAAAATTATATTTGTTATTTTATTAAATAGAGGACATTTTCATGAGTCCAATAATATTTTATTTATATTTTTAGGATTTTTGTTTTATTTCTTAGAATTATTTGAGTTCTAGGGGTATTTTGGTCATTTGACAATTTAATTAGGCATTTTCCCTTTAAACTAAGCCTAGCCCATTGGGTTGGCCCGGTCCTGACCCGGCCCATCTAGCTGGTCAAACCCCCTCTATCGCGAGAGGCCTAGTGCCACTCGATTCCTCCCCTTCTCTCTCTCTCGTTCACCCTCTGGCTTGTCCCTATAGAGCCGCCGCGATGCCGACGCTATCGCCGCTCGACTCCGGCCGCCCTAGGCTACTCCGACTGCCACCGTGGTGTCTGGCGAGGTAGCCGACGCTGCTCCATCGTCTGGTCATGTTGGATTCGTCTACAAACCCATCTCACGTCCATGCTGATCACACCCTGAACCCTAGGGTTTGGGGGGTTGCCGGTGATGTGGAGTTTCGCCGCCCCGGTGGTGCTGTACTAGGCTCCTGGCGGTCCTGTGGTGCCTCCGCTGCTGCCCGCGTGGCTGTGGTCTCCGTTCCATGGCTTGGCGCGGGTTGCAGCGCCCTCGAGTGCTCCCCGTGCCGCCGTGTGCACTCGCCGGTAACTCTGCTTCCTCTTCTAATTACAACGAGGACCATAGGTGAGTTCCACTTCTCTCCCTCTCTGATTCTCTGACTTACCTTGCTATTCTCGGAGTGCTGGCCATGTATGAACCCTAATTTCATATGTCCACGGCACTAGGGTTCATCCCTTTGTGTTAGGGTTCATCCCTTGATGTTATGTATGACTTACTGTTATACTGTGATTCTCAGTGTTGACAGTTGTTTCTGTCAATAGTCTGTTAACTAAATTTTACTTAATGTCCTGTATTATAGCTATGATCTGATTGAGATTAGCTCTCTGGTTCTTGTTGATATACTTTGGTATGAAAGAATTGTAGTTGGATATTTAATCCAATTACTCTCTACTACTTGCCTATTACAAGATTCAGATATATCAAATATGATTCCTAATTGTTATGTTAGGAAAATGATTAGATGTTCTGTTGCAATATTGGATTATGGAATCCCTGGTAGAAACTACTTGGTTAAGATAGGCTCTTGTGATACCCTTAATTGAGTGGCACACCGGCTTTATCTTAGTACTGGGCTGATTTTTATTTATGTTCTATTGTACGTGAGAGTTGCAGATCCTTCTATTGAATAGATTAGCCTGTGATGCTAGCCTGAGGCAAAACTACAGAAAAGTAGCTATGTTCACTTACTACTTTACCTCTTTGATGATCTGTGATAGATACCTCTAAGTATCAGTCTTATAGTGCTTAGGAAAATGATTGGATTGGCTGTTATAAGAAGAATAAGGTTTTAAGATGTGTCATTTCTAAGATGCTACCGTCCATAGGATGTGCCCAGAAATGTTTATCCAAGGATGCATGTGTATCTAGTTATGAAACTAGATATTTCTCTCCAAGATCAGTGATGCAAAAGCTGAGATCTTAGTAGTAGCTTGTAATGTTTTACCATTTGCTTTTTAACTTTCTTCTAGGATGGATATACACCTCACTTGGGATCACATAAAACAACACATGCTCTATTTAATCTATAATGACTTCATCATGTGATGGTTTTATGTGTACTCACCAAAGTACTTGGTGGTTGATGAGGTTGTGGTGTTGCTTGCTGGCTTGATCTAGCTCTGCACCTCCTGGTGTTGCTCCTATGATCTTGTGCTTGGCCTTGCTATCCACTTGCTCCACCCCCTCCTTATGTTACCATCTTGTGGTGAACTGGTGGTTGATTTGGTAAACTGGCTGAAGGTTTGGCTATTGTTTTGGCAAGCTCAACAAGTTCTAAGTGTGTGCTTGAGAAGGAGAAATGAGTTCCTATACTATGCTTCGACTAGTGCTCTGTGTGAGTGCTTGTACTGCTACTGCTGTCTTGACAGCACACTCCATGCATTTTGGTGACTAAGTTGTCTAGCTGTGTGGTCTGACTGTGTGGATCAGTTCAAGTGAAAATATCTTCACCCGTTACCCTTTTACTAGTTACTGCGTGGTGAAACTTGCCCCTCTTTTATTACTCTGTGATGTAACATGAACAGTGAATTTCACTGTTCACCACTGAGAGTAAAATTAACTAACTAACCCTTTATTTTCCTTTCACTTGTTTATCTTATTTGCAGGAACAAGGACTGGACATACAAGATTTAGTATAGGAGTAGATAGGTAGTGTAGGTTTTAATTGTAACCATCTTTTTATTCTTTTTTGTAAAGGATCTTGTAAAGATATTATTACAAATTAATAAAGTTTGATTTGTGTTCTTTGTAATCTTCTACTTTTGATGTATTTATCACCACTTGTAATCTTATTATGGAATAAAGAAATAAGAATTCATTTCTTATTTAATTTTCCTTGTCTTTAATCCTTATTGTCGATTACTATGTCTATAATATAATCAAACAATGATAATAAGGTTTTTTGAAAAACCACTCAATATCACTAACTTCTAAATTTCAAATATTTTCAAATTGATTTGAATTTCAAATTTGAATTCAAAGTAACCTCCCCAAAGACTTAGTAATTCCTAAAGGTCATGTCGAAATTCATAACAACCACTAACAAGAGCTATTCCTACCTCTAGTTAGTGAGAAAAACTCTGATCTCCTTAGGTTTTTGTTTGGCACAAAATTTACCCTGATTTTTATAGATGCATGCATGCACAAACTTAGATTCTTAATTCTACCCTTCGTTGAACCCTAATGCTGGGGTGTTACAGAGTACTACTTGCTTCACGGAAGAAAAAAAGGAGTGCTCCTCACTTTCGAACCAGCTTGCTGTGGGTGTGCTTGGTGCTTCCTCTTCCTAGGGTACGAAGGTGGAGTAGTGCGGAGTAGGTAGGCTGGCACATTATAATGGTGAGCATCCAATGCAATGGGACGTTTTTGTTTTTTTGCTGGCTAGATCAACCAATCCCTTGTCCAACACTTAAGTAGTACTCATACTTGTACTAGTAGTACTGCGAATGGCGATCTTTTGAATATCCCCCCCCCCCCCCCGGATGTTTGTGAGGGAAGTGAAAATTTCAAAACTGGGAAAGTTTGAATTGCTACTCTATTGTACTCCCTCTGTTTCAAAATATAAGATGTTTTAGCTTTGTGAAAGGATTGTATCTAGATCCCTTTTAATGTGGAGAGTCACTCCAAATCTAGATGAACCTACACACTAAAAAAAGTCTAGATACACTCCTTTCACAAAGCTAAAACATCTTATATTTTGAAACAGAGGGAGTATTGTAGTAGTAATACTTTTTGCCGCCAAGGACCAAAATGGTTCCCACCGACGCAGCTGACGAACACGCCAGACACAGACACGGAGCCGCCGACCCAAGGCAGGTTGTCGGTCGACGCGCGTGCGCAGCGCCACTTTGTGGACGAGGGAGAGATCAGCCGACCGGGGTGTGGGGTGGTGAGGCTGGTCATAGTGGGGAATAACTTAATACTAACTTGCATATGTTACTAGTCTAAGTTACTACCTTGATACATTGCAAATGTATCTATAATTTTTGATGCTCCATGCTTGTTTTTATCTACTTTCTTGTGTTTTGTTCCAACTTTGGAGTACTTTTCATATGATTTCTTGGACTAACCTATTAACAAGAGCCATAGTGCCAGCTGCCTGTTTTCTACTATTTTTGGTTCCAGGAAAGTCAGAAAATGAATATTCTCGGAATTGGACGGGACAAAAGCCAAAGTGCCTACTTTTCCAGAAGACTCACGGAGCCAGAATACGAGACGGAGGAGGGCCAGGGGCTAGCCACACCCCCCCAGGCGCGGGCTAGGCCTGGCCGTGCCAGGGCCTGGTATGGTGGCCCCAGGCACCCCCTCGGTCTCCCTCTTCGCCTATAAGAAGCCTTCTGACCTAAAAACTTCGGGGGGTTCGACGTTTTTCCACGAAAAGTTCTGCTATGCTGCCGCCACCGAAGGGGAGATTCGGGGGACAGAAAGTCTCTGTTCCGGAACCCTGCCGGGACGGGGAAGTGCCCCCAGAGCCATATCCATCGATCCCCACCATCATCTTCATCGACCATCCATGTTTCTTCCATCTATGAGTGAGTAATCCCCCGCTGTAGGCTATGGGGATGGTAGGGATTGGATGAGATCATTCATGTAATGGCATCAGATTATTAGGGCATAGTGCCTAGTATCTCTATTAGTGCTTTATGACTTTGTTGTGCTTACTGCTTGTCACTAGGGCCCGAGTGCCATGATTTCAGATCTGAACTTATTATTGATTCATTATGATAGTATTGTTTCTGGTCTTATCTACAAGTTGTATACACACGTCGTTGTCCAGAACCTATGGTCCCGAAGTGATAGAAATTGGGGTAGCCGGAAGGGAAAGGCTTTGATGTGAGGATCACATGTGTTCACGGAGTGTTAATGCTTTGCTCTGGTGCTTTATTAAAAGGAGCACCTTAATTGCCAGTAGTTCCCTAGAGGCCCCGCTGCAAACGGGCTGGCAGGACAAAAGATGTTGTGCAAGTTCTCATTGCGAGCATGTATGACTATATATGGAACACATGCCTAGGATTGTCTAGTACTTGGATGCTTTATCTTATTTATCTGCAATTGCCCTATGTTCTGATTGCTATGTGGATTGTCTTGTCCATGCAACGCCCATCCATCCAGCCCTATGCCTACCGCACTCGAATCCCACTGTTTACTGCTTTTGTTACTATTGTCTTTGCTTTACTACTGTTGCTGCTTTACTATTCCTACTACAAAACGGTTGCTACTGATAAAATGTTGTGAGCAAGATTGTTTCCAGGTGCAGCTGAATTGACAACACAGTTGTTAAGACTGATAAGTATTCTTTGGCTCCCCTTGTGTCGAATCAATAAATTGGGTTTCACTTCCCTCGAAAATACTACGATACACCCCCTATACTTGTGGGTCATCAAGACTATTTTCTAGCACCGTTGCCGGGGAGCATAGATTTATTTATCAACTTCACTTGGATTCACTATTGTTCAAGCTAAATTTATCTTTCCCCTTGTTTGCTTGTTTCTTTACCAAAAATACAAAAAAATTAGTTCCTACTCTAGTTGTTGTTTTTGCTGGTCTGTTATTGTCTTGCTTTATCATGCTTGTTGGCAATGGTTGGTTTCTTTGAAACTGAAGCTTATTGGCAAGGTGGGTTCACGGAAGATCAAAAATATAATTATAAGGAACACCGCTTGTCACAAAAAGGGAAACACTTATGGGAACAAATTGATAGATTGTATACCATTGCTAGAAATGTGTGCTCTACTTATAATGTTACTTATTGTTGTGATGAGTCTTGTTGCAGAAAGAGGTACAAACACCTCCCTTTTCAATGTGAGTATAGTGATAACGATACCATATCTTCCTATGCTAAATGAATTTATGACATTTATGATGCGGAACAAATTGAAGAATTTATTGCTTGGAAGGGTGCTTTTGAACTTGCTAGTTTGCTTGAAAATATTGATGATTCACCTTACAAATATGAGGTGTATGGTATGCTTAAATTTTGCTTTGATAATTACAAGGATGAAAATGGCTATATTCTTGAGTATTTTAATAAATGCTTTCCACAAATAGAAGAGACTAATGCCTCGCAGGACCCTATGGAAGAGACTAATGCCTTGCAGGCTCCTATGGAAGAAGAAATTGATGAACCTGAAATCTCATTAGATGAAAAAGAGGAGTAGAGTGATGAACAAAATGAGGAACAATGGATTAGCTACCCATGCCTACCTTCTAATGAGAGTAACTCTGTATCCCTTACATTATTTGATTGTCCTCCATGCTTACTAAAGGAGGATGAATGTTATGTTCCCGAGGTTTCCTTTGAAAATGTTTATGATAAGGCTCTAGTGCTTGTAGATCATGAAAAGCATGCTTTATGTGATAGTTATATTGTTGAGTTCATTCATGAGGCTACTGAAAATTATTTTGAGAGAGGAAAATATGGTGGTAGGAGTTTTCATGGTATTGAAACACCTCTATATGTGCTGAAAGTTTTGAAGTTACTCTTGTTTTATCTTCCTATGCCTGTCACTTTGCTCTTTGCAAATTTATTTGCTTACATGATTCCTATGCATAGGAAGTGGGTTAGACTTAAATGCGTTTTGAATTTGCTTCTTGATGCTCTCTTTTACTTCAACTTATATTTCTTATGAGAGCATCCTCTCAAACTTTTATGCCTGAAGATGATAATATGTCTATTATTCTTGGGAAACCTTTTCTAAAATACTGCAGGAGTTGTTATTAATTGTAATCAAGGGAAGGTGACCTTCAATGAACACATTGTCTATTTCCCCAAGAAGATTGAAAGGACTTATGGCTTGAATTCAATTGAACATGTTGAGGGCATCCAAGTTGGAGAAATATATTGTCCCATATGAAGAGAAAAAATTGAAACTATTATGATTGGAACCATTGCTATGAAGGTTGAGGTAACATAATCATTAGTGGGATACAAAGTTTTGTCTCATATGGAATTGTTTTGGTAACATGACCTGATCATCCTTGTTAACAAAAGGATTTCATTGAACAAAACAATGTTTCCACCATGATTATCTCCGCTTACTTCCATTTTATCCATTTTTAGTTTTTGCTTTTGCCTAACTTAAAGGCGTTAAAGAAAAGTACTTGTTGGGAGATAACCTAAGAGTTTTAGTTGAGTCTTGGAAGTTATTACTTCAGTAATAACCGCTCCTTATCCTTTTTATTTGCTTTTTGTGCCAAGAGTAACCTCTAATGAGAGTGAAGTAATGATTGGGAAAGTTGCTGTCCCGAAACAGATTTTTTTGCTTCACCGTAAAAATTCCTGAGACAGATCTGTATGTCGGATTGATCTGTAATTTTTTTTGCTTCTGCCCCAGGTTGTTATCTAACTTTCGTTAGTTCAACACTTTTTTATTTGAGCAACATAAGGTCTTACAAAAAATACGTCTTTACCTGCTGGTCTGTTTTGACAGATTTCTGCCATTTTCTGCATTTGCTTCTTGTTGGTTCCTTCTTGAGTTCTTTTGGGGAATTGAGCTTTTTGAGGGAAGTGATGTAGTAGCTAGTGTTCTAATGGAAGTTTATTTGGTGTTAGAACTGAACCTTGAGACTTATTTATCTTAAGTGCACTAATGTTGCTAATGAGAGTGTGTGAAGTTTTGTATGAAGGAAAATTTTCAGCTGTATGGAAGGAATGAGTAATGAGATGAAGGATGGACTAAAGCTCAAGCTTGGGGATGCCACGCGTGTCACTCCAAGAAATATCCAAGAAGTACAAGCGTCAAAGCTTGGGGATGCCCAAGGCATCCCCTTCTTCATCAATAAAAATCCCAGGTTTCTTCCAAACGCTTCATTTTTATTGTTTCATGCACAGTTGTGTTTTCTTGGAGCGTCTTCTTTTTCGTTTTCGTTTTGGTTTTAGTTTGCTTGGTTTTCTTAGTTTTCTGAATAAATTGGTTGGACCCACTCTTTCTTACATTTGGTTTGCAAATAGTTTGGTTTGGTTTGGAAAAGAGTAGGAAAGCTCATGCTTAAGTGGTAAAGAGAGGTTGTTTTTGACTGTGGCCTATGCTCTGTCATGCCATGCTTGATATTGTTTTGGCTTTATGCTTAGTATTCTTTGCTGTAGCATGACTTGTTATAAACAATTGAGATTGCTTAATGTGCCTTGGATGAATCATGCGTTGTTTTAGCATATTAAAGCATAGTATAGTGGTATTCTCCTTTGATGCTTTATTTGGGTTGACTTGGCGCATGCTCACACCATGTTATGACTATCCAAAGTCACCATAGCCTTTATGATCCTTTAGTTTTCAACTTGTAGTATCACTTTATTCTTTGATCAATGATGTTTTGTCACTCTGCATGATTATGGCCATTATTGCTCTCTTAGTTTGTCGCTCCCAGTCTTTTGCTATCCTCCACAACAAAGTATGAGTTCCACTCATGCATCCAACTCCCTAAACCAAGTTATTCCAAAGAGTCCACCGTACCTACCTACTAGCTTATGCTATTCCAAGTATATTCATGCTTTTGTTTACCTTCCACTTGTTATGAGAAAACTAGTGATTAAAGCTCTCACGAACTTGATGGCACACTTTACTTTATTGCCTCTAATAAACTTGAACCATTGGGTCCTTCTTTGTTGCGTATATGCTTGCGCTTTATAAGTTGAAATTAGCAGAACCATGTACCATGGGGAATGCTTTCAACATTGCACTTGTACTTTGTACCCCGTTGATATTATGTTCTTTTGCTTACGGATCCCGGCGGTGTGAAATAAAAGTGGAACTTGTAAGATCATGGAGTTTGTATATGTGTTAGAGAAACTCCTGGGCCGCTAGCCTAAGCCATGCCTAATCATGGTGGAAACTTGCAGCATCACCATAGTGAGCACTCTATGAAGCATCCTCAATAAAAACCTATGCAAATAGCAAATAAAAATATCGTTGAGATGCTTATTGTCTGCTTGCCTTGTCATTTTGATTATGGGAAAGCTCCCGTATCATGTGCAAGGGGTACCCCGTTGGCGGTTCTTAATGATACACATATACTTACAATGACAAGAGCTTACTCGTGTCTGAAGTTGAGTAGCATGAGGATCGGTCTTCGTAAGTAAGGGGCATGATATTTCGGTTTATAACTTGTCAGGCATATCCTCTTAGTTGTGTCACTTTAACCTTAATCACTTCAAGATGCTTATGATAGGGGCAATGAGATCTGAAAGCTATAAGTACCATAATTTTTGGAAGATCTTTATGAGACTTGAATCCCTACTTCCTTTTACAAAAGGTTTTTCTTCCACCATTATATTGAGTCTCCACCTTCTATCTTTATGCACCTACTTTGAGACCATAGTAGCCATTCTTAGTTCTATGTGCATTGTCCCAATACTAGTTGATTGATGCATAACTTGTTATTGCTTGTTTTAAACTATTGTATCTAGTCACTCTTTTGAACTTTAAAGGTGTCCTATGCATTTATATTTGCTACTCTATTGAGGGACAAGCTGAATACTTTTATGCTATGTTTTCTTTATGTGAAACAAACAAACGTCTTCCAAAGCATTGTTATTCATGAATCTTTTGTTTGTGCCTTTTCATGTTGTATCATAGTTTCTTTGCTTATTGCTAGAACTTTGTCTTTCATGTTATCATTGAAGTACTTTGATCCCAACTTTGATGTTTTGCAAATACTTTGATCAAGTTTATGATGGTGCATGTCACCTCAAAAATTATTCTTTTTATCACTTACCTACTCGAGGACGAGCAGGAGTTAAGCTTGGGGATGTTGATACATTGCAAATGTATCTATAATATTTGATGCTCCATGCTTGTTTTTATCTACTTTCTTGTATTTTGTTCCAACTTTGGAGTACTTTTCATATGATTTCTTGGACTAACCTATTAACAAGAGCCACAGTGCCAGCTGCCTGTTTTCTGCTGTTTTTGGTTCTAGGAAAGTCAGAAAATGAATATTCTTGGAATTGGACGGGACAAAAGCCAAAGTGCCTATTTTTCCAGAAGACTCACGGAGCCAGAATACGAGACGGAGGAGGGCTAGGGCCTGGCCACACCCCCGCAGGCGCGGGCTAATCCTGGCCGCACCAGGGCCTGGTGTGGTGGCCTCAGGCACCCCCTCGGTCTCCCTCTTCGCCTATAAGAAGCCTTCTGACCTAAAAACTTCTAGGGGTTTGACGTTTTTCCATGAAAAGTTCCGCTGCGCCACCGCCACCGAAGGGGAGATTCGGGGGACTGAAAGTCTCTGTTTTGGCACCCTGCCGGGACGGGGAAGTGCCCCCGGAGCCATCTACATCGATCCCCACCATCATCTTCATCGACCATCCATGTTTGTTCCATCTATGATTGAGTAATCCCCCGCTGTAGGCTATGGGGATGGTAGGGATTGGATGAGATCGTTCATGTAATGGCATCAGATTGTTAGGGCATAGTGCCTAGTATCTCTATTAGTGCTTTATGACTTTGTTGCAACTTTGTTGTGCTTAATGCTTGTCACTAGGGCCTGCGTGCCATGATTTCAGATCTGAACTTATTATTGATTCATTATGATATTATTGTTTCTGGTCTTATCTACAAGTTGTATACACACGTCGTTGTCCGGAACCTATGGTCCCGAAGTGACAGAAATCGGGGTAGCCGGAGGGGAAAGGCTTTGTTGTGAGGATCACATGTGTTCAGGAGTGTTAATGCTTTGCTCCGGTGCTTTATTAAAAGGAGCACCTTAATTGCCAGTAGTTCTCTAGAGGCCCCGCTGCACACGGGCTGGCAGGACAAAAGATGTTGTGCAAGTTCTCATTACGAGCACGTACGACTATATATGGAACACATGCCTAGGATTGTCTAGTACTTGGATGCTTTATCTTATTTATATGCAATTGCCCTATGTTCTGATTGCTATGTGGATTGTCTTGTCCATGCAACGCCCGTCCATCCATCCCTATGCCTACCGCACTCGAATCCCACTGTTTACTGCTTTTGTTACTATTGTCTTTGCTTTACTACTGTTGCTGCTTTACTATTCCTACTACAAAACTGTTGCTACTGATAAACTGATGTGAGCAAGATTGTTTCAGTGTGACTGAATTGACAACTCAGTTGTTAAGACTGATAAGTATTCTTTGGCTCCCCTTGTGTCGAATCAATAAATTGGGTTTCACTTCCCTCAAAAATACTACGATACACCCCCTATACTTATGGGTTATCATACCTCTATAGTGGAAAATAATATAGGTGTGGTATCATGCAAAGCTCGTTTATTGCAATGTAGACCCATTTTGTCTTGAATTGTGTGATGTTAACATAGCTAGTTACCACAAGGCTCTCTTTCATCATTTAATTGCATGCCATGTCATCTAAATGTTTATTGTTGGCAATACATGTAGGACTACGTTACTGCGTAGTAGTAGGCAAGTTACTCCCACTATGACTAGCCACATGAGGGAGTGAAGGAGAGAGAAAACACATTTCATTTTGCGTGCATACATATCGTGGTCCTGAAATTTACTCTACTCACTGTACCATGTACCTCGTGTCAGGAACCCATCCCAGCTTTGCTCTGACATTGCACCGCCTTCAAATCCTCCTCTTCGTAGATCTCTCGCTTCCTCCTCTGTGCTCATATAGTCTCTTCTCGCTCTTTATTTTTTTAACAGAAAAAAGGAAATAAATTCTTCTTACTTGCTTTTTAGGAAATAAATTCATGTCACTTGGAAAAATGAAATTGATTATTTTTTGTTTTTAATATCTTCGATTGTTTTCAAAAGATGGCCAAATTTGTCAGCATGCAAATTCTTTGATATGGGATCATAAGCATAAAGTACATTCTACATAAAGGACCTAAAAAGGGAATATTACATCGAGGTCCATACATTTAGCACAAAGGACCCTAAAATTGAGCAAAGAAAACAGTCGGGTTCGGCTCCTTCTCGAGAGAGCAGCTGGTCGAGCCATACTCTTCATACTACTTCCTCTTCGATTGTTTTCAAAATATGGCCAAATCTGTCGCCATGCAAAGTCTTGAATATGGGATCATCAACATAAAGTATGATGTAGAGATATGGCCTTGACCTTGTGGTCGTTCAACTTGAAAATCCAAGATTTTTTCATACTTGTTGACAACTATGCTTAAATTTGTTGAAATTTCATCACTTACTTTTAGGTTAGCATTTTACACGGTCGGTGGGAGTACATTCTACATCAAAGACCTAAAAAGGGGGAAATTATATCGAGGTCCATACATTTAGCACAAAGGACCCTAAAATTGAGCAAAGAAAACAATCGGGTTTGGCTCCTTCTCGAGAGAGCAGTTGATCGAGCCATACTCTTCATACTACTTTCTCTTTGATTGTTTTCACAATATGGCCAAATCTATCACCATGCAATTTCTTGGATACTCTATCATCAGAATAAAGTATGATGTAGAGATATAGCCTCGACCTTGTGGTCATTCGACTTGAAATCAAAGAATGATCATACTCGTTGACAACTATAAGATGAAATTCATTTAAATTTCACCACTTACTTTTAGGTTAGAATTTTACACGGTTGATGGGAGTACATTTTACAACAAGGACCTAAAAAGGGGGAAATTACATTGAGGTCCATACATTTATCACAAAGGACCCTAATATTAAGCAAGAAAAATAGTAGGGTTCCATTACTTCTCGAGAGAGTAGCTGATCGAGCCACACTCTTCATACTACTTCATCTTTGATTCTTTTCAAAATATGGCCAAATTTGTCGATATGCAAATTCCTGAATATGGGATCATCAGCATAAAGTATGATGTAGATATGGCCTTGACCTTGGTGGTTCGTCTTGAAATTGAAGAATGGTTCATACTCGTTGACAACTAAGCTTAAATTCATTTAAATTTCACCACTTACTTTTAGGTTAGAACTTTACACGGTCAATCAGAGTACATTTTACATCATGGACCTCAAAAAAGCAAAAATTACGTCGAGGTCCATACATTTAGCATAAAGGACCCTAAAAGGGAAAAATTCTGGTCCGACTCCTTCTCGAGAGATTAGCTGATCTAAGCCAAACTCTTGATACTACTTCCTCTTCGATTGTTTTCAAAATATGGACAAATTTGTTGCCATGGAAATTCTCTCATATGAGATCATCAACATAAAGTATGATGGTTGATATATATGGCCTTGACCTTGGTCGTTCGGCTTGAAATCCAATAATGGTCATACTTGTTGACCAGTTAGCTAAAAAATCATAGAAATTTCACCACTTACACTTTTAGGTTAGAATTTTACACGGGCATGGAAGTACATTTTACATCAAGGACCTAAAAAGGGAAAATTACATCGAGGTCCATACATTTAGCACAGAGGACCCTAAAATTAAGCAAGGAAAACAGTCGGGTTCGGCTTCTTCTCAAGAGAGTAGCGGATCGAGCCATACTCTTCATACTACTTCATCTTCGATTGTTTCCAAAATATGGCAAAATTTGTCGAGGTGCAAATTTTTGAATATGGGATCATTACCTTGGTCGTTCATCTTCAAATCCCAAAATGGTTCATACTCGTTGACATCTAAGCTTAAATTCGTTTAAATTTCACCACTTACTTTTAGGATAGATTTTTACACGGTTGGTCAGAGTACATTTTACACCAGGGACACGAAAAAGCAATAATTACATTGAGGTCCATACATTTATCATAAAGCTCCCTAAAAGGAAAAAAAATCTGGTTCGGCTCCTTCTCGAGAGATCAGCTTATCTGAGCCAAACTCTACACACTACTTCATCTTCGATTGTTTTCAAAATAGGGCAATTTATCGCCATGCAAATTCTCTCATATGGGATCATCAACATAAAGTATGATGTTGATATGGCTTTGAACTTGGTCATTTGGCTTGAAATCCAATAATATCCATACTCGTTGACAAGTAAGCTTAAAATCATAGAAATTTTACCACTTACACTTTTAGGTTAGAATTTTACACAGGTGTGGAAGTACATTTGACATCAAGGACCTAAAAAAGTAAAAGTTATACCGAGGTCTATACAGTTAGCACAAAGGACCCTTATATTAAGGAAGGAAAACAGTCGGGTTTGACTCCTTCTCTAGAGAGCAGCTGATCGAGCCACACTCTTCACACTACTTCATCTTCGATTGTTTTTAGAATATGGCCAAATTTGTCGGCATGCAAATTCTTGGATATGGGATCATATGAATAAAGTATGGTTTAGATATGGCTTGACCTTGGCCATTTGTCTTGAAAATCCAAGAATATGGTTCATACTCGTTGACAACTAAGCTTAAATTCGTTTAAATTTCACCACTTAATTTTAGTTTAGAATTTTACACAGTCGGTGGGAGTACATTTTACATCAAGGACCTAAAAAGGGAAAATTACATGGAGGTCCATACATTTAGGACAAAGGACCCTACAAAGGAAACTTTTTGTTTCGTCTCCTTATCGAGAGATCAGTTGATCTGAGCCAAACACTTCGTACTACTTTCTCTTTGATTATTTTCAAAATATGGCCAAATCTGCTGCCATGCAGATTCTCTGATATGGGATCATTAGCATAAAGTATGATCTTTATATGTCCTTGACCTTGGTTGTTCGACTGAAATCCAAGAATGTTCATACTCATTGACGAGTAAGCTTAAAATCGTCTAAATTTCACCACTTACACTTTTAGGTTAGAATTTTACACGGTGTGTGGAAGTACATTTTACATAAAGTACCCAAAAAAGGGAAAATTACATCGATGTCCATACATTTAGGACCCCCCTATAAATAAGCAAGGAAAGCAGTCGTGTATGGCTCCTTCTCGAGAGAGCAGCTGATCGAGCCATACTCTTCGTACTACTTCATCTTCGATTGTTTTCAAAAATATGTCCGAATCTATCGGCATGCTAATTCTTGGACATGGCATAATCATCATAAAGTATGATGTTGATATGGCCTTGACCTTGGTCGTTCGGCTTGAAATCCAAGAACTTTCATACTCGTTGACAACTAAGCTTAAATTTGTTCAAATTTTACAACTTACACTTTTTGGTTAGAATTTTACACTGATGGTGGGGGTACATTTACACCAAGGACCTAAAAAAGGTAAAATTACACTGAGGTCCATGCATTTAGCATAAAGGACCATAAAATTTAGCAAAGAAAACAGTCGGGTTCGGCTCCTGAGAGAGCAGATGATCGGGCCCTACTCTTCATACTACTTCCTGTTTGATTTGCAAGAAAGATTTATTGTGGAGGGAACTAGGACCATAGTAGTACTAATCTGAAGGGAACTGGAGCAGAGGAACATGCGTCTGTTTTCATTTTATTCAACCTCACCTATATGCTCTATCACCACTTCTACACCAAACGCCGTCGTTCTTCTCCTCCACAATGCCGCTTTCCGATCCTGTTCATCGCATAATATGAGAGTGTTTGTTCTTCTCCCTGTCTCGCCTACCGCCATCGATCTTCCCTCTTTTCTAGAAAATCAAATCAAGCCACTGTCCCAACTTCCATCAGCTCCCTTGCGATGGCAGGACCGAGCAAGGATAGTGATGATTCTGAGTTGTTCCAGCATGTTTTTAACGAAGGCCTGCTTGAAGAACTCATAACCAGATGCGACGTCATCACCACCACGAGCCTCGTCGGTTCGTCCAAACATCTTATTGACTCAGCAAAATATAGTGCAACTTTACATGATTCTCAGCCGTTTGGCCTCCCATGTGTTCTTCATTCTCACCCAACTAAGAAACCATGGAAAGCAACAAGTACTTCGAGGGCAAGGGCACGACATGCAAGCTAACGCTGCTGGACAGTTCTCCTCCGACGCTGTGTTCGTGAATTGTATGGGTAAGCAGTGGGTAGGCGCCAATGGAGATTGGATCGCCACTATTGGGTCCGAGTGCAAGTGGGAGATTGTCAATGTGTACACTCATCAATGCTTTCCTCTCCCACAAGTCAATGTGTTTGTACCCACCAACGATCCATTTACATTCATGAATAATGATCGCCCTATTCTCCTCCAGAAGATTGCAATTTGCTGAGATCCCACAGTTGCGGCTGATTATTTAGATTTCTCTCTTGTCGTTATCTTCGACTACTCAATTGCTACCCTTGATGGCGATGAGTATGCATGGACAGTTCTTGAGAACCAGTTCCAGTGCTATTTCAGATACATCGATGCACTTATCCACAAGGGTCTGGTGTTTACAGCCACTGAGAGTGGCAGTGTTTATGTTTGGAATCATCTGTATTTTGGTAAGTTTGATCCATTCCTATTCTAAACACTAGCTTTATTTTTAATGGATGTAAACTAGTGTTGGCTGATTTGGCCATCATTTCTTTTTGTAGGTCCTATGTTGCTCCCGTCACCGGCTGTCGTGCATCTCGAGGAAGCCAACCTTGATGCCATAGATGATGATGAGCACAAACCTGGTTTATGGTTCTTAGCAGAATCTTGTCTTCTTCTTATCCATACCGTGGGCGTTACTGATGAGGAGTTTTATGGCGGTACTTATTATGGTCGTGGCAATCCTGTTGCTGATCATAGTGTTGATCGATGTGGTCGCACTTGTGGCACCTATGCTACTGGGTTTGGCTGCAAGATGTACTCAAAGGACACTGCTTACTTGTATCCACCTAAGCCATGGATAGAGATTGCTAACCTGGGAGCATATTCCCTTTTCCTTGGAATTGAACAATCCGATTAATATTGTGGTAGGCGGTGCAGATGTTTCCCCAGGATATCTGACGAGAAGCAACTGTGTCTACACCTCCCACCATGCAATAGGACATGGATATACGCCGTTTCCTGAAATATGCTGCTTCGGTCTAAAATCCGAAGAAGCAGCTGTTGGTTTCTCAACCAACGATGCATGGAAATCTCTAGAGACTCCATTATGGTTCATCCCGAGCATCGCCAATGCTCGCGTTTGGAACCAAACTACTGTAATTAATCATAATACTATGTAATAGGATAGCTCGGTTTAGATCAAGTGTAGTAGATGGTCTTGCTTTTCTTTTGTAACTTGGCCTTATCATAAACTCATAATCTTTTGGGTATTTTGAGTTGCCTATGGAGGTCGCACACAGGCATTAATGCGAGAATGAGGCATGCACACAAAAGAAGACTTGATCATCAGTTTTGTTCCTTCCAATGACGAGTGTTTGGAGAAAAGGGCAAACTGAATCTGTCACTTTGAAATGCTGCTGAATATGTCCAAGTGAGGTTGAATGTGAACTGTGAATCTGTTCTTATTATGTACTACTGCATCTTTAAAATGCTACTGAACCTATCAAAAGTTTTGTTCGGTACTTGTTCAGATCGACCGGTCGAGTGCAGAATATGGTCTTGCTTTCCTTTTGAATCAGTCCTTGCTACATCTATTGAATTTAATGTCCGCATTGCTAAATCTGTCAATTCTTTTGGTCACTGTCTGTGTACTGCCACAACCGCTCACTTTGAAATGTTGTGTTGACTCTGTCAAGTGCTATAGAATATGAACCGGGAATCTATCTGATATTTTTACGGTATATTCTATACTGCTGAATCTTCCAAATGTTATTGAATCTGTCAAATGTTCTGTCGTTACTATTAGTACAATAATGTGTAGAACAAACTGTGATGTACTGGTACTTGGTTAGATCAAGTGCATCAGATTGTCTTGCTTTTCTTTTGAAACTTACCATTGTTACAATTATCTGGATGAGTCTTGGGCATTTTGGGTTTCTATGGGCGGTCATAGAGGCATTGACGTAAGGAGGAGGTATTCACATAGAAGAAGACTTGATCGTCAGTTTTGCTTACTCCAATGATTGAGTCTATTCGGAGAACAAGCCAAACTGATCGTGGGCCATTTTTTAGCTGGAAGAAGAATTGATTCTCTCTGTACTTCTATTGAACTTCAAGCAGGAAAGCTACTGAATCTCTCAAATGTTCTGTCGTTGCTATCACTAAAGCATTTGTGCAACTAATACTGATGTACTGGTATTGTATTTTATTGTCTATATTGCTGCATTGGTCACTTTTGAAATGCTGCTGAATTGGTCAAGTGCTCCCGAATATTAACTTCGAATCTATTGATAATTTTTCTACCTTATTCTGTACTGCTGAATTTTGACATGAATATCTGCCAAAAAGAATTATCGCTTTTCCCCCGCCCTTGCTGAGGTCTTTGTTTCGAATCTGGCAGAGCACATCACAATGCAATTTTTATTAACCAGGAGAAGAAATCTAGTACTCCCTCCGATCCAAATTAATGTTCTCACATTTTTCTAGATTCTGACATATCTAGTCATGTTTTAGTGCTAGACACGTCCGAATCTAGCCAAATCCGAGAACATTAATTTGGATCGGAAGGAGTGGAGTAGCTCATTCGGCCCCTCTTTAGCCTAGAACATTTTAATTCAATCTTTTTGGGGTCAGGTAGTGCTAACCATAGGCCAGCAGAAATTTTAGAATGGAGCCCATGGAGCATAGCCGAGAACATATTAGTTCGGCCTTTTACGGGTCAGCGGACTGCTGAGCACATGCCAGTGAAATTTGATAATGAAGCCCATGGAGCATAGCCTATGGAATATAACCCACGTAGAGAAATAGCCGAACTCTTTTTAATTCGGCCTTTTGGGCATTGCCCCCCACCTCTCATAATAAAAAAATCTGCCTACCCATGTTTTTAAGAAAATGCCCCATTATGTGGCATTTTATAAATTGAGATGGCAGGAGCGCTGCCCTATTATATTTTAAAAGAGATAAACATAGACACACCAAATATTTTAACAAGACTAATACAGAAGTTGTAGTATTAATAAAAGTTTAATGATATTTTTTCTATAAATATCATTGTTGTATTTGGCACTCAGTTTACATTTATTTGATTTGAAGGTCTTTTGTTCGAATCGCCTTTGTGTGTGTGTATCTTGGGTTTACATTTTTCTACTAGCAATATCGCATTATGGAGAGGCTGACATCACGGACCCACCAGCGTGCAGCGTCCTTGGAGTTTGTTTTGAGGGTGGGTTCGAAAAAAAGTTTAAAAGTTCAACTCGGAACGGGGTAGCGCCAGCGAAGGAAAAAATTCCATCATACACCCGTTTCTTCTAATGAGAGGATGACATGTGGGGCCCAGCATCGTGATTAAACAGTAGATGCATCGAACATCGCTATCAAGTTCGGAATAGGGCAGCGCGAGCGAAGGAAAAAATCCATCATACACACGTTTCTTCTAATGAGAGGATGACATGTACGTGGGGCTCCGGAGGTTGGTTAAATAGTAGATGCGTCGAGCATCGCTATCAACTCGGAACGGGGTAGCGCCAGCGAAGGAAAAAATTACATCATACACATGTTTCTTCTAATGAGAGGATGACATGTGGGTCCTAGGAGGTTGATTAGACGGTAGATGCATCGAGCAGCGCTATCAACTTTGGAACAGGGTAGCGCGAGCGAAGGAAAAAAATTCCATCATACACACGATCCTCCTAATGGGAGGCTAAGATGTGGGACCTAGCAACCTGACTAAATGGCAGACGCCACGAGCAATGTTATCGAGTTCAAATCAGGGAGGTGCGACCAAAAAGCATGGTCCGCTAGAGACACTGACATCCAGGACCCACACTCCTCAAAAGACTTCGGCGAGTCAACATCGCGCGAGGAAACAAAAATCTTGCTTCTGCCACGCGCCAGCCGAGCTTCCTCCATGTTTTTAGAAGATCCTTCGTAGTAGAGGGCCGCGAAACCAGAAAAAATGTTTTCCATCAGCCACGGTCGAGCCGAGAATTTCTTCACAGAAGACGCGCCTTCTACGATGATCGTCGGACCAATTCGTTGCGGAAGGGAACTTTTCTTGTAGTGGTTGTTATTGCTGGATCAAGATAATGTGGCAATAGGTCTTCCGGCTAATTGTGTTAACCACCATATCAGCATTGATGTATTTCCAAAGAGACATATGTCAAAAACCTTGATAAACACTAACCATCATTGCTTCTTGAGATTCGGATTTGGTTAATTTGAGAGGTACATCAGATTCAGCATGTCCGAATAGAAAGTTTCCAACATTTACCACAGAGGTAAAGTTACTAGACTCTCAAGACATGGACTACATTATCAAGCTCCAATGGAATGAGCTAGGTTGCGAAACCCATGCAATAGCAAGTTATCAAAGGATAATTGCTCCTATATGAATTGATTGCAATGGAACACAATTGAATCCTTGTTGGGAAGCATTTAGGAAGATATCTAAGTTTGTAGAACTTCTTCTCTTCCACGGCAAATCATCAGTGGCTTAGCGTGCTCAGAGGATGTTCTCAAAATGGGAAGGTATCAACCTACCATATCAAGAATACTTCGCACATGCTTGGATATCTTGAAACGATTCTCGAGAAAATAAAGATAACTCTCCTCGAATCCACAGCGACATCTTTAAACAATTGCACGTGAATCAGAGAAGGGTATTGATGACCCACAAGTATAGGGGGTGTATCACAGTATTTTCAAGGGAAGTGAAACCAAATTTATTGATCCGACACAAGGGGAGCCAAAGAATATTTATAAGCCTTAACAACTGAGTTGTCAATTCAGTACAGGAAAAATAATCTTGCTCACGAGTTATCAAGAGCAGTTTTGTAGTAGGAATAGTAAAGCAGCAACAGTAGTAACAATAGCAGTAAACAGTAGGATTCGAGTGCGGTAGGCATAGGGATGGATGGACGGGCGTTGCATGGACAAGAAAATTCACATAGCAATCAGAACATAGGGCAATTGCATATAAATAAGATAAAGCATCTGACGAGGGTTTAACTCATCAATGCCCATTGTTATGGACTTGGGTTTTGGAGAAGGAGGGAGCGCTGGAGACATCTATCGGCTAGCAAACAAGCACACAGGGGATAAAGATTTACCCAGGTTCAGGCCTCGTAGAGGTCCTACTCCTGCTTGTCTGCTCGTGGAATTATCGAAGGAATCGAAGATTACAGTGGTGCGCAGATGTAATCTGGCGAGGGTTGTGGAAACTAGGGTTGTGTGTGTCCTCCTCGCCGCCCCTCCTAGCCCTTATATAGATAGGCTAGGTCTCGGGTAGCAGGTCGAGTCGGTTACAAGTTAGGGTTTTCCCCTTCAAACTTTCTATCTTTAGCTTCTTCTTGTTCTTCAAGCAATCGAGAGTCCATAGGTTACTCGAGTCCTTCATTTGGGCCTTGGCGACACCGTGGGCCTTTACGTATTTAGACCGTATATACCAAACTCGAGTACCTGTAGGGTACCCATGTCAGTAGCCCCCGAGTGTCCAGTGGAATCGCAGATTCGACTAGGGACTTTTGAAGTCTTTCGAGTGCATGAATGAGTATATTTCGACTGCTTTATTTGTGTCATAGGGATTGTTGATGTACGTGCCTGATATAACCGAAGTATCAGTATCAGTTAACCACCTTAGGGTGAAACAACGCAATCTACTCGAACTCGAGTCCCCGGACTCGAATCCGGAAAAGTGCTGGTGTAATTCGACTCAAGCCGCGGAGGTCTTACAGGAGTCGAATTCCAGTTATATGGGTGTGAGCACTCGACGCGTCCATCAAGGCATGTTCTTCGTACGTGTAGGTACGGATACATTTCTGGTAGTGCACAGCTAATGCGTTGCCGGGCCTTATTCAGGTCTTACATTCACGCTGTAAGCGCGACATCCGAATTTTATCATCGCGGAGACGATTCGGGTGACCCAGGAGACGCAGTCTCTTTGTAGGGAAAAATTATGAGGTGGTGTCGCCATGAGTTTTGAGTGTGGATGTTATCAACACACAGTTTTTTGTATAAATAATCATAGGGTGCGTGACCAGATCTCCCTATGGGAGTAGCCCCTGAGTGCCTGGTTGAGTCGAAGACTCAGGCAGGGACTGAAGAATCATTTTGCGACTGCTATCGTCTTTTGTTTGCTTGTTTCAGTCGAGTTTGTTTCCGGCGCTCCTTATGGGAGTAACCCATGCCCATAGTCAAGCCATGCTACGAGTGGTTGGGTTTGATTTGATTATCCATGTTCATAAAAAAGAAGAGGAAAGAAAAAATTGTAGGGTGCGCGACCAGCGCTCCCTATGGGAGTAGCCCCCGAGTGCTTGGTGGAGTCGAAGACTCGAGCAAGGACTAAAGTAGTCGAAGTCTTCCGCTACGTAGCTTTGATGACGTCAGTGCTGACGGTTTCATGACCTCAATTGCTCGCGTGAGCGAGTTTTGACGGGACGTGACGAGCAGTGGGTCCCACTTTCTGACTTTGATTTGACTGGGTGTGCGTAATCTTTATTTTAACTGCACCTCCTCGATTTCTGCACATAATGTGAGTAGTGAAGGGACAGTTCGCGCTTCCGCTCCCCCACCTGTCCAGCACGATGTTTGCCACGCGTCTAGTAGGGTTTTTCTGAACCGTTGGATTGCATCTTCCAGGGGTTAAGTAGCGGCGCTGTGACGGTAATTTTCTCATCTCCTCTCATTCATCCTTTGCTTCCATCACCATTGCCGCTGTTTCTCTGGTTTTCTCTACGCTTGTTTCTTCCACGACGCTGGACCAGCTCCGCTCGTTTCTGAGCTACTTCCTTCGCTCGCATCGGCGCCGCGCAATGGGGAAGAAGAAAGGAGGCGCTGCGGCTGATTCCACGGCCACCGCTGCTGTGGCGAAGAAGAAAGGCGGCTCCGCTGCTGCGGGCACCAGCACCGCCGTTGGCGGGAATAATAAGGGCACGGGCACCCGCGTCACGAATGGCGCATGGCGTCCCTCCATCATCAAGTCGTCGGATCTCCGTCTTCTTCGTCAAGACAGAGTGTTGTCCGGCGTAGTCGCCGACGCGCGCGTCCCCAGCGGTGAGGCAATTCCTTCTCCTCCCGCTGGTTTTCGAGTGATGTTTTTGGCATTCATCATTCGCGGTATCTCCTTGCCCCTTCACCCCTTTTTTAGGGCCCTCCTTTGTTTCTATGGGCTTCAGCTCCATCAGCTGACCCCGAACTCGATCCTCCACATCTCTTGCTTCATTACCCTTTGCGAGTGCTGGCTCGGAATCGAGCCACACTTCGGCCTCTTCAAGCGCCTCTTCAAATTGAAGCGCCAATCTGCATCTAGCTCTTTAGTCTATGATGTAGGTGGTTGCGGGATTCACGTCGACCCATCCGCCACCTATTTCGACATCAAGCTCACAGCGTCCGTCCAAGGGTAGAGGGACAAGTGGTTCTACATCCGCGATGAGAAGGTTGGCGACGAGCACTTCGGACTCGCACCCTTCGATCCCGCGACGTCGTGCAATAGGAGGCGCTCCTGGAAAAATGTAGTTATGCCTGGCGAATCCGCGGAGACGGACGTGCTGTACGAGCGTGTCTGCGACCTCAAGAGTCTCCGGTACAGAGGAGGGAGGCTGCGCCCTCATTCGCACGTGGCTACACCGTCGCGTCCAGCCTCTGCAGGCCAGAGTCCACCCAATGTTTCAGTGGACTGGCACTGACGATCCCACTCGCGTGTTTGCTGATGGCATGTCCGCGAGTGAAGTGGACAAAAGGGTTCGACTGGTCACCAAGTACACTGTCAAAGATGTGCTCCCCAGTGAGCCAGTTGTTCCTCCATTTGATGCTACGAACCCTCCTCCTAAGGTATAGTTGTGCTACGCAGTAGCTAAATTTGTCGATTGCTTCTCTGTTGTTTACTCGCTTTTTGCTGAATGTGTTGTCTGTGTGCAGGATTGGGCGGTGTCACCTTGTATGCCCCCTCTTCCTGAGGGGATTCTCCCTCGCGATGCTTTGGAAGAGGACGAGTCGGAGTCGACCGTCCCCTCTGATGTGGAGGAGGAAGCCCCCGAGTCCGGTAGTCCGGATACTCGCAAGCATTCGCGCAGCAAGGATTCCGATGCGTCGTCTCCTTCGACTCCAGAAGGCACAGGTGTTGGTGCGGAGTCGCCGATACCTGCTATTCCTGTGAGCGCTGTGGCACCATCTTCTCGCAAGAAGATGCGATTTCCCAAGGTGTCCTTGTCAGAGTCGAAGGAGGCCACTTTTGACTTTGACAAGTTTGACTGGTAAGTTTTC
Organism: Avena insularis; assembly: GCA_023614405.1. NCBI lineage: Eukaryota > Viridiplantae > Streptophyta > Magnoliopsida > Poales > Poaceae > Avena > Avena insularis. Next base: position 256,933,557 of record CM042690.1, on the reverse strand, counting down.
TAGTTTACTTGTTCTTATCTGTTTTGTCCTTGTTGGCTTGTCTCTAGGTTTGCCCTTTTTTCCTTGATGTGAATGTTGTCTTGCAGTCAAGAGGCGTCATCATCTTCTGGCGACGTCCAATTTTTGAAGGAATCAGGAGTCACGACCTCAAGGGCCAAGAAAGAGGTCGAGCGCGCTCCTTCCCCTCCATTGGCGGCCCACTCCGGGCACAACTCTTCCAGTTCTCCTCATGCAGGGGAGCATCGAATGGTTTCCCGAATGACGGTACAGCAGACATCTTCGGAGTCATTGGAGGACCATGTAAGTGTAGTTTTTCTCCTTTTTAGTGTTGCAGTCGATGTTATCTGTTGCCTCTACTGATTCCTTGTTGTGCGATAGCTCCTTGTGAAGGAAGCCGTGCATTTGGTGGAGCAAGTGCTTGCGATGGGCCACCAGCATGCGATGCTGGAGACGCGTCATCGCGTGGTTAAAAGTGAGTGTCCTGCACTTCTTCTTCTTCTTCGTCTCCTTTTGATATGGTCGACTGATAGTCAATCCCTTTCCGTTTGTAGCTGAACATAACGCCCTCCTGCGGAATGCTTCCACCATGGAGAAAACCCTCGCTGCGGCTGTGAAGGGTCACGATGAGGCAATCGCGGCGCGTGACGAGGCGCAAAGGCGCGAAGAGGAGTTGCGTGCCTCCTTTGCAGCCAGGGAGAAGTTGTTCGAGGGACAGCTTTTCTCAATCGCCAAGTCCCTCTCAGGTATTTTGCTTTGGATATCGTTGTCCTTCTCTACTGGACTTTTTGCCGTTGGCACTGATGTTTTGTCCATGCGTGGATTTATGCGCAGATGCTGGCGACTTGAGTTTCGACCCGCAGGCCCTTCGTCGCGATGACGCCCTGGCGGGTGTACTGTCGGCAGTCGAGGACCGTAGCATCGCCGTCCAGGATACGCTCTCCAAGGCCAAGGGCGCCCTCAGTCGCCTCCGAGAGGAGCTGGTGCCCAATGCGGAGTTAATCGAGAATATAGACGAGCTGGTGGAGTCAATCGCCGGAGGTGTGCCTTCCAGCTACAAGAACTCACTCCGCGCGGCTGGCGCATCCATGTCGCTTGCCATGGTGCAATCCCACGGAGTCGAGGTTGATCCTGCCACGGTGTCGAAGGCGATGCCTGTTAGCACGGATAGCCAGCAGGTAGTCTTTGCTCCTTTCATGACTGCCTGTGGCAAGTATGGGCCTCAGTTGATAAATACTGTTGCAAAGTATTCTGAGGAGCTGCACTGCGCCAAGAAGGCGGCTAAAGCGGCGGCGTCAGGGGCTGGCGGAAAGTCAGTGGCATCTGACATTGCCACGGACTCGATGAAGACCCCAAAGCCGTCGAAGAAGCCTGTTGCTCCTTAGTTAGCTTTTGTAATAGTTAATTAGTTGATGTCCTTTTGTTTAAGAACATGCCTGCTGGTGAGTGTATCTGCTGATACTTTTGCTAGTCTTGAATGCATTTGAATCCTTTGTCTTTGTGTTGATCTGGTCATCTTATTTGCCTCTATCTTGACTTGTGGTAGGGTACATCAAGTGATCCTTTGAGGGAAACTCAGGACTCGCCGACTCTTGATGATACGTGGTACCGCCGCGCTCCAGGGTAGATGAGATGTCGCTGCTTTCGCGACTGCGTGACCGTGTGAAGCAGCTGGAGCGTGAGTTGCCCGTGCTCCGCGGTAACACAGATGTATGGAAGTCGAAGGCGGAGAAAGCCGCCGCCCGAGAGCAGTATCTGCTTGGCGAGGTGACGTAGCTGGGCGACCAATTCAAGTGTTAGTTTGCTTACTCTCATCCATTCCTTGTAGTCACTCGCAATGGTACGTTGTACTTATGTTGCTGTTGTTGCTTCGTGTACTTGTCAGCACACGTCATCCGCAGGAGGAGAAGGATAGAATTGAAATTTGCATGCATGATCTTACCCAGGAGCAACTTCAAGGGAGTGGATACTTCTGGGTAGATCATGATCATGCGACTGCGCTGGCGACCTTGCAGGATCGTGCGTCGCGAGTGCTGCACTTTCTGAAGAAGTCGCAGTCATGCTTGAAGAACATTTATCGGGCGATGTTTCCGCTGCATGATACTCCATCAAGCTTGCTGGCCCTCCTTGCCAAGTTTCAAGACCTGACCGCGGTTCGCGAGTGCGTAAGGCAATAGTTGGTGGCTGGTGCCAAGGCTGCTCTACCAATGGTGCGACTACACAGGCCTGACATAGATGTTGTGGCAATTGCATCTGGGCCGCCTCCACCACCAGCAGGTTCTGCCTGGAATATTGTGCCGCACTACCAGGCGGTGGATCACCCAGCAGAAGAGATCGTCGACTTCTTTGAGGAACAAACCAACGTTCTTTTGCTGCAGTAGTAGCCTAGTTTGTATCCTGCACATAAGTGTACTTGTATTGTAAAGTTCATATAAATGTTGTGCATAAGTTATTGTATAAAGAGCTTTGTTAGCATGAAGTGCGTTGCACTATGCGAGTCCCTTTCGTTAGCCTGGTCATGCTTTTATCTCAGTCCCTTGTCAACCTGTCAGGTGCGTTGTAGCTAGGTTGATGTTTGTGTCAACGGTTTCGATTGATCTGCTAGCTACTCAGGATATCTCGTTTTGGTTCGTAGAACAGATGTATATAGGGTGGCGCAGCCCCCGAGTAGATAAAATTGGAAAAGTAAAGGAAAACACAGAGTTTTGGGGCACTTAGCTTTATTTATTCGAAGAATAGTGCGAGGTATAATGTGTGGCTAAGTAGCCTTGGCTCAGTAGCCTTATTTGAAATGTAAAAAGTAAAAAGCAACTAGGAGTAGAAGCGTCGCAGCTGTGCGACGTTCCAGGGGTTGGAGTATGCGACTCCTGTCTCTAAGTCTTGAAGGCGATAGGCGCCATCTGGGATTACTTCTGTAATCACGTACGGTCCTTCCTAGGGGGACTCGAGCTTGAGATGTCCCTGCTGTTTCAGTCGTAGGACCAAGTCGCCTACGACAAAGGATCTGGGGCGTAGCCTCCTACTATGGTAGTTGTGCAGGTTCTGCTGGTAGATCGTTGATCTTTCCGCGGCGATTTCTCGTGCCTCGTCAAGTATGTCGACGGAGTCTTCGAGTGCGAGGGATGACTCTTGTTCGCTGTAAGCGACCACGCGTGGCGCCTTGTATCGTACCTCGGCGAGCAGCACTGCTTCGGCTCCGTGCACCATAAAGAATGGCGTGTAGCCCGTGGCACTGTTTGGAGTTGTGCGTAGGCTCCAGAGTACGGATTGCAGTTTGTCTGGCCAGCAACCCGCGGCTTGTTCGAGTGGCCGGAGGAGTCGCTTCTTGATGCCGCCGCAGACGAGCCCGTTTGCTTTTTCCACCTGACTGTTGGTCTGTGGATGCGCTACCGAGGCGTAGCTGATCTTGATCCCCAGGTTCTCGCAGAATTCTTGGAACTCCTTGGATGTGAAGTTCGTCCCATTGTCGGTGATGATGTTGTGCGGTACGCCGAAGCGGTAGACGATGGATTCGAAGAACTTGACTGCGCTATGTCCTGATTGGTTGGTCATTGGCATGGACTCAATCCACTTGGTGAATTTGTCGACTGTGACCAAGAGGTAGACGTAGCCTCCTCGTGAGGACCTTGGGAGTTTGCCAACCATGTCGATTCCCCATTGCACAAAGGGCCAGGCCAATGGAATTGGCCGGAGTTCTGCGCCCGGTGCGTGCGGCTTGTCCGTGAATTGTTGGCAAGCGTTGCATTTTTGGATGATGTCCTTAGCATCTCGTATGCCCGTAGGACAATAGAATTCGGATCGTAGAGCTTTGGCGACAAGGGCACGACTGCCGGCGTGGTGCCCGTAGGTCCCCTCATGGATGTCGAGGAGGACAGCTCTTCCATCGGCTGTGGAGACGCATCGCTGGAGTACTCCTGTGATGCTGCGTTTATACAGTTCGCCGTTGATAACAGCGAATGCCTTGGATCACCGCGCGATGTGCAGTGCATCAGTCGGATCGTCCGGGAGCCTTTTGCTAAGGAGGTACGTGATGTACGGCTGCGTCCAGGATTGCTCAATCATCATGACACTCATTGGTCCCTCAAGTCCTGTGTCCAACTCCAAGTCATCGAGTGTCATTAACTCATTAGGCAGCGTAGCCCCCGAGTCCGTTGCTGCGCTTGTTTTATTCTCTGCGGCCTTTGGCTTGATGGAGAGTTCGCAGATGCGCTCGAGAAATACCCCGGGTGGTATGGGGGCGCAGGTAGAGCTTATGTTGGCGGGTGCGTCCGCCTCTTCGTTGCTTTCGCGACCTACGTGCCACATCTCGCAACTGTCGAAGTCTCCTTCGAGTGTGTTGTAGAGGTCGCGGTATGCGATCATGTTGTCGTTCAGTGCGTCGCACTCATGCATTGTTTGGTTGACGACCAGCTTTGAGTCGCCGTATATGATGAGCCTCTTGGCGCCGTAGGCTTTTGTCATCCTCATCCCGTCCAACATGGCCTCGTATTCAGCCTCGTTGTTGGAGGCTGTGAATTGCATTCACAGGATATACTTCAACTTTTCCCCTTGAGGTGATGTTAGTATGACACCTGCGCCTGCTCCGTCCTTCCGCTTGGACCCATCAAAGTGCATTGTCCAGAGGTAGGACATATCTGGTTTGTCCGGGAGCTGGTTCTCCATCCAGTGCACGAGGAAGTCCGGGAGAACTTGCGACTTGATTGCGTCGCGCTTTTCGTATGTGATGTCTCGTGGAGACAATTCTATTCCCCAAAGCGCGACTCGTCCCGTGGCATCGGGGTTATTGAGGATATGTCCCAATGGGGCGTCGTTGACCACCACGATTGGGTGTTCCTGGAAGTAATGGCGCAGTCGTCGGGCAGTCATGAAGACACCGTACGCCAGCTTCTGGTAGTGCGGGTACCGCTGTTTTGTTAGTGTGAGGACCTCGCTGAGGTAGTATACTGGGCGTTGTACCCCGTGGACCTTGTTTTCCTCGGCTCGCTCGACGACGAGCACTGTGCTGACCACCTGGTTGGTGGTGGAGATATATAGCAACAGTGGTTCCCTTTCCCGTGGGCTCACGAGTACTGGCGAGGTGGATAGAAGGCGCTTGAGGTCTTCGAATGCTTCCTGCGCTTCGTTGGTCCACTCAAAATTTTTGGCTTTGTGGAGGAGTTGGTAGAAGGATAGCGCCTTTTCACCCATCCGACTAATGAATCGACTGAGGGCTGCGATTTGCCCAGCCAGCTGCTGAACGCCCATATATTTTTCGGCTTCTCCATGGCCAGTATGGCTTTTATTTTCTTTGGGTTTGCCTCGATTCCCCTCGCGGAGATGAGGTACCCGAGTAATTGCCCAAATGGCACGCCGAAGGCGCATTTGTCCGGATTGAGCTTAATCCGGTAGCGGTTAAGGTTGGCGAAGGTTTCATGCAGATCGTTGATTAACGAGGCTTCCTCCTTGGTCTTGATTACTATATCGTCGACATAGACTTGGATATTACGACCCAGTTGTTCCTTGAGGCAAGCCTGCATGCACCGCTGGTAGGTAGCTCACGCGTTCTTTAGCCCGAAGGGCATTGTGTTGTAGCAGAACACACCAAAGGGCCTTGTAAATGCTGTTTTTTCTTGATCTTCCTCCTTCGTTCGAATCTGATTATAGCCTGAGTAGGCATCGAGGAAGCAGAGTCGCTCGCATCCCACAGTGGAGTCGATGATCTGGTCGATGCGTGGCAACGGGAAGTGATCCTTTGGACAATGCTTATTCAGAGAGGTGAAGTCCACGCACATCCGTAGGATATTCGTGTCCTTTTTTGGTACCAGCACTGTGTTGGCGAGCCAAGTGCTTTCCTTGATCACGCGTATGAATTTGGCGTCGAGGAATCTATTGATCTCCATGCCGACGGCCTGCGCTCGTGGCTCGGACAATCGCCGAATTGTTTGCTTGACTGGCTTTGCGTCGGGGTTGATGTTAAGTGCGTGCTCAGCGAATTCCCTGGGAACTCCTGGCATGTCCGCAGGACACCAGGTGAAAATTTCCCAGTGCTCACGAAGGAATTCGACGAGCACGAGTTCCTATGCGGGACTCAAGTTGTTGGCGATGAGAGCCGTCTTGGTGGGATCCGATGGGTGGACCTGCACTTTCTTTGTGTGCACCAATGTGTCGAAGGAGATATCAGGTGAGCTTGCCCGGCTCGTGAGGCGCATCGTTGTCTGTCGACTTTAGTCTCGCGAGTTCTTCCGCATCTTTGAAGGACTGGAAATTCTGTGAATTCTGTCACAACCGCCGATCTTCGAAGCTCCCGTTTATTTTGATGACGCCATTGGGACCTGGCATTTTCATTTGCAAGTAGGCATAGTGGGGTACTGCCATGAACCTAGCGAACGCGATGCGCCCGAGGATGCAGTGGTACTGTGAGGGCCAGTCGACGACCTCAAAGTCGATGCGTTCTCGTCAGAAGTTCTTCAGCATGCCGAAGATGACGTCGAGGTTCATTTTGCCCAGGGGATACACGCCTTTCCCTGGGATGATGCTGTGGAACGTTGTGTCCGAGGTCTCCAGGAAGGTTAGCGGGATTCTCATTGCTCGCAAGGTACTCGTGAATATAAGGTTGATGCCGCTGCCACCATCCATGAAGATGTGGCTCATGTCGAAACCTCTGATTTGCACCTCGAGTACGAGGGGGCAATGGCCTGGACGGGGTACCTGAGGCGGATTCAGCTGGTGCTGGTCCAGTGCAGCTGCATTCGGGGGTGGCCCAGGTGGTGGTGGCGGTGTGCCATGTGCCACGGCGCCTGGAGTGGCTCCGTCGCCTCTTTCGACTGCATTGCAGTTCATCCGAACCAATCCCTCATGTAGCTTGAGGAACTCGCGGCAATCCTTGAGGAGGTGGCTGGACTTCTTCTTGCCATCATGCTTGTCAATGTAGAAGTGTACCATGCATGGCCCGGACAGTTTGTCTTCAATGGAGTTCGCGGGTGCCTCATCGCGAGTGCGGTGTTGCCATACTTGCGTGGTTTTCCCGGAGTCGCGGTATCCGCCGCTACGATATCCGCTGTTGTGGTTATCGTCGCGTCTCTCGGCGTAGCCGGTCGTGACCATGTTGACGTCGTCGCGGTCATCGTAGATGCGCATGCGACGTTTGCCTCGGCGATCGCGTCTGCACTCGAGTTGTGCCTCTTCGTTGGAGTGAACGCGATTCTTTACCGAGTCTTCTCCATCGGCCCACCGATTCGCGATCTCCATCAGGTGGTCGATGGTCTTGGGCTTTGAGCGGCCCAGCTCCTCCCTGAGTTCTAGGCGGCGGACGCTGCCGTTGAATGCATCAATCGCGCGATCCTCCGAGATGTTCTCTGCGGATTTCTTGATGATGGACCATCTTTGGATGTAGGAGCGCAGCGATTCGCCAGATCTTTGTTGGTAGCATCTCAGCTCTTCGATTGATGCGGGTCGCTTGTATGTGCCCTTAAAGTTGCGCACGAAGCTGTAAACCAGCTCATCCCAACTGCGAATGGATCCGCGTGGGAGGTTGTTGAGCCATGCTCGGGCGGCGCCTTGCAGCTGTAGCTGCAAGCATTGCATGGCCGTGCTTCGACTGCCTCCGTGGAGCCTAACGGAGGAGATGTGGTCCTCTAGCCAGATTTTTGGGTCCTATAGACCGTTGAACTTCGGGTTCTCCGACGGGAGTTTGAACCCCTTTGGCATTCGTTTCTTCCTGATGGACCTACCGAAGCATCTGGCACCGCAGAGCTCCACGTCTTCCTCTTCTGAGTCAGTCGACCGAGCATGTCGTGCGCTTGATTTGTCGATCTTGCACTGCGTGATGTCATCACGCGCGTCGTAGTCGTGGTCGTGTCGTCGTGAGCAGCGACGTCGAGACAGGTCGTGACTGGCTATCATCGGATGAGGCGAGCAGCTTTGCTAGCGCTTTGGCCTTCTTTGGTTCCGGTGTTGGCTCTTTGTCAAGGGCGGCCTTGATTAATCCTAAGCCCGCGATCATGGATCAATGCATGGCGGCTTGGGGATCTACAACCGGTGGCTGGTTGTTGAGGAGGTACATGGTGGCCGCTGTCACCGCAGCCTGCGGCGTCTTGGGGACCACGTTGCCCCTAGTGTCGACTGTCATAGAGCCGAAGTCGAGGACCTTTGCGGCTTCTATGCGTTCTTGCTCGGTGAGGTGGGCCATCCGAGATTTCCTCTTCTTGGCGAGGTGCTCGTTGCCCTTTGAGGAGGATCCTCCGTAGGAGGAGAGCCCAGCACGACGAAGGCTCGACTCGTCTGCCGCCTTTTTGCGCGCCTCGAGTTGCGCAATTGTTTGCACTTGGTGCTTGAATTCTTCCTTCAGGAGCCAATGGTAGCCCATTAGCAGTTCTTGCGGAGATCCGAAGGGTAGAGGAGTGCCTTGTAGGGCCTCGCGGCAGCGAGCCCATTCTTGCTCGTTGAGCCTGATCACGACGTGTTCGCTGGTTTGCTCGTTTACTATGGTTGGAGGTTCGACTGCTTCTCCGTTGTTGGCGTTGGTGCGATCGCCACAGTTGCCGCTGTTGCCGCCATTAGGTGGGTCGTTTCCGTTGCCGCGATTGCCACCATTGTCACGGTTGGTAGAGGTATCGCCTGTGTTGATGACGGTGCACATGAAGTGATTGGGGAAGCTGCTACTTCCACAACTCTCAGATTTGGAACCGTAGGTCCCATCTTCAGTGGCCAGATCACTCAGATCAGAGTCGCGACTACTGTCGCTGACCGTGTTCTTGACTGTTGTCAGGGTGTTGAGCTCACTGAGGATGCCGATCGATGGAGGGAACCATGATGCTGGGGCAATCGACGGTGCCGTCGGCTGATCAGGCATGCGAAGCGTGCCCATCTGACTGACTTGGAAGCGGAAGCTCCCTATCGCCAGGCTGATTCCGTCGCCCACGGACTCGAAGGCCGGGTGAGTGGCCGGCGTGTGGACGGTGAAGTCGAACGCGCCGAAGAGCTGGCGGATCTCCGCTGTTGCAGAGTTGTAGGTCGCGGTTGATGGGGCCGAAGAAGCCGCAACATCAGCACTCCCAATTCCCACAGACGGCGCCAATTGACGAGGGTTTAACTCATCAATGCCCATTGTTATGGACTTGGGTTTTGGAGAAGGAGGGAGCGCTGGAGACATCTATCGGCTAGCAACCAAGCACACAGGGGACAAATATTTACCCAGGTTCAGGCCTCGTAGAGGTCCCTACTCCTTCTTGTCTGCTCGTGGAATTATCGAAGGAATCGAAGATTACAGTGGTGTGCAGATGTAATCTGGCGAGGGTTGTGGAAACTAGGGTTGCGTGTGTCCTCCTCGCCGCCCCCTCCTAGACCTTATATAGATAGGCTAGGTCTCGGGTAGCAGGTCGAGTCGGTTACAAGTTAGGGTTTTCCCCTTCAAACTTTCTATCTTTAGCTTATTCTTGTTCTTCAAGCAATCGAGAGTCCATAGGTTACTCGAGTCCTTCATTTGGGCCTTGGCGACACCATGGGCCTTTACGTATTTAGACCGTATATACCAAACTCGAGTACCTGTAGGGTATACCCATGCCAGCATCCAAGTACTAGATAATCCTAGGCATGTGTTCCATATATAGTCATACGTGCTCGCAATGAGAACTTGCACAACATCTTTTGTCCTGCCAGCCCGTTTGCAGCGGGGCCTCAAGGGAACTACTAGCAATTAAGGTGCTCCTTTTAATAGAGCACCAGAGCAAAGCATTAACACTCCGTGAACACATGTGATCCTCACATCAAAGCCATTCCCTCCGGTTATCCCGATTTCTGTCACTTCGGGGCCTTTGGTTTCGGACAACAACGGGTGTATACAACTTGCAGGTAAGACCAAAAACAATACTATCATAATGAATCAATAACATGTTCAGATCTGAAATCATGGCACTCGGGCCCTAGTGACAAGCATTAAGCATAACAAGTTGCAACAAAGTCAAAAAGCACTAATAGTAGATACTAGGCACCATGCCCTAACAATCTGATGCCATTACATGAACGATCTCATCCAATCCCTACCATCCCCATAGCCTACAGCGGGGGATTACTCACTCATAGATGGGGGAAACATGGATTGTCGATGGAGAAGCGATGGTGATGATGATGGCGATGATCTCCTTCAATTCCCCGTCCCGGCAGGGTGCCAGAATGGAGTTTCTGGTTCGGAATCACGGAATCTGGTGGTGGTGGTGGAGCGGAACTCTTTCTAGAAAAATGTCCAACCCCCCTGAGTTTTTAGGTCAGAAGGCATCTTATAGGCGAAGAGGGAGACCGAGGGGGTGTCTAGGGCAGCCAGACCACCCCCTAGCATGGCCAGGCCCAGCCCGCGCGACCAGGTGGTGTGGCTAGGCCCACCCCACTGATCTCATATTCGCTGCAGGAGTCTTACGGTGAAATAGGATTTTTGGCATATTTTCCGGGATTTTTCCTGATAGTTGATTTTCTGCACAAAAACTAGACACCAAGGCAATTCTGCTGAAAACAGCGTCAGTCCGTGTTAGTTGCATCCAAATCACACCAGTTTAGAGGAGAAACAATAGGCAAAGTGTTCAGGAAAGTAGATACGTTTTGGACGTATCAGGTACTTCTAACATCCAGAACACATACTTTGAGATGACACAAAGACGGTTCTCAAAAGTTTCCAACATTAATGCCAACTGTTCCGTATGAATCAGGTCTAGCTTGGGGAGGATAAGGATGTCATTGATGGGCTCAATAAAAAACTTATCATAACACTCCAAGAAGATAAACTCACCTGTGGTATGAACAAAATAGCAATATTGGCCAGACCAATGGACATGAAGATGTACCCAGGTAAAAATCATGAATAGATACACCATCAAGATAGTCCTTAGAACTAAGTTTGATTTGACGATAACCCAAATCAAATCAAAGGTGAGGGAAGATAACATATTCATGAAGGAAACACTATCTTTCTTCAGCACGAACGAAACTAGACATCCCTTTAACAAGTCTGATAGAACATTTGTCTTGCAACTCTCCAAGTTATTGTTGAAGCTCAACCAACTAGTTCAGGGGTATCCAGTACGGATCTTGGGAGAAAGGAGTAGTTCATAGAACTTTATTGCTCAAGAACTTTACAACATGGTCATGTGGCAACATGGTGATACTTCTAGAAAGACATCCAGAATATCACAAACCACCGATATGTCACTTGGTTCGAGAGGAAACTTGCTTGGTAAGGCAAGACGACATAGTCTAAGCTTCGGCACAAACCTAACTCTTTGACTAAAGAGAGTGTACCAGAATAGCAGACTTGGAGCACAGTCAAACTTCGTTTAGTGATATGTTAACCATCACACTAAGAATGACAAAAATGTCCTTAGGGTTTAAAGCATTAAGATTTGCTAAGAATATCAGATGACCACATTATTGCGCACACACATCATTACCGAGCATGAAAGCTTAGAGGAAGGGTGGGTAAAAATGTATAAGAGTATCACTTCATTAAGAGAATCATGAACTCAGCACGACCTCTTAGTATATAAGAGTGTGATACTTTAAGGTAGAACAGATCATAAGCTAATCAATTCTTATTGTTCTGCGAATTACAACACTTTGACCTGGTCCTAGATATGGCAAAGTACTAGAGTTTGTTTCTCCTGACATCCCGAAATGGTTTGTCTTGACGGACCACAAGAGTATCTTGCATCTAAAGACACTGACGCACATTTACTACTTGGCTACCAACTAGTAGACAAAGGTCGGAAACAATAAGGGAAAAGGAACATGCTCACAATGTAATCCCGAGATGTGGATGCATAAGTCAATAATCTTTCGAGGACCGATGAAGGAAAGGGAGGTGCGGCAGGATCATGAGTATAGAAGTGAGACTCATGAGGAGTACTCTTGTCGTGATCTATTTGGTTCCATTGAAGAACATCCGCCATAGCTAGTGGTAGGGGAAGTCCTTAGTTATCGAAATTCAATCGCGGCAATAACCACGAGCTTGAAGGCTATACTAGAAGGTACTAGCCATCTTGAGGTAATGTTTAGACATTAACAACAAGGATCAAAAAAATGGATCTTGGATTAAAGGTCAGCTTCATGTACAAGATTCTCAACACTAGAATCCTGCACACTCAGGGATCTTCGGTCAAGTTAGAGAGTTAAAACCCAAAGAAATGAATAACTACTATATTAGTAGCATAGAGGATACTACAAGATAGTAATCACGAGGTAGCTTCCTAAAGAAGAAACAACTTCTGAAATACACAAAAAAGTGAAAAGGAAGCACACGAGGTGAAAGGAAACCTCGAGACCTAGAATAGACCACTATGGGACCATCAACATGATGTTGTGGGACCAAAAGATAGAGAGATCATGATGGAAATGAATATCTCAACTGAAGTAAAGCAAAGGGAAACAAGAAACACACACACACACAACTGACTCTAGAGAAGTCAATACTAGGTCAACTGGTTAAGAAACTACATGCCCAAAATGGCACTTAAGCTTTGAAACAGAAGATGAGATAGCAAAACTTTTCAAACTCAACATAAGATAAGATGACCCAGAGTTAGAGCGAAACTGGATAACGAGAAAAGAAGCATACCAGAGTTTTCACAAATACTTTTCAGCTTTCAAATAGTTTTCACAAACACTAGACTCAACATTGACCAGTAGAAAGGTTTTCCTACAGTTGGTACTGCTCTGATACCAAAACCTGTGACACCCCCAGGATTAGGGCTAGACAAATCCCAGACCTCTGTCTAATATAAGCCTAACCTAAATCTCGGAAGCATACAGAGACCAAATCGGTAACATTACAGTGATCCTACAACACAAAAGTTATTACAGCAAGCTCATATCTGAGCAGAGAACCAAAATTATTACAAGAAGAGGTCACTGACCACAAACATCAAACAACGAAAGTCAAATTATGCTATTAAGTATAGCAAACTTAACAAATGTCCTAAGAGGCATAAAGCATAACGATGACATCCCATTCCATAGATTCCAGGCTGCAGACCGAACCCCAAGCTACTCGTCGATGTCGAGGTCGTAACGAACTCAACTTCTATGGTAACACTTACCTGCTACAAAAGTATCAACAAAGCAAGGCTAAGTACAGGGTTTACTCCGTAATACTTATGGCTGGTGGGGTTATTTTGCATAAAACTATGTTCCCTTGTAAAAGAGAGAGGAGTAGAAGCTCGACTAAACATATCATTTTAAAAGGGGATAAGAAAACGATATCTCTAGCTTTGATCATCTTTTGATATCCACCAAATCTTTATCAGCTGAACCTATCAACAAGGATCACCCCCTCGATCCCTGATGAAGCATCCTTAGAACACACTTCACTTACTTGTCAAGTTTTACGATTAGGTTATACTTCTCTATGATCTTTAAATCCGTTCACAAGTCATCCATAGCCGTGGACACGGCTTTTTGTAAAGATTAATACCCTGTAGGGGTGCACAACTTTACCCACATGAACTAACCTTCTCTTAATGCCACTAGTAGTAGCCCTCTTCCTTGGAAGGCCGGTAGAGGGTGGTTAGACATGACCTTTACCTTGCTTTCGCCGAGACCATGAGTCACGCCCTAAGGATATGCCGCCGTAACGGGTTAAGTCCCGAAGTAGGTCCCTAGAGATGTGTGTAGGGTTCAAGATTACGGAGTCCATTCCTCTCTTGTTCCCGGCCACGCTTACCTACCTATATGAATGCACCTCCTTGACCGCCTTCGAGAATAACTAGAATGCATATGTCGAAAGGAACGCCCAAACTATGTGACTCATGGAATCTACTAGGCAAGTTAGTTGGCCGAGGGGGTTTTTGGGCCCCCGTGTGGCTGTACGCTCGTCTTGGTTCAAGAGGCAAGAACTCAGTTCCTAGTGGTGGCAAGTATGGGACTACAAAAACCACAACCCAACATGGCCTCCCATACAAGCGTTAGCATGTTTAACTTTCATCTCTGATCATACCACGTCATCCTATCCAACTAGGTTCATTCGTATCTATGATTCATCAACCAGATGGACCAGCGGTAAGAACTAAGCTTGGCTAAGCACAACAAATATAAATAGCTCTAGCGAAGATCATAAGCCAAACCCTAGTTACGCTAAGAGCAGTAGATCAGGGAGTATAGGCTACAAAGCTAACATGCATCAGATATGATTACTCTATCTATCGATAAAAGACTTTGGAATCGTATGCACATGGCAAGAATGAAATACTTTGAAAGCATAGGATTTTATCATGTGTGGGGATATGCTTGCCTTTTCCTGTTGATAATCTGATATAGATCTCCAAGATTCATCAGATGGACTTGTTTGTCGATAATCTTCGATGGTTTTGGTCTCAATCTTCAATCTTGGACTCGATCTCGCTGCTCACATCAACTCCGAGGTATACCGAGAAGAAGCAGAAACACCGAAAAGGAAAGCAACAATCAACACATGGCATCAATGCAATTCTCAAGTAAGGATGATGATATGATAGGTTAAATTGTATTGAAATGTCACCCTAAATTATGCTTAGCAATTTGAAGAGGGTCCAAGGGGTGCAAACCCTAAAAAGGGGGAACATCGAAATCACCTACGGGGTTCAATTAGTTCTTATAGTTAAACTTGCAATTTAAGTTGCTTAACAATGCATGATTATAAGTCTATTGTGTAGATCTCATTTTTCTAAACATTTTGATATATTATACATATTTTTATGACTTAAAATGAATTAGTTATGAATTTTCCCAATTTAAATTCATTTTAAATCATTTTAAAACAATTAAATTTTTTGGAATATTAAATTATTTTCCATCTGGCCCCACATGTCAGATATTTATTAATTTCAGAAATAAACTTCCAAAATGAGTAAAACCCTGACAGACTGGGCCCACCTATCAGCATTTATATTTATTAAAATAATTATAGAAAACATTTCAAATAAAAAGAAAACAAGGGAGTACTGCGTCAGCATGATGTCATGCTAACATCAGCAATGGCGGAGCCCCAAGGTCAAGAACGGATCTGTCGATCTGATGTACGCGGGAGCTTGTGGGTGGTCTGGTTGGAGAGAGGAGATCAAGGCGGACTCAGTGGTGGCAGCGCTGCCCACTTTTGGTCATCGGAGCAGGGCACGCAACGGCGGCGAGCGGCGGCGGTGGCAGATGCTCGACGGGACGCAAACTAGAGGGCTAGGGAGGAAACAGAGGGCACGGAGAGGTCAAGTATCTCACCAATATTGTGACGAGGGGGTCGGCGAGGCGAGGCACGGTCGGTAGCGGTGGTGATTGACCACGGTGGCCGTCAGGGAAGACAACGACGGTGAGGTTGATGGAGGCAAGCGGGATCGATTCCCTTGGGGAGGTGGAAGAGTACACCACGGTGAGTCTCATGGGCATCACAGCGAGGCGAGGGGGAGCTTGAACCGGCGGAGCAGAGCGGCGACTGTGAGCTAGGGTTTTGGCCAGGGAAGAAATTGGAGAAGAGAGGGGACTAGGGTTTGTCTCGGTAGCGCCGGGGTACTTGTAGATGACCAGGACGTCAGTAGCGGTGATCTTGGCGCATGATGAGCATCTCAGTGGGGCAGGGACGGCACCGGCAGCGACGGCGAGGTGCTCTCCGTCGTCGTCGATGAAGAAAAAGCGGGGAAAGGGGACGAAGTGGTACGGGACCACAATAGGATGCACATGGACTGAGGTGGGCCACGGGAAAGGTTATGAGGCAGGCTGTTGCTGGTTGTTAGCTGCTGCGCATGGGAAGAGAATAAGAAAAGAGGGGAGTAGGCTGCTGGGCTGCGACCTGCTTAGGTCTAGCTGCTGTTTTTATTTTGAAAAACCTTTTATTTTTCTGTTTCTATTTCTTTGTTTGTATTTCAATTTCAAATCTATTTTGAACATTTCCAAAATAATAGAGGGTTTTCAAAAATACCTAAAAACACTAAGGGGCCCTTAGAACAATTTGGGCTCCATAAAATTTTGTATTTTCAAAATACAAAACCATTTTGAATGGATTTATGAGAGAGGGAAGTTAGGGTTTAGCATTTTTGTTTTCTTTGCTTGCATGCATTTTAAAATATGATGCCCATGATATGTACAAACAAACCTTAATTACTATTTAATAGAACTAGGGGTGTTACAATACATGATACTAAGATATAGTAAAGCGCCTGCGAAGCTAGAGGGCCAAACCTCAGATCAAGCGGCCACCCATGCCAGGAAAAAATGTCACTCGTCGTGTCCTCGAATCGTGTATAGACCTCCGTAAACAGGTCACGCAACTCCACCCTATGTAGAGACGAACCATAAACGGAGCATAGCGGTGGACCGGTAGATAACCTTTAAATAAGAAGACAAATTATTAGATAAAATCTTGTCAATTCTACATAGCCGAAGTGATCAAATAATGGTAAGAGCTCCTACCCAAATAAGTATCCAGAACCTATACTCAATGCCATGTAACCAATTCCCAAATACATTCGAAACACTACTAGGAGAAGATAGTCTGGAAGCTACATGGATGACTGACCATACATAACGAGCGATTTTGCATTGGAAGAATAAGTGTTTAATTGTCTCATTGTGTTGACAAAAAACACATTGTTTACTTTTATGCCAATTCCTATTAGCAACGTTGTGTTTAGTAAGAATAGCCCCTCGATGCAGATATCATGCGAAATTTTTTCGTCTTTAGAGGTTTCTTTATCTTCCAGATTTTCTCATTATTATCAACCGGTATATCAGATTGAGCTAAAGCTCTATACAAGGAGTCTACCGAGAATTTACCATTCTCATGTAAATTCCATTGGAACTCATGCGGACCATCTAACAACTTCACTGTAGCTAACCGTTATAATAGGTCATTCCACGATACAAGTCTTTTATCCCATGAGACTCCTCCTAAATGACACATTAGGGGGAGAAGAGCCCAAAACCGTGGAAATTGTTTTCCCTTTGTGTCGAAAAATACTATATAAGGATGGATACTGTTCCCGAAGTGAGGAATTTTCAAGCCATTTATCCTCCAAAAAATGAATTTCTGATCTATCTTTAATAAAGAAAGTACCAAAGCGGAAGAAAATTTTCTTCGACGCCATTAGCGCAGCCCAGAAGTGGGAGTCTCCCAGCTTCCATAGCACTTGAGACAACGCCTTTAAACCAACATACTTCCTCTTTAGGAGGGTTTGCCATCCACCATCCTTAGTAAGTAGCTTAAAAGCCACTTACCTAGTAGAGCAGTATTCTTAACCTGAAGATCATGAATACCTAGTCCACCTTGATCTTTGGGATAGCAAACCACACTCCATTTTGCTAGTCAAAATTTCTTTTTCTCACTATCTCCTTGCTAAAAGAATCTTGATCGGACGTAATAGAATCTATGTAAGACTCTGTTAGGAAGTTGGAAGAAAACATATATAGTACCATATTAGTCAGTACTGAATTTATGAGCACTAATATCCTACCTAGAGATAGTAATTTTCCTTTCCAACTACTAAGATGCTTCTGTAATCTTTCTTCGACTTGTTTCCGTTCCACATTTGTGAGTCTATAATAACGAATGGGAATCCCCAAATAGTTAATTGAAAACTAACCTTGCCCACAACCGAAGAGCTCAGCATACAGATGGGCCTCATCTTGAGCCTCACCAAAATGAAACAGTTTACTTTTATGGAAGTTAATCTTTAACCCAGATAGTTGCTCGAATGCTGATAATATTTATTTTAGATTCTTAGCCTTCTCTAAGTTATGTTGGGTCCGCAGCATAGAAAACAAAAAAATTCCTACGATGAGAACTACACGCCAAGATCTATCTACTAGGTACAAAGCAACGGGTGGACATCCATCCATCGAGAACTTACCCTCGAAGACAACGAGTTTTGTTAACGAGTAGGAACTCGTGGTTGATGTAGTCGTATACTTGCCGATCTCAAGATCATGAGGAAGTCCGAGCGCCGCAACTCAGCAGCGCATCCTTACTCGCACACACGTTCAAGCCACCGGACAACCTCCACCTCCTCGCTCCAGCGATCCAGCAGAAGCAGCAACTCCTTCCAGACGAAATTCCACCGGGAACATGTATCTTGCTAATCTGAGACCATGGGGGAATAATTCTAGAGGGGGAGAGAGATCCTTCACAAGGACGTGTGAGGAAGAAGGAGGAAGAGGGTGGCCTTTTATAGGAGGATGGGGTGCCCCTCCTTCATGGCCGGCGCATGGGGGTGACTCCTCACCTCCCCCATTCATGTGGTGGTAACCCCTCCACATTAAAATGCCTCTTCACATTCCCCTTTAAAGTCCCTACTTTAAATGCATTAAAATTCTCCAAGTTTAATGCTCTCTCATTTAATAAAACTATTTTATTAAATATATTCAGAATTTTGTTAATTACTTTAATTAACAAACATTCACATATAGCCCCTTGCAATATTTCAATATCACATGAAGAACCACTTTCTGCAATTTCACCCGAAACAATTTCCGGTTTCTATTAAACAATTCCTGTGCTTTGCAATTCTTTCGTCTGAAACATATGTGCTCCAAAATGGTGTCCGGTAACTCTTAAGTATGTCACCCTACGGTTGGTGAATAATGCAGACATGATTGAGACTCCTCTCAGATCAATAATCAGAAGCGGGACCTGGAGATCCATACGGATTCCTGCACATTCAACGATGACTTCTATGATCGTGAGAACCTTTAATGCTAGTAACTAAATCCCTTTGTCTTGCGATATATTACATGTCCGAGATTGGATCATCGGTATCTCCATACCTAGTTTGATCTCGTTGCCGACATGCACTCTTTTCTCGTTCCCGTGATATAACATTCTAGTGATCACATCACTTGCTTGCAAGGTATCTTAATGTGATATCACCGAGAGGGCCCAGAGTATATCTATCCGTTATCGGGATTGACAAATTCCACTCTTGATCCATGAGCCTCAACATAACACCTTCGTAGCACTGAACTCATCTTTATAGTCACCATGTTACGGTGTGATGTTTGATGTTATCAAGATACTCTTCCGGTGTTAGCAATTAACATGATCTCATGGTCTAAGGATAAAGATTACTTCGTATTGTGTTATAGCAATATAAACATAATGACTTTGATCGTAATGCTATACTTCGGATGAATGTTCATCTCATCATTCAACTAATGTTGTGACCTTGTTATTAACAACATCCAATGTCTATGATCAGGAAACCTTGATCATCTTGTTAATCAACAAGCTAGTCTATCAGAGAGGCATAACTAGGAACCCTTTTTGTTTATTAAACATAAATGTATTCACGTTTCCGATCAATACAATTATAGCATGCAAAATAAACATTTATCATAAACATGGAATAAGATAATAACCACTTTATTATTGCCTCTCGGGCATATTCCCTTCAGTCTCCCACTTGCACTAGAGTCAATAATCTAGTTTGAAAAACTTTGCGTATTGAACACCTATGGCTTTTCGGTGTTCCATATACGCTATTGCTAGTGGTTAACATAATCTCCGGATCTGACAGTTTTAGGTCCATATGTATTTGCATGTCTTTGCGTCTCTACGCATCACTCATTCTCAAATGAGATGGCATTGTATAAATTTGGTCCTTTGGTGAGACCTTTAGTTCGTTTGGGTTAAAATATGTTGATATTATTGTCACACAATATATCTTCATAGCATTATCCCACTTTGAACCACACCTAGTTTGATAACAAACTACTTAACACAAATGCCCTCCTTTGCTGCTACTATAGCAGTTATATACTTAGCCTTTTGTTGTAGTATCCGTCACAATGTCTCAACTTTGGAACTCATCCAAATCCATCATGGAACATCCTTTCCATTACATTGTGCCACCCATAGTCTAAATTGAGATAAATTTAATTTGTATCTTGTGAAAAAATAGTATCAATGTAACACTTTACAATGAACTACCTTTAACTATTTGTCACTTATACATGATATATTCTTAGTTCTTCCAAAGCTCATAAGAATATCTTTACTATCGTCCAATGATCATCTTATGAATCATTATGGTATGTTCTCATCACATTTAGAGCATAGGACATTTTGGATATATACATATCATGGTATAATCGATCAAAATCTTCATGTGATTTTACCCAAGTGTTGAAACACTTGAATCTTGATACAATTATTTCCATGCAGCAAGAACCTTTCTTGTTGTTTCCATATTGACCCCTTTCAATATCTCATATATGTATGTCTGGCACAACCATATTAGCGCCTTAATCTATCCATATAGATATTGATGCCAAATATTCTGGGTTTGCCCAAGTCTTTCATCGAAATCTTATTTTAATGAAATTCTTAACTTGTGTCAATACAAGATACATCATTTCCAATCAACAATATGTCATCTACATAATGTATTAGAAATATGTCTCAGCGCTCCCACTTAATTTCTTGCAAATGCAAGCATCTTCATCATCTCCGATGAATTTAAACTCTTTTAACAGTTTCATCATGGTGAAGATTCCAACTCCGCTATGCTTACTTTAACTATTGAAGTTTGCATGCCCTTTTAGCACCCTTTGAATTAACAAAACCCTTCGGACCGTGTCTTGTACACGTCCTAGGTAACCATTCTATTAGAAGAACATTGTTTTGTTTGTTCAACTACCATACATCAAATTATATGTAGTGGTTGCTACATTTAATCCATCAAGACTAAATATCGCTATGAAAGATCAAATCTTGTCATAGTCAACTCCTTGAACATTGATGTAAACTTCTTTCCAACATGTCGACTATTTCATAGATGTTAAACATCCATGTCTTATTTCTTTATAGATCCAAACATGACCGATAGGCTTCACGCCTTTCCGGAGGGTCTTCCAAGTTCAGAAACTTGATTTCTCGTGTATGGATACTATCACGGATTCTATGACTTCTAGTCATTTTATGGAGTCAGGGCCCATCATCGCTTCTTTGCATGTAGTCGGTTCATTATTGTCAAAACAATAATGACTTGCTTATCAAATCACACTATTTGATTCTTACCGACCCAGACGATTCAATAGGAACTCTAATCTCCGAGATCACACCCTTTGTAATCACGGAGCCATGAGCATTGTGGCTGCCACCGGGACACTTTCCGGCACTGCGCTACTTAGCACATATAGCTAAGGTTCAACAACCTTATCCAAGTTCTATTGTCCTCCCACTTAACTTTTTGCGAAAAATTCCTTCTCAAGAAACTTGACATTCCAAGTAACAAACTCTTTTGTCCTCGGTGTTATGGAGAAATTCCCAACAAATTCTTTGGGATAACCTACAAAGACGTGCTTATCCGACTTTTGTTGTAAACATTTTACTTATGCATAGCATACCAAAATTTAAGAAAAGATAATTCGGGTTTTATCCCAAACCATAACTTATATGGTGTCATTTCAATGGATCACGATGGTGCTCTTTTTAGTGTAAAAGTGGTAGTCTCTAAAGCTTCAATCCTTAAAACATAATGACAGTTTTATAAATGACACCCTTGATCTTACCATGTCAAACATGGTTTGATTTCATCTCTCGAATATGCCATACTCCTATGGTTTATCGGGAAACACAAACCATGGAACAATTTCTCAAATCTTAGGGTTTTTTTTGCTAAACATGTAACTAAAATATCTTCCTTTATGATCGAATCATAAACTCTTTATTTTCTTGTTACAATGATTTTCCACTTCATCTTGAAAGTCTTTGAACAATTTTCAAATGTTTCATACTTCTTCCTTATTAAGTAAATATATAGATATATTCACTTTAATTTCTGGAGAAAGCATATGAAGCAAAAGGATCCATTGCATATGGCTACACATAATGGACTATATACATCAACATGTACAATTTCCAATAAGCTAGTCATCCGTTCCTCTTTGGCCTATGGACGGAGTTTCAATTATCTCGAGGAAAGTCTCACAAGCGTCAATTGATCAAAATCAAAGACTCCAAAAATTCCATCAACATGGAGTTTCTTCATGTTTTCTTTCAAATATAATTTAAAATGGCGATGTCACTTCATAAGTGATCTTTCAATCATTTGTCTTGCGACATTTTAGCAATAGTGTTTATGGATGTGATTTCTCCCACTAGACTTATAAAAGTTCATCCATCCTTTATGGAATATGGTAATTATTTGAACAACCATTGTTCTCATAATACCGGAACAAAATAACAATTATTAAAACAAAGCTTGAAGGCTAGGTTTGACGACAACGAAAAACACAATAACACTTTATTTGTTTTTGATGAACATCGTCACTTATTCTCTTGCCAGTTACTTAGGCCATTGCAGTTCATGAATTGCGTTGTCCTATATGACACTTCATACCAACCAATTCGGTATCCAATACAGGTATCCAATACCTAATAACCACATTGTTTAACAAGCAAGGAATACAACCATAATGTGTATATCTTCTATATACCTAAGTTGGACATCTCCAACCTTTTATTTTCTGCCAAATATTTTATAGATTCTCTTTCAGCAATTCTTTTTCTTTAAAAGAATCTATCAACATCAATAGTGGTGTCATTCACATGACACATAGTACAAAGAGTATATAGTCAAATACTAATACCTTTGGACTTGCACTTTGAAGTGGATCACCATCATCAAATGTTTGGTGTTCTTTCAAAAATCCATTCTTTAGTAATCTATCAGTGTAGTAAACATTTTACTTACATCTTCTATTCATCCTTATCATGACAACTTTCATGATCAAGCTACTATAGCCTATAAGGAAGAATCACGAGTATAATGTTAGTTCCCAAAACCTTTTGGGAGATCCGGATGCTTAGCATCTCCATCCTTCACAAATTCTCATACAATATGAGAGCATGTATTTTGCTAATACTCTATCATAATGCAACCAAAAACATTGTTTCAGATATCACAATATCTTTCACACATGATGGTTTCTGAAACAATTTTTCAGCTCCTATATAATCTTGATATTAAAACAACTTTTGAATAGCAATAATCATGGAGGCAAACATGATACTTTAGATACTAACATTGGAATCTTTACTCTTTATTTAATAACTTATTAAACTTCATGGAGTAAATAGAGTTTGCTGAAAGTTTGCAATAGGACTTCTGAACTTTAAATTGACATTTAAAACAATACGATACCAGTTCGTAAAGTAAATATCCAGAATTCTATAGTTCTATCTCAATTGAAACTAAGTATAAGGTAGTGAACTGATGCCAATGACTACAAAAAATTATGCAAATTCACTTCGATTTAGTTTATGACAAATTTAGTTCGACTAATCCAAATTAGAAATGAACTCCCACTCAAAAACGACATCCCTCGTGCCTTTTTGGTGATTACATGAACCAAATCCACTACACCAAGTCTGATCATCACGTGAGTTGATGTAGCTTCAAAGGCGAGCATCTATATGGGCATCATATCAACCATATGACTCATGCTTAACCTTTCGATCCGTGTTCCGAGGCCATGTCTGTACATGCTAGGCTCGCCAAGTAAGAACCTTAGTATTCGCGTGTGTAAAACTGCCTTACACCCGTTCATATGAAAGCGTAGATTCGAGTACACCCGATCATCACGTGATGTCTCGAAACACGATCCATAGAATGGTGCATACTCAAGGAAGAACACATTTTATCTTGATATCTAAATGAGGGACAATCTTACAATGCTAGCAAAAGCGCCAAACTAGCAGTATAAGATGCTAACATCTAATGTGTAAAGTGAGATAATATGGTCCATGCATTTGATCTCTATCATTTGCATCGTGGTATGATCTCTATCATTCCTTTGTGTGTAAGGCCAAGGTATATGGAACTTACACATTGAATGTGTTGTAAGAGTATCTATCATACATCTACTTACAACAATACACTAGCCTAGCAACGATCTAAACTAGACGCCTCTAATTTATCAATTGCAAGTTTTACGTGGCTTAGGACTTTCGGAGATAGAACCGTTCTCACCTACGAACATGAACCACAACGAGGATAACCAAGTTATTAGCAACTCATTGTAAATCAGATATTGACTATAGTAGGAGAGACAGACACCCGCCAGCCACTTATGCAAAACAAGTTGCATGTCAGTCGTGGAACCGGTCTCATGTACGATGACATGTAAGGTTGGTCCGGGCCGCTTCATCCCACTATGCCACCAATATCCAAAATACATAGAAGATGCAATAAAATGATCATCATCGCCCACATATAAACATATGTGTACTACCCGTGCAAAGCACCTACGCATAGATCTGGCTCTGATACCACTGTTGGGTCCGCAACATAGAAAACAAAAAAATTCCTACGATGAGAACTACACGCCAAGATCTATCTACTAGGTACAAAGCAACGGGTGGACATACATCCATCGAGAACTTACCCTCAAAGACAGCGAGTTTTGTTAACGAGTAGGAACTCGTGGTTGATGTAGTCGTACACTTGTCGATCTCAAGATTGTGAGGAAGTCCGAGCGCCGCAACTCAGCAGTGCATCCGTACTTGCACACACGTTCAAGCCACCGGACAACCTCCACCTCCTCGCTCCAGCGATCCAGTGAAGCAAACTCCTTCAGCATTTAAATGCCACTGGAACATGTATCTCGCTAGTCCGAGACCATGGGGGAATAATTCTAGAGGGGGAGAGAGATCTTTCACAAGGAGGTGTGAGGAAGAAGGAGGAAGAGGGTGGCCTTTTATAGGAGGAGGGGGTACCCCTCCTTCATGGCTGGCGCATGGGGGGTGACTCCTCACCTCCCCCATTCATGTGGTGGTAACCCCTCCACATTAAAATGCCTCTTCACATTCCCCTTTAAAGTCCCTACTTTAAATGCATTAAAATTCTCCAAGTTTAATGCTCGCTCATTTAATAAAACTCTTTTATTAAATTTATTCAGAATTTTGTTAATTACTTTAATTAACAAACATTCACATATATCCCCTTGCAATATTTCAATATCACATGCAGAACCACTTTCTGCAATTTCACCCGAAACAATTTCCAGTTTCTATTGAAACAATTCCTGCGCTTTGCAATTCTTTCGTCTGAAACATATGTGCTCCAAAATGGTGTCCAGTAACTCTTAAGTGTGTCACCCTACGGTTCACGAATAATGCAGACATGACTGAGACTCTTCTCAGATCAATAATCAGAAGCGAGACCTGGAGATCCATACTGATTCCTACACATTCAATGATGACTTCTGTGATTGTGAGAACCTTTAACGCTAGTAACTAAATCCCTTTGTCTTGCAATATATTACATGTCCGAGATTCGATCATCGGTATCTCCATACCTAGTTTGATCTCGTTGCCGACATGCACTCTTTTCTCGTTCCCGTGATATAACATTCTAGTGATCACATCACTTGCTTGCAAGCTATCTTAGTGTGATATCACCGAGAGGGCCTAGAGTATATCTATCTGTCATCGGGATTGACAAATTCCACTCTTGATCCATGAGCCTCAACATAACACCTTCGTAGCACTGAACCCATCTTTATAGTCACCCTGTTATGGTGTGACGTTTGATGTTATCAAGATACTCTTCCGGTGTTAGCAATTAACATGATCTCATGGTCTAAGGATAAAGATTACTTCGTATTGTGTTATAGCAATATAAACATAATGACTTTGATCGTAATGCTATACTTCGGATGAATGTTCATCACATCATTCAACTAATGTTGTGACCTTGTTATTAACAACATCCAATGTCTATGATCAGGAAACCTTGATCATCTTGTTAATCAACAAGCTAGTCTATAAGAGAGGCATAACTAGGAACCCTTTTTGTTTATTAAACATACATGTATTGACGTTTCCGATCAATACAATTATAGCATGCAAAATAAACATTTATCATAAACATGGAATAAGATAATAACCACTTTATTATTGCCTCTCGGGCATATTCCCTTCAAGTTATGCTTTATAAAAAGAATTGTGTCATCGACATATTGAAGGATATAGATACCACCATCAACAAGATGAGAAACTAATCCCTCAATATGTCCATAAGTTTTAGCACGCTCAATCAAGATAGCCAACATATCTGCCACTATATTACATATTATTGGTGATAGCGAGTCACCTTGTCTTAATCCTTTTCTTGTCTAGAAGTATTTACCAACGTCATCATTGACTTTAATGGCAACACTACCTCCAGACACGACATTGTGGATTAGTGCTTGCCACTCATCAGAAAAAACTTCCATTCTAACAGTTTGCTGAAGAAAAGACCACTTAACTTTGTCATATGCTTTTTCAAATTCAATTTTAAACAATACCCCATTCAACTTTTTCCTATGCAGTTCATGAACAGTTTCATGAAGAATTACTACACCACCTAGGATGTTTCTTCCTTGCATGAAAGCTGTCTGGGAAGGACATACTACATGATCAGCCACTGAGTTTATCCTCACCATCACAATTTTTGTGAAGATCTTAAAGTTAACATTTAGAAGACAGATCGGTCTATACTATTGTATCCTCTCTGCTCCGCTAACCTTAGGTAATAAGATTATCTCACCAAAATTGAGGCAAAACAAGTCTAACTGTCCAACATGAAGAACATTGAATATGTCTAGAAGACCTAATATGATTACCTCCTAAAATTTTTGATAAAACATTGTCGGGAAGCCATCAAGACCGAGGGCCTTATTGTGTTCCATTTGGAAAACTGCCTTTCTAACTTCCTTCTCGGTATAGGGAGCTATTAAGAAGTTATTCTCTTCCTCTGAAAATTGGGGTATATCATCCATTTGGGATTCATCCAACGAGAAGGAACCTTCTTATGGTGCCCTGAACAGATCCTTATAGAAATTTGTAATATACGTTTTAAGTTGCTCATGACCTTCGATCATGCCCTCATCCTGTATAAGAGAGTGAATATGTTTCTTATGATGTCTACCATTGGCAACACCATGAAAGTACCTTGTATTCGCATCTCCTTCCAAGATAAATATAACCTTAATTAGATCGTTGGTACCATTTGAACTCCTCCTCCTGCAGAAGTCTTGATATCTCTGCATTTGATTGGCTTTTTAGTTGAACTTCTTGTATAGTTAATGGCCTGACTTCCGCAAGAGCCTCCAACTCATCAGTGATAGATGAAATTTGAAGCTTCTCTTTCTTAAGTAAACCAGCCATATGTGTGGCCCATCCACCGAAAAATTTATGTGTAGCACGTATCTTATTATTCCATCGTTGTATTGGGATGGACCCAACCATCCGCCTTTCCCATACCAACTTAACCAACTCGTGAAAACCGTCATGGTGTAACCATCATGATTCAAACTTGTTGTGGTTAACCCGTGACCTTGGTGTTACATTTGATAGCAAAATGGGAGTGTGATCCGACAGAGACTCAATATGTTCTAGAGCACGCACAGTTATCATATGGAATTTAGATTCCATATCAGTATCCATAAGCACATGATCAAGTTTCTCATTTGTAGGCTCAGGAAGACTATTCGCCCACGTGAACTGTCTTCCAACCATGGATACCTCTCGTAGGTCAAGGCTGTCGATGACAACATTGAACATGGAAGGCCACTGATCGTTGAAACGGCCCCGACTTTTCTCATGTGAGAATCTCATCAAGTTAAAATCACCCCTATAAGAATAGGATATGGATTGTTTTTTGCAAGATTAACAACCTCACGTAGAAAGTCAACCTTAAATTCATCCTGGGCTGCACCATACATGGCAACCAGAGTCCATGTAAAGTTATCGGCTTTGTTACGAACATGAAGTTTAATATGAAAATCTCCAGTTGAACTAGCCAATACATCCATGGTCTCTGACTTAACGCCATATACCGATCTTCCACGCGGCGTTCGAGATATCCAAGTAAAGTGTATCCCGTCGGAAAGGTGGTCCAGCAGACTTACTGAGAAATCACGTCTATCCATTTCAAAGATGCCCAAAAAAAATCCAATTTATGATCTCTAGAACAATCAACAATGTATAAATATTTAGCCAAGTCATCAAAACCTCTGCTATTCAAAAACATGTCATTCATCGATAAACATTTGGAGATTTAGGCGAATGTTGTCTCTTTCGACATGAATAAAACTTTTTAGAGGCTCCCTTCGACTTCCGGCCAGAAGCTTTCAGTTCGTAAATAGAACTAAGTCTAGTCTCACCGAAATCCACCTCCGCAACCTCACCAACTAAGTGAGAAAGGAGTTGACCATCAACTATGACATGAACTCCTCCTCCATCGATGAGGTAACCAACTTGCTAGAGAACTTAGGAGTAACCGTTAGAGGGTCATACTCCATATGTCACAAAGCAGAAGTTGGAACATATATTTCTTTCTCGTTACTCCCCAGATTAACACCACATTGGCTAATCTAGAATTAATAATCGGAGTAGAAAATGAAAGAAACGATTTAGTGGATGCTTTTGTACCTGAATAGTCAAGGTTACGTGCAGCCTCATGACGCATTGCCTTGTCCATCGTATGCTTGTTTGTTGGAGTTGCACCATTAGCATCCATCGAATGGCGGCTACTACGCCTTCACGGGGTGCCATCCTGTGCAGCCACCGGGGTAGAGGTACGGGGTAGGGGTAGAGGGGGAGGAGATAGAACCGAGGGAGAGGGGGAGGAAATAGAACCGACGGAGAGGGGGAGTGGGAGGATGAGGATGAGCCACCTCTAGTACCGTTCAGATAACAAATCTCATTCATTTCGCTCCGAACATGCACACCAAAAATCATCTAGATACATACGTCTTGGAAAAATGATACGGAGTAAACATTTTATAATATGTAGCTAGATGAAAGGGCATGGCTATCGAGCGTCGAGACAATGACGCTTGAGACGACCTCGACTAACGTTGCTCCGGAGCTGTGCGCGCTTATACTCTCAGCAAAACAAAATTGTAGGACCGGCCGTTGTCGGACGGTGGGGTTACAGGGCGTCATTTTCGCGTGCGGCGCCGTTTACAGTCCACCGTTTGCCTACGTTTTTTAGACGACGTTAAGGACAGCCTACGCGTCGACACCGCCTACACCACGATGCACGCGGCCGCCAGATACGACCGACGCCGTCCGTCTCCGTTGCGTGTTGCGTGAGGTGACGAGCTTTGATTCGGTAACCGCGCGTTGCGTCTCGTCGTTATTACTACTTCCAAACTTCATTCATATCCACCCACCTCAGCTCACTCGCTGCTCATCAGCAAGGAACCACTAAACTTACATATACGACCGGCGATACTGCTGCCGCGCGCGCGTTAACACTTGGCTACCTGCACCCGAGAAAGCGACTGCCTACCTACCTGCCGAGCGCGCCGGGAGTTCGAGGAGCTCATGGGAAAGTGCCTGAGGAGGAGCTGCCGGCAGCGGCTGTCGCCGGCGGTCGAGGCCGCGGCGCACCTGACGCTGCGCAGCGGGCGGCGCGTGCCGGCCGCGGCTGGCAGCGGCAGCCCCACCAGGCGGCGCCACCGACGAGTGGAGCGCTGCTGCGGCAAGGAGGGCGCGACCTCTACTGGGAGGCAGCGGCCTGGACGACGGGTGCTTGCTTCGCAGGCCGGCGAGGAGGAGGCGGAGCTACTACCGTTGCAGGAGAGTCCAGTCGCCTTCTGCAACGAGGGCTACTACGGTGGTGATAGGTTCGATATACTATGTGATTAATTAATTGAATATAGCGCTCAAATAGTCAAATTTATATTAAGGGAAAATGTAATGCAAGATGCACATATACGTATGGGTTAATTAGCTTGTGCGTATATATTTGCAATTCCATTTTCAACAAGGTACTATATTGCATCTTTAATTTTTTATTCCGAACTCCAAACCTTTTATATTTTCTCTCTCAATCAGACGCGTGGCGCCCCACTCCGGCGAGGCAAAATGCGACCACCATGAGAGCGAGGCCCAAGTAGTAGAACCCAGGTCGGTGTTGCCGCCACAAGAAGCGGAGATCGAGGCGTTCTTGGCGGCGGCCGAGCTCGCCGAGCGCCGGCGGTTCATGGAGACGTACGTGGGCATCACTAGCTACTCTCGCTGCCGCAATTCCACGGCACAGATTAATCCGTTTCCTGCTAACGCGAGCTGCATGCCGTCTTCTTCGCAGGTACAACTACGACATCGCCCTCGACCGCCCGCTCGAAGGCCGCTTCGAATGGTCGCCGGTGCCGGTGGTGAGCACGTGAAGTCAAGCCACACACACACACGGCCGGACTGGCCGGGGTAAAACTGTCAATCCACAGTCCATGAGAAACGCAGCTAGAGCTACCACTAGTTTAATTAACTGCTTCTCTAATCTCAGTTTCACTGATTGTTATGATCATCAGTATGCATGTAGTCGACATTAGCTAGCTAAGCTCACTATTAGTATCTCTGTATAGCAGTTGGTAACTATCTGAGATGAATGGAGGAAGCTTGTGAATGAGCTCCCCTTGTTAATTGATTTCGGTAGCTCGTTTTATTCGGAATGTCCAGTGCAAATTTGGTTTACTCAAAGTCTCCAACGATCACAAATGAAAGGAAAACGCTTTTTTTTTCAGAAGCAGACGCATGCATGGAGCCGTTTATTACTCCCTCTGTTCAATATTATTACTCCCTCCGGTTTTATTTTAAATTTTAACTATATATAACCGCTACAATAATTATAGAACGAATGCCGTAGTACTTATCAAAGATCGGGGAGAATACAACATCACTCCAGTTTTTCCCTTATTTTATCATGCACCTTCATACAAAACCGATAATTTTTTGGTAACGGGTAGCGTCAACAAAATGGCAATGCATGTGTTTCACATGGTTAGATTATTTTTTCAAAAGGAACAAATGTGATTAGAATCTCACTGACATGTGAATGCAGTCTTTGGCTTGAAGCCCATGCATGCAAGTCACGTCGAGTTGTGTCTTGTTCCTTTGCAGACTTTGTTGCAAATTTTACTGTGCTCGATCTGCACAACGAAATGGCTATACGTGAGTACATGCACATGCACATGCATATGTACTGTGATAGCTAATAATCTAGCCGAGCCTATACCCATGTTCGTGAGACATTTGCCATAATGCAGCCTTTTTGTTTATTTATTTTTCCACATTCGTGGCTCCTTTGGATGCAAAGTACTTTTCTTTTTTCCCCAATCTTTAGCTCTTTTTCTCTCTCTGGTTGCACCTGATAATTTTAGGAGCTGTAGCCTTTTTAGCCCGGTAGAAAATGGTGGGAAAAGGTTGTAAAGTCTATTTATGCGTCAACAACCACCTTCAAAAGTACAATTTCCATGACTGACTTTCTACTGCTCCCTGCATAAGTCCATGTTTGTTTTATTTACTTATTTATGGCATAAAGAGTTAATTTCCATTTACTTCTCCAGCAACCATAAGATTTACTAGTACTAGTAGCACTTACAAAACTCAGAGTAAACCTCATAAATATGGAAAAAAAATTCTAATTAAAGGGGAGACCTTGAGTGGTATGCCCAGATAATAATGGTTTAGATTCTGCATATATAGCCTATGATCACACCAACAATACATGAGATATTTTACCATTATTTGTTGAACTACTACTCCCTGCTGTACTACCATGTGCTTTCACCATACCTTAACTACTCATGTTAAAAGCCTACACTAGTTAACTCATGTTAAAAGATGGTCAAAAAGCACATCAGTTGGTTGTTGGGTACATAATTTCTACAAGCAAAAGAAAACCCACCCAAGGCAGCAAAAATACAAAGGAGATGGAATCTCTTGCATGCCCTGCCCTTCTCGCACTTTTCTGATGGGGACTTAATCATTTGTTGCACTTGGGGCCCTTCTCCCTTTGGCACTTTGCTTGCACTTAAATTATGTGTCCATTTGAGTACAAGTCGAGATTAAATGGGGAGCCAAGTAGTAAGCTAAAGTAGTTGTCCTTGCTATTAACCACTCTCCAGGTGCGAGGCTTGTGATTGGATTAGGGTTTTTGTGCTTTGGATCTGGTGCTCATCGGCTGCTGCATGCTTGTTGGATATACTCCTAGCATGTATAGAAGGCACAGTATCAAGTGGTGGTATATTCCTAGCATGTATAGACTGACTGGAGAATAGCAGCTTTCCAAACCACTATAACAGAGATAAAATCAATTCTACTATTCACTTATCTCTTAGAACCATACATGTCCACGTCATTTATTGAGGGATCGAATGAGTCTGTTTGAAGAAATAGTTCAACTTTGGCTGTTGTTTTTGCATATGAAATATCTTAGTAAAAAAGTAATTTCTTGTAAAATATTGGCATGCCAAATTTCATGATATTATCACTACTAGTAGTCAAAGTTAGACAAGTTGATTGCACATTTTTCCAAATTAGCAGCATCTGTTTTGCAACAACGGTACTATACTTCTTTAAGGAAACAATATTCCATCTGTTATGGAATACTACCATGTAGTATGTATGAGTAATACAAGTATTACAAAAAGGAAATTGTCAGAAGTAGTATTTAACATGGCAATATGTCCTAAGATTATTGTTTGTTACATAAGACAAGACAACATCTCCCGGTCATTTGCATTCATAGATGTATAGAACCCAAAAAACTAAATTAAAATAAAATTTAACAAACGTTGATCATTAAATAAATACATAACTTATTACTAAAGGGTCACCTAATATTGGGACACAAATTACCTGGCACCGTCCTCCAACTATTGTGCTTTTGATGCTTCTCAGTCCCTCTAGCAAAGACCATGAGCGTAAGAATTTGATAGAAAGGGATATAGTAGCATCATGTCGTAAGATCACTATATCATTTTCTATTAGAGTTGTACTTGTATAAGACTAGGACTTCTATAGTCGGTTTGGCTAACCCTAATCCGGCTGACCCTCCCCTCTATATATTCTTTGTAATCTCTGTCAAATCAATACAAGTTATTATTTCTCCCAAAATATCATGGTATCAGACGCCTAGGTTTTCCGCACCTGGGATGGCTCCACCGCCAACACCGTCGGCTCCTCTCTGGACCGCGGCCGAGGCTCGCGCTGCCGGCACACCACCATCTTCTTCTTCCTCCTCTCTTACCCACCAAATACCCCACCAAATTCCCCAACAGATTCCTCATCTATCTCTTACCGACACGATCGCCGACGTCTCTCCCTTCGCCCCCCTCGTCTTAGATCTCGCAAACACAATTTCTACCACTGGCGCCATCTATTTCATGTGCATCTAGGGCGTTGCGGCCTCCGTAGCCACATCGATCCCTCCTCGCCGCCGCGGCCCACCGATCCACACTGGGTCAAGGACGACCTCACAGTCATCCAATGGATCTACACTCGGATCTCCACCGAGCTCTTCAACCTGGTCTCTAACGACGATGCCACCGCAGCGCGGCTCTGGGCTACCCTTCAGCAGCTCTTCCAGTACAACTCCGACTCACGCATCAACGCCCGTCACTTGGAGCTTCGCACCAGCTCTCAAGGCGATACCCCATCACTATTTTCTGCCAACACATCAAGGCCATCGGTGATGAATTTCGGGAGCTTGGTGATCCCATTGATGATCGTGCCCCCATCAACGCTCTCCTCGTCGGGCTCAGCGAACAATTTGAGAAACAGGTCGCCTTCATCCCCATGTTGCGACCATACCTAAGCTTCGCCGAGGTCCGATCTATTCTACATCTTGAGTCTCAAACTCAAGCCCGCAAGGTCACCCATCCTCAGGTGTTTCACACCATCGCGTGGCCTCCCCTGCTACCGACACCTGCTGCGCCCCAAGTAGCCTCTCCATCGGCCCCTCCTGGATGGCGCCCAAGCCCTAACTACCGTGGCAAAAACCTGGTGTACAGGCCTCCTGCTCCACAGCCTCAGCCTCCTGCACCTCCAGTGCCGACACCGCCAGCACCGACACCACCTCAACATGGCAGCCACAACATGATCCATGGATAGGCCTCGTTCAAGCATGGGCCATGCCCTGGTCCGTCCCTTCTCCCTATGGCGTGATGACCCACAAGTATAGGGGGTGTATCGCAGTATTTTCGAGGGAAGTGAAACCCAATTTATTGATTCGACACAAGGGGAGCCAAAGAATATTTATAAGCCTTAACAACTGAGTTGTCAATTCAGCTGCACCTAGAAACAATCTTGCTCACAGCAGTTTATCAGTAGCAACAGTTTTGTAGTAGGAATAGCAAAGTAGCAGCAGTAGTAAAACAAAGACAGCAGTAATAATAGCAGTAAACAGTAGGATTCGAGTGCGGTAGGCATAGGGATGGATGGACGGGCGTTGCATGGACAAGAAAATTCACATAGCAATCAGAACATAGGGCAATTGCAGATAAATAAGATAAAGCATCCCAGTACTAGATAATCCTAGGCATGTGTTCCATATATAGTCATACGTGCTCGCACTGAGAACTTGCACAACATCTTTTGTCCTGTCAGCCCGTTTGCAGCGGGGCCTCAAGGGAACTACTGGCAATTAAGGTGCTCATTTTAATAGAGCACCGGAGCAAAGCATTAACACTCCGTGAACACATGTGATCCTCACATCAAAGCCATTCCCTCCGGTTATCCCGATTTCTGTCACTTCGGGCCATTGGTTCCGGTCAACAACGTTGTATATAACTTGTAGATAAGACCATAAACAATACTATCATAATGAATCAATAACATGTTCAGATATGAAATCATGGCACTCGGGCCCTAGTGACAAGCATTATGCACAACAAGTCGCAACAAAGTCATAAAGCACTAATAAAAGATACTAGGCACCATGCCCTAACAATCTGATGCCATTACATGAACAATCTCATCCAATCCCTACCATCCCCATAGCCTACAGCGGGGGATTACTCACTCATAGATTGGGGAAACATGGATGGTCGATGGAGAAGCGATGGTGATGATGATGGCGATGATCTCCTCCAATTCCCTGTCCCGGTAGGGTGCCAGAACGGAGTTTCTGGTGTTGTTTCGTGGAATCTGATGGTGGCGGCGGAGCAGAACTCCTTCTGAAAAAACGTCGAACCCCCCGGAGTTTTTAGGTCAGAAGGCTTCTTATAGGCGAAGAGGGAGATCGAGGGGGTGCCTGGGGGCCCACACCATGCCCTGGCGTGGCCATGCCTAGCCCGCGCCTAGGGGGTGGCCAGCCCCTGGCCCTCCTCCGTCTCGTATTCTGGCTCCGTGAGTCTTCCGGAAAAATAGGCACTTTACAATTCCGAGAATATTCATTTTCTGACTTTCCTGGAACGAAAAACAGCAGAAAACAGGCAGCTGGCACTGTGGCTCTTGTTAATAGATTAGTCCAAGAAATCATATGAAAAGTACTCCAAAGTGTGGACAAAACACAAGAAAGGGGATAAAACCAAGCATGGAACATCAAAAATTATAGATACATTTGCAATGTATCATGGTGCTCCACCGGCCTACACCGGGACATGGAGTCCCGGCCTTCGTCCATCCATTGGCTCGCCCGGACCCCTTGGATATAGGCCTCCACAGCAGGTCTACACCGCCCAGGCTCCATCGATGGCCTACATGGCTCCTCCCGCGTCGTCGCAATACATGGCGCCTCATGCGCCAACATACTACATGCCATCATCGTCACCAACGCCCTACATGTACGGGGGGCCCTCCTACACTCCCGTACATGCCTACGTCCATGCCTTCAACCACTCCACCAACCTGGGACCAAGCCGCCTTCATCGCCACCATGAACAATTTTACACTCAACAACCACGAAGGTACGGATTGGATTTTCAATTCTGGTGCATCTTCGCACATCTCTTTAAATATGGATTTCCTGTCAACTTGTTCTTCTTCTTGTTTTTACTCCATAACTATTGGTGATGGTTCTTTAATTCCTATATCTTGTACCAGTCAATCATACGTCATTAATCCCCACACAAACTTTATTCTCCGCAATATTCTAGTTGCTCCATCTTTAATCAAAAATCTCATCTATGTTCGTCAGTTTACCATCGATAACAATGTTCCTTTGGAATTTGACCTGTTTGGTTTATCCGTGAAGGATCTGAAAATGGCGGAGGTCCTCGCTCGCTACAATAGCTCGGGCGATGTCTATCCTCTACATGGCGCGCCTTCTTCCACACCTCAAGCCATGCATACCTCCGTCGATATTTGGCACCGTCGGCTCGGCCACCCCAATAAACATACTTTGTCATCCTTGCTTCAAAAATTTAGTCTCCCTAGTACTAGTTCTAGTTCTTCTCATGATCCCTCTCTTTGTAATGCCTGTCAATGCGGTAAACATGTTAGATTATCTTTTGGCACCTCTTCTACCTATAGTTCTTTTTTGTTTGAATTATTGCATTGTAATCTATGGACATCTCCAATTTCTAGTGTTTCTGGTTTCAAATATTATCTTGTTATTCTTGATGATTATTCTCATTACATATGGACTTTTCCTCTTCGTGCCAAATCCGATGTACACAAAATTTTCATCAACTTTCGCCAATATGTTCTTACACACTTCAGCCTCCCCATACGATTTATCCAATGTGAAAATGGCCAAGAGTTTGATAATTATGAAAACAGATCTTTCTTTCTCTTTCAAGGTATTCTCCTCTGCATTTCTTGTCCATATACTTCTCCTCAAAACGGCAAAGTTGAATGCTCTCTACGGTCTATCAATAACATATTACACACCTTACTCATTCAATCCTTGCTCCCACCTTGTTTTTGGGTTGAAGCCCTTCGCACCGCGACCTTTCTCCTAAATCTTTGACAAACAAAAACTTGGTTGCTTTATACTCCCTTCCAATCTCTCTTTCTCCATCATCCTGAATATTTTGAATTGCGTATTTTTGGTTTCTTATGTTTTCCAAACACGGCATCCACCGCCCCTAACAAACTTGCACCTCGCTCATTACCATGTATTTATCTAGGACCCTTCGACAACCACAAGGGTTCTCGATGTTTTGACCCATCTTATGGACGTGTCCTTGTCTCTCGTCATGTCATCTTCGACGAAACCACTTTTCCCTACTCCACCGTACAGTTGACTCCGCCCACCTCTTCTCCAACTCTCCATCATACGATTACACCCAGCCACCTTATCCCGCATTTCGTGCGTGCCAGCCCACCTCCCGCCCACGACAGCCCACTCTGCCTCGCGCAAATTGTCATACTGTCTTCCCTCTCTCCTGTAGGATCTCCTATAGTTACATCACCCACCACCGCTGCTTCCTCTTCTACATCGACGGATACTCCTACCAGCGATCTCAGTACCCCGAGTACACCTTCTCCCTCCCCTTCCACAACTTCCTCCTAACACTGTTCCCGTCACTATTCCCGCTAATGATCATGTCATGTGTACTCATGGCAAAAAGGGTTTTCACGTTCCTCATCATTTTCTCAACCTCAATGCTACCCCCAATGTTTCCCCAATTCCAACTTCTTACAAACGAGCTCTTCTAGATCCACTTTGGCACTCTGCCATGCGTGACGAATTTGATGCCCGTCTTTAAAATAACACATGGACTCTAGTTCTACCCTCCCCTCTATATATATATTTTTTGTAATCTCTATCAAATCAATACAAGTTATTATTTCTTCCGAAATATCATTGTCTACTCACTTGTACGACAAGAAATGACTTCATCCTTAAGGGCCTCTTTGGATCACATGGTTCAAAAGCGTAGAAATAGAGAAAAAACACATGAACCAGTTTATATGTGCAAAACAGAGGATTGTAGAACACCATAAAACTATAGGAACAATCATTTGGATAAAATGCAGGGAAAACACAGGAGAAGTGTTGATCGTACGCGCTTGAGTCTAAGAAAGAGGTTGGAGTGGATGTGTTCAAATTCTTATGAAACTGAGGCATGGGAACCCGGTTCATAAGAATTTAGGTACCACCATTCATTTGATCAAAAGTCAATCCATAGAGAAAAAACCGAAGGACTGAAATCCTAGATAAGTCCTATAAAATTCCTACAATCCAAACAGGCGCTAAAGGAGTCCAGCCAAATATATATACATGATATACATGACGAAGAAAATTCAAAAAGGAGATTTACCTCATAATCCATCAAATGAAGAGAAATCGGTATGTAGACTTCTGGTTCTGGGTGGCTACCTTCTTGCTTATTTTACACACACACACACACACACACACACACACACACATATATATATATATATATATATATATATATAGGACATATTCATACTACTTCCGGGTGTAACTACACCCACGTGTGTTTCACACCATGTAGGTAGTATCTATCATACCAAAGAGTATGTACGCTTAGTATGAAGTATTATAAGACTATTTAGTAGTATATATACTATTTTTGAGGTAGTATGTATAAGTTTTTCACATACTCTTATTTTATGTACAAATATGAAGGGTATTTCGGAAATATAGTGCAAACTATGGCTCCGTTTGCATTTTTTCCACGTAACTTGATTTGAAGTATCTTAGATGTAGTATATGAACATACTCAAACCGATAAAGTATCACGTATACTTTCATATGGGAGTATATAAGACATGGGTGTAACTACACCCGGGAGTAAGAAGTATTTTTCATATATATATATATATATATATATATATATATATATATATATATATATATATATATATATATATATAAACCTCAGCATCCAGGGTGCAGAATAGTTATTTTGCATCCCACATATTTTTATGTTCTCACATATTGGAATTTATGTTTTGTATACTAGTAATTATGTTCATGTTCATTAGAAACGTAAAAAAATCGACATAAAAATATGATTTATAAGTCATTATAGTGTAAAATACATAGAAAATATGCATTTGACGTCGTATTTTTATACAACATGTAAACGAATTTTTTTACGACATGTCTAAATTTTCTTATGTTCTTCTTGACTTCCGAGATAAGAGAAAATTTACGTGACATAAAAATCATATACGGTTTGAAAGATAGAGGGTGGATGAAGAATAACTATTCTACACCCTGGGTGTCAAATAGCGCCAAAAAGAATAACTATTCTACATCCTGGGTGTCAAATAGCGCCACTATATATATATATATATATATATATATATATATATATATATATATATATATATATATATATATAGGATACCCATATGGGACACCATGGTATCCGGGCACCATACCTGTATTTTATACATATCCAAGGTATACATATCTAAATTTTACATACCTAAGATTTACATACCTAAGATATACTTATCCAATACCTAAGATATCATATACCTAATGTATATATACCTAAATTACATATATATACACGTATGCTACGTACGTACACCTTAGATATATAATATGTTAGGTATATATAACTTAGGTATGTAATATGTTACATATATATACACATACGCGTATTTTTGCTTTGAACCACGCATACCTGAAGGTATACGTACCTAAGTTATACATACCTAGGTATCACATATCTAAGATATGCATACCTAAGTTAGATATAACTAACATATTATATATCTAAGGTGTACGTGCGCAGCGTACGTGTATATATATGCAACTTAGGTATGTGATACCTTAGGTATATATAACTTGAGTAGGTATATTTTAGTTATGTAAACCTTAGGTATGTAAAATTTGGTTGCGTACACGAAATACAGGTATGGACTCTAGTTCTACCCTCCCTAGTAAAAATATGCTTTCTTACGTACACACCTAGGTTTACATGATCCAAGCAGGAAAAAACTATACCGTGTATGCTTTTGTTCCCTTGGATTCCAACAGGTGACACAAAGAAAGCATATGCTGCATGTCAGCGTACTGGGTGAAAAAGAGAAGAATATATTACGTATGCATGGCCTTTCATTGGATGTCTCTAATGGATTCCCCAAGAAAGATATGCAATGCACCAACAACAGTGTGCATGTGAGAGAGTGTGATAAAAATGATGCGGGAAGATACGTGGAATACTAGCTACCTGCTGCAAAGCATATGCTCATTCACAAATCACAAGTAGATCAGTCAATCTGGGCTCTATTGTGAGGCCACCTTGTAAGTAGGAGAAGCGAGAGTGTTTTATGGATGGCATCTTTCTCTACCTAGGGATTCGGGATGGAATATACAAAGTGATAGATTAGACATATCCTCTGCTTTAAGGACAAGCGAGATCAATTGATTTTGGAG
This sequence comes from Avena insularis, assembly GCA_023614405.1. NCBI lineage: Eukaryota > Viridiplantae > Streptophyta > Magnoliopsida > Poales > Poaceae > Avena > Avena insularis. Next base: position 256,893,499 of record CM042690.1, on the reverse strand, counting down.
GCACTTGATGTGTAGTCCTTGGGTGGATGATGACCACGGAGATGATGATTCAGGGTCTTTCAAAAGCTAGCTCGGACATCACCCACTGAATAGTGGTGATGTTAGCGAGACTTAATTGGGAGTTGGATGATTTGGTTGTCCATCTTCGAGATGCTTCTTTGTAGACGAATTATCTTCTTATAAAGTCATTTAAATTTGTCTATCTGCAGATGCAGTCTATCCACATCATCAGAATTATTTTAGCCATTGGATTGAGTAGCTTGGTCAAGCAACGACCGTCTGATCTACACATGGTGGGTCTTTCCACCGTACAACATGCCTTAGTGCATCTAAGTGGTTTTCGATCTGTTGGTCGTTATTTAATTTTATTATGCATGCAACCCACTGCTAATTTTGCTGCACCGCGCCTTCGATCGTTTTCCGTTTCTTAATCTCTCATTAGGATCGAGTTCAAACCTTTCACTCTAACAAAGTGCCTAAGAGCACGTGCTAGAGTCGGCTTTTAGTCAACAACCCGCTTATCTTCTCTCTCATATTCTCTCTCCTCCAACTCACCGTACATATAATATTTAAACTCTTATAGCCAGCTCACTCACCTCTATTGTATTTGCTCTTAATTATCAGCAAAATGTCTATTCAATTTAAACTAATGCAGCCACATTGAATACTCATTTTCTCCTATTTACTGCAATTGATTGTTTCTTGCGTGCTCCAACCGACCAGTGGTGACCCATCATATCCTCCTGTAGGACTGAAGATTTTGCCACGTCACCATACAAAGCTCATCTTCTCTCTCTCCAATTTTAGGAAGCACATACGGATTTGCTCGTTGTTACTCCACGACATATATTTTTCTGGGCTTGATTATTTTTCTTCCAAGTATTTTTGCAGGGTCGCATCAATTTCCTTATGATTTTTCTTTTTAGATTCAAGGTTGCAAAGCACGGAGCATATGCGTATTTCATGAACTATGCGCTGATTTTCCTATTTTGGTGGGGCTAAATGGAAAAACAATCGACGGACAACAAATCAGGCTTACCAAAAACCTACTGATTCCCTTTGAATAGCAAAGACTAGGAGCTACAATCTGTTATTTCAAGGTTCCTATGATGAAATAGAAATTTGGAAGAGTCACGGTGAGCTGATATTTCTCCGAACTTACGCTCTTTTATGTCAGATGTATTCTCTCCAAATAACACAATGATCCAAAAAAAATTATATCAAGAGGTTCAAATTTTTATATATCCAATAATTTGATTTCACATGTACCAGCCGCAACACGCGGGGTATCCTTCTAATATCAATTCAATGCACTTTTCTTAAAACATGACATTATGTATAACTGAGTGGTGGTGGGGTGGGGGGGAGGGGACGCGGAACGGAAGTGAAATCGGTCTGATTTGGTCCATTTACATCGTGGGGAGAAAAAATGGACAGGTTGTCCTCCCGTGTCCGGCAGTGTGCCCAACGGGGGACACATTTTTAAACTTAGATGCATATTCATAAATTAATTATACATAGGAGGTGTAAGAAAAGAAAAGGTACATAGAAATATAGATAAACCCTAGGGTTTGCGCCTCCGGTGGACGTCATGGCCATGCTACCACTCCTCGTCGTTGTCGACGAGGTTGATGAAGACCGGTGACGACCATGGCCACAGGAATGCCGGGGCTGTAGGGGTAGCCTGGTCAGGGCAAGTATCCCACTGGTTGGTCAGCGGAGGCGTCGGTGGATACCAAGGGACCTGCTATGGTTGCGGCATGGGCCTTGCTGTGGATGCAGCTGCGGCGGGGACTCCTGGGGCGGTTGCGGTGGTGCCTTATGCTACACCCCTGCCTACAGTGCAGAGATAGAGGGTGGCACCAAGATCTAGCCACATAGACAACTTCGCGATATCGACTTCCTCCTTCTGGCCTTCCGGACGACTTCAGCCTCATCCACCGCCCCATTGTGGACGAGGGTTGGGAGATGATAGGGACAACTTTGCATGCAGTCTTCAGCCACTGCCCCTCTCATTTCTTATCTTTGGAGGAACTACCGGCCTGCAAGGGGATGGAACAGATGGTAGGCTCCTCCTGTATATAGTAGTTGTAGGTTTCAAATTAGGTTTTCACCGTAGGGTTCTTGGCCTCGTGTCACATCAGAGTGTGTCATTGATGTTGGCGAGCGGCCTCAGTCGGCTTTCAGTGCTTCTCCTCGTAGCCATAGTAGTTTGGTACTATGGGTGGTGAGGAAGAGCTATATCAACGTCTTCGTCAATAAGATCGTGATTTTGTGATAGTTTTGTATCTGGTGTTTGTAGTGTTGGGCCATCTTCTTCAACACTCCATGGCAGTGGTGGGGAGGATACATATGCAACTTTGTGCATCTAGCGTTTCAACTCCCGTGGAGTGGTGATGTTGACCAACCATGAACACTCTCAGCCCTAGCGACCATCTAGTGGTCTTCGGAGCTGGCGATGCAAGACGATGTTTCTTTAACCTCCAAGAAGAGGCCCCATTCCGAGCTCGTGACAACACTCTTCTTCCTCTCATCTCCAAGTGGTTTTGTCCCTAGCATCAGCAAGGATGGCAGTGACTCGATCTCGCAGTACTCCGACGTAGTAGAGGACCTGATTGTAATTTCTTCTTCTCTTGACATCCCTTTTGTAAAATGTAACTACAACGTTGTTAATTAAGAGGCATCCAGACCATTCATGGTCTCTCCACTTTTTGAAGAGAATATATAACTAATTAAGTAGTGAACTCATCGAGATGGTTGAGATTCATGTGAATCGTCAGAACCAGAATTATATGGTACTAATATTAAGGATCAAATACACACGATATGATGCTCTATTTCGCATAGTGTATCTTGTTGTAAGAAATGTAATACACTAGGAAATTTCAGGATTAGGTAGTAATTCCCCTATTTTAAAATATAAGACACGCTTTTCTCTGCACGATGTTTGATGTATGACTTTGACCACTAACATATACTCCCATTTCAGGAGTACCAAATTATATGGAGTGAGAATGTATAAATTGTATCATATTTATTTGTGTTGTAAAAGTCTTTCATTTCATACCTATTTATACTAATTTTGTGGACATATTATATGTACAAATCATAGTCAAATTTGTATTGGTTGATTAGGGAAATTCAAGGCCATCTTACATTTTGGGGGTACAATTACTCAAGGTTTATATTGTTAAAGAACTTTAATAGGAAATTAATATTCTGTCCGTCTAGGTTATTTTATTTGCATGATGGCACCATTTACAATTAAAAATCCTTTTGACTCTATTGTGGACGAAAACCTGCATGCATCTATTTAAAGTATATACTCCCTCCACTCCAAACTATGTCATGTGGTTTTAGTTCAAGATTTGAACTAAAAATATGCCAAGTAATTTGAGAAGGATGAAGTATTTTTCAAGGAAAGGTGGGCCCGGTGTCCCAATTTCATCACAAAATTGGATATTTCAGGTACGGCTCAAAGCAAAACTCGAAACTCATGAACTAAATGAGTAATTTGTGACTTGGCTTGAACAACATCCCCAAATCTTGCTCATCTAGAAATGCAGTTACATATTTTGTTGATTTGGTTGTGTAAAGGAGATTGTTTTGTACTTGTGCGTATCAATATTTCTGTTCATTTTGCAATCAAATTGTAGAAGTTTAGAATCATACATTCTCACATGGTTTATTCCTAACTTGTTCGACTTTATAACGAGCTAACTAGCAAGAGTTACACGAGTTGACTCGAGTTTCAAACGCGGCAAGGCGCGAGCTTTTCATTAAGATAGGGATAAAAGAAACTCTTACAGAGAGGTTACATCACGACAACCTCACACACATGCGGGGAGTTTAATTCTGAACTCTTTATCTTAATGAGTCGAAGCAAGCTAACTCGTTATCTTAAAGAGCTCTAACAAATCAAGTGGTGGCTTGGCTCGGCACGAATTCCAGGAAATTCCTGGATGAGAATATAAAAAAAAGTTGGAAAAACTCTTTGTTTTGGATATAATTATTATTTTTGACTATATTGACTTCTGATAAAATGTACATACTATGGTTATGCTATAATCGCAAGCGGTTATATATGATACTCCCTCCGTCTGAAAATAGATGTCGCGGGTTTCTCAAAATTTGATAAATCTATACTAAATAGTGTCTGGATTCATCCAAATTTTGACAAATGTAAGACATCTATTTTAAGACGGAGGGAGTATTATCTTCTAATGATACCCATGTCGTCTAGTGGTTTGGGACATCTCTCTTTCAAGACATCAGCGGGGTTTTGACTTCCCCTAAGCAGATCGTGACTAGAATATTATTAAAGGCCAAATTGTAAACTCATGATGCTAGTATGAGTCAATGAAGCTAAATATATCTTAATGGGATGACATAATTTATTAAGATCTAGTGGATCTAATACACTCATAAAAAAGAATTTCACTTTGAGAAGACTGGGCGACAACCTAGGTTGGTCTCCAAGATGCTATGATTGTGCCCCGGGGGTAGGGAGAGTTAGGTGCTTAGACGCTCTCACACATCAGAGGCAAACTCTGCACAATTTCATAAAAGACTAGCTAAAACGACAGGATTGTAAAACATGTTGCCACAATTCCTTTTTTGGTTGTGGTGTGTCGAACTTTTCTTGAATATTCTTGTAGTTTTGCATCTCTATAGGATGCAAGAGTATGTAACAATTTAATGATGTGTGTTTATGTATTCATAGTTAGGAATCTTGAGAAGCAAATGGGCCAAAAACTAATTTGGTTTGGTGGGAGGTACGGTTGCACATCCGTGCTAGTGGCACCATCACTAGAATATCTTCACGAGGCCGAACCTTGGTCGTCCACCCTCTCGCGGTCCATGGATAAACTATTGCTTATCTCTTAACACTTCCAACTAAATATGTCACATAGCTCATTTTCTTGTCCCCCCACTCTATGCTCCCTCACGAGTCTTCACGCACCATGCTGCCACCGTATTCCAACCCCTTGGCATCGAGTTCGCATCGGTGCACTCAGCCGGTCGACTCTTCTCATGCACATCAACGTCGTCAGACATGAAACATGGATCGAGCGATGTAATTTGATGTGCCTCGTGCACCAAGCCGGTTACGTCATTGCCTCCCCCCACCCCACACAAACCCCCAATATTTGAGCCCAAGGTCTGCCACTGGGCACCATCACTTAAGTTTGATGGTTTTCATACCATAGTATAGATATTTATATTTTTCTTTAACTTTGTACCGCCATAGTAGTTTTCAATACGAACCAGAAAGATTTCTTCTAGCACACTTATTTTTATTGCCTTCTCTAGATTATGTGGAGGGCTAAGAGAAGACTCGTCTTCTCTACCATTGTACATGCCCTTACACATGGATAGCTTCTCGAGACGGGCTGTTAGTGGTTGTGCAATGAAAGAGTTGGCTGGAGATGAGTAAGACAACAACGCTAGGAGGAGATGAAGACGCAGCCGACCTCGCCGCCGACGAGTCGCGGCGTCCCCGGCAGAGGAAGAAAACTTGGGGCCTAGTAGGGTGCAGGTTCATCGGGGGCTTATTAGAGGGATGGCCGGCCAGAACCTCGCAGGAGATGGGGACGACACAGTTGGCTGCGGCGTCAACTGCGGCGTCACCAGCGGAGGCAAGGAAGCAAACTTAGGGTTAGGGTGTGGGTCTTAGGGTTCCAGCGTTGTAAGGGGGCTTAGAGGAAAGCTAGGGGAGGCATCTTAGGGTTCGACGGTGAGTAAATAGTATGTGTGCACCTAAAAAAACACAAAGAGCATATGTGTGTGAGCGTAAAGACGAAGAGCTAAGCGAACCTTTTCTGTTGGGACGGGCTTAATTCTGTGAGAAACGGTGCAAAGCAACAAGACAAAAAGGCTTTTCTCGATACGGCCCAAGCACGGTAAGCCCCGCTCGTTCTCATCCTCGGCCCGATTAATGATCATCCAAACCTAGAAGTCTTGTCTCATTTGTCGTTTTTACGATTTTAATTTGCTAGAGATGCAGTTTCCTTCCTGGCGATGGCTTACTACTGTCTACTCGATCAGGAATTATACGGTCCACTTTCCTGATACTCCGACCGTGCAGTTGGCTGTTGATGTGACGGAGATAGCATTCGTGTTCAGCGATGGATACTTCCTGTTGCTTGCAACTTTTTCTCACCTCCCCAATCACGCATGTTTGGACGGGAACGCATCAAGGAGCTAGTTCCAATGCTTCAAGTTATCTCGGACTAGAATATTGTTGAATGGTAACTCAGTTATCAGCTGTGTAGTCAACCGAGGTATATACCAAATTTAAATAGTGGATAATTGTCTTAGAATGCCAGTTGATGGGGTTTGGTACTATATCATTTATTTTAATTTAGTGTCACGTGTAAAACATACATCTCACATAAATGACCTCTTTATCAATTGGAGACAATTAAAATGTTATGAACTTACTCATGTAATAAACAACATTTGATAAATAAACATGAACAACAAAGATGTGTGATAAAACTAAAAGATACATGAAAAAATTTTGAAGTTTGTTTCCTTAAGCTTAATATTTTTGTCTCGACATTTGTCCAAGCATTTCGCTAAAAAGGTTGTATAATATAAAACCGTTGGATGGATTACCTCATAAGTTTTATTAATCCACGAGAGTCGTCCTACTAAAAAGGTGAGAACCTAAAATTGCTAACTTGTTATGACGAGGACACACCCTTTGCAAGGATATTACAAAACAATGTTTCTGATTCAGTGAGTAGTTTAACGAAGAACACAAATAGCAAAAAGATGAGATGGGATAATCGATTCTAAAATAAACTTGACATCACACTTGCTCCCACCACCGCCTTATTAAAAAGGCCAAACTGCCATGGACAACTCATCAGATCTTGAGCCAACAATACATGAGACGAAAAACACATGCTCTCCCTTGTCTACAACCTTGGCCACGAAGGTCACCCCAGGTTCTGAGAGAGTTGTGAAACATTAAGTCCATGTGACATCATTTCCACGGTTGAAACGTGGACACCATGGGCACATACATCTTGTGTCATGAAAACTTGCTAAAAACACTATAAATGTTAGAGGTGAGGGGAATCGATGGGTCCTACATTATATCTTCAAACCACATAAATTGTTGATATTCGAATATGTGGAGAACCGGGCACTAGCCTAGTGGTTGGCTCGCAGTTGGCGCATCCCAGTGACCAGAGTTCAATCCCTGTCAGGGACGAATTTCCAGAATTCTCATGCCAACCCGCTTCTACTATATCGAAAAAAGTGTCTAGTTCCTCCTAGCATTGTTTCATTTTGATATTCGAATATGTTTACTTGATTGTAAATGGCAAGGTTATCATTGCCATGCAAACATGTAGGAAAGAAATATTTATGCCTGGAAATAGGAAACTAAGGATAAAAATTCAGAAATCCATATCGTGGGTGGATTTTCTCTCTGTTAGATACACTCTTTCTTTTACAGAACAATAGGGAAAATGGGAACCAATTCAGTCGGTGACCGACCAAGAATGTCATCAGCCAAATTTTTCTCGAGATCAAAATTGGAGCGCAAAGTTCTCATACAAATAGGGGAGAAAAACATTATTATTGATGGAAATAATGAAGTGGAGTAAGTGAGTATAGTTCGGAGGCATCAGAAATAGGAATCACACACACATACATATATAGACCAATGTTGCAAGTAAACATTTATTTTTGCACATAAAATACTTGAATGAAATTAGCATTTTGCTATTTCTTAGGCACGGCCTATAACAAAGCAGCAGCTGGATCGATTTGCTTTCCCTCCAATTATTGTTGGATCTGATTTGTGTTCCTCGTGTTCTTTTCCTAAACGGATCATTATTCACACACTAAGGGGCCAAAACAGGGCATGTGAGTAGTCTGTGCAAAATTGGCTAGCCTTGGTCTAGTATCACAATAATAAAAACCATCGATTGTTTGTCCGTCTTCCCAAGTATTGGCTTCTAACTTATTATACTATAGCTTAAGTCTGAGCAAAAGCAAGCCACTTGAGGCCATTTGTCCGCGCGCGTGTTTTGGGTCGTCTGATTTTCACTTCGAGTCATCTCAATCGTGCAGTTTTAGGTGTTGACCGAAATCTTATAATATAGCTTAAGTCTGAGCAAAAGCGAGCCACTTGAGGCCATTTTCCCGTGCGCGTGTTTTGGGCCGTTTGATTTTCACTTTGAGTCATCTCAATCGTGCAGTTTTAGGTATTGACCGAAATCTTACGAGTTGATCCCTTGCATCCCCGCATCCACCACCAACCCATCTCGATCCTGTTCCCCAGCCTCTCCTCTGTCCCCCAGCAACCTGTGCCGCCCCACTCCGCTCCCGGGCTCTCCCTCTCACCTCCGCTCCCTCCGCCCCTCCACTCACGAGGCCATCGCCTCCCGTCCACTCACTCAAACAATTAACACGTATGTATTCATGAAACAAAGCAGAACAAGCCGATTTTGGCCCCTCTTAGACTCTGCAACTGAATTTGCTTTTGAATATATTAGCATATCTCGAGAATACATGATGAGATGCTTGTGTAAATTGATACATGTTCTACAATTTCTACACGAGTTAACAAAAATTGCAGTGCCCTTGATTTAGAGCATGCTCTATGATTAATGAACAAGCGGGTTCCATCGACTAAGTGGGTCCAAAAGAAACGTCATAACTTCTATTTTTCATTTTGATGTACAGAAATTATCAAACTTGATTACACATTAGATCTTTCTTTTATGTGAAGATTCATGGCAACTTCCAGTCCTACCTTCTCTTTTAAATTTTATTGTGAATAATTTGGAAATATCAAGTATAACTCCTGCATAGAATTAGTATATATGTAATATGGTTGTCTATATTCACTAAACTAATCATTTAATAATCCAGTCACTTATAAGTGTTGAACACAAAGTTGTGCCTTCCCTTGGAGATCTGCAATCCAAATAGTTGTAGGCATTGATTTTGAGGCAATGGAACAAGGTTACCATGTGATCTTCATAAGTTAGCTAACATGTTAGTTTCTTATGGTACTAAACTTGGTCTATTGCTTGATGTATTTTTGTTTGAAGTTTGCTTGATGTACATTTTTGTTTATCTGAAGAAACACGGGTACCCCTATGTTGCTTATGAGCTTCAGTATGAAATAAGGGCTCGTTTCTTGCGTCTAAGGTGAGATCTCTTAGTTTCAGACATGTTTAACACGTAAATGACATATTTGTCTACCGATTAAAACACTCAACCCCACACATGCTCATATATTTAATTTATGATAACATAAATAAAACAAAATGTGTTACTAGCAAAGAATACAACACACCTACCACACTCTGACAAATAGATTGTAGGCGGCGCGACGAAGCGCGCATGTCCACCTAGTATGAAGTAATAGTGTGCAAGTTTGTCTATATTCCAATACATACCGTAGTACTTACAATTTTACACTAATATTGATTCCAATGGATATGTATCTTGATGGGATCTTAATCTAATAGTATGTTACTCGTATCTTTTTTTTTTTGAAATGTGTCGTGGTACATTTAGTATCCTGATACAGAATTGATATGATTCCATCCCACACTTGTTCTAAACTAGGGATACAACGGCATGGGAAGCTGAAGATTAAAAGCATTCGTTGATTCGCTAGGTGAACTAAGTATATTTAAGTAACAGACCTTCCAATAGTTTGAGCATACAGTCAATTACCCATGTGTGTAGTGGCTTTGAAGTATATGGACCGGTCTTTTGTTTTGTGGGTTCATAATTTGTTACCTTTATGCTCGTATCATATGTTCGACTTAAGCCAAATCTATATGTATATCTATAATCATTTGAACACATGTACGACTCCCTCCCGAGCGGCTCTGGAGGCTCTCCCACCCCCAAACCCTAGGCAGCGCCTCCATCCCCCGCCCCTCTGGCCACCACCGCTGCCCTCACCGGCGGTGGTAGCGGCACTCTCCGCACCGAAGATAGCGGTTGGGATAGCGAGGTGCGACCCGATGATGTTTCTTGGGAGATGAGGAACGCCGGTGGGGGCACTGAGCGGCTCGGTTGTTTCCAGTCAGTGCCTAAGGCTCTCCATCGGTGCAGCGTCGAGGAGGAGGCGGTTCGCCCACAGCGCGTCTCCGGCGAGCAGGGCGGCAATCTAGGCCATCGGGGCCGGGTTCTGGTGCTTTGTCACATCCCAAAAAAAATCCAATTTTGGAATGTGAAATAAATAAAATAAGTTGGTTGAATCGTTTGGCTTTGTTGAAACTTCTCAAAGAAAAGAAACTTTTGATTTGATTTCCCTTCAAACTTGAATTCAAAAACTTTATATGAGGGAAGATAACATGACTTGTTCACTTTTGTTGATAAGGATTTTTCTATGCTCTATAAAATGAACATATGGTGTTGGATGATTTCTTGGTTTGCATTTTTTTTTTGTATCTAGGCCATCATAAAACCCTATATCCATTTTATAATGCCTAAGTAGCCCTATTTGCCAAAAAGGCACAAAATGATTTTTGTTTGGGTGATTGACATATGGCATGCATTTATGCATTTCATAAAACATCAAAAAATATTTCATCGCAAAAAACACTTTTGCAAAGACCCTATTTCAAATCCCTACTTTCTACCTATTAAGGTGTTTTTGAAGACTTCATGTTTGTATTTTCTAAATGGAGAGGAATATGTTTTCCTAGTAGTTCAACATAATCTTCTATATAGTATAAACAGGAGTCCCCTGCTAGCTGATTTCTCTGTCTTCTCGTGCGTCCACATCACCTCCTTTTCTCCAGTGCACGCTGCATGGCGCCAGTTCTCTTCCACTAGATTTAGTGGTGCGCCTTGACGCACGATCCCGATGTTTTTTTAGCCAATTTGGCAATTATAAGAGACCACAAATATTTATAAAATGATTGTCTGTAGTGTGAAGGCTCAAATTTGATAGACGATTGTCAAATAAGATTATGATGAGAGTTTAGGTGCATCAAAAGCTTGGTCGAGAAAATATGACAATGAGGACATCAGTCGAAGTTCATACTGGCGTGGTGAACCACAAAGTTTACATGTGTCAACATCTTGTGAATTATGTAGTAGTTGCAGCTAACAGTGGCTTTCCAGCATAGGAATACCTACACGATATTACACCCCAATAATTAATTTAGATCCTTAAAGTAAAAAACGATGTACATTTACACATCAGATGATCCAAAAGATTAGGACACGATGAGTTGTACCTCTGAGGATATGCATCCAAACGTTTCTTAAATTTTAAGAAAGTTCTGTCAACACCAAGACCGCTATTATATTCATATTTTTCTCCTTCCCATTTTTCTGCTTCATCATTTTCCATGTCCACTTCTGCCAAAACTGTTTCATTGCTACTTGAACATACATTGCTTTTGCCCCTTGATTGTTCCGTATCATCATAAATGTAGAGACAAGGAAGAACTGCGGAAAGAAAATTTCATGAGACAAAAACATTTGCACTTTACACTTACAGTAATGGACTAATGGGGTTTTTTTTTCCAGAAATTTTGCCCACCTGGTATACTCAGGTCATTTACTTTCTTCTTCACCACAACAATTCTAGTAGGGACATTATTAGCACGCTTTAATTTTCATCACCTTGTATACTCAAGTCATTCCACAGAACGTGAAGAAGGGGGCTCATTGGAGGAAATAGTTCCTTTGTTCTGGACCAACTCATCCCCATTACCATTTCTTTGTACTCCACTATGACACTTCCTCTTAGGATCTTCTGAACATCAGTACTCCACTATAATCTCCCTTCGCCGTGCCAGGGCGTCGAACAGCTGCGCCACGAATTCCTGCTACTCGGCCATCTCTGCAATACACAAATTGTGAAGATCATTTCAAAGTACTACAAGTAGGAGCAGTGTTGACAAAAAATTCAGACTGTTTTTCTTCCGACGCTTCAGAGAAACGCAAGAAAGAGCAAGCTGTAAGTTGCAAATGAGTGAGCTTACCAATGCAGTGGCCGAAGTTGGAGCAGAGGAGGAGTCCGTCGAGGGCGAGGCGGTCGAGGCACTTCTCTGCCTCCGGCCAGCTCCCCTGCGTCACCATGCTCAGGTTGAGGAACTGGAGGCCCCTTAGCGCACCGGCGGGTGCCGGTCATGATCCTATCCAGCCAGGGCCGCACCACAGGTGGCTTCGTCATCGACGCGATGTGCCTCAGCTCGGCATTGAACATGGACGACAGTCTGCCTTGGCCAGGCGTCACCACCGGCAGGAGCGCCGCTGCCGTCCTTGACGCTGTGGATGGCCACCTATGTCGCCATCGTGCCGGACGTCGAGTGTGGCCTCTAGGTACTCTTTCTTCTTGAAACGCGTGCTCACAACTTCATCGGTTTTATGTTTATTTTAGTTTACTCCAACAACTTATAAAAGCTCATTTACTCCTATTGCCCAGAGTAGCTCATAGGATAGACTGAAATGTACATCTACTATATTTCAAAACTATAGTACAATTCTAAGAGAATCATAGTACATAAACTGAACTTTACTGCACCGAAACTTCCAAAGCAAAAGGTACTACGCAGGACTTAGTGTGATCTAAACCAATAAACTAATAAGCTAGTCTCAGTCTAAATTACATAGAACAGATCACATGCATTCAAGTTTTTTATAGGGCACACTTAAAAATTAGATAGCCATATATATGAATGTTCACACAATAAAAGGTTCCAAGTCTAAATTACGAACATCTATTATTTTGTTTCAAGCATTGCATAATAGCTAATAAGTAAAAGTATGGGAAGGGAGCGGAACTGCATGCACAACTTGAGCACTGAAGTTTATTTAAAAAAATCAATGGAAATTAAAAGTTATTCCTTGGAACCATGGTTGAGATGGATCAACTAATTCTATCAAGGAAAAGGCAATCATGGGATTAACTCACACCTAAATGGGACCATCAGCCTGTAGATAGCCTGTGACATTTTTTTTGCTTTGGAGGTGCAAGGATATAGGGAAGAGCTGAAACTAATGCTATATCTTACGGTACAATAATGTTGTAGTACAAATTTTCAAACCAAGGAAGCACAAATATAGTGAAAAGGACCGCCAAGATAACATATTTCATTTGTAACATAGCATTACTTCACAGCCATTAAACTTGTTTTGACTTACAAATTATCAAGATGAAGACATGAGTGCACACAAAATTGACTTGATCATACATGACGGTCTAACCATGGCAGGAAAAAAATCACCATCAAGCAAGGGACTGAAAATACCATTTGAATTAATCCCCTGTCGAGTACTTTTCAGTGGATCTACAAACAAACAATAACAATATGATCTAAAATTAAATCAGAGACTTTGGAAACAAGCACTGTTCTGGGTCATGGATAAGTATGCAGTAAGTATCCCCAAATAAATTCTTAGATTAAAGTACATCCCCTCAATGACAAAATAAAAGTAATTATAACTGAACCTGGTATAAACTGGAAGATATCGGACATCAAATCTCCAGGTGACGCACTCTAAATAACATGCGGTGATTTGTATACATAGCATCATCATCATTAAAGAATATTCAGACATAAATAAGGGTAATCTTTGACCATAGCATCCTACATGTTATGTACATGACTTTCAATGAATGGATACATAAGGACATCAACAGAAATGAATTTTAGAAATAAATGACAACTTTTTGCCTTAGTATCCTATGTGCGCAACCAGAAAACAATACGGTAGCCTTCTCCAATATTTTCTCTAGGCACAGAAAGAGTACGACATGTCAGGCCACATGACACCATCATATGGTTAATCATCAATGAACCACAAGTAATTGTATACTTTTTATTTGTCAAGACCTTAAATAAGGGTGCCAACGACAACTATTGAAATCCATCACCTCAAATTGTTTCTTTCAAAATGTGGAGTACCTGCAGGGGAATATGATAATCCAAATACTAATCTCAACCAGATCCATTTGAAATGCACTTCAAAAACATCCTCTTCAGGTTCTGAAAATTATCTCAAACCAAGCAATAGATATACCTAGAGTAGCATGTGAAAAATCTCAATAATCGACCACACAAAATTATTGCGGTTGTTTCTTCACCTAAACAGAGCAAGATATAGAGAAAGACACAGAAGTTTGCATTGAGCATACCTGACTTTAACCAAGTCATGTTTTGAGAGATGTTGAATTTTGGTCTGTTTCTGACAACTAAAGAATCTTGGTGGAATTGAACCACCTTCCTTCCGAGATTTAAGCATACACTAAGAATCCATGGAGAATCTCTCCAAACAGAGAAAAGATCCACCGTTGTAACACATAAGCAAGAGCAGATGATTACCATCAGTGCATAAACATTAGGAGAAATACAAGTAACAAATACTTAGAGCTGGCAAAAAAGCAAGCTGCTATCAATTTTAAAACTATATGTTAGTGATTTTTATTTTTTAGTCACCGTGACTGGGTTACATGCTTAGTATACATATGTAATGCAGAGTACCAAAAGGTCTGAAATGATATTGCAGAACTCATAGCTGCGAATGGTAAGAACATACTATGATTTAATCATCAAGATGGACTGTAATTTTTTCTGCGTCTTGCTACCAACTAAGGGCAAAAACAAACATAAAAAACACGATGGGGGACAACACAGGTTGCCAAATCATTCTCTACTATGTAGATATACATGTACCTGAGAAAACACATATATCCGAAATGACAATCATTTGGTCTATCACGTGCACACAATGTGTGTTGAAGAGTCGAAGATTTGTAGATAACATGGACAAAGAGCCCAAACCATGCCTCGTACAAAACATACCAGCAGAAGAAGCCTCTCGTACCAGCGGACAGTACATGCAGGCTAACACTAAAATGAACATCATTCAAATACAACGGTGCCGCCCTCCCTTTGTACAGCAACATGATAAAGAGAGAAATCTGAACCTTGATACATAACATATCAACATTAAAAAATGAAGTGGAAAATGCTACAAGGTAGAGAAATCTGAACCTTGATACATAACATATCAACATGATAGAGAGAGAAATCTGTCGGTCGGGAAATTGGCTTATTGTTCCATTGTTGATGCATGGCATGCCCCTCTGAATCATAAATCTGGCTAGTAGTACCTTTTGTGGTCATGCTCCTTCTTCGTGATCCATGTTCCGACTTGCTCTTATCCGTATTTTTGCTTGTAAAGTAAAAAAGAGAAAATTCCAACAAATATCCTACACTCGGAAGAAAGGTCAGCTCAATGAGAAGCCTTACTTTCTGAATGGCACCTTCAATAGGTGGCTCATCAATTTTCTAGGCAGAAAGACAAACAAATAAAAGATTAATACATGTTGTAGGAGAACAAAAAATTAAATGGAAATAGGCAGAGGAGGGGAGAAGCTTCGGTGAGAACTCACCATTTTCATCCTAGGCAGCTCCACCTCGCCGTTCGGCCAAGCATTCTCGTGGAAGATTTTGTTTCTCTGATGTGCTGAGCCACTAGAGTGTGCTGCGATGCTGCCAACAGCTATCGACCATTCCTCGCAGTGACGGCACGGCTCGTAGCATCCTGCGCTGCTCCCGGCAATCAGTCAAGAGACAGTTAATCAGGAACAAATCACTAGACTCTCCTCTGACCAAGAACAACTTCCAAGTGACAATCCAAGAAACGCATTGCAATAAATTTTGGCCGTGCTCCCACCCAACAAGGCTCCACCCCCACATATCTAAAAAATATTAGGTAGTCAACACACACACACACAAGAAATTGGATGGCAGAACAATCACCTGACGAGAACACCTTAGCAGAGATCCAAGATCCCGCCCTACCGCAGCGCCATGACGTCGTCCGGCCAGGACCCTCGCCTTTGCCCTCCGAGGCGAATGTCCGAAGCCTCCTGGAATCCTAGCTCTATGCGGCTCCTGCACGGGGGGCCTTGATCCATGCGGTGGCTGCCGCCTGCCACCGTCCGTTCCTCGCAGCACGGCATGGCGTGCAACACACATGCACTGCTCTCGGCAATGGAGACGATGCGAGCTCGATCGTCGGAGGGATTGGCGGTGGACGCACGCTGGGAGAGGAAGGGATGGGAGGAAGAGAGACCAGGCATGAGAAGTGGGCAGATGGTGGCCAGGGAGGCGGAGCGGCGCCGGCCGCCACAAGCGGGAGGAGAAGAGGAAGCCAGTGCGGGAGAACGAGAAGAGGAGGCGGCTAGGGTTTGTGGCTTTGTGCCGTGATTTTTATAGGATTGTGGTAAAAAAAGATCTACGGCTTGGAGCAACTTAGGGACTAATCGAAGGGCTAGTTAAATCTGATTTCTGTGGAGGCTCGGTGAGGTCGCGCCGTTTACATCTTTAGATATACGTGCTCTGTGGCCAAAGTTGAGACGACAAAAGATACGGAGTAGGGAAAACGCTCGTCGTAGAACAAGTAGTACTCCTACAGTAGATTGTATTGCCACATCACCGTACGTATCGAACGTATTGGCAACATTTAACAAGTTTGTTTTCACTTATCTTGTGGTTTCACAGGAGGTGATTCATCTGTATCTCCGCCCAAGTCTATCGACGCGTAATATCTGCTAGCTGATGTGGATGTTCTATCCCCGCCAAAGGAAAAGAAGGGAGCTCTTGGCATATCATCTATAGCTAGTTTATAGCTAATATGTACAATATATAGCTATAGAATAGTACTATTTTTTCAATATATGACCCACTTGACACTCTCACAAAGTATCTAGGAGCATGTGTTGTAGCTGGCTCTTATTCTACAGCCAGCACATCTTCTCTCTCGTCCAACTCAGCACAAATATAGTATTTAAATCCTTATAGCCTGCTGACTGTATCTTACTACCTCCGTCCCAAGGCTTAAGGTATAATTTTTTGAGAAAGTCAAACTATGTATAGTTTGACCAAGTTTTTTTTTAAAAATATTAATATTTATAATATGAAATATATATCCTTAGATACATCATGGAACATATTTTTACGTGGTATCTATATAATATCATAGTTGTTGTTAGTTTTTTTAAAAAGTTTGGTCAAACTTTTCGTAGCTTGACTTTTCAAAAAATTATATGCCTTAAGCCTTGGCACTTTACGAGTATTATATTTGCTCTAAGTAAAGTTAAACACGATCGGGAGCACGTGGTGCAAGTGTTAAGCTGGATATAGCCTGCACTTTAGGTCTTTAGCCCGTGTCCTTGCGAGATCTTGCTCCACGTGCTTTTCATACGTGGGCATCTAGATTCGACATGCTACTCTCTCCGTTCCGTAATATGAGATGTTTCAACTTTTATGAAATAAATATATCTATACGCGTTTTAATGTGTGGTTTACTCCAAACCTACGTACTAAAAGATGTCTAGATAACGTAGCAAGAGAAGAGAAAAGCTCTTCAGGAGGCGGTGGCAAACCCATCTAGGGTTCCTTCTCTCCGCCGGTGACGCCATCGGTCCGTCCTGTCTCCGGCGGCCTTAGGGTCCTGGAGGCGTGACGGACCATGATCTCTCGCCGGCGGGAGGTTTCAGTGTTTTAGTTTAGAATATTTTCAGTGTCTTTTTAGGACGTTAAGGCGGCGGCTACGTCCTGAGGTCAGAATAAGGTCCTTCCCGCCCTATCCTTGCTCTGGTGGTGCGTCCATTAGTGGAAAACGGGCCTCCAGTCCTGGCCCGTAAGGGGCTTTAGTCCCGGTCCTAGTAACCGGGACTGGAGGGGCGGGACTAAAGGCCCACCCACTAGTCCCGGCCCTCTTACCAGCCAGGACCAATGGGCATCCACGTGGCTGTCTCTACGGGCGCTGGGTGCCCCCCCCCCCATTAGTCCCGGTTCGTAATACGAACCGGGACAAATGATTCTCTGCCGCGACAGAATTTTAGGCACTTTCTCTGCCGCGGCAGAGAATTCAATTTGTATCATTTTTTTCATTTCAAAATAGTTTTCTACGCTACCACATATCGTATATGTTCGTGCATACATAAGATAACTTCTCTTAAGATCGAGCATACAAATATATACATGATAGTTACACATGGAGATCACAATTATCGGGACTAGAGCCCGTCTATTCAATTACACGGTCGGGGATCATCGACGCCTATTCACACTAAATTCTCCGGCGTCATCTATCATCTCGTTCATCAAGAATCCTGCCAGTTCTTCAGCAATTACTACTACGCGTTGCTGTGGTAGGAGCTGATCCCGCATTTTCTCGAACTATATAAAAAAGGAGACCAATATGAATATCAATCATGATAACAAAAAGTGACGGTAATAAAAATAATGTTATGAATGTATTGCTTACATCGACTCTATAATTATTCAGCTCACTAGTAAACGTGCGAATGAACTCGCAAACGTAGAATCCACATAGATTCGTCTTCGGTGGCTGCCTCGCGCACTTTACGAGAATAGAATTCAATCAAAATAATAATCCAGCATCATAATTGTATTGAAACTAGAAGTAAAGAGATGCGCGTACTACTTACCGAGGCCGGCTTAAACGCCAGCTTCTCACCAAAGTCATCCGTAACCGCACTCTTGAACTGGTTCCAAACCCTACCCGGTAAAAAAATAAATGAGTTATTTATTACATGATATCTCAGGAAATCAACGAAAGAGACCGATGTAGCGCGAAAATTACCACTGGAGCATGTCCTGCATGTCTCTAAACATTTCCAGGGGTCTCTTTAATGGGTCCATGACTTCAACTCTTCCCTTATCAAGTTGAATGTCCATGAGAATCCAGTGGAAACTGTACACGTTTATATATACACCAGTAACTCATCAATTACACTTAACATCGAGTAAACAAAAAAGAATGTGTACAATAGAGTAAGACCCTCACGCGAAATTGTAAGGAAACAGTATATGGTCACAGAAATTTTGCTCCGTTAGAAACCTTAGAAGGTTTTCCTGCGTGTCCTCGGGTTTATCCTTTAGCGTCTGACAATGTATTTTATCTGGGTCAATGAACCCAACACTAAAGATTGACCTTCTTTTACATTCCATGATCTTCATCCTGCATAATAATAGAGTACAAAAGGATATAATTAGGATAATTACATGCAATGAACTGAACAACTGAAAAAATGAACAACTTATATATAGACAATGAATTCAACAACTTACAGACAACAGCAACTCATGAGACTTTTGTCGAGGGCGTCAAAAATGTATAACTGGAAGAGTTCTGGAAACTCAACATGGACCTCTTCTTATCGGAAGTAGTAGTCATGTGGGACTTTTGCCACGATCATTATTCTCTCCTGCTTTACGGCTTTCAAGTATCATTTATGTAAACTCCGCATTTGTGTTGGCAGTTGTTGGAACTGCTCAAAGCTGACTAGAGGCTTCCCTGGGACATATGTAGGGACTACCTGAGCCTTGGGTAACTTGTCGTCCTAGGAACCTAGCAATTCCTCAACAGTCACATTCATAGAGGCCGCAAGCTTCGCAGCTTCTTCCATATTCTGCTGGGGAATGTCATGGGATACCACCTTGAGGGGTGGGGTCGATTTTTTGGCCTGTTCCCCGAGCTGGGGGACGTCCTTTCTTTTCCCGGTTGCACTTTGACTTGATGATTTGCTCCCGCTTGCACTTCTACTTGATTTGCTCTTCTTCATTTCCTTCTGAAGTGTGCGTCGACAGTTGATGACCCACAAGTATAGGGGTGTATCGCAGTATTTTCGAGGGAAGTGAAACCCAATTTATTGATTCGACACAAGGGGAGCCAAAGAATACTTATCAGCCTTAATAACTGAGTTGTCAATTCAGCTGCACCTAGAAACAATCTTGCCCATAGCAGTTTATCAGTAGCAACAGTTTTGTAGTAGGAATAGTAAAATGTGAGCAATAAAGGAAAGACAGGTAGTAACAAAGCGATGTGAAATGGGATTCGAGTGCGATAGGCATAGGGATGGATGGACGGGCGTTGCATGGACAAGACAATTCACATAGCAATCAGAACATAAGGCATTTGCGGATAAATAAGATAAAGCACCCAAGTACTAGACAATCTTAGACATGTGTTCCATATATAGTCATACGTGCTCGCAATGAGAACTTGCACAACATCTTTTGTCCTGCCAGCCCGTTTGCAGCAGGGCCTCTAGGGAACTACTGGCAATTAAGGTGCTCCTTTTAATAAAGCACCAGAGCAAAGCATTAACACTCCGTGAACACACGTGATCCTCACATCAAAGCCTTTCCCTTCCGGCTACCCCGATTTCTGTCACTTCGGGACCATAGGTTCCGGACAACGACGTGTGTATACAACTTGTAGATAAGACCCAAAACAATACTATCATAATGAATCAATAATAATTTCAGATCTGAAATCATGGCACTCGGGCCCTAGTGACAAGCATTAAGCACAACAAAGTTGCAACAAAGTCATAAAGCACTAATAGAGATACTAGGCACTATGCCCTAACAATCTGATGCCATTACATGAACGATCTCATCTAATCCCTACCATCCCCATAGCCTACAACGGGGGATTACTCACTCATAGATGGAGGAAACATGGATGGTCGATGAAGATGATGGTGGATATCGATGGAGATGGCTCTAGGGGCACTTCCCCGTCCTGGCAGGGTGCCGGAACAGAGACTTTCTGTCCCCTGAATCTCCCCTTCAGTGGCGGCGGCACAGCGGAACTTTTCGTGGAAAAACGTCGAACCCCCCGAAGTTTTTAGGTCAGAAGGCTTCTTATAGGCGAAGAGGGAGACCGAGGGGGTGCCTGGGGCCACCACACCAGGCCCTGGCGCGGCCAGGCCTAGCCTGCCTCGGGGTGTGGCCAGCCCCGACCCTCCTCCGCCTCTCGTATTCTGCTCGTGAGTCTTCGGAAAAATAGGCACTTTGGCTTTTGTCCCGTCCAATTCGAGAATATTCATTTTCGACTTTCCGGAACCAAAACAGCAGAAAACAGGCACTGCATCGTGGCTCTTGTTAATAGGTTAGTCCAAGAAATCATATGAAAAGTACTCCAAAGTTGGAACAAAACACAAGAAAGTAGATAAAAACAAGCATGGAGCATCAAAAATTATAGATACATTTGCAATGTATCAACATCCCCAAGCTTAACTCCTGCTCGTCCTCGAGTAGGTAAGTGATAAAAAGCAATAATTTTTGAGGTGACATGCACCATCAAAGACTTGATCAAAGTATTTGCAAAACTCAAAGCTGGGATCAAAGTACTTCAATCATAACATGAAAGACAAAGTTCTAGCAATAAGCAAAGAAACTATGATACAACATGAAAAGGCACAAACAAAAGATTCATGAATAACATGCTTTGCAAGACGTTTGTTTGTTTCGCATAAAGAAAACATAGCATAAAAGTATTCAGCCTGTCCCTCAATAGAGTAGCAAATATAAATGCATAGGACACCTTCAAAGTTCATAAGAGTGACTAGATAAATAGTTTCAAACAAGCAATAACAAGTTATGCATCAATCAACTAGTCTTGGGACAATGCACATAGAACTAAGAATGGCCACTATGCTCTCAAAGTAGTGCATAAAGATAGAAGGTGGAGACTCAATATAATGGTGGAAGAAAGACCTTTTGTAAAAGGAAGTAGGGATTCAAGTCTCATAAAGAGCTTCCAAAAATTATGGTACTTATAGCTTTCAGCTCTCATTGCCCCTATCATAAGCATCTTGAAGGTGATTAAGTTTAAAGTGACACAACTAAGAGGATATGCTTGACAAGTTATAAACCGAAATCTCATGCCCCTTACTTACGAAGACCGATCCTCATGCTACTCAGCTTCAGTCACGAGTAAGCTCTTGTCATTTTAAGTATATGTGTATCATTAAGAACCACCAACGGGGTACCCCTTGCGCATGATACGGGAGCTTTCCCATAATCAAAATGACAAGGCAAGCAGACAATGAGCATCTCAGCGATCTTTTTATTTGCTATTTGCATAGGTTTTTATTGAGGATGCTTCATAGAGTGCTCACTATGGTGATGCTACAAGTTTCCACCATGATTAGGCATGGCTTAGGGTAGCAGCCCAGGCGCGTTTCTCTAACACATATACAAACTCCATGATCTTACAAGTTCCACTTTTATTTTACACCGCCGGGATCCGTAAGCAAAAGAACATAATATCAATGGGGTACAAAGTACAAGTGCAATGTTGAAAGCGTTCCCCATGGTACATGGTTCTGCTAATTTCAACTTATAAAGCGCAAGCATATACGCAACAAAGAAGGACCCAATGGTTCAAGTTTATTATATGCAAAAAGTAAAGTGTGATCAAGTTCGTGAGAGCTTTAATCACTAGATTTCTCATAACAAGTTTAATTTGGAAGGTAAACAAAAGCATGAATATACTTGGAATAGCATAAGCTAGTAGGTAGTTATGGTTGACTCTTTGGAATAACTTGGTTTAGGGAGTTGGATGCATGAGTGGAACTCATACTTGGTTGTGGAGGCTAGCAAAAGACTGGGAGCGACAAACTAAGAGAGCAATAATGGCCATAATCATGCAGAGCGACAAAACATCATTGATCAAAGCATAAAGTGATACTACAAGTTGAAAACTAAAGGATCATAAAGGCTATGGTGACTTGAGATAGTGATAACATGTTGTGAGCATGTGCCAAGTCAACCCAAATAAAGCATCAAAGGAGAATACCACTATACTATGCTTTAATATGCTAAAACAACGTATGATTCATCCAAGGCACATTAAGCAATCTCAATTGTTTATAACAAGTCATGCTACAGCAAATAATACAAAGTATAAAGCTAAAGCAATATCAAGCACGGCATGACGAAGCATAGCCACAGTCAAAAACGAGCTCTTTTTACCACATAAGCATGAACTTTCCTACTCTTTTCCAAACCAAACCAAACTATTTGCACACCAAAGTGTGAAAGAGGGGGTCCAACCAACTTATTCAGAAAACTAAGCAAACCAAGCAAACTAAAAACCAAAACAAAAACGAAAAAGAAAACGCTCCAAGAGAAACACAACTGTGCACGAAACAATAAAAATGAAGCGTTTGGAAGAAACCTGAAATTTTTATTGATGAAGAAGGGGATGCCTTGGGCATCCCCAAGCTTTGACGCTTGTACTTCTTGGATATTTCTTGGGGTGACATGCGTGGCATCCCCAAGCTTGAGCTTTAGTCCATCCTTCATCTCATTACTCATTCTTTCCATACACCTGAAATTTTTCCTTCATACAAAACTTCACACAATCTCATTAGCAACATTAGTGCACTTAAGATAAATAAGTCTTAAGGTTCAGTTATAACACCAAATAAACTTCAATTAGAACACTAGCTACTGTAGCACTTCCCTCAAAAAGCTCAATTCCCGAAAAGAACTCAAGAAGGAACTAACAAGAAGCAAATGCAGAAAATGGCAGAAATTTGTCAAAACAGACCAGCAGGTAAAGACAAAAAAATTCGAAGACCTTCTGTTGCTCAAATCAAAAAGTGTTGAACTAACGAAAGTGAGATAACAACCTAGGGCAGAAGCACAAACAATTACAGCTCAATCCGACGTACAGAACTCTCTCAGGAATTTTTACGGTGAAGCACAAAAATCTGTTTCGGGACAGCAACTTTTCCAATCATTACTTCACTCTCATTAGAGGTTACTCTTGGCACAAAAAGCAAATAAAAAGGATAAGGAGCGGTTATTACTGAAGTAATAACTTCCAAGACTCAACTAAAACTCTTGGGTTATCTCCCAACAAGTACTTTTCTTTAACGCCTTTAAGTTAGGCAAAAGCAAAAACTGAAAATGGATAAAATAGAAGTAAGCAGAGATAATCATGGTGAAAACATTGTTTTGTTCAATGAAATCCTTTTGTTAACAAGGTTGATCAGGTCTTGTTACCAAAACAATTCCATATGAGACAAAACTTTGTATCCCACTAATGATTATGTTACCTCAACCTTGATAGAAATGGTCCCAATCATAATAGTTTCAAAATTTTCTCTTGGCATGGGACAATATATTTCTCCAACTTGGATGCCCTCAACATGTTCAATTGAATTCAAGCCATAAGTCCTTTCAATCTTCTTGGGGAAATAGACAATGTGTTCATTGAAGGTCACCTTTCCTTGATTACAATTAATAACAACTCCTGCAGTATTTAAGAAAAGGTCTCCCAAGAATAATAGACATAATATCATCTTCAGGCATAATAGTTTGAGAGGATGCTCTCATAAGAAATATGAGTTAAAGTAAAAGAGAGCATCAAGAAGCAAATTCAAAACACATTTAAGTCTAACCCACTTCCTATGCATAGGAATCATGTATGCAAATAAATTCACAAAGAACAAAGTGACAGGTATTAGGAAGATAAAACAAGAGTAACTTCAAAACTTTCAGCACATAGAGAGGTGTTTCAATACCATGAAAACTTCTACAACCATATTTTCCTCTCTCATAATAATTTTCAGTAGCCTCATGAATAAACTCAACAATATAACTATCACATAAAGCATGCTCTTCATGATCTACAAGCACTAGAGCTTTATCATAAACACCTTCAAAAGAAACCTCGGGAACATAACATTCATCCTCTTTTAGTAAGCATGGAGGACAATCAAATAATGTAAGGGATAAAGAGTTACTCTCATTAGAAGGTAGGCATGGGTAGCTAATCCATTCTTCCTCCTTTTGTTCATAACTCTCCTCCTCTTTTTCATCTAATGAGATTTCAGGTTCATCAATTTCTTCTTCCATAGGAGCCTGCAAGGCATTAGTCTCTTCCATTTGTGGAAAGCATTTATTAAAATACTCAAGAATATAGCCATTTTCATCCTTGTAATTATCAAAGCAAAATTTAAGCATACCATACACCTCATATTTGTAAGGTGAATCATCAATATTTTCAAGCAACCTAGCAAGTTCAAAAGCACCCTTCCAAGCAATAAATTCTTCAATTTGTTCCGCATCATAAAAGTGAACAAGATATTGGGTATTTCTAGCTTTTATTTCTTCAAAAATTCCTATATGTTGAGAGAAAAACCTTATCCATTAAGAGATGGAACTTCAAGAGCAGCTAGGTCTAGAGGGAAGTTGTGAGCATTACGTTCGTGCATTACTTCCATACCAAGATTAGCGCGGTTGATGATATCAGCCCAAGTATTAATAACACGACCTTGACTATCAACTACAGATTGGTTGAAATTGAAACCATTTAGGTTGAAAGCCATAGTACTAATACCTAAAGCAGTGAACCAGATCCCTACTACAGGCCAAGCAGCCAAGAAGAAGTGTAAAGAACGAGAGTTGTTGAAACTAGCATATTGGAAGATTAATCGGCCGAAATAACCATGAGCAGCCACAATATTATAAGTCTCTTCCTCTTGACCAAATTTGTAACCCTCATTAGCAGATTCATTTTCAGATTCCTTTAGCATAGGAAGATATGGTATCATTATCACTATACTCACATTGAAAAGGGAGGTGTTTATACCTCTTTCTGCAACAAGACTCATCACAGCAACAAGTAACATTATAAGTAGAGCACACATTTCTAGCAATGGTATACAATCTATCAATTTGTTCCCATAAGTGTTTCCCTTTTTGTGACAAGCGGTGTTCCTTATAATAATATTTTTGAACCCACCTTGCCAATAAGCTTCAGTTTCAAAGAAACCAACCATTGACAACAAGCATGATAAAGCAAGACAATAACAGACCAACGAAAATAACAACTAGAGTAGGAACTAATTTTTTTTTGTATTTTTGATAAAGAAACAAGCAAACAAGGAGAAAGATAAACTTAGCTTGAACAATAGTGAATCCAAGTGAACTCGATAAATAAAGCTATGCTCCTCGGCAACGGCGCCAGAAAATAGTCTTGATGACCCACAAGTATAGGGGGTGTATCGCAGTATTTTCGAGGGAAGCGAAACAATCTTAGTTGTCAAGGGGAGCCAAAGAATACTTATCAGCCTTAATAACTGAGTTGTCAATTCAGCTGCACCTAGAAACAATCTTGCCCATAGCAGTTTATCAGTAGCAACAATTTTGTAGTAGGAATAGTAAAGTAACAGTAGCAATAAAGCAAAGACAGTAGTAACAAAAGCAGAAAACAGTGGGATTCGAGTGCGGTAGGCGTAGGGATGGATGGACGGGCGTTGCATGGACAAGACAATTCACATAGCAATCAGAACATAGGGCAATTGTAGATAAATAAGATAAAGCACCCAAGTACTAGACAATCTTAGGCATGTGTTCCATATATAGTCATACGTGCTCGTAATGAGAACTTGCACAACATCTTTTGTCCAGCCAGCCCGTTTGCAGCGGGGCCTCTAGGGAACTACTGGCAATTAAGGTGCTCCTTTTAATAAAGCACCGGAGCAAAGCATTAACACTCCGTGAACACACGTGATCCTCACATCAAAGCCTTTCCCTTCCAGCTACCCCGATTTCTGTCACTTCAGGACCATAGGTTCCGGACAACGACGTGTGTATACAACTTGTAGATAAGACCCAAAACAATACTATCATAATGAATCAATAATAATTTCAGATCTAAAATCATGGCACTCGGGCCCTAGTGACAAGCATTAAGCACAACAAAGTTGCAACAAAGTCATAAAGCACTAATAGAGATACTAGGCACTATGCCCTAACAATCTGACGCCATTACATGAACGATCTCATCCAATCCCTACCATCCCCATAGCCTACAGTGGGGGATTACTCACTCATAGATGGAGGAAACATGGATGGTCGATGAAGATGATGGTGGAGATCGATGGAGATGGCTCCGGGGGCACTTCCCCGTCCCGGCAGGGTGCCGGAACAGAGACTTTCTGTCCCTCGTATCTCCCCTTCGATGGCGGCGGTGCTGCCGAACTTTTTGTGGAAAAACGTCGAACCCCCCGAAGTTTTTAGGTCAGAAGGCTTCTTATAGGCGAAGAGGGAGACCGAGGGGGTGCCTGGGGCCACCACACCAGGCCCTGGCGCGGTCAGGCCTAGCCCGCGCCTGGGGGGGTGTGGCCAGCCCCTGGCCCTCCTCCGTCTCGTATTCTGGCTCCGTGAGTCTTCTGGAAAAATAGGCACTTTGGCTTTTGTCCCGTCCAATTCCGAGAAAATTCATTTTCTGACTTTCCTGGAACCAAAAACAGCAGAAAACAGGCAGCTGGCACTATGGCTCTTGTTAATAGGTTAGTCCAAGAAATCATATGAAAAGTACTCCAAAGTTGGAACAAAACACAAGAAAGTAGATAAAAAGAAGCATGGAGCATCAAAAATTATAGATACATTTGCAATGTATCAATAGTCATCTGGCTTATGGTGCAAGTCATATTGCGATTTTGTGTTCAGAAAAGAAAGTGCATACGCTTTTTGCTTCCTTCTGAAGTGTGCGTCGATAGTCAGAAGGGACCTCCGATTCAGCCACGCTGCTTCTCCGCTGAGATGGGACGGCGGTAATATCGAGTACAGGATCTTGCAGGCGCGCTGCTCCTCGAAGTTCGTCAATCTGTTGCTGATGCATTCGAAGTGTTCCTAGCAACTCGGTGAACCTGTCTCCCTCCTCCTCCTGCCGTCGCCTATTTGCTCTCTCTCGGCTCCTATAAGTATCTCTGTCTTTGGGAAACCCCATCTCCCACGTATAACTAGGGCCAAGTCCTCGTACACGTCCTCCGCGTTCGTCAGTCCCGAGGACCTTTGTCAGCAAGTCTTTCTCTCTATCGGGACGGAACTTTGTTGTCCCCGCTTTAATCTCCTTCACCACTTTCTGCCATGTATCCTGGGGTATCCTAATCCTGTCACAGCAAATAAGGTCCCCTGTACTTTCGTCATACTCACTCCCATGCCCAAGGAACCAATTCCTTGGCCTCAGATCCCATTCTTCACGTATTGGTTCTGGAGTGATCCCTTTAGCAAGCAGCTCATTCTCTTTAGCATCCCACTTTGGCATGGCAGCCGCGTAGCCCCCTGGCCCCAGGTGATGGTGATATTTCTTCATCGCGACATTTTTCTTGTTTTTTTCCGACATTTCCATAGCAGGTTGTGACTCCTTGTACTTCACAAAGCATCCTAGTTAGCCTGCTGCTTCATTAGATAGCATTCAAATTTAGGAGTCTTCTTCGTCTTCTGATACTTTTGCCATAATGCTTTATTCCAGTTCTTGAATAGTTCGGCCATCTTCGTAAGAGTCCACTGCTTGACTTTCTTCCTCAATGCAGCTGTGTCGGCATCATCCTCACATTCTGGCAGGGTGAAATGTGTCATGAGGTCATTCCAAAGACCCTCTTTGCACCTGTCGGCGACATACTCACCCTCTTTCACCCGTTTGGTCTTATTCCACTCTCGAACGGTGATCAGGATGTGATCCCTAACCATAACTCCGCATTGTTGTTTAAATAGAGTTTTAGCCTTTTCGGGTTCCAACAGTTCACCCCGTGGTGATACCCGCGTAATTGTATAACGCGTAGATGCGTCCAACTTTTTGGCCGGGCCTCGTTTCAAATATTTTTGCTCGATGTGGAGGCCTAAGAGAAGAACCATTTGTCAATTTATATATATATACAACTCAGTTAATGCATCTACTGATCACCAGACTTCATATATATACCTCGCTGTCGGCTTATCCACCACCGGAGTCGTCGGCTTCTCCACCACTAGAGTCGTCGGCTTCTCCTTGATCATTTCGGTCGACCTCCTCTCCCTCACCGGAGGGGTTCAGATAAATTGACGGAGATTCGGGTGGATCAACATGGGGGGTGTCGTTGATCATATCCTCGAGAATTTCTTCTTGTGCTAGGTCTCTCTGGATTGAATCCATAGTTTTCTACAAAATGCACACAATAACATTTTTCATTCAATATTGCTGCATAAAATAATACTAAACAATAATATGAACACGCAATTTGCTACAATAATACTAAACAATAGCAAAATTCTAGTGATGCCCTAACCCTAACCCTAAGTCCGGGGGCCCGCGAGCACTACCACATTAACCCTAAGTCCAGGGGCCCGCGAGCACTACCACCCTAACCCTAAGTCCGGGGGCCCGCGAGCACTACCACCCTAACCCTAAGTCGGGGGCCCGCGAGCACTACCACATTAACCCTAAGTCCGGGGGCCCGTGAGCACTACCACCCGAACCCTAAGTCCGGGGGCCCGCGAGCACTACCACATTAACCCTAAGTCCGGGGGCCCGCGAGCACCACCACCCTAACCCTAAGTCCCGGGGCCCGCGAGCACTACCACATTAACCCTAAGTCCGGGGCCCACGAGCACTACCACCCTAACCCTAAGTCCGGGGGCCCGCGAGCACTACCACCCTAACCCTAAGTCCGGGGGCCCGCGAGCACTACCACCCTAACCCTAAGTCCGGGGGCCCGCGAGCACTACCACATTAACCCTAAGTCCGGGGGCCCGCGAGCACTACCACCCTAACCCTAAGTCCGGTGGCCCATGAGCACCACCACCCTAACCCTAGGTCCGGGGCTCATGAGCACTACCACCCTAATCCTAAGTCCGGGGCCATGAGCACTACCACATTAACCCTAAGTCCAGGGCATGAGCACTACCACCCTAACCCTAAGTCCGGTGGCCATGAGCACCACCACCCTAACCCTAAGTCCGGCTGCCCGCGAGCACTACCACCCTAACCCTAAGTCCGGGGGCCCGCGAGCACTACCACCCTAACCCTAAGTCCGGGGGCCCGCGAGCACTACCACCCTAACCCTAGGCCCGCAAGCACTACCACATTAACCCTAAGTCTGGGGGCCCGCGAGCACTACCACCCTAACCCTAAGTCAAGTGGCCCGCGAGCACCACCACCCTAACCCTAAGTCCGGCTGCCCGCGAGCACTACCACCCTAATTCCTATATACAAATATTTCCTATATACAAATAATTCCTATATACAAATATTTTCTATATACAAAAAAATTCTATATATAAATATTTCCTATATACAAATATTTCTATATACAAATATTTCCTATATATAAAAATATATTTCCTATATACAAATAATTCTTATATACAAATATTTCTATATACAAAAAATTTCTATATACAAATATTTCCTATACACAAAATATTTCCTATATACAAATATTTCATATATACAAATATTTCTATATATACAAATAAATTTCCTATATACAAATAAATTTCCTATATAAAAATAAATTTCCTATATACAAATAAATTTCCTATATACAAATAAATTTCCTATATACCAGTGAGGGGAGGGGCGAGGTCGGGGCTGTGGCGGAGCTCGTGGCGGCGTGGGTGGCCGCGGCAGCATAGGGAGGTATGGTGGCCGGGTCGATCAGCCCGGGAGGCGTGACGCGGGGAGGAGCTCGTGGCGGCGAGGGGAGGCGCGACGCGGGGAGGTCAGCCGGGGAGGCGCGGCCGAGGACGGCGCCGGAGATTTGGCAGCCTGGTAGTGTAACACAGCTCCTCGCGATGTGCTTCCTTCGGTAGATGGATTCGACCAGGAAAGAAGCGGCGCATTAAATATGTCAACACCCGGATTTTTAATCCCAGATGCCCGTTATGCCATACCTCGCAATCCTAGGATTACCATTTTTGCGAGACATAACGGATTGGATATCATAGTACATCATCCATTACAAACCATACATAAGGTTTTACACAAATAAGGGTCTCATGATCCAGTCTTTAATACAACAAGCAGCGGAAATAAACGATAGCGTAGCAGTAGGGTCCATCTTCAGGGGCACAGGCAATGCTGACGAAGGCAGATAGTCCTAGTTATCATAGCCGTCCTGCTGACCATCATCTTGATAATCTCCTTCATAGTCTGGCCATGATAATAGCCAGGGACAAAAGACATGAGTACTCTTTAAGTACTCGCAAACTACTACTAGCAAGGGTTATGATTCTAAGTTAAAGTACTGAATTGAAAGAATAACTATCAAGTTAAGTTTGAAACCTAAGCTGAGTTCTGAAACAAGAAAAGATAAAATAAAAGTCTAGAATCACTTAAGTTGGGAAGCTATTTTCATCTACACAACCCTGTTGTGGTCAAGTCAAGGTTCATCATTCATTTCAAGTTATTTAGAAAACATCTGACAACGAAACAGTATGGCCATTCCAACTGTCCATAACCGCGGACACGGCTATTCGAATAGTTTGACACTCTGCAGAGGTGGTACACTTTCACCCAAGATTCAATACATCTGTCAGGAATAACCCTGAATCATCATACTTGGTATGCAGATAATCAAACATAACCTTCCCTTTACACACCCTAGTACAAGCACCTCTCCTATGAGCATGGCCTCCCAACCATGACCATCACCATCTTGGCCTTTGCATGATAGGTGGACAACATTGAGAGGTAGCCTCAGCTCAAACCTCTCCCGTGAGGGAACTAATACTAATGCATATAAATTTCCAGCTAAGCCTTACCCAATTCAGGTAATGTGGTTGTACGGTAAATTTGGAATGGTATCGCATCCGAATCCAACCATCAGTTTTATAAAAAGGGTTAAGGCTCATGCCTCATCATTTTCATCGTCATAACCAATTGTGTTTCTCAACACATGTCAAAACATCTCAATAGAATGACTCATCATTCCAAGGTTTTCATAACTCATTTTCACCAAGTGTTCCCATCTAAAATGACTCAAGTTTGATCTATTCTAAAACACTAGGTTAAGAGTGTTCACTAAGGTGGAAAGGTGGGATCAATCTCATGCCATAGAATGACATCTAAGGGTTTCTAATTAGGTCAAGTTTTATACTCTTTATGCTACCTTCAAAATTAATTAAAGAACTTTGTGTAAACTAAGGGGGTGTGATCAAAGTATGCTTAAGGCATCTTTACTAAACTATCTAGTTTTATTCTAGCTTGCTACAATAGCTTACTAAAGCATATTTGCAAGGGTTAGCTTGCCACTAATATCTTGCCTTGGTTGGTGCAGTGGTTGAAGTTTTCTTCTTCTTCTTGGTAGAACTCCTCCTCCTCAAAGGCTTGGTCGGTACGAGCGTCTAGAAATACATAGGGAGTGCACAATCACCAAGCAATACTTAACTTAGGCTAAGTAGTATTCTAAACCACACAAGTGATGATCTATTATCATCCCAAACATCACAAGTTTTAATTCAATAGTTTCAACCTTTTTATTTTGGAAAAGTAATTTCTACTCATTGAAATATTAACTACACTTTAATATTCACCACCAAAATATGGGATCATGTGGACACATGTCCTCACCACATATTCTAACATGTGGGAATGAGATTTAAAGGTTGGATCAATATTACTTTGGTTTAAGTTTATTATTTAATGATTTAAAGTGACTAGAAATGCCTATCTAGCATTATTTTGGTACTAGTCCAAAGTCACTGCCTGTAAACCTTAATATTATTACATATTTGGATAGATATGATGAAATGTGATTTTTGAGAGTTGGAATCAACTCAAAAGCTAACTTGGTTGATTTTACAAAAATGTTTCAAGTTGCAAAAGCTTCTGTCTTCTTATTTTTATTAGGAGAAATCTATAACTCTAAATGAATTAAATCCAACGGTCTTGGATAGAGCATTTCAATACCTTTCCGACAAAATTAATTTCATGCAATTTGGATTTGTCAAACTCACAGAATTGAATTTTGAAACACTGGACAGAAACTATATTCTAACTAAAAAGAAAAACCTAGATTTGAATCTACGGGCTTGCTTGGGCTGACAGGGGGTCCCGCTTGTCACTGGCTCTTAACACGCGAAACGGTAAGCGCACTATGGGCCGTGCGATTAGAGGCTAGATCTACGGCCGAGGGTCGTCATCGACTTGACGGTCGCCGATGAGCTCGAACCCCAGCGGCTCGGTGGGGTCACTGGGTGTACAGGGCTCCAGCGGGTCGATGCGGGCGAACGAAGTGGAAGACGACGGCGAGGCGAGGCGTGGTCACGGCGGAGCTTGGGGTGGCCGGAATCAATGGCACCCTTCTTCTCCAGAGGCGGCGGCTCCGGCTCCAATTCCGGCGAGCTGCTGCTGCACTTGCTCCGGCAAGGGGTGGTTGAGGTTCAGAGAGGTGAGGGGAGTGGAATTGTGTGAGTCTTTGGTGCTGGGGAGGGCTCCTTTTATAGGCTCGACGATGAGACCGAGCGGGATGGGCGGTCGACGGTGGCGACATGGCTACGGCGAGCTAGCGGCATGGCTGGGGATGGCGATCGATGGGCGGTCCCCTGGCGGTGCTCTAGCGCTTCAATGCGGCTGTAGGGGCGGTGGCATGCGGTCGGGGTGAGGTGGCGCTCTGCACGGCCGAAGCGGCTGTGTCCACGGCGAGCGGTGGCTGTAGGGCTTTGGGCGGCGAACGGGGGTGTCTGGGGTGTTCTCCAGGTCGAGGCGGAGCGGTGGGCGCGGGCTGGTGTCGAGTGGTGGCTTGTACGGGGGCAGTGCGCGCTCTGCGGGCGGCGTCGGCATGGTCTGGTGGCACTGGGCTCGGTTTCTCCTCGGTGGTCCACGGCTGCTCTTCGCTCGGGCAAGGGACAGAGAGGGGCGGTGCGGCGTTGGCTACCTCCTAGACATGGTGAGGGAAGGGGGAGTGGTCTGCTACGGCGGTTGCAAGGTTGGCCGGCAAGGGTGGTGCTCGGCATGGCATGGCATTACCACTAGGGCGTAGGGGATGGGCTGCAATTAGCATGGTTTGATCAAAGGGGGACAGAGGGATTAAATGGAGATCAAATGGGCGCAAAACCCTGTTCCAAACAGTGAGCTAGGATTAGAGTTATGATTCTGCCTGCCAAGTGTTTGATGAAATGACTGCAAGAGAAAAAGTTTTGAATTTTGAGTTCAAAATTTTTGAGTGATCTCCACAAGTGCTAGGTAGTCTCTGGTTGCAAGGGTTTTGAAAATGGAGCTCAAATACATGGTTTTTGAAATAGGGGTGATCTATGCATATGCATTAGATTCAATTTTGAACTGCCATTTAAAATAGTTTCTAGAATGTTTTTAGAAGATCAAAAGGTGGGCCTTGGTACCTCATTATGTGTACTAGCAAGGGGTGCAAAGATCAAGAATTGTTTCTGTTAAGAATTGAGTACTAGGAATAGCCAAAGTAGGCATGAGAGTTAAATTTGTCCAAATGACCATTCCTTCATTTTAATTCTTTTTGATTTGATTTCTTTTAGGAAAAGTTTGGGAATGATGTAGATGATGTTTAAATCACCTAAGAAACATTTTAGAAGCAAAGGATCACACAATCATGGCAATTCCAAACAACTCCTATTTTAAATGCACACATATATGAATGCTTTCATTTTAAATATGGAAAAGTTTTTTGTTAACCCCATTTTTGGATGATTTGATCATGATAAACTTGGATTGAAGTTTTGGGATGTTACAAACCTTCCCCTCTTAAATAAAATCTCGTCCCGAGATTTACAAGAAAACTAGGAACTAAAGAGATCTGGGAACTCTGTCCTAATGTAATCCTCGCGCTCCCAAGTGGCTTCCTCCTCAGTATGGTTGCTCCACTGAATCTTGAGAAACTTGATACTCCTGGTCCTGGTGGTTCTGTAGGCTTCTTCTAAGATACGAATGGGCACTTCCTGATAAGTCAGGTCATTGTTGATTTCCACTGCTCTATGATCGATATTCTTGAAAACTTCAGTATTCTCAGGCACTTCCAAGCATTTGCGAAGTAACGAGATATGGAACACATTGTGGATGGCTGACATCTCTTCAGGCAGTTCTAGTTGATACGATACTTCTCCTCGGCGGTTCAGAATATTGAAAGGTCCGATATATCTGGGAGCTAACTTTCCCTTCAGACTAAAGCGTTGAGTTCCCTTCAATGGTGAAACCTTGAGATATACAAAATCTCCGACATTGAAAGTCAGGTCTCTTCTTCTCTTGTCAGCATAACTCTTCTGTCTGGATTGGGCGGTCTTGAGGTGCTCACGAACTTTGTGAACTTTCTCTTCTGCTTCTCGGAGAATGTCGGGTCCAAAGATCTGACTCTCTCCTACTTGCGACCAATTCAAAGGGGTACGACACTTTCTTCCGTATAGGAATTCAAAGGGTGCCACCTGCAAACTAGCTTCATAAATGTTGTTATATGAGAATTCTGCGAAGGGCAGGCAGTCTTCCCATTTTGATCCGTATTCCAACACACAAGCTCTAAGCATATCCTCCAAGATCTGGTTGACTCTCTCAGTCTGTCCATTTGTTTTCGAGTGATAAGCGGTACTGAAATTCAACTTGGTTCCTAAACCTTCCTGAACTTTCTGCCAAAATCTTGAAGTAAACTGGGTTCCTCGATCTGAGACGATGGTCTTGGGGGTTCCATGCAGACTAACAATTCTAGCAATGTACAGCTCTGCTAGCTTTGCACTTTGGTAGGTTGTCTTGACTGGTATGAAGTGGGCTACCTTGGATAGTCTATCAACTATGACCCAGATTGAGTCATTTCCCCTACTAGAAGTAGGTAAACCGGTGATAAAGTCCATTCCGACGGAATCCCATTTCCATTCCAGAATCTGCAATGGTTGCAACAATCCTGCAGGTCTCTGATGCTCCGCCTTGACTCTTTGACAAATGCCACATTTGGCGATGTAGCTTCCGATCTCTCTCTTCATCTTGTGCCACCAAAATTGCTCTTTCAAATCCTGATACATCTTTGTTCCTCCGGGGTGGATAGAATAAAGAGTATCATGAGCTTCCTTCATGATAATTTCCTTCAGCTCCGAATCTGCTGGCACACAGATACGTCCCTTGTACCACAGTACACCTTCTTCGTCTTCAGTGAATCCAGGTACTTTGCCTGTACCAATACGATGTTTGATCCCGTCGATACTTTCATTCCCCTTCTGGGCTTCCTTGATTTGGCTAATCAAAGTGGGTTGAAGTTCAATGCTAGCTAAGAATCCTTTGCTAACTAACTCAGTCCTGAACTGCTCCAACTCCTCATACAAACTTGGTTGCTTCTCTCTGATCATGGTGTTAAGCCTACATGGCAATCTTCTAAGAGCATCCGCTACCACATTGGCTTTGCCGGGGTGATAGTGAATGTCAAGGTCATAATACTTGATTAGCTCTATCCATCTTCTTTGCCTCATATTCAACTCCTTCTGGGTGAAGATATACTTCAAGCTCTTATGATCTGAGTAAATCTCACAGCGATTACCCATCAAATAATGACGCCATGTCTTCAACGCTAGAACCACAGCTGCTAGCTCAAGATCATGGGTCGGATAGTTCTGCTCATGCTGCTTCAGTTGTCGAGACAGATACGCGATCACTTTTCTTTCTTGCATCAATACACATCCTAGACCAATCTTGGATGCATCACAATATACATCAAATGGCTTCCTGATGTCTGGCATGATCAAAATTGGGGCTGATATCAATCTCTTCTTCAGCTCCTGGAAACTGGCTTCACACTTGTCTGTCCATTCAAACTTCTTGTCCTTCTTCAATAATTGGGTCATTGGTCGGGCTATGCTCGAGAATCCTTCTACGAATTTGCGGTAATATCCCGCTAATCCAAGAAATGAACGAACTTGGGTTTGATTTGTTGGGGCTTCCCATTCTTCGACATCTTTGATCTTGCTGGGATCAACAGAGACTCCTCCGGCAGACACAATATGTCCTAGGAATCCTACTTCTTTCAGCCAAAACTCACACTTGCTGAACTTGGCATATAACTGATGCTCTCGCAGGGTTTCTAGGATGATTCTCAGATGTTGCTCATGCTCTTCTTCTAACTTGGAGTAGATAAGGATGTCATCGATAAACACAACTACAAACTTATCTAAGAAATTCATAAAGATCTTATTCATGAGATTCATGAAATAAGCAGGGGCATTGGTTAATCCAAAAGACATAACCGTATACTCGTATAGACCATAGCGAGTAGTAAAGGCGGTCTTCGAAATATCCGTTGCACGAATCTTAAGTTGGTGATAACCAGTCCTAAGATCAATCTTTGAGAATACCTGAGCTCCAGTCAACTGATCAAATAGACCCTCTATCTTTGGCAAGGGGTACTTGTTCTTGATGGTGACATTATTCAACTTTCTGTAGTCTGTACACAGACGGTTGCCTCCATCCTTCTTGTTGACAAATAGCACTGGTGATCTCCATGGCGATGCTCTTGGCTGAATCAAGCCTGTTGCTAACATGGCATCCAACTGCTTCTTCAGTTCTACTAACTCTGAGGGGTTCATGGTATAGGGTCTCTGGGCTATAGGTCCGGTTCCGGGGATTAGTTCAATAATGAACTCTATATCCCTATCCGGGGGCATACCTGGCAATTCATCTGGGAATACGTCGGGGTATTCACAGACTACCCTGACTTGGTCAATGGTAGGCAGGGCTACACTTTTGTTGCATTTGAATTGACGGGGTAAGGTTTCGGAGATATGCTCTACTGTTACTCCAGAACTACTGGTCATGGTGATGGATTTCTTAGCATAGTCTATCAGTCCTTTATGCCTTGACATCCAGTCCATACCTAGTACTACTTCCAAACCTTTGGTTCCAAGTACAATTAGGTTGGCATAAAAATCTATCCCATGTATTCTGATAGGTACAACTTTGCAAATTTTTCTAGCTTTTGTAGTTGAACCGGGGATTTGAACTATCATGACATGCTTCAGGTTGGTTGGGCGAATCTTACTAGTGCATACAAATTCTTCGGTGACAAATGAATGCGATGCTCCAGAATCAAACAATACTCTTGCTAAAACTGAGTTGACAGAAAACATACCCAGCAATACATCTGGTGCTTCCTGGGCTTCTTCTGCGTTCATGTGGAAGAGACGACCGTTGTGGTTGTGCCGGTTCCCTGGGGAAAATCTCCTGCCTGGTTGAACACGACGCTGCTGTTGAGCTGGGGCATTCATAGGGGCATTGGCGGCAGTCTTCTTGGGACACTCATTGGAGTAGTGACCCTTCACTCCACACTCGAAACAAGTGATCTGAGACTTGTCCTTGACTGCAACAAGTACAGCATTGCTGCCAGTTCTGGGGCGATGTTGTTGTTGCTCTTGGAGGCACGGTTGAAGTTGTTGGCGTTGCGGAGTTGTGATTGTTTCCTCCGGCTTCACATTTCCTCCGCTTATGGTTGGGGTAGCTTGGGCGAGAATTTGGGGTTCGGTTGTTCCTTGGCGCATATCCCGTGAGGGGTTAGGACGGTACTTCCGTGACTATCGGATCCAGACATCGCATCATATGACGCTTGCGGTTGTCGTTTACTGGTTAATCTTACCTTCCATCTGAATGGCAGAGTCGACTAGCTCTTCAAGATCCTGGAAACGGATGTTGACGAGGACAGTCTGCATCTCATCATGTAGTCCATTTAAGAATCTCTCTTTCTTCTTGGCCTACGTGTTGATTTCATCCGGTGCATATCTGGCAAGTGACAAGAATTTGTCACGGTACTCTACTACAGTCAATCTTCCTTGCTTCAGTTCACGGAATTCATCTCTCATCCTGTTGACAAGACCTTAAGACGTGGTGCGGTGAACTTGACCTTGAATGCTTCCCAGGTCATCACCTAGCCATGGTTCATGTTGCGGACGCTATTCCACCAAGCTCTTGCATCTCCCGCCAGATAGTGAGTGGCGAAGAGAATTTTCTCATTCTCATCAACTCCTGCAACTTCTAGGTTGTTTTCCATGGTGCAACCAGTCATCAACATCTAATGGGTTTTGATTGGTTGAAGATTGGGGATTGGTGTTACGAAAGTTTTGAGTTTAGATCCATGGTGATCCTGATTTCCATGTCCTTGGTTGTTGAGAGCCATTTGGGAGATCTGCTGCAATGTCGCTAAGTTGGCTTGACGCTTCTACCGCTTGCTTCACGGTCCGCGATGAGATTCTGCAAGATCTGCAGATTGGGTCCTACGATGAGCTCCCTCCTTGGTTTCCATGAGAAATCAAGATTGAGATAGATATAGGGTAAGAGGGAAATTCTAAGGTTCATGGTTTTGGATTTTCAAAGCTACAACTTTGAGTTAGACTCGGTTTTTCAACTAACTTCATTCTCATTCATGCAAGCAAGCACGATACAAATAGACACCACAACAATCAAAGGGGAAAACAGATGGTTTGAAGAACCATTCTGCAAGCTACGATACAATGAGATGATACATCTCATGCTACAACAGTGCTCTAGTGCATCTACTCATTGTCGATGAAGTCAGAGTCTTCATCATCAGTGTTGAAGTCCACACATCCTCTCGCTGAAAATCGTCATCGCTTTGAGGTACGAATCCATATCTCCCTGGATGTCTTCTCCTTCATCATCTTCTTCCTTGGCGGCAAGCTGAGCTTCCTTCTCCTTGACGGTCTTGTCGAGGTCGGCCACCTTCTTGCGAATACGGGCGATGGTGCGATCCTTCTTTGCATGCTGGCGACGAAGAGACTGGCGATCTTGGACGAGCAGTGTGAAAGTCTGGGCCTTCTGGTCGGCAATTGCACGGTTCTGGTTGGCTAACTCTCTGGCATTGTCCAGTTCCTGCTGTCGGTCATGAAGCAAGAAGTCAAGGTTCTCCACTTGGCGCCTCAACTGGGTGACTTGGCATCTCCATCGGCATTCCCATGAAGTCCGTCTTGCATAGTAGGTAAACGGGTTCCTTGAATCTTGTTGACGCTGAGGGCACATAGGCGTGAGAGCTTCATGCATTGCTGGCTAATCCATCTAGCCATTGTTCTCTCACAGAGAACTGAATTCTCCCGGAAGTTGGTGCTTCAATGCTTCCTCAAGATCTGCGGTGACTAGCCATTGTAGGTCTCCTCCGGGGGTCCCGGAAGTTGAGCTCCAAGAAACTCGGATGTGGGCGCCCAGAAATTCGACAGGTGAATCCAGATCCTCTCAAGATCATGACCTCCGTTTCCCAACTGGTAAAACTTGCTAAACTGAGTCTCCATCTACAAGAATTTAGGATGAGGAAATTAGTGAAGTGATCAAGTGTGTCAAATTTTAAGTAGTAACGTAAGAATTTTGAGGAACATGTATTTTTGAGAAAGAATGAGTTCACAAGGGTAAGAGGGGAAATAGTTTTTTTATAAATACTCACTTTGGTTTTGAAGCTAAGTTTTTGGGTTTGGACGTCCATTCTAACTAGGGTCTCCTATAGTCAGGATGGCTCTGATACCAACTTGTCAACACCCGGATTTTTAATCCCAGATGCCCGTTATGCCATACCTCGCAATCACAGGATTACCATTTTTGCGAGACATAACGGATTGGATATCATAGTACATCATCCATTACAAACCATACATAAGGTTTTACACAAATAAGGATCTCATGATCCTTTTTAATACAACAAGCAGCGAAATAAGCGTAGCAGTGGGGTCCATCTTCAGGGGCACAGGCAATGCTGACGAAGGCAGATAGTCCTAGTTATCATAGCCGTCCTGCTGACCATCATCTTGATAATCTCCTTCATAGTCTGGCCATGATAATAGCCAGGGACAAATGCCATGAGTACTCTTTAAGTACTCGCAAACTACTACTAGCAAGGGTTATGATTCTAAGTTAAAGTACTGAATTGAAAGAATAACTATCAAGTTAAGTTTGAAACCTAAGCTGGGTTCTGAAACAAGAAAAGATAAAATAAAAGTCTAGAATCACTTAAGTTGGAAAGCTATTTTCATCTACACAACCCTGTTGTGGTCAAGTCAAGGTTCATCATTCATTTCAAGTTATTTAGAAAACATCTGACAACGAAACAGTATGGCCATTCCAACTGTCCATAACCGCGGACACGGCTATTCGAATAGTTTGACACTCTGCAGAGGTGGTACACTTTCACCCAAGATTCAATACATCTGTCAGGAATAACCCTGAATCATCATACTTGGTATGCAGATAATCAAACATAACCTTCCCTTTACACACCCTAGTACAAGCACCTCTCCTATGAGCATGGCCTCCCAACCATGACCATCAGTCATCTTGGGCACTGCATAGGTGGACAACATTGAGAGGTAGCCTCAGCTCAAACCTCTCCCGTGAGGGAACTAATACTAATGCATATAAATTTCCAGCTAAGCCTTACCCAATTCAGGTAATGTGGTTGTACGGTAAATTTGGAATGGTATCGCATCAGAATCCAACCATCAGTTTTATAAAAAGGGTTAAGGCTCATGCCTCATCATTTTCATCGTCATAACCAATTGTGTTTCTCAACACATGTCAAAACATCTCAATAGAATGACTCATCATTCCAAGGTTTTCATAACTCATTTTCACCAAGTGTTCCCATCTAAAATGACTCAAGTTTGATCTATTCTAAAACACTAGGTTAAGAGTGTTCACTAAGGTGGAAAGGTGGGATCAATCTCATGCCATAGAATGACATCTAAGGGTTTCTAATTAGGTCAAGTTTTATACTCTTTATGCTACCTTCAAAATTAATTAAAGAACTTTGTGTAAACTAAGGGGGTGTGATCAAAGTATGCTTAAGGCATCTTTACTAAACTATCTAGTTTTATTCTAGCTTGCTACAATAGCTTACTAAAGAATATTTGCAAGGGTTAGCTTGCCACTAATAGCTTGCCTTGGTTGGTGCAGTGGTTGAAGTTTTCTTCTTCTTCTTCTTGGTAGAACTCCTCCTCCTCGAAGGCTTGGTCGGTACTAGCGTCTAGAAATACATAGGGAGTGCACAATCACCAAGCAATACTTAACTTAGGCTAAGTAGTATTCTAAACCACACAAGTGATGATCTATTATCATCCCAAACATCACAAGTTTTAATTCAATAGTTTCAACCTTTTTATTTTGGAAAAGTAATTTCTACTCATTGAAATATTAACTACACTTTAATATTCACCACCAAAATATGGGATCATGTGTACACATGTCCTCACCACATATTCTAACATGTGGGAATGAGATTTAAAGGTTGGATCAATATTACTTTGGCTTAAGTTTATTATTTAATGATTTAAAGTGACTAGAAATGCCTATCTAGCATTATTTTGGTACTAGTTCAAAGTCACTGCCTGTAAACCTTAATATTATTACATATTTGGATAGATATGATGAAATGTGATTTTTGAGAGTTGGAATCAACTCAAAAGCTAACTTGGTTGATTTTACAAAAATGTTTCAAGTTGCAAAAGCTTCTGTCTTCTTATTTTTATTAGGAGAAATCTATAACTCTAAATGAATTAAATCCAACGGGCTTGGATAGAGCATTTCAATACCTTTCCGACAAAATTAATTTCATGCAATTTGGATTTGTCAAACTCACAGAATTGAATTTTGAAACACTAGACAGAAACTATATTCTAACTAAAAAGAAAAACCTAGATTTGAATCTACGGGCTTGCGCGGGAAAGGAAATGGGCCGGCCCAGTGGCGCTACGCGGCACGGGGCTCAGCTGACAGGGGGGTCCCGCTTGTCAGCGGCACTTAACACGCGAAACGGTACGCGCGCTGTGGGCCGTGCGATTAGAGGCTAGATCTACGGCTGAGGGTCGTCATCGACGACGGACGGGTCGCCGGCGAGCTCGAACCCTAGCGGCTCGGTGGGGGTCTCTCGGAGGCGTACCAGGCTCCAGCTGGGTCGCGATGCGAAGCGAAGTGGAAGACGGCAGGCGAGGCGTGGTCACGGCGGAGCTTGGGTGGCGGAATCAGCGGCACCCTTCTTCTCCAGAGGCGGCTCGGCTCCAATTCCGTGAGCTGCTGCACTTGCTCCGGCGAGGGGTGGTTGAGGTTCAGAGAGGTGAGGGGAGTGGAATTGTGTGAGTCTTTGGTGCTGGGGAGGGCTCCTTTTACAGGCTCGACGATGAGACCGAGCGGGATGGGCGGTCGACGGTGGCGACATGGCTACGGCGAGCTAGCGGCATGGCTGGGGATGGCGATCGATGGGCGGTCCACTGGCGGTGCTCTAGCGCTTCAATGCGGCCGTAGGGGCGGTGGCATGCGGTCGGGGTGAGGTGGCGCTCTGCACGGCCGAAGCGGCTGTGTCCACGGCGAGCGGTGGCTGTAGGGCTTTGGGCGGCGAACGGGGTGTCTGGGTGTTCTCTGTGTCGAGGCGAGCGGGCGCGGGCTGGTGTCGAGTGGTGGCTTGTCTTGGGCGCAAGGCGTCGACATGGTCCGGTGGCACTGGGCGCGGTTTCTCCTTGGTGGTCAACGGCTGCTCTTCGCTCGGGAAAGGGACAGAGAGGGGCGGTACGGCGTTGGCTACCTCCTAGACATGGCGAGGGAAGGGGGAGTGGTCTGCTACGGCGGTTGCAAGGTTGGCCGGCAAGGGTGGTGCTCGGCATGGCATGGCATTACCACTAGGGCGTAGGGGATGGGCTGCAATTAGCATGGTTTGATCAAAGGGGGACAGAGGGATTAAATGGAGATCAAATGGGGCAAAACCTGCTCCAAACAAAGGAGCTAGGATTAGAGTTATGATTCTGCCTGCCAAGTGTTTGATGAAATGGTCGCAAGAGAAAAAGTTTTGAATTTTGAGTTCAAATTTTTTGAGTGATCTCCACTAGTGCTAGGTAGTCTCTGGTTGCAAGGGTTTTGAAAATGGAGCTCAAATACATGGTTTTTGAAATAGG
The DNA here is from genome assembly GCA_023614405.1 of Avena insularis. Lineage (NCBI taxonomy): Eukaryota > Viridiplantae > Streptophyta > Magnoliopsida > Poales > Poaceae > Avena > Avena insularis. The sequence continues at coordinate 256,850,012 of CM042690.1, read as the reverse complement.
GGTGATCTATGCATATGCATTAGATTCAATTTTGAACTGCCATTTAAAATAGTTTCTAGAATGTTTTTAGAAGATCAAAAGGTGGGCCTTGGTACCTCATTATGTGTACTAGCAAGGGGTGCAAAGATCAAGAATTGTTTCTGTTAAGAATTGAGTACTAGGAATAGCCAAAGTAGGCATGAGAGTTAAATTTGTCCAAATGACCATTCCTTCATTTTAATTCTTTTTGATTTGATTTCTTTTAGGAAAAGTTTGGGAATGATGTAGATGATGTTTAAATCACCTAAGAAACATTTTAGAAGCAAAGGATCACACAATCATGGCAATTCCAAACAACTCCTATTTTAAATGCACACATATATGAATGCTTTTATTTTAAATATGGAAAAGTTTTTTTTGTTAACCCCATTTTTGGATGATTTGATCATGATAAACTTGGATTGAAGTTTTGGGATGTTACAAAATACCCCCCACCCTTTAGTCCGGTGCGTGGCATAAACCGGGACTAAAGGGGGGGTCTTTAGTCCCGGTTCCATCCACACACTGGGACTAAAGGCTTTGGGCGCCTTTTCGCCTGCAGAGCCTTTAGTCCCAGATGGTGTTCTAGGCCGGGACTAAAGGCCCAAATTTGCACGCGCTGGGCCTAAGTTGGCGCCTGTTTTTTCAAATATTACAATTTGTAGCTATTAGATTTTTTAAACATTTGAATTATACAGTTTTTGCATACTTATGAATTTGAGAAAATTTTCAACATGAAAAGTTTTTGAATTTGACTAAGTAATCCAAATCTATTTTATGTTTTATAAAATAATTATTCTAACTAGTGAAACTAATAACCATTTTGCCATTTCCAATTTAAAAATGCATTAACTATTATATTTTGCATATTTTTGAATCTCACTAAATTTTTAACATAAAAAGTGCTTGAATTTGAATAAGAGATTCAAATCCATTTTCTGTTTTATAAAATAATTATTCTAACTAGTCAAACTATTAACCATTTTGCCATTTTCATGTGATTCCGACGCTCTGGTGGTCTTCCTCCGGCGAAACCCTAGACCGGGGCCCCGGATCGTCTACCCCTATAGTTTTCTCCGTACGAGGGTAACCCCTTTAGGGTTTAGGATTTAGGGTTTAGGCTTCCCTCCTCTGACTTCCTGCCATTTCTCACTATATATATGTAGGCTTGGTCGTTGCCATAGCACATCTAGACTCATATCTGTCGCCTCTCTCCACTCTATCCCATGGCTTCCACCATACCTCTAACCCCAAGGAGGCAGAGATGGAGTCTTTCATGGGCTAGCAGGAAAATATTTTCCGAGGCAGAACTTCTGAAGATGCCATAGGGCGTGTGCACCAAGGGCATCTTCGAGAAGTTCCGCCACGGGAGATTTCCCAACCCTTTCCTCCATCCATGGGGATGAAACTCTCCATCCATGTTGGCTTGTTGAGTTGCTTGCCATGGCGTATTGATGCTCCCTTTATAGGCACGGCGCCACTTCTACTTTGTCTTCTTCCTCCGATAGGGCGTCGTGCGCTACATGCTTTATCTCATCGAGCAGTGCGTCCACCCACGCGTCCTTATCCTACCGACAGCTTTAGTCCCGGTTTGAGCCCCTACCCGGTACTAAAGGTTACCCACGCGTCCTTATCCCATCGACAGTTTTGTTAGATGACACAAAAACCACCTTTAGTCCCGGTTGCACCCACCAGCCGGTACTAAAGGTTAGCCACCCCCCAGATAAGGCCCTCCCAGATAAGCCTCCCCTAGATAAGGCCCCCCATCTTTTGTCCCGGTTTGAGCCCCCACCCGGGATGAAAGTTTCCCGCGCCACTGCGTTCCCGCGCTTTCCACCGGTTCCCACCCGGGATGAAACTTCAACGAGGCCGCCCGTCGGCTGTGGTGGCGCAGCCGGACTCTCCAGAGTGTCATGGCATACAGCACGACCGGCAATAACCCCCGCCTGCGGTACCCTCAAATCCAGCCCACGCGTGCCCAACCTTCAAGGTTTGACTACGGCGACCCCGACGACGACAGCGACGACGGCGCCGGCGACTACGATGACTACAGTGGCGCGTATTACAGGGCTAGGCAGGAGCATGACTGAATCACTCCAACATTATGCATGTTTCTTAATTTTTAGTTGTGCTATGCATCCTTAGTGTTTGTGGGTTCCTTCTCTTGTGATGGTTCCTTCTATTTGGGTGATCACCTCCCACGGTTCAGAACCCGGTCATCAATGTCTAGTTTGATTGAGCAAGATGTATTACATGAAAGGGGGCCTTTATGTCTCAAATAAAAGGTTTAATACATTACATAGATTTATGTCTCAAATAAAAGGTTTAATACATTATTACACATCACCAACATCTAGTGTTGTGGTTTTCTTCTGCACCGTAGCCATGGAGAATCTTCATCATTGAACAGGATGCTTGGGTCAGTTTTCACTTTGAAGGGCGGAATTTCATGAAACTTATTGTAATCTTCTGACATGTCTGTCTTGTCATGCACTCCCACGATGTTTCTTTTCCCTAAAAGAACTATGTGGCGCTTTGGCTCATCGTATTCTGTACTCTTTTGCTTATCTTTCCTTTTTCTCGGTTTGGTAGACATGTCCTTCACATAGAAAACCTGAGCCACATCGTTGGCTAGGACGAATGGTTCATCCATGTACGCAAGATTGTTGAGATCCACTGTTGTCATGCCGTACTTTTGGTCTACATGTACCTGCCTCCTGTCGACTTGACCCATTTGCACAAACAAAGGGACCTTAAAAGTAGGTCCATAGTCAAGTTCCCATATCTCCTCTATGTACCCATAATATGTGTCCTTTCGCCCATTGTCATCTGTTGCATCAAAGCGAACACCACTGTTTTGGTTGGTGCTCTTTTTATCTTGGGCGATCGTGTAAAATGTATTCCCATTTATCTCGTACCCTTGGAAAGTACATATAGTCGAAGATGGTAACCTGGCCAACGAGTACAACTCATCTCCAACAGTGGTGTTATTCATGAGATGTGTCTGCAACCAATTGCCAAAATTCTTCTCGTTTTCCCCTTTAATCAAGGTTTCAGCTTCCCGGGTTTTGAGCGTAGAATATTCTTGTGTTTCTCGATATCTGAGCCACCACAGTGGAATTGTGTAGAACTGTGTAGTGTGCTTGAGTGAAAGAATGCCCGTCCCTACATACCATTGATTTCCTTCCTAGTGTGCCTTTTCCAGTCATCCTCCCCTCATACCGAGATTCAGGAACACCAATCGGCTTAAGGTCAGGAAGAAAGTCAACACAAAACTCAATGACCTCCTCTGTTCCATAGCCCTTGGAGATGCTTCCTTCTGGCCTAGCACGGTTATGAACATATTTCTTTAAGACTCCCATGAACCTCTCGAAGGGGAACATATTGTGTAGAAACATAGGACCAAGAATTCTAATCTCTTCGACTAAGTGAACTAGGAGGTGCGTCATAATATTGAAGAAGGATGGCGGGAACAACAACTCGAAGCTGACCAGACATTGGACCACATCAATCTGTAACCCTGATAGACTTTCTTGATCGATTACCTTCTGAGAAATTGCATTGAGGAATGCACATACCTTCACAATGGCTAGTCAAACATTTTCTAGTAGAATTCCCCTCAATGCAACCGGAAGCAATTGCGTCATAAGCACATGGTAGTCATGAGACTTTAGGTTTTGAAATTTTTTCTCTTTCATATTTACTATTCCCTTTATATTCGACGAGAAGCCAGACGGGACCTTGATACTGAAAAGGACTTCAAAAAAGATTTCCTTCTCTTCTTTGGTAACAACGTAGCTGGCAAGCCCTTGAAACTGCCCTGGATGCTTGCTGTCTCGTCCTTTATGATGTTGCTGGTCCTCCCATGCTGCTGGGGTATCTTTTGACTTCCCGTACAAGCCCAGGAATCCTAGAATATTCACGCAAAGATTCTTCATCAGGTGCATCACGTCGATTGCAGAGCGGACCTCATGCACTTTCCAATAGGGTAGCTCCCAAAATATAGAACATGGGTGCGTGTCCGGTAATGGGGTCTTTCCGAACATGTTGTCCTCCAGGACCCTTTCCAAAGATTATATCCAAATCCTTGACCATACCAAATACATCAGCACCACTACGGGGGGCATGCTTTGTCCGGGTTTCTGCCTTGCCATTGAAATGCTTGCCTTTCTTCTTTAAGGGATGACTGGGCGGAAGAAAACGACGATTGTATGGGTACACATTCTTTCTACATTTATCCAGATATATACTTTCAGTCTCATCTAAACAGTGTGTGCATGCATTGTATCCTTTGTTCGTCTGTCCTGAAATGTTACTAAGAGCAGGCCAATCATTGATGGTTACGAACAGCAACGCTTGTAGGTCAAATTCATGTTGTTTGTGCTCATCCCACACACATACACCTGGTTTGGCCCACAACTGTATAAGTTCATCAACTAATGGCCTTAGGTACACATCAATGTTGTTGCCGGGTTGCTTCGGGCCTTGGATGAGCACTGACATCATAATGAACTTCCGCTTCATGCACAACCAAGGAGGAAGGTTGTAGATACATAGAGTCACGGGCTAGGTGCTGTGACTGCAGTGCTGCTCCCCAAAAGGATTCATGTCATCGGTACTTAGACCAAACCATAAGTTCCTTGCGTCACCAGCAAAGTCCGGGAAGTCTCTCTCGATTTTTCTCTACTGCCGACCATCAGCAGGGTGCCTCAACATCCCGTCTTTCTTACGGTCTTCCATGTGCCATCACAACAACTTGGCATGCTCTTTATTTCTGAACAAACGTTTCAACCGTGGTATTATAGGAGCATACCACATCACCTTGGCAGGAACCCTCTTCCTGGGTGGCTCGCCCTCAACATCACCAGGGTCATCTTTTCTGATCTTATACCGCAATGCAGTGCATACCGGGCATTTATCCATATTCTCGTACTTCTCACCGCGGTAGAGGATGCAATCATTAGGGCATGCATGTATCTTCTGCACGTCTAATCCTAGAGGGCAGACAAGTTTTTTTGCTTCGTACGTACTAGAGGGCAATTGGTTATTTCTTGGAAGTAGCTTCTTCATTATTACCACCAAATTTTCAAATCTCGAGTCAGTCATACCGGTCTCTGCCTTCCACTTCAACAATTCCAGTGTGCTACCCAGCTTCTTCTGGCCATCTTCACAAGTTGGATACAGCAATGTGTTGTGGTCCTGTAACATCTGCTCGAATCAACCTCTCCTTTTACGTGGTCGCATTCGCCTTTGCATCACTAATGACCCGACCAAAATCATCAACGGGCTCATCTGGTTCCCATTCTTCACCCCCTTCTTCTTCATTATCTTTAACTGCGGTATCATTGTATTCAGGGAACATAGATCGGTAGTTGTCATCATCGTTCTTTTCTTCATCGCCGTCTTCCATCATAACCCCTCTTTCTCCGTGCTTGGTCCAAACATTATAGCCGGACATGAAACCGGACCGAAGCATGTGGCTCTGAATGACTCTTGAGGAAGTGTGAGCCTGCTCATTCCGACATTCAACACATGAACAACACATAAAACCATCCCGCCGCTTGTTCGCCTCGGCCACAAGGCGAAAAGAACGCACGCCTTCTCTGTAAGCGTCAGAGCGTCGGTCACCGTACATCCATGGGTGACTCATCTGCATCATACAACCATACATATATATCAAACGCAATCACGATGCTTAAATTAGTACCGCGCGGTCAAAACGAGAAAATAGTTGCTAACCTTTTAGGACACTTCAAAATAAAGAGGAGAAACCTTAAGTGTCGCTCTGACACCTCATATCATATTTTGTCTTGTGTGAACTCAAGTGGCATCGCTCTAACAGGCATTTCACCGAACACCTCTAGTGCATATGAAGAAAAAAAGTTAGCACAAAGTTATACCCACCTCTCACATAGGAAAAAAACAGGAGAGAGTGGAGGGCTGGGTGCATATATATAGGGTCCGACCATTAGTCCCGGTTTGAGATACAAACCGGGACTAAAGGTTCTGCCAGGAGCATGCGCGCCGGCCCAGACCCATTTGTCCCGGTTTGTATCTCAAACCGGGACTAATGGTTCCTTACGGACCGGGACAAAGTACCTCGGCCTCCTCGGGCCGTCTGGTTCGGACCATTAGTCTCGGCCCCAGCCATGACCGGGACTAGTGGCCCGAACCAAAGGCCCATTTTCTACTAGTGGTCTAGCATCAGTGAAGGGTGTGTGGAGTCCTGTCCAACGGATTCCTTGGAATTCGGTCCTTTCTCGTATGCGTTGGTATGTTTTGAGGTCAGTCTCTTCTGATCTGCGTTGTTCATCTTTGGTGATGGTTGCTGCTCTGGTGCGTTGGTCCTTTGGGTCCTTAGCACGACGACTTCCCGTCCGTCTACTATAAGAAACTCTACTACGACAAGCTTTGCCTGGTTCCGGTGATGGAGGGGCGAGGACGGCGGCGCGCCTTCGGCTCGTGCCAGTGTTTGTAGTCGTTGCTAGGTGGTCCAATGACCTATTTGTAATTTTTATTAGTATTAGGACTCTTTGTACTGCTGATTATTAATAGATCGGTGGAATTTCGCAAAAAAAGATGTCTAGATACATTCTTCTCACAAAAGTTAAAACATTTTATATTTTAAAACAAAAGTTAAAACATTTTATATTTTAAAACGAAGAGAGTAGTACTATATCTAAAGATTACATTTTCTTGTTTTTTGGGGACTTTTTTTTCCTTTCCCTTGCTGATGGCGGGTTCAAACAAAGCTAAAATCCGATCAGTTGTCTTAACCCACACACTACGATGTCTAAAAAAAAGAAAAAAACTAAACACTACGATGGTCGCATTTTCTCGTTGTAAAAGAAAAAGGAGTGCCTAGATCTCAAGCGCTTGAGAACTTGTTATGTCTAAGTCGCTAATGTCATCCTAATATTTGTGCTAATTTTCAGTTGCAACCTAGTTGCAACTTATAAGATTTACACTAATTTTTAGTTGCAACTCATTAAATTCTCAGTTACACCCTAGTTGCAACTCATGTGTAACTTTCACTTTGCACGAATCACGAGGTAAATCGTATGGTGAAAGAGATGACTGAGACCAAAGAAGTTCTTAGACGCCTGAGAACTAGCAAAACCGAAAATAAAAATGCCGTTCTCAGATTTCAATAGCCGAAGATATATATATCGCAAACTAAAAAGCACCAACAGTCCGAGTTGCAGAAAATATAGAATCCCTAGTATTTTGTTATATTTGATCTGGCCCTCACGAGGGCTATATATAGAGATACACTAGATAGGTGGAGACTTGGAGTATAAGATATAGAGTTCTAGTCTATCACATATACGTATTCTAACATCCTCAGTCGTAGTGAGAGTGAAGCGGATGCTTGCGACTGGATTTGAAGTGTATTATGCGTTCGTCGTCTTCTCTTCCTTGTCATCACCACCTCCGTTGACATGATCATGGCTGGCACATAGGGGCGGTGACTGTGTCCCCTTCTAATGTCTCTCTTCCCTCCAGGGGAGGACCTAGCATTTTTCAAAAGCCCGGGCACACTGAAATCTAAGACTGCACTTTGGTCTAACATGAACTATAAATCTCACATATTTGGGTAACCGTCATATGAATATTAATCAATCATGTTTGGTACACCGTAGATGTAAAAAACATAAACCAAGGTAGAAAATATACTTCTGAATATACTAACCACACAATGATAAAATCAAACTTTTGACGAGTCGGCGATAAAAGTCCAATATGCAAATTTAATTTTTCAACCGCACATACCATACAGAATCTACAAGATATAAAAGATATGTCAACCGCACATACCATACAGAATCTACAAGATATAAAAGATATGTCAGCACATTATACAACTTTTCATAGAAACGATAAACAAGTTGGACACAATAAAGCATACCAATAATGTCCTAATTACTCATAGGCAATTGTCCTTTCTCTTATTTGCTAGCTTGAAAACGTCTCAAAATAGCATCATCATCAAGCTTCTTAAAAATCTCTCGCTCGGTGTAGCAAATCATCGAGTTATTAAACTACACATTGTTCATCTTATATGAATTCCTTGTATGAATTACAAATATCCCTAATTCTAAAAATTAAACAATAAACCAGATACTAGGAAGTTTAAAATTATAAAGAAAAAATCACCTAGTTGTCATGTACGACCGGTCCCGATCGCTATTCCCATCGTCGCCTGTGCGGGTGTGCTGCTGCTCCCTGCCTCAATGTGCACAAGTCGGAGATCGTTGGTGATGGCCGCTGGGATACTCTAAGTCGGGGCGCCGACAACCCACTGTCCACCAGATTAGAACTCTGGTCGCTGGTATCGCCGTCTTCCCGTTTTGCGCTTTCGCGCATCGCTGTCTTGGGATGGATTGACAGCCTGATGGGAGGGATGGTTAGGAGCCATCCTTCCCCGTCTCACTACGGAACACCGCGTGCGCAGTCCCCGGCTCGACGCTATCCCACGCCGTCCGTTAGGTTTCTCTAGAGAATAGATGAATAGGCCCATACTAAACCAGCTAACATGGTTTACGTATTTTCTCGTCAGATATTTCAAGTTTAAGCTATGCATGTTGAACTGGGAGCTCGCCGGAGTACCTAGAAGCACCGCCGTCGAGCCCGGGCACGTGCCCAGGGTGCCCGGACGGCAAATCCGCCCCTGCTTCCCTCCTGCAGTCACGACGGGAGTGACGTGGATGCAAGTGACGATGCGCACGCTGTTGACTGGAGTTGTTGAGTTGCTGTAGACGTTGTTCTTGAGGTTGGCGTGCTTATTGTTGTTGAGTTGCTGTAGACGTTGTTGTTGAGTTGCTGTTGACGACGCACACGCTGTTGACTAGATGTCGAGGTAGCCGGTCATGATGTACTCGTAGTCGAGGTTGGCGTGGTTATTGTAGCCGATAGTGCCGGAGGCGCAAAAAAATTGTGTGGTTTGTGTCGTAGGGTTTTAGGTTTTTGTGCGGTGGCGACAGGAATCTGCGACGGGTTTTGTCATAGTGTGGCGGCAGCGGCTTTTAGTGCGGCGGCGACAGGAATCTGCGGTGGCGGCAGGTTTTTGGTTGTATGGTTTTGGAGACGGTGGCCGTGACGCAAGGCAAGCGGCAACAACAAGGTTTTTATGGTGAAGGCGGCACATGATCGACGGCGGCGGTGGGTTTTTGACCAGGCGGGCGAGGCGATTGTGTGATCGCCCTAACAGAGCGTCGGGCTACGACGGCGACGGTTTAGAGCACATGACGTAGACCTTGGCGATAATTTTTGTTGGTGATGCAGAACTTGAAGAATGTCTTGGTGTTGTCGTACAGTCCGGCTTAACGTAGTGTAGATTGGTACGTATGTCAATATAGACAGCGCATCGGTGCGTGATTTGTAATCGATGTAGTCGGCTTGGTGGAGATCGCGTCCGAGTGTGTATCCCAGAGTCAATGAAAATGCACGGACCCTCCCGGTGTCCCAGGCTGCGAGCCGGCGGCAGGAGAGTCATCATTGGGGTTGCCGCCGATCGCATGGGCATGCACATACGCATGTGTTGTAGCCGACGGAGATCGGCTCGGATCAAGGCCTGAGAGCAAGTACAATAAGGTCCAGTCAGCAGATTATATGATTTAAAATAATATATTTATAGTTAGTTGGATGAAAGAGAAGAGGAGAGAGAAGAGGAGTGGGTGCTTAGTTAAGAGCCAGCTACAACATGTGCTCCTAGACACTATGTGAGAGTGAAAAGTGGGCCATACATTAATAAAATAGTATATTTGTACCTCTAACTATTGTATATGTTGGCTATTAGATTGACTCTAGATGACATGGACATGGCTTATAGTCAACAGCTGGCTCTACTATTGCCCTTGCTCTGATGGGACTCGCGCGCATGGCTGCCTCCACGCACGTGACGGCACGCCCGCCGTGATCTGGATCTATTTCTTCAGTGAAATTCTTCACTGATTGCGCCGGACGAAGTAGCTATAAGATTTATGGATTTTATTTGTGGCTATTTGGATCTAGTCTAAAAAGTTTGAACTTAGAAAATTAGATCTAATCTAGTCTAAAGAACCGGCTAGATCTTTGATCGCGACCGGGTGTCGCGCCCTCGAAGAGAAGTTATTAGTCTCCCCGGGGGTGGCGCGATGCGGATGAATTGGAGAGTCTAGGATCGGCGCCGTGAAGCTAACCGCTCTGATACCATGCAGAAAATATAGAATTCCTAATATTTTGTTATATTTGATCTGACCCTTATATATATAGAGGTACATGGAGGGTAGGTGGAGACTTGGAGTATAAGATGTAGAGTTCTAGTCTATCGCCTATACATATTCTAACACGAGTCACACTTTAACTCTAGAATTATATTTATGTGATAGGTTTGGAGGCTTTGCTAAAATGTAGGAGCATGTCACACTCTAAAGTATAAATATAGTGGTATCATGGCATTTTTGTAAGCGTACTTGAATGGTTCGCATTAGTGTTTGTAATCGTTGTAGGTGGTCCAATGATCTATTTATAATTTTTATTATTTTTGAATCTTTTTATACTAGTGTTGATGATTATTAAAGATCGGTGGAATTTCGCAAAAGAAAAAGAAGAAGATTAGTAAAATCTTATTGGTGTCCTAATGGTTACATGGTAGCTCCGCCACGTCAAGAATAAAAAATTACCATGTTGCATTGTTAGCATATTTACAATACCAAGCCAAAGTAGCAATGCGTCTAACTTGGCATTTAATTTCGGATGTAGTATTTTTAAAGATATATATCTTTTCATTTCTTTACGAAGAAAAAATGCGTCATATGTATTTGTATTTTTCAAGTGAGAGAAAGCCCGACTTATCTATCCAATCAACTAACATGACATCCTACAAGTGGATCAAGCTTTCCAAATTGAGAACAATGTAATACTCCCTCCGATCTAGTTAATGTTCTCAGGATTGTTCAGATTCGGATATATCTAGTCATGTCTTAGTGCTAAATATATCTGAATCTAAAAAAATCTAAAAACATTAATTTGAATCGAAGGGAGTATATGTTGTCACATTTAAACAGTAAAAATAAAAATGTAGAATTTACTCACTGGATATACTTATCCTACTGACTAGGCAATCAAACTTCATTGGACCAAACAATCAAACTAGAAAAACATCAAATTCACTTATCCATTGGATATACACAGACGATCCAACTTCATATTTCGATTCTAGAGTCAACAAAACGACAGTGTGAAAAGCCGAAAGTGCATGGTAGGATGTCTTCTTTTCAGCATATCATTCATGCAGGATGGAACAATTGAAGAGCATACATCTCGAACAACTAAAACAAAAATATACAACTTAAACTAAACTTACTCCCTCCGTTTCGAATTACTCCGCCGGCGTGCCTATATAGGTGGGCTAGTACTCCTCCATTTTTCATTCAAAAAAATCTTGTAATTTTTGAAATAGATAGTATGAAATGTGTACCACATATACCAAAAAATCTTAGGAATTTTTTGATAAAAAATGAGAGAGTACTAATCCACCTAGATAAACGTGCGCACGGAGTAATTTGAAACAGAGGGAATACAACGGACATGAGGCCGTAAATCAAACTACAGCATGATATAATCTCAAACACAAGAAGGGCTCATCACTTGATACTTCTTCGTGTAATCTTGTACAAAACCCGTATAACTCAACTAAATAATACGTTTTTCTAGACGTACATGTACTAGTACGAACTCTATGCAAACGGAAAAAAAGCACTGTTGTACGGATCATCGCGGTCGATGGCGTTATCCGCGCGTGGTGGTAGCGGTGGGTGGCGGACTGGCAGTTGTCCGCACGTGGTGGTAAGCGGTGGGTGACTCGTCCTCGCCAGCGCGGCCTCGGCATGGCCTTGTAGGTGTGTGCTGGCAGGGCTAGCGCGGCAGCGGCGACGTGCGGATTGGCGGCGGCACAGCGGAGACAGGGCGCGAGAGATTCGAGGCGGCAGTAGCAAGCAGGAGCTTGGGGAGGCAGATCGGACAGTCCGGCGTAATGTTCGGCAGAGAGCCGAAGAGTCCGTCCTACTTGTCCAGCGTCTAGTCCGACTAGCAGATCCCAACTATGAAGTTTTAACAGGAGCTAACGGTGTCACCAGACAAGAGGCCAGACTTGTCAGGCGGGATAATACAACGTTGTTTAATATTATTGCCAAATATCCAGTCCGACAACTTGTCCGGCTATGGCAGAAAATTAGTGCCGGTCTGTCCTGCTATAGCAACAAACAGTCTGATGGAGATGTTCCCAATTACGAAATTTTAACAAAATCTAATGGGTGTCGCCAGACATGGTATCGGACAAGCTGCCGGACTTGTCCGGTGGCAAAAGCTTGATATAAATTTCTCGTAAACTATTCATATACGCTAGCTTGGCCGGAGACTTGTCTGGCCGTTCAGTAATTTACATCCGGTCTGTCCGGCCTCCAACACAGACTTTCGGTAAAAGTTCAAAAAAATACTAGAGATGCTAGGCAAAGCCGGACATGTGGCCGGACTTCTATGATAACCACGGAATGCATGATTTATGATTTTGAGGTTGTCCTAAATTCATCTCATATATATTATATCAAACAAATCGATCTTAGCAAAATAAATTCATCTCATATATGATTTTGAGATATATGATTTTGAGGTTGTCCTAAATTCATCTCGTATACTCTCTCCGTTTGTCCCTTCGGGGACATCCGATCCGATATACTGTATATTATATTGTTGATCTTAGCAACATTTACTTCCTCCGATCCAAATTAATTGACTCAAGTTTTTCTAGATTCGGATATATCTATACTAAAACATGTCTAGATACATCCGAATATAGACAAATCTGAGTCAATTAATTTGGATCGGAGGAAGTAACAAGTTTGTTTTCACTTTGACAATCCCTTTGCTTGGGGTTCAGATTTTCCAGGAGGTGATTCATCTGTGTATCTCCGACCAAGTCTATCACGCGTACTATCTGCATGCTAGCTGACGTGGATGTTCTATCCCCGAAGGAAAAGGAACGATCGAGACACTAGGTTAAGTAAAGTTAAACAAGATCGAGAGCACGTGGTGCATGTGTTAGTGTTAAGTTGGATACAGTAATGGATTAGCCTGCACTTTAGGTCTTTATTAGCCCGTGGCCGGCCAGGGCAAATATTCAATGCCACGCGTCCTCTTGCAAGATCTCGCTCCACGTGCTTTTCATACACAAGGGCATCCAGATTCGATATGCTAATTCGGATGTATTTAGCACTAAAACATGTTTAAATATATCCGAATCTAGACAAATCCGAGTCAATTAATTTAAATTGGAGAGAGTATCTAAAGTTTACATTTTCTTGTTTTTTCGGGGCTTGTTTACTTATGTTCAATTTCAGACATAGATGACGTTCCTAACGATATTTGTCCTTTCACGTACTGACGATGGAGTAATGTTACACTTATGGAAGAGATCTACGGAATTAACTTACCGACGCGCCGTGGCATCGTGCAATTGGGCCAGACTCATGCGGTTGCTCCGAAAAATCAGCTTCGGAGAAATATCCGCACGCCACGCATGTCCGTAAGCCACTTCCCGTAAAGAATCGTCTATAATCCTAGCATTATTGCTGACGATGGCGGGTTCAAACAACGCTAAACTCGATTAGTAGTCTCAGCCCAAGCACTACGACGATCGCATTTTCTCGTTGTAAAAAATGCCGCCCTCGGTTTTCGAAAACAGAACATGGGTATTTCGCAAACAAGAAAGCACGAACAATTCGAGTCACACTTTAACTCTAGAATTATAATCATGTGATAGGTTTGGAGCCTTTGCTGCCTCAACTTAAAATGTAGGAGTATGTCACTCTAAAGTATAAATATAGTGGTATCGTGGCATATTTGTAAGAGTACTTGAGAATGGTTCAAAAGAAGATTAGTAAAATCTTACAGGTGTCCGAAAGGTAGCTCCGCCACATCAAGAATAAAAATTATTGTGTTACGTTGTTAGCATATTTAAGATACCAAGCCAGAGTAACAACCGTCTAACTTGGCATTTAGTTTGGAATGCAGTTTCTTAAAAGATATCATACCTTTCCATTTTTTTACGGAGAAAAAATGCGGCACATGTATTTGCATTTATCCGATATACCTAATGATGTACTGATTAGACAACTGACCCTTTAATACAACTAAATATAGTGTGATTTTTTTATGGATTTGTTTATACAAAGATTAAAATCAACATCTTACCCCTAGTTGTCATCAAGTCTTTTTTGGCCACATTTGATCCCATAGTTGCAACCTTGTAACAACTTTTATCCATTTTTGTTGGTTTCCTTCAACTGAATAGTCGGACCCGTTCGTGGGGATGATGTGGAAGCTCCCAACTCTATATCATCATATTCATATGGATGTACTCAAATAGCCCAAGAGGATTGTGGCAGAACTAGCCACACATGGTCAATAAATATTGACAAAATTTCTTAGAACGGACGAGATATGAGAGAAATTGACAAAAATTATACTCTACAATACAAACTTGGCATAATTTGAATTTCCCGACTGAGAGAAAGCCCGACTTATCTATCCAATCAACTAACATGACATCCTAACAAGTGGATCAAGCTTTCCAAATTGGGAGAAATGTAATAAAGAATATGTTGTCATATTTAAGGAGTAAAAATTAAAATTTACTCACTGGATATACTTACCCTACTGACTAGGCAATCAAACTTCTTCACCCGACCAAACGATCAAACTAGAAAAACGTCAAATTCACTGATCCATTGGATATACACATATATATTTGACGATCCAACTTCGCATCTGTGTGAAAAAGGCGAAAGTGCATGGTAGGATGTCTTCTTTTCAGCATATCATGCATGGACGATGGAAGAATTGAAGATGTACATCTCGAACAAGAAAAACAAAAAATATACAACTTAAACCAAACTACATCGTACACGAGGCCATAAATCAAACTACAGCGTGATACTATGACGTAAGTACCAATTTCAAATCAATCAAAGCAATTTCATACCCAACATTTAGGAAGGCCATAGAAACAGTTTGCAAACAGCCTCGTAGGATCGACTACAAACCAAGCTGGCACTCTCACCACCCGCCTCCTATCGTTGTTTCCTACTAGTAGTGGACTGACTCCACGGTGCGTCGTAGCATTTACTATTGACAGCCCAACGCCGCTGACGGCCTTCTTTAGCCGCCACACGTCCCCAGGAAGATACACCCAGCAAACGGCACACGCCCCGGCGTCCGCACGGTCTTCTTCCACCCCCCAATCGGGACGACGACGACGGCGAGGAGGAGGAGAAGTAGCACCGAGATTTCTAGAACCTTTCATCCGGGGTCCCTCGGCTGAGGCGGGAAGCGGGAGGCATGTGGGGGCGGCACTACTGGGGTGGCCCGCGCCCGAGCGGCGGCGCCGGTGGAGCGGAGGCCGCCGCCGGCGTGGTGGTGATGTTCGCGTGGCTCTCGAGTCAGGAGCGGCACGTGCGGGCACACGTGGAGCTGTACGCGGCGCTCGGGTGGGCTTGCCTCGTCTGCCACTCTGACTTCCTCACGCTGTACGTACACTTCTCCCCCCCTTCCATTCCATCTCCCCTCCGTGCTTTAACTGCTGGTGATGAGCCGGATGATGTAGCCGACATGCTTTACTTCTTTCTTCCCCGTAAATTTGTTCGATTTGCTTTGGTGGTGATAGATATAACGATGCGTTTTTGTTACTTGAACTTCACTAGATATTTTGCCTCTTGCTAGGTTGCCATGCGTTTACTTTGGAACTTCTAATCCAAAATGATCTGAATTCCCAGAATCTTAGATAGGTAGGTTGGATGTGCCAAGAAAAGCTATTATGAGGATATGTGGATTCTGCTGAACGGCTGCAACTTTCAGTTATCCGTAGTGTGATTCAGTAACCTATACAATTGAATCCCTTGTTTGATCCCAGTTGCATGTTTGCCCAGGTTTATGCCTGACAAGGCGGCCGTGCTTGCTGACCGGGTGCTCACGGAGCTCGTTAAGGTCTGTCTAGCTGCGCATCCCACGGCACTATCATTTCGACCTGCCTTGGTCCATTACTTTGTGTGGAATGTTAACTGTTTCAGTACTCTTAATTAGTTGCTGCAGTCGTGGGTAGTTGTTGATTTCATCTTCAAAATTCCAGGAGCTCAAGGTTCAACCACTACCTGTTGTGTTTGCTTCCTTTTCGGGAGGACCAAAAGGCTGCACATATAAGGTTCTTCAGGTAAAAGCTACAAGATTTTGTAAGCATTTACCTGGAACCGTTATTTCTCTTGCTGCCTGGTTTAGGATCTCCAAGCTAATGCTTTCTTTGTTCACTGGCAGCTGATCGAGAGAAGGTGCAAAGGGCAACTGAGTTTGGTACGGCGGTTTTTTCTTGTTGTTCCCCCTTTTGTTTGCACTCGGTTGTCATAACAATTCTATTCAAGAAAGACGAGTTGCGGTCTACTGAGTACTGATGACGGCTATTTTTAGTTCTATTTACTTACATTGCTGAAAACTTAATGCTTGTCCTTATCACAGGACGACTATCAACTTGTACGGGACTGCGTATGTGGACAAATGTACGACTCGAGTCCTGTAGATTTTGTGAGTGATTTAGGAACCCGCTTTCTCCTTCACCCAAGTGTCCTGAAGATGTCTGAACCTCCACGTGTCTTATCATGGATGACTAAAGGAATTGCATCTGGTCTAGACACTCTTTTCATTGCCAAGTTTGAAGCACAACGCAAAGAATATTGGGAAACACTATACTCATCAGTGGTATGTCACTCCATCGACTGTAATGCCTTGTAACCTGATTGCAGATAGACATTTTGCATATATATCATATATGGTGACCTCAATCCATTGTGTGTGCAGCATGTTGGCCCAATACTCATATTATGTTCAGAGGATGATGAACTTGCTCCATGCTCAGTTGTTCAAAATTTTGGACGACGTCTGCTGGAGCTGGGTGGTGATGTGAATTTTGTTAAATGGCACAGTTCTACGCATGTAGGTATGTTATTTGTTACGGCTACAATCCTCCAGGTTATGTGGAAGAAAGTTGATGCAAATACTAAACCTGTTATTCATTACTTAGTATGTTTCTCTAAAATGACCAAAAAGTGCCGATTCGTTTTAGTTAAAATATGCATTGGCAGCTATATGTGGGAATGTATAACGATGACTTGCTGAAATTGGACAATTTTCCTGTTGTCACTCATCATTTTGCAAGGTTACTACTTACTACTGGTCGTATCTATCCAAATGCATAACTGATTGGCTTTAATACTTGTGAATGCTAAATCATCTTGTAGTGTTCAGTTGTTCACGTCTTCTGCAACTTTCAGAACAGACTTGCTTATGTAATACTTGAAGGTAAATACGAATATATATTTATGTAGAACACTCCAACAAATTCCGAGATCACCCTTCCCAGCCATAAATGTACTTTCTTGTACTAACAGCTTGCCAGCTAGGAGCAAATTGACAAAATGAATGACACAACATGGCACAATTGTGTCATTGACAGGTGGCCCCCGAACACACATGTCAGTGACAAGGGTGTGAAATTTTGCAAGCCAAACAAAAGTGTATCGTTTTGTCAAATTCCTCGCCAATTAGGCAGTTAGCTACTTTTCAATTTCAACAAACAGAACAAGAGTGCTGTGTGAATTTTAAAAAGTTGTACAGAAGCCTTAATCACGTATCCTGTTGTTCCCATCATGTGGAATTCATTTTCATCCCTTATAAATCTCTCTTCTAATCTAAAGCTGTGCACAAACCGTGATAAATCATTGAGCCACATCTGGAGATTAAATAAATATTAACCTCCTGATTGACCAAGAATTACTCATCAGATTTTCCAAATAGCACGAGCATTGTTGTGTTGGACTATGTTTGGACTTCAGTTTCTTGTTTGTCTATGCTGGATAGGGCTATACTGAACTCGGTATCTGACAAATCTAGCTGACTGGTCTATACTGAAAGGGAACATGTCCTATGAAACTAACCAGTATATGAACTTATCAAGAATTTTATTGTAAGCCCATGAGGCTGTCACTGTGCGAGGGCCTCATTCTTAGCTGCATGCTAAGGTTTTGTGGAATTCTGAGCTGAATAACAAGAGCTAGGCATAATAAGAATTTATATGATATACTGCTATTGTTCCTACCCCTTTTTTCCTATTTTCTGTGTGACTGAATGGTAAATGTAAATCCATAATGTATCAAAGAATGTCTTACTTGACTGTATGGGACATGTGAAATATACAAAAAGCTGATAGAAGCTACCCATGACTTGCATCGGTAAATTATACATCTCGCCTTGGAATAACTTGTTAATGGCCAACTATCATCAGTTGTCATCGAAAGTGATATTTTCTCAAAGCCTTGAGGAGCATGATTAATTGTACTGCTCATAAGTGTTATACGAGAAGTCTTTACATGGATGATTACTACTCTTTTAAATGAAAGACTCCTTACGCCACCCTCCTTCTCCTCGCCTGGGGTGTCACTGCTACCGGAACCATCAACTCAGTGCCCTGCCAGTCCCCTATCAAACTCCAGTCTGCCCCCCGGCGGGAGCTCATTACTATTTACTTGTCATCGAAAGTGATATTTTCTCAAAGCCTTGAGGAGCATGATTAATTGTACTGCTCATAAGTGTTATACGAGAAGTCTTTACATGGATGATTACTACTCTTTTAAATGAAAGACTCCTTACGCCACCCTCCTTCTCCTCGCCTGGGGTGTCACTGCTACCAGAACCATCAACTCAGTGCCCTGCCAGTCCCCTATCAAACTCCAGTCTGCCCCCCGGCGGGAGCTCATTACTATTTACTTGTGACGGTCAACCCCCCCTTCCTCCTCTCTGACTCCTCCCGCTGCAATTCAACCCAGATCGACGGGAATGAGTATGTTTTGCTGTAAGACCATCAATATGGAACATTTGATCGTTGGATTGTTCATTATCTTTCCTCTACCCGTATGAAAGGATATAGCGCCCTTACACCCCTGTTTTGTTGTGTGCTTATCACCTGAATAATTATCACTCGTTTATCTTACTTCACCCATATGAAAGAATATAACGGCCTTACATGATGTTTTATCTGCTTGTCACTTGGAGGATTATCACTCTTTTATCTTTACTTTGCCTGTATGAAAAGAATATAACACTCTCACACCTAGTTTTATCTGCTTAGTACTGTTCACCATTTGTTACACAGGGCATTACAAGCATCACACTGAGGAATACCGAGCTGCAGTGACTGAGCTGCTCATGAAGGCTTCAGCACTTTACATGAGCAGAAGACGACTGAATGACTACGAGCTTGGCACGAGTGAGCACAGTGATAAATCTTATTCGGCCCACGATCTCCATAAAACTGCTGCGAGACCAAGCGGTAGGCTAAGGAGGGTACCAGCTGATCCAGCCGACCATTTCTTCTTACCGACTTCCATGGAGTACCAAGAAAGCGGCAGCGAAACGCCAAAGCCTGGGTTGTTCAACATGCCGAGCGTTGAGCGCATGAACCCTGATGGTGTGCTGGGGAAGATGCTCTATGATGTATGTGTCCCAAAGAACGTGGAAGGCTGGGACTTCAATCCTGCGTCAACAAATGGACGGCATATGCATTTTACAGCTCGCCAGCATGGTAATTTGAATCCGATAAAATGCATACGCCGCTCAAGATTGTAATGATTTGGACTTGAACATCTCAGTGCATTCTTGCTGACTGGTGAATACTGCGAGAGTACTCTTGTTTTGATGGATGCTGGTGAAAATTTGAGGTACCCAGAATGCATCTGAGGAAAATGTGAGATTGTCTCCTCTGTGAATTGTTAACTGCTAAAAGTTATGCTTTATGTGCGGAGAAATTGCTTGATTATTTTTGAGGTTCCAGGACCTAATTAGCCAAGACGTAAGGTGGTCGTCTTAACTGTATTAAAAGGGATGAAAAGGGCAGCAGGCAAACTAGAAAAAAGAGTTAAGGACTTTGATTTAAAGGGACTGCCTAGCTGCGAGAATCAATAAAGGTGAAGATCCCAAAGAGCAGAGATGGCGTTGAGGAAAAAACTGCAGGAAGACATAAGGGCATTGCTGTAAGACAAGACACCAGGCCGCTGGAAGAAGGCGGTAGGGGCATAACTGTAATAGAAAAATAGTACACATGGACACTATTTGAAATCTTGAAAATTCTTGGATCATTTCTTGATTTGTTAAGCAGGTGCCATTTCTCTGTATCGTTTCAATTTTATCAGATGCCCTGATGGGACAATACAACCGACTGCAAGCGGATATATAATAAGAGCATCTCCACCGGAAGAGTTAAAACGTGCAAAACACGGGCGGTCGAGACACTCCAACAGACGCGCGGAAACGCGCGGAAATAGTGTGCGTGGAGAAAGCGGCAATGCACGCGCTAAATTTGCTGGGCCAAATTTGCTGGGCCGGCTCCAGGCTCCAGCGCGCAGGATAAAATGCGAGTACACGCGCACACTAATCGTCGTTGAAGGTTCATCTGCTTTTCCTCTTCTTCCCTATCACATGTCGCCCCACCGCCCGTCCATCGCTCGCCACCGCACCACTTCCGCCACAGTCGAGATGACGCCACACCGTTGAAACTCCTCCGACTTCCGCGGGGTGGGTGCGCCCCAACGACACCTACGACACCGTCATTCGTGGCAGCGGCGAGTGCATCGTCCACCTTCGACACCGCGGTGCGACGACATGGCATCTCGGCCGCCCGTGTCGGGACATGAACTTCAACGACGTGTAGACGCACGAGTAGGCAAAGATGCTCGCGTCGCCACCCCGCCTCATCACTGAGGAAGAGCAGCGGCGCCATCGCACGCGGATCCGATGCCTCTACCACGCCGAGGAAGACGAGTGGATCATGGCAGAGTGAGCCGCCCACTTCTCGAAGGATGTCACGAGCGAGGTTGCCTTCTACGCGCAAAGGAAGGAGGAGCGCAAGGTGGCTCGGGTGGCGAGGGGGGTCGACAAGGCATGGGGCCGGGCGTTCATCCTCGCGCAGCAGGCCAGCCCGCAAACGGTCGACAACGACGACCGCTGGCTTGACGTCCTCTCGTCGACACTGGTGGAATCCTCGACAGAGGATGAACCTGATTTCGATTTTTAGTTTACTAGTATTTAGTTTAGTAGTATTTCGACGTAGGATGAGGATGAGAACTATGTTCTAGGTTTATCGTGTCAAATGAACTATATTTTCAATCTTTTTATTTGCTTTTTTTTATCTTTGTTGAATGCATTTTGCTTCGAAAATGTGTTTGCGGCACTATATTTTCCTGCGCGCGCTGCCGCCAGCGCCGGCGTGCTAAGAGAGCAAAACAGATCGCGCGCGTGTTTTTGCTATCGTGCAGGCATTAGCCATGCTAAGCCATGGAGACCCATTCTATGGGCAGAGGCCACACGTGGACCATGCGAAAATACTATTTCCCTTGTCTTAAATTAGATGTCTTAAGTTTGTGTATATTTGAATGTATCTAGACACTATTAAGTCTAGATACGTCTAAATTTTGATATACTTAAAACACCTATTTCGAGATCATGGATTTTGAAATAAATGTCATTTTAGAAAAAGAAAATAAAATATTTCAAAGTAATTGGAGTTTGATATAATTCATAAATTATTTAGAACATAGAATGGACAATATTGGCCTTTCTTCATGATTGCTCTTACTTTTATGTTTCTTAAATAAACCAACTTCTAAGTTTTCTTGAATTCCATGATTTCATATGGCATACTTGAATATCGAAGTGTAAAACCAAATTTGTAGACTTCGGGACTTAGGGTCAAGATGTGTCATGACGATGAGTGGTCGACCTATAGTTGGCGAAGCAATTATGGAATTTGAAAGTGTATCTAGGATCTCTATGTGGTTTTGGATGATTAATAAAAGTCCATTTAAGGAACTAAACACTTGTTGAAGTACTGCAAAGTTTCACTTTCAATTCTACTTGGATTGAGTCATTGTTAACCTCCAAAAATTGAGAGAAGAAGTGGCGTCCTCGAAGAAGAATGTGCCTTTGTATTTTCGTAAGTCATAGGTATGTTGCACTATCAAAAGGGGCAATTGCACAAAACATGAGGAAATGAACCTTTGAAAAGTTCTAAATATTTCATCTTAACATCCAAATATTTCATTTGTGGATACACCATTGTCCATGAAAAGGTTCCGTGGCAAAAAAAAAACAATTTTTTCTACGGCAGAACACACCTAACCAGGATCTATCTAGGAGCAATACTGTAGCGAAGAGTGACATTGGTAACATACCTTGTAGACCAAAAGCGTTTAACACTTATGCAGAACGTGGTTGATCCAGTCGTACTCGTACGACCTCAAGGTCGCGAAACTCCTCGCAAGTCACCCCTTGTCCAGGTTCTCGTACGATGGTCCGGTGCCACAAGTTTCAGCACCCCCGAGATATCGCACACGTACGGTGCAAGATGACGACTCCCGGATCTCTGATCCCTGCCGAGATTGCGGAAGTAGATCTCTTGTCCGGAATCACCGCAACACAACGACATTCCATAGAGAAGTAGTCTCTCGCTCGTGCAGCCCTTACTTTGGGGCCGCATTCGCAAGAGGAGAGAGAGAAAATCCTCTAAGGAATAATGCCCTAGAAAATATTGGGTGGAAACTTGTGTTCTTTTTCCCTCCTATATGGATCTTCTTATATAGGGGAAAATATGGCACACCCTCCTCTAAAGTACCGGGGTGGGACTAAAGAGAGGAGGAGGCGAGGCGCGCACGGGAAGAGCGACAGCCGGCCGGGCCAGGTGGGCCACCCGTGCGCAGCCCATGGAGGAGCCGGTAGCCGGGGTGGGCCCCACCCGCCCACCCACCAAGTGGCGATGCCTCGTTCCCTCCGAGAACCTGGCCCAATAGGGAACTAGCCCCAATTATTTTTAATTAATTATTATTTTATTGTTAATTACAATAAGTAATATAAAATACATATTCAATCAATCCTTTTAACCCGAAACTCCTATTGGTTCTCTCCAATTTCCTTAGGAATTTCTGGGAACGATTATGGTTCTCTCGCGAAACACTTCCGATGTTCCTTTCTATTCTTTCTTCTGATTCCATCAATTACAAGATGATCTCCAAGCGTCGTAAAGCTCTTAAGTGTGTTACCCTATGGTTCGGAAACATCATAGACATGATCGAGATGATCTCCAAGCGTCGTAAAGCTCTTAAGTGTGTTACCCTACGGTTCGGAAACATCATAGACATGATCGAGATGATCTCGGATCAATGATCAATAGCAGGACCGGGATGCCCATAATGACCCCTGTGCATTCCACGATTTCAACGTCGTTTGAACCATAAACGTCGAATCCAATCCCTTGTTACTTCGATACCTAACTTTGTCCGAGATCTCGTTTTCTACAAGTGCTGCTTTACTCGTTCTCATGATATTGCATCCTCATGACCTAGTCATATGCTGTGCAGCGTATGGATGAAATTCCGAGTGGGCCCAGTGTATCTTCCTGTCACATAGGAGAATAAATCCTGATCTCGATACATACGCCTCAACATGTCCCTCTGTAATACCCAACATACACCTTTATTGTCACCCAGTTACGACCCATGACGGTTGATGTAGTCAAAGCAACCTCGGGTGACAATGATTAAATATGATCTCGCGGTTTAAGGATTAGGACACTTCGTTTCTAACTATTGCAACTATGAACTTTATGACTTGATCGTGTTACAGTAATCACAGGTGGGTAATGTCCATCACATCATTTTTCAGATGATATGACTTCATTGCCAGTTGGCATAAATGCACTATGATCAAGAAACCTTGATCATCAGCTGCCCAACAAACTAGTTAAAAACCTTGATCATCACACATGTATCAATGTTTCCCATTGATACAATTATAGCATGATATAAAACTATTATGAGCTCATGAGATATGATAATAAACATCTTTATTATTTGCCTCTAGGGCATATCCCCTTCAGTCTCCCACTTGCACTAGAGTATAAATAATCTAGTTGCATTGTTACTAATCATAAAACCATATCATATATGTATTCATTGATCATGCTTGCTCATGGGAAATTTCATGTCCTAAGATCTATGTTACCAGATCCATTTAGTCTTTTGAAAATCATTAATGTCACCTATTTGACATTAAGACCATTATCATATAATGTGTTGTATTGTTTGTTTTGGTGACAAAGTGAGACTTTGTTTTCTAGTGTATACAATGGCGGTCTATCAGTCAATTGAACTTTCAATATTGTCATGTATACTTATAAACACACTCAATCGAAAGTTGAACTTTCTTAAACCAAAACTATACTCGTTAATACTAAAATATTCCAATATTAGTGAATTTGATACCCAACCACACTTCCTTTGCGTTAAACTTAACTCTGGTCTAGTGATTAACTCATGGATCACTATGGAACCTGTTCTTACAACTAAGAACTTGGGTCACATTATGTCAAGTATATAACATGGGTTTACGTGGAAAACCTATGACCAAGGCAGGTGATGCAATGCATCTCTGTTTCCTTTTGTTTAAACCATTGTCATGAATATGAGTCTCTACTCAATGCTCTCCTAATTTCACAAGTAAGAATTAATTCTTCACTTGAACCTATTCTGAACTGTTTTCAGAATCTCAACTAGGACATTCCGAACCTCTTTTAGAATCCTTGAAGCATTTGACATTTAATGTTTATCAAACATGTTGATCTATCTTCATAGATCCTTTATGTTTAATATACGTTGAATTTCATCCATCTAATGACTTAATCATTTCTAATACCAACCATGTTATTCTTAATATGTCAATTACATATGTAAGAACATTGTTACGCTCCCACTCAAATATGCAATCCATATTTGACAGATTAGGATATCACTCAACTCCTACTCAAATATGTCATCCAAATATTTGACTTGAAAAACTACTTAGCTCCCACTCAATTTATTGTAATTATAGGTTCTCTTGATAATATTGGTATATCCAAAATTCTTTGATCTTTCATCAAATCGAGAATTCTATGTTACAAGATACTAGTAATCTCATGATTGACCAAAACCTGCCTGTTATACTACTTACAACTTTTTTCTTCAACTTCTTGAAGACTTGCAGTTTTGAATAGTCATTTACCAATTTCCAATTTGGACTAATTGCTAATATAAATCCAATAGAATTCAAGCATTGCTACATATTGTAGTCAATCTTTTGAATTTGTCAAAAACATCCTTTGAGACAAATCGAGATCTTATGTCTTCCTTTTAAGTGTCATTTCTTCCTTTCAACTTTACAGAAAGAAATTCGTCCATGTACTCATATCGCATGCGTCTGACCTGTTCTGGGAACATACTCTTCAATCCGTCAAGCAAATCATATGCTTCGATTTCATGAAAGTGTACCCGCATTCTAGATCCCATAGCATGGACCATGGTGTACTTGACAACCATGAATGTGTCACGACAGCCATGAAGAATCCCATCTTCTCCACCATTGGAGTCATCGGGGAAGTCTTCCAGTGGTTCTCGTAGGACATAGAGAAGATGGTTTTCTATGAGTTCCTGAGGCGTTGGTACCAGTCTATGTAGTTCGACTCATCTAGCTTAAGTTTCTCCCCGTCATGAATGGATCAAAGATGTCCTGAACTTTGGGAATGGCCATGATCTATAAGACATTTGCAGAGACTTAGACTAAGTTCATAATACGAGTTCAAATTTGTAATCATATTAACTGTAACACCCCACTTTTATTAACCTTGATTATGTGTCCAAAGTACAAAAATTAGGGGAACAAAACTTTTTATTGCTTAGTGGAACAGTAGTTTCTTGTTCATTGGCCTGCCTTGTTTGTGCTTGTGTTGTGATCAAGATACTTCTCTATCTTATCAAAGGTTTACCAAAGCTATTTACTAAAAGGAAATGTCTTAGCTTACTTTACATATTCTCAAATGTTCTGAATTTTCAAACAAGAGCCAAGATTCCTTGGTAAAAACAAAATGTTTTGTCTTCTTCTTTTGACAAAACTAAGGAGATATATATGATACCATCTCCCTATGTCTTCAAGGCAGACCTTTCGAAATAATCTTTCCACAAGTCTTTCCAAAACCTTTTGAAAAGCTAATTCCTCTCCTTCTCTTGGTAGAAGTTCCATGGGACTCTCACCTTATTCAGAACAACATAACCTTTATTTACTTATTTTCCAAATCTTCCCCTCAAAGGTAGTTGAGAAAGGATTGCGCATATTTGTAGTTCTTCTGAGATTTTGTATGAATTGCCTTGATCTACTTATTAAGATGAATTGCCTTGATCTGATGTCCTTACAACATAAGTGGCTTGACTTGTTAGTTAGGAGTTTTCCTGAGCTAACCTAGGATCTCAACCCTAGTAACAAAACCAGACTAACAATACACCTCTAAAACTCAAGGTGTTGAATGGAAACCATTCTCCTCATAACTCCTTAAGCTTGTATAGATCCTAGCATCTCTCTCAAGAAATCCCTTTTACCAAATCCTTATCAAGCAAGACAAGGAATAATACATCACACAAGACCTCTTGAGAGAAAATCATCAAAACCATAGTAGGAAGACAATCTTCCTCCTTCTTATCAGATCCACTCTCTAGAACTCTAATTAAGACTCTTACTCTTGATCCCTAGGAAATGTGCCTATCCTATCCTCTTCCTTGTGATGTGCTCATCCATCACGCATACTTGATTTTGATCAAGGAACCTATCTACATTATTTCCCAAGCTAGTCTTAACCTCTAGTCATTAACTTGACCCTCTAAATCCTTAACAAGATCAGTTTTGAGCTAATTCATTTTAGTAGTTTCCAAATCCTTGGAGACCAACTTAAAGCATGTAACCTGTCTACTCAATCTACTCTTCAACCTCATTCACTTGGTGATGATTTTGGAACCTTTCCACCCATCAAACCCACTAGATCTTACTCTCTAGTCAAAAAGCCTAAAGCGGTCAATTTGACTAAGTGTGAAACTAATATCAGGATCCAATCTTTTAGCTTCTCTCTAGAATAATCCATGGGCATTTTTGGAAATGCACTGGGATCATCTTGAAAACCATCATGTGAACTTGCAAATCACACTCTTTTCCTTGACTAGATCCTTCCTGGAACCACTTGTACTTGATGGTTTTGTAGTCAAGAAAATAATTTGATTCGTTCAACTATTTCAAGATGCCAACTTTGGCAGAAGCTCCCAACTCCATCAAACCTTCTCTGGATCAATTCTTTCCATGGATGTGATCTAACCAACCTAGTTTATCATTCCAAACCCTCCTTGTTTCCAAAGAAGCATTGATATCCTTAAAACAACATGGTTTTGGAGGCAAGATGATAATGTGTTTTGGTCCTATTAAAACAACTAAGTTTGGCCCTTAAATTATAACCACCCAAGCATGTTCTGGACCAAATTTTGGCACCATTATAATCTACATCATGTGGTCTATCAACCCATATACCCCATGATCCAAAGGGATTTATGATCTTCATAATCCAACATAGTTTTGGTGGTATGACGATGTTCTGGCCCTAGATCACCAAAATAAATCAAATTCAAAAATTCTTTGTTTAAATTCAACTCAAACCCACCTAGTGTTCTTTACTTACTACACACTCACCTCCTGGTCATGCACATCCTCATCACTACTCATATTTCCTTGTGCATGTAAGAACTTGGAGAAAGAAAGAGGTAAGTGAAAGTTGACTATTCAAATAAATTTTGCAAAATCATCACAAAACTTGGCCATTAATCAACCCAGCACCCCGCTCACCCTCCATGGTCGACATGTGATAACCCGCAAGAGCAGGGGATCATTGTAGTACCTCTCAATTTGGAAGTAGGGTATCGATCCACAGGAGCAAGAAGGAAAAGCTATCTATTCTCTACAACTAAAGTGTCACAACTTTTAGTTGATTATGCACTAAACAAGTTTAAGGAACAAGTTGGTTGATTTAAGGCTTGGAAGTGTAATGTAACAAAGCAAGAATGTAAAAGTGTCCCAATCCTCTTCAATGCAAGAGGACAAGACAAAGGTTTTCTATTATAGGAATAATGGACATGGGTCATGGGTTCACTCAATCCTCTCTCTCTCCATCTATGGTGATGATCATGCTATAGATAATAAAAGTACACACAATTGTCATGTTTTAATGGTAATTTTATGGTGGCTCCATGTCTTAAAACACATAGTTGAAAGAAGTACTCCTTTGTGCTGCTAGGTCACCCTTGTAATAAGGCTAACATTTGGTTATCGTCAAACCACAAATCACACTTCCCCTTTTACCCGTAGATAAAGGATGTTTGGCTGCATTGTGTCACTCAATACATATGTCGATGTCACTCGGCCACCCATTACCTACATACATCATACTTCTTAATGGAAAACATTTCAAACACTAGTGTAATGATTCATATGGTGTGTGCATTACCACATCTCTCTCATCTACCTCCACTTGGGTGGTATCAATCACCTCATGACATGGATAAACAAGCCATTTTGTATAGATAAAACCATTACATACACCATAGAATATTTCGAAAGTATGACAAACCAAAAAAGATCCAACACAACGGTAAATGCATAACAAGTATTATCTAGTACGTTAATACTCACCATAGGAATTATATAGATAGATCCATACTCATGCGAGGCACATCATATGGAATTCAACAATGATCATACATAGAGAGATTAGATCAAGTTACCACCACAAACCCATAGTTTAGGGGGTGGACTACTCCCCTTTCATCATGGAGAGTGATGAGGAGGCGTTTGTGAAGGAGGAGAGGCGACCAAAGGCGATTCCGGCAGCGGTTCCCCCTCCAATCTTCCTCCGGCGGCAGCCAGCAGACTTTCTATTTTGGTGTTTTCGATCTCCACCTCCGTGTGTGCCGAGGAAGACCGCCAATGGGTATATATATATGTTTTTATGTCAAAACACATCGGTGGGAGAAAGAATCAAGTGAGTCGGATGACTGAGGTGCGAAAGAGGAC
Organism: Avena insularis; assembly: GCA_023614405.1. Lineage (NCBI taxonomy): Eukaryota > Viridiplantae > Streptophyta > Magnoliopsida > Poales > Poaceae > Avena > Avena insularis. Next base: position 256,820,948 of record CM042690.1, on the reverse strand, counting down.
AGGTGGCACGCCCTCCTCAACTAGGCGCGCCACCTGGGATATTTTGGGCCTCAGGGCTCTCCTCATGTGGTCCAAGCACTACATGTCCTTCTCTTGATGAAATATTGACGTTCAAGAAATCCTAGGCCCATTTGACTTCATTTAGGTCCCTGAAAGCTAAAAATACACAGAATAGAGTTTTCCTGTCCTGTAGAGATATAATCAAAATAAAGGGGACCATTGGTAAATCCCCAAAAATCAATGTAAAACATGGATATAACATAATATATGTTGCAAATAAGTGGGAATTCATATAAAAAACTATAAAGCTCATGCATGCATTTTACATGCATCAACATCCCATATCTTAACCTATGCTCGTCCTCGAGCATGAAGGTGATAAAACTAACATGGACTTTGGAGTTCGGTGCTTCTTTTCACTAGCAAGTATCACAAAAAGTTAAAGGTTTCATTCGTTAGAGAATAACAATAAGAAATCATAGCATAAAATAGTACCTCTCATCATATCGTACTTGATAACACAATGTATATTGACTAACAAAAATGCATATAGTACCATGAAACAATAGCTGCATTCTTCGCATCGAGAAAAGTATAAATGTGTATATAGTGGTAGTCCTATGGTCGGAATATTTGCAAAGGAGATTGGAAAAATTGTATGGCTGGCAAGTACGGAATATCATATGTGAGACACAAGCTATCTCCCAAACACTATTCATTAAGTTTATGGTTGAAGCCTAGTACATAATTGGTGTTTGGTTCCAATGCCCCTCATTACCTGATTCTTTTTGGCATTTTGGCACTTTTTTGCTTCTTTCCTCTCTTTGCTGTTTCTTTGTATTTCTTTGTCACTTTTTGCATGTATTGATTTTTGGGAAGTCCTAGCCTCTGCATACTCACTCTTCTCACCTTTTGATATCATATAAATATTTGGGGGGTTTTTCCTCTCATCTTAGACGTGGTACCCCTTCTATGGAGGGTTTTTCCCCTAATATTTTAGTGTATGCATCCTTTTATTGCTTCTTGGGAAGGGGCACTATATGCTCAATGAGTTCGTGGTCACCCCACGACTAACTTCTCCATGTCACTCATACCCATAATAATAGTGTTTGGAAACTAAACACTGACTCACACATGATAGTATACTTTGGGATATAGCTTGAGCTATTGGGGTAGGTGTTTCATATATAAATGCTAAGTTTGTTGTGCTAAAGGATGTTGTTTCAATATGGTGGGCTAGCAATAGTAACCGTTTGACCTTCTACAAGAATACAAAAACTCTCCATAGTACTAGATCATTTCTAGAAGACAATATAATCATTGAGTACCATTTATATTGTAATATAATAACTACCACTATATGATACACTTGTAATTTATCACTCCATAAAGCATATGAACGATCCAACTAGAAGCAATAACACACATAGTTTGTTCCCTCTTTTTCTATTTCAAGGAAGACATTCAATAAAAAATGGCATTCATTCATGGGATAGTTTGTTTCAGTACGTCTTTCCTAAGCATGCAAAATATATATCATGGCGGTCCTATTTAATTCCAAGCATATCAAGAAAAAATAAACGTAACACTAAACAAAGATGCTCCAAGTTTCTATGATCATTCTATGTTGCTCGAAAAACAAAGTTTAGAGGTTTGCAAACCGGGAGTTTTATAGGTCTAGTGGGGTGCCTTGGGCATCCCCAAGCTTATGGTTTTAAACATTCTTGGATAGCTATTGGTGTGGTGTTCCTCCATTCCTTGTAAAAAAACTTCAACACAAAACTTTCTCCCATTTCTTTTTCAGTGGGGTGACATAAGTGGTACAAGGATATGATAATAGCTGCCATATAATTTATAGACAATTTTTACTCAATATTCCAGAAAGAATATAGTGTCCTAGACATTCCTATCATATCAAAAGACCCATGGAAAATCATTTTGAGACTCAAAAGAATGACTCAAACACTAGTGGGCAGAATCTGTCCAGATTTTCAGTAGTAGGAAAACATAATTATTTCGACCACCTAGACATGTCAGGAATTTTGGACAATTTTTGTGTGTATATAGGATAGAAATTTGTAACTACCGTGTAAATATGATAGCAACCGGGGTTACATAAAAAACCAGAAAACTTTTCCGCTAAACAGTGTTGTGCAGGAATTTGCTACTCCATGTGTTTTAGCAAATTTCTAGCGTCCAAAATGGCTTCTACTTGGTAATTTATTGCTAACCTACAGATAATACACTAAAAGGTACCCTTTTTTACTACAGCAAGCATGCATAAAAAAACCAGGTTGTCTCATTGACATGGGTATACCCTATAGGTACTCGAGCTTGGTATATACGGCCTAAATACATGGAGGCCCATGGTGTCGCCAGGGCCCAAATGAAGAACTCGAGTAAGCTACAGACTCTCTATTGCTTGAAGAACAAGAAGAAGCTAAAGATAGAAAGTTTAAAAGGGGAAAACCCTAACCTATAACCGACTCGACCTGCTACCCGAGATCTAGCCTATCTATATAAAGGCTAGGAGGGGGCGGCGAGAAGGACACACACAACCCTAGTTTCCACCACCCTCGCCAGATTGCATCTGCGCACCATTGTAATCTTCGATTTCCTTGATAATTCCACGAGCAGACAAGCAGGAGTAGGGACCTCTACGAGGCCTGAACCTGGGTAAATCTTCGAGTGCCCTGTGTGCTTATTTGCTAGCCGATAGATGTCTCCAGCGCTCCATCCTTCTCCAAAACCCAAGTCCATAACAATGGGCATTGATGAGTTAAACCCTCGTCAATTGGCGCCGTCTGTGGGAACTGGGAGTGCTGATGTTGCGGCTTCTTCGGCCCCCTCAACCGCGATCTACAACTCCGCAACAGCGGAGATCCGCCAGCTCTTTGGCGCGTTCGACTTCATCGTCCACACGCCGGTCACTCGCCCGACTTTCGAGTCCGTGGGCGATGGAGTCAGCCTGGCAATAGGGAGCTTCCTCTTCCAAGTTGGTCAGATGGGCACGCTTCGCATGCCTGACCAGCCGACGGTGCCGTCGATTACCCCAGCATCATGGTTCCCTCCATCGATCAGCACCCTCAGTGTGCTCAACTCCTCGACAACAGTCAAGAACATGGTCAGCGACAGCAGTCGCAACTCCGATCTGAGCGATCTGGCCACTGAAGATGGAACCCACGGCTCCGGATCTGAGAGTTGTGGAAGCAGCAGCTTCCCCAATCACTTCATGTGCGCCGTCATCAACGCAGGCGATACCTCCGCCAACCGCGATAACGCTGGCAATCGCGGTAACAGAACCGACCCACCTCTCGTTGGCAATGGCGGCAACGGTGCCAACGGCAGTAACGGTGGCGATCGCACCAACACCAACGACGGAGGAACAGTCGAACCTCCAACCATAATAAACGAGCAAACCGGCGAACGCGTCGTGATCAGGCTTAACGAGCAAGAATGGCTCGCTGCCGCGAGGCCCTGCGAGGCACTCCTCTACCCTTCGGATCTCTGCAAGAATTGCTGATGGGCTACCACTGGATCCTGAAGGAGGAATTCAAGCGCCAGGTGCAAACAATCGCGCAACTTGAGGCGCGCAAAAAGGCAGCAGACGAGTTGAGCCTTCACCGTGTTGGGCTCTCCTCCCATGGAGGATCCTCCTCAAAAGGCAATGCGTACATCGCCAAAAAGAGGAAATCCCGGATGGCCCATCTCACTGAGAAAGAACGCATAGAAGCTGCAAAAGTCCTCGACTTTAGCTCTATGACAGTCGATACACGGGGCAATGTGGTCCCCAAGACGCGACCACCATGTACCTCCTTAACAACCAGCCGCCAGCTGGAGATCCCCGAGCGCCATGCACCGATCTACGATCGCGGGTTTGGGACTAATCGAGGCCGCCCTCGACAAGGAGCTAGCACCGGAGCCAAAGAAAGGCAAAGCGCTACTCCTCGCCTTCATCCAGTGATGACAGTCACGACCTGTCTTGACGTCGCCGCTCACGACGACACGACCACGACTACGACGCGCGTGATGACATCACGCAGCGCAAGATCGACAAATCAAGGGCACGACGTGCTCGGTCGACTGACTCAGAAGAGGAAGACGTGGAGCTCTGCGGCGCCAGATGCTTCAGCAGGTCCATCAGGCAGAAGCGAATGCCCAAGGGGTTCAAACTCCCGTCGGAGAACCCAAAGTTTGACGGCCTACAGGACCCAAAGATCTGGCTGGAGGACCACATCTCCTCTGTTAGGCTCCACGGAGGGAGTCGAAGCACGGCCATGCAATGCTTACAGCTACAGCTGCAAGGCGCCGCCCGAGCATGGCTCAACAACCTCCCACGCGGATACATTCGTAGTTGGGATGAGCTGGTTTACAGCTTCGTGTGCAACTTCAAGGGCACGTACAAGCGGCCTACATCAATCGAAGAGCTGAGATGCTGCCAGCAAAGATCGGGCGAATCGCTGCGCTCCTACATCCAAAGGTGGTCCATCATCAAGAACTCCACAGATAACATCTCGGAGGATCGCGCGATTGACGCATTCAATGGCGGCGTTCGTCGCATAGAGCTCAGGAAGGAGCTGGGCCGCTCAAAGCCCAAGACCATTGACCACCTGATGGAAATCGCGAATCGGTGGGCCGATGGAGAAGATTCGGTGAAAAATTGCGTTCACTCCGACGAGGAGGCAGAACTCGAGCGCAGACGCGACCGCCGAGGCAAACACCGTATGCGCATCTATGATGACCGCGACGACGTCAACATGGTCGCAGCTGGATACGCCGACAGACGCGATGATAACTGCAACAGCGGATACCGCAGCGGTGGATACCGTGACTCCAGGAAAACCACGCAAGTGTGGCAACACCGCAACCGTGATGATGCACCCACGACATCCATTGAAAAAAAATTGTCCGGGCCATGCATGGTGCACTTCTACATCGACAAGCATGATGGAAAGAAAAAGTCCAGCCACCTCCTCAAGGACTGCCGCGAGTTCCTCAAATTACATGAGGGATTGGTTCGAATGAATCGCAACGCGGTCGAGAGACGCTACGGAGCGGCTCCAGGCGCCGTGGCACATGGCGCTCCGCCACCGCCACCTGGAATGCCCCCAAACGTAGCTACGCCGGACCAGCACCAGGGAGGTGAACCCTACCCACGGGCCATGGGTACTATGATGATCCAAAAAGGACGCCCCTCCAATCGGGTGCAGAAGGCCATCACTCGCCAAGTCAACTTGGCCACACACTCGCCACCATCTACCACTGAGTACCTCAGCGGAAGCGAGTCATGCATCACCTTCGACAAACATGATCATCTGCCCCAAGTACCTCGTCCAGGCCACTGTCCCCTCGTACTCGAGGCACAAATCAGAGGCTTCGACATGAGTCGTGTCTTCATGGATGGCGGAAGCGGCATCAACCTCATATTCGCGAGTACCTTGCGGGCAATGAGGATCCCTCTAACTTGCCTAGAGGCCTCAGACACAACATTCCACGACATCGTCCCAGGCAAGGGCGTGTATCCCCTGGGCAAAATCAACCTCGATGTCATCTTTGGCACGCCGAAAAACTTTCAGCGCGAGCGCATCGACTTTGAGGTCGTCGACTGGCCCTCACAGTATCACTGCATCCTCGGACGTGTCGCGTTCGCTAGGTTCATGGCAGTACCACACTACGCCTACCTGCAAATGAAAATGCCAGGTCCCAATGGCGTCATCACAGTCAATGGGAGCTTTGAGAGATCCGACAGTTGCGACAGGGAATTCAACAGAATTTCCCAGTCCTTTGGCATGCAGGAAGAACTCGCGAGACTGAAGGAGTCGACAGACAACAGTCTGCCTCCCCCAAGCCGGCCAAGCTCGCCCGATCTATCCTTCGACTCATCGGTGCACACAAAGAAAGTGTAGGTCCACCCATCGGATCCCGCCAAAACGGCCCTCATCGCCAACAACTTGAGTCCCGCATAGGAACTCGCGCTCGTCGAATTCCTCCGTGAGCACTGGGAAATTTTCGCCTGGTGTCCTGCGGACATGCCAAGAGTTCCTAGGGAATTCGCCGAGCACGCACTCAACGTCAACCCCGACGCAAGGCTAGTCAAGCAAACAATCCGGCGATTATCTAAGCCACGGGCGCAGGCAGTCGGAATGGAGATTAATAGACTCCTCGATGCCAAATTCATACGCGAGATCAAGGAAAGCACCTAGCTCGCCAACACGATGCTGGTACCAAAAAAGGACACAAATATCCTATGGATGTGCGTGGACTTCACCTCTCTGAATAAGCACTGCCCAAAGGATCACTTCCCGTTGCCGCGCATCGACCAGATCATCGACTCCACCGCGGGCTGCGAGCGCCTCTGCTTCCTCGACGCCTACTCAGGCTATAATCAGATTTGAATGAAGGAGGAGGACCAAGAAAAAACAGCGTTTACAACGCCCTTCGGTGTGTTCTGCTACAACACAATGCCCTTCGGGCTAAAGAACGCGGGAGCCACCTACCAGCGGTGCATGCAGGCTTGCCTCAAGGAACAACTTGGTCGCAATATTCAAGTCTATGTCGACGACATAGTAATCAAGACCGAGGAGGAAGCCTCCCTAATCGACGATTTGCACGAAACCTTCACCAACCTCGACCGCTACCGGATCAAGCTCAATCTAGACAAATGCGCCTTTGGCGTGCCATCTGGGCAACTACTCGGGTACCTCATCTCCGCGAGAGGAATCGAGGCAAACCTCGAAGAAAATAAAAGCCATACTGGCCATGGAGAAGCCGAAAAACATAAGGGGCGTTCAACAGCTGGCTGGGCGAATCGCAGCCCTCAGTCGATTCATTAGTCGGATGGGTGAAAAGGCACTACCCTTCTACCAACTCCTCCGCAAAACTGACAAGTTCGAGTGGACCAACGAAGCACAAGAAGCATTCGAAGATCTCAAGCGCTTGTTATCCACCTCGCCAGTACTAGTGACTCCACGGGAAAGGGAACCACTGTTGCTATATATCTCCGCCACCAACCAGGTGGTCAGCACAGTGCTCGTCGTCGAGCGAGCCGAGGAAAACAAGGTCCACGGGGTACAACGCCTAGTCTACTACCTCAGCGAGGTCCTCACGCCAACAAAACAGCGGTACCCGCACTACCAGAAGCTGGCGTACGACGTCTTCATGACCGCCCGGCGACTGTGCCATTACTTCCAAGAACACCCAATCGTGGTGGTCAACGACGCCCCATTGGGGCATATCATCAATAACCCCGACGCCACGGGACGAGTCGCGCTTTGGGGAATAGAATTGTCTCCACAAGACATTACTTACAAAAAGTGCGACGCAATCAAGTCGCAAGTTCTCCCTGACTTCCTCGTGCACTGGATGGAGAACCAGCTCCCTGATAAACCAGACATGTCCTACCTCTGGACAATGCACTTCGATGGGTCCAAACGGAAGGACGGAGTAGGTGCAGGTGTCATACTGACATCACCCCAAGGGGACAAGCTGAAGTACATCCTGCGAATGCAATTCACCGCCTCCAACAACGAAGCTGAATACGAGGCCCTGCTACACGGGATGAGGATGGCAAAAGCCTGCGGCGCCAAGAGACTCATTATTTACAGTGACTCCAAGTTGGTCGTCAACCAAACAATGCATGAGTGCGACGCACTGAACGACAACATGATCGCCTACCGCGACCTCTACAACACACTCGAAGGGGACTTCGACGGCTGCGAACTGCGACACATAGGCCGCGAAATCAATGAAGAGGCGGACGCACTCGCCAACATAGGCTCGACCTGTGCCCCCATACCACCTGGGGTATTTCTCGAGCGCATCTGCGAACGCTCCATCAAGCCAAAGGCCGCAGAGAAGAAAACAAGCGCAACAACGGACTCGGGGGCTACACCGCCCAATGAGCCAATGGCACTCAATGACTTGGAGCTAGACACAGGACTCGAGAGACCAATGAGCATCATGATGATTGAGCAATCCTGGACGCAACCATACATCACGTACCTTCTCAGCAAGAGGCTACCGAATGATCCGACTGATGCACGGCACATCGCGCGGCGATCCAAGGCATTTGCTGTTATCAACGGCGAACTATACAAGCGTAGCATCACAGGAGTGCTCCAGCGATGCGTCTCCATGGCTGATGAAAGAGCTGTTCTCCTCGACATCCATGAGGGAACCTGCGGACACCACGCTGGCAGTCGCGCCCTCGTGGACAAAGCTCTACGAGCTGGGTTTTATTGGCTTACGCCATGCGCGACGCCAAAGACATTGTCCAGAAGTGCAACGCGTGCCAGCGATTCGCGGACAAGCCACATGCGCCTGGCGCAGAGCTCCGGCCAATTCCATTGGCCTGGCCCTTCGCGCAATGGGGACTCGACATGGTCGGCAAGCTCCCTAAGTCCTCACGCGGAGGTTACGTCTACCTCCTGGTGGCAGTTGACAAGTTCACCAAATGGATAGAGGCCATGCCAGTGACCAATCAATCAGGGCACAGTGCGGTCAAATTCTTCGAGTCCATCGTCTTCCGCTTCGGAGTGCAACATAGCATCATAACAGACAATGGAACAAACTTCACATCCAAGGAGTTCCAAGATTTCTGCGAGAATCTGGGAATGAACATCAGCTACGCCTCGGTAGCACATCCACAGACCAACGGTCAAGTCGAAAAGGCGAACGGGCTCGTCTGCGGCGGCATCAAGAAGCGACTCCTCCGACCACTCGAACAAGACGCGGGTTGCTGGCCTGACGAACTACAGTCAGTACTTTGGAGCCTACGTACAACTCCAAACAGTGCTACAGGCTACACCCGTTCTTCATGGTCCATGGAGCCGAAGCGGTGTTGCCCGCCGAAGTACGGTACAAAGCGCCACGCATGGTCGCCTACAGCGAGCAGGAGTCCTTCCTCGCACTCGAAGACTCTGTCGACCTCCTCGACGAGGCGAGAGAAATCGCCGCAGAAAGATCAACGATCTACCAGCAGAACCTGGGCAACTACCACAGCAGGAGGCTATGGCCCCGATCCTTCGTCGAAGGCGACCTGGTCCTGCGATTAAAACAGCAGGGGCACCTCAAGCTCGAGTCCCCCTGGGAAGGACCACACGTGATTACAGAAGTAATCCCAGGTGGCGCCTATCGCCTTCAAGATCTAGAGACAGGAGTCGCATACTCTAACCCCTGGAATGTCGCATAGCTGCGATGCTTCTACCCTTAGTCATTTTTACTTTTGCATCACAAATAAGGCACTCAGCCAAGTCTACTTAGCCACACATTGTACTTCGTACCGTCTCACGAATAAATAAAGCTAAGTGCCCCAAAACTCTGTGTCTTACTTTATATTTCCGCAACTTATCGACTCGAGGGCTACGCCACCCTATACACATCTGTTCTACGAACTAAAACGCGATATCCTGAGTAGCTGGCACATCAATCGAAACCCTTGACACAACATCAACCCAGTTGCAACGCACCTGACAGGTTGACAAGGGATTGAGATAAACACATGGCCAGGCTAACAAAAAGGAGTCGCATAGTGCAACGCACTTACACGCTAACAAGCTCTTTATACATATTCGATAGTCAATTATACACAACATTTATACGAACTTTACAGCATGGGTACACTTATGTGCAGGATACAAACTAAGCCACTATTGCAACAAGAGAACGTTGGTTTGTTCCTCAAAGAAGTCGACGATCTCTTCTGCCGGGCGATCCACCGCCTGGTAGTGCGGCACCATATTCCAGGCAGAACCTGCTGGTGGCGCAGGTGGCCTAGCCGCAATTTCCGCAACATCTACGTCAGGCCTATGCAGTCGCACCAGCGATAGAGCGGCCTTGGCACCAGCCACCAATTGTTGCCTCACACACTCGCGAACCACGGCCAAGACTTGAAACTTGGCGAGGAGGGCCAGCAGGCTTGATGGAGTAACATCCAGCGGAAACATCATCCGATAAATGTTCTTCAAGCATGACTGCGACTTCTTCAGAAAGTGCAGCACTCGCGACGCATGATCCTGCAGGGTCGCCAGCGCAATCGCACGATCATGATCTACCCAGAAGTATCCACTCTCTTGAAGTTGCTCCTGGGTCAGATCATGCATGCGAATGGAAATTCTATCCTTCTCATCTTGCGGATGACGCGCGCTGACAACTATACGAAGCAACAATAGAAGCATAAGGACAGCGCACCATCGCGAGTGACTACAAGGAAAAGATAAGAGCAAGCAAACTAACACTTGAATTGGTCGCCTAGCTACGTCACCTCACCAAGCAGATACTGTTCTCGGGCGGCGGCCTTCTCTGCCTTTGACTTCCATACATCCGCGTTACCGCGGAGCATGGGCAATTCACGCTCTAACTGCTTCACTCGGTCCCGCAGTCGCGAAAGCAGCGACAGCTCATCCACCCTGGAGTGCGACGGTACCAAAGTATCATCAAGGGGCGGCGAGTCCTGAGGTTCCCTCAAAGGATCACTTGATGTACCCTACCACAAGCCAAGCAAGAAGCGAATAAGAAGATCAAATCGACACACAGACAAAAGATTCGAGTGCATTCAAGATTGGCAAAAGTATCAGCAGATACACCCACCAAAGGCATGTTCTAGACAAAAGGCATAAACTAATCAACTATTACAAAACTACTGAGGAGCGATTGGCTTGTTCGACTTCGACGGCTTCGGGGGCTTCATCGACTCCGTGGCAGTGTCAGATGCCACTGACTTTCCGCCAGCCCCTGATGCCGCAGCCTTTGCCGCCTTCTTGGCTCGCTGCAGCTCCTCAAAGCACTTCGCAACCGTGTTAATCAGCTGCGGCCCATACTTGCCATAGGCAGTCGCGAAGGGAGAAAAGACTACCTGCTGGCCGTCCGCACTAACGGGCATCGCCTTCGAAACCGCTGCAGGATCAACCTTAATTCCGTGGGCCTACACCATGGCAAGTGACATGGACGCGCCAGCCGCACGGAGTGAGTTCTTGAAGGATGCAGGAACACCCCCGGCGAGAGACTCCACTAGCTCGTTCATGTTCTCGATTAGCTCCGCCTTGGGCACCAACTCCTCCCGGAGGCGACTGAGCACACCCTTGGCCTTGGAGAGCATGTCCTGAACAGCGGCGCTATGGTCTTCGACTGCTGAAAGCGCGCTCGCCAAGGCATCGTCACGGCGGAGGGCCTGAGGATCAAAGCTCAAATCGCCAGCATCTGTACATAAACCCACACATGGACAAAAACATCAGCGCCAGCGGCAAAAAGTCGAGCAGAGAAAGATAATGATATCCAAAGCAAAGTACCTGAGAGGGCCTTGGCAATCGAGAAAAGTTGTTCTTCGAACAACTTCTCCCTGGCTACGAAGGAGGCACGCAGATCCGCTTCGCGCCTTTGTGCCTCGTCACGCGCCGCGATTGCCTCATCGCGACCCTTCACAGCCGCGGCGAGTGTTTTGTCCATGGTGGCAGCGTTGTGCAGGAGGGCATTATGTTCATCTACAAAACAAAAAGGATTGACTATCAGTCGACTATATAAAAAGGAGAAGAAAAAGTGAAAAGCACTTACTTTCGACCACGCGATGACGCGTCTCCAGCATTGCATGCTGGCGGCCCATCGCAAGCACTTGCTCCGCCAAGTGAGCGGCTTCCTTCACAAGGAGCTATCGCACAACAAGGGATCAGCAGAAGCAATAGATAACATTGACTGCAACATTAAAAGAAGAAATCCTACACTTACATGATCCTCCAATGACTCCGAAGTTGTCTGCTATGCCGTCATCCGGGCAACCATTCGATGCTCCCCTTCATGCGGAGAGCTAGAAGAGTTGTGCCCGGAGTGGGCCGCCAATGGAGGGGAAGGAGCACGCTCGACCTCTTTCTTGGCCCTTGAGGTCGCGACTCCTGATTCTTTCAAAAATTGGACGTCGCCATAAGATGACGATGCCTCCTGACTGCAAAGACAAAATCAACATCAAGAAAAGGCAAAATCCATAGACGAACCAAAAAGGGAAAATCCAGAGAAGAGCAAACAAACTAGAAAACTTACCAATCAAACTTGTCAAAGTCCAAAGTGGGCTCGCCCGACTCTGATGAGGACTCCTTGGGAAGTCGCATCTTCTTGCGAGAGGATGGTGCCACAGCGCTCACCAGAATGGCAGGGATTGGCGACTCCACACCAACGCCTGCACCTTCCGGAGTCAAAGGAGATGACGCATCGGAATCATCGTTGCGCGAACGCTTGCGAGTATCCGGACTACCCGACTCGGGGGCTTCCTTCTCCACATCAGATAGGACGGTCGACTCCGACTCGTCCTCTTCCAAGGCTTCGCGAGGGATAACCCCCTCAGGAAGAGGGGGCATACAAGGTGACACCGCCCAATCCTACATACAGACAACAAATTCAGCACAAAGCAAAGAAACAGCAAAGAAGCAATCAACAAACTAAGCTACTACGTAGCATAATTGTTCCTCAGGAGGAGGGTTAGAAGTGTCGAACGGGGGAACGACTAGCTCACTAGGGAGCACATCCTTGATGGTGTATGTGGTCACCAGTCGAACCCTTTTATCCACCTCACTCACGGACATGCCATCGGCAGACACGCGAGGGACATCGTCAGCGCCAGCCCACTAAAACATGGGGTGGACTCTGGCCTGCAGGGGCTGGACGCGACGGCGCAACCACGTGCGAATGAGGGCGCAGCCTCCCTCCTCTTTGCCTATGCGACTCTCGAGGTTGCAGATGCACTCGTACATCACATCTGTCTCCACGGACTCGCCAGGCATGGCTACATTCTTCCAGGAGCGCCTCCTCTTGCACGACATCGCGGGATCGAAAGGTGCGAGTCCGAAGTGGTCTTCGTCGGCCTTCTGGTCGCGAACGTAGAACCACTTGTCCCTCCACCCTTGGACGGACTTCATCAGCTTGATGTTGAAATAGGTGGCGGATGGATCGACATGGATTCCGCACCCGCCTACATCATAGACTAAAGAGCCAGACGCAGATTGGCGCTTCAACTTGAAGAGGTGCTTGAAGAGGCCGAAGTGCGACTCGATTCCGAGCCAACACTCGCAGAGGGTGATGAAGCAAGAGATATGGAGGATAGAGTTCGGGGACAGCTGATGGAGCTGAAGCCCGTAAAAACAAAGGAGGCCCCTGAAGAAGGGATGCAGGGGCAATGAGAGGCAGCGAATGATGAAATCCAAGAACATCACTCGAAAACCAGCGGGAGGAGAGGGGATTATCTCACTGTCAGGGACGCGCGCATCGGCAACTGCGGCGGACAGCACTCCGTCTTGACGAAGAAGACGAAGATCAGAGGACTTGATGATGGACGGACGCCACGCGCAATTCATGACGCGGGTGCCCGTGCCCTTCTTCTTCCCGCCGCCGCCGGTGTTGGTGCCCGCAGCGGCGGAGCCGCCCTTCTTCTTCACTGCAGCAGCGGTAGCCACGGAATCGGCTGCAGCACCTCCCTTTTTCTTTCCCATTGTGTGGTGGCGATGCGACCGGAGAAAGTAGCTGGGAAATGCGCGGAGCTGGTCTAGCGCCGCGGAGGAAAAGAGAGCAGAGAAAGCAAGGGAGAAGCAGCAATGGCGATGAAGGCAAAAGATGAGCGAAAACAGATGTGAATTTTACCGTCGCAGCGGCACTACTTAACCTCTGGAAGATGCAATCCAACGGCTCAGAAAAACCCTACTAGACGCGTGGCGATCATCGTACTAGACACGTGGAGGAGCTAAAACATGAACCGTCCCCCCACCACTCCCATTACGCGCGGAAATCGAGGAGGCACGGTTAAAATAAAGATTATGCACGCCTAGTCAAATCAGAGTCAGTGAGTAGGACCCACCGCTCGTCACGTCCCGTCAAACTCGCTCACGCGGGCAATTGAGGTCATGAGATCGTCAGCACTGACATCATCAACAACTACGCAGCAGAAGACTTCGATTACTTTAGTCCTTGCTCGAGTCTTCGACTCCACCAAGCACTCGGGGGCTACTCCCATAGGGAGCGCTGGTCGCGCACCCTATGATTTTTTCTTTTTCTTTTATAGGAACATGAACAATCATAGCAAAACCCAATCACTCGAAGCACGGTTCGACTACGGACATGGGTTTACTCCCATAGGGAGCGCCGGAAGCAAATTCGACTGAAATAAGCAAATAAAGACGACAGCAGTCACAAAAGTACTTTAGTCCCTGCCTGAGTCTTCGACTCAACCAGGCACTCAGGGGCTACTCCCATAGGGAGCGCTAGTCGTGCACCCTATGATTATTTGTGCAAAGTATTGTGTGTTTATAAAATCCACACTCCAAGTTTATGGCGACACCGCCTCATAAATTCCCTACAAAGAGATTGCATCTCCTGGGTCACCCGAATCGTCTCCGTGGTGATAAAATTCGGATGTCGCGCTTACAGCGTGAAGGTAAGACATGAATAAGGCCTAGCAACGCATTTGCTGCGCACTACCAGAAATATATCCATGCCTACAGGTATGATGAATATGCCTTGACGGACGCGTCGAGTGCTCACACCCATATACTAGAATTCGACTCCTGTAATACCTCCGTGGCCTGAGTCAAATTACACCAGCATTTTTCTGGATTCGAGTCCGGAGACTCGAGTTCGAGTAGATGGTGTTGTTTTACCCTAAGGTAGTTAACTGATACCGATACATCGGTTAAAATCAGGCACGCACATCAACAATCCCTATGACATAAACAAAGCAGTCGAAAAATATACTCAGTCATGCACTCGAAAGGCTTCATAAAGTCTCCAGTCGAATCTGCGATTCCACCGATGGGCTATCTCTTGACATGGGTATACCCTATAGGTATTCGAGCTTGGTATATATGGCCTAAATACATGGAGGCCCACGGTGTCGCCAGGGCCCAAATGAAGAACTCGAGTAACCTACAGACTCTCTATTGCTTGAAGAACAAGAAGAAGCTAAATATAGAAAGTTTAAAAGGGGAAAACCCTAACCTATAACCGACTGGACCTGCTACCCGAGACCTAGACTATCTATATAAAGGCTAGGAGGGGGCGGCGAGAAGGACACACACAACCCTAGTTTCCACCACCCTCGCCAGATTGCATCTGCGCACCATTGTAATCTTCGATTCCCTTGATAATTCCACGAGACAAGCAGAGTAGGGACCTCACGAGGCTGAACACAGGTAAATCTTCGAGTCCCCTGTGTGCTTGTTTGCTAGACGATAGATGTCTCCAGCGCTCCCTCCTTCTCCAAAACCCAAGTCCATAACAATGAGCATTGATGAGTTAAACCCTCGTCACTCATGAAAAGCGCTTTCCTTATAGCCATATAGCTATTATCAAATTTCTAGCATCCAAAATGGGTTCTACTTGGTAATTTATTGCTAACCTACAAATAATACACTAAAAGGTACCCTTTTTTACTACAACAAGCATGCATAAAAAAATAACCAGGTTGCCTCCCGAAAAGCACTTTCTTTATAGCCATATATCTAGGCTTAACTCTTCTTCATTCTTCTCTTCTTCTTTGTGGTGCATGGACATTCCCAAGCTTAGGATTTTATCATCTTGTTTTTGCAAAATATTAGTGCTTCCTATGGCACTTTGAAATTCATGATGGTTATCATTATAACATGCAAATAAATTCTCATCGATCAATCACGTGGGGACCATTGTTTCACAAATATGATCATTATCTAGAGTACTATCATACAATGGATCATGTTTTATGGAGGCAATAGCACTATTAGACTAATATTTACCAAGAGTTCTTTCTACCCAACTATCATATGAATTATCATAAAATGCATGTAAATCAATAGATTCATCAAATATAGGTTTTTCATCATAGAGATCATCATTACTTGAAATAATAATTTTATCTTCCATGCCATAGGCATTATTGTTACACAAGGAGGGTCATCCAAAGCTTTATCCAACATCATGCTCAAGGCATATTCCTCATCACTTTCAAGACTATTATCAGTAATAATATCATTTCGCATGTGTTGATCATCATAAGAATCGGAATCAAAAGAGCATGGTGAGTAAGGAGATGGAGGATCCTCTAATACCTTTTATTCTTCTCTATATTCTTCTTATTGTTCTTGCAAACCATTATATCTGTCCTTGATAGCAACAAAATTGTTATAGTACTCAAGGATATATGTATTCTTACAAGAAAAGTTTCAAGAGATGTTCAAGTGCAGTAGCAAGTCATGGTGTGAGGCTACGAGTTTCATCTGTATTTGCTACAAACTTAACTATCTCAAGAATTCCCATTAAAGCAGTAAATTCCTTAGATGCCTTCATATCAGTGTACATAAATTCATTATTATGGTAGGAAGCAATTATAGGCATACTCTCGAGCTTGCATTAGAAATTTAGATGCTTAGGATATTGATCTATGCAGCAAGATACATTATGCCCATCACACAATTTATGGCCAGTTTCATTCAATGCTTACATTACTAACTTCATTTGCTCATCATTAATTGTTTCAACCATAGGGGTTGGATAAGTACGTGATTCATACATTCCATGAACACAACAAATGAACTTTTTTTTGTCTTTCGTATAAGCAAAGTAAAAACTGATACATAACTGAAAGTAAATCTAATGACAAACTCACAGCCAAACAAGTTAAAGAATCCTCCCCAGGATTAGATGTTTGCAAGATGTAAAACAAACTAAAACAAATATAAAGTATAGTGCACACAATAGTAGAAACTTAAGTACTATGCTCCCCGGTAATGGCACCATAAAAGTACTTGATAACCCCCAAGAGCAGGGGATCACTATAGTATCTCTCAATGTGGAAGCAAGGTATTGATCCGCAGGAGCAAGAAGGAATATCTATCTATTCTCTACAACTAAAGTGTCACAAGTTTTAGTTGATTATGCACTAAATGAGTTTAAGGAACAAGAAGGTTGATTTTAGGCTTGGAAGTGTAATGTAATAAAGCAAGAATGTAAAAGTGTCCCAATCCTCTTCAATGCAAGAGGACAAGACAGAGGTTTTCTCTTATAGGAACAATGGACATGGGTTCATGGGTTCACTCAATCCTCTATCTCCATCTATGATGATGATCATGTCATAGATAATAAAAGTACACACAATTGTCATGTTTTAATGGTAACTTTATGGTGTCTACATGTCTTAAAAAGGTAGTTGAAATAAGTACTTCTTTGTGCTTCCAGGTCACCCTTGTAATAAGGGTAGCATTTGGTTATTGTCACACCAGACATCATACTTTGCCTTTTTTACCCCTAGATAAAGGATGTTTGGTTGAATTGTGTCACTGAATACATATGATGTTGTCACTTAGCCACCCATTACCTACATACATCATATTTCTTAATGGAAAACATTCCAAACACTAGTGCAATGATTCATATGTTGTGTGCATTAGCACATCTCTCTCATCTACCTCCACTTGGTGGTGTCAATCACCTCATGACATGGATAAACAAGGCATTTTGTATAGATCAAACCATTACATGCATCATAGAATATTTCCAAAGTATGACAAACCTTAAAAGATCCAACACAATGATAAATGCATAACAAGTATTATCTCATACCTCATGAAGTCTGCAAGTGCACAGATCGTTTGTAGCTAGTTTCGAAGTATACATATCGATCCCATAGGGAGCCCAAAGGTAAGTGTTTATGAATGAAGTCTCTATCACACTCAAAGTTGTCACAGGTCTTCGAGTGAATTGACTGCAAGTGTGGAAATAAGAATGAAATTTGGATTAAACTGGATGCAATTAAATAAAACTAAAATGTAAACTTCAGGAATAAAAAGCATAAAGGTAAATAACGGTTTGATTGTTTGTGGTTTTCTGCAGATGAAGAAGAAGGCGCGGGGAGATACAGTTCATGGTGATAGTGACTATGCCAGGTGGTCGAATGATAAGTGTAAAAATTATAATCTTATAAATATATGTGTAGGCGAGCAACCCATAATTAGCCGGAACTCCTCTTGGTAGATTTCATCCCAACTTCAATAATCCTACTAGTATGTTACCAAAACCATGGTCAGTCACTAGATGATTAGGATTCTTCAGGTTGCTTAGCAATTAAGCTCCTTGGATCGGACTAATGCAATAAGCACAGTGGTTCCTCGTGATCCTCGAGTCAAATTAGTTTCCCATTGATATCCCCGTGTCACTCGGGGATCGCCGATCTGCTAGCGAACAAGATCCTATCTATGTAGAACAAAGCATCATGTTGGCTGGGCCCTTAATTGGATAACAAGCATTAGGCATCCCACAGATTGTCAAGCACACATAATGTAGTAATTAAAATCAATCACAAACTAATGGAAAATATATGGAGGCACATCACATCTCACCAATCCCTTACATCTCCCACGCCAAAGGAACTTACTCACACATGAGAGAAGAAAGCATCATCAATATAATTAAATAAAGGGAGTTCTTCTCGATATTACCGTGGAGATCCACAATAAGAATAGAAAGGTAATCCAACACAATTCAAGATAGGAAGAAACAATCTCAAACCCTAATCTTGCAAGGTGAAGATCTCTCTCTCTCTCTCTCAAGTACAAGTAATGGCTATGAGCGTGTGATGGCTAGGAGGTCGAAGATCGTGGAGCGAGATGAAGAACGTCTTCCCCTTCTTCTCCGGATCTCTTCTTTCTCCTCTCTCGATCGGATGGCGGTTGCTATGCTATAATTTTGTGTCTGGCCTCTTCACGAAAGTTGTCCCTTTTGACAAGACGGAGGCGGCAGCAACTATATGGCCGAAAAAATATTCCTGCCATATAGTTGCTCATCAAAGCTTCTGTACGCCTCCCTTGATTGCTTCCAAAAAGAGACTTGCTTGTTTTTGCCTGAATGTTGTGTTCCTCTTGTTAAAACCTTCTGTTGATGTTCAGAACCTTAAACACACATTAAAAACCAAGTTTTCTTTGCTACCGAAGTATTAGCATTAGGTAAAGCTAGAAAACGATCAAATCCAGGAGAAAACCATCAATAAAAACCATCAAAAATATGTTGAATCTCATAGCTATCACCACAATATCCACCATAGGAATTACATAGATAGACCCATAATCATGCAAAGCACATCATATGGGCTTCAATAATGATCATACATAGAGAGATTAGATCAAGTTACCACCATAAACCCATAGTCCAGGGGGTGGAATACTCCCCTCTCATCATGGAGAGTGAGGAGGAGGTATTGGTGAAGGAGGAGAGGCGGCTAGAGGCGATTCTGGCAGCGGTTCTCCCTTCTTCTTCCTCCAGCGGTGGCCATCAAACTCTTTGTTTTGGTGTTTTTGATCTATGCCTCTGTGTGTGTCAAGGACGGCTATCAAATGGTATATATAGATGTTTTTAGGTCAAAGCACATCGGTGGGTGAAAGAATCAAGCGAATCAGATGACCGAGGTGCAAAAGAGGACTCGTGGCGCGTGCCCCTCAACTGGGAGCGCCACCTAGGCTCTTTTGGGCCTCAGGGCTCTCCTCGTGTGGTCCAAGCACTCCAGGTCCTTCTCTTGATGAAATATTGATGCTCTAGAAATACCAGGTCCATTGGACTTCATTTAGGTCCCTAAAAGCTAAAAATACACAAAATAGGGTTTCCTGACGTGTAGAGTTATAACCAAAATAAAGGGGATCATTGGTAAATCCCCAAAAATCAATGTAAAAGATGGATATAACATCATATATGTTGCAAATAAGTGGGAATTCATATCAACAAACTACAGAGTTCATGCATGCATTTTACATGTATCAACATGGCACTATAACACTACCCCTTTTTGTCCTTTAGTGATGGGAGGAAGGAGGGGGAGAGTGTTATGTCACTTATTGCCTTTCTAGATAAAATAATGGGGCAGCAACTCCACCCCTCCCATTCACCTCTTGTCATGCACTAGGTGTAGGGGTTCATGTATGAAAACAATAAAATTTTGCCCTACGCCCCTGAACCCCTTTTTTGCCAGGACATATCTATTAGTAATGTAGTAATGGGAGGGGATTTTCGCGAACTTACCCTTGAAGACCGAAAATCATTGTCAATTCTCAGGAGAGCGTGGTTGATGTAGACGAGCCGAAGCCAACCTCAAGGTCGTGATGAAGTCCTTGCGCTCCTTTGGCTCCAACGACTTCTAGTGCCTCAAATGTTGCACCTCGCAGGGAGTTACATACATCTGGTGCCTGGCGATGACTCCCTCTTCCACGATCCAGCAGCAGTTGTGGAAGTAGAGCTCCTGGATCCGAATCCTGCAACGCAACGGTGCTCCGTGGTGAAGATGTCTCTCGTTCGCGCAGTCCGGACTTGGGACCACGGTCACGGGAGATAGAGAGAAATATAAATTGGAGGTCTCCCCAAAAGTGTAGAAACCTTTATTGAATATTGGTTGTATTTATTTTGTCAAAATACCCTACTATATATAGGGGAAGGGGAGGTACTCCCTCCCTCAAAGTCCCGGGGTGGGACTAAACAAGGGAGAGGGGGTGGCCGCCAGCCCCAAGGGGCCCTAGTGGGTCCCACGTGTGGGAGGGGGGGGGCTTGGCCCAGCCGGCCATCTCCTCCCTCCTTCCTTCCTTTGCCTTTCCCTCATGGGCCCTTCTCCCTCCGGAATTTGGCCCATTAAGACTTTTGACATTTTGATTGATTTTCTCTTTATTAAATAATTATGAATAAATGATTAAATTAATATTTAACATTCAATCAAATATTATTCAATCTCCGTGGCTATGGAACACCTTCCACCTCCACTCTGGACATCCTCCGGACTTACCGAAACCCTTCCGGTTTTCTCTCTTCCTATTCTTCGGTGATTCTACCGATCCTGTAAACACTCTCTAAGCATCACTAACCCCTGAAGCGTGGTACCCCACGGTTCAGGAACACTCCAGACATGGCCGGGACACTCCCGGACCAATGATCAACAAAGGGACCTGGATGGCCATGTAACCCCTGTGCATTCCACGAAATCTTTCATTGTTTGAACCGTGACTGTCATGTCTTATTCCTTTTGTCTCTCGATACTTGCATTGCCCGAGATCTGATCAATGAAATCACCATGTTGGGTTCAATCTCGTTTACCGACAAATTCTATTTGACTCGTTCCGACATGTGATATCCCTATGATCAAATCACACGCTGCACAACTATTAGATATAACTTCTCCGAGTGGCCCCTCGAGTATCTTTCCGCCATGTAGATGGACAAATCCTTCTCTTGACGTATAATGCCTCAACTATTCCTCCCAATACATGAACAGACCTTTATGATCACTGTTTTACCAAGTGACGTTTGATGCTATCAAAGTACCCTCGGGAGATAGTGATTGATATAGCCTCATGGTCTAAGGAATAGTCTACTAGGTCGATTCTAATCATCATAACTTGAACTTCGTGACATGATCGGGTCACGATGTTTAGTCTGGGTATTAGTTCATCATCTCATTCTGATATGACTCCATTTCCAACTGGCATAAATGCCACATGATCAGGAAACCTTGATCATCTGTTGACCAATGAACCAGTGACTAGAGTGTCACCGGGAACCCCTAGTTGTTTATATATCACACGTGTATTGAAGTTTCCTTTCAATATAGTTATAACATGATACAAAACTTAATCATAAACTTTATGAAATATGATAATAATAATAATACTTATTATTATTTGTCTCTAGGGTATATTCCCAACAGTCTCCCACTTGCACTAGAGTATAAATAAACTAGCTGCATTTGTTCTTAATCATTGGCACCATATATCCTGGTACCTTGAACATGCTTGCTCATGGAAGAGGTTGAGTCTTGGGCCTATACTTTACAGTCCCAAATCCTTTGCAACTTACTACTGTCACCTTGATTGACATTAATACTTTATAATCACATGATAACATCTTTGTGTATGCATCGTCGTTATGGCAGAAGAACAAAGCCGGTCTCCAGGAGCCTACAATGACTTTAGATCAACCTCATGGGCTTTCTGATGGGAACTATGACCTGGGACACATCATTCTACGTTAAAGACGAACTAGTCCTACCATAATAATATATATCACTTTAGATGGTATCCTTATCTATTATTATAAATGTAATTATCAAAACACTAGTGCACCCTGTGCAACTTTCAATGTTTTGTTCACCTCGCTTCCTACTTGACTTTAGTTGGTATTATCAATATAGGAGTTTGCAACATATTCCCTTATAACACAACCCTTTATGCTTTAAGATATGTCATCCTTCCTGGATTTGGAAACTTGTCTACAGTTCTCAATTAGACACTGTGGACTAACTTAACTTAACGTTCCGTGTTTCGTGCTTAATCACTTTTTAAACATTCCTTCTTGGATCATATATTATGTTAAGTTGCCATCATGGTTTTTAATATAGAACCTATGTCTCAACATAGTGGATGATGATCATCCTTTTCTTTCTTTCCATCCAGTGATGTTTAACTTAATGCTATTCCTAATTTGAATTGACCAAGGACTAGTCCTAAATCAATTCCTATTCCGAAACTCTTTTCAGAATCCCTTTAGGAATACTACATATTATTGTAATATACTTATTATCAACTTCTACTCCCTACAAATCATTATTTATTGGTACTTGCGCTTTTATTCTAAATGTGTCGTATACACACTTAATAATTACTCCTTAAGTTCCCACTCAAAATATGTTTCCAACATATTTGAGTGTGAGTCATTACTCCTACTCAAAATGTGTTCTCATCATATTTGAGTTCGAGACTTATATTGCTCCCACTCATAAAATATGTCATTCACATATTGTTTTAGGAAGACTTTCATAGCTCCCACTCAATTTTATGCAAATTGCATATCCACTCACTATTTTGAACAACTTCAAAATCCTTTGATAAATTATCAAAGTGAGAGATTTATTATGAGACACTAGTACCTTACTAGTTTTAAATCCACCAGACTTTCAGCACTTCTGAATCAAATTCATTTGAATTTGTCCAATACTTTATTCATGAAAAATCGTGCTTTTGTCATTCACCTTTCCTTCATGACTTTGCAGTCGTTTTGGAAAGTTCAAGTAACTCATTACTTGTTAAGATTCAGCAATAAATTGCCTTCTAATCTTAAGTGAATTTTATATTTAGGATTTCTCATAACTTTAGTTTACCATTATTTCCTTAGTAGTTCGTAGGTATGTCATATTCAAGTAATATGTCAAATGATCCTCAAATATCTCCATACAAGATGTGGTGTACATTTTGAATCGTACTTTGTGTAGTGAAAACACCAGTGGGGTAAACACAATAATCATTATCATTGATTATTTCCTTTATGAAGAGAATCGTTCAGGAATGCTTTTCATTTAACTTCTCAACACTCTGATGCAGGGTTTTTAATCCTCATCGTGTTTTCACTATATTTAAAAAGCTTCATAATCAAGAACATAAACTTTCTCAAGAATCCACCGAAACTTTAAGCAATACTAATTTTGCCTTTCTTTTGGTTCTAGCCATGGAATTCTGCTGACTCGTGTAATAACGAGCTCGTTGGGGAACCCCAAGAGGAAGGTATGATGAGCACAGCAGTAAGTTTCCCTTAGTTATGAAACCAAGGTTATCGAACCAGTAGGAGCAAGGAAGCACGTCCAAGGTGTTGTTGCCAACTTGGAATCCTGCACAACACAACCACAGAACTTTGCCCCCAACTTACAGTGAGGTTGTCAATCTCACCGGTTTTGCTGAAAACAAAGGATTAAACGTATTGTGTGGAAGAAAGTAAAAGCTTGTAGAAAGTAAACATAAAGCAGTAAATCATTGTAGATCAATGATAAAAGAAAGGACCGGGGTCCATAGTTCACTATGGTGGTTCTCCTTAAGATAGATGACATGTTGGGTGAACAAATTACAGCGGGGCAATTGACAAACATCAAGAAAGCATACATGCATATACTAATCATCTTGACTTCTTTGAGATTTGATTGGGAATTACAACATTATACATAGACCGTAATCCAACTGCATCTATGACTAATAATCCACCTTCAGGTTATCATCCGAACCCCCTCTAGTATTAAGTTGCAAGCAACAGATAATTGCATTACGCATTGCGTGTGAAGTAAACAATACGATTGTTCTATGAACAAAGGATTGTTGTTTCTCCTTAGTAGCAACAGCACATCTAGTACCTTAGAGATTTCTGTCACTTCCCCAGATTACTAGAGGCATGAACCCACTATCGAGCATAAATACTAACTCTTGGAGTTGCTAGCATCTACTTGGCCAAGATAGCTACTAACAACGGAAAGCATGCAAGATCACAAATAACAAAGACATGATAAAATCAATAATCAATATGAAATAGCATCTCAATATCCATCGGATCCCCGCAAACACAACATGTAGGATTACAAATATATGATCTTGATCATGAACGGAGATCACAAGATCTAAACATGGTAGCACAAAGGAGAAGAACTGGCCATCTAGACACTACATGGACCCGTAGTCCAAGGATGAACTACTCACGCATCACACCGGAGGCTTGCATGGTGATGAAGAAGGCCTCCAGGGTGAATTCTCCCCTCCGGCAGGGTGCCGGGAAGAGCTTCAGATCCCTCCCGATCTAGGGATGGAGATGATAGTGGCTAAAGACTCTTTCATGAATTTTGATCGGGTACTTAGGGTTTCTGTATCAGAGGCGATATATAGGCGAAAAGGGAGGTCGAGGGGGTGCCCTAGGTGGCCGCACCACCCCCTGGCGCGGGCCAGGCCTGGCCACGCGGCCAGGTGGTGTGGGCGGCCCCTGGCCCCTCTCTGTCTCGTATTCTGGCTCCTTGTCCCCCTCGGTGAAAAACTGACTTTGGCTTGTCCCATCCAATTCCGAGAATATTCATTTTCTTACTTTCCTGGAACCAAAAACAGCAGAAAACATGCAACTGGCACTGTGGCATCTTGTTAATAGGTTAGTCCAAGAAAGTGTATAAAAAGTAATCCAAAGTGTGGACAAAACATAAGAAAGTAGATAAAAACCACATGGAACATAAAAAATTATGGATACATTAGCAACGTATCAACATCCCCAAGCTTAACTCCTGCTCGTCCTCAAGTAGGTAAGTGATAAAAAGAAAGAATAATTTTTGAGGTGACATGCACCATCATAAACTTGATCAAAGTATTTGTAAAACATTGATAGCTGGGATCATAGTACTTCAACATAACATGAAAGATAAAGTTCTAAAAATAAGACATAGAAACTATGTTGCAACATGAAAAGGCACAAACAAAAGATTTATGAATAACAATGCTTTGCAAGACGTTTGTTTGTTTCACATAAAGAAAACATAGCATAGTGGCATTTAGCTTGTCCCTCATAGAGTAGCAAACATAAATGCATAGGACACCTTCAAAGTTCATAAGAGTGACTAGATACAAATAGTTTAAGAACAAGCAATATAAAAATTATGCATCAATCAACAAGTCTTGGGACAATGCCATAGAACTAAGAATGGCCACTATGCTCTCTCAATAGGTGCATAAAGATAGAAGGTGGAGACTCAACATAAAAGTAAAAGAAAGGCCTTCATAGAAGGAAGTAGGGATTCAAGTCTCATAAAGAGCTTCCAAAAATTATGGTACTTATTAGCTTTTAGCTCTCATTGCCCCTATCATAAGCATCTTGAAGTGATTAAGGTTAAAGTGAACAAACTATGGAGTATATGCTTGACAAAGTATAAGTTGGTAATCTCATGTCCCTTGAATACGAGGGCCGCTCCCCATGCTACACAAGTTTAGTTACAGGTAAGTTCTTGTCATAGTAAGTACATGTGTATCATAGAGAACTGCCAACGGGGTACCCTTGCCCGATGATACGGAAGAATCCCCATATCAAAATGACAGGGCAAGCAGACAACGAGTATCTCAACAATCTTCTTATTTACCATGGGAAAATGGTGCTTTTTTCTCTCTTTCCTCTTTTCTCATATCTATTTTTTTTCTTGTTCTATTTTTTCTCAATATATGACTCTTTTTTATAAGAAAAATGCTTCATAGACAGCTCATTATGGTTACGCTGCAGGTTTCCACCATGACAGCATGGATTAGACTGGCGGCCCAGGCGTTTCTCTAACACACATACATAACTCCATGGACTTACAAGCTCCCCTTTCATTTCACACCGACGACATCCATAGACAAAAGAGCATGATATCAACTAGGTACAAAGTACAAGTGCAATGTTGAAAGCGTTCCCCATGACAGCATGGTTCTGCTAATCCCCAATATATAAGTGCAAGCATATACAACATAGACGACACAATGGTTCAAGTTTATTAAGGGCAAGAAAAGTAAAGTGTGCCATCAAGTTCGTGAGAGCTTTAATCACTAGTTTTCTCATAACAAATTTAATTCGGAAGGTAGATAAAAACATGAATATACTTGGAATAGCAAATGCTAATAGGTAGATATGGTGGACTCTTTGGAATAACTTGCTTTTAGGAGATGGATGCATGAGTGGAACTCATACTTGGTTATGGGGGCTAGCAAAAGACTGGGAGCGACCGACTAAGAGAGCAATAATGGCCATAATCACGCAGAGCGACAAAACATCATTAATCAAAGCATAAAGTTATATTACAAGTTGAAAACTAAAGGATCATAAAGGCTATGGTGACTTGGGATAGTCATAACATGGTGTGAGCACGTGCCAAGTCAACCCAAATAAAGCATCAAAGGAGAATACCACAATACTATGCTTTAATATGCTAAAACAACGCATGATTCTTCAAAGGCACATTAAGCAATCTCAATTGTTTATAACATGTCATGCTACAGCAAAGATCACGAAGCATAAAGCCAAAACAATATCAAGCATGGCATGACAAAGCATGGGCCACAGTCAAAAACAAGCTCTCTTTACCACTTAAGCATGAACTTTCCTACTCTTTTCCAATCCAAACCAAACTATTTGAAAACCAATGTATGAAAGAGGGGGTCCAACCAATTTATTCAGAAAACTAATAAAACCAAGAAAACGAAAACCAAAATGAAAAACAAAGACGCTCCAAGAATAACACAAGTGTGCATGAAACAATAAAAATGAAGTGTTTGGAAGAAACCTGAGATTTTTATTGATGAAGAAGGGGATGCCTTGGGCATCCCCAAGCTTTTAAACTTGTACCTCTTGAATATTTCTTGGGGTGACACGGAGTGGCATCCCCAAGCTTGAGCTTTAGTCCATTCTTCATCTCATTACATCATTCTCTCCACACACTTGAAATTTTTCCTTCATACAAAACTTCACACAATCTTTATTAGCAACATTAGTGCACTCAAGATAATAATTCTTTAGGTTCAGTTGCAACACCAATAAAACTTCCATTAAAACACAATCTACTGAAGCACTTCCCTCAAAAATCTCAATTCCCCAAAGTGAACTCAAAAAGGAACCAACAAGAAGCAAATGCAAATAATGTCAGAAATTTGTCAAAACAGACCAGCAGGTAAAAACCAATTTTTTCGAAGACCTTCTGTTTCTCAAATAAAAAAGTGTTGAACTAACGAAAGTTAGATAACAACATGGGGAAGAAGCACAAAAACGACGTACATAGATTTTACACGAATTTGTACGGTGAAGCACAAAAATCTGTTTCCGGACAGCAACTTTCCCAATCATTACTTGTCTCTCATTAGAGGTTACTCTTGGCACAAAAAGCAAAAAAAAAGGATAAGGAGAGGTTATTACTGAGGTAATAACTTCCAAGACTCGTCTAAAACTTTTGGGTTATCTCCTAATAAGTACTTTTCTTTAACGCCTTTAAGTTAGGCATGATAGTTTGAGAAGATGCTCACATAGGAAATATGAATTGAAGTAAAAGAGAGCATCAAGAAGCAAATTTAAAACACATTTAATTCTAACCCTCTTCCTATGCATAGGAATCTTATACACAAATAAATTCACAAAGAACAAAGCGACATGCATAGGACGATAAAACGAGAGTAACTTTAAAACTTTCAGCAAATAGAGAGGTGTTTCAGTACCATGAAAACTTTTACAACCATATTTTCCTCTCTCATAATAATTTTTTGTAGCATCATGAACAAACTCAACAATATAACTATCACATAAAGCATGCTTTTCATGATCTACAAACACTAGAGATTTATTATAAACATTTTCAAAAGAATCCTCAGGAACATGACATTCGTCCTCCTTTGGTAAGCATGGTGCACAATCAAATAATGTAAGGGGTAAAGAGTTACTCCCATTAGAAGGTAGGGATGGGTAAATCCATTATTACTCCTCTTGATCATCACTCTCCTCCTCTTTTTCATCCAATGAGCTTCCAGTTTCAGCAATTTCTTCTTCCATAGGCTCCCGCAAGGCATTAGTCTCTTCTGCTGGTGGAGAGCATCTATTAAGATATTCAAGAATATAGACATTTTATTCCTTGTAATTATCAAAGCAAAATTGAAGTATATCATAAACCTCATATTTATAAGGTGCATCATCAGTATTTTCAAGCAAACTAGCAAGTTCAAATGCACCCTTCCAAGCAATAAATTCTTAAATTTGTTCCACATCATAAAAGTCATAATTTCCTTTAACATAAGAAGATATGGTAACATTATCATTATACTCACATTGAAAAGGGAGGTGTTTATACCTCCTACAGCAACAAGATTTATGAATGCAATAAGTAACATTATAAGTAGAGCACACGTTTCTAGCGATGGTATTCAATTTATCAATTTGTTCCCATAAGAGTTTCCCTTTTTGTGACAAGCGGTGTTCCTTATAATAATATTTTTGTTCTTCCGTGAACCCACCTTGCCAATTAGATTCAGTTTCAAAGAAACCAACCATTGATAGTAAGCATGATAAAGCAAGACAATAACATACCAACAAAAATAACAACTATAGTAGGAACTAATTTTTTGTGTGTTTTTGATAAAGAAACAAGCAAACAAAGCAAAAATAAACTAATCAAAACAAAAACAACAAAGTAAAGAGATTGGTTATGAGGGACTCCCCTTGTTAAGATGTCCTTGACTCCCCGACAACGGCGCCAGAAAAATACTTGCTAGCTCGTGTAATAACGAGCTCGTTGGGGAACCCCAAGAGGAAGGTATGATGAACACAGTAGTAAGTTTTCCTCAGTTAAGAAACCAAGGTTATCAAACCAGTAGGAGCAAGGAAACACCTCCAAGGTGTTGTTGCCAACTTGGAATCCTGCACAACACAACCACACAACTTTGCCCCCAACTTACAGTGAGGTTGTTAATCTCATCGGTTTTCCTGAAAACAAAGGATTAAACGTATTGTATGGAAGAAAGTAAAAGATTGCATAAAGTAAATAGAAAGGAGTAAATAGTTGTAGATCGATGATAAAAGAAAGGACCGGGGTCCATAGTTCACTAGTGGTGGTTCTCCTTAAGATAGATGACATGTTGGGTGAACAAATTACATCGGGGCAATTAACAAACATCGAGAAAGCATACATGCATATACTAATCGTCTTGACTCTTTTGAGATTTGATTGGGCATTACATCATTATACATAGACCGTAATCCAACTGCATCTATGACTAATAATCCACCTTCAAGTTACCTTCCGAACCCCCTCCAGTATTAAGTTGCAAGCAACAGATAATTGCATTACGCGTTGCGTGTAAAGTAAACAATACGATTATTCTATGAACAAAGGATTGCTATTTTCTCCCTAGTAGCAACAACACATCTAGTACCTTAGAGATTTCTGTGACTTCCCCAGATTACTAGAGGCATGAACCCACTATCGAGCATAAATACTAACTCTTGGAGTTGCTAGCATCTACTTGGCCAAGATAGCTACTAACAACAGAAAGAATGCAAGATCACAAATAACAAAGACATGATAGAATCAATAATCAATCTGAAATAGCATCTCAATATCCATCGGATCCCTGCAAGCACAACATGTAGGATTACAAATAGATGATCTTGATCATGAACGGAGCTCACAAGATCTAAACATGGTAGCAGAAAGGAGAAGAACCAGCCATCTAGCTACTACATGGACCCATAGTCCAAGGATGAACTACTCATGCATCACACCAGAGGCTTTCATGGTGATGAAGAAGGCCTCTAGGGTGAATTCTCCTTTCCGGCAGGGTGCCGGGAAGAGCTTCAGATCCCTCCCGATCTAGGGATGGAGATGATGGAGGCTACAGACTCTTTCGTGGAATTTTGATCGGGTACTTAGGGTTTCTGTATCAGAGGCGATATATAGGTGAAAGGGGAGGCCGAGGGGGTGCCCTAGGTGGCCGCACCACCCCCTAGCATGGGCCAGGCCTGGCCACGCGGCCAGGTGGTGTGGGTTGCCCTGGCCCCTCTTCGTCTCGTATTCTGGCTCCATGTCCCCCTCGGTGAAAAACTGACTTTGGCTTTTGTCCTGTCCAATTTTGAGAATATTCATTTTCTGACTTTCCTGGAACCAAAAACAACAGAAAACAGGCAACTGGCAGTGTGGCATCTTGTTAATAGGTTAGTCAAAGAAAGTGTATAAAAAGTACTCCAATGTGTGGACAAAACATAAGAAAGTAGATAAAAACCAAGCATGGAACATCAACAATTATGGATACGTTAGCAACGTATCAAATTCGTATTCATTTTCCAATGAATACTCTAGAAGGACTTATTCGCTATTTGTTTTGGTTATATCGAATAACCCCAAAACTTTCACCATGATCCATGGCACCGATCTCACGAATTCAGTGGTTTACTATATATTCTAATTGAGTGCTAACTATTTCTAACTAATGGTCTTTACATCTACACTAGAGTGATTTATTTGGCACCATCTATTCACCCACTTTGATATCTAATATCACATTGTGATTCTTTGCATTATGATATTTCAAACGGATTGCATTCCACAATTTCTTATGCCAATCTTATAAAGTCGAATTTCATTACTATTGATCAAATCATAGTAATTAGATTCTCATTTAACTTTATACTCTTCAAATGCTAAAATTCTTTGATCATATCAAATAGTTTCATGCCCATGTTTCCTTTGGTAAACTTATTTACACATTTTAAACTATCACATAATGATAGTTACCATTTTGTTGAGACATAATACATCGAATATGCATTTACTTTCAACAATTCATCAAACAATTTGTATTCATGTAATACACGGTGTTCAAGTTATCTTGCCGAACTTAGGCATGATTCATATGTGACAAGAATACAAGTGTGTTTCACATATTATCAATATAACTTTGAATTTAAACAATGGTTTCATTCCAAAATGAGTATATCATTAAGTTGGGTATTTTTCAAGGCATTTTAATATTTTACAAATGTTCATGCATTATCAATTAGTTTCGACAACAAGGACAATTCACACATAATCGAACAAGATATGAATGTAAATAGAAATCATTCATAAAAGCAGAACAACTGTTTGTTATACACTCATATGAATAACTATCTCACGAAGTGTGAGACACACTAAAGAAATTCACAATCTATTGATTCCAATAATCATCCTAAAACATAAATGCGGTGACCCAGCATACCACTGCATGATGTAGTACACTATAGTCGTCGACATAACATCAATGAAACATCGTTCACTAGTATTACATCCCTCAGAGTGGTACAACAGAAACAAAGTAGGTCCAAGACATGACTATAGATTACAACTCGACTCTTTACAAAAGATCCATAGAACACTCTAGGTTAAAGAGAGAAAAAGAAACTTCTTACAAAGAATAGAACTATCTAGTAACTACGACTAGCATCTAAACTATCAGGCTTGCCATTGCTGCTATTGCAATGCTCTACAGAAGTAGGTTTTATGGCTAGAGTAACTACTCCTATCTAATCAGGGACTTCATCTTCACTTCAGTCAATGTATCTGGTGACTTCATTGACTTTATTGAAGAACTTGAGTTGTCGATGATGGTTTCTTGAGAAGAAATTGATGTTGGCGTTGTCTTCAACAGCTTAGAACCTAGCAAGGGTTAAGAAGGTACAGTTGAGTACGGGCGTATTCAGCAAGTTCACTAAAAGGGAGTGTATGGTGCACTAACTCTATAGCCACAGACCATAGGTCGTAGGCAATGCAGGTTTTCGTAAACATTTCTTCAAAGGTTGCTTTTATTCTGAAAACTATGTTTGACAGCCTTCACAGGTTGACCAGAACTTCATGGAGTTCCTTTCCTACCGCGTTCGTAGCTCCTTCCCGGAACAGGGAGTAACATGTCACAATTCTTACACTTTGCATAGGTGCGTCACTTTTCCCATAAGATACCTTAGCCTTGTTGCACAACCGGGCGATCTTTCCCGTCCACAATTCCATGATGTGGGGCCCAGTCTAAGATCCAAGCCAGTACTGCCCTCTCCGCGACCCGTATGAGACACGATCCCCCGAGACAACTACCACAGTTACTCTTTGGGTAGCCTCTCGGAAACTCCGTACGCATCTCTGTGTAGCGGTCACCATCAGCTATGGTGAACTCAGACCCATTCAGAGATGCATAGATAATCTAGACACCTAGCTCGCGGGGAACTAAGGGGTCCTACCCATGTGTTGGATTCTCTGGAACTCCACGAGAAATCAACAGCCTCACGATAAGGTCATCCGTCCATACGAAAGGGAGAAGATACAACTGACTTTGTAGTTGAAGAGTTTTTCGTTTGACGCCGTCTTCGACCCGAAACGTGACCATCTTCAAAAAGAGTTCTGAGACAGCTGACTTTCCCATCCCATTCCAAGTCTTATGGTTGACGAGTAATATACGGCGCTAGAATCACTAGGGATATTGGTTGTTAAGTCCTAGATATTATGTTCCTTTACCACTAGAACTGTATCAATATATTATTACCCTTTGGTAAATAATCCATAATCATATCATTGTAAAAATAGTGTTTTATGACCTTTTTGAAATGCAGGTGATGACAATATTTGAGTTACAATCATTTGATAGAAAATAATCAAAGGACATGAGCAAGTTGTGAACTTGCCTTTTGTGATTGCAAGATTATGCACTCACGGTCTTCAAGACAATAGAAGATCCAAATTCTGTAAATAGCATCATTGGTCCGGTAAGGACTAATATTTAAAGAAGCAAGATGCAACGATGCATAAGTAATGTAATGCAATTTGATAAACGTGAATTCTCAGAATAGTTGTATCTAATCTAGGGTTTGGAGTTTGTGATGAGTTCTTAGGAATGTGTTGCACTTTTATTTCAGTTTCACACTTGTGCTTCTTATTAAGGCTTGTGAGAGTGTGTGTGAAACAATAAGTAAATACAACAAGTAATATGCAATACTAAAGCACTCAAATGGGTTATGGTACCTAAAACATTGCTTAAACAAGATTATGAATCAATTAGATCTTTTAAAGAAGCGTTTAAGAATTACTTTTAAAGTTTCTTAGAAGAATAACTTTTGAGAGAAATATTACTTTACAAAGTAAAAGTTATTGAAACTCAAGATTAACACTTTAAGGTTTCTTATTAGCTAAGATTATTTAAAGAGGAAAACATTACTACATTGAACAATCATAGTATTAGTGGATGCATTTACCTTCCTATCTTATAAACCAATGGTTATACTTAATAACTCAATAATGGGTATTACTTCAATTACTTTGGAATTTGATTTAAATCTTTAAGTGTTTTTCTAAAACTGGGGAAGTAATTAGTAAATAAGATTTTGGTGATTTTGTAAGTGCATGGAATTCTTGTGATAAACAATATACTATTTTAGTTGATTTTATAATTGGTAAAATCTTTTTAGAAAAATTAAAATACCCTTTATTTGAGACTATAGTTTTAGTAGATACAATTTTAAAATGGTTTGACCTATTTTAACTTCACTTAAACATTAATTGACTTATTATTACATCTTTGGACTTTACACAAATAATACTAAAGACAATAGTAAAGGTTTATATATTTTTAATGAATTAAAATAAAAGAAAAGGTTTGAATAAGATTTATTAGACCTTTACCTTTTATTTTACTTCAAAAGTATAAGTTGATATTTTTAGTGTGTAAAACATCTCATTTTTGTGATCATTTTGGTGTATTATAAGTATTTTTGTGTATTTTAAATAATAAGATATGATTTTTACAAGTTTTATCATTTTATAAATACTTAATAAATAATAAACATTGGTTAAGTGATACAAAAATAATTTAAATAAGTTTGTAAATGTAGATTTTGTTTTTATAAGAATGTTGGTATATTATTTATATATTTCTTATTTACTAATATTAAAATATGAATTTGTAAAGTATTATTACTTATAAAATCTTTATTAAATAATAATTATTTAAATAATTAACACAATATTGTTTTGTTATAAATTTAGATTATAGATTTTTTATAAACATTTTGATATATTATATACATTTTTCTAAATTATAAAACAAAAGATATAGAATTAACAAAATTTAATCCTTTTATTAAATTTCTGAAATTATTAAATAGAATAAATAAATGACTTATTGCGTCATTGCTGACGTCAGCCAATCACTTAATCCTTTTTACACCACATGCAAACCTAGCTTCTAGTCATCGACAGGTTGGCCTACGGCCACGTCTGCAGGCCACCTCAGCGAAGTGGGACCGGTCGTGGTTTTGACTAGGTTTGCCCCTCTGACGCGCTGATGACATTAGCGCGACGTCGCACCGACACCGGCGGAGCAGATCGACGACGACCGCGTCGCAGAGGATTACGCGGAACAACGAAAACAAGTGGGTTTGAAGCAGGGAAACAAGGCAGTTCTGGTTCTGGTTGTGCTGCCGATTTTAGGTAGCCAGAGCTTGACCGACGGTTAAGCCAAACGGCGGAGCTTCAGGTGAGCGATGGACGAGCGATTCAACGCAGAAAGAAAACAATTAAGAAGTTATTGAGTATCAACAGCTCACCCGAATTGCACTGAAGGGGTTGGCGTGACCGGAGAAGGCCGGAGTTGATGGGAATTGCGACGGCCGGACTTCTGGAAGAAGCGGTCGTGGCATCGATTGGAAGCTCCCCTTACCGATTCCTTCCATAGGTATAACAAGAGGAACATGGGGGTGCTCGGGTGGACACATGTCGTGCTAGGGCGGCCCCCAATGGCGACGGTGGTCGACTCTAGCCAGTTAGGGTCTCGGCCTTCGGCCCCGAGAGAGAATCAAGAGAGAGGGGTTGTCTAGGAGGGAAAGAAGATAAGGATGAACGAGAAACGTTAGGGAAGGGTCTTATCCACCTCTGGGACGGCGACGGGCATCTTTGCGCATGGCTGACAACGGCGGCGGCATCGAGCAGCGACGGTTATTCCAGCGAGCAGCTTGTGACGAGGAGGAAGACGACACTGAAGCGGTATTTGGGCCTAGGCCATTATCGGGCTGCGGTGGAGCGAGCGAGCAGTGGCGACTGGCGCACGCGGGCAACAGATAGCACAAGGAAATGGGCTGTGGGCCGAACTTGCTGCGCTGCTCCCATTCCTTTTGCTTTTTAATTTCATTTTCTATTTTCTCTTCTTTTACAAAACCATTTTATGTTTGAATTTCTTCAGGAATTTAAATATCCAGAACTTTTGTAAGACATGGATATTATGATGAAGGTTAATTATAACCAATTTCTCTACATTTCTTATGGTGTATACAAAATATGTTATTATATGCAAGGTTCTTTTATTTAATAAAGTAAATATAATTTAGGGTTTTAGGGTTTACTTCCTATAAGAAGATTTTATAAAAATTATTCTAGTTTCACTTGATAATCTGAATGGTACTAGTTTGAGATGTGTATTCATGTATATAGAATCTTGTTCCTACTTATCTTCATAAAGGGTTTACATATATACATAAGAAGGTATTAATCTTGGTGGTTCATAATGTGATGATTTGGTTTTCATGGTCCTCCATATTTGGTGATTTGCCAAATCCTATTCTACTTAATTTGTAGAGTTATAATTACCATAAAACACTTACCTAATGTGACCTTGATGGTTCTATGAGATTAGGTTCTTCATTAGGGTTTAAGACAATAAGGTGGACAAGACTTCCATCTATAAACACCCACCTGGTTTCTACTATCTCTTGGAAACTCTACTCGACTAAGACCTATTATTCCTTGGCTGCCTAAAACTAGGAATTTGTTTAACTACTAACTTAATCCTAGGTTTTTGTACAAAGAGGTAGACATGATTCTATCCTAGCTTGATAGGATCTTGGTTAAGGCTTCTAAAGAATCCTTACCTTAATACCTCCCTAAGGTTATCTGTAGATAAGGAATTCCTTTCCTAAATATACTCTATATATCTCTCTTATCTTATTCACAAAGATCACATCTTCCTGAATAAGACAATCATCTGACTCCACCATATCCATCATCATATGATGACATGGTCATGCCACTTCAACAATACTCCATTCTTACTCCTAGTATATAACTCCTCTTAATTAACTACCATTGATGCACCTATCAATGTAGCTACTGGTAACTCCATCTATTAACTTCCTTAACTTCATCTTGCAACTACTTCCAAGGTTTGCAAGACAACAATCCTCACTATACATAACAAATAATATCAATCCTTTGAAACAGGTTTAGTACTACTCCCATAATACCAGTTGTCCTTATATTAACTTGGTTAATATATTATACTTCCAACTACTCCTACAACTTATGTTATTCATCATACTCTAGCTTGACTTCTAATGATCAATCTAGATGATCCAGCTTACTAGGACTTGCTTAACTTGGTATATTCATAAATCTTCTTCAACACCTAATCATCTATTCTCAAGTGACTTGAGAATAATGACCACCATCCTTTGATCATATAAAGCTTAGGCTTCTAATTGTTTGATCAACATCTATACTCAACTAAGTAGTAAATTTGTATTAGTCTCTCTATAGACTTATCTTGTTAAGCAAGCTTATTCTAAGTCTATATCCACTTGTCCTAACAAGACTCTTATCTAATGTACTAATACTACTAGCTTTCTCATAGCTCCTCAATTACTAACTCAACCCTTGAGTTTAGGTACTACTTCTAGTTAACTCATGAGTGAGTTAACTCCTCCAACATCAAATGGTTTGATCTCCACTAAGGATCACATTCCATTGATGATGGTACACTCAACCATATCTAGTTCTTCCTTCAGATTAATTTTCTTAAGGTATTTGGAAGGTCAATACAATAGGTCAAAGGCTATGACTCAATAAGTTCTAGGTCAAGAATTGATCACACACATTGATGATCAACAGACACTAGGACTTGGTTAAATAGGATTGTCATCTATTAACATGACACTAATGGTATGTGATGGATGGTCTTGGCTTGACTTTCCTTTCTACTCTATTTGTAATAAGAGTAAATGTTTAAGAACTACCATGATACCCATGGTAGGAATAACTATGGCAAACAAGTGTTTCAAGTTTTAGTCATGAGTTTCTTTTACTTAAGTTATAAGCTTAACTTGGTATACAGAGTTTATGGTAGGTAATATCTTAATATCATCTTTAGAATATTAAGTATTCATCCTTGAGTTGTGGTAGGAAATACCATGTGATGATCTCTATAAGATCAAGCACTCTTTATTAAATAGTGTGTTGTGACTTAGTTTTATTACATTTGATCTACCCTTAGATCAAATTATATTACCCAAAATTAAGGTTTTTAACAAAGGTCATATTGAAACTTATCGCAGTTAACTTGATGGTCTACTTCAGTTCCACCAAGTCAATAGAAGCTTCAATCACTTTGACAAGTTTTATTTAAAAGCGCGAAAATTATTCGGATTTTCTATGCATGAATGCAATGCACACACATGTGTTCAACTTATTTCTAAGCTCTAATGCTGGGATGTTACCGACTCTCCCCCTTAAAATAAACTTTGTCCCCGAAGTTCGCACTCTCTTACGTTTCGGAATGAGGAGTTGACTTGTATTGATCACACCATTTCTCAATCCCATTGTGATCACAATTGGAAATAATTATGATATCCCATATCCAGATCTTTTTCCCTTGAATTCAATTCATACTTGGAAACTTCCAATTGTCACTTCCAATATGTAGCATAACTCCTTCTACTACAATCCCCTAGGTTATGTCTTCAAATTTCTACTTAGGATTGGTTTGGGACACATTTAGTCAATTCCAATCCGGTTTTTCCTATTACTTTACACTGGACTTATTTTGGAATACTCTCTTTACACTAAAGGATAACTTACCAACTGTTTCCCCCTTATAACTAATCTACTCGGGTTAAGCAGTCATGTCTACTTTGGTCATTCATCCGAACATACTCTAGAGAGTACTCTTATACAGATGATTTCTTATAACCTTATGAGAATAAGGCTTAATCTCAGTGTTTATTGTTTACTCTCCCCCTTGGGGTTTTCTAATGGTCTATAAACTACATGTATAATACTCATTAGTTAAGATATTGGTCTCTGTCTAGCTTATATATTACCTCTAGAAGGTCTCACGAAAGAATCTGCGGTATATCCACACAATTGTGGATCTCTGAAAGGAATCTTCTGACATTACTTGACTTACTCTTAACCTTCTAGACATTTTCGCTTTGGTAAACCCGATTTCACGAAGCGTCTCAAAAGACGATCTTTAATTTCATACTTCCTTAGGTCTAACTTAACTTAGGCCAAGTTTTATACTCTTTAAATTACACAAAGATGACCTACTTCACTACACCATTAGGATACCAGCTACGGATACCAACTACGGATACCCGCTGCGGATCTTCCTAGGTGTATAGATTACCCTACGGTTTTTGACTTCTTATTGGCATTCTCTCTGAGTTGTTAGAGCTTGAATACCACCTTTATTACAAGACTTCTTGTTTGCAATAATTCATGATACTTCCATGAACTAGGTACAACTACTTTATTAGCTTATGAGAAATATCACCTATCTTAAGCGAACTTAAATTCATCCTTCATGTTGCTCTCCCCCTTTTTCTGCACTAATAATCCTTCTTATTGCCAGCTCCTAGTGAGTTGGGGTTGATCCATCCTTCAAAATAGTGTTGATACCCCTTATATTTAGCTTTACTCTTCATGCAAGTCTTCATATTGATCTTCGGAACTCGTCACTCCCTTACACAAATTCCCTTTTCTATCTAGGTCTATAACATCAAGTAGTAACTTGATGATGCAATATGCATTTGCACATCAAGTCAAATTTCATGCATAGATCTAGTCAATCAAGAAGATGCAATAAAAACCAGAAATCCAAATGTGGTACATATAACACACATCATTCTAAGCCCGGAATATAATATTTGAGTATAGTACATCTAGTATTCAGGCTTAGCTGTGGAGTATATGACACCTCCTATTATAGGTTTACACCATGATACTTAGCACTTAAGGGTTAAACTACTCTTTGTCTCATTACTTACATTTCCTTTAGGACTACTAATGCCTACCAAATTTCTATTCTATCGTAAACTATCCTCACATGATCTCTCAAAACTACTAACAAAATTATAATTACTACCTTACTCCAAAAAAATTGTAATATTATGACACCTATGACTTCTATCATAGACCTACACTGTTCTTTACTTACTGTTGTTACAAGATTATTTACTAAGTACTTGTCTTAATTACAGTCTTATCATGGCCTCAAAGCTATTCTCACCACGAACTTGTTAAGATTTACCTAGTCCTCATGATTAAAGAGCTAACCTCACCATGACGACTCTTCTTCGTAGCTTACCATTAATGATTCTTAACAAATTCTACTCCATCACATGGAATTCTCAAGTGAATGGCACATGATTTACTTCCAGTTGTATTTATACATACTCTGATGGTCTACCTTATGTGGTATAGTGGTATCTGCTAGTGATAAGGTTCTGCTACTTCACATGGATTCTAAATATAGACTCCATCACTAATGCTACTCCACAGGATATCCTAATCTTAGTCTTAATCTTCTTTGATATTTTAACCTACTTAAGATATCTTAGTGGTGTTATACCCATTTAGAGTTGCACTAAAATAACATTTCTCTAGAGAATACATATAACTACTCCTTAAGAAAGATGATAAGAACATCCAACTTAAGTGTGACAAGATTTATCCTCAAGTGGATACTCATCACAAATCTTGGTTTAGATAAGATGGCTTCTATAGTCACTATCCAACCTACAGATCTTCCTAAAAGGGTTTTAATCCTAAGGTAAAAGCATATGCTCTGATACCAGCTGCAGTGACCCAGCATACCACTGCATGATGTAGTACACTATAGTCGTTGACATAACACCAATGAAACACCGTTCACTAGTATTACATCCCTCAGAGTGGTACAACAGAAACACATTAGGTCCAAGACATGACTATAGATTACAACTCGACTCTTTACAAAAGATCCATAGAACAGTCTAGGTTAAAGAGAGAAAAAGAAAATTCTTACAAAGAAGAACCAGAAGTAATAACTCAGAACTATCTAG
Organism: Avena insularis; assembly: GCA_023614405.1. Taxonomy (NCBI): domain Eukaryota; kingdom Viridiplantae; phylum Streptophyta; class Magnoliopsida; order Poales; family Poaceae; genus Avena; species Avena insularis. Next base: position 256,780,517 of record CM042690.1, on the reverse strand, counting down.
TAACTATGACTAGCATCTAAACTATTAGGCTTGCCATTGCTGCTATTGCAATGCTCTACAGAAGTAGGTTTTATGGCTAGAGTAACTACTCCTATCTAATCAGGGACTTCGTCTTCACTTTAGTCGATGTATCTGGTGACTTCATTGACTTTATTGAAGAACTTGAGCTGTCGATGATGGTTTCTTGAGCAGAAATTGATGTTGGCGTCGTCTTCAACACCTTAGAACCTAGCAAGGGTTAAGAAGGTACGGTTGAGTACGGACGTACTCAGCAAGTTCACTAAAAAGGAGTGTATGATGCACTAACTCTACAGCCACTGACCATAGGTCGTAGGCAATGCAGGTTTTCGTAAACATTTCTTCAAAGGTTGCTTTTATTCTGAAAACTATGTCCGATAGCTGATGTCTACGCACTTCTATTCTTGTAGACAGTTGTTGGGCCTCCAAGTGTAGAGGTTTGTAGAACAACAGCAAGTTTTCCCTTAAGTGGATCACCCAAGGTTTATCGAACTCAGGGAGGAAGTGGTCAAAGGTATCCCCTCTCAAGCAATCCTGCAATCAAGATACAAGAAGTCTCTTGTGTCCCCAACACACCCAATACACTTGTCAGGTGTATAGGTGCACTAGTTCAGCGAAGAGATAGTGAAATACAAGTAGTATGGATATAAGACAACGGTGCCAGAAAATAGCTTGATGGCGTGGAAGAGACTAAAGGAAAACTGAAATAAAGATGGAAGCAGGCAAACATGTAACAGATCTAATTGCAAATGGTGTTTCAATGTTTAGAAACAAGGCCTAGGGATCATACTTTCACTAGTGAATACTCTCATATAAATATCTTCTATTTATGAAACTACTCTGAACTACTCTCCGGTTGGACACTCTAATCCATGGTAGGGCTATAACAACACACCTCAAAGTTCGCTTTCCCTATTTAGATAACCCCACACTGTCACCTTGAGCTCTAGATGGTTCCAACAAACACCACAATTTCATAGAAACATCCAACTCCAAATATAACTCATAACAAATATTTGTAATCTCTAGCCTAAGTGCCACCATGGTGTGCACGCTGTCACTTTCACACACATGGGAAGAGCAGAGATCTATTAAAACACTTGAGTAGCAAAGTAGATCTATAGATTACAAGCTCATGATCAAAATATGATCATGCACAGAGAGAGATGAACACATAGCTACCGGTAGAACCCTTAGCCTCGAGAGAGACCTAGCGATGGAGATGGCGGTGGAGTCGATGGAGATGGCGGTGAAGATGGTGAAGAGGCGGCGGCAACACCGGCGGCGGCGCGGAGGACTCCTTCCCCGCCGCCGGTATCACAGGGGAGCACCGCCCCTTAGCCCCCTTCCTTCATGGCTTATTGGGAGCCCTCTCCCATGGAGATGGGATCCATGGGGGATGTAAAAACATGGCTTTGGTGGCTGAAAATTCATGGGTGGAGGTCTCTCCCATGAATTAGGTTTCCTCCCTTTATATAGCTTCTCGGATTACCGTCACCCCATCTTGGGCTGCAGTAAATCGGGCCTATCGGGCTCATCCGGACTTGGAATCAGCTAAACTTTATGTTCAGAATGTTTGTCGTGAAATTTCTAACAACTTTGTAGTTGAAGAGTTTTTCATTTGATGTCGTCTTCGACAAGAAACGTGACCATCTTCAAAAAGAGTTCTGAGACATATTTCTGGAAAATTCCAATTTGACCCCAACAAGGTTTTCACTTGTATTCTTGGCAATTTCTACACATTAAAGTGTAAAACAAGAACATTGTGCACTTTTGCAACTATTAGTAGGTTAGTCCAAATAAATCATAAACTTTATATAAAAAGGAGTATCAAAATCATATTATTAGCATAAAACCATCAAAAATTATAGATACGTTATGAACGTATCAACAACCTTCACAGGTTGACCAGAACTTCATGGAGTTCCTTTCCTGTCGCGTTCGTAGCTCCTTCCCGAAACAGGGAGTAACATGTCACAATTCTTACACTCTGCACTTTTCCCATAAGGGACCTTAGCCTTGTTGCACAACCGGGCGATCTTTCCCGTCCACAATTCCGTGATGTGGGGCCCAGTCTAAGATCCAAGCCAGTACTGCCCTCTCTGCGACCCCGTATGAGACACGATCCCCCGAGACAACTACAATGATTACTCTTTGGGTAGCCTCTCAGAGACTCCGTACGCAGCTCTGTCTGGCGGTCACCATCAGCTATGGTGAAGTCAGACCCAGTCAGAGATGCACAGATAATCTAGACACCTAGCTCGTGGGGAACTAAGGGGTCCCACCCATGTGATGGATTCTCTGGAACTCCATGAGAAATCAATAGCCTCATGATAAGGTCATCCGTCCATACGAAAGGGAGAAGATACAACTGACTTTGTAGTTGAAGAGTTTTCCGTTTGACGCTGTCTTCAACCCGAAACGTGACATCTTCAAAAAGAGTTCTGAGACAGATTTCTGGAAAATCCCAATTTGACTCCAAAAAGGTTTTCACTTGTATTCTTGGTAATTCCTACACATTAAAGTGTAAAACAAGAACGTTGTGCAATTTTGCAACTATTAGTAGGTTAGTCCAAATAAATCATAAACTTTATATAAAAAGGAGTATCAAAATCATATTATTAGCATAAAACCATCAAAAATTATAGATACGTTATGGACGTATCAACATCCCCAAGCTTAGTTCCTGCTCGTCCTCGAGTAGGTAAACGATAAATACAATATAATTTTTGAGGTGACACACAGCCAACATAATCTTGATCATCATTATTGTAAAAGCATTGATAGCTGAGATCAAGGTACTCTAAACATGAACATGAAAGATAGAGTTCTAACAATAAGACATAACAACAATGTCGTAGCATGAAAATGTACAAACAAAAGATTCATGAATAACAATGCTTTGAAATACGTTTGTTTGTTTCACATAAAGAAAACACAATGAGAATGGTATTCAGCTTGTCCCTCATAGTGTAGCAAAATATAAATGCATAGGACACCTTCAAAGTTCATAAGGGTGACTAGATACAAATAGTTTAAGAACAAGCAATATCAAAGTTATGCATCAATCAACAAGTTTTAGGATAATGCACATTAAACTAAGAATGGCCACTATACTCTCTTAATAGGTGCATAAATATAGAAGATGGAGACTCAACATAAAAGTAAAAGAAAGTCCCTCATAGAAGGAAGCAGGGATTTAAGTCTCATAAAAAATTATGGTATTTATTAGATTTCAGCTCTCATTGCCCATATCATAAGCATCTTGAAGTGATTAAGGTTAAAGTGAACAAACTATGGAGTATATGCTTGACAAAGTATAAGTTGGCAATCTCATGTCCCTTGAATATAAGGGCCGCTCCTCATGCTACTCAAGTTTAGTTACCGGTAAGTTCTTGTCATAGTAAGTACATGTGTATCATAGAGAACCGTCAACGGGGTACCCCTTGTCCGATGATACGGAAGAATCCCCATATCAAAATGACAAGGCAAGCAGACAACAAGCATCTCAGCAATCTTCTTATTTACCACAGGAAATTGGTGCTTTTTCTCTCTTTCCTCTTTTCTCATCTTTTTTTCTCTTTTTCTCAATCTCTATCTCTTTTTTTATAAGAAGAATGCTTCATAGATTGCTCATTATGGTTACACTGTAGGTTTCCACCATGATTAGGCATGGATTAGACCAGCGGCCCAGGCGTTTCTCTAACACACATACATAACCCCATGGACTTACAGTCTCTCCTTTCATTTCGCACCGACGACATCCATAGACAAAAGAGCATGATATCAACTAGGTACAATGTACAAGTGCAATGTTGAAAGCGTTCCCCATGACAACATGGTTCTGCTAATCCCCAACATATAAGTGCAAGCATATACAACATAGATGACACAATGGTTCAAGTTTATTAGGGGCAAGAAAAGTAAAGTGTGCCATCAAGTTCGTGAGAGAATTCATCACTAGTTTTCACATAACAAGTTTAATTCAGAAGGTAGATAAAAACATGAATATACTTGGAATGGCAAATGCTAATAGGTAGGTATGGTGGACTCTTTGGAATAACTTGGTTTTATTTGGAGTTGGATGCATGAGTGGAACTCATACTTGGTATGGAGGCTAGCAAAAGACTGGGAGCGACCAACTAAGAGAGCAATAATGGCCATAATCATGCAAAGCGACAAAACATCGTTAATTAAAGCATAAAGTGATATTACAAGTCGAAAACTAAATAATCATAGAGGCTATGGTGACTTAGTATAGTATTAACATGGTGTGAGCATGCGCCAAGTCAACCCAAACAAAGCATCAAAGGAGAATACCACAATACTATGCTTTAATATGCTAAAACAATGCATGATTCTTTCAAGGCACATTAAGCAATATCAATTGTTTATAACATGTCATGCTACAGCAAAAATCACTAAGCATAAAGCCAAAACAATACCAAGCATGACATGACAAAGCATAAGCCACAGTCAAAAACAAGCTCTCTTTACCACTTAAGCATGAACTTTTCCTACTCTTTTCCAATCCAAACCAACCTATTTGAAAACTAATGTATGAATGAGGGGGGTACAACCAATTTATTCAAGAAAACTAAGCAAACTAAGCAAACAAAAACAAAACCGAAGACGCTCTAAGAACAACACAACTGTGCTTGAAGCAATAAAAATGAAATGTTTGGAAGAAACCTGAGATTTTTATTAATGAAGAAGGGGTGCCTTGGGCATCCCCAATCTTCTTGTACTTCTTGGATATTTCTTGGGGTGACATGCGTGGCATCCCCAAGCTTGAGCTTTTATCCATTCTTCATCTCATTACATCATTCTTTCCCTACACCTGAAAATTTCCTTCATACAAAACTTCACACAATCTTCATTAGCAACATTAGTGCATTCAAAAGATAATAAACCTTTGGGGTTTAGTTTTAAAACAGAAAAACTTTCATTAAAAACACAAGCTACTGTAGCAATTCCCTCAAAAAGCTCAATTCACCAAAAAAAGACCCCAAAAGAAACCGATAAAGAGGCAAATGCAAATAATGGCAGAAATCTGTCAAAACAGACCAGCAGGTGAAAACTGTTTTTTTCGAAGACCTTATGTTGCTTAAATCAAAAAGTGTTGAACTAACAAAAGTTAGCTAACAACCTGGGGAAGAAGCACAAAACATTACAGCTCAAACCGACGTACAGAGATTGTTCAGTAATTTTTTCAGCGAAGCACAAAAATCTGTTTCGGGTCAACAACTTTTTCAAGCATTACTTCTCTCTCATTAGAGGTTACTCTTGGCACAAAAATAAAATAAAAAAAGGATAAGGAGAGGTTATTATATAAGTAATAACTTCCAAGACTCAAGAAAACTATTGGGTTATCTCCCAAGAAGTACTTTTCCTTAACGCCTTTAAGTTAGGCATGATAGTTTGAGAGCATGCTCACATAAGAAATACGAATTGAAGTAAAAGAGAGCATCAAGGAGCAAATTCAAAGCACATTTAAGTCTAACCCACTTCGTATGAAAAATAATCTTGTAAAGAAACAAGTCATGAAAGCACAAAGCAACAAGCATAGGAAAGCAAAACAAGTGCAACTTCAAGACTTTCAACATAAAGAGGGGAAACTTAATATTGTTGAGATACATAAAACCATGTTTCCCTCTCTCATAATAACTTTCAGTAGCATCATGAGTAAAATTAACAATATAACTATCACATAAAACATTCTTATCATGAGCCACATGCATATAATCATTATTACTCTCCACATAAGCATAGTCATTTTTATTAATTATAGTGGGAGTAACTTCAACAAAATAGCTATCATTATTATTCTCATCACCATAATAATCAAATATAGGAGGCATATTGTAATCATAATTAATTTCCTCCTCAATAGTAGGTGGACTGAAAATATCATATTCATCATTGTAATCATCATATATTGGAGGTATAGTATCATCAAAGAGAATTTTCTCCTCTAAAGATGGGGGACTAAAAAGATCATTTTCATAAAAACTAACTTCCCCAAGCTTAGAATTTTCCATAGCATTATCAATAATGGTGTTCAAAGAATTCATACTAACAACATTGCTATTAACATGCAAATAATGTTCCATAGGTTTTTTAAGTTTCTCTTCAAACACTTCATGTCCTAACTCAAGATAAATACTATAAAGCTCTCTAATTTTTTTGTTATTTTCCATTAAGCCTAATTAGTGAAAACAAGAAACAAAAAGACAAAATTGCAGAATCTAAAGGAAATAACTTCGAGCACTCACATCGGAGGATGTGAGTACCTTTATACCTCCCGCAAGCGGCCTTAAAATAGCTTGATGTCTCGCACTTCTATTCTTGTAGACAGTTGTTGGGCCTCCAAGTGCAGAGGTTTGTAGAACAACAGCAAGGTTTCCCTTAAGTGGATCAGCCAAGGTTTATCGAACTTAGGGAGGAAGTGGTCAAAGGTATCCCCTCTCAAGCAATCGTGCAATCAAGATACAAGAAGTCTCTTGTGTCCCCAACACACCCAATACACTTGTCAGGTGTATAGGTGCACTAGTTTGGCGAAGAGATAGTGAAATACATGTAGTATGGATATAAGACAACGATGCCAGAAAATAGCTTGATGGTGTGGAAGAGACTAAAGGCAACTGAAATAAAGATGGAAGCAGGCAAACATGTAACAGATCTAATTGCAAATGGTGTTTCAATGTTTAGAAACAAGGCCTAGGGATCATACTTTCACTAGTGAACACTCTCATATAAATATCTTCTATTTATGATACTACTCTGAACTACTCTCTGGTTGGACACTCTAATCCATGGTAGGGCTATAACAGCACACCTCAAAGTTCGCTTTCCCTATTTAGATAACCCCACACTATCACCTTGAGCTCTAGATGGTTCCGACAAACACCACAATTTCAAAAAAACATCCAACTCCAAATATAACTCATAACAAGTATTTGTAATATCTAGCCTAAGTACCACCATGGTGTGCATGCTATCACTTTGACACACATGGGGAGAGCAGAGATCTATTAAAACACTTGAGTAGCAAAGTAGATCTATAGATTACAAGCTCATGATCACAATATGATCATGCACAGAGAGAGAGAGAGATGAACACATATCTACCGGTAGAACCCTTAGCCTCGAGACAGAAGTAGCGATGGAGATGGCGGTGAAGATGGTGAAGAGGCGGCGGCAGCGTCAGCGGCGGCGCGGAGGACTCCTCCCTGCCGTGGGTATCACAGGGGAGCACCGCCCCTTAGCCCCCTTCCTTAATGGCTTATTGGGAGACCTTATTGGGAGACCTCTCCCATGGAGATGGGATCCATGGGGGAGCCAAAAACGTGGCTTTGGTGGCTGCAAATTCGTGGGTGGAGGTCTCTCCCATGAATTAGGTTTCCTCCCTTTATATAGCTTCTCGGATTCCCGTCACCCCATCTTGGGCTGCAGTAAATCGGGCTTATCTGGCTCATCCGGACTCGGAATCAGCTAAACTTTATGTCCAGAATGTTTGTCGCGAAATTTCCAACAACTTTGTAGATGAAGAGTTTTCTGTTTGATGCCATCTTCGACCAGAAACGTAACCATCTTCAAAAAGAGTTAAGAGACAGATTTCTGGAAAATCCCAATTTGAGTCCAACAAGGTTTTCACTTGTATTCTTGGTAATTCCTACACATTAAAGTGTAAAACAAGAACATTGTGTACTTTTGCAACTATTAGTAGGTTAGTCCAAATAAATCATAAACTTTATATAAAAAGGAGTATCAAAATCATATTATTAGCATAAAACCATCAAAAATTATAGATATGTTATGGACATATCAACAGCCTTCACAGGTTGACCAGAACTTCATGGAGTTCCTTTCCTGCTGCATCCGTAGCTCCTTTCCGGAACAGGGAGTAACATGTCACAATTCTTACACTCTGCAGAGGTGCGTCACTTTTCCCATAAGAGACCTTAGCCTTGTTGCACAACCGGGCGATCTTTCCCGTCCACAATTCCGTGATGTGGGGCCCAGTCTAAGATCCAAGCCAGTACTGCCCTCTCCGCGACCCCGTATGAGACACGATCCCTCGAGACAACTACCACGGTTACTCTTTGGGTAGCCTCTCGGAGAGTCCATACGCAACTATGTCTAGCGGTTGATACATTGCAAATGTATCTATAATTTTTGATGTTCCATGCTTGGTTTTATCCAATTTCTTGTGTTTTGTTCCAACTTTGGAGTGCTTTTCTTATGATTTCTTGGACTAACCTATTAACAAGAGCCATAGTGCTAGCAGCATGTTTTCTGTTGTTTTTGGTTCCAGGAAAGTCAGAAAATGAATATTCTCGGAATTGGACGGGACAAAAGCCAAAGTGCCTATTTTTCCGGATGTCATCAAGTGCCAGAATACGAGACAGAGAGGGGCCAGGGGCTACCACACCACCTGGCCGCGCAACCAGGCCTGGCCCATGCCAGGGGGTGGTGTGGCCGCTCCCGGCACCCGCTCGGCCTCCCCTTCCGATTATATATTGCCCTCGGGACGGAAACCTAAGGGCCCGATCAAAAATCCACGAAAGAGTCTGTAGCCGCCGTCATCTCCATCCCTAGATCGGGAGGGATCTGAAGCTCTTCCCGGCACCCTGCCGGAGAGGGGAATTCACCCTGGAGGCCTTCTTCATCACCATGCAAGCCTCCGGTGTGATGCGTGAGTAGTTCATCCTTGGACAACGGATCCATGTAGTATCTAGATGGCTGGTTCTCCTCCTTTGTGCTTTCATGTTTAGATCTTGTGAGCTCAGTTCATGATCAAGATCATCTATTTGTAATTCTGCATGTTGTGTTTGCGGGGATCCGATGGATATTGAGATGCTATTTCAGATTGATTATTGATTCTATCATGTCTTTGTTATTTGTGATCTTACATGCTTTCCGTTGTTAGTAGCTATCTTGGCCAAGTAGATGCTAGCAACTCCAAGAGTTAGTATTTATGCTCGATAGTGGGTTCATGCCTCTGGTAATCTGGGGAAGTGACAGAAATCTCTAAGGTACTAGATGTGTTGTTGCTACTAGGGAGAAAACAACAATCCTTTGTTCATAGAACAATCGTATTGTTTACTTTACATGCATTTCGTAAAGCAATAATCTGTTGCTTGCAAATTAATACTAGATTGGGTTCGGATGATAACCTGAAGGTGGATTATTAGTCATAGATGCAGTTGGATGGCGGTCTATGTATAATGTTGTAATGCCCAATCAAGTCTCAAAGGAGTCAAGATGATTAGTATATGCATGTATTGCTTTCTCAATGTTTGTCAATTGCCCCGCTATAATTTGTTCACCCAGCATGTTATCTATCTAAGGAGAGCCACCTCTAGTGAACTATGGATCCCGGTCCTTTACTTTACATACAATCTATAAACTGTTTACTGCTTTGTGTTTACTTTCTGCAAACTTTTACTTCTTTCCATTCGATACGTTTAATCCTTTGTTTTCTGCAAAACACGGTGAGATTGACAACCTCATCGCAAGTTGGGGACAAAGTTCTGTGGTTGTGTTGTGCAGGTCTCCACGTTGCTACTAGCACCGTGGTATTTCTACCAAAGCTCAGCTAGTAACACCTTTGGGGTGTTTACTTGCTCCTACTGGTTCGATTAAACCTTGGTTTCATAACTAAGGGAAACTTGCTGGTATGCTCATCATACCTTCCTCTTGGGGTTCCCAACGAGCTCTACATCAACACCGCCATCAAGCATTTTTTTGGGCGCCGTCCATTGAGCCATCAAGCATTTTTCTAGCATTGTTGCCGGGGAGTCAAGGACATCTTCACAAGGGGAGTCCCTCATAACCAATCTCTTTACTTTGTTATTTTTATTTTTCTTAGTTTTCTTTTTGCTTAGTTTGCTTGTTTTGTTATTCAAAAACACAAAAAATATTAGTTTTACTAGTTTGCTTTCTTATTTGAAAACCCAAAAAAATGACTACTCTTGAAAGCACTAAGTTGTGTGACTTCACTAGCACCAACAACAATGATTTTATGAGCACACCTATTGCTCCACATGTTCCCGAAGCTACTTTCTTTGAGATAAAACCTGCTTTGCTCAATCTTGTTATGAGAGAACAATTTTCTGGTATTGGTAATGAAGATGATGCTTCCCATCTAAATAACTTTCTTGAACTTTGTGAGATGCAAAAGCATAGGGATATAGATGGTGATATTATTAAGCTTAAATTGTTTCCTTTCTCTTTGAGAGGAAAAGCTAAAGAATGGTTGAATTCCTTAACTAGGAATAGTGTTGATTCTTGGACTAAGTGCAAAGATGCTTTTATTGGAAAATACTATCCTCCTGCTAAGATTATATCCATGAGAAGTGAAATAATGAAGTTTAAACAACTTGATAATGAGCATGTTGCTCAAGCTTGGAAAAGAATGAAATCTTTGGTAAAGAATTGTCCCACTCATGGACTGACTGCTTGGATGATCATCCAAACTTTTTATGCAGGATTGAACTATTCTTCAAGGAACCTATTGGATTGTTCTGCTAGAGGTACCTTTATGACCATCACTTTGGGTGCTGCAACAAAACTTCTGGACAATATGATGCTTAATTATTCTGAATGGTATACTAAGAGAGCTCCATAAGGTAAGAAGGTAAATTCTGTTGAGGAAACCTCCTCCTTGAGTGATAAGATTGATATTATTATGTCTATGCTTGTTAATGGGAAAGCCCATATTGATCCAAATAATGTTCCTTTAGCCTCTTTGGTTGCTCAAGAAGAGCAAGTTGATGTGAACTTCATAAGAAATAACAATTTTGGCAACAATGCTTATGGTAATAACAATTATAGGCCCTACCCTCCTAATAATACTTATGGCTATAATGGTAAACCTGGATTACCTAGTGAAGGAAGAATTTTAGAAGTTGAAAGAGCCACTAAAAACTTCATGCAAATGCAATATGAACAAAATAAACTATTCACTAAAACTATGGAGGAACAATCTATCATTTTGAAGAACATTAGCCATCAACTTGAGAGTCTAAATAGGGAAATTCCTAGTTTACAATTGAAACTCTCTAATGCTGAAAGAAATATATCATCTTTGTCTAAAGATCAATCTTCATTGATTAATAAAATGGCTGCCAAACCTGAAACTAATGGGAATCCCTTTGTAGCTAGTAATGCTATACAAGTAAGAATTGATGAAAATGTTAGACTATTAGCTAAATTACATGCTAAGTGGGAAAGAGAAGATGAAATTGCTAGAAACATTAGTGTTTCTACTATTACCACCACTAGTGTTGAGGCTAGTAATAGTTCTACTACTTTTGATTATAAATTTGACTTTGATCTTGATGGTTGCAATATCTCTGAAGTTATTAAGTTCCTACAAAAGCTTGCTAAAAGTCCTAACGCTAGTGATATGAACATGGCTTTTACAAAACACATTACTGATGCTCTCATAAAGATTAAAGAAGAAAAGATGAAACATAAAGCTTCTATTCCTATAAAACAAGAAGATGGTTGGGAACCCATCATTAATACGAAAGTGAATGACTTTGATTTCAAAGCTTTATGTGATCTTGATAGTAGTGTTTCTATTATGCCTAGAAGGATTTATGATATGATTGATTTGCCTCCTCTTGAAGATTGCTATTTGAATGTCCCACTTTATGATAATGCTAAAAAGAAACTCATAGGGAGTCTTAATGATGTTCTTATTATGGTTAACAATTCCTATGTCCCCGTTGATTTCTATGTTTTGGATGTTGAATACAATGCTTCTTGTCCTATTACTTTGGGAAGACCTTTTCTTAGAACTGTTGGTGCCATTATTGATATGAAAGAAGGCACCATTAAATATCAACTCCCACTCAAGAAAGGTATAGAACACTTCCCTAAAAAGAGAGAAAAGATTTCTTTTGCTTCTTGTGGCATTCCGCAAAACCACTACTAGAAAATCGCGTTGTTTTTGGTGCATTGCATCATCATGACCGCATGCTCATGTCATCATGCCACATTGCATTTGAGCATCGTCATCATCTTGCATGTGCTTGCATAAAACTATTTTCGGGAAAACCTAATTTGATTTCTAAACGCCCCGTCTTTATTCAAACGCAAAACCCGGGTCTCCGGATTATTTTGTTTTGTCTGCTATCGGTTTGCAAAAGTCCCGTTTATAAATAATAAAAATATTTAATTATTTTAGTGGGGCAGTCGAACGGGCCTCGGCCCGAACGACCACCCCTAGAATAAAATCGGTCCAGCCTAGACCCCACCCCAAGTCTTTTCTTACCCCAGTCCTATCTACCCACACCCCCTCCACCTCACCCCAGCCTATGGCCTCTCGCCACCTCACCTCTCCTCCCTGCCCCAACCAATCACCCCCTGCCACGTCAGCCACTCCCTCTCTCTCTTCCCCAACCCACACGCCACTCCCCACCCTCTGGCCCCGCAGCCGGCCCCACCCTCTCAGTCCCACCCCTCCCTGCCACGGACCCACCTCCTGACTGACCCCACCAAGGCCCCCACCGCCCCCCACTGCGCCTAGTCCCACCGACTGGGCCCCACTCCTGCCTGGTCCCACCACCCCAGCCTCCCCGTGTCCTGCCCCCACCAACCGCTGCTCTCCTCTCCTCCTCTCTCCCCCACGCCCCCGACACCCTCCTCTCCACCCACGCCCGCCTCCTCTTCTCCGCCCATTGCCGCTTCCTCCGCCTGCCCGTCGAGCTCGCCCTCTCCTCCGGCCGCCCCGCCCTCTACCTTCCTCGCCGGCTCTGCCTCGCCTCTCGCCTTGGACCAGTGCTCGCCCGCCCGCCTCCTCGTGGACCGCTCGTTCTTCCTCCGGCGGGCCGCCTCGCCTTCGGCCCGACCTCCCCACCGCGTCGCCCTCCTCCACCTCTACCGCCTCCCCGTCGGCCCCCCCTCGCCAGCTCCTTCCCGACGCCCTCCCTTCGAGCTCCGCCGCCAGCGCGTCCGTGCACCGCCGCCCCGACCTCTCCCCTCCTCCAGCGCCTCCGCCCGCCACTTCCAAGCCATCTCCTCCGCCATTGCCTCCGGCCTCCTCGAACGCTGCCCCCTTCACCACGGCGAGCTCCCGCCTTCGCCGGTTGCTGTCGCCTCCGTCTGTCGCCAGGGGCACGTCGCCGTGTTTTGGTTTTCGAGCCATTCGGTGGTTTGGGTACTGCCTCCAGGTACCGTTGCCATAGGCGTCTGCGCTCTAGCCCATCAAGACGAAGAACGAGGGGCCGAACCTTAGCCAAGAGCTACATCTCGGAACGCCATGGTCCCCTTCGCAAAAACTGATGCCAAGAGCAACCGGACGTGGAGAACCCCGACAAAGCGGCAAGATCTTCATCGACGACAGGACCGTCCGCATAAACCTCGATCCGCCACCGAAGAGCGGACCCCAAGACATTACCCAAGCCCTCGGAGCCACAAGATCGTCGAAAGGAAACCGACGGCCCCGGTCTCGAGGACTCGATGCCCGGACGTCAAGACCGCCACATGGAAAACCCAAAGGACCCGAAGACCGGTTCCGCCGAACGCCAAGATCTTCTCGGACCCGAGGATCATCAAGACTTCCGCTCGGCAACGCCAAGTGCTCCTTCCTGGCTTCAAAGCCCGACCCCGTGGACCGACATGATCTCCTTCACGGATACGACAAGTACTTCCTCGAGGACGCCAAGTTCTTCACACCGGACACCAAGACCCCCATCGGACAAGATCGTCACCAAGACCGGCCATGTTGAGATCCGAAGACCGATCCCGGAGTCCGAACCTCGATCCCGTCGAACGCTGAACCCCGAGACCAACCCCGAACCCCGGAACCCCAAGTTCGTCGAGACCCCCTAATGTGTGAACCTCTTTCCCGAGCCCCTATTTTATAAATACTAAATATAAAACCTGTTGCATATTAATCTTTCATCTCGCATGCATATTGTGTGGTTTGGGGGCCTTATGCCGATTCACCCTATAATTAAATATGGGGCCCATATGCGGGCAAATCTAGCCTTATATTGGCCTCATTTAAATTTGTGTAGCGAACCGGAACTATCTTCTGCTATGTTAAGACAACATTTAAATTGCGGGGTAGCTAAACAACATGAACCACCTATTTAATTGTCGGGACCCCGGTTCCGCTTAATATTGCCTAATCGCATCGCATCTTTGCCATGTCATACATCATACATGCATCATGCCCGATCTTTTGACGTAGTATTAAATATTGCATCCGGTGTTTATTCTAGTGTTTTGCTTCTTCGCGGATAAGGCCGTTGAGTTGATGTGAGCTTCGTCCCGATCTTCGGACGAACCTTCGACCCTGTTTTCAGGCGAGCATCTCCCCCTTTCTACCTATCTTACTTTTCTAGTATTTATTCCCGCCTGTTGATCTTTTGCTATCTGTGTTGCGATGCTCTAGTTTCGTACCCGTGATATCCCTAGCAGCCTCATATTGCCTTGGACACATCCTATTACCTGTTGTTTGGTAGATAGTTGGACTTGCGCGTCGTAGTCGCTTGCTCAAGTGTTGTTGCGTGTCGTCAAGTACCACAGCTGTTGGAGAAGTGCCGCATGTTCAATGTTGGAGATGATCATGGCTTTACCTTTCGTTCACGTAATTACTGTTTAACAACTAAAATTGAAGTAAGTAAGCAGAGGCATCGGTGGGTGATAGATAACATTTGGTTTCGATCGCCACTTGTGTCCGTGGGACCCGAGTTCTTGACACCTGTTCCGAGATCGAGCGCGCTAACCACAGGTGGGGAGATATGGGCCCCCCATTGATTATTACCTGATTTCAAAGTATTGTACTGGGGGCCACAAACTAGTTCGAGGTTTTATTTACTATCCTGTACTTATGCCATGCTTTACTGCTTTATTTAAATTGTGCGATGGATAGCACACTGTACTGTTTAGGAAGCGGAGTGTTTTCGCGGTATCGACAGTCCCAGTTTTGGGATTTGCTGTCGTTTACAGCCACTGGCGCAAACCCTGAGTCCGTCTCGGAGACCGGCCGACTTCGTTGCGGGTAGACTTAGTGGGGTGGCCCCCCGTGCTTGCTTTGGGTCTGGGAACGTCATGACTTAGGCCCCGCCGACATACCGATGGGTGTATGTTAACTGATCTGGCAAAAAGGGTCGAAGTGCTTGTGGATACTTTGGTGCACCCCTGCAGGGTTAAATCTTTTCGAGAAGCCGTGTCCGCGGTTATGGACGACTTGGAGCACAGTTCTCGATCATAGACAACTATAACTAAAGTTTACTGTTATAAAATGACTTGTACCCGATATGACTAGTAATCAGCCCAACTTCAATGGAATGGTTAAAGGAAAGTACCAACAACTGCTGGGTTTTGGGATATCTCATGCTAATTGTATTTGACTAGTAAGTGTCGCAACTACAACGGAATGGTTAAATAAAACTGCCCACTGCTTATTTTATCAGGATGATTATCTATACCTGACTAGTAATGGCTGCAACGATAACTGAATAAATAAAACTGCCAACTGTGTGAGTTCCTCGGTTGAATTTCTCGGTTGGTATCGAGGGGGAATACCAGGAGGGGTTTGTTTGGTGTTAGGATCAGGTTGGATCCGAATAGGTCTTTCTTATCCCTCTCTGATAGCCGACAGTTTTATCGAGTCTCTATAGGTTGTTTAGTGCATGCTGCGCTGCCGCTTCAGTCCACCATACCTATGTAGGCGAGGACCGCCGAATTCTAGCCTCGCCGTGTACTGGCCTCAGTACTGACCGCTCCTCTTTTTCCTTTGCCCTTTGTCGGCACCCCTTTGTTTAAGCAGGTTTTGAGATCGACGTCGTTAGCAGGGTTACCCTTCCGGCTTGGCCTGGGCAGGGTTATGGACGCCATTGGTTATTCTTCAGGGCTCTTAGCCCCATTTGCATCTTGTCCGTAGTCGGACGCTCTATCATTTTCAAGGTGATTTGGATCTTTGTATATTTTATCTGTATTCTTGACTCATTGAGTCGCTGTTGTATATATATCTGTTCTGTGGGTCCCATCGAGGACTGTTGTGTAATGTTATTACTTCGTATTCCAAACGCACGCAAGTGCCTGGTGGGCACCTTTGAATCGTTTCTATGCGGGTTTGGCGGGTTTCGCTAAAACTTGCATAGGGCCGATTCCGAGGGTGTTACACTTCTCCTATGAAAACAAAATTTGGTCTTAATGCTTCTTCATTTGAGAACACTAGATTCTTTCTTTGCTTCTTATGCCTAACTTAAAGGCGTTAAAGAAAAGTACTTATTGGGAGATAACCCAAAAGTTTTAGATGTGTCTTGGAAGTTATTACCTCTGTAATAAACTCTCCTTATCCTTTTTATTTGCTTTTTGTGCCAAGAGTAACCTCTAATGAGAGAGAAGTAATGATTGGGAAGGTTGCTGTCCCGAAACAGATTTCTGTGCTTCACCGTAAAAATTCGTGTAAAATCTTTGAACGTCTTTTTGAGGCGTGAATTTTTGTGCTTCTGCCCCAGGTTGTTATCTAACTTCCTTTAGTTCAACACGTTTTTATTTGAGCAACAGAATGTCTTCGAAAAAAATCGTCTTTACCTGCTAGTCTGTTTTGACAAATTTCTGCCATTTTCTGCATTTGCTTATTGTTGGTTCCTTTTTGAGTTCTTTTGGGGAATTGAGCTTTATGAGGGAAGTGCTACAGTATCTAGTGTTCTAATTGAAGTTTATTTGGTGTTAGAACTGAACCTTAAGAATTATTTATCTTGAGTGCACTAATGTTGCTAATAAAGATTGTGTGAAGTTTTGTATGAAGGAAAATTTTCAGGTGTATGGAAGGAATGAGTAATGAGATGAAGGATGGACTAAAGCTCAAGCTTGGGGATGCCATGCGTGTCACCCCAAGAAATATCCAAGAAGTACAAGCGTCAAAGCTTGGGGATGCCCAAGGCATCCCCTTCTTCATCAATAAAAATCCCAGGTTTCTTCCAAACGCTTCATTTTTATTGTTTCGTGCACAATTGTGTTGTTCTTGGAGCATCTTCTTTTTTCATTTTCGTTTTGGTTTTTAGTTTGCTTGGTTTGCTTAATTTTCTAAATAAATTGGTTGGACCCCCTCTTCAATACATTGGTTTGCAAATAGTTTGGTTTGGTTTGGAAAAGAGTAGGAAAGTTCATACTTATGTGGTAAAAAGAGCTTGTTTTTGACTGTGGCCTATGCTTTATCATGCCATGCTTGATATTGTTTTGGCTTTATGCTTAGTATTATTTTTTGTAGCATGACTTGTTATAAACAATTGAGATTTCTTAATGTGCCTTGGATGAATCATGCGTTGTTTTAGCATATTAAAGCATAGTATAGTGGTATTCTCCTTTGATGAAACTATTACTCAAAAAACGAATCACATCTCGATCCACAAACTGCCAAAAGCCTTTGTTATTCCATTCCCAATTTGGGTTGACTTGGCGCATGCTCACACCATGTTATGACTATCTCAAGTCACCATAGCCTTTATGATCCTTTAGTTTTCAACTTGTAGTATCACTTTATGCTTTGATCAATGATGTTTTGTCGCTCTGCATGATTATGGCCATTATTGCTCTCTTAGTTTGTCGCTCCTAGTCTTTTGCTAGCCTCCACAACCAAGTATGAGTTCCACTCATGCATCCAACTCCCTAAACCAAGTTATTCCAAAGAGTCCACCATACCTACCTACTAGCTTATGCTATTCCAAGTATATTCATGCTTTTGTTTACCTTCCAAATTAAACTTGTTATGAGAAAACTAGTGATTAAAGCTCTCACGAACTTGATGGCACACTTTACTTTACTTGCCTCTAATAAACTTGAACCATTGGGTCCTGCTTTGTTGCGTATATGCTTGCGCTTTATAAGTTGAAATTAGCAGAACCATGTTTCATGGGGAACGCTTTCAATATTGCACTTGTACTTTGTACCCCGTTGATATCATGTTCTTTTGCTTATAGATCCCGACGGTGTGAAATAAAAGTGGAACTTGTAAGATCATGGAGTTTGTATGTGTGTTAGAGAAACGCCTGGGACGCTAGCCTAAGCCATGCCTAATCATGGTGGAAACTTGTAGCATCACCATAATGAGCACTCTATGAAGCATCCTCAATAAAAACCTATGCAAATAGCAAATAAAAAGATCGCTGAGATGCTCATTGTCTGCTTGCCTTGTCATTTTGATTATGGGAAAGCTCCCGTATCATGTGCAAGGGGTACCCTGTTGGCGGTTCTTAATGATACACATGTACTTACAATGACAAGAGCTTACTCGTGACTGAAGTTGAGTAGCATGAGGATCGGTCTTCGTAAGTAAGGGGCATGAGATTTCGGTTTATAACTTGTCAAGCATATCCTCTTAGTTGTGTCACTTTAACCTTAATCACCTTCAAGATGCTTATGATAGGGGCAATGAGAGCTGAAAGCTATAAGTACCATAATTTTTGGAAGCTCTTTATGAGACTTGAATCCCTACTTCCCTTTATAAAAAGGCCTTTCTTCCACCATTATATTGAGTATCCATCTTCTATCTTTATGCACCTACTTTGAGAGCATAGTGGCCATTCTTAGTTCTATGTGCATTGTCCCAAGACTAGTTGATTGATGCATAACTTGTTATTGCTTGTTTTAAACTATTGTATCTAGTCACTCTTATGAACTTTGAAGGTGTCCTATGCATTTATATTTGCTACTCTATTGAGGTAAAAGCTGAATACTATTATGCCATGTTTTCTTTATGTGAAACAAACAAACGTCTTGCAAAGCATTGTTATTCATGAATCTTTTGTTTGTTCTTTTTCATGTTGCATCATAGTTTCTTTGCTTATTGCTAGAGCTTTGTCTTTCATGTTATGATTGAAGTACTATGATCCCAGCTTTGAATGTTTTGCAAATACTTTGATCAAGTCTTTGATGGTGCATGTCACCTCAAAAATTATTCTTTCTTTTTATCACTTACCTACTCGAGGACGAGCAGGAGTTAAGCTTGGGGATGTTCATACATTGCAAATGTATCTATAATTTTTGATGTTCCATGCTTGGTTTTATCCACTTTCTTGTGTTTTGTTCCAACTTTGGAGTACTTTTCTTATGATTTCTTGGACTAACCTATTAACAAGAGCCACAGTGCCAGCTGCCTGTTTTCTGCTGTTTTTAGTTCTAGGAAAGTCAGAAAATGAATATTCTCGGAATTGGACGGGACAAAAGCCAAAGTGCTATTTTCCGGATGTCATCAAGTGCCAGAATACGAGACAAAGAGGGGTCAGGGGGCCACCACACCACCTGGCCACGCGGCCAGGCCTGGCCCGTGCCAGGGGTGGTGTGGCTGCTCCCGGCACCCCCTCGGCCTGCCCTTATGACTATATATTGCCCTCTGGACGGAAACCCTAAGGGCCCGATCAAAAATCCACGAAAGAGTCTATAGCCGCCGTCATCTCCATCCCTAGATCGGGAGGGATCTGAAGCTCTTCCCAGCACCTACGGAGAGGGAATTCACCACGAGGCCTTCTTCATCACCATGCAAGCCTCCGGTGTGATGCGTGAGTAGTTCATCCTTGGACTACGGATCCATGTAGTAGCTAGATGGCTGGTTCTCCTCCTTTGTGCTTTCATGTTTAGATCTTGTGAGCTTCGTTCATGATCAAGATCATCTATTTGTAATTCTGCATGTTGTGTTTGCGGGGATCCGATGGATATTGAGATGCTATTTCAGATTGATTATTGATTCTATCATGTCTTTGTTATTTGTGATCTTGCATGCTTTCCGTTGTTAGTAGCTATCTTGGCCAAGTAGATGCTAGCAACTCCAAGAGTTAGTATTTATGCTCGATAGTGGGTTCATGCCTCCGGTAACTGGGAAGTGATGAAATCTCTAAGGTACTAGATGTGCTATTGCTACTAGGAGAAAACAACAATCCTTTGTTCATAGAACAATCGTATTGTTTACTTTACATGCAGTTCAGAAAGCAATAATCTGTTGCTTGCAACTTAATCTTGGAGGGGTTGGATGATAACCTGAAGGTGGATTATTAGTCATAGATGCAGTTGGATGGCGGTCTATGTATAATGTTGTAATGCCCAATCAAGTCTCAAAGTAGTCAAGATGATTAGTATATGCATGTATTGCTTTCTCGATGTTTGTCAATTGCCCCGCTATAATTTGTTCACCCAGCATGTTATCTATCTAAGGAGAGCCACCTCTAGTGAACTATGGATCCCGGTCCTTTACTTTACATACAATCTATAAACTGTTTACTGCTTTGTGTTTACTTTCTGCAAACTTTTACTTCTTTCCATTCGATATGTTTAATCCTTTGTTTTCTGCAAAACACGGTGAGATTGACAACCTCATCGCAAGTTGGGGACAAAGTTCTGTGGTTGTGTTGTGCAGGTCTCCACGTTGCTACTAGCACCGGTAGTATACTCGCCAAAGCTCAGCTAGTAACACCTTTGGGGTGTTTCCTTGCTCCTACTGGTTCGATTAAACCTTGGTTTCATAACTAAGGGAAACTTGCTGCTGTGCTCATCATACCTTCCTCTTGGGGTTCCCAACGAGCTCCACATCAACACCGCCATCAAGCATTTTTCTGGACGCCGTGCATTGAGCCATCAGCGGTCACCATCAGTTATGGTGAACTCAGACCCAGTTAGAAATGCATAGATAATCTAGACACCTAGCTCGCGGGGAATTAAGGGGTCCCACCCATGTGCTCGATTCTCTGGAAATCCACGAGAAATCAAAAGCCTCACGATAAGGTCATACGTCCATACGAAAGAGAGAAGATACAACTGACTTTCCCATCCCATTCCAAGTCTTATGGTTGACGCGTAATATACGGCGCTAGAATTATGGGCGACATTGGTTGTTAAGTCCTAGATATTATGTTGCTTTACCACTAGAACTGTATCAACAGATTATTACCCTTTGTTAAATAATCCATAATCATATCATTGTAAAAATAGTGTTTTCTGACCTTTTTGAAATACAAGTGATGACAACATTTGAGTTACAATCATTTGATAGAAAATAATCAAAGGACATGTGCAAGTTGTGAAATTGCCTTTTGTGATTGCAAGATTATGCACTCATGGTCTTCAAGACAATAGAAGATCCAAATTCTGTAAATACCATCATTGGTCCGGTAAGGACTAATGTTTAAAGAAGTAAGATGCAATGATGCATAAGTAATGTAATGCAATTTGATAAACGCGAATTTTCGGAATAGTCGTATCTAATCTAGGGTTTGGAGTTTGTGATGAGTTGTTAGGAATGTGTTGCACTTTTATTTCAGTTTCACACTTGTGCTTCTTATTAAGGCTTGTGAGAGTGTGTGTGAAACAATAAGTAAATACAACAAGTAATATGCAATACTAAAGCACTCAAATGGGTTATGGTACCTAAAACATTGCTTAAACAAGATTATGAATCAATTAGATCTTTTAAAGAAGCGTTTAAGGATTACTTTTAATGTTTCTTAGAAGAATAACTTTTGAGAAAAATATTACTTTACAAAGTAAAAAGCATTTAAACTTAAAATTAACACTTTAAGGTTTCTTATTAGCTAAGATTATTTAAAGAGGAAAACATTACTACATTGAACAATCATAGTATTAGTGGATGCATTTACCTTTCTATCTTATAAACCAATGGTTATACTTAATAAGTGAATAATGGGTATTACTTCAATTACTTTGGAATTTGGTTTAAATCTTTAAGTGTTTTTCTGAAACTGGGAAGGAATTAGTAAATAAGATTTTGGTGATTTTATAAGTGCATGGAATTCTTGTGATAAACAATATACTATTTTAGTTGATTTTATAATTGGTAAAATGTTTTTAGAAAAATTAAAATACCCTTTATTTGAGATTATAGTTTTAATAGATACAATTTTAAAATGGTTTGACCTATTTTAACTTCACTTAAACATTAATTGACTTATTATTACATCTTTGGACTTTACACAAATAATACTAAAGACAATAGTAAAGGTTTATATATTTTTAATGAATTAAAATAAAATAAAAGGTTTAAATAAGATTTATTAGACCTTTACCTTTTATTTTACTTCAAAAGTATAAGTTGATATTTTTAGTGTGTAAATCTTATTTTTGTGATCATTTTGGTGTATTATAAGTATTTTTGTGACTTTTAAATAATAAGATATGATTTTTACAAGTTTTATCATTTTATAAATACTTAATAAATAATAAACATTGGTTAAGTAATACAAAAATAATTTAAATAAGTTTTTAAATGTAGATTTTTTATACTAATTTTGGTATATTATTTATATTTTTCTTATTTACTAATATTAAAATATGAATTTTTAAAGTATTATTACTTATAAAATCTTTATTAAATAATAATTATTTAAATAATTAACACAATATTGTTTTGTTATAAAGTTATATTATAGATTTTATTTTTCTAAACATTTTGATATATTATATACATTTTTTTGATTTATAAAACAAAAGATATAGAATTAACAAGATTTAATCCTTTTATTAAATTTCTGAAATTATTAAGATAGAATAAATAAATGACTTATTGTGTCATTGCTGATGTTAGCCAATCACTTAATCCTTTTTACACCGCATGCAAACCTAGCTTCTAGTCACCGATGGGTGGGCCTACGGCCACGTCTGCAGGCCACCTCAGCGAAGTGGGCCGTTCGTGGTTTTGACTGGGTTTGACCCCTTTGACACGCTGATGACATCAGCGCGGCGTCGCACCGACGCCAGCGGAGCAGATCGACGACGGCCTTGTCATAGAGGATTACACGAAACTGCGAAAACAAGTGGGTTTGAAGCAGGGCAACAAGGCGGTTCTGGTGCTGGTTGCGCTGCCGATTTTAGGTAGCCGGAGCTTGGCCGACGGTGAGGCCAAACGGCAGCGGCGTTAGGTGATCGATGGACGAGCGATTCAATGCAAAACTAAAATGATTAAGAAGTTCTTGAGTATCAATAGCTCACCTGGATTGCAGTGAAGGGGTTGGCGTGACTGGAGAAGGCCGGAGTTGATGGGAATTTGTAACACCCCATATTTAGTTAAATCATAATTAGGACTTTGTTTGTGCATTCATGAGCATCATCCCTTAAAACGCATGTAAAGAAAATAATGGAAACCCTAAACCCTAGTTTCCTTCCTCCTCTCAAACACATTCAAAATAGTTTGAATTTCAATAAAGCTACGAAAGAAGTGGATCCCAAATAGACTAAAAGGGCCCCACAATATTTCCCTAGTTTTACAAAAGCCTCTTGTATCTTGAAAATACTCAAAACAGAAAATGAATTGAAAATACAAAAGAGAATAGAAAAACAGAAAAAGAAAAAGGATTTTACAGAAAAAAATAGATCCAGATCCACAGTAGGCCAGCCCATCTCCCCTCCTCTCTATTTGTCGCCCACCAGCGCAGCCAACAACCTCTTCCACGGCCCACCTCAGCCCAAACCCCGGCCCACGTACCCCTTCGCCGTGCTTCCTCTTTCTTCCTCCTCGCGATAGCGAGAGAAGCACCTCGCTGACGCGTCCGATGCCGTCCGCCACTCCATCGTGATGCCCGCCTCCCCTCGTCGCTTCCTGGAGTTGGATAAGACCGCCACGACGCCCTCTCGCCCACCCTATCATCTCACTCCTCCCCGCGGTTTCCCTCTCGTTTCCCCTGGAGGACGAAACCCTAGCTCGGCCAGAGATGCCGCCGTTGTTGTTCAGGACCTTCTTTAGCCTATCTGAGCACGTCGTCGAGACCCTCTAGATCTCCTCGATCGTTTGCCCCCACTCATGCAAGCCGGAGAGGACCGAAGCGATCAAATTGACCCCTCGGTCTCCGACGACCTCCGTCGTCATTCCAGCCATGAAAGGTCTCCGCGACACCACCACAGAAACCAAGGTGAGTGTCTGGTCCTTAGGAACCCTTCCTACCCCTTCCTCGCTTTCTGGTTCATGCTTGCGCCGCCGCTCATCGCTGTCGGACACCGTCGCAGCCACTGTTCCGGTGGTCAAATCGCAGCGGCACCGCCACTAGCTAGCTTGCCTTGCAGCCCCGGTTCGATCAACATACCTAGCTCGCGCACGCGTGCTCGAAATTGCCGCTGCTGATGACCATCTGCAGGTGGCCGGCAATGTGACGTCACGGTTATGTCGTGCCAACGTGGCGCTGACGTGTCTGTGGGTCCCATTGACCGCTGACCGCTTGCTGACGTGGCCTTGGGCCCGTTCTGTCAGTGTCTGAGGGTAGGTTTAGGTGCAGTAACAAAGTACATGGCCATAATAATGACGTCATAATGACATAGTAAATCCCTTTTAATGGTTTAATAAATTCAGAAAAAGGATAAATCTTATAAAATTAATAAGTAATTATTTATAAGTCAGAAAAATATGTATACTATATCAAAATGTTCAAAAAAATATCTATCCAATAGACTCATAGTCATGCATTGTTAAGCAACTTACATGACAAGTGTAATTAGAAGAACAAAATAACCCCTCTCATATGCATCCGGGGTTTCTCCGAATTAGGGTTTGGACCCCTCGGACCTCGTTTAAATTGCCAAGCATGTCTTAGGGTGTCATTTTAATACAATTTAACTTGTCATATCATCATCCTTTCTTGAGCATTGCATCGATGTCATGTGTTGATTGTTTCTTCCCTTTCCGGTGTTTCTGCTTCTTCTCGGTAGACCTTGGAGTTGATGTGAGCAACGAGATCGAGTCCAACATTGAAGAGCGAGATCAACACCATCGAAGGTTATCAAAGAATAACGCCAAGCAGATGAACCTGAAGTTCTATATTTGAGTATCAACAGGCAAAGGCAAGCAAAACCCCACACATGATAAAATCCTACGATTTCAAAGTATTTCATTCTTGCCATGTGCATACGATTCCAAAGTCTTTTATTGATAGATACAGTAATCCTATCTGATGCATGTTACCTTTGTAGCCTATATTCCCTGATCCACTACTCCTAGCATAACTAGGGTTTGGCTTATGTGCTTCGCTAGAGCTGTTATATCTATTGTGCTTAGCCAAGCTTAGCTGTTACCGCTGATCCATCCGGTTGATGAAGCAGAGCTGCGAATGAACCTAGTTAGACAGGATGACGTGGTATGATCAGATATGAAAGTTAAACATGCTAAGGCTTGTATGGGAGGCCACGTCGGGTTGTGGTTTTTGCAGTCCCATACTTTCCACCACTAGGATCTGAGTTCTTGCCTCTTGAACCAAGACGAGCGTATAGCCACACGGGGGCCTGGAAACCCCCTCGACCAACTAACGTGCTTAGTAGATTCCATGAGTCACATAGTTCGGGCGTTCCATTTGACATATGCATTTTGGTTGTTCTCGAAGGCGGTGGAGGAGGTGCATTCATACAGGTAGGTAAGCGTGGCCGGGAACATGAGAGGCACGACCGCCGTAATCTTGTTCCCCACACACATCTCTAGGGACCGGCTTCGGGACTTGACCCGTTACAGCGGCATCTCCTTAGGGCGTGACTCATGGTCTCGACGAAAGCAAGGTAAAGGTAGTGTCCAACCGCTCTCTTACGGCCTTCCAAGGAAGAGGGCTAATGATATCTGGCATTAAGAGGAGGTTGGTACATGTGGGTAAATTTGTGCACCCCTGCAGGGTATTAATCTTTTCGAAAAGCCGTGTCCACGGTTATGGACGACTAGGGAACAGATTCTAAGATCATAGAGAACTATAACCTAATCGTAAAACTTGGCAAGTAAGTAATGTGTGCTTAAGGATGCTTCCTCGGGGGTTGAGGGGGTGATCCTAGTTGGTAGGTTCAGCTGATAAAGTTTTGATGGATATCAAAAGAAAATCAAAGCTAGTGATATCGCTTTCTTACCCCCTTTTAAAATGATCTATTTAGTCGAGCTTCCACGCCTCTCCCTTTTACAAAGAAAGTTAGTTTTATGCAAAGTAACCCCACTAGCCATTAGTCTTGCCGAGTACACCCTATACCCAGCCTTGCTTTGTTGATACGTTTGCAGCAAGTAAGTGTTACCATAGAAGAAGAGTTTGTTATGACAGCAGCATCGACGAGTAGCTTGGGGTTCCCGGTCGGCAGCCTGGAATCTATGGAATGGGACGTCATCATTATGCTTCAGGCCTCTTAGGCCATTTGTTAAGTTTGCTATACTTAATAGCATAATTTTCCTTCCGTTGTTTGATGTTTGTGGTTAGTGACCTCTGCTTGTAATATTTTGGTTCTCCGCTCAGTTATGAGCTTGCTGTAATAACTTTTGTGTCGTAGGGTCACTATAATGTTACCGATTCTTTCTCTGTATGCTTCTGAGATTTAGGTTAGGCTTATATCAGACGGAGGTCTAGGATTTTTCTAGACTTAATCCCGGGGGTGTGACAGGTTTTGGTATCAGAGCAGTACCGACTGTAGGAAAACCTTTTTTATGGTCGATGTTTAGTCTAGTGCTTGTGAAAACTATTTTGAAAGCTGAAAAGTATTTACGAAAACTCTAGTATGCTTCTTTTTCTCCTTATCTAGTTTCGCTCTAACTCTGGGTCACCTTATCTTGTGTTGACTTTGAAAAGTTTTGTAATCTCGTCTCGTCTTTCAAAACTTAGGTGCCTTTTTGGCATGTCGTTTCTTAACCAGTTGACCTAGTGTTGAGTTCTCCAGAGTCAGTTGTGTGTGTCTTCCTTGTTTCCCCTTGCTCTTATTCAGTTGAGAGATTCATTTCCATCATGATCTCTCTATTTTGTGGGTCCACAACATCATCTTGATGGTTCCATAGTGATCTGTTCAAGGCTTCGAGGTTTCCTTTCGCCTCATGTGCCTCCTTTTTGTTTGTTTGGGTACTTCAGAAGGTGTTTTCCTTTGGAAGCTACATCGTGGTTACTATCTTGTAGTAACCTCTGTGCTACAAATATAGTAGTTACTTCTTTCTTGGGTTTTAACCCTTGGACTTGAACCGAAGATCCCGGATTGTGCTGGATTCTGGTGTTGTGAATCTTGTACATGAAGTTAACCTTTAACCCAAGATCCATTTTGTTGACCCCTATTGTTAATGTCAAACATTACTTCAGGATGGCTGGTACTACCATTCTGGCCTTCAAGCTTGTGGTTATTGTCCCGATTGAATTTCAACAATAAAGGACTTCCCCTACCACTAGCTATGGCAGATGTTCTTTAATGGAACCAAATAGATCACGACAAAAGAGCTCATCATGAGTCTCACTTCTATAATCGTGACTCTGCCACACCTTCCCTTTTCTGCATCGGTCTTCGGAAGATTGTTGACTTATGCATCCACAACTCGGGATTCTATTCTGAGCATGTTCCTTTTTCCCTTGTTGTTTCTAACCTTTGTCTACCAGTTGGTAGCCAAGTAGTACATGTGCATTGGTGTCTTGAGATGCAAGATACTCTTGTGGTTCGTCAAGACAAACCATTTCAGGATGTCTAGGAGAAACAAACTCCAGTACCTCGTCATTTCTAGGACCAGGTCAAAGTGTTGTAATCCATAGATCAAGAGGCAATGATTAGCTTATGATCTGTTCTACCTTAAAGTATCACACTCTTATATACTAAGAGGTCGTGCTCAGTTTTATGACTCTGTTAATGAAGTGATGCTCTTACACATCTTTACCCACCCTTCCTCTGAGCTTTCATGCTCATGAATGATGCGTGTGCATAATAATGTGGCCATATGAGATTCTTAGCAATCATTATTGCTTTGGACCTCAACAAGGACATTTGTGTCATTCATAGCGTGATGGTTACCCTATCACTAAGCGAAGTTTGACTATGCTACCACGTCCGATATTTTGGTACACTCTCTTTGATCAAAGAGTTAGGTTTGTGCTGAAGCTCTAAGACTATGTCCTCTTGCCCTACCAAGCAAGTTTCCTCTCGTACTATGTGACATATCGGGTGGTCTGTGATATTCTAGATGTCTTTCTAGAAGTATCGTCATGTCGCCACATGACCGTGTTTGTCAAGTTCTCGAGAAAGCAAGTTCTCTGAACTGCTCCCTTCTCCAAGAATATGTACTGGATAACCCTGAACTAGTTGGTTGAGCTTAAACAAAAACTTGGAGAGTTGTAAGACAAAAGCTCTATCCAACATAGTTCCTTCTAATGGGATGTCTAGTTTTATTTGTGCTGAAGAAAGATAGTGTTTCCTTCGTGGAAATGTTATCATTCCCCGCTTTTGATTTGATATGGGTTATCGTCAAATCAAAACTCAGTCCTAGGGACTATCTTGATGATGTATTTACTCGTGATGTTTCACCTAGGTACATATTCATTTCCTTTGGTGTGACCAATATTGTTGTTTTGTTCATACCACATGTGAGTCTATCCTCTTGGAGTATATTGATAAGTTTGTTATTGAACCCATTGATGACATCCTTATCTTCTCCATGCTAGACTAGATTCATATGGAGCATTTGGCATTAATCTTGGAAACTTTTGAGAACCAACTTCATGTCACCTTGAAGTATGTGTTCTAGATGCTGGAAGTGACCTTCTTTAGTTCACGAGCAATAGTTGAAAGTTGTCACCGTGGATTTTACAAGAGTTATCTTTGTTTCCTCGAGAATCATTTCAAGTTAGTCAAGCATGTGTGAAGTATTCTTGATATGGTAGGTCAATACCTTCCCATCTCGAGAACATCCTCTAAGCATGCTAACCCACTGATGATTTGTCATGGAAGAGAAGAAGTTCTACAAACTTCAGTATCTTCCTAAATGCTTCCCAACAAGGATTCATTTGTGTTTCGTTGCAAGAAATTCATGTAGGTGCAATTATCTTTATGATAACTTACCAATGCATGGGTTCTGCAACCTAGCCTATCTTTTGGAGCTTGACAATGTAGTCCATGTCTTGAGAATCTAGTAACTTTACCTCTACGGTAAATGTTGCAACCTTTCTATTCAGACCTGCTGAGTCTGAAGTATCTCTTAACTTAACCAAAGCTGAATATCAAGCAGCAATGATGGTTAGTGCTCATCAAGGTTTTTGACATAGGTCTCTTTGAAAACCTAGCAAGATTGATGTAATGGTTGACACAATTATCCAAAAGACCTATTGCCACATTCTCTTGAATCAGCAATAACAACCACTCCTCATGAGGCATCTTCTATGTTTTAATTATAGGAGTTGTGCTCATGATTTTGTTGGTATCCGAAGTGCGACCTTTTATTTGATGTTTGCCATCTCGAACATCAAGGAGAACATTTAAAGTAGTGTTGCTAAATGTCTCTCGGTCGATCCTCCAGACCCTTTTATGTTGGCAAGCATCTTGTTGTGCCAAGTAACTAAAGTTTGATAATGAAGTTTCTTTTTCCTCGTGTCATCGGGAATCTTCTTATATATTCATCTTAGTGGTGTAAAGTGATATCATGATCGCTGGTAAAGATTTTGGTAAACCTAGATGAATAAAGAGTTTCCTTCGATCCCTCTAACATGTTCAAAGAGCGACTATGATTCGGATAATCAAAAGTTTCTCTTGCTACATGTTTCTTGTGACTCTTATGAGTCCTCTCCACCAAAACAACCCTTCTATCCTGATCTTCTGTTGAATGAAGGGTGATCCTTTTGTATCAAAAGTAGTTCAATAGCTTGGTCATCCGTATCTTTGTACCCGTGAAATCTCTACTTAAGCCATTAGTAGAGGTTCATCTTTCGAAGTCTGTGGTCATGTTCTTTCTGTTGTATGCTCTCCTCTTTAGAAGATCAAACTCTTCTAAAGCTCCATGGTCTCAATCCTTATGAAGACCATCTATCTAACAACTTGAAACCATCTCCTTTTGCTTCCTCCTTTACCTTGGCGTGTTTCATGCTTGTTGGCTCTAGATATGTATACAAGGCATCTATCCATGAGTTGACCATGAGATACTCAGTTGTGGGTTGTGTCTTTCCCTCTCCTCTTTAGTGTGTGCAGCTACCTCGAAGAAACTGAAGCCCTTCATTCATTTAATAATGGTGGCATGGATCAACCTCTTTGAGAAAATCGCCAAAGTCTAGTGTAACCCTGTTCCTTCTATCTTCCTACCTAGGAATCTCAAGACGAGATTCTGTTAAGGGGGATAGAACTGTAACACCCCAATTTTAGTTAAATCATAATTAGGACTTTGTTTGTGCAATCATGAGCATCATCCCTTAAAATGCATGTAAAGAAAATAATGGAAACCCTAAACCCTAGTTTCCTTCCTCCTCTCAAACATGTTCAAAATAGTTTGAATTTCAATAAAACTACAAAAGAAGTGGATCCCAAATGGACTAAAAGGGCCCCACAATATTTCCCTAGTTTTACAAAAGCCTATAGTATCTTGAAAATACTCAAAACAGAAAATGAATTGAAAATACAAAAGAGAATAGAAAAACAGAAAAAGAAAAAAGATTTTACAGAAAAAAATAGATCCAGATCCACAGCAGGCCAGCCCATCTCCCCTCCTTTCTTTTTGCTGCCCACCAACATAGCCAACAACCTCTTCCGCGGCCTACCTCAGCCCAAACCCCGGCCCATGTACCCCTTTGTCGTGCTTCCTCTTTCTTCCTCCTCGCGACAGCAGGAGAAGCACCTCGCTGGCGCGTCCGATGCCGTCCGCCGCTCCATCATGATGTCTGCCTTCCCTCGTCTCTTCCTGGAGCTGGATAAGACCGCCACGACGCCCTCTCGCCCACCCTATCCTCTCACTCCTCCCTGCGGTTTCACTCTTGTTTCCCCTGGAGGCCGAAACCCTAGCTCGGCCAGAACCGCCATCGTCGTCGTTCAAGACCTCCTTTAGCCTATCTGAGCATGCCGTCGAGACCCTCTAGCTCTCCTTGATCGTTTGCCCCCACTCATGCAAGCCGGAGAGGACCAAAGCGATCCAATTGACCCCTCGGTCTCCAATGACCTCCGTCATCATTCCCGCCGATTTCGGCCATGACAGGTCTCCGCGACACCACACAGCAACCAAGATGAGTTTCTGGTCCTTAGGAACCCTTCCTACCCCTTCCTCGCTTTCTGGTTCCTGCTCGCGCCGCGCGCTGCCGCTCGCCGCCGTCAGACGCCATCGCAGCCACTATTCCGGTGGTCAAATCACAACGGCGTCACCACTAGTTAGATCGCCTTGCATCCCCGGTTCGATCAACATACCTAGCTCGTGCGCGCGTGCTCGAAAGCGCTGGCACCGATGACCATCTACAGGTGGCCGGCGACGTGATGTTACGGTGACGCCGTGCCAACGTGGCGTTGACGTGTCCGTCGGTCATGTTGACCACTGACCGCTTGCTGACGTGGCCCTGGGCCCATTCTGTTAGTGTCTGAGGGTAGTTTTAGGTGCAGTAACAAAGTACCTGGCCGTAATAATGACGTCATAATGACGCAGTAAATCCTTTAATGTTTTAATAAATTCAGAAAAAGGATAAATCTTATAAAATTAATAAGTAATTATTTATAAGTCAGAAAAATATGTATAATATATCAAAATGTTCAAAAAAATGAGTTCTATCCAATAGACTCATAATAATGCATTGTTAAGCAACTTACATGACAAGTTTAATTAGAAGAACAAAATAACCCCTCTCATATGCATCCGGGGTTTGGACCCCTCGGACCACGTTTAAATTGCCAAGCATGTCTTAGGGTGTCATTTTAATACAATTTAACTTGACATATCATCATCCTTGCTTGAGCATTGCATCGATGTCATGTGTTGATTGTTGCTTCCCTTTCCGGTGTTTATGCTTCTTCTCGGTAGACCTCAGAGTTGATGTGAGCAACAAGATCGAGTCCAACATTGAAGACCAAGATCAACACCATCAAAGGTTATCGACGAATGACGCCAAGCAGATGAACCTGAAGTTCTATATCTGAGTATCAACAAGGAAAGGCAAGAAAAACCCCATACATGATAAGATCCTATGATTTCAAAGTATTTCATTCTTGCCATGTGCATACGATTCCAAAGTCTTTTATCGATAGATACAGTAATCCTATCTGATGCATGTTACCTTTGTAGCCTATATTCCCTGATCCACTACTCCTAGCATAACTAGGGTTTGGCTTATGTGCTTCGCTAGAGCTGCTATATCTTTTGTGCCTAGACAAGCTTAGCTGTTACCGATGATCCATCCGGTTGATGAATCAGAGCTGCGAATGAACCTAGTTGGAAAGGATGACGTGGTATGATCAGATATGAAAGTTAAACATGCTAAGGCTTGTATGGGAGTCCACGTCGGGTTGTGGTTTTTGCAGTCCCATACTTGCCACCACTAGGATCTGAGTTCTTTCCTCTTGAACCAAGACGAGCGTACAGCCACACGGGGGCCTGGAAACCCCCTCGACCAACTAAATTGCCTAGTAGATTCCATGAGTCACATAGTTCAGGCGTTCCATTCGACATATGCATTTTGGTTGTTCTCGAAGGCGGTGGAGGAGGTGCATTCATACAGGTAGGTAAGTGTGGTCGGGAACAGGAGAGGCACGGCCTCCGTAATCTTGTTCCCCGCACACATCTCTAGGGATCGGCTTCAGGACTTGACCCGTTACGGCGGCATCTCCTTAGGGCGTGACTCATGGTCTTGGCGAAAGCAAGGTAAAGGTAGTGTCCAACCTCTCTCTGTCGGCCTTCCAAGGAAGAGGGCTAACGATATCTGGCATTAACAGGAGTTTGGTACGTGTGGGTAAAGTTGTGCACCCCTGTAGGGTATTAATCTTCTCGAAAAGCCGTGTCTATGGTTATGGACGACTTGGGAACAGATTCTAAGATCATAGAGAACTATAAAGTAATCGTAAAACTTGGCAAGTAAGTAATGTGTGCTTAAGGATGCTTCCTTAGGGGTTGAGGGGGTGATCCTAGTTGGTAGGTTCAACTGATAAAGTTTCGGTGGATATCAAAAGAAGATCAAAGCTAGTGATATCCCCTTTTAAAATGATCTGTTTAGTCGAGCTTCTACTCCTCTCCCTTTTACAAAGAAAGTTAGCTTTATGCAAAGTAACCCCACCGGCCATAAGTCTTGCGGAGTACACCCTGTACTCAGCCTTGCTTTGTTGATACTTTTGCAGCAAGTAAGTCTTACCATAGAAGAAGAGTTTGTTATGATAGCAGCATCGATGAGTATCTTGGGGTTCCTGGTCGGCAGCCTGGAATCTATGGAATGGGACATCATCGGTATGCTTTAGGCCTCTTAGGCCATTTGTTAAGTTTGCTATACTTAATAGCATAGTTTGCCTTCCGTTGTTTGATGTTTGTGGTCAGTGAACTCTGCTTGTAATATTTTGGTTCTCTGCTTAGTTATGAGCTTGCTGTAATAACTTTTGTGTCGTAGGGTCACTGTAATGTTACCGATTCTTTCTCTGTAAGCTTCTGAGATTTAGGTTAGGCTTATATCAGACGGAGGTCTAGGATTTGTCTAGCCTTAATCCCGGGGGTGTGACAGGTTTGCGGCGGCCGTACTTCAAGAAGAAGCGGTCGTGGCGTCGATTGGAAGCTCCCCTTACTGATTCCTTCCGTAGGGAGAACAAGAGGAACATGGGGGTGCTCGGGATGGACACAGGTCTTGCTGGGGTGGCCCCCAATGGCGAGGGGGGTCGACTCTGGCCAGTTAGGGTTGTGGCCCCGAGAGAGAATCAAGAGAGAGGGGTTGTCTGGGAGGGAAAGAAGATAAGGATGAACGAGAGACGTTAGGGAAGGGTCTTATCCACCTCTAGGATGGCGGCGGGCATCTTGGCGCATTGCTGACAACGGCGGCGGCATCGAGCGGCGACGGTGATTCCATCGAGCAGCTTGTGACGAGGAGGAAGACGACACTAAAGCGGTATTTGGGCCTAGGCCGTTGTCGGGCTGCGATGGATCGACCGAGCAGTGGCGACTAGCACATGCGGGCAACAGATAGCGCAAGGAAATGGGTCGTGGGCCGAACTTGCTGCACTGCTCCCATTTCTTTTCCTTTTTAATTTCATTTTCTGTTTTCTCTTCTTTTACAAAACCTTTTTAAGTTTGAATTTCTTCAGGAATTTAAATATCCTGAACTTTTGTAAGACATGGATATTATGATGAAGGTTAATTATAACCAATTTCTCTACATTTCTTGTGGTGTATACAAAATATGTTATTATATGCAAGGTTCTTTTATTTAATAAAGTAAATATAATTTAGGGTGTTAGGGTTTACTTCCTATAAGAAGATCTTATAGAAATTATTCTAGTTTCACTTGATAATCTAAATGGTACTAGTTTGAGATGTGTATTCATGTATATAGAATCTTGTTCCTACTTATCTTCATAAAGGATTTACATATATACATAAGAAGGTATTAATCTTGGTGGTTCATAATGTGATGATTTGGTTTTCATGGTCCTCCATATTTGGTGATTTGCCAAATCCTATTCTACTTAATTTGTAGAGTTATAATTACCATAAAACACTTACCTAATGTGACCTTGATGGTTCTATGAGATTAGGTTCTTCATCAGGGTTTAAGACAATAAGGTGGACAAGACTTCCATCTATAAACACCCACCTAGTTTCTACTATCTCTGGGAAACTCTACTGGACTAAGACCTATTATTCCTTGGCTGCCTAAAACTAGGAATTGGTTTAACTACTAACTTAATCCTGGGTTTTTGTACAAAGAGGTAGACATGATTCTATCCTGGCTTGATAGGATCTTGGTTAAGGCTTCTAAAGAATCCATAACTTAATACCTCCCTCAGGTTATCTGTAGATAAGGAATTCCTTTCCTAAATATACTCTATATATCTCTCTTATCTTATTCACAAAGATCACATCTTCCTGAATAAGACAATCATCTGAATCCACCATATCCATCATCATATGATGACATGGTCATGCCACTTCAACAATACTCCATTCTTACTCCTAGTATATAACTCCTCTTAATTAACTACCATTGATGCACCTATCAATGTAGCTACTGCTAACTCCATCTATTAACTTCCTTAACTTCATCTTGCAACTACTTCCAAGGTTTGCAAGACTATAATCCTCACTATACATAACAAAGAATATCAATCCTTTGAAACAGGTTTAGTACTACTCCCATAATACCAGTTGTCCTTATATTAACTTGGTTAATCTATTATACTTCCAACTACTCCTACAACTTATGTTATTCATCATACTCTAGCTTGACTTCTAATGATCAAGCTAGATGATCCAGCTTACTAGGACTTGCTTAACTTGGTATATTCATAACTCTTCTTCAACACCTAATCATCTATTCTCAAGTGACTTGAGAATAATGACCACCATCCTTTGATCATATAAAGCTTAGGCTTCTAATTGTTTAATCAAGATCTATACTCAACTAAGTAGTAAACTTGTATTAGTCTCTCAATAGACTTATCTTGTTAAGCAAGCTTATTCTAGGTATATATCCACTTGTCCTAACAAGACTCTTATCTAATGTACTAATACTACTAGCTTTCTCATAGCTCCTCAATTACTAACTCAACCTTTGAGTTTAGGTACTACTTCTAGTTAACTCATGAGTGAGTTAACTCCTCCAACATCAAATGGTTTGATCTCCACTAAGGATCACATTCAATTGATGATGGTACACTCAACCATATCTAGTTCTTCCTTCAGATTAATTTACTTAAGGTATTTGGAAGGTCAATACAATAGGTCAAAGGCTATGAGTCAATAAGTTCTAGGTCAAGAATTGATCACACACATTGATGATCAATAGACACTAGGACTTGGTTAAATAGGATTGTCATCTATTAACATGACACTAATGGTATGTGATGGATGATCTTGGCTTGACTTTCCTTTCTACTCTATTTGTAATAAGAGTAAATGTTTAAGAACTACCATGATACCCATGGTAGGAATAACTATGGCAAACAAGTGTTTCAAGTTTTAGTCATGAGTTTCGTTTACTTAAGTTATAAGCTTCACTTGGTATACAGAGTTTATGGTAGGTAATATATTAATATCATCTTTAGAATATTAAGTATTCATCCTTGAGTTGTGGTAGGAAATACCATGTGATGATCTCTAGAAGATCAAGCACTCCTTATTAAATAGTGTGTTGTGACTTAGTTTTATTACATTTGATCTACCCTTAGATCAAATTATATTACCCAAAATTAAGTTTTTTAACAAAGGTCATATTGAAACTTATCGCAGTCAACTTGATGATCTACTTCAGTTCCACCAAGTCAATAGAAGCTTCAATCACTTTGACAAGTTTTATTTAAAAGCGCGAAAATTATTCGGATTTTCTATGCAGGAATGCAATGCACACACCTGTGTTCAGCTTATTTGTAAGCTCTAATGCTAGGATGTTACAATAAACTAAATGATAAATGTTGAGGGAGAGTGTCTTTGGCCATCATCATCATTCTCTCCATCAACACGCAACGTCACCTCCTCTCCAGCAAGCAACTCTCATGCAGAAGGACCTATTTTCAGCAAAACAGAACAAGTATCAATTATACTTAAAACTACAATATGTGTTTGCAAGATTATAATATTTATAAAATTGTATAAAATATATATACCTTTGTCATCGATGACCTCCCCTGCAATGGGTTCAACCTTCACATTCCTGAGATGTGATATGAACCTATGGAAATCCTGTGTTTCCGCATCGCCTCTCATGATGCATATCCTGGCATGTGTTTGGTAGCTTGGTGGTAGCGAGCGCAGCACAATGCCATTTGCAAGAGAGCTCGTCATCCACCTTTCCAGGAAGTATGCAGGCCTCATGTATGCATCATGCATGCGCTCCAAGTGGTCTTCAAGTGAAGAGTTCTCTTCCATCTTAATGGAGACGAAATCTCCCATCAGCTCATGCTCCCATATGCGTGCTTGTTCCACAAAATGTGTCCTAAGTTGTACCATTACCGTACAAGGGTCAACATTACCCACGACTGGCCACAGCTCATCCACCATCCCAAAACGCATCGTCACTAATATGAAGGTGGACATCTCATGACGCTAATAATGGTCTTCCCACTGCTCTAGGGTCTCTAAGATACTGGGCTGCTCCAAATCCATCTTGTTGAGTATATAGTCGACCACGTCATTCTCGCTAAGGAGAACATGGAGACGCGCAACCCACATAGGGAAGTTTGATCCGTCTAGCCTGAGCTTCTCACCATCTAACCAATCGTCAACAGGGAAGTTAGCATTAGGGAGAACCATTTTCTACATTTATAATTGCAAAAGGAATTTAGACTAAGTTTATAATTAAATGAGTTAATTAATAACCCCACTAAACACACCTATCCCCTGAAGGGTTCTAGTGATTACACGACCCCCTTTCCCCACATCTCCCTGATCGTCACAGCCATCAATGTGGGTGCTAGGGTGGACGCCTAAACATCGGTCACATCATTCATGCGACTCGTGCTCGATCTTTCGACCATCCGTGTTCCGAGGCCATGTCTACACATGCTAGGCTCGCCAACTCAACCTTAGTGTATTCGCTATGCAACATGGCTTACACCCACTATACACGAACGTAGATATGTCTGACACCCGATCATCACGGTGCTGCCTCATACCGAAGAACTTTCTTGGTGGTGCACACTAACGGAGAACATGATCATTGGTATTTTTTATAGGGATCATCTTATTAGGCTACCGTCGAGTATCTAATACTAGCATAGAATAATATATACAAATAATAACATTGAATGTAAATCTGATGTGATATGGTCCTTCACGTCGTAATCTCCATCCGGCGCCAGGGTTCCGGCGCCGCAGACAACAGGGTACCGGTGCCTTTCTGGCGTGGTAGTCCGTCACCTCCATGACCATCCACTACTACTTAGCAACATAAGGTAATTACTTTACCTTTGCCACAACCATATCACAAAGCAACGCGCCCCTGCAAAACAAAGTTAGACGCCTCTACTTTATCTTTGCATGTTTTACGTGGCTGAATGGGCTATTGCATAAGAACCGTTCTTACCTATGAACTTTCACCACAACGCTGATCAAGTAGTTGTCTATACTACACCCCTTTCGAGGCCCTCCGTTGCAAATGGCATACCAAACAGACACCCCCCAAAGCCAGTTTATACGGCACAAGCCGTATGTCAAGCATGGACTAGTCTCGCGAATGAATGCGTAAAGTCGGTTGGGGGCCGCTTCATCAAGCATTGCTGCAGTATACACAAGTACATGTGGGAGGGTAACAACTAAAAGATCAATGTCCACACGCTACATCTCGTGTGTTCTACCCGTACCAGCAATACTACGCATAGATCTAGCTCTGATACCACTGTATGGTTTGCGTATGAAAACAATAAAGTTTTACCCTATGCCCCTGAACCCCTTTGTTGCTAGGGACTATCTATTAGTAATGCAGTAATGGGAGGGGCTTTTTGCGAACTTACCCTTGAAGACAGAAAAGCTTTGTCAATGCTCAGGAGAGAGTGATTGATGTAGATGAGCTGAAGCCAACCTCAAGGTCGTGATGAAGTCCTTGCGCTCCTTTGGCTCCAACGACTTCTAGTGCCTCAAATGTTGCACCTCGCAGGGAGTTACATGCATCAAGTGCCTGGCGATGACTCCCGCTTCCCCGATCCAGCAGTAGTTGCGGAAGTAGAGCTCCTGGATCCGAATCCCGTAGCACGACGGTGCTCCGTAGTGAAGATGTCTCTCGTTCGCGCAGTCCGGAAATGGGACCACGGTCACAGGAAAGAGAGAGAGTAATAAATATCAATTGGATGTCTCCCCAAAAGTGAGGAAACCTTTATTGAATATTGGTTGTATTTATTTGGTCAAAATACCCCACTATATATAGGGGGAGGGGAGGTACTCCCTCCCTTAAAGTCCCGGGGTGGGACTAAACAAGGGAGAGGGGGAGAGGGGGTAGCTACCGGCCCTAAGGGTCCCTAGTGGGCCCCACGAGGGGGGCTTGGCCTAGCTGGCCATCTCCTCCCTCCTTCCTTCATTTGCCTTTCCCTCATGGGCCCTTCTCTCTCCAGAATTTGGCCTATTAAAACTTTTAACCTTTTAATTGATTTTCTCTTTATTAAATAATTATGAATAAATGATTAAATCAATGTTTAACATTCATTCACATATTATTCAATCTTCGTGGCTGTGGAACACCTTCCACCTCCACTCCGGACATCCTCCGGACTTACCGAAACCCTTCCGGTTTCTCTCTTCCTATTCTTCGGTGATTCTACCGATCCTTTAAACACTCTCTAAGCATCACCAAGCCCTTAAGAATGATACCCCATGTTTCGGGAACACTCCATACATGGTCGGGACACTCTTAGACCAATTATCAACATAGGGACCTAGATGGCTGATGTCTACGCACTTCTATTCTTGTAGACAGTTGTTGGGCCTCCAAGTGCAGAGGTTTGTAGAACAACAGCAAGTTTTCCCTTAAGTGGATCACCCAAGGTTTATCGAACTCAGGGAGGAAGTGGTCAAAGGTATTCCCTCTGAAGCAACCCTGCAATCAAGATATAAGATGTCTCTTGTGTCCCCAACACACCCAATACACTTGTCAGGTGTATAGGTGCACGAGTTCGGCGAAGAGATAGTGAAATACAAGTAGTATGGATAATTATAAGTGGTAACGGTGATAGAGAATAGCTTGGTGGCGTGGAAAAGACTAAAGTAAAACTGAAATAAAGATGGAAGTAAGCAAACATGTAACATATCTAATTTGCAAATGGTGTATCAATGCTTAGAAACAATGCCTAGGGTTCATACTTTCACTAGTGAACACTCTCATATAAATATCTTCTCTTTATGATACTACTCTTAACTACTCTCCGGTTGGACACTCTAATCCATGGTAGGGCTATAACAGCACACCTCAAAGTAAGCCTTTCCCATCTAGAAAACCCCACACTGTCACCTTGAGTACTATATGAGTCCAACAAACACCACAATTTCATAAAGACATCTAACTCCAAATATAACTCATAACAAGTATTTGTAATCTCTAGCCTAAGTGCCACCATGGTGAGCACGCTGTCACTTTCACACACATGGGGAGAGCAGAGATCTATTAAAGCACTTGAGTAGCAAGGTAGATCTATAGATTACAAGCTCATGATCTCAATAAGATCATGCATAGAGAGAGAGATGAACACATAGCTACGGTAGAACCCTTAGCCTCTAGAGAGAACTACTCCCTCCTCATCATGGGAATCAGCAATGGTGATGGACATGGTGGTGGAGATCGATGGAGATGGCTCCGGGGGCACTTCCCCGTCCTGGTAGGGTGCCGGAATAGAGACTTTCTGTCCCCCGAATCTCCTTTTAGGTGGCGGCGGCGCTGCGGAACTTTTCGTGGCTGGAGGATTGACTTTTTTGGGTTTACACATCGGGAGGCTTCTTATAGGCCAGAGGGCAAGGTCGGTGGGTGGCCAGGGGGCCCACACCATGCCCTGGCGTGGCCTAGGTGGACCTGCGCCTAGGGGTGGTGTGGCCACCTTGTGGCCCCCCTTGGCTCTCCTTCTGGCTCCGTGAGTCTTCCGGGAAAATAGTAACTTTGGCTTTTGTTCCGTCCAGTTCCGAGAATATTCATTTTCTGACTTCCTGGAACCAAAAATAGCAGAAAACAGGCAACTGGCACTGTGGCATCTTGTTAATAGGTTAGTCCAAGAAATCATATGAAAAGTACTCCAAAGTTGGAACAAAACACAAGAAAGTGGATAAAACCAAGCATGGAACATCAAAAATTATAGATACATTTGCAATGTATCAATGGCCATGTGACCTCTATGCATTGATGACTCCGATTTTTGCCATCTTCCACTGTGTTTAAACGTTGTTTTTGATCAAGCAATTGCCAAATAAACTCTCAACCTTGCCACTAATGACTAATGCAAAGATATGCAAATCCCTTCTTTGATTTATGTTGTGCAGGATTGCCAAATAAACTCTCAACCAAGCAATTGCCAAATAAACTCTCAACCTTGCCAAATAAACTTCTTTTAAGGCGAAATAAGGAGTCATAATGAAGGATTTTGAGGCAGTACACACATCCAAGTAATTGGAGAAGCCAACCAAGACGTCAGTGCGCTTAACGACCATTGGTACGAGCGTAGTCCGCCCGTACCGCCCGCCCATACCAGGTGGCGACGGCTTCGTCTCGTCAAACCCTACAACTTTCATGAAGACGCCTATATATTTTGAGGCTCCAGTCGCTGGCTAGAGAGCCGCCATTCTCAGATTGGATCACAACACCCCCAAAG
Organism: Avena insularis; assembly: GCA_023614405.1. NCBI lineage: Eukaryota > Viridiplantae > Streptophyta > Magnoliopsida > Poales > Poaceae > Avena > Avena insularis. The sequence goes on along the minus strand of CM042690.1, from coordinate 256,739,342 downwards.
GAGATCCACACCATTGTTCATCCGTAGTCCATCCATTGTTCATCACTTTCACCATCCATCCCTCCACTAGCCATAGCCATTGCTTTGTACTTTTAGATCTCCTTGTGATTTGGCGACCATTATAAGAATATTTGATTTCAATCTAAGTATTTGCATGATGTTTTATATCTCCGATCTATTTGTTATGAGTGATTAGTCCTCACGGGCTACGGGTTGGAGAGAAACCTTACAGCAATTATGTGCATCTAGATCATGGGAGAATTGTATTTTGTTTGGATTCGTGATTTGTATCTTTTGTTTCTTCATCTCTCGCCTCGATCTGTGGACTTGTAGGTACCCAAGATCCCATAGATTGAAAAAGGCTTGAGGTGAGATACTTGGCTAGCAGTGATCTCATAGGAAACTCAGTGACATAAAGGGAAGTACGGTCTTTGCTTAGCGCCCCATTCGGGATCATCAACAACATCACCACTTAAAGCTTTAATATGTGTTTAGACTTAATAATCGTTTGCAACCTATGGCTTTGGTGTGTTTTCGGTTGGATTAAAAGTCTATTGCTATGCCCGCTGCATCACGAGGGCTCTAGAATATTAGGATGTGTTGCCCACAAAATATTATCTCAATACAAACACTATACATGACTATGCTTATTATTATCTTTCATCCCATTTGATGTGCAGCTATAGGTGGATCTTCAACCCTGGCCTATCTCCATCCATTGATTCAATCCCATTATAAAGTAAACTAGATTGGTCCGGTCAACTAAGGTAAAACAAACAAACAAAGTCTTGTAGACATGTCCTTTCTTATTACCTTTTAGCAGTGCTTTCCAAGCTTCGATTAAACCTAGGTCTTCTAGGGAAAAAGCTATTATACTACATCGGTGAATCCGGATCGAAGGTATCAACCCTTTTTCTGCCGCCATTGTCGGGAAAGCAATTTCGCTATCCTAGTGAGGTCATTAGAGACCTTGTTTTTGGTTTTATTATTAGTTGTAGTTTAATTCTTGTTATTAGTTTACTTTCTTGTTATCTATTTGAAAACCCAAAAAAATTAGTTACTTATTATTTGTTTTCATTACTTAAAAATTACCAAAAATATAAGAGCCATGGCTCAAAAGAGATTAAGGGAGTATGCTACTCCCACCGATGATTTTATTCGTGCGCCCATCACTCAACCCGCGGTTGATGCGGAAACTTATGAGATAAAATCTAACCTTTTAAGTTTGGTTCAACAAAACCAATTTGGGGGTCCATCTTCTGAGTATTCAGGATTGCACTTAAATACTTTTACTGAGATTTGTGACATGATGCATATTAAAGACGTAGATCCAAATGTTGTTAAGATAAGACTATTCCCTTTCTCTCTTAGAGGAAAGGCTAAGGATTTCTTGCTAGCTCTACCAAAGGCACTATTAAATCTTGGGAGGAATGTACTAATTTGTTTATGACTAAAAATTTTCCCCAAGCTAAGACTATGCAACTAAGATCCAACATCACAAGCTTTAGACAAGAAGACCGTGAGCCACTAGCGCTTGCGTGGGAAATGATAAAAGAAGCTGTAATGAACTGTCGTAATCATGGGATGGAGGAATGGCTTATATTACATTTATTTTATAATGGTCTTAACCCAATGTCTAAGTCTATGCTAGATACTGCAGCAAGAGGAACGATCATGGGAAAACATGTAAGTGTTGCAAATAAGTTACTTGATGATATGCAAAATAACCATGCCCAATGGCATGTAGAAAGAACCTCGAAGAGAGTAAGTTCAATTACCGAGGTAAATAATGAGGAGCTTACATCTAAGGTAGATGAGTTGCTTATCTTAGTAAAGGGTAAGGAAGATACCCAAGTTAATGCTACCAGTACCGATGTCAATGATGTTAATTTTATAGCTCACACTCCTTTTAATCCTGCATGGAAAAGTAATTATGCTTCTAATGTTCAAAAATACCATTCTAATCCTGCAGGAGCTCCTTATAATAATTATGATAATACTAATGGAGCAAATCATGGCAATCTCCCGTTTGAGTAAACTGTTAGGAAATTTATGCAAGCTCAAACCGAACAAAACAATATGCTTATTAAGATTACGGACAACCATGAAAGTAGTTTAGGAAGATTATCTAACCAGGCTGTTGCAATTAGAAATGATGTGCAGGCTCTACAGGAAAGGACAAAGACCGTGGAGGCTCAGCTGGGTAAAGTGGCCGAGAGCCAAGCTCTCATACTAGCAAAGTTCACGGGCAAACCCGAGCCAAATCTGGTAGAGGACCTCAAAATGATGAGGGTGGTAATAAAAGATGAAAATCCTAAAGAGCTGGATTATAGCAATGCGCCAACACCAGAATATACCGTGGAAGATCTATTGAAGATGATCACTGTTACGAATCCAGGTATAGAACAAGGTAACGATGCTATGCACCAACAATTTATACAACAAGTAGCATCTAAGGTTCGTTATTTAGAGATGGAGTATAAAAGACTAGCTGATAAGCTTCCAGCTAAGCTAGATGATATATTTGAGCCCAGTATTAAAATTAAGTTGGGAGTTAATGAGATATCCGCACTTTGTGATCTTGGTGCAAGTGTCTCAACAATTTCCAAAAGCCTATTTGATAAACTAAACTTGGGGCCATTTGTTACAACTAAATTAAGACTCCATCTAGCTGATTCTACTTATAAACAAGTTGTTGGGATCAAACAAAATATAGTTGTTGAAATTAAAGGAAGTCCCGCTCTTATTGATCTAGTTATTGTGGACATGCCTGAAGATCCCATAACACCTATAATTCTAGGTAGGCCATTTCTAAGAACTATTAAAGCTTGATTAATTTACATGAAGGGAATGTAAGGATAGGGATACCATCTAGAGATCCGTTTGTAGTCCACTTCCCTAGGAAAAATAAGGCCAAGCCTAATGATGATGGTGTGATTACTTTAAAAGCAAACTATTTTGGAGTGGGCATTCCACTCCCCAAACCTAAGATTGCCATTAGGGCCAAGATAATTGACCTTAACTAGAAGCGCTTCATGGGAGGCAACCCATGTGAAATAAATTCTCTAAGTTTTTATTATGTTTTATTTTCGTGTTAGTTTTTGTTTTTAATAAAGAGTGTTCAAGAAGACCTATGGAAAGAGGAGAAGAAATAAGGTAATCCTCTATATTATATTTTACTAACACATGGCCTAAGAAGTATTGCTGGATCATTACTTAGTGTTTTTGCTGCTATCTAACCTTTTGATAAGATGTGCGAACGTGCACAGAGCTACTAATCAAATTTTTGAGTTTGTTTTAGTTCATAGCGTCGAAATGACCACTGGTACGGCCTAAGTGGCCTATACCGTGCGCCTGTACCACCTCAAGGCAAAGGGGATAGAAATTTGATGATTGCCAAAGGAATCAGTAACGACCACTGGTACGGCCGGACGCGCCTGTACCGCGCGCCCGTACCGTATCCCTGAGCAAAACATCAGATTTCAAGCAAAGTCACCACAACGATACCAGGAGTACGGGCGCACGCGACCGTACCGTGTGCATGTACCGAGTGCACCGCCTGGAAGCAGTCGTCGCCCCTAAGGTAAGCCAGCCGGTACGGGCGGGCTCTGGCTGTACCACCCGCCCGTACCGATTACACGAACGCCATAATCTGCCCGAGGAGGTAACCTAAAAATCCCAATTCATCTATTTTCTATTTCTTCTTCCTCCAAACATCAAACCACCTCCATTGGATCTTCAAATTTACTCAATCTTTCTTCGAATATTCGCACTCACTCGATCTAAGGTATGGTTCTCCTCTGATCCCCAACTTATTTGTGCAAAATCTTGGCTTAGTCATTCATCATTGTCAATCTAGACATAGGTCTTGTTCTATATTTAATCTTGGTACTAAGTATGCTTAGCATTGTTTTTAGAGGAGTTTATTTTGTAGTTAGTGTAGAGAATCAATTATGGTATGTTTCTATTGGACCAAAAAAAATTAGCAATTTTATTTCCTTTGTCTTGTTATTATTTATTAGATGAACACGAGGAGTCGTATACGTGAGATGGCTGTGGAGTCCTTCGCGCCACCCGTTGATACATTAACACCCGATTCACTTGGCATCGAGTTCACCGAGGAGTTCCATCTTATCCGTTTCGATCATCTCAAGATTCGAGAGATCAAGTCCACCAAGTGGGTGTGTCCCTATATCCTGAACCAACTTGGCATTCGTGCTGATTTCGATTTACTTTGCAATAATGTTGGTTTGTACAATTTTTTATTTTAGGATGTTGCGACATACCGCCGCATGACACTTGAGTTCTTCAACACCTTGACACACACGGTGGATCCTTTTGGTTGTTCCGAGGAACAAAGGCCTGGAATTGATCGAATCAAATTCTGCCTTATGAACTGTGAGTATACTTTAACACTCAGCCAATGGGCTCAATCCTTTGGGTTTACCAACAACACCACCGATGTACGCACAACTACCTTTGTTTTAGATCCTTCTCCTTCACAATACTTTAACTTGATGAGAATTCGTGGACACACACCCAAGAGGAACCAAATTGATCATCCTGCCATTTGATATTTGTTCTATGTTATTGCTAACACATTGCAGGCACGTGGTGAGTTTACTAGAGCTAATGAGGAGGACATGTTGATCCTCGCAAAAGATGCACCTATCAATTGTAATTCAACACGAAATTTTGGTGCTTTACTTGTGTTTTATCTTAAGCATCAAGCTCTTCAATCTCGAGGACCCATATGTGGAGGAGGAGTTGTGACCGTTCTTGCACGCGCACTTCACATCAACCTAGGTAACATACAATCGTTGACTGGAGGTAACCATCTCGGTCCATCTACTCTAAGAGCATGTGGTATGATTTCTAAAAATCATGGTAGATATTTATTCAATATACTTGGAGCGGATCACTTGATCCCTGCTCCTTTGCCTAACGGTTTATTCTCTACGGAGGATGGACATTTATGTTATGACGTGCAGGTTGAAGCTAGTCTATCCCAACAAGAAATACCCGTGGGAGGAGGAGAAGATGAAATAGTCGAACAAGAAGGACCCGAACATGATGTGCAGCCACCAAACTACTACACCACCTATGAAGATATCTATGCATTCGAAGGAAATATTCACACCATGAACAACGTCTCCATCAACCTTCGAGATGCCGCTGCAAGCCTCGCCACCTAATTCCATGATTGGAATAGCCAATGGAACATGGGAGATTATCCACCACCACAATGAACAACAAAGGGGATTGCAAAAGCCTGATCTTGGGGATGTGTTCCCCTAGCAAATTTATTTGTGTAATAACAAGGTTGTACTCTTGCTCCTTGTGAGCATTAAAACACTCGTGTTGGCCTGTTCCAACACTTTGCTTTTTTCCTTTGCTTTTGTTTTAGTTTATTTGTTTTCTTTTGTTTTTCTTTTAGCCCTTGCTTGGTCGCAAGTTCTTTTCTATTCTTTAATCCCTATCCTCAAAAATACAAAAAGAATTTCTTTTTATCCTTTTTCGTAAACATGGATTCATACTTTGCCTCTTTGCTTTGATATCATTTCGAGAGTAATCATGTTTGAGTTTTGAAGGAACACATCCCTATAAAGAAGAGGATCAGGAAGTTACTTATGAGAGGTATGTCCTATGTCTCCCACTTATGAAGTTTGAATTTTTTTTATCTTAGTTGGTTGATTTGCTAAGAGGCATGCTAGTGGGAAGTAATTAAATATCAGTAGAGTAAGGCTTTTTATTATTATGATCATTAGTTGTTGAAGCTCTTGCTCTAGTTCTTTTAGTTAACCGAGTCTTGGCTTGGAAATAATAATGCCAAACAAGTACAACAAGAAAAAGTCTGAAATTTACAACTTGTTTGATGAATGATTGTCTTGAGAGTATACCTTTGATTATACTTAACCCCATAGATATTTTGACAGTCTCGACAACACTCATGAAAGTAATTGTTTGATTGAAATAAAGTCCAATGGTAATTGTGACGCATGCCAAAGCTAACCTTGTGGATCAAACCGCGGTTCTAGCTCAAAAAAAGAGAAAGATGCGAGACAAACTTTGTTCTATGTCTTTGACGCACAACTTTGGGATGCCAACAACTCCGCTAGCTTTTGAACGATCTATGGTATAACCCCAGATTTCGGCTATGAGTTGATGACATGATTGGCATCCATGTCAATGTATGGCCAAAAGTATTGGTACTCTCAAAGGTTGTGCAAATACTAGCAAAAAGAAACAAACAACGATCCTAGAAAAATGAGATGAAAAGAAAGAAAGAAAGAAAAGATATCTATGAGGATCCACATAACAAGTCCTTGGCATGGTTTCATTACTACTTTACGAATTTTTCTTGAAAGACAATAATTGGATTAGAAGTGTTTTAGATTGACTTGATCTATTGATGTGGGTGTAAATAAGACACTTCATTGTTATACTACTTGGGACATGAAACTCTCTTACTCAATTATGCTATTTAAACATCTTAGTGTTCCTTGGAAAGCTGAGAGTTAATTAGAGGAATTGGATTGATTGCTACACTTCTAGTTATTTATACTTATATTAAACTTTACTTTGATTATCTTGACTTACCGAAGCTTGGTATTATTGTCATCTCTCTAACTTTGATAAGCTTTGCAAATGAATAAAGTGTTGAGCACATACGACTACGTACTGTAAGTGAACTCCTATTCTCCTTGTTTCAAGTTTAAAGGCTGAATTCCTGATAGTTCTTTTGGTTCTTCTTGCTCGAGGATGATCAAGGTTTGAGATTTGGGGAAGTTGGTGGCTCCAATTTTTTGCCATCTTCCACTATGTTTAAACATTTTTTTGGGTCAATCAATTGCCAAATTAACTCTCAACCTTGCCACTAATGACTAATAATTGCAAAGATATGCAAATGCCTTTTTTGATTTATGTTGTGCATGAAATCACTACTTTTAAGACGAAATAAGGAGTCATAATGAATGATTTTGAGGAAGTACACACGGCCAAGTAATTGGAGAAGCCAACCAAGGCGCTAAGCTTAACAACCACTGCAGTACAAAAGTGTCCGCCTGCATTTCCGTGCATCAGGTGGCGATAACTTCATCTCGTCAAACCCTAAAAGTTTCGTGAAGATGCCTATATATTTTGAGGCTCCAGCCGTCGGCCAGAGAGATGCCATTCTCAGATTGCATCACAACACCCCCAAAGGAGATCCACACCATTGTTCATCACTACCACCATCCATTCCTCCACTAGCCATAGCCATTGCTTTGTACTTTTAGATCTCCTTGTGACTTGGTGACCATTGTAAGAATATTTGATTTCAATCTAAGTATTTGCATGATGTTTTCTATCTCCGATCTATTTGTTATGAGTGAGTAGTCCTCACGGGCTGCGGGTTGGAGAGAAACTTCGCAGCAATTATGTGCACCTAGATCATGGGATAATTGTATTTTGTTTGGATTCGTGATTTGTATCTTTTGTTTCTTCGTCTCTCACCTCGATATATGGACTTGTAGGTACCCAAGATCCAATAGATTGATAAAGGCTCGACGTGAGATACTTGGCTAGCGGCGATCTCATAGGAAACTCAGTGATAGAAAGGGAAGTATGGTCTTCGCTTAGCGCCCTGATACATTGCAAATGTATCTATAATTTTTGATGTTCCATGCTTAGTTTATCCACTTTCTTGTGTTTTGTTCCAACATTGGAGTACTTTTCTTATGATTTCTTGGACTAACCTATTAACAAGAGCCACAGTGCCAGCTGCATGTTTTCTGCTATTTTTGGTTCCAGGAAAGTCAGAAAATGAATATTCTCGGAATTGGACGGGACAAAAGCCAAAGTGCCTATTTTTCGGGATGTCATCAAGTGCCAGAATACGAGACGGAGAGGGGCTAGGGGGCCACCACACCACCTGGTCGTGCGGCCAGGCTTGGCCCGTGCCAGGGGGTGGTGTTGCCGCTCCTAGCACCCCCTCGGCCTCTCCTTCCGCCTATATATTACCCTCGGGACGAAAACCCTAAGGGCCCGAAAAAATCCACGAAAGAGTCGGTAGCTGCCATCATCTCCATCCCTAGATCGGGAGGGATCTGAAGCTCTTCCCGGCACCTGGAGGAGAGGGGAATTCACCCTGGAGGCCTTCTTCATCACCATGCAAGCCTCCGGTGTGATGCGTGAGTAGTTCATCCTTGGACTACGGATCCATGTAGTAGCTAGATGGCTGGTTCTCCTCCTTTGTGCTTTTATGTCTAGATCTTGTGAGCTCCGTTCATGATCAAGATCATCTATTTGTAATTCTGCATGTTGTGTTTGCGGGGATACGATGGATATTGAGATGCTATTTCAGATTGATTATTGATTCTATCATGTCTTTGTTATTTGTGATCTTGCATGCTTTCCGTTGTTAGTAGCTATCTTGGCCAAGTAGATGCTAGAAACTCCAAGAGTTAGTATTTATGCTCGATAGTGGGTTCATGCCTCTTGTAATCTGGGGAAGTGACAGAAATCTCTAAGGTACTAGATGTGCTCTTGCTACTAGGGAGAAAACAACAATAATTTGTTCATAGAACAATCGTATTGTTTACTTTACACGCAGTTGGTAAAGCAATAATCTGTTGCTTGCAACTTAATACTAGAGGGGGTTCGGATGATAACCGGAAGGTGGATTATTAGTCATAGATGCAGTTGGATGGCGGTCTATGTATTATATTGTAATGCCTAATCAATTCTCAAAGGAGTCAAGATGATTAGTATATGCATGTATTGCTTTCTCGATGTTTGTCAATTGCCCCGCTGTAATTTGTTCACCTAGCATGTTATCTATCTAAGGAGAGCCACCTCTAGTGAATTATGGATCCCGGTCCTTTTCTTTACATACAATCTATAAACTATTTACTTCTTTGTGTTTACTTTCTGCAAACTTTTACTTCTTTCCATTCAATACATTTAATCCTTTGTTTTCCGCAAAACATGGTGAGATTGACAACCTCATCGCAAGTTGGGGACAAAGTTCTGTGGTTGTGTTGTGTAGGTCTCCATATTGCTACAAGCACCGGTAGCGCGCCCTGCCTAAGCTCAGCTAGTAACACCTTTGGGGTGTTTCCTTGCTCCTACTGGTTCGATTAAACCTTGGTTTCATAACTGAGGGAAACTTGCTGCTGTGCTCATCATACCTTCCTCTTGGGGTTCCCAACGAGCTCTACATCAACACCGCCATCAAGCATTTTTCTGGCGCCGTTGCCGGGGAGTCAAGGACATCTTCACAAGGGGAGTCCCTCATAACCAATCTCTTTACTTTGTTGTATTTGTTTTGCTTAGTTTCTTTTTGCTTTGTTTGCTTGTTTTGTTATCAAAAACACAAAAAAAAATTATTTTTCCTAGTTTGCTTTCTTTATCAAAAACACAAAAAAATTAGTTCCTATCTTGAGTTACCACTATGTCTAGCCTTGCTCCAATCACTATGTCACCCGAGGAAATGATTTTCACTTTTAAACAAGGAATTGAGGAAAGTTTTAAGGAAGCTTGGTCTAGAATCTCTGATCTACATAAAAAAACTGAGCCTAAAATGACTCAAAGCTTGTTCCTTAGCAGTTTTTACCTTGGGATTGCTCTTTGCTATAGATATACTTTAGATGCTGTTGTGGGAGGAGATTTCCTCCAATGTAATGAGGATGATGCTACTAATGCTATAAAGAAATTGATCCTCACTTATAACATGCCTAGCCAAACTGATATTTCTTTCGCAAAAATATTTGCTAGGTTGAACACTCTTGAGACTAGCACTACTAGCTTAAAAGATTGCTATAATACGCTTAGGGAGCATCACAATTATGTCCCAATAAATTATGAACCATCAAAGTGGCTCTGACATGGGTATACTCTACAGGTACTCGAGCTTGGTATATACAGTCTGAATACGTATAGGCCCACGGTGTCGCCAAGGCACAAAACGAAGGATTCGAGTAATCTGTGGACTCTCGGTTGCTTGAAGAACAAGAAGAAGCTAAAGATAGAAAGTTTGAAAGTGAAAACCCTAACTTGTAACCGACTCGACCTGCTACCCGAGACCTAGCCTATCTATATAAAGGCTAGGAGGGGGCGGCGAGGAGGACACACGCAACCCTAGTTTCCACAACCCTCGCCAGATTGCATCTATGCACCATTGTAACTTTCGACTCCCTCGATAATTCCACGAGCAGACAAGCAGGAGTAGGGACCTCTACGAGGCATGAACCTGGGTAAATCTTTGTCCCCTGTGTGCTTGTTTGCTAGCCGATAGATGTCTCCAGCGCTTCCTCCGTCTCCAAAACCCAAGTCCATAACAATGGGCATTGATGAGTTAAACCCTCGTCAATTGGCGCCATCTGTGGGTATTGGGAGTGCTGATGTTGCGGCTTCTTCGGCCCCATCAACTGCGATCTACAACTCCACAACAGCGGAGATTCGCTAGCTCTTCGGCGCCTTCGACTTCACCATCCACACGCCGGCCACCCGCCTGGCCTTTGAGTCTGTGGGCGACGGAATCAGCCTGGCGATTGGGAGCTTCCGCTTCCAAGTTGGTCAGATGGGTACGCTTTGCATGCCTGATCAGCCGACAGCACCTGCGATTGCCCCGGCATCATGGTTCCCTCCATCGATCGGCACCCTCAGCGAGCTCAACGCCCCGGTAACAGTCGAGAACACTGTCAGCGACAGCAGTCGCGACTCCGACCTGAGCGATCTGGCCACTGAAGATGGAACCTACGGTTCCGGATCTAAGAGTTGTGGAAGCAGCAGCTTCCCCAATCACTTCATGTGCGCCGTCATCAATGCAGGCGACACCTCTGCCAACCGTGACAACGGCGGCAATCGCAGCAACGGAACCGACCCGCCTAACGGTGGCAACGGTGGCGATGGCGGCAACAGCGGTAACGGTGGCAATCGCGTCCCCGTTGACAATGGAGGGGCAGTCGAACCTCCAACCATAGTAAATGAGCAAACCGGCGAACGCGTCGTAATCAAGCTCAACGAGGAAGAATGGGCTCGCTGCCGTGAGGCCCTGCGAGGCACCCCTCTACCCTTCGGATCCCCGCAGGAACTGTTGATGGGTTATCACTGGATCCTGAAGGAAGAATTCAAGCGCCAAGTACAAACAATCGCGCAACTCGAGGCGCACAAAAAGGCGGCAGACGAGTCGAGCCTTCGCCGTGCTGGACTCTCCTCCTGTGGAGGATCCTCCTGAAAGGGCAACGAGCACCTCGCCAAGAAGAGGCAGTCTCGGATGGCCCACCTCACCGAGCAGGAACGCATAGAGGCCGCAAAAGTCCTCGACTTCGGCTCTATGACAGTCAACACCAGGGGCAATGTGGTCCCCAAAACGCCGCAGGCTGCGGTGACAGCGGCCACCATGTACCTCTTGAACAACCAACCACCAGCTGGAGACCCCCCGAGTCGCCATGCACCGATCTACGATCGCGGGCTTGGGATTAATCGAGGCCACCCTCGACAAGGATCCGACACCGGAGCCAAAGAAGGGCAAAGCGCTACTCTCGCCCTCATCCAGCGATGACAGCCATGACTTGTCTCGACGTCGCCGCTCACGACGACATGACCACGACTACGACGCACGTGATGACATCACGCAGCGCAAGATCGACAAATCAAGAGCACGACGTGCTCGGTCGACTGACTCAGAAGAGGAGGAAGTGGAGCTCTGCGGCGCCAGATGCTTCAGCAGATCCATTAGGCAGAAGCGAATGCCTAAAGGGTTCAAACTCCCATCGGAGAACCCGAAATTTGACGGTCTACAGGACCCCAAGATCTGGCTGGGGGACCACATCTCCTCCGTCAGACTCCATGGAGGTAGTCAAAGCACTGCCATGCAATGTTTGCAGCTACAGCTGCAGGGCGCCGCCCGGGCATGGCTCAATAACCTCCCACGCGGATCCATTCGTAGTTGGGACGAACTGGTTTACAGCTTCGTGCGCAACTTTAAGGGTACGTACAAACGGCCCGCATCAATCGAAGAGCTAAGATGCTGCCAGCAAAGATCTGGCAAATCGATGCGCTCCTACATCCAAAGGTGGTCCATCATCAAGAACTCCGCGGAGAACATCTCGGAGGATCACGCAATTGACGCATTCAACGGTGGTGTCCGCCGTTTAGAACTCAGAGAGGAGCTGGGCCGCTCAAAGCCCAAGACCATCGACCACCTGATGGAGATCGCGAATCGGTGGGCCGATGGAGAAGACTCGGTAAAGAATCGTGTTCACTCTGACGAGGAGGCGGATCTCGAGCGCAGACGCGATCACCGAGGCAAGCGTCGCATGCGCATTTACGACGACCACGACGACGTCAACATGGTCGCGGCTGGCTATGCCAAAATACGCGACGACAACCGCAACAGCAGATACCGTAGCGGCGGATACCGTGACTCCGGGAAAACCACGCAAGTATGGCAACGCCGCACTCGAGACGAGGCACCCGCGAGCTCCATTGAGGACAAACTGTCCGGGCCATGCACGGTGCACTTCTACATCGACAAGCATGATGGCAAGAAGAAGTCCAGCCACCTCCTCAAGGATTGCCGCGAGTTCCTCAAGCTACATGAGGGACTGGTTCGGATGAACCGCAATGCAGTCAAAAGAGGCTACGGAGCCGCTCCAGGAGCCGTGGCACATGGCACACTGCCACCACCACCTGGGCCATCCCCGAACGGAGCCGCACCGGACCAGCAGCACGAAGGCGAACCGTACCCATGGGCCATGGGCAACATGATGATCCAAAAGGGACGCCCCTCCAACAGGGTGCAGAAGGTCATCACTCGCCAAGTCAACTTAGCCACGCACTCACCACCATCCACCACTGAGTACCTCAGTGGAAGCGAGTCATGCATCACCTTTGACAAGCGTGACCACCCACCTCAGATACCCCGTCCAGGTCATTGCCCCCTCGTACTCGAGGCGCAAATTGGAGGCTTCGACATGAGTCGCGTCTTCATGGATGGCGGAAGCGGCATCAACCTCATATTCGCGAGTACCTTGTGAGCAATGAGAATCCCTCTAACCCGCCTGGAGGCATCGGACACAATGTTCCACGGCATCGTCCCAGGGAAAGGCGTATACCCCCTGGGCAAAATCAACCTCGACGTCATCTTTGGCACGCTGAAGAACTTCTGGCGCGAGCGCATCGATTTTGAGGTCGTCGACTGGCCCTCACAATACCACTGCATCCTCGGGCGCGTCGCGTTCGCTAGGTTCATGGCAGTGCCCCACTACGCCTACCTGCAGATGAAGATGCCAGGTCCCAATGGCGTCATCACGATCAACGGGAGCTTTGAACGATCTGACAGTTGCGACAGGGAATTCAACAGAATCTCCCAGTCCTTCGGCATGCAGGAGGAACTCACGAGATTGAAGGAGACGACAGATAACAGCCTGCCTCCCCTGAGCATGCCAAGCTCACCTGATCTCTCCTTCGACTCGTCTGTGCACACAAAGAAGGTGCAGGTCCACCCATCAGATCCCGCCAAGACGACCCTCATCGCCAACAACTTGAGTCCCGCATAGGAACTCGCGCTCGTCGAATTCCTCTGTGAGCACTGGGAAATTTTTGCCTGATGTCCTGCGGACATGCCAGGGGTTCCCAGGGAATTCGCCAAGCACGCACTCAACGTCAACCCTGACGCAAGGCCAGTCAAGAAAACAATCAGGCGACTGTCTGAACCACGAGCGCAAGCAGTCGGAATGGAGATCAACAGACTCCTCGAGGCCAAATTCATACGCGACATCAAGGAAAGCACTTGGCTTGCCAACACGGTGCTGGTACCAAAAAAGGACACGGATATCCTACGGCTGTGCGTGGACTTCACTTCTCTGAACAAGCACTGCCCAAAAGATCACTTCCCGCTGCCACGGATCGACCAGATCATCGACTCCACTGCGGGATGCGAGCGTCTATGCTTCCTCGACGCCTACTCAGTCTATAACCAAATTCAAATGAAGGAGGAAGATCAGGAGAAAACAGCGTTTACAACGCCCTTTGGTGTGTTCCGCTACAACACAATGCCCTTCGGGCTAAAAAATGCGGGAGCCACCTACCAACGGTGCATGCAGGCTCGCCTCAAGGAAAAACTGGGTCGCAACATCCAAGTCTATGTCAACGACATAGTAATCAAGACCAAGAAGGAAGCCTCTCTAATCGATGATTTGCACGAAACCTTCACCAACCTCGATCGCTACTGAATCAAGCTCAATCCGGACAAATGCGCCTTCGGCGTACCATCTGGGCAGCTACTCGGGTATCTCATCTCCGCGAGGGGAATCGAGGTGAACCTGAAGAAGATAAAAGCCATACTGGCCATGGAGAAGCCAAAAAACATAAGAGGCGTCCAGCAACTGGCCGGATGAATCGCGGCCCTTAGTCGATTTATCAGTCGGATGGGTGAAAAGGCACTGCCCTTCTACCAGCTCCTCTGCAAAGCTGAAAAATTCGAGTGGACCAATGAAGCGCAAGAAGCATTCGAAGATCTCAAGCGCCTGCTATCCACTTCGCCAATGCTGGTGACTCCACGAGAAAGGGAACCACTGTTGCTGTACATCTCCGCCACCAACCAAGTGGTCAGTACAGTGCTCGTCGTCGAGCGAGCTGAGGAAAACAAGGTTCACGGTGTACAATGCCCAGTCTACTACCTCAGTGAGGTCCTCACGCCAACAAAACAGCGGTACCCGCACTACCAGAAGCTGGCATACGACATCTTTATGACCGCCCGGTGACTGCGCCACTACTTCCAGGAGCACCCAATCGTGGTAGTCAATGATGCCCCGCTGGGACATATCCTCAATAACCCTGACGCCACGGGGAAAGTCGCGCTTTGGGGAATAGAGCTGTCTCCACGAGACATCACATACAAAAAGCGCGACGCAATCAAGTCGCAAGTTCTCCCTAACTTCCTCGTGCACTGGATGGAGAACCAACTCCCGGACAAGCCAGATATGTCCTACCTCTGGACAATGCACTTCGATGGGTCCAAGTGGAAGGACGGAGCAGGCGCAGGTGTCATACTGACATCACCTCAAGGGGACAAGCTAAAATACATCCTACGAATGCATTTCACAGCCTCAAACAACGAGGTTGAATACGAGATCCTGTTGCACGGGATGAGGATGGCAAAAGCTTGCGGCGCCAAGAGGCTCATCATATATGGCGACTCCAAGTTGGTCGTCAACCAAACAATGCATAAGTGCGACGCATTGAACGACAACATGATCGCGTACCGCGACCTCTACGATACACTCGAAGGAGACTTTGATGGTTGCGAGCTACGACACGTAGGTCGCGAAAGCAACGAAGAGGCGGACGCACTCGCCAACATAGGCTCTACCTGCGCCCCCATACCACCTGGGGTATTTCTCGAGCGCATATGCGAACGCTCCATCAAGCCAAAGGCCACAGAGAAGAAAGCAAGCGTAGCAACGGACTCGGGGGCTACGCCACCCAATGATCCAATGGCACTCGATGACTCGGAGCTAGACACAGGACTCGAGGGACCATTGAGCGTCATGATGATCGAGCAATCCTGGACGCAGCCGTACATTACATACCTCCTCAGCAAGAGGCTACCGGACGATCCGACAGATGCGTGGCACATCGCGCGGCACTCCAAGGCATTCGCCGTTGTCAACGGCGAACTATATAAACGCAGCATCACAGGAGTGCT
The DNA here is from genome assembly GCA_023614405.1 of Avena insularis. NCBI lineage: Eukaryota > Viridiplantae > Streptophyta > Magnoliopsida > Poales > Poaceae > Avena > Avena insularis. The sequence continues at coordinate 256,723,648 of CM042690.1, read as the reverse complement.
ACAATGATGCGTCTCCATGGCCGACGGAAGAGCAGTTCTCCTCGACATCCATGAAGGGACCCGCGGGCACCACGCCGGCAGTCGCGCCCTCATTGCCAAAGCTCTACGAGCTGGATTTTACTGGCCCACGGCCATGCGCAACGCCAAGGACATAGTCCAAAAATGCAATGCTTGCCAGCGATTCGCGGACAAGCCACACGCGCCAGGCGTAGAGCTACGGCCAATTCCATTGGCCTGGCCCTTCGTGCAGTCGGGGCTCGACATGGTCGGCAAGCTTCCAAGGTCCTCGCGAGGAAGCTACGTCTACCTCTTGGTGGTAGTCGAAAAATTCACCAAGTGGATCGAGGCCATGCCGGTGACCAACCAATCAGGGCACAGCGCAGTCAAGTTTTTCGAGTCCATCGTCTATCGCTTCGGCGTGCCGCACAGCATCATCACCGACAACGGGACGAACTTCACATCCAAGGAGTTTCAAGAATTCTGCGAGAACCTGGGGATCAACATTAGCTACGCCTCAGTAGCGCATCCACAGACCAACGGTCAGGTGGAAAAAGCAAATGGGCTCGTCTGCAGCGGCATCAAGAAGCGACTCCTACGACCACTCGAACAAGCCACGGGTTGCTGGCCAGATGAACTGCAATCCGTACTCTGGAGCCTATGTACAACTCCAAACAGTGCCACAGGCTACATGTCATTCTTTATGGTGCACGGAGCAGAGGCAGTGCTACCCGCTGAAGTACGATACAAGGCACCGCGCGTGGTCGCTTATAGCGAACAAGAGTCATCCCTCGCACTCGAAGACTCCGTCGACCTCCTTAACGAAGCAAGAGAAATCACCGCAGAAAGATCCACGATCTACCAGCAGAACCTGCGAAACTACCACAATAGAAGGCTTCGCCCCAGATCCTTCGTCGAAGGTGACCTAGTCCTGCGACTGAAGCAGCAGGGGCATCTCAAGCTCGAGTCCCCTGGGAAGGACCGTACGTGATTACAGAAGTAATCCCAGGTGGCGCCTACCGCCTCCAAGATTTAGAGACAGGAGTCGCATACTCCAACCCCTGGAACATCGCACAGCTGCGACGCTTCTACCCTTAGTCATTTTTTACTTTTACATTGCAAATAAGGCTGCTCAGCCAAGGCTACTTAGCCACACATTGTACCTCGCACTGTTCTTCGGATAAATAAAAGCTAAGTGCCCCAAAACTCTGTAATCTCCTTTACTTTGTCAATTTACGTACTCGGGGGCTGCGCCACCCTATACACATCTGTTCTTCGAACCAAAAATGTGATATCCTGAGTAGCTGGCACATCAATCGAACCCCTTAACACAAACTCAACCCAGCTGCAACGCACCTGATAGGTTGACAAGGGACTGAGATAAAACATGGTCAGGCTAACGAAAAGGACTCGCATAGTGCAACGCACCTCATGCTAACAAAGCTCTTTATACACATTCGACAATAAATTATCTACAACATCTATATGAACTTTACAACACAAGTACACTTATGTGCAGGATACAAACTAGGACACTATTGCAGCAGAAGAACGTTGGTCTGTTCCTCGAAGAAGTCGACGATCTCCTCTGCTGGGCGATCCACCGCCTGATAGTGCGACACCATATTCCAAGCAGATCCTGCTGGCGGTGCTGGCGGCCTAGACGCAATGGCGACAACATCCACGTCAGGCTTGTGCAATCGCACCATCGAGAGAGCAGCCTTGGCACCAGCCACCAACTGTTGCCTCACGCACTCGCGAACCGCGGAAAGATCTTGAAATTTAGCAAGGAGAGCCAGCAGGCTTGATGGAGCGTCATCCAGCAGGAACATCGCCCGATAAATGTTCTTCAAGCACGACTACGACTTCTTCAGAAAGAGCAGCACTCGCGATGCACGATCCTGCAGGGTCGCCAGCGCAGTCGCACGATCATGATCTACCTAGAAGTATCCACTCTCTTGAAGTTACTCCTGGGTGAGATCATGAAGGCGAATGGCAATTCTATCCTTCTCCTCCTGCGGATGGCGCGCGCTAACAACTACATGAAGCAGCACCAATAGCATGAGTACAACGTACCACTACGAGTGACTACAAAGGAAAAGATGAGAATAAGTAAACTAACACTTGAACTGGTCGCCCAGCTGCGTCACCTTGCCAAGCAGATATTGCTCATGGGCGGCAGCTTTTTCCGCCTTCGACTTCCACACGTCTGCACTACCGTGGAGCACGGGCAACTCACGCTCTAGCTGCTTCACACGATCACGAAGTCACGAAAGCAAGGATAGCTCCTCTACCCTGGAGCGTGGCGGTGCCACGGTATCATCAAGAGATGGCGAGTCCTGGGTTCCCCTCATGGGATCACTTGATGTACCCTACCACAAGTCAAGATAGAAGCAAATAAGGCGATCAAATCAACACAAAGGCAAAAGGTCATATGCATTCAAGACCAGCATAAAGTATCAGCCGATACACTCGCCAGCAGGCATGTTCTTAAACAAAAGGACATAAACTAATCAACTATTACAAAGCTAACTAAGGAGCAGCTGGCCTCTTCGACTTCGACGGCTTCGGGGCCTTCATCAAGTTCGTGACAGTATCAGACGCCACTGACTTTCCGCCGGCCCCTGAGGCCGAAGCTTTCGCCGCCTTCTTGGCACGTTGGAGCTCCTCAGAATACTTCACAACATTATTTATCAAAGGATGCCCATATTTGGCACAGGCAGTCGCGAAAGGAGCGAAGACTACCTACTGACCATCCGCGCCAACAGGCATCGCCTTCGACACCGCGGAAGGATCGATCTCGACTCTGTGGGCCTGCACCATGGCGAGTGACATGGTCACGCCAGCCGCACGGAGTGAGTTCTTGTAGCTGGAAGGCACACCCCCGGCGAGTGATTCTACCAGCTCGTCCATATTATCGATCAACTCCGCCTTAGGCATCAACTCCTCCTGGAGGTGACTGAGGGCGACCTTGGCCTTCGAAAGTGTATCCTAGACGGCGGCGCTACGGTCCTCGACTGCGGACACCGCGCCCGCCAGAGCGTCATCGCAACGAAGGGCATGCGGGTCAAAGCTCAAATCGCCAGCATATGTACATGAACCCACGCAGGGACCAAAACATCAGTGCCACCAACAAACACATTAGAAGCAGAGAAGAATAACAATATCCATAAGCAAAAGTACCTGAGAGGGCCTTGGCGATTGAAAACAGTTGTTCTTCGAACAACTTTTCCTTGGCCGCAAAGGAAGCACGCAGATCCTCTTCACGCTTCTACGCCTCGCTCGTCACGCGCTGCAATTGCCTCGTCGCGACCCTTCACAGCCGCGGCAAGTGTCTTCTCCATGGTGGCGGCGTTACGCAATAAGGCATTATGTTCAGCTACAGGACAGGCAAAAGTTGATCATCAGTCGACTATATCAAAAGGAGCAGACGAAGGAGAATAAAGTGCGGAATACTCACTTTCAACCACGCGGTGACGGGTCTCCAGCATTGCATGCTGGCGACCCATCGCCATCACCTGTTCTGCCAAATGCGCGGCTTCCTTCACAAGGAGTTGTAGCACAACCAAGGAATCAACAGAGGCAACAGACAACATCGACTGCAAACTAAAACGAAGAAAAGCTATACTTACATGGTCCTCCAGTGACTCCGAAGATGTCTCTTGTGCCGTCACCCGGGCAACCATTTTGATGCTCCCCTGCATGGGGAGAACTGGAAGAGTTGTGCCCGGAGTGGGCCGCCACCGGAGGGGAAGGAGCACGCTCGACCTCTTCCTTGGCCTTCGATGTCGCGACTCCTGATTCCTTTAAAAATTGGACGTCGCCAGAAGATGACGACACCTCTTGACTGCAAGATAACGACCATATCAACAAAATGGCAAACCCAGAGACAAGCCAAAAGGAAGCAAACAGAGAAGAACAAGTGAACTAGAAAGCTTACCAGTCAAACTTGTCAAAGTCAAACGTGGCCTCCATCGACTCCGATGAAGACTCCTTGGGCAATCGCATCTTCTTGCAAGAAGACGATGCCACAGCCCTCACAGGAACGGCAGGAATTGGCAACTCCGTGCCAACGACCGTACCTTCTGGAGTCGATGGAGACGATGCGTCAGAATCCTCGTTGCGCGAACGCTTGCGAGTATCCGGACTCTCGGACTCGGGGGCTTCCTCTTCCACATCAGAAGGGACAGTCGACTCAGACTCGTCCTCTTCCAATGCTTCGCGAGGAATAATCCCCTCAGAGAGAGGGGCATACAAGGCGATACCGCCCAATCCTGCATACAGACAACAAAGATCAACAAAAAACAAGCAAGCAATAGAAAAAGCAATCGACAAAATAAGCTACTGTGTAGCATAACTATACCTCAGGAGGAGGATTCGAAGCATCAAAGGGAGGAACAACTGGCTCACTAGGAAGCACATCCTTGCCAGTGTACTTCGTGACCAGTCGAACCCTCTTGTCCACCTCACTCGCGGACATGCCATCGAAAGACACGCGAGTGGCATCATCAGCGCCAGCCCATTGAAACATGGGGTGGATTCTAGCTTGAAGGGGCTAGACGCGACGACGCAGCCAAGTTCGGATGAGGGCGCAACCTCCCTCTTTTTTGCATATGCGACTCTCGAGGTCGCAGACGCGTTGATACAGCACGTCTATCTTCGCGAGTTCGCCAGGCATAACTACGTTCTTCCAGGAACGCATCTTCTTGCATGGAGTCGCGGGATCAAAGGGCGCGAGTCCAAAGTGCTCATCTTTGGCCTTCTGATCACGGACATAGAACCATTTGTCCCTCCATCCCTGGACGGACTTCGTGAGCTTGATGTCGAAGTAGGTGGCGGATGGGTCGACGTGAATTCTGCAACCACCTACGTCGTAAACTAAAGAGCCAGAGGCAGACTGGCGCTTCAATTTAAAGATGCGCTTGAAAAGGCCAAAGTATGGCTCGATTCCGAGCTAGCACTCGCAAAGGGTGATGAAGCAAGAGATGTGGAGGATCGAATTTGGGGACAGCTGATGGAGCTGGAGCCCGTATAAACAAAGAAGACCCCTAAGAAAGGGGTGAAGAGGCAAGGAAAGACCGCGAATGATGAATGCGAGAAACATCACTCGAAAACCAGCGGGAGGAGCAGGAATGGTCTCACCACTGGGGACGCGCACATCGGCGACTGCTGCAGAGATCACTCCGTCTTGGCGAAGAAGACGGAGATCAGACGCCTTGATGATGGAAGGGCGCCATGCACCATTCGTAACGCGGGTGCCTGCGACCTTCTTCTTCCCGCTGCCGGTGGTCTTTGGCGCCCAAGTGAGCCGCCTTCTTCTTCTTGCCAGCGATGGCCATAGAATCAGCGGCAGCGCCTCCCTTCTTCTTCCCCATTGCACGACGGTGATGTGAGCGAAGGAAGTTGCTTGGGAACGAGCGGAGCTGGTCCAGCGTCGTGGAGGGGACGGGTGCAGGAGAAAGAAGAGGAGCAGAAGCAATGGCGATGACAACAAGGAAGAAAGAGCACAGATGGGAAATTACCGCCGTAGCGCTGCTACTTAACCCCTGGAAGATGCAATCCAACAGCTCAGAAAAACCCTATTGGACGCGTGGCACACATCGTGTTTGACACGTGGAGAAGGGGAAGCGCGAACCGTCCCTCCACTACTCCCATTACGCACGGAAATCGAGGAGGCGCAGTTAAAATAAAGATTATGCACGCCCAGTCAAATCAAAGTCCGGAAGTGGGACCCACCGTCACACGTCGTCACAAACTTCGCCACACGGGCAATCGAGGTCATACAAGCCAAGATCGACGTCATCAAAGCTATGCAATGGAAACATTCGACTACTTTAGTGCTTGCTGGAGTCTTCGACTCCACCAAGCACTCGGGGGCTACTCCCATAGGGAGCGCTGGCCGCGCACCCTACGATTTTCTTTTTGCAGGAATAAGGATAATCAAAAGGCGAACCCAACCACTCGAAATATGATTCGATTATGGACATGGGTTACTCCCATAGGGAGCGCCGGAAACAAATTCGACTGAAACAAGCAAAAGACGACAGCAGTCGCAAAATGATTCTTTAGTCCTTGCCTGAGTCTTCGGCTCAACCAAGCACAGCAGTCGCAAAATGATTCTTTAGTCCCTGCCTGAGTCTTTGACTCAACCAGGCACTCGGGGGCTACTCCCATAGGGAGCGCTGGTCGCGCACCCTATGATTATTTATGCAAGAACTGTGTGTCGATAACATCCACACTCGAAACTCATGGCGACACCGCCTCATAATTTTCCCTACAAAGAGACTGCATCTCCTGGGTCACCCGAATCGTCTCCGCGATGATAAAATTCGGATGCCGCGCTTACAGCGTGAAGGTAAGACCTGAATAAGGCATGGCAACGCATTTAGCTGCGCACTGCCAGAAATATATCCGTGCCTACAGGTACGATGAACATTCCTTGACGGACGCGTCGAGTGCTCACACCCATATAACTGGAATTCGACTCTTGTAAGACCTCCGCGGCTTGAGTCGAATTACGCCAGCACTTTTCCGGATTCGATTCCAGGGACTCGGGTTCGAGTAGATTGCGTTGTTTCACCCTAAGGTGGTTAACTGATACCGATACTTCGGTTACATCAGGCACGCATATCGACAATCCCTATGACATAAATAAAAGCAGTCGAAATATATACTCATTCAGGCACTCGAAAAACTTCAAAAGTCCCCAGTCGAATCTGCGATTCCACTGGACACTCGGGGGCTACTGACATGGGTATACTCTACAGGTACTCGAGCCTGGTATATACGGTCTGAATACGTATAGGCCCACGGTGTCGCCAAGGCCCAAAACAAAGGATTCGAGTAATCTGCGGACTCTCGATTGCTTGAAGAACAAGAAGAAGCTAAAGATAGAAAGTTTGAAAGGGAAAAACCCTAACTTGTAACCGACTCGACCTGCTACCCGAGACCTAGCCTATCTATATAAAGGCTAGGAGGGGCGGCGAGGAGGACACACGCAACCCTAGTTTCCACAACCCTCGCCAGATTGCATCTGTGCACCATTGTAACTTTCGACTCCCTCGATAATTCCACGAGCAGACAAGCAGGAGTAGGGACCTCTACGAGGCCTGAACCTGGGTAAATCTTTGTCCCCTATGTGCTTGTTTGCTAGCCGATAGATGTCTCCAGCGCTCCCTCCTTCTCCAAAACCCAAGTCCATAACAATGGGCATTGATGAGTTAAACCCTCGTCAGGCTCCCTACAGTAAAGATTGAGATGAACACTGAAACTTTTCAAGCTCGCTGTGATATCATGTCTGAATTTTGTGTTATGCCCAAAGATATTTATAAATCTCTAAATACTTGGGGGCTTACTGAAGGAGGAAAACAAATATCTCTTGCTAATAATACTACCATATTACCTCTTGGAATAGCTGAAGGAGTGTTTATAAAGATCCTTGGGAAAACAATTTCTATTGATTATCTTGTTATTGAATGTGCAGGAGAAGGACAAATTACACTTGGAAGGTCCCTATTAGAACCCTTTGGAGCAATAATAGATGTGGGAAAGGGGACCATGCACCTTTCTTCTCCACCAAACAATCATATTTTCCCCAAGGTTAAGAATAAAAGTAAGAGAGGTAAGGGCAAGAAATTTGGTCTTAATGCTTCTTCATTTGAGAACAATTGATTCTTTCTTGCTTCTTATGCCTAACTTAAAGGCGTTAAAGAAAAGTACTTATTGGGAGATAACCCAAAAGGTTTAGATGAGTCTTGGAGTTATTACCTCTGTAATAACCTCTTCTTATCCTTTTTATTTGCTTTTTGTGCTAAGAGTAACCTCTAATGAGAGAGAAGTAATGATTGGGAAAGTTGTTGTCCCGAAACAGATTTCTGTGCTTCACCATAAAAAATCGTGTAAAATCTCTGAACGTCTTTTTGAGGCGTGAATTTTTTTGCTTCTGCCCCAGGTTGTTATCTAACTTTCGTTAGTTCAACACTTTTTGATTTGAGCAACAGAAGGTCTTCGAAAAAATTGTCGTTACCTACTGGTCTGTTTTGACAGATTTCTGCCATTTTTTGCATTTGCTTCTTGTTGGTTCCTTTTTGAGTTCTTTTGGGGAATTGAGCTTTTTGAGGGAAGTGCTACAGTAGCTAGTGTTCTAATGGAAGTTTATTTGGTGTTAGAACTGAACTTAAGACTTATTTATCTTGAGTGCACTAATGTTGTTAATAAAGATTGTATGAAGTTTTGTATGAAAGAAAAATTTCAGGTGTATGGAAGGAATGAGTAATGAGATGAAAGGATGGACTAAATCTCAAGCTTGGGGATGCCACGTGTGTCACCCCAAGAAATATCCAAGAAGTACAAGCGTCAAAGCTTGGGGATGCCCAAGGCATCCCCTTCTTCATCAATAAAAATCTCAGGTTTCTTCCAAACGCTTCATTTTTATTGTTTCATGCATAGTTGTGTTTTTCTTGGAGCGTCTTCTTTTTCGTTTTCATTTTGGTTTTTCGTTTGCTTGGTTTTCTTAGTTTTCTGAATAACTTGGTTGTACCCCCTCTTTCATACATTGCTTTGCAAATAGTTTGGTTTGGTTTGGAAAAGAGTAGGAAAGTTCATGCTTATGTGGTAAAAAGAGCTCGTTTTTGACTGTGGCCTATGCTTTGTCATGCCATGCTCGATAATGTTTTGGCTTTATGCTTAGTATTCTTTGCTGTAACATGACTTGTTATAAACAATTGTGATTGCTTAATGTGCCTTGGATGAATCATGCGTTGTTTTAGCATATTAAAGCATAGTATAGTGGTATTCTCCTTTGATGCTTTATTTGGGTTGACTTGGAGCATGCTCACACCATGTTATGACTATCTCAAGTCACCATAGCCTTTATGATCCTTTAGTTTTCAACTTGTAGTATCACTTTATGCTTTGATCAATGATGTTCTGTCGCTCTGCATGATTATGGCCATTATTGCTCTCTTAGTTTGTTGCTCTTAGTCTTTTGCTAGCCTCCACAACCAAGTATGAGTTCCACTCATGCATCCAACTCCCTGAACAAAGTTATTCCAAAAAGTCCGCCATACCTACCTACTAGCTTATGCTATTCCAAGAATATTCATGCTTTTGTTTACCTTCCAAATTAAACTTGTTATGAGAAAACTAGTGATTAAAGCTCTCACGAACTTGATGGCACACTTTACTTTACTTGCCCTTAATAAACTTGAACCATTGTGTCTTCTATGTTGTATATGCTTGCACTTATTTGTCGGGAATTAGTAGAACCATGCTTTCATGGGGAATGCTTTCAACATTGCACTTGGTACTTGTACCTAGTTGATATCATGCTCTTTTGTATATGGATGTTGTTGGTGTGAAATGAAAGGGGAGCATGTAAGTCCATGGAGTTATGTATATGTGTTAGAGAAATGCCTGGGCCGCTGGTCTAATCCATGTTGACATGGTGGAAACCTGCAGCGTAACCATAATGAGTTGTCTATGAAGCATTCTTCTTATAAAAAAAGAGTCCTATATTGAGAAAAAAAGAAAAGAAAAAAAGAGATACTATGAAAAGAGGAAAGAGAGAAAAAAAAGCACCATATTCCCATGGTAAATAAGAAGAATGCTGAGATGCTCGTTGTCTGCTTGCCTTGTCATTTTGATATGGGGATTCTTCCGTATCATTAGGCAAGGGGTACCCCGTTGGCGGTTCTCTATGATACACATATACTTACGATGACAAGAACTTACCGGTGACTAAACTTGAGTAGCATGAGGAGCGGCCCTCATATACAAGGGACATGAGATTTCTGACTTATACTTCGTCAAGCATGTACACCATAGTTTGTTCACTTTAACCTTAATCACTTCAAGATGCTTATGATAGGGGCAATGAGAGCTGAAAGCTATAAGTACCATAATTTTTGGAAGCTCTTTATGAGACTTGAATCCCTGCTTCCTTTTACAAAGGCCTTTCTTCCACCATTATATTGAGTCTCCACCTTCTACCTTTATGCACCTACTTTGAGAGCATAGTGGCGATTCTTAGTTCTATGTGCATTGTCCCAAGACTAGTTGATTGATGCATACTTTGATATTGCTTGTTTTAAACTATTGTATCTAGTCACTCTTATGAACTTTGAAGGTGTCCTATGCATTTATATTTGCTACTCTATTGAGGGACAAGCTGAATACTATTAAGCTATGTTTTCTTTATGTGAAACAAACAAACGTCTTGCAAAGCATTGTTATTAATGAACCTTTTGTTTGTGCCTTTTCATGTTGCATCATAGTTTCTTTGCTTATTGCTAGAACTTTGTCTTTCATGTTATGATTTAAGTACTATGATCCCAGCTTTGAATGTTTTACAAATACTTTGATCAAGTCTTTGATGGTGCATGTCACCTCAAAAATTATTCTTTCTTTTTATCACTTACCTACTCGAGGACGAGCAGGAGTTAAGCTTGGGGATGTTGATACATTGCAAATGTATCTATAATTTTTGATGTTCCATGCTTAGTTTTATCCACTTTCTTGTGTTTTGTTCCAACTTTGGAGTACTTTTCTTATGATTTCTTGGACTAACCTATTAACAAGAGCTACACATAGTGCCAGCTGCATGTTTTCTGCTATTTTTGGTTCCAAGAAAGTCAGAAAATGAATACTCTTGGAATTGGACAGGGCAAAAGCCAAAGTGCCTATTTTTTCGGATGTCATCAAGTGCCAGAATACGAGATAGAGAGGGGCCAGGGGGCCACCACACCACCTGGCCGCACGGCCGGGCCTGGCCCGCGCCAGGGGGTGGTGTGGCCGCTCTCGGCACACCCTTGGCCTCTCCTTCCGCCTATATATTGCCCTCGGGACGAAAACCCTAAGGGCCCAAAAAAAATCCATGAAAGAGTCGGTAGCCGCCGTCATCTCCATCCCTAGATTGGGAGGGATCTGAAGCTCTTCCCGGCACCCTGCCAGAGAGGGGAATTCACCCTGGAGGCCTTCTTCATCACCATGCAAGCCTCCGGTGTGATGCATGAGTAGTTCATCCTTGGACTACGGATCCATGTAGTAGCTATATGGCTGGTTCTCCTCCTTTGTGCTTTCATGTCTAGATCTTGTGAGCTCTATTCATGATCAAGATCATCTATTTGTAATTCTGCATGTTGTGTTTGCGGGGATCCGATGGATATTGAGATGCTATTTCAGATTGATTATTGACTCTATCATGTCTTTGTTATTTGTGATCTTGCATGCTTTCCGTTGTTAGTAGCTATCTTGGCCAAGTAGATGCTAGCAACTCCAAGAGTTAGTATTTATGCTCGATAGTGGGTTCATGCCTCTAGTAATCTAGGGAAGTGACAGAAATCTCTAAGGTACTAGATGTATTGTTGCTACTAGGGAGAAAACAACAATCCTTTGTTCATAGAACAATCGTATTGTTTACTTTACACGCAGTTCGTAAAGCAATAATCTGTTGCTTGCAACTTAATACTGGAGGGGGTTCGGATGATAACCTGAAGGTGGATTATTAGTCATAGATGCAGTTGGATGGCGGTCTATGTATTATGTTTTAATGCCCAATCAAGTCTCAAAGGAGTCAAGATGATTAGTATATGCATGTATTGCTTTCTCGATGTTTGTCAATTGCCCCGCTGTAATTTGTTCACCCAGCATGTTATCTATCTAAGGAGAGCCACCTCTAGTGAACTATGGATCCCGGTCCTTTTCTTTACATACAATCTATAAACTGTTTACTTCTTTGTGTTTACTTTCTGCAAACTTTTAGTTCTTTCCATTTGATACGTTTAATCCTTTGTTTTCCGCAAAACATGGTGAGACTGACAACCTCATCGCAAGTTGGGGACAAAGTTATGTGGTTGTGTTGTGCAGGTCTCCACGTTGCTACTAGCACCGGTAGTGCGCCCTGCCAAAGCTCAGCTAGTAACACCTTTGGGGTGTTTCCTTGCTCCTATTGGTTCGATTAAACCTTGGTTTCATAACTGAGGGAAACTTGCTGATGTGCTCATCATACCTTCCTCTTGGGGTTCCCAACCAGCTCTACATCAACACTGCCATCAAGCATTTTTCTGGGCGCCGTGCATTGAGCCATCATGCCCCATTCGGGATCAACAACATCACCACTTAAAGCTTTAATCTATGTTTACACTTAATAATTGTTTGCAACCCGTGGCTTCGGTGTGTTTTCAGTTGGATTAAAAGTCTATTGCTATGCCCGCTGCATCATAGGGGCTCTAGAATATTAGGATGTGTTGCCCACAAAATATTATCTCAATACAAACACTATACATGACTATGCTTATTATTACCTTTCATCCCATTTGATGTGCAGCTGCAGGTGGATCTTCAACGCTGGCCTATCTCCATCCATTGATTCAACCCAATTATAAAGTAAACTATATTGGTCCGGTCAACAAAGGTAAAACGAACAAACAAAGTCTTGTAGACGTGTCCTTTCTTATTACCTTTTAGCAGTGCTTTCCAAGGTTCGATTAAACCTAGGTCTTCTAGGGAAAAAGCTATTATACTACATCCGTGAATCCGGATCGAAGGTATCATGCATTCCATGAAATCTTTTGTCTTTTGAATCGTGACTGTCGCGTATTATTCCTTTTGTCTCTCGATACTTGCATTGCCCGAGATCTGATCAATGACATCACCATGTCGGGTTCAATCTCGTTTACCGACAAATGCTACTTGACTCATTCCGACAAGTGATATCCCTGTGATCAAATCACACGCTGTGTAGATATTGGATATAACTTCTCCGAGTGGGCCCTCGAGTATCTTTCCATCATGCGGATGGACAAATCCTGCTCTTGACGTATAATGCCTCAACTGTTCCTCTGAATACCTGAACACACCTTTATGATCATTGTTTTACCAAGTGACATTTGATGCTATCAAAGTACCCTCAGGAGACAGTGATTGATATAGGCTCACGGTCTAAGGAATAGTCTACTAGGTCTATTCTAATCATCGTAACTTGAACTTCGTGACATGATCAGGTCTCGATGTTTAGGTTGGGTATTATTTCATCATCTCATTCACAGAATGAGATGACTCCATTTCCAACTAGCATAAATGCCACATGATCAGGAAACCTTGATCATCTGTTGACCAATGAACCAGTGACTAGAGTATCACCGGGAACCCCTGGTTGTTTATATATCACATGTGTATTGACGTTTCCTTTCAATATAGTTATAGCATGATACAAAACTTAATCATAAACTTTATGAAATATGATAATAATCCTTATTATTATTTGTTTCTAGGGCATATTTCCAACACCAGGACCCCACACTCACCTCCCCACCTGTTGGGTCTACAACATAGAAAACAAAAAAATTCCTACGATGAGAACTATACGCCAAGATCTATCTACTAGATACAGAGCAACGGGTGGACATAAATCCATGGAGAACTTACCCTCGAAGACAACGAGTTTTGTTAACGAGTAGGAACTCGTGGTTGATGTAGTCGTACACTTGCCGATCTCAAGATCGTGAGGAAGTCCGGCGCCCAACTCGATGGCGCATCACTTTTCGCTTTACGTTCAAGCCACGGACAACCTCCACCTCCTCGCTCCAGCGATCTAGCGAAGCAACAACTCCTTCGATTTAAATGCCACCGGGAACATGTATCTCGCTAATCCGAGACCATGGGGGAATAATTCTAGAGGGGGAGAGAGATCCTTCACAAGGAGGTGTGTGGATGAAGGAGGGAATGGGTGGCCTTTTATAGGAGGAGGGGGGTGCCCCCTCCCTCCATGGCCGACGCATGGGGGGGTGACCCCTCACCTCCCCAATTCCTGTGGTGGTAACCCCTCCACATTAAAATGCCTCTTCACATTCCCTTTTAAAGATTCCACTTTAAATGCATTAAATTTCTTCAAATTTAATGCTCTCTCATTTAATAAAACTCTTTTTATTAAATTTATTCAGAATTTTGTTAATTACTTTAATTAACAAACATTCACATATAGCCCCTTGCAATATTTCAATATCACATGCAGAACCACCTTCTACAATTTCACCCGAAACAATTTCCGGTTTCTATTGAAACAATTCCTGCGCTTTGCAATTCTTTCGTCTGAAACATATGTGCTCCAAAATGGTGTCTGGTAACTCTTAAGTGTGCCACCCTACGGTTCGCGAATAATGCAGACATGATCGAGACCCTTCTCTGATCAATAATCAGCAGGACACGGAGATCCGTCTTGACTCCTACACATTCAACGATGACTCTGTGATCGTGAGAACCTTTAACGCTTGTAACTAAATCCCTTTGTCTCGATATATTACATGTCCGAGATTCGATCATCGGTATCTCCATACCTAGTTTGATCTCGTTACCGACATGCACTCTTTTCTCGTTCCCGTGATATAACATTCTAGTGATCACATCACTTGCTTGCAAGCTATCCTAATGTGATATCACCGAGAGGGCCCAAAGTATATCTATCCGTCATCTGGATTGAAAAATTCCACTCTTGATCCATGAGCCTCAACATAACACCTTTGTAGTACTGAACCCATCTTTATAGTCACCCTGTTACGGTGTGACGTTTGATGTTATCAAGATACTCTTCTGGTGTTAGCAATTAACATGATCTCATGGTCTAAAGATAAAGATTACTTCGTATGATGTTATAGCAATATAAACATAATGACTTGATCGTAATGCTATACTTCGGATGAATGTTCATCACATCATTTCACAAATGCTGTGACCTTGTTATTAACAACATCCAATGTCCATGATCAGGAAACCTTGATCATCTTGTTAATCAACAACCTAGTCTATAAGAGAGGCATAACTAGGAACCCTTTTTGTTTATTAAACACACATGTATTGATGTTTCCTATCAATACAATTATAGCATGCAAAATAAACATCTATCATATACAAGGAATACATAATAACAACTTTATTATTGCCTCTCAGGGCATATTTCCTTCAGTCTCCCACTTGCACTAGAGACAATAATCTAGTTTATATAGTGATAAATCTAACACCCATGGAGTTCTGGTGTTGATCATGTTTTGCCCTAGGGAGTACTTTAGTCAACGGATCTGCTACATTCAGGTCCGTGTGCACTTCTAAATCTTTATATCTCCATCCTTGACATGCTCGCGGATGGAGTGAAACCGGCGCTTAATATGCTTGGAATTCTTGTGAGACCTTGGTTCCTTGGCGTTGGCTATGGCTCCATTATTGTCACAATAGATCACCATTGGGTCCAACGCATTAGGAACCACACCTAGTTCCGTTATGAACTCCTTCATCCAAACCGCTTCCTGCGCTGCTTCTGAAGCAGCAAAATATTCCGCCTCCGTCGTTGATCCAGCCACCACAGGTTGTTTGGAGCTCCTCCAACTAACTGTTGCTCCGTTCAAGAGAAATACGTATCTGGATTGAGACTTAGAGTCATCCAGATCAGTGTCAAAGCTAGCATCAACATAACACTTAGCGACTAGCTCTTCTTCACCTCCGTATACAAGAAACATATCCTTAGTTCTTCTCAAGTACTTAAGGATATTCTTGACCGCTATCCAGTGTTCCGAACCTGGATCAGATTGGTACCTACTAGTCAAACTAATAGCATGTGCCACATCCGGTCTTGTACATAGCATGGCATACATTATAGAGCCTATGGCTGCGGCATAGGGGATCTTATCCATTATCTCTCTTTCTTCTGCCGTAGCCGGACTTTGAGTCTTACTCAATGTCTTGCCTTGCAACATAGGTAAGTACCACTTCTTACTTCCGTCCATATTAAACTTCTTTAATATCTTATCAAGGTATGTACTCTGCGATAGCCCAATTAGGCGTCTTGATCTATCTCTATAGATTTTAATGCCTAATATATATGAAGCTTCACCAAGGTCCTTCATCGAAAATTTGCTGTTTAGATAACTTTTAACACTGTTTAAAAGATCTATAACATTTCCAATCAATAATATGTCATCCACATATAATATCAGAAATGCCACATTACTCCCACTCACTTTCTTGTAAATACAAGCCTCTCCATAAGTTTGGACAAATCCAAACTCTTTGATCACCTCATCAAAGCGAAGATTCCAACTCCGGGATGCTTGCTTCAGTCCATAGATGGATCGCTGAAGTTTGCACACCTTATCAGCATCCTTAGGATCGACAAAACCCTTAGGTTGTATCATATACAACTCTTCTTCAATATTGCCATTGAGGAACGCAGTTTTGACATCCATCTGCCATATTTCATAATCAAAATATGCAGCAATTGCTAACATAATCCTAACCGACTTAAGTATCGCTACGGGAGAGAATGTCTCATCATAGTCAACTCCTTGAATTTGTCAAAACCCCTTTGTGACAAGTCGAGCCTTATAGATGGTTACATTACCATCAGCATCATTTTTTCTTTTGAAAATCCATTTATTCTCAACAGCCTTTCGATCGTGAGGTAAGTCCACCAAGGTCCAAACCTGGTTTTCGTACATGGATTCCATCTCGGATTTCATGGCTTCCAGCCATTTGTTGGAATCAGGGCTCATCATCGCTTCTTCATACGTCGCAGGGTCATCTATTTCATCAATCATGAAATTCATAACTTGATGTGCCGTACAGTTCAGAGGCTGCACATGTCACCTTGACTGCGAGGTTCGCAGCCGGTGTCCTCTTTCGGAGTTTCATGATCAATATCATTAGCTCTCTCTTCATTAGGTGAAGTCAACTCTGAAATAACTTCTGGAGCTGTGCTACTCGCCATTTCATGAAGAGAAGGTTCAATAACCTCTTCGAGTTCTACCTTCCGACTACTCGCACCTTTCGCGAGAAACTCCTTCTCAAGAAAGGATCCATTCTTGGCAACAAAGACCTTGCCCTCGGATCTGTGATAGAAGGTATACCCAATCGTTTCCTTAGGGTATTCTATGAAGACGCACTTTTCCGCTTTGGGTTCGAGTTTATCCGGTTGAAGTTTCTTCACATAAACATCGCATCCCCAAACTTTAAGAAATGACAGCTTAGGTTTGTTTCCAAACCATAATTCATACGGTGTCTTTTCAACGGATTTAGATGGTGCCCTATTTAAAGTGAATGCAGCGGTTTCCAGTGCATAACCCCAAAATGATGTGGCAAGTCGATCGGAGACATCATAGATCGAACCATATCCAATAAAGTACGATTCTGACGTTCGACACACCATTACGTTGTGGTGTTCCGGCAGGCATGAGTTGTGAAACTATTCCACAGTCTTTCATATGTGTGCTAAACTCGTAACTAAGATACTCTCCTCCACGGTCGGACCGCAGAAATTTGATCTTTCTGTTACGATGATTTTCCACTTCATTCTGAAATTCTTTGAACCTTTCAAAGGTTTCAGACTTATGTTTCATCAAATAGATATACCCGTATCTACTCAAATCATCCTTGAAAGTAACAAAATAACGATGTCCACCTCGCGCCGACACACTCATTGGTCCACACACATCAGTATGTATGATTTCCAATAAATCTATCGCCTGTTCCATTGATCCGGAAAACGGCGTTCTAGTCATCTTGCCCATAAGGCATGGCTCACATGTATCAAATGATTCAAAATCAAGTGATTCCAAAAGTCCATCAGAATGGAGTTTCTTCATGCGTTTAACGCCAATATGAGCTAGACGGCAGTGCCACATATATGTAGATATATCATTATCAAGTTTAATCCTTTTAGCATCAACATTATGAATATGCGTAATACTACTATCAAGATCCAATAGAAATAAACCATTCAACACAGGTGCATGACCATAAAAGATATTATTCATATAAATCGAACAACCATTGTTTTTAGACTTAAACGAATAACCACTTTGCATCAAACACGATCCGGATACAATGTCCATGCTCAGTGCAGGCACCAAATAACAATTATTCAGGTTTATAACTAATTCCGACGGCATATGGAGAGGCAGCGTTCCGACGGCGATCACATCAACTCTTGATCCATTGCCGACCCGCATCGTGACCTCATCCCTTGCTAGTTGTCGCTTGTTCCGCAGCCCCTTTGTTTGCCTTGCCGATTTTCTTGTCCACCAAATACTTGGGGCAGTTGCGCTTCCAATGGCCAGTCCCCTTGCAATAGTAGCACTCGGTGTCAGACTTAGGGCCAACTTGGGGTTTCTTTTCAGACGCGACAACAGATTTACCGCCCTTCTTTCCCTTCTGCTTGCCTTTCTTGTCCTTCTTGAAACCGGTGGTCTTATTGATCATCAACACTTGATGTTCTTTCCTAATCTCCACTTCTGCAGTCTTAAGCATTGACTGAAGCTCGGGAAGAGACTTCTTCATGCCCTGCATATTATAGTTCATCACGAAGCTCTTGTAGCTAGGTGGCAGAGATTGGAGAACACGATGTATGCCTAAGTCAATGGGAATCATTATTCCCAAGGACACAAGCTTATCGGCGTACCCAGACATTTTGAGTATGTGCTCACTAACGGAGTTGTTCTCTTCCATCATGCAGCTAAAGAACTTTTCTGTAGCATTATAACTCTCTATGGCAGCATGGGTATCGAAAATCATTTTCAATTCTCCCATGGTATCAAAGGCATTGCCATTTTCGAAACGCTTTCGAAGTTTTGGCTCTAGCCCATACAGTATGCCGCAATGAACTAAGTTGTGGTCCTCCTGACGAGTTATATAGATGTTCTTTTCCTCGTCAGGGGCATCAGGAGATGGTGGGGGGCCTAGCGGAGCCTCTAGCACATATTGCTTTTGTGCAGCAGTGAGGAGAATCCTCAAATTCATAGCCCAGTTGGTGAAGTTGCTACCATTCGCAGCAAGCTTCTCTTTCTCCATGAACACATTGAAATTAAAAGCAGGTGGTGCCATCTATAACAAAATTTGTAAAATATATTTAGACTAAGTTTATGATAGATTGAGTTCAACTAATCCAAATTACTAATGAACTCCCACTTAAAAAGTCATCCCTCGTGTCCTTTTGGTGATTACATGAACCAATTCCACTACACCAAGTCCGATCATCACGTGAGTCGGTGTAGCTTCAAAGGCGAGCATCTATATGAGCATCATATCAACTATATGACTCATGCTTAACCTTTCGGTCCGTGTTCCGAGGCCATGTCTGTACATGCTAGGCTCATCAAGTAAGAACCTTAGTATTTGCGTGTGTAAAACTGTCTTACACCTGTTGTATGAAAGCATAGAGTCGAGAACACCCGATCATCACGTGATGCCTCAAAACACGATCCACAAAACGGTGCATACTTAAGGAAGAACACATTTTATCTTGATATCTAAATGAGGGATCATCTTATAATGCTACCAAAAGCGCCAAACTAGCAATATAAGATGCTAATGTGTGAAGTGAGGTGATATGGTCCATGCATTTGATCTCTATCATTTGCATCGTGGTATGATCTCTATCATTCCTTTGTGTGTAAGGCCAAGGTCTATGGAACTTACATGTTAAGTGAGTTGTAAAAGTATCTATCATACATCTACTTACAACAATACCATATCAATACACTAGCCCAGCAACGATCTAAACTAGACGCCTCTAATTTATCAATTGCAAGTTTTACGTGGCTTAGGGCTTTCGGAGATAGAACCGGTCTTACCTACGAACATGAACCACAACGAGGATAACCAAGTTATTAGCAACTCGTTGTAAATCAGATATTGACTATAGTAGGAGAGACAGACATCCGCTAGCCACTTATGCAAAACTAGTTGCATGTCAGTCGTGGAACCGGTCTCATGTACGATGACATGTAAGGTTGGTCCGGGCCGCTTCATCCCACTATGCCACCAATATCCAAAGTACATAGAAGATGCAATAACATGATCATCATCGCCCACATATAAACATATGTGTACTACCCGCAAAGCACCTACGCATAGATCAGGCTCGATACCCTTTGTTGGGTCATGACATAGAAAACAAAAAATTTCCCGATGAGAACTATACGCCAAGATCTATCTACTAGATACGAGCAACGGGTGGACATACATCCATGGAGAACTTACCCTCGAAGACAACAAGTTTTGTTAAGTAGGAACTCGTGGTTGATGTAGTCGTACACTTGCCGATCTCAAGATCGTGAGGAAGTCCGGCCGCAACTCAGCAGCATCCGCATCACTTTTCGCGTTCAAGCCACCGGGACAACCTCCACCTCCTCGCTCCAGCGATCCAGTGAGCAACAACTCCTTCCGGACAAAATGCCACGGGAACATGTATCTCGCTAATCCGAGACCATGGGGAATAATTCTAGAGGGGAGAGAGATCCTTCACAAGGAGGTGTGTGGATGAAGGAGGAATGGGTGGCCTTTTATAGGAGGAGGGTGCCCTCCCTCCATGGTCGGCGCATGGGGGTGACCCTCACCTCCCCATTCTGTGGTGTAACCCCTCCACATTAAAATGCCTCTTCACATTCCCTTTTAAAGTCTCCACTTTAAATGCATTAAATTTCTCCAAATTTAATGCTCTCTCATTTAATAAAACTCTTTTTATTAAATTTATTCAGAATTTTGTTAATTACTTTAATTAACAAACATTCACATATATCCCTTTGCACTATTTCAATATCACATGCATAACCACCTTCTGCAATTTCACCCAAAACAATTTCCGGTTTCTATTGAAACAATTCCTGCGCTTTGCAATTCTTTCGTCTGAAACATATGTGCTCCAAAATGGTGTCCGGTAACTCTTAAGTGTGCCACCCTACGGTTCGCGAATAATGCAGACATGATCGAGACCCTTCCCCGATCAATAATCAGCAGCGGGACCTGGACATCCGTATTGACTCCTACCCATTCAACGATGACTCCTGTGATCGTGAGAACCTTTAACGCTTGTAACTAAATCCCTTTGTCTCTTGATATATTACATGTCCTAGATTCGATCATCGGTATCTCCATACCTAGTTTGATCTCGTTACCGACATGCACTCTTTTCTCGTTCCCGTGATATAACATTCTAGTGATCACATCACTTGCTTGCAAGCTATCCTAATGTGATATCACCGAGAGGGCCCAGAGTATATCTATCCATCATCTGGATTGACAAATTCCACTCTTGATCCATGAGCCTCAACATAACACCTTCGTAGTACTGAACCCATCTTTATAGTCACCCTGTTACGGTGTGACGTTTGATGTTATCAAGATACTCTTCCGGTGTTAGCAATTAACATGATCTCATGGTCTAAGGATAAAGATTACTTCGTATGATGTTATAGCAATATAAACATAATGACTTGATCGTAATGCTATACTTCAGATGAATGTTCATCACATCATTTCACAAATGCTGTGACCTTGTTATTAACAACATCCAATATCCATGATCAGGAAACCTTGATCATCTTGTTAATCAACAAGCTAGTCTATAAGAGAGGCATAACTAGGAACCCTTTTTGTTTATTAAACACACATGTATTGATGTTTCCTATCAATACAATTATAGCATGCAAAATAAACATCTATCATATACAAGGAATACATAATAACAACTTTATTATTGCCTCTCAGGGCATATTTCCTTCACCACCGTCCTCCCTACCCAATCCCTAATTGCAACCCTCCCCATTTTCTCCATGGGCTAAATCCACCATAGACCACTACCTTCTCAAATAAAAGGCCCCTGGCTCTCTTAGCTCTTTCTAGCCACCCCCATTCACTTCCTTGTACACCAGAGCCTCACCCATGAGCCCCTGCCCCTTCCTTTGCTCCCCGTCATCATGGGCATGGAAAGAAACCCCTTTCGGACCTGCAAGAAAAATAAGAAGGTGGCCTTGGATCCAGACCTCCCCTACTCCCTCTCTTATCGTAGACATACTCCTATTCCTCTGACCTACCTCCCCATTGCTTGTTTATGAAGGGAATATGCACTAAGAGGCAATAATAAAGTTGTTATTATCATATTCCAAGTATATGATAGATGTTTATTTTGCATGCTATAATTATATTGATTGGAAACGTTTATACATGTGTGTTTAATAAACAAATAAAGGGTTCCTAGTTATGCCTCTCTTATAAACTGGCTCGTTGATTAACCAGATGATCAAGGTTTCCTGATCATGGACATTGGATGTTGTTAATAACAAGGCACAACATTGGTGGAATGCTATGATGGACAATCATCCTATGTAGATAAGTGGGAGTCGGTATGGATCTCCAGGTCCCACTGCTGATTATCTGTCGATTTCAATGGTAGATCCGATCTCATCATCAGAAGTTTCCACTTTCAAGTGGAGGATCCCAAAGAATCACACCTTTCGGCTCCGATCTCATCGGGACCATCGGTAGAAATATCTACGCCTACGGCGGTAGCTGCATCATCTGTCGGATCATCCGCAGAAGCCATGTTGTAGGCACACAAAGCTGAAGAAAACAATGAAAACATAGCAGATCTAGGGACCTTGATGGTCTTTATGACGATCTCTCCTTTGGACCAGACCACCTTCCAAATACACCACGTGGATCAAGTTCGATAAACGAGGAACCCAAAGAAAGTGGAGAAAGTATCGACTTCGGAATCAGGATGGCTGAAATCTACCTAGAGCAAAAACTACTGGACTTCACTGATCCCCAAGACAGTGTCTCCCTCGGATCTGATGATGATGTCACCAGTTCATACATAACTTAGCACCAAGTGCGTGATCATCGGGGACGCCTCGACTCAGCAAGACTCTGACAGTAACCCTATCTTTGACCCAAATGATGTTTTATCGAATGATAATGTAGGAGATCAGGGAAACAAAGGAAATCACGAAAACGAAGGAGACCCGACAAACAACCGCATAACCTAGGGAAGAGAAGAACCACGCAGAGGCAAGCGGAAAACTCTCCAGCTACCAGCCAAAGCATGGAAAAAAGCAAGGGCATCAATTTTGGGTGTCGTTCCAATGACAGCCGATGCCACGCGTGAAGACTTACTAGCATACCAATACCTGCTCCATCACAAAAAGAGAGATTTGCTAAGGATGCAGAGGCAGCTCGACGAAAGGAAAAGACTACCCGACGAATCCAGCCTTCAGTTGGCCCAGCTAAGCTCTACCCGAGGATCAGGAAGCGTAATCGGAGGAGCGCAGCCAAGGGGAGGGGCCTCACGGCAGCAGAATATCCCCGAAGCTGAAAGAAATGAGATGATGCAAGATCTTGATTTATCATTCATGTCAGTAGATCCAACAGGACACATCAAAGCAAAAACAGCTCAAGCTGCAATTGTAGCCACAAAAACGTACCTGCTCACAACCCAACCCGCACCCGACGATCCTCGTGTAGCTCTCCATCGCTCCGCTTTGATGAACGTCGGCATGGTAGGAGCATCCCTCGCAGAAGTAGAGCAGGGAAACACACGATAACCTGATAGATCCCCACATCGTTGCAATAGCCCTCAGCAGGTGGGACACACCCGACGATCACGATCACCACATTGCGTCCATTTTTCAGGCTCCGAGACGTGAAACGATGCAAGAGACGACATTACACAACGCAAGATTGATAGATCCAGAGAAGAGCATAGCAGCCAAATATGTTATGACGGTGAAAGCGAGGACGAATATGAACTATGTGCAGCTAGATGCTTTACCCGACGGGTTCGCAAAACTCTAGTACCAAAGGACTTCAAACACCCCCATGATTGTCAGAAGTATGACGGTCTCCAAGAACCCGAAGCTTGGTTAGCATATTATTTAGCAACTGTTAAACTACAGGGTGGCTCTAAGGCCACCAATATGTAAAGCTTGCAGCTGCATCTAACTGGTGTTGCACAGTCATGGCTAAGTCAGCTACCCAAAGATTCCATCAGCAGCTGGAACGATCTTGAGGATAAATTCATCCGAAATTTCCACTCCACATTGAAGCGACCTACATCTCTAGAACAATTACGAGCATGCAAGAAAAAACCGGGAGAACTAATATGGACCTTTATCCTGATGGGTTCGTAGCATGGAAAACAAAAAAATTCTACCGCAAGAACGAACAAAACCCAGATCTAATGTAGATAAAAGCCAAGATCTAATCTATTAGACATGTGCAACGAGATAGATCTATACTAACCCTTGTAGACCCAAAAGCGTTACGAGATCGGATCTCGTGGTTGATGTAGTCGATCACTTGCCGATCTCAAGATCGTGTGGACGATCCTTCCGGTGCCGCGTTAAAGCGCTTCATGATCGGTCACTGCGTCTGGAGTCGAAGCAGACCTTCCTCTCCCTGTTCCAGCGAGCAGCGGAGGTAGTAGATCTTCTCCACGGAATCCTAGCAGCACGACGGTGTGGTGGTGGTGGTGGAGTAGAGAATTCTGCAGGGCTTCGCCTAAGCCTGAGCAGAGGGAAGGAGGAGGAGAGAGGCAGCAGCTAGGGTTTGAAGTGGAGGGGGCAAGGGGGTGGCGCCCCCACCACTCTATTTAAAGGAGGGAGGCGCCATGGGAGGGGGAGTCTTAGTAGGACTCCCCTCCCTTCCTTAGCCGGCGGATTGGGAGGGGGGAGGAGTCCTCCTCCCCACGACTCCTTGTCTTGCCCCACAAGGACTCCTTGATCCTTTCTTGGTTTTCAAGCAAACTCCAAGAAATCTCCTAGAACCTTCCGGAACATTCCGAAACCTTCTAGAATCCTCATACAAATACTCCGGAACATTTCCTAACTTAGAAAATGATCCCCAATATATGAATCTCATTCTCCGGACAATTCCGGATCTCCTCGTGATGTCCTGGATCCAATCCGAGACTCCGAACAACATTCGGTCTCCAACGCACATTCCATATCTACTTAAAACAACTTTGAACCTTAAGTGTGTCACCCTACGGTTCGTGAATATGTAGACATGATGGAGACACATCTCCGATCAATAACCATTAGCGGGATCTGGAGATCCATAACAGCTCCCACATACTCAACGATGACTTTGTGATCGATAGAACCATTTAACATACGAAACCAATTCCCTTTGTCACGCGATATTCTACTTATCCGAGGTTTGATCGTCGGTATCTCCATACCTAGTTCTACCTCGTTACTGATAAGTACTCTTTACTCGTTCCATGATATGTCATCCCTTGTGACCTAGTCACATGCTTGCAAGCTAACTAGATGACATTCCACCGAGAGGGCCCAGAGCATATCTATCCGTCATATGGATGGACAAATCCCAATCTTGGTCCATGCGCTTCAACACATACTTTCAGAATACCCAATGACACCTTTATAACCACCCAGTTACGAAGCGGTGTTTGATGTCATCAAAGTATCCATCCGGTGATGGTGATTAACATAACCTCATGGTCGAAGGATTAGGTTACTATGCATTTGAAAAGCTTGTAGCGAAACAAACTTAAGGACTTGATCTTATGCTATGCTTACTATGGGTGTGTGTCCAACACATCATTCTCCTAATGATATGATCTTGTTATTAACGACATCCAATGTCCATGATCAGGAAACCATGATCATCCATTAATCAACAAGCTAGTTTAACAAGAGGCTTACTAGGGACTCTTTTATGTTTACAAAACACACAAGTATTAATGTTTCCTGTTAATACAATTATAGCATGGGATGTAAACATTTATCATAAACATAAAGATATAATAATAACCACTTTATTATTTCCTCTTGGGCATATCTCCAACATATCCAGCGGTGGAACATTATAAAAAACTCGACTGAGGCGATATCTGACAAAAGAGCAATCGACGCCTTTAATGATGGCCTTCGTCGGCAAGAATTCATTGAAGAAATGGGACGAGTTAAGCCAAAGACGATCTCACAGCTGATGGACATGGCTAATCGCTAGGCCGATGGAGAAGATGCAATACACAATAAGCGAGCCCGTTCACCCGAAGAGGACAGGATAGGCGCAATAATGTCAGAAGACGACGAAGCATTGATGGATACAATGGACCAAGCTATGTCGCAACTGGCTTCTCTAGAGGGGACAACCGAAGAAGCGACAATTACAATAGTGGGTATCACGGCAGTAGGGATGACGTCAGCGGAAGCCAGTCACAACAGCGATACCAGCCAACAAATCGAGACCCACCAATATTTGCAGGGCAAATGCTGGAAGGACCCTACAATATGCACTTCTACATCGACTCAATAGGCAAAAGGCGATCCAATCATCTCATGAAGGATTGTTGAACATTTTTAAAGATGTATGAGCTATGCAATACAAAGGCAGCTGAAGGAATAAGCCGAGGTTACAACACTACACCTGGCGCTTTGGCCATTGTCGCACCACCACCGCCACCAGTGCATCTGCCAGTCAGCCGCAAAACACAATAAACCAAGAAGACGAGTATCCCAGGTAAAACAGAGCAATGTCGATGATCCAGAAAGGACAGCCCTCTAACAGGACACAAAAGCTGATCACAAGACAAGTAAATACGTTAGTAACAACATCACCTACCACACCTGAGTACCCCCACTGGTCAGAACAAGAAATTACCTTCAGTAGAGCTGATCACCCACTTCGGGTGCCACGATCGGGTCAGTCATCCTTAATAGTGGAAGCACAAATCGGCGGGTTAGATATGAGCAAGGTCTTCCTGGATGCAGGGAGTAGTATCAACCTCATTTACGCCAAAACCCTAAGAGCAATGAATTGGTACTTGACAAATCTAGCACCTACAGATAAAACTTTTCACGAGATAGTCCTAGGCAAAGCTGAATTTCCTCTTGGCAAAGTCCACCTCGACGTAGTCTTCAGATCAAGGAACAACTTCAGGCACGAAAAACTGTAGTTCAAAGTCATGGATTGGCCATCACAGTACCACACGATCCTGGGACGACCGGCATTCGCTAGGTTCATGGCAGTGCCCCACTACGCATATCTGGTGCTAAAAATGCCAGCCCCCAATGGGATCATAACGATAAGAGGAAGTTTCAGTCGCTCGGACAGCTGTGATCGAAAATTCAACAAAATATTAGAATCTTTCGGGATGGAGACATAATTTGGCCAACTGAAAAATAGCGGATGCAGAACTACTACACGAGGAACATGTCCTCAATGAGCAGACCTCGAAAAATCAGGCGCACCACGCACCCGCAAAAACAACCTATTCGGCCTCCACTTTTGGCCTCGCATAGGAAGGCACGCTCGTCAGTGTTCTTCCCCGTGAGAATTGGGAAACTCTTGGAAACTCCGTCAAAACACAAGAACCCCAAAAGGAACCCGACGAGAACCTAGCAAGGTCAAATATAACAGACAATGAACAATCTACCCGACGAATCAAGGCTATTGGAGAGTAAGTTCCTCGCCTCACAAATACATGGTGCATCGTAGAAATAACAAAAGAAACATGGGTAGCCAACCCAATACTCGTCCCCAAAAAATGTGTCGGCCTACGTGTATGCATCGATTTCCCAACTACAAGCGATCCAGTAAACCAACCACTTTTCTCTCTTGTCCGCCTGAAGACAGGGCACCTCCAGTCGAAAAGATCAAACCCCCCTCAAACCGACACGAAGCGTGATGGAGCACCTCAAGACAGAAGCCGCGGATTTTAGAAAGATTCTTTACTTTTATGCATTTTATATTCAATAAGGATAACGGCCAGGCGAACACGCCAAAAAATGTATCCTCTGATATTCGACGATAAATAAAGAAAAGTTCCCAAAACGGGGTTTCGAGATCTATGATGTTCTATTCATCAACTCAATATACGGGGGCTTCGGCAATTACACCAAACATGCTAATTGTCAGGTCCTACGTAACATGCAAATAAAGGGTGTCCTACGCGAATAAGCAAAATCTCGTATAAATATATGACCTTTTTGAAAAATACAATGGCGTCACACAATATTTCTCTAAAGTACAAAGGCACACAATAAAGAAAAACAGTCAAATGGCAAAGTTTATAAAGAAATCTTCGTCTGCCTCTAGGCACCTCCGAACAAACCTAATAGAAGGACTACGGGTGGCGACGTAATGAGGCGCCATATTGACAAGCACACCGCTAGGCAGGGAGGTAGCCCGGACAATACAGCATCCAAGTCCAG
Organism: Avena insularis; assembly: GCA_023614405.1. Lineage (NCBI taxonomy): Eukaryota > Viridiplantae > Streptophyta > Magnoliopsida > Poales > Poaceae > Avena > Avena insularis. The sequence continues at coordinate 256,695,650 of CM042690.1, read as the reverse complement.
CGTCGGACGGTGCGCGTGCACCCAAGGAAGCGCAAGTTTGGCACCCGCCACAAGTTGGAGCTTCACAAATTGATGAATCCTCTCACCCTACCAAAACTTCGCCAGTAAATCAGCTAGAGTCTGAGGCTAAGGATCCCAGGGAAACATGGCATTATATACAATGGCTAACGATCTATGGTAGCACTCGACAAACTACTCCTCCTCCAACACACGGTCTTGAAGCAAAGCCACGGCGTAGGCGCGGTGGTGATCAATCCAAAAGTCTGTTTCAGAATTTTGAGAAGCAACCACAAGAGTTTGGATTCAATTGCGCAGACATTGGGTATTTTCCCTCTCGCATAATCGAATGTCTATAGAAAATAGAGGGAGAAAAAATAATCAAAAACCCTGCAAAAAACAGGAAGTAACGCAAAATACCGCGGAAGACTTACACAACATCTTCTCGCTCGCCCTTGAAATTTCCTCCAAGAAGTACGCCTCACGATCCAGGGTCTAGCGCGTTTTGATTGAGAAATATCCACCAACGATTGGACAACCCGAAGTTTTCCTTGAAGTTTCTTTACCTGCTCAATTTGCTTTACATACAATGACGGGTCTACTGCACGAACAACAACAGTCTTAGTCGCACCCAACCCAGATGAAGATGGGATCGCATCCAAAGTCTCGGTAGGTGCAGAAGGAGTCGCCGAATCACACAATATCTGGTAGGGCACACGATACATAGCCTTCAGCACACAAGGGAAAATTCATATATATATACAGAAATTATCTCTCAGCAAAAGGAGGCGCCTAAACAAGATAAGCCAAGTTCATTACAGTAGTGGAAGCAAAAGGTACTAAAGGTTAAAAAACAAACTACAGAGTAGGAATAACTGGGGCAACATTCGATGAAGGGGCACTAGCCGAAGAAGGGGCAGCTGATATTGCCGGATCCGCGCCTATGCCCAAAATCAGCCGAGAGTACTTCTTGGCCCTCTTAATGAAAGGCTTCAAATCAATTGCTTGGCCAATATAGGTGACTAGGACAGAGGAGCCAAGCTTCTGCCAGTTGACCTTCTCACCATGCGCCATCGCCAATGCCATCGAAGTTTCAGTGCCACTCTTCGACTGCGTCATGCTGTAGCTAGCGAGCGGGCTTGGGTTAGCACCGAAGATAGCAACATGGTCATTCAAGTCAGCCGACACTTCCTTTAATAGAAACACTTTGGCATGTAAGCTCTTGAAAGCTTGGCGTGAGCGGACAAGGAGGTTGCTCCCACGAACACTATTAGCCTCGAAAGTGCCAACAACATCTAATAAAGGGTCAACCTTCTTATCTTCATCTAGCACTAAATTCTGGCCAGTCAATTCTGCAAATATAAAGAAGGGTTGAGAATCAAAAGGGAAGAAAAGAAGCAAAATAGAAAATTTTCCTCGAAGATAGAAAACTCACGGGTCAAGGAAGCATTGAGGGCCTCCAAATGCTTCCGAAGATCTTCGTCTCGGGTGGCAACTTGCTTGGCCTTTTCTACAGCATCAGCATTGGCCTTCTGCTTGGTGTCCTGCAAAGCCTTCTCGGCAACCCGTAGTTTGGCCTCCAGAGTATTGGCAGGCTTATCGCCTCGTCCCGGATGACCCCGGACTCTTTGGCAGCAGCTGGACAATCGAAAAGTAAGGCAAAACTCAATAAAAAGGAGAGGTGGAATTGCTAAATTTCCTAAAGATGAAAAGAACATATCTTTCAGCTCTTCGGTTTCATTACGGATCTTAATAAAGTGAGAAGCCATGTCGACCATCTCACGCATCAAAGGCTGCAAAACACAAAAAGCAAAATCATCAGGAAAAACAAGCAAAGGAGAAGCTATGGCCAAGTTAAAAAAACAAAGAAGTACTTACATCTTGCATATCCACTTCGACAGGGCTCTCAGATATCACCATGCCTTTGCCAGCCGATTTTCTTATTTTCTACGGCAGTGGTTACGGCAAAGTGGCAACATCTTTCTGGATAATCTAATCCACAGAAGATGCGTGCAAATTCTTTGGATCTGTGGATGGCTGGGAGATTTAACCGAAGGAGGGGCAATAGATGTACCAGGAGGAGACATGGGAGGATCTTCCTCGTCATCACCAGTGCAAAAGCAAACACAAAAAACTCAACAACTTGCTCGTCCAAAAAATCAATAAAGGGGCAGTAAGCACTTACGAAGAAACATCCTGCGTAAAGCGGAACAGATTCATCTGGGAAGGAGCCAACGGAACTAGGACGATGCAGAGAGACTTTGAGCCAGTGGAGTCATCCGAGTCTTCAATCGTCTCTGCTATGTCAGAACACTTTCTCTTTTTGCCAATGGGCGCCACGCAAAATCTTCAGAGCAAGCCGATGAAAGCGACTGAGTCCTTGATGAATATTCAGCGATAGACACCTCCATCTCCTCATCGGCAGCAGTCCTAGCCATAGGAAGATCATCGAATGCAAAAGGATTGGTTGGGAGCTCACCGCTTTCTGGGAGAGGAGGAAGCGAAGACAGATGATCATAATCCTATATGACAGAAGACTAACAATAAAAAGGGAGGATACTTGTAAAAAATAAAAACGCATCCGCATAAAAAGTAAGGGGAAACAAGGAAGCCAATGGAAATTCACCTCTGGAAGGCGCTTTTTCTTGCCAAATGGCTCTACATGGCAATCAGAGGGAACCGAACTTTTCTTGGTCAGCGTGGTGAAGTTCCGAACCCTCTTTTCATAGACCTTGAGGGCACGATCATCCGGTGAAATTCTCATCGGGTATTTCTTGCCAGTATATGCCCACATACCAGAAAGCCTCACCTGAAGAGGCTGCACACAGATCTACAGAAAATATGCCAAGATTTGAAGTCCCGACAATTCCTTACCAACCTCGTGACGCAGTTTATCAATGCGGGCAAGAAGGGGTTCAATCTCCATCATTTCTTCAGGAGTTGGACGGTGATCCTAAGAATCGAGTTTTCGAAAGTTTTTTGGGGTCAAAAGGGGCTAAGCTAAAAGATTGACCCTCGACTTTTTGATCCTTGATGTAAAACTATTTGGTTTTCCACCCTTGGACGGAATCAGTGAGCTTGAAGTCAAAATAATCGACTTTGGAGCGAACAGAGAAAATAGTGCCACCAACATCATGAACAATGGTGTCGGTGGCATTCTGACAAACATAGAAGAAGTACTTCCACAGGAATCAATGGGGATGGATCCCGAGGAAGCATTTGCAAAGGGTAACAAAGCAAGCAACATGAAGGATAGAGTTGGGCATGAGCTCATCCAGCTGCATGCCATAGACAAATAGGAGACCTCAAAGAAATTCATGGACAAGGAGAGAAAGTCCGTGAAATAAAAAGGAGAGAAACATTACCCTCCACCTAGATTCGGGGATGGGAGCGGCTTCATCCCCTGGAAGCTTGAAGGTGCCTTCCCAAGATGGACGGAGTTCCGTGCCTCGTGCTAATCTCGAGTAGAGCACTTCGATAGAGCCCATCTTATAACCCTCTTCCTTATGGCCTTGGTGGCCGTAGCGGAAGTTCCTACCCTGCTCTTGCCCATGGTGATTGAGGAGCAGCACTAGCACGCGGAGGAAAGAAGGAGTAGGCCAGAGATGCAAAAACATGCAGGGCGCGAGAAAGAAGATGAAGCTAGCGAGGAGAAGGTAAAAGCAGTAAAACAAGTCACCTCTCCTTTAAAGAGACAAAGCACGCAACTCAGCCGTTTGATGTAAAATTGAAACGTCGGAAACACATAGATGGTGACGTGTGTTAGAAGATTACAAAAGGAAAAATCATAAGTAGTTATTACTATGGTAAAAATAGAGAAACCCCGCACGATGCCTCGATCTTCACACGGAAAAGGGGACGTGCAGTCAAAAATTCCGCTAAATACGCCACCCACGCGTCATCATTACTATTGCACGGTCCCATGTTTGAAACATCCCATCGAGACGCGTCTTTGGGAAACTACGGTGTAAATTTATCATCAGTGACGTCATACCATGCAAGTCACAAAGAAAACTTAAGCCCTATAAAAAGGGTAAGGACCCGAGGAAAAGAATAAAAAATGTGAGTCGAAGTAAATTCCTCAGCAAGAGAGATTTTGACGCTATAATCGAATACAAATATCTCAACTGTAGCCTCGGGGGTTACTCCTATTGGGAGCGTTGGGCGCACACCCGACAAAACACAAGGTGACATTATCAAAATAGTTACAAAATAAGTTTTCGAGCCTATCTCCCGATGAAAATAGCCGAACATAGCCTTGGGGGCTACTCCTATCAAGAGCACTGCCGCGCACCTGACGAAGAAAACTCGTTTGTTCCAAGGAAATACTCGAAGGTAAAATTATCCTCGTATGTTAAGATCAAAAAGTATTTGTATCCGCAAAATAATCACTCCTATCGGGAGCATCTACGGGAACTGGTAAACTTCACTAATTTCCAACATCCAAATAAGGAAGTCAATAAAATATATACAGAAATCTCGGATTGCGCCTGACACAAAAAAAATCTAAATGTCGTGTCCACGACATGAAGGTAGGACCCCATGATTCATCCTGTGTGGCTTAGTAATCGCACAAAAATACACTCTGCCAGTAAAATATCCGTATCAACGATACGATGAAAAATCCCAACGGACGTGTTGGGTACCCAATAAAATAGAACTGGAATTCAGTATTCGATAAGACCTCAACGACTCGAACTGAGTTACGCCAGTTATAATTCCGAATTCAGGCCTGGGGACCAGAATATGATGTAGGTCTACAATGTCTTTGCCCAGGAGAAATTAACTGATTGTCGACCCATCGGATGCATCAGGCCTGTTGTACCAAATCCCGATAAAATCATAAAAATCTCATAACATAGAAAAGATGAAAATATCTTTGAGACTCAACCAGAATCTGTGATTCAGGTAAAGTCTCAGGGGTTATTAACATAGGTATGATTACTCGGATACTTATGATTTGTTATCCTGGTTGTATAAAGGCTCACAACCATGAAGATTCAAGATGATGGCCCAAGAAGCATCTGACAAAAACCTTAGTTATATTAGTAAAGGAAAGATGAACCGACATTGTACTGGTATTGTAATTGAACATATGTAACCTATCCGTATACGATTTTGGGACCCGACCTATTATATATAGGACGGGAGAAGCCTATGAGGAGGTACGAAAAAACCCCAAGCGATCTGTAATAGCTTTGTTTATCAATAATCAGGCGACTTCGACTACCTTGTTTGCCTGACATCTGACAATATCCCAAGCGTTCTCTTTTTCATGAAACCCTAAGTCCATAACTTGTCAACACTCGGATTTTTAATCCCAGATGCCTGTTATGCCATACATCGATCTCAGTACTACCACTTTTACGAGACATAACAGATTGGATATCACAGTACATCATCCATTACAAACCATAATAAGGTCTTACACAAATAAAGGATCTCATGATCTAGTCTTAATACAAACAAGTAGCGGAATAAATAGCGTAGCGATGGGCTCCATCTTCAGTGTCACGGGCAATGCTGACGATGGGAGATGATCCTAGTTGTCGTAGCCGTCTTGCTATCCTTCTTTCGGATAGTCCTCCTCATAGTCTGGCCACGGGAATAGCCAGGGACAAAGCCATGAGTACTCTTTAAATACTCGCAAACTATCACTAACAAGTAAGGTAGTTCTAGTAGGAATGCTAAGTTCTAAGTTTATTTATAAAGTTAAGTTTGAAACCTAAGATGAGTTAAGAAACAAAGAAATATAAAATAAATTTCTAAATCACCTAAGTGGGAACTTAGTTGTCATAGTCACAACTCTGTTGTGGTCAAGTCATGTCACAATTCATTTCATAAGTCATTTTGAAAACATCTGACAACGGAATAGTATGGCCACTCCAACTGTCCATAACCATGGACGCGGCTATTCGAATAGTTTGACACTCTGCAGAGGTGGTACACTTTCACCACAAAATTCGATACATCTATCAGGGATAACCCTGAATCATCATACTTAGTATGTAGATAATCAAACATAACCTTTCCTTTACACACTCTAGTATAAGCACCTCTCCTATGAGCTTGGCCTCCCAGCCATGGCCATCTGCCATCCTGGGCACTGCATAGGTGAAAAACATTGAGAGGTAGCCTCAGCTCAAACCTCTCCCGCGAGGGAACTAATACTAATGCATATAAACTTCCGGCTAAGCCTTACCCAATTCAGGTATTGTGGTTGTACGGTAAAATTGGAATGGTATCGCATCCGAACCCAACCATCAGTTTTTATAAAGGAGCTAAGGCTCATGCCTCAACATCTTCATCATCATAAACCCTTTGTGTTTCTCAACACATGTTAAAACATCTAAATAGAATGACTCATCATCCCAAGGTTTTCATAATCATTTTCACCAAGTATTCCCATCTAAAGTGATCAATTTTTTTGGTTTAGCTCTAACTACTAAGTTAAGAGTGTTCACTAATGTGGGATGCTCATCTCAATCTCATGCCATAGAATGGCATCTAAGTCTAACTATATAGGCCAAGTTTTATACTCTTTATGCTATCTATAAACAAAGTAAAGAACTTTGGTAAAGTAAAATAAAGTAAAGCTTGTAAGTAAAACTTGGATTGGTATAAATCAAAAAGGGTATAACCAAGCATGCTTAAGGCATTTGCTCAAGTTAAGGTGGCAAGTGTTAACTTGCTTAGTTCTAGCTTGCCTTGGTTGGTGCAGTGGTTGAAATTCTCCTCGTCTTCTTCGGGGTAGAACTCCTCCTCCTCATAGACTTGGTCGGTACTATCGTCTATAAATACATACGGGATACACAATCACCAAACAATACTTAACTAGTCTATTTAGCACACTAAGGCACACACTTGATGATCTAGTATCATCACAATCATCACAAGATTTAATGAACTAGTTTCATTTATTTTATTTGAGAAAAGTAATTTCTACTCATTGAAAATAAATAAGATTTAATATTCTCCAATTAAAATATGGGATCATGTGGACACATGTCATCACCACATATTCTAATACATGGGAATGTGATTTAAATGTTGGATCACCTTTTATAAAGTTTAAGATTAATATTTAAATAATTTAAAGTGACTAGAAATTCCTATATAGCATTATTTTGGTACTAGTCCAAATTCACTGCATGCACACCTAAATATTATTACATATTTAGATAGGTATATTCAAATGTGATTTTTGAGAGTTGGAATCAACTCAAAAGCTATTATGGTTGATTTTTGAAAAATATTTGAATGTAGAAAAGTCTCTGCCTTATTATTTTTTCTATATGTGATCTATAACTCTAATTGATTTAAATCCAACAGACTTGGATATAGATTTTAATTATCTTTTCAACAAAATTTGAATCATTCAATTTGGTTAAGCAGAACTCTCTAAATTGATTTTCAAACTAGTGGACAGAAACTAGATTAAGTCTAAAATAGAAAAAATCTATATTTGAAATCTAGGGCCAGCGCGGGAACACTAACGGGCCAGCCCAGTGACACTCAGGGGCGCAGCGGGCAACTAACAAGGGGGTCCACACGTCAGCGGCACTTAAAACCCGAAGCGGTACAGGGCGATGTGGGTCGTGCGATTAGAACCTAGATCGACGGTGGTGGTTCATCATCGATGACGAACTGGTCGCCGGCGAGATGGAACCCTAGTGGCTCGGTGGGGGTGCAATGGGGCTTAGCAGGGCTCCAGCTAACATGGCGATAGGGGCGATCGAACGAGGAGACGACAGCGGGCTCAGGAGAGGTCACGGCAGCTCCTGGGGTGGACGAAATCGACGGGGCTCTTCCTCCTCTGCTGCGGCGGCTTCGGTGGAAATTCTGGCGAATGGCTGCTCGAGTGGTTCCGGCGAAAGGTGGGGAAGGATCAGTGGTGAGAGAGGAGTGTTGGAGTGTGGCGAATTGGTGCTGGGGAGGGCTCCTTATATAGGGTCGACGAAGCGGCAAAGCGGCATGGGCGCGGCTCGTCGGAGACGATGGTACAGGGCGCTAGAGGCATGGGCGGTGTAGGTGGACGGTGGTTTGCCTCCTGGAGATCAGCTACGACGTAAAGACGACGCTAGGGGCGGTGGCGTTTGGTCGGGAAATGGCGATGCTCTGCGTGATAGAGGTGGTGCTTGATGCAGCGTGCGGTAGCTGCTGGTCACGCGGCGGGGAGAGGGGTTGTCTGGGAGTGAGCTGGGGTTAAGGCGATGCTGCACGCGCAAGCTGGGATCGAGGCGCGGCTTGTGCGGGCCTGCCGGGGACGGCGCACTGGCGTGCTCCGTGCATGGTGCAGAGGCGGTGGGCGCGAGCTATCTACGGTGGTCCAGGGGCTGGCTGCGTCAGGTTAGACGGGGATCATGATCGAGGGTGTGGCGGAGCTAAGAGGCAACTGGTTGGTTTGGCACTGTGGCAAGCGCATTATCCACGTTCGGTGGCGACCAAGAACGGGCGGCGTTCTTGGCGGCTATGTAGGAGGAGGGGGATTGTCTGGGGGTTAGTTAGGCTAAGAGGGGACAGAGGAGAAATGCGAGCATTAAATGGGAGAAAATAAATCAATTGGCAACAGTAATAGTTAGGCCAATATTTTATGTCTGCCAACTGTTCGACAAAATGGCCGCAAGAAGATTTCATTTGAATTTTGAAATGATTTTTGGTGGATGTGTTCGTCATATGCTTAAGCATCTGTGGTTGCTTGGGATTGTCAAGGTGAACTTATTTGAGTGGTTTTTAAAAAAGTGTGATCTATGCACATACACTTGATTCCATTTTCAAATGCCATTTAAAATTAGTGTCTAAATGTTTTTGTAAGATTAGAAAATGGGCCTTGGTAGATCATTACTTGTAGTAGCAAGGGGTGCAAAGAGTTGAGAATGTTTCTGTTTGAATTTGACTTCTAGGAACACCTAAAGTGACCTAGTGGGTTCAAATGGCAAAAGTGACCATTTGCCTTTATTAATCTTATTTGATTTCTTTTGCTTTGGATTTTGTTTCTAAATGATCTAGATGATGTAGCATTCACATTTGAATCATTTTACAACCATTAGAACAATCAAACATGGCAATTACACACAATTCTATACTAATGGACAAACACATGCATCCATAATTGTTTTTAATAATAAAAGCTTTTTGTTAACCCTAAATTAGGTGATTTGGATCTTGATAATGTTGATTAAAGATTTGGGATGTTACAATAACCATGGGTATTGCCGAGGTTACCCCTCGTCAGTAGCCAAAACAGACTTCTGGGAGGTGGATTATTAGCCCCTGCCAAGGGCCGGATTATCCGCCCTAGCTCGATCGACAAAGAGAACGAGGCGCGTCACGCTGTATGAGGGCGGAATTTCCCTCGGATTATCCCCCCCTTTGGGATTTTTTGCAAAGGGAGCCAAGGCACGTCTAGAAGTAGTTAGGTTTGTTCGTTTGTCGTGTTTACTCTCTTAATAGTTAGGTTTGCATATAGGAAAATTCTCCGTAGTTGCATATCTAGAGAATTTACCTTTGTGACAAGCCTAAAATTGAAAAAGAATTAAAATTTGGAGTAACACCTATTCACCTCCATCTAGGTGCCCATACGATCCATTTCATGCTCTCTATGGATTTTGAGATCAATGTGCACCACTACAACAAGAGATACTATCTTGCAGATGGCATCTATCTAAGATGGTTAACATTTGCGAAGACTATCTTAATCCCGATGCTCCCTAAACATGCTCAGTTTGCCAAGGAACAGGAATCTTGCAGGAAGGACGTGGAGCGGGCATTTGGTGTACTTCAACATAGGTTTGCAGTTGTCTGGTTTCCTGCTATGACCTGGTCGAAAGATTAGATGTGGAAAGTGATGAACTATTATGAGACCTTGCACAACATGATTATTAAGGATGAGACAAAAGACCCAGTGTATTTGGTCAAGCAGGATCCCCTTGTAGAGCTTGATCACCAGGTGCCGCCATCGTGGGTTGCATTCATCGCCATGCTCAGAAGATCCGAAACCCGGTAGTGCATCAACAGCTGCAGGATGATCTGGTTGAGCACATATGGATACGCAAGGGCAACATGTATATGGCGAGCATGATCTGACCGAACTAGGCCGAACTATGCTGTATTTCGGTCTATACCGAACTATGATTAATTTTATACCCAACTATGTTTATTTCAATACCGAACATTACTCTGCCAAACTACGTCGAACTCTTGTTGATTTTGAGCCGAATTTAGAAAAAACCTGCTGCTTTTGCTTCGCCCCAGAAAACATCCCTAAGAACACGAGTGGGAAAACCCCTGTTCAAAATCTAAATATTACGGTGCTGGATTCAGTAGTGGAACGCCCAAGAACGGGTGGAGGTGCTCCGACGCGCCGGTTGAAAAAGGAAAGGGGCCGTGTCCTTCGTTTACATCCCGACTGCACCTAGGAATTCTGGATCCTTCGATAGAATCTTCTCCCTCCCCTACAACCTTCCGCTTCTCCTCCCCGCCCCCCCGTTTCAAATCTTCCTCGCCAATCTCAAAAAAAAAAAAAAACTTCTCCCCCGTTGCCACCACAATCATGCCACGCTTCCTGACTATCTCTTCCCTTGAAGAGCTGGAAGCACAGATCGCTGGCGACTCTGGGGAGGTGCCCGTACGCGTATTCATGCCGTCAATCACGAGATTCCAGGATTCGTCGAGGATTTCGAATTTTCTCTCCAAAAAGGTGTCTGATTCCCGGTGGAAGGTGGACGAGAAAATCACCGCCACCCTGGACCTCGCCTCCAACCGCTCCCTCGACCTACTCTGCTTCAAAAGGACGTTTCGCGGCGTCGCCATGGAGATCAAGAGTGGGCGGAAGATTGAGTGCTCCGAGCTCGTGGATCTGCGGAGGCATCTCTCCAGGATGGTGCCCTACTCGGAGAATGCGGGAGCCAAGAAGATTCTCGAAATGATCGTGGAAGGCCAGTACATCCTGCGAGTGCTCGGGGCAGAGGGGACGGGCAGCACGAGCCACGGGAGGACCGATCCTAACCACCAGGAAGAGCTCAAGGCCGCTGTAAACCCCGTCGGTGAAGCCAGCGGTTGCAAGCCCAAGACTGAAGAGAACTCCATGGGCGCTCACAAATCCGGCAACCGCTACAGTGACACTAGCAACACAGGCAGCAGTTCCAGTAGCCTGAATCAGCAGGAAAAGGAGGACCCCAATGCTATGACCCGCCCGTTGCAAGATGATCAGGATTCTAATGTTTGGTCCAGAATTGACAAGCTACTGGATTTGATTCAAGAGGTCCTAGATGGGCCGATCAACTTGCCCAACTCCGTAGGTACCAATTAATTCCCATGAGCAATTACATACGGTCAAGCAGGACAACAGGAGTTGAGTCTATAACTGTAGACATACTATTTCTGAAGTGTTACTTCTGATGGGTTACCATGCTCAATTTCATACAAACACCAGCCGGAGGTTTATGCTTCGTTACATTCTGAATCTATTGGTTGGTTTGTTCTTACTATGTTTAGCTGTTATATTTATGGAATTGGAAGGTGAAATAAAACCGGTTAGGTGCATCTGTTCATGTGAACATTATTTTTCTGGGAATTACAGTTTGGTGAACTTCGCATTGGTTTCCAAGTAGATTCAGGAACATATTATTGGATTCTTGAATTTTGGGATTTTGTCCTACCGTGCTATGTGTTTATGTTAACATATGCTTGTTCAAGCATGTTATTCGGTTTCACTTTGTTCCCTACATGATGGTGCGAAATTTATTATTGTTCCGCTCGTATTATTGTTGATAAAAAGCATGGTCTATCATATAATCAAATTTCTGTAAGGTCATATTGTACGTAGCTGCATGCTTATTTTTGTTTTTCTGAATCCGGAGTGGTCTTGCTTTGTTTATTTGGTAAAAGATACTGTATCATAAATGCTAAATTATAATAATATGCAAACATGGCATGTATTATAATGATGAGGACTTGGTTACCTTTGTCAAAATAGACGGGTCTACTCGGATACCCGAGGCCCTCGATCGATCTCATTGATATAGCGTACGTTGCGGTACGGAAGCTGTTACAGACCGGACTCCTAGTCATATATAGGATCGGACTTCTAATCCTATACACGTACAACTTCTAACACCCTCCTTTAATCACAACTTAGTCAAGTTGAGATTATGCTTGAAGTTTTCAAAACTACGAACAACAAGAGGCTTTGTGAAACCATCTGCTACTTACTCCTTTGAGGAAATAAATCTAATCTCCAATTGCTTGTTGAGAACTCTCTCCCTAACAAAATGAAAATCAATCTCAATGTGCTTTGCTCGTGCATGAAAGACCGGATTTGCTGACAAATACGTTGCTCCCAGATTGTCACACCACAAACATGGTGGTTGAGTCAATTTGACCCCAAGTTCCTCAAGCAAGGATTGTATCCATATTACTTCTGCAGTGGCATTGGTTACAGATTTATACTCTGCCTCCGTGCTGGACCTAGAAACGTGGCTTGCTTCTTGGCACTCCATGATATGAGATTTGGCCCAAAGAAGACTGCAAAACCTCCAGTTGATCGACGATCATCTATACATCCTGCTCAGTCAGCATCTGAAAATGCACTGACTAGTCTAGAATTAGACTTTATGAATGCCAGTCCAACCCCAACTGTGTGCTTAACATATCTCATAATGCGTTTAGCAGCAGTCAAATGCAGAGTAGTAGGAGCATGTAAATATTGACAAACTTTGTTTACTGCATAGGAAATATCAGGTCTCGTGAGTGTAAGATACTGAAGAGCACCCACCAGGCTCCTGTAGTTTGTACTATCCTCAGGACCCAGCAATTCTCCTTCATGTGCTGTAATTCTTTCTGACGAGGATAACGGAGTGGGTGCACCCTTGCAGCCTGTCATACCAACTCTTGCAAGAACATCTGAGCATATTTTGTTTGACTAAGTACTAGTCCATCATTAATTTTTTGAACTTCAATTCCAAGAAAATAGTGGATATTCTCAAGATCCTTAAGGCAAACTCCTTGTTCAAATCCTTCAATAAAGCATCTGTCGCAGCTTTTGAAGAGCTAGCAACTATAATGTCATCCACATATATGAGCATAAAAATTGTGATATTGGACTTATGGTAGATGAACAAAGACGTATCTAACTTTAAAGCACTAAATCCAAGACGAAGTAACTGAGAACTCAATCGAGAATACCAAGCTCGAGGTGCTTGCTTCAAACCATATAGGGCCTTGTCAAGTTTGCATACATAGTTCGGTCTCTTCTTATCTTCATAACCTGGTGGTTGTTTCATATAGACCTCTTCTTTCAAAACACCATGTAAGAACGCATTTTTTATATCTAGTATGCAAAACTCCATCCCTGAAAAGCAAGTGCCGGGACAAGAAACGATAGCAATTTTAACAACAGGACTAAAAGTATCCTCGTAGTCTATACCATACCGTTGTTTGAAACCTTTAGCTACAAGTCTGGCCTTGTATCTGTCAACATATCCATCAGCTCTTCTCTTAATCTTGTATATCCATCTGTAGTCAATAATATTTGTACCATGCCGAGGTGGTACCAATCTCCATGTTTTATTTTTCATGAGTGCATCATATTCTTCATGCATAGCTGTTTGTCACTTTGGATCTGCTAAAGCAGTTGACAAATTAGTGGGTTCATCAGTCGAGGTTGAAAGGCACCATCGAACAGTGCCGTCCTTGTATTCGCGAGGCTTATGGATGCCTTTTGACGCGCGTGTAGTTGGTTTTGAAGAAGATGCCACAGGCTGTGCAACACGGGAGCTCGGATCAGAAGATCGTGTCCCCACGTCGCTGTCAGACCCGGCTGACGCGTTGGGACTGGTCGCAGTCGGGGTGGCCACACCCGATCCAGAGGTGGGCGGTGTGTGGAGTTGCGCGGTTGGGGACACAACATGAGAACGGCTGGATGCAGAAGATCCGGGCGAGGAACCAGGAGAAACTCCCTCAGCGCGCGTGACGCAGCGACCGCGCGAGTCAGGCTGACTTGCTGAGCGACGTGAGGTCGTGTCATACTGGCGTGGGAACTGATTTGAGTCAGATGGCTGCACCGATCCTGGAGGTGATGCTCCCAGGGAATCAATCTCGTGTGCAGCATCGTTGTCTTCTTCCTCTATGATTGCATGAGAGCTGTTTTGCCTGTTGTGAGGTGTATTTTGACCCAAATTTTCAACAGGCTGTTCCGTTAAATCCTGGAGAACAACAGAAACAGGTCTAGGGCCTGGGTTAGTAGTATGAGTATTTTCCATAGAAAAGTCATCAACAAATTCATTCCCATGTTCAAAATTATGAAGAGATTGATCTAGCAAGAGAATTTCCTTTCTAAGAAGGGCACCTGCATTGGGATGAAGCAATTGGAAAGGAAAAATGTTTTCGTCAAAAACAACGTCACGAGAGATATATACTCGACCAGTAGAAACTTCAAGACATTTGACACCTTTATGACAGGGACTATATCCTAAAAAGACACATTGCGTAGAGCGGAAAGCAAGTTTACGTTTGTTATAAGGGCGGAGATTGGGCCAGCATGCGCACCCAAAAACACGAAGAGACTTGTAATCAGGCCGAGTTCCTAAGAGACGATGAATAGGAGTATCATGACAGATGACTTTGCTGGGTAGCATATTAATAAGATATGTGGCTGTGAGAAAGGCTTCATCCCAAAATTTTAGAGGCATGTGAGCATTAGCAAGTAAGGCAAGACCTACTTCTACTATATGGCGATGCTTGCGTTCAGTAGAGCCATTTTGTTGGTGTGCATGAGGACATGAGACATGATGGGCAATGCCTTGGGTTTGAAAGAACGAATTTAGTTTAACATACTCCCCTCCCCAATCGGATTGCACGGTAAGAATTTTCCTATTAAGTTTGTGTTCAACGAGCTTTTGAAAGTTCACGAACACAGAGAAAGAATCAGACTTTTTCTTAAGTAGGTATATCCATGTGAACTTGCTATAATCATCAATAAAGCTTACATAATAGTCATGGCGACCAACAGAGATGGGAGCTGGACCCCATACATCAGAAAAAACTAATTATAGAGGTGTTGTAGAAACACTTGTCGATATAGGATAGGGAAGCTGATGACTCTTAGCCATTTGACATGAATTACAAATTGACTCGATACTAGAACCTCTAACATAGGGGAGTTTATTTTTACTAAGAATTTGACTAACGATGGCCAAAGATGGGTGACCAAGGCGACTATGCCACTTCGCTTGAGAGGGCTTGGCGGCGACAAAAGCATGCTTCTCGGACTCTGGGGACGACACCAACGATGAAATAAGGGGATAAAGGCCACCAACACATCGTCCTCTATGAATGGTTTTCCGTGTGACCTGATCCTTGATCAAAAAGAAGAAGGGATGGAACTCTATAAACACACGATTATCATAGGTGAAACGATGAACGGAGAGTAAATTTTTTGAGGCATGAGGGACATGGAGAATGTTACGAAGGCGGAAATTTTGAACAGGGTTGAATGACCAACATGGGAAATAGTCATACCTTGCCAATTGGCCGTGTTAACCTTGTCATAGCCCCTGTAGTTGTCGCGGATGGTCAAGTTGTTGAGTTCACCAGTAACATGGTGTGTAGCACCTGTATCAGAGTACCAGTTTGTGTCCACACCATACGATGCTGCATTAACCTCCTTGTCATCATGTGAATCATCGTCGTCATCCTCAAAGCGCCACCAACAATCTTTAGCGGCATGTCCTTCTTTATTGCATATTTGGCACGTGATGTCCACCCACGGTGTCGAGCGTCGGCGGCCACGGCCACGACCACGCCCTCCTCCTGGAGGTGTAGCACGTCCACCACCACGTCCTTGACGTGGACGGTCATCTCGGCGTTCATGACGGCGATCGTCACGACGATCGCCATGGTAGTCGCTGCGGTCGCCACGATATTCGCTGCGGTCGCCACGGTAGTCACCATGACCGCCTTTATTGCCACGAGTGCGTCGCTGGCAGGAAGCAGCGTTAGCAGAGGTCTCAAAGCCACTGCCAGGTTGTCCAGCAAGCATCTCCTGTCATTGATCATAGGCGTGGATATGAGAGAATAGCTCACAAAGTTTGAGTTTGCTAGCCACGATCCCGATTGCAGCAACGAAGGAGTTGTAATCTGCGTCGAGGCTGGCGAGGATGAACGAAATTAATTCATCATCTGGAACCGGGCGCCCCACAGCGGCAAGGTCGTCCGCGATGGACTGCATCTTGGACAGAAACGCCGCAGTGCTTGGGAGTTGATGTCGTTTCGTGTTCGCCAACGCAATTCGAAGGTTCGTGACCTTAGATTGATTTTGGGAGGCAAACATCTCTTCCACCGCTTGCCATACTCCGGCTGAATTTTCAATCCGGATGACATGAGTGAGGATTTCCTTGGACAAGGACTTGAGGAGATAGCTGAGTACGGTCTGGTCCCGGGATACCCAGGACGCGTACGCCGGGTTGGGCACCATCTGCGGTGCCGTCTCTTTACCGGCAGCGTTGGTAGCGTCAGGATCGACGGACAATGTCTTCGGAGGAGCAGCGTCCGAGCCATCCAGGAGACCGACAAGCTGGGCACCGCGGATTGTGGGTAATACTTGTCCTCGCCATAGCGGGTAGTTGCCGCGCGTCAGCTTGTTAGACGGGGGTTCGCCGAGGTGGATCACAGGGCCCGAGCTCGAGGAAGTGGCCATGGCGATCGGGCGGTTTTGGGTGGGCAAAAGCGGCGACGGCGGAAACTTCTCGCGATCAGGTAGATGTATCGGAAGAGGGGCTCGATACCATGTCAAAATAGACGGGTCTACTCGGATACCCGAGGCCCTCGATCGATCTCATTGATATAGCGTACGTTGCGGTACGGAAGCTGTTACAGACCGAACTGCTAGTCATATATACGATCGGACTCCTAATCCTATACACGTACAACTTCTAACAGCCTTATCTAGAGGACTAGGCCTTAATCTATATGTTTTGTTCTTTAGAAAGAGAGAACACATTTCTACATAAGAACTTCAGTGTTACCTCTCCTAACTCTGTTCTCAAACCAGTCCCGTGACAATGACTTTACACTCCGTGTTTCCTGACTTGGTCTTTATATTTTGATCACTGTGTTGGCAATTTAATTCCATTTGATATTTTCCTTTTCTCAATACTGGAAGTAAGCTGCTGGTACATTTTTAGCGGACTTCAGAATTTGATGCTGATGCATTAGCATTAGATAGGTAGGTACTGTGATGCTTCTTCCCTTTACTAACGCATGTAGTAATCAAAATCAACCGGAGTCTGTTACTGCAGCACTATTTCAGTTTCTCATTAGCTATGGTGAATGTGAAGTCGTATGATTTGAATCCTGTCAGCTCCTGTATGTATAAATATCATCCTATTTCTTCATTCCAAACTAAACAAAAGGCTCCACTGTTTCTTAATCATCGCAAGAATAGTGCACATTCAGTTTGCTTGGATTTTACCTTTTCATACTTTATTTAAGACGATGCATTTTTTGCTTTCCCTGTTCTATGCCTTTAGCATGCTTCGTGCGTATTAATAGATTTTTCTATCGCTTTCCTCTTCATTACCAGCTGGGGTAGAGATATGCCCATACCAGATTTTTCGTCTTTCTTTCATGTGCTATGTGCACCATTGACATATTGCCTAAAACATTTACCAATCTTTACTTTCTGTTCTGTCTTATTTGAGAGTATGCCTTGTTTCTTTTATGTTACATTGTGCTGTTAATTTGCTAATACTACCTTGGTTCCTTAATATGAGATGTATTGGAAGTTCAAATTGAATTGCCAAAATGTCTTATATTTTGGAACGGGGGAGTAATACATTGCTGTCAAAGTAAAAAAAAAACTGGAAAGATCTACAAATTGTCATTTTCTTAACTTTTATGTTGTACACCATAGAAAAAATTAAATTGGTAAAGAAAGAGTATAGTCTCATCTTCGGTCATATTCTGCTCTCTTCACGGGCTCTACAGAGTATGTGACCTGCACATATAAACCATTGCACTATGGTCGTATCTTAGTTTGATCCAGGCTGCTTGGCATATGCTAGTCATTTAATTAGTACTACGGACTTGTCTAGCTTATTTCTTTTGGTTGGAAGTAGTATAGACTTCTTGGTTAGCTGTTACCTGGTAGGTTTCTTTACAAATTGTGCTAGAATTTATTTTGTGCACCTGTGTAAACATGGCTGTTCCAGTTTCGTCTTCCAGTCACCGCGCCGCTAACCTTAATTTGTGCACTGGTGCTTTTTGTGTAACTAGCACAGAGCATGTGCAATGCTACGGAACCTCAATAAAATTAATTCAAACTATGAAACATGATCGTCCGTTGCAACTGCATACATAGAAAAACACATAATCATCTTCCTTCCATTTTGCTCCCTCTTTTCTTATTCCACGGGCCATGGTTCAGTAAGATCATTGTGAATTTGCCTCTCACTTTAGAGTTATGAAAATTCTGACAGGAAAAAAACATCGTTTCGAGGACAATGGATTAAGAGTCGTGCATCAAGATAGCATAAGCTAATCATGAAAAGCCTAGATAAAGGTGATGCGTTTTATAATACACTGAAATTTGCGCATTTAGAAACCTATATTTCATCTGTACGATATCCTGCAATCTGCACCATTAAAATGGTACCCCGTGCTAAATAAAATCTCATAGCAACATCGGGAGAAAAAATAAATAAATTCTCATAGCAAAGGTCGTTGCGTATTGCGGAAATCATTGAGCTTCAATGCGTCACCGAGCACTCCACAGTCGGTGAACCACCTGACCTCACTCGTAGAAGGCCTTCGACCCCCTCGGTATTGGGAAGTAGAGGAAACAAAGAAAACGACAAATAACCTAGGGAAAGTTGGGATGTGGATGCGCGCATCTACTCGATCATCTTCTCTGGTAAGCATAGTACTCCCTCCATCTCAAAATAAACGTCGAAGATTGATACGCATATATCTAGGTGTAGTTAAGTGTATAAGTAAATACAAATTTAGATAATTCTATAACATCTATTTCAAGATAAAGAAAGTAGATAGAAATTCGAATAAATCATCAGCGATGAGTTGGCATAGGAAATGCGTTGCGACCCCTTCGAACATCCGCTCCAATGGCCGGTGGTGTCGAGACCTTCACCAAAAATATTAACTATAATTTTTTTACGTATGGTGCTGTTCTGTGAATTTGTTATAGAATAAAAGCACGAGATCTTGCTAGTTTTGATTTTCCTCCTCGAAACAGGCTTTCGCTCAGCTTTATAAATAAAGCACACAGGTGAGACCGCTGTTAGGCCAGACAGCACAACGCCCAAAGGAACAAACACCACAGGATACAAGGCGCTAGAGAGAACCCAAGCCCTACACAAAAAGGAAGAAGAAATAAAAGAAAAAGAAAGCCGAAAACGGCGGTGTGCCGAAAACGGAAACAACTCGCAACCGGTGCGCCCCCCAGATAAGTACCACCACATAACCCACAGTCCAAAACGCCTGCGTACCAAGACAACACCTCCAAGAAGGGGAGTGACGACGACGACACTGCTGTCCGGTCGGGGCCTAGGGTTTCGCCCCGATACGCAGCGGGGGTGGGGAAGGGAGGCCCCCGACACCCTTCAAGAAGGAAGGTGATACCACAGGCGTCCACTGCGGTGTCAATAGACAAGGATTTCTCCCGACCCCTCTAGACCCACCCGCCCGAGCACTTTGAAGGCTCCACCAATCACGTCACCCACGAGCACGCACCACCCTGGTCTTGAGGTCGCCACCGCTGTCACACCAAGAGCCACAGAGCAAAGCCGGTAGGTCGAAAGAGCGGAGACTTCGGCGATGGCCGGCATGCCAACAGCACGCGGGAGGAAACTACCTCCACCACCAATAGGTGGTAGCCGACCGGATGCAGCAGCAGGACAAACCAGGCCCTCAGGCCCTCAGCAGGACCAACAGGTGCTAGTTTTGATTTTACCTCCTTCTAATAACCTCCGATCCAAATTAATGTTCTCACATTTGTCTAGATTTAGATGTATATAGTCATGTTTTAGTGTTAGATACGTTAAATCTAGCCAAATCTGAGAAAAATAATTTGGATGAGAGGGAGTATATTAATTAGGTTCTCATTTTTATTTAATAGTCTCTTATTATAATACCCAATGCTCTAATTGAGGCCAAATCGTTAGAGGGCCCACCTAGCAGGAACCCACCCACTGTACGATCCATCCCAAATCGCCTCCCATGAAATCTTCTTCTTCCCCAAATTCTCTCTTCCTGTATTTTCAATTTCTCTCCAATTTCTGAATTGGACACCAAAGATTGTATCAAATCAAGAGAAACTAAAATTTGGAAGCCCAAATACACCGCTTATCCCATTCCTCCATTTAGATTTTGAGCTCGAGCTCATGGATTGTGGATCAGGAACAAGGCAGAAGGGAAATCCGGGGACGGTGCAGGATTGTAGCTGGCCGCGAGATAGGACATCTTCACCTCTTATTCTCTCAGATTTTCGTTGGGTCATCCCCGACAACTCAATCCTTCTCGAGTGGATCTCAAGGCCCGAGCACCAGCAGCAGGTAAGGACAGATTCAGTGGTTGGAGCCGTGCTGCTCGGATTAGTCGATGGTCAGCTGCCTCTCTCGACTTTCCCGGGCGGCGTGGATCCTCAGCTCAGTCCAGCGCTGCTCTAAATCTTATGGACCAGCTCTCCAGCTTCGGTTCTCACAGGTAGGCGCTGGAAGAAGTTTGGCGGTGCAGGGGAAAGGAGAAGAGGCATCGACGCGCTCGAGCGCGAGCAGAGAAACTCGAGTGGCAGCGGAAATGCGGGGCATCGGGGGGCAGGTGGAGATGGCGACGCAGCTCGACAGCCATCGGCGGCACTGGGCCGCATCCAGAGAGATAGAATCGGGGGCAGAATCGGAGGCAGGGTCGCTCGGTCGGCGCGAGGAGAAAAGAAAAAGGAAATAACGGTTCCGTGGCATTGGAGCGTTATATGGAACTCTGTGGGAGGGTAAAACCGTCTAAAAAAGACTGGTTGACAGAAGCGTTTTATATTTTATCTTTACTAGCATAAATGCCCGTACGTTGTAACGGAAATATAATAATTTATGGATAAAAATGTTGATACTGTCTAAATTTTCCCAAAACCGGTCAATCCAAAATTTTGCCATTCTTTCTTGAATTGGTCCATCTCTTTTAATGGTTCCATCTCAATTCACAGAAATCTATAACTATTTAAAAGAGAACAGAAGAAGAATAGAGACTAACATTTCACAAATTGTCACTTGAAATAAAATGTACAATCTCCTTGGAGCCTCTTAGAAAAATCTAATCTTATTCCGGCATCAATCTTTTCCCATTGATTTGTTTGGAGGCTGTCAGGTCGAGTGAGCAGAGGACATGTAAGTCCGAGCCTCCGAGAGTGCGATCAGGGTAGTTGACATATGACTCATCTTTTTCGACAAACGTCGACGAAAGGAAACATTCTCATCCAAGAATTTAACAAAAATGTTTACGGGTTGTTACAGGCTGATTTTTATTCATAATTCTTACGCCATGGATAAATATTACTATACAGTGATAACTCTGTAGCTTGAATCTTCTCTTTAGAAAAACTGAATTGAAGCTAAATAAAAGATGAAGCCAAATAAAAACTGAATTCAGAATTGTTTCACAACAATGCGTTCGCCAAAATAGACTGCGCTTATGGAGTGTACATAATCGAGCAAATTCACTCGAAAAGACAATATTCAGTGGTAAGCGGAGAATTAGGGATAAAACAGTCGCATAATTCATTCCCTAGATCGAGACCATACCATCAGTGTAGTGGGGCATGTAATTATTACATGATCATCATTCATAGGTGAAGCAAAGCCAGGCTTTTGTTGGTCTTTGTGGTCACCTCTCTGAAACCATCGAATGAAACCTAATCTGAGCGAGTCACACGATCTAATACACCATCCGTCCAAATATTTATTTGGATTTGTCAGATCGATATAGGTGCTTCCATATCTAGAAACCCAATTCCTGTGCGAGAAAAACCAACAGGCATAACGTGGCAATTTTTAAGGGCGCAAAGCCGATTTTGTATCTACAAAGCAAACTTGACGGTCTTGTTCACGTTTCAGGTAGGCATAGCTTGGCGTGGTGGAGCATTTCTAAACTGTAAAGCTCGGCCGCATATATCTCCTGAAGAAAAGAAAGCAATGGATTACCAAACGGCGCCTGCTGGAGAGCTAGGAGACATGGTGGAGGCTGTGCTGGGCGTGCTACTCCGGCGCGAGGCTGAGGGAGTTGGGGGCTGGGATGGGCGCGCGTCACCTGTCAGAGGTCAGGAACGGCGCGGAGGCTGGTCTGGACGCGCTCGGCCGGCGACGGAGAAGAAGAAATTGTGAAATCAGCAGCAGTGCCCGCCCCCTGCTCTCGCCCTTGGCCGATTCCAGCCGCCGTAACCCCCGACTCCGGACACCCGCCGCCTGCACTGCCTCCTCGCAAGCGCGCCGGAACCGACGCGACGCGCCTGGCAAGTTCCTGCTGCCTGCCTTGTCTGCTCCTCTCCCGGTAGCTGGCTCGATATGGGAGGAGTTCGGCGGGCAGAAACATTTTTTTTTTACTTACCGGTGGTGCTAGGGGTAATAGGTGGTTTAGTGGAAAGATAAATCTGTCCAGAAGTGTTGGACCGGAAGAAACAATCTGTCCTTTATTATTAGGTATAGATTATTAGATATAGATATAGACTATATTAAATAGGAGTTGGTGATCGTAGGTCACCACTCGACAGTTTGACGTCAAACATTGGAAGAGGCAGGACCGTCTGATCTAGATCTAATGGGTAACGTGAGTCTTCTCAATACTTGCTTAGTTAATTATACGTCTCTGCCACCTATAAGTGGAAAATGGCCATTCAGAATTCACGCACAAAAGAAAGCAGCCGGCCAGGCCACGTACCACAATAACCCAAACACCACAGACAGCACACCCGCACACGAGACTGCAACCCCCAGCGCCGCCAGGGAGAAACCCAACCTCGATCCCCAACCTCGCTCGCTCGCCTCCATGAACTCTCGAGCACCCGTCACTCCTCCCCGGTCCGCCTCCCTCACCGCCCAGTCCGCCATCGCCTCGCCCCTTGATCCAGCGTGCGCCGCCACGTGGCCCCCTCGCCACACCAGCACGACGCTTTCCTGCGTCCGCGAACCCTTCGCCGCCTCCCGCGTCTCATCGAGGTCCTCTCCCGCCCTCTTCGACGACGCTTCCTAGGGTCTGCGATGCTGCGTTCTACGCCGCGTTGACGAGCCCGACCCCAACCCTGACCCTAAGGCCTCCGCGGGGAGGTACACGCAGATGCTGCTCGCGATGGCCGCCATGGGTTCCTGCAGTGGCCCCTACGGTCGCCACCCGGCTTCATCCTATAGCAGCTGCGCTTCGTGGAGCGCCGGATCGCTCATCGAGCACTGCCCAGCCTCTCCATCCCCCATATGTAGCCCCGTCAGCAGCAAATTGGGCGACAGCTATCGGGACGACGGGGAGTTCCCCGACGATATTGACATATCCTCGTTCGTCACGTCACGGGAGGTCAGTTTTTCCGTATTCCCGGTGCCCTTTCGCATTGTTCCTGGCAGGTTCTCAAAAAAAGGGAGGTAACTCGAGAGTTCTTGGTTCTTGATTATTAGCTCTGCACATGCAGTTCATCAATCGTGTTGGGCTCCATTTATATTCCTAAATTAATTCT
Source organism: Avena insularis (assembly GCA_023614405.1). Classification (NCBI taxonomy): domain Eukaryota; kingdom Viridiplantae; phylum Streptophyta; class Magnoliopsida; order Poales; family Poaceae; genus Avena; species Avena insularis. Next base: position 256,671,931 of record CM042690.1, on the reverse strand, counting down.
TGTAGCAGCAGTGGTTTCTTGGTTGTTCTTGTATTGGTCCTAGGAACTAATGCTTCTACAAACGAATGCTCAATTCCAGATTATTTGTGTTAGAGTTTTAGTTGGATTCTTGATTGATAAATGTTTTAGGAATTGATTGGAAGTTCAAGAATAATTAACTGTTGATTAAGAAAGGATGCACATTTGTGATTTCGGTTTGTTGCTAAGTTTTATCTTGCTGAATCTTGAAATATGATAAGAACAGATACATGTATGTATGTAAGCTTGAGTTTAGTTCATTACGCCTCCTTATGGGACCTATCATCTATGCATGATTGTAACCAACAGAGCCTCTGTATGAACATTGTCATGTTTTTCTCTGGAGAGACATTTAATAAATCAATAGAAGGTTCCTCAACACTATATCAAGATCTCCTGTTATTATGGGTAGCACTCTATGTTAAAATGATACATGACTCCTGGGCTGATCAATCAGTGTCATCCCCACATTCATATCTTTATTATTAAATGAGAGTTGGTGATCGTAGGTCGTCCTCAAACATTAAACATCTGATACATCCTGACCGTCCAAACTGTCTCATCAAACATCAGAAGAATCTTAACCGTACAATTTTCCCTCACTAAAACAGGTAAGGAAATATGGAATGTAAACACCGGTTAATACCAATTTATGAAGACGCCAATCACGTTTATTGAAAATAAGGAAAGTAATCACGGCCAGCGCATGGACTTGCCACCACCGTCCCATCGTTTTTCTTGGTACGTCGCCCCTGCTCCTCTCTTTTTTTACGTGCGCCCCTACTCGCCATTGGTTCTTCCATTATAAAATCAAATATTAAATGCCAAATCTTCCTAATTAACATTTATTTCTACTTGCCAAAATCTCCAGGTACCGTATGAAATCTTACGGTACCAAAATCAATCGAGCGCACTAACATATCAGGTACTCAGTTGGCAAAACAATCCTTGCCTGCGGATCTCCATCTCCTCCGGGATCATCAGTCACATTTTTTGGTTTGTACGTCATGGCGAACGCTCCATGTTTGAGTTGCCCGGCCATTAATCCTCTCCTAATTTCTCTCCATGAACGGATGGCTGCTCCAACCCAGTTTTGTGAGGATCAGGGCGAGGAGAAATGGGCGCACGACTGGCTAGCTCTCCTCCGCCATGACCGTCGTGGAATCCGCGCACACCTTCTGCATCACGAGTGCTCCGGATCCTCCACAAGAGAGCACGCAATGGCCAAAAGCTGCGAGGTCTGGCATCTAAATTCGCGGGGCAGCCGATGCAGCGCTGCCTGAGGTCGGCGGTGGGCGGTGGCTAAACTGCGGTACCTCTCCCCTGTTCCCTCTCCTTCCATCCGCTCTCTACTATCTACACTCATATCTCTATCTCTATCTGATTTCCTGGGTGTACAATGCAGGTGTTATGTCGGATTGACTGTGGGTGGATGAGCGTAGAGCAGGATGTGTGGATGGACCTCGCTCAGAACCACCTCAGCCCTCAAGACTCAGCCATGAGGTTGTTGCGTGTCACCAGCTCCTCCAAGAATACAATGATTATATCTATCCCGTTGCTCCAGTGACCAAGGTGAGGAGAAATTCCAATTTCTTCTCTTTTTCCTATTTGATTGATATGAGATTTTCTTATGTGTTGAATTTAAATCATTAAAGATACTCCCTCCGTGCAGAAATAAGTGATTTGACTTTTTTTAGATTCGCATGTATCTATACACCAAAACATATCTAGATACATGTGAATCTAGATAAATGCAAGTCACTTATTTCTGGACAGAGGAAGTACATGTTTCTACACTAACAGAGCACACAGTAGACAATCCATTGAACAGATTGCAGGTATTGTTTGTTCCTAAGCAATATTCATGCATGGTAAGGCTGTATTCATTAGTATCCTTCATGTTTGATCGATTGAGATGGCTCTATTGTATTTCCAAGTTAAAAGGTAATGGTAGAAAGAAGATTTTTATGATTTTTGTGATATTAGGAATAACGGACCATCAAACCATGATATGTGAGAAAGGATCCAACCTAGCCAGGATCAATAAGTAATCGAAGAGCTTAATGTACAGTTCTTTGTTAGGTGCTTTCCTGCGAGTCTGTTTCTGATGTCTATGTTTCATAAATTGTATGGATGCACACGCTAAATATAAGATCGATGCAACACATCCATATTTTTCTTGCATTGTATATGCGCATTTTTAAGGAGGTTTTTTACCTTTGTAATAGTTAACTTAGAAGTATTCAAACCTGGATCGTCAATTTGTCAGGACCATCATATTTCAAAATATTAGATATAGCCATTAGATTTCTACTACGGTTGGAGGGAAGCAAAGAAACGCCTATCCTTTTGTTTATGTAAAGTTCATGTCTGTAAGGGTCTCTCACTCCTAAAAGGTGAAACTGAAGCAATATATGTATTTTTAAAAATTGATTTGTGTCTATACTTCAGTAGTGATTCTAATATATCAGTTCCTACGGCTAAATGGCTGATAAAGCATGTAGTATTGTCTTGATTGTATTGTATACTAATTTCCACTCCATCTATTGACTTCCACAATCATTCGATCATTTTCAATCCCTATATATATTGCTATAAATAATCGTGTTTTCACTGAATCGCATGAATGTTGTTTCCTTTTGTTTTTCCAACACAGTATAATCATTATTTTTTACTTCCTTGATCCATGGAAGGCGGTCATATTTCTGTTTTTTACATAGCAATTTTAACTTCCCATGTTAATTTTATCCTATATTAAGACATTTCAGGAAGCATGGTGGCAAAATTGGCAGATCTGGTTCTTCAGCATCCAACTTCGATGGAGAACATGGACACTCCAGTACCTCAAGTAAGATATTTTTATATTTAAATATTGATACAAATTTAATTCTACATTTAGTGATACAAAATAATGTTGTGTAAAGACTCACGTACTTGAAAAAAATGATAAATCAAACTTCAGCTATATACTTTTCATATACAAATAGTGCCAAAAAAATGTGCTGCCTCATCTCGAAGTTGTCACCACACAAAGCTATTTACTTTTTTTTTTCTTTATTAAGTTTTTGAAAACAGTTGTGGTCAAAGAGTTGATGGTTCAACTAGAAGCAAGTTACTTCATGTGAGGAGCCAGGAGGATATTTTTATCATGAGTAAATAAACAAATTAGAGATTTAAAGTCTTTCATTGTAGAACATATTTTATTTCATTTTGTCTCTTTTGGATCATCAGGGCCCTAATTTTATGTGTGGTCAGTTTACCTTTAGTTTCGTTCAAAATATTTCTCAAGATAATCTTGTTGTCATTGGGCACGAGCATTCCGACAACATCTCATATAAGTTGGCGTTGTTTCACGGTGGAGAAATGTGCAACGAGAGTGAAGATCTCCTGTGGCATATATTTTTTCAATCTAGACAGGGACAAAGCTGCGACATCTATTTTGAGACGGAGGGAGTATATGATAATTCCCCTCCGATTTTCTCTAGAAGTGTCTTTGTCATCATCAGTCTAAGAGATGTGCATGGAAAATGTTCATGCTATGTTTGCGGGGCTGCAATGATCTTTTGATTGCATATTTCTACTTTTTTGGTACCATAGACAAGCTTTTCAGGAGATATGCCCAGACAAGTGCGGAGACAATCATAGAGCCTGCTCATTGGATAAAGTCACAGACCAACGATGTCATGACTAAGGCGAAGCAATGCAGTCCTAACAATATAAGGGGATATTTTACACATTGCACACACACTTGAAGCCATCTCTGGGATAAGAGTAAAGTGGAATCTTAGTCATCTCTAAAAATGATATAATTGTCGGACTGTTGGTTTCCATGCACATTATTTTGATATATATATATATATATATATATATATATATATATATAAAGTCAAATTACATTTTTCAGTAAAGTGGAATCTTACTATTTCAGAATATCACATGGCTAACTTTTTTGATACATGTAAACTAAATGTCTAATTTGTCTATATTTATGATAAGAAAATAATTTATTGCTCCGTGGCAGCACTCACCTAGTTATTAATAGGTATAGACTAATAAAATACCCATACGTTGCTACGGCCAAACAAATTTGGGGATATATCTGCGATTAGTATATCAGTTTCTTAAAGTTGCACAATCCTGTAATATCAAAAAGCCACAAGCTGAATCGCACCAACAAACCGCTCAGTCCCACATTCTCCCAAAAATTACTTAAATAGATGTAGCAATTCAGACCAAGTACATCGAATTTCCTTATATAAAAAATATGCTACACTCATGTTCCGTGGAATAAATGGGATAGAATGACATAGGGCAATGAGGTTGCCATAATGTTTAGAAAAATCATTATATTTTTTTTAGAGCAATCGACTGGAGTGCTGCCTTTTCTATTAGAAGAGGAAAAAAACCGACACAGTACAGAGAGGCAAGTTTAGATTATAGTGGAAACATGCCAAAACCATCGACGGCCAGTTTATGAGGGAAACCGGCGGAAAACCAAACAACTCAGCGCCACACACCGACCCCGAGGCCACGCACCACGCGAGCTGACGATTCATCCGCCCAAGCAAGAAGGCGTGCCACTCAAAGTAGAGAGATTCGGAGCCGTTGATGCACTCGACGATCGACGTAGAGCTCGTTGAGAACCCCAAGAGGAAGGTATGATGAGTACAACAGAAAGTTTTCCCTCAGTTATGAAACCAAGGTTTAATCGAACCAGTAGGAGCAAGGAAACACCCCAAAGGTGTTACTAGCTGAGCTTTGGCGAAGCGCTACGGTGCTAGTAGCAACATGAAGAGCTGCACAACACAACCACAGAACTTTGTCCCCAACTTGCGATGAGGTTGTCAATCTCACCGTGTTTTGCGGAAAACAAAGGATTAAACGTATCGTATGGAAAGAAGTAAAATTTTGCAGAAAGTAAACACAAAGCAGAAACAGATTGTAGATTGTATGTAAAAGACAAGGACTGGGATCCATAGTTCACTAGAGGTGGCTCTCCTTAGATAGATAACATGCTGGGTGAACAAATTACAGCGGGGCAATTGACAAACACCGAGAAAGCAATACATGCATATACTAATCATCTTGACTCCTTTAAGACTTGATTGGGCAATACAACATAATACATAGACCGCCATCCAACTGCATCTATGACTAATAATCCACTTTCAGGTTATCATCCGAACCCCCTCCAGTATTAAGTTGCAAGCAACAGATTATTGCTTTACAAACTGCGTGTAAGGTAAACAATACAATTGTTCTATGAACAAAGGATCGTTGTTTTCTTCCTAGTAGCAACAACACATCTAGTACCTTAGAGATTTCTGTCACTTCCCCAGATTATCAGAGGCATGAACCCACTATCGAGCATAAATACTAACTCTTCGAGTTGCTAGCATCTACTTGGCCAAGATAGCTACTAACAACAGAAAGCATGCAAGATCTCAAATAACAAAGACATGATAGAATCAATAATCAATCTGAAATAGCATCTCAATATCCATCGGATCCTCGCAAATACAACATGTATGAATTACAAATAGATGATCTTGATCATGAACGGAGCTCACGAGATCTAAACATGAAAGCACAAAGGAGGAGAATCAGCCATCTAGCTACTACATGGATCCGTAGTCCAAGGATGAACTACTCACGCATCACACCGGAGGCTTGCATGGTGATGAAGAAGGCCTCCAGGGTGAATTCCCCTCTCAGTCAGATCCCTCCCGATCTAGGGATGGAGATGACAGCGGCTACAGACTCTTTCATGGATTTTTGATCGGGTACCTAGGGTTTTCGTCCCGAGGGCAACTTATAGGCGGAAGGAGAGGCCGAGGGTCGGGCCGGACCACCACTGGCAGGCCAAGCCTGGCCAGTGTGTGGTGGCTGCCCCGCCCATCTCCGTCTCAGATTCTCGCACTTGATCCTTCCGAAAAAATAGGCACTTTGGCTTTTGTCCCGTCCAATTCGAGAATATTCATTTTCGACTTTCCGGAACCAAAAACAGCAGAAATGTGCAGCACTGTGGCTCTTGTTAATAGGTTAGTCCAAGAAATCATATGAAAAGTACTCCAAAGTTGGAACAAAACACAAGAAAGTGGATAAAACCAAGCATGGAACATCAATTATAGATACATTTGCAATGTAGCAACATCCCCAAGCTTAACTCCTGCTCGTCCTCGAGTAGGTAAGTGATAAAAAAAATTTGAGGTGACATGCACCATCAAAGACTTGATCAAAGTATTTGCAAAACATCAAAGCTGGGATCAAAGTACTTCAATCATAACATGAAAGACAAAGTTTTAGCAATAAGCAAAGAAACTATGATGCAACATGAAAAGGCACAAACAAAAGATTCATGAATAATAATGCTTTGTAAGGCGTTTGTTTGTTTCAGATAAAGAAAACATAGCATAATAGTATTCAGCTTGTCCCTCAATAGAGTAGCAAATATAAATGCATGGGACAGCTTCAAAGTTCGTAAGAGTGACTAGATATAATAGTTTCAAACAAGCAATAACAATTTATGCATCAATCAACTAGTCTTGGGACAATGCACATAGAACTAAGAATGGCCACTATGCTCTCAAAGTAAGTGCATAAAGATAGAAGGTGGAGACTCAATATAATGGTGGAAGAAAGGCCTTTTGTAAAAGGAAGTAGGGATTCAAGTCTCATAAAGAGCTTCCAAAAATTATGGTACTTATAGCTTTCAGCTCTCATTGCCCCTATCATAAGCATCTTGAAGGTGATTAAGGTTAAAGTGACACAACTAAGAGGATATGCTTGACAAGTTATAAACCGAAATCTCATGCCCCTTACTTACGAAGACCGATCCTCATGCTACTCAACTTCAGTCACGAGTAAGCTCTTGTCATTGTAAGTATATGTGTATCATTAAGAACCGCCAACGGGGTACCCCTTGCACATGATACGGGAGCTTTCCCATAATCAAAATGACAAGGCAAGCAGACAATGAGCATCTCAGTGATCTTTTTATTTGCTATTTGCATAGGTTTTTATTGAGGATGCTTCATAGAGTGCTCATTATGGTGATGCTGCAAGTTTCCACCATGATTAGGCATGGCTTAGGCTAGCGGCCCAGGCGTTTCTCTAACACACATACAAACTCCATGATCTTACAAGTTCCACTTTTATTTCACAATCACGGATCCGTAAGCAAAAGAACATAATATCAACGGGGTACAAAGTACAAGTGCAATGTTGAAAGCGTTCCCCATGAAACATGGTTCTGCTAATTTCAACTTATAAAACGCAAGCATATATGCAACAAAGAAGGACCCAATGGTTCAAGTTTATTATAGGCAATAAAGTAAAGTGTGCCATCAAGTTCGTGAGAGCTGTAATCACTAGTTTTCTTATAACAAGTGAAAGGTAGACAAAAGCATGAATATACTTGGAATAGCATAAGCTAGTAGGTAGGTATGGTGGACTCTTTGGAAAAACTTGGTTTAGGGAGTTGGATGCATGAGTGGAACTCATACTTTGTGGTGGAGGCTAGCAAAAGACTGGGAGCGACAAACTAAGAGAGCAATAATGGCCATAATCATGCAGAGCGACAAAACATCATTGATCAAAGCATAAAGTGATACTACAAGTTGAAAACTAAAGGATCATAAATGCTATGGTGACTTGTGAAAGTCATAACATGGTGTGAGCATGCGCCAAGTCAACCCAAATAAAGCATCAAAGAAGAATACCGCTATACTATGCTTTAATATGCTAAAACAACGCATGATTCATCCAAGGCACATTAAGAAATCTCAATTGTTTATAACAAGTCATGCTACATCAAAGAATACTAAGCATAAAGCCAAAACAATATCAAGCATGGCATGACAAAGCATAGCCACAGTCAAAAACGAGCTCTTTTTTACCACATAAGTATGAACTTTCATACTTTTTTCCAAACCAAACCAAACTATTTGCAAACCAAAGTATGAAAGAGGGGGTCTAACCAACTTATTCAGAAAACTAAACAAACCAAGCAAACTAAAAACCAAAACGAAAACGAAAAGGAAGACGCTCCAAGAAAAACACAACTGTGCATGAAACAATAAAAATGAAGCGTTTAGAAGAAACCTGGAATTTTTATTGATGAAGAAGGGGATGCCTTGGGCATCCCCAAGCTTTGACGCTTGCACTTCTTGGATATTTCTTGGGGTGACACGCGTGACATCTCCAAGCTTGAGCTTTAGTCCATCCTTCATCTCATTACTCATTTCTTCCATACACCTGAAAATTTCCCTTCATACAAAACTTCACGCAATCTCATTAGCAACATTAGTGCATTTAAGATAAATAAGTCTCAAGGTTCAGTTCTAACACCAAATAAACTTCCATTAGAACACTAGCTACTGCATCACTTCCCTCAAAAAGCTCAATTCCCCAAAGGAACTCAAGAAGGAACTAACAAGAAGCAAATACAGAAAATGGCAGAAATCTGTCAAAACAGACCAGCAGGTAAAGATGAATTTTTTCGAAGACCTTGTGTTGCTCAAATAAAAAAGTGTTGAACTAACGAAAGTTAGATAACAACCTGGGGCAGAATCCCAAAAAATTACAGATCAATTCGATATACAGATCTCTCTCAGGAATGTTTACAGTGAAGCACAAAAATCTGTTTCGGGACAGCAACTTTCCCAATCATTACTTCACTCTCATTAGAGGTTACTCTTGGCACAAAAAGCAAATAAAAAGGATAAGGAGAGGTTATTACAGAGGTAATAACTTCCAAGACTCATCTCAAACTCCTGGGTTATCTCCCAACAAGTACTTTTCTTTAACGCCTTTAAGTTAGGCATAAGAAGCAAAGAAAGAATCAAGTGTTCTCAAATGAAGAAGCATTAAGACCAAATTTTGTTTTCATAGGAGAAGCAAAAGAAATATTTTCTCTCTTTTAGGGAAGTGTTTTATACCTTTCTTGAGTGGGAGTTGATATTTAATGGTGCCTTCTTTCATATCAATGATGGCACCAACAGTTCTAAGAAAAGTTCTTCCCAAAGTAATAGGACAAGAAGCATTGTATTCAACATCCAAAACATAGAAATCAACGGGGACATAGGAATCATTAATCATAATAAGAACATCATTAAGACTCCCCATGAGTTTCTTTTTAGCATTATCATCAAGTGGGACATTCAAATAGCAATCTTCAAGAGGAGGCAAATCAAGCATATCATAAATCCTTCTAGGCATAATAGAAACATTACTATCAAGATCACACAAAGCTTTGAAATCAAAGTCATTCACTTTCATATTAATGATGGGTTCCCAACCATCCTCTTATTTTATAGGAATAGAAGCTTTGTGTTTTATCTTTTCTTCCTTAATCTTTATGAGAGCATCGGTAACGTGTTTTGTAAAGGCCATGTTCATAGCACTAGCATTTGGACTTTTAGCAAGCTTTTGTAGGAACTTAATAACTTCAGATATATTGCAACCATCAAGATCAAAATCAACTTTATCATCTAAAGTAGTAGAACTATTAGTAGCCTCAACACTAGTGGTGGTGATAGTAGAAACACTAATGTTTCTAGCAATTTCATCTTCTCTTTCCCACTTAGCATGTAATTCAGCTAATAGTCTAACATTTTCATCAATTCTTACTTGCATGGAATTAGTAGCTGCAAATGGATTTTCATTAGTTTCAGGTTTAGCAGCCATTTTATTCAAAAAAGATTGAGCTTCAGCCAAAGATGCTATATTTCTTTCAGCATTAGAGAGTTTTTCCTCAATAGTTTTATTGAAAGCAGTTTGTTTACTAATAAACTCTTTAAGCATAACTTCAAGTTCAGAAGGAGCACTCTTATTATTGTTGTAAGAATTTCCATAAGCATTACCATTGTTGGGAGGATAAGGTTTATAATTGTTGTTACCAAAATTGTTCTTATAAGCATTATTACCATAAGCATTATTGCCAAAGTTGTTATTTCTTATGAAGTTCACATCAACTTGCTCTTCTTGAGCAACCAAAGAGGCTAAAGGAACATTATTTGGATCAATATGGGCTTTCCCATTAACAAGCATAGACATAATAATATCAATCTTATCACTCAAGGAGGAGGTTTCTTCAACAAAATTTACCTTCTTACCTTGTGGAGCTCTCTCAGTATGCCATTTAGAATAATTAACCATCATATTATCCAATAGTTTTGTTGCAGCACCTAAAGTGATGGTCATAAAGGTACCTCCAGCAGCTGAATCCAATAGGTTCCTTGAAGAATAGTTCAATCCTGCATAAAAAGTTTGGATGATCATCCAAACAGTCAGTCTATGAGTGGGACAATTCTTTACCAAAGATTTCATTCTTTCCCAAGCTTGAGCAACATGCTCATTATCAAGTTTTTTTAAACTTCATTATTTCACTTCTCATGGATATAATCTTAGCAGGAGGATAGTATTTTCTAATAAAAGCATCTTTGCACTTAGTCAAAAAATCAATACTATTCCTAGTTAAGGAATTCAACCATTCTTTATCTTTTCCTCTCAAAGAGAAAGGAAACAATTTCAGTTTAATAATATCACCATCTATATCCCTATGCTTTTGCATCTCACAAAGTTCAACAAAGTTATTTAGATGGGAAGCAGCATCTTCATTACCAATACCAGAAAATTGTTCTCTCATAATAAGATTGAGCAAGGCAGGTTTTATCTCAAAGAAAGTATTTTCAGCCACAGGTGGAACAATAGGAGTGCTCATAAAATCATTGTTGTTGGTGCTAGTGAAGTCACACAACTTAGTGTTTTCAAGAGTAGTCACTTTTTTGGGTTTTCAAATAAGAAAGCAAAACAAGTAAAACTAACTTTTTTATGTTTTTGAAGAACAAAACAAGCAAACAAAGCAAAAAAAGAAACTAAGGAAAACAAAAACAACAAAGTAAAGAGATTGGTTATGAGGGACTCCCCTTGTGAAGATGTCCTTGACTCCCAACGGGCGCCGAAAAAGATCTTGATGCACTCGACGATCGACGTAGAGCTCGTTGGGAACCCCAAGAGGAAGGTATGATGAGTACAGCAGAAAATTTTCCCTTAGTTATGAAACCAAGGTTTAATCGAACTAGTAGGAGCAAGGAAACACCCCAAAGGTGTTACTAGCTGAGCTTTGGCAAGGCGCACTACCGGTGCTAGTAGCAATGTGGAGACCTGCACAACACAACCATAGAACTTTGTCCCCAACTTGCGATGAGGTTGTCAATCTCACCGTGTTTTGCGGAAAACAAAGGATTAAACGTATCGTATGGAAAGAAGTAAAATTTTGCAGAAAGTAAACACAAAGCAGAAACAGATTGTAGATTGTATGTAAAAGACAAGGACCGGGATCCATAGTTCACTAGAGGTGGCTCTCCTTAGATAGATAACATGCTGGGTGAACAAATTACAGCGGGGCAATTGACAAACACCGAGAAAGCAATACATGCATATACTAATCATCTTGAATCCTTTGAGACTTGATTGGGCAATACAACATAATACATAGACCGCCATCCAACTGCATCTATGACTAATAATCTACCTTCAGGTTATCATCCGAACCCCCTCCAGTATTAAGTTGCAAGCAACAGATTATTGCTTTACAAACTGCGTGTAAGGTAAACAATACAATTGTTCTATGAACAAAGGATTGTTGTTTTCTCCCTAGTAGTAACAACACATCTAGTACCTTAGAGATTTCTGCCACTTCCCTAGATTACCAGAGGCATGAACCCACTATCGAGCATAAATACTAACTCTTGGAGTTGCTAGCATCTACTTGGCCAAGATAGCTACTAACAACAGAAAGCATGCAAGATCTCAAATAACAAAGACATGATAGAATCAATAATCAATCTGAAATAGCATCTCAATATCCATCGGATCCCCGCAAATACAACATGTATGAATTACAAATAGATGATCTTGATCATGAACGGAGCTCACAAGATCTAAACATGAAAGCACAAAGGAGGAGAACCAGCCATCTAGCTACTACATGGATCCGTAGTCCAAGGATGAACTACTCACGCATCACACCGGAGGCTTGCATGGTGATGAAGAAGGCCTCCAGGGTGAATTCCCCTCTCCGGCAGGGTGCCGGGAAGAGCTTCAGATCCCTTCCGATCTAGGGATGGAGATGACGACGGCTACAAACTCTTTCGTGGATTTTTGATCGGTACCTAGGGTTTTCGTCCCAAGGGCAACTTATAGGTGGAAGGAGAGGCCGAGGGGGTGTTGGGGTCGGCCAGACCACCCCCTGGCGCGGGCCAAGCCTGGCCGCACGGCCAGGTGGTGTGGCCGGCCCCTGGCCCCTCTCCGTCTCGTATTCTGGCACTTGATCCCTTCCGGAAAAATAGGCACTTTGGCTTTTGTCCCGTCTAATTCCGAGAATATTCATTTTCTGACTTTCTTGGAACCAAAAACAACAGAAAATAGGCAGCTGGCACTGTGTCTCTTGTTAATAGGTTACTCCAAGAAATCATATGAAAAGTACTCCAAAGTTGGAACAAAACACAAGAAAGTGGATAAAACCAAGCATGGAACATCAAAAATTATAGATACATTTGCAATGTTTCAGCCGCCACTCCGACGTCCACACCAGTCCCAAGACCGTGCACCCACCTGGCTGACAAAGCAACTGCCAAGCAAAGCAAGCCAAATAAAGCCGAGCGGAGTACTAGACCTCCAAAGGCATCGCCCCCAAGGGAGGACGACAATGACGCCGCCGATGCCCGCTCCAGCAAAAGCCAAAGCTCAGGTTTTCACCCGGAGAGCCTGGGACTCGAAAAGACGAGGAAGGTGAAGGAGCTCCTCAATGATGCCTCCAACGAGGGGAGCGACGTTCGAGAATGCCGACATCGTCGGCCTCAACCGAAGTCGATGCAGTGCTTCCGCGCGGAGTTCACCAATCCCGGTCCTTGGAGCCTGTCCACGGAGATGAAGGAGCCAAGCTTGCTTGCAGCGACACCGCCGACACCACCACTGCTGGACCACCGGAATCAGAGGAGGGTAGCCCAACGACCGCCACCGATAGCTTTGCACCAGGCGGAGACCATACCAGCTCGAGGACGAGAGCCCTGCCCAGCACCACGCTGGCAGGAGCGCCACCCAAAGGGCGGCAACATCACCACCTCCAAAGCCGGCCGCCGTGCCGCTCCTCGCGGCCACGCCGGCCGCCACCCTCCTGGCCCCGAACTGGTCGCCGGCTCCGCCACCCAAGCAGCCAAGACCAGCACCACAGAGAGCCACAGCTCTGCCTTCCACATATGCCCCTGATTGCTACAAAAATGCATACTGATAAACACATGTCGATCCTCTATGCTCTCATGTGCAGCAATTACAGCCAATCGAAACATTTTTGCCGCTTAGCTCAACACTCTCTGACCTCAACCAATAGCACTACACGAACTGTCTGCTCTGAAAAACAGCATACCTCAAACACACCCTGAACCTGGTCGGTCAAATCTCCGACCTCTTCCTCACCCATCGGCCTTTGGTGCCGACATGTGTTGCCCGCCCCTCGGGAAGATACCAGACAGGAGGCATGAACACAAAGCAATCTTTATTTACTCGTTGTTTCTTCAAATCAAATGGCACAATGAATACGTCTATGAACTGTTACTGAAATTGGACAGAATGTAGCACTGTACAAAGGCCTCTGCAGCCGGTCCTCCTGACAGTGAACATATTCCTACTTGCATCACTCAATCAGCAGTAATCTGAATGGAAAGCTGTGGAATAGGGGCAAGCTCTATCTCCCGTGTGTAGTAACTCACCCGCATCACAACACCTAGCTTCAGTTTGAGCGTATTAGAAGCTCAGAATCATGCCTTGTTGCCCCGCCGTGCTGGAAGATAGTGAGCTATTGAATTTGTCGGACCGCATGTTTTCACTATCCATGGCAGGGAGATGATGTTGGCAAATGCTTGCTTTCTTCGGTTTCAGTTCTGGCATGTATATTCTTTGTCAGGCCTGATTGTTTTTCTCCCTTGTGTTAATGCTTGCTCACGCCCACAATATGTATGTTAACACTTCCATTTTTTATAACAGGAAACAATAGTAAAAATGACACTCTCTTATTTCTTTTGACGGATTTCTGTATCTGTTCGTGAGAAAAGCAGCGCAGAGCTAGCTGGTGCACTGGATAGGCTGGAATCCCGATGTTCTTCATACACAGCCCGTGCACTAATTCTAGTGGCCCTCAATTTCTCACCTGGCTCTCCCTCGTGGATACCCCCATCGACCTGACTACGTTCTTTTGCTGCTCTAATTGAACCAATCTTACAGATCGAAAGCACATCCCTACTATCAGGTTTCAGCCTGAAGAGAGCAAAGCAAATCAATCCACAAAGTATACCCGGCGCTAACCTTAGTATACCGCGTAGGGTGCTCAGGGCACACACATCAAGCACCAGCGTAGCTACGGTGCATCTGACAACGCGTCCACCTACCGCGGGAGGAGCAGTAGGAGTTGAGCGGAGGAGCACGGAGGACTCCATCGGCGCGTTTTGGAGGTTGAGGTTTCCGGTGACCTCGCTCCCCCGCGACAGGGAGCCGAGACCCAGTGCATATGGAGGGAGCCACCCGCATCGGAGTAGGAGCAGGAGACCTCGCCGGCGGTAGGGATCCCTCAGGAATCGGAGCAGGAGCGGGAGACCTCAACCGGCAGCTCTTTTCTGTCGGCATAGGGCGTAGGTCGTCGGCGACATGAACCAAGCTAGGGATCAAAGGGGATAGATCTGGGAATTCATGGCGCGGTGCTGGGGTCGGGGGATCGGAAGGTGTGTTGCAAGGACGATGTACGGGCGAAGACGGAGAAAAAGACCAACGAAACGGTACAGTGGCATCTGCGTGTTATATGTTAATTGGTGGGAGGGTAAAACCGTCCAAAAAAAGTGCTGGTTGACAGAAAAATTAGCCCTTTATTATTAGATATAGATATATGAAATTTTGTGAAAAGGTAAAACCGTCTAAAAAAAGCTGGTTGACAGAAGTGTTCCGTATTTTATTATTAGGTATAGATTGATTGGTCTCTGAACGAAGCTGATGCTGCCAGTGGCTGGTCTTATATCTGGTACGGAGTACATCTACAGTACAAACTGCATTAATTTTGAAGCTATCGAATAGCTTTACTGGCTTGTGTTGGTCCGGTTGCAAACACCATTTCTCTCATATGGTGCTCTTCATGTAGTAGTGTTGATACAGATCAAATTGTTAGTGCAATTTATTAGCGCTGCCAAAAAGAGTGATTTTACGGTCTCCTGCATCCGTCCTTGCAACTCGCCCGGCACCGCCGCCTCTGTAACATCCACCAGCATCACCCTGCCGTTCTTGATCGCCGCTCGTCCATCACCCCCTCCTGTAGACGACCCCATTCTAGCAGGCTGGCTGGTTCGCCTCCATCGAATCCGAAATGTGGATAATTTTGCGTGGAACACTGCTATACGTACGATAGAAATTGTACGATTTATATACGATGCAGACTTGTAGCCGTTGCCATAGCCGCGCACGCTCGCGCCGAAGCCACACAGCCGGACGATCAGCTGTCGTACACGGATCGGATAGTAAAGTTTGTACGTGAAGCAGTTTCGTTTTGCGTGGCTGTTCCATTGATTTGTAACCGTTTCTACTACTTCTGAATATTTAACTCTAGCTGAACTATTTTGTATCAAATAATGGCCTCGGTACGTAGAAACCATTAAAAAACATTGTGGTCCAAACCCGAAGAGTGGCACTTTAATGATAGTTCCTTCTCTTGATTAAACTATGGTCAGCGATCCAACTGAAAGATTTTTTTTATAAATATGCCCCTCTATAACGAGGCATCGCCAAAAATATCCCCTAGCTCAGCAAATGCCAGAAATGCCCTGGCGGGAGGCTGAAAAGGCCATACATGTCACCTCCCGCCACGGCCCGTGGCGGTCCAGCCCTCCCGCCATAGGGCGAGGCAGAATGACCCCTCCTGCCTTTGGCAGTGGCGGGAAGTGGTGGGCCCCACTGTCAGGCTGGCGGGATGTTGTCCTTGCCGCTGGCAGGATGTCTACACGTCGATGCCGCCATGGGCTATAGCGGGAGGGCCTTTCCGCCTGAGCACGTGGCGGTATGTACCTAGGAAAGTGCTAGCCGACAGCGACATGACGTTGCATAGTATTTAAACCACCGAAAGCCACTCGGGAATTGCTTGTTGAAACTTGTAGCTGCTTTATTTTCTCGGGACTCGTTTGTTGTCCTGCCGATAGATGCTACAGCTCTGGTCCTTTAAGTACAGCAGCAGCTACTCAGTCCATTTTCTCTTAGAGGCAGCTTCTTTCAGTCTATTTACTCACACAGTCTGCAACGTTTGCTCTCTCTCTAATCCTCTGAGGCTGCACCAATGTTCCGAGGCTGGAAAAAGGCAGTCATCAATGTAAGTTGTTTTAGTTGATTGTTTTTTAAACTATGCATGTCGGCGTATATTAGTCAGTTAATAGGCTGTAATTTGCTATGCAACCTTAGAACTACCAATTAGCATTGCAACTTAGTTAGTTGTGTAGAAATATTTGAGTTCGTGTAGTAACATTTGAGCTAAGCAACTGAATTAGGTTGTATAAAAATTGTTGAAATATTTTAGTTTATGTAGTAATATTTTAGATAAGCACCATAATTAGGTCGTGTAGAAATAATTTTAGCTCATGTAGTAGTATTTTAGCTAAGCAACGTAATTAAGTCGTGTAGAAATATTTGTGCTCTTGTAGCAATATTTTGGATATGCAACTTAATTGAAACATGTAGAAATATTTGAACTCATCTAGTAATATTTTAGCTATGCAACATAATTAGGTCGTGTAGAAATATATTAGGTGGTGTAAAAGTAATATTTTAGCTATGCAATGTAATTAGGTCGTGTAGAAATATTTAGACTCTTGTAGCTATATTTTAGGTATACAAGTTAATTAGGTCGTGTACAAATATTTGAACTCGTGTAATAATATTTCTTGCATGTATGGTTAGACAATTACATGTAGGTAGTAATGTATTTTGTTAATATAAATAATTATATTAATAAACTATGGTTATGGTTATATATAATTAATATGGTTATATTAATGTGATGTGCATAGGTACGATGAACACTTTGTATGTTTTTTAGAGGACATCATCTGCGATGGGCCGTCGGGCTTGATCTGTCGCGTTGTGAGAAGGCGCTAGAAGGCACAAAGTTTGGGCGTAGAGTGGAAGAATTGGTGAATGTTAGTTTCACAGACATTAGAAGGTGCATCCGTGCAGAGTTTGGGCCAGAGATGGCCCATAAAAAGATGACTATTGAAGCGATTATTTGCAAGTGTGTGGGAAAAGATTACCGTTGGGTCTTTCACGGGTTAAAGACGAAAATTCGTGGGGTTCATACATGAAATTTTCAAGCACACCTGGTGTGGCCATATATGGACAACCGATGGTGTATGTGCAGTTTGTTGATGCCAGCGACGAACCCGGTAGAAGCACCGTAGCCGGTGAGCTCTAGCTATCCATCGCCACAATGGCTATAAACATGGAGACGGTGGAGGTGAGGCATGTGGAAGATGCCCTTGTTCCCACCCAGAACAATAGATTTTATTCTATGGCGGTTGTCGACCTCAATGAGAGGATTGAGGGACAGCCAAATGAGCTTAATTCTGGTGACAATGATCGTGAATCGTCGGATGATGATGAAGACGAAGAAGCCAGTCCGAGTCAAGTGAGAGTAGTGGCGCCAACAATGGCACCTAGGGACATAGAGGCTCTTGTCATCGGTCATGATGATACCTCTGTCCATGGAGTTGGAGCTACCATCCTGGAAGAAAACCAGCAGTTGCTGAGCAAGGAGGCGTGGACATGGCGATTAGGAGATATGCCATCTCCATTTCCCGATAGCACAAAGTGAAGAAATCTGACAAATATTTGTTGAAGGTTCTTTGCATAGAGTTTGGTTGCAATAGAAGAGTTGTTGCCCATCAACCTGTGGGCATATGCAAGGCTTGGACGATAACTCGCATGGTTCCCCACAACTATGAGCTATATGGTAGTCTGTCTGAACACCCGCAATATCAGTGCCGCATATGTGGCACAGGTCGTTGCATCCATGGTAAAAGATAAGATCAGTGTATCAGTGAAGGCGTTACAAGTGAAGGAGATATGCCCTAGAGGCAAATAATAAATAGGTTTTATTGTCATATCTCAATTAGTTTATAATAGTTTCATATTATGCTATAACTGTGCCAAGTAGAAACATTGGTACAGGTGTGGTACGAAACAATAAAGTCCCTAGTAGCCTCTATTCATACTAGTTCGTTGGTCACGAAGATGATCTGGGTTTCAAGATCATGGACATTTATGCCGACTGACAACGAGATCATATCATTGGAGAATGATGTGATTGGACATTCCTCGAAGGATTGTAACACGATCAAGTCATATAGTTTGTTGTTGCAACAGCTATACCTAGAATCCTTCTCCTTAGACTGTGAGCTCATATTACTCACTGTTTCCCGAGACTGCTTTGACTAAATCAACCGTCATCTGGTAATACGGTGGCCATAAAGGTGTATGTTGGGTATTCCAAAGGAACTGTTGATGACATGTGACTGCAAGACTGGGATTTGTTCACCCACATGACGGGTAAAGATACATACGGCCGACTTGGTGAGATTACATCCATAAATGTTGCAACATGTGACTCGGTCACGGGGATATAATATCATGGTAACAAGAAAACAGAACTTGTTGTGAACGAGATTGAATAAGGTATGAGATACCAATGATCGGATCTCGGACAAGTTGTATCGAGAAACAAAAAAAAGGCTGCTACATTTAGCGGTTCAAATGACATTGTCATCAGGAATGCATAGGGGTCACATGGACATCCCTGGTCCCTTTGTTGATCATTGATTTAGATCATGTCTAGAGCATTCCCGAGCCATGAGAGGATACACTTAAAGGTACGATGAGAGCGATCATTCGTAAGACGGAATTACAGTAGAGAAAGAGAAAGCCAGAAATGTTCCGTGGAGAGATCCGAAGTTGTTCGGAGAAAGAATAAAGAAAAAAAGACCAGAAAAGTGTTTTCGGATAAATGGGAATTTAAATATATATTTATTATATGTTAATTGTGAATTAATATATTCTAAATAATATTTAAATTAAGATTTATAAAGGCAACTTTTATGTTAGGCCAAATCCCCGGAGGGAAATAGCCTAGAAATAAAACTGCAGAAAATGAAAAAGGAAAAAGAAAAAGAAACGCGCAGGCCACGCCAGCCAGCTCAACCCGCCCAAGAGGAGCTCATGGGGCAGTTTGGGACTGCGCCACCAGGCGATGCCAAGCCTCGAGGCCCAACCAGACCCGCAGGTGACGACCCACTCGGGCGGGCACCAGTGTGCCATGTGAGCGAGCTAGCCGGGCACGTCGCCCACCCGGCTGCCATTGGAGGCCGCCTCTAGGCGGGAGCTGCTGGGCCACCGGGACGAGCCGGCCCACCCGGGCTCTGCCTTGCCAGGCCGCCATGGTGAGCTGGAGACAGCCGAGCCCACCACCCTGCTATCTTGTATGTTGTTGTTCCCCTTTTTTCTTTTATTAGCTATTTTCTATTTTGACTATTGGGCTGAGTTGATTTGGCCCATCCGGCCAGGACGAAAATACCTGATATTTTCCCTTTATTAATAGTCCCACATGGCTAACCTAATGGGGAGAGCACACCCCCTCCGTCTATATAAAGGGGTGCCCATGGGTGGGATTAAATACACAACTTGAGAAGTCCTTGGTTGACTTTCTCCCTCCTCCTCTCTATATCTTGTGACCATGGCCCCAAGTCTAGGCTATGCGATCGATGCACACCTGCAATACGCCGTTGCGCTGCAGGGATTCCCAGCCGGGTATCAACTTCCGCACTCCCGGCGAGATCGGGGAGCCGAAGATCTCATCGTGCACCGGATGTGTACGAAGACACGAGGCGCAATACTTGGGGCGCTTAAATATCGTGAGCCGGAGTTGCTGCATGATGAAGATGAAGAAGGAGCAAGGGGTGACCTACGAGGAGCTTCACGACCTTGAGGTCGGCTACGAGTACGACTACTTCAACCACGTTTCTCGCGGAACGTTAACCGTGTACGGTCTACAAGGGTATGTATTCTCTACGCTCCGGCCGTTACTGTATTACTATATAGATATATCCTAGGCAGTTTTGGGGTTACATCGTAGGAAATTTTTTGTTTTCTGCTGCGATCCCCAACAACAAGATGGTGCAGCAGATGTGATCGGATTCCCGATAAGCTACAGCAAAGCCAGGCGTGCCAAGGAGTCTGTTTTGGAGGGGATGTATGGGACATATACGAAGTCTTACAACATGGTTCCGATAATGCTGCATCAGATTGCTAAAAGCCAACCTGGTAACTGTTGTTTATAGGATGGAAAAGAACCACCTGAGTGGCACTCCTGATCAATCGTATCTTGTGGGCGTTCAGCCAAACTATCCGAGAATTCCACCACTGCTGATCCATGATATCAATTGATG
Source organism: Avena insularis (assembly GCA_023614405.1). Lineage (NCBI taxonomy): Eukaryota > Viridiplantae > Streptophyta > Magnoliopsida > Poales > Poaceae > Avena > Avena insularis. The sequence continues at coordinate 256,651,391 of CM042690.1, read as the reverse complement.
GTACCTTCCTGACCGGACAATATAGGGGTACTTTCTTGGTAGTTGTGGCATCAGATGCCAATAACCAGCTTCTTCGTATTGCATATGCAATAGTTGAGAGCGAGACCATGGTATGTTGGTTGTGGTTTCTGCAATGCTTGAAGGATGATGTTGTGAAAGATAGGTCTGGTGTATGCATCATTTCTAATCGCAACCATGGGCTTCTCAATGCACTAGAATATATAAATGAAGCATGATGTACCGATGGATTTCCTTTGGCCTGATCTTGAAACTAGGTGGTGCATGAGACATCTAGCATCAAACTTCTACTCTCGCTTCAGAAATAAGGAATGTTTCAAGACCTTTAAAGTGATATGTACGTAGAACCAACTACGGAAATTCGATGCCCTTTGGATGGCATTGAATGCTGCAACGACCGTAGCTACAGGAGATGCACCAGATGAGCCAGCAGGTGTAGGGAATCACAGGAGAGCCAAGAATATGGTTGAGTGGGTGAATGTTAATTGTCCGGATGTTTGGAAGTGGGCGCTAGCTCATGACAATGGTGCTGCTATGGCATAATGACAATCAACATGTCAGAGGTGTACAATGTAGTGCTTAAAGGTGTCTGAACCCTCCCTATTACTGCTCTAGTTGTAGAAACATGGTCTCGCACTGTGGCGTACTTTGCGGATAGAGTTCAACTAGCACATGCACAAGTGCAGATGAATAAACAATGGTCTTAACCAGTGCAAAATCACTTGGCCATAAATTTTAAAAAAAATCAAAGACTCATGATAGCAGGTTCGTGGACTCACTTAGAAAGAGGTGGGAGATCAGAACAAGACAAAATATGTGCATGGTTACTTGAGAGGAGATACAAAGCAGGAGGTCACACTTAACCAAACGATATGAGAATGCACATACAAGAAGACTTTGCTTTATCACTACCCTTGCAGCCATATCCTTAGGGCGGCTGCATACCAGAAGATTGGTGTTGATTCATATGTATCTCCATACTTCAGCATGCATAATCTTATGAAGACGTGGGATGGCGAGTTCTGGACATAGGGTGTTAAGGAGCATCACAACACTATTTGGTATGGTGGAACAACATGGTGGCCCAATCCTGCGCTCAATAGAACCATTAAAGGGTCAGACTAAGCGTTTTAGAAATGACATGGACCATAGCCAGGCCGAAGAAGGATGTAGGTGTAAGACTTGTAAAATTCCTGGGCACACGGCGAAAAATTATCCTCACAAACTATAATATTGTACTTTCGTATTATATTATATTATAATGTTGTATTTCAGTGTTGTAATATTTCGTATTTGTTCGGTTCTAATATTTAGTGTTTTGTTGTACTATGTTATTTAGGTAACGTATAATATTTTAAATTTTGATTTTTTTGATGTAACATACTATTTTTTAAATTTGTATTTGTTGTATTCGTACATGTTCCAAGCTCACCCGCGCTCCAACGGATAGGCCAACACATCACACACGTGAAGAGCAGCTAGAGGAGGGATATAACGTACTGCAGCAAACCACCGTGATGACACGATATATACATTTTATACTGTCCTATTTATAATTCTACATTTACGAGAATAACGTTGGTTGTTATTTTCAACTAAGTAGACAACATAGCATAATGAGGGATGTACGTGAAATAGTTAGATAGAACCCTCATTTCATGCCGAGTACCATCAAGAATAGGTTGAGGTGCATTTTTCAAAATATTTTACATACCGCTACTAACTGGAGTTGTGGTCGAGCGGATGATGTTATGCTACGACACTACAACATGCCCAAGTCTTTCTCATCGCGGCCGAGTGAAGCGAGAGCAAGTCAGGAGCATCCAGCACACAACGCCTCTATGTGAGAATGTATGTATTTTCTATACATAAAACTCGGTTTTAGAAATATTTATTTATAATATGTTTGTCCTGACAGACTAGGACACGCCAAGACGCTACTCTTATGCGTACATCATCGAGGATTATCGTAGAACCCTCTAGACCCAAATCTTTAGGACAACCGCCATAAGTGAGTCCAATAATTTTATATGCACATCTACTGCACTAATTTAATTCTAACATGCAAACCATTGTTTAGATTGACCTCGATTCAATGCATCAATCATCGCCTAGAGGATTATTTTCAGAAACTGTTAGAGAACTATTTCAGGAGACACCAGTACACGTTTCTATAATCGCACTAACTTATTATTATATTTGGACCATTATAATATTTAATGTTCCTATACAGACCATTCATGACGATGCATGGGATGATGATGTTGTATTTAATTCCAACATGCCACCTCCTTACCCATCTATAGGCCATGACAGTTACTACACATATGATCAGCCATACGAGAAACCTCAGTCTTCATACATCCCTGGACCATCGCAACTAACATATGATCCAATGATGGACTTCTTATATACCGATATTGGTATGAGATAAATTCCTGACACTCAACAAGATACAGAAATCAGAGATAATTTAGTACCATTCCCGCCAAATCTCCGCACGAATCCTAGGCCAACGGACCCAATGAGTTATCCTTCAGATCACATATACAGAGGAAGTTTGTTTTTAGGGTTCCGTGGGGCTATGCCTCGCCACGGCTGCTCTTTATATATAATGATCAGCATACATGTACAGGTACAATACGTATAAGACTACGTGACTCCTTATATATAATCATCAGCATCAACATACATGTACAGGTACAATACGTATAAGAATACGTGACATGTATATACACTAGACCTATGTTAAGAGAGGACGTGCAAGGAAACAACCGAGACAATAAAATCCATTATTGTAACTCTGGTGGTGTAGCCGGATTCTATTTGAACATTAATGTATCGTTCTATATCTGTGAGGGATATATTACTATTATTTTACATTGCTGTTCAATAAACAATATCAAATAAAAATTCATAAAGAATTAAGATACAACTAAAATAAAAATACTTCGGTACTTATTTTTTATTATCACACGGTACAACAGAAATTAGGGAGGCAGCGTTTTGGCTCCCTGAGTCCAGATGCACCCGTTCTTCTGGACCAATGACGTTACCCTAAGAACTGTGCGTGGCAGAGCTGCCATTTATTTGAAGATGGGAAGAAATGAGAGATGTGTAATACCGTTTGGTCAAAACGTATGCTAATTAATTCGGATGCAGAGTAGCAAGAATGGAAAAGGTAACGCTTCGACAGTACAAGATAGCAGGCACGGGCGCACGGCTGTACCTTGAGTACATGGTTTTCATTCCTCTGCACCTCTGTCTCAATCAACAAGCGGAGGGTCAGAAATCGTTGATTGAGACAATAGATGGAGTTTCTAGAGGGTCTGTTCCCAAATAAGTTGCGCTTGATTTCATTAGAGACCTCATGCTACGCAGAGTTTTGTAATTTGATACTCTCCCTATTTGATTTCAGGTTCCTTTTGGTGTATCAGTTGCAGGAGGCGGCGACATGTTAGATTTGGACTAGTACCATGTATGGGAGGACGAAGAACGAGAGCAAAGTGCTATCAGGAAGATAGCGAAGTCAGATGGGATGACGCAGAGAAGGTTTGTGCAGCTAATTTATAGTTGTGTTGTGTTATGAACTGTCATGCGGCACTAACGTGAAGATTATTGTCAAAAACATTGTGAAACAGATATATTTTTTAACTCTACCGTTCCGCATCACATTGTTAACAAAACAACAAACAACAAATGTATCAGTTTTTAATTGTACTGATTTGTATCGCATTGATTTCCCAGACTGGACCCCGTAGGCAAGTAAGGTTGGTGCCTTGGAGAAATTGAAAAGCGGATACACGGAAACTGTGGGCGTGTTTGGTTGCTCGGGTCAGAATTTTTTATTTTTGTGACTTGGTCCGCTGGGTGCTGCATGGGTGTAGATTGCTCTTGAGCCAGGATGAGCTGTTTATTTGGTTACCTGTATTTTCGTTTCTCCACTAGGAAGCCCATATGACCACTTTGTTTGGTTTTCCAGATTGAGCTCTGCTGGTGCAAAGTTGCACGTTTGAGAGTCTGCATCCGGCCCGATGTGTTTATCTCGTATGAAAAAATGGTGAGCTTAGCAACTAGCCACAAGGGTTTAAGATCTTACATGATCGATCAACCTGAATCAGAACAACTGGTAGTGGATAATCCACGTGGATAAGCTGACGATGATGATATCTTTGATCATACTTGCACCCCGTATAGATGGAACCTGCTTGTGTGGATGAACTTGTTGACGAACTGATGTCGGTGGAGTGAAATTGATTTTCATTTCTACTGACGGCTGTTGGGACGCTCTGCTAAGAACTAAGAGTAGGCTTTTTGTGCTTGCTCTAGAGTCTTAAACCCCTTATGGAGGTTGCCCTGGTAACCCATCACTTATTGGCTGCACTCCTCCCATGTCTTGTAGATCCCCGGCTTCTTGTCGTAGTACACCATATACCAGTTGTATTTCTGTGAGACATACACATATGCGACATATTAAGGATCACAAGTAAGGCAGACAGATCAATTTCACAAACATAGGACACAAGCATAAACTAGTTAAGCATGCATGACCATATGAGCACAAGCATCAACAGTTTCAACCTACCAAGTTAGTGTGATCCAACCGATCACGACCAACATCTATGGTGATATCCTACCACCACATCAAAAGGGGTGCAATCCTGACACCGTATAAGTTCTCCATCATGCGAGGGGTTAGTATATACCACCTCACAATAAACAGGCATAAGTTTTCATCAAGTCACTAGCTACTTCAAAATATACAATTGCTTCTTCATCATGCATGCACTGCCGCCACCATCTCCATGATCAGGGAGCAAGCACTACACGTAGTAGTGCTTGGCCAGGAAGGTCTTGAGCCAGAGATCCCTATGGTCCTTTGCCATCTGAACAAAGCCGTTGCCCATAGCCTGGTTGTCGAAGAGGTGGCTGAGTGCCACCATCAGAGCCTCACGGCTGAACCCTTTGGCTGCCATGACGGCGTCCTACAGAGCTAGGTGCACATCAGGAGGGGAATCAGTGGTGATGGCGGTCACCACCGCTTTCACGGCCTCGGTCATGCACGTGATGGCGACGACGTCCTCCTCCCCCAGCAGTGACCTCTTACTCTTTTTGCAAGGATCATATCCACCTACAACGTAGGCATTTGTGATGCCGCCTTGACCAACGCCGGCAGCAGAAGAACCTGCGGCGGCATCGGTCTCGGCATCCTCATCTAGTACCACTGTCTCCGACTCCTGGGTCTGTACGAATTTAGGGCATGGTTCGCCAAGAGGCTCAGTGGAGCCCATTGCAAACCTGCCAGTGGCAAGGCCAAAGGATAATATGGCCTCCATCTGCCTATAGTTGGCGACAAGCTTGTTTAGATACTCGGCATCCTTTGGGTGATCCTGAGACAAGGAATTACTGGGAGGTTAGCGAGGTTAGTGAGTCCAGTGTTCCAAATCAAAGGAGATGTTACTGAAATTAGTTAATACCGAGATGTGTCCCCTGTAGTGGGCATCCTCCAAGATGATGGTGTAGGTCTCCTCGTCCCAGCTGTCCCCGCTAAGGTCTCTAAGCTTGGAGATATGGACCCACCTGGTCCTCCACTTATGCAGGTGGTTGTACACCTGCTGGGAGGACACCTCGATGCCACAGAACTCAAACACCTTGCGGGCAATAGTATTCAGGTGCACTTATTTGAACCCTTTCCCCGTCCTGACGCTGCTCTTGATGATCTCGCACATCTGGTTGAGCACGAACGCCGAGAGGAATAGTTCCCACTTCATGGTGCCCTTAACCCCCTTGCACTAGCCTGTGCTGTGAGCTTTGCTAGCCTTGGCTTTCTTCTTGGCCATGATTTTGGTAGCTTGCTCTGCAATGTGCTCTACCATGTACCCGGTCATTGGAGGCACAAACAAGATCCCGTGCAATGAGGATAGGTGAGCCTCAGAGGCGGTATATTGGATTGGGTCTGAGTGACAAAGGTCTCCTGAGAATCTAGGAGGCCCTGTCTGAACTCATCGTTGGTCATGTCCTACACATTTCACGATCACACGTATCAGGACCTAGACTACACACATGAACACAAGCCTAAACATGCAATAAGTCCAGGAAGACACCAATCTATGACTATACCTAGTAGTTCCTTAGGCATACAAACCCAGATCTACCGCAAACTACAACCAGATCTACAAGGCTAACATACCGAAGCTACTAGACTTGGGATTTGATGGAACTCACCGGCACCGGAGGAGCGGAGCATGTCGAGGATAAGATCTTGGAGAAGAACGCCTGCACTAGCCAGTCTACAACCACCACCGCTGCTCCCGTCTCTTACCTGTTGCGCGATGCAAAACCTTGCCGTCTTGAGAGCTCAAAGATTGGGGAAAATGGTGGCGATGGATGTTGGTGTGGCGGGTGGTTCTTTATACCGGCGCGCGTCAGCGGGCGATGACAAAATTTCTCCCGCCAGCTTTTAGGGGAAACCCGCGGCTCGCGCCATCACCGAGCTTGCACGGGTGGCGCAACTTTCCCCCTTTTGCACGAGCGGTCCTTGTCCCCGTGGAAACGCCCAAAATCGGCGTTCCCAGTGGGCCAACTTTTGGGATGCTTTGAAGTTCGTGCGATGCAAGAAAGACATGCGACCCAATACACCAAACGCTCTTATTTCTTCTTGGCCCATGCGAGAAACGAGAAAACGAGCAACCAAACACGCCCTGTTAGAATCGCGACAAGCAAATAATGAAAAATGAAAAGGAAATCGCAGCAGGGGACACATATTTAACATGGAAAAACCTCTCAAACAAAGAGAGAAAAAACCACGGGCATCAGCCAGTAAAAATTTACTATAACAGGGAGTGTTTACACAATGCCGAGATTTAACATATACAACTTATCTCAGCCGGTGATGAGTGCATATTTGCATCATGTTTTATATTATTATTTTGCATTGTAGATGTAGGATGTTGGTATTTCACGGCGCTCGCGCACACATTTTATGTCCGTTTTCACCAGGATCAGGACAAATGATGGATGCAATGGATACAATTATAGAAGCAGTTGTACTGTGGAGAAAAGGAGTAAAAAGAATAGCTATACGGTGGGAGGCAGAAAGGCAGAAATCGCTTATTGGGAAATGTTAATAATACCAAAAGAAAACCAGAATCGAAAAAAGGAGGCAGAGAGCCCAACGACCAACTATACGTTGGGAGCAACTCTTCCGCCCGTATAGCTCCGGCTGTATAGTTAGCGCCGCCTCTGCCTCGTCAAATAGTTTCACCCCGTGCAATTGATTTAGGGATACGACATACAGAACACCCAGAAATCGCAGAAACCTCACCTCCGGAAGGCATCTGGATGGGGAACTCATCCACAAGGGATCCATCTTCGCCCTGCGTAGATTCGGGAGGCTAAGGCATCAATCTTCATCATCCACCGCTGCATCACCACCATCTCCATCCATCCCATCTACATCTTGTCTAGATCTTGTTATATTTCTTGCACTCGTTGTGGATTTATACAAGTGATATTCATCTATCATTGTTTCCATTACCATTGCCATGATGATGATTGCCTCCATGTTTGAGTAGATCATTAGTTCTTGGGGAGATGGAGAAACCCTAGTATGAGATTGAAATAAGATAAAGTCTATTATGATATTCATCACTGTGACCATGTGTTAGATTCTCTACATCTTGATGTTGAGAGAAGTCGACCTCTCAATATTTGCCTCTCGTGGGGACTTGATGGAGGGATCTACTTGTTGGTAGACGGAGGCGTGCTAGCACTTAAAGTGACTATAAAGCTATAGGCACTCCTTACGTATCAACTTGGAAAATCGAGGAAACTCACGGAACACTATCCATGCCATGGGATACGTTCTACGGGATTACGTCCCTTAATAGCGCAGTAATTCGATTGATATCAATTGCTGACTGCTGTGGTTATGAGGATGATATGGCAGCAGTTGTTGCCTATTCGTCCACATACGGAGTTCCTCCCATACATACATAGTTGAGAATGTTCATGATGATAATATTTATCTTAGATCTTTACAATACTAGTGGTGTATCCACTACTCCCTGAGAACGCCTTTTCCCTACTACAGTTCCAATCTTTCTTACATACGCGATACTTACTTTCTGTATTAAGTTATTTTGCTTTATTTTATTATTTCTCTTATACCCAAAACCCCAAAACACCTTTTTACACAATACTCACATTTTATCTTGTTACTTAGAACTTTATCTAGCATTTCTATTGCAAGAATTATTAGACTTCGGACTCCTACTCCTTGTGGGATCGATATATTTATTTTAAAACTAGCTACACATGATTTGTGCACTTGCAGTCATCAAGCTATTTTCTGATGCCGTTACCGGGGAGCTAAGCACTATAGGTCTGATACATTGCAAATGTATCTATAATTTTTGATATTCCATGCTTAGTTTTATCTACTTTCTTGTGTTTTCTCCACACTTTAGAGTACTTTTCATATGATTTCTTAGAATAACCTATTAACAAGAGCCACAGTACCAGCTGCCAGTTTTTTGCTGTTTTTGGTTCCAGGAAAGTCAGAAAATGAATATACTCGGAATTGGACGGGACAAAAGCTAAAGTCAGTTTTTCACCGAGGGACACACGAGAGGGGCTGGAGCCAGACGATTTGGGCTGGGACCCGGCCAGGCTTGGCCCGCGCCAGGGGGTGGTCTGGCCGCCCCAGGCACCCCTCGGCCTCTCCTTCTGCCTATAAGTTGCCTCTGATACGGAAACCCTAAGGACCCGATCAAAAATACACGAAAGAGTCTGTAGCCGCCGTCATCTCCATCCCTAGATCGGGAGGGATCTGAAGCTCTTCCCGGCACCCTGCCGGAGAGGGTAATTCACCCTGGAGGCCTTCTTCATCATCATGCAAGCCTCCGGTGTGATGCGTGAGTAGTTCATCTCTGGACTACGGGTCCATGTAGTAGCTAGATGGCTGGTTCTCCTCCTTTGTGCTATCATGTTTAGATCTTGTGAGCTCCGTTCATGATCAAGATCATCTATTTGTAATTCTGCATGTTGTGTTTGCGGGGATCCGATGGATATTGAGATGCTATTTCAGATTGATTATTGATTCTATCATGTCTTTGTTATTTGTGATCTTGCATGCTTTCTGTTGTTAGTAGCTATCTTCACCAAGTAGATGCTAGCAGCTCCAAGAGTTAGTATTTATGCTCGATAGTGGGTTCATGCCTCTGGTAATCTGGGGAAGTGATAGAAATCTCTAAGGTACTAGATGTGCTGTTGCTACTAGGGAGAAAACAACAATCCTTTGTTCATAGAACAATCGTATTGTTTACTTTACACGCAATTCGTAATGCAATTATCCGTTGCTTGCAACTTAATACTGGAGGGGGTTCGGATGATAACCTGAAGGTGGATTATTAGTCACAGATGAAGTTGGATGGCAGTCTATGTATAATGTTGTAATGCACAATCAAATCTCAAAGGAGTCAAGATGAGTAGTATATGCTTGTATGCTTTCTCGATGTTTGTTAATTGCCCCGCTATAATTTGTTCACCTAGCATGTTATCTATCTTAAGGAGAGCCACCTCTAGTGAACTATGGACCCCGGTCCTTTCTTTTACTATCAATCTACAAACTATTTACTGCTTTGTGTTTACTTTCTGTAAAATATTACTTCCTTCCATTCGATACATTTAATCCTTTGTTTTCAGCAAAACCGGTGAGATTGACAACCTCATCGCAAGTTGGGGACAGAGTTCCGAGGTTGTGTTGTGCAGGTCTCCACGTTGCTGCTGGCACCGGTAGTGCGCCCTGCCAAAGTTCAGCTAGCAACACCTTTGGGGTGTTTTCTTGCTCCTACTGGTTCGATTAAACCTTGGTTTCATAACTGAGGGAAAACTTGCTGCTGTGCTCATCATACCTTCCTCTTGGGGTTCCCCAACGAGCTCGATATATTTTGGGCCATCAAGCAATTTTTCTGGTGCCATTGTCAGGGAGTCAAGGACATCTTCACAAGGGGAGTCCCTCATAACCAATCTCTTTACTTTGTTATTTTTGTTTTGCTTAGTTTACTTTTGTTTTGTTTGCTTGTTTCTTTATCAAAAACACAAAAAAATTAGTTTTACAAGTTTGCTTTCTTTATTTAAAACACAAAAAAAATAGTTCCTATCTTAAGTTGCCAATATGTATAGCATTGCTCCAGCTAATATGTCACCTGAGGAAATGATTTTCACTTTTAAACAAGGAATTGAAGAGGGTTTCAAAGAAGCTTAGTCTAGAATCTCTGATCTACATGAAAAAACTGAACCTAAAATGACTCAAAGCTTGTTCCTTAGTAGTTTTTACCTTGGAATTGCTCTTTGCTATAGATATGCTTTGGATGCTGTAGTGGGAGGAGATTTCCTCCAATGCAATGAGGATTATGCTGTTAATGCCATAAAGAAGTTGGTCTTTACTTACAACTTGCCTAGCAAATCTGATTCTTCCTTCATAAACATATTTGCTAGATTGAATACTCTTGAGACCAACACTGGTACTTTGAAAAATTGCTATAATACACTTAGAGAGCATCATAACTATGTTCCAATAAATTCCGAACCCTCAGAATGGCTTCCCACAGTAAAGATTGCTATAAACAATGAAACTTTTCATGCTCGCTGTGATATCATGTCTGAATTTTGTCTTATGCCCAAAGATATTTATGAATCTTTGAATCTTTGGGGGCTTTCTGAAGGAGGAATAGAAATATTTCTTGCTAACAATGCCACAATATTACCCATTGGAATAGCCGAAGGAGTATTTACAAAGATCTTAGGGAAAATGGTTTCTACTGATTATCTTGTTATTGAATGTGTAGGAAAAGGACAAATCACACTTGGAAGATCCCTATTGAAACTCCTTGGAGCAATAATAGATGTGGAAAAGGGAACCATGCACTTAGTTTCTCCACCAAGCATTCACAAGTTCCCCAAGGTTAAGAATAAAAGTAAGAGAGGTAAGGGCAAGAAATTTGGTTTTAATGCTTCTTCAAACACGTGACCCTTTTTCTTGCTTCTTAGGCCTAACTTAAAGGCGTTAAAGAAAAGTACTTATTGGAAGATAATCCAAAAGTTTTAGATGAGTCTTGGAAGTTATTACCTCTGTAATAACCACTCTTTATCCTTTTTATTTGCTTTTTGTGCCAAGAGTAACCTCTAATGAGAGAGAAGTAATGATTGAGAAAGTTGCTATCCCGAAACAGATTTCTGTGCTTCACCGTAAATATTCGTGTAAAATCTCTATACATCCTTTTGAAGCGTGAAGTTTTGTGCTGCTACCCTAGGTTGTTATCTAACTTTAGTTAGTTCAACACTTTTTGATTTGAGCAACAGAAGGTCTTCGAAAAAATTCGTCTTTACCTGCTGGTCTGTTTTGACAGATTTCTACCATTTTCTGCATTTGCTTCTTATTGGTTCCTTTTTGAGTTCTTTTGGGGAATTGAGCCTTTTGAGGGAAGTGCTACAGTATCTTGTGTTTTGATGGAAGTTTTATTGGTGTTGGAACTGAACCCAAAGACCTATTATCTTGAGTGCACTAATGTTGCTAATAAAGATTGTGCGAAGTTTTGTATGAAGGAAAAAATTCAGGTGTATGGAAGGAATGAGTAATGAGATGAAGGATGGACTAAAGCTCAAGCTTGGGGATGCCACACGTGTCACCCCAAGAAATATCGAAGAAGTACAAGCGTCAAAGCTTGGGGATGCCCAAGGCATCCCCTTCTTCATCAATAAAAATCCCAGGTTTCTTCCAAACGCTTCATTTTTATTGTTTCATGCACAGTTGTGTTGTTCTTGGAGCGTCTTCTTTTTCGTTTTCGTTTTTGTTTTTCGTTTGCTTGGTTTTCTTAGGTTGCTGAATAAATTGCTTGGACCCCCTCTTTCATTGCATTGGTTTTCAAATAGTTTGGTTTGGATTGGGAAAAGAGTAGGAAAGTTCATGCTTAAGTGGTAAAGAGAGCTAGTTTTTGACTGTGGCCTATGCTTTGTCATGCCATGCTTGATATTGTTTTGGCTTTATTCTTAGTATTCTTTGTTGTAGCATGACTTGTTTTAAACAATTGAGATTTCTTAATGTGCCTTGGAAGGATCATGCGTTATTTTAGCATATTAAAGCATAATATTGTGGTATTCTTCTTTGATGCTTTATTTGGGTTGACTTGGCGCATGCTCACACCATGTTATGACTATCCCAAGTCACCATGAGCCTTTATGATCCTTTAGTTTTCAACTTGTAGTATCACTTTATGCTTTGATCAATGATGTTTTGTCGCTCTACATGATTATGGCCGTTATTGCTCTCTTAGTTTGTCGCTCCCAGTCTTTTGCTAGCCTCCGTAACCAAGTATGAGTTCCACTCATACATCCAACTCCTTAAACCAAGTTATTCCAAAGAGTCCACCATACCTACCTACTAGCATATGCTATTCCAAGTATATTCATGCTTTTTTTACCTTCCAAATTAAACTTGTTATGAGAAAACTAGTGATTAAAGCTCTCACGAACTTGACGGCACACTTTACTTTTCTTGCCCTTAATAAACTTGAACCATTGTGTCGTCTATGTTGTATATGCTTGCACTTATTTGTTGGGGATTAGCAGAACCTTGTTGTCATGGGGAACGCTTTCAACATTGCACTTATACTTTGTACCTAGTTGATATCATGCTCTTTTTTCTATGGATGTCATCGGTGTGAAATGAAAGGGGACCTTGTAAGTCCATGGAGTTATGTATATGTGTCAGAGAAACGCCTGGGCCGCTGATCTAATCCATGCTGACATGGTGGAAACCTGCAACGTAACCATAATGAGCTGTCTATGACGCATTCTTCTTATAAAAAAAGAGTCAGATATTTAGAAAAAAGAGAAAAAGAAAAAAAGAGATTATGAAAAGAGGAAAGAGAGAGAAAAGCACCATATTCCCATGGTAAATAAGAAGATTGCTGAGATGCTCGTTGTCTGCTTTCCTTGTCATTTTGATATGGGGATTCTTCCGTATCATCGGGCAAGGGGTACCCCGTTGGCGGTTCTCTATGATACACATGTACTTACGATGACAAGAACTTACCGGTGACTAAACTTGAGTAGCATGAGGAGCGGCCCTCGTATTCAAGGGACATGAGATTTCGAACTTATACTTCGTCAAGCATATACGCCATAGTTTGTTCACTTTAACCTTAATCACTTCAAGATGATTATGATAGGAGAAATGAGAGCTGAAAGCTATTAAGTACCATAATTTTTGGAAGCTCTTTATGAGACTTGAATCCCTACTTCCTTCTATGAAGGCCTTTCTTTTACTTTTATGTTGAGTCTCCACCCTCTACCTTTATGCACCTACTTTGAGAGCATAGTGGCCATTCTTAGTTCTATGTGCATTGCCCCAAGACTTGTTGATTGATGCATAACTTTGATATTTCTTGTTTTAAACTATTTGTATCTAGTCACTCTTATGAACTTTGAAGGTGTCCTATGCATTTATGTTTGCTACTCTATGAGGGACAATCTGAATGCTACTATGCTATGTTTTCTTTATGTGAAACAAACAAACGTCTTGCAAAGCATTGTTATTCATAAATCTTTTGTTCATGCCTTTTCATGTTGCAAAATATTTTCTTTGTCTTATTGCTAGAACTTTGTCTTTCATGTTATGATTCAAGTACTATGATCCCAACTTTGAATGTTTTACAAATACTTTGATCAAGTTTATGATGGTGCATGTTACCTCAAAAATTATTCTTTCTTTTTATCACTTACCTACTCGAGGACGAGCAGGAGTTAACCTTGGGGATGTTGATATATTGCAAATGTATCTATAATTTTTTATGTTCCATGCTTGGTTTTATCTACTTTCTTGTGTTTTGTCCACACTTTGGAGTACTTTTCATATGATTTCTTGGACTAACCTATTAACAAGAGCCACAGTGCCAGCTGCCTGTTTTCTGCTGTATTTGGTTCCAAGAAAGTCAGGAAATGAATATTCTTAGAATTGGACGGGACAAAAGCCAAAGTTAGTTTTTCACTGAGGGACACCTGGAGCCAGAATAAGACACGGAGAGGGGCTGGGGCCCGGCCACACCACCTGGCCGCGCAGCCAGGCTTGGACCGCGCGGCCAGGCTTGGACCGTGCCAGGGGGTGGTCTGGCCACCCCAGGCACCCCCTCGGCCTCTCCTTCCGCCTATAAGTTTCCTCTGATACGGAAACCCTAAGGACCCGATCAAAAATCCACGAAAGAGTCTGTAGCCGCAGTCATCTCCATCCCTCGATTGGGAGGGATCTGAAGCTCTTCCCGGCACCCTGCCGGAGAGGGGAGTTCACCCTGGAGGCCTTCTTCATCATCATGCAAGCCTCGGTGTGATGCGTGAGTAGTTCATCTCTGGACTACGGGTCCATGTAGTAGCTAGATGGATGGTTCTCCTCCTTTGTGCTATCATGTTTAAATCTTGTGAGCTCCGTTCATGATCAAGATCATCTATTTATAATTCTGCGTGTTGTGTTTGCGGGGATTCGATGGATATTGAGATGCTATTTCAGATTGATTATTGATTCTATCATGTCTTTGTTATTTGTGATCTTGCATGCTTTCCGTTGTTAGTAGCTATCTTTGCCAAGTAGATGCTAGCAACTCCAAGAGTTAGTATTTATGCTCGATAGTGGGTTCATGCCTCCGTAACTGGGAAGTGACAGAAATCTCTAAGGTACTAGATGTGCTGTTGCTACTAGGGAGAAAACAACAATCCTTTGTTCATAGAACAATCGTATTGTTTACTTTACACGCAATTCGTAATGCAATTAGCGGTTGCTTGCAACTTAATACTGGAGGGAGTTTGGATGATAACCTGAAGGTGGATTATTAGTCATAGATGCAGTTAGATGGCGGTCTATGTATAATGTTGTAAAGCCCAATTGAATCTCAAAGGAGTTAAGATGAGTAGTATATGCTTGTATGCTTTCTCGATGTTTGTCAATTGCCCCGATGTAATTTGTTCACCCAGCATGTTATCTATCTTAAGGAGAGCCACCTCTAGTGAACTATGGACCCCAGTCCTTTCTTTTACTATCAATCTACAAACTATTTACTGCTTTGTGTTTACTTTCTGCAAACTATTACTTCCTTCCATTCAATACGTTTAATCCTTTGTTTTTAGCAAAACCGATGAGATTGACAACCTCATCGCAAGTTGGGGATAGAGTTCTGTGGTTGTGTTGTGCAGGTCTCCACGTTGCTGCGGGCACCGGTAGTGCGCCAAGCCAAAGTTCAGCTAGCAAGACCTTTGGTGTGTTTGCTTGCTCCTACTGGTTCGATTAAACCTTGGTTTCATAACTGAGGGAAAACTTGCTACTGTGCTCATCATACCTTCCTCTTGGGGTTCCCCAACAAGCTCGATATATTTTGGGCCATCAAGGTCTTTTAGTTTTTGCTTATTTATTTTTTTCTTGTTAAATTTTGTTTTGAGTTACAGGTTTCCACCAACATGATGGAGTTTGAGAATATGACTAGTGCTAACCCACTCAACCACTTTGGGAAGCCCTATGATATTTATAAAAGAGACAACTCCAATGAGAAGACAAGGGGGTTTGAAATAAATCCTCTACTACTTAGTATTCTACATAAGAAGCAATTTACTATAGATGAAGAAGATCCTGATCCATATGAGCATATTGCATGTTTTAAAGATATATGTGGCACTTTTCTATTGACGGTATATACCACCGATGAGGTAAGGGTTAAACTTTTAGGTCAAACTTTGACAAGTACAACTCTCTCATGGTATAAATCTCTACCCCCTAAAGCCACTACTACTTGGGATAATTTATCCTGTGAATTTCTATCAAAATATTATCCATTATCAAAATCTTTTGGAATCAGGCGTCTTATAATGACTTGGAAGAATCGTTCTAATGAAGGACTAGTAAGAGCTTATATTAGATTTAAAGATTTACTATGGCTATGTCCTCATCATGATTTGCCTGAATGATATTTACTACATATATTTTATGGCGGTTTAATTGAATCTAATAAAATTGAACTAGACTCTTTTGCGGAAGGAGCCTTTATGAATCTTCCTATACCTAAAGCTTGGGCTTTACTTAATAGAATTCGTGATCATAGAGTTTCATGGAATTTTGGTCTAGGAAGTGAAGGAGGCGTAGAAATAGAGCATGATTGTATTCATGACTATAATAAAAAAGGCCATGTTAAATAATTATCTAAAGAACTTTATCTAGATTCAGATCTTGTGTTGCAAGTTGTTAAAGCTTTTACAGAACATATTAAAGATCCAAAGGAGGGTCCAGTCAAGTATGATCCATCACCCGAACCAGAAAAGAAAAGAGAAGATAGAGCAACACTTGCCTCCGTAGAACCAATATATGAAGTGCCTTTCCCTAACATTGCACAAAAGCATAGTTTTGAACATGAACAGGTCAAAGCAGTACAGGAAAAGAGGGAAGAGGAAAGCATGCCAGAAGTTGTGGAACACCTAAAAGAAAACAAAGAAGAATAGGTAACCAAGGAACCAATTATGGCTATGTACTCACAGTGTAACATAGTTGAACTTGATGTAGAGACTTTCATATTGGTTGAAGGTAAACCAAAGGTAAAAGATGTGGGTAAGCCTATTCTTCCCTGTATATTTAGAGAAACCTCTCATTATGGTTTATGTGATCTTGGCACCAAAGTTAATGTTATATCTTATGATTTCTACCTAGAAATAAAAGAAGAAATAGAACCGGCTACCATTGAAAATACTGATATAACAATATGCTAGCTAATAAAAATCTTAGAATTCCAATGGGAGTAGTTGACAATGCAACTATCACAACTGGGAACAAAAACTTTCCTATCGATTTTGTAGTTGTTGATATGCCAGCTGACACTTTTTGCCCTATTATATTTGGAAGAACCTTTTTGGGTGATATAGGTGCCTATGTTAATTTCAAGAACATTGTGTCTCTTAAGCTTGGGGGAACGAAAAATAAATTACATTTTTCCAAATTTAAAGATAGAACTCCACAAATACAAGAAGAAGAGGAAGAGAGAACTATTGAGGAGATGGTAGCTCTTTTCTTTGGTAATCAAGAAGAAGAAACAAATGAAGATCCAAATTATGAAGAAATAGTTATGGAGGACAAGTCCCTAGAAGAACTAGAAGATGAATTCGATTCACTTCCTATTTTGGGACCTCCAACTAATGAGGCTTTTGAAGAGCCAGAAAAGAGAGGGGATGAGGAATTACCACCCCCAGAGTTAAAGACTCTACCAGATAATCTTAAATACAGGTTTTTAGATGATACCAATAAATTCCCTGTTATTATTAGTGCTAAACTTTTACGAGAAGAAGAAGAACTCATGAGGATACTTAAGGAGCATCGCCAAGCCTTTGGGTACTCAATGGATGACTTGAAAGGCATTAGTCCCATGATAGCCGTCCATCGAATATTCATGGAAGAAGGTGCTAAACCAGTTGCGGAATTTAATAGAAGATTAAAGCCTAAAATGAAAGAAGTGGTAAGAAAAGAAATTGTACGCCTACTGGACGCAGGTATAATTTATCCTGTTAAAGAAAGTAATTGGGTAAGTCCTATTCATTGTGTCCCTAAGAAGGGCAGTTTTACTGTTGTTCCTAATGAAAGCAATGAACTAATACCTACTAGAACTATTGTTGGGCATAGGATGTGCATAGATTTCAGGAAATTAAATAAAGAAACTAGGAAAGATCACTATCCATTACCGTTCATTGATCACTCTTTAGAAAGGTTAGCAAATCATACTCATTTTTGTTACTTGGACGGATACTCTGGTTTCTCTCAAATAGTTGTTCATCCGGATGACCAACTTAAAATAACTTTCATAAGTCCTTATGGTTTACATGCTTACCTACGTATGCCTTTTGGTCTATGTAATGCTCCAGTTACTTTTCAATGATGTATGACTGCTATATTTGCAGATTTTATAGAACTTATAATGGAAGTATTTATGGATGACTTTTTTTGTCTATGGAACTTCATTTACTAGTTGCTTGGATAATCTCAAGAGAATTTTGCAGCGCTGTGAAAAAACTAATCTTGTTCTAAACTGGGAGAAGTTCCACTTCATGGTCAAAGAAGGTATAGTCCTCAGACATAAGGTATCAGGTAAGGGAATTGAAGTTGATAGAGCTAAGATTGAAGCAATAGAGAGAATGCCACCACCTAGGAATATTAAAGATATAAGAACTTTTCTTGGTCATGTGGGTTTTTACAGAAGGTTAATTAGAAATTTCATGGGATATCTAAACCTTTGACTAACCTATTGCAAAAGGGAATGACATTTAATTTTGATGATAAGTGTCTTGAAGCCTTTGATAAACTTAAAAATGCTTTAACTAGTGCTCCCACCATTAAACCACCTATCTGGGATACAACCTTTGACTTAATATGTGAAGCTAGCGATGATGTTGTAGGAGTAACTCTGGGACAACATATTGGTCATAGATTTAATATTATACATCATGCTAGTAGAACTCTCAATGGTGCTCAAAAGAATTACCCTAAGGAAAAAAGGAACTGTTCACTATATTTTTCTCTTGCGTTAAATTTTGTTCTGATATAGTTGATGCAAAGCTAAGAGTTCACACGGATATTGATGGCTTAAAAGAACTCCTTGAAAGGAAAGACCATAATCCAAGACTGATCCGTTGGATTCTTTCACTACAAGAATTTGAGTTGCAGACTATGCAAAGGCAGGAAATAAAGATGTTAGATGTAGTGTCCATGCTTGCCCAGGAAGGCACTAATCTTATTGAGAGGAACTTTAGTCCTGGTGATTTTCGTTTACAGGAATTATTTGATGAACTAAAGTCAATTACTCCAAGAGGGGAGTCCTTGTTGTGGGAGGAACTTTTCAGCCCCGATTAAGCAAATGGTAAGTGCAAGGTAAGTTTTCTTACTCAAATAAGTGATTTATTTTCACAACTTTTACTCTTAAAAATTCTGTTTTCGAATTCCTTGTGTTTTTCTGAAGTTTTAGAGGGGTTTTACGAACTATACGGACGGAGCTATACGACCGAAGAGGGGGGCTCCCACCGTATAGTTGGTCGTTAAACTCTCTGTATCATCTTTGTGAAATTGTTTTCGATATCTCAGCCTATACGGTCACAACTATACGACTGGAGAAAAACCGTATAGTTGGTCGTTGAACTCTCAGATAGTTTTGCTTTTTGGTATCTATATCTATACGGTCGCCACTGTACGACCGAAGCAAAAATTCTGGCCGTATAGTTGGTCGTTAAACTCACAGGCACTTTTGATTTTCGGTGTTTGAAACTATACGGTCGCAACTATATGACCAGAGCAAATATTCCAACCATATAATTGGTCGTTAAGCTCCCAGACACTTTTTCGTTCCATCTTTCTTTTATATTTATCTATAAAAAACGTTATTGTCGGTTCCGAGTCTTGATTTAATCGAGCTGGACTCAAGATATTTGGAAATATCTGCCTGGAACCAACTATACGGCCGGACCTATACGGGCCGCGCCCGTATAGTTGGTCATTACGCGGCAGGTTACGTCCAAATCCGTGATTTCTTTTTCTGTTCTGTTTGGATTCTTTTCTTGGGCGACAATTTGGTGTTTCTCGCGAGTTTTACCGACCTCTGACCCCTCTTATATACTGCCATTGTCTCTCTCTCTCTAATCATAATCTACAGTAACCAATCTACCTCTTATTTTCGCGAGAGGGCTCTCAACCAAGAGATAGAAGTCAAGAAGAAGGGCTCCCATGGAGATTGGGAGCAACAATGACCAAGGCAAGGAGATAAAGACCATCCCTATAGAGTTCCTCGACATTGACCATGGGTGTCAGAAGAGGGATTTGAAGGCCCTAGAGCTGAAGATTGAGGAATTGGACAAGGAGAAGCCAAGGACACCCAAACACCTTCGATTGCTGTGACTTTATCTTGATAAACTTGATGAAGATATCAAGCGTACAACCGAAGCGGGTTTTGCCATGAGCCTTAAGGCGCTACAAACACTCCAAGATAACAATGAGTTTATTAAAGAATAAGTGAAAGTGCCAGAGAGGAACAATCTTTTCTACAAGCTGCGTGTTAAGGATAAGCTGTCATCCAATCCCTCCGCCTCAGGCTGGGCCGTGAGGAGAAGATACCACGTGCCATGGCGCCCCAGTGATCTACAACAATCACGATATCAAATAATCACAGGGGATTATTTGATTTCGCCTGGCTTGATTCCAAGCTTGGGGAGATCTTTAAGACCTTGTAATCTATCTTATAAGTTTTGATTATTATTCTTACATTAGTTCAAACTAGAAATACAGTTTGCATCATTAGAATTCCCTTCAAGAATAGTCGATCCCTTTTATGAAATTCTGAGTTTATTATTATATATGGAGCAATATTGAGTTTGTGTTTGCTTTATTGATATATGAAAGGCTTGAGTATGATTTTACTTGCACTTGATGATAGCAATAGGAGTCTTCCACACCATTGGTATTAATAGAACACATAAAGATAATTTGGTCAATATGCTGTAAGTCTACGGTTTGATTCACAAAGAAAAATTATCTATACAATTAAGTTGAAAAAGAAACCTTGAATAAAGGAAAATGAAAGTGCTATCTAAATAGAGTGAGAACAACTCGTGGTAGAATCTCAAGTCATATGAATGCTTCATATACAGTTGGAATTTAATAATTGAGATTGTTGAACTTTGAATTCCTACATAAGGTGGAATATATGGCTAGCTCCTTTGCACAACACTTAAAACAAAAGTGTGAGCATATATGGAAAAGAAAAGAAAAAGAAAAGAAGAAAAAGAGCGAATGTGCAAAGAGCAAATAGGCATATACCTCTATATTGTAGTATGACAAAGAGACACTTTGGAGATTTTGAATCCCAAGTGAATACATTGATCCTAAAACACTTGGAACTACCTCATTAACTCATTCGGTTGAATCGGATTCTTTTACATTATGTTGAGATTCATCTTTTATGAACTATTTATAACTAAGGTGGGGAAGACTTCCAATACTATTCAGATGGTTCAAGTAAGGTACTATTCATGAACTTATTCTCCTGTATCGTACATGATTAACACATACTGCAATTGCCTCATTTATTTTATCGACTCAGCTTCATGAATATGAGGATCACACCGATTAAGCTAAAAACTTGCTCGGGACGAGCAAGGGTCTAAGCTTGGGGAAGTTGATGAGTGCATATTTGCATCATGTTTTACATCATTATTTTGCATTGTAGATGTAGGATCTTGGTATTTTACGATGCTTGCGTGCACATTTTATGTCTGTTTTCACTAGGATCAAGACAGATGATGGATCCAATGAATACAATTATTGAAGAAGTTGTACTGTGGAGAAAAGGAGTAAAAAACAACGTAAATCGCTTATTTGGGAAATATTAATAATACCAGAAGAAAACCAGAAGTGAAAAAAGGAGGCAGAGAGCCCAACGACCGACTATACGGCGGGAGCAACTCTTCTGCATGTATAGTTGGCGCCGCCTCCACCTCGTCAAATAGTTTCACCCCATGCAATTGGTTCGGGGAGACGACATACACAACACCTAGAAATCGCAGAAACCTCACCCCCAAAAGGCATCTGGAGGGGGAACTCATCCACAAGGGATCCATCTTCGCCCTGCGCAGATCCGGGATGCTAAGGCATCAATCTTCATCATCCCTCGCTGCATTGATGTCTACGCACTTCTATTCTTGTAGACATTTGTTGGGCATCCATGTGTAGAGGTTTGTAGAACAGCAGCAAGTTTTCCCTTAAGTGGATCATCCAAGGTTTATCGAACTCAGGGAGGAAGTGGTCAAAGGTATCCCCTCTCAAGCAACCCTGCAATCAAGATACAAGAAGTCTCTTGTGTCCCCAACACACCCAATACACTTGTCAGGTGTAAAGGTGCACTAGTTCGGCGAAGAGATAGTGAAATACAAGTGGTATGGATAATTATAAGTGGTAACGGTGCCAGAAAATAGCTTGCTGGCGTGGAAGATACTAAAGGCAAACTGAAATAAAGATGGAAGCAAGCAAACATTTAACCGATCTAGTAGCAAACGATGTATCAGTGTTTAGGAACAAGGCCTAGCGATCATACTTTCACTAGTGAACACTCTCATATAGATATCTTCTCTTTATGATACTACTCTTAACTACTCTCCGGTTGAACACTCTAATCGTTGGTAGGGCTATAACAGCACACCTCAAAGTTCATCTTTCCCATCTAGATAACCCCACACTGTCACACTGGGCACTAGATGAGTCCAACAAACACCACAATTTCATAAAGACATCCAACTCCAAATATAACTCATAACAAGTATTTTTAATCTCTAGCCTAAGTGCCACCATGGTGTGCATGCTGTCACTTTCACACACATGGGGAGAGCAGAGATCTATTAAAGCACTTGAGTAGCAAGGTAGATCTACTTGATTATAAAGCTCATGATCACAATATGATCATTCATAGAGAGAGAGATGAACACATAGCTACCGGTAGAACCCTTAGCCTCGAGAGAGAACTACTCCCTCCTTATCATGGGAATCAGCAATGGCGATGGAGATGGTGGTGGAGATCGATGGAGATGGCTCCGGGGGCACTTCCCCATCACGGCAGGGTGCCGGAACAGAGACTTTCTGTCCCCCGAATCTCCCCTTCGGTTGCGGCGGCGTTGTGGAACTTTTCGTGGCTAGAGGCTTGATGATTTAGGGTTTATCATCGGGAGGCTCTTATAGGCGAGAGGGGAGACCGAGGGGGTGCCGGAGGGGCCCACACCACCCCCTGGCGCGGCCTGGCCTGGCCCGCGCCACCAGGTGGTGTGGCCATATGGCATCCCGCTAAAACTGCTGGGTTTTGGGATTCCTCAGGACAATTATATCTGGCTAGTAAATGTTCCAACTACAACGAAATGCTAACTAAAACTGCCCACTACTTATGCTATCAGGATGACGCATGCTAATTATATCTGATTAGTAAGTGCTGCAAATATAACGGAATGAGTAAAATTTCCAACTGTGTGAGTTCCTCGGTCCGACTTCCTCGTTTGGTCTCGAGGGGGAAATACCAGGATGGGTTTGTCTGGTGTTAGCTTCAGGTTGGATCCGGATAGGTCTTTATTATCCCTCTCCGATAACCGCCAGTTGTACCGAGTCTCTATAGGTTGTTTAGTGCACGTGCCGCTGATCCACCATACTGTGTAGGCGAGACCGCCAATTCTAGCCTTGCTGTCTCGCCTCGATCGACGCTCCTCTTTTTTCCTTTGCCCTTTGTCGGCACCCCTTTTGTTTTAGCAGGTTTGAGATCGACGTTGTTAGCAGGGTTACCCTTCCGGCTTGGCTTGGGCAGGGTTATGGACGCCATTGGTTATTCTTCAGGGCTCTTAGCCCCATTTGCATCTTGTCCGTAGTCGGACGCTCTATCGTTTTCAAGGTGATTTGGATCTTTGTATAGTATATCTGTATTCTTGACTCATGGAGTCGTTGTTGTATATATCTGTTCTGTGGGTCCCATCGAGGACTATTGTGTAATGGTATTACTTCGTTTTCCACCCGCATGAAAGTGCCTGGTGGGCATCCTTGAATCGTTTCTATGCGGGTTTGGCGGGAAGCGCTAAAACTTGCATAGGGCCGATTTGAGAGTGTTATAGAGTGGTATCAGAGCCCAGCAGTTGCGATACCCCACTGGTCCAGCCTGTAGGATAACCTAGCTAATGGCCGAAGTAGAGAGTCAAAACTATTTTGCAAAATCGGTTGGATAGATCTGATTAGGTCTGATTTACTCCTTACCCCTCTGCTATTCTCCTCTTACCTCTGTGTGTTTTGAATCTGCTCTCTTCCCTTTCTTCGAGTCCAGGAATTCTCGTGGTTGGGTTCTGTCGTACCTTCAGGGTTTCGCTCCCTCCTTTGGTAACAGTGCGTCTACAACCGGTCTTCATGCTATCTAAGGAATCCTTCATCTGTCGGACTTCTTTTTGTTCCTTCTTGTGCCTTCCGGTGTTTTTCCGACGCGACCACATCCTCTACGCCAGATCCGATGCAGAGTCTGCATCCTCTACGCCAGATCTTCAGTCTAATTCCGAGAGTTGGTTGCATAAATCCCCTATTCATATGCAGAGTAATGGTTTGGGTGCACGATGGACTGATCACCATCCGACTACTCTTATCATTCGCTTTTGTATATTGAATCGGTGGATCTAGCAATTTTACTCCGTCCACGGAAGCTAGAGGTGGCTTTATTTGTTGATACCTCTACCTTCACGTTTTTTTCCTGGAGTGTTCTCTCGACGATCACGGACAACGACACCTTGTTGGTGGTGTCGCCGATTTTAAGATGGATCAAGAATCTCCGTTAGTAGTGTCGCGAGGATCTACATGAAGCGAGAAGAATCCGATCATCAGCCTTCTCCCCGGTACCATGAGGCGGATTTCGAGGGCGAGATCCATTGTTAGTGGTGTCGAATTGTGGCATCCCGCTAAAACCACTACTAGAAAATCGCGTTGTTTTTGTGCATTGCAACATCATGACCGCATGCTCATGTCATCATGCCACATTGCATTTGAGCATCGTCATCATCATGCATATGTTTGTCTAAAACTATTTCTAAAAGCCTATATTTGTTTTCTAAATATCCCCTGTCTTTATTTCAAATTAAAACCCCGGCCTCTACCGGATATTTTCTTTTGTCTACAAAACAATTACAAAAGTCTATTTCGGACAAAATAAAATAAATAAAGCTATTTTCTTTTCGGACCGGGGAGGTAGCCCAGCCGTTAGGCCAGGCCACCTACTACCCGGCCCGTACAAAAACCTAGTCTATCCTAATCCTAACCCACCTACCCCCTAACCCACCCTCTTTTTCTCCCTCTCACCCGCCGCCACACATGTGCATACACACACTCACACGCGCACACCCCTGGCCCTGCCCTCTGTCACGTTGCACACCACATAGCAACACACACATGCACCTGGCCCCATCCCCAGGCGCAGACCCCGCCGCCCTTGCACGATTCCCCATCTCCACCTCACCCTGACCACTCCCTGCCTGCCACCTCCTCCCTCCTGGACCCACTCCCTCTCAACCTGCCCAAACAACCATGATACATTGCAAATGTATCTATAATTTTTGATGTTCCATGCTTAGTTTTATCCACTTTCTTGTGTTTTGTTCCAACTTTGGAGTACTTTTATTATGATTTCTTGGACTAACCTATTAACAAGAGCCACAGTGCCAGCTGCCTGTTTTGTGTTGTTTTTGGTTCCAGAAAAGTCAGAAAATGAATATTCTCGAAATTGGACGGGACAAAAGCCAAAGTGCCTATTTTTCCGGATGGGATCAAGTGCCAGAATACGAGACGGAGAAGGGATGGGGGCCGGCCACACCACCTGGCCGCGCGGCCAGGCCTGACCCGTGCCAAGGGGTGGTTTGGCCGCCCCCAGCACCCCCTCGGCCTCTCCTTCTGCCTATAAGTTGCCCTCGGGACGAAAACCCTAAGTACCCGATCAAAAACCCATGAAAGAGTCTCAGAGTCAGGCCATCTCCATCCCTAGACCGGGAGGGATCGGAAGCTCTTCCCGACACCCTACCGGAGAAGGGAATTCACCCTGGAGGCCTTCTTCATCACCATGCAAGCCTCCGGTGTGATGCGTGAGTAGTTCATCCTTGGAATACGGATCCATGTAGTAGCTAGATGGCTGGTTTCTCCTCCTTTGTGCTTTCATGTTTAGATCTTGTGAGCTCCGTTCATGATCAAGATCATCTATTTGTAATTCATACATGTTGTGTTTGCGGGGATCCTATGGATATTGAGATGCTATTTCAGATTGAT
This sequence comes from Avena insularis, assembly GCA_023614405.1. NCBI lineage: Eukaryota > Viridiplantae > Streptophyta > Magnoliopsida > Poales > Poaceae > Avena > Avena insularis. Next base: position 256,625,491 of record CM042690.1, on the reverse strand, counting down.
TATTAATTCTATCATGTCTTTGTTATTTGTGATCTTGCATGCTTTCCGTTGTTAGTAGCTATCTTGGCCAAGTAGATGCTAGCAACTCCAAGAGTTAGTATTTATGCTCGATAGTGGGTTCATGCCTCTGGTAATCTGGGGAAGTGACAGAAATCTCTAAGGTACTAGATGTGTTGTTGCTACTAGGGAGAAAACAACAATCCTTTGTTCATAGAGCAATCGTATTGTTTACCTTACACGCAGTTCATAAAGCAATAATATGTTGCTTGCAACTTAATACTGGAGGGGGTTCGGATGATAACCTGAAGGTGGATTATTAGTCATAGATGCAGTTGGATGGCAGTCTATGTATTATGTTGTATTGCCCAATCAAGTCTCAAAGGAGTCAAGATGATTAGTATATGCATGTATTGCTTTCTCGGTGTTTGTCAATTGCCCTGGTGTAATTTGTTCACCCAGCATGTTATCTATCTTAAGGAGAGCCACCTCTAGTGAACTATGGATCTCGGTTCTTTTACTTTACATACAATCTATACTCTGTTTCTGCTTTGTGTTTACTTTCTACAAACTTTTACTTCTTTCCATTCGATACGTTTAATCCTTTGTTTTCCGCAAAACACGGTGAGATTGACAACCTCATCGCAAGTTGGGGACAAAGTTCTGTGGTTGTGTTGTGCAGGTCTCCACGTTGCTACTAGCACCGGTAGTGCGCCCTGCCAAAGCTCAGCTAGTAACACCTTTGAGGTGTTTCCTTGCTCCTACTGGTTCGATTAAACCTTGGTTTCATAACTGAGGGAAACTTGCTGCTGTGCTCATCATACCTTCCTCTTGGGGTTCCCAACAAGCTCTACATCAACACCACCATCAAGCATTTTTCTAGGCACCGTGCATTGAGCCATCAAGCATTTTTCTGGCGCCGTTGCCGGGGAGTCAAGGACATCTTCACAAGGGGAGTCCCTCATAACCAATCTCTTTACTTTGTTGTTTTTGTTTTGCTTAGTTTTCTTTTTGCTTTGTTTGCTTGTTTTGTTCTTCAAAAATCCAAAAAAAATTAGTTTTACAAGTTTGCTTTCTTATTTGAAAACCCAAAAAAATGACTACTCTTGAAAATACTAAGTTGTGTGACTTCACTAGCACCAACAACAATGATTTTATGAGCACTCCTATTGCTCCACCTATGGCTGAAAATACTTTCTTTGAGATAAAACCTGCTTTTCTCAATCTTGTTATGAGAGAGCAATTTTCTGGTATTGGTAATGAAGATGCTGCTTTCCATCTAAATAACTTTGTTGAACTTTGTGAGATGCAAAAGCATAGGGATATAGATGGTGATATTATTAAACTAAAATTGTTTCCTTTCTCTTTGAGAGGAAAATCTAAAGAATGGTTGAATTCCTTAACTAGGAATAGTATTGATTCTTGGACTAAGTGCAAAGATGCTTTTATTGGAAAATACTATCCTCCTGCTAAGATTATATCCATGAGAAGTGAAATAATGAAGTTTAAACAACTTGATAATGAGCATGTTGCTCAAGCTTGGGAAAGAATGAAATCTTTGGTAAAGGATTGTCCCACTCATGGACTGACTGCTTGGATGACCATCCAAAATTTTTATGCAGGATTGAACTATTCTTCAAGGAACCTATTGGATTCAGCTGCTGGAGGTACCTTTATGACCATTACTTTGGGTGCTACAACAAAACTATTGGATAATATGATGGTTAATTATTCTGAATGGCATACTGAGAGAGCTCCACAAGGTAAGAAGGTAAATTCTGTTGAGGAAACCTCCTCCTTGAGTGATAAGATTGATATTATTATGTCTATGCTTGTTAATGGGAAAGCCCATATTGATCCAATGTTCCTTTAGCCTCTTTGGTTGCTTAAGAAGAGCAAGTTGATGTGAACTTCATAAGAAATAACAATTTTAGCAATAATGCTTATGGTAATAATGCTTATAGGAACAATTTTGGTAACAACAATTATAAGCCATATCCTCCCAACAATGGTAATGCTTACGGAAATTCTTACAACAACAATAAGAGTGCTTCCTCTGAACTTGAAGTTATGCTTAAAGAGTTTATTAGTAAACAAACTGCTTTCAATAAAACTTTTGAGAAAAACTCTCTAATGCTGAAAGAAATATAACATCTTTGGCTGAAGCTCAATCTACTTTGAATAAAATGGCTGCTAAACCTGAAACTAATGAGAATCCCTTTGCAGCTACCAATGCCATACAAGTAAGAATTGATGAAAATGTTAGACTATTAGCTCAATTACATGCTAAGTGGCAAAGAGAAGATGAAATTGCTAGAAACATTAGTGTTTCTACTATTACCACCACTAGTGTTGAGGCTAGTAATAATTCTACTACTTTAGATGATAAAGTTGATTTTGATCTTGATGGTTGCAACATCTCTGAAGTTATTAAGTTCCTACAAAACCTTGCTAAAAGTCCTAATGCTAGTGCTATGAACATGGCTTTTACAAAACACATTACTGATGCTCTCATAAAGATTAAACAAGAAAAGATGAAACATAAAGCTTCTATTGCTATAAAACAAGAAGATGGTTGGGAACCCATCATTAATATGAAAGTGAATGACTTTGATTTCAAAGCTTTGTGTGATCTTGATAGTAGTGTCTCTATTATGCCTAGAAGGATTTATGATATGCTTGATTTGCCTCCTCTTGAAGATTGTTATTTGAATGTCCCACTTGATGCTAATGCTAAAAAGAAACTCATGGAGAGTCTTAATGATGTTCTTATTATGGTTAATGATTCCTATGTCCCCGTTGATTTCTATGTTTTGGATGTTGAATACAATGCTTCTTGTCCTATTACTTTGGGAAGACCTTTTCTTAGAACTGTGTGTGCCATCATTGATATGAAAGAAGGCACCATTAAATATCAACTCCCACTCAAGAAAGGTATAGAACACTTCCCTAAAAAGAGAGAAAATATTTCTTTTGCTCCTGCTATGAAAACAAAATTTGGTCTTAATGCTTCTTCATTTGAGAACACTTGATTCTTTCTTTGCTTCTTATGCCTAACTTAAAGGCGTTAAAGAAAAGTACTTGTTGGGAGATAAACCAAGAGTTTTTGATGAGTATTGGAAGTTATTACCTCTGTAATAACCTCTCCTTATCCTTTTTATTTGTTTTTTGTGCCAAGAGTAACCTCTAATGAGAGTGAAGTAATGATTGGGAAAGTTGCTGTCCCGAAACAGATTTCTGTGCTTCACCGTAAAAATTCCTGAGAGATCTCTATACGTCGGATTGAGCTGTAATTTTTTGTGCCTCTGCCCCAGGTTGTTATATAACTTTCGTTAGTTCAACACTTTTTGATTTGAGCAACAGAAGGTCTTCAAAAAAATTCGTCTTTACCTTCTGGTCTGTTTTGACAGATTGCTGCCATTTTCTGCATTTGCTTCTTGTTAGTTCCTTCTTGAGTTCCTTTGGGGAATTGAGCTTTTTGAGGGAAGTGCTACAGTATATAATGTTCTAATGGAAGTGTATTTGGTGTTAGAACTGAACCTTGAGACTTATTTATCTTAAGTGCACTAATGTTGCTAATGAGACTGTGTGAAGTTTTGTATGAAGGAAAATTTTCAGGTGTATGGAAGGAATGAGTAATGAGATGAAGGATGGACTAAAGCTTAAGATTGGAGATGCCACGCGTGTCACCCCAAGAAATATCCAAGAAGTACAAGCATCAAAGCTTAGGGATGCCCAAGGCATCCCCTTCTTCATCAATAAAAATTCTAGGTTCCTTCCAAACGCTTCATTTTTATTGTTTCGTGCACAATTGTGTTTCTCTTGGAGCGTCTTCTTTTTGTTTTTGTTTTGGTTTTAGTTTGATTGCTTTGTTTAGTTTTCTGAATAAGTTGGTTGGACCCCGTCTTTCATACTTTGGTTTACAAATACTTTGGTTTGGTTTGGAATAGAGTAGGAAAGTTCATGCTTATGTGGTAAAAAGAGCTCGTTTTTGACTGTGGCCTATGCTTTGTCATGCCATGTTTGATATTGTTTTGGCTTTATGCTTAGTATTCTTTGCTGTAGCATGACTTGTTATAAATAATTGAGATTGCTTAATGTGCCTTGGATGAATCATGCGTTGTTTTAGCATATTAAAGCATAGTATAGTGGTATTCTTCTTTGATGCTTTATTTGGGTTGACTTGGCACATGATCACACCATGTTATGACTGTCACAAGTCACCATAGCCTTTATGATCCTTTAGTTTTCAACTTGTAGTATCACTTTATGCTTTGATCAATGATGTTTTGTCGCTCTGCATGATTATGGCCATTAGTGCTCTCTTAGTTTGTCGCTCCTAGTCTTTTGCTAGCCTCCACCACCAAGTATGAGTTCCACTCATGCATCAAACTCCCTAAACCAAGTTATTCCAAAGAGTCCACCATACCTACCTACTAGCTTATGCTACTCCAAGTATATTCATGCTTTTGTCTACCTTTCACTTGTTATGAGAAAACTAGTGATTAAAGCTCTCACGAACTTGATGGCACACTTTACTTTATTGCCTCTAATAAACTTGAACCATTGGGTCCTTCTTTGTTGCGTAGATGCTTGCGCTTTATAAGTTGAAATTAGCAGAACCATGTACCATGGGGAACGCTTTCAACATTGCACTTGTACTTTGTACCCTGTTGATATTATGTTCTTTTGCTTACGGATCCTGGCGGTGTGAAATAAATGTGGAACTTGTATGATCATGGAGTTTGTATGTGTCTTAGAGAAACGCCTGGGCCGCTAGCCTAAGCCATGCCTAATCATGGTGGAAACTTGCAGCATCACCATAATGAGCACTCTATGAAGCCTCAATAAAAACCTATGCAAATAGCAAATAAAAAGATCGTTGAGATGCTCATTGTCTGCTTGCCTTGTCATTTTGATTATGGGAAAGCTCTCGTATCATGTGCAAGGGGTACCATGTTGGCGGTTCTTAATGATACACATATACTTACAATGACAAGAGCTTACTCGTGACTGAAGTGGAGTAGCATGAGGATCGGTCTTCGTAAGTAAGGGGCATGAGATTTCGGTTTATAACTTGTCAAGCATATCCTCTTAGTTGTGTCACTTTAACCTTAATCACCTTCAAGATGCTTATGATAGGGGCAATGATAGCTGAAAGCTATAAGTACCATAATTTTTGGAAGCTCTTTATGAGACTTGAATCCCTACTTCCTTTTACAAAAAAGGCCTTTCTTCCACCATTATATTGAGTCTCCACCTTCTATCTTTATGCACCTTCTTTGAGAGCATAGTGGACATTCTTAGTTCTATGTGCATTGTCCCAAGACTAGTTGATTGATGCATAACTTGTTATTGCTTGTTTGAAACTATTGTATCTAGTCACTCTTATGAACTTTGAAGGTGTCCTATGCATTTATATTTGCTACTCTATTGAGGGACAAGCTGAAAACTATTATCCTTTGTTTTCTTTATGTGAAACAAACAAACGTCTCGCAAAGCATTGTTATTCATGAATCTTTTGTTTGTGCCTTTTCATGTTGCATCATAGTTTCTTTGCTTATTGCTAGAACTTTGTCTTTCATGTTATGATTGAAGTACTATGATCCCAGCCTTGAATGTTTTGCAAATACTTTGATCAAGTCTTTGATGGTGCATGTCACCTCAAAAATTATTTCTTTTTATCACTTACCTACTCAAGGACGAGCAGGAGTTAAGCTTGGGGATGTTGATACATTGCAAATGTATCTATAATTTTTGATGTTCCATGCTTAGTTTTATCCACTTTCTTGTGTTTTGTTCCAACTTTGGAGTACTTTTATTATGATTTCTTGGACTAACCTATTAACAAGAGACACAGTGCCAGCTGCCTGTTTTCTGTTGTTTTTGGTTCCAGAAAAGTCAGAAAATGAATATTCTCGGAATTGGACGGGACAAAAGCCAAAGTGCCTATTTTTCCGGAAGGGATCAAGTGCCAGAATACGAGACGGACAAGGGCTGGGGGCCGGCCACACCACCTGGCGTCAGTGGGGTGGCCACAGCCACCCCAAGACCCCTCGGCCTCTCCTTCCGCCTATAAGTTGCCCTCGGGACGAAAACCCTAAGTACCCGATCAAAAATCCACGAAAGAGTATGTAGCCACCGTCATCTCCATCCCTAGATCGGGAGGGATCTGAAGCTCTTCCCGGCACCCTGCCGGAGAGGGGAATTCACCCTGGAGGCCTTCTTCATCACCATGCAAGCCTCTGGTGTGATGCGTGAGTAGTTCATCCTTGGACTACGGATCCATGTAGTAGCTAGATGGCTGGTTTCTCCTCCTTTGTGCTTTCATGTTTAGATCTTGTGAGCTCCGTTCATGATCAAGATCATCTATTTGTAATTCATACATGTCGTGTTTGCGGGGATCCGATGGATATTGAGATGCTATTTCAGATTGATTATTGATTCTATCATGTCTTTGTTATTTGTGATCTTGCATGCTTTTCGTTGTTAGTAGCTATCTTGGCCAAGTAGATGCTAGCAACTCCAAGAGTTAGTATTTATGCTTGATAGTGGGTTCATGCCTCTGGTAATCTGGGGAAGTGACAGAAATCTCTAAGGTACTAGATGTGCTGTTGCTACTAGGGAGAGAACAACAATCCTTTGTTCATAGAGCAATCGTATTGTTTACCTTACACGAAGTTCATAAAGCAATAATCTGTTGCTTGCAACTTAATACTGGAGGGGGTTCGGATGATAACCTGAAGATGGATTATTAGTCATAGATGCAGTTGGATGGCGGTCTATGTATTATGTTGTATTGCCCAATCAGGTCTCAAAGGAGTCAAGATGATTAGTATATGCATGTATTGCTTTCTCGGTGTTTGTCAATTGCCCCGCTGTAATTTGTTCAGTCAGCATGTTATCTATCTTAAGGAGAGCCACCTCTAGTGAACTATGGATCCCGGTCCTTTTACTTTACATACAATCTATAAACTGTTTCTGCTTTGTGTTTACTTTCTGCAAACTTTTACTTCTTTCCATTCGATACGTTTAATCCTTTGTTTTTCGCAAAACACGGTGAGATTGACAACCTCATCGCAAGTTGGGGACAAAGTTCTGTGGTTGTGTTGTGCAGGTCTCCATGTTGCTACTAGCACCTGTAGTGGGCCCTACCAAAGCTCAGCTAGTAACACCTTTGAGGTGTTTCCTTGCTTCTACTGGTTCGATTAAACCTTGGTTTCATAACTGAGGGAAACTTGCTTCTGTGCTCATCATACCTTCCTCTTGGGGTTCCCAACGAGCTCTACATCAACACGCCATCAAGCATTTTTCTGGGCGTCGTGCATTGAGCCATCAAACCACACCGACCCGCTTGATGCCAGCCACCAACCTCGCGCGCGCCAGCCCCTCTCGCCCACCCCGCACGCCATCTCACCTGGCCCCACCACCCGACAACCCCCACTTGTCTCTCTCCTCCCTTCATCGGCCTCCCTACCTACCCTCAGACGAGACCCGGCCCTCCCTCGATCTCCACCAACTCGCTTTCGATCCCCGACAGCGCTGCCCGTGGTGGCCCCTGTCCACCGCCGCCTCCTCGTCCTGACCCTCCTCGTTGAAGACGAGCGCCGCCTGGACCTCGCCCGGCTTCTCTTCCCTACCATCGAGCTTGGTCCGGCCGCCCTGCAAGCTCCGGTCGCTGCCGCCCTCTCGCTCGTCTCCGGCATCGTCTATCCCGCTCGTCTCCCTGCTGCTCTAGTCTGGCCCACATGACGGCCCGTGCCCCGCCTCTCTCTGCTGGTTGCCACCGCCGTGCATTCCCGGCCGCCGCTCGGCTGTGCCCTCTCCGGTCCTCACCATCGACCCGGGCCCGTCGCCGGCCACCTCCCTAACCTCTTCGCCTTCACCCTGTGCGGCCCTGACCTCGCCTCATCCGCCATCTTCCCCACCGCGAGCCTCACCGCCTCTGCACCTTGTCGGCGTGCCGCTCGTCTCTGCCCTCCTCGTTGGGCCTCGACCCGCGCCACCAAGCTCGACGGTCGCCGTCGCCTTCAAGCCCTGCCGACCTCTGCAGGTCGCCGTTCCTCGTTGGCGCCCTCCTTCGGCCAAGGTCGTCACCGCGTCTGCCGACCCGGCTGTCGCCTCTGTTCGAGCAAGGTAGCCACCCCATGCCGTTTGTTTTGTTTTGGCCTACTCGACCAGAACTTGTGGTTCCCGTGGCTATGCAAGCCCGGTGGCCTCTTTAGCTATCTGTCAAGGAGATGCAGGTGATGGGGTGTGATGATAAGACGACATCCTCTGTTCCGAAGCCTCTGTGGACTCGATGATGATGCCTTTGAAGAACACACAATGTGCAACCGAAGTACCACCGAGGCGCCCCGTAACAAGATCGCCATCAACAACGGAACCACGATACTTCCTAGATCTCCTTCATGGACTCTCGAAGCTCGAACCACAAGGTCTCATTCCTAAAAACGCCAAGTGCTCCATCACGAATCCGAGACCAACACGATATGGGACCTCAAGGACTGCGCATGACCATCGACCCTTAACAAGTTCGCCATCAATCAAAGACGGATGACAAGACTCCAACCGGAGATTGGAGGTGATGGTGCCGGAACGACAAGATCTACTTCACGGGCACCGAGCGTCAAGATCGCCTTCACGGAAAACCGCAAGACCTCCTTCCCGGGATCCGAAGACCGAACCCTGGCGCGCCAAGTTCTTTGACCCAGAGGACCGATCCATCGGAACGCTAAGACCTCCTTCCGAACCCGAGTTCTTCATCACAGGCGTCAAGATCTCCTACACGGATTCAAAGACCACCGGTACCCGATCCATTCGAGTTCGCTAGCGACGGCAAGATCGATCGCTTGGAACCCAAGTCCTCCGACACGACACGACAAGTTCTCCATGTTGTGTCCGAACCTCGCCATCCCCGTCGAACCCTGAGCCCCTATCGAACCCCGAACCCCCGGAACCAAGATCTTACGAACCCAGATGTGTGACCCTAAGCCCCTACTTTTATAATATGACATTATCAACTGTCGCATATTAAATTGTTCATGCATGCATACTTGTCTATGGTTTGGGGGCATTATGCCGATTCACCTCATAATTAAATATGGAGTCTATATGCGGGCTATTCTAGTCTTATTCCGGACTCCATTTAAATTTGTGTAGCGAACCGATACCATGTTTTGCCTTGTTAAGACAACATTTAAATTGCGGGGTTTCTAAATAACCTGAACCGCGTAATTAATTATCAGGACCCCGGTTCCACTTAATATTGCCTAATTGCACCGCATCTGTGCCATGCCATGCATCATATCATAAGCATGCCGGATCTTCTGCCGTAGTATTAAATATTGCATCCGGTGTTTCTTCTAGTGTTTGCTTCTTCGCGGATTAGGCTGATGAGTTGATGCGAGTATCGAAAAGTTCTCCGGGTATGAACCTTCGGCAGTGTTTCCCAGGCAAGCATCTCTCCCCCTTCTACCTATTTTGCATTTATAGTCTTTATTTCCTCCCATTGATCTATTGCTATCCGTGTCTCGATGCTTTAGTGTTCCGTACCAGATATATCCCGTGAAGCCTCTATATTGCCTTGGACACCTCCTATTACCTGTTGTTTGGTAGATAGCTGGCCTTGCGAGTCGTAGTTGCTTGCTCAGGTGCGATCTTGTGCTGTCGAGAACCACAGTTGTTGGAATGCTGGCAGATGTTTATGGTGGAGTTGATCATGACTTTAAATACAACTATTAACATGCTAGATATAACTAATGCAGAGGCATCGGTGGGCAATAGATGTTATTTAGTTCTTCCACGCTCACTTGTGTCCCGTAGGACCCCGAGTACTTGATACCTATTCCTTGACTATTCGCACTATCCACATCCGGGAGGCCTTATGGACCCCCTTGAGCCAGAGCTTGATTCATTTCTATTTCTTGGGGCCACAAACTAGTTTGGGGCTTTATTACTATCCTGTACTTATGCCATGTTTTACTGCTTTATTTAAGATTGTGCGTGGAGCACCTGTACTGTTTAGGATTGCGGAGTGTTTTCGTGGTATCGACAAGCCCGGTCACACTTTCGGGTTCCCAGTCGTTTAGAGCCATTGACGCAAACCTTGGGTCCGTCTCGAAGCCAGTCAACTTCGTTGCGGGTAGCTTAATGGGGTGCCCCCCTGAAATATTTATGAATCCTGTGATTGCTTTGTCGTGAAAGCCTCGTTGGGTTTTGAGTTGGTTTTTCCGAGGTTGATCGAGTGTGTGTTGCTATTTGTGCACCCCTGCAGGGTAAAACTTTATAAAAGCCGTGTCCGCGGTTATGGATGACTTGGAGCACAGTATCTTGATCATAGACAAGCATAACTAAAGTAGTGTTATAAATTTGACTTAATATGTGACTAGTAATTCAGCTTCACTATAATGGAATGGATAATAAAAATGCCAACAACTGGTGGATCTGTGGTGATCTGTGTCATACTATACCTGCCTAGTAAGTATTGCAACTCCAATGAAATGTGATAAAAGTGCCAACAACTGCTGGGTTTTGGGATTCCTCAGGACAATTATATTTGGCTAGTAAATGTTCCAACTAAAACTGCCCACTACTTATGCTATCAGGATGACACATGCTATCTATATCTGATTAGTAAGTGCTGCAACTATAACGGAATGAGTAAAATTGCCAACTGTGTGAGTTCCTCGGTCCGACTTCCTCGTTTGGTCTCGAGGGGGAAATACCAGGATGGGTTTGTCTGGTGTCAGCTTCAGGTTGGATCCGGATAGGTCTTTCTTATCCCTCCCCGATAACCGCCAATTGTATCGAGTATCTATAGGTTGTTTAGTGCCGCTGCGCTGCCGCATCAGTCCACCATACCTGTGTAGGCGAGGACCGCCGAATTCTTGCCTCGCCGTGTACTGGCCTCAATATTGACGCTCCTCTTTTTTCCTTTGCCCTTTGTCGGCACCCCTTTTGTTTTAGCAGGTTTGAGATCGACGTCGTTAGCAGGGTTACCCTTCCGGCTTGGCTTGGGCAGGGTTATGGACGCCAGTGGTTATTCTTCAGGGCTCTTAGCCCCATTTGCATCTTGTCCGTAATCGGACGCTCTATCGTTTTCAAGGTGATTTGGATCTTTGTATAGTATATCTGTATTCTTGACTCATGGAGTCGTTGTTGTATATATCTGTTCTGTGGGTCCCATCGAGGACTATTGTGTAATGGTATTACTTCGTTTTCCACCCGCACAAAAGTGCCTGGTGGGCGCCCTTGAATCGTTTCTATGCGGGTTTGGCGGGAAGCGCTAAAACTTGCATAGGGCCTATTTTAGAGTGTTACAGGCCAGCCCCTAGCCCTTCTCCATCTCGTCTTCTGGCTCCGTGAGTCTTCCGGTAAAATATCGACTTTGGATTTTGTCCCGTCCAATTCCGAGAATATTCATTTTCTGACTTTCCTGGAACCAAAAACAACAGAAAACAGGCAACTGGCACTGTGGCATCTTGTTAATAGGTTAGTCCAAGAAAGTGTATGAAAAGTACTCCAAAGTTGTAACAAAACATAAGAAATTAGATAAAACCAAGCATGGAACATCAAAAATTATAGATACATTTGCAATGTATCAACATCCCCAAGCTTAACTCCTGCTCGTCCTCGAGTAGGTAAGTGATAAAAAGAAAGAATTTTTTTTGAGGTGACATACACCATCATAAACTTGATCAAAGTATTTGTAAAACATTCAATGTTGGGATCATAGTACTTCAATCATAAGATGAAAGACAAAGTTCTAGCAATAAGACAAAGAAACTATGTTGCAACATGAAAAGGCACAAACAAAAGATTCATAAATAACAATGCTTTGCAAGACGTTGGTTTGTTTCACATAAAGAAAACATAGCATAATGGCATTCAGCTTGTCCCTCATAGAGTAGCAAAACATAAATGCATAGGACACCTTCGAAGATCATAAGAATGACTAGATACAAATAGTTTAAAACAAGCAATATCAAGTTATGCATCAATCAACTAGTCTTGGGACAATGCACATAGAACTAAGAATGGCCACTATGCTCTCAAAGTAGGTGCATAAAGATAGAAGGTGGAGACTCAACATAAAAGTAAAAGAAATGCCTTCATAGATGGAAGTAGGGATTCAAGTTTCATAAAGAGCTTCCAAAAATTATGGTACTTATAGCTTTCAGCTCTCATTGCCCCTATCATAAGCATCTTGAAGTGATTAAGGTTAAAGTGAACAAACTATGGTGTATATGCTTAACAAAGTATAAGTTAGAAATCTCATGTCCCTTGAATACGAGGGTCGCTCCTCATGCTACTCAAGTTTAGTCACCGGTAAGTTCTTGTCATTGTAAGTACATGTGTATCATAGAGAACCGCCAACGGGGTACCCCTTGCCCGATGATACGGAAGAATCCCCATATCAAAATGACAAGGCAAGCAGACAACTAGCACCTCAGCAATCTTCTTATTTACCATGGGAATATGGTGTTTTTTTCTCTCTTTCCACTTTTCATAATCTCATTTTTTTCTCTTTTTCTCTTTTTCTCAATATAGGACTCTTTTTTTTAAAGAAGAATGCTTCATAGACAGCTCATTATGGTTACGCTGCAGGTTTCCACCATGTCAGCATGGATTAGATCAGCGGCCCAGGTGTTGCTCTAACACATATACATAACTCCATGGATTTACAAGCTCCCCTTTCATTTCACACTGACAACATCCGTAGACAAAAGAGCATGATATCAACTAGGTACAAAGTACCAATGCAATGTTGAAAGCGTTCCCCATGACAGCATGGCTCTGCTAATTCCCAACAAATAAGTGCAAGCATATACAACATAGATGACACAATGTTTCAAGTTTATTAAGGGCAAGAAAAGCAAAGTGTGCCATCAAGTTCGTGAAAGCTTTAATCACTAGTTTTCTCATAACAAGTTTAATTCGGAAGGTAAACAAAAGCATGAACATACTTGGAATAGCATATGCTAGTAGGTAGGTATGGTGGACTCTTTGGAATAACTTGGTTTAGGGAGTTGGATGCATGAGTGGAACTCATACTTGGTTGTGGAGGCTAGCAAAAGACTAGGAGCGACAAACTAAGAGAGAAATAATGGCCATAATCATGCAGAGCGACAAAACATCATTGATCAAAGCATAAAGTGATACTACAAGTTGAAAACTAAAGGATCATAAAGGCTATGGTGACTTGGGATAGTCACAACATGGTGTGAGCATGCGCCAAGTCAACCCAAACAAAGCATCAAAGGAGAATACCACAATACTATGCTTTAATATGCTAAAACAACACATGATTCTTCCAAGGCACATTAAGAAATCTAAATTGTTTATAACAAGTCATGCTACATCAAAGAATACTAAGCATAAAGACAAAACAATATCAAGCATGGCATGACAAAGCATAGGCCACAGTCAAAAACAATCTCTCTTTACCACTTAAGCAATGAACTTTCGTACTCTTTTCCAAACCAAACCAAACTATTTGAAAACCAATGTATGAAAGAGGGGGTCCAACCAATTTATTCAGCAAACTAAGAAAACCAAGCAAACAAAAACCAAAACAAAAACGAAAAAGAAGACGCTCCAAGAACAACACAACTGTGCATGAAACAATAAAAATGAAGTGTTTGGAAGAAACCTGGGATTTTTATTGATAAAGAAGGGGATGCCTTGGGCATCCCCAAGCTTTGACGCTTGTACTTCTTGGATATTTCTTGGGGTGACACGCGTGGCATCCCCAAGCTTGAGCTTTAGTCCATCCTTCATCTCATTACTCATTCCTTCCATACACCTGAAATTTTTCCTTCATACAAAACTTCACACAATCGTTATTAGGAACATTAGTGTACTCAAGATAGTAAGTATTTTGGTTCAGTTCCAACACAAGTAAAACTTCCATTAAAACAAAAGCTAATGTAGCACTTCCCTCAAAAATCTCAATTCCCCAAAAAGAACTCAAAAAGGAACTAACAAGAAGCAAATGCAAAATAATGGCAGAAATCTGTCAAAACAGACCAGCAGGTAAAGACGAATTTTTTCGAAGACCTTCTGTTGCTCAAATCAAAAAGTGCTTAACTAATGAAAGTTAGATAACAACCTGGGGCATAAGCAAAAAAATTCACGCCTCAAAAGGACGTACAGATATTTTACACAAATTTTTACGGTGAAGCACAAAAATCTGTTTCGGGACAGCAACTTTCCCAATCATTACTTCTCTCTCATTAGAGGTTACTCTTGGCAGAAAAAGAAAATAAAAAGGATAAGGAGCGATTATTACTGAAGTAATAGCTTCCAAGACTCATCTAAAACTTTTGGGTTATCTCCCAATAAGTACTTTTCTTTAACGCCTTTAAGTTAGGCATGATAGTTTGAGAAGATGCTCACATAAGAAATATGAATTGAAGTCAAAGAGAGCATCAAGAAGCAAATTCAAAACACATTTAAGTCTAACCCACTTCCTATGCATAGGAATCTTGTAAAGAAACAGGTCATGAAAGTATAAATAAACAAGCATAGGAAAGCAAAACAAGTGCAACTTCAAAATTTTCAACATAAAGAGGGGAACTTAATATTATTGAGATGCAGAGAACCATGTTTCCCTCTCTCATAATAACTTTCAGTAGCAACATGAATAAAATTAACAATATAACTATCACATAAAACATTCTTATCATGAGCCACATGCATAAAAGAATTAATACTGCCCACATAAACATAGTCATTCTTATTAATTGTAGTGGGAGCAAATTCAACAAAATAGCTATCATTATTATTCTCATCACCATAATCATCAAATATAGGAGGCATATTGTAATCATAATTAATTTTCTCCTCAATAGTAGGTGGACTGAAAATATCATATTCATCATTGCAATCATCATATATTGGGGGTATAGTATCATCATAAGCAATAGAATAGTTATCTTCCAAAGTGTGTTCATTTGTAAACATATCATCATTGGAAGGAACATGGATAACACTAATAGTACAACAATTATCATCATTTTCAGAATTGGTACCGAAGAGATTTTCAATATCAAAAGTAGTGTGCTTTTCCCAATCATGGTCACTACTATAGGTAATAGGCATAGGAACATCATCGAGTTCAGACTCATCAAAAACTATAATAGGAGCAACATGCTTAGGGGAAAATACCGTTTCCTCTCTCCTTTTACTCCTCCTGTTCTTCTTTCTCTTATTCTCTTTAGGAGGGAGAGGCTTGAAAGGAAGCTTCTCCATATACCCTGGTTCATTGTTAGAGACAATAGAAGAAACTTTGGAGGATTCCTTCTTTTCATTAATAAGATCAAAACACATATTAGTCCTATCATATTTTGGTAAAATCTCATCTTCTATAATATTTTGTATGTAAGTATTTGTGTGGCAATTATCAACACAACAAAGATGACAACCATGTAGGACACTATTCATATCAAAAGCACCCATATCTACCAAAGAGGTTTTTCTTGATAACTCTTCACACCCCAAAAATAATGTAAGTTCATCATGCCGATTAGGAGTGATCATGTCATCACAATACAAACTTGCAGTACTCATTGGATTAGAAGGGCTATTATTATGGCATGAGCATTGAAATATGAAATGACCCACTTCGAAGCAAAGTTCACAAATAAAAGGATAAAGGGCACAAACGTTTTTACCAAGATCATTTAAAGCCCTATACCACATTCTAGTTTTTTCATTCCTGTGGGTGATACAATATTCTTCTTTGATTTGATTATTCTCACAAGGTCTATGTATTCCACAAAAATTAACATGCTTATAAGAAATAGTACTTTCAGAGGTTTGAGCATGTTTATTGCTATCATTAATAACAATTTTATTTTCCATGCAAGTGTCTTTAAAAGGCTCATGATACATGTCCCATTTTTCTTTAGGAGCATTAATATGAGAAGCAAAGGTTCTATAACAATCAATGAGAATTTGAGGATCAAGTCCATATTTAGCACTAAGATCTTGAAAATCAGCAGTTTTAGCGAAAGACTTAATGCAATCATACTCATAGTTTATACCTGGTTCTTTACCTTTGTTGTTATCCCAATCTTCGGTATTTCTTTGAATTGTTTCAAGAAGATCCCACTTAGCTTTGACCTCCTTACTTGTGAAGGATCCCTCTAAACAAGTATCTAGATAGTCCTTGTAATGTCCTGAAAGCCTTGCATAGAAATTATTAATAACAATATTACTAGGGTGCTCATTAATGAGACATTTGAGCATTAGTGACTTCAATCTCCCCCATGCTTGGGCAATACTTTCTCCATCATGTGGATGAAAATTATAAATGTAATTCCTATCTTTATGAACTTCATGAGGAGGATAAAATTTAGAGTAAAAGAGAGGTACTATTTCCTCCCATTCAAGAGCTTGACCATTCTTCAGCAGCTTATACCATTCTTCAGCTCTTCCTTTCAGTGATAATGAGAATAACTTCTTCTTAACTTGATCTGTTGAAATACCTACACACTTGAACAACCCGCATAATTCGTGTATAAAGAGCAAATGATCACCGGGATGGACAATTCCATCTCCAACATAATAGTTGTTTATAACACGTTCAACAATTTTTATAGGTATTTTAAAAGATATGCTTTCAGTATGTGGATTTAAAATATCACAAGTATCATTAGAATTACCACATATGGGAGATAAAGTATCATCAGAGCAAATTTTCTTCTTTAAAGCTGGGGAACTAAAAAGATCATTTTCATAAGAACCAACTTCCCCAAGCTTAGACGTTTCCATAGCATTAGTAGCAAAGGTGTTCAAAAGATTCATACTAATAACATTGCTATTAGCATGCAAAGAAAGTTCCATGGGTTTTTTAATTTTCTTTTCAGACAATTCATGTTCTAACTTAGGAAAAATACTAAAAAGCTCTCTAATTTTGTTGTTGTTTTCCATTAAGCCTAACTAGTGAAAACAAGAAACAAAAGACAAAATTGCAGAATCTAAATGAAATAACTTCGAGCACTCACACCAGAGGATGTGAGTACCTTTTACCTTACCTCCCCGGCAACTGCGCCAGAAAATACTTGCTGGTGCGTGGTTGACGTGGGAGCTTCTTCTTCTTCAGTCTTCGGCAACAGCGCCAGAAAATAGCTTGATGTCTACACACTTCTATTCTTGTAGACAGTTGTTGGGCCTCCAAGTGCAGAGGTTTGTAGAACAACAGCAAGTTTACCCTTAAGTGGATCACCCAAGGTTTATCGAACTCAGGAAGGAAGTGGTCAAAGGTATCCCCTCTCAAGCAACCCTGCAATCAATATACAAGAAGTCTCTTGTGTCCCCAACACACCCAATACACTTGTCAGGTGTATAGGTGCACTAGTTCGGCGAAGAGATAGTGAAATACAAGTGGTATGGATAATTATAAGTGGTATCGGTGCCAGAAAATAGCTTGCTGGCACGGAAGATACTAAAGGAAAACTCAAATAAAGATGGAAGCAAGCAAACAAGTAACAGATCAAGTAGCAAACGGTGTATCAATGTTTAGAAACAAGGCCTAGGGATCATACTTTCACTAGTGAACACTCTCATATAGATATCTTCTCTTTATGATACTACTCTTAACTACTCTCCGGTTGAACACTCTAATCATTGGTAGGGCCATAACATCACACCTCAAAGTTCATCTTTCCCATCTAGATAACCCCATGATACATTGCAAATGTATCTATAATTTTTGATGTTCCATGCTTAGTTTTATCCACTTTCTTGTGTTTTGTTCCAACTTTTGAGTACTTTTATTATGATTTCTTGGACTAACCTATTAACAAGAGCCACAATGCCAACTGCCTGTTTTCTGTTGTTTTTGGTTCCAGAAAAGTCAGAAAATGAATATTCTCGGAATTGGACGGGACAAAAGCCAAAGTGCCTATTTTTCTCGAAGTCATCAGATGCCAGAATACGAGACGGAGAAGGGCCGGGGGCCGGCCACACCACCTGGCCGCGCGGCCAGGGCTGGCCCGCGTCAGGGGGTGGTCTGGCCGACCCCAGCACCCCCTCGGCCCCTCCTTCCGCCTATAAGTTGCCCTCGGGACGAAAACCCTAAGTACCCAATCAAAAATCCACGAAAGAGTCTGTAGCCGCCGTCATCTCCACCCCTAGATCGGGAGGGATCTGAAGCTCTTCCCGGCACCCTGCCGGAGAGGGGAATTCACCCTGGAGGCCTTCTTCATCACCATGCAAGCCTCCGGTGTGATGCGTGAGTAGTTCATCCTTGGACCACGGATCCATGTAGTAGCTAGATGGCTGGTTTCTCCTCCTTTGTGCTTTCATGTTTAGATCTTGTGAGCTCCGTTCATGATCAAGATCATCTATTTGTAATCCATACATGTTGTGTTTGCGGGGATCCGATGGATATTGAGATGCTATTTCAGATTGATTATTGATTCTATCATGTCTTTGTTATTTGAGATCTTGCATGCTTTCCGTTGTTAGTAGCTATCTTGGCTAAGTAGATGCTAGCAACTCCAAGAGTTAGTATTTATGCTCGATAGTGGGTTCATGCCTCTGGTAATCTGGGGAAGTGACAGAAATCTCTTTTAAGGTACTAGATGTGTTGTTGCTACTAGGGAGAAACCAACGATCTTTTGTTCATAGAACAATTGTATTGTTTACTTTACACGCAGTTCATAAAGAAATAATCTGTTGCTTGCAACTTAATACTGGAGGGGGTTCGGATCATAACCTAAAGGTGGATTATTAGTCATAGATGCAGTTGGATGGCGGTCTATGTATTATGTTGTAATGCCCAATCAAGTCTCAAAGGAGTCAAGATGATTAGTATATGCATGTATTGCTTTCTTGGTGTTTGTCAATTGCTCCGCTGTAATTTGTTCACCCAGCATGTTATCTATCTAAGGAGATCCACCTCTAGTGAACTATGGATCCCGGTCCTTTTCTTTACATATAATCTACAATCTTTTATTGCTTTGTGGTTACTTTCTGCAAAGTTTTACTTCTTTCCATTCGATACGTTTAATCCTTTGTTTTCTGCAAAACACGGTGAGATTGACAACCTCATCGCAAGTTGGGGACAAAGTTCTGTGGTTGTGTTATGCAGGTCTCTACGTTGCTACTAGCACCGGTAGTGCGCCCTGCCAAAGCTCAGCTAGTAACACCTTTGAGGTGTTTCCTTGCTCCTACTGGGTCGATTAAACCTTGGTTTCATAACTGAGGGAAACTTGCTGCTGTGCTCATCATACCTTCCTCTTGGGGTTCCCAACGAGCTCTACATCAACACCACGCACCAAGCACTTTTCTGGGCGCCGTGTATTGAGCCATCACCCCACACTGTCACCTTGAGCACTAGATGAGTCCAACAAACACCACATTTCATAAATACATCCAACTCCAAATATAACTCATAACAAGTATTTGTAATCTCTAGCCTAAGTGCCACCATGGTGTGCATGCTGTCACTTTCACACACATGGGGAGAGCAGAGATCTATTAAAGCACTTGAGTAGCAAGGTAGATCTACTTGATTACAAAGCTCATGATCACAATATGATCATGCATAGAGAGAGAGATGAACACATAGCTACCGGTAGAACCCTTAGCCTCGAGAGAGAACTACTCCCTCCTCATCATGGGAATCAGCAACGACGATGGAGATTGTGGTGGAGATCGATGGAGATGGCTCCGGGGGCACTTCCCCGTCCCTTGTGGTGCCTAATGTAGACTTTCTGTCCCCTGAATCTCCCCTTCGGTGGCGGCGGTGTTGCGGAACTTTTCGTGGCTGGAGGCTTGATGATTTAGGGTTTATGCATCGAGAGCCTCTTATAGGCGAGAGGGGAGACCGAGGGGGTGCCGGAGGGGCCCACACCACCCCCTGGCGTGGCCTGACCTGGCCCGCGCCACCGGGTGGTGTGGCTAGCCCCTAGCCCTTCTCCGTCTCGTCTTCTGGCTCCGTGAGTCTTCCGGTAATATATCAACTTTGGCTTTTGTCCCGTCCAATTCCGAGAATATTCATTTTCTGACTTTCCTGGAAACAAAAACAGTAGAAAACAGGCAACCGGCACTGTGGCATCTTGTTAATAGGTTAGTCCAAGAAAGTGTATGAAAAGTACTCCAAAGTTGTAACAAAACATAAGAAAGTAGATAAACCAAGCATGGAACATCAAAAATTATAGATACATTTGCAATGTATCATGCATCACCACCATCTCCATCCATCCCATCTACATCTTGTTGTATTCCTATACTTGTTGTGGATTTATACAAGTGCTATTCATCTATGATTTTTTCCATTACCATTGCCATGATGTTGATTGCTTCCTTGTCTGAGTAGATCATTAGTTCTTGGGGAGATGGAGAAACCCTAGTATGAGACTGAAATAAGATAGTCTATTATGATACTTATCGCTGTGACCATGTGTTAGATTCTCTACATCTTGATGTTGAGAGAAGTCGACCTCTCAATATTTGCCTCTCGTGGGGACTTGATGGAGTGAACTACTTGTTGGTAGACGGAGGCATGCTAGCACTTACAGTGACTATAAAGCTGTTGGCACTCCTTACATATCAACTTGGGAAATCGAGAGAACTCACGGAACACTATCCATGTCATGGGATACATCCTACGGGATTACGTACCTTAATAGCGCAGTAATTCGATTGATGTCGATTGCTGACTGCTGTGGTTATTAGGATGATGTGAGTAGCGGTTGTTGCCTATTCGTCCACATACGGAGTTCCTCCCACACATACATAGTTGAGAATGTTCATGATGATAATCTTTATCTTAGATCTTTACAATACTAGTGGTGTATCCACTACTCCCTGAGAATGCCTTTTCCCTACTGCAGTTCCAATCTTTCTTACATACGTGATACTTACTTTCTGCATTAAGTTATTTTGCTTTACTTTATTATTGCTCCTATACCCAAAACCCAAAACACCTTTTTACACAATACTCGCATTTTATCTTGTTACTTAGAACTTTATCTAGCATTTCTATTGCAATATTTATCTCAAGAATTATTAGACTTCAGACTCCTACTCCCTGTGGGATCGATATCTTTATTTCGAAACTAGCTACAAACGATCTGTGCACTTGCACTCAACGGCCGACGGCTTACAAGAGGCATATATAGCGGTGGCAAACTCCCCCATGCACCCAGACATCCTTGCTGTGCTCGGTTATGGGTTAATTTCGGCCCAAGCCTCCGACAACAGGCATCGCTCCGCTTCGTCAGAAGTTAGCCTCCTTAATTAAATTTGGATCATACTTCAACAGAAACTAGCTTTTGACTCCCTTGGCAAAGCCTGCAACTCGTCCAATATGTATTCATAAAAACATGGATGGATTCCTAGGAAAAGACGATTAAAATCTCATAAAAGTGTATGCGAAGATGATATGAATATGGTGGTGACACTATAAAAAATCCGATGAACGTTTTCTAGTTGCGGGTCAAACATGGTGCGGAGAACACGTGTTCGTGTTGCTTGTTTTGTCCGGCCATTTGCTACAGACAAAAGACAATGGATGATACATTACTGCGCACATAACCATTCACTATTTGCTACTTGTTTTTCGGCCTTTGCACAAAAGCATAGATGCTTACAACAAAGATCTTTTCTGGTGAACAACATCAACATCAGTAAAGTGTACAATATCATAGGTAGTGTTTTCGGGTCAATGGAGAAGGTGTCGCATTAATAGGGACCAAGCGAACAATGATGTAAGAAATACAATGGTTGTTTTTGCAAATACTAGATCAAAGGACCCAGTTGATGAGTGCATGATCAAGAACCTTATGTGGAAACAGGTTATGGCAGAACCTAGTACAAGTTCTTCAACGATGTAAGTACTTTTGACACCACCTACAAGAAAAATCAATATGAAATGCATTTTGTCTTATTGTTCGGTGTGAATAACCACTTTCAAAGTAGTTTACTTTATAATGTGGGTTGTATCAATGGATGGAGATAGGCCAGGGTTGAAGATTCACCTCCAACTGCATATCATATGGGATAAAGGTAGTAATACGCATATTCATGTGTAATGATTTAACAAAGATAAACTTTGTGGGCAACAAATCACGATATACTAGAGCCCCTGCGAATCACGGGCATTGCAACAGTATTTTGATCCAACCATTGTAACCGGCAAATACCAGGCTTACAACAATTATTAAGTAAAAAACATAAATCAAAGCCTTAAAAAGTGATGTTGCTGTTGTTCCCAAATGGATCGCTAAGCAAAGACTGTACTCTGCTTTCTATCACTGGGTTTCCTACAAGATCGCCACTAACCAAGTATCACACCTCAAGTCTTCACCGATCTCTGGGATCTTGGGTACCTACAAGTTCATAGATCGAGACAAATGACAAAGAAACAAAGATACAAATCTCTATTCAATCAATACACAATACTCCCATGGATTATATGCACATAATCGCTGCGAGGTTTCACCCCAATCCGCAGCCCATGAGGACTACTCACTAATAACAATAAGATCAAGGATAGAAAACATTTGTAAAATAGTTAGATTGAAATCAAATATTCTTACAATGGTTGCCGGATCACAAGGGGATCTCAAGTACAAGCTAATGGCTTTGGATATGGAGAGGACGGATGGTGGATAGGATGAACTATTGTGCAGAATCTCCTTCGGTGGTGTTGTGATGCAATCTGAGAATGGTGGCCCTCTGTGCGGCGGTTGGGACCTCAAAATATATAGATGCCTTCACGAAAATTGTAGGGTTTGACAAGATGAAACCAGCGCCACCTGGTACGGGCAGACGGTTCGGGTGGAGCTTGCCCGTACCAGTGTCTGTTAAGCTCTCTGGAGCCTGGGTTTCGACCCAGGATTGCTTGGCCGTGTGGACTATCCGAAAATCTTCATTATTGACACCTGATTTCTCCTTAAACGCATGATTTCCTGCAAAACACAATTCAAACAAAGGATTGCACATCTTTGCAAAAATTAGTCATTAGTGGCAAGGCTAGAGAGATTCTTGGTCAATTACTTGACTAAAAATGCAGTTTAAACGCGGAGAAAGATGACTATTTTCACAACCATCACTCTGCCACCGTGTTGTGGTTTGTTAGCCGGTGGGACGACACCCTCTAGCCTATGTGAGGAGGGAAGGGTTCCCTCCTCCAGCAGCAGCACAACAAGGTGGATCTCGAGCCGGCTCTTCATCACGTTGTTGTTGGTTGCTCCTTCTTCCTCTTCGAAGCCCTTGTCTCCTTTTGTTTGTGGCTGGTGCTTCGTGGCTTTTCCAAGTTGGTTTCTTGATGGCGCAGGAGCGGAGTTCTGGCCTAGCGCCGAGTGCATTGCGAAGGGCACAACAACAGTTGAGCAGTTTAGGGGCGAGGTGCCTAAATCTGCCATGGTAGCACATGGGTCGCCCATGGATCTGCAGCCGTCGTTTGAGCGTGTTTGCGGCTTTCAGCCATTGTAGTTCCTCTAGTTTTTCGCCTTTTCTTTTATCCTTGTTCAAGATCTGTGTTCAGTACCTTGTATCCTAGCCGGCTGAGGGCTTTATTAATTTAAAGCCAGGATCTTTTGAGCCGGTTATCTTAAAAAACTAATGAAAGCTACGAGTAAAGGACCAAAATTGTGAGTGTATTGTTTACTTCTGAATGGGTGTTTATCCGTCGCGTAGGTTAACTGACGAGGGTTTAACTCATCAATGCCCATTGTTATGGACTTGGGTTTTGGAGAAGGAGGGAGCTGTGGAGACATCTATTGGCTAGCAAACAAGCACACAGGGGAATCGAAGATTTACCCAGGTTCAGGCCTCGTAGAGGTCCCTACTCCTGCTTGTCTGCTCGTGGAATTATCAAAGGAATCGAGGATTACAATGGTGTGCAGATGCAAACTGGCGACGGTTGTCAAAACTAGGGTTGCGTGTGTGTCCTCCTCGCTGCCCCCTCCTAGCATTTATATAGATAGGCCAGGTCTCGGGTAGCAGGTCGAGTCGGTTACAGGTTAGGGTTTTCCCCTTTGAACTTTCTATCTCTAGCTTCTTCTTGTTCTGCAAGCAATCGAGAGTCCGTAGGTTACTCGAGTTCTTCATTTGGGCCTTGGCGACACCGTGGGCCTCCATGTATTCAGGCCGTATATACCAAGCTCGAGTACTTGTAGGGTATACCCATGTCAGTAGCCCCCGAGTGTCCAGTGGAATCGCAGATTCGACTGGAGACTTTATGAAGCCTTTCGAGTGCATGACTGAGTATGTTTTTCGACTGCTCTGTTTATGTCATAGGGATTGTTGATGTGCGTGCCTGATTTAACCGATATATCGGTATCAGTTAACTACCTTAGGGTAAAACAACGCCATCTACTCGAACTCGAGTCCCTGGAATCGAATCCGGAAAAATGCTGGTGTAATTCGACTCAAGCCGCGGAGGTCTTACAGGAGTCGAATTCCAGTATATGGGTGTGAGCACTCGACACGTCCGTCAAGGCATGTTCATCGTACCTGTAGGCACGGATATATTTCTGGTAGTGCGTAGCAAATGCGTTGCCAGTCCTTATTTAGGTCTTATTTTCATGCTGTAAGCGCGACATCCGAATTTTTGTCATCGCGGAGACGATTCGGGTGACCCAGGAGACACAGTCTCTTTGTAGGGGAAAATCATGAGGCGGTGTCGCCATAAGCTTCGAGTGTGGATGTTATCAACACATATTACTTTGTACAAATAATCATAGGGTGTGCGACCAGCGCTCCCTATGGGAGTAGCCCCCGAGTGCCTGGTTGAGTCGAAGACTCAGGCAGGGACTAAAGAACTTTTTGCGACTTCTGTCATCTTTTGTTTGCTTGTTTCAGTCAAATTTGCTTCTGGCGCTCCCTATGGGAGTAACCCATGTCCATTGTCGAACCGTGTTTCGAGTGGTTGGGTTTGCATTGATTGTCCGTATTCCTGCAAAAGAAAAAGAAAGATCATAGGGTGCACGACCAGCGCTCCCTATGGGAGTAGCCCCCGAGTGCTTGGTGGAGTCGAAGACTCGAGCAAGGAATAAAGTAGTCAAAGTCTTCTGCTACATAATTTTTGATGACATTAGTGCTGACGATTTCATGACCTCAGTTGCTCGCGTGAGCGAGTTTGACGGGACGTGATGAGTGGTGGGTCCCATTCCCTGACTCTGATTTAACCGGGCGTGCGTAATCTTTATTTTAACTACGTCTCCTCGATTTCCGCGCGTAATGGGAGTAGTAGGGGACGGTTCACGCTTCAGTTCCTCCACGTGTCGGGCGTGATGAACGCCACGCATCTGGTAGGGTTTTTCTGAGCCGTTGGATTGCATCTTCCAGGGGGTTAAGTAGCGATGCGGCGATGGTAAAATTCACATCTACTTCTTTGCATCCTTTGCTTCCATCGCCATTGCCGCTGCTCCTCTGCTTCTTTGTGCTCCTTTTCCTCCGCGGCGCTGGACCAGCTCCGCGTATTTCCCAGCTACTTCCTCCGGTCACATCGCTGCCGCGGAATGGGGAAGAAAAAAAAGGTGCTGTGGCCAATTCCGTTGCTGCCACTGCTGCGATGAAGAAGAAGGGTGGCTCCGCGCTGCGGGCACCAGCACCGCCACCGGCGGAAAGAAGAAGGGCACGGGCACTCGTGTCACGAATGGCGCGTGGCGTCCATCTGTGATCAAGTCCTCAGAACTTCGTCTTTTTCACCAAGACGGAGTTTTGTCCTCCGCAGTCGCTGACGCGCGCGTCCCTGGCGGCGAGGTAATCCCCTCTCCTCCTGCTGGTTTTCGGGTGATGTTCCTAGCATTCATCATCCGCGGCCTCTCATTGCCCCTGCATCCTTTCTTCAGGGGTCTTCTTTGTTTTTACGGGCTCCAGCTCCATCAGCTATCCCTCAATTCCATCCTCCATGTAGCTTGCTACATTACCCTTTGCGAGTGCTGGCTCGGAATTGAGCCGCATTTCGGCCTCTTCAAGCGCCTCTTCAAGTTGAAGCGCCAATCGGTGTCTGGCTCCATAGTCTATGATGTAGGCGGCTGCAGAATCCACGTTGATCCATCCGCCACATACTTCGACATCAAGCTGACGATGTCTGTCCAAGGGTGGAGGGACAAGTGGTTCTACATCCGCGACAAGAAGGCTGACGGAGACCACTTCGGACTCACGCCCTTCGACCCTGCGACGTCGTGCAAGAGGAGGCGCTCCTGGAAGAATGTGATCATGCCCAACGAGTCTGCAGAGACGGATGTGCTGTACGAGCGCGTCTGCGACCTCGAGAGTCGCATGGGCAAAGAGGAAGGAGGCTGTGCCGTCGCGTCCAACCCCTGCAGGCCAGAGTCCACCCCATGTTCCAGTGGGCTGGCACGGACGATGCCACTCGTGTGTCTGCCGATGGCATGTCCGCGAGTAAGGTAGACAAAAGGGTGCGACTGATCACCAAGTACACTGTCAAGGATGTGGTCCCCAGTGAACCAGTCGTTCCTCCGTTCGATGCTGCTAACCCTCCTCATGAGGTATAGTTGTGCTACGTAGTAGCTTGGTTTGTTGATTGCTGTATTTTTGTTTCTTAACTTTGTGCTAAATTGTGGTCTGTATGCAGGATTGGGCGGTGTCACCCTGTATGCCCCCTCTTCCTGAGGGGGTTATCCCTCGTGAAGCCTTGGAAGAGGATGAGTCCGAGTCGACCGTCTCATCTGATGTGGAGGAGGAAGCCCCCGAGTCGGATAGTCCGGATACTCGCAAGCGTTCACGCAACGAGGATTCTGATGCGTCGTCTCCTTTGACTCCGGAAGGTGCAGGCGTTGGTGCGGAGTGGCCAATCCCTGCCGTTCCTGTGAGTGCCATGGTGCCATCCTCTCGCAAGAAGATGCGGCTGCCGAAGGAATCATCGTCAGAATCGGGGGATCCAACCTTCGACTTTGATAAGTTTGATTGGTAAGTATTCAAGTTTTCCTTTTTGGTTCTTCTTTGGAGTTGCCTTTTCTTGATGTTGGTTTGGTCTTGCAGTCAGCAGGCGTCGTCATCTTCTGGCGACGTCCAATTTCTGAAAGAATCTAGAGTCACGACCTCGAGGGCCAAGAAAGAGGTTCAGCGTGCTCCTTCCCCTCTATTGGCGGCCCACTCCGGGCACAACTCATCCAGCTCTCCGCACGATGGGGGGCATCAGATGGTTGCTCGGATGACTACTCATCAATCGACTTCGGAGTCATTAGAGGATCATTTAAGTGTAGCATCTCTTCTTCTGATTTTGCAGTTGATTTTATCTATGTCATCTACTGATCCTCTGGTGTTCTCTTTTTTTCGATAGCTCCTTGTGAAGGAAGCTGCTCACCTAGCGGAGCAGGTGCTTGCGATGGGTCGCCAGCACGCCATGCTGGATATGCGCTATCGCGTGGTGGAAAGTAAGTGCCATTTGCTTCTTCTTCTACTGCATTGCTGTTATGCAGTCGATTGATAGTTTATCCCTTTTGTTTTGTTTTGCAGCTAAACATAATGCCCTTCTGCGCAACACCGCCACCATGGAAAAGACACTCGCTGTGGCTGTGAAGAGCCACGATGAAGCAATCGCGGCGCGTGAGGAGGCACAAAAGCGCGAAGAGGATCTACGTGCCTCCATCGCAGATAGGGAGAAGTTGTTCGAAGAACAACTTTTCTCGATTGCCAAGGCTCTCTCAGGTACCTTGCTTGGATATCATTATTGTTCTCTGTTCGAATTTGTCGTTAGCGCTGACTTTCGTGCCCATGTGTGGGTTCTGTACAGATGCTGGCGATTTGAGCTTCGACCCTTAGGCCCTCCGTCGTGACGATGCCTTGGCGGGTGCTCTTTCGGCAGTCGAGGACCGCAGTGCCGCTGTTCAAGATATGGTCTCCAAGGCCAAGGGCATGCTCAGTCGCCTCCGGGGGGAGCTGGTGCCCAAGGCTGAGCTGATCGAGAACATGGACGAGCTGGTGGAGTCTCTTGCCGGGGGCGTCCCTGCAAGCTTCAAGAAATCGCTCCGTGCGACCGGTGCGTCAATGTCACTCGCTATGGTGCAGGCCCATGCAGTCAAAGTTGATCCTGCAGCGGTCTCAAGGGCGATGCCCGTTAGCGCGGACATCCATCAGGTAGTCTTTGCTCCTTTCGCGACTGCCTGTGGCAAGTATGGGCTGCAGCTGATCAACACAGTTGCAAAGTACTCTGAGGAGCTGCAGCGAGCCAAGAAGGCGACAAAGGCTGCAGCGTCAGGGGCCGGCAGAAATTCAGTGGCATCTGATACCGCCACGGACTCGATGAGGCCCCCAAAGCCAAAGTCCAAGTCAAAGAAACTAGTTGCTCCTCAGTAGCTTTTTAATAGTTGGATAGCCTATGTCTTTTGTCGAAAACATGCCTTTTGGCGAGTGTATCTGCTGATACTTTTTGCAAATCTTGAATGCACTCGAATCTTTTGTCTGTGCGTCAATTTGGTCTTCTTATTGCTTCTTGCTTGGCTTGTGATAGGGCACATCAAGTGATCCTTTGAGGGAACCTCAGGATTTGCCACCCCTTGATGATACTTTGGCACCGCCGCGCTCAAGGGTGGATGAGCTATCTCTGCTCTCGCGACTTCGTGATCGCGTGAAGCAGTTGGAGCGTGAATTGCCCGTACTCCGCGGTAATGCGGATGTATGGAAATCGAAGGCAGAGAAGGCCACCGCCCGAGAACAATATCTGTTGGGGGAGGTGATGCAGCTAGGCGACCAATTTAAATGTTAGCTTGCTTACTCTTATCTTTTCCTTGTACTCACTCACAATGGTGTGCTGTCCTCACACTTCCGTTGTTGCTTTGTATAGTTGTTAGCGCGCGCCATCCGCAAGATGAGAAGGATAGGATTGCCATTCGCATGCATGACTTGACCCAAGAGCAACTTCAGGAGAGTGGATACTTCTGGGTGGATCATGATCGTGCAATCGCACTGGCGACCCTACAGGATCGTGCGTCGCGAGTGCTGCACTTCCTGAAGAAGTCGCAGTCATGCTTGAAGAACATTTATCGGACGATGTTTCCGCTGGATGTTGCGCCATCGAGCCTGCTGGCCCTCCTTGCCAAGTTCCAAGACCTGACTGCGGTTCGCGAGTGTGTAAGACAGCAGTTGGTGGCTGGTGCCAAGGTCGCTGTATCGCTGGTGCGACTGCATAGGCCTGATTTGGACGTTGCGGCAATTGCGGCTGGACCACCGGCACCACCGATGGGGTCTGCATGGAATATGGTGCCGCACTATCAGGCGATGGATCGCCCAGCAGAAGAGATCGTCGACTTGTTCGAGGAGCAAACCAACGTTCTCTTGTTGCAATAGTAGCTTAGTTTGTATCCTACACATAAGTGTACCAATGTCGTAAAGTTCGTATATATGCTGTATATAATTGATTGTCGATGATGTATAAAGAGCTTGTTAGCGTGTATGCTTTGTGAGTGTGTTGCACTATGCGACTCCTTTTTGTTAGCCTGGCCATGCGCTTATCTCAATCCCTTGTCAACCTGTCAGGTGCGTTGCAACTGGGTTGATGTGTGTCAAGGGTTTCGATTGGTGTGCCAGCTACTCAGGATATCGCGTTTTAGTTCGTAGAACAGATGTGTATAGGGTGGCGTGGCCCCCGAGTGGATAAGTTGCGAAAAAAATAAAGGAGAACACAGAGTTTTGGGGCACTTAGCTTTATTTATTCGTGGGACAGTACGAAGTATAATGTGTGGCTAAGTAGCCTTGGCTGTGTAGCCTTATTTGCAATGCAAAAGTAAAAACGACTAAGGGTAGAAGCGTCGCAGCTGCGCGATGTTCCAGGGGTTGGAGTACGCGACTCCTATCTCTAAATCTTGGAGGCTATAGGCGCCACCTGGGATTACTTCTGTAATCATGTATGGTCCTTCCCAGGGGGACTCGATCTTGAGATGCCCTTGCTGCTTCAGTCGCAGGACCAGGTCGCCTTCGACGAAGGATCTGGGGCGTAGCCTTCTACTGTGGTAGTTGTGCAGGTTCTGCTCGTAGATCGTTGATCTTTTCGCGGCGATTTCCCTTGCCTTGTCAAGGAGGTCGACGGGGTCCTCGAGTGCAAGGGTTGACTCCTGCTCGCTGTAAGCAACCACGCGTGGTGCTTTGTACTGTACCTCGGCGGGTAGCACCGCTTCAGCCCCATGCACCATAAAGAACGGGGTGTAGCCTGTAGCACTGTTTGGAGTTGTGCGTAGGCTCCAGAGTACTCATTGTAGTTCGTCTGGCCAGCAACCCGCGGTTTGTTCGAGTGGCCGGAGGAGTCGCTTCTTGATGCCGCCACAGACGAGCCCGTTCGCCTTTTCGACCTGACCGTTGGTCTGTGGATGTGCTACCGAGGCGTAGCTGATGTTGATTCCCAGATTCTCGCAGAATTCTTGGAACTCCTTGGATGTAAAGTTCATCCCATTGTCTGTGATGATGCTGTGTGGCACTCCGAAGCGGTAGACGATGGACTCGAAGAACTTGACTGTGCTGTGCCCTGATTGATTGGTCACTGGCATGGCCTCTATCCACTTGGTGAACTTGTCGACTGTGACCAGGAGGTAGATGTAGCCTCCTCGTGAGGACTTGGGGAGCTTGCCAACCATGTCGAGTCCCCATTGCGCGAAGGGCCAGGCCAATGGAATTGGCCAGAGCTCTGCGCCAGGTGCGTGCGGCTTGTCCGCGAATCGCTGGCACGCGTTGCATTTCTAGACGATGTCCTTGGCGTCACGCATGGCCGTAGGCCAGTAGAATCCAGCTCGTAGAGCTTTGGCCACGAGGGCGCGACTGCCAGCGTGGTGTCCGCAGGTTCCCTCATGGATGTCGAGGAGAACAGCTCTTCCCTCGGCCTGGAGACGCATCGTTGGAGTACTCCTATGATGCTGCGCTTGTATAGTTCACCGTTGATAACAGCGAATGCCTTGAATCGTCGCGCGATGTGCCGTGCATTAGTCGGATCGTCCGGTAGCCTCTTGCTGAGAAGGTACGTGATGTACGGTTGAGTCTAGGATTGCTCGATCATCATGACGCTCATTGGTCCTTCGAGTCTTGTATCCAGCTCCAGGTCGTCGAGTGCCATTGGCTCATTGGGTGGCGTAGCCCCCGAGTCCGTTGTTGTGCTTGTTTTCTTCTCTGCGGTCTTTGGCTTGATGGAGCGTTCACAGATGCGCTCGAGAAATATCCCAGGTGGTATGGGGGTGCAGGTAGAGCCTATGTTGGCGAGTGTGTCCGCCTCTTCATTGATTTCGCGTCCTATGTGCTGCAGCTCGCAATCTTCGAAATCCTCTTCGAGTGTGTCGTAGAGGTCGCTGTAGGCGATCATGTTGTCGTTCAGTGCGTCACATTCATGCATTGGTTGGTTGATGACCATCTTGGAGTCGCCGTATATAATGAGCCTCTTGGCGCCGCAGGCTTTCACCATCCTCATCTCGTGTAGCAGGGCCTCGTATTCAGCTTCGTTGTTAGAGGCGATGACCTGCACTCGCAGGATATATTTTAGCTTGTCCCCTTGGGGCGATGTCAGTGTGACACCTGCACCAGCTCCGTCCTTCCGCTTGGATCCATCGAAGTGCATTGTCCACAGGTAGGACATATCTGGTTTTTCGGGGAGCTGGTTCTCCATCCAGTGCACGAGGAAGTCAGGGAGGACTTGCGACTTTATTGCGTCGCGCTTTTCGTATGTGATGTCTCATGGAGACAATTCGATTCCCCAAAGCGCGACTCGCCCCGTGGCGTTAGGGTTATTGAGGATATGCCCCAGCAGGGCGTCATTGACCACCACGATTGGGTGTTCCTGGAAGTAGTGGCGCAGTCGCCAGGCGGTCATGAAGACGCCGTACGCCAGCTTCTGGTAGTGCGGGTACCGCTGTTTTGTTGGCGTGAGGACCTCGCTGAGGTAGTAGACTGGGCGCTGTACCCTGTGGACCTTGTTTTCCTCGGCTCGTTCGACCACGAGCACTGTGCTGACCACCTGGTTGGTGGCGGAGATATATAGAAACAACGCTTCCCTTTCTCGTGGGGTCACCAGTACTGGCGAAGTGGATAGCGGGCGCTTAAGGTCTTCGAATGCTTCCTGCGCCTCGTTGGTCCATTCGAACTTGTCAGCTTTGCGGAGGAGTTGGTAGAAGGGCAGTGCCTTTTCACCCATCCGACTGATAAATCGACTGAGGGCCGCGATTCGCCCAGCCAGCTGCTGGATGCCCCTTATGTTTTTCGGCTTCTCCATGGCCAGTATGGCTTTTATTTTCTTTGGGTTTGCCTCGATTCCTCTCGCGGAGATGAGATACCCAAGTAGTTGCCCAGATGGTACGCCGAAGGCACATTTTTCCGGATTGAGCTTGATCCGGTAGCGGTCGAGGTTGGCGAAGGTTTCGCGCAAGTCATCGATTAGGGAGGCTTCCTCCTTGGTCTTGATTACTATGTCGTCGACATAGACTTGAATGTTGTGACCAAGTTGATTCTTGAGGCAAGCCTGCATGTATCGCTGGTAGGTGGCTCCTGCGTTTTTTAGCCCGAAGGGCATTGTGTTGTAGCAGAACACACCAAAGGGCGTTGTGAATGCTATTTTTTCTTGATCTTCCTCCTTCATTCGAATCTGGTTATAGCCCGAGTAGGCGTCGAGAAAGCAGAGGTGCTCGCATCCCGCGGTGGAGTCGATGATCTGGTCGATTCGCGGTAACGGGAAGTGGTCCTTTGGACAGTGCTTATTCAAAGAGGTGAAGTCCACGCACATCCGCAGGATATCTGTGCCCTTTTTTGTACTAGCACCGTGTTGGCGAGCCAAGTGCTTTCCTTGATCTCGCGTATGAATTTGGCGTCGAGGAGTCTGTTGATCTCCATTCCGACTGCCTTTGCTCTTGGCTCAGATAATCGCCAGATTGTTTGCTTGACTGGCCTTGTATCTGGGTTGACGTTGAGTGTGTGCTCGGCGAATTCCCTGGGAACTCCTGGCATGTCCGCTGGACACCAGGCGAAAATTTCCTAGTGCTCACGGAGAAATTCGACGAGCACGAGTTCCTATGCGGGACTCAAGTTGTTGGCGATGAGGGCCGTCTTGGCGGGATCCGATGGGTGGACCTGAACTTTCTTAGTGTGTACCGATGAGTCGAAAGATAGGTCGGGCGAACTTGGCCAGCTCAGGGGAGGCAGACTATTGTCTGTCGACTCCTTTAGTCTCGCGAGTTCTTCCTGCATGCCGAAGGACTGGAAAATTCTGTTGAATTCTCTGTCGCAACTGTCGGATCTCTCGAAGATCCTGTTGACTGTGATGATGCCATTGGGACCTGGCATTTTCATCTAAAGGTAGGCGTAGTGTGGTACCGCCATGAACCTAGCGAACGCGACACGCCCGAGGAAGCAGTTGTACTGTGAGGGCCAGTCGACGACCTCAAAGTCGATGCGCTCACGCCAAAAGTTTTTCAGCGTGCCGAAGATAACATCGAGGTTGATTTTGCCCAAGGGATACACGCCTTTTCCTGGGACGATGCCATAGAATGTTGTGTCCGAGGCTTCTAAGCAAGTCAGAGGGATCCTCATTGATCGCAAGGTACTCGCAAATATAAGGTTGATGCCGCTTCCACCGTCCATGAAGACGCGGCTCATGTCAAAACCTCCAATTTGCGCCTCGAGTACGAGGGGACAATGGCCTGGACGAGGTACTTGAGGCGGATGATCGCGTTTGTCGAAGGTGATGTAGGACTCGCTTCCGTTGAGGTACTCAGTGGTAGATGGTGGCGAGTTTGTGGCCAAGTTGACTTGGCGAGTGATGGCCTTCTGCACCCTATTTGAGGGGTGTCCCTTTTGGATCATCATGGTACCCATGGCCCGTGGGTATGGTTCACCTCCCTGGTTCTGGTCTGGCGCAGCCGCATTTGGGGGTAGTCCAGGCGGTGGTGGTGGAGCACCATGTGCCACGGCGCCTGGAGCGGCTCCGTAGCCCCTTTCGACTGCATTGCGATTCATCCGAACCAGTCCCTCATGTAGTTTGAGGAACTCGCGGTAGTCCTTGAGGAGGTGGCTGGACTTCTTCTTTCTGTCATGCTTGTCGATGTAGAAGTGCACAGTTCATGGCCTAGACAATTTGTCCTGAATGGATGTTGCGGGTGCCTCATCACGATTGTGGCGTTGCCACACTCGCGTGGTTTTCCCGGAGTCGTGATATCCTCCGTTGCAGTAGCCGCTGTTGCGGTTATCGTCGCGTCTGTCGGCGTAGCTAGCTGCGACCATGTTGACGTCGTCGCGGTCATCGTAGATGCGCATGCGGCGTTTTCCTCGGCGGTCGCGTCTACGCTCGATCTCTGCCTCATCGTCGGAGTGAGCATGATTTTTAACTGAATCTTCTCCATCTGCCCAGCGATTCACGATTTCCATCAGGTGGTCGATGGTTTTGGGCTTTGAGCGGCCTAGCTCCTCCCTGAGCTCTATGAGACGCACGCCGCCGTTGAATGCGTCAATCGCGTAATCCTCCGAGATGTTTTCTGCGGAGTTCTTGCTGATGGACCACCTTTGGATGTAGGAGCATAGCAATTCACCCGATCTTTGCTGGCAGCATCTCAGCTCTTCGATTGATGCAGGCCGCTTGTATGTGCCCTTGAAGTTGCGCACGAAGCTATAAACCAGCTCTTACCAACTGCGAATGGATCCGCGTGGGAGGTTGTTGAGCCATGCTCAGGCGGCGCCTTGCAGCTGTAGCTGTAAGCATTGCATGGCCGTGCTTCGACTGCCGCCGTGGAGCCTGACGGAGGAGATGTGGTCCTCCAGCTAGATCTTCGGGTCCTACAGGCCGTCAAACTTCGGGTTCTCTGACGGGAGTTTAAACCCTTTGGGCATTCGCTTTTGCCTGATGGCCCTACTGAAGCATCTGTCGCCACAGAGATCCACATCTTCTTCTTCCGAGTCAGTCGACCAAGCACGCCGCGCCCTTGATTTGTCGATCTTGCGCTGCGTGAGGTCATCACGCGCATCATAGTTGTGGTCGTGTCGCCGTGAGCGGCGGCGTCGAAACAGGTCGTGACTGTCGTCACTGGATGAGGGCGAGGAGTAGCGCTTTTCTAGCGCTTTGCCTTTTTTCGGCTCCGGTGTTGGCTCCTTTTCGAGAGCAGCCTCGATTAGTCCCAAGCCCGCGATCATAGATCGGTGCATGGCGGCTCAGGGATCTCCAGCTGGCGGCTGGTTGTTGAGGAGGTACATGGTGGCTGCTGTCACCGCAGCCTGCGGCATCTTGGGGACCACATTGCCCCGTGTATCGACTGTCATAGAGCTAAAGTCGAGGACTTTTGCAGCTTCTATGCGCTCTTGCTCGGTGAGGTGGGCCATCCGTGATCGCCTCTTGTTTGCGATGTACTTGTTGCCCTTTGAGGAGGATCCTCCGTGGGAGGAGAGCCCAGCATGTCGAAGACTCCACTCATCTGCCGCCTTTTTGCGCGCCTCGAGTTGCGCGATTGTTTGCACTTGGCGCTTGAATTCTTCCTTCAGGAGCCAATAGTAGCCCATTAGCAGTTCTTGCAGAGACCCGAAGGGTAGAGGGTTTCCTCGTAAGGCATTGCGGCAGTGAGCCCACTCTTGTTCGTTGAGCCTGATCACGACGCGTTCGCCAGTTTGCTCATTTATTATAGTTGGAGGTTCGATTGCTCCTCCGTTGTTGACGAGGGTGCCGTTGCCACCATTGCCACCGTTGCCGCCGTTGCCGCCGTTAGGCGGGTCGGTTTCGTTACCACGGTTACCCGTGTTGTCTTGGTTGGCGGATGTGTCGCCTGCGTTGATGACGGCGCACATGAAGTGATTGGGGAAGCTGCTACTCCCGCAACTCTCAAATCCGGAGCCGTAGGCCCCATCTTCAGTTGCCAGATCGCTCAGATCGGATTCGCGACTGCTGTCGCTGACCGTATTCTCGACTGTTGTCGGGGCGTTGAGCTCACTGAGGGTGCCGATCGATGGAGGGAACCACGATGCTGGAGCAATCGATGGCACCATCGGCTGGTCAGGCATGCGAAGCGTGCCCATCTGACCAACTTGGAAGAGGAAGCTCCCTATTGCCAGGCTGACTCCATCGCCCACGGACTCGAAAGACGGGCGAGTGGCCGGCGTGTGGACGGTGAAGTCGAACGCGCCGAAGAGCTGGCGAATCTCCGCTGTTGCGGAGTTGTAGATCGCAGTTGATGGGACCGAAGAAGCCGTAACATCAGCACTCCCAGTTCCCACTGACGGCACCAATTGACGAGGGTTTAACTCATCAATGCCCATTGTTATGGACTTGGGTTTTGGAGAAGGAGGGAGCGCTAGAGACATCTATCAGCTAGCAAACAAGCACACAGGGGACTCAAAGATTTACCCAGGTTCAGGCCTCGTAGAGGTCCCTACTCCTGCTTGTCTGCTCGTGGAATTATCAAAAGAATCGAGGATTACAATGGTGCGCAGATGCAATCTGGCGAGGGTTGTGGAAACTAGGGTTGCGCGTGTGTCCTCCTCGCCGCCCCCTCCTAGCCTTTATATAGATAGGCCAGGTCTCGGGTAGCAGGTCGAGTCGGTTACAGGTTATGGTTTTCCCCTTTGAACTTTCTATCTCTAGCTTCTTCTTGTTCTTCAAGCAATCGAGAGTCCGTAGGTTACTCGAGTTCTTCATTTGGGCCTTGGCGACACCGTGGCCTCCATGTATTCAGGCCGTATATACCAAGCTCGAGTACCTGTAGGGTATACCCATGTCACTAACTATCTTGTTTACTTTCTTTTGTGAAATTCCATCGATCTATTAAAAATCATCAACAACAGTAAAAAGAGTCCTAAAAGTAATAAAAAATACAGATAGGTCAATGGACCACCCAATGACAACTACAAACACTAGTGCGAGCCGAAGGCGCGCCACCGTTCCTGCCTCTCCATCACTGGAGCCGGACAAAGCTTGTCGTAGTAGAGCTTGTTGTAGTAGACATACGGGAAGTCATCGTGCTAAGGCCACAACGGACTAGCGCACTAGAGCAGCAACCATCGCCAATGATGATAACCGTAGATCGAAAAAGACTGACCTGAAATCATACCAACGAAGACAAAAACAGGCCGGATCCTAGAAGATCCGCCGGACAAACAACTCCACGCGCCCTCCGTCGGTGCTAGAAACACCACCGAAACGAGGATAGAACGGAAAAGACCTTATTCTGACTTCAGGACATAGCTATCGTCTCAACATCCCCAAAAAGACACTAAAAAACTGACTAAACAAGATTGGAAAACCTACCGCCGGCGAGAGGTCGTGGTTGGCCACACCTCCAAAACCCTAGGACCACCGGAGGCGAAGCGGACCGATGATGTCGCCGGCGAGGGGACGGAACCCTAAATGAGTTTTAGGTAGCTCTTTTATGCTATGTACCGGCATGATCAAACGTCTGCCAGATGTACAGGCAACAAGCACTACAGAATTACTCCAGATGACATGGTCTACATCTAGTGCAACCAGTCGGCATGTTTGGTTGGTTGCCAGACATGACGGAAGGCAATCTGTGGGAGATGCGGGTCTTTTTCTTTTGTGCACGAGGGGATATTGCAACTGTATAGGAAAGTTCCTCAAGACCTCAACACGATATTGATTTGGCTTGGTCTACTGGCGGCCCAGGTTCGTGAGACGAGGGTACAGGAAAGTTGCATCCTTCATGCACTATTGGACAGAAACGGAGCAGCATACATTGATTATGTCTGCGGTAGTGGACCCAACACTGTTCAAAATGGAATATACAAAACAAATACATGGCTGAATAGGCTGACAAGTTTTGAGGCTGGCTGAACCTGATTGGTCTAGGAAACGGGTGCATCTAGAGTAGAGAGTCGAAACGAATTTCCAAGAAATTAGGATGCAGAATTTAAAATATAAGTATTTTAATTAAGTTACAACGGGAGGCGTGGATTCAGATATTAGGATAAAAGTCTAGTGGTCTTGGGTCCAGCGTGGCCATTTCCCTGTCTTATCACCACGTTCTTCGTCTGCCTTTGTCTCAACAGCCCATTCTCTCAGTCTCTGCCTGTTCGCCTCCCTAGCCTGTCGTTCCTCCTCCTCCTTGAGGCGTCGTTGTTCCTCTCTCTACCTGCGTAGCTTCTCTAACTGACGCCGTTGCTCCTCTTGCGCCACTCTATGCTCTTCCGCAGCTTTCTCATAACGCTCATCTTCGTAAAAGCTTTCCCACGCATGGCGACTCCTTTCTTCTATCTCACGAAGCGCCCACTCCGGCTTCTCCGTGTCAATCCCACATGCACAAGGGTGGAGGAGACTGCATCACAAATAAGAACATAATAAATATTCTACTCCCTCCGTTTCAAAATATAAGATGTTTTAGCTTTGTGAAGAAAATGTATCTAGACTCATTTTAGTGTGTAGGTTCACTCTAAACCTAGATGAACCTACACACTAAAATAAGTCTACATACACTCCCTTCATAAAGCTAAAACATCTTATATTTTGAAACGGATGGAGTATAACACAAACAATATGTCATTTCTTTATGGATGAAACATACCGGAGGCTGTTGTAACTCCAGGGAGCTGGATCATACTGATAATTAGGACACATAAAAAACTTCATGTCCATTTTATCAAAAAATCGGTGGACTCTTTCACCTTGCAAAGATGCCGGTACCAACACAGAAGATGTTCCACACCTGGAGGAAAACTCGCATCCTTCATATTTCTCGGCCTATAGTCTTGGTCCAAGCAAGGCAAACTCATAGCCACCAAATAAAGTAGAAAACAAAGGAAGGAATGGAGAAGGATGCATCGGCGAAGAGCTAGATACTACTCTTTTTATAAGCCAACCTTCGCTATTAGCGGGACGAATCTGCATGCGAGTGCGCTGCAACTTTCGGTGATCAATTTATTGTACTGGTGCTCCTTTCGGTGATTTATTTTATGTAGAGCAGCAGAAATCATCACTGGACAACGAACAATTCTCGAGACGTACAACAACAGTAATCGGCTTGGTCATCGAACAATTTCTGAGCAGCATCAAACATCAAGTTGCTATCGGATGCACTGGGACAACTCATCCCACCACCGCTCAAGGCCGAAACAATATTCCGGCTAGCGCCCGTGGTGGTAGAGACC
This sequence comes from Avena insularis, assembly GCA_023614405.1. Lineage (NCBI taxonomy): Eukaryota > Viridiplantae > Streptophyta > Magnoliopsida > Poales > Poaceae > Avena > Avena insularis. The sequence goes on along the minus strand of CM042690.1, from coordinate 256,586,458 downwards.
CGTCGACATCCCTCTAGCGGCAAGGACAACATCCCGCCGGCTCGTCTGTGGGGCCCACCACATCCCGCCTCAGCCAAAGGCGGGTGGGAGCTTCTGCCTCGTCCTATGGCGATAGGGCTGGGCCGCCACGGGCCATGGCGGGAGGTGACATGTGTCGCTTTTCCAACCTTTCGTCAGGGCATTTCTGGCATTTGCTACGCTCGGGGGCACTTTTGGCGATGCCATGTTGCAGAGGGTCATACTTGTAAAAATCCAAATTGAAATCGAGTTGTTCAGTAACTATGAATCAGAGTTGTCATTACACTCGCGCGAGACTAGGTAGGAAACGTCCTTTCTGGTCCACATCACAAAACAAGCAGCCATATTGGAAAGATCGATTTCCCGCCAACAAAAAACGCTGCAAGTTCATGACCAACTCTCCCATCGCTTAAAGCATCTCTAGTAGATACCGCATATCAGCATAATTATTTTGGCCGATATGCAGTATCGAGGTCTAAAAATAGCCTTTCCAGATACCGTAAAGGGTCGGAAATTGTAAAAAAATTGCGGTATCTCACATCGAGACCCATCTGTCCCCCATATATTCAGAGCGTGTATGTTTGTGTTGGGGGTGGTGGTGGCTGGATGTAGGCTACCGAATCTTTTTTTCCCTCCCTGCGCAGAAACCCTCTCCGCCGCCCGCCCCCGTCTCCGATTCTGGCCACCTCCGCCGCCGAAAATCACATCTCCGCTGCTCACCGCTGCATCAACCCCCCACCTACCCATGGCCGGCCAATCATGCCTCAATTTGAGAGGACGCAGCCATGCTTCTCCATGCCGTGACGGAGCTCTGGCTCGTGATCTCGCCTGCCGCTGCCGTCGGAGGAGGAGGCCCGCCGACGCTGCTCCGAGCATGGATGCGCACGCACCCGCGTCACCTCGTCTGCATGGGAGGGGCTACCGTTCGGCCCTGCCGCCAATGATACCGAGGAGGGTAGCTCGCGCGCGCCAGTGACCGCTGGCCCGGAACTCCGCGCGACCGTGTCGGTCATCCGTGCTCGCGCGCCCACACCCGCTCCTGCCGACGATTACAACTCGGACGACGAGAGCGGGGGGCTCTTGGTGAACAAGGCGAAGTTCAAATCGATCTGCACCATGCTCGCCTACATCATGGACCGCACGAAGCGCCGCCTCCTCGCGCGCGCCGCTGAGAAGCGTGATCTTTGCCATGCCATCACTCTCTCCGCGTGTGAGCACCTGGAGTGCCTCGACTTCCTCGACATCGACTACTCCGACGATGATGCCACCGACTCTGACGACGAGTAAGTGCGCAACAACACCGTCATAGATGCTCCGGTGAGTAGGTTTCACCGGTGGAGCTCCGTAGATGCTAGGGCTAGTGTTGGGGGCTAACCTCGGGGATGGCCTGATCTTTCACGAATCCCTATGGAAATTGAGAGGAAGGTGCGAGGGGAAGAGGGAGGGGATGAAATCCATGAACTCATGCATGAAGAACTCGATGAACACACACACGCAAATACACGATACAAGCCAATAGCTCACGCCAGCGGCAACCGGTCTGGCGCAATCCCTAGGATCAACGTCGGGCAAGGATCTCTCTCTCGAACCGGCATGGTGAGCGGGATGCTTGGTGAGATCTTGACGTCTTGGCAAGTGGCTTCGATGCCAAGGCCTTGTGCAAAGAGGGAGGCACGATGCAAACTCCAACAAGGTGTGAGATATTTGGTGCTCCTTTACCGAAGGAGCATGGGGCAAGAACTAGATAGATCCACAGGGGTTTCTTCTAATTCCAAATATCAAGCCTAGGTTTTACAATAGAGGTGGGGGACATTTATAGGCTAGCCACTAGTTCAAGGGTACTTTAGGAATAAAAGGGGAAAGTCTGGACGAACTTGGGGTTACATGGGCTAATGGACCAAAGGCCTTTACATGCCTGGTGTTGTGGACACCGGAGATTCCGGTGTGATAGGTCGGAGACTTCAATGAGGGTCGGAGATTCCGGTCTGTCTCCGGAGCGGGGTTCAGACTGTCCCAGGCCTCGGTCCGGAGGCTGGTCTGGAGTCCAGCTGGAGATTCTGGGGTGTTGGTCCGGAGACTCCGGTCTTCAGGGCCGGAGACTCCGGTGTGTTAGCTTCAGCAACGTCTTCTTCTCGTCCTGCTCCTTATACTTCATCCATGGGGGCTTTATGATGTGTTGGGGCTTCATAGCTGATAATGCATAGAGTATTTGCATGAAGTAGCAAGCTATCCAAGGATGTATCAAAGTCACATGAAGAGAGGAGCAAGTTAACCTTAGCTTGTAGAAGTTTGGCTCGGGCGCGAGTCATTGGTCCACTTGGGGGACTTGTTGCTGTAGATGTAGGGACATCCGTAGGACGGGCTGCATAAGCTCCCCCCTTGCGAAAGATTCGTCCTCGACTCTTCATGGTTATCAGCTTGAACATCTCCATGGAAGGGCGAAAGGTCCTTGGCGTTGAACGTATTGCTTACAAGGTACTTGGAGGTCAGGATGTCGATGATGTAGGCGTTCTTGTTGATTTTCTTTAGGACCTTGAAAGGACCATCTCCTCTTGGTTTGAGCTTGGAGTCGTGCTCCTTGGGAAAGCGTTCCTTGCTCAAGTGTATCCATACAAGGTCGCCTTCTTTGAAGACCAACTCTTTCTTGTCCTTGTTCATACTTGATGCTTGGTGAAGGACTTGTAGCTCGATAGTAGCTCTTGTTTTTTCATGAAGCTTCTTCATAGCTTGTGCGCGCTTGTCGATGTCCATGTTGGTGCACTCGTGGAGAGGAAGTGGTAGTATGTCGAGTGCGGTGAGGGGCTTGAAGCCATAGACAATCATGAAGGGGATCATATTGGTATTTGAGTGCTTGGCTCGATTGTAGGCGAAGTTGGCGTGGGGAATGCATTCCTCCCAATCCTTAAGATTCTTCTTGACCACACGCGTAGGAGAGTCCCGAGGCTTCGGTTGATGACCTCAGTTTGGCCATCGGTTTATGGATGCGACACGGATGAGAAGAGTAGCTTGACACCGAGCTTGGCAATTAACGTCTTCAACATGCAGCTCATGAATTTGATGTTGCAATCAGACATGATTGTTCTTGGCACACCATGAAGACAAACGATTTCCCTGAAAAACAAATTGGCAACATGTGAAGCATTGTCGATCTTATGGCACGGTATGAAGTGTGCCATTTTGGAAAAGCGATCCACTACCACAAATATAGAGTCATGACTATGCTTAGACCTAGGCAATCCTAAAACAAAATCCATGCTAATGTGGGACCAAGGTGCATAAGGAATAAGCAATGGCATATAAAGACCAAAGGGATTAGACTTGGACTTAGATTGAACACAAGTAGTGCATCGCTGGACGTAGCGTTCCAGGTCTCGCTTCATCTTGGGCCAAAAGTAGTGAGAGGAGAGCATGTACAATGTCTTTTCACGAGAAAAGTGACCCATGAGGCCCCCACCATGTGATTCTCGGAGAAGCAAAAGTGGGAGAGACGACTTAGGAATGCAAAGCTTGTTTTTTTAAAGAGAAAGCCCTTATGCAAATAGAAATCATCAACTCCTTTGTCAAGGGAGCACTTTGTGATTTTTTTCCAAAGAATGGGTCAGAAGCCTACAAAGTTTTAATGTCATCGAGACCCAACACGTTTACTTTGAGCCGAATAACAAGGCTTCTGTGCTTGCGAGACAAAGCGTCCGCAACTACATTATCTTTGCCCTTCTTATACTTGACAATGTACATAAAATACTCCATAAACACAACCCATTTCGCGTGTCTCTTTCTCAACTTGGCTTGGCCTTTGATATATTTCAACAACCCATGGTCAGAATGTAGATAAATTCCTTAGGCCAAAGGTAGTGTTGCCAAACTTGAAGACATGAACTAAGGCAAAAAGCTCTTTGTCATAAATCGGATAGTTAAGGCGAGCACCATCAAGTTCCTCGCTATGGTAAGCAATAGGACGTCCATTTTGCATGAGGACTCCTCCAATGCCAATACCACTAGCGTCACACTCTATCTCAAAAGTTTTTGTGAAATCCAGTAATGCAAGAAGAGGTGCTTCAGTGAGAATATTTTTAAGGTTATCAAAAGTTTTTTGTTGTGCTTTTCCCCACATGAAGGGACATTCTTTTTTGTCAACTCGTTGAGAGGACAAGCAATGGTTGAAAAGTCTTTCACAAAGCGATGATAGAAACTAGCCAACCCATGAAAATTTGGACTTCACTCATATTTGTGGGGATGGGACAATCTCGTATGTCCTTTACCTTGGAAACATCAACTTCAATGCCCTTTGAAAAAATGACAAATCCAAGAAAAATCAACTTGTCTTTTGCAAAAGTGCACTTGGGAAGATTAGCATATAGCTTTTCATGTCTAAGGATTTGCAAGACCTTCTTGACATGTGTAACATGTTCCTCAAGTGACTTTCTATAAACAAGTATATCATTGAAATAGACAATAACACTTTTTCCAACGAGAGAACGCAAAATATGATTCATAAGGTTCATGAAGGTGGATGGGGCATTAGATAAGCCAAAAGGCATGGCCAACCATTCATAGAGACCAAGTTTGGTCTTGAAGGCGGTTTCCACGCATCACCTTCCGCCATGCGTATTTGATGGTAACCACTATGAAGATCAATTTTCGAGAAAATAGTGGCTCCACACAACTCATCAAGCATGTCATCAATACGTGGTATGGGATGTCGATAACGCATGATGATAGCATTGATTGGATGGCAGTCCATGCATAACCGCAACATATCATCCGTTTTGGGAACGAGAATAACGTGTACCGCACTTGGACTAGTGCTTACTTGGATCAAACCTTTGGAGATGAGTTGGTTGATTTGGCATTCTATATCCTTCGTCTCCTCCGGGTTCGTGCGGTAGGTGGTGCGGTTTGGAAGAGGTGCGTCGGGTATGAGGTCAATGCAATATTCGATGCCACGAAGAGGAGGTAGTACATGTGGGAGCTCTTCGGGTAACACATCCTTGAATTCTTGCAAAACAATCATCAAAGAGGGAGGAATATTTGTCAAGTCATTAGTTCCTTGTGCTAGTCCCTTGCAAATGAGGACGTAGTGCAGGATGGATGGGTCATTCCTCACTTCTCTCATCTCACTTTTGGTGGCAAGAAGAACACTCTTAGTTTTTACTCAAGTTAGGCATGTGGCTTTCACTCGCTATGAGGTGGTTTTCTCGCTCACCACTCTTCTCACACGTTTGTGTTGTGGTTTGCGCCCTTGCTAAAGCCTTTGCATTATCCGCAATTATTTATCTAGGAGTCATCGGTTGCAACACACACGTCTTGTTAAGCCATTTGAAGGTGTAGACATTGGTGCGGCCATCATGTAGAGCACCTTTGTAGAATTGTCAAGGTCGACGAAGTAGCATATGGAAAACCGTCATAGGCACAACATCACACTCTAAAGTGTCTTTGTAAGGACCAATTGCGAATGTTACCGATATGGTATGCTTGATCCTCACGAACCCTTGGTCACTTAGCCATTGCACATGGTTTGGGTGCTTGTGAGGATAGAGGGGGAGGTTGAGCTTCTCACACAACTCAGTGGTAGCAAGGTTGTGGCAACTCCCTCCATCGATGATAACTTTGATGGATTTTCCATTGATGCTGGCAAGCGTTTGGAAGATGTTGGATCTTTGATCTTCATGTTCTTGGGCTTGAGTGGTCAAGATCCTTGTGGTGACAAGCGATGGACTTGCATCATGTTGACACATGAGAAGTTCTTGGTCATCTTCCATGTGTTTCTTTGCCATTGCTTCCTTGACTCATGCATCAAACTCATCTTCACTCAAGTACTCTTCATCGCCATTGTCACCGATGAACAATACTTTCTTGTTTCCACAAGTGGCCAACTTTTGTCCTTTGCCTCCACAGTTGTAGCATTTGCCGTTGAATGGCGGGTCATCCTTTGTATGCTTGCCACATGGGGGCGGTTTTCCTTGAGTGAGTGTGGGCTTGAAGGAAGGCTTGGAGGTACTTGATGAGCTTCCATTAAAGGTAGTTGGTGTATTGGTTGAAGCTTGCTTATAGGTGAAGTATGTCGTGGGCTTGTTGTACTTTATTTCCTCTTGTACTTGACGCTCGGCCTTTGTTGCAATGTGCACAAGGTCAACCATGTTGCTATACTTTTGGAACTCGACTAGAGCTTGATTGGATGGTTCAAACCAATGAGGAAGCGTGCCATAGTTTGCTCATCGCGCTCTTCAATGTTGGTGCGGATCATGTTGAGGTCCATTTGCTTGAAGTACTCTTCCACGATCTTTGTTCCTTGACTAAGCGATTGCAGCTTGTTGAAGAGGTCACGCGTTTAGTGCGTAGGAACAAAGTGGGATCTCATATGAGCCTTCATGTCATTCCAAGTTGTGACTGGCGGCTCTTCCCTCGCGTCACAAGCAACTTGGACTTGTTCCCACCAAAGGTTGGCGTAATCATTAAACTCAAGTGAAGCCATGTCGACCATCTTCTCATCACTATAGTTGTGCATACGGAATATCTTATCGACCTTGAGTGCCCATGAGAGGTATTCTTTGGGATCATTTGAGGCGGTGAACTTGGGCATTGTGAACTTGAGCTTGCCAAAATTTTCTTCATCATTGCGGTCATGGTAGCGATTGTTTCCATGATGTTTATGGTCTTCATCTTCCATGCGATCATTGCGACGTGCTTGGTGACCTTTTTGATGTACTTGCGGTTGAGGGGCCGCATGTTGAGGAGGTGGAACTTGGTTCTCGTGACGTTGTTGAGGAGCTTGCTCTTACTCTTGGCATGGTGGTTAACGAGGTTGAGGCGCTTGGTCCTCACGAGGGTGTTGAGGATGTTGAGCCTCTTGACGCGGTTGTTGATGAAGAGGAGGCTCTTTCCTCGGTTGATGATGCATATTAGGCAAATGGGCCTCACGACTAAGATCATGGTCTTGAGCCTCATGACGTGGTGGGTATCGCTCAATATGTACCATTTGACGCTCCATGTGTTGATGTGGTGGATGAGGCTCATCATGGTGACCATGGTGATGGCATGGATGTTCTTGACGGTGATGACGAAGATGAGGATCTCGAAGAGCTTCATGTCGAAGGAGAGCTTGGTCCTCCAGGTTAAAGTCGTCACTTGTTTTTGCTAGAATGTCACGGGGATGGTGGAAGTGTAGTAGAGGTTGGACTCAAGGTTCCACTCATGGTTCTTCATGTGGTTGTGCTTGTTGGATCACCAAAGCTATTGTGTGATGACGGTGTTCGTCTTGCCTTGGTTGAGGCCTTGAGGAGAAATCACCATCATAGCTTGACGTTGCGGCATGCCGTGGGGAAGGTACATAGTGTGAAGAACTTCCATCTTCCACCACGGGTGCTTCATCGCATCTTGGAGAACTTGCATGAAGATCTTGTTGCGATGGGATGCAATGGCGAGAGGAACTTAAAGAGCTTGATGCACTCGAATACAACCTTGTGTTGTGCGTGAGCTCGGCCATCGACCTTTGTAGGGCTTCATTTTGGTTGGCAAAGTTAATTTTCATGGCCCTTGTATCTTGATGTAGGTTGACGAAGCCTTGTCGCATATCATGCATTTGTTGTTGGAGGCCGTCGAAGCGGTTGTAGATGCTCATGAATTCGGCTAGAGTGTCGCCGAATTGTTCATCTTGACAGGTCTCGAGAGCATGGGAACAATCACGAAATCTTGTCGAATGATGTAGTGGCTTCCATGTGTCATGTATGGTCCTCCTTCTTCATCCTCGGGTGGAGGTGGTTAGCTTGCCTCACCGTGCCTATCGATCATGCGAAAACAACAATGAATTGTATATGGAAAGCAATATGTGGTGGGGGTTAGCCTTCAACCTCACCTTAGGTATTGAATTGAACTAGGATCCACAAACAAGAACTTTTAGCTTGCAAAGTGAAATCGCAAAGAAATCTCACACTAAAGAAAGAACTATACTCTCAAAAGCTTGTTGGTGGTAGGTTAGTGTTGTGGAATTCCAAAAACCAACCAAAAGAAAAGAGATAGTCAAAAATGGGTAAAATCCAACAAAATTCAAGTCAAAGGTAAAGGTCAACAACTCAAAAGGGGTGACGGGAACCTACGACTATACACACACGTGGAGATAAATGGGATTGACACGACTATGAAAATGACAAAAAAATGTCCTAATGAAGACTAAGCTCCATGTCGTGCCAATGCAAGGAGAGATGGTGTGTCGTTTGCAAAGAGGAAAAATGAGCAACGGATTTGGGCACTTGCCTTGGGCGCTCTTCTTTCTCTCTTGCTTACAAGCTTAAGCCTCTCTTTTGCTATAGGAGACTATTTTTCTTTTGCTATGTATCTTTTTCTCTTTTTTTGCTCTCCCTTGATGTTACCAAGTCACTCTTGCTATTGCTTTTGCACTCTCACTATCCAAGGACAAATGCACAATTCTCAAGAAAACACAAGATGAGCCACTCTTGTGGGATAGGTACACACAAAGGAAGATAGGGTTAACAAGGTGATGCAAGTTATACATTCGTTGGTGATGATGAACTTGCGGTAGGTGGTGCATGATGATGTTCAGGTGCCGTGGTGTCGATGAGCGTGGATGGTGTTGATGCGGAAGCTTGTTGTTAGTTGACGACACACACATGAGACATAAACAAATAAAGGAAAAAATTAGCCAATGCAAAATAAGAGGCAAAAGTCAAAACAAGGCGTTGGGGATGGAGACTCCGGGGTCAGAGGCCGGAAACTCTGGTGTCTGTAGGCTAGAAACTCCGGTGTGGGCCGTAGACTCCGGTGCTATGGGCCAAAAACTCGGGTGTGGGGAAACAACATGTTGGGGATATGCTAAATGGGTATCATCATAGCATGTCTCTAATCGGGCTAACCCGGGTGGCCCATAGTTGGTAGCAAGGCCTATGGCCTGCTAGGCGGCCCAGTTAGACGGATCTAGAAGGGAGGCCAATGCTGGATAAAGGAAGGCTACGCAGGAGTCACCGACATACTCGGGGCCTTGGAGTCTAAGACACGAAAGACTAGTTCATATTAGTGTAGGACTCTTTACCTTGTCCGGCAAGGACCTTTCCCTGTAAACTCTAGGTTCTGGTGCCTTTATAAGCTGGACCTGTGGGAGCCTTTAGGGCACAACCTAGATTGCTACGTACAACGTGCAACACCTTGCACAACGAACCTATCTCTGTAACTTGGCATATTGCCATTATAGTTATTTATAGTAGGAGTAGAGTTCCGCTACCATTGTGGGACTTGAACCTGGGTAAGCTATGTTACCTCATACCCGCCAACTCTCCGCCTTACCCCACGTCTCTAAACACGCACTATGAGGACCCCTCCATGGCATACTCATCGGTAATACCACGACAGTTGGCGCCCACCATGGGGCAAAAGTGCTTTGATCTCTACATTGGGCAAGGTCCAATCTCTTCACGGGGATCGGTGACACCGTAGCCATCGAACGCGTTCGCTTCTCCGGAAACATCCCAATCGTCCCTCCAGATGAGTTCTGGGTGCCAGCGAAGACGAACCCTATGCGCTGCTCCGTCATCCCCTTTGGAGACATCCACATCTTCATCGGCAAAACTTACTCGGCTCCTAGCTCCCAGGAAGTTGGAAACTCGTCAAGCCCCGCACGGACCGCCTATGAGCAGGACACGTTCGCGGAAAGATCTGGGCCATACCTCTCCTTGGAGTATGGTGGCTCAGATCGGGAAAATTCAAGGCCCACCCAAACCGCCCCTGTGCAGGATATAAAGGTGGAAGGATCCCGCAAATCCGCTTGGCTTCCCCAAGCGTTAGAGAAGCACAGGTCACACTTTGTCGGTGTCGTCACCATCTTCGATCTGACCAGATGCGTTCAAAGGGACGAAGAACCTCCCCGCAAATACCTCGCTAGATGGATGAGGGTGAGGGAAACCCTAGAGGGCGACCGCGCTGACGAATTCGTGTACCACTTCGTGGAAAGGCTCACACCTGGAACACTCCACCGGCATACCCTCCGAAGGAGGCAGGCCGCATGTCCTCTCACCCTTAGTGAGATGATCACAATCGTTAACAAATACGTAGACGCCAATGAGGAGGCCGAAGCCACAATTGCCGTGGTAGCCGAAGGAGGAAACAACAACAATGGCCCGCCTCCATCACCCTCCGCATCCGCCGTGGAAAACACCGAAGCCAACTCTGACTTCGTCCTTGATGCGCTATACACCGACATCAATATGGATGGCGGCGGCTCGGACGCTAACTCGGAGGAATACGATGCTGTTATGAGGGAGATCGAGCAGGAGATCGAGAAGGAGGAGCGCACTGACAAGGCCAACACATCCCACCAGGTGCTAGTCGCCATGGTGAGTGTGATGAAAGAATACGGACAGGAACCAAAACATGAGAGAGCTCTTCCCACGCCAGCGGTTACCAGAGCAGTAGCAACCAAGAAAGCCGCCGAGCCTCTGGCTCCGGCCAAGGCCTTGCTCCCTCCAGTTATCCGCCCGCAACTAGCGCAGGAACTCACCACGACCCCCAGTACTGCCAGGCAGTCAAACCAGCCACCAATGCCACCATCAACGTCTGCAGCTGGCAACCCATTGGTTTCTCCTACCGACAAGGCAATCTATGGCGCACTCCTCATTGAGCCCATCACTGTCGCCCATATCTGGAGCATCACAGAGCTTGATGAGAAGTGTGCGACAATCCTAGCGAAAGCCAAGTGCATTGCGGAGAAGGGCGCTAAGCTAGACGAAGACATGGCCAAGGCGCAACAATCTATTAAGGCAGCAAGAGCTATGGAGGTTGAGTACAAGCAGTTGATGCTGAAGCAAAAGGCAAAGAAAGCACCAGCTCACGTCATCAAAGATCTCGGCGTTTGGCGTAGGTTGGGATATGATGGATCCAAACTGGCAAAAGCCACCCCATACATTGATTCAGAGGTGAGACAAGTCATGCCAACTCCCTCCCTCAACATTGCTGTCGCCAAGACCCTCCTAGAGCAGGATAGGTTGCCAAAAGCAGTTGCTTAGGTGTATGACCTCGTTGCCAAGGCATGTAAGCAACAGGAAAAGGCTACCTCGCAGAGGCTTGAGTCCAACCCGGAGCTTTGCCAGTCAACCCTGAACAGACATAGAAGGCCAAGATCTCCCCGTGATGAAGGATCTCACACAGGCTCTACAGAGCGAAGACGGAGGGAGGCGCGCAACAGGGCTGCCGCCATACCCATATCCTCTGATCACGGAGAAAAGGCTCGCCCTCATCGGTCACCGCCGCCACCACCATCCCGGCATCACGAGGAGCCACAATCGCGCCACCGTACAAGCATGCCACCGCCTAGGCGTCCCCAGGTTGGCGTCTTTATACGCGACCAAGGCGAGCAGCCCCGGCATGCCAGAGAGCGTAGCGGCGTTGAAGGACATAGGGGCAGGTCCCACAAGGAACCGCCATGTTCGACAAGCAACCGCGACAGGCGTGAGGAGTCATAGGAGGGTAATAGCAAGAAAGCTAACCCACTGCCTCCACCGCCACCATCACCACCTAGCAGCCATCATGGCGGAGGACACGGTGGATCCCATAGATCGCATCGCAATTCCCCTCCCCATGACAAAAAAGGGAAGCAACCAGAGCCGTACAATGCACGATCACGGATGGACAAGATCCAAGAAGCTCGGGAGCTCCCATACCTTGGACCACGTTGTTTTGGACCAGTAATACGGGCCACAACCTACCCCTCGGGTATCCAGATAGACAAGACTATCAAGCCTTATGACGGCAGTGCCAGACCAGTTACATGGTTGCAGGACTACAGCGATGCAATTTACATCACAGGGGGAAACCCCATTGTCGCCGTCAAGTACCTCCCACTTATGCTCACTGGTACCGCCCGACAATGGATTGACAACTTACCAGAGAAATCAATATGAAATTGGTTGGACATGCATGAAGCGTTCACCAAGAACTTTGAGGGTATGTACAAGCGTCCCTGCATTGTTGAAGACCTACATCGGTGCGTACAAGAAAAGGATGAAACCTCTCATGTCTACCTCTCTTGCTGGTTGGATATGAAAAACTCCTGCGCAGGGATGCACGAACAAACCGCTATGGCCGCCTTCATCGATGGTCTGGAGAAGGGAACTTTGCTCCAGCATAAGTTGAAGTGCAAGCAAGACAACAATGAGCTCAACCTCAATGTAATGATCACAATGGATAGCGAGTTCGCCGCTGCTGACGATGACGCGCGCGGATCGTTGCCGGCAATAGCAATCCCTACCTAGGCCAGGAAGAACAATAATAATAAGCGGAAGACTCCGCCTGAAGAAAAGCAAACAACCGACATGGTTTCCACTATGTTCACTGGCAGAGGCGTAGGCGGACATCATGGACGTGGCCGGGGGGTACCCATGGCCAGCATAGGAGTGAATCTACACCCACAACGCCCCGCGTCCCCCAAACGTACAAAGTGTATCATGATATTCCATGTTTCGTCCACCTCGACGGAAATGGCAAAGCCACCCACACCAACCGCCAATACAAGTTTGTCAATGATCTCAAGGAAGACCCTGAGTCTGGCTACAAGCAAATTCGGAAGAACAGACCCCACGGAAAGGGCAAAGGGAAGAAGAAGAAGGAGGAATCCAAGGAATCAAGCGATATGGATGAAGACGTGGAGCGCAAATCCTCCGACAAGGGAGAGGGTAAAGGGAAAAACCCCTTCGAATAGAAGGATCCATTCTACCAAAATTTCCTTGGCACTCCCATCGTCCGGGCCCAGAAAACCTCTCTAAGGATATTGATGGCTACCCTCCCCCCAGTTCCCCAGTACGTTAGGTGGTCAGATATTCCAATTACTTGGGATAGGAAGGATCACCTAGACCTAATCCCAACAGAGAACCAGTATGCCATGGTCATCAACCCTTTGATTGACGACACAGAGTTCACCAACTGCCTCGTGGATAGTGGAAGCAGCATCAACATCATGTACCTGGATACACTACACAAGATGAACTTGATGGAGACCCAGCTAAGGAAGAGCAACACCATGTTCCATGGGGTTGTCCTTGGCCGACAAGCAAATTCCCTGGGCTGCATCACCCTTCTGGTCGCTTTTGGCGATGTACACAATTATCGCCAAGAACGCATGACCTTTGAAGTGGTGCCTTTCAAGAGCGTGCACCACGTCATCTTCGGACACGACATATTCCACTCCTTCCTTGCAAGGACATGCTTTGTCTACAACAAGGTCATGATACCCGGAGGAAATAACATCATCATTGTTGACGGAAGCTTCACCAAGGCACGGGAGTGCGAGATCAGTGAGGCCGCCTTCGCTGAAGAAGTTCTATATGGCGAGGAGTTCAAGGAGATTCAGAACTAGGTCGATGCCTTGGAGATGCCGGCTTCGAAGAAGCAGATTACTGCTGCCGAACTCGCCTTCAAGGCCGCCATCAAGACCAAGCAGGTGGAGCTTGTTGAAGGAGATTCCTCCAAGACCACCGCCATTGGCACAGACCTGGATCCCAAATAGGAAAGCGCGCTTGTCAAGTTCCTCCGTGAGAACATGGACATCTTTGCCTGGCAACCTGCCGACATGAAAGGTGTACCTAGGGAACTTGCCAAGCACAACTTGAATATTGATCATAATTCCAAACTAGTGAAACAACCTCTACGGCGCTTTGGTGACGAAAGATGAAGGGCTATAGGCAAAGAAATAGCTAGGTTAATTAAGGCTGGTTTTATCCGAGAAGTTATTCACACCCGATGGGTGGAAAATCCTGTACTTGTCCCCAAAAAGGGAACCAATAAAGTAAGAATGTGCGTTGATTACACCGGCTTGAACAAAGCGTGTCCGAAGGACCCATTTGCTTTGCCTCGCATTGGCCAAGTCATTGACTTGACGGCTGGCTCGGAACTTCTGTGTTTTCTCGATGCCTACTCAGGCTACCACCAAATCCGGATGCAAAAGTCAGACCAATTGGCCACTTCGTTCACCACACCCTACGACACATATTGCTATGTCACGATGCCCTTTGGGTTGAAAAACGCTAGTGCTACCTACCAGCGGACAATGAAACATTGCCTACACGAACAAATAGGTCACAACGTACATGCTTACATGGACGATATCTCAGTAATGTCAAAGAAATCAAACAATCTTATTGACTTGTAGGAAACCTTCCAAATCTTTGGAAATACAACATGATGCTGAACCCCAAGAAGTGCGCCTTCGAGGTACCTTCCAGCAAGCTGTTGGGTTTCATTGTTTCGCACCACGGAATCAAGGTGAACCCGGAGAAAATCAAGGCCATCCTCGACATCAAACGTCTGACATGCCTGAAGGACATGTAAGGCTCACATGCTGCATAGCAACAGTAAGGCGGTTCATCAGTAGACTTGGGGAGAAGGCTATGCCGCTCTACAAGTTGCTCAAGAAGGCGGACAAATTCATATGGACAGACGAGGCTAACGCGTCACTTCAGGAGTTGAAGAGAATACTCTCCTCCCCACCAATACTTGCAGCACCAGTGTCAATGGATCCTATGTTAGTTTACATGGCGGCAACCAACCGAGTAATCATCATCGTCATCATGGTGGAGCGCAAGGAACCAACGCACAAATACGGAGTTCAATGACCCGTTTACTATGTAAGCGAGGTCTTCACGGAATCCAAGCAGCATTACCCGCACTACCAAAAGATAGCTTATGGAGCCTTGCTTCACGCAAGCTAAGACATTATTTCCAAGTGCACCCTATCACAGTGGTGAGGAAAGCTCCACTGTCTGACATCATCAACAACAACAGTGACGCTATAGGAAGAGTGGCAAAGTGGGGCATTAAACTTTCCGCCTTTGAAATCACTTACAAGAGACACGGCGCTATAAAGTCACAAGCATTGGCAGATTTTATTGCAGATTGGACAGAACTTCTAGAAGACACTCCTGTGTCAGAGCCAGAGTATTGGGTCATGCACTTTGACAGATCAAAGCTACTCAATGGCTCGGGGGCTGGTGTATTATTACAATCACCAACAGGAGAAAAGTTGCAATACGTCCTGCAAATCCACTTCAATGCTACTAACAACATGGCGGAGTATGAGACCCTCATTCACGTACTTCGTGTAGCCAAGGATATTGGCATCAAGCGCATAGTTTGCTGTGGAGATTCCGACTTGGTTGCCCAGCAAGTAGCTGGCACCTAGAACGCGTGGAACCCTATGATGGCGGCATATCAAGACAAAGTAGTAGAAATAGCCAAGTGCTTCGACGGCTACGAAGTCAAGTACGTCAAAAGGGAGGATAATGAGGCGGCAGATCTGCTATTAAAGCTTGGATCAGCTCGCCGACTAATTCCACCAGGCGTTTTCCTGGAGCATTTACGGACCCCATCCGTGAAGGGAGCGGACCTCGACAACCCGGATAGAGTAGACTCATTTGTTAACACAATAACAGTGACCTATCCAGCTTGGACGAAACCGTTCATGGATTATCTACAAGATGGAACTTTGCTCGCCGACGAAGTCGACAGCTGGCAAATAGTATGTAGAGCAAAAGGCTACGTCATCATTGACGGCCAGCTATACAAAAGAAGTACCACATGAGTTTTCCTTCGATGCGTCTCCTAGCAGCAAGGTATTGTAATCCTCAGAGAGATACTCGGAGATTGTGGGCATCACGCCGCTCCCCGATCGTTGGTGGCTAAGGCCTTCCGACAAGGATTCTACTGGCTAACTGCCAAGGTGGACGCTGACAAGTTGGTACTAACATGCCTTGGGTGTCAGTTCTATGCAAGACAACCAAGTGTTCCAGCTGAAGAACTGCGAACAATACCAATAACTTGGCAGCTTGAAGTCTAGGGTTGGACATGGTGGTTCCTTTACAAACATCACCCTATGGATTTACACACTTGCTAGTTGAAGTGGATAAGTTCACAAAATGGATTGAAGCTAAACCCATTAGAAAGCTTGATGGGGAAACAACCCTAAAATTTGTCCGGGATCTAGTGGTGAGGTTTGGTCTCCCACACAACATCATCACCGACAACGGAAGAAATTTATCTCTCGGAGAAGTAGAGGAGTACTGTCATGAAAAAGGCATCCACCTTGACCTAGCATCTGTGGCACATCCGTAGTCAAATGGGCAAGTTGAAAGGGCCAATAGACTAATTCTGCACGGAATTAAGCCACGCCTAGAAGCACCACTACGTAGAGCAGGTGGAGCCTGGGCGGAGGAATTACCATCTGTCTTGTGGAGTTTACGAACAACACCCAACAGATCCACGTGCTTGACTCCTTTCTTCATGATTTATGGAGCAGAAGCCGTCCTTCCATCCGACATCCTCCACGATGCACCAAGAGTCGCTGCCTACGAGGAGGATGATGCTAAAGAATCCAGACGCCTATCTGTGGACCTACTTGAGGAAGAGCACATGTTGGCATGCCAGAGATCCATCGTCTATCAGCAGAAGCTACGTGGCTACCATAGTCATCGTGTAAAGCATCGCTCGTTTAAAGAGGGGGATCTCGTGCTTAGACTCAAGCAAGAGAAATCACACAAACTATCCCCGCCTTGGGAAGGACCATTTGTTATAAGCAAAGCATTGCTAAATGGTTCCTATTACCTCGTCGATATTCGTGAGTAGAAGGATAGGACAAAAAATCGCAAGCGCAAGCAACATGACTCCGATGATGATTACCCGGAGATAGATCAGCCATGGAACATAGCAGAACTACGTCCCTTTTACACTTAGCATATTTATATTATGTAATAAGTTTCTTATATGATCAATGAAATAAAGCATTTGGTTCACTCATATTCTTTGAGTCTTTTACCTCATTTAGTTGTTCATTTTTGGATCATATAAAACCTTTATGCACAAGACTGCATTTGCACTTGTGAAAATTCCGCCTACGAGCGTTAGCTTAAGTTTTCTAGTCTACACGTTTTCTGAAGTTTTTATGTGGATTTCTTGGCACTCAAAGCCGGCGATTTTGCTCTTAGGTTCTTCACGGTGCTATTAAGCATCATCACCTAAGGGCATAGTTCTTTGTTGCGAGTCTTCCGTCTCACGAAAGGTCAAGCATATGAACTAGAATAATGGATAAGCTAGCACTTGCTTAAAAATATACACATGCTGGAAATAGATAGGTAGCTGGAAGTTGAGTACAAGTTTTCCACCTTAACAAAACACATAAGTTTTTCCGCATACACATTACAGAGATACATTTAATACAATTTTTTTTCATGGCTCTGCTACAGGGGACTTTGTGGTGCCATCATCAGCAACAGGAGAGCCAGGCCGGGATAGCTCATCAAACTCGGAAGGAGATGGGCTAGACTCAGACGAAACCATGTCTTCATCAAGGATCTCGGTGGGCACGAAGACGTCCGCCTTGACCATTCTGGAAATTTTGGTGTCGAAGCCGGCGAGGGAATTCCAAATAGCTTCGCTATCAATCTGTTTTCCTTCCTCGTCCATCTTAGGCATGCTGAAAGTTACCAGGTCGATGTCGGCATTGTCATAGTGTGCCTTGACCAAGGACAAGGTCATCCTTGCACCAACCCGAACGCAAGATGCTTTCCAGTCCTTGACTTTATCAGGGGCTTGTCGCAGGATTTTATAGTACTTGGCTGCTGAGTCTGCCACCTTGATGTTTATTCCTAGAGGCTGGGCTATCTCCTTGGCCTGGGCAATGGTGGTGCTGACAAAGTTGCTGGAAAGAATCATGCATTCCTTGGGATCTGGAGCACCTTCACCAAAGTTGGTCAAGCCGATGGGAGCTGTGGTTTGCATAAGATACAAGGATCATGAGTATAAAAACATCAAACATTTCTCCAAAATACAGAATTGACCAAGATGGAGGAAAGTTACCAAAGATGCCCATCTCAGCTTGCTTGCATGTCTTTGCCAAGATGTCCCTTTCCTTCTGAACCGTCTTGTACATCTCAAGGTTCCTCTCATTCTGCTCTTTGGCAACATGGTTCTTTTCCTTGAGTTGTGCAATTTCATTCTTTAGGCGCTGCATCTCAGCATCAGCAGACTCTTGCAGTACCCTCATCGCCTCTTCATGGCCCTTGACAGCATCAGCCAGGTCTTTCTTCAAGATTTTGTTCTCATCGTTGAGCTCTTGAATGTGCTTGGATTGCTCAACGATGCTCTTGGCTTTGGCAATGGCTTCTGTAAGACGGAAATGGAAAGCACTATTGGAAGACGATAGAAATGAATCCATGAGGAAAAGTAAGGAGCTGTTAAAAGAAACATACTCTGGCTATTTCTGATCTGTTGCTTTAGGAAGGCTGTTTTACCCTGTTCAAGGCTCAGTTCCTTCTGCCAAGCAGCAAACCTCTCATTGGCACTAATCCTCCATCTATTATCATTCCGCAACAAGTAAGCATGCTTAGTTTCTCTAAGAGCATTTAGTCGGAACTATCTAGTTTCAACTACACGCCCGGGGGCTACAACACAAGATTTTAATCAACAAGTATGCTACTCTTAGAGCATCTAGCCAGATTTTTTCTAAGTTTCCACCTAGACGCTTGGGGGTTACATTATCAATTTCTACTCTTAAGTTCTTTGGAGCGCTCAGGCCAATAACTTTTGTTTATCTGCCTAAGAGACTGGGGGCTACAGAGGGATATGTTACACAAAGTAAAAGAAGTGAAGTTTAAAAGACTTACAATGGAAATAAGCTTAAGAATGTTGGCCAGGTTGGCATATGCAGTATGGAAGATGCCAGCATTGTTATACACAACATCTGCTTGTGCAATGAGGTCATCCAGGCACAAAGTCGGTGGAGTCGCAGTCAGAGGAGATGTTGAAGCCGAAGGCATGGATGATGCCCTAGCCGCCTGCTGCATTTTCATAGCAGTTGATGGCTTAGAGGATCCCGCCTTGTCTGTTTCCACAACCGCCTCCGCCTCCTCTTCACCCATCACTTGTTTCCCTTTCTCGGTGGCATCCTTAGTCGGAGCTTCAGCCACTTTGGAGGAAATGCTCTCCTGCGTTGTCTGACCGCTGGGAGCGATGTTCGCCTCGACAAAGCTTGAGATATCAAAGATTCGATTGACATCTGTCTCCATGGTGGAGATCTCAGGGATGGCGGGGGATGAAGACCCAGTAGAGCTGGTAGAGGGCTTGGCGGCAGGAGTAGGGGAGCAGTAGCGGGAGAAGGCTTGGCGGCCACATCTCTGGTGAGCATGTCACGAATGTTTTTTGACCCTCCAGCATCTCTGGAGGATCGCTTCAAACTAGCACCAGCTTTCCTTCTGAAACGTACAAAGTATAAGTACAAGAGTTGAAAAAAAGGTATGGGCTAAAAATACAAGCCGAAGAATGAATATACTTACTCCACGGCAGGAGCCTTGGTAAGGGGAATGCTAGTGGATTTCTTCTTCTCAGCCTCTAAGGCGGCGATGGATCGTCTGAAGACTCTACTCTCTGATTTCTTCTTATTGCTGGCCTCGACAACAGCGTTAGAGGTGGAGCTCTTCCGCTTTCACGCTACCGAAGCTGGCTGATCCTTGGGGGTGTCATCGTCGGACACCACTTGGATATCCTTCAGCTTGGGATCATAGACCTGGGAGGCCATCTGATCTTCCACCAAGGTCGCTTGCTGGGAAACAAAGGAGTGTTAGACTAACAAATTTAAGACCGAGAAACGTTAGAATATATAACGAGCAACAAAGGAATCAAAAGCTACCTATGGACATTTGTCGCAGTCGAACATGTCATAGGTGATCTTGAAGCCATGCATCTTGTCCTTCACCTTGACAATGTCCTTAAGCCAGAGTTTGACAGAGTCTGTGGAGAAGGTGTCCCGTGAAATTCACATTTTGGATCCCTCGTGTCTTGGGTGTACTGGCACATCAACTCGGCGCGATGTTGTAGAGACTGGATCCGCCTAACAAACTAGCACATGGCTAGGTCCAAACCCGTCAGACGTCCGTCCACGAGCCATTCAATCCGCCTTATGGTGCGATTAGCTTCATCGTCGGACGAAAGGGAGGCTGGGGGTCCTCTAGGCAGGTACTTTGGCGGCGGCTCCATCGACGAAGTCGGGATACGCCTCAAGACGGCCAGGAAAGGGAATATCTGGGCCATAGAAATATGTGTGCTGCCAGTTCTTGCAAGACTAATGCCCTACGATGTCGGGGAAGCACCGGCTAGGTCGTATCTTAAATCTAATGGTTCCAAAAATCCGTAATTTGTCCTTGGACTCTATAGACTCTCTCTTGACAGTGAAGAAATATACAAACAGATCTAATCTAGGCTTGATGCCTAGAAATCCTTCGCACAAAGCTACGAAGTTGCTAAGGACGAGGATGCTATTAGGGGAGAGGTTGTGGGGAAGTACCCGGAAGTGCAGGAGGACGTCTAGGAAAATGTCGGAGACTAGTAGGCTTACGCCTCATACCAGCTGGGCCTTGAGGTACAAATTTTCTCCATCTTGGGGAGAAGGAGCCACCTCGCTAGCCGGCGCTGGCCGCTAGACCAAATCCTTCGCCGCGGGGAGATACCCCTCGGTGACCAGTTCTTGCAAGTCCTCGGTGGAGAGGTCAGATCCCCTCCACAGTCCCTTGTGGGAGTCATTGTCCTCTTCAGCGGCATCTGGCACCGCCCGTTCTTGGTCGTCGCCTGTGGTTTCCACCACGACGATTAAGGGAACAACAACCCCCTCCGGCGGGACCGTCACTCCCTGAGATAGCTCTGGAGTAGCCTCGAGGGTCACTGTCGTCGAAGGGATGGAGATGTTGGAGGCCGTTGTGATGCTAGGAGTGGGTGGAGAGGAAGAATGCTCTAGCTAGGGTTTTCCGAGGAGGAGCTCGAACAGGCGCGCAGCTGGAGGAAGACGAAGACGAGGGAGTGAATGCGGGTAAAAAGAAAATAACCTAACCACTGTTGAAATATATAGGCCCAACATCAAGATTCGTGGAAAAGGATCTAATGGACGGAGCGTTGCCGACGTGGGGATGCGTGTGCGCGGTAATTTCGCCATGTCCTTCGTCTTTGCTGCTTTATCGTTTCGGATTTCGCGTGCGTAAAAACAACTAATGATTAATTCTCTTCCTTCTCTGAGTTTCGAGGTAGCGTAGGCTGTACCCTATGTCATCCTCCTGATTGGTGCAGTGAAGGGTCACGTCTGAAGATTCCATCAAAGGCGGAAAATATCCATCTTTGGAAGCGAAGACTCTAGGAATCTCCGGCTACATTGCGAAGCCAGAGAGGATTGTAGGGTTCTTTGGGAGACCTTTGAGATATTTCTTGACAAATTGCCGACATCACCTAGACGGAGCATTCAAGATCAATGGGCAAAGCGGCGCAAGATTTCAAAGTCCTCCGGGGGCTACTGTTGGGGATATGCTAAATGGGTATCATCATAGCATATCTCTAATCCGGCTAACCTAGGTGGCCCATAGTTGGTAGCAAGGCCTATAGCCTGTTGGGCGGCCCAGTTAGACAGATCCAGAAGGGAGGCCCATGCCGGATAAAGGAAGGCTACACAGGAGTCACCGATATACTCAGAGCCTTGGAGTGCAAGACATGAAAGACTAGTTCGTAATAGTGTCGGGCTCTTTACCTTGTCCGGCAATGACCTTTCCTTGTAAACCCTAGGTTCTGGTGCCTTTATAAGCCGGACCTGTGCGAGCCTTTAGGGCACAACCTAGATTGCTACGTACAATGTGTAACACCTCGCACAGCGAACCTATCTCTGTAACTCAGCGTATTGCCATTATAGTGATTTATAGCAGGAGTAGAGTTTCGCCACCGTTGTGGGACTTGAACCTAGGTAAGCTGTGTTACCTCGTACCCGCCAACTCTCCGCCTTACCCCACATCTCTAAACACGCATTGTGAGGACCCCTCCATGGCATACTCGTCGGCAATACCACGACACAGCTCGAACTGCTCGTGTTCTTGAGCGGAAATCCATGCCTTGGGGCCTCAAATTCATGAAAAATTGGCCAAAATTGGGCTAGGAAAACGCAGGGTAAAGCTGGACCAATACCTAAGACAAGATTTGGTCGGATCAAAACCAATAACACTCGAAATCAAGAGATCGATCCAAAGGCAAATTTGTGGCTCTTTTTTGGGGATTATCGAATTTATGGTGGATAGAAGAAAAATTGAGGTGAAATTTGTGATCAACGAAGCTCGTGATACCAATATGTTGGGGGCTAACCTCGGGGATGGACCGATCTTTCATGAATCCCTGTGGAAATCAAGAGGGTAGTGCGAAGGGAAGAGGGAGGGGATGAAATCCATGAACTCACACACGAAGAACTCGATCAACACACACACCTAAAGACACAATACAAGCCAATAGATCACACCGGCAGCAACCGGTCCAGCGCAATCCCTAGGATCAGCGTCGGGAAAGGATCTCTCTCTCAAACCGGCACGGTGAGCAGGAGGCTTGGTGAGACCTTGACGTCTTGGCAAGGGGCTCTGATGCCAAGGCCTTGTACAATGAGGGAGGCTCGATGCACACTCCAAGGAGGTGTGAGATATTTGGTGCTCCTTTAGAAAAGGAGCATGAGGCAAGAATTAGATAGATCCTCAAGGGTTTCTTCTAATTCCAAATATCAAGCCTAGGGTTTACAATTCAGGTGGGGGTTATTTATAGGCCAGCCACTAGTTCAAGGGTACTTTAGGAATAAAAGGGGAAAGTATGGATGGACTTGGGGTTACATGGGCCGAAGGCCCAAAGGCCTTTACATTCCTAGCGTCGTGGACATCGGAGGTTCCGGTGTGATGGGCTGGAGACTCCGGTGTGGGTTGGAGATTCTGTTCTATCTCTAGTCTATCTCCAGAGGGGGTTCAGACTGTCCCAGGCCTCGGTCTGGAGGATGGTCCGAGTCCAACCGGATATTCCGGGGTGTCGGTCCGGAGGCTCCGGTCTTCAGGGGCGGAGACTCCGGTGTGTTAGATTCAGCAGCATTTTATTCTCGTCCTACTCCTTGTACTTCATTCGTGGGGGCTTGGTGATGCGTTGGGGCTTCATAGCTGAGAATGCATAGAGTATTTGCATGAATTAGCAAGCTATCCAAGGATGTATCAAAGTCACACGAGGAAAGGAGCGAGTTAACCTTAGCTTTTAGGAGTTTGGCTCGGGCACGAGTCATTGGTCCACTTGGGGGACTTGTTGGTGTAGATGTAGGGACGTCCGAAGGATGGGCTGCATTAGCTATTCTGGATGCAGGGTGAGTCATCAATTTTTGTTGTACATATATCAATCTCGATGATCAAAACCTCCGCTGTGTATGAATCTGGTGCCAGTGTGTGATGTTTTTTAAACATGTAGTTCAGATCTAGTGTATTTGTTCTACGCGATAAATTTGTGTACTACAAACGTGGTGCATGTTTGTAGCATCTGCTAGAAATGCTCTTAGTTCATAAGTTTCTCGCTCAAGTTGGCACAAGTTCAAAAACCCCAAGTCTAGCCACTACTTAATTATTACATAGCCGCGAAAAGCAAAGAGTAGCATCATCCTTCCCTGGGTAGAAAGGCACCTCCTCTGGTGTAGCCGTCGTCCTTGTCGGTGTAGAACTCGGTGGTGATGTAGGACTCGACAATGCTGTAGAACCCGGTGGTGGTGCCCTCATTTCTTCCAGGATGAGGTCACAACGCCCCTTATACAACACCTTCGACTCGTCATCCATTGTAGACATGTGGCGCTTAAGAGAAACATCAATTCCTTCCTCTTCTTCGCTGCCACATTGGTCTTGAGGAGCCGGATCTTGACGTCTTGCTTCTCCAACATCACCTCCCATCTTGCATCATACTATCCTCCCTCAAGAAGCTGCTCAATGCGGCATCAGAGATTCACTTCTCGATGGATGATTGCAACCTCTACGAGGCCGGTAGTGAGTCATTTGGAAGCTTGGCCTTCTTGTTTGGTGCTGCCGCTTTGTGGTCATAGGTAGCGTCCTTGGCCTTGGCACGAGCGAACCAGATAGTTTTGATTATGTTGAATACGCGGACGAACTTGAACATGACATCATCATTTCCGGCATGGTAGGTGGAGACCATTTGAAGCAATTACAAGGAAAATGGCACAAAATGTAGGTAGCCGAGGTGGAAAAGTGGGTAAAAATGTAGCTAGCTGAACAACGACAAGGTGAGCAAACCTGATCGATGATGTTGGTGCCACTATCCGACCGGCCGTTGATAACCTCTTGAATCACGTGCCACTTGTTACAATAAAATTGGATAGCCGTACAATGGTGTGACATGGATGATGCATTGCATTCTGCGTGTAACATGTTGAAGTCGAGATCCATCATCTTGCACTCATCAAACATCACCTTCACCCTTGCCCAATAGTGAAAAGAATTTTGATTCGAGCCAGTGTTGGGATTGGTGCTTACAATATTCCAAGATTCATGTGACGCACTCGTCCTCCAAGAGCTTCCACTTGGGTCATTGGCTCCCACCACCGAATGGTGGTTTTATCGCATTCTTATTCTTCCCTTTGGCTAGGGAGGCTGGTGGTTTGGGCGAAGCGACTTTCTTGTCAACTTCCTCTTCTTACTGCAGTGACCCAACACATGACTGCATGTTCTAGTGCGCAAGTTATTGGCAAAACACTCACGTAACACTGTTTTAAGAATATTACACCCAACATTGTGGTACAATAGAAACATCACATGTCCAAGGCCTAACTATATTATTCCTATCATAGATATTCACAAAAGATGTTTGAAACTATGACACAATGAGTTTGCCATGTAAGCTCCTAGTCAAACCAAAATCCAGAAAGATCAACGTATAGACTAGTCTGGCACTAGATACACTAGTAGAAAATAGGGCTTCCATCGGACTGCCCCAAAGCAACCAGTCCCGGTTTCCTTATGAATCGGGACTAATATGAGCACTAGTCCCGGTTCGTAAGGCTAGGGCACCGCACGGGGCAATACCACGATTAATCCCGGTTCGTTTGGGACCTTTAGTCCCGGTTCATGCCACAAAATGGGACTAAAGGGGTTCCGCGCCTGCCTCTAGACCTTTAGTCATCCCTGTTCATGGTACGAACCGGGACTAAAGGTCCATGTTCCTGTATCTATACACCCCATCCCCACATGCTTGTGTGTGAGCTGGTTTGCTTTTCCTCTCTCATGCACAAGTGGTGTATGTTGCTTTGTTTTCCCCTGTATGCACATGAGGTGCTCGATGAAATGCGTGAGAGCACGATGCCACTTGAGTTCACACAAAACAAACATTGTATGAAGTTCCTAAACCACACTTAAGCTTTATCCTCTTTATATCCTCCTCGATCGAGGTTAGCAACTTTATCCTTTAATTTGACATTGATACAATGCATTTGTCGATGTACCATGGTCATTTCTCTAGATGTTCTGTAATGGTTTTTGACAAACTTAATTATATAATGTAGATGAGACGGCAATGGATGTATGGTGACCGACGCACTGTCGAGTTCATTACAGGCCTGCATATTTTTATCCGCGTGGATGAGGCAAACAGTGTGAATGGTTTTATGTGTTGTCCATGTGTTTCCTATCAGAATAAGAAGGATTACTGTTCCTCGAGAACCCTTCATACCCACCTGCTTCGGTCCGGTTTCATGCCCAGCTATAATTGTTGGACCAAGCACGGAGAAAGAGGGGTTATGATGGAATACAATGAAGAAGAAGAGGATGATGACAACTATCCTATGTTCCCTGAATATGGTGATACTGCAACGGGGGAAGCTGAAGATGAAGAGGCACCAGATGATCTTGTTGATGATATTCAACAGGCCATTGTGGATGCACAGAGAGAATGCGAAAGTGAAAATGAGAAGTTGAAGTTGAAGCGCATGTTAGATGATCACAAAACAAGGTTGTACCAAAATTGCAAAGACGGCAACACAAAGCTCGGTACCACATTGGAATTGCTGCAATGGAAGGCATAAAATGGTTTATCTAATACGGGATTTGACAAACTACTATAAATAATGAAGAAGAAGCTTCCAAAGGATAACGAATTGCCTTCTAGTACGTACGAAGCAAAAAAGGTTGTCTGTCCTATAGGATTAGAGGTGCAAAAGATACATGCATGCATTAATGACTACATCCTCTATCGCGGTGAGGAGTACGAGAATAAGAATGAATGTCGGTATGCAGTGCATTGAGGTATAATATCAGAAGAGATGATCCTGGTGATGTCTAGGGCGAGGGCCCTAGGAAGAGGGTTCCTGCCAAGGTTATGTGGTATGCTCCTATAATACCACGGTTGAAATGTTTGTTTAGAAACAAAGAGCATGCCAAGTTGTTGCGATGGCAGAAACAAGATCGCAAGAAAGAAACGTTATTGAGACACCCCGTTGATGGGTCATAGTGGAGAAAAATCGAGAGAGAGTACTCGGGCTTTGCAGATGACACAAGGAACTTAAAGTTTGGTCGAAGCATAGATGGCATGAATCCTTTTGGGGAGCAGAGATGCAGTAATAGCACCTGGCCTGTAACTCTATATATCTATAACCTTCCTCCTTGGTTGTGCATGAAGTGGAAGTTCATTATGATGCCAGTGCTCATCTAAGGACCGAAGCCATTAGTTGAAGAACTTTTACAGTTGTGGTACAGACAAGGTGTACGTGTGTGGGATGAGCACAAATAGGAGGAATTTGACCTACGAGTGTTGCTTTTCGTAACCATTAATGATTGGCATGCTCTTAGTAACCTTTCAGGACAGTTAAACAAGGGATACAATGCATGCACACACTATTTAGATGAGACTCAAGTTACATACTTGCACAAATGTAAGAAGGTTGTGTACTTGGGGAATCGTTGATTTCTTTTGACCAAGCATATCGTAAGAAAGAAAGACAAGCGTTTCAAAGGTAAGGCAGATCACCAAAATAAGCTTGTCCCCCATACTGGTGCTGATGTACCTAGTATGGTCAAGGATCTAGAAGTAATCTTTGGAAAGGGTCCTGGCGGTCAATCAATTCCGAATGACGCTACCGAACACGTGCCCATGTGGAAGAAGAAATCTATATTTTGGGAGCTACCCTATTGGGAAGTCCTAGAGGTCCTCTCTTCAATCGATGTGATGCACATGCCGAATAATCTTGCGTGAACCTGCTAGGATTCTTGGGCGTGTATGGGAAGTCAAAAGATACACCGGAAGAACGACATGACTATCAACATATGAATGAACGAGATGGCATGCCTCCAGGGAAGTATCAAGGTCCTTCCAGCTACACTCTTACCAAAAAATAGAAGGAAATATTTTTTGAATGCCTGAGAAGTATTAACGCCCCGTCTGGCTTCTCGTCGAATATAAAGGGAATACTAAATATGATAGATAAAAAAATCTAGAACCTAAAGTCTCATGGCTTCCACGTGATTATGACGCAATTTCTTCCGGTTGCATTGAGGGGGCTTCTATTGGAAAATGTCCGAGTACCCATTGTGTAGTTATGTGCATTCCTCAATGCAATTTCTTAGAAGGTAATCAATCTAGATACTCTACCAAGGTTATAGAATGATGTGGTCCAATGTCTTGTTAGTTTTGAGTTGGCGTTCCCACCATCCTTCTTCAATATTATGACACATCTCTTGATTCACCTAGTCGAAGAGATTGCCATTCTTGGTCCTGTATTTCCACACAATATGTTCCCCTTTGAGAGGTTCATGGGAGTCTTAAAGAAATATGTTCATAACCGTGCTAGTCCATAAGGAAGGATCTCCAAGGGCTATGGAACAAAGGAGGTCATAGGTACCTTCGATCCGGATTACAGATGTAGTATAGCTCTTTTTCCCTAGTAGACCTAGGTTTATCGAGTCCTCGAGAAGCATAAGCGTAGTGAAGTTACTTTAGTGGACCTTCGGGAGTTTTAGAATTCCTTTTGTGTTTTTACTAGACCAAGAGTTTGCGTCTTTTTGTTGTTGTAGATGATGGAGAGAGAGGGCCTAGGGCGTTCGGTTTCACCTGTAGGTGTACAAAACATCCGATGGGAATAAAAGATAGAAATAAAGTACGCATGTAATTGTTAGAGCAAGATAAATTATATGTGGGCAGTGCATCCATAATTGCTATTGCCTCCGCAACCGCTTATAGAAATAACCTACTAGTCTCATCCATAGAAGAAAGAGAACTAATGATATGCATAGTGATGTCACCATTAATCCCAAGCAAATCCCTCACATACAACCATACTACCCTTTCTGTCACTAGGGTTCTGAACCTGCTGATTAGTCATTACTCCTACTCCCTATACCTGGCTCAATCCTTGGGGTATTGGGTACCTGACAAGTCCTTAGATTGAGGCAAGAGAGGATACAATAATCATCATATCATACAAACTAATACATGATCGCATTTATGATAAATAACATGCACAAAAAGCTACATGGCTAGGCCGAAGCCCTTAGCCCAAGGAGAATTACTCACACATAGAGATGATATCAAAGATCATAAACATTGTAGGGGAAATCATGAGATTGATAGCAAATAGTCTTACAATGTCGCTAATCGAAGAAGAGATCTACTATTACAAGTGGTGGAATAGGGCTATGGTGGTGGAGAGATTAGATCTAAGTCTAATCCTCCAGCGGCTCGTCAGTGTTGTGGATGGAGATCTGGGGGTGGCTGATGGTTTTACGAGCGCCCGTTTCTTGTCGCCTGAGGCCTCTTTATATAGGGGTCCCTTCACGAAACTTGTTCTGTTTGACCTAGTGGCGTCGATGGCAACTATACAGCCGGAACTATACGGCCAGAATTTTATTCCGGTCGTATAGTTTGTCGTTAAAGCGTCTGCCTCCGAGCCACGACTCCTGGTTTCTTCTGGTTGTTGGAAATCTTGTATCATTGACTTTAATGTAGTGGTTCCCATCATAAAACGTCATTATCTGCACATGAAAAAATAGAAAGAAAGGATTGCATACCCCTTTGAATATTAGGCATTAGTGGCAGGGTTTAGAGAGATATTTCATCAAAAATATGAATAATATCCAGTTTAAATGTGGACGTGGATGGCTATATTTCAGAGACATCAGTCATTGAGTTTGTGTTGACTTTATTCCTGACCTTAAGACGATTGGTGTTCCTCAATTGCGGAACGAGGGGAGACTGATTGGAAAAGGCACACTAGGAAAGAAATCAATAATAATTATAGACCGGTGATGGCTCAAAATGTAGAGCTCGTTGGGGAACCCCAAGAGGAAGGTATGATGAGCACAGCAGTAAGTTTTCCCTCAGTTATGAAACCAAGGTTATCGAACCTGTAGGAGCAAGGAAACACCTCCAAGGTGTTGTTTCCAACTTGGAATCTTGCACAACACAACCACAAAACTTTCTCCCCAACTTACAGTGAGGTTGTCAATATCACCGATTTTGCTGAAAACAAATGATTAAACGTATTGTGTGGAAGAAAGTAATAGCTTGTAGAAAGTAAACAGAAAACAGTAAAAAGTTGTAGATTGATTGTAAAGGAAAGGATCGGGGTCCATAGTTCACTAGTGGTGATTCTCCTTAAGATAGATGACATGTTGGGTGAACAAATTACAGTGGGGCAATTGACAAACATCGAGAAAGCATATACAACATAGATGACAAAATGGTTCAAGTTTATTAAGGGTAAGAAAAGTTAAGTGTGCCATCAAGTTCGTGAGAGCTTTAATCACTAGTTTTCACATAACAAGTTTAATTCGGAAGGTAGATAAAAACATAAATATACTTGGAATAGCAAATGCTAATAGGTAGGTATGATGGACTCTTTGGAATAACTTGGTTTTATTTGGAGTTGGATGCATGAGTGGAACTCATACTTGGTTATGGAGGCTAGCAAAAGACTGGGAGCGACCAACTAAGAGAGCAATAATGGCCATAATCATGCAAAGCGACAAAACATCATTGATTAAAGCATAAAGTGATATTACAAGTCGAAAACTAAAGGATCATAGAGGCTATGGTGAATTGGGATAGTCATAACATGGTGTGAGCATGCGCCAAGTCAACCCAAATAAAGCATCAAAGGAGAATACCACAATACTATGCTTTAATATGCTAAAACAACGGATGATTCTTTCAAGGAACATTAAGCAATATCAATTGTTTATAACATGTCATGCTATAGAAAAAATCACTAAGCATAAAGCCAAAACAATATCAAGCATGACATGACAAAGCATAGGCCACAGTCAAAAACAAGCTCCTTTTACCACTTAAGCATGAACTTTTCCTACTCTTTTCCAATCCAAACCAAACTTATTTGAAAACTAATGTATGAAAGAAGGGGATCCAAACAATTTATTCAAGCAAACTAAGCAAACCAAGCAAACAAAAACCAAAAACAAAAACGAAAAAGAAGACGCTCCAAGAACAACACAACTGTGCATGAAACAATAGAAATGAAGTGTTTGGAAGGAACCTGAGATTTTTATTGATGAAGAAGGGGATGCCTTGGGCATCCCCAAGCTTTGACCCTTGTACTTCTTGGACATTTCTTGGGGTGACACACGTGGCATCCCCAAGCTTGCGCTTTAGTCCATTCTTCATCTTATTACATCATTCTTTCCATACACCTGAATTTTTTTTCCTTCATACAAAACTTGACACAATCTTTATTACCAACATTAGTGCACTCAAGATAATAAGTATTTGGGTTCAGTTCCAACACCAGTAAACTTCCATTAAAACACAAACTACTGTAGCACTTCCCTCGGAAAGCTCAATTCCCTAAAAATAACTCAAAAAGGAATCAACAAGAAGCAAATGCAAATAATGGCAGAAATCTGTTAAAACAGACCAGCAGGTAAAAACCAATTTTTTCGAAGACCTTATGTTGCTCAAATCGAAAAGTGTTGAGCTAACGAAAGTTAGATAACAACGTGGGTCAGAAGCACAAAAATTCACGCCTCAAAAATCTGTTTTGAGACAGCAACCTTCCCAAGCATTACTTCTCTCTCATTAGAGGTTACTCTTGGCACAAAAAGCAAATAAAAAGGATAAGGAGCGGTTATTACAGAGGTAATAACTTCCAAGACTCATCTAAAACTTTTGGATTATCTCCTAATAAGTACTTTTCTTTAACGCCTTTAAGTTAGGCATAAGAAGCAACAAATGAATCAAGTATTCTCAAATGAAGAAGCATTAAAACCAAATTTCTTGCCCTTACCTCTCTTAGTTTTATTCTTAACCTTGGGGAACATATGATTGTTTGGTGGAGAAGCAAAGTGCATGGTGGCCTTTTCCACATCTATTATTGCTCCAAGGAGTTTCAATAGGGATCTTCCAAGTGTAATTTGTCCTTTTCCTACACATTCAATAACAAGATAATTAGTAGAAACCATTTTCCCTAGGATCTTGTTAAACACTCCTTCAGCTATTCCAATGGGTAATATTGTGGCATTATTAGCAAGAAATATTTCTCCTCCTCCTTTAGAAAGTCCCCAAAGATTCAAAGATTCATAGATATCTTTAGGCATAAGACAAAATTCAGACATAATATCACAGCGGGCATGAAAAATTTCATTATTTATAGCAACCTTCATTGTAGGAAGCCATTTTGGAGGTTCATAATTTATTGGAACATAATCATGATGCCCTCTAAGCGTATTATAGTAATCTTTTAAACTAGCAGTGTGGGCCTCAAGAGTGTTTAGTCTAGCAAATATGTTTATAAAGGAAGAATCAGATTTGCTAGACAAGTTGTATGTTAAGACCAACTTCTTTATGGAATTAAAAGCATCATCCTCATTGCATTGGAGGGAATCTCCTCCCACTACAGCATCTAAAGCATATCTATAGCAAAGAGCGATTCCAAGGTAAAAACTGCTAAGAAACAAGCTTTGAGTCATTTTAGGTTCAGTTTTTTCATGTAAATCAGAGATTCTAGACCAAACTTCTTTGAAACTCTCTTCAATTCCTTGTTTGAAAGTAAAAATCATTTCCTCAGGTGACATAGTGATTGGAGAAAAGCTAGACATAATGGCAACTTTAAAGGTAGGAACTAATAATAATTTTTTTGTGCTTTTAATATAGAAGAAAACTAGTACAACTATTTTTTGTGTTTTAGATAAAGAAACAAGCAAACAAAGAAGAAAATAAACTAAGCAAAACAAAAACAACAAAGTAAAGAGATTGGTTATGAGGGACTCCCCTTGTGAAGATGTCCTTGTCTCCCCGACAATGGCGCTAGAAAATATACTTGATGGCTCAAAATGTAGAGCTTGTTGGGGAACCCCAAGAGGAATGTATGATGAGCATAGCATTAAGTTTTCCCTCAGTTATGAAACCAAGGTTATCGAACCAGTAGGAGCAAGGAAACACCTCCAAGGTGTTCTTTCCAACTTGGAACCCTGCACAACACAACCACAGAACTTTGTCCCCAACTTACAGTGATGTTGTCAATCTCACCGGTTTTGCTGAAAACAAAGGATTAAACGTATTGTGTGGAAGAAAGTAATAACTTGTAGAAAGTAAACAAAAAACAGTAAACAGTTGTAAATTGATTGTAAAAGAAAGGACTAGGGTCCATAGTTCACTAGTGGTGATTCTCCTTAAGATAGATGACATGTTGGGTGGACAAATTACAACGGGGTAGTTAACAAACATCGAGAAAGCATACATGCATATACTAATCATCTTGACTCCTTTGAGATTTGATTGGGCATTACAACATTATACATAGACCGTAATCCAACTGCATCTATGACTAATAATCCACCTTCAGATTATCATCTAAAACCCCCTCTAGTATTAAGTTGCAAGCAATAGATAATTGCATTACGCATTGCATGTAAAGTAAACAATACGATTGTTCTATGAACAAGGGATTGCTGTTTTCTCCCTAGCAGAAACATCACATCTAGTACCTTGGAGATTTCTATCACTTCCCCAGATTACTAGAGGCATGAGCCCACTATCAAGCATAAATACTCCCTCTTTGAGTTGCTAGCATCTACTCGGCCAAGATATCTACTAACAACGGAGAGCATGATCACAAATAACAAAGACATGATAGAATCAATAATCAATCTGAAATAGCATCTCAATATCCATCGGATCCCTACAAACACAACATGTATGATTACAAATAGATGATCTTGATCATGAACGGAGCTCACAAGATCTAAACATGATAGCACAAAGGAGGAGAACCAACCATCTAGCTACTACATGGACCCGTAGTCCAGAGATGAACTACTCACGCATCACACCAGAGGCTTGCATGATGATGAAGAAGGCCTCTAGGGTGAATTCCCCTCTCCGGCAGGGTGCCGGGAACAGCTTCAGATCCCTCCCGATCTAGGGATGGAGATGACGGCGGCTACAGACTCTTTCGTGGAATTTTGATCGGGTACTTAGGGTTTCTGTCTCGGAGGCAATATATAGGTGAAAGGGGAGGCTGAGGGGGTGCCCTAGGCGGCCACACCACCCCCTGGCGCGGGCCAGGCCTAGTTGCATGGCCAGGTGGTGTGGCGGCCCTTTGGCCCCTCTCCGTCTTGTCTTCTGGCTCCGTGTCCCCCTCGGTGAATTATTGACTTTGGCTTTTGTCCCGTCCAATTCCGAGAATATTCATTTTCTGACTTTCCTGGAACCAAAAACAGCAGAAAACAGGCAGCTAGCACTGTGGCATCTTGCTAGTAGGTTAGTCCAAGAAAGTGTATAAAAATACTCCAAAGTGTGGACAAAACATAAGAAAGTAGATAAAAACCAAGCATGGAACATCAAAAATTATAGATACGTTAGCAATGTATCAATGGGCATTCTTTCACTCATACACACTACACAGTTCTACAAAGTTCTACCTTGGTGGCTCCGTATATCAATGAACACAAGAATATTCTATGCTCCCAATACCCGGGGTAGTCTTATGACTCGATTACACGTGCACACATGGTGACTTTTGGCGGTTGGTTGCAAACACATCTCATGAATAACACCACTATTGAAGATCAACTGTACTTGTTGGCCAGGACACCATCTTCAACTCTATTGACTTTCCAAGGGTACGAGATAAATGGGAATACATTTTACACTATCACCCAAGATAAAAAAGAGCACCAATAAAAATAGTGGTGTCCGCATTGATGCAACAAACAACAACGGGAAAAGGACACATATTATGGTAACATAGAGGATATATGGGAACTTGACTATGAACCTTATTTTAAGTTCCCTTTGTTTCGGTGCAAATGGGTCAAGCGGACAGGAGGAGGGGTTCAGGTAGACAAGAAGTACGGAATGAAAATGGTGGATCTCAACAATCTTGGGTAAACAGAGAAACCATTCATCCTAGCCAATGGTGTGGCTCAGGTTTTCTATGTGAAAGACATGTCTACCAAACCGATAAAAATAAAGAAAAAAATAAGCAAATGGATACATCATGCGATGAGCCAAAGCGCCACATAGTTCTTTCAGGGAAAAGAAACATCGTGGGAGTGGAGAACAAGATAGACATGTCAAAAGATTATACTCCCTCCATCCCAAAATGTAAGGCGCCTAAGGATTAGCCAAAAGTCAATATCTTCTAAGTTTGACTAAGTTTATACAAAAAAAAATGAATATCTATAATATCAAATGGACATTTTGAGAAACTATACTTTCTAGTGAATCTATTGATATTGATTTGGTATCGTGAATGTTTATATTTTTCTGTATAAATTTGGTCAAACTTAAAATATGTTGACTTTTGACTAAAGCTTAGGCGCCTTTCATTTGGGACAGAGGGAGTAATAAGTTTGATGAAATTCCGCCCGTCACAGTAAACACTGACCTGATCATCCTGTTAAATGATGAAGATACTCCATGGTTACAGCCGTCACGATCATAAGCAAGGCATTTTAGGAAACAACTGACTATATGTATTTGGAATTATGCCTTTGGTGGTTTTGAGATGCAACAATATACCAAGTTTAGTATATGTTCACAAAATGTATTTTGAATAATGCCTTTGGCGGTTTTTGAGATGCAATCAATATGTATTTTGAATTATGCCTCGCTAAAACTTGCATTGGATATCTGAAGAAACATCATATTGTGAGTCTAAAAATGATTTTTCGAAAAATCATGAGCATTATATCATGTACCTGTAGTTCATACCGGACCCACTTCCTACCGATTCGGCAAACATTTGTATTTTTCACCAGGGGTGAACAGAAAGGTTTGAGATAACCTGGTTGGGACATTGTCCATGTAAGGTGGTCTAGTATTTTTTTAAAGGGATTTCTATTTTCATGCCCTCGGTTCGTTAGTTATACTCAGTTTTCCCCAGCCGTTTAGCTTTTTCTCACTTTTGCCCATCTCCTTGTACGGAACTCTCACATCGTCTAAAACTCGCCATCCTTCAGCCTTGCCGTTACGTGCTGATAAGTGGGACCGCGTTCAGTCGGGTCCCGTAGTGGACCCTCGCCGTTACGTGCTGATGAGTAGGGCCGCATTTTGTCGGGTCCCATAGTGTACCCTTGCTGTTACATGATGACAAGTGGGGCCGCGTTCAGGTGATTCCCGTAGTGGACACCTCTCTCAACTTTTCTAGATCAGCATCGGACCCACAGCTTATCCACGTGAGCACCGGACCCACAGCTTATCCATGTGAGCTCCGGACCCATAGCTTACCCAGGTTGGCGTTGCAAGATGGGACCCCGGGCCAGCCCCGCGCCCGCGCCCGTGCCATTGATTCATTTTCATATAGTGAAATGTAATGCATATACGAAAATTTTACACCATTGAACTCTTTTAAATCGCACTTAGGACATGATAATGTTGTGCTAATAAAATCCTAATCATTTATCATTTCCATGGAGTGAAATATAATGCAAAAACTTGCGTATACAAAACTTATACACCTTTGAACTCTTTGAAATTGCACTTAATACGTGATAATGTCGTGCTAAGAAAATCTTGAGAGATTATCATTTTCATAGAGTGGAATGTAATGCACAAACTTGCATATGCAAAAATTAGAAACCTTTGAACACTTTTAAATCGCCCTTAATACATGATAATGATGTGCTAACAAAACTTTGAGAGATTATTATTTTCTCCCCCATTTTTGTAGAGTGGAATGTAATGCATAAACTTGCATATACGAAGTTTATACACCTTTAAACTATTTGAAATCGCACTTAATACGTGATAATGTTGTGATAAGAAAATCTTGAGAGATTATCATTTCCATGGAGTAAAATATAATGCATAAACTTGCATATACAAAAATTATACACCTTTGAACTCTTTGAAATGACACTTAATACGTGATAATGTTGTGCTAAGAAAATCTTGAGAGAGTACCATTTCCATGGAGTGAAATATAATGCATAAACTTGCGTATACAAAAATTATACACCTTTGAACTCTTTGAAATCGCACTTAATACGTGATAATGTTGTGCTAAGAAAATCTTATACACCTTCGAACACGATCCCTTCAAATTATATTCAAGTTCATTTGTTTATAGAGTTAAAGTACCGGTGGCATACTCATTATTTTGCATGGATAGAGGGGTGCCCCCCGACAGATATAGGGGTTATCCTGACCGCTAGATCATAGAGGATCAACGGTTGGTGGGCACGATCCGTGTGACAACTGTCTCGACTAATCAGAGCGTAGCAGCGAAGATGAGCATAGGTGCGAGAGATGGATACAAAGAGAGGAGAAAACTAAGTAGCACTTAAGAACCAAGGGCAAAACTAAGTAGAACTTGAAAACTAAGGGCAAGACTGACAAAGGGATTCAAATAGAAAATCAAAAAGGATTTAAAAAATGGAAAATGCATCTTTTATACAATAAAATACATCTTGGCATATATAAAACTATTTGCAATTCAAATATACACCAGTTTGACAATTATTGCCTCATTCAGACAAACTATGTTTTGGGGAGGGATGTTTGGGGAAGAGGCTTGAGTAGAAAGCCATGAACGTTCATAGATAGTAGGTGATTTGAGAAGTGGTGATTTAGGTTAAAACTTGGTTTATATACATTTCTTATGGTGGAAGGTCACATAATAAGACTCCCTGGGTAGATGCCACTATGTTTTGCTCTTTTTGAATTTGTTGTGCATAAATGACTCAATTAGCTAGCTAAAACCTATTCGTTCACTCTCTGTTGACCAGCCACCGGAGGGTACTAGAGGGCAAAACTGAGTACAACCAAACTGCTAGTGTTACACTCAAGGGAAAAACTGAGTACAACTGAATCACCAGGGTTAGACACGAGGGATAAAATGTGACTCACGGTACGCGTGTGTGGTGCACGGGGCGGTAGCGGACATGTGTGGCCGTGCATGGTGCAGTAGCATACGTGGTGCATGGTAGTGCAACGAAACATCGCTTCCCTTCTCCTTTAATAGAGGCCTCCCCACTCTCACTCATCACTCACTCGCTCACTCAACTGTCTCCACTGTCCCATCACCTTCTCCAAACCCCCAAGAAAACCCTAACCACGTCGGCGATGGGGAAGAACGATGCGGTGGCCATCGGTGCCTCCAAGGCCGCCGGTGAGGAGGGCCCCATCCCCATACAGGCCCCCATCATCGTCCCCGCATCCGCCGTAGCCACCGGTGAGGAGGCCCCCACCGGTCTCGGGAAGATCCTACTCGGCTAGGACCCCTATGAGGAGGTTGTTTACATAAGGCCAGAGAACCCCTACGACACCAGCATCACGGACCCATGGTCGGAGGTAACCAGGGTTTTCTCCCCTTACCTTGTTCTTCCCCCGTTCCCATCGTTGGATGCTAGATCGTATGTTATTAGGGCTCGGATGTTCGTATTTTTACAATAGCTAATCCTCTTGTGTTAGATCTCGTATTTCGATGAATCCCCCTATTCGTACTTGAACCCCCTGTTTGTAGTTGGGATCAGTATTCGATTTGGTTTGAGATTTGGGGAATAATCAGGAGATATCAATCGGTTAATTTATGCAAATAATCAATCCCGATAATCAAAATATCTCAATCATGTCCTTATTGCACTCATCTATTTTTTCCAACAGGAGGATAGCAGCGACATCTGCAACAACAATGAGTCCAAGGACACCAAGATTCGTCATGTGCTGAGGAGGCTGAAGTCCGGCCAATACAACAACTTCTTCGCTGACGAGGTGTACATGTGCCCTTCTGCCCCACCAGGAGGTTCCGCGCCACGGACTTCAACTCCCTCATGAAGCATGCTGAGGACGTGAGGACATGCGGCGAGTCCGTGAACATCCACGGCTTCATAGCCAAGCACCAGGCGCTCGGTCTTCACCTCCGCAACCTCTAGAATGTGGCTATCAAGGAGGGTCGCATGCCCCTGATCAAGCCCAAGGTGCCGAAGGTCAAGGGACTGGGCAGCAAGAAGTGGAGGAGGCGCTAGAGAGAGAAGGCAGAGGCCCTCCGGGCAAAGACCATGAGGGGTCATACATCCATTTTGCATCACTATTCTATATCATAATTTTCTGTTATTCATTGATATATTTCATATTAAGAGATGATACTTATGTTTTTTCATCTGT
The DNA here is from genome assembly GCA_023614405.1 of Avena insularis. Taxonomy (NCBI): domain Eukaryota; kingdom Viridiplantae; phylum Streptophyta; class Magnoliopsida; order Poales; family Poaceae; genus Avena; species Avena insularis. The sequence goes on along the minus strand of CM042690.1, from coordinate 256,548,025 downwards.
TTTTGCATGGTTGATGACTTTTGGAGCATGGACCGCTGCAGTCAGGATTTTGATGGAAAAGGTGCTGTTTGGAGGCGAAATTCGCGAAGATCAGAAAATCCAGGAAAATATATGGAAACTCCTATTTTTCCATAAGATGGAGATTGCTAGAAGGGGGAGTGGAGATGGGCCACAGGAGGCCCACACCACCCCCTGGCACGAGCCACCCTGGGCCGCGCCACCAGGTGGTGTGGCTGCCCTGGTCCACTCTCGGCTCTCCCCTCTGGCGTGTATTATCCTCCCGAAACCCTAAGACTCGGGGAGCAACCACAGAAAGATTCCGCCGCCTCTGCGGGGCAGAAAACACTGAGAGAGAAAGATCTCTCCGGCAGACAGAATTCCGCCGAGGGAATTCCTTCCCGAAATGGGAGATCGTCGCCATCAACACCACCATCAAGCTGGATTTCATCGGGATCATCATCATCATCATCATCACCACCATCATCTTCGTCAATACCATCATCACCACCATCATACCGCTATAACAACTGGGTCGAATCTTGCATAGTTCTTGGGGGAAACTTTCCCGGTGTTGATTACTCTTTGTAGTTGATGCTATTGAGTGAAACCATTGAATTATTGTTATGTTCAGATTTTTGCACATCATTATTTCATCTCTGATCTTGATCCATATGATGTCTTGTGAGTAGTCCGTTTAGTTCTTGAGGACATGGGAGAAGTCATGTTGTTAGTAGTGGAATTGTGTTAGTTAGATTTGCTAGTTAGATTTGCTGAATTTATTTATGGTGCTAGTTAGATTTGCTGCTCTAGATTTGCTACCAGATTGGGGGAAAACGAGGGCAAAAGGAACAATAAATAAAGAGAGAAGATGCTCTAGATTCAGTACCTTTTTGGACAAATAAACACAACTATTAGCGAGAGAGAGGGGAAAGGCGCTCTTAGAAAGGCCAATCATAAAAATAAAAAAGTAAACTTCCAATTTAGGTGACAAGGCGCACGTAACCACCAAACGCGCCCCATATGGTCCCACACCACGTCCCCCATAATCAGCGAGACATGGATGGCCGGTCCACTGTGTATCCTGGCCCCACCTGTCAGCATGTAACGATCAAGGTGACGTAACGTAATGCTCAACGACGACCCGCCCCAACGCGGTCCCACCGGTCAGCATGTAAAGGTCAAGCCTTTGACCTGACGGCATCCCCCCGTCCGAGCGCATGTGAGGGTTTCGGAATGGAGGGAGGGCAAAAGTGAGGAAAAACTAAACGGCTGGGGAAAACTGAGTACAACTAACGAACCAGAGGCATGAAAATAGAAATCTCTTTTTAAAATGGGGTGGTATCATTTATAATTAGCCCTTTGGTGGTTGCTTTACAAAATGCTCCATTCTTGGCATGCGTAAAATGGAAAATGGCTTTTCCATGCGATGAAAAGGAAAACTTCCTCTTGGAACATTGTTTGCCATACCAAGATAAACATCACAAACTATGCCGCGATTCTAGGCATAACATTGGTCATTTGGACTGAAAGCCATGAAACCTCGAACATGATAACTCATTTTGAGAAGGATTTTTTGAGATGTAATAAATATACCAAGTTTGGTATTTTTCCTTGCAACTATGTCACATAATATGACACCATGCAAAGGATTTACATTGTTTGGACCGTTTTTGAATTTCTTATGCTCGTTGCCAAATTTTCCCGTTTCAAACTCTGGTCAAAACGGTGGGCATGAAGATAGGGGATGAGCCTCGCTAAAACTTGCATTGGATCTCTAAAGAAACATCATATTGTGAGTATGAAAAAGATTTTTTCAAAAAATCATGTGCATTAGATCATGTACCTGTAGTTCAAACCGGACCCACTTCCTACAATGTTTTCCTTTTTTCAAAAAATCATGATCATTAGATCATGTGTATCTCAACATGGCAATCAAATTCTTGGAGGCCAGCCATTATTATTCTTTTTTTACCATTTAAAAACCCTTTTATGATTTACCATTTAAAAACCCTTTTAAAAATGATTTACCATATTAAATAATTGATTTCTTATGAAAAATAAATTATATTTTTATTAGGTAGATATTTCTTTTCTGAATGTTTTCATATGCTATATATATTTCTATTAGATATATATTATTTACTTCTTTTATTAACATTTTAATATAAAATAAGGTGGAAACCAGAATTCATACTACAAAGTTCAAATATAATTTGCTAAAGGCCCTTTAGTCCTAGGTCATGCCACGACCCAGGACTAAAGGTGGGCGGTTGGCACGCGGTCTTTGGGCTGCTGCCAAAACTCTTTAGTCCCTAGTCATGGCATGGCCCGAGGCTAAAGGACCTTGACATATAACCCACGTCGTCCTTCTCCCCCAAATCCTATCTCACTTTGATCGAGTAGGAGGCTCCGAAGCAGAGATGACCATGATGTCAGCACGATGCCCGACTACGCCGCAGTCCTCCTCCTCTCCGTTGTCGTCTGCACCATCCGTTGTCCGGCCTCCGTGCTCCTCCTCCTCTCCGTCCACGTGAACATAGAGGCGGTCTGGCCGCCACCAACACCGACCGCCGTCGCCATCATCTACGCGAATGCTGGCGCGCCGCCACCACCAACCACTACCATCGTCGCCATCCCCATGTGCGCTCCCTCTCCCTCATCTCTCATCAATCCTTCTGAGCGAGTTAGCGGCGTGGCTTCCTACGGCAGTGCAGATAGTAGGGTCGCCCCGATTATTTTTGTATTTTATATTATGTTTTTTATTAGTATGTATTTATTAATTATGTATTTTTAGTAGTCTTTTTATTATTATGCCTTTTTAATAGTCTTTTTATTTGTAAGTTACTTATTATAGTGGTAGTATTAGAAGTATTACTAGTATTTGTAGTAGTAGTATTTGTAGTAGTATTACTAGTAGTATTAGTAGTATTACTAATACTATAGTTTTAGTAGTATTTGTATAGTATTTGTAGTAGTACAAATTAGTAGTGGTAATAGTATAGTGGTAGTGGTAGAGTATTATTAGTAGTTGTAGTGACATGGGTATATGACATGGGTATGATTACTCAGATGCTCATTAATGACCACCCTACATTGGGTAAAAGGCATGTGGCCCATAAGGATTCCAGATAAACATCCCAAGGAAGCAACCGACATAGACTTTTTTTGTATTAGGAAAGAAAGTATGAACTGGCATTATGTTGGTGTTGTAATAGCGCGTGTATGAAACCTATCCGAATACAACTTTGAGACCCAGCCTATTATATATAGGGCGGGATAAGCCCAAGCGAGGGTACCGAAATCTAGAGGACAACTTGTAATAGAGTGCTTCCCCAATAATCTAGCGACTTTGTCTTCATTGTTTTCCTGACATCCGACGAAATCCCCAGCGTTCGCTTTTCTGCGAAACCCCAAGTCCATCACCATGGGCATTGCCGAGGATACCCCTCGTCAATATACCTTATAGGTACTCGAGGTTAACCTATACGGTCCGGTCCAAGAAGGAGTCCACTGTGCGAACGAAGCCCATTAAGGATTCAGGTGGCCCACAAAAGTTTGAATTCTTGAAGGACATGGCAAAGTGTAGATAGAAATTTAAAGGGACAACCCTAATCTCTAACCGACTCGACCTGCTATCCCGAGACCTAGCCTCTCTATATAAAGGCTAGTAGGGGGCAGTTAGGAGGACAATCCACACACCCTCGCATACACCTCGGTAGATTGCATCTACGCACCCTTGTAACTTTCGACACCCTCGTAATCAAGAGGAGCCATGTAGGAGTAGGGTCCTCTATGAGGCCTGAACCTAGGTAAAACCTCGTGTGACATTGTGTGCTTGTTTGCTAGCCGATCGATGCCTCTAGAGCTCCCCACTTTCTTGAACGTAAGTCCATCAACAATGGGAAACTATGAGTTAACCCCTCGTCAATTGGTGTCGTCTGTGGAAGAGGGGGTGCTGATGTTGTGGTTTCCTCGGCCCATAAACCGTGATCTACGAATCCGCTGTAGCAGAGACTCGCCTCCTCTTTGGCGCCTACGACTTCACCGTCCACGCGTCGGCAACTCGCCCAGATTTCGAGTCCATGGGTGATGGGATCGGCTTGGCGATCGGAAGCCTGCACTTGTAGGTCGACCATATCGGCATGCTCCACCTCCCTGATCAGCCGCAGGCTCCCTCGATTGCCCCGGCATCATGGTTCACACCACCAATCGGTACCCTGAGCAAACTTAAAGCCTCGGCATCAGCCGAGAACATGGATAGAAACAGTAGTTGCGAGTCTGATCTGGCATCAGAGGATGGAGCCTACGGTTTGGGATCTAAGAGCTGTGGAAGCAATAGCTTGCCCAGCCACTACATGTGCGTTGTCATCAACACTAGCGGCAGCGGCACCCAGGGGAACACCGGCACCAACTATGGCATCCCGATCACAAACAGTGCCCCTACCAAAGGCGCAACTACCAACAACGCACCCATCCCTCCCAACAACAGCGAAAACGCCAACAATGGCGGAAACGCCAACAATGGGATGGAACGCCAGCAAATCCACCTCAACAACACAGAATGGGAAAGGTGTAGGGAGGCCCTACATGGCAATCCCCTGCCACCAAACACGTCACAACAGATGCTAATGCCAATGGCTACTTATTCAGGAGTGCAACTGCCAGCAGGCGGTAAACACCCAACTTGAGGCCCGCAAAAAAGCCACAGATGAGTCCAGTGCCTGATGGGCAGCGCTCTCCTCAATCGGCAGATCCTCCTCCAAGGATAATGGACCTACGTCCACCAGAAGGAGCTCTCACCTGGAGCACCTCACTTACAGGGAGCAAGAAGAGGCCACTCGAGCCCTCGACTTCTCGTTCATGACGGTGGACTCGCGGGCCAACATGCTGCTGAGAACACCACAAGTAGCGGTAACAGTAGCCACCATGTACCTGCTCAACGATCAACCACCAGCTGGGGATCCACGATCCGCCATGCAACAATCTACGATTGCTGGCCTTGGACTGGTTGAAGCTGCGCTCACCAAAGATCCAACGCCGAAGCCGAAGAAAAACAAGGCTCTAGCCAGGTACTACTCACTCTCCTTCAGCGATGACGAGCATGACCTGTCGCAGCGACACTGCTCACGTTGACATGATCGCGACTAAAACGCACGCGATGACATCATGCAATATAAAGTTGACAAGTTGTGTGCCAAGCGCGCTTGCTCAATGGAGTCGGAGGATGAAGGAATGGAACTCTGCGGCGCTGGATGCTTCAGTAGGGCTATACGGCAAACATGAATGCCGAAAGGGTTCAAACTCCCATCGGAGAACCCAAAGTTCGACGACCTCTAGAACCCAAAGATCTGGCTAAAAGACCACATTTCCTCCGTCATGTTGCACGACGGAAACAAGAGCACTGCCATGCAGTGCCTCCAGCTGCAGCTATAGGGCGCTACCTACGCATGGCTCAACAACCTGCCCCCCGGGTCGATCTGCAGCTAGGAAGAGCTGGTCTACATCTTCATGCAAAACTTTAAGGGCACTTACAAAAGGCCAGCATGAATCGAAGAGCTAAAGTCATGCTATCAGAAGCCCGGCGAATCACTGTGCTCCTACATTCAGAGGTGCTCCATCATTAAAAACTCCATAGAAGACATCTCCGAGGACCGTGCAATCGACGCGTTTAACAGCGGCGTATGCTGCAGAGAGCTCAGGGAGGATCTGGGCTGCACGAAGCCCAAAACAATCGACCACCTGATGGAAATACCTGATGCATGAAGCCCAAAACAATCGACCACAAGGTGGGCAGATGGAGAGGACTCGGTGAAAAACAACCGCGTCCACTCACACGACGAGGAATACCTCGGTTGTAGACGTGACCATCGAGGAAAGCGTCGGATGCGCGGCTACGAAGACCGTAAAGAAGTCGACATGGCCGCGGAGGGTTACACCGTCAAACGCAATGACAACAACCGCAATAGCGGGTACCGCAGTGGTGGCTACCACGACAACGGGAAAACCACGATAGTATGGCAACATCGCACCTGTGACAAAGCCCCATGAACGTCAATCCAGGATAAATTATCTGGACCTTGCAACATCCACTTCTACATCGACAAGCACGACGGCAAGAAGAAGTCCAGCCATCTCCTAAAGGACTATCGCGAGTTCCTCAAGCTCCACGAAGGCCTCGCCCAGATGAATCATGACGCGATAAATCAGGGCTATGGAGCTGCCCCGGGTGCCATAGCTCATGGAGCACCACCACCACTGCCCGGACAACCACCACATGTGGTTGCACCGGCCTAGAAGAACGGAGGAGAGTAGTACCCAGGAACACTGGGGAATATGGGCATGATCCAAAAAGGACGCCCTTCCAATAGGGTGCAAAGTCAATCACTCGCCAAGTCAATTTGGTGGTCAACTCTCCACTCTCAACCACTGAGTACCGCGGGTGCGAGTCCTGCATCACTTTCGACAAGCGCGATCACCCATGCTAAGTACCTTGATGTAACATCTCAAAAATATTAAAAGGGGAATATCAATTTCCAATCATCCAAAATTAGGGTTAACAAAAGCTTTTTAATATTAACACTATATGAATGCATGTGTGTTTATTAATGGTGTATGAATGAATGTTATGCCATGTTTTATTATTATATATGTAGAGAATTAGATTAAGGATCAAAACAATATCATCTAGGTAAAATCCAAACAAAATCAAATCAAATAAGAAGGCATATGATCTAATGGTCATTTCTGCCAGAGTTAACAACTAGCCCACTTTGGGCATCTCTAGTAAATGATTTCAAACAGAAACAATTCTATTTCTTTTCTCCCCTTGCTAGACCAAGTGAAAATGAACACAAGTGAAGTTTACAAACTTACAGAAACAAATTCAAACTCTTTTGAGGGACAGTTCAAAATTGAATCCATCATAGACATCTAGATAGCCATTTTTCAAAAACCACTCAAAGTTTCTCCACTTGACCAATCCTAGCAACCAGAGAAACTCAAGCATATGACCAACACACCCACCAAGAAGAATTTGAAAATTCAAATGTTTAGTTCATGCGGCCATTTGATTGAGCACTTAGTGAGCACAGTACAACACTACCAACTATTTACTGTTTGAATCAATCTAGTGATCACCATTGTACTCGATTGAGCCTCTCTCACTCGCCCACGATCACCCCCAGTACCAGCCCATGCATCTAGCGCCGCTCACTCGACAAAATGACTAGTGCCAGCCCGTACCCGAGCGTGCCATGCTGGTCGGACATGGACACGACTCCACAAGCCTCACCGCCCTCTCCCACGATCACTAGGAGCTAGGCGTGACCTCACCGCACCCCCCAGTCCACGCCTTGGCCAGTGACAGCCAGTGGAGACGCCAGCATTACCGCGTCCATTTATCTCTCTGCCATGCCGAGCGCATGCCAAAGCACCGAGCCGCCCCGCAATATGGTCATTTCTAGTCCTTTTAATTATATCAAATAGTATTATTCAACTTTGTAATATATGCCAACCCCTTTAAATCACATTCCCAAGTATTAGAATATGTGGTGATGACATGTGTCAACATGATCCCATATTTTAATTGGAGAATATTAAATCTTTGGTATTTTTTCAATGAGTAGAAATTGCATTTCCAAAACAAGATAAATAAGAATATGTCAATATTTCATGTGGTGATTAAGATGATGCTAGATCATCTAGTGTGAAGCCTTGTGTGCAAAATAGAAGTAGCTAAGTATTGTTTGGTGATTGTATACCTCGTATTTATTTATAGACGCTAGTACCAACCCGGGCTACGAGGAGGATGAGTACTATGAAGAAGAAGAAGAGAAGTTCGACAACTGTACCAACCAAGGAAAGCTTAACTAGGAAAGCCCACTATGCAAGCTAACCTATGCAAGATGCACTATGCATGCTTTGGTTATGCACCTTGATTATACCAATCCCAAGTTTTACTTGCAAGCTTTATTATTTTACCTTTACCAAAGTTTCTTACCTAGTTATTAATTGTAATTAGTGGAAAAATGGGATAGATGCCATCAAGGGCATAGAACTAGGCTTGGGTAATTACACTTTATTAGCACCCCTCAATAGTGATACTCTCATTGATAGTGGCTAGTGCTAAACTAATATTGATCACCTTAGTTGGGAACACTGGGAGCAAATGATTATGAAAACCTTGGAATGATGAGTCATTTTATTGAAATGTTTTGACATGGGTTATGAAACACAATGATGTGAAGATGAAACTGAATGAGGCATGTGCCTTGACTTTGATAAAAACTGATGGTTGGGTTCGGATGCGATACCATTCCAACTTTTACCGTACAACCACAATACCTAATTTGGGTAGGGCTTAACTGGAAGTTTATATGTCTTAGTATGGGTTCCCTTGCGGAAAAGAGGTTAAGCTGAGGCTACCTCGTGAAAATGAATGTCCACCTATGCAGTTCCCGAGATGGCAGATGGCAATGGCTAGGAGGCCAAACTCATAGGGGAGGTGCCTATACTAGGGTGTGTAATTGAAAGGTTAGGATTGATTATCCGCATACCAAGTATGATGATTTAGGGTTATCCCTGACGGATGTATTGATTTTTGTGGTGAAAGTGTACCACCTCTGTAGAGTGTCAAACTATTCGAATAGCCACGTCAACGGTCATCGACAGTTGGATGTCCATACTATTCTGTTATCAGATGTTTTCAAAATGACTTGTGACTCTAAATTTGAATTTGACTTGACCACAACTGGGTTGTGGGCATGAAAACTAGGTTCCCACTTGAGTAATCTAGAGAACTAAAATAGGTCTTTACTACTAAGTACTCCTGAAATAAAATTGGCTTGTTGCAAACAAGACTAGAGCTTCAGATTCCTACTAGAACTACCTTACTTGTGTTAGTGATAGTTTGTGAGTACTTTAATAGTACTCATGGCATTGTCCCTGGCTATTCCCATGGCCAGACTATGAAGAGGACTATCCGGAGGACGGACATCAGGAGGTCTACGATAACTAGGATCATCTCCCATTGTCAGCATTCCCTGTGACAATGAAGATGGAGTCTACTACGTTTATTTCCACTGCTTTGATGTGTATTAAGACTTGATCATGAGATGAACTATTTGTAAGACTATTATGGTTTGTAATGGATGATGTACTATGCTACCAATTCTGTTATGTCCCGCAAAAATGGTAATCCTGGGATTGCGATGTACGGCATAACATGCATCTGGACTTAAAAATCCGGGTGTTCACACTCGCCCGGGCCACTCTCGCCTAGTGCTCGAGGCACAAGTCGGTGACTACGAGATCAGTTGCGTCTTCATGGACGGTCTCGACAGCATCAATCTCATGTTCACCAGTACCCTACGCGCCATGCAAATCCCCCTCTCTTTCCTAGAGGCCTCTGACACAATGTTCCACGGCATCGTCCTAGGGAAAGGCGTATATCCCTTGGGAAAAATCAACCTAGACGTCATCTTCGGCACACCAGCAAACTTCTGACGAGAGCTCCTCGAGTTCGAAGTGGTCGACTGGCTCTCGCAATATCACACAATCCTCGGACATGTCGCGTTTGCGAGGTTCATGGTGGTCCCAAACTAAGCCTACCTGTAGATGAAGATGCCAGGATTCAACAGCATTATTACCGTCAACGGAAGCTTTGCCAAGTCAGACAGTTGCGACAGGTAATTCAACAGAATGTCCCAATATTTTGACATGCAAGAGGAGATAACAAGGCTGAAGGAGTCGACAGACAACAGTCTACCTCCTCCGAGTAAGCCGAACACACCTGACCAATATTTTGACTCATCGGTGCACACCAAGGCGGTCCAGGTCCACCCGATGGACCCGACCAAGATGGCCCTCATCACCAACAACTTGAGTCCCGCATAGGAACTCACACTCGTCTAATTCCTCCGTGAGCGCTAGGAGATCTTCACCTGGTGTCTAGCGGACATGCCAGGAGTTCCTAGGGAATTCGCCGAGCACGCACTCAACATGAATCCTAAGCCAGACCAGTCAAGCAGTCGATACATCGACTGTAAGAACCAAGGGCAAAGACAGTCAGTATGGAAGTCAACAGACTCCTTGATGCCAACTTTATACGAGAAATAAAGGAGAGAACTTGGGTAGCAAACCCCGTGCTTGTTCCTAAAAAGAACACGGATATCCGACGGATGTGCGTGGACTTCACCTGCCTCAACAAGCATTGCTCGAAGGACCACTTCCCATTGCCGCGGATCGACCAGATAATTGACTCCACTATGGGATGCGAGCGCCTCTGCTTCCTTGATGCCTACTCAGTCTACCATCAGATTCGAATGAAGGAGGAGGACCAGGAGAAAACAGCCTTCATCACGTCTTTTGGCGTCTACTACTACAGAACATTGCCCTTCGGGCTAAAGAATGCAGGAGCCACCTATTAGCGGTGTATACATGCCTGCCTCAAAAACCATATTGGCCGGAACATCCAAGTTTATGTCGATGACATCGTCGTCAAAACCAAGGAGGAAGCCACATTACTCGACGATCTCCATGAGACCTTTGACAACCTCGGCCGCTATTGGATCAAGCTGAATCCAGAGAAATGCGCCTTCGGTGTGCCATCTTGGCAACTGCTCGGGTACCTCATATCCGCTAGGGGAATCGAGGCCAACCCGCAAAAGATAAAAGCCATACTGGCCATGGAGAAGCCAAAGAACGTTAAAGGCGTCCAACAGCTGGCTGGGCGAATCGCGGCGCTCAGTCGATTCATTAGTCGAATGGTCGAAAAGGCACTACCATTCTATCAGATCCTCCGCAAAGCTGAGAAGTTCGAGTGGACGGATGAGGCACATGATGCATTTGACGACCTTAAGCGCCTACTCTCCACCTCTCTCGTGCTGGTGACCCCTAGGGAAAAGGAGGAAAATGTTGCTATACATTGCCACCACCAATAAGGTGGTTAGTACCGCACTGGTGGTAGAACGAGCCAAAGAAAACAAAGTTCATGGAGTGCAACACCCATTTTACTACCTCAGCGAGGTACTCACGCCAAAAAAACAGCGGTACCCGCACTACCAGAAGTTGGCCTATGGCGTCTTCATGACAGCACGACGACTACACCATTACTTTCAGGAACACCCTATCGTCGTGGTGAACGATGCTCCACTGGGGTACATCCTCAACAACCCTGATGCCACGGGATGAGTCGCCCTTTGGGGGATCGAGATGTCTCCACGAGACATAACATACGAAAAGCGATTGGTGATCAAGTCGCAAGTCCTCCCAGACTTCCACCTTCACTGGATGGAGAATCAACTCCCAAATACACCGGACATGTCCTGCCTATGGACAATGCAATTTGACGGATCCAAACAACGAGTGGGAGCTGGCACCGGCATCATCTTGATGTCACCACAAGGCAACAAGATGAGATATGTTTTGCGGATGAAGTTACGCGCCTCCAACAACAAGGCAGAATATGAGGCCCTACTCCACGGGATGCGGATGGCCAAAGCCTGCGGCGCAACGCAACTTGTCATCTATGGCGACTCCAAGCTTGTGGTGGACCAGACGATGAACCAGTGCGATGCCCTGAGCGACAACATGATTGCCTACCGCAACCTCTACAACACACTCGAAGGAGACTTCAATGGCTATGAATAACAACACATAGGCCACAAAAGCAATAAGAAGGTTGATACGCTCACCAACATAGGCTCTACCTGTGCACCGGTGCCACCTAGCGTGTTCTTGGAGAAGATCTGCGAGCGCTCCATCAAGCCAAAGACTCCCGAAGGACCATCCAGCAATTCCAAGGACTCAGGGGCTGTGCCACCCAAAGAACTCGAAGATCCTAGCAATGCAGAATAAGGACCCGAACCCGAAGGTCCCTTGGAAGTCATGCTCATCGAGCTATCCTGGACACAGTTGTACATCACATACCTGCTCACCAATAGGCTGCCAGATGACTCGACATATGTGCCCACATAGCATGGTGCTCCAAAGCTTTCACCATCATCAATGACGAGCTGTGCAAACACAGCATTACCGGATACCTTAAGCGATGTGTCACCAACAATGACGGGAGATCCATCCTCCTCGAGATACACGAAGGCACCTGCGGTCATCATGCCAGAAGTCGCGCCCTCGTCACTAAGGCTCTGCGAGCTGGTTTCTACTGGCCAACAGCGATGCACGACGCCAAGGACATCATCCATAAGTGCAATGCTTGCCAAAGATTCGTGGATAAGCCGCACGCACCAGGCATGGAACTTAGGCCAATAGCTGTGGCTTGGCCCTTTATGCAATGGGGACTCAACATGGTTGGCAAGCTGTAAAAGTCATCACCTGGAGGATACATCTTTCTCCTCATCACAGTCAACAAGTTCACCAAGTGGATCGAGGCCATGCCGGTAACAAATCAGACAGGCGCCACCACCATCAAGTTCTTCGAGTCCATCGTCTTGAGGTTCGGGGTGCCACACAACATCATCACTGACAACAGGACGAACTTCACCTCAAATGAGTTCCAGGATTTCTGCAAAAACCTGGGAATCAACATCAGCTACGCTTTGGTAGCACATCCCTAGACCAACGGTCAAGTCGAGAAAGCCAATGACCTCATGAGCAACAGCATCAAGAAAAGACTCCTCCGACCACTCGAGCGAGCAGCTGGGTGTTGGGCTGAGGAGCTACCATCCATACTATGGATCCTGCGCACAACTCCAAACAACACCATAGGCTACACCCCATTCTTTATGGTACATGGCGTCGAGGCAATGTTACCTGCAGAGATGCGCTACAAGGCCCCAAGGTTCATCGCGTACAGCGAAGCCCAATCTACGGCCGCACTCGAAGACCCCATCGACCTCCTTGATGAAGCACGTGAGATCGCGGCTGAACGATCTACCAGCAGAGCCTCCGTAACTACCACAGCCAACGGCTGAGCCCAAGATCCTTCATCGAAGGAGACCTTATCCTGCACATAAAGCATAAGGACACCTCAAACTCGAGTCCCCCTGGGAGGGACCCTATGTGATTACTGAAGTAATCCTAGGTGGTGTCTATCACCTGAAGGACATAGAGAGTGGAGTCACATACTCCAACCCATGGAATGTCGCACAACTGCGATGATTCTACCCCTAGATGTTTTTACTTTACAATAACGCTACTTAGCCAAACATTATACCTCCTGATATTCTACAAATAAATAAAGCTAAGTGCCTCCAACCATGTGTCTTGTTACATCTACATTCATTGTTATTTATAAACTCGGGGGCTGTGCCTCCTTGATGGCCTCGTCGCACATACAAACTCACAAACAAATGACACAACTAGAAGGCTGGCAAGGTGATGAGATCCCCAAGCGTCAGGCTAACGAAAAGGCATTGCATACACACTTGCAAAACAAATAGGCTAAAATCTTTACATATAAGCACTGGTATAAACACCCAGTCGAAACATTATACAAGGTTTACAATAGTTATCATCTTACACAGGTTAAACACTATCCGACTGACGCGAAAGAAGAACATTGGTGCACTCGTCGAACAAGCTCACGATGTCTTCCGCTGGACGATCAACTGCTCGGTAATGGGGCACCATGTTCCACGTCATCCCTGCTGGGAGCGGCGGTGGTCCTGTGGCGACAACATCCAAGTCCACATCGGGTCGTTGCATGCGCACAAGCGCCAATGCAGCCTTAGCACCCGCAACAAGCTCTTGGTGCACGCACTCACGTACTACATCAGCACTCTGAAACTTACGCATCAGAGCCTACAGGCTTGAGGGTACGACATCCAACGGAAACATTTGCTAGAAGATATGCTTCAGGCATGACTACGCCTTGTTCAGAAAATGTAGCACCCGCGACACGCGATCCTGCAACATCGCTAGCTTGATCGCACGATCTTGGTCGGTCCAGAAGAATCCACCAACTTCTAGCTGTTCCTCAGTCAAACAACTTAGTCGAATGCTGATGCGATCCCTCTCTTCCTGCAGAATGAGATTGACAACTGCGCAAATCACAATAGCAAACATATTAGTCAGCATATTGGCTACACGGAAGAAAACAAACAAGGCAATCGAGCAAACACCCACATTGCAACTGCTCGTTGATTTGGGCGACCTCGTTAAGGAGGTACTTCTCACGCTCGATGTCCTTGTCTGCCTTTGATTTCTAGACGCTGGCATTACCATGAATCACCAACGCCTGTCGCTCCAAGTGCTTCACGCGATCACCAAAACAGGACAAGTGCGACAACTCCTCCACTTTTGAGCATGGTTGCGCCACAGCGCACATAAGAAGGCACATCTAGAGAGCCACTTGAAGATCCCTAACCAAACAGAAGATCGGAAGAATAAGAGGCACTACATATGGAATTCAAGTAGGAAAAAGCATGAAGATAATTTATACATTGAGAATTGTAACAAGTTCTAATAGGGGAACCCCCAAAAAAGTAGTTCAAGGACAAAGCCAAAGTTCTTCACGCTGCTACAAAAGGAAGCAATGAGGATGGCTATGCCTATGCTTCAGCACCCAGTGGTTCGACGACTCTGTGGCAGCCTCTAACACCGTGGCCTTCGTTGCGGTGGCCCCCGACACCGTGGCCTTCGCTGCGTTCAGCCATTTTCGCTCCGTAGAGTACTTCGCGAGTGTCTCTATGAGCCACATCCCATATTTATCATAGCGAGTAAAAAAGGGAGCGAAAACTACCTCCTAGCCTTCAACGGTCATTGGCATCTTCGAAGAAACCCGGTTGATGTCCAAATTGGCACCATAGGCCTGCACCATGGCCAAACCCAAGGATGCGCCAGCTCCCCTATGCGCGTTCTTCAATTCCGTAGGAACACCACCCGTGAAGGTTTCGACTAGGCCATCAAGATCTTCAACTAGACTGGCCTTGGGAAACATCTCTTCGCAAAAGCGTCCCAGAACAGATTTTACCTTCTGGAGGGCGTCTTGGGAGGAAACACTGCGATATTCGACTGCCGCCACAACGCCAACCAAAGCATCCTCACGGACCAAGGCGTGGCGGTCGAAATCAACACCGATGACATCTAGAATTGGACCCCCACCAATCAGTACACATGACCAATTGGAGAAAATAAAGCACAATAAAAAGATTAGACAAACACATACCAGAGAGCGCCGGAGCCATAGAGAAAAGTTGTTCTGCGAACCCTTTTCCCTATCGGCTACGGAGGCCATCAGATATTCCTCTTGTTTCTTCAAGTCCTATTTGAGGCGCTCGAGGGCTTTGAGTGCCTCATCTCGCTTGGTATCCGCCGCGCTCAGACCCTTCTCTAGAGAATTCACTTGACGAAGCAGGTCATTGTTCTCCCCTAAGGAACAAGAAGAATACATCAAGGATGAACAGAACGAAAATACAGCAGTATAGCACAAGTCGACAAGCTTACTCTGTAGCTGATAGTTATTAGTATCTGGCCACGCATGCCGCCGGCCCAGGGTCAGGACCTGCTCTCCTAAACGCACAACCTCCTGTAGGATAGGCTATAGAGGATAACGCCTGTCAAGAAAATAATCCAACACTGAGCAAACCTTTGGAATGGAAAAAAGCTTTTGCACACTTACATGGTCACCCGAAGACTCTGAAGATGTCCTATTGGTGGGCCTCCACAGAAGAACCCTGTGTTCCCCCATATGGGGCAAACTTGAGGAATTTGCGCCTGAGTCGGCTGCTATCTTCGGGGTGGTGCAGACCCCTCCGCATCCACACCTTTTGAGTCCACGACTCCAATGTCCCCCAGGACACGACAATTGTTAGATGAGGATGATGCAGTCCTCCTGCATCCAGTTCACAAAGGCATTCAAAACAAATAAAACTACAAGTCATGAAAACCTCAACTACAATCACAAGACTTACCCGTCAAAGTCGTCAAGGTCAAAATCTTCGTCCAATGGTTCCTTCAATTTCTTCGGCTTCTTCAGCAGTGGTGGAGCCATGCTGCAAATGGGAACCATTGGATTAGGGCTGGTGGTGCCCACCTGTGGCGAAGTATGCTTTGGTGCCTCTAGCGTAGATGTGTAAGATTCTTTGCTTCGGGAGCACTTGCCAGTGCTGCCCTCGCTGGAACCAGGGACTTCATGTGCAGGCACAATCGACCCTAACTCGTCGTCGTCTTCGGCCTCGGATGGCAGAACCCCTTCTAGCTGGGGTGGTGGCGCAGTCGCTATCTTCCAATCCTGGTACAAGCATAAACATTGTAACTACTAAATGTCCCATGGACATGGAAAAGTAAAACAGCAAGGAGTCCCAAAGCAAAGTTACCTCGGGAGGGGCGTTACTCGCCCAGAAAGGTAGGACAACTGAGTCTGCATGAAGTTTATCCTTAGCAATGTACTTGGTCAGCACCCTCACCCTTTTGCCAACCTCGCCTGAAGATATGTTCTCCTTGGAGACGCGAGTGATATCACCCACACTGGTCTAGCACGACATCGGGTGTGCTCTGGCCTGTAGAGGCCGTACCCACCGCCGCAAGAACATGCGAATAAGGTCGACACCAGTAATTTCTTTGCCTGGGATAAGTTGGAGGTCGTAGACGCGCTTGTACAAGACTTAGAACTCCTCTGCCTCGCCTGGCATCACAACGTTCTTCCAGGACCTCTTCCTCCTCAGTTCAGCCCTAGGATTGAAGGGAGCAAGTCCATATTGTTCGCCATCAACATGTTGATTGCAAATGTAGAACCATTTTCCCCTCCATCCTTGGACGGAATCGGCGATGTTGAGACTGAAGTATTGGAGATTATGGTCCACATAGATCCCAGAGCCGCCGACATCGTACATGACCGATCTAGAACCCGACTGTCTCTTCAGCTTGAACATCTTCTTGAAGAGTCTGAAGTGTGGCTCAATTCCGAGCCAACACTCGCAAAGAGTATATAACACGTGATGTGCAGAATAGAGTTTGGGGTCAGCTGATGTAGCTGGAGACCGTAGAAACAAAGCAACCCTCGCACAAATTTGTGGAGGGGCAGAGAAAGACCGCGAAGGATGAACGCCAAAAACATCACCAGAAATCCAACAGGAGGATTGGAGATTACCTCTAGCCCTGGCATCTGGCAATCTACTACATTGGCGGGCAACATGCCATCTTGGTGATGAGTGTGGAGCACATGCTCCTTCAACGAGGTGCGCTGCCATGACCCATTGGTCACGCGGGTCCCCGGACCCTTCTTCTTGGTGGCGGCGGTGGTGCCAGACCCAATGGTGCCAACGCCCTTCTTCTTTGCTCTAGCAGCGATAGTGGCAGATCCGCCTCCCTTCTTCTTCCCCATATTGCAGCGGCGGAGATACCAGAGGAAGTAGCTAGGAAACTCATTGAGAATGTCCAGCGCAGCCCGAGCAATGGGTGCAATGCAGCAGAGGGGAGTGGCATTGGCTATGGTGCGCAAAGGAGGAAGAAGATCAGTGCAAAAATTACCGCACCCAACACCTACTTAAGCACCAGGGGATACCATCCAACGGCCCGCAGAGCTTCACCCCTACACGCGGCATGCATCAATGAAGATGCGTGGAAATGGTAACACCGACCCTTGCTACACGTTCCCCATTACGCACGGGAATCAAGGAGACACAGTTAAAACAAAGATTACGTGTGACTGGTCAAATCCTAGTCAGGCTTTGGGGCCCACCTCCATCATGTCCCATCAGCACCGCTTATGGAGGCAACCGATCTCATTCAATCATCGTCACTGACGTCATTAAACACCCACTCCAGTGGAGATTTTCTTCGACTAATTTAGTCCTCGCTCGACTCTGCAAGTCGACCAAGCACTTGGGGGATACTCCTAACAGGAGCGTTGATACCTTCAATCTCGATTACGTATGTAGTATAGCTCTTTTCCCTAGTAGACCTAGGTTTATCGAATCCTCGGGAAGCAGAAAGCATAGTGAAGTTACTTTAACGGACCTTCGGGAGTTTTAGAATTATTTTTGTGTTTTACCGGACCAAGAGTTGTTGTCTTTTGTTATTGTCAATGATGGACTAAGGCGTTCAGTTTCACCTCTAGCTATGCAAAACATCTGATGGGAATAAAAGATAATAATAAAGTATGCATGTAATTGTTAGAGCAAGATAAATTATATGTGGGTAGTGCATCCATAATTTCTATTACCTCCGCAACCGCTTATAGCAATAACCTACTAGTCTCATCCATAGAAGAAAGAGAACTAATGATATGCATAGTGATGTCACCGTTAATCCCAAGCAAATCCCTCACATACAGCCGTACTACCCCTTCTGTCATTGGGGTTCCCAACCTGCAGATCAGTCATCACTCATACTACCTATACCTGGCTCAACCTGCAGATCAGTCAATCTTGGGGTACCTGACAAGTCCTTAGATTGAGGCAAGACAGGATACAATAATCATCATGTCATACAAACTAATACACGATCCCATCTATGATAAATAACATGCACAATTGCTACATGGATAGGCCGAAGCCCTTAGCCCAAGGAGAATTACTCACACATAGAGATGAGATCAACAATCACAAACTTTGTAATGAAAATCATAAGATTGATAGCAATAGTCTTACATTGTCCCTAATCGGACAAGAGATCTACTATTACAAGTGGTGGAATATTGTTGTGGAGATGGAGAAGGGTTTGGAGATTTGGAGGCAGCTGGAGATCTATGGCAGAAATCTGGCTTCTTTCGGGGGCTGGCTGGCTAGCGTGTTTCTCTTCACCCGAGGCTTCTTTATATAGGGGTCCCTTCACGAAAGTTGTTCTATTTGACCTAACGGTGGCGGCGCCAAGTATACGACCGGAGCTATACCGTCGGAATTTTTGCTCCGGCCATATATTTGGTCATTACGGTGTCTGCCTCCATTTTTCGGCTCCTTGTTTCTTCTGGTTGTTGGAAATCTCATATCTCCGGCTTTAATGTAGTGATTCCCTCCTTTAAACGACATTATCTGGGTAGGAAAAATACAAGAACAAAGGATTGCATACCCCTCTGAATATTAGCATTAGTGGTAGGGTTTAGAGAGATATTTCATCAAAAATATGATTAATATCCAGTTTAAATGTGGACGTAGATGGCTATATTTCAGAGCCATCCGTCCTCTTCTTGGTCCTCATCCTCATCCGGAATCTCCTCCTCGGGTTGGTGTTGCTCAACCTGCAAGTCATATAGCAAACGTCCTTCCTTGATAGAGAAAAGACCATTAGGCAAAGGAGCGGGGTAGAGACGCCCAGCTCCAGCAATATGCAAGTAATAAACACCATCTCTCCTAGTGAGCATTCCACAAGCCTTTAAACTAGAGAAACCAACACGTCGCTCACCTAGCACTAGTTGTAACTAACCTAGGTCGATGCCTAGTGCAATGGCAAGCACTGTGATGACGCCTCCACCTGTGACTGGTCCTTGGCTTTGGGAGGATTGGTACTCTAGGTAGCACACAAGAATTGCGCCCAAGTTGAGTGAAAAGTTGGTGTTGTTGAAATCAGCCTTTGCGAGTACTAAGATGTCCTCCTCATTGAGTCTTGTGAACTCATTTTATGCATGCAAAGTATTAGCAATAACATAGAACAAATAGTGAATTGCAGGATGTTGAATATTCTTCTCCTTGTTCACTCTAGAAGTGAAACTCATTCCATTATAATATTCTTCCGGGGAAGGGTCTAAGCTAGTAAAGGATGTGCATAAGTCATTATCATTATTGTTTGGAAAATTAAAACATGCGCACCATTCATCTAGTGATAAAGAACACTTGTTGTTCATAAGTCGGAAAGAAATCATGTCCTCTCCATTCCATGCTTTAACGGTGCTTTGTAAAGAACTTAGAAATTCAAGAGTTAACCAGCGATAAGTAGGCGCATCATTAAATACAAAGTTTTGCAAGCCAACCCTATTGTAAAGTAAATTTAAGTGATTAGAAATACCGAGTTGATTCAATATAATGGGGATAGCCCACTTGGTTGCCTTCACTTCTCGGTTCTTGATCCTGTTGAAGCGATCATGTTGGAGCTCATCCTTGAACCGTATCCCCATGTGTTCCTGAGCAACATCCCGAGAAGTGCTAGCGGTGGCACGAGTACGAGTTTGGATCCTTGTGTTCATCATCTAAAATAATAAAGAAATACAAAATAAAACTTTTTGATCCAACAATAATAAGCATAACATATTCCTCATCATAGCACACTAAAGAATCCCCTCAAAATAATAATTTAGGCAAGACAATCATGGCAATTAGTTCATAGTAGGTCTCACCCTAGATTGATAATGACAATAGATCATAGATGAATTTGCAAAAAGTAATTAGAGGATTGGAGGAGAAACATAACGTAGATCACTTGTGTGCGAGGAAATCGAACGAAATTGAGTAGAGATGAAGAGCTCTTGAGGTTTTGAGAGAGTTTGGAGGTAGAAGAGTGAAAAAGGTTTGAAGTTTTGGGGTTGGAGGTACCTCTTGTGGAGATTTTGTGGTCGGACGCAACTATACAGCTGGAACAATTTGTTCTCGCCGTATAGTTGGTCTGCTATCAAAAAATTAGGGTTTCCACCTGGCGGCGCAGCTATACGGCCAAAACTATACGGCCAGGATTTTTCATCCCCACCGTATACTTGGTCGTCAAAGTTTCTGTAGCTAGAAAAGAAATTTTATGAAGGCATCGATATCTATACGACCGGAACTATACGGCCGAAATTTTTATTCCCGCCGTATAGTTGGTCATTAAACCTTTAGTACCTGGAAAAGAAAAATTGTCGATGGCAAAGATATCTATATGGCTGGAACTATACGGTCAGAATTTTTATTCCCGCTGTATAGTTGGTCGTTAAACCTTTTGTAGTCATCAACAATTTTCTGTTTCTTCGAGAATTATTTCTTATCCTGGAACTTAGTGAAACACCTTGTTTTTGACAGAAAAATGATAGTAAAAATTGTCGACCAACATCAACATGTATAAAGCAGGTTTTTTAGTACTACCAAACTTCTTCTCCTCAACTGGAGCTTTCGAGCACTCTTTATTAAACATAAAACTTAAACTAAAACTTAAAAACTTTTACTCAAACCTTTATTTCACATGGGTTACATCCCATGCAGTGCTCTTTTATGGTCAATAGATTGACCTTGACGTTGCTCAGTTAGGCAAGATGAGTGGAACACCCACTCCAAAATAGATGGCCTTCAAAGTGATGGCCTCCTTTTCATCATGCTTGGCTTTCTTCTTCCTGGGAAAATGAATAACAAAAGGATCCTACGAAGGCAATTGAAGCTTCACGTTCCCTTCATGTAGATTAATAAAAGCCTTAATAGTTCTTAAGAATGGATGTCCTAATATAGTAGGAGCAGTAGCATCTTCATAGCATGTCAACAATAACAAAATCAATAAGAGCGGGATAGCCTTTAATGTATACTAAAATATTTTCTTTAATTCTTATAACTTTTTTGTAGGTAGAATCTGCAAGATGTAATTTTAACTCGGTGATTTCAAAAGAGCTAGGATTTAACTTAGAAGACTTTTCAGAATTGTTGAAATGCTTGCACCTAGATCACAAAGTGCAGCTATCTCATTTGTCCCAATTTTAATCTAAATAGTAGGCTCAAATATATCATCTAGCTTCATAGGTAATTTTTCAGCAATTTTCTTATATTCCTCTTCAAGGTCACGTACCTTTATTGCTACCTGATTAATGAAGTGTTGATACATAGCTTCATCATTTCCTTCGCTTACTAGAATCTTGATGTTGATCCTTTCTACAAGATCTTCAATGGTGTAACTTGGTGAAGGATCATTACTATAATCAAGTTCTTCAGGCTCCTCCCTTTGTATTCTCATCATCTTGAGGTCTTCAATAGGATTGGGCTCAGCTTTACCTGCAAATTTAGCTAGAATGAGAGTTTGACTCTCGGTTATCTTACCTAGTTGTGCCTCAACAATCCTCGTTCTTTCTTGGAGGGCCTGCAAATCATTCCTCAAACTTATAGCTTGGTTAGATAATTTACCAAGCATAGCATCATGGTTCTCCGTTATTTTAACAAGGATATTGTTTTTCTCATTTTGTGAGTCTATAAAGGACTTAAGTGTTTCTTCAAGACTACCATTACTTGTACCCATACTATTATTACAGTTACCTGCAGGACTAGAATAGTGTTTCTAAAAATTAGGATTACAATTCTTCTTCCAAGCAGGGTTATAATCATTACGAGTTATGAAGTCTATTTCTTCAATATTTGTTTCTGGGATAGCTCTTACCTGGTTTTCCTTACCTTTTACGGCTAATATGAGCTCATCTAGCTTAGCATTAAGTTCATCATTTTCTTGTGGTGAGACGGAGTTCACCTTCTTCGTGTTTGATCTCTCCACATGCCACTGGGCATGGTTGTCTTGCATATTGTCTAAGCAGCTGCTTTGCTTCGGTAATATGTTTGCCCATAAATGTTCCTCTAGCTACAGTATCAAGCATAGACTTAGACACATGGTTAAGAGCATTATAAAATAAATGAGGATTAACCAATCTTCCATCCCATGACTGGGACAGTTTCTCATGCATTCTTTCATCCTCTCTCATGCAAGAACTAGTGGCTCACGCTCTTCCTGTCTAAAACCAGTAATATTAGATCTTAGTTGCATAGTCTTTGTAGGTGGGAAAAATTTAGTCATAAATAAATAAGTACACTCCACCCATGATGTAATAGTATTTTTTAGGCAAATATAGCAACCATTATTTTGCTCTTCCTCTAAGAGAGAAAGGAAATAAGCGCAATTTGACCGCATCAGGGTCAACATATTTTATGCACATAATATCACATATTTCAGTGAAAGTATTCAAGTGCATACCTGCGTCCTCAACAGCAAAGCCTCCAAATTGATTCTGTTGAACCAAACTTAAAAAATGAGGCTTAATTTCAAAATCTTCAGCAACAATTGTTGGCTGAGTAATAGGAGTATGCAAATAATCATTGTTGGGAGTTGCAAACTCCCCAAGATTCTTTTCAACCATGTTTCCTATGATTTTGGGTTTTTTTTAAACCAAGACTCATGATAGTAAAAAAAAAGAAATTAAAGGCTAACTAAATTTTTTTGGGTTTTCAAATAAAGACTAAAAGCAAACTAACAAAATTAAAAACAAGAATTAAAACTAGCAAGGTTCCTACTAACCTCACCAGGGTAGCTATTGCTTCCCCAGCAACAGCGCTAGAAAAAGGGTTGATACCTTCGATCCGGATTACGGATGTAGTATAGCTCTTTTCCCTAGTAGACCTAGGTTTATCGAATCCTCGGGAAGCAGAAAGCATAGCGAAGTTACTTTAACGGACCTTCGGGAGTTTTAGAATTCTTTTTGTGTTTTACCGGACCAAGAGTTTTCTATCCTTTGTCATTGTCGATGATGGAGAGAGAGGGCCTAGGGTGTTCGGTTTCACCTATAGCTGTGCAAAACATCTGATAGGAATAAAAGATAATAATAAAGTATGCATGTAATTGTTAGAGCAAGATAAATTATATGTGGGCAGTGCATCCATAATTGCTATTGCCTCTGCAACCGCTTATACCAATAACCTACTAGTCTCATCCATAGAAGAAAGAGAACTAATGATATGCATAGTGACGTCATCGTTAATCCAAGTAAATCCCTCACATACAGCCACACTACCACTTCTTTTACTGGGGTTCCCAACCTACAGATTAGTCATTACTCATACTCCCTATACCTGGCTCAATCCTCAGGGTCTTGGGTACCTGACAAGTCCTTAGATTGAGGAAAGATAGGATACAATAATCATCATGTCATACAAACTAATACATGATCCCATCTATGATAAATAACATGCACAGAAGCTACATGGCTAGGCCGAAGCCCTTAGCCCAAGGAGAAATACTCACACATAGATATGAAATCAATGATCATAAACATTGCAATGGAAATCATGAGATCGATAGCAAATAGTCTTACAATATCGCCAATCGAAGATGAGATATACTATTACAAGTGGTGGAATCTGGCTATGGTGATGGAGAAGGGTTTGGAGATTAGATCTAAGTCTATTCCTCCGGCGGCTCTTTGGTGTTGTGGATAAAGTTCTAGGGGCAGCTGGTGATCGAAAAGAGCTCTCGTTTCTCATCGCCCGAGGCCTCTTTATATAGGGGTCCCTTCATGAAAGTTGTTCTGTTTGACCTAGCGATGTCGATGGAAACTATACGACCGGAACTATATCACTGGAATTTTATTCCCGCCGTATAGTTGGCTGTTAAAGCATCTGTCTCCACTTCACGACTCCTGGTTTCTTTGGGTTGTTGGAAATCTCGTATCTTTGACTTTAATGTTGTGATTCCCATCATCAAACGTCATTATATGCGTAGGGAAAATAGAAAGAAAGGATTGCATACCCCCTTTGATTATTAGGCATTAGTGGCTGGGTTTAGAGAGATATTTTATCAAAAATATGAATAATATCCAGTTTAAATGTGGATGTAGATGGCTATATTTCACAGCCATCAAGCGCTGGCCGTGCACCCGAAAACTTTAAAGGGGCACAAAACTGCCATGTAAACATACAAGACACTTGCATCACCACCCCCTCTATCGAATTAACAATTCGAATGTAGACTCGGGGGCTTACTCCCGTAGGGAGCGCTGGAAGCACAATCGTAAAAAGACAACAATGACAACAGTCGTCAATTATTCAAAATCCCCACTTGAGTCTACAACTCGAGTAGGCACTCGGGGGCTACTCCCATAGGGAGTGCTTGTTGCGCACCCTATCAAAAAGAAAGAATATTATTACATGGTAAAATGCGTTGATCACATCTGCACCATGGGCATTCAAAGAATTTGGCGACTCCTCCACACAATTATTGAATAGAGTCTACAAAGAGATAATGTCTCCTAGTTAACTCGAATCACCTCTGCGGTGAATACTCTTTCGGATGCCGCGTTAACAACGTGAAGGTAAGACCTATAGAAGGCCTAGCAACGCACCTGATGTGCTCTACCAGAAATAATCCGTGCCTATAGGCATGATGAAAAGGCCTTGATGGACGCGTCGAGTTCCCACACCAAAATACTAGAATTCAACTCTATAAGGCCTCCACGGCAAGAGTTGAATTACGCTAGCAATGTTCCGAATTCGAGTCCGGGGACTCGAGTTTGAGTATATAGCATTGTTTTTCCCTAAGGCAGTGAACTGATCCTGATCCATCGGATGATTCAGCGACGCATATTGACAATACCTACGACACAAACTACGGCACCCGAAAGAATTTCGGATGATCATATATCCCATGCACTCAAAGACTTATAGTCTCCACCCGAATCTACGATTCGGTTGAACACTCAGGGGCTGCTAACATGGGTATACCTTACAGGTACTTGAGTTTAGCCTATATGGTCCGACCCAATAAGGAGTCCATGGTGCGAACAAAGCCCATTAAGGATTCGGGTGGCACACATAAGTTCAACTTTTGAAGGACACGACAAAGTGTAGATAGAAATTTAAAGGGATAACCCTAATCTGTAACTGACTCGACCTGCTATCCCGAGACCTATCCTCTCTATATAATGGCTGGGAGGGGCATCGAGGAGGACAATCCACACACCCTCGCATACACCTCGCTAGATTGCATCTGCGCACCCTTGTAACTTTCGACTCCCTCGTAATCAAGAGCAGACAAGCAGGAGTAGGATCCTCTACGAGGCCTAAACCTGGGTAAAACCTCGTGTCACCTTGTGTTCTTGTTTGCTAGTTGATCGATGCCTCTAGCGCTCCCCACTTCCTCGAACCTAAGTCCATCAACGATGGGCATTGATGATTTAACCCCTCGTCAAGTAGTATAGTGGTAGTGGTTGTGGTAATGGTAGTATTAGTATTAGTATAGTGGTCGTGGTAGGGGCTCGTGACGACAATGCAGAGTCAGAGATGAAGGCTCACGACGACACTTCTTCGTAGCACTGATTTGCTCCAGGACAGGAAGAAGAATATGTTTCATTATTATTAGTCCTAAAATTATGTTACTTTGAATATTTCAAGAAATGATTTATATGTTTAAATGAATCTGTACATGGTCATTTTTGCTTATAAGCATTGGAGTTACATGATCCCGCTGACGTCTGACGTTAGGGAGGGCTCGGCAATGCGCATCATATAGGGCCGATGGACGAGCGTGGCAACACGTGCCATACAGGACCGGTGGATGGGTGTGGCAATGCGCACCATATAGGGACAATGGACGGGCGCAACAACCATTTCGCTCGGTGTCCTTAATTTATTAGTGCTTTGTTGTGTTTATAGCACTGAAATAACTAGCAAGTATTTGCAGAAACTATGGAGCGTGACGAAGATCAAGAAGAGATATTGCAGGGTATGATAGTCGGTGATGATATCACCTCGCAGTATCTGAACGACCCGGTGAGGGAGTGGAGGAGGATCTCGAGTGGAGAGATGACTCCGGTGAGGGAAGATACGACTCCATCGAGCGAAGAGATGGCTCCGATGAGGGAACCTTGACGATAAAGTCTGGCGAGGTGTATAAATTAAGTCGCTGCTGACTAGATGCATTAATTGATTTATATATATATATTAATGATTCTTTCTTCTTTTAGCCCTGCAGATCGAAGCAATATACTGGAAGCAAACGAGGACCAACAAAAAGGTTGGCCCCTAATGCTAGGTTCACGATCGAAGAAGTCACTATCGATGGCGCCCCGTTTTCTCTCGAGCACAACATAAGATTATTTGTAAGTCAATGCGGAGTTATTGTTAGGGACACAATCTTAATCACCATTCGATAATGGAATAAGCCAAAGGCGAATGGAGTTATTTATGTCAAGGATATATGCAAAGATATGCTTTGGAATACGCTCATGAAAAATTTCACCCTACCGCCAGAGGTGGATCCAGAACACAAAATTATAGAGCCAACAGTCAAGGAGTGGGATCTTAGGAAGATGGCCACACAATTGAAAGACCACAAGAAAAGATTGTACAGGAAGTATGTCCTGAAAAAAATACTCCGGAGTTCACCGCAATAAATGAGAATCTAAGAGATCACTGGGACGAATTTATGGAGTACACGAAATCGGCTAAAGCTGTGAAAAGGTCAGAAATAAACAAGGAAAATGCTGCACTGTAGAAATATCACCATGTTATGGGGACAGGTGGCTACAAGGCTGCCAGACATAAGTGGGTGAAAGTTGAGAACGACCTGATTGATAAAGGTATCGAACCAGAGACGTTAGAGTGGACCGATCGGGCAAAGTCTTGGTTCTACGGGCATGTTGGGAAGTTGAACCCAGAAACAGGGAAGTGTATTTATTCAAAAGAACATATTGCAACACCTTGTGAAGACCTTAAAACTATAGTGAAGGATGTGCAAGAGGGAAAGTTCTATCCCGACAGAGAGAATGATGAGCTGACACGCACCCTTGGGAATAAAGAACACAAAGTATGAACAAGAGGCACAGAAAGCCTCGTTCCATGGAAACTTTGGTTTCCCGACGATAGGAAGAAATATCCCGATAAAAACCATTAGAGGAGAAAGGACATGGAGGCAGACCGGATGCAACATATAGAAGATACATTAACGATGCAGCAAGAGAAAATAAATGCACTTAGCCAACAAGCTACTGGCCCATCTCAGTGGGAGGATGAAGATCCTACATTCTATGCTACCGACCCATCATCTCGGAAGAAAAGTAGTGTTGCTTCAACAGAGATCTTGATTGATGATGATGCACTAACGATGGCTCGTTACTACCCTATGGATGATATCACAGGTCCAGAAAATTGCGAGTTGCATGTGATAGTTGTGAACATATCCATAAATGTGGCGGTCGGCTTTGCCTTACCTTCTGGACCTACATCAACTTACCATTGCTCTCTAGTTCCAGACTCCGCCACCTCAGCCCCGGTTGCAAAAGAGGAAGAGCACCGCCGCTTGGATGGATAGTACTACAACTACGGAGAAACCCTTAGTGGGTACAAGGAAGAAAGCCAAGAAGACTCCTGCCAAGTTACCTTACCACATGACTGATGAGGAACTCAAAAAGGTCATTGCTAAAGATGTGAACCACCATCTTGCACCGAAACAACCCCCGCCAAAACTATATATAGCACCCAAAATAGTGAAGCACTTTGTAAAATTTCTTGAGCGACCATGTCCATTAGAACCGGTATCATACAATGACTTCTCTATTATGAGGTCCCATAAGGCAAAGGTGGAGCGGTCTAGAAGTACTAGTAGAAGAGGGAAAACAATTCGCTAGCTCAGAGAATAGAAATAACAATCGTACCCCCCGCTGAACGTGTTTTCCAATGCAGATCCGGACGATGCACAACTAGTCGCATAAGCGTCTAGAGATCTTGGTATGACTGTTGGTCAATACTTAGGCATGGAAGCCGCACCCATGGCTGAAGTAGCATACAATTATGAGTACGGGAAGCCGCTCGTCAGACTAAGGAGGTCCCGCTTCTGCAAACACAATTGTGAAACTTGCATGAGTGGAATATGCAAGCCTCAATGAAAGGGGAGATCATGCTCATAGTGGCAATTAGTGAGGAGTATTACTTTCGTGGAAAGGACAAGATACACGTTGACTTCGCAGAATTATTTCAGTTATTCAATCAAGATGCCCTTGACAAATCTATCATTAGTTGCTATTGTTGCCGGGGCCCTGGTGACCAGGGTACCAAGTCCCGATGGCCGGCAGCCCCCATCTCCTTGAGATGCTGCACCCTCGTGAGCCTACTCTTGGGATTGTTCATTTGCGGTACCAAAGTTCCTGGGCAAGTGCATCACAGTACCTAAGTTGCCTGAAATTGCCGCATTTCGAAATGTTGGGCCGCCAACTATCGCGAGGGGCTATTTTGATGCAAACTCATCTCACCCCTACCAAATCCAAACATTCCGTGAAACTGCCCCGTGAAGTAGATGGTTGGGACCCTCATGTCAGTAATATTTCCATGACACGAACACCAACGCGGCAACCACGTGGTAAAACGAGGGACTAAAGGAGCATAGTGCGTTGATCAAATTCACAAATCCACTCCCTCCCTCCTTTCGCATGAACATTAGCACCGGCAGCGTCGAAATCCCCTCTCCAACTAGAATGATCTCTTCGGGCATTTGACTTCTGGCGCCAAGTTTCTGTGCCTACTCGCTGCTACCGAGCTCTAATGCCGAATGTCGTGCCAGCCATTGAGACGATCTATCCTGCCTCTACCGCCGACGAGCTGAGCAGCGCGAAGGATGGCAGATCCATTTGCCGAGGAAGAAGTACTTCTAGATAATTCACCTTGAGCTACTCTTCTCTTTGCTATTCGCACTACCTATAACTGCTAGCTGGCTATTGGCATTATAGAGATAGATCGAACATAGAATTGTTTGCTGGAACGATGCTGACAAACAATTCTTATCTTTTGTTCCCAATTTTCTGTCAAGTAGGATCTCTGCTAAACCCAAATACACGGTTATGGTCACCCTCTGCGTCTACCACATTAAATTAGCAGATGGGAAGAGCAGGTGGAATCAAGCTAGCTGTCTGAAGATGGAAGTAGTGCATGTGCAGTTATGCACTATCCCTAGTATGGTTGCTGCTATGCGTGAACTTGCTGAAATGGGGCCGGAGCAGACTGCATGGTTCAGCTTCATTGATGAACGAGGCTTCAAGGTTCCTATAGCGTGTGACAGTCAGCTAATTGGGTTGATGAAACAGTATGCTGGGCTTCACGTGGTTATGCTGACTTGAAACATACTGGATGTGGAAGCTCCTGCTACTAGGAGTCACCCAACTATTATTGGATAGGGTGGTCTAACTCGAACCCCTGCTGTTGTTGAGCAAAATGTGGTTCCTCGTCTGCGACATGCTTTTGTCAGGCAACCTCCTCGTAGGAGTCCCCGTATTGCCGTTATGGAAAACTCTGATCTGGAATCTGCTGGTATTGGTCGTCCCCGTGGTGTTGTTGCTTCGGGTGCTGCTAACCCTATCCATGTCGCTGTTGAGCAAACTAAGGCTTCCGGAGGCTGCCTCACTGTTGTTGCCAAGACCACTACCTTGTGTGCTGCTCCTCCTAGAAACCGTCCTCAAGTTGTGTGAACTCGTGCTCTGGAATCTGCTGGTACTGGTCGTCCTCGTGTTGTTGTTGATATGGCTGATGTTGATCCAATCCCTGCCGATGTTGAGCAAACTAAGGCTTCTAGAGGTTGCCCCACTATTGTTGCAAAGACTGATGCCTTGTGTCCTCCTCAAACCTGTGCTCAGGTTCAACGAGCTGCTAGTCTGGAGCTAGTTCATGGTCTGGACTCTGCTAGCACTCGAAACACTGTTGTTGTGGGAACTGCTCCTGATCGTCGATGTGGCATGGCAACAGCTGATCCTATTGTGGCTGCCGTTAGAAGAGGCCCTGCCTGTCCACCATGTAATGTAGCTCCCGTTGCTAAGGGCCCTCGCCTTGCTCCTGGTCCTGGTACTTCCACCGAGGTTGATCCAGCTAACGATGACGCTGGTGATGGCGACGGTGGCATTGTGGCTGGGTCTGATGGTGTTGCTCCACCTCTCGAGCCTCTTGGAGGTTTCTATCCTGCAAAACCTGATGATGGCAAAGTAATCGTTCGTATCGGTGTCGCGGATGATACTGCAAAATTCCTCGGCAGATATGATCCTGAAGTGGTAGAGTTATCTGACCTGGTGGCATCATTACATGTGAAGGTGCTGTGGGGGTCCTCCCAGGAAGCACGTTTGTTATATTTTGGTTACAGGAGCAAAAAGGCTATCGAAGTGAAAGATACCAGGGATTTAGTCATACCGTTTACAAGGAAACATTATAGAGGTGAAGTGTACTTCCACTTGATAGTGCAAATGGTTGGAGAGGAATTGGATCTCGACAATAGAGATGATGGACTTTTAGAAGGCATGCGTGACCTGATCCATGGCATCACTAGGGCTGGTGCGACTGAGGGTAGCTTCAAACAGAGGAGCGTATAAGAGGAGCAGGAAGAGCATCCGCAGAAAGGGCACCCCGAAGAAGAACGTCACCAAGGAGACCACGCTGGAGAAGAGGATGCCCAAGAGTCGCATGAAAAAAGGCACCACGCCGCAGAGTACACCCCTGAGATCCAGTCAAAATGCCGCACCGAACAGTAGCAGCAAAAACGCTAAGAGGGTTAGCATGGCGGTGAACACTCCCAGGAGTGGTAGCAAAGAGGTGAAGATGGCCAGCACAGAGGCTACCACACCTAGTGGGAGCATAAAAAAATACTAATTTGGAGCAGAACATGCCGCTGAGGTTAGGCAATAATGCCAGCACAAAGGAGAACACGCCCAATAGTAGCAGCAAAAGGGCTAATTTGGAGCGGAACACGCCACTGAGGTCAGGGAATAATGCCAGCACGAAGGAGAACACGCCCAATAGTAGCAGCAAATGGGCTAATTCGAATAAGAACACGTCGCTGAGGTCAAGCAATAATGCCAGCGCCCTGGAGCCAACACCTGTGAGGGGGGCAGGAAGGAGATCACACCCAAGAGCGGCAGCAAAAAGCCTAGTTCGATGGGGAATGGAACACAGATGTCAAGCCCGACTGATACCATCATGAAAGATTACATCAGGAAGGAGGATGTACACATGAAGCGCAAGAGGGTTCTGTACAGTCAAGATGAATTTGATTCTAACTGTTGTTTGTCTACAGAAGTACCTAGGATGCATGCAAACGTAAGACCACCCCATGTGGTTGCAGCAGAACCAACCGAGTGTGTTGGAGAAAACAGAGTTGCCGGTGAGGTGGATTGGGGCAATGTTCCAGTCCATCCGGGTGGAGACGATGGTACAGCCCCACCCATGGGAGTCAATATGATGTGTGCAGTACTAGGCACTAGAGATGATGGCCGGGATTCTGAATCAGATGAAGAAGAAGGCATTGTAGAGGATCAAGAATCTGGTGATGATGAAATAGACGAGGAACTTAATGATGAGGCTGGTATTCTAGTCGATGATTTGGGTGTTGAAGTAGAAGAAATGAAACATGACCACGAGTATCCTATAATTTCGGTCGGCACCGAGTTTACGAGCATGCATGAGTTAAGGATGTTGTTCCGGCATTTTTGTATCAAGGGGGAGTTCGACGTTTATCGACTGAAGAACACTGCCCAGAGGTATGAGGTCGTTTGCAAGTTAACGTGGATGAATGGACGGGCCGAGGTACATTGTCCATGGAGGATCATAGCAAGAGGCTTACCTGCATCGAAGGCAATTAGGGTACTGGGGCAATGAATGCAGCAAACCATTAGAACTTTCTCTATTTTCACTCTATAACTATAATTGTTGTGCGATATCTTTCTGGCAACTAGTCGACTCCTCTTATCTTTTAAATGAATCTGTGTTGCAGGTGAACAAAATGGGCCCTCCACACATGTGTCCGACAGGCAGCAAACTGAAATACTCAATGGCTCATACGGAGTGGGTGGCTATACAAGCTATGTCCATACTAAAGGATAACCCTAAGGAGACCGCGAAGAATATTCAGACTAGCCTCGGTTCTAAATACAACATTGTCCTACCATATTACACGGTTTGGAAAGGTAAAGAGAAAGTTCTAGGGGTCTTGCACGAGGATTGGACCAATAGCTTCAGGATGCTGTACAACTTCAAGGCAGAGGTACAAGCTAGGTGTCTGCGGAGTGTTGTGGAGATTGACATCGAATCAGTACGTGGTAAAATATATTTCAAAAGATTTTGCATGGCGCTTAAACCTTGCATCCAGGGATTCAAGGACGGTTGTAGGCCATATCTGAGTGTAGACATCACTGTCCTAACTGGAAAATGGAAAGGCTGCCTGCCATCTGCCACAACACTTTATGGTTACAACTGGATGTTCCAAGTGGCATTCAGGCTGTTTGAAACAGAAACAGAGGAAAACTAGGTTTGGTTTATGAAGCAGCTCAGGAGATCAATAGGACACATGGATCCATTTGCTATATCCACGGATGCATGCAAAGGGCTGACGAATGCAGTGAATGAGGTGTTTGATACGTCCAAAACGTATCTACTTTCCTGAACACTTTTGTTATTGTTTCTCCTCTATACTTGGGTGATTTGGATACAACTAATGCGGACTAACACTGTTTTCAGCAGAATTGCCTTGGTGTCTACTTTTTGTGCAGAAAATCAACTATTAGGAAAAATCCCAGAAAATATGCCAAAAATCCTATTTCACCCGAAGACTCCAGGAGCCAGAATACGAGACGGAGAAGAGCCAGGGGTGGCCACACCACTGGCCTTGGCGGCCAGGCCGTGCCGTGCTGTGGTGTGGGCCCCAGCACCCTCGGCCTCTCTTCTCCTATAAGGAGCCTTCTAACCTAAAAACTTCGGGGGGTTCGACGTTTTTCCAGAAGGAGTTCCGCTCCGTTGCCACCACCAGATTCCACGAAACAGCACTAGAAACTCCGTTCTGGCACCCTGCCGGGACGAGGAATTGGAGGAGATCATCGCCATCATCATCAACATTGCTTCTCCATCGACCATCCATGTTTCCCCTATCTATGAGTGAGTAATCCCCCGCTGTAGGCCATAGGGATGGTAGGGATTGGATGAGATCGTTCATGTAATGGCATCAGATTGTTAGGGCATGGTGCCTAGTATCTTTTATTAGTGCTTTATGACTTTGTTGCGACTTGTTGTGCTTAATGCTTGTCACTAGGGCCCGAGTGCCATGATTTTGGATCTGAACATGTTATTGATTCATTATGATAGTATTGTTTATGGTCTTATCTGCAAGTTGTATACACACGTTGTTGTCCGAAACCAATGGCCCCGAAGTGACAGAAATCGGGATAACCGGAGGGAATGGGTTTGATGTGAGGATCACATGTGTTCACAGAGTGTTAATGCTTTGCTCCGGTGCTCAATTAAAAGGAGCACCTTAATTGCCAGTAGTTCCCTTGAGGCCCCGCTGCAAACGGGCTGGCAGGACAAAAGATGTTGTGCAAGTTCTCATTGCGAGCACGTTTGACTATATATGGAACACATGCCTAGGATTATCGAGTACCTGGATGCTTTATCTTATTTATCTGCAATTTCCCTATGTTCTGATTTCTATGTGAATTGTCTTGTCCATGCAATGCCCGTCCATCCATCCCTATGCCTACCGCACTCGAATCCCACTGTTTACTGCTATTGTCACTGCTATCTTTACTTTACTACTACTGTTACTTTGCTATTCCTACTACAAAATTGTTGCTACTGATAAATTGCTGTGAGCAAGATTGTTTCTAGGTGCAGCTGAATTGACAACTCAGTTGTTAAGGCTTATAAATATTCTTTGGCTCCCCTTGTGTCGAATCAATAAATTGGGTTTCACTTCCCTCGAAAATACTGTGATACACCCCCTATACTTGTGGATCATCAAGACTATTTTCTGGCGCCGTTGCCGGGGAGCATAGCTTTATTTATCAAGTTCACTTGGATTCCCTATTGTTCACTACTATCCATCCATCATGGGTAAGTCTCGTGATGGCAAGGTTCCTATTTTACCATCCACTACAAGAAGAGGTATGGTTCTGAACACCGCTATTGCTCTTGATTCACCATCTGTTATGAGTAAGTTCCTTACACCACCACATACACATGCTAGACACACTGATACTACTGCTGAATCTGAAACTTCTGATGCTTATGGTGCTGCTTCTACTGTGCTTGATAAGAGTGGTTCATTAGGTCCTTTCCTAGATGCTACGATTGCTAGAAATATAGATGGAATTACCAAAACTCCTAATGAAGACACTACCACACTTGTTAGTTCACCTGAGTCTAGTGAAAGTTATGATATTGAAGATGGTTATGTTGAGATGACCGACGAATTTATTAAAGAATGTAAGAACACCCATGATAGGAGCGCTGCTAAGAATCTCCTTGAGAGGCATACTATTAGACCCAAATTGTCTCCTATTGCTAAGTTTGCTGCTTCTCCCATAAACATTATAGATGAAGATTATGATTTCTCTCTTGATCTATCTTACATAGCTATTGTCGAGAAAGAACCTTTTTGTGGGACTAAGAATGAAAGTGCGGTAGCACATATGAATGAACTTTCTACCATGAGTGGCTTGTTTTCTGATGATATTAAGATGCATACTTACTTTGTTGCCAAGATTTAACCCTTTTCACTAAAAGGAGAAGCTAAAACTTAGTTTAGTAATTTACCTCCTGGATCTATTGATAGCCCTGAGTGCTTGATTAGTACTTTCCTGCAGAAATATTTTCCTCCTAGTGCTAGACATGCTATTTTGCAGGAACTTTTTGATTTTAAACAGGGACAAAAAGAGGTATTTCCTGAATCTTGGGCAAGGTTTTGTGCTTTGATTCATGCACAAGCTGGAAGTCCATTACCTAAGAATGAGCTTCTTGATATATTTTATAATGGACCAACAGAGGAATCTAGGACATACCTAGATAGTTGTGTTGATTGTGTTTTCAGGAATAGGACTCCTAAGGAAGCTGAGGAATTAATGGCTAAAATAAGTAAGAACTATGAAGATTGGACTCCTCTGAAACAAGTTATACCTGAAGTAATTGTACCTGAACCATCTATTCCGGTGCCTATTCCAACATCAAAGAAGAGGGGAGTTATTGAATTAAATGATGAAGTGATGAAGGAAGCTAAGAAATGTCTTAAGGAGAAGGGAATTAAAGTTGCAGATGTCAAGAATTTACCTCCTATAGAAGAATTATGTAAGCCTATTCCCTACTCATCCACTATTGAGGTACACTCTCTCCAACACTTTGATGAAGGTGATATCCCTTACTCTAAACCTCCTGATCAATGCTTAGAAGAATTTGATATCTTTATTGTTAAGCAAGATAACTTTAATAAAAGGGTGCAAAATCATCTAATGGAAAACACTAGAGCTATTGTTGAGTTGAAAGATATTGTGGAAAGAACCTCTAATGATGTTAAAATGATTGTTAAACACTTTCAAATGGTTCAAACTCAAATAGATCAACTCGTTAAAGTGCAAAACGACTTGCTAGTTAATGCTGCTAAAGAAAAACATGCTTATGAAATTAGAACTAGAAGTGGTGCTGCTACCCAGGATCCTCTATGTCCTGAGGGGCATCCCAAAAGAATTGAGCAGGATTCTCAACAAGCTGAAAATAGTGGTTCTACTCGTAAGAAAAGGAAAAAGAAACATAAAACTATTGTAGAACCCTCTGAATCTGCTATAGATCCTAATAGTATATCTATCTCTGATGCTGAAACTGAAAGTGGTAATGAAGAAAATGAAGTTCCTAATGAAGAAAAAGTTGAAGAAGAACCTAAAAACCACACTAAGAATACTAAATACACCAAAGAAGATTTTATTGCTAAGAAACATGGTAGTGAAAGAGAACTTTGGGTCCAAAAACCTATGCCTTTCCCTGATAAGAAACACAAGTCAAAGGAAGATGAACATTATAATAAGTTTTGTGAGTGGATGAAGCCTTTATTCTTGCAAATTCCTTTGACTGATGCTATTAAATTGCCTCCTTATTCAAAGTATATGAAGGACATTGTCTCGAATAAAAGGAAGATCCCTAATGAAGAAATTTCTATTTTGCTTGCTAATTATTCGTTCAATGGTAAGGTTCCTAAGAAACTTGGAGACCCAGGGATTCCAAATATCCCTTGCTCTATTAAGAATAGTTATGTTAGAACTGCTTTGTGTGATTTGGGAGCTGGAGTTAGTGTTATGCCTTTCTCTCTCTATAAGAGGCTTCAGCTTGAAAAATTGATACCAACTGATATATCTTTGAAAATGGCTGATAAATCTACCACTATTCCTGTGGGTATATGTGAGGATGTACCTGTTCAGGTGGCTCACAATTGCTTAATATTAACTGATTTTGTTGTGCTTGAAATGCCTGAAGATGATAATATGTCTATTATTCTTGGGAGACCTTTTCTTAATACTGCAGGAGCTGTTATTAATTGTAATCAAGGAAAGGTGACTTTCAATGTTAATGACAAGGAACATACTGTTTATTTCCCCAAGAAGATTGAAAGGACTTATGGTTTGAATTCAATTGAACATGTTGAGGGCATTTAAGTTGGAGAAATATATTGTCCCGTACCAAGAGAAAAATTTGAAACTATTATGATTGAGACCATTGCTATCAAGGTTGAGGTAACATAATCATTGGTGGGATACAAAGTTTTGTCTCATATGCAATTTTTTTGGTAGCAAGACTTGATCAACCTTGTTAACAAAAGGATTCCATTGAACAAAACAATGTTTTCATTATGATTATCTCCGTTTATTTCTATCCTTTGCATTTTAGTTTTTGCTTTCGTTTAGCTTTCTTTTTGTTGTTAGTTGCTTGCATGTGAGAGTGTCTTAGAACTTCTATAGTTCTAGCTTTGTTTTGTCCTTGCATCATGTTTCCAAAAAAAACTCTTTCTGTCAGAAAATCATTCTTCTATTTCTGAAAAATGCCCAAAAATAAAGTGTCTCAAAAAATTCCATAAAATTCATATTAAATTTTTATGTGAAAAAAGGGGCAGAGGAGTACCTGGGAGGTACCAGGGGGACCCACCAGGCAGGCACACCACCTGGTGGCGCGGCCAGCCCTGGGTGGCGCCATGCCCTGGTGTGGGCCACCCCTGGACCCCACTAACTCTCTCACCTGCCACTTTCTTCTCTCTCCCGAGTAAGCTCTAGTTCATTGCTCAAAATCGCGTTCTTGCTGTGCTTTCTCTCGATTTTTTTGATCTCCTTGCTCAGCCCATCTTTCTTGCTGAAATTTGGAGCATTTGTTCCCTGGTATGTGACTCCTCCCCTTGTCCAAGTAGATTTGTGTTTAGTGGATTATATCTTGAGTATTTTTCTGTTGTAGGTGACTGGTTATGAGAGCTTGTAAGCTTGTTTGATGCTTAGAGATATAGTTTTGATGTATGTTTAGGCCTCTTGCAAGTCCCTATGAGTAGAATCCTTCATTTTATTTACTTTGCAGTCACTTGTTTAATAGGTGTTTAAATTTCAGAATAGAAGATGAGTGAACACCACCTAAACCAACATGAGCTTTGGGTACCTGAGGTCATGAAGGTCCACCGGGAGGAGGAAGTTTTTCCCTCCATTTATCCATGCTCTGAGTTCATGAGAGCTGCAGGAATTCTACAAGATTTCCACACTTTGGTTTCTAATGTAGGGTTAGAGCACTTTTTGGAAGATGAACCTTGTCAATTTGTGAAGCTAACCATGTCTGTGGTGCAGGATTTCCAATTTAGTCACTCTTTGCCTAACCCCATGGTCCATTACAAAATTTACAATATTGTTGTCAACCTTTCTCTTGATGATTTTTGTGCAGCTATTAAGGTACCTCAATGGGGATCACGTAGGAAGATTAAGGAGAGACCTGAACCACTCATGGATTTATATGCAGAAATTTGCCAAGGGAGTAGCTTCTCGAAGGAGAGTGGAAAAATCTGTAACATTCATCTTCCCTCCATTCGCTACTTTGCCTACTTTATTGCCAAGTGTGTTCTTGCTAGGAAAACTGCCAATAAGTTATCTTTGTTTGATCTAGCATTTATCTCTGCTGCTCTTAAACGAGATAGGTCTTACAACTTAGGTGCTTTGATAGCTTTCCGTCTTACTGCTAACCGTGAGAAAGGTGGAATTTGTGGAGGCTTCATTGCTTCTCGTTTACTAGCATTGCATGGTTTAGTGCCTCATCATCTAGACCTACATTTTCCCATAGAAAGGCTTGATCTTAATTCCATGATACAGCATAATTTTTTTCCTCGTGGGCTAGTATGAGTGAGTTATCTTATGAAATAACCTTTCTCAAAGCTGGTTGGAGAAAGAGCAAGTCTAAGCGTGTTGTTCTTTTGCCTGCACCTGTTTTGTTTAACCTTGATAACTGGGAAGGATGGTCCCTCACTGAGGAGGAGCTTGACATGTACTTGGGAGAGCTCTCCCAATAGGAGCAGGACACTAGAAGGGAGGTCACGGATGATTCGGTCCAGCCCTCGAATGAGGGAGAGTCTTCATATCAGCAGCCTGCTTATGAGTGGGGAGCTTCTTCTTCTTCCCATGGGCCCAACTACGACCATTCTTATCAAGATCCGCCTGCTTGGAACCCCTATTTGTACATGGATTGATACCCACTTAGGCCAAAAGCCTAAGCTTGGGGGGAGGTACGCCGACACCGCACTCATCTTCATATCATGTTGCGTCGGTACTTTGTATATTCATGTTTTCGTTCTCTTTTTAGTTTTCGTTCTTCTTTTGCTTTTGTTTTCTAAAAACACAAAAAGACCAAAAATATTTCTGTTGTTTCTCTTTGGTTTGCTTCTTATTTTTGCCTTGGTTTGTTTTTCCCTTTTTGCTTTGTTTAAACCATTCGAAAAATCCAAAAAGATTTTGCTTTGCTTGTTTTTCCCTTTTGGTTCTTGTTTAAAAATCGAAAACACCACAAATATTTGTCGTTCTTCTTTGGTTTTGTGAGTTTGCTATAGGGTTCAGCAGTCCTCAGTGGAATATTGGTCTCATATTATTATTCAAGCCACACAAGTGAAGAGCAATAATGAGGATCAATGACAACTTGAGGCATGGTAAGAGGCTGGTAACGAACTCTATTTGTTTTCATTTTTGTACATATACTCATTACTGTGGGCATGCTTAGTCTGTTCATGTAGGGTGTATGTTATCTTTTGATGCTTAGTAGTTCTTGCTTTCGTATGATTAGCTCCAGCTCGCTAATAATTTGTAGCATGTCTTATGAATGTTTGCTCGCATTGCTCTATTCATAAATTGGTATGACACCGCGGTATCCTCCTATGAATGTTTCATTTGATTGACTTGGCACATGCTCACGCATGCACATGACTGTAATAATCAGTTAAGCCTCGATGAATTATTTTGCCTTGAGGATCTTGAATCACTTTCATGCCATGAGTAGTCCTGTTTTGTTGCAAGCATGATAATGACAGCTATTGCTCTCTCGTTTGTTGCTCCCTTACTATTTCTAGCCTTCACTTTTACTGAGTATGTTTTACTCAAGTTCCCAACTCCCTAAACCAAATATTTCCAAAGTGTCCACCATACCTACCCATTAGCATCATTTGCTACTTCCGTGCATATTCATTATGCCTTGTTTTCTTCCGAATAAAATGTTTGCTTGTTATGAGAAAGTTAGTTAGTAAAGCTCTCACGAACTTGATGGCGCACTTTATTTTCTTGCACTAAATAAACCTGAACCATTGCGTCCTTCTTTGTTGCGCATATGCTTGCGCTTTATGAGTTGAAGTTAGCAGAACCATGTATCATGGGGACCGCTTTCAACACTTCATTGGTACTTTGTTCCTAGTAGATATCATGTTCTTTTGCTTATGGATCTCGGCGGTGTGAAATAAAAGTGGAACTTGTAAGATCATGGAGTTTGTATGTATGTTAGAGAAACGCCTGGGCCGCTAGCCTAAGCCATGCCTAATCATGGTGGAAACTTGCAGCATAACCATAATGAGCATTCTATGAAGCATCCTCAATAAAAATCTATGCACATAGTAAATAAAAAGATCGCCGACATGTTTATTGTCTCCTTGCCTTGTTATTTTGATTATGGGACAGCTCCCATGTCATGTGCAAGGGGTACCCCGTTGGCGGTTCTCTATGATACGTATATACTTACAATGACAAGAGCTTACTTGTGACTGAAGTTGAGTAGCATGAGGATCGGTCTTCATAAGTAAGGGGCATGAGACTTCGATTTATAACTTGTCAAGCATATCCTCTTAGTTGTGTCACTTTAACCTTAACCATTTAAAGATGCTTATGATAGGGGCAATGAGAGCTCAAAGCTAACGAGTACCATACTTTCAGCATTTGGAAGCCTTTCAAAATTATTCAAAACCTTTTTCTTTACTTGTTGAGTCTCCATTTATTCTTTTAGCACCTTCTTGAGAGCATAGTTGTCATTCTTTGTGTTTGTTCCATTACTTGATTATTTGTGTTATGACTTTGATGCTTGTATCCTTGATATCTTTACTTCTAGTCATCACTTGAACTTCAAAGGTGCCTTGATATTCATAATCAAAGGCAAGCGAGATACCACTCTATCATACCTTTCTATGAGCATTGTAATGTTGCTTATGTTTGTGCCTCATGCTACTTATTATTCTTGAGTTGGAATCTCTTCATAGCTTGCAATGACTGTTAAGTAGACTCAGTTGCATACTCTTTATTATGAACTGTTTAAGTAGTTGATCGCATTGCTGAGAATATTTACATCTTGTGAAGCAAATGTGTTCGTGAAAGTTCTTTTATCGCACTCAGTTTTCAACTGAATTGCTTGAGGACAAGCAATAAGCTAAGCTTGGGGCGAGTTGATAGGTCCAAAACGTATCTACTTTCCCGAACACTTTTGCTATTGTTTCTCCTCTATACTTGTGTGATTTGGATATAACTAATGCGGACTGATGCTGTTTTCAGCAGAATTGCCTTGGTGTCTACTTTTTGTGCAGAAAATCAACTATCAGGAAAAATCCTGGAAAATATGCGAAAAATCCTATTTCACCAAGACCTGTGAGCCGAATACGAGACGGAGAAGAGCCGGGGGTGGCCACACCACCCGGGCGCTGAGCCAGAAGGCCAGCCGTGGGGTGGTGGGCCCCCCAGGCACCCCCTCAGCCTATCTCTTCTCCTATAAGGAGCCTTCTAACCTAAAAACTTCGGGGGGTTCGACGTTTTTCCCGAAGGAGTTTCGCTCCGCCGCCACCACCAGATTCCACGAAACAGCACCAGAAACTCCGTTCTGGCACCCTGCCAGGACAAGGAATTGGAGGAGATCATCGCCATCATCATCACCATCGCTTCTCCATCGACCATCAATGTTTCCCCCATCTATGAGTGAGTAATCCCCCGTTGTAGGCCATGGGGATGGTAGGGATTGGATGAGATCGTTCATGTAATGGCATCAGATTGTTAGGGCATGGTGCCTAGAATCTTTTATTAGTGCTTTATGACTTTGTTGCGACTTGTTGTGCTTAATGCTTATCACTAGGGCCCGAGTGCCATAAATTCAGATCTAAACATGTTATTGATTCATTATGATAGTATTGTTTATGGTCTTATCTGCAAGTTGTATACACACGTTGTTGTCCGGAACCAATGGCCCCGAAGTGATAGAAATCGGGATAACCGGAGGGAATGGGTTTGATGTGAGGATCACATGTGTTCACAGAGTGTTAATGCTTTGCTCCGGTGCTCTATTAAAAGGAGCACCTTAATTGCCAGTAGTTCCCTTGAGGCCCCACTGCAAACGGGCTGGCAGGACAAAAGATGTTGTGCAAGTTCTCATTGCAAGCACGTTTGACTATATATGGAACACATGCCTAGGATTATCGAGTACCTGGATGCTTTATCTTATTTATCTGCAATTGCCCTATGTTCTGATTTCTATGTGAATTGTCTTGTCCATGCAACGCCCGTCCATCCATCCCTATGCCTACCGCACTCGAATCCCATTGTTTACTGCTATTGTCATTGCTGTCTTTACTTTACTAGAGCCGTTACTTTGCTATTCCTACTACAAAACTGTTGCTACTAATAAACTGCTGTGAGCAAGATTGTTTCCAGGTGCAGCTGAATTGACAACTCAGTTGTTAAGGCTTATAAATATTCTTTGGCTCCCCTTGTGTCGAATCAATAAATTGGGTTTCACTTACGTCGAAAATACTGCGATACACCCCTATACTTGTGGGTTATCAGTGTTCCCGCAAGCTGGAGGTAGAGAATGCCATGCCCATATGATGCTCAACTTGTACTCACACTACACAGGCATCGTATTTCGTTACGTGTTTCCTGCTGCTAGAGCTTACAAACCTAGTAGCAGCGAATATTTCATGAGCAAGATTTTTGCGGAAGCCCCTGAACTTCCAGAGTACTTAGCCATCCATCATTCACAGCTATGGAAGAGGAGTCAATTCAAACCGGACATCAAAGTTGATTACATAAACAACAACAACCTTGCAGAATGCCTGAATAAGTGGGTGAAGGACATAAAAGTGCGTCATGTTCATATCTTGATGGACATCATACGTGGTATGATCATGAAGCTGTTAAATATAAGGAGAGAGATCGGTAGGAGACTTAGAGGACATATGCTACCGCCAGTTGTACAACAACTGCACAAGAGAAGCCGAGGACTTTCTCATCTTAAGGTTCTCACGTCAACCAGCTGCAGCTGTGAGGTGGTCGATATGTCCAAGAGTGGCAAAAGGAATGTTGTGAACATCCAGCTGCGAGAATGCAACTGCTTGGAGTGGCAGCATACCGGCAAACCTTGCGACCACGCCTTGGCCTTCTT
Source organism: Avena insularis (assembly GCA_023614405.1). Classification (NCBI taxonomy): domain Eukaryota; kingdom Viridiplantae; phylum Streptophyta; class Magnoliopsida; order Poales; family Poaceae; genus Avena; species Avena insularis. The sequence continues at coordinate 256,504,730 of CM042690.1, read as the reverse complement.
GGTGAAGAAAAGAACTCTACCACATTTGGATCAGTATTTGTCAGACTACTACTCTATGGAAAAGTTCAGAGCTGCGTACGCTGGATCCGTCGAGCCATGTACAGACCCATCTCAGTGGCCTCAAGTCCAACTGCCTTTCGAGCTTTGCCAGCTAGTTAAAAAAAGGGGTAGAGGAAGACCTCAGGTGAATAGGTTTAAGAATTTTCTCGAGAAGAAGGGTTCGGCTTTTTGTGCTACCAAGAAGGGCAAAAACAGATGCAAGACCTGCCATCTTATAGACCATAGAGCAGCGGGCTCTCCCCTTAATGCTCCCAAACCTAGGTATGAGATGGTACATTCACAAAAAAATTGATTATAGTCTGTAGATATAAGGTAGTAATCCATGTACTATTTTTTTACAGGAAGTGCAAGGTAAGAAACAAGACAGTCGACTCAGTGATTTTGCTGCGGGAAGATAACCAAAACGAGTGGAGTGATGATGTTGGACAAGATTCTGGTGCTAATTGGCCTAACTTCCCTCGACCCGGAGATGCAGGGTACGTGAAGGTAAGAAAATTGGCACCCAAGAAGAGGAAGAAGGCAGGATATGAAGAAGCTAGTGGACGTGAAGGCAAGAGGAAGAAAGTTGGCACCCAAGCAGAGAAAGAAGGCTAGTAGTGTAGAAGCCTAATGATGTATTGAACTTGAACCTATATATGTAGTTTGGTTAAACTCTGCAGTTGTGTGCATGTAACTTGTCGGGCGAAACAATCTACCTCTCGTACTCGGAGTAAAATGTATCCCGACTTAAGGATTGGATACGGCCGAGGCCACTAGTTGAATCCAAAATTATGACTGTGCCACTACTATCTGAACAATCGTGATAGCTGAGCGGTTAAGGGGTCTCCAAAATCGGTGGGTGTTAGTGGCATAGACATGAATTATTTATAGGCGCTTAATAAATCCCTGCTATTGCCATTACACTTATGATAATTTTCTGGGTTGAAAAACAAGTTCTAAGCTGGCTGCTACACTCCACGAAGCAGCAACTTATTTCAGCTGCTGGACAACGGCATGGCAACATAAACTGTAAATGCAACAGATAATGCCCAGATAATGAGGAAATTGTTTCCACTATCTGGCCTAATCTTGAGCCCGTCTATCTCACCACCTCCCTGCCCCTGCCTCCCCTGCACCTGGCAAAGCTCCCGGATCTCTCGCTCCATCGCTCGAATCTCCTCTTTCTTGTCCCACATAGCATCATGCAGATCCTGAACAAGCTCTTTGTGAAAACTTGTCAGTGGCTTTTCAATCCACACAAACTTGTCACAGCCAGTCCCCCTCCCTTCATGCGAAGTAGATCGAAGGAAACAAAAAAAAGAATTACATTACGCTTTTGGATCCGGGTTACCATTGTACCTACAGTAGGAACTTACCGCTCTGATGCTGTAGTTGATGAATTTTCCTACAGTATTTTTGTCAGTCCATGAAATCCATCTCGACATCTTCTCATCGCACAAACACAGCATATCGGGGTAGTAACTATAGGGCGCCCTTCGGTACCTGATGGGGGCACCCGCCTGACGGTGTTGAGCCAACCCTGATTCCGCCCGAGATGAACTGCATGAGGTGCGAGCCATGAGCAAGGGGAGTGAGGGCAGAGGAAAGAGGAGCCTTTGGATGTTAGGGTAGGGGTGAAGCGTGATTTATCCCCACTTAATAACTCGGGCAGGATCCTACCATCCACATTCGGCTGATAGGTGGGGGACCTAGCGTGCGGACTTGACAATCAAACCTCGCGCCTTCGTGGTTCAAAGGCCCTCTCGCGCGCATGGGACGAAATTTTTTGGCACCTTGCCCGCGTACATATCACTGGGAGGCCTTGCTCAAGAACCAGACACGCCTGGCCCACACTCTTACTCCCTCCTAGGAACTTGTCATGACTCTCGCTAGTAGATCCATCCTCTCCACCGCTTCTGGTAGGGCTCGCCGCGGCGGATCCACCCCAAGATCCTACCGTCATAGTATCAAATGGCCATGGTTTCTTTAGAGTAGCAACGACGCCACGTCTCTGAGCTCGGCCCCTCCTACCTGTAGAAGGACTGATGCGGCTTCGAGCTCGAGCAGGAGCCGCCAGGCGCGACGGCGCTCGGTCCACGCTAACCCCGTCACCTTCGTGATTGTCGATTCCGATGTGGAGGACGACGGGGACAAAGTTGTGCAGAACTCCATTGTTGCCTCCTTGGGGAAGGGCAAGCCACGAGCGGGAGTGGATGTTGCTGGAAAGGGCACGGTGGTGTCACCAATCAAGGTGGACTCCGATGACAGCGCTGTGATGTGGGTTTAGATGTTGTTTAGGATGGTTGCAATTTCGGTTGTGTTTAGTGCGAGTACAATTATTGTAATGGGTTTGTCGAGCTATATTGAGAAATATGTGTAATAGCAGCGTGTGAGTGCTTCCACTTTAGAAATTTTGTCTGTGCCATTTGCATGTTGCATTATCAACGTAGATTACATGTAAACAATCCAATGAAAATCAGATTACAACCATCACATGGGAGTGGCAGGATAAAAGAGAAGTGGGGACAGTGGATTTGAGGGGAAGGAAGAGAAGTAAGGGGGCGTGACACTGGCAGGTGGGGCCACGGAACACGTGACACTGACATGCGGGAGTGGGAGCACGCGGTATTGCCACTCTGTCCAGAGCAAGCAAACTTTGCAACATGACAACAACAAGCTGATTGGACCAATAACTCGTCGAATTATTAAGGAGTACTAAAAAAACTACAACTGGGGTACATTCGCACAACACGTATGCTTTACGCACCTGAGCATCGCTTAAGTCTAACAGTAATGACAACATAAGTACTACATTTCCCTGTCGGTCTTCTCGATACAAATGTAGAAATGCATCTGCCTGTTCGGTCCAGCACCGACAAGGTACTGAGATGGCACACATAGGATTGACCTTAGGTCCGCATACTCCACCTCCCGCAGCGTTGGGTAGCACGGCGCCTCGGCTAGCACAAGAGTGCTATCGGACGATGGCGGCTAGGCGTTCGACCACATGCGCACCATATATAGGGGCCAGGCGCACGAGACCGACTTGACGCATACCGCACACATGAAGGTGGGCCCAGCTCTGGTTCCCGGAACACTGGCGGTGATGGTCAGGACAAAAACAGAGCCGTCCCTCCCCCCAGAAAATTAGCCGGCAGCGTGCCGAGTCAGTGAACGACACCTGCTCTTGGAGAAGTTGGGCTTGCCTGTACGAGATCCTAATCACTTCGATCAAGTACTCCTCTGCAAGGTGGACGACAAGCTCTGCCGGCGGGCCGATGTAGTTGCAGCCCAGCTTCGTGCAGGAGCACGCGCCGTGCGGGCACGCAAGCTCGTGGAGCGGGAGCTCGTGGTAGGAGTAATGTTGAAAGCATCCTGGGTGGGAGCACACGAGTGGGAACGTCGCTTCAAAGTTGCGCGCGAGGATCTCTAGATTCTTGGGCTGTAGCATCTTCCACATCTGAACTTCGTCGAGAAATCGGAAAAAAGATCAGCAGTTAGATCGGCGAATAGCAGGAATATGTAGGATAAATTCAAAAGCTTGTAAAATGATTTCTTAGCATGAAGGTAGCAACCCGAATTAGCGGATGTCATCCGGGCACAGCGCACAAAAGCCGGTGGCGTCGTCCGGGCATAATGACGTGTGGTGGATGAGGGAGAGGGGGCTGCGGAGTAGATGTGCTCACTCACAAGCTCTATGATATTACTAGTAGGCTATAGGGGAGTGGAAATAATAGTAATATAAGTGAAAATGTAAGCACGGCCAATCATATCGCGGAATAGCTTACTCGCGGATCGCTCTTACGAAGAAACATCTTATTTGTCCATGCGCCCCAATCGAACGGTATGCACGAATCAAATCGGACAACTAGTTCTTTAGGGGGGCTTCTAGAAGACGCGATCTTACGTGGTTTAGTGGAAAGAACACACATGCAATGACTCTAGTGGATCCATATGTGGTTTGTGGAAAAGAACACACATGCAATGACAATGGTTGATCCATGTGTGGTTTGTGAAAAGAACACACATGCAATGGCATTGGTGGATCCATATGTGGTTTGTGGAAAGAACATACATGCAATGACATTGGTTGATCCATATGTGGTTTGTGCAAGGAACACACATGCAATGACTCTAGTGGATCCATATGTGGTTCATAAAAAGAACACACATGCAATGACATTGGTTGATCCATATGTGGTTCATGGAAAGAACACACATGCAATGACTCTATTGGATCCATATGTGGTTTGTGAAAAGAACACACATGCAATGACTCTAGTGGATCCATATGTGGTTTGTGGAAAAGAACACACATGCAATTACTCTGGTGGATCCATATGTGGTTTGTGGAAAGAACACACATGCAATAGCATTGGTGGATCCATATGTGGTTTGTGGAAAGAACACGCATGCAATGACTCTGGTGGATCCATGTGTGGTTTGTGAAAAGAACACACATGCAAGACTCTAGTGTTGGTTTTAGTATAAGAACACACATGCAATGACATTGGTTGATCCATATGTGGTTTGTGAAAGGAACACACATGCAATGACTTTAGTGGATCCATATGTGGTTTGTGGAAAGAACACACATGCAATGACTCTAGTGGATCCATATGTGGTTTGTGAAAAGAACACACATGCAATGACATTGGTGGATCCATATGTGGTTTGTGGAAAGAACACACATGCAATGACATTTGTTGATCCATATGTGGTTTGTGGAAAAGAACACACATGCAATTACTCTGGTGGATACATACGTGGTTTGTGGAAAGAACACACATGCAATGGCATTCGTGGATCCATGTGTGGTTCAAGACAGGAACATACATGCAATGACATTGGTTGATCCATATGCGGTTTGTGACAATAACACACATGAAATGCATTGCTTGATCCATGTGGTTTGTGGAAAAGAACACATATGCAATGACTCTGGTGGATCCATATGTGGTTTGTGGAAAGAACACACATGCAATGACTCTGGTGGATCCATGTGTGGTTTGTGAAAAGAACACACATGCAATGACTCTAGTACTGGTTTTAGTATAAAAACACACATGCAATGACTCTAGTGGGTCCATATGCGGTTTTTGAAAGGAACACACATGCAATGACTCTAGTGGGTCCATATGTGGTTTGTGAAAAGAACACACATGCAATGACTCTAGTGGATCTATATGTGGTTTGTGAAAAGAACACACATGCAATTACTCTGGTGATACATATGTGGTTTGTGGAAAGAACACACATGCAATGGCATTGGTCGATCCATGTGTGGTTCATGATAGGAACACATGCAATGACATTTGTTGATCCATATGTGGTTTGTGGCACACACATGCAATGCCATTGGTTGATCCATGTGGTTTGTGGAAAGAACACACATGCAATGACATTGGTGGATTCATATGTGGTTCGTGGAAAGAACACACATGCAATTCCTCTGTTGGATGCATGTGTGGTTTGTGAAAAGAACACACATGAAATGACTCTAGTGCTGGTTTTAGTATAAGAACACACATGCAATGACTCTAGTGGGTCGATATGTGGTTTGTGAAAAGAACACACATGCAATGACATTGGTTGATCCATATGTGGTTTGTGAAAGGAACACACATGCAATGACTCTAGTGGATCCATATGTGGTTTGTGGAAATAACACATGCAATGACAGTGGTTGATAAATTTGTGGTTTGTGACAATAACACACATGCAATGCCATTGGTTGATCCATGTGGTTTGTGGAAAAAACAACATGCAATGACTCTAGTGGATCAATATGTGGTTTGTGGAAAGAACACACATGCAATGACATTGGTTGATCCATATGTGGTTTTGAAAGGAACACACATGCAATGCCATTGGTTGATCCATGTGTGGTTTGTGAAAAGAACACACATGCAATGCAATTGGTTGATCCATGTGGTTTGTGGAAAAGAACACACATGCAATGACTCTGGTGGATCCATGTCTAGTTTGTGGAAAGAAGACACATGCAATGACTCTAGTGGATCCATATGTGGTTTGTGGAAAGAACACACATGCAATGTCTCTAGTGGATCCATATGTGGTTTGTGAAAATAACACACATGCAATGACATTGGTGGATCCATATGTGATTTGTGGAAAGAACACATATGCAATGAAACTGGTTGATCCATATGTGGTTTGTGAAAGGAACACACATGCAATGACTCTAGTGGGTCCATATGTGGTTTGTGAAAAGAACACAGATGCAATGACTATAGTCGATCTATATGTGGTTTGTGAAAAGAACACACATGCAATAACATTGGTGGATCCATATGTGGTTTGTGGAAAGAACACACATGCAATTCCATTGGTTGACCCATATGTGGTTTACGGAAAAGAACACACATGCAATGACTCTGGTGGATACATATGTGGTTTGTGGAAAGAACACACATGCAATGGCATTGGTGGAACCATGTGTGGTTCATGACAGGAACATACATACAATGACATTGGTTGTTCCATATGTGGTTTGTGACAATAACACACATGCAATGCCATTGGTTGATCCATGTGGTTTGTGGAAAAGAACACACATGCAATCACATTGGTGGATCCATGTCTGGTTGTGGAAAGAACACACATGCAATGCCTCATGTGGATCCATATGTGGTTTGTGAAAAGAACACACATGCAATGACATTGGTGGATCCATATGTGGTTTGTGGAAAGAACATGCATGCAATGTCATTGGTTGATCCATATGTGGGTTGTGAAAAGAAGACACATGTAGTGACTCTAGTGCTAGTTTTAGTATAAGAACACACATGCAATGACTCTAGTGGGTCCATATGTGGTTTGTAAAAATAACACACATGCAATGACTCTGGTGGATCCATGTGTGGTTTGTGAAAAGAACACACATGCAAGACTCTAGTGTTGGTTTTAGTATAAGAACACACATGCAATGACATTGGTTGATCCATATGTGGTTTGTGAAAGGAACACACATGCAATGACTTTAGTGGATCCATATGTGGTTTGTGGAAAGAACACACATGCAATGACTCTAGTGGATCCATATGTGGTTTGTGAAAAGAACACACATGCAATGACATTGGTGGATCCATATGTGGTTTTTGGAAACAACACATGCAATGACATTTGTTGATCCATATGTGGTTTGTGGAAAAGAACACACATGCAATTACTCTGGTGGATACATACGTGGTTTGTGGAAAGAACACACATGCAATGGCATTCGTGGATCCATGTGTGGTTCAAGACAGGAACATACATGCAATGACATTGGTTGATCCATATGTGGTTTGTGACAATAACACACATGAAATGCATTGGTTGATCCATGTGGTTTGTGGAAAAGAACACATATGCAATGACTCTGGTGGATCCATATGTGGTTTGTGGAAAGAACACACATGCAATGACTCTGGTGGATCCATGTGTGGTTTGTGAAAAGAACACACATGCAATGACTCTAGTACTGGTTTTAGTATAAAAACACACATGCAATGACTCTAGTGGGTCCATATGCGGTTTTTGAAAGGAACACACATGCAATGACTCTAGTGGGTCCATATGTGGTTTGTGAAAAGAACACACATGCAATGACTCTAGTGGATCTATATGTGGTTTGTGAAAAGAACACACATGCAATTACTCTGGTGATACATATGTGGTTTGTGGAAAGAACACACATGCAATGGCATTGGTCGATCCATGTGTGGTTCATGATAGGAACACACATGCAATGACATTTGTTGATCCATATGTGGTTTGTGGCAATAACACACATGCAATGCCATTGGTTGATCCATGTGGTTTGTGGAAAAGAAGACACATGCAATGACATTGGTGGATTCATATGTGGTTCGTGGAAAGAACACACATGCAATTCCTCTGTTGGATGCATGTGTGGTTTGTGAAAAGAACACACATGAAATGACTCTAGTGCTGGTTTTAGTATAAGAACACACATGCAATGACTCTAGTGGGTCGATATGTGGTTTGTGAAAAGAACACACATGCAATGACATTGGTTGATCCATATGTGGTTTGTGAAAGGAACACACATGCAATGACTCTAGTGGATCCATATGTGGTTTGTGGAAATAACACACATGCAATGACATTGGTTGATAAATTTGTGGTTTGTGACAATAACACACATGCAATGCCATTGGTTGATCCATGTGGTTTGTGGAAAAAACAACATGCAATGACTCTAGTGGATCAATATGTGGTTTGTGGAAAGAACACACATGCAATGACATTGGTTGATCCATATGTGGGTTGTGAAATGAACACACATGCAATGCCATTGGTTGATCCATGTGTGGTTTGTGAAAAGAACACACATGCAATGCAATTGGTTGATCCATGTGGTTTGTGGAAAAGAACACACATGCAATGACTCTGGTGGATCCATGTCTAGTTTGTGGAAAGAAGACACATGCAATGACTCTAGTGGATCCATATGTGGTTTGTGGAAAGAACACACATGCAATGTCTCTAGTGGATCCATATGTGGTTTGTGAAAATAACACACATGCAATGACATTGGTGGATCCATATGTGATTTGTGGAAAGAACACATATGCAATGAAATTGGTTGATCCATATGTGGTTTGTGAAAGGAACACACATGCAATGACTCTAGTGGGTCCATATGTGGTTTGTGAAAAGAACACAGATGCAATGACTGTAGTCGATCTATATGTGGTTTGTGAAAAGAACACACATGCAATAACATTGGTGGATCCATATGTGGTTTGTGGAAAGAACACACATGCAATTCCATTGGTTGACCCATATGTGGTTTACGGAAAAGAACACACATGCAATGACTCTGGTGGATACATATGTGGTTTGTGGAAAGAACACACATGCAATGGCATTGGTGGAACCATGTGTGGTTCATGACAGGAACATACATACAATGACATTGGTTGTTCCATATGTGGTTTGTGACAATAACACACATGCAATGCCATTGGTTGATCCATGTGGTTTGTGGAAAAGAACACACATGCAATCACATTGGTGGATCCATGTCTGGTTGTGGAAAGAACACACATGCAATGCCTCATGTGGATCCATATGTGGTTTGTGAAAAGAACACACATGCAATGACATTGGTGGATCCATATGTGGTTTGTGGAAAGAACATGCATGCAATGGCATTGGTTGATCCATATGTGGGTTGTGAAAAGAAGACACATGTAGTGACTCTAGTGCTAGTTTTAGTATAAGAACACACATGCAATGACTCTAGTGGGTCCATATGTGGTTTGTAAAAATAACACACATGCAATGACTCTGGTGGATCCATGTGTGGTTTGTGAAAAGAACACACATGCAAGACTCTAGTGTTGGTTTTAGTATAAGAACACACATGCAATGACATTGGTTGATCCATATGTGGTTTGTGAAAGGAACACACATGCAATGACTTTAGTGGATCCATATGTGGTTTGTGGAAAGAACACACATGCAATGACTCTAGTGGATCCATATGTGGTTTGTGAAAAGAACACACATGCAATGACATTGGTGGATCCATATGTGGTTTGTGGAAACAACACACATGCAATGACATTTGTTGATCCATATGTGGTTTGTGGAAAAGAACACACATGCAATTACTCTGGTGGATACATACGTGGTTTGCGGAAAGAACACACATGCAATGGCATTCGTGGATCCATGTGTGGTTCAAGACAGGAACATACATGCAATGACATTGGTTGATCCATATGCGGTTTGTGACAATAACACACATGAAATGCATTGGTTGATCCATGTGGTTTGTGGAAAAGAACACATATGCAATGACTCTGGTGGATCCATATGTGGTTTGTGGAAAGAACACACATGCAATGACTCTGGTGGATCCATGTGTGGTTTGTGAAAAGAACACACATGCAATGACTCTAGTAGTGGTTTTAGTATAAAAACATGCAATGACTCTAGTGGGTCCATATGCGGTTTTGTGAAAGGAACACACATGCAATGACTCTAGTGGGTCCATATGTGGTTTGTGAAAAGAACACACATGCAATGACTCTAGTGGATCTATATGTGGTTTGTGAAAAGAACACACATGCAATTACTCTGGTGATACATATTTGGTTTGTGGAAAGAACACACATGCAATGGCATTGGTCGATCCATGTGTGGTTCATGATAGGAACACACATGCAATGACATTTGTTGATCCATATGTGGTTTGTGGCAATAACACACATGCAATGCCATTGGTTGATCCATGTGGTTTGTGGAAAAGAAGACACATGCAATGACATTGGTGGATTCATATGTGGTTCTTGGAAAAAACACACATGCAATTCCTCTGTTGGATGCATGTGTGGTTTGTGAAAAGAACACACATGAAATGACTCTAGTGCTGGTTTTAGTATAAGAACACACATGCAATGACTCTAGTTCGTCGATAAGAGGTTAGAGAAAAGAAAACACATCCAATGACATTGGTTGATCCATATGTGGTTTGTGAAAGGAACACACATGCAATGACTCTAGTGGATCCATATGTGGTTTGTGGAAATAACACACATGCAATGACATTGGTTGATACATTTGTGGTTTGTGACAATAACGCACATGCAATGCCATTGGTTGATCCATGTGGTTTGTGGAAAAAACAACATGCAATGACTCTAGTGGATCAATATGTGGTTTGTGGAAAGAACACACATGCAATGACATTGGTTGATCCATATGTGGGTTGTGAAATGAACACACATGCAATGCCATTGGTTGATCCATGTGTGGTTTGTGAAAAGAACACACATGCAATGCAATTGGTTGATCCATGTGGTTTGTGGAAAAGAACACACATGCAATGACTCTGGTGGATCCATGTCTAGTTTGTGGAAAGAAGACACATGCAATGACTCTAGTGGATCCATATGTGGTTTGTGGAAAGAACACACATGCAATGTCTCTAGTGGATCCATATGTGGTTTGTGAAAAGAACACACATGCAATGACATTGGTGGATCCATATGTGGTTTGTGGAAAGAACACATATGCAATGAAATTGGTTGATCCATATGTGGTTTGTGAAAGGAACACACATGCAATGACTCTAGTGGGTCCATATGTGGTTTGTGAAAAGAACACAGATGCAATGACTGTAGTCGATCTATATGTGGTTTGTGAAAAGAACACACATGCAATAACATTGGTGGATCCATATGTGGTTTGTGGAAAGAACACACATGCAATTCCATTGGTTGACCCATATGTGGTTTACGGAAAAGAACACACATGCAATGACTCTGGTGGATACATATGTGGTTTGTGGAAAGAACACACATGCAATGGCATTGGTGGATCCATGTGTGGTTCATGACAGGAACATACATACAATGACATTGGTTGTTCCATATGTGGTTTGTGACAATAACACACATGCAATGCCATTGTTGATCCATGTGGTTTGTGGAAAAGAACACACATGCAATCACATTGGTGGATCCATGTCTGGTTGTGGAAAGAACACACATGCAATGCCTCAAGTGGATCCATATGTGGTTTGTGAAAAGAACACACATGCAATGACATTGGTGGATCCATATGTGGTTTGTGGAAAGAACATGCATGCAATGGCATTGGTTGATCCATATGTGGGTTGTGAAAAGAAGACACATGTAGTGACTCTAGTGCTAGTTTTAGTATAAGAACACACATGCAATGACTCTAGTGGGTCCATATGTGGTTTGTAAAAATAACACACATGCAATGACTCTAGTGGATCCATATGTATTTTGTGAAAACTACATACATGCAATGACATTGGTGGATCCATATGTGGTTTGTGGAAAGAACAGACATGCAATGACATTTGTTCATCCATATGTGGTTTGTGAAAAGAACACACATGCAATTACTCTAGTGGATACATATGTGGTTCATGACAGGAACACACATGCAATGACATTTGTTGATCCATATGTGGTTTGTGACAATAACACACATGCAATGCCATTGGTTGATCCATGTGGTTTGTGGAAAAGAAAACACATGCAATGACATTGGTGGATCCATTTGTGGTTTGTGGAAAGAACACACATGCAATGCCTCTGGTGGATCCATGTGGGTTTTGTAAAAAGAACACACATGCATTAACTGTAGTGTTGGTTTTAGTATAAGAACACACATGCAATGACTCTAGTGGGTCGATATGTGGTTTGTAAAAAGAACACACATGCAATGACATTGGTTGATCCATATGTGGTTTTGAAAGGAACACACATGCAATGACTCTAGTGGATCCATATGTGGTTTGTGGAAAGAACACACATCCAATGACATTGGTTGATCCATATGTGGTTTGTGAAAGGAACACACATGCAATGACTCTAGTGGATCCATATGTGGTTTGTGGAAAGAACCCACATGCAATGACATTGGTTGATCCATGTGTGGTTTGTGAAAGGAACACACATGCAATGACTCTAGTGGATCCATATGTGGTTAGTGGAAAGAACACACATGCAATGCCATTGGTTGATCATTTGGTTTGTGGAAAAAACAGGCATGCAATGACTCTGGTGGATCCATATGTGATTTGGGTAAATAACGCACATGCAATGACATTGATTGATCCATATGTGGGTTGTGAAAATAACACACATGCAATTACTCTGGTGGATACATACGTGGTTTGTGGAAAGAACACACATGCAATGGCATTGGTGGATCCATGTGTGGTTCAAGACAGGAACATACATGCAATGACATTGGTTGATCCATCCGTGGTTTGTGACAATAACAAACATGAAATGCATTGGTTGATCCATGTGGTTTGTGGAAAAGAACACACATGCAATGACTCTGGTGGATCCATATGTGATTTGTGGAAAGAACACACATGCAATGACTCTAGTGGATCCATGTGTGGTTTGTGAAAAGAACACACATGCAATGACTCTAGTGCTGGTTTTAGTATAAGAACACAGATGCAATGACTCTAGTGGGTCCATATGCGGTTTGTGAAAGGAACACACATGCAATGACTCTAGTGGGTCCATATGTGGTTTGTGAAAAGAACACACATGCAATGACTCTAGTGGATCTATATGTGGTTTGAGAAAAGAACACACATGCAATTACTCTGGTGATACATATGTGGTTTGTGGAAAGAACACACATGCAATGGCATTGGTGGATCCATCTGTGGTTCATGACAGGAACACATATGAAATGACATTTGTTGATCCATATGTGGTTTGTGAAAATAACACACATGCAATGCCATTGGTTGATCCATGTGGTTTGTGGAAAAGAACACACATGCAATGACATTGGTGGATCCATATGTGGTTTGTGGAAAGAACACACATGCAATTCCTCTGTTGGATCCATGTGTGGTTCATGAAAAGAACACTAATGAAATTACTCTAGTGCTAGTTTTAGTATAAGAACACACATGCAATGACTCTAGTGGGTCGATATGTGGTTTGTGAAAATAACACACATGCAATGACATTGGTTGATCCATATGTGGTTTGTGAAAAGAACACACATGCAATTACTCTAGTGGATACATATGTGGTTTGTGGAAAGAACACACATGCAGTGGCATTGGTGGATCCATGTGTGGTTCATGACAGGAACACACATGCAATGACATTTGTTGATCCATATGTGGTTTGTGACAATAACACACATGAAATGCCATTGGTTGATCCATGTGGTTTGTGGAAAAGAACACACATGCAATGACATTGGTGGATCCATGTGTGGTTTGTGGAAAGAACACACATGCAATGCCTCTGGTAGATCCATGTGGGGTTTGTGAAAAGAACACACATGCAATAACTCTAGTGTTGGTTTTAGTATAAGAACACACATGCAATGACTCTAGTGGGTCGATATGTGGTTTGTGGAAAGAACACACATGCAATGACATTGGTTGATCCATATGTGGTTTGTGAAAGGAACACACATGAAATGACTCTAGTGGATCCATATGTGGTTTGTGGAAAGAACCCACATGCAATGACATTGGTTGATCCATATGTGGTTTGTGAAAGAACACACATGTAATGACTCTAGTGGATCCATATGTTGTTTGTGGAAAGAACACACATGCAATGCCATTGGTTGATCCATTTGGTTTGTGGAAAAAACAGACATGCAATGACTCTGGTGGATCCATATGTGATTTGGGGAAATAACACACATGCAATGACATTGGTTGATCCATATGTGGGTTGTGAAAAGAACACACATACAATTACTCTGGTGGGTACATACGTGGTTTGTGGAAAGAACACACATGATATGGCATTGGTGGATCCATGTGTGGTTCAAGACAGGAACATACATGCAATTACATTGGTTGATCCATATGTGGTTTGTGACAATAACACACATGAAATGCATTAGTTGATCTATGTGGTTTGTGGAAAAGAACACACATGCAATGACTCTGGTGGATCCATATGTGGTTTGTGGAAAGTACACACATGCAATGACTCTGGTAGATCCATGTGCGGTTTGTGAAAAGAACACACATGCAATGACTCTAGTGCCGGTTTTAGTATAAGAACACACATGCAATGACTCTAGTGGGTCCATATGTGGTTTGTGAAAGGAACACACATGCAATGACTCTAGTGGGTCCATATGTGGTTTGTGAAAAGAACACACATGCAATGACTCTAGTGGATCTATATGTGGTTTGTGAAAAGAACAAACATGCAATTACTCTGGTGATACATATGTGGTTTGTGGAAAGAACACACATGCAATGGCATTGGTGGATCCATGTGTGGTTCATGACAGGAGCACACATGCAATGACATTTGTTGATCCATATATGGTTTGTGACAATAACACACATGCAATGCCATTGGTTGATCCATGTGGTTTGTGGAAAAGAAGACACATGCAATGACATAGGTGGATCCATATGTGGTTTGTGGAAAAAACACACATGCAATTCCTCTGTTGGATGCATGTGTGGTTTGTGAAAAGAACACACATGAAATGACTCTAGTGCTGGTTTTAGTATAAGAACACACATGCAATGACTCTAGTGGGTCGATATGTGGTTTGTGAAAAGAACACACATGCAATGACATTGGTTGATCCATATGTGGTTTGTGAAAGGAACACACATGCAATGACTCTAGTGGATCCATATGTGGTTTGTGGAAAGAACACACATGCAATGACATTGGTTGATAAATTTGTGGTTTGTGACAATAACACACATGCAATGCCATTGGTTGATCCATGTGGTTTGTGGAAAAAAACAAACATGCAATGACTCTGGTGGATCCATATGTGGTTTGTGCAAAGAACACACATGCAATGACATTGGTTGATCCATATGTGCGTTGTGAAAAGAACACACATGCAATGCCATTGGTTGATCCATGTGTGGTTTGTGAAAAGAACACACATGCAATACCATTGGTTAATCCATGTGGTTTGTGGAAAATAACACACATGCAATCACTCTAGTGGGTCCATATGTGGTTTGTGAAAAGAACACAGATGCAACGACTCTAGTGGATCTATATGTGGTTTGTGAAAAGAACACACATGCAATGACATTGGTGGATCCATATGTGGTTTGTGGAAAGAACACACATGCAATTTGATTGGTTGATCCGTATGTGGTTTATGGAAAAGAACACACATGCAATGACTCTGGTGGATACATATGTGGTTTCAGGAAAGAACACACATGCAATGGCATTGGTGGATCCATGTGTGGTTCATGACATGAACATACATACAATGACATTGGTTGTTCCATATGTGGTTTGTGATAATAACACACATGCAATGCCATTGGTTGATCCATGTGGTTTGTGGAAAAGAACACACATGCAATGACATTGGTGGATCCATGTCTGGTTGTGGAAAGAACACACATGCAATGCCAAAAGTGGATCGATATGTGGTTTGTGAAAAGAGCACACATCCAATGACATTGGTGGATCCATATGTGGTTTGTGGAAAGAACATGCATGCAATGGCATTGGTTGATCCATATGTCGGTTGTGAAAAGAACACACATGTACTGACTCTAGTGCTAGTTTTAGTATAAGAACACACATGCAATGACTCTAGTGGGTCCATATGTGGTTTGTCAAAATAACGCACATGCAATGACTCTAATGGATCCATATGTAGTTTGTGAAAAATACATATATACAATGACATTGGTGCATCCATATGTGGTTTGCGGAAAGAAGACACATGCAATGTCATATGTTTATCCATATGTGGTTTGTGAAAAGAACACACATGCAATTACTCTAGTGGATTCATATGTGGTTTGTGGAAAGAACACACATGCAATGGCATTGGTGGGTCCATGTGTGGTTCATGACAGGAACACACATGCAATGGCATTTGTTGATCCATATGTGGTTTGTGACAATAAGACACATGCAATGCCATTGGTTGATCCATGTGGTTTGTGGAAAAGAACACACATGCAATGACATTGGTGGATCCATATGTGGTTTGTGGAAAGAAAACACATGCAATGACATTATTTGATCCATATGTGGTTTGTGAAAAGAACGCACATGCAATTACTCTAGTGGTTACATATGTGGTTTGTGGAAAGAACACACATGCAATGGAATTGGTGGATCCATGTGTGGTTCATGACAGGAACACACATGCAATGACATTGGTTATCCATATGTGGTTTGTGAAAATAACACACATGCAATGCCATTGGTTGATCCATGTGGTTTGTGGAAAAGAACACACATGCAATGACTCTGGTGGATCCATGTGTGGTTTGTGGAAAGAAGACACATGCAATGACTCTAGTGGATCCATATGTGGGTTGTGAAAAGAACACACATGCAATGTGTCTAGTGGATCCATATGTAGTTTGTGAAAAGAACACACATGCAATCACATTGGTGGATCCATATGTGGTTTGTGGAAAGAACACACATGCAATGAAATTGGTTGGTCCATATGTGGTTTGTGAAAGGAACACACATGCAATGACTCTAGTGGATCCATATGTGGTTTGTGGAAAAAACACACATGCACTGACTCTATTGGATCCATATGTGGTTTGTCAAAAGAACACACATGTAACGACACTGATGGATCCATAGATGGATTGTGAAAAGAACACGCATGCAATGAAATTAGTGGATCCATATGTGGTTTGTGGAAAGAACACACATGCAATGACTCTGGTGGATCCATATGTGATTTGGGGAAAGAACGCACATGCAATGACATTGGTTGATCCACATGTGGGTTATGAAAATAACACACATGCCATGCCATTGGTTGATCCATGTGTGGTTTGTGAAAAGAACACAAATGCAATGCCATTGGTTGATCCATGTGGTTTGTGGAAAAGAACATACATGCAATGACTCTAGTGGATCCATGTGTGGTTTATGGAAAGAACAAACATGCAATGACTCTAGTGGATCCATATGTGGTTTGTGGAAAGAACACACATGCAATGACTCTAGTGGATCCATATGTGGTTTGTGAAAAGAACACACATGCAATGACATTGGTGGATCCATATGTGGATTGTGGAAAGAACACACATGCAATGAAATTGGTTGATCCATATGTGGTTTGTGGCAGGAACACGCATGCAATAACTCTAGTGGGTCCATATGTGGTTTGTGAAAAGAACATAGATCCAATGAATCTAGTGGATGTATATGTGGTTTGAGACAAGAACACACATGCAATGACATTGGTGGATCCATATGTGGTTTGTGGAAAGAACACACATGCAATGCCATTGGTTGAACCATATGTGGTTTCTTGAAAAGAACACACATGCAATGACATTGGTTGACCCATATGTGGTTTGTGACAATAACACAGATGCAATACCATTGGTTGATCCATGTGGTTTATGGAAAAGAACACACATGCAATGACATTGGTGGATCCATATCTGGTTTGTGGAAAGAACACACATGCAATGAAATTGGTTGATCCATATGTGGTTTGTGAAAGGAACACACATGCAATGACTCTAGTGGGTCCATATGTGGTTTGTGAAAAGAACACACATTCAATGACTCTCATGGATCCATGTGTGGTTTGTGGAAAGAAGACACATGCAATGACTCTAGTGGATCCATAGGTGGTTTTTGGAAAGAACACACATGCAATGACATTTGTTGATCCATATGTGGTTTGTGACAATAACACACATGCAATGCCATTGGTTGATCCATGTGGTTTGTGGAAAAGAACACACATGCAATGACATTGGTGGATCCATATGTGGTTTGTGGAAAGAACACACATGCAATGCCTCTGGTGGATCCATATGTAGTTTGTGAAAAGAACACACATGCAATGACATTGGTGGATCCATATGTGGTTTATGGAAAGAACACACATGCAATGAAATTGGTTGATCCATATGTGGTTTGTGAAAGGAACACACATGCAATGACTCTAGTGGGTCCATATGTGGTTTGTGAAAAGAACATAGATGCAATGACTCTAGTGGATCTATATGTGGTTTGTGAAAAGAACACACATCGAATGTCATCGGTTGATCCATATGTGGTTTGTGACAATAACACAATGCAATGCCATTGGTTGATCCATGTGGTTTGTGGAAAAGAACACACATGCAATGACATTGGTGGATCCATGTCTGGTTTGTGGAAAGAACACACATGCAATGCCTCAAGTGGATCCATATGTGGTTTGTGAAAAGTACACACATGCCATGACATTGGTGGATCCATATGTGGTTTGTGGAAAGAACATGCATGCAATGACATTTGTTGATCCATAAGTGGGTTGTGAAAAGAACACACATTCAGTGACTCTAGTGCTAGTTTTAGTATAAGAACACACATGCAATGACTCTAGTGGGTCCATATGTGGTTTGTCAAAATAACACACATGCAATGACTCTAGTGGATCCATATGTGGTTTGTGAAAAGAACACACATGCAAAGACATTGGTGGATCCATATGTGGTTTGTGGAAAGAACACACATGCAATGACATTTGTTGATCCATATGTGGTTTGTGAAAAGAACACACATGCAATTACTCTAGTGGATACATATGTGGTTTGTGGAAAGAACACAAATGCAATTGCATTGGTGGATCCATGTGTGGTTCATGACAGGAACACACATGCAATGACATTGGTTGATCCATATGTGGTTTGTGAAAATAACACACATGCAATGCCATTGGTTGATCCATGTGGTTTGAGGAAAAGAACACACATGCAATGACTCTGGTGGATCCATGTGTGGTTTGTGGAAAGAATACACATGCAATGACTCTAGTGGATCTATATGTGGTTTGTGGAAAGAATACACATGCAATGTCTCTAGTGGATCCATATGTAGTTTGTGAAAAGAACACACATGCAATGACATTGGTGGATCCATATGTGGTTTGTGGAAAGAACACACATGCAATGAAATTGGTTTCTCCATATGTGGTTTGTGAAAGGAACACACATGCAATGACTCTAGTGGATCCATATGTGGTTTGTGGAAAGAACACACATGCAATGACTCTATTGGATCCATATGTGGTTTGTCAAAAGAACACACATGTAACGACACTGGTGGATCCATAGATGGATTGTGAAAAGAACACACATGCAATGAAATTGGTGGATCCATATGTGGTTTGTGGAAAGAACACATGCAATGACTCTGGTGGATCCATATGTGATTTGGGGAAAGAACGCACATGCAATGAAATTGGTTGATCCATATGTGATTTGTGAAAGGAACACACATGCAATGCCATTGGTTGATCCATGTGTGGTTTGTGAAAAGAACACACATGCAATGCCATTGGTTGATCCATGTGGTTTGTGGAAAAGAACACACATGCAATGATTCTGGTGGATCCATGTGTGGTTTGTGGAAAGAACAAACATGCAATGACTCTAGTGGATCCAAATGTGGTTTGTGGAAAGAACACACATGCAATGACTCTAGTGGATCCATATGTGGTTTGTGAAAATAACACACATGCAATGACATTGGTGGATCCATATGTGGTTTGTGGAAAGAACACACATGCAATGAAATTGGTTGATCCATATGTGGTTTGTGAAAGGAACACACATGCAATGACTCTAGTGGGTCCATATGTGGTTTGTGAAAAGAACATAGATGCACTGACTCTAGTGGATCTATATGTGGTTTGTGAAAAGAACACACATACAATGACATTGGTTGATCCATATGTGGTTTGTCACAATAACACAATGCAATGCCATTGGTTGATCCATGTGGTTTGTGGAAAAGAACACACATGCAATGACATTGGTGGATCCATGTCTGGTTTGTGGAAAGACACACATGCAATGCCTCAAGTGGATCCATATGTGGTTTGTGAAAAGTACACACATGCAATGACATTGGTGGATCCATATGTGGTTTGTGGAAAGAACATGCATGCAATGACATTGGTTGATCCATAAGTGGGTTGTGAAAAGAACACACATGCAGTGACTCTAGTGCTAGTTTTAGTATAAGAACACACATGCAATGACTCTAGTGGGTCCATATGTGGTTTGTCAAAATAACACACATGCAATGACACTAGTGGATCCAATTGTGGTTTGTGAAAAGAACACACATGCAAAGACATTGGTGGATCCATATGTGGTTTGTGGAAACAACACACATGCAATGACATTTGTTGATCCATATGTGGTTTATGAAAAGAACACACATGCAATTACTCTAGTGGATACATATGTGGTTTGTGGAAAGAACACACATGCAATGGCATTAGTGTATGCATGTGTGGTTCATGATAGAACACACATGCAATGACATTTGTCGATCCATATGTGGTTTGTGACAATAACACACATGCAATGCCATTGGTTGATCCATGTGGTTTGTGGTAAAGAACACACATGCAATGACATTGGTGGATCTATATGTGGTTTGTGGAAAGAACACACATGCAATGCCTCTGGTGGATCCATGTGTGGTTTGTGAAAAGAACACACATGCTATGACTCTATTGCTGGTTTTAGTATAAGAACACACATGTATTGACTCTAGTGGGTCGATATGTGGTTTGTGAAAAGAACACACATGCAATGATATTGGTTGATCCATATGTGGTTTGTGAAAGGAACACACATGCAATGACTGTAGTGGATCCATATGTGGTTTGTGGAAAGAACACACATGCAATGACATTGGTTGATCCATATGTGGTTTGTGAAAGGAACACACATGGAATGACTCTAGTGGATCCATATGTGGTTTGTGGAAAGAACACACATGCAATGCCATTGGTTGATCCATTTGGTTTGTGGAAAAAACAGACATGCAATGACCCTGGTTGATCCATATGTGATTTGGGGAAAGAACGCACATGCAATGACATTGGTTGATCCATATGTGGGTTGTGAAAAGAACACACATGCAATGCCATTGGTTGATCCATGTGTGGTTTGTGAAAAGAACACACATGCAATGCCATTGGTTGATCCATGTGGTTTGTGGAAAAGAACACACATGCAATGACTCTGGTGGATCCATGTGTGGTTTGTGGAAAGAACAAACATGCAATGACTCTAGTGGATCCAAATGTGGTTTGTGTAAAGAACACACATGCAATGACTCTAGTGGATCCATATGTGGTTTGTGA
This sequence comes from Avena insularis, assembly GCA_023614405.1. Lineage (NCBI taxonomy): Eukaryota > Viridiplantae > Streptophyta > Magnoliopsida > Poales > Poaceae > Avena > Avena insularis. The sequence continues at coordinate 256,483,028 of CM042690.1, read as the reverse complement.
AAAGTACACACATGCAATGACATTGGTGGATCCATATGTGGTTTGTGGAAAGAACATGCATGCAATGACATTGGTTGATCCATAAGTGGGTTGTGAAAAGAACACACATGCAGTGACTCTAGTGCTAGTTTTAGTATAAGAACACATATGCAATGACTCTAGTGGGTCCATATGTGGTTTGTCAAAATAACACACATGCAATGACTCTAGTGGATCCATATGTGGTTTGTGTAAAGAACACACATGCAAAGACATTGGTGGATCCATATGTGGTTTGTGGAAAGAACACACATGCAATGACATTTGTTGATCCATATGTGGTTTGTGAAAAGAACACACATGCAATTACTCTAGTGGATACATATGTGGTTTGTGGAAAGAACACACATGCAATGGCATTAGTGGATCCATGTGTGGTTCATGACAGGAACACACACGCAATGACATTTGTCGATCTGTATGTGTTTTGTGACAATAACACACATGCAATGCCATTGGTTGATCCATGTGGTTTGTGGTAAAGAACACACATGCAATGACATTGGTGGATCCATATGTGGTTTGTGGAAAGAACACACATGCAATGCCTCTAGTGGATCCATGTGTGGTTTGTGAAAAGAACACACATGCAATGACTCTATTGCTGGTTTTAGTATAAGAACACACATGTATTGACTCTAGTGGGTCAATATGTGGTTTGTGAAAAGAACACACATGCAATGATATTGGTTGATCCATATGTGGTTTGTGAAAGGAACACACATGCAATGACTGTAGTGGATCCATATGTGGTTTGTGGAAAGAACACACATGCAATGACATTGGTTGATCCATATGTGGTTTGTGAAAGGAACACACATGGAATGACTCTAGTGGATCCATATGTGGTTTGTGGAAAGAACACATATGGAATGACTCTACTGGATCCATATGTGGTTTGTGAAAAGAACACACATGCAATGACATTGGTGGATCCATATGTGGTTTGTGGAAAGAACACACATGCAATGAAATTGGTTGATCCATATGTGGTTTGTGAAAGGAACACACATGCAATGACTCTAGTGGGTCCATATGTGGTTTGTGAAAAGAACACAGATCTAATGACTCTAGTGGATCTATATGTGGTTTGTGGAAAGAACACACATGCAATGCCATTGGTTGAACCATATGTGGTTTCTGGAAAAGAACACACATGCAATGACTCTGGTGGATACATATGTGGTTTGTGGAAATAACACACATGCAATGGCATTGGTGGATCCATGTGTGGTTCATGGCAGTAACATACAATGACATTGGTTGACCCATATGTGGTTTGTGACAATAACACACATGCAATCCCATTGGTTGATCCATGTGGTTTGTGGAAAAGAACACACATGCAATGACATTGGTGGATCCATATGTGGTTTGTGGAAAGAACACACATGCAATGACTCTGGTGGATCCATATGTGATTTGGGGAAAGAACGCACATGCAATGACATTGGTTGATCCATATGTGGGTTGTGAAAAGAACACACATGCAATGCCATTGGTTGATCCATGTGTGGTTTGTGAAAAGAACACACATGCAATGCCATTGGTTGATCCATGTGGTTTGTGGAAAAGAACACACATGCAATGACTCTGGTGGATCCATGTGTGGTTTGTGGAAAGAACAAACATGCAATGACTCTAGTGGATCCAAATGTGGTTTGTGTAAAGAACACACATGCAATGACTCTAGTGGATCCATATGTGGTTTGTGAAAATAACACACATGCAATGACATTGGTGGATCCATATGTGGTTTGTGGAAAGAACACACATGCAATGAAATTGGTTGATCCATATGTGGTTTGTGAAAGGAACACACATGCAATGACTCTAGTGGGTCCATATGTGTTTGTGAAAAGAACACAGATCTAATGACTCTAGTGGATCTATATGTGGTTTGTGAAAAGAACACACATGTAATGACATTGGTGGATCCATATGTGGTTTGTGGAAAGAACACACATGCAATGCGATTGGTTGAACCATATGTGGTTTCTGGAAAAGAACACACATGCAATGACTCTGGTGGATACATATGTGGTTTGTGGAAAGAACACACATGCAATGGCATTGGTGGATCCATGTGTGGTTCATGGCAGTAACATACAATGACATTGGTTGACCCATATGTGGTTTGTGACAATAACACACATGCAATCCCATTGGTTGATCCATGTGGTTTGTGGAAAAGAACACACATGCAATGACATTGGTGGATTCATATCTGGTTTGTGGAAAGAACACACATGCAATGCCTCTGGTGGATCCATATGTGGTTTGTGAAAAGAACACACATGCAGTGACATTGGTGGATCCATATGTGGTTTGTGGAAAGAACACACATGCAATGGCATTAGTTGATCCATATGTGGGTTGTGAAAAGAACACACATGTAGTGACTCTAGTGCTAGTTTTAATATAAGAATACACATTCAATGACTCTAGTGGGTCCATATGTGGTTTGTGAAAAGAACACACATGCAATGACTCTAGTGGATCCATATGTGGCTCATGAAAAGAACACACATGCAATGACATTGGTTGATCCATATGTGGTTTGTGGAAATAACACGCATGCAATGACTCTAGTGGATCCATATGTGGTTTGTGAAAAGAACACACATGTAATGACACTGGTGGATCCATAGTTGGATTGTGAAAAGAACACAAATGCAATGAAATTGGTGGATCCATATTTGGTTTGTGGAAAGAACACACATGAAATAACTCTAGTGGATCCATATGTGGTTTGTGAAAAGAACACACATGCAATGACTCTGGTGGATCCATGTGTGGTTTGTGGAAAGAAGACACATGCAATGACTCTAGTGGATCCATATGTTGTTTGTGGAAAGAACACACATGCAATGTATCTAGTGAATCCATATGTGGTTTGTGAAAAGAACACACATGCAATGACATTGGTGGATCCATATGTGGTTTGTGGAAAGAACACACATGCAATGAAATTGGTTGATCCATATGTGGTTTGTGAAAGGAACACAGATGCAATGACTCTAGTGGGTCTATATGTGGTTTGTGAAAAGAACACACATGCAATGGCATTGGTGGATCCATATGTGGTTTGTGGAAAGAACACACATGCAATTCCATTTGTTGATCCATATGTGGTTTTTGGAAAAGAAAACACATGCAATGACTCTTGTGGATACATATGTGGTTTATGGAAAGAACACACATGCAATGGCATTGGTGGATCCATGTGTGGTTCATGACAGGAACACACATGCAATGACATTTGTTGATCCATATGTGGTTTGTGACAATAACACACATGCAATGCCATTGGTTGATCCATGTGGTTTGTGGAAAATAACACACATGCAATGACATTGGTGGATCCATATGTGGTTTGTGGAAAGAACACACATGCAATGCCTCTGGTGGATCCATATGTGGTTTGTGAAAAGAACACACATGCAGTGACATTGGTGGATCCATATGTGGTTTGTGGAAAGAACACACATGCAATGACATTAGTTGATCCATATGTGGGTTGTGAAAAGAACACACATGTAGTGACTCTAGTGCTAGTTTTAATATAAGAACACATATTGAATGACTCTAGTGGGTCCATATGTGGTTTGTGAAAAGAACACACATGCAATGACTCTAGTGGATCCATATGTGGTTCATGAAAAGAACACAGATGCAATGACATTGGTTGATCCATATGTGGTTTGTGGAAAGAACACACATGCAATGACTCTAGTGGATCCATATGTGGTTTGTGAAAAGAACACACATGTAATGACACTGGTGGATCCATAGGTGGATTGTGAAAAGAACACACATGCAATGAAATTGGTGGATCCATATGTGGTTTGTGGAAAGAACACACATGCAATGACTCTAGTGGATCCATATGTGGTTTGTGAAAAGAACACATATGCAATGACTTTGTTGGATCCATGTGTGGTTTGTGGAAAGAAGACACATGCAATGACTCTAGTGGATCCATATGTGGTTTTTGGAAAGAACACACATGCAATGTATCTAGTGAATACATATGTGGTCTGGGAAAAGAACACACATGCAATGAAATTGGTGGATCCATATGTGGTTTGTGGAAAGAACACACATGCAATGAAATTGGTTGATCCATATGTGGTTTGTGAAAGGAACAAACATGCAATGACTCTAGTGGGTCCATATGTGGTTTGTGAAAAGAACACACATTGAATGACTCTAGAGGATCTATATGTGGTTTGTGAATAGAACACACATGCAATGACATTGGTGGATCCATATGTGGTTTGTGGAAAGAACACACATGCAATTCCATTTGTTGATCCATATGTGGTTTCTGGAATAGAAAACACGTGCAATGACTCTGGTGGATACATATGTGGTTTATGGAAAGAACACACATGCAATGGTATTGGTGGATCCATGTGTGGTTCATGACAGGAACACACATGCAATGACATTTGTTGATCCATATGTGGTTTGTGACAATAACACACATGCAATGACTCTAGTGCTGGTTTTAGTATAAGAACACACATGTAATGACTCTAGTGGGTCGATATGTGGTTTGTGAAAAGAACACACATGCCATGATATTGGTTGATCCATATGTGGTTTGTGAAAGGAACACACATGCAATGACTCTACTGGATCCATATGTGGTTTGTGGAAAGAACACACATGCAATGACATTGGTTGATCCATATGTGATTTGTGAAAGGAACACACATGCAATGACTCTAGTGGATCCATATGTGGTTTGTGGAAAGAACACACATGCAAGCCATTGGTTGATCCATTTGGTTTATGTAAAAACAGACATGCAATGACTCTGGTGGATCCATATGTGATTTGGGGAAAGAACGCACATGCAGTGACATTGGTTGATCCATATGTGGGTTGTGAAAAGAACACACATGCAATGCCATTGGTTGATCCATGTATGGTTTGTGAAAAGAACACACATGTAATGCCATTGGTTGATCCATGTGGTTTGTGGAAAAGAACACACATGCAATGACTCTGGTGGATCCATGTGTGGTTTGTGGAAAGAACAAACATGCAATGACTCTAGTGGATCCATATGTGGTTTGTGGAAAGAACACACATGCAATAACTCTACTGGATCCATATGTGGTTTGTAAAAAGAACACACATGCAATGACATTGGTTAATCCATATGTGGTTTGTGGAAAGAACACACATGCAATGAAATTGGTTGATCCATATGTGGTTTGTGAAAGGAACACACATGCAATGACTCTAGTGGGTCCATATGTGGTTTGTGAAAAGAACACAGATCCAATGACTCTTGTGGATCTATATGTGGTTTGTGAAAAGAACACACTTGCAATGACATTGGTGGATCCATATGTGGTTTGTGGAAAGAACACACATGCAATGCCATTGGTTGATCCATATGTGGTTTCTGGAAAAGAACACACATGCAATGACTCTGGTGGATACATATGTGGTTTGTGGAAAGAACACACATGCAATAGCATTGGTGGATCCATGTGTGGTTCATGACAGTAACATACATACAATGACATTGGTTGACTCGTATGTGGTTTGTGACAATAACACACATGCAATACCATTGGTTGATCCATGTGGTTTGTGGAAAAGAACACACATGCAATAACATTGGTAGATCCATATCTGGTTTGTGGAAAGAACACACATGCAATGCCTCTGGTGGATCCATATGTGGTTTGTGAAAAGAACATACATGAAGTGACATTGGTGGATCCATATGTGGTTTGTGGAAAGAACACACATGCAATGACATTGGTTGATCCATATGTGGGTTGTGAAAAGAACACACATGTAGTGACTCTAGTGCTAGTTTTAATATAAGAACACACATTCAATGACTCTAGTGGGTCCATATGTGGTTTGTGAAAAGAACACACATGCAATGAATCTAGTGGATCCATATGTGGTTCATGAAAAGAACACACATGCAATGACATTGCTTGATCCATATGTGGTTTGTGGAAAGAACACACATGCAATGACTCTAGTGGATCCATATGTGGTTTGTGAAAAGAACACACATGTAATGACACTCGTGGATCCATAGGTGGATTGTGAAAAGAACACACATGCAATGAAATTGGTGGATCCATATGTGGTTTGTGGAAAGAACACACATGCAATGACTCTAGTGGATCCATATGTGGTTTGTGAAAATAACACACATGCCATGACATTGGTGGATCCATATGTGGTTTGTGGAAAGAACACACATGCAATGACATTTGTTGATTCACATGTGGTTTGTGGAAAAGAACACACATGCAATTACTCTAGTGGATACATATGTGGTTTTTGGAAAAGAACACACATGCAACGGCATTTGTTGATCCATATGTGGTTTGTGAAAAGAACACACATGCAATTACTCTAGTGGATACATATGTGGTTTGTGGAAAGAACACACATGCAATGGCATTCGTGTATCCATGTGTGGTTCATGACAAGAACATACATGCAATGACATTGGATGATCCATATGTGGTTTGTGATAGTAATACATATGCAATGCCATTGGTTGATCCATGTGGTTTGTGGAAAAGAACACACATGCAATGACTCTGGTGGATCCATGTGTGGTTTGTGGAAAGAACACACATGCAATGACTCTGGTGGATCCATGTGTGGTTTGTGAAAAGTACACACATGAAATGACTCTAGTACTTGTTTTAGTATAAGAACACACATGCAATGACTCTAGTGGGTCCATATGTGGTTTGTGAAAAGAAAACACATGCAATGACTCTAGTGGATCCACATGTAGTTTGTGAAAAGAACACACATGCAATGACATTGGTGGATCCATATGTGGTTTGTGTAAATAACACACATGCAATGCCATTTGTTGATCCATATGTGGTTTGTGAAAAGAACACACATGCAATGAAATTTGTTGATCCATAAGTGGTTTGTGACAATAACACACATGCAATGCCATTGGTTGATCCATGTGGTTTGTGGAAAAGAACACACATGCAATGACATTGGTGGATCCATATGTGGTTTGTGGAAAGAACACACATGCAATTCCGCTGGTGGATCCATGTGTGGTTTGTGAAAAGAACACACATGAAATGACTCTAGTGCTGGTTTTAGTATAAGCACACACATGCAATGACTCTAGTGGGTCGATTGTGGTTTGTGAAAAGAACACACATGCAATGACATTGGTTGATCCATATGTGGTTTGTGAAAGGAACACACATGCAATGACTCTAGTGGATCTACATGTGGTTTGTGGAAAGAACACACATGCAATGACATTGGTTGATACATGTGTGGTTTGTGACAATAACACAGATGCAATGCCATTATTGATCCATGTGGTTTGTGGAAAAAACAGACATGCAATGACTCTGGTGGATCCAGATGTGGTTTGTGGAAAGAACACCCATGCAATGACATTGGTTGATCCATATGTGGGTTGGGAAAAGAACACACATGCAATGCCATTGGTTGATCCATCTGTGGTTTGTGAAAAGAACACACATGCAATGCCATTGGTTGATCCATGTGGTTTGTGGAAAAGAACACACATGCAATGACTCTGGTGGATCCATGTGTGGTTTGTGGAAAGAAGACACATGTAATGACTCTAGTGGATCCATATGTGGTTTGTGGAAAGAACACACACGCAATGTCTCTAGTGAATCCATATGTGGTTTGTGAAAAGAACACACATGCAATGACATTGGTGGATCCATATGTGGTTTGTGGAAAGAACACACATGCAATGAAATTGGTTGATCCATATGTGGTTTGTGAAAGGAACACACATGCAATGACTCTAGTGGGTCCATATGTGGTTTGTGAAAAAAACACAGATGCAATGAGTCTAGTGGATCTATATGTGGTTTGTGAAAAGAACACACATGCAATGACATTGGTGGATCCATATGTGGTTTGTGGAAAGAACGCACATGCAATTCCATTGGTTTATCCATATGTGTTTTGTGGAAAGAACACCCATGCAATTCCATTGGTTGATTCGTATGTGGTTTCTGGAAAAGAACACACATGCAATGACTCTAGTGGATACATATGTGGTTTGTGGAAAGAACACACATGTAATGGCATTTGTGGATCCATGTGTGGTTCATGACAGGAACATACATACAATGACATTGGTTGATCCATATGTGGTTTGTGACAATAACACACATGCAATGCCATTGGTTGATCCATGTGGTTTGTGGAAAAGAACACACATGCAATGACATTGGTGGATCCATGTCTGGTTTGTGGAAAGAACACACATGCAATGCCTCAAGTGGATCCATATGCGGTTTGTGAAAAGAACACACATGCAATGACATTGGTGGATCCATATGTGGTATGTGGAAAGAATATGCATGCAATGACATTGGTTGATCCATATGTGGGTTGTGAAAAGAACACACATGGAGTGACTATAGTGCTAGTTTTAGTATAAGAACACACATGCGATGGCTCTAGTGGGTCCGTATGTGGTTTGTCAAAATAACACACATGCAATGACTCTAGTGGATCCATATGTGGTTTGTGAAAAGAACACACATGCAATGACATTGGTGGATCCATATGTGGTTTGTGGAAAGAACACACATGCAATGACATTTGTTGATCCATATGTGGTTTGTGAAAAGAACACACATGCAATTACTCTAGTGGATACATATGTGGTTTGTGGAAAGAACACACATGCAATGGTGATACATTGCAAATGTATCTATAAGTTTTGATGTTCCATGCTTGGTTTTATCCACTTTATTGTGTTTTGTCCTCACTTTGGAGTACTTTTCATACGATTTCTTGGACTAACCTATTAACAAGAGCCACAGTCCCAGCTGCCTGTTTTCTGCTGTTTTTGGTTCCAGGAAAGTCAGAAAATGAATATTCTCGGAATTGGACTGGACAAAAGCCAAAGTGCCTATTTTTCCAGAAGTCATCAGATGCCAGAATACAAGACGGAGAAGGGCCAGAGGGCGGCCACAACACCTGGCCGTGCTGCTAGGCCTAACCCGCGCCAGGGGGTGGTCTGGCCGACCCCAGCACCCCCTCGGCCTGTCCTTCCGCCTATATATTGCCCTCTGGACGAAAACCCTAAGTGCCCGATCAAAAATCCACGAAAGAGTCTGTAGCCGCCATCATCTCCATCCCTAGATCGAGAGGGATCTGAAGCTCTTCTCGGCACCCTGCCGGAGAGGGGAATTCACCCTGGAGGCCTTCTTCATCACCATGCAAGCCTCCGGTGTGATGCGTCAGTAGTTCATCCTTAGATTACGGATCCATGTAGTAGCTAGATGGCTGGTTCTCCTCCTTTGTGCTTTCGTGTTTAGATCTTGTGAGCTCTGTTCATGATCAAGATCATCTATTTGTAATTCTGCATGTTGTGTTTGCGGGGATCCGATGGATATTGAGATGCTATTTCAGATTGATTATTGATTCTATCATGTCTTTGTTATTTGTGATCTTGCATGCTTTCCGTTCTTAGTAGCTATTTTGTCCAAGTAGATGCTAGCAACTCCAAGAGTTAGTATTTATGCTCGATAGTGGGTTCATGCCTCTGGTAATCTGGGGAAGTGATAGAAATCTCTAAGGTACTAGATGTGTTGTTGCTACTAGGGAGAAAACAATAATCCTTTGTTCATAGAACAATCGTATTGTTTACATTACACACAATTCGTAAAGCAATAATCTGTTGCTTGCAACTTAATACTGGAGGGGGTTCAGATGATAACCTGAAGGTGGATTATTAGTCATAGATGTAGTTGGATGGCGGTCTATGTATATTGTTGTAATTGTGGGGCCCCTCGATTAATCCTCCGAGAATCCCTGTTATGCGTATAACCACGATCCCATGATCAGTTAGTCGTGGCACATAACCGACAAGTATCAAAGTAAGCATCCAGTACATAACGAATACATGACATACCTTATTTGCCATTATGGCTACATCGATCAACAACAGCGGAACTTCATTAGGCGTAGGGCCCGAGCCATGCCTTAACCTACAGGCAACTGACTGGGAGAACGTCCTAGCTCGGTTAGTCACCCATGCCATCTTCTTCTTGATATCTGGCCAAGTTAATAGCCAGGGACAATGCCGATGAGTACTTTGAATGTACTCGCAAACCACCTTAAGAGAATAGTAATAACAAGGAGATATGCAATATGGCTGTGGTATTAGGAAGGCTCCAAGAGGGGTTCTTTTATAAATAGTTTCTCTTGTAGATATAGCATCTACATACCTTTGTTGAAAACTTTTGTAAACATTTTGGAAACCATTTTTGAAAATTTTTGGGAAAACATTAGGACTGGGTCACCCATTTGTTCTTTTCTCCCGGTCGTCCCACGACCAAACTCCTTCCATCCCTTTCTAACCATCTCATGGTCATAGTAGGGATCCTTTTCGACCATCCAATGGTCAAAACATTTTCAAAGCCATTCCTTTTTAGAAATCCTTTTTGAAAACAAAACCACCACCGCTCTACAGCAACCTTCCCAACCGTCCATGACCGCGAACGCGGCTATTTGAATAGATTTACACTCTGCAGAGGTTGTACACTTTACCCACACCATCCGGGTACACTACCCTGATCTTCACCGATCGTGGGTCGAGTAACCGATCAAGACTCTCCGGATGCCCATTCCAATACAAGTGCCTAACCTATGAGTGTCAATCCCCTCAAAACCGGGACGTCAGGCGAGGACCAACCGGAGCGCTTTTTCCACTCCTCGAGAGTGTGCGCTTTCAATGTGGGGCTCATAGTAACGCGTGGAGGCCTGCCGACCCTTTGTTCCTTCTCCAGGTCCCACCTTTATCGGAGAAGGCACACCCTCCAGGGATCCCCGATCCCCTGTAGTAGTTGCGAGGCAGCTTATACCAGAAGAGACAAACATCAAATCCAACCCTGTCCCATTCCAGAGTAATGTGGTTGCACATGGTTAATTGTTCTAGCAAAATTGCAGAGAACCAGGTGCGTTTTCGTCAACCTTTTTCCTCCGATTTTTCCTCCAGCATTTATAAAACAAAACCTTTTTCTTTCTCAACATCTCTTGGGAGGTCCCACCTCACCAAGGTTTTATCATAAAACATTTGGTAAAACATTTTCCGGGGTTTTCCCATCCTCTAGCTTTTGCTTCGGCTAAATCGGGGTCTCCAAAGGGGTATGGCGGATAAGCACCATCTACTATATTAGGGACAATTAGGTGTCACCAAGGGGGTTGTACTTAGTAGTACCAAGTGTAATGGTTTGGAGGAGCCAAACCACTACCATATATATATATATATGTATATATATCAACATATAGTAAAACAATGCAGTTTTTAATAAACAGTAGATAAAACATGCATAAGTAAAATAGTAGGACACGGCTTATGAGTAAGAAGGTGGCTTGCCTGATGATCAGCAATACGGCATAAATGTCCCTGGACTTCTTCTTTAGATAACCCAGAATACCAATACCAACAATAAATACCACTTCTTCTGCTCTCCGATATAATCGCAACTATCGTCGATAGGGGCACACATGCAAACAAACAAAAGGGCACAATCAATACAAGGCATACACTCACCAATACATACAGCAAGCAAGGAACAAAACAAGTTTACAAATCTGAAGGTCTTAGGAAGAATGGATTTAAGAAGATTGGCCTTGTCTTGAAGAGTGGAAGAAAATCCCTTAGGATTTATAGTCTAGAAACTACCTAAGAGATGGATTTTTGGACAAGACCATTTTCTGTAGGATACCATTGTAAAAACCTGATATCAACAGATAGGAGTGGATACAATGAAACCCACAAAAGTGGTTTCACTATTTTATCACTTTTCTTTGATTTCCTATGACTTTTCTAGTGATAAAGGCCCTAGTTTGAGGAAATAATTCACCATAAAAGTTCTGGAGCTCCAAAATTTATTTCCTTGGATGGTTCAGTAGGGTTTGATGTACTGGTTGACTGTGAGTTGGAATCAGGTCAAGACAATTACCAGAATGCCCTCAGGAAATTCCCAACTGCAGTTCTGTACACAACTTGTCTTTTTCACCAGATTTAATCTACATAAGTTTCTGATTTGATTCCAAAGGCACAGTGTATGCACTTGGAATACCTTTCTGTAGAAATTGGAATCAACATTTTTGGAGTTGCAGAGCTACTGTGATGATTTTTCTAGTGATGAAACTATATACAGAGGCAAATAATTGACCAAAATTGGACAGGGCCTCAATGAAAATTTATCTCCTGGAATTTGCTAGACCTTAGTGTACCACATCACATGGAGTTGGAATTAGATCAAAACCTTTGTTGGTTTGCCCTGGAGAATTTATCTAGGGCAGATACTACTAGTTTTTGTTATTTTTACTATAGGAAATTTACTATTCACCTTGGAATGAGTCTCAGTCCCTGAGATAGGTACATGGAGTACCTGCTAGAGGAACTTGGTTGTACCTCAATTGGAGTTGTATAGCTCCCAGAAATGATTTAATGATAAATAGGACACCTCTGGGTACATGATTTATTATAAATCAGCTAATTAATAATTTGTTACAATGTTGATACAGAATGATAGACAAAACCCTGGGGTATCCAAGGAAATTTGTATCAGATCATTTGGAGGTATTTAGCATTTTCAAATCAATTTAAACTGATGGCCAATTTCTGGATCTGGGCAAAAATAATAAACCAAGAGGGGTAGCGGGCTGCGATCTGGGGTTTACTGGGCCGCGGAAGACGGATTCGGCCCACTCGGGCGCCTCTCTGCGCGGGATGGTGATTTTCAAAACGCGGCGCAGGGGCCCGCCCGTCAGCCAGACAGGAGGCGCGAAGGGGCATGGGGCTTTGGGAGCCGTTCGATCTAAAGGAGGATCGACGGCAGCGAGGTCGTCTTCTCCCTAGCGACGCGGCGGCGGGGCAGAACCCTAGGGAGGATCTGGCGGGGCTCGGGGAGCTTACCAGAGGCATGGGGAGGGGCCAGCGAGGGTGCAGGGCGTCGAGGTGGTCGGCTGCGGTTCCGGCGAGGGTCGGAAGAGGGGCGTTCCGCAGGGAGGAGCCGCTCGCACGACGGCCGCCGACGAGCACGCACGGGAGCTTGGCAGGGGAGCTACCAGAGGCTCGGGAGGCGACCGAGGAGACGACAGGGGGATGCAGCAGCCAACGGTGACTGCACGTATGGGAGGCGGTGGTGGTTCTAACGTCGGACAGATCGCATGCACTCCACGCCGCCGTGGCTTGCATCGGTTCTCGCTGGAGCTAGCACTTGCGGTGCAGGCATGCCGAGAAGAGAGACAGGGTCAGATAGAGGAGGACGAGAGGGTCGCAGTACAACTGCATGCAAAGGAAGAAGGGGGTGGGAGAGACGTCTTACGGCCAGATCTTGACCAAGGCCGAGAGGAGCTCTTTCTCCTTCCTTCGAGCAGAGCAAGGCAGAGTAGAGGGGGAGGGTGTTCTGGGGAATGGAAGTGGAGTGTGAGGGAGAGGAATGAGGGAGCAGGAAGGAGTGGGGTGGCCTCTGGCCAATTATACCGAGGGGGAGAGGTCCACCATGGACTTGATCCATTGGGCATGGAAGAGGGGAGGGAAACCTAGGCATGGTGTTGCTGTGGGCGTGGGGAGGGTGGTATCTGGCCTGTGCTGAGGGCAGAGGAGAGGTGGAAAGGCTGCTGCAGCTAAGCAAGGAAGTTTTGCAAGTTAAGACACCCACATGGGGTTAAGTGCTAGGGTCCAAGCACTAAAGGACCAGATGCTACCGTGCTAGGGCTACAGTTATTTCGACCAGGGGGAGAGAAGGGTGTTGTACAAGCTTGGTGGAGAATATTGGATAAGGTTTGATAGAGTATTAGTGCAAGGTTTGTTCATAACCCAAAATTGGCAAAGTTGATGATTATGAAGAAATTCTTTGAATTGATCTGGGCAAGATGAGTGAATGGTACATGTAGATGGTTTAGGCCAGGGTACATATCTAGTATTTATTTGGGATTTTTCTGAGGATTTAAAATCCACTTAAATCCATTTCTTCAAAAAGTACAGAAGTAGTTTCTAGAGGATCATTTGATAAATTTACATTGGACTGGTGGAGTTTTTGATGTGGGATGATCCCAAATGTGAATACACACTTAGGGGAATTTTCCCAAGATTTATTGGGGCTTAAAAGTATTTCAAACAATTATTATTCCATTTCTGCCATTCAAGGAAATAGGCAAAAATAAATAATAAAACCTTTCAAAGATATTTATTTTTGAAGTTGGAAGATAGGGTAGGATATATAGGACCCAATTGAGCCAAAATTTTGGGAAGTTCTTTGGAGAAATCCAAACTTTCCTTTATGGAAGGAGTTTTGGGGATTTTTACTAATAAGGAGATTTGTTAGATTTGGAGTCATAATAATTATGGATAAAATTGGATAAATCTTGATGATCAAGGTAGATGATGTAGACAAGGTTTAGCAATCATTTGCAACCTTGGGATCGGAGAATCCAAGTTGATTTTGGTGGAATACCCTAGATTAAGGATCTAGGGGGATGTTAATTTTTACCATCAAAACATGGTTGTATCTTGGAGCTCAGATCTCTCCTTGAGGCATGGGGTATATGGATGGATAGACCAAGTGATGTAGATTGCAATGGTGTAGGGGTTTGAGCTTGATCCTGATTGAGCTCACCATGGCAAGCTTTCAAACTTTGAATAAAATAAGTCTGCCAAGGCAGATTATCAACTAACCTTCAAAACCTTGTGGGTTTAATCAGCTCAAGGATCCAATTGGATCAAGTGAAGTAGGTAATGGTATACCTATATGAGTAGGAAACAACAATGCAAAGAGTTGGTCCAAGGAAGGTTGGATGGTGGTGTGAGCTTCTACCAAAGTAGGTATGATGACTAGATTTGCAGGAAAAGTTATTTTCTTGCCTGCCAAACCATCAAGAACTAGTGGGTTGAAGGGGGATTTAACCAATGGAAAAAGTGGGCCTTGGTATTCCTTAGGATGGTTAACAAGATGGTTCAAGTGAATTTCCAATAATGCACAAGGGTTTAGAAAGGGAGACATCCAAAAAGGTGATGTTGGAAACAGTTTTCCAGACAGCCAATTTTGGCAGACTTAGGGGTTTTGACTAGAATATGAGAGGGGATGTTTTTGCTGGGTTGGAAGGTACCAGAGCATCATCAAATGGATGATTTTGAAGAGTAGATTGACTAGAAGGGATCCATGCTTTGGAAGCTTCTAGAATTAGATCTCTTCAGAATTGATCTGGTTGAGGGTTTTGGATGATCACCCAGCAGTTAGGGATCATATCCAGATTTGTATTCTTGCTTAGGGGTTGATGAGTTGGGAACATCTTGATCCTAGTGATGAGCTCCTAGAGTAGCTCATACTACTTCTAAGAAATCAAATCAAACAGCATATCAAGATAATTCATCAGGCAACAGATCAAGGTAACTCATCTTACAAACAAATCAACTACTACTTGGGTTACCACCAAGCTTAGCTTGAAGTAAGGATGGATATTTTGAGATAGGTTGGAGTTTGAGCAAGGTAAGGTCCTTGGTATCTCTACCAAGAGTAGAATTCAAAAGCTTACAAAAAGGTTTTGAGAGATCCTAGAGGTAAGAGTAGCTGAAGGTTCTGTCTTGAAAACATAAGGATATTATGTTATATAGCTCTCCATAGTTTGATCAATATAAGCTACTAAAATAGTGGGTTTGCAAAGGCTTCTTGGCTCAAGTTTTGAAATGCCAGAACATTTGAGAATATGGAAAATAAGCCAGGACTGTTTTGGGAAGTAGCTTTTGCCAACGGGTGTTAAGGTAAGGAGTATATCATCTAATACACATTCATATGCATAAGCATATCCAAACAACAAGCAAACACTTCAGCATTAAACAAGAAATTTTTTTTGTTCCCCCTGATTTTTGCATTCTGGACAACTAATCAGGGTTGCTGAAATTGGGATGTTATAGATCTTTCCCCCTTAAAAAGAATCGCGTCCCGGGATTCCAGAGAGTAGGGTTCGGGGATTTGGAGTCAAGGTTAGCGCTACTGGTTTCAAGCATGCTATCTTACGGACTATGTCTTGGAAGTGACTACTTTGTCGATGAAGTTGAGCTTCAGTCTTCCGGGATGCACGGAGAGTGAGCAGAGTCTAGTCTTGATTTTGAGAGATGACCTTCTTTTCCTTCCGGACTCTATATCATCAAGGGCTTAGACTAGGCAGACTACCTCGATGCTGAACTTCACGGAGTACTCGTCGGAGGATAAAAACTATGGCCTAGTGTACAGCTCTACCTTGGGGGCGTAGCGTATCCTAATTAAAGATCTTACGGTTGAAACTCCTGGATTTGCTTCTAGTGCAAGGTTACTCTATTTTTGTGGGAAAGACGCAGTCTTTCCCCCTTATGATTTGACTAGGTTAGCTCGGAGATAACACATTCCTTCCTTCTTAACTTCATGGGGGGGGGGGTCTGAAGATTGTCGTCCATCTTTTTCCTGTAGTCGGGGTCTTCCGAACGCGTCCGTGGAGCTACGGCCTGCGGGGCTTATATACTACTATTATTCATACTTTAGCCTGGGGAAGTCATTGGAGTCTCACGTCCTCTAAACATTAAGGACCTAGGGGTTAGCGGTTCGGTGGTCCTTCGGGTGGGTCTTCAGCTGAAGTAGCGGAGGGACTTTGTAGAATCTTCAGTTTGTTTTGCTTCTGATGTCTCACGAGTTGTTGTTTGGCGAAAAGATGTCGGATCCTGAGATCTCCTCTGAAGTACCTTCCGGTAGACCGTCTTCTGGGGATTGAGTTGGAAAGACGCCGTCTTTCCACCTTAGAGCTTCACTAAGGCGCTTGAGTGGTGCAAATCTTCTGTCTAGGAGTGCTGACCTGATTCTAGCGGAAGGCTGTATCTTCTCGGAGTCTTAAGCTGGGTCTTCGAGTGACGCCTTATTTTATCAACCTTGGCAGGGCTGGTTTTCCTAACGAAGCCGTTATGGGGTTAGCTCCGGGCAAGCTAGCGGTTTGTGACTCTCCTGGCTAGTCTTTAGTTAGGGTGGATGCGGTCATCGTCAGAGAAGGGGTCTTCACTCGAAACTCTTGCGTTGTTTCTGCTTGAGGGCGGAGTGGACTCGTTGTCTTCATGCGTCCTTGTCTTCAGGTTTCTGGATTATCTGGTCCTTCTGGTGAGGAACGTCTCGTTGGGTTGGGTAGGGTCGACTAGAATAAGTAGTCTCCTGAGGCGGTCGGAACCTCTAATACCCTAAAGGATTGAACTACTCTTCAAGGAACCTATTGGATTCTGCTACTGGAGGTACCTTTATGACCATCACTTTGGGTGTTGCAACAAAACTTCTGGACAATATGATGGTTAATTATTCTGAATGGCATACTGAGAGAGCTCCACAAGGTAGGAAGGTAAATTCTGTTGAGGAAACCTCCTCCTTGAGTGATAAGATTGATATTATTATGTCTATGCTTGTTAATGGGAAAGCCCATATTGATCCAAATAATGTTCCTATAGCCTCTTTGGTTGCTCAATAAGAGCAAGTTGATGTGAACTTCATAAGAAATAACAACTTTGGCAATAATTCTTATAGGAGTAATTTTGGTAACAACAATTATAAGCCATATCCTCCCAACAATGGTAATGCTTATGGAAATTCTTACAACAATAATAGGAGTGCACCCTTTGAACTTGAAGTTATGCTTAAAGACTTTATTAGTAAGAAAACTGCTTTCAATAAAACTATTGAGGAAAAACTCTCTAATGCTGAAAGAAATATAGCATCTTTGGTTGAAGCTCAATCTTCTTTGAATAAAATGGCTGCTAAACCTAAAACTAATGACAATCCCTTTGCAGCTACTAATGCTATACAAGTAAGAATTGATGAAAATGTTAGACTATTAGCTGAATTACATGCTAAGTGGGAAAGAGAAGATGAAATTGCTAGAAACATTAGTGTTTCTACTATTGCCACCACTAGTGTTGAGGCTAGTAATAGTTCTACTACTATAGATGATAAATTTGATTTTGATCTTGATGGGTGTAATATCTCTGAAGTTATTAAGTTCCTACAAAAGCTTGCTAAAAGTCCTAATGCTAGTGCTATGAACATGGCCTTTACAAAACACATTACTGATGCTCTCATAAAGATTAAAGAAGAAAAGATGAAACATAAAGCTTCTATTCCTATAAAACAAGAAGATGGTTGGTAACCCATCATTAATATGAAAGTGAATGACTTTGATTTCAAAGCTTTATGTGATCTTGATAGTAATGTTTCTATTATGCCTAGAAGGATTTATGATATGCTTGATTTGCCTCCACTTGAAGATTGTTATTTGAATGTCCCACTTGATGATAATGCTAAAAAGAAACTCATGGGGAGTCTTAATGATGTTCTTATTATGGTTAACAATGCTTATGTCCCCGTTGATTTCTATGCTTTGGATGTTGAATGCAATGCTTCTTGTCCTATTACTTTGGGAAGACCCAGAGATTT
This sequence comes from Avena insularis, assembly GCA_023614405.1. NCBI lineage: Eukaryota > Viridiplantae > Streptophyta > Magnoliopsida > Poales > Poaceae > Avena > Avena insularis. The sequence continues at coordinate 256,464,498 of CM042690.1, read as the reverse complement.
CTGTCACTTCCCAGATTACCAGTGGCATGAACCCACTATCGAGCATAAATACTAACTCTTGGAGTTGCTAGCATCTACTTGGCCAAGATAGCTACTAACAATGGAAAGCATGCAAGATCACAAATAACAAAGACGTGATAGAATCAATAATCAATCTGAAATAGCATCTCAATATCCATCGGATCCCCGCAAACACAACATGCAGAATTACAAATAGATGATCTTGATCATGAACGGAGCTCACAAGATCTAAACATGAAAGCACAAAGGAGGAGAACCAGCCATCTAGCTACTACATGGATCCGTAGTCCAAGGATGAACTACTCACGCATCACACCGGAGGCTTGCATGGTGATGAAGAAGGCCTCCAGGGTGAATTCCCCTGTCCGGTAGGGTGCCGGGAAGAGCTTCAGATCCCTCCTGGTCTAGGGATGGAGATGACGACGGCTAGAGACTCTTTCGTGGATTTTTGATCGGGCACTTAGGGTTTTTGTCCCGAGGAAAATATATAGGCGGAAGGAGAAGCCGAGGGGGTGCTGGGGTCGGCCAGACCTCCCCCTGGCACGGGCCAGGCCTGGCCGCGTGGCCAGGTGGTGTGGCCGCCCTCTAGCCCTTCTCCGTCTCGTATTCTGGCATCTGATGATTTCCAGAAAAATAGGCACTTCGGCTTTTGTCCCGTCCAATTCTGAGAATATTCATTTTCTGACTTTCCTGGAACCAAAAACAGCAGAAAATAGGCAGCTGGTATTGTGGCTCTTGTTAATAGGTTAGTCCAAGAAATCTTATGAAAAGTACTCCAAAGTGTGGACAAAACACAATAAAGTTGATAAAACCAAGCATGGAACATCAAAAATTATAGATACATTTGCAATGTATCAACATCCCCAAGCTTAACTCCTACTCGTCCTCGAGTAGGTAAGTGATTAAAAGAAAGATTAATTTTTGAGGTGACATGCACCATCAAAGACTTGATCAAAGTATTTGTAAAACATTCAAAGCTGGGATCATAGTACTTCAATCATAACATGAAATACAAAGTTCTAGCAATAAGACAAAGAAACTATGATGCAACATGAAAAGGCACAAACAAAAGATTCATGAATAACAATGCTTTGCAAGACGTTTGTTTGTTTCACATAAAGAAAACATAGCATAATAGCATTCAGCTTGTCCCTCAATAGAGTAGCAAATATAAATGCATAGGACACCTTCAAAGTTCATAAGAGTGACTAGATACAAATAGTTTAAAACAAGCAATATCAAGTTATGCATCAATCAACTAGTCTTGGACAATGCACATAGAACTAAGAATGGCCACTATGCTCTCAAAGTAGGTGCATAAAGGTAGAAGGTGGAGACTCAATATAATGGTGGAAGAAAGGCCTTCCTAGAAGGAAGTAGGGATTCAAGTCTCATAAAGAGCTTCCAAAAATTATGGTACTTATAGCTTTCAGCTCTCATAGCCCCTATCATAAGCATCTTGAAGTGATTAAGGTTAAAGTGAACAAACTATGGTGTACATGCTTGACGAAGTATAAGTTAGAAATCTCATGTCCCTTGTATACGAGGGCCGCTCCTCATGCTACTCAAGTTTAGTCACCGGTAAGTTCTTGTCATTGTAAGTATATGTGTATCATAGAGAACCACCAACGGGGTACGCCTTGCCCGATGATACGGAAGAATCCCCATATCAAAATGACAAGGTAAGCGGACAACGAGCATCTCAGCAATCTTCTTATTTACCATGGGAATATGGTGCTTTTTTCTCTCTTTCCTCTTTTCATAATCTCTTCTTTTTCTTTTCTCTTTTTTTCTCAATATAGGACTCTTTTTTTATAAGAAGAATGCTTTATAGACAGCTCATTATGGTTACGCTGCAGGTTTCCACCATGTCAACATGGATTAGACCAGCGGCCCAGGCGTTTATCTAACACATATACATAACTCCATGGACTTACAAGCTCCCCTTTCATTTCACACCGACGACATCCATATACAAAAGAGCATGATATCAACTAGGTACAAAGTACCAAGTGCAATGTTGAAAGCGTTCCCCATGACAGCATGGTTCTGCTAATTCCCAACAAATAAGTGCAAGCATATACAACATAGACGACACAATGGTTCAAGTTTATTAAGGGCAATAAAAAGTAAAGTGTGCCATCAAGTTCGTGAGAACTTTAATCACTAGTTTTCTCATAACAAGTTTAATTTGGAAGGTAAACAAAAGCATGAATATACTTGGAATAGCATAAGCTAATAGGTAGGTATGGTGGACTCTTTGGAATAACTTGGTTTAGGGAGTTGGATGCATGAGTGGAACTCATACTTGGTTGTGGAGGCTAGCAAAAGACTGGGAGCGACAAACTAAGAGAGCAATAATGGCCATAATCATGTAGAGCGACAAAACATCATTGATCAAAGCATAAAGTGATACTACAAGTTGAAAATTAAAGGATCATAAAGGCTATGGTGACCTGAGATAGTCATAACATGGTGTGAGCATGCGCCAAGTCAACCCAAATAAAGCATCAAAGGAGAATACCACTATACTATGCTTTAATATGCTAAAACAACGCATGATGCATCCAAGGCACATTAAGAAATCTCAATTGTTTATAACAAGTCATGCTACAACAAAGAATACTAAGCATAAAGCCAAAACAATATCAAGCATGGCATGACAGAGCATAGGCCACAGTAAAAAACGAGCTCTTTTTACCACATAAGTATGAACTTTCCTACTCTTTTCCAAACCAAACCAAACTATTTGCAAACCAATTTATGAAAGAGGGGGTCCAACCAATTTATTCAGCAAACAAAAAACCAAAACGAAAACGAAAAAGAAGACGCTCCAAGAACAACACAACTGTGCATGAAACAATAAAAATGAAGCGTTTGGAAGAAACCTGGGATTTTTATTGATGAAGAAGGGCATGCCTTAGGCATCCCAAAGCTTTGACGCTTGTACTTATTGGATATTTCTTGGGGTGACACGCGTGGCATCCCCAAGCTTGAGCTTTAGTCCATCCTTCATCTCATTGCTCATTCCTTCCATACACCTGGAATTTTTCCTTCATACAAAACTTCACACAATCTTTATTAACAACATTAGTGTACTCAAGATAAATAAATCTTAAGGTTCAGTTATAAAACCAAATAAACTTCCATTAGAACACTAGCTACTGTAGCACTTCCCTCAAAAAGCTCAATTCTCCAAAAGGACTCAAAAAGGAACCAACAAGAAGCAAATGCAGAAAATGGCAGAAATATGTCAAAACAGACTAGCAGGTAAAGACAAATTTTTTTGAAGACCTTCTGTTGCTCAAATCGAAAAGTGTTGAACTAACGAAAGTTACATAACAACCTGGGGCAGAAGAACAAAAATTCATGCCTCAAAAATATATTCAGAGATTTTACACGAATGTTTATGGTGAAGCACAAAAATCTGTTTCGGGACAGCAACTTTCCCAATCATTACTTCTCTCTCATTAGAGGTTACTCTTGGCACAAAAAGTAAATAAAAAGGATAAGGAGCGGTTATTACTGAAGTAATAACTTCCAAGACTCATCTAAAACTTTTGGGTTATCTCACTATAAGTACTTTTCTTTAACGCCTTTAAGTTAGGCATAAAAAGCAAGAAAAAGAATCAAGTGTTCTCAAATGAAGAAGCATTAAGACCAAATTTTGTTTTCATAGGAGAGGCAAAAGAAATCTTCTCTCTCTTCTTAGGGAAGTGTTCTATACCTTTTTTGAGTGGGAGTTTATATTTAATGGTGCCTTCTTTCATATCAATAATGGCACCAACAGTTCTAAGAAAAGGTCTTCCCAAAGTAATAGGACAAGAAGCATTGCATTCAACATCCAAAACATAGAAATCAACGGGGACATAGGCATTGTTAACCATAATAAGAACATCATTAAGACTCCCCATGAGTTTATTTTTAGCATTATCATCAAGTGGGACATTCAAATAACAATCTTCAAGAGGAGGCAAATCAAGCATATCATAAATCCTTCTAGGCATAATAGAAACACTACTATCAAGATCACATAAATCTTTGAAATCAAAGTCATTCACTTTCATATTAATGATGGGTTCCCAACCATCTTCTTGTTTTATAGGAATAGAAGCTTTATGTTTCATCTTTTCTTCTTTAATCTTTATGAGAGCATCAGTAATGTGTTTTGTAAACGCCATGCTCATAGCACTAGCCTTAGGACTTTTAGCAAGCTTTTGTAGGAAATTAATAACTTCAGAGATATTGCAACCATCAAGATCAAAACCATACTTATCATCTAAAGTAGTAGAACTATTACTAGCCTCAACACTAGTGGTGGTGATAGTAGAAACACTAATGTTTCTAGCAAATTCATCTTCTCTTTCCCACTTAGCATGTAATTCAGCTAATAGTGTAACATTTTCATCAATTCTTACTTGTATAGCATTAGTAGCTGCAAAGGGATTATCATTAGTTTCAGGTTTAGCAGTCATTTTATTCAAAGAAGATTGAGCTTCAGCCAAAGATGCTATATTCCTTTCAGCATTAGAGACTTTTTCCTCAATAGTTTTATTGAAAGCAGTTTGCTTACTAATGAAGTCTTTAAGCATAACTTCAAGTTCAGAGGGAGCACTCCTATTATTGTTGTAAGAATTTCCATAAGCATTACCATTGTTGGGAGGATATGGCTTATAATTGTTGTTACCAACATTACTCCTATAAGCATTATTGCCAAAATTATTATTTCTTATGAAGTTCACATCAACTTGCTCTTCTTGAGCAACCAAAGAGGCTAAATGACCATTATTTGGATCAATATGGGCTTTCCCCTTAACAAGCATAGACAGAATAATATCAATCTGATCACTCAAGGAGGAGGTTTCCTCAACAGAATTTACCTTCCTACCTTGTGGAGCTCTCTCAGTATGCCATTCAGAATAATTAACCATCATATTGTCTAGAAGTTTTGTTGCAACACCCAAATTGATGGTCATAAAGGTACCTCCAGCAGCAGAATCCAATAGGTTCCTTGAAGAGTAGTTCAATCCTGCATAAAAAGTTTGGATGATCATCCAAGCAGTCAGTCCATGAGTGGGACAACTCTTTACCAAAGTTTTCATTCTTTCCCAAGCTTGAGCAACATCCTCATTATCACATTGTTTAAACTTCATTATTTCACTTCTCATAGATATAATCTTAGCAGGAGGATAGTATTTTACAATAAAAGCATCTTTGCAGTTAGTCCAAGAATCAACACTATTCTTAGTTAAGGAGTTCAACCATTCTTTATCTTTTCCTCTCAAAAAGAAAGGAAACAATTTCAGCTTAATAACATCACCATCTATATCCCTATGCTTTTGCATCTCACAAAGTTCAACTAAGTTATTTAGATGGGCAGCAACATCTTCATTACCAATACCAGAAAATTGTTCTCTCGTAACAAGATTGAGCAAAGCAGGTTTTATCTCAAAGAAAGTATCTTCAGGCACAGGTGGAGCAATAGGTGTGCTCATAAAGTCATTGTTGTTGGTGCTAGTGAAGTCACACAACTTAGTGTTTTCAAGAGTAGTCATTTTTTTCTGTTTTCAAATAAGAAAGCAAACTAGTAAAACTATTTTTTTGTGTTTTTGATAACAAAACAAGCAAACAAAGCAAAAAAGAAACTAAGCAAAACAAAAATAACAAAGTAAAGAGATTGGTTATGAGGGACTCCCCTTGTGGAGATGTCCTTGACACCCCGACAACGGCGCCAAAAAAATGCTTGATGGCTCAGTGTCGGCGCCAGAAAAATGCTGGTGCGATGTTGATGTAGAGCTTGTTGGGAACCCCAAGAGGAAGGTATGATGAGCACATCAGCAAGTTTCCCTCAGTTATGAAACCAAGGTTTAATCGAACCATTAGGAGCAAGGAAACACCCCAAAGGTGTTGCTAGCTAAGCCTTGGCAGGGCGCACTACCGGTTCTAGTAGCAACGTGGAGACCTGCACAACACAACCACAGAACTTTGTACCCAACTTGCGATGATGTTGTCAATCTCACCGTGTTTTGCGGAAAACAAAGGATTAAACGTATCGAATGGAAAGAAGCAATAGTTTGCAGAAAGTAAACACAAAGCAGTAAACAGTTTGTAGATTGAATGTAAAAGACAAGGACCAGGATCCATAGTTCACTAGAGGTGGCTCTCCTTAAGATAGATAACATGCTGGGTGAACAAATTACAGCGGGGAAATTGACAAACATCGAGAAAGCAATACATGCATATACTAATCATCTTGACTCCTTTGAGATTCGATTAGGCATTACAACATTATACATAGACCGCCATCCAACTGCATCTATGACTAATAATCCACCTTCAGGTTATCATCCGAACCCCCTCCAGTATTAAGTTGTAAGCAACGGATTATTGCTTTATGAACTGTGTGTAAAGTAAACAATACGATTGTTCTATGAACAAAGGATTGTTGTTTTCTCCCTAGTAGCAACATCACATCTAGTACCTTAGAGATTTTTGTCACTTCCCCAGATTACCAGAGGCATGAACCCACTATCGAGCATAAATACTAACTCTTGGAGTTGCTAGCATCTACTTGGCCAAGAGAGCTACTAACAACGGAAAGCATGCAAGATCACAAATAACAAAGACATGATAGAATCAATAATCAATCTGAAATAGCATCTCAATATCCATTGGATCCCCGCAAACACAACATGCAGAATTACAAATAGATGATCTTGATCATGAACGGAGCTCACAAGATCTAAACATGAAGGCACAAAGGAGGAGAACCATCCATCTAGCTACTACATGGATCTGTAGTCCAAGGATGAACTACTCACGCATCACACCGGAGGCTTGCATGGTGATGAAGAAGGCCTCGGTGAATTCTCTCCCAGTAGGTGCCGGAAGAGCTTCAGATCCTTCCGATCTAGGGATGGAGATGACGGCGGCTGAACTCTTTCGTGAATTTTTGATCGCCCTTGGGGTTTTCGTCCTGAGGGCATCTTATAGGCTAAGGGAGGCGGAGGGGGTACCGAGGCAGCTGCACCACCTCGCTGCCAGGCTGCGGCCAGGTGGTGTGGTGGCCCCCCTGGCCCCTCTCCGTCTCGTACTCTGGCATCTGATAACTTCCGGAAAAATAGGCACTTTGGCTTTTGTCCCGTCCAATTCCGATAATATTCATTTTGTGACTTTCCTGGAACAAAAAACAGCAGAAAACAGGTAGCTGGCACTGTGGCTCTTGTTAATAGGTTAGTCCAAGAAATCATATAAAAAGTACTCCAAAGTGTGGACAAAACACAAGAAAGTGGATAAAACCAAGCATGGAACATCAAAAATTATAGATACATTTGCAATGTATCATGGTTCATGACAAGAACATAAATGCAATGACATTGGTTGATCCATATGTGGTTTGTGACAATAACACACATGCAATGCCATTGGTTGATCCATGTGGTTTTTGGAAAATAACACACATGCAATGACTCTAGTGGATCCATATGTGGTTTCTGGAAAGAACACACATGCAATGACTCTGGTGGCTCCTTGTGTGGTTTGTGAAAAGAACACACATGCAATGATTCAAGTGCTGATTATAAGAACACACATGCAATGACTCTAGTGGGTCCATATGTGGTTTGTGAAAAGAACACACATGCAATGACATTGGTTGATCCATATGTGGTTTGTGAAAGGAACACACATGCAATGACTCTAGTGGATCCATATGTGGTTTGTGGAAAGAAAACACATGCAATGGCATTGGTTGATCCATATGTGGTTTGTGACAATAACACACATGCAATGCCATTGGTTGATCCATGTGGTTTGTGGAAAAAACAGACATGCAATGACTCTGGTGGATCCATAAGTGGTTTGTGGAAAGAACACACATGAAATGACATTGGTTGATCCATATGTGGGTTGTGAAAAGAACACTCATGTAATGCCATTGGTTGATCCATGTGTGGTTTGTGAAAAGAATACACATGTAATGCAATTGGTTGATCCATGTGGTTTGCGGGAAAGAACACACATGCAATGACTCTGGTGGATCCATGTGTGGTTTGTGGAAAGAACACACATGCAATGACTCTGGTGGAGCCATGTGTGGTTTGTGAAAAGAACACACATGCAATAACTCTAGTGCTGGTTTTAGTATAAAACATAGATGCAAAGACTCTAGTGGGTCCATATCTGGTTTGTGAAAAGAACACACATGCAATAACATTGGTTTATCCATATGTGTGATTTGTGAAAAGAACACACATGCAATGACATTGGTTGATCTATATGCAGTTTGTGAAAGGAACACACATGCAATGACTCTAGTGGATCCATATGTGGTTTGTGGAAAGAACACACATGCAATGACTCTAGTGGATCCATATGTGGTCTGTGAAAAGAACACACATGTAATGACATTGGTGGATCCATATGTGGTTTGTGGAAAGAACATACACATGCAATGACATTTCCTAATCCATATGTGGTTTGTGGAAAAGAACACACATGCAATTACTCTGTGGATACATATGTAGTTTGTGGAAAGAACACACATGCAATGGCATTTGTTGATCCATATGTGGTTTGTCAAAAGAACACACATGCAATTACTCTGGTGGATACATATGTGGTTTGTGGAAAGAACACACATGCAATGGCATTGGTGGATTCATGTGTGGTTCATGACAAGAACATACATGCAATGACATTGGTTGATCCATATGTGATTTGTGACAATAACACACATGCAATGCCATTTGTTAATCCATGTGGTTTGTGGAAAAGAACACACATGCAATGACTCTGGTGGATCCATGTGTGGTTTGTCGAAAGAACACACATGCAATGACTCTGGTGGATCCCTCTGTGGTTTGTGAAAAGTACACACATGCAATGACTCTAGTGCTGGTTTTAGTATAAGAACACACATGCAATGACTCTAGTGGGTCCATATGTGGTTTGTGAAAAGAACACACATGCAATGACTCTAGTGGATCCATATGTGGTTTGTGAAAAGGACACACATGCAATGAAATTGGTGGATCCATATGTGGTTTGTGGAAATAACACTCATGGAATGACATTTGTTGATCCATATGTGGTTTGTGAAAAGAAAACACATGCAATTACTCTAGTGGATACATATGTGGTTTTTGGCAAGAACACACATGCAATGGCATTGGTGGATCCATGTGTGGTTCATGACAGGAACACACATGCAATAACATTGGTTGATCCATATGTGGTTTGTGAAAATAACACACATGCAATGCCATTGGTTGATCCATGTGGTTTGTGGAAAAGAACACACATGCAATAACATTGGTGGATCCATATGTGGTTTGTGGAAACAACACACATGCAATGACATTGGTTGATCCATATGTGGGTTGTGAAAAGAACACACATGCAATGACTCTAGTGCTGGTTTTAGTATAAGAACACACATGCAATGACTCTAGTGGGTCCTTATGTGGTTTGTGAAAAGAACACACATTAAATGACTCTAGTAGATCCATATGTGGTTCATGAAAAGAACATACATGCAAGACATTGGTTGATTCATATGTGGTTCATGGAAAGAACACACATGTAATGACTCCAGTGGATCCTTATGTGGTTTGTGAAAAGAACACACATGCAATGACTCTAGTGGACCCATATGTGGTTTGTGGAAAGGAACACACATGCAATTACTCTGGTGGATCCATATGTGGTTTGTGGAAAGAACACACATGCAATGGCATTGGTGGATCCATGTGTGTCTCATGACAAGAACATACATGCAATGACATTGGTTGATCCATATGTGGTTTGTGACAATAACACACATGCAATGCCATTGGTTGATGCATGTGGTTTGTGGAAATGAACACACATTCAATGACTCTGGTGGATCCATGTGTGGTTTGTGGAAAGAAAACACATGCAATGACTTTGGTGGATCCCTGTGTGGTTTGTGAAATGTACGCATGCAATGACTCTAGTGCTAGTTTTAGTATTAGAACACACATGCAATGACTCTAGTAGGTCCATATGTGGTTTGTGAAAAGAACACACATGCAATGACTCTAGTGGATCCATATGTGGTTTCTGGAAAAACACACACATGCAATTACTCTGGTGGATCCATATGTGGTTTGTGGAAAGAACACACATGCAATGACATTGGTTGATCCATATGTGGGTTGTGAAAGAACACACATGCAATGCCATTGGTTGATCCATGTGTGGTTTGTTAGCTTTGCGACAAGTAAATAACGAAGAACGAAAATAAAATTGCAGCAAGGGGGACACAAATTTAACGTGGAAAACCCTCTCCAACAAAGAGAGGGGAAAAACTACGGGCGCCAGCCAGCGAAACTTCACTATAATGGATAGTGTTTACACAACACCGAGGATTTCACAGATGCAACTTATCCCAGCCGGCGGCTTACCAGAAGTATATATAGCGGTGGTAACCTAGGTCATCAGCGATCCGTACGGCGACGGTCCCAAGCCTCCGGTGACGGGCCTCGCTCCGCTTCGTCAGAAGTTGGCCTCTACTTTGTAGAATTTGGATCAACATATAACAAACTCCACCTTGAGAGAAATTCCTTCTTGTAGCATCAACAGTAATCATCTCCCTGAACAAACAAAGAAAACACTTTCGGTGCCAATAGCCACTTGGGCTAAGCAGTTATACCAACTAAGCTTGAGCATAGCTCAAACTTAGCAACAGGAACATGCTTTATCATCATATCAGCAGGATTATCATGAGTGCTTATCTTGCATACCTTCAGTGTACCTTGTGCAACAACATCATGAACATAATGGTACTTGATATCAATGTGCTTTGTTCTCTCATGGAACATCTGATCCTTAGTAAGGTAAATAGCACTTTGACTATCAAAGAACAGGTTAATGCAAGAATCATCCTGACAAAGCTCAGCATACAAACCTTTCAACCAAACAGACTCTTTGCAAGCTTCAGCAACAGCCATATATTCTGCTTCGGTTGCAGATAGAGCAATAATTGGTTGCAGCGTTGCCTTCCAACTCACGGCACATCCACCTACCGTGAACACATAACCAGTGAGGGACCTCCTCTTATCTAAGTCGGCAGCAAAATCTGAATCCACATAGCCTGCGAGTCCCTCATCAATCTTGCCAAACTTCAAGCAAGCGTTGGATGTGCCACGTAGGTACCTGAAAATCCACTGAACAACTTTCCAATGTTCTTTACCAGGATTAGCCATGTAACGACTCACCAAACTCATGGCATATGATAAATCAGGGTGAGAGCAAACCATGGCATACATCAAGGAACCAACATCACTAGAATAAGGAACTCGAGACATGTACTCAATATCTTCATCAGAACTAGGACATTGCAATGCTGACAATTTAAAGTGAGGAGCAACAGGAGTACTAACAGACTTTGCATCATGCATATTAAAACGTTGAAGAACTTTCTCAACGTAACTTTGCTGACTAAGAAACAACAACCTAGATTTTCTGTCCCGTTTAATTTCCATACCTAGGATTTTCTCAGCAACACCAAGATCTTTCATCTCAAATTCACTACTTAGGTGTGCCTTCAAAGTAGTGATTTCTTTCATGCTCTTGGCAGCAATTAACATATCATCAACATATAACATCAAGTAAATAGGTGATCCATTAACTAACTTTATGTAAACAGAGCTATCAAACTGAGACCTCTTAAAACCTTGTGAGATCATAAATGAATCAAACCTTTTATACCACTGTCTTGGAGATTGCTTAAAACCATAAAGCGACCTCTTCAATTTGCACACAAAATCCTCTTTTCCAGGAACTATGAACCCTTCAGGTTGGTCCATGTAAATCTCCTCCTCTAGTTCACCACGTAGAAAAGCAGTCTTTACATCTAGCTGCTCAAGCTCAAGATCATGCATAGCAACAATACCAAAGAAAGCACGAATAGAACTATGCTTCACAACCGGAGAGAAAACATCATTATAATCAATACCTAGAATCTGGCTGAAACCTTTTGCTACTAACCTTGCCTTAAACCTTGGAGGCTCATTAGGAGACAAACCTTCCTTTCTCTTGTATATCCACTTACAGCGGACGGCCTTCTTCTGTTTAGGCAAGCGCACAACTTCCCATGTGCCATTCTTATCAAGCGATTGCATCTCTTCTTGCATAGAAAAAACCCACTTCTCACGGTCAACAGATGCAATAGCCTCATTGTATGTAGCAGGTTCAGTATCATGCTCCACCTGTTCAGCACAACTCAAAGCATAATGAGCAAGATTACACTCTTCAATCAAACGACGAGGGGGAACTATGTTACACCTCGGTCTATCAGCAGCAATAGATTCCAATGGCTGCTGCAAAACAGTAGGTGAGTGCTGAACAACATCATCATCAATATTTTCCTCATGAGTATCATCAACAACAACATTATTATCAACAGTTTTCTGCAGGTGCTCCACCGCAAGACCTAACTCCTCCTCTCCAATAGCAACATGAGAGGGATCTGATGGAAAGCTGTCATGATACATAACAGATTCATTGAAAATAACGTTCCTACTCAACAAGATCCTTTTAGTTTCAGGATTCCATAGTTTATATGCCTTAACTCCTGAACCATAACCAAGGAATATGCACTTAACATCTCTAGGATCTAACTTTCCATTATCAACATGAGCATAAGCAAGCAAACCAAAACTCTCAATCGTGAATAATCAAGAAAGTAACCCGACCATACCTCAATAGGAGTTTTCTTCTCAAGTGGAATAGAAGGTGACCTGTTGATGAGGTAGCACGCTGTGTTGGCTGCTTCAACCCAGAAACGTCTATGCATACCTGCATTGGACAACATACAACGAGCCCTCGAGATGATGGTTCTGTTCATGCGCTCAGCCATGCCATTCTGCTGAGGAGTGTAAGGGATGGTGTGGTGCCTGATCATACCATCATTACTGCAAAACTCCTCAAACTCATTAGAACAGAATTCCATACCATTGTCAGTACATAGTACCTTTACCTTCTTTTCAGTTTGCTTTTCTACCATAACTTTCCACTTCTTAAAAGCATCAAAAAATCAGATTTATGTTTCAGAAAATATGGCCACACTTTTCTTGAGTAGTCATCAATAATAGTAAGCATGTAATTAGCACCACCAATAGATGTCTTACGGGAAGGCCCCCATACATCAGCATGCACATAATCTAAAATGCCTTTGGTGGTATGAACGGAAGCATTGAATTTAACTCTTTTGTGCTTACCAAAAACACAGTGCTCACAGAACTCAAACTTACCCAAGTTGCAACCATCAATCAGCTCTCTCTTAACCAACTCTGCCATGCCATGTTCGCTCATATTCCAAAGACGCATATGCCACAGATTTGTTTTACCACAATCATCAGAATCATTAGCAGTAATAACAGTAGCAATACCAGGAAAAGTGCTACCTCTAAGAACATATAACTTAGCAAAATTCATATCACCTATCATGTGAATAAGAGAGCCTTTTGATACCTTTAACAACCTACGCACCGCTGCATTTGTATCCATCAACGTCCATGGTACTCGTGGAGATCAGATTTCGCCATGGTTGGTATGTGCTTCACCTCATTCAACATATGCGTCACGCCATCATGTGTCTTGATCTTAAGATCCAACTCGACAATATGGCATGGGTTGTCATTCCCACACGCATAAAAATCTCCATGCCGCACGGACTCATATGAACTGAACCAATCTTTGTTACAGCAAATATGAAACGAACATGCAGTATCAAGTATCCATTCATCATCACGAGAAGCACAAGCAGCAAAAACGGCTAAACATTCACCATCAGAACTATCACCAGAAACAACAGCAGCCTTACCATTACCTTGATCCTTATCTTTCGGTTGGTAAGTACCATTCCTTTTCTCCTTATTCTGCAGCTTCCAACAATCATCAATAACATGATTAGATTTCTTACAATACCTACAGAACTTGTCCTTTCCCTTGGACTTCGACTTACATCGTCTTTTGCTCTTATCTCGGTTGCCATGGTTGTTAAATCTCTGCTCGGTCCTGCCACGAACCTGCAGAACTTCAGCCTTGGAAGACACCCCATCTGCCTGCACCATAGGTTTCATCTTTTCCCTTTGTTTGAGGGCATCTTGCACTTCATCAAGGGTTATCTTATCTCGTCTCAACAACATTGTATCATGAAAGTGAGTGTAAGAACTAGGCAGTGAGCATAAGAATAATAGGGCTAGATCCTCATCATCATATTTTACTTCCATAGATTGCAAATCAGAAATAATCTCTCTGAAAAAAGATAAGTGATTCATTACCGATCCACCTTCCTGCAATCTATGCGAGAACAACTTCATCTTCACATGCATCTTACTGGTTAGATCCTTTGACATGTAGATCAATTCCAGTTTCCCCCAAAGGGCAGCAGCAGATTTCTCTGTCAAGACTTCCTGCAAAATATTATTGGATAGATGAAGTTGAATCATAGACAAAGCCTTACGGTCCTTCCGCTTCTCTTTGTCAGACCAGCTCTTAGCATCCTTTTCCCCGAATCCATCCAGCGGATCATCCAGATCTGAAGTTTGGGCGAGAATCGCCCGCATCTTCACCTGCCATAAGCAGAATCTTGTGGAGTAATCCAGCTGCGGTAGATCGAACTTCAATGACGACATGTCGCAAACCCTAGATTAGAACCTAGGGCTTTGATACCACTTGTTAGCTTTGCGACAAGTAAATTGAAGGGTTTCGCAGCATAGTAAATCAAAATTTTCTACGGAAGCGAACAGAGGGAAAGCCAAGATCTAATCTAGGAGATGCAAACAACGAGAGAGATTGGATTAGATCTTCATACCCTTGAAGATTCAAGACATGAACGCTCCGGAACGTGGGTGATGTAGTCGCATCGCTTCTCCTCCTCGCGATCCGATCCGATCTAGCACCACAAGTGGCGGTGCCTCCGTGAGATGCACACGCAAAGACCTCGACGTCTCCTCCTTCCTCGGACCAGCAAGTATGGTGGAGAGATGGATTGGATCTACAACACGACGGCGTGGTGTATATGGTGGAGAATTTCTGCCGCAGGGCTTCGCCTACAAACAGTCGGGAGGGAGAGAGGAGGGTAGCAGGGCTACTAGGGTTTGGAGGAAGGTGTGTGGGGGGAAGGGGCGCACCAGCCCTCTATATATAGAGGGGGGGTTCGGCCAGCCCTTGCCTCTCCTCCAAGCCTATCTCTAGTTTAAACGATTTAAACTCTCCCTTATCTAGAAATTCTATCTCTAGTTTAAACGAGTTTAAACTTATCTAGAATCGGCTGGGCCCTATGGGGCCTTGTGCCCCTGGCCCAATGCGGCCAGGACACTCCCTCATAGGCCATGCCCCTCCCGGAAGGTGGGACCACGTTGGCCCCCTTCCGAAGGTTTTAGAAGCTTCCATAATACCGATTAATCGGAACAATTCAACTCCAAAACTGCACTACCTTATATGAATCTTATTCTCGGACCATTCCGAACCTCTCGTGATGTCCCGGATCCCATCCGAGACTCAACAAAAATTCATAAACCAATTATCCAATCTATCCTAGCCGAGACACGTTATGTGTGACCTGGGTTCGAGAATATGCGCACATGATCTTCTATCAATAATCAACAGTGGGTCAGGCACCCATATTGACTCCCACACATTCATCGATGATCATATCGGATGAACCACGATGCCAGGATTCAATCAATCCCATATATATATTCCCTTCGTCGCGATATTTTACTTGCCCGAGATTCGATCGCGGTATCGTCATACCTAGTTCAATCTCGCTCACAAAGTACTTTACTGCTCCGTAATCCGATATCACTTTGTGATTAACTCCTTAACCACATGCTTGCAAGCGTGTTGATATCGATTACCGAGGGCCCAAGCATATCTCCGACTTGGGAGGGACAAATCCCATCTCGATACATACAACCCAACAGATACTTTCCGATCACCTGAGAGACACCTTTATGATCACCCTCTCATAGGATGACGTTTGATGACCTCAAAGATTTCTTCCGATACTGTGGAGTTGTATTATCTCATGGTCTAAGGAATACAATATTTGACATGAGAAAAGCTTCGCAAAGACGAACACGATGAAACGATCTAATAGCTTTGCTTAGTTTGGGTCCATCCACCATATCATTCTCCCAATGATATGATCTCATTATCAATTGACAACTCATGTCTATGGTTAGGAAACCTTAACCATCATTGATCAATGAGCTAGTCCATAGAGGCGTACTAGGGACACGGTGTTGTTCACAAACCACACAAGTATTAAAGTTTCCGCTAATACAATTCTAGCATGGAATATAAACTTTATCATGAACAAGAATTATAATAATAACATCTTTATTATTGCCTCTAGGGCACAATTCCAACAGTCTCCCACTTGCACTAGAGTCAATAATCTAGTTTACATTTGGCAACAATCTCACACCCATGGCAATCGAGGTGCTGATCATGTTTTACACGTGGAAGAGGTTTAGTCAATGGATCTGCGACATTCAGATCTGTATGTACTTTGCTGATCTTCAGATCTCCATACGCTATATAATCTCGGATTATATGAAACTTATGTTGATATGCTTGGTCTTTGGATGATATCTTGGTTCCTTAGCGAGTGCTATGGCGCCGTGTTGTCACACAATATCTCCAAAGGGGTCCAATGCACTTGAACCACGCCAAGCTCGGATGAAGTTCCTGATCCAAACTCCTTCACTTGACGCTCGCAGCAGCCATGTATTCCGCTTCTCATCAGATCCCGCGATCACGCTTTGCTTGCAGCTTCTCCACTCACAGCCTCCTCCATTCAAAATATACACGATCCCGTCTCGAGATTTACAATCATCCTTGTCGGTGTCGAAACTAGCATCGACGTAACCTTTACGACGAAATGTTCATCACCCCATAGACTAAGAACATTTCTTTAGTCCTATTTAGGTACCTTAGGATGTTCTTCACGGCTGTCCAAAGGTTCCACTCTGGATCACTTTGATATCTCGTCGTCAAACTAAGAGCATTGGACACATCCGTCTAGTACACAAGATGGCATACATGATGGAACCTATGGCCGAGGCATAAGGCACTTTGCTCATAGCTTCCCTATCATTTCATCAGAAGGACACCGAGCCTTGCTCAATATCTTACGACAACATAGGCCTTGAACCTTTTAATGCCTTATCCATTTTGAACCTTTTCAGAACTTTGTCTAGGTATGTACTCTGGCTTAAAGCTATCAGGCGTCTTTGTCTATCTCTATAGATTTTGATGCCCAATATATAAGCAGCTTCACCTAGGTCTTTCATTGAAAAACACTTGTTCAAATAACTCTTCACATCGTTAAGCATGTTGATGTCATTTCCAATAATCAATATGTCATCCACATATAGTACCAGAAACGTCACCGAGCTCCCACTCACTTTCTTGTAGATGCAAGCTTCATAGCAATTTGGAACAAATCCAAAGCTCTTGATCACTTGATCAAAACGAAGGTTCCAACTCCGAGATGCTTGCTTGATCCATAAATGGAACGCTGAAGTTTGCATACTTTATCAACATCCTTAGGATCGACAAAACCTTCGGGTTGCATCATATACAACTCTTCATCAATGTTGCCATTGAGGAACGATCTTGACATCCATCTGCCATATTTCATAATCATGAAACGCAGCAATTGCTAATAAAATCCGAATGGACTTAAACATCGCTACGGGAGAGAAAGTCTCATCGTAGTCAACACCTTGAACTTGTCGAAAACCTTTCACAACAAGCCGTGCTTTATAGACGGTAACATTACCATCCGCGTCCATTTTCTTCTTGAAGATCCATTTGCACTCAACGGCCTTTCGTCGCTAGGAGGGTCCACCAAAGTCCATACTTGGTTTTCGCCATGGATCCCAATTCGGATTTCATGGCTTCTAGCCATTTCGTAGTCCGGCTCATCATCGCTTCCTCATAGTTCGTAGGTTCACCGCCTTCTACTAACAAGACAGCAAGACAGGTTGCCGTACCACTCAGGAAGGGCACGCGACCTTGTCGACCTGCAACGTTCAGTAGCAGCATCGTCCGAAGCTTCATGATCCTTGTCATTAGCTTCCTCTATTGTTGGTGCACAGGAACAATTTCAGGTGTTGCGCTACTCTCCAATTCAAGAGAAGGTTCAATAACCTCGTCTAGCTCTACTTTCCTCCCACTCACTTCTTTCGAGAGAAACTCCTTCTCAAGAAAGGAACCGTTCTTTGCGACAAACACTTTGCCTTCGGTTCTGTGATAGAAGGTATACCCAATAGTTTCCTTAGGGTATCCTATGAAGACGCATTTCTCCGCTTTGGGTTCGAGCTTGTACGGCATCAACTTCTTGACGTAAGCTTCGCATCCCCAAACTTTAAGAAACGACAACTTAGGTTTAGCACCAAACCATAGTTCATACGGTGTCGTCTCAACGGATTTAGATGGAGCCCTATTTAAAGTGAATGCGGTTTCTAATGCATAACCCCAAAATGATAACGGCAAATCAGTAAGAGACATCATCGATCGGACCATATCTAATACGGTTCGATTCGACGCTCGAGACACACCATTGCGCTGTGGTGTTCCGGTATGGAGTTGTGAAACGATTCCTCTTGCTTTGTGATTCTTGAGAAAATCATAACTCAAATATTCGCCCACGATCGGATCGTAGAAACTTAATCTTTCTGTTACGATGGTTCTCCACTTCATTCTGAAATTCTTTGAACTTTTCAAACGTTTCAGATTTATGTTTCATTAAATAGATATACCCATATCTACTTAAGTCATCGGTAAAAGTGAGAAAATAGCGATATCCACCGCGTCAAACACTCATCGGTCCGCATACATCGGTATGTATGATTTCCAACAAGTCCGTTGCTCGCTCCATCATTCCTGAGAACGGGTTTTTGATCATCTTGCCCATGAGGCATGGTTCGCATGTGTCAAATGATTAAAAATCAAGAGACTCCAAAAGTACATCAGAATGGAGTTTCTTCATGCTCTTTACACCAATATGACATAGACTACATTTAAACAAATAATTAGTATTATCACTATCTACTTTGCATCTCTTAGCCTCAATGTTATGGATGTGTGTTTCATCCCTTTCGAGATTTAGAAGAAATAAACCACTCACAAGAGGTGCATGACCATAAAAGATGTTACTCATATAAATAGAACAACCATTATTCTCCGATTTAAATGAATAACCGTCTTGCAATAAACACGATCCAGAAATAATGTTCATGCTCAACGCAGGCACATAATAACATTTATTAAGGTTTAAAACTAATCCCGAAGGTAAAACTAAGGAGAGCGTGCCGACGGCCATCACATCAACTCTTGATCCGTTGCCAACGCGCATCGTCACCTCATCCCTCGCAAGCCGCCTATTCGCAGCTCCTGCTTGAGTTACAAATATTAGCAACCGAACCGTATCAAATACCCAGCACTACAACGAGGGCTAGTAAGGAAAACATCAATAACATGTATATCAAATATACCTTTGATGGTGCCAGCCTTCTTGTCCGCTAAGTACTTGACGATTCGCTTCGGTGACCCTTGTCCTTGCAATAGAAGCACTCAGTGTCCGGCTTGGGACCAGACCTGAGCTTCTTCTCAGCAGGGGCATTACGCTTGCCGCCGCCCTTCTTGAAGGGCTTCTTTGCACCTTTACCTTTCTTAAAGGAGGGCTTGTTGACCATCAACACATGATTATCCTTCTTGATGTCCACCTCCGCAGCCTTCAGCTTTGCGAAGAGCTCGGTGATCGTATCAGTGGAACCAATCTGATTATGAGTCACTACAAAACTTTTGTAGCTGGGAGGGAGTGATTGCAGAACCCTGTCAATCTTGAGCTCCTCTGGAATCTTGCAGTCCAGTTGCTCAAGGCGTTGAGTGTAGCCCGACATCTTAATGGCGTGCTCACTAACGGAACTCCCTTCCTCCATCTTGCGCTTAAAGAACTTCTGAGATCTCATATCTCTCAGAACGGGCCTGAGTCTGAAACATGGTTTTCAACTCTTCGAGAATCTCAAAGGGCAAGGAATAGTTTTCAAAACGATTTTGAAGTTCCGGTTCCATAGCAAACAACATGGTGCTCTTAATCACACCATAATCATCTTTGCGCGACTGATAGACAGCTTTCTCATCAGCCGGCGCAGTTGCAGCAGGGGCGTCACCTAACGCTTTCTCAAGGACATAGTCCTTTTGACCGCCAGAGAGAATGATTCTCAAATTGCAGAACCAATTGGTGAAGTTAGACCCATTGTTCTTAAGCTTTTCTTTCTCAGCAAAAAACGTTGAAGTTGAAGTTGGACTTAGCCATGTGATCTACAATATTTGCAAGTACAAATTAGACTATGTTCATGATAACTAGTTCAACTTTTAATCAAATTACTAGATGAACTCCCACTAAATTCAACATCCCTCAAGTTGTTTAGTGAACACGATCCAAATTCACCACACCTAATCCGATCTTCACGAGAAGAGATGTGGTTTCAATGGTGGACAACGAAGTGTCGATCATATCATTCATATGACTCATGCTTAACCTTTCGGTTCTTGTGTTCCGAGGCCATGTCTGTACATGCTAGGCTCGTCAAGCTAGACCCAAGTATTTCCGCGTGCAGTAAAGCTGGCTTGCACCCGTTGTATGTGAGCGAGAGAGTCTATAGCACCCGATCATCACGTGATGCTTGGACACGATTTAACTTTTGCAACGGTGCATACTTTGGGGAGAACACAGTTTTTATCTTGATCTTTAAGTGAGGAATCATCTTATAATGCTACCGTCGCGATCTAAGCATAATAAGATACATAAAAGGATAAACATCACATGCATATAACTTTATGTGACATGGTATAGCCAATCTTCGCGCAATGATCTCCATCTTGTGCTCCGCATGATCTCCATCACTTCACCATGATTGCCTCCACCACGAATAGCAACTACAACTATTGCTAACTACTTAGCGATAAAGTAAAGCTATTACATGGCGTATAAGAAGTTGACTCGCAGGTCATACACAATTATAAAGACAACCATATGGCTCTCGCGGTTGTGTACTCATCGACATGCAAGTCGTGAAACATTACAAAACATGATCATCGCATACATTATACACATCACATCTTGGGCCATACCATATCACGAAAACACTCCTGCAAAAACAAGTTAGACGCCTAGTTTGTTGTTGCATGTTTTACGTGGCTCATGGGAGTAGATGCTAAGAACGATTCTTACCTACGGAAAGCCACAACGGTGATATTATGGTTGCCAAACTCCGGTGTTAATCCCATGACAACTATAGTGAGAGAAACTGACATCCACCAGCCGCATGTGTGGTACAAGCCACACGTCAAGTCTTGAGCGGTCTCGCAAACGGCGTCGCGTAAGGTTGGCCTGGACCGCTTCAATCTCACTATCCAGGCCATAAGAAGAACACAAACAAGAGGCTTGCAACAGAAAACATCAACGCCGCAACAACCATGTTGCGTTCTACTCGTGAATCACATCTACGTATAGATCTAGCTCGATACCCTCAAGGGTTTAGCAGCATAGTAAATCAAAATTTTCTACGGAAGCGAGGGAAAGCCAAGATCTAATCTAGGAGATGCAAACAACGAGAGAGATTGGATTAGATCTTCATACCCTTGAAGATTCGCTGGAACGTTCGCTTAACGTGGGTGATGTAGTCGATTTCGCTTCTCCTCCTCGCGATCCGATCCGATCTAGCACCACAAGTGGCGGTGCCTCCGTGAGATGCACACGCAGCAGCACCTCGACGTCTCCTCCTTCCTCGGACCAGCAAGTATGGTGGAGAGATGGATTTAATCTACAACATGACGGCGTGGTGTATATGGTGGAGAATTTCTGCCGCAGGGCTTCGCCTACAAACAGTCGGGAGGGAGAGAGGAGGGCAGCAGGGCTACTAGGGTTTGGAGGAAGGTGTGTGGGGAGGGGGCGCACCAGCCCTCTATATATAGAGGGGGGTGCGGCCAGCCTGCCTCTCCTCCAAGCCTATCTCTAGTTTAAACGATTTAAACTCTTATCTAGAAATTCTATCTCTAGTTTAAACGAGTTTAAACTTATCTAGAATCATTGGGCCCTATGGGCCTTGTGCCCTGGCCCAATGCAGCCAGGACACTCCCTCATAGGCCCATGCCCTCCCGGAAGGTGGGACCACGTTGGCCCCCTTCGGAAGGTTCTAGAAGCTTGTACAATACCGATTAATCCGAACAATTCCGAACTCCAAAAACTGCACCGCCTTATATGAATCTTATTCTCCGACCATTCCGAACCTCTCGTGATGTCCCGGATCCCATCCGAGACTCAAAAAAATTCATAAACCAATTATCCAATCTATCCTAGCGTCGAGACACGTTATGTGTGACCTCGGTTCGAGAATATGCGCACATGATCTTCTATCAATAATCAACAGCGGGTCTGGCACCCATATTGACTCCCACACATTCATCGATGATCATATCGGATGAACCACGATGCCAGGATTCAATCAATCCCATATATATATTCCCTTCGTCTCGCGATATTTTACTTGCCCGAGATTCGATCGTCGGTATCGTCATACCTAGTTCAATCTCGTTCACAGAAAGTACTTTACTCGTTCCGTAATCCGATATCACTTTGTGATTAACTCATTAACAACATGCTTGCAAGCGGTGTTGATATCGACACGAGTGGGCCCAAGCATATCTCTCCGACTTGGGAGGGACAAATCCCATCTCGATACATACAACCCAACAGATACTTTCCGATCACCTGAGAGACACCTTTATGATCACCCTCTCATAGGATGACGTTTGATGACCTCAAAGCTTTCTTCCGATACCAGGGAGTTGTATTATCTCATGGTCTAAGGAATACAATATTTGACATGAGAAAAGCTTCGCAAAGACGAACACGATGAAACGATCTAATAGCTTTGCTTAGTTTGTCATCCACCATATCATTCTCCCAATGATATGATCTCATTATCAATTGACAACTCATGTCTATGGTTAGGAAACCTTAACCATCATTGATCAATGAGCTAGTCCATAGAGGCGTACTAGGGACACGGTGTTGTTCACAAACCACACAAGTATTAAAGTTTCCGCTTAATACAATTCTAGCATGGAATATAAACTTTATCATGAACAAGAATTATAATAATAACATCTTTATTATTGCCTCTAGGGCATAATTCCAACATAAATAACGCAGAACGAAAATAAAATCGCAGCAAGGGGGACACAGATTTAACGTGGAAAACCCTTTCCAACAAAGAGAGGGGAAAAACCACGGGCGCCAGCCAGCAAAACTTCACTATAACGGAGAGTGTTTACACAACGCCGGGGATTTCACAGATGCAACTTATCCCAGCCGGCGGCTTACAAGAAGTATATATAGCGGTGGTAACCTAGGTCATCAATGATCCGTACCGTGACGGGCCTCGCTCCGCTCCGTCAGAAGCTGGCCTCTACTTTGTAGAATTTGGATCAACATATAACATGGTTTGTGAAAATAACACACATGCAATGCCATTGGTTGATCCATGTGGTTTGTGGAAAAGAACACACATGCAATGACTCTGGTGGATCCATGTGTGGTTTGTGGAAAGACCACACATGCAATGACTCTAGTGGATCCATATGTGGTTTGTGGAAAGAACACACATGTAATGACTCTAGTGGATCCATATGTGGTTTGTGAAAAGAACATACATGCAATGACATTGGTGGATCCATATGAGGTTTGTGGAAAGAACACACATGCAATGCCATTGGTTGATCCATATGTGGTTTGTGGAAATGAACACACATGCAATGTCTCTGGTGGATCCATATGTGTTTTGTGGAAAGAACACACATGCAATGACATTGGTGGATCCATGTGTGGTTCATGATAGGAACATACATGCAATGACATTGGTTGATTCATATGTGGTTTGTGATAATAACACACATGCAATGCCATTGGTTGATACATGTGGTTTTTGGAAAAGAACACACATTCAATGACATTGGTGGATCCACATGTGGGTTGTGGAAAGAACACACATGCAATGACATTCGTTGATCCATATGTGGGTTTGTGAAAAGAACACGCATGTAATGATACTGATCCATATGTGGTTTGTGGAAAGAACACACATACAATGACAATTGTTGATCCGTATGTGGTTTGTGGAAAAAAACACGCATTCAATTACTCTGGTGGATCCATATGTGGTTTGTGGAAAGAACACACATGAAATGGCATTTGTTGATCCATATGTGGTTTAAGAAAAGAACACACATGCATTTACATTGGTGGATACATATGTGGTTTGTTGAAACAACACACGTGCAATGGCATTGGTGGATCCATGTGTGGTTCATGACAAGAACATACATGCAATGACATTGGTTGATCCATATGTGGTTTGTGACAATAACACACATGCAATTCCATTGGTTGATCCATGTGGTTTGTGGAAAAGAACACACGTGCAATGACTCTGG
The DNA here is from genome assembly GCA_023614405.1 of Avena insularis. NCBI lineage: Eukaryota > Viridiplantae > Streptophyta > Magnoliopsida > Poales > Poaceae > Avena > Avena insularis. Next base: position 256,439,934 of record CM042690.1, on the reverse strand, counting down.
TGGATCCATGTGTGGTTTGTGGAAAGAACACACATGCAATGACTCTGGTGGATCCCTCTATGGTTTGTGAAAAGTACACACATGCAATGACTCCAGTGTTGGTTTTAGTATAAGAACACACATGCAATGACTCTAGTGGGTTCATATGTGGTTTGTGAAAATAACACACAAGCAATGACTCTAGTGGATCCATATGTGGTTTGTGGAAAAAACACACATGCAATGACATTGGTGGATCCATATGTGGTTTGTGGAAAGAACACACATGAATGACATTGGTTGATCCATATGTGGGTTGAGAAAAGAACACACATGCAATGACTCCAATGATGGTTTTAGTATAAGAACACATATGCAATGACTCTAGTGGGTCCATATGTGGTTTGGGAAAAGAACACACATGCAATGACTCTAGTGGATCCATAGGTGATTCATGAAAAGAACACACATGCAATGACATTGATTGATCCATATGTGGTTCATGGAAAGAATACACATGCAATGACTCTAGTGGATCCATATGTGGTTTGTGAAAAGAACACACATGAAATGACTCTAGTGGATCCATATGTGGTTTGTGGAAAAGAACACACATGCAATTACTCTAGTGGATCCATATTTTGTTTGTGGAAAGAACACACATGCAATGGCATTGGTGGATCCATATGTGGTTTGTGGAAAGAACACACATGCAATGACTCTGGTGGATCTATGTCTGGTTTGTGAAAAGAACACACATTCAATGACTCTAGTGCTGGCTTTAGTATAAGAACACACATTCAATGACATTGGTTGATCCATATGCGGTTTGTGAAAGGAACACACATGCAATGACTCTAGTGGATCCATATGTGGTTTGTGGAAAGAACACACATATTATGACTCTGGTGGATTCATATGTGGTTTGTGAAAAGAACACGCATGCAATGACATTGGTGGATCCATATGTGGTTTGTGGAAAGAACACACATGCAATGACATTTGTTGATCCATATGTGGTTTGTGGAAAAGAACACACATGCAATTACTCTGGTGGATACATATGTGGTTTGTGGAAAGAACACACATGCAATGGCATTGGTGGATCCATGTATGGTTCATGACAAGAACATACATGCAATGACATTGGTTGATCCATATGTGGTTTGTGACAATAACACACATGCAATGTCATTGGTTGATCCATGTGGTTTTTGGAAAATAACACACATGCAATGACTCTAGTGGATCCATATGTGGTTTCTAGAAAGAACACACATGCAATGTGTAACATCCCAAAACTTCAATCCAAGCTTAGCAAGATCAAGTCATCCAAAAATGGGGTTAACAAAAACTTTTCCAAATTTAAAATGAAAGCATTCATATATGTGTGCATTTAAAATAGGAGTTGTTTTGAATTGCCATGATTGTGTGATCCTTTGCTTCTAAAATGTTTCTTAGGTGATTTAAACATCATCTACATCATTCCCAAACTTTTCCTAAAAGAAATCAAATCAAAAAGAAATAAAATGAAGGAATGGTCATTTGGACAAATTTAACTCCCATGCCTACTTTGGCTATTCCTAGTACTCAATTCTTAACAGAAACAATTCTTGATCTTTGCACCCCTTGCTAGTACACATAATGAGGTACCAAGGCCCACCTTTTAATCTTCTAAAAACATTCTAGAAACTATTTTAAATGACAGTTTAAAATTGAATCTAATGCATATGCATAGATCACCCCTATTTCAAAAACCATGTATTTGAGCTCCATTTTCAAAACCCTTGCAACCAGAGACTACCTAGCAATAGTGGAGATCACCCAAAATTTTTGAACTAAAAATTCAAACTTTGGTCTCTTATGCCATTTCATCGAGCAATTGGCGACACAGATCAAACATTTGTCAAAACACTATAGTGTGCAGTGCTTCTTGTCACCATTTGGGCCTAACTCGGTCCCCTTGTCCCCCCAGCTCAAACCCCGTCCCTAGCTCTCTCTCCCTCTCCCCTAGCTGCTCCAGTGCCAAGCTGCCCGATGCCATGCGCCAGGTCGACCATGGACAGCACAAACTTCCGCCCTCCCTTCCTTCGCTGGCAGACAGCGCCATCACCCGCACCGCCTCGACCAGCCCGACCACCAAAATCGGCGGAGGACTACCCCAGCTCGCGCCCATGTCTCATCCGCCATGCCGATCACCCGAGCGCGCCCAGAGCAGCACCAGCCTCGCCAAGCCCTAGCCTTGCGTGGCAGCACCAGCAGCCCAACAACCGCCCGACATCCTCGTTCGCCCCTCGCGACCAGCAGCCGAGGAACCGCCGAACACCGCGCCGCCCGCACCGCCCGCTCCCGACCAATATAGATAGCCCCTTGCGCGCCATCAAGCCATAGAGGATCGCCAGAGACCGCCACCGTCCGCCTACCTCGCCCATGCCCTTAGCTCGTGTCGTCGCCACGCGCCGCCTCGCCCATGCCGCTCTGCATCCCAGCTTCGCCTATATAAGGAGGCCTCCCAACAAGCTCTCTTCACACCATTCTCATCCCCACCTCACTCTCCTCCCCAGCCAGCCGGAGCTGCTCGAGCACCAGGACGCCGGAATTGTAGCCGGAGCCGCCGCCTCGGGAGGAGAAGGGCGCCGTTGATCCAGGCCATCCCAGGAAGCGCCGCTTGTACCAGGAGAACCGCCGTCGTCTTCCACTTCGTTCGCCCGCATCGCCGACCTCGCTGGAGCCTGCACGCCTCATCGCACCCTCACCGACCGCGCTAGGGTTAGCTCCCGTCGTGTCCTGTTCCGACGAGGATGATAGCTGTGAGCCGTCGATCTTCCCTCTAATCGCACGGCCACCTTTCATCCATACCCCTTCGGTACCCCCTGTTCCACTAACGGGTGGGGCCCTCACTTAAGCCAGCCCGCGACGCTGCGCGGAGCGCAGTGGGCCGGCCCATTTCGTTCCCGCGCATGTTTTAAATTCAAATTAGGAATTTTCCTTTTAGTTAGAATATAGTTTCTGTCCAGTGTTTCAAAATTCAATTCTGTGAGTTTTACAAATCCAAATTACATGAAACTAATTTTGTCTGGAAGGTATTGAAATGCTCTATCCAAGCCCGTTGGATTTAATTCATTTAGAGTTATAGATTTCTCCTAATAAAAATAAGCAGACAGAAGCTTTTGCAACTTGAAACATTTTTGTAAAATCAACCAAGTTAGGTTTTGAGTTGATTCCAACTCTCAAAAATCACATTTCATCATATCTATCCAAATATGTAATAATATTAAGGTTTACAGGCAGTGACTTTGGACTAGTACCAAAATAATGCTATATAGGCATTTCTAGTCACTTTAAATCATTAAATAATAAACTTAAACCAAAGTAATATTGATCCAACCTTTAAATCTCATTCCCACATGTTAGAATATGTGGTGAGGACATGTGTCCACATGATCCCATGTTTTAGTGGTGAATATTAAATTGTAGTTAATTTTTCAATGAGTAGAAATTACTTTTCCAAAATAAAAAGGTTGAAACTATTGAATTAAACTTGTGATGCTTGGGATGATAATAGATCATCACTTGTGTGGTTTAGAATACTACTTAGCCTAAGTTAAGTATTGCTTGGTGATTGTGCACTCCCTATGTATTTATAGACGATAGTACCGACCAAGCCTTCGAGGAGGAGGAGTTCTACCAAGAAGAAGAAGAAGAAAACTTCAACCACTGCACCAACCAAGGCAAGCTATTAGTGGCAAGCTAACCCTTGCAAACATGCTTTAGTAAGCTATTGTAGCAAGCTAGAATAAAGCTAGATAGTTTAGTAAAGATGCCTTAAGCATACTTTGCTCACACCCCCTTAGTTTACACAAAGTTCTTTAATTAATTTTGAAGGTAGCATAAAGAGTATAAAACTTGACCTAATTAGAAACCCTTAGATGTCATTCTATGGCATGAGATTGATCCCACCTTCCCACCTTAGTGAACACTCTTAACCTAGTGTTTTAGAATAGATCCAACTTGAGTCATTTTAGATGGGAACACTTGGTGAAAATGAGTTATGAAAACCTTGGAATGATGAGACATTCTATTGAGATGTTTTGACATGTGTTGAGAAACACAATTGGTTTATGATGAAGAGGCATGAGCCTTAACCCTTTTTATAAAACTGATGGTGATTCGGATGCGATACCATTCCAAATTTACCGTACAACCACATTACCTGAATTGGGTAAGGCTTAGCTAGAAATTTATATGCATTAGTATTAGTTCCCTCACGGGGGAGGTTTGAGCTGAGGCTACCTCTCAATGTTGTCCACCTATGCAGTGCCCAAGATGACTGATGGTCATGGTTGGGAGGCCATGCTCATAGGAGAGGTGCTTGTACTAGGGTGTGTAAAGGGAAGGTTATGTTTGATTATCTGCATACTAAGTATGATGATTCAAGGTTATCCCTGACAGATGTATCGAATCTTGTGGTGAAAGTGTACCACCTTTGCAGAGTGTCAAACTATTCGAATAGCCGCGTCCGTGGTTATGGACAGTTGGAATGGCCATACTGTTTCGTTGTCAGATGTTTTCTAAATAACTTGAAATGAATGATGAACCTTGACTTGACCACAACAGGGTTGTGTAGATGAAAATAGCTTCCCAACTTAAGTGATTCTAGACTTTTATTTTATCGTTTCTTGCTTCAGAACTCAGCTTAGGTTTCAAACTTAACTTGATAGTTACTCTTTCAATTCAGTACTTTAACTTAGAATCATAACCCTTGCTAGTAGTAGTTTGCGAGTACTTAAAGAGTACTCATAGCTTTTGTCCCTGGCTATTATCATGGCCAGACTATGAAGAAGATTATCAAGATGATGGTCAGCAGGACGGCTATGATAACTAGGACTACCTGCCTTCATCAGCATTGCCTGTGCCCCTGAAGATGGACCCCACCGCTACGCTATCGTTTATTTCCGCTGCTTGTTGTATTAAAGACTGGATCATGAGATCCTTATTTGTGTAAAACCTTATGTATGGTTTGTAATGGATGATGTACTGTGATATCCAATCCGTTATGTCTCGCAAAAATGGTAATCCTGGGATTGCGAGGTATGGCATAACGGGCATCTGGGATTAAAAATCCGGGTGTTGACACAATGACTCTGGTGGCTCCTTGTGTGGTTTGTGAAAAGAACACACATGCAATGATTCAAGTGCTGATTATAAGAACACACATGCAATGACTCTAGTGGGTCCATATGTGGTTTGTGAAAAGAACACACATGCAATGACATTGGTTGATCCATATGTGGTTTGTGAAAGGAACACACATGCAATGACTCTAGTGGATCCATATGTGGTTTGTGGAAAGAAAACACATGCAATGGCATTGGTTGATCCATATGTGGTTTGTGACAATAACACACATGCAATGCCATTGGTTGATCCATGTGGTTTGTGTAAAAAACAGACATGCAATGACTCTGGTGGATCCATATGTAGTTTGTGGAAAGAACACACATGCAATGACATTGGTTGATCCATATGTGGGTTGTGAAAAGAACACTCATGTAATGCCATTGGTTGATCCATGTGTGGTTTGTGAAAAGAATACACATGTAATGCAATTGGTTGATCCATGTGGTTTGCGGGAAAGAACACACATGCAATGACTCTGGTGGATCCATGTGTGGTTTGTGGAAAGAACACACATGCAATGACTCTGGTGGAGCCATGTGTGGTTTGTGAAAAGAACACACATGCAATAACTCTAGTGCTGGTTTTAGTATAAAACATAGATGCAAAGACTCTAGTGGGTTCATATCTGGTTTGTGAAAAGAACACAGATGCAATAACATTGGTTTATCCATATGTGTGATTTGTGAAAAGAACACACATGCAATGACATTGGTTGATCTATATGCAGTTTGTGAAAGGAACACACATGCAATGACTCTAGTGGATCCATATGTGGTTTGTGGAAAGAACACACATGCAATGACTCTAGTGGATCCATATGTGGTTTCTGAATAGAACACACATGTAATGACATAGGTGGATCCATATGTGGTTTGTGGAAAAAACATAGACATGCAATGACATGTGTTGATCTATATGTGGTTTGTGGAAAAGAACACACATGCAATTACTCTGGTGGATCCATATGTGGTATGCGGAAAGAACACACATGCAATGGCATTTGTTGATCCATATGTGGTTTGTGAAAAGAACACACATTCAATTACTCTGATGGATACATATGTGGTTTGTGGAAAGAACACACATGCAATGGCATTGGTGGATCCATGTGTGGTTCATGACAAGAACATACATGCAATGACATTGGTTGATCCATATGTGATTTGTGATAATAACACACATGCAATGACTCTGGTGGATCCATGTGTGGTTTGTGTAAAGAACACACATGCAATGACTCTGGTGGATCCCTCTGTGGTTTTTTTGAAAAGTACACACATGCAATGACTCTAGTGCTGGTTTTAGTATAAGAACACACATGTAATGACTCTAGTGGGTCGATATGTGGTTTGTGAAAAGAACACACATGCAATGACTCTAGTGGATCCATATGTGGTTTGTGAAAAGAACACACATGCAATGACATTGGTGGATCCATATGTGGTTTGTGAAAAGAACACACATGCAATGACTCTAGTGGATCCATATGTGGTTTGTGGAAAAGAACACACATGCAATTACTATAGTGGATACATATGTGGTTTTTGGAAAGAACACACATGCAATGGCATTGGTGGATCCATGTGTGGTTCATAACAGGAACACACATGCAATGACACTGGTTGATCCATATGTGGTTTGTGAAAATAACACACATGCAATGCCATTGGTTGATCCATGTGGTTTGTGGAAAAGAACACACATGGAATGACTCTGGTGGATCCATGTGTGGTTTGTGGAAAGAACACACATGCAATGACTCTGGTGGATCCCTCTGTGGTTTGTGAAAATAACACACATGCAATGACTCTAGTGCTGGTTTTAGTATAAGAACACACATGGAATGATTCTAGGGGGTCCATATCTGGTTTGTGAAAAGAACACACATGAAATGACTCTAGTGGATCCATATGTGGTTCATGAAAAGAACATACATGCAAGACATTGGTGGATCCACATGTGGTTAATGGAAAGAACACACATGTAATGACTCTAGTGGATCCATATGTGGTTTGTGGAAAGAACACACATTCAATGACTCTAGTGGATCCATATGTGGTTTCTGCAAAAGAACACACATGCAATTACTCTGGTGGATCCATATATGGTTTGTGGAAAGAACACACATGCAATGGCATTGGTGGATCCATGTGTGTCTCATGACAAGAACATACATGCAATGACATTGGTTGAGGCATATGTGGTTTGTGACAATAACACACATGCAATTCCGTTGGTTGATCCATGTGGTTTGTGGAAAAGAACACACATGCAATGACTCTGGAGGATCCATGTGTGGTTTGTGGAAAGAAAACACATGCAATGACTCTGGTGGAGCCCTGTGTGGTTTGTGAAAAGTACACACATGCAATGACTCTATTGCTTGTTTTAGTATAAGAACACACATGCAATGACTCTAGTGGGTCCATATGTTGTTTGTGAAAAGAACACACATGCATTGACTCTAGTGGATCCATATGTGGTTTGTGGAAAAGAACACACATGCAATTACTCTGGTGGATCCATATTTTGTTTGTGGAAAGAACACACATGCAATGACATTGGTTGATCCATATTTGGTTTGTGACAATAACACACATGCAATGCCATTGGTTGATCCATGTGGTTTGTGGAAAAAATAGACATGCAATGACTCTGGTGGATCCATATGTGGTTTGTGGAAAGAACACACATGTAATGCCATTGGTTGATCCATGTGTGGTTTGTGAAAAGAATACACATGTAATGCAATTGGTTGATCCATGTGGTTTGCGGAAAAGAACACACATGCAATGACTCTGGTGGATCCATGTGTGGTTTGTGGAAAGAACACACATGCAATGACTCTGGTGGATCCATGTGTGGTTTGTGAAAAGAACACACATGCAATAACTCTAGTGGTGGTTTTAGTATAAGAACACAGATGCAAAGACTCTAGTGGGTTCATATGTGGTTTGTGAAAAGAACACACATGCAATAACATTGGTTTATCCATATGTGTGATTTGTGAAAATAACACACATGCAATGACATTGGTTGATCCATATGCAGTTTGTGAAAGGAACACACATGCAATGACTCTAGTGGATCCATATGAGGTTTGTGGAAAGAACACACATGCAATGACTCTAGTGGATCCATATGTGGTTTGTGAAAAGAACACACATGTAATGACATTGGTGGATCCATATGTGGTTTGTGGAAAAAACATACACATGCAATGACATTTGTTGATCCATATGTGGTTTGTGGAAAAGACACACGTGCAATTACTCTGGTGGATCCATATGTGGTATGCGGAAAGAACACACATGCAATGGCATTTGTTGGTCCATATGTGGTTTGTGAAAAGAACACACATTCAATTACTCCGATGGATACATATGTGGTTTGTGGAAAGAACAAACATTGAATGGCATTGGTGGATCCATGTGTGGTTCATGACAAGAACATACATGCAATGACATTGGTTGATCCATATGTGATTTGTGACAATAACACACATGCAATGCCATTGGTTGATCCATGTGGTCTGTGGAAAAGAACACACATGCAATGACTCTGGTGGATCCATGTGTGGTTTGTGGAAAGAACACACATGCAATGACTCTGGTGGATCCCTCTGTGGTTTGTGAAAAGTACACACATGCAATGACTCTAGTGCTGGTTTTAGTATAAGAACACACATGCAATGACTCTAGTGGGTCCATATGTGGTTTGTGAAAACAACACACATGCAATGACTCTAGTGGATCCATATGTGGTTTGTGAAAAGAACACACATGCAATGACATTGGTGGATCCATATGTGGTTTGTGAAAAGAACACACATGCAATGACTCTAGTGGATCCATATGTGGTTTGTGGAAAAGAACACACATGCAATTACTCTAGTGGATACATATGTGGTTTTTGTAAAGAACACACATGCAATGGCATTGGTGGATCCATGTGTGGTTCATGACAGGAACACACATGCAATGACATTGGTTGATCCATATGTGGTTTGTGAAAATAACACACATGCAATGCCAGTGGTTGATCCATGTGGTTTGTGGAAAATAACACACATGCAATGACTCTAGTGGATCCATGTGTGGTTCGTGGAAAGAACACACATGCAATGACTCTGGTGGATCCCTCTGTCGTTTGTGAAAATAACACACATGCAATGAATCTAGTGCTAGTTTTAGTATAAGAACACACATGGAATGATTCTAGTGGGTCCGTATGTGGTTTGTGAAAAGAACACACATGAAATGACTCTAGTGCATCCATATGTGGTTCATGAAAAGAACATACATGCAAGACATTGGTTGATCCACATGTGGTTAATGGAAAGAACACACATGTAATGACTCTAGTGGATCCATATGTGGTTTGTGAAAAGAACACACATTCAATGACTCTAGTGGATCCATATGTGGTTTGTGGAAAAGAACACAAATGCAATTACTCTGGTGGATCCATATATGGTTTGTGGAAAGAACACACATGCAATGACATTGGTGGATCCATGTGTGTCTCATGACAAGAACATACATGCAATGACATTGGTTGAGCCCTATGTGGTTTGTGACAATAACACACATGCAATGCCATTGGTTGATCCATGTGGTTTGTGGAAAAGAACACACATGCAATGACTCTGGTGGATCCATGTGTGGTTTGTGGAAAGAAAACACATGCAATGACTCTGGTGGATCCATGTGTGGTTTGTGAAAAGTACACACATGCAGTGACTCTAGTGCTGGTTTTAGTATAAGAACACACATGCAATGACTCTAGTGGGTCCATATATGGTTTGTGAAAAGAACACACATGCAATGACTCTAGTGGATCCATATGTGGTTTGTGGAAAAGAACACACATGCAATTACTCTGGTAGATCCATATGTGGTTTGTGGAAAGAACACACATGCAATGGCATTGGTGGATGCATATGTGGTTTATGGAAATAACACACATGCAATGTATCTAGTGGATCCATGTGTGGTTTGTGAAAAGAACACACATGCAATGACTCTAGTGCTGGTTTTAGTATAAGAACACACATGCAATGACATTGGTTGATCCATATGCGGTTTGTTGGCCTGGCGCTCCTCCGCCGGCTGCAGGAAAGACCACATATGGATCCAATGCGTAACCATAGGAATAACCTGCATAAAAGATGGGAAACTTTTTTTGTTAAAGACAAAATCATTGCAGACATTCATATTGCCCATAATGAGGCGCACACACCAACTCTAATGTGTCCCTTTTCCTTCTTATGAACTCCATTTAACCAATTGCCAAAAAGATTATTAATATTCGTAGGAGGTGGAATGTTAAAATTGATGAAAATGATCCTCCATAACAATTTAGCAAAAGGACATGGTATGAAAAGATGATCTAATGTTTCAGCCTGATCACAAAAACAACATGACGAGGGCCCTTGCCAACTCCTCTTAATCAAATTATCTTATGTGAGAATTTCATTCCTATAAAGGAACCACATAAAAATCCTGATTTTAAGTGGCACTTTAATTTTCCAGATGTATTTTTTCAAGAAAACCGTATGACCATTAAGCAAGTCCAAATACAAGGATCTAACAGTGAAAACACCCGAGGTAGTTAACTCCCATTTAAAGAAATCTTCCTCCTCATTTAATTCCACTAGCATTAAACGAGACACCAAGTGTAACCATCTTTGCCACTTGTTTCCCAACAGCGTTCTCCTAAAACCTATGTTCAGGGGGTGGAGTTCATAATATTCGCAACTGTAACATGTTTATGATGTACTATGTTGTAGAGTGTTGGGTATTGATCACTTAGAGGCTTATCCCCTAACCACGTGTCCTCCCAAAATCTAGTATTTTGACCATTACCGATCAACATAGAACCCCTCCTAAAAAATCATCTTTAACATTCATCAAACCTTTCCAAAAAGGTGAATCAGTTGGTTTAGGTGAAACCTGCGATAAAGTTTTGGATTGTAGGTATTTATTCTGTAGCAGCTCTTGCCAAACCACTCGTTCGTTCATAAGATTAAATAGCCACTTACTAAGAAGGCTTTTGTTTTTTAATTCTAGAACTTCCACTCCTAACCCCCCTTGGTCTTTTGGCCTACATATCATGTTCCACTTTGTTAACCTATATTTCTTTTTATGACCATCGCTTTGCCAAAAAAACGAGAATGAAAGAAGTCTAGTCTTTTCCTTACCCCTTTGGGTATTTCTAGAAAAGATAACATAAACATAGGTAGACTTGTTAGGATCGAGTTTATAAGAACTAGTCTGTCTTCATAAGAGAATAGTTTTCCAATCCAACTACTAAGCTTCTTCTCAAACCTATCTTCCACTGGCTTCCATTCACCATTTTTAAGTTTGGAAAAATGAATTGGAATCCCAAGATATCTAAAAGGAAGGGAACCTATATCACACCCATATAGAATCATATAACCAGTTTCAACTTCTTTTGCCTTTCCAAAACAAAAAAATTCACTCTTGTGAAAATTAATTTGAGCCCCGACAGTTGTTCGAAGATGCAAAGGACTAACTTCATATTAAGAGACTTCTCTAAATTATGTTCCATAAAAATAATAGTGTCATCAGCATATTGTAAAATGGAGACACCACCATCAACTAGATGGGGTACAAGTCCACTCACTTGGCCATCTTCTTTCGCTCTTGCAATGAGAATTGCTAACATATCCGCAACAAGATTAAAGAGAATGGATGATAACGGGTCTCCTTGGCGCAACCCTTTTTTAGTTTGAAAATAATGACTTATGTCATCATTAACTCTGATGCCCACACTCCCTTTCTCAATAAAACGTTGAATCCAATCACACCATTTAGGGTCAAAACCCTTCATACGCGACGTTTGTTGAAGGAATGACCAATTTACTTTGTCATAAGCCTTCTCGAAATCGATTTTGAAAAGAACACCATCCAATTTCTTCCTATGAAGTTCATGAATAGTTTCATGTAAGATTACAACTTCCTCTAAAATGTGTCTACCTAGCATAAACGCTGTTTATGTAGGCTGCACTATCCTTTCAGCAATTTGAGTCACTCTGTTCGTACCAACTTTGGTAAACACTTTAAAGCTAACATTGAGCAGACATATCGGACGATATTGTTGAATTTGAGTTGCATTTTATTTTTTAGGCAATAGAATGATAGTGCCAAAGTTTAAATGAAATAGAGGTAACTCTCCCCTTTGGAAACTAGCAAACAGAGCCATTAAACCATTCTTAATTACAAACCAATTTTTTTGAAAGAACTCGGTAGGAAAACCATCTGGACCCGGTGCCTTATTTTTTTTCATTTGCATGACCGCTTCAAAGACTTCCTTCTCATTAAAATCATCGGTTAGGATTTTATTTTCTAACACCGAAATCTGATTGATGTCATGAGTGACCGATTCATCCATCACACGATGGTTCATGGAAGGTGGGCCAAATAGATTTTTATAATATTCAGAAATATAAGATTTTAAGTTTCCTTGGCCTGTAATTGTCCCTTCATCTTGTTCTAACTGATTTTTTTCTTTCTTCTATGTTTTCCATTCGCAATTAAATGGAAATATTTTGTATTATCTCCCCCTTCCTGAATATGTTTAACTTTGGCCCTTTGTGCCCATTTGGATTCTTCATTCCTTCTTAATCTAGCTAATTTCTCATTAGCACGACGCATAGATCTTAATTCATCCTCATCTAAAGGAGTTGTTTCAGCCTTATGATCAAGAGTATCAATAATCTTAAGTAAATGTTCCTTTTCAATTTTATAGGACCCACACAAATGCCTTGCCCAACCCCTAAGGAATTGTCTAATATGTCTCATTTTGTTTTGCCAATTATTCATAGCATGGTTTACATTAGAAATCGAGGCCCACTCTTGTGCCACCATCTCAATAAAACCATCTTGGTGTAACCATGAGAGTTCAAAAGAGAAGTTCTTCTTATTTCCTAGGAAAGCTTGCTCTCCAGAATCAAGAAGAAGAGGTGTATGATCGGAACCAGACCTAGACAGGGCTCTCATCGAAACTGTGTGTATTGTAGAGCATCATAACATTTGTCTAGTGTATGGCACGCCCTACATGGCTCAATAACCTTCAAGTTAACAGTTGAGGGCACTCTCCCCTGAATATGTCTTCTAATAGACAGGCAAGCTTTTTCGGCCTCCTTACTCATTCGCAGACATTTCGTCAATCATGACCAACCTCCTGTCGTGACCACGGGTTGTGTCCAATGTAAGGCACTCCAGTGACACTGTTTTTTCAAGAATGTGGTTTGTCAGCTCAATCATACTCTTTGCAGAGCAAAAACCAGTTATCATCATGTTCGTGAGCTTCTCATGGCGGTAGCCTAAGAGGCACCCTGGACGAGAGGACTCAGCTTCAGAATATTCAAGAACCACATCATGTTGTAAGGCTGGGGCCTCGACCTATGGAGAATTGTTTCGATGTATGTTAATAAATAATATATTTTGAATTAAACTAAACATAATAATCTTCATAATTGTGACATAACAATATATGTTAAATACATGCATGCTAGATGCAGTAACAAAACAAATAGCCCCAGTCCACAAATAACAAGTTGTGAAATAACAATAAAAGAGCAAACAGCTTAGAAAAAACAAATACTCTCATTCCTAGTTGTGCCAGATGCAAAACCACAAGTTACTAAATTTTGTTAAGGTAGAAATAAGAGCCAAAGGTTATGTGTTAGTCCCGCATAATATGTTAGTTGCGCTGTATCTTAAGATAAGAGATAAAAAGGTTGAACCAATCTTTGTGAGCTGGAGAAGACACTTACGCGTAGGATGAATGTCTCCAAGGCATGAGAGGCATCAAGAAAAGAAACCAATGAATGAAAATCGAAGTCTGGAGGAAGACTTGATAGTTCAAGCATTATCTCCAGCTCCAAGTACTTGAGGCAGTTGAATTTTCCGGCGATCATTGGTACGTTGATCGTCTGAAACATAGATATTCCAAATATTATTTGTGTACCATGTTCCATAGTACTATAAAAATTAAATGCAACTTCCTAAACAGTGTTAAGTTAATTTTGAGAACAACGGAGTAGTTTACCAGAGACAACGCTAACCTCATTACAGGATGACAGATGTAGAATTTGGAGATTTGGGGCAATTGATGGAAGCTTCGTACGAGCATAATAGATCATTCTAGACTCATGTTCACAGTGCATTTCTATTACCCTCACTTGTGATGAATCTCCAAGCGAGATGTGTATGGGCATCCCTGTATAGTTGAAATCGCAGAGCTTCGGAGCATTGGCTTCGATCATTTGCAGCTTGTGGCAATGTTGCACCCACAAGAGATTAAGCTGTATCAGAAGATGAGGTATCTTCAAGAAGATCATATTACTGCAGTTGGAAAGGTCTAACTGTTCCAGCACAGGACAATTGGAAAGGAAGCGGTATAGTTCATCCCCAGTAATGTGCACACATCTGAGATACACTCTTGTCAAGCTACTCAAGCAACCAACCGCCATCGTAGAGTGGAAAGCACAATAAGTCAGGACAAAAGACCGAATTGAGCTTCCCCTTTCAGTGGTTAAAAGTGAAGAGGGGAAGTCGTACTCCATGTTTCTACGTCGGTAGATTTGCAATTCGAATTCCTCAATCCCAGGGGAGATGGCAATTTGAAGCCACCGGTCAACATAACTCGGATGCAGATTGCGACAAGGGTGCGTTTGAATCTTAACCTTCTTCAACCCATTGCCAGAGTGATTCTGCATAATGTGGTCAACCCTAGTAACAAAATCACTTGCTATTTTATCTTCGTCATCGTCTGTATCCAATTTTATTATGCCCAGGGTTTCTGTATCAAGGGTGAGTTTGGGATAGCTTCTCCAAGAATTGAGAAAGACACGAGATACGCATGCCGCGCGAGCAGCATCTCGCATCGTCATGAGAGTGTGTACGTGGAAAAGGATATCCTGTCCAAAAGCATGCAAGAAAATAATGTCAGAGTAGAACAATTACAAAATTTCCATGATTACCAACCGTGCATATATATACCTCTGGGAGGGCAAGCTCTGATCCTGCGTTTTCTGCACTTTGAGAATCATTAGCTTTTTGGGAAGGTAAGACCTGTATTTCAGCCACTGAAGCAGTGAGCTCATCATCTGCAGCCAAGAATTGCCGGTGAGGAAAATTTAGCATTGGGTGCAAAGGTCCTTGGTGCGAAGCCGGACAAACCCACCCACCCCACCCGAGTCGACAAATATGGGCTAAAATCACCATGGCAGCGCAATAGCTAGTCGTCTCAGGCAGATGAGATCTAGTAGAACCAAGAAAGGGGAGTTGAGTGAAAATGAGGCGTACGTGGTGTGCGGCCGCGCCGCAATGGCTGGTGCTGGACGGACAATGCCTTCATCTGTTCCTCCATGCTGCCGCACCCAAACCGACGACGGGACAGTCACTCTCTCTATCTCTTGTGATTTCTCTCGCCGAGATGTACTCCTAGGGAATTTTATTTTCGATTCGAGGAGCCGTTCCCTTCTTATTATGGCCGCCTGACCCCTGCCTATCAGCCCGTTGCCGACTCGAACTCGAACGGTTCTGGTCAAGTGGGCGGATGAAGCGTCAATCGTACAACGCGGCCGCTTGGAGCGGACGCCAGGGTCTACTCCTGCCCGGCCGTTATGCAATTCCTGCTCGATGCCAGGATTCCTGTTTCTTACGCCGGGCGCTTGAACATTTTTTTTCCGCACCTGCGATTTCAGGAGACATCAGGCGCTCAGCATAATACTCCTGGTGCCGGTCGATGGAGTGTTGTTTCAGGACACCAAGCGATCGTGACGAATACCTACCTCCGATCTCGTTTGTATTGATGACGGGGCGAGTCGTCTCGTCGGCGACCACCATCTTTACAAAGGGGAGGAATACGGAGTCGCTGTATTCGCATTATTTTGTTCACAAGAGAGGGAAAAAAATGGCAAGCAGAGAACCAACCCGTGGTTGGATGGTTAGGAGGGTAGTGGTACCTCCAGCCCACCAGAGTTCAAACCTCAGGTTTAACGCTTTGGTGTTTCATAAAGGCGGAATATTCTTTTAGTGGGAGGCGACGTTCCCGTCGATAGCGAGGCGTCTACGGTGACTTCGTCAATCTTAAGACCCGCCGGCTCAGTCTCTCGGAGGTGCTCATCGAGGTAGGATGTGCGTACTGTGTTCATAGGGTGAGTGTGTGTTCGCATTGTGAGCGTCTGCGCTGTGTTTTTTTAAAAAAAAGGCAAGCAAGGACGCAGCATATATAACCGTCGGATGTTGACCGAAACATTCGGTCGCACCGATCGTCGCATAAGGCCGCGGCCAGAAAATCCTAAGGCATGCACACTGCGCGACCAAGATCACGGCGGGCGCTAATCTCGGGAGCCAAACTGCACTGCCGCTTCGTTCCTTCGCCTCCGCGTTCGGTACGAGTGGAAAAAAGACTTACAACATCTCCACTAGCACTTCAGAGGGCCTCCTCGGAGCTTTTTCTTTTCTTTTCTTTTCTTTTCAGGACAGCGTAAAATCACGGAGTCGCGTTCCCAGTCATCCACTTTTTACCGAAATTGGCCCAGTTTACACCCGAAATTTTCAGGCCACATCCGAGACGCTGGAAATCGCCTGGAAACGTACTTTTCACCGAAATTGGCCCAGTTTACACCCGAAATTTTCAGGCCACATCCGAGACACTGGAAATCGCCTGGAAACATCGGATGAGCGTAAAAGGGTGGGCCAACCCTGTCGGCGACAAAGGGCCGAGATCCCGCCTTTCTTCCCCCTACTGCCACAACTTCCGCTAGTTCCCCGAGCTCCCGCCCGCCATGTCGTCTAAGGGTTTCGTCAAACCCCGCTCCACCGCAGCCGTACCAAAGGAGAAAAAGCTGAGAAAGGTGAGAAAGCCAACGCCGAAGCCGAATGGCTAGACGGACATAGAGTGGGCGAAGGATTGCCAGCGGAGGAAGATCGAAATAGACAGTTGAAACGACAGGACAAACAGATCAAAGGAAACGCAGGTGATCTTGGAGGCGAAGTCAGCGTCCGAGCGCGCCGTCTGTGCGACCATGTCCCGTCTGCCACCTCTCCCCGCAGGCGCAGTACGGCTCGCCTAGGGGAAACAAGTAGGCACCGGATTTTTGGTCGGGTTCTCGCTGATATTGCGGCCATGTTCCAAGAGAGTCAGGCGAACCCGCGCCAGAGGTTCTCGTCGTCCCCCGAGTTCGGCGGCAGGTTCAACCCGAATGTGCTCTTCCCCTGCCATGCGCCTCGCCCGCCGGCCTTCAACGTCGACATCAACATCCCCTACGCCAGCTCTCCCCGTAAGCCGGGATATCGTCGGCCGTGCGCCGCGGCCCTCCTCCATTCGCCAACAACAGTTCCTCGCCCATCCATTTCGGCGACACGGACGCCGGCAACATGTTCGGCGGAATGACAGGCGGATCCTACATGGCGGAGATGATCGGGTCCGGCTCTGCGTTGGCCGGGAGCTCGTTCTTCACGCAAGAGCATTCCCGCACCGAAGCTGAACATGGCATGGAAACCCAGGATTTCGCTGACGGCCAGGCCGATGATCAGACGCAGGCCGAGGATGAGGAGGATGACGCGGCGATGGCCAAGGGCAAAGGGAAGAAGAAGAGGAAGGCGAGGACGTCGGCGCCGCCGGAGCCCCGCGTCAAGTGGATGGTGCTTGAGGACATGTGCCTCTCCGAAGCATGGAAGTCCATGAGCATGGACTCAATCACCGGCGCAAACCAAAACCTAGAGAATTAATGGAGGCGCGTCAAGCTGGCGTTCGATGAGCGCAACCTATTGGACCCGGTGTACAACAAGGTCCACATGGAGCGCGTCGAGAAGGCCATGACCAATCACTGGGGAATCATGCAGCAAACATGCAGCAAGTGGCACGACATTCTCGAAGAAATCAAGCGGCATCCAGTCAGCGGCGCAAGCATGGACAACAAGGTAGTTCGCTGAACTCAAGCCAAAACTATACCGAGTTCATCCCTTTCCTTACTTCGCCTTGCCTTTCGCAGCTGGTCCGTGCACTCGGGATGTATCGCAACGATACCAAGACGGAGTTCAAGTTCCACCACGTGTTCGACAAGATCGAGAACTGCCAGAAATGGGTGGACACTCGCGTGACACTGGACAAGAACAAGGATGGTGTGTACAACCCCGAGGCGCCACCCCCAGCTATCGGCAAAGGAAGGCCAGCGCTAGGACAGAAGAAGGCCAAGATGCTGAAGGCTACTGGACCGCCTGCCGAACGGCTACACGTGTCCATCAAGAAGTGTATCACCAACATGAAGGCCCATGCCGAGAAGAGGGAGGTGAAGACCGGCGAGAGGTGGATGCAGCTGCTGCAGAACCAAGACAGAAAGCTCGACCTCTTCAAGGCAAACTTCGCCGCTAAGAAGAGGAACATAGACATGCAGTTCCTCATGGGATGCAAAGACACCTCGGCGATGAGCCCCTAGGTCAAGGACTGGTACATGGCCTGCCACAGCGCCATCCTGGACGAGGAGGTCCCCGCCAACATGCTGAGCTCTGCACCGACAATCTCGGCCACCACGCCTTCGTCGAGCTCTGCCTCCACCTCCTCGAATCCGTCGATGTTCCCTACCGCAGCAGACCCGACAGAGGAGCCCATCCCCATCGCATCAGACCAGGTGGAGGATCCCATCCCCATCGACGAATGATCGCTGTATTTCATCATGTTTTGTAATAATTTGATCGCCGAACTTCTTTTGGGCGAATTTCTGTTGAACTGTTCTAGGCGAGTTCTGTCGAACAACTTTTGGGTGAGATATCGCCAGCAGGAACAAAAGCAAATTCAAATATGTCACCGCCTTCTAGGTTTGGTTGGGAATGCGAGTGGGAAAATGGTCATTCCGAGGCCAAAATTCACATCCATCTGGCGCTAAATAACGCTTCGGCCTGGGAACGCCGAATGAGTGGAGATTCTCTTAGCAGTCTCTGCTTGATTTTACATCGATGCCGAACACACGCCAAGAATAAAATCCTAAGAGCACCTCCACTCATTCAGCGTTCCTAGGCCGAAATCCGGTGCTAAATAGCGTCGGATGGATGTAACTTTCGGCCTAGGAACTGCCATTTTCCCACTCGCATTCCTAGACATGGTTCCGAGACGATGCCAAATCAGCATCTTTTCACCCAAATTCGGCTCAAATTCAAACAGTTCGGCATAAATATGAATACAGAGCAATGTTCGGCATGAAATTAAACACAACAAAGTTTGGCATAGTTCGCCATAGATTGAAAATACAACATAGTTCAACTTAGTTTGGCCAGATCATACTCTGCATCTACGTGTTGCCCTTGTGTATCCTTATGTGCTAAACTAGATCATCCTAGAGCTCGTGTTGCACTACCGGGTCTCGGATCTCCTGACGCATGGCAATGGAGACATCCCATGTTGGCGGCACCTAGTGATTAGGCTCTGCAAGAGGTCCCTGCCTGTAGTATGGCTCCTCTTGCTTGAGCAAATCCACTGGGTGCTTCCGCTCATCCTCAATGATCTTGTTGTGAAAGGTCACACAATAGTTCATCACTTCCCACATCTGATCTTTCGACCAGTTCATAGCAGGGAAACGGACAATAGCAAACCTCTATTGGAGCACATCAAATGCCTGCTCCACGTCCTTCCTACAAGCTTCATGTTCCTTGGCAAGCTAAGCATGCTTGGGGAGCATCGGTCTTGAGATAGTCTTAACAAATGTTTGCCATCTTGGATAGATGCCATCTATAAGATAGTATCCCTTGTTGTAGTGGTGCCCATTGATCTCAAAGTCCATAGGGGGAGCATGATCCTCAACAAGCTTGGCAAAGGCATTTGAGGACTAGAGGACGTTGATGTCATTGTTCGATCCTGCCATTTCAAAGAAGGAGTGCCAAATCCAAAGATCATGTGTAGCAACTGCCTCGAGTATGACAGTCCAACCTCCTTTGTGGCCTTTGTACATTTCCTGCCAAGCAAATGGACAGTTCTTCTAGTGCCAATGCATGCAGTCTATGCTTCCAAGCATCCCAGGAAATCCTCTACTTTCATTGACTGCGAGGATCTGAGCAGTGTATTTATTATTGGGTGTTCTCAAGTATTGTGTCCCAAACACTGCAATCTGTTGGGTCCGTAGTATAGAAAACAAAAAAAATCCTACGATGAGAACTATACGCCAAGATCTATCTACTAGATACAGAGCAACAGGTGGACATACATCCATGGAGAACTTACCCTCGAAGACAACGAGTTTTGTTAAAGAGTAGGAACTCGTGGTTGATGTAGTCGTACGCTTGCCGATCTCAAGATCGTGTGGAAGTCCGAGCGCCGCAAATCAGCAGCGCATCCGTCCTCGCACACACGTTCAAGCCACCAGACAACCTCCACCTCCTCGCTCCAGCGAATCAGCGGAAGCAGCAACTCCTTCCAGACGCAAGGCCACCGGGAACATGTATCTCGCTAATCCGAGACCATGGGGGAATATCTAGAGGGGGAGGGAGATCCTTCACGAGGAGGTGTGGTTTGTGAGAGGGGAGAGGGGGCTTTATATAGGAGGGAGGGAGACCCCTCCCCTCCCATAGCCGGCGCATGAGGGGGGGGGACTCCTCCCCTCCTTCATTCATGTGGTGAATCTCCACTCACATAAACATGGCCTCCACCCAAAATCCCACTCACATGTATTTAATTTCCACCAAATTAAATGCAACTCTCAATTAATAAAACTCTTTTATTTATTTTATTCAGAATTTTGTTAATTACTTTAATTAACAAACATTCACATAAAACCCTTGAAACATTTCAATATCACATGCAGAACCACTTTCTGCAATTTCACCCGAAACAATTCCGGTTTCTATTGAAACAATTCCTGTTTCTATCGAAACATTTCCTGCGCTTTGTAAACCTTTTGTCTGGAACATATGTGCTCCTAAATGGTGTCCGGCAACCCTTAAGTGTGTCACCCTATGGTTCGAAAATAATGCAGACATGATTGAGACTGCTCTCAGATCAATAATCAGAAGCGGGACCTGGAGATCCATACTGACTCCTGCATATTCAACGATGACTTCTGTGATCGTGAGAACCTTGAACATCAGCAATTTAATCCCTTTGTCTCATGATATAATACATGTCCGAGATTCGATCATCGGTATCTCCATACCTAGTTTGATATCGTTACCGACATGCACTCTTTTCTCGTTCCCGTGATATAACATTCTAGTGATCACATCACTTGCTTGCAAGCTATCTTAATGTGATATCACCGAGAGGGCCGATAGTATATCTATCCGTCATCAGGATTGAAAAATTCCACTCTTGATCCATGAGCCTCAACATAACACCTTTGTAGTACTGAACCCATCTTTATAGTCACCCTGTTACGGTGTGACGTTTGATGTTATCAAGATACTCTTCCGGTGTTAGCAATTAACATGATCTCATGGTCTAAAGATAAAGATTACTTCGTATGATGTTATAGCAATATAAACATAATGACTTGATCGTAATGCTATACTTCGGATGAATGTTCATCACATCATTTCACAAATGCTGTGACCTTGTTATTAACAACATCCAATGTCCATGATCAGGAAACCTTGATCATCTTGTTAATCAACAACCTAGTCTATAAGAGAGGCATAACTAGGAACCCTTTTTGTTTATTAAACACACATGTATTGATGTTTCCTATCAATACAATTATAGCATGCAAAATAAACATCTATCATATACAAGGAATACATAATAACAACTTTATTATTGCCTCTCAGGGCATATTTCCTTCAGTCTCCCACTTGCACTAGAGACAATAATCTAGTTTACATAGTGATAAATCTAACACCCATGGAGTTCTGGTGTTGATCATGTTTTTCCCTAGGGAGTACTTTAGTTAACGAATCTGCTACATTCAGGTCCGTGTGCACTTTACAAATCTTTATATCTCCATCCTTGACATGCTCGCGGATGGAGTGAAAACGGCGCTTAATATGCTTGGAATTCTTGTGAGACCTTGGTTCCTTGGTGTTGGCTATGGCTCCATTGTTGTCACAATAGATCACCATTGGGTCCAACGCACTAGGAACCACACCTAGTTCCGTTATGAACTCCTTCATCCAAACCGCTTCCTGCGCCGCTTGTGAAGCAGCAACATATTCCGCCTCCGTCGTTGATCCAGCCACCACAGGTTGTTTGGAGCTCCTCCAACTAATCGCTTCTGCTCAAGAGAAATACGTATCCGGATTGAGACTTAGAGTCATCCGGATCAGTGTTAAAGCTAGCATCGACATAACACTTAGTGACTAGCTCTTCTTCACCTTCGTATACAAGAAACATATCCTTAGTTCTTCTCAAGTACTTAAGGATATTCTTGACCGCTATCTAGTGTTCCGAACCTGGATCAGATTGGTACCTACTAGTCAAACTAATAGCATGTGCCACATCCGGTCTTGTACATAGCATGGCATACATTATAGAGCCTATGGCTGAGGCATAGGGGATCTTATCCATTATCTCTCTTTCTTCCTCCGTAGCCGGACTTTGAGTCTTACTCAATGTCTTGCCTTGCAACATAGGTAAGAACCCCTTCTTACTTCCGTCCATATTAAACTTCTTTAATATCTTATCAAGGTATGTACTCTTCGATAGCCCAATTAGGCATCTTGATCTATCTCTATAGATTTTAATGCCTAATACATATGAAGCTTCACCAAGGTCCTTCATCGAAAATTTGCTGTTTAGATAACTTTAACACTACTTTAAAAGATCTATATCATTTCCAATCAATAATATGTCATCCACATATAATATCAGAAATGCCACATTGCTCCCACTCACTTTCTTGTAAATACAAGCCTCTCCATAAGTTTGGACAAATCCAAACTCTTTGATCACCTCATCAAAGCGGAGATTCCAACTCCGGGATGCTTGCTTCAGTCCATAGATGGATCGCTGAAGTTTGCACACCTTATCAGCATCCTTAGGATCGACAAAACCCTTAGGTTGTGTCATATACAACTCTTCTTCAATATTACCATTGAGGAACGCAATTTTGACATCCATCTGCCATATTTCATAATCGAAATATGCAGCAATTGCTAACATAATCCTAACCGACTTAAGAATCGCTACGGGAGAGAATGTCTCATCGTAGTCAACCCCTTGAATTTGTCGAAACCCCTTTGCGACAAGTCGAGCCTTATAGATGGTTACATTACCATCAGCATCAATTTTTCTTTTGAAAATCCATTTATTCTCAACAGCCTTTCGATCGTGAGGTAAGTCCACTAAGGTCCAAACCTGGTTTTCGTACATGGATTCCATCTCGGATTTCATGGCTTCTAGCCATTTGTTGGAACAGGGCTCATCATCGCTTCTTCATACGTCGCAGGGTCATCTATTTCATCAATCATGAAATTCATAATAGGATTGCCATACAGTTCAGGAGTTGCACGTGTCCTGCTTGACCTGCGAGGTTCGGTAGTGTCCTCTTTCGGAGTTTCATGATCAATATCATTAGCTCTCTCTTCATTAGGTGAAGTCAACTCCGAAACAACTTCCGGTGCTGCGCTACTCGCCCTTTCATGAAGAGAAGGTTCAATAACCTCTTTGAGTTCTACCTTCCGACTACTCACACCTTTCGCGAGAAACTCCTTGTCAAGAAAGGATCCATTCTTGGCAACAAAGACCTTGCCCTCGGATCTGTGATAGAAGGTATACCCAATCGTTTCCTTAGGGTATCCTATGAAGACGCATTTTTCCGCTTTGGGTTCGAGTTTATCTGGTTGAAGTTTCTTCACATAAACATCGCATCCCCAAACTTTAAGAAATGACAGCTTAGGTTTGTTTCCAAACCATAATTCATACGGTGTCTTTTCAACGGATTTAGATGGTGCCCTATTTAAAGTGAATGTAGCGGTTTCCAGTGCATAACCCCAAAATGATAGTGGCAAGTCAGTCAGAGACATCATAGATCGAACCATATCCAATAAAGTACGACGACGCTCGACACACCATTACGTTGTGGTGTTAAGCAGTATGAGTTGTGAAATTATTCCACAGTCTTTCATATGTGTGCTAAACTCGTAACTAAGATACTCTCCTCCACGGTCGGACCGCAGAAATTTGATCTTTCTGTTATGATGATTTTCCACTTCATTCTGAAATTCTTTGAACTTTTCAAAGGTTTCAGACTTATGTTTCATCAAATAGATATACCCGTATCTACTCAAATCATCCGTGAAAGTAACAAAATAACGATATCCACCTCGCGCCGACACACTCATTGGTCCACACACATCAGTATGTATGATTTCCAATAAATCTGTCACCCGTTCCATTGAACCAGAAAACGGCATTCTAGTCATCTTTCCCATAAGGCATGGCTCACATGTATCAAATGATTCAAAATCAAGTGATTCCAAAAGTCCATCAAAATGGAGTTTCTTCATGCGTTTAACGCCAATATGACCTAGACGGCAGTGCCACATATATGCAGATATATCATTATCAAGTTTAATCCTTTTAGCATCAACATTATGAATATGCGTAATACTACTATCGAGATCCAATAGAAATAAACCATTCAACACAGGTGCATGACCATAAAAGATATTATTCATATAAATCAAACAACCATTGTTTTCAGACTTAAACGAATAACCACTTTGCATCAAACACGATCCGGATACAATGTTCATGCTCAGTGCAGGCACCAAATAACAATTATTCAGGTTTATAACTAATCCTGACGGCATATGGAGAGGCAGCGTTCCAAGGGCAATCACATCAACTCTTGATCCATTGCCGACCCGCATCGTGACCTCATCCCTTGCTAGTTGTCGCTTGTTCCGCAGCCCCTGAACCGAGTTACATATATTAGCAACCGATCCCGTATCAAATACCCAATGCATCATGAGTACTAGTCAAGTACACATCAATAACATGTATATCACATATACCTTTGTTTGCCTTGCCGGCCTTCTTATCCGCCAAATACTTGGGGCTTATGCCCAATGGCGTCCCTTGCAATAGTAGCACTCGGTGTCAGACTTAGGGCTAGCTCAGGGTTTCTTTTCAGGCGCGGCAACATATTTGCCACCCTTCTTTCCCTTGTGCTTGCCTTTCTTGTCCTTCTTGAAACCGGTGGTCTTATTGATCACCAACACTTGATGTTCTTTCCTAATCTCCACTTCTGCAGTCTTAAGCATTGACAAAAGCTCGGGAAGAGACTTCTTCATGCCCTGCATATTATAGTTCATCACGAAGCTCATGTAGCTAGGTGGCAGATATTGGAGAACATGATGTATGCCCAAGTCAATGGGAATCGTTATTCCCAAGGACACAAGCTTATCGGCGTACCCAGACATTTTGAGTACATGCTCACTAACGGAGTTGTTCTCTTCCATCATGCAGCTAAAGAACTTTTCAGAAGCATTATAACTCTCTACGGTAGCATGGGTATCGAAAATCATTTTCAATTCTCCCATGGTATCAAAAGCATTGCCATTTTCGAAACGTTTTCGAAGTTCTGGCTCTAGCCCATACAGTATGCCGCAATGAACTAAGTTGTGGTCGTCCTAACGAGTTATATAGACGTTCTTTTCCTCGTCAGGGGCATCAGGAGCTGGTGGGGGGCCTAGTGGCGCCTCTAGCACATATTGCTTTTGTGCAGCAGTGAGGAGAATCCTCAAATTCATAGCCCAGTTGGTGAAGTTGCTACCATTCACAGCAAGCTTCTCTTTCTCCATGAACACATTGAAATTAAAAGCAGGTGGTGCCATCTACAACAGAATTTGTAAAATATATTTATACTAAGTTTATGATAGATTGAGTTCAACTAATCCAAATTACTAATGAACTCCCACTCAAAACCGACATCCCTCGTGTCCTTTTGGTGATTACATGAACCAAATCCACTACACCAAGTCCGATCATCATGTGAGTCGGTGTAGCTTCAAAGGCGAGCATCTATATGGGAATCATATCAACTATATGACTCATGCTTAACCTTTCAGTCCGTGTTCCGAGGCCATGTCTGTACATGCTAGGCTCGCCAAGTAAGAACCTTAGTATTCGCATGTCTAAAACTGTCTTACACCCGTTGTATGAAAGCGTAGAGTCGAGAACACCCGATCATCACCTGATGCCTCAAAACACGATCCACAAAACAGTGCATACTTAAGGAAGAACACATTTTATCTTGATATCTAAATGAGGGATCATCTTATAATGCTACCAAAAGCGCCAAACTAGCAATATAAGATGCTAACATCTAATGTGTGAAGTGAGATGATATGGTCCATGCATTTGATCTCTATCATTTGCATCGTGGTATGATCTCTATCATTCCTTTGTGTGTAAGGCCAAGGTCTATGGAACTTACACGTTAAGTGAGTTGTAAGAGTATCTATCATATATCTACTTACAACAATACCATATCAAGACACTAGCCCAGCAATGATCTAAACTAGACGCCTCTAATTTATCAATTGCAAGTTTTACGTGGCTTAGGGCTTTCGGAGATAGAACCGGTCTTACCTACGAACATAAACCACAACGAGGATAACCAAGTTATTACCAACTCGTTGTAAATCAGATATTGACTATAGTAGGAGAGACAGACACCCGCTAGCCACTTATGCAAAACTAGTTGCATGTCAGTCGTGGAACCGGTCTCATGTACGATGACATGTAAGGTTGGTCCGGGCCGCTTCATCCCACTATGCCACCAATATCCAAAGTACATATAAGATGCAATAACATGATCATCATCGCCCACATATAAACATATGTGTACTACCCGTGCAAAGAACCTACGCATAGATCAGGCTCTGATACCACTGTTGGGTCCGCAGCATAGAAAACAAAAAATTTCCTACGATGAGAACTATACGCCAAGATCTATCTACTAGATACAGAGCAACAGGTGGACATACATCCATGGAGAACTTACCCTCGAAGACAATGAGTTTTGTTAAAGAGTAGGAACTCGTGTTTGATATAGTCGTACGCTTGCTGATCTCAAGATCATGTGGAAGTCCGAGCGCCGCAAATCAGCAGCGTATCCGTCCTCGCACACACGTTCAAGCCACCAGACAACCTCCACCTCCTCGCTCCAGCGAATCAGCGGAAGCAGCAACTCCTTCCAGATGCAAGGCCACCGGGAACATGTATCTCGCTAATCCGAGACCATGGGGAATATCTAGAGGGGGAGAGAGATCCTTCACGAGGAGGTGTGGTTTGTGAGAGGGAGAGGGCTTTATATAGGAGGAAGGAGACCCTCCTCCCATAGCCGCATGAGGGGGGACTCTCCTCCTTCATTCATGTGGTGAATCTCCACTCACATAAACATGGCCTCCACCCAAAATCCCACTCACATGTATTTAATTTCCACCAAATTAAATGCAACTCTCAATTAATAAAACTCTTTTATTTATTTTATTCAGAATTTTGTTAATTACTTTAATTAACAAACATTCACATAAAACCCTTGCAACATTTCAATATCACATGCAGAACCACTTTCTGCAATTTCACCCGAAACAATTCCTGTTTCTATTGAAACAATTCCTGTTTCTATCGAAACATTTCCTGCGCTTTGCAAACCTTTTGTATAGAACATATGTGCTCCTAAATGGTGTCCGGCAACCCTTAAGTGTGTCACCCTACGGTTCGCGAATAATGCAGACATGATTGAGACTCCTCTCAGATCAATAATCAGAAGCGGGACCTGGAGATCCATACTGACTCCTGCATATTCAACAATGACTTCTGTGATCGTGAGAACCTTTAACGTCAGCAATTTAATCCCTTTGTCTCATGATATAATACATGTCCGAGATTCGATCATCGGTATCCAAATATCTAGTTTGATCTCATTACCTACATGTACTCTTTTCTCGTTCCCGTGATATAACATTCTAGTGATCACATCACTTGCTTGCAAGCTATCTTAATGTGATATCACCGAGAGGGCCAAAGTATATCTATCCGTCATCGGGATTGAAAAATTCCACTCTTGATTCATGAGCCTCAACATAACACCTTCATAGCACTGAACCCACCTTTATGGTCACCCTGTTACTGTGTGATGTTTGATGTTCCTTGTGTTAGCAATTAACATGATCTCATGGTCTAAGGACTAAGACTACTTTGTATGATGTTATAGCAATTTAAACATAATGACTTGATCGTAATGCTATACTTCGGATGAATGTTCATCACGTCATTTCACAAATGTTGTGACCTTGTTATTAACAACATCCAATGTCCATGATCAGGAAACCTTGATCATCTTGTTAATCAACAAGCTAGTCTATAAGAGAGGCATAACTAGGAACCCTTTTTGTTTATTAAACACACATGTATTGATGTTTCCTATAAGTACAATTATAGCATGCAAAATAAACATATATCATATACAAGGAATACATAATAACAACTTTATTATTGCCTCTCAAGGCATATTTCCTTCACAATCACTACCCTTGCAGAACCTGTACAAGCAATCAATGGCGATGGACTCGGCCATGCGGAGATAGTCATCGGCACTGTCACCCGGAGCTCCGTATGCAAGCTACATCATCGCCACTGTGCACTTCTGTAGTGAGGAAAACCCTACCATGCCGATGCAGTCCTTCTTGCGCACGAAATAGGGGTCGAACTCCCGGATGGCCTGCACAATTTCGAGGAAGAGCTTCCGGCTCATCTTGAAACAGCATCGAAACATGACATCTTCGTGTAGCGGCTCGTCGACGAAGTAGTTGGCGTACAACATGTAGTAGCCCTCCATCCACTTCCTTGCTTTGCACTTCCGGTGACCCTTCGCCAAGCCTCCACGCTTCAGCGCTCCAGTCTGCATGTACAACCTAGCCAGGAAGCTGAGGATCTGCATGTGCTCTTCATCTTCGGCGGCCACGACAGTCTCTTCCTCCAAAAATAGGGCGAACATCTCCTCATTGTCGGAGTGCATAGCCGAATGAGAAAAATGCCGAACACTTCATGGGCGAGGTGGACGGTAGCTCGGAATGAAGTTGAGCTGCAGCGAAGGCTAGATACGGCGAAACGAGACCTACGTCGAGGATAAAGGATGCAGCGAGGAGGCTGGATTTTCTACAGGAGTGAATTTGGCTGGGCAGGGCGGAGCTTTGCTGATGATGACATGGCAGTGAGGGGGCTGCTAGGGGAAAGCTTTGTACCGCGGGAGAGCCGAATCACGATGGGGAATGGGTTGTGTTGCCGACAGGGTTAGCACACCCATTTTTCGCTTCATCCGGTGTTCCCAGGCAGTTCCCAGCGCCTCAGGTTGGGCCTGGGAACGCCGGATGTAAAATGGACCAAATCTGGCAAAAAGTGGGCACCTAGGAACACGACTAGGCGATTTTTCGCTGTCGAGACAAAAAAATATCCTGGGGAGGCCCTCTTGGGAATGCTAATGGAGATGCTCTAAACTGTCGATCGCCCGGGATAATGATCCGGGCTCTTAGAGCTTAGGGCATGTACAATCCTAGGCGCTTACATGGACGCTTAGGTGATAAAAAATGTTACAAAATCAATTTAATTGATAAGCGCCATAGTGTGCAATGCCGGCCGCTTATTTGGGGCGCCAAAACCATGCAGATGTTTGTCTCTCGCTCGCCCTCGCTGCGGAAAAAAGGCTCAAACGCTGGATGTATAAGTTCACGTTGATGCTGCATCAGATGCTAGGATATCATGGCCTAACTGCCGGCCGACCGGGATTTTGCATCATAACAGGTAGGGAAGCATGGACCAGGTTGCTTGGGGTGGATCGAGGCCCCGGTAAATGAACCTCTCCTCACATATCTAGGGACCAACTTCAGGATTTGACCCATTAAGGCGAAACCCTCCTTAGGGTGTGAGTCTTGGTGACATGGGTATGATTACTCGGGTATATGTTTTGTTACCCTAGCTGTATAAAGGCTCACGGTGCATAAATATTCAAGATGAAGGCCCAAGAAGCATCCGATGAAATTTCAAGTTATAGTAGATAAAGAAATAGGAACCAACATTGTGTTGGTGTTGTAATCGTCATTATCTAACCTATCCATATATGGCATTGAGATCCGGCGTATTATATATAGGATGGGAGAAGCCTACAAGGAGGTACCAAAAAACTCCATATCAATCTCTAATAGATTTATTCATCAATAATCAGGCAACTTTGACTCCCTTGTTTGCTTGACATCCGACGAAATCCCCAGTGTTCTCTTTTCTACAAAACCATAAGTCCATAACCATGGGCATTGCCGAGGTTAACCCTCATCAATTGGTGCTGTCTGTGGGAAACCTGCGTGCTGGAGTAATGGATTCGGCGGACCCCTTTTCATCAAACAACAATCCAACGGATGCAGATCCACGCCTGCCCACCCCTGTTTCGGTACCCACTGATTTCAAAGGTGGATTCAATCTCATCATCGGAAGTTTCCACTTTTAAGTGGAGGATCCCGAAGCACCACACATCTCGGCTTCGATCTCATCGGAACCGTTGGTCGAAAAGTTTGCACCAACAACGATACCCGCATCATCTATCGGATCATCCACAGAAGTTATAATCTAGGTAGAGAAAGCTGAAGAAAACAGTGAAAACTCAATAGATCTAGGGGATCTTGATGGTCTTTACGATGATCTCTCCTTTGGGTCAAACTCTCAGCCAACTCCACCATGAGAATCAAGCCTGGTAAATACAGAACCCAAAGAAAGCGGCGAAAACATTGACTTCGACATCATCATGGTCGAAATCTATCTAGAATGAGAACCACTGGACTTCACCGACCCCCAAAACAGTGTCTCTCTTGGATCCAACGATGACGCCACTATCTTATACATAACACGCCACCAAGTGTGCGTGATCATCGGGGATTCTTCCACACAACGCGACTCTAATGGTAACCCTATTCTTAACCCCGATGATATTCTGTCAGATGGCAAAGCAGGAAATCACAACAACAAAGGAAATCACGGGAACAAAGGAGACCCGATTAACAACCGCATAGTCCTAGGAGGAGGAGAAGCACGTAGAGGCAAGAGGCAAACTCTCCGACTACCAGCCAAATCTTGGCAAAAAGCAAGCGAAGTGATTTTGGGTGCAGTTCGAATGACAGCTGAGGACACACGCGAAGATCTACTAGCTTACCAATATTTACTTCATCACAAGAAAAGGGATCTCTTAAGGATGCATAGGCAAGTCGAAAAAAGAAAAAGGCTAGCTGACAAATCCATCTTACGATGGGCACAACTAAGCTCCACCCGAGGGTCAGGAAGCATAACTGGCAGAGCACCACCGAGAAGGGGAACATCACGGCTGCAGAACATCCTAGAAGCCAAAAGAAACGAATTGACTCGAGATCTTGATTTGTTGTTTATGTCGGTGGTTCCAATAGGACACATCAAAGCAAAAATAGCCCATGCCGTAATTGTGTTCGCACAAACGTATCTACTTACAACTCAACCCGCACCCGACGATCCTTGCACGGCTCTCCATCGCTCTACACTAATGAACCTCGGCATGGTGGGAGCATCTCTTGCACAAGCAGAACAAGGAATCACGCACCAACCTGATAGGTCCCCATGCCGTCGCAGTAGCCTCGGTAGGTGAGGCACACCCGAAGATCTCGGTCACCACATCGGGTGCACTTCTTAGGATCCGAGCCACGAAACAGTGCAAGAAACAACAACACACAACACAGGCCGCAACCGAACATACTACAACGGTGATAGTGAAGATGATTATGAGTTATGTGGGGCCAGCTGCTTTACCCAACGGGGTCGTAAAACCCCAGTACCTAAAGAAGTACGATGGATTATAGGAACCCGAAGCTTGGTTAGTAGATTATTTGTTCACCGTCAAGTTATAGGGCGGCCCCACTATAGGGATTCGCGCATGACAACAATAATTTTTTCCTACACCAAGAACCCTAATGCTAGGACCTATCTATTAGTAATGCAGTAACGGGAGGGGACTTTCACGAACTTACCCATGAAGACCGAAAAGCATTATCAATGCTCGGGAGAGCATGGTTGATGTAGACGAACTGAAGCTGACCTCGAGGTCGTGTTGAAGACCCGACAGCTCCTGCGGCTCCAACGACTCCTAGTGCCCCAAGTGTTGCACCTCGGAGGAAGTTACACACATCCGGTGCCAAACGATGACTCCCGCTCCTCCAATCCAGCAGCAGTTGCAGAAGTAGATCTTCTAGATCCAAATCCCGTAGCGTGACAATGCTCCGCGGTGATGAGGACTCCTGCTCGCGTGATCCGGACTTGGGACCATAGTCACGGGAGAGAGAGAATCAACTGACGGTCTCCCCAAAAGAGAGGGAACCTTTTATTTATTATTGTGTATTTAATTTCTCAAAATACCTCTCTTTATATAGGGAAAAAAAATCACCCCATAGCTAACTAGCTTAGCCATGTGGGACTAAACAAGGGAGAGGGGAGAGGGGGAGGGCTGGCCGCCACCGGCCAGGGCCCAAGTGGGCCCCACACGGGGTGCCTTGGTCCAGCCGGCCACCCCCTCCTCCTTCCTCCCTTTAGTCTTCCCCTCATGGGCCCTTTTCCCTCCGGATTTTGGCCCAATTAGGTATTTGACCCTTTTTAATTCTTTTTTTATTGAATAAATATAAATGAATGATTAAATCATTATTCAACATTCACTTACATATT
Organism: Avena insularis; assembly: GCA_023614405.1. Lineage (NCBI taxonomy): Eukaryota > Viridiplantae > Streptophyta > Magnoliopsida > Poales > Poaceae > Avena > Avena insularis. Next base: position 256,407,075 of record CM042690.1, on the reverse strand, counting down.
ATTCAATCCCCGTTGATGTGGAACTCGTTCCCTAGCATGCTGGACTTCCTCCGGACTTACCGAAACCCTTCTAGTTTTCTCTCTTTCTTTTCTTTGGTGATTCTGCCGATACCAAAACCCTCTCTAAGAATCATCAAGACCTTAAGAGTGATACCCCATGGTTTGAGAACACTCCATACATTGTCGGGACCCTCCCGTACTAATGATCATCAGAGGTACCTGGATGGCCATGTGATCCATGTGCATTCCACGAAATCTTTCATCATTGAACCATGAACGTCGTGTCGTATTCCTTTTGTCTCTTGATAGTTGCATTGTCCGGGATCTGATCAATGACATCAATATGTCGTGTTCAATCTCATTATCAACAAATGCTATTTGACTCGTTCCGACAAGTGATATCCTTGTGATCAAATCACACGTTGTGCAGCTATTGGATACAACATCTCCTGAGTGGGCCCTCAAGTATCTTTTTCGTCACACGGATAGAAAAATACCGCTCTTGATGCATATTGACTCCACTGTTCCTCCGAATACATGAATGAACCTTTATAATCACCATGTCACCATATGTCGTTTGATGCTATCTAAGTATCGTCGGGTAACAGTGATTGATATGGTCTCACAGTCTAAGAAATAGGATACTAGGTCTTTTCTAATCATCATAACTTGAACTTCATGACATGATCAGGTCATGATGCTTAGGTTGGGTATATCTCATCATCTCATTCTCCCAATGAGGTTACTCCATTGCCAACTTGCATAAATGCTACATGATCAGGACACCTTGATCATCTGTTGACCAATGAACCAGTGACTATAGATTCACCGGGAACTCCTGTTTGTTTATATATCACAGATGTATTGAGTTTCCTTTCAATACAGTTATAGCATGATATAAAACTTAATCATAAACTTTATGAAATATGATAATACTCTATCTTATTATTTGTCTCTAGGGCATATTTCCAACAGTCTCCCACTTGCACTAGAGTACAAATAAACTAGCTGCATTTGTTCCTAATCATAGGCACCATGTAACCCGGCACCTTTGATCATGCTTGCTCATGGAAGAGGTTGAGTCTTGGGTCTGTACTTTACAGTACCAAATCCTTTGCAACTTACTAATGCCACCTTGATTGACACTAATACTTTATCATAACATGATAACATCTTTGTGTATGCATCGTAGTCATGGCAATAGAATGAGGTCGGTTTCCAGGAGCCAACAGTGATGTTAGATCAGCCACACCAAGCTTTCTCATGGGCACTGTGCCCTGGGACACACATTTTTCATAAATACGAATTAGTCCCTCCATAACAATATTTATCACCTTAGATGGTACCATTATCTTTTATTATAAATGTAACCATCAAAACACTAGTGCACTATGTGCAACTTTCGATGTTTTATCACCTCGCTTCCTACTTGACTTTAGTTGGTATTATCGATGCAGAAATTTCCAATCTTCTAAGGTTAACACATGCCCTTAAAACATAACCCTTTATGTTTTAAGATATGTCATCCTTCATAGATTTGAAAACATGTCTATAGTTCTTATTCATGCACTGTGGATAAACTTAGCTCAATGTTCTGTGATTCGTACTTAATCACTTTTCAAACGTTTCTTCTTGGATCATATATTATGTTAAGTTGTCATTATGGTTTTTCAAGATAGAACATATGTCTCAACATAGTGGATGACGATCATCCTTTTCTTTCAACCATTGATGTTTATCTTAATGTTATTCCTAATTTGAGTGACCAACGACCATTCCTTAATCAATTCCTATTCCGAAACTATTTTTCAGAAACTCTTTTAGGAATACAACATAATATCATAATATACTTACTTTCAACTTATAATTTCTATAAATAATTATTTATCGGTACTTGCGCTTTTATTCTTAACGTGTTATACATGCTCAAGAATCAATCATTTAGATCCCACTCAAAATATGTTCCCAACATATTTAAGTCCGAGACTTATATCGCTCCCACTAAAAAATATGTCATTTACATATTGTTTCAGGAAGACTTTCGCAGATCCCACTCAATTTCATGCAAATTGCATATCCTCTCACTATTTTGAATAACTTCAAAATCCTTTGATCATTTATTAAATCAAGAGTTTTATTACGAGACACTAGTACCTTACTAGTATCAAATCCACTAAACTTTCAGCACTTCTGAATCAAATTCTTTTGAATTTGTCCAATACATTATTCATGACAAATTTTGCCTTTGTCATTCACCTATTCCATCATGACCTTGCAGTTTTGGGAAAATTCAAGTAACCCTTTACTTGGTAAGATTTAGCAGTGAATCGCTTTCTAATCTTAAGTGGATTTTTCCTCTAGGCTTTCTCATAATTCTATTTTACCATTACTTTCCTTCGTAGTTCATAGGTATTCCATATTCTGGTAATATGAAAAGTGATTCACAAATGTCTCCATATAAGATGTCGGGTACATTTTGAATCCTACTTCATGTAGTAAAAACACTAGTGGAAAAACACAATGATCATTATCATTGATCCTTTCCTTTATGAAGAGAATCATTCTGGAATGCTATCCGTTGCGCTTCTCAACACTCTAATGCAGGGTTTTGAATCCTCATCGTGTTTTTCACTATCTTCCATAAGCTTCATAGCCGAGAACATAAAATTTCTCGAGAAAGCACCAAAATTCAAGCAACACTAGTTTTGCCTTTATTTTGGTTCTAGCCATGGATTTCGTATTCATATTTTCCAATGAATACTCTACAAGGACTTATTCGCTATCGTTTTGGTGATATCGAATAACTCCAAAACTTCCACGACGATCCATACAAGATATGGCGTCGATCTCACGAATTCAGATGGTTCACTATATATTCTAATTGAGTGTTTACTATTTCTAACCAATGGTCTTTACATTTACACTACAACGATTTGTTCGGCGCCATCTATTCACACACTTGATATCAAATATCATATTGCGATGCTTTGCATTTCGACGTATCAAATGCATTGCATTTCACAATTTTCTTATGCCAATCTTATAATGTCGAATCTCATTACTATTGATCAAATCGTAGTAATTGGATTCTCTTTTATCAGTAACACCCTTGGATGATGAAATATTTTGATCAAATCAAATAGTTTCATGATCATGTTTCTTTTTGAAAACCCTTTTACAAAATTCAAAAAATCACAAAATGGTAATCACCATTTCATTGAAATACAATACATTGAATATGCATTCTTTTCCAACAACTCATCAAACACTTTGCATTCATGCAATACATAGTGTTAAAGTTATGTTGCCGAACTTGGGCATGATTCATATGTGACAAGAAATCAAATGTCTTTCACATATTATCAACATAACTTTGAATTTAAACAATGGTTTCATTCTAAATGAATATATCATTAAGTTGGGTATTTTCAAGGCATTTTCAATATTTTACAAATGTTCATGCATTATCTATAAGTTTCACAACAAGGATAATTCACACATAATCGAAAAACATATGAACGTAAATAGAAATCATTCATAGAAGCAAAACAATTGTTTATTACAAACTCATATGCATAACCGTCTCACGAATTGTGAGACACACTAAAGAAGTTCACAATCCATCGATTACAATAATCATCCAAAACGATAAACTAAATGATAAATGTCGAGGGAGAGTGTTGTTGACCATCATCATCATGCTCTCCATCAACATGCAACGTCACTACCTCTCCAGCAAGAAGCTCTCATGCAGAAGGACCTGTTTTCACCAAAACAGAACAAGTATCAAATACTTTAACACTGCACTCAGTGCTTGCAAGATTATAACATTTATAAAACTGTATATAAAATATATACCTTCATCATCAACAACCTCTCTGGTGATTGGTTCAACCTTTACATTTTTGAAACGTAATATGAAATCCTAGAAATCCAATGTTTCCGTATCACCATTCATGATGCAAGTCCTGGCATTGCTTGGTAGCTTGATGGCAGCAACCGCAGCAACATGCCTATTGCAAAAGAGTCTGTCTCCCAATGATCCACGGAGTAAACAAGCTTCATATACGCATCATCCATGCGTTCCAAGTGACTCTTCAGACAAGTATTTTCCTCCATCTTTGTGGAAAGGAAATCTCCAAGAATACGTGCTTCCACATGCGCACATGGCTTATGAACTCTCCTCTCAGTTGATCCACCATCGCATATGGGTCAAGATCCCCCATGAGTGGATGCAGTTCATCGACCATCCCGTAACACATTATTATCTGAATATAGGTGGACATCTCTTGACGATAATAGCGTTCTGCTAGCTCTTGCGGGGTCTCATAGTCATCTGGCTCAGTCAAGTGCGGTGTATGTAATCTACTACATTATTCTTAGTAAGGAGATCATTCAGACGCACAGGCCAACAAGGGAAGTTTGATCCATCAAGTCTAAGTTTTTCACCAACTACCCACTCATCAATGTCAAAGTAAGCTTCACGGTGAGCCATCTCTACATTTATAATTGCAAAGGAATTTAGACTAATTTTATAATTTATGTGAGTTAAAACAATAACTCCACTAAAAACTCCTATCCCTAGAAGGGTTTTAGCGATTACACAATCCCTATTCACTACACCACCCCCGATCGTTACGGCCGGCAATATAGTTGCAAATGTGGACGCCGAAACGTCGATCACATCATTCATGTGACTCGTGCTCTATCTTTCGACCATCCATGTTCCATGGCCATGTCTACACATGCTAGGCTCGCCAACTCAACCTTAGTGTATTCCTTGTGTAACATGGCCTACACCCACCATATGCGAACGCAGATATTTCTGACACCCGATCATCACGGTCTACCTCATAATGGAGAACTTTCTTGGTGGTGCACACTTAAGGGAGAACACTTTCATTGGTATTTTGATTAGGGATCATCTTATTAGGCTATCGTCGAGTATATAATACTATCACACAATAATATGCACAAACAATAAACATTGAATGCAAGTTTGATGTGATATGGTCCTTCATGCTGTGATCTCCATCCCGTGCCTCCGGATTCCGGCGCTAGGGTTCCGACGCTGTAGGAACTAGGGTACGGTGCCTCCGGCGTGGTAGTCCATCATCTCCATGACCATCTACTACTACTTAGCAACATAAATTAAACTACTTTACCTTTGCCACAACCATATCATATCACAACGCCCTTGCAAAACAAAGTTAGACGCCTCTACTTTATCTTTGCATGTTTTACGTGGCTCATAGGGCTTTCGTACAAGAACCGTTCTTATGTACGAACTTCCACCACAACATTGATCAAGTAGTTGTCTATACTACATCCCTTTCAGGGCCCTCCATTGCAAATGGCATACCAACTAATGCGAGAGAGATAGACACCCCCCAAAGTCACTTTATACAGTACAAGCAGTATGTCAAACATGGACCAGTCTCGCGAATGAACGCATAAAGTCGGTTGGGGGCCGCTTCATCAAGAATTACTGTAGTATACACAAGTACACATGGGAGGGTAACAACAAAAATATTAATGCCCACACTCTACAACTCGTTTGTTCTACCCCTACTAGCAATACTACGCATAGATCTCTAATACCACTGTAGGGGTTCGCGCATGAAAACGATAAATTTTTATTACGCCAAGAACCCTAATGCTAGGACCTATCTATTAGTAATGCATTAACGGGAGGGGCGTTTCGTGAACTTACCCTTGAAGACCAAAAAGCATTGTCAATGCTCGGGAGAGCGTGGTTGATGTAGACGAACCGAATCTGACCTCGAGGTCTTGTTGAAGTCTCGATGTCTCTTGCAGCTCTAACGACTCCTAGTGCCCCAAGTGTTGCACCTCGTAGGGAGTTACACACGTCTGGTGCCTGACGATGACTCCCGCTCCTCCGATCCAACAATAGTTGTGGAAGTGGAGCTTCTGGATCCGAATCTCCTAGAACGATGGTGCTCCGCGAAGACTCATGCTCGCGTGATCCGTACTTGGGACCACGGTCACGGGAGAGAGAGAGAGAGAGAATCAACTGGTTGTCTCCCCAAAAGAGAGGCAGCCTTTTATTTATTATTGTGTATTTTATTTGTCAAAATACCTCTCTTTATATAGGGGAAAAATCACCCCATAGCTAACTAGCTTAGCTAAGTGGGACTAAACAAGGGAGAGGGGAGAGAGGGAGGGTTGGCCACCACTGGCCAAGGCCCACGTGGGCCCCATGTGGGGTGCCTTGTCCCAGCCGGCCACCCCCTCCTCCTTCCTCCCTTTGGTCTTTCCCTCCGGACTTTGGCCCAATTAGGTATTTGGCCCATTTTAATTCTTTTTATTTTATTGAATAAATATAAATGAATGATTAAATAATTATTCAACATTCACTTACATATTATTCAATCCCTGTTGATGTGGAACTCATTCCCTCTCATTTAGGACTTCCTTCGGACTTACCGAAATCCTTCCGGTTTTCTCTCTTTCTTTCTTCGGTGATTCTACTGATACCAAAACACTCTCTGACATGGGCATACCTTACAGGTACTCGAGTTTGGCATATACGGTCCAAGTATGGTATAAGCCCACGGTGTTACCAAGGCCCAATACAGGATTCAGGTGACTCACGGAGACTCTGGTTGCTTGCAGCATAAGACGAAGCTTAAGATAGAAAGTTTAAAGGGAAAAACCCTAATCTGTAACTGACTCGACCTGCTACATGAGACCTAGCCTATCTATATAAAGGCTAGGAGGTGTGGCGAGGGGGACAATCACAACCCTAGTTTCGACAACCATCGCCAAATTGCATCTGCGCACCCCTTGTAACTTTCGACTCCCTCGATGATTCCAAGAGCAGACAAGCAGGTGTAGGGACCTCTACGAGGCCTGAACCTAGGTAAATCTTGTGTCCCTATGTACTTTTTTACTAGCCGATTGATGCCTCTAGCGCTCCCTCCTTCTCCAAAACCCAAGTCCATAACAATGGGCATTGATGAGTTAATCCCTCGTAAATTGGCGTCGTCTGTGGGAATTGGGAGTGTTGATGTCACGGATTCTTCGGCCCCGTCAACTGCGATCTACAACTCTACAATAGTGGAGATTCGCTAGCTCTTTGGTGCTTTTGACTTCACCGTCCACACGCCGGACACTCGCCCGGCTTTTGAGTCTGTCGGCGATAGGATCGGTCTGGCAATCGGGAGCTTACGCTTCCAAGTTGGTTAGCTGGGCACACTTCGCCTCCCTAACCAGCCTACGACCTCCGCAATTGCTCCATCATCATGGTTTCCACCACTAATCGGCACCCTCAGCAAGCTCAACGTCCCGACAGCAGTTGGGAGCACGGACAGCAACAGCAGTCGCGGATCCGATCTGGGTGACTTGGCCACAGAGGATGGGGCCTATGGCTTAGTTGTGGGAGCAACATCTTCCCCAATCACTTCATGTGCGCCGTCATCAACGCAGGTGACACTGGTGTCAATCGCGACAACACCGATACTAGGCCAACAAACAGCAAAAATGGTGGCCCTGCCAACGGAGCGCCCACCAACAATGGGACAGAAGGGGACCCGAACCTCACGGTGAATGAGCGCACCGAAGAGCGCGTCCTGACCAAGCTCAACAACAACGAGTGGGCCTGCTGTCGAGAGGCTCCGCGGGGCAATCCCCTCCCCTTGAACTCATCGCAACAAATGTTGATGGGTTACCATTGGCTGCTCAAAGATGAGCAAGCGCCAGCAACAAGTAATCGCGCAACTCGGCGCATGTAGAAAGGCGGTGGACGATTCGAGCCTTCGATGGGCTCAACTCTCCATGGGAGGATCCTCCTCCAAGGGCAACGACTACGTGGCCGCCAAATGGCGATCTCGACTGGCCCACCTCACTAATAAGGAGCAAGAAGAAGCCGTGAAAGTCCTCGACTTTGGCTCCATGACGGTGGACACGCGGGGCAACGTGCTCCCAAAGACACCACAAGCAGCGGTGACAGCCGCCACCATGTACCTCCTCAACAACTAGCCACCGGCTGGGGATCCGCGAGCTGTCATGCACCAATCTACGGTCGCAGGCTTGGGGCTAGTCGAGGCTGCCCTCGTCAAGGAGCCAACACCGGAGCCGAAGAAAACTAAATCTCTGGACAAGTACTACTATTCATACTCCTCCAGTGACAACAGGAACGATCTGTCACGATGACGTCCTTCTCGGTGGCATGACCACGACTACGACATGCGGGATGACATCACACATCACAAGGTCGACAAGATGCATGCAAGGCGTGCTTGTTCGACTGACTCGGAAGACGACGAGGTAGAGCTCTGCGGCGACAGATGCTTCAGCAGAGCCATCATGCAGAAGAGAATGCCTAAAGGGTTCAAACTCCCATCAGAGAACCCGAAATTTGACGGCCTACAGGACCCGAAGATCTGGCTAGAGGATCACATCTCCTCCATCAGGCTACACGATGGAAGCTCAAGCACGGCAATGCAATGCCTGTAGCTACTGTTGGGTCCGCAACATAGAAAACAAAAATTTTCCTACGGTGTGAACTACACGCCAAGATCTATCTATTAGATACAGAGCAACGGGTGGACATACATCCATGGAGAACTTACCCTCGAAGACAACGAGCTTTGTTAACAAGTAGGAACTCGTGGTTGATGTAGTCGTACACTTGCTGATCTCAAGATCGTGATGAAGTCCAGCAGGTCCGGCTCCAGCACGTCCATCAAATCCAGCTCCAGCACCACCAAGTCCAGCACCGAAAAGCAGCGGTGCATCCATGATCGCACACACGTCCGGTACGCCAACAACCTCCGTCCCTCGCCCCAGCAAAGCAGCGGAAGCAGCAACTCATTTCCAGATAAAGCCACCAGGAACATGTATCTCGCTAATTCGAGACCATGGGGAAATAATACTAGAGGGGGAGAGAGATCCTTCACAAGGAGGTGTTTTTGAGAAGTGAGGAGAGGGTGGCCTTTTATAGGAGGAGGGGGGGTGCCCCTCTTTCATGGCCGACGCATGGAGGAGGTGTCTCTTCACCTCCTCCATTCATGTGGTGGTAACCCCTCCACATTAAAATGCCTCTTCACATTCCCTTTTAAAGTCTCCACTTTAAATGCATTAAATTTCTCCAAATTTAATGCTCTCTCATTTAATAAAACTCTTTTATTATTTTTTATTCAGAATTTTTTTAATTACTTTAATTAACAAACATTCACATAAAACCCCCTTCAACATTTCAATATTACATGCAGAACCAATTTCAGCAATTTCACCCGAAACAGTTTTGGTGTCTATTGAAATAATTCCAGCGCTTTCTTAAATCTTTATCTGAAACATATTTGCTCCAAATGGTGTCGGTATCCCTTAAGTGTGTCACTCTACGGTTCGCAAATAATGCAGACATGATCGAGACCCCTCTCCGATCAATAATCAGCAGCGAGACCTGGAGATCCATACTGACTCCTACACATTCAACGATGACTTCTGTAATCATGAGAACCTTTAACGCTAGTAACTAAATCCCTTTGTCCCGCGATATATTACATGTCCGAGATTCGATCATCGGTATCTCCATACCTAGTTTGATCTCGTTACCGACATGCACTCTTTTCTTGTTCCCGTGATATAACATTCTAGTGATCACATCACTTGCTTGCAAGCTATTTCAATGTGATATCACCGAGAGGGCCCAGAGTATATCTATCCGTCATCGGGATGGACAAATCCCACTCTTGATCCATGAGCCTCAACATAACACCTTCGTAGCACTGAACCCACCTTTATAGTCACCCTGTTATGATGTGACATTTGATGTTATCAAGATACTCTTCCGGTGTTAGCAATTAACATGATCTCATGGTCTAAGGACTAAGATTACTTTGTATGATGTTATAGCAATATAAACATAATGACTTGATCGTAATGCTATACTTCGGATGAATGTTCATCACATCATTCCACCAATGGTGTGACCTTGTTATTAACAACATCCAATGTCTATGATCAGGAAACCTTGATCATCTTGTTAATCAACAAGCTAGTCTATAAGAGAGGCATAACTAGGAACCTTTTTTTGTTTATTAAACACACATGAATTGATGTTTCCGATCAATACAATTATAGCATGCAAAATAAACATTTATCATAAACATGGAATAAGATAATAACCACTTTATTATTGCCTCTCGGGCATATTCCCTTTAGTCTCCCACTTGCAGTAGAGTCAATAATCTAGTTTGAAAAACTTTGCATATTGAACACCTATGGCTTTCTGGTGTTGCATATACGCTATTGCTAGTGGTTAACATAATCTCTGGATCTGACAATTTCAGGTCCGTGTGTATTTGCATGTCTTTTTGTCTCTACGCATCACTCATTCTCAAATGAGATGGCATTGTATAGATTTGGTCCTTTGGTGAGACCTTTAGTTCGTTCGGCTCAAAATATGTTGATATTATTGTCACACAATATATCTTCATAGTATTAGCCTATTTGAACCACACCTAGTTTGATAACAAACTACTTAACACAAATGCCCTCCTTTGCTGCTACTATAGCAGTCATATACTTAGCCTTTTGTTGTAGTATCCGTCACAATGTCTCAACTTTGGAACTCATCCAAATCCATCATGGAACATCCTTTCCATTACATTATGCCACCCATAGTCTAAATTGAGATAAATTTAATTTGTATCTTGTGACAAAACTAGTATCAATGTAACACTTTACAATGAACTAACTTTAACTATTTGTCACTTATACATTATATATTCTTAGTTCTTCCAAAGCTCATAAGAATATCTTTACTATTGTCCAATGATCATCTTATGAATCATTCTGGTATATGCTCATAACATTTAGAGCATAGGACATTCTGGATATATACATATCATGGTATAATCGATCAAAATCTTCATGTGATTTTACTCACCAAGTGTTGAAGCACTTGAATTTTGATACAATCCTTTCCATGCAGCAAGAACCTTTCTTGTTGTTTCCATATTGAACCCTTTCAATATATCATATATGTATGTTTGGCACAACCATATTACCGCCTTAATCTATCCATATAGATATTGATGCCTAATATTCCAGGTTTTCCCAAGTCTTTCATCGAAATCTTATTTTAATGAAATTCTTAACTTGTGTCAATACAAGATACATCATTTCCAATCAACAATATGTCCTCTACATAATGTATTAGAAATATGTCTCAGCGCTCCCACTTAATTTCTTGCAAATGCAAGCATCTTCATCATCTCCGATGAATTTAAACTCTTTTAACAGTTTCATCATGGTGAAGATTCCAACTCCGCTATGCTTACTCCAACTATTGAAGTTTACATGCCCTTTCAGCACCCTTTGAATTAACAAAACCCTTCGGACCATGTCATGTACATGTCCTAGGTTACCGTTCTATTAGAAGAACCTTGTTTTGTTTATTCAACTACCATATACCAAATTATATGTAGTGGTTGCTACATTAATCCACCAAGACTATATATCGCTATGAAAGATCAAATCTTGTCATAGTCAACTCCTTGAACATTGTCGTAAACTTCTTTCCGACATGTCGACTATTTCATAGATGTTAAACATCCATGTCTTATTTCTTTATAGATCCAAACACGACCGATAGGCTTCACGCCTTTCCGGAGGGTCTTCCAAGTTCAGAAACTTGTTTTCTCGTGTATGGATACTATCACGGATTCTATGACTTCTAGTCATTTTATGGAGTCAGGGCCCATCATCGCTTCTTTGCATGTAGTCGGTTCATCATTGTCAAAACAATAACGACTTGCTTATCAAATCTTACTATTTGATTCTTACTGACCCACACGGTTCTATAGGAACTCTAATCTCCGAGATCACACCTTTTGTAATCACGAGAGCCATGAGCATTGTGCCACGGACACTTTTCAAGGCCATGCCATTACTTAGCACATATAGCTAAGGTTCAACAACCTTATAAAAGTTCTATTTTCCTCCCACTTAACTTTTCACGAAAAATTCCTTCTCAAGAAACTTAACGTTCCAAGTAACAAACTCTTTTGTCCTCGGTGTTATGGAGAAATTCCCAAAAAATTCTTTGGGATAACCTAAAAATACGTGCTTATCCGACTTTGGTTGTAAACATTTTACTTATGCATAGCATACCAAAATTTAAGAAAAGACAATTTGGGTTTTATCCCAAACCATAACTCATATGGTGTCATTTCAATGGATCACGATGGTGCTCTTTTCAGTGTAAAAGCTGTAGTCTCTAAAGCTTCGATCCTTAAAACATAATGGCAGTTTTATAAATGACACCTTTGATCTTACCATGTCAAACAAGGTTTGATTTGATCTCTCGAACATACCATATTCCTGTGGTTTATCGGGAAGTGCAAATTCATGGAACAATTCCTGAAATCTTAGGTGTTTTGCTAAACCTGTAACTCAAATATCTTCCTTTATGATCAAATCATAAACTCTTTTATTTTCTTGTTACAATGATTTTTCACTTGATCTTGAAAGTCTTTGAACAATTTTCAAATGTTTCATACTTCTTCCTTATTAAGTATATATAGATATATTCACTTAAATTTCTGGAGAAAACATATGAAGCAAAAAGATCCATCGCATATGGCTACACATAATGGACTATATACATCAACATGCATAATATCCAATAAGTTAGTCATCCGTTCCTCTTTGGCCTATGGACGGAGTTTCAATTATCTCGAGGAAAGTCTCACATGCATCAATTGATCAAAATCAAAGACTCCAAAAATCCATCAACATGGAGTTTCTTCATGTTTTCTTTCAAATATAATTTAAACAGCGATGTCACTTCATAAGTGATCTTTCAATGATTTGTCTTGCGACATTTTAGCAATAGTGTTTATGGATGTGATTTCTCCAACTAGACTTGTAAAAGTTCATCCATCCTTTATGGAATACGGTAATTATTTGAACAACCATTGTTCTCATGATACCGGAACAAAATAACAATTATTTAAACAAATCTTGAAGGCTTGGTTTGATGACAACGAAAAACACAATAACACTTTATTTGTTTTCGATGAACATCATCACTCATTCTCTTGCTGGTTACTTAGGCCATTGTAGTTCATGAATTGCGTTGTCCTGTATGACACTTCATACCAACCAATTCGGTATCCAATACCTAAGAACCACATTGTTTAACAAGCAAGGAATACAGCCATAACATGTACATCTTCTATATACCTAAGTTGGACATCTCCAACCTTTTATTTTCTGCCAAATATTTTATAGATTCTCTTTCAGCAATTCCTTTTCTTTTAAAAGAATCTATCAACATCAATAGTGGTGTCATCAACATGACACATGGTACAAAGCTTGTATATAGTCAAATACTAATACCTTTGGACTTGCACTTTGAAGTGACCATCATCAAATGTTTGGTGTTCTTTCAAAAATCCATTCTTTAGTAATCTATTAGTGTAGTAAACATTTTACTTACATCTTCTATTCATCCTTATCATGACAACTTTCATGATCAAGCTACTATAGCCTATAAGGAAGAATCGCGAGTACAATATCAGTTCCCAAAACCCTTTTGGTAGATTCGGATGCCTAGCATCTCCATCCTTCACAAATTCTCATACAATATGAGAACATGTATTTTGCTAAATTATACTCTATCATAATGCAACCAAAAACATTGTTTCAGATATCACAATATCTTTCACACATGATGGTTTCTGAAACAATTTTCAGCTCCAATATAATCTTAATATTAAAACAACCTTTTGAATATCAATAATCATGGAGGCAAACATGATACTTTAGATACTAACATTGGAATTCTTACTCTTGATTTAATACTACTTATTAAACTTCATGGAGTAAATAGAGTTTGCTGAAAGTTTGCAATAGGACTTAAAAACTTTAAATTGACATTCAAAACAATACGATACTAGTTCGTAAAGTAAATATCCAGAATTCTGTAGTTCTATTATCTCAAATAAAAACTAAGCATAAGGTAGTGAACAGATGCGAATGACTACAACAAATTATGCAAATTCACTTCGATTTAGTTTATGAAAAATTGAGTTCGACTAATCCAAATTAGAAATGAACTCCCACACAAAAACAACATCCCTCGTGCCTTTTTGGTGATTACATGAACCAAATCCACTACACCAAGTCCGATCATCACGTTAGTCGGTGTAGCTTCAAAGGCGAGCATCAATATGGTCATCACATCAACTATATGACTCATGCTTAACCTTTCTGTCCGTGTTCCAAGGCCATGTCTGTACATGCTAGGCTCGCCAAGTAAGAACCTTAGTATTTGCGTGTGTAAAACTGTCTTACACCCGTTGTATGAAAGCGTAGAGTCGAGAACACCCGATCATCACGTGATGCCTCAAAACATGATCCACAAAACGGTGCATACTTAAGGAAGAACACATTTTATCTTGATATCTAAATGAGGGATCATCTTATAATGCTACCAAAAGTGCCAAACTAGCAATATAAGATGCTAATGTGTGAAGTGAGGTGATATGGTCCATGCATTTGATCTCTATCATTTGCATCGTGGTATGATCTCTATCATTCCTTTGTGTGTAAGGCCAAGGTCTATGGAACTTACACATTGAGTGTGTTGTAAGAGTATCTATCATACATCTACTTACAACAATACCATATCAAGACACTAGCCCAGCAACGATCTAAACTAGACGCCTCTAATTTATCAATTGCAAGTTTTACGTGGCTTAGGGCTTTCGGAGATAGAACCGTTCTTACCTACGAACATGAACCACAACGAGGATAACCAAATTATTAGCAACTCGTTGTAAATCAGATATTGACTATAGTAGGAGAGATGACACCACTTGACCACTTATGCAAAACTAGTTGCATGTCAGTCGTGGAACCGGTCTCATGTACGATGACATGTAAGGTTGGTTCGGGCCGCTTCATCCCACTATGCCACCAATATCCAAAATACATAGAAGATGCAATAACATGATCATCATCGCCCACATATAAACATATGTGTACTACCCGTGCAAAGCACCTACGCATAGATCAGGCTCTGATACCACTGTTGGGTCCGCAGCATAGAAAACAAAAAAATTCCTACGGTGTGAACTACACGCCAAGATCTATCTATTAGATACAGAGCAACGGGTGGACATACATCCATGGAGAACTTACCCTCGAAGACAACGAGCTTTGTTAACGAGTAGGAACTCGTGGTTTATGTAGTCGTACACTTGCCGATCTCAAGATCGTGATGAAGTCTAGCAGGTCCGGCTCCAGCATGTCCATCACATCCAGCTCCAGCACCACCAAGTCCAGCACCGCAAAGCAGCGGTGCATCCGTGATCGCACACACGTCCAGTACCCCGACAACCTTCGTCCCTCGCTCCAAAGAAAGCAGCAGCAAGAACTCCTTTCCAGATAAAGCCACCGGGAACATGTATCTCGCTAATCCGAGACCATGGGGAAATAATACTAGAGGGGGAGAGAGATCCTTCACAAGGAGGTGTGTTTGATAAGTGAGGAGAGGGTGGCCTTTTCTAGGAGGAGGGGGTGCCCCTCCTTCATGGCCGGTGCATGGAGGAGGTGTATCTTCACCTCCTCCATTCATGTGGTGGTAACCCCTCCACATTAAAATGCCTCTTCACATTCCCTTTTAAAGTCTCCACTTTAAATGCATTAAATTTCTCCAAATTTAATGCTCTCTCATTTAATTAAACTCTTTTATTATTTTTTATTCAGAATTTTGTTAATTACTTTAATTAACAAACATTCACATAAAACCCCATGCAACATTTCAATATTACATGCAGAACCAATTTCAGCAATTTCACCCGAAACAGTTTCGGTGTCTATTGAAATAATTCCAGCGCTTTCTTAAATATTTATTTGAAACATATTTGCTCCAAATGGTGTCGGTATCCCTTAAGTGTGTCACCCTACGGTCATGAATAATGCACATGATCGAGACCCTCTCGATCAATAATCAGCCGGACACGAGATCCATCTCGACTCCTACACATTCAACGATGACTTCTGTAATCGTGAGAACCTTTAATGCTAGTAACTAAATCCCTTTGTCCCGCGATATATTACATGTCCGAGATTCGATCATCGGTATCTCCATACCTAGTTTGATCTCGTTACCGACATGCACTCTTTTCTCGTTCCCGTGATATAACATTCTAGTGATCACATCACTTGCTTGCAAGCTATTTCAACGTGATATCATCGAGAGGGCCCAGAGTATATCTATCCGTCATCGCGATGGACAAATCCCACTCTTGATCCATGAGCCTCAACATAACACCTTCGTAGCATTGAACCCACCTTTATAGTCACCCTGTTACGGTGTGACGTTTGATGTTATCAAGATACTCTTCCGGTGTTAGCAATTAACATGATCTCATGGTCTAAGGACTAAGATTACTTTGTATGATGTTATAGCAATATAAACATAATGACTTGATCGTAATGCTATACTTCGGATGAATGTTCATCACATCATTCCACCAATGGTGTGACCTTGTTATTAACAACATCCAATGTCTATGATCAGGAAACCTTGATCATCTTGTTAATCAACAAGCTAGTCTATAAGAGAGGCATAACTAGGAACCCTTTTTTGTTTATTAAACACACATGTATTGATGTTTCCGATCAATACAATTATAGCATGCAAAATAAACATTTATCATAAACATGGAATAAGATAATAACCACTTTATTATTGCCTCTCGGGCACATTCCCTTCAGCTACAGCTACAAGGCGCCGCTCGCGCGTGGCTCAACAATCTCCCGCGCAGATCAATTCGTAGCTGGGAAGAGCTGGTCTACAGCTTCATGCGCAATTTCAAGGGCACTTACAAAAGGTCCGCGTCAATTGAGGAGATAAGAGGCTGCCACCAGAGGTATGGCGAGTCACTGCGCTCGTACATCCTGAGGTGGTCCATCATCAAGAACTCCGCAGAAGATATCTCTGAGGATCGGGCAATCGACGCGTTCAACGGCGGCTTTCATCACAGAGAACTCAGGGAGGAGCTAGGCCGCTCGAAGCCCAAAACAATCGACCACCTGATGGAGATCGCGAATCGGTGGGCCAATGGAGAGTACTCGGTGAAAAATCGTGTCTACTCCAATGATGACGATGACCTCGGGCGTAGATGTGATCGCCGAGGGAAACGTCGAATGCGCGTCTACAAGGACCATGAATAGGTCGACATGATCGTAGCCGGCTATGCTGACAAACACGACGACAACCGCAACATCGGATACCGTAGCGGTGCATACCGCGATAGCGGGAAAACCACGCAAGTGTGGCAGCACCGCACTCGCGACGAGGCACCTGGACTATCCATCCAGGACAAATTGTCTGGACCATGCAACGTACACTTCTACATTGACAAGCACGACGACAAGAAGAAGTCCAGCCACCTCCTCAAGGACTATCGCGAGTTCCTCAAGATCCATGAAGGCCTGGCCCAGATGAATCATGACACGATCAACCAGGGATACAGAGCTGCCCCGGGCGCCGTGGCTCACGGAGCACCACCGCCACCACCTAGACCACCACCACCTGCGGCTGTGCCAGTACAGAACCATGGAGGCGAGCCATACCCACGAGCGTTGGGAAATACGGGGATGATCCAAAAAGGGCGCCCCTCAAATCGAGTGCAGAAGGGAATCACTCGCCAAGTCAATCTGGCGATAAACTCTCCGCGCTCCACCACTGAGTACCTCAGTGGAAGCGAGACCCACATCACTTTCGACAAGCGCGACCATCCGTGCCAAGTACCTCGTCCAAGCCACTGTCCCCTCGTACTCGAGGCATAGATCGGGGGCTTCGATATGAGTCGCGTCTTCATGGACGGCGGAAGCGGCATCAACCTCATGATCGCAAGTACCTTGCGTGCAATGAGGATCCCTCTAACATGTCTAGAAGTTTCAGACCCGATGTTCCATGGCATCATCCCAGGGAAAGGCATGTACCCCCTGGGCAAGATCAACCTCGACGTGATCTTTGGCACGCCGCAAAATTTCCGGCGAGAACGCATCGACTTTGAAGTTGTCGACTAGCCTTCACAGTACCACTGCATCCTCGGACATGTCGCGTTCGCGAGGTTCATGGCAGTACCACACTACGCCTACCTGCAAATGAAGATGCTAGACCCAAACGGTGTCATCACAATCAACGGAAGCTTCAAGAGGTCTGACAGCTAGGAATGGGAATTCAACAGAATCTCCTAGTCCTTCGGCATGCAAGAGGAACTCGCAAGGTAGAAGGAGTCGACAGACAATAGTTTGCCTCCCCTGAGCAAGCCAAACTCACTTGACCTATCCTTCGACTCATCGGTGCATACCAAGAAAGTCTAGGTCCACCCAACTGACCCGACCAAGATGACCCTCATCACCAATAACTTGAGTGCCGCATAGGAACTCATGCTCGTCGAATTCCTCCTTGAGCACTTGGAAATCTTCGCCTAGTGTCTAGCAGACATGCCAGGAGTTCCCAGGGAATTCGCCGAGCACTCACTCAACGTGAATCTAGATGCAAGGATAGTCAAGCAAAGAATATGACGACTGTCTGAACCAAGAGCAAAAGCGGTCGGTATGGAAGTCAACAGACTCCTCGACACTAATTTCATACGCGAAATCAAGGAAAGCACCTAGCTCGCAAATCTAGTGCTTGTGCCTAAAAAGGACACGGATATCCTGCGGATGTGCATGGACTTCACCTCCTTGAATAAACATTGCCCGAAGGATCACTTCCCGTTGCCATGGATTGCTCAAATAATTGACTCCACTGTGGGATGCGAGCGCCTCTGCTTCCTCGACGCCTACTCAGGCTACAATCAGATTTGAATGAAGGTGGAAGATTAGGAGAAAACGGCGTTCAGAACACCCTTTGGTGTATTCTGCTACAACACGATGCCCTTCGGGCTAAAAACGCAGAAGCCACCTATCAGTGGTGTATGCAGGCCTGCCTCAAGAACCAACTTGGTCGCAATATCCAAGTCTACGTCGACGACATCGTCATCAAAACCAAAGAGGAAGCCGCGTTACTCGACGATCTCCACGAGACCTTCGATAACCTCGATCGCTACCAGATGAGTCTCAATCCGGACAAATGCGCCTTCGGCATACCATCTGGGAAACTGCTCGGGTATCTCATCTCCACGAGGGGGATTGAGGCAAACTCGAAGAAAATAAAGGCCATACTGGCCATGGAGAAGCCGAAGAACGTAAAAGGCTTCCAGCTACTGGGAAAATTGCGGCGCTCAGTTGATTCATCAGTCGAATGGGCGAAAAGGCACTGCGCTTCTACCAACTTCTCCGTAAAGCTAACAAGTTCGAGTGGACAGATGAATCCCAAAAAGCATTCGAAGACCTCAAGCGTCTGTTGTTCACCTTGCCAGTACTAGTGACGCCTCGTGAAAAGGAGCCGTTGTTGCTATATATCTCTGCCACCAACCAGGTGGTAAGCACGGTGCTTGTGGTGGAACGAGCCGAAGAAAACAAAGTACACGGGGTACAACACCCAGTCTACTACCTCAGCGAGGTGCTCACGCCAACAAAACAACAGTATCCGCATTATCAGAAGGTGGCATATGACATCTTCATGACCGCCAGGCGACTGCGCCACTACTTCCAGGAGCACCCAATCGTAGTGGTGAACGATGCCCCGCTCGGGCACATACTCAATAATCCCGATCCCACTAGACGAATCGTGCTCTGGGGAATCAAACTGTCTCCATGAGACATCACATACGAGAAGCGCGACGCGATCAAATTGCAAGTTCTCCCGAACTTCCTCGTGCACTAGATGGAGAACTAGCTCCCCGACAAGCCAGACATGTCCTACCTATGGACAATGCACTTTGAAGGATCCAAGCGAAAGGAAGGAGCTGGCGTAGGCGTCATACTGACATCGCCCCAAGGTGACAAGGTGAGATATGTTCTGCGAATACAGTTCACCGCCTCCAACAATGAGGCTGAGTACGAAGCCTTGATCCATGGGATGCGGATGGTGAAAGCCTATGGCGCCAAGCGACTCATCATCTACGGTGACTCCAAACTGGTGGTCAACCAAACAATGAACAAGTGCGATGCTCTGAGCGACAACATGATCGCCTACCTCAACCTCTATGACAAAATCAAGGGAAACTTTGATGGCTGCGAGCTGCGGCACGTTGGCCGCGAAAGCAATGAGGAGGCGGACATACTCGCAAACATCAGCTCCACCTGCGCCCCAGTACCACCTAGAGTATTTCTAGAGCGCATATGTGAATGCTCCATGAAGCCCAAGACTCTAGAGAAGAAGGCAAACACGCCAACAGACTCAGGGGCTATGCCACCCAACAAGCCAAAGGCACTCGATGACACAGAGCTAGAGACAGGACTCGAAGGTCCCATGGAGGTCATGATGATCGAGCCATCTTGGACACAGCCATACATTACATACCTGCTCAGCAAAAGACTGCCAGATGACCCGACTGACGCGCGACACATAGTGCAACGATCCAAGGTATTCGCCCTCATCAACGACGAACTGTACAAGCGCAGCATCATAGGAGTTCTTCATCGGTGCGTCTCCAACAGGGACGGGAGAGCCATCCTCCTCGACATACACGAAGGCACTTGCGGGCACCATGCCGGCAGTCGCACTCTTGTCACCAAAGCTCTACGAGATAGATTCTACTAGCCAACGGCCATGCGTGAGGCCAAGGACATCGTCCAACACTATAACGCTTGCTAGCGATTCGCGGACAAACCGCACGCACCTGGCGTGGAGCTCAGACCAATACCAGTGGCTTGGCCCTTTGCACAATAGGGACTCGACATGGTCAGCAAGCTCCCAAGGTCCTCGCGAGGAGGATACGTCTACCTCCTAGTCGCGGTCGACAAATTCATGAAGTGGATCAAGGTCATGCCGATGACAAATCAATCAGGAGCCAGCGGCGTCAAGTTCTTCGAGTCCATCGTCTACCATTTTGGGGTTCCACATAGCATCATCACAGACAATGGAACAAACTTTATCTCCAAGGAGTTCCAGGAATTCTGTGAAAACCAGGGAATAAACATTAGCTATGCCTCGGTGGCCCACCCTCAGACCAACGGTCAAGTCGAAAAGGCCAACGGCCACGTCCATGGTGGAATCAAGAAAAGGCTCCTCTGACCACTCGAACAAGCTATTGGGTGCTGGCCAGACAAGCTACAATCAGTACTTTGGAGCCTGCGCACAACTCCAAACAGCACTACAGGCTACACTTTGTTCTTCATGGTACACGGTGCTGAAGCAGTACTACCCGCAGAAGTGCGTTACAAAGCCCTGCGGGTGGTTGCTTACAGCGAGAAAGAATCAACTCTCGCACTCGAAGACTCCATCGACCTCCTCGATGAGGCACGCGAGATTGCAGCAGAGAGATCCATGACCTACCAGCAGAGCCTCCGCAACTACCACAGCAGAAGGCTACGCCCCAGATCCTTCATCTAAGGAGACCTACTCCTGCGACTGAAGCAGCATGGGCACCTCAAGTTCGAGTCCCCTTGGGAAGGACCTTGCGTGATTACTAAAGTAATCCCAGGTGGCGCCTATGGCCTTAAAGATTTCAAGAGCGGAGTCGCATACTCCATCCCCTGGAATGTCGCGCAACTACACCATTTCTACCCTTAGATGTTTTACTTTACAAATAAGGCTATTCAGCCAGGCTACTTAGCCACACATTGTACCTCGTGATATTCTGCGAATAAATAAAGCTAGGTTCCCCAAACCTTGTGTTTTTTCATTTCACCTACAAATACATCACTCGGGGGTGATATGTTGCAAATGTATCTATAATTTTTGATGTTCCATGCTTGTTTAGTATCTACTTTGCTTTGCTTTGTCAACACTTCGAGGTATTTTTATATGTTTTCCAGGACTAACCTATTAACAAGATGCCACAGTGCCAGTTGCCTATTTTCTTCTATTTTTGGTTCCAGAAAAGGCAGAAAATCAATATTCTCGGAATTGGACGGGACAAAAGCCAATATGCCTATTTTCCCGGAGCAACACGGAAACACGAAGCAGAGACGGAGTAGGGCACCAGGGTGGGCACACCATATGGTGGCGTGGGCTAGCCCTGGCCGCGCCACCAGGTAGTGTGGGCCCCCTGGCCGCCCACCAACCTTGCCTCTTCGCCTATAAGATGCCTCCTAATGTAAAAACTCTAGGTAGAACAGCCTCCAGCCATGAAAAGTTCCACAGTGCCGCCGCCACCGAAGGGGAGATTCGGGGGATAGAAAGTCTCTGTTTCGGTACCCTGTCGGGATGAGGAAGTGCCCCCGGAGCCATCTCCATCGATATCCACCACCATCTTCATCATCGTTGCTGATTCCCATGATGATGAGGGAGTAATTCTTCCTCGAGGCTAAGGGTTCTACCAGTAGCTATGTGTTCATCTCTCTCTCTATGCATGATCTTATTGAGATCACGAGCTTGTAATCTATAGATCTACCTTGCTACTCAAGTGCTTTATTAGATCTCTGCTCTCCCCATGTGTGTGAAAGTGACAGCATGCACACCATGGTGGCACTTAGGCTAGAGATTACAAATACTTGTTATGAGTTATATTTGGAGTTGGATGTCTTTATGAAATTGTGGTGTTTGTTGGAACCATCTAGTGCTCAAGGTGATAGTGTGGAATTATCTAGATGGGAAAGGCTTACTTTGAGGTGTGCTGTTATAGCCCTACCATGGATTAGAGTGTCCAACCGGAGAGTAGTTAAGAGTAGCATCATAAAGAGAAGATAGTTATATGAGAGAGTGTTCACTAGTGAAAGTATGATCCCTAGGCCTTGTTTCTAAGCATTGAAACACCGTTTGCAATTAGATCTGTTACATGTTTGCTTGCTTCCATCTTTATTTCAGATCGCGTTTAGTCTCTTCCTACCGGTCAAGCTATTTTCTGGTACCGATACCACTTATAATTATCCATACCACCTGTATTTCACTATCTCTTCGCCGAACTAGTGCACCTATACACCTGACAAGTATATTGGGTGTGTTGGGGACACAAGAGACTTCTTGTATCTTGACTGCAGGGTTGCTTGAGAGGGATACCTTTGACCACTTCCTCCCTGAGTTCGATAAACCTTGGGTGATCCACTTAAGGGAAAACTTGCTGCTGTTCTACAAACCTCTGCACTTGGAGGCCCAACAACTATCTACAAGAATATAAGTGTGTAGACATCAAGCTATTTTCTGGCGCCTTTGCCAGGGAGGTAAGGTAAAAGGTACTCACATCCTTCGGTGTGAGTGCTCAAAGTTATTTCCTTTAGATTCTATAATTTTGTCTTTTTGTTTCTTGTTTTCACTAGTTAGGCTTAATGGAAAACAACAACAAAATTAGAGAGCTTTTTAGTATTTTTCCTAATGTAGAACATGAATTGTCTGAAAAGAAAATTAAAAAACCCATGGAACTTTCTTTGCATGCTAATAACAATGTTATTAGTATGAATCTTTTGAACACCTTTGTTACTAATGCTATGGAAACGTCTAAGCTTGGGGAAGTTAGTTTTTATGAAAATGATCTTTTTAATTTCCCAGCTTTAAAGAAGAAAATTTGCTCTGATGATACTTTATCTCCCATATGTGGTAATTCTAATGATACTTGTGATATTTTAAATCCACATACTGAAAGCATCTCTTTTAAAATACCTATAAAAATTGTTGAACGTGTTATGAACAACTGTTATTTGGGAGATGGAACTGTCCATCCTGGTGATCATTTACTCTTTATACATGAATTATGCGAGTTGTTCAAGTGTGCAGGTATTTCAATGAACCAAGTTAAGAGGAAGCTATTCCCTTTTTCACTTAAGGGCAAAGCAAGAGAGTGGTATGAGCTACTATATGATCCTCATCATTTGGAGTGGAAGGAACTTGAATCTCTCTTTTACTCTAAATTTTATCCTCCTCATGAAATTCATAAAGATAGGAATTACATTTATAATTTTCATCCACATGATGGAGAAAGTATTTCCCAAGCATGGGGGAGATTGAAGTCACTAATGCTCAAATGTCCCATTCATGAGCTCCCTAGTAATATTGTTATTAATAATTTTTATGCAAGGCTTTTAGGACATTACAAGGACTATCTAGATACATGTTTAGAGGGATCCTTCACAAGTAAGGAGGTCAAAGATAAGTGGGATCTTCTTGAAACAATTCAAAGCAATACCGAAGATTGGGATAACGACAAAGGTAAAGAACCAGGTATAAACTATTAGTATGACTGCATTAAGTCTTTCGCTGAAACTGCTGATTTTCAAGAGCTTAGTGCTAAATATGGTCTTAATCCTCAAATTCTTGTGGATTGTTATAGAACCTTTGATTCTCATATTAATGCTCCTAAAGAAAAATGGGACATGTATCATGAGCCTTTTAAAGACACTTGCATGGAAAATTAAATTGTTATTAATGATAGAAATAAACATGCTCAAACCTCTAAAAGTACTATTTCTTATAAGAATGTTAATTTTTGTGGAATACATAGACCTTGTGAGAATAATCAAATTGAAGAAGAATATTGTATCACCCACAGGAATGAAAAAACTAGAATGTGGTATAGGGCTTCAAATGATCTTAGTAAAAACGTTTGTGCCCTTTATCCTTCCATTTGTGAACTTTGCTTCGAAGTGGGTCATTTCAATTTTCAATGCTCAGGCCATAATAATAGCCCTTCTAATCCAATGAGTACTACAAGTTTGTATTGTGATGACATGATCACTCCTAATCAGCATGATGAACTTACATTATTTTTGGGGTGTGAAGAGTTATCAAGAAAAACCTCTTTGGTAGATATGGGTGCTTTTGATATTAATAGTGTCCTGCATGATTGTCATCTTTATTGTGTTGATAATTGCCACACAAATACTTACATACAAAATATTATAGAAGATGAGATTTTACCAAAATATGATAGGACTAATATGTGTTTTGATCTTATTAATGAAAAGAAGGAATCCTCCAAAGTTTCTTCTATTGTCTCTAATAATAAACCAAGGTATATGGAGAAGCTTCCTTTCAAGCCTCTCCCTCCTAAAGATAAGAAGAAAAAGAGGAGTAAAAGGAGGGAGGAAACAATATTTTCCCCTAAGCATGTTGCTCCTATTATAGTTTTTTATGAGTCTGAACTCGATGATGTTCCTATGCCTATTACCTATAGTAGTGATCATGATTGGGAAAAGCACACTTCTTTTGATATTGAAAATCTCTTTGGTACCAATTCTGAAAATGATGATATTAATAATTGATGTACTATTAGGGTTATCCATGTTCCTTCCAATGATGATATGTTTACAAATGAACACACTTTGGAAGATAGCTATTTTGTTGAATTTGGTCCCACTACAATTAATGAGAATGACTATGTTTATGTGGGGATTATTAATTCTTTTATGCATGTGGCTCATGATAAGAATGTTTTATGTGATAGTTATATTGTTAATTTTATTCATGATGCTACTGAAAGTTATTATGAGAGAGGGAAACATGTTTTTATGTATCTCAACAATATTAAGTTTCCCCTCTTTATGTTTAAAATTTTGAAGTTGCACTTGTTTTGCTTTCCTATGCTTGTTGCTTTGTGCTTTCATGACTTGTATCTTTACAAGATTCCTATGCATAGAAAGTGGGTTAGACTTAAATGTGCTTTGACTTTGCTTCCTGATGCTCTCTTTTACTTCAATTCATATTTCTTATGTGCGCATCTTCTCAAACTATCATGCCTAACTTAAAGGCGTTAAAGAAAAGTACTTATTGGGAGATAACCCAAAAGTTTTAGATGAGTATTGGAAGTTATTACCTCTATAATAACTGCTCCTTATCCTTTTTATTTGCTTTTTGTGCCAAGAGTAACCTCTAATGAGAGAGAAGTATGACTTGGGAAAGTTGCTGTCCCGAAACAGATTTTTGTGCTTCGCTGTAAAAGTTCGTGTAGAATCTTTGTACCTCGGTTTGAGCTGTTCTTTTTGTGCTTCTGCCCCAGGTCGTTATCCAACTTTCATTAGTTCAATACTTTTCGATTTGAGCAACAGAAGGTCTTCGAAAAAATTGGTTTTTACTTGCTGGTCTGTTTTGACAGATTTCTGCCATTATTTTCATTTGCCTCTTAATCTCTTTCTCTTTGAGTTCTCTTTGTCACTTGAACTTTTTAATGGAAGTGCTATAGTAGCTTGTGTTTGAAACTGAAACAAAAGACTTATTATCTTGAGTACACTAATGGTGCTAATGAAGATTTTGTGAAGTTTTGTATGAAGGAAATTTTCAGGTGTAGGGAAAGAATGATGTAATGAGATGAAGAATGGAAAAAAGCTCAAGCTTGGAGATGCCACCCCGTGTCACCCCAAGAAATATCCAAGAAGTACAAGCGTCAAAGCTTGGGGATGCCCAAGGCATCCCCTTCTTCATCAATAAAAATCTCAGGTCTTTCTAGACACTTCGTTTTTATTGTTTCATGCACTGTTGTGTTGGTCTTGGAGCATCTTTGTTTTTGTTTTTAGTTTTGTTTTTCTTATTTTGCTTGAATAAATTGGTTGGACCCCCTCATTCATACATTAGTTTTCAAATAAGTTAGTTTGGATTGGAAAAGAGTAGGAAAAGTTCATACTTAAGTGGTAAAAAGGAGCTTGTTTTTGACTGTGGCCTATGCTTTGTCATGCCATGCTTGATATTGTTTTGGCTTTACGCTTAGTGATTTTTGCTATAGCATGACATGTTATAAACAATTGAGATTGCTTAATGTGCCTTGAAAGAATCATGCATTGTTTTAGCATATTAAAGCATAGTATTGTGGTATTCTCCTTTGATGCTTTTTTGGGTTGACTTGGCGCATGCTCACACCATGTTATGACTATCCCAAGTCACCATAGCCTCTATGATCATTTAGTTTTCAACTTGTAATATAACTTTATGCTTTAAACAATGATGTTTTGTCGCTTTGCTCTCTTAGTTGGTCGCTCCCAGTCTTTTGCTATCCTCCATAACCAAGTATGAGTTCCACTCATGCATCCAACTCCCAAAACCAAGTTGTTCCAAAGAGTCCACCATACCTACCTATTAGCATTTGCTATTCCAAGTATATTCATGTTTTTATCTACCTTCCGAATTAAACTTGTTATGTGAAAATTAGTGATTAACGCTCTCACGAACTTGATGGCACACATTACTTTCTTGCACTTAATAAACTTGAATCATTGCATCCATCTTTGTTGCATATATGCTTGCGCTTTATAAGTTGAAATTAGCAGAACCATGTATCATGGGGAACGCTTTCAACATTGCACTTCTACATTGTACCTAGTTGATATCATATTCTTTTGCTTATGGATCCCGGCGGTGTGAAATAAAAGGGGAACTTGTAAGATCATGGAGTTTGTATTTGTGTTAGAGAAACACCTGGGCCGCTAGCCTAAGCCATGCCTAATCATGGTGGAAACTTGCAGCATAACCATAATGAGCACTCTATGAAGCATCCTCAATAAAAACCTATGCAAATAGCAAATAAAAGATTGCTGAGATGCTCATTGCTTGCTTGCCTTGTCATTTTGATTATGGGATAGCTCCTGTATCATGTGCAAGGGGTGCCCCATTGGCGGTTCTCTATGATACATATGTACTTACAATGACAAGAGCTTACTTGTGACTAAAGTTGAGTAGCATGAGGTTCGGTCTTTGTAAGTAAGGGGCATGAGATTTCAGCTTATAACTTGTTAAGCGTATCTTCTTAGTTGTGTCACTTTAACCTTAATCACCTAAAGATGCTTATGATAGGGGCAATGAGAGCTGAAAGCTAATGAGTACCATAATTTTTGGAAGCTCTTTATGAAACTTGATTCCCTACTTCCTTCTATGAAGGCCTTTCTTTTACTTTTATGTTGAGTCTCCACCTTCTATCTTTATGCACCTACTTTGAGAGCATAGTGGCCATTCTTAGTTCTATGTGCATTGTCCCAAGACTTGTTGATTGATGCATAATGTTGATATTGCTTGTTCTTAAACTATTTGTATCTAGTCACTCTTATGAACTTTGAAGGTGTCCTATGCATTTATTTTTTCTACTCTATGAGGGACAAGATGAATGCCACTATGCTATATTTTATTTATGTGAAACAAACAAACGTCTTGCAAAGCATTGTTATTCATGAATCTATTGTTTGTGCCTTTTCATGTTGCAACATAGTTGTTATGTCTTATTGCTAGAACTTTATCCTTCATGCTATGTTGAAGTACTATGATCCCGGCTATCCATGTTTTACAAACACTTTGATCAAGTTTATGATGGTGCATGTCACCTCAAAAATTATTCTTTCTTTTTATCACTTACCTACTCGAGGACGAGTAGGAGTTAAGCTTGGGGATGTTGATACGTTGCAAATGTATCTATAATTTTTGATGTTCCATGCTTGTTTAGTATCTACTTTTCTTTGCTTTGTCAACACTTTGAGGTATTTTTATATGTTTTCTGGTACTAACCTATTAACAAGATGCCATAGTGCCAGTTGTCTGTTTTCTTTTGTTTTTTGTTCCAGAAAAGGCAGAAAATCAATATTCTCGGAATTGGACGGGACAAAAGCCAATATGCCTATTTTTCTCGGAGCAACACGGAAACACGAAGCAGAGACGGAGTAGGGCACCAGGGTGGGCACACCATATGGTGGCGCGGGCTAGCCCTGGCCGCACCACCTGGTGGTGTGGGCCCCCTGGCCTCCCACCAACCTTGCCTCTTCGCCTATAAGATGCCTCCCGATGCAAAAACCCTAGCTAGAACAGCCTCCAGCCACGAAAAGTTCCGCAGCGCCGCCGCCACCGAAGGGGAGATTCGGGGGACAGAAAGTCTCTATTCCGGCACCCTGCCGGGACGAGGAAGTGCCCTCGGAGCCATCTCCATCGATCTCCACCACCATCTCCATCGCTGTTTCTGATTCCCATGATGATGTGGGAGTAATTCTTCCTCGAGGCTAAGGGTTCTACCGGTAGCTATGTGTTCATCTCTCTCTCTCTATGCATGATCATATTGTGATCTTGAGCTTTGTAATCAAGTAGATCTACCTTGCTACTCAAGTGCTTTAATAGATCTCTGCTCTCCCCATGTGTATGAAAGTGACAGCGTGCACACCATGGTGGCACTTAGGCTAGAGATTACAAATACTTGTTATGAGTTATATTTGGAGTTGGATGTCTTTATGAAATTGTGGTGTTTGTTGGAACCATCTAGTGCTCAAGGTGACAGTGTGGGGTTATCTAGATGGGAAAGGCTTACTTTGAGGTGTGCTGTTATAGCCCTACCATGGATTAGAGTGTCCAACCGGAGAGTAGTTAAGAGTAGCATCATAAAGAGAAGATAGTTATATGAGAGAGTGTTCACTAGTGAAAGTATGATCCCTAGGCCTTGTTTCTAAGCATTGAAACACAATTTGCAATTAGATCTGTTACATATTTGCTTGCTTCCATCTTTATTTCAGATTGCCTTTAGTCTCTTCCTACCCGTCAAGCTATTTTCTGGTACCGGTACCACTTATAATTATCCATACCAATTTTATTTCACTATCTCTTTGCCGAACTAGTGGACCTATACACCTGACAAGTGTATTGGGTGTGTTGGGGACACAACAGACTTCTTGTATCTTGATTGCAGGGTTGCTTGAGAGGGATACCTTTGACCACTTCCTCCATGAGTTCAATAAACCTTGGGTGATCCACTTAAGGGAAAACTTGCTGCTATTCTACAAACCTCTGCACTTGGAGGCCCAACAACTGTCTACAAGAATAGAAGTGCGTAGATATCAGGGGGCTACGTCACCCTTTGCAACGGTTCCACGAATAACACAGTATCCTGAGTAGCTAACGCACTGCTAATCGAAACCTTGATAACACCAACCCAGCTGCAATGCACCTGACAGGTTGGCAAGGTGCTGAGATGAACACACGTTAGGCTAAGGAAAAGGAACTGTACCTTGCAATATACTTGAAAAATATACAAGCTAGCAAGCTCTTTACACAGTAATGGGTATCAAACACACCCGCCATACTCATATGAATTTTACAACACTTATACATCTATGTGCAGGGATACAAACCACACTACTGCTACAAAAGGAGAACATTTGTTTGCTCTTCAAAGAAATCTACAATATCCTCAGTTGGCTGGTCAACCGCCTAATAGTGCGGCACCATATTCCAAGTCATCCCTTCAGGCGGCAGCGGTGGTCCAGCGGCAACAGACTCGACGTCCACATCTGGCTGATGTAGTCAAACCATCGACAATGCAGCCTTAGCATATGCGACCAGCTGCTGACGCACGCACTCACGGACCACGCTGATATTCTGAAACTTCGACAGAAGAGCCAACAGGCTTGAGGGCACAACGTCCAGCAGAAACATCATTTGATATATACACTTCAGGCACAACTGCGCCTTCTTCAAGCACTGAAGCACCCGCGATGCATGATCCTGCAACGTCGCCAATGCGACTGCACGATCGCTGTCCACCCAGATGTACCCACTAGCCTGCAGCTGCTCCTGGGTTAAGTCATTCATTCGAATGTCAACCTGGTCCTTCTCATCCTGCGGATGACGATCTCTAACAACTACAAAAGCATGACCAAAGTATAAAGACAAGGCATCGCCGCGAATGGCTAAACAAAAGATAAGAAGATAAAGAGCTAACATTTAAATTGCTCGATCAACTGTGCAACTTCATCCAGGAGATACTTCTCGCGGGTGGTGGCCTTCTCAGCCTTTGACTTCCACACATCTGCGTTACTGTGGATAATGGGCAACTCACGCTCCAACTGCTTTATACAGTGGCGCAGTCGCGAAAGCAGCGATAGCTCCTCCACCTCTGAACGCGGTTGCGCCACGATTTCATCGATGGGAGGAGCGTCATGAGGACCACTCGAAGGACCCTATTACAACCAAGCAAGAGGCAAATGAGACCAGTCATACATTGATAAAAAAGGGCAGAATGCATTCAAATTCGACAGAAGTATCAATAGGGGCACCCCCACAAAGGATGGTCTAGCAAAAGAAGGCTAAACTATTACAAATGGCAGCTAAGGACCGATCTTCTTCTTCGACTTGGACTTCGACTTCGGGGGCTTCCTCGAATCCGGGGTAGTATCTGATGCCACATGTTTCCCAGTGGTAGCCCCAGGCGCCGCAGCCTTTGTCGTCTTCACTTGCCGCAGCTCCTCGGAATATTTGGCGACTTTCTCGATGAGACGAGGCCCATATTTACTGCATCTAGTGGCGAAGGGAGCAAACACTACCTGCTGGCCATCTGCATCGACTACCATTTGCTTGCACCATCACGAGTGCCATGGTGGCGCCGACAGACCGCTACGCATTCTTGAAGTCCATCGGGATGCCTTCTGCAAAGGATTCCACCAAGCCATCAAGAGTTTCAATTAAGCCGGCCTTGGGAACCATATCCTCACGGAGGCGGCTCAGCACGTCTTTAGCCTTCCCGAGCGTATCTTGGAGGGAGACACCGTGGTCCTCGACTGCGGCCATGGCGCCAGCCAAGCCATCCGCGCGACGCAAGGCCTGGGCGTCGAAGCTTACACCGTCGGCATCTGAAAACACAAGGTATCAGCACAACAACATGAAATCAAATAGGGAAAAATACAAGTGAAGCTAAACAAATACCTGAGAGAGCTTTCGCAATCGAGAAAAGCTATTCTTCGAACAACCTCTCCCTTTCGGAAGTCGAAGCACGCAAGTCTTCCTCGCGCTTTTGTGACTCTTCCAGAGTTGCGACTGCTTCATCGCATTTCTTCTCTGCTGTGGCAAGTCCCTTTTTGAGGGAAGTAACATGACGGAGAAGTTCATTGTGCTCACCTACAAGGTACAGAACACGACAACATATGAGTTTACAAATCTCTACACAAGTAGATCGAAGAGGCAAGTTTAACACAAACCATTGACTGCGCGGTGACGGTTGTCTAGCATGGCATGCTGTTGACCCAAGGCAAGGATCTTCTCTACAAGGCGAGTGGAATCCTTAACGATAGGCTACACCTAAGGAAACGATTTGTCAGTACTGACAAAAGGAAAAAACTCAAAATTCGACTGCCAGCAGCAAAAGACACTTACATGCTCCTCTAGAGACTCCGAAGGTTCCTGTCGAGTGGGCGTCCGTGCAACCATCTGATGCCCCCTATCGTGGCGGGAACTCGAAGAGTTGACGCCAGAGTGGGCCACCACCGGAGGAGAAGGAGACTGTATGGCCACTTCCTTGTTCTTGGAGTCTGCGACTCTAGATTCTTTAACAAATTGGCAGTTGTTGGAAGACAACGATGCTGTTTGATTGCAAATATGAAGCACCACTTCAGAAGGAAAAACTTCAAGGAAAACAAGATGAACTCGCAAATATCAGAAAACTTACCCATCAAATTTGTCAAGCTCAAAGGAGTCATCTGACGACTCCTTTGGCAACCTCAGCTTCTTCCACGCGGGAGGAGCCACGTCACGTACAGGCACAGCGGGGATTGGCTCCTCTATAGTAGTAGGAGGACCCTCTGACATCGTCGGCGAGGAGGCATCTGAATCCTCGGTACGGGAACATTTGCGAGTCTCGTGGTCACTGAACTCGGGGGCTTCCTCCTCTTCCTCCATGGGGACGGTGGAGCCCGACTCATCTTCTTCATCCACCTCGCGAGGAATAATTCCTTCAGGATGAGGAGGCAAGTTGGTGGCCATGGCCCAGTCCTAACAAACAGGAAAAAGCATAAGTATACAAAAGAACCTACAAGCAGTCGAAAACACAAGAAACTCCAAAAAAGAAATCCACCTCAGGCGGAGGATTGCTGGCGTAGAATGGGGGAACGACTGAGTCACCCAGGAGATCCTCCTTGGCGGTGTACTTGGTCACCAGTCGCAACCTCCTGTCCACTTCACCCAAAGAAATGGCCTCTACAGAGATGCGAGTGACATCACCAGCACCGGTCCAGTGAACATTGGGTGTACCCTAGCCTGCAGAGGCCGTATACGACGACACAGCCAAGTGTGAATGAGATCTATGCCACCTATTTCCTTGCCAATGCAGCGTTCAAGGTCACAGACACGCTGATATAGCATCTCTGTTTATTCGACTTTGTCGGGAATCACGATGTTCTTCCAAGCTCGCCTCCTCTTGCAGACTGCTACTGGATCAAAGGGCACAAGTCCGTAGTGTTCCCTGTCAGCTTTCTGATTGTGGATGTAGAACCACTTATCCCTCCACCCTTGGACAGATGCGGTGAGTTTGATGTTGAAATAAGTGGCATTGGAGTCGACGTGGATCCCGCAGCCCCCTACATCATAGACTACAGAACCCGACCCCGACTGACATTTGAGCTTGAAGAGTTTCTTGAAGATACCGAAGTGTGGCTCGATCCCGAGCCAGCACTCGCAAAGAGTGATGAAACATGCGATGTGGAGAATAGAGTTTAGGGACAGTTGGTGCAGCTGTAGCCCGTAGAAGCAAAGAAGACCCCTGACAAAAGGATGTAGGGGGAGAGAAAGACCGTGAATGATGAATGCAAGGAACATCACTCGAAAACCCACATGAGGACTGGGGATTACCTCGTCACCAGGAACGCGTGAGTCGTCCTCCGCGGCGGAAAGTGACCCGTCCTGACGCTGGGTAAACAGCTCCGACGGCTTGATGATGGACATGCACCATGACCCGTTGGTGACGCGAGTCCCCGCGCCCTTGTTATTCACGACACCGGTGGCGCTAGTGCCCGTAGCGGTGGTGCCTCCCTTCTTCTTGGCAGCGACAACGGTAGCCACAGATCCAGCAGCGGCGGAACCTCCCTTCTTCTTGCCCATCTTGCGCCGGCGATGTGAGCGCAGGAAGTAGCTGGAGAAGACGCGGAGTTGGTCCAGTGCCATGGAGGAGGGGTGTGCAAAGGAGCAGCAAGAACAGCAATGGCAGAGGAGCGCACGCAAGAAGAGAGATGTGGGGAAATTACTGCATGATGTACCCCTACTTAACCTCCTAGCAGATGCCATCCAATGGCCAGAAAAAAATCTACCAGACGCGTGGTGACATGGGTATACCCTACAGGTACTCGAGTTTGGTATATACGGTCCAGATACGACGGAAGCCCACGGCGTTGCCAAGGCCTAATGGAGAATTCGAGTGGCCCACGGACTCTCAATTGCTTGCGAGACAAGAAGAAGCTTAAGATAGAAAGTTCAAAGGGAAAACCCTAATCTGTAACCGACTCGATCTGCTACCTAAGACCTAGCCTATCTATATAAAGGCTAGGAGGGGCGGCGAGGAGGACACGTGCAACCCTAGTTTCCACAACTCTCGCCAGATTGCATCTACACACCCCTGTAATCTTCGATTCCTCCGTTAATTCCAAGAGCAGACAAGCAGGAGTAGGGGCCCCTACGAGACCTGAACCTGGGTAAAACTTGCGTCCCTATGTGCTTGTTTGCTAGCCGGCTGATGCTCCAGCGCTCCCTCCTTCTCCAAAACCCAAGTCCATAACAATGGGCATTGGCGAGTTAAACCCTCGTCACATGGCGTACATCGACATTGACGCGTGGCAAGGGTAAAACACGAACCGTCCCCCACTATTCCCACTACGTGCGAAAATGGAGGAGACATAGTTAAAACAGAAGATTACGCACGCCCGGTCAAATCCAAGTCAGAAAGTGGGACCCACTACCCATCACATCTCGTCAAAGCCGCTCACGCGGGCAACTGAGGCCATCCCATCGTCAACACTGATTTCATCAACTCTAGCGGGAGAACACTTTGACTACTTTACTCCTTACTTGAGTCTTCGACTCAACCAAGCACTCGAGGGCTACTCCTAACAGGAGCGCTGGCCGCACACCCGAAGAACATACTGAAGATACCCAAGCATCATTAAAACCCTTCACTCGAATCTTCGATTCGATTGTGGACTTCAGGTTACTCACATAGGGAGCGCTGAAAGCACATTCGACTGAAACAATCAAAAAAGACGACAGCAGTCGCAAAATAATTATTGTCACCACTTGAGTCTATGACTCGAATAGGCACTCGGGGGCTACTTCCATAGGAAGCGCTGGCCGCACACCCTATGATTATTTCTTCTTATACGTTACACCATGTGTTGATAACATCCACACTCAAAGGCTATGGCGACTCCGTCTCATATCTTTTCCTGCAAAGAGACCGTGTCTCCTGGATCACCCGAATCATCTCCGCGATTACAAAAATTCAGATGACGTGCTTACAGCATGAAGATAAGACCTGAATAAGGCCTAGCAACGCATTGGCTGCGCTCTACCAGAAATATATCCGTTCCTGCAGGTACGATGAAATATGCCTTGATGGACGCATCAAGTGCTCACACTTATACACTGGGATTCGACTCCTGTAAGACCTTCGCAGCCTGAGTCGAATTACACCAGCACTTTTCCGAATTTGAGTCCAGGGACTCAAGTTTGAGTAGATTGTGTTGTTTTGCCCTAAGGCAGTTAACTGATCCTGATGCATCGGATGAATCAGGCACGTATATCAACAATCCCTATGACACTAATCAAAGCACTCGAAAATATGCTCAGTTGTGCACTCGAAAGACTTCTTAAAGTCTCCACTCAAATCTACGATTCCACTGGACACTCGGGGGCTACTGACGTGGGCATACCTTATAGGTACTCGAGTTTGGCATATACGGTCCAAGTATGGTAGAAGCCCACGGCATTACCAAGGCCCAATACAGGATTTGAGTGATTCATGGAGACTTGCTTGCAGCACAAGATGAAGCTTAAGATAGAAAGATTAAAGGGAAAAACCCTAATATGTAACTGACATGGCCTGCTACCTGAGACCTGGCATATCTATATAAAGGCTAGGAGGGGCGATGAGGGGGACAATCACAACCCTACTATCCACAACCATCGCCAGATTGCATCAACGCACCCCCTGTAACTTTCAAATCCCTCGATAATTCCAAGAGCAGACAAGCAGGAGTAGGGACCTCTACGAGGCCTGAACCTGGGTAAATCTTGCGTCCCTGTGTGCTTGTTTTCTATCCAGTTGATGCCTCCAGCGCTCCCTCCTTCTCCAAAACCCAAGTCCATAACCTTTGGGCATTGATGAGTTAATCCCTCGTCACTCTCTAAGCATCATCAAGCCCTTAAGCGTGATACCCCGCAGTTTGAGAACACTCCATACATGGTCGGGACCCTCCCGTACTAATGATCATTAGAGGGACCTAGATGGCCATGTGATCCCTGAGCATTCCACGAAATATTTTGTTGTTGAACCATGAACGTCATGTCATATTCCTTTTGTCTCTCGATACTTGTATTGTCCGGGATTTGATAAATGACATCACTATCTCGTGTTCAATCTCGTTATCAACAAATGCTATTTGACTCGTTCTGACAAGTGATATCCATGTGATTAAGTCACACGCTGCACAACTATTGGATACAACTTCTCCTGAGTGGGGCCTCGAATATCTTTTCCATCATGTGGATAGACAAATCCCGCTCTTGACGCATATTGCCTCAACTGTTCCTCCAAATACCTGAATGCACCTTTATAATCACCGTGTCACCAGATGATGTTTGATGCTATATAAGTATCCTCGGGTAACAGTGATTGATATGGTCTCATGGACTAAGAAATAGGATACTAGGTCTTTTCTAATCATCATAACTTCAACTTCATGCATGATCGGGTCATGATGCTTAGGTTGGGTATAGATCATCATCTCATTCTCCTAATGAGGTGACTCCATTGCCAACTGGCATAAATGCCACATGATCAGGAAACCTTAACCATATGTTGACCAATGAACTAGTGACTAGAGATTCACCGGGAACTCCTGGTTGTTTATATATCACACATGTATTGACATTTCCTTTCAATACAGTTATAGCATGATATAAAACTTAATAATAAACTTTATAAAATATGATAATAATCCATTATATTATTTGTCTCTAGGGCATATTTCCAACACCCACAGCCAATGCAATGGAAAGTCTGTAGCTGCACCTAATCGGCGCCGCACGTTCATGGCTTAGACAACTACCCAAAGATTCCATCAGCAGCTGGAACAACCTTGAAGATAAATTCATTCGACATTTTCACTCCACATTCAACCGACCCGCATCTCTGGAGCAATTTCAGGCATGCAAACAGAAACCTAGAGATTAAATAAGAGTCTTCATTCAGTGATGGAATATCATCAAAAACTCAGCCGAAGCCATATCTGACGAAAGGGCAATTGACACCTTCAATGACGGCCACCATCGTCGAGAGTTCATAGAAGAACTAGTACGGGTCAAACGCAAAACAATTTCGCAGCTGATGGATATAGAAAATCGCTGGCTGATGGGGAGAACACACTACATAACAAACAAACACGTTCATCAGAAGAAGACAGGGTCAAACACAACACTGATAGAAGATGAAGGAACAATGACAAACATGAGGGACCAAGTTATGTTGCAGCTAGTTTCTCCGGAGAGGATAATCATAGAAACAACGATACAATGGTGGGCACCGCAACAACATGGACGTTGTCAGGGGAAGCCAAACAACACAGTGATATCATCCAAGAGCCCGGGACCCACCAATGTACGCAATGAAAATGCTGGAGGGACCCTGTAATATGCACTTTTACATCGACTCAATGGGAAAAAGACGATCCAACCATCTTATGAAAGACTGCCGAACATTTCTAAGGATGCAAGAACTATGCAACGCAAAGGCAACCGAAGCAGCAAGCCGAGGATACATGACTACGCCTGGCACGTTAGCCATCAACACACCACCATCACCGCTACACCCGCCAGCAGGGCAACCGCAAAACACAACAAATCAAAATAGTGAATACCCTAGGTCAAAGGGAGCAACATCAACGATTCATAAAGGGAGCCCATCCAATAGGATCCCAAAGCTAATTACAAGGCAAGTCAACATGGTAGAGATAGCACTACCAGCCGCACCCAAGTATCTCCACTGGTCGGAACAGGAAATCACATTCAACAGAGCTGATCATCCACTTCGAGTACCGTGACCGAGCCACTCGGCCTTGATAGTATAAGCACAAGTGGGTGGATTTTACAAGAGCAAAGTCTTCATGGATTCAAGAAGAAGCATCAACTTGATTTACGCCAAGAAACTGAGAGCAATGAATTGCTCCTTAGATAATCTATCACCAATAGAAACATCCTTCCACAGCATAGTACCAGGTAAGGCCAAAATTCCTTTAGGTAAAATATCTCTTGACGTTGTTTTTGGATCCAAGGAAAATTTCAGGTGAGAAAAGCTCAAGTTAGAAGTCATGGACTGGCCATCATAGTATCACGCAATCCTTGGCTGCCCAGCTTTTACACAATTCATGGTAGTACCACATTATGCATACTTGGTTATGAAAATGCCAGCCCCAAAGGGAGTCATAACAGTAAAATGCAGCTTCACTCGATCCGACAATTGCGATTGAGAGTTCAACAAAATCTCTGAATCATTTGGGATGGCAACTGAGTTTGAGCAGCTAAAAATGTCGGCAACCGCAGAACCTCTGGCAATAGCATGTAACAATCCCAATCAGGCTTTTGATACCACAAAAGATACAAAGGAAGTACAGATCCACCCTATCGACCCGAAAAAGATGACCTTTATGGCCTCCAATCTCGATCACGCATAGGAATGTGTGCTCATCGAGTTTCTCCGTGAGCACTGGGATATTTTTGCATGGTTACCTTCTAACATGCCGAGAATCCCCAGGGAACTCGCTGAGCACGCATTAAACTTGGATCCAAAGGTGAAGCCAGTAAAATAGTCTCTTCATCGCTTCGCGGAGCCAAAACGAAAGGTTGTTGGAAAGGAGCTTCATCGCCTAACCAATGCTAAATCCATCAAGGAATTAAAGAAAGCAGAGTGGGTCGCAAATCCAGTATGTGTCCCAAAGAAAAATCCAAAATAACTACAGATGTACATTGACTTCACTGCATTGAATAAACACTATCCAAAGGATCACTTCCCACTACCACGAATCGATCAAATAATCGATGCGACCACAGGGCGCGAACGCCTTTCCTTTTTAGATGCATATTTAGGATACCATCAAATTCGTATGAAGGAGGAAGATCAGAATAAAACAACATCTATCACGCCCTATGGCTTATTCTGCTACACAACAATGCCCTTTGGCCTCAAAAATGCCAGGGCATCATATCAAAGGATGATGCAAAATTGCCTGGGAAGCCAAATTGGCACAAATGTACAAGTCTACATCGACAATGTCATAGTCACAACAAAACAAGGGTCCTCTCTTATCAATGACCTCCGAGAAACATTCGAGAATCTCGACAAGTTCTACATCAAACTCAATATGATGAAGTGTTCCTTTGGAGTCCCTGCAGGGCAACTCCTCGGATAAATCGTATCAGTAACATGAATAGAAGCCAATCCCGAGAAAATACAGCCAATCCTAACAATGAAAAACCAACAAATCTTCGAGGTGTACAACCGCTGGCTAGGTGAGTTGTAGCACTCAACCATTTTATCACCCGTCTAGGAGAAAAAGCACTACCATTCTAAACCCTCATGAGGAAATCAGATAAATTTGAGTGGACGGAAGAAGCTCAGTGTGCCTTTGAAGATCTCAAGAAACACTTTCGACATATCTTGTCGTCATGTCTCCCCGATAAAAAGAGCCATTACTTTTTTACATTGACGCCACTAATCAGGTGGTCAACACAGTTCTGGTCGTAGAACAATCCGAAGAAGGGAA
The DNA here is from genome assembly GCA_023614405.1 of Avena insularis. Lineage (NCBI taxonomy): Eukaryota > Viridiplantae > Streptophyta > Magnoliopsida > Poales > Poaceae > Avena > Avena insularis. The sequence continues at coordinate 256,367,289 of CM042690.1, read as the reverse complement.
GACCCATGATGTTCATACACCAGTTTATTTTCTGAGCGAGGTTCTCTTGCCATCCAAGAAAATATACTCGCATCATCAGAAACTAGCATATGGAGTGTTTATGAAAACACGAAATTTGTGCCACTATTTTTTGGAACACCCGATCACAGTGGTCAATGAAGCACCTCTATCCAATATCCTCAATAATCTAGAAGCAACATGACATGTCTCTTTATGGGGCATTAATCTTTCCCCTCAATATATCACGTACGAGAAGCGCAAATCAATAAACTACAATGCGCGGGCCCACCAGACCTTTCTAGCACATGGACAATGTATTTTGATGGATAAAAAATAACGGAAGGAGCAGGGGCAGGAGTCATATTAGTATCACCACAGGGTGATAAACAGCGATACATACTTCGGATGAGCTTCGCAAACGCGTCCAATAATGAAGCTGAGTATGAGGCATTGTTACATGGTATGCATATGGACAAAGCTTGCGATGCAACTCGCCTAAAAATATTCGGTGATTCCAATCTTGTAGCATAGCAAGCAATGAACAAGTGCGATGCTATCAGCGACAACATGATTACCTACCATGATCTATGCAGCATCATGGAGGCCCAATTTGATGGGTGAAAAATATCGCACATAGGAAGATCAAGCAATGCAGAAGCCGACAATCTGGCAAACATCGGGTCCTTATGCCTACCAATCCCACCCGGAGTTTTCTGGGAAGAGATAACGAAGCATTCTATTAAGTCTAGGAGAGTTTCTGAAGTCATAGCACCCAAGACAGGACAAAAATCAAGCTGCAAAAGGACTCGAGGGCTACACTAGCAAGCGCAGATATAGAGGCAACCCTCGACGAAGATCCAAAAGTTGATGAAGTTATGATAATAGAGCCTACATGGATGTAGCCATACATAGCATATATGACTCGAGGAGAACTCCTTGGAAGGCATGACGGAATCTCGATGAATCGCTAGAAGATCCAAAGCCTTTAGAATCATTAGAGGTGAATTATATAAAAGAAGTATTTCGGGTATGCCACAACGATGTGTCACACCCGACGAAGGAAAAACATAATCAAGGACATACATGAAGGAGTGTGTGGTCATCACGCTAGCAGCCATTCAGGGTAGGGTTTTACTGGTTCACAGTGGTACAAGATGCAAAGGATATAGTCAGAACATGTGAAGCATGTCAGTGATTCGCAACAAAACCTGGTGCGCCTACTGCCGAATTAAATCCCATACGTCTTTCTTGTCCCTTCTCCTAGTGGGGACTTGACATGGTGGGAAAACTTCACAAATCATCTCTAGGAGGACACGTCTTTCTGCTAGTAGCAGTCGACAAATTCACAAAATGTATTGAAGCAATGCCTATTACCAGCCAGGATGGAACTTCGGCTATGAATTTTATCAAATCAGTAGTGATTCGATTCGGCATGCCAAACAACATCATCAGTTATAATGGAACTAATTTTACTTCCAATGAGTTCAAGGAATATTGCGAGGAGATAGGCATAAAAATAAGCTATGCCACAGTTGCTCACCCACAAACTAATGGGCAAGTGGAAAAAGCCAATGGCCTCATAACTGTTGGCCTCAAGAAAAGATTACTAGCACCACTCTACATGGAAAAAGGAGCATGGGTTAATGAGTTACCATCTGTTTTATGGAAACTACTCCAAAAAATTGACACAAGAAACACCCTTCTTTCTGGTCCACGACGCTGAAGTTGTGCTTCCAGTCGAAGTATCTCACGAGTCTCCCCGGGTCGCTGGATATGATGAAGAAGCATCGAGGGAAGCACTTGAAGACGACATTGATGCACTTGATGAAGACCATGATATTGCCTTACAAAGGGCCACTCTATATCAGCAAAACTGGCACAATTATCACAGCAAACGATTGCATCCTAGGTCCTTCATTGTAAGGGAACTAGTTCTTCACCTCAAGCAAGATGGTCACCATAAATTGGAGTCGCCTTGGCAAGGTCCCTACATTATTACAGAAGCTATTCCATGAGGAGCATATCGGCTTCAAGACAAGAAGACATGATTTAAATACTCCAATCCATGGAACGTCGCACAATTACAGCGTTTTATGCTTAGAATTTATGTTTCTCGCAATTTAAATTACAGTAAGGCCTACGGCCTGGCTTCTGAGCCAGGATAGTAGAAAGGCCAACGGCCAGGTGAAATCCGCCAAACCATGTATCTCCGGCTTCAAATTATAAATAAGAGATAAGTTCTTCGTACTCTAAGTTTTTACTTATCATAATTTGAGAGCATTATTCTAATGAAACTAACAAAAATTATGAGCCTATGTCCAGATACAGGCATCCAAACATAGCCTCGGGGGCTACTCCCATCGGGAGCACTGGCGTGCACCGGATAGAAATTGTATTGTGCATAAGGTCAAAACAATTTCGATCCAAAAATATATATCAGCAAAAAACCCGGTGAGTTTTACTTTAATGTATCCTCAAAAGGTTACTCCCATCATGAGATTCTTTAAATCATTAAAACAAAAACTGATAAACTATAGAAATTCCAACAGCCAAACAAGGCCGTCGATAAAAAATATACAAAAATATCGGATCACTCCCGACATGATAAAACTCTGAATGTCGTGTCCAAGACATGAAGGTAAGACCCCGGGACTCGTCCTGTGTGGCCTGGTAACCGAACAAGAATGCTCTCTACCAGTAAAATATCCATATCAACGATACGATGAAAAATCCCAATGGGCGCGTTGGGTACCCGATAAATAAGAACTGGAATTCAGTATTCGATAAGACCTCAACATCTCGAACTAAGTTACACTAATTAAAATTCCGAGTTCAGGCCTAGGAACTTGAATTTGATGTAGGTCTAAAGTGTTTTTGCTAGGAGCAATTAACTGATTCTCGATATGTTGGATGCATCAGGCTTGTTGTACCAAATCCCTATAAAGCCAGAGAAATAAAGATATTTCATAAAACCTCAAATCATAAAGACTGAAAACATCTTTCAGACACAACCAACTATGATTCAAGTAGAGTCTCGGGGGTTACTGAAATGGGTATGATTACTCGGGTACTTATGTTTTGTTACCCTGGTTGTATAAAGGCTCACGGTCCATAAAGATTCAAGATGAAGTCCCAAGAAGCATCTAATGGAAGTTCAAGTTATAGTAGATAAAGAAATAGGAACCGACGTTGTGTTGGTGTTGTAATCATCATTATGTAACCTATCCATATACGACTTTGAGACCCGACTTATTATATGTAGGACGGGAGAAGCCTACGAGGAGGTACCAAAAACTCCCAAGCAATCTGTAATAGCTTTATTCATCAATAATCAGGCGACTTTGACTCCCTTGTTTGCTTGACATCCGACGAAATCCCCAGCGTTCTCTTTTCCATGAAACCATGAGTCCATAACCATGGGAATTGCCGAGGTTACCCCTCGTCACATGGTCTTGGCGATGACAAGGTAAAGGCCGTGTCTAACCACCCTCTGTCGGCCTTCCAAGGAAGAGGGCTAATCATGTGGCATTAAGATTCGGTTAGTACGTGTGGGTAAAGTTGTACACCCCTGCAAGGTTAATTATTTTCGAAAAGCCGTGTTGATGGTTATGAATGCTCGGTGACCATATTCTAAGACCATAGAGAACATTAACCTAATCATAAAACTTGCAAGATCAATGTGTGCTTAAGGATGCTTCCTCATGGGTATGAGGGGTTGATCCTGGTTGAGAGATGAGGATGATGATGATTTGGTGGATATCAAAAGATGATGATCAATTCTTAGGAGATGTCGCTCTCTTATCCCCTTTTAAAATGTTCTAATTACACGAGCTTCTTCTCCCTCTTATTTAGAGACAAAGATAGCTTTATGCAAAATAACTCCACCAGCCATAAGTCTTGCGGAGTACCCTGTACTCACCCTTGCTTCATTGATCCTTTTGTTGTAGAGTAAGTGTTCCCTGAAGATGAGTTTGGTTCAACATCGACATTGATGAGTAGTTTGGGGTTCCAGGCCAGTAGACTGGAATCTATGGGCTGGGACGTCATCATTATGCTTCGGGACTCTTAGGCCATTTGTTAAGTTTTCTATACTTTATAGCATAATTTTCCTTCTGTTAGTTGATTTTTGTGGTCAGTGACCTCTGCTTGTAATATTTTGGTTCTTTGCTCAGTTATGACCTTGCTATAATAACTTTTGTGTCAAAGAGTCACTATTGTGTTACCAATTATTCACTAGATATCCTCTAGCTTTATGTTAGGCTTATGTCAGACTAAGGTCTAGGATTTGTTTAACCCTAATCTAGGGGTGTCATAGGTTTTTGGTATAGAGCAGTACCGACCATAGGAAAACCTTGCTATTGGTCGATGTTGAGTGTAGTGCTTCTGAAAACTATTTCAAAGACGAAAGGTATTTGCAAAAACTCTAGTATGCTTCTTTTACTCCTTATTTGGTATCGCTCTAACGCTGGGTCATCTTACCTTGTGTTGATTTGGAAAAGTTTTGATATTTCTTCTAGTCTTTCAAAGTTTAGGTGCCTTTTGGGCATGTCGTTTCTCAACCAATTGACCTAGTGCTAATTTCTCTAGAGTGGTGTGTGGTGTGTGTTCCTTGTTCCACTTTGTTCAACTTCAGTTGGGAGCTTCCTTTCCATCATGATCTCTTTGTATTATGGAACCTACAATATAATGTTACACAATGTTCTGTTCTAGGCTTCGAGGTTTCCTTTCGCCTTCAGAAGTTGTTTCTTCTTTTGAAAGATATCTCATGATTACTACCTTGCAGTGTATGATGTGTCACTCAAGTAGTAGTTACTTCTTTCTCGGGTTTTAACCCTTGGACTTGAACCGAAGGTCTTGGATTGTGCTGGATTCTAGTGTTGTTAATCTTGTACCTGAAGCTGACTTGTAACCCAAGATCCACTTTTTTGACCCCTGTTGTAATGTTCAAACATTAACTTAGGATGGTTGGTACTACAATTCTGGCCTCCAAGCTTGTGGTTATTGTCGGTATTGAATTGTGACAATTAAGGACTTCCCCTACCACTAGTTATGGAAGATGTTCTTGTGACAAGAGATCCTTGTGAGTCTCGCATCTATATCGTGACTCTACCACACGTCCCTTCTGCATTGGTTTTTCGAAATTGTAGAGAAAGGCTAAATATTGTAAATTCAATAACTAACTCATATTAAGTCAGGAAAATATGAATAATATATCAAAATGTTTAGAAAAAATGAGATTTACCTTTTAAAGATGTAATCATGCATTGTTAAGAAACTTAAATTAACAAGTTTGTTAGAAGAACAAAATGAACCCCCGCAGGTGATTCCGAGGTTTCCCTGTTTTAGCGTTTGCAGCCCTCGGACCCTATTTAAAATGGTCAAGCATGCCTTAGGGTTTCATTTCACCACTATTTAACTTGTCATATCATAACTCTTGCTTGAGCATTGCATCGATGCCATGGATTGATTGTTTCCCTTTCTTTCTGGTATTTCTTTCTTTGCGGTGTTTGGTTATTCCTAGTAGAATATGATATCGAGATCAAAGACGGAGATCAACACCATTGAAGATCGAAGATCAATACTTGACCAACTATGAATATGTCAAGTAGAAGGCTACCGAAGATCTGCTTATCGGTTATCAACGGGCAGCAAGCATAACCCCACCATTATATAATCCTATTATTTTGAATGCATTTAAATCCTTGCCATGGTGCATACGATTCTATTGTGGTCTTTTATCGATAAATAGAGTATCCTATCCATTACATTACTCCCTCTGAGCTTATATTACTTGATCCACTGCTCATAGCATAACTAGATTTGGCTTGTGTGCTCTACTAGAGCTTATATTTGTGTCTTGCTTAGCCATGCTTAGCTGTTGGTGTTGGTTCATCCAGATGATATATCAATGCAAAGAATCTAGTATGACAAGATAACGAGGTATCACTACAAGAAAATTTGGCTTTTACGATGGATGATTTTTGTGTTTGAAGGCCCCTTTTTGTGGATAAAAAGACTTCTGCGATAGATGGCCTTCGTGGTAAAAGCCCCGTCACAAATGAATCAACCATGGTTTTTTCCGACCATGGAGGATCGCACCATTCGGCCATGAAAACTTGTTTTGTCGTAGATCTGCTTGCAAGCCACGTTGATTGCTGACGTCATGGAAACTACAATATGGCAACTGCTGTTAATGGCCGGTTACCTCCGTTAACGGTTAGAGAAACCATGGTAGAAGCCTGGCCTAGCTAAGGCCTGCTAATTATTAAGTGGGCCAGCCCATGAGGAGAGACCAATAAGTAGATGGCTTGTTATTGTTTCGTCCTGCACTACTTGAAGTGGGCCCATTAATGCAGCAGATTCAGCCCGCAAACTTTCAGACCCGATATTGTTTCAGCCTACAGAAGGCCCATGTTGGTCCAACACTGTGCGGCCCATTAACAGCATGCGCCAAGTCGCCCATGTAACGTCAAGGCTTGCGGTCGGCCCATCACTATTCCCGCAACCCGTCATGGGATGCCTACTATCGACCCTTCTTTGAGAAAGTATGTTACTGTTCTGGCCTTTTACCGTTCCAACCGTCAACTATTCAAGCACATAGGTGCCCTATTACTATTCTGGCCTGGTAATTTTGTTGGCCTATTACTGTTCTCATTTGGAAATTTCTCATTTCATTACTATTCTGGCTCGTTACTGTTCTGCCCTTTAACTATTTTGGCCCATTATTGTTGTGGCCCTTTACTATTGTGTCCTACTACTGTTCCGGCTCATTAATCCTCTGGCCTGTTATTGTTCTACCCTTTTACAGTTTCTTGCATTTTACTGTTGTGGTCTATTAATATTCTTGCTTGTTTCTGTTCTGGCATGCTGTTGCCTGGCCTGCTACTGTTCTAGCATGTTACTGTTATGTCCTGTTACTATTATGGCATGTTATTGTTACGGCTTGTTACTGTTGCTTGTTCCCACATGTGGTTTGACCCATTACGTTTATGGTCTTTTAGAGTTTCGGCCTTTCTGAAGCCCATGCCAACATCATAAAAGGTGTATAATTAGCGAGCATCTTTTATTGTTCATCGTCGGCTGAATACAATACATGCCAATAACAAAGCGCAGTAAAGTTCCCTAATCAACCTGGCTGGCATAGTTACGGTAACGACTACCGCTGTGTGTGGATGGCGTCAACTAAATTCCTACATGGAATATGCGAGTTATCTAGATATTACATCAGCTGCAATTTTCTTAAAATTATTACATATTATCAACTCAAGGGAAACAAAATTCGGCATTTCAGTTCACAATCGAGCTGATAGCAGAGTCCTCAATTTGATTTTTCAATCGATCACCTGCACCTTCCTTTGAGTGTAATAGCTACATTGGCGGAGACATGATCGTGAAGCCCCCTCTTTGGTGGCGATAGCAATAATTGTAGTCTGAAACTAAGTAATAACAAATTAATACATCAAACAAGACAAACTACTCATTTGACTGATATGACAGGAGCTATGAATTGGAGTTTACAATTGGTCAATGGTTCAATTATTGACCGACACGTAAAAACAAACATGACAAGCAAGCACACATTAAACAAGTGTGCCTACCGTGAAATGAGCAATGAAAAAATGTATGTGTGTGTGGCTTAGAATTTCAGATAATAGAAACTAGCCAGGTCATTTCAACAAATATATATGGAAGCAGTTGTATACCCTAAAATGTAAGACACATTGGGTGACTTGGAATTTGCACTGAGCTACACAATGCCATGCAGTTACTGTCGTAACTAAGAATGAACCAGATAGAAATTATAACCGCATCATACGAGAACTTGTAGAGCAGGAATGCAAACCATGAATGAACTATATATAGTAGAGGATAGTTATGGCATTGCTTAGGACGAACTAGAACCAGATGCGAGATATAATGGAGTCTCTCATGAACCTGTAGAATAGGACAAACAAGCATTAGACAAGTATGCCTAGAATGAAATGAGCAATCAAGCAAAGTGTTTTTTAGAATTTCAGCAAATATAAACTAGGTAGGTAATTTCAGCAAATATATATGGAAGCAGTGGTATCTCCTGGAATGCAAGAGTCGTTGGGTGACTCAGAATTTGTGGTGAGTTACACAATGGCATGTAGTTATTGTCATAGCTAAGAATCAACCAGATAGAAATTATAATGGCATCATAAGAGAACTTATAGAGAAGGAATGCAAACCACGAGTGAACTACATACTAGAGGATAGTTATGTCGTTGCTCAGGATGAACCAGCACCAAATAAGGAAATAATGGCATCACTTGTGAACCTGTAGAATAGGCTATGTAAACCAACATGTTCATTGTTCCATTCTGAGCTCTATGCAAGAAAAAGAAAATAGTTAGTGATGCAGCTTTTATAGAACCAGATGGCAACAACAAAATTATAATCGAATTAGTAAGAAGAGTTTAAATGGCTACTACAGGAGAGCATAATGATGCCAAGGAGGAAATAATAGCAGGAACTGATCTCAGGACGAACTAGATAGATCCAGTAACTTTAGAGCAGGGAATCCACACTAATATTTTCCACTGACTTCAGATTTTGCAAGAATTACACGGTAGCAGATAATTACTATTGTCCGGAGTAGCTAAGAACATGTGCATGATAAAATAACAAACATGTGCATGACTTGAAATTTGTAGAGTAGAGAATGCAAACCAACATGTCTAATGACCTTGTATGTACTAGCACGAAGAATTGGCGTGCCCAGTGACTTGTATGTACTAGCACGATTACAAAAATATAGTTCACTATGACAGGCTTGAAACTACTATACTGCTGACAAAACAAAAATGGGTTGGAGATTTGGTTAACCTTGGTCGGAGACGCGTCTAAGCATCATCGGTACCATGCGGGTGATGTCCAGGTCACCGAGGGTGCTACATTGTGGTGGCTATTGGCATCGGGAATAAGATCTTGAGCGGTCGATGCTGGCTTGAGCGCGGTGGACGAGAGCGTCACTGAGGCAGATCCGGTGCAGTGAACGGCGAAGGTCGTGCAGCTGGTCTGGAGCGGTAGACGTGTAACTCCTTGAACTAGATCACGTCTGGTGAACACCGGTGAAGCGGATCCGGTACTGTTGGGTAGTTTTTGGCAGCGAGGAAGCAGAGCTTGGGCGGTCGATGACGCCATCGGTGTGGTGAACGACACCGCAGCTCTGGTGCAGTGGTAGAGAGACCCGGTGAACTAGATCTGGTGGGTGAGTGTCGGTTAAGCGGCTCCATGACGGTGCACGAGACTGCAGCTCAAGCCTGTGCGCGTGGTTGTCGTGGAGGGGATAGAGGATCTTGGATTTTTGGGAGGGCCGGCGGGAAAAACTAGGCAAATCAGGACCATAGAGGTGAACAGAAAAATAATTATGATTGTGCCCTGATGAATGGATTCCTGCACCAACAACAGGATTATTGCAGTACTTGTAGCAGCAAATATTTAAGAGTTTGTCCCGATGGGAGACCGATGAACGGAAACAACACGACCCCGCATCCATGTTGTCAATGCGGCCATGTTTCGCACCCACACCGTGGTTTGGAAATAGCCTATTCTATAAGTTACTAGAATAGCAATAACTGAGAGAGGTTTAAAATTTCTAGTAACAAAGAACTTCTAACAAGAACAAAATAAACTAAGATGGAAAGTAAACAGGAATATGAACTGAATTAAAGAGATTGTAGTTGTAGGATTGAATGGAATGAGAGAGGGCTTCTAGGCTTTGGTCTCACTAGTACTAGATGGGAAAATATATGTGTGATCTATAAGAGATTTCTCAAACAAATAAACATTCCCCAATTGATTATCAGGCTGTCACACTGTGTGCACTATGCATGGTTCTCGCGCGCCACCGCAAGGCAAAAGGCACTTCTAGACCAAAGGATCACATAAACTCATCTTAGATCATAATAAATTCTAACTTAGCGCACTAGATCATACCTCAACCTAGAATTGAATCAATCACTCACACATGGATGAAAAGCAAACATATATCAATATATAATGATGTCACAACCGTGTTCAATCTTACAATTACTAAACACAAGAGAGAGAGGGAGATGGAGATGATGATGGAGATGGATATCGATGCGTGGTGGTGGTGATGTCTTCCTTCTCCTCCTCTTATTCTTGCTTGGATGCCTTGATGGTGATGGTGCTGAGAGAGATCTAGATCTCGGAGGTGTGGTTGAGGCAGAGCTCCACCACCGTGGAGATCGGATGGGTGGCGGCGGCGACAGGGATCCACCCCTGAAGGGCTATGGTTTTTGGCTCTCTCTTGGGTCCTCCCTCCTTTATATAGGCCTTGGGGTTGCCCTAGGGTTCCCCCAATACCATCATATGACTTAGGGAAGTTTCTGGAGCTTCTCTGAGGAAAATCCCGTTGTTTGTGACCTTTTTACCAACTATACGGTCATACTATACGGCAGGAACTTTCAGTTCCGACCGTATAGTTGGTCGTTGATTTGTAGATCCTTTAGTATTTTGGTCGCCACTTCTTCATACGAACTTTGTTTTGGGTGTTCTTGGGCTCGTTGAGTTTGTATCGTCGAGGAATATAACCCCATGGTCTTGGATATTTATTTTTAGAATTGGAAAAATTCACTTTTCCAACCTCTCAGATGGCTAAGTCTGGTCTTTGTAGCTCCTCCATACTATGCTCTCTTTGTTCCTCTTTATCCATAATCTTCACCAACACCTACACACATGTCATAGACAAGGAAAGTGATAATATTCTACCTAAACTACTAAATGTGCAAATCTCATATGAAAGTAAATGAGAACTAGAAGTCATGCATATAAGGCATAGCTATAGCTGGAAGAAACATGATATGAGAGATAAATGACACATTTTATATGGCTAAAATAGGTGGTATTTCACAGACATCAACTTCCCCAAGCTAGACCTTGCTCGTCCTCGAGCAGGAAGGGTTGATAATAAATTAATGGTTGTGAAATATCTTATCATTGGAAATCAATGCCTTGCATCCTTATTTCTTCTACAAGCTCGAAGAGAGAAAATATGTATTCATACCAGGCGACACAAGCTCAGTTATAAAGACCACTGAAGATTTATCAAAACTTATATGCTCCATGTCAACAGTGAATCTACTTGTAGACAAACTTGTGATCCTCTTATTGCACCTTTTGTATAACTTTTCATATCATTATATTTTTTATGAGGCAAAACTTAGTCACAAATAGATGTAAAGCATAAATAGGAATAAAGTTTATCGATTCTACCCAATCATGTCATCTAGTTAAGGCTCTCAAGTGCAAACATCAGTTATTGAGTTTCAGAAAGTTTATCTATTAGTAACGAGATTTATGCCAAAAGGAAATGCGAGAACATGTCAAAAGAAGCATAGCATTAGAGTGTCTATTTTGGTCATCCACATCAATGAATCATGGCTATCAAACACTCATTTTCTATTCTTTGTCTTTCTAAAACTTCAGTTCATTAGTAATGAGATCATGCCAAAACTTAGTGTGTTTAATCAAACTGTGCAGGCTAAGAATGGATACTCGTGACCATTACCAAGGTTTTCGTTTCCAATATAATGATTTCTCATTACGGTCAGAGGAGTATTCCCTGTTTTGCTTTGAACCCAGGCCCATGAGAATACCAATGCATGCCCAAATATAGCATTTTTGCTACATATGTTGGGAAACTCATAGCCAAACTCCAAGAGTTTCCTCTTTTTGGACTGTTCAAAGGCCAGCGGAGTTGTTAGCATCCCATGTTGTGCGACAGTGGTGCAGACACGCATAAAGCAATATCATACTTTAATCAATAGGTCAATATTGGGCATGCATCTCAATTACCGCTGAATATTAGGTTCTTCAAACAAATACTTTCAAAGAGTACTATCAAGTCGATCATCACATCTATGGTGTTGAGTATCTTTAAGGCTAAACTCTTATGACAATTAAACAATAGCTTATTTATCATAGAACTCAAAACTTCGAAATATCATTTCCAATTGACAACTCCTTCCGTAAGCAAATTATCAAGTCTATTGTTTTGACATTATGGGGTCGAGCATAACCTATTCATTTAAGAAAAAGCTATTTAGTGACAACCAACAAATTTCAAAAGATCTTGATCAAGTATTCATTCTTTCCAAGTGTAGATATTGTGGCAATCTTTTCTAGAGGATCACAAATAGTGTCACAAGCTTGATAAACAATTTGGCAAGATGCATACAAGCTCTAAGTCAACTCCTATGGTGCCTATCATGAGCAAGTGTATCCCCATATGAATACAGAACTAGACTCACTTAACAAGCATTCAAAAACAGCGGGATACATGATTGCATTAAACCTTCATCGAATACGAACATTGCACAAGACTCTACACATGCAGAAGTAACCTCCCTAAGCGTAGAACTTTGCAAGAACCAAACTTGAGTATATCACCAAAAGAAAAGAGAAAATACAGTTTCCAAAAGAGAGTGTGATAAGTGGTTACCTCCCCAAGCTTAGTTGAAAACAAGGCTAACACACTTTACCGTTGAGGTACAAGTAACCTCTCTTTTGATGGACAAAGAACCTTTGTGTCAACATGTATTTCTTGATATGGCCCGGTGTGCCTTCCTTAAGGACCTGCTTAAAAACTAAAAAGAAAACGAAATATTTTTGTGTTTCTAAAGACACGGGTTTAGCTCACACGTGATAAAAATACAAGTCCCACTATGTCGGTTCATCAACCAAAGCACCATGCTTAAGTCAAAAAACTAGTTCTAGAAGATGCCTCTCCTAGATTGTGATGAGGTGCAAGCGAAACAGGATACGAAACACGAGTGTGCAGCCCCTATGTGCTTATTTAAAAGGGGTTCGAGTTGGAAGGTTTTACCAAACACTGATTGTTAAAACGTTGAATTGAAGCAAACAAGTGGATCATGCGAGTGTTTGCGTGGTTGGCACTACAGTACACGTCGTCACACAAGGTTCAAGTCCATGCGTAAATAACACAAAAAATAAAAGACATCAGTTTGGTGTACGAACGAAGTTCGTTCACCCAAGCGACAAAAAGAAAGTAAAAAAGAAAACATGAACTTCTATAGATAATTACAGTCTAGGAAATTTCTGAGGTCGAACTTTATTGCTTACATATGCTTGGCTTCTCTAGAACATGGGATAAGCTCATAAGTGGTGTTTCGAGGTTTTAGAGGAAGAAGAAATAAAAATAGAAGAATTTTTAATCTTTTGTTACCTTGCCCCGACCTTGGAATCGTGTTTGAAGCAACTATACGACCGGAACTATATGGCCGGGATTTTTATTCCTGCCGTATAGTTGGTCGTTAAACGTGCAGTAAACTGAAAAAAGAAATTCGACAAAGGCAACGATATCTATACGACCGCAACTATACGACCGAACCAAATCGGTCTAGTTGGTCGTTAAACTTACAGTAATAATGCAAACCGAAGGGGAGATGGCGAAACAACTATACGACCGGAACTATACGGCCAGAATTTTTATTCCCGCCATATAGTTGGTCATTAAACCTTCTGGAATCGCTAGACTTCACCTATTTCTTCGAGAATTCTTTATCAGCCTGAAACTTAATAAAACACCATGTTTTGACAGTAAAATAACAACTTTAATTTTTGACCAACAACAACATGTATAAAACCGGATTTAAGTACAACCGAGTTATGCAACACATAGTAACAATAAATTCTACCTTTTGAAAACTACAACAAGATAACTCTAATAGCAAATCATGCAAAGAATAAAAATGCCAATGCAATATGAATGCATCAAGACTCAAGACACAAAACTAAGAAAGACACCTAATGACTTCCGGGTTGCCTCCCGGGAAGCACTATCTTATAACCAAGTAGCCAGGATTTTATACTCCACATTTATTCAGCAATGGAGGCAGCTATAGGAGTAGTTTTGCTTACCTCCAACGAGTGTCTGCAAGATTTATATCATAGTTTGCTCTAAGACGTACCCGCTTGTGGTGCATCGGTATCTTGTAAGTGTTCTCGTTGCCACGTGAGGATGGATGCACCAAGCGCGGTAAATATGTATTCGTTCCTTCCTGCATAAAAGGTGTTAAAGATTTATTATCAAACTTTGAATCTTTACCTTGATTACTATTTTGAGGGTACAGCTCATAATGTGCTTTTAGATCCAGTAGCTTGGTCTTTGCCACCGGACTTTCCTTCACCTCATTAGTAAAATAAAAGTCATAGCAAACAGATATGGGAGGCACACAGGGTTCCGTCTTTAGCTCATCATAATTGATTTCGCCGAAAAGAGTATTTAAACAAACACTACTAGAATCATCTAAAACTTCAGGGCAATTATCAGGGATTCTAGAATAATTTAAATCCTCATCATCACTAAAGTCAGAAGAATAATAAAGATCGGAAATAAGTAGGGGATAAGGTTTGAGAGCGGCTTTCAATTTATTCCATTCCTTGATTTCTTTTTCTTCTTTCTTCTTGATGCGTCTTTTATTTCTCCGATACTCTTCATAAAGCTGTTTCACTTCATCTGCAGATGTCAGATGTGTGGGATATTCAACACGAGGCATCTTATTTGTATTTTTCCTAGTTTTAGGCTTCATGGATTTACCCTTCTTTCCTGCTTCACTGATGCAACAAGTGGAAGATATGGGAGTTATAGTAGAGGGCTATTCTCCATCGTTAGTAGCAGCAATTCTAATATGATCAAAATAATCAGCTATGAAACGCATTGCTTTAGAAAGGACATCTCTAACTAAGGTATCGTCATAAGGAATTTTTCCTCTTCTATTTTCATCTTTAAGAAACTCATTGACCAAGTTCTCTAGATCAGTAGGGAGAGGTTTTTCTTCATGCACAATTTCACATTGCCATTAATGAAAATTATTATGTATATCTCTTAAGAGTTGCCAAGCTTCTTTCAAAGTTTTTCCAAGGAATGCACCATCACAAATCATATCTAGCTTATCCTTAGAAGAGTGATTTAAGCCTCCATAAAAGTGATTCAACAATAACCAATCAGGTAAATTATGATGTGGACAATCATGCATCAATTTTGAGAACCTACTATAAGCTTGTATTAAATCCTCATTGTTGCTCTACTTGAAATTCGGGATATGAAGCCTACGCTCATAAGTTTGCTTTTGTGAGAAATACTTACCGAGGAAAGCTTTGGAGATACCTTTCCATGAATTGAAGTGTCCCGCGGGATGCGATTTTAGCCAATCTTTAGCTTTTCCTTTCAGCAAGAACTGGAATAGATATAACTTTAGCTTATCATTTGTCCATCCATTTGTCTTCACCGTAGAACACAATGAAGTAAATTTGTCAATATGCTCATATGGATCATTGTCTGGATCTCCTGTAAAAGCTATTTCCATGATCATATTTATCCACATAGGATTAATCTCATCCATCAACACCAATAGCGAGCTGAACATTAGGAGTGAGTAAATGATCAACACTCGGAGCACCATACTCCGCAAGACTTTTACTTTCCATAGTTCCTATGTTTTTTAATTTCCTATAACTAAAATAAATAACAAGACTACTAACAAAAGGTAAACTATTTTTGTTCTTTTCAAATAATCAAAAGTAGTAAGATAAATAGCAACAAACGGAAATAAACTATGTGCGAGTAGGAAGGTAATAATTGGACGCTTTGCTCCCTAGCAACAGCACCAATTTGATGATTGGATTCCTGCACCAACAACAGGGTTATTGCAGTACTTGTAGCAGCAAATATTTAAGAGTTTGTCATGATGAGATATCGACGAATGGAAACAACACGACCCCATAACCACGTTGTCAATGCGGCCATGTTTCACACCCAAACCGTGCTTTGGAAATAGCCTATTCTATAAGTTACTAGAACATCGATAATTGAGAGAGGTTTAAAATATCTAATAACAAACTTTTAACAAGAACAAAATAAACTAGGACAGAAAGTAAATAGGAATATGAACTGAATTAAAGAGATTGTAGTTGTAGGATTGAATGGAATGAGAGAGAGGGCTTCTAGGCTTCGATCTCACTAGTACTAGATGGGCAAATATATGTGTGATCTATAAGATATTCCTAAGACAAATAAATGTTCCCCATTTGATTACCAGGTTGTCACTATGTGTGCACTATGCATGATTCTCGCGCGTCACCGCAAGGCAAAAGTCACTTCCGGACTAAAGGATCACATAAACTCATCTTAGATCACAATAAATTCTAACATAGCACACTAGATCATAACTCAACCTAGAATTGAATCAATCACGCATACATGGATGAATAGCAAAACATATAAAAATATATAATGATGTCACAACCGTGTTCAATCTTACAATTACTAAACACAAGAGAGAGAGGGAGAGGGAGATGATGATGGAGATGGAGATCGATGCGTGGTGGTGGTGATGTATTCCTTATCCTCCTCTTCTTATTGCTTGGATTCCTTGATGGTGATGGTGTTGAGGGAGATCTAGATCTCGGAGGTGTGGTTGAGGCAGAGCTCCGCCACCGTGGAGATCGGACGGGTGGCGGTGGCGGTAGGGCTCCGTCCCTGAAGGGCTATGGTTTTTTGGCTCTGTATTGGGTCATCCCTCCTTTATATAGGCCTTGAGGGTGCCCTAGGGTTCCCCAATACCGTCATATTACTTAGGGAAGGTTCTGGAGCTTCTCTGGGGCGAAATCCTGTTGTTTGTGACCTTTTTACCAACTATACGGCATGACTTGTAGATCCTTTAGTATTTTGGTCGTCATTTCTTCATACGAACTCCGTTTTTGTTGTTCTTGGGCTTGTTGAGTTCGTCTCATCAAGGGCTACAACCACATTGTATTGGATATTTATTTTGAGAAGTTGGAAAAATTCACTTTTCCAACCTCTCAAATGGCTAAGTCTGGTCCCTACAGCTCCTCCATACTATGCTCTCTTTGTTCCTTTTTATCCATAATCTTCACCAACACCTACACACATGTCATAGACAAAGAAAGTGATAAAATTATACCTAAACTACTAAATGTGCAAAGCTCATATGAAAGTAAATGAGAACTAGAAGCCATGCATATAAGGCATAGCTATAGCTAGAAGAAACATGATATAAGAGATAAATGGCACATTTTATATGGCTAAAAGAGATGGTATTTCATAGACATCAGTAGGCATAATGGCAAATAAGGTATGACATGTATCCGCTTAAGTAATGGATGTTTACTTTGATACTTGTCGGTTATGTGCCATGACTAACTGATCATGGGATCGTGGTGTATGCATAACAGGGATTCTCAGAGGATTAATCCGGGGGGCCCATAGAATTGGTATCAGAGCCATCCTGACTGTAAGAGAACCTTAGTTAGCATGATTGTTAGCCAAGAAAACTATTTTGGAAACATCGGCTTTCGAAAACTACTTTCTCAAAAGCTTTTTGAAAGGTTGTACCTCTTAGCCTCTCCTAATTTAAATGATTTCGAAAATGGTTTCCTCTACCTCTCATCCAAACTTCAAACCTGCGGATTTAAAAAAAAAATAGGACCTAGCACCAGGTAAGGCAGTGAGAATGAGATGAAGAGAAGCAACTACCAGCAAAATCAAGGAGACTACAACATCGCCCTACCAACGGAATCCTCTTGACCAAAAGAAACAATTGTTGCACTATCGAGAAGCATCCAATGACATGGAGAAGGCCTCATTCACAAGATAGTGACCCAGACCTCAATAACGTGATCTCTAGGATCAATAGTCCTAAGACTAGGATTCCCCTATATCATGAGTAGTTAACTCCTTGGTCCCCCTAGTTGGCCGTGTTTGCTTGCCTAAGTACATCATGTGTTGCGTAATGGCTGTTGCCTGCCAAGGACATTGCGATCCCCTCGCCTTGTATGTGTGTTCTGGTTTGTTTTGACCTCTGTAAAATGTGTCTCGAGGAGCAGTAACACACCTAGTAACTCAGGCACCCCTATTAGTTGTCACTAACAAGACCAATACGAACCTCGGGAGTTATGATCAGAAAAGTATCTCAAGAACCCGGACTTCGACATCGTCAAGTTAGAACAACTCGAAGACTCCTCCTCATCAAATTCAACTCTAAGGACTCGTCACCAACACTGTACGCCATCAATCCCATGTCGACAAGAGCAAGAGTCCCACTGAAACCGGAAGACTATCACCAAAGGCTCCCCACTACTCACTAGAAACCACAAGAATTACTAACCCAGACAGGAAGTAAAGAGCTAACTCCACCAACCTTCGATATATTAGAGCTTCTTACCCCCTCAAGAGACTAACTATTCTAGTTAACCCTACCCAAACCAACAGGAAGTCCTCACTAGAATGCCAGGATAACCCTAAACCCTAAAGATAGGACTGCATGAAGACCACGCGTCTACTACTTCACCATCGAGAAGAAGCAACGCAAAGAGTTTAAGTGAAGATGTTTTCTCCAAAGTTTAGTTACACTAGCTAGACCAGAGACTAACAAGAGGAGTCGTTAACCGCTAACTTTCCCTAAACTAACTTTTTCAAACTTCATTGGGAAACCACCCACGAGAAGGTTCACGCAATAGAATGATACTCGAGGACCTCAACTCAAGACCTAAGGAGATACAACCTTCTTCAGCATCCCACGAGCACTTTAAGACGAAAGATCGTCACCACTCCCGAGGAAACTTAGTGAAGCTCTAAGGTGGAAAGACTGCGTCTTTCCATGCAATTTCAATAAAATGTCTACCAAGAAGGTACTTTAGGAAGATTTCCAAATCTGATGTATTTCTCTAGAAATCAACTCGAGAGTCATCAAAACCTCAGAGGATAGACCTCGTCAACATCCGTCAGAAATCTACTCAACCTCTCAAGTACCAAAGAAGCTCATAATCAATACAACCAAAATACCAGAAGCCGACAAAACTATGCTCCCAAGGGTTCAAAGAAAACAAAGGAGTCAATACCTAAGAAGTTTACACGAAGATTCTCCTTGGACACTTCAGTTGAAGACCCCCCCTGCCTGAAGGATCGCTGGATCACTAACCCTTCAGTTCTAACCCATTTAGAGGACTCGCGACTTCAACAGATACGAATAGGCTAAGTACGAATAGAGTAGTATAGGAGCCTCGTAAGACCAGTTGGCGGACGTCCTCAGAAGATTCCAACTCCAGAAGGAAGATGAGCGATAGTTCTGAAACAACATTCGATGACTCCAATAAGGAAGGACTAACGTATCCCTGATCTACCCAGGTTTAATCCTAAGGGGGGAAAGACTGCATCTTTCCCATAGCAATAAACTAACCATCTGTCAGAAGCAACCTTATGAGTAAGACCCGAATACATGAACTAGGATACGGTAAGCCCTTACGAGAAACGGTGTAATCCTTATAGAAAGAAGATCATCCATCACAATTAGGATTGGAACCTGCTCACCTCTCCGTGCATCCAAGAAGATTGAAGTTCAGCTCCACCGACGCGGTAACTGTAACTACCTCTGTGAATTACGCTCTTAGTTACATGCCTGGATGAGCGAAAATGGTTAAAATAGTACGGTGGGGCCAAGGGACACTCACAGGTAGACCTTTCGGCCGTCCTAACCATTTTCAGAACATCGGGACAAGAACGAGCGGCATAATCGGCAGGCAAAGGGATCAACTACATACAAAAATGAGTATGTATGCAAGCCACATACAACAGTCCTCAGAGCCATTCCATCTAAAAAGAAATAGAAATATTGCAACGCCATACGGCAAGATCCAAATATCCTAGATAGAGATAATAATTTAGGATAGCTCCTCATACAAGAAACATCAGAGTATCAGGCAGAAGCGGAAGACAAGATCCGAGTACGGATAAGAAGCAAATCGGCATAAGATGCCACATAAATAAACACATCCTGCCCACAGATCTCACGGATTCCTGTTCCCGGAATCTCTACACCGAGTGATCATTGCCAACATCGTCCGTCTCCTCCACCCAGTATCCATCTTGCGAATACACCTGTTCATCTGAATCAAACAATTTATCGTGTGAGACCCTAGGGGTACTCAGCAAGTCTTTATGCCTCTAAAGGGGACATAACCTGGGGTGACGCAATTGCAGCAAAAGATAATAACTAACAAGTCTATAGATACTCGCTAACCATCCGCCTAACCAAAATAGACGGATGCCCATTAATTAAGAACAACAGTCATAACAGTATAATTAACAGATCCATCCTCCTTCTCGCTTACCAACGAGAAAGCGGACGAACAACCCCCCATCCGTTGGTAGTTTTATTAACCATTCCATGAGTGTTGAGCTATTTACTAGTCAGGTACTTAGTCAAATTAAAAGCGGTACTTTAGTTATACTTGTCTATGATCGAGAAACTGTGCTCCAAGTCGTCCATAACCACGGACATGGCTTTCAGAAAGATTTACCCTGCAGGGGTGCACAAATAGCAACACACACTCGATCAACCTTGGAAAAACCAAATCAAAACCCAACGAGGCATTCACGACAAAGCGATCACAGGATTCAGAAATGTTTGAGGGCACCCACTAAGCTACCATAGCGAAGTTGGCGGCTCGAGAACGGACCCAGGGTTTGTGTGGGCGGTAAACGATGGGAACCGAAAATGTGGTGGGCTTGTCGATACAACAACGTTTCACGGTCCTAACAGTCACAGTGCTCCACGCACAATCTTAAATAAAGCGATAAAAGCATGGCATAAGTACAGGATAGTAATAAAGCCCCAAACTACTTTGTGGCCCCAAGAAATAAGAATGAATCAAGCTCGCTCGGGGGTCCATAAGGCCTCCGGATGTGGATAGTGCGAATAGTCAAGGAACAGGAATCAAGTACTCGGGGTCCTACGGGACACAAGTGAGCATGAAGAACCAAATAGCAGATATTGCTCACCGGTGCCACTTTCATTAGTTATCCCATTACTACTCAGGTTAAGTTGTTTAGGTACCTCGTGATCCATTAGACACTCACATACCCTACACATGTTGTTCTACGACCCGCATGGCTCAAACAACTCCTGTAGTAATGGCTCATGGGATGGAGGAACATGCTTCGGTGGGGTTTAAAAGTAAAGGCTATGCAGTACTTGGGATTCAATTTAATGCAATCGCGACTCAATGATGCAAGAATAAGATAGAGGCGATAGGTACTATATGTATGCAAGCATGTGGTAGTACTTGCCTGGCAGCTCAGTTGAAGCGAGGGACGAATCTGGGTAGTGCTCCTAGGATTCCTGATATAGCCCCTGCTCAGCGTCTATTCGAAGAAGAACCAAACAAACAAGGTCCACATAAATAAAATGCACAAGCATATGTATTGAAATGCGACAAGCAAACAAGCATGCCATGATGAATGATGCACAATTTGCATGGCAATAATGTAGCATGGCATGGGTGAGGTGTGGGGTACAAGATTAAAGCATTTTATTAAGTTTTTAGCCCGGTTTGCTCTCAGCATGGGTGAAGGTGTGGGGTACAAGATTAAAGTATTTTATTAAGTTTTTAGCCCGGTTTGCTCTCATATAAGTTGTTGTATACTTTATATTTATATGATGCATGCTGCAATTCAGAACATGGAATGCATAGATAGAACGGGTTCGTCGTGCTGATCGATTTAGACATATTATTTATTAAATTTGGAGTTATAAAACTTAAGTTATTAATTAATTAAGAAAAAGGGCATTTTATTGTAATTTTAATCATCTCGAAAATTTAAAGTGTTCAAACATTATATTGAATAGCATATTTGAATTCCTCATATTTTTCTGATTCAAAAACATATATCATTTGTATTATTTGGATTTATAAAATTAAAGTTATTTAAAAACAGATTTGAATTTAAATTTAAACAATTTCTGGAAAAGTTTAAATAAAAACAGAAAAGCAGAAAACATTTTATACTCAGTCAGACCCAGCCCAGTTGTGTGGTGGGACCCGGCTTATTGGGCGACCTGTGAGAAGAATGTTTGCACCTCGGGATTACCTAGCCGATGTGTGCCCGAAGGACCCGTGAGTTTGGATACGATGCTTATTTGAGCCTGAGGTAGGTGTGGGGCATCTTGAGGCTTGAGTTAAGATTCTGAAACCGGAGTCCCTTTTGTAAAATACCCATAGGCATAGACAGGTGGGGTCGGTTTGGACCGCGGGTTGACGAGACAAAAAGCGCAGGTGGTATGTGAAAAAGGGTTGCGTCTACTGTTTATCTTCTTCTCGTTACGCAAATCTGGCCAGACGTGGCCTTGGTAGCTTGGCAACAAGGAGGTGGGCTCGAACTGGGACCTGCACAAGGCGTGTATCCATCGGGGCTGGGGTTGTTGTAAAGGCGAGGGTAGGCGGCTGAATAGATAATGCTGGCGGGGACGTCTGCACGAGGCATGCATGCACAGAGAGTGTTCGACTGAACGTCCGGTGCGACCAGGACACGACGGCGACGGCGAGGATGTCAGCAAGGTGGAATAGCTCACCGAGGGGTGGTCAGAGGGGTCAGATCGAGGAGGGGAGATACGGAGCGGCGAGGTTGCAGACGAACCCGGATCTAGGGTTTACGGTGGAGCGGCGAGGGTTCTGGTGGCAGCAGGGCGTCGTCTTCTTGCTGGCGTGTTCTGTGCGAAGCAGGGGATCCTCCTCGGCTACCTCGACCACCTCCACGTCTCGCACGCCTGACGGCTCAAAGGATCGGTGTGGTACTGACGGTGGACGCCGGCGAGGTGAGAGAAAGGTGGCGTCGTGGGGAAAAAGGGGAAAGGCAGGGCTCTGGGGTGGATCTGGCGATGCTAGGGTGCGTGAGGCGAGGGAGTAGATAGGGAAGGGGGATGGGGTGACGTGTGGGAGCGGGGTAGAGATAAAGGTGGCTTCGGCCACCTTTCCTCCTCCTCTTCACGTGCTCGAGCTGGGGCTCGGCTTGTCTAGGGCAGGGGCATGGCAGGTGGGCCAGCAGAGAGGGGGAGGCCAGGCTCGGGCTGGGGCCAGCGTGGCAGGGAGCGAGGAAGAGAGAGGAAAGGGGATGCTCGGGTAGAGCTAGGTTAGGAGGGGTAGTGGCTCGGGTTAGGCTGGTGCTAGGGTTGGGGTAGGGGGTAGCTGGGTTGGGGCCAGCATGGTAGAGAGAGGGAGAAAGAGAGAGAGAGAGAGGTGAGTGTTAGGGTAAAATAGGTTTTAGACTAGAGCTAGGTTTAAAGAGAGAGAGGTTAGAAAAAGGGGTTAGGGTTTAGTTAGGGTGGTTCGAGTTGGTTAGGGTAGAGAGTGGGGGTAGATCAAGGGGTGGTGGTGATGGCTTAGAGAGGAAGGTGAGGGATAGAGGTGGGCATAAGATATAACCTCAAATGATCATGCATGGATGAGGTGATGGTTTAAAAGAGGGTAAGGCTTGATACACATGATAAGGACAAAGAGCAAGAGGAGGAGGTGTAAGAGAGAGAGAAAGAGATGTTTAACAAAAGGGAAGATCCACTCAAAACCAAAGGGGAAAAGATGGTGGTGAAGATTTGCATGGCCCATGCATGTGTAATAAATGCCATGTTTTATTCTTGTGACAACAAAATAAATATCCATGGGCTTTATACATATGCATTCCAAAATATGGTCTAAGGCCAAGCTATAGGAAAAGATAATTGGATTCATCCCAACCCACATGAGCTAGAGTAAATGCC
Source organism: Avena insularis (assembly GCA_023614405.1). Classification (NCBI taxonomy): domain Eukaryota; kingdom Viridiplantae; phylum Streptophyta; class Magnoliopsida; order Poales; family Poaceae; genus Avena; species Avena insularis. Next base: position 256,343,665 of record CM042690.1, on the reverse strand, counting down.
AAAAAAAAATAAAAGCCCATGGTAATTAGGGTGGTGGAATTATAAGGTGGTGACCAAGAAAGATGGTGGAGTGGAATAAAAGATATGCCCCCAACTCAATTTGGGCATCAAGCATTTATCAAGAGTCGGATACAATTTATCAAGAGCCAAATACAATTAATAATGCATATGAGAGAAGAACCAAATGGAAAAGGGTTTTATATGATGCTCAAATGCAAGGTGGCATGATGACATGAGCATGATATAATTATGATGCAACAATTATATGTAGGAAGTAGCATTTATATAGACTAGGCTAGTAGCATTGCAATTGTTAGACAATCGGGATGTTACAACTCTCCCCCACTAAACAAGAATCTCGCCCCGAGATTCCTAGGAAAAAGAAACCAACACAAGGAGAGGCGGGTGTTCGAATGAAGGTGACCCTCACGTTCCCAAGTTGATGAACAACGGAATGGTGCGACCACTACACCTTGCAAAACTTGCTAGACTTGTTGCGAGTCTTGCGTTTTTCTTGAGAAACAACGGTTAGAAGAGTTGAAGGATTGTCGTGAGACAAGAAGGATAGGATGAACATAGCTCCAGTTTTCTCAAGAAACATGATAAAAGAATAGAACCACTTGTGAAAGAAAAAGACAAGATGATGTATCATGGATAAAGAAAAGACACACCATTAAAATTAAAGATTTACCGATACTAGAGAGGATGAATCTTTGTCTCGCCAGAAGAAAAGAGCTAGGTTGGAGAGGTTTTGAACCACTATGACAATAGCATCGTATCTTCTCTCGGATTTGAGAAATGAAGTTTGGAAACAATATTGCCTTCAAACAATAGAGTTCCTTGATATCAACGGAAAGATTTAGTTAGACATTGTCGGATTAGATTTTTGTTACGCCGGTAAGAACCAAAGGATCACGCAATTGAGGTGCGCGAATATATCTTCAAGATAACGAGGTGATGCTAGATTATGGTGGGATTCCGAGAAGAAAAGAATATAGAGGATCTGGAGTTTATTGTAAGGATACTTGTTGCTTTCTATCACCTTGAGGCTAATGCAATAGATTTGCGGCTGATGGCATCAACCATAATTGGCTTTACCATAGAAAAAGAATTGATGAAACAAAGAGATAAATAGTTTCCTTCCATCTAGTTTGGGGATGTCGAGCATCGGTAGAATGACGAGGACAGAAAAGAGTTTGCGTCTGTTTCCACCAGATAATTGAAGATTTTGCTCCATCTAGAATAGACAAACCACCAACAAGAGATTATTGATTACTTTCTTCGAGAGAGCACTCCAGAAAAACAAGGACGGAAGTAAAAGTATCGAGGGATAAAGGCCACTTCTAACTTCCGTGGAATGAGTGAAATCACATTAATTCACCAATTCAATGTACAAGAGCGAATGATAAGAGTAGTGGTATGGTAGCTACTCCATCCCGCACTCAAAGCATTACTCCGCACATGAATAAGAAAACCATGCAACCCAACTACCAAATGATGAAGGTATTGACAATAACTCATGGAACTTCGTTAGAAAACAAGGATAGATGCAAACGATTCGCCAGATTCACAGATAGATAAAGATGATGATGTTGTCGTCATGTCGGAAGTACCAAGCCACTGGAAAGATATGAAGGAAGATTACGGAGAACAACTGCAAGATTCAACAGCTACAAAAAAGATAGCACCAACTTGAACAGAAGGAATACAAGATCTGGAAGGTCTTCATGGCCTCGGGTGGATTGAGCATAGACGATAGAGCGAGAGGGTTTCAAGAGATTACTTAACGAGATAGAGGTGAAAAGGTCTCCATGTTCTTCTTGAAATGATTGAGACAGGTTTAGCAGTCTTGAGGAAAATCTTTAGCGGAACGACGATGATAACTTGCCAACAAGGAATAACTCCAGATTGGTTGAAGATGGAGGATGGAATTAACAATGGACTTACTGATTCCAGAATTGAAGTAATGTATTTAGCAGAAGGACGTGGTCGAGATAGGTGACTTCAAGAAGCCAGAATTCACACTTTGAGAACTTTGCACACAAGCGGTGTTCTCGCGGCTTGAGAGAAAGAGACATAGATGATCTTCCATGTTCTTCCATTGATATCGAATAGGCAAGCATATTATCAACATATACCACCATGGATTAACAAGATATTCCCAGAATACCAAGTTCAAAAGGCGAGAGAAACGAACAAATGCTCGAACACTTCCTGAGCTCAACGCTCTTTGAAAAATCAATATTAAGAGCACGGGTTCGTGTTGAAGAAGATGCACTGGCAGAATAGATCATCTGGTCCTTCAGAAGAAAAAGAGATGTCACCTGGTTCACATTGTCGATTGGATCGCCGGTTACAAAGATAAAGAGATCTTGGATAAGAAACGATGATAGCTCATACCTTAAGCAAAGCTATCAGAAGCAAAAAAGATGCAATTCCCTCGTATCCAGGAGAATTGTGCAGATATGGAGTTCAAAAAGATGTGCAGCATGATGAACAGATGATAGACCACCGTAGGGCCTTTAAGAAAAACTCCGGATTGGCAAAGATACTTGAATATGCATGGATATGATCACGGTGTAACTCAAAATCACAGGAGATAACCGCCACCATTCGGAGGATAGTGTTGATAACATTTTCCATATTCCACTCATGATAAGTGTCATATAGCTATGCCGAGAACCAAATTACAATCACCAGCATCGGATCGACACATGTTATGTAATTAGCCCAAGAGAATTAGAGATGAAATAAAACTCTAGGATTAAGCGCCGGTGACAAAAGAATGAGTTAGCATGGACATGCTGATAAAAGGAAGATAGATAATGTTTCACACACGACTAAAGAGGAGTGTGGAAACACAGATGTATCAAAGAAAAAAATTCCGCATTTTTCGGCATTAAAATACCAATAGATGCGCAAAACCACTTATCAGGTAGAGATTAGCAACTCCAAATTCTGTGAAAGCATGCTGGAAGGAATAACACCCTTAAGAAGATTGCGCCTGTTAACAAGGAGTCAGATAGATCGCGTCGGTTTACAAAAGCCTGTCGGTATGGAGTGTACCAACAGTTGATAACCAAAAGGCAGATAGAGATAACATTTGGATGCAACAGATAGACAAGGAATTACACACACACACACAACCTATGGTACTACGGAACCCAGAACACGTGAATCCTAGTTTGAATTTTAGAAGAGGATTGAAAATGTTACACTTCCTTACCAGAAAAGGGTGGGTAAGAAGAAAGTGGAAGCAGTCCTACTCTCACGTTTTGTTTTTCCCTAGTATACATAACTACCAAAAACATTTGCTAGACTGACAATGACCATTTGGCTGAGACCCTGAAGGGCGGGATGGCTCTGATACCAATTGTAACTACCTCGATGAATTACGCTCTTAGTTACATGCCTGGCTGAGCGAAAATGGTTAAAATAGTACGGTGGGGCCAAGGGCCACTCACAAGTAGACCTTTCGGCCGTCCTAACCATTTTCAGAACATCGGGACAAGAACGAGCGGCATAATCGGCAGGCGAAGGGATCAACTACATACACAAATGAGTATGTATGCAAGCCACATACAACAGTCCTCAGAGCCATTCCATCTAAAAAGAAATAGAAATATTGCAACGCCATACGGCAAGATCCAAATATCCTAGATAGAGATAATAATTTAGGATAGCTCCTCATACATCAAACATCAGAGTATCAGGAAGAAGCGGAAGACAAGATCCGAGTACGGATAAGAAGCAAATCGGCATAAGATGCCACATAAATAAACACATCCTGCCCACAGATCTCACGGATCCCCGTTCCCGGAATCTCTACACTGAGTGATCGTTGCCAACATCGTCCGTCTCCTCCACCCAGTATCCATCTTGCGAATACACATGTTCATCTAAATCAAACAATTTATCGTGTGAGACCCTAGGGGTACTCAGCAAGTATTTATGCCTCTAAAGGGGACATAACCTGGGATGACGCAATTGCAGCAAAAGATAATAACTAACAAGTCTATAGATACTCGCTAACCATCCGCCTAACCAAAGATAGACGGATGTCCGTTAATTAAGAACAACAGTTATAACAGTATAATTAATAGATCCATCCTCCTTCTCGCTTACCAACGAGAAAGCGGACGAACAACCCCCCATCCGTTGGCAGTTTTATTAACCATTCCATGAGTGTTGCGCTATTTACTAGTCAGGTACTTAGTCAAATTAAAAGTGGTACTTTAGTTATACTTGTCTATGATCGAGAAACTGTGCTCCAAGTCGTCCATAATCATGACACGGCTTTAGAAAGATTTACCACAGAGGGGTGCACAAATAGCAACACACACTCGATCAACCTCAGAAAAACCAAATCAAAACCCAACGAGGCATTCACGACAAAGCGATCACAGGATTCAGAAATGTTTCAGGGGGGCACCCCACTAAGCTACCCGCAACAAAGTTGGCCGGCTCCGGAACGGACCCAGGGTTTGTGTGGACGGCGGTAAACGACTGGGAACCCGAAAATGTGACTGGGCTTGTCGATACAGCGAAAACGTGTCACGGTCCTAAATAGTACAGGTGCTCCACGCACAATCTTAAATAAAGCAGTAAAGCATCGCATAAGTACAGGATAGTAATAAAGCCCCAAACTACTTTGTGGCCCCAAGAAATAAGAATGAATCAAGCTCTGGCTCAGGGGGGGTCCATAAGGCCTCCCGGATGTGGATAGTGCGAATAGTCAAGGAACAGGAATCAAGTACTCGGGGTCCTACGGGACACAAGTGAGCATGAAGAACCAAATAGCAGATATTGCTCACCGGTGCCACTTTCATTAGTTATCCCATTACTACTCAGGTTAAGTTGTTTAGGTACCTCGTGATCCATCAGACACTCACATACCCTACACATGTTGTTCTACGACCCGCATGGCTCAAACGACTCCTGTAGTAATGGCTCATGGGATGGAGGAACAAGCTTCGGTGGGGTTTAAAAGTAAAGGCTACGCAGTACTTGAGATTCAATTTAATGCAATCGTGACTCAATGATGCAAGAATAAGATAGAGGCGATAGGTACTATATGTATGCAAGCATGTGGTAGTGCTTGCCTGGCAGCTCAGTTGAAGCGAGGGACGGATCTGGGTAGTGCTCCTGGGATTCCTGATATAGCCCCTGCTCAGCGTCTATTCGAAGAAGAACCAAACAAACAAGGGCCACACAAATAAAGTGCACAAGCATATGTATTGAAATGCGACAAGCAAACAAGCATGCCATGATGAATGATGCACAATTTGCATGGCAATAATGTAGCATGGCATGGGTGAGGTGTGGGGTACAAGATTAAAGCATTTTATTAAGTTTTTAGCCCGGTTTGCTCTCATATAAGTTGTTGTATACTTTATATTTATATGATGCATGCTGCAATTCAGAACTTGGAATGCATAGATAGAACGGGTTCGTCGCGCTGATCGATTTAGACATATTATTTGTTAAATTTGGAGTTATAAAACTTAAGTTATTAATTAATTAAGAAAAAAGGCATTTTATTGTAATTTTAATCATCTCGAAAATTTAAAGTGTTCAAACATTATATTTAATAGCATATTTGAATTCCTCACATTTTTCTAATTCAAAAACATATATCATTTGTATTATTTGGATTTATAAAATTAAAGTTATTTAAAAACAGATTTGAATTTGAATTTAAACAATTTCTGGAAAAGTTTAAATAAAAACGGAAAAGCAGAAAACATTTTATACTCAGTCAGACCCAGCCCAGCCGCCGACGGTGGGACCCGGCATGAGGCGTTTTTGCACCTCAGGATTGCCTAGCCGATGTGACTGCCAGGTTGGACCAGCGGGTTTGGGCCCATGTGCCAGCGGCTGAGCCCCTTTGAGAGGCAGGTTAAGGTTACGAAAACCGGAGTCCTTTTTGTAAAATGCCCACAGGCACAGACAGGTGCGGTCGGTTTGGACCGCGGGTTGACGAGACAAAAAGCGCAGGTGGTATGTGAAAAAGGGCGGCGTCTACTGTTTATCTTCTTCTCGTTCTGGCGAATCGGCCAGACGCTGGCCAGCTTGTGGCGAGGGGGCTCGAATCGGGGCCTGGGCACGGGCCTGGAGGCGGTGAAGCTGGGGGCTGGGGGTTGTTGTAAGGCAAGGGGTAGGCGGCTAGATAACGCGGTGCGGCACGGGGATGTGTAGATGCAGGCGCGCACAGAGAGTGTTCGACTGAACGTCCGGCGCGACCAGGACACGACGGCGATGGCGAGGATGTCAGCAAGGCGGAATAGCTCACCGAGGGGTGGTCGGAGGGGTCGGATCGAGGCGGGGAGCTACGGAGCGGCGAGGTTGTAGACGAACCCTGATCTAGGGTTTACGGCGGAGCAGCGAGGGTTCTGGTGGCAGCAGGGCGTCGTCTTCTCGCTAGCGTGTTCTGTGCGAAGCAGGGGATCCCCCTCGGCTACCTCGACCACCTCCACGTCTCGCACGCCTGATAGCTCGAAGGATCGGTGTGGTACTGACGGTGGACGCCGGCGAGGTGAGAGGAAGGTGGCGTCGTGGGGAAAAAGGGGAAAGGCAGGGCTCTGGGGTGGATCTGGCGATGCTAGGGTGCGTGAGGCGAGGGAGTAGATAGGGAAGGGGAATGGGGTGACGTGTGGGAGCGGGGTAGAGATAAAGGTGGCTTTGGCCACCTTTCCTCCTCCTCTTCATGTGCTCGAGCTGGGGCTCGGCTTGTCTAGGGCAGGGGCATGGCAGGTGGGCCAGCAGAGAGGGGGAGGCCAGGCTCGGGCTGGGGCCAGCGTGGCAGGGAGCGAGGAAGAGAGAGGAAAGGGGATGCTCGGGTAGAGCTAGGTTAGGAGGGGTAGTGGCTCGGGTTAGGCTGGTGCTAGGGTTGGGGTAGGGGGTAGCTGGGTTGGGGCCAACATGGTAGAGAGAGGGAGAAAGAGAGAGAGAGAGGTGAGTGTTAGGGTAAAATAGGTTTTAGACTAGAGCTAGGTTTAGAGAGAGAGAGGTTAGAAAAAGGGGTTAGGGTTTAGTTAGGGTGGTTCGAGTTGGTTAGGGTAGAGAGTGGGGTAGATCAAGGGGTGGTGGTGATGGCTTAGAGAGGAAGGTGAGGGATAGAGGTGGGCATAAGATATAACCTCAAATGATCATGCATGGATGAGGTGATGGTTTAAAAGAGGGTAAGGCTTGATACACATGATAAGGACAAAGAGCAAGAGGAGGAGGTGTAAGAGAGAGAGAAAGAGATGTTTAACAAAAGGGAAGATCCACTTAAAACCAAAGGGAAAAACAAAAGGGGAAAAGATGGTGGTGAAGATTTGCATGGCCCATGCATGTGTAATAAATGCCATGTTTTATTCTTGTGACAACAAAATAAATATCCATGGGCTTTATACATATGCATTCCAAAATATGGTCGAAGGCCAAGCTATAGGAAAAGATAATTGGATTCATCCCAAACCACATGAGCTAGAGTAAATGCCAAAAAAAATAAAAGCCCATGGTAATTAGGGTGGTGGAATTATAAGGTGGTGACCAAGAAAGATGGTGGAGTGGAATAAAAGATATGCCCCCAACTCAATTTGGGCATCAAGCATTTATCAAGAGTCGGATACAATTTATCAAGAGCCAAATACAATTAATAATGCATATGAGAGAAGAACCAAATGGAAAAGGGTTTTATATGATGCTCAAATGCAAGGTGGCATGATGACATGAGCATGATATAATTATGATGCAACAATTATATGTAGGAAGTAGCATTCATATAGACTAGGCTAGTAGCATTGCAATTGTTAGACAATTGGGATGCTACAGTAACCATGTTCAAAGACGAGGACCGTAAGTTAATACGCTCGAGACGCATAACACTAACTCCGACTCAAAATCCCCTAACCCTACTCTCCCGAATATCGTGACGAGATTCTTTTAAGGGGGAAAGCTCTATAACATCCCAATTTTAGCAACCCTAGTTAGTTATCCGGAATGCAAAAATCAGGGGGAACAAAAACTTTTTCTTGTTGAATGATGTAGTGTTTGCTTGATTGCTTGCATGTGCTTATGCTTCTAAATGTGCAACAAATTATATACTTCTTACCTCGCCCTCAGTTGACAAAAGCTATTTAACAAAATTGTCTTGGCTCATTCTAAATATTCTCAAATGTTCTAGCATTTCAAAACCTAAGCCAAGATGCTTATATAACCAAAACTATTTTAGTAGCTTCTATTGACAAAACTATGGAGAGTTACAATCTCCTTATGTTTTCAAGACAAAACCTTCAACTACTCTTACCTCTAGGTTTTCCAAAACCTTTTATAAAGCTTTTGAATTCTACTCTTGGTAGAGATACCAAGGACTCTTACCTTATTCAAACTCCAACCTTTAAAAATGCCCATCCTTATCTCAAGGTAAGGTTGATGGTAACCCTAGTAGTAGTTGATTGCTTGTAAGATGACTTGCCTTGATCTGTTAAGATGAATTGCCTTGATCTGCTATCTAACTTGCTTGCTTAGGAAGTAGTATGATATACCCTAGGAGCTCATCATCTAGGATAAAACTAAAGTAAGTTTATAAACCCTAAGCTTACCCTTTCATCTTGTCACTAAAGTGACTATCTAATCCCTTAACTAGATCACCTGTGAATTCATTCATTCTAGAAGCTTCCAAGTCTATGAAGACCAATATCAAGCATGGATCCTTCCTACTCCATCTACACTTCAACCTCATCCATTTGATGATGATTTGGAACCTTGCATCCTATCAAAATCGTCCCCTCTTCTTCTCTAGTCAAAATCTCCAATTCTACCAAAAATGACTAAGTCTAGAAATCTGATATCAATATCACTTCTTTGAGTCTCCCCCATTTCTACTCCTTCTACATTTTTGGAAATGCACTTGAAACATCTTCTAGACCATCTTAAGTACTAACAAGTCCCTCACTTGACCTTGGCTAGATCACCTTTTAACCCACTTGTTCTTGATGGTTTTATAGGCAATAAAATATTAATTCATGCAAATCTTGTCAACATGCCTACTTTAGAAGAAGCTCACATCTTCATACTATCATCTCTTGACCAACCCTTGGTACGGTTGTTCTCTACTCCTGAAGTTTTATCAATCCCTACTTCATGTGTGCCAATTGTATCCTCGTGCCTCAAAAACCCACATGGTTTTGAAGGCTATTTGATAATCTGCATTGGCAGGCTTATTTTATTCAAAGTGTGAAATCAATTCTTGGAGCACTCAAGCATGATCAAGCTAAACTTATGATACCATGGTGATCTACTTACCTTGGCATATCCATCCATATAGCCCATGTTCCAAGGGAAACCTTGAGCTCCAAGATCCAACCATATTTTGATGGTATAAAAGTAATAGTGCCCAAGATCCTTTATCCCATGTATCTCCTCCAAATCAAATTGGATTTCCAAATCAAGATAATTCAAATGGTAGATACAACCTGTGGAAATCATATACCTTGGATATAAAAATTTATCAAATATTATCCCTATTTCTTCTGGCCCAAAAACAATTAAATCTCTTTAACTAACAAAAACCTCAAAACTCCTATAAAGGAAAGTTTGTTTTTCTCCAAACTAATTTGCCAACTCAAGGCACATTTGATGCCTATATATCCTACCCTGTCTTCCCACCTCAAAAATAAATATTTTTGAGATGCTTTATTATTTCTTTTTTTCCTTTTTAAATGGCAGAAACATGAAATAATTGCTTAAAATACTTTTGTTTCCCCATAAATTCCAGGAAAATTCTCCTAAGTGTATAACCATAGTTAAGACCTTATCACCTCAAAAACCAACCTTGTCCAATTCAAAAATATCAAATTAGCTTCTGAAAACCATTTCAACACTATTTGAATAAATGATTTTAAGTGGACTAAAAATCCTTGGAAAAATCTCAAATAATTCCAAGAAGGATATCGGGACCATACCTATCCACTAGTATCAATGCTCTATCTTTCCCTTCTCATAAATCAAGAATTGCTTCATGACCCAAAGTTTGCCCAATATTTTAAATCATTCAAATTATCCTTTAAATCACTTCAAACCCTCACCAAACTGGTCCAATACTACTCCACATCACCCTAACACTCCCTGGTCGTGCACACTATAGCACTACTATAGATATGCCCCCCTTATCCTTAGTGCTTGGAAGAAATGCTAGAGAGAGACATACACATAGAGCCAAACCTTGCTCACTTATTGTGTTGCTGCAGCCCTCCCTCCTCTCTGCCATGACCAAGAGCCGCACTACGCCTCTCTCCACCGCCTAGCTTACCCAATGAGCAAGCCTTGGACCAATCCCTAGCAATTTGTGCACTTGGTGCACCATACAACCTTTCCTCGAGTTAAATAGGGCAGAGGCTCCCCTGCCTCTCATTCGATCCTCATTTGCTCCCTTCCCTTCCCACTTACCCCTCCAGAGCTCCACCCCCTCTCCCTTGCTCTTCCCGGCCCGACAGAAGGAAGAAGAACTAGCCTCGGCCTCGGGCAAAACCAAGCGTAGCCTCTCCCCCCTTGCTCCCCTGGTCCTGCATGTTGTCGTCGGATTGATGACAAGTACGCCATGAGGGGGTCCTCGAGGCGTGTGGAAGAGAGGGGTGTGAGACGTACGGTGTTCCGGGACGGTGAGCACACAAGTTTTCCCAGGTTCGAATCCGCTGGCTTTGGACGGATCCTACTCCTACTAACAATCCAGTAATACAGCAGAGCCGGAATATGGATTACAAGGGTTTCGCCTATACGAGTTGAGATTGTAGACTATTGTGAGGGTGCCCTAAAGGGTCTCCCTAGGACGGATTATATAGATATCTGGCCTAGGGTTTACAAGAGAGATCTATCCGGCTACGATTAAGAGTCGGTTATAGAGTACATCTTGAACTACAAGTAACACTACAGGCCTATGTCGGTGAGTCTTATGGGCCTTCCCCTAGCCGGACTGGACTCCGTCTCTTCTCCCTGACTGGGCCACCCGTGAAGAAAATCTCTAACCCAAAATGGGCCACCCTGGTCAGTGAGGGACAGTGAGGATACCCGGAAAGTATATCCCCAACAGTAGCCCCCGGAAGCCTCCATGATCCAAAGTCAGATTCCATCATCGTCTAGCTTGATCTTCGGCTTGCAGAATCGTGAAGGGTTCTTGAAACTTCAAAAAAGAAAGGATAGGATCTGAGTCTCAAGTGAGTCGGACCTATGAATACATTATTCGGGTTTCCAGCTCGAAACTCAAACTAAACCAGAACTTGGTCTCTAACGTAACCTGACACCAGTCATGGTCAAGTCACATCACTGACAGACATTCCTGTCAGCACGACCGTTGGTGGGTCCGCCTTTCGTGGAACCGAGGCACCGTTTTAATGCATGCGCGGAGATCGAGGCGGCGTAATCATCGCGCGGGGGTTACCCAGTTCTTTCCACGACATGTGGCACGTTCACTGTTGCGTTTACACGAATCTTGACACGGCTGGAGGATATAATTGGTGAGGATCCTTTTCCCCATCTTCTTCACCAGCACTTGCGCCGTTTCCTTCTCCCCAACGTCTCCCCACGAACCTAGATCTCCTGTGCTCCCCAGAAACCTCCAGCGCCGCCCATCCAAGGTCACCGACACATAGGAAAAATGGCTTCAGCATCATCTTCCGGCACGGCGGCGACGGCAGCAATGGCAACGGTGGCAGAGAAAGAGAGCAACCATAGGGTCTGGATCCCGTGCATCCTTGACGGTGCCAAGCTCCACGTCGTGGAGGACGAAGGGCTCCTCCGTGCCGGCGACTGGCGGAGCAGCTTCGGCAAAACCGTCCCCAACCCTCGCAACAGCGAGCGAGTGCACTTCGGCACCCACCTCGACAGATGTTTGAGCTTCCCTCCCTCAGATTTCTTTTCTGAGGTTATAGATCACTACGGAGTTCAACTCCATCATCTTCCCCCGAACTCTCTCTTAGAGATGAGAGCGTATGCATCTTTGTGCGAGGGGCATCTCGGCATTAGGTCGAGCCTTACTCTTCTCCGGTTTTATTTTCATGTCCGAAGAAATTCCACCACTGCTGGTAATCCATACATTACTAGTACTATTAGTTTTTCTGTTAGAAGAGAGCGCGTCTATCCCTGGATTATGGCCAGTGAGTCGGTCATGCAATGGCCGTCCAGTTTCTTTTATCGTAAGGATATTCCCGCTCCCGGCAAAGCTACTGCTTTGCCAGCTTTCATCGATGGTGCCGCCACGCCCCAAGAGTCCTGGGACGCAGATGCGCTGGCTCTCAATGACGATATGCTTCTTGCCAAGAGGTGGATCGAGTATTTGATGAAGCACAAGGTCTTGAAAGGGTCTGACTTAGTTCACTACTGGGTGGTACGCCGGATCCAGCCTCTCCAACATCATGGAGACCGGCTTATGCACTCCATCACGGCGACCAAAAAGGACTCGCTCCGAATCTGCTCCAAGCCTTACACGGATAAAGATTATGTGTGTCAAATTAAGTGGCTGATAAGGGAGCAGATCAAGAGGAAAATCCCGGAGCTATCCTTGGACATGCATACGGTAGAAGATCATGTAGTGCCGATAAGTTTCCAGCAGTAACTTGATTCATGTGTTCATCTTTTCATTGTTTTAGCAATACTGAAATATGTTGTCTCTTTTTAGCTTGCTGACCTCCCCGAGTCGGAGCTTGCTCCTGTCGAGGGATATCCTCCTGAGATTTCTTAGGATGACGGAGAATTGGTTCCACTGTCGGAGACCCTTACCCGGAAGCACAAGGCTCCGACAGTGTCCATTGGCACAAAGGAGGTGCATGTTGTGAAGAGGTAACTTTCCTCACAAATTCCACCTTTGTACTTTATTCAAAATTCTTTTTCGAGATGTAATGTTCCTTGTTATATTACCTTCTCAGAGCTAAACAGCTCACCAAGGACAAATGGAAGGTTGTTGCCTCGAAGCCCCTGCGCCAGTCAAAGCTAAACTTGGCTTCTCCTGCCGTAGCTCCTCCGACTCCTGCCCCTCAGCCTTCTGCAGTGCCAGAGATTACTCCATCTCTGACCGTTGTAGAAGATCCAGCTCATTCAGTAGAGCCAGGGATCCTTGGGTCGCAAACTGACGTCGCCATGGGTGACTCAAGTCTTGATAAGGGTGAACCCTCTTCGGGTAATGATCCCTCAATGTTGACGTTGCTGACAATCTCCTCAGCAATCCGGGTCTTGCCAAACTTGGCCTTTCTCGGAAATCTGCGGAGGAGATTCAACGGCTGGCCCGGTAATTCCTAGAAATCCAGGCTATTACTGCTGAAGAAGAAGCGCAATAATCAGAGGACGTCAAGTACTCTGAACTACTTGAACAAGTCCATCTTCGCGACGATAGGCTGAGAACTGGCGAGCTTCCAGCACCACCAGTGATCCCGCTCACCCTCACCGAGAAGGTTACTACAGAAGTGAACAAGAGTTTGAGCAAACTCACTCATGAACAACATGTAAGTCGGAATTCCAACTTTTAGTTTATTCCATATCATATCTTCTAGCCCCCAAGCATGAAGTTGGATAGACAATCCGGATTTATGTTTCTGTAGGATGCCAAAGAATGAACTAGTGTAGCCCCCAAGGCTCGTGCTGATATTAGTAAAAAAATATTAGCCCGAGTCTTTAGTAGACTTCTGACTCTGGGTATTCTTACTTACAGAAAGTTAATTCATATAACCAGGAATTATTGAAGAATATTTTTAACAAGCGGAGAGAAATCAGAGCTCTATGACTTGAAAATGCTCAACTGAAAGTATCCAGGGATGAGGCTGAAGGTAACCATTTCAGTACTCAAACCGTGCCTTTTATTTCATAGTCGAATTTTTGTTCAACTATTTTTCTTTTGACTACAGCACTGGTAAAACAGTCATGTGCAATGATCGAGGAGGCCGAGAATCTGAAAACCCTGGAGGTGGAAAACAAGGACCTCCGCCAAGAGCTGAATAAGCTTAAGAAGGATCATGAGAAGAGCATTGCTCAAGTTCTCGAATCCTCCTCCATGGCCACCGAGGAGCGCGATCGTAAGATTGTGCTCCAGGATAAGAAAATCTCGGATCTCAGCAATGAATTGTTCAGAGAGAAGGATATTGCCAAGGCAATCCGGGCTAAACTCTAGAGTCTTCGGGAGGAGAAGACCAAAGTCGACAATGTCATCTTCAGTATGTTTCCTTCTTTCTGACTTTTCTGCATCTTCTGACTCTTTGGAGTTTGAATTTATTTTATTAACCCTTTTGCATTACATGCGCGGGTCCTCTAAACTTAGTGGACTCAGCCTCTGCTGAATCTCGCACTAGCCGGCTTACACAAGTCGGCGATTTGCTTCATGACTTCCGCCAACCCATTGAAGATATTGGCGAGGTTCTCGAGGTTCCGTACATGCATAGCATGTTCGGCTTTGAAGTGCGAGACAAAGCCAAGGAGATGCCGCAGCTTATCCAGGACTAGAACATGTCCTATGCAGGGATCGCGGCGCAGAATGCTCTTACCATGGTTATGAGCCACCATGGAAGCATGGAGATCTGGCAAGTGACTAGAGGGTATTCTACTGTGGATGAAGACGGTTAGGAGCAGGACATCAAAGCAATCATGGACTCCTGTGCCGGATATGGGTGCCACGTAGCTAACTTGACCAGCTACGATACTCCCTTCTTCACTCGCGTAGAGACGCCGCCTCCACCCGCCGAAGAAACTGGTGAAGTTTCCGACGATGAATAAACCATCTCGGATTTGAATGTCTCAGAAAGATATCGAGGCGAGGCTAATGTCTCCAGTGAGCCGGTAGCTCCTTCTTCTTCCCCTGCATCGTAGAGCATCAGAACAAACAATGTATTATTCTGAAAACAGTTAGGGTTGTAAATCAGAAGTATGATACTTTTGCTAGTGCTAAGTTTTATTTTATCTATTCAGCACTTTTGGCTTTATAATTTTCGTGCCTGAAATGTTTACATAAGCACTTTTATGTTTTTTGTCTGTACTTATCGTTTATCTGGACTTCCGCCTCGTCCCTTTCGTGAGCCGGCCAACCTTTAGCACGGAAACTTTGTCGAGCAATGGAGCTCAATTGCTAAACTAGTTTAAACTCGGAAACAAAGCTGGCTTCCAGTACCAACAATTCACTACCCGGAAAATGCCCGCATCTAGCAATCAGACAAATAACCAAAGTATAGACTAGAAACTTTAGATTTATACCCGAAGGTAGCATTTTTAGAATCAAAAATCTAAACCAGAATAAACATGAGCATAAAGTACTTTCAAGTATTCTGGGATTTTCGACTGTGACATGATCATTCGGAAATAAGATGGTAAATAACTTCTCAGAAAATTTTTGAGGCAACCAATACTTTATTTCTCATTGAACATGTACACATATATGATTACAAAGAAAGATAAACTAAGAATAAAAGAGACGTAGCTGAGCAATATTCCATCATCTATCTAATTCTTCCAGGTCTGTGTTGCCTCCAGCTCTCTTTCTTTTCATAGTAGCAGGTCTTTCTTTGACTGGCCGCATATCAGTTAGATAGTCAGAACCATTGTGCAATACTCGACTAACTAGAAAAGGCCCTTCCCATATTGGGGAAAGTTTGTGCTTTATTTTCTGCACAAGTCGGAGAACCAAATCGCCCTTATTGAAAGACCGGTTTCTGACTCTCTGGCTATGATACTTGCGTAACTTCTGCTGATAGGCTGTTGATCTCATCTCAACAACGACGCGAACTTCTTCGACTAAGTTGAGATCATTTTTCAAGAATTTTCGGCATCCTCCTCAATATACGTGGCATCCCTAGGAGAAGTGTGAATTAAAACACTAGGAAGAACTGCTTATGCAGCATAGACCAAGAAGAAAGGTGTGTATCTAGTTGACCTGTTCGGAGTTGTTCGTAAGCTCCATATTACAGAGGGTAATTCCTCTGCCCAAGCCCCCGCAGCACGTCGTAGTAGTGCTTCGAGTCTTGGTTTTAGGCCTTGTAGGATTAAACCATTTGCTCTTTCGACTTGTCCATTAGCCTGCGGATGTGTGACTGATGCAATGTCAAGCCGGATATTTTGTTCGTTGTAGAATTCGGCAAGCTCTCCCATAGAGAAATTACTCCAGTTGTCCGTGATAATGCTATGCGGATAACTGTATCAGATTATGACATCCTCGACAAATCTTCTAGCTATTGCTCCATCACAACTAGTGACGGGTTTAGCCTCAATCCATTTTGTGAATTTATCCACCATCACTAAGAGATGAGTAAATCCACTTGGAGCCCGTTTAAATGGTCCTACCATGTCAAGCCCCTAGACCGCGAAAGGCCATGTTATAGGTATTGTTTGCAGCTGATCAGCCAGAACGTGAGCTTATTTGGCGTATTTTTGGCAGCCCTTGCACGCCTTGACCAGCCGTTCGGCATCTGGCTTGGCTGTAAGCCAGAAAAAACCGTGTTGGAAAGCTTTTGCCACTAGAGGTTTGGTTGCAGCATCATGACCACAGTCGCCTTCGTGGATCTCTCGTAAGATTTCCACTCCTTCTTCCGGAGATACACAGCGCTAAAAGACCCCAGATGCACTCCGCTTATAGAGCTCACCACTAACTATAGTGTAGGCTTTTGGTCGTCGGACGATTTGTCGGCTCAGAACTTCGTCTTCGGGTAATTTTCTATCTACCAAGTAATCAAGGTAGGGTTGAGTCTAGCTAGGAATCACAGTGAGAACTGCTACTAAAAGGTGAGTCGGATTTGATCGGATATTCCTCATCTACTCTCTTTATAGAGGGAACTTTGAGGTGCTCCAAAAATGCACCATCCGGGACCTTTTTCCGTGCAGAGCCTATTCGAGATAGTGCATCTGCTTCCTGATTTTCTGTTCGAGGGATGTGTTGAACTTCAAACCCTTTGAACGATTTAGATAGTTCGTCCATGACAACCCTATATGTTGTCATGTGTTTGTTCGCATTACAGATATCTGACACTTGTTGGGCAACAAGATCTGAATCTCCATAACACATTAAACGTCAGATGTCGATATCCTTAACAATCCGGATTCCATGCAGTTGTGCTTCATACTCAGCAATGTTATTCCTCGCCGTGAAGTGGATCTGCAATACATAGAAAAGTTTTTCTCCTTGGGGTGATTTGAGTACCACGCCAGCCCCCGAGTGCCTTAGACCTGTCAAAATGTAAGGTCCAGTACTCCGACTCTGGCAGGGTCATATTCTCCATTGTCTCTGTCCAATCAGTGACAAAGTCAGCGAGGATTTGGGATTTGATTGTTGTACGAGGTTTGTACTCAATGTCGAAAGCTGAAAGCTCTATTCCCCATTTGGTGACGCGTCCTGTGGCGTCACTTCTGTTGATTATGTCTCTCATGGGAGTTGTGCTCACAACAGTAATTGGATGCTCCTGAAAATAATGCCATAACTTACGAGATAAGCCAGCTTTTGATAGTGCGTATACCGCTGCTTTGATACAGTTAAGACCTCGCTGAGATAGTAAGTCGGACGCTGCACCAAGTGTTCCTGATTTTCCTCTGGTCTCTCCACCACCATGATGATACTGACGACCCTGTTTGTCACAGCGAGATAGAGCAACATCGATTCCTGTGGTTCTGATGCTGCAAGGATGGGAGCAGATGAGAGTACTACTTTCAGGTCCTATAGTGCAGCTTCAGCTTCGTCGGTCCAAACGAACATTTTGGTCTTTTTCAGGAGTTTGTATAGTGGTGCGGCTCTTTCACCGAGCCGGCTTACAAACCGAATGACTGTGGCAATGCAGCCAGTTAGTCTTTGAATGTCATTCAGGCGAGTTGGCCTGGAAATATTGAGTATAGCCTTAATCTTGTCCCGGTTTACCTCTATGCCTCTTTGAGACACGATAAAACCTAACAATTTTCCGGCTGGTATTCCAAAGAAGCATTTCTTCGGGTTAAGCATTATGTTGTATTTTTGTAGATTGGCGAATGTTTCCTCCAAGTTGGAAATTAAGGTTTCCTTGTTTTTGGACATCACCGCAATGTCATCCACATATGCATGTACATTGTGTCTGATTTGGTCGTGGAGGCAACGCTGGATAGTGCGCTGGTACGTAGCTCCTGCGTTCTTGAGCCCAAAGGGCATCGTAACAATATAGAAGGTTCCGAAGGGGGTTATGAATGAATTTTTGACTTTGTCAGATTCCTTCATCTGAATTTGCTGATAACCGTAGAATCAATAACTTGATCAATCCTAGGCAGAGCGAATAGATCTTTGGGACAAGCCTTGTTCAAGGCAGTATAATCAACACATATCCTTAAATAAGTGGTGTCCTTTTTAGGGACCATTACAGGATTAGCCGACCACTCAGTGTGGATGACCTCTTCTATGAATCCGGCTAACTCGAGCCGGGCTAGTTCCTTAGCTATTGCCTTACACTTTTCATCGCCAAAATGTCGTAGGGACTGTTTGACGGGTTTAGCATTCGGGTGTGCATTTAGAGAGTGCTCGGCAAGTTCCCTAGGTACTCCGGTCATGTTAGATGGCTGCCATGCGAAGATATCTTGATTTGCTTGGAGGAACTTGACGAGCACGCTTTCCTATGTGCTATCTAGGCCTACACCTATCTGGGTCACCTTGGAGGGGTCATCATCCTTCAATGTCGTTTTCTTCGTCTCTTTCGATGCCTTGAACTCTGGATTCAGCTTTGTCACCTCCTTCTTCGTTGCGGGCATCTCGGACGGATCGATGGTCTTCTTGATCTCCTGGTACTCCTAGGCGTGCAGCACGGCTTCAGCAAAGGCGGCATTTCCGTCCTCCCACTCTCGCGCCTTCTTCGGGTCTCCCCTGATGGTGATCACGCTGTTGGGACCTGAAATTTTCATCATATTGTAAATGTAACATGGACAAGCCATAAAAGCGTAGTAAGCCGGACGTCCGAATATAGCGTGGTGCGCGCTCTTGAACGGGACCACTTCGAAGGAAAGTGCTTCCGTCCGATAGTTCTTTGGAGTTCCAAAAGTAACATCCAAAGTGATTTCTCCTAGGGAATTTGCATGTCTTCCTGGAACAACTCCGTGAAAGATCACAGAGCTGTAGTTCAGATGGGTCTCCGAGATTCGCATCCGGCCTAGCATTTCGACATACAAGATGTTAATGCTGCTGCCACTGTCCATGAGAGGCTTGGAGAAACCATAGCCATCAATAAGTGGATTGACGACTAAGGCATATTTTCCTCGCCTGTGCAACTTAGGCGGATGATCAGCACGGTCAAAGGTGATTGCCACTTCCGACCAGTCCAGGAATTGGGGGACAGCCAAAACTGTTGTGTTGAGCTCATGGAGAACTGCATTTTTGACCTTAGTTGGTTGAGATCCGAGGAAAGTGACGTAAGTGTATTTCTTTCTTGGGAAGTTTTTCTTCCCTTCCTGCTTGGGATTTGAAGGATCAGCTTCCTCCATGTCAGAATCTTCCTTGGTCTCTTTATCTTTTTTGGGATTCTTCTTTCCCTTCTTCTGCTTAGCCCTATAGCCAGCAGTATTGTCTTTCTTTATGTCGTCATTAAAACGACACTCGATGTTTGTGTGAGATGAGCCCCCATTGGCATCTAAGTGATGCACACATGGGTTATTGGCAATGTCGGCCCAAGAGTTGGTTTTGCCAGGTTGCTGGTCTCCTCTACCCTGGACCCTTGATGTCCCACGACCGCGTCCGCGGCCACCGCCACGCCCTCCTCATCCTCCAGACCCGAAAGTAGCAGTGACCACTGTTGTTTCCGTGTTGGGTTTTTCTTCCGAGGTATTCTTGCACTTTTGAGCTTGCTGCTTTGGTTGTTTTGCCGAATGTGGCACAGCTAGGGCATTCAGTAATCCCTCTGTGTCGTCTTCAGCATCTTCATACTTGCTCGTTGTTTCTATCATCTCTCCCAAATCAGTGACCTTGTCGCACTTCAAGCGATGACGTAGTAAACCAATTGGGAGTCCTGCAATGAAAGCTTCAATCGCAGTTTGATCGTTTACTCCCTCACAGGAGTTCTTAGTGTCGATCCATCATCCGAGGTAATATCGGCAAGTTTCTCCGGCTTTCTGGGTGCAACATTGTAGGTCTCCTACCGTACAGGGCCTCCGATATGTGCCTTCGAAATTCCGAAAGAACGCGCTTTGCATGTCATACCAGTTGTGAATGGTGTTCTCCGGAATTTCATTGAGCCATGACCGTGCCGTCTTCCGCAACATAAGTGGGAGATACTGGGTCGTGACCAGGCTGTTTCCGCCTTTGGCGATGCAGCAAGCTTGGAAGAAATCCTGGAGCCAAGTATCTGGCCGAGCTACACCGTCGTAGGGCTGGATATGTCTTGAGATAGCAAATCCTTCCGGGAATCTTGTCGCTTTTATACGTGCTCCGAAGAATTTTAGGCCCATGTATATATCATCATTTTATAGAGCCGCGCCTCTATGTTGGAGTTAATCCGGTGTCTCGTGTCACTTGGGGACAGAGATCGCCGTCCTGATTGACAGTGGTGGCTGCGGTGCCTTGGAGCCAGACTTCGGCTTCTGCAACCACCTCCTCCACCACGACGCCCTCCTTGGCCTCCTTGAGAGCCATTGTGATGGCTACTTGGTGGAGAGGGTGGAGCAGTTGGATTGTTTCCGGCTGATCGTCGGTCTCCGTCTGGAGAGTCATTATTCCAGTTCCGGGGAGGATCTTCATTATGACGAGCCCCCTGCCGGCTTGACTTGGCGTGGTGTCTATCGTTCCTTCATCCGTCACTCCCAGTGTGGTGGGGATCAGCCGAACGGCTTGTATGTCTAGGAGGTGGCATTCTTTGTCGGTCCTCCTCTCGATGTTTCTCTTTGTCTTCTTCTCTATGATCGTTCGACTCTCGCCAGGGAGGATTTCAAGGATATAGTGCAGCAATCGCTTCTTGTTCGGCGGCTGGAGAAACGTTGCGCCAGTCACGTGCAGCTCTGTGGTGCTATCCTGAAGATCCGGTCCTTGAGTGATTGTCTTCTCGATGGTCGGAACGGTGACGTTGTTCTGGAACCCATTGGGGTCTTATGTCATTCCAGGCCGGATCCATGCGACATTGGTCTGATTGAGAGACCAGTTTTCTGCTTCCGGATTTCGCGACCTTCTGCTGTTCCAGACCCTTGGTGAGTAGCTTAATGCCCAATCGATCCTCTTCCGGGCCTAGGTTGTTTGCCAGGATGTCTCGGGCTGCAGCAGTGTTTTGCACTGGTGTTGGATACACCAGATCTCCGTTACTGTCAAGCTGAGGCATCCCCGGATCTCCCTCAAAGAGAACCTTGCGTACTTATGGAAATTTATTGTCACGTGTGTGTCATTTCTGGTTCTTCTGATGTTGTAGAGAGATGAGCTTCTCCTCTTTGGCCATGCGCTTCTTCTCTTCCTCGATGTTCTTGGCTTCATCAAGGAATACGTGGCAGGGCGCTTGTAGGGCTTGGGCCCTTTCGTCCAACTCTGCAACAGTAAGTTTTGTCGCAGTAGGGATAGGTGTGGTTAATGCAGCGTCGATGAGTTTAAGGGCACCTGCGGTGACCACGTGTCCATCCACCGACTCTTCTTTGGGCTCATCTAGGATAAGTGCTCCATCTGAGTCTTCCTCGTATTCCTCGGCAATCACCTCCTCTGCTGGAAGTTCTTTTGTCGGGGTCTTGTTCTTCGTGTTCTTCTTCTTTGCCTTCTTGGCAGCACCGGTATCAAAGACGACTTTGGGTTTGTTTCTCGGAGTCAAGCTCTGATTGGTACTTTTGGATATCTGGACCTCGGGATTATCTCCGATGTCCATGGTATCCTGCGCTTTGGGAGAGTTTTCTCCGGATCCTTCTTCTGCAGCTTTGGAGTTGTACTCCTCTTCAAATTCCACGGAGAACTTTCGGAAATCCGCCGACGTCATCGAGTCATCCGAGGATGCGGGTAAGTCGGTGTTTGTTCTGATTGCCTCCAGCACCGAGTCAGCGTTGTCTCCAGCATCAGCAGAGCCGGATCCGGATCCAACATATCCGATGAAGTGTGATGTGTGGGTCCTGAGGTAGTTGCGGCTTTCCTCGTCGGATTCCTCAAAGATCCTGACGGTCTCAAGAACCTCATCCACCTTTGCACCTTGTAGCATCATGCGCCTCAACGTATGCCTCAGGAAAGGTTGGTCTGTTCTGGAGTTGGCAGAGCTGGAACCAAGGTTGTTGTTGTGCTCCTCCTGGACTTCGACCTCGGCGGGTGGATCGATCTGGGATTCTGCCTCATTAGGGAGATGCACTCTAGATTCGACTTGAACTGCAAGATCTGCTTCAGGTTTGGCCTTCTCCACTGTCCCCGCAATGGGTGTGGGCTGGGTGGGACTAGGGTTTTCTGGGATCCGGAACTCTACCGCCTTCGTGGACAAAGGGGACCCAGAAATTTCTTCTACCTCTATCATCACCGCTGGGGTGGGTGGGGAAGGTTCAGCGAATCCGATGTACACATCGATCTCGCCGAAACACATGATGGTGTAGGCGGTCATGGCTTCCCTAGCTAGAATCCAGGTCTCGTCGAGAACGGTGAGAGGGACGTCACTGACGTAGAGGATGCGACCGACGGTGATAGTCTCGTCGATTCTGATTCTTGTAGATTCCGCTCGGAACGCAGATCTGAAGCTCACTTGCCCCATGGTGGGTGCCAACTGTCATCGGATTGATGACAAGTACGCTATGAGGGGGTCCTCGAAGCATGTGGAAGAGAGGGGTGTGAGACGTACGGTGTTCCGGGACGGTGAGCACACAAGTTTACCTGAGTTGAATCCATGGCTTTGGGATCCTACTCCTCCTAAGAATCGATGTCTGGCAGAGCCGGAATATGGGTTACAAGGGTTTCGCCTGTGTGAGTTGAGATTGTAGACTATTGTGAGGGTGCCCTAAAGGCTCTCCCTAGGACGGCTTATATAGATATCCGGCCTAGGGTTTACAGGAGAGATCTATCCAGCTACGATTAAGAGTCGGCTACAGAGTACATCTTGAACTACAAGTAACACTACAGGCCTATGTCGGTAAGTCTTCTGGGCCTTCCCGTAGCTGGACTAGACTTCGTATCTTCTCCCTGACTGGGCCGCCCGTGAAGCAAAGCTCTAACCCAAAATGGGCCACCCTTGTCGTGGTGGTGTCACGGCAGATGCCATGGATAGGCTAAAGGTGGGGACTAATAGCTCTAGGGGAATCCAGGGAGGGATAGTGAGGTGATTCCCCACACAGAAGGTTTGTATTCGATTCACTTCACAGATTACAAGTGCTCCTAGAGCTGTATTGGCGAGAGGAGGAAGAAAGAACTCTCTTACTCTCACCCACAGTTGACCCGTACAAGACCCTTAGAACCTAAAACCAAACAGAATCGAGGAACCCCTTCTACAGAGGCCCTAGCCCTCCTTATATAGGAGTGGCTAGGTCTCCACTTAGGGCATACGTGGAGGCATATTCCAGGGAATATGCCTCCTCCCAAAATAGCAAATCGACCGGGGTGCTTTTCCCCCGCGTCACCCATGCAGAGGCTACGTGAGCCTCTGTGGCGCCTGCGTCAGTCGACACGGGCGTCGTCACCTCTGTCGGCCACGCTTCGGTGGTCCTGTCCTTGTTCGCTTCGCTCATGCAGTGCGTATCGGGGCTCCTTTTGACCAGCGAGATTCCTTCCTTCTCCTAGAAGCTTGATATGACCCGGATCATAGTTGATCCGGCCACACCCGTTCCTGCATACAAGTTAAATACGCCATTCCGACTTACGGCTTAAGTCGGTTGAGACCTAGTTAGGCGGACGCCCCTGGTCCGGGTTACCCCGTGATTCGGCCTGCCTTGAGGTGACCCGGCCAGCATCCGCTTTAGCCTTGCCGAACCTCGGCTAACTCGGCCTTTATACCCCGGCGTGACCCTACCCGGGGGTATCCCCCAACATTAGTCCCCGAAGCTGGTGCGGTCTTAGCTGCCTTGGCTGCTAAGGCCACATCAGGTTCAATTCTATCGAGCTTTGGATGTCATTTCTGAGTTATCTCCTTATCTCAGGTTGTATGGATTTACATTCCCTTGGCACGTTCCAAGTTTTCACTTGCTGGCCGGGTTACCATCTCAACTCGGACCTCATGGTTTTACCTTCCCTTGGCACATTCCAAGTTTTCACTTGCTGGCCGGGTTACCACGGTCTCATCCTGGTCTTCTTTCCTTCTCTCGTACGCTAACCCATGTGGAGGCTAATCATTAGGTTGCCTCATTTTAAGGGCCAGCCACAGTAACCGCTGCAGTAATTGTTAGTTATCACTGTGGCGTATGTCACGTCTGGCCTGCCTCCTCGTTAACTGCATCAATGCGACATGTCATGGGATCAGCTACACCCTGTGGCCTTCCATGTGGCTTGCTGCTGATTGGTTGACGCGGGCAATACACGGCCGCAGCGTGTGGCGCACCCGTATTACACGATCCCACTTCCCCCTCGAGGGAGTGGTTAAATAGGGGAGGGGCACACCCCTTAGGTCTTTTCCCCCTTCTGCGCCCCTCTGCCTCTAGCTCTTCTTCTTCTTCATCTTCCCCGTGACAGCGCCGCTGCCACTGCCTCTAAGTAGCAGCGCCGCCGCCGCACTGCTTCCCCACACCTCTGCATCGCCGTCGCCGCTACGCACCTCCTCTGCCACGGGTCGCTGTCAATCTAGGCTACTGCCCCCCCCCCCCACCGCTGCTAGCGACAGTGAGGGCAACGAACTGGAGATGACAGAAGAGGAGCTCGTCGTTGCCGAGCAAGAGATGGAAGAAGACACCGCCACGGCGTACCGTGGTGCGTGGGCCGGGTCCTGGGTCTGCCAAGACGACCTGGACTAGCTCTACCACACCAGACGCATTCCCGCCGGCGTCATCGCGCGCCTCGCCTCCACCGAACTCGCCCCCTCACCCAACCCAGGTGAGTATGTTGTGTTCTTGTCGCACTTCCAACGGGGGTTCGGTTTGCCGGTCAGCGATTTCTTCCATGATTGGTTAAGTACATACAAACTCCAGTTGCACCACCTTCCTGCCAACGCAATTACTTCTCTTTCTGCCTTCGCTTCCACGATCGAAGGCTATGCCGGACTATGGCCCATGAAGGAGATATGGATCCGGTTTTTCGGCCTTCATTGTAATGTTATTCCAAACATAGACCTAGAGCTGGAGGACAAGCAGCTCACTCAATTCGGAGCTGCGTCCATCTCACCCAGGAGGTTCTCTGTCTTTCCCCGGGTTACCGGGCTGTATTCCTGCAAAGGATGGGCCTGGACCTTCTTCTATGTTCGGAATGAAGGCACTGAAGATTTGATCCGGCTTCGCCCCTATGCTCCGGGTCCTCCTAACCCGGAGTTATGGGACGTTGTCCCCAAGAAGCCCACAGTATTGGCCAACCAGGTCAACAAAAGGTTCAAGGAGCTGAAGGAGCTAGGGTTGCGCAACGAGGATGCCATGATCACATTCGTCCGTAACCGGATCTCCCCTATCCAGAAGTGCACTCACAAGGTGTGCCACATGAGCTGGGGCCGCGACCACAACCGGACCTCGTCCTTTGAGCTTAGCAACACACAAATCTACCGCCGGGTCAAGGCGCTCTTCACCACCCACAAGGACTTCTCCTCTGAGTGGACGTGGGGAATTGAGCATTATTGCCGGGATAGGCTTCCTCCCGTGGTAAGCTTCGTGCCACCAACTTTCTCCGAATTAGATCTTATGTCGGTTGCTGTTTTATTTTTAACTCCGTTGTCTTTTTTCTCCTTTAGCAATTCCTTCAGCAGACTATTGAGGATGGCACCGACCCCACCCTCAAATGCGCACCTGATCGGGAGAGCTCGGACGAGGAAGAACCGGACCAGGAGATGTTCCTCCCAATGTCCGATGCGACCAAGCGACCCACCGGTAAGCTCTCTTTTATTAGAGATTGGCCCGACGATGAGGATGACTCGGATATTGAGGTGATGGAAACTGTTGACGCTGTCCCCCTTTCTTATGCTTTTCCGGCATCAGCTAACCCCGATGGGCAGATCCACGAGGACCCTCCCCTCGCTATGGGTGAACCTGTTCCGATAGCGCCAAAGAAGAGGCGTGGAGCTGCATCAAGTTCCTCCTCCGGACCTTCTTAGCCCTCCAAAAGGTGAAAGAAGTCCGGAGACAAAACTGCCTCCAAGCCAGCAGGCAAGGCCCCAGCACGAAGGGCTCGGAAACCCAAGGAGCCCCTGACCTCGGATGCGTAAGCCTCTTTTCCCTCTACAACTTATTCTTCCTTGCATTGTTTTAGTTTCTCTTCTGACATTATTTGATTCGGCAGTGCTGCGGAGGAGGTCCTCCAGAGTGGATCTAGCATCTCTTCGCCGCTCCGACCTAGCCCTTCTCCGCCTTGTGACGACAAGTCACGCCTGCTGAGCCCTATTCCAGAGGGTTCTGCGGCTGCTCCGGGTTCCATCCCACCTCGTCAAGAGGGGGGCAACCTCGGAGCAGGGAAGACGGACCCAGCCGAGGTAGCGGCATCCACCACTTGGGCTTCGCCGCAACCAGCAACTACCGAGACTACCTCCGCACCAGCACCAGCTCCAATACCAGCATCAGCTCCAGCACTAGCACCAACTCCGGCAGCAAGAACATCAGCAGCAGCACCAGCTCCAGCGACAAGAGCACCAGCGCCAAGCTCCTCCACCTTGTCCGAGTCTTCTCAGTCTCGGCGAGGAAGTACCCAGGCAGGTCCTAAGGGAAAATCTGTTGCAACCACTTCCTCCTCTTAGCAGCTCAAAGGCAAGAAAGCCCCTAACGCCACCAGGGCAGCGTCCGCCAGGTCTGGACAGCGCACCCTTGCGTCCATGCTTGCCCAGAAGCCTCCAGCACTGAAGGACGCCCCTGTCGAGCCAACTAATGCGCAGCAACTTGTTCTGCACACCAGCCTGGCCCTTGCTCCGGTTGAGAGGAGGGAAGCACATGCGAAGGGCTTGGTGGCACCCCACATGCTCAGCGGTGAGCGATATCCTCCGACCTTGATCGAGTTTATGAACAACTGGAACAAGGCGGAGTTAAATCTACGACGATCTCCCGGAGAAGTTCGGTCCCGCCTAGTTTGCTGCTCAGTTGAACACAGCCGCTAAGGCGATTAACCTCGCGGGTCGGATGATGGAGGTACGTTACTTCACCTTTTCCTTAGCATGTACTAGCGATATAACCATTAGTCCCCGAGCCTCCGGGGGAGTAACTTGTTACTCGGCCGGATGCTCCTTAGAAAATTAACGTAGCTCCTTGACAACTTCAAATATGCACACACCTAGAACCGGGTTAAGTTCCACTTGGCCCGGATCTTGCACACTTCGAATATGCACACACTTAGAGCCGGGTTAAGTTCCACTTGGCCCGGATCTTGTACACTTCGAATATACACACACCTAGAGTCGGGTTAGGTTCCACTTGGCCCGGATCTTGTACACTTCGAATATGCACGCACCTATAGCCGGGTTAAGTTCCACTTGGCCCGGATCTTGTACACTTCGAATATGCACACACCTAGAGCCGGGTTAAGTTCCACTTGGCCGGGATCTTGTACACTTCGAATATGCACACACCTAGAGCCGGGTTAGGTTCCACTTGGCTCGGATCTTGTACACTTCGAATATGCACACACCTAGAGCCGGGTTAAGTTCCGCTTGGCCCGGATCTTGTACACTTCGAATATGCACACACCTAGAGCCGGGTTAAGTTCCCCTTGGCCCGGATCTTGTACACTTCGAATATGCACACACCTAGAGCCGGGTTAAGTTCCACTTGGCACGGATCTTGTACACTTCGAATATGCACACACCTAGAGCCGGGTTAAGTTCCACTTGGCCCGGATCTTGTACACTTTGAATATGCACACACGTAGAGCCGGGTTAAGTTCTGCTTGGCCCGGATCTTGTACACTTTGTATATGCACACACCTAGAGCCGGGTTAAGTTCCACTTGGCCCGGATCTTGTACACTATGCACACACCTAGAGCCGGGTTAAGTTCCACTTGGCCCGGATCTTGTACACTTCGAATATGCACACACCTAGAGTCGGGTTAAGTTCCGCTTGGCCCGGATCTTGTACACTTCGAATATGCACACACCTAGAGCCAGGTTAAGTTCCACTTGGCCTGGATCTTGTACACTTTGAATATGCACACACCTAGAGCCGGGTTAAGTTCCACTTGGCCCGGATCTTGTACACTTCGAATATGCACAAGGCTTAAGCTAAATTTTTGTACTCTTTTCAGGTGACCACCAAGCGCCGGAGCGCTGAGTTCCAGCGTCTCCTGGATACTCATAAAATGATGCTCGCGAAGCACAATGCACATCTCGCTGAGCACGAGAAAAGGGGTAAGTTCTCTTCTTCACATTTTTCTGTTTTCCTTCATCTTTTTCTGCCGAACTAATCCGTCATTTGGTTTTTACAGCTGGGGTGGAGGCTGAGAACAAGCTTATGAGGAAGAATCTGGATCAGATTAAGAGTAAGCTACTTTTGTCTGACCTTGCTTTTCTTTCCATCTCCTTTTCTTCTTGGCTCGGCGAACATTCATACCTCGGCTCTACCAGGTCAACACGCTATTTCAGCATCTCTTGAAGATAGTGTGCCCGTGCCTGATATGATGCTGCATTTTCTCGAACAAGCAGGGCAGCATCAGGCCGAGCTCAAGAAGAAAGACGATGAGCTTTCCCTCCTCCGAACCAAGGATGACGAGATTGCTAAGCTAAAGGCAAAAATGAAAAAGATGAAAGCGCAGCACCAAACCGAGCTTGAAAAGGCTGGACAGGACTACACCGAAGAGCGTGAGCGCCTCAATCTCCAAATTGCTAAGGACCGAGAACTTCTCCAGGAGGCCGACGTCAAGCTTGAGTCGGCAAATGCTGAACTGGTGTAGCTCCACAAAAGACACGATAATTGTACCAATGAATTGACCCGGATCCACAGCCACATTTTACATAAGTTCATTTTCCTTATCCGGCATATTTCTCCGGGTTACCTCACATGTCTTTTCATTACTCGCTTCTCTTGTCCCGTTTTTAGGCAAATTTCCAGAGGGTACTCCCATTGCGAGCGCCGCCGTTGCCAATTTCCGCCGAGATAGGGGTACTCCCGTCGCTCCTGACGGTGAGGACATTCCCTATGACATGGAAGACCTGTTGGTCAGCCTGTCATCTCGCGTGGAAATTATCAAGAACTATGGCAAGGATCTCCTTGACGTTTCAGTCCGAGTTTTCAACACGTTCTGGCCTGGCAAAGACACTCCAGAGAGAATCGCAATTCTCGCTGAAAAGCTGACGGAAATCGAGACCCAGCTCGACCTTTGGAGGGAGTCCGCTGGACGTGCTGCAACTAAGACCGTTCTTCACCACATACTCACGTGGTATGAGAAGATCGACCTCAACCTCCTGACGCGCCTGCACACCGGATCCAAATGGACCAATGACCCGGAGTGGGTAGCTCGGCGCCAGGCTTGCGCCCATAGCCTTATTGAATACGCTCCCATTCATGAATGGACTGAGGGACCGAGCTTCCTGGAAGCCGCTGGTGACGAAGAGGTTGAGAATGTTGAAGATGGTTCAGACGAGGATGGAGAGGACGATGCCTCGAATATCAAAGAAGGCGAAGATGACGCCGAACTTCCTCCTCCTGCTGCTCCTTAAGTGAGAACACTCGAAAACTTATTAGATCCCCGGTATGCCGGGTGGAATTGTATCCAGTACACATGTGATATTTTGCTACTAAGTTTCTATGCCGGATTAACTTGGGCGTAGTCCCCGAGTTTCATTTTCTTGTTCTTCCAATTTTCTGGCTCAGCTCGTGTCTACCTTGATTTGGTTTTACGACTTACGAGTCCGAGCTTCAAAAAATTATTTTAACAATACTTGGAAACTTTAGGCTTAGCTCAAAATAATTCAGCATAATAATTTGAAAGTAAATACAAGGTTAGTCCGAAAAACAAACGTCGGATTGATTAAGTTCTTTTCCTTAGTCATTTTTCATGTGCTACGCAATTCCAAACTTGTTCTCTTGCTTGCCATGAAGCCAATTCTTGTTGGACAGCAGCAAGTCGAAGAGTTGGGTTTTTGGTGCTCACACACTACTAATCTGAGTTAAGTAGAACAACTTACTCCAGCTGACGTATAAATAATAAAAGACAACAAATATCATTAAGGCAGTCCCCGAGTTACTGCTCGAGGTGCCAACATTTCATTGATAAGCTCATTGCCGGCATACATACCGACATATGAGAAGACTCGGATACATACACTTCTCTGCTAAGTGTAGAAAGGACGAAGTAGGGCTACATTCCATGGATGCTTAGATTCCTCGCTGGACCTGTCCGCCTTGTTCTTTTCTTGTGGCTTTGCATCGATAAGATAATAAGAATCATTGTGCAATGCTTTGCTCACAATAAACGGCCCTTCCCATGGGAGGGATAATTTATGCATGCCAGCAGTACGTTGTACCAACCAAAGCACCAGATCGCCTTCCCGAAAGACTCGGGGGCTTACTTTTCGGCTATGATAGCGTCGGAGATTTTGCTGATATATGGCGGATCTGGACAATGTCAATTCTCTCGCTTCTTCCAGCAGATCAACATCATTTTGCCGGGCCACTTGCACTTCGGCTTCTGTGTATTGGGTGACCCTAGGCGAGTCATGCTCTATGTCGGCTGGTAATACAGCTTCTGCCCCATATACCAGAAAAAATGGCGTATAGCCTGTTGATCGATTCGGAGTTGTTCTTAAACTCCACAGTACCGCTGGTAGTTCTTCTATCTAGCACCCCGCTGATCTTTGCAGCGGCTCAATGAGCCGGGGTTTTACCCCAGATAACACTAATCCGTTGGATCTTTCCACTTGTCCGTTCGATGCGGGGTGGGCTACCAAGGCAATGTCCAGCCGGATCTTCTTATCCCGGTAGAATCGTGCGAATGCTCCTTTAGCAAAAGTTGTGCCATTATCAGTTATGATACTGTGAGGATAACCGTATCTCAAGATAATGTCTTTGAGAAATGTTTCGGCCGTAGCTCCATCACATTTTCTTATAGGCTTCACTTCAATCCATTTTGTAAACTTATCCACCATGACCAAAATGTGAGTCATATTTCCCCTTGCTGGTTTAAATGGGACAACCATATCCAAGCACCATACGACAAATGGCCATGTAATTGGTATGGTCTTGAGTTCCGACATTGGCATATGTGTTTTGGTAGCATACCTCTGACAACCATTGCATTTTCTCACCAGATCTTCTACTTGTTCTAAGGCACTTGGCCAGTAGAATCCATGCCGGAAAGCTTTTGCCACCAAGGCTCGGGACGAGGCATGATGCCCACACTCCCCTTGATGTATATCTCGGAGGATGTCAAGCCCTTCTTCCGGGTCAACACATCGCTGGAGGACATTGGTCACACTTCGTTTGTATAGCTCGGAATTGATGATTGTGTATGCCTTTTCTCTCCTCTGAGTTTGCCTGGATAGCACCTCCTTAGTGGGTAACGTTCCATCTTTCAGGAATTGAAATATAGGCAGTGCCCAAGCTAGTATTGCTCGCACAGGGAACACATCCTCATCAATTTCCATCTGATCCACCGGCATAACTTCAACCGGATCTCGCTGAGCAGTCCACAGGTCTGCGAGGCGCCCCCGGTTCGCCGAGGCGATCTCGGTTTCTTGATGTAGTCCCCGGGTTTCGCGTACCACCTCCCATGTCAATGTCCATGGGCACAGCTCCGGATTCTGTATCTTCCGGGACATAGATTGAGTCGGTTCCTGGGGACGGCATGATAGATGGTTTTCTGAGGTGTTCCAATGCTACACCCGGTGGAATCGCTTGTCGGGTTGATCTGAGCTTCGACAGCATGTCGGCAGCCTCATTTTCCACCCGGGGTACATGGTGAAATTCACATCCCTCAAAGTAACCAGATATCTTCTGCACATGAAATCTGTACAGAGCCATGTTTGGATCAAGGGCGTCCCACAATCCCGACACTTGCTGTATTACCAAATCCAAGTTGCCAAAGCATAGTATCCGACGTATCCCAATCTCTTTTGCCACTTTGAGCCCATGCACAAGTGCTTCATACTCAGCGACATTGTTTGATGCCGTGAAATGGATCTGCAGCACATACTTCAGCTGGTCCTTCTTTGGCGAGGTAAGCACAACTCCAGCGCCTAGCCCGGTTTTTGTTTTTGACCCGCAAAATGCATCCTCCAGTAGTTCGGATCTGGTGGCGGTGGTTCGTATTGTACCTCGGCCTAGTCCACAAAAAAGTCAGCCACAGCCTGAGACTTGATTGCTTCTCTTCTGTCATATTGTGGCGCATAAGGAGCTAGTTCAATTGTCCATTTTGCAATTCTGCCACTTGCATCTTTGTTACTCATTATCTCGGATATGGGATCTTCACATATTACTTTGATGGGATGCTCCTCAAAGTAATGCTTTAACTTCTTAGCTGCCATATAGACACCATATGCCACCTTTTGATAGTGTGGGTAGTTCTGCTTTGAGGCAGATAATACCTCGCTCAAGTAATACACTGGCCTTTGCACCGACTTACCCTCTTCGTCGCGCTCTACCATAATCACTGCACTTACAACTCGGTTGGTTGCGGCTATGTAGAGCAACATTGGCTCCTTTGATAGTGGAGATGCTAACACTGGTGCAGTGGCTAACATCTTCTTTAAGTGGGCAAAGGCTTCATCGGCCTGTGGCGTCCAAACGAACTTATCCGACTTTTTCATGAGTTGGTAGAGAGGCAATGCCTTTTCTCCCAACCGACATGCAAACTGACTTAATGATGCCAGGCAACCAGTGAACTTTTGGACATCGTTAAGAAACTTCGGCAGTTCCATTCGTTCAATGGCCCGGACCTTAGTTGGATTAACTTCGATACCTCGGCTGGAGACGAGAAATCTAAATAATTTTCCAGCCGGGACACCAAAGGTACATTTTTCCGGGTTAAGCTTCATTCGGAACCTTCTTAAGTTCGCGAATGTCTGCCTGATGTCGTCAAGGAGCGTTTTGCTTTCCTTGGTCTTGATAACCACATCATCCACATACACTTGTACATTTTGACCTATTTGGTCATGCAAACATTTCTGCATACATCTTTGGTACGTTGCCCCTGCATTACGTAAACCAAACGGCATGGTGCGATAGCAATAAGCCCGTCTGAGGTGATAAATGCAGTCTTTATTTGATCATCCGGATTCAGAGGTATCTGGTGGAAACCAGAATATGCATCAATAAATGACAACAGTTCACATCCAGCAGTTGAGTCTATGACCTGATCTATCCTCGGCAGTGGAAACGGATCTTTTGGACACGCCTTGTTCAGGTTCGTGTAATCGATACACATACGCCAAACCAATGCCACGTTCGGGTCATCCTTCTTCTTCTCCACCAGCACCGGATTAGAGAGCCAATCCGGATAGAGTACTTCCATGATAAATCCGGCTGCTAGTAACCGAGCTATTTCATCTCCAATGACTTTTCTCCTATCCTCGGCGAAGCGGCGGAGAGGTTGCTTCACCGGCCTTGCTCCGGGTCTCACGTTCAAAGAGTGCTCGGCCAACTCCCTCGGAACACCTTGCAAGTCCTGGGTGGACCAAGCAAAAATATCCCGATTCTCATGGAGGAAGTTGACGAGCTCGCTTTCCTATTTATCATTCAACACGGCACCAATTGTTACGGTGCGCTCTGGGAACATATCATCAACAGGCACTTTCTTAGTATCCTTTGTGGCTTGGAACGAAACGCTACCATGCGGGTTACTCAACATCGGCATATACTGCTGCGTGGACTGAGCTAAAGCCGCCACCTCTTGGATTTTTCTTTTCTCTTGCGCAATCACAAGTGACTCGGCTAAGTTAGATCCGGCTGAGGCACACTCAATGGAACGTCGGAAATCTCCAGCAATGGTAATCACTCCATTTGGCCCGGGCAACTTCATCTTCAAATAACTGATGTGGCAGCTTGCCATGAACTTGTTCAATGCCGGTCTTCCGAGTAACGTGTGATACGCACTTTCCAAGTTCACCACCTCAAACTCCAGGTTCTCAGTTCGGCAATTATCTCTCGTGCCGAACAGCACGTCAACCCGGACTTTGCCTATGGGCTCACAAGAAATGCCTGGTACGATACCATGGAAAGTTGTCCTTGTAGCCTGGAGCATGTTCTCCGAGATACCCAACTTGCGCATTGTATCCGCATACATGATGTTAATGCTACTGCCATTGTCAATCAGTACCTTGGAGAACCTCACATTGATGTTTGGCCCAATGAATGTCGGATCCAGCACCAACGCATATGAACCAGGACTCGGCATAAGCTTGGGATGATCTTTGATGTTCCAGGTGATTTCCTGGTCCGACCAAGGCATATACCTCATCACCGCTGGCATTACCGCATTGACCTCCATATGTCGGCGCTGCAAGCTCTTCCTATCTGTTTCCTTAGTGGTAAACACATAGTAACTCTGATGATGCTCCCTGTATTCATTCCTCCCCTCATTTCCGGGGTACCTCTGATCCGGCAGATGCTGGTTTTCTACCTGATGCGCTGCATCCCTTCTCTCATGGTTATCATACCTCAGCGGAGGGGAAGGCAACATTAGCTGTTGCGTGTTTGCTCCGGAGAGCAATTGCTGCCGGGGTAACTCCTGCCGAGGTTGATCATTCCGGGGTGCCTGAGCATTCCCCGAACCACCTTGTTCTATCTTGCGCATCCACTCACATTGCCTCGTTGTATGACCCGCTGGGTTACTCGTATTTGGCATGTGAAATTTACACGGCTGATCCAACATTGACTCGTAAGTGTACCTCGGACGGTCCTTCTTTTCTTGCCACTATTTCTTCTGCTCTAGCATCCAAGTTTTCTTGCCATCATTCCTTGGCGTCCATTGTTTCCCTCCAGTTTTCTGACGTTGATTGCTCCCTGTTCTGGGCTGATCTTGATTCACAGCTGCAACTTGTTGCAAACTGTACCGGTGATCCGGCCTGTCATCTCTCCTTTTACCTCTGTAATCATTCCTCTGGGATGATCCGGCTCCATCTCTCAGGTAGTACTCCTCATTTGACTCGTTGGACACGAGCCTAGGTTGAGTCGGATCACCCAAAGCATATGAATCAGCAATCCGGATCATCTCTGCCAACGTAGTTAGCATTTTCCTTTGCAACTTCTGCCACAGTTCGCTTGCATACCTGCACCCCTGCACAAACCACGCTATGGCCTGTGACTCTATCACGCCCTCACA
Source organism: Avena insularis (assembly GCA_023614405.1). NCBI lineage: Eukaryota > Viridiplantae > Streptophyta > Magnoliopsida > Poales > Poaceae > Avena > Avena insularis. The sequence goes on along the minus strand of CM042690.1, from coordinate 256,308,419 downwards.
TGAGTTTCTCACGGTACACCACCAGGTCAAAAACTCTCGGTCCGTCTCATTCGGTCTTTGCTTGCACATAGCTAGGGTCTGAGGCCTATTTGGTCTCTGATACGTACTTGAGAAATTGCTGATAAACATTTCCTCAAAATCGATCCAGCAGTTAATACTTCTAGGCGGCAAATTGTTCAACCATACCCTTGCTAGCCCCTCCAACATCTGGGGTACGCACCTCACAGCCCATTGCAAGTTTCCCGTAGCAATTTTCACAGCTGTAGCATAATTTATCAACCAATCCTCCGGCTTAGTGCTGCCGTCATACGTCTTCGTGCCTCTGGGTAACTGGAAGTTAGGTACCGGTGGCTCTTTCATGATCCGGGGTCCAAAACACGCAGGACCCGGAGGACCTTGACTTTCAATCTGCTCCGACCTATACAGTCGATCCAGCTTCAACCTGGCATCATCCGGCATCAGATCCCTGCTTCCCATTCTCGACCCTATGACATGATAGTCCGGCCTTGGGTATCCTGCATTCACCATTTCCGAATCTCCATCGTTATACCGGTCTTGATCTTGTTGCGCATATCTCTGTTGCATACCTCGACCGGCACTTTGCTCTTGCCTTGGTATATTCCGCTACTGCGGTTGTCCTGCCGAGTTGCGCTATCCGGCATTGCCATTAACAGTGTTTCCTTGACCGGCATTGCCTTGGTCACGGTTACCTCGGCCAGCTTCACCTTGGCTTACACTCCGTCGATCGTCATTTCTTTGTACCTCTTTTGCTTTTCCTGCCCTTGTCGGGTCATACGGAACAATATGCTTGTTTCTCCTAGCCGAGGTTACTACCTCTTCTCTCCTAGGACCACCATGAGGGGACGATGCGGCTCCAGCGGATTTATCCGGGTTACCCACCGCCGAATGAACGATCTTGGAGGCCCCAGCTCTCTCCGGGTTTGCCCTGAGCAGTTCCTCATTTTGCCTGTTCGCGATCCGAACCAACTCATTGACCCTATCTTGCTGTCTCTGACGGGCTTCACCCGTTAGACCCTCTAACTCGGACGCAGCTACATCCGCTGCTCTGAGGTTTTTTGCCGGGGTACTGTACTTTGGCAGCCCGACGGACAAACAGTTCTCTGACTCCTCAATCCTAGTATCACCATCTTTGTTCATTTCACTCATGAGATTTCTCCCCTTCACTTTTACAGCATCTACTTTATTTGCCTTTGCGTACTCACGCAGCGTCATGTTCAACGACTGCTGAGCCGTAGCAATCTTTTTCGCTCCCTCTAGAATTTTCTACCTAGTTTCCTCTAGCTCGGCCTGTGCCTGAGACGGATCTACCACTGCTGCTACCGGGTTTGCCAAGCTATCCATAGCTTCTCTCAGTACATTCTCAGGCCTCTCTAGTGGAGGTCCTCTACCTTTCCTCGGTGCCTTAGGTGTTACCTCCGGATCTGGTGTCGGATCCTTGCTTTTGCATGCACCTGGCGCAGTCATCATCACCTCAGCACGGTCCGGGGAGCGAGTGATACGTGCCCCGTGAACCACGCTAAGGGGTGGCTCCCCTGCCTCGACGACGTGCCGCGGATGAACACATGATACGTCCACAGCAACGTAGACCTTGTGCGCACCAAGCTTGACGAAGCAGCCAGCGTTGTCGCTGACGCAGTCCAGCGCTCCAAAGCGTTGAACGAGCCCGGAGACGATGCGTTCACCGGTGCCGATGAGGTTTCCTGTTCGGATCTTCACCCCTGCTAGCGCCGCTAGCCCCACGGTGGGCACCAACTGTCATGGTGGTGTCACGGCAGATGCCATGGATAGACTAAAGGTGGGGACTAATAGCACTAGGGGAATCCAGGGAGGGATAGTGAGGTGATTCCCCACACAGAAGGTTTGTATTCGATTCACTTCACAGATTACAAGTGCTCCTAGAGCTGTATTGGCGAGAGGAGGAAGAAAGAACTCTCTTACTCTCACCCACAGTTGACCCGTACAAGACCCTTAGAACCTAAAACCAAACAGAATCGAGGAACCCCTTCTACAGAGGCCCTAGCCCTCCTTATATAGGAGTGGCTAGGTCTCCACTTAGGGCATACATGGAGGCATATTCCAGGGAATATGCCTCCTCCCAAAATAGCAAACCGACTGGGGTGCTTTCCCCCGCGTCACCCATGCAGAGGCTACGTGAGCCTCTGCGGCGCCTACGTCAGTCGACACGGGCGTCGTCACCTCTGTCGGCCACGCCTCGGTGGTCCTGTCCTTGTTCGCTTCGCTCATGCAGTGTGTATCGGGGCTCCTTTTGACCAGCGAGATTCCTTCCTTCTCCTAGAAGCTTGATATGGCCCGGATCATAGTTGATCCAGCCACACCCGTTCCTGCATACAAGTTAAATACGCCATTCCGACTTACGGCTTAAGTCGGTTGAGACCTAGTTAGGCGGACGCCCCCTGGTCCGGGTTACCTCGTGATTCGTCCTGCCTTGAGGTGACCTGGCCAGCATCCGCTTTAGCCTTGCCGAACCTCGGCTAACTCGGCCTTTATACCCCGGCGTGACCCTACCCGGGGGTATCCCCCCAACAACCCTGGTCAGTGAGGCACAGTGAGGATACCCGGAAAGTATATCCCCAACACATGTCCCTCTCCCGAACTCCCCTTGCTATTCTGGTTCTAACCTTGGCTTTATTTTCGACATGCAGCCACCGCAATAGCCTCTCCAGTGAGCTCCGACGAGCTCCATTCGGGTGTCGATGTGTGAGCCGTTCTTCGGAAGCAAACGGCATCGTGCCGCACATCCCCAGAGTCGCCGTCGTCACCCGCGTCCCCCTGTCGCCTCCATGGTCATCTGTAAGCTCCCAGTGAGCCTCCCCCATGTACCCCTCCCTCCCCTAGGGTTTCCTCTCGTCGCCGCCGTGATAGAGGAGGACGATGGCCCCTCATCGTCGATCCATTTCTAATCAGATGGTGCAGGGCTGCCTATACCCCTTTGCCCTCCCCCTCTCACTGACCGGCGGGCCCGTCCCCGGCATTTCAAACCACGGCTCCTGTGCACCCTCGCCCGCGTGTTGGGCCAGCCGACGCCACGCGGCCCAATCGCCTGCCAGATCCCAGCCTGCTAACCTTTTTCTTTTATTCATTTTGTCTAGAGCCAGAAATTTGGCCATCAGTTTTAATCATTTTGAAAATGGAAAACAACTCCAATTTCCCATATCTAAATTTCCTAGGGTTTCTAAATTTCTCTATCAACATGCAGTACTCCAACTTCACCAAAATAATACCCATATTAATCATAATAAAATACCTACCAAAATGTATCCATTTCAGCAATAAATTCTTTCTGCAAGTTTTACAACTCCAAATGGAGTAAAACCATTGAGTAATGAAAGGTATAGATGATACCTTGCCTGTCCAAGTGGCACCATCCTAGTTTGTTTCCTGGTTTGCCCATAATAATAATAAGCCAAAACTGCCATTGGAAAATTCTTGAGGCCAAACCAAAATTGGTATTGATCAAATTCCAACTCCAAGTGATTTTGTACATTAGTACCTATCAAAACCTAGGGTATCACTATTTATTGATCCTCTTTTGAATTTAAATGAATTAAATACTTCTATACATGGTTTTATCACTAAATAAATCATTTCAGAAGCTTATTAACTCCAAAAATAGTGATTCCAATTTCTACTAGAAGGTATTCGTAATACCTATCCAATGTCCTTGACCTCATTCTGTTTGGAACTGTAAAATAATTCTGGTTAAAAAGACAAACACTATGCATACCTGATTTTGGAATTTTCCCAAGGGCATTCTGGTAACTTTTTTGAAGAGAATCCAACACTCAGTGATTCAATACTCAAAACTCCACCAATACATCCAAGGAAATAATTTTTGGACCTACATATCTTTTCTTGTGAATTAATTACTCAAACTAGAGCTTCTATCACTAGAAAACTAATAAGAAATTAAAGCAAAATGATAAAATAGTGAAACCATTTTTGTTGGCCTTCTTATTTCAATATCTATCTGATGGTATCCTTTTTGTACATTGGTATCATACAGACCAAAGCCTTAGTTTATTAAATAATTTTAGCAATTAAATCCTAAAGGAAATTCCACAAGTGTTTTTCCATTTCTTCGAAATGCAACAAACTACACCTATCAAAACTTACTGAATTGAATGATGTGTTGTATGTTTGTTTGATGTATTGTACTGATGCTTGTATGCCTTGTGTTGATTGTGGCTCTATTTTCTTGCATGTATCCTCTTTGACAATGATAGTTGCAATTATATCGAAGAACCGAAGAAGATGGTTATTAATTGATTATTATGGTATTCTAAGAAGGGGACATATATTGCCAGATTCTTGATTATAGGCAAGCCACCTTCTTGATCATAAGCCTTGTCCTACTGTTTTACCTATGCATGTTTTACCTACTATTTTATGAAAGGTGCATTGCTTTACTATATGATGATGTATATCTGGTAGTGTCTTGGCTCCTCGAATACCATTACACCCTTGTACTGCTAAGTACAACCCCCTTGACAACACCTACTTGTCCCTAGAATGGTAGATGGTGTATAACACTATACCCCTTTGGAGACCCCATTTTAGCCAAAGCAAAACTAGAGGATGGGAAGACCCGTGAAAAAGTTTTACAAATGTTTATGGAAAAACCTTGGTGAGGTTTGACCTACCAAGAGAAGTTTGAGAAAAGAAAAAGGGTTTTGTTTTAAAAAAATGAAGGAAAGATGGAGGGAAAAGGTTTACAAAAATGCACCGGTTCTTTGCAGTTTTGCTAGAACAATTAACCCGTGCAACCACACTAATCTGGAATGGGACAGGGCTGGATTTGATGTTTGTTTATTCCGGTATAAACTGCCTCCCAACGACTATAGGGGATATAAATCCCTGGAGGTTGGGCCTTCTCTGGTACAACGATCCATGTAAAACATCGATCAGGAGAAGGAACTAAGGGTCTGCGGGCCTCCACGCATTACTATGAGCCCCTCATTGAAAGCGCACACTTTGTGCAGTGGAAAAAGCGCTCTGGTTGGCTTGGGAACTATATAGGGTGTCCCGGTGTTGAGGGGAACAACACTCACAGGGTAGGCACTTATATTGGAGTGGGCATCCAGAGAGTCTTGATCGGTTACTCGACCCACGATCGGTGTAGATCAGGGTAGGGTACCCGGATGGTGTGGGTAAAGTGTACAACCTCTGTAGAGTGTAAATCTATTTGAATAGCCATGTCCATGGTCATGGACAGTTGGGAAGGTTGTTGTAGAGCGGTGCTGGTTTTATTTTCAAAAAGGATTTCGGAAAAGCGATGGCTTTGGTAATGTTTTGACCATGGGATGGTCGGAAAAGATACATGTTTTGACCATGGGATGGTCGAAAAGGAAGGAAAGGAGTTTGGTCATGGGATGATCGGAAGGATGAAACAAATGGCTGGCCCAATCCTAGCGTTTTCCAAAACTCTTCAAAATGTTTTCAAATGGTTTTACAAAAAGTTTTCAACAAAGATATGTAGATGCTATATCTACAAGAGAAACTATTTGAGAAAAGAACCTCTCTTGGAGCCCTCCTACTACCACAGCTATATTGCATATCCTCTTGTTATTAGTATTCTCTTAAGGTGGTTTGCGAGTACATTCAAAGTACTCACTGGCATTGTCCCTGGCTATTAACTTGGTCAGATATCAAGAAGATGATGAAGTTGATGTCTATGCGAGCTAGGACGTTCTCCTAGTCAGTTGCCTATAGGTTAAGGCATCGCTCGGGCTCTATGCTTGACGAAGTTCCACTGATGATGATTGATGTAGCCATAATGGCAAATAAGGTATGACATGTATCCGCTTAAGTAATGGATGTTTACTTTGATACTTGTCGGTTATGTGCCATGACTAACTGATCATGGGATCGTGGTGTATGCATAACAGGGATTCTCGGAGGATTAATCCGGGGGCGCCACAGGAAATGCTTCAAGGTAGGTGCGTGATTTTGTCGGTTGATTGAGATTTTGAATTTGGCTAGCGTCCATCTACTAATAGAAAAAAGATAGTAGACCATACATTATCTGTACAGGAATTCAAGACTGAGCGTCACATCAACTGATCATTTAGAACCATCATTTTGCACAGAAACTTGGATACCTTCGATTCACATAGTGTAGGCGGTAAATTTTGCGGCTTAACTGAGATTTTAAATTTGCCTAGCATCCGAGTAATAATATAAAAATGGTACTACCTCGGTGGAGGATTTTTCCTCAAAATTTTTGAAATAGAGGGGTGCAAAATGCTTCGGGTTCGGTTGGTTATTTCGTCACTCGATTACGATTTTGAATTTGGCTGTCGTCCAAGTTTTATTACTAGAAAAAAGGTTGTGTAGATCGAACGCCATCTGGTCAGGAATTTAAGGCGAGAGTCGCATCAACTGATGCCTCTGATTCAAATGGGGTAGGCGGTAGGTTTTGGCGATCGACTTTGATTTTGAATTTAGAGATTGTCCGAAGAATAATTTAAAAATAGATCGTTCTCCCTCTATTTTAGGGATCCAAGTCAAGGAGAGGGATTATCTACCACGTGTATGAAAATGCAGATCTCCGATACAAGAATGTTTGTTTAACATAACAAGAAACAAATGTCTGAAGTAGCTCTGATTCAAGCACGTGAAAATGGTGTGCAACCAAGGTCTACTAATTATTTAGGCGTCGGCATAGACTCTTCTACAGGAAGCACTAACTAAATGGTAGTACTAATTCAGATCGAATAAAAAGCCTACTGCAAAACAAATACTCCTACTACTGCATACTATCAAAACACAAACACCAGCTAGAAGTATATATAGAACACATAAAACAAGATTTCATCACGCATACACTACTATATAGAGAACACAATTTTATCATATAAAACAATGTTTCATCAAACACGCATAGGCCCCCAAAATGAATAGATAGCTCTAACATTCCAGCCCCTACCGTTGTGACTGTAGCACAAACAAAGGTGACGCCATAGTTCCATCAGCTACCAAAACAAACAAACATCAGACCGCAACTCAAAATAACACAACCTGGGCAAACACAAGCTTGCCCAAACAAGCCTTGCTTGTTCATCCGAGTGTTATTTTCATCTCCTTGATGTTGTACTCTGAATCAGCTGTGTTGCTGACATGACTTCCTTTTCGTTTCTTTGATTTAGCACTCTAAATCACATCGATTTCTAAAGGAAATGAGCAAAATGATCAGCAAAATCATAGGTGTACAAAAATGCAAGGGTTGCACATGAATGACTGCACTAACTAGGTGTCATTATGTAGGGATGTCAAGTACACCAACGTTTACGAGATCTTAACTTCTTAGACTTCATGTCGATGAGATATAATTTGAATACTCCCTCCTTCGACCATATAACCACCATTTCTCTATCCTTAAATGTGCAGAGTAACCTTACTGCATCTTTCCCACCATATACACATGATTTCTCAAGGCCAAGGAGTGTATCCAACTCAAACTTTATATGAGGCACCCAAGCTTCCCATTAGCCTGTTGATGATCTTGTACTGGACCACGTGTTTAGAATGAACTCTCTTATAATCACAAGGGCAACATATCCATTATGCCCCTTAGCAATGACACAATTGTGTCTGGAAATCTCATGTGTCTCATGAGGGCACTCAATATAACACAGTTTTGTTGTCACGTTGTTAAAGGCAGTTATATATCTGGAGTTCATTTTTGGCTAGTACAAAATTCCCCTATGAGAGTTGATGGCCTGCGATCAATCTTAGCTAGCATCTCAATAGGTTCAATCCAGTGCTCCCATTTTCCTAACCCTAATGAGTACCTATGGACCAATGCTTGGTTACCATTGGTTACGATCTAAACAACCAGAAATTGCTGCAATAGTGTGAAGACAATTTCCCATGGTTTCTCAAACAAAGAATTGTGTCGCTATCATACTCACATCTCCGCCAAATTGGTGGTTCTGGTATCACTATTTCACTTCCACAAATTGGATATGAGGCCTTTATTATGTTAGACCCTTGCAAATAATGAAGTAAGACCCTACTATTGCGATATCCGAGTACATATGGTTTGTAGGCTTTATGTACTTCGATCGAGCTATTCAACTTCTAGAAGATGGATTGGTCAAGATTATGATATGTTAAGAATCGAGCGTTCTTCGAGCTGTTGGTGAAAAATCCAAGTAACGGCATTCCTCTATTGTGTGATAGGGTTAGCCTTTTGAAATTGTTGCTTCCCATCAAGTCCATCCAATGTTTTTGGGCGACTAATGCCCTTAGTATGTAGGATGGGTGTGGAGGAAGCCTGACAAGAATCTGACCAAATACATCACATGGCAAGTTGTTGATTGGTGCATATGTTCTTCCACTAAAGCTGGTAGGATGATGCAAATAGCACAAGTGCATCATCAGAATTAAGGAAATACCATAATGCACAATGCACAACCCTAAAAAAGAATTAACTAAACACCACAATGCATCATATAATTTGACAGGAAAATTTAACATCGAAATTTCCTAAACTGCACACATCTTAAAAAATACCTAAAAAGCAGAGTCTGTCAACAAAATAACTTAAACATCACGAGGAATCAACTAGAGTAGTACAAAACCACCGCAAAATGCTTCCCCATCTCATAACTGGGCAAAGGGAATGAAGAACTTTTTTTTGAGGTCACCGGGGAGGATAGAAAGGCCCCCACCTAAATTTTCTAGTTTTATCATAAGGAAGGGGAGAAAATACGGATGCAACTTCAGTGACTTGGTGAACCAAAGTCTGATGGTGACTTTCCCCAAGATCCACCTTCCATCTTAGATCCAACGTATGATAGTAGCTTAGATTTTGAACTACAAAGTAAAACTATTCGAAAAATTTACATAAATTCAGTAAATCATAGGTGCCTAGGTTTGAATCCTGTGAAAGTTTCATCCCATTCGGATCACTAGTTTGTGATTAAATAGCTTTTTATGTTCCCATTACTACTAGTTTAAACTAATATCCACTTCTTCTAGAAAAACCCTGGAGCAGAATACACAAAAGAGGGAGGAAGTCATGGAGACAAGATCCGCAGAACCTATAATAGGGTCAATGAGTTCTGAGGAGATGGAGAAGGCGCCACTGACGAATGACGAGCCACGACCATTGACGCTGAAGAAGCACGACCATGAGATGACGCATTCCCAGTATCCCACGCAGGCATTGCTTTCGCAGCGGCGGCCAACATAGCCGAATTTGTTCCAGCAGCAGTCGGTGAGGATTTCGACTATGCCTCCACCGCTTTCCAAGCATCACTCAACACTACCCAAGACTCCGATGCGGTACAAGCATCGGCCTCCGTATCCGGTTCACATGTATCCGCTGGTGCTGCTTCAGCATCCACCTCTGCTTTACAAGCATCCACCAACGCAGCAAAAGCATCCGCCAACGCCGATTCCATTTCCTGGAAACACCACCACCTTATTTAGTTCGCAATGCCCAAAATAAATGCATTCTATCCTTCATAAAGCCCATAATTGTTGGAGGTTGGGGACGTACGTACCAGCGAACAGCGGTGCGGTGGTGTTCAATGGTGGACTGGCGGGGACGGTCCAGTCGAGGGACGGCGGCCAGGCGGAGAAGATGACGATGCGGTCGAGGGGCGTACGACTGAGCCTCCTCCAACTCGAAACTAACTTTCGCCCCGCTATATTTTTTGCGAACCCCACTTTTTTTAGGAGGAAACCCCCACTTTATTAATATTAGAAACCACACAACTAATACAAGTTTGTGCACTTGCGTTGCTCAGTTTCCCACCTACAGACATCAAGTTTGTGCACTTATTCATGTGATACAATGAATTGCTCTGTATAAAATATTCCAGGTGGTAAAAGTCTGCCTGTTCTATGACACCAAGATCTAGAATTTAAAAATCGACCTGAAATTCTACAATCTACAACTACAAGTTTTGGTTTACTACCAGATACATGCTTACAAATTACTCACAACTGGCATTAACATCATCATTAACAAATCTTAGAAGGAAAAAAATTGAAAGATAAAAAATCACTACAAGTTCGAATAAGATAACTGTTCTAACCAAATATAGTCACATAAAGCCAGTTCCAATATATATATCATAATAGTACATCAAATATATATATTCATGGACACCACACACCAGCAGAGCAAAAAAACGGTTATAGTACCTGACTTAACAAACAGTCATCCTCACAAGAGACCCCAAACCCTTTAAAAATGAAAGTAGAGCGGTCAATATGGTTTACAGATTTCCTCATATTTTGCAGGATCAGGACTGTATGGGCATGGAGAATCTTGAATTTCTGTTAGGGTATCATCTGCTTCTAGAGCCGAATTGAAAAGATTATCAGCTCGCATTCCCACATGTTCCAAGATCTGGTCGTACGCCTAGCCAATCAGCTCGTCACCATCCACATCGGGCAATTCGGGAACTAAGTTGTCAGCCACGAACTTTTGAAAATCAACAGGGGCATCATGAGCAACTGTAATTGATGTATTCCATCCGATAGTCAAATCAGCTATACGCTTAGTGGATTGGCCACTTCTTCCTTCATGCACCTAATTTGTTCGTCCTGGTGTTTCTCGTTCTCTTGAAGGAACAAAATCATGTGTCTATGAGCTTTGTATTTCTCTTGGAGACGAGAAATTTTCAAATCCTTGTACAGACCAGCACCATTACACCATGAGTAATATGAATAAGGTGGAAACTACAGATAACAAATCTAAAATTAAACCAGATTCTCGTTTCAAAAAAATTAAGCCAAATTCTCATTTCAAAAAAATTAATCCAAATTCAGCTGCACACATCGTGCAAGCTCCACAGTGATACCGCAAATGGCAAAGAACCATAGAGGTATATTGCCCAAACATGCGAAACGGAACCAACATGAAAAGGGTCGTACTTCAGGGTTTACCTTCTTAGCTGGCACATGTGGAGTCCTGGCCATAGTAAGTGGCAACAGATTAGAATGACTTTGTTTCTACAAATCATGATGCAACAAAAATAATCAATATATTTTAGGGAACATTTTAAGTAATAAAGCGCCATTTATCGAAAAAATATTTTTTGGGAAAAAGCATAGGTTACTGAAATTCTAGCAAAGCAGCTAGATACATAAAAACACTTGTCACTCAATAATGCCTCCTCCACGGGTGGGACATGTGCATGATGCTAAATGAAATGCAGAAAAACCAGTAAATTTTAGGAAAGAACACATCAACTTTGTAATGCAAAGAAGGATACGCGCATTAATCTGATGCCAAGGAATGGCGTGTTCCCCTTTAATGAAAAATATAATTTAAAGAACTCAGCAATGCAGGACACTAGCAAACAACAATCTGTTTATGAATGATATGCAACTAATTATATCTGCATTATTCAGCAGAGGACCGTTCTATAAAATAAAGCCAGAGGCAAGCTTACCATCCTCATAAGACTCTTCTTGGCAGCATATACTTACCTATTTTAAGTGGACCTTATAAATAATTCCATGGCTACATCCATGGTGATCCCAGCTTCATAATGTGGCATATTGATCTATTATTTCAAATAGCAATCACTTAAACAACTATCCAGATGGTTGGACTCACCGGAGATTGCGTTGATGCGATGGAAAGGTGGATGTTGCTGGGTAAAGAAGGTGTGTGATGGGGGAGGTGCACAAATGTGCAAAAAATGTAGCGATACTCGTATATAGATAGAGATAGCAGTAACACAAAAACCAAATCAATTAGTAGTAACCACAAACTCTAGATAGGCTATAAGTAGACTGTCAACTACTCCCATCTTAATTAACCTAGTGCAATTTAATGTGGCAGTACTATGAGATGGTGAGTACTAGTAAATAAAAAGGGATTACTTAATTATTAGTGGAATCTACAGCCAGCCACCAAAAGAATCATGAGAATGCTAAATATCTAGATTCCATACTGTACTTGCTTAAGAACCTAATGTCTAGCTCTAATTACCCAAAATCTAAGAGCATTTATCCTATTTATGACCGAGTGCAGTGAATTGGAGACATCCGCTAACTCTGCAGCCATCTCCTCGGCATGCATCTGATGGTGCTCCTTCTCCTCCTCTTAGAGGTCATCGCGGATCTCGAGTTGTTAGCACATCGACATCATCCCACACTACAGCAAAAGTGAGTGTGGTAGATCGACCCAGTGGACGAACATGCAGCACTCGCATTCGTAGTTGTAACCCAAGAACCTAAAGCTGAAGTTCATTCCCTTGAACGCGACGCGACGACGGGGCGCCAGGGCGCAGTCGCACCAGAGCCGGAGATCCGCATCGGTAATGATTCCATACCACTCTGCGTCTACCATCCATGTTGGCATCTAAACCTAGGAAACATCATCGATCGAGATAGATAGAATAGAGAAAACCCCCAAAAGGAGAGAACCCATCAGGTGAATTCGAGAAAATAAACTGAGACAGTGAACACTGGCATACTTACCCTAACCCGGCCACCTTGCGCATCAAGATCCCCCATCATTCGCCTAGGCATGACTGAATCCACCGACTTTGCTCGAAAAACAAGCGCTCCTTCAAAGCCTAGCATAGAGGCTTTGTGGAGAAGGAAGAGGTAGGGGAGTCGGTGCTCACATTCGCTGGCTACTATTGGATTTAACTCGACCACTGATAACTGGGGCCCACGCTTGAGAGCCCGTGGGCCCCCCAAACATCATTGTCCTAGTTTGACTTGCATTACATGTACTTTTGGGAAACAGATCAAAACTCAATAAATAAATAGACCAAATGCCCCTCTCTTTTTGCGAAAACCAACTACAAAACAGAGATGCTCACAAATGCGTACACACACTCACCCCTATGAATGCAGGTACGCACACCCTATACCTATGAGCACTTTAGAAAGACTGGTTCTTGAGACTGAACCGGCGGGGCTTGAGCTTGATGAAGTCATCATAGGCACCTCGCTATATATTGATGGGATTGTCTCCTCTCACTGCCCTCATAACCATCCTTCAAAGCTGAGCGCCAAGGCTTCATGGATAAGGAAGTGCTAGGGGGTCGAAGCTCACATTCGTTGGCTTCTATGGGATGTAACTGAAACACTAATAATGGGGCCCCACGGTAGTGATCCCATAGACCCTAGACAACGGTGACCATTACAGCTACTTTTGGAAAACCGAGCAAAACATAATATAAACAGAAGGCCCATTTCTCTCCTTTTTGCGAAAACCCACTAAAAACACACACGCTCACAAATGCATACACACACTCACCCTATGAATGCATGAACGCACATCCTACCCCTATGAGGACCTCCGAAACATTTTGTCTTCAGACTGGTCTGGTGGGGCTTGTGCCTAACGAAGTCACCATAGGCACATCGCTACCAACGGGAATGTTGCCTCCTACTACCCTTGTAACCATCCTTCAAAGCCAAGCGTCGAGGCCTCATCGATAAGGAAGAGCTAGAGGATTCAAAGCTAACATTCGTTTGCTGCTATAAGATATAACTGGACCACTAATAATAACGGGGCCCCATGGTAGTGAGCCCATAGGCCCAGACATCAGAGCAAGTGTTAAGTATTAAACATAGGTCTAAACGGTGGAGTGGGTGGTGTGAACAAAAAGATTCTTCAAGGTGAGTCTAGTGCTAGACTTATGTCTAAGAGAATCAATTGGTAGGAGGGCCCACTAGGCGGTGGATAACAGTCTGTTTTTATTTTTTTAGCATGGCTGTGTGGACCCACTTCAGTTCTAAATGCTGGAGAAAATTAGTTTTCTTAGCTACTTCTAGACACTACACATGCCTTTACTAGACATAGCTTATAAATTTACTAGCCTCGTGTCTAAGAAAATAAAAATCTGCTCCACCATTTAGACCAAATAGGAGACCCACTCATCTGAGTAGAAAGAAACAATAAAGAAAACCTTCTAAACACTAACGAGTGGGTCCGACTGCCATTTGATTCCCTTAGACATATGTCTTGTATAGATCCAGGGCCCACAAAACTTATCTAGACTCACCCTCTCCATTGTTTAAACCTAGGTCTAGTAAAAAGATTCTCTTAGAGTACACCCCAAAATTCCAACGCTGCACATGCTCTTAGTGACCTAGTTTGACTTGCATCATAGGTAATTTTGGATAACCAAGCAAAACTAAATACAAACCAAAGGCCCCTCATACATTTTTTGCGAAAACCCAATACAAAACACAAATGCATACACATACTCACCCCTATGAATGCATGCACACCCTACCTCTATATGACCACCTACGAAAGACGGTGTCTTGAGACTAATCTATGGCGGGGCTTGAGCTTGACAAATTCACCATACACACCAAGATATAGACGAGGACATCGCTTCCCACTTAAGAATAGTATTTCGCCTTTTATGAGACACCAAAGTACCAAACCTGATGGGGTTTCAGTTCTAGTGGGCTAGGGGTACCACTTCACTCAGAACCATCAAACCACGGGTTATATCGATCTCTGTATCTATTTCTTTCGCATATATAGTACATGGTACACAATTAAATAACTCGTATACAAGAAATTAGGCGAATGCACTTTCTAATCTCTTTATTGTGACCGAGCTCTTAACGAGTAGCTCAGGAAACCCTTTAACTATATTTTTTAGTATGTTAACATTAACGAGCAAAAAATGTTGCTCACATAAGTTTGTTAAGACAGCAAACCAAGCTCAAACGAGTCGACTAGACGAGCCAGGGCTCATTAAACTTGCCACGCGAGAGCTTGCCACCGCCCATTTTTAGACAAATGAGTAGACATGTGTTTAGGGTGATTGGGGTTTTAGGGTTTAGGGTCCTTATGCTAAATGCATGAACTTGGATGCAATTTTCATTTATTATGAGGTCCTCGATACAACGTGTACTTCCACCGACCGTGTTAACTCAAGCACCTCGCTCCTATGGGACCAACCATAGTTAAAAGAAAATGCAACCGCCCTAATTATATATCACACAAAGTGGACCACAGTTTATTATATGTAATACCCAAGTTTTTAGTACTAGGAATTTTCAAGCTTCCTAGCTAATTTTGCACACTTTAGAGACTTCTTGCTAATTTAATGAATTGAGGTCAACCTTAAGCTACAAGTAAGCACGATAGATTGCTCTTGAATTAAATGTCTTTTCGGAGGTAGATGGGTGCATCTAATTGTAGTAAATAATACCATCAGTGTGAGTTTTCAACTATCAGGAAAGAATATTCTCAATTTCTCGAGTGATATCAAGAGCCAAAAATTTAACAAAATTAAATGTCTTTTCAAAGTTATATTAGATCAAATTTGAACTATAAGTAAATTGTAGGTTGCTTTGAATGTTTTATAAAAAAGCTTTTGGATGTACCCATCAGGGGGTCAATGAATATATCATAAACATCTGAGAGTTTTGATGTCAGCTTCAACATCTTGCTAAGATTTTGCATCTTGACAGTTTAACATAATTAAGTTAAACTTGAGCTACAGGTAAGCATAATAGATTGCTCTTGATGAATTAAATGTAACTTCAGGGTAGATGGGTACATCTTCTCTTGTAGTAAACAGTGTCATCAGTGTGAGTGTCCAACTATTAGGAAAGGATATTCTCAATTTTCTCGGTGATGATGAGATCATTCTTTTCCGTAAAGAAAAGTCAAAGGAATATTCGATATGAATGCCACAAGCAAAATTTACATACATATATAGTGAACCAACATGTTGTACCGACGATTCCCATGTTTTATGAGTTTTCAAACTTCCTAGCTAACTCCACCTACTTGATGGAATTTATGTCGATTTGTCAAAATTAGGTCAAATTTGAAACTACATGAAAAATTGTAGGTGTTGCTCTGAAAGTTTTACGAAAAAGCTTTTGGAGGTACCCATCCGTGGGTCACAGTTAATATATGAGAAACCACCGAGAACTTTGATGACAGGTTCAACTTTTGATAAGATTTTGCATCTTGATAGTTTAACAAAATTAGGCCGAACTTGACCTACAAGTAAGCACGATAGATTGCTCTTAAAATAAATGTCATTTTAGAGGTAGACGGGTGCATTTTATTGTACTCCCTCCGATCCATATTAATGTTCTCAGATTTGTCTAGATTCGGATGTATCTAGTCAAATTTTAGTGCTAGATACATCCGAATCTAGACAAATCTGCGAACATTAATTTGGATCGAAGGGAGTAGTAAACAGTGTCATCGGTTTGAGTTTACAACTATCAGGAAAGAAAATTCTCAATTTTTCAAGTGGGATGACGAGCGGGGTAGTTCTTTTCTGTAAAGAAAAATCTAAAGAATATTGTATATGAATGTCATAAGCCAAGTTTAGAGACATTTATAGTGGACCAACATGTTGTACCGATGGTTCCCATGTTTCATGAGTTTTCAAACTTTCTATCTAACTCTACCCACTTGAACGACTTTATGTCAACTAGCACAGTGGCCCGCGCACTGCGCGGGCAACATTTCCTTTGCCTTTTTATTTTTATAATAAATTTATCAATCCTTCTAAAAACCCGTAGTTTTTAATCCAAATATTTAAGAAATAGCATTGCTGCGTAAAATCGTTGGAAGTACTGTGAAACTATTAGGACATCGAAAGTACATGTATTGCAATCCCTTTTTCCTTCGACTCCACGAATGGAAAATATACAGTCCCGTAGACCACATTATATGGCATAGGAAAGGAAAGTGTATATACGGAACATTTATGGTTATTACTCTAGTTTCCTTATTTAAGATGTTTTTAGGATTAGCACCATTTTAGTTCTTGAGCATTCACTGGAGCTTCTAGTGAAATGTTTGTCTTTGTTTATATTCGAGGTAATAATCTGCTTATTTTATGTGAATGCCAATTTTTGTTTGCGAGAACATCATATTTAGTGTGTCGTAATGTTGCAAAACAGTTTTGTTTTTTCTTCCATTTCCAGATATGTGATAGAAATAATACAGTTATATATAGCCATCACAATATTTTGCTAAGAAAAACATATGGCATGAGTGGGAAGTAAATTAATTTGTGAACTAATATTAGTATAGAATTTTCCAAAACACCCTACTAACATCCATACGTTTTGTTGAAACAATGCTTCCATGATTCCTTTGAAGTGCGATGCTTCCTGGGAAGTGCGACATTGGGCACAGAGCCACCGATCGGCTATAGCTGTTCCTCCAGTCAGATTCTAGATGATTTGTAGACGTGTAACCTGATAGAATAAAATAATTTAGAAAGATGCCCATCAGTAGTGCAAGGCTAATCAACCATGGAATGATAAAAGAACCTAATTTGGTTCTAGACTTATAGTACGAAGAACTGGTCATGCTATATCGGCCACTAAAACAAACCCTGACTTCTTGCTTAACATTGTTTGTTGTCGTCTGAAATCCCCAATTATCCATATACCAGTTGTCTACTTGTTTTAAGCAATTTATCAATTTATTTAGGATTTACCATGTGCAGTGATCCTAGACACTGAACTGATGAAAGTAGAAAGCTTAAAATCTTTGTTTAAACCGCAACCATATTTCTCTCTTTGATGACAATTGGACCCCATACTAATACTATTTCTACAGGAAGGCATCCGGTGACATGATTAAAAAAAACATAGCCACTAAAAAACTCAAAATATGATACGGTGAGCTAAAATCATTGGCTTCATTCATAGCAAAAAGATAAAATAATAGAGAAGTGTTAACTCAAGTAGAAGCCTTCGTCCACTCTGATTACTCTTGCACAACCATCAAATCCTACGTAGGATTCTAATAAAAAACATAAATAGCATATGCAAATCGAGTTCTTGATAGAAAAAATGAACTATCTTGACTTGTGTGGTTTTTGATCCTAGCTCTTTTGTGATTTGCAAGTTCTAGAGTAAGGTGCGCATATAGAATTTCCTTCTGATCCTCCACATGATCGTTCTGATGGCTCACGTATCCAGCCGTTTCCACCTCTTTTATTATGGAAAATTTGTCATAAATTTTCAAAGTTATATGCTCATTTAGGTAACAAATTCTGAACTATGAACTAAAGCTTGTAGTAGTTTTGTGAGAATAGCCAGAATACGATATAGTGTACCAACAATGAAATTCCAATGTAAAAACTATTAAAAAATCATCTATGTTGATACTACATACCATTTTGGTACTTAAATAGCAAATGAAGTTAGCGGGACCGAATTAAACTTTCATTATGAACAATACTTTTGGCCAAAATAATCAAGAAGAATGGAACCCTCGTACCATAGATCAAGTAATGGGGAAGATGTGAAGTTGTGGAGTGGAAAATAAGTGAATATATTCCATGATGCGAGAAGAAAAATAATCAGAGCAAAGAGTTTATTTAGTATGTTTTTAGGGGTTAGCTAGGTGTCAATATTGCTAGAGGTCTGGGCTAACATTTAAACAGTTAGCATAGTGTTAAAACTGTTTATCTAGCAGCTAGTACAATACTAATGTGTATGCAGACCTCTACTAATTACTGATAACAGAAAGCAAAGGACGTTGCATAAGCACTGTAGGTATATATGTTTGTTTAGAGTCTTCTCACTCCTTGCTATAATCAATTACTCTCGCTTGTAACTATGCTACTTCTAATTGTTATTTTGTTGTCCTCCATTTCAAGAGATGTTGCAAATCCATTGGTCGGTTGTGACTATTTTGCACTGCTATCTTTGTATGCACCTATTTTCGGTCATGGGAAACATTTCCTCTGACTGCAGATTTGCACAATGCGCCCACTTGATTTCCACTGAACACATGACGATCTTGGCACACGCTAATTCAACTATCCAATCAAAAAGTGTAACGTCAGAGAAATACATGCAATAATCATGTTACCTAGACTAAGCATTGAAGGAAGAAAAAATTGTGAAGAACATATATCAGCTTGTTTGCATAGTGGGGGGTAAATTCACGCAGCAGTCAAGGAACGAACAAAAAAATTGTGGAGAACTAATCATAATTATTTGCATGTAATATATGAATATAAAGATACGATTAGGATGAGTAGCCATATGTAATAAGAGTATAAGCCATGCTTTATTTGCAAACCACAAAAAAAGTAGAGAATAGAAGATATAGAAATAGTACTTAATAAAAGTTGCATACTTTTGCATCAAGAAAATAATCATTCAAGAGTACAGGAGAAAGGAAGAAGAAACTGCACGCACTACTCCTTGTATTGCAGCTCTGCTAAGGTGTAACACCCCGTCCACTCCTGGGCTCGAGGGGTGTCACTCCTGAAAGTTTAATAGGATATCTAGACTGGCCCCACAGACCAACACTAGTCTTTTTTACGCACTTTGTCCTCACTCGTGCGCACCCGGTTACCCACTTTCCGGTCGGTCACCCATTCTAGAATTGCTCTAAGCCAAGCACGCTTAATCTTAGAGTTCTTTTCGAATGAGTTTCTAGAAAAGAAGTTGCAACTTGTTGATATGGGTATCCTATCAATCCTATTAAGCCATGTGCCTGGATCTCACATACACCCACCCTTTAGAAGATCGATGCCCTCATCGATCAAGCACACCCCAGGAACGTTCCCTCTTGGCACGCGTCTGTGCGTCCAGTGCCGGCACATGTGCCATGCCGTGTCCACTCCGGGCCACACGCGCCATGCTCCACATGTCCCGCCACTGACCCGCACACACCCGTGTAATCGCAAGGGTCGGCTCTGATACCACTTGTAAC
Organism: Avena insularis; assembly: GCA_023614405.1. Classification (NCBI taxonomy): domain Eukaryota; kingdom Viridiplantae; phylum Streptophyta; class Magnoliopsida; order Poales; family Poaceae; genus Avena; species Avena insularis. The sequence goes on along the minus strand of CM042690.1, from coordinate 256,288,717 downwards.
ACCCCGTCCACTCCTGGGCCCGGGGGTGTCACTCCTGGCAGCTTAATAGGATATCTAGACTGGCCCCACAGACCAACACTAGTCTTTTCTACGCACTTTGTCCTCACTCGTGCGCACCCGGTTACCCACTTCCCGGTCGGTCACCCATCCTAGAATTGCTCTAGGCCAAGCACGCTTAACCTTAGAGTTCTTTTTGAATGAGCTTCCAGAAAAGAAGTTGCAACTTGTTGATATGGGTATCCTATCAATCCTATTAAGCCATGTGCCTGGATCTCAAATAAGGATATGCGTACCTCGTCCAGGATGGGTAGCTGACCTGATTTAGCAAAAGTGCCCCAAATTCTTCTCATGTTCATATGTTGGGCATGCTAGTGCGCACATGTTGTATTGCTGCTACACTTGCCAAAACGAACAGCAAGTTGAAATCATAATTTTTTTTGAAACGGAGGCAAAAGCTTTGCCTCATCTCATTTAATTAAGAAGGAGGTTATAACAAAGTTCGGTTACAAGCGAGCAACAAGAAGTGCCCGCAAAAATAAAAGCCTACTCTCCCGGCATGATAGATCCCAAATGTTTTGCCCCGACCAAGACCCAAAGCCTCGCCGCCTCCTTGATTTTTTGGAGTATCAAAGTTGGCAAAGTAGATATTTTGCGGAAGACCCTCGCATTCCGTTCGTTCCAAACCTCCCACGAGACTAGCATGAGGAGAGACGCCATAGATTTCCTCCTAGTGTCATTTGTGAACAAGACTAAATTGCACCAATCTTCAACGGAGTCACATAAGGCCCAACTTGTAGTGTCGATATGGTGGAGCCCAAGCCAAAGAACCACGGAGTTCCAAATCCGGATGGTGTAGCGGCACTTGAAAAGAAGATGTGCCGCGGATTCGTCCTCCCTCTTATAGAGTTGGCAAATGCCACAATTTGGCCATCCTCGCCTTTGAAGTCGCGCGGCTATCCAAACCCGGTCTTGTAGGATCAACCATGTGAAAAGCTTGCACTTGGGAGGATCCCAATTTTTCCAAACCAACTCCGGCATCGGAGAGCATACAAGGCCTTCAAATTGTGCTTTGTAAGCAGAGTTTGCTGTGTAGATCCCTGAGCTAGTAAATTTCCAACAAATGTCATCCGCCACCCCTTCCTAAAGATGCACCTCTCTATCAATAGTCCAAAGTTCCACAAACTCGGAGATGTGTTGAGTAGTGAGACCTTCGGTTGTATTTATGTTCTTTATCTAATAATCATCGGTGAAGCCCTTTTTGACAGTAAACTTCTTGCGAGTTGATAGCTCAAAGATGGAGGGTGCAATGTCCTTTGGTTTCCTCCCATGGAGCCACAGATCATGCCAAAAGCTCGCAATGGTCCCATCCCCAATGGTAATAGTGGTCGCCATATAAAATAACTCCATGTCCGCCTTATCACAAGGGTGGTCACAACCAATCCAAGCCTTATTTGGATCCTTCCATTTGATCCAAGGCCACCTCAAATGAAGAGCTCTAGCAAATTTATCTAGATCCATGATACCAAGGCCTCCCTTATCCTTTGGCCTACAAACAATTTTCCAATTCACTTTGCATTTTCCACCGGAGACCTTATCCGCCGCCGCCCAAAGGAAAGCTCGTTCCAACTTATTAATAGAATGTAGGATGCCGGGAGAGATCGCAAGAGGGGTGATGTGATGGATGGCTTGAGAGGTGATCGCCGATTTGATGAGGGTGCCTCTACCAGCCGCCACGATGTGCCTCCCATGCCACAGAACAAGCTTGGCGGCCACCTTGTCAACAAGCGGTTGGGCATCAATAGCTTTGAGGCGCCTAGTGGAGAGTGGTAGCCCCAAATATTTCATGGGGAAGCACACTCTATTGACCAGGAAGGCTTGCATGATGTCATCGAAATTTAACATGTCGCACCGAATGGGAGCCGCTTGGCTTTTGAGGACATTGGTAACAAGCCCCATAACTTGTCTGAAACCTTCAAGAATGGTTGCTAAGCTTTGAAAGTCCTCCTTTATTGGAGCCACAAATATGGCGGTGGCGTCGGCATAGAGGGAGGTACGCATAATAGGGCCGCGCCCCCTAAGTTGATGGAGGTCCCCTCTATCCGTGGCAAGATCCAAAAGTTGTTGCAAAGGGTCTATGGCAAGATCAAAAAGCAGAGGAGAGAGTGGATCCCCTTGCCGAAGACCATGCCCATGGTGAATTGGTCTTCTCGGAATCCCATTTAGGATGACCCGGGACGACGCCGAAGAAAGGAGAGCCGCCACCCAATTTCTATACCTCGTGGGGAAACCACGCCTTTGCATGAGGTCTAGCAAAAACTCCCAACTCACAAAATCAAATGCCTTCTTGATGTCAAGCTTAAGAAGGATGGTAGGCATGTTGGTGTGATGCATACGTCTCGCATAGTTGCGCACGCAAAGGAAATTGTCATGAATACTTCGGGACTTGATGAAAGCACTTTGCCCCTTTGAAATGAGCGTATTCATATGGGGAGCAAGCCGCAAGGACATCATTTTTGCGATGATCTTAGCGACGGCATGGATGAGGCTAATGGGGCAGAAGTCAGAGATTGACTCAACACCGTCCTTCTTTGGCAATAGGGTGAAGTTCGCGGTGTTGAGCCAATGGAAATCGCCGACCTGAAGGGTGGAGAAGCGGTGGATGACTCCCATAAGGTCGGCTTTGATAGTAGGCCAACAAGCTTTGAAGAAAGCCCCGGTAAAACCATCAGGACTGGGGTCTTTGTCGCTTGGCATGGACTTGATGGCCAAATAGACCTCCTCTTCCGAAAAAACATCACCAAGGTTGTCAAGCTCACAACATGGGAAAACCATGGCCTCCCAAGAGAAATCGCGAGTGCGAGGAGGCCCACGGTTCATCATCGTGGAGAAATGGTCATGGATAAGAGCCTCTTTGTCCTCATGGTCGGTGACCCAACCATTGCCGTTTGCGAGTTTGTGAATGTAGTTTTTTCTCCTCCTTGCAATTACTTTCTTGTGGAAGTATTTAGTGTTTGCATCACCGTCTTTCAAGTTTTTAATGTGGGCGCATTGCTTCTTTCTTGATCTCTCAAGCACCGCAAGACTAATGACCCTTCTCTTGAGGCGCTTGCGCAAGTCCCCCTCTTCATTGGATAGCACCCTAAAATCTTGGGCTTCATCAAGGCGTAGGATGATCTCCAAAGCCATATGTAGATGCAACTTTGCCTCAGAGGTGAAAGATCGGCTCCATTTTCTCAACCAGAAGCCCAACTTCTTAAGCTTGTGGAATAGCACATGGCAAGGTTCGAAGTGTGGCGTAGGGACGTGCCAAGCTTCATTCACCAAGTCTTGGAACCCCGGCATCTTGATCCAAAAAAAATTCAAACTTGAAAGCACGCGGTCGCCTTGGACCAACTTCCCTGGCCAAGAGAAGGGGACAATGATCCGAGAGGGAGGACGAAAGAGCATGTAGAATGTGGTTTGGGAAAAAAAATATCCCAAACATCATCCCAATATCATAAATAATTATTACTTCTTTTAAGAGTAAGAATGTGGATTGGCAAAGGACGAACACATAATTGATATCTACTTGATTTACTCGGAAGAAGAAAAGAAATACAGAGGTACACAACTTAGCTATCAGCGAAATTTTCATCCAACTAAGCATCCTTCAAAATCATATGCCTCCTCGACGCTGTTGAGATCCATAAATGGGCGAGGGCTGCGGTAGTCAAAACCACTTCCTAATCAAGTGTCTGATCCTAAGGGCAGTAAAATTAACCTTCTCTGCAATCATTAGCAAAATACCAGCTAGCATCCCTTTTGTCAAAAAATTACCAGGCAGTATGATGAAGCATCTGTAGGGCATAGAAGCAGCCGTTAGTGGGATCCCTCAATTAGTAAATTTGATGAACAGCCGTTAGTGGGATCCTCAATTAGTAAATTTGATGAAGATCGGATAAGGAAGCCGTTGAAGGCAATTAAATCTAGACAGTACATTGAAAAATTAAAATAGACGGAGCACGCAAAGGAAATTACAATGCACATGTCATTACCTGGCTTTGGGCTTTCCGGCTGTGTGTGCACGAAACCAAGTCTTAGTTCCATCGATCCATCTTGTATGGAAGTATGCCTCCATGGTGTATGCCTGAGGCAAAACTGAGATCTCATTGAGCTGATGTGCATGCACGTGGGAGGTGGGACTCGACCTCCATCGGCTGAGACGCAATATTTAATATTGTACCATTGAATCGATCTTGTATGGTTGGATGCCTCTATGGTGTATTCATAAGACAAGATCGCGATCCAATATTGTATGGCTGTATGCCTCTGTTGTATGTATGCCTGAGGCAAGATTGAAACATCACCGAAGGGATGTGCATGCACGCCAGAGACTTGACCTGGAATCGGCTGAGTGCATTGATATGAATATGGCGGCGGTGGCAGCGAGCGTTAGGGCACAGTATAATACGATGGCGACCAACATAGGTACGGCAACAGGATGTGGCGGCCAGGTTTGGAGAAAAAAAGGAAAATATAACGGTGAGAGGGCCAAATAATCCTATTGTATAATGGCAAGGGTGGGTAATTTTATGCTTATGTCTAATCGATTTAATCTAATGGTTTAGATTTTTTAATCTATAAAATAAATCGTCGGATGTTTCTAATTTTTGTGGGATTTTCTAGTATATTTCTCTTTTTTCTGGTTAACCCGTCATGTAATTTTAATATATAATAGATTTATCGAAATTAGGTCAGATTTGAACTACTATAAGTAAATTGTAGGATACTCTGAAAGTTTTATGAAAAATCTTTTGGAGGTATCCATCGGGGGTTCACTGTATAATTAATATATCAGAAACCACCGAGATTTTTGACCTAATTTTGGAGGTACCCATCAAGTTTTGACAACAAGTTCAACTTCTTGCTAAGATTTTGCATCTTGTCAGTTTAACAAAATTAGGCCAAACTTTAGCTACAAGTAAGCATGGTATATTGCTCTTGAATTAAATATCTTTTCAGAGGAAGATATAGGTGTATATTCTTGTAGTAAACAATGTCGCCAATGTGAATTTCCAACTAACTCAGGAAAGAACATTCTCAATTTCCGGGTGATGACGAGATCGTTCTTTCCCGTAAAGAAAGTCCAAAGACTATGGATGTGAATGCCACAAGCCAAGTTTTTAGACATATATAGTGGAACAACATGATGCACTTACGATTTCCCATGTTTTATGAGTTCTCAAATTTCCTAGCTAACTTCACCCACTTGAATGACTTTATGTCGATTTATCGAAATTAGGTAAAATTTGGACTACTACAAGTAAATTGTAGGTTGCTTTGAAAGTTTTACGAAAAAGCTCTTGGAGGTACCCATCGGGGGGTCAATTAATATATATCAGAAACCACCAAGAGTTTTCATGACAGGTTCATCTTCTTGCTAAGATTTTGCATCCAGACAGTTTAATGAAATTAGGTCAAACTTGAGCTACAAGTAAGCATGATAGATTGCTCTTGAATTAAATGTCATTTTAGAGGTAGATGGGTGCATCTTCTTGTAGTAATCAGCAGTGTTGTCGGTGTGAGTGTCCAACTACCAAGAAAGAACATTCTCAATTTTCTGAGTGTCATGACGAGATCGTTCTCTCCCGTAAAGAAAGTGCGAAGAATATATGATCTAAATGCCACAAGCCAAGTTTTCACACACATATAGTGGACCAACAACATGTTGTACATACGATTTACTATGTTTTGTGAGTTCTAAAACTACCTAGCTAACTCTGCCCACTTGAGAATAAAATGTTGGTAGGGGAAGAGGGCAGCAGCGAAGAGGAGTTGAAGGTGGTTTCATGTCAGAGCAAAGTTATGATAGGTTACTGACACGAGGTACTCCTGTGGCCTTACAGTGTACACTCGACTACTAGTAAATTTCAGGACCTATGCATGCAAAACAAACCGTGTGTTTCCTCTCCTTCGCTATCCTCCATCTCTCCTCCCCTTTCCCCTCACACACCAGCCTGGCTGATCTCTCCCTCATCCACAGTGTGGCGCTACGCACGTGTGCCTTGGTACGGCGGCTATATGTCTCTGGCGTGTTCGGCAACCGCATGATGATGTGGAGTAGGGACAATGAGTACATAGGAAGGAAACCACTTTGGTCCTTGGCGTCCAAAAAATTCAAAGTTTTCTGGTTTTCGGAATTTTCACTTGCTTCCCAAACAACGGGAGGGAAGGTTATTCAAAAGATCGGCCATTCGCAGTACTTCGTATCTTATCTTTATCTTGTCTTATCTCTTATAATACCATAGAACTGTATAGTCTACAGAACATTGACTATTTGATCAAGACAGGCAAATCCAAACAGTGTTAACCGTTGGATCTTCTTTTCCATTCTTACCATCTAGAAAGATTCTACTGATATTATTTAGCACGATGAACGCTAGTATGCACAAACCTCAAAACACACACTTCATTGCTCAGTTTCAGGGTTCTTGTGCTAAATGAATGGACTTGGATGCAATTTTCATTTTTTTATGAGGTCCTTGATGTAACTTGTACTTCCACCAACCGTGTTAACTCTCAAGCACCTCGATCCTACGAGACCTACCATGAGACCGGCCATTCGTAGTACTTTTTATCTTATCTTTATCTTGTCTTATATCTTATAATACCATACCACTACATAGTGTACGGATTAACTTTGAACATTGACCGTTGGATCAAGACTGGCAAATCCAAACATTGCTAACCGTTGGATCTTCTTTTCCATTCTTAGCATTTAAAAAGATTCTATTGATAGACTTTAGCACGATGAACGCTAGTATGCACAAACCTCAAAAAAAACTTCATTGATCAGTTTCATAATCCTTGTGCTAAATGCGTTGGATGCAATTTTCATTTTTTATGAGATCCTTGATGTAACTTGTACTTCCATCGACTCTGTTAACTCTGAAGCACCTCGCTCCTACGAAACCTACCATTAGATCGGCCATTCGCAGTACTTCTTATCTTATCTTTATCTTGTCTTATCTCTTACAATACCATACCACTACATAGTGTACGAATTAACTTTGAACATTGACCTTTTGATCAAGACTACAAATCCAAACATTGCTAACCGTTGGATATTCTTTTCCATTCTTAGCATCTACAAAGATTCTATTGATAGTCTTTAGCATGATGAATGCTAGTATGTGCAAACCTAAAAACACACACTTCATTGCTCAATTTTAGGGTCGTTGTGCTAAATGCATGGACTTAGATGCAATTTTCCTTTTTTATGACGTCCTTGATGTAACTTGTACTTCCACCGAGTGTGTTAACTCTGAAGAACCTCGCTCCTATGAGACCTACCATTAGATTAGCCATTTGCAGTACTTCTTATCTTTATCTTGTCTTATCTCTTACAAGACCATACCACTACATAGTGTATGGATTAACTTTGAACATTGACCTTTGGATCAAGACTGGCAAATTCAAACATTGCTAACCATTGGATCTTCTTTTCCATTCTTAGCATCTACAAAGATTCTATTGATAGTCTTTAGCACAATGAACACTAGTATGCGCAAACCTAAAAACACACACTTCATTGCTCAATTTTAGGGTCCTTGTGCTAAATGCATGGACTTGGATGCAATTTTCCTTCTTTATGAGGTCCTTAATGTAACTTGTACTTCCACCGACTCTATTAACTCTCAAGCACCTTGCTCCTACGAGACCTACCATTAGATCATCCATTCATAGTACTTCTTATATTATCTTTATCTTGTCTTATCTCTTACAATACCGTACCACTTCATAGTGTACGGATTAACTTTGAACATTGACCATTGGATCAAGACTAGCAAATCCAAACATTGCTAACCGTGGGATCTTCTTTTCCAATCTTAGCATATAGAAATATTTTACTGATAGTCTTTAGCATGATGAATGCTAGTATGCGCAAACCTCAAAACGCACACTTCATTACTCAGTTTCAGGGTCCTTATGCTAAATGTATGGACTTGGATGCAATTTTTATTTTTATGAGGTCCTTGATGTAACTTGTACTTCACACTCACCGTGTTAACTCTCAAGCACCTCGCTCCTACGAGACCTACCATTAGATCAACCATTCGCAGTACTTTTTATCTTATCTTTATCTTGTCTTATCTCTTACAATACCATGAAGGGTTCGCAGCATAGAAAAAAAAATTCCTACGATGGGAACTATACGCCAAGATCTATCTACTATATACAAGCAAGGGGTGGATATACATCCATGGAGAACTTACCCTCGAAGACAACAAAGTTTTGTTAACGAGTAGGAACTCGTGGATGATGTAGTCGTACGCTTGCCGATCTCAAGATCGTGTGGAAGTCCTAAGCCACACACGTTCAGGCAACCAAATAACCTCTGCCTCCTCGCTCCAGCGATGTAGCGAAAGCAGCAACTCCTTCTAGACGAAATGACACCGAGAACATGTATCTCGCTAATCCGAGACCATGGGGGAATAATTCTAGAGGGGGAGAGAGATCCTTCACAAGGAGGTGTGAGGAAGAAGGGTGAGAGGGGTGGCCTTTTATAGGAGGAGGGGGTACCCCTCCCCATGGCCGGCGCCCCATGGGGGGTGACCCCTCACCTCCCCCATTCATGTGGTGGTAACTCCCTCCACATTAAAATGCCCCTTCACATTCTCTTTTAAAGTCTCCACTTTAAATGCATTAGATTTCTCCAAATTTAATGCTCTCTCATTTAATAAAACTCTTTTATTAATTTTATTCAGAATTTTGTTAATTACTTTAATTAACAAAAACATTCACATAAAAACCCTTGCAACATTTCAATATTACATGCAGAACCAATTTCAGCAATTTCACCCGAAACAGTTTTGGTGTCTATTGAAATAATTCTAGCGCTTTGCAATTCATTCGTCTGAAACATATTTGCTCCAAATGGTGTTGGTGTCCCTTAAGTGTGTCACCCTACGGTTCGTGAATAATGCAGACATGATCGAGACCCCTCTCAGATCAATAATCAAAAGCGAGACCTGGAGATCCATACTATCTCCTACACATTCTACGATGACTTCCGTGATCGTGAGAACCTTTAACGCTAAGTAACTAAATCCCTTTGTATCGCGATATATTACATGTCCAAGATTCGATCATCGGTATCACCATACCTAGTTTGATCTCGTTACTGACATGTACTCTTTTCTCGTTCCCCTAATATAACATTCTAGTGATCTTATCACTTGCTTGCAAGATAACCAATGTGATATCACCAAGAGGGCCTAGAGTATATCTATCCGTCATCGGGATGGACAAATCCCACTCTTGATCCATGAGCCTCTACATAACACTTTCGTAGTACTGAACCCACCTTTATAATCACCCTTTCATGGTGTGATGTTTGATGTTATCAAGATACTCTTCCAGTGTTAGTGATTAACATGACCTCATGGTCTAAGGACTAGGATTACTTCGTTAGATGTTATAGCAATATAAACACAATGACTTTGATCGTAATGATATACTTTGGATGAATGTTCATCACATCATTCCACTAATGTTGTGACCTTGTTATTAACAACATCCAATGTCCATGATCAGGAAACCTTGATCATCTTGGTAATCAATGAGCTAGTTTATAAGAGAGGCATAACTAGGAAATTTCCTTTTGTTTATTAAACAGACATGTATTAACATTTCCAAATTAATACAATTATAGCATGCAAAATAAACATCTATCATATACTTGGAATATGTATAATAACAACTTTATTATTGCCTCTCAGGGCATATTCCCTTCATACCATACCACTTCATAGTGTACGAATTAACTTTGAACATTGACCGTTGGATCAAGACTAGCAAATCTAAACATTGCTAACCATTGGATCTTCTTCTCCATTCTTAGCATCTAGAAAGATTCTATTGATAGTCTTTAGCACGATGAACACTAGTATGTGCAAACCTCAAAAAACACTTCATTGATCAGTTTCATAATCCTTGTGCTAAATGCATGGAGTTGGATGCAATTTTCATTTTGTATGAGATCCTTGATATAACTTGTACTTCCACTGACTGTGTTAACTCTGAAGCACCTCTCTCCTATGAAACCTACCATTAGATTGGCCATTCTCAGTACTTCTTATATTATCTTTATCTTGTCTTATCTCTTACAATACCATACCACTACATAGTGTATGGATTAACTTTGAACATTGACCTTTGGATCAAGACAGGCAAATCCAAACATTGCTAACCGTTGGATCTTCTTTTCCATTCTTAGCATCTACAAAGATTCTATTGATAGTATTTAGCACGATGAATGCTAGTATGCGCAAACCTAAAAACACACACTTCATTGCTCAGTTTCAGGGTCCTTATGCTAAATGCATGGACTTGGATGCAATTTTCCTTTTTACGAGGTACTTGATGTAACTTGTACTTCCACCGACTCTGTTAACTCTCAAGCACCTCGCTCCTACGAGACCTACCATTAGATCGGCCATTCGCAGTACTTCTTATCTTATCTTTATCTTATATTATCTCTTACAATACCATACCACTGCATAGTGTACGGATTAACTTTGAACATTAACCTTTGGATCAAGACTGACAAATCCAAACATTGCTAACCATAGGATCTTCTTTTCCATTCTTAGCATCTACAAAGATTCTATTGATAGTGACGAGGGTTTAACTCATCAATGCCCATTGTTATGGACTTGGGTTTTGTAGAAGGAGGGAGCGTTGGTGACATCTATCGGCTAGCAAACAAGCACACAGGGGGATCGAAGATTTACCCAGGTTCAGGCCTCGTAGAGGTCCCTACTCCTGCTTGTCTGCTCGTGGAATTATCAAGGGAATCGAAGATTACAATGGTGCGCAGATGCAATCTGGCGAGGGTGGTGGAAACTAGGGTTGTGTGTGTCCTTCTCGCTGCCCCCTACTAGCCTTTATAAAGATAGGCTAGGTCTCGGGTAGCAGGTCGAGTCGGTTATAGATTAGGGTTTTCCCCTTTAAACTTTCTATCTTTAGTCTCTTCTTGTTCTTCAAGCAATCGAGAGTCCGTAGGCCACTCGAGTCCTTCATTTGGGCCTTGGCGACACCGTGGGCCTCCACGTATTCAGGCCGTATATACCAAGCTCGAGTACCTGTAGGGTATACCCATGTCAGATAGTCTTTAGCACAATGAATTCTAGTATGCGCAAACCTAAAAACACACACTTCATTGCTCAGTTTCAGAGTCCTTGTGCTAAATGCATGGACTTGGATGCAATTTTTCCTTTTTTATGAGGTCCTTGATGTAACTTGTACTTCCATCGACTCTGTTAACTCTCAAGCACCTCGCTCCTACGAGACCTACCATTAGATCAACCAGTCATAGTACTTCTTGTATTATCTTTATCTTGTCTTATCTCTTACAATACCATACCACTTCATAGTGTACGGATTAACTTTGAACATTGACCATTGGATCAAGACTGGTAAATCCAAACATTGCTAACCGTGGGATCTTCTTTTCCATTCTTAGCATATAGAAATATTTCACCGATAGTCTTTAGCACGATGAATGCTAGTATGCGCAAACCTCAAAACACACACTTCATTGCTTAGTTTCAGGGTCCTTGTGCTAAATGTATGGACTTGGATGCAATTTTTTATGAGGTCCTTGATGTAACTTGTACTTCCACCGATCGTGTTAACTCTCAAGCACCTCGCTCCTACGAGACCTACCATTAGATTGACCATTTATAGTATTTCTTATGTTATCTTTATCTTGTCTTATCTCTTACAATACCATACCACTGCATAGTGTAGGGATTAACTTTGAATATTTACTGTTGGATCAATACTGTAAAATCCAAACACTAATAAACGTTGGCTCTTCTTTTCCACTCTTAGCATCTAGAAAAATTATATTGATAGTCTTTAGCATGATGAACGCTAGTATGCGCAAACCTCAAAACACACACTTCATTTCCCAGTTTCAGGGTCCTTGTGCTAAATGCATGGACTTGGATGCAATTTTCATTTTTGATGAGGTCCTTGATGTAACTTGTACTTCCACTGACCGTGTTAACTCTCAAGCACCTCGCTCCTACGATACCTAACATTAGATCAACCATTCGCAGTACTTCTTATCTTATATTTATCTTGTCTTATCTCTTACAGTACCATACCACTATATAGGTTACGGAACATTGACGGTTTGATCAAGACTGGCAAATCCAAATATTGCTAACCGTTGGATCTTCTTTTCCATTCTTAGCATCTAGAAAGATTCTACTAATAGTCTTTAACACGATGAACGTAGTATGCGCAAACCTCAAAACACACACTTCACTGCTTAGTTTCAGGGTCCTTGTGCTAAACTCATGCACTTGGATGCAATTTTCATTTTTATGAGGTCCTTCATGTAACTTGTACTTCCACCGACCATGTTAACTCTCAAGCACCTCGCTCCTACGAGACCTACCATTAGATCATCCATTCACAATACTTCTTATCTTACCTTTATCTTGTCTTATCTCTTACATGACCATACCACTTTATAGTGTACGGGTTAACTTTGAACATTGACCGTTGGATCAAGACTAGCAAATCCAAACATTGCTAATTGTTGGATCTACTTTCCTATTCTTAGCATCTATAAAGATTCTATTGATAGCCTTTAGCATGATGAACGCTAGTATGTGCAAACCTCAAATCACACACTTTATTGCTCAGTTTCAGGGTCCTTGTGATAAATGCATGGACTTGGATGCAATTTTCACTTTTCATGAGGTCCTTGATGTAACTTTTACTTCCACCGACCGTGTTAAGTCTCGAGCACCTTGCTCCTAAGAGACCTACTATTAGATCAGCCATTCGCAGTACTTATCATCTTATCTTTATATTGTCTTATCTCATACAATACCATACCACTACATATTGTATGGATTAACTTTGAACATTAACCTTTGGATCAAGACTGGAAAATCCAAACATTGCTAACCGTTGGATTTTCTTTTCCATTCTTAGCATCTACAAATATTCTATTGATAGTCTTTAGAACGATGAATGCTAGTATGCGCAAACCTAAAAACACACACTTCATTGCTCAGTTTCAGGGTCCTTGTGCTAAATGCATGGACTTGGATGCAGTTTTCATTTTTATGAGGTCCTTGATGTAACTTGTAATTCCACCAACCATGTTATCTCTCAAGCACCTCGCGTCTACGAGACCTACCATTAGATCGGCCATTCGCAGTACTTCTTATCTTATCTTTATCTTGTCTTATCTCTTACAATACCATACCACTACATAGTGTACGGATTAACTTTGAACATTAACCATTGGATCAAGACTGGCAAATGCAAACATTGCTAGCCGTTGAATCTTCTTTTCCATTCAGAGCATCTAGAAAGATTCTATTGATAGTATTTAGCATGATGAACGCTAGTATGCGCAAACCTCAAAACACACACTTCATTTCTCAGTTTCAGGGTCCTTGTGCTAAATGCATGGACTTGGATGCAATTTTCATTTTTTATGAGGTCCTTTATGTAACTTGTACTTCCACCGACCGTGTTAACTCTCAAGCACCTTTCTCCTACGAGACCTACCATTAGATCGGACATTTGCAGCACTTATTATATTTATCTTGTCATATCTCTTACAATACCATACCATTGTATAGTGCATGGAACATTGACCGTTTGATCAAGACTGGCAAATCCAAACATTGCTAACTGTTGGATCTTCTTTTTCATTCTTAGCATCGACAAAGATTCTATTGATAATCTTTAGCATGATAAACACTAGTATGTGCAAACCTCAGAACACACACTTCATTACGCGAGACCAGTTCCAAGATTAACATACAGCTTGTACCGTATAAGTGGCTAGCAGGTGTCTGTCTCTCAGACATTAGTTAATATGGCACCTACAAAGGACGGCCCTGAAAGGGTATTGAAAGCGGGTTGGATTCGTAGGTAAAATGTGGTTCTTGTGCGAAATCCCAATCAACCACGTAAAACTTGCAAACATAAGTAGAAGCGTCTAACTTGGTTTTGCAGGAGGCCAAGTGATAAGTGTGGGTTAGGTAAGTGTTTATGGGATATACAGCCAAAGACAAGGTGGCACCATGAACCTGGTGCAAATGTTGGCAATCTCTATAGAGATCAAGACGCGACAACCACCGCATATCACATACATAACTATTTTCATTAGATGTTAGTTGGTGTGTGATATTTTTGTGCTAGTATTAGAATTCTAGAAATTTACAAAAACTAAACATGCTACAGATATAAGTAATGATTAATTAGTTAGAGCAGTAAATATTTGAAGTTGCTTCAATGAATCATATGAAAATGGAATTTAAGTTATAACATCATTGCACAAATATTAACAAAAATCTAACAACACGGTGTGCATTATCTTTCCTTAAAGAGGAAAAAGAGTACACATGATTTTTACTTGTAGTAAATTATTCTGTTGAGCTCATTTCAAAAAATCATTATCATGACTGAATCAGTACGCACAAAGATTGAGAGCATATTATGAGAAATTAGAGATGAAAGGAGCAGCATCACTACTGTGAGAGAGAGAGGAGCAAGCAACAACTCATCTAATCGAGAGAGATAGAGCATGCACGTGAAGAAGCAGCCATTTGCTGCTACTCCCGGTGATGGTGACGATGCGAGGTAGCGGGGCGAGTAGCGGCATGTGCTTCCTCTTCCAGCGAGGGCGATGCTGGAAGGCGGGGGTGCAAGCAGCGCCATGTGCTTCTTCCTGACCATGGTGAAGCGACGAGCTTGGCTAGGAGGAACAACGGGGGCTGGATGCGGCTCTCCATCTCCTCCTTAGAGGGTGGAGCGGCGGCCAAGGTATGCTTATCTCCATCTACTCCTTTGGGGATAGGGCGGCGACCAAGGGAGGGCACAGCTGGGGTGGGTGGCGGCCAAGGGAGGGCGCGACTGGGGATGAGGCGGCGGCTATGGGAGGAGGCTGCTCTCCATCTCCTCCTTTGGGGGTGGGGCGGCGGCGATCGGGGGAGGGCGCAACTAGGGATGGGTTGGTGGCCAGGGGAGGGCACGGGTGGAGACGAGGCGACGTCCAGGTCGGGGAGTGCGTGTGGATGTGGCTAGGGTTTTCACTTGGCGTGTCCTCTTATATGATCGCGGTTAAAATATATGAACGGTCAAGATTTGCTAGAGGGGAGACCTGACAGCCCAAAATGTCAAGTTGTTGTGGGGAGCTCTTCTACCCCCACCAATTATACTTCACTAGATTTAGGGGTGCGCCTTGGCGCATGACCATGGATAATTTGAGTTAATTCATCGATTATAAGTGAGCAAAAAAATAATACTTTAGTTTTTATCAAATGGATGGCAGTAGTTGTTAAACAATATGTTATACAGGTATGGAGTAGTACTCCAACCCAATATACGGTCCATGTAATGTGCCACGCTAGGGGATTTTCCTGTGCTATATAACACGTACCTGAGGCCTCCAACGAGGTTAATCGTTTCCACCAGGATTAGATCGACAACATGGTATTAGAGCTTCCCTCTTCCCTACCCTAGCCACCGCTCCAAAAAAAATCTACCGCCGCTGACCTCCGATCAGCCGTCGCCGCCCTACATCCAAAACCAAAACCCAACAAGATATCTACCGCCACCGCTATTGGTCATCTAGATCAGCCGCCGCCGCCACACATCCAATAAAACCACAACCCAAAACCTCTCCTTCCGATCGCATCCATGGCTAGCACCTCTTCGCCGACCAACCTAGCTGTGGCCCTAGGAGATCCTCCTGCACAACTGCTGACGCATGACAACTTCCTCCCATGGAAGGCGCTAATGCTCCCTGCTCTGCGTGGTGCCAGAGTCCTCGCTCTTGTCGAGGGATCTGAAGCTGCACCGGCTAAAACCCTAGAGGCTGAAGACAAATACAACAAGAAGATCACCATCAAAAATCTCGAGTATGTTGCTTGGGTCACACGCGATCAGCAGGTCCTTCGTTTCATGCTCAACTCTCTATCACCAGATATACTCGCCCATGTCACCGAGCTGAACACATCCACTGAAGTCTGGAGTGTGATCAAGGAACTGGTCTCCTCCTAATCTCGGTCGCGGATCTAGAGCCTGTGCACTGCACTCCAAGGCACAAAGAAGGGCACCCTCTCGACCGCCAAGTACTGTGCCAAGAATAAAGAGATCGTGCCGGAGCTTGCTACTATAGGAAAACCGCTGGATGAGGATGAACTGATCGGATCCATCCTCGATGGGCTCGATCACTCCTACAATGCACGTGTTCCTGCTGTCAATGCAAACCCTGGTACAACTCTTGCAGATCTGTATAGTCAACCTGTTGCCTATGATGCTCGACAGGATGATCCAGAGGACACTAGGGATTTGACCTCCTCGGCTAATCTTGCTCGCTGCAGTGGTGGTGGCCATGATGCTCGGCCACAGCAGCGCGGCCGACAGGATGACCGAGGATGCCAGGAAGATCGCCCACGGTATGGTGACTGTGGTCGCAATGATGACCGTGGCTATGATCGTGGCTATGATCGCCCACAACAGGAGAACCGCGGCTATGACTGCGGGTGCCAAGACGACCGCAACTATGATCGCGGTTCTGACCGTGCTCGCTAGGAGGATCACGACTATCGTCGTGACCGCTATGATGATGATCATCGCGATGGAGGCCAGTGGTGTTGCCATGGTCGTGATAATGGTGGACGGCGCCGTGGATATGCACCCACACGCTTCGTCGACGTAACTTGCCAGATATGCAAGATACACGGACACCCTGCCAGTGACTGTTGGTGGCGCTTCCAAGATGACAAGGACGGTGATGGAGACAACGGTGCACATGTTGCATCCTATGGCGTCGACACCAACTGGTACCCGGATTCCGGTGCAACTCACCATGTTACATCAGAATTGAGCAAGCTCTCCACCCAAGACAAGTACAATGGGCGTGACTGTGTTCACACGGCGAACGGTAACGATATGCAAATAAGTCATATTGGTCATTCAATATTGAGCACTCCCCATAGTTCATTACAACTCAAAAATGTTCTCCATGTTCCTAGTGCATCCAAAAACCTGCTATTTGTTCATAGACTTACTCTTGATAATAATGTGTTTCTTGAGTTTCACCCATATTTCTTTTTTATCAAGGATTAGGCAAAAATGAGAACTCTATTTAAGGGATCATGCCATGGTAGTCTTTACCCGCTAGTGCCTATCTCTACTAGGTCCTCCAAGTAAGCTTTCATCATAATAAAGACGTCTTCCTCGACATGGCATCATCGTTTAAGACACCAATCCTCATTTTCGGTTCAACAAATCCTTAGGAAAAATAATATTTCTCATTCTCTAGAAATAAACCCATATGTGTGTGATCCCTAACAACTAGCTAAGAGCCATCAATTACCATATCCTATCTCCACTAGTGTTTCCACTGTTCTTTTGGAACAAGTGTTTTCAGATGTATGGGGTCCAGCACCTACCTCTATTGGCAAACATTCGTATTACGTAAGTTTTATTGATGATTTCAGAAAGTTCACATGGATGTATTTGCTTAACAAACGCTCTAAGGTTTATCAAGTTTTCCTTAATTTTTAGCAACTTGTTGAACGCAAATTTAATAGGAAGATTATTACTATGCAAACTGATTGGGGTAGTGAATATGAAAAACTCAACAGTTTCTTTCAAAAGGCTATCATCACCCACCATGTCTCATGCCCACATGCTCATCAACAAAATGGTTCTGTTAAATGCAAACACCGTCACATTGTTGAAGTGGGACTTGCATTATTAGCTCATGCATATATGCCTCTCAAATTCTGGGATGAAGCCTTCCTGACAGCCACCTTTCTCATAAATCTGCTTCCTTGAAAAGTCATTAATCATGAAACGTCGATTGAACGTCTCCTTCACACAAAACCAAACTATGACTCTCTTCGGATTTTTTTGTGCTTGCTGGCCAAACCTTCGCCCATACAACAAAGGAAAAGTTGCCTTTCGTTCCACTTGATGTGTCTTCCTAGGCTATAGCATGTGTCATAAAGGAGTAAAATGTCTAGATCCTAAAACTAGGCATGTGTATATCATAGAGATGTTGTTTTTTATAAGAACATTTTCCCTTTTGAGTCTCTACATACAAACGCTGGTTCTAGACTTCGCAATGAAATCCTTCTTTTACCTCCACATTTCCCCTCCACCACATAAAATAATAGGGATACACATGTTGATGACTATATGCCTTTGCCTATTGTTCATGTTGTGTCTAACCATGATGAGTGTACTGCAGAACATTCCATGCCCACAGGTACCCACCAGGAACAACAAGACTCAGCTGAAAATTTGAGGCAAAATGGTGCAGAATCGAGTACCGTTGACATGTTACAAAATTGAGAAAACGACGAAAATGGCGCTGAGCACAAGTAGGATTCTTCCTCTACTGTGTTAGATTAGCTGCCACTTGATCCCGAGGCGGATCCTCGTGCACGACAAGCCGGACGGATGCTATTGTAGTCCCGGTTTCGGTCCCCTCCCGTGCATGTGTACGTGAGGTGCAGACCGGGCCATGTCGACCTGCATCGGTCACCGTCGCCTGCTCCTTCTCCGATGCGGGCTCCACCACACGACATCACGCTCCCGGCCTCACCTCCTGATTCGCCTAGGCAGGTGTCTCTGTCTCCGGCTGGGTCCATGCCACGCCACAGCGACGACGCATCGCCTGCTTCAGCCACGAGCTCGGTCGCGCGTGCTGCGACACCTGAGGAAGCTCATGTTCCAGGATCTAGTTCTAGATCCTCTGTGGCCAGCCCTGGTGCCTCTACTTCTCCACCTCACAGTTCTCCTCCAGCGCCTCCAGTTCCTGAGCCACGAACAAGGTTACAAAAAGGTATTCGACAACCAAAACAGTATCCTGATGGCACTGTTCGCTATGGCCTATTTACCTCTACAGGAGAACCAACCACACTCTCAGAGGCTCTGGAGGATGATCATTGGTGCAAGGCAATGCAATAGGAATACAATGCTCTCATGGAAAATAAAACATGGCACCTTGTTCCCTCAAGTTCTATCAAAAATGTTATTGACTGCAAATGGGTATATCATATCAAGAAAATTCTAATAGTATAGTTGATAGGTATAAAGCACGCTTGGTTGCAAAAGGATTCAAACAAAGATATGGAATAGATTATGAAGACACCTTCAGTCCTGTTGTCAAGGCAGCTACCATCAGACTTGTTCTAGTTGTTGCTGTCTCTAGGGGCTGGAGCTTGCGGCAGTTAGATGTGAAGAACGTGTTCTTACATGGCGTTCTGGAAGAGGAGCTTTACATGAGACAACCCCCATGTTTTAAAAACTCACAGACTCCTCATTATATTTGCAAACTTGACAAAGCTCTGCATGGTCTAAAACAGGCCCCTCGTGCATGGTATTCCAGACTTAGTACAAAGTTGTAGGCTCTTGGTTTCACTCCCTCTAAGGCTGATACTTCACTTTTTCTATACAACAAAGCTAATGTTGGTATGTTTTTTCTTATCTATGTGGATGATATTATTGTCACTAGCTCCTCATATCAGGCTATATCAGCATTACTCCATGATCTCAATGATGATTTTGCTCTCAAGGATCTAGGAGACCTGCACTTCTTCTTGGGTATTGAGGTAAAAAAAGTTCATGATGGATTGTTATTTACTCAGGAAAATATGCTACTGATCTTCTTGCAAAAGTTGGTATGACAAATTGCACAACTTGTCCTACACCATTGTCATCAAATGAAAAACTTTCTTTATCTGAGGGATCTCCTCTTGGCTCTAAGGATATCACACAATATAGAAGCATTGTAGATGCCCTACAATATCTGACATTGACTAGACCTGATATATCTTTCTCAGTTAACAAAGTCTGTCAATATCTACATGCTCCTACTACTGCACATTGGATGGCTGCAAAAAGGATCTTAAGATATGTTCAGGGCACACTAAAGGTTGGCCTTACTTTTCAGAAGTCATCCTCTAGTTTGCTCAGTGCTTTTTTAGATGCAGATTGGGCAGAATGTCTTGATGATAGAAGATCCACAGGAGGCTTTGCCATATTTCTTGGACCGAATTTAGTGTCATGGAGTGCAAGGAAACAAGCCACAGTATCAAGGTCCAGTACTGAGGCTGAATATAAATCCCTAGCTAATGCTACAGCAGAGTTGATATGGGTTGAGGCTGTTCTTCGTGAACTAGGCGTTTCACTAAAGGTAAGACCCTGCCTATGGTGTGATAACTTAGGTGCTACCTACTTGTCTGCCAATCCCATTTTTCATGCAAGAACCAATCATATTGAGATATACTACCACTTTGTTCGTGAGAGAGTTGCAAATAAACTTCTCGACATCAAATGCATATCAAGCAAAGATCAGGTTGCAAATGGTTTCACCAAGGCTTTGCCAGTCAAGGAACTTCGGGAATTTAGGCATAATCTCAACCTCTCACAAGGTTGTGATTAAGGGGGATGTTAAACAATATGTTATTGTATTTTTCCCTTTACGTATACAGGTATGGAGTAGTACTCCAACCCAATATACGGTCCATGTAATGTGCCACGCCAGGGGATTTTTCTGTGCTATATAACACGTACATGAGGCCTCCAACGTGGTTAATCGTTTCCGCCAGGATTAGATCGACAACAGTAGTGTCAAGGCTTAAATTTGATAGTCGATTTCTTATGAGATTATTACATAGTATAGTCTAAGAAAAAACATGAACGACACGATCATCAGCAATATATCTACCTAAAATAGAACACTATAGGTAGTGATCACAGCATAGGTAATGATTATCACACATCATAATCTATTAGGACGTTTGGCGGAGTCATAGTCCTGGATCTCACGGTGCTAGTACAAAGCACAGATCAATGTCATGTACATAAACCATCAAACAACATGGCAGAATTTATTGACTTGCAGGATAAATATACACATATTAGACTGGAAGTCACAATGTCATGCATTAGCTCATCATCAGTTGATCATTTGCAGTGAATTCAGTGTATGTGTCATTGTCTTGATAACTCACTGACAGCAACATACATGAGACACACAACGGGGGACATTTAATTCAGCAAAAAGAAACCTCTTATGTGTGGACCTTGTGGGAGGGAGTGGTGTTGTAGATGCATCCATAGTTGCAAGAGAGATACCGGCACCTCCGTGAGATATTTAGGCGCCGGAGGCACTTCCATTGCTGTTTCACCAACACACAGAGTAAACGGTTCACTTGAAGTTATTTCTGGATTTTTGATAATGTGGATGCTTGAATTGAGAATGGCTGAATCTGCAACTTCTAGAGGTTCTCCCATAGTTGCTCCATCAATGGCGGGGTAGATATTGCATAATTTATTGGTAGATACTTGATAATCTAGTAGAGGAAAAAATCTACAGTCAGCTATCAATATTTAGAATCCAATAAAATATGTAACAGTTCTCCTGTATATGCTCTCACTCAGATAATATTACATTCTAAAAAACAAAAGTAGCACAATAACAAAGCGAATGATCAAATGCACACATGCATCTAAAGTCATAGATAATTTAAGATAGTATATAACTAATAAATTAGCTAACACCTGATAAACCGTAAATCATGTTAGAGCCAACAAAACGATCAAGTGGCTAGTCAAGAAAAATAGGACCTATGACCTATCACAAACAGCAAGATCTAAACCGAAAGACTGTGGTCTCAATGAACCAGAGCCCTCACAAGTAGGCGAGTCACTTTATATACAATTGACTTCAGTAACTTAATAATCATCTGCTAGGCAGAGGGACAGTGCTGCTAAAAAATCTTTTAATTCCGGAAAGTTTCTTCAGGAGAAACAATTAAGTGTTTACTTAAGGCCCTAATGCTGTCAGATCTGCTTCTTTGGTCACATTGGGATATGTTGTTTGATCCTTCACTAGGCTCCTTCATACACTGGTTGCTGGATACGGGTCCAGTTCAAAAGCTAGCTTGCATCGTGATCATGGATGATAGGTTTATCAGAGTAGATCCATCAGCTACTGTAGACCAATTATTAGAAGCCATTGTTGGGTGCTCACCATTTCAAGTGGCAGTGACTACTTTCCTTGTTGCACATTTACAATGATTCTACGTGCTCACCATTTCAAGTGGCAGTGACTACTTTCCTTGTTGCACATTTACAATGATTCTACGAACACTCCAATCCCATGACTGAAGTGTTATGCACAGCGAGCAATATGCATCATAATCAACAACAAAAATAGTCCATTGAGCATTAATTCTGAAGGCAAATAATTTGTCACTGTCCATGTTTCAGAAAGATCTCAGCTGTCTTCTGAAAAAATGTCATGTATGATAATTTAACAAACATTTGCAACACTGTTTATTTTGTTGCCAAATCGTTTCTTGATTGTCTTGATTATCTACCTTCTGAATTCTTAAGTCTTGCAGCAGATATACTTTTGTACAGACTTCGAACAGTTACCAAAATTGTTATTCAGCCGTCTTACATGAAGCCACAAAAACTGGCAGCTTTGCATGCTTCATGATATTGGGTTGTCACTTGGAATTGCGGAGTGGGTTGAAGATTATCGTGGATTCTGTTTAACTGAAGAAGTTCACACAAAGAAAGAAACACATTCTTCTTCTGGGCATACGTCAGCTGCATCGTAAGTACCTACACTTGAAAACTCTCTCGTGCTTATTCCTCGTGATGTTAATATGATGAATGGTAATAGCAAACCTTTTCCTAGGGAATAGGCTAAAGTACTTTCTATGAATAACAAAATAAAAAAGTGTTAAATTCTATTGGAGCCAAGGCAGAAACATTACCACTGAATACAATCACACAATCTTTACTGATGCACACTATCATAGATGCACAAAAAGAGACTGCCCTTTCAAACAAAAGAAGACTTATCATAGATGCAGAAAAAGAAGCTTCCCTTTCAAACAAAAGAAGACACACTCGAAGCAGAGAAGAGTCTTTCAGTATGCTCTGAATCATGGTGATGTCTAAATAACAAAGGGGGTGGTCTTATTCATACGTGCATTAAAACCTAGAACTATCATAAACCTTTGCCATGTTGCCTTATATCTATTAACCGAGGATTCTAAAAATATTACATGAAATTTGGAAGATCCAATACTAAATAAATTTAACCAATGGACATAGCCACAGCCGCAACAAGAACACGGCAACCATACACAGACCAAGAAATAATCAAACAGACCATCCATGAGCCATCAGCCTATTCGGCAAGTTACTACGCGACCTCGAGAAGGATAGAACCTGCACAAAAAGTACATCAAATACATAATTCAACAATAGCGAAGTATCAAGGCAGCAAATATCAAGTTCAGCACTCCTAACTGATTTGCTAAAAAAACATTTAACCAACAAAATCCTTCATATGTTTAGCACACATGATCACACTAAATATAGATTGATGCAAATGGTAATTTCTCGAATGGAGGGTAACAAAGCATATCTACATGATAATCCCTGAAGCAAAATAAATAACTGGTCAAGCATTCCAATCCTCCAAGGTAGGGCCATAAATATTCACAATCACACTATCTTTGTCCTAGAGGCATACAAACTAATCTAGCAAGCGTTCATAAATAAGAAAGACAACTATGTATTGTATGATCAAACCAGTTCAGGAACAGTGAATTAGAAGTGGTTAAACTTAAATTAGAGAAGAACCGTTATACAAGATATGCTTGTATATCATGCTTTCAGTTTTAATTTGTACCCTCTCTCATATCACGTGCCATCTTCTAGTTGCAAATTTTAGTGAAAAGAATGGAAATTGCCAAGTGGCCAAGATACAAACATGGGTCATTTTTTGCTGGAAACAAATACCAGTTCCTGGATGACTATATATATGCAGAAAAAATAATTGGCTGCCTCACCGAGAATAATATGCATCACCAGCAGCAGCGTCAAGAACTAAAATCCAGAAACAGGGGCAATAAAGTGAGGGACTAAGATGGCTGTAAGTTATTACAGCTTACATTGAGGTGCATGCACTTAGGTTTCCAACTTCGACATTCTAAAACCATATTGTTTGTGAGGGATGTATAACATACATTGGCGTTTTATTAGTGAGGGCTTTGGCAAATTACCAGTCATGAGCAAAAATTATCGCTTTTAGCTTTCTATAAATCAGCTTGTCACTGAAGATTACCGCTGTCCTTGTCCTATAAAATCCCAGTCAATAGGAAAAAATAACACACCTCTATCATGTGCAAATGGACAAATTAGAGAGCTTACCGCTTGATCATACAAGGCCCTAAAAGTGAAAAGATCTTGTCAAGAAAGATTGCTGGCCTAAAAAATAAAGGAGAGCTCTTGCTAATGCATGTTTAGAAAATCAAATTGATAAGAGTGCCTTTTACCTGAAGGGATATTTTGGCATGCTCCAATACTAATAGTAGAAATCTCAGCTGCAATGACAAAAGTACCTCTGAATAAATATTTGAAAGTAATGTAGAACATCTTAAAAACATGACTACCATTTAATGACCCATGATGAGGAAGCAACTTACCTATTTATATAGTTCTTAAACCACAATAGGGAACCCGTCATCGTTTTTTAGAATCAAATAGATAAATTAACATAAACTTTCTAAAAAATGACTATAATCTATACAAGATACAACAATCATTAACCCTAGAAATAGTTCTAATCCGAAGAAGCTAGTGCATTTTTATTTGCTCAAATCATTCAGAGTTACTGAGGGAGGTATATTAACCGAAGCTTCTCCAAAGAGTGACTCGGTGGTCATTTTTATTCTGGTCCAATGTACTATGCATTTTCAAGATATTTTTCATGGTGAATATGCGGTCATATGCAACAGTTAATCGGTCACTGAAGCTTTATTTCCAATGAAGAAAAAATAAAGAACACTATTAATCTACCAGTTACCATTGGGAAAACATGTGCCACTATATATAATAGTTCATACAATAGTTCGTACAAAAGGAAAGCATATTCAATGTATTGGTCAGTGAGAAAAAAAAGCAAATGAATCTAAATAGCAGTATCATACCATGAATCAATAAAGCACAATAGCATTCGATTTCTCCAAATTGAGGCAATAATTTTTTGGATTAATACGATTTGTACATATGTAACTTCATATTTTCATGTTCAGTCTTGCAAATGCTGATTGATAACTTCTGTATGTAGAATTAGGGAGAAGCCTCTACTCTATTCAGAGCTTTCCTAATATTAACAAGGAATAATATATTTAACATGTCGTAGGTCATCAATATTTTGTACAGTTCCCTTTAAACTTTCTAAACAGGAAGTTAATGTAAATACTAACGAGCACCTATTCGAATAGAAATATTTGTGCCTAATCTTCCCTAGAACTAATCTTCTTGCTCCAAAATACACCTAAACCAAAAAAAACAAAGAGGACAGAATCAGATGCACAAAAAATAAATCTACCTGCTCTAGAAATCATCATGTGGGGTTGGCCAGGACGAGCTCTCACCAGCCTTCTTCCTTGCTAGTCTCCCACGTCCTCTTATTCCAACCACAATTTAAGATTGCATTGGGGGAATTTGTTTTAGGAATTACTCGTCAAATGCCACATAAGGAAGGGGTTTTGAACTAAGCTTGGGTATGTATGATCTAGATGTACAAAATGATATCAATAGATAGGTACTAGCCTAACAAGGCCAACAAAAGTGGTTTCGTGATTTTATCACTTTTCTTTAATTATTTATGGATTTTATAGTGGAAGTAACCCTGGTTTAGGTGAATAATTCACCAGAAAAGATATGTATCTCAAATAAATTTGTACTCTGAGGGGTTTTGTAGACCTTTGCATTTGTGATTTCTAAGAGTTGTAATCACTTCATAATAATTACCAGAATGCCCTTCGGAAATTCCCAAAGTCAGTTATGTTGATAGAATGTCTTTTTCACTAGATTTATTTTATTGCTCCAAATAGTATGAGCAAAGGGCAATGGATAGGCATTACTTACCCCTTTCTGTAGAAATTGGTTTTACTTTTTTTGGACTTGTAAAGCTTCTGGAATGATTTATCTAGTGGAAATACCACATGCAGAAGATTTTAAATCATTAAAAATCCTCAAAAGCTCAATAATTCTTGAACTCCTGGGTTTTGATAGATCTTGGTGTACCACAATACTGAGAGTTGTAAGCAACTCAAAAGGTGCTATAGATCTGCCTAGGGAATTTTCTAAAGGCCTAATTGGATGGATTTTGTTATTTTTACTAATATAAAACCATGGTTATACTTGGGATGGGGCAAGGACCAACAGAAGGGTATTTCAGATATATTCTAGAGGAACTTTGATTCATTCCATTTGGACTTGTGGAACTACCATAGAGAACTATTGATTAAAAAGCTACCTTTTGTAGACAAATTACTATAAGTACAGTGTTTATTGTTTTGGCTAAAAATTCGTGATGCATGTTAGGTAAGACACTAAGGTACATGATAAAAAACTATCTGGACACATACATGTATTTTCCAATTTCAAACGGATTTAAACCAAACAACTAGTTTTCTGGATCTGAGAAAATGATTAAAAGCCAATTGGTCACGGGCTTGTTTCTAGGATAGATGGGACACGCAGAGCAATTTTCATCCCAACAAGCAGGGAAGTACGTGGGAGCCAGGTTTGAAGCATTGGTGAGCAGGGCCCGTGTGTCATCCTGAGGGGGGCGTCGAAGAGGTATCAATCGATCTAGGTCGTTAGCATAAGGGAGATCGATGACGCAGGTTCGTCGTCCTCTAGGAAAGACAACCGTGGTGGTGGAGGAACCCTAGGTTGCCGGAGGTGGACAGGGAGCTCACTTGAGACCGTGTCAATGGCGGGGGAGGTGCGGAGGTGAGGCGGCGGTCGACGGCGATCCCTAGGAGGGGCGGCATCAGGGGTTTCCGCCTTGGATGGCCTCATCTGTGACAGCGATCGAACGGGTCTCGCCAGAGCTTGATGGTGAATTGTTCTCCAGTGTTCCTGAGGGCAGAAAAGGAGGCCAGTTAGATAGCTTAGGACTCTATGGTCACATGCATGTCACCATAGAGGACAGAGTGGGTCGGGTTCGAGAAGGAACCATCCTGCAAACTTGCAGCACCGAGATGGTGTTCTTCATCTCTAGGGTTACAGATAGGGAGGGAGTTCAGTGGCATTTGAGAGTCGAAGGAGGAGAGGTAGGGGAGTGGAATAGAGGTGTATGGAGGGGCTGGAGTGGTCAGCATCTAAGGCATGTTTGCCTTCTTCTGCCATACCCGAGAGGTGCTGCCTCCTGGTTCCATAGCGAGAGAGGGAAGAGGAGCGAGATCTGGAGCTCGGGTGAGGGTAGGTGGAGGGGAGAGGGATGAAATGAGGCAGTGGGAGAGGGTGGGGTGGCTTCAGGCTGTTTTAACAGGAGGGGTGTGGCTCATAGTGGGCATGGCTCATACAAGCTTAGGGTTTGGTCCAAGGATCTCCCATTGGTGGCTATGGGCGGTGGAGGGGTGAGGTGGACTCTAGTGTCGTGCAGAGAGGGCAGAGAAGGAGTGGGGTGCTGCTGCCCACTTTAATACTAGGCTTTGTTAAATGGACATGTCCCTCTATTTCGAAACATGTGAGGACAAGGGGCTAGGGTTTTTTACAATGGTTCTACTGTAGCACACGACTAGAGGGAGTTCTGGTATGAGGGAAAAGTGCTTGGGAAGTTTTGAAGATATGTGGAGGAGGTTTGGTTCATGTTTTTGTAAAGTGTCAAAATGTGCCATCTTGATGATCATGAGTATAATTGTTAGTTTTTGATCTTGGCATGATGAGATAATGATGCTGGTACATGGCTATGGTCAAAGTGTACCTCTAGGATTTATTTGGGATTTATTTAAGGATTTTAGATCCACTTTATATCAATTATTCAAATAGTGTTGAAACTGTTTATTTGAATTCTTTTGAAATTTTTGGATTGTGCAAGGTGAGTTTTTGGTTGGTGATGGTCCTAGATATTAATTCACCTTGGAGAATTTAAAACATTTATTTTATCATTTCTGCCATTTAAGAAAATAGGCAAAAATAATTATTAGAATTCTTTTTGAAGCGGGAAGATAGGGTATGATGTGTAGGACTCAATTTTTCTTAAAGTTGGACATGTGTTTTGGAGAAAAACAAATTTTCTTTTATAAGGGGAGTATTTAAAGTTTAGTTAAAGAAAGGAAATAAATACTTTTTGGGGCAAAAGAATTATGGATACCTTTTGATAATTTTTTATATCCGAGGTAGATGGTGTCCACATGTTGTATCAATCATTTGCAACCTTGGGTTTTGGAAACCAAACTTATTTTGAAGGAAAACAAGAGGTAAAGGATCTTAGGCCTTATTATTTTTATACCTTCAAAACCTTGTTGGATCTTGGAGCTCAGAGCTCCCCTTGGATAATGGGCTATATGGATAGATAAACCAAGTTATGTATAACACCATGATACAAATGTTTGGGGTTGATCATGATTGGGATCTCCAAGGATTGATGCCAAACTTTAAATAAAATAAGGGTGCCAAAACAGATTATCAAATAGCCTCCAAAACCATGTGGGTTTTAGAAGCACAAAGCTCCTATTGAAACAAGTGAAGTAGGGATGGATATAGCTTCATGAGTAGAGAACAAACATGCCAATAATTGGTAAAAACAAGATAGTATGAAGATGCGAGCTTCTGCCAAAGTAGGCATGTTGGACAGATTTCTAAGAAAAAAATATTTTCTTGCCTGCAAAACCATCAAGAACAAGTGGGTCAATAGATGATCTAGCCAAGGGAAAGTGTGGGACTTGGGAGTATTTAAGATGGTTTACAATATGTTTCAAGTGCATTTCCAAAAATGCACTAGGGTTTGGAAAGAGAGAGGCTCAAAGATGTGATGTTGATAACCTTTTTCCAGAGTTAGCCAAATTTGGCAGATTTGGGGATTTTGACTAGTATCCAAGAGTTCTTGTTTTTGATGGGTTGCAAAGTTCCAAAGAATCATCAAGTGGATGTTGTTGGAGTGTAGATTTAGTGGAAGGGGTCCTTGCTTAAGATTGGTCTTCATTGCCTTGGAAGCTTCTAGAAGGGATTAACTCTAAGTTGATTTAGTTAGGGAAAAAGATGGTCACTTTAGTGACTAGAGGTCAGATCAAGATTTGGGAACTTGGTTAAGGTTTGTATTATTAATTTAGATTGATCCTAGAGGATGATATCCTAACTCATACTACTTTCTAAGCAAACAACACAGACAACAGATTTAGGCCATTCATCAAACAACAGATCAAGGAAATTCATCTTAACAAGCAACTCAACTAGTACTAAGGTTACCACCAAGCCTAGCTTGAGGTATGGATATATATTTTGAAAAGGTTTGAGTTTTGAAGAAGGTAAGGTCCTTGGTACTTCTACCAAGTGTAGAGTTTCAAAAGTTTTATAGAAGGGTTTTAGAAAGCCTAGAGGTAAGAGGATTGAAAGTTCTGTATTGAAAATATAAGGAGATTATATCTTATAGATCTCCATAATTTTGTCAACATAAGATACTAAAATGGTCAAGGTTACAAAGGCATCTTGGCTCAGGTTTTTGAATGCCAGAACATTTGAAAAATAAGCCAAGACAGTTTTGTGAAATAGTTTTTGTCAACTGAGGGTGAGGTAAGGAGTATATCATCTAATACGCAGTCAGTTGCATAAACACTAACAAGCAAGCAAGCAAACACTGCATCACTAAACAAGAAAAAGTTTGTGTTCCCCCTGATTTTTGCATTCTGGATAACTAATCATGGTTGCTGAAAGTGGTGTGTTACAATTATAGGCTCTAACTTGACTAAGTAAGTTATGGGATTATGCCCTACCGTGACTAGCAGATGTAGGTTTGTATAGGATGGTACAGTCTTGGGCTAGGCTCATGATTCTATTTCCCAAATGTCTCGTCCTGGTCTTCTCTCAAAAGGGATTGATTGGGTCTTGTGGGTAAAGTGTACTAGCCTTTGCAGATGGTTTAAGAACTAAGTACTTAGCCATGTCCCTGGTAATGGACAATTATGAGTAACTTCTCTTGACGCTATTGAAAAGTATCATCCATTCCAATTTCTCTAATAAAATTTGATGGGCGAACTTAATGGATTATAGGAGCACTTTAGTGACTCAATGTGTCCATAGTTTATATTAGGAGCTCTCGAGTGACTCGAGATGCTCTTAGTTATTTTGAAGAAGTAAACTCTATTTGGAAAGTTAGGAGAAAATGTTCCTTTATGCAAATAGCCTGAACTCTACTAGCCAAAGTGTACATGTATATGTTAGATTGTCAATTGTGTTCACATAACAGTGACATCTTACCAATACAATTTAAATGTATTGACCATTCGTGGCTGCAACTTTTCATGTTGTAGGTTATTCGTAGAACAAGTAAGGTTATCATTTAGGTTGCGAATCTCCACTCGGCGTGTTGCCTGTGGCGTGATGAAATATTATCTATTGTTTATTTATTGAACTATGTTATTTGAGCTAGCTATGAGCTAAGCAACTTTGTAATAATTATATTCTTGGATCAATCTTTGTAATAATGTGACGCATTGATACTCTTTTATTCATCGAAACTCTATGTGCTAGCTAATCGATCCAAGGGACTAGCACTATAAACACATGATTCAATCTTTAACGGGTTGGATTGCTTCACCTCATTGTAAATTGTCATAAATATACCATGATCAGGAAACCTCGATCATCGATTGCAACGGGCTAGTCGTCTAGAGGATACTAGGGACTCTGTTTGTTTACATACCACACGTGTAATAACGTTTCCGTTTAATATAGTTATAGCATGGTATACAACTATTATGAACATATGAGATATCGCAACGATAAAACATCTTTATTATTGGCCTTTAAGGCATATCTCCAACAAAACCGTGTGATAAAAACTACAGTTTATTTATTGTGTCATTTTCATTTAGACAAAATTTGCTATGAGGTGCCATTTGGGCGGCGCGGCTGGGCAGCGCAACCAACCCAATCTGTGGCACAACGATGCCCCCCATACAGCCCAGACGGCTAGAGATGCTCTTCGGAGGTTGCATGGTGGCTCATTAGAAACTACTGAATTAAATCATCGTCCCAAATATGTTTAGCTAAGAGATATGTTTTAGACAACCTTCATGCACACAACTAAGCATCAGATTTTTCCGTCTAACGTGATTAAGGCTCGTAGAAGCTATCAAATATAACCTAATGTTGCATTCTTGCTCTACCTGAAACAAAAGACCATAAACAACCAAAACATTATACTCCCGTTCGACTCAGGGGATGAGCTAGGGTTTGTAACCCTAGTTGTTGCGCTTGATCATCCATCCTATGTCCACCATCTTCGGTTGGTAATCGGCGGGCTCACCTCATGGGGACCTCGACACTGTTGTTAGGTTCCTAAATGTAGGATTTGGTCAACCGACAATGATGCTATGATGGTTATGTTGTGTTGTGTGGAACAAAAATAAGGTTCCATTGTCTCCTAACCTACCTCATCAATGGAGATCTCACTAGCGGTGTTGATGAGGGTGGGGAAACATCTAGTCGTTGCTCCCTTCGAGTGTGGATCTATTTGGTCTATGTGTGTCTCATGTTTGGTGTGAGGAGATTCAGATCGATTCAAGAGTTCAATGGCGACGACCTCGGCTTTGGGTTGTTGGTCCTCAGGGGCACGTGAATGTAGACTTCCTTAATGTCATAAAAAGTCGGGATGTCTCTGGTAGGGGAGCAGCGACAACAGTGTGTCGATGGCTCGCTCTAGCAGCAATAGAGGTTGTTAGGTGGTCAAAGGAGCAGGGAAACATGCGATCGGGAGTGGTGGTTGTAAACCCATTTAGGGTTTCGTCTCTCTCACCGGCAACGCCGCTAGTTGGCTCCAACTTCTCTAGCCTTGGGACCTTTGAGGCGTGGTGGACCATGGCCTCTCGCGGGAGAGAGGGTTCTCATTTTTTGTTTAGGTCGTTTCTCGGTGTCATCTTCAGGATGGTGAGATGGTGACTATATTTTTGAAGTCAGAATAAGGTCTTCCCTGCCGTATCCTCGCTTCGGTGGTGCATCTAGCACTAGTGGAGGACGTGTGGAGTCGTTTGTCCGACATTGGGATCTAGTCGTTTTCGTGTTTGTTGCTGCTCTAGTGTGTTGTCCTTTGATGGCTTAGCACGACGATTTCTCGTTTGTTTACTACAATAAGATTTGCCCAACTCCGGTGATGGAGGGGTGAGGACGACGGCACGTCTTTAGCTCGCATTAGTGTCTGTAATCGTCATTAGGTGGTTAGTGACCTATTTGCAACTTTTATTATTTTTAGAGCTTTTTTTACTGTTGTTGATAATTATTAATAGATAGGTGTATTTTCCGCAGAAAAAAGTGGTCAAAGGACCTTGGTATAATTTTTATTACGGTTGAGTTGTTTTATACTTCTTGTACACTTTTTATACTACAATTATTGATTTCGGATATTTCACAAAATATTGTATACTCCTTATCTCGCGTGTGTAACACTAGTCCTAGATGAAAACAGAGCAAAAACAGACGAAATTGAGTGGTGCCACATTTGTTTTCATTTTTTTTTGCGGAAGCGGAAACGAATACAGAAACCCCAGAAACAAAAACAGAAGCAGATATTGTCGGAAGAAGATACAAACCGAATATGGTGCACGCAGAACGGTGCAGATTTTACCCATAACAAAGTGAACCCTGGAATCATGCAACAAATCTCAAGCATTCTAGAAAACTAACAAAATTGTTCCCTGGTTATATATAGCATGTTGCTAGGTTTACAAGGGAATAAGTGAATGATCATCTCATGAAATCCTCCTCGAATGCATCAAGCGATTGCATAGTCTCCAGTACTGGGATGAGCAGCTTTGCAAGTTTGGCTTGACAAAGTCATGTTTTGTGTCGGTTGGATTTGGCCATGCACAACAACCCTAAAACAGAAATTCCATATTAGACGGAAACGAAAATTCCATTTCTACGCCTGTTCCACCAAAAAACACTGTTCCCTTTTCGTTTTCGTTTCCGGCAAAAAAGTTCCATTTCCGTTTCCGTTTTGCAAAATTCCGTTTCTGTTTCCATATTTTCATTCCATTTCCGTTTTTTCGCGAAAAAGGCGGAAACTTTCCGCTCCACTTTCATCATTCATAGGTGGTATCATGCATGCAAAATGCTTATATGTCACCGTAATTAATGATGAAAGAGATTGTATTAGTATCATAGGTAGATACGGTATCATAGCATGTAGAACTAGAAAAACTAATCCAAATAAATCTTATACACAATTTTACATTGAGAGTTTATAAAACAATAAATACATTAAGACTATGATACTTCTATATAATATTAGGACGCGACTACCCGGCGGACGCCCTGAAATAGCGCGATTCTGGTGGGCGTTTCCGACTCGCGATCCCGCATCGCCGCGCCCCGCCCCTTCCCATCACGGACGCATGACCTGAAGGAAATATGCCCTGAGAGGCAATAATAAAGTTGTTATTATATATTCCTTATATATGATAGATGTTTATTTTGCATGCTATAATTGTATTGATAGGAAACATCAATACATATGTGTTTAATAAACAAAAAGGGTTCCTAGTTATGCCTCTCTTATAGACTAGCTCGTTGATTAACAAGATGATCAAAGTTTCCTGATCATGAACATTGGATGTTGTTAATAACGAGGTCACAACATTTGTGAAATGATGTGATGAACATTCATCCGAAGTATAGCATTATGATCAAAGTCATTATTTATTATATTGCTATAACATCATACGAAGTAATCTTAGTCCTTAGACCATGAGATCATGTTAATTGCTAACACCGAAAGAATATCTTGATAACATCAAACGTCACACCATAGCAGGGTGACTATAAAGGTGGGTTCAGTGCTACAAAGATGTTATGTTGAGGCTCATGAATCAAGAGTGGAATTTGTCAATCCCGATGACAGATAGATATACTCTGGGCCCTCTCGATGATATCACATTAAGATAGCTTGCAAGCAAGTGATGTGATCACTAGAATGTTATATCACGGGAACAAGAAAAGAATGCATGTCGATAACAAGATCAAACTAGGTATTTGGATACCGATGATCGAATCTCGGACATGTATTATATCATGAGACAAAGGGATTAAGTTACTAGCGTTAAAGGTTCTCATGATCACAGAAGTCATCGTTGAATGTGTAGGAGTCAGTATGGATCTCCAGGCCCCGCTTCTGATTATTGATCTGAGAGGAGTCTCAATCATGTATGCATTATTCGCAAACCATAGGGTGACACACTTAAGGGTTGCCGGACACCATTTAGGAGCACATATGTTTCAGACGAAAGGATTGCAAAGCGCAGGAATTGTTTCGATAGAAACCGGAATTGTTTCAGGTGAAATTGCAGAAAGTGGTTCTGCATGTGATATTGAAATGTTGCAAGGGGTTTTATGTGAATGTTTGTTAATTAAAGTAATTAACAAAATTATGAATAAAATAAATAAAAGAGTTTTATTAATTGAGAGTTGCATTAAATTTGGTGGAAATTTAATGCATGTGAGTGAAATTTTGGGTGGGGTCAAAATTGATGTGAGTGGAACTTCCACCACATGAATGAGGAAGAGGTGGGGGCACCCTCCTTGGCCGCCGGCCATGGTAGGGGAGGAGCCCCCTCTCCTATAAAAGCCCCCCCTCTCCTCCCTCACAAAGTACACCTCCTCGTGAAGGATCTCTCCTCCCTTCTAGATATCCCCCCATGGTCTCAGATTAGCGAGATACATGTTCCCGGTGGCCTTGCGTCTGGAAGGAGTTGTTGCTTCCGCTGATTCGCTAGAGCGAGGAGGTGGAGGTTGTCTAGTGGCTTGAACGTGTGTGTGAGGACGGATGCGCTGCTGATTTGCGACGCTCGGACTTCCACACGATCTTGAGATCGGCAAGCGTACGACTACATCATCCACGAGTTCCAACTCGTTAACAAAACTCTATTCTCTTCGAAGGTAAGTTCTCCATGGATGTATATCCACCCGTTGCTATGTATCTAGTAGATAGATCTTGGCGTATAGTTCTCTTCGTAGGAAAATTTTTGTTTTCTATGCTGCGAACCCAACATGACCAGGTCAAAAAAGGGAAAGCTAGCTTTTCCCCCAAAATTTGGGACCATCTTCCTCTCCAAGCAAAAAACCCAAACCCGAATCAGAAATCCCCCCAAATCTAGCGCTATCCCCCTCCCTCAATTCCGCACCTGTCCATGTCGCCTTCATCCTCTATCCAAGATCGCCATTGCAGCTCCACCTTAACACCTTGATGCCCAGCGCCCTGCTACTAAAAAGTGAAAAAATGAACATACAGCAAAAACAACAGGTACTTCTCAAAATCAAACCTTAAATTCAGCATGATTTTCGTAGCAACATCTCTATATGGTACTCAAAGATGACAATATACTGCTGCACAACATGAATCTAAATGAAAACAGGGCATCTACAACTAATTTACTCCTCAAATTTTGCATCTGAGATATGTCCAATCTTGTTCAAACTATAAGAAATCAATCATCTTAAGCTTCAGTGACAGTATATGTTGGTCCCTGCATTACAAACAACTAATTTAGGACAACTAACAACTAAATATACATGACATCCTATTTTTGCTTCATCCTAGATTCTGACATGATGAATATTTTGGTTGACCAGCTGTGAAACCATGGATATTGACCTTAATGCGGAACCAAATCAAGAAATAGACGAAGGAGCATGCTGATGTTTCACACACAAATGCTATTGTGCAAGTTATGAATGAAGGTATGATGATTATATGCAATCAACTTATCCAGCAGTATTTAAACAAAAGTTATCCAGACATATCAGCAGAAGTTATCCACTAACTAAAACTATAGTTATCCACGCATATCAGTACACGTTATCCACTAGCTAAAACTACAAGTATTCATGCATGTGAGTATAAGTTATCCACTAGCTAAAACTACAGTTATCCATGCATATGAGTACAAGTTGTCCACTAGCTAAAACTGCAGTTATCCATGCTTATGAGTACAAGTTATATACTAGATAGAACTACAGTTATTCATGCTTAAATATAGAAATTATCTATGCATATGAGTACATGTTATCCATGCATATGAGTACAAGTTGTCTACTAGCTAAAACTATAGTTATCCATACTTATGAGTACAAGTTGTCCACTAGCTAAAACTGCAGTTATCCAGGCATATGAGTAGAAGTTATACAGGCATATGAGTACAAGCTATCCACTAGCTAAAACTGCAGTTATACATGCTTATATGCAGAAGTTATCCAGGCATATGGTTATCTAATAGTTAAAACTAAAGTTATTCAGGCATATCTGTACAAGTTATCCATGCATATGAGTACAACTTATCCACAAGTTTTTAAATTAGTTATCCATGTGATATTACTCAAGTTATCAACCATTTAATTCAGCAAATTATTCAGGCACGTAGGTGCAATTTATCCACATAGCTAGCACTATAGTTACCCATGCTACATGTAGAATTTAAGAACAATATAAACACTACAAATTATACATAAGTGTTATGTGTGACTAAACATTGGAAAGACAATCGATATGTTTACGAATACTTGCTAGTTTAAAAATTTACCCACCTATTAGAACTGTTGTTATCCATGACTTTTCATTATATTTACCCATTCCTACAAAAAAAGAAAAAGATAGAATAACTAATCCACCAGTTTATACATCAGTTATTCATGAATATAAATACAAGTTATCACCCATTGTATTAAGCAGTTATCCAGACAGATAGATTCAAGTTATCCACATAGCTAGCACTATAGTTACCCAAGCTTTTATGTAGACTTTAACACAAAAAAGTAAACAGTTACCCATATACAAAATGTAGATGATAACAAATGTGTTTGCAAAAGTAATTACAAACTTTAAAACATAAAATTACAACATAATACCCAAAATAGGATATGGACATTACATAGGCAATCTGATACAAGGGTGATACATTGCAAATGTATCTATAATTTTTGATGTTCCATGCTTGGTTTTATCTACTTTCTTATGTTTAGTCCACACCTTGGAGTACTTTTCATATGATTTCTTGGACTACCCTTTAACAAGAGTCACAGTGCCAGCTGCCTGTTTTCTGCTGTTTTTGGTTCTAGGAAAGTCAGAAAATGAATATTCTCGGAATTGGACGGGATAAAAGCCAAAGTCAGTTTTTCACCGAGGGACACCTGGAGCCAGAATACGAGACGGAGATGGGCTGGGGCCCGGCCACATCACCTGGCCGCGCGGCCAGGCTTAGCCCGCGCCAGGGGGTGGTATGGCCACCCTAGGCACCCCTCGGCCTCTCCTTTCACCTATAAGAAGCCTCCGATGCATAAACCCTAAATCGTCCAGCCTCTAGCCACGAAAAGTTCCACAATACCACCGCCAATCAAGGGGAGATCTGGGGACGTAAAGTCTTTGTTCGCACTCGCCGGACGGGAAGTGCCCCCGGAGCCATCTCCATCGATCTCCACCACCATCTCCATCACCATTGTTGATTCCCATGATGATGAGGGAGTAGTTCTTCCTCGAGGCTAAGGGTTCTACCGATAGCTATGTGTTCATCTCTCTCTCTCTATGCATGATCATACTGTGATCATGAGCTTTGTAATCAAGTAGATCTACCTTGCTACTCAAGTGCTTTAATAGATCTCTACTCTCCCCATGTGTGTGAAGTTGATAATGTGCACACCATGGTGGCACTTAGGCTAGAGATTACAAATACTTGTTATGAGTTATATTTGGAGTTGGATGTCTTTATGAAATTGTGGTGTTTGTTGGAACCATCTAGTGCTCAAGGTGACAGTGTGGGGTTATCTAGATGCGGAAAGCGAACTTTGAGGTGTGTTGTTATAGCCCTACCAATGATTAGAGTGTCCAATCGGAGAGTAGTTAAGAGTAGTATCATAAAGAGAAGATATTTATATGAGAGTGTTCACTAGTGAAAGTATGATCCCTAGGCCTTGTTTCTAAGCATTGATACACCGTTTGCAATTAGATCTGTTACATGTTTGCTTGCTTCCATCTTTATTTCAGTTTGCCTTTAGTCTTTTCCCACGTCAACCACACGCCAGCAAGCTATTTTTTGGCACCGTTACTACTTATAATTATCTATACCACTTGTATTTTACTATCTCTTCGCCGAACTAGTGCACCTATACACCTGACAAGTGTATTGGGTGTGTTGGGGACACAAGAGACTTCTTGTATCTTGATTGCAGGGTTGCTTGAGAGGGAATACCTTTGACCACTTCCTCCCTAAGTTCGATAAACCTTGGGTGATCCACTTAAGGGAAAACTTGCTGCTATTCTACAAACCTCTGCACTTGGAGGCCCAACAACTGTCTACAAGAATAGAAGAGCGTAGACATCAAAGGGTAAACAAGAGATATATAATAAAAAATAGAAAGGTTACCCACATAAACATAAAGAAGTTATCATGTTAAAAATGCTACAGTTATCAACACTAAGATAGTAAAGTTATATAGTGATTAACAAAAAAATACAGAAAATGACCAAGATAATATAATATGCTCGCTCATACCTCCTAGAAATAGCAGATCGCATCGTGATAGGAGTAATGCCAATCTCTTTGCATACAAGAGACTTGATTTCATTATCAACCTCCTCAACTGTAAGTGACATCTTCTTCCTAGTCCTTTCATAGACACGTAGAGGGGTTTGTTGCTGTCCAGCCACAATAGTAGAAACAACAACGTCAATCACCCGGTTAACTGGTGAGACAGGATCTGCAATAGGTGACCTATCTTGCGGTGCTGACATATAAGGAGAGGCAGGTGATCTTGGTACTGGACTGTTATTCTGATCTTCAGCAGAATCCGGGAAACTCAAGGATAGATCGACATTAGAAGAACCACCCACACAACCACCTACCACACCCTTCCCCTTTCTGTCTGCACGGACATACCGTTCAGCATCGTCATCTCCACTGCTGTCTGATTGGGGCTCAAGGGTGTCATCATCATTATCAGAGTTACTGCTGTCTGAATCCGGCAAAATTGTATCATCAGAAGGAACAATAGGAGACAATACTGTATTACTGCATGGAACATTCCTTCCACGAGTGCCAACTCGAGTAACCCTAGCACCACGAGCAGCACTTGAGCTAGCTCCACCCGTGAAGATTCCTCCCATAGGTTGCGCAACAAGATGACCACCAAATTGAGCAGTAAATTGTTTCGCTATTTCAGCACCAACATTACCTTGCACCACCGTCAAACCTTGTACAAGGGTACTCATTAACCCAAAAAAAAAGATGCAAAACTGCCAACCAGATTAGCTATCACTGCTTTTTG
Organism: Avena insularis; assembly: GCA_023614405.1. NCBI lineage: Eukaryota > Viridiplantae > Streptophyta > Magnoliopsida > Poales > Poaceae > Avena > Avena insularis. Next base: position 256,249,324 of record CM042690.1, on the reverse strand, counting down.
CTGCACAAAGAAAAAGCAAAAAAAAACACGAACATTAATAAAAACAAAGAATACAAAGTAACAATACAAAAAAAAGATCGGTACTTTATCAACATACTAAAAATGTTACCTCATTTGAACAACTAGGGTCTGCGCAAGTGTCAAACCATTTATTAAACCCTTGGGCACCACCAAATAGTCTGAAGCTAATGCCATACCGAGGTTACAACTGCACGATAAAAAAATACAAAATTAGCAAATGTGATCAACCAATTTTCTACATATTACCCACATTACCCACATTCTGACCTACATGTTACCACCCACTAAACACATAAGTTACCCGCAGTTTATATTAAATGTGATCAAGCAGTTTTATAAAAAGTTACCAACCTTAAACATAAAAGTTATCCACAAGATAAAAACTCATATGTTACAAAAAATGTATAACCTACCTCCAGCTTTCCATAACCCTTTCCATCATTCTACAGATCAGCCTTCAACACTTGATCAATTAGATCTCTGGACCATATGTTCACAGCATACCGCCCTTTCGGCAAAATAATATCTAACCCGCTAACATCAAGTGAGTCAACATAAAGCAGCTGCGAAAAAATTAAAATACCAGAAAAGAATACAATCAATACACTAACTAAAAAATACAACAAATTTGGATATAGAAGGTAATATTCAAACAAATTAAAAATATGAATGTGTACCTGCAAGAGAAAAGGCAAGGTTGCGTATGAGTACCCTTAGAAAGCTCCTCGTGTAGCTGGTCAGCGAAAAATTTGCACCACTGAAACTTGGACACATTTCTAATGTTGTGCTGAAATTATATAATGGAAAAAGAAGCTATCAACATAATATCAAAACTTACAAAAATATTACCACCCCTATAACACAATGGTTATCATCACAACAAACAGAAATTTATCAACATCAAAACATATAAGTTACCACCCAAGATAGATATTAAAAAGAACAAACATGACAAGGAAAACTAACCATGATAGGGTAGCAATTATGACTAACATGGTTCCGGGTGGTCGGTGATAGAAGAGTCAACACAATGTACATGACATATGTTTGCTTGAACTCATCGCCATATGAAGGCATATCCTTCAATATTTCAAAGGGGTGCCTCCATCATCAGGAAAAAGAACAGGGGCAAGGCATATCCTTCAATATTTCAATATGGTATAGGCTCTTCCCCAAGCGACAACCCAAAACAACTAAATACAGTATCCTTATTAAGGGGTATCTTTCCTCGACCCGGCACAACAAATTCACGTGTGTGCTTGTCATATAAACTCGCAAACCAGGTCATAATTGCGTCGTGCAGTGATGAGCACTTGATATCTAGCAAACTGTCAAGCTCCATTTTTCAATTGCTTTCTTCTGTTTGTCTGATAAAAATTCAAATAAACTGGTCACAGCACAAGAAAATGCCCTGTTACGTTTACGGGCAGGCTGTTTTTCACCATCCACAACGTCAGCAGCAACCTTCTGTTTTCTCGGCATCGTGTCCACTACAAACAATTTAAAATGAAAACATAAATACAAAACTAAACAACAAAAAACACAAATGGTACACACAAACTCATAGAAAATTGGAAAACAACATCAAAAATTAACATATAGATGAAATAATATTAAAATACCATACATAATAAGAAAGACAAAAAGATATAATATAATGTTAGCCATCCATCAGTACATAAGTTATCCATGATCATAAACTAATGTTATCATACAAGAAGATAAAAACTTATCAACAGATATAAACAAATAGTTAACAATTGCACCACCAACAAAAATATTACCCATGATCATACAACAATATTATCATGCAGTTTGCTCAAAAGTTACCAACAGAGCATAAACAAAAAGTTATCAGCTACATGGCTAATACTGTTGTTATCAATGAATACTCTCCAATGTTACCATGGCTAGTGAATTGTTATCAAGGAATTCATTACAACGGTACACATAGGGATAACCTACATCACACTCCTGAATTTGTTATTGGCACCCTAGATAGTCTAATGTTATAATTCCATCAGTACACAAGTTATCCATACCACCACACATAAGTTATCATGCATTTTGCTCAAAAGTTACCAACAGATCATAAATAAAATTTAACAGATACATGGCTAGTGCTGTTGTTATCAAGGGATCCTCTCCAATGTTACCCATGGTTGTCATCAAGGAATCCTAATTTCAAAAGCCTAAAACATCTAGAGCAGTGCATCATGATTTATATATAATTTTTTATTGGCACCCCAGATAGTCTAATGTTATAATGCCATGAGTACACAAGTTACCCACACCACCACACATAAGTTATCATGCACTTTGCTCAAAAGTTACCAATAGATTATAAACAAAATTTAACAGATATATGGCTAGTGCTGTTGTTATCAAGGGATCCTCTCCAATATTACCCATGGCTAGTGCTATTGTCATCAAGAAATCCTAATTTCAAAAGCCTAAAACATCCAGAGTAGTGCATCATGATTTATATATGATTTGTTACTGGCATCATGCCATCGGTACACAAGTTACCCATACCATTACACATATGTTATCATGCACTTTGCTCAAAAGTTACGAATAGATCATAAACAAAAGTTAGCACATACATGGCTAGTGTTGTTGTTATCAAGGGATCCTCTCCAATGTTACCCATGGATAGATCTGTTGTTATCAAGGAATCATATGCAATATTATCCATGACTAGCTATTGCTATCAAGGAATCCTATACAATCTAACCCACTTCAAATAGAATGTATCATAGATCAAATAACAAGAGGTAGCACGGGGAAATTAGTGATTAGATCATGGGGGAAACGACCCACATGGATACATCATAACTACATCACACGCAGTAGATCTGGTTAGGGGACATTACTCAAAACTATAAGACTAAACGGAATCAGGGGGCAGTGCTCAACCCATTTCAAAAACGGGGGACTCAAGCATGAAGGAGCGCGGCGAAATCGGGGGCAAAACACACACATTACAACTTCCAAGCAACCTTAAACTATAGGACCAACCAGAAATCAACGCCGACGATTAAACCGACGGAAATGGAACCGCCGGAAACAGAGTAGGATAGAGGAGAAGGGTCGGAGCGGCCGTGGAGAGAAATCGGAGGAGGAACGGACCTGCGAGCGCGCCTGGAAGGAGTCGACGCGTCGGCGGCAGCAGGGACGAACTGATTCGAAGCGAATCAGACGGGAACTGCCGGAGAAGAAGGGGATGGAGCAGCGCAACGCGGAAACGGTCGAGAGAAGTGGGCGGAGTGGGAGGCGATGACGAGTGGGGCCCAGGTGAAGGCGATGAAAGGATCAGGTGTGCGCTCATTAAATCGCTACCCACCGCGCGGGTTTGTCTGCCTCCCTTCGATGCGAATCGAACGATCGACGGGAGCCCGTCGGGTTTTGCCAAATATCGACCGGTCTGAAGCTAGAATTTCTGTAATATTATGCACCGTGGAGATGGTATCGTAGTATGATAGTGATAGTTTTAAAAAAAACTAACTCTGGCCTTTTGCACGACATGTGCCAAATAAGAGGGTGCATATTGCCAAAACAGCAAAGGGTAAAAAGTAAGTGAGAGAAGGATCAAATCAAAAAGCAATAAGTTATAACTGGTATCGTCATCAGGATACACAATTCTATGCCGGTGAAGGGTGGAATTATCCCTTCCCCGGCATTATTTGATCCCGGAATATACTCTCCTACGCCCGCACGAATTTCTTCCAGCGAACCTCGCTAATCAGCCATCCCTAAATACGCAAATCCGAGTGAGTTGTATCGGGCCTCCTCGGTCTCTTAGTTTTCGCTTGGATCGTGCACAGATCCTTTCTCTTCGAGCTCTGATTTGCGGGCTTGATTTGTTATTTATTGGGTATTCGTTGTTGCTTGGGTTCAGATTGCCCGAGAGTGTTGATCTCTTCCGGCGGTGTTCGTCGAATTTGGGGAGGATATCAGAGGTATTTTTGGGCGGTGTCGGTTCCTGATCCTGCCCCGGTGGTTTCTTCATTTTATCCTGCGCCATTCGCTTGCTCGATTGGCATAAAGTTCAGATTAATACAAGGTGAGGATAATCCCAAATTGGGGGATTGGGAAGTTCTTGATTCTTCGAATTGGTTGGAGTTTTGAGGTGAAAGCAGTAAGGGCTAGGAGTGCTTATTCTTGAATGTTTCCGATGATTGGGAATGAGCTGGGGTATAATGGAAAGATTGATCTTTGAGATGGATGATTTAGGTTGCCCGAAAATCCCATGCTAGAGGTTTCAGAGTTTCATGTTGATGAACTGTGCCGCACAAAAGATCATAGACTGTTGGCCAAATGTACGCCGTTGGAAAGGTCTTGTATACTGTTGCCGCCCCATTCCACCCATTTGGCGGCGCGGTTGACATAGTTGTTGTGCAGCAGCAGGATGGAAGCTTCAAGAGCTCGCCGTGGTACGTGCGGTTTGGCAAGTTCCAGGGGGTTCTCAAGGCAAAGGAGAAGGTGGTCAAAATTGCTGTGAATGGTGTCGAAGCAGGCTTTAATATGTACTTGGATAGCAATGGTGAGGCTCACTTCCTCAGGGATGCAGACCCAAACATTGCAGAAGGGGACTTTGTTGTGTCTGCTTCATCTTCAGGAGATGGACAGGTGGAACCGACGCAGGACACTCAGTTAAGGAAGTCAAAGAGTATTGCTTGTGATATCTCAACCATGGAAGCTAGTTCTGGGGATGCCGGGAAGGTACTCGCAAGACGGAGCACCATACTTGAGCGGATGTTTGGACGGAAATCAATCAAGGACAGTGCCCATGCTGTGGACAGGGTGGGCTCATTAGAGCGTGCGGAGATTGCTGCCGAACTCCTTGATACAAATTGGTCGACGTCACGTGGTTCAGAAGCTCGTAGTTCTAACCATGAACCTTCCAGTAGTCATCACACAGATGCTGGCAAGGCTAATCAGGTCGAAACCACAAACATGGTATTTCCAGATTGTAGCTTTGATCACTACAAAGCTGTGGGTCCTAACTGTGACAATGTGGACAACACCATTGGTAATCCACATGCAGGAAGGAGGAGTTCGGGAGATGAAAAGGAGCACTGTACACAAACCACTAGTGTCAAGGAGGAGGTTGTTGCGATTTGCACGCATAATACCGGTGACTTCACTGAGGGTATAATCTCAACTATAGACCAAGCAGGATCAGAATCTCTGGCAAATGATACAGATACAGGGAAAAGTACCAAAGATCCCGTTGATACTCAAGGTGAGTTGCAGGGTAACTTTGAAGATGGTACAATAAGGGAAATGCATGTGGAGGAGGTCCTTTCCCATGGCATTTTTGAAATTCGTGCAATTGAAACAAACATTACTAATGGTAGGAATGAGGTGGTTGCACAGTTTGTAGCTGTTGGTTCTGATGCGGTCAGCCAAAATTTTACTCAAACAAATTCACCAACTTGTAGCACCACATATTTTTCAAGTGAAAGGCATGATGGTTCATTGATTGATTGTGGTCATGATGCATGTCAAGAGAAAGTGGTCAGTATCAGTAGCCCGGAGATTGTGGAGAGTTCCTATGATGTGTCTAGTATTTTGGCTGATAAAGTTCATGATGCTAAAGGTATCTCATTGACTGATGGTCTACAGTCTGAAGAGTGTTCCAGAGTCTCCAGCGAGAAATTAGAAGAGATGGATGTTGAGGAAAGGTCACTGTCATATCATGGTGATTGCAGCAATAAAGAAGGCATATATAACTTGGATGTTCCAGAAGTTTCTGTTTTTGAGAACCTTAATTACCAAACCTTTCAAACTAATCTTTCTGATAAGGGTATTCATATTGATACTCTTGTCAATGACCACATGGATAATTCTGTGGACACACTTTCAAATGATCATAGTACCCGCTCAGATAATAATTTAGCTTGTCAGAATGTTCTGGTATTTCCTGATGCTTCTTCCAGTGGTATAGATATGTTGTGTTATGTGCATGAAAATGATCTTGACACTGTTTCAAATGCTCATAGTACTCCAAAGGATCAGACCTTGGAAACTAAAACATGCCATGGTGAACATGATGTTTCGTTCATTCTGACATCAGAAATGGAAGTTGTGAGCAGAGAGTGCCCTGCTCAAATTGATAATTTCCCTAGTAAAGTGGAAGTTGAAGTTTCACCAATTATTTTTGGTTCTAGTTTGAGCGAAGTCAACACTGAAAATACGAAACTAGATTATGATGAGAACAGATCTAGTTCTGCAAGTGGGGTTGAAATTGGGCCTGTGCCTGAGGAGCCAGGGGACGGAGCAGAATCAGTTGTGTCGCTATCAAAGCTTGTTGAGAATACAATTGTTTTGTCTGATAAATTGGGAATTGAAACTTCACCAATTATTTCGGATTCTTCCAGTTTGAGCGAAGTCGAAGCAAAAAATGCTGAACTGGAAGATAATGTGAACAGATCTAGTTCTGCAAGTGGGGTTGAAATTGGGCCTGTGCCTGAGGAGCCAAGGGACGAAGCAGAAGCAGTTGTGTTGCTATCAAAGCTTGTTGAGAATACAACTGTTTTGCCTAATAAATTGGGAATTGAAACTTCACCAATTATTTCGGATTCTTCCAGTTTGAGCGAAGCCGATGCAGAAAACACCAAACTGGAAGATAATGTGAAGAGACCTAGTTCTGCATGTGGAGTTGAAATCAGGCCTGTGCCTGATGACCCAAGAGACAGAGCAGAAACAGTTGTCTCAATATCAAGGCTTGTTGAGAAAACAACTGTTTGGCCTAATAAATTAGAAGTTGAAATTTCACCAATTATTTCAGATTCTCTCAATTTGAGCGAAGCCGAAGCAGAAAATACCAAACCGGAAGATAATGTGAACAGACCTAGTTCTGCATGTGGAATTGAAATCAGGCCTGTGCCTGATGACCCAAGAGACAGAGCAGAAACAGTTGTCTCAATATCAAGGCTTGTTGAGAAAACAACTGTTTGGCCTAATAAATTAGAAGTTGAAATTTCACCAATTATTTCGGATTCTTCCAATTTGAGCGAAGCCGAAGCAGAAAATATCAAACTGGAAGGTAATGTGAACAGACCTAGTTCTGCATGTGGAGTTGAAGTCAGGCGTGTGCCTGATGACCCAAGGGACAGAGCAGAAACAGTGGTCTCAGTATCAAAGCTTGTTGAGAATACAACTGTTTTGCCTAATAAATTGGGAATTGAAACTTCACCAATTATTTCGGATTCTTCCAGTTTGAGCGAAGCCGATGCAGAAAACACCAAACTGGAAGATAATGTGAAGAGACCTAGTTCTGCATGTGGAGTTGAAATCAGGCCTGTCCCTGATGACCCAAGAGACAGAGCAGAAACTGTTGTCTCAGTATCTAGGCTTGTTGAGAAAACAACTGTTTGTCCTAATAAATTAGAAGTTGAAATTTCACCAATTATTTCGGATTCTTCCAATTTGAGCGAAGCCGAAGCAGAAAATACCAAACTGGAAGGTAATGTGAACAGACCTAGTTCTGCATGTGGAGATGAAATCAGGCCTGTGCCTGATGACCCAAGGGACAGAGCAGAAACAGTTGTCTCAGTATCAATGCTTGTTGAGAAAACAACTGTTTGCGCTAATAAATTAGAAACTGAAATTTCTCCAATTGTTTCTGAATTATCCAGTTTGAGCACAGTCGAAGCAAAACACACCAAACTGGAAGATAATGTGAACAGACCTGGTTCCGGAAGTGGAGTTGAAGTTGGGCCTGTGCCTGATGACCCAAGGGACAAAGCAGAAACAATTGTGTCATCCTGTGAGTTTTTAGACGAAATTCAGTTTCAATTTAGTGACACTAGAAGTTTTGCTGATGGAAATACTCTGGATGATGTAGTAGCTAATAAAGCATCAGGTGGAGTTGTACATGATGAAGCTGATGGTAATGCAGATGAAGAGGAAGGGGATGACGTTGATGTTGAAAGTAAACCAGAAAACTATTCTGATTTGTCAAGGCCCGAGACTAGCATTATTCCTATTCCTGGAAGTGAGTTGCATCTAGGTGATAATAATCTAGAGGCTAAATCTCTACCAAATCTCCGTTCTCACATACAAGATCTTGAAAGATCTGATAGTTTTCAAGCAAGTTGTTCGCTGTGCAATAGTGAGAGTAGTGTGGTTGATCCAGGCAAGAGTAAGATTTCTAGCTTTCCAGAGCAGGAACTAGAAGGCACTGGTGAGTCAAAACAAGATATTTGTCCGTCTGAGCTTACCAACAATCCAGTGCCTGACGACAAGAACCCTGATGACCTGAGAGTCGATTCATTCAGCCCTTTTGTGGGTGAGTTTACCAATATAAGCTACTACTTCTGTGCACTATAAGGCTTTTAACAATATTGATTCTGCAGATTAAATGATGCTTATTTCTGAAATCTAATTAATAGTTCGTGCGGTATGTGTAGTGAATTTTGTAGACATAGATCAAATTTAGTTATTCGTTTCTAGTTTATTTCTACTTTTATTGGTTACCTGCAGTATTGTCTGTGTCAATGTAATAATCTCTAGCTGTGTCATTTTTGTAGAATTATCCCTATGCAGGCACATGTTATCGGAAGGCATGGGAGCAGATGCTGCATGCAGAGCCTTTGATGCTGAGAAGATAACCTTGGAGAAGTTCCGTGCCACGAAGCAGTCACTGATAAGCGACAACAAGCTAGTTGTTAGGATTGCTGGCCGTTACTTTCCCTGGGATGTAGCTTCGCCTGTCGTACTGGGGATGGTTTCTTTTAGTGAGGAACAAGTCTTTGAACACCAAGGTATGATAAAGGTGGAGCGAGTTGAGCCCAGCACAACACAAGTTAGCAGCTGGAGAATCTGGCCATTTAGTTTCAGGAGAACAAGCACTATGAACGCTATCCAGCCAGTTTGTGAGACAGTTTCTGAAAGCACTGTGGAGAGTACCTTATCCAATCCTGTTAAAGACTTGGATGGAGAAAGAAATAAAACCAGGGTGAAGAGGATGGACAGTACGGTATCCGAGCTGGATAAAGAAGAAAATAAATCCAGTGTAAAGAGGGTGGAGAGGAAGGTGCAATCCCTCACTCCAACATCTGAGGAGCTCGCATCTCTTGATCTCAGAGAGGGCAGGAACGTGGTGACATTTACCTTCTCAACTGCTATGCTTGGGATACAGCAGGTTGGTTTCCATTCTTCCATTATTGCACTTAATTTGCTCATGCAGACTGCAGTTTCTCATCCTCCCTGCCCTTTTGAACAGGTAGATGCTAATATATATTTATGGAAATGGAATACGCACATTGTCATATCAGATGTTGACGGAACTATCACCAAGTAAGTTGCGAAATCTAGTTTCATTTGTACTTCTATTTAAATTTTAGATTCCGTTCCTGATCACCGAGAGTAGCAGTTAGCCAGTGATGTTCAGCTCTGTAATGATTTTAAAATACTCCATTTGATTCCATTAACATTTAATTAGTTTTTCAGCTTTTAAATGACATGTATTTCTAATGAAAAATGGTAGATAAGTGGAAGATTTTGATAAAAGGAACATCCTTTTTTTGGTTGATGGAACTTAACCTAGAATTTAGGGGCATTTCATCTATGCCTCCTATGAAAGTTCTTTTTTCCTAAAATTTACGAACATATGTAACTTTTACTGTAAATACAGGTCTGATGTTCTTGGCCAGTTCATGCCAATGGTTGGTGTTGATTGGTCTCAAAATGGAGTTGCTCATTTATTTTCTGCGATAAAGGTATGCAACTGTACAGCAAGACAGAAATATTAAATTTCGTTTCCAGATCTAGCTCAAGGCAGAGGCAGTTGATTCATTATCATCTTCTCTCCAACTAGAGAAAATTCTCCAAATGCCTGAAGAATCACATTTTTCTCCCTGTGGAGTTTTGCAGCAAGCTGTCCCTAAAATCTTTTCAATTGTGTTTGTTCTTATGGCATTCCACAGGAAAATGGATATCAACTGCTTTTCCTAAGTGCACGCTCTATTTCACAGGCCCACCTGACAAGGCAGTTTCTTTTCAACCTAAAGCAGGTACTGTGTACTCCCTCTGTTCCAAACTATAAGATGTTTTAGCCTTTTTCTGAAACACATGTATCTAGACGCCTTTTAGTGTGTAGGTTCACTCATTTTGCTCCGAACCTACACACTAAAAGGCGTTTAGATAGATGCGTTTCAGAAAAAGTCTAAAACATCTTATATCTTATAATTTGAAACGGAGGGAGTAGTTCATTAAGTTGTCTCATCCTTTGTTCATCTGCTTGTGCCCTAAGTATATACAAGTGGTGATAAATTATGTATGCTGAATACCAGATTAACTATATAAAACACAGATGTGCAAGTGCCGTTCATATGGAAATGATCTATAAAGAGTGCCAGATGTTCAGTTATCTTATTCTACCCACATGTTAATATGTATTTCAGGATGGAAAAGCACTTCCTGATGGCCCTGTTGTGATATCTCCTGATGGCCTGTTTCCATCTCTGTACAGAGAAGGTGAGCACTGCCCTTTAAATTACTTTAGCCCTGTTTTTTCTCGTCTCCTAATTGCCCAAAAGTGGGTAAATTGGCTATATCCACGTGTGATGATGCTCAGAGATGAGGCCATTACGAAATTTAACAAACTGCTGACAGGCTTACATGAATCATTTGATCAACTAACTTCGACATCCAAACTTTGAGACTCCGAAATGACTGAGTCTAGAGGCTGAACTACTACGCTGGCCCCTTTAATTTTATCCGTGCCAAATGAATTGGTATTAAAACCCAAGGTTCCAATCTCGGGGCAAAAAAAACCAATGTTCTATGGTTAAGAGACCAAGTGTTGGATAAGAAACTCACTATCCCTTCTTACCAGCACCATGATGAATGCTTACTTCTTTATGTTAGATCTAATTTAGAACTCTCTGATGTTGCTTTTTGAAATTGTGTTGCAGTTATCAGAAGAGCCCCTCATGAATTTAAGATCGCATGCCTAGGGGTGAGTAACTAGTAGTGCACACACAAAATCAAGATTTTTTTTGAATTATTATAGTACTGCTGGGAAATAGAAGTATGTATTGATAAACTGTTCCATGCAGGCTATCAAAGCACTGTTCCCTCCCGACTCACATCCTTTCTACGCTGGATTTGGGAATAGAGATACAGATGAGTTTAGTTACCTCAAGGTTGGGATTCCCATGGGCAAGATCTTCATAATAAACCCCAAGGTATAAAGATTTGGAAACCGATAGTCTTTGATCCGCTCCTCACTCCAGTCCAACAAGCTTGTCTATCTGCATGGTTGCATTGGAGTCCAGCCACAGCCAGTGAAGGCATGCTTGCTCCGGAATGGCATTTCTTTAGGAAAAGCTGTGTTTATGTTTTCCTATGGTGCAGGGTGAAGTTGCAGTGAATCGCCGGGTTAATACCACCAAATCATACATGTCCCTGCATGCTCTTGTCAATCGGATGTTCCCTCCTATATCATCACCACCGGAGCAGGTTTGTCATGTTCTCTAATCTGTGTGCAGTGTCTGTCCATCAGTCCAAGTACCTTGACCTGATGGTGAGAACTTTGGTTATTTTAGGAGGACTTCAATACCTGGAATTACTGGAAGATGCCACTGCCTGATATTTGAGGTACAAGTGCACTGTGGGCACAAGAGCGTGCTAGTTCTAGGGCGTAACAGCAATGTTCATAAGAAGGCAAAACATGGCGAGGGGTGGCGCACTGAGGTATTTGCCACATAACTATTTCCCTGCTAGTTTCTTGCACGACTCACGTTTTGGCTCACTTTTCATCCTTCTGTTTCCCCAGGCCAAAAGTTTGTTGGCTGGTGATGCGCGAATGCTCCTGGTATAATCTCGGAACATCAACAGTGTATATAGGTTACAGTAATAGGCAGCTTACAGTCTGTACTGACCAATGTGGCAGCACTGTGTAACTAGTTCATAATCTGTTTGTAGTCCATCAGAGCTTATACCATATGGAAAAGGTCTGGAGGCAATCCGGGAGAGTGTTGCTGCTCTACTCTACATGTCATGCCAGGTCTCTTGAGAGTCCATTTCCCCTTCCTTATTGGCTGTATACCGATGTAATTTATGTAGAAAACAGCAGTTAAAATATTGTTATTTATTTATTATGAGTTCTGTGCCTTTCGTGTAAATTCTGGTTTTATGTGGAAAAAGAGATTCTGAGCACTATTGTCAAAAAATAGAGAACTTCTGAGCACTATTGTCAAAAAAAAAAGAGAACTTCTGAGCACTCAGAAAAGAGTTTACAACCCTGATGTTTCTCCAAAAAAGAAAAAAAATCACAATCCTGAGCAATCAACTGCTCAAAGCAACTCATCTGAAAAAAGCGCCAAATCATTCATCTCTGAAATTATAATAATTAATCAAAGATGTGAAATACATTATTGTGGAGGACTTGTGCGTAACATTCCCAATCCATCTTAAGCGACAAAACCCTAGGAGACATGGCCATTGCCCATTGACGACCACCAAAAACCCTAGAGCCGTCCCCAATGGCGAGCCACCAAACCCTAGACGCGTCCCCTGCCGCCTCCTCCAAGAAGAAGAAGCACTCCAAGAAGCGCAGGGCCATCGACGTCACTGTAGACGCCTCCGTCACCGCCGCCCCCGTCGTCGGATACTTCCCCACGGGCTACGACCCCCTCGCGGCCGACCAGCCCCCAAGCGCGCGACTCTTCCGCCACGAGAAGCACCATAACCGCGTCGAGCTCGTGGTCAGCGCCTCTGGTAAAGGGCCCGATTTCGTCGGCCGGAGCTACGCCGGCGAGGCCGCGGCACCGCAGCTCTGCGGCTACGCCCTCGGCGTCCTCGACAAGGCGTCGGGCACCCTCAAGATCCTCCCCATAGCCTCCAACAAGGTGAGCGTCTCGTTCAAGGTTCCCATATTGTTTAAACAAATTCTACATATTGTTCTTAGTTGTCGTGAAATGGTTATGGTCACATAACAATTACGCAATTCTAGTCGTTTTGTGAACCAACTCTTGCTCAGCAACGAACATGCTTTCTCAAAGGAACAAGAAATGTTATGTTATTAGCATTTCCCTTTGGGGCATTGGAAGTGTGCAAAACTTGGTTATGTTATTAGCATTTCCCTTTAGTAGAAATAATGCTGCAACTGGCCAATGCTTTAACATCACTAGCATAGTATAGGATTTTATCATAGCAGATGTGCAAGCTCCTAGTTTTGTTGGTCAGATGGTCTCTGAACTGTTGTGAGAGAACTTTTCTTTCTCAGTATGACTATTTAAAAGTAGCTGAGATTGATTTAGTTCGGATATAGGATTTAAACATTTGTGATTGAATGGTAGTTACTGTTGTGCTGAGTGTTTCTATTTTCAAACAGATTCTAAGGCTAGAGCCACACTTTGAAGTGCAGCAACCAGCCCATTCGCAGCAGTCAGCTGCAGAAGCAGGTTCATCCATAGCAGACACTGAATTTAACAGACAAGATCTTACCCAGGTTTTTGGGACCAAGAGTGATAGAGCTAAGGTGTGTTTGTATTATTTGCTCTACTATCTTGCTGTCAATTATGTTTGGCTTTTTTGTAAAAAAAATATTTCATCTTGTAAGCAGACTTTGAAGTTTGTAAACGCAGTAGAACATAATGTGCATGAATGAAGAGCATATTTATGCTTTTTTGGTTGAAATCAAGGAAATGTTTAAGATGAACTGTCACAAAGCTAGTATGTTTTTTGCTACAACTGTTTTGCACTAGATAAACTTGGATTCTCCTCTCTTTTTTAGTGTAACAAGAACATATTTCCTTGTACCTGCATACCAGTGGTCTAAAATTAAAATACGCTTCTACAGACTTGTTACATGCATGAACTGCTACATTTTACATAGGTTAGTCATTTTCGTGATGTTGCAGGACGACGTTTTGTTTTCCTTTTTCCCATCTGAAGAGTGATGATTTGACATGCTTAGCACTTCAGTTTCGGATACAGACATGGTTCAGTTCAATTGAAGTTATGTATGCATTCTGTGCAGGATAACAAGTGGCAGTCCTTGAAAGAACAGAGGGATGATCATTCTGCTTATCAAGACCTTGACCTTGGAGAGTCCAAGACCACCTCAGATGCCACTGACAGTCAGGCATCAATGACTGTTCGGAACATTCCACCTTATGATCCTGCTGCAGATACATCTGAAAAGGCATACCTTTTTGATGAGATCATTCCTAAGAATATACGGGCGCACCTTTTGGATATTGTGGGACACTTTGAATCGGGAGAATTTGCTTCAAAAGGCTATGGGCGTTTTGTCTCAAATCGTGTGAATAAGTTACATGAGCTTCAGGTACATACTGATGATTTTCCACAAGGCTTTTTCTTGTTACCTGATGCTGGCAAGGATTCATTTTATTTCAACTACAGAATGCTCATAGTAGTATCCAGCTTCTTGAAACAAGCAATTTTTTATTTTTTATTCTAGACTAACAAGGAATGATCAAAATCTTATCTTGTTATGTTTGTCATGTATAGTGGATGTTGTTACTTGGCTCCGATCTTGTGCTCATTTAAGATATATAAGGATCTTCTACAATAGATCTATCAAGGATAGATCATTACTCCTTAAGCTGTGCACATGTGATGTGAGGGACACATTCTTGCTGTTGTTAGTTGGATGGCAAATATTACTAGACTGTTGTGATGCCATGTACAGTGTTGCTACTTTCCATGTTCCTCCCTTCAGATATTTACAGTGTTATGCAGCCAGAATGGTCGAAACCAACTGTCTGCCCAACATTATACCAAAGTCAGTTATGGAAGATGCTTTTCTAGAGTTGTTTCGCTTATATGATCTAAAATCAGTAGCTTTGTCTTCTTTTGTAGGGTGAAGATCAAGAGAGGCTTGCTTGGATATTGTCGTACATCACACATCTCCTATCTTTGTTGGCCCGGAACAGCTCCACGTTCAAACACAAGAGAAAGGAGAAAGACCAGGCTAGCCATGGACCTATGATCCCAGAGGCTGTGCACCGTAGGCTGATGCTGATGTTCATTGAGCCAGGGTCTTCTGCCTTGTCATCAGAGAAGCATGAGCTTTTGATCAATTACATTATAGTGCTCACACTTTTTGCTGATGACTTCAGATCTGAGCCGGCAGATATATGTGCAGACTTGAAAATGACCCACCAGATGCTTAAACCCTATTATGACCAGCTGGGATGCAAGTCTGTGACAGTTTCTTTTAAACCACCTGTAGTGACTCTTCAAGCCCCCCTCGAGTTCCCATCAGAAGTCATAAGGAGAAGAAAGCGTCAACGTTAATCATCCTAGACAAGGTCTCCATTGGATATGGCTGTACTAGCAAAGGTTATTCCAAGATATGGTGACCAGAAGTGCATTTCCACCGTAGAAGTGTGTGCGGTATCCTTGGGTTAACTTTTGCACTATCCTAGAGAAAATGAGGAAGCTCTGTTGCTCTGTATTTTGTTTTCAGATGAACCATGTAACTATGTGTTTTACAATATAATTTTGGATGCTACCTTTTCGTTTAGCATCTTGCTGCAGTTTTGATCATAAGCAGGGTCACATGCTTACATCGGTGCGTTCCAGTCATGCAGTGTACATAATCTAACCTGATACTGCCTAGATCTTGTACTCCAGTGCATCACTCACAAATCTTCTTTTTTTAAAACGGGGTCACTCACAAATCTTATGACTGAACAGGAGGCATTTCCATTAGACCATTATACTGACCATCATCATATCATCCTATCCTTCCAAAAAAACATCATCATATCATAACAAATAAAAAACTTCAAACTGGATACTCCAGCAAATTCAGGTTACAATCGTCAAACTATTTTACTTGTCCAAGCACACTCTCAATCGTCCTAAGCATCATATTAGTGGGAAAACAGGAGAATCATCTGGAACAATATGCCACCGAACTATTCTTGCACAATGGCTACAGCAATTTAGAGAGAACAATCTCAAGACAGATTACATCATTAATCTAAAGCTTGTTCTAAACGACCAATAAAACGAGTCTTCTGCAAATTCAGTTGTCATCCAGTAGCAGATGGGCTTCCTTTCTCAGTATACATAATGGCATCATTATTAGCCTAACACTAACAGCTTATGATTGTTCTGCTACATCACCACCAGCCTCACTATCCGCTCCCGTGCTCTTGTGGCTCTCGGTGCCAGAAGGTTCTGAGCTGGCCCTAGCAGCTGCTGCGTCCTGCTTGCTTCCTCGGCTGTCTGCCGGCCTAGGTGTTGCTGGCTGGAGGTCACCTTGCATAGGCTGCATGCCATTGACGGTGCCTTGTCTCATGACCATCTGGCCCGGGAAAGCAAGAGCCTGTGCTTGTTGCTGCTGAAGCTGCTGGTGCTGCTGCTCTTGCATCTGTTGTGGGGTTAAAGGGGTTCTTGGAGGGAACATTGGTACTTGTGACATGTAATGCCCAGTACCTGGCGTAGCACCAGGCTGAACCATCTGTACGCAGAAACAATAATTGAGCAAATGTAGCAGAAGGGCTTATGGTGGCATCTGGAAAACATGCTAACCTGGGGGCGACTCGCAGGATTCTGTGGTGGTTGGGCATCCGCGATAGCAGCAAGATACAAGAGATTCTTTTGAAGTTGAGCTTGATACCTGAATTTCCAAAGCATAAACACTATTATTCTAAATGCATTAGTAATATTACAAATCCATATACAACAAAGGAAGCATTTATGTAGGCAGATCACATTATGAATACAATGGCTGGTTCTCGTGCACCAGAAAGTACAATAGAAGCTTGTCATTTATCCCTCTCAACTGACAACCAAAACTAGCAAGGCAATACGAGGCATTTAGCCCAACAGTTAAAACTAATCTACCTATCTGAAGTTTTAACATTGGAAATTGTGGAACCACTGGCAGTAGTCTGACTTCACAAGTATCAAGACTGTGCCTCTGGGGTTCTTTATCATAATCCTCAGAACAGCATTATTTCAGATGGAAATAGATGGAGGTAATCAGAATATTTTCATTGTATAATGTAAGCCTTTAATTTCAGATCCCATCTTTTTAAGGCACTCTAAACATGTTGAGGCTTAGGAATTCAAGTGGCCCATAAAGTTTGACTTGATGGCATTCTGTCGCATGTCAGTCAAAACCTCACTAACATACAGAAAAGATAAAGACACGAACACATGAAGACTGAAAACTAATTTGTACTAATACAGAAAAAAGAGTCAAAATGTAAACAATAAATGGCAGGAACTTTGTAAATGAAAATACTACTAATCAATACCATGCCAAAAGAAGGGAAGGCGGTTCAGATGATCAGAATACTACAAATAATGATGCTGTTAAAAGACACCCTAAGACATTGTTCTCGAATCTGACTATTATATAAGGTAGATCATGTACTACATTTGTGCTCCACTGCTATCTTTGTAGTGTCAACCATTTTCTGACCAAGCCCCATTTCTTGAATACAGAAGAGAAGGAAAATTGGAATGTCATACACACAACTTCAATAAAAATCTGATGGCATCATCATCTAAAAGTTCAGGTTTGCATAATCAAATGGACAAAAGTGAATGCTTTAATGCCACGAAAGCATGATCAGCCTCCATCCATATTAAACTCATATGTCAAGGAAGTACTACTGCTATGCATTTTAAGGTTATCTTTTACATAAAACAAGATAAAAAGGTCAATCACGAAGTTACATGTGAGACAAATGGAACCAACAGTAAAAAATTCATGTAGTAGTGGCAAGCAGTACAACCTTAAAAGGAGAATTTAACAAGCTACTTACTGAGCACATTCAGCCAACTTTCCTAGGTTCTGATTTTCCAGGATGGCCAAAATAAGTTGCTTGTTTTCATCCAAATACTGCAAAAAGTAAGTCAGTGTTAGTAAATTACTAGTCCATATTTAATGATTATGACCAATACTATACCGCTAGGCTTCTGTATAGTCTTAAATCGTTGATTTTATCTTTTCCGATTCACCCTCGTGTAACAATCATACAAGAAATAGTATTTCCAGAGGAGCCTTGCCCCATATACTCTTCCTTTTTTTCGTTCCAACGTAGTTGGATTCTCGAAACGGACGCTTGGTTCAATTTCAGTTCTTTGTACAGAAATGTTTATAAATGGATACTGACCACTTCATAGTCCATATGGCCTTAAATTTAGTGCTTATGTAACACTGACGAGTCCATGATCTAGATACGTTTAGATGATATGGTATGAGGTCTAGTTGTAACTGACTCGATGGGGACCATTAAAGAAATCTGTATATCTTCAATTTCACGATAAAAAAATCTACCAACACATTACCATTGGAGAGCATCATTCATTCAGCAAAAGTGTATTTGATAAGAAAAATTACATTCACATGCTTGTGGATGAGTGAGATCATATGGCAGGGACCAATGGCTGATGTGTGGCATCATAAGGCAGCTAGCCTCCAGAGGGAAAGACTAGGAAGCCACCGTGTGGTGGTTGGTGATTGTCGGTGGATAATAACACCGACTGAACAACCTGCAAGTAAGCCACATTCTGTGGTAGACGGGTCATGGTCCAACAGTGGTGTTGCATGGCTGCTAGCCACACATCGCTGGACGATGATCGACTGTGCGACAATGGTGAACACCACGGTGGTCTGACAAACGATGCTCCCAGGCAGTCAATGGCTAAAGACCAGTCTGCGGTAGCACCATAGAGCATGGCTGGTGAGCTGTGTCGTGCGGTATGGGATCACAGTCCACATGCCGTCAAGCCATCAGCCGGCGGCCTTTGCCAGATAATGATATTCCAAACTAGAAGGCCACCACAACTCTCCTATCACGATATCTCTATCTCCAATCCTCTTATCAATACTATGTGATATATCTAATTCCAATACCCTTGCCCATATACAAATATTCTTTCTATTCCTCTAATGTCTTGTTGCATAGATAATCACTGGTACATTAATCATAGGATTCCAAGGGAGGAATCTACTCCCCTGTGATCACCTAACCGCAAGAGAAGGCATATATCTCTCCGAAAAAATTCAGGTATGTGGTCGAATCAATCGCTGAAGGAAGCATATTCCTAACCCTAGCAGGAAGGAAGGAAGGGCGGGGCGGATCGAACCTTTTGGATCTGCTCGGTGGTGATGCCGCCCGGCGGGGGTACCGCACCGGCCACCCCCGGGGGCATGGACATGGCCTGCTGCATCGCCGCTGCTCTTGCTCGCTCCCTCGGTTCTTCTTCTTCTTCTTCTTCTTCTTCTTCTTCTTCTTCTTCTAGGTTGTTGGATTCGGTGGGGTGTAGCTTTCGCTCTCGCTTTACTCCTTTTCCAGGTCGTTAAGCCCAGGGGAGGGGAGGGAGGGGGTTTGGGTTTCGGAACTCAGCCGCGAGACGAGGAGATGAAAAGGAAAGGAAAGTAGGATGGAGATTTACGATTCTGCCCTTGCCGTAAGAAAGATGCCAACCTCCCTCGAGGAGGGGGAAAAAGAAAGGAGGAAAAGGGTGTTGCCCTTCAATTCGCGTTCATGGAAAATTGATTTGGTTGTGACGATGCAGGTGAAGGTATGGGCAAATCTGTCTTTTCGAAAAGGAAAAAAATGTAGGCGTACTCGCCTGTTACTACTATTTCTGATTTTTTTTAGGCGTACTTTTTCTGATGTTGGTGGCATGCGACTGCCCGCGGCGTGCTAGCTGCAACGAGCAACAGAAACTAGTTGGGAGGAGAATACGTGCACCTTGCAGAAGGCGTGGAGGTTGAGGCACGTTTTCTTTGCCTTTCCCCTCCTTTTTTTTTTTCTGAATTTCTGCTCAATTTTTTCTCAAAAAATTATACACCTAGAAAAACAAAATCGTCTAAAACTTCAAGGCACTCGGCGTACTTAGAGCATCTTCACTCGCGTTCCCAGGAAACCACTCTTTGGTGGGTTTTACATCCGGATGGGCGAAATTCGCCCTACTCGTGTTTCCAGAACGCCGATTTTATCCGAATTAAGGTCTTTTTTATCCGGTGTTCTCAGGCCGATCCCAGCGCGCCGGGAATCGCTTGAGAATGCCGGATGTAGCAAATCTCGCCGTGTGGCCCACGCGCGCCGGTGGGGAAAACGTTCTCTCTCCTCTCACACGCCCATCTTCTCTCTTCCTTCCCCCACACGCGGGCCTGTCCGGCGAAGCTCGGCGTGGGTCTGGCCGACGGAGCTCGGCGTGGGCTTGGCCGGCTAACCGGCGGCGCGAGCCTGGCCCGTGGAGCTTGGAGCGGGCTTGGCCGGCGCGGATCGTCCTCATCTTGTCACCAAGCTCACCGGCATCTCGTCACCAAGCTCGTCGTTGTCTCGTCTATGGCGAACTATGCACAACTATGTCGAACTATGTTTAATTTCATGCCGAACATTACTCTGTATTCATATTTATGTTGAACTGTCTGAATTTGAGCCAAATTTGAGCGAAAACTCGTCGATTTTGCCACGTCTGGAAACACGAGTAGGAAAACGGTCATTCTTAGACCGAAAGTTACATCCCTCCAGCGCTAAATAACGCTAGATTTCGGTTTGGAAATGCCCAACGAGTGAAGGTGCTCTTACGAATTTAACCGGATCATCTGTTTTTAAAATGCTCGTTTTCAATCGGATTGCACTAGAACGCCTATGGACACTTTGTGAACGCAACCTCGCTCGGGTGGCTGCGAGATCGCAGGCAGCCTCCCTTGAGTCTGACTCGTCATGTGTGCTTCGGAAGTTTTTATATAAAACAATATGGGAGCCTTTAGATCTCAGGCGTCTAAGTCGTTGATGTCATCGTACTATTTTGTATTAATTCTCAGTTGTAATTTATAAAATTTGTATTAATTCTCAGTTGCAAACTAGTTACAACTCATTAAATTCTTAGTTACAATCTACCTGCAACCAATGTGTTGCACGAATCGCAAGGTATATCCAATAGCAAGGGAGCCGACTGCGACATAACTAAAAATCAGGTCCATAATTTCTAACAAAACCAAAAAAATATCAACAAGTGTTAGTGTTTGAGTTTTTTTTTCCGCACTATCATTGAGTTCCTGTATAGTAGAAATATAGGTAATAGCCAAAGCTTTAGTAACTTGACCTTAGTAAGGTCATCTTAACATGATTTGTTGTGCTTTCATGTGATTTTATTATAAATTCCAGGACAATATTCGAATTGGATTATTTAAAAAAATTATGCAATGAGAGAACTAATTGTCTGTACGTAGACAATAAGTACGTGTTGGCGGAGCTAGATTGTTTGAGATCAGGGTGCACTGAGGATGCCATAACATATAAAACATATTTCTAGAGGGTGCAAGAGGGTGCACATGAGGTGAAAAATGCTATTTTGCCTTGCATCCGCCCCTGCTCACCGGTGCCACGTGATCAGATCGAGGATTGGAACTTTTATCCATGGTAAAGACGATTAGTGAATTATTGTTTATGCCATAGATAATAAGTTTCATTCACTAATTTTTGCCACAACCTTATTCCCATCCTATTTCCTGGACAACTCCTAGTCACCTACCCGCCTTCTTTTTCCCGCCATATCTTCCCGCTGATTCTTCCTGCCCTATGTTTCTTGCCGATATTTCTCATCTGATCCTATATATATCTCATCTTCTTTCTTCATCGAAGCAACCTTCTCCACTGCTCTTTTTCTTCCCCAATTTCCTTACCGGCTATGAGTTTTTCTTGCTCGGACCAAGCTAGTAGGCCGACGAAGATAAAGGATGTGAGGTTGCCTCCGGGTGTGAACGTTGTGCGGTTTTGGTACAACAATCTTTACAAGGTGAAGGAGGTGATGTATTTTTCTGATCAATCGGGCACGGAGTTTTTCATGTGTGCTAGTTGAAAGGGCATTTCCCTAAATGTGTTTTGGTGTTTGTTAACAACATAAGTGAGTCTTAACCGTGTGCTAGGTATTTTTGAGATCTTATGGTGAAAATCACAAGAAGGTGTTCAGCCCCTCACAAGTGAATAGATCGAAGAAGTATCAAGAGGTGTTGCTCTTTGTAAAGCTTGGAGGAGATCTCTTTTAAAGTTTTGCTGAAGGTGTCCTAAGCCCAGAGACTCCGATGTGGTTTCCCCGAGACTCCGGCTTGGTCTCCCACAAAACCTGGTTGTTCTCATCTAGCATACAACGCAACACCGCCCATCAAACAGTGAACATAGCAATTAACTAATACACAAAGGAGAAAAACTCACCTTGGAGATGCCTGAAGTCAGATTCCAGCCGTACGTACTGCTGGCCCATCTGCACCGTGCAAGTATTCGAGTCAATGCAAAGAACTCGGGGGCTTCCAAGAGGACACAAAAATGAGAACTTACATGTGCACCCAAAGACTTCGACAGATCCTGCTCCACACTCTAAGCGACTACAACCCTGTGCCCACCTAGCTTGGAGGAGCTTGAGCAGCTGTCATCATCGGTGACCACCGTCTTCGGAGAAGGAGCAATCCCACCCGCGCCCACAGCCTTAGAGTCTACGACTCTCTCCTCCCCATCGGCCTTGACGTACTCTTCTGAGGAGGACCCCCTAATGATTCACCAAATAAAACCATCCTTCAAATCCCCAACCAACATACTTATAAGGGCATGGTATAAGTCGAAAACACTCACGTGTTGAAGTTGTCAAGGTCAAACACCTCTTTCTTTTGCTTTTTGGCTGGAGGTGCAGGTGGCGCAGTCCGGAGGGGTACTGCTGGAATCGGCCCAGTAGCACATGCATCAGACGATGGACCATTCGACATCTCCAGAGTCGAAGCATCTGAATCTTCACTCTGGCCTCGCTTGTGAGTGCCTTCATTGCTCGACTCGGGGGATTCTTGCGACTAAGAAGCGGGGATAGTGGAGTCCGACTCGTATAGCTCTGCACCCTCAAGGGTGTCCCGGGTAAAGAGGGCATCATCCCTTCGACCTTCCAATCACTACAAGAAAATTTGGTTTTTACAACGGACGATTTTCGTGGTTGAAGGCCCGTTTTTCGTGGCTAAAAATTCTTCCACGACAGATGACCTTCGTGGTAAAAGTCCCGTCACAAATGAATCAACCACGATTTTTTCTTTCGACCGTGGCGGATCGCACCCTTCAGCCACAAAAACTTGTTCCATCGTAGATCTGCTCGCAAGCCGCGTTGACTACTTACGTCATGCAAACTACCACGTGGCAGCCGCCGTTAACGGTCAGTTGCCTCCATTAACAGTCAGACAAAATGTGGTAGAAGCCTGGCCCAGCTAAGGCCTGCTAATTATTAAGTGGACCAGCCCATGAGAAGAGCCCAATAAGTAGACGACCCGTTACTGTTTCGTCCTACATTGTTTGAAGTGGGCCCATTAACGTAGCCAGCTTCAGCCTGCGAACTTATAGGCCCGATATTGTTTCGGCCTACAAGAGACCCACGTGGGCCCAACACTGGCAAATTTTATTAGCAGCTCGCGCCAAGTCGCCTCAGACAAGCTTAAGGCCTCATCACGCCCATCACTATTCACGCAGCTGCGTGACTCAAAGATACCATCGCATGATGTAGTACACTATAGTCGTTCACATAACACCGATGAAACATCGTCCACTAGTATTACATCCCTCAGAGTGGTACAACAGAAATACAGCAGGTCCAAGACATGACTATAGATTACAACTCGACTCTTTACAAAAGATCTAGAGAACACTCTAGGTTAAAGAGGAAGAAAACAACTTCTTACAAAGAAGAACCAGAAATAATAACTTATAACTATCTTGCTAAAAGACTAGCATCTAACTATCTGGCTTGCATTTGCTGCTATAGCAGTGCTCTATAGAAATAGGTTCTATGGCTAGATACTATGATCCTATCTATTCAAAAACTTCTTCTTCACTTCAATTGGTGTATATGTTGACTTCCTTGGCTTCATTGAAGAACTTGAGTTTTTGGTGACAATTTGTTGAGGATGAGTTGGTGTTGACGATGTCTTCAATGGCTTAGAATCTATCAAGGGTTAAGAAGGTACGGATGAGTACGAGCATACTCAGCAAGTTCACTAAAAATGAGTGTTTGATGCACTAACTACAACCCTAGACCAAAGGTCGTAGGCTATACAGGTTTTTGAAAACATTTCTTCAAATGTTGCTTTTATTCTGAAAAACTATGTTTGTCGGCCTTCACATGTTGATTAGAACTTTGTGGAGTTCCTTTCCGGCAGCGTTTGCAGCTCCTTCTCGGAACATGGAGTAACATGTCACACTTTTATACACTCTACAGAGGTGCGTTGCTTTACCCATAAGAGATCCTTAACCTTGTTGCACATCCGAGCGGCCAACCCATTCACACTTCCTTGGTATGAGGCCCGGTATAAGAATCCAAGCCAATCGCCGCCCCTCACCTCGAACCCTATATGCCAGTTGGATTGCACGCTAGACCCAAGATAAATCTTGTTTCCAATTATGGCCTAAAACACACAACCCTCATAGACACCAGATGTCATGGAACATTGAGGGATCCCACCCTGCTGTCAATCCTTTCCTAGAACTACAACCACGACCCGGTCGTCCGTTGACATATGAGAGGGAGAAGATCCAGGTGACTTCCCCAGAGCCATTGTAGATCTTATGGTTAACGCGTAATTTACGGTGCAAGAATCACTGGCAATATTGGTTGTTAAAGTCCTAGATAATATGTTCCTTTACCACTGGAACTGTATCAGTAGATTATTACCATTTGGTAAATAATTTATAATCATATTATCATGAAAATAGTGTTTTCTGACCTTTTTGAAATACAGGTGATGATAATATTTGAGTTACAAGTATTTGATAGAAAATAACCAAAGGACATGAGCAAGTGTGAACTTGCCTTTTGTGATTGCAATGTTATGCACTCACGGTCTTCAATACAATAGAAGATCTAGAATCTGTAAATAGCATCATTGGTCCGGTAAGGAATAATGTTTAAAGAAGCAAGATGCCATTATGCATAAGTAATATAATGCATGTTTGATAAACTCGAATCCCTGAAATAAGAATCTATGATCTAGGGTTTGAAGCTTGGGATGATTTTTTTGAAATGTGTTGCACTTTTATATATGTTTTACACTGGTGCTTCTTATTAAGACTTGTGAGAGTGTGTGGAACAATATATAAATACAGTAACTAGCATACAATATTAAAGCACTCAAGTGTGGAATGGTATCTAAAGACTTCTTAAGATCATACAATTATCAATTTTTTTTGATAAAAAATAATATTCTAAGAGTTCAAAATTAATTTTATTTAATTTTAACTCTTGTTAATATTTTCTTAAAATTCTATGAAGGAAATAAGATTTTATTTTATGCAAACTTACTTTACTTAACTAAAATACAAGTTAGTATTTTTATAACTTAGTATACCCATTTAGGATCTAAAAAGTGAATTTTATTCAATTTTAGGTATTTTATTTATTTTTATAAATTTTGAAAAGGAATATATACAATTTTGATAATAGATCTAAATTTAATTACTTAAAATTACTATCTAGTATTTTTTATTGGGTAGAGGATATTTTTGTGAGTTCATAAATATATTATTTGTATTTTTAGGATTATTATTTATTTTTCAGGAGCTTGGTTAATTTCATGGGTATATTTGTAATGAAATAATTTTAAATAAGTCCTCTTATGAAACACGGGCCTGGCCCACTAGGGTTTCGTCTCGCTCCCAAATGCCCAATTAGGCTGGGTCAAACACTCGGTCGTCTTGCCGGCCTTACCCAGCCAAAGACTACCCTCCCTCCCTTTCTCTCTCGCGATGCTCTCCCCTCCGAGGCAACTGATGACGCTGCTGTCGTCGCACCCAAATCCGGCCGCTCCCGGCCACCTTGACCGTCGTTGTGGTGCACACCAACGTAGAAGACAACGATGCACATGTCGGTCCTATTTGATTCGATGCACACGCCCCTACTGGCCGTGCCGACCCCTCCCTATGGCTAGGGTTTGGGGTTTCGTCCTGATTTCTGCGACGTTGCTCTCCTCCGACGGCTGCCTCTGCTACGGCCTGGTGCAGGTTGTAGCACCCCCCTGGGGGTGCTCTCTGTGCCGTCGAGCTCCACATCGTCGCCGTCCTTCTCTTCTGATTCCTCTTTGATATAAACGCGAGGACTAGAGGTAAGTTTCCCCCTTCTTCTCTCTCTGTGCTCTCTCTAGGTGCTCTCGCTGTGTGCACCCTTTGTGTGCCTGTAGAGAAGAACTAGGGTTCTTCCCTGGTACTAGGGTTCAACCCCCGTTACTGTGTAGTTAGATATGATGAACTGATGCATGCTGACCCTCTATGATTAGTTTTTGTGGATTGATTACTTAATCTATTGTGGAGTTGCTGACAGTGGTTACTGTCATTGTTGGCTATTATCTGCACTTTTCTCACTGTCAGTGTTAGTCCGATGCTACTATGGCCATGATAAGTTTAGAAGTATAGCCTTTGACTATGGTGGATATGCTTTAGGGTTAAAGTTCATGGTTGATTTCTTGTTTAAATCTCTCTGATGAACCTTGATGAACTTAAATGAAGATATTATGGATATATACATGATTCCTAAACTATGATGTTAGGAAGATGATTAAATACTCTTTTCTTTTAATATGGTTGGACTGTGAACTTCCATGTTTGGGTTACCTAGCTAGATTAGGTCTTGTGACACCCTCTCTGAGTGGTACACAAGATCTGATCTTGTTCCAGGTTCTTCCTAAACTGTACTATTGGAAAATATATGGGATTTATGAGAGTTGAGAAACTCCCTGGAGTTCTATGTAATTACTGTTGCTTTTTTAAATAGACCTATGATGTTGGTCTAAGGTCTTCCTAAAGCAAAAACCACTTGTTTTTACTTGTTGCCTAACTTATCATGTGTTTATCATGCCCTTGCATGAATAGATATGATATACTCCTGATTATAGATATGAATATGCTCATGATCCACTATTGGATTCAAAAGGTGTTGAGATATACCTTGATAGCCTTCTGTTGGTGTTTCCTTTTACTCCTGGCTTGTGGTAGCCCTGAATCTGTTTCTGCCTTCCCTTTGGCCTTGTGTTGCTCCTCCTGATGTTGCTGCTCTTCCTTAATCTGCTAGCCTCCTCCTCCTGGCTTGGTCTTCTCCTTGTCTTGGCCTTGCTTTGATGAACCTAATCTTCTCTGCTGCTAACAACCTGTTTCTCTTCAAGATGCTTCCAATCTTAATCTTCCATACCGATTGCTTGATCAACTCTTGGAGGGCTTAACTAAGCAACCAGAGTTGTGATGTGGTGGTGGAGCTAAGATCAGTGTATTCTCTTAGCATGGAAATAGAAAGGATGGATGTGGCTGTGAACAGGAAGTGTGGTGGAGATTGGGTTGTTCTGTGCTGATACAACTACTCTCTCCCTATACACTCCCTGGGAAGTGCATGTGGTGGTGACAACACACCATCTGCATGTGTTGTGTGAGCTACTTACCAGTGGGACCTACAGGTTCAAGTTCCAATGAGTGTGGAAATATGTTTTATGGATGAACTCAAGTTGATAAGTGAATTCCTATTTTTCTTTCTTATTTTGTTGTGGAGGTGACAACACATAGATACATAGGATGAGTAAGGTGCTTGTAGTTGGGTTCCACATGGTGCAAGTTCCCATTCCTTGGAACTTGTGCCTATGGATAAGCTTAGCTTGAAAGATCTTTTTCTATGGATGTAATTGGGCTAGATTGATATTATCTTGGCTTAATCTTTATTTCTGTGCTGCCAAATGTTTATTTGATGGTGAAACTTTCCCCTGCCTATGATGTTGTACTGAGGCATACAAGCTGATAAGAACAAATTACTAATCTCCCCTGATTTGATTTAAGCTCTATGATGTGCTAGCAATGCATTTCATTGCCAAACTGAGAGCACAACTAACACTAACCCCTCTCTGTTTATTTCAGTTTCTGTCTTATTTGCAGGTACAAGACAAGTGAAGAATAGAAAGATTAGACTAGGATTAAATTAGGACTAGTCTGTTAGTTTTTTATTTGTAATCTTTTCTTTTCCTCTTTTGTAAGAACAATGTAATATGTGTTCATTATTAATAAATCTTGTATTCCTTGAGAATTGTCTCTGAAATGTTCTTCCTTCATATAGATTTGTATTTATTTAATACTTGTGGAATAAAGGAAAGAATTAAGAAGTACTATTTGAGTTATACTTTTTGTATTGTTTCAATTCTCTTAATTGTTTTATAACTATTAAATACTCAAATAATATTAACTAAATCCTTTTGGAAAACAATAAAACACTAGTTACTTCTAACTTCCAAATCTTTTTCAAATGATTCAAATTTTAAATATGAATTCAAATTATTCACCTAAAAACATTATAATTCCTAAGGATCAAAAGTTAAGGGTTTATTTCTAACTTGGTAATTATAGTTGATGTCTCAACTCAGAGTGAGATATTGATACTGCCTCTTAACGTGATCTTGATGGATCTATTCTTCTAAATTTGTACTAGGGTTTAAGATAATAAAGTAGGTAAGTCTTTCATCAACACACTCATTTGGTATTCTAATTATCCCTTAAAAAACTTAACTTGACTATGAGCTACTATTCTTTGACTGCCTAAAAATAGGAATTGGTTCCACTCCTAAATTAATTCTAGGGTTTTGGATAAGTGGTAGACATTAGGCTTGTCATGGCTTGCTATAATGTTAGTTAAAGGTTTCTCAAGAATCCTAACTTCAATTCTTCACTGAGCTTGTCTTTAGTTAAAGAATTCCTTTCCTAAATATACTCTACTCAAATCTCTCATCTGATTCTTTAAGATCTCTTCTGCCTAAATGAACTAGTCATCTGACTCCACCATATCCATCATCATATGATGACATGGTCATGCCACTTCAACAATACTCATTCTCCATTCTTACTCTAATATATAACTTCTATTTCTTAGCTATCTCTACTAAATCTATCAATGTAGCTCTTTCTAACTCCATCCATAAACTCCTTTATATTCACCTTGAATTTACTTCCAAGGCTTGTAAGATTACAATCTCCTCTATAACAAATGGTATATTAATATTCTAGAAGCGATATGGTACTACTCCCATAATACAATTTTGTTCTTGTATTAACTTGGTTAAACTATTATGCCTTCAACTCATATTATATACTTCATAATACTGTAGCTTGACTTCTCATGATCAAGCTAGATGATTCAACCTACTAAGGTTTTTCCTAATTTGGTATTCTCACAACACTTCATCATCATCTAGTCATCTATTCTCAAGTGACTTGAGAATAATGACCACCATTCTTTAATCATACAAAGATTAGGCTTCTGTTTGTCTGATCAAGTTCTATTATCACTAGGTAGACTTGTACTAGTCTCTCTATAGGCTTATCTTGTTAAAGAAACTTACTTTAGGTTGTTACCTACTTGGCTTAACTAAATCATCATTTGACTCTCTAAGATTACTAGCTTCATCATAGCTTCATAATCACTATCTTAACTTTTAGATTTAAATACCTCTTCTAATTAACTCATGAGTGAGTTAACTCCTCCAACATGAGATGGTTTGATCTCCACTAAGGATCACATTCCATTGATGATGGCACACTCTACCATATCTAGTTCCTTCTTCTTACTAATTTACTTTTGGTCTTTGGAAGGTCAATATAATAGGTCAAAGCTGAGAATCAATAAGTGCTAGGTCAAGAATTGATTACTCAACATTGATGATCAATTGACACTAGGACTTGGTTAAATAGAAAGGTCATCTATTTTATATGACAATAAGGATATGTGATGAATGGTCTTGACTTGTCTTCCTGTTCCACTCTATTTGTGATAAGAGTTAAAGTTTAAGAACTACCATGATACCCATGGTAGGAATAACTTACGGCAAGCAAGTGTATCAAGATTTAGTTATGAGGTTTCTTTACTTGGAGTTATATACTTGATTGAGTATTCAAGAGTTGTTGTAATGAATACCATGATATGATCTCTATAAGATCCTTTATTATTCATTAAATAATGTGTTGTGGGTTTAGCTTGATTCCATTTTATCTACCCATAGATCAAATTATATTATCCAAAGATAAGGTTTTAGCAAAGGTCATATTGAAACTTATCGCAATCAACTTGATGATCTACTTCAGTTCCACCAAGTTAAGAGAAGCTTCGATCACTTTGACAAGTTTTATTTAAAAGCGCGAAAATTATCCAAATTTTCTATGCATGAATGCAATGCACACACACCTTATCTCAGCTTATTTCTAAGCTCTAATGCTAGGATGTTATAGTCTCTCCCCCTTAAAATAAACTTCGTCCCCAAAGTTCATACTCTCTTATGTTTTGGAATGAGGTATTGTCTTGTATTGATCACGACATTATTCAACTCCATTGTGATCACATTTGGAGATAATTCTGGTATCCCGTATCCAGATCTTTTTCCTTCAATTTTCTTTATACTTGGTTATACGTTGAAAACGTATCTATAATTTTTGATGTTCCATGCTTGTTTTATATCTACTTTCTTATGTTTTGTCCACACTTTGGAGTATTTTATACACTTTCTTGGACTAACCTATTAACAAGATGCCAAATTGCCAGTTGCCTGTTTTCTGTTGTTTTTGGTTCCAGGAAAGTCAGAAAATGAATAATCTCAGAATTGCACGGGACAAAAGCTAAAGTTATTATTTTCCCGGAAGACTCATGGAGCCAGAAGGAGAGACGAAGGGGGGCCACAGGGTGGCCACACCACCCCTAGGCGTGGGCTAGCCCTGGTCGCGCCACCAGGTGGTGTGGGCCCCCTGGCCGCCCACCGACCTTGCCTCTTTGCCTATAAGATGCCTCTCGGTGCAAAAACCCTAGATCATCCAACCTCCAGCCACGAAAAGTTCCACAGCGCCGCTGCCACCGAAGGGGAGATTCGAGGGACAGAAAGTCTCTGTTCCGGCACCCTGTCGGGATGGGGAAGTGCCCCCGGAGCCATCTCCATCGATCTCCACCACCATCTCCATCACCATTGCTGATTCCCATGATGATGAGGGAGTAGTTCTTCCTCGAGGCTAAGGGTTCTACCGGTAGCTATGTGTTCATCTCTCTCTCTCTATGCATGATCATACTGTGATCATGAGCTTTGTAATCAAGTAGATCTACCTTGCTACTCAAGTGCTTTAATAGATCTCTGCTCTCCCCATGTGTGTGAAGTTAACAGTGTGCACACCATGGTGGCACTTAGGCTAGAGATTACAAATACTTGTTATGAGTTATATTTGGAGTTGGATGTTTCAATGAAATTGTGGTGTTTGTTCGAACCATCTAGTGCTCAAGGTGACAGTGTGGGGTTATCTAGATGGGGAAAGCGGACTTTGAGGAGTGCTGTTATAGCCCTACCATGGATTAGAGTGTCCAACCGGAGAGTAGTTAAGAGTAGTATCATAAAGAGAAGATATTTATATGAGAGTGTTCACTAGTGAAAGTATGATCCCTAGGCCTTGTTTCTAAGCATTGAAATACCGTTTGCAACTAGATCTGTTACATGTTTGCTTGCTGCCATCTTTATTTCAGATTGCCTTTAGTCTCTTCCACGCCATCAAGCTATTTTCTAGCACCGTTGTCTTTTATCCATACCACTTGTATTTCACTATCTCTTCGCCGAACTAGTGCACCTATACACCTGACAAGTGTATTGGGTGTGTTGGGGACACAAGAGACTTCTTGTATCTTGATTGCAGGGTTGCTTGAGAGGGGATACCTTTGACCACTTCCTCCCTGAGTTCGATAAACCTTGGGTGATCCACTTAAGGGAAAACTTGTTGCTGTTCTACAAACCTCTACACTTGGAGGACCAACAACTGTCTACAAGAATAGAAGTGCGTAGACATCACTTGGCAACTTCCAACTATCATTTCCAATTTGTAGGATAACTCCTTTTACTATAATCCCTTGGGTTATGTCTTTATAGTCCTACTTAGGATTGGTTTTGTATACCTTTAACCCAATCCAATCAGAGTGTCCTATTACTCTTCACATGTCTATTTTGGGATACTCTCTTCCTTCTTAAGGACAACTTAAGAGTTGTTCCCTAAGGAACTAGTCTGTTAGGGTTAGTCTATCTTATATCCTTTGATCTTTTATCCCGACATACTCTCGAGATTATTTTTATAATGATATTGTGGCGACCCCGGATTTTCACCCGAGATTACCAAATTATGCAAACCACCACGATCCCATGATCAGTGCATTGTGGAGCATAACTGACATGATATCAAAGTACACACATCCATTAGAGTATGATACAATAAGTCTTATAGTAATAGTATTACAACCTTGCCTCCATGGGCACAAATAGATAATAGCAGCAGTACTAAATAACGCGGAGGACCCGAGTCAAGCCATAGCCCAACAGGTGCCTGACTCGGAGAAACGCCCTAGTTAGCAAAGTCGTCATCGTACCCTCCATTGTCCTCTTCATCCTGCTCATTGTCTAACCAAGTTGATATCCAGGGAACATTGCCAGTGAGTACTTTGAATATACTCGCAAACCACCATACAAGGAAGTACAAAGAGTATGCAATATGGTTGTGGATAGGATGGCTCCAAGGAGGCTATTTGAGAAATCTCTTAGAAGTATACCCTCCACTCTACCATTTGTTGTTTGCAAAAGCCCCTTTTCGAGAGTAAAAATAGTTAGTAAAACTTGAAAATACTAGGCTGGGGTCAACCCTGTTACCCACTTCCATTGTGGTCATCCCATGGCCAATACTTCCACTAGGTCCGACCATCACATGGCCCATCCTCCTTGCCCCTCGACCATCCCATGGTCGAATCTCTTTTTATAAAACCTTTTTATAAACCAAAACCAGCAATGCTACGCAGCAACCTTTCCAACTGTCCATGACCATGGACACAGCTATTCGAATAGATTCACGCTCTGAAGAGGTTGTACACTTTACCCACAAGATCCGATACATCCGCCACAAATTATCGCGGATCGTCATACCTCAGTATGCGGGTTTCGGATAACCGGACAAGACCTTTAGGATAATCCCCTCTTAACACCAGCACCTACCCTATGGGTGTTATTCCCCTCAAAACTGGGACATCGGGCGAGGACCAACCGGAGCACTTTTTCCACTCCTCGAGAGTGTGCACTTTCAATGAGGGGCCCATAGTAACGCGTGGAGGCCTGCCGACCCTTTGTTCCTTCTCTAGGTCGATGTTCCACATGAACCTCTATCAGAGAAGGCCCACCCTCTAGGGATCCCCGATCCCCTGTAGTAGTTGTGAGGCACTAGTATCAGAGGGGACCACTTTCAGGTCAAGCCCCTTCCCATATAGGAGTAGTGTGGTTGCACGGGGTAGTTGTTTGGGCAAAACTACATAGAACCAGGTGCGTTTTCGAAAACAGTTTTTCCTCCATCTTCAACTTTGGTGCCTCCACAAGTGGCACGAATACCAAAACATTTTAAAAGCTCCTCGACAAGTCCCACTTGCCTAGGTTTTCTGTCAAAAACTTTTTATAAAACCATCCCTGCCTTTGGGTTCCCAACCTAGAGTTTTTGTTAGGCTAAATCGGGGTTTCCAAGGGGCTGTGGTATATTAGACCACCTGAACTACTAGGATAGGAGTAGTAGGTCCAAGGGGGGAGTACTTAGACAATACCATAGGCATATGTTTGGTGGAGCCAAACAAATACCATAATAATAATTTAGCGAGTAAAACCAATGCAGTAGTAATATAAGTAAAACAAAGTGCATGGAAATAAAGATGGGACAAGTCTCATGAACTTGTAGGTGGCTTGCCTTGGTTTGCAGCTTGTTCCTGGTCCTCTTCTTCAAAATCCTGCCAATTACCTTCCTCAAATTCTTCCTCGTTCGTATCTATCGCCAAAAAGGGAAATTATAAGCAAACCACTATACCAAGCATCACCCAAGGCACAAACAATGAAATCAGTACAGAACAATTGCGCAACTGAACTAATCCAACCACATGGTAGTAGCTACTGACTCTAGCAATCCTAGGCCATTGAAAACAATGAAAAAGGTTTCATCAAACTTAAATGGTGGTTTTTGTGGGTAAGACTAGATTAGCACTCAAGCAGATATTTCGACTAATATAAGTTGGTGAAAGTTGACCACAAAATACATAACTGAGTAGCTATAGAGGAAACCAAGCTAACCCCACTGGTTTCACAATTTTATCAAAAAGGGTTGATTTTTAATAAATAAAATACTAGAAACAGAGCAGAAACTTGTACTAAAATCACCAGGGCAAATCTACAGAGCCAAAAATTATGCCTTTCCAGGAAATACTAGTATGTGCAGAGGCCTAACTCTAGGAGTTGGTTTCATCCCAAAATTATCTTCACAACAACCTCTGGAAAATAAACAAGAACCCTCTATTCATAACTTGCAAAAATAATAACAGAGGCCTCATACATCCAAAAAGGATGAT
This sequence comes from Avena insularis, assembly GCA_023614405.1. Taxonomy (NCBI): domain Eukaryota; kingdom Viridiplantae; phylum Streptophyta; class Magnoliopsida; order Poales; family Poaceae; genus Avena; species Avena insularis. The sequence goes on along the minus strand of CM042690.1, from coordinate 256,214,908 downwards.
TCCAGTTTTGTGCAGAAGACAATTGCAAGGGAAATGTTCGGGACTTGGTTTCACATTTTTCTAAGCTCTAAAAGTGAAACTATGCATTTATTACTCTAAACAGACACTATTTACCATAGAAATTCTCAGTAAAAATACAGACAAGCCTTGGACTAGCTACCAAGGACATGCACTAGGGAATTACCAGGGATACGCTACAAAATTGGAATCAAGCCAGAACACTACACAAATTTTATTTGGTGGAATTAAAGCTACAGAACAAATTTCTAGAAACTAAAATGACCTAAAAAGAAAAGGAAAGGAGCAGTGCAGAGGCTGGGTCACGGACCGCTACGGAGTTGGGCCGGCCCGCGTACACAGTGACCTGCGCGGGGTGCTGGGGATTCAAATCCCACAGCAGGGCCCCACGCGTCATAGGCACAGCGAGGCGAAGGGGTATCTGGCTATGCTGGCCGTTGGATTAAAGTCCAGATCGACGGCCCGCAGCGTGTCTTCTTCCCGGATCGAAAACTCCGGCGAGCTAACCCTAGCTGGCACAGGCGGGGCTCGGGGTGGCTCACCTAGGGGAGGAGAGGGGTCGGCGATGGTCTGGTTCGAAGCGGTCGAGGGAGGGGCGTCGAAGGAGGTACAACACGGCGGCTCCGGTCGTCTAGATGCGTCGCGACAGCAGCGGCACGGCTCGGGACCGTCGGCATCCACGCAGCTCCGGCGTGCCTGCCGACAAGAAAAGTCAGAGGAGAGGGGTATTAGGGCCGGTTTAGGGAGGGGAATGCAGTGGGAGGGGTGCATGGAGGAGAGGTAGAGTAGGGAGGGGAGAACCTTCCCGTTCGTCATCGGCGCTGAGGCGGGCTAGAACGACAGAGAGAGGGGGAGAGAGCTAGAGGCTCTGCCTCCGCTCTGGGGTGGTGCTGGGGAGCTCTGGGTTGGAAATGAGGAGCGGGAGGAGCACGTGAGGGGTGGGAGAGCTTTTAAAGGGGCAGGGCCAGACGTGGTGCACCGGGTGCACGGCGAGGTGGTGGGGTCACGCTGGGAGCTGGGGATTGGCCAGGAGGGACGGTGGCGACGCCGTGGGGTGACCTGGGGATAGTCTTACCCTAGGGGGCTGGCTGGGCCTACTAGATAGCGAGAGGGGGCTGCCAGTGCGTGGTGCAGGGAGGCTGTTCGACGGGACAACACAAAGCGGCAGCATGCTGTCTGCGCGGCTAGGGCCTAGGGGAGTAGGAGGGGTAGGGAGCAGTAGGGTGGCGGGGTTCTCCTCTGTCCACCGCGCGGTTTTGCATCGAGAGAAGGAAGAGAGGGAACGGGACCGGGGGTGGTCGGCTGAGGTGGACGCCGTGGGTTGGGGGTGGCTGCGCGCGCAGGAGAGAGAGAGGTAAGAGGGGAGAGAGCGCCTGGGGAAGGGGAGCTGTCCGTGGTGGGGCCAGATGGGACAGGAGAGAGGGAGGAGCTGTTATATTTCGAGGTGGGCAAGATCTTGCATGATCTCCCATGTCCCTCCTCTTTGTAGTGTGTTAGAGCGTGTGTGTGCGGGCTGGGGGTGATGCAAGGTGGTAGTTGGGGTGGTGCTGCACCTTGTCACGGCTAGGGAGAGAGAGTGGCACGAGCAGGGAAGAGGGAGAGGGTTTTGGGGTGATCTAGATTAGTGTTAGTGAGGTGGCCACTTTGGGGGCTTGCCATTTCGGGTTAGGGCCACCAATGGCGGAGGGATGGGTTCGGGGTGGTAGAGAGTGACTTGGTGATCAAGCTTAGGCCATGGTTGATCCTTGGATCACAGCCAGATGCTCACAAGGGCCAACCAAACTTGGAATAAAAATAAGGGTGTCATTCCTTAAGTGATCACTAGAGAGGAAAAAACCCACATGCAAGAGGCTAGGGCTTGTGGTTTTACCAAGACTAAGGGGTGGTTCACAGGTACTAGTAGCCTAGTACCACTTAGTACTCTTGCATGGTAGGGAAGGTGAAGGATTTACTCAAACCATGGCTCCAAAGTTGGAGGAAAATTAGTTTTCCAAGACTTAGCCAATTTAGGGGTGGGTGAACCCTTGGTGGTCAAGCAAGCATGTAGACTAGCAAACAGGATTACCAAAACAACACAAGTGAACAAACAATTCTAAACAAGCTAGGCATATAAGCACATAAGTAGAAAAGTTTTACTCCCCCCTACTTTCTAGCTTCCCAACCCTCAACAAACATGGATGTAGAAAAATGGGATGTTACAGACCTTCCCCCCTTAGAAGAATCTCGTCCCGAGATTCGCGGGTTTTGCTGACAAGAGATGGGGAAATTCCTTCTGGAGAACATCCTCTCGTTCCCATGTAGCTTCGTCTTCCGAATGGTTGCTCCAATGAACCTTGTATAAGTTTATGTTCCGACGCCGGGTGAGTCTATTGGCTTTCTCTAGGATCTTGATGGGCACCTCACGATAGGTTAAATCACGGTTGAGGTCAATGGCTTGATAGCCAATCTCTTTGAACGCTTCGGGCTTGTTGGGCGTTTGGAGGCACTTCCGGAGTTGGGACACATGAAAGACGTTGTGGAACTCTGCCAACTCCTTGGGTAACTCTAGTTGATATGACACCTTTCCTCGCTGGGCGAGGATCTTGAAGGGCCCAATATACATGGGGGCAAGCTTCCCTTTTTCATGAAACCTCTGCATTCCCTTGAGGGGGGAGACGCGAAGATACGCGAAGTCTCCCTTGTTGAAACTCACTTCCCGACGTTTGTTGTCGGCATAGCTTTTCTGACGAGACTGGGCCGCTCTCAAGCGATCACGAGCTAGCTGTACTTGCTCTTCTGCTGCCTTGATCACATTCGGGCCGAAGATTTGGCTCTCTCTGGTCTCAGTCCAGTTTAGAGGGGTTCTACACTTTCTTCCGTAAAGGAACTGAAAGGGTGCCATCTTTAGACTGGCTTGGTAGCTGTTATTGTAGGAGAATTCCACGAATGTTAGACAGTCCTCCCACTTAGCTCCATAGGCTAGAACGCAGGAACGGAGCATATCTTCCCGGACTTGATTAACTCTCTCTGTTTGTCCTCCGGTCTGGGGGTGATAGGTGGTGCTAAAGGATAGAGTGGTGCCTAATGCCTCATGTAACTTGCCCCAGAAACAGGAGGTGAACTGCGGTCTGATGTCTACGCACTTCTATTCTTGTAGACAGTTGTTGGGCCTCCAAGTGCAGAGGTTTGCATAACATCAGCAAGTTTTCCCTTAAGTGGATCACCCAAGGTTTATCGAACTTAGGGAGGAAGTGGTCAAAGGTATCCCCTCTCAAGCAACCCTGCAATCAAGATACAAGAAGTCTCTTGTGTCCCCAACACACCCAATACACTTGTCAGGTGTATAGGTGCACTAGTTCGGCGAAGAGATAGTGAAATACAAGTGGTATAGATAATTATAAGTGGTAACGGTGATAGAAAATAGCTTGCTGGCGTGTGGTTGACGTGGGAAAAGACTAAAGGCAAACTGAAATAAAGAAGGAAGCAAGCAAACATGTAACAGATCTAGTTGTAAACAGTGTTTCAATGCTTAGAAACAAGGCCTAAGGATCATACTTTCACTAGCGAACACTCTCATATAAATATATTATCTTCATGATACTACTCTTAACTACTCTCCGGTTGAACCCTCTAATCGATGGTAGGGCTATAACAGCACACCTCAAAGTAAGCCTTTCCCATCTAGAAACCCCACACTGTCACCTTGAGTACTAGATGAGTCCAACAAACACCACAATTTCATAAAGACATCCAACTCCAAATATAACTCATATCAAGTATTTGAATCTCTAGCCTAAGTGCCACCATGGTATGCACGCTGTCACTTTCACACACATGGGGAGAGTAGAGATCTATTAAAGCACTTGAGTAGCAAGGTAGATCTATAGATTACAAGCTCATGATCACAATATGATCACGCATAGAGAGAGAGATGAACACATAGCTACCGGTAGAAACCTTAGCCTCGAGAGAGAACTACTCCCTCCTCATCATGGGAATCAACAATGGTGATGGAGATGGCGGTGGAGATCGATGGAATGGCTCCGGGGGCACTTCCCCGTCCCGACGGTCTTGGAAGAGACTTTCGTCCCTGAATCTCCTTCGGTGGCGGCAAGAGTTGGAACTTTTCGTGGCTGGAGGCTTGACGATTTAGGGTTTTGGCTTCGGGAGGCTTCTGATAGGCTAGAAGGCAAGGTCGGTGGAGTGCCAGGGGGCCCACACCACCTGGTGGCGCGGGTAGGGCTAGCCCGCACCTAGGGGGGGTGTGGCCAGGCCCTGGCCCTCCTCCGTCTCGTATTCTGACTCCGTGAGTCTTCCGGTAAAATAGGAACTTTGGCTTTTGTCCCGTCGAATTCTGAGAATATTCATTTTCTGACTTCCTGGAACCAAAAACAGCAGAAAACAGGCAACTGGCACTGTGGCATCTTGTTAATAGGTTAGTCCAAGAAATCATATGAAAAGTATTCCAAAGTTGGAACAAAACACAAGAAAGTAGATAAAACCAAGCATGGAACATCAAAAATTATAGATACATTTGCAATGTATCAACATCCCCAAGCTTAACTCCTGCTCGTCCTCGAGTAGGTAAGTGATAAAAAAGAAAGAATAATTTTTGAGGTGGCATGCACCATCAAAGACTTGATCAAAGTATTTGTAAAACATTCAAAGCTGGGATCATAGTACTTCAATCATAACATGAAAGACAAAGTTCTAGCAATAAGACAAAGAAACTATGTTGCAACATGAAAAGTCACCAACAAAATATTCATGAATAACAATGCTTTGCAAGACGTTTGTTTGTTTCACATAAAGAAAACATAGCATAGTGGTATTCAGCTTGTCCCTCATAGAGTAGCAAATATAAATGCATAGGACACCTTCAAAGTTCATAAGAGTGACTAGATACAAATAGTTTAAAACAAGCAATATCAAGGTATGCATCAATCAACAAGTCTTGGGACAATGCACATAGAACTAAGAATGGCCACTATGCTCTCAAAGTAGGTGCATAAGGGTAGAAGGTGGAGACTCAATATAATGGTGGAAGAAAGGCCTTCATAGAAGGAAGTAGGGATTCAAGTCTCATAAAGAGCTTCCAAAAATTATGGTACTTATAGCTTTCAGCTCTCATTTCCCCTATCATAAGCATCTTGAAGTGATTAAGGTTAAAGTGAACAAACTATGGTGTACATGCTTGACGAAGTATAAGTCAGAAATCTCATGTCCCTTGTATATGAGGGCCGCTCCTCATGCTACTCAAGTTTAGTCACCGGTAAGTTCTTGTCATTGTAAGTACATGTGTATCATTGAGAACCGCCAACGGGGTACCCCTTGCCCGATGATACGGAAGAATCCCCATATCAAAATGACAAGGCAAGCAGACAACAAGCATCTCAGCATTCTTCTTATTTACAATGGGAATATGGTGCTTTTTTTCTCTCTTTCCTCTTTTCATAGTATCTTTTTTTTCTTTTCTCTTTTTTCTCAATATAGGACTCTTTTTTTATAAGAACAATGCTTCATAGACAGCTCATTATGGTTACGCTGCAGGTTTCCACCATGTCAGCATGGATTAGACCAGCGGCCCAGGCGTTTCTCTAACACATATACATAACTCCATGGACTTACAAGCTCCCCTTTCATTTCACACCGGCGACATCCATATACAAAAGAGCATGATATCAACTAGGTACAAAGTACTAGTGCAATGTTGAGAGCGTTCCCCATGACAACATGGTTCTGCTAATTCCCAACAAATAAGTGCAAGCATATAAAACATAGACGACACAATGGTTCAAGTTTATTAAGGGCAAGAAAAGTAAAGTGTGCCATCAAGTTCGTGAGAGCTTTAATCACTAGTTTTCTCATAACAAGTTTAATTTGGAAGGTAAACAAAAGCATGAATATATTGGAATAGCATATGCTAATAGGTAGGTATGGTGGAGTATTTGGAATAACTTGGTTTAGGGAGTTGGATGCATGAGTGGAACTCATACTTGGTTGTGGAGGCTAGCAAAATACTGGGAGCGACAAACTAAGAGAGCAATAATGGCCATAATCATGTAGAGCGACAAAACATCATTGATCAAAGCATAAAGTGATACTACAAGTTGAAAACTAAAGGATCATAAAGGCTATGGTGACTTGAGATAGTCATAACATGGTGTGAGCATGCGCCAAGTCAACCCAAATAAAGCATCAAAGGAGAATACCACTATACTATGCTTTAATATGCTAAAACAACGCATGATTCATCCAAGACACATTAAGCAATCTCAATTGTTTATAACAAGTCATGCTACAGCAAATAATACTAAGCATAAAGCCAAAACAATATCAAGCATGGCATGACAAAGCATAGGCCATAGTCAAAAACAAGCTCTTTTTACCACATAAGCATGAACTTTCCTACTCTTTCCCAAACCAAACCAAACTATTTGCAAACCAATGTATGAAAGAGGGGGTCCAACCAATTTATTCAGAAAACTAAGCAAACCAAGCAAACGAAAAACCAAAACGAAAACGAAAAAGAAGACGCTCTAAGAACAACACAATTGTGCATGAAACAATAAAAATGAAGCGTTTGGAAGAAACCTGGAATTTTTATTGATGAAGAAGGGGATGCCTTGGGCATCCCCAAGCTTTGACACTTGTACTTCTTGGATATTTCTTGGGGTGACACATGTGGCATCCCCAAGCTTGAGCTTTAGTCCATCCTTCATCCCATTACTCATTCCTTCCATACACCTGAAATTTTTCCTTCATACAAAACTTCACACAATCTTTATTAGCAACATTAGTGCACTCAAGATAAATAAGTCTTAAGGTTCAGTTCTAACACAAAATAAACTTCCATTAGAACACTATCTACTGTAGCACTTACCTCAAAAATCTCAATTCCCCAAAAGAACTCAAGAAGGAACCAACAAGAAGCAAATGCAGAAAATGGCAAAAATCTGTCAAAACAGACCAGCAGGTAAAGACGAATTTTTTCGAAGACCTTCTGTTGCTCAAATAAAAAAGTGTTGAACTAACGGAAGTTAGATAACAACCTGTGGCAAAAGCACAAAAATTCACGCCTCAAAACGACGTTCAGAGATTTTACAAGAATTTTTACGGTGAAGCACAGAAATCTGTTTCGGGACATCAACTTTCCCAATTATTACTTCTCTCTCATTGGAGGTTACTCTTGGCACAAAAAGCAAATAAAAAGGATAAGGAGCAGTTATTACTGAAGTAATAACTTCCAAGACTCATCTAAAACTCTTGGGTTATCTCCCAACAAGTATTTTTCTTTAACGCCTTTAAGTTAGGCATGATAGTTTGAGAAGATGCTCACATAAAAAATATGAATTGAAGTAAAAGAGAGCATCAAGAAGCAAATTCAAAACACATTTAAGTCTAACCCACTTTCTATGCATAGGAATCTTGTAAATAAACAAGTCATGAAAGCACAAATAAACAATCATAGGAAAGCAAAACAAGTGCAACTTCAAAATTTTCAACCTAAAGAGGGGAAACTTAATATTATTGAGATACATAAAACCATGTTTCCCTCTCTCATAATAACTTTCAGTAGCATCATGAATAAAATTAACAATATAACTATCACAAGAAACATTCTTATCATGAGCCACATGCATAAAAGAATTAATACTCTCCCTATAAGCACAATCATTCTTATTAATCATAGTGGGAGCAAATTACACAAAATAGCTATCATTATTATTCTCATCACCATAATCATCAAATATAGGAGGCATATTGTAATCATAATTAATTTTCTCCTCAATAGTAGGTGGAATGAAAATATCATACTCATCATTGTAATCATCATATATTGGAGGTATAGTATCATCAAAGTAAATTTTCTCCTCCGTGCTTGGGGGACTAAAAATATCATGCTCATCAAAACCAGCTTCCCCAAGCTTAGACTTTTCCATAGCATTATCAATAATGGTGTCCAAAGAATTCATACTAACAATATTGCTATTAGCATGCAAATAAAGTTCCATAGGTTTTTTAATTTTCTCTTCAAACACTTCATGTCCTAACTCAAGATAAATACTATAAAGCTCTCTAATTTTGTTGTTGTTTTCCATTAAGCCTAACTAGTGAAAACAAGAAACAAAAAGACAAATTGCAGAATCTAAAGGAAATAACTTCGAGCACTCACACCGGAGGATGTGAGTACCTTTTACCTCAAGAACGGCGCCAGAAAATAGGCGTTTGCCGTGGGAGGTTCTTCGTCTTTAATCCTCCGATGTGAATACCTTTTACCTTACCTCCCCGGCAACGGCGCCAGAAAATAGCTTGATGTCTACGCACTTCTATTCTTGTAGACAGTTGTTGGGCCTCCAAGTGCAGAGGTTTGTAGAACAGCAGCAAGTTTTCCCTTAAGTGGATCACCCAAGGTTTATCGAACTCAGGGAGGAAGTGGTCAAAGGTATCCCCTCTCAAGCAACCCTGCAATCAACATACAAGAAGTCTCTTGTGTCCCCAACACACCCAATACACTTGTCAGGTGTATAGGTGCACTAGTTCGGCGAAGAGATAGTGAAATACAAGTGGTATAGATAATTATAAGTGGTAACGGTGATAGAAAATAGCTTGTTGGCATGTGGTTGATGTGGGAAAAGACTAAAGGCAAACTGAAATAAAGAAGGAAGCAAGCAAACATGTAACAGATCTAGTTGCAAACGGTGTTTCAATGCTTAGAAACAAGGCCTAGGGATCATACTTTCACTAGTGAACACTCTCATATAAATATATTATCTTCATGATACTACTCTTAACTACTCTCCGGTTGAACACTCTAATCGATGGTAGGGCTATAACAGCACACCTCAAAGTAAGCCTTTCCCATCTAGAAACCCCACACTGTCACCTTGAGTACTAGATGAGTCCAACAAACACCACAATTTCATAAAGACATCCAACTCCAAATATAACTCATAACAAGTATTTGAATCTCTAGCCTAAGTGCCACCATGGTATGCACGCTGTCACTTTCACACACATGGGGAGAGTAGAGATCTATTAAAGCACTTGAGTAGCAAGGTAGATCTATAGATTACAAGCTCATGATCACAATATGATCACGCATAGAGAGAGAGAGATGAACACATAGCTACCGATATAACCCTTAGCCTCGAGAGAGAACTACTCCCTCCTCATCATGGGAATTAGCAATGGTGATGGAGATGGCGGTGGATATCGATGGAGATGGCTCCGGGGCACTTCCCCATCCCGGCAGGGTGCCGAAACAGAGACTTTCTGTACCCCGAATCTCCCCTTCGGTGGCAGCAGCGCAGCGGAACTTTTCGTGGCTGGAGGCTTGACGATTTAGGGTTTTGGCTTCGAGAGGCTTCTTATAGGCCAGAGGGCAAGGTCGGTGGAGTGCTAGGGGGGCACACCACCTGGTGGCCCGGGTAGGGCTAGCCCGCGCTTGGGGGAGGGGTGTGGCCAGGCCCTGGCCCTCCTCCGTCTCGTATTCTGGCTCCGTGAGTCTTCCGGTAAAATAGGAACTTTGGCTTTTGTCCCGTCCAATTCTGAGAATATTCATTTTCTGACTTCCTGGAACCAAAAACAATAGAAAACATGCAACTGGCACTGTGGCATCTTGTTAATAGGTTAGTTCAAGAAATCATATGAAAAGTACTCCAAAGTTGGAACAAAACACAAGAAAGTAGATAAAACCAAGCATGGAACATCAAAAATTATAGATACATTTGCAATGTATCACGGTCCTCTATCCAAAACGATTTCTTTAGGGACACCATGGAGACTGACGATACGGGAGATATACAATTTCGCTAGCTGTTGGCCATTGTAGCTAGTCTTCACGGGGAGGAAATGAGCCATTTGGATAGGTAGTCCACGATGACCCAGATGGAATCGTGACCCCTGATGGACTTGGGTAATCCAGTAATGAAGTCCATCCCAACTTTTTCCCATTTCCACTCGGGAATCTTCAGGGGTTGTAGCAATCCAGCGGGTCGCTGGTGCTCGGCTTTGACTCTCTGGCATATATCACACTTAGCTACGAACAAAGCGACTTCGCGCTTCATTCCATGCCACCAGAATTGTTCCTTCAGGTCCTGATACATCTTGGAGCTACCGAGGTGGATGGAGTAAGTGCCTCGTGGGCTTCCTTCATAATCATCTATTTCAAGTCATGCTTGCTGGGTACGCAGATGCGCCCTTTGTACCATAGTACACCCAGGTCGTCAATTTTAAATCCGGGGACATTTTCTCTCTCCATTCTTCGCTTAATGCCTTCAATACTTTTGTGACCTTTCGGAGCTTCTTTGATTTGGTCTTAGAGGGTCAGTTTTAGTTCCAGGTGGGCTAGGAATCCACGGCTGACTATCTGAAGTCCAAGTCTTTCCAGTTCTTGACTTAGTTATGGTTGTTCTTTTACAACCATAGCATTCAGGGAACATGGTTCCCGACTAAGGGCGTTAGCTACAACATTAGCCTTGCCCGGGTGATAGTGAATGCCAAGATCGTAGTCCTTTATCAGCTCAATCCATCGTTGCTGTCTCATGTTCAACTCTTTTTGGGTAAATATGTATTTCAAACTCTTGTGATCTGTGTAGATATCGCAGCGATTCCCCATCAGATAGTGGCGCCAGGTCTTAAGTGCATGAACCACTGCTGCGAGTTCCAGGTCATGGGTGAGGTAGTTCATCTCATGTGGCTTTAGCTGTCTAGATAGATAGGCGATGACCTTGACTTCCTGCATAAGCACACTCCCGAGTCCTAACTTGGAGGCATCGCAGTAAACTTCAAAGTTTTTGGTGATATCTGGTATGGTCAGGACAGGGGCAGACACTAGTCTCTTCTTGAGTTCCTGAAAACTCTCTTCACACTTCTCGGTCCACTCGAACTTCTTATCCTTCTTCAGTAGTTGCATCACTGGCCTCGCGATACTTGAGAAACCTTCCACAAATTTACGATAGTACCCGGCTAAACCCAGAAAGCTTCGGATTTCCGAGGGGTTTGTGGGGGTTTTCCATTCCATAATCGACTTAATTTTGGTGGGGTCGACTGAAATTCCTCCTGCATACAAGATGTGGCCAAGGAATCCAACTTCCTGTAACCAAAACTCACACTTGCTGAACTTAGCATACAGTTGATGCTCCCTGAGGGTTCCCAGTACGACTCTTAGGTGCTGCTCATGCTCGGCTTCATTCTTGGAGTATATGAGGATGTCGTCGATGAACACTACGACGAACTTGTCCAGGTAGGGCATGAATACCTTATTCATGAGGTTCATGAAATAGGCAGGGGCGTTGGTTAAGCCGAAAGACATAACAGTGTATTCATAGAGACTGTACCGGGTGGTAAAGGCGGTCTTGGGAATATCTGACTCTCGGATCTTGAGTTGGTGGTATCCGGTGCGGAGATCTATTTTGGAGAAGATCTGGGCTCCATTTAACTGGTCAAATAGATCTTCGATCTTAGGTAAGGGATACTTGTTTTTGATTGTGACTTCGTTGAGCTTCCGATAGTCAGTCACTAGCCGGGTGGTTCAATCTCTTTTATCCACAAAGAGAACGGGTGATCCCCAAGGGGAGGCACTCGGTTGTATATGACCCATGCGTTCCAGGTCATCCAACTGTTTCTTCAACTCGACCAATTCCTCGGGGTTCATACGGTAGGGCCTCTGGGCTATGGGGGCTGTTCCGGGGAATAGTTCGATGATGAACTCGATATCCCTATCAGGGGGCATACCGAGCAACTCCTCCGAGAACACATCCAAATATTCACAGACTACGGGGACTTGATCTAGAGTAGGTCCAGCTATACTCTTCTGGAAATAGATCCGAGATGAGGGTACAGTTGCCTTATACTCGACTTGCATTCCGTCACTACTTGTCAAGGATATGGACTTTCGGACACAATCTATGATCCCATGATACTTAGTCATCCAATCCATACCTAGGATCACATCTAGACCTTGGGCTCCCAAAACTATTAGGTCGGCCGTGAAGGTTATGTCGTGGATGACTATGGGAATATCCCGGCAGACGGATTTGGTTTCAGCCGTCGAACCGGGTATTTGCACTAACATGAACCTGCTCAGATGACTACGTTCCATCCCACTTCTTTCCATAAAAGGCTCCGTAACAAACGAATGCGAGGCCCTGGAGTCAAATAGTACTGTAGTAGGGATGGAGTTGACGAGGAACGTACCCAGAACAATGTTAGGGGACTCCTGGGCTTCCTCAGCAGTGATGTGGTTCAGATGTCCTCTGGCAGCATTAGTGGGCTTCTTGGGGGCGGTGCCCTTAGCTGGGGCTCCCCTGGCATGGCCTTGATTCAGGCGGGCTACATTAGGGCGAGGTGCATTATCCTTCTTCCTTTCGGGGCATTCATAGGAGAAGTGCCCCACTTGACCACAGTTGAAGCAGCCAGCAGTATTGGGGCGGGCATTGGTGTTGACATGACCTCTTGAGGCGGGTCTTGGGTTCCCGCCTCCAGGGCGAGGGTTGTTGTAGTTACGATTGGGGTTGTTGGGGCGTGGAGCATAGGATGGAGTCCTCAGCGGTGGGGGTGCAAGCCTTAAGGGTGGCATGCTTCACGACCTCTGTCCACTAGGTCCTCCCTGTTGCATCATTCGGCGCTTGCGACTCTCAATTACCCCCTTGCGCTTGTTCTCTACCAGTATGGCGGCATCGACGAGGGTATCTAGTTCCTTGAATCCCTGGGCTACCAGGTGGCACTGCAGTTCATCTTGGAGTACATTCATGAAGGTATCCACCTTCTTCTCTTTAGTGTTGGTGTCATCCGGCGCGTACCGGGCCAGATCAGTGTACTTCTCCAGATATTGCAGCACAGACATTCCTCCCTGCTTTAGATCACGGAATTGATCTCTCATCATCTTGATTAGACCAGGTGGGATATGACGCTTGCGGAACCTTTCCTTGAAGTCCTCCCAGGTGATGGCTTGTCCTGCGGGCAGAATCTCCTTGACACTGATCCACCAAGTCCTAGCTTGTCCCGCGAGAAAATGAGTGGCCAAAGTGACTTTCTCATTCTCTCCTACACGGGCAACTTCCAGGTTGTTCTCTATGGTGTGGAGCCAGTCATCAGCATCAAGGGGATTGGTGCATTTGGTGAACACGGGTGGGTTGGTGTTCTGAAAGTCTCTAAGTCTGGATCTCTGCTCTTTGCCCTCGGGGTTGTGGGCGTTTCCAGCTACGGCTTGTACCAGCTGCTGGAGAGCGGCAATGTTGGCTTGGCGTTCCTCATTGGCGGCTTGGCGGTCTTGCATGAACATGTGCAAGAGCTGCGCCATGGTTGGTGGTGGAGGGGGTCCGCTTGGGCGCACCATCCTAAAGGTGTATGATTAGGAGGGGTTACCAATGGGGCGGTTTGCAACCACAAACAACAAGGTACGGGGAGGAATTTAACTAATCAAACAAGCACGCATAATAAGAATGGGTGCTTAGGAGCTAAGCACTCATAGAGATAACCACGAAATAACCAAGTTCATGCGTCACATCCCGACGCTAGACAATACTACGAGTTCAACCATACAAGCAAGCAGGAAACAGACAAATCGCCTCTCAAAAGGGGGACACGGCGATATTCTCGCTTGCTCTCGTAGACTAACTGTGAAGCCTACTTTGGGTCGTGGCGTGCGGTGGTGTCTTCCTCAATGATGACCTCAGGGTCTTCCTCAAACTCGAAAATGCGCTCTTTGGGATCCTCTTCTTCCTCACCTATCTGATCATCATCCTCAGGTTCACTCTATGGCTCCATGTCAAAATCCTCCTTGTAGGCGGCATCGTTGTCGGTCTCATTCAGCAGGTCATTGTTGTCCTTGTCGAGCTGGGTGCATTCCTCCTCCAATGCTTCTATCCGGGCCTCCATGGTCACTAGGAGCTCCTTCTGCTCCTTAGTGGTCTTCATGAGACGCTTGTTCCTTGCCACAACCGCCTGCTTGTTCAGCTTGGTCTGAGCATGCTCTAATTTCTCGATCCTCAAGTCCTCAACGAGGGTGAGGTACTCCACAGTCTTGTTGTCCAGGCGAGTGCGAACATCATCCAAAGATTCCTGGGTCTTCTTCAGGAGATACTCCATATTTTGGATATGCTCACCAAAGTCATAGTGTTGCGGGGTCACAGCGGCGTAACCTCGAGGGTGGTGTCTCCCAAAATGGTAGAACTTGGTTCCCTCAAGCTGCTCACGGTGATGATAGGCGAGGCGTGCTAGGGCCTCTTGAGCCACACGGAGCACACCATCGCCCCAATCCTTCTCTAGCACCTCTACCTTTAGCTCCTCTGAGAAGGGAGGTACTACACCACCTCTCATGGTGCAGACAACCAACCAGTTCTTCTCTCCTTCGACCATCCTGGGGATGAAGGCGCCTTGGATCTCATGTGTGGGACAGCCCACATGCTTGGCCAAGTCCCTCGGCTCAGCCTCGAACAACTGGAGTGGCAAGTCCTGTCTAACTTGACGATACATGTTGAACACCACTGCCATCTACAAAAAATTTGTTGAGTTTAAGTTAGTGAATAGTGTGCAAAATTTTAGATATGCGAAAATTTAATTAATGCAAGTTGTTTTTCGAAATAGAGGGGAGGAGTCATAAGCAATAATTTTGCAAATATCAAACTCCTTCCTTTATAGAGAAAACAGTTTTTGGAGGTCCGGGTATAGCGTCCAAGCTAACTAGGGGCTCCTAGGGTTAGGATGGCTCTGATACCAAGTCTATGGCGACCCCGGATTTTCACCCGAGATTACGAAATTATGCAAACCACCACGATCCCATGATCAGTGCATCATGGAGCATAACCGACATGATATCAAAGTACACACATCCATTACAGTACGATACAATAAGTCTTACAGTAATAGTCTTACAACCTTGCCTCCATGGGCACAAATAGATAATAGCAGCGGTACTAAATAACGCGGAGGACCCGAGTCAAGCCATAGCCCAACAGGTGCCTGAATCAGAGAAACGCCCTAGTTCGCGAAGTCGTCATTGTACCCTCCATTGTCCTCTTCATCCTGCTCATAGTCTGACCAAGTTGATAGCCAGGGAACATTGCCAGTGAGTACTTTGAATGTACTCACAAACCACCATACAAGGAAGTACAAAGAGTATGCAATATGGTTGTGTATAGGATGACTCCAAGGAGGCTATTTGAGAAATCTTTTAGAAGTATACCCTCCACTCTACCATTTGTTGTTTGCAAAAGCCCCTTTTTGAGAGTAAAAATAGTTAGTAAAACTTGAAAATACTAGGCTGGGGTCAACCCTGTTACCCACTTCCACTGTGGTCATCCCATGAACAATACTTCCACTAGGTCCGACCATCACATGGCCCATCCTCCTTGCCCGTCGACCATCCCATGGTCGAATCTCTTTTTATAAAACCTTTTTATAAACCAAAACCAGCACCGCTACGCAGCAACCTTTCCAACCGTCCATGACCGCGGACACGGCTATTCGAATAGATTCACGCTCTATAGAGGTTGTATACTTTACGCACAAGATCCGATACATCCGCCCGAATTGTCGCGGATCGTCATACCTCAGTATGCGGGTTTTGGATAACCGGACAAGACCTTCAGGATAATCCCCTCGTAACAGCAGCACCAACCCTATGTGTGTTATTCCCCTCAAAACCGGGATGTCGGGCGAGGACCAACCGGAGCGCCTTTTCCACTCCTCGAGAGTGTGCGCTTTCAATGAGGGGCCCATAGTAACGCGTGGAGGCCTGCCGACCCTTTGTTCCTTCTTCAGGTCGATGTTCCACATGGACCTCTATCGGAGAAGGCCCACCCTCTAGGGATCCCTGATCCCCTGTAGTAGTTGCGAGGCACTAGTATCAGAGGGGACCACTTTCGGGTCAAGCCCCTTCCCATATAGGAGTAGTGTGGTTGCACGGGGTAGTTGTTCGGGCAAAACTACATAGAACCGGTTTAGGGAGGGGAGTGCAGTGGGAGGGGTGCATGGAGGAGAGGTAGAGCAGGGAGGGGAGAACCTTCCCGTTCATCATCGGCACCGAGGCGGGGTGGAACGACAGAGAGAGGGGGAGAGAGCTAGAGGCTCTGCCTCCGCTCTGGGGTGGTGCTGGGGAGATCTAGGGTGGAAATGAGGAGCGGGAGCAGCGCGTGAGGGGTGGGAGAGCTTTTAAAGGGGCAGGGCCCGGCGTGGTGCACCGAGTGCAAGACGAGGTGGTGGGGGTCGCGCTGGGAGCTAGGGATTGGCCATGAGGGACGGAGGCGACGCCGTGGGGGTGACTTGGGGACAGTCTTACCCCAGGGGGCTGGCTGGGCCTACTAGACAGCGAGAGGGGGCTGCCGGTGCGCGGTGCGAGGAGGCTGTTCGACGGGACAGCACAGAGCGGCAGCGTGCTATCTGCATGGCTAGGGCCTGGGGGAGTAGGAGGGGTAGGGAGCAGTAGGGTGGCGGGGTTCTCCTCTGTCCACCACGCGGTTTTGCACCGAGAGAAGGAAGAGAGGGAACGGGACCGAGGGTGGTCGGCTGAGGTTGACGCCGTGGGTTGGGGGTGGCTGCGCGTGCGGGAGAGAGAGAGGTAAGAGGGGAGAGAGCGCCTGGGGAGGGGGAGTTGTCCGTGGTGGGGCCAGATGGGACAGGAGAGAGGGAGGGGCTGCTATTTTTCGAGGTGGGCAAGATCTTGCATGATCTCCCATGTCCCTCCTCTTTGTAGTGTGTTAGAACATGCGTGCGGGCTGGGGGTGATGCAAGGTGGTAGTTGGGGTGGTCCTGCACCGTGTCATGGCCAGGAAGAGAGTGTGGCACGAGCAAGGAAGAGGGAGGGGTTTTTGGGGTGATCTAGATTAGTGTTAGTGAGGTGACCACTTTGGGGGCTTGCCATTTCGGGTTAGGGCCACCAATGGCAGAGGGATGGGTTCAGGGTGGTAGAGGGTGACTTGGTGATCAAGCTTAGGCCATGGTTGATCCTTGGATCACAGCCAGATGCTCACAAGGGCTAACCAAACTTGGAATAAAAATAATGGTGTCATTCCTTAAGTGATCACTAGAGAGGAAAACACCCACATGCAAGAGGCTAGGGCTTGTGGTTTTACCAAGACTAAGGGGTGGTTCACAGGTACTAGTAGCCTAGTACCACTTGGTACTCTTGCATGGTAGGGAAGGTGAAGGATTTACTCAAACCATGGCTCCAAAGTTGGAGGAAAATTAGTTTTCCAAGACTTAGCCAATTTAGGGGTGGGTGAACCCTTGGTGGTCAAGCAAGCATGTAGACTAGCAAACAGGATTACCAAAACAACACAAGTGATCAAACAATTCTAAACAAGCTAGGCATATAAGCACATAAGTAGAAAAGTTTTACTTCCCCCTACTTTCTAGCTTCCCAACCCTCAACAAACATGGATGTAGAAAAATGGGATGTTACAGACATCTTCTTATAACCTTATGAGAATAAGGTTTAATCTCGTCATAACTTAGTACTTCTTCTCCAACCTTTAGTCTGAAAGTCAGGTAACAACACTTTAGTGTTTATTGTTTACTCTCCCCCTTGGTGTTTCCTAATGGTCTCTAAACTACATGTATAATACCCATTAACTCAATAGTAAGGATATTATTCTCTGTCCAGCTTATGCTTTACCTCTGGAAGGTCTCACGAAAGAATCTGAGGTACATCCACACAATTGTGGATCTCCAAAATGATTTTTCCGACATTACTTGTCTTACTTTTATCTTCTTAGACATTTTTCCTTTGATAAACCCGATTTCGCGAAGCGTCTCGAAAAACAATCGCCTTAATTTCATACTTCTTTATATCTCGCTTAACTTAGGCCAAGTTTTATGCTATTTAAATCATACAAAGATGACCTAATCAGCTAAACTGCTAGGATACCAATTGCGTATGCTAGCTGTGGATCCTCCTAGGTGTATGGATTACCCTACGGATTTTCTACTTCTTACTGTTGGCATTCTCTCTGAGTTGTCAAAGCTTGAATACCACTTTTGTTCCAAAACTTCTTCTTTGCACTGATTCATGATACTTCCATGAACTTGGTACAACTACTTCATTAGATTCTTAGCAACATCACCTATTTTGAGTGAACTTAAGTTCATTCCTTCATGTTGCTCCACACCTTTTCTACACTAATATTCCTTCTTATTGCCGACTAATAATTAGTTGGGATTGATCCATCCTTCAAAATAGTGTTGATACTCCTTATATTTGGCTTCACTCTTCCTGTAAGTCTTCATCTTGATCTTCGAAACTTGTCGCTCCCTTACATGAATTCCCTTTTCTATCTAGGTCTATAACATCAAGTAATAACTTGATGATGCAACATGCATTTGCACATCCAGTCAAACTTCATGCATAGATCTAGTCAATCAAGAAGATCCAAGAAAAACCAAGAAATCCAAATGTGGTACATATAACACACATTATTCTAAGCCCGGAATGTAGTAGTTGAGTAAAACATCTCTAGAATTCAGGCTTAGTGTGTAGTACATGACACCTCCTAGTAAAGGTTTACATCGTGAAATTTAGCACTTAGGGGTTAAACTTTTCTTTATCTCAATAACTACCTAAATTTCTCAGTTACAAAAGGATAATTTTGAGCAAAGTGGTCTCACTTTGGTTCTGACTAACCTCTTACCTTTCTTTGGGGACTACTAAATACTACCAATTTTCCATTCTATCATAAACTATCCTCACATAATATCTCAAAACTACAAATAAATTGTAGTTACTACCTTAATCCAAAAATTATCATAATGTTATGAAACCTATGACTTCTATCATAGACCTACACTATTCTTTACAGACTATTATTACAAGATTTGTTACTTAGTACTTGTCCTAATTACAAACTTATCAAGGTCTCGGAGCTAATCTCACCATGATCTTATTAAGACTTACCTATTCACCATGATTGAAAATCTAATCTCACCATGATGATTCTTCTTCTTATCTTAATATGGTTGATTCTGAACAACATTCAACTCCATCACATGGAATTCTCAAGTGGATGCCACATGATTTACTTCCCCTCACATCTATACATTCTCTAATGGTCCACCTTAAGTGTTATAGTGGTATCAACTAGTGGTGAGATTCTGCTACTTCACAGGGATTCTAAATATAGACTCCATCACTAATACTACTCCACATGATATCCTAATCTTGATCGTATTCTTCTTTGATATTTTAACTTACTAAAGATATCTTAGTGGTGTTATACCTATTTAGAGCTACACTTAAATGACATTTCCCTGGAGAAGATAGATACTAATCCTTAAGAAAGATGGCAAAAGTATCCAACTTAAGTGTGACAAAGATATCCTCAAGTGGATACCCATCATGAGTCATACGAACATTTGGTTTAGATAAGATGGCTCCTATAGTCACTATCCAACCTACAGATCTCCTAAAAGGGTTTTAATCCTAAGGTCAAAGCATATGCTCTGATACCATCTTCGGTGACCCAGCATACCACTGCATGATGTAGTACACTATAGTCGTTGACATAGCACCAATGAAACACCATCCACTAGTATTACATCCCTCAGAGTGGTACAACAGAAACACAATAGGTCCAAGACATGACTATAGATTAAAACTGGACTCTTTACAAAAGATCTAGAGGACACTCTAGGTTAAAGAGGAAGAAAACAACTTCTTACAAAGAAGAACCAGAAATAACAACTTATAACTATCTTGCTAAAAGACTAGCATCTAACTATCTGGCTTGCATTTGCTGCTATAGCAATGCTCTACAAAAATAGGTTATATGGCTAGATACTATGCTCCTATCTAATCAACAACTTCATCTTCACTTCAATTGGTGTATATGCTGACTTCCTTGGCTTCATTGAAGAACTTGAGCTTTTGGTGACGATTTGTTGAGGATGAGTTGGTGTTGATGGTGTCTTCAACGGCTTAGAATCTATCAAGGGTTAAGAAGGTACGGTTGAGTACGAGCGTACTCGGCACGTTCAATAAAAAGGAGTGTTTGATGCACTAACTACAACCCTAGACCAAAGGTCGTAGGCTATACAGGTTTTTGAAAACATTTCTTCAAAGGTTGCTTTTATTTTGAAAAACTATGTCCATCAGCCTTCACAGGTTGATTAGAACTTTGTGGAGTTCCTTTTCTGCAGCGTTCGCAGCTCCTTCCCGGAACAAGGAGTAACATGTCACACTTTTATACACTCTGCAGGGGTGTGTTGCTTTACCCATAAGAGATCGTTAACCTTGTTGCACATCCGAGCGGCCAACCTGTTCACACTTCCTTGGTATGAGGCCCGGTATAAGGATCCAAGCCAATTGCCGCCCCTCTCCTCGAACCCCATATGTCAGTTAGATTGCACGCCAGACCCAGGATAAATCTTGTTTCCAATTATGGCCTGAAACACACAACCCTCATAGACACCAGATGTCGTGGGACATTGAGGGATCCCACCCTGCTGTCAATCCTTTCCTAGAATTACATCCACGGCCCGGTTGTCTGTTGACATATGAGAGGGAGAAGATCCAGCTGACTTCCCTAGAGCCATTGTAGATCTTATGGTTAACACATAATTTACGACGCAAGAATCACTAGCAACATTGGTTGTGAAAGTCCTAGATAATATGTTCCTTTACCACTAGAACTGTATCAGTAGATTATTACCATTTGGTAAATAATCCATAATCATATTATCATGAAAATAGTGTTTTCGACCTTTTTGAAATGCAGGTGATGATAATGTTTGAGTTACAGGTATTTGATAGAATATAACCAAAGGACATGAGTGTGAAATTGCCTTTTGTGATTGCAAGGTTATGCACTCACGGTCTTCAATACAATAGAATATCTAGAATCTCTAAATAGCATCATTGGTCTGGTAAGGACTAATGTTTAAAGAAGCAAGATGCCATTATGCATAAGTAATGTAATGCAAGTTTGATAAACTCGAATCCCCGGAATAAGAATCTATGATCTAGGGTTTGAAGCTTAGGATGATTTTTTGAAATGTGTTGCACTTGTATATATGTTTCACACTGGTGCTTCTTATTAAGGCTTGTGAGAGTGTGTGAAACAATATGTAAATACAACAAGTAGCATACAATATAAAGCACTCAAGTGTGAAATGGTATCTAAAGACTTCTTAAGATCACACAATTATCATATTTATTATTTTTTTGATAACAAATAATATCCTAAGAGTTCAAAATTAATTTTATTTATTTTTAACTCATGTTAATATTTTCTTAAAATTCTATGAAGGAAATAAGATTTTATTTTATGCAAATTTACTTTACTTAACTAATATACAAGTTAGTATTTTTATAACTTAGTATACCCATTTAGGATCTTAAAAGTGAATTTTAATAAATTTTTAGTATTTTGATTTTTTATAAAATTCCAAAAGGAATATATACAATTTTAATAATAGATCTAAATTTAATTACCTAAAATTACTATCTAGTATTTTTTATTGGGTAGATGATATTTCTGTGAGTTCATAAATATATTATTTGTATTTTTAGGAGTATTATTTATTTTTCAAGAGCTTGGTTATTTTCAGGGGTATATTTGTAATTAAATAATTTTAAATAAGTCCTCTTATGAAACACGGGCCTAGCCCACTGGGCTGGCCCACCCTGTCCCGGCCTAGTTGGGCTAGTCAAATGCCCTTGGGTCGTACTAGGCTGGCCTTACCCGACCCTGTACCCCACTCGCCCAAATCCGGCCGCTCCATGCCACCGTGACCTCCACCGCGGTGCTCACCAATGCAGACGATGACGCCGCACATGCCTATCTTGTTCAATTGAATGCACGCGCCCCAGCTGGCTACACCGACCCCTCCTAGTGGCTAGGGTTTGGGGTTCCGTCGTGGCTTTGCTTCTCCGCGACCACCTGGCGATGAAATGGTGTCTGCGACATTGCTCTCCTCCGACGGCTGCCTCTATTGTGGCCTGGTGCGGGTTGCAGCCCCTCTGGGGGTGCTCCCCGCGCTGTCGAGCTCCACATCACTGCCGACGTTTGATACATCCATTTTGCATCACTATTCTATATCATAATTTACTGTTATTCATTGATATATTTCATATTAAGAGATGGCACTTATGTTATTTCATCTGTTTTTGCATGGTTGATGACTTTTGGAGCATGGACCGCTGCAGTAGGATTCTGATGGAAAAGGTGCTGTTTAGAGGCGAAATTCACGAAGATCAGAAAATCCAGGAAAATACATGGAAAATTCTATTTTTCCAAAAGATGAAGATTGCCAGAAGGAGGAGTGGAGATGGGCCACAGGGGCCCACACCACCCCTGGAGCGGGCAGCCCTAGGCCGCGCCACCAGGTTGTGTGGCCACCCTGGCCCACTCCAGGCTCTCCCCTCTTGCATATATTATCCCCATGGAACCCTAATACGGGGGGAGCGACCACAAAAAGATTCCGCCGCCTCTACGGGGCGGAAAACTAGAGAGAGAGAAAGATCTCTCCGGCAGACAGAATTCTACCGGGGGAATTCCTTCCTGGAGAGGGGAGATCGTCGCCATCAACACCACCATCAAGCTGGACTTCATTGGGATCATCATCATCATCACCATCATCTCCACCAGCACCATCATCACCACTCCATACCACTGTAACAATTGGGTTAAATCTTGCATAGTTCTTAGGGGAAACTTTCTCGGTGTTGATTACTCCTTGTAGTTGATGCTATTGAGTGGAACCATTGAATTATTGTTATGTTCAGATTGTTGCTTATCATTATATCATCTCTGATCTTTATCCATATGATGTCTTGTGAGTAGTTCGTTTAGTTCTTGAGGACATGGGAGAAGTCATGTTGTTAGTAGTGGAATTGTGTTGAGAAAGATTCAATGGTTTGATATTTAAGTTGTGGTGTATTTCTTCTAGTGGTGTCATGTGAACATCGACTACATGACACTTCACCTATATGGGACTAGGGGAATTCATTGTGTATTTGGCTACTAATCGTAGGGGTTGCCGGAGTGACAGAAACCTGAACCCCCGTTAGGAAACCTTTGCACAAGGGATGTCAGGGTCTTAGAGTTTAAAGCTATGGTTAGGTTTCTACCTTAATTACTTTCTTGTACTTACGGATGCTTGCAAGGGGTATAATCACAAGTATGTATTAGTCCTAGGAAGGCCGGTACATTAGCACAGGTTCACCCACACAACACTTGTCAAACTAAAGAAGATTAATCAACTATATTAAGCGAAAGCACTTGACGATATTCCCGTGTGTCCTCGAGAACATTTGGTCATCTTAAGTAATACAGCCGGCTTGTCCTTTGCTAAAGAAAGGATTGGGCCACTTGCTGCATTTATTATTATTGTCTTTTATTTACTCGTATTTTATTTATCTGCATTATCAAAAACCCGTAAAAATCCGTTTGCTAAGTATTTATAGAGAATTCCTGCTCCAAGCCACTCGTCAACACCTTCTGCTCCTCGTTGGGTTCGACACTCTTACTTATCAAAAATACTATGATACACCCCCTATACTTGTGGGTCATCAAGACTATTTTCTGGCGCCGCTGCCGGGGAGTGAAGCGCTATTGGAGAGTGGAACTGGTAAAGGAAACTTCTACTATGAGTATTGTTTAGTTCTGTTAGTTATGTTATTTCAATATGGATAATTCACTGAGTTTCTTATTTTGTAATGCTACTACCACTTCTAAGGTAGTAGATGAACCACCACCTGCTGAGAATGATACTTTTAAAATACCTACAAGAATTACAGATCGTGTTATGGATAACTATTATGTTGGAGATGGAACTATCCATCCCGATGATCATTTGCTCTTTATACACGAATTATGCGGGTTGTTCAAGTATGCAGGTTTTACAACAGATCAAGTCAAGAAGAAGTTATTCTCATATGTCACTGAAAGGAAGAGCTGAAGAATGGTATAAGCTGCTAAAGAATGGTCAAGCTCTTGATTGGCAGGAAATAGTGCCTCTCTTTTATTCAAAATTTTATCCTCCTAGTGAGATTCATAAAGATCGGAATCAAATATACAACTTTTGGCCTCTTGATGGAGAGAGTACAGCTCAAGCTTGGGGGAGATTGAAGTTACTAATGCTCAAATGTCCTATTCATGAGCTCCCTCACAATATTATTATCAATAACTTTTATGCAAGGCTTTCTCTTCATGATAAGGATTTATTGGATGCCTCTTGTGCTGGATCATTTACACGCATGGAAGAAGAAGCTAAATGGGATCTTCTAGACCATATTCAAGACAATGCTGAAGCATGGGAGAATGTCAAAGGAAGAAAGTCAGGTATAAATTATGATTATGAATGCATTGAATCTTTTATGGGAACTGATGACTTTCAAAATATTAAAAATGCTTATCGTTTAGACTCTCAAGCTATTGGAACTTATTTTAAGGCTTTTGCTTCCTATATTGAAGTTCCTAAAAAGAAGTGGAATAAGTATCATGCACCTTATAAAGACATTGTTAATAGTGTTCCTACAAGAAATACTGAAGTTTATACTGCTAATCATGTTTTACCCGAACCTTACATTGAGAAAATACCGTTCCTAGTTAAAGTAAAGGAACATTCTATGATATCTAGTATGGTTAATGAAAGTACAAATAAAGCTATTGAACCTGATGAACAAGTAGCTGTTGAACCTATAATAGCAAATATGAAAGACTTTGTCACTAAATATGTAGAAGATGGACATACTATCCTCTTTAAGGATACTTCTAATATTGTTTCACAAAGTAGTGATATGAGAGCTAGTGTCCCTGTGTTTTCTTTTAGGATAAGTGATCATTGCTACAATGGTTCTTGTGATAGTTATATCATTAAATTTATGCATGATACTGAAAGTGATTATGAGAGAGGGAAGACGGTTCTAATGCATCTCAATAATATCAAGTTTCCTTGCTTTATGCTGAAAGTCTTTATGTTGCACTTGTTTTACCTTCCTATGCTAGCAGTCCCTGTTTGCTTACAAAATTCCCTTGCATCGGAAGTGGGTTAGACTTAAACATGTGTATTTTTGCCCCTTGATGCTCTCTTTTACTTCAATTCACATTCTTATGTGAGCATCATTGAAATTATCATGCCCATCTTAATGGCTATAAAGAAAGAGTTTTTTGGGAGTGATACATTGCAAATGTACCTATAATTTTTGATGTTCCATGCTTGGTTTTATCCACTTTCTTGTGTTTTGTCCACACTTTGGAGTACTTTTCATATGATTTCTTGGAAAGTCATCAGTGCCAGCTGCCTGTTTTCTGCTGTTTTTGGTTCCAGGAAAGTCAGAAAATGAATACTCTCGGAATTGGACGGGACAAAAGCCAAAGTGCCTATTTTTCCGGAAGTCATCAGATGCCAGAATACGAGACGGGGAAGGGCTGGAGGTGCCACACACCACCACTGGCCAGCACAGCAGCGCCGAGGTGGTGGCCGACCCTAGCACCCCCTCGGCCTTTCCTTCCTCCTATAAGATGCCCTCGAGATGAAAACCCTAAGGACCCGATCAAAAATCCACGAAAGAGTCTGTAGACGCCGTCATCTCCATCCCTAGATCAGGAGGGATCTGAAGCTCTTCCCGGCACCCTGCCAGAGAGGGGAATTCACCCTAGAGGCCTTCTTCATCATCATGCAAGCCTCCGGTGTGATGCGTGAGTAGTTCATCCTTGGACTACAAATCCATGTAGTAGCTAGATGGCTGTTTCTCCTCCTTTGTGCTTTCATGTCTAGATCTTGTGAGCTCCGTTCATGACCAAGATCATCTATTTGTAATTCTGCATGTTGTGTTTGTGGGGATCCGATGGATATTGAGATGCTATTTCACATTGATTATTGATTCTATCATGTCTTTGTTATTTGTGATCTTGCATGCTTTCCGTTGTTAGTACCTATCTTGGCCAAGTAGATGGTAGCAACTCCAAGAGTTATTATTTATGCTCGATAATGGGTTCATGCCTCTGGTAATCTGGGGAAGTGATAGAAATCTCTAAGGTACTAGATGTGATATTGCTACTAGGGAGAAAACAACAATCCTTTGTTCATAGAACAATCGTATTGTTTACTTTACACGCAATTCGTAAAGCAATAATCTGTTGCTTGCAACTTAATACTGGAGGGGGTCGGATGATAACCTGAAGGTGGATTATTAGTCATAGATGCAGTTGGATGGCGGTCTATGTATAATGTTGTAATGCCCAATCAAGTCTCAAAGGAGTCAAGATGATTAGTATATGCATGTATTGCTTTCTCGATGTTTGTCAATTTCCCCGCTGTAATTTGTTCACCCAGCATGTTATCTATCTTAAGGAGAGCCACCTCTAGTGAACCATGGATTTACATACAATCTACAAACTATTTACTGTTTTGTGTTTACTTTCTGCAAACTATTACTTCCTTCCATTCGATACGTTTAATCCTTTGTTTTCAGCAAAACACGGTGAGATTGACAGCCTCATCGCAAGTTGGGGACAAAGTTCTATGGTTGTGTTGTGCAGGTCTCCACGTTGCTACTAGCACCGGTAGTGCGCCCTGCCAAGGCTCAGCTAGCAACACCTTTGGGGTGTTTCCTTGCTCCTACTGGTTCAATTAAACCTTGGTTTCATAACTGAGGGAAACTTGCTGCTGTGCTCATCATAACTTCCTATTGGGGTTCCCAACGAGCTCTACATCAACACTGAGCCATCAAGCAATTTTCTGGTGCCGTTTCCGGGGAGTCAAGGACATCTTCACAAGGGGAGTCCCTCATAACCAATCTCTTTACTTTGTTATTTTTGTTTTGCTTAGTTTCTTTTTTCTTTGTTTGCTTGTTTCTTTATCAAAAACACAAAAAAATTAGTTCTACTAGTTTGCTTTATTTATCAAAAACACAAAAAAATTAAGTCTCCTTTAGTTGTTGCCTCTTCCTTAGCCCACCATGTTGATCCCTAAATTCACCCTGAAAGATCTTTCAATTGGTAGTGGTTCTATAATTGGGAAAGATAATATTGAAGAATTCTTTAATCATGTTAGTAAGCATGAAGATACTGATGATAGATACCTTGCAGAACTTGCTCCAAACTATGAGATTGCTGCAGCTTCTTTAATTCACATGTTAGAAGCTAGGTTTGTTAACCTCAACCCCTTAATGCAAGTAATGTTTCTTAAGCTTAAAGAAATTGAGGACCCTGAAAAGAGGGATTTTATTCTAGAAACTTTGTTTAAGGAGTTCTATGATGTTGCCAAGGAAGCTAGGAAAGTCTTTGAGCGTTTCAATATGCTAGGCTCATGTGTAGATGTTGTTGGTACACGAGAAAAGATGAACAAAACCGAACCTAATGGGGAGGAACCTAAGATACCAATACCCTTTAAACTGGTAGCAATACATGAAGCCATAGAAAAGAATCTTGATTGGATTGTTCCTGAAAACCCTTTTGATGAAAATAGTGAACCTAAGAGCATTGAGAGAGGATCCTCTAGAACTTATTTGGATGATATACCTTGCCTTGTTGAAGATATATCTGGTATTAATCTTAATGCTTCTTCATTTGAGAACACTTGATTCTTTCTTGCTTCTTATGCCTAACTTAAAGGCGTTAAAGAAAAGTACTTATTGGGAGATAACCCAAAAGTTTTAGATGAGTCTTGGAAGTTATTACTTCAGTAATAACCGCTCCTTATCCTTTTTATTTGCTTTTTGTGCCAAGAGTAACCTCTAATGAGAGAGAAGTAATGATTGGGAAAGTTGCTGTCCCGAAACAGATTTATGTGCTTCACCGTAAACATTCGTGTAAAATCTCTGAACATATTTTTGAGGCGTGAATTTTTGTGCTTCTGCCCCAGGTTGTTATCTAACTTTCGTTAGTTCAGAACTTTTTGATTTGAGCAACATAAGGTCTTCGAAAAAATTCGTCTTTAGCTGCTGGTCTGTTTTGACAGATTTCTGCCATTTTCTGCATTTGCTTATTGTTGGTTCCTTTTTGAGTTCTTTTGGGGAATTGAGTTTTTTGAGGGAAGTGCTACAGTATCTAGTGTTCTAATGGAAGTTTATTTGGTGTTAGAACTGAACCTTAATACTTATTTATCTTGAGTGCACTAATGTTGCTAATAAAGATTGTGTGAAGTTTTGTATGAAGGAAAAATTTTAGGTGTATGGAAGGAATGAGTAATGAGATGAAGGATGGACTAAAGCTCAAGCTTGGGGATGCCACGTGTGTCACCCCAAGAAATATCCAAGAAGTACAAGCGTCAAAGCTTGGGGATGCCCAAGGCATCCCCCTCTTCATCAATAAAAATCTGAGGTTTCTTCCAAACGCTTCATTTTTATTGTTTCATGCACAGTTGTGTGGTTCTTGGAGCGTCTTCTTTTTCTTTTTCATTTTGGTTTTTCGTTTGGTTTTGTTTGCTTAGTTTTCATAATAAATTGGTTGGACCCCCTCTTTCATACATTGGTTTGCAAATAGTTTGGTTTGGTTTGGAAAAGAGTAGGAAAGTGCATGCTTATGTGGTAAAAAGAGCTCGTTTTTGACTGTGGCCTATGCTCTATCATGCCATGCTTGATATTGTTTTGGCTTTATGCTTAGTATTCTTTGCTGTATCATGACTTATTATAAACAATTGAGATTGCTTAATGTGCCTTGGATGAATCATGCGTTGTTTTAGCATGTTAAAGCATAGTATAGTGGTATTCTCCTTTGATGCTTTATTTGGGTTGACTTGGCGCATGCTCACACCATGTTATGACTATCCAAAGTCATCATAGCCTTTATGATCCTTTAGTTTTCAACTTGTAGTATCACTTTATGCTTTGATCAATGATGTTTTGTCGCTCTGCATGATTATGGCCATTATTGCTCTCTTAGTTTGTCGCTCCTAGTCTTTTGCTAGCCTCCACAACCAAGTATGAGTTCCACTCATGCATCCAACTCCGTAAACCAAGTTATTCCAAAGAGTCCACCATACCTACCTACTAGCTTATGCTATTCCAAGTATATTCATGCTTTTGTTTACCTTCCAAATTAAACTTGTTATGAGAAAACTAGTGATTAAAGCTCTCACGAACTTGATGGCACACTTTACTTTTTTTTGCATCTAATAAACTTGAACCATTGGGTCCTTCTTTGTTGTGTATATGCTTGCGCTTTATAAGTTGAAATTAGCAGAACCATGTATCATGGGGAATGCTTTCAACATTGCACTTGTACTTTGTACCCTGTTGATATCATGTTCTTTTGCTTATGGATCCCGGCGGTGTGAAATAAAAGTGGAACTTGTAAGATCATGGAGTTTGTATGTGTGTTAGAGAAATGCCTGGGCCGCTAGCGTAAGCCATGCCTAATCATGGTGGAAACTTGCAGCATCACCATAATGAGCACTCTATGAAGCATCCTCAATAAAAACCTATGCAGATAGCAAATAAAAAGATCACCGAGATGCTCATTGTCTGCTAGCCTTGTCATTTTGATTATGGGATAGCTCCTGTATCATGTGCAAGGGGTACCCCGTTGGAGGTTCTTTATGATACACATGTACTTATAATGACAAGAGCTTACTTGTGACTAAAGTTGAGTAGCATGAGGTTCGGTCTTTGTAAGTAAGGGGCATGAGATTTCGGTTTATAACTTGTCAAGCATATCCTCTTAGTTGTGTCACTTTAACCTTAATCACCTTCAAGATGCTTATGATAGGGGCAATGAGAGCTGAAAGCTATAAGTACCATAACTTTTGGAAGCTCTTTCTAAGACTTGAATCCCTACTTCCTTTTATGAAGGCCTTTCTTCCACCATTATATTGAGTCTCCACCTTCTACCTTTATGCACCTACTTCGAGAGCATAGTGGCCATTCTTAGTTCTATGTGCATTGTCCCAAGACTAGTTGATTGATGCATACTTTGATATTGCTTGTTTTAAACTATTTGTATCTAGTCACTCTTATGAACTTTGAAGGTGTCCTATGCATTTATCTTTGCTACTCTATGAGGGACAAGCTGAATACTATTATGCTATGTTTTCTTTATGTGAAACAAACAAACGTCTTGCAAAGCATTGTTATTCATGAATCTTTTGTTTGTGCCTTTTCATGTTGCATCATAGTTTCTTTGTCTTATTGCTAGAACTTTGTCTTTCATGTTATGATTGAAGTACTATGATCCCAGCTTTGAATGTTTACAAATACTTTGATCAAGTCTTTGATGGTGCATGTCACCTCAAAATTATTCTTTCTTTTTATCACTTACCTACTCGAGGACGGGCAGGGGTTAAGCTTGGGGATGTTGATACATTGCAAATGTATCAATAATTTTTGATGTTCCATGCTTGGTTTTATCCACTTTCTTGTGTTTTGTCCACACTTTGGAGTACTTTTCATATGATTTCCTGGACTAACCTATTAATAAGAGCCACACTGCCAGCTGCCTGTTTTCTGCTGTTTTTGGTTCCAGGAAAGTCAAAAAATGAATATTCTCGAAATTGGACGGGACAAAAGCCAAAGTGCCTATTTTTCCGGAAGTCATCAGATGCCAGAATACGAGACGGAGAAGGGCTGGAGGCTGGCCACACCACCTGGCCGCGCGGCCAGGTCTGGCCAGCACCAGGGGGTGGTCTGGCCGACCCTAGCACCCCCTTGGCCTCTCCTTCCGCCTATAAGATGGCCTCGGGACGAAAACCCTAAGGACCCGATCAAAAATCCACGAAAGAGTCTGTAGACGCCGTCATCTCCATCCCTAGATCGGGAGGGATCTAAAGCTCTTCCTGGCACCTTGCCGGAGAGGGGAATTCACCCTGGAGGCCTTCTTCATCATCATGCAAGCCTCCAGTGTGATGCGTGAGTAGTTCATCCTTGGACTACGGATCCATGTAGTAGCTAGATGGCTGGTTCTCCTACTTTGTGCTTTCATGTCTAGATCTTGTGAGCTCCGTTCAAGATCAAGATCATCTATTTGTAATTTTGCATGTTGTGTTTGCGGGGATCCGATGGATATTGAGATGCTATTTCACATTGATTATTGATTCTATCATGTCTTTGTTATTTGTGATCTTGCATGCTTTCCGTTGTTAGTAGCTATCTTGGCCAAGTAGATGCTAGCAACTCCAAGAGTTAGTATTTATGCTCGATAGTGGGTTCATGCCTCCGTAACTGGGAAGTGATGTAAATCTCTAAGGTACTAGATGTGTTGTTGCTACTAGGGAGAAAACAACAATCCTTTGTTCATAGAACAATTGTATTGTTTACTTTACACACAATTCATAAAGCAATAATCCATTGCTTGCAACTTAATACTGGAGGGGGTTCGGATGATAACCTGAAGGTGGATTATTAGTCATAGATGCCGTTGGATAGCGGTCTATGTATAATGTTGTAATGCCCAATCAAGTCTCAAAGGAGTCAAGATGATTAGTATATGCATGTATTGCTTTCTTGATGTTTGTTAGTTGCCCTGCTGTAATTTGTTCACCCAGCATGTTATCTATCTTAAGGAGTGCCACCTCTAGTGAACTATGGATCCCGGTCCTTTTCTTTTACATACAATCTACAAACTATTTACTGTTTTGTGTTTACTTTCTGCAAACTATTACTTCCTTCCATTCTATACGTTTAATCCTTTGTTTTAAGCAAAACACGGTGAGATTGGCAACTTCATCGCAAGTTGGGGACAGAGTTCTGTGGTTGTGTTGTGCAG
Organism: Avena insularis; assembly: GCA_023614405.1. Classification (NCBI taxonomy): domain Eukaryota; kingdom Viridiplantae; phylum Streptophyta; class Magnoliopsida; order Poales; family Poaceae; genus Avena; species Avena insularis. Next base: position 256,183,268 of record CM042690.1, on the reverse strand, counting down.
GTCTCCACGTTGCTACTAGCAGCGGTAGTGCGCCCTGCCTAGGCTCATCTAGCAACACCTTTGGGGTGTTTCCTTGCTCCTACTGGTTCGATTAAACCGTGGTTTCATAACCGAGGGAAACTTGCTGGTGTGCTCATCATACCTTCGTCTTGGGGTTCCCAACGAGCTCTACATCAACACTGAGCCATCAGGGAGACAACCCAATTTATTTGTGCTTTCAGTTTGTTTTTGTTTCTTTGAGTCTTGGAAGTTATTACTTCGGTCATAACCTCTCCTTATCCTTTTTGTTTGGTTTTTGTGTCAAGATCAACCTCTAATGAGAGAGAAGTAAGATTTGGGGAAGTTGCTGTCCCGAAACAGATTTTTGTGCTTCACCGTAAAAATTCGTGAGAGATCTCTGTACGTCGGATTGAGCTATAATTTTTTGTGCGCATGCCCCAGGTTATTATTTAACTTTCATTAGTTTTGCAATTTTTGATTTGAGCAACAGAAGATTTTGGAAAATTGATCTTTACCTGCTGGTCTGTTTTGACAGATTTTTGCCACTCTTGCATTTGCCTCTTAAATCGATTTCCTTTTTGAATTCCTTTTGGGATTTCGGAAGGAGTTGTTTCAGTAGCTTATGTTTTGATGGATTTCAGTTGAAACTGAACTTAAAAGGTTTATTACCTTGCTTGCACTAATGTTGCTAATGAGAATTGTGTGAAGTTTTGTGTGAATGAAATTTCTAGGTTATACAAGAAAATGGTGTAATAAGATGGTGAATGGTTAATTGACTCAAACAATATGTGTATAAAGATGAAGATATTGATGTTATTCAAGCGGTGACTCCGGAAGAATTTATTAAACACCAAGTTCAGAGACCTGCAGAGTCCGTTTTCGAATAGGTAACACTTCTGGTAAGAAAAGTCCCGCAAAAATCTGTCCAGTTATATTTTTGCAGTTTTTATCCAACAAGGAAAGCAACAAAGCGAAAGAGGGACAGAAATGGAGCCAGGGTAGCTCACACCTCCCCGTGGCGCGTGCCCACCTGGCCGCGCCACTAGGTGGTGTGGCCACCCCGGAGCCCGTCTCCGACCCGTTTTCTCCAAGTACCTTCCTTTTGTTGTAAAAATTCGTAATATATAATCCCCCGGATCCCCCAAGGTTCGTATATCGTGTTCTCATCGTGTTTTCATTTCGACCTGTTTCTGCCAGGAACTATTCTTAAAGATTAGGAGCATAATGGTCTCCGTCAAGGATAAGGGAAAGGAGCCTGCAAAGGAGGATTCCCAAGACCCTGGGCAGGAGAAGGAGATCAAGAGTAAAGATGAAGAGGAGGCAAACAAAAGCTAGCATCTGCACACCGGCACTACCATTGCAAGCATTGGAGTGTTGGCAAACCCTGCCAGGATCAAAAGGACTGCACGGATGTCAACTGGAGGGAAGCCTCCGCGTCATTGCTTGGCTCCACGGTCACCTTCTCCACGCACCAAGAATCCCTTCCATACCATTATCCATGAGCATCAACTCCAAAATATGCCCAAGGAGAGACTACCCTCCAATTGGGATATGCCTCGTTCTAACCATGCATGAAAAGAAGACTTCAAGGAGGAAGAGTGGGGAAAGAATCGTACGAGCTGGGATTCACAACCCAACATGATCATGCACCGCATCAAGCACAACTCGGAGTTGATTCGTACTCTCACCTTCGAGATTGAGGACTTGAGGAAATTGATCGGAAAGCTCATCGAGAGAACACCACCACCACCGTAGGAGTAATTTGTCATCAGTTTTTGGCATCCCCTTGGTTTGTTCCAAGCTTGGGGGAGTGCCGCGGTATCATATCACTATCTTCTATCTTTTTACCTTTTTAGTAGAGTCATCTCATGAATAGATAAGTTATCATATAGGATGGTTTGCATTATGGAAGTGTCCCCCCTCTCGTTAGATATCTATGTATCCCTTGGTGTGAGTTGCCTTTATGGAATATTAATGAGAAGTTCTATCATTTACTCTTTTGCATATCTTATATTAGTTTTCAATTCATGTTATATGATTGATCTTGTTATTAGTATTGGTATCACTTTGGGATCATTGAGTAAATTTAGTTGGTTTTGGCAAACCTGGCTTGGTCGGTAGCAACACTATTTTGAGAATTAAATGAAAAAGATAAAAGTACTCTTAAAGAATATAATTTCATCATCTTTCTTGATTTGCTCATAAGCTTAGCATTCTCTAGTTAAGATCTTTTGTGCTTCCAAGGAAGATTGCATGTTTGTTTTTATCACTTGTGTGTTTGTTTGTTTCTTTCAACTCTTATGCTTGCTACCCAGCCTTGCCAGCCAAAAACCTGTACTGAGAGGGAATGCTTCTCGTGCATCCAATCCCTAAACCAAAACCTATGCCATTTGTGTCCACCATACCTACCTACTAGCACTATTGCTATTCCAAGTAAATTCATGTTTTTATCTACCTTCTGAATTAAACTTGTTATGTGAAAATTAGTGATTAAAGCTCTCACGAACTTGAAGGCACACTTTGCTTTCTTGCACTTAATAAACTTGAACCATTGTGCCCATCTATGTTGCGTATATGCTTGCGCTTTGTAAGTTGTGAATTAGCAGAACCATGCTATCAAGGGGAACACTTTCAACATTGCACTTGTACATTGTACGTAGTTGATATCATGCTCTTTTGTTTATGGATGTCGTTGGTGTGAAATGAAAGGGGAGCTTGTAAGTCCATGGAGTTAAGTATGTGTGTTAGAGAAACGCCTGGGCCGCTGGTCTAATCCATGCCTAATCATGGTGGAAACCTGCAGCGTAACCATAATGAGCAATCTATGAAGCATTCTTCTTATAAAAAAAGAGATTGAGATTGAAAAAGAAAAAGAAAAAAGAGATGAAAAAAGAGATGATACACATATACTTACAATGACAAGAATTTACCGGTAACTAAACTTGAGTAGCATGAGGAGCGGCCCTCGTACTCAAGGGACATGAGATTTTCAACTTACAACTTGTCAAGCATATCCTCATATTTGATCACTTTGACCTTAAACACCTAAAGATGCCTATGATAGGGGCAATGAGAGCTGAAAGCTAATAAGTACCATAATTTTTGGAAGCTCTTTATGAAACTTGAAATCCCTGCTTCCCTCTGCGAAGGGCCTATCTTTTCCTTTTTATTTGAGTCAGTAAACCTATTCCCTTCTATCTCAAGCAAGTATTTTGAGTTGTTGTGTTCCATTCATTCATATAATGATTTATTCAATCATGTTTCTTATGTTCCTTGTTTTGCACATTGCTCTTATCTTAGTGAATACTACTTTGAAAGCTATCATTGAAAATCCTTTATGTGTGAACTCCTACAAATTGTCAACTATTCTTCGACCAAGAGCTAAGTTTTCCATTACCAATTGTGATTTACTTTATGTATCTTTATTGTGTTTCCTTTACTTACTGCAAGTTAAGTTATATAATAGTGATTTGTCTTCTATTATGATTTGTGTATTGATGAATGTGATGCTTCTTGTCCGTATTCTTTTATCGACTCTTCACTCCATAAACCCGAGGTCATGTTTATTGAGCTCAGCTTTCGCTTCAGGACAAGCGAAGTCTAAGCTTGGGGGGAGTTGATACATCCATTTTGCATCACTATTCTGTATCATAATTTACTGTTATTCATTGATATGTTTCATATTAAGAGATGATACTTATGTTATTTCATCTGTTTTTGCATCGTTGATGACTTTTGGAGTATGGACCACTGTAGTCAGGATTCTGATGGAAAAGGTGCTATTTGGAGGCGAAATTCGCGAAGATCAGAAAATTCGGGAAAATACATGGAAAATTCTATTTTTCCAAAAGACGAAGATTGCCAGAAGGGGAGTGGAGATGGGCCACAGGGGGCCCACACCATCCCTTGGCGCGGGCAACCCTAGGCCACGCCACCAGGTGGTGTGGCCACCCTGGCCCACTCCAAGCTCTCCCCTCTGGCGTATATTATCCCCATGGAACCCTAATACGGGGGGAGCGACCACAGAAAGATTCCGCCACATGAGGCGTAAAACCACTGAGAGAGAGAAAGATCTCTCGCAGAGAATTCTGTGGGAATTCCTTCCCGGAGAGGGGAGATCGTCGCCATCAACACCACCATCAAGATGGACTTCATTGGGATAATCATCATCATCACCACCACCATCATCTCCACCAGCACCATCATCACCACTCCATACTGCTGTAAAAATTAGGTTGAATCTTGCATAGTACTTAGGGGAAACTTTCTTGGTGTTGATTACTCCTTGTAGTTGATGCTATTGAGTGGAACCATTGAATTATTGTTATGTTTAGATTGTTGCTTATCATTATATCATCTCTGATCTTTATCCATATGATGTCTTGTGAGTAGTTCGTTTAGTTCTTGAGGACATGGGAGAAGTCATGTTGTTAGTAGTGGAATTGTGTTGAGAAAGATTCAATGGTTTGATATTTAAGTTGTGGTGTATTTCTTCTAGTGGTGTCATGTGAACATCGACTACATGACACTTCACCTATATGGGACTAGGGGAATTCATTGTGTATTTGGCTACTAATCGTAGGGGTTGCCGGAGTGACAGAAACCTGAACCCCCGTTAGGAAACCTTTGCACAAGGGATGTCAGGGTCTTAGAGTTTAAAGCTATGGTTAGGTTTCTACCTTAATTACTTTCTTGTACTTACGGATGCTTGCAAGGGGTATAATCACAAGTATGTATTAGTCCTAGGAAGGCCGGTACATTAGCACAGGTTCACCCACACAACACTTGTCAAACTAAAGAAGATTAATCAACTATATTGTTTAAAGCACTTGACGATATTCCCGTGTGTCCTCGAGAACATTTGGTCATCTTAAGTAATACAGCCGGCTTGTCCTTTGCTAAAGAAAGGATTGGGCCACTTGCTGCATTTATTATTATTGTCTTTTATTTACTCGTACTTTATTTATCTGCATTATCAAAAACCCCCAAAAAATGTTTGCTAAAGGAAGGGTGGTGGAGATTGGGTTGTTCTGTGCTGATACAACTACTCTCTCCCTATACACTCCCTGGGAAGTGCATGTGGTGGTGACAACACACCATCTGCATGTGTTGTGTGAGCTACTTACTAGTGGGACCTATAGGTTCAAGTTCCAACGAGTGTGTAAATATCTGTTATGGATGAGATCAAGTTGATAAGTGAATTCCTGTTTTTCTTTCTTCTTTTGTTGTGGAGGTGACAACACATAGATGCATAGGATGAGTAAGGTGCTTGTAGTTGGAATCCACATGGTGCAAGTTCCCATTCCTTGGAACTTGTGCCTATGGATAAGCTCAGCTTGAAAGATCTGTTTCTATGGATGTACTTGGGCTAGATTGATATGATCTTGGCTTAATCTTTATTTTTGTGCTGCCAATTGTTTATTTGATGGTGAAACTTGCCCCTTCCTGTGATGTTGTACTGAGGCATACAAGCTGATAAGAACAAATTACTAATTTGCCCCTGATTTGATTTAAGCTCTATGATGTGCTAGCAATGCATTTCATTGCCAAACTGAGAGCACAACTAACACTAACCCCTCTCTGTTTATTTTAGTTTCTGTCTTATTTGCAGGTACAAGACAAGTGACGAATAGAAAGATTATACTAGGATTAAATTAGGACTAGTCTGTTAGTTTTTTATTTGTAATCTTTTCTTTTCCTCTTTTGTAAGATCAATGTAATATGTGTTCATTATTAATAAAGCTTGTATTTCGTTGAGAATCGTCTCTGTAATGTTCTTCCTTCATATAGATTTGTATTTATTTAATACTTGTGGAATAAAGGAAAGAATTAAGAAGTATTATTTGAGTTATACTTTTTGTATTGTTTCAATTGTCTTAATTGTTTTATAACTATTAAATACTCAAATAATATTAACTAAATCCTTTTGGAAAACACAGATTACTTATAACTTCCAAATCTTTTTCAAATGATTCAAATTTCAAATATGAATTCAAATTATTTAGCTAAATACATTATAATTTCTAAGGATCAAAAGTTAAGGGTTTATGTCTAACTTGGTAATTATAGTTGATGTCTCAACTCACAGTGAGATATTAATATTGCCTCTTAACGTGATCTTGATGGCTCTACTCTTCTAAATTTGTATTAGGGTTTAAGATAATAAGGTAGGTAAGGCTTTCATCAACACACTCATCTGGTATTCTAATTATCCCTTAGAAACTTAACTTGACTATGACCTACTATTCTTTGACTGCCTAAAAATAGGAATTGGTTCCACTCCTAAATTAATTCTAGGGTTTTGGACAAGAGGTAGACATGAGAATTGTCATGGCTTGCTATAATGTTAGTTAAAGGTTTCTCAAGAATCCTAATTTCAATTTTTCACTAAGCTTGTCTTTAGTTAAGGAATTCCTTTCCTAAATATACTCTACTCAAATCTCTTATCTGATTCTCTAAGATCTCTTCTGCCTAAATGAACTAGTCATCTGACTCCACCAATGATGATGACATGGTCATGACACTTCAACAATACTAATTCTCCATTCTTACTCTAATATATAACTTCTATTTCTTAGCTATCTCTACTAAATCTATCAATTTAGCTCTTTCTAACTCCATCCATAAACTCCTTTATATTTGATATCTACAAGTGCACAGATCATTTGTACCTAGTTTCAAAGTATTGATATCGATCCCACAGGGATCCAAAGGTAAGTGTTTGATGGATGTGAAATACCACCTCTTTTAGCCATATAAATTGTGCCATTTATCTCTCATATCATGTTTCTTCCAGCTATAGCTATGCCTTATATGCATGATTTCTATTTCTCATTTACTTTCATATGAGCTTTGCACATTTAGTAGTTTAGGTAGAATTTTATCACTTTTCCTTGTCTATGACATGTGCGTAGGTCTTTATGATGATTATGTATAAAACAAAGGCAAAAGGAACATAGAGAGCATAGTATGGAGGAGCTGCAGGGACCTGACTTGGCCATTTGAGAGGTTGAAAACGTGAATTTTTTCAACTTCTCAAAATAAAGATCCAAGACCACAGGGTTGTAGCCCCCGACGATATGAACTCAACGAGCCCAAGAACACCCAAAACATAGTTCGTATGAATAAATGACAACCAAAATACTAAAGGGGACAAACAGTTTAACGAGCAACTATACGGCCGGAGCTATTTTTTTGGTCGTATAGCTCCACCCGTATAGTTGCCAAAAAGGTCGCAAACGACAGGATTTGACCCTAGAAAAGCTCCGAAACCTTCCCTAAGTCATATGACGGCATTGGGGAACCCTAGGGCACCCCCAAGACCTATATAAAGGAGGGAGGACCCAAGAGAGAGCCACCAAGCCATATCCTCCACCACGGCGGAGCCGTGTCGCCGTGCCTCCGCCATAGCCGCCTCCAAACAGATCTACACCATCACCATCACACAAGAGGAGAAGGGACTAGGATCTTGAAGGCCTCCACATTGATCTACATCATCATCTTCATCAACAACGTCTCCATCATCGATCCCCTTTGGTTACTTGTTGTAATTCTAGATTGAATCTTGGAATTGCACTTGTCTTCAATTGTATCATCATACTTCATCCATATGCTATCCATGATGTTGATTGCCTTCATGTGTGAGTAGTTTCCTTTGTTCTTGGGGAGATGGAGAAACCCTAGTATGAGATTGAATTGAGATAAAGATTATTATGTGATATTTTCATTATGTGTCTATGTTAATTGTCTTCATCTTGATGTTGGGAGTTGTGCACCTCCTTAATATTTGCCTCTTGCGGGGACTTGATGAAGGAGATTACTTGTTGGTAGACGGAAGGATGACATCACTTATTGTGACTATAAAGTAGTTGTCATTCTTTACATACTAACTTGGGGAATCAAGGAGAACTCATCAAGCCATGTCCATGCCACAGGAGAAATCCCTTAATAGCATGGTAACGCAGTGATTTTCGGTTATTGACTGTTGTGGTTATGAGGATGATGTTTGTAGCGGTTGCTGGCTAATCGTCCATATATGGAGCTCCTCCCACACATATCATAAATGGTCTTATTCATTATAATAATTTTGATCACTATTTCTAATTACTAGCGGTGGATCCAGTATTCCCTAAGAACTCTTTCCATTATCTTGCAGACTTTCGTAATCATACTTGCATGCTCTTGTTTCCTTACAGCTTTAGTTTACTTATTGTTCTCTTATTTGAAAACCCAAGAATATCTTTTATACAAAACTCGCATTTTATCTTGTTACTTAGAACATTATTTAGCATTATTATTTTAGTATTTAGTTCAAAGAGTTTTTAGACTTCAGACTCCTGCTCCCTGTGGGATCGATATCTTTATTTCGAAACTAGCTACAAACGATCTGCGCACTTGTAGTCATCAAGCTATTTTATGGCGCTATTGCCAGGGAGCTAAGCGTGGTAGGTCTTTTAGCTTTTGTTTATTTATTTTAGTTTTGCTAGATTTTTTTTAACCTTTCTTTATTTTCCGCATTTGTATTTTTTCTTTTGTTTACAAACCAAAAAACCCATAAAAATATTTGTTACTAATCATGTCTTCCAAGAATACTACTCTTGAACAAGAGAAGCTTGCAAGGGAGGAGAAGTTGTGAGAATACTGAATCAATGGCTGGCTCTAGTGAATGATTATACATCCATGCTATGTGCCTCATACCGGTTTGTTTGTAGATTCTGCGGATCCAAAGATCATATCGCCTACCAATGTAAGTATAACATTGATCCCGCATTAGAATCCTATAATAGAAATGAGTTTAAAAGCTTAGTTGATATGGAAGTTCTAGAATTTGTGCTTTATACTGGTTGTTCAGAATTGTTTTCTTCTATAAAAAATAATATTCGAGAAAGATGCCAGGAGGTTGATGAAATAATTGAAGAAGTTTATCACTTATATTAATGTTGTTGTGAGTACTTTATGGATAATGTTTTAGCTTGCACTGTTTGTGAGAGGGTTTCAGCCCGCATGGAAAAGCCTAGCCTTTTGCAGGATCAAAAAGCTAAAGAGAAGGCAACATCATATGAAGAACCTCCACCGAAACCGCCTAAACACAATGCTAATAAAGAGGTTGCACTTGATGTTGCATCCTCTCAACTAGTGGAAGGTAAGCCCGAAGGTAAGACTATCGCTGAGCTAGTCGCGTATTATCTTACTAAGAATGAAGAGGATCAACTTGATCAACCACTTGAATCTCCTACTTCTGAAAATAACTTTCCACACACAAATAGTATGCATGCAAACGATATCTCATTATCTAGTAAGGATTTCTATAAGTCCCAAACTTACGATGATTGTTCTGAGGAGGAACTAGAAAATGAATCTTTCTATGAATATTGTGATGCTATTAACATGGGACATGAAATATCATTGGAGAAGGACGAAGTTCCTTTCCAAGAAGAGGATGAACACAAAGAAGAACTGCTAATCCTTGAGGATATGCAACTACTGGACATATGGAAGCAGGTGGATTACTGTTCTGGTAATTTGTTAAAATTATTCGAAAGTATGAGGCAATATAATGGTAAGCCTAACAAGATTTATGATTATGAATGCATTCCTCTCTTTAATTTTTTTTATAAATCAATACTCACATAGACGGTAATAATGTAAAACTCTTGGAATACATAGTTTATGAAGGGTCTCATGAGCTGCTTAGGAAAATTGGTATTATTATCAAAAGTAGCGAAATGAGGATTTAGCAAGGTATCATAATATTATGGATTATATTGTCAATTATTGTCAAGAACTTTTTAGTGGGAATGCACTTATGATGAAGAGCGAGGAGCTATGTAAAACAATAGTTCCCAAAACTAACATTTTGTAGGAACCAGTGGATAACGTGGAGGAACACCAAAAAGGTGAGGTTGAAGACAAACATCATTCTACTTGTAATAAGTTTGTTTATGATGCCTCGGTCTCTAGTAATGATTCTTATTGTATTGAAACTAAAGATAATTTATCTACGGAGGCTTTATGCCTAGATACTCATTTGGTGAACACTAACAATGATGGACTAGAGATAAATCCTTGTAGTATTAATGAGCAAGTTTTGGGAGAGCACATCTTTGATGACATATTTGTTGATGATGCTTCTTTTTGTGATTGGATTGATAACTCTAGAAGTGATGAACTTGTTAGCAAGGGTGATGAACTAGAGAATAGAGACACTTTTGAATTTTTTCATGCTGCTAAAGATGAGTATTATGAAGTGTTTCCTCGTGATAGTGTAACCCAACAAGAGTACTATGAATTGTATCCCGATGATGCTATCAAAGGTAAAATGTTTGACTTTACATGTAAATATCTAATCCTTTTGTTGAAGCTATCTAGGGAGGTATGCTCACCACACATGGCGCATCAATCATCATTTGTGAGCAATAACACATTTATCTACAAGACTCCGATGCACCACAAGCGGGTGAGACTTCGACCAGGCTATAATAGTAAGTGCTCCAAACCTCTTTTGGAGGTAAGAATAAATAATTCTCTAGCTCCTATCTATTGAAATCATATTGGAGAAAAGCATGGCTACTTGATTATAAGAAAGCGCTTCCCGGGAAGCAACCCGGAAGTCATTGGGTGTCTTTCTTAGCTTTGAGTCTTGAGTCTTGATGCATTCATGTTGCATTGGTATTTTTATTCTTTGCATGTTTGCTATTAGAGTTATCTTGTTGTAGTTTTCAAAAGGTAGAATTTATTGTTACTACATGCTGTTGTTGGTCAAAAAATTAAAGTTGTTATTTTACTGTCAAAACAAGGTATATCACTAAGTTACAAGATAAGAAATAATTTTCGAAGAAACATTTTTTTGATGCATACAGAGAGTTTAACGACCAACTATACAACGGGAATAAAAATTCCGGCCATATAGCTCCGGTCGTATAGATATCTTTGCCATCAACAATTTTTCTTTCATATGTACAGAGAGTTTAGCGACCAATTATATAGCGGGAATAAAGATTCCGGCCGTATAGCTCCGGTCGTATAGATATCTTTGCCATCAAATTTTTTCCTTTCATATGTGCAGAGAGTTTAATGACCAACTATACAGCGGAAATAAAAATTCTGGTCGTATAGCTCCAGTCATATAGATATCTTTGTCATCGAAAATTTTTCTTTCATATGTACAGAGAGTTTAACAACCAACTATATGACGGAAATAAAAATTCCGTCCGTATAGCTCCGGTCGTATAGATATCTTTGCCATCGACAATTTTCTTTCATATGACTGAGAGTTTAACGACCAACTATATGGCGGGAATAAAAATTCTGGCCGTATAGCTCCGGTCGTATAGATATCGATGCCTTTGTATATTTTCTTTCCCAGGGACAGATAGTTTAACGACCAACTATACGGCGGGAATATATTGTTTCGGCCATATAGTTCTGGCCGTATAGCCACGCCGCTAGGGGGAAACCCTAAAATTTTGATAGAAGGCCAACTATACGGCGGGAACGCATTGTTCCGGCCATATATTTGCGCCCGTATAGTTGAGAAAACCCCTGAAACACCAACTGGAAGGCAACCATTGCTCAAAATTTTATTCTTTCTTCTTCTATAAACCTTGAAACACCACCTGTGAGCTTCTCCCATGATCTAGAGAAGCCGAGCATATGTAAGCAACAAATTTATACCTCAGAAAACCTCCTAGACTGTAATTCTCTATAGGAGTTCATGTTTACTTTTTTACTTTCGTTTTATCGGTGGGGTAAATGAACTATGTTCGTATACCAAACCGATGCATTTTATTTTGTGTGTTATTTTCGCAGGGACTTGAACCTTGTGTGACGACGTGTACGGTAGTGCCAACCGTGCAAACACTCGCATGAGCCACTTGGTTGCTTTAATTCAATGCTTAGAAAATCAGTGTCTAGTAAAACCTTCCAACTCGAATCTCTTTTATTAAGCACATAGGGGCTGCACACTCGTATTTCATATTTTGTTTCACTTGCACCTCATCACAATCTAGGAGAGGCATCTTCTAGAACTAGTTTGTTGACTTAAGCGTGGTGCTTAGGTTGATGAACCGACTCAGTGGGACTTGTATTTTTATCACTTGTGAGCTAAACCCGTGTCTTCAGAAACACAAAAATATTTTGTTTTATTTTTAGTTTTTAAGCAGGTCCTCAAGGAAGGCACACCGGGCCATATCAAGAAATACATGTTGAATCAAAGGTTCTTTTTCCATCAAAAGAGAGGTTACTTGTACCTAACGGTAAAGTGTGTCACCCTTGTTTTCAACTAAGCTCGGGGAGGTAACCACTTATCACACTCTCTTTTGGAAACTGTATTTTCTCTATTCTTTTGGTGATATACTCAAGTTTGGTTCTTTCAAAGTTCTAATCTTGGGGAGGTTACTTCTGCATGTGTAGAGTCTTGTGCAATGCTCATCTTCGATGAAGGTTTAATGCAACCATGTATCCCGCTGTTTTTAAAGCTTGTTTAAGTGAGTCTAGTTCTTTATTCATATGGGGATACACTTACTCATGATAGGCACCATAGGAGTTGACTTAGAGCTTGTATGCATCTTGCCAAAGATCGTGACACTATTTGTGATCCTCTAGAAAACATTGCCACAATCTCTACACTTGAAAAGAGTTAATACTTGATCAAGATCTTTTGAAATTCGTTGGTTGTCAGTAAATAGCCTTGTCTTAAATGAATAGGTTATGCTCGACCCTATAACATCAAAACAACAGACTTGATAGTTTGCTTACGGAAGGAGTTGTCAAATGGAAATGATATTTCGAAGTTTTGAGTTCTATGCTAAATAAGGTGTTGATTAATTGTCTTAAGAATTTAGCCTTAAAGATACTCAACACCATAGATGTGATGATCAACTTGATATTACTCTTTGAAAGGATTTGTTCAAAGAAACTAATATTTAGCGGTAATTGAGATGCATGCCAAATCTTGACCTGTTGATTAAATTATGATATTGCTTTATGCGTGTCTGCACCACTGTCGCAAAACATGGGATGCTAACAACCCCGCTGGCCTTTGAACAGTCCAAAAATAGGAAACTCTTGGAGTTTGGCTATGAGTTGCCCAACATATGTAGCATAAATGCTATATTTGGGTATGCATTGGTATTCTCATGGGCCTGTGTTCAAAGAGAAAGAGGGAATACTCCTCTGACCATTATGAGAAATCATTATACCGAAAAGGGAAACCTTGGTAATGGTCACGAGTATACATTCTTAGCCTGCACAGTCTGATTAAACACACTAAGTTTTGACATGATCTCATTACTGATGAACTGAAGTTTTAGAAAAACAAAGAATAGAAAATGAGTGTTTGATAGCCATGATTCATTGATGTGGATGACCAAATGAGATACTCTAATGCTATGCTTCTTTTGACATGTTCTCGCATTTCCTTTTGGCATAAACCTCGTTACTAAGAGATGAACTTTTTGAAAGCTCAATAACTGATGTTTGCACTTGAGAGCCTTAACTAGATGACATGATTGGGTAGCTTTATTCCTATTTATGGTTGACATCTATTTGTGACTAAGTTTTGCCTCATAAAAAAATGATATGAAAAGTTATACAAAAGGTGCAATAAGAGGATCACAAGTTTGTCTTCAAGTAGATTCACTATTGACATGGAGCATATAAGTTTTGATGAATCTTTAGTGGTCTTTATAACTGAGCTTGTGTTGCCTTGTATGAATACATGTCTTCTCTCTTCAAGCTTGTAGAAGAAATAAGGATGCAAGGCATTGATTTCCAATGATAAGCTATTTCACAGCCATTAATTTATTACCGACCCTTCCTGCTCGAGGACGAGCAAGGTCTAGCTTGGGGAAGTTGATGGCTGTGAAATACCACATCTTTTAGCCATATAAATTGGCCATTTATCTCTCATGTCATGTTTCTTCCAGCTATAGCTATGCCTTATATGCATGATTTGTATTTCTCATTTACTTTCATATGAGCTTTGCACATTTAGTAGTTTAGGTAGAATTTTATCACTTTTCCTTGTCTATGATATGTGTGTAGGTGTTGATGATGATTATGGATAAAACAAAGGCAAAAGGAACAAACAGAGCATAGTATGGAGGAGCTGCAAGGACCAGACTTAGCCATTTGAGAGGTTGAAAAAGTGAAATTTTCCAACTTATCAAAATATATATCCAAGACCACAGATTTGCAGCCCTTGATTATACGAACTCAACAATCCCAAGAACACCCAAAACGGAGTTCGTATGAAGAAATGGCGGCCAAAATACTAAAGGGAACACATAGTTTAACGAGCAACTATATGACCAGAGCTATTTTTTTGGTTGTATAGCTCCGCACGTATAGTTGTTAAAAAGGTCACAAACAACAGAATTTGACCCCCAAAAAGCTTCAGAACCTTCCCTAAGTCATATGACGGTATTGGGGGAACCCTAGGGTACCCCAAGGCCTATATAAAGGAGGGAGGACCCAAGAGAGAGCCACCAAGCCATATCCTCCACGGCCAGAGCCTCCACCGCCTATAGCCGCCTCCAAACAGATCCACACCATCACCATCACACAAGAGGAGAAGGGACTAGGATCTTGAAGGCCTCCACATTGATCTACATCATCATCTTCATCAACAACGTCTCCATCATCGATTCCCTTTGGTTACTTATTGTAATTCTATATTGAATCTTGGAATTGCACTTGTCTTCAATTGTATCATCATACTTCATCCATATGTTATCCATGATGTTTATTGCCTTCATGTGTGAGTATTTTCCTTTGTTCTTGGGGAGATGGAGAAACCCTAGTATGAGATTGAATTGAGATAAAGATTATTATGTGATATTGTTCATTATGTGTCTATGTTAATTGTCTTCATCTTGATGTTGGGAGTTGTGCACCTCCTTAATATTTGCCTCTTATGGGGACTTGATGAAGGAGATTACTTGTTGGTAGACGGAAAGATGACATCACTTATTGTGACTATAAAGTAGTTGTCATTCTTTACATACTAACTTGGGGAATCAAGGAGAACTCATCAAGCCATGTCCATGCCACAGGTGAAATCCCTTAATAGCGCTGTAACACGATGGTTATCGGTTATTTACTGCTGTGGTTATGAGAATGATGTGTGAAACGGTTGCTGACTAATCGTCCATATATGGAGCTCCTCGCACACATATCATAAATGGTCTTATTCATTATAATAATTTTGATCACTCTTTCTAATTACTACCGGTGGATCCACTACTCCCTGAGAACTCCTTCCATCATCTTGTAGACTTTCGTAATCATACTTGCATGCTCTTGTTTACTTACACCTTTAGTTTACTTATTGTTCTCTTATTTGAAAACCCAAAAAAATCTTTTATACAAACTCGCATTTTATCTTGTTACTTAGAACATTATTTTGCATTACTATTTTATTATTTAGTTCAAAGAGTATTTAGACTTTAGACTCCTGCTCCTTGTGGGATCGATATCTTTATTTTGAAACTAGCTACAAACGATGTGTGCACTTGCAGTCATCAGTGTTTATGAATGAAGTCTCTATCACACTCAAAGTTATTACAAGTCTTCGAGTGAATTGACTGCAAGTGTGGGAATAAGAATGAAATTTGGATTAAATTGTATGTATTTAAATAAAACTAAAATGTAAACTTCAGTAATAAAAAGCATAAAAGTAAAGAACGATTCGATTGTTTGTGGTTTTCTGCAGATGACAAAGAAGGCGCGAGGAGATACAGTTCATGGTGATAGTGACTATGCCAGGTGGACGAATGATGAATGTAACAATTATAATCTTATAAGCATATGTGTAGGTGAGCAACCCATAATTAGCCGGAACTCCTCTTGGGAGATTTCATCCCAAATTGAATAATCCTACTAGCCTGTTACCAAAACCATGGTCAGTCACTAGACGATTAAGATCCTTCAGGTTGCTTAGCAATTAAGCTCCTTGGATCAGACTAATGCAATAAGCACAGTGGTTCCTCGTGATCCTCAAGTCAAACTAGTTTCCCATTGATATCCTTGTGTCACTCGGGGGTCGCCAGTCTGCTAGCGAACAAGATCCTATCTATGTAGAACAAAGCATCATGTTGTCTGGGCCCTTAATTGGACAACAAGCATTAGGCATCCCACAGATAGTCAAACACACATAATATAATAATTAAAATCAATCACAAACTAATGGAAAATATATGGAGGCACATCACATCTGACCAATCATTTACATCTCCCACGCCCAAGGAACTTACTAACACATGAGAGAAGAAAGCATCATCGATATAATTAAATAAAGGGAGTTCTTCTCGATATTACCGTGGAGATCCACAATAAGAATAGAAAAGCAATCCAACACAATTCAAGATAGGAAGAAATAATCTCAAACCCTAATCTTGCAAAGTTAAGATCTCTCTCTCTCTCAAGTACAAGTAATGGCTATGAGGGTATGATGGCTAGGAGGTCTAAGATCGTGGAGCGAGATGAAGAACGTCTTCCCCTTCTTCTCCGGATCTCTTCTTTCTCCTTTCTGGATGGGATGGCGGCTGATGTGTTACGATTTTCCGTCTGGCCTCTTCACGAAAGTTTTCCCTTTTGACAAGACGGAGGCGGTGGCAACTATACGGCGGAAACTATACGGTCGGAAAAATATTCCCATTGTATAGTTGCTCGTCAAATCTTCTGTACGCCTCCCTTGATTGCTTCCAAAAAGAGACTTACTTGTTTTCGCCTGAATATTGTGTTTCTCTTGTTAAAACCTTATGTTGATGTTCAGAACCTGAAACACACATTAAAAACCAAGTTTTCTTTGCTACCGAAGTATTAGCGTTAGGTAAAGCTAGAAAATGATCATATCCAGAAGAAAACCATCAATAAAAACCATCAAAAAATATGTCGAATCTCACAGCTATCAACTCCCCCAAGCTTAGATGTTGCTCGCCCTCGGGTGTGAAAAGAAAATAAGGAAGAATAGCGGAGATTCGAGAATGAAATAAAAGAACTTACAAGCTCGAATTGGTGTCAAATTCTTTTCTTCACAGTTCCTGCAATCTTAAACATGATTATACAAGTTTTCACAAGATTGCACTGAGTCCACTTCCTAACCACGTATATCTTGCTAGCAAATAAATCATATGCCCGAGCAAGTGTCAAAAGTTTAGCTAAGAAAGTGAAACAAATTCTTTTGGCGTCTCTCTTTGTTGAGAGATGAAAACTTTTTGCTCTTGTTTCTTTAATCAATTAAGAGTACTCAAGTTGGCACCAAAAACATTCAATTTAAGAACAACTCATCTATTCCCATGTGAAAATTTCAAGACTCTCAAAGAACCTTTTTCATTTCCTTGTTTTTCAAAAACTTCAGCCCTTTCATAGAGAAATCATACCACTATTTTTAACATATTAATTGGGACTGTGTTGTGCACTCGTGACCATTCCAATAGACAAATGTTGAGAAATGGTGGGTCAGAGGAGTACTACAACTTCACTTGGAACGTGAAACCACAAGGAGACTAAAATTTTACCCGTCATAGCATTGTAGCTACAGACGCTTACATAACTCAATAGCCGAAATCAAATGGTCTCCCACATTTAGATCATTCGTTGGCCAACAGAGTTAATAGTTCCCCATGGAGCACGATAGTGTTGTAATGACACGCATAAAGCAATATCTTACGGTAATTATTAGAAAAAGAAGTGGCATAATATCTACTACTTCGAAGCATCCATTTTATCAGACAATTTCATTCAAGGGTGCCATCGAGTCTATTTACATTAAGCTCAAATGGGGCTAAGTAGTTCCAAAATCAAATCCTTTGGGCTAAACATGGACTCAAGTCATCTTTTGGATGCTTTTTCTTGTTGTAAAATTGTCGGAAATATTTTTAACCAAGTTCATTGCCCATTATTTCAAAGCTAAAAAGGAGACACTAGCAAAGGAATATAATTTATAGGATAGCAAGCTAAGTGGGGATTGGCTCAAGTGCAAGCGAGTAAATAATTGTAGGATCAATTTAAAGTTGCAGAAAAGGTGATGAAAGGAATGTGATACCTCCTCTTGCTTGCTTCGTTCTCGTACTTGAGTCAAACCCCCTCTATATTTCCCTCTTGCCAAGTCACTTGAAATTGAGCAATCTCTGAGAGAAACAAAGAAACAAATTTGCAATAAAAGTTACAACTATTTTTGTGTGTGTTTTTGGTTTAGGAATGTGAACTGAAGGTAAACATGCAATTTTGAAGAAGTAATATAAATCAAAAGAAGAAATAAAAATATGAAAGCAAGGTTTGGAGGTGGTTTTTCAAACCTCCCCCAAGATTAGGCTATTGCTAGGCTCAGTTGTTGTCGTCGTTTGGCGGTTGGTGCGGATACTGCTGGTAGTAGTAGTCGGGGAAGTGGGTCATGAAGTGACTGAAGTTGTGAGTTAAGGCCCTCACGTCCGCATTCACTCCTTGTAGAGTGTGGTCAATCTCCCCAACACGATGGTTGAGCTGCAGAAACTCTTGATGGGGGACGTTGTTGGACCACTGCTGCTGCTGATTGGGCCATGGGTCTCAGGATTCCCCTATTGCTACTACTGTCCCTCCCAAGCAGGGTTGTATTCCTGCTCCTTCTCCTGCTCATCCTCATCTTTCTGCTCTCCTTCTTCATCTTCTTCTTGATTAGGCTGGAATTTAGCCATGATCTCCACCACTTGATCCTTGGTGAGGATCCAGTTGTCCTTATCCACAATCATGAAGGCTTGTGGATAGGGCAACGGAACCTGCTCAACCTGTGCATCACCAAGATAACCAAACTGATATGCTCGGAGCCTCTTGTTAGCTCGGTAAACACCAAAGAAACCACAAGTAGTTAAATATTTGACATCCATAAGTTTGGAGCCGTCAACAGGTTGCATCATAGGTAACGTAATGTTCAATGCTAGGGCAAGGTGGGTTACCAATCCACCAATGTGAATGTCACCTCTCTTTTTGTTGCTCTAGTGGCGAAGGTGCTGGAGGAGTAGAGCCACATGATTGGGGCTTTGCGGTGCATTGGGGAAGAGTGTCTTGGTGATCATGGCCATGTACGTATTAGCCATGGAACCGGTATCTCCTCTTCCCAACAATGTATTGGCGATGAACAAGGCACAGTAGAGAATTGTTGGGTTCTGAATGGTGGACATCTTCTTCTGGTAGAAGTCCCTGCCACCGTTAACACAAATAACCTCCCAAGTTTCTCCACTTGAGATGATAGATAAATTTGTAACAGTTGACTCCCCATTATGAGGGAGACCAAAAGCATCACAAAACTGTTGGAAAGTTATTTCATATGGCTGCTAGTTTATGGTGAAGCTTACTGTGCATGCATTACCTTTCTCCTTGTGGTTATCGTAGAAAGAGGCGAGGAAATCATAGGTGAGCTCGGTGTAAGTACTATGGCCTGTGTAGGCGAGTAGTGATAGCCCTTATTTTTCACACATGAGGTCGAAGTCCTCCCTCAACCCTGGCATCGTGAGAAAACTATCATCGGCCCAACGTGTGGGCATCACCCTCCTTGATGAAACCATGGCCAACTTGCTCTTGAGCTCGACCTAGAGCCCCGAGCTCTCGCCACGTTGGTGCTTGCTCTTGTGAAAAATGCTTCCAATTTGTTTCATCTTGATGCACTGAAAAATTTCACCATGAAACCTTAGGCATATAGTTTATACATGATATACGAACGATTCTACATGGAAAAATTTAATCCTAACGTGAGAAATCAAAAGGAAAAACAAAATAAGCTTGAGTTCATCCACTAGATCAATGTGAGAGTTTCAACCATGGAATTCTGAAAATAAAGCATGGATAGGGAGAGAAACATACCGAATTGTTGATTCCCCAACTCAAACGAACGAAATCCACGAAGAATCAAGAATTCTAGGTGGGTTTTGAGGGGTTTGGAGAGAGAATATGAGCGAAAAAGTGAGGAGGAGGAAGAACCCTAGCCGCCCCGGCACGATTAAGTGGTCACGTCGAACTATACGGCTGCAACTATATGGGTGGGATAAGTAGTTCCCACCATATAGTTGCAGTGGCGTCGAAAATTAGGGTTTCTTTATGCCAAATCATAGCTATACGGGTGCAACTATACGGCCGGATCAAAATGGTCCCGCCGTATAGTTGGTCGTTAAACCTTCAGTATCCTAGAGAAGAAATTTGACAAAGGAATCGATATCTATACGGCCGAAACTATACGGCCAGAATTTTTATTCCTGCCGTATGGTTGATCGTCAAATCTTCTGTACCTACGGAAGAAAATTTGTTGATGGCAAAGATATGTATATGACCGGAACTATACGGCCGGAATTTTTATTTCCATTGTATAGTTGGTCGTTAAACCATCAGTAGACATCAACAAATTTCTGTTTCTTCGAGAATTCTTTCTTATCCTGAAACTTAGTGAAACACCTTGTTTTTGACAGAAAAATGACAGTAAAAATTGTCGACCAACATCAGCATGAATAGAGCAAGATTTTTAGTACTACCAAACTTCTTCTCCTCAACTGCAGATTCACATTTTAATCTATACAAAATGATTAAGCTAGTTTTTGTACATAAAACTCAAACTTTTATTTTTATACTTATTCTACGCTTGTTCAATCTATATTTCTACTACTTTTTGACAGCTGCATCTTCACGGGCGCGCTTCCGCAAGAATTTCTGTGAAACGGTTGTAGGAATGCGATGGACATTTTATTCTTTATTTTATTTATTAATGTGATGGGTTGGCTCCCATTAAGCATTTTATTAAGAATGGTTGAATAACTCAACCCCTTCCCTATTCTCAAATTCTTACCTTGGGTTGCCCTTTTTCCAAGGCACTTACTACATGAACTCGTTTTGCCAGTGGAATTTATCTTTCTCCTGATTCCAGCTTCTTCGGAAAATACTGAATGATTTCAGCATCATAAACATTAAGGATTATTTTTCCCTCAGCACAATCAACTAACGCTCTTGCAATACTAAGGAAAGGTCTTCCAAGTATTATGGATAATTTTTCATCTCTAGCATTTCAAGAATAATAAAATCAGTGGGAATAACATGCTCATCTATTTTAAGTAGAACATCCTCAATCATACCAATGGGTTGTTTAGTGGACTTGCCAGCCATCTGTAAAGTGATAGTAGTAGGGGAATACTCCCCTAATCCTAACCTTTTATAGAGGGAATATGGCATTACACTAACTCCTGCACCTAAATCACACAAGGCGTTATGAATATCTGTTTTGCCAATTGAGCATGAAATAGTTGGTATTCCGGGATCTCCCGATTTAGACAATAGCTTCCCATTAGCAGGCTAACTAGTCACCATGGCAGCGGCTTCAGTTATTTATTTATTTCTACTAAGAATATCACAGAGGAATTTAGAATAGGTAGGAACTTTTATTGCATCCGCAAATGGAATTTCTAGATGAAGATCACCAAGTGCCTTTTTGAAAGAATCATAGATTACCTGATCTGGTGCTTTCTTTTTTGATATGGATGAGGAAGTTTTTTCTCACCTTTCTTATTCTTGTCTTTTACCTTTTGTGTGGGGGGGATTAGGCTCTTTGTTGCTTTCTTTTGTTGCTACTTATCGCTCTTCTTCTTTTCTACTACAACAACTTCACCTTCATTGCTTGTCACTTTTTTCTTCTCTTGGATCAATTGTCTCTGCATCAGAGTCATAACGGTCATCTGTTGCATTATTTTGATCCTCCATGGTTTGATTTTGTGTTTCTTAAGCAATTTCATCTTGAGGATCCACTAGTGTATCATCTTCTTGTCTTGCTTTGAGCAAGGCTTTTTCCTTTCGATCTTTTTTAGCTTCATATTCTGGTGGTCCTAATGGTCCTGTAACAACTGCACCTCCTCCTTGTAACAACATTAGTAGAAACAGGAGTATCTATATCATCTTGGAGAAAAATTTGATAACCAGATGCTATTTGTTCACATTGGGTTTCAATCATACTAAGATACTTGTGAAATAATTTTATTTCTTGGCCAATCTCATCATAATTTCCCCTGAGTTTGGCCAGAATCTTTTTATGTCTTTGAAAATGCTTATGCAGGTTATTATGAGATTTTGCTTGTCGGTGTTTTAATTCTTGAAAAACTTTTCTAGTTTCATCTTCTTTAGTAAAAACTTGTAACAAGTATACTTTGTTTTCCTTAACAAGTTCAGAAGGTATACCTTTTTCTTTCATTTTTTTGCATACTTCAGGCATAAGATCAGGAGTTATATGAAGTATTCCTTTTTCCAGCTTAATGCCAAAATCAGGATTATATAAAGAATCATTCTTAGCCCTAGTAGACATCAATTCAAAACATGCTTTATTAGTTAAAGTATTTATCCATCCTCCTGCTGATAAGTCAAGCAACTCTCTGCATTGAGTATTAAGACCATGGTAAATAAATGGCAAATAGTTGATTCAGAATAGCGATGATTAGGAATACTATCGATCATTCCAAAGAATCTATTCCAGGCTTGTGGGTAGTTTTCTCCCACGTTTTGACTAAAGTTGCTTACATTCTTTATAATTTCAGTTACCTTTTTAAAAGGATTAAACCTATTTATGAATTTAACAATACAGTTGTCCCAACATTTAATGTAATGACGAGGGAGAGAATAAAACCAGTCTAGAGCCTTACCTTTAAGAGACCAACGAAATAATTTTAGGCAAGGGAAGTCTCTTGGCAAACCTTTTGGTCCAAGTGATGTTATCACATCATCGTACTCTCTAAGATGTCTTCCTGGGTCTTCATCTTCCCTTCCACTGAAAGCTTTTTCCTGCAAAATTTCAATAATTCCACCATCAAATCAGTATTCCCTAACTCCAGGATTAGGAAATTCTATTGGTTGTTTAACAAAAGCAGAATTTGGAGCACTGTATTCTCTGAGAGTTTTCTCAGGTTTCTTGGGAGTTGTCCTATAAATGGAAATGATTTCCATAAAATCACTCAGGTTTTCAACTTCAACCTTATTTGATCTTAAAAGTTTTTCAATAATATCCTGGCGCCTTTGAATAGGCACGCGCTTAATATAATCTAGTAAATAGGTCCTACCAGAGCGTGTAGACCCTTTATCTCCTAGGGAGACCATTTTGTAGTAGTAACACCTGAAATGTCAAGAGACAAACACTTAGCACTTAGCTCCCCAACAACGATGCCAGAAAATAGCTTGATGTCTGCAAGTGCACAGATCGTTTGTAGCTAGTTTTGAAGTATAGATATCGATCCCACAGGGATCCCAAAGGTAAGTGTTTATGAATGAAGTCTCTATCACACTCAAAGTTGTCACATGTCTTCAAGTGAATTGAGTTCAAGTGTGGAAATAAGAATGAAATTTGGATTAAACTAGATGTATTTAAATAAAACTAAAATGTAAACTTCAGTAATAAAAAGCATAAAAGTAAAGAACGTTTCGATTGTTTCTGGTTTTCTACAGATGACAAAGAAGGCGTGGGGAGATACAGTTCATGGTGATAGTGATTATGCTAGGTGGACGAATGATGAATGCAACAATTATAATCTTATAAGCATATGTGTAGGCGAGAAACCCATAATTAGCCGGAACTCCTCTTAGTAGATTTCATCCCAACTTCAATAATCCTACTAGCCTATTACGAAAACCATGGTCAGTCACTAGACGATTAAGATCCTCTAGCTTTCTTAGCAATTAAGCTCCTTGGATCGGACTAATGCAATAAGCATAGTGGTTCCTCGTGATCCTCAAGTCAAACTAGTTTCCCATTGATATCCCGTGTCACTCAGGGGTCGCCGGTCTGCTAGCGAACAAGATCCTATCTTTGTAGAACAAAGCATCATGTTGTCTGGGCCCTTAATTGGATAACAAGCATTAGGCATCCCACAGATAGTCAAGCACACATAATATAATATTGTGTTTCTCTTGTTAAAACCTTATGTTGATGTTCAGAACCTAAAACACACATTAAAAACCGAGTTTTCTTTGCTACCGAAGTATTAGCGTTAGGTAAAGCTAGAAAATGATCAAATCCAGAAGAAAACCGTCAATAAAAACCATCAAATATATGTCGAATCTCACAGCTATGAATATTCACCTTGCATTTACTTCCAACGCATGCAAGATTACAATATCCTCTATAACAAATGGGATATTAATCTTCTAGAAGAGATATGGTACTACTCCCATAATACAAGTTTGTTCTTGTATTAGCTTGGTTAAACTATTATGCCTTCAACTACTCCATTCAACTCATATTATATACTTCATCATACTCTAGCTTGACTTCTCATGATCAAGCTAGATGATTCAGATTATGAAGGTTTGGCATAATTTGGTATTCTCACAACACTTCTTCATCATCTAGTCATCTATTCTAAAGTGACTTGAGAATAATGACCACCATCCTTTAATCATACAAAGCTTAGGCTTCCATTTGTCTGATCAAGATCTATTATCACTAGGTTGTAGACTTTTACTAGTCTCTCTATAGGCTTATCTTGTTAAGGAAACTTACTTTAGGTTTGTACCTACTTGGCTTAACTAAATCATCATTTGACTCTCTAAGACTACTAGCTTCCTCATAGATTCATAATCACTACATTAACTTTTAGGTTTAGATACCTCTTCTAGTTAACTCATGAGTGAGTTAACTCCTCCAACATCAGATGGTTTGATCTCCACTAAGGATCACATTCATTGATGATGGCACATTCTACCATATCTAGTTCATTCTTCTTAGTAATTTACTTTGGGTCTTTGTAATGTCAATATAATAGGTCAAAGCTGAGAATCAATAAGTGCTAGGTCAAGAATTGATTACTCAACATTGATGATCAATTGACACTAGGACTTGGTTAAATAGAAAGGTCATCTATTTTATATGACAATAAGGATATGTGATGAATGGTCTTGACTTGTCTTCCTGTTCCACTCTATTTGTGATAAGAGTTAAAGTTTAAGAACTACCATGATACCCATGGTAGGAATAACTTACGGCAAGCAAGTGTATCAAGATTTAGTTATGAGGTTTCTTTACTTGGAGTTATATACTTGATTGAGTATTCAAGAGTTGTTGTAATGAATACCATGATATGATCTCTATAAGATCCTTTATTATTCATTAAATAATGTGTTGTGGGTTTAGCTTGATTCCATTTTATCTACCCATAGATCAAATTATATTATCCAAAGATAAGGTTTTAGCAAAGGTCATATTGAAACCTATCGCAATCAACTTGATGATCTACTTCAGTTCCACCAAGTTAAGAGAAGCTTCGATCACTTTGACAAGTTTTATTTAAAAGCGCGAAAATTATATGGATTTTCTATGCATGAATGCAATGCACACACCTTATCTTATCTTATTTCTAAGCTCTAATGCTGTGATGTTATACAACCCATCATGGGCCACCTACTACCGACCCTTCTTTGAGATGGTCTATTACTGTTCTGGCCGTCAACTATTCAGGCCCACAGGTGGCATGTTACTGTTTTGTCCTGGTAATTCTGTTGACCTGTTAATGTTCTCATCTGGAATTTTCACGGTCCGTTACTATTCTGGCTCGTTACTGTTCTGGCCTTTAACTATTTGGGCCCTTTACTGTTGCAACCCTTTACTATTGTGGCCTGCTACTGTTCTAGCCCAATAATCCTCTGGCATGTTACTATTCTATCCTATTACAATTTCTTGCTTTTTACTATTGTGGCATGTTAATGTTATGGCATCTTTTTGTTATGGCCTACTACCGTTCTAGCCTATTCCTGTTACGGCCTGCTACTGTTACTTGTTCCCACATGTGGGTCGGCCCATTACGTTTATGGTCTTTTGTAGTTTCGACCTTTCTGAAGCCCATGCTAATATCATAAAAGGTGTATAATTAGCAAACATCTTTTACTATTCATCATCGACCGAATACAAGACGGGCCAATAACAAAGCACGATATTATTCCCTAATCAACCTGGCTGGCGTAGTTACGGTAATGACTACTGCCATGTAGTAGCTAGATGGCTGGTTCTCCTCCTTTGTGCTTTCATGTCTAGATCTTGTGAGCTCCATTCATGATCAAGATCATCTATTTGTAATTCCTACATGTTGTGTTTGCGGAGATCCGATGGATATTGAGATTCTATTTCAGATTGATTATTGATTCTATCATGTCTTTGTTATTTGTGATCTTGCATGCTTTCCGTTGTTAGTAACTATCTTGGCCAAGTAGATGCTAGCAACTCCAAGAGTTAGTATTTATGCTCGATAGTGGGTTCATGCCTCTGATAATCTGGGGAAGTGATAGAAATCTCTAAGGTACTAGATGTGTTGTTGCTACTAGGGAGAAAACAACAATCCTTTGTTCATAGAACAATCGTATTGTTTACATTACACGCAATTCGTAAAGCAATAATCTGTTGCTTGCAACTTAATACTGGAGGGGGTTAGGATGATAACCTGAAGGTGGATTATTAGTCATAGATGTAGTTGGATGGCGGTCTATGTATAATGTTGTAATGCCCAATCAAGTTCCAAAGGAGTCAAGATGATTAGTATATGCATGTATTGCTTTCTCGATGTTTGTCAATTGCCCCACTGTAATTTGTTCACCCAACATGTTATCTATCTTAAGGAGAGCCACCTCTAGTGAACTATGGATCCCGGTCCTTTCTTTTACATACAATCTACAAACTGTTTACTGCTTTGTGTTTACTTTCTGCAAACATTTACTTCCTTCCATTCGATACGTTTAACCCTTTGTTTTCAGCAAAAATGGTGAGATTGACAACCTCATCGCAAGTTGGGTATGAAGTTCTGTGGTTGTGTTGTGCAGGTCTCCACATTGCTACTAGCACCGGTAGTGCGCCCTGCCAAGGCTCAGCCAGCAACACCTTTAGGGTGTTTCCTTGCTCCTACTGGTTCGGTTAAACCTTGGTTTCATAACTGAGGGAAACTTGTTGCTGTGCTCATCATACCTTCCTCTTGGGGTTCCCCAACGAGCTCTACATCAACACCGAGCCATCAAGCATTTTTCTGGCGCCGTTGCCAGGGAGTCAAGGACATCTTCACAAGGGGAGTCCCTCATAACCAATCTCTTTACTTTGTTGTTTTTGTTTTGCTTAGTTTACTTTTGTTTAGTTTGCTTGTTTCTTTATCAAAAACACACAAAAATTAGTTTTACTAGTTTTATTTCTTATTCAAAAACACAAAAAAATTAAGTCTCCTTTAGTTGTCACCTCTTCCTTAGCTCACCATGTTGATCCCTAAATTCACCATGAAAGACCTTTCAATTGGTAGTGGTTCTATAATTGGAAAGATAATATTGAAAAATTCTTTAATCATGTTAGTAAACATGAGGATACCAAGGATAGATCCCTTGCAGAACTTGCTCCAAATTATGAGATTGTTGTAGCTTCTTTAGTTCAAATGTTGGAAGCTAGGTTTGTTAACCTCTTCTTAAGCTTAAAGAAATTGAGGACCCTGAAAAGAGAGATTTTATTCTAGAAACTTTGTTTAATGAGTTCTATGATGTTGCCAAGGAATCTAGGAGAGTCTTTGAACATTTCAATATGCTAGGCTCATGTGTAGATGTTGTTGGTACACGAGAAAAGATGAACAAAACCGAACCTAATGGGGAGGAACCTAAGATACCAATACCCTTTAAACTAGTAGCAGTGCACGAAGCCATAGAAAAGAATCTTGATTGCATTGTTCCTAAAAACCCTTTTGATGAAAATAGTGAACCTAAGAGCATGGAGAGAGGATCCTCTAAAACTTATTTGGATAAGATACCTTGCCTTGTTGAAGATATTTCTGGTATTGATCTTAATGCTTCTTTATTTGAGAACACTTGATTCTTTCTTGCTTCTTATGCCTAACTTAAAGGCATTAAAGAAAAGTACTTATTGGGAGATAACCCAAAAGTTTTAGATTAGTCTTGGAAGTTATTACTTCAGTAATAACCGCTCCTTATCCTTTTTATTTGCTTTTTGTGCCAAGAGTAACCTCTAATGAGAAAGAAGTAATGATTGGGAAAGTTTGCTGTCCCGAAACAGATTTTTGTGCTTCACCGTAAAACTGCGTGTAAAATCTCTGAACGTCTTTTTGAGGCATGAATTTTTGTGCTTCTGCCCCAGGTTGTTATCTAACTTTCGTTAGTTCAACACTTTTTGATTTGAGCAACAGAAGGTCTTCGAAAAAATTCGTCTTTACCTCCTGGTCTGTTTTGACAGATTTCTGCCATTTTCTGCATTTGCTTCTTGTTGGTTCCTTTTTGAGTTCTTTTGGGGAATTGAGATTTTTGAGGAAAGTGCTGCAGTAGCTAGTGTTTAAATGGAAGTTTATTGGTGTTAGAACTGAACCTTAAGACTTATTATCTTGAGTGCACTAATGTTGCTAATAAAGATTGTGTGAAGTTTTGTATGAAGGAAAAATTTCAGGTGTATGGAAGGAATGAGTAATGAGATGAAGGATAGACTAAATCTCAAGCTTGGGGATGCCACTCATGTCACCCCAAGAAATATCCAAGAAGTACAAGCGTCAAAGCTTGGGGATGCCCAAGACATCCCCTTCTTCATCAATAAAAATCTCAGGTTTCTTTCAAACGCTTCATTTTTATTGTTTCATGCACAGTTGTGTTGTTATTGGAGCGTCTACTTTTTTGTTTTCGTTTTGGCTTTTGGTTTGATTTTGTTTGCTTAGTTTCCTGAATAAATTGGTTGGACCCCCTCTTTCATACATTGGTTCTCAACTAGTTTGGTTTGGATTGGAAAAGAGTAGGAAAGTTCATGCTTATGTGGTAAAAAGAGCTTCTTTTTGACTATGGCCTAGGCTTTGTCATGCCATGCTTGATACTGTTTTGGCTTTATGCTTAGTATTCTTTGCTGTAGCATGACTTGTTATAAACAATTGAGATTGCTTAATGTGCCTTGGATGAATCATGCGTTGTTTTAGCATATTAAAGCAAAGTATAGTGGTATTCTCCTTTGATGCTTTATTTGGGTTGACTTGGCGCATGCTCACACCATGTTATGACTATCTCAAGTCACCATAACCTTTATGATCCTTTAGTTTTCAACTTGTAGTATCACTTTATGCTTTGATCAATGATGTTTTGTCGCTCTGCATGATTATGGCCATTATTGCTCTCTTAGTTTGTCGCTCCCAGTCTTTTGCTAGCCTCCACAACCAAGTATGAGTTCCACTCATGCATCCAACTCCCTAAACCAAGTTTTTCCAAAGAGTCCACTATACCTACCTACTAGCTTATTCTATTCCAAGTATATTCATGCTTTTGTTTACCTTCCAAATTAAACTTGTTATGAGAAAACTAGTGATTAAAGCTCTCACGAACTTGATGGCACACTTTACTTTTCTTGCCCTTAATAAACTTGAACCATTGTGTCGTCTATGTTGTATATTCTTGCACTTATTTGTTGGGAATTAGCAGAACCATGTTGTCATGGGGAACGCTTTCAACATTGCACTGGTACTTTGTACCTAGTTGATATCATGCTCTTTTGTATATGGATGTCGTCAGTGTGAAATGAAAGGGGAGCTTGTAAGTCCATGGATTTATGTGTATGTGTTAGAGAATTGCCTGGGCCGCTGGTCTAATCCATGCTGACATGGTGGAAACCTGCAGCATAACCATAATGAGCTTTCTATGAAGCATTCTTCTTATATAAAAAAGAGTCCTATATTGAGAAAAAAAGAGAAAAAGAAAAAAATATTATGAAAAGAGGAAAGAGAGAAAAAAGCACCATATTCCCATGGTAAATAAGAAGATTGCTGAGATGCTCGTTGTCTGCTTTCCTTGTCATTTTGATATGGGGATTCTTCTGTATCATCGGGCAAGGGGTACCCCGTTGACGGTTCTCTATGATACACAAGTACTTACAATGACAAGAACTTACCGGTGACTAAACTTGAGTAGCATGAGGAGCGGACCTCGTATTCAAGGGACATGATATTTCTAACTTATACTTCGTCAAGCATGTACACCATAGTTTGTTCACTTTAACCTTAATAACTTCAAGATGCTTATGATAGGGGCAATGAGAGCTGAAAGCTATAAGTACCATAATTTTTGGAATCTCTTTATGAGACTTGAATCCCTACTTCCTTTTATGAAGGCCTTTCTTCCACCATTACATTGAGTCTCCACCTTCTACCTTTATGCGCCTACTTTGAGAGCATAGTGGCCATTCTTAGTTCTATGTGCATTGTCCCAAGACTAGTTGATTGATGCATAACTTGATATTGCTTGTTTTAAACTATTTGTATCTAGTCACTCTTATGAACTTTGAAGGTGTCCTATGCATTTATATTTTCTACTCTATGAGGGACAAGCTGAATACTATTATGCTATGTTTTCTTTATGTGAAACAAACAAACGTCTTGTAAAGCATTGTTATTCATGAATCTTTTGTTTGTGCCTTTTCATGTTGCATCATAGTTTCTTCGTCTTATTGCTAGAACTTTGTCTTTCATGTTATGATTGAAGTACTATGATCCCAACTTTGAATGTTTTACAAATACTTTGATCAAGTCTTTGATGGTGCATGTCACCTCAAAAATTATTCTTTCTTTTTATCACTTACCTACTCGAGAACGAGCAGGAGTTAAGCTTTGGGATGTTGATACATTGCAAATGTATCTATAATTTTTGATGTTCCATGCTTGGTTTTATCCACTTTCTTGTGTTTTGTCCACACTTTGGAGTACTTTTCATATGATTTCTTGGACTAACCTATTAACAAGAGCCACAGTGCCAGCTGCCTGTTTTCTACTGTTTTTGGTTCCAGGAAAGTCAGAAAATGAATATTCTCGGAATTATACGGGACAAAAGCCAAAGTGCCTTTTTTTCTGGAAGCCATCAGATGCCAGAATACGAGACGGAGAAGGGCTGGGGGCCGGCCACACCACCTGGCTGCGCGGCCAGGCCTGGCCCGCGCCAGGGGGTGGTCTGGCCGACTCCAGCACCCCCTCGGCCTCTCCTTCCGCCTATATATTTCCCTCTGGACGAAAACCCTAAGTACCCGATCAAAAATCCACGAAAGAGTCTGTAGCCGCCGTTATCTCCATCCCTAGACCGGGAGGGATCTAAAACTCTTCCCGGTACCCTGCCAGAGAGGGGAATTCACCCCGGAGGCCTTTTTCATCACCATGCAAGCCTCCGGTGTGATGCGTGAGTAGTTCATCTCTGGACTACGAATCCATGTAGTAGCTAGATGGCTGGTTCTCCTCCTTTGTGCTTTCATGTCTAGATCTTGTGAGCTCCGTTCATGATCAAGATCATCTATTTGTAATTCCTACATGTTGTGTTTGCGGGGATCCGATGGATATTGAGATGCTATTTCAGATTGATTATTGATTCTATCATGTCTTTGTTATTTGTGATCTTGCATGCTTTCCGTTGTTAGTAGCTATCTTGGCCAAGTAGATGCTAGCAACTCCAAGAGTTAGTATTTATGCTCGATAGTGGGTTCATGCCTCACAGTAACTGGGAAGTGATGAAATCTCTAAGGTACTAGATGTGCTGTTGCTACTAGGGAGAAAACAACAATCCTTTGTTCATAGAACAATCGTATTGTTTACATTACACGCAATTCATGAAGCAATAATCTGTTGCTTGCAACTTAATAATGGAGGGGGTTCGGATGATAACCTGAATGTGGATTATTAGTCATAGATGCAGTTGGATGGCGGTCTATGTATAATGTTGTAATGCCCAATCAAGTTCCAAAGGAGTCAAGATGATTAGTATATGCATGTATTGCTTTCTCGATGTTTGTCAATTGCCCCACTTTAATTTGTTCACCCAGCATGTTATCTATCTTAAGGAGAGCCACCTCTAGTGAACTATGGATCCCGGTCCTTTCTTTTACATACAATCTACAAATTGTTTACTGCTTTGTGTTTACTTTCTGCAAACTTTTACTTCCTTCCATTCGATACGTTTAATCATTTGTTTTCAGCAAAACCGGTGAGATTGACAACCTCATCTCAAGTTGGGCACAAAGTTCTGTGGTTGTGTTGTGTAGGTCTCCACGTTTCTACTAGCACCGGTAGTGCACCCTGCCAAGGCTCAGCTAGCAACACCTTTGGGGTGTTTCCTGGCTCCTACTGGTTCGATTAAACCTTGGTTTCATAACTGAGGGAAACTTGTTGTTGTGCTCATCATTCCTTCCTCTTGGGGTTCCCCAACGAGCTCTACATCAACACCGAGCCATCACCATGTGTGGACAGCGTCAATTAAATGCCTACATGGCCTATGCGAGTTATCTAGATATTACATCAGCTGCAAACTTCTTAAAATTATTACAAATTATCAACTCAGGGGAAAGAAAATTCGGCATTTCAGTTGACAATCAAGTTGATAGTAGAGTCCTCAATTTGCTTTCTCAATCGATCACTTGCATATTCCTTTGAGTGTGACAACTACATTGGAGGAGACATGATCTTGCATCCCCCTCTTTTGTGGTGATAGCAATAATTGCTGTCTGAAACTAGGTAATAATAAGTTAATACATCAAACAAGACAAACTACTCATTTGACTGATATGACAAGAGTTATAAACTGGAGTTTACAATTGGTCAATGGTTCAATTATTGACCAACACGTCAAACAAACAGGATAAGCAAGCACACATTAAACAAGTGTGACTACCGTGAAACAATCAATCAAAAAATGTGTGTGTGTGGCTTAGAATTTCAGCAAATATAAACTTGCCAGGTCATTTCAACATATATATGGAGGCAGTTGTATTCCCTAAAATGCAAGAGACGTTGGGTGACTCGGAATTTGCGCCGAGCCACAAAATGGCATGTAGTTATTGTTGTAGCGAAGAATGAACCAGATAGAAATTATAATCACATCATACGAGAAGTTATAGAGCAGGAATGCAAACCACAAATGAACTATATATAGTAGAGGATAGTTATGATGTTGCTTAGGACGAACCAAAACCAGATGCGAGATATAATGGCATCACTCGTGAACCTACAGAACAGGACAAACAAGCATTAGACAAGTGTGCCTAGAATGAAATGAGCAATCAAACAAAGTGTTTCTTAGAATTTTAGCAAATATAAACTAGCCAGGTCATTTCAGCAAATATATATGGAAGCAGTGGTATCTCCTGGAATGTAAGAGTCGTTGGGTGACTCAGAATTTGCGGTGAGCTACACAATGGCATGTAGTTAATGTTTGACATAGGTATGATTACTCGGGTGCTTATGATTCGCTACCATGGCTGCATAAAGACTCAAGGCCCATCAAGATTCAAGATGATGGCCCAAAGAAGAAGCCTTGGTTGTATTAGAAAACGAAACATGAACCGACATAGTGTTGGAGTTGTAATCATTCATATGTAACCTATCCACATACAACTTTGAGACCCGACCTACTATATATAGGACGGGAGAAGCCTATGAGGAGGTACCGAAAACCCCCAAGCAATCTGTAATAGTGATGTTCATCAAGTAATCAGGGGACTTCAATTCTCTTGTTTGCCTGACATCCGACGAAATCCCTAGCGCTCTATTTTCCGCAAAACCCTAAGTCCATCACCATGGACATTGTCGAGGTTACCCCTCGTCAATTGGCACCATTTCTGGGAATCCTGAACGCTAGAACCATGGATTCGGTGGAATCCTTTTCATCAAGCAATAGTTCAACGGAAGCGGAACCATGCCCGCCCACCCCTATTTCAGTACCCACTGATTTCAATGGCGGATCCGATCTCATCATCGGAAGTTTCCACTTCCAAGTGGAGGATCCCGAAGAATCCCACCCCTCGGCTCTAATCGCATCAGGACTGTCGGTCGGGAAAATTGTGCCTATGGCGATAGCTGCGTCATCCGTCGGATCTTTTGCAGAAGTCACGATGCAGATCGAAGCAGCCATAGAAAACAAGGAAATCACATCAGATCTAGGGGATCTTGATGGTATCTACGAGGATCTCTCCTCTAGGTCAAGCCACCACTCAACCACGCCATGAGGACCAAGCTTGGAAAACACGGAAGCCGAAGAAAGTAGAGAAAGCATCGACTTTGGAATTAGAAAAGCCAAGATCTACCCAGAACATAAACCACTGGACTTCACTAGTCCCCTAGACAGTGTCTCTATCGGATCTAACAACGATGTCACTAAGCCATACATAACACGTCACCAAGTGTGTGTAATCATCGGGGACCCTTCGACACAGCACGACTCTAACTGTAACCCTATTCTTAACCCCGATGATATCCTATCAGATGACAATGCAGGAAATCACAACAACAAAGGGAACCGCGGAAACGAAGGAGACCCGACGGATAACCGCATAATCCAAGGAGGAGGAGAACCACGCAGAGGTGAGAGGCAAACTCTTCGGCTACTAGCCGAAGCATGGCAAAAAGCAAGAGCAGCAATTTCGGGTGCAGTTCCAATGACAACTGACACCACACATGATGATTTACTAGCATGTCAATACCTACTTCATCACAAGAAGAGAGACCTGCTAAAGATGCAAAGGAAACTCGATGAAAGAAAAAGACTAGCCGACGAATCCAGCCTAAGATGGGCACAACTAAGTTTTACCATAGCATCAGGAAGTGTAACTAGGGGACCACCGCCAAGAAGGGGAACATCTCGATTGCAGATCATCCCCGAAGCCGAAAGAAATGAACTGATTCGAGACCTCGATCTATCGTTTATGTCAGTAGATCAAGCAAGTAATATCAAAGCAAAAACATCCTAAGCATCAATTTTAGCCGCACAAACGTACTTGCTCACAACTCAACCCGCAGCCAATGATCCCCGTGAGCCTCTTCATCGCTCGAATTTAATGAACCTTAGCATGGTAGGAGCGTCTCTGACACAGGCAGAACAGGGAATCACACACCAACCCGACAGATCCCCACGCCGTCGCGGCAGCCCTTGGCAGGTGGGGCACACCCAAAGGTCACGGTCACCACATCGGGTGCACTTCTCATGATCCGAACCACGAAACAACACAAGAAACGATACCATGCAGTACAATAATGATGAATTAAGGGATGAGAGCCGCAGTCGAAGATATCATGATGAGTTAAGGGATGAGAGTCGCAGCCAAAGATATCATAAGATGACCACGAGTTATGCGAAGCTAGTTGTTTTACCCAAAGGATTCGTAAAACTTCAGTACCCAAGGACTTCAAACTCCCGCATGACCGCCAAAAGTATGATGGACTACCAGAAGCCAAAACTTGGCTAACAGATTACTTGGCCACCGTCAAATTACAGGGCAGCTCCATAGCCACCGTGATGCAAAGCTTCCATCTGCACTTAACCGGTGCCGCACAGTCATGGCTCAGACAACTACTCTAAGATTCAATCAGTAGCTGGAACAATCTTGAAGATAAGTTCATCCGACACTTCCACTCCACATTCAAACGACCCGCATCTCTGGAGCAATTACGGGCATGCAAACAGAAGCATGGAGAATCAATAAGAGCCTTCATTCAGCAATGGAACATTATCAAGAACTCAGTCGAAGCCATATCCGACGAAAGGGCCATTGACGCCTTCAATGATGGCCTCCGGCATCGAGAGTTCATATAAGAACTAGGACGGGTCAAACCGAAGACAATCTCACAGCTAATGGACATAGAAAATCGTGGGCTGATGGAGAGGACACACTACATAACAAACGAACATGTTCACCCTATGAAGACAGGGATAAATGCAGCAATGAAAGAAGATGGAGGAACAACGACGGACATGCGGGGCCAAGTTATGTTGCAGCTAGTTTCTTGGGGAGGGCAATCACAGGAATGATGATTACAACAGCGGGCACCGCAATAGTTGAGACGATGTCGGAGGAGGCCAATCAATGCAGCGGTATCATCCAAGAGCTCGGGATCCACCCATGTTCGCAATGAAAATGCTGGAAGGACCCTGTAATATGCACTTTTACATCGACTCAGCGGGCAAACGACGATCAAATTATCTCATGAAAGACTGCCGAACATTCTTGAAGATGCAAGAGCTATGCAACACAAAGGCAACCGAAGCAGTAAACCGAGGATATGCCACTATGCCTGACACGTTAGCCATTAGCACACCACCACCGCTGAGACACCAGCCAGTAGGAAAACCACAAAACATAACAGATCAAGGTGGTGAATACCCTAGGTCAAACAGAGCAATGTCAATGATTCAGGAAGGGCGCCCATCCAACAAGATCTAGAAGCTAATTACAAGACAAGTCAACATGTCCGAGATGGATCCACCAGCCACACCAGAGTATCTTCACTGGTCAGAAAAAGAAATCACCTTCACTAGAGCTAATCACCCACTCCGAGTACCACGACTGGATCCTTCATCCTTGATAGTTGAAGCATAAGTAGGAGGGTTCGACATGAGCAAAGTTTTTATGGATGCAAGAAGTAGCATAAATTTGATCTACGCCAAAACACTGAGAGCAATGAACTACTCTTTGACAAATCTAGCACCAACAGAAACATCTTTCCACGACATAGTACTAGGTAAAGCTGAAATTGCCTTAGGTAAAAAATTTCTTGACATTGTTTTTGGATCCAAAGAAAATTTCAGGCGAGAAAAGCTCGAGTTCGAAGTCACGGACTGGCCATCACAATATCATGCGATCCTGGGACGCCCAGCTTTTGCACGATTCATGGCAGTCCCGCATTATGCATATCTAGTGATGAAAATGCCAGCACCGAAGGGAATCATAACAGTAAAGGGAAGCTTCACATGATCCGACAATTGCGATCGAGAGTTCAACAAAACCTCTAAATATTTTGGGATGGCAACTGATTTTGAGCAGCTAAAAACATCAGCAACCACATAACCTCTAGAAATAGCGCGTGTCAATCCCGATCAGGCTTTTGACACTGCGAAAGATACAAAGGAAGTACAAATCCACCCTACCGACCCAAAGAAGACGACATTTATAGCCTCCAATCTTGGTCCCGCATAGGAAAGCACGCTCATCGAGTTCCTCCATGAGCACTGGGAGATCTTCGCATGACTACCTTCTGACATGCCGGGAATTCCCAGGGAACTCACTAAGCATGCATTAAACTTGGATCCAAAGGCAAAGCCAGTAAAACAGTCACTTCGCCGCTTCGTAGAGCCAAAATGTAAGACCATTGGAAAGGAGGTCCATCGCCTCACTAATGCCAAATTCATTAAGGAGCTAAAGAAAGCAGAGTGGGTTGAAAACCTAGTATGTGTCCCAAAGAAATACAAAAGAGTTGTGGATGTGCATTGACTTCACCGTGCTGAACAAACATTGTCCAAAGGATCACTTCCCACTGCCACGAATCGATCAAATAATTGATGCAACCGCAGGGTGCGAACGTCTTTCCTTCCTTGACGCATATTCAGGATACCACCAAATTCGGATGAAGGAGGAAGATCAAGAGAAAACAACATTTATCACTCCCTATGGCGTATTCTGCTATACAACGATGCCCTTTGGCCTAAAAATGCCAGGGCAACACATCAATGGATGATGCAAAATTTTCTAGGAAACCAAATCGGCACAAACATACAAGTATATATTGATGATGTTATAGTTACAACAAAGCAACGGTCTTTGCTTATCAAAAATCTCCAAGAAACATTTGAGAACCTCGACAAAATTTACATCAAACTCAACTCGACGAAGTGCTCCTTTGGAGTCCTAGCAGGGAAACTCCTTGGATACCTCGTATCAACAAGAGGAATTGAAGCCAACCCCAAGAAAATACAGGCGATTCTAACAATGAAAAAGCCAATGAATCTTCGGGGCGTGC
The DNA here is from genome assembly GCA_023614405.1 of Avena insularis. NCBI lineage: Eukaryota > Viridiplantae > Streptophyta > Magnoliopsida > Poales > Poaceae > Avena > Avena insularis. Next base: position 256,145,514 of record CM042690.1, on the reverse strand, counting down.
AACAGCTAGCTGGATGAGTCGCATCACTTAGCTGCTTTATTGCCTGGTTAGGAGGAAAGTCACTACCATTCTACGCCCTCATGAGGATATCAGATAAATTCGAGTGGACGGAAGGAGATCAACGCGCTTTTGAAGATCTCAAAAGGACATTTTTGACATTGCCCGTCGTCGTGTCTCCGCGTGAGAAAGAGCCATTACTTCTTTACATCGCCGCCACAAATCAAGTGGTCAGAACGGTTCTGGTCGTGGAATGAACCGAGGAAGGGAAAACCGATGGTGTTCAAAGGCTAGTTTATTTCTTGAGAGAGGTCCTCTCGCCATCCAACCAAAGGTACCCGCATTATCAGAAACTAGCATATGGAGTGTTTATGACAGCACGAAAGTTACGACATTATTTTTCGGAACACTCGATCATAGTGGTCAACGAAGCGCCTTTGTCCAATATCCTCAATAATCCAGAGGCAACTGGACGTGTCTCTCTATGGGGCACTGAGCTTTATCCTCGAGATATCACGTACGAGAAGCGTAAAGCAATTAAATCACAAATTCTGCCTGATTTTATTACTGAATGGACTGAATTACAATTTGCGGGCCCACCTGACCTTTCTAGTGCATGGTCAATGTAATTTGATGGATCGAAAAGAACGGAAGGAGTAGGGGCAGGAGTTATACTAGTATCACCACAAGGCGATAAAATGCGATGTATACTTCGGATGAGATTCACCAATGCGTCCAATAACGAAGCTGAGTATGAGGCCTTGTTGCATGGTATGCGTATGGATAAATCTTGTGGTGCAACACGCCTCAAAATGTTTGGTCACTCCAATCTTGTAGCACAACAAGCAACGAACAAGTGCGATGCTATCAGTGATAACATGATTTCCTACCGTGATCTGTATAGCATTATGGAGGCTTAGTATGATGGATGCGAGGTATCGCACATAGGAAGAGCAAGCAATAAAGAAGCCGACAATCTAGCAAACATCGGGTCCTTATGCCCCCTAGTGCCAACCGGGTTTTTAGGAGGAGATAATTGAGAGTTCTATCAAGTCCAAGAGAGTTTATAAGGTCATAGCGCCAAAGGAAGGAAAAAAGATTAAGACGTGAAGGGACTCGGGGGCTCCACCAGCTAGCACAAATACAGAGGAAGTCATCAAAGAAGAACTGGAAGTTGACGAGGTCATGATAATAGAACCTACATGAATGCGGCCATACATAGCATATATGACTCAAGGAGAGCTACGTGAAGATATAACAGAAGCCCGGTGAATCACTCGAAGATCAAAAGCCTTCAGAATCATCAAAGGAGAGTTGTACAAAAGAAGTATTTCAGGTGTGCTACAACGATGTGTCACACCCGATGAAGGAAAAAATATACTCAAAGATATACATGAAGGAGCATGCGGCCATCATGCTAGCAGTCGAGCAATCACATCCAAAGCGTTCAGGGCAGGATTCTATTGGTTCATAGCAGTACAAGACGCAAAGGATATAGTCAGAACATGCGAGACATGTCAGCGATTTGCCATAAAGCCTGGTGCACCCGCCGCTGAGTTAAACCCCGTACCTCTCGCTTGACCTTTCGCTCAGTGGGGACTCGATATGGTGCGTAAACATCACAAATCATCTCCATGAGGACACGTCTTTCTGCTAGTAGTAGTCGACAAATTTACTAAATGGATTGAACCAATGCCTGTTACCAGTCAGGACGAAACTTCGGCTGTGAATTTTATCAAGTCCATAGTATTCCGGTTTGGTGTGCCAAACAGCATCATCACGGATAATGGAACTAATTTTACTTCCAATGATTTTAAGGCATATTGTGAGGAGATGGGTATCAAAGTAAGCTACACCTCAGTAGCCCACCCGCACACCAATGGGCAAGTGGAGAAAGCCAATGGCCTAGTAACTGCTGGCCTCAAGAAGAGATTACTAGCACCACTCGACAGGTGTAACACCCTCAAATCGGCCCTATGCAAGTTTTAGCCCTTTCCGCCAAACCCGCATAGAAACGATTCAAGGACGCCCACCAGGCACTTTCGTGTGGGTGGAAAACGAAGTAATAACATTACACAACAGTCCTCGATGGGACCCACAGAACAGATGTATACAACAACGACTCCATGAGTCAAGAATACAGATATACAATACAAAGATCCAAATCACTGGAAAACGATAGAGCGTCCGACTACGGACAAGATGCAAATGGGGCTAAGAGCCTTGAAGAATAACCAATGGCGTCCATAACCCTGCCCAGGCCAAGCCGGAAGGGTAACCCTGCTAACGACGTCGATCTCAAACCTGCTAAAACAAAAGGGGTGCCGACAGAGGGCAAAGGAAAAAGAGGAGCGTCGATCGAGGCCGACACAGCGAGGCTAGAATTCGGCAGCTCTCGCCTACATAGGTATGGTGGCTGAAGCGGCAGCGCAGCGGCACTATACAACCTATAGAGACTTGATACAACTGGCGGTTATCAGAGAGGGATAAGAAAGGTCTATTCGGATCCAACCTGGAGCTAACACCAAACAAACCCATCCTGGTATTTCCCCCTCGAGACCAAACGAGGAAGTCGGGCCAAGGAACTCACACAGTTGGCAATTTTACTCATTCCATTATAGTTGCAGTAATTACTAATCAGATAAAGATAGCATGAGTCATCCTGAAGCATAAGTAATGGGCAGTTTTAGTTAGCATTCCATTATAGTTGGAACATTTACTAGTCAGATATAATTGTCCTGAGGAATCCCAAAACCCAGCAGTTGTTGGCACTTTTATCACATTCCATTGGAGTTGCAATACTTACTAGGCAGATATAGTATGACACAGATCACCACCGATCCACCAGTTGTTGGCATTTTTATTATCCATTCCATTATAGTTGAAGCTGATTACTAGTCACATATTAAGTCAAATTTATAGCGCTACTTTAGTTATGCTTGTCTATGATCGAGATACTGTGCTCCAAGTCGTCCATAACCGCGGACACGGCTTTCAGAAAGTTTTACCCTGCAAGGGTGCACAAATAGCAACACACACTCGATCAACCTCGGAAAAACCAACTCAAAACCCAATGAGGCTTTCACGACAAAGCAATCATAGGATTCATAAAATATTTCAGGGGGCCACCCCATTAAGCTACCCGCAACGAAGTTGGCCGGCTCCGAGACGGACCCAAGGTTTGCGCCAATGGCTATAAACGACTGGGAACCCGAAAGTGTGACTGGGCTTGTCGATACTGCGAAAACACTCCGCAATCCTAAACAGTACAGGTGCTCCACGCACAATCTTAAATAAAGCAGTAAAGCATGGAATAGGTACAGGATAGTAATAAAGCCCCAAACTACTTTGTGGCCCCAAGAAATAGAAATGAATCAAGCTCTGGCTCAGGGGGGTCCATAAGGCCTTCCGGATGTGGATAGTGCGAATAGTCAAGGAACAGGTATCAAGTACTCGGGGTCCTACAGGACACAAGTGAGCGTGGAAGAACCAAATAACATCTATTTCCCATCGATGCCTCTGCATTAGTTATATCTAGCATTTTAATAGTTGTATTTAAAGTCATGATCATCTCCACCATTAAGCATCTCCACCATTAAACATCTGCTAGCATTCCAACAACTGTGGTACTCGACAACACGAGATCGCACATGAGCAAGCAACTACGACTCGCATGGCCAGCTATCTACCAAACACATGTAATAGGAGGTGTCCAAGGCAATATGGAGGCTGCACGGGATATAACTGGTGTACGGAAACAAAAGCATCGCGACATGGATAGCAATAGATCAACAGGAGGAAAATAAAGACTATAAATGCAAAATAGGTAGAAGGGGGAGAGATGCTCGCCTAGGAAACACTGTCGACGGTTCATATCCGGAGAACTTGTCGATACTCGCACCCACTCATCGGTCTAATCCGCGAAGAAGAAAACACTAGCAGAAACACCGGATGCAATATTTGATACTACGGCAGAAGATCCGGCATGCTTATGATATGATGCATGGCATGGCAAAGATGCGGTGCAATTAGGAAATATTAAGCGGAACCGAGGTCCTGACAATTAATCATTAGGTTTAAGTTGTTTAGGAACCCCACAATTTAAATGTTGTATTAACAAGGCATAACATGGCATCGGTTCGCTACGCAAATTTAAATGGAGCCGATATAACACTAGAATAGCCCGCATATGGACTCCATACTTAATTTAGGTGAATCGACTAATCCCCCCACACCACATGATATGCATGCGAGATGAACAAATAATATGCAACAGGTATATATCATATATTATAAAAATAGGGGTCTCGGAAAAGGGAATCACATGTGGTTCCGAAGATCTTGGGTTCCAGGGTTCGACGGTCTCGGCGGGATCGGTCTCGACCACCGAGGTCGAGGGTCTTGGGGTCGACGGAAACGAGGTTCGAATCCGAGAAGGAGGTCTTGGTGTTCCGCGAGATCGGTTCGGTCTTCAGGGTCCCGGCATCGGATCCAAGAAGGAGGACTCGTGGTCTTTGGGTCCGCCCTTCGGTTCTGGGTCGGGGAACTTGGCATCTGATCCGGGTGTCGAGGAAGGACTTGGTTCCGGAAACAGTCTCCAGGGATCGGTCTTCGAGTTCACTGTCGATGGCGCTCTTGGTGATCAAGGATCATGACAACGAGGACACGGGGATCACTGCGTTGCAACACAATATTGTAGCCGAGGCCAACGGGTCAGCGAGGAAGTGATCAGCCAAGCTCACAAACATGCACAAACAACATCAAATAGCATCCCATCACCGTGAAGACCTGGAATAGATGGGCAGGGGTCTACTAGCAACTTGGCATCCACCACAACACGGAAGATGTTGGTGTCCCCTGCAGGCAGAGTCTAGGAAGGCACCATGGTAACAGAGTTCGGGAAGGCGTCTCAGACTTGGGTCGGTTCAGAGAGGTGCCGACAAGGACCTGGTCGAGGGTCACGCAGAACTTGTCCGAGGCAGGATCGAGGACGGCCAGGCCGATGCGGGGGAGCGCCGCAGCGAGGGGAGCGACGAGTAGGAGGAGATGGACGGTACGGTGCAGCGCGGCCAGGGCGAGGACGGGCTCCTGCAACAAGGGGCGGGGTCGCCGTGGACGCCGGCCAAGGCGAGGTGGTGAACCGGCGACGGGGAAGGTGGGCGACACCGGCGGAGAAGGGGAGCTCGAGCTCGCAGGCGGCACGCAACTGCCGGGCAGAGGAGGTGCGGCCGCGCGGAGGAGCTCCCGCAGGCGAGGTCACGTTCGGCAGTGGTCGGAGGAGCTTGCAGAGGCGCTGAGACGCAAACAGGCGCAAAGCGAGCAGCGAAACAGGGGCAGCGGATCCTAGCAGCGTCGGTATCTGGCCGGAGAGATGGGAAGCGATGAGGAGGAACAGCGGCCGAGGCGAGATGGAGGCCGGAGGTCATTGCAGGCGGCGGCGGCGGCTTATCGGCGAGGGTAGGGGAGGAGAGGCGGAGGAGAGATGGAGACGGAAGACGGGGGTTGGTGGGAGATGGGGGCTCTGGGGTTGCGTGTGGTGGGGAGAGGAGGTGGGGCGGAGACCAGTGGGTTAGGCGTCGTCAGGGGTGGCGGACCAGGGGTAGGGATGGATCTTGTGGCGTGAAAAAGGGGGGGTAGGTCGAGTCGTACGTGCAGTGGCGGGTGGAGCGTTTGGTGGGAGGCGTGCAGGTGGGATGAGGTAGCGGCTGGGATGGGGAGAGGGAGTGGTGAGGTGGAGGAATGCGGTGAGGTGGCGGGTTGCGATTGGCCGGGGTGAGGTGGAGGGGGCTGGGTAGGATTAGGGGTAGGTAGGATTAGGACTAGATATTTTTAGACTAGGGTTTGGAGGTGGCCGGCCGGGCTTTCGGGTCTGGCGGGCTGCCTCCTAAAAATAATCTAACTTTTTATTTATTTTATAAAAGTCTTTTGTAAACCGTTTTTAGACAAAACAAAAATATCCGGAGAAGCCCGGTTTTAAATTTGAAATAAAAACGGGGCATTTAGAAAACAAAACCAGACTTTTTCGAAAATAGTTTAGACAAAAACCATGCATGATGATGACGATGCTCAAATGCAATGTGGCATGATGACATGAGCATGCAGTCATGATGATGCAATGCACAAAAACGCAGCGATTTTCTAGTAGTGGTTTTAGCGGGATGCCACAACAGGGAAAAGTAGCATGGGTTGATGAGTTACCATCCGTTTTGTGGAGTTTGCATACTACTCAAAATAGCTCGACACAAGAAACACCTTTCTTTCTGGTCCACGGTGCGAAAGCCGTCCTTCCAGTCGAAGTATCACACGAATCTCCACGAGTAGCTGCCTATGACAAAGAGGCATCAAGAGAAGCACTTGAAGACGATGTTGACGCACTTGATGAAGCCCGAGACATCGCCCTACAAAGAGCTACTATATATCAGCAAAACTTACACAACTACCATAGTCAACGGTTGCGTCCTAGGTCCTTCGTTGTAGGGAACCTAGTTCTTCGCCTAAAACAAGACGGTCACCGTAAATTGGAGTCACCTTGGGAAGGCGTTACATTGTTACAGAAGTTATTCCAGGAGGAGCATACTGGCTACAAGTCAAGAAGATAGGAGTCAAATACTCCAATCCGTGGAACGTCGCACAACTACGGCGCTTTTACCGTGAAGAATTTATGTTTTTCTCGCAAATAGTAATTACAATAGGGCTTATGTCCCGGCTTCTTAGCCAGAATATTTTGGGCAACGACCAAGCGGCAATCCACCAAATAATGTATCGTCGGCTTTGGCATATGAATAAAAGATAAGTTCTCCATACTCTGAGTCTTTATTATATATCCTTTTTTGCCATCAAAACAGGGATCTCAATTTCTATATAAACATTTTTTGATAAAATTAACAATGATTATGAGCCTATGTCCAGATACAGGCATCCGAACATAGCCTCGGGGGTTACTCCCATCAGGAGTGCTGGCGCGCACCCGATACAAAGTTATGCATACAAAATCAAGACAATCGATACCTAAACTTATGAGTTTTACTTTAATGTATCCTCAAAAGATTACTCCCATCGGGAGATTTTATAAATTATTAAATCAAAAAGTCTGATAAAATTCAGAAATTCTAGCAGCCAAACACGGCAGCCGACAAAAGTCAATACAAAAATCTCGGATTGCACCCAACGCGATAAAACTCCGAATGTGGTGTCCAAGACATGAAGGTAAGACCTCGAGATTCATCCAGTGTAGCCTGGTAACCGCACAAGAATGCGCTCTGCTAGTAAAATATTTGTATCGATGATACGACGAAAAATCCTGATAGACGCGTTGGGTACCCGAAAAAATAGAACTAGAATTCAGTATTCTATAAGACTTCAGTGGCTCGAACTGAATTATACCAGAAATAATTCTGAGTTCAGGCCTAGAGACTTGAATTTTATGTAGGTCAACATTGTTTTTGACCATGAGCAATTAACTGATTCCTGATCCGTCGGAAGCATCAGGCTTGTTGTACGAAATCCCTATAAAAACTAAAAACAATAGAAACAATGCAAACAAAGGACAAAACCAAAAATATCTTTGAGACTCAACCAGAATTTGCGGTTCAGGTAGAGTCTCGGGGGATACTGACATAGGTACGATTACTCGGGTGCTTATGATTCGTTACCCTGGTTGCATAAAGACTCACAGCCCATGAAGATTCAAGATGATGGTCCAAAGAAGAATCCTTGGTTATATTAGGAAAGGAAACATGAACCGACATAGTGTTGGAGTTGTAATCATACATATGTAACCTATCTGCATACAACTTTGAGACCCGGCCTATTATATATAGGATGGGAGAAGCCTATGAGGAGGTACCAAAAAACCCAAGCAATTTGTAATAGTGTTGTTCATCAAGTTATCAGGCGACTTCGATTCTCTTGTTTGCCTGACATCTGATGAAATCCCCAACGTTCTCTTTTTCAAAAAAAACCAAGTCCATCACCATGGACATTGCCAAGGTTACCCCTTGTCACTGTCATAGCTAAGAATCAACGTGATAGAAATTATAATGGCATCATAAGAGAACTTCTAGAGAAGGAATGCAAACCATGAGTGAACTACATAGTAGAGGATAGTTATGCCACTGCTCAGGATGAACCAGCACCAGATAAGAAAATAATGGCGTCGCTTGTGAACCTGTAGAATAGGCTATGCAAACCAACATGTTCATTGTTCCATTTTGAGATCTATGCAAGAAAAAGAAAATAGTTAGTGATGCAGCTTTTGAAGAACTAGATTGCAACAACAAAATTATAATTGAATTAGAACGAAGATTTTAAACGGCTAATATAGAATAGCAGAACGATCCCAAAGAGAAATAATAACAGGAACTAAACTTAGGACGAACCAGATAGATTCAGTAACTGTAGAGCAGGGGATCCACACTAATATTTTCCACTGACTTCAGATTTTGCAAGAATTACACAGTAGCAGGCAATTACTGTTGTACGGAGTAGCTAAGAACATGTGCATGACTTTAAAATTTATAGAGCGGCGAATGCAAACAAACATGTCTAGTGACCTTGTATGTAGTGTGTACAACAGGCGTGCGTATTCACTTGGTGTGTAGCATGATTACAAAAATGCAGTTCACTACGACAGGCTTGAACCTGCTATACTGCTGAAAAACAAAAACGGGTTGGAGATTTGGTTAGCTTGGTAGGAGAGGCATCTAAGCATCGTCGGTACCGTGCGGGTGACATCTAGGTCACCGAGGGTGCCGCGGTTGCGGTGGCTGTTGGCATCGGGGAAGCAGATCATGGGTGGTTGATGCCGGCTTGAGCATTGTGGACAAGAGCATCTTTGAGGCAGATCTGGTGCAGTGAATGGTGATGGTTGTGCAGCTGGTCTGGAGCGGTAGACATGGAACTCCTTGAACTACATCACGTCCGGTGGACATCGGTGAAGCGGATCCGGTACGGTTGGGTAGCTTTCGGTGGCGAGGAAGAAGAACTTGGGCGGTCGATGATGCCATCGACATGGTGAACTACATCACAGCTCCGGTGTAGTGGTAGAGAGACCCAGTGAACTAGATCCGGTGGGTGAGCATCGGTGAAGCGGCTCCGCGGTGGTCCACGAGACCACAGATCAAGCCGGTGCGCGTGGTGGCCGTGGAGGGGACAAATGAGCTTGGGATTTTTGGGAGGGCCAGCGGAAAAAATTGCACAGAATTGGGAACATAAAGGTGAATAGAAATATAATTATGATCGTGCCCCTGAGCTACTGACTTTAGCATGCCCATTTATCGTCTGAACAATGGGCAGAACAGGAAATTTAAAGATAAAAGTTTTTGAAACAGAGATGTGTGAAATGCTTCAAGGTCGGTGTGTGATATTTTCGCTCGATTGAGATTTGAATTTGGCTAGCATCCATCTAATAATAATACAAAAATGGTACTATCTGGTGGGAGATTTTGTCTCAAAGGTTTTGAATCTGTGAGGCCATAAATGCTTCAACATTGGTGGGTGATTTTGCCGCTCGTTTCAGATTTTGAATTTGGCTAGCGTCCATCTAGTAATAAAAAAAGGTGGTAGACCGTAAGTTATCTGTCCTGGAATTCAAGGCCAAGAGTCACATTAACTGATCATCCACATCCATATTTTTGCACGCAACATTGGATCACACATCCTAGACGCTAAATTTTGCCTCTTGACAAAAATTTTGAATTTGGCTAGCGCCCAAATAATACTCCCTCCATCTCAAAATAGATGTCTCGGATTTATCAAGTATATTGCACAACCTCATTGCAATTTCTCAAGTATATTCCACAAAGTAGTTGTGCACGCATCCCTTTTTATTTGTCGCACTTTCAAGTTCTCAGAAAGTATGAGATAAATCATGAACATTGGCTGTGTTGTATCTTGTGCATTTAGCTACTTCCTCCGTCCTCAAATAAGTGTACTTCTAGCATTTGTTCTAAATCAAACTTAAATATTTCTGACCAACTTTAGTTTATAAATTGTAACACCCTCGAATCGTCCCTATGCAGATTTTAGCAATTCCCACCAAACTTGGATAGAAACGATTCAAAGACGCCCACCAGGCACTTGCGTGTAGGTGGAAAATGAAGTAATACAATTACACAATAGTCCATGATGGTACCCATAGAACATATACAGACAACAACGACTCCATGAATCAAGAATACATATATACAGTACAAATATCTAAATCACCTTGAAACGATACAACATCCAAGTAAGGATAAGATGCAAATGGGGCTAAGAGCCCCAAAGAATAACCAATGGAGTACATAACCCTGCCCAGGCCAAGCCAGAATGGTAACCCTGCTAATGACGTCGATCTCAAACCTGCTAAAACAAAGGGGTGCCGACAAAGGGCAAAGAAAAAAGAGAGCGGTCAGTACTGAGGCCAGTACACGGCGATTATAGAATTCAGCGGCTCTCGCCTACATAGGTATGGTGGACTGAAACAGCAATGCAACATGCACTAAACAACCTATAGAGACTCAATACAATTGGCAGCTATTAGAGATGGATAAGAAAGACCTATTCAGATCCAACCTGATAGTAACACCAAAACATACCCATCTGGGTAATTCCTCCTCGAGACCAAACGAGGAAGTCAAAACGAGGAACTCACATTGTTGGCAGTTTTATTCATTCCATTATAGTTGCAGCACTTACTAGTCAGATATAGAAATCATGAGTCATCCTGATATCATAAGCAGTCAGCAGTTTTAGTTAACCATTCTGTTGTAGTTATAATACTTACTAGTCAGATACGATTAGCATAAGGCATCCCAAATCCAGTAGTTGCTGGCACTTTTATTTACTCATTCCGTTGTAGTAAAACATATTACTAGACATGTCAAAGTCCAATTTATAGCACTACTTTAGTTATATTTGTCTATGATCAAGATATTGTGCTCCAAGTTGTCCATAACCGCGAACACAGCTTTCGGAAAGATTTACCCTGCAGGGGTGCACAAATAGCAACACACGAACGATCAACCTTGGAAAAACCAAATAAAACCCAACGAGGCATCACGACAAAGCATTCACAGGATTCAAAAATTATTTCAGGGGGCCACCCCACTAAGCTACCCTCTACGAAATTGGCTAGCTCTGTGATGGACCTAGGGTGTGTGGCAACGACTGTAAACGACTAGGAACCCAAAAGTGTGACTGGGCTTGTCGATACTCGATACAGTAGAAATGTGGCACGTGGTTTCTAAACAGTACAGGCGCTCCACGCGCAATCGTAAATAAAGCAGTAAAGCATGGCATAAGTACATGATAGTAATAAAGCCCCAAACTAGTTTGTGGCCCCATGAAATAAGAAATGAATCAAGCTCTAGCTAAGGGGATTCATGGTCCCACATGTGGATAGTGCGATAGTCAAGGAATAGGTATCAAGTACTCGGGGCCTACGGGACACAAGTGAGCGGTTAAAAACCAAATATTAGCTATTGCCCACTGGTGCCTCTACATTAGTTATATCTATTCCCAGCATCTTAACTATCAAGTTGAAAGTAAAGTCATGATCATCTCGAATATTAAACATGTGCCAACCTCCCAACAATGGTGGGACATCAATAATGCAAAGTAGCACCTGAGCAAGCAACTACGACTCACAAGGCCGATTGTCTATCAAACAACAGGCAATAGGATGTGTCCAATGCAATATAGAGGCTGTAGAGAATATAAATGGTGCATGGAAACTAGAGCATCGCAACAAGGATAGCAATAGATCAATAGGGGAACTAAAAACCATAAACAAAAAATAGGTAGAAAGTGGGAGAATGCTCGCCTAGGAAACACTGCCGAAGGTAATTATCCGAAGAACTTGTCGACACTCGCATCCACTCAACAGCCTAATCCGTGAAGAAGCAAAACACTAAAAGAAACACCGGATGCACTATTTAATACTACGACATAAGATCGGGCATGATACATGTATGATGCATGTCATGGCAAAGATACGATGCAACTAGGCAATATTAAGCAGAACCGGGGTCCTGAGAATTAATTAGGTGGTTTATGTTGTTTAGGTACCCCACAATTTAGATGTTGTATTAACAAGGCAAAACATGGCATCGGTTCGCTACACAAATTTAAATGGAGCCAATATAAGACTAGAAAAGCCCGCATATGCTCTCCATATTTAATTATTAGGTGAATCGACAAAGTACCCCATGTCACCCCAAGAAATATCCAAGAAGTACAAGCGTCAAAGCATGGGGATTTCCAAGGCATCCCCTTCTTCATCAATAAAAAATCTCAGGTTCTTCCAAACACTTCACTTTTATTGTTTCGTGCACAGTAGTGTTGTTCTTGGAGCGTTTTTGTTTTTGTTTTTGGTTTTCGTTTGCTTGGTTTTCTTAGTTTGCTTGAATAAATTGGTTGGACCCCCTCTTTCATACATTAGTTTTCAAATAGTTTGGTTTGGTTTGGAAAAGAGTAAGAAAGTTCATGCTTAAGTGGTAAAGAGAGCTTGTTTTTGACTGTGGCCTATGCTTTGTCATGTCATGCTTGATATTGTTTTGACTTTATGCTTAGTGATCTTTGATGTAGCATGACATGTTATAAACAATTGAGATTACTTAATGTGCCTTGAAAGAATCATGTGTTGTTTTAGCATATTAAAGCATAGTATTGTGGTATTCTCCTTTGATGCTTTATTTGGGTTGACTTGGCGCATGCTCACACCATGTTAAGACTATACCAAGTCACCATAGCCTTTATGATCCTTTAGTTTTCAACTTGTAATATCACTTTATGCTTTAATTAATAATGTTTTGTCGCTTTGCATGATTATGGCCATTATTGCTCTCTTAGTTGGTCGCTCCTAGTCTTTTGCTAGCCTCCATAACCAAGTATAAGTTCCGCTCATACATCCAACTCCAAATAAAACCAAGTTATTTCAAAGATTCCACCATACCTACCTATTAGCATTTGCTATTCCAAGTATATTCATGTTTTTATCTACCTTTGGAATTAAACTTGTTATGAGAAAACTAGTCATTAAAGCTCTCATGAACTTGATGGCACACTTTACTTTTCTTGCCCTAATAAACTTGAACCATTGTGTCGTCTATGTTGTATATGCTTGCACTTATATGTTGGGGATTAGCAGAACCATGCTGTCATGGGGAACGCTTTCAACATTGCACTTGTACTTTGTACCTAGTTGATATCATGCTCTTTTGTCTATGGATGTCGTCGGTGTGAAATGAAAGGGGAGGTTATAAGTCCATGGAGTTATGTATGTGTTAGAAAAGCACAGGGCATGGTCTAATCCATGCCTAATCATGGTGGAAACCTACAGCGTAACCATAATGAGCAATCTATGAAGCATTCTTCTTATAAAAAAAGAGATAGATATTGAGAAAAAGAGAAAAAGGAAAAAAGATGAGAAAAGAGGAAAGATAGAAAAAAGCACCATTTTCCCATGGTAAATAAGAAGATTGCTGAGATGCTCGTTGTCTGCTTGCCTTGTCATTTTGATATGGGGATTCTTCCGTATCATCGGGCAAGGGGTACCCCGTTGGTGGTTCTCTATGATACACATGTACTTACTATGACAAGAACTTACCGGTAACTAAACTTGAGTAGCATGAGGAGCGACCCTCGTATTCAAGGGACATTAGATTTCCAACTTATACTTTGTCAAGCATATACTCCATAGTTTGTTCACTTTAACCTTAATCACTTCAAGATGCTTATGACAGGGGCAATGAGAGCTAAAGCTAATAAGTACCATAATTTTTGGAAGCTCTTTATGAAACTTGAATCCCTGCTTCCTTTTATGAAGGCCTTTCTTCCACTTTTATATTGAGTCTCCACCTTCTATCTTTATGCACCTATTGAGAGAGCACAGTGGCCATTCTTAGTTTAATGTGCATTGTCCCAAGACTTGTTGATTGATGCATAACTTTGATATTGCTTGTTCTTAAACTATTTGTATCTAGTCACCCTTATAAACTTTGAAGGTGTCCTATGCAATTATGATTTGCTACATTATGAGGGACAAGTTGAATGCCACTATGCTATGTTTTCTTTAAGTGAAACAAACAAACGTCTTGCAAAGCATTGTTATTCATGAATCTTTTGTTTGTGCCTTTTCATGTTACAACATAGTTGCTATGTCTTATTGTTAGAACTTTATCTTTCATGCTATGTTGAAGTACTATGATCCCAGTTATCAATGTTTTACAAATACTTCGATCAAGTTTATGATGGTGCGTGTCACCTCAAAAATTATTCTTTCTTTTTATCACTTAACTACTCGAGGACGAGCAGGAGTTAATCTTGGCGATGTTGATACGTTGCAAACGTATCTATAATTTTTGATGTTCCATGCTTGGTTTATATCTACTTTCTTATGTTTTGTCCACACTTTGGAGTACTTTTTATACACTTTCTTGGACTAACCTATTAACAAGATGCCATAGTGCCAGCTGCCTGTTTTACATTGTTTTGGTTCGGAAAGTCGAAAATGAATATTCTCGAATTGGATGAGACAAAAGCCAAAGTCAATATTTCACCGAGGGACACGGGCGAGAATCTGAGATGAAGAGGGTCGAGGCGCCCACCACCACAGTGGTCAGGCCATGCCTAGCCCACGCCAGGGGGTGGTGTGGCCGCCTAGGTCACCCCATCGGCCTCCCCTTTCGCCTATAAGATGCCTCCGATACAGAAACCCTAAGGACCCGATCAAAATTCCACAAAAGAGTCTGTAGCCGCCATCTCCATCCCTAGACCGGGAGGGATCTGAAGCTCTTCCCGGCACCCTGCCGGAGGGGAGAATTCACCCTGGAGGCCTTCTTCATCACCATGCAACCCTCCGGTGTGATGCGTGAGTAGTTCATCCTTGGACTACGGGTCCATGTAGTAGCTAGATGGTTGGTTCTTCTCCTTTGTGCTACCATGTATAGATCTTGTGAGCTCCGTTCATGATCAAGATCATCTATTTGTAATCATACATGTTTGTTTGCGGGGATCCGATGGATATTGAGATGCTATTTCAGATTGATTATTGATTCTATCATGTCTTTGTTATTTGTGATCTTGCATGCTCTCCCTTGTTAGTAGATATCTTGGCTGAGTAGATGCTAACAACTCCAAGAGGGAGTATTTATGCTCGATAATGGGTTCATGCCTCTAGTCATCTAGGGAAGTGACAGAAATCTCTAAGGTACTAGATGTGTTGTTGCTACTAGGGAGAAAACATCAATCCTTTGTTCATAGAACAATCGTATTGTTTACTTTACACGCAATGCGTAATGCAATTATCTGTTGCTTACAACTCAATACTGGAGGGGGTTCGGATTGACAACCTGAAGGTGGATTATTAGTCATAGATGCAGTTGGATTATGGTCTATGTATAATGTTGTAATGCCCAATCCGAACAAACTTCTTGCAAAGCATTGTTATCCATGAATCTTTTGTTTGTACATTTTCATGTTACAACATAATTGCTATGTCTTATTGTTAGAACTATATCTTTCATGCTATAATGAAGTACTATGATCCTAGCTATCAATGTTTTACAAATACTTTGATCAATTTTATGATGGTGCATGTCACCTCAAAAATTATTCTTTCTTTTTATCACTTACCTACTCGAGGACGAGCAGGAGTTAAGCTTGGGGATGTTGATACGTTGCAAACATATCTATAATTTTTGATGTTCCATGCTTGTTTTATATCTACTTTCTTATGTTTTGTCCACACTTTGGAGTACTTCTACACATTTTCTGACTAACCTATTAACAAGATGCCACAGTGCCAGTTGTCTGTTTTCTGCTGTTTTTGGTTCCAGGAAAGTCAGAAAATCAATATTCTCGGAATTGGAACGGACAAAAGCTAAAGTCGATATTTATAGAGCCAGAAGACAAGACGGGGAGGGGCCACAGGGTGGTCACACCATATGGTGGCGCAGGCTAGTCCTGGCCATGCCACCAGGTGGTGTGGTCCCCCTGGCCACCCATCGACCTTGCCTCTTTGCCTATAAGATGCCTCCTGAAGCAAAAACCCTAAATCATCTAGCCTCCAGCCATGAAAAGTTCCGCAGCGCTGCCGCCACCGAAGGGGAGATTCGGGGGACAGAAAGTCTCTATTCCGGCACCCTGTCGGGACGGGGAAGTGCCCCCGAATCCATCTCCATCGATCTCCACCACCATCTCCATCGTTGTTGCTGATTCCCCTGATGAGGAGGGAGTAGTTCTCTCTCGAGGCTAAGGGTTCTACCGGTAGCTATGTGTTCATCTCTCTCTATGCATGATTATATTGTGATCATGAGCTTTGTAATTAAGTAGATCTACCTTTCTACTCAAGTGCTTTAATAGATCTTTGCTCTCCCCATGTGTGTGAAAGTGACAGCGTGCATACCATGGTGGCACTTAGGCTAGAGATTACAAATACTTGTTATGAGTTATATTTGGAGTTGGATGTTTCTATGAAATTGTGGTGTTTGTTGGAGCCATCTAGAGCTCAAGGTGATAGTGTGGGGTTATCTAGATGGGAAAAGCGAACTTTCAAGAGTGTTGTTATGGCCCTACCATGGATTAGAGTGTCCAACCGGAGAGTAGTTCAGAGTAGTATCATGAAGAGAAGATATTTATATGAGAGTGTTCACTAGTGAAAGTATGATCCCTAGGCCTTGTTTCTAAGCATTGAAATACCGTTTGCAACTAGATCTGTTACATGTTTGCTTGCTTCCATCTTTTTTCCTTTAGTCTTTTCCTCCCATCAAGCTATTTTCTGCCACCGTTGTCTTATATCCATACCACTTGTATTTTACCATCTCTTCGCCGAACTAGTGCACCTATACACCTGACAAGTGTATTGGGCGTGTTGGGGACACAAGAGACTTCTTATATCTTGATTGCAGGGTTGCTTGAGAGGGATACCTTTGACCACTTCCTCCCTGAGTTCGATAAACCTTCGGTGATCCACTTAAGGGAAAACTTGCTGCTGTTCTACAAACCTCTGCACTTGGAGGCCCAACAACTGTCTACAAGAATAGAAGTGTGTAGACATAAATCACCTTCGACAGGCGTGACCACCCACGCTAAGTTCCTTGTCCAAGCCATTGTCCCCTCACACTCGAGGCGTAGATTGGGGGTTTCGACATGAGTCGCGTCTTCATGGATGGCGGCCGCGGCATTAACCTCATGTTCGTGAGTACCTTGTGAGCGATGAGGATCCCTCTGACGTGTCTGGAAGTTTCAGACACGATGTTCCACGACATCGTCCTAGGGAAAGGCGTATATCCCCTGGGCAAAATCAACCTCGATGTCATCTTCGGCACGTTGCAAAACTTTTGGCGAGAGCGCATCGACTTCGAGGTCATCGACTGGCCTTCACAATATCACTGCATCCTCGGACGTGTCGCGTTCGTGAGGTTCATGGCAGTGCCACACTACGCCTACCTGTAGATGAAGATGCCGGGTCCAAACAGCGTAATCATAATCAACGACAACTTCGAAAGGTTTGACAGCTGCGACAGGGAATTCAACAGAATCTCCCAATCCTTCGGCATGCAGGAGGAACTCGCAAGACTAAAGGATTCGACAGACAACAGTCTGCCTCCCCTGAGCAGGCCAAGTTCACCTGTCCTGTCCTTCGACTTGTCGGTGCACACGAAAAAAGTCAAGGTCCACCCAACGGACCCGACCAAGACGGCCCTCATCGCGAACAACCGAGTTCCGCATAGGAACTTGCGCTCGTCGAATTCCTCCGCGAGCACTGGGAAATCTTCACCTGGTGTCCAGTGGACATGCCAGGGGTTCCCAGGGAATTCGCCGAGCATGCACTCAATGTAAATCCAGATGCAAGGCCAGTTAAGCAAACAATACGGCGACTGTCTGAACCAAGAAGCAAAAGCGGTCGGAACAGAGATCAACAGACTCCTTGATGCAAACTTCATACGCGAGATCAAGGAAAGCACCTGGCTCGCCAACACAGTGCTTGTGCCCAAAAAATACACGAATATCCTGCGGATGTGCGTGGACTTCACGTCCCTAAATAAGCACTGCCCAAAGAATCACTTCCCGTTGCCACGAATCGACCAAATCATCGACTCCACCACGGGATGTGAACGCCTCTGCTTCCTTGACGCCTACTCAGGCTACAATCCAATTCGAATGAAGGAGGAAGACCAAGAGAAAACGGCATTTACGACGCCCTTTGGTGTGTTCTGCTATAACACGATGCCCTTCGGGCTAAAAAACGCTGGAGCCACCTATCAGTGGTGCATCCAGGCCTGTCTCAAGAATCAACTTGGTCGCAACATCCAAGTCTACGTTGATGACATCGTCATCAAAACAAAAGAGGAAGCCTCGCTAATCGACGATCTACGCGAAACCTTCGCCAACCTAGACCGCTACCGGATCAAGCTCAACCCGGACAAATGCGCCTTCGACGTACCAACTGGGCAACTACTCGGGTATCTCATCTCCGTGAGAGGGATCGAGGCGAACCCGAAGAAAATAAATGTAAGAGACGTTCAGTAGCTGGCTGGGAGAATTGCGACGCCCAGTCGATTCATCAGTCGAATGGGCGAAAAGACACTGCCCTTCTACCAACTTCTCCGCAAAGCTGACAAGTTCGAGTGGACAGATGAGGCGCAAGAAGAATTCGAAGACCTCAAACATCTATTATCCACCTCGCTAGTACTGGTGACTCCACATGAAAAAGAGCCGCTGTTGCTCTACATCTCTGCCACCAACCAGGTGGTCAGCACGCGCGGTACTCGTGGTGGAACGAGCCGAGGAAAACAAGGTACACGGGGTGCATCGCCTAGTCTACTACCTCAGCGAGGTGCTCACGCCAACAAAACAGTGGTACCCGCACTACCAGAAGCTGGCGTACGATGTCTTCAGGACAGCCAAGCGACTACGCCACTACTTCCAGGAGCACCCAATCATGGTGGCCAACGATGCCCCGCTTGGGCATATCCTTAACAACCCTGATGCCACCGTACGAGTCGCGCTTTGGGGAATCGAGTTGTCTCCACGAGACATCACATATGAAAAGCACGACGCGATCAAGTTGCAAGTCCTCCCTGATTTCCTTGTGCACTGGATGGAGAACCAACTCCCTGACAAACCGGATATGTCTTATCTCTGGACAATGCACTTCGATGGGTCCAAACAAAAGCACGGGGCCAGCGCATGTGTCATATTGACATCGCCCCAGGGAGACAAGCTGAAATACATTCTGCGAATGCAGTTCACGGCCTCCAACAATGAAGTTGAGTATGAGGACCTACTCCATGGGATGCGGATGTCGAAAGCCTGCGGTGCCAAGAGGCTCATCATCTATGGCGACTCCAAACTGGCGGTGAACCAAACAATGCACGAGTGTGACGCACTGAGCGACAACATGATTGCCTACCATGACCTCTACGACACACTCGAAGGGGACTTTGATGGCTGTGAGCTACGGCACGTAGGCCGCGAAAGCAACGAAGAGGCGGACACACTCGCCAATATTGGCTCCACCTGCGCCCCCATACCACCTAGGGTATTTCTCGAGCGTATCTGCGAACGCTCCATCAAGCCAAAGGCTCCAGAGAAGAAAGCAAGCGTGTCAAGAGACTCGGGGGCTACACCACCCAATGAGCCAATGGTTCTCGACGACCTGGAGCTCGACACAGGACTCGAAGGACCAATGGGCGTCATGATGATCGAGCCATCTTGGACTCAACCCTACATCACATATCTTTTCAGCAAGAGGCTACCGGACAACCCGATTGACGCGCGACACATTGCGTGGCGATCCAAGGAATTTGCCGTCATCAACGGTGAACTATACAAGCGCAGCATCACAGGAGTACTCCAACGGTGCATCTCCAACACGGACGGAAGGGCCGTCCTCCTCGACATCCATGAAGGGACCTGCGGGCACCATGCTGGCAGTCGCGCCCTCGTCGCCAAAGCTCTACGAGCTAGATTCTACTGGCCCACGGCCATGCGCGATGCCAAGGACATCGTCTAGCGCTGCAACGCTTGCCAGCGATTCACAGACAAATCACACGCACCGGGCGCGGAACTCCGGCCAATACCATTGGCTTGGCCCTTCGCACAATGGGGAATCGACATAGTCAGCAAGCTCCCGAAATCCTCGCGAGGAGGTTACGTATACCTCTTGATCGCAGTCGACAAGTTCACCAAGTGGATCGAGGCCATGCCGGTGACAAACCAATCAGGAGCCAATGCTGTCAAGTTCTTCGAGTTCATTGTCTACCACTTCGGTGTGCCACATAACATCATCACGGATAATGGGACGAACTTCACCTCCAAGGAGCCAGGAATTCTGCAAAAACCTGGGAATCAACATAAGCTACGCCTCGGTAGCTCACCCACAGACCAACGGTCAAGTCGAAAAGGCCAACGGCCTCGTCTGCGGTGGAATCAAGAAATGACTCCTTCGGCCACTCGAACAAGCCGCAGGATGCTAGCCAGATGAGCTGCAATCCGTACTCTGGAGCTTGCGCACAACTCCAAATAGCGCCACGGGATACACCCCGTTCTTCATGGTGCACGGTGCTGAAGCGGTGCTACCCGCAGAAGTACGCTACAAAGCCCCACGGGTGGTTGCCTACAGCGAGCTGGAGTCAACTCTCGCACTCGAAGACTCCGTCGACCTTCTTAATGAGGCGCACGAAATCGCAGCGGAAAGATCAACGATCTACCAGCAGAGCCTCCGCAACTACCACAGCAGAAGGCTACGCCCAAGATCCTTCGTCAAAGGAGACCTGGTCCTGCGACTCAAGCAACAAGGGCATCTCAAGCTTGAGTCTCCCTGGGAGGGACCCTACGTGATTACAGAAGTAATCCCAGGTGGCGCCTATCGCCTTAAAGATTTCAAGATAGAAGTCACATACTCCAACCCCTGGAACGTCGCACAACTGCGTCGTTTCTACCCCTAGTCATTTTTTACATTACACATAAGACTATTCAGCCATGCTACCTAGCCACACATTGTACCTCGTACTATTCTGTGAATAAATAAAGCTAAGTGCCCCGAAACTCTGTGTTTTCCCTCATTTTTCTAGCAATCTTATCACTTTCAGCTCATACCTTTACATCCTCGTTCTCTGAACAAGTCGCAGTATCCCGAGTAGCTGACACTACATCAATCGAACCCTTGATAAAACACCAACTCGGTTACGCACTTTTGACGGAGTTGGCAAGGTGCTGAGATAAAATAAGTCAGGCTAATGAAAAGGAACTGCAGAGTACAAATACACTCACAAAACATATAAGCTAGCAAGCTCTTTATATATCAATAGAAATTAATTACATCCAACATATCCATATGAACTTTACAACACTTGTACAATTATGCGCAGGATACAAACTAAAGCTACTGCTGCAACAGAAGAACGTTCGTCTGCTCCTCGAAGAAATCGACGATTTCTTCTGCTGGGCGATTAACTACCTGGTAATGTGGAACCATGTTCCAGGTCGAACCTTCCGGCGGGGTCGGCGGCCCAGCGGCAACAACTGCAATGTCTACATCTAGCCTATGCAGTCACACTAGCGACAAAGCAGCCTTGGCACCAGCCACTAACTGCTGCCGCACACACTTGCGAACTGCACTCAGATCTTGGAATTTCGCCAAAAGAGCCAACATGCTTGATGGGACGGCGTCCAGCGGAAACATCATTTGGTAGATATGCCTAAGGCACGACTACGCCTTCTTCAAAAAGTGGAGTACTCGAGCAGCACGATCCTGCAGGGTCGCAAGTGCGATCGCACGATCATAGTCCACCCAAAAGTACCCACTCGCCTGAAGCTGCTCCTGGGTCAGGTCATTCATCCGAATGGCAATCCGGTCTTTCTCATCCTGTGGATGACGAGCACTGACAACTACACCAAGCAAAAAGGGCAAAGTATGAAGACAAAGCATTGCCATGACTGACTAAAAGAAAAGATAAGAGGGCAGAAAGCTAACACTTGAATTGATCGCCCAGCTGCGTCACCTCCTCCAATAGATATTGCTCACGGGTGGTAGCCTTCTCCTCCCTCGACTTCCATACATCCACGTTACCACGGAGGATGGGCAACTCATGTTCCAGTTGCTTAACGCGATCGCGTAGTCACGAAAACAGGGACAACTCATCCACCCTTGAGCACGGCTGCACCAAGGTCGAGGGACCACTCGACGTACCCTATCATAAACCAAGCAAGAGAAAAAATAAGGGAACAAGAATACATTGACAAAAGGCATAGACGCAGTCAAGCTCAACAAAAACCTCGACTGGGACACTTCCATAAAAGCATTGTTCCAACACAGAAGTTAAAGCTTCAACTATTACAAGATAGCTACTGAGGAGCAGCCTGCTTCTTCAACTTCGACTTGGACTTTGGGGGCCTCGTCGAATCCATGGCGGTCTCCGACACCACAGACTTTCTAGCGCCGGCCCCTGATGCCGCAGCCTTCGCCACATTCTTCTCTCGCTGCAGCTCCTCGGAGTACTTGGCGATTGTACTAATGATATGCGACCCATATTTACCACATCCAGTAGCGAAGGGAGCAAACACTAATTGTTGGCCATCCGCGCCGACAGGCATCGCCTTGGAAATCGCGGCGGGATCCACCTCCAAGCCATGGGCTTGAACCATTGCGAGTGCCATGGTGGCACCGACGGACCGCTGAGAGTTCCTGAAGTCCATGGGAATATCCCCAGCAAGGGATTCCGCTAGGTCCTCCAGGTTGTCGAGAAGCTCAGCCTTGGGGGTTAGATCCCTGCGTATGCGACTGAGCACATTCTTGGCCTTCGTCAGCGTCCCTTGAAGAGAAGCGCTGCGGTCTTTGACTGCAGCGACGGCACCAGCCAATGCATCGTCATGGCAAAGGGCCTGGGCATCAAAGCTCATGCCACCAGCATCTACATAAAGCAAAGTGTTGGTACGATACCATGATGTCAAATCAAGAAACAAAGACAATTCAGCTGAAAGAATACCTAAGAGGGACTTAGCAATCGAGACAAGCTGCTCATTGAGCAACTTCTCCCTCTCGGCATTGGAGGAGCGCAAGTATTCTTCGCGCTTCCGCAAGTCCTCCTCGCGCTTTTGTGATTCCTCCAAGGCCGTGATTGCTTCGTCGCGACTCTTCGCCGCCGCGGCAAGCGACTTCTCAAGAGAAGCGGCATGGCGCATAAGTTTGTTATGCTCAACTACAAGAGGGGATGTATCATCAATCGCATCTCGACACTTCACCAAGACAAATACAAAGGCAATACTAACCTTCAACAATGCGATGGCGATTGTCCAGTCGCGCATGCTGTCGACCCATCTCCAGGACTTGCACCGCCAGGAGGGCAGCCTCCTTCACAATGAGCTGCATTTAGAAGAAACCAAAAGTTCAGCAACAACACTAAGTATATATTCGACTGCCAACACAGCAAAGAGATGCTTACATGGTCCTCCAAAGACTCCGAAGATGACTTCCGTGTAGTCGTTCGGGTAACAATCTGGTGTTCCCCAACATGAGGAGAACTCAAAGAATTGTGCCCAGAGTGGGCCGCCAATGGAGTAGAATAAGATCGTTCGGCCACCTCTTTGGCCCTGGAGTCTGCGACTCCAGATTCCTTCAAAAATTGGACATTGTTAGAAGACGACGACGCCTCTTGACTACAGAACGCATCCAGCAGAAACTTCAGGGAACGCAACTCAAAAAAAGAAACTAAGACAAAGTCGAAAACTTACTAGTCAAATTTCTTAAAATCGAAGGTTTGTTCCTCCGACTCCTCCGACTCCTTTGGCAGTCGTAGCTTCTTCTGGGCAGGAGGCGCCACGGACCACACAGGAACAACAGGGATTGGCTCCTCTGCACCAACAAAAGGGCCTTCTGGGGTCGAGAGCGACGAAGCATCCGAGTCCTTGCTGCGGGAGCGCTTGTGAGTGTCTGGGTCACTGGACTCGGGGGCTCCCTCCTCCTCTTCAATTGGGACGGTCGACTCCGACTCGTCCTCTTCATCCACTTCGCGAGGAATAATCCCTTCCGGAAGAGGGGGCAAATTGGGTGACACCTTCCAATCCTGCATTCAGAAGATAATTCATTATACATCAAGAACTTAACGACAATCGCCAAAGAAAGCTACTTCGTAGTACAACTCTACCTCAGGAGGAGGGTTAGAGGCGTCGAAAGGAGGCACGACTGGCTCGCCTGGGAGAACCTCCTTGGCAGTATACTTCGTCACCAATCGCAGCCTCTTATGTACTTCACCCGTAGAAATGCCATCGGCAGATACGCGAGTGCCATCGTTCGCACCAGCCCAGCGGAACATGGGGTGGACTCTGGCCTGCAGAGGCTGGACACGACGGCGCAACCATGTGCGAATAAGGGCAGCGCCTCCCTCTTCTTTACCTATGCGACTCTCGAGGTCGCAGACGCGCTTGTACAACACTTCCGTCTCCTTGGACTCGCCAAGCATCACTATGTTCTTCCAAGAACACCTCCTCTTGCATGGCGTCGCGGGATCGAAGGGCGCGAGTCCGTAGTGCTCTCCGTCGGCCTTCTGGTCGCGGATGTAGAACCACTTGTCTCTCTACCCTTGGACGGACGCTGTGAGTTTGATATCGAAATAAGTGGCAGAAGAGTCGACATGGATTCCCCAGCCTCCTACATCGTAGACTACAGAACCAGATGCTGACTGGCGCTTCATCTTAAAAAGCCTCTTAAAGAGGCCAAAGTGTGGCTCGACTCTGAGCCAGCACTCGCAAAGGGTAATGAAGCAAGAGATGTGGAGAATAGAATTTGGGGACAGCTGATGCAGCTGGAGCCCATAGAAGCAAAGGAGGCCCCTCAAGAAAGGATGCAGGGGCAGAGAAAGACCTCGGAGGATGAACGCAAGGAACATCACCCGGAAACCAGCAAGAGGGCAAGGAATTACCTCCACGCCGGGCACTCACGAGTCGTCCTCCACGGAGGGAAGAACTCCATCTTGACAATGAAGATGAAGCTCGACGGGCTTGATGATGGACACACGCTAAGTGCCGTTGGTGACGCGGGTTCCGGCACCCTTCTTATTCCCAGCACCAGCGGCGCTGGTACCTACAGTGGCGGAGCCGCCCTTCTTGGCGGCGGCAATGGCGGCGGCAGACCCAACGGCGGCGCCTCCCTTCTTCTTGCCCATCTTCCTATGGTGGTGAGAACGGAGGAAGTAGCTCGGAAAGATGCGGAGCTGGTCCAGCGCCACAACGAGAAAGTGCGCAGGGAAGCAAAGAAGTAGCAGCAATGGCAATGGAGGCAAGAACAACAAAGACAGATGGGGAAATTACCGCAGCTGTGCCACTACTTAACCTCCTCGCAGAAACCATCCAACGGCCAGCAGAAACCCTACTACACGCGTGGCGCACATCGCCATCGACACGTGCTGAAGCCGAAGCACGAACCATCCCCCCATTATTCCCATTACGCGCGGAAATCGAGGAGACAAAGTTAAAACAGAAGATTACGCATGCCCGGTCAAATCGAAGTCAGAAAGTGGGACCCACCGCTCGTCACGTCCCGTCAAAGCCGCTCACACGGGCAACCATGGTCATCACATCGTCAGCACTGACGTCATTTCAGCAGCAAAAGATTTCGACTACTTTAGTCCTTGCTCGAGTCTTCGACTCAACCAACCACTCAGGGGCTACTCCCATAGGGAGCGCTGGTCACGCACCCTACAATTTATCTTTATGCAGGTATAAGAACATTCAGGACATACCCACCACTCGAATCTACGATTCGATTGAGGATTATGGGTTACTCCCATAGGGAGCGCCGGAAGCAAATTCGACTGAAACAAGCAACAAAAAGGCGACAACGATGCAAAAAGTTTCAGGCCGCTTTGAGTCTTCGACTCAACCAGGCACTTAGGGGCTACTCCCATAGGGAGCGCTGGTCGTGCACCCTATGATTATGTGTACATCGTACTGTGTGTTGATCACATCCACACTCGAATGCTATGGCGACTTCCGCCTCATACTATCCCTACAAAGAGACTGCATCTCCTGGGCCACCCGAATCATCTCCGCGATGACAAAAATTCGGATACCGCGCTTACAGCGTGAAGATAAGACCTGAATAAGGCCTGGCAACGCATCTGCTGTGCACTACCAGAAACATATCTGTGCCTGTAGGTACGATGAACATGCCTTGACAGACGCGTTAAGTGCTCACACTTATACACTGGAATTCGACTACTGTAAGACCTCGCGGCTTGAGTCGAATTACGTCAGCACTTTTCCGAATTCGAGTCCGAGGACTCGAGTTTGAGTAGATTGCATTGTTTTGCCCTAAGGCAGTTAACTGATACCGATGCATCGATAAATCAGGCATGTATATCAACAATCCCTATGACGCAACTTAAACACTCGAAAATGTAGTCAGTCATGCACTCGAAAGGCTTCATAAAGTCTCCAGTCGAATCTACGATTCCACTAGACACTCGGGGGCTACTGACATGGGTATACCCTACAGGTACTCGAGTTCAGTATATACGGTCCAGATACGGCAGAAGCCCATGGCGTTGCCAAGGCCCAAATGGAGAATTCGAGTGGCCCACGGACTCTCGATTGCTTGCGAGACAAGAAGAAGCTTAAGATAGAAAGTTTAAAGGGAAAACCCTAATCTGTAACCGACTCGACCTTCTACCCGAGACCTAGCCTATCTATATAAAGGCTAGGAGGGGCGGCGAGGAGGACACATGCAACCCTAGTTTCCACAAGTCTCGCCAGATTGCATCTACGCGCCCCTGTAATCTTCGATTCCTTCGTTAATTCCAGTTAATTCCAAGAGCAGACAAGCAGGAGTAGAAACCTCTACGAGGCCTGGACCTAGGTAAAACTTGCGTCCCTGTGTGCTTGTTTGCTAGCCGACTAATGCCTCCAACGCTCCCTCCTTCTCCAAAACCCAAGCCCATAACAATGGGCATTGACGAGTTAAACTCTCGTCACCATTCATCTCACAAAGATCTGAATGTATGAGCTCTAGAGGTGCCAAGTTTCTCTCCTCTGCAGGCTTGTGAGGCTTGCAAGGCTTCTTTGCTTGCACACAAGCATGTCACTTAGAGCCTTTGACAATAGTGAACTTTGGAATTAAACCCACACCAGCAAGCCGCGACATACAACCAAAATTAATATGACAAAGTCGTGAATGCCAAACATTAGTTTCATTACTAGTAGTGCAAACATGGTTCACTACATCATCACAGAAGTCTACCAATGAAAAACGGAATAAGCCTCCGCATTCATAGCCTTTTCCAACAAAGGTTCCATACTTACACAATACAACTTTATTGGACTCAAATACCAACTTAAACCCATCTTTCAGAAGACAGGATCCACTAACGAGATTCTTCTTGATAGAAGGGATATGCTGCACGTTCTTCAATTGCACGATCTTGCCCGAAGTAAACTTCAGATCTACCGTGCCAGCACCAAGACCAGTAGCATGTAACCCATTCCCCATCATGACTGAGGAATCTCGAGTCTGATAAGAGGTGAACATGGAAATATCAGCACACACACACATGAACATTGGCACCAGTATCAAGCCACCATTCTGTGGGTTGAAATATTAAAAGAATAATGGGTAATAAATTACCGTACCCAGAACCTGAAGTTCCTACATCAGTATTGCCAATGATCATGTTGACAGATTTAGAACTTTGTCCAGTCTGACCCTTCTTGCCTTTCTTCTATGGACAACGATGAGACCAATGGCCAATCTCGCCACACACCTAGTAAGGTTTTTTCTTTTCCTTGTTCTGTCCCTTCTTCTTCTTGAAGTTGGTAGTCTGGCAGACTTTGTTATTTCCCTTGGACTTGTGGGTATTTTTCTACACCATATTGGCAGCAAAATGTCCCTTGATTCCACTAGTGTATTTGTCTTTTGCCCTCGCCTTTTCTTCAACATCCAGAGAGCCAATGAGATACTCAACAGAGAGCTCATGCCTCTGATGTTTCAGAGAAGTGGCAAAGTTCCTCCACGAAGGGGGAAGCTTATCCACAATGCACCCCATGACAAACTTGTCCGAAAACACACACTTGAGGAGTTTGGGTTCCTTTGCCATGATCTGTATCTCATGAGCATGTTCTACTACAGATCGGTTTTCCACCATCTTGTAGTCATTGAACTGCTCCATAGCGTATAGTTCACCACCGCATCGGCAACACCGAACTTAGCGTCCAGCGCATTCCACAGTTCCTTGGCATCACGGATATGCAAATATGCACCAACCAACTTGTCTCCAAGCACACTGAGTACAGAGCCCACAAAAAGTACAGTGGCCTCCCTGAACGCTCTCTCTTCATCAAGAGTAAACGAACCTCTAGGAGTGCCATCTGCAACTTTTTCTATGCCCATTGCAGTGAGCCACAAGAGGGTTTTCCTTTGTCATCTCTTAAAATTAGCACCCGTAAAAGGGCTCGGTTTCAGCGAAGCAGCAAAGGAAGATGATAAAAATTGCCTAAATAAATAAGGTTTTTGGATTGTTGGAATATTAGCCAATTTCCCCATGAGATTAATTACCGAAATTAACATTATGTAAGCACTAGCAAATCTAAACACATGCAGCCAAACAATCATATCTAGTAGATCTAAAAAACTAGCAAGAACTAGTGCATACAAAGGGAAGAATGGACAGAAGTGCACGCAGCCGACGGGATGGGAAAGCCTAGAGAGCAGCGCAGCAAGAGGAACACACAGAGAGAGACTGAGAAAAGAACTGGATGCGTCTAGATCTGTCTGTCTCTCGCTCTATAGCCTAGGAGGTGCGGTGGAAGACAAGGACAGCGTCAAACATGCACATGAATGTTGACACGTACCTAACAGCTGGTGCACCAAACAAAAATTTAGTCTTTCACAAAACGAGTTTCTAACTCGATTCGTGCGTACGGGCGAGACGACGCGCGTGCGGGCGGCGGAGGAGGAGGAGGAGTGTGCGTGGACTTCTTCTCTTCTCACTCACTTAGTGGGAGTGAAACATCTCACCTTATAAGCTAGTCCAACTCTCTCTCAACTAGCAATATGGAACCAAACTTTGTCTCCCACAGAGCTCTCAAGCTGCCATAGTAGATGAGCCTTGAGATTTCCGGATTTATTAGACTAAATGGGCTGCCTACATGGGTCACAGCCCATATAAATCTATCTTTTCTTCTCCTTTTATTAAAACTAGCAAACATGCCCATACGTTGCACCGGCAGAGAAAACTATAAAAAAAAAGACAACAAACCTTCCTTGTTCTCTCGAGAATATTACAAAATATTAGCCAAGGGCATGACACACGTTTTGACGGTGGCACTTTTGGTCAGCATATTACATTTCAAATATTTCATTTCATTTCTTAAAACTCAATAGAAAAAATCAAATTGAAGAAAAACTTACATCCGAAGGTCAGAGGCTTAGCGCCACTGCCTCCCTCGGTCGCCAGCCCTTGCCTCTTCCTTTCCTCTCCAACTGTCACATCCTTCCTTCCCTCTTCGGTTTACCAGTCCTACGAAAAGTCCTGCATTTTGTGCTACTAATGTGTAGATCCATTATCAAGCTATAATCATGACGAACATAAAGAAACAGATCAGGTAAGATAGCTGCGGCATACTGCATGCCTAGAAATCAAAAGGTGCACGCCATTAGCAAAAATAAAATGCTCATCGCATCGTTCCATAATTCTAGATCCCAAAACATGGAATATAACTTGAAGATCCAACCAACAAGGACCTACGTACAGCAAATATATAACTTCATACTGAAAGAGCAACACTAAGAGAAGTCAGAAGCCTCTAATTTGTATATTCGACACAAGCGTGCCGGTCGTGTACTGCAAATCAAACAGAAGAGAAGTGAGGAACGTTAAGGAGCTTTAACACGCTCTTCACCACGCACATCCGAGCATGGCCCGGGTGTCCAGGAAGCGCAACATCTCAGGACACCCACGTGGAGATGCACAGCTCGGCCAGGCGCAATCACACATGGGCTCTGCTCCCGAGGCACGAAGGTCGCCGATAGAGACCGCCTGGATTCTCGCACGCTAGATGGAGTGAGCTATCAAGAAAAGGATCAGATTCTCGCACGCTAGAGGGGGCTCGCTGGAGGAGCGCGAAATCCGTACATGCGCCTTCGCCTAGGAGCTCCCCTTCGTCGAGGCAGTGACAGCTGCACCCATTGGACAATTCCGTGGACATCACTTCCGCCAGTAGCAAAAATCTGGCGAGACAGCGCCGTCCCGGACTGATTCCTTGTCGCCAGGTCCTGCAACCACTGGCCGCACCGATTCCCGGCCAAGACCGGATCTATTCCGGCCAATACGAGAGCTACGGTGGCATAGGCTCGGGGTCGCCAGAGCTGTGCAACCTGGCCGGGGAGGTAAGAGGGAGAGGGAGGGGTTTTCGACGACGCGCTGCGGGCCATGTGACCTGGCCGGGAGGGGAATCGAGTGGGGACTGCAATCGACTATTTTTAGCGAACCGGTATATTGATTCAGGGGTGGCATACATTGATAAATATCCATGAACTGTCAGGGATAAAACCGTCTAAAAAAAGGGAACCGTAAAAAACACTTCATACTTTATTACTAGGAAACATGCCCGTACGTTGCAACGGTAGATAATTAACTTTTTAACAAAAAATGGTTCAAGGAGGAGAACTAACATTTTCAATAAAAAACATCATCCGACCCGCATAAACACCTTAATATGCTAATTCATGCATGAAGTAGCCCCAATACATGTAGCATCCTCCTTTCGTTCATGGATGAAGCAACTCAACACGGTCCAACTTATCGTTAAAAAAAACACGATCCAACTGTACTAACTACTATATACATAGACACATAGTGGCAGAGTCCTCCTTTCATTCTTGCATGAAGCGTACCAACATCATTTTTGCTTCGGTTCCTTCCTCCTTTTCGATCTTTTTTAATAAACAGAATCTCGTGTACGGCCAGAATCATACGATACCGTTTTGTTTTGAAGACCATATGAACTTACCCAAAGCCTGTATGGATGGCTTAGACGTGTAACTACCATACACGTATACTCCTGTGCCGCGGGAGGCGGAAATCAGGAGGTATATAGCATCGATAATAAAATTACAAAACGTGGCATGCAAAGACGTAGATCGCGATAAAGGGATGTGAAATCACCCAGTAGAAACATGGAGTATACCCAGCTCAACCGAATACACCTGTACGGTGGTATACATGGTCTCGGTGGGTCAAAAGAACTTAAGTTTGAGGGGAACACCGAAGCACACCTCTACCAACATAGTTCCTTGCACGGTCCATTTAATCCTTTGCCCAATGTCCCCTTAATTAGCCCAACACAGCCCCATTAATTTGACATGACGTCCTCCTTTCATTCATGCTCAACTGCCAAACCCATGCTCCTTTAATCCTTTGCTCATCATCGGCACAATGGTGATTTTTACCATACCTGATTAGGACAAAGCTTTAGGCGGAGCAGCGACACTCGGCAGTAGTTCTCCATCAGCAAGCAATGGGTATTAGAAATATAATGTGCAGCAGCGCAATTAACATCACTGTAGAATTTCAGTTCATATTAGCAGAGAGTACAGACCAGCGGCAACAACAGTGCAGTTCGAACAACGGACAACACACGGAGTCCGGAGTGGCGTTCGTTGGCCGGAGCCACGCCCGAGCTCTCAACATTTCACATCGTACCCTAACGATCTGAAATTAGTGGCGCCACCGGTTGACTCACGCAGTCAGATTCAAGGTTTCATGTGGGTGAGGAGGACGAATTGCTTCTTGGGCTTCTTCAGAAACAGGGATCTCGTGAGAATGTGTTGCTTCGTCGTTACAAGCGATACCAGGATCCAAACTGCAAGCGGGATTTCCATCTTTAGTCTGTAACCACGGCAAGCAGCGCGAGGAGCAGAGAGCAGAGCAACTGGATGGAGATCTCGAACCAGTGCAACTTCGCGAGCTTCTCTGCAACACTACCAAGAACTTGCCAGGAGAACGTAGGGCTGGACGTGGTCTGGGAGACCCTGTCGATGGGAATTCATCTGGCGGCGGTGGAGGCAGGGGCACAGGGTCCACGGGAACTGGGCGCCACTGCGTACGCTCTCACTCGATGGATCCTGGCTGGGTATCAAGTACTACACCAGGGGAAATTCTACGCCGGCCAACCGCCTTCTTCCTCGATCGAGCACACCCATGCGTGGAGACCTCGCTTACACCCTGGCGCATTAACCCCAATGCCTCGACATAGAGATTAAACCTCCGCCTCCACCGCGAATCCGCGATGTTGTCCTGCCGGCAACAGGCCCACCCCCATCCTCTTTCCTGGTGTCTCTCCCGCTCCCCTGCTTCGAGAAGCCATCCCCTTGCCCGCTCTGCCCCTCGCGGCCGCGCCCCCACCTCTCCAGCTTCCTCTCCAACTCGCCCCTGCTTTCTCTGCACCACGTGTCGCCTGCTCTAGGTCGTTTTCACGTGGCCGTTTTAAACCAAACCGGGCAGTTTAACTCGGGGGTGGCATAGGGTGTAATTTCTCCCAACTTTCAGGGTTAAAACCATCTAAAAAAGCGAAACCCGTAAGAAACACTTCGTACTTTATTAGTATTAGGTATAGATATAGATTAGGTATTAGGTATAGATTACTTAAAAAACGTAACACCACATGAGAAAGAAGAAATCACGTAAAACTTGAAGACACTCTACGTCCTTATAAGATTAGTCGTCTCATTTGAAATGGCCATTTTCAACCGCATTGCACCGTTCACCATATCGTCGAGATGTATCTGTATATATATCGTCAAGATGTATCTGTATACATATCATCAACCACGTCGAGATATATCATCTAGACAAACCCAAATCACTTACTTTGGGACGGAGAGAGTATAAAAATAGAACATTTCTGGCTGGAACAACAACAATTTCCCCAATCTTTAAAACCTAGCATCCCGCAAAACGGCTGATCCATAGGTAGTAAATGTTCATTAATACAGACATCGGCGATAACATCTCACATCGCTAGTAAAGACCTGATACTCAATGTTTCTCCTTTCATCCACATGTGTGCCCCCGCAGAACTGAAGAGAAAACTGAAGTGTCATAAGCTTAGCACTTTGTGTTCATCATACACATCAGCTCCATTGGGTTGCTGCTAGAAGGAATCACAGCTGGACTGCCTGTGCCAAATGTCCGTGTCTTGCACGCGAGCCTCACGGTCGTATGGATCTGTGAAGGTTCAGCCATTGCACCATTTCCATAATCCCCACAGGCCAGCCTTTTCGTAATGGGTGGGACCAATAATATCCCAAGTTGGTTGATGACATCGATATGGCGCCCTGTGCACGGGTTGCTCAACATGAAGGTGTTCATGGCTGGTGCAGCAAAGAGTGGTTTCTTGTAGTCCCATGCTCTCACGATGCACGTCAGGAGGTTGTCACATAACCCACTGGCAATCTGAGAAACTAATAAAATGTCAGGAGATTGTGATGCAATTAAAGAAACTTGCTGTTCTCTTAACCGATTCAGGGATTCCCCGTCAAATCTAATGGTTCGTGCAGGAGAGAAAACTGACCTTAGCTAGAGTATTTGCTGATAAGGGAGCAATCACCATAATATCTGCCCACTTCCGCAGTTCTATGTGTAGAACCTCATCCCCTATCTTCTTCCAGCTAGACCATTCATCATCATCAGTGTAAAGAATGACGTCACTAGGCAGAGATGATCTATCAACAAAGTGCAATGCTGACTTGGTGGCCACAGCCCGGACTTCCGCCCACTCAGAGAAGATACGGCAAAGGCTCTCAAATTTTATAGCAGCTACACTTCCTGAAGCAGCAAGGAGGACCCGAGGCTTACTAGGTTCCAGCATCAAGCTTTCCTGTACTTCTTCTGATGTACCCATCTGCTTTGCTTCGACAGCCCAACTGCATTTAAATTACAATAATTCAGAGGATGTATGCTGGCTGGTATAGGAAAATATGATCCACACTGCATACTCTGAAATGAAATTGGAGAGAATAAGGCAAACAAAAAACTCATTTGAAAGAATCGCAAACTATTTTATGTTGTCCCATAATTCAAGCATCAGGGACTCTGTTATCATCACCATAGAAATCAAATACTTGTCAGTTTATAAGGTTCAGTTTGGTCGCACTGCATGAGGCAGCACATTGAAATCCTCAAATAACACAATTAACGGCTCAAATTTTATCTTTCACATCTTCAGGTAGGGTCAAATTTACCCTTTACATCTCCAGGTAGGGTCAAATGTACAGTTTGAGAGTAGACACTGGAATGGTAAGGCGAGACAGGTTAATCAAACTAATAATCTGACAGGCTGGTGATTGGGAAATAACTATGTCTAAGACGCCAATAAGACCATCTAATCCTCTACATATAACACACATTATTTATCCAAAGTCTAAAGGTGTACATGCATTCACAACTTCCAGTATGATAATTGTTTAATTTCCTGGATTTTATGTTATGATAAAAAGGGTGTACCCAGTGCTGAAAGCTCCCACACATTGTGGGGTCTGGGGAAGGGAATTTCTAGGCAGCCTTTCCCTTGATTTATATGCAAAGAGGCTGATAATGTGCAATCGACATATTATACTGGGATTTCATAGCTAGCAAACGAGCTACTGCAGAAAGACGCGGTGTCTTGTGTTCTCATGGACAAATTCATCGGCACTGCTGACCATCCTATAGAAAGTCTTGGCAGAGGAAGTCGGTTCTTCCTCAATTGGTGGAGGACGATTACCACCTCGGTCAACTAACATATGATCCATCCATTCAGTTTCATTACATCCCTCGAGATCTGTAGCAGTTTCATTACATCCCTCGAGATCTGTAGCAGGGGTAACCCGTCGTGCCTAGGAACATACTTTTTACCACGTTCTATTCATGTTTCATAGTTTTCTCTATATCAATGTTTATACAAGTGTTCCTCTACATCATCCCTGCTGTGCCTAACATAATTACGACACTTGATTTTACCACCTTCAACAACGCCGGAAAAGAGAATGCATGGTTTAGGAATCGTTTACATTCTTCAAGCTATAGATTAGAAGGAATTTGACCAAGCTGCCAACCACTATACATCCATACACGATCTGCCATTTACCAAATTCTGTGTTCAAAATGGTATTATATGTATATCAGTTACTTGATTATTTATGGACGGCTCCAAACATAATACTCAAGGTGAGCCATTTAGCAGCCGCAATACGATATATCAATTCGAACAACACAGAAGTATACATAAGACAAAAATCTCAAGCTGAAAGTTAATGTACCAAAATCTTGCTGAAATTGTGATAATGTGCAGTCACCAGCTAGCAAACAAACTCTCAAAGTCCACTAGAAGATCTTCGACGTTGCTGACACAACCAAGACCAACCGAACTGAATAAGTATAAAATTAGAATCACTCAGACACAGCGAATACGCTAATCTGTTCAAATACAACATGGAAAAAAACTTGTGGTCAAAATTAGATCTCAGGAATAGTACTCCCCTTTTCCCAGATGACTATAATTTATACTTCCATAAAAGTCGCAGCATAATATGCACTACAATATAATTATGAAGAGGAGCAAACAATGCTTACTTCTATAACCCAATTTTTCCATGTAAGCATTACAGGGAGTGAGCTGAATCCAGTCCAATGACAAATTGACAAGAGAGAAAAATAAAGATAACGACCTAAGCCCAAATAAAAAGAAATGAAGAAAAAAATAATGCCCAATGAAATGAAATGAAGATTCTACTAATGTTTTCTTCAAAGATGATACCTAGGCCTCTAAAATTTTGAACAAGCAATTTCAGGTAATAAAGGGCACGACGAGCACAATAGAGAAAATAGCGCCCAAATAAACTAGAGTTGGGAAAAAAAATACTTGAGACAGAGCTGGGGAATTCACCGGAGATGGAGAGGGCGATGGTCGGTAGAGGGAGGCAGTGGTGTCGGGGACGGGAGGCTGCGGTCAGGGCGGCACCTGGAAGGGGAAGGCCGGCGCTCGGAGAAGGGTGGGGCGGCGAGGGGGTGACTGCGGCGGTTGAGTGATGGAGGAGGCGAGGGCGTTGACCGCGGCAGCGGCGACGGTAACGGCGGCGGGCGATTGGGAGCGCAGGCAGCGGGAATGGTGGTCGACGAGCCAGGCCACGCACAATGTAACACATAGTTCAGAGCAGCACAACAACCAATCGACGTTGAGTAATAGTAGCAGCTCCAACGGCTGCCAAAAAACAGGCGTCCGTGCTTAATAGACAGTTTTTTTTATGATGTCGGCGTGCAAAACTTGGTAAACCTAGGCCGGCCCGGCACAGCCTCTAACAAGATCAGTGGCATTTAATTATAGAACAACAACAGCTCAAATTCTCATGTTCATCAAATGAGATGAACATGAAAGCAACATCCTAAGTACTAACTATAGAAACCACTAGCACCAAATCACCACCTTGAACCAAACCTAGAACTAGAACTAGATCATCGGCTCGAAGACCGGTCACAGAGAGTGTCATACCTGACTTGTAGACGACGTAGTAGTCGAAGTAGAGGAGGGGCACAGCTGTAGACTACCACCACACTCCGTTTGGGAGGCCACAGCCACCCTATGGCTGTTGCAGAGGCCACTAGTAGGTCGAGCGGGGGAGTCGAGGGAATCCTTGTAGAGAGGCCTAGGTCGATGTCAGGCGGCAGCCACGGTGATAGAGACACAGGAGCCTCATCGGCGGCCGAAACCCTAGAAAACTAGGGTTAGCAGGAAGCGTGTGCGCGGGTGCCAGGGGCACCGCATGAGGGTGGAAATCAGTGAAGGAGAAGGAGGCGGAACCGCGACGGAGAAGGGCGGCGCTTAGCGAAGCCAACGGCGATGTTGTGAGCCAGGGAGAATCGCTACAGGGAGGTTGTGTGTGTGCGTGCGTTGTGTCGAGAGAGAGGGGTGAGAGAGAGAGGGGGGCTTAGGCTAGGGTTGACCATCTGGTCAGGCTGGACTAGATAGGTTAGCCCACTTGGGCCATTAGGCTGGGCCAGTAGGGCCGATGGGCCAAGCCCTTTCAGCCAAAGTATTTTATTTTTATTTTTAGATTCCAAAAATTCAAATGAACTCAAAGTAAATTGAAAACAAAATCAAATAAAAACAATAAAGCACAAACATAAATAATAAAAGGAGTAATAAAAATAAAATAAATAATAATCAAATAATCTTTTGTTGTAAAACTTAAAGAAAACAAAAATAACATAATAAAGACTTTAAAACTCTAAAATTCAATTAAATACCTTCAAAAATTCCTAAAAATGTATAATAACCATTAAAATAATAAAATTGTAATAAAAAAATTTAAACCTAAAAAAGAAGAAATGGAATTATTAATTGAATATTACTTAAGGAAAAACCAGAACTAAAATTATATATCAAAAATTATAAAATATGAAATGGTTTAGAAAATCAATTTTAAATTATATAAAAACCTATAAAAAATATAAAACCATTCTAAAATATTTTCCACCTAATATTTTATAATTTTAATGAATTTTCATTTAACTTTAAAAACTTAATAAAGAAAATCAAGACATATAAACAATGTTACCACTAGAAGCTTCCAACCATTAGAAAAAGAAAAAAAATCAAAAGACATGTGTATTTTCTGTAAAGCGGATAGGAAGAATATGTATTTTCTGAAAAAATGAAGAGAGAGAAGAGATTACATGAGCACATAGGAGGCATCGTGAGAGAGCAGCGAAGAGGAGGAGTTGAAAGCGGTGCATTGTAGTAAAATTGTGATGGCTTCTTGAAACAAGGCATATGGTACAATTAACTAGTAGGTAGTAAAATCCGAGACCTTTACTATATATGCATGTAAAAAAATTATGTTTTTTCTCTCCTTCGTTGCCTCATCACCATCCACACCCTGGCCGGTTGATCTCTTCCTCTTCCACAACATGGCGCTATGTAGGTGTGTCAACCTGTCTTGATTGTTTCGGTGGCTCCGTGTCAGTATCTGGCGTGTTCGTCAGTTGTGTTGGTGTGCATAAGAAGGAATCATTTTGTGTCTTGGCGTCAAAAAACATGTATCATAGCAATTCAAATTTTCTCGGTTTCAAAATTCTCATTTCCTTCCCAAACATCCAGCGGGAAGGATATTCAAAAGATCGACATTCGCAGGAGTACTTAAGTGGTGGACAAGGGATTGTTGATATACGTTCCATCATATTATATGCACACCATTATGATCTGACCAGCTTTCCTACTCCATACTACTCCTACTCCATTCTCGTTCCATTTCACACCCTATAAAGAGGAAGCACCAAGCATACCCGCAACATGTTGATTCGAAAGTGAGAAACTTTTTTCTTTCTTTTCTTTGTGAAGAAAGTACAGTAGTACGAATAGTGTGGCTCGACTGCTCGCTAGAGAAGGAGTCGGAACCTTGCTTAGTTTTATGGCCCTTTGTGCTAAATGTATGGATCTCTATGTAATTTTTTCTTTTTTGAGGCATTCGATGTAAACTATACACCCACTGACTATGTTAATTTTTTTTGCCGACAACCGTGTCAATTTTTAACTAGAAGTAAGTGTGATAGATTGGTCTTAAAAAATTTCAAAAATCTTTTGAAGCTAATCAGGAATTCATTACACCAAAAACCACTGAAGGTTCTTAAAAATTCAAGTTCTTACTATGCATCGGCATCTCGACAAAATTGAAACCGTTTTGGAAACATTCAAATAAATAATAAAAAGTATAAGTTTTTTGTGAGGCATCCTGTTACGTGCACGAGAAACATGTGTTTTGACAACTTTTGGAAAAAATCCTTATTGGACACTTACCAATATTGGCTACTAAGTACCATGCATGAACATTATTAATTTTTTTTTGGTTTCAACCTAAACGACGAAGGTCGTGCCCTTATCGATATCATATGTTTATTTATAATACAGTTTCCACTTCTGGTACGTGGGTGCATCTTGTGTACTAATCCGTTTCGCTAGGGGGAGTTTCCAATTATCAGGAAAAAAATTATGATAATTTTCCATGTGACATGAGTGTTTTTTCTATAAAGAATGTACGAAAAGTATGACTCAAATTGCCACAATCCTAGTGTTTCAGACGGAGTGGACCATGTTATACTTACGATTCCCAAGTTCTATGAGTTCTTAATCTTCTTAGCTGAACTCCGCCCACTAAAATTATTTTATATCGATTTATCAAGATAAGGTTAAATTTTCTAAGTGACAAGAGTTTTTTTAATTTACATGAACAAAAAAAGCATTTTTAATTTTCTAAGTGACGAGAATGTTTTTTCTTTAAAGCACGCACGAAGAGTATGGCTCGGAATGCCACAAAGCTCAGTTTTTAGATATATTGTGGTCCATGTTTCACTTCAGATTACCAAGTTTAATTACGAGTTTTCAAACTTGTTAGCCAACCATGCCATCAAAATTAGGCTAAACTTAAAATACAAGTAAGTGTGATAGATTGCTCTTAAAAAATTACAAACATCCTTTGAGCCTTTATGGTATCAAGCGGTCAATACACATCAAAAACCAACGCGAGATTTGTAGGATTCAAGTTCTTGCTATTAATATGCATGACAATTTGATCATCACTAGATGTTAAACAAAATTAACGGAAACCCTAAAAAATGAAGCCTTCCGCATGGCTTCCTCTTATGTGTACTGCTTGGAATGAAAA
Source organism: Avena insularis (assembly GCA_023614405.1). Lineage (NCBI taxonomy): Eukaryota > Viridiplantae > Streptophyta > Magnoliopsida > Poales > Poaceae > Avena > Avena insularis. Next base: position 256,105,844 of record CM042690.1, on the reverse strand, counting down.
CTAATTGATAACCGTGAGTCATCATAACTTATGAAAAAAAATCTGATATGGCCTACCGTGTATGAACATTCTTGGGTTTCAAGTCGAATGACAAAGGTAATTGCCATATGTACATCATACTTTATGTTAATGCTCTCATATTTGGTAGATGAGGGTGTATCTCGGCATTGTGAAAAATGGTGTCAACTAGAGTTTCCAACTTATAGAAACAAAAAAAACCTTTTCAATTTTCAAAGTGATAAGAATGTTTTTTGTAAAGAAAGCACGGAGAAAAATGGCTCGGAGTGCTACAACAACTCTATCTAGTTTTTAGACAAAGTGTGGACCATGATTCACTTACGATTAATTACCTAGTTTTATGAGTTCTCAAAAACTTTCTAGCTAACTTCAAGCACTTAAATGAATTTAAGTCGATTTGTAAATATTAGGTAAAATTTGAACCACGAGTAAGTGGTAGCAAGATTGATCTTAAATTTATACAAGTATCTTTTAAAGGTACCCACCAGACTGTTAATATATCAAAGACCAACGTATTTGTTGAAAGTTTCATCTTCTTGCGCTAAGAATTTTGCATGTAGTAGATAAATTTGACCTTGATTTGAAAACAATAAAAAAATACATAGCATCGTCCTCTGACTTGTACTACTTGCCGTGAAAAATCATAATCACAAGGATTCACAACTTTTGAAAAAACAAACTGTTTCCGAATATGACGTGTCATGTATGAACATTCTTAGGCTTCAGACCGAACGACATGGGTAAATAGCCATATTTTATGGTAATGTTCCCATATTTGGTACTAGATGGGTGTATCTTGGCATGGTTAACAATAATGTTGTCAATAACAGGAGTTTCCAACTTCTAGGAACATAAAAACTTTTGGGGTTTCTATTTTTATGTGCCCCTAGTTCGTTAGTTGTACTCAGTTTTTTCCAGTCGCTTAACTTTTCCTCACTTTTGCATTCCTCCTTCTCGGAAACTCATCTAAGAGCTCGAACGACAACTGTCATCAGGTTGACTATTGGCTGACGTGTTGGGCCACGCAGTCTAGGACCATGTGGGGCCGTTTATTGGTCAGGAACGCATTATGCTGACGTGTGGAGCTGTGCCATGTGGGACTACGTGGGACCGATTTATTGGGAACGCGTTATGGGGGACGTGGTGTGGGACCATGTGGGGCGTGTTTGGTGGTTACGTGCGTCCTGTCGCCTAAATTGGAAGTTTATTTTTTGTTATTTTTATGATTGGCCTTTTTAAGAGCGCATTTTTCCCCCTTCCTCGCTAACAGTTGTGTTTTTTTGCCCAAAAAGGTACCGAATCTAGAGCAGCTTCTCTCTTTATTCATTGTTCCTTTTGGCCCTCGTTTTTTTCCTAATCTGGTAGCAAATCTAGAGCAGCAAATCTAACCAGCACCATAAATAAATTCAGTAAACAGAGTAGATGTAGATAAACCAGCTAATATAGGATATATAGTACGGTACTTAACGAGGTTTGACAATTAGGCTGCTCACCAGCAGCAGCGGACAAGTTCAACACAGACAAGAAAAAAGAAGCTGCTTTACAGCAGCAGCACAAGACCAGTGGCCCCTCATGGCCTCCGTAGGAGGGCCTCTGCCTCCTCCACTTCTTGCTGCCCAGTCCCTTGACCTTGGGTGCCATGGGCTTGATCGGGGAATGCGACCCTCCTCGATGGCCACCTTCTGGAGGTGGCGGAGGTGAAGACCGAGCACCTGGTGCTTGGCTCTGAAGCCGTGAATGTTCACGGACTCACCGCAGGGTCCTCACGTCCTCGGCATGCTTCACGAGGAGTTGAAGTCGGTGGCACGGAGCCTCCTAGTGGTGTAGAAGGGGCACCTGTAGATGTCGCTAGCGAAGAAGTTATCGAACTGGCCAGACTTTAGCCTTCTCAGCACCTGACGAGTCTTGGTGTCCTTGGACTCGTCGTCGCTGCAGACGTTGCTTCTATCCTCCCATTGGAAAAATTAGTAGAGTGCAATAAGGACATGATTGAGATACCTTGATTATCGGGATTGATTATTTGCATAAACTAACCGATTGAGATACCCTGATTATTCCCCAATCCCCATATCTCAAACCAAATCGAATATCGATCCTAACTACAGATCGACACTAGTACTTGATAGGTTCGTATCATGGAAAAAAATCTAGATAAAAGCCAAGATCTAATCTATTAGACATGTGCAACGAGATAGATCTGTACTAACCCTCGTAGATTCGATAAGCCTTGTTCGAGATCGGATCTCGTGGTTGATGTAGTCGATCACTTGCCGATCTCAAGATCGAGTAGACGATCCTTCCGGCAGTGTTCGAAGCGCTTCATGATCGATCACTGCGTCTTGGTCGAAGCAGACCTTCCTCTTCCCGTTCCAGCGAGCAGCGGAGGTAGTAGGTCTCTCCATGGAATCCCAGCAGCACGACGGCGTGGTGGTGGTGGTGGAGTAGAGAATTCTGCAGGGCTTCACCTAACCCAGAGCAGAGGAAAGGAGGAGGAGAGAGGAAACTTGAGATCTAGAGAATAGAAGGGCAAAGGGGGTGGCGCCTCCACCCCTCTATTTAAAGGAGGGAGGCGCCATGGGAGGGGGAGTCCTAGTAGGACTCCCCTCCCTTCCTTGGCCATGGATTGGGAGGAGAGAGTCCTCCTCCCCCACTACTCCTTGTCTTGCCCCACAAGGATTCCTTGATCCTTTCTTGGTTTTCAAGTAAACTCCAAGAAATTTTCTAGAACCTTCTGGAACATTCCGAAACCTTCTAGAATCCCCATACAAATACTCCGGAACATTTCCTAACTTAGAAAATGATCCCCAATATATAAATCTTATTCTCCGGACAATTTCGGATCTCCTCGTGATGTTCCGAATCCAATCTGAGACTCCGAACAACATTCGGTCTCCAACGCACATTCCATATCTACTTAAAACAACTTCGAACCTTAAGTGTGTCACCCTACGGTTCGTGAATATGCAGACATGATGGAGACACCTCTCCGATCAATAACCATCAGCGGGATCTGGAGATCCATAACGGCTCCCACATACTCAGCGATGACTTCATGATCGATAGAACCATTAACATACGAAACCAATTCCCTTTGTCACGCGATACTCTACTTATCCGAGGTTTGATCGTCGGTATCTCCATACCTAGTTCTACCTCGTTACTGATAAGTACTCTTTACTCGTTCCATGATATGTCATCCCTTGTGACCTAGTCACATGCTTGCAAGCTAACTAGATGACATTCCACCGAGAGGGCCCAGAGCATATCTATCCATCATATGGGTGGACAAATCCCAATCTTGGTCCATGCGCTTCAACACATACTTTCATAATACCCAATGACACCTTTATAACCACCCAGTTACGAAGCGGTGTTTGATGTCATCAAAGTATCCATCCGGTGATGGTGATTAACATAACCTCATGGTCGAAGGATTAGGTTACTATGCATTTGAAAGCTTGTAGCAAAACGAACTTAATGACTTGATCTTATGCTATGCTTACTATGGGTGTGTGTCCATCACATCATTCTCCTAATGATATGATCTTGTTATTAACGACATCCAATGTCCATGATCAGGAAACCATGATCATCCATTAATCAACAAGCTAGTTTAACAAGAGGCTTACTAGGGACTCTTTTATGTTTACAAAACACACAAGTATTAATGTTTCCGGTTAATACAATTATAGCATGGGATGTAAACATTTATCATAAACATAAAGATATAATAATAACCACTTTATTATTGCCTCTTGGGCATATCTCCAACAGTCTCCCACTTGCACTAGAGTCAATAATCTAGTTAAAAACTTGTGCATTCAACACCTATGGCTTTCTGGTGTTGTATAGACACAATTGCTAGTGGTAAACATAATCTTCGGATCTGAAACTTCCAGGTCCGTGTGTATTTGCATGTCCTTGCGTCTCTACGCATTACTCATTCTCCAATGAGATGGCATTGTATAAATTTGGTCCTTTGGTGAGACCTTTAGTTCCTTAGGATTAAATCATGTTGATACAATTGTCATACAATGTATCTTCATAGTATTATCCCGCTATGAACCACACCTAGTTTGATAACAAACTACTTGACGCAAATGCCCTCATTTGCTGCTACAATAGCAGTCATATACTTAGCCTTTTGTTGTAGCATCTCTCACAATGTTTTAACTTTGGTACTCAACCAAATCCGTTATGGAACTTCCTTTCCATTACATTGTGCCACCCATAGTTTAAACTGAGATAAACTTAATTTGTGACAAAACTAGTATCAATGCAACAATTTACAATGAACTATTTGTCACCACTATATAAATAATATATTCTTAGTTCTTCTAAAGATCATAGGAATATCCCTACTATTGTCCAATGATCATCTTATGAGTCATTATGGTATATGCTCATAACATTTAGAGCATAGGACATATCTGGATGTGTACATCTCAAAGAATGATTGATCAAAATATTCTTGTGATTTCACCAAGTGTCAAAACACTTGAATCTCGTGTCAACACTCTTGAATCTTGACTCAGTCCTTTCCGTGTGTCAAGAACCTTTCTTGTTGTTGCCATATTGAACTCATTCAACATCTTATCTATGTACATTTGGCAAAACCATATTAGCGCCTTAATCTATCCATATAGACATTGATGCCTAATTCTTGGGTTATGCCTAAGTATTTCATCGAAATGAAATTCTTAACCTGTGTCAATAAAAGATACATCATTTCTAATTAACAATATGTCTTTCACATAATGTATTAGAAATATGTCTTAGCGCTCCCACTTAATTTCTTGCAAAATGCAAACATCTTCTTCGTCTCTGATGAAATTAAACCTTTTAACGGTTTCATCACGGTGAAGATTCCAACTCCGCGATGCTCACTTCAACCATTGAAGTTTTGCACACTCTTTTAGCATCCTTTGAATTAACAAAACCCTTTGGATCGTGTCATGTACACGTCCTAGGTAACCATTCTATTAGAAGAACTTGTTTTGTTTGTTCAACTACCATATACCAAAATATATGTAGTGGTTGCTACATTAATCCGTCCAGACTAAATATCGCTATGAAAGATCAAATCTTATCATAGTCAATTCCTTGAACATTGTCGTAAACTCTTTCTGACATGTCGACTATTTCATAGATGTGAAACATCCATGTCTATTTCTTTATAGATCCCTATACGACTGTAAGGTCTTGTACCTTTCCAGAGGGTCTTTCAAAATTCAAAGCTTGATTTCTCGTCTATAGAATTATCACGGATTTTATGGCTTCAAGCCACTTAACGAAGTCAGGGCCCATCATTGATTATTTGCATGTAGTCGGTTCATCATTGTCAAACAACAACAATTTAACTCTCAAATCTTGGCATTTGATTACTTACCCGACCTACTTGGTTCAATAGTAACTTAGATCTCCGTGACCACAACCTTTGAGGCACGTGCGCCATGAGCATTGTTGCTGCCTCCGGGACACTTACCGATGCTGCGCAACTCAGCACATATTAGCCAAGGTTCAACAACCTTGTCAAAGTTCTATTGTCCTCCCACTTGACTTTTCACCAAAAATTCCTTCTCAAGAAACTCGACATTCTAAGCGACAAACACTTTTGTCTTCGGTGCTATGGAGGAATACCCAATGGTTATTCGAAATAACCTACAAAGACATGCTCATCCGACTTTGGATGTAAACACTTTACGTATGCCTAGCATACCAAAAATTTAAGAAAGGACAACCTGGGTTTTATCCCAAACCATGACTTATATGGTGTCATTTCAACGGATCACGATGGAGCTCTTTTCAGTGTAAAAGCGGTAGTCACTAAAGCTTTAATCTTTAAAATATAATGGCAGTTTTATAAATGACACCTTTGATCTTATCATGTCAAACAAGGTTTCATTACATATCTTGAACACTCCATACTCCTATGGTGTTTTGGGAAATGCAAATCCATGGAACGATTCCTCAAATCTTAGGTGTTTTGCTAAACTTGTAACTCAAACATCTTTCTTTATGATCCAATCATAAACTTTTTTATTTTCTTGTTATAATAATTGTCCACTTCATCTTGAAAGTCTTTGAACATTTTCAAATGTTTCATACTTCTTCCTTATTGAGTAAGTATATACATATACTCACTCAAATCTTCGGAGAAAGCATATGAAGTTGAAATTCATCGCCCACGACTACACATAATGAACTATATACATCAATATGTACAAATTCCAATCAGTTAGTCGTCTGTTCCTCTTTTGGCCTACAAACGGAGTTTTAATTATCTCCGGGAAAGTATCACAAGCGTCATTTGATCAGAATCAAAGACTCCAAAAAATCCATCAACATGGAGTTTCTTCATGTATCCCTTTCAATATAATTTAAACAGCGATGTCACTTTGCAAGTGATCTTTCAATTATTTGTCTTGCGACATTTTAGCATTAGTTTTATGGTCGTTATTTCTCCAACCAGACTTGTATATCATCCATCTATTATGGAATACGGTAATTATTTGAACAACCTTTTGTCGTTATAATACCTGATCAAAATAACAATTATTGAAACAAATCTTGAAGGCAAGCTTTGATATTAATGAGCAACACAACAACCCTTTGTTTGTTTTCGATGAACATCATCACATATTCTCTTGCTAGTTACTTAGGCCATTGCAGTTTATGAATTGTGTTGTCCTGTATGACACTTCATACCAACCAATTTGGTATCCAATACCGCAGAACCACATTGTTTAACAACCAAGGAATACAACCATAACATGTATCTTTTATATACCTAAGTTGGACATCTCCAATCTGCCAAATATTTTATAGATTCTCTTTTAACAATTCCTTTTCTTTTAAAAGAATCTATCAACAAATAGTGGTGTCATTCACATGACACATAGTACAAAGTGTGTATAGTCAAATACTAATACCTTTGAAATTGCACTTTGAAGTGGATCACCTTCATCAAATGTTTGGCATTCTTTCAAAATTCCATTCTTTAGTAATATTTTAGTGTAGTAAACATTTTACTTACATCTTCTATTCATCCTTATCATGACAATTTTCATGATCAAGCTGCTATAGCTTATAAAGGTGAATTGCGAGTATAATGTTTCTTTTCCAAAACCTTTTGGAGGATTAGGACGACTGGCGTCTCCAACCTTCACAAATTCTCATCAAATATGAGGACGTATACTCTATCATGTTGTAACCAACACATTGTTTTAGATATCGCAATACCTTTCATATATGATGGTTTCTGAAACATTGCTTTCGGCTCTTAGATAAACTTGATATTAAAAACAATCTTTTGAGTATCAAGAATCATGGAGGCAAACATGATACATTAGATACTAACACTGGAATTGTTACTCTTGATTTAATACTATTTATTAAACTTCACAGAGTAAACGGAGTTTGCTGAAGGTTTGCAACATGACTTTTAAACTTTAGATTGACACTCAAAACAATACGATACTAGTTCATAAAGAAAATATCCAGAATTTCTATAGTTCCACTATCTCAACTATAACTAAGCGTAAGGTGGTGAACGGATGCCAATGACTATAACAAACTATGCAAATTCACTTTGATTGTGTTTATGATAAATTGAGTTCGACTAATCCAAATTACAAATGAACTCCCACTCAAAACAACATCCCTCCAGTTGTTTTAGTGATTACACGAACCAAATCCACTACACCAAGTATGATCATCACGTGAGATGATGTAGCTTTAAAGGCGAACAATCAACATGTTCATCATATCATCCATATGACTCATGCTTTACCTTTCGGTATTCCGTGTTCCGAGACCATGTCTGTACATGCTAGGATCGTCAAGGTTAACCTTAGTATCCGCATGTGCAAATCTGGCTTGCACCCGTCGTATGCACACGTAGAATCTATCACACCCGATCATCACGAGATGCTTTGAAGCATTTAGTCTTAGCAACGGTGCCTACTAAGGACGAACACTTTATTACTTGATATTTAGTGAGAGGGATCATCTTATAATGCTACCGTCGTGATCTAAGCAATACAAGATGCATAAAGGATTAACATCACATGCAATTCATAATTAGTGTGATATGATATGGCCCTTTCTTCTTATGCCTTTGATCTCCATCTCCAAAGCACGAACATGATCTCCATCATCACCAGCATTGCGTCAAGGTCAGTGGCGCCGCTTCATGGTTGTCCATCATCACTAGCAACTATTACAACTACTTGGAATAAAGCTATTACAAGATGAATAGACACCAGTCTTAACAGAATTAAAGACAACCATTAGGCTCACCGGTTGCCATATTACAACAAGGATCATTGCATACATCAAATATAATCACAATCACATGATGGCCATATCACATCACAAAAACCCTACAAAAACAAGTTAGACGCCTCTAATTTTCTTTGCATGTTTTACGTGGTTTGGGGCTTTCGAATAAGAACGGATCTTACCTACGAAACTGAACCACAACGTTGATACAAGTGCTATCAAGTGCAAAGTGTAGATTGGATCTATACTATGATGGGAGAGACACCCGCAAAGCCACTTGTGCAATACGAGTTGCACGTCAACTGTGGAGCAAGTCTCATGTGCGATGACATGTAAGGTTAGCCCGGGCCGCTTCATCCCACCATCCCGCAAGATGCAAAGTACACAAAGCAAAAGATGGCACGAGCACCAACGCCCACAAAACCATTGTGTTCTACTCGTGCAATAGATCTACGCATAGACACGGCTCTGATACCACTGATGGGTTCGTAGCATGGAAAACAAAAATATTCTACCGCAAGAACGAACAAAACCCAGATCTAATCTAGATAAAAGCCAAGATCTAATCTATTAGACATGTGCAACGAGATAGATCTGTACTAACCCTCGTAGATTCGATAAGCCTTGTTTGAGATCGGATCTCGTGGTTGATGTAGTCGATCACTTGCCGATCTCAAGATCGAGTAGACGATCCTTCGGCCCAGCGTTAGCAGCGCTCGCAATCGGTCACGCGTGCGAGTCGGCAGACCTTCCTCTCCCTGCGGTGACAATGGAGGTAGTAGATCTCTCCACGGAATCCCAGCAGCACGACGACGTGGTGGTGGTGGTGGAGTAGAGAATTCTGCAGGGCTTCGCCTAAGCCAGAGCAGAGGGAAGGAGGAGGAGAGAGGAAACTTGAGATCTAGAGAATAGAAGGGGCAAAGGGGGTGGCGCCTCCACCCCTCTATTTAAAGGAGGGAGGCGCCATGGGAGGGGGAGTCCTAGTAGGACTCCCCTCCCTTCCTTGGCCGGCGGATTGGGAGGGGGGAGGAGTCCTCCTCCCCCACTACTCCTTGTCTTGCCCCACAAGGATTCCTTGATCCTTTCTTGGTTTTCAAGTAAACTCCAAGAAATCTTCTAGAACCTTCTGGAACATTCCGAAACCTTCTAGAATCCCCATACAAATACTCCGGAACATTTCCTAACTTAGAAAATGATCCCCAATATATGAATCTTATTCTCTGGACAATTCCGGATCTCCTCGTGATGTCCCGAATCCAATCCGAGACTCCGAACAACATTCGGTCTCCAACGCACATTCCATATCTACTTAAAACAACTTCGAACCTTAAGTGTGTCACCCTACGGTTCGTGAATATGCAGACATGATGGAGACACCTCTCCGATCAATAACCATCAGCGGGATCTGGAGATCCATAACGGCTCCCACATACTCAGCGATGACTTCATGATCGATAGAACCATTAACATACGAAACCAATTCCCTTTGTCACGCGATACTCTACTTATCCGAGGTTTGATCGACGGTATCTCCATACCTAGTTCTACCTCGTTACTGATAAGTACTCTTTACTTGTTCCATGATATGTCATCCCTTGTGACCTAGTCACATGCTTGCAAGCTAACTAGATGACATTCCACCGAGAGGGCCCAGAGCATATCTATCCATCATATGGGTGGACAAATCCCAATCTTGGTCCATGCGCTTCAACACATACTTTCATAATACCCAATGACACCTTTATAACCACCCAGTTACGAAGCGGTGTTTGATGTCATCAAAGTATCCATCCGGTGATGGTGATTAACATAACCTCATGGTCAAAGGATTAGGTTACTATGCATTTTAAAGCTTGTAGCAAAACGAACTTAATGACTTGATCTTATGCTATGCTTACTATGGGTGTGTGTCCATCACATCATTCTCCTAATGATATGATCTTGTTATTAACGACATCCAATGTCCATGATCAGGAAACCATGATCATCCATTAATCAACAAGCTAGTTTAACAAGAGGCTTACTAGGGACTCTTTTATGTTTACAAAACACACACGTATTAATGTTTCCGGTTAATACAATTATAGCATGGGATGTAAACATTTATCATAAACATAAAGATATAATAATAACCACTTTATTATTGCCTCTTGGGCATATCTCCAACAGTACTAGCTAGGGAATCCCTTAACTACAACTCGGAGGACAAATAAAATAGGATTGAAAGACGAACAGGGGGATTCATCGAACTATGAGATCTAACACAAGAGGATTAGCTACTGTAAAAATATGAATAGTTGAACCGTAATAACATACGATCTAGCATCCAACGATGGGAATGGCGGAAGAACAAGGGAAAGAGATAAAACCCTAGTTACCTATGACCATGGGTCGGCGATGCTGGTGTCATAGGGGTTCTCCAGCTTGATGTAATCATCCTCCTCGTAGGGGTTTCAGCCGAGCGGGATCTCCCCGAGACCGGCGGGGGGCCTCCTCGCCAGCGACTATGGTGGAAGTGGGGACGGGGGTTTGGACATGGACGAGGGCTGCCTTCGATGCCTCGATGGGGTCCTCCTCACCGGCGGCCTTGGAGGCGACGATAGCCATCACACCATTCTTCTCCATCGCCGGTGTCGTTGAGGTTTTCTTGGGGGTTTGCAGAAGGTGATGGGACAATGGATACGACCACGTGACTAAGCAAGTGAGTGACGAGTGAGAGTGAGGAGGCCTCTATAAAGGAGAAGGGAAGGGACGTTCCGTTGCACCACCATGCACCGCGTAACTGCATACACTACTACACCGTGCATGACCACACGTGTCCGCTACCGTCCCGTGCACCACAACACGCGTACCGTGAGTCACGTTTTTTCCCTCTGGTCTAACCCTGGCGACTTAGTTGTGCTCAGTTATACCCTTGAGTGTAACACTGGCAGTTTGGTTGTACTCAGTTTTTCCCTCCAATACTAACAAGTCGTGTACAATACACTCAGTTTTTCCCTCCGGTGGCTGGTCAACGGAGAGTCAACAAATAGGTTTTAGCTAGCTAATTGAGTCATTTTATGCACATCAAATTCAAAAAAATCAAAACATAGTGGCATCTAACCAGGGAGTCTTATATGTGACCTGCCACCATAAGAAATGTATAGAAATCAAGTTTTAACCTAAATCACCACTTCTCAAATCACCTACTATCTATGAAGGTTCATGGCTTTCTACTCAATCCTCTTCCCAAAACATCCCTCCCCAAAACATAGTTTGTCTGAACGAGGCAATAATTTTCAAATTGGTGTTTTTGAATTGCAACTAGTTTGATGTATGTCAAGATGTATTTTATTGTATAAAAGAAGCATTTTCCATTTTTAAATCTCTTTCTATTTTCTATTTGAATCCCTTTGTCAATTTTGCCCTTGGTTTTTAAGTTGTACTTAGTTTTGCCCTTGGTTTTGAAGTTCTACTCAGCTTTCCCCTCTCTATCTCTTGGTCACAAACTCTCACACTTGTGCTCATCTTGGCTGCTACGCTCTGATTGGTTGAGAGAGTTGTCACGCGGATCATGCCCACCAACCGTTGATCCTCTGTGATCTAGCAGACAAGATAACCCCTATATCTGTCAGGGGGCACCCCTCTATCCATGCCAAATAACGAGTTTGCCACCAGTACTTTAACTCCACAAAGAAATGATTTTGAATATAATTTGAAGGGAAAGTGTTCAAAGTTGTATAATTTTCGTATATGCAAGTTTGTGCATTACATTCCACTCTATGGAAATGATAATCTCTCAAGATTTTCTTAGCACGACATTATCACGTATTAAGTGCGATTTCAAAGAGTTCAAATGTGTATAATTTTTGTATACGCAAGTTTATGCATTACATTCCACTCTGTAAAAATGGGGAAGAAAATGATAATCTCTCAAAACTTTGTTAGCACATCATTGTCACGTACTAAGTGCGATTTCACAGTGTTCAAAGGTTGATAATTTTTGTATACGCAAGTTATGCATTATATTTCACTCCATGGAAATGATAAATGATCAGGATTTTATTAGCACAACATTATCATGTCCTGAGTGTGATTTCAAAGAGTTCAAAGGTGTATAATTTTCGTATATACAAGTTTATGCATTAGATTTCACTATATGAAAATGATAATCTCTCAAGATTTTGTTAGCACATCATTATCACGTATTAAGTACGATTTCAGAGTGATCAAAGGTGTATAATTTTCGTATATCCAAGTTTATGCATAATATTTCACTCCATGAAAATAATAAACTCTCCAGATTTTCTTAGCACAACATTATCATGTCCTAAGTGCGATTTCAAATTGTTTGAAGGTATATAATTTTCATATATGCACGAGGCGTAGAGATTTTAGGTTAGGGATCACTTTTCACGCTCTAAAGTTGGTAAACTCTCAAGATTTTCCTAGGACAACATTATCATGTCCAAATTGTAATTTGAAAGTGTTCAAGAGTTGTGTCAATTATAAACACTCTTTTACATTAAGAGTTGTATAATATTTTTAATTTGAAAGTGTTCAAGAGTTGTGTTATTCTCTTATTTCTTATACATCCATCTCTGTCAACACCCAGATTTTTAATCCCAGATGTCTGTTATGTCATACATCGCAATCCCAGGATTACCATTTTTGCGAGACATAACAGATTGGATATCACAGTACATCATCCATTACAAACCAATATAAGGTCTTACACGAATAAAGGATCTCATGATCCAGTCTTAGTACAACAAGCAGCGGAATAAATAATAAGCGTAGCAGTGGGGTCCATATTCAGTGGCACAGGCAATGCTGACGATGGAAGATAGTCCTAGTTATCATAGCCGTCCTGCTGTCCGTGATCTTGGTAGTCTTCTTCATAGTCTGGCCATAGGAATAGCCAGGGACAAAATGTTGGGAATATGCCCTAGAGGCAATCATGGTTGATGATATTTCCCAAAGTATTCATAAAGTAAAGTTGTCCTTATATGAACATCAAATATATATCACTGAATGCATGATTCAGTTGTGGAACTATGTATTCATGATTGTTCATATTAGAATGTCCTTGGTCGTTGAGGTTGTGCTAGGCACACAACTTAGACCAATGTGCAAGTCGGCTGATGACACGGTTCCACTTGTCATGGGCTTGGTGATGATGTTCCGACTTACACTGATTCAGCTAAAGAGTTTAGCGAGTCGAACTGACCCACAGTTGAGATGCAACGAGCATGTTGTCATTTGCAGTCTCAAGCAATGGAATCCTTTGACCTGAGGTAATTGCATGATCCGAGTTGTGGATCGCCAACTTAGGTTCTATCAAACGCTGCTCCGTAAATGGGCAGTTATAAAGGTAGAGTTCGGGTTGGTCACGAAGCAAGCTGCGTGACATGGATTACCAAGATGGGATTTGCCCCTCCGTAATGGAGAGATATTCTCTGGGCCCTCTCGTGTGATATGATTCGGAAGCATGGCCATGCGCTACTCAGTTAAGTGTTAACTGAGGAGTCGGACTAAGAGTTAGTCCAGTGAATCACATATCATGGTACGAGAAGATAGTTAAGCTATTAAAGGGATGGCAACTACTCGCCTATAGCTTAACTGATATATCGTGTGGCAAAGGGACTTGGACGAAAGTCACATTGAAGGTTCGTCTTCTGACTTTATGGCACTTGGGAGTTGGCACGTCTTGCTAGAGGCCGCTACCATCTATCGACTTGAGACCGAGTGTTCATGGAAGTGAGTTGGACTCAAAGCCATGATGGGATACTTGGAGGAGTAGCTCATGTCGTGTCCAGGTGTACGTGAACCTACAGGGTCACACACTTAAGGGTAAGGAGCCCATGTGGATTAGATCCATGTGGAGATTGGAATACGGCCTAGATGGGCCTCAAGCGTTGAGCCCAACTAGGAGTGTATATAAGTGGAGTGATAAGGGATAGTCCCTGACCTAGCCGTCACTTTCTCCACTTCCATTTCGGTATAGACAGGATCTAGCAATCCTCTGTCCGAAGCTCCTTCCTGTATGTGTGGATACCGGTAGAGGCGTTGCACGTGCGGTGCTGGAGACAGGGAAGCTCGTGGGGATCTGACGAAGGAGTTCGTGGGATTCGGAGGGCTGTCTGTGGGATCGTTCGACACTGCTTCAACGCGCAACATCAACATCAACTTCTGCATCTGCGCGTCTAGCGGTAATCTCGTGACCTATTACCTGAGCTGGTTCTTGGGAGTTCCGCGTTAGGGAAAAGTTTTGTTTTTCTTTGCGTGGCCCAACAGTGGTATCAGAGCGAAAGCTTCTGGTTTTAGGCTCTAGATCTGTGCATATGTGATATGCACGAGGTGGTGGATGAGATCCACTTAGGGTTTCGGTGGTCGATCTATGAGATAGATCGGTTTTGTGCAAGATTGATTGGATCAATCACACTCGGGGGTGCATGGAAGATCAGGTGCGGATGATCAATGAGATTGGTCAGATCTGCACAGGGATCAGATTTGGGTAAAAGTGTGTTATCCAATGAAGGAATCCATGGTTCGGAATGAAGGGACCACCGGCTTCGCCCTGTCGTAGCGCATTAGATGTCGTTGCGAGGTTCACAACGCCGGTAGATATCGTATATATGCATAACTTGTTTTTGCAGGAAGTTGTGAATGGTATGGCTTATGTGCATGTGATGTATGTAATCCATACGTGATCTGTGTATCACGGGTTTGTCAGCCGGCTAGAGCCAAAGTGCTGTCACTGTTATTGTATAACGACTTGCGTGTCGACATGAGATGCCATCTTCTTGTAAATTCCTTAGTGCTAGTGTAGCATGTTTGGAGGACTTGAAGGACACTGCATCCAAAGGCATGACGAACAGGTTCATGGAGATGGATATCGCCATGAAGAGAGCCATACCATTTCACATTATAATTGGATTATTTTGTGTGATTGTTATCTCTCTAGTTTTACCCCTATGAGATAGTGGTTAAACTTTAATCCCTCAAAGAAGGTCTAGTCGGTGTCCCCGCCAGTGCTGCACCATCACAAGTCAGACATTCTTGGTAGTGGGCTCATAAAATTGAGGTTCTACCAATTCTCTTCGACTAGATGGGTTCGAGTCGGACTCTTACAGCGGAAGCACTTGGTAAGCTAGATGGGTCTATCACAACGGTTGTGGGGCTCGGGGAGAGGGCGGTCGGGAGCCGGGGCATGAGATGCCACCCGACCAACAGGAGTCGCATGAGATGCGATTGGAAAGGAGTTGCCTACCTAGATCACTTGACGACTAGCAGTGATGCTAAAGCTCACTAGTCTTGCATATTTGTGTTGTAGATAATGGCACCTAGTAGCAGTCTCCCTCAGTTATCCAGTTTTGCTTTGAGGACCATCCTAGAGAAAGATAAACTTAATGGAACAAACTTCACTAACTGGTATCGTAATCTGAGAATAGTTCTCAAACAAGAAAAGAGGGGCCATGTTCTAGACAACCCGCTTCCAGATGTGCCGGATGAGAATGCGAGTGTCGCAGTAACCAATGCCTATCGTAGAACATGTGATGAGTCTACGGAAATTAGCTGCCTTATGCTTGCTCACATGGAACCGGACTTGCAGCAGCAATTCGAGAATGTTGAGGCCTACGATATGATCGAAAGCCTCAAAAGTATGTTCCAGGCTCAGGCAAAGACCAAGAGGTATCAAGTCTCTCAAGCTTTGCCGAGTTGTAAGCTTAAGGATGGTGATCCACTGAGTCCGCATGTAATCAAGATGGTTGGTTATGTGCAGTCTCTGGAAAGGCTTGGCTACCCCATTAGCGAAGAGTTCGCTATGGATATAATTTTGAACTCTCTTCCTAGTGTGTATGGTCAGTTCATATCGAACTACCACATGCATGGTATGGATAATAAGCTCACTGAATTACATGGGATGCTTAAGCAGGCAGAGGTTGATCTCAAGAAAGGTACTAACCAAGTGTTGGTGGTACAGAATAAGGCTAAGTTTAAGAAGAGTTCTTGGACTAAGAAGAAGAAGGCTAAGTCAGGAGGTAATGCTCAGGATGAGATCCCAAGCATTTCCTCAGGGACTAAGTCATCTCCTTCAGCCGGATCCGCTTGCTTCTATTGCAAGACGGATGGACACTGGAAGAGGAATTGCAGCAAGTATTTGGCAGATAAAGCCAAGAGTGGAGGTGTGACTTCCAACTCAGGTACACTTGTTTGCAATGTTATAGACCTTTATCTTGCTGATGCACCCGGTGGTTCTTGGGTATATGATACCGGATCAGTCATTCATATCTGCAACTCGTTGCAGGGACTGGTAAGAACTAGGGGTGTAGCAAGAGGCGAGGTTGACATTCGGGTCGGCAACAAAGCAAGAGTTGCTACGTTGGAAGTCGGCACGATGCAACTTCATTTACCTTCGGGATTCTTAATGGAACTAAATAATTGTTATTATGTTCCAGTGCTTAGTCGAAACATCATTTCTGCCTCATGCTTGATGAGTCAAGGCTGAGTCTAATATTAAGAACAATGGTTGTTCTTTATATTTGAATGATATGTTTCACGGCTTTGCAACTGTTCAGAACGGGTTATTTATTTTGAATCTTGATGGTGGGTCGGTCTATAACGTAAATGTGAAAAGGTTAAAACCAAATGATCTGAATATGACTTACTTTTGGCACTGTTGACTTGGTCATATAAGTTGGAAACGCATGAAGAAGCTCCATGGTGATGGACTCCTAACTTCGTTCGACTTGGAGTCGTTCGAGACATGCGAATCCTGCCTTCTGGGCAAGATGACCAAGACACCTTTTGCAAGGAGTTGTGAAAGGGCGCCTGACTTGTTGGGACTAGTACATAGTGATGTATGTGGTCCAATGAGTGCGACAACCAGGGGTGGTTATGAGTACTTCATTACCTTCACTGATGATTTGAGGAGATATGGATATGTCTACTTGATGAAACATAAGTCGGAAGCCTTTGAAAAGTTCAAAGAATTCCAGAATGAAGTACAGAATCAACTCGGCAAGAAAATAAAGTTTCTTCGGTCGGACCGAGGAGGCGAGTACATGAGCCACGAGTTTGATGACCATCTGAAAAGTTGTGGAATAGTTCCTCAGCTTACTCCGCCGGGTACACCGCAGAGGAATGGTGTGTCGGAATGGCGGAATCGGACCTTGTTGGACATGGTACGATCAATGATGAGTCGATCAGATCTACCTTTATCATTTTGGGGTTATTATGTAGAAACGACAGCGTTCACACTAAACAGAGTACCATCAAAATCGGTAGAGAAGACACCACATGAGATGTGGATAGGCAAGAAGCCGAGTTTGTCTTTTCTTAAGATTTGGAGTTGTGAAGCTTTTGTCAATCGACTTTAGTCGGACAAGCTTGTAGCCAAGTCGGATAAGTGCATTTTCGTTGGGTATCCAAAGGAAACCTTGGGTTACTACTTCTACAACCGAGAAGAGGGCAAAGTGTTTGTCGCTCGGAACGGTGTCTTCCTTGAGAAAGAGTTTCTCAGTCGGGAAGTCAGTGGGAGTACGGTGCGGCTCGAAGAAGTTCGAGAGGAACCAGTCAGTAGAGATTTGGTGAAAGCCTTGGAGGTTGAGCCAGTCGTGGTAGCTGAGCCGGCATCTGCACCTCCACTGCGAAGATCGGCAAGATTGCGAAGTGTTCGTGATGTATTACTGTTGGACAGTGATGAGCCGGCAACTTATTCGGAAGCGATGGTGGGTTCTGATTCTGAGTCATGGCTTGGAGCCATGAGATCCGAGTTAAAGTCCATGGATGACAATCAAGTTTGGAACTTGGTTGATCTGCCAGACGGTGCAAGACCCGTCGAGTGCAAATGGGTCTTTAAAAGGAAGACTGATATGGATGGAAACATTTCTATCCATAAAGCACGGCTTGTCACGAAGGGGTTCCGTCAAGTTCAAGGAGTTGACTACGATGAGACTTTCTCACCCGTAGCGATGCTTAAATCAGTTCGGATCATGTTAGCTATAGCAGCCTATTTCGACTATGAGATATGGCAGATGGATGTCAAAACGGCTTTCCTTAATGGAAAATTAAACGAGGACGTGTATATGATACAGCCTGAGGGTTTTGTCAATCCGGCTAATGCTGACAAGGTATGCAAACTTCAGAAATCCATTTATGGGTTGAAGCAAGCATCTCGGGAGTTGGAACATTCGCTTTGATGAGGTAGTCAAATCGTTTGGCTTCATCAAGAGTGATCATGATTCTTGTTTATACAAGAAGTTTAGTGGGAGCAAAGTAAACTTTCTGATCTTATATGTGGATGACATATTATTGATTGGAAATGATGTCTAGATGTTGCAAGAAACCAAGGAGTCATTGGAAAAGAGTTTCTCAATGAAGGACTTGGGTGAAGCAACTTACATACTAGGAATCAGGATCTATAGAGATAGATCCAGGCGGCTCATTGGCTTGAGCCAAAGTACATATTTGGACAAAGTGTTGAAGAAGTTCAACATGGAATCGTCTAAGAAGGGGTTCTTACCGATGTCCCATGGCATAAGACTTAGCAAGACTCCGTGTCCCTCGACAACTGATGAGCGAAGTAGGATGAGTGTGATTCTGTATGCTTCTGCAGTCAGATCCATCATGTACGCCATGATTTGTACTAGGCCAGATGTTTCCTATGCTCTAAGTGTTGTGAGAAGATACCAGTGACTCGAGAAATCCTTTGGGCGTGATTAGAACATTCTTAAGTACTTGAGAAGGACTAAGGATGTGTTCCTAGTTTATGGAGGTGAGGTTGAACTCAGTGTAAGGGGTTACACGGATGCGAGTTACCTCACTGACTCAGATGATTCTCGTCCGCAATCTGGGTACGTGTTCATTATGAACGGAGGGGTTGTGAGCTGGAAGAGTTCCAAGCAAGAGACCGTGTCTGCATCTACAACAGAAGCTGAGTATATTGCTGCCTCGGAGGCAGCAAAGGAAGCTGTTTGGATCAGGAATTTCCTGATTGATCTTGGTGTGGTTCAGGGCTCGTCCAATCCATTAGACGTGTATTGTGACAACAATGGTGCTATTGCACATGCCAAGGAACCTAGATAACACCAGGACAACAAGCATATACTCATGCGATACCACCTAATTTGCCAGTTCGTGGATCAAGGTGATATCAGATTATGCAAGGTACACACAGATGCAAACATTGCAGATCCATTGACAAAGCCACTTCCACAGCCTAAGCATGAGGCGCACGTAGGAGCCATGGGCATTAGATGCCTAGACATATGATGTCAGGATGATTGACTCTAGTGCAAGTGGGAGACTGTTGGGAATATGCCCTAGAGGCAATCATGGTTGATGATATTTCCCAAAGTATTCATAAAGTAAAGTTGTCCTTATATGAACATCATATATATATCATCGAATGCGTGATTCAGTTGTGGAACTATGTATTCATGATTGTTCATATTAGAATGTCCTTGGTTGTTGAGGTTGTGCTAGGCACACAACTTAGACCAATGTGCAAGTCGGCTGATGACACGGTTCCACTTGTCATGGGCATGGTGATGCTGTTCCGACTTACACTGATTCAGCTAAAGAGTTTAGCAAGTCAGACTGGACCATAGTTGAGATGCAACGAGCATGTTGTCATTTGCAGTCTCAAGCAATGGAATCCTTTGACCTGAGGTGATTGCATGATCCGAGTTGTGGATCGCCAACTTAGGTTCTATCAAACGCTGTTTCGTAAATGGGCAGTTATAAAGGTAGAGTTCGGATTGGTCACGAAGCAAGCTGCGTGACATGGATTACCAAGATGGGATTTGCCCCTCCGTAATGGAGAGATATTCTCTAGGCCCTCTCGTGTGATATGATTCGGAAGCATGGCCATGTGCTACTCAGTTAAGTGTTAACTAAGGAGTCGGACTAAGAGTTAGTCCAGTGAATCACATATCATGGTACGAGAAGAGAGTTAAGCTATTAAAGGGATGGCAACTACTCGCCCATAGCTTAACAGATATATCGTGTGGCAAAGGGACTTGGACGAAAGTCACATTGAAGGTTCGTCTTCTGAATTTACAGCACTTGGGAGTTGGCACGTCTTGCTAGAGGCCGCTACCATCTATCGACTTGAGACCGAGTGTTCATGGAAGTGAGTTGGACTCAAAGCCATGACGGGATACTTGGAGGAGTAGCTCATGTCGTGTCCAGGTGTACGTGAACCTACAGGGTCATACACTTAAGGGTAAGGAGCCCATGTGGATTAGATCCATGTGGAGATTGGAATACGGCCTAGATGGGCCTCAAGCGTTGAGCCCAACTAGGAGTGTATATAAGTGGAGTGACAAGGGATAGTCCCTGACCTAGCCGTCACTTTCTCCACGTCCATTTCGGGCTAGACAGAATCTAGCAATCCTCTGTCCGAAGCTCCTTCCTGTATGTGTGGATACTGATAGAGGCGTTGCACGTGCGGCGCTGGAGACAGGGAAGCTCGTGGGGATCTGACGAAGGAGTTCGTGGGATTCGCAGGGCTGTCCATGGGATTGTTCGGCACTGCTTCGACACACAACATCAACTTCCGCATCTACGCGTCTAGCGGTAATCTCGTGGCCTATTACCTGAGCTGGTTCTTGGGAGTTCTGCGTTAGGGAAAAGTTTTGTTTTTCTCTGTGTGGCCCAACACAAAAGCCATGAGTACTCTTTAAGTACTCGCAAACTATCACTAACAAGTAAGGTAGTGCTAGTGGGAAGAGCTAACTCTATGTTTATTTGTAAAGTTAAGTTTGAAACCTAAGCTGAGTTCAGAAACAAAGAAAGATAAAATAAAGTTCTAGAATCACTTAAGTTGGGAGGCTAGTGTCATAGTCACAACCCTATTGTGGTCAAGTCAAGATTCATCATTCATTTCATAAGTCATTTTGAAAACATCTAACAACGAAACAGTATGGCCACTCCAACTGTCCATAACCGCGGACGTGGCTATTCGAATAGTTTGACACTCTGCAGAGGTGGTACACTTTCACCACAAGATTCGATACATCCGCTGTGGATAACCACGAATCATCATACTTAGTATGCAGATAATCAAACATAACCTTTCCTTTACACACCCTAGTATAAGCACCTCTCCTATGAGCATGGCCTCCCAACCATGACCATCTGTCATCTTGGGCACTGCATAGGTGGACAACATTGAGAGGTAGCCTCAGCTCAAACCTCTCCCGCGAGGGAACTAATACTAATGCATATAAACTTCCGGCTAAGCCTTACCCAATTCAGGTATTGTGGTTATACGATAAAATTGGAATGGTATCGCATCCGAATCCAACCATCAGTTTTTGTAAAAGGGCTAAGGCTCATGCCTCAATATTTTCATCATCATAAACCATTTGTGTTCCGCAACACATGTTAAAACCTCTCAATAGAATGACTCATCATTCCAAGGTTTTCACAATTCATTTTCACCAAGTGTTCCCATCTAAAGTGACTCAAGTTTTGATTTAGCTCTAAGCTACTAAGTTAAGAGTGTTCACTAAGGTGGGATGCTAATCTCATTCTCATGCCATAGAATGACATCTAAGTCTAACTAGATAGGTCAAGTTTTATACTCTTTATGCTACCTATAAACATGGTAAACGACTTTGGTAAAGTAAAGAAGGTAAAGCTTGTAAATAAAAACTTGGAGTAGGTATAAGTCAAAGGGTATAACCAAAGCACGCCTAATGCATTTGCTTAGATTATCTAGCTTTCAAGGGTTAGCTTGCATTGTTAATGATGGCTTGCCTTGTGTAGTGCAGTGGTTGAAGTTTTCTTCCTCCTCCTCTTGGTAGAAATCCTCCTCCTCGAAAGCTTGGTCGATACTATCGTCTATAAATACATACGGTATACACAATCACCAAACAATACTTAACCAGTCTACTTAGCACACTAAGGCACACATTTGATGATCTATTATCATCACAAGCATCACAAGGTTTTATTTAACTAGCTTCATTCTTCTTATTTGAGAAAAGTAATTTCTACTCATTGAAAATAACTAAGATTTAATATTCTCCAATTAAAATATGGGATCATGTGGACACATGTCATCACCACATATTCTAACATATGGGAATGTGATTTAAAGGTTGGATTACATTTAATTAAGTTTAAGTTTAATATTTAATGATTTAAAGTTCCTAGAAATGCCTATATAGCATTAATTTGGTACTAGTCCAAAGTCACTGCATGTAAACCTTAATAACCAAATTCAGATAGGTATGGTTAAATGTGATTTTTGAGAGTTGAAATCAACTCAAAAGCTATTATGGTTCATTTTAGAAAAATGTTTGAATGTGCAAATGCTTCTGTCTTGTTATTTTTACTAGGAGAGATCTCTAACTCTAAATGAATTAAATCCAACAGGCTTGGATAGATCTTTTCAGGATTTTCCAACAAAATTGGAATCACTCAATTTGGTTCAGTAAATCCTCCTGAGTTGATTTTTGAACTAATGGACAAAATTGGATTTAAACTTAAATAGAAAAACACTTATTTGAATTTGTGGGCTAGCGCGGGAAAGGAAATGGGCCGGCCTAGTGGCGCTCAGCGGCGCAGAGGGCGGCTGACAGGTTGGTCCCGCTTGTCAGCGAGACTTAAAACCCGAAACGGTATCTAGCAATCTGGGCCACACGATTACAACATGGATCAACGGCTCACAGTCATCATCGACGACGGACTCGTCATCAGCGAGACCGAACCCTAAATGGCCGATGAGGGTCTACTGGGGACGTACCTGGGCTCCAGCTAGTGCGGCGAGGCGGGCGATCAAGCTGGACAGCGACGACAGACTCAGGCGAGGTCACGACAGGGGCTGCGGTGGATGGAATCGACGGCAGTGTCTCCTCCTCTGCAGCGGGCTCCTCCGGTGCAATTCCGGCGAACTACGGCTCGAGTGGCTCTGAAGAGAGAGGGGAAATGCTCAAGGGAGAGAGGGGAGTAGAATGGTGTGAGGAATTTGTGCTGGGGAGGCCTGCTTATATAGGCGCGACGGTGAGACCGATAGGTGTGGGCGGAGCTCGTCGGTGACGACGGCACAGGGGGCTATCGGCGTGGGTGAGGTAGGCGAACGGTGGGCGGTTCCCTGGCGGTCAGCTACGGTGCAATGTCGCGGCTAGGGGCGGTGGCATATGGTCGGGAGTGTTGCACGCTCTGGGAGACAGAGGCGGTGCTCGACGTGGCGCTCGGCGACTGTGGGTCGCGCGGCGGTGCACAACCGTGTCTGGCAGGGTGCTGGGGTCGAGGCGGAGCGGCACGCGCGGTATGGCGTCAAGGCGCGGTCTGCTGCGTGCTGGCGGCTATCGTGCTCTGGCATGCTCTGGCGAGCTCGCAGAGAGAAAGGGCGGTGACGCTGGAGAGTGGTCCAGGGGCTGGGGTTGATCGAGGGGTGGACCAGGGGCGGCGGTAGGGTTGGGCGGAGCTAGGGGACGTGCTGGTTTGGCACGACGGTGTCCTTGGCGCGTTGCCCGCTTCTGGCCGGCGGTGACCATAAAGTGGTGGTGCTCCACTGCTGCTCTAGGCCGGTTAGTAGCTTAGTTATGTGCTGGTTAGAGTTAGGGGAGACAAGGGGACCAAATGGAGGTCAAAAACTCGACAAGGCATTGATCAAGCAATAGTGTTTGTTAGGCAGAAAAGTTGTGCATGCCACCTGTTCGATCAAATGGCATTTAAATTTAGTGTTTGAAAGTTTTTGGGATGGAACAAAGTGGGCCTTGGTACATCACTACTTGTACTAGCAAGGGGTGCAAAGAACCACAATTGTTTCTGTTAAGATTTGAGTTCTAGGAATAGCCAAAGTAGGCATGGTGATTAAAATGGCACAAATGACCATTTGCTCATTTTATTCTTTCTGATTTGTTTTTCTTTGGGATTTGCTTGGGAATGATCTAGATGATGCTTAATTCACCTTAGAATCATTTTACAACCAATGGATCACTCAAACATGGCAATTCAAAACAACTCCTAAATTAAATGCACACACATATGAATGCTTAATTATTTTTAAATGGAAAAGTTTTTGTTAACTCTAAATTTGATGATTTGGATCTTAATAACCTTGGATTAGAGTTTTGGAATGTTACAAACCTTCCCCCCTTGAACAAAATCTCGTCCCGAGATTTAAGAAAGAAAACTAGGAACTAAAGAGATCTGGGAACTCTGTCCTAATGTAATCTTCTCGCTCCCAAGTGGCCTCTTCTTCGGTATGGTTGCTCCATTGAATCTTGAGAAATTTGATACTTCTGGTCCTGGTGGTTCTGTAAGCTTCCTCCAAGATACGGATGGGCACTTCAGGATATGTCAGGTCCTTGTTGATATCAACAGCTCGGTGATTGATGTTCTTGAAAACTTCGGTCTTCTCCGGCACTTCTAGGCATTTACGAAGTAACGATATATGGAACACATTGTGGATGGATGACATCTCTTCAGGTAGTTCCAGTTGATACGATACTTCTCCTTGACGATTCAGAATCTTGAATGGTCCGAAATATCTGGGGGCTAACTTTCCTTTCAGACTAAAGCATTGCATTCCCTTCAATGGCGAAACCTTGAGATACACAAAATCTCCAACATTGAAAGTCAGGACTCTCCTTCTCTTGTCAGCATAACTCTTCTGTCTGGATTGGGCGGTCTTGAGGTGTTCACGGACTTTATGCACCTTCTCTTCGGCTTCTCGGAGAATGTCGGGTCCAAAGATCTGACTCTCTCCTACTTGCAACCAATTCAAAGGGGTGCGACACTTTCTTCCATATAGGAACTCAAATGGTGCCATTTGCAAGCTAGCTTGATAACTGTCTTCCCATTTTGATCCATACTCTAAGACACAAGCTCTCAACATATCTTCTAAGATTTGGTCGACTCTCTCAGTCTGTCCATCAGTTTGTGGGTGATAAGCGGTGCTGAAATTCAACTTGGTTCCCAATCCTTCTTGGACTTTCTGCCAAAATCTCGAGGTAAATTGGGTTCCTCGATCTGATATGGTCTTGGGGTTCCATCCAGACTAACAATCCTAGCAATATACAACTCTGCTAGCTTCAAACTCTGATAGGTAGTCTTGACAGGTATAAAGTGAGCTACCTTGGACAGTCTATCAATGATGACCTAGATTGAGTCATTTCCCCTACTAGAGGTAGGCAAACCGGTGATAAAGTCCATTTCAATAGAATCCCATTTCCATTCTGGAATCTCAATGGTTGCAACAGTCCTGCGGGTCTCTGATGCTCTGCTTTGACTCTTTGACAGATGTCACACTTGGCGATGTAGCTTCTGTTTTCTCTCTTCATCTTGTGCCACCAAAATTGCTCTTTCAAATCTTGATACATCTTCGTTCCTCCGGGGTGGATAGAATAAAGAGTATCATGAGCTTCCTGCATGATAACTTGCTTCAGCTCCGAATCTGCTGGCACACAAATACGGCCTTTGTACCACATAACTCCTTCTTCATCTTCGGTGAATCCAGGTACCTTTCCTGTTGATGGCTCAGTGTTCATGTAGAGCTCGTTGGGAACCCCAAGAGGAAGGTATGATGAGCACAACAACAAGTTTCCCTCAGTTATGAAACCAAGGTTTAATCGAACCAGTAGGAGAAAGGAAACACCACAAAGGTGTTGCTAGCTGAGCTTTGGCAGGGCGCACTACCGGTGCTAGTAGCAACGTGGAGACCTGCACAACACAACCACAGAACTTTGTCCCCAACTTGTGATGAGGTTGTCAATCTCACCGTGTTTTGATGAAAACAAAGGATTAAACGTATCGAATGGAAGGAAGTAATAGTTTCCAGAAAGTAAACACAAAGCAGTACATAGTTTGTAGATTGTATGTAAAGAAAAGGACCGGGATCCATAGTTCACTAGAGGTGGCTCTCCTTAAGATAGATAACATGCTGGGTGAACAAATTACAACGGGGCAATTGATAAACATCGAGAAAGCAATACATGCATATACTAATCATCTTGACTCCTTTGGAACTTGATTGGGCATTACAACATTATACATAGACCACCATCCAACTGCATCTATGACTAATAATCCACCTTCAGGTTATCATCCGAACCCCCTCCAGTATTAAGTTGCAAGCAATAGAGTATTGCTTTACGAATTGTGTGTAAAGTAAACAATACGATTGTTCCATGAACAAAGGATTGTTGTTTTCTCCCTAGCAGCAACAGCACATCTAGTACCTTAGAGATTTCTGTCACTTCCCCAGATTACCAGAGGCATGAACCCACTATCGAGCATAAATACTAACTCTTAGAGTTGCTAGCATCTACTTGGCCAAGATAGCTACTAACAACGGAAAGCATGCAAGATCACAAATAACAAAGACATGATAGAATCAATAATCAATATGAAATAGCATCTCAATATCCATCGGATCCCCGCAAACACAACATGCAGAATTACAAATAAATGATCTTGATCATGAACGAAGCTCACAAGATCTAGACATGAAAGCACAAAGGAGGAGAACCAGCCATATAGCTACTACATGGATCCGTAGTCCAAGGATGAACTACTCACGCATCACACCGGAGGCTTGCATGATGATGAAGAAGGCCTCCAGGGTGAATTCCCCTCTCTGACATGGTGCCGGGAAGAGCTTCAGATCCCTCCCGATCTAGGGATGGAGATGACGGCGTCTATGGACTCTTTCGTGGATTTTTGATCAGGTCCTTAGGGTTTTTGTCCCGAGGGCATCTTATAGGCGGAAGGAGAGGCCGAGGGGGTGCTGGGGTCGGCCAGACCACCCCCTGGTGCTGGCCAAGCCTGGTCGCATGACCAGTGGTGTGGTGACCTCAGCCCTTCTCCGTCTAAGATTCGGCATCGATGACTTCGAAAAATAGGCACTTTGGCTTTTGTCCCGTCCAATTCCGAGAATATTCATTTTCTGACTTTCTGGAACCAAAACAAGCAGAAAAATAGGCACTGCCTTGTGGCTCTTGTTAGTAGGTTAGTCCAAGAAATCATATGAAAAGTACTCCAAACTGTGGAAAAAACACAAGAAAGTGGATAAAACCAAGCATGGAACATCAAAAATTATAGATACATTTGCAATGTATCAACATCCCCAAGCTTAACTCCTGCTCTTCCTCGAGTAGGTAAGTGATAAAAAGAAAGAATAATTTTTGAGGTGACATGCACCATCAAAGTATTTGCAAAACATTCCAAGCTGGGATCATAATACTTCAATCATAACATGAAAGACAAAGTTCTAGCAATAAGACAAAGAAACTATGATGCAACATGAAAAGGCACAAACAAAAGATTCATGAATAACAATGCTTTGCAAGATGTTTGTTTGTTTCACATAAAGAAAACATAGCATAATAGTATTCAGCTTGTCCCTCAATAGAGGAGCAAATATAAATGCATAGGACACCTTCAAAGTTCATAAGAGTGACTAGATACAAATAGTTTAAAACAAGCAATATCAAGTTATGCATCAATCAACTAGTCTTGGGACAATGCACATAGAACTAAGAATGGCCACTATGCTCTCAAAGTAGGTGCATAAAGGTAGAAGGTGGAGACTCAATATAATGGTGGAAGAAAGGCCTTCATAGAAGGAAGTAGGGATTCAAGTCTCATAAAGAGCTTCCAAAAATTATGGTACTTATAGCTTTCAGCTCTCATTGCCCCTATCATAAGCATCTTTAAGGTGATTAAGGTTAAAGTGACACAACTAAGAGGATATGCTTGACAAGTTATAAACTGAAATCTCATGCCCCTTACTTACGAAGACCGAACCTCATTCTACTCAACTTTAGTCACGAGTAAGCTCTTGTCATTGTAAGTACATGTGTATCATAAAGAACTGCCAACGGGGTACCCCTTGCATATGATACAAGAGCTATCCCATAATCAAAATGACAAGGCAAGCAGACAATGAGCATCTCAGCGATCTTTTTATTTGCTATTTGCATAGGTTTTTATTGAGGATGCTTCATAGAGTGCTCATTATGGTGATGCTTCAAGTTTCCACCATGATTAGGCATGGCTTAGGCTAGCGGCCCAGGCGTTTCTCTAACACACATACAAACTCCATGATCTTACAAGTTCCACTTTTATTTCACACCGCCGGGATCCATAAGCAAAAGAACATGATATCAATGGGGTACAAAGTACAAGTGCAATGTTGAAAGCGTTCCCCATGATACATGGTTCTGCTAATTTCAACTTATAAAGCGCAAACATATACGCAACAAAGAAGGACCCAATGGTTCAAGTTTATTAGATGCAAAAAGTAAAGTGTGCCATCAAGTTCGTGAGAGCTTTAATCACTAGTTTTCTCATAATAAGTTTAATTTGGAAGGTAAAAAAAGCATGAATATACTTGGAATAGCATAAGCTAGTAGGTAGGTATGGTGGACTCTTTGGAATAACTTGGTTTAGGGAGTTGGATGCATGAGTGGAACTCATACTTGGTTGTGGAGGCTAGCAAAAGACTGGAAGCGATAAACTAAGAGAGCAATAATGGCCATAATCATGCAGAGCGACAAAACATCATTGATCAAAGCATAAAGTGATACTACAAGTTGAAAACTAAAGCATCATAAAGTCTATGGTGACTTTGGATAGTCATAACATGGTGTGAGCATGCGCCAACTCAACCTAAATAAAGCATCAAAGGAGAATACCACTATACTCTGCTTTTAATATGCTAAAACAACGCATGATTCATCCAAGGCACATTAAGCAATCTCAATTGTTTATAACAAGTCATGCTACAACAAATAATACTAAGCATAAAGCCAAAAACAATATCAAGCATGGCACGACAAAGCATAGGCCACAGTCAAAACGAGCTCTTTTTACCACATAAGCATGAACTTTCCTACTCTTTTCCAAACCAAACCAAACTATTTGCAAACCAATCTATGAAAGAGGGGGTCCAACCAATTTATTCAGCAAACTAAGCAAACAAAAGAAAATGAAAACAAAGAAGAAGACGCTCCAAGAACAACACAACTATGCATGAAACAATAAAGATGAAGCGTTTGGAAGAAACCTAGAATTTTTATTGATGAAGAAGAGGATGCCTTGGGCATCCCCAAGCTTTGACGCTTGTACTTCTTGGATATTTATTGGGGTGACACATGTGGCATCCCCAAGCTTGAGCTTTAGTCCATCCTTCATCTGATTACTCATTCCTTCCATACACCTGAAATTTTTCATTCATACAAAACTTCACACAATCTTTATTAGCAACATTAGTCCACTCAAGATAAAAGGTCTTAAGGTTCAGTTACAACACCAATAAACTTCCATTTAGAACACTAGCTACTGTAGCACTTCCCTCAAAAATCTCAATTCCCCAAAAGAACTCAAAAAGGAACCAACAAGAAGCAAATGCAGAAAATGGCAGAAATCTGTCAAAACAGACCAGCAGGTAAAGACGAATTTTTTCGAAGACCTTCTGTTGCTAAAATCAAAAAGTGTTCAACTAACAAAAGTTAGATAACAACCTAGGGCAGAAGTACAAAAATTCACGCCTCAAAAAGACGTTCAGAGATTTTACACGAATTATTATGGTGAAGCATAGAAATCTGTTTCGGGACAGCAACTTTCCCAATCATTACTTCTCTCTCATTAGAGGTTACTCTTGGCACAAAAAGCAAATAAAAAGGATAAGGAGTGGTTATTACTGAAGTAATAACTTCCAAGACTCATCTAAAACTTTTGGGTTATCTCCCAATAAGTACTTTTCTTTAACGCCTTTAAGTTAGGCATAAGAAGCAAGAAAAAGAATCAAGTGTTCTTAGATGAAGAAGCATTAAGACCAAATTTCTTGCCCTTACCTCTCTTACTTTTATTCTTAACCTTGGGGAAAATATGATTGTTTGGTGGAGAAGAAAGGTGCATGGTACCTTTTCCCACATCTATTATTGCTCCAAGAAGTTCTAATAGGGATCTTCCAAGTGTAATTTGTCCTTTTCCTGCACATTCAACAACAAGATAATCAGTAGAAATCATTTTCCCAAGGATCTTTCTAAACACTCCTTCAGCTATTCCAATGGGTAATATGGTAGCATTATTAGCAAGAGATATTTCTTTTCCTCCTTCAGTAAGCCCCAAGTATTCAAAGATTCATAAATATCTTTGGGCATAAGACAAAATTCAAACATGATATCACAGCAAGCTTGAAAAGTTTCAGTGTTTATCTCAATCTTTACTGTAGGGATCCACTTTGATGGTTCAGAATTTATTGGAACGTAATTGTGATGCTCCCTAAGCGTATTATAGTAATCTTTTAAGCTAGTAGTGGTAGTGTCAAGAGTGTTCAATCTAGCAAATATTCTTGCGAAAGAAATATCAATTTGGCTAGGCAAGTTGTAAGTGAGGATCAATTTCTTTATAGCATTAATAGCATCATCCTCATTACATTGGAGGAAATCTCCTCCCACAATAGCATATAAAGCATATCTATAGCAAAGAGCAATTCCAAGGTAAAAACTGCTAAGGAACAAGCTTTGAGTCATTTTAGGCTCAGTTTTTTCATGTAGATCAGAGATTCTAGACCAAGCTTCTTTAAAACTTTCCTCAACTCCTTGTTTAAAAGTGAAAATCATTTCCCCGGGTGACATAGTGATTGGAGCAAGGCTAGACATAGTGGCAACTTAAGAAAGGAACTAAATTTTTTTGTGTTTTCAAATAAGAAAGCAAACTTGTAAAACTAATTTTTTGTGTGTATTTGATAAAGAAACAAGCAAACAAAACAAAAGTAAACTAAGCAAAACAAAAATAACAAGATTGGTTATGAGGGACTCCCCTTGTGAAGATGTCCTTGACTCCCCAGCAACAGCGCTAGAAAAATGCTTGATGGCTCGGTGTTGATGTAGAGCTCGTTGGGAACCCCAAGAGGAAGGTATGATGAGCACAACAACAAGTTTCCCTCAGTTATGAAACAAGGTTTAATCGAACCAGTAGGAGCAAGGAAACACCCCAAAGGTGTTGCTAGCTGAGCCTTGGAAGGGCGCACTACCGGTGCTAGTAGCAACGTGGAGACCTGCACAACACAACCACATAACTTGTTCCCAAACTTGCGATGAGGTTGTCAATATCACCGTGTTTTTCTGAAAACAAAGGATTAAACGTATCAAATGGAAGGAAGTAAAAGTTTGCAGAAAGTAAACACAAAGCAGTAAACAATTTGTAGATTGTATGTAAAAGAAAGGACCGGGATCCATAGTTCACTAGAGGTGGCTCTCCTTAAGATAGATAACATGCTGGGTGAATAAATTACAGCTGGATTATTGACAAACATCGAGAAAGCAATACATGCATATACTAATCATATTGACTCCTTTGGAACTTGATTGGGCATTACAACATTATACATAGATCGCCATCCAACTGCATCTATGACTAATAATCCACCTTTAGGTTATCATCCGAACCCCCTCCAGTATTAAGTTGCAAGCAACAGATTATTGCTTTACGAATTGCGTGTAATGTAAATAATACGATTGTTCTATGAACAAAGGATTGTTGTTTTCTCCCTAGTAGCAACAACACATCTAGTACCTTAGAGATTTCTGTCACTTCCCCAGATTACCAGAGGCATGAACCTACTATCGAGCATAAATACTAACTCTTGCAGTTTCTAGCATCTACTTGGCCAAGATAGGTACTAACAACGGAAAGCATGCAAGATCACAAATAACAAAGACATGATAGAATCAATAATCAATCTGAA
This sequence comes from Avena insularis, assembly GCA_023614405.1. Taxonomy (NCBI): domain Eukaryota; kingdom Viridiplantae; phylum Streptophyta; class Magnoliopsida; order Poales; family Poaceae; genus Avena; species Avena insularis. The sequence continues at coordinate 256,073,845 of CM042690.1, read as the reverse complement.
ATAGCATCTCAATATCCATCGGATCCTCGCAAACACAACATGCAGAATTACAAATAGATGATCTTGATCATGAACGGAGCTCACAAGATCTAGACATGAAAGCACAAAGGAGGAGAACCAGCCATCTAGCTACTACATGGATCCGTAGTCCAAGGATGAACTACTCACACATCACACCGGAGGCTTGCATGATGATGAAGAAGGCCTCTAGGGTGAATTCCCCTCTCCGGCAAGGTGCCAGGAAGATCTTTAGATCCCTCCTGGTCTAGGGATGGAGATGATGGCGGCTACAGACTCTTTCGTGGATTTTTGATCGGGTACTTAGGGTTTTCGTCCCGAGGGCATCTTATAGTCGGAAGGGGAGGCTGAGGGGGTGAGGGGCACCACCACCTGGCGAGCGAGGCTGGGCAGCGTGGCAGGTGGTGTGGTGCCTGGCCCCTCTCCGTCTCGTGATGCATCGATGACTTCTGGAAAAATAGGCACTTTGGCTTTTGTCCGTCCAATTCTGAGAATATTCATTTTCGACTTTCTGGAACCAAAAACAACAGAAAAGCAGAATGGCACTATGGCTCTTGTTAATAGGTTAGTCCAAGAAATCATATGAAAAGTACTCCAAAGTGTGGACAAAACACAAGAAAGTGGATAAAACCAAGCATGGAACATGAAAAATTGTAGATACATTTGCAATGTATCACCTGTACCAATACGATGTTTGATTCCGTCGATACTTTCATTTCCCTTATGGGCTTCCTTGATTTGGCTAATCAAAGTGGGTTGAAGTTCAATGCTAGCTAAAAATCCTTTGCTAACCATCTTAGTTCTAAACTGCTCCAACTCTTCATACAAACTTGGTTGCTTCTCCTTGATCATGGTGTTTAGCCTACACGACAATCTGCTAAGAGCATCCGCTACCACATTGGCTTTCCCAGGGTGATAGTGGATGTCAAGGTCATAATCCTTGATTAACTCTATCCATCTCCTCTGCCTCATATTCAGCTCCTTCTGAGTGAAAATATACTTCAAGCTCTTGCAATCTGAGTAAATCTCACAGCGATTACCCATCAGATAGTGACGCCATGTCTTCAATGCCAAAACTACGGCTGCTAACTCAAGATCATGGGTCGGATAGTTCTGCTCATGCTGCTTTAGTTATCGAGACAGATAAGCGATGACTTTGCCTTCTTGCATCAATACACATCCGAGACCAATCTTGGATGCATCACAATACACATCAAATGGCTTCTTGATATCTGGCATGATCAATATTGGGGCAGAAATCAATCTCTTCTTCAGTTCTTGGAAACTGACTTCACATTTGTCGGTCCATTCAAACTTCTTGTCCTTCTTCAACAATTGGGTCATGGGTCTGGCGATGCTCGAGAATCCTTCTACGAACTTGCGGTAATATCTCGCCAATCCGAGAAATGCATGGACTTGGGTTTGAGTGGTGGGGGATTCCCATTCTTCGACATCTTTGATCTTGGCGGGATCAACAAAGACTCCTCCGGCAGACACAATATGTCCTAGGAATCCTACTTCTTTCAGCCAAATCTCACATTTGCTGAACTTGGCATATAAACGATGCTCTCTCAGGGTTTCTAGGATGATTCTCAGATGTTGCTCATGCTCTTCTTCTGACTTGGAGTAGATAAGGATATCATCGATAAACACAACGACAAACTTATCTAGGAAATTCATAAAGATCTTATTCATGAGATTCATGAAATAAGCAGGGGCATTGGTTAATCCAAAAGACATGATCATATACTCGTATAAACCATAATGAGTAGTAAAGGCGGTCTTCGGAATATCCGTTGCACGAATCTTAAGTTGGTGATAACCAGTCCTAAGATCAATCTTCGAGAATACCTGGGCACCAGTCAACTGATCAAATAGATCCTCTATTTTTGGCAAAGGGTACTTGCTTTTGATGGTGACATCATTCAACTTCCTGTAATCTGTGCACAAACGGTTGCCTCCATCTTTGTTGTCGATGAATAAAACTGGTGATCTCCATGGCGATGCGCTTAGTTGAATCAAGCCTGTTGCTAACATAGCATCCAACTGCTTCTTCAACTCTACTAACTCTGCGGGGTTCATGCTATAGGGTCTCTAGGTTATGGGTCCGGTTCCGGGGATTAGTTCGATAATGAACTCAATATCCCTATCTGGGGGCATACCTGGCAATTCATCTAGGAATACGTCGGGGTATTCACAGATTACTCTGACTTGGTCTATGGTGGGTAGGGCTAGACTTTTGTTGAACTTGAATTGACGAGGTAAGGTTTCAGATATATGCTCTACAGTGACTCCAGAGCTACTGGTCATGGTGATGGCTTTCTAAGCACAGTCTATCAGTCCTTTATGCTTTGACATCCAGTCCATACCTAGTACTACGTCCAATCCTTTGGTTCCAAGTACTATTAGGTTGGCATAAAAATCCATCCCATGTATTCTGATAGGCACAACTTTGCACATTTTTCTAGCTTTTGTAGTTGAACCGGGGATTTGAACTATCATGACATGCTTCAAGTTGGTTGGGTGGATCTTACTAATGCATGCAAATTCTTCGGTGACAAATGTATGCGATGCTCCCGAATCAAACAACACTCTTGCTAAAACTGAGTTCACAGAAAACATACCCAGCACTACATCTGGTGCTTCTTGGGCTTCTTTGGCGTTCATGTGGAAGAGACGGCCATTGCGGTTGTGAGGGTTTCCTGGGGCAAATCTTCTCCCTGATTGAACACGACGCTGCTGTTGAGCTGGGGCATTCACATTAGCAGTGGCGGCAGTCTTATTGGGACACTCATTGGAATAGTGACCTTTCACTCCACACCCGAAACAAGTTATCTAGGACTTGTCTTTAGCTGCGACAGGCACAACATTGCTTCCAGTTCTTGGTGCAGTGTTGTTGTTGTTGCTGTTGTTGTTGTTGCTCTTGGGAGGTGCACGGTTGAAGTTGCTGGTGTTGCCGGGGTTGTTGTTGTTTCCTCCATACTTCACATTGCCCCTGCTACGGTTGGGGTAGCTTGGGCAAGACATTGGGGGTCGGTTGTTTCTCGGTGCAAATCCAACAGACGGGTTGGGACGGTACTTCTGGTGACTGTTGGATCCAGCTTGGTGCATCATACGACATTTGCGGTTATCGTTTGCCTGGTTAATCTTCCCTTCCATCTGAATGGCAGAGTCGACTAGCTCTTCAAGATCCTCGAAGCGGATGTTGACGAGTACAGTCTGCATCTCATCATGCAGTTCATTCAGGAATCTCTCCTTCTTCTTGGCCTCTGTGTTGATCTCATCAGGTGCGTACCTAGCAAGCAACATGAATCTGTCATGGTACTCCACCACAATCATTCTGCCTTGCTTCAACTCTCTGAATTCATCCCTCATTCTGGTGACTAGGCCCTGCGGCACGTGGGTGCGGCTGGACTTGATTTTGAAGGCTTCCCATGTCATCACTTGACCATGGTTCATCAGGCGGATGCTGTTCCACCAGGCTCTTGCGTCTCCTGCCAAGTAGTGGGTGTCAAAGAGAACTTTCTCGTTGTCATCAACTCTGGCTACTTCCAAATTGTTCTCCATCGTCTGCAACCAGTCATCAGCATCTAATGGGTTCTCCGAAGTGCTAATGATTGGGGGATTGGCATTCTGGAAGTTCTTCAGCTTGGATCCTTAATGATCCTGATTTCCATGCCCTTGGTTGTTCTGGGCCATCTGGGCTATCTGCTGCAGTGTTGCTAAGTTGGCCTGGTGCTCTGCCCTGCTTGCTTCACGGTCTGCCACTAACATCTGCATGATCTGCAACATTGGGTCTTGCAATGAGCTGCTCCCTCTGGGGTTTCCACGAGTCATCTGAAGATTGAGATAGATAAAGGGGTAAGAGGGAAAGTTCTAAGGTTCATGGTTTTGGTTTCAAAGCTAAAACTTTGAGTTTGACTCAGGTTTTGCAACTAACTCCATTTCATTCCCTTAAACAAGCACATGATACAAACACACACACACACCACAACAACAAAGGAAAACAGATGGTTTTAAGAACCATTCTGCAAACTACGATACAATGGGACCGATACATCTCATGCTACGATAGTGCTCTAGTGCATCTACTCATCGTCGATGAAGTCAGAGTCGTCATCATCGGTGTAGAAATCCACATCATCCTCCTCCAGAAAGTCATCATCATTGCTGAGGTAAGAATCCATATCTCCCTGGATGTCTTCACCCTCCGTTTCTTCCTCCTTTGTTGCAAGCTGAGCTTCTTGCTCCTTGATGGTCTTCTCGAGGTCGGCCACCTTCTTGCGAAGACGCGCGATGGTGCGATCCTTCTTTTCACGCTGGCGGCAAAGAGACTAACGGTCCTTGACAAGCATTGTCCAATTCCTTCTGGTCGGCAATGGCACGGTTGTGGTTGGCAAACTCCCTAGCATTGTCCAATTCCTTCTGGCGATCGTACAACAGGAAGTCAAGGTTCTCCACTTGACGCTTCAACTCCGGGTGACCTGGCATCTCCATTGGCATTCCCATGAAGTCATGACTTGCATAGTGCGCAAAGCGGGTTCCTTGGATTTGGTTGACACTGAGGGCACATAGACGTGCGAGAGCTTCATGCATTGCCCTGGCTAATCCATCTAGCCAGTTGTTCTCTCTTACGGAGAACTGGATTCTCCCGGACGTTGGTGCTTCTATGCTTCCTCGAAGATCAACGGTGACTAGCCATTGTAAATATCCTCCTAGGGGTCCAGGAAGTTGAGCTCCAAGAAACTCCGGACATGGGCGTCCCAATAACTCAGACAGTGAATCTAGATCTCTCTCGAAGATCAGCTGGCCTCCGTTGCCCAACTGGTAGAACTTGCTAAACTGAGTCTCCATCTACAAGAATTAAGGATGAGGAAGTTAGTGAAGTGATCAAGTGTGTCAATTTTTATGTAGTAATGTAAGAATTGGAGGAACATGAATTTTTTGAGAAAGAATGAATTCCCAAGGGTAAGAGAGGAAATAGTTTTTCATAAATACTCACTTTGGTTTTTAAATTAAGTTTTTTTGTTCGGACGTCCATTCTAACTAGGGTCTCCTATGGTCAGGATGGCTCTGATACCAACTTGTCAACACCCGGATTTTTAATTCCAGATGCCTGTTATGTCATACATCGCAATCCCAGGATTACCATTTTTGCGAGACATAACAGATTGGATATCATAGTACATCATCCATTACAAACCAATATAAGGTCTTACACGAATAAAGGATCTCATTTTTTAGTCTTAGTACAATAAGCAGCGGAATAAATAATAAGCATAGCGGTGGGGTCCATCTTTAGTGGCACATGCAATGCTGACGATGGAAGATAGTCCTAGTTATCATAGCCGTCCTGCTGTTCGTCATCTTGGTAGTCTCCTTCATAGTCTGGCCATAGGAATAGCCAGGGGCAAAAGCCATGAGTACTCTTTAAGGACTCACAAACTATCACTAACAAGTAAGGTACTGCTAGTGGGAAGAGCTAACTCTATGTTTATTTGTAAAATTAAATTTGAAACCTAAGCTGAGTTCAGAAACAAAGAAAGATAAAATAAAGTTCTAGAATCACTTAAGTTGGGAGGCTAGTGTCATAGTCACAACCCTGTTGTGGTCAAGTCAAGATTCATCATTCATTTCATAAGTCATTTTGAAAACATCTGACAACGAAACAGTATGGCCACTCCAACTGTCCATAACCGCGGATGCGGCTATTCGAATAGTTTGACACTCTGCAGAGGTGGTACACTTTCACCACAAGATTCGATACATCTATCAGGGATAACCCTGAATCATCATACTTAGTATGCAGATAATCAAACATAACCTTTCCTTTACACACCCTAGTATAAGCACCTCTCCTATGAGCATGGCCTCCCAACCATGACCATCTGTCATCTTGGGCACTGCATAGGTGGACAACATTGAGAGGTAGCCTCAGCTCAAACCTCTCCCGCGAGGGAACTAATACTAATGCATATAAACTTCCGGCTAAGCCTTACCCAATTCAGGTATTGTGGTCGTACGGTAAATTGGAATGGTATCGCATCCGAATCCAACTATCAGTTTTTGTAAAAGGGTTAAGGCTCATGCCTCAATAGTTTCATCATCATATATCATTTGTGTTCCGCGACACATGTCAAAACCTCTCAATAGAATGACTCATCATTCCAAGGTTTTCACAATTCATTTGCACCAAGTGTTCCCATCTAAAGTGACTCAAGTTTTGATTTAGCTCTAAGCTATTAAGTTAAGAGTGTTCACTAAGGTGGGATGCTAATCTCAATCTCATGCCATAGAATGACATCTAAGTCTAACTAGATAGGTCAAGTTTTATACTCTTTATGCTACCTATAAACATGGTAAAAGACTTTGGTAAAGTAAAGAAGGTAAAGCTTGTAAATAAAAACTTGGAGTAGGTATAAGTCAAAGGGTATAACCAAAGCATGCCTAATTCATTTGCTTAGGTTATCTAGCTTGCAAGGGTTAGCTTTCATTGTTAATGATGGCTTACCTTGTGTAGTGCAGTGGTTGAAGTTTTCTTCCTCCTCCTCTTGGTAGAACTCCTCCTCCTCGAAAGCTTGGTCGGTACTATCGTCTATAAATACATACGGTATACACAATCACCAAACAATACTTAACTAGTCTACTTAGCACACTAAGGCACACATTTGATGATCTATTATCATCACAAGCATCACAAGATTTTATTTAACTAGCTTCATTCTTCTTATTTGAGAAAAGTAATTTCTACTCATTGAAAATAACTAAGATTTAATATTCTCCAATTAAAATATGGGATCATGTGGACACATGTCATCACCACATATTCTAACATATGGCAATGTGATTTAAAGGTTGGATCGCATTTAATTAAGTTTAAGTTTAATATTTAATGATTTAAAGTGACTAGAAATGCCTATATAGCATTAATTTGGTACTAGTCCAAAGTCACTGCATGTAAACCTTAATAACCAAATTTAGATAGGTATGGATAAATGTGATTTTTGAGAGTTGGAATTAACTCAAAAGCTATTATGGTTGATTTTATAAAAATGTTTGAATGTGCAAATGCTTATGTCTTGTTATTTTTACTAGGATAGATCTCTAACTCTAAATGAATTAAATCCAACAGGCTTGGATAGATCTTTTCAGAAGCTTTCCAACAAAATTGGAATCACTCAATTTGGTTCAGTAAATCCTCCTGAATTGATTTTTGAACTAAGGGGCAGAATTGGATTTAAATTTAAATAGAAAAACACTTATTTGAATTCGTGGGCTAGCGCGGGAAAGGAAATGGGCCGGCCCAGTGGTGCTCAGCGGCGCAGAGGACGGCTGAAAGGTTGGTCCCGCTTGTCAGCGAGACTTAAAACCCGAAACGGTATCTAGCGATCTGGGCCACATGATTATAACGTCGATCAACGGCTCACAGTCGTCGTCGACGGACTCGTCGCCGGCGAGACCGAACCCTAAACGGTCGGTGAGGGTCTACTGGGGACGTACCAGGGCTCCAGCTAGTGCAGCGAGGCGGGCGATCGAACTGGACGGCGACGACAGACTCAGGCGAGGGCATGACAGGGACTGCGGTGGACGGAATCGATGACAGTGTCTCCTCCTATGCAACGGTCTCCTCCGGTGCAATTCCGGCGAACTACGGCTTGAGCGGCTCCGGCGAGAGAGGGGAAATGCTTAGGGGAGAGAGAGGAGTGGAATGGTGTGAGGAATTTGTGCTGGGGAGGCCTGCTTATATAGGCGTGACGGTAAGACCGAGAGGTGTGGGCGGAGCTCGTCGGTGATGACGACACAGGGGGCTATCGGCGTGGGTGAGGTAGGCGGATGGTGGGCGGTTCCCTGGCGGTCAGCTAGGGCGCAATGGCGCGGCTAGGGGCAGTGGCATATGGTGGGGAGCGTTGCACGCTCTAGGAGACAGAGGTGGTGCTTGACACGACGCTCGGCGACTGTGGGTCACGCGGCAGTGCACGACCGTGTCTGGCGAGGTGCTGGGGTCGAGGTGGAGCGACGCGCGCGGTATGGCGTCAAGGCACGGTCTATTGCGTGCTGGTGGCTATCGCGCTCTGGCGTGCTCGCAGAGAGAAAGGGCGGCGACGCTAGAGAGTGGTCCAGGGGTTGGGGTTGATCGAGGGGTGGACCAAGGGCGGCAGTAGGGTTGGGCGGAGCTAGGGGACGTGCTGGTTTGGTGCGGCGCTGCCCCTGGCGTGTTGCCCACTTCTGGCCGGCGGTGACCATAAAGTGGCGGCGCTCCACTGCTGCTCTAGGCCGGTTAGTAACTTAGTTATGTGCTAGTTAGAGTTAGGGGAGACAAGGGTACCAAATGGAGGTCAAAAACTCGACAAGGCATTGATCAAGCAATAGTGTTTGTTAGGCAGAAAAGTTGTGTATGCCACCTGTTCGATCAAATGGCCGCAAGAACAAAAGTTTTGAATTTTGGGCTGATTTTTGGTGGAGTGTTTCATCTCATGCTTAAGCATCTAGGTTTGCTTGGGATTTGAAAATGGAGTTCATTTGAGTGGTTTTTGAATAAGTGTGATCTTGATACCTACACTAGATTCAATTTTCAAATGTCATTTAAATTTAGTGTTTGAAAGTTTTTGGGATGAAACAAAGTGGGCCTTGGTACATCACTACTTGTACTATCAAGGGGTGCAAAGAACCATAATTGTTTCTGTTAAGATTTGAGTTCTAGGAATAGCCAAAGTAGGCATGGTGATTAAAATGGCACAAATGACCATTTGCTCATTTTATTCTTTCTGATTTGTTTTTCTTTGGGATTTGCTTGGGAATGATCTAGATGATGCTTAATTCACCTTAGAATCATTTTACAACCAATGTATCACTCAAACATGGCAATTCAAAACAACTCCTTAATTAAATGCACACACATATGAATGCTTAATTATTTTTAAATGGAAAAGTTTTTGTTAACTCTAAATTTGATGATTTGGATCTTAATAACCTTGGATTAGAGTTTTGGGATGTTACAATCTCCCTAGATCTCAAAGCTTGACTTTCACCTCATAGATTCATTTGATTGCAGTTGAGACATTAACTCGATAAACTAATTAAATCATCGTAACGGCTCGCCGCCCGCATTATCCATAGCAAGCGCGTGCCCAGTTGAGCTCCCGAGTTGCGTCAATTGATTGTCCACAGCAAGCACACGGTTTTGATTGTCATCCTTCATACAGTTCAACGGGACGACACCATACTGCAACCAGGATGAAGGGGAGGCCGAAGTGAAGCTAGAAAAAGGGCCACCATCGCTGGAGAATAAGAAGAAAGGGGAGGCAACGACACGAGCGTTGGCGCGGGGTAGCTCGGGGTCCCATCTTGCAACGCCAACCTGGGTAAGTTGTGGGTCTGGTGCTCACGTGGATAAGCTGTGGGTCCCATGCTGATATGGATAAGTGGAGAGAGGTGTCCACTACGGGAACCGACCAAACGTGACCACACTTGTCAGCATGTAATGGCAAGGGTCTACTACGGTACCCGACAGAATGCGGCCTGTAACATCCCAAAACTCTAATCCAAGGCTATTAAGATCCAAATCATCAAATTTAGAGTTAACAAAAACTTTTCCATTTAAAAATAATTAACCATTCATATATGTGTGCATTTAATTTAGGAGTTGATTTGAATTGCCATGTTTGAGTGATCCATTAATTGTAAAATGATCCTAAGATGTATTAAACATCATCTAGATCATTACCAAACAAATCCTAAAGAAAAACAAATCAAAATGAATAAAATAACCAAATGGTCATTTGTGCCATTTTAATCAACATGCCTACTTTGGCTAGTCCTAGAACTCAATTCTTAACAGAAACAAATGTGGATCTTTGCACCCCTTGCTAGTACATGTAGTGATGTACCAAGACCCATTTTGTGATCTACCAAAAACTTTCAAACTCTAATTTTAAATGGCATTTGAAAATTGAATCTAGTGTAGTTATCAAGATCACACTATTTCAAAAACCACTCAAATGACTTCCATTTTCAAAACCCAAGCACACCTAGAAGCTCAAGCATGTGATCAATCACCACCAAAATTCGGCCCAAAATTCAAATAAAACTTTCATGCGGCCATTGTGTCGAACACCTTGTAGACAGAATCAAACTGGCCTAACTTACACTGTTTTGATCAATTCTTGTCGAGCCATTTGGTTTGCATTGATCACTCTTGTCTCCCCTGAGCACAACCAGACCAAAACCCACCCTAGTTCTAGCCCCTGGCGCCAGTGCAACGCCGCCCCGACGCCATGATCGCCGGCCAACGTGGCCAACGCAGCAGCAGACCGCCAGCCCCTCTCTGCCACTCTAGGAAGCTAGGCGCCACCCTACCGCCACCCATGGTCCACCCCATGGCCACTGCCAGCCACTGGACCACTCCCCAGCCTCGCCGTCCATTCTCTCTGCGCAGCCAGAGCGCCCTCACCGCCAGCACGCCACAGACCGCCCATCGACCCAATACCGTGCACGCCACTCCGCCTCGACCCCAGCACCCCGCCAGACATGGCCGTGCGCCGCCGTGTGACCCACAGTTGTCGTGCGCCGCGTCTAGCACTTCCTCTGTCTCCCAGAGCGCGGGACACTCCCGACCAAACGCCACCACTCCTAGTGTTGCCTTTACCACGTAGATGACCGCCAGGACGCAGGCCACCGTCCCCTACCTCTAGCCACGACGCTACCACATTGTGCAGCCCTTGTCGGAGTCGTCAGCCCATCCCGTTCGGTCGCTTCGTCGCCCTATAAAAGGAGGCCACCCCAGCACAAACTACTCACACCATCTCACTCCCCTCTCTCCACTGATCCTTCCACCCCATCCCCGGAGCAAGGCGGGCTACCGTTCGCCGGAATTTAGCCATAGCATGCCGCAACAGAGGAGGAGAGGCGCCGTTGATTTCGTCCACCCCAGGAGCCGCCGCGACCACGCCTGAGTCCGCCGTCGACAGCACGTTCGATCGCCCCCGTCGCCACGCTAGATGGAGCCCTGGTATGCCCCCATTGCACCCCCACCGAGCCGCTAGGGTTAGCTCTCGCCGGTGATGACGATCCTCAACCGTAGATCTTGTTTTTAAACGCACGGTCCATGTTGCCCCGTACCGCTTCGCGTTTGATGTGCCGCTGACCTGCGGGACCCCCTGTCAGTTTTCACCCGTGCCGCAGAGCGCCACTGGGCCGGCCCATTTTCTTTCCCGCGCTAGCCCACGAATTCAAATTTAGGTTTTTCCATTCTTAGTTTGAACTCACTTCTGTCCCTTAGTTCAGAAATCAATTCAAGGAGATCTACTGAACCAAATTGAGTGATTCAAATTTTGTTAGAAAGCTACTGAAAAGATCTATCCAAGCCCGTTGGGTTTAATTCATTTAGAGTTAGATATCGCTCCTAGTAAAAATAACAAGATAGAAGCTTTTGCACATTCAAACATTTTTATAAAATCAACCATGATAGCTTTTGAGTTGATTCCAACTCTCAAAAATCACATTTAACCATACCTATCTAAATATGTAATAATATTAAGGTTTACATGCAGTGACTTTGGACTAGTACCAAAATAATGCTATATAGGCATTTCTAGTCACTTTAAATCATTAAATAATAAACTTAAACTTAATTAAATGAGATCCAACCCTTAAATCACATTCCCATATATTAGAATATGTGGTGATGACATGTGTCCATATGATCCCATATTTTAATTGGAGAATATTAAATCTTAGTTATTTTCAATGAGTAGAAATTAGTTTTCTCCAATAAAAAGAATAAAACTAGTTATTTAAACCTTGTGATGCTTGTGATGATATTATATCATCAAATGCGTGCCTTAGAGTGCTAACTAGACTAGTTAAGTATTGTTTGGTGATTGTGTACTCCATATGTATTTATAGACGATAGTACTGACCAAGCTTTTGAGGAGGAGGAGTTCTACCAAGAGGAAGAAGAAGAAAACTTCAACCACTGCACTAACCAAGGCAAGCTATTGTTAGCAAGCTAGAATTAAGCTAGATAACCTAAGCAAGTTTCATTAGGCATGCTTTGGTTATACCACTTTGACTAGTACCTATTCCAAGTTTACTTTCAAGCTTTTACTTTCTTTACTGTACCAAAGTCCCTTACTTGTTTTGAAGGTAGCATAAAAAGTATAAAACTTGACCTATCTAGATAACTTTAGATGTCATTCTATGGCATGAGATTGATCTTAGCATCCCACCTTAGTGAACACTCTTAACTTAGTAGATTAGAGATAGATCAAAACTTGAGTCACTTTTAGATGGGAATACTTGGTGAAAATGAATTATGAAAACCTTGGAATGATGAGTCATTCTATTGAGATGTTTTGATATGTGTTGAGAAACACAAATGGTTTATGATGATGAAAATGTTGAGGCACGAGCCTTAACCCTTTTACAAAAACTGATGGTTGGATTCGGATGCGATACCATTCCAATTTTACCGTACAACCACAATACCTGAATTGGGTAAGGCTTAGCCAAAAATTTATATGCATTAGTATTAGTTCCCTTGTGGGAGAGGTTTGAGCTGAGGCTACCTCTCAATGTTGTCCACCTATGTAGTGCCCAAGATGACAGATGGTCATGGTTGGGAGGCCATGCTCATAGGAGAGGTGCTTATACTAGGGTGTGTAAAGGGAAGGTTATGTTTGATTATCTGCATACTAAGTATGGTGATTCAGGGTTATCCCTGACAGATGTATCAAATCTTGTGGTAAAAGTGTACCACCTCTGCAGAGTGTCAAACTATTTGAATAGCCGCGTCCGTGGTTATGGACAGTTGGAGTGGCCATACTGTTTCGTTGTCAGATGTTTTCAAAATGACTTATGAAATGAATGATGAATCTTGACTTGACCTCCACAGGGTTGTGACTATGACACTAGCTTCCCAACTTAAGTGATTCTAGAACTTTATTTTATCTTTCTTTGTTTCTGAACTCAGCTTAGGTTTCAAACTTAACTTCATAGTTAAAACTTCGCTTTAGCTTTTCCCACTAGAACTATATACTACTTGTTAGTGGTAGTTTGCGAGTACTTAAAGAGTACTCATGGCTTTTGTCCCTGGCTATTCCTATGGCCAGACTATGACGGAGACTACCAAGATGACGGTCAGCAGGATGGCTATGATAACTAGGACTATCTGCCTTCGTCAGCATTGCCTGTGCCCCTGAAGATGGACCCCACCGCTATGCTTATTATTTATTCCGCTTCTTGTTGTATTAAGACTAGATCATGAGATCCTTATTTGTGTAAGACCTTATTTATGGTTTGTAATGGATGATGTACTATGATACCCAATCTGTTATGTCTCGCAAAAATGGTAATCCTGGGATTGCGATGTATGACATAACAGGCATCTGGGATTAAAAATCCGGGTGTTGACAAGTTGGTATCAGAGCCATCCTGATCATAGGAGACCCTAGTTAGAATGGACGTCCGAACAAAGACTTAATTTCAAAACCAAAGTGAGTATTTATGAAAAACTATATTTCCTCTCTTACCCTTGGGAATTCATTCTTTCTCAAAAATTCATGTTCCTCAAATTCTTACATTACTACATAAAATTTGACACACTTGATCACTTCACTAACTTACTCATCCTAAATTCTTGTAGATGGAGACTTAGTTCAGCAAGTTCTACCAGTTGGGCAACGGAGGCCAGCTGATCTTCGAGAGGGATCTGGATTCATTGTCAGAGTTATTGGGATGCCCCCATCCGGAGTTTCTTGGAGCTCAACTTCCAGGACCCCCAGGAGGAGATTTACAGTGGCTAGTCACCGCTGATCTTCGAGGAAGCATAGAAGCACCAACGTCCGGGAGAATCCAGTTCTCCGTCAGAGAGAACAACTGGCTAGATGGATTAGCCAAGGCAATGCATGAAGCTCTCACACGTCTATGTGCCCTCAGTGTCAACCAAATCCAAGGAACCCGCTTTGCGCACTATACAAGGTGTGACTTCATGGGAATGCCGATGGAGATGCGAAGTCACCCGGAGTTGAAGCGTCAAGTGGAGAACCTTGACTTCCTGCTATACGATCGCTAGAAGGAATTGGATAATGCTAGGGAGTTTGCCAACCACATGCGTGCCATTGCTGACCAGAAGGCCCATACTTTCTCACTGCTAGTCAAGGACCGTCAGTCTCTTCGCCTCCAGCGTGAAAAGAAGGATTGCACCATCGCCCGTCTTCGCAAGAAGGTGGCCGACCTCGAGAAGACCGTCAAGGAGCAAGAAGCTCAGCTTGGAGCAAAGGAGGAAGAAGAGGAGGGTGAAGACATCCAGGGAGACATGGATTCTTACCTCAACAATGATGATGACTTTCTGGAGGAGGATGTCGTGGACTTCTACACTGACGATGATGACTCCGACTTCATCGACGATGAGTAGATGCACTAGAGCACCGTCGTAGCATGAGATGTATCGGTCCCACTGTATCGTAGCTTGCAGAATGGTTCTTAAAACCATATGTTTTCCTTGTTGTGGTGTGTGTGTGTTTGTATCGTGTGCTTGTTTGAATGAATGAAAATAAGTTAGTTGCAAAAACCTGAGTCAAACTCAAAGTTTTAACTTTGAAAACAAAACCATGAACCTTAGAACTTTCCCTCTTACCCCTTTATCTACCTCAATCTTCAGATGACTCGTAGAAACCAAGGAGGGAGCAGCTCGTCGCAGGACCCAATGCTGCAGATCCTGCAGAATCTCATTGCAGATAGAGAAGCAAGCAGGGCAAAGCACCAAGCTAATCTAGCAACACTGCAACAGATCCCCCAGATGGCTCTCAACAACCAAGGGTATGGAAATCAGGATCATCAAGGATCCAAGCTGAAGAACTTCTAGAATACCAATCCCCTAATCTTTAGCACTTCGGAGAAACCATTAGATGCCGATGACTAGTTGTAGACGATGGGGAACAATTTGGAGGTAGCCAGAGTTGATGACAACGAGAAAGTTCTCTTTGCCACCCACTACTTGGCAGGAGATGCAAGAGCCTGGTGGAACAGCATCCGTCTGATGAACCATGGTTAGGTGATGACATGGGAAGCCTTCAAAATCAAGTTCAGCCGCACCCACGTGCCGCAGGTCCTAGTCACCCGAATGAGGGATGAGTTCCGAGAGTTGAAGCAAGGCAGAATGGCTGTGGTGGAGTACCGTGACAGATTCCTGTCGCTTGCCAGGTACGCACCTAATGAGATCAACACGGAGGCCAAGAAGAAGGAAAGATTCCTGAACGGACTGCATGATGAGATGTAGACTGTACTCGTCAACATCCACTTCGAGGATCTCGAAGAGCTAGTCGACTCTGCCATTCAGATGGAAGGGAAGATTAATCAGGCAAACGACAACCGCAAACATCGTATGATGCAGCAATATGGATCCAACAGTCACCAGAAGTACCGTCCCAACCCTCACCGGGATATGCACCGACAAACAACCGACCCCCAATGTCTCACTCAAGCTACCCCAACCGTAGCGGAGGCAATGTAAAGTCCGGAGGGAACAACCACCACCCTGGCAACACCAGCAATTTCAACCGTGCCCCTCCCAAGAGCAACAACAACAACAACAACACTGCACCAAGAACTGGAAGCAATGTTGTTCCTGTCACAGCTAAAGACAAGTCCTAGATAACTTGTTTTGAGTGTGGAGTGAAGGGTCACTATTCCAATGAGTGTCCCAAGAAGACTGCCGCCACTGCCAATGTGAGTGCCCTAGCTCAACAGCAGCGTCGTGTTCAACCAGGGAGAAGATTTGCCCCAGTGAACCCTCACAACCGCAATGGCCGTCTCTTCCACATGAACGCCGAAGAATCCCAAGAAGCACCAAACGTAGTGTTGGGTATGTTTTCTGTCAACTCAGTTCTAGCAAGGGTATTGTTTGATTCGGGAGCATTGCATTCATTTGTCACCAAAGAATTTGCATGCACTAGTAAGATTCACCCAACCAACTTGAAGCATGTCATGATAGTTCAAATCCCCGGTTCAACTACAAAAGCTAGAAAATTTTGCAAAGTTGTGCCTATCAGAATACATGGGATCGATTTTTATGCCAACCTAATCATACTCGGAACCAAAGGATTGGAAGTTGTACTAGGTATGGACTGGATGTCAAGGCATAAAGGACTGATAGACTGTGCTAAGAAAGCCATCACCATGACCAGTAGCTCTGGAGTCACAGTAGAGCATATATCTGAAACCTTACCTCGTCAATTCAAGTGCAACAAGAGTCTAGCCTACCCACCATAGACCAAGTCTGAGTAGTCTGTGAATACCCCGACATATTCCTAGATGAATTGCCAGGTATGCCCCCGAATAGGGATATTGAGTTCATTATCGAACTAATCCCCGGAACCGGACCCATAGCCGAGAGACCCTATAGCATGAACCCCTCAGAGTTAGTGGAATTGAAGAAGCAGTTGGATGCCATGTTAGCAACAGGCTTGATTCAACCAAGCGCATCGCCATGGAGATCACCAGTGTTAATCGTCGATAAGAAAGATGGAGGCAACCGTTTGTGCACAGATTATAGAAAAATGAACGACGTCACCATCAAGAACAAGTACCCCTTGCCAAAGATCGAGGATCTATTTGATTAGTTGACTAGAGCCCAGGTATTTGCAAAGATTGATCTTAGGACTGGTTATCACCAACTTAAGATCCATGCAACGGATATTCCGAAGACCGCCTTTACTACTCGCTATGGTTTATACGAGTATACGGTCATGTCTTTTGGATTAACCAATGCCCCTGCTTATTTCATGAATCTCATGAATAAGATCTTTATGAATTTCCTAGATAAGTTTGTCATGGTGTTTATCGACGATATCCTTATCTACCCCAAGTCCGAAGAAGAGCATGAGCAACATCTGAGAATTATCCTAGAAACCCTGAGAGAGCATCGGTTATATGCCAAGTTCAGCAAGTGTGAGTTTTGGCTGAAAGAAGTAGGATTCCTAGGACATATTGTGTCTGCCGGAGGAGTCTCTGTTGATCCCACCAAGATCGAAGATGTTGAAGCATGGGAAGCCCCAACCACTCAAACCAAAGTTCGTGCATTTCTCGGATTGGCGGGATATTACCACAAGTTCATAGAAGGATTCTCGAGCATCTCCATACCCATGACCCAATTGTTGAAGAAGGACAAGAAGTTTGAATGGACTGACAAATGTGAAGCCAGTTTCCAAGAGCTGAAGAAGAGATTGATATCAGCCCCAATATTGATCATGCCAGATATCAAGAAGCCGTTTGACGTGTATTGTGATGCATCCAAGATTGGTCTCGGATGTGTATTGATGCAAGAAGGCAAAGTTATCGCCTATTTGTCTCGACAACTGAAGCAGCATGAGCAGAACTATCCGACCCATGATCTTGAATTAGCAGCTGTAGTTTTGGCATTGAAGACATGACGACATTATCTGATGGGTAATCGCTATGAGATTTACTCAGATCACAAAAGCTTGAAGTATATTTTCACTCAGAAGTAGCTGAATATGAGGCAAAGGAGATGGATAGAGTTAATCAAGGATTATGACCTTGACATTCACAATCACCCCGGTAAAGCCAATGTGGTAGCGGATGCTCTTAGCAGATTGCCTTGTAGGCTAAACACTATGATCAAAGAGAAGCAACCAAGTTTGTATGAGGAGTTGGAGTAGTTCAGAACTGAGCTGGTTAGCAAAGGATTCTTAGCTAGCATTGAACTTCAACCCGCGTTAATCATCCAAATCAAGGAAGCCCAGAAGGGACATGAAAGTATCGACGGAATCAAACGTCGTATTGGTACAGGAAAGGTACCTGGATTCACTAAAGACGAAGAAGGAATTCTATGGTACAAAGGGCGTATCTATGTGCCAGCAGATTCGGAGCTGAAGCAGGTTATCATGCAGGAAGCTCATGATACTCTTTATTCTATCCACCTAGGAGGAACGAAGATGTATCAAGATTTGAAAGAGCAATTTTGGTGGCACAAGATGAAGAGAGAAATCGGAAGCTACATCGCCAAGTGTGACATCTGTCAAAGAGTCAAAGCATAGCATCAGAGACCGTAGGACTATTGCAACCATTGCAGATTCCAGAATGGAAATGGGATTCCGTCAGAATGGACTTTATCACCGGATTGCCTACTTCTAGTAGGGGAAATGACTCAATCTGGGTCATCGTTGATAGACTGTCCAAGGTATCTCACTTTATACCTATCAAGACCACCTACCAGAGTTCGAAGCTAGCAGAGCTGTATATTGCTAGGATTGTTAGTCTGCATGGAACCCCCAAGACCATAGTATCAGATCGAGGAACCCAGTTTACCTCGAGATTTCGGCAGAAAGTCCAGCAAGGATTAGGAACCAAGTTGAATTTCAGCACCGCTTATCACCCGCAAACTGATGGACAGACTGAAAGAGTCAACCAAACCCTAGAGGATATGTTGAGAGCTTGTGTGTTAGAGTATGGATCAAAATGGGAAGATTGCCTGCCTTTCGCAGAATTCTCATATAACAATAGTTATCAAGCTAGTTTGCAGATGGCACCATTTGAGTTCCTATACGAAAGAAAGTGTCGCACCCCTTTGAATTGGTTGCAAGTAGGAGAGAGTTAGATCTTTGGACCCGACATTCTCCGAGAAGCCGAAGAAAAGGTGCACAAAGTCCGTGAGCACCTCAAGACCGCCTAGTCCAGATAGAAGAGTTATGCTAACAGGAGAAGGAGAGACCTGACTTTCAATGTCGGAGATTTTGTATATCTCAAGGTTTCGCCATTGAAGGGAATGCAACACTTTAGTCTGAAAGGAAAGTTAGCCCCCAGATATATTGGGCCCTTCAAGGTTCTGAATCGCCGAGGAGAAGTATCGTATCAACTGGAACTGCTAGAGGAGATGTCAGCCATCCATAATGTGTTCCATATCTCGTTACTTTGCAAATGCTTGGAAATGCCGGAGAAGACTGAAGTTTTCAAGAACATCGATCATCGAGCTGTTGAGATCAACAATGACCTGACATATCGTGAAGTGCCCATCCATATCTTGGAGGAAGCTTACAGAACTACTAGAACCAGGAGTATCAAGTTTCTCAAGATTCAATGGAGCAACCATACCGAAGAGGAAGCCACTTGGGAGCGAGAAGATTACATTAGGACAGAGTTCCCAGATCTCTTTAGTTCCTAGTTTTCTTTCGTAAATCTCGGGACAAGATTTTATTTAAGGGGGGAAGGTTTGTAACATCCCAAAACTCTAATCCAAGGTTATTAAGATCCAAATCATCAAATTTACAGTTAACAAAAACTTTTCCATTTAGAAATAATTAAGCATTCATATGTGTGTGCATTTAATTTAGGAGTTGATTTGAATTGCCATGTTTGAGTGATCCATTGATTGTAAAATGATCCTAAGGTGAATTAAACATCATCTAGATCATTCCCAAACAAATCCCAAAGAAAAACAAATCATAATGAATAAAATAACCAAATGGTCATTTGTGCCATTTTAATCAACATGCCTACTTTGGCTAGTCCTAGAACTCAATTCTTAACAGAAACAAATGTGGATCTTTGCACCCCTTGCTAGTACATGTAGTGATGTACCAAGGCCCACTTTGTGATCTACCAAAAACTTTCAAACTCTAATTTTAAATGGCATTTGAAAATTGAATCTAGTGTAGGTATCAAGATCACACTATTTCAAAAACCACTCAAATGACTTCCATTTTCAAAACCCAAGCACACCTAGATGCTCAAGCATGTGATCAACCACTCCACCAAAATTCAGCCCAAAATTCAAATAAAACTTTCATGTGGCCATTGTGTCGAACACCTTGCAGACAGAAGCAAACCGGCCTAACTTACACTGTTTTGATCAATTCTTGTCGAGCCATTTGGTTTCCATTGATCACTCTTGTCTCCCTTGAGCACAACCAGACCAAAACCCACCCTAGTTCTAGCCCCTGGCGCCAGTGCAACGCCGCCCCGACGCCATGATCGCCGACCAACATTGCCAACGCAGCAGCAGACCGTCAGCCCCTCTCTGCCGCTCCAGGAAGCTAGGCGCCACCCTACCGCTGCCCACGATCCACCCCACGGCCAGTGCCAGCCACTGGACCACTCCCCAGCCTCGTCGCCCATTCTCTCTGCACGCAGCCAGAGCACGCCAAAGCGCCCTCACCGCCAGCACGCCACAGACCGCCCCTCGACCCAATACCGTGCACGCCGCACCGCCTCGACCCCAGCACCCTGCCAGACACGGCCATGCGCTGCCACGTGACCCACAGTCGCCGTGCGCCGCGTCGAGCACCGCCTCTGTCTCCCAGAGCGCAGGACGCTCCCAACCAAACTCCACCGCTCCTAGTGTTGCCTTTACCACGTAGATGACCGCGAGGAGGCAGGCCACCGTCCCCTACCTCTAGCCACGACGCTAGCACGCTATGCAGCCCTCGCCGAAGTCGTCAGCCCATCCCGTTTGGTCGCTTCGTTGCCCTATAAAAGGAGGCCACCCTAGCACAAACTACTCACACCATCTCACTCCCCTC
The DNA here is from genome assembly GCA_023614405.1 of Avena insularis. Lineage (NCBI taxonomy): Eukaryota > Viridiplantae > Streptophyta > Magnoliopsida > Poales > Poaceae > Avena > Avena insularis. Next base: position 256,053,290 of record CM042690.1, on the reverse strand, counting down.
TCTCCACTGATCCTTCCACCCCATCAACGGAGCAATGCAGGCCGCCGTTCGCCGGAATTTAGCCGGAGCTTGCCGCAGCAGAGGAGGAGAGGCGCCGTCGATTTTGTCCACCCCAGGAGCCACCGCGACCACGCCTGAGTCCGTCGTCGACAACACGTTCGATCGCCCCCATCACCACGCTAGCTGGAGCCCTGGTATGCCCCCATTGTACCCCCACCGAGCCGCTAGGGTTAGCTCTCGCCGGCGACCTGTTTGCCGGGGACGACGATCCTCAGCCATAGATCTTCTTTTTAATCGCACGGTCCATGTTTCCCTATACCGCTTCGCGTTTGATGTGTCGCTGACCTACGAGACCCCCTGTCAGTTGTCACCCGCACCACGGAGCGCCACTGGGCCAGCCCATTTTCTTTCCCACGCTAGCCCACGAAATCAAATTTAGGTTTTTCTATTTTTAGTTTGAACTCACTTCTATCCCTTAGTTCAGAAATCAATTCAAGGAGATCTACTGAACCAAATTGAGTGATTCAAATTTTGTTAGAAAGCTACTGAAAAAATCTATCCAAGCCCATTGGGTTTAATTCATTTAGAGTTAGAGATCTCTCCTAAAAATAACAAGATAGAAGCTTTTGCACATTCAAACATTTTTATAAAATCAACCATGATAGCTTTTGAGTTGATTCCAACTCTCAAAAATCACATTTAACCATACCTATCTAAATATGTAATAATATTAAGGTTTACATGCAGTGACTTTGGACTAGTACCAAAATAATGATATATAGGAATTTCTAGTCACTTTAAATCATTAAATAATAAAATTAAACTTAATTAAATGAGATCCAACCCTTAAATCACATTCCCATATGTTAGAATATGTGGTGATGACATGTGTCCATATGATCCCATATTTTAATTGGATAATATTAAATCTTAGTTATTTTCAATGAGTAGAAATTACTTTTCTCAAATAAAAAGAATAAAACTAGTTAATTAAACCTTGTGATGTTTGTGATGATATTAGATCAACAAATGTGTGCCTTAGAGTGCTAAGTAGACTAGTTAAGTATTGTTTGGTGATTGCGTACTCCGTATGTATTTATAGACGATAGTACCGACCAAGATTTCGAGGAGGAGGAGTTCTACCAAGAGGAAGAAGAAGAAAACTTCAACCACTGCACTAACCAAGGCAAGCTATTGTTAGCAAGCTAGATAACCTAAGAAAGATGCATTAGGCATGCTTTGGTTATACCACTTTGACTAGTACCTATTCCAAGTTTACTTTCAAGCTTTTACTTTCTTTACTGTACCAAAGTCCCTTACTTGTTTTGAAGGTAGCATAAAAAGTATAAAACTTGACCTCTCTAGATAACTTTAGATGTCATTCTATGGCATGAGATTGATCTTAGCATCCCACCTTAGTGAACACTCTTAACTTAGTAGATTAGAGATAGATCAAAACTTGAGTCACTTTTAGATGGGAATACTTGGTGAAAATGAATTATGAAAACCTTGGAATGATGAGCCATTCTATTGAGATGTTTTGACATGTGTTGAGAAACACAAATGGTTTATGATGATGAAAATGTTGAGGCATGAGCCTTAACCCTTTTACAAAAACTGATGGTTGGATTCAGATACGATACAATTCCAATTTTACCGTACAACCACAATACCTGAATTGGTTAAGGCTTAGCTGGAAATTTATATGCATTAGTATTAGTTCCCTCGCGGAAGAGGTTTGAGCTGAGGCTACCTCTCAATGTTGTCCACCTATGTAGTGCCCAAGATGACAAATGGTCATGGTTGGGAGGCCATGCTCATAGGAGAGGTGCTTATACTAGGGTGTGTAAAGGGAAGGTTATGTTTGATTATCTGCATACTAAGTATGATGATTCAGGGTTATCCCTGACAGATGTATCGAATCTTGTGGTAAAAGTGTACCACCTCTGCAGAGTGTCAAACTATTTGAATAGCCGTGTCCGCGGTTATGGACAGTTGGAGTGGCCATACTGTTTCGTTGTCAGATGTTTTCAAAATGACTTATGAAATGAATGATGAATCTTGACCTGACCTCCACAGGGTTGTGACTATGACACTAGCTTCCCAACTTAAGTGATTCTAGAACTTTATTTTATCTTTCTTTGTTTCTGAACTCAGCTTAGGTTTCAAACTTAACTTCATAGTTAAAACTTCGCTTTATCTTTTCCTACTAGAACTATACTACTTGTTAGTGGTAGTTTGCGAGTACTTAAAGAGTACTCATGGCTTTTGTCCCTGGCTATTCCTATGGCCAGACTATGAAGGAGACTACCAAGATGACGGTCAGCAGGATGGCTATGTGATGGCTCAATGCATGACGCCCAGAAAAATGCTTGATGGCGGTGTTGATGTAGAGCTTGTTGGGAACCCCAAGCGGAACGTATGATGAGCACAGCAGCAAGTTTCCCTCAGTTATGAAACCAAGGTTTAATCGAACCAGTAGGAGCAAGGAAACACCTCAAAGGTGTTATTAGCTGAGCTTTGGTAGGGCGCACTACCGGTGCTAGTAGCAACGTGGAGACCTGCACAACACAACCACAGAACTTTGTCCCCAACTTGCGATGAGGTTGTCAATCTCACCGTGTTTTGTGGAGAACAAAGGATTAAACGTATCGAATGGAAAGAAGTAAAAGTTTGCTAGAGGTGGCTCTCCTTATGTATGTAAAGAAAAAGGACCGGGATCCATAATTCACTAGAGGTGGCTCTCCTTAGATAGATAACATGCTCGGTGAACAAATTAAAGCGGGGAAATTGACAAACACCGAGAAAGCAATACATGCATATACTAATCATCTTGACTCCTTTGAGACTTGATTGGGCATTACAATATTATACATAGACCGCCATCCAACTGCATCTATGACTAATAATCCACCTTCAGGTTATCATCCGAACCCCCTCCAGTATTAAGTTGCAAGAAACAGATTATTGCTTTACAAACTGCGTGTAAAGTAAACAATACAATTGTTCTATGAACAAAGGATCGTTGTTTTCTCCCTAGTAGCAACAGCACATCTAGTACCTTAGAGATTTCTGTCACTTCCCCAGATTACCAGAGGCATGAACCCACTATGGAGCATAAATACTAACTCTTGGAGTTGCTAGCATCTACTTGGCCAAGATAGCTACTAACAACGGAAAGCATGCAAGATCTCAAATAACAAAGACATGATAGAATCAATAATCAATCTGAAATAGCATCTCAATATCCATCGGATCCCATAAACACAACAAGTATGAATTACAAATAGATGATCTTGATCATGAGCAGACTCACAAGATTTAAACATGAAAGCACAAAGGAGGAGAAACCAGCCATCTAGCTACTACATGGATCCGTAGTCAAGGATGAACTACTCACGCATCACAGGAGGCTTGCATGGTGATGAAGAAGGCCTCAAGGTGAATTCCCCTCTCCGTGAAGTCTTTGGGAAGAGCTTTAGATCCCCCTGATCTAGGGACAGAGACGGCTGACTCTGAGACTCTTCGTGGATTTTTGATCGAGTACCTAGGGTTTTCGTCCGAGGGCAACTTATAGGCGGAAGGAGAGGCGAGGGTCTGGGGCGGCCAAACCACCTGGCATGGGCCAGGCCCAGCGTGGCCAGGTGGTGTGTGGCCAGCCCTCTCTCGTCTCGTATTCTGGCACTTGATCCCTTCCGGAAAAATAGGCACTTTGGCTTTTGTCCCGTCCAATTCCGAGAATATTCATTTTCTGACTTTTCTGGAACAAAAAAGAACAGAAAATAGGCAGCTGGAACTGTGGCTTTTGTTAATAGGTTAGTCCAAGAAATCATAATAAAAGTACTCCAAAGTTGGAACAAAACACAAGAAAGTGGATAAAACCAAGCATGGAACATCAAAAAATATAGATACATTTGCAATGTATCAACATCCCCAATCTTAAATCCTGCTCGTCCTCGAGTAGGTAAGTGATAAAAAGAAAGAATAATTTTTGAGGTGACATGCACCATCAAAGACTTGATCAAAGTATTTGCAAAACATTCAAAGCTGGGATCATAGTACTTCAATAATAACAAGAAAGACAAAGTTCTAGGAATAAGCAAAGAGACTATGATGCAACATGAAAAGGCACAAACAAAATAATCATGAATAGCATGCTTTGCAAGACATTTGTTTGTTTCACATAAAGAAAACATAGCATAATAGTATTCGGCTTGTCCCTCATAGAGTAGCAAATATAAATGCATAGGACACCTTCAAAGTTCATAAGGGTGACTAGATACAATAGTTTAAAACAAGCAATAACAAGTTATGCATCAATCAACTAGTCTTGGGACAATGCACATAGAACTAAGAATGGCCACTATGCTCTCAAAGTAGGTGCATAAAGATAGAAGGGTGAGACTCAATATAATGGTGGAAGAAAGACCTTTTGTAAAAGGAAGTAGGGATTCAAGTCTCATAAAGAGCTTCCAAAAATTATGGTACTTATAGCTTTCAGCTCTCATTGCCCCTATCATAAGCATCTTGAAGGTGATTAAGGTTAAAGTGACACAACTTAAGAGGATGTGCTTGACAAGTTATAAACCGAAATCTCATGCCCCTTACTTACGAAGACCGATCCTCATGCTACTCAACTTCAGTCACGAGTAAGCTCTTGTCATTGTAAGTATATGTGTATCATTAAGAACCGCCAACGGGGTACCCCTTGCACATGATACAGGAGCTTTCCCATGATCAAAATGACAAGGCAAGCAGACAATGAGCATCTCATCGATCTTTTTATTTGCTATTTGCATAGGTTTTTATTGAGGATGCTTCATAGAGTGCTCATTATGGTGATGCTGCAAGTTTCCACCATGATTAGGCATGGCTTAGGCTAGTGGCCCAGGCGTTTCTCTAACACACATACAAACTCCATGATCATACAATTTTCACATTTATTTCACACCACCGGGATCCGTAAGCAAAATAACATAATATCAACGGGGTACAAAGTACAAGTGCAATGTTGAAAGCGTTCCCCATGGTACATGGTTCTGCTAATTTCAACTTATAAAGCGCAAGCATATCATAAAAGAAGGACCCAATGGTTCAAGTTTATTAGAGGCAAAAAAGTAAAGTGTGCCATCAAGTTCGTGAGAGCTTTAATCACTAGTTTTCTCATAACAAGTGAAAGGTAGACAAAAGCATGAATATAATTGGAATAGCATAAGCTAGTAGGTAGGTATGGTGGACTCTTTGGAATAACTTGGTTTAGGGAGTTGTATACATGAGTTGAACTCATACTTTGTGGTGGAGGCTAGCAAAAGACTGGGAGCGACAAACTAAGAGAGAAATAATGGCCATAATCATGTAGAGCGACAAAACATCATTGATCAAAGCATAAAGTGATACTACAAGTTGAAAACTAAAGGATCATAAAGGCTATGGTGACTTGAGATAGTCATAACATGGTGTGAGCACGTGCCAAGTCAACCCAAATAAATCATCAAAGGAGAATACCACTATACTATGCTTTAATATGCTAAAACAACGCATGATTCATCCAAGACACATTAAGCAATCTCAATTGTTTATAACAATTCATGCTACATCAAATAATACTAAGCATAAAGCCAAAACAATATCAAGCATGGCATGACGAAGCATAGCCACAGTCAAAAACGACCTCTTTTTACCAAAAAAGTATGAACTTTCCTACTCTTTTCCAAACCAAACCAAACTATTTGCAAACCAAAGTATGAAAGAGGGGGTCCAACCAACTTATTCAGAGAACTAAACAAACCAAGCAAACTAAAAACCAAAACCAAAACGAAAAAGAAGACGCTCCAAGAGAAACACAACTGTGCACGAAACAATAAAAATGAAGCATTTGGAAGAAACCTGGAATTTTTATTGATGAAGAAGGGGATGCCTTGGGCATCCCCAAGCTTTGACGTTTGTACTTCTTGGATATTTCTTGGGGTGACACGTGTGGCATCCCCGGGCTTGAGCTTTAGTCCATCCTTCATCTCGTTACTCATTCCTTCCATACACCTGAATTTTTTTCTTCATACAAAACTTCACACAATCTCATTAGCAACATTAGTGCACTTAAGATAAATAAGTCTCAAGGTTCAGTTCTAACACCAAATAAACTTCCATTAGAACACTATCTACTGCAGAACTTCCCTCAAAAATATCAATTCCCCAAAGGAACTCAAAAAGGAACCCACAAGAAGCAAATGCAGAAAATGGCAGAAATCAGTCAAAACAGACCAGCAGGTAAAGACTAATTTTTTCGAATATCTTCTGTTGCTCAAATAAAAAAGTGTTGAACTAACAAAAGTTATATAACAACCTGGGTCATAAGCACAAAAAATTACAGCTCATTCCGACATACAGAACTCTCTCAGGAATGTTTACGGTGAAGCACATAAATCTGTTTCGGGACAACAACTTTTCCAATCATTATTTCACTCTCATTAGAGGTTACTCTTGGCACAAAAAGAAAATAAAAACGATAAGGAGAGGTTATTATAGAGGTAATAACTTCCAAGACTCAACTAAAACTCTCGGGTTATCTCCCAACAAGTACTTTTCTTTAACGCCTTTAAGTTAGGCATAAGAACCAAAGAAAGAATCAAGTGTTCTCAAATGAAGAAGCATTAAGACCAAATTTCTTGCCCTTACCTATCTTAATGCTCTTAGGTTCACTATTCTCATCAAAAGGGTTTGCAGGAACAATCCAATCAAGATTCTTTTCTATGGCATCATGTATTGCTACTAGTTTAAAGGGTATTGGTATCTTAGGTTCCTCCCCATTAGGTTCGGTTTTGTTCATCTTTTCTCGTGTACCAACAACATCTACACATGAGCCTAGCATATTGAAACGTTCAAAAACTTTTCTAGCTTCCTTGGCAACATCATAGAACTCCTTAAACAAAGTTTCTAGTATAAAATCCCTCTTTTTAGGGTCTTCAATTTCCTTAAGCTTAAGAAACATTACTTGCATTAAGGGGTTGAGATTAACAAACCTAGCTTCTAACATGTGAATTAAAGAAGCTGCAGCAATCTCATAGTTTGGAGCAAGTTCTACAAGGGATCTATCCTTAGTATCTTCATGTTTGCTAACATGATTAAAGAATTCTTCAATGTTATCTTTCCCAATTATAGAACCACTACCAATTGGAAGGTCTTTCAGGGTGAACTTGGGGATCAACATGGTGAGCTAAGGAAAAGGTGACAACTAAAGGAGACTTAATTTTTTGGATTTTCAAATAAGAAAGCAAAACAAGTAAAACTAATTTTTTTTGTGTTTTTTGAAGAACAAAACAAGCAAACAAAGCAAAAAGAAGCTAAGCAAAACAAAAACAACAAAGTAAAGAGATTGGTTATGAGGGACTCCCCTTGTGAAGATGTCCTTGACTCCCCGGCAATGGCGCCAGAAAAATGTCTTTGATGGTGCTTGGTTGAAGTGGGAGTTTCTTCTTCTTTGTTCCCCGGCAACGGCGCTAGAAAAATGCTTGATGGCTCAATGCATGGTGCCCAGAAAAATGCTTGATGGCGGTGTTGATGTAGAGCTCGTTGGGAACCCCAAGAGGAAGGTATGATGAGCACAGCAGCAAGTTTCTCTTAGTTATGAAACCAAGGTTTAATCGAACCAGTAGGAGCAAGGAAACACCTCAAAGGTGTTACTATTTGAGCTTTGGCAGGGCGCACTACCGGTGCTAGTAGCAACGTGGAGACCTGCACAACACAACCACAGAACTTTGTCCTCAACTTGCGATGAGGTTATCAATCTCACCGTGTTTTGCGGAGAACAAAGGATTAAACGAATCGAATGGAAAGAAGTAAAATTTTGTAGAAAGTAAACACAAAGCAGAAACAGTTTATAGATTGTATGTAAAGAAAAAGGACCGGGATCCATAGTTCACTAGAGGTGGCTCTCCTTAGATAGATAACATGCTGGGTGAACAAATTACAGCGGGGCAATTAACAAACACCGAGAAAGTAATACATGCATATACTAATCATCTTGACTCCTTTGAGACTTGATTGGGCATTACAACATTATACATAGACCGTCATCCAAATGCATCTATGACTAATAATCCACCTTCAGGTTATCATCCGAACCCCCTCCAGTATTAAGTTGCAAGCAACAGATTATTGCTTTACGAACTGTGTGTAAAGTAAACAATACAATTGTTCTATGAACAAAGGATCGTTGTTTTCTCCCTAGTAGCAACAACACATCTAGTACCTTAGAGATTTCTGTCACTTCCCAGTTACGGAGGCATGAACCCACTATCGAGCATAAATACTAACTCTTGGAGTTGCTAGCATCTACTTGGCCAAGATAGCTACTAACAACGGAAAGCATGCAAGATCTCAAATAACAAAGACATGATAGAATCAATAATCAATCTGAAATAGCATCTCAATATCCATCGGATCCCCGCAAACACAACATGTATGAATTACAAATAGATGATCTTGATCATGAACGGAGCTCACAAGATTTAAACATGAAAGCACAAAGGAGGAGAAACCAGCCATCTAGCTACTACATGGATCCGCAGTCCAAGGATGAACTACTCACGCATCACACCGGAGGCTTGCATGAACTACGCACTTGATCCCTTCCGGAAAAATAGGCACTTTGGCTTTTGTCCCGTCCAATTCCGAGAATATTCATTTTCTGACTTTTCTGGAACCAAAAACAACAGAAAATAGGCAACTGGCACTATGGCTCTTGTTAATAGGTTAGTCCAAGAAATCATAATAAAAGTACTCCAAAGTTGGAACAAAACACAAGAAAGTGGATAAAACCAAGCATGGAACATCAAAAATTATAGATACATTTGCAATGTATCACTATGATAACTAGGACTATCTGCCTTCGTCAGCATTGCATGTGCCCCTGAAGATGGACCCCGCCGCTACGCTTATTATTTATTTTGCTACTTGTTGTATTAAGACTGGATCATGAGATCCTTATTTGTGTAAGACCTTATTTATGGTTTGTAATGGATGATGTACTGTGATATCCAATCTGTTATGTCTCGCAAAAATGGTAATCCTGGGATTGCGATGTATGACATAACAAGCATCTAGGATTAAAAATCCGGGTGTTGACACGGCCCCACTTGTCAGCACGTAACGGCAAGGGTCCACTACGGGACCCGACTAAACGCGGCCCCACTTGTCAGCACGTAATGACAAGGCTGACAGACAGCGAGTTTCTGACCATGTGAGAGTTTCATACAAGGATATGGGCAAAAGGGAGGAAAAGTTAAGCAGCTGGGGAAAACTGAGTACAACTAAGGAACTGAGGGCACAAAAATAGAAATCCCAAAACTTTTTGAATATTTGAAGTGAAAAGAATGGTTTCCTTTAAATTAAAGTAATCACGAAGAATATGGCTTGGAATACCACAAGCCCAGTACCTAGACAAACTTTGGACCATGTTTCACTTATGATTACCAAGTTTTATGAGTTCTTATAGATAACTTTTCCCATTTAAACGAATTCAAGCTGGTTTGTCAATGTTGGGTAAAATTTGAATCTAAAAGTAAGTGGTAGATTGCTCTCAAAGTTCTACAAATATCTTTTGAAGGTAACCCACCAAGCAGTCAATGTATCAAAAACCATCGAGTTTTTTTATTGAAAGATTCAACTTCTTGCTAATAATCTGCATGTAGAAAAAATTGACTTTGTTTTGAAAAGATCAAACAAAAATAATCTACACAACATCCTCTTATGTGTAATTATTTCCATGAAGAAATATACATGGGTTTTGACAACTTTTGAAGAAAAACATGAGTGTGAACATTCTTGGTTTTCAAGCCAAACGACCAAGGTCATGGACATATCTACATCATACTTTATGTTGATGTTCCCTATCCAAGAATTTGCATGCCGACAAATTTGGCCATGTTTTGAAAGAAAATAATAATGAAGAAAAGGAGAGTTGTGCATGGCGTCCTTTTGCATGTATTACTTGCCATGAAGAATGATAAACATGCATTTTGACACCTTTTGAACATTCTTGGGTTTCAAGCCGGACGACCAAGGTCATGGACATATCCACATCATGGCTTAGGGTGTTATTCCCATATTTGTGAGTAGATGGTGAATCTTGGCATGGTAAACAATGTTGCCACTGGGAGTTTCCAACCATTAGAAAAATAATAATAATATTTTTTAAGAGACAGGTTTGTATTTTCTGTAAAGCAGGTATGAAGAATATGTATTTTCTGAAAGAAAACCAAACGGAGAGAAGAGACTATATGAGCACATAGGAGGCAGCGAGAGAGAGCAGCTAAGGGGAGGAGTTGAAGGCGGTGCAGTGTCAGAGCAAAGTCGTGATGGTTTCCTGACACGAGGCACATGGTACAGTAAACTAGTATGTAGTAAAATTCGGGACCTTTACTGTATATGCATGCAAAACAAATTGTGTTTTCTCTCTCCTTCACTGCCTCATCACCATTTTTTCGTGATGGCCCTGCATACATCGTGGTATACAAATATTAGTAAATATTTGTGTTGTGGTAGGTGGGGCACATTTTAATGCTGGAGTAGATGGATGGAGGCAGTTGTTGTCCATTGTACGTGACATTTATGACCCGCTATCAGTCAAACACCTCATGTTGACTGGTAAGTCTTATCTCGCTGACTTGTATGGCCCACTGCCAGAGTGCATGGCCTTTATGTATCCTTCTAAAACTTATAATCTTAATCCCGATCTCGATATGTCTCTTAGTACTCCTAGTATCACAGTACTCTCCCCAAATCCCCCCTTCTAATCTTCATTGGAGGAGACACCTGAGCTGATGGTATATCTATCTCTGTAGATTAGTTGTTGGTAGATGGTATCGCAATCTCTCTTGTGATTAGAAGATATAATTTAGGGATATTTTTCTCTATAGAATCACAAGGATTGGAGACGATTCATGGAAAATTTGATGATTGGTTGCTTGTGCGGCTCTAATTTTCCGATGCATCACGTCATCATTGTTAGTGGTGATGATGCTGGCCATAGTTCCTCGGGTGCCACCACCTACCACCAAAGTGCATCTTCCAGATTTGGGTCGATCCTCCGAACATGCCCGAGATGCAACTTCCCTCCAATATGAAGCAGGGGGCGGTGACAACACCGAGGACACCAGGTCCAAGATGAAATTCTGTCCTAGGCCGAAATCGATAACAGAATTGGTGAATAAAGGATGAAATCCCATGTCCTGGTGGCACTAGAGGAAATTCCATTGGTGTACTAATATGTGAAATTGTACTGCAACATTCAATAAATATGTATCAGCACTATGTTATCGAAGCTTGTTGTTTTTGTTGTTGTAGTGTTTTAATTTATTTGTAGGTTTTAATTATGAATCACGAGAGACTCACCTCACTAACCAGTGTGTGCCACGAAATTTGACCACCGGATTAGCCCACTATGGTCTGTGGGCTTTTAAGCAAGTCATGCCCATGGTACAAGACCTTGATCTCTATGTCATAGTAGTATGTAATATAGGGAACACTTCAATCCCTATCCAGGCCACCGCACTCCACTCTTCGCTAACCCTAGATCTCCCAGCACTCCACTCTCCACAAGTAACCTAGATTTTGTAGTACTCCACTCATACCCTAGATCTCGCAGCACTCCACTCTATGCTAACCCTCTATCTCATAGCATCCCCCTCTCTGATAACTCCGAATCTCTCACCACTTTCCCTATTCACGATCCAAGATCCCATCACCATCTCCACCAGCGAGATCACCAACGCTTTGCAGATTAACTATGTGTAATATGGTGGTCAAGCAAGCAACGCAGTGAAGATCGCCTGTGCGGAAGATGGCGGTAAAGCAAGCGACGTAGTGAAGATCGCATGTGCAGAAGATGGTGGTCAAGCAAGCAACATAGTGAAGATCTACCATGCAGAAGATGGTCAAGAGAGCGACATCGTGAAGAATGACCACGCGGAAGGTGGTCAAGGAAGTGAATGCCATGAAGATCGACCACACTTTGCAGATCGACTATGTAGAAGATGGTGGTCCATCCAGACACGAGTTCATTTGTGTCCTGTACACCAGTGCAAAAGATGATGATAAAACCACCAGTGATGCAAATCTTTCAGATTAGGAGGCTGAAGATTAGGGATTTAGTTAAATATTGTATGTAGTTTTTCCTTTATAGCCTAGTTTTTTCTTTTATTTTGGAGTAGTTACAGGAAATGCAACCACTAATTGTAATTAAATATATAACAACTAAAATTCTCAATTTCATTATATTTGAACTGATTAACCATTAATTTCTATAATTATAACAATTAATTTTCATTAATTATTGTGCCGTAAAAGGTGTAACAAACACGACAGAGTAATGAGCTGTACCTTCCCATTACACGGCACTAAAGTTCCATTGTCTTCCATTATGTAGCGTGGAACAACGCTTGTGCCGCCGCAGAAGCGCTAGCTCAGCGGATAACTTTTCCCGGTGCAGTTATCCCTAGCAGCTTTTTTGCTGCGCCAGCGCGAGCATGCCGACTAGGCATGTGCCTCGGTGATTATAAGCGCTAGAGCACGCAATACATGTTGTAGTGAGAGTTAGTAGAACATGGCACTTGAATTATGGATAAAGGAGGGATCCTAGAGTTTCCTTTAGTCAATTGAATTTTAACTTCATAATTTTTATTTTTAAGAACTTTAACAAGATCTAAAGCATGATCACATTCTTTAACAAGAGTAGAGAAAGAAAGATTGTGAGATTCCTCAAGGCCAATTTGATTCTCTATAAGATTATCTCTTAAATGTTGCTCTTTCTCAAGAGCATGGGATAACTCTGCAATCTCATCGATGGTACCTCTAGCATGCCCAAGCATTTCCTCTATGTCATCCTCCTTGTCCTCGAGAAGCTTAAGGGTTTTGCTTGTACGGTTCATGAAGGCCTCCACGTGAACCTTTGTGGGGCCTTTCATGGTCTCCAAGAATTCTTCCAAATCTACTACCTCCTTTTTAACTTTAAGACTAAGGGCATCATCAATAAAGGGTGAAGTATAAGTGGTAGTAGAAGAGGGAGTTACCACAGATGCTTGATCTGTGAGCCAAGTGGGATTGGGCTGGTATTTTTCTCATTTTGGGAGTCAGAGAGAGACATGGATGAAGTAGAGGTTATAGGGATGGTGGAGACAGTTGCGATGGCATCCACTCCTAGTTTAGTTGGTTCTTCATCATCACTTGACTCACTCCCAGAGGTGTAGCACTCACAAACTACCAACACATACTTGGGTGGGGTCTTCTTATTAGAGGCATTCTTGATGTAGTTCTTATTGGAGTTCTTGTTGTAGTTCTTGGTGTTATAGGTCTTGTTGGTGGAAGACTTTGTATTATCCTTGCTAATAAGTCTTCCACCATTTTCTTCTTTGGGTTCATAGGGTCACTCATCTATGAAGTGATTGGTTTGACCACAATTGACATGATCTCACTAGAGGCCCACTAGGTCTTGATCCACTTAGCCTTCCACTTGACCTTGGGTTGCTCTAGAAAATAGATCCAAGGTGTCATTATAGTCATACATGATATCTTATTGAGTTATTTCTTCATATTCCATCTTTACACATTCATCATCTTCAAAGCTAGCCTTGGCCTTCAATGCAAGGTTTTGTGTGTCCAAGAGTTTGACACGCCTTTGGGCATCAAAGACATTCTTCTTGAAAATTTTAAAGGACACAAATTCACTGAGCACATCATTTGAGGTCAAATGTGAATAATCCGAACTTTCACAAATATACATGGTCATGTGTTCCTTGGATGGGAAGATTCTTGCATGAACTTGCGCTTGACCCAACCATCGTCCACTCCCTTGGCACCATGGTGAAGCACCCTAACCTTGAGAGCCGATATTCTTCTATGCAAGTCTTCGGGAGATTCACAACTCCGTCGGTGGTGGAGGAGTGGGCGTGAGTTATGTACTCTGGAGTCATTGCATTGTGAATCATGTTCAAAGCAGTGGCATTGAGTTGATTGTCAATCTCTTCTTTTGCTGTCAAGTTTGATGAATCCCTTGGATCAAATCCCACCTCAATGATTCTCTAAAACTGATGGAAAGCACTACTAAAATAAGATCTCATCAAAAACTCCAAATTAGTGAAATTAGATGCATTTATGATGGGTGGGGAGCCACACGCATTAATATGAGGCATAGAGATTTGAGTAGGAGTGGCATAGTGACTTGGTAGAGGACAATAATTGTCATTCCTACCCTCACCACCTTTGGAAAGTTTGGGTGGACCCTCCTTCCTCCTGAGCAGCTTTAGTGCTATGGGAGGCACCACCCACCAAACCGGGTTTACCAATGTATTATCGGTGTTTGGGGCAATGGGTGCTACTGACTTAGCTTTGAGGAATTTCACACACATTTGTCTCATATCCTCCATCATGGTGCGCATGAGTTCCAAGGAGTCATTATGGTCCTTCCGTGTCACGGGAGGATCCTCGACAATGGACGCTTCCCTAAGGGGTTTAGTTAAATCATCTGTGTGCTTTCCTTCACTCATATTCTATTAGGCGGTGAAGCCCGAATTAAGAGCCAAGGATTTGATACCAATTGAAAGGACCGATGTCAGGAACTAGAGGGGGTGATTAGGCGCTACAAAATTTTATATCTTTTTTCAAGTTTAGGCTTGACACAAAGGTAGATTATCTATATATGCAACTATGTGAATTTCCCTAGATGTCAAACAAGAATACAAGTAAATAAACAACAATAAGGAGATAAGGAGATAATCACAAGTTGACATGAGGATGTGATTCCTGGAGTTCCTTCCTTGTTAAGGTAAGTACGTCTCCATTGGCGAGGTGTTGGGGCCACAAGGTCTCCCAAGCACCACAAAGGCCTCACCTTCTTCTCCCGAGCATGCACCACAAGAGGTGAGTACTCATTCCACTATTCGGTGCACTTGTCGATGGCAATCAAAAATCTTGCCCAAATCTTGGGGAACTTCTCCACAACTGAATCAGAGGCTCCCAACTCAACCACAGAGCTCTTACACACAAGGATGAGCTTTGGAGGTGACTTCTTCAAGTTAGAGTTTCACAACCCTAGAACAACAATATTTTACACAAAAGGAGGGAAAATGCAAATTCCCTTGGTGGAAGTCTAGATCTAGGTCTCCTCCCTTGATTCCCAAAAGGGCATCAAGTTCTAGTGTCTAGGGAAGGAGATCTTGAAGGTTTAAGCTTGACAACAATGGAGGAGAGAGTGGGAAGTCACAATTGGTTCTTGCAAAAGAAGCTACCTTTTATAGTGCTCTCAGAAAATAGCCATTGGCAGTCACTTACCCTTGAATCTCTGGGCTTGACTACCAAAATCTCCGCTTAGGTCGGAGTTTTCGGGGTGGCGACCCTAGACTCTAGACCAGTCTCCAGGGGGTGTACTAGGAGCTTCTGGACCCTGGCCAGAGACCAAGATGGAGACCTAGCCGGAGTCTCTAGTCAGCCACATCGGAGTCTCTAGAGTTGGCGACCCTAGACTCCAAGCTAGTCTCTAGGGTGCGTTGACGTGGGGTTAACATGTCAATTCCCATAGTTTATGGACTTAGGTTTTGAGGAAGAGGGGAGCGTTGGAGACTTCATTCGGCTAACAGGTTCGGGCCCCTGGAGGGAAAGCCCTACTCTTGCTTGTCTGTTCTTAATTGAAGATGAACCAAAGGTTATAGGGGGTGCCTTGATGGTGGTGGTGCGCAGATGTAATCTGGAGGGTGTACGTGCTAGGGTTTGTGATGTACTCCTCGTTGCTCCCTCCTGGCCTTTATATGAGGAGGCTGGGTCTTAGGATAGAACCGAGTCGGTTACAAGTTAGGGTTAACTCTTTTAATTTTCTATCTAAAGCTTGTCATATTCCCCAAGGAGTCACGTCCTTCATGGGCTTCAGGCCACCCGAATCATCATGGGCTTCATCACTGCCGATGATTTGTCACGTGGGCTCCTATTGGTCCAAACTGGGTAGGACCTTCTTAGGCACCCATAGGGCATACCCATGTCAGTAGCCCCGAGTGTCCATTCAAACTATAGATTCGGATGGAGACTTTGAAGTTTTAGTTCACTGGAAGCAACTGTTTATCACCCGAAAGTTTATCAGGTCGTATTGTTCGAGTCATAGGGATGATTGATACACGCGCCTGGCTCATCCGATAGATCGGGACTAGTTAATTGCTCTTGGGAAAAATGACATCACCTACTCAAATTCGAGTCCCTAGACTCGAATTTGGAAATTGCCGGTGTAATTCAAATCATGTCGTGGAGGCCTTACCGAGTCAAATTATAGTGATAGTGGTTATGTACCAAACATGCCTGTCGGGATTTTTCATCACACCTGTATGGTATTTATCTGGTAGAGCATAGCAGATGTGATTACTAGGCCAATAGATGATATCTGTAGGTATTATCTTTACATCATAGATGTAACATCCGAATGATTGCCACCACGGAGGTGATTCAGGTGGTAAAGGAGACGTTGTCACTAAACTCGACATCATAGTTGGGCAGAGTCACTGAGAGTTTCAATTGCAGATGTGTGAATCCATGCTGCGGACATAGTCAATGTAGAGGTTCGAGTAACGATGCAAGTGGGATGGGTCCGGGATGACTCGCTCCCGCCTGCGCATGCCCGCCGGGACTCAACAGGATTAGAGGGATATTAAGAAGTAGGACAGGTGGACAGGAGGGTCCCATGGTAACTCTTCACATGTGCAACTGCCTCGTCAAGCCTGCCCTAGAATAGAGAGGACTATCGTCATGCATGCAACTGCCTCTTCCACTGGATTAGGCTAGGTTGTTGCATATATTCCATTTCTCATGGTACATGCGGGATTTGGTGGGCGCTGTAGCTTATTCCGCTGGGCAAAGAGAGATGGCAGAAATGGGGTTACATGATTTTGCTGGCGGGATGGGAGGTGGGTTTGCCGGGATATCCCGTCCCACCTGCATCGCTAGGTTCAAGTGAATAAATATCCTCTTTTTCCCTTGCTTTCATAGGGTGAGCGACCAATGCTCCCTATGGGAGTAGCCCCTGAATGCTTGTTCGAGCCATAGACTCAGACATGGACTTTATAGTCATTGAGCCATGCAAATGCCATCAGCTATATCTGGGCATGGGCATCCTGGCCCGACCAGCCCAACCCGACCTGAAAAAAGCCCGATGCGTCGGGCTTTTTAGGCCCCCGGGTCAGGCCTAGGCTTCAAATCTGTGGCCCGGTGAGTGCACAGGCCAGGCTCGGGCTTGACGAAAACACAGAATAAGGAGAGGCCTACCCCGTGGCTCTATGACCCAATCGTTCGTGCACTTGGCGGGTGATGTCTACGCACTTCTATTCTTGTAGACAGTTGTTGGGCCTCCAAGTGCAGAGGTTTGTGAACAACAGCAAGTTACCCTTAAGTGGATTACCCAAGGTTTATCGAACTCAGGGAGGAAGTGGTCAAAGGTATCCCCTCTCAAGCAACCCTGCAATCAAGATACAAGAAGTCTCTTGTGTCCCCAACACACCCAATACACTTGTCAGGTGTATATGTGCACTAGTTCGGCGCAGAGATAGTGAAATACAAGTGGTATGGATATAAGACAACAGTGCCAGAAAATAGCTTGATGGCGTGGAAGAGACTAAAGACAAACTGAAATAAAGATGGAAGATAGCAAACATGTAACAGATCTAGTTGCCAACGGTGTTTCAATACTTAGAAACAAGGCCTAGGGATCATACTTTCACTAGTGAACACTCTCATATAAATATCTTCTCTTTATGATACTACTCTCCGGTTGGACACTCTAATCCATGGTAGGGCTATAACAGCACACCTCAAAGTTCGCTTTTTCCATCTAGATAACCCCACATTGTCACCTTGAGCTCTAGATGGTTCCAACAAACACCACAATTTCATAGAAACATCAAACTCCAAATATAACTCATAACAAGTATTTGTAATCTCTAGCCTGAGTGCCACCATGGTGTGCATGCTGTCACTTTCACACACATGGGGAGAGCAGAGATCTATTAAAGCACTTGAGTAGCAAGGTAGATCTATTTGATTACAAAGCTCATGATCACAATATGATCATGCATAGAGAGAGAGAAGAACACATAGCTACCAGTAGAACCCTTAGCCTTGAGGAAGAACTACTCCCTCATCATCATGGGAATCAGCAACGGCGATGGGGATGGTGGTGGAGATAAATGGAGATGGCTCCGGGGGCAATTCCCTGTCCCGGCAGGGTGCCAGAACAGAGACTTTCTGTCCCCCAAATCTCCTCTTTGGTGGCGGCGGCGCTGTGGAACTTTTTGTCGCTGGAGGCGGTTCGGTTTAGGGTTTTCGTCCCGGAGGCAATATATAGGCGAAGGGGCAAGGTCGGTGGAGTGCCAGGGGGCACACACCACCTGGTGGCACGGCCAAGGGTCACCCACGCCACCATATGGTGTGGCCAGGCCCTGTCCCTCCTCCGTCTCTGCTTTGGGCTCCGTGAGTCTTCCGGTAAAATATCGACTTTGGCTTTTGTCCCATCCAATTCCGAGAATATTCATTTTTTGACTTTTCTGGAACCAAAAACAGTAGAAAACAGGCAACTGGCATGTGGCATCTTGTTAATAGGTTAGTCCAAGAAAGTGTATAAAAATACTCCAAAGTGTGGACAAAACATAAGAAATTAGATATAAAACAAGCATGGAACATCAAAAATTATAGATACGTTTGCAACGTATCAACATCCCCAAGCTTAACTCTTGTTCGTCCTCGAGTAGATAAGTGATAAAAAGAAAGAATAATTTTTGAGGTGACATGCACCATCATAAACTTGATAAAAGTATTTGTAAAACATTGATAGCTGGGGTCATAGTACTTCAACATAACATGAAAGATAAAGTTCTAACAATAAGACATAGCAACTATGTTATAACATGAAAAGTCACAAACAAAAGATTCATGAATAACAATGCTTTGCAAGACGTTTGTTTGTTTCACATAAAGAAAACATAGCATAATGGCATTCAGCTTGTCCCTCATAGAGTAGCAAACATAAATGCATAGGACACCAGCAAAGTTTATAAAGGTGACTAGATATAAATAGTTTAAGAACAAGCAATATCAAAGTTATGCATCAATCAACAAGTCTTGAGACAATGCACATAGAAGTAAGAATGGCCACTATGCTCTCAAAGTAGGTGCATAAATATTGAAGCTGGAGACTCAACATAAAAGTAAAAGAAAGTCCTTCATAGAAGGAAGCAGAGATTCAAGTTTCATAAAGAGCTTCCAAAAATTATGGTACTTATTAGCTCTCAGCTCTCATTGCTCCTATCATAAGCATCTTTTGGTGATTAAAGTTAAAGTGACACAACTAAGAGGATATGCTTGACAAGTTATAAGCCGAAATCTCATGCCCCTTACTTACGAAGACCGAACCTCATTCTACTCAACTTCAGTCACAAGTAAGCTCTTATCATTGTAAGTACAAATGTATCATAGAGAACCGAACCGCCAACGGGGTACCCCCTTGCACATGATACAGGAGCTATCCCATAATAAAAATGACAAGGCAAGCAGACAATGAGCATCTTAGTGATCTTTTTATTTGCTATTTGCATAGGTTTTTATTGAGGATACTTCATAGAGTGCTCATTATGGTTATGCTGCAAGTTTCCACCATGATTAGGCATGGCTTAGGCTAGCTGCCTAGGCGTTTCTCTAACACACATACAAACTCCATGATCTTACAAGTTCCCCTTTTATTTCACACCGCCTGGATCCATAAGCAAAAGAACATGATATCAACGGGGTATAATGTACAAGTGCAATGTTGAAAGCGTTCCCCATGATACATGGTTCTTCTAACTGGAACTTATAAAGCGCAAGCATATACGCAACAAAGATAGACGCAATGGTTCAAGATTATTAAATGCAAGAAAGTAAAGTGTGCCATCAAGTTCGTGAGAGCTTTAATCACTAATTTTCACATAACAAGTTTAATTCGGAAGGTAGATAAAAACATGAATATACTTGGAATAGCAAATGCTAATAGGTAGGTATGGTGGACTCTTTGGAATAACTTGGTTTTAGGAGTTGGATGCATGAGTGGAACTCATACTTGGTTATGGAGGCTAGCAAAAGATTGGGAGCGACCAACTAAGAGAGCCATAATGGCCATAATCATGTAGAGCAACAAAACATCATTAATCAAAGCATAAAGTGATATTGCAAGTCGAAAACTAAAGGATCATAAAGGCTATGGTGACTTGGGATAGTCATAACATGGTGTGAGCATGCGCCAAGTCAACCCAAATAAAGCATCAAAGGAGAATACCACAATACTATGCTTTAATATGCTAAAACAACGCATGATTCTTCCAAGGCACATTAAGCAATCTCAATTGTTTATAACATGTAATTCTACAACAAAGATCACTAAGCATAAAACAAAAACAATATCAAGTATGGCATGACAAAGCATGGTCCACAGTCAAAAACAAGCTCTCTTTACCACTTAAGCATTGACTTTCGTACTCTTTTTCCAATCCAAACCAAACTATTTGAAAACCAATGCATGAAAGAGGGGGTCCAACCAATTTATTCATCAAACTAAGAAAACCAAGCAAACGAAAACCAAAATGAAAAATGAAAAATATGACGCTCCAAGAACAACACAACTGTGCATGAAATAATAAAAATGAAGTGTTTGGAAGAAACCTGAGATTTTTATTGATGAAGAAGGGGATGCCTTGGGCATCCCCAAGCTTTGACGCTTGTACCTCTTGAGTATTTCTTGGGGTGACACGGGGTGGCATACCCAAGCTTGAGCTTTAGTCCATTCTTCATCTCATTACATCATTCTCTCCATACACCTGCAATTTTTCCTTCATACAAAACATCACACAATCTTTATTAGCAACATTAGTGCACTCAAGATAATAAGTCTTTAGGTTCAGTTTCAACACCAATAAAACTTCCATTAAAACACAAGCTACTGTAGCACTTCCCTCAACAAGCTCAATTCCCCAAAAAGAACCCAAAAAGGAATCAACAAGAAGCAAATGCAAATAATGGCAGAAATCTGTCAAAACAGACCAGCAGGTAAAAACCAATTTTTTCGAAAACCTTCTGTTGCTCAAATCGAAATTTGTTGAACTAACGAAAGCTAGATAACAACCTGGGGCAGAAACACAAAATTTCACAGCTCAAACCGACATACAGAGAGTTTACACGAATTTTTACAGTGAAGCACAAAAATTTGTTTCAGGACAACAACTTTCCCAAGCATTACTTCTCTCTCATTAGAGGTTACTCTTGGCACAAAAAGCAAATAAAAAGCATAAGGAGCGGTTATTACTTAAGTAATAAATTCCAAGACTCATCTAAAACTTTTGGGTTATGTCCCAATAAGTACTTTTCTTTAACGCCTTTAAGTTAGGCTTGATAGTTTGAGAAGATGCTCACATAAGAAATATGAATTGATGTAAAAGAGAGCATCAAGAAGAAAATTCAAAGCATATTTAAGTCTAACCCACTTCCTATGCATAGGAATCTTGTAAAGAAACAAGTCATGAAAGCACAAAGCAACAAGCATAGTAAAGCAAAACAAGTGCAACTTCAAGACTTTCAACATAAAGAGGGGAAACTTAATATTATTGAGATACATAAAACCATGTTTCCCTCTCTTATAATAACTTTCAATAGCATCATGACTAAAATTAACAATATAACTATGACATAAAACATTCTTATCATGAGCCACATGCATAAAAGAATTATTACTCTCCACATAAACATAGTCATTCTTATTAATTGTAGTGGGAGCAAAATCAACAAAATAGCTATCATTATTATTCTCATCACCATAATCATCAAATATAGGAGGCATATTGTAGTCATAGTTAATTTTATCCTCAATAGTAGGTGGACTGAAAATATCATATTCATCATTGTAATCATCATATATTAGAGGCATACTATCATCAAAGTAAACTTTCTCCTCCATGCTTGGGGGACTAAAAAGATCATTTTCATCAAAACCAGCTTCCCCAAGCTTAGACTTTTCCATAGCATTAGCAATAATGGTGTTCAAAGAATTCATACTAATAACATTGCTATTAGCATGCAAATAAAGTTTCATAGGTTTTTTAATTTTCTCTTCAAACACGTCATGTCCTAACTCAAGATAAATACTATAAAGCTCTCTAATTTTTTTGTTCTTTTCCATTAAGCCTAACTAGTGAAAATAAAAACAAGAAAACAAAAAGATTTAATTGCAGAATCTAAAGGAAATAACTTCAAGCACTCACACACCAGCAACAGTACTAGAATATAGCTTAGTAGCTAGAGGATGTGAGTACCTTTTACCTTACGTCCCCGGCAACGGCGCCAGAAAATAGCTTGATGTCTACGCACTTCTATTCTTGTAGACAGTTGTTGGGCCTCCAAGTGCAGAGGTTTGTAGAATAGCAGCAAGTTTCCGTTAAGTGGATTACCCAATGTTTATCGAACTCAGGGAGGAAGTGGTCAAAGGTATCCCCTCTCAAGCAATTGTATCCCCAACACACCCAATACACTTGTTAGGTGTATAGGTGCACTAGTTTGGCGAAGAGATAGTGAAATACAAGTGGTATGGATATAAGACAACGGTGCTAGAAAATAGCTTGATGGCGTGGAAGAGACTAAAGGCAAACTGAAATAAAGATGGAAGCTAGCAAACATGTAACATATCTAGTTGCAAACAGTGTTTCAATACTTAGAAATAAACCCGGAATTGGATTAGAGTCCAAGTCCAACACACGCGTGTCCAGCTAAAGTCCATTTAAATACGAGTCCAGTCCAAATCCTGTCCATAATTTGTTGCATAGTGTCCAAGTCCATCCAATCCAAACATCTGAAACATATGGATATCCAACGTCCATTGGACCTGTAATTGTTACGCAATACACGAAGAAATCCAAGTAAAAAAAACCAGGTCGTCTTCCTTAGCGAGACAAGAGGAAAAAAATGCATCCCCTACCTCCCGCACCCGCACGGATCCCCTGCATTCTTCTATTCTAGCGCGCCTCCCCACCGCCACCCAGGGACCCCGCCTCCCTTGTCCCCCCCAGGTCCTCTCCCCCCGCTCTCCCGAAGCTCCGTTGCTGCCACGGCAGCAAATGGAGGCGTCACGTCGCAGTCGCTGCGGGTGCGCACTCCCCGAGGGCCTGCGGTGGCGCTTTCTCGCTAAGGGAAGACCACGTTGAGGGTGGACATGGCACTGGCGAGGTCCTCGCGGGCGGTACTGTCGAGAGCGGAGCTGCCTGGAATTTGGACTTGAGGTCAGCGGCAGCCAGGGGATTGAGACTATCCAGGATTCAGAGGAGGAGAATAAAGCGCGGTGGAGCAATTGGATGAGCGGCGAATTTATCCGGCGAACAGAGGGTGCGGGATATTGGGGATGGAGTGGTGGTTGCCTGTGTTCCGTCCCATACATGAGAGGCAACACATGTCCATTGGATAATGGACCGTCCAACTATGAGGTCCAAGTTTATGCGATGATATTGGACCTAATGTCCAGTTGATGTCCAAGTCCAATGAAGTCCAGTCCACTTAGATGTAGTTTATTACAGGTCCAAAGTCCATGGATTTTAGAGATCCAGTTCCAGATTTACTTAGAAACAAGGCCTAGGGATAATACTTTCACTAGTGAATACTCTCATATAAATATCTTCTCTTTATGATACTACTCTGAACTACTCTCCGGTTGGACACTCTAATCCATGGTAGGGCTATAATAGCACACCTCAAAGTTTGCTTTTCCCATCTAGATAACCCCACACTGTCACCTTGAGCTCTAGATGGTTCCAACAAACACCACAATTTCATAGAAACATCCAACTCCAAATATAACTCATAACAAGTATTTGTAATCTCTAGCCTAAGTGCCACCATGGTGTGCACGTTGTCACTTTCACACACATGGGGAGAGCAGAGATCTATTAAAGCACTTGAGTAGCAAGGTAGATCTACTTGATTACAAAGCTCATGATCACAATATGATCATGCATAGAGAGAGATATGAACACATAAATAACAAGTAGAACCCTTAGCCTCGAGGAAGAACTACTCCCTCATCATCATGGGAATCAACAACGGTGACGGAGATGGTGGTGGAGATCGATGGAGATGGCTCCGGGGGAAATTCCCCGTCCCGGTAGGGTGCCGGAACAGAGACTTTCTATCCCATGAATCTCCTCTTCGGTGGCGGCGGTGCTACGGAACTTTTCATGGCTAGAGGCTGTTCGGTTTAGGGTTTTCGTCCTGGAGGCAATATATAGTCGAAGGGGCAAGGTCGGTGGAGTGCCAGGGGGCCCACACCACCTGGTGGCACGACCAGGGGTCACCCGCGCCACCATATGGTGTGGCCAGGCCCTGGCCCACCTCTGTATCTACTTTGGACTCCGTGAGTCTTCCGATAAAATTGAAGGGTTTCGCAGCATAGTAAATCAAAATTTTCTACGGAAGCGAACAGAGGGAAAGCCAAGATCTAATCTAGGATATGCAAACAACGAGAGAGATTGGATTAGATCTTCATACCCTTGAAGATTCAACAAATGAACGCTCGTAACGTGGGTGATGTAGTCGTACTCGCTTCTCCTCCTCGCGATCCGATCCGATCTAGCACCACAAGTGGCGGTGCCTCCGTGAGATGCACACGTGCGGCACCTCGACGTCTCCTCCTTCCTCGGACCAGCAAGTATGGTGGAGATATAGATTGGATCTACAGCACGACGGCGTGGTGTATATGGTGGAGAATTTCTGCCGCAGGGTTTCGCCTACAAACAGTCGGGAGGGAGAGAGGAAGGGCAGCAGGGCAACTGGGTTTGGAGGAAGGTGTAAGGGTGTGTGAGGGGGGGTGCACCAGCCCTCTATATATAGAGGGAGGTGCGGCCAGCCCTAGCCTCTCCTCCAAGCCTATCTCTAGTTTAAACAATTTAAACTCTCCCTTATCTAGAAATCCTATCTTATCTTATCTCTAGTTTAAACGATTTAAACTCTCTAGGATCGGCTGGGCCCTATGGGGCCTTGTGCCCCTGGCCCAATGCGGCCAGGACACCCCCTCATAGGCCCATTCCCCCTCCCGGAAGGTGGGACCACGTTGGCCCCCTTCCGGAAGGTTCTAGAAGCTTCCGGTACAATACCGATTAATCCGGAACAATTCCGAACTCCAAAAACTGCACTGCCTTATATGAATCTTATTCTCCGGACCATTCCGGAACCTCTCGTGATGTCCCGGATCCCATCCGAGACTCCGAACAAAAATTCATAAAACAATTATCCAATCTATCCTAGCGTCGAGACACGTTAAGTGTGTGACCCTGCGGGTTCGAGAATATGCAGACATGATCTTCTATCAATAATCAACAGCGGGGTCTGGGCACCCATATTGACTCCCACACATTCATCGATGATCATATCGTATGAACCACGATGCCAGGATTCAATCAATCCCATATATATATTCCCTTCGTCTCGTGATATTTTACTTGCCCGAGATTCGATCGTCGGTATCGTCATACCTAGTTCAATCTCGTTCACAGCAAGTACTTTACTCGTTCCGTAATCCGATATCACTTTGTGATTAACTCCTTAACTACATGCTTGCAAGCGGTGTTGATATCGATTACCGAGTGGGCCCGAAGTATATCTCTCCGACTTGGGAGGGACAAATCCCATCTCGATACATACAACCCAACAGATACTTTCCGATTACCTGAGAGACACCTTTATGATCACCCTCTCATAGGATGACGTTTGATGACCTCAAAGCTTTCTTCCGATACCAGGGAGTTGTATTATCTCATGGTCTAAGGAATACAATATTTGACATAAGAAAAACTTCGCAAAGACGAACACGATGACACGATCTAATTGCTTCGCTTAGTTTGGGTCTGTCCACCATATCATTCTCCCAATGATATGATCTCATTATCAATTGACAACTCATGTCTATGGTTAGGAAACCTTAACCATCATTGATCAATGAGCTAGTCCATAGAGGCGTACTAGGGACACGGTGTTGTTCACAAACCACACAAGTATTAATGTTTCCGCTTAATACAATTCTAGCATGGAATATAAACTTTATCATGAACAAGAATTATAATAATAACATCTTTATTATTGCCTCTAGGGCATAATTCCAACAAAAATATCGACTTTGGCTTTTGTCCCGTCCAATTCCGAGAATATTCATTTTCTGACTTTCTTGGAACCAAAAACAGCAGAAAACAGGCAACTGGCACTGTGGCATCTTCTTAATAGGTTAGTCCAAGAAAGTGTATGAAAATACTCCAAAGTGTGGACAAACCATAAGAAAGTAGATATAAAACAAGCATGTAACATAAAAAATTATAGATACGTTTGCAATGTATCAGTGGGCTAGGCTCGAGCCTGGTTTTGAAGCCCGGCTATCGGGCCGGGCTGGGCTCGGGCCTGGAAAATGTGCAGGTGGGCTTTGTGCGGTCCGGCTCAAGCCCAGCCCGGCCCGAAAAATGCCCAGGTATACCGTCAGCTGCCGTACTTTGTCGAATGTGCGACCAACACTCCCTATGGGAGTAGCCCCTGGGTCCGTAGTCAAATTGTTGATTCGAAAGGAGTCGAAGCATGCCATCTCAAGTCATATAACTGTTAGGCTATACACTGGACCCAGAATTTCTTAGGATGTGCGACCGCGCTCCTGTTAGGAGTGGCCCCCGAGTGTTTGATTGGGTCATAGACTCAAACAAAAGTTGAGTATTTGCAGGCAGTCGAAGAAAGAGCCGTTGTCGGCTCTGTCACTCTGCTGAGAGTGTGAGCAATGATGACGTCATTGATGACGAGCGGTGAGCTCAACCGTCAGTGTGAATAGTGTGATCAGACCTGATGTTGTGGTCCCCCAAAAGCTAACCAGGATTTGACTAGTCACTGTGTAAATTTGGGTATTAACCGCGTCTCCTCGATTTCCGTGCATAGTGGAGATCATGCGATGACAATTTGTTTTTCACACCACCATGTGTCTGCGCCGATGCCTACCACGTGTCAGAAGGTGGGATTTGACCGCTGAGATTGTGCATCTTCCCTGTTAAGTAACAGGTTGATGTAGTAAAAAATTCCCCATCTTCATCTTCGTCTTTCTTGCTCCCTCGTATCCGCTCCTCTGCACACCATGCTCTTTCTCTTTTAGCTACATCTTGCACTAGACGTGCTTCGTGTTTTGAAAGTTTGTTCTTGCGGTCCTAGGTGGAGGAGGTGTGATGTGATGATGGGGAAAGGCAAGAAGACCACTAGCACTGGATCGAGAGTCGTCGTCACCCCAGGAAGAAGGCTACTGGGACCCGTATCACCAATGGTGCATGGCAGCGCTCCTTGGTGAGGGCTTCCGACCTATGGCTGCTCTGCCAAGCCAGCCTGATTCCCACGGATGAGACCGATTGCAAGATTCCTGGTGCCAAGGTAATCCACGATCCTCCTGCTGGATTTCGGGTGATGTTCGTTGTCTTTGTCCTTCAAGGACTTTCTCTCTGCCTCCACGAGTTTGTGTGTGGTTTGCTTTTTCTATAAGGGATTCAGCTGCACCAGATGTCTCCCAATTCAATTCTTCATATCACTAGTTTTATCACCCTCTATGTGTGTTGGCTTAGAATTGAGCCGTACTTCGGGCTCTTCAAGAAGATATATGGATTGAAGAGGGAGTCAGGTTTTGGGTCTATAATGTATGAGGTTGGTGGGTGTGGCATATCCGTTCTCTCATGCGTGCAGTACTTCAGCTTCAAATTTGGCGTCACTGCTCAAAGATGGAGGTACAAGTGGTTCTACATCTGCAACCAGAAGGTGGCAGACCAGAAGTACGGCATGACCCTGTTTTATGCGAGTGTAGAGACGAAGAAGAAGCAATCCTGGAAGAATGATGTTCTTTTAGGTGAAACTGTAGAAGTTCAAGCTTTGTACCAGCGGGTGCTGAATCTGCAACTGGTCCGTGACAAAGAGGTCACAGGCGTCGACATCATCTGAACCTTCTTGTGATGTTGAGTACAGCCTCTATAGGTTAGAGGGTATCCAATGTTCCTTTGGGCTCGCACCTCTGATCTGACCCTTACCTCTCCAGAAGATCCGTCGTCCATGTAGCTAGAGAGGAAAAGTAGGTCTTTGACCAAACTAACTTCTGCCGAGGCTCTCCCTGCAGATACATCGACTGTGTTGTTTAGTGCCACCAACCCCGTTCCAGAGGTAACGTCCTTGCTAGTATTTTCTCTATCTATGATTACTTGGTGGAAACTTGATGGTGCTATTGTTTCTCTTGTAGGATTCACTACAAGTAATGTTTTCTTTTGCAACGACTTGGTCTGACGGTCGTCGTAGAAGGCGCGTCTTCCGCTATGAAATTCTTGGCTCGACCATGGCTGATGAAAAACTTTTTTTCTGGTTTCGTGGCCCTCTACTATGACGGAACCACTAAAAATGTGGAGGAAGCTCGGCTGGCATGTGGCAGAAGCAAGATTTTTGTTTCCTCGCACGATGTTGACTCGCCGAAGTCTTTTGAGACGTGTAGGTCCCGAACATTAGTGTCTGTAGCAAACCATACTTTTCGGTCGTGCCTCCCTGATTTGAACTCGATAACGTTGCTCGATGCGTCTGCCATTTAGTCAGGCTACTAGGACCTACATGTCAGCCTCTCATTAGAAGAATCGTGTGTATGATGGATTTTTTTCCTTCACTCGCGCTATTCTGTTCTAAACTTGATAGCGTTTCTCGATGCATCTGCCGTTTAATCAAGCTGCTGGGGCCCACATTTCATCCTCTCATTAGAAGAGACATGTGTATGATGGAATTTTTCCCTTGGCTATTGCCTCCCTGATTTCAACTCAATAACGTTGCTCGATCTATCTGCCGTTTAGTCACGCTGCCAGGTCCCTCATGTCAACCTCACATTAGAAGAATCATGTGTATGATGGAAAAAAAATATTCGCTCACGCTACCATATTCCGAACTTCATAGCGTTGCTCGATGCATCTACCATTTAATCAAACTCTTGGACCCCACATGTCATCCTCTTATTAGAAGAAACATGTGTATGATAGAATTTTTTCCCTCGGTTGTGCCTCCATGTTCCAAACTTGATAGCGTTGCTCGTTGCATCCACCATTTAATCACGCTGCTACCCCCACATGTCATCCACTCATTAGAAGAAACGTGTGTATGATGGATTTTTGCCCTCAGTGTTTCGAACTTGATAGCTTTTCTCGATGCATCGGCCATTTTTTAGGCTGCTCAGTGATAAATTTCTCTTGAACTAAATGCCATTTCAGAGGTATATGAGTGCCTCTTCTTGTAAAACAGTGTCGTCGGTGTGAGTGTCCATAAAGAAAGTGCGAAGAATATTGGATCTGAATGCCACAAGCCAAGTTTTCACACATATACAGTGGATCAACAGCATGTTGTACTTGCGATTCCTATGTTTTATGAGTTTTCAAGCTTCCTAGCTAACTCCGCCCACTTGAATGACTTCGTGTTGATGTATCGAAATAAGGTCAAATTTGAACTACAAGTAATAAAATGTAGGTTGCTTTGAAAGTTTTATGAAAAAGCTTTTAGAGGTACCCATCGAGCAGTCAATTAATATATCAAAAACCACAAAGAGTTTTGATGACTGGTTTGACCTCTAGCTAATATTTTGCATCTTGAAAATTTTGAACCACTTTTGAAAACGATCACATGAAACAGGGAGATAGGGGAAATGATTTTTCTATTCTCTATGGGAAACCCACAAGCTTGAGGTGCACCTTAGGCTTAAAGATAAATTCATTTTCTCCACAATGTATAAGGTGAACCTTAGCATATGCCACATAATATGCCTTAAAGTGTGCTTTTTTACACATTGCAGATGCCCTTATTAAGGAAAAAACATATATGTATCTTATCTTACCACTATATAGTGTACGAATGACTTTGAATATTGACCGTTGGATCAAGACTCATGAATTCCAACATTTCCAACCGTTGGATCTTCTTTTCCATTCTAGCATCTAGAAGATTCTATTGATAGCCTTCATCACAATGAATGCTATGCACAAAACTCAAAACACACTTCTCCATCATTATAGAATCTTCTCCCTCGTTTCTCTAGACCATGTTACCAAAATTTTCAAGTTTTAGATAGCTAATGATCGTTGACTTCTACATGATATACAAAGTACAAGAAACAAATATACACCCATACTTTATAAATGTTGATCAACTTTTTTTTGCTTTACCTATTATAATTTTATATAGTCTTGATATGTTAGATGTCTATTATCCGAGTCTCACATGCAGGGCACGTGCAACTTACTAGTAGTACACTAGTAGTAGGAGTATATTTCTTTGCTTAGACATATGCTCACATCTGTCCACGCGATGTAAATGCTAATAGAATAAAACATTGGCAGGGGAAGAGGGAAGCAGCGAAGAGGAGTTCAAGGCGGTTCCATGTCAGCGCAAAGTTATGATGGTTCCTAACACGAGGTACTCTTGCGGTCACAGTGTACACTCTACTAGTAGTAAATTTCAGGACCTATGCACGCAAAACAAATCGTGTGTTTTCTCGCTCCTTCACTCTCCTCCATCTCTCCTCCCCTTTCCGCTCGAGCACCAACCCGGTTGATCTCTCCCTCGTCCACAACGTGGCGCTGCGCACGTGTGCCTTGGTACGGCGGCTCTGTGTCTCTGACGTGTTTGGCAACCACATGTTGGTGTGGAGTAGGGATGAGGAGTACATAGGAAGGAAACCACTTTGGTCCTTGGCGGCACAAAAAATTAAACTTTTCCTGTTTTCAAAATTTTCACATGCTTCCCAAACATCAAAAGAGAAGGTTATTCAAAAGATCGGCCATTCGTAGTACTGTATACTTCTTATCTTATCTTTATCTTGTCTTATCTCTTACAATACTATACCACTGTATAGTGTACAGAACATTGACCGTTGGATGAAGACTGGCAAATCCAAACATTGCTAACCGTTGGATATTCTTTTCCATTCTTTAGCACGATAAACGCTAGTACGCGCAAACCTCAAAACACACTCCAAAGTTAAAAGAAAATGCCACCGCCCAATTATTAGACAGAGTAAACCATGTGGTTATAATTCCAATGTTTTTAGTACTAGGATTTTTCAAGCTTCCTAGCTAACTTCGCACACTTTAGTGGATTTAATGAAATAAAGAAAAAAAAACAAAAGATTTATGCATGATGACCTATCATGTCGTGTGCACTGCATGCCATGAAAACGGTAACCATGGAAAGTAATACGCGTAAGAGGACGCCACATGAAAGTATTTGGCTTGTTATAATTTCTTTGTTTTATGTCCATGTCTTCAAAACATTATCAAATTTGTAGGCATGAAGTTACTTGCCTTTTTCAAAACTCGTGCTGGTTCTTGGTATATTAACATCGTTGGTACCTTCAAATGACATTTGTAAAATTTAAGAGCAAACCCTATCATGCTTACTTGTAGTTCATATCTGACCTAATTTCGTTAAATTGCCATAAAGTCCATGGGAGAAATTAGCTAGGAAGCTTGAAAAATGCTAAAACTAGGGAATTGTAAGAAAAGCATTGTCCACTTTGTCTGAAATGTGGGGTGGTGGCATTTTTACAACAAGAGGGTGGGCCTAGAAGGAGCAAGCTCTAGTGAACAACTTAACACGGCTAGTCAAAGTGCATGTTACATCAATTAAGGACCTAAAAAGGAGAAAATTACATCCAAGTCCACATATTTAATACAAAGGTCCCTGAAAATAAGCATAGAAAAGAAGTCGGGTCTGGATCTCATTCTCCACCCACTAGCCGAGGCATAATCTTCATACGGATCGGAGTACTAAAACTTGTACTTGCTTAACAAAGGAAATCAGTGTGGTTCTCACTCATGCAGCCTTACAGTGTGCTACTCCTCCTCTATGCAAGGAAAATAAATTGTGTATTACTCTCTCCTTTGCTGCATCACATCCATCCTCCAGCTGATCTCTCCCTCGTCCACAGCGTGGCGCTGCGCATGTTTGCCATGGTACTACGGCAACTTTGTGTCTATCTCTTTTTTTATAACTTTGCTCTGACATCGAACCTCCTTCAACACCTCTTCGCTGCTGTCCTCTCAGGCTGCCTTATCTAACCCCATAATCTCTTCTATAGTGGCTCTTCATTTTCCCCCTCCATTTCGATCCATCTTTTTCCTAGTACTACTATTTGCTTTACGGAAAACAATGTTAAAAATCCTATCACTTGGAAAATTGAGATCGTCTTTTTTCATAATACTTCTTGGAAACTCCCTATGGCGCCCCGCAAAACCACTACTAGAAAATCGCGTTGTTTTTGTGCATTGCATCATCATGACCGCATGCTCATGTCATCATGCCACATTGCATTTGAGCATCATCATCATCGTGCATTTGTTTGTCTGAAACTATTTTCGAAAAACATATTTTTGTTCTCTAAATACCCCGCCTTTATTTCAAATCCAAAACCCGGGTCTCCGGATTATTTCGTTTTGTCTAACCACGGTTTGTAAAAGCCCCGTTTGAAATAAATAAAATGTTTAAATATTTTTAGGGGGCAGCCGTACCGGGCCGATCCGACCCAGTCGGCCACCCCCAGTACAAAAATCAGAAACCCTAAACCCTTTTTCCTACCTAACCCTATCCTACCCAGCCCCCCCTCCACATCACCCCACCCAATAGCCAATCGCCACCTCACCCTCGCCCTACCCTCCCTCCAACCACAGTCGCCACCTCGGCACAGACTGGCAGCGTCCCACCTCACCTGGTACCACCCTGCTGCCCCTAGACCCACCTGGGCACGCGTCCCGCGGCCACCTCCTCGCCCGACCCTACCACTCCCCACCCCGCGACCCCGGGGCCCACCTGGCCAGCCCCCACCTGCGCCCGACAACCTCCCTCGATCCCTTCCCCCCTGGTCGCCCCGCTCCCGCCCACGTGAGGCAGACCCCGCCCCCGCTCGGCCCCGCCTCCCCGCGTTCCTCTCCTTCCTCTCTCCAACCTTCCGCCGCCCCTGCTCGATCTCCTCCGGCGCCCCGTCTTCCCTCGGCGCCAGTGCCGTCCTCGGCCTCCCCTAGATCCACCGAGCCCCGCGTCCTCTCTCCGCCTGGCTCCTCCCCCCGAGCACACAGCGGCTCCGCTCCCTCGCTGCTCTCCCCGCGCGCGACCGGCCGCGCCTCCCTCTCCCTCCGCGGTCGCCCCGTCGACCTCCTCTGCCGCCCGACCTCCTTCCCCTCTGGCGCTCCCCGCCGCCGGAGCCCCTGCGCGTCGCCGCCGGCCAACCTCCTCCGTCGCCGTCCGCGCCTGGCCGCTCAGGCCGCCCTCTCGCCTTCCTCGTCCCGCCGCGGCAGCTCTGGCCGCCTGCGCGAGCCCCTGCTCCGCCTCGAGCTCGCCCGGCCTCGTCCACCGCGTGGTGCCTCGCGCTGGCCGCCCCCGCTCCTCGTCGCCCGACCTCGGTCCCCCTCGCGCCTGGCCGCCGTCTGCCGCCGGATTCCTCTCTCCCCTCCCGCTGCCTCTGTTCGCCGCCCCGTGCTCGTTTCCGCGGGCCCCGCCTTCTCGTCGTCCGTGTCCGGCCACCACTGCGTCCAGGCGGTGCCTCCTGTCTCTGTCGATGCTTGTGCTGTGCCTCTGTTCGTTCTTGTGCTGGTACACGTTTGGGCTATAGCACGTTTGGACCTGTACTTCTTTTGTCATGTCTGTTAGCTTGTAACCTTGCCAAGATCTCCGATGGGGGGTACGGGACAAGATCGAACCTAGATTGGTGTGACCCGTATGCCATCGGCCAAGTTCGCCACCGAGGAAGAGACGATCGACATGATCTCCAACACGGGATGCAGAGCGCATCGACACGGACCCGAAGACCCGAAACGCCAAGTACGCCGATACGGATCCGACAAGATCTACGTCATGAAATCGAAGGACGCCGGACGCCACGATCTTCTTCCCGGAACCGAAGACCGCAGAACCCCAAGGTCGTCGACATGGAACTGACAAGGTCTACTACATGGATTCGAAGACCGATCCCGGCGCGCCTGAACCCCGTCGAACACCAAGACCCTCGGAATCGCCAAGTTCTTCCTCTCGGATCCGAGGACACCAAGACCCCGGTGCGACAAGTACTCCTTCCCGGACGCCAAGTTCGCCGAGAACCCGGATGCCAAGGTCGCCGACACAGAACGACAAGACCTCCTTCCCGCACCGATGCCGCCGACGTCGCACGCCAAGTTCTTCTTCCCGAACTCCAAGACCGACCCGATACGAGGACCTGACAAGATCTTCGCGACGACAAGATCGACACCGACTAGGGAGAATCTGATGATCCTCCAACGCCAGACCAAGTCCTTCGACCTCCGATCCCGATCCCCGTCGAACCCTGAGACCGGACCCGAACCCCTCCGGAACCCAAGATCTTCTAAACCCAGATGTGTGACCCTAAGCCTCTATTTTTATAATATGACATATACCTATCGCATATTAAATTGTTCATGCATGCATACCTGTTTGGGTTTGGGGGCATTATGCCGATTCACCTCATAATTAAATATGGAGACCATATGCGGACATTTCTAGTCTCATATTGGTTCCATTTAAATTTGTGTAGCGCACCGGTGATATAATTTTGCCTTGTTAAGACAACATTTAAATTGCAGGCCATCTAAATAACTTGAACCATCTAGATAATTGTCGGGACCCCGGTTCCGCTTAATATGACCTAATCGCATCGCACCTTTGCCATGTCATACATCATACATGCATCATGCCCGATCTTCTGTCAAAGTATTAAATAGTGCATCCGGTGTTTGTGCTAGTGTTTTGCTTCTTCACGGACTAGGCCGATGAGTTGATGCGAGTGTCGATCCGATCTTCGGATAAACCTTCGGCAATGTTTTTCAGGCGAGCACCTCCCCCTTTCTACCTATCTTACTTTTATAGTCTTTATTCCCTCCTGTTGATCTATTGCTATCTATGTTGCGATGCTCTAGTTTTTCGTGCCCGTGGTATCCCTTGTAGCCATATATTGCCTTGGACAAATGCTATTACCTGTTGTTTGGTAGATAGTTGGACTTGCGCGTCGTAGTCGCTTGCTCAAGTGCTGTTGCGTGTCGTCCAGTACCACAGTTGTTGGAGTATTGCCGCATGTTTAATGTTGGAGATGATCATGGCTTTATTTATTGTTTAATAACTAAAATTGAAGTAGGTAAATGCAGAGGCACCGGTGGGTGATAGACAATATTTGGTTTCCGACCGCTCACTGGTGTCCCGTAGGACCCCGAGTTCTTGACACCTGTTCCGAGATCGAGCGCGCTAACCACAGGTGGGGTGTGTGGGCACCCCCATCGATTAGTACCTGATTTCAAAGTATTGTACCGGGGGCCACAAGTAGTTTGGGGCTTTATTACTATCCTGTACTTATGCCATGCTTTACTGCTTTATTTAAATTGTGCGAGGTACTGCACACTGTACTGTTTAGGATTGCGGAGTGTTTTCAAGGTATCGACAAGCCCAGTCACACTTTCGGGTTCCCAGTCGTTTACAGCCATTGGTGCAAATCCTGAGTCCGTCTCGGAGACCGGCCGACTTCGTTGCGGGTAGCTTAGTGGGGTGGCCCCCATGTACTTGCTTTGGATCTGGGAAACGTCATGACTTAGGCCCCGCCGACATACCGATGGGTGTATGTTAACTGATCTGGCAAAAAGGGTCGAAGTGCGTGTGGATACTTTGGTGCACCCCTGCAAGGTTAAATCTTTTCAAAAAGCCGTGTCCGCGGTTATGGACGACTTGGAGCACAGTTCTCGATCATAGACAACTATAACTAAAGTTTACTGTTATAAATTGACTTGTTTCCGGTATGACTAGTAATCAGCTCCACTACAACGGAATGGCTAAATAAAAGTACCAACAACTGCTGGGTTTTGGGATATCTCATGCTTATTGTATCTGACTAGTAAGTGTTGCAACTACAACGGAATGATTAACTAAAATTGCCCACTGCTTATTATATCAGGATGACTCATGCTATCTATATTTGACTAGTAATGGCCGCAACTATAACGGAATGAATAAAACTGCCAACTGTGTGAGTTCCTCGGTTGACTTCCTCGTTTGGTCTCGAGGGGGAAATACCAGGATGGGTATGTTTGGTGGTAGAATAAGGATGGTTTCGAATAGGTCTTTCTTATCCCTCTCTGATAGCCGACAGTTGTATCGAGTCTCTATAGGTTGTTTAGTGCATGCCGCGCTGCCGCGTCAGTCCACCATACCTATGTAGGCGAGGACCGCCGAATTCTAGTCTCGCCGTGTACTGGCCTCAGTACTGACGCTCCTCTTTTTCCTTTGCCCTTTGTCGGCACCCCTTTGTTTTAGCAGGTTTCGACGTCGTTAGCAGGGTTACCCTTCCGGCTTGGCCTGGGCAGGGTTATGGATGCCATTGGTTATTCTTCAGGGCTCTTAGCTCAATTTGCATCTTGTCCGTACTCGGACGCCGTATCGTTTTCAAGGTGATTTGGATCTTTGTATGTTATATCTGTATTCTTGACTCTTTGAGTCGCTGTTGTATATATATCTGTTCTGTGGGTCCCATTGAGGACTGTTGTGTAATGTTATTACTTCGTTTTCCACCCGCACGAAAGTGCCTGGTGGGCACCTTTGAATCGTTTCTATGCGGGTTTGGCGGGATTCGCTAAAACTTGCATATGGCCGATTCTGGGGGTGTTACAGAGTGGTATCAGAGCTCAGCAGTTACGATACCCCACAAGTCCAGCCTGTAGGATAACCTAGCTAACGGCCGAAGTAGAGTGTCAAAACTATTTTTGCAAAATCGGTTGGATAGTTCTGATTAGGTCTGATTTTACTTCTTACCCCTCTGCTGCTCTCCTCTCACCTCTGCGTGTTTTGAATCCGCTCTTTTCTCTCTCTTCGAGTCCAGGAATTCTCGTGGTTGGGTTCCATCGTACCTTCAGGGTCTCGCTTCCTCCTTGGTAACGGTGTTCTACCATCCGGTGTTCATGATATCTGAGGAATCCGTCTTCTGTGGTACCATTCTTTGTTCCTTGTTTGTGCCTTCCGTTGTTTTCCGACGCGACGACATCATCTACGCTAGATCCGATGTAGAGTCTGCATCACTCCTTTGTTTCTGAACCTCGATTGTCGAGATCTTCAGTCTGATTCCGAGAATGGTTGCACGCTTTTTCTACTGATTGTGCAGAGTAATAGTTTGGGTGCGTGATGGATTGGCCCCCATGCCGACTACCCCTTCTATTCGCTTTTGTACAGTAAAGTGGATGAGAATGCATCGGTTCCCTCTTTCTATCGAAGCTAGAGGTGGCTTTATTTGTTGATACCTCTACCTTCGACCTTTTGTTCCCGGAGTGTTCTCTCGATGATCACGGACAACGACCTCTTGTTAGTGGTGTCCCGAGGATCTACACGAAGCGAGAAGATGCAGATCGCCGACCTTCCTTCCGGTACCATGAGGCGGATCTCGAGGGCGAGATCCATTGTTAGTGGTGTCGAATTGTGGCGCCCCGCAAAACCACTACTAGAAAATCGCGTTGTTTTTGTGCATTGCATCATCATGACCGCATGCTCATGTCATCATGCCACATTGCATTTGAGCATCGTCATCATCGTGCATTTGTTTGTCTGAAACTATTTTCGAAAAACATATTTTTGTTCTCTAAATACCCCGCCTTTATTTCAAATCCAAAACCCGGGTCTCCGGATTATTTTGTTTTGTCTAACCACGGTTTGCAAAAGCCCCGTTTGAAATAAATAAAATGTTTAATTATTTTTAGGGGGCAGCCGTACCGGGCCGATCCGACCCAGTCGGCCACCCCCAGTACAAAAATCAGAAACCCTAAACCCTTTTTCCTACCTAACCCTATCCTACCCAGCCCCCCCTCCACATCACCCCACCCAATAGCCAATCGCCACCTCACCCTCGCCCTACCCTCCCTCCAACCCTGGTACGCCACCTCAGCCTGGACAGACGCGTCCCACCTCACCTGGTACCACCCTGCTGCCCCTAGACCCACCTGGGCACGCGTCCCGCGGCCACCTCCTCGCCCGACCCCACCACTCCCCACCCCGCGACCCCGGGGCCCACCTGGCCAGCCCCCACCTGCGCCCGACAACCTCCCTCGATCCCTTCCCCCTGGTCGCCCCGCTCCCGCCCACGTGAGGCAGACCCCGCCCTCGCTCGGCCCCGCCTCCCCGCGTTCCTCTCCTTCCTCTCTCCAACCTTCCGCCGCCCCTGCTCGATCTCCTCTGGCACCCCGTCTTCCCTCGGCGCCAGTGCCGTCCTCGGCCTCCCCTAGATCCACCGAGCCCCGCGTCCTCTCTCCGCCTGGCTCCTCCCCCCGAGCACATCTCCGGCCCGCGCCTCCTCCCGCGTCCGTCGCCTTGCCCTGCGGCCGCCCCGGCACGCCGCCGCCGGCGAGCCCGCCTCCGGCCAGCGGCTCCGCTCCCTCGCTGCTCTCCCCGCGCGCGACCGGCCAAGGCCCCTCTCCTCCGCGGTCTCCCCCGACCTCCTTCGCTGTCTGACCTCCTTCCCTCTCAAGGCTCGCCGCCGGAGCCCTGCCGCCGCTGCCAACCTCCTCCGTCGCGCCTGGCCGCTCAGGCCGCCCTCTCGCCTTCCTCGTCCCGCCGCGGCAGCTCTGGCCGCCTGCGCGAGCCCCTGCTCCGCCTCGAGCTCGCCCGGCCTCGTCCACCGCGTGGTGCCTCGCGCTGGCCGCCCCCGCTCCTCGTCGCCCGACCTCGGTCCCCCTCGCGCCTGGCCGCCGTCTGCCGCCGGATTCCTCTCTCCCCTCCCGCTGCCTCTGTTCGCCGCCCCGTGCTCGTTTCCGCGGGCCCCGCCTTCTCGTCGTCCGTGTCCGGCCACCACTGCGTCCAGGCGGTGCCTCCTGTCTCTGTCGATGCTTGTGCTGTGCCTCTGTTCGTTCTTGTGCTGGTACACGTTTGGGCTATAGCACGTTTGGACCTGTACTTCTTTTGTCATGTCTGTTAGCTTGTAACCTTGCCAAGATCTCCGATGGGGGGTACGGGACAAGATCGAACCTAGATTGGTGTGACCCGTATGCCATCGGCCAAGTTCGCCACCGAGGAAGAGACGATCAACATGATCTCCAACACGGTATGCAGAGCGCATCGACATGGACCCGAAGACCGAAAGCGCCAAATGCCGATACGGATCCGACAAGATCTACGTCATGAAATCGAAGGACGCCGGACGCCACGATCTTCTTCCCAGGACCGAAGACCGCAGAACCCCAAGGTCGTCGACATGGAACTGACAAGGTCTACTACATGGATTCGAAGACCGATCCCGGCGCGCCCGAACCCCGTCGAACACCAAGACCCTCGGAATCGCCAAGTTCTTCCTCTCGGATCCGAGGACACCGAGACCCCGGTGCGACAAGTACTCCTTCCCGGACGCCAAGTTTGCCGAGAACCCGGATTCCAAGGTCGCCGACACGGAACGACAAGACCTCCTTCCCGCACCGATGCCGCCGACGTCGCACGCCAAGTTCTTCTTCCCGAACGCCAAGACCGACCCGATACGAGGACCCGACAAGATCTTCGCGACGACAAGATCGACACCGACTA
Source organism: Avena insularis (assembly GCA_023614405.1). Classification (NCBI taxonomy): domain Eukaryota; kingdom Viridiplantae; phylum Streptophyta; class Magnoliopsida; order Poales; family Poaceae; genus Avena; species Avena insularis. Next base: position 256,013,639 of record CM042690.1, on the reverse strand, counting down.
GGGAGAATCTGATGATCCTCCAACGCCAGACCAAGTCGCCGACCTCCGATCCCGATCCCCGTCGAACCCTGAGACCGGACCCGAAACCCTCTGGAACCCAAGATCTTCTGAACCCAGATGTGTGACCCTAAGCCTCTATTTTTATAATATGACATATACCTATCGCATATTAAATTGTTCATGCATGCATACCTGTTTGGGTTTGGGGGCATTATGCCGATTCACCTCATAATTAAATATGGAGACCATATGCGGACATTTCTAGTCTCATATTGGTTCCATTTAAATTTGTGTAGCGCACCGGTGATATAATTTTGCCTTGTTAAGACAACATTTAAATTGCAGGCCATCTAAATAACTTGAACCATCTAGATAATTGTCGGGACCCCGGTTCCGCTTAATATGACCTAATCGCATCGCACCTTTGCCATGTCATACATCATACATGCATCATGCCCGATCTTCTGTCAAAGTATTAAATAGTGCATCCGGTGTTTGTGCTAGTGTTTTGCTTCTTCACGGACTAGGCCGATGAGTTGATGCGAGTGTCGATCCGATCTTCGGATAAACCTTCGGCAATGTTTTTCAGGCGAGCACCTCCCCCTTTCTACCTATCTTACTTTTATAGTCTTTATTCCCTCCTGTTGATCTATTGCTATCTATGTTGTGATGCTCTAGTTTTTCGTGCCCGTGGTATCCCTTGTAGCCATATATTGCCTTGGACACATCCTATTACCTGCTGTTTGGTAGATAGTTGGACTTGCGCGTTGTAGTCGCTTGCTCAAGTGCTGTTGCGTGTCGTCCAGTACCACAGTTGTTGGAGTATTGCCGCATGTTTAATGTTGGAGATGATCATGGCTTTATTTATTGTTTAATAACTAAAATTGAAGTAGGTAAATGCAGAGGCACCGGTGGGTGATAGACAATATTTGGTTTCCGAGCTCCTTTGGTGTCCGTGGGACCCGAGTTCTTGACACTGTTAGAGATCGAGCGCTAACCACAGGTGGGGTGTGGGCACCCCCATCGATTAGTACCTGATTTCAAAGTATTGTACCGGGGGCCACAAGTAGTTTGGGGCTTTATTACTATCCTGTACTTATGCCATGCTTTACTGCTTTATTTAAATTGTGCGAGGTACTTTACACTGTACTGTTTAGGATTGCGGAGTGTTTTCGCGGTATCGACAAGCCCAGTCACACTTTCGGGTTCCCAGTCGTTTACAGCCGTTGGTGCAAATCCTGAGTCCGTCTCGGAGACCGGCCGACTTCGTTGCAGGTAGCTTAGTGGGGTGGCCCCCATGTACTTGCTTTGGATCTGGGAAACGTCATGACTTAGGCCCCGCCGACATACCGATGGGTGTATGTTAACTGATCTGGCAAAAAGGGTCGAAGTGCGTGTGGATACTTTGGTGCACCCCTGCAGGGTTAAATCTTTTCGAAAAGCCGTGTCCGCGGTTATGGACGACTTGGAGCACAGTTCTCGATCATAGACAACTATAACTAAAGTTTACTGTTATAAATTGACTTGTTTCCGGTATGACTAGTAATCAGCTCCACTGCAACGGAATGGCTAAATAAAAGTACCAACAACTGCTGGGTTTTGGGATATCTCATGCTTATTGTATCTGACTAGTAAGTGTTGCAACTACAACGGAATGATTAACTAAAATTGCCCACTGCTTATTATATCAGGATGACTCATGCTATCTATATTTGACTAGTAATGGCCGCAACTATAACGGAATGAATAAAACTGCCAACTGTGTGAGTTCCTCGGTTGACTTCCTCGTTTGGTCTCGAGGGGGAAATACCAGGATGGGTATGTTTGGTGGTAGAATAAGGATGGTTTCGAATAGGTCTTTCTTATCCCTCTCTGATAGCCGACAGTTGTATCGAGTCTCTATAGGTTGTTTAGTGCATGCCGCGCTGCCGCGTCAGTCCACCATACCTATGTAGGCGAGGACCACCGAATTCTAGTCTCGCCGTGTACTGGCCTCAAGATCGACGCTCTCTTTTCCTTTGCCCTTTGTGGCACCCTTTGTTTTAGGTTTGAGTTTTCGGTCGTTAGCAGGGTTACCCTTCCGGCTTGGCCTGGGCAGGGTTATGGACGCCATTGGTTATTCTTCAGGGCTCTTAGCTCAATTTGCATCTTGTCCGTACTCGGACGCCGTATCGTTTTCAAGGTGATTTGGATCTTTGTATGTTATATCTGTATTCTTGACTCTTTGAGTCGCTGTTGTATATATATCTGTTCTGTGGGTCCCATCGAGGACTGTTGTGTAATGTTATTACTTCGTTTTCCACCCGCACGAAAGTGCCTGGTGGGCACCTTTGAATCGTTTCTATGCGGGTTTGGCGGGATTCGCTAAAACTTGCATAGGGCCGATTCTGGGGGTGTTACACTTCCCTTGGCAAAATATTGTTTACCATGCCAAAATGCACCAATCTACATAATATGGGGAAATTACCATAAACTATGATGTGGGTTACAGGATATGGCATTGACCTTGGTAGTCTGACTCGAAACCTGTCCATACGCATTGTAGGACAATTTTGTGAACATGGTTTTTGAAAAGTTGTCAAAACCCAAGTTTATCATTTTGCATGGCATGTGATACATGCAAAAGGATGCCATGTACATGTCTTTCGTAAAATTTTAAGAACAATCCACCTCAACCTCATGTTACAATTCCTTTACTTTCCTGTGAATCAAACACTTCTTTAAGAAAAATTCCCGTAGGCTCCAAATCTTGCAGGATTCAACTGGACATGACATTCTAATAATACTGTGTTTTCCCTATTCCTTTGTTTTTCCTATCCAGCAAATCAAACCGGCCCAATGTTGATACTCCCACGGGCAACATTGCCTACTACGCCAAGATGCACCCATATACCAAATTAATGTGGGAATGGTACATTAACTATGATGTCGATATGGCCATGACCTTTTTTGGTCATCCGTGTTGAAACCAAATAATATTCATACATGGTGGGGCTGGTTTTCAAAAGTTGTCAAATCCCATGGTTATCAGTTTCCTGGGAGGCTGTACACGTGATGTGATAGGATGCATGCGTAAATATTTGTTTTTCTGTTTTTATTTATTACATGTGATTGTTTTAAAATGGGTTTAAAATTGTCAAGATACAAATTCTTAGCAGGAAGTTGAATTGGTTAAAACTCCCAATTGTTTCTGATATATTAACTGCCTGATGGGTACCTCCAAAAGATTTTTGTAGAACTTCAATAGCAATCTACCACTTTCTAGAGCTTCTAGTTCAAATATGACATGATTTTGTTAATAGAGACATAAAGTCATTTGAGTATGCCGAGTTAGCTCAGAAGCTTTAAACCACATAAAACTTGGGAATCATACGTAAAACATTGTCCACTATATCTGGAAACTTGTCTTGTGGCATTCAGAACCATATTCTCTGTACTTTCTATGCATAGTATATTCATGGTGATAGAGGCCAACAATGGAATCTTCTATATGCTAGACATGACATAATCAAATGTACTGAAAGAGATCCAATGGTCAACAATGTCGGGTTTTGCCAATATATATCGAATTGCTGATGTTCGAAGTTATTCGTACACTATATAGTGGTATGGAAATTGTGAAGCAACGTAGCAGTTTTTTCTTTTGAAAAAAGTGTAAAGCACTTATTTCTTCTTTTTTATGGCGAGCAATACGCATAAGAGGATGCCACATGAAAGTATTTGGTTTATTTATTTGTTTTACTTCAATGTCTTAGCATGAAGTTAGATGCATTTTTAAAATCTCATGATGGTTCTCGATATATTGACAACATTGGTACCAACAAACGGCATCTATAAAATTAAAGAGCAACCTATCACGCTTACTTGTAGTTCATATCTGACATAATTTCGTTAAATCGGCATAAAGTCCTCTAAGTGGGGGAAGTTACCTAGCTAGGAAGCTTCAACAATTCTAAAACTAGGAAGTTATAAGAAAGCATGGTCCATTTTGTCTGAATGTGGGGCGGTGGCACATTTTCAACTAGGTTTGGCCTAGAAGGAGCGAGATGCTTCGGTTAACAACTTAACATGGTTAGTGGAAGTGTACATGTTACATCAAGGACCTCAAAAAAGAGAAAATTACACCCAACCCATATTTTAGTATAAAGGGGCCTGAAAATAAGCATGGAAAAGCAGTTGGGAATGGCTCTCCTTCTCCACCCACTAGATGAGGCATACCATTCATACTAGAACAACAACTTGCTTAACAAAGAGGAAATCAGCGCGGTGCTCACTTTTGCCAGATCTTGCTGATGAAGTGCATCGAATGCGATGTGACGTGTATATATATATGTATACATATCAAGTACAATATCCCTTCTCTAGTATTACGAGTGTCGATCTTTGGCATAACCTTCCATGCTGATGTTTGGGATGAAGCAAGTGAAAAAATCGAAACCCACAAAGTTTGATTCGTGACTACTTTTTGTCGCCGCCCCAACCCAAGGCCCAAAGTGGTTCCTTCCTATACACACCAACACAACATAGCAGACAAACACACAATAGACAGACACAGAGCCATTGTACCATGGCTAGAGTTGAAAGTGGCATCCCGCGAAAGTTCCTCTTCTAGTTCATTTTGAAGTACTCCTACAGAAACTTCAAAATGAAATAGAAGCGGGACTTCCGTGGGATCCCGCTCCCAACCCTAACCATTGCACATGTGTTGAGCGCCACACTGCGGATGAGGGAGAGATCAACTAGCAGGTGTGTGCACGGATGCTGAGAAGATACATACTTGATTACATTGTGTAAAATTTGACCGAATAAATAGAGTAACTAATACACTTTATTACTTTGTGTAAAATTAGTACTGTTGTAGGTAGAGTAATACTTTTAAATAATGCTAATTTTGTACCAACACTATTTATATATTTAGAGTAAATCTTGGTCAAAGAAAAAACCCGCAAAACGAGGATGCCTTATTCCTCGGGATAGAGATAGAGTAATACTCCTACTTACTATGCAAATACTACAGTAGAACCTGTAAATAAATATTGTGTGTGGTCAAACTGACATGACGAGACTATACTACGCCAGGAGGTGACATGGTTAATTTATTACAAGAAAAGAAAAACCTCTTTCAAAGAGCCATCCCATCTTCCCCATCTCCGTTTAGTTTATCCCCGCTCGTCGATGCCACTGATGGCCCAAAATATATCGAGCTCATTGGGGAACCCCAAGAGGAAGGTAAGATGAGCATAGCAGCAAGTTTTCCCTCAGTTATGAAACCAAGGTTATCGAACCAGTAGGAGCAAGGAAACACCTTCAAGGTGTTGTTTCCAACTTGGAATCCTGCACAACACAACCACAGAACTTTGTCCCCAACTTATAGTGAGGTTGTCAATCTCACCGGTTTTGCTGAAAACAAAGGATTAAATGTATTGTGTGTAAGAAAGTAAAAGCTTGCAGAAAGTAAATAGAAAACAGTAAATAGTTGTAGGTTGATGGTAAAATAAAGGACCGGGGTCCATAGTTCACTAGTGGTAGTTCTCCTTAAGATAGATGACATGTTGGGTGAACAAATTACAGCGGGGAAAATGACAAACATCGAGAAAGCATACATGCATAAACTAATCATCTTCACTCCTATGAGATTTGATTGGGAATTACAACATTATACATAGACCGTAATCCAACTGCATCTATGACTAATAATCCACCTTCAGGTTATCAATCCGAACCCCCTCCAGTATTAAGTTACAAGCAACATATAATTAAATTACGCATTACGTGTAAAGTAAAACATACGATTGTTCTATGAACAAAGGATTGTTGTTTTCTCCCTAGTAGCAACATCACATCTAGTACCTTAGAGATTTCTATCAATTCCCCAGATTACTAGAGGCATGAACCCACTATCGAGCATATATACTCCCTCTTGGAGTTGCTAGCATCTACTCGGCCAAGATATCTACTAACAACGGAGAGCATGCAAGATCACAAATAACATAGACATGATAGAATCAATAATCAATCTGAAATAGCATCTCAATATCCATCGGATCCCCGCAAACACAACATGTATGATTACAAATAGATGACCTTGATCATGAACGGAGCTCACAAGATCTAGACATGGTAGCACAAAGGAGAAGAACCAACCATCTAGCTACTACATGGACCCGTAGTCCAAAGATGAACTACTCACACATCACACCGGAGGCTTGCATGGTGATGAACAAGGCCTCTAGGGTGAATTCTCCCCTCCGATAGGGTGCCGGGAAGAGCTTCAGATCCCTCCCGATCTAGGGATGGAGATGACGGCGGCTACAGACTCTTTCGTGCAATTTTGATCGGGTCCTTAGGGTTTCTGTATCGGAGGCATCTTATAGGCGAAAGGGGAGGCCGAGGGGGTGCCCTAGGCGGCCACACCACCCCCTGGCGCGGGCTAGGCCTGGCCGTGCGGCCAGGTGGTGTGGGCGGCCCCTGGCCCCTCTCCGTCTCGTATTCTGGCTCCATGTCCCCCTCGGTGAAATATTGACTTTGGCTTTTGTCTTGTCCAATTCCGAGAATATTCATTTTCTGACTTTCCTGGAACCAAAAACAGCAGAAAACAGGCAACTAGCACTATGGCATCTTGTTAATAGGTTAGTCCAAGAAAGTTTATAAAAAGTACTCCAAAGTGTGGACGAAACATAAGAAACTAGATATAAACCAAGCATGGAACATAAAAAATTATAGATACGTTTGCAACGTATCAACATCCCCAAGCTTAACTCCTGCTCGTCATCGAGTAGGTAAGTGATAAAAAGAAAGAATAATTTTTGAGGTGACATGCACCATCATAAACTTGATCAAAGTATTTGTAAAACATTGATAGCTGGGATCATAGTACTTCAACATAGCATGAAAGATAAAGTTCTAACAATAAGACATAGCAACTATGTTGTAACATGAAAAGGCACAAACACAAGATTCATGAATAACAATGCTTTGCAATACGTTTGTTTGTTTCACATAAAGAAAACATAGCATCGTGGCATTCAGCTTGTCCCTCATAATGTAGCAAATCATAATTGCATAGGAGACCTTCAAAGTTTATAAGGGTGACTAGATACAAATAGTTTAAGAACAAGCAATATCAAAGTTATGCATCAATCAACAAGTCTTGGGACAATGCACATTAAACTAAGAATGGCCACTATGCTCTCTCAGTAGGTGCATAAAGATAGAAGGTGGAGACTCAATCTAAAATTGGAAGAAAGGCCTTCATAGAAGGAAGAAGGGATTCAAGTTTCATAAAGAGCTTCCAAAAATTATGGTACTTATTAGCTTTCAGCTCTCATTGCCCCTATCATAAGCATCTTGAAGTGATTAAGGTTAAAGTGAACAAACTATGGAGTATATGCTTGACAAAGTATAAGTTGGAAATCTCATGTCCCTTGAATACGAGGGTCGCTCCTCATGCTACTCAAGTTTAGTTACCGGTAAGTTCTTGTCATAGTAAGTACATGTGTATCATAGAGAACCGCCAACGAGGTACCCCTTGCCCGATGATACAGAAGAATCCCCATATCAAAATGACAAGGCGAGCAGACAACAAGCATCTCAGCAATCTTCTTATTTACCATGGGAAAATGGTGCTTTTTTCTCTCTTTCCCCTTTTCTCATCTTTTTTATTTTTCTATTTTTCTCAATCTCTATCTCTTTTTTTATAAGAAGAATGCTTCGTATCATTATGGTTACGCTGTAGGTTTCCACCATGATTAGGCATGGATTAGACCGATAGCCTAGGCGTTTTTCTAACACACATACATAACTCCATGGACTTACAAGCTCCCCTTTCATTTCACATCGATGACATCCATAGACAAAAGAACATGATATCAACTAGGTACAAAGTACAAGTGCAATGTTGAAAGCGTTCCCCATGACAACATGGTTCTGCTAATCCCCAACATATAAGTGCAAGCATATACAACATAGACGGCACAATGGTTCAAGTTTATTAGGGCAAGAAAAGTAAAGTGTGCCATCAAGTTCGTGAGAGCTTTAATCCTAGTTTTCACATAACAAGTTTAATTCGAAAGGTAGATAAAAACATGAATATACTTGGAATAGCAAATGCTAATAGGTAGGTATGGTGGACTCTTTGAAATAACTTGGTTTTATTTGGAGTTGGATGTATGAGCGGAACTCATACTTGGTTATGGAGGTAGCAAAAGACTGGGAGCGACCAACTAAGAGAGCAATAATGGCCATAATCATGCAAAGCAACAAAACATTATTAATTAAAGCATAAAGTGATATTACAAGTCGAAAACTAAAGGATCATAAAGGCTATGGTGACTTCGTATAGTCTTAACATGGTGTGAGCATGCGCCAAGTTAACCCAAATAAAGCATCAAAGGAGAATACCACAATACTATGCTTTAATATGCTAAAACAACACATGATTCTTTCAAGGCACACTAAGCAATCTCAATTGTTTATAACATGTCATGCTACAACAAAGATCACTAAGCATAAAGCCAAAAAAATATCAAACATGACATGACAAAGCATATGCCATAGTCAAAAACAAGCTCTCTTTACCACTTAAGCATGAACTTTCCTACTCTTTTCCAAACCAAACCAAACTATTTGAAAACTAATGTATGGAACAGGGGGTCCAGCCAATTTATTCAAGCAAACTAAGAAAACCAAGCAAACGAAAACCAAAAACAAAAACAAAGACGCTCAAGAACAACACAACTGTGCACGAAACAATAAAAATGAACTGTTTGGAAGAACCGAAGATTTTTTATTGATGAAGAAGGGGATGCCTTGGGCATCCCCAAGCTTTGACGCTTGTACTTCTTGGATATTTCTTGGGGTGACACGGGGTGGCATCCCCAAGCTTGAGCTTTAATCCATTCTTCATCTCATCACATCATTCTCTCCATACACCTGAAATTCTTCCTTCATATAAAACTTCACACAATCTTTATTAGCAACATTAGTGCACTCAAGATAATAAGTCTTTGGGTTCAGTTTCAACACCAATAAAACTTACATTAAAACACAAGCTACTGTATCACTTCCCTTGAAAAGCTCAATTCCCCAAAGAGAACACAAAAAGGAACCAACAAGAAGCAAATGCAAATGATGGCAGAAATCTGTCAAAACAGACCAGCAGGTAAAAACCAATTTTTTCGAAGACCTTCTGTTGCTCAAATCGAAATGTGTTGAACTAACTAAAGTTAGATAACAACCTGGGGCAGAAGAAAAAAAATTCACGCCTCAGAATGAGGTACAGAGATTTTACACGAATTTTTACAGTGAAGCACAAAAATCTGTTTTGGGACAGCAACTTTCCCAAGCATTACTTCTCTCTCATTAGAGGTTACTCTTGGCACAAAAAGCAAATAAAAAGGATAAGGAGCGGTTATTACAGAGATAATAACTTCCAAGACTCATCTAAAACTTTTGGGTTATCTCCCAGTAAGTACTTTTCTTTAACGCCTTTAAGTTAGGCTTGATAGTTTGAGAAGATGCTCACATAAGAAATATGAATTGAAGTAAAAGAGAGCACCAAGAAGCAAATTCAAAGCACATTTAAGTCTAACCCACTTCCTATGCATAGGAATCTTGTAAAGAAACAAGTCATGAAAGCACAAAGCAACAAGCATAGGAAATCAAAACAAGTGCAACTTCAAAAAAATTAACATAAAGAGGGGAAACTTAATATTGTTGAGACACATAAAACCATGTTTCCCTCTCTCATAATAACTTTCAGTAGCATCATGAATAAAATTAACAATATAATTATCACATAAAACATTTTTATCATGAGCCACATGCATAAAAGAATTAATACTCCCCATATAAACATAGTCATTCTTATTAATTGTAGTGGGAGCAGATTCAATAAAATAGCTATCATTATTATTCTCATCACCATAATCATCAAATATAGGAGGCATATTGTAATCATAATTAATTTTCTCCTCAATAGTAGGTGGAATGAAAATATCATATTCATCATTGCAAATCATCATATATTGGAGGTATAGTATCATCATAATCAATAGAATAGTTAGCTTCCAAAGTGTGTTCATTTGTAAACATATCATCATTGGAAGGAACATGGATAGCACTAATAGTATATCAATTATTAATGTCATCATTTTCAGAATTGGTACCAAAGAGATTTTCAATATCAAAAGTAGTGTGCTTTTCCCAATCATGATCACTACTATAGGTAACAGGCATAGGAACATCATCGAGTTCAGACTCATCAAAAACTATAATAGGAGCAACATGCTTAGGGGAAATACTGTTTCCTCTCTCCTTTTACTCCTCCTCTTCTTCTTTTTCTTCTTCTCTTTAGGAGGGAGAGGATTGAAAGGAAGCTTCTCCATATACCCTGGTTTATTGTTAGAGACAATAGAAGAAACTTTGGAGGATTCCTTCTTTTCATTAATAAGATTAAAATACATATTAGTCCTGTCATATTTTGGTAAAATCTCATCTTCTATAATATTTTGTATGTAAGTATTTGTGTGACAATTATCAACACAATAAAGATGGCAACCATGCAGGACGCTATTCATATCAAAATCACTCATATCTACCAAAGAAGTTTTTCTTGATAATTCATCACACCCCAAAAATAATGTAAGTTCATCATGCTGATTAGGAGTGATCATGTCATCACAATACAAAGTTGCAGTAATCATTGGATTAGAAGGGCTATTATTATGGCCTGAGCATTGCAAATTAAAATGACCCACTTCAAAGCAAAGTTCACAAATAAAAGGATAAAGGGCGCAAACTTTTTTACCAAGATCATTTAGAGCCCTATACCATGTTCTAGTTTTTTCATTCCTGTGGGTGATACAATATTCTTCTTCAATTTGATTATTCTCACAAGGTCTATGTATTCCACAAAAATTAACATGCTTATAAGAAATAGTACTTTCAGAGGTTTGAGCATATTTACTGCTATCATTAATAACAATTTCATTTTCCATGCAAGTGTCTTTAAAAGGCTCATGATACATGTCCCACTTTTATTTAGGAGCATTAATATGAGAAGCAAAGGCTCTAAAACAATCAGTAAGAATTTGAGGATCAAGACCATATTTAGCACTAAGCTCTTGAAAATCAGCAGTTTCAGTGAAAGACTTAATGCAATCATACTCATAGTTTATACCTGGTTCTTTACCTTTGTTGTTATTCCAATCTTCGGTATTGCTTTGAATTGTTTCAAGAAGATCCCACTTAGATTTGACCTCCTTACTTGTGAAGGATCCCTCTAAACAAGTATCTAGATAGTCCTTGTAATGTCCTGAAAGCCTTGCATAGAAATTATTAATAACAATATTATTGGGGAGCTCATGAATGGGACATTTGAGCATTAGTGACTTCAATCTCCCCCATGCTTGGGCAATACTTTCTCCATCATGTGGATGAAAATTATAAATGTAATTCCTATGTTTATGAATTTTATGAGGGGGATAAAATTTAGAGTAAAAGAGAGATTCAAGTTCCTTCCACTCCAAATGATGAGGATCATCTAGTAGCTCATACCACTCCCTTGCTTTGCCCTTGAGTGAAAAAGGGAATAGCTTCCTCTTAACTTGGTTCATTGAAATACCTGCACACTTGAACAACTCGCATAATTCGTGTATAAAGAGTAAATGATCACCAGGATGGGTAGTTCCATCTCCCAAATAACAGTTGTTCATAACACATTCAACAATTTTTATAGGTATTTTAAAAGAGTTGCTTTCAGTATGTGGATTTAAAATATCACAAGTATCATTAGAATTACCACATATGGGAGATAAATTATCATCAGAGCAAACTTTCTCCTTTAAAGCTGGGGAACTAAAAAGATCATTTTCATAAAAACTAACTTCCCCAAGCTTAGACGTTTCCATAGCATTAGTAACAAAGGTGATCAAAAGATTCATACTAATAATATTGCTATTAGCATGCAAAGAAAGTTCCATGGGTTTTTTAATTTTCTTTTCAGACAATTCATGTTCTATATTAGGAAAAATACTAAAAAGGTCTCTAATTTTGTTGTTGTTTTCCATTAAGCCTAACTAGTGAAAATAAAAACAAGAAACAAAAAGATAAAATTGCAGAATCTAAAGGAAATAACTTCGAGCACTCACACCGGAGGATGTGAGTACCTTTTACCTTACCTCCCGCAAGCATGCTTGAAAATAGCTTGATGTCTACGCACTTCTATACTTGTAGACAGTTATTGGGCCTCCAAGTGCTGAGGTTTGTAGAACAATAGCAAGTTTTCCCTTAAGTGGATCACCCAAGGTTTATCAAACTCAGGGAGGAAGTGGTCAAAGGTATCCCTCTCAAGCAACCCTGCAATCAATATACAAGAAGTCTCTTGTGTCCCCAACACACCCAATACAGTTGTCAGGTGTATAGGTGCACTACTTCGGCAAAGAGATGGTAAAATACAAGTGGTATGGATATAAGACAACGGTGCTAGAAAATAGCTTGACGGGAGGAAAAGACTAAAGGCAAAAAGATGGAAGCAAGCAAACATGTAACAGATCTAGTTGCAAATGGTGTTTCAATGCTTATAAACAAGGCCTAGGGATCATACTTTCACTACTAAACACTCTCATATAAATATCTTCTCTTCATGATACTACTCTCTGGTTGGACACTCTAATCCATGGTAGGGCTATACAAGCACTCCTCAAAGTTCGCTTTTCCCATCTAGATAACCCCACACTGTCACCTTGAGCTCTAGATGGTTCCAACAAACACCACAATTTCATAGAAACATCCAAATCCAAATATAACTCATAACAAGTATTTGTAATCTCTAGCCTAAGTGCCACCATGGTGTGCACGCTGTCACTTTCACACACATGGGGAGAGCAGAGATCTATTAAAGCACTTGAGTAGAAAGGTAGATCTACTTGATTACAAAGCTCATGATCACAATATGATCATGCGTAGAGAGAGAGATGAACACATAGCTACCGGTAGAACCCTTAGCCTCGAGAGAGAACTACTCCCTCCTCATCATGGGAATCAGCAACGGCGATGGAGATGGTGGTGGAGATCGATGGAGATGGCTGCAGGGCACTTCCGTCTGGCGGCAGTCTTGAACAGAGAATTTCTGTCCCTCGAATCTCCCCTTCGGTGGCGGCGGTGCTGCAGAACTTTTTGTGGCTAGAGGCTGGATGATTTAGGGTTTTTGCATCGGGAGGCATCTTATAGGTGAAGAGGCAAGGTCGGTGGGCGGCCAGGAGGCCCACACTACCTAGTGGTGTAGCCAGGGCTAGCCCGCGCCACCATATGGTGTGGCCACCCTGTGGCCCCTCTCTGTCTTGTCTTCTGGCTCCGTGAGTCTTCCGGTAAAACATCGACTTTGGCTTTTGTCCGGTCCAATTCCGAGAATATTGATTTTCTGACTTTCCTGGAACCAAAAGCAGCAGAAAACAGGCAACTGGCACTATGGCATCTTGTTAATAGGTTAGTTCCAGAAAATGTGTAAAACTACTCCAAAGTGTGGACAAAACATAAGAAAGTAGATATAAAACAAGCATGTAACATCAAAAATTATAGATACGTTTGCAACGTATCTGTGATGCAGGAGTCACTTCCACTGAGGTACTCAGTGGTGGAAGGAGGGGAGTTGATCGCTAAGTTGACTTGGCGAGTGATGGCCTTCTATACTCGATTTGAGGGACACCCCTTTTGGATCATCCCCATGTTGCCCACGAGTCGTGGGTATGGTTCGCTGCCATGATGCTGGACTGGCGCCGGCCACGGGTGGTGGTAGTCCGGGAAGCAGTGGAGGAGCTCCATGTGCCACAACACCTGGGCGGATCCGTATCCCCTGCTGACCGCCTCGTGGTTCATCCGAGCTAGGTCCTCGTGGAGTTTGAGAAACTTGCGGTAGTCTTTGAGGAGGTGGCTTGATTTCTTATTGTCGTCATGCTTGTCGATGTAAAAATGGATGTTGCATGGCCCAGACAGTTTGTCCTCGATGGTTGTTGTGGGTGCCTCTTCGCGAGTGCGGCGCTGCCACACCTGCGTGGTTTTCGCGGAGTCACGGTATCCACCACTACGATAGTCGTGAAGGAGATATACTCTAGAGGCAAATAATAAATAGGTTTTTATTGTCATATCTCAATTAGTTTATAATAGTTTCATAATGTGATATAACTGTGCCAAGTAGAAACATTGGTACAGGTGTTGTATGAAACAACCAAGTCCCTAGTAGCATCTATTCATACTAGTTCGTTGGTCATGAGGATGATCTGGGTTTCAAGATCATGGGCATTTATGCTAATTGACAACTGGGTCATATCATTGGAGAATAATGTGATGGACATTCCTCGAAGGATTGCAATGCGATAAAGTCATATAAGTTCATTGTTGCAACAGCTATACCTAGACTCCTTTTCCTTAGACCATGAGCTCATATTACTCATTGTTTTCCGAGGTTGCTTAGACTGCATCAACCGTCATCTGGTAATACGGTGGCCATAAAGGTGTACGTTGGGTATTCCGAAGGAATAGTAGATGACATGTGACTGCAAGACCGGGATTTGTTCACCCACATGACGGGTAAAGATACATACGACCGGCTTGGTGAGATTACATCCATAAATGTTGCAACATGTGACTCGGTCATGGGGATGTAATATCATGGTAACAAGAAAACATAACTTGTTGTGAACAATATTGAACAAGGTATGTGATACCAATGATCGGATCTCGGGCAAGTCGTATCAAGAAACAAAAGGAATTGGATGCTACATTTAGCGGTTCAAACGACATTGTCATCAGGAATGCATAGGGGTCACATGGATATCCTTGGTCCCTCAGTTGATCATTGATAAAGATCATGTCTAGAGCATTCCCAAGCCGTGAGAGGATACACTTGAGGGTACGATGAGAGCGATCATTCGTAAGACGGAATCACAGTCGAGAAAGAGAAAGCTGGAATTGTTCCATAGAGATATCCGAAGTTGTTCGGAGAAAGAATAAAGGACCGGAATCATTCCGGGAAAGAACCGAAGTCATTCGGAGGAAATCGAAAGGGAACCGAAAGGTGTTTCGGGTCAAGACAGATTTTGTAATATGTATTTACATATTAGTTAATGTAATTAATATTAAATATAATATTAAAATCTAATTTGAAGGGGTATTCCACTAATGGGCCAAACTTTCTAGGGAAAAAGGGCCCATGAGGAAAACCGAAGGAGGGAAGGGCTAAGGGCCAAAGGGCCAAGGCCCAGGCGCCTCAAGGGGGCCCACCCGGCCAGCCTAGGGCTATGCGCGGGGTGGGGCCCACCCATGGCCAGCCGGCCCATGGTGCCCTAAGGGCCCATGCGCCTCCCCCCTCTCCCTTGAATAGTCCCACATGGAAAACCCAAAGGGGAGGGCACACCCCTCCCCATATATAAAGGGGTGCCCATGGGTGGGATGAAACACACCAATATTTGGAGAAGTCCTTTGGTTGACTTCCTCCTTCCCTCTCTCTTTCTAGCCTTGTGACCATGGCCCCAAGTCTGGGTTGTGCGAACAAGGCACACCTGCAGTACGCCGTTGCGCTGTAGAGATTCCTAGCCGGATATCAACTTCCGCACTCCCGGCGGGATCGGGGAGCCAGAGGTCTCATCATGCACCGGATGTGTACGAAGACACGAGGCGCAACACTTCGGGCGCTTAAATGTTGTGAGCCGGAGCTGCTGCACGATGAAGAAGGAGTAAGGGGTGACCTGCGAGGAGCTTCGCGACCTTGAGGTTGGCTACGAGTATGACTACATCAACCACGTTCCCCGTGGAATGTTAACCACGTACGGTCTACAAGGGTATGTATATTCTATACGCATTGGCCATTACTGAATTACTACATAGATAGATCCTAGGCAGTTTTGGGGTTCCAACGTAGGAAATTTTTTGTTTTCTGCTCCGGATACCCTTCAGTGGTATTAGAGCCAGTCTATGCGTAGGAGTGTTGTACGGCCAGTATGCACAAGTATTGTGCGGGCATTGATTCCTCAGTTGTTACCCTCTAACGTGTACTTGCTTATATCGTGGTATTGTTTGATGAAGTGGCCCAGACCGACCTTACGCGTATTCGTACACGAGACTGGTTCCACGCTCAACATATGGCTTGTACGGTATAAGTGGGTAGCGGGTGTTTGTGTCTCATTCGATAGTTGATATAGCATTTACAACGGAGGGCCCCAAAAGGTGTGTAGTAGAGACAACTGTTGGATCCGTGTTGTGGTTGGAAAGTTCGTAGATTAGAAACGGTTCTATTGCGAAAGCCCTAACAACCACGTAAAACTTGCAATAGATAAGGTAGAGGCGTCTAACTTTATTTTGCAAGGGGCATGTGATTATGATATGGCATTGGTCGTTACGAAGGTAAAGTAGTTTACTTTTCTGTTACTAAGTAGTATAGTAATAGTCATCATTCTGATGGACGACCTGGTGGCGGCGTCGTGGACTTGGCGTCAAACCAAGGGCAAGATGGAGATCATGCCAGAGCGCTCGATGGAGATCAAGGCGCAAGAAGGACCATATCATATCACATTATACATATGGTGTTGATACCTATTTTACATCTTATTGTGTGCTAGTATTAGATACCCAACGGTAGCAAATAAGATAATCCCTATTTAATTCCAATGTTCCGTGTTCCCCTTGTGTGTGCACCACCAAGAAAGTTCTTTGTTATGAGGCACCCTGCGGTGAGTAGGGGTCAGACATATCTACGTTCGCATATAGTGAGTGTAAGCCATGTTGCACATCGAATACACGCCAAGATCTATCTACTAGGTACAAAGCAAACGGGTGGGCATACATCCATGGAGAACTTACCCTCGAAGACAACGAGTTTTGTTAATGAGTAGGAACTCGTGGTTGATGTAGGCATACACTTGCCGATCTCAAGATCGTGAGGAAGTCCGAGCGCCGCAACTCAAAGCATCCGCTTTTCGCACACATGTTCAAGCCACGGACAACCTCCACCTCCTCGCTCCAGCGATCCAGTGAGCAGAACTCCTTCCAGACGAAATGCCACCGGGAACATGTATCTCGCTAATCCGAGACCATGGGGGAATAATTCTAGAGGGGGAGAGAGATCCTTCACAAGGAGGTGTGAGGATGAAGGAGGGAATGGGTGGCCTTTTATAGGAGTAGGGGGGTGCCCCCTCTCTCCATGGCCGGCGCATGGGGGGTGACCCCTCACCTCCCCCATTCATGTGGTGGTAACTCCTCCACATTAAAATGCCTCTTCACATTCCCTTTTAAAGTCTCCACTTTAAATGCATTAAGTTTCTCCAAATTTAATGCTCTCTCATTTAATAAAACTCTTTTATTAAATTTATTCAGAATTTTGTTAATTACTTTAATTAACAAACATTCACATATAGCCCCTTGCAATATTTCAATATCACATGCAGAAACACCTTCTGCAATTTCACCCGAAACAATTTCCGGTTTCTATTGAAACAATTCCTGCGCTTTGCAATTCTTTCGTCTGAAATATATGTGCTCCAAAATGGTGTCCGATAACTCTTAAGTGTGCCACCCTACGGTTTGCGAATAATGCAGCCATGATCGAGACCCTTCTCCGATCAATAATCAGCAGCGGGACCTGGAGATCCGTACTAACTCCTACACATTCAACGATGACTCCTGTGATCGTGAGAACCTTTAACGCTTGTAACTAAATCCCTTTGTCTCTCGATATATTACATGTCTGAGATTCGATCATTGGTATCTCCATACCTAGTTTGATCTTGTTACCGACATGCACTCTTTTATCGTTCCCGTGATATAACATTCTAGTGATCACATCACTTGCTTGCAAGCTATCCTAATGTGATATCACCGAGAGGGCCCATGTAGCATCCCAATTGTATAACAATTGTAATGCTACTTGGTCTAGTAATATATTGGCTACTTCATATATATAATTGTTGCATCATAATCACATCATGCTCATGTCATCATGCCACCTTGCATTTGAGCATCATATAAAACCCTTTTTGTTTTGGATCTTCTCTCATATGCATTAATAATTGTATTTGCCTCTTGATATTGTATTTGGTTATTGATATATTGTTTAATGCCCAAGTTGAGTTGGGGGCATATCTTTTAATTCACTCCACCACCCTTTCTTACACCACCTTATAATTCCACCACCCCATCTCCATGAGCTTGTATTTTTATTTTTCCTTTGGCATTTAATCTAGCTCATGGGAGATAGGATGGATCTACTCCCACAAATCCTTAGCTTGGCCTTAAACCATCTTTTGGGAATGCATAAAAATAATGCCATGTTAATAATTTTGTTTTCACAAAAACAAGCATGGCATTAATTAATTTTGCATGGGCCATGCAACCATCTCCAACTTTGGTTCTCCTTTGCTTTTAGTTGGATTTTTGGGTGAATCTCCCATCTCTCTCTACCTCTCTTCATGCTTGTTCTTTTTTGGGTCATGCTAAAAACCTACATCTATCTCCATCCATACCCTCACCACCTTTTTATCTCACCCTCTCTTTTTCTTGTCTAGATCTTGTTTGAGCTTGGCATGTTCTTGCTTGATCTAGTTTGGAGCATGCAAGCTTCTAAAACCCTAATCCATCACCCTCCCTCTCTTATCCTCTATCTGAGATCCTACCCTAATCACCTACACCTCTACCACCATCTCTCACCTAAGCTAAACCCTAAACCTAACCCCTCATCTACCCTAGTTACACCCTACCACCACCATGGGCATCATCTAACCTAACCTCACCCTCTCCTCTTCACCTATGCCGAGCCTCCCAAGGCCGGACCCACCTGGCCATCCTCTCTCCCTGGCCACACCCCAGCTACCTACCCCTCCCCAACCCAGACCAAACCCTAACCGAGCCTAGCTCACCCGAGCCCGAGCCTCTAATCCTAGCCGAGCCTCACCTCTCTCTCTCTAGCTCTCTCTCCCTGCCTCAGCAGCCCCACCCCGAGCTCCCCTCAACCGCCTGGCCCACCTGCAGTCACTCCCCTCATGCCTACCTGCCTGCGCCAGCTGGCTAAGCACGTGAAGGAGGAGGGAAAAGGTGGCCGAAGCCACCTCTATCCCTAACCACTCCCCCACGGCACCCCCTCTCCTCTTCCGTCCCTATCTATCTCCCTCTCTCTCGCCTGCTGCCTCCCCCAGATCTACCCCAGGGCGCCTGCCGCTCCTCCCCTCCCTCTCCACCAACGCCCAACCTCTCTCGCCGGCCACCGCCAGCACCACGTTGCTCCGTCGCTCCAGCCGGTGGACACTTCGTGGGGGCGATCGAGGAGCCCGTGGAGCATCCACTGCATCACCCTGTACGCGCAGTCACAGAGGAGAAGCACCGGAGCCGAAGAACACCGCCGCCACCGACGCCAAACCCTAGAACTCCGGCCGTCTGCATCGTCGCTGATCCCCTGCGTCCCAAGCCGATCCGCCACCACCGACACACTCTCGGTGAGCACCCGACCCTCCTAGACATCCGCGTTGTCATCATCGTCCCCTGTATGCTTTGATCTTTCTGTCGTACACCCTCGGTGCACCGACGAGCGTCTTCTGCCACGTCGCTCGCGCAGAAACCCTATCTAGGCCCGTCAGCCCTCCCGACCGACCTCTCCCTATCCCAGCGGTAGCCTCCACATGTAGCCCAGGTCGTGGATCGATCCCGCGCAAGACCGATCTGTCGCTCGGCGAGAAAGAAGAGGAACGATCGGCCGTAGTTTTACTGATCGCCCCCTTTTTGTTTTCTGCTTCACCCGCGGTACCTCGTGGCCCACTAGTCAGCCGCCGTGACCTTCTTCCAGAAAACCCCCTGACTTTTGTAAACCTTAACCCGCGCTCTAGCCCAGCCCACACTGCTGTTCCTGCCCTCTCACTGCATCACGTGGACCCGTGCCGCTGGTCCCACTGTCATTATTTGAGGTGGCTTAGCTCAGATGAGGAAACCCTGTTCGCCACCGTGTCACCTGGTCGACAAATCGGCCCACCCGTCATGACTGGAGTGCAGATCTACTGAGTACAAAAAAGTTTCTGTTTATATCTGTTTTAATTTAAACCCTTTTCAAATTAATTCAAATTCAAATTTAAATCTGTTTTCAAATAACTTTTAAAATATAAATCCAAATAATACAAATAATATATGTTTTCAAATCAGAAAAATGTGAGGAATTCAAATATGCCCTCCAAAATATATTTTGGACACTTTAAATTTCAAGTTGACTAAAATTACAATAAAATGCCCTTTTCTTTTAATTAATTAATAAATTTTGTTTTATAACTCCAAATTTGACAAATAATATGTCTAAAAGGATTAGCTCGACGAGACCTTTCTGTTTATGTATTCCATTATCTGTTTTGCAGCATGCATCATATAAATATAATGTATACAGCAACTTATTTGAGTATAAAATATGATTAAAACCCCATGAAAAGATTTATTATTGTACTTCACACCTCACCCATGCCATGCTACATTATTGCCATGCAAATTGTGCATCATTCATCATGGCATGATTGTTTGCTTGATGCATTTTATTCATATGCTTGTGCACTTTATTTATGTTGGCCCTTGTTTGTTTGGTTCTTCTTCGAATAGACGCTGAGCAGGGGATATATCAAGATACCCAGGAGCACTACCCAGATCCTTCTCTCGCTTCAACTGAGCTGCCAGGCAAGCACTACCACATGCTTGCATACATATAGTACCTATTGCCTCTATCTTATTCTTGCATCATTGAGTCGCGATTGCATTAAATTGAATCCCAAGTATTGCATAGCCTTTATTTTTAAACCCCACCGAAGCTTGTTCCTCCATCCCATGAGCCATTACTACAGGAGTTGTTTGAGCCATGCGAGTCGTAGAACAACATGTGTAGGGTATGTGAGTGTCTGATGGATAACGAGGTACCTAAACAACTTAACCTGAGTAGTGATGGGATAACTAATGAAAGTGGCATCGGTGAGCCATATTTGCTATTTGGTTTTTCAGGCTCACTTGTGTCCGGTAGGACCCGAGTACTTGATTCCTGTTCCTTGAATATTCGCTATCCACATCCGGAGGCTTATGAACCCTCTGAGCCAGAGCTTGATTCATTCTTATTTCTTGGGCCACAAACTAGTTTGAGGTTTTATTTACTATCCTGTACTTATGCCATGCTTTCTTGCTTTATTTTAAATTGTGCGAGGAATGCACTCTTTGTTAGGGCGTGACACGTTTTACTGTGTCGACAAGCCAGTCACACTTCGGGTTCCCGATCGTTTGGCCCACACAAACCTTGAGTCCATCATCTGAAGCCCGGCCACCGTTTATGGTAGCTTAATGGGGTGGCCCCTGAAATATTTCTGAATCCTGTGATCGCTTTGTCGAGGCGCCTCGTTAGGTTTTGATTTGGTTTTTCCGAGGTTGATCGAGTGTGTGTTGCTATTTGTGCACCCTGCAGGTAAAACTTTCTGAAAGTTTGTGTCCGCGGTTATGGGCGACTTGGAGCATTTCTCGATCATAGACAAGCATAACTAAAGTACCGCTTTTAATTTGACTAAGTACGACTAGTAACATTGCAACACTCATGGAATGGATAATAAAACTGCCAACGGATGGGGGTTGTTAAATCCGCTTCCTTGTATGGCGAGGAGGAGGATGGATCATTAATATTACCGTTATAACTGTTGTTATTAATTCACGGACATCCGTCTATCTCTGGTTAGGCGGATGGTTAGCGTATCTATAGAATTGTTAGGGTTTATCTTTTGCTACAATTCGTCACCCGGTTGTGTCCCCTTTAGAGGCATAAAGACTTCGAGTACCCTAGGGTCTCACGATAAATTGTTTGATTCAGATGAACAGGTAAACCCGCAAGATGGATACTGGGTGGAGGAGACGGACGATGTGGGCAACGATCATTCGGTGTAGAGATTCCGGGAACGGGGATCCGTGAGATCTGTGGGCAGGATGTGTTTATTTATGGGGCATCTTATGCCGATTTGCTTCTTATCCGTACTCGGATCTTGTTTTCCGCTTCTGCTTGATACTCTGATGTTTGATGTATGAGGAGATATCCTAAACTATTATATCTATCTAGGGTATTTGGATCTTGCCGTATGGCGTTGCAATATTTCCTTTCTTTTTAGATGGAATGGCTCTGAGGACTGTTGTATGGTGGCTTGCATACATACTCATTTGTGTATGTAGTTGATCCCTTCGCCTGCCGATTACGCCGCCTGTTCTTGTCCCGATGTTTGGAAATGGTTAGGATGGCCGAAAGGTCTACCTGTGAGTGGCATTTGGGCCCCACCGTACTATTTTAACCATTTCTGCTCATCCAGGCTAGTAACTAGGAGCGTAATTCACCGAGGTAGTTACAGCCCAGAGTATATCTATCCGTCATCTGGATTGACAAATTCCACTCTTGATCCATGAGCCTCAACATAACACCTTCGTAGCACTGAACCCATCTTTATAGTTACCCTGTTACGGTGTGACATTTGATGTTATCAAGATACTCTTCCGGTGTTAGCAATTAACATGATCTCATGGTCTAAGGATAAAGATTACTTTGTATGATGTTATAGCAATATAAACATAATGACTTGACCGTAATGCTATACTTCGGATGAATGTTCATCACATCATTCCACCAATGGTGTGACCTTGTTATTAACAACATCCAATGTCCATGATCAGGAAACCTTGATCATCCTGTTAATCAACAAGCTAGTCTATAAGAGAGGCATGACTAGGAACCCTTTTTTTATTAAACACACATGTATTGATGTTTCCTATCAATACAATTATAGCATGCAAAATAAACATCTATCATATACAAGGAATACATAATAACAACTTTATTATTGCCTCTCAGGGCATATTTCCTTCAATATGAACAAGTTACAAGCTAGTTTGTACTATTCTTATGAACAATACTGTTATGGTCACATTATGATTATAAACAAGTTATTCTCATCACTATGTTAAAGATAATAGTTTAAACATTTATAAGAGGATTAGAATGCTAAAAGATATCCAAAGTTTAATAATGAAATGACACTATAGTTTAAGTCCTTTTGGTTATTGCATGTTCTTTATGAAGATCGGGATCCTAGATGCTTAATCTAGAGACTTTGCAAAACCATGCCTCTTGGGCAGAATGACTAAAACTCCGCATACTGGTAAAACAGTGACATGCGAAGAAATGTTGAATCTAATACATAGTGATGCATCGTATTTTCAACAAGTAGTAGAAATCATTTATTGTGGACTTAAGTGAATAAGCATATTTACTTAATGAAACATGAGTTCGAAATGATTTGAATTGTTCAAATGAGTTCACAACAATAAGATGATATTGAAATTAACGAGAATACGAAGTCTCTTCAATTTGATTAACATGACTGAAATATTCAAGTTAAGTTTAGCATAAAAGGGACTTGTGAAATATGTTTCACAAATTATGATAATTAGATGAATTCAAACTGCACTGAAATGTCTAAATGTCATAATCAATATGTATTAGATACATATGGTATAACATTATATCTGGTTATAGTTGTCATTTACAGTTAGAGATCAAAATAAGCAACCACTCATTTGAAATGCAAAGGAACATCTATATATTCGTGGAAACAACACCATAAAAGTTATGGCAAGTTCGAGTTTCTGGAGATTTCGAGAAGTCGAAATCGTGACGAATAAACAAGTCTTTGTAGAGCATTCTTAGGAAGCTATGAATGCATCTTCCACAAAAGGGGCAAACCTATTGTTGTCCAAAGTTGACATGTCTTGATGAAGATACAGGTGGAAGAAAGTAAAAGATCAAAACAAGGTATTTGACCTTACCTCCGGATTGTTGAGTGGCGCAGTGGAATTTGTTTCGTGAATCCAAACTCTACAAATAGAGGAGAAACCAATGATAATGATCAGAAAGTTTCAGGGAATACTTTTACTAAAGAAAGTAAGATTCAACTATATATTCTAACAAGTTTGTGGAACTATATTGTTGATTCACTTGTCATGTTTTAAACAAGACATACCTACGAATTACAAAGAAGCGTGATGGACCTGAGTGCGAGAAATGACTATGAGTCATAAAATCCTATATTAAGTTACATTTAAGATTGCAAAGTAACATGTTACTTGATCTTATTAAAGTAAAGAAGTTTACTTGATATTTCTGAATGACTACAAAATCATAAGAAGGAAATGAAACTTAATGAATGGAAAAAAGCTCGATTTGTCACAAGTTTGGACAAATTCAAGGAGTTGACTACAACAGTAGTGATGCTTAAGTCTTTTGGATTTACACTAGAAATATATGGATATTGAAGTCTCGTAATTGGAATTCTCAAATTGATAATGATCAAAGAATTTTGGAATGTCCAAGATTATCGAGAGGGCCTGGCTTTGAGTGGGAGCAAATCAGCTTGGCTAATTCATAATATGTAGCTGACATGTTTTGAGTGGGAGCTAAGTGAAATCCCTGGATCTCAAACATGAATGTCATATTTGAGTGGGAGCGTGAAATCATTCTGGGATATGTGGACGATGTATGTGAATGATGTGATTGGTGTTAATAATATTTAAGTTAGATAAATAAGGATGAAGTTGAAGTTATTAAACAATAAGATCTATCGAGATAGATTGGTAAGTTTAATAAACACTAAATGTCGAATGCTTCCTGGACTTGATTCTTAAAGATGTTCAGAATGTCCTAAGACAAGATTCTGAAGAAGCTCAAAATGGAACAAGGTAAGAAAGAAGTTCTTGTTGTATGAAGCATTGAGTTAGTATTACAACTATGGTTGAAAGAAAGATATGTGTTGCATCTCCTATGCCTCAGTCATAGGTTCTTCCACATAACCATATTGTATACTCGACGTAATGTGACCCGAGGTTCTGGTTGGAAGGACAAAGTCTTAACTATAAGAGCATGTCTTTAAGTGATTCCTAAGTTGATCACTGAACCAGAATTAAGTTTGTACATAAATGGCAAGAAGCAATGTAAGTGGCATAGATGCATTTCATGCACTAGGATCTACATAGATATAGAAGTATAAAGGCTCTATCTGATGTGATATATAATGTTATGGCGGGGCTAGTTCGCTTTTAACGTAGAATGATGTGTCCCAGGGCCCAGGGCCCATGAGAAAGCCCTCGAGGTTGATCTAAAGTCACTTTAAGCTCCTGGAATCCGGCCTTGTTCTGCTGCCATGACTACAGTATATACACAAAGTGTGTTTCGAAGTTTAGATGACAACAGTAAAAACGACCGTCATTATAAACACTAGAAACAAAGTCTCACTTTGTTGCCAAACAAATGCTTCGACCCATTATAAGATAATGGAGTGAATGTAAAAATTAGGAAGACATTAATGATTTGCAAAAGACATAATGATCTGGTAAAATAGAACATGGACATGACATTTCCCATGAGCATGCATGATCTGTAAACGCATATGGTATATTGTTTATATGAGTAAAATGCGAGCTAGATTATTTGTACTCTAGTGCAAGTGGCAGACTGAAGGAGATATGCCCTAGAGGCAAATAATAAATAGGTTTTTATTCTCATATCTCAATTAGTTTATAATAGTTTTATATTGTGCTATAACTGTGCCAAGTAGAAACATTAGTACAGGTGTGGTATGAAACAACCAAGTCCCTAGTAGCCTCTATTCATACTAGTTCGTTGGTCATGAGGATGATCTGGGTTTCAAGATCATGGGCATTTATGCCAATTGACAACGGGGTCATATCATTGGAGAATAATGTGATGGACATTCCTCGAAGGATTGCAACACGATAAAGTCATATAAGTTCATTGTTGCAACAGCTATACCTAGACTCCTTTTCCTTAGACCGTGAGCTTATATTACTCACTGACAAGGGTTTAACTCATCAATGCCCATTGTTATGGACTTGGGTTTTGGAGAAGAGAGGAGCGCTGGAGATCTCGGTACGGCTAGCAAACAAGCACACAGGGACGCAAGGTTTACCCAGGTTCAGGCCTCGTAGAGGACCCTACTCATGCTTGTCTGCTCTTGATTTATGATGATCCGAAGGATTACAAGGTCACCGATGGCGGTGTATGCACAGATTAGATCTGGCATATGTGTATGCGAGAGATTGATGTCTAGATCTATTGTCTATTGTGGCGATGTGGGAGATCATAGATCTATCTATTTGGGGAGTCACGATTGAGAGATTGCCTTCTCGTTGGACCCTCCTAGCCTTTATATATGGGGAGGCTAGGTCTCAGGCACCAATACGAGTTGGTTACAAGTTGTATTCAAACTCTAGTATTGAGACTTCCTTGTCTTGTGTGTTTGGGAGTCTGTGTCCATATGGGATTCATATCAGTCAAACCGTCATGGGCGTCATGGACCTGTGCAGGTCGTTGAGTGCGCCTTCCGTCGAGCCACACTAGGTAGGCTATAGTCGAGTGCCTGTTGGCCATACCCATGTCAGTAGACCCCGAGTGTCCATGCGAATCATAGATTCAGATGGAGACTCAGAAGTCTTGATCTTTGCATTAGGATGTCAGAGTCGACAATTGTGTTGAGTGCGAAGCACTTCACCCGAAAGTTCATCGAGTCAATCGAATTCATAGTAGTTCATAGGGATGATGGTAAACGTGCCTGGTGCGCTTGACGGATCGGGACCAGTTAATTGCTCTAGGGCAAAAACAATGTCACCTACTCAAACTCAAGTCCCCGACTCGAATTCGGAAATGTGCTGGTGTAATTCGACTCAGGTCGCGGAGTCTTATAGAGTCGAATTCCAGTGTGTAAATGTGAGCACTCGACGCGTCCGTCAAGGCTTATTCATCGTACCTGTAGGTATGGATTATCTCTGGTAGAGCGCTACAGATGCGTTGTCAGGCCTTATTCAGGTCTTATCTTCACGTTTTAAGCGCGGCATCTAAATTTTCTGTCATCGCGGAGATGATTTGGGTGGCCCAGGAGACGTAATCTCTTTGTAGGTAAAATATGAGACGGAGTCGCCATAGCATTCGAGTGTGGATGTTATCGACATACATTACGATGTACAAGGAAAAATAATCATAGGGTGCGCGACCAGCGCTCCCTATGGGAGTAGCTCCCGAGTGCCTATTCGAGTCGTAGACTCGAGTAGGAACTAAAAACATTTCACGACTGCTATCGTCTTTTGCTTGTTTCAGTCGAATATGCTTTCAGCGCTCCCTATGGGAGTAACCCGAAGTCCACAATCGAATCGCTGATTCGAGTGAAAGGTTTTCATGATGCTTGGAAATCTTCATAAAATTCTTCGGTTGTGCGGCCAGCATTCCCTATGGGAGTAGCCCCCGAGTCCATAGTCGAATCATGGATTCGAGTGAGGATTCAGCGCGTGTCACTCGAGGATCTTGTATATGCGCGACCAGCACTCCAGTTTGGAGTAGCCCTCGAGTGTCTAGCGGAGTCGTAGACTCGGGCAGGGACTCGAGTCTTGTATCTTGCAGTCGTAGTCGAAAATCATGCAAGGAGAAACCACTGACCCGGAAGTGCATCGAGTCAGTGTGTCACGCATAATGAGCTTGAATCGACGATGCAGTTGGAGTCGACACCGTCATTTCTGTCGGGTGCGCGACCAACGTCGCGTGTGTGTAGCATCAAGCGATACAACCATCCGAGGAGGTACGCGACTCGGGTCTTAAGTGTATGTTGTAGCCAGTTATTTTGTCGACTCCTGTTGGAGGACCAGATAGAATAGCTCGACGCAGTCGATATCCTTATAAGCTGCAGAAAATGCTAAGAGTCGTGAAGTACTTGTATCTTGTAAAGAATATTTGCTTGTCAGATTGTAAAGTAAGATTCTGATGCCGACTGAGTCGACACTTTTGCACTGTATGCTAGGCTTTTTCGTTAGCCTGATTACCCTTAGTCTCAGTACCTTGCCGAGGTAATCGGAGTTCAAGGATTCGACGATCAGGCAGCATCAGCTACTCGGGCGGTCGCGTATGAGGTGCTCGAGTGCGTGGAGTCGACGGCACATTAGGTTACTCGAAGAGGGCGCAGCCCCCGAGTGTTTCGAGTGCGATTAAAGTAAAGAAAAAAAATCATCTATGAGTAAAGAACTTAGCTTTATGGGTAGTTGTCGTGGACGAAATTGATGCAATCGCGGACGTAGTCGATGCGGCAACGGGTCACGCGATGAAGTCGAAGACACAGCAGGTCAGCGGAGTCAAAGGTTGTAGCAGGTCGCCACACCCGATGGCGGCACGGGTTGCCATTGCTGAAGGAGGCAACATCTCGCCGGAATCAAAGGACGCAGCGAGCCGCTGGGTTGCCAATGCTGAGGGAGCCCCCGAGTCGCTAGAGTCGAAAACCGAAGTGGGTTGCACGACGAAGTCGAAGGACACAGCGAGTCGCTAGAGCCGAAGATCACATCAGGTCGTTGCAATCAAAGATTGTAGTTGGTCACCGAGGCCGAGGGAATCTCTGAGTCACTGGATCCGAAGACCACAATGGGTCGCTGGATCTGAACGATCCCCCGAGTCGCCGGAGCTAAAGATTGCAGCGGATCGCCGGAGTCGAAGAGCACAGTAGGCTGCGACAACTAAAGACCGTAGCGGGTTGCCGCAGCCGAAGACCTCAGCGGATCTCGCGATGGAGTGGACGGAGCCCCCGAGCGCGGAGCCAACGCGGTCGACGGTGTCGTTGGAGCGGACGTGTGGTCAAGGCCGATGGAGTCGCGCGATGGACGGAGTCAACGTGGCAGCGGACCTGGAGTCAATGGCGATGTCGATTCCTTCGGAATTGATGGCGATGGAGGATCCCATCGTTGAAGACATTGGCGGCTGTAACGAAGGAGAATGTGGTTGTGGTGAAGTCGAAGTAGCTTTCAGGTTGTCCACATAGCCCTATGATTTGCCGGCGCAGTATACTGACTCGAGTAAAATCTTTGTCTTTGAAAATCATGTAATCTTCGGTGTACAAACACCACTTTTCTTGTCCACATGCGATTAACATTTGCGGCCATATGTAATTTTTTCTTCTCTTTCCTTTACTCTGAACCTCGACGTGTACGTCTCTCAAATAAGCTCAAATAATCTTGAGACTTTGAACTGTCCGTGGCTATTAACGCATGGGCCAGCACGTGGATTTGAATTTTACCATGATGGATTTCTTTCTTCCTTTGACCTCCACGTGAAGGAGTCTGCACCTTTAATCTAGACCGAGTACAATACGATCTGTAGTAGCACACAAACACCTTAATCGGTGATAATTTTTCCTTTTTTTTACGTCGCCACGTGCACGTACGGCCCTCCTGGTTGCTCTTATTTTCTTCTGGGAATTGATTATGTGACCTGATTAGTTTGAATAGTATACGAACTTGCCGGATAATCTAGCAGATCGCCGGGACACAGCACACAGAACTTGGTCGAGTGAAGACTGCACAGCTCGCCCGACAGTGAGTCGGCCGCGCACACGCGATGAAGACGAGGTGTGCCATGGTGGATTTGTTGATGACGAAGCTGAGCGCGCCGACAAAGACGAATCGGCTGGATGTGATCCAATCGCCGTTGACGATGAGGGATCCTAAGTAGATCTTCTTGTCGGAAGTCGACAAATCGAAGATCGCCGGCGATGGAGCCGTCGAGATCGCAACATCAGCGCTCCTAATTCCTACAAACGGCGCCAATTAACGAGGGTTTAACTTATCAATACCCATTGTTATGGACTTGGGTTTTGGAGAAGAGAGAAGCGCTGGAGATCTCGGTACGGTTAGCAAACAAGCACACAGGGACGCAAGGTTTACCCAGGTTTAGGCCTCGTAGAGGACCCTACTCCTGCTTATCTGCTCTTGATTTATGATGATCCGAAGGATTACAAGGTCGCCGATGGCGGTGTATGCGCATATTAGATCTGGCGTATGTGTATGCGAGAGATTGATGTCTAGATCTATTGTCTATTGTGGCAATGTGGGAGATCATAGATCTATCTATTTGGGGAGTCGCGATTGAGAGATTGCCTTCTCGTTGGACCCTCCTAGCCTTTATATATGGGGAGGCTAGGTCTCAGGCACCAATACGAGTTGGTTACAAGTGGTATTCAAACTTTAGTATTGAGACTTCCTTTTCTTGTGCGTTTGGGAGTCCGTGTCCATATGGGATTCATATCAGTCGAACCGTCATGGGCGTAATGGACTTGTGCAGGTCGTTGAGTGCGCCTTCCGTCGAGCCGCACTAGGTAGGCTATAGTCGAGTGCATGTTGGGCATACCCATGTCACTCACTGTTTCCCGAGGCTGCTTAGACTGCATCAACCGTTATCTGGTAATACGATGGCCATAAAGGTGTACGTTGGGTATTCCGAAGGAACAGTAGATGACATGTGACTGCAAGACCAGAATTTGTTCAACCACATGACGGGTAAAGATACATACGCCCGACTTGGTGACATTACATCTATAAATGTTGCAACATGTGACTCGGTCACGGGGATGTAATATCACGGTAACAAGAAAACAGAACTTGTTGTGAACGAGATTGAACAAGGTATGTGATACCAATGATCGGATCTCGGGTAAGTCGTATCAAGAAACAAAAGTAATTGGATGCTACATTTAGCGGTTCAAACGACATTGTCATCAGGAATGCATAGGGGTCACATGGATATCCCTAGTCCCTCTATTAATCATTGATACAAATCATGTCTAGAGCATTCCCGAGCCGTGAGAGGATACACTTAAGGGTACGATGAGAGCAATCATTCATAAGACGTAATCACAGTAGAGAAAGAGAAAGACGAAATTGTTCCGCAGAGAGATCCGAAGTTGTTCAGAGAAAGAATAAAGGACCGGAATCATTTTGGGAAAGATCCGAAGTCGTTCGGAGGAAATCGAAAGGGAACCGAAAGGTGTTTCGGGTCAAGACGGATTTTGTAATATGTATTTACATATTAATTAATCTAATTAATATTAAATATAATATTAAAATCTAATTTGAAGGGGTATTCCACTAATGGGCCAAACTTCCTAGGGAAAAAGGGCCCATGAGGGAAAACCGAAGGAGGAAAGGGCCAAGGCCCAGGCGCCTCAAGGGGGCCCACCCGGCCAGCCTAGGGCTGTGTGTGGGGTGGGGCCCACCCCTGGCCGACCGGCCCATGGTGCCCTAAGGGCCCATGTGCCTCCCCCCTCTCCCTTGAATAGTCCCACATGGGAAACCCAAAGGGGGGGGGCACACCCCCTCCCCCTATATAAAGGGGTGCCCATGGGTGGGATGAAACACACCAATATTTGGAGAAGTCCTTTGGTTGACTTCCTCCTTCCCTCTCTCTCTAGCCCTTGTGACCATGGCCCCGAGTCTGGGCTGTGTGAACAAGGCACACCTGCAGTACGCCGTTGTGCTGCAGGGATTCCTAGCCAGTTATCAACTTCCGTACTTCCGGCGGGATCGGGGAGCTGGAGGTCTCATCGTGCACCGGATGTGTACAAAGACACGAGGCGCAACACTTGGGGCGCTCAAATGTCGTGAGCCGGAGCTGCTGTACGATGAAGAAGGAGCAAGGGGTGACATGTGAGGAGCTTCGCGACCTTGAGGTTGGCTACGAGTACGACTACATCAACCACGTTCCCCGCGGAATGTTAACCATGTACGGTCTACAAGGGTATGTATTCTATATGCATTGGCCATTACTGCATTACTACATAGATAGATCCTAGGTAGTTTTGGGGTTCCAACGTAGGAATTTTTTTGTTTTCTGCTGCGGATCCCCTTCAAGCCGCTGTTGTGGTTGTCATCGCGTTTGTCGGCGTAGCCGGCTGTGACCATGTTGACATCATCGCGGTCATCGTAGATGCGCATTCGCCGCTTGCCTCGACAATCGCGTCTGCGCCCGAGGTCATCGTCATCGTCAGAGTAGGTGCGGTTTTCACCGAATCCTCTCCGTCGGCCCACTGATTCGCAATTTCCATCAGGTGGTCGATTGTTTTGGGCCTCGAGCGGCCCAGCTCCTCCCTGAGCTCTATGCGGCGAACACCGCCATTGAACGCGTCGATTGTGCGGTCTTTCGAGTTGTTTTCCGTGGAATTCTTGATGATGGACCACCTCTGGATGTACGAGCGTAGTGATTCGCCCGACCTTTGCTGGTAGCCCCTCAGCTCTTCGATTGATGCGGGCCTTTTATAAGTTCCCTTGACGTTGCGCACAAAGCTGTAGACTAGCTCTTCCCAGCTGCAAATGGATCCGCGCGGGAGATTGTTGAGCCATGCGTGGGCGGCGCCCTGTAGCTGTAGCTGCAGGCATTGCATGTCCATGCTTCGACTCCCGCCATGTAGCCTGATGGAGGAGATGTGGTCCTCCAACCAGATTTTCGGGTCCTGTAGACCGTCGAATTTTGGGTGCCCTGACGGTAGTTTGAATCCTTTAGGCATTCGCTTCTACCTGATGGCCCTGCTGAAGCATCTGGCGCCGCAGAGTTCAGTCTCGTCCTCTTCTGAGTCAGTCGAACAAGCACGTCTTGCCCTTGATTTGTCGATTTTGCGCTGCATGAGGTCATCGCGCGCATCGTAGTCGCGATCGTGTCGCCGTGAGCGGCGACGCCAAGACAGATCGTGACTATCATCGCTGGACGAGGGCGAGGAATGGCGTTTTGCCAGAGCCTTGCCTTTCTTTGGCTCCGACATTGGCTCTTTGTCGAGGGCAGCCTTGATTATCCCCATGCCCGTGATCATAGATTGGTGCATGGAAGCTCGCGGATCTCCAGCTATCGGCTGGTTGTTAGGGAGGTACATGGTGGCCGCCGTCACCGCGGCTTGCGGTGTCTTTGGGACCACGTTGCCCCGCGTGTCGACTATCATAGAGCTGAAGTCGAGGACTTTTGCAGCTTCTATGCGTTCTTGCTCGGTGAGATGGGCCATCTGAGATCGCCTCTTGTTGGCCACGTACTCGTTGCCTTTGGAGGAGGATCCTCGGTGGGAGGAGAGCCTAGCTCGTCGAAGAATACGTGCCTTGAGTTGCACAATTGCATGTAGCTGGCGTCTGTATTCTCCTTTAGTAGCCAATGGTAGCCCATCAACATGTCCTGTGGCGTGTCGAGGGGCAGAGGATTGCCTCGTAGAGCTTCTCGACAACGGGCCCACTCATTGTCATTGAGCCTGATTACGACGCACTCTCCAGTGTTTTCATTCACCATGGTTGGTGGTTCTCCTGCTGCTCCATTGTTGATGGGCACGCCGTTGCCACCGTTGGTGGGGCCGCTGTTAGGTATGCCGTCATTGGGTGGACCGCCGTTGGGTATGCCACCGTCTGGTGGCCCGGTGCCAGATCTGTTACTATTGTTGTCACGATTGGCGGTGGTGTCGCTTGCGTTGATGACCGCGCACATGAAGTGATTAGGGAAGCTGTTGCTCTTGCAGATTTTAGATACGGAGTTGTAGGCTCCATCTTAAGTGGCTAGGTCACCCAGACCGGATCCACGACTGTTGTCGTTGTCCGTGCTCCCAGCTGTTGCCGAGGTG
This sequence comes from Avena insularis, assembly GCA_023614405.1. Classification (NCBI taxonomy): domain Eukaryota; kingdom Viridiplantae; phylum Streptophyta; class Magnoliopsida; order Poales; family Poaceae; genus Avena; species Avena insularis. The sequence goes on along the minus strand of CM042690.1, from coordinate 255,980,145 downwards.
TTGAGCTCGTTGAGGGTGCTGATTGGTGGCGGGAACCACGATGTTGGAGCAATCGCGGGTGTCGTTGGCTGGTCAGGCATGCGAAGTGTGCCCATCTGACCAACCTGGAAGCGGAAGCTCCCAATCGCCAGACTGATTCCATCGTCCACGGACTCGAAAGCTGGGCGAGTGGCCGGTGTATGGACGGTGAAGTCGAACGCGCCGAAGAGCTGGCGAATCTCCACTGTTGCGGAGTTGTAGATCACGGTTGATGGGGCCGAAGAATCCGCGACATCAGCACTCCCAATTCCCACAGACGGTGCCAATTGACGAGGGGTTAACTCGTCAATGCCCATTGTTATGGGCTTGGGTTTTGGAGAAGGAGGGAGCACTAGAGGCATCAGTCGGCTAGCAAACAAGCACACAGGGACACAAGTTTTACCCAAGTTCAGGCCTCGTAGAGGTCCCTACTCCTGCTTGTCTGCTCTTGGAATGAACGAAGGAATCAAAGATTATAGGGGCACGCAGATGCAATCTGGCGAGAGTTGTGGAAACTAGGGTTGCATGTGTCCTCCTCGCCGCCCCCTCCTAGCCTTTATATAGATAGGCTAGGTCTCGGGTAGCAGGTCGAGTCGGTTACAGATTAGGGTTTTCCCTTTAAACTTTCTATCTTAAGCTTCTTCCTGTCTCGCAAGCAATCGAGAGTCCGTGGGCCACTCGAATTCTCCATTTGGGCCTTGGCAACACCGTGGGCTTCCGCCATATCTAGACCGTATATACCGAACTCGAGTACCTGTAGGGTATACCCATGTCAAATGGTGTGTTGACAATTAGTGGAAAGAAATATTTCATGACATTGATTGATGATTCTACTAGGTACTATTATGTATATATCTTGAAAACTAAATACGAGGCTTTAGATTTCTTTAAAATCTATAAAGTAGAAGTTGAAAATCAAATTGAGAGAAAGATCAAAAGAATTCAATCTAATCATGGTGGAGAGTATTTTTCTAATGAGTTCAATTTATTCTGTTCGGAACATGGTATTATACATGAGAGGACGCCTCCCAATTCCCCTCAATCCAATGGGATTGCTGAGAGGAAAAATCGGACTCTAACAGATTTGGGTAACGCCATGTTAGACACTACCGGTTTATCCAAGGAATGGTGGGGGAAGGATATATTGACATCGTGTCATGTCCTAAACCGTGTTCCAACTAAGAATAAAGAGATTACTCCATTTGAAGAGTGGGAAAAGAAAAGGTTGAAACTCTTCTACTTACGAACTTGGGGTTGTTTGGAAAAGGTCAACGTGCCAATAAACAAGAAGTGTAAGCTTGGACCGAAAACTGTGGATTGTGTCTTTCTTGGCTATGCTTCTCACAGCATTGCTTATAGATTTCTTGTGGTGAAATCTGAAGTGGACGACATGAGTGTCGGTACCATTTTTGAATCAAGAGATTCTACATTCTTTGAGGATATATTTCCTATGAGAGATATGCCTAGCATATCTAATAAGGAATATGATCCAGTTTCTGAACCTGAAACTCCCATGGAGACTGATGAACAATCAGATGATGAGATTTCAGATTCGTATGAGGATGACAATGAAGCTCCTACAAGGAGAAAGAGACAAAGGATCACAATATCTTTTGGTAATGATTTCATTGTGTACCTAGTGGATGACACTCCCACTACAATTTCAGAAGCTTTTGCATCTCCGGATGCAGACTACTGGAAGGAAGCGGTTCAAAGCGAGATGGATTCCATCTTGGCTAATGAAACGTGGGAGATATCTGAACGTCTGTATGGGTGTAAACCTGTAGGATGCAAATGGGTATTTAAAAAGAAGCTTAGGGCTGATGGTACTATTGAAAAGTACAAAGCTCGATTGGTGGCTAAAGGCTATACCCAAAAGGAAGGCGAAGATTTCTTTGATACTTACTCACATGTGGCTAGATTGACCATAATTCGAGTACTACTATCACTGGCTGCCTCTCATAGTCTTCTCGTTCATCAAATGGACGTTAAGACGACTTTCCTTAATGGAGAGTTGGATGAGAAAATTTACATGGAACAGCCAGATGGTTTTGTACTAGAAGGTCAAGAGAGAAAGGTGTGTAAATTGAAGAAATCTTTGTATGGCCTCAAACAAGCTCTCAAGCAATTGCATGAGAAGTTTGAAAGAACTTTGACATCTGTGGGGTTTGTTGTAAATGAAGCCGACAAATGTGTGTACTACCGCCATGGTGTGGGTGAGGGAGTTGTCCTATGTCTCTATGTTGATGACATATTAATTTTTGGGACAAGTCTCAAAGTGATTAATGAGGTCAAAACCTTCTTATCTCAATCTTTTGAGATAAAGGATCTTGGAGAAGCTGATGTTATCCTAAACATCAAGCTACTGAGAGATGAGAATAATGGGATTACACTTGTGCAATCACATTATGTGGAGAAGGTGTTGAGTAGATTTGGGTATGATGATTGCAAACCCTCTCCCACACCTTATGATCCTAGTGTTTTGCTTCGAAAGAATCAAAAGGCAGCTAGAGATCAATTGAGATATGAAGGAGTTATGCCCTAGAGGCAAATAATAAAGTGTATTATTTGATATATCTCCTATATGTTCATAATACGTTTCATACTATGCTATAACTGTGTTAATACGAAACGTTAATACACGTGAGGTATGTAAACAAACCGTGTCTCTAGTTACCTCTAGTGAACTAGTTCATTGGTCATGAGGATGGTCTGTGTTTCAAGATCATGGGCATTTATGCCAACTAACAATGAGGTCATGTTATTAGTTGAATAACATGATAGACAAACATCTGACCGTTATATCTTAATGAGATCTAGTTACAAAGTTCATCATTGATGATAAAACATAGAGAACCTCGCAACCTGATCCTTTGACTGTGAGGTAATGCAAATCACCATTCTGGAAGAAGCTTAGATGGTTATCAAGAATCATCTCGTAACAGGGTGATCAAAAAGGTGCCACTCAGGTTTTTCGAAGGAATGTGTAGAGGAGTACATATCAAGACCAGGATTTGTCTAGTCCATGTAACGGACAGATACATGTGGCCATCTCGGTGACGTTGCATTGATGAAGCTTGCAAGCATGTGACTAGGTCACGGAATGCAACGACATGAGAACGAGAAAACAAGTTCATCAGTAACGAGATCGAACTAATGTATGGAGATACCGAATATCAAGTCTCGGATGAATTAGGTATCGAATGACAAAGGGAATGGGGAACGACTATATCACGGTTCGAGCGATTGTATTCGTGAAACGCACGGGGGTCACATGGCCATCCAGGTCCCGCTATTAATCATTGATATGAGAGTGGTCTCTATCATGTCCGGAGTGTTTCTTAACCGAAGGATGTCATGCTTAAGGGTAGGGACTCTTAGGGTAGATGAGGTATCGTATGAGGAATAGAGAGAGAGAAACCAGAATAGTTTCGGTAACATCTGATGGAGATCAGAAAGGGGCCCGAAAGTTGTTCCGGAGTGAAGATATAATATAATATGTGTATTTGAATGTTAATTGGAGAATTAATATTAAATATATATTTTATTTTATTTTATTTTTGAAGGCACTATATTGCTAATGGGCCTCACCCGAAGGGAGGCCCAAGTGGGCAAGGCGCCTAGGGAGTGGGGCCCACCTAGGGCCGGCGGCTGCCCCAAGGTGGTCGGCGGGTGTGGGGATTAGTCCCACCCCACCTGGCCCCTAGGTGGTGCGCCCCCCTTCCACTATATAAAGGGGTCCCCCTTCCCCCTTGGAGATCACCCATTCCTCTCATTCTCTCTCTCATCTGCTAACGACTTCCCCGTAATATTGGGGAGGACCTCGTAGTTGAGTTCTCCACCTTCACACTACCATCATGTGATCGGCGATCCGACATCTACTTCTTCTGCTGCTCGGCTAGATCGGAGTCCCGTTGACGTCTCCTACACCGGACGTGTGACGAACTTCGGAGGCACCACACTTGGGGTGCTACTCGTCTTCATCAATATACGCCTTCCTGCGTAAGGCGTGCCTCTTTCTAAAAAGGTATGAATACTGTATTCCTTCTCCGTTACTTATGTCTACATAGTATAGATCCTGGTATTAGTGTTCGAGTAGATAGAAATTTTTTGTTTTCTGCTACGGAACCCTTCAGTGGTATCAGAGCGGGTCTATGGGTAGACATGTTGTACGGATAGAACACCTAGTAATATGTGGGCATTGATTCTCTAGTTGCTACCCTCTTTAGTATCGTTGTTCATATCGCGGCACTGTTTGATGAAGCGGCCCCCAACCAACCTCACATGGTGATTCACGAGACTGGTCCACAAATCAAAGTGGCTTAGGGGGTGTCTGTCTCTCTACAGTAGTTGATATGGCATTGATACTAGAGGGCCCTGAAAAGGGAAGAAGAACGGCAATCATTGAATCCATGTTGTGGCTCGACGTTCGTAGGTGGGAAGGGGTTCTACTGCGAAAGCCCTAAATCCGCATAAAACATGCAATAGTTAATATAGAAGCATCTATCTTCATTATTGCATAGGGGAAAGTATTATATCATGGCAACAAATAAGTTTGCAAAGGTTTGAAGCTGTTGATGATGATCATAAAGCTATAGCCATGTTATAACACTTTATTTTTGAAGTGTTACTTATTGTGCTAGTATACTTACTAGACGGTAGCATAATAAGATAATCCCTCGTAGTATTCCAGTTATCGTATTCCCCTTGTGTCTGCACCACCAAGAAAGTTCTTCGGTATGAGGCCGGCCGTGATGATCGGGGGTCAGACATATCTACGTTCGCATACAGTGGGTGTAAGCCATGTTGCACTTCGAATACACACAAGTTAGAACTGGCGAGCCTAGCATGTACAGACATGGCCTCGGAATACAAGAGACTGAAAAGTCGAGCATGCATGACATAGTTGATGTGATCGACATTAGGGAATGTCCACCTTTGATACTGCACTGATGGCCGTGATGATCGGGGGAGGTGCAGGGGATAGGGATCATGTGATCACTAAACGAGTAGAGGGATGTTTGTTTAAGTGGGAGTTCCTTTATTAAAATTTGAACTCATTATTATGAACATAGTCTAAACACTTTGCAAATACTTTGTAGATGTCTCGCCCACCTACCTTCAACCTAAGCACTTTCCTCGAGAAGGACAAGCTAAAAACTGATGGAACCAACTTCACCGCATGGTTCCGCAATCTTAGGGATCCTCCTAGTCCCCTACAAGTTGACTTATGTGATCAAGGCTGAGCTTCTGGCTAAGCCTGCAGATTCCGCCTCCCAGGACGAAAAGAATGTCTAGCAGTCCAAGGCGGATGATTTCTCCCTCATCCGGAGTGGAATGCTCTATGCCATGGAGCCGGAGCTTCAAAAGCATTTTGAGAAGATGAATGCTTTTGAGATCATTGAGGATCTCAAGGCTGTCTTTGCTCCGCAGGCTCGTGTAGAGAGGTATGATGCTTCCGAGCTCTTCTTCTCTGCTAAGATGGAAGAGCACATCAGTATTAGTGAGCACGTGGTCAAAATGTCTGGCTACGTTAAGCGTCTAAACGCCCTGGATTGCAAAATCCTGGAGGAGCTCGCCATAGATAGGGTGCTGCACTCGCTTCCCCCTAGATATAAGAGTTTTGTGATGAACTACAACATGCAAGGGATGACTAAGACCCTTGCTGAGGTGTTCGCCATGCTCAAAACTGCTGAGGTTGAAATCAAGAAGGAGCACATGGTGTTGATGGTCAACAAGACCACCAACTTTAAGAAACCAGGGCAAAATGGGAAAGGAAAGGGCAAGAAGTCTAAGAGGGATGGCAGGTTTGTTCCTAGCACCTCAAAGACTGCCAAGCCTGGCCCTAAGCCCAGCACTTTGTGCTTCTACTGCAAAGGGGATGGGCACTGGAAACACGACTGCCCTAAGTACCTTGAAGACAAGCGAGCTGGCAAGATAGCCATCCCGGACAAAGGTATATATGATATACATGTTATTGATGTATTCCTTACGAGCGCCAGAAGTAACACCTGGGTATTTGATACCGGATCTGTTGCTCACATTTGTAACTCTCAGCAGGATCTGCAGAGTAGGAGGCGCCTGAGGAAGGACGAGGTGACGATGCGCGTCGGTAATGGTTCGAGAGTCGAAGTGATGGCCGTCGGCACCCTGCATCTCCGTCTGCCGTCAGGATTATTGTTGGTTTTGAATAAATGCTATTATGTACCCGCACTGAGTATGAATATTGTGAGTGGGTCTTGCTTGTTGCAAGACCGTTATTCGTTTAAATTAGGAACAAATGGTTGTTCAATTTATATGAATGATGTTTTCTATGTCCATGCTCTTGTATGTGATGGTTTATTCTTACTTGATCTTGATTGTGATACACACATCCATAGTGTTGATGCTAAATGTTGTAAGCTCAGTGACAATAATTCCATGTACATATGGCATTGCCGTCTTGGTCATATTGGCATAAAGCGCATGAAGAAGCTTCATTCAGATGGGCTTCTTGGATCATTGGATTTTGAATCCCTTGATATATGTGAGCCATGCCTCATGGGAAAGATGACCAGGACACCATTCTCCGAAATAGTGGAGAGAGCTGTAGACCTACTTGGGATCATACATACGGATGTATGTGGACCAATGAGTGTCTCAACGCGCAATGGTTATCGTTACTTTGTTACCTTTACTGACGACTTAAGCAGATATGGATATATCTACTTAATGAAGCACAAGTCTAAAACCTTTGAAAAGTTCAAGGAATTTCAGAAAGAGGTAGAGAATCAACTTAACAAGAAAATCAAGCACCTTTGATCGGATCGAGGAGGCGAGTATTTGAGTTATGAGTTTAACATGCACTTGAAGGACTGTGGGATTATCCCACAGCTTACGCCACGTAACAATGTAAATGGTGTGTCGAACGTCAGAATCGAACCCTATTGGATAGTGTGCGGTCCATGATATCTTTAACTGATTTTCTGTGTCTTTTTGGGGATACGCGTTAGAAACCGCCGCTTTTATTTTAAACCGAGCACCATCCAAATCCGTGGAGACAACCCCATATGAGATATGGTATGGGCAGAAGCCGAAGTTGTCTTTTCTAAAAGTTTGGGAATGTGAGGCGTATGTTAAGAAACTACAACCTGACAAACTCGAACCCAAATTGGAAAAATGTATCTTTGTAGGATATCCAAGGGAAACCATTGGATATACCTTCTACAATCAAGCCGAAGGCAAAACGCTTGTCGCAAAAACCGGCACCTTTCTTGAGAAAGAGTTTCTTGCAAAAGGGGTGAGTGGAAGGAAAATTGAGTTAGATGAAATTGTTGACCCTTCTCTCTGTATTCCGAGTAGCGCAACGGAAGCTGTTCCGAAACCGCTCTCCAACATGGAGGAAGAGCCCATTGATAATGATCAAAACAATGACATCGAGACTCCTGAGGTTCGCAGGTCTACAAGGGTTCGTGCCACTCTAGATTGGTACAGTAGCCTTGTAATGTCAGTCATCCTAGATGAACAAGAAGAACCTACAAACTAAAAAGAAGCTATGGAGAGTGCTGACTCCGAGAAATGGCTAGAAGCCATGAAATCTGAAATAGGATCCATGCATGAAAACCAAGTTTGGACCTTGGTGGGTCTTCCAGAGGGCCGCAAGGCCATGGAAAATAAATGGATCTTTAAGAAAAAGACAGATGCGAATGGTAATGTGACCATTCACAAAGCTCTACTTGTCGCAAAGGGGTTTCAACAAATTCAAGGAGTTGACTATGACGAGACTTACTCTCCCCTAGTGATGCTTAAGGCTGTCAGGATTTTAATAGCAATTGTTGCACATTTGGACTAAGAAATTTGGCAGATGGATGTCAAGACCGCATTCCTCAATGGTCACATTGATGAAGAGTTGTATATGATGCAGCCGGAAGGTTTTGTTGATCCTAAGGAGGCTGGAAAGGTATGCAAGCTTCAACGGTCCATTTATGGATTGAAGCAGGCATCTCGGAGCTAGAACCAACATTTTGATCAAGTGATCAAAAGTTTTGGATTCATCCAAAAGCAACAAGAGTTCTGTGTTTATAAGAAAGCGAGTGGGAGCTCAGTTGTTTTCCTGGTGGTATATGTGGATGACATATTACTCATGGTAAACGATGTGGATCTTATGAATAGCGTGAAAGCATATTTGAGCAACCAATTTTCTATGAAGGATCTAGGTGAAGCTGCATACATATTAGGAATCAAGATCTATAGAGATAGATCAAGGCACCTAATAGCATTGAGTCAGAGTACTTACATAGATAAGATTTTGAAGAGGTTCAAAATGGAAAACACCAAGAGGGGTTTTACACCTATGATGAAGAATTGCAACTTGAGTATGACTCAATGTCCTGTAACGGACGATGATAGAGAGAAGATGTCTTACATCCCCTATGCTTCAGCAATAGGATCTATCATGTATGCAATGCTTAGTACCCGACCTGATGTGGCATTGGCTCTTAGTTTGACGAGCCGATATCAGAGTAATCCAGGACCGGATCACTAGACAGCTAGGAAAAATATCCTAAAGTATCTGAGAAGAACAAAAGATATGTTCCTAATCTATGGAGGAAATGATGAAGCTCTAAACATAACAGGTTACGTAGATGCGAGTTGGAATTCAGATCATGATGACTCGAAGTCTCAAACATGATTTGTTTTCTTGGTGAATGGTGGGGCGGTAAGCTGGAAGAGCAAGAAGCAGCCGGTGGTGGCACAATCTTCAATGGAGTCTGAATACATTGTTGTAGCTAATGCAGTAAATGAAGCTGTTTGGCTAAGGAATTTTGTCATTGAACTGGGAGTTTTTCCCAATGCACAAGACCCCGTGACGATCTATTGTGATAACACGGGAGCTATTGCAAATGCAAGGGAACCAAGAACTCATTCCACAGCCAAACACATCAAGCTTAGATTTCACGTCATCCGGCAGATTGTTGACGAAGGTGAAGTTAAGATTTGCAAAGTAGATACGGAACTGAATGTGGCAGATCCTCTGACTAAAGCTCTCCAACTGGATAAGCACGAACAACACCGAGATTCCATTGGTGTTAGGTTCCTGCCTATTGTAAACTAGTTTTGTTTATACTCTAGTGCAAGTGGGAGACTGGAGGAGTTATGCCCTAGAGGCAAATAATAAAGTGTATTATTTGATATATCTCCTATATGTTCATAATACGTTTCATATTGTGCTATAACTATGTTAATACGAAACATTAATACACGTGTGGTATGTAAACAAACCGTGTCTCTAGTTACCTCTAGTGAACTAGTTCATTGGTCATGAGGACGGTCTATGTTTCAAGATCATGGGCATTTATGCCAACTGACAATGAGGTCATGTTATTAGTTGAATAACATGATAGACAAACATCCGACCGTTATATCTTCATGAGATCTAGTTACAAAGTTCACCATTGATGATAAAACACAGAGAACCTCGCAACCTGATCCTTTGACTGTGAGGTAATGCAAATCACCATTCTGGAAGAAGCTTAGATGGTTATCAAGAATCATCTCGTAACAAGGTGATCAAAAAGGTGCCACTCAAGTTTTCCGAAGGAATGTGTAGAGGAGTACATATCAAGACCAGGATTTGTCTAGTCCATGTAACGGACAGATACATGTGGCCATCTCGGTGACGTTGCATTGATGAAGCTTGCAAGCATGTGACTAGGTCACGGAATGCAACGACATGAGAACGATAAAACAAGTTCATCAGTAACGAGATCGAACTAAGGTATGGAGATACCGAAGATCAAGTCTCGGATGAATTAGGTATCGAATGACAAAGGGAATGGGGAACGACTATCTCACGGTTCGAGCAATTGTATTCGTGAAACGCACGGGGGTCACATGGCCATCCAGGTCCCTCTGTTGATCATTGATATGAGAGTGGTCTCTATCATGTACGGAGTGTTTCCGAACCGAAGGATGTCACGCTTAAGGGTAGGGACACTTAGGGTAGATGAGGTATCGTATGAGGAATAGAGAGAGAGAAACCGGAATAGTTTTGGTAACATCCGATGGAGATCGGAAAGGGGCCCGGGAGTTGTTCTAGAGTGAAGAGATAATATAATATGTGTATTTGAATGTTAATTGGAGAATTAATATTAAATATATATTTTATTTTATTTTTGAAGGCACTATATTGCTAATGGGCCTCACCCGAAGGGAGGCCCAAGTGGACAAGGCGCCTAGGGAGTGGGGGCTAGCCGACCTAGGGCTAGTGGGCCGCCCCAATGGGTCCCACCTAGGGCCGGCGGCTGCCCCAAGGTGGCCAACGGGTGTGGGGATTAGTCCCACCCCGCCTGGCCCCTAGGTGGTACGCCCCCCTCCCACTATATAAAGGGGCCCCCTTCCCCCTTAGAGATCACCCATTCCTCTCATTCTCTCTCTCATCTGCTGACGACTTCCCCGTAATATTAGGGAGGACCTCGTAGTTGAGTTCTCCACCTTCACACTACCGTCGTGTGATCGGTGATCCGGCATCTACTTCTTCTGCTGCTCGGCTGGATCGGAGTCTGGTTGACGTCTCCTACACCGGACGTGTGACGAACTTCGGAGGCACCACACTTGGGGTGCTGCTCGTCTTCATCAATATACGCCTTCCTGCGTAAGGCGTGCCTCTTTCTGCAAAGGTATGAATACTGTATTCCTTCTCCGTTACTTATGTCTACATAGTATAGATCCTGGTATTAGTGTTCGAGTAGATAGAATTTTTTTGTTTTCTGCTATGGAACCCTTCAAGATACTCTCACATTATTGGCTCACTTATGTATTTAGCTTGCGCTACGAGGCCTGCCATCTCGTTTGCTATGAGTAAACTTAGCCGGTTTGTGGCCAACCTAGGAGATGATCATTGGCATGCTCTTGAGAGAGCAATGCGCTATCTAAAGGGAACAGTGAGCTATGGAATTCATTATATCGGGTATCCAAGAGTACTTGAATGGTATAGTGATTCAAATTGGATATCAGATGCTGATGAGATAAAGGCCACAAGTGGATATATATTCACTCTTGGTGGTGGCGCTGTTTCATGCAAGTCTTGCAAGCAGACCATCTTAACAAGGTCAACTATGGAAGCAGAACTCACAACACTAGATACTGCGACCGTCGAAGCAGAATGGCTTCATGAACTCTTAACATATTTGCTTATGGTTGAAAAACCAATACAGGCAATCCTTATGAACTGTGACAACCAAACTATGATTGTCAAAGAGAACGGTTCTAATGACAATATGAAGAGTTCAAAACATATCAAGAGAAGACTGAAGTCTGTCAGAAAGCTGAGAAACTCCGGAGTTATAGCATTGGATTATGTCCAAACGGCTAAGAATCTAGGAGATCCTTTTACGAAAGGACTATCAAGAAATTTGATAGAAAATTCATCAAGGGAGATGGGTTTGAGACCCACGTGAGTTGTCAAGGGGGTAACCCAACCTATGTGATCGGAGATCCCGTGAATTAGGACTTGGGAAAACAAACTGAAACAACTGAGTTGAGAGAAACTTTTAATACTCCCACTCCACTGCAGATGCAATTCTCTCATAGTATTTTGTAAGGAAGGTTGATTATATCTTAATGTGTTCCGACTGTCTCCTTGGGAGCAAAGATGTTGTCCTACAGAGCGATCTTAAAAGAACACACCTATATGAGCTACACTGCTGGTCACAGTGTATGAGATTTGGGTGAATCTTTAGGAAGCTCATGAAAGGCCGAGGAGTATGACTTATAAGCTCCACCCGAGGGGTAGCCTATGGCAGCCAAGTACCGGTAACGACATTGAGTGAAACTTGCTTCGCAAGACTGGAAATTCAAGGCATAGTCCATTGTTCAATTGTAGTAAGCGTATCTCTTTGTCTAGGTAGAAGTTCAACTTAACAATCTCCACTAAACTGCAGGTATATTAAAAAAGTGATTGGAACTAATGAGCCATATGATGTGCCTCTGAGATCTGGTGGGGGATTATTAGATTTATATGGGCTGCAACCCATGTAGGTAGCCCATTTAGTCTAATAAATGCTGAAATCTCAAGACCCATCTACTATGGCAGCTTGGGAGCTCTGTGGGAGACAAAGTTTAGTCCCACATTGCTAGTTGGGAGAGAGTTGGACCAGCTTATAAGGTGAGTTGTTTCACTCCCACTAAGTGAGTGAGAAGAGAAGGAGTCCACACGCATTCCTCCTCCTCCGCTGCCCGCCTCGTCTTGCCCGCACGCACGTCGCGTTTCGTGAATCGAGTTCGAGTTAGAAACTTGTTTTGTGGAAGACTAAATTTTTGCTTGGTGCACCAGCTATTGGGTACGTGTCAACATTCGTGTGCATGTTTGACGTGTGTCCTTGTCTTCCACCATGTGGCGACTCGATCGACTCACCTCCTAGGCTATAGAGTGAGAGACAGACAGATCTAGACGCATCCAGTTCTTTTCTCAGTCTCTCTCGCTGTGTGTTCCTCTTGCTGCGCTGCTCTCTAGGATTCCCATCCCGGCAGCTGCGTGCACTACTATTCGGGAGAGCAGGCCTCCGAAACCCCGTCCGTTGAGATCCTGCACTGAGAGACGGGCGATAAGGTTTTTGGGGAGCGTCTCAGCGCGACTACTCACCTTCGTTTGTGTGTTCTTCTTCAGCAACTGATGACCTCAACAGCACCATAGGCGACAACAACAAAGACCAAGGTGCTGCGGCGGTGACGACCTTCCCGATCAACCTATACGTGTTATTCTTCTCTTTGTATGCACTAGTTCTTGCTAGGTTTTCAGATCTACTAGATGTGGTTGTTTGGCTGCATGCGTTTAGATTTGCTAGTGCTTACATAATGTTGATTTCGGTAATTAATCTCATGGGAAAATTGCCTAATATTCCAACAAAAACGTGCCTCAACTTAGAGGCCTTCTCATAGTGCGTGCTTAGTGGCCCGCATCCTCTCCAAAAAGGTCATATCGATGCAAAAAAAAGAGTGATTGGTGTTCCGAGCTAGGCCTACGTTGTAGCCAGCACGGTAGTAAAAGTAGTGTTGGGCTAGGCCCGAGAGGAACGCTCGATTTAGCCATTCCCGTGGAGCCAGGCCGTAGCGGAGCAAAAAGTGTAGGTGGCGTGCGCGCGGAAGGCTGAGGCGAGATGGCGGGAGATCGGAAACTGGAGGCTGCGTTTTGCGGCAAAACAAAGCATCTCCTTTATGCGGTCACCTCCAAGCAACACCACCCTCTTTTCCACTCTCGACACCGGCGACGGTGACATAGCCGGCGGTTACACAGATCTACCTCATCCGTGAGCTTTGAGGCATGCCACAAAAGCTGGTGTCCATTTGCTCCGGCTGTTTGCATTGAGTCAGCAGTGGTGCCTGATGATCGGAATCAACACGTCGATCTCGTTGGGGAACCCCAAGAGGAAGGTATGTTGAGCACACCAAAAAGTTTTCCCTCAGTTATGAAACCAAGGTTATCGAACCAGTAGGAGCAAGGAAACACCTCCAAGGTGTTGTTTTCAACTTGGAATCCTGCACAACACAACCACAGAACTTTGCCCCCAACTTACAGTGAGGTTGTCAATCTCACCGGTTTTGCTGAAAACAAAGGATTAAACGTATTATGTGGAATATAGTAATTGCTTGCAGGAAGTAAACAGTAAACAATAAATAGTAGATTGTAGATTGATGGTAAAAGAATGGACCGGGGTCCATAGTTCTCTAGAGGTGATTCTCATTAAGAGAGATGACATGTTCGGTGAACAAATTACAGCGGGACAATTGACAAATACCGAGAAAGCATACACGCATATACTAATCATCTTGACTCCTATGAGATTTTATTGGGCATTACAACATTATACATAGACCGTAATCCAACTACATCTATGACTAATAATCCACCTTCAGGTTATTATTCGAACCCCCTCTAGTATTAAGTTGCAAGCAACAAATAATTGCATTAAGCAAAGTGTGTAAAGTAAACAATATGATTGTTTTATGAACAAAAGATTGTTGTTTTCTCCCTAGTAGCAACAACACATCTAGTACCTTAGAGATTTCTGTCACTTCCCCAGATTCCTAGAGGCATGAACCCACTATCGAGCATAAATACTCCCTCTTAGAGTTGCTAGCATATACTCGGCCAAGATAGCTACTAACAACAGAAAGCATGCAAGATCACAAATAACATAGACATGATAGAATCAATAATCAATCTGAAATAGCATCTCAATATCCATCGGATCCCCGCAAACACAACATGTATGATTACAAATAGATGATCTTGATCATGAACGGAGCTCACAAGATCTAAACATGGTAGCAGAAAGGAGAAGAACCAACCATATAGCTACTACATGGACCCGTAGTCCAGGGATAAACTACTCACGCATCACACCAGAGGGAGGCATGGTGATGAAGAAGGCCTGTGGTGATATCTCCCAGGTGCCGAAGAGCTTCAGATCCCTCCCGATCTAGGGATGGAGATGGCGGCGACTACAGACTCTTTCATGGAATTTTGATTGGGTCCTTAGGGTTTTCGTCTCGGAGGCAATATATAGGCGAAGGGGCAAGGTCGGTGGAGTGCCAGGGGCCCCACACCACCTGGTGGCACGGCTAGGGCTGGCAGCGCCACCACCAGGTGTGGTCAGCCTGGCTCCCCTCTTCGTCTCCCTTCCGGACTCCGTGTTCCTTCTGGTGAAATATTGACTTGGGCTTTTGTCCGGTCCAATTCCGAGAATATTTCCTTAGTAGTTTTTTTGAAACCAAAAACAGTAGAAAACAGGCAACTGGCACTGTGGCATCTTGTTAATAGGTTAGCCAGAAAATGTATAAAAATACTCTAAAGTGTGGACAAAATATAAGAAAGTAGATATAAAACAAGCATGGAACATCAAAAATTATAGATACGTTTGCAACATTTCAGCGCCACGATGTCACCTCCAACAACAACAAGGATGAGGAGGAGGACTGCAATGATAAGCTGCTATTTTCTATGTAGTTAGGGATGTACTGATAAACCGAAGAAGAAGAAGAAGAAGAAGAAGGAGGAGGAGGAGGAGGAGGAGGAGAAGGACTGCAATGATAAACTGCTATTTGCTATGTAGTTAGGGATGTACTGATAAACTGTAATTCATAGTAGCTAGGGTTGGATTGAAATAACCATATTCGTGATCCATACTCATGATGAACTAATGAAATGCTAGTTTTTAGAGTTAGTCTTCTGCTTGGTAAGGTCACAGTGACCACAAACATAGCATGCACACAATCAAACACGCAATCTTGCATCGTCGTAACCATCTGTGCATTAGCCCATTCAACTAATCAATAACCCCGAAATTACAAAGTAATAAGACCCGGGTTACCAAACGAAGTGTACAAAATGGCTCTAGGGTCATTTACTCCTAGCAATGCCCCCAGCGCCCTGCCCCCAGGAGCTCCAGAATCGACCCAGGCTACAATCATGCCCATAGTACATCCCACATACTGCTCTCCTCCCAAGTAGTTTCTATTGCTCGCTCCAGCTACGACGCCACAATCAACGCTTGGCCACTCTGTCGCTCCAGCTACGACGCCACAGTCAACGCTTGGCCACTCTGCACGCACTACTCTCCTTTTGGGAACTACACTACTCAACCGCGCAGGACCGGGGCATCATCACAATAGTACTCCCTCTGTTTCAATATTTTTAAACTTTTGTGAAGCTAATGTATCTAGATTACTTTTAGTGTGTAAGCTCACTCCGAACCTGTGTTCGGTTGAGTTCACGCAGAGGAATATAATAGAATGGTTCCACACTTGAGAGTTGTTCCAACATTTGATTGAGAAATGAAATTGAATGAGGTGGTTTCTTAAAAGAGAATATTCCCTCTAGATTTAGAAAACAATCATTTCTCAAAATCGGTGGCATCTCCATGTTCCTCTATGCTAATGCCACCCAACCTTGCCCATTCTCTCTATTCTCTTGCCATTCTTTGTGCTAAATGCACCCCACACTTGCTCACCAGTTTGTTTCCCATAATTTACCCCATTTCATTTATTTTTTGGCCCAACCAAACATAGAACGGAACCATTCCATTATATCTTTTTGTGCTAACTAAACGCAAGAACAGAACCGACCCATTCCAGTAGAATAGAATCATGACATTCTATTCCACTTTGTTTCCGAACCGAACACACACTAAAAGATATCTACATAAAATTAGCTTCACAAAAGCTAGAACATCTTATATTTTAAAACGGAGGGAGTAACAATGAGCACTCTTTCTTTTTCCATCTCAAAAGGACAGATTTCCTCATACCTTCACATGCATTTTCACCTCCGAAATGAATTCTCCATGAACACGAGCTCATACCTTGCTGTTTGGAGAGATGGAGGAAAGTGGATATGCGAATGGGATCATGCTGATGTTGGAGAAACAAGTATACTGTCAAGCACGTCGAATCATCCATTGACATCAACAAAAAAAATGAAAATGAATTGATCGAAAGGAATCGACCTAGCTATGTTGAGCGCGGGAGTGGATGTACAATTTCACCATCTAAGAACTCTTGGGTTGAACTTGTAGGCATTTTCTTCAACTTTATTTTTTAGACGTTTAGTTCCATTCACTTGGATGCACTTACATGGTTCCGTTCATGTATAAGCTAACTTTTGCATCACTTGATAGGGGTGGTCAAGTTTTTCACCAGACGGCGGCGATGACGAACACTCGCCCTCCGTCCCTCCCGACACCGATTCCACGACTCTCCCGGCCCCGACAGTCACCGCCGCGGGACCGCCCAACCCTATGACACTACCCCTCTGCCGCCCGGTCTTCGCGCCGCCCCGGTTAGTCGCCGATGCTGGGAATACGAGCCAGGGTGCCGCATAGACGGGGAAGCAACCGCTCAAAGGGAGGAAAACCGCTCCGGTTACCGACGAAAAGAGGTAGATGGTGGCGGCCATGGGCGAGAAGTCGAAGGTGGCCGCCAACCGTGTACCGAAGCCCAAAAACGTCCAAGGCGCCCCCTCGCTGACCTGTGAAAGATGAGACACCCGTACTGTTCGCGACGATGGCGGCCTTCAAAGTGCTCGATGATATGTCAGAAGGGTATTTTTTCCCTTTTTCTGCTATTTTAATTTATGATCAGTGTTCTAGTTGTTCAATGCGATCGAGTGTGTTTGCTATCTGTTCTTGATGTATGTAGTGTCGATGATGAGGCATTTTTGCAAAGTATGAATGTTTCACAAGTTTTCTTCTCTCAAGAAACCCCATCACAAGAATATGAAACAAATTATGATGAGGACAATCTTGATTTTGGATGATGAGGGTTTCTTCGAAGCAAATTTAAGGGGAAGAATGACAAACTATACCATGTCGGAGGAGAAATTGTATATCTTGGCATGGAAGAAGGTAGGGATTGATCCAGCCATTGGCATCGAGCAACTAGAGGACATGTGACAATGATCGAACAAAGACTTCTATTTGTCTTCGATGGGGTACAATATCCACTGATTGCCAAAACTGATCGGGGTGCTTGGCACATATGGAACGCTTGAACCCAAGTGGCACAGATGAGAGAGATCGGGTGAGTGTTTGCATCCTATCTCTATATGTGGCTATTTTTTCCATTGTCTCGTATGTGGCTAATTAGCTATCTCCATTGTCACATGTAGAACTGCACAAAATTTCTTCAAAGAAAAAGTGAAGGGAGGCAAGTGGGATTGGAAATACAAATCATTCACCTTACATCAATGTTGGACAAAGCTTGAAAATGATGAGAAGTGGAAGAACCATGAGATACATGAGGTTCCTAAGAGGAACTCCAAGAGCTCAAGGTAGCCAAGGAACGCAGGGCGAAGGTTGAAGAGAGAAGGGCGGCGGCCGAGGAGCTCAAGGTGGCTATGGCAGACACGAAGGTGGGCATGGAGGAGAGTAGGGTGGCTATGCAAGAAAATTTCCGAGCAATGGGAAATGAGCAAAAACTCATGTTCATGGACTTGAGTGCCATGAATGAGAAGCCAAAGGCAGATATTGAGCTTTGTCACAATGGAGTGTTGGCAAGAAAATTTATGATGGGTGGATTTGTCGGAGGGTTCATGGTTGACATGTGTGGCATGGAAGGTGGATAATTGGGTGGATTCGTGGGTGACATAGGAAGTGGCATGGGAGGGTTCGCGAGTACCATGGAAGGTGACATGGCCGACATCATGGCAGATTGTTTACAAAAACACATGTTAACAACAAGGAGCAACAAGGAGATGCCAATGATGGCAATGATAGGTGTTTGTGTTGAACTATGTTGATGGTGAAGTATTTTATGCTTTGAACTACTCCCTCCGATCCAAATTAATTGACTTGGATTTATTTAGATTCGGATGTATCTAGTATTAAAACATGTCTAGATACATCCGAATCTAGACAAATCCAAGTCAATTAATTTGGATCAGAGGGGGTATGAATAGGCATTTCGTTTGAGTTTGCGCGTCAAACTATGTTATGCTTGAACTACGCCATCAAATGTGATGGTAGGTTCAAACCCTAGAGTGCCTACCTCTAAGCCAAGAGTGTCCTTCCATGTTATTTTTGCCATCAAATTGTGTTATTTAGGAGTCTAGAATTGACCACTATTCAAGAATCGATGGGCTCGCTATGAAATAAGGAAACTGGAACGTGAAGGGAGTTCAGTGGAGAAGTTCTAGACATCCCTTTGCTTGGTTATCTAGAGGCCTTGTCAAGTTGCATTTTGACCTAATCATAGCTAGGGTCACCAAATCAACGTCACTAAAAATAGTTTATCACTGATGCTTGACGTATACGCCAGTTGCAACTATGCATGCACACCGCTGATCATGCCCTAGAGCATCAAGTAAGTTTACGAATTTGCGGGTACATTGTCTTAGTGCTACTGGAAACAAATAAAAAAAAGGCTGGACCGGGAGATCAGAATCAGATGTGGCATGCAGACACTACTATCCTTGAACAACGATAGCCATAACAGCAACAGGAAGAAAACCCACATCGACAGAGTTCATATGTCCATTGTACCAATGCTTCATCAGAACAGCAACAGATCATTTCCCAAAGTGACAATGATTCACAACCGCGCGATGACTGCTTCGACCTCTGCAGGGGTGTAGAGGTGGTAGTTGGGAGACACCTTCGCGATATCAACGTTGTTAGGGGTCACCTGTTTCGAACGAAGTTAGAGCTCAGGCACCTGTTGAGTTGAGCCGAGAAACGAGGAATATGAAGCGGGTCGGGATACTGTACCTTTTCTTCCATAACCTGCTTGAGGATAGAAAGGGCTATGGTCTCTGCCTCAGCAATTGTCAGTTCCTGCATCGAGATGTCAAATTCTCATTATTCTTTTGAAGCAAGCATGCATGATTTTGATAACTGAAGGCAAGCCTGCTGAATAGCTAAACCATATTTTGCTATGTATTTCTATATGAACAGCAAAGTTAAGATTTCTAACTGTAGTTCATTGGTGTGGCGCCCTACACCATGTAACTGGCTTTGATGCCATAGGTCACATGGCGATGGGTCTGTAAGACTGCTACTTCAGATTTAGATCCAGTCTTGCCATATGCATATTTTCTTCAAGACAATTGGAAGCCTTTTCCATTTTTCGTGCTTGAACTATGCAGCTAACTTATGGTATATCCCATATTCAGTTTAGTGTAAAGTACCTTGTTGTACTGCTCTTGTAGTGAGCTATCAGCTCCTTCAGAGCCTGATCCAATTGCCTTGGCGTTGCATTGCCAGAAGGTCCCAGATGGGTCTGTGTAGTACCTGCAATACACAGGAATTGATCCATTTGTTATTAAGATAAGAAGCAAAGTTTCAGTTGGCTTTGTAAACTGATCCTTGCAAATAGTTACGCGTGCTCGTCTAACAACAAAGACAGATAGAAATGCCATACAAAGGAGATGCTACAAGTGCATCACCTTGACAATGAATGCACTAATCAACAACCTCAGCTAAAGATGAAAGACATAATACTGATATATCAAGATGCAAGGATTTGGGGGGGGCAATCCATGAACATATACAGATGGATAATGTTACGAATAAAACTCCGAATCAACTTTTTGGACAACACACTTTTTTTCATATCAACTCTTGATTATAATAAGTGAATATAATGTCAACATAGAGAATTTCGAAAAGCAATGCAACTAGCTATACTAGAAAGTATATGATGATCTTTACCATATCAACTTAGATCGAGTAAACAGGGGGAAAAATACAAACATGTCCATTAGACCAACTTGGTGAAGATCATTTTTCATATGATCTCCGTAAACTGTACCAACTTAAAAATTATATCTATTGTAGTCCATGGAACTGGAAAATAAATGACACCATGGTCCTGTATCACCATTCACCACAGAGAAATATTCTGGCAGAGGTCAGGGATGGCAATTAACATGACAGTCTAGAAAAAGGCAATGAAAAAAAAGCACATGCACAGCATGGTATCACAAGTCGACAACTGTTTTACACAAAAAAAGGTAGACTGCAAAATGTTTACTATTCAAATAAGCGTCACTGACAACCCAACTAGCTGAGTTAAAGTGATCAATACTTACAAGCTGGGTCCATTTTCATCATGACCAGCAATAAGGAGAGAGACTCCAAATGGTCGTGACTGCATAAATAAACAGCAAGTACATCAGAACCATCTTCTACGATATTGGTAGATAGGTAGAATACAAGAAAATGTGATAAAAATAAATACAACAAAGTAATTTGTAGTCAAGATTAACGAAATTGCTTTGAGTACTGTGGGTGTTTTCACAACTACAAACCTTAACAAAGCAACTCAAAAACCTTAAAAGATAATAATCAACAATGAAAATCAAACGAAATTCTGCCTGGTTCGGTCTAGATTCAGAAACTCCCTTTTCATAAATATACATAGCCATCTCTACTCAAATTGGCTATTAGGTTAGCTGCAACAGATACAACTTCTATTAGATGTTCAATTTCCTCCATAGTTAAACCTGACATGCGATAATCAAAGTGTGTGGAGCAGCCAGGTAATTGTGTTTCCCATTTTCATCAGGTGTGCAAGACAAGGTGTCATTGCATTAACAGAATAAGAGTAAATGAGTCTTACCATTGACTCTTCTTCACCTTCGCCAAAGCGCAAAGCCAAGTCACAGATAGCTTGCGTGGTAGATTCTACTGTCATTGGCTCCCCATATGAGAACCTATGATTCTGTTTGTGAACATACAAATTCAAGTTAACAGACGAAGGGTATGAATTGCATATATAACAACCGAAGTGTGTACCTGGGTCTCAACACGAGCATGCTCAACCAGTGTTCTAGCATCAGCAATAAGGCCACTCATGGCACAGCCTACATGCTCATCAATTTCCATGATTTTCTCCACACTGCTTGGTTCCTGTATAATAATAGGAAAGATAACTGAGGGTCAGTTTGTGCAAGGTACAACCTGTATCATTATTTTCACAGGAAAACAACCTATAACATAGAAACAAAAGGCTGAATTGTGCTGACTACAATCCCAAGGAATAGAAGGACGAAGGTAACATCAAGTTCAGTCAGTATCAGGCAGTTAGATTTTATTACTCCTACACATGGGTATCACGTAGCTTCACAGAAATAAACACAACTGAGTTATGGGGAAAAGATTGCACTGTTAAATATTTTTGCATGCCATTCAATTACCCAAACAAGAAACAAAAATACTTATCTGACAAAGGGGGACAGTGTGTAATGCAGCGCACACAAATCATTTAATTATATTAAGTCTAGTGAGCCTTGGCCTACCCCAACTTGAATGGGATAAACGGCTTGGTTGTTCTTGTATGTCTAGTGAGCCTTGACGATAGGATATATGAATATAAAAGAATAGACTGTTTTATTGGTTGACAAAACGAAAATCTATGTACTTCTACAGTTCTGCAGTAGTATATTATTTGTCCAGTGTGATAAGTATCCATGAATCAATTTGATTCCGGATATGGAGTGCATAAATTTGGGTAACCCACACCATGACTTGCATATAGTATGGAGTGCATTACTCTAAACAACAGCATCCACATCTTGTTGACAGTTGAAACTTCAGCCAAAAAAATATTGTGAAAATAAAAGCACAAAACTATGAGGAGTAGCACCGATAGCATTCATGTCTCAAGGATCATCAACAGTATCCAACTGGACCTATCTAATACAGTGAACATGCCCAAGGATACATTTCTCTTGCAACCATAAGAACCCATACTATTATGTCATCAATACAAAAGGAAATTCATGGTGAATAAGTTCAGTCAGCAAGGTTTGTAGTAATTAAAAAACAAATACTCAAATGCACTGCTATGTGCTATCGAGCATATAACTGAACAACGATCTGGCCGGCACAAAACATTAGCAAGTGAAGATGCAATTACCAGAAGCGGTGAGGTGACACGTTTCTCAACAGCCAGGACAACACCATCCTTAGTCTTCAACCCGATGGCGGTCGAGCCCAACTGCAATCCATAGCACGAGGATCGAGATCATAAGCGCTACTTAGATACATCGATGTTGCACATAAATCTCAGCTAAAGCTGGCAACACGGATCCTCCGAAATCCAGAGATCCACAGTCCAATCCAAAATACCCAACCCCCTCGCTCAGATTTACGAAAAATAAAACACTACCCGGCTCCCAAACCCCCACTAATCTAGCCCCCAACGGAACCCCATGTAGCCGCAGTGTCTCCACAGTTCGGACATATGATCTCCCCAGGAAAAAAAAGAATGAATCTCACCTTGATGGCCTCAATGGCGTACTCGACCTGGAACAGCCGCCCCTCCGGGGAGAAGGTGTTCACCCCGCGGTCGTACTCAGTCCTGCAGACACCGAGAAAACCCAACGAAGATCAGAAACCCGCCGTCGCCGCCCAGCACCGCGCCAGATCGAATCGATGCAAAGAGGCAAAATATAACAAAAATCGAAACTCCAGGAGGAGGAAATCGATTACCTCGTGAGAAACATCTCGTCGGCGGCGGCGGATGCGGATTCGAAGCAGGATCAAGGCCCTTCTTTCTCTCTCGCTATTTCTTCGCTTGAAATCGCGGAAGGCCTTTCTTTCTACTCCTGCTGGTGTATTCTTCTTGGGGACGAAGTAGAGAAGAGACGGCGGCGTGTGCTGGGAACCGGAGTCACCAACATGATGGACCCACCTGGTAGTATCCGACTTTGGGCTCACCCGGACAGGCCCATATGGGCCCGAACTCGGGCCCGTTCAGGCTCACCAAGTGGCCCATTATAGGCCGAGAGAAGTTCCAATAAAGCCTCTCCCACCGTCTCCGCCTTGGCGCCCTCCCCATTCCTTCCGAAGCAAGACTCCCTCTCTCCTTCCTCCCCTCCCCCTCCCCCTCCCCCTCCCCCTCCCTCTCTCTCTCTCTCTCTCTCTCGCCGCAAGTAGGATCCATGGCGGCGACGTCGGCGCAGCAGAAGACGGCGGCGGTGGAGCAGGAGGAGGTGGAGCACGGGCCCTTCCCCATAGAGCAGCTACAGGTACTGCCCCGCCCACCTTACCGAAACCCTAGCCGGATCTTGGTCCGTTACTTCTCCCCCAGATGTCGTCCTCAAGGTCGAGCCTTATTGGGGTTTCCTGTCCGCGTGGAGGAGAATTAGTGCGAGTTTCTCTCGATTTTAGGTCGCTGCTAGGTTCTTGTGGTGCACAGTTCTTGGATTCTTGGGGGAAGAGCCGCAGATTCCTGATTCAGTTCTTACCCGCCCCCAAATGCGCGCATTTCCTTACTTCCCGGTCCTCTCGCGGGCGAATTGAAATCGTTTCTGTTCCGAGTTTCGGTGCCGCGATTATGATTCGTTCCTGAGGTTTTCTCCCTAAATGGCGTCTAAGTAAGAACGTTTCTTCGGGTTTCCTGTCTGTGTGGAGAAGCATTTGTATGGGTTTGTCTCGATCTGGGGGTTGCTTTTAGGTTCTTGGGGTGCAGGGTTTGATTCTTGATTCGATTCTTGCCCGTTCCCCAATGTCGCGCATTTCTTGAGTTTCAGGTACTCCCGCGGGCGAATTGATATGGTTTCTGTTCCGAGTTTTGGTGTCGCGATTAGGATTTGTAGGTGTTTCTACAGATTCTTGGTCAAAAAACCCAGTCCTTGATTCAGTTTTCTCCCCAAGCTTCAAGTAAAAACATTCCTTGGAATTTTCGCTGCGCTTGCAGTTGAGATGACATGGTGCTTTCACTACCTTCTATGTTTACTGCGATTATTGCGTATTCTTGGTCACAGAACGCTAAGTTCTTGGTTCGTTACAGTTGAGGTTGATGATTCTTGCCTTCGTACTTTTGGGTGCATTTGTTCTTAAAGATACATTTTGTATTCAACGTTTAATACGTGTCAACCTCTATTTAGAGGCTGTTGTCTCGAATTTGGCATCACCAGTATGATCTCCAGTGGATTATTGGGTTCTTGCATCTACAAATCGCTTGGAAAATGTAGCAACAAGCCACAGTCCGCTGTCTTTTTTCGCAAAATCGCTCTTAGTAGGAGTTGTTGCAAATTACTACTATGTTATTGCACACCTGAATGTACCAAAGACTAAAATATTGCATATGATCTTGGCTTGTCATATTCCTATATGAGTAGTAGTTCGAAATGAGTACCTTGCTGTCTGAATGCAGTATCTTGTTAACTGAAAAATGTAGCAACCATTCACCAAACGGATTGTACCCCATAGTTTAATACTATAATTTATTCAAGAAGCTGTACTACGAATAGCTTTTTGTGATGTTCTGTTTGTCGAAGTGGAGTATGTCGGTATGTGGATTAGCCAAGGCTGTTTATCACTTATAAGGTGGTTTAGGTGCTTTTGAGGTGACATGGTGACTGCTTTCAACTTTATTGAAGTTGTTTTACCTATTCTTGGTCACAGAACGCTAAGTTCTTGATTCTTTACAGTTGAGGTGGAGGATTTCTTGCTTTGGCCCTGTTGGGGCTTTTGGTTCTTGCTTAATAGTAAATGTCAACCTCTATGTAGATGCTGTTGTCTCGATTTTGCATCATGTTTACGATCTCCAGTATATTGTTGGACTCTTGCATCTAAAAAGTCACTTGGAAAAAATTTAGCCACAAGTCACCATCCATTGTCTTCCTTGCAAAATTACTCATACTAGGAGTTGTAGCAAATTACTATCTTATTGCATAGATGTACCAA
The DNA here is from genome assembly GCA_023614405.1 of Avena insularis. Taxonomy (NCBI): domain Eukaryota; kingdom Viridiplantae; phylum Streptophyta; class Magnoliopsida; order Poales; family Poaceae; genus Avena; species Avena insularis. Next base: position 255,954,958 of record CM042690.1, on the reverse strand, counting down.
AGACTAAAATATTCCATATGTACTTGACTTGTCATATTCCTATATGAGCAGTAGTTCAAATTGAGTACCTTGTTTTCGCTGTATCTTGTTAACTGGAAAAATATATCAACCATTCACCAAAAGAAATGCATGGTTTAATACTAGGTATAGCTTTTTTTGTGATACTCTGTTTGTCAAAGCTTTTTCTGATCTTCTGTTTGTCAAAATACCTTGTTTGGAAAATGTAGCAACAAGTCACAATCCGCTGTCTTCATTGCAAAATTGCTCTTAGCAGGACTTGTTGTAAATTATTATATTACTGCACATGTGAATGTACCAAAGACTAAAATATTTCATATGCGCCTGGCTTGTCATCCTCCTATATGAGCACTACGTAGAAATGAGTACCTTGGCCTTCTTATCTGAATATTGTATCTTGTTAACTGAAAAATGTAGCAATTATTGACCAAACGGTATGCATTGCTTAATAGTATCATTTCTTGAAGAAGCTGTAGTAGGAATAGCTTTTTGTGATATTCTGTTTGTCAAAGTGGCTTATGAGGATGAGCCTAGGCTGTTACAACTTAGATGGTTTAGGTTCTTTTGATGTTCACATCTTCATTGTTATCTAAAAAGCTATTTTAGCTGTTACTAGTGCCCTGTTTCTAGTAAACAAATGTTTTCATTAACACTGTCCTTTTGTTGTCAAGGCATCTGGAATAGCTGCATTAGATGTCAAAAAGCTCAAAGATGCTGGTCTCCACACAGTGGAGTCTGTGGCTTACACTCCAAGGAAAGATCTTTTGCAGATCAAAGGAATCAGTGAGGCCAAAGTTGACAAGATAATCGAAGCAGGCAAGTAATCCTGAGGCCAAAGTTGTATTTTGCATGGAGTTTCTATTGCACACTGTAAAATCCTATTTGTCTACAAAATTTTGCAGCATCGAAGCTTGTTCCACTGGGATTTACAAGTGCCAGCCAACTACATGCACAGAGGCTAGAGATCATTCAAGTTACAACTGGATCAAGAGAGCTTGATAAGATCTTGGAGGGTAATGTGTTGTCATCTTTCATGCTTTTTCCCATTTCCATAGAATTTGATTGGTGACTTGTGATCATTGATTATTTGTTCTGACTACATTCAACAGGGGGCATAGAAACAGGATCTATCACAGAGTTATATGGTGAGTTCCGCTCAGGAAAGACTCAGTTGTGCCACACCCTATGTGTTACTTGTCAGGTGAGATTTTATTTATCAACCTTTTTTGCATTGACACCTGAATCTTGCCGTTAATCTCATGATATGTTAATGTGATATATTTCAGCTTCCATTGGACCAAGGTGGTGGTGAAGGAAAGGCTCTGTACATTGACGCAGAGGGGACATTCAGACCACAGAGGCTCCTCCAGATAGCAGACAGGTGACACCTTGATTGCAGTGGTTACTTTGTGTTAACATGAATTTGATTGCTAAACAAGTGAATACTGAATTCTAGGTTTGGACTAAATGGTGCTGATGTATTAGAGAATGTGGCTTATGCAAGAGCTTATAATACCGATCATCAGTCCAGACTTTTGCTGGAGGCAGCTTCCATGATGATAGAGACCAGGCAAGATCATTTATTTCCTTCTGAGTGTATCTATGAACTTCAGTCTTATTTTCTATAGTTATCTAGATGACCACTAGTAACTTATTGATATCATATTATCATTAATTCTCCTTATGAGTCTAAGTGGTTGTATATTGCTGACATAATTTAGCCCTGTTGCCTTTGGTTGATACTTCCATTCTATATAACATGTTTTTATGAGGCCAAAATATGCATGTGACCATTGCAATGTATATAAGTATCAGCTGAGATCACACGCAATCATGTAAATGTAATGTTAACATAGGATGTTCTGAGTTTTGTCACATGCACTGGTTGAAAAGATCCTAATGTCCCTGGGTTAATACTCGCACTGCACGACTGATACAAAGGTAATAGAACTTGATGGGACTAAATTTGATCAGGCAATATGGACATAAGCTAAAATTTCTATTGTTACCTTCTATTTTTTTAAATGTTACCTGTATTTAGTTCTGCTTACCCAGCATGTTTATTTGCTGCATATTCTTGCAGCTAATTAGCCTGTTTCTATTGTTTGCTGAATTTGAATGTATGTTTCTTATGCAGACTAGTAGTATGTAGTAACTGATTTCTGATTATGGAATTCCACATATGCAGGTTCGCTCTCATGATTGTAGACAGTGCCACAGCTCTGTACAGAACTGATTTCTCAGGTAGAGGGGAACTATCAGCGAGGCAAATGCATATGGCTAAGTTCCTGAGGAGCCTTCAGAAGTTAGCAGATGAGGTCAGGAAGTTAATCTCTTATTATGTACATATCCTGAAGCTTAAAGTTTTTGCTTATATCTCAGCATTCATTGAAATAAAATGGTGTTTACACTGCTGCTAAGCTTTATAAATGACCATGCTGTTCATTTACACCAGTTGATTAAACAAGCTATGCGAATGTGTTTTGGTTTGCTAAAATTGATTTAATATCTTGCTGCTTCAGTTTGGAGTTGCTGTGGTTATCACCAATCAAGTAGTGGCACAAGTGGATGGCTCTGCGATGTTTGCTGGGCCACAGGTCAAGCCTATCGGCGGGAACATCATGGCACATGCTTCCACAACAAGGTTCATTTTGGAGTTATATAGTCTGATGATTCTATTGCAAACTTGTGGCTCTTAGTGTCTAATCAGTTTTTCTTCTAACATGTGAATACTGTATCGTTTCAGGCTTGCTCTTCGCAAGGGAAGAGGAGAGGAGCGAATCTGTAAAGTAATAAGCTCCCCCTGCCTGGCTGAAGCCGAAGCAAGGTTTCAGTTGTCATCGGAAGGCGTCGGGGATGTGAAGGACTGATATGGTGTCTGGCTAGAGCATTTTCTGATCTGTTGCTGGGCCTGCTGATTACTTGGTCACCATCCCAGTTGCTCCTCCTTTTTGTTTCCATAGATTGGGGGATGCTAATCTGTGAGGTTGTATAGAGTGTAGCTGTTGTACAGAAGGTGCTGTCTCTCGCGCATTGCCTGTAATGTAAGACATGCTGCAAACGAAACATTGAATCAATTCTGTAGTTGATTGGCTGAATTAGCATTGTTGTGCCCACTTTGTCTTGCATGGTTTTAGGTACTGCCTCGAGCGCGAGAATAACAACCAGGTCAGAGCATGAGTTAGAGTTCATGTTCAACCAAATCACGATGAGTTCTTGCATACCACGACTAGCTCACCATCAGTGGATTACAGAAACAAGCTAACACATTCAGCTTGGTCTTGTGTTGCTTCAAATAATCAGCTTCATAATGTGGCTGTAAGGAGGAAAGGACTCACGACCATGGTCGCTGGTGGTGACCTGCCGCTGCCGCCGGGCTGATCTCTCTCCACCGACCACCCCCGCCGCCTCCGCCTCCAGATCCTGAACTGCCTCTGCCAGCTGTCTCCGCCGGAATCGCTGAGCTCGGGCCTTTCTTCCTCCGTGGGGATGGCCTGTGTTCGTGCCACCCGTGCCTGTCCCAGGAGACGGGCTGCCCGCGCTACATGCGCGTCACCTTCTGCGCACTGCCTGCGCTGCCCTGTGCTCCTCTGCGGGGCCCCAGCAGTTGTTGCCGCCGCCCCCGTCCGACTTTCCGCGGGCTGCCCCCTGCGCCGCTGCGAGGCCCTAGCAGCTGTTGCCGCTACCGCCGTGGAAAATCCCTGCGGGTTTTATGCCGGTCGTCATCGACTTCTCTAGCCTGAGGGTCTCGTCGGCTAGCGTGGCCCTTGCCTCGCCGCCGTCACCACCAAAGTTGGTTCGCCTCCCAGAGTCTAGCCCCCCCCCCCCCCGCCGCGTCCTGGTATGGGGCCTCCGATGCGGCCGCCGCCGCCGACGATACAGAGCTAGCCCCCAAAACTCTGCGGTATGCTGCTGGCGACGTTGAGGTGGGCAAAGGGGCGTTGTCTGCTGCCCCGTGGACTGCTTCTTGGGTGCCCGCTGCAGACAATGACGATGAGGGTGGTGAAGAGGAGCTGCCCCCCGGACTCCGTTGGCTACCTCTGCTGATGCTGGCAAGGTTGAAGGCTCGGAGGTGGATTTGGTCCCGCAGTTGCTTCTGCCTCTCTCAAGCGGCCTCGGCTCTGATGTGTTGTCCCCCCTTGCCGTCACAACCCCAAGGGCATGTCTCCAGGATGCCGAGGGCACGTGCTTGGTTTCGGCCGATCGTCCGAGTGTGCAGTTTGCAACAGATGTGCGTGAGGAATGGAAGGAGGTGTTGCCGCGGCACACCCCGCGCCGCCCAGATATGCCTATTCAGCTAGCTGCTCGTCGTCCCGTTCCTGCTTGGCTCAAGGGACGGTGTTGTAGGTGCCTGGCTCCTGGTCACCGCGCAGCTGTTTGTAGTGATCCTTTCAGATGCTCTCGTTGCCTTGTGAACGGTCATTGGGCCCGTGATTGCCGTAATGCTTGGCGTCCTCTCAGCTCGTTGGTAGTCCTTGCCGCGTCGTCGTCACCCCGTAGCGTAGCCAAGCCTTGTCTGATACATGCTCCCTGTCGAGCCCAGGTTGAGGTCTCGCTCCCATCCAAGGTGCATCGTCCTGGGACTTGGGCGTCAGTTGTTTCTGCTCTTGTTGGCTCTTTGGCCTCAGCGGATAGGTCGTTGCAATCCGCTATGAAGGAGCAAGCCGAGTTGTTGCGCGCTGAGCTTCGTAGCATGGCTTCCCTACGGCTTGCGGAGGTCGTCCAGCCTCTTCATGAGGTAGTTGACTCCTTACACGGCTGGCTACTTGCGATTGGGGGATTTATGGAGAGGGCGGAAGCTGCTTTGGGTAGGCTCTCCCGGTTGCCTGTCGATCCTTTGGTTGTGCTTGATGTTGGCAAAGTGGGTGCGAGCGAAGCGGGCCTTTTTGGCTGTTTCTCCCCTCGTGCTAGAGCGAGCTCAGTGGTCGAGGCTCCAGTCATGCAAATCATGCCTGATCTTGTGGAGCTGTGTGGTGGTATGGTTCTTCCTCCTACCGCCGAGGAAGTGAAGTCTGACTCACGCAAGATCTCAGATGTGGCTTCTCCGGCGAGTCAGGTACTTGACTTTGTTAAGAGTGATGATGTCGACACTACAGTCTCCCTCCCGCCTGAGTCTGGCAACCATGTGGTTCCGGTGCCTGGAGTAGTCGTCGCTAGAGAGGTTTGTGATTTCCTTGCCACCTTGGCTGCTGCCTACCCTAGATCCAATGGAAGGGCATCTGCAATTACTTAATGGGGTCCCCTAATGAAATGGCATGTCTCTGTCGGCACGGCGTAGGGGTGTCATGTTGGGAGTGTTTTTTCATGTCGCTTTGTGGTCTCTTGTGTTCACTGGAGTGGGTGTGCCGCCTTGTGGTATCGTATGGCTATAGTGAGTGTGTCCTATTGTCTAACGCTTGTTAGGCTTGGTTGTGGGGTTGTGGGGGTGTTGTTTGTGGGGGCTTGGCCCTGCCATTGTAGGTTTTCATCCGGTTTTCTCCTAAAAACTAGACACTCTCTTCTTAATTAATGGATGAGGCAAAGCTTTTGCCTCTGTTTCAAAAAAATCAGCTTCAAAAAAGCTGTCGACGAGAAAACCTCATGGCCATTCTCAGGGCCCGGGTTGAGTGTTCTTCACACTGGTCATACTGCTGTGCTTCTCAACGGTGTGCTTGGTGTTTGGATTCGGTATCAAAATGGCCTTCGGCAACGCGATCCGCTATCCCTACCTCTTCATTATTGTCGTTGATATCCTTCAGCATCTCATCCGCAATGTGTTCTTTAATGGCCATCTCGCACACCCTCTCTCTCCTCCACCAGCCCCTGCCCTATTCTTCAATACACCAAGGACACCCTCATCATTTGTAAGGCAGACATGGGGGTTGTGTCTTGTCTCAAAAGTGTTGTTGACAATTTCGCTTCCGCTACAGGGCTGGCTATCAACTTCCACAAGTCGTGCTTTGTTCCCATGCATGTCTCGGCGGGTGACGCTACTGTTATGGTTTCTACCCTCGGGTGCCCGATATCTTCCTTCCCCCAACCCTACATTTTTTTTGAGAGCCTCAACACTGAGTTACAAGAGTAGTATCTGAACAAACACATGGAGACGCACACCACACTCAGCGCACACACAACCTCCTATGTGCCTGCAACTACTACACCTACAACTCAGAACACACGCCATTCAAGAGACTTCCGAAGCCGCAGACTCCGTGAACTCCGGGTACATCGTCCTCCCTATGGTCCAAAGCATGCTGAGGTAAACCTGGTGCGACACCACAAATTCGTCCCCATGGAAGTTCAAACCTCGGCGGGTGGGGTGGCCACTACTAGCCCCTACCACTGAGCCACAGGCTCATTCGCCCCTAGCCCTACCTAGGTCTTCCACTTTCTCCCACTAAGCTGCTTATCTCTACCTATGCTCCACTCATCCTCTTCTTCGACCGTCGACACTTGGGTTTGTGTGCTCTCCTCCTTTCTTCGAGTGAGCGCCTTGTATTATGTAATGTTGTGCTGAATAACCTTCCTACCTACTATATGTGCTCTTATTTGCTTCCTCAGGGTTTGCTCAAAAGTATTGATAAGAGGCACTGCACTTTCTTTTGGACCGGTAAGGACTCTTGTTCTAGTGCCTGTTGTTTAATTGCTTGGGATAAAATTTTGTTGTCCAAACAGGAGGGAGGCTTCGCATTAGGGATCTCCACCGGTAGAACAAGTGCCATTTCCTAAATTTTGTTCATAAACTCCACCTTATTGATTCTCTACCTTGGAAAGATTGGTTATGTCAGCACTCTAGGCGCGACCTCGGTGACATGTCTTCTTCCCCCTCCTTCCTCAACAAGATCGTGAAGGAGTGCCTCCCGCTCTACCATGCCATCACCAGGGATAGGGTGGTGAGTGGCACCAACATTGCGTTATGAATGGACAAGTGGCTTCTTGGCAAGCCGCTTGCCGAGCGGTTCCCCACGCTCTTCTCCCACACTACTCATCCTCATGCCTCTGTGGCGGCCGTTGTCTTGATCATCCTCTCTCGTCAGCCGAGGCTGAGCTCTACAGTTGAGGGGGATCTCCTTCTCGTCCGAACCTACGTGGACTCTGTCGATCTTGCCGACGGCCAGGACGTCGCTTCATTGACTCTAGCTTGGCTCCCTCGTTTTCCTCTAGGGGGCATACCACATGCTTGCCTAGCCCCAACGCATCGATGTCTTTGCTTTCAAGGCATGGGATCTACGCTTTCCCTCTAAGCTTTGGATATTTGCGTACCTCGCCAACATCGACCGGCTCAACACACGGCCTAATCTTTTCTACGAGAATTGCGCCCCTTCTGCTTTGTGTGCAACCTGTCTGTGGACCGAGAGGGGGGAGGCACCTCTTCTTCGACTGCGCCCTTGTGAAAGGATCGTATGGGCACTTAGAGGGGGGGTGAATAGGTGCTACTTCAAATTTTACTCTTTTTCAATTTAGGGTTTGACACAAAAGGTAAATTCTCTAGATTATGCAACTATGGTGAATTTACCTATATGTCAATCTAGCACAAACACTGAGCAAGAACTAGATAAGTAGAGTGCGGTAAAGGGTAGAGGTAACCAAAGTGGAGCACGGGGAGACACAAGGATTTGTTTCCCGTAGTTCCTTCCTTTTGAGGGAAAGTACGTCTATGTTTGGAGAGGGGGTGGTTTCAAACCACCAACGCCACGAGAGGCCTCCCTTGTTCTCCAATGAACCTCACCCCAACGGGTTCAATTCACTTCTTCCACTATATCGGCAACCTTCGAGGTGGAAGCCAACACCTTTACAACAAGTTCGAGGCACACATCCACAACCTAATTGGAGGCTCCTGACTACAAGCAAGCTGCCAAACAATCAAAGACAAGCTTGTAAGAATCAAATCAACCAAAACAAGTCTTAGGGTTTCCAATGAAACCCTAGAGCAAGGGGCCCTCAAGTGAATAAGGGGGAAATGAAGATCTCTCTTGGTGAAGTTGTAGATCGATGCCTCCTCCTCTGATTCCCCAAAGATCAACGACTTTGGGTGGTTGGATGAAGAGATCTTGGAGTTTTGGTGGCTCTAATGGTGTGGTCTTCTTTTTCTGGAACGAGCAGCTGAGGAAGGGGATGAGGTCCCCTATTTATAGGCCACATAGTTGTGAACCGTTTTCTGACCGTTGGGGACCAATCACACTGGAGACTCCGGTCTGGCAGACCGGAGACTCTGGTCCGAACTGGAAACTCCGCCCCACCTCTAGTCCATCTCTAGACTTCGTCTCTGGCTGGCTTGGGCAGGTGCTTGGCGTCCACTCCGAAGACTCTGGCCGTAACTCTGGACCAGAGACATCGGAGACTCTGGTGTGTCCACACCAGAAACTCTGGCCTGGGGAGACACACCGAAGATTTTGGCTGATATCCGGTCCATCTCCAGACCACCACTCAGATTGTCCCTGGGCCAAGTCCAGACCACACACCAGGAATTCCTGGAGAAACTCTGGACCACGCCGGAGACTCCGGTGTTTGCACACCGAAGAACTCCTGTCTAGAAGCTTCAGGTAATCATGAATTTGGCCATGAGATTTCCCATAACATTCCGACCTTTTCCCTTTTTAACGGATTAACCTGTAGACATTAACACACAGTAAAATGTACCTTATGTTGTTAATGAACACCAAAATAGATTAGGACAATAAATGTCCTTTCAATCTCCCCTTTTTTGGTGTTTGATGACAACACGAGGTTTTGCATGGAATTTGTGATGAGACATAGTTATGCTCCTTCTGACAATGTGCAGCAAGATAAACAAATGATACATGCATAGATATGTTAGGTACTGGATAGATATTACACTAAGGAACATAGATATGTCCACACACAACAATAGTTCACATACGCCAAATAAGTCACACAAGAACCAAATAAAGGCAAATAAAGGCAAATATTCGAATATGAAAATATCCCAACCCATGCAAATCTCGATGCTTCTAATGGACAACTTCTCCCCCCTTTGGCATCGACACACCGAAAAGGAAAAAGTGTCCTAGCTATCGTCCCAAAGGAGATCACTCGAAGTCATCGTCGTCGTCATCATCCTCATCCTCATCCTCCTCATAGTCATCATCAGCGGTATAAGTCTGAGTCCCTTTGCCATGAGGGCAAGAAGCGGAGGTACCCTGAGGAGCAAAACCAGAAGTAACCTTAGAGAAAGTCTGCCAGTCCACTAAGCTTGCATTCATGGCATTCCAGGCCCCAAAAGAGAGTGTGTGATCAGATTCAGAAGATGGTTCAGCACCATGTTCACCATTGTACTCTGACTCGCCTTCCTCTTCTTCCTCACCCTGAGCCTTGATTTCTTTGAGAAGTTTCTCACTCCTGCGGTTGCTCTTGTAAGCATCATGCTGTCCCTTGCGAATGTCAACATTCATGCAACAAAGGGTCTTCTCCCAAAAGGATGCCTTCTTGACTTTCTCCTTGACAACCTCACATGTGACTGGAGGCATGGGAACATTGGAGGCATTCTTCCTCCTGGAGCCCCTAGGAGGGGTAGGAGCACGCTCAACCTCCGAGATCTCCTCATCCTCACTCTCAAATGGCTTCCTAGTCACCATCTTCCCCTTCTTCTGAAGGGACACCAAAGCATGTTCTGTAGGATTGGGAGGTATAGCAAGTGGTGAACCATGAGGTTGAGTGTTGATAAGCCTCATCACTAAAGGAGCATATGGAGAAGATTTCCTGTAGAGGATGGCATGGTACATCTCCTAAAACTGTAATCCATCACATCAATAGCAAAACCCTCAGCATCAGGACCGGCAAGGTATATCTTGTGATCATGGTGAAGTAGATTGACAAGCCCACATCTAATGGCATCATCATTGCAAGCACTAAGAGAGATACTGTGACGAAATATCCTGAGCAGCAAGTTGTAGAGAGGTTTGAGGCCCTTAGCCTCACCGACAACAACATCCTTGCCATAAAGAGGAGCCAACTTGTTCTTGCTCTCCCCAAGAGCAGCATCATGCATACAATGTCCAGTAGGAATAGCCACACCCTGAAAGGTCTCATTGATGATCCTAGCAAAGTTAAGGAAGGTAGCAGTGCAGCGAACATCGCTGGTCATCCAGGTCATGGTCCTTGCTTGATCAGACCCGAACACCACAGTGGCATAGAATTGTTGGACAAGGCGAATGCTGTAATCTTCTCGGAGCTCCATGAGCCCATGCAGCCCAAGCTTTTCAGTGATCCACACAACATCTACAAAGTAATCGTTGGCACGCATGTACTCCAGATCCATGTACCTCTGAGGACAAACTGGGGACTTGGTGAGCTTGCGGTAGACATCAGTCATAAAGACCTTCTGTTCCCTCCTCCAATAACAAGGATCCTCACAAGTCCTTGGCAGCTCATAGAAATTAGTCTTCTGAAGCTCTCGAAACTCCTTCTTGGACATGTGAGCAAGAGACTGCAAATTCTCATAATTGGCCCTCTTGGACCGGTTCTCCTCCTCAATTCGTTCTCGGTTCTTTCTCATATACTCAGCATCTCTGAGCTGCTGCCTATGGTTGGATGGTGGAATAATATACTACCCAGCCTCTTCATCAAATGGAGGATCCACTCTTTTGGACTTGGCCTTGGTGCGACCACGACGAGAACCAGAGCCACCTATGAACAGAGAGAGAGAGGTGGTAGCATGGGGGTAAGCATATATGTCCAGGAGATAGGCACAAGACCCTCATATCTATGCCAGATGTGCTGGAGACAATCTACACCGGAGTCTCTAGAGTGCAACACCAGAATCTCCGGCATGGACCAGAGTTTCCGATCAGATAGACCGGAGTCTCCGGACTGACCAACCGGAATCTCCAGTCTGGAGATTTCGATTTGCACCAGAGACTGCAGATGAGAGTGATTCCAGCAGATCGGGCAGAGATACGATACTAGCACGATGCAGTGCACGCAGACATGTTGTTCTAAGGGAAAAACTAGTACAAAACTCAAAACAAACAAAGGGGATGAACCCTAGGTTTATGGTGAGAGGAAACTGTACCAGATCTATCCATTGGGAAGATTCCACCGGAGGGGAAGGTCCTAAGGGTGGAGTTGGCCGGAGGCACGGCGGATTCCGGAGGCAAATCGGCCTCTGGGCAGCAGTTTTGGAGGAGGAGGTGGTTTGTGAGGGTGGGGGTGGAAGATAGAGTCTGAGTGACTCTTTCACCCCGGCCCCCTTAAGTCACAGCCCGAAACCACCCTAGACTAGAGACTCCGGTCTGCACCGGAGACTCGGGTGTATGCACACTGGAGACTCTGGTCCTCTTTGACCAAAAGCAGCTAGGTACAAGTTTTGGGGACATATATGTTGGAAAGAAAGTTTTCAGGGAATGGAGACATGCTTAGGTTAAGATTTCAAACTGTGAAGAACAGAAAGTAATTAAACATCAATAAAAATGGCAATGTGAAACTTTGATTACTCAACAACGCAAACCAGGAACCAGTCCTTCGTAGAGAAGGGGCGGTGGCCGAGGCCACCATGTAAGAGTTTGTGGCATGACATCGCGAAGAATTATGCTTGGGTTCATAGCCATTACTAATAAATAAATCTCACATATCACTAAATGATATTAAGAGAATTGAATTTCTTAATGTTGGCATTATGGGGGGAGGGATAGTCCAATGTATTAGGATCGCACTCCCCCTATCTCCATGCCTGCACCTAAACCAAATAAGAGTCAAGACATAGGTGAGTATGCAAGGTGATCAAGTCAAGCTCCTTGAATCTATGATATTTAGTTCATTCCTCAAATAGCAAAAACTTGCTTCATCAAGAGGCTTCGTGAAAATGTCGGCAAGTTGGTCTTTGGTTGACACATAAGATAGCACAATATCACCTCTAGCAACATGGTCTCTAATGAAGTGATGACGAATCTCAATATGCTTTGTCCTTGTATGCTCCACCGAATTGTAGGCAATCTTGATAGCACTTTCATTGTCACATAGAAGAGGCACTTTGTCACAATGGACACCATATTCCTTTAAAGTTTGCCTCATCCATAGCAATTGAGTACAAGCACTAGCAGCTGCCACATACTCGGCTTCGACGGTGGAGAGAGATATACAATTTTGCTTCTTAGAGGACCAACACACCAAGGACCTCCCAAGGAATTGGCAAGCCCCGGAGTTGATTTTCTATCATCCTTATCACCAGCCCAATCCAAATCCGTGTATCCACAAAGAGAGAAAGTTGAGCCCCTGGGATACCAAATACCATAGTTTGGGGTATGAACCAAATATCGAAAGATTCTCTTGACCGCTATCAAATGGCTTTATTTAGGAGCCACTTGATATCTTGCACACACTCCTACACTCAACACAATACTGGGTCTAGATGCACAAAGATAAAGCAAAGAACCAATCATGGACCGGTATACCTTTTGATCCACCTCTTTACCATTTGGGTTTAGTTCAAGATGGGTCTTTGTTGCCATGAGAGTGGGAGATCCATTTAAGTCTTTCATGTTGAATCTCTTGAGCATATCTTGAGTATAGTTTGGCTTGGTTGAAGAATGTTCCTCCTCTTACTTGCTTGATCTCAAAACCAAGAAATACTCTCAGTTCTCCCATCATAGACATCCTGAACCTGTCAGTCATAAGCTTTGAGAATTCATCATTAAAAGCTTTGTTAGATGGGCCAAAGATAATATCATCTACATATATTTGGCATACAAAAATCTCTCCATTGACCTTCTTAGTAAAAAGAGTGGGATCGATTTTCCCAACCTCAAACCCATGATCTAACAACAATTCTCTAAGGTTCTCATACCACGTGTGTGGAGCTTGTTTGAGCCCATAGAGTGCCTTATCAAGTTTGTAGACGTGGTTTGGAAAGTTGGGATCCTCAAACCCCGGGGGTTTCTTTACATATACTAACTCATGCAATGGACGATTAAGAAATGCACTTTCTACATCCATTTGTTCTAATTTAAAGTTATGATGTGCCGCATAAACAAGAATGATACGGATGGACTCAAGGCGAGCCACGGGTGCATATGTCTCTCCATAATCAATGCCTTCAATTTGAGAGAACCCTTGTGCAACCAATCTTGCCTTGTTCCTCACAACAATTCCATGCTCATCTTGCTTGTTCTTTAATATCCACTTTGTGCCTATAACATTGCGGCAATCTTTTGGCTTTTAAACTAACTTCCATACTTTGTTTCTCTCAAAGTTGTTGAGATCTTTGTGCATTTCTTCCAACCAATCCGAGTCTTCAAGAGCTTCCCATACATTCTTTGGTTCCACCATGGAAATGTGTGCTTGATGTTCTCCAAAGTTCTTCAATTGAGCTCGAGTGGATATCCCTCTTCTTAGATCTCCTACCACATTCTCAAGAGTGTGGTCTCTTAATTCCAACATTCTATCCATTTTAGCTTGGCGACGAGTTTCGATCTCCTTGTTGTTTCTTGTGGGGATCACTTCATCATTTTGGTCCTCGTCTTGACCATTAACTTGACCTTAATCATCACTAGAGTCATTATCTTCATTAAGAGGCAAAGATTGACCTTGGTCTTGATCAGACACACTTCTAGACATGCGTCGGGCTATTCTTATGGCAGTTTCTACAGATCTTCCTTGTACAATAGACTGAGCAGCGCTAGACATTCTAGCAAATGGAGACTCAAGCTCCTCCTGGCTAGAGGATTCTCCCTAATCAACTTGTTGAGGGTCCACAACTTGTATTTGGCTTGGGTCATTGTCCTCCTCGATAGGAGCTTGTTGATGTTGTGAAGATGAGGGATCCACCTGAGTAGAGCATAGTTCTTCTCGATCCGCCATAAGGGGTTCTTCAATGGGGCAGATGAATCCCGCACCCATTCTTCCTATGGCATCCTGAGGCATTTCATTATCTACATCACAGACAACAACACACCCCGCTTGGGGACCATCATATTCTTCAAAAACCACACTACAAGATTCTATGACAACTCCGGAGAGCTTGTCATAGATTCTATAAGTGTGGGATTCCAGACCATAACCAACAAAAATACCCTCTAATGCTTTGGAATCAAATTTGGACAAACGAACACCCTTAATGCAATAGAATCACTTACAACCGAATACCCGGAAGTATGGAACGTTGGGCTTGTTACCGGTAAGAATTTCATATGGAGTCTTGATCAATTCTTTGCGGAGGTAGAGACAGTTTGATGCATGGCATGCGGTGGAGATTGCTTTAGCCCAAAAATTGTATGGAGATTTAAACTCCGTCAACATGGTCCTTGCCATATCAATAAGAGTCCGGTTCTTCCTCTCAGCTACACCATTTTATTGAGGGGTATATGCAGCGGAATATTGATGTTTTATCCCCTCATCACTAAGAAATCCATTCAGTGTGTAGTTCTTGAACTCGGTACCGTTGTCACTTCTTATTGTTAACACCGGGACATTGTGTTGACGTTGAGCCATGTTGATGAAGTGAATGAAGTTTTATTGGGTCTCACTTTTCAGCTTGAATAAATATACCCATGTGTATCTTGAGTAGTCATCAACAATCACCAAACAATATTTCTTCCCACCAAGGATTGCATGAGATGGAGGACCAAAGAGATCCACATGAAGGAGCTCCAAGATCCTCTTGTACTTGATGTAGTTCTTTGGCTTGTGGAGAGAATCATGCATCTTTCCTTCAACACATGCCCTGCAAACACGATCTTGGCAAAGCAAACATTTTCTTTTAGTCCAACAATATGACCATCCTTGTGGAGGCTTTGCAAAGTTCTCATATTGACATGGGCTAGACGGCGATGCCATAACCAACCCACTCGGCCTCTCCGAATAAGCACATTGCACTTGTAATGGTTTTCCCCGAGAAGTCCACCACATACAAGTCATTTTCGATGTACCCAACAAAAGCGACCTTTAGAGTCTTGCTCCACATGAGGATCACAATATCATTATCAATAAAGACGGAAAAGCCCATATTTCCAAGAGCACGGACTGAAAGTAAATTATAGCTAAGGGGTCTCAACAAGCATGATGTCCACGAGAGTGATATCGTGTGCAACCACAACTTTGCCAAAACCCATTACCTTAGACTTTGACTTATCGGCGTATGTCATGGATATTTGATCAAAATTTGGTCTCAACTACTTGACACTAGATGCTCTTCCAGTCATATGACTTGTGCATCCACTATCAAGCACCCATTTTGACCCTCCGGAAGCATAGGTCTCCGTTCCTCTTGCCATAAGGCAAGTGACGTTCTTGTTGGAGATGTTCTCATTTAGGGAGTCGAAGAGTGAGAAGGTAGGTGCAGATGTAGTGGCAAGAGCAACCACACCACTTGATGTATCCTCTTCATTATCATCATCATCATCAGAGGAGAATTCTTCATGTGTTATCAAGACAATTTCACCCGACTTCTTGTTGATGGGATTCTTCTTGATGAAGGGTTTCTTGAAAGGTGCTTTGGAGGTTTTCTTCAACACAAGTTTACCCCCATGATCTTCTCTTTTCTCATAGGGACAATCGGCAATAAAGTGATAGCGGTCACCACAATTGAAGCAAGTTATCAATTTAGACCTATTGTCTCTTCTCCCATTGGGGTTGCTTCTTTGTTGCATTTCCATCTTGGACTTGGCGGGGTCTTTCCAAAAGTTTCTTGCATAGAAGGCCATGTATTCACCATGAGCAACCTTGACATCTTCGGGGTGGCTCATTGAGAGTGCATCATCACTCCCTTCTTCCTCATCATACTCCACAACCTTGGCCTTCAAGACAAGATTCACACCACTACTCATTCCAATAGCACGAGCACGGGTGTCTTTGGCATTCTTGGAAGCAACCTTGAAAGCGGCCATCTCTTACATAACTTTATTGGAGGTCATGAGATGGTAGTTGTGTCTTCCTTAGAGACTCTTCAAGTCAGTGGGCTCGAAGGGCATGAGTGCACTCACATACTTCCTCTTGATCCAAGCATCATCAATGTGAGAGGCACCAACATTCCTGAAGGCGGTGGCTGTGGATTTGAATCTTCGATACATGTCTTCATGATCCTCACCATCCTTCATAAAGAAACCTTCAGCCTCATTGCTTAAGGCATCATACCCATTTATTCTCATGCTCTCATTGCCAACAAACAAGTCAATGAGAGCATCCCAAGCTTCCTTGGCGGTATTGTAGTGCTCAATGTGGGAAAAATCCTTTGGCCCCACTCCAAGTTGGATCATGTGCAAGGAAGTCGCATTGAGTTGGCTATTGACCACTTCTCTTCTAGTCAAGTTGGTTGGATCCTCAACTTTGAGTCCTTCTTAAATAATGTTCCACAAGTCAATGCAAGAGTTGCGCACATGAGATTTCATTAAAACTTGTGATGTCTATGCACGCTTCTATTCTTGTAGACAATGTTGGGCCTCCAAGTGCAGAGGTTTGTAGAATAGCAGCAAGTTTCCCTTGAGTGGATCACCCAAGGTTTAACGAACTCAGGGAGGAAGTGGTCAAAGGTATCCCTCTCAACCAAACCTGCAATCAAGATACAAGAAGTCTCTTGTGTCCCCAACACACCCAATACACTTGTCAGGTGTATAGGTGCACTAGTTCGGCGAAGAGATAGTGAAATACAAGTAATATGGATGATTATAAGTGGTAATTGCAATCTGAAATAAGAGTGGCAGCAAGCAAACATGTAACAGAACTGATTGTAAATGGTGTTTCAATGCTTAGAAACAAGGCCTAAGGATCATACTTTCACTAGTGGACACTCTCATATAAATATCTTCTCTTTATGATGCTACCCTGAACTACTCTCCGGTTGGACAATGTAGGGCTATAACAACACCTTAAAGTTCGCATTCCCCATCTAGATAACCCCTCACTGTCACCTTGAGCGCTAGATGGTTCCAACAAACACCACAATCTCATAGAGACATCCAACTCAAATTATACTCATTATAAGTATTTATGTAACCTTAGCCAAAGTGCCACACGGTGTGCATACTGTCAACTTCACACACGTGGGATAAGGAGATATTAATTAAAGCACTTGAGTAGTAGAATAGATCTAGATTACAAAGCTCATGATCTCAATAATATCACGCATAGAGAGAGAGAGATGAACACATAGCTACCGGTAGAGCCCTTAGCCTCGAGAGAGAACTACTCCCTCCTCATCATGAGAATCAACAACGATGATGGAGATGGCGGTGGAGTCGATGGAGATAGATCCAGGGGCACTTCCCCATCCTGGCAGGGTGCCGAAAAAGAGACTTCTGTCCCCCGAATCTCCTCTTCGGTGGCGGCGGCGCTGCGAAACTTTTCATGGTTTTCTGATCTGCCCCTAGGGTTTTCGTCTCGGGGGAATATATAGGCAAAGAGGCAAGGTCGGTGGGCGCCCGAGGTGGCCACACTACCCCCTGGCGCGACCTGACCTGGCCCGCGCCACCAGGTGGTGTGGGCCCCTCGTGGCCCCTCTCCGTCTCATATTCTGGCTCCGTGAATCTTCCGGTAAAATAGGAACTTTGGCTTTTGTCCCGTCCAATTCCAAGAATATTTGTTTACGAGCTTTTCTGAAACCAAAAACAGCAGAAAATAGGCAACTGGCACTGCGATATCTTGTTAATAGGTTAGTTCCAGAAAATTCATAAAAGTATCTCAAAATGTAGACAAAACATAAGATAATTGATATAAAACAAGAATGGAGCATCAAAAATTATTTATAAGTTTACGATGTATCAACATCCCCAAGCTTAACTCATGCTCGTCCTCGAGTAGGTAAGTGATAAAAAAATAATTTTTGAGGTGACATGCACCATCATAATCTTGATCAAGGTATTTGTAAATCATTGATGGTTGGGATCATAGTACTCTAACATTACATGAAAGATATAGTTCTAACAATAAGACATAGCAACTATGTTGTAACATGAATAGGTACAAACAAAATATTCATGAATAACAATGCTTTGAAAGACGTGTTTGTTTCACATATAGAAAACATAATAAAAATGGTATTCAGCTTGTCCCTCATGGTATAACAAAACATAAATGCATAGGACACCTTAAAAGTTCATAAGGGTGACTAGATACAAATAATTTAAGAACAAGCAATATCAAAGTTATGAATCAATCAACAAGTTTTGGGACAATGCACATTAAACTAAGAATGATCACTATGCTCTCTCAATAGGTGCATAAAGATAGAAGATGGAGACTCAACATAAAAGTAAAAGAAAGGCCCTTCATATAAGGAAGCAGGGATTTAAGTCTCATAAAGAGCTTCCAAAAATTATGGTAGTTATTAGCTTTCAGCTCTCTTTGCCCCTATCATAAGCATCTTTAGGTGATTAAGGTTAAAGTGAACAAATATGAGGATATGCCTGACAAGTTATAAGTTGAAAATCTCATGCCCCTTGCTTACGAGTACCAAACCTCATGCTACTCAACTTTAGTCACAAGTAAGTTCTTGTCATTGTAAGTACATGTGTATCATAGAGAACCGCCAACAGGGTACCCCTTGCCCCATGATACAAGAGCTTTCCCATATCAAAATGACAAGGCAACAGACAATGAGCATCTCAGCGATCCTTTTATTTCCTATTTGCGTAGGTTTTTTATTAAGGATGCTTCACAGATTGCTCACTATGGTTATGCTGCAAGTTTCCACCATGATTAGGCATGGCTTAGGCTAGCCGCCCATGCGTTTCTCTAACACATATACAAACTCTATGAGCCTTACAAGCACCCCTTTTATTTCACACCGCCGGGATCCATAAGCAAAAGAACATGATATCAACTAAATAAAGTGCAATGTTGAAAGCGTTCACCATGATAACATGGTTCTGCTAATTCACAACTTACAAAGAGCAAGCATATACGCAACATAGATGGGCACAATGGTTCAAGTTTATTAAGTGCAAGAAAGTAAAGTGTGCCATCAAGTTCATGAGAGCTTTAATCACTAATTTTCACATAACAAGTTTAATTCGGAAGGTAGATAAAACATGAATATACTTGGAATAGCAATAATGCTAATAGGTAGGTATGGTGGAGTCTTCGAAATAACTTGATTTTATTTGGAGTTGGATGCATGAGTGGAACTCATACTTGGTACATGTGCAGGCTAGCAAAAGACTGGGAGCGAGCAACTAAGAGAGCAATAATGGCCATAATCATGCAAAGTGACAAAACATTATTAATTAAAGCATAAAGTGATATTACAAGTCAAAAACTAAATGATCATAGAGGCTATGGTGACTTGGTATAGTCTTAACATGGTGTGAGCATCCGCCAAGTCAACCCAAATAAAGCATCAAAGGAGAATACCACAATATTATGCTTTTATATGCTAAAACAACACATGATTGTTTCAAGGCACATTAAGCAATCTCAATTGTTTGTAACAAGTCATGATACAGCAATAATCACTAAGCATAAAGTCATAGCAATATCAAACATGACATGATAAAGTCTAGGCCACAGTCAAAACAAGCTCCTTTTTGTACCACTTATAAGTATGAACTTTCCTACTCTTTTCCAATCCAAATCAACTTATTTGAAACTATGTATGAATACTGGGGTCCAACCAATTTATTTAAGCAAACTAAGCAAAAGAAACTAAAAACATAAATGAAGACGCTCCAAGAACAACACAATTGTGCATGAAACAATAAAAATGAAGTGTTTGGAAGAAACCTGAGATTTTTATTGATGAAGAAGGGGATGCCCAAGCTTTGACGCTTGTACTTCTTGAATATTTCTTGGGGTGACACGGGTGGAATCCCCAAGCTTGAGCTTTTGTCCATCCTTCATCTTATCACATTGTTCTTCCCTACACTTTGAAATTTCCTTCATACAAAACTTCACACAATCTTCATTAGCAACATTAGTGTACTTAAGATAATAAGTCTTTAGGTTCAGTTTCAACACAAGTAAAACTTGCATTAAAGCACAAGATACTGTAGAAATTCCTTTTAAATGTTCAAGTGATCAAAGAGAACTCAAAGAGAAAGAGATTAAGAGGCAAATGCAAATAATGACAGAAATCTATCAAAACAGACCAGCATGTAAACACCAATTTTTCCGAAGACCTTATGTTGCTCAAATCGAAAAGTGTTAAACTAACTAAAGTTATATAACAACCTAGGTTAGAAGTCCACAAACAATTACTAGAATGTCATATCACATTGGTTAGCTTGCAAGCAAGTGATGAGATCACTAGAATGTCATATCACGGGAACGAGAAAAGATTACATGTCGATAACTAGATCAAACTAGGTATGGAGATACCAATGATAGAATCTCGGACATGTAATATATCGCGAGACAAAGGGATTTAGTTACTAGCATTAAAGGTTCTCACGATCACAGAAGTCATCGTTGAATGTGTAGGAGTCAGTATGGATCTCCAGGTCCCGCTTCTGATTATTGATCTGAGAGGGGTCTCGATCATGTCTGCATTATTCGCGAACCATAGGGTGAAACACTTAAGGGATACCGACACCATTTGGAGCAAATATGTTTCAGATAAAGATTTAAGAAAGCGCTGGGATTATTTCAATAGACACCGAAACTGTTTTGGGTGAAATTGCTGAAATTGGTTCTACATGTAATATTGAAATGTTGTAGGGGGGTTTTATGTGAATGTTTGTTAATTAAAGTAATTAACAAAATTATGAATAAAATTAATAAAAGAGTTTTATTAAATGAGAGAGCATTAAATTTGGAGAAATTTAATGCATTTAAAGTGGAGACTTTAATAGAGAATGTGAAGGGGCATATTTATGTGGAGGGGGTTACCACCACATGAATGAGGGAGGTGAAGGGACACCCTCCATGGGCTCCGGCCATGGGAGGGGTACCCTCCCCTCCTCCTATAAAAGGCCCCCTCTCACACCTTCACACTTACACCTCCTCGTGAAGGATCTCTCTCCCCCTCTAGTATTTTCCCCCATGGTCTCGGATTAGCGAGATACATGTTTCTGGTGGCTTTATCTGGAAAGGAGTTCGGGGTACCGGACGTGTGTACGATCATGGATGCACCACCGCTTTGCGGTGCTGGACTTGGTGGTGCTGGACTTGCTGGAGCTAGATCTGATGGACGTGCTGGAGCTAGACCTGCTGGACTTCATCACGTTCTTGAGATCGGCAAGTGTACGACTACATCATCCACGAGTTCCATCTCGTTTACAAAGCTTTGTTGTCTTCGAGGGTATGTTCTCTATGGATGTATATCCACCCGTTGCTTGTATCTAATAGATAGATCTTGGCGTATAATAGTTTCCATCGTAGGATTTTTTTTGTTTTCTATGTCATGACCCAACAAAGGGTATCGAGCCTGATCTATGCGTAGGTGCTTTGCATGGGTAGTACACATATGTTTATATGTGGGCGATGATGATCATGCTATTGCTTCTTTCATGTATTTTGGATATTGGTGGCATAGTGGGATGAAGCGGCCCGGACCAACCTTACATGTCATCGCACGTGAGACCGGTTCCACGACTGACATGCAACTAGTTTTGCATAAGTGCTTGGAAGGTGTCTGTCTCTCCTACTATAGTCAATATCTGATTTACAACGAGTTGCTAATAACTTGGTTATCCTCGTTGTGGTTCCATGTTCGTAGGTAAGACCGGTTCTATCTCTGAAAGCCCTAAGCCACGTAAAACTTGCAATGGATAAATTAGAGGTGTCTAGTTTAGATTGTTGCTGGGCTAGTGTCTTGATATGATAATGTTGTAAGTAGATGTTTGGTAGATACTCTTACAACACACTTAACGTGTAAGTTCCATAAACCTTGGCCTTACACACAAAGAAATGATAGAGATCATACCACGATGCACATGCTAGTGATAATATGCATGGACCATATCATTCCACTTTACACATTAGATGTTTGCATCTTATATTGCTAATTTAGCGTTTTAGTAGCGTTATAAGCTGATCCCTCATTTAAATATCAAGATAAAATGTGTTCTTCCTTAAGTATGCACCGTTCTATCGATCGTGTTTTGAGACATCACGTGATGATCGGGTGTACTCGACTCTACGCTTTCTTACAACGGGTGTAAGACAGTTTTACACACGCGAGTACTAAGGTTCTTACTTGGCGAGCCTATCATGTATAGACATGGCCTCGGAACACGGACCGAAAGGTTAAACATGAGTCATATAGTTGATGTGAGGCCCATATTGATGCTCGCCTTTGAAGCTATACCGACTCACGTGATGATCGGACTTGGTGTAGTGGATTTGGTTCATATAATCACCAAAAAGGCACGAGGGATGTCGTTTTTGAGTGAGAGTTCATTTCTAATTTAGATTAGTCGAACTCAATTTGTCATAAACTAAATCAAAGTGAATTTGCATAATTTGTTGTAGTCATTGGCGTCTATTCACTACCTTATGCTTAGTTTTAATTGAGATAATAGAACTATAGAATTCTGGATATTTACTTTTTAACCGGGTATCATATTGTTTTGAATGTCAATTTAAAGTTTATAAGTCCTATTGCAAACTTTCAGCAAACTCTGTTTACTCCATGAAGTTTAATAAGTAGTATTAAATCAATAGTAATAATTCCAATGTTAGTATCTAAAGTATCATGTTTGCCTCCATGATTATTGATATTCAAAAGTTGTTTTAATATCAAGATTATCTAGGAGCTAAAAATTGTTTCAGAAACCATCATGTGTGAAAGATATTGTGATATCTGAAACAATGTTTTTGGTTGCATTATGATAGAGTATAATTTAGCAAAATACATGTTCTCATATTGTATGAGAATTTGTGAAGGATGGAGATGCTAGGCATCCAGATCTCCCAAAAAGGTTTTGGGAACTAACATTATACTCGTGATTCTTCCTTATAGGCTATAGTAGCTTGATCATGAAAGTTGTCATGATAAGGATGAATAGAAGATGTAAGTAAAATGTTTACTACACTAATAGATTACTAAAGGATGGGTTTTGAAAGAACACGAAACATTTGATGATGGTGATCCACTTCAAAGTGCAAGTCCAAAGGTATTAGTATTTGACTATATACACTTTGTACTATGTGTCATGTGAATGACATCACTATTGATGTTGATGGATTCTTTTAAAAGAAAAGGAATTGTTGAAAGAGAATCTATAAAATATTTGATAGAAAAGAAAAGGTTGGATATGTCTAACTTAGGTATATAGAAGATATACATGCTATGGCTGTATTCCTTGCTTGTTAAACAATGTGGTTCTGAGGTATTGGATACTGGTATTGGATACCGAATTGGTTGATGTGAAGTGTGATATAGAACAACACAATTCATGAACTGCAACGTCCTAAGTAACTGGCAAGAGAATAAGTGATGATGTTCATCAAAAACAAATAAAGTGTTATTGTATTTTTGTTGTCGTCAAACCTAGCCTTCAAGATTTGTTTTAATAATTGTTATTTTGTTCCGGTATTACGAGAACAGTTGTTTTTCAAATAATTACCGTATTCCATAAAGGATGGATGAAATTTTACAAGTCTAGTTGGAGAAATCACATCCATAAACATTATTGCTAAAATGTCGTAAGACAAATGATTGGAAGATCACTTATGAAGTGACATCGCTGTTTGAATTATATTGGAAAGTAAACATGAAGAAACTCCATGTTGATGGATTTTTGGAGTCTTTTGATTTTGATCAATTGACACTTTGAAACTTTCCTCGAGATAATTGAAACTCCGTCCATAGGCCAAAGAGGAACAGATGACTAACTTATTGGATATTATGCATGATGTATATAGTCCATTATGTGTATCCATATGCGATGGATCTTTTTTGCTTCATATGCTTTCTCCAGAAATTTAAGTGAATATATCTATGTATTTACTTAATAAGGAATAAGTATGAAACATTTGAAAAATGTTCAAAGACTTTCAAGATGAAGTGAAAATTCATTGTAACAAGAAAATAAAATAGTTTATTTGATCATAAAGGAAGATATTTGAGTTACAGGTTTAGCAAAACACCTAATATTTCAGGAATTGTTCCATGAATTTGCATTTCCCGATAAACCATAGAAGTATGGAGTGTTCGAGAGATGAAATCAAACCATGTTTGACATGGTAAGATCAAAGGTGTCATTTATAAAAACTGCCATTATGTTTTCTTAAATTTTGGTATGCTATGCATAAGTAAAATGTTTACAACCAAAGTCGGCTAAGCACGTCTTTGTAGGTTATCCCAAAGTATTTGTTGGGAATTTTTCCATAACACCAAGGACAAAAGAGTTTGTCGCTTGGAACGTCAAGTTTCTTGAGAAGGAATTTTTCACGAAAAGTTAAGTGGGAGGACAATATAACTTTGATAAGGTTGTTAAACCTTAGCTATATGTGCTAAGTAGCGTAGCGCCGGAAAGTGTCCCGGTGACGGCTATAATGCTCATAGCTCCCGTGATTACAAAGGGTGTGATCTTGGAGATTAGAGTTCCTATTTGAACCGTATGCATCGGGTAAGAATCAAATAGTGAGATTTGATAAACAAGTCGTTATTGTTTTGACAATGATGAACCGACTGCATGCAAAGAAGTGATGATGGGCCCTGACTCCGTAAAATGACTAGAAGTCATAGAATCTGTGATAGTATCCATACATGAGAAATCAAGTTTAGAACTTGGAAGACCCTCTGGAAAGGCGTGAAGCCTATCGGTCGTGTTTGGATCTATAAAGAAATATACATGGATGTTTAACATCTGTGAAATAGTCGACATGTCGAAAAAAAGTTTACGGCAATGTTCAAGGAGTTGACTATGACAAGATTTGATCTTTCATAGCGATATTTAGTCTTGATGGATTAATGTAGCAACCACTACATATAATTTGGTATATGGTAGTTGAATAAACAAAACAAGGTTCTTCATAGAATGGTTACCTAGGACGTGTACATGACACAGTCTGAAGGGTTTTGTTAATTCAAAGGGTGCTAAAAGGGCATGCAAATTCCAATAGTTGAAGTGAGCATAGAGGAGTTGGAATCTTCACCATGATGAAACTGTTAAAAGAGTTTAAATTCATCGGAGACGATGAAGATGCTTGCATTTGCAAGAAATTAAGTGAGAGTGCTAAGACAAATTTCCAATACATTATGCAGAGCACATATTGTTGATTGGAAATGATGTATCTTTTATTGACACAAGTTAAGAATTTCATTAAAATAGGATTTCGATGAAATACTTGGGAAAAACCAGAATATTTGGCATCAATATCTATATGGATAGATTGAGGCGCTAATATGGTTGTGCCAGACGTACATATATGAGATATTGAAAGGGTTTTAATATGGAAACAACAAGAAAGGTTCTTGCTACATGGAAAGGATTGTATCAAGATTTAAGTGTTTCAACACTTGGTGAGTAAAATCACATGAAGATTTTGATCGATTATACCGTGATATGTATATATCCAGATATGTCCTATACTCTAAATGTTATGAGCACATACCAGAATGATTCATAAGATGATCATTGGACGATAGTAAAGATATTCTTATGAGCTTTGAAAGAACTAAGAATATATCATGTATAGGTGACAAATAGTTAAAGGTAGTTCATTGTAAAGTGTTACATTGATACTAGTTTTGTCACAAGATACAAATTAAATTTATCTCAATTTAGACTATGGGTGGCACAATGTAATGGAAAATATGTTCCATGATGGATATGGATGAGTTCCAAAGTTGAGACATTGTGACGGATACTACAACAAAAGGCTAAGTATATGACTGCTATAGTAGCAGCAAAGGAGGGCATTTGTGTTAAGTAGTTTTCTATCAAACTAGGTGTGGTTCGAAGTGGGCTAATACTATGAAGATATATTGTATGACAATAATATCAACATATTTTAACCTGAATGAACTATAGGTCTCACCAAAGGACCAAATTTATACAATGCCATCTCATTTGAGAATGAGTGATGCGTAGAGACGCAAAGACATGCAAATACACACGAACCTGAAAGTGCCAGATCCGGAGATTATGTTAACCACTAGCAAACACGTATATTCAATACCTAGGTGTTGTATATACAAGTTTACAAACTAGATTATTGACTCTAGTGCAAGTGGGAGACTAAAGGGAATATGCCCGAGAGGCAATAATAAAGTGGTTATTATCTTATTCCATGTTTATGATAAATGTTTATTTTGCATGCTATAATTGTATTAATTGGAAACGTTAATACATGTGTGTTTAATAAAAAAATACAAAGTTCCTAGTAATGCCTCTCATATAAACTAGCTCGTTGATTAACAACATGATCAAGGTTTCCTGATCATGGACATTAGATGTTGTTAATAACGAGGTCACAACATTGGTGGAATGATGTGATGAACATTCATCCGAAGTATAGAATTACGATCAAAGTCATTATGTTTATATTGCTATAACATCATACGAAGTAATCTTAGTCCTTAGACCATGAGATCATGTTAATCACTAACACCGGAAGACTATCTTGATAACATCAAACGTCACACCATAACAAGGTGACTATAAAGGTGGGTTCAGTTCTACGAAGGTGTTATATTGAGGCTCATGGATCAAGAGCGGGATTTGTCCATCCCGATGATGGATAGATATACTCTGGGCCCTCTCGGTGATATCACATTGAAATAGCTTGCAAGCAAGTGATGTGATCACTAGAATGTTATATCACGGGAACGAGAAAAGAGTGCATGTCAGTAACGAGATCAAACTAGGTATTTGGATACCGATGATCGAATCTCAGACATGTAATATATCACGAGACAAAGGGATTTAGTTATGACGTTAAAGGTTCACACGATCACAAGAGTCATCGTTGAATATGTGGGAGTCAGTACGGATCTCCAGGTCCCGCTACTGATTATTGATCGGAGAGGGGTCTCGATCATGTCTGCATTATTCACGAATCGTAGGGTGACACTTAAGGGATACCGACACCATTTGGATCAAATATGTTTTATATAAAGATTTAAGAAAGCACTAGAATTATTTCAATAGACACCGAAACTGTTTCGGGTAAAATTGCTGAAATTGGTTCTACATGTGATATTGAAATGTTGCAGGGGTTTTATGTGAATGTTTGTTAATTAATGTAATTAACAAAATTCTGAATAAAATAAATAAAATAGTTTTATTTAATGTGAGCTTGCATTAAATTTGGTGGAAATTTAATGCATGTGTGAGTGGAATTTTGAGTGGAGGCTTTTTATGGGAGTGGGAGCTCCACCCACATGAATGTGGAAGAGGTGGGGGCACCACCATGGCTTCCATGCCATGGCCCTTGGGTGCCCCCCTCTTCCCTATAAAAGGCCCCCCTCTCCTCCTCACAACACACAATCTCTCTCCCCTCTAGTTATTCCCCATGGTCTCGGATTAGCGAGATACATGTTCTCGGTGGCTTTATCTGGAAAGGAGTTGTTGCTTCCGCTACTTTGCTGGAGCGAGGGATGGAGGTTGTCGGGGTACCAGACGTGTGTGCGATCACGGATGCACCGCTACTTTGTGGTGCTGGACTTGGTGGTGCTAGACTTGCTGGAGCTGGATCTGATGGACGTGCTGGAGCCGGACCTGCTGGACTTCATCACGATCTTGAGATCGGTAAGTGTACGACTACATCATCCACGAGTTCCATCTCATTAACAAATCTTTGTTGTCTTCGAGGGTAAGTTCTCTATGGATGTATATCTACCCGTTGCTTGTATCTAGTAGATAGATCTTGGCGTATAGTTCCCATCGTAGGAAATTTTTTGTTTTCTATGCTGCGAACCCAATAGTGGTATCAGAGCCTGATCTATACGTAGGTGCTTTGCACGGGTAGTACACATATGTTTATATGTGGGCGATGATGATCATGTTATTGCTTCTTTCATGTATTTTGGATATTGGTGGCATAGTGGGATGAAGCGGCCCGGACCAACCTTACATGTCATCGCACATGAGACCGGTTCCACGACTGACATGCAACTAGTTTTGCATAAGTGGCTGGCGGGTGTCTGTCTCTCCTACTATAGTCAATATCTGATTTACAACGAGTTGCTAATAACTTGGTTATCCTCGTTGTAGTTCCATGTTCGTAGGTAAGACCGGTTCTATCTCCGAAAGCCCTAAGCCATGTAAAACTTGCAATGGATAAATTAGAGGCGTTTAGTTTAGATTGTTGCTGGGCTAGTGTCTTGATATGGTAATGTTGTAAGTAGATGTATGGTAGATACTCTTACAACACACTTAACATGTAAGTTCCACATACCTTGGCCTTACACACAAAGGAATGATAGAGATCATACCACGATGCACATGATAGTGATAAAATGCATGGACCATATCATTCCACTTTACACATTAGATGTTTGCATCTTATATTGCTAGTTTGGCGCTTTTAGTAGCATTATAAGATGATCCCTCATTTAAATATCAAGATAAAATATCTTCTTCCTTAAGTATGCACCGTTATATGGATCGTGTTTCGAGACATCACGTGATGATCAGGTGTACTCGACTCTACGCTTTCTTACAACGAGTGTAAGACAGTTTTACACACGCGAGTACTAAGGTTCTTACTTGGCGAGCCTAGCATGTACAGACATGGCCTCGGAACACAGACCGAAAGGTTAAGCATGAGTCATATAGTTGATCTGATGCCCATATTGATGCTCGCCTTTGAAGCTACACCGACTCACGTGATGATCGAACTTGGTGTAGTGGATTTGGTTCATGTAATCACCAAAAAGGCACGCGGGATGTCGTTTTTGAGTGGGAGTTCATTTCTAATTTGGATTAGTCAAACTCAATTTGTCATAAACTAAATCGAAGTGAATTGGCATAATTTGTTGTAGTCATTGGCGTCTGTTTACTACCTTATGCTTGATACGTTGCAAACGTATCTATAATTTTTGATGTTCCATGCTTGTTTAGTATCTACTTTCTTATGTTTTGTCTACATTTGGAGATACTTTTATGCATTTTATGGAACTACAAAGTGCCACAGTGCCATTTGCCTATTTTCTGCTGTTTTTGGTTCCAGGAAAGTCAGAAAATCAATATTCTCGGAATTGGACCGGACAAAAGCCAAAGTCGATATTTTACCGGAAGACTCACGGACCCAAAAGACGAGACGGAGAGGGTCCACAGGGTGGCCACACCATGTGGTGGCGCGGGCTAGGCCTGGCTGTGACAGCAGGTGGTGTGGGCCCCCTGGCCGCCCACCGACCTTGCCTCTTCACCTATTAGATGCCTCCCAATGCGAAAACCCTAAATCGTCAATCGAAAATCCACGAAAAGTTCTGCAGGGCCACCGCCACCGAAGGGGAGATTCGGAGGACAGAAAGTCTCTGTTCCGGCACCCTGCCGGGACGGGGAAGTGCCCCCGGAGCCATCTCCATCGATCTCCACCACCATCTCCATCACCGTTGTTGATTCCTATGATGAGGAGGGAGTAGTTCTCTCTCGAGGCTAACGGCTCTACCGGTAGCTATGTGTTCATCTCTCTCTCTATGCATGATCATATTGTGATCATGAGCTTTGTAATCAAGTAGATCTACCTTGCTACTCAAGTGCTTTAATAGATCTCTGCTCTCCCCATGTGTGTGAAAGTGACAGCGTGCACACCATGGTGGCACTTAGGCTAGAGATTACAAATACTTGTTATGAGTTATATTTGGAGTTGGATGTCTCTATGAAATTGTGGTGTTTGTTTGAACCATCTAGTACTCAAGGTGACAGTGTGGGGTTATCTAGATGGGAAAGGCTTACTTTGAGGTGTGCTGTTATAGCCCTACCATGGATTAGAGTGTCCAACCAGAGAGTAGTTTAGAGTAGTATCATAAAGAGAAGATATTTATATGAGAGAGTGTTCACTAGTGAAAGTATGATCCCTAGGCCTTGTTTCTAAGAATTGAAACACCGTTTGCAATTAGATCTGTTACATGTTTGCTTGCTTCCATCTTTATTTCAGTTTGCCTTTAGTCTTTTCTCACGTCAACCACACGCCAGCAAGTATTTTCTGGCACCATTACCACTTATAATTATCCATACCACTTGTATTTCACTATCTCTTCGCCGAACTAGTGCACCTATACACCTAACAAGTGTATTGGGTGTCTTGGGGACACAAGAGACTTCTTGTATCTTGATTGCAGGATTGCTTGAGAGGGAGTACCTTTGACCACTTCCTCTCTAAGTTCGATAAACCTTGGGTGATCCACTTAAGGGAAACTTGCTGCTGTTCTACAAACCTCTGCACTTGGAGGCCCAACAACTGTCTACAAGAATAGTAGTGCGTAGACATCAATGCTTAGTTTTAATTGAGATAATAGAACTATAGAATTCTGGATATTTACTTTACAAACTAGTATCGTATTGTTTTGAATGTCAATTTAAAGTTTAGAAGTCCTATTGCAAACTTTCAGCAAACTCTATTTACTCCATGAAGTTTAATAAGTAGTATTAAATCAAGAGTAAGAATTCCAATGTTAGTATCTAAAGTATCATGTTTGCCTCCATGATTCTTGATATTCAAAAGTTGTTTTAATATCGAGGTTATCTAGGAGCTGAAAATTGTTTGGTAGAAAAGAAAAGTTGGAGATGTCCAAAATAATGTTTTTGGTTGCATTATGATAGAGTATAATTTAGCAAAATACATGTTCTCATATTGTATGAGAATTTGTGAAGGATGGAGACGCTAGGCATCCGGATCTCCCAAAAAGGTTTTGGGAACTAACATTATACTCGCGATTCATCCTTATAGGCTATAGTAGCTTGATCATGAAAGTTGTCATGATAAGGATGAATAGAAGATGTAAGTAAAATGTTTACTACACTAATAGATTACTAAAGAATGGATTTTGAAAGAATGCCAAACATTTGATGATGGTGATCCACTTCAAAGTGCAAGTCCAAAGGTATTATTATTTGACTATACACGCTTTGTACTATGTGTCATGTGAATGACACCACTATTGATGTTGATAGATTATTTTAAAAGGAAAAGGAATTGCTGAAAGAGAATCTATAAAATATTTGGCAGAAAAGAAAAATTTGGAGATGTCCAACTTAGGTATAGAAGATATACATGTTATGACCATATTCCTTGCTTGTTAAACAATGTGGTTCTTTTGTATTGGATACCGAATTGGTTAGTGTGAAGTGTCATACATAACAACACAATTCATGAACTGCAATAGCCTAAGTAACTAGCAAGAGAATAAGTGATGATGTTCATCGAAACAAATAAAGTGTTATTGCGTTTTTCGTTGTCGTCAAACCTAGCCTTCAAGATTTTTTTAATAATTGCTATTTTGTTCCGGTATTACGAGAATAATGGTTGTTCAAATAATTACCGTATTCCATAAAGGATGGATTTATTTTACAAGTCTAGTTGGACAAATCACATCCATAAATATTATTGCTAAAATGTCGTAAGACAAATGATTGGAAGATCACTTATGAAGTGACATCGCTGTTTGAATTATATTGGAAAGTAAACATGAAGAAACTCCATGTTGATGGATTTTTGGAGTCTTTTGATTTTGATCAATTGACGCTTGTGAAACTTTCCTTGATATAATTGAAACTCCGTTCATAGGCCAAAGAGGAACGAATGACTAGCTTATTGGAAATTGTGCATGCTGATGTGTATAGTCCATTATGTGTAGCCATATGCGATGGATCTTTTTGCTTCATATGCTTTCTCCAGAAATTTGAGTGAATATATATATATATTTAATTAATAAGGAAGAAGTATGAAACATTTGAAAATTGTTCAAAGACTTTCAAGATGAAGTGAAAAATCATAGTAATAAGAAAATAAAAGAGCTTATGATTTGATCATAAAGGAAGATATTTGAGTTACAGGTTTAGCAAAACACCTAATATTTCAGGAATTGTTCCATGAATTTGCATTTCCCGATAAACCATAGAAGTATGGAGTGTTCGAGAGATGAAATCAAACCATGTTTGACATGGTAAGATCAAAGGTGTCATTTATAAAAACTGCCATTATGTTTTAAGGATTAAAGCTTTAGAGACTGTCGCTTTTACACTGAAAAGAGCACCATCGTGATCCGTTGAAATGACACCATATGAGTTATGGTTTGGGATAAAACCCGAGTTGTCTTTTCTTAAATTTTGTTATGCTATGCATATGTAAAATGTTTACAACCAAAGTCGGTTAAGCACGTCTTTGTAGGTTATCCCAAAGAATTTGTTGGGAATTCCTCCATAACACCAAGGACAAAAGAGTTTGTCGCTTGGAACGTCAAGTTTCTTGAGAAGGAATTTTTCGCGAAAAGTTAAGTGGGAGGACAATATAACTTTGATAAGGTTGTTGAACCTTAGCTATATGTGCTAAGTAGCGTAGCACCGGAAAGTGTCTCGGTGACAGCTACAATGCTCATAGCTCCCGTGATTACAAAGGGTGTGATCTTGGAGATTAGAGTTCCTATTTGAACCGTATGCATCGGGTAAGAATCAAATAGTGAGATTTGATAAACAAGTCATTATTATTTTGACAATGATGAACCGACTGCATGCAAAGAAGCGATGATGGTCCCTGACTCCGTAAAATGACTAGAAGTCATAGAATCTGTGATAGTATCCATACATGAGAAATCAAGTTTAGAACTTGGAAGACCCTCTGGAAAGGCGTGAAGCCTATCGGTCGTGTTTGGATCTATAAAGAAATATACATGTATGTTTAACATCTATGAAATAGTCGCCATGTCGAAAAAAAGTTTACGGCAATGTTCAAGGAGTTGACTATGACAAGTTTTGATCTTTCATAGCGATATTTAGTCTTGATGGATTAATGTAGCAACCACTACATATAATTTGGTATATGGTAGTTGAATAAACAAAACAAGGTTCTTCTAATAGAATGGTTACCTAGGACGTGTACATGACACAGTCTGAAGGGTTTTGTTAATTCAAATGGTGCTAAAAGGGCATGCAAATTCCAATAGTTGAAGTGAGCATAGCGGAGTTGGAATCTTCACCATGATGAAACTGTTAAAAGAGTTTAAATTCATCGGAGACGATGAAGATGCTTGCATTTGCAAGAAATTAAGTGAGAGTGCTAAGACAAATTTCCAATACATTATGCAGAGCACATATTGTTGATTGAAAATGATGTATCTTTTATTGACACAAGTTAAGAATTTCATTAAAATAGGATTTCGATGAAATACGTGGGAAAAACCAGAATATTTGGCATCAATATCTATATGGATAGATTGAGGCGCTAATATGGTTGTGCCAGACGTACATATATGAGATATTGAAAGGGTTTTAATATGGAAACAACAAGAAAGGTTCTTGCTACATGGAAAGGATTGTATCAAGATTTAAGTGTTTCAACACTTGGTGAGTAAAATCACATGAAGATTTTGATCGATTATACCGTGATATGTATATATCTAGATATGTCCTATACTCTAAATGTTATGAGCACATACCAGAATGATTCATAAGATGATCATTGGACGATAGTAAAGATATTCTTATGAGCTTTGAAAGAACTAAGAATATATCATGTATAGGTGACAAATAGTTAAAGGTAGTTTATTGTAAAGTTTTACATTGATACTAGTTTTGTCACAAGATACAAATTAAATTTATCTCAATTTATACTATGGGTGGCACAATGTAATGGAAAAGATGTTCCATGATGGATTTGGATGAGTTCCAAAGTTGAGACATTATGATGGATACTACAACAAAAGGCTAAGTATATGACTGCTATAGTAGCAGCAAAGGAGGGCATTTGTGTTAAGTAGTTTGTTATCAAACTAGGTGTGGTTCGAAGTGGGATAATACTATGAAGATATATTGAATGACAACATATTTTAACCCGAATGAACTAAAGGTCTCACTAAAGGACCAAATTTATACAATCCCATCTCATTTGAGAATGAGTGATGCGTAGAGACGCAAAGACATGCAAATACACACGGACCTGAAACTGTCAGATCCAGAGATTATGTTAACCACTAGCAATCGTGTATATGCAACAACATAAAGCCATAGGTGTTCAAAGCACAAAGTTTTTCAAACTAGATTATTGACTCCAGTGCAAGTGGGAGACTAAAGGAAATATGCCTGAGAGGCAATAATAAAGTGGTTATTATGTTATTCCTTGTTTATGATAAATGTTTATTTTGCATGCTATAATTGTATTAATTTGGAAACGTTAATACATGTGTGTTTAATAAACAAAAAGGAAACTTCCTAGTTATGCCTCTCTTATAAACTAGCTTGTTGATTAACAAGATGATCAAGGTTTCCTGATCATGGACATTGGATGTTGTTAATAACGAGGTCACAACATTAGTGGGTTTATATTGCTGAACATCATACGAAGTATAGCATTGCAATCAAAGTCATTGTGTTTATATTGCTATAACATCATACGAAGTAATCCTAGTCATTATACCATGATATCATGTCAATCACTAACACTAGAAGAGTATCTTGATAACATCAAACGTCACACCATGAAAGGGTGATTATAAAGGTGGGTTTAGTGCTACGAAAGTGTTATGTAGAGGCTCATGGATCAAGAGTGGGTTTTGTCCACCCCAATGACGGATAGATATACTCTAGGCCCTCTCATTGATATCACATTGGTTAGCTTGCAAGCAAGTGATGAGATCACTAGAATGTTATATAACGGGAACAAGAAAAGAGTACATGTCGGTAACGAGATCAAACTAGGCATGGAGATACCGATAATCTAATCTCGGACATGTATTATATCGTGAGACAAAGAGATTTAGTTACTAGCGTTAAAGGTTCTCACGATCACAGA
This sequence comes from Avena insularis, assembly GCA_023614405.1. Lineage (NCBI taxonomy): Eukaryota > Viridiplantae > Streptophyta > Magnoliopsida > Poales > Poaceae > Avena > Avena insularis. Next base: position 255,920,176 of record CM042690.1, on the reverse strand, counting down.
AGTCATCGTTGAATGTGTAGGATTCAGTATGGATCTCTAGGTCCCGCTTCTGATTATTGATCTGAGAGGGGTCTCGACCATGTCTGCATTATTCACGAACCATAGGGTGACACACTTAAGGGATACCGACACCATTTGGAGCAAATATGTTTCAGATAAATATTTAAGAAAGCGCTGGGATTATTTCAATAGACACCAAAACTGTTTCGGGTGAAATTGCTGAAATTGGTTCTGCATGTAATATTGAATGTTGCAGGGGGTTTTATGTGAATGTTTGTTAATTGAAGTAATTAAAAAAATTCTGAATAAAATTAATAAAAGAGTTTTATTAAATGAGAGAGCATTAAATTTGGAGAAATTTAATGCATTTAAAGTGGCGACTTTAATAGAGAATGTGAAGGGGCATATTTATGTGGAGGGGGTTACTACCACATGAATGAGGGAGGTGAAGGGACACCCTCCATGGGCGCCGGCCATGGGAGGGGTACCCTCCCCTCCTCCTATAAAAGGCCGCCCCTCAAACCTTCACACTTACACCTCCTCATGAAGGATCTCTCTCCCCCTCTAGTATTTTTCCCCCATGGTCTTGGATTAGCGACATACATGTTCTCGATGGCTTTTTCTAGAAAGGAGTTGCTGCTTCCGCTGCATTGCTGGAGCAAGGGACAGAGGTTATCGGGGTACCGGACATTTGTGCGATCACGGATGCACTACTGCTTTGTGGTGCTGGACTTGCTGGAGCTGGATCTGATGGACGTACTGGACCTGGACCTGCTGGACTTCATCACGATCTTGAGATCGGAAAGTGTACGACTACATCATCCATGAGTTCCATCTCGTTAACAAAGCTTTGTTGTCTTCGAGGGTATGTTCTCTATGGATGTATATCCACCCGTTGCTTGTATCTAATAGATAGATCTTGGCGTATAATAGTTCCTATCATAGGAAATTTTATGTTTTCTATGCTGCGAACACTTCACAATCAAGATACAAGAAGTCTCTTGTGTCCCCAACACACCCAATACACTTGTCAGGTGTATAGGTGCACTAGTTCGGCGAAGAGATAGTGAAATACAAGTAATATAGATGATTATAAGTGGTAAGTACAATCTGAAATAAGAGTGGCAGCAAGCAAACATGTAACACGACTGATTGTAAACGGTGTTTCAATGCTTAGAAACAAGGCCTAGGGATCATACTTTCACTAGTGGACACTCTCATATAAATATCTTCTCTTCATTATGCTACCCTGAACTACTCTCCGGTTGGACGATGTAGGGCTATAAAGGCACACCTTAAAGTTCGCATTCCCCATCTAGATAACCTATCACTATCACCTTAGGCTCTAGATGGTTCCAACAAACACCATAATCTCATAGAGACATCCAACTCAAATTATACTCATTATAAGTATTTATGTAACCTTAGCTAAAGTGCCACATGGTGTGCATACTGTCAACTTCACACACGTGGGGATAAGCAGAGATTAATTAAACCACTTGAGTAGAAGAATAGATCTAGATTACAAAGCTCATGATCTCAATAAGATCACACATAGAGAGAGATGAACACATAGCTACCGGTAGAGCCCTTAGCCTCGAGAGAGAACTACTCCCTCCTCATCATGGGAATCAGCAACGACGATGGTGATGGCGGTGGAGTCGATGGAGATGGATCCGGGGGCACTTCCCCGTCCTGGCAGGGTGCCAGAACAGAGACTTCTGTCCCCTGAATCTCCTCTTCGGTGGCGGCGGCACTGCGGAACTTTTCATGGATTTCTGATCTACCCCCTAGGGTTTTCGTCCCGGGAGGAATATATAGGCAAGAGGCAAGGTCGGTGGGCGCCCGAGGTGGCCACACCACCCCCTGGCACGACCTGGCCTGGCCCGCGCCACCAGGTGGTGTGGGCCCCTCGTGGCCCCTCTCCATCTCGTCTTCTGGCTCCGTGAGTCTTCCGGTAAAATAGGAACTTTGGCTTTTGTCCCGTCCAATTCCGAGAATATTTCTTTATGAGCTTTTCTGAAACCAAAAACAGCAGAAAACAGGCAACTGGCACTGCGACATCTTGTTAATAGGTTAGTTCCAGAAAATGCATAAAAGTATCTCAAAATGTAGACAAAACATACGATAGTTGATATAAAACAAGCATGGAGCATCAAAAATTATAGATACGTTTACGATGTATCAACTTGCCATTGAGAAAAAGTATGTGTAGCTAACTTAGGTGGGTCACCTCTATTATTTATATGGGGATGAGGGATTGGGGGATCAGGAGAGTACCATCTGGGAACCGCATGGTGCTCTTCCTTCCCATCACCCTTTTTGGTGGTGGAGTCAGTGGAATTATGTTCATCCCCCACCACTTCACCCATTGGTTTAGCCGGAGCATTTGCCTTAGGGTTAAGTGGTGTTTCCTCTTGAGAGGGAGGAGGTGAGGCTGACTTTTCCATAACAAGTTGCTCAACAAGTTGGCGCAACTGTTGGATTTCGTTGCCCAAGGTAGAGCTCAAGCTTCTTTTCAAATTCTTGAGATCTACCATGGTCACCGAGTGGCTAGCCTCACTCCCTCCCTCATCTCCTAAGTTGCCCAAAATATCTTAGGCGGTTAAGCCCGAATAAAGAGCTGAGGCTCTGATACCAATTTAAAGGATCTATGGGCACCTAGAGGGGAGGGGGGGGGGGGTGAATAGGTGCTACTTCAAATTTTACTCCTTTTCAATTTAGGGTTTGACACAAAAGGTATATTCTCTAGATTATGCAACTATCATGAATTTACCTATATGTCAATCTAGAACAAATACTAAGAAAGAACTAGATAAGTAGAGTGCGGTAAAGGGTAGAAGTAACCAAAGTGGAGCACGCGGAGACACAAGGATTTATTTCCCGTAGTTCCTTCCTTTTGAGGGTAAGTACGTCTATGTTTGGAGAGGGGGTGGTTTCAAACCACCAACGCCACGAGAGGCCTCCCTTGTTCTCTGATGAACCTCACCCCAACGGGTTCGATTCACTTCTTCCACTATATCGGCAACCTCCGAGGTGGAAGCCGAGACCTTTACAACAAGTTCGAGGCACACATCCACAACCTAATTGGAGGCTCCCGATTACAAGCAAGCTGCCAAACAATCAAAGACAAGCTTGTAAGAATCAAATCAACCAAAACAAGGCTTAGGGTTTCCAATGAAACTCTAGAGCAAGGGGCCCTCAAGTGAATGAGGGGGAATGAAGATCTCTCTTGGTGAAGCTGTAGATCGATGCCTCTTCCTCCGATTCCCCAAAGATCAACGACTTTGAGTGGTTGGATGAAGAGATCTTGGAGTTTTGGTGGCTCTAATGGTGTGGTCTTCTTTTTCTGGAACGAGTAGCTGGAGGAAGGGGATGAGGTCCCCTATTTATAGGCCATACAGTTGTGAACCGTTTTCTGACCGTTGGGGACCAATCACACCGGAGACTCCGGTCTGGCAGACCAGAGACTCCGGTCCGAACCAGAAACTCCGCCCCACCTTCGGTCCATCTCCGGACCGCGTCTCTGGCTGGCTTGGGCAGGTACTTGGTGTCCACTCCGAAGACTCTGGCCGTAACTCTGGACCAGAGACACCGAAGATTTCGGTGTGTCCACACCGGAAACTCCGGCCTGGGGAGACACACCGAAGATTCTGGCTGATATCCAGTCCATCTCCGGACCACCACTCAGATTGTCCCCGGGCCAAGTCCAGACCACATACCGGGAATTCTTGGGGAAACTCTAGACCACACCGGAGACTCCGATGTTTGCACACCGGAGACTCCGGTCTGATAGCTTCAGGTAATCATGAATTTGGCCATGAGATTTCGCATAACATTCTGACTTTTTCCCTTTTTAATGGATTGACCTGTAGACATTAACACACAGTAAAATGTACCTTATGTTGTTAATGAACACCAAAACAGATTAGAACAGTAAATGTCTTTTCACCTTGCGTTTGAGGTCTGGGCCCGCTGGGCGTCCAACCCCCCGCTAGTGTCTTCTGTATCTAGGACTTGGCACCTTCACGTGGGGAGGCAGTTCCTATCTGGCACACTAGCATTCCGGCGATTCTGTGGTCTATCTGTAAGGCCCGAAACGACCTCTTCTTCAACGCCAAGAGGTACACGACGTGCGTCCTGCTGCGCAAGGCTACTGATGACCTCGCAACCTGGAGATGGTGATACAAGGTTCATGATCGTGGTAGACTTGATGTACTTAGAGCTTCCATCCTCTCTTCTGCCATGTAATTACTTTGTGTAGCCTTCTCTTTACCTTTTGCCCCCTTTTTCCTTTCATTTGTACGGATGGTATGACTCCCAAAGTCGTTTTCGGGTAATATAACAAGCGACAAGAGGTGGGGAACAATCCACCCTCCGAAATTTTTGAAAAAAAACACCAGACTTTAATTGGAGATATATAAAAGGGAGATAAAAGGGGACGTGGCTTTTGTTTGCTCCCAGGTGCCTATGCACACTTTATTTGAATTTGATTTTTGTCAAAATTTAAAATGCCAAAAAAATTCAAAACAAATATGTGCACGCAGAACTTCAAGTTTTAGGTGCGCACAAAGTCGTTTCATGAAAAATAAATATTTTGGATGGTTTGTGCAAAAAAAGAAAATTCTGGTGCTAAAGTAACGTGCTCCGCGACATAAAAAATTGTCTTTTTTACATAGCACATAAAACATATTGATTTTCAATAGAATGACTTCGTGTGCACCTCAATCATGAAGCTAGACATGAGCATATTTTTTTCTTCAAATTTTTAACTTTTTGAAAAATGTTTTTTTCATACCTGGTGCATATGCACCCGGGTGTAGAAAGGGGTTTCCAGATAAAAAGTCATCTTTTTTAGGCCCACGTGACCGTGCAAATGAATACTACTACTACTATAGTACTCCCTCCGGTTTAAAATAGGTGTCGCAGATTTATTAAAATTTAAATAAATCTAGATACTATTTAGTACATAGACTCACATTTTTTTTAACAAAACAGGGACATCTGACATCTATTTTGAGACCAAGGAAGTACTATTGATTGGCTGCTCTCAGCACCGTGTTGTACTACCCCGTTTGTCTTGCAAGGTTTTAGATACCGTCTCGATCATGAGAATAACAACCAGCTGGTCAATGGACAGGGGATATATACGTGAATAACACGATCAGAGCATGAGTTTGAGTTCATGTTGAATGAAATCACGATGAGTTCTTGCGTACCACGACTGGTTCTCCATCAGCGGTTTACAACTCGTATTTATTTGATGGATTTGACTTGGGTTGCTTTACAAGATCTCTTTCGACGTCTCGCTTCGTCAGCCTGGATCGTGCGGCGGCGATCATTATCATGGCACCGCCCAAGAAGCGAGCGAGGCGCCACCGCCGTCCATGGTCGGAACCCCCGCACGATCTGCTCGGCGTCGTCCTCGACCGACTCACTCCGTCCTTTGGCGACCGCGTCCGCTTCCGCGGCGTTTGCCAGGCATGGCGCGCCGCCGAGCTTGCTCATCCGCGTCCTCCCATGCCATGGCTCATCGCCCCGGGGCACTGCGTCAGCCTCCACGATGCCGCCATCCATCGCGTCTCGCTGCCCGAGGACGCCGCCGCTTCTGTGTGCCTAGGCTCGCTCGTTCGGCCACTGGCTCGCCCTATTGCCGCCGACGTCGGACCACCCCTTCCTACTGAACGCTTTTACCATGGAGCGGTTCCAGCTCCCGCGGCGGATGAAACAGCCAATGGTTAAGTTGGTCCTGTCGTCGGCACCGGACTCGAAGAACTGCACGGTGGCTGCCATCGTTGACAGCGAGGACGACATCGACTACATAAGGAGAAGCAAGATCGTGGTCTGCCATGTAGGGAGAGGGGGCCCTTGGCGGAGCGTGACTAGGACGTTCGATCTCCACGACATCATCTTCTTCGAGGGGAAACTCCATGCGCTCGACGGAAAAGCCCGCGTCCACGTCTTCCAAGACGGCGACCTCCAACGTGATGAGCCGTGGAAGCCACCCAAGTACACGCATACAGAGCGGCGCTTGTATTTGGGTAATGCCAAGCTGCACCTGGTTGTCCTCCGTGGGAGGCTGCACATGGTCGGTAGGGCCTTGGGGAGAAACCGCGTGCCCGGCTACTGGCCGCATCACACCACCTGTGTCGGGGTGTTCGCGCTCGGCGAGACAGCAATGGGGCCGGAGCCGGTGAAGGACTTGGGCGGGCATGCGGTGTTCGTCGGCGACTCCTGCTGCGAAGCTTTCCCCGTCTCCTCAGGGTCAATGGGTGGCAAGATCAGAGAGAACCAGATTTGCTTCGTGGACGACGAGAAGAGCTACGTGTCGTCGCTGGCCGCCCGCGGCCGCGGGCTTTTCCGGCTGCTGCAGTCCTACGACGTGCGATACGGCGTCCTCCGTACATACACGCTGTTGGCCCAGCCCGACAATACTTTCGTCGGGACGACGACCCGCAACAGTTCCTGGCGTCGAGTATTTTTCGGCGACGGATGACGAAGACCTTCCGGCGAGACGACACCCACGTACCAAGCGTATCAGCTGCAACCAACACGCACGTACATGCACAAGAAATAGCCAACTACAAACTAGCGATGCTTTAGCTAGCAGTAATCGATTCTAACAACATACCACGCGAAATCGCTGGTGTATTGCCACAGGAGCATATCGCTCCTGTACTTTCTTTTCTTTATTTCTTGGTTGTTCTTCCGGTGATACAGGGGTACATGTATATATATCACGTGCAGATCAGCTAACCTAGTAGGATTAGGAAACTGATATTCCTATACTACTCGGCTACACAAACCTGTCCGGAAACGACTAGCATACGTGACACGCCGGAGACCGGAGTGGTTATTCCTAACAATCACCCCCTAAGCAGTTCCCTTCAACATCCACCCGGATCCCAAATACGCCAGCTGCTCCTCGCGGACGTCATCCACGGCATTGCTTTCGCCGCTTCCTTCATCAGCACCCATATCACCGACTTCGATTTTGTCGGCTTCTCCATGGCTTCACGTTGACCCTCCTTGTCCGCGTCTTTCTTTTCCGCGTCCTCCTTATCGTTGTCATCCATGATCGTGCCTTCAGTCTTCATCGGCTCCTTGATGAACAACCAGTGCTTTTCGTAGTTCATCTTCACCGGATTATTTATCATCCGAAGTATCTCCTTCGGATAGTAGTCTAACACGTCTTGCATGCGTGCTCGCGTCGGTCGTAGTCGCTTCGTCTCCAGTGCAGTCGGAGGTGTCCCAACATACTCTTCTGCGCCCGACAACGCGCTTGTTTCTTCAGTTTCTGAACCTTGTATGCCTCCATGTAGAGCTCCTGGAGTCAACAGCTCTACATGCAGCATATCCTGCATGCCTATTTGTGAGTGAATTTCTTGACTCACCACCATGTTACATGGCCCTTGCACTTTTGGGTACTCCTTTGCCCCAAGCTCTTCATGTGGATCATCACCTCCTGTACTAGCACATGATGAGCTATACGTAACACCACTTGGTCCATATGGAGCTGCTCCCTCCATTTTTTCTGGCCACGGACTAGCCTTTTCTCTAGACTCTTTTCTTTCTGGGAGAATCCCTAGTACTTCTGGCCTAGCGTCCATGCCTGGAGCACCCCCTAGGCCTTCAACGTCTTCTGGGCCCGAACTTGCTGACAAGGATAAGCTTGGTTGATCCATATTTTCTTCATACTCAAGATCCCATGTGACGTGAAAAGTTGGATATCCCGGTTCGTTGGAGCTCCAATTTCATGACTCGCCTTCCTCAAAGATTACGTCGCCCCTGACAACCACCTTATTGGTATAAGGATTGCACAAGCGGTATTCCTTTGAGCTTTCATAGCCCGTCATGATCATTGGAGTCCTCTGCTCCGCCAATTTACTCTTATGGTCAGACTCCGTCTTGACATGCGCCACGCACCCAAAAGTGCGAAGATGATCAACCGAGGGTTTCCATCCGTACCATGCTTCGTACGGTGTTATACCAACGCCACTCTCAGTTGGCTCCATGTTCAGCAAATACACAGCCATATTGACTGCCTTACCCCAGAATTTTCCTGGCAAGCCTTTACTCTTCATCATGCTCCGTGCCATGGTCAACACAGTTTGATGCAGCTCACCCCCTTGATCAATGCGTAGGGCTCTTATCTTCGCCTCCACCTTGAACTCTTCGGCTTCCTTGATCTTCTCGAATGCTTGTTGAGCTTGATCCTTACTTTTCAGCAACACAATCCACATGTATTTACTATGATCATCCACCACAAGCATGAAGAACTTATTGCTGGACGGAGTTGCGGGTGAAATTCCAACACATAGATCACCATGAACTAGTCCCGAGGCTTCACTTGCCTCAAACGTGGCTTCACATGGTAACGGGGTACTCCGTTCCTCGTGATCCACACACGGTAGATCGTGATCCACTTGCGCCACAATCTCCGTAGCCGGTGATGGAGGATCCTCCTCATCCTTCAGCTCAGTTACTTCGAGCATCAGCATCATCGGTCCATCATCTCCTTCCTGGGCGATGAGAGCCCTCTCCTTCAGCGGTTTCTTGCAATCCTTCTTGAAGTGACCGAGCTCGCCGCAGTTATGACATCTTACTTTCTTAATGTCAAACTTCCTCCGCGGAAGAGCGTCATCCTCGTCCTCCCCTGTGATATACTTTTTCGCTGGGCGAGAAGCTTCTTTATCACTCCTGCTTCCGGATCCTTGATCGCCCTTTTCTTTGGCGACCACCGCCTGCCACTGGGCACGGGTAAGCATCACGTGATCTTCTGGTACCGCTTCACTGTAGGTGATCTTCATTCGCTCGTCATGAGCCTTCAATCGTCCAACCAGATCATCCTTCGTGAGAGTCTTGAGATCAACGCACTGCTCGATCGCCGACACAACGGACAAGTAACGCGGCGGCGCCGCGCGAAGGAAACGCCGAATGACTGAGATCTCTTCGAGCTTCTCGCCGAGCGCGCGAATCCCATTGACCAAAGTGGCTACCCTCGAGGCAAACGCGTCCAGCGTCTCGTCTCCTCCCATCTCCAGATTCTCGTACTTCTTCTGCAAGGTTTGTAGGGTTGCCTCACGGACACGCTCGTGCCCAAGATTTAGCGTCTTGAGCGCCTCCCACGCCTCCTTTGCAAATTTCTTCGAGATCAGGTGCTGCATCACGTCCGCCGGCATCACCAAGCCGATGGCCGTGAGTGCCTGCCGGTCCTTGCGGTACTTCGACGCGCCCTTCTTGAACTCGTCGCCGCCGGGATCGACAGCCTCCCATAGATCGTTGGACTCCAGCGCCCACTCCATCTGGGTTGCCCACATCGTGTAGTTGTCGCGGTTGTACCGCGGGTACCGCGTCATCACCTGCGCGGCAAATCCTTTAGCCGCACCGGAATACTCGCCCACATCCATCGTCGCTATGACTTCCGTTACTAGGAGATCCTTCACGAGGCTCTGATACCAATTGTTGGCCCAGCCCCGACAATACTTTCGTCGGGACGACGACCCGCAACAGCCCCTGGCGCCGAGTACTTTCCGGCGACGGACGACGAAGACCTTCCGGCGAGACGACACCCACGTACCAAGCGTATCAGCTGCAACCAACACGCACGTACATGCACAAGAAATAGCCAACTACAATCTAGCGATGCTTTAGCTAGCAGTAATCGATTCTAACAACACAACACGTGAAATCGCTGGTGTATTGCCACAGGAGCATATCGCTCCTGTACTTTCTTTTCTTTATTTCTTGGTTGTTCTTCCGGTGGTTAAGGGGTACATGTATATATATCACGTGCAGATCAGCTAACCTAGTAGGATTAGGAAACTGATATTCCTATACTACTCGGCTACACAAACATGTCCGAAAACGACTCGTATACGTGACACGCCGGAGACCGGAGTGGTTATTCCTAACACAGGCCACCGGAATCATCATCAGGTACCTGGTGCTGGCGGTGCGTGACGGCGCAGCGCTTCCCGCACACCAACGCCATGGGACCACCGCCGCGCGAGGCGTTGTTGGAGGAGGAGCTGCGGCTACGGGACGTGGTCAACTGTCTGGGAGCATGCCGCCAGCCCTCCTACGAAACCCACAAGGAGCAGGACGTAGGCGACTCATGCGTCGCCGTCACGGTCACCGTGGCTATCTACGTCCCTAAGACATCGTTACTACGCATAAACCATGTCTGGAGTTTCACGCACAGCCGGCCCTCGGCCATGGAGGCGAAGAAGGAGGCGGCGCACGAGGCCACCACGTTCCTCCGGAGTCGATTCCACAGCGTCTTGGACGATAACCCGTGGAGCTCCGTCCCTCACTACCATAGCCACGTCGATGAGGAGGAAGAGGAGGAAGAAGAACAAGGGGCCCACCCGGTCCCGGCCTACCGTTGTCTGTTTGGGAGACAGTGGTACGGAGGGAAGTTCTAATTAGCCCGCTGCCCATTGGGCTTGAGTTGAGCGTGAGCGCTCAGCGTGAGCGGAAATGCAATACCACATCTAGGTTGGTTTTTCGGTACTATCATTACCATTGATTTATTAGAGATTCGTGCAAACTATTTTGTAGAAAAAACTTTTCACCTTAGTCTAGATTTATACAAGATTTATTAGAGATTTAAAACTGCTTTGAATCTGTAGACACATACATGATTCATACATATTCAATAGCAACCGTAAAAAAATAGAAAAAACAACTAAATTAATAGTAGAAAATTAGAAAAAATAACAAAAATTGATTCATACAAATTTTAACAGATCCGGTCAAGAAACATACAAGTTTCACTACCGGCTGAAGCTCAGATTGTTTCCAACTATTCGAGAGAGCTTAAGTGTAAATGTGTGACGGTGTTGACTTCGCGGACTTTTCACGAATGTCTAACAATCGTAGGACATCTGTGATGCGGGGGACCAACCTCCTTGTGGTGAATCCGGACTCACTACAGGAAAAAAAGCTCGCTGCCGTGCGTCGCAACTTTGCCGTGAGCCGTCACACGGCAAACAAACCTTTGCCGTGAGCCCGCCGGCAGGACCCACGGCAACGAAACGACACACGACACGGAGAAAATCCCCTCACGACAACGAAAAACCTCACGGTAACAACCATAAGAAACACACGGCAGAGACAAAACGATCGGCAAAGGAAATAAAAACTCACGGCAAAGACAGCTCACACGGCAGCGCGGCATATTCGGCCCCCTCCGTGTGGATATTCTCCTGCAGAAGGGCCCACCGCTCCGCTGTTGACGGAGGGGGCAACGGAGGGGACTAACGGAGCGGCTTTGCCATGCGCTCACGCTTTGCCGTGAGTTGTTTATTTTCAACTAAATATAGTATTAGAATAAATACAATTGAAGAGGAAAAGGGATCTTTGCCGTGCGCTCACACACGACAGAGACGGCTATGCCGTGAGTTGACACACGGCAAATCATAGATTTAATTAAAAAAATAACCCAAATTGGCCTATGTGGGATTCAAACTTTGGTTGGCAAGGTTGCAAAGTATGGGCTCTGCCAATGCGGTAAGTTTAGGTAGTTGGTAAGAGTAGCTATGGAACCTTTTTGTTGTATTGTCTCTGCTCTTTGCCGTGAGTAGGTACACGGCAGATACGTCTTTGCCGTGCGTCCTGAAGAGATACCCACGGCAGCCGTGAGTTTTTTTCTCCATTTTCTTCTACCGTTTCTATTAATTTCTTTGTTTAAGTTACTTATAGCCTGCGAAAGAGTACACATGCACCCGGGGACTAGGTTTTGTATGTTTCAACATAGCACCACACTTTCATGCATGTTCTAGTGCCACATGCAAGTCCTTGAGGTGTTTCGATGCCGAGCAGCTTGATTCTGCGGAACCTGACCCGTGGCTGCCTACCCCCTGGACTTTCTTCTGACGGGGGTAGCCCGGTGTAGCCCTCTTGTTTTGTGTTTGTTTAGGTCATAGGATGATGTAAAACCATGTTGGGTCACAAGGGGAGTGACAATATCCTACTCTCTAGTGCCGTAACGGGGACTTTCCCCCTTAGACGAGCCCGGAACCCTTGCTTTTAGGTTACAGTGCATGCCTGCGAAGGGGGACACATGCACCCGGGGACTAGGTTTTGTATGTTTCAACATAGCACCACACTTTCATGCATGTGCTAGGTCCACATGCAAGTCCTTGAGGTGTTTCGATGCCCTAGAGCGCGGTTTCCTGCGGAACCCTGACCCCTGGGTCTCGGATCGTCTATCCCCTAGACTTTCTTCTGACGGGGGTAGCCCGGTGTAGCCCTCTCTTGTTTTGTGTTTGTTTAGGTCATAGGATGATGTAAAACCATGTTGGGTCACAAGGGGAGTGACAATATCCTACTCTCTAGTGCTGTAACGGGAACTTTCCCCCTTAGACGAGCCCGAAACCCTTTCTTTTAGGTTACAGTGCATGCCTGCGAAGGGGGACACATGCACCCGGGGACTAGGTTTAGTATGTTTCAACATAGCACCACACTTTCATGCATGTGCTAGGGCCACATGCAAGTCCTTGAGGTGTTTCGATGCCCCGGAGCGCGGTTTCCTGCGGAACCCTGACCCGTGGGCCTCGGATCGGCATACACACAGCAAAGGAGACACGTGGCGCCAGGCCGTAGCATCTGGCACGCCGGGGTGGTGGCTCCAGGTGTTTTGCCGTGCGGAAGGGAGAATAACACACAACAAAGAAGAGCACACGGCAACACGTGAGGCACACGGCAAAAAAAAGCGCACGGCAACGCGGTAGACACACGGCAAAGTAAAGCCCACGGCAACGCCGTAGACACACGGCAAAGCGCCGACGCACGGCAAAGCGGAGGCTCACGGCGAAGACTAACGCACGGCAACGCGGTAGACACACGGCAAAGAAAAGCTCACGGCAACACCGTAGACACACGGCAAAGCGCCGACGCATGGCAAAGCGGAGGCTCACGGCAAAGACCAACGCACGGCATAGACTAGGCACGCCGTTTGGGCACGAGATGCCCGTTAACTGCTTTACTTTGCCGGGCGTGCTAGAAAACTCACGGCAAAGGTCTTTGCCGTGCGTCCCGGTGAAAGCCCACGGCAAAGTCGCTTTGTCGTCCCGCGCGCTGTCGTCCACTCTTTGCCGTGGGTTGACTCACGGCAACAGCTTTGCCATGTCTTATCATGTCTTTGCCGTGTCTTTCTGATACACGGCAAAGGAGAAGATTCCTGTAGTGACTCCAGCGCGAGCACCTTTGCTCGCATTGGAGACCACATCGTAGACGTGACACCTGGTAGCACAGAATAATTTGTGTGGAGAATTAGAGCGTTTTCGTCAAATGTACATAAACCTAGCGTGTAGTTTAGGAATTTCGGTGGCCTCTTGCTCATTCCTTCTAGATCGGTCCACTTCACCAACCATGTCAACGCTCAACAGGAACCGAACCGATTGCCAAGTGCCATGCACTCGACAAAGGCCTTTAATAAACTGAGTGTCTAGGAATTGGCCCTTAGCAAAGACTAATAGGCGTGAACAAGCTCGCCACGACAAGGGATATGTGTGTGTGTTTCCTTTCCATTTTCCTCTCTCCCTTCCAATCACTCGGATGTGGTGTTGCATCAACGTTTCTTCATTTTTTTGGACATTGCAACACAACTAAGACACCGTGGCAAAATACAAGGTATTGTACAAACTTCTTGGGAGATGCTATACCTTTTGTTCATAGAAGAATCAAATGACGTCGATTTTCTCATACGTCCATTATATTTAACCACTATCGTGTCGGTGTAGATGATGTTCCTTAAAAACACAATGGCATGATGACTCACTAGGACATGACATGCTTCTTCTTCATAGAAGAATTGAATGCCATCAAGTCAAGTTTAGGGTTTTTGGTGTGGCTATGTGCCCACCGGTGATCAATTTATATATACATCAACAAGACAGGTTGTAATAAAAGTTGTATATGGTACAAGCATCGTGTCCGATTCTAACACCCCCCTCAATCTAAACTCTTGTTGACAGCAAAAGAAATATCTGAACGTGTGAGTGTCAAATACGGTAAACCACCAACAATATTGCGGTACCAGAAAGAATTATCAGTACCCAATGGTAAACCAGTATCTCAGACCAAGTGTTCTGTAAGAACAAGAGTAGTTGAAATTGGCTTGCAATTCTCCATGCTAACACGATGAAGATCAAGTGCATACTCACGTTGAGTCAATGTCATACCCCCAGAAGTGTAAGCCGCTACAAGCCCGACAAAATAGGTAAGCACACCAAGATCTTTGATAGGAAAAGTCTCGGAAAGTGAGCGCACGAGACAATCAACAGCAACAGGACTAGAGCCAGCAATGGCAATATCGTCAACGTAGACCATCATATAAATACGAATACCCTCGTGCGAGAAGATGAACAATGAAGTATCATCCTTGGAGGATGTGAAGCCCAGATGATGCAAACGTGCACTCAAACGAGAGTACCAGGCCCGGGGTGACTGCTTCAGACCATAAATAGCATGTTGCAGCTTACAAACGTGAGATAGGTGCCGATCATCCTCAAAACTAGGTGGCTGATGCATGTAAACATCCCCAGACAAGAAATCACGCAGGAAAGCATTGCTAACATCAACCAAACGCAGAGTCGAGCCACGAGAAACTGCAAGAGAGAGAGAACCAAATGCACTATAGCTGGCTTGAGCACTGGACTGAACGTGTCGCCGTAGTCGATACCATGCTGCTATGTGAAGCCACGAGCAAAAAAACGATCCTTGTGTTTGTCAATTGAACCATCTGGTCGAAGCTTAGTTTTGAAGACCCATTTAGTGCCAACAACAATGACGCACGACGGTCGAGGAACCAAAATCCAGGTATGCGACCGACACAAAGCAGAGAACTCAACAGTCATAGCGGTGCACCACTCTGGTTCCCAAAGAGCATCTCGATGAGAAACTAGTGTAGCAAAGAAGGCGAATGACCTGGATCATAGTGGATAGTACCATTGACCTGGATCATAGCAGATAGTACCATCGGTATAACGCTTATCTCGTTGGGTGGAGTCACGATTTCACATGACCATGGAATGACCTATCGCATCGACAACAACAGTCGATGACATCACCGTTGGAGGCAATCCAACGAAAGGCGACGTGGACTAATGTGAAGGATGGGCCGAATCCATGGATGGCCTAGCTACAGAGGCCGAAGGCGGTCCGGCCGTGACAGAAGATGAGCTAGCAGGCTCAGGGGAGGCCACGTCAGGCGTCGCCAAGCCAGGAGCGGGCGATCGGGGCAAGGCCGGACCAGGCGAGGGCGAGGCATGCACACCGGGAGACGTGCCCGATGCATGTATGTCGGGTCACAATGCACGTCGATCAACGACGTGGTGGAGGGTGCAGCGCCTCCTGCGGATGTAGCGACAAGAACTTGAGACAGTCAAAAATCAACTGCAATCACGGGATTAGTATACAAGTAATATAAGTCATAATTACGCACAAGGTCACTTGTAGCTAGTTTAGAGGAAGGAAAAGTGATGGCATGGCGAAGGGTGGGAATATCAACCATAACTCCGGGAGTGGCAAAAGGAAAGACTGAATCGTCAAACACGACGTCACGAGAGATATAAATGCGTCTCATGGACCGATCTAAACACTTATAGCCCTTGTGCATAGTACTATACCCAAGAAAAACACAGTTTGGAATGGAACTCAAACTTGTGTGTATTATACTTACGAAGACTAGGCCAACACGCACAACCAAAATATGAAGAAAGTCATAATTCAGTTGTGTCTTAAACATACGATAAACCGGAGTATCTTTGCCCAAAACAGGGGAGGGCATGCGGTTGACTAGGTGACATGGGTATGATTATTCGGGTGCTTATGTTTTGTTACCCTGGCTGTATAAAGACTCACGACCCATGAAGACTCAAGATGAAGGCCCAAGAAAGCATCCGATGGAAGTTATAGTTGTATTAGATAAGGAAATTAG
Organism: Avena insularis; assembly: GCA_023614405.1. Taxonomy (NCBI): domain Eukaryota; kingdom Viridiplantae; phylum Streptophyta; class Magnoliopsida; order Poales; family Poaceae; genus Avena; species Avena insularis. Next base: position 255,904,230 of record CM042690.1, on the reverse strand, counting down.
AACCGATGTTGTGTTGGTGTTGTAATCATGGATATGTAACCTATTCGTATACGACTTTGAGACCTGGCCTATTATATATAGGACGGGATAAGCCTACGAGGAGGTACCGAAAAACTCCCAAGCAATCTGCAATAGCATTGTCCACCAATAATTAGGCGACTTCGACTCCCTTATTTGCCTGATATCCGAAGAAATCCCCGGTGTTCTCTTCTCCGCAAAACCCTAAGTCCATAACTATGGGCATTGCCGAGGTTCCCCCTCATCAATTGGCGCCATATATGGGAAACCCTGAATGTTGGAGTCATGGATTCAGCGGACCCCTTTTCATCAAGCAGCAATCCAACAGAAGCGGTTCCACGCGCGCCCACCCCTATTTCGATACCCGCCGACTTCAACTGTGGATCCGACCTCATCATCGGAAGTTTCCACTTTCAAGTGGAGGATCCCGAAGAATCGCTCCTCTCGGCTCCATCAGGACCGTCGACTGAAAAATCCGTGCCTACGACAATACCTACACCATCTGTCAGATCATCCGCAGAAGCCGTACTCCGGGCAGAGAAAGATGATGGAAATAATGAAACATAGCAGATCTAGGGGATCTTGATGATCTTTACGTTGATCTCTCCCTTGGGTCAGGATATCATATAAGTCCATCACGTGGATCAAGCCCGGTAAATATAGAACCCGAAGAAAGCGGTGAAAGCATCGACTTCAGAATCAGGATGACCGAAATATATCCAGAACAGGAACCGCTGGACTTCACCGATCCCCAAAACAGTATCTCCCTTGGATCCGATGATGACGCCACTAGTTTATATATAACGCGCCACAAGGTGTGCGTGATCATCGGGGACTCTTCAACACAGTGTGACTCTAATCGTAACCCCGATGATATTTTATAAGATGACAATGTAGGAAATCACAACAACGAAGGAAATCACAGAAACGAAGGAGACCCGACGAACAACCGCATAATCCAAGGAGGAAGAGAACCACACAGAGGCGAGAGGCAAACTCTCCGACTACCAGCCAAATCATGGCAAAAAGTAAGGGAAGCAATTTCTGGTGCAGTTCCAATGACAACTGAGGCCACACGCAAAGATCTACTAGCCTACCAATATTTACTTCATCACAATAAAAGGGATATCCTAAGGATGCAAAGGCAACTCGACGAAAGAAAAAGTCTAGCTGACGAATTCAGCCTACGGCGGGCGCAGCTAAGCTCTACCTGAGGATCCAGAAGCATAACTAGGGGAGCACCACTAAGAAGGGGAACATCACGGCAGCGGAACATCCCCGAAGCTGAAAGAAACAAATTGACTCGAGATCTCGATCTGTCGTTTATGTGAGTAGATCCAACAAGACACATCAAGGCAAAAAAATCCCAAGGCACAATTGTAGTTGCACAAACATATCTACTCACAACTCAACCCGCACCCAACGATCCCCGCGCGGCTCTCCATTACTCTGCTCTAATGAACCTCGGCATGGTGGGAGCATCTCTTGCACAAGCAGAACAAGGGATCACGCATCAACCTGACAGATCCCCACGCCGTAGCAACAGCCCTCGGCAGGTGGGGCACACCCGAAGACCTTGGTCACCACATCGGGTGCACTTCTCAGGATCCGAGCCGTGAAACAGCACAAGAGACGATAACACACAACACAGGAACGACGGATCAAGGGATGAGAGACATAGCCGAAGGTACTACAACGGTGACATCGAAGATGACTATGAGTTATGCGGGGTCAGCGGCTTTACCCAGCGAGTTCATAAAACCCTAGTACCCAAGGATTTTAAACTTCCGCATGACCTCCAGAAGTACGATGGACTACAAGAACCTGAAGCTTGGTTAGCAAATTATTTGACCATCGTCAAGTTACATGGTGGCTCCACGGCCATCGCAATGGAAAGCCTGCAGCTACACTTAACCAGCACCGCACGGTCTTGGCTCGGACAACTACCCGAAGATTCCATCAACAGCTGGAATGACCTTGAAGATAAATTCATCCAACATTTTCACTCCAAATTCAAACGACCCGCATCTCTGGAACAATTGCTGGCGTGCAAACAAAAACCTAGAGAATCAATAAGAGCCTTCATTCAGCAATGGAATATCATCAAGAATTCAACCGAGGCCATATCCGACGGAAGGGCAATTGACGCCTTCAATGACGGCCTCCACCGTCGAGAATTTATAGAAGAACTAGGATGGGTCAAGCCCAAAACAATTTCATAGCTGATGGATATAGCAAATCACTGGGCTGATGGAGAGGACACAGTACACAACAAGAGAACATGTTCACCTGAAGAAGAAAGGGACAAACGCAACAGTGGTAGAAGAAGAAGGAACAACGACGGACACGGGGGACCAAGTTAAGTCGCAGCTAGTTTCTTGGGAGAGGATAATCACAAAAACGACGGTTATAACGGTGGGCACCACAATAGCAGGGATGACATCGGAGGAAACCAGTCAACATAGTGATATCAGCCAAGAGCCGAGACCCACCAGTGTCCGCGATGCAAATGTTGGAGGGACCCTGTAATATGCACTTTTATGTTGACTCAGTGGGCAAAATACGATCCAACCATCACATGAAAGACTGTTGAAAGTTTTTAAAGGTGCAAGAACTATGCAACACAAAGGCAACCGAAGCAGCAAGCCGAGGATACACCACTATGCCTGGCACGTTAGCCATCATCGCACCACCACCACCGTCGGTACATCCGCCAGCAGGGCGGCCGCAAAACACAATAAATCAATAAAGTGAATACCCCAAGTCCAAGGGAGCAATGTCAATGATTCATAAAGGGCACCCACCCAACAAGATCCAGAAACTAATTACAAGGCAAGTCAACATGGCAGAGATGGCGCCACCAACCACACCTGAGTATCTCCACTGGTCAGAACAGGAAATCACATTCAACAGAGATGATCATCCACTTCGAGTACCATGACCGAGCAACTCAGCCTTGATAGTAGAAGCACAAGTGGGTGGATTTGATATGAACAAAGTCTTCATGGATGCAGGAAACAACATCAACTTGATTTATGCCAAGACACTAAGAGCAATGAATTGCTCTTTAGTAAAACTAGCACCAACAAAAACGTCCTTCCATGGCATAGTACCAGGTAAGGCCGAACTTCCTTTAGGTAAAATATCTCTTGACATTGTCTTTGGATCCAAGGAAAATTTCGGACGAGAAAAGCTCAAGTTCAAAGTCATGGACTGACCATCACAGTACCACACGATCCTAGGTTACCCAGCTTTTGCACGATTCATGGCAGCACCACATTATGCGTACCTGGTTATGAAAATGCCAGCCCCAAAAGGAGTAATAACAGTAAAAGTCAGCTTCACACGATCCGACAACTGCGACCGAGAATTCAACAAAATCTCTAAATCATTCAGGATGGCGACTGAGTTTGAGCAGCTAAAAATGTTGGGAACCGCAGAACCTTTGGCAGTAGTGCGTGTTAATCTGATCAGGCTTTTAACACCGCGAAAGATACAAAGAAAGTACATCCACCTCACTGACCTGAAAAAGATGACCTTCATGGCCTCCAATCTTGGCCCCGCATAGGAAAGTGCACTCATCAAGTTCCTCCATGAGCACTGGGAGATTTTCGCATGGTTACCTCCTGACATGCCGGGAATTCCTAGGGAACTCACTAAGCATGCATTAAACTTGGATCCAAAGGCGAAGCCAGTAAAACAGTCGCTTCGTCGCTTCGTGGAGCGAAAATGAATGGCCATTGGAAAGGAGCTCCATCGCCTGACCGACGCTAAATTCATCAAGGAATTGAAGAAAGCAGAGAGGGTCGCAAATCCAGTGTGTCTCCCAAAGAAAAATACAAAAGAACTACGGATGTGAATTGACTTCACTGTGTTGAATAAACACCGTCCAAAGGATCACTTCCCACTACCACGAATCGATCAAATAATCAATGCAACCGTGGGGTGCGAACATCTTTCCTTTTTAGATGCGTATTTAGGATACCGTCAAATTCATATGAAGGAGGAAGATCAGGATAAAACAACATTTATCATGCCCTATGGCGTATTATGCTACACAACAATGCCTTTTGGCCTAATAAATGTCGGGGCAACATATCAATCGATGATGCAGAATTGCCTAGGAAAACAAATTGGCACAAACGTATAAGTGTACATCAACAACGTCATAGTTACAACAAAGCGAGGGTCCTCTCTTATCAATGATCTCCAAGAAACATTCGAAAACCTTGACAAGTTTTGCATCAAACTCAACCCGACGAAGTGTTCCTTTGGAGTCTCTATAGGGCAACTCCTCGGATACCTCGTATCAGCAAGAGGAATTGAAGCCAATCCTGAGAAAATACAGGCAATCCTAACAATGAAAAAACCAACAAACCTTCAAGGCATGCAGCAGCTGGCCGGGTGAGTTGTAGGACTCAGCCGTTTTATCGCTCGTCTAGGAGAAAAAGCACTACCTTTCTACGCCCTTAATGAGAAAGACAGATAAATTCGAGTGGACGGAAGAAGCTCAGCGTGCCTTTGAGGTCCTCAAGAAAACACTTTTGACATCTCCTGTCGTTGTGTCTCTATGAGAAAAAGAACCATTAGTTCTCTACATTGCTGCCACTAATCAGGTGGTTAGCACAGTGCTGGTCGTAGAACGACCCAAAGAAGGGAAAACTCACGGAGTTCAGAGACTCGTTTATTTTCTGAGCGAGGTGCTCTGTCCATCCAAACAAAGATACCCGCACTATCAGAAACTAGCATATGGAGTACTCATGACAACACGTAAATTGTTCCACTATGTTTTGGAACACCCGATCATATTGGTTAATGAAGCGCCTCTATCCAATATACTCAATAATCCAGAAGCAACCGAACGCATCTCTTTATGGGACATCGAGCTATCCCCTGGATAAATCACGTACAAGAAGCATAAAGCAATTAAGTCATAGGTTTTTCCCAACTTTATTACCGAATGGACTGAACTACAGTGCGCGGGCCCATTGGACCTTTCTAGTGCATGGGCAATATATTTTGACAGATCAAAAAGAACGAAATGAGCAGGGGAAGGGGTTATATTAGTATCACCGCAAGGCAATACAATGAGATACATACTTCAGATGAGCTTCACAAACGCGTCTAGTAACGAAGCTGAGTACGAGGTCCTGTTGCACGGTATGCGTATGGCTAAAGCTTGCGGTGCAACTCGCCTCAAGATATTTGGTGACTCCAATCTCGTGGTAGAACAAGAAATGAACAAATGCAACGCTATCAATGATAACATGATTGCCTACTGTGATCTATACAGCATTATGGAAGCCCAATTTGATGGATGCGAAGTCTCACATATAGGAAGAGCAAGCAATGAGGAAGCCAACAATCTGGCAAACATTGGATCCTTATGCCTACCAGTTCCACCCAGGTTTTTTTGGGAGGAAATAACTGAGCGCTCTATTAAGGACAAGAGGGTTTATGAGGTCATAGCGCCCAAGATAGGGAAAAAGATCAAGCCGTGAAAGGACTCGGGGGCTGCACTAGCAAGCGCAGATATAGGGGAAACCCTCGAAGAAGAGCCAGAAGTCGATGAAGTCATGATAATAGAGCCTACATGGATGCAACCATACATAGCATATATGTAACATCCCAAAACTTCAATCCAAGCTTATCAAGATCAAATCATCCAAAAATAGGGTTAACAAAAACTTTTCCAAATTTAAAATAAAAGCATTCATATATGTGTGCATTTAAAATAGGAGTTGTTTGAATTGCCATGATTGATTGATCCAATGCTTGTAAAATGTTTCTTAGGTGATTTAAAACTCATCTACATCATTCCCAAACTTTTCCTAAAGAAAATCAAATCAAAAGGAATTAAAATGAAGGAATGGTCATTTTGGCAAATTTAACTCTAATGCCTACTTTGGCTATTCCTAGTACTCAATTATCAACAGAACTGATTCTTGATCTTTGCACCCCTTGCTAGTACACATAATGAGGTACCAAGGCCCACCTTTTGATCTGCTCAAAACATTGTGTTAACTATTTTAAATGACAGTTTAAAATTGAATCTAATGCATATGCATAGATCACCCCTATTTCAAAAACCATCTATTTGAGCTCCATTTTCAAAACCCTTGCAACCAGAGACTACCTATCACTAGTGGAGATCACTCAAAAATTTTGAACTCAAAATTCAAAACTTTTTCTCTTGCGGCCATTTCATCAAACACTTGGCATGCTTAATCTCACCTTTAATCCTAGCTCACTGTTTCTAAAAAGTTTAGCCACCCATTTGACCACAAAACACTCCCTCTGTCTCCACTTGATCAAACCATGCCATTATCACCCCAACCCCTACACCCTAGTGGCCAGACCAAGCCATGCCGAGCACCAACTTGCCAGCCAAACTTGCCCTCACCCCAGCATACCACCTCCTCCTTCCTCTCCATGTCTAGGAGGTAGCCAACACCTCACCGCCCCTCTCTGTCACCTGCCCGAGCCAAGTGCTGCCGTGGACCACCGAGGAGAGCCCGCGCCCAGTGCCATCGCACCATGCTAGTGCCGCCCCTAGAGCGCGCCTTGTCCCCGCGTGCACAAGTCACTGCTCGACCGCAGCCCACGCCCGCCGCTCCGCCTCGACCTGGAGAACACCCCAAACATCCCCGTTCACCGCCCAAAGCCCCACAGCCACCGGGCCGCTTCATGGCCGCAGCAGACCGCCACCGCCTGCATCACAGGCCACCGCCTCACGGCCAGATTCAAGTCCTAGAGCACCGCCAGGGAACCACCCATCGATCGCCATCCCCAGCCATGCCGCTAGCTCGCCGTAGCCATGTCGCCACCGTCGACCGCCCATCCCGCTCGGTCTCACCGTCGGGCCTATAAAAGGAGCCCTCCCCAGCCATTCTTCTCCACACCATTCCACTCCCCTCACCTCTCTGAACCTCACCCACCTCTCGCTGGAGCAAGTGGAGCAGCAGCTCGCCGCCTCTGCAGGAGAAGGGTGCCGTTGATTTCGACTGCCCCAAGCTCAGCCGTGACCACGCCTCGCCTCGCCGTCGTCTTCCACTTTCTTTGCCTGCCTCGCCGACCCTGCTGGAGCCCTGGTACGCCCCCAGTAGACCCCCACCGAGCCGCTAGGGTTCGAGCTGCGACACTGGCCGTCGTCATTCGACCCTCAGCCGTTGATCTCGCTTCTGATCGCACGGCCCACATCGCGCGTACCGTTTCACGTGTTAAGTGCTGCTGACAAGCGGGACCCCCCTGTCAGCTGATCCCCGCGCCGCGGAGCGCCACTGGGCCGGCCCATTTCTTTTCCCGCGTTAGCCCATAGATTCAAATCTGGTTTTACCTTTTTAGTTAAATCTAGTTTCTGTTCCCTATTTGAAAATTCAATTCAAAGAGTTTTAGAAATCCAAATTGCATGAAACCAATTTTGTCTGAAAGGTATTAAAATGATCTATCCAAGCCCGTTGGATTTAATTCAATTAGAGTTATAGATCTCTCCTAATAAAAATAACAAAACAGAAGCTTTTGTAACTTGCAACATTTTTATAAAATCAACCAAGTTAGCTTTTGTGTTGATTCCAACTCTAAAAAATCACATTTCATCATATATATCTAAATATGTAATAATATTAAGGTTTACATGCAGTGACTTTGGACTAGTACCAAAATAATGCTATATAGGCATTTCTAGTCACTTTAAATCATTAAATAATGAACTTAAACCAAAGTAATATTGATCCAACCCTTAAATCTCATTCCCACATGTTAAAATATGTGGTGAGGACATGTGTCCACATGATCCCATATTTTGGTGGTGAATATTAAGTTTTAGTTAATATTTCAATGAGTAGAAATTACTTTTCTAAAATAAAAAGGTTGAAACTATTCAATTAAACTTGTGATGTTTGTGATGATAATAGATCATCCAATGTGTGTCTTAGAATTCTATTTAGCCTAGTTAAGTATTGTTTGGTGAGTGTGTACTCCATATGTATTTATAGACGCTAGTACCGACCAAGCTTTCGAGGAGGAGGAGTTCTACCAAGAAGAAGAAGAAGAAAACTTCAACCACTGCACCAACCAAGGCAAGATATTGTTAGAAAGCTAGAATTAAACTAGATGGTTTAGCAAAGATGCCTTAAGCATGCTTTGATCACACCCCTTTAACTATTAGTACCCCAAGTCTTATTGACAAGTTTTACCTCCCTTAGTTTACACCAAGTTCTTTACTTAATTTTGAAGGTAGCATAAAAAGTATAAAACTTGACCTACTTAGAAACATTTAGATGTCATTCTATGGCATGAGATTGATCCCATCTTTCCACCTTAGTGAACACTCTTAACTTAGTACCTTAGTATAGATCAAAAACTTGAGTCACTTTAGATGGGAACACTTGGTGAAAATGAATTGTGAAAACCTTGGAATGATGAGTCATTCTATTGAGATGTTTTGACATGTGTTGAGAGACACAACTGGTTTATGATGATGAAAATGATGAGGCATGAGCCTTAACCCTTTTATAGAACTGATGGTTGGATTCGGATGCGATACCATTCCAAATTTTCCGTACAACAACATTACCTGAATTGGGTAAGGCTTAGCTGGAAATTTATATACATTAGTATTAGTTCCCTCACGGGAGAGGTTTGAGCTGAGGCTACCTCTTAATGTTGTCCACCTATGCAGTGCCCAAGATGACCGATGGTCATGGTTGGGAGGCCATGCTCATAGGAGAGGTGCTTGTACTAGGGTGTGTAAAGGGAAGGTTATGTTTTATTATCTGCATACTAAGTATGATGATTCAGGGTTATCCCTGACAGATGTATCGAATCTTGTGGTGAAAGTGTACCACCTCTGCAGAGTGTCAAACTATTCGAATAGCCGTCCATGTTATGGATGCTTGAATGGCCATACTGTTTCGTTGTCAGATGTTTTCTAAATAACTTGAAATGAATGATGAACTTTGACTTGACCACAACAGGGTTGTGTTGATGATAATAGCTTCCCAACTTAAGTGATTCTAGAACTTTACTTTATCTTTCTTTGCTTCTAAACTCAGCTTAGGTTTCAAACTTAATTTGAACTTAGATTCAGTACTTTAACTTAGAATTATACCACTTGTTAGTAGTAGTTTGCGAGTACTTAAAGAGTACTCATGGCTTTTGTCCCTGGCTATTATCATGGCCAGACTATGAAGGATATTATCAAGATGATGGTCAGCAGGACGGCTATGATAACTAGGACTATCTGCCTTTGTCAGCATTGCCTATGCCCCTGAAGATGGACCCCATCGCTACTCTATCTTTTATTTCCGCTGCTTGTTGTATTAAAGACTGGATCATGAGATCCTTATTTGTGTAAAACCTTATGTATGGTTTGTAATGGATGATGTACTGTGATATCCAATCCGTTATGTCTCGCAAAAATGGTAATCCTGGGATTGCGAGGTATGGCATAACGGGCATCTGGGATTAAAAATCTAGGTGTTGACAAGTTGGTATCAGAGCCATCCTGACCATAGGAGACCCTAGTTAGAATGGACGTCCAAACCAAAAACTTAGCTTCAAAACCAAAGTGAGTATTTATGAGAAACTATTTCCTCTCTTACCCTTGTGAACTCATTCTTTCGCAAAAATTCATGTTCCTCAAAATTCTTACATTACTACTTAAAACTTGACACACTTGATCACCTCACTAACTTCCTCATCCTTAATTCTTGTAGATGGAGACTCAGTTCAGCAAGTTTTACCAGTTGGGAAACGGAGGTCAGCTGATCTTCAAGAGGGATCTGGATTCACTGTCGGAGTTACTGGGACACCCACATCCGGAGTTTCTTGGAGCTCAACTTCCAGGACCCCTAGGAGGAGACCTACAATGGCTAATCACCGCAGATCTTCGAGGAAGCATCGAAGCACCAACCTCCGGGATAATTCAGTTCTCCGTGAGAGAGAACAACTGGCTAGATGGATTAGCCAGGGCAATGCATGAAGCTCTCGCACGTCTATGTGCCCTCAGCGTCAACAAGATTCAAGGAACCCGTTTTGCCCACTATGCAAGACGTGACTTCATGGGAATGCCGATGGAGATGCCAAGTCACCCAGAGTTGAGGCGTCAAGTGGAGAACCTCGATTTCTTGCTTCATGACCGACAACAGGAACTGGACAATGCCAGAGAGTTAGCCAACCAGAACCGTGCCATCGCTGACCAGAAGGCCCAGACTTTTGCACTGCTCGTCCAAGATCGCCAGTCTCTTCGTCGCCAACGTGCAAAGAAGGATCGCACCATCGCCCGTCTTCGCAAGAAGGTGGCCGACCTCGAGAAGACTGTCAAGGAGCAGGAAGCTCAGCTTGCCGCCAAGGAAGAAGATGATGAGGGTGAAGACATCCAGGGAGATATGGATTCTTACCTCAGCAATGATGATGACTTTCTGGAAGAGGATGCTGTGGACTTCTACACTGAGGATGAAGACTCCGACTTCATCGACGATGAGTAGATGCACTAGAGCACTGTCGTAGCATGAGATGTATCATCTCATTGTAGTTTGCAGAATGGTTCTTCAAACCATCTGTTTTCCCCTTTTTTCTTGTTGTGGTGTGTTGTATCGTGTGCTTGCTTGCATGAATGAAAAAGAAGTTAGTTGAAAAACCTGAGTCTAACTCAAAGTTTTAGCTTTCAAAACCCAAAACCATGAACCTTAGAATTTCCCTCTTACCCTATATCTATCTCAATCTTCAGATGACTCGTGGAAACCAAGGAGGGAGCATCTCATCGCAGGACCCAATGCTGCAAATATTGCAGAATCTTATCGTGGACCGTGAAGCAAGCAGGGCCGAGCGTCAAGCCAACTTAGCAACATTGCAGCAGATCGCCCAAATGGCTCTCAACAACCAAGGACATGGAAATCAGGATCACCAGGGATCCAAACTCAAAAACTTTCAGAACACCAATCCCCCAATCTTCAACCAATCTGAAAACCCATTAGATGCTGATGACTGGTTATAGACCATGGAAAACAACTTAGAGGTTGCCAGAGTTGAAGAGAATGAGAAAGTGCTCTTCGCCACCCACTATCTAGCGGGAGATGCAAGAGCTTGGTGGAATAGCATCCGCAATATGAACCATGGCCAGGTGATGACCTGGGAAGCATTCAAGGTCAAGTTCAGCCGCACCCGTACGCAAGGTCTTGTCAACAGGATGAGAGATGAATTCATGAATTGAAGCAAGGAAGAATGACTGTAGAGTAGTACGTGATGATTCTTGTCACTTGCCAGATATGCACCGGATGAGATCAACACGGAGGCCAAGAAGAAGGAGAGATTCTTAAACGGACTGCATGATGAGATGTAGACTGTCCTTGTCAACATTCGTTTCGATGATCTCGAAGAGCTAGTCGACTCTGCCATTCAGATGGAAGGAAAGATTAACCAGGCAAACGACAACCGCAAGCGCCATATGATGCAGCATGCGGATCCAAAGAGTCACCAGAAGTACCGTCCTAACCCCTCACCAGGATATGCACCAAGGAACAACCGACCCCCAAATTCTCGCCCAAGCTACCCCAACCGTAGCGAAGGAAATGTGAAGTCCGGAGGAAACAATCACAACTCCGGCAACGCCAACAATTTCAACCCTGCCCCTCCCAAGAGCAACAACAACAACAACACTGCACCCAGAACTGGCAGCAATGCTGTACCTGTCACAGTCAAGGACAAGTCCCAGATCACTTGTTTCGAGTGTGGAGTGAAGGGTCACTACTCCAATGAGTGTCCCAAGAAGACTGCCGCCAATGCCCCTGTGAATGCCCCAGCTCAGCAGCGTCATGTTCAACCAGGAAGGAGATTTGCCCTGGAACCCGCACCATAGCGGTCGTCTCTTCCACATGAACGCGAAGAAGCCTGAAGCGCCGGATGTAGTGCTGGGTATGTTTTCTGTCAACTCAGTTTTAGCAAGAGTATTGTTTGATTCTGGAGCATCGCATTCATTTGTCACCGAAGAATTTGTATGCACTAGTAAGATTCGCCCAACCAACCTGAAGCATGTCATGATAGTTCAAATCCTCGGTTCAACAACAAAAGCTAGAAAAATTTGCAAAGCTGTACCTATCAGAATACATGGGATAGATTTTTATGCCAACCTAATAGTACTTGGAACCAAAGGATTGGAAGTAGTACTAGGTATGGACTGGATGTCAAGGCATAAAGGACTGATAGACTGTGCTAAGAAAGCCATCACCATGACCAGTAGTTCTGGAGTAACAGTAGAGCATATCTCCGAAACCTTACCCCATCACTTCAAGTGCAACAAGAGTGTAGCCCTGCCTACCATTGACCAAGTCAGAGTAGTCTGTGAATACCCCGACGTATTCCCAGATGAATTGCTAGGTATGCCCCCAGATAGGGATATTGAGTTCATTATCGAACTAATCCCCGGAACCGGACCTATAGCCCAGAGACCCTATACCATGAACCCCTCAGAGTTAGTAGAACTGAAGAAGCAGTTGGATGCCATGTTAGCAACAGGTTTGATTCAACCAAGTGCATCGCCATGGAGATCACCCGTGTTATTCATCGACAAGAAAGATGGAGGCAACCGTCTGTGTACAGACTATAGAAAGTTGAATGACGTCACCATCAAGAACAAGTACCCCTTACCAAAGATAGAGGATCTATTTGATCAGTTGACTGGAGCTCAGATATTCTCAAAGATTGATCTTAGGACTGGTTATCACCAACTTAAGATTCGGTACAGCGGATATTCAAGACCGCCTTTACTACTCGCTATGGTTTATACGAGTATACGGTTATGTCTTTTGGATTAACCAATGCCCCTGCTTATTTCATGAATCTCATGAATAAGATCTTTATGAATTTCCTCGATAAGTTTGTAGTTGTGTTTATCAACGACATTCTTATCTACTCCAAGTCAGAAGAAGAGCACGAGCAACATTTGAGAATCATCCTAGAAACCCTAAGAGAGCATCAGTTATATGCCAAGTTCAGCAAGTGTGAGTTTTAGCTGAAAGAAGTAGGATTCCTAGGAAATATTGTGTCTGCCGGAGGAGTCTCTGTTGATCCCACCAAGATCAAAGATGTCGAAGAATGGGAAGCCCCAACAAATCAAACACAAGTTCGTTCATTTCTCGGATTAGCGGGATATTACCGCAAGTTCGTAGAAGGATTCTCGAGCATAGCCTGACCAATGACCCAATTGTTGAAGAAGGACAAGAAGTTTGAATGGACAGACAAGTGTGAAGCTAGTTTCCAGGAGCTGAAGAAGAGATTGATATCAGCCCCAATTTTGATCATGCCAGACATCAAGAAGCCGTTTGATGTGTATTGTGATGCATCCAAGATTGGCCTAGGATGTGTATTGATGCAAGAAGGCAAAGTCATCACTTATCTGTCTCAACAACTGAAGCAACATGAGCAGAACTATCCGACCCATGATCTTGAGCTAGCAGCCGTGGTTCTAGCGTTAAAGACATCGCGTCATTATTTGATGGGTAATCGCTGTGAGATTTACTCAGATCATAAGAGCTTGAAGTATATCTTCACCCAGAAGGAGCTGAATATGAGGCAAAGAAGATGGATAGAGTTAATCAAGGATTATGACCTTGACATTCACTATCACCCCGGCAAAGCCAATGTGGTAGCGGATGCTCTTAGCAGATTGCCGTGTAGGCTTAACACCATGATCAAAGAGAAGCAACCAAGTTTGTATGAGGAGTTGGAGCAGTTCAGGACTGAGTTAGTTAGCAAAGGATTCCTAGCTAGCATTAAACTTCAACCCACTTTGATTAGCCAAATCAAGAAAGCCCAGAAGGGAAATGAGAGTATCGACAGAATCAAACGTCGTATTGATACAGGAAAGGTACCTGGATTCACCGAAGACGAAGAAGGTGTACTATGGTACAAAGGACGTATCTGTGTGCCAACAGATTCGGAGCTGAAAGAGGTTATCATGAAGGAAGCTCATGATACTCTTTATTCTATCCACCCCGGAGGAACAAAGATGTATCAGGATTTGAAAGTGCAATTTTGGTGGCACAAGATGAAAAGAGAGATCGGAAGCTACATCACCAAATGTGACATCTGTCAACGAGTCAAAGCAGAGCATCAGAGACCTGCAGGACTATTGCAACCATTGCAGATTCCAGAATGGAAATGGGATTCTGTCAGAATGGACTTTATCACCGGTTTACCTACTTCTAGTAGGGGAAATGACTGAATCTAGGTCATAGTTGATAGACTATCCAAGGTAGCCCACTTCATACCTATCAAAACAACCTACTAGAGTGCAAAACTAGCAGAGCTGTACATTGCTAGAATTGTTAGTCTGCATGGAACCCCCAAGACCATCGTTTCAGATCGAGGAACCCAGTTTACTTCAAGATTTTGGCAGAAAGTTCAGGAAGGTTTAGGAACCAAGTTGAACTTCAGCACGGCGTATCACCCGCAAACAGATGGACAGACTGAGAGAGTCAACCAGATCTTGGAGGATATGCTTAGAGCTTGTGTGCTGGAATACAGATCAAAATGGGAAGACTGCCTGCCTTTCGCAGAATTCTCATATAACAACAGTTATTAGGCCAGTTTGCAGATGGCACCATTTGAATTCCTATACGGAAGAAAGTGTCGTACCCCCTTGAATTGGTCGCAAGTAGGAGAGAGTCAGATCTTTGGACCCGACATTCTCCGAGAAGCAGAAGAGAAAGTTCACAAAGTCCATGAGCACCTCAAGACCGCCCAATCTAGACAAAAAAGCTATGCTGACAAGAGAAGGAGAGACCTGACTTTCAATGTCGGAGATTTCGTATATCTCAAGGTTTCACCATTGAAGGGAACTCAACGCTTTAGTCTGAAGGGAAAGTTAGCTCCCAGGTATATCGGACCTTTCAAGATTCTGAACCGCCGAGGAGAAGTATCGTATCAACTGGAACTGCCTGAAGAGATGTCAGCCATCCACAATGTGTTCCATATCTCGTTACTTCGCAAATGCTTAGAAGTGCCTGAGAAGACTGAAGTTTTCAAGAACATCGATCACAGAGCTGTGGAAATCAACAATGACCTGACCTATCGGGAAGTGCCCATCCGTATCTTAGAAGAAGCCTACAGAACCACCAGGACCAGGAGTATCAAGTTTCTCAAGATTCAGTGGAGCAACCATACCGAGGAGGAAGCCACTTGGGAACGCGAAGATTACATTAGGACAGAGTTTCCAGATCTCTTTAGTTCCTAGTTTTCTTTGTAAATCTCGGGACGAGATTTTGTTTAAGGGGGGAAGGTTTGTAACATCCCAAAACTTCAATCCAAGCTTATCAAGATCAAATCATCCAAAAATAGGGTTAACAAAAACTTTTCCAAATTTAAAATAAAAGCATTCATATATGTGTGCATTTAAAATAGGAGTTGTTTGAATTTCCATGATTGATTGATCCAATGCTTGTAAAATGTTTCTTAGGTGATTTAAAACTCATCTACATCATTCCCAAACTTTTCCTAAAGAAAATCAAATCAAAAGGAATTAAAATGAAGGAATGGTCATTTTGGCAAATTTAACTCCCATGCCTACTTTGGCTATTCCTAGTACTCAATTATCAATAGAAACAATTCTTGATCTTTGCACCCCTTGCTAGTACACATAATGAGGTACCAAGGCCCACCTTTTGATCTGCTCAAAACATTCTGTTAACTATTTTAAATGACAGTTTAAAATTGAATCTAATGCATATGCATAGATCACCCCTATTTCAAAAACCATCTATTTGAGCTCCATTTTCAAAACCCTTGCAACCAGAGACTACCTATCACTAGTGGAGATCACTCAAAAAATTTGAACTCAAAATTCAAAACTTTTTCTCTTGCGGCCATTTCATCAAACACTTGGCATGCTTAATCTCACCTCTAATCCTAGCTTACTATTTCTACAGATTTTAGCAACCCATTTGACCACAAAACACTCCCTCTGTCTCCACTTGATCAAACCATGCCATTATCACCCCAACCCCTACACCCTAGTGGCCAGACCAAGCCATGCCGAGCACCAACTCGTCGGCCAAACTTGCCCTCACCCCAGCAGACCACCTCCTCCTTCCTCTCCATGTCTAGGAGGTAGCCAACACCTCACCGCCCCTCTTTGTCCCCTGCTCGAGCCAAGTGCTGCCGTGGACCACCGAGGAGAGCCCGCGCCCAGTGCCACCACACCATGCCAGTGCCGCCCCCAGAGCGCGCCTTGTCCCCGCGTGCACAAGTCACCGCTCGACCGCAGCCCGCGCCCGCCGCTCCGCCTCAACCTGGAGAACACCCCAGACATCCCCGTTCGCCGCCCAAAGCCCCACAGCCACTGCTCGCCGTGGACACCGCCGCTTCGGCCGCGCAGAGCGCCACCTCGCCCAGACCTCATGCCACCGCCCCTACGGCCGCATTCAAGTCCTAGAGCACCGCTAGGGAACCGCCCATCGATCGACATCCCCAGCCATGCTGCTAGCTCGCCGTAGCCATGTCGCCACCGTCGACCGCCCATCCCGCTTGGTCTCACCGTTGGGCCTATAAAAGGAGCTCTCCCTAGCCATTCTTCTCCACACCATTCCACTCCCCTCACCTCTCTGAACCTCACCCACCTCTCGCCGAAGCAAGTGGAGCAGCAGCTCGCCGGAATTGGAGCCGGAGCCGCCGCCTCTGGAGGAGAAGGGTGCCGTTGATTTCGACCGCCCCAAGCTCCGCCGCGACCACGCCTCGCCTCGCCGTCGTCTTCCACTTTGTTTGCCCGCCTCGCCGACCCTGCTGGAGCCCTGGTACGCCCCCAGTAGACCCCCACCGAGCCGCTAGGGTTCGAGCTCGCCGGCGACCTGTTCGTCGTCGACGACGACCCTCAGCCGTTGATCTCGCTTCTAATCGCACGACCCACATCGCGTGTACCGTTTCGCGTGTTAAGTGCCGCTGACAAGCGGGACCCCCTGTCAGCTGAACCCTGCACCGCGAAGCGCCACTGGGCCGGCCCATTTCTTTTCCCGCGTTAGCCCATAGATTCAAATCTGGTTTTTCCTTTTTAGTTAAATCTAGTTTCTGTTCCCTATTTGAAAATTCAATTCAGAGTTTAGAAATCCAAATTGCATGAAACGAATTTTGTCTGAAAGGTATTAAAATGATCTATCCAATACCGTTGGATTTAATTCAATTAGAGTTATAGATCTCTCCTAATAAAAATAACAAAACAGAAGCTTTTGTAACTTGCAACATTTTTATAAAATCAACCAAGTTAGCTTTTGAGTTGATTCCAACTCTCAAAAATCACATCTCATCATATCTATCTAAATATGTAATAATATTAAGGTTTACATGCAGTGACTTTGGACTAGTACGAAAATAATGCTATATAGGCATTTCTAGTCACTTTAAATCATTAAATAATGAACTTAAACCAAAGTAATATTGATCCAACCCTTAAATCTCATTCCCACATGTTAAAATATGTGGTGAGGACATGTGTCCACATGATCCCATATTTTGGTGGTGAATATTAAGTTTTAGTTAATATTTCAATGAGTAGAAATTACTTTTCTAAAATAAAAAGGTTGAAACTATTCAATTAAACTTGTGATGTTTGTGATGATAATATATCATCCAATGTGTGTCTTAGAATGCTATTTAGCCTAGTTAAGTATTGTTTGGTGAGTGTGTACTCCATATGTATTTATAGAAGCTAGTACCGACCAAGCTTTCGAGGAGGAGGAGTTCTACCAAGAAGAAGAAGAAAACTTCAACCACTGCACCAACCAAGGCAAGCTATTGTTAGCAATCTAGAATTAAACTAGATGGTTTAGCAAAGATGCCTTAAGCATGCTTTGATCACACCCCTTTAACTATTAGTACCCCAAGTCTTATTGACAAGTTTTACCTCCCTTAGTTTACACCAAGTTCTTTACTTAATTTTGAAGGTAGCATAAAAAGTATAAAACTTGACCTACTTAGAAACCTTTAGATGTCATTCTATGGCATGAGATTGATCCCATATTTCCACCTTAGTGAACACTCTTAACTTAGTACCTTAGTATAGATCAAAAACTTGAGTCACTTTAGATGGGAACACTTGGTGAAAATGAATTGTGAAAACCTTGGAATGATGAGTCATTCTATTGAGATGTTTTGACATGTGTTGAGAGACACAACTGGTTTATGATGATGAAAATGATGAGGCATGAGCCTTAACCCTTTTATAAAACTGATGGTTGGATTCGGATGCGATACCATTCCAAATTTTCCGTACAACCACATTACCTAAATTGGGTAAGGCTTAGCTGGAAATTTATATGCATTAGTATTAGTTCCCTCATGGGAGAGGTTTGAGCTGAGGCTACCTCTCAATGTTGTCCACCTATGCAGTGCCCAATATGACTGATGGTCATGGTTGGGAGGCCATGCTCATAGGAGAGGTGCTTGTACTAGGGTGTGTAAAGGGAAGGTTATGTTTGATTATCTGCATACTAAGTATGATGATTCAGGGTTATCCCTGACAGATGTATCGAATCTTGTGGTGAAAGTGTACCACCTCTGCAGTGTCAAACTATTGAATAGCAGCGTCATGATTATGGACAGTTGGAATGGCCATACTGTTTCGTTGTCAGATGTTTTCTAAATAACTTGAAATGATTGATGAACTTTGATTTGACCACAATAGGGTTGTGTTGATGATAATAGCTTCCCAACTTAAGTGATTCTAGAACTTTACTTTATCTTTCTTTGCTTCTGAACTCAGCTTAGGTTTCAAACTTAATTTGATAGTTAACTTAGATTCAGTACTTTAACTTAGAATTATACCACTTGTTAGTAGTAGTTTGCGAGTACTTAAAGAGTACTCATGGCTTTTATCCCTAGCTATTATCATGGCCAGACTATGAAGGAGATTATCAAGATGATGGTCAGCAGGACAGCTATGATAACTAGGACTATCTGCCTTCGTCAGCATTGCCTGTGACCCTGAAGATGGACCCCACCGCTACGCTATCTTTTATTTCCGCTGCTTGTTGTATTAAAGACTGGATCATGAGATCCTTATTTGTGTAAAACCTTATGTATGGTTTGTAATGGATGATGTATTGTGATATCCAATCCGTTATGTCTCACAAAAATGGTAATCCTGGGATTGCGAGGTATGGCATAACGGGCATCTGGGATTAAAAATCCGGGTGTTGACAATATATGACTTCGAGAGAACTCCCCGAAGACGTGACGAAAGCTCGATGAATCACTCGAAGATCAAATGCCTTTAGAATCATCAAGGGTGAATTATATAAAAGAAGTATTTCGAGTGTGCTATAGCGATGTGTCACACCCGACGAAGGAAAAAACCATACTCAAAGACATACATGAAGGAGTATGTGGTCATCACGCTAGCAGCTAGGCAATTGCTGCCAAAGCATTCAGGGCAGGATTCTACTGGTTCACAACAGTACAAGATGCAAAGGATATATTAAGAACATGTGAGGCATGTCAGCGATTCGCAACAAAACCCGGCACACCTACTGCCAAGGTAAATCCCATACCTCTTGCCTGGCCCTTCGCCCAGTGGGGACTTGACATGGTGGGTAAACTTCACAAATCATCTCCAGGAGGACACGTCTTTCTGCTAGTAGCAGTCGACAAATTTACCAAATGGATTGAAGCAATGCCTATTACTAGCCAAGATGTAACTTTGGCTATGAATTTTATCAAATCAATAGACTTTCGATTTGGCATACCAAAGAGTATCATCACTGACAATGGTACTAATTTTACTTCCAAAGAGTTCAAGGAATACTGCGAGGAGATGGGTATCAAAGTAAGCTATGCCTCAGTTTCTCACCCGCAAACTAATGGGCAAGTGGAAAAAGCCAATGGCCTCGTAACTGCTGGCCTCTAGAAAAGATTACTAGAACCACTTGACAGATTAAAAGGAGCATGGGTTGATGAGTTACCATCTATTTTGTGGAGTTTGCATACTACTACAAATAATTCGACACAAGAAACACCCTTCTTTCTGGTCCACATCGCTGAAGCTGTCCTTCCAGTCAAAGTATCTCACGAATCTCCACGGGTTGCTGAATATGACGAAGAAGCATCAAGAGAAGCACTTGAAGATGATGTTGATGCACTTGATGAAGCATGCGATATTGCCTTACAAAGAGCCACTGTATATCAGCAAAACTTGCGCAACTACCACAGCTAATGATTACGTCCTAGGTCCTTCGTCGTAGGAGATCTAGTTATTCGACTCAAACAAGATGGTCACCGTAAACTTGAGTCGCCTTGGGAAGGGCCTTACATTGTTACAGAAGTTATCCCTGGAGGAGCATATCGGCTTCAAGACAAGAAGATAGGAGTTCAATACTCCAACCTATGGAACGTTGCGCAACTACGACGCTTTTACGCTTAGAATTTATGTTTTCTCGCAATTTAAATTACAATAAGGCCTACGGCCTGGCTTCTTAGCCAGAATATTATGAAGGCTAACGGCTAGGCGAAATCCGCCAAATCATGTATCTTCAGCTTCAGATTATAAATAAGAGACAAGTTCTTCATACTCCGAGTTTTTACTCCCTCCGTTCCAAAATATAAGGCACCTAAGCTTTAGCCAAAAGTCAACATATTCTATGTTTGACCAAGTTTATACGAAAAAAATATGAATATCTACAATATCAAATGGATATTTTGAGAAACTATACATTCTGGTGAATCTATTGGTATTGATTTGGTATTGTGAATGTTTATATTTTTATGTATAAATTTGGTCAAACTTAAAATAAGTTGACTTTTGGCTAAAGCTTAGATGCCTTACATTTTGGGACGGAGGGAGTATTTATTATCTGTTACCCACAAATCAGGAGTTTCTCTATTTTTGATAAAATTTCGAGAATTATTCTGATGAAACTAACAAAAACTATGAGCCTATGTTAAGATATAGGCATTCGAATATAGCCTCAGGGGCTACTCCCATCGGGACCACTGACGCCCACCCAATAGAAATTATATTGTGCATATAAGCTCAAAACAATTTCGACCGAAAAATAAAACCTATGAGTTTTACTTTGGTGTATGCTCAAAAGGTTACTCCCATCAGGAGATTCTATAAAATCATTAAAACAAAAAACTGATAAACTTCAGCAACACCAACAGCTAAACAAGGCAGTCGATAAAAATAATACAAAAATCTCGGATCGCACCTGACATGGTAAAATTCCAAATGCCATGTCCAAGACATGAAGGTAAGACCCCGAGATTCGTCATGTGTGGCATGGTAATCGCACAAGAATGCACCCTGCCAGTAAAATATCTGTATCGATGATATGATGAAAATCCCAATGAAAGCGTTGAGTTCTAGGTAAAATAGAACTAGAATTCAGTATTCGATAAGACCTCAATGGCTTGAACTAAGTTACGCTAGTTAAAATTTCGAGTTCAGGCCCGGGGACTTGAATTTGATGTAGGTCTACAGAGTTTTTGCCCAGGAGCAATTAACTGATTCCCGATCCGTCAGATGCATCAGGCCTGTTGTACCAAATCCCTATAAAGTTAGAAAAAATAAGACATTTCATAAAATCTCAAATCATACCGGGAAAATCTTTGAGACTCAACCAGAATCTACGATTCGGGAAGAGTCTCGAGGGCTACTGTCATGGATATGATTATTCGGGTGCTTATGTTTTGTTACCCTGGCTATATAAAGACTCACGACCCATGAAGACTCAAGATGAAGTCCCAAGAAAGCATTCGATGGAAGTTATAGTTGCATTAGATAAGGAAATTAGAACCAACGTTGTGTTGGTGTTGTAATCATGGATATGTAACCTGTTCGTATACGACTTTGAGACCCGGCCTATTATATATATGACGGGAGAAGCTTACGAGGAGGTACGGAAAAACTCCCAAGCAATCTGCAATAGCATTGTCCACCAATAATTAGGCGACTTCGACTCCCTTGTTTGCCTGACATCCGACGAAATCCCCAGCATTCTCTTTTCCAAAAAACCCTAAGTCCATAACTATGGGCATTGCCGAGGTTCCCTCTCGTCACTAGGTAACATGCCATAAAAAATGCCTCATCTCCAAAAACGCAAAGGAATAGATGAATGGGAAATAAGAGCCAAGCCTGTATCAACAAGATGATGGTGTTTGCGTTCAGCAACACCGTTTTGTTGGGAGGTGTGAGGACACGACACCTATGCGATATACTTGTACGCTGGAAATACGTATGTAGCTAATGGTACTCGCCGCTCCAATCAGACTGGACGACCTTAATTTTTGCGTCAAGAAGACGTTCAACATGGGCCTGAAAGGCATACAAGATTTTCTCGATATCAGACTTATGTTTGAGAAGATAAATCCGGCAAAAATGAGAATAGTAATCAACAAAACTAGCATAATATTGGTATCCACTAGAAGAGGCAATAGCTAGACCCCACACATTGGAGTGAATCAATTCAACTGGCATAGTGGAAACACAATGGGATGCATTATAAGATAGTTGATGACTCTTTGCGCATTGACGAACATCACAAACTAAAATAGAGTTTGGGGATGATAAAGCTGGTAAATCATGTTGGTAACAATATTTTGCATGACTTTATTAGAGGGGTCACCAATACGCTGCACCACTGGGACGACGGGGTCCTGACATTGGAGCTAGCCTGACACGACGATAATGATGCTCGATTATATGGAATCGGATAGATCCCATCATGACTTCTATCGTGAAGCAGAACTCTCCTCATGGACTTTTCCTTGACAAAGAAGGAAGATCATTCATCGCCACCAGGTCTGAAGCTTGCTCAACTCTCAGTGTATCCCAGAAGATTGAGATCAGCTCTACCGACGTAGGAATCACGTTCAAGGACGAAGTCCATAAGTTGGTATGCTAGAAACACATAATACAAACCTTGACTCTAAATCACCTAACCTTACTCTCCCGAATCTCGGGACGAGAATCTTTTAAGGAGGAATGGTCTGTAACATCCCAAATTCAGCAACCCTGATTAGTTGCCCAGAATGCAAAAATCAAGGGCAACAATTTTTTTTATCTTGTTTAATAATGCAGTGCTTGCTTGTTGTTTGCTTGTTCTTGTGCAACTAAATGTGTAACTTATGATATACTCCTTACCTCACCCTCAGTTGACAAAAGCAATTTAACAAAACTACCTTGGATTTTTCTTTCATATTCTCAGATGTTCTGGCATTTCTAAACCTGAGCCAAGATGCGTTTACAAACCAAAATATTTTAGTAGCTTCTATTGACAAAATTTTGGAGATCTATAAGACATAATCTCCTTATGTTTTCAAGACAGAACCCTCAACTACCCTTACCTCTAGGTTTTCCAAAACCTTTTATAAAGCTTTTGAATTCTACTCTTGGTAGAGATACCAAGGACTCTTACCTTATTCAAACTCCAACCTTTCAAAATGCCCATCCTTACCTCAAGCTAAGCTTGATGGTAACACTAGTAGTAGTTGATTTGTTGGTAAGATGAGTTCCCTTGATCTGTTAAGATGAATTGCCTTGATCTGCTGTCTAACTTGTTTGCTTAGGAACTAAAGTGAGCTACTGTAGGAGCTCATCCTATAGGATCAAGATACTTTAATATCACCAAACCCTAAGCAAGAATACAAGATGGATCTGATCTCTAGCCACTAGGTGATCATCTAAAACCCTTAACCAGATCAATTCTGAAGTGATCCATTCTAGAAGTTTCCAAATCAATGAAGACTAATACCAAGCATGGATATATTCTACTCAATCTACACTTCAAAATAATCCACTTTATGATGCTTTGATACCTTGAAACCCATCAAAAACATCCCCACTCTTATTCTACTCAAAAACCATAAGTCTGCTAAATTTGACTAAATCTGGAAACTGTTTCAACACCACTTCTTTGAATGCCTCTCTTTATCAATCCCTGTGCAGTTTTGGTAATGCACTTGAACCATATTGTAAACCATCCTAAGGACTAGAAAGGCCCACTCTTTCGCTTGGCTATACCATCCTATAACCCACGTTTTCTTGATGACTTTGTAGGCAAGAAAATAATATTCCCTGCAAATCTTATCAACTAGCCTACTTGTCAGAAGCTCACACCTTCATCCTACCTTCTCTGGACCAAATCTTTGCATGATTGTGTTCTACTCGTAAAGGTCTTGCATTAACTACTTCACTTGTTCGAAATGGATCCTTGTGCTCCCAAAACCCACAATATTTTGAAGCCCATTTGATAATATGCTTTGGCACCCTAATTTCATTCAAAGTTTGAGAGCAATTCTTCGAGAACTCAAGCATGATCAAGCTCAAATTCTTGTACCATGGTGATCTACTAAACTTGGTATATCCATACATCTAGACCATGCCCCAAGGGGAGAATTGAGCTCCAAGATCCAACCATGTTTTGAAGGTATAAAAATAATAATGCCTAAGATCCTATATCTCTTGTTTTCCACCAAAAATCAACTTTGATTCTGAACACCCAAGGTTGAAAATGCTAGATACCCCTTGTGTACATGCTCTACAATGATTGTAAAAATTTATAAAATATTATCCAAAATTATCATGGCCCAAAATCTATTTAATTCTTTTAATGGACAAATACTCCAAATCTCCTTCTATGAAAGAAATATTGTTTTTCTCCAAATCAATTGTCCTAATTTAAGCACAATTGAGGCCTACTTATCATACCCTATCTTCCCACCTCAAAAATAAATATTTTTGAGATGCCTTATTATTTCTTTTTGCCCTTTTTTCTTAAATGGCAGAAATAAGAAATAACAGCTTAAAAATACTTTCTCTTCTAAATAAATTCCAAGAAAATTCTCCAATGAATGATATGGAATTTAAGACCAGATCACACCAAAAACCAACCTTGTAAAATACAAAAATATCAAATGAGCTTCTGAAAACCAATTCAGCACTTTTTGGTTAATTGATTTTAAGTGGACAATTAATCCTTGGAAAAATCTCAAATAATCCCTGGAGCTATATCTTGTCCATACCCATCTACCAGCATCCCTATCTCATCCCATGAAGATCACAAACTAGAAACTCCTTCATAAACATCCCTATGTTCAAAACTAGAATTTGTTCAAAACAACTACCTAAACCCCATGCAACCAACCTCAAACTTGCCAAGTACTCCTCCTCAGCACCAGGCCACACCCAGGTCGACCACCACTATAGCATACCCATGTAGCACCCATCTCCTCTTTGTCTCTTATGTTTGGAACTGAGAGAGAGAGACAAGCAACATAGCCTAGCCTTTAAAACTTCGGCAACAATAGCCCTCTCACTCTCTATCCCCTGCACGCCCCTCTCTCACCTCTCCACCACCCATGGCAACCAATGAGAAGCCCCTGGACCTGCCCTAGATCCTCCATAGGCCATGTACACCATACACCACTCCACTCGGGTATTAAGCCCTGGAACCACCCTAGCCCTTCCAGGCCTTGCCATTTCACTCCACTGCCTCCTTACTCTCTTCCCCCATAGCCCCGAGAGATCTCTCTTACTCTGCTGCTCGGGAGGAGAAGGATAAACCTCCTTGGGTTCTTCCATGCATGCACAAGTGTGGTCGACCTTGACCCTCCCTCGCACCCCAGATCCCCCTCCACAGCTCCCATCTGGATCCCCTGCACCTCCTCCCGAGCCTCAACCTCTGCATGGCGCTGGAGAGGAGGAACTCCACCATTCGGCCATCTCGAACAAGTCAAGCCAGGTGCTCTCTCCTATGATCCCCTTTCCGTGCAGGTGAGATAATTGAGGCCTGTATGTTCCCCTTCATCTAACCCTGTGCCTGTTTTGCCCTAGGACTACCCCTGGACGCTGCTTCAGCGAGCTCCAACGATGCCACGTTCGAACGTCTTCGCGCGAGCACCCCTCAGGTGACGAACCCGCCTCTACCGCCCATCCCCGAGATCCCAGTCATCGATCGCATCGCCCCATGGCCTCCCCGTCGCCCCTCCACCACCTGGTGGGCCACCCCTTGCCTCTCTGCTCCCCCGCTAGGGTTTCTTCCTGTCGCCACTGGGCGAAGAGGAAGATAACCCTCTGCTGTCGGATCCGCTTCTAATCCGACGGTCCTTGGTGCTTCGTACCTCTTCGATGCCCCCGCCTCACTGACTAGCGGGCCTACCCTAGAAATTTTGAACCCCGCCGCCTCCCGCGTACTGGAGTGCGTTTTGGGCCGACCGACGCTGTGCGGCCCACGAATGTTTAGATCCCAGCCCGACTGACCCGCCTTTTATTCATTTCAACTAGATCCATAAAATTGACCCTTCGTTTAAATCATTTTGAAAATGCAAAACTGCTCCAAATGTTCAGATCTAAAATTGGTAGAGTTTAGGGTTGTTTTCCCTAACATTCAGTACCATTGAATCCAACCTAATTGTATTAAATCATTTACCAATAAGCAGCCTCTTCACCAATAAAATATCACTGTGAGTTGTGTAATTTATTTTGGAGTGAAACCCTTGGGTACTGAAAGGTGTCCTAGATACCTTGCATGTTGCTTTGACCAGACCCTAGTTTGCTTCCTAGATTGTCCATAGAAAAATAACAAAAACACTTTATTTCTGCCTTTGGGAATTTCACTAGGCCAAACCCAGAGTGCTATTGACCTAATTCCAATGCTTAGAACACATACACCATCATACCCATCGAAACCTAGGAGCTCAGGATTTATTGAGATATGGTTGGATTATAATGAATTTAAACCTTCTAACTAGGATTTTATCACCAAATAAATCATAATAGATGTTCTGGAACTCCTAAAAACGTGATTCCAATTTCTACTGAAAGGTATTGGCAATACCTATCCATTATAGTTTGTGTCATACTGTTTGGACTTGTATAATAAATCTGGTTAAAAGGACAAATTGACTACATAACTGACTTTGGGAATTTCCCAAGGGAATTCTGGTAAATATTTTGAGATGAATCCAACTCTCAAGAATCTTAAACACCAAAGTCTACTAAAACCTCTGAGGAAAAATTTAATTGAGCTCCAGATCTTTTATGTTGAATTATTCACCTAAACTAGGGTTTATCTCAGTAGATAATTTATAACTAATTAAGGAAAATTGATAAAATCATGAAACCACTTTTGTTGGTCTTGTTATTCCAATACCTACATGTTGATATCATTTTTGTATATTGATATCATACTTGTATATTGATACCATACATACCCAAGCCTTAGTTGAAAACCCCTTCATTAGGTGGTATTTGACAAATAAATCATAAAGGCCTATCCACAAAGGCAATTAAAATATTTCCAAATGCAACAAACTCAACCTATCAAAACCTAGTGAACTGAGTAAGGTGTTGGATGTTTGTTTGATTATGGTATTGGTGTCTGTATGCCTTCTATAATTGTGCCCTTTGTTTGCTTGCATGTGATCCATATCGATGATAGATGCGATTAAATCGGAGACAAGCAGAAGATGATTATTATTATTATTGATATTACTGGTATTCTAAGAAAAAGTCCAGGGACATATATTGCCAGTTTTCTGATCTCAGGCAAGCCACCTTCTTGCTCATAAGCCTTGTCCTATTGTTTTACTTATGCATGTTTTATCTACCGTTTTATGAAAACTGCATTGTTTTATTATATGATGATCTATACTTGGTAGTGGCTTGGCTCACACTTTTGTACTATTAAGTACAACCCCCTTGATGACACCTACTGGTCCCTAGTATAATAGTTGGTGTATAACACCATACCCCTATGGAGACCCCGCTTTAGCCGAAGCAAAACTATTGGATGGGAAGCCCCCGAAAATGTTTTACAAAAAGTCTATGGCAAAACCTTGGTGAGGTTTGACCTACCAAGGTAAGTTTGAGAAAAGAAAAAGGTTTTTGTTTTACAAAATGCTGAAAGATGGAGGAAAAAGGTTTACAAAAACGCACCCGGTTCTTTATAGTTTTGCCAAAACAATTAACCCGTGTAACCACATTACTCTGGAATGGGACAGGGCTAGACTTGTAGTTTGCTACTCTGGTGAGGGAATTCTCACAACTACTTCTAAGGGATCATCTCCCTCTAATGTCGGGGTTCCTTTACAGAAAGGTTCAACTGTTAGACAGTCACCTAGAGGAATTGCAAACTGCCCTCGGGAGCAGCCAGGCGATACTATGAGCCTCTCATTGAAAGTGACCACTCTGGAGGAGTCGGAATATGCTCTGGTTGGTCTATGGCCCCGATGTCCTGGTGTTGAGAGGAACAACTCATAGGGTAGGGACTATACTAGAGTGGCATCTGGAGAGTCTTGATCGGTTACTCGACCCATGATCGGTGAAGATCAGGGCAGGGTACCCGAATAGTGTGGGTAAAGTGTACAACCTGTGTAGAGTGTAAATATATTCGAATAGCCGTGTCCATGGTCATGGGCGGTTGGGAAGGTTGCTATAGAGCGGTGCTGGTTTTATTTAAAAAAGGACTCCAAAAAAGCAAATGCTTTGGAAATGATTTGACCATGGGATGGTCGGAAAGGAAGGAAAGTAGTTTAGTCATGAGATGACTGGAAGGAAGAAACAAATAGGTGACCCAATCCTAGTGTTTTCCAAAACTTTTTAAAAAGGTTTCCAAAAATGTTTTACCAAAAGTTTTCAACAAAGATATGTAGATGCTATATCTACAAGAGAACTATGTGAGAAAAAGAACCTCTCTTGGAGCCCTCCTACTACCATAGCCAAATTGCATATCCTGTTGTTTTTATTACTTTCTTAAGGTTGTTTGCGAGTACTTTCAAAGTACTCACTAGCATTGTGCCTGGCTATTAACTTGGTCAGATATCAAGGAATAAGGTGGTGATGACGACTATGCGAGCTAGGACGTTCTGCCAGTCAGTTGCCTGTAGGTTAAGGCATGACTCAGGCTCTACGCGTGATGAAGTTCCGCTGATGATTATTGATGTAGCCATAATGGCATGTAAGGTATGACATGTATCCGCTTAAGTACTTGATGACCCGAAATATATCGAGCTCGTTGGGGAACCCCAAGAGGAAGGTATGATGAGCACAGCAGCAAGTTTTCCCCCAGTTATGAAACCAAAGTTATAAATCCAGTAGGAGCAAGGAAATACCCCAAAGGTGTTGCTAGCTGAACTTTGGCAGGGCGCACTACCGGTGCCAGCAGCAACATGGAGACCTGCACAACACAACCACAAAACTTTGCCCCCAACTTGCGACGAGGTTTTCAATCTCACCGGTTTTGCTGAAAACAAAGGATTAAACGTATCGAGTGGAAGAAAGTAATAGTTTGCAGAAAGTAAACACAAAGCAGTAAACAGTTTATTGTAGATTGATGGTAAAAGAAAGGACCGGGGTCCATAGTTCACTAGAGGTGGCTCTCCTTAAGATAGATAACATGCTGGGTGAACAAATTACAGCGAGGCAATTGATAAACATCGAGAAAGCATACAAGCATATACTACTCATCTTGACTCCTTTGAGATTCGATTGGGCATTACAACATTATACATAGACCGCCATCCAACTACATCTATGACTAATAATCCACGTTCAGGTTATCATCCGAACCCCCTCTAGTATTAAGTTGCAAGCAACGGATAATTGCATTATGAATTGCGTGTAAAGTAAACAATACGATTGTTCTATGAACAAAGGATTGTTGTTTTCTCCCTAGTAGCAATAACACATCTAGTACCTTAGATATTTCTGTCACTTCCCTAGATTACTAGAGGCATGAACCCACTATCGAGCATAGATACTAACTCTTGGAGTTTCTAGCATCTACTTGGCCAAGATAGCTACTAACAACGGAAAGCATGCAAGATCACAAATAACAAAGACATGATAGAATCAATAATCAATCTGAAATAGCATCTCAATATCCATCGGATCCCCACAAACACAACATGCAGAATTACAAATAGATGATCTTGATCATGAATGGAGCTCACAAGATCTAATCATGATAGCACAAAGGAGGAGAACCAGTCATCTAGATACTACATGGACTTGTAGTCCAGAGATAAACTACTCACGCATCACACCGGAGGCTTGCATGATGATGAAGAAGGCCTCCAGGGTGAATTCCCCTCTCCGACAGGGTGTCGGGAAGAGCTTCAGATCCCTCCCGATCTAGGGATGGAGATGACAGCGGCTACAGACTCTTTCGTGGATTTTTGATCGGGTACTTAGGGTTTCCGTATCAGGGGCAATATATAGGCGGAAGCGAAGGCCGAGGGGGGTGCCTGGGGCGGCCAGACCACCCCCTAGTCCATCTCGTATTCTGGATCCAGGTGTCCCTCGGTAAAATAATGACTTGGGCTTTTGTCCCGTCCAATTCCGAGAATATTCATTTTCTGACTTTCCTGGAACCAAAAACAGCAGAAAACAGGCAGCTGGCATTGTGGCTCTTGTTAATAGGTTAGTCCTAGAAATCATATGAAAAGTACTCCAAAGTGTGGACAAAACATAAGAAAGTAGATACAACCAAGCATGGAACATAAAAAATTATAGATACATTTGCAATGTATCAGTAATGTTTACTTTGATACTTGTTGGTTATGTGCCATGACTAACTGATCATGGGATCGTGGTGTATGCATAACATGGATTCTCGGAGGATTAATTCGGGGGGCCCACATAGCAGTTTTGAATTGGATCCATAGCAGCAATCCTGATTGTTGGGCTGTTAGATCCAATGGTTCAGAGAAGCTGGATTCATGTTGAAAGAGTAGTACCTAGAGCAAACTCCACCATGTTTTAGAACCATCATGTCAACCCCCACAAAAACAGTTCATAACACAGTAGGTTGTATTCTCAATATGTGTAGATAGTTATTATTAATATACTTAATGTATGCCTTTTTTTCTCTAACAAGCCTATTGGTGAATAACAACTTAATGTTCATTAAATCACATTTCATATAGTATATACGAGTGTGGTACATGCCTTTCACTAGTTAGAAGTAGCATGTGACTTCTTGCAAATCTTGCCACTACATAATGTACGAGTAACTTTGGACAATGAAAATTGAATGAAGACTGGCAAATCCCAACAATGTTAACTCTTGGATCTTTTTTCCATTCTAGCACGTAGAAGATTCTATCGATAGCCCTTAGCACAATGAACACTATGCAAAAACCACAAAGATTCTAATGACATGTTATACATTTAATTATCTTATCATACCCCAGTATATAGTGTACGAATAACTTTGAACTTTAACCGTTGGATGAAGACTGGAAATCCCAACATTGCTAACCGATGTATTTTCCTTCCACTCTAACATTTAGAAGATTCTATTGATATAGTCTTTAGCATAATGAACGCTATGCATAAACCTCAAAACAGACTTTCCATCATTATAGAATCTATATATCATTTCTCTAGAGCATGTCGGGAATTATGTACCTACTAATAGGTTGATTTCTAAATGATACAACTTACAAGAACCAAAAATACACTAGATACTTTATGGACATGGCTCAAAATTATAATTATTTTTGAGCTTTACCTATTATTAATTTAGATAAAAATTAATATTTTAGTACTATATTATATAATTAACTATGAAACGTTTCCCCAAAAAACTAAGAAACATTCAATGACTGGTTATGTATTATGTGCAACGATTACAGAAAATGTCTGTATTTTGCGTAGAAAAGGTCTATGGTTGTTGTTATGTGCAAAAACCTCCCCAACATGTGGTGGTACTTGCAATATCCTCGCTGTTGATGCTCTCAGGGTGAAGGAGTACCAACCGTTCGATCTTGTTTCAACGATGGAGGGGTACTTTTGTAAAAAACTATGGAAGGGAACTCTTGTATAAAAATGATGGAAGGGAACTGCCAGGCTGCTCCTACGGCACGTGGCAACTCCTGGATGTCTGACGCAAGCCTTTTTAAGAGGCCATCAACAACGACCACCTCTCCCATCTAGGCACGACGCACACAACGAAGAACTCTCTCTGTCTCTCCCTGTCCCTTTAGGCCGGCCAAGCCACCACACACACAAAAATGCCATGTAGCTGCTCCGATCAGTGCACCTCCATTGACGAGTCCAACGCACAGGCGAACAGGGATATCAGTCCCTACCATGGTGATAGCGGGGAGTCCGTTGATGGGCCGTACTATTCTGACACACCGGAAGGTAATTTTTCTGACGAGGACCCTACTTACCGTCATCTGATGGAGCGGACACCGCCGATAGAGAGCAAAGAGGAGGAGGAGGAGGGGAAGCAGGATCCTTGGTATTTCCTCTATGAAGGAGACGTCGTCTTCAAGAAGAGTTCACTCGATCCATCCTCCATCAGCAATAAGAAGAGGGAGTAGGAGGATGAGGGGTCAGAAGATTTATGGCCATTTCTCGACTTCGTCTCCAAGAAGAGTGCACTCGATCCCGCCTTCTTCATCGGCAATGAGAAGAGGAAGGAGAAGCAGGCGGGAGGCTTGAAGAAGAAGAAAACGGCGAGAGCTGGGGGATGCCACGGGAAGCGGAAGGATCCAGGTCCAAGAAGACAAAGAAGTCTTAGGATTAATTTTGTTTAATTTCACCTCTACTTCCTTTCTACAATAATGTTCGGAGATTGAATATTATTATCAAGTGCAAATTGGAACGGTGTTTGCAATCTAGTACTAGCATAAGTACTCCGTTTGTCATTTCATCTTCCACTGTGATGCAATAAAACCTTGTATTACCGAGGAAGGTGAAATTACTTCCTCCCCTTAATTTCTGCATGCGTTCGAGGAAAGAAGGGTGCCAATACAGAGAAACCCACATTAATTTACTCACGTGAATTCAGGTAATTAATACTAACAGGAAGAAGCCAGGGAACTCGCATGTATTCTTTAATTACTAATATCAATCATTATAAGTGAAATACGGATTAGTAGTATACAAAGTCCATGGATAAAAAATAACCTTTGTACAGTCCACGTAAATCATCTCCTTGTGCGACATTGATTTGAAATTATTTAATGTCACATTCACTTGAAAACTCAACTATGCCCAACATGCCACATGCTCTCCCCTATCCCCTGGTCATCACCGTGGCACGTCAAAAAGGCTGTATCGCCTGCAAAAATCAAGAAAGCACAAAACATTGGTCTATATACACCAGAAGAATCCAGCAGACACGCAAACATCAAAATCATACCCTAGCTAGCCTCGGTCCCATCGATGCTCACCGACAAGGCACCTGCGATTACATCAGCATTAAGGTGCACCTCAAGCTTGTGGGTTTCCCACAAGAAATAGAAAATTAATTTTCCCTCTGTCCTCTTAATGTGTGCAAGTGCCCAGATCGTTTGTAGCTAGTTTCAAAGTATAGATATCGATCCAACATGGAGCCCAAAGGTAAGTGTTTATGGGTGAAGTCTCTGTCACACCCAAAGTTGAGGTCTTCGAGTGAATTGATTAGAAGTGTTGAAATAAGAATGAGGTGTTGATTAAATGAGATGTATTTAAATAGAACTAAAACATAAACTTCAGAAATATAAAGCATAAAAGTAAAGAATGACTTGGTTGTTTGTTGTTTCCTATAGATGGAGAAAGAAGGCACGGGGAGATTCAGTTCATGGTGATAGTGACTATGCCAGGTGGACAAATGATGAATGTAACAATTATAATCTTATAAATATATATATAGGCGAGCAACCCATAATTATCTAGAACTCCTCTTGGTAGATTTCATTCCAACTTCAATAATCCTACTAGCCTGTTACCAAAACCATGGTAAGACACTAGATGATTAAGACCCTTCAAGTCACTTAGCGATTAAGATCCTTGGACCGGACTAATGCAATAAGCACAATGGTTCCTCGTTATCCTCGAGTCTACTAGTTTTCCATTGATATCTCCGTATCACCAGGGGGTCGCCGGTCCACTAGCGAATAAGATCTTATCTATGTAGAACAAAGCATCATGTTGTCTGGTCCCTTAATTGGAGAACAAGCATTAGGCATCCCACAGATAGTCAAGCACACATAATATAGTAATTAGAATCAATTACAAACTAATGGAAAATATATGAAGGCACATCACATCTCACCAATCCCCTACATCTCCCATGCCCAAGGGGATTACACACACATGAGAGAAGAACAGATCATCAATATAATCAAATAAAGGGAATTCATCTTTATATTACCATGGAGATCCACAATAAGGAATAGAAAAATATCGAACACAATTCAAGATGGGAAGAAACAATCTCAAACCCTAGTCTTGCAAGGTGGAGATTCCTCTCTCTCTCAAGTACAAGTGGTGGCTATGGGGGTGTGTTGGCTAGGAGGTCGAAGATCGTGGAGCGAGATGAAGAACGTCTTCCCCTTCTTCTCTGGATCTCTTCTTTCTCCCTTCTGGATAGTGTGGCGGCTACTGTGTTGTGTTTTCGTCCTTCGTCCCTTCATGGAAGTTGTCCCTTTTGACAAGAAAGAGGCAGCGGCAACTAAACGGTGACAACTATATGGCCAGAAAAATATTCCTGCCGTATAGTTGCTCGTTAAAGCTTCTGTGAGTTCCCCTCGAGTGCTTCCAAAGGGAGACTTGCTTGTTTTCTCTAGAATATTGTGTTTCTCTAGTTAAAACCTCTTGTTGATATTCAGAACCTGAAACACACATTAAAACCCAAGTTTTCTTCGCTACCAAAGTATTAGCGTTAGCTAAAGCCAGAAAACGATCAAATCTAGGAGAAAACCATCAATAAAATCCATAAAAAATGTGTCAATTCTCACAGCTATCAACTCCCCCAATCTTAGATGTTGCTCGCCCTCGAGTGACAAGGACATAAGGAAGAATAGCGGAGATTCGAGACTGAAAATAAAGGAACTCACAAGTTTCAATTGGCGTCAAATTATTTTCTTCACAGTCCCTATAATCTTAAATATGATCATACAAGTATTCAAAAGATTGCACCGAGTCCACTTCCTAACCACGTATATCTTGTTAGCAAATAAATCATATGCCCAAGCAAGTGTCGAAAGTTTAGCTAGGAAAGTGAGACAAATTCTTTTGGTGCCTCTTTTTGTGGAGAGATGAAAACTTTTTGTTCTTGTTTTTTAACCAATTAAGAGTACTCAAGTTGGCATCAAAACATTTAATTTAAGTAAAACTCATCTACTCCCATGTCAAAATTTCAAGACTATCAAAGCACCTCTTTCTTTTCTTTTGCCTTTCAAAAACTTTAGCTCTTTCATAGAGAAATCATGCCACTATTTTTGTCATGTTTAATTGGGACTGTGTTGTGCACTCGTGAGCATGCCAATAAATAATTGTTGAGCAATAATGGGCCATAGGAGTACTACAGCTTCACTTGGAATGTGAACCATGAGGAGACTAAATTTTTTATCCGTCATAGCATTGGTGCTACAGACGTTTCCATAACTCAATAGCCGAAATCAAGTGGATTCCCACATTTAGATCATTCGTTGGCCATCGGAGTTAATAGTTCCCCATGGAACACGATAGAGTTTTAGTGACACGCATAAAGCAATATCTTACGGTAATTATTAGAAAAAGTAGTGGCATAATTTATACTACTTCGAAGCATCCATTTTATCAAACAATTTCAATCAAGGGTACTATCAAGTCTATTTATATTAAGCTCAAATGGGATGGAGTAGTTCTAAAATTAATTTATTTGGGCTAAACATGGACTCAAGTCATCTTTCAGATGCTTTTTCTTGTTTTGAAAATGTAGGACGTATTTTTAACCAAGTTCTTTGCTCATTGTTTCAAAGCTAAAAAGGAGACACTAGCAAAGGAATATAATTTATAGGATAACAAGCTAAGTGGGGAGTGACTCTAGTGCAAGCGAGTAAATAATTGTAGGATAAATTTAAGGTTGCAGAAAGGACGATGAAAGGAATGTGATACCTCTTCTTGCTTGCTTCATTCTCGTATTTGAGTCGAACCCCCTCTATGTTTCCCTATTGCCAAGTCACCTGAAATTAAGCAATCTCCGAGAGAAACAAAGAAACAAACTTGCAAATAAAGTTACAACTATTTTTTTGTATATTCGGTTTAGACATGCAAAGCTGAAAAGAAACATGAAAATTTGAAGTAATAAAATAAATGAAAAGAAGAAATAAAAATATTAATGCAAAGTTTGGAGGATTTCAAACCTCCCCCAAGCTTAGGCTATTGCCAGGCTCAATTGTTGCCGTCATTTGGCGGCTAGTGCGGATACTGCTGGTAATAGTCGGGGAAGTGGGTCATGAAGTGACTGAAGTTGTGAGTCAAAGTATTCGCATCTTCATTCACTTCCTGAAGAGTGTGGTCGATCTCCCCAACGCGTTGGTTGAGCTGCTGAAACTCCTGATAGGGGACGTAGTTGTACCCCTGTTGTGGCTGGTTGGGCCACAGGTCCCGAGCTCCCCTTTGCTGCTGCTGCTGTCCCTCCCAAGCAGGGTTGTGTCCCTGCTCTTCCTCCTGCTCCTGCTCCTCCTCATCCCGCTGCCCTCCTTCTTCATCTTCCTCTTCCTCAGTCTGGAGCTCGGCCATGATCTCCGTCACTTGGTCCTTGGTGAGGATCCAACTGTCCTTCTCCACAATTGAGAAGGCTTGGGGGCAGGGCAACT
Organism: Avena insularis; assembly: GCA_023614405.1. NCBI lineage: Eukaryota > Viridiplantae > Streptophyta > Magnoliopsida > Poales > Poaceae > Avena > Avena insularis. The sequence continues at coordinate 255,867,651 of CM042690.1, read as the reverse complement.
GAACCTGCTCACCCTGTGCATCACCAAGATAATTTAATTGATATGCTCGGAGCCTCCAGTTAGCATGGTAAACACCAAGGAAGCCACAAGAAGTCAAATACTTGACGTCCATGAGTTTGGAGCCGTCAAAAGGTTCCATAACAGGTAGTACAATATTTAATGCATAGGCAAGGTGGGTTACCAATCTACAAATGCGAATATCACCTTTGGTATTGTTGATTTGGTGGCGAAACTGTTGGATGAGTAGAGCTACAGGACTGGGGCTTTGCGGTGAAGTGGGGAAGAGAGCCTTGGTGATCATTGCCATGTCCGCATTGTCCATGGAACCGGTGTCACCTCTTCCCAGTAGTGTGTTGGCGAGGAACAAACGTAGTAGCGGATGGTTGGGTTATGAATGGTGGACATCTTCTTCTAATAAAATTGTCTGCCACCATTAACAAAAATAACCTCCCAAGTCTCTCCACTTGTGACGCTATAGAGGTTAGTAACAGTTGGCTCCCCAGTATGAAGGAAGCTAAAAGCATTGCAAAATTGTTCGAAATTTATGTCATACTGCTGTCGGTTCATGGTGAAGATTATCATGCACATATTACCTTTCTCCCCGTGGTCGTCGTAGAAGGAGGCAACGAACTCATGGGTAAGCTCGGCGTAGGTATCATGGCTTGCGAAGCCAAGTACCACCAACCCCGCCCTGCTGCACATGAGGTCAAAATCCTCCTTCAACTCTGCCGCGATGAGAAAGTTGTGGTCGGCCCAACGTGTGGGAAGCACCCTCCTTGACGAGACAATGTCCAACTTGGAGTTGCGCGAGGCTCGGGACCCCGATCTCGAGCCCTCACCCTGTTGGCACTTGCTGGAATGAAAGAGGTTACCGATCTTGTTCATCGTGATACACTAAAAAAGTTCACCATAAAACCTTAGGCATATAGTTTCTACATGATATATGAACGATTCTACGTGGAAAAATTCAATCCTAATGTGGGAAATTAATAGGAAAAGCAAAATAAGCTTGAGTTCATCCACTAGATAAATGTGAGAGTTTTAACCACGGAAATCTGAAAATAAAGCATGGATAGGAAGAGAAACATACCGGTCTGTTGATTCCCCCACTCAAACAAACGAAATCCACGAAGAATCAAGTGTTCTAGGTGGATTTTGAGAGGTTTGGAGAGAGAATATGAGATAAATAATGAGGAGAGGAGGAAGACCTAGTCGCCCTGGTGCGATTTTGTGGTCGCACCAAACTCGCCAACTAGGGTTTCTTTATACAAAAAGTAGCTATACGGACGCAACTATATGGCCAGGTCACAATGATCCTGCCGTATAGTTGGCCGTTAAACTCTCTGCCTCTCGAGATAAATTTCTAAAACTAGCATCGATATCTACACGACCGAAAGTATACGATCAAAAATTTTATTCCCACCGTATAGTTGGTCGTTAAACTCTCAGTACCTTTGGGATGAAATTCTACTAAGGCATCGATATCTATACGACCGGAGCTATATGGCCAGAATTTTTATTCCTGCCGTATAGTTGGTCGTTAAACTCTCTGTGCCTTTGGGATGAAATTTTTATGAAGGCATCGATATCTATACGACCGGAGCTATACGGCCAGAATTTTTATTCCTACCGTATAGTTGGTAGTTAAACTCTTAGTACCTTTCAGAAATTATTGTACAAAGGCATCGATATCTATACGACTGGAGCTATACGGTTGGAATATTTATTCCTGCCGTATAGTTGGTTGTTAAATTTTCTGTGTCTTCGAGGAAGATTTGTTGATGACAAAGATATCTATACGACCGGAACTATATCGCCGTAATTTTTATTCCCGCTGTATAGTTGGTCCTTAAACCATCAGTAATCATCAAAAAATTTCTATTTCTTCGAGGATACCTTCTTATCCTGAAACTTAGCGAAATACCTTATTTTTAACAGAAAATTGATCGTAAAAACTATCGACCAACATTAGTGTATTAAAAGAAAAAAATTAGCTTCTATAAATGGAAAACTCAAACTTTTATTCTTATTATTATTATTCTATACTCATTCAATCGATGTTTCTACTACTTTCTGATAGCTGCATCTTCACGGGCGTGCTTCCGCAAGAATGTCTGTGAAAAAGTGGTATGAATGCGATGAACTTCTTATTCTCTAATCTACTTTATTGACGAGATGGGTTGACTCCCATTAAGCATTTATTAAGAATGGTTGAGTAACTCAACCTATTTTCTCTTCACGAATTCTTACCTTAGGTTGCCCCTTATCAAAGGAACTTACCACATGAACTCGTTTTGCCGGTGGAATATATCTTTCTCCTGCTTCTAGCTTCTTTGGAAAATACCGGATGATTTCAGCATCGTAAACATTGAAGATTATCTTCCCTTCAGCACAATCAACTGATGCCCCTGCAGTACTAAGGAATGGTCTTCCAAGTATTATGGATAATTTTTCATCTTCAGGCATCTCAAGAATAATAAAATCAGTGGGAATAACATTCTCATCTATTCTTAGTAAAACATCCTTGATCATACCAACGGGTTGTTTAGTGGACTTGTCAGCCATCTATAAAGTGATAGTAGTAGGAGAATACTCTCCTAATCCTAACCATTTATAGAGGGAGTATGGCATTACACTAACTCTTGATAATAGATCACACAAGGCATTATGAATATCAGTTTGACCTATTGAGCATGAAATAGTTGGTATTCCGGGATCTCTAGACTTAGACAACAACTTCCCATTAGTAGGGTAGCTAGTTACCATGGCAACTGTTTCAGTTATTTCTTTCTTTCTACTAAGAATATCACGGAGGAATTTACTATAAGTAGGAACTTTGATTGCATCCACAAATGGAATTTCCATATGAAGGTCACTAAGTGCCTTTGTGAAAGAATTATAAATTACCCGATCCGGTGCTTTCTTTTTTCGATCTGGATAAGGAAGCTTTTTCTCACCTGACTTACTATTGTCTCTTACCTTTTGTGGGGGGTCAGGCTCTTTCGTTGCTTTCTTTTTTTGTTGCTTATGGATTTTCTTCTTTTCTACTACAACAACTTCATCTTCTTTGCTTATTTGTTTATGTTCTCTTGGATCAACCGTCTCTGCATCAGAGTCATAATGGTCATCTTATGCATCATTTTGATCCTCCTTGGGTCGATCTTGTGTCTCAGTTTCATCTTGAGGATCCACCAATGTATCATCTTCTTGGCTTGCTTCGAGCAAGGCTTTTTCCTTTCGCTCTTTTTCAGCTTCATATTTCGGTGGTCCTAAGGGTCCTATAACAACTATACCCCTTCTTGTGACAACATTAGTAGAAACATAAATGTCTTTATCTTCACGAAGAAAAATTTAGTAACCAGATGCTATTTGTTCACACTGGGTGTCAATCATACTAAGATACTTGCGAAATAATTTTATTTCTTAGCCAATCTCATCATAATTTTCCGTGAGTTCTGCCAAAATCTTTTTATGTTTTTGGAAATGCTTATGCAAGTTATTATGAGATTTTACTTGTTGATGTTTTAATTCTTGAAATACTTTTCTAGTTTCATCTTCTTCAGTTAAAACTTTTAACAAATCTACTTTGTTTTCCTTAACAAGTTCACAAGGTATACCTTTTTCTTTCATAGTTTTGCATACCTCAGGCATAAGATCAGGAGTTATCCGAAGTATCCCTTTTTCCGGCTTAGTGCCAAAATCAGGATTATATAAAGAATCATTCTTAGCCCTAGTAGACATCAATTCTAAACACTCTTTAATAGTTAAAGTATTTATTGATCCTCCTGCTGAGAAGTCAAGCAACTCTCTACATTAAGTATTAAGACCATGGTAAAATAAATGGAAAATTGTTAGTTCTAGGAATACTATTGATCATTCCAAAGAATCTTTCCCAAGCTTGTGGGTAGTTTTCTCCATGTTCTAACTAAAGTTGCCTATGTTCTTTCTTAGTTCAGTTACCTTTTTAAAAGATTAAACCTATTTATGAATTAAATAATGCAGTTTTCCCAATGTTCAATGTAATGGCGAGGGAGAGAATATAACTAGTCTAGAGCTTTATCTTTAAGAGACCAACAAAATAATTTGAGACGAGAGAAGTCTCTTGGCAAACCTTTTGGTCCGAGCGATGTTATCACATCGTCGAATTCTCTAATATGTCTTCCTGGGTCTTCATCTTCCCTTCCACTGAAAGATTTCTCCTACAAAATTTTAATAATTCCACCATCAAATCGATATTCTCTAACTCCAGGATTAGGGAACTCTATTGGTTGTTTAAGAAATTCAGAACTTGGAGCACTATATTCCCTCAGAGTTTTCTCAGTTTCATAGGAGTTGTCCTGTAAATAGACATGATTTCCATAATATCACTTAGGCTTTGATATTTGATCTTAAAAGTTTTTCAATAATTTCTTCCCGCCTCTGAGAAGGCACACGCTCAATATAATCCGGTAGGTACGTCCTACCAGAGCGTGTAGACCCTTTGTCTCCTAAGGAGAACATTTTGTAGTAGCAACACCTGAAATGTCAAAAGAGAAACACTTAGCGCTTAGCTCCCTGGCAACAACACCATAAAATAGCTTGATGTCTGCAAGTGCACAGATCGTTTGTAGCTAGTTTCGAAGTAGATATCAATCCCACAGGGAGCCCAAAGGTAAGTGTTTATGGGTGAAGTCTCTGTCACACCCGAAGTTGTGATAGGTCTTCGAGTGAATTGACTGTAAGTGTTGAAATAAGAATGAGGTTTTAATTAAATGAGATGTATTTAAATATAACTAAAATATAAACTTCATAAATATATAGCATAAAAGTAAAGAATGACTTGGTTGTTTGTTGTTTCCTGCAGATGGCAAAAGAAGGCACGGGGAGATTCAGTTCATGGTGATAGGGACTGTGCCAGGTGGACGAATGATGAATGTAACAATTATAATCTTATAAATATATGTGTAGGCGAGCAACCCATAATTATACGGAACTCCTCTTGATAGAATTCATTCCAACTTCAATAATCCTACTAGCATGTTACCAAAACCATGGTCAGACACTAGACGATTAAGACCCTTCAGGTCGCTTAGCGATTAAGCTCCTTGGATCGAACTAATGCAATAAGCACAATGGTTCCTTGTTATCCCCGAGTCTACTAGTTTTCCATCGATATCCCCGTGTCACCCAGGGGTCGCCGGTCCACTAGCGAACAACATCTTATCTATGTAGAACAAAGCATCATGTTGTCTGGGCCCTTATTTGGAGAACAAGCATTAGGCATCCCACAGATAGTCAAGCACACATAATATAGTAATTAGAATCAATTACAAACTAATGTAAAATATATGAAGGCACATGACATCTCACCAATCCCCTACATATCCCACACCCAAGGAAATTACTCACACATGAGAGAAGAACGGATCATCAATATAATCAAATAAAGGGAATTCGTCTTTGTATTACCATGGAGATCCACAATAAGGAATAGAAAAATATCCAACACAATTCAAGATGGGAAGAAACAATCTCAAACCCTAGTCTTGCAAGGTGGAGATCCCTCTCTCTCTCTCTCAAGTACAAGTGGTGGCTATGGGGGTGTGTTGTCTAGGAGGTCGAATATCGTGGCGCGAGATGAAGAACGGCTTCCCCTTCTTCTCCGGATCTCTTCTTTCTATCTTCTGGATAGTGTAGCGGCTGCTGTGTTGTGTTTTTGTCCTCCATCCCTTCATGGAAGTTGTCCCTTTTGACAAGAAAGAGGGGCGACAACTATACAGTGGGAACTATACGGCCGGAAAAATATTCCCGCCCTATAGTTGTTCATTAAAGCTTCTGTGAGTTCCCCTCGAGTGCTTCCAAAGGGAGACTTGCTTGTTTTCCCTAGAATATTGTGTTTCTCAAGTTAAAACCCCTGTTGATATTCAGAACCTGAAACACACATTAAAAACCAAGTTTTCTATGCTACCGAAGTATTAGCGTTAGTTAAAGCCAGAAAATGATCAAATCCGGGAGAAAACCATCAATAAAAGCCATCAAAAATGATTCGAATCTCACAACTATCACCTCTCTCTTCCATTTTCTAAGTTCATGCCGATTTTCATTGGAAACATCCTCCATTTGAACTACTGGTATCGCATAGTTTTGCTCATTTTTTAACATTGGTAGCTCCACAATATGTCATTTCATCAAAATTTCCAAAAAAGATTCACGAAACACCTTTTTGGGTGCACAAGGTGTTCTTCTATGTGTTGTAGGGTCGGGCCCTGATTGGTCGAGACCTACCTCACACAGATCGTGGCTACCCACTTTAGGATCCTCTACGATCCAACGAGCTTGATATCTCCATGCTATCTCCCTTTTCGTTCAAATTTAGCACTAGATCAGTAGTTTAACACCAAAGCCATAAAAAAGTTCTTCGAAAAACCCTAGGATTTTTCGATGATGTTTTTTATAATTTGAAATTTGTGAGGCTTTTTGGGAAACGTTCCCTTTGTAATTTGAAATTTGTGAGGCTTTTTATGAAGTTTTTTTATCATTTTAAATCCGTGAGTCATTTTGTGATCCTTTTTATAAGCTAAGATTTATGAGATGTTTACAAATATAGGATCCCTTTTATAATTTGAATTTTGTGAGGATTTTTTGATCCTTTTTATAAGTTGAAATTTGCGAGGATGTTTATAAATATATGACCCTTTTATATTTTGAAAATTGTGAGGCTCTTTGTGTTGCTTTTTATAATTTTAAATTTGTGAGGTTGTTTATGAATCTGTTTTGCTTTCTAGAATTGTTTTCAAAACACAGTCAAATTTCGAGGCATGCATATTCTTAGCAAGAAGTTGAATCTTGCCAAACTCTCACTCGTTCTCGATACATTGACTACCTGGTGGGTCCACTGAATAGATTTTCGCAAGGTGTGAAGTTAATTTCGAAACATAGCCAAAATTTTGAAACACGTGAGTCATAGCCTCTTTGATTGTTTTCAAAACACGGTCAAATTTATAGGCAAGCATATTCTTAGCAATAAGTTGAACCATTCCAAACTCTCACTCATTCTCGTTACATTGACTACCTGGTGGCTCCAGTTAATAGATTTTTGCAAGGTGTGAAGTTAATTTCGAAACACACGCAAAATTTCAAAATGTAGTGAGCCATAACCACTTTGATTGTTTTCAAAACATGGTCAAATTTCTAGGCATGCATATTCTTAGCAATAAGTTGAATCATTCCAAACTCTCACTTATTCTTGATACATTGACTTCCTGGTGGGTCCACTGAACAGATTATCGCAAGGTGTGAAGTTAATTTCGAAACACAGCCAACATTTCAATACACCATGAGTCATAGTCTCTTTGATTGTTTTCAAAACACGATCAAAATTTCGAGGCATGCATATTCTTAGCAAGAAGTTGAATCTTGCCAAACTCTCACTCGTCCCGATACATTGACTGCCTGGTGCTAGGTCCACTGAACAGATTTTTGCAAGGTGTGAAGTTAATTTCGAAACATAGGCAAAATTTCAAAACACGGCGACTCATAGTCTCTTTGATTGTTTGCAAAACACGATCAAATTTCTAGGAATGCATATTCTTAAAATAAGTTGAATCTTTCCAAACTCTCACTCGTTCTCGATACATTGACTGCCTGGTGGTGGGTCCACTAAACAGATTATCGCAAGGTGTGAAGTTAATTGCAAAACACAAGAAAAGTTTCAAAACATGGTGAGTCATAGTCTCTTTGATTGTTTTCAAAACACGGTCAAATTTCAAGGCATGCATATTCTTAGCAAGAAGTTGAATCTTGCCAAACAACTCTCACTCTTTCTCGATACATTGACTGCCATGGGTCCACTAAACAGAGTATCGCAAAGTGTGAAGTTAATTTCGAAACATAGCCAAAATTTCAAAACACGGCGAGTCACAATCTCTTTGGTTGTTTTCAAAACACGGTCAAATTTCTAGGCATGCATATTCTTAACAAGAAGTTGAATCTTTCCAAACTCTCACTCGTCTCGATACTTTGACTTCCTGGTAGTGGGTCCACTAAACAGATTTTCGCAAGGTGTGAAGTTAATTTCGAAATAGGGGCAAAATTTCAAAACAGGTCAAATTTCTAGGCATGCATATTCTTAGCAATAAGTTGAATCATTCCAAACTCTCGCTCGTTCTCGATACATTGACTGCCTGGTGGGTCTAGTGAACAGATTTTTGCAAGGTGTGAAGTTAATTTCGAAACACACGCAATATTTCAAAACACGGTGAGCCATAGCCACTCTGATTGTTTTCAAAACACAGTCAAATTTCTAGGCATGCATATTCTTAGCAATAAGTTGAATCATTACAAACTCTCACTTGTTATCGATACATTGACTTCCTGGTGGGTCCACTGAACAGATTATCGTAAGGTGTGAAGTTAATTTCGAAACACAGCCACAATTTCAAAACACGATGAGTCATAGTCTCTTTAATTGTTTTCAAAACATGGTCAAAATTTCGAGGCATGCATATTCTTAGCAAGAAGTTGAATCTTGCCAAACTCTCACTTGTCTCGATACATTGACTCCCTGGTGTTGGGTCCGCTGAACAGATTTCTGCAAGGTGTGAAGTTAATTTTGAAACACAGGCAAAATTTCAAAACACGGTCAAATTTCTAGGCATGCATATTCTTAGAAAGAAGTTGAATCTTTCCAAACTCACACTCGTACTTGATACATTGACTTCTTGGTGGTGGGTCCACTAAACAGATTATCACAAGGTGTGAAGTTAATTGCAAAACACAGGAAAAATTTCAAAACATGGTGAGTCATAGTCTCTTTGATTGTTTTCAAAACACGGTCAAATTTCAAGGCATGCATATTCTTAGCAAGAATTTGAATCTTGCCAAACAACTCTCACTCTTTCTCGATACATTGACTGCCATGGGTCCACTAAACAGAGTATCGCAAAGTGTGAAGTTAATTTCGAAACATAGCCAAAATTTCAAAACACGGCGAGTCACAATCTCTTTGGTTGTTTTCAAAACACGGTCAAATTTCAAGGCATGCATATTCTTAGCAAGACGTTGAATCTTTCCAAACTCTCACTTGTCTCGATACTTTGACTTCCTGGTAGTGGGTCTATTGAACAAATTTTCGCAAGGTGTGAAGTTAATTTTGAAACACAGGAAAATTTTCAAAACACGGTCAAATTTCTAGGCATGCATATTCTTAGCAATAATTTGAATCATTCCAAACTCTCACTCGTTCTCGATACATTGACTTCCTAGTGGGTCCAGTGAATAGATTTTTGCATGGTGTGAAGTTAATTTCGAAACACACGCAAAATTTCAAAACACGGTCAGCCATAGCCACTTTGTTTGTTTTCAAAACACGATCAAATTTCTAGGCATGCATATTCTTAGCAATAAGTTGAATCATTCCAAACTCTCACTCATTCTCGATACATTGACTCCCTGGTGGGTCCACTAAACATATTACCGCAAGGTGTGAAGTTAATTTCGAAACACAGCCAACATTTCAATACACCATGAGTCATAGTCTCTTTGATTGTTTTCAAAACACGGTCAAAATTTCGAGGCATGCATATTCTTAGCAAGAAGTTGAATCCTTCCAAACTCTCACTCGTGTCGATACAATGACTGCCTGATGGTGGGTCCATTGAACAGATTTTTGCAAGGTGTGAAGTTAATTTTGAAACACAAGCAAAATTTCAAAATACAGCGAGTCATAGTCTCTTTGATTGTTTTCAAAACACGGTCAAATTTCTAGGCATGCATATTCTGTTGGGTTTGCAGCATAGAAAACAAAAAAATTCCTATGATGGGAACTATACGCCAAGATCTATCTATTAGATACAAGCAATGGGTGGATATACATCCATAGAGAACGAACCCTTGAAGACAACAAAGCTTTGTTAACGAGATGGAACCTGTGGATGATGTAGTCATACACTTGCCGATCTCAAGATCATGATCAAGTCCAGCAAGTCCAGCAGGTCCAGCTCCAGCACGTCCATCAGATCCAGCTCCAGCAAGTCTAGCACCACCAAGTCCAGCACCACAAAGATCGGTGCATCCGTGATCGCACACATGTTCGGTACCCCGACAACCTCCATCTGGTAGGGGTTCCACGCATGAAAACAAGTAATTTTTACCCTACGCCCCTGAACCCCTAATGCTGCCAGGACCTATCTATTAGTAATACAGTAACGGGAGGGGCTTTTCGTGAACTTACCCTTGAAGACCAAAAATCGTTGTCAACGCTCAGGATAACGTGGTTGATGTAGACGAGCTGAAGCCGACCTCAAGGTCGCGATGAAGTCCTTGCGCTTCAACGGCTCCAATGACTTGAGTGCCTCAAGTGCGACACCTCGCGGGGAGTTACACACGTCCGATGCCTAACGATGACTCCTGCTTCCCTGATCCAGCAGCAGTTGCGGAAGTAGAGCTCCTAGATCCGAATCCCGTAGTGCGACAGCGCTCTGCGGTGAAGATGTCTCTCGTTCGCGCAGTCCGAACTTGGGACCATGGTCACAAGAGAGAGAGAGAGAGAGAGAGAGAGAGAGAGAGAGAGAGAGAGTGGAGGTCCTCCCAAAAGTGAGAAGACCTTTATTGATTATTGTGTGTCTTTATCTGGCCAAATACCCCCACTATATATAGGGGGGAGGTACTACCTCCCTCAAAGTCCCGGGGTGGGACTAAAGGAGAGGTGGGGGAGGGGGAGCCACCGGTCGGCCCTAGTGGGCCCCGCGTGGGGGGGGGGAGGGACTAGGCCCAGCCTGGCACCCCCTTGCCCTTCTCCCTCTCTCCTTTCCCTAATGGGCCCTCTCCCCTCCGGGAATTGGCCCATTAAGCCTTTTGACCTTTTAAATTGATTTTCTCTTTATTAAATAATTATGAATAAATGATTAAATCAATATTTAACATTCATTCACATATTATTCAACCTCCGTGGCTATGGAACACTTCCACCTCCACTCCGGATATCCTCCGGACTTACCGAAACCCTTCCGGTTTTCTCTCTACAATTCTTTGACGATTCTACCGATCCTATAAACACTCTCTAAGCATCATCAATCCCTTAAGCATGATACCCCACAGTTCGGGAACACTCCAGACATGGTCGGGACACTCCCGCACCAATGATCGATAGAGGGACCTGGATGGCCATGTGACCCCTGTGCGTTCCACGAAGATCTTTCGTCATTTGAACCAGGACAGTCGTGTCTTATTCCCTTTGTCTCTCGATACTTGCATTGCCCGAGATCTGATAAATGACATCACCATGTCGTTTTCAATCTCGTTACCAAACAATTCTACTTGACTTGTTCTGACAAGTGATATCACTGTGATCAAATCACACACTGTGCAACTATTGGATATAACCTCTCTGAGTGGGCCCTTGAGTATCTTCCTGTCACATGGACGGACAAATCCCGCTCTTGTCATATATTGCTTCTATGGTTTCCTCCGAGTACATGAACACACCTTTATAACCACTATATTACAAAGTGGCGCTTGATGCTATCTAAGAACTCTCGGGAGACAATGATTGATATAGCCTCACGGTCTAAGGAATAGTCTACGAGGATCCATTTCTAATTATCGTAACTTGAACTTCATGACATGATCGGGTCACGATGTTTAGGTTGGGTATTGGTTCATCATCTCATTCTCAGAATGAGTTGACTCCATTTCCAACTGGCATAAATGCCACATGATCAGGAAAGATGATCATCTGTTGACCAATGAACCAGTGACTAGAGTTTCACTGGGAACACCTAGTTGTTTTTATATCACACGTGTATTGATTTTTCCACTCAATACAGTTATAGCATGATATAAATATTAATCATAAACTATATGAAATATGATAGTAGTCCTTATAACTATTTGTCTCTAGGGCATATTTCCAACAGTCTCCCACTTGCACTAGACTACAAATACACTAGCTGCATTTGTCCTTAATCATTGGCACCATATATCTGGTACCTTGAACATGCTTGCTCATGGAAGAGGTTGAGTCTTGGGTCTGTACTTTACAGTCCCAAATCCTTTGCAACTTACTAATGTCACCTTGATTTGACATTAATACTTTATCATCACATGATAACATCTGTGTGTATGCATCGTCGCTATGACATTAATACTTTATCATCACATGACTTTAGATCAACCTTGAGGGCTTTCTGATGGGCACTGTGCCCTGGGACACATCATTCTATGTTAAAAGTGAACTAGCCCCGCCATAAAATTATACAACACTTTAGATGGTACCCTTATCTATTATTATAAATGTAATCATCGAAACACGAGTGCACTCTATGCAACTTTTGATGTTTTATTCACCTCGCTTCCTACTTGACTCTAATCGGTGTTACGGGAGTTTCCAACATATTCCCTTATAACATAGCCCTTTATGTTTTAAGATATGTCATCCTTTATGGATTTGGAAAATATGTCTACAGTTCTCTATTAGACACTGTGACAAACTTAGCTCAACATTCCTTGATTCAAACTTAATCACTTTCAAGCATTCCTTATTGGATCATATATTATGTTAAGTTACCATCATGGTTTATAAGATAGAACCTATGTCTCAACATAGTGGATGATGATCATACTTTTCTTTCTTTTAACCATTGTTGGGGGATACCCCCGGGTAGGGTCACGCCAGGGTATAAAGGCCGAGTTAGCCGAGGTACGCCAAGGTCAAAGCAGATGCTGGCCGAGTCACCTCAAGGCAGGCCGAATCACGGGGTAACCCGGACCAGGGGATGTCCACCTAACTGGGTCTCAGCCGACTTATATCGTAAGTCGGTGAGATGTATCTAACATGTATGCAGGTTGTAGCATCCCAATTGTCTAACAATTGCAATGCTACTAGCCTAGTCTATATATATGCTACTTCAAATATATAATTGTTGCATCATCATTATATCATGCTCATGTCATCATGCCACCTTGCATTTGAGCATCATATAAAACCCTTTTTGTTTTGGTTCTTATCTCATATGCATTATTAATTGTATTTGCCTCTTGATATTGTATTTGGTTCTTGATATATTGTTTAAATGCCCAAGTTGAGTTGGGGGCATATCTCTTATTAACTCCACCACCCTTTCTTTTCACCACCTTATAATTCCACCATCCAACTAAATATGAGCTTGGCACTTATTGGTTTTACCTCTAGCTCATGTGGGTTGGGATGGATCCAATTCTTTTCCACATGCTCTCATCTTAGCATCATGTTGTTTTCACAATATTGAAATATGAGAGCCACATGGCCACCTTTGCATGCCTTGTGAGTGGAACCCTTTTTCCTAGCTTCCTTATGGATTATTATGGATTTATGCTCATGTGGGAATATTTTTGGGACTATTAAACATCTAGTGGAATATACACACTAGCAAGTCCCAATTATAATCAAATGTGATCATCCCCATCTACTCCACTTGGAACTTATTCTACAATTCTTTTTGCTTGGCTCTTAATCCAATTTTGGGAATGCATGATAATAATGCCATGTAAAAATGTTGTTTTCACAATAATCAACATGGCCATAAATGTTTTGCATGGGCCATGCAAGCCCCACCTTTTGCTTGTTCTTTGGATCTTATTTGAATTTTGAGTGAATTTAAACCACATCTCTCTCTCCTCTTGGTTTGATCTTGTTCATGCTTGGGCTTGGCAAAGGAGTGCCACCACCTCATCTTACCTCTCTCTCTAAACCACACCCATCTATACCTAATCTAAACCATCCCTCTCCTCTCTCTAAACCTAAGCAAGATCTAACCCGACCCTCACCTAACCCTAGCCCTAGCTAACCAGCTACCCCTTTCCTCCCTCTCTCGGCTCCCCTCTCTTCCTACCAGGCAGGCCCCACCATGGCACACCCTCCCCTGCCCCACCTCTTTCTTTAGCTTCAAGACAAGAAAAGAAAGAGGGAGACCCGACCACCCCTCCTCCCTTTTTGCTAAAGCTACCACCACCACCCCATGTGCCTCCCTCCTCTCTCCCTATCTCCCCAACCACCCCAGCTCACCATGGCCACCTCAGATCGGATCTGGGAGGCGCCCAGGTCCTCCTCTACCTCCCTTCTTCATCCCCTGGCTTGCAAGCAGCCTGGCCTCCCCATGCCGACCCCCAAACCCTAGCCACGGCCCCTCTGCCCTTCGCTGATCTGGAGCGCGCCAAGCTGAACCAGGAGCTCCAGGAGGCTCCCCTGCATCCTCTTCATCGACCAGCACCAGGGGAAGCGACTGGGAAGCCCCAGAGCGCCGTCGCCGTCGCCATGGCCGGAGGAACCGAAGCTCCACGGCCGCGAGCCCACCTCCAGATCCCCGCAACCTCAGCGCCATCGACCACGCCGGCAACCCCTCGGTGAGCCCTTTGACCTCCCGGACATGCCTCCCTTCCCTCTAGTGCGCCGTAGCGCCACCGCCTTCCGTAGAGCGCTCTGCGCACGCACCGCGCGTCGCGCTCTGGCAGCAGCAGCAGCAGCCGTCTCTGCCGCCTCTGTTCGCCGCCGAGCCCCGAGCGCTGTAGCCCTCCTCTGCGTTAGGTCGCTGCATGAGTCTTGTAGGCCGTTGTCCGCTCTTCAACTTTCGTTTTAGCCGCGTCACGTTTCGCGCAGCAGAGGCGTCGCCATCGTCGCCGGAAGTCCGCCGGTCTCTGCCGTCGTCAGTGTCACGTCCGTGGCGAGACGCAGCCGATGTCGTTTTGCAGAACCCTCCCTTTTTCCCGCCTAAACCCGAGCCCCCTAGCGCCCCACCTGTCAGCCAGCCTTTGGTTTTTATAAAAAAAAACCCGGAAAACCCAGTAAATAACGAACCGATCCCTTCCCCGCGCCCCGGCTTGCCCGTGTCCAAAGGCCTACGTTGGCAGTGGCCCCGAGGCCCGCTCTGGCCTTTGTCCTGATCTCGAAGCTAACGAGCTCATGGTGGCAAAAGTTTTTCTAAGGCTGTGTGCTGAGTCAGCAGAGAGGCCACCACACAGCGTCTGTGTCTAGCTAATCCTGAGTAACAAAAGTATCTATCTGTTTCTGTTTTAAATTCAAATCTTTTCTAATTATTTCAAATTCAAATATATTTCTGTTTTTAAATATCTTTTCAAATATTAATCCAAATAATACATATAATATATGATTTCAAATCAGAAAAATATGAGGATTTCAAATATGGCCTCCAAAATATATTTTGAACATTTAAAATTCCAAGTCTATTTAAATTACGACAAATTGCCCTTTTGACTTAAATAATTAATATCTTTTGTTTTATAACTCCAAATTTAACAAATGACATGTCTAAAATGATTAGCTCGACGAGACCTTTCTGTTTATGCATTCCTTGGTTTGATTTGAAGCATGCATCATATAAATATATTGTATACAGCAACTAATATGAGAATAAAATGGGACAAAAACCCCATAAAATGATTTAATCTTGTTTCCACACCTCACCCATGCCATGCTACCTTAATACCATGCAAATTGTGCATCATTCATCATGGCATGATTGTTTGCTTGTCGCATTTATTCATATGCTTGTGCACTTTATTTATGTTGGCCCTTGTTTGTTTGGTTCTTCTTAGAATAGACGCTGAGCAGGGGATATATCAAGAGAACCAGGAGCACTACCCAGATCCTTTCCTTGCTTCAACTGAGCTGCCAGGCAAGCACTATCACATGCTTGCATACATATAGTACCTATTGCCTCTATCTTATTCTTGCATCATTGAGTCGCGATTGCATTAAATTGAATCCCAAGTATTGCATGGCCTTTATTTTTAAACCCCACCGAAGCTTGTTCCTCCACCCTATGAGCCATTACTACAGGAGTTGTTTGAGCCATGCGAGTCGTAGAACAGCATGTGTAGGGTATGTGAGTGTCTGATGGATAACGAGGTACCTAAACAACTTAACCTGAGTAGTAATGGGATAACTAATGAAAGTGGCATCGGTGAGCCATATTCGCTATTTGGTTTTTCAGGCTCACTTGTGTCCGTAAGACCCCGTACTTGATTCCTGTTCCAAGAATATTCGCGCTATCCACATCCGGGAGGCTTATGGACCCCCCCTGAGCCAGAGCTTGATTCATTCTTATTTCTTGGGGCCACAAACTAGTTTGAGGTTTTATTTACGATCCTGTACCTATGCCATGCTTTACTGCTTTATTTTAAGATTGTGCGAGGAGCACACTGTACTGTTTAGGTCCGTGACCCGTTTACGCTGTGTCGACAAGCCATCACACTTTCGGGTTCCCGATCGTTACTGACCGGCTCCACAAACCTTGAGGCCGTCAGCTAAACTTCGGCTATGGTACCGTTGCGGGTAGCTCAATGGGGTGGCCCCTGAAATATTTCAATCCTGTGATCGCTTTGTCGTGGACTGTCTCGTTGGTTTTGATTTGGTTTTTCGAGGCATATCGAGTGTGTGTTGCTATTTGTGCACCCTGCTAGGTAAAACTTTGAAAGCCGTGTCCGCGGTTATGGACTTGGAGCACAGTTTCTCGATCATAGACAAGCATAACTAAAGTACCGCTTTTAAATTGACTAGACTAGGTACGACTAGTAAATAGTGCAACACTCATGGAATGGATAATAAAACTGCCAACGGATGGGGGGTTGTTCGTCCGCTTCCTCGTCGGTAAGCGAAGAGGAGGATGGATCTGTTAAGATTACCGTTATAACTGTCATAACTGTTGTTATTGGTTCACGGACATCCGTCTATCTCTGGTTAGGCGGATGGTTAGCGAGTATCTATAGAATTGCTAGGGTTTATCTTTTGCTGCAATTCGTCACCCCAGTTGTGTCCCCTTTAGAGGCATAAAGACTTGCTGAGTACCCCTAGGGTCTCACACGATAAATTATTGGTTCGATGAATGAGCACACTGCAAGATGGATCGGGTGGAAGAGACGATGTGGGCAACGATCATTCGTGTAGAGATTCCGGAATGGGGATCCGTGAGATCTGTATGGATGTGCTTATTTATGGGGCATCTTATGCCGATTTGCTTCTTGTCCGTTTCGGATTTTGTCTTCCGCTCGCTGATACTCTGTTGATTGATGTATGAGGAGATATCCTAAACTATTATATCTATCTAGGATATTTGGATCTTGCCGTATGGCGTTGCTATATTTCCTTTCTTTTTAGATGGAATGGCTCTGATGTACTATTGTATGGTGGCTTGCATACATACTCATTTGTGTATGTAGTTGATCCCTTTGCCTGCCGATTACGCCGCCCGTTCTTGTCCCGATGTTCGGAAATGGTTGGGACGGCCGAAAGGTCTACCTGTGAGTGGCATTTGGGCCCCACCGTACTATTTCAACCATTTCTGATCATCCAGGCTTGTACTAGGAGCGTAATTCACCGAGGTAGTTACACAGGTACAGGTGCGGCCGGATCTACTAGGTACGATCCGGGTTATACCAAGCTTACAAGAGAAGGAAGGTATCTCGCTGGTCAAAGGGTGACCACTGTACGTAGAGCGTGAGTGAAGCGGACAGAGGCCAGGACCACCGAGGCGTGGCCGACAAAGGTGACGAAGCCTGTGTCGGATGACGCGGGCGCCGTAGAGGCTCACGTAGCCTCTGCATGGATGACGCTGGGTTAAAGTGACCCGGTCGGCTTTCTATTTTGGGAGGAGGCATATTCCCTGGAATATGCCTCCACGTATGCCCTAATTGGAGACCTAGCCCCCCCTATATAAGGAGGGCTAGGGCCTCTGTAGAAGGGGTTGGGTTTTACTTGGTTGGTCTTAGACGAGTTGATCTTTAGAGGCTTATATTCTACGAGCAAGTTCCTGAGGGCTAGCTAGTGGTGAGAGTAAGAGAGTTCCTTCTTCCTCCTCTCCCCAATACAGCTCGAGGAGCACTTGTAATCTGTGGAAGTGAATCAAATACAAAGCTACTGTGTGTGTGGAATCACCACACTATCCCTCCCTGGATTCCCCTAGTGCATTTAGTCCCCACCTTTAGCCTATACATGGCATCTGCCGTGACACCACCACGGCAGTTGGCGCCACTGGGGCTTAGCGCTAGAAGGGGTGAAGATCCGGACGGGAAACCTCATCGGCACCGGCGAACGCATCGTCTCCGGGCTCGTTCAGCGCTTTGGAGCGCTGGACTTTGTCAGCGACAACGCTGGCTGCTTCGGCAAGCGTCCTCTTCCTCACAACGGCCTCTTTGTCAAGCTCGGCATGCACAAGATCTATGTTGCTGTCGATGTGTCATGCGTTCACCCGTGGCACGTCGTTGAAGGTGGCGAGCCACCCCTTAGCGTGGTTCACGGGGCGCGTATCACTCGCTCCCCGGACCGTGTCGAGGTGATGATGACTGCACCAGATGCAGGCGCAAGAAACGATCCGGCACCAGATCCGGAGATAACACCTAAGGCACCGAGGAAAAGTAGAGGTCCTCCACTAGAAAGGCCAGAGAATGTGCTGCAGCAGGCGATGGATAGCTTGGCAAACCCAGTAGCAGCAGCGGTAGATCCGGCTCAGGCACAGGCCGGGCTAGAGGAAACTAGGCAAAAAATACTAGAGGGTGCGAAAAAGAATGTCGCGGCTCAGCAGTCGTTGAACATGACACTGCGTGAGTACGCAAAGGCAAACAAAGTAGATGCTGTAAAAGTGAAGGGGAGAAACCTCATGAGTGAAATGAACAGAGAGGGTGATACTAGGATTGAGGAGTCAGAGAACTGTTTGTCCGTGGGGCTGCCGAAGTATAATACCCCGGTAAAAAACCTCAGAGCAGCATTAGAGGGTCTGACGGGTGAAGCCCGTCAGAGATAGCAAGATAGGGTCAATGAGTTGGTTCGGATCGCAAACAGGCAAAATGAGGAATTACTCAAGGCTAACCCGGAGAGAGATGGGGCCTCCGAGATCATACATTCGGTGGTGGGTAACCCGGAGAAATCCGCTGGAGCTGCATCGTCGCCTCGTGGCGGTCCTAGGAGAGAAGAAGTAGTATCCTCGACTAGGAGGAATAAGCAGATAGTCCTGTATGACCCGGCAAGGGCAGGGAAAGGAAAAGAAGTGCAGAGAAATGAGGATCGACGAAGTATGAGCCAAGATGAGGCTGGCCGAGTTAACCGCGACCAAGGCAATGCCGATCAAGGAAATGTTGTAAACGGTAATGCCGGACAGTGCAACTCGGCAGAAGCAGGACAACCGTAGCATCGGAATATGCGGCCGACGTATGCAACAGAGAGGTGCTCCACGAGAGCAAGACAGATATAATGATGATAATTCGGAAATGGTGAACGCGGGATACCCAAGGCCGGACTATCATGTGATAGGGTCAAGATTGGGAAGCAGGGATTTGATGCCTGATGATGCCAGGCTGAAACTAGATCGGCTGTATAGGTCGGAGCAAATTGAGTGTCAAGGTCCCCCGGGTCCTGCGTGTTTTGGGCCCCGGATCATGAAGGAACCTCCGGTACCTAACTTCTAGCTACCTAGAGGCACTAAGACGTATGACGGCAGCACTAAGCCGGAGGATTGGTTGATTAACTATGCTACGGTTGAAAAGATTGCTACAGGCAACTTGAGATGGGCTGTGAGATATGTACCCCAAATGTTGGAGGGGCTAGCGAGGGTATGGCTAAACAATTTGCCACCCGGAAGTATTAACTGTTGGATCGATTTTGAGGAAATGTTTGTCAGCAATTTCTCAAGTACGTATCAGAGGCCGAATAGGCCACAGACCCTAGGAATGTGCAAGTAGAAACCGAATGAGACGTACCGGGAGTTCTTAACCTGGTGTTGTACCATGCGAAACTCCTGTGAGGGTGTAATTGAGTCGCAGGCCATAGCATGGTTTGTGCAAGGGTGCAGATATGCAAGCATGTTGTGGCAAAGATTGCAAAGGGATATGCCAATTACATTGGCAGAGACAATCCAGATTGCTAATTCGTATGCTTTGGGTGATCCGACTCAACCTAGGCTCGTGTCAAACGAGTCAAACGAGGAATACTACTAGAGAGATGGAACCGGGTCATCCCGGAGGAATGATTACCGAGGTAAAAGAAGAGATGACAGACCGGATTACCGGTACAGTTCGCAACAAGTTGCTGCTGTGAATCAAGATCAACCCAGAGCAGGGGGAAATCAACGTCAGAAAACTGGAGGACAACAATGGACACCGAGAAATGATGGCAAGAAAACTTGGACACCAGAGCAGAAGAAACAGTGGCAAGGAAAGAAGGACCGTCCGAGGTATACTTATGAGTCAATGTTGGATCAGCCGTGTAAATTTCACACGCCAAATCCGAGTAACCCATCGGGTCATACAACAAGGCAGTGTGAGTGGATGCGCAAGATAGAACAAGGTGGTTTGGGGAATGCTTAGGCACCTCGGAATGATCAACCTCGGCAGGAGTTACCCTCGCAGCAATTGCTCTCCAGAGCGAACATGCAACAGTTAATGTTGCCTCCCCCTCCGCCGAGGTATGACAACCATGAGAGAAGGGATGCAGTGCATCAAGTGGAAGACCAGCATCAACCGGATCAGAGGTACCCCGGAAACAAGGGGAGGAATGAGTACAGAGAGCATCATCAGAGTTACTGTGTGTTTACCACAGAGGAAACAGATAGAAAGAGCTTGCAGCACCGACACATGGAGGTGAATGCGGTAATGCCCGCAGTGACGAGGTATATGCCATGGTCGGACCAGGAAATTACCTGGAGCATCAAAGATCACCCCAAGCTTATGCCAAGCCCCGGCTCATATGCGTTAGTGCTGGACCCAACATTCATAGGGCCAAATATCAATGTGAGATTCTCCAAGGTGCTAATTGACAATGGTAGTAGCATTAACATCATGTATGTGGACACGATGCGCAAGTTGGGTATCTCGGAGAACATGCTCCAGGCTACAAGGACAACTTTCCATGGCATTGTGCCAGGCATTTCTTGTGAGCCCATAGGCAAAGTCCGGGTTGACGTATTGTTCGGCACGCGAGATAACTGCCGAACTGAGAATTTGGAGTTTGAAGTGGTGAACTTAGAAAGTGCGTATCACGCATTACTCGGTAGACCAGCACTGAACAAGTTCATGGCAAGTTGCCACATCAGTTATCTGAAGATGAAGTTGCCTGGGCCAAATGGAGTGATTACCATAGCTGGAGATTTCTGACGTTCCATTGAGTGTGCGTCAGCCGGGTCTAACCTAGCCGAGTCACTCGTGATTGCGCAAGAGAAAACAAAGATACAGGAGGTGGCGGCGTTGGCTTAGTCCGCGCAACAATATATGCCGGTGTTGAGTAATCCACATGGTAGTGTCTCATTCCAAGCCACAAAAGATACAAAGAAAGTGCATGTTGATGACATGTTCCCAGAGCGCACCGTAACAATTGGTGCCGGGTTAAATGATAAATAGGAAAGCGAGCTCGTCAGCTTCCTCCGTGAGAACCGGGACATTTTTGCTTGGTCCACACAGGACTTGCAAGGTGTTCCAAGGGAGTTGGCCGAGCACTCTTTGAATGTGAGACCCGGAGCAAGGTCGGTGAAGCAACCTCTCCGCCGCTTCACCAAAGATAGGAGAAAAGTCATTGGAGATGAGATAGCTCGGTTACTAGCAGCTGGATTTATCATGGAAGTTCTTTACCCGGATTGGCTATCTAATCCGGTGTTGGTGGAGAAGAAAAAGGACGATCCGAATGTGGTAGTGGTTTGGCGCATGTGTATCGATTACACGAACCTGAATAAGGCGTGTCCAAAAGATCCATTCCCACTGCCAAGGATAGACAAAGTCATAGATTCTACTGCTGGGTGTGAGTTGTTGTTGTTCATTGATGCGTATTCTGGTTTCCACCAGATACCCCCTGAACCCAAGTGATCAAATAAAGACTGCGTTTATCACCCTGTATGGGGCTTATTGCTATCGCACCATGCCATTTGGTTTATGTAATGCAGGGGCAACGTACCAAAGATGTATGCAGAAATGTTTGCACCACCAAATTGGTCAAAATGTGCAGGTATATGTGGATGATGTTGTTATCAAGACCAAGGAAAGCAAAACGCTCCTTGACGATATCAGGCAGACATTCGCGAACCTAAGGAGGTTCCGAATGAAGCTTAACCCGGAAAAATGCACTTTTGGTGTCCCGGCTAGAAAATTACTCGGATTTCTCGTCTCCAGCCAAGGTATAGAAGTCAATCCAACTAAAATCCGGGCCATAGAGCGAATGGAACTGCCGAAGTGTCTTAACGATGTCCAGAAGTTCACTGGTTTCCTGGCATCTTTAAGTCGGTTTGTGTGTCGGTTGGGAGAAAAGGCACTACCTCTCTATCAACTCATGAAAAAGTCGGACAAGTTCATCTGGACGCCACAGGCCAATAAAGCCTTTATCCAATTAAAGAAGATGTTAGCCACTACACCAGTTTTGGCCTCTCCACTATCAAAGGAGCCAATGTTGCTCTATATAGCCGCAACCAACCGAGTTGTAAGTGCAGTAATTGTGGTAGAGCGCAACGAAGAGGGTAAGTCAGTGCAAAGGCCAGTGTATTATCTGAGCGAGGTATTATCAGCCTCAAAACAAAATTATCCGCACTATCAGAAACTGGCGTATGGTGTGTACATGTCGGCTAAGAAGCTAAAACACTATTTTGAGGAGCATCCCATCAAAGTAATATGTGAAGCTCCCATATCCGAGATAATGAGTAACAAGGATGCAAGTGGCAGGATTGCGAAATGGGCAATTGAGCTAGCCCCTTATGCGCCAAAATATGATAGAAGAGAAGTAATCAAGTCTCAGGCTGTGGCCGACTTTTTTGTGGACTGGGCCGAGGTGCAATATGATCCACCGCTACCAGATCCGAATTACTAGAGAATGCACTTTGACGGGTCAAAAACAAAAACCAGGTTAGGCGCCGGAGTTGTGCTTACCTCGCCAAAGAATGACAAGTTGAAGTATGTGCTACAGATCCATTTCGCAGCATCAAACAATGTCGCCAAATATGAGGCACTTGTGCACGGGCTCAAAGTGGCAAAAGAAATTGGGATACGTCAGATCCAATGCTTTGGCGACTCGGATTTGGTAGTTCAGCAAGTGTCAGGGCTGTGGGACGCTCTTGATCCAAACATGGCATTATACAGATTCCATGTGCAGAAAAAATCTGGTTATTTTGAGGGATGCAAGTTTCGCCATGTGCCCCGGGTGGAAAATGAGGGTGCCGACGTATTGTCGAAGCTCGGATCAACCCGACAAGCAATTACACTAGGTGTAGCATTAGAACACCTCAGAAAACCATCTATCAGGCCGTCCCCAGAAACCGACTCAATCTACGTCCCGGAAGATCCAGAGTCCGGAGCTGTACCCATGGACATTGACGTGGGAGATGGAACACGAAACCCGAGGACTGCCTCGACGAACCCGGGGACTGCCTTGGCAAACCCGAGGACTGCACAGCGTGATCCGGTTGAAGTTATGCCGGTGGATCAGATGGAAGTTGACAAGGATGTGTTCCCTGTACGAGCAATACCAACTTGGGCACTACCTATATTTCAATTCCTGAAAGATGGAACCTTACCCGCTGAGGAGGTGTTGTCCAGGCAAACTCAGAGGAGAGCAAAGGCATACACGATCATCAATTCCGAGCTATACAAAAGGAGTGTGGCCAATGTCCTCCAACGATGCGTTGACCCGGAAGAAGGGCTTGACATCCTCCGAGATATACATCAAGGGGAATGTGGGCATCATGCCTCGTCCAGAGCCTTGGTAGCAAAAGCTTTCCGGCATGGATTCTACTGGCCAAGTGCCTTAGAACAAGAAGAGGACTTGGTAAGAAAATGCAATGGTTGTCAGAGGTATGCTACAAAGACACATATGCCAATGTCGGAGCTCAAGACCATACCAATCACCTAGCCATTTGCCGTATGGTGTTTGGACATGGTTAGCCCGTTCAAACCAGCGAGGGGAAATATGACTCACATTTTGGTCATGGTTGATAAATTTACGAAGTGGATTGAAGTAAAGCCAATAAGAAAATGTGATGGAGCTACGGCCGTGACATTTCTCAAAGACATCATCTTGAGATACGGTTATCCTCACAGTATCATAACAAATAATGGCACAAATTTTGCTGAAGGAGCATTTGCGTGATTCTACCGAGATAAGAAGATCCGGCTGGACGTTGCCTTGGTAGCCCATCCTGCATCGAACGGACAAGTGGAAAGATCCAACAGATTAGTATTATCCGGGATAAAACCCCGGCTCATTGAGCCACTACAAAGATCAGCGGGGTGCTGGATAGAAGAACTACTAGCAGTACTGTGGAGTTTAAGAACAACTCCGAATCGATCAACAGGCTATACGCCATTCTTTCTGGTATATGGGGCAGAGGCTGTATTACCAGCTGACATAGAGCATGACTCGCCTAGGGTCACCCAATACACAGAAGTCGAAGTGCAAGAAGCCCGGCAAAATGATGTTGATCTGCTGCAAAAAGCGAGAGAATTGGCATTGTCCAGATCCGCCATATATCAGCAAAATCTTCGACGCTATCATAGCCGGAAAGTAAACCCCCGAGTCTTCCGGGAAGGTGATCTGGTACTCCAGTTGGTACAATGTACTGCTGGCATGCACAAGTTATCCCCCCCATGGGAAGGGACATTCATTGTGAGCAAAGCATTGCACAATGACTCTTATTATCTTATCGATGCAAAACCATAGGAGAAAAACAAGGCGGACAGGTCCGGTGAGGAATCTAAGCATCCATGGAATGTAGCTCTACTTCGTCCTTTCTACACTTAGCAGAGAAGTGTATGTATCCGAATCTCTCATATGTCGGTGTGTATGCCGACAATGAGCCTATCAATGAAATGTGGGCACCTCGAGCAGTAACTCGGGGAATGCCTTGAAAATATTTGTTGTCTTCCGTATTTATTATTTAGACGTCGGCTGGCATAAGTTTTTCTACTTAAGCCAGATTAGTAGTGTGTGAGCACCAAGAACCCAACTCTTCGACTTGCTGCTGTCCAACAAGATTTGGCTTCATGGCAAGCAAGAGAACAAGTTTGGAATTGCGTAGCACATGAAAAACAACTAAGGAAAGGAACTTAATCGAGCCGACGTTTGTTTTTCGGACTAACCTTATGTTTAATTTCGATTTATTATGCTGAATTATTTTGAGCTAATCCTAAGGTTTCCAAGTATTGTTAAGACAATTTTTGAAGCTCGGACTCGTAAGTCATAAAACCAAACCAAGGTAGACACGAGCCGAGCCAAGAGATTGGATGAACAAGAAAATGAAACTCGGGGACTACGCCCAAGTCAATCCAGCATAAAAACTTAGTAGCAAAATATCACTTGTGTGCTTGATACAATTGCACCCGGCATACCGGGGATCTGATGAAATTTAAAGTGTTTATAACCAAGGAGCAGCAGGAGGAGGTAATTCGGCGCCAGCAGGTGCAGCCCCAGCCTCGGCTTCAGAGTCATCTGCGTCTTCCTCGATGTCTGAGCCTTCGTCCTCTTTGTCCTCATCCGAATCATCTTCAACGTTTTCAGCATTTTCATCGTCGGCGGCATCTAGGAAGCTTGGTCCCTCATTCCATTGATGAATGGGGGCGTATTGGATGAGGCTATAGGCGCAAGCCTTGCGCCGAGCTACCCAATCCGGGTTAGTGGACCACCTTGATCCGGTGCGTATGCGCTCGAGGAGTTTGAGGTCAATCTTCTCGTACCACGTAAGCACGTAGTGAAGAACGATCTCAGCTCCAGCGCGTCCAGCCGATTCTCTCCAGAGATCGAGCTGAGTCTCGCACTCCATGAGTTTGGCAAAAAGAACAACGACACTCTCTGGAGTATTTTCTTCAGGCCAAAAGACGTTGAAGATCCGAACTACTACGTCCAAGATGTCCTTGCCGTAGTTCTTCACAATCTCGACACGAGAGGACAATCTGACCAGCGAGTCCTCCATGTCATATGGAATTTCTCCAGCGCCAGGGGCAATTGGGGTACCCCTCTTCTGGCGGAACTTGGCGACAGCGGTAGTTGCAACAACATTGCCCTCTAGAAATTTGTCTGAAAACGAGACATGTGAAATAAGTGAGAAGGGTTGACCCGGAGAGATTCATGACAATTGAAGAGAAAAGGAACTTATGAGAAATGTGGCTGTGGATCCGGGTTAGCTCCTTGGTACACTTTTCACGCCTCTCCCGGAGTTGAACAAGCTCAGCATTCGCCGATTCAAGTTTAGAGTCGGCCTCCTTCAGCAATTCTTGGTCCTTGGCAATCTAGAGGTTGAGGTGCTCGCGCTCTTCAGTAAAGTCCTGGCCAGCTTTTTGAAGTTCGGATTGGTGCTGTGCCTTCAGCTTCTTCATGTCCGCCTTAAGCTTAGCAATTTCATCATCTTTGGTTCGGAGGACGGCGAGCTCATCATCTTTCTTCTTGAGTTCAGCTTGATGATGCCCTGCTTGTTCGAGAAAATGCAGCATCATATCAGGCACGGGCACACTATCTTCAAGAGACGCTGAAATAGTTTGTTGACCCGGCAAAGCCGAGGTATGAATGTTTGCCGAGCCAAGGAGAAAAGGAGATAGAGAGCATAACAAGGTTGAGCAAGAATAACTTACCCTTTATCTGGTCCAAGTTTTTCCTCATGATGGTATTCTCAGCCTCCACCCCAGCTGTGAAATCCGAATGATGGATTAGTTCGGTGGAAAAAGAGGAAGAAAAACGGAAAAATGCCAAGGAAGATACTTACCCCTTTTATCGTGTTCAGCGATAAGCACAGTATGTTTCGCACACAGCATTTTGTGAGTATCCAAGAGACACTGAAACTCAGCACTCTGGCGATTGGTGTTCACCGAAAAAAGTACAAAAAGATAGCTTAGTCTTGTGCATATTCGAAGTGTACAAAATCCAGGCCAAGTGGAACTTAACCCGGCTCTAGGTGTGTGCATATTCGAAGTGTACAAATTCCGGGCCAAGTGGAACTTAACCCGGCTCTAGGTGTGTGCATATTCGAAGTGTACAAAATCCGGGCCAAGTGGAACTTAACCCGGCTCTAGGTGTGTGCATATTCGAAGTGTACAAGATCCGGGCCAAGTGGAACTTAACCCGGCTCTAGGTGTGTGCATATTCGAAGTGTACAAAATCTGGGCCAAGTGGAACTTAACCCGGCTCTAGGTGTGTGCATATTTGAAGTGTACAAAATCCGGGCCAAGTGGAACTTAACCCGGCTCTAGGTGTGTGCATATTCGAAGTTTACAAAATCCAGGCCAAGTGGAACTTAACCCGGCTCTAGGTGTGTGCATATTCGAAGTGTACAAGATCTGGGCCAAGTGGAACTTAACCCGGCTCTAGGTGTGTGCATATTCGAAGTGTACAAAATCCGGGCCAAGTGGAACTTAACCCGGCTCTAGGTGTGTGCATATTCAAAGTGTACAAGATCCGGGCCAAGTGGAACTTAACCCGGCTCTAGGTGTGTGCATATTCGAAGTGTACAAGATCCGGGCCAAGTGGAACTTAACCCGGCTCTAGGTGTGTGCATATTCGAAGTTATCAAGGAGCTACGTTAGTTTTCTAAGGAGCATCCGGCCGAGTAACAAGTTACTCCCCCGGAGGCTCGGGGACTAATGGCTATATCACTAATATCTACAACATGTTAAGGAAAAGACGAAGTAACATACCTCCATCATCCGACCTGCAAGATTAATTGCCTTGGCTGCAGTATTCATCTACGCAGCGAATTCGGCGGGACCGAACTTCTCTGGGAGATCGTCATTGTGGACGAACTCTGCCTTGTTCCAGTTGTTCACAAACTCGATCAAGGTTGGAGGATATCGCTCGCCGCTGAGCATGTGGGGCGCCACTAGACCCTTGGCATGCGCTTCCCTTCTCTCAACCTGGGCAACAACAGGGATGGTGTGCAAAACAAGTTGCGCATCAGCTGGCTCGGCAGGGGCGTCCTTCGGCAGTGGAGTCTTCCTCGTGAGCATGGGCGCAAGTGTACGCTGTCCAGCCTCGATTGACGCTGCCCTGGTGGCGTCAGGAGCCTTTTTGCCCTTGGGCTGCTGCTGAGAAGTTGAAGTTGCTGCAGCTAATTTGCCCTTGGGAGCCGCCTTGGTGCTAGCTTTGGTACTGCTGGTATCTTCTCGCCGAGCCTTGGAATACTCAGGCGAGGCAGAAGGACTTGGTGCTACTGATGGTGCTTTTGCTATTGCTGGGGCTGATGATGATGCTGGTCTTTGTGGTGGCGGAGGTGCTGTGGGTAACTCGGATGAAGCTAGTTGTGGCGGAGCCGAAGTGGTGGTTGCTGCTGCCTCGGCAGAGCCAGTCTCCCCTGCTCCGAGGTTGCCCTCCTCTTGACGAGGTGGGATGGAACCCGGAGCAGCCACTGAACCCTCCTGAATGGGGCTCAACGGGCGTGAGTCGTCGCCACGAGGGGGAGAAGGGCTATGTCGGAGCGGAGAAGCAATACCGGATCCGCTCTGGGGAACCTCTACCGCGGCCCTGCCGAATCAAATCATAAATGATGAGAAACTATAACAAAGGAAGAACAAATAAATAGCAAAGGGAGAAGTGGCTTACTCATCCAAGGTCAGAGGCTCTTTGGGCTTCCGAGCCCTCCGGGTTGTGGCCTTGGTTACAGGCTTGGTGGCAGTTTTGTCCTCGGACTTCTTTCGCCTTTTAGCTGGCTGAGAAGGTCCGGAGGAAGATGCAGATGCAGCTCCCCTCTTCTTCTTCGGTGCGACTGGGACAGGCTCACCCACGGTAAGGGGAGGGTCTTCATGGATCTGCCCACCGGGGTTATCTGATGCCGGAAAAGCATAAGAAAGGGGGACAACATCAAATGCCTCCATCACCTCAATGTCCGAATACTCTTCATCGTCGGGCCAATCTCTAATGGAAGAGAGTTTACCGGTGGCTCGCTTGGTCGCATCGACCATCGGAAGGAACATCTCCTGATCCGGTTCCTCTTTGTCTGAGGTATCCCGGTCAGGCGCCCATTTGAGGGAAGGCTCGGTGCCATCCTCGAGGGTCTGCTGAAGAAACATCTAAGGGAAAGAAAAGGCAACAGGATTAAACATACAACAAAAACCAACAGGAAAAAGGTTTGGGGCACGAGACTTACTGTAGGGGGAAGCCTATCTCGGCAGAAGTGTTCGATCCCCCACGTCCACTCAGAAGAGAAGTCCTTGTGGGTGGTGAAGAGGGCCTTGACCCGGCGGTAGATCTCGGTGTTATTTAACTCGAACGAGGAGGTCCGGTTGGGGTCGCGGCCCCAGCTCATGTGATCGAGTTTATGCGTGCGTTTCTGAAGGGGGGAGATCCGGTTGCGGACGAATGTGATCATGGTGTCCTCATTGCGCAATCCGAGATCCTTCAGCTCCTGGAACCTCTTGTTAACTTGGTTCGCCAGAACAGTGGGCTTTTTGGGGATCTTGTCCCATAGATCCAGATTAGGAGGACCCAGAGTGTAGGGGCACAGCCGGATCAAATCTTCAGATGTGCTGTTCCGGACGTAGAAGAAAGTCCGGGCCCAACCCTTACACGAGTCAAGCCCCGTAACTCGGGGAAAGATAGACTGTTTACGGGGGGGAGATAGACGCAACACCGAACTGCGTAAGCTGCCTGTCCTCCGGGTCAAGTTCTATGTTCAGAATCACATTTCAGCGAAGGCCAAAGAACCGGATCCAGAGCTCCTTCGTGGGCCATAGTCCGGCGTAGCCCTTGATGGTGGAAGCGAAGGCAGAGAGAGACGTGATGGCGTTAGCCGGAAGATGGTGCGGCTGAAGCTCATATGTATCGAGCCAGTCGTGGAAAAAATCACTAACTGGGAGACCAAACCCGCGTTGGAAGTGAGATAGAAACACCACATACTCACCCGGATTGGGTGAGGGGGCAAGCTTAGCGGCAGCGAGGCGTGTGGTGACACCCTCCGGGATGCGATGCGTCTGACCCGATCAGCCAGTCATCTGGCAAACCAGATCCAGCCCAGCGCGATCGGTGTTCGCCGCGTCTTCCTCCATCTCCTGCTCTGCAACGGCGAGCTCCTCCTCTGTCATCTCAAGATCACTATCCTCACTAACGCTAGCAGCGGTGGGAGGCAGTGGCCGGGATTGGCGAGTACCCGTGGTGGAGGAGATGCGCGAAGATGGCGGCAACGCTGTTGCGCGTGGAAGCAGTGCAGCGGCGGCGCTGCTACTCAGATGCGGTGGCGGCGGCATTGTCACTAGAGAGGAAGAAGAAGAAGCAGAGGCAGAGGGGCGCGGAAGTGGGGAAAGAACCCAAGGGGCGCACCCCTCCCCTATTTAACCACTCCCTTGAGGGGTAGTGGGATCGCGCTGTGCGGGCGGGCCACATGGTGTGGCCGTGTACAACCCGGATCAACCAATCTGCAGCGAGCCACATGAAAGTCCACAGGGCACAGGAGATCCCATGACGTGACGTTATGTTGCAGTTAACGAGGAGGCAGGCACGATGTGACATGTGCTACAGTAATAACTGACAATTACTGCGGCGGTTACTGGCACAGGCCCTTAAAATGAGGCAAACGTGATGATTAACCTCCACGTGGCGAAGCATACAAGAGAAGGAAGAATGATCCGGATGAATATGAGGTGACCCGGCCAGCGAGTGAAAACTCGGAATGTGCCAAGGGAAAGTAAACCTATGAAAATCCGGACTATGAGGTAACTCGAAAAGAGAACCAAAGGCTCGATAAAATTGACCCTGCTGTGGCCTTAGCGGCTAAGGCAGCTAAGACCACACCAGCTTCGAGGACTAATGTTGGGGGGATACCCCCGGTAGGGTCACGCCGGGGTATAAAGGCCGAGTTAGCCGAGGTACGGCAAGGTCAAAGCAGATGCTGGCCGAGTCACCTCAAGGCAGGACGAATCATGGGGTAACCCGGACCAGGGGATGTCCACCTAACTGGGTATCAGCCGACTTATATCGTAAGTCGGTGAGATGTATCTAACCTGTATGCAGGTACAGGTGCGGACGGATCTACTAGGTACGATCCGGGTTATACCAAGCTTACAAGAGAAGGAAGGTATCTCGCTGGTCAAAGGGTGACCACTGTATGTAGAGCGTGAGCGAAGCGGATAGAAGCCAGGACCACCGAGGCGTGGCCGACAAAGGTGATGAAGCCTGTGTCGGATGACGCGGGCGCCGCAGAGGCTCACGTAGCCTCTGCATGGATGACGCTGGGTTAAAGTGACCCGGTCGGCTTGCTATTTTGGGAGGAGGCATAGTCCCTGGAATATGCCTCCACGTATGCCCTAATTGAGACCTAGCCCCCCTATTTAAGGAGGGCTAGGGCCTCTGTAGAAGGGGTTGGGTTTTACTTGGTTGGTCTTAGACAAGTTGATCTTTAGAGGCTTATATTCTATGAGCAAGTTCCTGAGGGCTAGCTAGTGGTGAGAGTAAGAGAGTTCCTTCTTCCTCCTCTCCCCAATACAGCTCGAGGAGCACTTGTAATCTGTGGAAGTGAATCAAATACAAAGCTACTATGTGTGCAATCACCACACTATCCCTCCCTGGATTCCCCTAGTGCATTTAGTCCCCACCTTTAGCCTATACATGGCATCTGCTGTGACACCACCACGACAACCATTGACGTTAAACTTAATGTTATTCCTAATTTGAGTTATTAAGGACCGGTTCCTTAATTAACTTCTATTCTGAAACCCTTTTAAGAATCCCTTAAGGAATACTACATAATATCATAATACACTTATTATCAACTTCTACACCTTATAAATCATTATTTATCGATACTTGCGCTTTTATTCTTAACATACTTAAGAATCACTCCTATAAGCTCCCACTCAAAATATGTTCCTACCATATTTGGGTATGAGTCAGTACTCTTACTCAAAATATGTTCCTACATATTTGAATTTGAGACTTATATTACTCCCACTCAAAAATATGTCATTCACATATTGTTTTAGGAAGACTTTTATAGCTCCCTCTCATTTTCATGCAAATTGCATATCCACTCACTATTTTGAACAATTTCAAAATCCTTTGATCAAATATCAAACTTGGAGTTTTACTATGAGATACTAGTACTTTTACTAGTTTTAAATCCACTAGACATTTAGCACACTTGAATCAAATTCATTTGAATTCATCCAATACTTGACAAATTGTGCTTTTGTCATTCACCCCCTTGTCCACTATGGCTTTGCAGTCATTTGGGAAAATCCAAGTAACCCCTTTTACTTGTGAGATTCAGCAACGAATTGCTTTCTAATCTCAAGTGAATTTTGCTTTGGGATTTCTCATAATTCCAGTTACCATTATTTCCTTAGCAGTTCCTAGGTATGTCATATTCCAAGAACCATGCCAAATGATTCATAAATGTCTCCATACAAGATATGGGTTACATTTTGAATCCTACTTTACGTAGTGAAAACATCAGTGGGAAAAATACAATGATCATTATCATTGATTCTTTCCTTTGTGAAGAGAATCGTTCAGGAACATTTTCCGTTGCGCTTATCAACACTCTGATGCAGGGTTTTGAATCCTCATCGTGTTTTTCACTATCTTCCAATTTGCTCCATAATTGAGAAATATCACTAAAAGTGAGCTTTCTCAAGAATGCACCAAAATCCAAGCAATACTAGTTTTGCTTCTCTTTCGGTTTCAGCTATGGATTTCGCATTCAAAGTTTCCAATGAATACTCTACAAGGACTTATTCGCTATTGTTTTGGTTATATCAAATAACCTTAAAACTTTTACGACGATCCATACTCGATATGGAGCCTCTTTCAGGAACTCAAATGGTTCACTATATATTCTAATTGAGTGCTAAGTATTTCTTAACTAATGGTCTCTACATCTACACTACAACGATTTATTTGGTGCCATCTATTTACCCACTTTGATATCTAATATCACATTGTGATGCTTTGCATTTTGACATTTCAAAACGCTTTGCATTTCATAATTACTTTTATGCCAATCTTATAAAGTCGAATTCCATTACTATTTATCAAATCATAGCAATTGGATTCTTATTTATCTTTATTCCCTTTGTTGATGAATCACTTTGATCATATCAAATAATTTCATACTCATGTTTCTTTTGGTAAATTTCTTTACACATTTAAACAATCATATAATGATCATTACCATATTTGTTAAAACACAATACATCGAATATGTATTTACTTTTAACAATTCATTAAACACTTTGTATTCAAGTAATACATGGTGTTCAAGTTATTTTGCCGAACTTAGGCATGAATTATATATGACAAGAAATCGAATGTCTTTCACATATTATCAACATAACTTTGAATTTAAACAATGGTTTTCATTCATTAATGAATATATCATTAAGTTGGGTATTTTAAGGCATTTCAATATTTTACAAATGTTCATGCATTATCAATTAGTTTAAAACAACAAGGATAATTCACATATAATCAAATAGGATATGAACACAAATAGAAATCATTCATAAAAGTACAACAACTGTTTGTTACAAACTCATCTGAATAACCGTATCACAAAGTGTGAGACACACTGAAGAAGTTCAAAATATTTTGATTACAATAACTATCCAAAACATAAACTAAGTGATAAATGTCGAGGGAGAGTGTCGTCGGCCATCATCATCATGCTCGCCATCAACACGCAATGTCACCTCCTCTCCAGCAAGCACCTCTCATGCAGAAGAACCTGTTTTCAGCAAAACAGAACAAGTATCAAATATACTTAACACTTCAAATGTGTTGCAAGATTATAACATTTATAAAATTGTATATCAAATATATACCTTTGTCATTGATGACCTCTCTGGTGATTGGTTCAACCTTTACATTCCTAAAACGTAATATGAACTCTTGGAAATCCAATGTTTCTGTATCACCACTCATGATGCTACTCCGGACATGTCCTTCGTAGATGGGAGGCAACGATCGAAGCAGTACACCTATCGCAAACGGATCATCCATCCAGTAATCCACGAAGTGAACCGGTCTCATGTGTGCATCAAGTATGCGCCCCAAGTGACCCTTCAGACATGTGTGCTGCTCCATCTGTATGGAAAGGAACTCTCCAAGCAGCTCGTGCTTCCACATGGGCACATGGCCTATGAACTCTGCTCTCAACTGATCCACCATTGAATATGGATCAAGATCACCCATGAGCGGATGGAGTTCATCCACCATCCCGTAACGCATTATTATCTGAATGTAGGTGGACATCTCTTGATGATAGTAGCGATCTGCCAGCTCTTGTGGGGTCTCATAGTGGTCTGGCTCAGTCAAATCCATCATGCGGCGTATGTAGTCTACCACATGATTCCTTGTAAGGAGGTCATTCAGGCGCATGAGCCAACTAGGGAAGTTGGATCCATCAAGTCTAAGTTTCTCACCCTTTACCCATTCCTCACTAACAAAGTAAGCTTCACGGTGAGCCATCTCTACATTTATAATTGCAAAAAGAATTTAGACTAAGTTTATAATTAAATGAGTTAATAATAACTCCACTTAGAAACATCTATCCCCATAAGGGTTCCTAGTGATAACACGACCCCTATCAGCCACATCTCCCCCAATCGTCACGACCATCAATGTGGTTTCAAGGGTGGACGCTAAACGTCGGTCACATCATTCATGCGACTCGTGCTCGATATTTCGACCATCCGTGTTCTGAGGCCACGCTTCTATGGCCTGCTAGGCTCGCCAACTCAACCTTAGTGTATTCGCTGTGCAACATGGCTTACACCCACTTTATGCGAATGTAGATATGTCTGACACCCATGCCTGTACCATGGATCGCCTCATACCGAAGAACTTTCTTGGTGGTCACACTAAGGGGGAACACAATCATTGGTAATTTTAACAGTGATCATCTTATTAGGGTACCGTCGAGTATCTAATACTAGCACACAATAAGATATACAAACAATAAATTGAATGTAAATGCAATGTGATATGGTCCTTCACGTCATGATCTCCATTCGTCGTCACCGTTCTTACCTACGAACTTTCCGCACAACGCTGATCAAGTAGTTGTCTCTACTACACCCCTTTCGGGCCCTCCATTGCAAATGGCATACCAACTAATGCAAGAGAGACAGACACCCCCCTAAGCCACTTTATACGGTACTAGGCGTATGTCAAGCGTGGACCAGTCTCGCGAATGAACGTGTAAAGTCGGTTGGGGGCCGCTTCATCAAGCATTACTACGGTATACACAAGTACACGTGGGAGGGTAACAACTAAAAGATCAATGCCCACACGCTACATCTCGTGTGTTCTACCCGTACTAGCATTACTACGCATAGATCTAGCTCTGATACCACTGTAGGGGTTCCGCGCATGAAAACAATAAATTTTTACCCTACGCCCCTGAACCTCTGATGCTGCCAGGACCTATCTATTATTAAAATAGTAACGGGAGGGGATTTTCGCGAACTTACCCTTGAAGATCGAAAATCATTGTCAACGCTGATGATAGCGTGGTTGATGTAGACGAGCCGAAGCCGACCTCAAGGTCGTGATGAAGTCCTTGCGCTCCAACGGCTCCAATAACTTGAGTGACTCAAGTGCGACACCTCGCGGGGAGTTACACACGTCCGATGCCTGACGATGACCCCCGCTTCCCCGATCCAGCAGCAGTTGCGGAAGTAGAGCTCCTGGATCCGAATCCCATAGCGCGACGGCGCTCTGCGTTGAAGATGTCTCTCGTTCGTGTAGTCTGAACTTGGGACCACGGTCACAAGAGAGAGAGAATAAATCAATTGGAGGTCCTCCCAAAAGTGAGAAGACCTTTATTGATTATTGTGTGTCTTTAGCTGGCCAAATACCACCACTATATATAGGGGGAGGGGAAGTACTACCTCCCTCAAAGTCCCGGGGTGGGACTAAAGGAGAGGAGGGGGATGGGCAGCCGCCGGCCGGCCCTAGTGAGCCCCGCGCGCGGGGGGGGGGGGGCTAGGATCAGTCGGCCACCCATTACCCCTTCTCCCTCTCTCCTTTCCCTAATGGGCCCTCTCTCCTCCGGGAATTGGCTCATTAAGCCTTTTGACCTTTTAAATTGATTTTATCTTTATTAAATAATTATGAATAAATGATTAAATCAATATTTAACATTCATTTACATATTATTCAACCTCCATGGCTATGGAACACTTCCACCTCCACTCCGGACATCCTCTGGACTTACCGAAACCCTTCCGGTTTT
This sequence comes from Avena insularis, assembly GCA_023614405.1. Taxonomy (NCBI): domain Eukaryota; kingdom Viridiplantae; phylum Streptophyta; class Magnoliopsida; order Poales; family Poaceae; genus Avena; species Avena insularis. The sequence continues at coordinate 255,831,511 of CM042690.1, read as the reverse complement.
CTCTCTACAATTCTTTGGCAATTCTACCGATCCTATAAACACTCTCTAAGCATCATCAAGCCCTTAAGCGTGATACCCCATAGTTCGGGAACACTCCAGACATGGTCGGGACACTCCCGCACCAATGATCAACAGAGGGACCTGGATGACCATGTGACCCCTGTGCGTTCCACGAAGATCTTTCATCGTTTGAACCGGGACAGTCGTGTCTTATTCCCTTTGTCTCTCGATACTTGCATTGCCCGAGATCTGATCAATGACATCACCATGTCATGTTCAATCTCGTTACCGAACAATGCTACTTGACTCGTTCTGACAAGTGATATCCCTGTGATCAAATCACACACTGCATAGCTATTGGATATAACCTCTCCGAGTGGGCCCTTGAGTATCTTCCCATCACATGGACAGACAAATCCCGCTCTTGACATATATTGCCTCTAAGGTTTCCTCTGAGTACCTAAACACACCTTTATAACCACTGTATTACCAAGTGGCGCTTGATGCTATCTAAGCACTCTCGGGAGACAGTGATTGATATAGCCTCACGATCTAAGGAATAGTCTATGAGGATCCATTTCTAATCATCGTAACTTGAACTTCATGACATGATCGGGTCACGATGTTTAGGTTGGGTATTGGTTCATCATCTCATTCTCAGAATGAGTTAACTCCATTTCCAACTGGCATAAATGCCACATGATCAGGAAACATGATCATCTGTTGACAAATGAACCAGTGACTAGAGTTTCACTAGGAACCCCTGGTTGTTTGTATATCACACGTGTATTGATATTTCCACTCAATACAGTTATAGCATGATATAAAACTTAATCATAAACTATATGAAATATGATAGTAGTCCTTATAACTATTTGTCTCTAGGGCATATTTCCAACACGTCCCTCGCTCCAGCAAAGCAACGGAAGCAGCAACTCCTTTCTAGATAAAGCCATCGGGAGCATGTATCTCGCTAATCCGAGACCATGGGGAATAACTAGAGGGGGAGAGAGATCCTTCACGAGGAGGTGTGTGTTGTGAGGAGGACAGGGGGACCTTTTATAGGGAAGAGGAAGTGAATCCAAAGGCCATGGCATGGCAGCCATGGTGGTGCCCCTACCTCTTCCATCATTCATGTGGTGGATGCTCCACTCACATAAATATGCCTCCACTCACACTTCCACTCACATGCATTAAATTTCCACCAAATTTAATGCAAGCTCTCATTAAATAAAACTATTTTATTTATTTTATTCAGAATTTTTTTAATTACTTTAATTAACAAACATTCACATAAAACCCCCTACAACATTTTAATATCACATACAGAACTAGTTTCTGCAATTTCACCCGAAACAATTCCGGTTTCCATCGAAATGATTCCAGCGCTTTCTTAAATCTTTATCTGAAACATATTTGCTCCAAATTGTGTTGGTATCCCTTAAGTGTGTCACCATACGGTTCGCGAATAATGCATACATGATCGAGATCCCTCTCCAATCAATAATCAGTAGCGGGACCTAGAGATCCGTACTGACTCCCACATATTCAACGATGACTCTTGTGATCATGTGAACCTTTAACATCGTAACTAAAACCCTTTGTCTTGCGATATATTACATGTCCGAGATTTGATCATCGGTATCCAAATACCTAGTTTGATCTCGTTACCGACATGCACTCTTTTCTCATTCTCGTGATATAACATTCTAGTGATCACATCACTTGCTTGGAAGGCATTTCAATCTGATATCACCAAGAGGGCCCTGAGTATATCTATCCGTCATCGGGATGGACAAATCCCACTCTTCATCCATGAGCCTCTACATAACACCTTCGTAGCACTGAACTCACCTTTATAGTCATCCTGTTACGGTGTGATGTTTGATGTTATCAAGATACTCTTCCGGTGTTAGTGATTAACATGATCTCATGGTCTAAGGACTAGGATTACTTCGTATGATGTTATAGAAATATAAACATAATGACTTTGATCGTAATGCTATACTTTGGATGAATGTTCATCACATCATTCCACCAATGTTGTGACCTCGTCATTAACAACATCCAATGTCCATGATCAGGAAACCTTCATCATCTTGTTAATCAACGAGTTAGTTTATATGAGAGGCATTATTAGGAACTTTGTATTTTGTTTATTAAACACACATGTATTAATGTTTCCAACTAATACTATTATAACATGCAAAATAAACATTTATCATACACATGGAATAACATAATAACCACTTTATTATTGCCTCTCGGGCATATTCCCTTCAGTCTCCCACTTGCACTAGAGTCAATAATCTAGTTTATAAACTTGTATATATATAACACCTAGGTGTTGAATATACGCGTTTGCTAGTGGTTAACATAATCTCCGGATCTGACACTTTCAGGTCCGTGTGTATTTGCATGTCTTTCCGTCTCTACGGATCACTCATTCTCTAATGAGATGGCATTGTATAAATTTAGTCCTTTTGTGAGACCTTTAGTTCCTTTGGGTTAAATCATGTCAATAGTATCGTTGTACAATATATCTTCATTGTATTATCCCATTATGAACCACACCTAGTTTGATAACAAACTACTTGACACAAATGCCCTCCTTTGCTGCTACTATGGCAGTCATATACTTAGCCTTTTGTTGTAGTATCCGTCACAATGTCTTAACTTTGGAACTCATCCAAATCCATCATGGAATTTCCTTTCCATAATATTGTGCCACCCATAGTTTAAATTGAGATAAATTTAATTTGTATATTGTGACACACTAGTATCAATGTAACATATTACAATGAACTATTTTCAACTATTTGTCACTTATAAATGATATATTCTTAGTTCTTTCAAAGCTCATAAGAATATCTTTACTATCGTCCAATGATCATCTTATGAATCATTCTGGTATATGCTCATAACATTTAGAGCATTGGATATATCTGGATATGTACATATCATGGTATTATTGATCAAAATCTTCATGTGATTTTACTCACCAAGTGTTGAAACACTTGAATCTTGATACAATCCTTTCTATGCAGCAAGAATCTTTCTTGTTGTTTCCATATTGAATCCTTTTCAATATCTCATATATGTACGTCAGGCAGAACCATATTAGCGCCTCAATCTATCCATATAGATATTAATGCCGAATATTCCGGTTTTGCCCAAGTCTTTCATCAAAATCTAATTTTAATGAAATTCTTAACCCGTGTCAATAAAAGATACATCATTTCCAATCAACAATATGTACTCTACATAATGTATTGGAAATTTGTCTCAGCACTCCCACTTAATTTCTTGCAAATGCAAGCATCTTCATCGTCTCCGACGAAATTAAACTCCTTTAACATTTTCATCACGGTGAAGATTCCAACTCCGCTATGCTCACTTCAACTATTGAAGTTTGCATGCCCTTTTAGCACCCTTTGAATTAACAAAACTCTTTAGACCGTGTCTTGTACGCGTCCTAGGTAACCATTCTATTAGAAGAACATTGTTTTGTTTGTTAAACTACCATATACAAAATTATATGTAGTGGTTGCTAGATTAATTTGTCAAGACTAAATATCGCTATGAAAGGTCAAATCTTGTCATATCCAACTCCTTGAACATAGTCGTAAATTCCTTTCCGACATGTCAATTATTTCATAGATGTCAAACATCCATGTCTTTTCTTTATAGATCCAAACATGACCGATAGGTTTCATGCCTTTTCAAAGGGTCTTCCAAGTTCAAAAGCTTGATTTCTCGTGTATGGAAACTATCACGGATTTTTATGACTTCTAGTCATTCTATGGAGTCAGGGCTCATCATCGCTTCTTTGCGTGCAGTCGGTTCATTATTGTCAAAAAAATAATGACTTTTTTTATCAAATCTCACTATTTGATTGTTACCCGATGCATATGGTTCAAATAGGAACTCTAATCTCCAAGATCACAACCTTTGTAATCACGGGATCCATGAGCATTGTGGCTGCCACCAGAATACTTTCCAGCGCTACGCTACCTAGCACATATAGATAAGGTTCAATAACCTTATCAAAGTTCTATTGTCCTCCCACTTAACTTTTCGTGAAAAATTCTTTCTCAAGAAACTTAACGTTCCAAGTGACAAACTCCTTTGTTCTCTGTGTTATGGAGGAATACCCAACAAATTCTTTGGGATAACCTACAAAGACATGCTTATCCGACTTTGGTTGTAAACATTTTACTTATGCATAGCATACCAAAATATTAATAAAAGACAACTCGGGTTTTATCCCAAACCATAATTCATATGGTGTCATTTCAACGGATCACGATGGTGCTCTTTTCAGTGTAAAAGCGGTAGTCTCTAAAGCTTTAATCTTTAAAACATAATGGCAGTTTTATAAATGACACCTTTGATCATTCCATGTCAAACAAGGTTCGATTTGATCTCTCAAACATACCATACTCTTGTGGTTTATCGGGAAATGAAAATTTCATGGAACAATTTCTGAAATCTCAGGTGTTTTGCTAAACCTGTAACTCAAATACTTTCCTTTATGATCAAATCATAAACTCTTTTATTTTCTTGTTACAATGATTTTCCAGTTCATCTTGAAACTCTTTGAACAATTTTCAAATGTTTCATACTTCTTCCTTATTGAGTAAATATATAGATATATTCACTCAAATTTCCGAAGAAAGCATATGAAGTCGAAAGATGCATCGCGCATGGCTACATATAATGGACTATGCACATCATCATGCACAATTTCCAATAAGTTAGTCATCCGTTCCTCTTTGGCCTATGAATGGAGTTTCAATTATCTCGAGGAAAGTTTCACAAGCGTCATTTGATCAAAATCATAGACTCCAAAAATCCATCAAAATGGAGTTTCTTCATGTTCTCTTTCCAATATAATTTAAATGGCGGTGTCACTTCGTAAGTGATCTTTCAATCATTTGTCTTGCGACATTTTAGCATTAGTTTTTATGGATCTGATTTCTTCATCTAGACTTGTAAAAGTTCATCCATCTTTTATGGAATATGGTAATTATTTGAACAACTATTGTTCTCATTATACCGGAGAAAAATAACAATTATTTAAACAAATCTTGAAGGCAAGCTCTGATGTTAACGAGAAATACAATAACACGTTATTTGTTTTTGATGAACATCATCACATATTCTTTTGCTAGTTACTTAGGCCATTGTAGTTCATGAATTGCGTTGTTCTGTATGATATTTCATACCAACCAATTCGGTATCCAATACCCAAGAACCACATTGTTTAACAAGCAAAAAATATAACCATAACATGTATATCATCTATATACCTTAGCTAGACATTACCAGTATTTTATTTTCTGCCAAATATTTTATAGATTCTCTTTCAACATTTCCTTTTCCTTTTAAAAGAATCTATCAATATCAATAGTGGCGCCATACATATGACACATAGTCCAAAGCATGTATAGTAAAATACTAATACCTTTGGACTTGCACTTTGAAGTAGATCACCATCATCAAATGTTTGGTGTTCTTTCAAAAATCCATACTTTAGTAATCTTTTAGTGTAATAAACATTTTACTTACATCTTCTATTCATCATTATCGTGACAACTTTCATTATCAAGCTACTATGGCTTATAAGGATGAATTGTGAGTATAATATCAGTTCCTAAAACCTTTTCGGGTGATTAGGACATCTAGCGTCTCCAACCTTCACAAATTCTCTTACAATGTGAGAACATGTATTTTGCCAAATTATACTCTATCATATTGAAACCATAAGCATTATTTCAGATATCAAAATATCTTCCACACATGATGGCTTCTGAAACAATTCTTTTAGCTCCTAGATAACCTCGATATTAAAAATAACTTTTGAATATCAAGAATCATGGAGGCAAACATGATACTTTAGATACTAACATTGGAATTCTTACTCTCGATTTAATATTACTTATTAAACTTCATGGAGTAAATAGAGTTTGCTGAAAGTTTGCAATAGGACTTCTAAAATTGACATTCAAAACAATACGATACCAGTTCATAAAGTAAATATCAAGAATTCTATAGTTATATTATCTCAATTTAAACTAAGCATAAGGTAGTAAACAGATGTCAATGACTACAACAAATTATGCAAATTCACTCTGATTTAGTTTATGACAAATTGAGTTTGACTAATCCAAATTAGAAATAAACTCCCACTCAAAAACGACATCCGTCGTGTCTTTTTGGTGATTACATGAACCAAATCCACTACACCAAGTTCGATCATCGCGTGAGTCGGTGTAGCTTCAAAGGCGAGCATCAATATGGGCATCATATCAACTATATGACTCACACATAACCTTTTGGTCCGTGTTCCAAGGCCATGTCTGTACATGCTAGACTCGCCAAGGAAGAACCTTAGTACTCGCGTGTGTAAAACTGTCTTACACCCGAAATATGATCGTGGATTCAAGTACACCCGATCATCACGTGATGTCTTGAAGCGGTGAAACATAAATGGTGCATACTTAAGGGAGAACACATTTTTATCTTGATATCTAAATGAGGGATCATCTTATAATCCTACTAAAACACCAAACTAGCAATATAAAATGCAAACATCATATGTGTAAAGTAGAATGATATGGTCTATGCATTTGATCACTATCATGTGCATCGTGGTATGATCTCTATCATTCCTTTGTGTGTAAGGCCAAGGTGTATGGAACTTACACATTAAGTGTGTTGTAAGGGTATCTAGTAGACATCAATGTAGAACATTACCATATCATGACACTAGCCCAACAACAATCTGAACTAGACGCCTCTAATTTATCCATTGCAAGTTTTATGTGGCTTAGGGCTTTCGGAGATAGAACCGGTCTTACCTACGAACATGGAACCACAACGATGATAACTAAGTTATTAGAAACTCAATGTAAATCAGATATTAACTATAGTAGGAGAGATAGACGCCCGCTAGCCACTTATGCAAAACTAGTTGCATGTCAGTCGTGGAACCGGTCTCATGTGCGAGGACATGTAAAGTTAGTCCGGGCCGCTTCATCCTACTATGGCACCAATATCCAAAATACATAAAAGAAGAAATAACATGATCATCATCACCCACATATGAACATATGTGTACTACATGGGCAAAGCACCTACGCATAGATTAGGCTCTGATACCACTGTTGGGTTCGTAGCATAGAAAACAAAAAAATTCCTACGATGGGAACTATATGCCAAGATCTATCTATTAGATACAAGCAACGGGTGGATATACATCCATAGAGAACTTACCCTCAAAGACAACAAAGCTTTGTTAACAAGATGGAACTCGTGGATGATGTAGTCGTACACTTGCAGATCTCAAGATCATGATGAAGTCCAACAAGTGCAGCAGGTCCAGCTCCAGCACGTCCATTAGATCCAGCTCCAGCAAGTCCAGCACCACCAAGTCCAACACCTTAAAGCAGCGATGCATCCGTGATCGCACACATATCTGGTACCCCGACAACCTCCGTCCCTCGCTCCAGCAAAGCAGCGGAAGCTGCAACTCCTTTCCAGATAAAGCCACCGGGAACATGTATCTCGCTAATCCGAGACCATGGGGAATAACTAGAGGGGGAGAGAGATCCTTCACGAGGAGGTGTGTGTTGTGAGGAGGAGAGGGGGGCCTTTTATAGGGAAGAGGGGGCATCCAAAGTCCATGGTGTGGCAGCCATGGTGGTGCCCCCACCTCTTCCATCATTCATGTGGTGGATGCTCCACTCACATAAATATGCCTCCACTCTCACTTCTACTCACATGCATTAAATTTCCACCAAATTTAATGCAAGCTCTCATTAAATAAAACTATTTTATTTATTTTATTCAGAATTTTGTTAATTACTTTAATTAACAAACATTCACATAAAACCCTCTACAACATTTCAATGTCACATGCAGAACCAGTTTCTGTAATTTCACCTGAAACAATTCTGGTTTCCATCAAAATGATTCCAGCGCTTTCTTAAATCTTTATATGAAACATATCTGATCCAAATGGTGTTGGTATCCCTTAAGTGTGTCACCATATGGTTCACGAATAATGCAGACATGATCGAGATCCCTCTCCAATTAATAATCAGCAGCGGGACCTGGAGGTCCGTACTGACTCCCACATATTCAACAATGACTCTTGTGATCGTGTGAACCTTTAAGATCGTAACTAAATCCTTTTGTCTCACGATATATTACATGTCCGAGATTTGATCATCGTTATCCAAATACCTAGTTTGATCTCGTTACCAACATGCACTCTTTTCTCATTCCTGTGATATAACATTCTAGTGATCACATCACTTGCTTGCAAGCTATTTCAATGTGATATCACCGAGAGGGCCGCGAGTATATCTATCCGTCATCGGGATGGACAAATCCCACTCTAGATCCATGGGCCTCTACATAACATCTTCGTAGCACTAAACCCACCTTTATAGTCACATGTTACAGTGTGACATTTGATGTTATCAAGATACTCTTCTGGTGTTAGTGATTAACCTGATCTCATGGTCTAAGGACTAGGATTACTTCGTATGATGTTATAGAAATATAAACATAATGACTTTGATCGTAATGCTATACTTTGGATGAATGTTCATCACATCATTCCACCAATGTTGTGACCTCATCATTAACAACATCCAATGTCAATGATCAGGAAACCTTGATCGTCTTGTTAATCAGTGAGCTAGTTTATATGAGAGGCATTACTAGGAACTTTGTATTTTGTTTATTAAACACACATGTATTAACATTTCCAATTAATACACATACAACATGCAAAATAAACATCTATCATAAACATGGAATAAGATAATAACCACTTTATTATTGCCTCTCGAGCATATTCCCTTCATATTCTTAGCAAGAAGTTGAATCTTTCCAAACTCTCAATCGTTCTCGATACATTGACTACCTGGTGGTGCATCAACTAAAAAGATTATCGCAAGGTGTGAAGTTAATTTCGAAACACAACTAAAATTTCAAAACACGGTGAGTCATAGTCTCTTTGATTGTTTTCAAAACACGGTCAAATTTCAAGGCATCCATATTCTTAGCAAGAAGTTGAATCTTTCCAAACAACTCTCACTCGTTATAGATACATTGACTGCCTAGTGGGTCCATTGAAAAGATTATCGCAAAGTGTGAAGTTAATTTTGAAACATAGCCAAAATTTCAAAACACGCTGAGTCATAGTCTCTTTGGTTATTTTCAAAACACGATAAAATTTCTAGGCATGCATATTCTTAGCAAGAAGTTGAATCTTTCCAAACTCTCACTCATCTCGATACATTGACTTCCTAGTAGTGGGTCCACTGAACAGATTTTCGCAAGCTGTGAATTTAATTTCGAAACACGCGCAAAATTTCAAAACAAGCTGAGTCATAGTCTCTTTGATTGTTTTCAAAACACGGTCTAATTTCTAGGCATGCATATTCTTAGCAAGAAGTTGAATCTTTCCAAACTCTCACTCGTTCTCGATACATTGACTGCCTGGTGGTGGGTCCTCTTAACAGATTATCGCAAGGTGTGAAGTTAATTTTAAAACACAGCCAAAATTTCAAAACACAGTGAGTTAGAGTCTCTTTGATTGATTCCAAAACACGGTCAAATTTTGAGGCATGCATATTCTTAGCAAGTTGAATCTTGCCAAACAACTCTCACTCGTTCTCTATACATTGACTACCTGGTTGGTCCACTGAACAGATTATCGCAAAGTGTGAAGTTAATATCGAAACACAGCGAAAATTTCAAAACACAGTGAGTCATAGTCTCTTTGGTTGTTTTCAAAACACGGACAAATTTCAAGGCATGCATATTCTTAGCAAGAAATTGAATCTTTCCAAACTCTCACTCGTCTCGATACATTGACTTCCTCATAGTGGGTCCACTACACATCTTTTCGCAAGTTCTAAAGTTAATTTCGAAACACGGGCAAAATTTCAAAACACTCTGAGTCATAGTCTCTTTGATTGTTTTCAAAACATGGTCAAATTTCTAGGCATGCATATCCTTATCAAGAAGTTGAATCTTTCCAAACTATCACTCATTCTCGATACATTGACTGCCTGGTGGTGGGTCCACTAAATAGATTATCGCAAGGTGTGAAGTTAATTTTGAATAGGGTCAAATTTCTAGGCATGCATATTCTTAGCAAGAAGTTGAATCTTTCCAAACTCTCACTCGGTCTCGATACATTGACTGCCTGGTGGTGGGTCCACTTAACATATTATCACAAGGTGTGAAGTTAATTTCGAAACAAAACCAAATTTCAAAACACAGTGAGTCATAGCCTCTTTGATTATTTTCAAAACACGATCAAATTTCTAGGCATGCATATTCTTAGCAAGAAGTTGAATCTTGCCAAACAACTCTCACTTGTTTTCTATACATTGACTGCATGGTGGGTCCACTGAACAGATTATCGCAAGGTATGAAGTTAATTTCGAAACACAGCCAAAATTTCAAAATACGGTGAGTCATAGTCTCTTTGGGTGTTTTCAAAACACGGTCAAATTTCTAGGCATGCATATTCTTAGCAAGAAGTTGAATCTTTCCAAACTATCACTCGTCTCGATACATTGACTACATGCTCTCCCTCTACAATTTGACATTTTGAGGCTTTTATGATGCTTTTTATAATTAGGAGGCTACGCGCCATGCCAAGAACTGAAGAGTGAGAAGAGACGAGCAGAGAGAAGAAACTCACTGAGAAATAGTAGTAGAGAGTAGCGAAATGAATAGCCTTGGCTGTGTGGTTAGGCAGCGAGGCTTTATCCAATCGCTAGGCATCGGGGCCCACCTGGGATGTGCATTTGAGCACCTGTGTCTCTAGCGTCTCCCTAGGTACCGTGGTATGATGACAGCTACATCTTAGCAGTACAGGACTGCAGTACACTACTAAAGTCTTACTTCATGAATCAGTGAGCAGGAGTACTCGAGTACTACTCCGTACTACTAGAACCCTACAACCACCGCTGCTCGCCTCCCGCCGCCCTAGGAGTAGTAAAAAGCCGCAAATATCCACCGCCGCCGGCCACCCACCACCCGCAGATGCCTTCCTACTGGAGTAGTAGTATAGTAAAAAGAAGACATATGTATTACTATTGGAGTACTGGTAGTACAACTCGAGTATAAAAATACATATACTCCGTATTACTGGGGTACTAGTTCAAATGTACTACTACTAGTACTCTGTATCTGTACAAACTTTAACCACAAGAAAGAAATGGAGAAGAGAAACGAGTCTGCCATGCCGAGAAAGAAAGAGCCAGAAGAGACAATAGATAGAATAAAATGCAGATGGTGTTGAAGACATGCATGTAGTCCTCGTTCTATCCCCCGCAACACTATACACTTTGCGCCAGGCCCCAGGTTTCTCTATCTCTCTCTAGGTGTAGACCTTCTCCGTTTCCAAAAAAAGGTGTAGACCTTCTTACCACTCACGCGGGTAGGATCTATTTGTCTGGTAAAGTACTGTATAGGGTAATAACTAACTGATTTACTCTCACCTGTCAACTTTTTGCAACCTTCGTTCAAAAAAACTCAATGCTTCATAAAAATTCTGGACTACGGGCACTACATCGGCGAGCCGAGCTTCCAGGGAACCACTCCAATGCTAGGAGCGTCGGCGGATGACACCAAGATCTAGCCGGTGGTGGGAAAACACGAGCTAGCGCTGATAACTGTTCTATGCCCCCATGAAGGCTGCCTAACCATGGTCGCCTACCATGAGCTTGACAACCACAAGGCTGCGTGCCCGTACAGCCCATGCGGCTGCATAGAGGTCGGCTACATATTCACCGCCTAGCCGGTCGAGCTCCTTTTGCACCTCAACAACGTCCACAAGGTACAAGTGCATAGTCCATCGTACGACCAACCCATGGAGTGTATAGTAACGATGTCGTTACCGTCCTTTCTGCTATCAATTGTCCTCCTCTATAGTGATGACCCTACCGTGTTCAGCCTCATCATCGGCGAGCTAGGCCAGGCCGCCGTTGTTTCCTTGGTGTGTGTCAGGGCGGCCTCGTGCTCATGGCCCCGGTACAGGGTGAAGCTATGCGCGACTGGCCCATAGTCGCCGACGGACTTCTCGACGGACACCCTTAATAGGGTCATTGAGCCGACAAGCTGCGCATCGCCTGATAGTGTTAGCCTCGAATGGACAGTACCGGATGATCAAGGTGTTGCCACGGTACATTACCACGGCTGATGGACAGTATCAGATGATCAAGGTGTTGTCTTTCATCGTTTGCATCGACATGATGAGTTGATCTTAATCTTCGTCTAAGTGATCCTAATGCGATGCTAATGATGTATTACTAGTTAATTTAGTTGTAGATAAGTACAGCTCGTTTACTAGTTAATGTAGTAGTAGTTGGAGGCAGGGTCTCTTATGGCACTAGGAAGGGTGTATTTTGGCTGTAAACTATCTTTGCTGCTAATGTTTATATTTTGGATTTTAAGTGTTTTGAAATTGTTCAACTACTACTCCACGTGCCCACTGCTAGGGGGACTAAGATCAACATCCCCCTATTTCTACCATCCAACATTCATCTGATGGACAAAAGTGATCCAAAGCAACGTAGAAAAGAAAACACCTCACACTTACGCCTCAGTCTTCAACTATGTTTAATATTTTAGACACTAGACAATAAAAACATTTTGTCAGTCATTAGTTCAAATATATGCATATATTTATTAAAAATTACAGACATATAATTTTACCAAATTTGCATAAATTAATTTTCATACTTTTGTCCGCACACTATATATAATAGTAGTAAGATAAGAAATGAAATACTATCAATAGTATCTTCTCGATGCTAAAATGGAAATGAAGATGCAACGTCTGACAATGTTGGGATTCGAGTCTTGATCCAACGGTCAATATTCAAAGTTATTCTTACGCTATACAATGCTAAGAAAAAAGAAGAGAAACATGTGTTTTGACACCTTTGAATACAAAAAAATACTCTAGCTTCTTCACAATGTTTATTGGCCTATGGTGTATGAACATTCCTGGTTTTGACCCGAACAGCCAAGGTCATGACCATATTTACATCATATATAGTTTATGATACAGTTCCCGCATGTGGTAGATTCGTGCATCTTATTCAACAAGATCTACTGAAAGTGAGTAGTGCACTGTTTTCTTTTGTTAACCAAGTATACTAGTCTTACCATTACCACTATCTTAACACTATATGTTGTACAAAAAACTTTGAATATTAGTTGTTGGATCAAGACTCATGAATCCCAACATTTCCAGCCGTTGGATCTTCTTTTCCATTCTAGCATCTAGAAGATTCTATTGATAGTCTTCATCACAATGAAATTCTATATGCACAAACCTCAAAACACACTTCTCCATCATTCTAGAATCTTCCCCCTTGTTTCTATAGACCATGTTACCAAAATTTTCAAGTATTTGACTTTAGGGTCCTTTGTGCTAAATGTATGGACTTGAATGTATTTTTCATTTTTTGAGGTCCTTAGTGTAACATGTACACATCCACTTACCGTGTTAATTAATTAAAGAATCTCGATCCCTCGGGACATATACCGTAGTCAAAACTAGTATGAAGAGTATCGCTCTGTGAGCTGCTCTCTCGAGAAGGAGCCGTACCCGACTATTTACCTTGCTTGGTTTTATGGTCCATTGTGCTAAACGTATGAACCTCAATGTAATTTCCTTTTTTTATGTCCTTGGTGTAAAATGTACTCCCACCATCTATTTAAAATTCTAACCAAAAAGTGTAAGTGGTGAAATTTAAACGAATTTAAGCTTACTTGTCAACGAGTATGAACATTCTTGGATTTCAAGCCGAATGACCAAGGTCAAGGCCATATCAACATCATACTTTATGTTGATGACCCCATATCAGCGAATTTGCATGGCAACAAATTTAGCCATATTTTGAAACAATCGAATAAGAAGTAGTATGAAGAGTTTGACTTAGATCAGCTGATCTCTCGAGAAGTAGCCAAACCAGAAAAGTTTTCCTTTTAGGGTCCTTTGTTCTAAATGTATGGACCTTGATGTAATAATTTTCCTTTTTAGGTCCTTGATGTAAAATGTACTCCCACCGACCGTGTAAAATGTTAACCTAAAAGTTAGTGGTGAAATTTAAACGAATTTAATCTTAATTGTCAACGAGTATGAACATTCTTAGATTTCAAGTCGAATGACCAAGGTCAAGGCCATATCAACATCATACTTTATGATGATTATCCCATGTTAGAGAATTTGCATGGCAACAGATCTGGGCATGTTTTGAAAACAATCGAAGAGGAAGTAGTATTAAGAGTTTGGCTCAGATCAGCTGATCACTCGAGAATGAGCCGAACCAATTTTTCTTCTTTTAGGGTCCTTTATGCTAAATGTATATGGACCTCGATGTAATTTTTACTTTTTTGAGGTTCCTAATCTAAAATGTACTCCGATCGACCGTGTAAAGTTTTAACCTAAAAGTAAGTGGTGAAATTTAAATGAATTTAAGCTTAGTTGTCAACGAGTATGAACCATTCTTGTATTTCAAGACGAATGACCAAGGTCAAGGCCATATCTATATCATACTTTATGCTGATGATCCCATATCCAATAATTTGCATGTAGACAAATTTGGCCATATTTTGAAAACAATCGTAGATGAAGTAGTATGAAGAGTATGGCTCGATCAGCTACTCTCTAAAGAAGAGCAGAACCGGACTATTTTCCTTGCTTAATTTTAGGGTCCTTTTTTGCTAAATGTATGGACCTCGATGTAATTTCCCCCTTTTGTTAGGTCTAAAAGTGTAAGTGGTGAAATTTAGACGATTTTAATACTACTTGTCAATGAGTATGAGCATTCTTGGATTTCAAGCCGAACGACCAAGGTCAAGGCCATATCGACATAATACTTTGTGCTGATGATCCCATGTTAGAGAATTTGCATGGCAACAGATCTGGCCATGTTTTGAAAACAATCGAAGAGGAAGTAGTATTAAGAGTTTGGCTCAGATTAGTTGATCTCTCGAGAATGAGTCGAACCAATTTTTTTCTTTTAGGGTCCTTTATGCTAAATGTATATGGACCTCGATGTAAATTTCACTTTTTTGAGGTCCCTGATGTAAAATGTACTCCAATCGACCATGTAAAGTTCTAACCTAAAAGTAAGTGGTGAAATTTAAATGAATTTAAGCTTAGTTGTTGACGAGTATGAACCATTCTTGTATTTCAAGACGAACGACCAAGGTCAAGGCCATATCTACATCATACTTTATGCTGATGATCCCATATCCAAGAATTTGCATGCCGAAAAATTTGGCCATATTTTGAAAACAATCGAAGATGAAGTAGTATGAAGAGTGTGGCTCGATCAGCTACTCTCTCGAGAAGGAGCCGAACCCGACTATTTTTATTGCTTAATTGTAGGGTCCTTTGTGCTAAATATATGGACCTCATTGTAATTTCCCCCTTTTTAGGTCCTTGTTGTAAAATCTACTCCCACCGACCGTGTAAAATTCTAACCTAAAAGTAAGTGGTGAAATTTAAATGAATTTCAGCTTATAGTAGTCAACGAGTATGAACATTCTTGGATTTCAAGCCGAACGACCAAAAGGTCAAGGCCATATCTCTACATCATACTTTATTCTGATGATCGAGTACCCAAGAATTTGCATGGTGACTGACGAGGTTTTAACTCATCAATGCCCATTGTTATGGGCTTGGGTTTTGGAGAAGGAGGGAGCGCTGGAAGTCTCGATCGACTAGCAAACAAGCACACAG
Source organism: Avena insularis (assembly GCA_023614405.1). NCBI lineage: Eukaryota > Viridiplantae > Streptophyta > Magnoliopsida > Poales > Poaceae > Avena > Avena insularis. Next base: position 255,815,718 of record CM042690.1, on the reverse strand, counting down.
GGACGCAAGGTTTACCCAGGTTCAGGCCTCGTAGAGGACCCTACTCCTGCTTGTCTGCTCTTGATTGATGATGATCCGAAGGATTACAATGTCGCCGTTGGCAGTGGATGTGCAGATTGGATATGGCGGGTGTTGTCTAGATCTGTTGTCTATTGTGGCGATCTATTGTAGGAGTCACGATGTCTAGATCTATTATGTCGTAGCGTGTCCTCCTCGTTGGACCCTCCTAGCCTTTATATATGTGGAGGCTAGGTCTCAGGTACCAATACGAGTTAGTTACAAGTTAGATTAGAACTCTAGTTTTGAGCTTTCCTTGTCTTGTACGTTTGGGAGTCCGTGTCCATATGGGATACATACCAGTCGAACCGTCATAGGCGTCATGGACCTTGGCAATTTGTCGAGTGGGCCTTCCATCGAGCCGCATCAGGTAGGCTGTAGTCGAGTGCCTGTTGGTCATACCCATGTCAGTAGCCCCCGAGTATCCATACGAATCGTAGATTCGGGTGGAGACTCAGAAATCTTGATCTATGCATTAGGATGTCAGAGTCGACAATTGTGTCGAGTGCGAAGCACTCCACTCGAAAGTTCATCGGGTCAGTCGAATTTATAGTAGTTCATAGGGATGATGGTAAACGTGCCGGGTGCGCTCGACGGATTGGGACCAGTTAATTCCTCTAGGGAAAAAACAACGCCACCTACTCAAACTCGAGTCCTCGGACTCGAATTCAAAAATTTGCTGGTGTAGTTCGACTCATGCCGCGGAGGTCTTATAGAGTTCGAATCCTAGTGTATAAGTGTGAGCACTCGACGCGTCCTCCAAGGCATATTCATCGTACCTGTAGGTACGGATTATTTCTGGTAGAGTGCAGCAGATGCGTTGCCAGGCCTTATTCAGGTCTTATCTTCACGCTGTAAGCGCGGCATCCGATTTTTTTTGTCATCGCGGAGATGATTCGGGTGGCCCAAGAGATGTAATCTCTTTGCAGGGAAAATATGAGGCGGAGTCACCATAGCATTCGAGTGTGGATGTTATCGACACACAAAACGATGTACAAATAATCATAGGGTGCGTGACCAGCGCTCCCTATGGGAGTAGCCCCCGAGTGCCTGGTTGAGTCGAACACTCAGGCAGGGACTAAAAACTTTTTGTGACTGTTGTCGTCTTTTGCTTGTTTCAGTCGAATATGCTTTCAGCGCTCCCTATGGGAGTAACCCGAAGCCCACAATCGAATCGTAGATTCGAGTGAAGGGTTTTCATAATGTTTGGATATCTTCACAAATTTCTTAGGGTGCGCAGCCAGCGCTCCCTATGGGAGTAGCCCCCGAGTCCTTAGTCGAATCGTGGATTCGAGTGAGGATTCAGAGCATGTCACTCGAGGATCTTGTATATGCACATTCAGCGCTTCAGTTTGGAGTAGCCCCCGAGTGTCTGGCGGAGTCGTAGACTCGGGCAGAGACCCGAGTCTTATATCTTGCAGACGCAGTCGACAATCACACGAGGAGAAACCGCTAACCCGGAAGTGCATCGGGTTTGCCTGTCATGCATAAGGATCTTGAATCGAAGACGCAGTTGGAGTCGACACAGTCACTTCTGTCGGGTGCGTCGCTAGCACCGCGTCTTTGTAGCATCAAGCGATGCATCCATCCGAGGAGGAACTCGACTCGGGCCTTGAGTGTGTTGGGGATCGGTGCAGAAAACAAAAAATTTCCTACGTTGAAACCCCCAAAACTAGCCTAGGGTCTATCTATGTAGTAATGCGGTAACAGCCGAGGCATAGAGAATACATACCCTTGTCGACCGTACGCGGTTAACGTTCTGCGGGGAACGTGGTTGATGTAGTCGTACTCGAAGCCGACCTGAAGGTCGCGAAGCTCCTCGCAGGTCACCCCTTGCTCCTTCTTGATCTTCATCATCTTCATCATGCAACATCTCCGGTTCACGAAATTTAAGCGCCCCAAGTGTTGCGCCTCGTGTCTTCGTACACATCCGGTGCACGATGAGACCTTCGGCTCCCCGATCCCGCTGGGAGTGCGGAAGTTGATATTCGGCTAGGAATCCATGCAGCGCAACGGCGTACTGCAGTTGTGCCTCGATCGCACAACCCATACTTGGGGCCATGTTCACGAGGTAGAGAGAGACGGATGGAGAAAGTCATCCAAAGGACTTCTCAAATTGTGTATTTGGTGTGTTTAATCCCACCCATGGGCACCCCTTTATATAGGCGGAGGGGGTGTGCCCTCCCCATTGGGTTAGCCATGTGGGACTAATACTAAAGGAAAAAGTCAGCAGAAATTCGGACTGCCAAATGGGCCAAATTAGCTCAGCCCAATAGACAAAACAGAAATCAGAGTAAAAAGAAAGAGTCAGCGGCCGGTGGGTGGGCGGCCTGCCCCATGCTGACCTAAGCGGCAACTTCAGCCGGTGCCGGGTGGGCCGGCGCTCACCCGCGGCCCAGCAGCCACCGGCCAGCCCGGGTGGGCTGGATGCCCTGGCGGCCCGGCTCGGCGAGGGGAGGGGAGAGGCAGCCCGGGGTGGGCCGTCCGCCCGTCCGCGGCCCACTGGCGACCCCGCGCGACGCGCGGTTATCCGTCGTCCGCACGGCCAGCAGTCCGATGCTTGCCCTTAGTGGGCCGCCTGGCCCACATCAGCTGTCTATTCTTTTCCTTTTTCCTTTTTCTTTTCTGCAGTTTTATTTCTAGGCTATTTCCCTCCGGGATATAGCCTAATATAAAAGTTGACTTTATAAATCTTAATTTAAATATTATTTATAATATATTAATTCATAATTAACATATAAGAAATATATATTTAAATTCCCATTTATCCGAAAACACTTTTCGAGGCTTTTCCTTTATTCTTTCTCCGAACAACTTCGGATCTCTCCGCAGAACGATTCCGGCTTTCTCTCTTTCTCTACTGTGATTCCGTCTTACGAATGATCGCTCTCATCATACCCTTAAGTGTATCCTCTCACGGCTCGGGAATGCTCTAGACATGATCTGTATCAATGATCAACAGAGGGGCCAGGGATGTCCATGTGACCCCTATGCATTCATGATGACAATGTCGTTTGAACCGTCTAAATGTAGCATCCTCTTCCTTTTGTTTCTCGATACAACTTGTCCGAGATCCGATCACTGGTATCCCATACCTTGTTCAATCTCGTTCACAACAAGTTTTGTTTTCTTGTTACCGTGATATTACATCCCCGTGACCTAGTCACATGTTGCAACATTTATAGATGTAATCTCACCAAGTCGGCCGTATGTATCTTTACCCGTCATGTGGGTGAACAAATCCCAGTCTTGCAGTCACATGTCATCTACTGTTCCTTCGGAATACCCAACATACACCTTTATAGTCACCGCATTACCAGATGACGTTTGATGCAGTCAAAGCAACCTAGGGAAACAGTGAGTAATATGAGCTCACGGTGTAAGGAGAAGGAGTCTAGGTATAGCTGTTGCAACAATGAACTATATGACTTGATAGTGCTGCAATACTTCGAGGAATGTCCAACCACATCATTCTCCAATGACATGATCTCGTTGTCAGTCGGCATAAATGCCCATGATCTTAAAACCCAGATCATCTTCGTGACCAACGAACTAGTATGAATAGAGGCTACTAGGGACTTGGTTGTTTCATACCACACCTGTACCAATGTTTCTACTTGGCATAGTTATAGCACAATATGAAACTATTATAAACTAATTGAGATATGACAATAAAAACCTATTTATTATTTGCCTCTAGGGCATATCTCCTTCAGTCTCCCACTTGCACTAGAGTATAAATAATCCAGCTTGCATTTTACTCGTATAAACCATATACCATATGCGTTTACAGATCATGCATGCTCATGGGAAACGTCATGTCCATGTTCTGTTTTACCAGATCATTATGTCTTTTGCAAATCGTTAATGTCTTCCTAATTTTTACATTCACACCATTATCTTATAATGGGTCGAAGTATTTGTTTGGCAACAAAGTGAGACTTTTGTTTCTAGTGTTTATGATGACGGTCGTTTTTCACTGTTGTCATCTAAACTTGAAAACACACTTTGCTATCCTTTGTGTATATACTATAGTCATGGCAGTAGAACAAGGCCGGATTCCAGGAGCTTACAGTGACGTTAGATCAACCTCGAGGGCTTTCTCATGGGCACTGGGCCCTGAGACACATCATTCTACGTTAAAAGCAAACTAGCCCCGCCATAACATTATATATCACATCAGATGTAGCCTTTATACTTCTATATCTATGTAGATCCTAGTGCATGAAATGCATCTATGCCACTTACATTGCTTCTTGCTATTTAAGTACAAACTTAATTATGGTTAGTGATCAACTCAGGAATCACTTAAAGACATGTTCTTACAGTTAAGACCTAGTCCTTCCAACCAGAACCTTGGGTCACTTTATGTCGAGTATACAACATGGTTATGTGGAAGAACCTATGACTGAGGCATAGGAGATGCAACACATCTCTTTCTTTCAACCATAGTTGCAATACTAACTCAATGCTTCATACAGTAAGAACTTCTTTCTTACCTCGTTCTATTCTGAACTTCTTCAGAATCTTGTCTTAGGACATTTTGAACATCTTTCAGAATCAAGTCCAGGAAGCATTCGACATTCAATGTTTATTAAACTCACCAATCTATCTCGATAGATCTTATTCTTTAATAACTTCAACTTCATCCTTATTAATCTAACTTAAATATTATTAACACCGATCACATCATTCACATATGTCGTCCACATATTCCAGAATGATTTCACGCTCCCACTCAAATATGACATTCATGTTTGAGATCTAGGGATTTCACTTAGCTCCCACTCAAAATATGTCAGCTACATATTATGAATTAGCCAAGCTGATTGCTCCCACTCAAAACCAGGTCCTCTCGATAATCTTGGACATTCCAAAATTCTTTGATCATTATCAATTTGAGAATTCCACTAACGAGATTTCAATGACCATTCATTTCTCGTACTTAGGTCCATCACACTTCTTTGTATTTTGTAGGTATGTCTTGTTCAAAACATGACAAGTAAATCAACAATATAATTCCATGAACTTGCAGAATATATAGTTGAATCCTACTTTCTTTAGTAAAAGTATTCGATGAAACTTTATGATCATTATCAATAGTTTCTCCTCCATTTGTAGAGTTTGGTTTCATGAAACAAATTCCGCTGCGCCACTCAACAATCCAGAGGTAAGGTCAAATACCTTGTTTTTGATCTTTTACTTTCTTCCACCTGTATCTTCATCTAGACATATTAACTTTGGACAACAACAGGTTTGCCCCTTTCGTGGAAGATGCATTCATAGTTTCCTAAGAATGCTTTTACAAAGACTTGTTTATTCGCCATGATTTCGACTTGTCGAAATCTCCAGAAACTCGAACGTGCCATAACACTTATGGTGTTGTTTCCACGAATCTTTAGATGTTCCTTTGTATTTCAAATGAGTGTTCTGCTTATTTCGATCTCTAACTCTAAACGTAACTATAACCCCTATAAGAGATAATATGATATCATATGTATCTAATACAAAAAAATTATGATGTTTAGACATTTCAACAAAGTTTGAATTCGTCCAATTATCATAATTTGTGAAACATCTTTCACAAGTTCCTTTTATGCTAAACTTAAACTTGAATACTTTAGTCATGTCGATCAAATCAAAGAGACTTGCTAATTCAGTTAATTCAATATGCCATTTAGTCATGAACTCATTTGAACAATTCAAATCATTTCAAACTTCATGTTTCATTAAGTAAATACACTTATTCACTTAAGTCCACAATAAATGATGTCCACTACTTGTTGAAAATATGATATAGCACTATGTATAAGATCCAACATTTCTTTGCATATCACCATTTTACCAGAATGCGGAGTTTTAGTCATTCTGCCCGAGAGGCATGGTTTTGCAAAGTCTCTAGATTAAGCATCTAGGACCCCGATCTTTCATAAAGAACCCACAATAACCAAAATGACTTAAACTGTAGTGTCATTTCATTATTAAACTTTGGATATCTTTTAGCATTCTAATCCTTTATAAATGTTTAAACTATTATCATTAACATAGTGGTGAGAACAACTTATTTATAATCGCAATGTGACCATAAGGTATTGTTCATAAGAATAGTACAAACTAGTTTGTAACTTGTTCATATGAATAATCATCTCGCCAAAAGCAAGACACACAAACTAAGATTACAAATCTATATTCAAGTCCACTAATCCAAATGATAGACTTTGAGGAAAGTGGTGATGTCGGCCATCAACTGTTTTGCTTGCCGTCATCAAGCCACATTGCCTCAAATCCAGCAATTGTCAAGCAGATCATCCTGTTTTCACAAAGCAGGACAAGTATCAAATACTTTGCAAACTGCAATGAGTTTTGCAAGAACCACATTTATAATTTGTATATCTTACATATAACTTTTCCATCCAAGATCTCCATTTGCAACCAAAGCCTTCTAAGAGTTCTCAACTCTAATGCAAGATCGCTAAGTGTTTCTCCAAACATTCCGGAGTCATCGAATTATCTCCTAATGGTTATTGTATCAAGAAGACAAGATCACCTTTTACGAGGACATCCCTCAGGCGTGGGTATTAATCTATGAAGTTGAACCCTTTTGCTAAGTTCCAAATTAAGCAATATATTCCCATGGTCGCAAAAGACCTCAATGGGATAGGCTAAGATCTACTAAGATATTTGCAAACAGACATCTAGACTAAGTTTATAATAAGAGATCAATTTATAATTGGTCTCCACTAAACCGGTCATCCCCTGGACGATTTTAGTGATCGCATGATCCCTATCCTCTGCACCTCCCCCGATCATCACGGCCATCAGTGCATTATCAAAGGTAGACATTCACTAATGTCAATCACATCATCCATGTGACTCATGCTCGATCTTTCGATCTCTTGTGTTCGAGGCCATATGCGTACATGCTAGCCTCGCCAAATCTAACTTGTGTGTATTCAGCATGCAACATGACTTACACCCTTTGTATCTGACGTAGATATGTCGACCCCGATCATCATGGCCGGCCTCATACCGAAGAACTTTCTTGGTGGTGCACACACAAGGGGAACACGGAACATTGGAATTAAATAGGGATTATCTTATTTGCTACCGTCGAGTATCTAAATACTAGCACACAATAAGATGGAAAAACAGGTATCAACATCATATGTATAATGTGATATGATATGGTCTTTCTTGTGCCTTGATCTCCATCGAGCGCTCCGGCATGATCTCCATCCCGCCCTTGGTTTGACGCCAAGTCCACGACGCCTCCACCAGATCGTCCATCGGAAAGATGACTATTACTATACTACTTAGTAACAGAAAAGTAAACTACTTTACCTTTGTAACAACCAATGCCATATCATAATCACATGCCCCCTGCAAAATAAAGTTAGACGCCTCTACTTTATCTATTGCAAGTTTTACGTGGTTGATACGGCTTTCGCACTAGAACCGTTTCTAAACTACGAACTTTCCAACCACAACATGGATCCAAGAGTTGTCTCTATTACACCCCTTTCGAGGCCCTCCGTTGTAAATGCTATATCAACTATCGAATGAGAGACAGACACCCGCTAGCCACTTATACGGTACAAGCCGTATGTTGAGTGTGAAACCAGTCTCGCGTATGAATACGCGTAAGGTCGGTATGGGCCGCTTCATCAAACAATACCGCGATATAAACAAGTACACGTTAGAGGGTAACAACTAAGGGATCAATGCCCGCACAATACTTGTGTGTACTGGCCGTACAGCACTCCTACGCATAGATTGGCTCTGATACCACTGTTGGGGATCGGTGCGGAAAACAAAAATTTCCTACGTTGAAACCCCAAAAACTAGCCTAGGATCTATCTATGTAGTAATGCGGTAACGGCCGAGGCGTAGAGAATACATACTCTTGTAGACCGTACGCGGTTAACGTTCTGCGGGGAACGTGGTTGATGTAGTCATACTCGAAGCCGACCTCAAGGTTGCGAAGCTCCTCGCAGGTCACCCCATGCTCCTTCTTGCTCTTCATCATCTTCATCGTGTAACAGCTCCGGTTCACGACATTTAAGCGCCCCAAGTGTTGCGCCTCGTGTCTTCGTACACATCCGGTGCACGATGAGACCTTCGGCTCCCCGATCCCGCCGGGAGTGCGGAAGTTGATATCCGGCTAGGAATCCCTGTAGCGGCAGCAGCGTCTGCAGTGTACCTCGATCGCATGCCGGACTTGGGGCCATGGTCACGATGTATAGAGAGAGGGAGGGAGAAAGTCACCCAAAGGACTTCTCAAATTGTGTATTTGGTGTGTTTAATCCCACCCATGGGCACCCCTTTATATAGGTGGAGGGGGTGTGCCGTCCCCATTCGGTTATCCATGTGGGCCTAATACTAAAGGAAAAAGTCAGCAGAAATTCGGACTGCCAAATGGGCTAAATTAACTCAGCCCAATAGACAAAATAGAAATCAGACTAAAAAGAAAAAGAGGCAAGCAGCAGGCAGCCGGGTGGGCCGTCCTGCCCCCCATGACAAGGTGCAGCTTCTTCACTTGAGGTGGGCGCTCACCATGACCAGCACCGGCCAGCCCGGGTAGGCTGGATGCTCTGGTGGCCTAGCTCGGCGAGGGGAGGGGAGAGGCAGCCCGGGGTGGGCCGTCCGCCCATCCGCGGCCTGCTGGCGACCCCGTGCGGCGCACGGTTATCCGCCGCCCACGCGGCTAGCAGTTCGCCGATGCTTGCCCTTAGTGGGCCACCTGGCCCACAACAGCTGTCTTTTCTTTTCCTTTTTCCTTTTTCTTTTCTACAGTTTTATTTCTTGGCTATTTCCCTCCGGGATTTAGCCTAATATAAAAGTTGACTTTATAAATCTTAATTTAAATATTATTTATAATATATTAATTCATAATTAACATATAATAAATATATATTTAAATTCCCATTTATCCGAAAACACTTTTCGGGGCTTTTCCTTTATTCTTTCTCCGAACAACTTCGGATCTCTCCACGGAACGATTTCGGCTTTATCTCTTTCTCTACTGTGATTCCGTCTTACGAATGATCGCTCTCATCGTACCCTTAAGTGTATCCTCTCATGGCTCAGGAATGCTCTAGACATGATCTGTATCAATGATCAACAGAGGGACCAGGGATGTCTATGTGACCCCTATGCATTGCTGATGACAGTGTCGTTTGAACCGTCTAAATGTAGCATCCTCTTCCTTTTGTTTCTCGATACAACTTGTCTGAGATCCGATCACTGGTATCCCATACCTTGTTCAATCTTGTTCGCAACAAGTTCTGTTTTCTTGTTACCGTGATATTACATCCCCGTGACCTAGTCACATGTTGCAACATTTATAGATGTAATCTCACCAAGTCGGCCGTATGTATCTTTACCCGTCATGTGGGTGAACAAATCCCGGTCTTGCAGTCACATGTCATCTATTGTTCCTTTGGAATACCCAACATACACCTTTATAGTCACTGCATTACCAGATGACGTTTGATGTAGTCAAAGCAACCTAGGGAAACAGTAAGTAATATGACCTCACGGTCTAAGGAGAAGGAGTTTAGGTATAGCTGTTGCAACAATGAACTATATGACTTGATCATGTTGCAATCCTTCGAGGAATGTCCAACCACATGATTCTCCAATGATATGATCTCGTTGTCAGTCGACATAAATGCCCATGATCTTGAAACCCAGATCATTTTCGTGACCAACGAACTAGTATGAACAGAGGCTACTAGGGACTTGGTTGTTTCATACCACACTTGTACCAATGTTTCTACTTGGCACAGTTATAGCAGAATATGAAACTATTATAAACTAACTGAGATATGACAATAAAAACCTATTTATTATTTGCCTCTAGGGCATATCTCCTTCTGAGTGTATGGCGTAGTTAACTATTTTGTCGACTCCTGTTGGAGGACCCGATAGAATATCTCGATGCAGTCGACATCCTTGTAAGCTATATAAAGTATTAAGAATTGTGAAGTACTTGTATCTTGTAAAGAATAGTTGCATGTTGGTTTGTAAAGTAAATTTCTAATGCCAATCGAGTCGACACTTTTGCACCGTATGCTAGGCCTTTTCATTAGCCTGATTACCCTTAGTCCCAGTACCTTGTCGAGGTACTCGGAGTTCAAGGATTCGACGATCAGGCAGAATCAGCTACTCGGGCTGTCGCGTATGAGGTGCTCGAGTCCGTGGAGTCGATGGCACATTAGGTTACTCGAAGAGGGCGCAGCCCCCGAGTGTTTCGAGTGCGATTAAAGTAAATAGTTAAAAATAATCAACTCTAAGTAGAGGGTAACTTAGCTTTATTGGTAGTTGCCGTGATGAACGAGTCGTAAGATCCGATGCGATCGGCGGGTCGCGAGAGTTGAAGATTGTAGCGGCTCACGATCGCAGGAGTCGAGGGAGCCCCCGAGTCACCCCATATGAAGACCGCAGCCGGTCGTTGAAGTTGAAGACCGCGGCGGGTCACCGAAGCGGAGGGAGCCCCCGAGTCGTTGGAGCCGAAGATCGTAGCGAATCGCTGGAGTCGAAGACTGTAGCAGGTCGCGAGATCGACACCGGATGAGTACTCAACGTGGCGGTCGAGAGTTGTGCAGGGATCATGTAGTTGACGTAGCAGCAGGTCACGCGGCGGTCGTAGTCGACGCGGTGGATTGGAGTCGCGTGGTGATGACGAGTTGCCGCATTCAGAGACTATAACAGGCCACATCAGTCAAAGATCACATCGTGTCGCCTCATCCAAAGACTGCAGAAGGTCATCGGAATCGAAGGACGCGGCAGGTCGCCGTAGAGGATGGATCCCCGAGTCTCTAGAGCTGAAGACGGCAATGGGCCGCTGATGCCGAGGGAGCCCCTGGGTCACCGAAGCCGAAGGCCACAGCAGGTCGTCGGTGCCGATGGTAGCAACGGGTCATGTGGCGGAGTCGAAAACCATGGCGGGTTGCTGAAGCCGAAAACCTTAGCGAGTCGCATGGCAGAGTCGATGCAGCCCCCAGGTGTAGAACCGATGTGGTGGACGTAGTCGGTGGAGTAGAGAGCATGTAGTCGAGGTAGATGAAGTCACATGGCGGACGTAGTTGACGTGGTAGTCATGTGGCGGATGGAATCGTCGTGGTAGACACGTACCCAACGTGGCGGTCGGGAGCTAAGTAGCTATCTTCCACCGTAACCTGTTGTTTTATATATATTTCTGTGCACATGGTGTCTTGAAATCCCTTGTATAGAAGTTGTTGATAATCTGCACACGTCTTGGTTGAGTCTTGCATGTATGTTTGAGCACTAGCAACGATTCACGTGAAGCTTGACATTGATTTTTGATTCGCGATGGAAACTGATCCAATGGTTTTTTCTTTTCTTTGCTGGACTGGTCCACGTACGTCTCTTGCATATATTATTCTCTGATCTCGAACCAATACATCTGCCAGCTTACAGCATAGGCACCGATTTGACGTGGCCAAGACTGATCTGACCAGTATTCGCGAACTTGTATCCTTTGTCGTATAGGATTTGGACTACGTCGACTCTCTTGGAAACTAAATTTCGTATACTCCCCAGCTACTTTCGTTGGGACTTGATCTCTATTTTCCTGGCTGTAGTTATTGGATCAATTTGGTGGGTCTACGTACTTTGGTGTTTGCATATCGGATTTATTTTTTCCTTGCGATGCTCGGTTTCCTGGCGATTGACGAATAGGCCGACTTTCGCTTTGACTGCAGGACGCCTTGATGGAGAACATGCGGTGGATTTGTTAATGAAGAAGCTGAGCATGCCGACGTCGATGAATTGATCGGATGGGATCCGACTGTTGTTGACGATGAGGGAGCCGAATTGGATCTGACCTCCAATAGACGATGAATCGTAAATCGCTGGTGATGGGGCCGTCGAGATCGCAACATCAACGCTCCCAGTTCCCACAAACGGCACCAATTGACGAGGTTTTAACTCATCGATGCCCATTATTATGGACTTGGGTTTTTGAAGGAGGGGGCGTTGGAAGTATCGATCGGCTAGCAAACAAGCACACAGGGACGCAATGTTTACCCAGGTTCAGGCCTCGTAGAGGATCTTACTCCTGCTTGTCTGCTCTTGATTGATGATGATTCGAAGGATTACACTGTCGCTGTTGGCAGTGGATGCGTAGATTGGATCTGGCGGTGTTGTCTAGATCTATTGTCTATTGTGGTGATCTATTATAGGAGTCGTGGTGTCTAGATCTATTGTGTCGTAGCGTGTCCTCCTCATTGGACCCTCCTAGCCTTTAATATGGGGAGGCTAGGTCTCAGGTACTAATATGAGTTGGTTACAAGTTAGATTAGAACTCTAGTTTTGAGCTTTCCATGTCTTGTACGTTTGGGAGTCCGTGTCCATATGGGCTTCATACCACTCGAACCGTCATAGGCGTCATGGACCTTGTCAATTCGTCGAGTGGGCCTTCCATCGAGCCGCATTAGGTAGGCTGTAGTTGAGTGCCTGTTGGGCATACCCATGTCAGTGACAGATTTGGTCATACTGTGAAAACAATCGAAGAGAAAGTAGTATGAAGAGTATGGCTCGATCAGCTGTTCTCCTAAGAAGGAGCCGAACCCGACTGTTTTGTTTGCTCAATTTTAGGGTCCTTTATGCTAAATGTGTGGACCTCGATGTAAGTTTCCCTTTTTTAAGGTCCTTGATGTAGAATGTACTCCCACCGACCGTGTAAAATGTTAACCTAAATGTAAGTGGTGAAATTTCAATGAATTTAAGCATAGTTGTCAACAAGTATGAAAATATATTGGATTTCAAGGCGAACGACCACAAGGTCAAGGCCATATCTCTATATCATACTTTATGCTCATGATCCCATATCCAAGAATTTGCATGCTGACAAATTTGGCCATATTTTGAGAACAAGTGAAGATATTAAAAACAAAAAATAATCAATTTCAATTTTCCATGTGACAAGAATTTATTTTCTGAAAATCAAATAAGAAGAATTTATTTCCTTTTTTCTGTTAAAAAAATAATTAGCGAGAAGAGACTATGAGCACAAAGGAGGCAACGAGACAACCGCGAAGAGGAGAATTTGAAGGCGGTGCGATGTCAGAGCAAACCTGGGATGGGTTCCTAACACGAGGTATAGGGTACAGTGAGTAGAGTAAATTTCAGGACCACAATATATATGCATGCAAAACAAAATGTATTTTCTCTCTCCTTCACTCCCTCATCACCACCCCCACACCCGGCCGGCTGATCTCTCCCTTGTCCACAACGTGGCGCTGCGCACGCGCGTCGACCTACGACCTGCCTTCTATCGGCGGCTCCGTGTCTTTGTCTGGCGTGTTTGTCAGCTGCGTTGGTGGGAACCATTTTGGTCCTTACAATAGAGTAGCAATTCAAACTTTCCCGGTTTTGAAATTTTCACTTCTTTCACAAACATCCGGGGGAAGGATATTCAATAGATCGCCATTCGTAGTACTACTAGTACTACAAGATACAGTGAGTAGTACCAAAAGAAACTTTTTTTGACGAGTAGTACCAAAAGAAACTTCATTCAACCATTAACATAATAGCACGAATTTACATATATAGGACTCGCTGCTGAACTAGTGCAGGTCTAGCGCCTCCTAGCACCTAGTCCGTGCCGCCAGCGGTAGCTCGTGACATCGGCACCAACGACAGCTCCAGTGACAGATCCGGCTCCTAACTCATTGGCACCTCCGGATAAGGCGGCGACACCTCCTGAGCCATCGGCGACACCTCCGGATAATGAGGCGGCACCTCCGGAGCCATCGGCAGCTCCGGGAGAACACTGTGGATGAAGTTGCCATTGTTTGGGAACCGGTTCCAGTAGTTGGTGAAAATGTTGGCGCTGGTGAACACCACCATCTCGCAGCCACAGTGGAAGGCCTGGCCATAGAGGAGACGGGCATCCCTAAAGTTGACGAATTTGACCTTCAACATGCCATCTGGATTGTCGTAGAGGCTATAGATATGGTACTTGCGGTGACCGTATCCAATGTCAAGGAAGGCACATGCCAACTGCCACTTTGTTCTCCGCGGGGAGAAGGCCCAAATGTGCAGGGCATTGTCCTCCTGCACAGCGATGTCGGTGTCTTTGCGCTCCCGTACGGCGTGCGACAACCATAAGGTGGCCATGGATGACAGACGAGGACATAGATGGTCCTAGAAGCAGGGATTAGAGATGGTTTGGTGCGGGGAAGGGGAGAGATTAAATAGGAAGGAGGTGATCCGAGATTAATGTGGGAGATTACCGAAGCGAGGGGACAATCAATGTCGCTAATGAAGCCGATGCGTGTGGCAAATATTGATGATGATGACTAGGGTAAGCGATTGGATAGAATGCTGACTCTGCTTCCTACACTCGATGGCCCAATCATAATTTTGTGGTGCATCCAAGGCGACCGCGAACTCCCCAATCTATGGGCCCTACGTGGATGTTGACTCGCGAATCCCAACAATGCTAGCCGTTGGATCTTCTTTTTCCCATTCTACCGGGTGGTGGTACTTTTCTCTACTACTATAATGGATCAGTTTTGAATAGGATCGATAACACCAACCCTGACCGTTGGACTATTAGATCCAATGGTTCAGAGTAGATGGATTCGTGTTGAATAATACCTAGAGCAAACTCCACCATGCATGTTCTAGAACCATCATGTAACCACCCCCAAAATTTCATAGCACAATAGGTTGTATTCTCAATATGTGTAGATAGTTATTATTAATAGACTTAATGTATGTATTTTTTCTCTAGCAAGACTTAAAGTATGATGGTTCTAAAACATGGTGGAGTTTTCTCTAGGTACCGTTCAACACGAATCCAGCTGCTCGGAACCATTAGATCTTATAGCCCAACTGTCAGGATTGGTGCTATGCATCCAACTCAAAACGGCTCCATTATAATAGCTAGAGATAATGGAGCAATTTTGAATTGGATCCATAGCACCAATCATGACCGTTGGGCTATTAGATCCAATGGTTCAGAGCAGCTAGATTCGTGTTGAATAGTACCTAGAGCAAACTCCACCATGTTCTAGAACCATCATGTCACCACCCCCAAAATTTCATAGCACAGTAGGTTGTATTCTCAATATGTGTAGATAGCTATTATTAATAGACTTAATATATGCATTTTTTTCTCTACCAAGACTATTGGTTAATAACAACTTAATGTTTGTTAAATCACATTTTATACAGTATATACATGTGTGGCATGTGCCTTTTACTAGTAGTGGTAGGATAAGAAAAGAAAGACTATCAATAACATCTTCTCGATGCTAAAATGGAAATGAAGATCGAATGTCTGACAATGTTGGGATTCGCGTCTTGATCCAACGGTCAATATTCAAAGTTATTCGTACACTATACAGTGCTAAGAAAAAAAGAGAAACATGTGTTTTGACATCTTTGAATACAAAAAAATGCTCTCACTGCTTCACAATGTGTATTGCCTACGGTATATGAACATTCCTGGTTTCGATCTGAACAGCAAAGGTCATGACCATATTGACATCATATATAGTTTATGCTATAGTACCTGCATCTGGTAGATTCGTGCATCTTCTTCAACAAGATCTGCTGAAAGTGAGAAGTGTGTTGTTTTCTTTTGTTAAGCAAGTACTAGTCTTACCATTACTACTATCTTAACACTATATCGTGTACAAAAAACTTTGAATATTAATTGTTGGATAAAGACTCACGAATCCCAACATTTCTAGCCATTGGATCTTCTTTTCCATTCTAGCATCCAGAAGATTATATTGATAATCTTCATCACAATGAAATGCTATGCACAAATCTCAAAACACACTTCTCCATCATTCTAGAATCTTCCCCCTCGTTTCTATAGACCATGTTACCAAAATTTTCAAGCATTTGATTTTAGTGTCCTTTGTGCTAAATGTATGGACTTGGATGTATTTTTCATTTTTTGAGGTCCTTGGTGTAACATGTACATATCCACTTACCGTGTTAATTAATTGAAGAATCTCGCTCCCTCGGGACATACCTTAGTCCAAAAAAATTACCACCACCCGATTTTCAAAAAAAGTGGGGACCATGTTTTCTTACAATTCCTAGTCTTAGCATATTTCAAGATTCCCTAGGAAACCATGCCCACTTAAATAACTTTATGTCGATTTAAAAAAATTAGGTCAAATTTGAACTACAAGTAAGCGCGGTAGATTCCTCTTGAATTTTCCTAACATCGTCTGAAGGGACCCACGATGTCTATATATCAAGACTTAAGTTCCAGGATGGAGTACTAAACACTAGTAGTACCTGCATCCAAGGTTCAATGCCTATTTTTTTAAAAAGTCAAACTATGCAAAGTATGACCAAGTTTGTAGAAAATATATTAATATTTACAATATGAAATACATACCCTTTGATACATCATGAAACATATATTCACATGGTATCTACTAATATCATACAGTAGTTCTTGATATTTTTTTAGAAGTTTGGTCAAACTTTCCGTAGCTTGACTTATCAATAAAAAGTCTTAAGCTTTGGTACGGAGGTACTAGTGAGATGAGGGAAAAAACCGAAGAGCAAGAGGAGCTCGAAGAATAAAAGGAAGGCAAGGAGGGAGGGTAGTGTGACAAGGCACTTGAAGGCGGTGCAATGTCAGAGCAGAATTATGATGGGTTCCTAACATGAGGTACTACAGCCTTTACAGCGTACACACTCTAGTAAATTTCAGGACTTATGTGCACTCAAAACAAAACAATTTTTTTTTGCTCTCAGTCGCTGTCTCACCATCCATCTCAGAACTCCCTCGTCCACAGTGCTACGCATGTGTGTCTTGGTGTGGCGGCTCAGTTGTGTCTTCAGCGTGTGCGTTGGTGTACATAGGAAGGAACTGGGCATTGGTGGCAAAAATTAGTAGAATTCAAACTTTGAATTTTTTCTCTTTCTTTCCAAGCATCGGGAATGAAGGTTATTCAAAGGATGACCATATCGACATCATATCTCTATCTCTACTATTATAATGGAGCAGTTTTCAATTGGATCCTTCGCACCAATCCTGACCATTGGGCTGTTAGATCCAATGGTTCGGAGCACCTAGATTTTTGTTGAATAGTAACTAGAGCAAACACCACCATGTTCTAGAACCATCATGTCACCACCCCCAAAATTTCATAGCATAGTAGGATATATTCTCTTTACTCCTACAATGGAGTAGTTTTGAATTGGATCCATAGCACCAATCCTGACTGTTGGGCTACTATATCCAATGGTTCAGAGCAGCTGGATTCGTGTTGAATAGTACCTAGAGCAAAGTCCAACATGTTATAGAACCATCATTTCACCACCCACAACATTTAATAGCACAGTAGGATGTATTCTCAATATGGGTAGATAGTTATTACTAATAGACTTAATGTATGAATTTTTTCTATAACAAGAATTTTGGTTAATAACAACTTAACTTTTGTTAAATCACATTTCATACAGTATATATGTGTGTGGCACGTCCCTTTTGATCAACACGTGAGACTCAGATAATAGACGTCTGACATATCATCACTATATAAAATTTTAATAGGTAAAGCATAAAAAATATAAATTTGATCAATATCTATAAAGTATGGGTGTATATTTGGTTCTTGTACTTTATATATCATTTAGAAGTCAACGATTATTAGCTATCTAAAACATGAAAATTCTGGTAACATGGTCTAGAGAAACGAGGGAGAAGATTCTAGAATGATGAAGACGTGTGTTTTGAGTTTTGTGCATACCATTCATTATGATGAAGACTATCAATAAAATCTTCTAGATGCTAGAATAGAAAAGAAGATCCAATGGGTGGAAATGTTGGGATTCACGAGTCTTGATTGAACGGTTAATATTCAAAGTTATTGGTACACTATATAGATAAGATAAGATATATATGTAGAAAAACGTCAAAATACACTTATCCATCATTGTAGAATCTTCTCGATTGTTTCTCTAGACCATGGTTCTAGAATTTTCAATTATTAGGTAGCTAATAAACGTTTATTTCTACATGATATAAAGTGCAAGAACCAAATATACACTCATACTTTAGAAACGTGGCTCAAATTCCTAGATATTTCAAGCTTTACCTATTACAATGTTATATACTAATGACATGTCATGCTTCTGTATATTATGTGAGTTTCATGTGCAAGGCACATGTAGCTTACTGGTACTACTATGAAGAGCATGGCTCAACTCCGTGGAGGAGCAGAACCCGACTACTAATTTTAATTGCTTGATTGTAGGGTCCTTTGTGTTAAATGTATGGACTTTGATGCAATTTTCACTTTTTAAGGTCCTTGGTGTAACATGTACACATGC
Source organism: Avena insularis (assembly GCA_023614405.1). Classification (NCBI taxonomy): domain Eukaryota; kingdom Viridiplantae; phylum Streptophyta; class Magnoliopsida; order Poales; family Poaceae; genus Avena; species Avena insularis. The sequence goes on along the minus strand of CM042690.1, from coordinate 255,797,322 downwards.
ACTAGCTGTGTTAATTATTGAAGCATCTCACTCCTTCGGGACATACCCCAGTCAAAAAAATAAAGTGCCACCACCCAATTTTAAGAAAACACAGACATGTTTTATTACAATTCCCTAGTATTAGGATATTTCAAGCTTCCCTATATATTAGCTAACTACGCCGATGCACTCAAATAACTTTATGTCGATTTAAAGAAAGTAGGTCAAATTTGAACTATAAGTAAGCGCGATAGATTCTTTCTTGAATTTGCAAGATATCCAACAATTAGCAATGTTGGAATCTGTCAATCTATATCCGATGATCGATCTTCAAAGTTATTCGTGTTATATATCTTATTAGTAAGTTGCACATACCTTGCATGTGAGAATTAGATAGTAGAAGTATATGCCATATCATTTTTTCTCTACTACTATAAATGAGCAGTTTTGAATTGGATTCATAGTACCAATCCTGACCGTTGGGATGTTAGATCCAATGGTTCAGAGCAAGTGGATTTGTGTTGATTACTACCTACAGCAAACTCCACATGTTCTAGAACCATCATGTCACCCCTCCCCAAAAAAATTCATAGCATAGTAGGTTGTATTCTCAATATGTGTAGATAGTTATTATTAGTAGACTTAATATATGCATTTTTCTCAAACAAGACTATTGGTTTATAACAACTTAATGTTTGTTAAAGCAGATTTCATACAATATATATGTTTGTGGCACGTGCCTTTTACTAGTTTATAAAAAATTATAATAGATGAAGCCCAAAAATAATTATAATTTCGAGGTACGTCCATAAAGTATCACTGGATCTTAATTCTATCCATTCTAGCATCTAGAAGATACTATTGATAGTCTTTAGCACACTAAAAGATATGCACAAAGGTCAAAACACACTTCTCAATAATTCTAGAATGGTCTTCGTCATTTCTTTAGAGAATGGCGAGTACTATTAGGTAGCTAATAGGTTGATTACTACTACATGATACAAAGTATAAGAACCAAATATACAACGGATATTCTATGGATGTGGCTCAAAATTATAATTATTTTATGAGCTTCACATATTATTATAGTTTTTTAGTAGTCCTATTTATCAGAGTTGGGCGAGCTGGCTTGAGGATTGACGTCATTTTATTTCGGCATGTGGGTTCAAATCCTTCGCATGCGAGAAAAGCAATTCTACGGTGCACGCTATCTAGGGAGGGGAGAAATGTGGGTTCACGTCCTTTCCTGAAACACAGTCTACGTGATGAGACGATATAATACTGAGTCAGGACATGACAGCTTGCTAGTCTAGCACTCTAGCTATAACTCCAGCAGGTGTCCTCGATCCACTGTAGAAGACCGACGAGGGAACAAACAAAATTAACACCCCTCCTTCAAAGAGCCTCCCATCTTCCCCATCTTCGGCGATCCCCATTCGCTAACATTGGCTAGCTGCATTTTGCATCCTCCCGAGCACCGCACTTACTAAATTTTCCTAGCCATTTCTCTCCCGCTGCATCGGTTCTTGCAGGTCTCCATCACTCTCCTCCAAGAAACCCCAACAACCATATTTGAATCTGCCCTCGCCCCCAGTCCATCCGGATGCAATGGAAGATTCGATGTACAACATTCGATATGGTGGCTGGAGCAAGGTGAGCGATGACGCCTTTGGAGAAATCCCTATGCGTAAGGACAATACCAGCACCGTCCGACTGGCCGCATGCTCCAAGGAGTTGCGCCGCCAAGTCGCCGGCAGAAAAGGTAGCAGATGCCCCAATGACGGCTGCGGGACATCGGTCACCTTCCACGACTTCCTCAACCACAAGATGGCGTGCATGCATGGCCCGTACAACTGCACTGATCCTGGTTGCGAGTTTGTCGCCCCGTCCACAGCGCTTCTCGCTCACCTCGAAAAATCCCACTCAATTGAAGTGCAGAGTTTCCACTATGGTGAGAAACATAGGTACATCTCTCAGCCTTTGCTCGCACCTGGCTCATGGAGAGTAGAGACTGTGGTATCCGGGGATGATGGTACATTGTTCACCGTGCGATTTGACATGCTCGACTATGTCCTCGCCGTATCCGTCCATTGTGGTAGGTCGGTGGCGTGCTTGTTTCCACGGTACATGGTGGAGTTGCACTTTTATAAACCTTCAATGATTGGAGAGGACCTGGAGGAGTTCGCCGAAGATAGCCTATTTTTCGAGCCAAAGAGCAGCGTGTCGCTAGCCTCCGTCAGGATTACTAAAGATTACCGTAATTTCTTGATTAAGAAGCATGATAGGTTCACACTAGATTACTCATTTTGCATCCACAATGTGGGATATGGCAAATATGACCATCATGATTCTGATGATGATCCGCCGTTCAAGTTTGTTTAGATCAAATGCTGGAGATGATCTAGCATTTCCTTTGAAACATGGCTCTGTATTTTTTCTTAGGAGTGCCTATATCTCAGGCGCCTGGGAACTTCTTATATATATATTTAGCATGCTGCAACTTAGTCTGCCGATTCTTACTTCCTTTAGAAATCCCCGGTTCATCTCTCAGCCGCTGTCGGTACCGCGCTCATCAAGACTAGAGAACATCGGATCTGGGGATGATGATACGGTGTTCATTGTGCTATTTGACATGCTCGAGTGGGGAGACAACATCGTATCCGTCATGTGCGTCAGGCCGGACGGGTGCTCGTCGTCCTTGTACAATGTGCAGTTCACCTTCAATCACCCGTCACCAGAGGCTGGGTTTTGGGAGGGTGCAGTGCACAATTCCTTAACTCCTGGGAGCAGGGCGGTGCCTGACATCATGTAGAAGGAAAGCATTCTATGGTGGTGTACCATCAAACTTCTTAGACCCAGGACCTGTATTACTCAATATGCATCCATCACGAGGGAGAATTCCAAATTGACCATTCTACTACCTCAGATTTTTTCCCACTTTCATTACATACCACAGACGTACGTGTACTGGAGGTTGGATTTTGGATGCAGAGTAGTACTAGTATAGCACTAGTTCTTGTACTTTGGAATATTTGTAATACTATATACTAGTACTGGTAGTACTTGTTTAGGCCAAGGACAGGAGATGGTCTTGCTTTGCCTTTATTCTGTCATTGCTATTACTGAAATATTTTGTTTTAACTAATAGTGATGTGCTGTTACTTGTTTAGATCAAGTGTCGTAGTTTGTCTTGCTTTTCTTTTGAAAGTTAGCATTGTCACAATTATCTAGATGAGTCTTGGTCACTTTCGGTTGCATATGGGGGGTCACACGGGCATTCTCACTTGATTGTCAGTTTTGCTTGCTCCAATGATCGAGTCTGTTTTTTGAGCTGGAACAGGAACTAGTTCTCTCTGTACTGCTATTAAATTTCAAGCAGGAAAGCTACCACATTTCTCAAATGTTCTGTCGTTGCTATTACTGAAATATTTTGTGGAACTGGTACTAATGTACTATACTTGTTTAAATCAAGGGCAGTAGATAGTCTTGCTTTTCTTTTGAAACATGGCCTTGTCGTATTCTAGATGAGACTTGGGCATTTTGGGTTCCATATGGGGTCACACAAGCATGGATCGTCAGATTATCATGCTCCAATGGTCGAGGATTTCCTTTCAAATATGGCTCTCTGTACTGGGAGCTAGCTCTACTTGCTTAGATCAAGTAGCTTTTCCTCTAAAACAATGTCCTTGCACATGTATTCCGTATCTACTCCCTCCGTTTCAAAATATATAAAGATGTTTTAGCTTTTGTGAAACAATTTTATCTAGACTCTTTTGAGTGTGTCGTTCGGAGTGAACCCATATACTAAAAGGGGTCTAGATACAGTCGTTTTACAAAAGCTAAAACATCTTATATTTGAAACGGAGGGAGTATGTAACTACCTCGGTGAATTACGCTCTTAGTTACAAGACTGGATGAGCGGAAATGGTTAAAATAGTACGGTGGGGCCCAAATGCCACTCACAGGTAGACCTTTCGGCCGTCCTAACCATTTCCAAAAATCGAGACAAGAACGAGCGGCGTAATCGGCAGGCGAAGGGATCAACTACATACACAAATGAGTATGTATGCAATCCACCATACAACAGTCCTCAGAGCCATTCCATCTAAAAGAAATAGAAATATTGCAACGCCATACGGCAAGATCCAGATATCCTAGATAGATATAATAGTTTAGGATATCTCCTCATACATCAAACATCAGAGTATCAGGCGGAAGCGGAAAACAAGATCCGACTACGGATAAGAAGCAAATCGGTATAAGATGCCCCATAAATAAACACATCCCGCCCACAGATCTCACGGATCCCCGTTCCCGGAATCTCTACACCGAATGATCGTTGCCCACATCGTCCGTCTCCTCCACCCAGTATCCATCTTGCGAGTTTACCTGCTCATCTGAATCAAACAATTTATCGTGTGAGACCCTAGGGGTACTCAGCAAGTCTTTATGCCTCTAAAGGGGACACAACCTGGGGTGACGCAATTGCAGCACAAGATAATACCTAACAATTCTATAGATACTCGCTATCCATCCGCCTAACCAAAGATAGACGGATGTCCGTGAATTAATAACAACAGTTATAACAGTAATATTAACAGATCCATCCTCCTCCTCGCTTACCAACGAGGAAGCGGATGAACAACCCACCCCCATCCGTTGGCAGTTTTATTATCCATTCCATGAGCGTTGCACTAATTACTAGTCAGGTACTTAGTCAAATTAAAAGCGGTACTTTAGTTATACTTGTCTATGATCGAGAAACTGTGCTCCAAGTCGTCCATAACTGCGGACACGGCTTTCAGAAAGTTTTACCCAGGGTGCACAAATAGCAACACACACTCGATCAACCTCGAAAAACCAAATCAAAACCCAACGAGGCATTCACGACAAAGCGATCACAGGATTGAAATATTTCAGGGGCCACCCCATTAAGCTACCCGCAACGAAGTTGGCGGCTCGAGACAGACTCAAGGTTTGCGTCAATGGTCAGAAACGACTAGGAACCCGAAAGTGTGACTGGCTTGTCGATACTGCGAAAAACACTCCGCTTACCTAAATAGTACAGGTGCTCCTCGCACAATCTTAAATAAAGCAGTAAAGCATGGCATAAGTACAGAATAGTAATAAAGCCCCAAACTACTTTGTGGCCCCCAGAAATAAGAATGAATCAAGCTCTGGCTCAGGGGGGTTCATAAGCCTCCTGGATGTGGATAGCGCGAATATTCAAGGAACAGGAATCAAGTACTCGGGGTCCTACGGGACACAAGTGAGCATGAAAAACCAAATAACAGATATTGCTCACCGGTGCCACTTTCATTAGTTATCCCATTACTACTCAGGTTAAGTTGTTTAGGTACCTCGTTATCCATCAGACACTCACATACCCTACGCATGCTGTTCTACGACCCGCATGGCTCAAACAACTCCTATAGTAATGGCTCATGGGATGGAGGGACGAGCTTCGGTGGGGTTTAAATGTAAAGGCTATGCAGTACATGGGATTCGGTTTAATGCAATCGCGACTCAATGATGCAAGAATAAGATAGAGGCAATAGGTACTATATGTATGCAAGCATGTGGTAGTGCTTGCCTGGCAGCTCAGTTGTAGCGAGAGAAGGATCTGGGTAGTGCTCCTGGGTTTCTTGATATATCCCCGTCGGCCTATTCAAGAAGAACCAAACAAACAAGGGCCAACATAAATAAAGTGCACAAGCATATGAATTAAATGCGACAAGCAAACAATCATGCCATGATGAATGATGCACAATTTGCATGGCAATAAAGTAGCATGGCATGGGTGAGGCGTGGAATACAAGAAGAAGGCATTTTAGGGTGTTTTAGTCACATTTTAACCTCAAATAAGTTGCTGTAACCTTTATATTTATATGATGCATGCTGCAATTCAGAACATGGAATGCATAGATAGAACGGGCTCATCGCACTGATCGTTTTAGACATATTATTTGTCAAATTTGGAGTTATAAAACAAAAGTTATTAATTAATTAAGGCAAAGGGCATTTTATTTGTAATTTTGATCAACTCGAAATTTAAAGTGTTCAAAATATATTTTGAATGGCATATTTGAAATCCTCACATTTTCCTGATTCCAAAACATATATTACATGTTTAATTTGGAATTATATTTTAAAAGTTATTTAAAAACAGATTTGAATTTGAATTTAAAACAAATTTGAAAAGTTTGAATTAAAACAGAAAAACAGAAAACCTTTTCGTACTCAGACAAACCTAGCCATAGACACTGACAAGTGGGGCCGACGCTGACTAGGCCTAGCTGGAAACGTTGCACAGGTGCGGGGTTTTCTCACTGCAGCAAAGAGCTAGCCGCGACCATCGCCGGGTGGACCCGACAACACGTGGCCCACGTCGTGAGGGGAGAGGCGCCACGTCACAGCGGGGAGCGCGGGTTGAGGAACTAGGAAACCTAGGTGCCTATCTGTAAAAAGACAGGGAGGCTGACCGGTGGGGCTCAGGCGGACCGCGGGTCAAGCGCGCAAAAAAGGCAGGGGGGGTATGCGCAAAAGGGCCACGGCCACTGTTTTTCTTCTACGCGATCTGTCGACCGATCGGTGCACGGCGCGGGGCGGGGGATCGAACCCAGGTCACGGCGCTGGCGCATGGGATGGTGGCTAGTGCGGATGGCTTCAGGATGATGACAGAGGAGCGGGCGAGGCCTAGCTAAGCCTCTGCGAGGCGCATCGACTCGCAGACAACAACGGCTGCCATGCACGGAGGGCGTTCGGCGAAAACTCCGGCGAGCACAGATCGCGGCAGCGACAAAGGAGATGTCCGTCAGGACGAGGTACTCACCTAGGGGAGGTTGATGGCGATGGATCGGCTTGGGATTCGTCAGAACGGCGAGCAGCTCGTGATCTAGGGTTTCGGTGTGCGCGCCGGTGGTAGCGCGTACTGGGGTCGTCTCCTCCTCGCAGGCGTGTACTGGGCTATGCAGGGCGGTGTAGAGGGACGTCCTCGATCTCCTCGACCACTCCCACGTCGTGCTCGCTGGCTGGAACGAGGAGGCGGCGGGGTAGACGGTGGCGACTGGCGGCAGAGCTGGGCGTCGGTGAAGAGGAAGGGGAGGAGAGGCATGGCTCTGGGCGGATCTGGGAGAGACAGAGGAAATGTGTGGAGGGAGGAAAAGAGGGAGAGAGGAAGGACGAGGCCAGTGGGCACGGGGTAGGTAAAGGTGGCTTCGGTGCCACCTTTTCCTTCCTCCTCGAGCACGCCATACCGGCTGGCTGGGGCTGGTCCAGGGCGAGGTAGAGGCAGGCAGGTGGGCCAGGAAGAGGGGAAGGGGAGCTCGGGTGGGACCTGGTGGTAGCAAGAGAGAGAGAGAGGGGAACCGAGAGGGGAGGGGTAGATGGCATGGGGCTCGGTCTAGGGTTAGGGTAGGGGGTGGTGGCTCGGCTAGCTAGAGAAAAAGGGGTGGGGTAGATGGTTCGGTTGGAGAGGGGAAAGGGGCTGGACCGATCCAAGGGAAAAGAGAGGAGGGGATGGTGAGGGTGGTAGGTGATTAGGTTTAGCTTGGGGTTTTGCATACCCACATGATCAAGCAAGGTGGAGGGGTGTAGGTCATGGGGTAGGTTTTGGAGAGAGGGCTTAGGAGAGAGGAAAAAGAGAGAGGGTGAGGTGTGGTTAGGGTTTGGTTTGATAGGGTTTAGAGGGGTAGATGGGGTAGCCTAGGGATGGTGTTGATGCTTCGGCATGGAGGGGGTAGAGAGAGATGGAAGATTTTGGTTAGCTAGGTAGATTAGAGTGAGGATGATGGTTTGGTTTAGCCAAAACAAAGAGGTAGGTTTAAATTAGGGTTTAAGAGATTCAAAAACACGAGGACAACTAGTTTGAATTTAAAAGCAAAGCTCAAACCAAAATAAAACAAAACAAAGAATAGAAGGCCAAGGGTTATGATTGCATGGAGTATGCAATAAGTGACTTGCATGCATGTGAGCATATTTTGTGGAACAAAATATGGGGCACATACATGTGAGGAGAAGATTTGCAAAGATAAAAGATGCAATTAAACCAAGATTTTGATAATGGACATGTTTACATGGCATGCTAGAGATGATTTGGATCACAACCATATATCCATGTGTAGAAGAAGAGGGGGACCCATAATATACATGTGGAAAGAATTAAAATGTCATCCAACAATATGACCACATACATATACATGGTTGGAAAAAGGAGATGAAATCAAAGAGGAGGTGATATGGCAAGTTAGTAGATGGAAGGAATTTAAAAGAGATGCCCTCAACTCAAATTGGGCATTAAACAATATATCAAGAGCCAACTACAATGTATCAAGAGGCAAATACAATTAATAAATGCATATGAGATAAGAACCAAATGAAAAGGGTTTTACATGATGCTCAAATGCAAGGTGGCATGATGACATGAGCATGATATAATTATGATGCAACAATTATATGTAGGAAGTAGCATTTATATAGACTAGGCTAGTAGCATTGCAATTGTTAGACAATTGGGATGCTACAACTCTCCCCCACTAAACAAGAATCTCGCCCCGATATTCCTAGGAAAGGAAAACAACACAAGGAGAGGCGGGTGTTCGAACAAAGGTGACCCTCGCGTTCCCAAGTTGATGAACAACGGAATAACTTGCTAGACTTGCTGCGAGTCTTGCGTTTTGCTTGAGAAACAACAGGTTAGAAGAGTTGAAGGATTGCCGTGAGACAAGAAGGATAGGGTGGACATAGCTCCGATTTTCTCAAGAAACATGATAAAATAATATAACCACTTGGGAAAGAAAAAGACAAGATGATGTAACATGAATACAGAAAGGCACACCGTTAAGATTAAAGATTTACCGATACTAGAGAGGATGAATCTTTGTCTCGCCGGAAGAAAAGAGCTAGGTTGGAGAGGTTTTGAACCACTATGACAATAGCATCGTATCTTCTCTCGGATTTGAGAAATGAAATACGGAAACAATATTGCCTTCAAACAATAGAGTCCCTTGATATCAACAGAAAGATTTAGTTAGACATCGTCGGATTAGATTCTTCTTGCGCCGGTAAGAACCAAGGATCACGCAATTGAGGTGCGCGGATATAACTTCCAGAGACGGATGTGAAGCTAGATCATGGTGGAATCCCGAGAAGCAAAGAATATGGAGGATCTGGAGTTTATTGTAGAGATACTTATTGCTTTCTTTAGCCTTGAGGCTAACGCAATAGATTTGCAGCTGATGGCATCAACCATAATTGGCTTTACCACAGAAAAAGAAATGATGAAACAAAGAGAGAGATAGTTTCCTTTCATCTTGTTTGGGGATGTCGAGCATCGATAGAATGACGAGGACAGAAAAGAGTTTGCATTTGTTTCCACCAGATAATTGATGATTTTGCTCCATCTAGCCCACCAACAAGAGATTATTGATTACTTTCTTCGAGAGAGCACTCCGGAAAAACAAGGACGGAAGTAAAAGTATCAAGGGATAAAGGCCACTTCTAACTTCCGTGGAATGAGTGAAATCACATTAATTCACCAATTCAATGTACAAGAGCGAATGATAAGAGTAGTGGTATGGTAGCTACTCCATCCCGCACTCAAAGCATTACTCCGCACATGAATAAGAAAACCATGCAACCCAACTACCAAAGCAAACAGTCAAGGTATTGACAAAAAACTCATGGAACTTCGTTAGAAAACAAGGATAGATGCAAACGATTCGCCGGATTCATAGATAGATAACGATGATGATGTTGTCGTCATGTCATAAGTAACCAGCCACCGGAAAGATATGAAGGAAGATCACGGAGACAACTGCAAGATTCCACAGATAAAGAAAAAGATAGCACCACTTGAACAGAAGGATTATAAAAGATCTGAAAAGTCTTCATGGCCTCCGGTGGATTGAGCATAGACGATAGAACGAGAGGGTTTCAAAGGTTACTTGACGAGACAGAGGTGAAAAGAACTCCATGTTCTTCTTGAAATGATTGAGAGAGATTTAGCCGTCTTGAGGAAAATCTTTAGCGAAACGACGATGATAACTTGCCAACAAGGAAAACTCCGGGTTGATTGAAGATGAAAGCTGGAATTAACAATGAACTTGCTGATTCCAGAATTGAAGCGATCTATTTAGCAGAAGGACGTGGCCGAGATAGGTGACTTCAAAAAGTCGGAATTCTCACTTTGAGACTTTGCACACAGGCAGTGCTCACGAAGCTTGAGAGAAAGAGACATAGATGATCTTCCATGTTCTTCCATTGATATGGAATAGGCAAGCATATTATCAACATATATCACCATGGATTAACAGGATATTCCCAGAATATCAAGTTCAAGAGGCGGGAGAAACGAACAAATGCTCGAAACACTTTCTGAGCTCAACGCCCTTTGAAAGATCAACGTTACGAGTAAGGATTCTTGTTGAAGAAGATGTGCTGGCAGAATAGATTATCTGGTCCTTCGGAAGAAAAAGAGATGTCACCTGGTTCACATTGTTGATCGGATCACCGGTTACAAAGATAAAGAGATCTTGGATAAAGAAACGATGATAGCTCATACCTTAAGCAAAGCTATCAGAGATGAAAAGATGCGATTCCCTCGTATCAAGGAGAATTTTGCAGATATGGAGTTCAAAAAGATGTGCAGAATGATGGACAGATGATAGACCGCCGTAGTGCTTTGAGAAACTCCGGATTGCCAAAGATGCTTGAATATGCATAGATATGTTCACGGTGTACTCAAAAACACAGGAGATAACCGTCACCATTTGGAGGATAGTGGTGATTGCATTTTTCCATATTCCACTCATGATAAGTGTCATATAGCTATGCCGAGAACCAAATTACAATCACCAGCATCGGATCGACACATGTTATGTAATTAGCCCAAGAGAATTGTAGATGAAAAGAAACTCTAGGATTAAGCGCCGGTGACAAAAGAATGAGTTAGCATGGACATGCTGATAAAAGGGAGATAGATAATGTTTCACACTTGACTGAAAAGGAGTGTGGAAGCACAGATGTATCAAAGAAAAATTTTCCGCATTTTTGACATTAAAATACCAATAGATGCGCAAAATCACTTATCAGGTAGAGATTAGCAACTGATGGTTTCACAGAATGTGGAGTTGCTAGAAGGAAGGACACCCTTAAGAAGATGGCACCGGTTAACAAGGAGTCAGATAGATCGCGCCGGTTTTCAAAAGCCTGTCGGTATGGAATATACCAACAGTTGATAACCAAAGGCAGATTGTGATAACAAATTGGATGCAATAGATAGACAAGGAATTACACATACAAACACGCACACTTTCTATGGTACTACGGAAACCCAGAGCACGTGAATCCTAGTTTGAATTTTAAGAAGAGGATTGAAAACGTTACACTTCCTTACCAGAAAAGGGTGAGTGGTTGGGTAAGAAGAAAAGTGGAAGCAGTCCTACTCTCGCGTTTTGTTTTTCCCTAGTATACATAGCTACCAAAATATTTGCTAGACTGACAACGACCATTTGGCTGAGACCACAAGGGCGGATGGCTCGATACCAATTGTAACTACCTCGGTGAATTACGCTCTTAGTTACAAGCTGGATGAGCGGAAATGGTTAAAATAATGCAATGGGGCCCAAATGCCACTCACAGGTAGACCTTTCGCCATCCTAACCATTTCCAAACATCGGAACAAGAACGAAGCGTAATCGGTGAAGGGATCAACTACATACACAAATGAGTATGTATGCAAGCCACCATACAACAGTCCTCAGAGCCATTCCATCTAAAAGAAATAGAAATATTGCAACGCCATACGGCAAGATCCAGATATCCTAGATAGATATAATAGTTTAGGATATCTCCTCATACATCAAACATCAGAGTATCGGTGAAGCGAAAACAAGATCCGAGTAAGGATAAGAAGCAAATCTGCATAAGATGCAACATATATAAACACCTCCAGCCCACAGATCTCACGGATCCCCGTTCCCGGAATCTCTACACCGAATGATCGTTGCCCACATCGTCCGTCTCCTCCACCCAGTATCCATCTTGCGAGTTTACCTGCTCATCTGAATCAAACAATTTATCGTGTGAGACCCTAGGGGTACTCAGCAAGTCTTTATGCCTCTAAAGGGGACACAACCTGGGGTGACGCAATTGCAGCACAAGATAATACCTAACAATTCTATAGATACTCGCTATCCATCCGCCTAACCAAAGATAGACGGATGTCCGTGAATTAATAACAACAGTTATAACAGTAATATTAACAGATCCATCCTCCTCCTCGCTTACTAACGAGGAAGCAGACGAACAACCCTCCCCCATTCGTTGGCAGTTTTATTATCCATTCCATGAGCGTTGCACTAATTACTAGTAAGGTACTTAGTCAAATTAAAAGCGGTACTTTAGTTATACTTGTCTATGATCGAGAAACTGTGCTCCAAGTCGTCCATAACCGCGGACACGGCTTTCAGAAAGTTTTACCCTGCAGGGGTGCACAAATAGCAACACACACTCGACCAACCTCGGAAAAACCAAATCAAAACCCAACGAGGCATTCACGACAAAGCGATCACAGGATTCAGAAATATTTTAGGGGGCCACCCCATTAAGCTACCCGCAACGAAGTTGGCCGGCTCCGAGACGGACTCAAGGTTTGCGTCAATGGCTGTAAACGACTGGGAACCCGAAAGTGTGACTGGGCTTGTCGATACCGTGAAAACACTCCGCTTACCTAAACAGTACAGGTGCTCCTCGCACAATCTTAAATAAAGCAGTAAAGCATGGCATAAGTACAGAATAGTAATAAAGCCCCAAACTACTTTGTGGCCCCCAGAAATAAGAATGAATCAAGCTCTAGCTCAGGGGGGTTCATAAGCCTCCCGGATGTGGATAGCGCGAATATTCAAGGAACAGGAATCAAGTACTCGGGGTCCTACGGGTCACAAGTGAGCATGAAAAACCAAATAACAGATATTGCTCACCGGTGCCACTTTCATTAGTTATCCCATTACTACTCAGGTTAAGTTGTTTAGGTACCTCGTTATCCATCAGACACTCACATACCCTATGCATGCTGTTCTACGACCCGCATGGCTGAAACAACTCCTGTAGTAATGGCTCATGGGATGGAGGGACGAGCTTCGGTGGGGTTTAAATGTAAAGGCTATGCAGTACTTGGGATTCGGTTTAATGCAATCGCGACTCAATGATGCAAGAATAAGATAGAGGAAATAGGTACTATATGTATGCAAGCATGTGGTAGTGCTTGCCTGGCAGCTCAGTTGTAGCGAGAGAAGGATCTGGGTAGTGCTCCTGGGTTTCTTGATATATCCCCTGCTCAGCGTCTATTCGAAGAAGAACCAAACAAACAAGGGCCAACATAAATAAAGTGCACAAGCATATGAATTAAATGCGACAAGCAAACAATCATGCCATGATGAATGATGCACAATTTGCATGGCAATAAAGTAGCATGGCATGGGTGAGGCGTGGAATACAAGAAGAAGGCATTTTAGGGTGTTTTAGTCACATTTTAACCTTAAATAAGTTGCTGTAACCTTTATATTTATATGATGCATGCTGCAATTCAGAACATGGAATGCATAGATAGAACGGGCTCGTCGCGCTGATCGTTTTAGACATATTATTTGTCAAATTTGGAGTTATAAAACAAAAGTTATTAATTAATTAAGGCAAAAGGCATTTTATTTGTAATTTTGATCAACTCGAAATTTAAAGTGTTCAAAATATATTTTGAATGGCATATTTGAAATCCTCACATTTTCCTGATTCCAAAACATATATTACATGTTTAATTTGGAATTATATTTTAAAAGTTATTTAAAAACAGATTTGAATTTGAATTTAAAACAAATTTTAAAAGTTTGAATTAAAACAGAAAAACAGAAAACCTTTTCGTACTCAGACAAACCTAGCCATAGACACCGACAAGTGGGGCTGACGCTGACTGGGCCTAGCTGGAAACGTTGCACAGGTGCGGGGTTTTCTCACTGCAGCAGTAGCTAGCCGCAGCCACTGCTCGGTGGACCCGACGCTCACGTGGGCCCACGCGTGTGAGGGGAGAGGCGCCACGTCACAGAGGGAAGCGCGGGTTGAGGAACTAGGAAACCCAGGTGCGTATCTGTAAAAAGACAGGGAGGCTGACCGGTGGGGCTCAGGCGGACCGCGGGTCAAGCGCGCAAAAAGGCAGGGGGGGTATGCGCAAAAGGGCCACGGCCACTGTTTTTCTTCTACGCGATCTATCGACCGATCGGTGCGCGGCGCGGGGCGGGGGATCGAACCCAGGTCGCGGCGCTGGCGCAGGGGATGGTGGCCAGTGCGGATGGCTTCAGGATGATGACAGAGGAGCGGGCGAGGCCTAGCTAAGCCTCTGCGAGGCGCATCGACTCGCAGACAACAACGGCTGCCATGCACGGAGGGCGTTCGGCGAAAACTCCGGCGAGCACAGACCGCGGCAGCGACAAAGGAGATGTCCGTCATGACAAGGTACTCACCTAGGGGAGGTTGATGGCGATGGATCGGCTTGGGATTCGTCGGAACGGCGAGGAAGCAGACGCTCCGGCGATCTAGGGTTTCGGTGCGCGCGCTGGTGGTAGCGCGTACTGGGGTCGTCTCCTCCTCGCAGGCGTGTACTGGGCGATGCAGGGCGGTGTAGAGGGACGTCCTCGATCTCCTCGACCACTCCCACGTCGTGCTCGCTGGCTGGAACGAGGAGGCGGCGGGGTAGACGGCGGCGGCGGCTGGCGGCAGAACTGGGCGTCGGTGAAGAGGAAGGGGAGGAGAGGCATGGCTCTGGGCGGATCTGGGAGAGACAGAGGAAACGTGTGGAGGGAGGAAAAGAGGGAGAGAGGAAGGACGAGGCCGGTGGGCACGGGGTAGGTAAAGGTGGCTTCGGTGCCACCTTTTCCTTCCTCCTCGAGCACGTGCTCGGCCGGCTGGGCTGGCTGGGGCTGGTCCAGGGCGAGGTAGAGGCAGGCAGGTGGGCCAGGAAGAGGGGAAGGGGAGCTCGGGTGGGACTTGGTGGCAGCAAGAGAGAGAGAGGAACCGAGAGGGGAGGGGTAGATGGCATGGGGCTCGGTCTAGGGTTAGGGTAGGGGGTGGTGGCTCGGCTAGCTAGAGAAAAAGGGGTGGGGTAGATGGTTCGGTTGGAGAGGGGAAAGGGGCTGGACCGATCCAAGGGAAAAGAGAGGAGGGGATGGTGAGGGTGGTAGGTGATTAGGTTTAGCTTGGGGTTTTGCATACCCACATGATCAAGCAAGGTGGAGGGGTGTAGGTCATGGGGTAGGTTTTGGAGAGAGGGCTTAGGAGAGAGGAAAAAGAGAGAGGGTTAGGTGTGGTTAGGGTTTGGTTTGATAGGGTTTAGAGGGGTAGATGGGGTATCCTAGGGATGGTGTTGATGCTTCGGCATGGAGGGGGTAGAGAGAGAGATGGAAGATTTTGGTTAGCTAGGTAGATTAGAGTGAGGATGATGGTTTGGTTTAGCCAAAACAAAGAGGTAGGTTTAAATTAGGGTTTAAGAGATTCAAAAACACGAGGACAACTAGTTTGAATTTAAAAAGCAAAGCTCAAACCAAAATAAAACAAAACAAAGAATAGAAGGCCAAGGGTTATGATTGCATGGAGTATGCAATAAGTGACTTGCATGCATGTGAGCATATTTTGTGGAACAAAATATGGGGCACATACATGTGAGGAGAAGATTTGCAAAGATAAAAGATGCAATTAAACCAAGATTTTGAGAATGGACATGTTTACATGGCATGCTAGAGATGATTTGGATCACAACCATATAGCCATGTGTAGAAGAAGAGGGGGACCCATAATATACATGTGGAAAGAATTAAAATGTCATCCAACAATATGACCACATACATATACATGGTTGGAAAAAGGAGATGAAATCAAAGAGGAGGTGATATGGCAAGTTAGTAGATGGAAGGAATTTAAAAGAGATGCCCTCAACTCAAATTGGGCATTAAACAATATATCAACAGCCAACTACAATGTATCAAGAGGCAAATACAATTAATAAATGCATATGAGATAAGAACCAAATGAAAAGGGTTTTACATGATGCTCAAATGCAAGGTGGCATGATGACATGAGCATGATATAATTATGATGCAACAATTATATGTAGGAAGTAGCATTTATATAGACTAGGCTAGTAGCATTGCAATTGTTAGACAATTGGGATGCTACAGAGTACTATGTATGTTTTATCGCAGTCAAGTTACTCATATTTACTTTATCATTTTTTCTTATAATATTTAGCATGCTGCAATTTAGTCCGCTGAATCTTATTTCCTTTAGAAACTCCAGGTACATCTCTCAGCCGCTGTTGGTACCACGCTCATCGTGAGTAGAGAAGATCAGATCAGGGGATGATGGTATGGTGTTTGCTCTGCTATTTGACATGCGCGAGTCGGGCGACATCAGCGGATATATCGTGTGCCTCAGGTCGGACACATGCTCGTTGCCCTTGTACAATGTGCTGATCACTGCCTATTACCTGACAATAGAGCTTGGGTTTTGGGCCCGTACAATCTGCAGTTCCTCCACGCCTAGGAGATGGGAGGTGCCAGGCATCATTCGGAGGAAAAAACATTTCTTTATGTTCTGTAGTGAACCATCTCATATTACAGGCCTGCATTACTCAATATGCATCAATCCCGAGGGAGAATCCCCAATTGACACAATATTTATTTAACCTGCTTAGGGATCTCTATGTGTTGGAGGGTGGATTTTGGATGTATAGTAGTACTAGTATAGTACTAGTTCTTGTTCTACGGAGTATTTTGTACTACTATATACTGGTAGTACTTATTTAGGTCAAGGGAAGGAGATGGTCTTGCTTTGCCTTTGTTCTGTCATTGTTATTACCAAAGTATTTTGTTGAACTAATAGTGATGTACAATTACTTGTTTAGATCAAGTGCAGCAGATTGTTTTGCTTTTGTTTTGAAACCTAGCATTGTCACAATTATCTAGATGAGTCTTGGGCATTTTGGGTTGCATATGGGGGGTCACACATGCATTGACGAAATGAGGTAGTATTGGCACAGAAGCAGACATGATCATCAGTTTTTCTTGCTCCTATGATCGAGCATATTCGGAGAACATGGCAAACTGATCGTGTGCCAAGGTTTTTTGAGATGGAACAAGAACTTAATATCTCTGTACTGCTATTGAATTTCAAGCAGGAAAGCTACTGAATGTCTCAAATGTTTTGTCGTTCCTATTACTAAAGCATTTTGTGGAACTAATACTAATGTACTGGTACTTGTTTAAATCAAGGGCAGTAGATAGTCTTGCTTTTCTTTTGAAACATGGCCGTGTCACAATCTAGATGAGACTTGGGAATTTTCGGTTGCATACGGGGGTCACACAGGCATTAATGTGAGAAGAAGGTACTCAAAGCAAACTTGATCGTCAGTTTTGCTTGCTCCAATGGTCGAGTGTGTTTGGTGAAAAGGACAAATTGATCGCGCGACAAGGTTTTTAGAGCTGAAACAAAAACTGGTTCTCTCTATACTGCTATTGAATTTCATTGTCTGTATTTCTGAATTTTTCACTTTTGAAATGTTGCTAAATTGGTCAAGTGCTCCTAAATACGAACTTCGAATCTATTGATAATTTTTCTACCTTATTCTGTACTGCTGAATTTTGACTTGAATAGCTACCAAAAAGAATTATCGCTTTTCCCCTCCCTCTTTGAGGTCTTTGTTTTGAATCCGACCGAGAACATCACAATGCAATTATTATTAACCAGGAGAAGAAATCCAGTAGCTCATTCGGCCCCTCTTTAGCCCAGAATATTTTTATTCGATCTTTTCGGGGTCAGGGGACTGCTGAACAGAGCCTAGTGAAATTTGAGAAAGGAGCCCATGGAGCATAGTCGAGAACATATTAATTTGGCCTTTTAGGGGTCAGGGGACTGCTGAGTACATCCCACTAAAATTGGAGAATGAAGCCCATGGAGCATAGCCTACAGAGTATAACCCACGTAGAGCAGCCTATGTAGAATAGCCAAACTCTTTTTAATTCGGCCTTTTGGGCATTTCCCCCCACCTCTCAAAATAAAAAAACTATGCCTACCCATGTTTTTAAGAAAATACTCCATTATGTGGCATTTTATAAATTAAGATGCCAGGAGCGTGTAGCACCCGGGTAAAACCACTCCTAGAAAATCGCGTGTTGCTTTTGTTTGTGCATCATAATGACAACATGCTCATGTCATTATGCCACATTGCATTTGAGCATCATCATGTCATAATGCATGGTTTGCCTAAAACTATTTTTCTAAAAGCCTAGTTTTATTTTCTAAATATCCCTGTCTTTATTTCAAATCAAATCTCGGTCTTTTCCGGATCTTTTATTTGTCTAAAAATTATTTACAAAAGCTTTTCTAAAAATAAAACAAATAAAATAAATAAATAAAAATGTTTTTATTAGGGGAGGCAACCGGCCAGGCCCAAAGGCCCAGCCAGCTGGCCTACTACCGCAAACCCTAGAAAACCCTACCAGATCCCCACTCCCTCTCCCCATCTGCCGCCGCAACACGCAACCCACCCAGCGGCACACGGCACACGCTGCGCGCGCCCCACCCGCCTGACCCACCCGGTCGCATGCTACCTACCCCGCTGTGGTACTCTACACAACATCTACCGATCCCATTCGACACGTACACGTCGCCTGTACCCCGGCCCCACTCCCTCGCTTCCACCCTGTGACCCCACCACCCCCGTGTGGCCCGCCCCGAACCAACCTCTCTCTCTCTCGTCCTCGACCCTGCAAGCCCCGCTCCTCACTTCCCGTTGCTGCCGTAGATCCCAAGACACGGAACCCTACCGCCCCCGCCTTCCTCCCCAAGTGGTGCGGCCGCCCGCGCGAGCCACACGATGGAGCATCTCCGGCCGCCTCCATCCTCTGCGACCAAGGGAACCTTCAGCGAGTCGTCATCCCTGCCGTCGGCCTCCCCAGCGCGGCCTCGCCGCCTCAACCTGTCGTCGACTCGTGCCGAGCCTGCGCACGTCTTGCCGCGCGCGCCGTACCTCCTCCCTCTGGCAAGCTCGCCGACACCACCCCTGCTCCGGCTGCCTCGGACCACCGCGCCGCCGCTGAGTCCTTCCCCGACAAGCCCTTCGCCGTGATCTCCTGTGAGCCCGCCCTGCTGCGACCCTCTGCCGCCACTCCGCGAGCACCACCGTCCCGGTCCTCTATCTCGCGGCCCTCCTGCTCTTCCACGTGTGATGCCGCCCTCTCCACTACGAGCCGCCGCTTGTTTTCCCCGCGACCGCCTCAGGTCCAGGCCACCATCCGTTGTTCTGCAGGTGTATGTTGTGCTTGTGTTCATGCTCCACTTTGACCCTGTGTTTCAGATGGTCTATCTCCAGTCAGTTGTTTGATGCTCTGTCCCGGTGGTCTACTACTGTTGGCAGGTGAAGATGCGATAGTGGTGACATATGTGTGGGAATTCCGGTATGGTACTATGAGAGGGACTGAAGAACATGGCGCCACCAAGCCAAGATCGACCACACCGAACCTCGAGACCCCCATACCCGAAGGTCTTCGACCCGGAACACCAAGATCGCCTTCATGGATCCGAAGGCCGAACCGAACCCCGTCGAACCCCCGGTGAACACCAAGATCGTCGATCCGATGTGTGACCCCTATCTGAGACCCCTATATTTTATAATATATGACATATACTTGTTGCATATGAATTGAGCATGTTTGCATACATATTGTGGGTGCTTGAGGGTATTTCGATGATTCACCTAAATTAAATATGGAAACCATATGCGGACTATTTTAGTCTTATATCGGCTCCATTTAAATTTGCGTAGCGAATCGATGTCATATTTTTGCTTGTTAATACAACATTTATAATGCGGGGTATCTAAACAACATAAAACATCTAATTAATTGTCGGGACTCTAGTTCCACTTACTATTGCCTAATTGCATCGCATCTTTGCCATGTCATGCACATACATGCATCATGCTCGGTCTTCTGTCGTAGTATTAAATAGTGCATCCAGTGTTTCTTTTAGTGGTTTGATTCTTCACGGATTAGACCGTTGAGTGGATGCGGGTATCAACAAGTCCTTCGGATATGAATCTTAGGCTATGTTTTCCAGGCGAGCATCTCCCCCTTTCTACCTATTTTGCTTTTATAGTCTTTATTTCCTCCTATTGATCTATTGCTATCCGTGTTGCAATGCTTTAGTTTCCGTGCACCATTTATACTCCTTGCAGCCCCTAAATTGCCATGGACACATCCTATTGCCTGTTGTTTGATAGATAGTCGGCCTTGCGAGTCGTAGTTGCTTGCTTATGTGTTGCTTCACGTCGATGTCGTTCCACCTTTGACGGCAAGTTGGCACATGATAAATGGTGGAGATGCTTAATGGTGGAGATGATCATGACTTTAAATACAACTTGATTAATTGCTGGGAATAGATATAACTAATGCAGAGGCATCGGTGGAGAAAATATTTGTTTTTAACCGCTCACTTGTGTCCCGTAGGCCCCGAATACTTGATACCTATTCCTTGACTATCGCACTATCCGCATGTGGGACCATGAATCCCCTTAGCCAGAGCTTGATTCATTTCTTATTTCTTGGGGCCACAAACTAGTTTGGGGCTTTATTATTATTCTGTACTTATGCCATGCCTTACTGCTTTATTTATGTTGCGCGTGGAGCGCTTGTACTGTTTAGGAACCCCGTATCGACAAGCTTCCACAGTCACACTTTCGGGTTCCCAGTCGTTTACAAACCGCGCCACACCCCAGGTCCGTCAGACGGGCCGACTTCAGAAGGGTAGCTTATTGGGGGTGGCCCCCTGAAATATTTTACGAATCTTGTGATTGCTTTGTCGTGAAAGCCTCGTTGGGTTTTTATTTGGTTTTTCCGTGGTTGATCGTGCGTGTGTTGCTATTTGTGCACCCCTGCAGGGTAAATCTTTCTGAAAGCCATGTCCGCGGTTATAGACGACTTGGAGCACAGTATCTCGATCATAGACAAGCATAACTAAAGTAGTACTATAAATTTGACTTAATATGTGACTAGTAATCGGCTTCACTACAATGGAATGGATAAAAAAAGTGCCAACAACTTGTGGAACAGGGGTGTATCGTGTCATGTTATACCTGCCTAGTAAGTATCGCAACTCCAATGGAATGAAATAAAAGGGCCAACAACTGCTGGGTTTGGGATGTCACATGCTAATGGTATCTGACTAGTAAGTACTACAACTACAACTGAATGGTTAACTAAAATTTCCCACTACTTCAGCTATCGGGATGACTCATGCTATCTATATCTGACTAGTAAATGCTACAACTATAATGGAATGAATAAAACTGCCAACTGGGTGAGTTCCTCGGTTTTACTCTCTCGTTTGGTCTCGAGGGGGAATACCAGGATGGGTATGATTGGTGTTAGTATCAGGTTGGTCCCGAATAGGTCTCTCTTATCCCTCTCTAATAGCCGACAGTTGCATCGAGTCTCTATAGGTTATTTAGTGCATGCTGCGCTGCCGCTTCAGTCCACCATACCTATGTAGGCGAGAGCCGGCGAATTCTAGCCTCGTGTCTTGGCCTCGATCTTGACGCTCCTCTTTTTCCTTTGCCCTTTGTCGGCACCCCTTTTGTTTTAGCAGGTTTGAGATCGACATCATTAGCAGGGTTACCCTTCCGGCTTAGCCTGGGCAGGGTTATGGACGCCATTGGTTATTCTTCAGGGCTCTTAGCTCAATTTGCTTCTTATCCGTACTCGGATGCTATATCGTTTTCAAGGTGATTTGGATCTTTGTACTGTATATCTGTATTCTTGACTCAGTGAGTCTTTGCTGTATATATATATATGTTTCTGTGGGTTCCATCATGGACTATTGTGTAATGATATTACTTTGTTTCCACCCGCACGCAAGTGCCTGGTGGGCATCTTTGAATCGTTTCTATGCGGGTTTAGCGGGAATCGCTAAAACTTGCATAGGGCCGATTCGAGGGTGTTACAGAGCGCTGCCCTTTGATACTTTGAAAGAGATAAACATAGACACACAAAATATTTTTAAGAAGACTAATACATAAATTGTAGTACTAATGAAAGTTTAATGATATTTATTCTATAAATATCTTTGTTGTAGTGGCAACGCACTCAATTTACGTTTATTTGATTTGAAGGTCTTTTGTTTGAATCGTATCTTGGGTTTACATTTTTCTTCTAGCAATATTGCATTACAGAGAGGCTGACATCACGGACCCACCAGCATGCAGCGTCCATGGAGTTTGTTTTGAGGGTGGGTTCAAAAAAAAGTTAAAATACTTGTACAAAGAGGCTCGCATCAGGGACCCACCAGAACGAACATACAAGGCTGCATCAGGGACCCACAAGCCATAACATGTCAGAGAGGCTGACATAAGGGCCCCAGCAGTAAGACCATACACGGCTGCCACGGTGAAAACAGCGGGCGCGGCCAAAAAAAGTCCATCATACACACGTTGCACTTACAGAGAAGCTGACCGTCGGACCCAGCAGGCCCAAGCATAGCCCGTGAAATTAGCCTATTATCCCCAAGCATATCCCAATACCTTTAATTCGGCCTTTTCATAGTCTTGTGGCCACCAACCATAACCCATTCAATTTAGGAGTGAGCCCATGGAATATAAGCCATGACGAATAGGGCATCCGCCCCGAGTTAGCCTAGAATCTTTTTAATTCGGCCTCTATGAGCATTTTTTGTACTCTGAGGCTGACATATGGGACCCGAAAAAACATTTCAACATACACATGTTTCTTTCAAATAGAG
The DNA here is from genome assembly GCA_023614405.1 of Avena insularis. Lineage (NCBI taxonomy): Eukaryota > Viridiplantae > Streptophyta > Magnoliopsida > Poales > Poaceae > Avena > Avena insularis. The sequence continues at coordinate 255,774,507 of CM042690.1, read as the reverse complement.
GTTGTCAGCTGGAACCCATCATAGACACGTTTCCTCCACAGAGGTGGTTGACATCTGGGACCGAGCAAGTTGCCAAGGTCAAAACAACGGACATAGCCAAAAAAGTCCATCATACACATATTTCATTTACAGAGAGGCTGCTATGTGGGACCCAGCAATGTGACCTTATATAGATGCTGCATCAAGCAACGTTGCCAGTTCGAAATAGGGAGGCGCGAGCGATAAAAAAGTTCAGCATGCACACGTTTTGTCAACACCCGGATTTTTAATCCCAGATGCATGTTATGCCATACCTCGCAATCCCAGGATCACCATTTTTGCGAGACATAACAGAATTGGTACCACAATACATCATCCATTACAAACCATAATAAAGGTCTTACAAATAAAGGATCCCATGATCTAGTCTTAGTACAATCAAAGCAGCGGAAAGTAAACGTAGTAGGGGCTCCATCTTCAGGGTCACAGGCAATGCTGACGATGGGAGATGATCCTAGTTGTCATAAATCTCCTGCTGTCCATCTTCCTAGTAGTCCTCCTCATAGTCTAGCCATGGGAATAGCCAGGGACAAAGCCATGAGTACTCTTTAAGTACTCGCAAACTATCACTAACAAGTAAGGTAATTCTAGTAGGAACCTTAAGCTCTAGGTTTATTTGCAAAAAGCCAGGTTTATTTCATAAGAGTTCAAAAGTAAAGAAACTATTTAATTTTCTACATCACCTAAGTGGGAACCTAGTTTACATGTACACAACCCTGTTGTGGTCATGTCAAGGTCATAGTTCAATTCACAAGTCATTTTGAAAACATCTGACAACGGAACAGTATGGCCACTCCAACTGTCCATTACCACGGACGCGGCTATTTGAATAGTTTGACACTCTGTAGAGGTGGTACACTTTCACCAAAAAAATCGATACATATGTCAGGGATAACCCTGAATCATCATACTTAGTATGCGGATAATCAATCATAACCTTTGAATTTCGCACTCTAGTATAGGCACCTCCCCTATGAGCTTGGCCTCCCAGCCATGGCCATCTGCCATCTTGGGCACTGCATATGTGGACATTCACATTCACGAGGTAGGCTCAGCTCAACCTCTTTCCGTGAGGGAACCCACACTAAGGCATATAAACTTCCAGTTAAGCCCTACCCAATTCGGGTATTGTGGTTGTACGGTAAAATTGGAATGGTATCACATCCGAACCCAACCATCAGTTTTTATCAGAACCAAGGCTCATGCCTCAAGAAGTTTCATCATCAAATCATTTTGTGTTCATAACACATGTCAAAACATTTCAATAGAATGAACCATCATTCCAAGGTTTTCATAATCAATTTCTCCAAGTATTCCCATCTAAGTGATCAATAGTAGTTTAGCACTAGCAACTAACATGAGTGTGTCACTATTGAGGGGTGCTAATCAAGTGTAACTATCCAAAGATAGTTTTATGCTTTTTAATGGCATCTAAGTATAACTACTTAGGCCTAGTTTTATACTCTTTATGGCATCTATCCTATTTTTCCAATACTCACAAATCACTAACTAAAGGTAAAGAACTTTGGTAAAAGTACAAGAATAAAGCTTGCAAGTAAAACTTGGGATTGGTATAATCAAGGTTGCATAACCAAAGCATGCCTAATGCATCTTGCATAGGTATGAAGCTTGGAAGTGTTATCTTGCAATTAGTGATGGCTTGCCTTGAGTAGTGCAGTGGTTGAAGTTCTCTTCTTCTTCTTCGTAGTACTCCTCCTTGTATCCCAGGTTGGTACTATCGTCTATAAATGAATACGAGGTACACAATCACTAAACAATACTTAACTACTTCTATTTAGCACACTAAGGCTCACACTTGATGATCTAGCATCATCACCAACATCACATGAAATAAATACCTAGTCTTATTTTTCTTATTTTAGAAAAGTAATTTCTACTCATTGAAAATACGTAAGATTTAATATTCTCCAATTAAAATATGGGATCATGTTGACACCTATCATCACCACATATTCTAATACTTGGGAATGCGAGTTAGAGTGGTGATCATATTTTATAAAGTTTAAAATTACTATTTAATATAATTAAAGTGACTAGAAATACCTATATAGCATTCTTTTGGTACTAGTCCAAGATCACTGCATGTAAACCTAAATATTTTCAAATGTGATTTTTTGAGAGTTGGAATCAACTCAAAAGCATTTATGGTTGATTTTTGAAAAATGTTTGAAGTTGGAAAAGTCTCTACCTTGTTATTTTTGGTATAGGTGATGTATAATTTCAAATGGTTTGAATCCAATGGTCTTGGGTACACAATTTGAATACCTTTCCAACAAAATTTGAATCATGCAATTTGGTTCAGTGAATCTCTTTGAATTGATTTTTGAATCTACTGACAGAATCTAGTTTTAACTAAAATGGAAAAAGCTTATTTGAATCAACGGGCTATGCGCAGGAAACTAATTGGGCCGGCTCAGCTACGCGGCGCACGCGCAGCGGGCTGCTGACATGTGGGTCCTACTCGTCAGTGACTCAATTAACGCGAAGCGGTAAGTTTCAATCTCAGTCCTACGATTAGACTAGGATCTAACGGCTGTGGATCATCGTCTCCTTCGAACTGCTCCAGCGAGACTGAACCCTAATCGCGACGGTGGGGGTACGTGGGGGCTCACCTGGGCTCCGGCTATACTTGGCAATGGGGGCGATCGAATGTATCAAGGCTGGCGAGTCGAATGGTGGTCGCGGCGGCTCCTAGGGCAACTCCTAGCTCCAGTTCGTCTTCTCCTCTGCAGCGGCGGGCTCCGGTGAAATTCCGGCGGGCTGGTGATCGCCTTGCTCCGGGGAGAGTTGTGGGAGGTGTCTGAGAGAGAGGGGAGTAAGGTGGTGTGGCGAATGAGGGCTGGGGTGGCCTCTATTTATACACCAGCGAGAGGGACATTGCGGCATGGCTCGGGCTCATTGGTGACGTTGTTACAGAGGGCTATCGACATGGCTGAGGGTAGGGGTCGACGTGGTGCTTCAGGGCGGTTGTCATGCGAGTCATGGTGCGGCAAGGGCGGTCGAAAATCGTCGGGAGCGATCCGTGCTCTATGCAGGAACGGCAGCGTTCAAGACGGCACACAGTGTCCACAGTTTGCGCGGCGGCGAACTGGCGTGTCTGGGGGGTAGCTGGGGTCACGGTGAGTGCGGGCACACGTGGAGAGGGCGAGGCGCGACGTGTTTGCACGTGTCGGCTGCGGCGCTCTGGCGCGCTCTTGGCATGGCAGACAGAGAAGTGGGTGCGGCGATTACGGCTAGTCCACGATGTGTCTCTGGTCTAGGGGTGGATAGAGGGTGGCGGGGGAGTGTCGCCTGTCTCCTGGACATCGTGGGAGAGGGCGACGTGGTCTGTGGCGAGTGGGGCGTGGTTGACCGGCACGGTAAGCTCGGGCAGCGCAACACTAGTGCGAAAGGCAAAGGGGGAGCGTGTCCACTATGCTGCTAGGTACTAGGGGCGACCGGGGAGAGAAAGGGGGCACAGTGGTGAGGAAATTGCTACTCAGAACAGTAGAAGTTAGGCAATGTTTACTGGTGTCTGCCAGGTGCTCGACCAAATGGCCGCATGAAATCAAGGTTTGAATTTTTGGATGAATTTTGGTGAGTGTTCTGAGTACTTCCTTGATAGTATAAGGTTGCTTGGGTTTGCCAAGGTGAATTGATTTGGGTGGTTTTTGAAAAATGGTGATCTATGCATATGAACTTGATTCAATTTTGCAATGTCCTTTAAAATGATTTGGAATTTGTTTCTGTTTGTTTGTAAAGTGGGCTTGGGTTCACCTTTACTTGGTCTAGCAAGGGGTGAAAAGAATTGGAAATGTTTCTGTTAGAAATCTTTTACTAGGAACACTCAAAGTGGTCTAGTGGATAATTTTGGTCAAAATGACCATTTGCTTGTATGATTCATATTTGAATTTCTTTTCTTTTGATTTTGTTTGTAAATGGCATAGATGATGTAGTATTCATCTTTAAACCATTCCTTATCATTTGTAACAATCAAACATGGCAATTGCACTCATTCATACACTAATGTAATTCACACATACACTCATATTAAATTTAATAATAAAAGTTTTTGTTAACCCTAAACTTAGGTGATTTGAACTTAATAATCTTGATTAATATTTTTGGGATGTTACAGGTTTCTTGTAATGAGAGGCTGAAATGGGGGACCCAATAGCGTGAACAAACGGCAGATTCATCGAGCAGCGCTATCAACTTTGGAACAGGGTAGCGCCAGCGAAGGAAAAAAATTCCATCATACACACGTTTCTTGTAATGTGAGGCTGAAATAAGGGACCCAGGAGGTTGATTAAATGGTAGATGCATCGAGCAGCACTATCAACTTCAGAACAGGGTAGCTGATGGGCTAGGTTCCTGCACCAAAACAGGGTTATTGCAGTACTTGTAGTAGCAAATATTTAAGAGTTTGTCCTGATGGGAGCTTGGCGAACATGACCCTCGCAGCCGCGTTGTCAATGCGACCACGTACGCACCCAAACTGTGGTTTGGAAATAGCCTATTCTATAAGTTGCTAGGATAAATGAATTTAAGATGTTTTGTAATAACTACTACTAGAACTGGAAGAAAACTAGAACAAAAGTAAAACTGAAAATAGGTGAATGTAATGAGATGAAATATTAATGCTATAATTTCTCAAGTAATGTTGTGTATACCGGTGTGCATGATAAGTGATTATGCAATAGTTGTTAGCTATAATTGTCGTGGTCCCTCATATACCATTGTCTCCCACCGTTGGTAAGTGGCAACTAAATAACTCAATTGTCCATACCCTCTTCGGACATCGGTCATCTCGTAAGAGAATAATGTATTAAGGTAACAAGACCAATCAAGGTAAACCAGAGCAAATGCATTAAGTTCTATGGACAACCGTCCTCCTAAAAAAGTGTGCTAGTCACAAGATATCCCGTATATCACTTTGGGGTCAAGCAATTCGCAACACTATACCTATCTATATCATGAGTGATATTGAGGAAATTAAATCTTAATGGGCGGTGCATCCTAAGATGCTATTGCCTCCACAAATCATGTATAGAAAATAGCCTATTAGTTCTACCCATGGACTTGTCAGGCCCATGGAACGAGTAGAGAATAATGATAAGTTTTGTGACACTCCGTGAATCCCTAGTAAATTCCTCAACAATGGATTGGACGTCTCCAATCACTCGAATAATATCATGAATAGAACAATGTAAAGAGAAAGCACAAACATATTAATTAATAAGAACACACCACACTTTAATTACTCAAATCATCATAACATTAATAAAAGGGGGTTCAAGCCATGTTACAACCCATCACGGAGATCATGATCGGGAAGGATGAAGGAGTAGCAGCAATGGAGATGGTGATGATGGCGCGGTGATGGTGGCGTCGGCGTGGTGATGGCGCCGTCTTCCTTCTCCTCCTCTTCTTTCTTGGATGGCTTGATGGTGTTGATGGAGATCTAAATCTTGGTGGAGTTGTAGAGGCTATGGATGCGGCATGGCGGCAGGGCACCGCCGTGGAGGCGGTAGATGGGATCTAGACTTGTATATGGTGTCTTATGTATATATGGTGGCTTCCTTGGGTACCCCCTCCTTTATATAGTCCTTTGGGGTACCCTAGGGTTCCCCCAATACCGTCATATGACTTAGGGAAGGTTCTGGAGCTTTTCTGGGGTGAAATTCCATCGTTTCCGACCTTTTTGGCAACTATACGGGCTGAGCTATACAACCAGAAAATAGCTCCGACCATATAGTTGCTCGTCAAACCGTCTGTCCCCTTTAGTATTTTGGTCGACATTTCTTCATACGAACTCCATTTTGGGTGTTTTCCTACTTGTTGAGTTCGTATCGTCGAGGGCTACAACCCTATGGTCTTGGATCTTTATTTTGAGAAGTTGGAAAAATTCACTTTTCCAAACTCTCAAATGGCTAAGTCTGGTCCCTACAGCTCCTCCATACTATGCTCTCTTTGTTCCTTTTGCCTTTGTTTTGTCCATAATCATCATCAACACCTACACACATGTGAAAGACAAGGAAGAGGGATAAAATTCTACCTAAACTACTAAATGTGCAAGGCTCATATTGAATTTAACAAAAACAAGTAATCATGCATATCAGGCATAACAATAGTTAGATGGAGCATGATATGACAGGAAAATAACACAATTTATATTGCTAAAAGGTGTTGTATTATCACATCCATCAACTTCCCCAAGCTAGATCTTGCTCATCCTTGAGCAAAAGGGATCGATAACTTAATGGATGTGATCTTGCTTATCATTGGAAATCAATGAACCATATCATTGTTTTTCCTGCAAGCTCAAAGTAAGAGAGAACATAATCATATAAGGCAATATAAGCTCAGTTATATTATTCCAAACCACTAGAGATTAGTCAAAAACTTCTATGCCCCATGTCAAAGTTAAATCTAGCTTGCAAGTAAACTTGTGATCCTTCTATACGCACTTTATTGTTTTTTTGTATTTTTATTTGTATAAGGCAAAGATGAACACGGTTAGTTGTCAATCATAAATAGAAATAGAGTTTTACAATGCTTCTCACTCATGCCATATATTAAAGTCTCTCAAGTGCAAACTTTGATTGTTGAGCTCATAGAAAATATATTTCTTAGTAACAAGACCATGCCAAAAGAGTGGTATATGTTCAATCGAGACTGTGCGGGATAGGAAGGACACTCGTGACCATTACCAAGGTTTCCCTTTTAGGTCTAATGATTTCTCATAGTGGTGAGAGGAGTATTCTGACTTTTGCTTTTAACGCAGGCCCATGAGAATGAGAATATCATTTTGCGGCCCGAAAGTTGGGTCGCCCAGGCAACGCGGTACCCAAGTTGATTTTTATCACCGCGATTCGAAAAGTTGGGGCGCCAATTGCTGAGAGGGGTCTTTCGAGTGAATGATGGCCAAACCCAATATTTTCAAATCGCGCCTGTTAAGTCAGGATATTCCGTTACACTAGTTCCTGTTGTGCCCCTCCTTCGCCGGTCACTATTCTTAGCCACCCTGCACGTGTCGTAGGGGAAAATCCATTACTATGCTTTCCTAACTCTCGACACTGAATTTTGCTGGGGTGGCAGCGGCGGTCCCTTTTCTTCCCTTCGCCGACCCTAAATCTGTCGGCAGCGGAGGACCTTTTCTCTCCCTTCCCCGACACTGAATTCGATGGCGGCGACCCAGCATGTCTTGCAAGGTGAAGGTTGTAGCTACGTCGCCGACTGATTCGGGTCCGTCGGGGCCCAAGTCTGGGGCTCAACGAGTAGCAGCGGCGAGGTCTTCAGCCCCGGTTAGCGAGGAGGCCAGCAAGGATTCTTCTCCCAAGGTACCTACGAGCAGCGGGTTGAAGAGAAAAGCAAGGCCAGCGGCAGATTGTTTGGCTCCGGTGGGCGGATGCAGCACCCAGATCTCGAAGAAAAAAACCCGGGAGAAGAGCGAGAGGTGAATTTTTCTTATCTGTGTCTTATTTTGCAAGTAGATTAGTTACGGCATAATAGAATCGAATGAACTGAAATGTTCCCCTTTTAAATCAAATTAGGCACAACTTTGATACAAGGGACCTATATGAGCTCATAGTTCATGTTCGGCAGTACACTGCAAAACTTGATTTTGGTTGCGAGAGGGTTGTGTTCGGGCAAGATGTGCATCTGCTTGTGAACTGCAAAGAGGTTGTGTCTGTTTCGCAGCTGGTAGATATGCTTGCCGCTAGAATTCCCTGGGTTCTAGACAGTGGACAAAATTGGTGTGGCGCAACATGAATGATACCTATCAGCAAATTGAGCACTCCCATGAGCTTCAGATGGTTTGGGAGTGTTGTGCAGCTGATCGTAAGGTGAAAGTTGAAGCGATGATTGATGATATGTATGCAGATGCTGGAGATCTTGCTGCCAGAGCTTCTGCTCCTAGAGAATATGGACCAATAGATGCTGATCTAGATAAGTTCAGTATACGCATAGAGGTGGATTCATACATGGCAAAACTTGATGAGGGAGTTAATAAGCCAGTTCCGTCATGTACTGTGGAGATCACGATCGATTCCAAAAACATAACACTTGATGAAATGAGAGAGATGATCGGTAAGGAAATCAGTATTGGCCCTAAGCAGATGGCAAAAATTCAGTGGTGGCATCATAAGAAGCAGCAATTCATAGATGTTTTGGATACTGAAGATCTTATGCAGATTATGCGACGAAAGAAGCGAACCAGGAAGGTGTTCTTCCTTGGTACCATTTCTGATGTTGTTGAACAGGTTATAGTGGATGTAGATGCCCCTATAGTGGCTGAACAGAATGAGGTGGTCGACGTTGATGAGATCTGATGAGAGCTGCTACCCTGGGCTTGTCATATGGACCGCAGGGTTCCCCTGCCTGTATTTGTAATATTGACTGTTGTTGCATTTAGAGTGTGTTTGTGTGATTATGTTTGTTGAGAGATTGCGATATAATGCTGTGCGAGCTGTTGAGATTTTCGGACATGTCACTCACTGAAACCATCGTTGTTGTAATAAGACATAAGTACATTGTAGTTGACATGATTATGTTTCTTAAGATGGCGTACCATACTTGTTTCTATTATTATGTTTGTTGGGACATTGTAATGTAATGTTTTGTGAAACCATGACTGGACTAGTGATGCATAAATACATTGTAGTTGACATGATTATGTTTCTTGAGATGATGTACTGTACTTGTTTCTGTTATTTTGTTTGTTGAGAGACTGTAATGTAATGTTTTGCGAAACAATGATAGGACAAGTGATGTGTAAGTACCTTGTAGTCGACATGATTTTGTTTCTTGAGTTGATGTAATATACTTGTTTCTGGGATTACGTTTGTTGAGAGATTGTAATGTGATGTTTTGTGAAACCATGTTGTGATTATGTTTGTTGAGAGATTGTGATGTAATGTTTTGTGAAACCATGACTGAAGAAGTGATGCATAAGTACCTTGTAGTTGACATGCTTTTGTTTCTTTAGATGATGTAATATACTGGTATGTTTTCATTAGGCAATGAAATTGGGATGGAGGGAGTGCAGGTTTAATATTTGAAATGATAATGTGTGAAGAGAATCCATAACAGGCAAGAGACAGTAATCCAGGGAAAGGGCATGGTATCCATTAAACTATTGTAACATGCCAATTTAGTCATTAATGCAGCGGTAGAAGGGCTCTCTCTCCCTCTCTCTCTCTCTCTCTCTCTCTCTCTCTCTCTCTCTCTCTCTCTCTCTCTCTCTCTCTCTCTCTCTCTCTCTCCATGCTGTCCTTGAACAGCGAGGACGACCAGTCGAGCAGCGACAGCCTTCTCTCTGACATCGAGTATTCCTTCCACATGTGAGTTCCTCTATTTTCTCGGGCTAGGGTTAGGCAATGGTAAATCTCTCGATCTGAGCTCCATATGTGCATGCAATCGTGCTCGATTTCAGCTTTGCGTTTACCTATAGGTACCACGGACGATCTATGACTCCGAATGGGAGGGCCTAGATCTCGATGGAGAAGTGCCATGTGACCATGGGCTAAAACTGAGGAGATATGTTGCATTCGAAGGCAGTAACACTAGGAGAAGGTTTTTGGGTTGTACAAATCAGGTTTGTTTACATTATGTGCAACTATGACATGAAGTAAAATGTATCGTGCATGTTCATAACACTATAGTGTGTGTGTTTTTAGGTTGGCCCGGTGTGTAAAGCAGTAGAGTGGGTGGATCTGGAGTGGCCAGATGCACTTAAGAAATGTTTGGCACAATTATGGGAGATGTATGAGTTGGAAAGGTCAGGGAGATTTACTGATGTAAGTGATGCAGCTGAAAAAAATTACAAGCCGTCGGTACGAAATAAGGAGCTGGAACAAGAAATCGAGAATTTGCAGTCAGAGCTAACTGACAGAATCGATGGGAGCTTAGTTGTTGGAACTGCAAAGAAGCTTCAGGATAGTCACAGGTGGCTGATTCATAATGCAGAAAAGGAGAGGGATCAGCTCAGGGAAGACAAGAAGAAGCTAGAGTACTGCATTGTGGATCTGTTGAAGGAACCGAAGAAGGCGCGCGAGGGTGAACAAGGACAAACTATAGAGGATAAAGGAAATTTGAGATGAATAATTTATGTTGTGCCAATGCGTGAAAGTAGTTAATTGTAAGACTTGCAATTGCGCTTTCCGAACTAAGCCAAACTCAATCATCGAGCAAACTAATTTTAGATGAACACACATATCGTGCATAGAGTTAAGTTCACGCTTACAAAATCACCACTGCAGAGGATAAACCAGAAAGTTCAGTACTAAATAGACATATGTTGTGTTCAAGCGAGCCTGGCCCGGAGCTGCCTGTTTTCCTCCCTAAGATTGGCCAGCTCCTTCAGTTCTATGTCGTGCTTCATCTGTAGGTTCCAGCGCTCTGTCACGGATTGGAGAATTTTGTCCGTAGCCATATGATTTTCCTTCAAGATCCCTTTCATGATCTCCATCTGCTTCCTAGCCGAGGCGCGACCTTCACTCTATAGCTTCGCCCAACCGGCGTTTAACTCCTTCAGTTTCTGGCACTTGTCAGAAAGGACCATGAGTTCAGCACACAGTTGGTCAAAGGCCAGTTTCTGGTAATTCTGCTTCTCCCTTTGGATTGCTATCTTGTCATTTAGCCAAGTCGCCAGGTCCTGGTCATCTTTCGCCTCTTCCCCTGCAACAAAAATACATAGTATGGTTTGTTCAGTTCACCAGGACAAGCTGGTTAGTTTCCGTAATTAACTGAATCGACTAGTGGCACTGTCATAATTTCAAGGAAGAAGCAATCTAGGACTAATCAACATTTTATGAATCGACTAGTGGCACTGTCATAATTTCAATTCCAAAGACAAATAAGATATATCTGCAGTTTAGTGTGTTGTGGGTTTTTCCCAATATCACCAAATAGTAGTGGGAGAGTGGCAAACTCATAATGCAGAAACCCATGTCCAGATACATAATGGAAAGAGAACATGGTGTCCATTCATGAACATGAACACCAACACATGTCCAGATAGATAAGGAGTTGCCCTAGGATTCCTATTGCACCCTATAATGGGAAGCAGACATGGGCATTGCTCCCTGAACCCTAAACATTACAAAAGAGTGGAGGACAAACTGATATTCGTGTCCCCGCTAACGGGAATCAGACTTGGGCATTGCTCCGATACGCATCCATACATGCCCTTAGCTCCTCGTGCTCTTTCTGAGCACCCTCAAGTACGGTGATCCCTCTGCTCATGTCCGCCTTCATCTCCTTGACTGCATCCAGGAAATGGTTCCTGTCATGGTAGGCTTGGATGGTAGCCTTGGTGTCCTCGACGCGTCCTCTGAGTGCCTCGCTGACTTCGTCCTGCAGGAGAATGCACCTTTCCACAAGATTCTTCTTCTCCTCCGTGAGCTCGTTTATTATCTTTATGGCCTATTCTTGCCTGTTCAAGTTACGGTCGAGCACTTTATGCAGCCTAACGACGTCACGTGCAAAATCTAGCGAGATCTCCTTCTGCACAAATAATTACTTGCGTAGGCTCTCATTAGCTTGGGTGAGGGAGCGTGCAAGCTCATGTTGGTTGGAAATCTTGGAACTGATTGCGGCCACCTTGTCACGGTACTCGGCCTTCGATCCCTGCATCGTTCATGTTAACTGAAATAGGAATTCTACAATTACACTCTAGGTCCCAGGTGAATACTAATACAGATCAAAAAAATCCCCGTTGAATCTATTGGCCGCAGTGTTAAAAAATGGACCTAGAGATCTATTCATGACCATGATAAACTAATCCTAATCACAAAAAATCCATAGTGAATCTATGAACAGCGGTATTAAGGAAAGACCAAGATATCCAGTCATATTCATGAAAACTAATACAACTCGCAAAAGAAGAAGAAAAACCAATGCGGGGCGGACAGGATCTAAGAAATCCACATCACAACTCGGAGAAATAACAGCGTGGAAATTTGCTACCTCGCTGAGACATGGAACGGGGCCGAACGGGTCCCGCAACGCCTCCGTCATGGTGGATTTGGGCACCACGGCCAGCCTGTAATACGTAGAAGAGGAAGAGCTAGAAGAAGAAGAAAAACAAGAAGAAGCTGATTAAGATCATGATGGAGAGGGAGATGGAGAAGAAGTAGAACAAGAAGACCGTACCGGGAGGAGCCCTCGCCTGCTAGAACATTCGGCACCATTGTCGGGGGAGATTGGGCCTCGATGAGAGGGTGGGCTTGACCGGCTGGTAGAGCAAGAAGTGCCTCGTGGCGATTTCTCTCCCTTTTCTCCACGAGGATCGTCAACCGGCCTCTCCCCCTCCCCAATGGAGCCATGGCTTGCAGGGTGAGTGTGGCGGCGGCAGGAGGAAGGAGATAGTGATTAGTATGGGAGAAGAGTCAAAGAGTACAAGCCGTGGTCCAGTAGTACTAGTACTATTATACAAGACCACCGTGTACGGTCTACCTTCTCAAAGAAGCCAGGGAGGCAGGGGTAGGGAATCGATGGGACTTGTCTTTATTGCGATGGACACTTCAATGGTCTTCGACGCCGCCCAAAATCCAGTATATAATAAGGGGAGTGCGAGCCGGGTGGTCATCACGGGAATCGGCGTGCACATCCCACATGCGTGTGTCACATGTTGATGGGGCAATGACGCACGCAACTGCTGCACGATCACATCGAACTCCGTCAAACTCCACGTAAAAGGCACGCACGGGATATTTATGAGTCTAGAATATGCTGTGCCACTTTTGTTGTGATCAAATTATGTTTAGTACGCGAGATATTACTTTTTTTTATAATCGACAAATGCATGCATGGACACGACACACGAAACCGATGCTCGTCCTTGCTCAGATCGGCACCCAACTCTGTGTACCCGCCATCGACCATTCGGAGCAACTACCTCGAGCACGATGCCCCCTCGCCATGGCAATGGCAGGTACAAGCCGTCCACTGACCATCCCGTGTCCCCGGCTTTTTGCTGCATCGTTCGCGCTCGCGAGTCGCCTTCTGAGGCAGCACGTCGTGTTCGACCGTGCCAGGATCCATCGACATCGGCACTCGATGACACCGCGACATCGAAGCTCGTACCGGCCACGCAGGAGGAGCGTGGGGTACCTGCAGCGTCGGACGAGCGCAAAGCAGCAGCCAGGACGGGGGCGTGTGTTGCACCAGTGAGTACGGACAAGAAGAGGAACGAGAAGAAGACCAGGAAGAAGAGAGGAGATAGCTATTTGGACGAGTCAGACTCAGCCAACGAGGAGGCGTTCATCGATCAGTTGGAGGCAGAAGCGGAGGAGAGTGACGTGGACCCGTGGGACTATGAAGAGGAGGAGGAGGAGGACGAGGAGATAGCACGCTTATTCAAGGAAGGGGCGGTGTCGAGTCATCAGAGGAGGACACCGACGGCGGCGATGGCAGGGACCATGGCGTTAATGAAGACGAGGATGAACCGGAAGACGAAGACGATGGCTTATTTGAAATATGATCATTTATTTTATTTATTTTAGTTAGATAGATGGATTTTCACTTGTTTATGGAGGTAAAGTATCGGTGTCACGGATAGAGAGGTGGCACGGATTGACCATGCATAAAAAAAAGTGGAGAAGGGAGGGGTTATCCTGCCCATTGGATCACATAGGATCAACGGTTGGTGGAGACGATCCGCGTGACATTTGTGTCAGCCAATCAGGGCATAGCACCCAGAGTGAGCATGTGTTTTGGATCTCCACATGGTTGGGCTTTTGTGAGATTTGTGACCGAGAGAGAGGGAAAATCTCTTATCACAATCCTCCTATGGATCCACCAGTGTCATTGAAATGTGTGTTCTCTTTAGAGACCACACATGGATCCACTAGTGTCATTGCATGTGTGTTCTTTTTACTAACAACAACTAGAGTCATTGCATGTGTGTTCTTTTCACATACCACATATGGATCCACCAGTGTCATTGCATGTGTGCTCTTTTCATAATCCACCTATGGATCCACCAGTGTCATTGCATGTGTGTTCTTTTTACTAATAACAACCAGAGTCATTGCATGTGTGTTCTTTTCACATACCACATATGGATCCACCAGTTTCATTGCATGTGTGCTCTTTTCACAATCCACCTATGGATCCACCAGTGTCATTGAAATGTGTGTTCTTGTTACTAACAACAACCAGAGTCATTGCATGTGTGTTCTTTTCACATACCACAGATGGATCCATTAGTGTCATTGCATGTGTGCTCTTTTCACAATCCACCTATGGATCCACTAGTGTCATTGCATGTGTGTTCTTTTTACATACCACCTATGGATCCACTAGTGTCATTGAAATGTGCGTTCTTTTCAGAGAACATACATGGATCCACCAGTGTCATCGCATGTGTGTTCTTTTTACTAACAACAACCAGAGTCATTGCATGTGTGTTCTTTTCACATACCACATATGGATCCACCAGTGTCATTGCATGTGTGTTCTTTTTACTAACAACAACTAGAGTCATTTCTTGTGTGTTCTTTTCACATACCACATATGGATCCACCAGTGTCATTGAAATGTGTGTTCTCTTCAGAGACCACATGGATCCACCAGTGTCATTTCATGTGTGTTCTTTTTACTAACAACAACCAGAGTCATTGAAATGTGTATTCTTTTCACATACCACATATGGATCCACCAGTATCATTGCATGTGTGTTCTTTTCACAATCCACCTATGCATCCACCAGTGTCATTGCATGTGTGCTCTTTTTACTAACAACAACGAGAGTCATTGCATGTGTGTTCTCTTCAGAGACCACACATGGATCCACCAGTGTCATCGCATGTGTGTTCTTTTTACTAACAACAACCAGAGTCATTAAAATGTGTGTTCTTTTCACATACCACATATGGATCCACCAGTGTCATTGCATGTGTGTTCTTTTTACTAACAACAATCAGAGTCATTGCATGTGTATTATTTTCACATACCACATATGGATCCACCAGTGTCATTGAATCCACCAGTGTCATTGCATCTGTGCTCTCTTCACAATCCACCTATGGATCCACCAGTGTCATTGCATGTGTGTTCTTTTTACTAACAACAACTAGAGTCATTGCATGTGTATTCTTTTCACATACCACATATGGATCCACCAGTGTCATTGCATGTGTGTTCTTTTCACAATCCACCTAAGGATCCACCAGTGTCATTGCAAGGGTGCTCTTTTTACTAACAACAACCAGAGTCATTGCATGTGTGTTCTCTTCAGAGACCACACATGGATCCACCAGTGTCATTGCATGTGTGTTCTTTTTACTAACAACCACCAGAGTAATTGCATGTGTGTTCTTTTCACATACCACATATGGATCCACCAATGTCATTGCATGTGTGTTCTTTTCAAAATCCACCTATGGATCCACCAGTGTCATTGCATGTGTGCTTTTTTAGTAACAACAACTAGAGTCATTTCATGTGTGTTCTTTTCACATACCACATATGGATCCACCAGTGTCTTTGAAATGTGTGTTCTCTTCAGACACCACACATGGATCCACCAGTGTTATTGCATGCGTGTTCTTGTCACTAACAACAACCAGAGTAACTGCATGTGTGTTCTTTTCACATACCACATATGGATCCAGTAGTGTCATTGCATGTGTGTTCTTTTCACAATCCACCTATGGATCCACCAGCGCCATTGCATGTGTGTTCTTTTTACTAACAACAACTGGAGTCATTTCATGACTGTTCCTTTCACATACCACATATGGATCCACCAGTGTCATTGAAATGTGTGATCTCTTTAGAGACCACACATGGATCCACCAGTGTCATTACATGTGTGTTCTTTTTATTAACAACAACTAGAGTCATTGCATGTGTGTTCTTTTCACATACCACATATGGATCCACCAGTGTCATTGCATGTGTGCTCTTTTCACAATCCACCTATGGATCCACCAGTGTCATTGCATGTGTGTTCTTTTTACTAACAACAACCAGAGTCATTGCATGGTTGTTCTTTTCACATACCACATATGGATCCACCAGTGTCATTGAAATGTGTGTTCTCTTCAGAGACCACATGGATCCACCAGTGTCATTTCATGTGTGTTCTTTTTAGTAACAACAACCAGAGTCATTGAAATGTGTATTCTTTTCACATACCACATATGGATCCACCAGTGTCATTGCATGTGTGTTCTTTTCACAATCCACCTATGCATCCGCCAGTGTCATTGCATGTGTGCTCTTTTTACTAACAACAACGAGAGTCATTGCATGTGTGTTCTCTTGGAGACCACACATGGATCCTGATGTCATCGCATGTGTGTTCTTTTTACTAACAACAACCAGAGTCATTAAAATGTGTGTTCTTTTCACATACCACATATGGATCCACCAGTGTCATTGCATGTGTGTTCTTTTTACTAACAACAACCAGAGTCATTGCATGTGTATTATTTTCACATACCACATATGGATCCACCAGTGTCATTGAATCCACCAGTGTCATTGCTTCTGTGCTCTCTTCACAATCCACCTATGGATCCACCAGTGTCATTGCATGCGTGTTCTTTTTACTAACAACAACCAGAGTCATTGCATGTGTGTTCTTTTCACATACGACATATGGATCCACCAGTGTCATTGCATGTGTGTTCTTTTCACAATCCACCTATGGATCCACCAGTGTCATTGCAAGGGTGCTCTTTTTACTAACAACAACCAGAGTCATTGCATGTGTGTTCTTTTCACAATCCACCTATGGATCCACGAGTGTCATTGCATGTGTGCTCTTTTTACTAACAACAACCAGAGTCATTGCATGTGTGTTCTCTTCAGAGACCACACATGGATCCACCAGTGTCTTTGCATGTGTGTTCTCTTCAGAGACCATACATGGATCCACCAGTGTCTTTGCATGTGTGTTCTTTTCACAAAACACCAGTGTAATTGCATGTGTGTTCTTTTTACTAACAATAACCAGAGTCATTGCATGTGTGTTATTTTCACATACCACATATGGATCCACCAGTGTCATTGCATGTGTGCTCTTTTTACTAACACCAACCAGAGTCATTGGATGTGTGTTTTCTTCAGAGACCACACATGGATCCACCAGTGTCATTGCATGTGTGTTCTTTTTACTAACAACAACCAGAGTCATTTCATGTGTGTTCTTTTCACATACCACATATGGATCCACCATAGTCATTGAAATGTGTGTTCTCTTTAGAGACCACACATGGATCCACCAGTGTCATTGCATGTGTGCTTTTTTTAGTAACAACAACCAGAGTCATTGCATGTGTGTTATTTTCATATACCACATATGGATCCACCAGTGTCATTGAAATGTGTGTTCTTTTAATAACAACAACTGGAGTTATTTCATGTGTGCTCTTTTCAAATACCACATATGGATCCACCAGTGTCATTGAAATGTGTGTTCTCTTTAGAGACCACACATAGATCCACCAGTGTCATTGCATGTGTGTTCTTTTTACTAACAACAACCAGAGTCATTGCATGTGTGTTCTTTTCACATACCACATACGGATCCAACAATGTCATTGCATATGTGTTCTTTTCACAATCCACCTATGGATCCGCCAGTGTCATTTCATGTGTGCTTTTGTACTAACAACAACAAGAGTCATTGCATGTGTGCTCTTTTCACAATCCACCTATGGATCCACTAGTGTCACTGCACGTGTGTTCTTTTTACTAACAACAACCAGAGTCATTGCATGTGTGTTCTTTTCACATACCACATATGGATCCACCAGTGTCACTGCATGTGTGTTCTTTTCACAATCCACCTATGGATCCACCAGTGTCATTGCATGTGTGCTTTTTTTACTAACAGCAACTAGAGTCATTTCATGTGTGTTCTTTTCACATACCACATATGGATCCACCAGTGTCATTGAAATGTGTGTTCTTGTTACTTACAACAACCAGGGTCATTGCATGTGTGTTCTTTTCACATACCACGTATGGATTGATACATTGCAAATGTATCTATAATTTTTTATGTTCCATGCTTGGTTTTATCTCCTTTCTTGTGTTTTGTCCACACTTTGGAGTACTTTTCATATGATTTCTTGGACTAACCTATTAACAAAAGCCATAGTGCCAGCTGCCTATTTTCTGCTGTTTTTGGTTCCAGGAAAGTCAGAAAATGAATAATTTCGGAATTGGACGGGACAAAAACCAAAGTGCCTATTTTTCCAGAAGACTCCAGGATCTGAACGAGATTTAAGGAGGTCCAGGGTCGTCACCACCCCCAGGCGCGGGCTGGGCCTAGCCGCGCCAGGGCATGGTGTGGTGGCCCCAGGCACCCCCTCGGTCTCCCTCTTCGCCTATAAGAAGCCTTCTGACCTAAAAAATTCAGGGGGTTCGACGTTTTTCCAAAAGGAGTTCCGCTACGCCGCCACCACCAGATTCCACAAAACAGCACCAGAAACTCCGTTCTGGCACCCTGCCGGGACAGGGAATTGGAGGAGATCATCGCCATCATCATCACCATCGCTTCTCCATCGACCATCCATGTTTCCCCCATCTATGAGTGAGTAATCCCCCGCTGTAGGCTATGGGGATGGTAGGGTTTGGATGAGATCGTTCATGTAATGGCATCAGATTGTTAGGGCATGGTGCCTAGTATCTTTTATTAGTGCTTTATGACTTTGTTGCGACTTGTTGTGCTTAATGCTTGTCACTAGGGGCCGAGTGCCATGATTTCAGATCTGAACATGTTATTGATTCATTATGATAGTATTGTTTTGGGTCTTATCTGCAAGTTGTATACACACGTCGTTGTCCGGAACCTATGGCCCCGAAGTGACAGAAATCGGGATAACCGGAAGGGAAAGGCTTTGATGTGAGGATCACACATGTTCACGGAGTGTTAATGCTTTGCTCTGGTGCTCTAGTAAAATGAGCACCTTAATTGCTAGTAGTTCCCTAGAGGCCCCGCTGCAAACGGGCTGGCAGGACAAAATATGTTGTGCAAGTTCTCATTGCGAGCACGTATGACTATATATGGAACACATGCCTAGGATTGTCTAGTACTTGGATGCTTTATCTTATTTATCTGCAATTGCCCTATGTTATGTTTGCTATGTGAATTGTCTTGTCCATGCAACGCCCGTCC
Source organism: Avena insularis (assembly GCA_023614405.1). Taxonomy (NCBI): domain Eukaryota; kingdom Viridiplantae; phylum Streptophyta; class Magnoliopsida; order Poales; family Poaceae; genus Avena; species Avena insularis. Next base: position 255,755,327 of record CM042690.1, on the reverse strand, counting down.
AACCATCCCTATGCCTACCGCACTCGAATCCCATTGTTTACTGCTTTTGTTACTACTGTCTTTGCTTTACTACTGCTGCTGCTTTACTATTCCTACTACAAAACTGTTGCTACTGATAAACTGTTGCGAGCAAGATTGTTTCCAGGTGCAGCTGAATTGACAACTCAGTTGTTAAGGCTTATAAATATTATTTGGCTCCCCTTGTGTCGAATCAATAAATTGGGTTTCACTTCCCTCGAAAATACTGCGATACACCCCCTATACTTGTGGGTCATCAAGACTATTTTCTGGCGCCGTTGCCGGGGAGCATAGCTTTATTTATCAAGTCCACTTGGATTCACTATTGTTCAAGCTAAGTTTATTTTCTCCTCGTTTGCTTGTTTCTTTATCAAAAATACAAAAAAAGTAGTTTCTACTCTAGCTGTTATTTTCTTTGGTCTGTTAGTGTCTTGCTTTGTCATGCTTGTTGTCAATGGTTGGTTTCTTTGAAACTGAAGCTTATTGGCAAGGTGGGTTCACGGAAGATCAAAAATATTATTATAAGGAACACCGCTTGTCACAAAAAGGGAAACACTTATGGGAACAAATTGATATATTGTATACCATTGCTAGGAACGTGTGCTCTACTTATAATGTTACTTATTGCTGTGATGAATCTCATTGCAGAAAGAGGTATAAACACCTCCCTTTTCAATGTGAGTATAATGATAATGATACCATATCTTCCTATTCTAAAGGAATTTATGACTTTTATGATGCGGAACAAATTGAAGAATTTATTGCTTGGAAGGGTGCTTATGAACTTGCTAGTTTGCTTGAAAATATTGATGATTCACCTTATAAGTATGAGGTTTATGGTATACTTAAATTTTTCTTTGATAATTACAAGGTTGAAAATAGCTATATCCTTGAATATTTTAATAGATGCTTTCCACAAATGGAAGAGACTAATGCCTTGTAGGCTCCTATAGAAGAAGAAATTGATGAACCTGAAATCTCATTAGATGAAAAAGAGGAGGAGAGTGATGAACAAAAGGAGGAAGAATGGATTAGCTACCCATGCCTACCTTCTAATGAGAGTAACTCTTTATCCCTTACATTATTTGATTGTCCTCCATGCTTACTAAAGGAGGATGAATGTTATGTTCCCAAGGTTTCTTTTGAAAATGTTTATAATAAAGCTCTAGTGCTTGTAGATCATGAAAATCATGCTTTATGTGATAGTTATATTGTTGATTTTATTCATGAGGCTGCTACAAATTATTATGAGAGAGGAAAATATGGTTGTAGAAGTTTTCATGGTATTGAAACACCTCTCTATGTGGTGAAAGTTTTGAAGTTACTCTTGTTTTATCTTCCTATGCTTGTCACTTTGTTCTTTGTGAATTTATTTGCATACATGATTCCTATGCATAGGAAGTGGGTTAGACTTAAATGTGTTCTGAATTTGCTTCTTGATTCTCTCTTTTACTTCAACTCATATTTCTTATGAGAGCATCCTCTCAAACTTTTTATGCCTGAAGATGATATTATGTCTATTATTCTTGGGAGACCTTTCCTTAAATACTGCAGGAGCTGTTATTAATTATAATCAAGGGAAGGTGACCTTCAATGTTAATGACAAGGAACATATTGTCTATTTCCCCAAAAAGATTGAAAGGACTTATGGCTTGAATTCAATTGAACATGTTGAGGGCATTCAAGTTGGGGAAATATATTGTCCCATACCGAGAGAAAAATTTGAAACTATTATGATTGGGACCATTGATATCAAGGTTGAGGTAACATAATCATTAGTGGAATACAAAGTTTTGTCTCATGTGCAATTGTTTTGGTAGCAAGACTTGATAAACCTTGTTAACAAAAGGATTTTATTGAACAAAACAATGTTTTCACCATGATTATCTCCGCATACTTCTATTCTATCTATTTTAGTTTTTTCTTTTGCCTAACTTAAAGGCGTTAAAGAAAAGTACTTATTGGGAGATAACCCAAAAGTTTTAGATGAGTCTTGGAAGTTATTACTTCAGTAATAACCGCTCCTTATCCTTTTTATTTGCTTTTTGTGCCAAGAGTAACCTCTAATGAGAGAGAAGTAATGATTGGGAAAGTTGATGTCCCGAAACAGATTTTTGTGCTTCATCGTAAATATTCGTGAGAGAGCTCTGTATGTCGGATTGATCTGTAATTTTCTGTGCTTCTGACCCAGGTTGTTATCTAAATATCGTTAGTTCAACACGTTTTGATTTGAGCAACAGAAGGTCTTCGAAAAAATTCGTCTTTACCTGCTGGTCTGTTTTGACAGATTTCTGCCATTTTCTGCATTTGCTTCTTGTTAGTTCCTTCTTGAGTTCTTTTGGGGAATTGAGATTTTTGTGGGAAGTGCTACAGCAGCTAGTGTTCTAATCGAAGTTTATTTGGTGTTAGAACTGAACCTTAAGACTTATTTATCTTGAGTGCACTAATGTTGCTAATAAAGATTGTGTGAAGTTTTGTATGAAGGAAATTTTCAGGTGTATGGAAGGAATGAGTAATGAGATGAAGGATAGACGAAAGCTCAAGCTTGGGGATGCCACGCGTGTCACCCCAAGAAATATCCAAGGAGTACAAGCATCAAAGCTTGGGGATGCCCAAGGCATCCCCTTCTTCATCAATAAAAATCCCAGGTTCCTTCCAAACGCTTCATTTTTATTGTTTCATGCACATTTGTGTTGTTCTTGGAGCGTCTTCTTTTTCGTTTTTGTTTTGGTTTTTAGTTTGCATGGTTTGCTTAGTTTTCTGAATAAATTGGTTGGACCTCCTCTTTGATGCATTGGTGTTCAAATAGTTTGGTTTGGTTTGGTTTGGAAAAGAGTAGGAAAGCTCATGCTTAAGTGGTAAAGAGAGCTTGTTTTTGACTGTGGCCTATGCTCTATCATGACATGCTTGATATTTTTTTGGCTTTGTGCTTAGTATTCTTTGCTGTAGAATGACTTGTTATAAACAATTGAGATTGCTTAATGTGCCTTGGATGAATCGTGCGTTGTTTTAGCATATTAAAGCATAGTATAGTGGTATTCTCCTTTGATGCTTTATTTGGGTTGACTTGGCGCATGTTCACACCATGTTATGACTATCTCAAGTCACCATAAGCCTTTATGATCCTTTAGTTTTCAACTTGTAGTATCATTTTATGCTTTGATCAATGATGTTTTGTCGCTCTGCATGATTATGGCTATTATTGCTCTCTCGTTTGTCGCTCCCTTACTATTGCTAGCCTTCACTTTCACTGAGTATGTTTTACTCAAGTTTCCAACTCCCTAAACCAAATATTTCCAAAGTGTCCACCATACCTACCTATTAGCATCATTTGCTACTTCCGTGCATATTCGATATGCCTTGTTTTCTTCCGAATAAAATGTTTGCTTGTTATGAGAAAGTTAGTTAGTAAAGCTCTCACGAACTTGATGGCACACTTTATTTCCTGCACTTAATAAACCTGAACCATTGTGAACTCTCCAAGAAAGTTATATGCTTGCTAATTATAGGCTGGGGATTAGCAGAATCGTGCTGTCACGGGGAACGCTTTCAACACTTGCAAATATATACCCAATTGATACCTTGCTCTTTTGTTTGTGGATGTCGTCGGTGTGAAAAAAAGGGGAGCTTGTAAGTCCATGGAGTTATGTATGTGTGTTAGAGAAACGCCTGGGCCGCTGGTCTAATCCATGCTGACATGGTGGAAACCTGCAGCGTAACCATAATGATATCTATGAAGCATTCTTCTTATAAAAAAAGAGAGAGATAGCTATTGAGAAAAAAAGATTTATGAAAAGTGGAAAGAGAGAAAAAAGCACCATTTTCCCATGGTAAATAAGAAGATTGCTGAGATACTCATTGTCTGCTTGCCTTGTCATTTTGATATGGGGATTCTTCCGTATCATCGGACAAGGGGTACCCCATTGGCGGTTCTCTATGATACGCACATACTTACAATGACAAGAACTTACCGGTAACTAAAGTTGAGTAGCATGAGGAGCGGCCCTCGTACTCAAGGGACTTGGGATTTTCAGTTTATAGTCTGTCAAGCATATAACTCAGATTGGACCTCACTTTCACCTTAACCACATTAAAGATGCTTATGATAGGGGCAATGAGAGCTCAAAGCTAATGAGTACCTTACTTTCAGCATTTGGAAGCCTTTCAAACTTTTCAAAAACCTTTTCATTTCCTTGTTGAGTCTTCACACATTCTATGAGCACTTTCTTGAGAGCATAGTGGCCATTCTTGGTTCTATGTGCATTGTGCCAAGACTTGTTGATTGATGCATACCTTGATATTGCTTGTTTTAAACTATTTGTATCTAGTGACTCTTGTAAACTTTGAAGGTGTCCTATGCATTTATGTTTGCTACTCTTTGAGGGACAAGCTAAATGCCACTTTGCTATGTTTTCTTTATGTGAAACAAACAAACGTCTTGCAAAGCATTGTTATTCATGAATCTTTTGTTTGTGCATTTTCATGTTGCATCATAGTTTCTTTGTCTTATTGCTAGAACATTGTCTTTCATGTTATGATTGAAGTGCTATGATCCCAGCTTTGAATGTTTACAAATACTTTGGTCAAGCCTTTGATGGTGCATGTCACCTCAAAAATTATTCTTTCTTTTTATCACTTACCTACTCGAGGACGAGCAGGAGTTAAGCTTGGGGATGTTGATACATTGCAAATGTATCTATAATTTTTGATGTTCCATGCTTGGTTTTATCTCCTTTCTTGTGTTTTGTCCACACTTTGGAGTACTTTTCATATGATTTCTTGGACTAACCTATTAACAAGAGCCACAGTGCCAGCTGCCTGTTTTCTGCTGTTTTTGGTTCCAGGAAAGTCAGAAAATGAACATTCTCGGAATTGCATGGGACAAAAGCCAAAGTGCCTATTTTTCCAGAAGACTCCAAGAGCCAGAATACAAGACGGAGGAGGGCCAGGGGCTGGCCACACCACCCCCAGGCGCGGGTTGGGCCTGGCCGTGCTAGGGCATGGTGGGGTGGCCCCAGGCACCCCCTCGGTCTCCCTCTTCGCCTATAAGAAGCCTTCTGACCTAAAAACTTCAGGGGGGTCGGCGTTTTTCCAGAAGGAGTTCCGCTCCGCCACCACCACGAGATTCCACGAAACAGCACTAGAAACTCCGTTCTGGCACCCTGCCGAGACGGGGAATTGGAGGAGATCATCGCCATCATCATCACCATCGCTTCTCCATCGACCATCCATGTCTCCCCCATCTATGAGTGAGTAATCCCCCGCTGTAGGCTATGGGGATGGTAGGGATTGGATGAGATCATTCATGTAATGGCATCAGATCGTTAGGGCATGGTGCCTAGTATCTTTTATTAGTGCTTTATGACTTTGTTGAGACTTGTTGTGCTTAATGCTTGTCATTAGGTCCCGAGTGGCATGATTTCAGATCTGAACATGTTATTGATTCATTATGATAGTATTGTTTTGGGTCTTATCTGCAAGTTGTATACACACGTCGTTGTCCGGAACCTATGGCCCCGAAGTGACAAAAATCGGGATAACCGGAAGGGAAAGGCTTTGATGTGAGGATCACATGTGTTCACGGAGTGTTAATGCTTTGCTCCGGTTCTCTATTAAAAGGAGAACCTTAATTGCCAGTAGTTCCCTAGAAGCCCCGCTGCAAACGGGCTGGCAGGACAAAAGATTTTGTGCAAGTTCTCATTGCGAGCACGTAGGACTATATATGGACCACATGCCTAGGATTATCTAGTACTTGGATGCTTTATCTTATTTATCTGCAATTGCCCTATGTTATGATTGCTATATGAATTCTCTTGTCCATGCAACGCCCGTCCATCCATCCCTATGCCTACCGCACTCGAATCACATTGTTTACTGCTTTTGTTACTACTGTCTTTGCTTTACAACTGCTGCTGCTTTACTATTCCTACTACAAAACTGTTGCTACTGATAAACTGTTGTGAGCAAGATTGGTTCTAGGTGCAGCTGAATTAACAACTCAGTTGTTAAGGCTTATAAATATTCTTTGGCTCCCCTTGTGTCGAATCAAAAAATTGGGTTTCACTTCCCTCGAAAATACTACGATACACCCCCTATACTTGTGGGTCATCATGGATCCACCAGTGTCATTGCATGTGTGTTCTTTCCACAATCCACCTTCGGATCCACCAGTGTCATTGTATGTGTGCTATTTTTACTAACAACAACTGGACTCATTTCATGACTGTTCTTTTCACATACCACATATGGATCCACCAGTGTCATTGAAATGTGTGTTCTCTTCAGAGACCACACATGGATCCACCAGTGTCATTACATGTGTGTTCTTTTTACTAACAACAACTGGAGTCAATGCATGTGTGTTCTTTTCACATACCACATATGGATCCACCGGTGTCATTGCATGTGTGCTCTTTTCACAATCCACCTATGGATCCAATAGTGTTATTGCATGTGTGTTCTCTTTACTAACAACAACCAGTGTCATTTCATGTGTGTTCTTTTCACATACCACATATGGATCCACCAATGTCATTGCATGTGTGCTTTTGTACTAACAACAACCAGAGTCATTGCATGTGTGCTCTTTTCACAATCCACCTATGGATCCACCAGTGTCATTGCATGTGTGTTCTTTTTACTAAGAACAACTAGAGTCATTGCATGTGTGTTCTTTTCACATACCACATATGGATCCACCAGTGTCATTGCATGTGTGTTCTTTTCACAATCCACCTATGGATCCACTAATGACCCACAATTATATGGGGTGTATCGCAGTATTTTCGAGGGAAGTGAAACCCAATTTATTGATTCGACACAAGGGGAGCCAAAGAATATTTATAAGCCTTAACAACTGAGTTGTCAATTCAGCTGCACTGAAACAATCTTGCTCATGAAGTTTATCAAGAGCAACAGTTTTGTAGTAGGAATAGTAAAAGCAAGCAGAGTAAAGCAAAGAGTAGTAACAAAGCGATAAACAATGGGATTCGAGTGCGGTAGGCATAGGGATGGTTGGACGGGCGTTGCATGGACAAGAAAATTCACATAGCAAACATAACATAGGGCAATTGCAGATAAATAAGATAAAGCATCCAAGTACTAGACAATCCTAGGCATGTGTTCCATATATAGTCATACGTGCTCGCAATGAGAACTTGCACAACATCTTTTGTCCTGCCAGCCTGTTTGCAGCAGGGCCTCTAGGGAACTACTAGCAATTAAGTTGCTCCTTTTAATAGAGCACCGGAGCAAAGCATTAACACTCCATGAACACATGTGATCCTCACATCAAAGCCATTCCCTCCGGTTATCCCGATTTACATCACTGGGCCATTGGTTCCGGACAACAACGTGTGTATACAACTTGTAGATAAGACCAAAAACAATACTATCATAATGAATCAATAACATGTTCGGATCTGAAATCATGGCACTCGGGCCCTAGTGACAAGCATTAAGCATAACAAGTCGCAACAAAGTCATAAAGCACTAATAAACGATACTAGGCACCATGCCCTAACAATCTGATGCCATTACATGAACGATCTCATCCAATCCCTACCATCCCCATAGCCTATAGTGAGGGATTACTCACTCATAGATGGCGGAAAAATGGATGGTCGATGGAGAAGCGATGGTGATGATGATGACGATGATCTCCTCCAATTCCCCATCCCGGCAGGGTGCCAGAACGGAGTTTCTGGTGCTGTTTCGTGGAATCTGGTGGTGGCGGCAGAGCGGAACTCCTTCTGGAAAAACGTCGAACCCCCCGAAGTTTTTAGGTCAGAAGGCTCCTTATAGGCGAAGAGAGAGGCCGAGGGGGTGCCTGGGAGGCCCACACCACCTAGCTGCTTGGCTTGGCCCGCGCCACTGGTGGTGTGGCCACCCCGGCTCTTGTCCGTGTCGTATTCAGCTCTGAGTCTTTGGGTGAAATAGGATTTTTGGCATATTTTCTGGGATTTTTCCTGATAGTTGGTTTTCTGCACAAAAAGTAGACACCAAGGCAATTCTGCTGAAAAAAGCGTCAGTCCGCATTAGTTGCATCCAAATCATACAAGTTTAGAGGAGAAAGAATAGCAAAAGTGTTCGGGAAAGTAGATACGTTTTGTACGTATCAACTCCCCCCAAGCTTAGCTTATTGCTTGTCCTCAAGCAATTCAGTTGAAAACTGAGTGCGATAAAAGAAGTTTCACGAACACATTTGCTTCATATGATGTAAATATTATCAGCAATGTGATCAACTACTTAGACAATTCATAATAAAGAGTATGCAACTGAGTCTATTCAATAGTCATTGCAAGCTATGAAGAGATTCCAACTCAAGAATAATAAGTAGCATGAGGCACAAACATAAGCAACATTACAATGCTCATAGAAAGGTATGATAGAGTGGTATCTCGCTTGCCTTTGATTATGAATGTCAAGGCACCTCTGAAGTTCAAGTGATGACTAGAAGTAAAGATATCAAGGATACAAGCATCAAAGTCATAACACAAATAATCAAGTAATGGAACAAACACAAAGAATGACAACTATGCTCTCAAGAAGGTGCTCAAAGAATAAATGGAGACTCAACAAGTAAAGAAAAAGGTTTTGAATAATTTTGAAAAGCTTCCAAATGCTGAAGGTATGGTACTCGTTAGCTTTGAGCTCTCATGGCCCCTATCATAAGCATCTTTAAATGGTTAAGGTTAAAGTGACACAGCTAAGAGGATATGCTTGAGAAGTTATAAATCGAAGTCTCATGCCCCTTACTTACGAAGACCGATCCTCATGCTACTCAACTTCAGTCACAAGTAAGCTCTTGTCATTGTAAGTATATACGTATCATGGAGAACCACCAACGAGGTACCCCTTGCACATGACATGTGAGCTGTCCCATAATCAAAATAACAAGGCAAGTAGACAATGAGCATCTCGGCGATCTTTTTATTTACTATGTGCATAGATTTTTATTGAGGATGCTTCATAGAATGCTCATTATGGTTATGCTGCAAGTTTCCACCATGATTAGGCATGGCTTAGGCTAGTGCCCGAGCGTTTCTCTAACATACATACAAACTCCATGATCTTACAAGTTCCACTTTTATTTCACACCACCGGGATCCATAAGCAAAAGAACATGATATCAACTAGGTACAAAGTACCAATGAAGTGTTGAAAGCGGTCCCCATGATACATGGTTCTGCTAACTTCAACTCATAAAGTGCAAGCATATGCGCAACAAAGAAGGACGCAATGGTTCAGGTTTATTAAGTGCAAGAAAATAAAGTGTGCCATCAAGTTCGTGAGAGCTTTACTAACTAACTTTCTCATAACAAGAAAACATTTTATTTGGAAGAAAACAAGGCATAATGAATATGCACGGAAGTAGCAAATGATGCTAATGGGTAGGCATGGTGGACAATTTGGAAATATTTGGTTTAGGGAGTTGGGAACTTGAGTAAAACATACTCAGTAAAAGTGAAGGCTAGCAATAGTAAGGGAGCGACAAACGAGAGAGCAATAGCTGTCATTATCATGCTTGCAGCAAAACAGGACTACTCAAGGCATGAAAGTGATTCAAGATCCTCAAGGCAAAATAATTCATCAAGGCTTAACTGATTATTACAGTCATGTGCATGCGTGAGCATGTGCCAAGTCAATCAAATGAAACATTCAGAGGAGGATACCACGGTGTCATACCAATTTATGAATAGAGCAATGCGAGCAAACATTCATAAGACATGCTACAAACTATTAGCGAGCTGGAGCTAATCATACGAAAGCAAGAACTACTAAGCATCCAAAGATAACATACACCCTACATGAACAGACTAAGCATGCCCACAGTGATGAGTATATGTACAAAAATGAAAACAAATAGAGTTCGTTACCAGCCTCTTACCATGCCTCAAGTTGTCATTAATCCTCATTATTGCTCTTCACTTGTGTGGCTTGAATAATAATATGAAACCCAATATCCACTGAGGACTGCTGAACCCTGTAGAAAACTCACAAAACCAAAGAAGAACGACAAATATTTTTGGTGTTTTCAATTTTTAAACAAGAACCAAAAGGGAAAAACAAGCAAAGCAAAATCTTTCTGGGTTTTTCGAATAGTTCAAACAAAGCAAAAAGGGAAAAACAAACCAAGGAAAAAAGAAGAAGCAAACCAAAGAGAAACAACAGAAATATTTTTGGTCTTTTTGTGTTTTAGAAAGCAAAAGCAAAAGAAAAACGAAACTAAAAAGAGAATGAAGACATGAATATACAAAGTACCGACGCAACATGATATGGAGATGAGTGCGGTGTCGGAGTACCTCCCCCCAAGCTTAGGCTTTTGGCCTAAGTGGGTATCAATCCCAAGCTGGCCAGGATGAAATGTCACCCTGGTACGACGAAGAGGTCCCCTCATCCTGGTGCAAGCTCGAGTACGTCCCTCCGTAATGCGTGGAGTAATCATAGGAGGGCACATCCTCCTGGTGCTGCTCGTGGAAACCCAGCAAGCGAAGCTGCTCGTCCACCTCCTCCTTGGAGCGCGACCACAGTCTCTTGTGAACACTAAACAAAGCAGGCTGTGGAAAAAGGATCTCCCTTTCATCCCTGTCAGTGAAAAGCATCCTATATACTAGACTATTCAAATCAGAAGTAGCAGTGACAAAGTGATGAGTTTTCATAGCAACAAGGTCAAGCCTCTGTGGTGCCAGCATAGCATCATAGGGATCCACTAAAAGACCTAATGCATTGACTATACGCGAGGCAATGATGCCCCTGTAGATAGTCCCCCTAGCAGCTAGGCGGCGAGAAATAAGCGAGCCAAGATTGTACGGAGTATCATTGTTAAGCGCAGCAGCAAGGAATGCTAAATGATAGTTGGAGATATTACTTGTGTTCTCCCTACCAAGTACACTAGTAGCAAGATAATATGCAAAGTATCTAAGAGCAGGGAGTTGGATATTTCTTATCTTTCTGCGCTGTGCCACGCGGTCATCATCATTGGTCACCCCTCGGTAAAGCTCCAACAAATCAGCGGGTCTCCCTTGAATTTTCTTCACGGTCCCTGTCATGCGTACACCTACAACACTGCAAAATCTCTCCAAAGGCATGGTGAAGGGCAGATTATAGATTTTAAAAGAGACAGTCGACTGATAGGATGTGTTAGTAAACATGAAGCTCTCAACAAAAGTTTTGGTGAGCATAGCGTATTGCGCACTCTCATCTTGCATATATGAGGTTAAACCAACCCTCTCAATCAGTAGCAAGAAATCATCAAGAATACCTACAGCTTGTAAGAAAGTAAAACAAGGAAAAGAGGATGGGTGAGCATCCCCATCATCCCTTTCACCACCAATACGAGTTGCAATGAGATCTTCGTTGTATGATGGCCTAGCTTGAGAGGCTGTTCTTGAGGGCTTCGACCTCCTAGGTGCATCACTCTCAAATATCTCTCCAAAAGTATGGTTGTTCATGCTTGGTATTCTGAAATTTAAACACCTATTAAACAAGTGATTGCAAAGTAAATATAATGAAGGATTCTACTCATAGGGACTTGCAAGAGGCCTAAACATGCATCAAAACTATATCTCTAAGCATCAAATAACCAGTCACCTACAACAGCAAAATACTCAATATATAATCCACTAAACACAAATCTACTTGGACAAGGGGAGGAGTCACATACGAGGGAACAAATGATCCAAATTTCAGCAAGAAAGATGGGCTGAGCAAGGAGATCGAAAAAAACCGAGAGCAAGAACGCGATTTTGAGCAATGAACTGGAGCTTACTCGAGAGAGAGAAGAAAGTGGCAGGTGAGAGAGTTAGTGGGGGGCCAGGGGTGGCCCACACCAGGGCATGGTGCCACCCAGGGCTGGTCGTGCCACCATGTGGTGTGCCTGCCTGGTGGGCCCCCTGGTACCTCCCAGGTACTCCTCTGCCCCTTTTTTCACGTAAAAATATAATTTGAATTTTCTGGAATTTTTCGAGACACTTTATTTTTGGGCATTTTTTAGAAATAGAAGAATGATTTTTTTCTGACAAACAAATTTTTTTCTTTTGGAAACATGATGCAAGGACAAAACAAGGCTAGAACTACAGAAGTTCTAAGACACTATAACAAGCAAGCAACTAACAATAAAAAGAAAGCTAAACAAAAGCAAAAACTAAAATGCAAAGGATAGAAATAAATGGAGATAAGCATAATGAAAGCATTGTTTTGTTCAATGGAATCCTTTTGTTAACAAGGTTGATCAAGTCTTGCTACCAAAACAATTGCATATGAGACAAAACTTTGTATTCCACCAATGATTATGTTACCTCAACCTTGATAGTAATGGTCCCAACCATAATAGTTTCAAATTTTTCTCTTGGTATGGGACAATATATTTCTCCAACTTGAATGCCCTCAACATGTTCAATTGAATTCAAACCATAAGTCCTTTCAATCTTCTTGGGGAAATAGACAGTATGTTCCTTGTCATTAACATTGAAAGTCACCTTTCCTTGATTACAATTAATAACAGCTCCTGCAGTATTAAGAAAAGGTCTCCCAAGAATAATAGACATATTGTCATCTTTAGGCATTTCAAGCACAACAAAATCAGTTAATATTAAGCAATTGTGAGCCACCTGAATAGGTACATCCTCACATATACCCATAGGAATAGTGGTAGATTTATCAACCATTTGCAAAGATATATCAGTTCGTATCAATTTTTCAAGCTAAAGCCTCTTATAGAGAGAGAAAGGCATAACACTAACTCCAGCTCCCAAATCACACAAAGCAGTTCTAACATAACTATTCTTAATCGAGCAAGGGATAGTTGGAATCCCTGGGTCTCCAAGTTTCTTAGGAACCTTACCATTGAAAGAATAATTAGCAAGCAAAGTAGAAATTTCTTCATTAGGGATCTTCCTTTTATTCGAGACAATGTCCTTCATATACTTTGAATAAGGAGGCAATTTAATAGCATCAGTCAAAGGAATTTGCAAGAATAAAGGCTTCATCCACTCACAAAACTTACTATAATGTTCATCTTCCTTTGACTTGTGTTTCTTATCAGGGAATGGCATAGGTTTTTGGACCCAAGGTTCTCTTTCACTACCATGTTTCTTAGCAATAAAATCTTCTTTGGTGTATTTAGTATTCTTAGTGTAGTTTTTAGGTTCTTCTTCAACTTTTTCTTCATTAGGAACTTCCTTTTCTTCATTACCACTTTCAGTTTCAGCATTAGAGATAGATATACTATTAGGATCTATAGTAGGTTCAGAGGGTTCTACAACAGTTTTATGTTTCTTTTTCCTTTTCTTATGAGTAGAACCACTATTTTCCGCTTGTTGAGAATCCTGCTCAATTATTTTGGGATGCCCCTCAGGATATAGAGGATCCTGGGTAGCACCACCACTTCTAGTTCTAATTTCATAAGCATTTTTTTCTTTAGCAGCATTAACTAGCAAGTCGTTTTGCACTTTAACGAGTTGATCTATTTGAGTTTGAACCATTTGAAAGTGTTTAACAATCATTTTAACATCATTAGAGGTTCTTTCCACAATATCTTTCAACTCAACAATAGCTCTAGTGTTTTCCATTAGATGATTTTGCACCCTTTTATTAAAGTTATCTTGCTTAACAATAAAGATATCGAATTCTTCTAAGCATTGATCAGGAGGTTTAGAGTAAGGGATATCACCTTCATCAAAGTGTTGGAGAGAGTGTACCTGAATAGTGGATGAGTAGGGAATAGGCTTACATAATTCTTCTATAGGAGGTAAATTCTTGACATCTGCAGCTTTAATTCCCTTCTCCTTAAGACATTTCTTAGCTTCCTTCATCACTTCATCATTTAATTCAATAACTCCCCTCTTCTTTGATGTTGGAATAGGCACGGGAATAGAAGGTTTAGGTACAATTACTTCAGGTATAACTTGTTTAGGAGGAGTCCAATCTTCATAATTCTTACTTATTTTAGCCATTAATTCCTCAGCTTCCTTGGGAGTCCTATTCCTGAAAACACAATCAGCACAACTATCTAGGTATGTCCTAGATTCTTCAGTTAGTCCATTATAAAATATATCAAGAAGCTCATTCTTAGGTAATGGCCTTCTAGCCTGTGCATGAATCAAAGCACAAAACCTTGCCCAAGATTCAGGCAATACCTCTTTTTCTCCTTGTTTAAAATCAAAAAGTTCCTGCAAAATAGCATGTCTAGCACTAGGAGGAAAATATTTCTGCAGGAAAGTACTAATCAAGCACTCAGGGCTATCAATAGATCCAGGAGGTAAATTATTAAACCAAGTTTTAGCTTCTCCTTTCAGTGAAAAGGGGAAAATCTTGGCAACAAAGTAAGTACGCATCTTAATATCATCAGAAAACAAGCCACTGATGGTAGAAAGTTCATTCATATGTGCTACCGCACTTTCATTTTTTAGTCCCACAAAAAGGTTCTTTCTCAACAATAGCTATGTAAGTTAGGTCGAGAGAGAAATCATAATCTTCATCTATAATGTTTATGGGAGAAGCAGCAAACGTAGCAATAGGAGACAATTTGGGTCTAATAGTACGCCTCTCAAGGAGACTCTTAGCAGCGCTCCTATCATGGGTGTTCTTACATTCTTTAATAAATTCATCGGTCATCTCAACATAACCATCTTCAATATCATAACTTTCACTAGACTCAGGTGAACTAACAGGTGTGTTAGTGTCTTCATTAGGAGTTTCGGTATTTCCAGCTATAGTTATAGCAATCGTAGCATCTAGGAAAGGACCTAATGAACCACTCTTATCAAGCACAGTAGAAGCAGCATCATAAGCATCAGAAGTTTCAGATTCAGCAGTAGTAGCAGTGTGTGTAACATTTGTATGTGGTGGTGTAAGGAACTTACTCAAAACAGACGGTGAATCAAGAGCAGCAGAGGTGTTTAGAACCGTACCTCTTCTTGTAGTGGATGGTAAAATAGGAACTTTGCCATCACGAGACTTACCCATGATGGATGGATAGCAGCGAACAATAGAGAATCCAAGTGAACTTGATAAATAAAGCTATGCTCCCTAGCAATGGCGTCAGAAAATAGTCTTGATGACCCACAAGTATAGGGGGTGTATCGCAGTATTTTCAAGGGAAGTGAAACCCAATTTATTGATTCGACACAAGGGGAGCCAAAGAATATTTATAAGCCTTAACAACTGAGTTGTCAATTCAGCTGCACCTGGAAACAATCTTGCTCACAGCAGTTTATCAGTAGCAACAGTTTTGTAGTAGGAATAGTAAAGTAACAGCAGTAGCAAAGTAAAGACAGTAGTAACAATAGCAGTAAACAGTGGGATTCGAGTGCGGTAGGCATAGGGATGGATGGACAGGCGTTGCATGGACAAGAGAATTCATATAGCAATCAGAACATAGGGCAATTGCAGATAAATAAGATAAAGCATCCAAGTACTAGATAATCCTAGGCATGTGTTCCATATATAGTCATATGTGCTCGCAATGAGAACTTGCACAACATCTTTTGTCCTGCCAGCCTGTTTGCAGCGGGGCCTCAAGGGAACTACTGGCAATTAAGGTGCTCCTTTTAATAGAGCACCGGAGCAAAGCATTAACACTCCGTGAACACATGTGATCCTCACATCAAAGCCATTCCCTCCGGTTATCCTGATTTCTGTCACTTCGGGGCCATTGGTTCTAGACAACAACGTGTGTATACAACTTGTAGATAAGACCAAAAACAATACTATCATAATGAATCAATAACATGTTCAGATCTGAAATCATGGCACTCGGGCCCTAGTGACAAGCATTAAGCACAACAAGTCGACACAAAGTCATAAAGCACTAATAAAAGATACTAGGCACCATGCCCTAACAATCTGATGCCATTACATGAACAATCTCATCCAATCCCTACCATCCCCATAGCCTACAGGAGGGGATTACTCACTCATAGATGGGGGAAACATGGATGGTCGATGGAGAAGCGATGGTGATGATGATGGCGATGATCTCCTCCAATTCCTCGTCCCGAGAGGGTGCTAGAACGGAGTTTCTGGTGCTGTTTCGTGGAATCTGGTGGTGGCGGCGGAGCGGAACTCCTTCTGGAAAAACGTCGAACCCCCTGAAGTTTTTAGGTCAGAAGCTCCTTATAGGCGAAGAGAGAGGCCGAGGGAGTGCTTGGGGGGCCCACACCACCCCCTGGCGCGGCCTGGCCTAGCCCGTGCCACCAGGTGGTGTCGCCACCCCCAGGCTCTTCTCCGTCTCGTATTCTGGCTCCTAGAGTCTTCGGGTGAAATAGGATTTTTGGCATATTTTCCGGGATTTTCCTGATAGTTGGTTTTCTGCACAAAAAGTAGACACCAAGGCAATTCTGCTGAAAATAGCATCAGTCCGCATTAGTTGCATCCAAATCACACAAGTTTAGAGGAGAAACAATAGCAAAAGTGTTCGGGAAAGTAGATACGTTTTGGACGTATCATCCACCAGTGTCATTCCATGTGTGCTCTTTTTACTAACAACAACCAGAGTCATTGCATGTGTGTTCTCTTCAGACACCACACATGGATCCACCAGTGTCATTGCATGTGTGTTCTTTTTACTAATAACAACCAGAGTCATTGCATGTGTGTTCTTTTCACATACCACATATGGATCCACCAGTGTCATTGCATGTGTGTTCTTTTCACAATCCACCTATGGATCCACCAGTGTCAATGCATGTGTGTTTTTTTACTAACAACAACTTGAGTCATTTCATGACTGTTCTTTTCACATACCACATATGGATCCACCAGTGTCATTGAAATGTGTGTTCTCTTCAGAGACCAGACATGGATCCACCAGTGTCATTGCATGTGTGTTCTTTTTACTAACAACAACCAGAGTCATTGCATGTGTGTTCTTTTCACATACCACATGTGAATCCACCAGTGTCATTGCATGTGTGCTCTTTTCACAATCCACCTATGGATCCACCAGTGTTATTGCATGTGTGTTCTTTTTACTAACAACAACCAGAGTCATTGCATGTGTGTTATTTTCACATACCACTTATGGATCCACCAGTGTCATTCCATGTGTGTTATTTTCATAGTCCACCTATGGATCCACCAGTGTCATTGCATGTGTGCTCTTTTTACTAAGAACAACCAGAGTCATTGCATGTGTGTTCTCTTCAGAGACCACACATGGATCCACCAGTGTCATTGCATGTGTGTTCTTTTTACTAACAACAACCAGAGTCATTCAAATGTGTGTTCTTTTCACATACCACATATGGATCCACCAGTGTCATTGCATGTGTGTTCTTTTCACAATCCACAAGTGTCATTGCATGTGTGTTCTTTTTACTAACAACAACTAGAGTCCTTGCATGTGTGTTACTTTCACATACCACATATGGATCCACCAGTGTCATTGCATGTGTGCTCTTTTCACTAATAACAACCAGAGTCATTGCATGTGTGTTCTTTTTACTAACAACAACTAGAGTCCTTGCATGTGTGTTACTTTCACATACCACATATGGATCCACCAGTGTCATTGCATGTGTGCTCTTTTCACTAATAACAACCAGAGTCATTGCATGTGTGTTCTCTTCAGAGACCACATATGGATCCACCAGTGTCATTGCATGTGTGTTCTTTTTACTAACAACAACCAGAGTCATTTCATGTGTGTTCTTTTCACATACCACATATGGATCCACCAGAGTCATTAAAATGTGTGTTCTCTTCAGATATCACACATGGATCCACCAGTGTCATTGCATGTGTGTTATTTTTAATAACAACAACCAGAGTCATTGCATATGTGTTATTTTCACATACCACAAATGGATCCACCAGTGTCATTGAAATTTGTGTTCTTTTTACTAACAACAACTGGAGTCATTTCATGTGTGCTATTTTCACATACCACATATGGATCCACCGGTGTGATTGAAATGTGTGTTCTCTTTAGAGACCACACATGGATCCACCAGTGTCATTGCATGTGTGTTCTTTTTACGAACAACAACCAGATTCATTGCATGTGTGTGCTTTTCGCATACCACATATGGATCCACCAGTGTCATTGAAATGTGTGTTCTCTTCAGAGACCAGACATGGATCCACCACTGTCATTGCATGTGTGTTCTTTTTACTAACAACAACCAGAGCCATTGCATGTGTGTTCTTTTCACATACCACATGTGAATCCACCAGTGTCATTGCATGTGTGTTCTTTTCACAATCCACCTATGGATCCACCCAGTGTCATTGCATGAGTGCTTTTGTACTAACAACAACCAGAGTCATTGCATGTGTGCTCTTTTCACAATCCACCTATGGATCTACCAGTGTCATTGCATGTGTGTTCTTTTTACTAACAACAACTAGAGTCATTGCATGTGTGTTCTTTTCACATACCACATATGGATCCACCAGTGTCATTTTATGTGTGTTCTGTTCATAATCCACCTATGGATCCACCAGTGTCATTGCATGTGTGCTTTTTTTACTAACAACAACTAGAGTCATTTCATGTGTGTTCTTTTCACATACCACATATGGATCCACCAGTGTCATTGAAATTTGTTTTCTTGTTACTAACAACAACCAGAGCCATTGCATGTGTTTTCTTTTCACATACCACATATGGATCCACCAGTGTCATTGCATGTGTGCTCTTTTCACAATCCACCTTTGGATCCACCAGTGTCATTGGATGTGTGTTCTTTTTACTAACAACAACTGGAGTCATTTCCTGATTGTTGTTTTCACATACCACATATGAATCCACCAGTGTCATTGAAATGTGTGTTCTCTTCAGAGACCACACATCGATCCACCAGTGTCATTACATGTGTGTTCTTTTTACTAACAATAACTAGAGTCATTGCATGTGTGTTCTTTTCACATACCACATATGGATCCACTAGTGTCATTGCATGTGTGCTCTTTTCACAATCCACCTATGGATCCACCAGTGTCATTGCATGTGTGTTCTTTTTACTAACAATAACCAGAGTCATTGCATGTGTGTTATTTTAAATACCACATACGGATCCACCAATGTCATTGCATGTGTGTTCTTTTCGCAATCCACCTATGGATCCACCAGTGTCAGTGCATGTGTGCTCTTTTTACTAACAACAACCAGAGTCATTGCATGTGTGTTCTCTTGAGAGACCACACATGGATCCACCAGTGTTATTGCATGTGTGTTCTTTTTACTAACATCAACCAGACTCATTGAAATGTGTGTTCTCTTCAGAGACCACACATGGATCCACCAGTGTCATTGCATGTGTGTTCTTTTTACTAACAATAACCATAGTCATTGCACGTGTGTTATTTTCACATACCACATATGGATCCACCAGTGTTATTGCATGTGTGCTCTTTTTACTAACAACAACCAGAGTCATTGCATGTGTGTTCTCTTCAGAGACCACACATGGATCCACTAGTGTCATTGCATGTGTGTTCTTTTTACTAACAACAACCAGAGTCATTTCATGTGTGTTCTTTTCACATACCACATATGGATCCACTAGAATCATTGAAATGTGTGTTCTCTTCAGAGACCACACATGGATCCACCAGTGTCATTGCATGTGTGTTCTTTTTACTAACAACAACCAGAGTCATTGCATGTGTGTTCTTTTCACATACCACATATGGATCCACCAGTGTCATTGCATGTGTGTTCTTTTCACAATCCACCTATGGATCCACCAGTGTCATTGCATGTGTGCTTTTTTGACTAACAACAAACAAAGTCGTTTCATGTGTGTTCTTTTCACATACCACATATGGATCCACCAGTGTCATTGAAATGTGTGTTCTTGTTACTAACAACAACCAGAGTCATTGCATGTGTATTCTTTTCACATTCCACATATGGATCCACCAGTATCATTGCATGTGTGTTCTTTTCACAATCCACCTATGGATGCACCAGTGTCATTGCATGTGTTTTTTTTACTAACAACAACTTGAGTCATTTCATGACTGTTCTTTTCACATACCACCTATGGATCCACCAGTGTCATTGAAATGTGTGTTCTCTTCAAAGACTAGACATGGATCCACCAGTGTCATTGCATGCGTGTTCTTTTTACTAACAACAACAAGAGTCATTGCATGTGTGTTCTTTTCACATACCATATATGAATCCACCAGTGTCATTGCATGCGTGCTCTTTTCACAATCCACCTATGGATCCACCAGTGTTATTGAATGTGTGTTCTTTTTACTGACAACAAGAAGAGTCATTGCATGTGTGTTATTTTCACATACCACATATGGATCCACCAGTGTCATTGCATATGTGTTATTTTCACAATCTACCTATGGATCCACCAGTGTCATTGCATGTGTGCTCTTTTTACTAACAACAACCAGATTCATTACATGTGTGTTCTCTTCAGAGACCACACATGGATCCACCAGTGTCATTGCATTTGTGTTCTTTTTACTAACAATAACCAGAGTCATTGAAATGTGTGTTCTTTTCACATACCACATATGGATCCACCAGTGTCATTGCATGTGTGTTGTTTTCACAATCCACAAGTGTCATTGCATGTGTGTTCTTTTTACTAACAACAACCAGAGTCATTGCATGTGCGTTATTTTCACATACCACATATGGATCCACCAGTGTCATTGCATGTGTGCTCTTTTTACTAACAACAACTAGAGTCATTGCATGTGTGTTCTCTTCAGAGACAACACATGGATCCAGCAGTTTCATTGCAGGTGTGTTCTTTTTACAAATAACAACCAGAGTCATTTCATGTGTGTTCTTTTCAAATACGACATATGGATCCACCAGAGTCATTGAAATGTGTGTTCTCTTCAGAGACCACACATGGATCCACCAGTGTCAATGCATGTGTGTTCTTTTTACTAACAACAACCAGAGTCATTGCATGTCTGTTATTTTCACATACCACATATGGATCCACCAGTGTGATTGAAATGTGTGTTCTTTTTAATAACAACAACTAGAGTCATTTCATGTGTGCTCTTTTCACATACTACATATGGATCCACCAATGTCATTGAAATGTGTGTTCTCTTCAGAGACCACACATGGATCCACTAGTGTCATTGCATGTGTGTTCTTTTTACAAACAACAACCAGATTCATTTTATGTGTGTTCTTTTCACATACCACATATGGATGCACCAATGCCATTGCATGTGTGTTCTTTTCAAATCCACCTATGGATCCACCAGTGTCATTGCATGTGAGCTTTTGTACTAACAACAACCAGATTCATTTCATGTGTGCTCTTTTCACAATACACCTATGGATCCACCAGTGTCATTGCATGTGTTTTCATTTTACTAACAACAACCAGAGTCATTGCATGTGTGTTCTTTTCACATACCACATATGGATCCACCAGTATCATTGCATGTGTGTTCTTTTCACAATCCACCTATGGATCCACCAGTGTCATTACATGTGTGCTTTTTTTACTAACAACAACTAGAGTCATTTCATGTGTGTTCTTTTCACATACCACATATGGATCCACCAGTGTTATTGAAATGTGTGTTCTTGTTACTAACAACAACCAGAGCCATTGCATGTGTGTTCTTTTCACATACCACATATGGATCCACAAGTGTCATTGCATGTGTGTTCTTTTCACAATCCACCTTTGGATCCACCAGTGTCATTGCATGTGTGTTCATTTTACTAACAACAACTGGAGTCATTGCGTGACTGTTCTTTTCACATACCACATATGAATCCACCAGTGTCATTGAAATGTGTGTTCTCTTCAGATACCACACATCGATCCACCAGTGTCATTACATGTGTGTTCTTTTTACTAACAACAACTAGAGTCATTGCATGTGTGTTCTTTTCACATACCACATATGGATCCACCAGTGTCATTGCATGTGTGCTCTTTTCACAATCCACCTATGGATCCACCAGTGTCATTGCATGTGTGTTCTTTTTACTAACAATAACGAGAGTCATTGCATGTGTGTTATTTTCAAATACCACATATGGATCCACCAATGTCATTGCATGTGTGTTCTTTTTACTAACAACAACTAGAGTCATTGCATGTGTGTTCTTTTCACATACCACATATGGATCCACCAGTGTCATTGCATGTGTGCTCTTTTCACAATCCACCTATGGATCCACTAGTGTCAGTGCATGTGTGCTCTTTTTACTAACAACAACCAGAGTCATTGCATGTGTGTTCTCTTCAGAGACCACACATGGATCCACCAGTGTCATTGCATGTGTGTTCTTTTTACTAACAACAACCAGAGTCATTGAAATGTGTGTTTTCTTCAGAGACCACACATGGATCCACCAGTGTCATTGAATGTGTGTTCTTTTTACTAACAACAACCAGAGTCATTGCATGTGTGTTATTTTCAGATACCACATATGGATCCACCAGTGTCATTGCATGTGTGCTCTTTTTACTAACAACAACCAGACTCATTGCATGTGTGTTCTCTTCAGAGACCACACATGGATCCACTAGTGTCATTGCATGTGTGTTCTTTTTACTAACAACAACCAGAGTCATTTCATGTGTGTTCTTTTCACATACCACATATGGATCCACCAGAGTCATTGAAATGTGTGTTCTCTTCAGAGACCACACATGGATCCACCAGTGTCATTGCATGTGTGTTCTTTTTACTAACAACAACCAGAGTCATTGCATGTGTGTTCTTTTCACATACCACATATGGATCCCCCAGTGTCATTGCATGTATGTTCTTTTCATAATCCACCTATGGATCCACCAGTGTCATTGCATGTGTGCTTTTTTACTAACAACAACTAGAGTCATTTCATGTGTGTTGTTTTCACATACCACATATGGATCCACCAGTGTCATTGAAATGTGTGTTCTTGTTACTAACAACAACCAGAGTCATTGCATGTGTGTTCTTTTCACATACCACATATGGATCCACCAGTGTCATTGCATGTGTGTTCTTTTCGCAATCGACCTATGGATCCACCAGTATCATTGCATGTGTTTTTTTACTAACAACAACTTGAGTCATTTCATGACTGTTCTTTTCACATCCCACATATGGATCCACCAGTGTCATTGAAATGTGTTTTCTCTTCAGAGACCAGACATGGATCCACCAGTGTCTTTGCATGTGTGTGTTCTTTTTACTAACAACAACAAGAGTCATTGCATGTGTGTTCTTTTCACATACCACATATGAATCCACCAGTGTCATTGCATGTGTGCTCCTTTCACAATCCACCTATGGATCCACCAGTGTTATTGCATGTGTGTTGTCTTTACTAACAACAACCAGAGTCATTGCATGTGTGTTATTTTCACATACCACATATGGATCCACCAGTGTCATTGCATGTGTGTTATTTTCAGAATCTACCTATGGATCCACCAGTGTCATTGCATGTGTGCTCTTTTTACTAACAACAACCAGAGTCATTGCATGTGTGTTCTCTTCAGAGACCACACATGGATCCACCAGTGTCATTGCATGTGTGTTCTTTTTACTAACAACAACCAAAGTCATTGAAATGTGTGTTCTTTTCACATACCACATATGGATCCACCAATGTCATTGCATGTGTGTTGTTTTCACAATCCACATGTGTCATTGCATGTGTGTTTTTTTACTAACAATAACCAGAGTCATTGCAAGTGTGTTATTTTCACATACCACATATGGATCCACCAGTGTCATTGCATGTGTGCTCTTTTTACTAACAACAACTAGAGTCATTGCATGTGTGTTCTCTTCAGAGACCACACATGGATCCACCAGTGTCAATGCATGTGTGTTCTTTTTACTAACAACAACCAGAGTCATTACATGTGTGTTATTTTCACATACCACATATGGATCCAGCAGTGTCATTGAAATGTGTGTTCTTTTTACTAACAACAAGTAGAGTCATTTCATGTGTGCTCTTTTCACATACCACATATGGATCCACCAATGTCATCG
Source organism: Avena insularis (assembly GCA_023614405.1). NCBI lineage: Eukaryota > Viridiplantae > Streptophyta > Magnoliopsida > Poales > Poaceae > Avena > Avena insularis. The sequence continues at coordinate 255,731,357 of CM042690.1, read as the reverse complement.
AAATTTGTGTTCTCTTCAGAGACCACACATGGATCCACCAGTGTCATTGCATGTGTGTTCTTTTTACAAACAACAACCAGATTCATTTTATGTGTGTTCATTTCACATACCACATATGGATCCACCAATGCCATTGCATGTGTGTTCTTTTCTAATCCACCTATGGATCCACCAGTGTCATTGCATGTGTGCTTTTGTTTTAGCAACAACCAGAGTCATTGCATGTGTGCTCTTTTCACAATCCACCTATGGATCCACCAGTGTCATTGCATGTGTTTTCATTTTACTAACAACAACCAGAGTCATTGCATGTGTGTTCTTTTCACATACCCCATATGGATCCACCAGTGTCATTGCATGTGTGTTCTTTTCACAATCCACCTATGGATCCACCAGTGTCATTACATGTGTGCTTTTTTTACTAACAACAACTAGAGTCATTTCATGTGTGTTCTTTTCACATACCACATATGGATCCACCAGTGTTATTGAAATGTGTGTTCTTGTTACTAACAACAACCAGAGCCATTGCATTTGTGTTCTTTTCACATACCACATATGGATCCACCAGTGTTATTCCATGTGTGTTCTTTTCACAATCCACCTTTGGATCCACCAGTGTCATTGCATGTGTGTTCTTTTTACTAACAACAACTGGAGTCATTTCATGACTGTTCTTTTAACATACCACATATGGATCCACCTATGTCATTGAAATGTGTGATCTCTTCAGAGACCACACATGGATCCACCAGTGTCATTACATGTGTGTTCTTTTTACTAACAACAACTAGAGTCATTGCATGTGTGTTCTTTTCACATACCACATATGGATCCACCAGTGTCATTGCATGTGTGCTCTTTTCACAATCCACCTATGGATCCACCAGTGTCATTGCATGTGTGTTCTTTTTACTAACAACAACCAGAGTCATTGCATGTGTGTTATTTTCACATACCTCATATGGATCCACCAATGTCATTGCATGTGTGTTCTTTTTACTAACAACAACTAGAGTCATTTCATGTGTGTTCTTTTCACATACCATATATGGATCCACCGGTGTCATTGAACTGTGTGTTTTCTTCAGAGACCACACATGGATCAACCAGTGTCATTGCATGTGTGTTCTTTTTACTAACAACAACCAGAGTCATTGAAATGTGTGTTATTTTCACATACCACATATGGATCCACCAGTGTCATTGCATGTGTGTTCTTTTCACAATCCACCTATGGATCCATCAGTGTCATTGCATGTGTGCTCTTTTTACTAACAACAACCAGAGTCATTGCTTGTGTGTTCTCTTAAGAGACCACACATGGATCCACCAGTGTCATTGCATGTGTGGTCTTTTTACTAACAACAACCAGAGTCATTGAAATGTGTGTTCTCTTTACAGACCACACATGGATCCACCAGTGTCATTGCATGTGTGTTCATTTTACTAACAACAACCAAAGTCATTGTATGTGTGTTATTTTCACATACCACATATGGATCCACCAGTGTCATTGAATCCACCAGTGTCATTGCGTGTGTGCTCTCTTCACAATCCACCTATGTATGCACCAGTGTCATTGCATGTGTGTTCTTTTTACTAACAACAACCCGAGTCATTGCATGTGTGTTTTATTCACATACCACATATGGATCCACCAGTATCATTGCATGTGTGTTCTTTTTACAATCCACCTATGGATCCACCAGTGTTATTGCATGTGTGCTCTTTTTACTAACAACAACCAGAGTCATTTCATGTGTGTTCTCTTCAAAGACTAGACATGGATCCACCAGTGCCATTGCATGTGTGTTCGTTTTAGTAACAGCAACCAGAGTCATTGCATGTGTGTTCTTTTCACATACCACATACGGATCCACCAGTGTCATTGCATGTGTGTTCTTTTCACGATCCACCTATGGATCCACTAGTGTCATTGCATGTGTGCTTTTTTACTAACAACAACCAGAGTCATTGCTTGTGTGTTCTCTTAAGAGACCACACATGGATCCACCAGTGTCATTGCATGTGTGGTCTTTTTACTAACAACAACCAGAGTCATTGAAATGTGTGTTCTCTTTACAGACCACACATGGATCCACCAGTGTCATTGCATGTGTGTTCATTTTACTAACAACAACCAAAGTCATTGTATGTGTGTTATTTTCACATACCACATATGGATCCACCAGTGTCATTGAATCCACCAGTGTCATTGCGTGTGTGCTCTCTTCACAATCCACCTATGTATGCACCAGTGTCATTGCATGTGTGTTCTTTTTACTAACAACAACCTGAGTCATTGCATGTGTGTTCTATTCACATACCACATATGGATCCACCAGTATCATTGCATGTGTGTTCTTTTTACAATCCACCTATGGATCCACCAGTGTTATTGCATGTGTGCTCTTTTTACTAACAACAACCAGAGTCATTTCATGTGTGTTCTCTTCAAAGACTAGACATGGATCCACCAGTGCCATTGCATGTGTGTTCGTTTTAGTAACAGCAACCAGAGTCATTGCATGTGTGTTCTTTTCACATACCACATACGGATCCACCAGTGTCATTGCATGTGTGTTCTTTTCACGATCCACCTATGGATCCACTAGTGTCATTGCATGTGTGCTTTTTTACTAACAACAACTAGAGTCATTTCATGTGTGTTCTTTTCACATACCACATATGGATCCACCAGTGTCATTGAAATGTGTGTTCTCTTCAGAGACCACACATGGATCCACCAGTGTTATTGCATGCGTGTTCTTGGTACTAACAACAACCAGAGTCATTGCATGTGTGTTCTTTTCACATACCACATATGGATCCAGCAGTGTCATTGCATGTGTGTTCTTTTCACAATCCACCTATGGATCCACCAGTGTCATTGCAAGTGTGTTCTTTTTACTAACACCAACTGGAGTCATTTCCTGACTGTTCTTCTCACATACCACATATGGATCCACCAGTGTCATTGAAATGTGTGTTATCTTCAGATACCACACATGGATTCACCAATGTCATTACATGTGTGTTCTTTTGACATACCACAACTGGAGTCATTGCATGTGTGTTCTTTTCACATACAACATATGGATCCACCAGTGTCATGGAAATGTGTGTTCTCTTCAGAGACCACACATGGATCCACCAGTGTCATTGCATGTGTGTTCTTTTCACATACCACAACTGGAGTCATTTCATGTGTGTTCTTTTCACATACCACGTATGGATCCACCAGTGTCATTGAGATGTGTGTTCTCTTCAGAGACCACACATGGATCCACCAGTGTCATTGCATGTGTGTTCTTTTTACTAACAACAACTAGAGTCATTTCATGTGTGTTATTTTCACATACCACATATGGATCCACCAGTGTCATTGATATGTGCTCTTCTTACTAACAACAGCTATAGTCATTGGATGTGTGTTCTCTTTAGAGACCACACATGGATCCACCAGTGTCATTGCATGTGTGTGTTTTTCACATACCACATATGGATCCACCAGTGTCATTGAAATGTGTGTTCTCTTCTGAGACCACACATGGATCCACCAGTGTCATTGCATGTGTGTTCTTTTTAGTAACAACAACTAGAGTCATTGCATGTGTGTTCTCTTCAGATACCAGATATGGATCCACCAGTGTCATTGAAATGTGTGTTCTCTTTTCACAATCCACCTATGGATCCACCAGTGTCATTTCATGTGTGTTCTTTTTACTAACAACAACTGGAGTCATTGCATGTGTGTTCTTTTCACATACCACATATGGATGCACTAGTGTCATTGAAATGTGTGTTCTCTTCATAGACCACACATGGATCCACCAGTTCATTGCATGTGTGTTCTTTTCACATACCACATATGGATCCACCAGTGTCATTGAAATGTGTGTTCTTCTCATTAACCACAGCTAGAGTCATTGCATGTGTGTTCTCTTCGGAGACCACACATGGATCCACCAGTGTCATTGAAATGTGTATTATTTTCAACTACAGCCGTTGGCCACAAACAATCAGTACGCAGAGATAACCAGCAACCGCTTTGGGCTTCTAGAAGACCCGATCCCCGATTGTTAGGCGCCATTGGATCGGGATGCGTGGATGATAAGGATGTCCTTCGCGAGGGTGGTCCGCGAGAAGTCTGTTCTGCAAACTGATTGGCAGTGGCAACAACGTTGGGACCACGTCCTTGCCCTTATCCCCTTAACCTCAGGGCCGAAGCTTAGATCGTGTTCCTTCATCGCCATGGTGAGGGAGAGGACCAAACTCAGCTTGCACGAAGCTCAGATGTTCGCCCACTACTACATACTCGCGCCGCCGTTCGCGAGGCTTCCGGCTGGCTTCAAGCTCAGCTACGCCGGGGTTCCTGTCGCGCCACTCTTGCGCAACAACGTGTTGGCGAGGTAGATCGAGGAGCGCCGCCGCCAGCTGTCGGAGCAGAAGAGGGCAATGGCACAGTCCTCGTGCACGAGCGCGTAATGGCGAAAGCTGTTCAAGAAGGAGCAGGCTGCATTGATTGAGTTGTGCGGAACCTACCAGCGGGAGATCCACCGGATCTGTGCAACCCCGAAGGGAGGCAGTGCCTGGGCGTACGACCTCCACCGTTATCGATGCAGCACGCCGTGAAGAATCCACGAGGAGGAGCAACGCTGTCAGGAACATCGGCAGCGTTTCCGACGCGGAGGAGGCTGACGGTGACGCATAAAACGTCGTTAATGATGGAGACTGCGGGAGCATCATAGTCGATTAGGGCCACTTAAGCATAAATTAAATCTATGTACGGTATCTTAATGCCCTCTTTGGATCTAGGTCACTTGAGTCATGGTCGATTATCATCATAATCTATATATGTTGGCCATGTTTTAGTTGTCTTTGTCTTTGAAACTAGTCGATCGAAACTCGTCCGATCCCGAAAATAAAGTTCGCACGTTCCTGGCATATCTGATGGGACAATACTCTGACTCTGCTCCTAGCACTTGATGGCACAGCCATAATTTGGAGTGCGCTAGAGGAGAAGGGATCGAGCGTGTTGTAATAGTGTACTACTCCTGTCCAGATATAACTGACATAGGTTTTTTTAGATATTTAATAAATGTGTCTATACCCAAAACATGTCTAGATACATGTTTTATAAATGTTTTAGGTTTCTATGCCTTTCAAACTAATCAAAAGTCGTCAAATTCTGAACAAACAAAGTCACTGCGTTCACATCTGATGGGACAATATGCTGGCTCTGCTACTTGATGGCACAGCCATAATTCTGGAGTGCGCCAGAGGAAATGGGAATGCAAGGGAGATGGGAACTAGTAGCCGCGTCCAAACGCAGGTAAAAAATTAATGTAATAATATTTAAAAAAATTGTAATCTGGTCCACATGACCCCATCATAGACACGTTGCACGCGCCAGATATAAATAATGACGACACGACTAGTTTAGTTTCAATGAAATAATTCAACATACGACGTTACTGCTCCTCCTATTAGTCTGCTAGTCCACGTTGCATTAAGCATCAGTTGATGAGGCTAAAAATATGATAAAATGGCAAAATAACAATTTTTAAGCTTACCTTTCATCCGGAGAATCGTACAAAGATGCAAGTGGCAGGGATTTATTATTTCTCCTGTAGTTAGCAGAAAGATCATCAAGAAAATCCTCAATCACCCCTGCAACTTCTTCATATTCTAACACACCTCCATTATTTGCCCTTTCCTCCCTGTTCCGCTTACCCTTTTGTTTCTTTTCACATCCTTTTTTCACGGGCACCTCCACTTCTTCATAAATTGGCTGCTTACATACGTTTTCCTCCGAGTGCTCATCACCGTCTTCGCACTGCTCTTCCTCCAGTTTTGGTTGAGAAGCCTCATTTTCTGCCACCGGGGTGTGAACAGGGAGAATATCATGTGTAACTGGGTTTTTGCACAACCTCTTGATATGGCCGAATCCGCCACAATGTTTGCATTTCCTTTTCCTAGCTCCCAGCCTTGAACCTTTATCGGTGGAGGCTTCGATCCTTAGCTTTCTAGGCCTCCCAGGTGGCCTCCTAAGAACTGGTGGTTAAAGTTTGAACCATGGATCGACAATCTCCTAGTCATTTTCATCGGCCATAGGTGGTACGTTTTATGCATAAGTTGCAGCAAACTTGTCCACGGAGAAATAGTTGTCGACATAGTTCTCTATTTCAGCTCCGCTACCTCTAAGCTTTAAGATGAAGTAAATTGCATGGTGACATGGTAGACCAGTAATCTGCCACTGCCTACATGAACAAGTCTTGTTTCCAATGTCTACAGTGTACCTCCATTCACTTCCATGCTTGTATTCTGCATAAACCTCAGCCAATGTTCTGGAACTTCTGACCATCCTCATCTTTATCGTTCTCATTGCCCTGGTTCTTGCATTCAAGAATATAACCACCTTTTGAACTATTTTATGGCCTAAAAATTTCTTGCACAAATTCTTTGCCTTAAATCTATCTTCACCATTATGCAATCGCCTTATTGCATCCAACAAAATAACAATTCCAAGTGTCTTCATGCCAAATCTTATCATTGAAACTCTCTCGCCAAATTATTGTAAACAAAAATTTTGCTTAACTCACCAAACTTGCTTCTGGCCCATAGCTTGGTGTGATGTTCTTCAAGGTATTTTTTCACCTTTGGCACTACATACATGTTCTACAAGTAAGTAGCATGCGTGCTTGGGGGTGTATGTGTATGCTGATCGCCACAAGTCCTCTTCAAAGATCTTTCCTTTGAACTTCTTCATGAAGTTAGTAGCGAGGTGCTACATGCATTCCCTATGCTCAACCCTAGGAAACATAGCATCAAACGCATTATCAAGACCCTCGCATGCACCGGTGTGTATCACCAAGCCTTTAGGGTGACCAATTACTTCCCGTAGTCTCTGCATGAACCATGTCCAGCTTTCATTTGATTTACCCTCAAGAATAGCATAAGCTACGGGTAGACGCCAATTATGCGCGTCCAAAGCACAAGCAGAAGCAACATGTCCCCTGAACTTCCCTATTAAAGAAGTTACGCCTATTGCCAAGTATGGCCTGCAGCCGTCTAGGAATCCCTTCCAGCATGCCTTCAGGCAGACAAAACATCTCTTGAAGCATATCTTATCTGTCTGCTTATACCTGACCCCTCTCGAGACCTTTTCTCTTCCTTTCACAACCTCGTAATCGATGTCAATAACACTACCAGGTGATGTTTTCTCTACCTGAGCTTTGAAACTATACAACATATGAAAACTGTCATTCCACTTTACTTGAATGAAGTCTAGAGCCATCGCCTTCCCATCAAAGACTCTATGGTAAGGAATCAGAACGTTAATTTTTTTGCTAATCTTTTCTCTGAGTTCAGCAGGTCCAATGTTACGATTCTGCCTCACCCAGTCAAGTACTGTAGCAGCAATCCACTTGGTAGTCGCCGGTCTAATTTTATCACTTAAAGAAGTATTAGGGCAGTTGTGTTTCTTTGTGTTTACTTTGATCTGCATTCGATAATAATCCAAATAATTTAGAGCTAGTTATCAGCAGAATAAATATGAGAAATACTGAAACTAAATGTAGCTATTGCAACCTGAAATGGGTGTCCACCCTGCATTGGACATGCATGTAATCTCCATTTACACACATTACTTTCCCTATAGTGCACCCTAAATCTCTTTTGGTCGCTCTTTTCAATGATAAATTCGAACCCAATCTGATTGCATAGGTTGCAACTGCATATCTGTAGTCCTCCACATTATCAAAGACAGTCCCCTCATCAACTGTAGGATTGTCCCTGTCAAAGTGTATCACTGGCCTGTCCTCGTCTTCGTGGTCGTATCTACATCCCATTTCCACATCTTCACATTCCTCTTCCTCATCAGTCCCATAGTCAGGCTCAAAGTATGAATCAACCAAATATTCGCTACTCTCCATCCTATCAGGGTCAGCAGCCATGTCTGGATATGCTTTCTCATCATCATCCGCACCGCCACACATTTCAGTGCCTTCATGCTCGCTTGACAAAGCATCATGCTCAAGGACAAGCTGTACAGACGTCCTGTGGTTACCAACACATATCCTTGCCATCACCACAGGACTAGAAACGCTAATTGGGGTATGTAGAAAAGGAATCACAGTTGTTAACCTTCAATGTGGATGCACAGCACCTTCTCCGGGCTCCATACCTCCAAAGCTCTGCACCCCGCTTCCTCTTCCCCTGTTTTGTTGTCCTCTGTGCTCTCAAGACTTGAAGGAGATTCCGTGCTCTCCAGCCGTGCAGGACCCATCTCCGTGTTTTCAAGCCTCGTAGGATCCATCCTCGAGCGGGATCCGGATCACCAGCGTCGTTGGCCCCCTAACCCAATAGCCGACTCTCGGTTTTCTTTTCCAGACGCGCTTGGGCGGTGGACGGCGGCAAGGAGACAGGGCAGGGAGGGGAGGGGAGGGGTCGGGAGGGGATGGCAGGGAGGGGAGGGAGGACGACGGCCCAAGGGGACAACAAGAGAGGTGCACGACTGAGCAGAGTGGCGGCAGAAGGAGCAGAGGAGCAGAGCGGAGATGGTTGCGACAAAGCATGGAAAATTACACAATAATGTGTTGGTGGGCGGCACCAGCCCTCGAACCTGGGACGCGTGCCATCGAAGGTGGAGGAGGCAGGCCCGCCAGGCAGAAAACATGCCACCTGTCAGCGCACTATGCACGGTAGCACTTCACGGATTTTTTTTAGCAAGTCCCACATGTCAGTCTGTTTGATCCAAACTTGAAGTGGCAGTTCTGCTTCTTCTCCCTCGTCTCCGCGTCTCCTCGCAGTGGCAGTTCTGCTTCTTCTCCCTCGTCTCCTCGCAATGGCAGTTCCACTTCGTCTCCCTCATCTGTTCTCGTCTTCTTCTTCTCCTCACAGTGGCAGTTCTTCTTTCTTCCTCGATCAAAACATTCTCGCACGTTAGCCATGGCCAGTAGCCGAATGAAGAGGAACTGGTTCGATCTCCCGGCCGACCCACTTCGCAAGATCGCCGACTACTTGCTGTAGAAAGAGGAGTACGTCGACACCTAGGCTGCTTGTCGGGAAGTCTACACCGATTGGCGCCGCACTTTAGAGGTGCCCGAATTCCATCTCAACAACTGGATCATGATATATCACACACTTCCAGACGTTGGCGACTTCACCTTCCTCAACCACACCACTGGTCGTTGCTTCAGGACGAATCTAATGGACGTCCATCGCAGGTTCACATTCACATCCGAAGATTCTATATATATAACATTCATTTATTGGTATTTTCCATTGTAAACATCTTAGTGCTAACTGATGCCCTCTTCTTCCAAAAGATTCTACTTCGTCGGTGTTTCTCGTGGCGTCATCGTGCTTGCTCAGAGGGTGGAGCCGCACAGATTCGCTTCGAACCCAATCACTCATAAGTCTAACACTGAGTTTCAAGCACACATACCATCTGATCTTCTACAATCTGTCGTCGTGACGAAGTCCCTGACGATGGTGTTCGTTTGCACTGATTATCTAGATCATATTGCATGGGCCGATGAGAGCACCCCAATGGGGCAAACCAATGGATCATTTGGAGAAGGATTGTATTCGCCACCTCCTGATATGCTTCTAGTCTACATGACGGCATTTCGAGGGGAAGTATATGCATTACTTGAGAACGGAGACATCTTGTCGACCAACATCCAGTTAGAGCAGCGCGCGAGCACTGTCACGATGGAAAAAATAATTTCAGCCCCAGTCTTTGAACAGGTATGCGGAACTTACAAATTTTACCTTGTGGAGTTAGATGATGATCTGCTTCTTGTGTTGAACGGGGATTTCGCCAAAGGGCAACCGGTGTTGTACCGGGTGGACACAGAGAACTGCTCTCTCGAGGCCGTCGGTGACATTGGAAGTCGTGCCCTCTTTGTTGATTACAATCGGTCTATCTCCATTGACACCAGGTTACACCCCACAGTCAAAACGGGTTGCATATACTACAGGAATTTTATCAGACTGTACGATCATGAGGTTCAAGCCTGGGAAGAGGAACCAACAATGGTAATGCATGGCTTAAGTCTGGAACATACACCGAGGCCTTACCCTCTGGACGAGATACTGGCAGCACATTGCAGATGGAGAGAGTTCTCTGAACATGTGTTGCAGCATGCGGGAGCCGCCGCCGATGAAATATACAGGGGAGAATGAATCCTATATTCATCCTAGGTTATTTGCTAGCATTTTTAGGTCTATTTTTCGAAGTAGAAATTTTTACTGTATTTATATTATTTCGATCAGCAGTATGCATATTACCTTTCAGACAAAATTGTAATGTATTTAATTTTAGTACTTTCAGAATTCAAAGTATTTATTTTTAGTAGCTTCTTTCAGAATTCTCTGTGTTCGACATCCGTAGCCGCCGGCGGCGGGCATCAACTCAGCGCCGGAATTCAGGTTCTACATGGAAAATTGCACAATAATGTGTTGGTGGGCGGCACCAGCCCTTGAACCTGGGATGCGCAATCTCATCGAAGGTGGAGGAGGCGGGCCCGCTAGTCAGAAACCATGCCATGTCGGCATCCCCTGTTTCTGATGCCCTTTAAAAAAACAGAAAACATGCCACGCCACATGGTGTTGCTACAATCGACGGTACATGGTGTCATAGAAATAATATTGTATAAACATAAGGGCACAGTCGTCAACATTTCTAAAATGAAACCCGGCCTCCTACCTGTCCTGGTATATTGCCCGATGAGGTGGATAGCCACGACTGATCTTTTTAATACGTTCGCACTCTTATGCTAAGAAGGAAAATAAAGATTGAGCGGTTAATGCAACGAGTGTCGAATTATTACCCTCTAAGGAAATGGGAGATGGTTATTTTCACGTGTGCCCGTAGTCCAAACCTACTATCAGTCTTTCACTCCCCTTCTCCGACCAACCACATTTCACCTTGCATAGCTCCTCCACGCCGCACCACCTAGGGTAACATGGCCCCGCCTAAGCAGCCGCGGCCACCGCAACCTCCGCGAAAGCCGCCGAAACTGGGGTATTTAGCCCCTCTAAGGCAGGCCATGAAGCTCTACTTCAAGGCTAGTCTCCCATTGCCCTCCCAGGAGGATGATTTCCCCGAATGTGCCGAATCGGCCGCGACGGCGATGGTGGCATCGTCGGCGCCAGATGCGGCAAGCACGGCCAAGAGAGCGATGTGGAGAAATCGCGTGGCGGCATTACGGCATGCTCTAGGCAGTGGGAACAAGGTACGTATCAAATCGTTCATGAGAGCATGCCGCCGAGGGTACACACCCTCGAATAGGGCATCGCCAAGGTCTAGGAACTCTCGCATCCACGCTTTGGCACAGGCTACCTTACCGTAGTGGGGGAGGCTGGGAACACGCCGTCTGCGGCAAAGACGCTCCATCCTATGCACCGTCGGAGGCCGTACCGTGGCGGCGACCAAGCGTCTACACTCAGCATGCTGGATTGTTTGACAGCCGGAGCCGGCGGCGGGCATCAGCTCAGCGCCAGAATTCAGGTTCGAGTTCACACGGACCTACGACCCCGAGAAGGAGATGTCGAATTTCAGTTTTGAAGAAATCGTTGCGGCCACGCGGATGGTCCAACTGAACCGGGACTAGCGCACGCAAATCGCACGTGCATGAATGATGCAGATTTCTTGTAGTTTGGCGGGAAGGCAATAGATCAATTTGGGTTAAATGATCAAACAACTTATGTCCTCTCAAGGCAATTGGCCAACCAACTTTTCTGGTGGAGATCTGTAGTTTCTTCAGTGTAGAATAGTTAAGTTCAGACTGAAGAATGGCTTTTGTAGATGAAATGCTCACGAATTGTTCTATAAACTAGTAGGAAGTTTAGCCCCCTTTTGTGCAGGTATAAGACCCCTTTGTATGGAAGTACTACTATTGTAAGCAAATACTATCAAGTATCTATTTCCTTTAATTACTAGTCGTGGTTAAATCTAGTTAACTAGCATTTTTTTATACTAGACTATCGATTTTGCGTCTGCTGTCTGTGATGTAAACCATTTTTCCTTTTTCTTCTGTTGTCTGCAAAATAGTCCAGGAGTTCAACGTGTTACAAATATAGCTACCTTGCATTTGAAGAGGAGATGGACTACATTTTCCTGGCATCCACAGATTTGACATTGCTCATTGCCAGACCACTCCTCTTTTCATGAGGTTGTCCTTGGTTATTCACAGAAATTACAAAGCATAGTGTTCAACTACATTGATTCAAACTATTACACACACACTACATCAAATTCATTACCCACACATACTACATCGATTCAAACTATTACACACACATACTACTTCAAACTATTACACACACGTAATACATCGATTCAAACTATCACACATTTTTAGTCGATGCTAACTTCCCACTACGCTCTCCATGCTACAAATTCATTAGCCACACATACCATGGCAATTCACTAGAGCTCTGTCTTCACTCGAGGGAATTCAGAACCACCAGCTCGTCCTAGCCCAGTTCCCCCCCACCGAAATTGTGTGCACCATCGCGAAACAGTGGTGGTCCTATGCCATCGATCCTTCCAGGCCAACACTGCAGGCGACGAGGACGCTTTCTGCACGCATACCTCAATCTTGACCTCATTTCGTCTGATCCCAAAACTAGACCTGAAAGCCGACAGCAACTCTGTCGGCGACACGTGATACATTGCAAATGTATCTATAATTTTTGATGTTTCATGCTTAGTTTTATCCACTTTCTTGTGTTTTGTTCCAACTTTGGAGTACTTTTCATATGATTTCTTGGACTAACCTATTAACAAGAGCCACAGTGCCAGCTGCCTGTTTTCTGCTGTTTTTGGTTCCAGGAAATTCAGAAAATGAATATCCTCGGAATTGGACGGGACAAAAGCCAAAGTGCCTATTTTTCCGGAAGTCATCAGATGCCAGAATACGAGACGAAGAGGGGCCAGAGGCTGGCCACACCACCTGGCCGCGTGGCTAGGCTTGGCCCACGCCAGGGGGTGGTGCGGTGGCCCCTGGCACCCCCTCGGTCTCCCCTTCCGCCTATAAGATGCCCTCGAGACGAAAACCCTAAGGGCCCGATCAAAAATCCATGAAACAGTCTGTAGCCGCCGTCATCTCCATCCCTAGATCGGGAGGGATCTGAAGCTCTTCCCGGCACCCTACCGGAGAGGGGATTTCACCTTGGAGGTCTTCTTCATCACCATGCAAGACTCCGGTGTGATGCGTGAGTAGTTCATCATTGGAATACGGATCCATGTAGTAGCTAGATGGCTGGTTCTCCTCCTTTGTGCTTTCATGTCTAGATCTTGTGAGCTCTGTTGATGATCAAGATCATCTATTTGTAATTCTGCATGTTGTGTTTGCGGGGATCCAATAGATATTGAGATGCTATTTCAGATTGATTATTGATTCTATCATGTCTTAGTTATTTGTAATCTTGCATGCTTTCCATTGTTAGTAGCTATCTTGGCCAAGTAGATGCTAGCAACTCTAAGAGTTAGTATTTATGTTCGATAGTGGGTTCATGCCTCTGGTAATCTGGGGAAGTGATAGAAATCTCTAAGGTACTTGATGTGTTGTTGCTACTAGGGAGAAAACAATGATCCTTTGTTCATAGAACAATCATATTGTTTACTTTACACGCAGTTCGTAAAGCAATAATCTGTTGCTTGCAACTTAATACTAGAGGGGTTCGATGATAACTCAAGGTGGATTATTAGTCATAGATGCAGTTGGATGGCGGTCTATGTATAATGTTGTAATGCCCAATCAAGTCTCAAAGGAGTCAAGATGATTAGTATATGCATGTATTGCTTTCTCGGTGTTTGTCAATTGCCCTGTTGTAATTTGTTCACCCAGCATGTTATCTATCTTAAGGAGAGCCACCTCTAGTGAACTATGGATCCTGGTCCTTTTTCTTTACATACAATCTATAAACGGTTTACTGCTTTGTGTTTACTTTCTGCAAACTTCTACTTCTTTCCATTCAATACGTTTAATCCTTTGTTTTCTGCAAAACACGGTGAGATTGACAACCTCATCGCAAGTTGGGGACAAAGTTCTGTGGTTGTGTTGTGCAGGTCTCCATGTTGCTACTAGCACCAGTAGTGCACCCTGCCAAGGCTCAGCTAGCAACACCTTTGAGGTGTTTCCTTGCTCCTACTGGTTCGATTAAACCTTGGTTTCATAACTGAGGGAAACTTGCTGCTGTGCTCATCATACCTTCCTCTTGGGGTTCCCAACGAGCTCTACATCAACCACGCACCAGCACTTTTCTAGGCACCGTGCATTGAGCCATCAACACGGTGGGACGGATGCCCAGCACGGTGGCCTTGAGAGCGTGGTCGTCAAACTGAAGTGCTAGGGCTACCATGCCTGGGGTCCACGGCAGCACGCAACTTCCCGAGGCCGGTCGCTGGTCTAGATCGCCCGACAGGACGTGCTCCGCCGTGTGAGAAGGACTAGCCAGGGGCGAGATATTAGTCCGGGGACACGAAGCTCCGATACGGTGGACGATGCAACGGTGACAGCTGCAAGCTTCGATTAGAGGCGTGGGAGGTTGATCGGACATGGCGGGGACGCAAATTAGAGCAAGTGCGAGCTCCAATCTGAGACGAGCAGCCGGAGCTGAGCAAATGTTATGGAGAGGGGAGCAGGGAGAAGACCAGAGCTGAGCAAAGAAATAGATCTGGTCCACGCAGGGGTAAGCTAGTCCACGACCGCAGATAACGGGGAATATTGACATGGCGGGCCAAGAAGAGTTGACCTAACGGCGGTATTTGAGTTCAACTGTTTTTCGTCTGGTTCAAATGATCGTTTGGCTGTTAGATTTGTACTCACCCCCATTTGGCCCTTCTGGACAATTGGCGATTCTACTATGGCCCCTCCGCGCGATTGATGACAACTCGGGTACCGCGGTCCGCTCACCCACCAAGTTTGGTACCGCAAACGAACATTCCCCATGAGAATACCAATGCATACCCAAATATAGCATTTTTGCTACATATGTTGGCCAACTCATAGCCAAACTCCAAGAGTTTCCTATTTTTGGATTGTTTAAAGGCGAGCGGAGTTGTTAGCATCCCATGTTGTGCGAAAGTGGTGCAAGACACGCATAAAGAAATATCTCACTTTGATTTCCAAGACAAAATTTTGGCATATGTAATCTCGAAACTTTGAAACATCATTTCTTATGTGACAACTCACTCAGTAAGCATCTATTAAGACCATCATTTCCAACACTATGGGGTCGTGCTACTCCATAACCATTCACTTAAGACAATTCTGAACAGTGACAACTAGCAAGTTTCGAAGAACTTCTTTATTATATATTTTTTCTTCTTTTCAAAATGTAGAGAACATGGCAATGTATATTTAGAGGATAGTTGAACAAGGTGCATCAAAGTTATGGTTGTCTCCTATGGGGCCTAACATGAGCAAGTATATCCCTTATATAAATATGAACAAAAACTCACCTAAGCAAGCATTCAAAGACAGAGGGATACATAATAGCATGAAAACTTTTTAAGATAGAGAACTTTGCACAAGACTCTACGCATGCAAAATAACCTTCCCAAGCTAAAAAATTTCCAAGTATCCACTTGAGAAGATCATGAAAACAAAAGATAAATGCAGTTATCAAAAGAGAGTATAAGAAGTGGTTACCTCCCCAAGCATAAGTTAAAGCAAGGGTGACACACTTTACCGTTGAGGTGCTTTTAACCTCTACTTTGATGGACAAAGAACCTTTGCTTTAATGAATGCTTCATGATCCGGTGTATGCCTTCCTTAAGAACCTGGTAGGAGCAAGACTAGACAGAAGACAAAATATTTTTGTGTTTTTGAAGACACGAGTTTAGGTCACAAGTGATAAAAAATACAAGTCCCACCGAGTCGGTTCATCAACCTAAGCACCATTCCTAAGTCAACAAACTAGTTCTACAAGTGGCCTCTCCTAGATTATGATGAGGTGCAAGTGAAACATGATACGCGACACAAGTGTGCAACCCCTATGTTCTTATTTAAAAGAGGTTCGAGTTGGAAGGTTTTACCAGACACTGATTGTTGAAACGTTGAATTGAAGCAACCAAGTGGCTCATGCGAGTGTTTGCACCGTTGGCACTATCGTACACGTCGTCACACAAGGTTCAAGTCCTTGTAAAAATAACATACAAAATAAAAGACAACGGTTTGGTGTACGAACAAAGTTCGTTCACCTAACTAATGAAATAAAAAAAAAACATGAACTACTAAAGATAATTACAACTTAAGGAATTTCTAAGATAGAACCTTATTATTTACATATGCTCGGCTTCTCTAAAACATGGGACAAGCTCCCAGGTGGTGTTTCGAGGTTTTTAGAAGAAGAAGGAAGAATAAAGAATTAAATTTAGAGCAATGGTTACCTTCTAGTTGGCATTTGAGGGAGTTTTCGAACTATATGGGCATAGCTATACGGCCGGAACCATACGTTCCCGCCATATAGTTAGCCTTTTGTCAAAATTTTAGGGTTTCCTCCTGGCGGCGTAGCTATACGGGCGCAACTATACGGCTAGAACAAAATGTTCCTGCTATATAGTTAGTCGTCAAACTATCTGTCCCTTGGAAAGAAAATATACAAAGGCATAGATATCTATACGACCGGAACTATACGACCGGAATTTTTATTCCCGCCGTATAGTTGGTCGTTAAACTCTCAGTACATATGAAAGAAAAAAATTCGATGGCAAAGATATCTATACGACCGGAACTATATGGCCGGAATTTTATTCCCGCCATATAGTTGTTCATTAAACTCTCAGTACATATGAAATAAAAAAATTCAATGGCAAATATATCTATACGACCGGAAGTTTTATTCCCTCTGTATAGTTGGTCGTTAAACCTTCTATATACATCATACAATTTCTATTTCTTTGTGAATTTTTTCTTATCCTGTAACTTAGTGAAATACCTTGTTTTGATGGTAAAATAACAACATTAATTCTTGACCAACAATTATATATAATTGAAGGATTCACCTGAAACTGATTTTCTCTTCCTTTTTGCAACACATAATATCGTGACAATAAATTCTATCTTTTGAAAACTTCAACAATATTACTCTAATAACAAGATATGCGAAGAATAAAAGTGCCAATGCAACATGAATGCAACTAGACTCAAGACACAAAACTAAGAAAGACGCCTAATGACTTCCGGGTTGCCTCCCGGGAAACGCTCTCTTTAAAGCCATAAAGCGAGGCTAGGATGCTCCATACATTACCCACCTGGATCCCAAGGGATATCGACTCGAGGTGAGGTTATACATACCAGCTTGGAGCATCTTGAAGTAGAGTTTGGTCGGAGTCTTACCCGCTTACGATGCATCGACATCATGTAGATGAACAAGTTCTCGCTTTCAAGCAAGTGTTGATGCACCAAGCTTGGTGAGCATGCCTCCGTGTATAGCTGCAATGAGAGGATTTGAGATTCATATAAAATTCTTAAATATTTATCTTGGTTACCTATGTAGGGGAACACTTCATAGTATTCTTATTTCATAGCAGGGAGTTCAGGACCCTACATGTTAGTATAGTAAGGTTCTATCTCTAGTTTATTATTATTAATGCTCTCTATATGAGTGTCTAGGCACAAGGCCTCGGGAGAACAATTATCAACAGTTTTAGCATCATAAAAATCACTACTAGAGTGAGAGGCATCACATACAAAATTTGTAATGTGACTCTCTTTGTCAACCTCACTTTTGTTCCTCCTTTTCATCGACTAGTGTTTTAATAGCAATGATAGAATCAAAAGTAGGAGTCGAAGGTGTGAGTGGGTGATCAATCCGTTCTTCCTCCTTGTGCTCCTTTTCCTCTCCACTTAAATTATTTTCACAAAAGAGGAATATGAGGTATACTAAATTAAAAACTCCATCAACTGCTTCACTTTCAACATCAATACTTTATAGTCTAAATACCATTTCAGATGCACCTTTGAAAAGAACGTATTCTAGTACTTCCAAACTAGCATAGGATTCTCTATTATAATTTGCTAGAGTAGGATTGTTGGAACACTTACATTGAAAATTAAGGTGGTGATCTGTTATACAAATTGTGCAATAAGATCCAACATTAGCACGCAACCATAATGAATGCCTTTCCAATTGGTCCAGCAATTTCTTTATCAGCTCATGTCTAGCAAACAGGCTTGATGAACTTGAATCCTTTATCTCCTCCAATGCTTGTATTATCTCTTGACCAAAATTTATCTCGGAAGACATGATTAGTAGCAATAGTTTTTATAAATTTCTGGTTTTGTATTTTTTTATTGTTTTCAAAATAAAATAAAGTAGTAAGATAATAGCAACAAACGAAAATAAACTATGTGCGAGTAGATAACCGAACGCTTTGCTCCCCGGCAATAGCGCCAATTTGATGGGCTGGGTTCCTGCGCCAAAACAAGGTTATTGCAGTACCTATAGCAGCAAATATTTAAGAGTTTGTCCCGATGGGAGCTCGACGAACATGACCCTCGCAGCCACGTTGTCAATGCGACCACGTACGCACCAAAACTGTGGTTTGGAAATAGCCTACTCTATAAGTTGCTAGGATAAATGAATTTAAGATGTTTTCTAATAACTACTACTAGAACTGGAAGAAAACTAGAACAAAAGTAAAACTAAAAATAGGTGAATGCAATGAGATGAAATATTAATGCTATGATTTCTCAAGTAATGTTGTGTATACCAGTATGCATGATAAGTGATTATGGAATAGTTGTTAACTATAATTGTGGCGGTCCCTCATATATCGTTGTCTCCCACTGTTGGTAAGTGGCAACTAGACAACTCAATTGTCCACACCCTCTTTGTACATGGGTCATCTCATAAGAGAATAGTGTATTAAGGTAACAAGACCAACCAAGGTAAACCAGAGTAAATGCATTAAGTTCTACGGACAACCGTACTCCTAAGCAAGTGTGCTAGTCATAAGATATCCCGTATATCACTTTGGGGTCAAGCAATTCACAACACTATACCTATCTATATCATGAGTGATCTTGAGGAAATTAAATCTTAATGGATGGTGCATCCTAAGCTATTATTGCCTCCGCAAATCACTTATATCAAATAGCCTATTAGTTCTACCCACGGACTTGTCAAGCCCATGGAACGAGTAGAGACTAATGATAAGTTTTGTGACACTCCGTGAATCCCTAGTAAATTCCTCAACAATGGATTGGACGTCTCCAATCACTCGAATAATATCATGAATAGAACAATGTAAAAAGAAAGCACAAACATTTTAATTAACAAGAACACACCACACTTCAATTACTCAAATCATCATAACATTAATAAAAGGGGTTCAAGCCATGTTACAACACATCACAGAGATCATGATGGGGAAGGATGAAGGATTAGCAGTGATGGAGATGGTGATGATGGCGCGGTGATGATGGCATCGGCATGGTGATGGCGGCGTCCTCCTTCTCCTCCTCTTCTTGCTCGGATGGCTTGATGGCATTGATGGAGATCTAGATCTTGGTGGAGTTGTAGAGGCTATGGAGGCTCATATTGAATTTAACAAAAACAAGTAATCATGCATATCAGGCATAACAATAATTAGATGGAGCATGATATAATAGGCAAATGACACAATTTATATTGCTAAAAAGTGTTGTATTATCACATCCATCAGTAGCACGAGTGAAGGAAAAAATCCATCATACACACGATCCTTCTAATGAGAGGCTGACATGTGGGACCTTGCAGCCTGACTAAATGGTAGACGCATCGAGCAACGTTATCGAGTTCAAATCAGGGAGGCGTCACCTAAAAGTATGGTCTGTTGGAGACACTGACGTCCGAGACCCACACGCCTCAAAAGACTTCGGTGAGTCAACATCGCGCGAGGAAACAAAAATCTTGCTTCTGCCACGTGCCAGCCGAGCTTCCTCCATGTTTTTAGTGGTTCTATCGTAGTAGAGGGCCACAAAACCGAAAAAAAGTTTTCTATCAGCCAAGGCAGAGCCGAGAATGTTATCGCGGAAGACCCGCCTTCTACGACGACCGTCAGGCCAAGTCGTGGCGGAAGGAAACTTTTTTTGTAGTGCTAGTGAAACCCTAATATGTGGGCCCCGTGGGTCTAGCCGCCTAGAATTCTCCGTAAGAGGGTTGACCAATGTACTTTTCTATTGGTTTAGGTATGTTTAGGCCATACCGACATGAAAAACAAAGGTTGGGCCCAAGGTTCCACCGGTTCCCCTGTTTGACCCATAGCTGGAGTTTCCTCCTACATGTCCAACACTTCTCTAAGTGTCATCGCATGCAACTATAGACAGTCACACCTAGGATCTAGGTACTTCATATAGGAACCTTCCACCACACTTGTGAATGTATGCTAGGGCCACACGAAGGTTCTCATGGTATTCTGGCGCTCAAGTGGTCTTTCTCCAGCGAAACCCTAATCTATGGGCCCCGTGGGTCTAGTCCCCTAGAATTCCCCGTACGAGGATGGACCAGTGTAATTTTCCATTGGTTTAGGTCTGTTTTGGCCACACCTGCATGGAAAACCAAGGTTGGGCCCACGGCTCCACTGGTTTCCCTGTGTTTGACCCGTAGCAGGAGTTTCCTCCGTCAGGTCCAACACTTCTCTAAGTGTTATCGCATGCAACTGTAGACGGTCACACATGGGAGATAATTACTTAATATAGGAACCTTCCACCACATTTTTTCATGTATGCTAGAGCCACACGTAGGTTTTCTTGGCATTCCAGCACTCAGACTGTCCTTCTCAAGCGAAACCCTCATCTTTGGGCCTCGCGGGTCCAGCCCCCTAGCATTCTCCATATGAGGGTTGACCAATGTACTTTTATATTGGTTTAGGTCTTTTTAGGCCATACCTACATGGAACACCAAGGTTGGGCCCATGGTTCTACCTGTTCCCCACGTTTGACCCATAGCGAGAGTTTCATCCTACAGTTCAGCACTTCTCTAAGTGTTATAGCATGCAACTATAGACGGTCACACCCGGGATCTAGGTACTTCATATAGGAACCTTCCACCACACTTGTGCATGTATGCAAGGGCCACACATAGGTTTTCGTGGCATTCCAGCGCTCTGGCGATCCTTTTCCAACGAAACCCTAATCCATGGGCCCCATAGGTCTAGCCCCCTATGATTCTTCGTACGAGGGTTGACCAATGTACTTTTCTATTGGTTTATGTTTGTTTAGGCTATACCTACATGGAAAACGAATATTGGGCCCATGGTTCCACCGGTTTCCCCCATTTGACCCATAGCGGGAGTTTCCTCCTACTAGTCCAACACTTCCCTAAGTGTTCGCATGCAACTATAGACGGTAAAAACTGGGAACTAGGTACTTCATATAGGAACCTTCCACCACACTTGTGCATGTATGCTAGGGCCACATGCAAGTTCTCGTGGCATTCCGGCGATCAGACGATCCTTTTCTAGCGAAAGCCTAATTTGTGGGCCACGTGGGTCTAGCCCCTAGCATTCTCCGTACGAGGGTTGACCAATATACTTTTCTATTGGTTAGGTATGTTTAGTCCATACCTACATGGAAAACGAATACTGGGCCCATGGTTCCACCTGTTTCCCTCTGCTTGACTCCTACCAGGAGTTACCTCCTATAGGTCCAACAATTCTCTTAGTTTTATCGCATGCAACTGTAGACAGTCACACCCGAGAGCTCGGTACTTCATATAGGAACCTCCTACCACACTTGTGCATGTATGCTAGGGCCACATGCAAATTCTCTTGGCATTCCGGCACTCCGGTGGTCCTTGTCTAGCCAAACCCTTATCCATGGGCCTGGCGTGTCAAGCCCCTAGCATTCTCCATATGAGGTTTGACCAATGTACTTTCCTATTTTTTAGGTTTGTTTATGCCATACCTACATGGAAAAAGAAGGTTGGGCCCATGTTTCCACCAGTTTCCCCCCGTTTGACCCATAGCGGGAGTTTCCTCCTAGAGGTCCAGCACTTCTCTAAGTGTTATAGAATGCAACTATAGACAGTCACACCCGGGAGCTAGGTATTTCATATAGGAACCTTACACCAACTTCAGCATGTATGCAAGGGCTACACACAGGTTTTCATGGTGTTTTGGTGCTCTGATAGTCCTTTTCTAGCAAAACCCCAATCCTTGGGCCCCTAGGTTTAACCCCTAGCATTCTCCTTATGAGGGTTGACCAATGTACTTTTCTATTGGTCTAGCTCTGTTTAGGACATATCTACATGGAAAACCAAGGTTGGGCCCATGGTTCCACCGGTTTCCCCCTGGTTGACCCGTGGCGGGAGTTTCCTCTCTTATAGGTCCAACACTTCTCTAAGTGTTATCGCATGCAACTATAGACAGTCACACCCAAGAGCTAGGTACTTCATATAGGAACCTTCCACCACACTTGTGAATGTATGCTAGGGCCACACGAAGGTTCTCATGGTATTATGGCGCTCAAGTGGTCTCTCTAGTGAAACCCTAATGTATGGGCCCCGTGGGTCTAGCCCCCTAGCATTCCCCGTATGAGGATGGACCAGTGTAATTTTCCATTGGTTTAGGTCTATTTAGGCCATACCTACATGGAAAACCAAGGTTGGGCCCACGGTTCCACTCGTTTCCCTGTGTTTGACCCGTAGCTGGAGTTTCCTCTGACGGGTCCAACACTTCTCTAAGTGTTATCACATGCAACTATAGACGGTCACACACGGAAGATAAGTACTTAATATAGGAATCTTCCACCACATTTGTTCATGTATGCTAGAGCCACACATAGGTTTTCTTGGCATTCCAGCACTCAGGCGGTCCTTCTCTAGCGAAACCCTAATCTTTGGGCCTTGTGGGTCCAATACCCTAGCATTCTCCATAGCAGAGTTTACCAATGTACCTTTCTATTGGTTTAGGTCGGTTTAGGCCATACCTACATGGAACACTAAGGTCGGTCCGATGGTTACACCTGTTTCCCCCGTTTGACCCATAGCGGGAGTTTTATCCTATAGTTCAACACTTCTCTAAGTGTTACCGCATGCAACTATAGACGGTCACACCCGGGAGCTAGGTACTTCATATAGGAACCTTCCACCACACTTGTTCATGTATGCAAGGGCCACACGTAGGTTTTCGTGGCATTCCAGCGCTCCGGCGGTCCTTTTCTAGCGAAACCCTAATCCATAGGTCCCATAGGTCTAGCCCCCTATGATTCTTCTTATGAGGGTTAAACAATGTAATTTTCTATTGGTATATGTTTTTATAGGCCATACCTACATGGAAAACAAAGGTTGGGCCCATGGTTCCACCGGTTTCCCCCTGTTTGACCCATAGCGAGAGTTTCCTCTTATACGTCCAACACTTCCCTGAGTGTTCGGATGCAACTATATACGGTAAAAATCGGGAACTAGGTACTTCATATAGGATCCTTCCACCACACTTGTGCATGTATTCTAGGGCCACACGCAGGTTCTCGTGGCATTTCGGTGCTCAGAAGGTCCTTTTCTAGCGAAAGCCTAATTTGTGGGCCCCGCGGGTCTAGCCCCCGAGAATTCTCCATACGAGGGTTGAACAATGTACTTTTCTATTAGTTAGGTCTTTTTAGGCCATACCTACATGGAAAACCAACACTGGGCCCATGGTTCCACCGGTTTCTCTCTGCTTGACTCGTACCGGGAGTTTCCTCCTATAGGTCCAACACTTCTCTAAGTTTTATCGCATGACGGTCACACCCGGGAGCTCGGTACTTCATATAGGAACCTTCCACCACACTTGTGCATGTATTCTAGGGCCACATGCAGATTCTCGTGGCATTCCAACACTCCGGTGGTCCTTCTCTAGCGAAACCCGTATCCATGGGCCTAGCGTGTCTAGCCCCCTAGCATTCTCCATATGAGGGTTAACCAATGTACTTTCCTATTTTTTAGGTTTGTTTAGGCCATACCTACATGGAAAAAGAAGGTTGGTCCCATGTTTCCACCAGTTTCCCCCTGTTTGACCCGTAGCGGGAGTTTCCTCCTACAGGTCCAACACTTCTCTAAGTGTTATCGCATGCAACTATAGACAGTCACACCCATGAGCTAGGTACGTCATATAGGAACCTTACACAGCCTTCTGCATGTATACAAGGGCTACACACAGGTTTTCATGGCATTCCGGTGCGCCAATAGTCCTTTTCTAGCAAAACCCTAATCCGTGGGCCCCCCAGGTCTAGCCCCTAGCATTCTACATATGAGGGTTGACCAATGTACTTTTCTATTGGTTTAGCTCTGTTTAGGACATATCTTCATGTAAAACTAAGGTTGGGCCCATGGTTCCACCGGTTTCCCCCTGGTTGACCTATAGCGGGAGTTTCCTCTTACAGGTCTAACACTTCTCTAAGTGATATCGCATGCAACTATAGACAGTCACAACCGGGAGCTAGGTACTTCATATAGGAACCTTACACCACACTTTTGCATGTATGCTAGGGCCACATGCAGGTTCTCGTGTTATTCGGTGCTCAGGCAGTCCTTCTCGAGTGAAACCTTAATATGTGGGCCCTGTGTGTCTAGCCGCCTAGAATTCTCCGTAAGAGGGTTGACCAATGTACTTTTCTATTGGTTTAGGTATTTTTAGGCCATACTGACATGAAAAACAAAGGTTGGGCCCAAGGTTCCACCGATTCCCCCGTTTGACCCATAGCCGGAGTTTCCTCCTACAGGTCCAACACTTCTCTAAGTATTATCACATGCAACTGTAGACAGTCACACCCAGGAGCTAGCCGCTTCATATAGGAACCTTCCACCACACTTGTGAATGTATGCTAGGGCCACATGAAGGTTATCATGGTATTCTAACGCTCAAGTGGTCTTTCTCCAGCGAAACCATAATATATGGGCCTCGTGGGTATAGCCCCCTAGCATTCCCCGTATGAGGATGGAACAATGTAATTTTCCATTGGTTTAGGTCTATTTATGCCATACCTACATGGAAAACCAAGGTTGGGCCCACGATTCTACTAGTTTCCCCATGTTTGACCCGTAGCGAGAGTTTCCTCCTATAGGTCTACCGCATGCAACTATAGATGGTCACACCCAGGGGCTAGGTACTTCATATAGGAAACTTCCAATACACCTGTACATGTATGCTAGAGCCACACGTAGGTTTTCCTGGCATTCCGATGGTCAGTCGGTCCTTCTCCAGCGAAACCCTAATCTGTGGGCCCCATAGGTCCATCCCCCTAGCATTCTCCATACAAGGGTTGACCAATGTACTTTTATATTGGTTTAGCTATGTTTAGGCCATACCTACATGGAAAACCAAGGTTGGGCCCTTGGTTCCACCAGTTTCCCCCCAATTGACCCATAGCGGGTGTTTCCTCCTACAGGTCCAACACTTCTCTAAGTGTTATCGCATGCAACTATAGAAGGTCACACCCAGGAACTAGGTAATTCATATAGGAATCTTCCACCACATTTGTGCATGTATGCAAGGGCCACACGAAGGTTTTCATGGCATTTCGGTGCTCCGGCGGTCCTTTTCTAGCGAAACCCTAACCGTGGGCCCTGTAGGTCTATTCCCATGCATTTTCCATACGATGGTTGAAAAATGTACTTTTATATTGGTTTAGGTTTGTTTATGCGAAACCTACATGTAAAACCATGGTTTTGCCCATGTTTCCACCGGTTTCCCCATGTTTTTCCCATAGTAGGAGTTTCCTCCTACAAGTCCAGCAGTTCTATAAGTGTTATCGCATTCAAATATAGATGGTCGTACCCGAGAGCTAGGTACTTCATATAGGAACATTCCACCACACTTCTGCATGTATGCTAGGGCCACCTGTAGGGCCTCATGGCATTTCGATGCTCAGGCAGTTCTTCTCTAGCGAAATCCTAATCCATTGGCCCCGCGGGTCTAGCTCCATAGCATTAACCAATGTACTTTTCTATTGGTTTACATTTATTTATTCCATACCTACAAGGAAAACCAAGGTTTGGCCCTGGTTCCGCTGTTTTCCTTCCGTTTGACCCATAGTGGAGTTTCCTCCTATAGGTCCAGCACTTCTCTAAGTGTTATCGCATGTAACTACAGACAGTCACACCCGGGAGATAGGTACTTCATATAGGAACCTTCCACACACTTGTGCTTGTATGCTAGGGCCATACATAGGTTTTCGTGGCATTCCGGTGCTCCGACGGTCCTTTTCCCGCGAAAGCCTAATCTATGGGTCGTGCGGGTCTATCCCCCTAGCATTCTCCGTACGAGGATTTACCAATGTACTTTTCTATTGGTTTATGTTTGTTTAGGCCTTACCTACATGGAAAACCAAGGTTTGCTTTGCTAGGCAACATCTAGCTCCCGGCTGCCAGCCTGTTCACACGCGTGATAACACTTATGCAATTTATCGACGTGCAGCTGTGGGATAAAAGATTCGCATGTTCATTTTAGGTGAGTGGAGACCACTATTCGTATGGTAAGAATCCTATAGTACTTGAGATTTTTATTCAAATCAAATGTATCAAACCAAAAAGAGAATATTGATTGCTAAGAGATCAAAATTCCAATAGGAATAGCAAGGGAAATCTATAATGAAGCATATCCGACTTCCCATATCTTACTCACCAGATGAGAAATCCCCTGATTTCTGATGCTGAAATCTAATAGCCAACGACCCGTCGATTATTTCCATAATAACCGACAGTAGATTCTATAACCGATGGTTATTGACAACCTGTCGGGTATGACTACAAATAACTGACGGGGTTGTCCATTTTTTGAAAGGATAAAACAAACACTCAGCTATCCGATCTCATGTCCGACGGTCTGTACTAGTACCTTGCATTCATCCTTTCACGGTCGGGTATTAGCTTTCGTAGCCGAGGGTTCTATTAAAACTCTCGGCTAAATCATGCAAGGCCGATGGTATATTTTAATAGCCAACGGTCTTAGGGCAACACTTGGTTATGCACTACAATGGTTTTCAAAGCTTATTTTTAGAATGTAAGAGGAAGTATATGCCGGGCGCCAAAATTCGCTTGTTTTTTGATCTTTCAACCCTCGTCCTAATATTTTACATTTGTACCAGTCAACCAACAACCACACGTCGCCTATTTTTTGTTAACTACCATGTATTGACTAGTCTCAGAGACGCGGGTAAATAGAAACTACCAAGAGCCCCATGACCCAAGAGGGCTACCCACTGCCACCCCATAGATACATATATTAAGGCGGGGCCGTTTATTGTCCTATGAGCGATCCACGCCATCACACAGACTTGTTACTGTAGATTACTGTATATTACCGTTTTCCCAATAGGAAGCAAATAGAGAAGTTAGAGATGAAAGGTTACATTCATCCCAACACTTCCTCTTGGGGATGTCCTACCATCTTTATTAAGAAGCGGGATACCAATATACCACGTCTGGTTGTAGATTATCGCCCACTCAATGTGGTGACTACCAAGAACAAATATCCTCTCCCTAGGATCAATGATCTTTTTGATTAGTTAAGTGGTGCCACCATATTTTCCAAGATGGATTTCAGGTCAGGTTATCACCATTAATATCCGAAAGGAAGACATTCCAAAGACTGCATTTACTACTCATTATGGTCTTTACGAGTACCGTCGTGTCATTTGGTCTTACCAATGCTCCAGCCACTTTTATACGGCTTCTAAACTCTGTCTTCATGGAGTATCTCGACAAGTTTGTGGTGGTCAACATCGATGCTATTCTGTTCTATTCCAAGACTAAAGAATAACATGTTGAACATCTACGTTTGGTGTGGACAACACTTCGACACCACCGTCTCTACACCAAGTTCTCCAAATGTCAGTTTTGGTTACAAGAACTCATATTTCTTGGTCATGTTGTTTCTGCAAAAGGGGTTGCTGTTATTCTAGACAAAGTTCAATCTATTCTTGACTAGAAAGCTCCTAAGTCTGTAAAGGATGTCTGAAGGTTCCTCAGATTGGTTGTTTATTGCCACCAATTCATCGAGAACTTATCTAAGATTGCCAAGCCAATGACTGATTTCTTAAGAAGGATAATAAGTTTGAATGGTCTAGGCTAAAAAAGCTTCCTGGTTTTAAAAACCAACCTAACTACTGCTCTGGTGCTAGTTCTTCCAGACACCAACAAAATACTTCTTCATCTTATCTGATACTTCCCACCATGGTCTCGGATGTGTGCTGATGCAAGATGGTCATGTGGTGGATTATGCCTCTCGACAGTTGAAACCACATGAGAACTATTATCCAACTCGTGATATCGAGCTTGCAGCTGTTGTTCATGATCTTAAGCAGTGGCGATATTACCTTATCGGTAGTCCTTGTGAGTTATATTCCAATCATCAGAGTCTAAAATATCTTTTCACACAACCTGATCTGAACCTCAGGCAAATAATATGGTTGGAACTCATCAAATACTATGACTTGGGTCTCAACTATCAACCCGACAAAGCCAATGCCATTGCTGATGCACTAAGTCGGAAGTCTTACTCCAACAACCTATTGATCAAACAAGCTCAACCTTCTCTTCATGAGGAATTTGCCCGACTGAACCTCGAAGTCGTTCCTCGTGGATACCTTGCCAATCTTGAGGTGAAGTCATCCCTTCATGATCAAATCAAAGCTGCTCAGAAGCAAGATCCTGAAATTGACATGATTAAGAAGGGCATTGCTAGCAGAATTGCTAAATGTTTCTTCGTTAATGAACAAGGTGTCATTCATTTTGGTACATGTCTAGTAGTGCCAAATGGGAAGGACTTGAAGCGGATAATTCTCCAAGAGGTTCATGAATCAGCTCTTTCCATTCACCCCAGAGGTACCAAGATGTATCCGGATCTTCGTCAAAGATTTTGGTGGTCTGGTATGAAGCAAGATATCGCTTGTTTCATTGTTGAATGTGACGTTTGCCGTTGCATCAAGGCTGAACACAAAAGCCCCGCTGGTCTCCTAAATCCGCATCGTATTCCTAAGTGGAAATGGGATGAATTTGGTATGGATTTTATCACTAGCCTTCCTAAGACTCAAAAAGTAAATGATGTTATCTGGGTAATCATCGATTATTTGTCCAAGGTTGCTCACTTCCTACATGTTCGTGAGAGTATTACTGTTGGTCAGTTGGCAAATGTAGACATCTCCTAGATAGATGTCCTTCATGAAATTCCGAAGAAAATTGTCTCTAACTAAGGAAGTTTGTTTAGTTCAGAGTTCTAGACTAGTTTCCAACAAGTTGGGAACTCACCTATCCTTCAGTACAGCTTATCATCCTAGCAGCGGTCGTCAGACCGAAAGGGTGAATCAAATTCCTGAAGACATGCTTAGAGCATCTGTCATATCTTTTGGCAAGAATTGGGAGAAATGCCTTCCTTTTGCTAAATTCTCCTAGAAAAACAATTATCAGTCCAGTATAGACATGACACCTTTCCAGTTCTTATATGTAAGAACATGTCGTACTCCTCTAAACTGGTCTGAAACCGGTGAAAGGAAGTTCTTTGGACCGGATATGATTAAGGAAGCGGAAGATCAAGTTTGTATCATACGAGATCGTTCGAAAACTGTTCAGTCTCGCTAGAAGAGTTATGATGTTCGTCACCATCAACATGTTGAATATGAAGTTGGTGATCAAGCTTATCTTCGGGTCAATCCTTTAAAGGGTGTCCATCGCTTTGGTATCAAAGGAAAACAAGCTCCTCGCTATGTTGGTCCTTTTCGTGTTCTCCCCGCAAGCGCCTATAAGAAGCCGGACCGTCGTAGTGGAGAATACCTAGATGCCACTCCCCCTCTCTCTCATCCTCTCCCGCCATGGCCGAACAACCCTAGCTCCATCTAAGGCCACTGTTGAGTTCCCCTCACTCTGATCGTTCATTCTAGCAACTTCTTGCTCGTGCGTGCTCCTAGCTGCCAGAAGCCGGCCCTCACTGTTGATCTGCACCTCGCAGCTCCTTGTCATCAAGCTCAACACGCTCCTGGTGATCTCCTTATTCGCGTAGTGCTTGCCGATTCGTTCTTGTCCTCTATAGTGCCCTGACCACATGAGCCCGACCATGCCACCGTAGTAGCTCACCGCCGAGGAGGTTCCGGTGACCAATCCTGAGTAAGGCCATCACTAGCATGCTCCTTGTCTCCATGTGGTTCCAACGTGCCCAACCACGCTTGATGGGGCGCACGGGATCACCATCGGCGACCACCAGCTAGTGGTGCGGCCATGTCCGACGTGGTGCCGACGTGGCCACAACGTGGCCCTGATGTGCCATAGCGTGGCAGTGATGTGGCACCGAGGTCATGCTGACATCATAGTGACGTCATGTTTTGCTGATGTCACCCTGACGCCATAATTCCTTTTCTTTTCTATTTTAATTAAATCGTATATGACAGGTGGGGTCCCTCTATCAGGGATTTATTAATTTCATAAATGATTTAAATTGGAGAAATTGAATTAAATCTTTGAAAATTCATAACAAATTCATGGTATCTCATAAAAATATGTATAGTATATCAAAATGATCAAAAAATGATCTCTACCAATTTAAAATGTAAGCATCGAATGTTTATACAACTTCTTTCCCAACTTTGTTTAGCGGAACACCGACACCCCCTAAGTGCCACGGTTCGATGGTTTTCCTAGTTAGGGCATTCTGAATCTATTTAAAATGATGATGCACCTAGGGTTACTTCAATGCATGCAATCTATCATATCATCCATACTGTATGATCGTTACACATGCCATGTCTTGAATGTTCTCTTTCTTTCCGGTATTGCTTCTTCGCGATAGGATCTGAGCCCGAGGCTGAAGTCAACGACACCAAAGATCCACATCTGTCTACTAAAGGACAAGGAAAGCGTAGCCTCTTATTCTGAACCTATGTTTTACAAAGTATCTACTTTCTCGCTATGATGCATACGATTCCAATGTGGTCTTTTGTTAGAGCTAGAGTTACCTATCTGCTGCATAGTTTCCCTTTTATCCTTATACACCTAATCTACTAATCCTAGCATACCTAGGTCTGGCATGTGAGCACTGCTAGAGCTTCTATGACTGTCAAGCTTAGCCATGCTTAGTAGCTATGCTTGATCCATCCAGATGATGAATCGAAGATGCTAGAGAATCTAGAAAGGTAGGAGATGGAGATATGATCAGAGGTGACAGCTGAACATGCTAAGGCTTGTATGGGAGGCCACGTTCGGTGTGGTTTTTGTAGTCCCATGCTCACCACCACTAGGAACCTAGTTCTTTCCTTTAGAACCGAGACGAGTGTATAGCCACATGGGGCTTGGGAACCCCTCGACTGACTAACCTACCTAGTAGATTCCATGAGTCACATAGTTTGGGCTTTCCATTTGGCATATGCATTGAAAATGTTTTCGAAAGAGGAGATGGAGGTGCATCATAATAGGTAAGGAAGAATGGATAGGGTTGTTTGGGGTGGATAGAGCCCCTGGTAAACCAACCTCACCTCACATCTCTAGGGACATGCTTCGGAATTTGACCCATTATTGCAGAATCCTCCTTAGGGCATTTACTCATGGTGTCAGCGAAAGCAAGCTAAAGGTCATGGTCAACCACCCTCTGCCCGCTTTCCAAGGACGAGGGCTACTAAAATTTGGCATTAAGAGTCGGTTGGTACATGTGGGTAAAGTTGTACACCCCTGTAGGGTTAAATTTGTTTGAAACCCGTGTTCATGGTTATTAACGCTTGGTGACCACATTCTAAGATCATGGAGAACGTTAACTAAATGTAACACCTGGGGATCCACGAGTGCTTAAGGATGCTTCCTAGGGGTTTGAGGGGGTGATCCTAGATAAGGAGTTCGGATGTTCTTAGTTAACAAGATCTGATGCTCAAGATGGAGTTATCACTCTCTTACCCCTTTTAAAGTATTATGTGTAGTCAAGTCTCTACTCTCTCTTGTCTATCAAACAAAAATCACATTGCGTAAAAGTAATTCTGTCAACACCCGGATTTTTAAGTCCAGATGTCTGTTATGTCGTACATCGCAATCCCAGGATTACCATTTTTGCGAGACATAACATAATTGGTGCCACAATACATCATCCATTATAAACCATAATAGTCTTACAAATAAAGGATCTCATGATCTAGTCTTAATACAATCAAAGCAGCAGAAAGTAAATGTAGTAGGGCTCCATCTTCGGGGTCACAGGAAATGCTGACGATGGGACATGATCCTAGTTGTCATAGACCTCCTGCTGCCCATCTTCCAGGTAGTCTTCCTTGTAGTCTGGTCATGGGAATAGCCAAGGACAAAGCCATGAGTACTCTTTAAGTACTCGCAAACTACCACTAACATAGGTAAGGTAAAAACTAGTAGGAATCATAAGCTCTAGGTTTGTTTGCAAAAAGGAAGGTTTATTCCATTAAGACTTAAGAGTAAAAGACCTAATTTTAGTTCTCTACATCACTTAAGTGGGAACTTAGATTTCATGTCCACAACTCTGTTGTGGTCAAGTTAAAGTCATCTTTCAAGTCACAAGTCATTTTGAAAACATCTAACAACGGAATATTATGGCCACTCCAACTGTCCATAACCGCGGACGCGGCTATTCGAATAGTTTAACACTCTGCAGAGGTGGTACACTTTCACCACAAAATTCGATACATCCGTTAGGGATAACCCTAAATCATCATACTTGGTATGAGGATAATTAATCCTAACCTTTCAATTACATACCCTAGTTTAGGCACCTCCCCTATGAGCTTGGCCTCCTAGCCATGGCCAACTGCCATCCTAGGAACTTCATAGGTGGACATTCATATTCACGAGGTAGCCTCAGCTCAACCTCTTCCGCAAGGGAACCCATACTAAGACATGTAAACTTCCAGTTAAGACCTACCTAACTCAGGTATTGTGGTTGTATGGTAAAATTGGAATGGTATCGCATCCGAACCCAACCATCAATTTTTATCAAAGTCAAGGCTCATTCCTCATTCAATTTCATCATCAACCCATTGTGTTTCATAACACATGTCAAAACATTTCAATAGAATGAATCATCATTCCAAGGTTTTCATAATCATTTTCACCAAGTGTTCCCATCTAAAGTGGTCAATTTTTAGATTAGCACTAGCCACTAGTATTGAGTGTATCACTATTGAGGGGTGCTAATGAGGTATAAGTACCCAAGACTAGTTCTGTGATCTTGGTAGTATCCATCCTATTTTCCACTAATCACAATTCACTAACAAAGTAAGAAACTTTAGTAAAAGGGAAAGTAAAGCTTTCATATAAAACTAGGATTGGTATAATTAAAATTGCATAACAAAGCATGCATGGTGCATCTTGCATAGGTTATCTAGCATAGTGGGCTTGCATCGACAGCTTGCATAGTTTAACTTGCATATGATGGCTTGCCTTGAGCAGTGCAGTCGTTGAAGTTCTCTTCCTCTTCTTCGAAGTACTACTCCTCGTCGTATCCCGGGTCGGTACTAGCGTCTATAAATACATTCAATATACACAATCACCAAACAATCCTTAACTACTTATATTTAGCAAACATGGCTCACACTATATGATCTAGCATCATCTCTATCATCACATGTAATATTTACACCTTCTTATTTATCTTATTTTGGAAAAGTTATTTCTGCTCATTAAAAGTACTTAAGATTTAATATCCTCTAATTAAAATATGGGATCATGTTGACACATGTCATCACCACATATTTCAATACTTGGGAAAGTGTTTTAAAGTGGTGATCATATATCACAAGATTTAATATTACTATTTAATAATATTAAAGTGGCTAAAAATCCTATATAGCATCCTTTTAATACTAGTCCATGTTTAATATCTGTAAAACCAAATCTTTTTACGTATTCATGTAGATCATGGCAAATGTGATTTTGGAGAGTTGGAATCAACTCAAAAGCATTTATGGTTGATTTTATAAAAATGTTTGAAGTGGTGAAAGTCTCTGTCTTGTCATTTTTAGTATAGGTGATCTATAATTTCAAATGGTTTGAATCCAATGGGAGTGTGTAGATATTTTCAATACCTTTCTAACAAAATTGGAATCATGCATTTTGGTTTAGTACATCTCTTTGAATTAAATTTTGAATCTACTGATAGAATAGGGTTTTTAACTAAATAGACAAATTCTATTTGAATTGCTGGACTCTGCATGGGAAAAAATATCCGGCCCAACTGCACAGCGTGCACGCAGCGGGCTGGTGACAGGTTGGTCTTACATGTCAGTGGCTCTATCTGATCGAAACGGTATCAGCAAATCTTAGCACTACGATTAGAATAAGATCTACGGCTGAGGTTTGCCGTCTACGTCGCAGTGCTCCGACGATATTCTAAACCTAGCGGCATAGTGGGGGTCGCTGGGGGCTTACCAGGGCTCTAGCTAGGTCCGACAATGGGGCGAACGGGCTTGTCGACGACGGCGAGTCGATTGGCGGTCACGGCGGTTCCTGGGGTGGCTCCAATCAATGGCTCCCTTTCTTCACTACAGCGGCGGGCTTCGGTAAAATTCCGGCGGGGTGTTGCTCGCCTTGCTCCGGGAAAGGGTCTGGGGTGGTTCTGAGAGAGAGGGACAGGAATGAGATGGTGTGCCATTTGAGGTCTGGGGTGGCTCCTATTTATACACCGGCGTTGGAGGAAGGGCGGCATAGTCGAGCTTCATCAGCAATACTGCTACATGTCATGATAGGCATGGCGGATGGCATGGGTCGATGCGGTGGACTACGGCGGTCGTCATGCGTGTAGTGGCGCGGGAAGGGGCGGTCTTAGTCGGTCAGGCGACGTCGGCGCTCTGTTCGGGTATGGTGGTGTTCGTCATCGAGTACGGTGATCACGGGGCGCGCAGCGGCGAATGGTCATGTCTGGGAGGTGGCTGGTGACACGGCGGGTGCGGGTATGAGCGGAGAGAGCGAGGCGCAGCATGGCTGCGTGAGGCGGCTTCGGCACTCCGTCTTTCTCTCGGCATGGCAGATGCTTAAATGGGCACGGTTGTTCTAGCTTCTCCACTTCTCGCCGTTGGTCATGGGGTGGACAAAGAGGGGCGGTGACGTCATGGCTACTCGCTAGACATCGTGGAAGAGGGCGGTGCGGCGTGTGGCGTCTTGTCCATGGTCGACCGGCATGACATGCTCGGTACGGTCATGGCACTGGTGCAGGGGTGAGTGAGGTTGCTCCATTGCATGGCCAAGTACTAGGAGTGATCGTGGGAGATTTATTGGGTTGAATTGGGTACAAGTGATGATCAATTGATTGATCAAAACAGTTGATAGTTGTTGAACTTGTACTCTGTCTGCTAAGTGTTCGACTAAATGGCCGCATGAACTTAATCTTTGAATTTTTCAATGATTTTTGGTGAGCGAGCTGGTCACATACTTGGTAATCTCTGGTTGCTAGGAATTGTCAAATGGTGGAGGTTTGGGTGGTTTTTGAAAAATGATGATCTATGTACCTACACTTGATTCAATTTTGAATTGCCTCTCAAATGAATTTTAATATAGTTTCTGTAGGTTTGTAAAGTTTGCTTGGGTTCATTTTTACTTGGTCTAGCAAGGGGTGAAAAGAATTATAATTTTTTATGTTAGAAATCTTTTACTAGAGACGGCCAAAGTAGTAGTGGTTAACTTTGGCCAAAGTGACCATATGATCATATGCTTCACAAATTGTTTTCTTTTTCTTTTATTTTGCTTGGAAAAGATCTATGATGTGTTATTCATCTTTCAACTAATTCTTATCATTTATAGCAATCAAACATGGCAAATGCAAGCAATCATGCATTTATGGAAATCACACATGCATTCATATAAAGTTTAATAATAAAAGTTTTTGTTAACCCTAAACTTGGGTGATTAGAACTTGATAACCTTGTTTAATATTTTTAAGGTGTTACAAACCTTCCCTCCTTAAACAGAATCTCATCCCGAGATTCAAGAAAAACTAGGAACTAAAGAGATTGGGAAACACAATCCTAATGTAATCTTCTCGTTCCTAAGTAACTTCTTCTTTGGTATGGTTACTCCAATGGATCTTGAGAAACTTGATACTTCTGGTTCTGGTGGTTCTGAAGGCTTCTTCCAAAATACGGATGGGTACTTCATGATAGGTTAAATCCTTGTTGATATCTATGGCTCTGTGATCGATGTTCTTGAAAACTTCGGTCTTCTCTGGAACTTCTAGGCATTTCCTAAGTAACGAGATATGGAACACATCATGTATGGCTGACATCTCTTCCGGCAGTTCTAACTGATAGGATACTTCTCCTTGACAATTTATGATTTTGATGGGTCCAATATATCTTGGGGCAAGCTTCCCTTTCAGTTGAAAATGTTGCATTCACTTCAAAGGTGATACTTTGAGACACACAAAATCTCCGATATTGAAGGTCAGGTCTCGACGTCTTTTATCAGCATAACTCTTCTATCTGGATTGAGCGGTCTTGAGGTGTTCACGGACTTTGTGAACCTTCTCTTCGGCTTCTCGTAGGATGTCGGGTCCGAAAATCTGACACTCTCCTACTTGCGACCAATTCAAGGGTGTACGACACTTCCTTCCATACAGAAACTCAAATGGGGCCATTTGCAAACTAGCTTGATAACTGTTGTTATATGATAATTCCGTGAAAGGAAGACAATCTTCCCATTTAGATCCATATTCTAACACACATGCTCTCAGCGTATCTTCTAAGATCTGGTTTACTCTTTCTGATTGTCTATCGGTTTGCGGGTGATAAGCTGTGCTGAAATTTAGTTTGGTTCCTAATCCTTCTTGGACTTTCTTCCAAAATCTTGAGGTAAACTGGGTTCCTCGATCTGACACTATGGTCTTGGGGGTTCCATGCAGACTGACTATTTCAGCGATATACAAATCTGCTAACTTTGAACTCTGATAAGTGGTCTTGACGAGTATGAAATGAGCTACTTTAGACAGTCTATCCACTATGACCCAAATAGAGTCATTTCCCCTACTAGATGTAGGTAAACCTGTGATGAAATCCATTCCGACAGAATCCCATTTCCATTCTGGAATCTGCAATGGTTACAAAAGTCCTGCGGGTCACTGATGTTTCGCTTTGACTCTCTGACAGATATCACACTTGGCTATGCATCTTCCGACTTCTCTCTTCATTTTGTTCCACCAAAATTGCTCCTTCAAATCTTGTTACATCCTGGTTCCTTCCTGGTGAATAGAATAAAGGGTTTCATGGGCTTCCTGCATAATGACTTGCTTCAACTCTGAATCTGCTGGCACATTATACGTCCTTGGTACCACATAAATCCTTCTTCATCCTTCGTGAATCTAGGTACCTTCCCTGTACTGATACGACGCTTAATTCCATCAATACTGGCATTTCCTTTCTAGGCTTCCTTTATCTGACTGATCAAAGTGGGTTGAAGTTCAGTACTAGCTAGAAATCCTATGCTAACTAGCTCGACTTTGAAATTCTCCATCTCCTCATGTAGACTTGGCTGGGCTTCCTTAATCATGGTGTTTAATCCACATGGCAGTTTACTCAGAGCATCCGCTACCACATTGGCCTTGCCGGGGTGATAGTGAATGTCAAGGTCACAATCCTTGATTAACTCTATTCATCTCATTTGCCTCATATTCAGCTCCTTCTGGGTGAAAATATACTTCAAACTCTTGTGATTCGAATAAATCTCACAGCGGTTACCCATAAGGTAATGACGCCATGTCTTCAAAGCTAACACTACGACTGCCAGTTCTAAGTCATGGGTAGGGTAGTTCTGTTCATGTTGCTTTAGTTATCTGGACAGGTATGATATGACTCTACCTTCTTGCATCAACACACATTCGAGACCAATCTTGGATGCATCACAATATACATCAAAAGGCTTCTTGATATCGGGCATAATCAAAATTGGGGCTGAAATCAATCTATTCTTGAGATCTTGAAAACTTGCTTCACATTTGTCCGTCCATTCAAACTTCTTATCTTTCTTTAACAGCTGAGTCATTGGCCTGGAGATGCTTGAAAATCCTTCAACAAACTTGCGGTAATATCCGGCTAATCCAAGGAATGCGCGGACTTTGGTTTGGGTGGTCGGGGCTTTCCATTCTTCGACATCCTTAATCTTGGCGGGATCGACGGCAACTCCTCCTGCCAATAAGATATGGCCTAGGAATCCTACTTCCTTTAACCAGAACTCACATTTGCTAAACTTGACATACAACCGATGCTCCCTAAGGGTTTCAAGGATGGTTCTTAGGTGTTGTTCATGGTCTTCTTCTGATTTGGAGTAGATCAGAATGTCATCGATAAAAACAATGACAAACTTATCTAGAAAATTCATAAAAGTCTTATTCATCACGTTCATGAAATAAGCAAGGGCATTGGTTAATCCAAAAGACATGACATTGTACTCATACAATCCATATCTGGTGGTGAAGGCAGTCTTTGGAATATCCGTTGCACGAATCTTCAATTGATGATAACCAGTTCTAAGATCAATCTTAGAAAACACTATGGCACCAGTCAGTTGATCAAACAGATCTTCTATCTTTGCTAGTGGGTACTTGTTCTTGATGGTGAAGTCATTCAACTTCCGATAATCCCTACATAGACGGTTGGCACCATCCTTCTTATCCACAAACTGCTGAACAGATTTATCAACAACAATTGGCTGCTTGGCTCCAGCAAAATGGTGTTCATGGAGGGCAGGGTCATAACCATAATCAGGGGCATCAGCATGCACCTATTCAGAATCATCAGTTAGATCAGGAGATGGCTGCTAATGTTGACAATGTCATTGCTTCACCTCCTCTCTATAATTTCCAGGCTGTTCTTCTTGAACAAGGAGTCACTGTTGAAGCTAGGATCCCACCTCCTGCTACCAATGTTCATGATAGCCCTTTATCTGCTTGGAATGAGAATGTTGACAGTCCTATGTCTGAAGATTCATCCTCATCTAACACTGTCATTGTGAATGCTTTCCAGACTGCCTATGAATCAGTTTTTGAGGCTAACATCTTAGCTCTGTCTAGAGTTAATTCTTTTTTACCCCACTGGAAGACCCTCTCATCTAGTGATGTGGATAGTCTGGACTTTGCAAAAGCCTTGGTTTGTGGTTTAAATCCACTTGATTCTGATACTAGTCTTAAGCTATCAATTATCCAGAACATTATCATGCAGAAATTAAAAAGGGATATTTGGGTTGACATGGGACTTTTATCTTCACTGCCTGCTTTTAATAATGTGAATGTGGTGCTTGGGAAGAGACTTTCCCCTGGCCCCTGGCCCAGGAATGTTGCTAGAAAGATGGACCTTAACTTATCTCCATCCAGGGAGCTAAGTCACCTTTCAGAGGCCATGCATGAGGACTTGGGATTTCAGGAGGTGGCCATCTCTGGTTTTCATGATAATTTTGATAAGTAGCAATTTCTTGACAGAGTTACTGATGTTAATAATTTCAATATTCCCTTGATGACTTCTAAGGTTAGAAGGAGTCCTAGAAGCACCAAATATGATGGCTTCAAGGTTCACATGCCTATTGATGGAAAGAAGTGTAAATCTAAGGTCAAGCCTAGGAAAATTCCTACTGCCATTGAAGCTAAGGATTTACAGATCATTGCAGGACAAGTCCAGGAGGTGAATGATGCTGATGAGGATGATCTTCCTCCACCACCTACTCCTATTGTTGTGCTGCAGAACATTGGTGTGAAGCTTTGTGGTGTCCTTGAAGCTGAGCTCACTGTTAAGGTGCTTTTGGCATCTAAGAAATAATTTTTCTTCCTATTGTAATGAATAATCACAAACAATGGATTATCTTGTGTTGGAACATCAGAGGACTTAATGCTAGGAAGAAGCAACTGGCATTGTTTAATGCCATAAATTCTAGTGGTTGTGCTGTAGTTTGTCTGCAAGAAACCAAGAAACATCATTTTGATTTCACCTTTATCAAGTCCTGTTGCCCTAAGAGATTTGATGAATTTGTTTATATTCCATCTAATGGTGCCTCTGGTGGTCTTATAATTATTCGGAATAGCTCTGTCTTTTCTGGTATGATTATGCATTGTGAACCCTTTGCTATCTCTATGCATTTTACATCAACTCAATCTGCTGTGTCCTAGACT
Source organism: Avena insularis (assembly GCA_023614405.1). NCBI lineage: Eukaryota > Viridiplantae > Streptophyta > Magnoliopsida > Poales > Poaceae > Avena > Avena insularis. The sequence goes on along the minus strand of CM042690.1, from coordinate 255,691,291 downwards.
TTGGTTAATGTGTATGGTCCTTGCCATGGTACTCTCAGGGATGATTTTTTTGATTGGTTAATGAATCTTTAAATTCCAGACAATGAGGATTGGCTAATCATGGCTGATTTTAACTTCATAAGATCACCAGAAAATAGAAATAGACCTGGAGGGAGTGTCCAAGATATGTTAACTTTCAATGAATTCATTAGAATGCAGAAACTAACTGAAATTCCAATAAAAGGCAGAAAGTATACTTGGAGTAATATGCAATCAGATCCTCTGTTGGAGCAATTAGACTGGGTTTTCTCATCTCTTCATTGGACAGAATCTTACCATGCTACTTCTGTCTTGGCCCAGGGTAAACCTACTTCTGATCACACACCATGTGTGATTTCTATACAAACTTCAATTTCTAGATCTAAGATCTTTAGGTTTGAATCTTTTTGGACTGCTCACTCTGGGTTCTTTGACATAGTGGCTTCCAGTTGGAACAAGCCTGTTTATAAAGGGAACATTGCTGCAGTATTGAATGCCAAATTTAAAAGACTTCGATATTATCTAAAATTTTGGAGCAAATCTATCTCCAAATTATCTATCTGTATTGATAACTCTAATAGAACTCTCATGGAACTAGATAAAATTGAAGACGGAAGGCAGTTAACAATTCCTGAAGAAAATTTTAGACAGATCATTAAGAAGCATATCATCAAATTACTTGACTACAAAAGACAATATTGGAAAGCTATATGTACAATTAGATGGACAAAGTTTGGAGATGAAAATTCCAAATTCTTTCATGCTATGGCTACTGAAAGATACAGAAGAAACAACATATCTCATTTGAAATGGAATGAGGGTATTGTGGTAACTACACATGAAGACAAAGAGGAGGCTATTTTCCATGCTTTCAAGGAAAGATTGGGTACTATATAGAATCCTCAAATGATCATGAATCTGACAGACCTCATTAAGCCAATTGAGGGACTTGATAAACTCTCTGAACCTTTCACACTAAATGAGATTAATTTAGTGTTCAAGAAAATGCCTCCAGACAAAGCTCTAGGTCCTGATGGCTTTAATGGGAACTTCATCAAGACTTGTTGGCATATCATTAAAGATGATATCTACAAATTATGCCAGGATTTCCACTCTGGGAACATGAATTTGGAAAGTATAAATGTTGGATATATTACCCTGATCCCAAAAAAGGGTACACCTGAATCTATTAATGATTACAGACCTATTACTTTACTAAATTGCTGCCTCAAAATCATCACAAAAATTCTTGCAAATAGATTACAGAAGGTGGTACTTGGAATTGTGCATCAGAACCAATATGGATTTCTTAAAGGAAGATCCATTCAAGACTGTTTAGCCTGGGCATTTGAATTCATCCATCAATGTGAACAATCTAAGAAGGAAATAATTTTACTCAAACTAGATTTTGCCAAGGCCTTTGACACAATTGATCACCAGGCAATGATTAAAATAATGGTGCAAATGGGATTTGATGACAAGTGGCTTAACTGGATTGAAATAATATTTGACTCTAGGAAATCTTCTGTACTGCTTAATGGTGTCACTAGAAGACAATTTCACTTCAGAAGAGGTGTCAGACAAGGGGATCCTCTTTCACCCCTTATTTTTGTTCTTGCTGCTGACCTCCTTCAATCTGCAATCAATAGAGCCCTAGCTACTAATACACTGGAGTCACCAATTACATGCAACCCAAGCATGGATTACCCAGTGGTACAATATGCTGATGACACCATCATTATCATGCCTGCCAAGATTAATCAAGTTATTACAATGAAAAATATTCTTGATACCTATGCTGCCTCCACTGGTCTTCATATCAACTATATTAAATCTATTATGATCCCTTTGAATGTTAATGAACAATTTATTAAAGAGCTGGCTACCTTTCTTGGCTGTGTAATTGGGAAAATGCCTTTTACTTACTTAGGCTTGCCTCTAGGAACCACCGGGCCTGCTGTGACTGATCTTATGCCACTTGTGGACATAATTGAGAGGAATCTTTCTGCTAATTACATGCTGATGTCTTACAGTGCTAGAACAACTCTTATAAACTCACCGTTAACTTCCATTCTCATGTTCCCTATGTGTACTCTAAGATACCACCAAAAATAATTGAAAATGTGGACAAAATCAGGAGACATTGCTTGTGGAATAAGAAGGATGAGGCAGGAGAGCATTGTAATGCCTTAATTGCCTAGGACAAGGTTTGTAGACCAAAGAACAAAGGAGGTATGGATGTTCTAAATCTTAAAATACAGAATGATGCACTGCTTCTGAAGTTTCTACATAAGTTTTACTACAAAATAGACATCCCTTGGGTATCTTTAATCTAGAGCACATATTATATTGGGAAAATTCCACATGCCTCTGAAACATGTGGATCTTTCTGGTGGAAGGATATTGTTAAACTTTTCCCAATTTACAGAGGGATTACTCATTGTACTGTTAAAACTAGGAATATAGTGTTGATGTGGAAGGATAACTGGTTGGAAGGGGTGGCAGCTGAAATGTTCCCTAGAGCATTTTATTTTACATCTAAAGAGGACTCTTCAGTGGCAGAATTTCTCAGTGACCCTGACCTTGCAACGAATTTTGCTCTACCTATTTCGCCTCAAGCTATGGACGAACTGAAGGAATTGCAGCAAAAAGTCAGAAATTTAGAAATTACTGACTCTGTAAAGGATATCTGGAGTTAAAATTGGGGATCAGAGAACTATCAGGCTAGAGCATTCTATCAATTCTGCTTCGGAGAGATGGAAGCACACATTTCTTTCAACTGGTTATGGAAGAGCAAATGTACACCAAAGTTAAAGTTTTTCTTCTGGCTATTACTCTCTGATAGATTGAATACTAAAAACATGCTCAAACGAAGACACTACAATAGTGTTTCCAATTATGACTGTCTAATATGTAACAATAACTTTAAGGAAACTGTGGAACACCTCTTCTTCGGCTGCTCTTTCAGCAAACAATGCTGGCTGGCTCTTGGTATGCACTGGGATGAAAATGGGGATCGTCTGCACATTATTGAAAAAGGGAAAAAAGATTCAACAAGCAAGTTGTTTATGGAGATTATTATCATAGCAACCTAGAGCATCTGGAAAGAGAGGAATGACATGAGCTTTAACAATATTACTCCCTCTGCTGATTCATGGAAGGACATATTTCAGCAGGACTTTAGGCTGCTGGTGCATAGGACCAAACCTGAATATCATCAGGAGATACACAATACTTGTAATTCTTTGTAGCTCTTTATAGCTCTTTCCCTTTCTCCTTTTTTGCTCCATACACCCCCTGTATCAGTTTCAGGAACACATGTAACTTTTCTAGGCTTCCCCAACTTGGGGAATCCTAAAGTAATATAAAGACAGTAGGACCACACCTACTGTCAAGAGTTTCAAAAAAATCATTCTTATCCACAAACAAAACAGATGATCTCCATGGTGATGCACTTGGTTGAATCAGACTTTTCCCGACATGTCATCAAGTTGCTTATTGAGTGATACATTGCAAATGTATCTATAATTTTTGATGTTCCATGCTGGGTTTTATCTACTTTCTTATGTTTTGTCCACACTTTGGAGTACTTTTCATATGATTTCTTGGACTAACCTATTAACAAGAGCCATAGTGCCAGTTGCCTATTTTCTGCTGTTTTTGGTTCTAGGAAGTCAGAAAATGAATATTCTCGGAATTGGACAGGACAAAAGCCAAAGTTCCTATTTTACGAGAAGGAGGGGGGCCAGGGGCTGGCCACACCATGTGGTGGCGCGGGCTAGCCCTGGCCGCGCCACCAGGTGGTGTGGGCCCCCTGGCACTCCACCGACCTTCCCTCCTTCGCCTATAAGAGCCTCCCGATACCAAAACCCTAATTCATCAATCAAAAATCCACTAGAAGTTCCACAGCGCCGCCGCCACCGAAGGGGAGATTCGGGGACAGAAAGTCTCTATTCTGGCACCCTGTCGGGACGGGGAAGTGCCCCTGAAGCCATCTCCATCGATCTCCATCACCATTGCTGATTCCCATGATGATGAGGGAGTAGTTCTCTCTCGAGGCTAAGGGTTCTACCAGTAGCTATGTGTTCATCTCTCTCTCTATGCATTATCGTATTGTGATCATGAGCTTGTAATCTATAGATCTACCTTGCTACTCAAGTGCTTTAATAGATCTCTGCTCTCCCCATGTGTGTGAAAATGACAGCGTGCACACCATGGTGGCACTTAGGCTAGAGATTACAAATACTTGTTATGAGTTATATTTGGAGTTGGATGTCTTTATGAAATTGTGGTGTTTGTTGGACTCATCTAGTACTCAAGGTGACAGTGTGGGGTTTCTAGATGGGAAAGGCTTACTTTGAGGTGTGCTGTTATAGCCCTACCATCGATTAGAGTGTTCAACCGGAGAGTAGTTCAACGTAGTATCATAAAGAAGAATATATTTATATGAGAGTGTTCACTAGTGAAAGTATGATCCCTAGGCCTTGTTTCTAAGCACTGAAACACCGTTTGCTATTAGATCTGTTACATGTTTGCTTGCTCCCATCTTTATTTTTGGGGTGTGAAGAGTTATCAAGAAAAACCTCTTTGGTAGATATGGGTGCTTTTGATATGAATAGTGTCCTGCATGGTTGTCATCTTTATTGTGTTGATAATTGTCACACAAATACTTACATACAAAATATTATAGAAGATGAGATTTTACCAAAATATGATAGGACTAATATGTGTTTTGATCTTATTAATGAAAAGAAGGAATCCTCCAAAGTTTCTTCTATTGTCTCTAACAATGAACCAGGGTATATGGAGAAGCTTCCTTTCAAGCCTCTCCCTCCTAAAGAGAAGAAGATAAAGAAGAAAAGGAGGAGTAAAAGGAGGGAGGAAACGGTATTTTCCCCTAAGCATGTAGCTCCTATTATAGTTTTTGATGAGTCTAAACTCGATGATGTTCCTATGCCTATTACCTATAGTAGTGATCATGATTGGGAAAAGCACACTACTTTTGATATCCATAATCTCTTCGGTACCAATTCTAAAAATCATGATATTAATAATTGCTATACTATTAGTGCTATCCATGATCTTTCCAATGATGATATGTTTACAAATGAACACACTTTGGAGGATAACTATTCTATTGCTTATGAAGATACTATACCTCCAATTTATGATGATTGCAATGATGAATATGATATTTTCAGTCCACCTACTATTGAGGAGGAAATTAATTATGATTATAATATTCCTCCTATATTTGATGATTATGGTGATGAAAATAATAATGATAGCTATTTTGTTGAATTTGCTCCCACTATAATTAACAAGAATGACAATGTTTATGTGGGGAGTATTAATTCTTTTATGCATGGGGATCATGATAAGTATATTTTAAGTGATAGTTATATTGTTGATTTTATTCACGATGCTAGTGAAAGTTATTATGAGAGAGGGAAACATGGTTTTGTGCATCTCAATAATATTAAGTTTCCCCTCTTTATGTTGAAAATTTTGAAGTTGCACTTGTTTTGCTTTCCTATGCTTGTTGCTTTGTGCTTTCATGACTTGTTCCTTTACAAGATTCCTATGCATAGTAAGTAGGTTAGACTTAAATGTGTTTTGAACTTGCTCCTTGATGCTCTCTTTTACTTCAATTTATATTTCCAATGTGAGCATCTTCTCAAACTATCATGCCTAACTTATAGGCGTTAAAGAAAAGTACTTATTGGGAGATAACCCAAAAGTTTTAGATGAGTCTTGAAAGTTATTACTTCAGTAATAACCGCTCCTTATCCTTTTTATTTGCTTTTTGTGCCAAGAGTAACCTCTAATGAGAGAGAAGTGATGATTGGGAAAGTTGTTGTCCCGAAACAGATTTCTGTGCTTCACCGTAAAAATTCGTGTAAAATCTCTGAACGTATTTTTGAGGCGTGAATTTTTGTGCTTCTGACCCAGGTTATTATATAACTTTCGTTAGTTCAAAACTTTTTTATTTGAGCAGCAGAAGGTCTTCGAAAAAATTTGTCTTGACCTGCTAGTCTGTTTTACAGATTTCTGCCATTTTCTGCATTTACTTCTTGTTGGTTCCTTTTTGAGTTCTTTTGGGGAATTGAGATTTTTGAGGGAAGTGCTACAGTAGCTAGTGTTCTAATGGAAGTTTATTTGGTGTTGGAACTGAATCTTAAGACTTATTTATCTTGAGTGCACTAATGTTGCTAATAAAGATTGTGTGAAGTTTTGTATGAAGGAAAAATTTCAGGTGTATGGAAGGAATGAGTAATGAGATGAAGGATGGACTAAAGCTCAAGCTTAGGAATGCCATGCGTGTCACCCCAAGAAATATCCAAGAAGTAAAAGCGTCAAAGCTTGGGGATGGCCAAGGCATCCCCCTCTTCATCAATAAAAATCCCATGTTTCTTCCAAACGCTTCATTTTTATTGTTTCATGCACAGTTGTGCTGTTCTTGGAGCGTCTTCTTCTTTGTTTTCGTTTTGGTTTTTCGTTTGCTTTGGTTTTATTAGTTTTCTAAATAAATTGGTTGGACCCCCTATTTCATACATTGGTTTTAAAATAGTTTGGTTTGGTTTGGAAAAGAGTAGGAAAGTTCATACTTATGTGGTAAAAAGAGCTCGTTTTTTACTGTGGCCTATGCTTTGTCATGCCATGTTTGATATTGTTTTGGCTTTATGCTTAGTATTCTTTGCTGTATCATGACTTGTTATAAACAATTGAGATTGCTTAATGTGCCTTGGATGAATCATACGTTGTTTTAGCATATTAAAGCATAGTATAGTGGTATTCTCCTTTGATGCTTTATTTGGGTTGACTTGGCGCATGCTCACACCATGTTATGACTATCCCAAGTCACCATAGCCTTTATGATCCTTTAGTTTTCAACTTGTAGTATCACTTTATGCTTTGATCAATGATGTTTTGTCGCTCTGCATGATTATGGCCATTATTGCTCTCTTAGTTTGTCGCTCCCAGTCTTTTGCTAGCCTCTACAACAAAGTATGAGTTCCACTCAAGCATCCAGCTCCGTAAACCAAGTTATTCCAAAGATTCCACCATACCTACCTACTAGCTTATGCTATTCCAAGTATATTCATGCTTTTGTTTACCTTCCAAATTAAACTTGTTATGAGAAAACTAGTGATTAAAGCTCTCACGAACTTGATGGCACACTTTACTTTTCTTGCCCTTAATAAACTTGAACCATTGTGTCGTCTATGTTGTATATGCTTGCACTTATTTGTTGGGAATTAGCAGAACCATGCTTTCATGGGGAACGCTTTCAACATTGCACTTGGTACTTGTACCTAGTTGATATCATTCTCTTTCATATATGGATGTCGTCGGTGTGAAATGAAAGGGGAGCTTGTAAGTCCATGGAGTTATGTATATGTGTTAGAGAAACGCCTAGCCGCTGGTCTAATCCATGCTGACATGGTGGAAACCTGCAGCGTAACCATAATGAGCTGTCTATGAAGCATTCTTCTTATAAAAAAAAGAGTCCTATATTGAGAAAAAAGAGGAAAAAAAGATACTATGAAAAGAGGAAAGAGAGAAAAAAAAGCACCATATTCCCATGGTAAATAAGAAGAATGCTGAGATGCTCGTTGTCTGCTTTCCTTGTCATTTTGATATGGGGATTCTTCCGTATCATTGGGCAAGGGGTACCCCGTTGGCGGTTCTATATGATACACATGTACTTACGATGACAAGAACTTACCAGTGACTAAACTTGAGTAGCATGAGGAGCGGCCCTCGTATACAAGGGACATGAGATTTCTGACTTATACTTCGTCAAGCATGTACACCATAGTTTGTTCGCTTTAACCTTAATCACTTCAAGATGCTTATGATAGGGGCAATGAGAGCTGAAAGCTATAAGTACCACAATTTTTGGAAGCTCTTTATGAGACTTGAATCCCTGCTTCCTTCTATGAAGGCCTTTCTTCCACCATTATATTGAGTCTCCACCTTCTACCTTTATGCACCTACTTTGAGAGCATAGTGGCCATTCTTAGTTCTATGTGCATTGTCCCAAGACTAGTTTATTGATGCATACTTTGATATTGCTTGTTTTAAACTATTGTATCTAGTCACTCTTATGAACTTTGAAGGTGTCCTATGCATTTATATTTGCTACTCTATTGAGGGACAAGCTGAATGCTATTATGCTATGTTTTCTTTATGTGAAACAAACAAACGTCTTACAAAGCATGTTATTCATGAATCTTTTGTTTGTGCCTTTTCATATTGCATCATAGTTTCTTTGTCTTATTGCTAGAACTTTGTCTTTCATGTTATGATTGAAGTTCTTTGATCCCAGCTTTCAATACTTACAAATACTTTGATCAAGTCTTTGATGGTGCATGTCACCTCAAAAATTATTCTTTCTTTTTATCACTTACCTACTCGAGGACGAGCAGGAGTTAAGCTTGGGGATGTTGATACATTGCAAATGTATCTATAATTTTTGATGTTCCATGCTTGGTTTTATCTACTTTCTTATGTTTTGTCCACACTTTGGAGTACTTTTCATATGATTTCTTGGACTAACCTATTAACAAGAGCCACAGTGCCAATTGCCTGTTTTCTGCTGTTTTTGGTTCCAGGAAGTGAGAAAATGAATATTCTTGGAATTGGACGGGACAAAAGCCAAAGTTCCTATTTTACCGGAAGACCCATGGAGCCAGAATACGAGAAGGAGGGGGGCCAGGGGCTGGCCACACCATGTGGTGGCGCTGACTAGCCCTGGCCGCGCCACCAGGTGGTGTGGGCCCCCTGGCACTCCACCGACCTTGCCTCCTTCGCCTATAAGAGCCTCCCGATACCAAAACCCTAAATCATCAATCAGAAATCCATGAAAAGTTCCACAGTGCTACCGCCACCGAAGGGGAGATTCGGGGGACAGAAAGTCTCTGTTCCGGCACCCTGTCGGGACGGGGAAGTGCCCCCGGAGCCATCTCCTTCGATCTCCATCGCCATCTCCATCACCATTGCTGATTCCCATGATGAGGAGGGAGTAGTTCTCTCTCGAGGCTAAGGGTTCTACCGGTAGCTATGTGTTCATCTCTCTCTCTATGCATGATCATATTGTGATCATGAGCTTGTAATATATAGATCTACCTTGCTACTCAAGTGCTTTAATAGATCTCTGCTCTCCCCATGTGTGTGAAAGTGACAGCGTGCACACCATGGTGGCACTTAGGCTAGAGATTACAAATACTTGTTATGAGTTATATTTGGAGTTGGATGTCTTTATGAAATTGTGGTGTTTGTTGGACTCATCTAGTACTCAAGGTGACAGTGTGGGGTTTCTAGATGGGAAAGGCTTACTTTGAGGTGTGTTGTTATAGCCCTACCATCGATTAGAGTGTTCAACCGGAGAGTAGTTCAACGTAGTATCATAAAGAAGAATATATTTATATGAGAGTGTTCACTAGTGAAAGTATGATCCCTAGGCCTTGTTTCTAAGCACTGAAACACCGTTTGCTATTAGATCTGTTACATGTTTGATTGCTCCCATCTTTATTTCAGTTTGCTTTTAGTCTTTTCCATGCCATCAAGCTCTTTTCTATCACCGTTACCACTTATAATTATCTATACCACTCGTATTTCACTATCTCTTCGCCGAACTAGTGCACCTATACACCTGACGAGTGTATTGGGTGTGTTGGGGACACAAGAGACTTCTTGTATCTTGATTGTAGGGTTGCTTGAGAGGGAATACCTTTGACCACTTCCTCCCTAAGTTCGATAAACCTAGGGTGATCCACTTAAGGGAAAACTTGCTGCTGTTCTACAAACCTTTGCACTTGGAGGCCCAACAACTTTCTACAAGAATAGAAGTGCGTAGACATCAAGCAGCTCCCCTAATTCTGATGGGTTCATACTGTAAGGTCTTTGAGCTATGGGTCTAGTTCCAGGAACTAGTTCAATGATAAACTCGATATCCCGATCTAGGGGCATACCGGACAACTCATCTGGGAATACATCGGGGTATTCACAGACTACTCTAACTTGGTCTATGGTAGATTGAGCTAAACTCTTATTGCATTTGAATTGACGGGGCAGTGTCTCGGATACATGCTCTACTGATACTCCAGTGCTACTGGTCATGGTTATGGCTTTCTTGGCACAGTCGATCAATCCTTGATGTTTCGACATCCAATCCATCCCTAGTACTACTTCCAAACCTTTGGTTCCAAGTACTATTAGATTGGCATAAAAATCAATCCCATGAATTCTGATAGGTACGGCCTTGCAAATTTTTCTAGCTTTAGTGGTTGAACCGAGAATTTGAACTATCATAGCATGCTTCAAATTTGTTGGTTGAATCTTACTAGTGCGTGCAAATTCTTCTGTAACAAACGAGTGTGATGCTCCAGAATCAAACAATACTCTTGCAAGTACTGAGTTAACAGAAAACATACCCAGCACGACATCTGGCGCTTCCTGGGCTTCTTCAGCATTCATGTGGAACAGACAGTCGGTACGGTTGTGCGGGTTTCCTGGGGCAAATCTCTTTCTAGGCTGGACACGGCGCTGTTGTTGGGCTGGTGCAGTAACATTGGTGGCTGCAGCAAGCTTCTTGGGGCACTCATTGGAGTAGTGACCCGTGAATCCACACTCAAAGCAAGTTATCATTGACTTGGCTTTCCCTACGACAGGTACAACGTTGCTTGCAGTCCTTGGTGCAGTATTGTTGTTGTTGGTGGTGGTGTTGCTGTTGTCGTTGGACCTTGGCGGTGCCTGGTTGAAGTTACTAGGGTTGTCAGGGTTGTTGCTGTTGTGGTGGCCTCCGGGCCCCGGGTTTCCTCCGCCACAACTGGGGTAGTTCGGACGAGACATAGGGGGTCTATTGTTTTTGGGTGCATATCCTGCAGACGGGTTGGGGCGATACTTCGGTGTATGGTGGGGTCCTGGTTGGTGCATCATACGACACTTGCGGTTATCATTGGCTTGGTTTATCTTTCCGTCCATGTGAATGGCGGAATCCACTAAAGCTTCAAGGTCGTCAAAGGGAAAGTTGACTAGCATTGTCTGCATCTCATCATGCAGACCATTTAGGAATCTCTGTTTCTTCTTCGCTTCTGTGTCAATCTCATCAGGGGCATATCTAGCTAAGGATAGGAATCTGTCACGATACTCCACCACTATCATCCTTCCTTGCTTTAAATCTCTGAACTCATCCCTCATCCTCTTGATCAGACCCGGGGGCACATGGGTCCTACTGAACTTGAGCTTGAACTCCTCCCACATCATCATCTGACCTCCATTCATGGTATGGGTGCTATTCCACTGGGATCTGGCATAACTGGATAGGTAATGGGTGGAAAATAGTACCTTCTCATTAGCATCAACTCCTCCGACTTCTAAATTGTTTTCCATGGTTTGCAGCCAATTATTGGAATCCAAGGGCTCTTCTGATTTGCTAAACATAGGAGGATTGGTATTCTGGAAGTTTTTGAGTTTGGATCCATGGTGATCTTGGTTTCCATGGCCCTGATTATTGTGAGACATCTGGGCTATCTGTTGAAGAGTGGCTAAGTTGGCTTGGCATTCTACTCTACCGGCTCCACGGTCAGAAACTAACATTTGCAAAATCTGCAGCATTGGGTCCTGAGATGAGCTGCTTCCTCCGGGGTTATCATGAGTCATCTGAAGATTGAGATAGATAATGAGACAAGATGGAAATTTCTAGGGTTCACGGGTTTGTTTCAAAAAGCTTTAAACTTTGAGCATGACTAAGGTTTGAAAACTAACAACTTCTTCTCATTCATTCATTTTAGGCACACAATACAAACACACACCACAAATATTAAAGCAGATGGTCTTAAGGACCATTCTGGCAAGCTACGATACAATGGGACCGGGTACAACTCACACCTACGATGGTGCTCAGGTGCGACTACTAAGCATCAGAACTGTTAGGCTCCTCGTAATCAATGAAGTCAGCATCATCCTCATCAGTGTAGTCCTCCATGGAAACGTCCTCCAAATAGTCATCATCATCACTAAGGTAAGAGTAGGGATCTCCACGGATGTCTTCGCCTTCCTCTTCCTTCTCCTCCAGCTAGATCTCCTAATCGTGGATGGTCTCCTACAGGGTTGCGATCTTCTGATGAAGACGAGCGATGATGCGATCCTTCTTATCGCACTGGAAATAGAGAGACTTGCGCTCCCTATCAAGCATGGCGAGGGTTTGCTTCCTTTCAGCGGCTTCCGCATGATTCTGGTTAGCGTATGCATGGGCATTGTCCAACTCCTTCTGGGTCTAATGTAGCATGAAGTCCATGTGGTCCATGTGGTGCTTCAGTTCCGGATGTGCCAGCTAATGACCCACAAGTATAGGGGGTGTATCGCAGTATTTTCGATAAGAGTGTCGAACCCAACGAGGAGCAGAAGGTGTTGACAAGTGGCTTGGAGCAGGAATTCTCTGCAAATACTTAGCAAACGGATTTTTAGGGGTTTTTGGTAATGCAGGTAAATAAAGTACGAGTAAATAAAAGAGAATAAGAATAAATGTAGCAAGTGGCCCAATCCTTTCTTTAGCAAAGGACAAGCTGGTTGTATTACTTAAGATGACCAAACGTTCTCGAGGACACATGGGAATATCATCAAGTGCTTTCGCTTCATATAGTTGATTAATCTTCTTTAGTTTGCTAAGTGTTGTGTGGGTGAACCTGTGCTAAAATACCAACCTTCCTAGGACTAATACATACTTGTGATTATACCCCTTGCAAGCATCCGCAAGTACAAGAAAGTAACTAAGGTAGAAACCTAACCACAGCTTTAAACTCTAAGACCCTGACATCCCTTGTGCAAAGGTTTCCTAACGGGGGTTCAGGTTTCTGTCACTCCGGCAACCCCTATGATTAGTAGCCAAATACACAATGCATTCCCCTAGGCCCATATAGGTGAAGTGTCATGTAGTCGACGTTCACATGACACCACTAGAAGAAATACACCACAACTTAAATATCAAACCATTGAATCTTTCTCAGCACAACTCCACTACTAACAACATGACTTCTCCCATGTCCTCAAGAACAAAACGAACTACTCACAAGACATCATATGGATCATGATCAAAGATGAAATAATGATGTATAACAATCTGAACATAAACGATAATTCAATGGTTCACTCAATAGCATCAACTATAAGGAGTAATCAACACCGGGAAAGATTCCCCTCAGAACTATGCAAGATTTAACCCAATTGTTACAGTGGTATGGACTGGTGATGATGGTGGTGATGGAGATGATGGTGGTGATGATGATGATGATCCCAATGAAGTCTAGTTTGATGGTGGTGTTGATGGTGATGATCTCCCCTCTTCAGGAAGGAATTCCTCGGCAGAATTCTGTCTGCCGGAGAGATCTTTCTCTTTCGGTGTTTTCCGCCCCGCAGAGGCGGCGGAATCTTTCTATGGTCGTCCCCCAAGTCTTAGGGTTTTGGGAGGATAATATACGCCAGAGGGGAGAGCGTGGAGTGGGCCAGGGTGGCCACACCACCTGCTGGCGTGGCCTAGGGATGCCCACGCCAGGGGGTGGTGTGGGACCCCTGTGGCCCATCTCCACTTCCCCTTCTGGCAATCTTCGTCTTCTGGAAAAATAGTATTTTCCATGTATTTTCCCGAATTTTCTGATCTTCGTGAATTTTGCCTCCAAACAGCACCTTTTCCATCAGAATCCTGACTGCAGCGGTCCATGTTCCAAAAGTCATCAACCATGCAAAAATAGATGAAATAACATAAGTATCATCTCTTAATATGAAATATATCAATGAAGAACAGTAAATTATGATATAGAATAGTGATGCAAAATGGACGTATCAACTCCCCCCAAGCTTAGACTTCGCTTGTCCCCAAGCAAAAACTTAGCTCAATAAACATTACATCAGGTTTATGGAGTGAAGAGTCGATAAAAGAATACGGACAAGAAGCATCACATTCATCAATACATAAATCATAATAGAAGACAACTCATTATTATATAACTTAACTTGCAATAAGTAAAGGAAACACAATAAAGATGCATAAATTAAATTATAATTGGTAATGGAAAACTTAGCTCTTGGTCGAAGAATAGTTGACAATTTGCAGGAGTTCACAAATAACTGGTTTTCAAAGATAGCTTTCAAAGTAGTAATCATTAAGATAAGAGCAATGTGCAAAACAAGGAACATAAGAAACATGATTGAATAGATCATCATATGAATGAATGAAACACAACAACTCAAAATACTTGCTGAGATAGAAGGGAATAGGTTTACTGACTCCACTAAAAATAAAACAAAAGCCCTTCGTAGAGGGAAGCAGGGATTTCAAGTTTCATAAAGAGCCTCCAAAAATTATGATACTTATTAGCTTTCAGCTCTCATTGCCCCTATCATAAGCATCTTTAGGTGATTAAGGTTAAAGTGACATAGCTAAGAGGATATGTTTGACAACTTATAAGTTGAAATCGAATGCCCCTTACTTACGAGTACCGAACCTCATGCTACTCAACTTTAGTCACAAGTAAGCTCCTGTCATTGTAAATACATATGTATCATAGAGAACCGCCAACGGGGTACCCCTTACACATGATATAGGAGCTATCCCATAATCAAAATGACAAGCTAAGCAAACAATGAGCATCTCAGCAATCTTTTTATTTGCTATTTGCATAGGTTTTTATTGAGGATGCTTCATAGAGTGCTCATTATGGTTATGCTGCAAGTTTCCACGATGATTAGGCATGGCTTAGGCTAGCGGCCTAGGCGTTTCTCTAACACACATATAAACTCCATGATCTTACAAGTTCCCCTTTTATTTCACAAGAATCATGATATCAACGGAATATAAGTGCAACGTTGAAATCATTCCCCATGATACATGGTTCTGCTAACTTCAACTTATAAAGCACAAGCATATACGCAACAAAGATGGACACAATGGTTCAGGTTTATTAAATGCAAGAAAGTAAAGTGTGCCATCAAGTTCGTGAGAGCTTTAATCACTAATTTTCACATAACAAGTTTAATTTGGAAGGTAGATAAAAACATGAATTTACTTGGAAGAGCAATAGTGCTAGTAGGTAGGTATGGTGGACACAAATGGCATAGGTTTTGGTTTAAGGATTGGATGCACGAGAAGCATTCCCTCTCAGTACAGGTTTTTGGCTAGCAAGGCTGGGTAGTAAGCATAAGAGTTGAAGGAAACAAACAAACATACAAGTGATGAAAATAAACATGCAATCTTCCTTGGAATCACAAAAGATCTTAACTAGAGAATACTAAGCTTATGAGCAAATCAAGAAAGAAAGATGATGAAATATTTCTTTAGAGTACTTTTATATTTTTCATTCAATTCTCAAAAATAGTGTTGCTACTGACCGAGCCAGGTTTGCCAAAACCAACTAAATTAACTCAATGATCCCAAAGTGATACCAATACTAACGACAAGATCAATCATAAAACCATGAATTGAAAAATAATATAAGATATGCAAAAGAGTGAATGATAGAACTTCTCATTAATATTCCATAACGGCAACTCACACCAAGGCATACATAGATATCTAACAAGAGGGGGGACACTTCCATAATGCAAACAATCCTACATGATAACTTCTCTATTCATGATATGACTCTACTAAAAAGGTAAAAAGATAGAAGATAGTGATGTGATACCGCGACACTCCCCCAAGCTTGGAACAAACCAAGGGGATGCCAAAACCTGATGACGAATTACTCCTTCGGTGGTGGTGGTATTCTCTCGATGAGCTTTTTGATCAATTTTCCCAAGTCCTCAATCTCGAAGGTGAGAGTACGAATCAACTCCGAGTTTTGCTCAATGCGGCTCATGATCATGTCGGGTTGCGAATTCCAGCTCTTGCGATTCTTTCCCCACTCTTCCTCCTTGAAGTATTCTTTTTCCTACATGGCTAGAACGAGGCATATCCCAATTGGAGGGTACTTTCTCCTTGGGCATATTCTGGAATTGATGCTCATGGATAAGGGTATGGAAGGGATTCTTGGTGCGTGGAGAAGGTGACCGTGGAGCCAAACAGTGACGCGGAGGCTTTCCTCTAGTTGACATCCGTGCAGTCCTTCTGATCTTGGTAGGGTTTGCCAACACTCCAATGCTTGCAATGGTAGTGCCGGTGTGCAGATGCTAGATTTTCTTTGCCTCCTCTTCATCTTCACTCTTGATCTCCTTCTCCTGCCCGGGGTCTTGGAGATCTTCCTTCATAGGCTCATTTCCCTTATCCTTGGCGGAGACCATTGTGCTTCTCAACTTTAAGAATAGTTCCTGGCAGAAACAGCTCGAAACGAAAACACGACGAGAACACAATATACGACCCTCGGGGGATTATATATTACGAAATTTTACAACAAAAGGAAGGTACTGGGAGAAAACGGGTCGGAGACGAAGTCCGGGGCGGCCACACCACCTGCTGGCGGCCAGGGGGCCCGCGCCAGGGGGTGGTGTGAGCCACCCTGGCTCTATTTTCATCCCTCTTTCGCTTCGTTGCTTTCCTTGTTGAATGAAAACTCCAAAAATATAACTGGACAGAATTTTCGCGGAACTTTTCTTATCAGAACTGTTACCTATTCGAAAACGGACTCTGCAGGTCTCTGAACTTGGCATGTAGTAGATTCTTCTAGAGTCACTGCTTGAATAACATCAATATCTTCATATTCATACTCATATTGCTTGAGTCATGAAACCTTTCACTATCTTATTACACCATTTTCTCCAATAACCTGGAAATTTCTTTCACACAAAACTTCACACAATTCTCATTAGCAACATTAGTATAAGCGAGGTAATAAACCTTTTAGGTTCAATTTCAACTGAAATCCGTCAAAACATAAGTTATTATAGCAATTCCTTCCGAAAACCCAAAAAGAATTCAAAAAGGAAATCGTCTTAAGAGGCAAATGCAAGAGTGGCAAAAATCTGTCAAAACTGACCAGTGGGTAAAGATCATTTTTTTGTAAAATCTTCTGTTGCTCAAATCAAAAAGTGCAAAACTAACGAAAGTTAAATAATAACCTGGGGCAGAAGCGCAAAACATTACAGCTCAATCCGACATACAAAGATCTCTCACGAATTTTTATGGTGAAGGACAAAAATTTGTTTCGGGATAGCAACTTTCCCAAATCTTACTTCTCTCTCATTAGAGGTTGATCTTGACACAAAAACCAAACAAAAAGGATAAAGAGAGGTTATTACCGAAGTAATAACTTCCAAGACTCAAACAAACAAAAACAAACTAAAAGCAAAATATATTGGGTTGTCTCCCAAAAAGCTCTTTCTTTATTATAGGAATTAAGATGGGCATGATAATTTCAACGATGCGCACATAAGATATGAATTGAAGTGAAACAGAGCATTAAGAAGCAAAAATATAAATGTTTAAGTCTAACCCACTTCCTATGCAAGGGAGTTCTATAAACAAACAAGTTGTTGAAACCAGAGGCCACTAGCATAGGAAGGCAAAAGAAGTGCAACATAAAAACTTTCAGATAAAACGAGGAAACTTGATATTATTGAGATGCATAAGAATAGTCTTCCCTCTCTCATAATAACTTTCAGTATCATGCATAAATTTAATGATGTAACTATTACAAGAACCATTGTAGCAATGATCACTTATCCTAACAGAAAACACAGGGACACTAGCTCTCATAACACTACTTTGTGAAACAATATTAGAGGTATCCTTACAAAGGATAGTGTGTCTCTCTTCTACATATTTAGTAACAAAGTCTTTCACATTTTATATTATAGGTTCATCATCCATTTGTTTATCAGGTTCAATAGCTTTATTCGTACTTTCATTAACCATACTAGCTATCATAGAATGTTCCTTTATCTTAACCGGGAAAGGTATTTTCTCAATGTAAGGTTCAGGTAAAGCATGATTAGTAGTATAAACTTCAGTATTTGTTGCGGGAACACAGTTAGCAACATCTTTATATGGTTCATGATACTTATTCCACTTCTTTTTAGGAACTTAAATATAGGAAGCAAAAGCCTTAAAATAAGTTGCAATAGCTTGAGAGTCTAGACCATAAGCATTTTTTATATTTTGAAAGTCATCAGTTCCCATAAAAGATTCAATGCATTCATAATCATAATTTATACCTGACTTTCTTCCTTTGTCCTTTTCCCATGCTTCAGCATTGTCTTGAATACGGTCAAGAAGATCCCATTTAGCTTCTTCTTCCATGCGAGTGAATGATCCAGCATAAGAGGCATCCAATAAATCCTTATCATGAAGAGAAAGCCTTGCATAAAAGTTATTGATAACAATATTGTGAGGGAGCTCATGAATAGGACATTTGAGCATTAGTAACTTCAATCTCCCCCAAGCTTGAGTTGTACTCTCTCCATCAAGAGGCCAAAAGTTGTATATTTGATTCTGATCTTTATGAATTTCACTAGGAGGATAGAATTTTGAATAAAAGAGAGGTACTATTTCCTCCCATTCAAGAGCTTGACCATTCTTTAGCAGCTTATACCATTCTTCATCTCTTCCTTTTAGTGATAATGAGAATAACTTCTTCTTGATTTGATCTGTTGTAATACCCGCACACTTGAACAACCCGCATAATTCGTGTATAAAGAGAAAATGATCACCAGGATGGACAGTTCCATCTCCAACATAATAGTTATCCATAACACGATCAATAATTCTTGTAGGTATTTTAAAAGTATCATTTTCAGCAGGTGGTGGTTCATCTACTACCTTAGCAGTGGTAGTAGCATTAAAAATAAGAAACTCAGCGAATTATCCATATTGAAATAAAGCAACTAACAGAAGTAAACAATACTCACAGTAGAAGTTTCCTTTACCAGTTCCACTCTCCAATAGCGCTTAACTCCCCGACAACGGCACCAGAAAATAGTCTTGATGACCCACAAGTATAGGGGGTGCATCGTAGTATTTTCGATAAGTAAGAGTGTCGAAGCCAACGAGGAGCAGAAGGTGTTGACGAGTGGCTTGGAGCAGGAATTATCTGCAAATACTTAGCAAACGGATTTTTAGGGTTTTTTGGTAATGCAGGTAAATAAAGTACGAGTAAATAAAAGACAATAAGAATAAATATAGCAAGTGGCCCAATCCTTTCTTTAGCAAAGGACAAGCCGGTTGTATTAATTAAGATGACCAAACATTCTCGAGGACACATGGGAATATCATCAAGTGCTTTCGCTTCATATAGTTGATTAATCTTGTTTAGTTGGATAAGTGTTGTGTGGGTGAACCTAAGCTAATGTACCGACCTTCCTAGGACTAATACATACTTGTGATTATACCCCTTGCAAGCATCCGCAAGTACAAGAAAGTAATTAAGGTAGAAACCTAACCATAGCTTTAAACTCTAAGACTCGGACGTCCCTTGTGCAAAGGTTTCCTAACGGGGGTTCAGGTTTATGTCACTTCGGCAACCCCTACGATTAGTAGCCAAATACACAATGCATTCCCCTAGGCCCATATAGGTGAAGTGTCATGTAGTCGATGTTCACATGACACCACTAGAAGAAATACACCACAACTTAAATATCAAACCATTGAATCTTTCTCAACACAACTCCACTACTAACAACATGACTTCTCCCATGTCCTCAAGAACAAAACTAACTACTCAGAAGACATCATATGGATCATGATCAGATATGAAATAATGATGTATAACAATCTAAACATAAACGATAATTCAATGGTTCACTCAATAGCATCAACTACAAGGAGTAATCAACACCGGGAAAGTTTCCCCTAAGAACTATGCAAGATTCAACCCAATTGTTATAGTGGTATGGAGTGGTGATGATGGTGGTGATGGAGATGATGGTGGTGATGATGATGATGATCCCGATGAAGTCCAGCTTGATGGTGGTGTTGATGGCGATGATCTCCCCTCTTCGGGAAGGAATTCCCCCGGCAGAATTAGGTCTGCCGGAGAGATCTTTCTCTCTCGGTGTTTTCCACCCCACAGAGGCGATGGAAATTTTTCTGTGGTCGCCCCCGAGTCTTAGGGTTTTGGGAGGATAATATACGCCAGAGGGGAGAGCCTGGAGTGGGCCAGGGCAGCCACACCACCTACTGGCGTGGCCTAGGGCTGCCCGCGCCAGGGGGTGGTGTGGGCCCCCTGTGGCCCATCTCCACTTCCCCTTCTAGCAATCTTCGTCTTCTGGAAAAATAGAATTTTCCATGTATTTTCCTGAATTTTCTGATCTTCGCGAATTTTGCCTCCAAACATCACCTTTTCCATCAGAACCCTGACTACAGCGGTCCATGCTCCAAAAGTCATCAACCATGCAAAAAATAGATAAAATAACATAAGTATCATCTCTTAATATGAAATATATCAATGAATAATAGTAAATTATGATATAGAATAGTTATGCAAAATGGACGTATCACAGGCATGGCCAAAGGCTGTCCCATAGAGTCACGTCTTGCATAGTGGGTAAAATGGGTGTTGTTGACCTGGTTCATGTTCTGTGCACACAAGAGAGCAAGTGTCTCCTGCATTGCCCTGGCTAGTCCGTCTAACCAGTTGTTCTCCCTCAAGCTGAACTGAATCTTCCCGGAAAGCGGTGGCTCCATTTTGCCTCTCAGGTCAGCAACAATCAGCCACTATAGCACCCCTCCAGATTGGTCGTTGAGCTATGCTCCGAAGAACTCTGAGTGCGGGCATCCAAGATACTCCGAGAGCTAGTCCAAATCCCTCTCAAAGATCATCTCCCCTCCATTTCCCAACTGGTAAAACTTGTTATATTTGACCTCCATCTATAAGCAATTAAGATGAGTAAGTTAAGGAAGTGATCAAGTGTATCAAATTTTATGTAGAATTGCAAGAATTTTGAGGAACAAGTGATCTCTTTTTGAAATAATCTCAAGGATAAGAGTGAGAATAGGTTTTCGTAAATACTCACTTCTTTTGTTTTGAAACTAGGTTTTTCGGGCGTCCATTCTAACTAGGGTCTCCTATGGTCAGGATGGCTCTGATACCAACTTGTCAACACCTAGATTTTTAAGTCCAGATGCCTGTTATGTCGTACATCGCAATCCTAGGATTACCATTTTTGCGAGACATAACAGAATTGGTACCACAGTACATCATCCATTACAAACCATAATAGTCTTACAAATAAAGGATCTCGTGATCTAGTCTTAATACAATCAAAGCAGCGGAAAGTAAACGTAGTAGGGCTCCATCTTTAGGGTCACAGGCAATGCTGACGATGGGAGATGATCCTAGTTATCATAGACCTCCTGCTGCCCATCTTCCGGGTAGTCTTCCTCGTAGTCTGGCCATGGGAATAGCCAGGGACAAAGCCATGAGTACTATTTAAGTACTCGCAAACTACCACTAACATAGGTAAGGTAAAAACTAGTAGGAATCTTAAGCTCTAGGTTTGTTTGCAAAAAGCTAGGTTTATTTTACTTCTCTACATCACTTAAGTGGGAACTTAGATTTCATGTCCACAACTCTGTTGTGGTCAAGTCAAAGTCATCTTTCAAGTCACAAGTCATTTTGAAAACATCTGACAACCGAACAATATGGCCATCTAATCGTCCCATAATCATGACGGCTATTCGAATAGTTTAACACTCTGCAGAGGTGGTACACTTTCACCACAAAATTTGATACATCTATCAGGGATAACCCTAAATCATCATACTTGGGATGCGGATAATCAATCCTAACCTTTCAATTACATACCCTAGTATATGCACCTCCCCTATGAGCTTGGCCTCCCAGCCATGGCCCACTGCCATCCCGGGAACTGCATAGGTGGACATTCATATTCACGAGGTAGCCTTAGCTCAACCTCTTCCGCAAGGAAACCCATACTAAGACATGTAAACTTCCAATTAAGCCCTACCCAAGTAAGGTATTGTGGTTGTACGGTAAAATTGGAATGGTATCGCATCCAAACCCAACCATTAGTTTTTATCAAAGCCAAGGCTCATGCAGTTTCATCAGCAAACCATTGTGTTTCATAACACATGTCAAAACATTTCAATAGAATGAATCATCATTCCAAGGTTTTCATAATCATTTTCACCAAGTGTTCCCATCTAAAGTGGTCAAGTTTTAGATTAGCACTAGTCACTAGTATTGAGTGTATCACTATTGAGGGGTGCTAATCAGGTATAAGTACTCAAGACTAGTTCTTTGATCTTGGTAGTATCCGTCCTATTTTCCACTAATCACAATTCACTAACTAAGTAAGAAACTTTAGTAAAAGGGAAAGTAAAGCTTGCATATAAAACTAGGATTGGTATAATCAAAGTTGCATAACCAAGAATGCATGGTGCATCTTGCATAGGTTATCTAGCATAGTGGGCTTGCATGGATAGCTTTCATACTTCAGCTTGCATATGATGGCTTGCCTTGAGCAGTGCAGTCGTTGAAGTTCTCTTCCTCTTCTTCGAAGTACTCCTCCTTGTTGTATCCCAGGTCGGTACTAGCATCTATAAATACATTCAATGTACACAATCAAAAAACAATCCTTAACTACTTCTATTTAGCAAACATGGCTCACACTAGATGATCTAGCATCATCTCTATCATCACATGTAATATTTACACCTTCTTATTTATCTTATTTTGGAAAAGTAATTTCTACTCATTAAAAGTACTTAAGATTTAATATCCTCTAATTAAAATATGGGATCATGTTGACACATGTCATCACCACATATTTTAATACTTGGGAAAGTGTTTTAAAGTGGTGATCATATATCACAAGATTTAATATTACTATTTAATAATATTAAAGTGGCTAGAAAAGCCCATATAGCATCCTTTTAATACTAGTCCATGTTTAATATCTATAAAACCAAATCTTTTTACATATTCATGTAGAGCATGGTAAATATGATTTTTGAGAGTTGGAATCAACTCAAAAGCATTTATGGTTAATTTTATAAAAATGTTTGAAGTGGTGAAAGTCTTTGTATTGTCATTTTGAGTATAGGTATCTATAATTTCAAATGGTTTGAATCCAACGGGAGTGTGTAGATATTTTCAATACCTTTCTAACAAGATTGGAATCATGTATTTTGGTTCAGTACATCTCTTTGAATTGAATTTTTAAAATAATGACAAAATAGGGTTTTTAACTAAATAGAGAAATTCAATTTGAACTGTTGGGCTCTGCGCGGGAAAAGAAATGGGTTGGCCCAACTGCACAGTGCGCGCGCAGCAGGCTGCTGACAGGTTGGTCCTACGCGTCAGTTGCTCTATCTAACCTAAACAGTGTCAAAAAATCTCAGTGCTATGATTAGAATATGATCTACGGCCGAGGTTCGTCGTCTATGTCATGGTGCTCCGGCGAGATTCTAAACCTAGCGATATAGCGGGGGTCGCTGGGGGCTTACCAGGGCTCCAGGTAGGTCCGACGATGGGGGCAAATGGGCTTGTCGACAACGGTGAGTCGATTGGCGGTCACGGCGGCTCCTGGGGTGGCTCCAATCAACGACTCCCTTTCTTCACTATAGTGGCGGGCTCCGGTCAAATTCCGGTGGGGTGGTGCTCTCCTTGCTCCGAGAAAGGGTCTGGGGTGGTTCTGAGAGAGAGAGAGAGAGAGAGAGAGAGGAGTGAGATGGTGAGCCGTTTGAGGTCTGAGGTGGCTCCTATTTATACACTGGTGTTGGAGGCAGGGCGGCATGGTCGGGCTTCATCGGCGACGCTGATACAGGCCGCGGTAGGCATGGCAGATGGCATGGGTCGACGCGGTGGACCACGGCGGTCGTTAGCACGTAGTGGCACGACAAGGGGCAGTCTTAGTCGGTCGAGCAACGTCGGTGCTCTGTTCGGGTACGGCGGTGTTCGTCATCGAGTACGGTGATCCCGGGGCGCGCGGCGGCGAATGGTCATGTCTAGGAGGTGGCTGGTGATGCGGCGGCGTGGCTGCGTGAGGCGGCTTCCGCGCTTCGTCGTGCTCTCGGCATGGCAGAGGCTTAAATGGGCACGGCTATTCCAGCTTCTCCACTTCTCGCCATTGGTCAAGGGGTGGACAGAGAGGGGCGGTGAGGTCATGGCTACTCTCTAGACATCGTGGGAGAGGGCGGTGCGGCGTGTGGCGTCTTGTCCATGGTCGAGCGGCATGACATGCTCGGTACGGTCATGGCACTGGCACAGGGGGTGAGTGAGGTTGCGCCATTGCATGGCCAAGTACTAGGAGTGATTGTGGGATATTTATTGGGTTGAATTGGGTGCAACTGATGATCAGTTGATTGATCAAAACAGTATATAGTTGTTGAACTCGTACTCTGTCTGCTAAGTGTTCGACTAAATGGCCACATGAACTTAATCTTTGAATTTTTCAATGATTTTTGGTGAGTGAGCTGGTCACATACTTGGTAGTCTCTGGTTGCTAGGAATTGTCAAATGGTGGAGGGTTGGGTGTTGAAAAATGATGATCTATGTACATACAATTGATTGAATTTTGAATTGCCTCTCAAATGAATTTGAATATAGTTTCTGTATGTTTGTAAAGTTTGTTTGGGTTCATTTTTACTTGGTCTAGCAAGGGGTGAAAAGAATTAGAATTGCTTCTGTTAGAAATCTTTTGCTAGAGATGGCCAAAGTAGGCTAGTGGTTAACTTTGGCCAAAGTGACCATATGATCATATGCTTCACAAATGGTTTTCTTTTTATTTGATTTTGCTTGGAAAAGATAAATATGATGTGGTATTCATCTTTCAACTAATCCTTATCATTTATAGTAATCAAACATGGTAAATGCAAGCAATCATGCATTTATGGAAATCACTCATGCATTCATATAAAGTTTAATAATTAAAGTTTTTATTAACCCTAAACTTGGGTGATTAGAACTTCATAATCTTGATTAATATTTTTGAGGTGTTACAAATCCAGAGAAAGCTTTTCTAGTCAAAGCATGTAGATACTAGGTTATCTAAGTCTTGCGAAGTACATTCTCGTACTCAGCCTTATGCCCTTGTTGTTTTTTCTACATATGATCTAGTTCCTACTGAAGGCGTCTTCTTCATTAACATCGACGAGTAGTTGCAGTTCCCAGGTAGCAGCCTAAGGACTATGGGATGGACGTCGCTTATGTGTTTGTCCTCTTAGGCCCTTTGCTAAGTTTGTTGTGTAGAACCACATAATTTTCTTTCGCTGTTTGGTGTAATATTGGGTTATGACCTCTGGTTTGTAATAATCTGATATTGTACTTTGTTAAGAGTTTAAACTTATACTATTGAATCCATGTGTTATGTGACATTTCCGAATCATATACTGTGATCTTACGAGTAAGTTTATCTAAGGCGTCACTCTGAGATTAGTTTAACCCTAATCTCGGTGGTGTTACAGGTTTTGGTATCAGAGCAGGACTACCTATAGGAAACCCTTTTATTGGTCGATGTTGAGGCCAGAAGTTGAGAAAACTAATTAAAAGTTGAAAGATATGTACAAAAACTCTGACTAGGATTCTTTTTACTCCTTCTCTAGTGTGATTCTATTGCTGGAGTTCCCTTATCCTATTTGGTTTGAAAAGGTTTTTGATGACCCACAAGTATAAGGGGGTGTATCGTAGTATTTTTGATAAATAAGAGTGTCGAACCCAACGAGGAGCAGAAGGTGTTGACAAGTGGTTTGGATCAGGAATTCTCTGTAAATACTTAGCAAACGGATTTTTAGGGGTTTTGATAATGTAGATAAATAAAGTGTGAGTAAATAAAAGACAATAAAAATAATTGCAGCAAGTCTCCCAATCCTTTCTTTATCAAAGGAAAGCCGGTTGTATTACTTAACATGACCAAACATTCTCAAGGACACATGGGAATATCGTCAAGTGTTTTCGCTTCATATACTTGATTAATCTTCTTTAGTTGGATAAGTGTTGTGTGGGTGAACCTATGCTAATGTACTGACCTTACTAGGACTAATACATACTTGTGATTATACCCCTTGCAAGCATCCGCAACTACAAGAAAGTAATTAAGATAAAAACCTAACCACATACTCAAACTTTGAGATCCTACACTCCCTTATGCAAAGGTTTCCTAAAGGGGGTTCAGGTTTATGTCACTCCAGCAACCCCACAATTAGTAGCCAAATACACAATGCATTCCCCTAGGCCCATAAAGGTGAAGTATCATGTAGTCGATGTTCACATGACACCACTAGAAGAATAGCACCATAACTTAAATATCAAACCATTAAATCTTTCTCAACACAATTCCACTACTAACAACATTACTTCTCCCATGTCCTCAAGAACTAAAAAAACTACTCACGAGACATCATATGGATCATGATCAGAGATGAAATAATGATAAGTAACATTCTGAACATGAACAATAATTCAATGGTTCCACTCAATGGCTTCAACTACAACAAGTAATCAACACCGAGAAAGTTTCCCCTAAGAACTATGCAAGATTCAACCCAATTGTTACAGCGGTACGGAGTGGTGGTGATGGTGATGGTGATGGTGATGGTGGAGATGACGATGATGATCCCGATGAAGTCTATCTTAATGACGGTGTTGATGGCAACGATCTCCCCTCTCCGGGAAGGAATTTCCCCGGCAGATTTCTGCCTGCCGGAGAGCTCTTTCTCTCTCCGTAGTTTCCACCTTGCAGAGGCGGCGGAATGTTTCTATGGTTGCTCCCTCGAGTCTTAGGGTTTCGAGGGGATTATATACACCAAAGGGTGATGCTAGAGGTGGGCCAGGGTGGCCACACCACCTGGTGGCACGGCCAGGAAGGGCCCGCGCTAGGGGGTGGTGTGGGCCCCCTGTGGCCCATCTCCACTCCTCCTTCTAGTCTCCTTCGTCTTCTGGAAAAATAGGTATTTCCGTATATTTTCTGGGATTTTCTGATCTTCGCAAATATTGCATCTAGATAGTGATTTTTCCATTAGAATCCTGACTCCAGTGGTTCATCCTCCAAAAATCATCAATCATGCAAAAATAGATGAAATAACATAAGTATCATCTCTTAATATGAAATATATCAATGAATAACAGTAAATCATGATATAGAATAGTGATGCAAAATGGACGTATCAACTCCCCCCAAGCTTAGACCTCCCTTGTCCCCAAGCGAAAACTGAGCTCAATAAACATGACCACAAGTTTATGGAGTGAAGTGTCGATAAAGAGAATACGAACAAGAAGCATCACATTCATCAATACACAAATCATAATAGAAAACAACTCACTATTATATAACTTAACTTGCAATGAGTAAGGGGAACACAATAAAGACACAAAGTAAATCGTAATTGGTAATGGCAAACTTTGTTCTTGGTCAGAGAACGGTTAACAAATTGCAGGGGTTAAACATAATGGGGTTTTCAATGATAGCTTTCAAAGTAATAATCACTCAGATAAGAGTAGTGTGCAAAACAAGGAACATAAGAAACATGATTTAATAAATCATCATATGGATGATTGAATCACAACAACTCAAATGCTTGCTTGATATAGAAAGGAATAGGTTTACTGACTCAACTAAAAAGTAAAAGATAGGCCCTTCGCAGAGGGAAGCAGGGAGTTCAAGTTTCATAAAGAGCTTCCAAAAATTATGGTACTTACTAACTTTGAGCCTTCATTACCCCTATCATAGGCATCTTGAAGTGATTAAGGTTAATGTGAGAGAAAATGTGAGTTATATGCTTGACAAATTATAAGTTGAAAATCTCATGCCCCTTGAGTATGAGTACCAGACCTCATGCTACTCAACTTTGGTCTCCGGTAAGTTTTTGTCATTGTAAGTGTACGTGTATCATAGAGAACCGCCAACGGGGTAGTCCTTGCCCCATGACACAGGAGCTATCCCATATCAAAATGACAAGGCAACAGATAGTGAGCATCTCAGCGATCTTTTTATTTGCTATTTGCATATGTTTTTATTGAGGATTCTTCATAGAATGCCACTATGGTTATGCTGCAAGTTTCCACCATGATTAGGCATGGCTTAGGCTAGCAGCCCAGGTGTTTTTCTAACACATATACAAACTCCATGAGCTTACAAGCTCCCATTTTATTTCACACCACTGGTATCCATAAACAAAAGAACATGATATCAACTAAATAATAAGTGCAATGTCGAAAGCGGACCCCATGATAACATGGTTTGGCTAAATCCCAACTTATAAGTTGCAAGCATACAAGCTTCATAAGATAGTCACAATGGTTCAAAATTATTAAGTACAAGAAAATAAAGTGTGCCATCAAGTTTGTGAGAGCTTTAATCACTAATTTTCACATAACAAGTTTAATTTGGAAGATAGATAAAACTCGATTTACTTGGAATAGCAATAATGCTAATAGGTAGATATGGTGGAAATAAATGGCATAGGTTTTAGTTCAAGGATTGGATGCACGAGAAGCATTCCCTCTTCATACAGGCTTTTGGCTAGCAAGGCTGGGTAGCAAGCATAAGAGTTGAAGGAAACAAATAAACATACAAGTGATAGAAACAATCATGCAATCTTCCTTGGAAACACAAAAGATCTTAACTAGAGAATACTAAGCTTATGAGCCAATCAAGAAAGAAAGATAATGAAATTATATTTCTAAACGTACTTTTATCTTTTCCATTCAATCCTCAAATAGTGTTGCTACTAACCAAAGCTAGGTTTGCCAAAACCAACTAAATTTACTTTATGATCCCAAAGTGATACCAATAATAACAACAAGATCTATCATATAACAGAAATTACAAACTAAAATAAGATGTGCAAAAAGTAAATGATAGAACTTCTCATTAACTCACACCAAGGGATACATAAATAACTAACTAGTGGAGAGATACTTCCACAATGTAAACCATCATATATGATAACTTCTCTATTCATGATATGACTCTACTAAAAAGGCAAAAAGATGAAAGATAATGATGTGATACCGCGGCACTCCCCCAAGCTTGGAACAAACCAAGGGGATGCCAAAACCTGATGATGAATTACTCCTTCGGAGGTGGTGGTGTTGTGATCATGATCAGAGTGAGAAAATCTTCTAGCATCTTGCGAAGACTATTATTCTCCTCTTGAAGTATATCCACCTTTCTCCTCAGGACTCGGTACTTATCACAAAACTCATTAGTGGCTCATAGAGCTTCCACTGCTGCAGAGCAGGAACTGAGGTCTAGAACTGGAGGTATCAGCCCATGTCCCTTCATGCCTGCTGACATGCTCTTTACTTCCTCCTTGACGCTCTGATCCATGTCTTCGTGCCTAGCTGTGATCCTTTCTTCTTCCATCCATCCCACGAAAGTCCTCTGCTCAAGGTTGCGATGGAGCTCGCGCCGGTGTCACAACTCATAGTCCTCTAAAGACAAATCCTAGAACGACATCTAGACAGAATAGATCGAAACAAAAACACGACGAGAACACGATATACAGACCTTGGGGGATCCGGGGGATTATATATTGCAAAGTTTAACAACAAAAGAAAGGTACTGGGAGAAAACGAGTCGGGGACAGGCTCCGGGTTGGCCACACCCTGTGGTGGCGCGGCCAGGTGGGCCCATGCCACGGGGTGGTGTGAGCCCCTAGGCTCTGTTTCTATCCCTTTTTCGACTCATTATATTTCCTGTTAGATAAAAACTACAAAAATATAAATTGAAAAGTTTTTCGTGGACCTTTCCTTATCAGAACTATTACCTATTCAAAAACGGACTCTGCAGGTTTCTAAAATTGGTCTTTAATAAATTCTTCCAGAGTCAACACTTGAATAATATTAGTATCTTCATTGTAAAAATCTTCAGAAATATAATGCTTGAATCTTTTGACCATTCTTCATCTCATTAGATCGTTCTCTCCTAACACTTGAAAATTTCTTTCATACAAAACTTCACACAATCTTCATTATCAACATTAGTCCATGCAAGATAATAAACCTTTGGGTTCAATTTCAACTGAAATCCATCAAAACATAAGCTACGATAGAAACTCCTTTCGAAATCCCAAAAGAATTCAAAAAGGAAATTGATTTAAGAGGCAAATGCAAAAATGGCAGAAATCTGTCAAAACAGACCAGTAGGTAAAGATCAATTTTTTCAAAATTCTGCTGTTGCTCAAATCAAAAAGTGAAAAACTAACAAAATTTAAATGATAACCTCGGGCATGCACACAAAAATTTATAGATCAGTACGACATTCTGGGGTTTTCAGGTGATTTTTTATAGTGAAGAACAAAATTCTGTTTCAGGATAGCAACTTCCCCAAATCTTACTTCTCTCTCATTAGAGGATAATCTTGACACAAAAACCAAACAAAAAGGATAAGGAGAGGTTATTACAGAAGCAATAACTTACAAGACTCAAATAAACAAAAATAAACTGAAAGCAAAAATATAATGGGTCGTCTCGCAAAAAGCTCTTTCTTTATAGCCATTAAGATAGGCATGATAATTGCAATGATGCTCACATAAGAATATGAATTGAAGTAAATGAGAGCATCAAGAAGAAAATATACACATATTTATGTCTAACCCACTTCCTATGGAAGGGAATTTTGTAAGAAAATAATTTATTGAAACCAGAGGCTACTAGCATAGGAAGGCAAAACAAGTGCAACATGAAGACTTTCAGCATATAGCAAGGAAACTTAATATTATTGAGATGCATAAAAACATTTTCCCCTCTCTCATAATAACTTTCAGCATCGTGAATAAATTTAGCGATATAAGTATCACATGAACCATAGTAGCAATGATCACTTATTCTGACAAAAAACACAGGGACACTAGCTTTCCTAGTTCCACTAGGCTGTGAAACAATATTAGAAGTATCCTTACAAAGGATAATGTGCCCATCTTCTACATTTTTAGTGACAAGGTCTTTCACATTTGCTACTGCAGATTCAACATCTATTTGTTCATCAAGTTCTACAACTTTCTTTGTACTTTTGTTAACCATTCTAGCTATCATAGAATGTTTCTTTACCTTAACAGGGAAAGGTATTTTCTCGATGTAAGGTTCATGTAAAATACAATCAGCAGCATAAACTTCAGTATTTTTAGTAGGAACACAATTAACAACATCTTTATATGGCTCATGATACTTGTTCCATTTCTTTTTAGTAATTTCAATATAAGAGGCAAAGGCCTTAAAACAATTTGCAATACTTTGAGAATCAAGACCATAAGCTACACTAATATTATGCAAGTCATCAATTCCCATCAAAGATTTAATGCATTCATAATCATAATTTATACCTGACTTTCTTCCTTTATCATTCTCCCATGCTTTAGCATTGTTTTGAATAAATTCTAGAAGATCCCATTTAGCTTCTTCTTTCATACGTGTAAATAATCCAGCACAAGAAGCATCCAATAAATCCTTATCATGAAGAGAAAGCCTTGCATAAAAGTTATTGATAATAATATTATTAGGGAGCTCATGAATAGGACATTTGAGCATTAGTGACTTCAATCTCCCCCAAGATTGGGCTGTACTCTCTCCATCACGAGGCCAAAAGTTATATATTTGATTCCGATCTTTAAGAATCTCACTAGGAGGATAAAATTTGGAATAAAAGAGAGGTACAATTTCCTCCCATTCAAGAGATTGGCCATTCTTTAGCAGCTTATACCATTCCTCGGCTCTGCCTTTCAATGATACAGAGAATAACTTTTTAATAACTTGATCTATTGTAATACATGCACACTTGAACAATCCGCATAAATGTAAAAAAATCAAATGATCACCGGGACGGACAGTTCCATCTACAAAATAGTAGTTATCCATAACACGATCAACAATTTTTGTAGGTATTTTAAAATGATCAATTTCAGCAGGTGGTGGTTCATCTACTACCTTAGCAGTGGTAGTAGCATTTTGAAATAAGAAACTAAGTGAATTATCCATATGGAAAATAAAGTAACAAATAGAAATAAACAATACTCACAGTAGAAGTTTCCTTTACCAGTTCCACTCTTCAATAGCGCTTCACTCCCCGGCAACGGCGCCAGAAAATAGCCTTGATGACCCACAAGTATAGGGGGTGTATCATAGTATTTTCGATAAATAAGAGTGTGGAACCTAACAAGGAGCAGAAGGTGTTGACAAGTGGTTTGGATCAGGAATTCTCTATAAATACTTAGCAAACAGATTTTTAGGGGTTTTTGATAATGTAGATAAATAAAGTGCGAGTAAATAAAAGACAATAATAATAATTTCAGCAAGTGGTCCAATCCTTTCTTTAGCAAAGGACAAGCCCGTTGTATTACTTAAGATGACCAAACATTCTCGAGGACACATGGGAATATCGTCAAGTGTTTTCGCTTCATATAGTTGATTAATCTTGTTTAGTTGGATAAGTGTTGTGTGGGTGAACCTATCCTAATGTACCGACTTTACTAGGACTAATACATACTTGTGATTATACCCCTTGCAAGCATCCGCAACTATAAGAAAGTAATTAAGATAAAAACCTAACATAGCCTTAAACTCTAAGATCCTACACTCCCTTATGCAAAGGTTTCCTAACGGGGGGTCAGGTTTCTGTCACTCCGACAACCCCACGATTAGTAGCCAAATACACAATGCATTCCCCTAGGCCTATAAAGGTGAAGTATCATGTAGTCAACGTTCACATGACACCACTAGAAGAATAGCACCACAACTTAAATATCAAACCATTAAATCTTTCTCAACACAATTCCACTACTAACAACATGACTTCTCCCATGTCCTCAAGAACTAAACGAACTACTCACGAGACATCATATGGATCAAGATCAGATATGAAATAATGATAAGTAACAATCTGAACATGAACAATAATTCAATGGTTCCACTCAATAGCATCAACTACAACAAGTAATCAACACCGGGAAAGTTTCCCCTAAGAACTATGCAAGATTCAACCCAATTGTTATAGCGGTACGGAGTGGTGGTGATGGTTCTGGTTGAGATG
This sequence comes from Avena insularis, assembly GCA_023614405.1. NCBI lineage: Eukaryota > Viridiplantae > Streptophyta > Magnoliopsida > Poales > Poaceae > Avena > Avena insularis. The sequence goes on along the minus strand of CM042690.1, from coordinate 255,658,354 downwards.
ATGATGGAGATGATGATGAGCCCGGTGAAGTCTAGCTTGATGACGGTGTTCATGGTGACGATCCCCCCTCTCCGGGAAGGAATTTCCCCCGCAGATTTCTGCCTGCCGGAGAGCTCTTTCTCTCTCTGTAGTTTCTGCCCCGCAGAGGTGGCGGAATCTTTATGTGGTCGCTCCCTCGAGTCTTAGGGTTTTGGGGGGGTTATATACGCCAAAGGGCGATGCCAGAGGTGGGCCTGGGTGGCCACACCACCTGGTGGCACGGCCAGGGAGGGCCCGCGCCAGGGGGTGGTGTGGGCCCCCTATGGCCCATCTCTACTCCTCCTTCTAGACTCCTTCGTCTTCTAGAAAAATAGGAATTCCCGTATATTTTCTGGGATTTTCTGATCTTCGCAAATATTGCATCTGGACAGTGCTTTTTCCATCAGAATCCTGACTCCAGTGGTTCATCCTCCAAAAATCATCAATCATGCAAAAATAGATGAATAACATAAGTATCATCTCTTAATATGAAATATATCAATGAATAACAGTAAATCATGATATATAATAGTGATGCAAAAGGATGTATCAGTTTTCATTCCTTACCTTTCAATTCAAACTTTTAGGGTCGTGGTTTCAGGGTTGTTTTTCTATGTACTCTATAATTGGTTGCTATTTTCACAGTTACCAAGATATCTCAGTTCTGCTTGATGTATACCATCTTAGCACCCAATTGTTATGGTTTGTAAGTCAGCTAGTTAGTGTATACTCTAGTATGCTTGGATACTACCATGCTTGATGAGATGATATGCTTTATATCAAGTATCTCCTGCCTTTGGATCCTTCGGTTGACTCCTTCTGTTTTTACAGGATGGGTGACATTTCTCCATCTCTCACTCATTCCCATGACCCTGATGCTGGAAATGAGGGTGATCCTGCTAATCTTCCTCCACCACCATCAATGGTTCAACTCATGGCTATGTATGAGGCCAACCATGCCGATAATATCAAGCTCCTTGAAAGGATTGAGCACAAAACACATCGCCAGAATAACCAAGTTAATATCAAGGATTTCCTACGTCTCACTCCACCAGTCTACAACTATTCCACTGAGCCACTTGATGCAGAATGCTGGCTTCACACCATGTAGCACAAACTTCAGGGTGGTCATGTTCCTCAAGATGATTAGGTGACCTTTGTTGCCTATAATCTAGAGGGAACACCTGGCTCTTGGTGGGAAAATTTCTTAGGAATGCAAGCCGCCTATCATGTTGTTACCTAGCCAAAATTCACTGAATCCTTTCGAGATTACCACATTCTGAAGGGTCTGATGGATCAAAAGAGGGAGGATTTTCTTAAGATGAAACAAGGCACTGGTTCTATGTATGATTACCAGCACAACTTTAATCGTCATGCTTGCTATGCTACTGAAGAGGTATCCACTGATGCTAAGAACCAAGCTTTCTTCCGTAAGGGGCTGGATCCTGATGTTCGCCATGATATCCATCTAATGGATTTTGGAAATCTTCAAGCTCTTATTAACAAGGCAATGAAAGCAGAGAGTGAAAAAGTAGAATATGAAGAAACTCGAAAGCATTCTCACAAAGGGTTCAACAAATCTGGTTCAAGAACTAAGAAGCATCATGTCTTCGTTCCTTACAGTGTTGTGCCACATGCTCCTAACACCCCAAGGTCTTCAGGTTATGCTCCTCGTCTGAATGCTACTTCAAGCAATGCCGGTGGGACAAACTATCCTGCTAGTGGTACTACATCAGGTCTTATTTGCTTCAACTATCACCAGCCTGGCCACTTTGCAAGGGAGTGTCCTCAAAAGAGTGTTACTGAGAGAGCACCACCACCAAAGAAGAATACCAAGCCTTAAGATATTGGAAGTGGTCGTCTGACCCATATCTCTACTAAAGAGGCTTACGAAGAGCATCTTCATGGGTACCCTTCGTATCAATCAAAATCCATCTAAAGTTTTTTTGATTCTAGAGCATTGCATTCATTCATGTCATAAGATTTTACTGAAATGCATGGGATGAGTTTTGACGGGTTGCCTATTCCTTTGCTGGTTCATTTTCTGGTTCTAGATGGCATACCACCATGGTTAGTCATGGAAACTTAATTAATGTTGCCTCTTGGTTATTCCCCACTTCTCTCATTGCCCTCAAGTCAACCAACAATGATGTCATTTTTGGCATGGACTGGTTGTCTCAATACCAAGTAGTCATCGACTATGCAACTAAGTCTATGACTCTGACTAGTCCTACTGGCATAACAGACAAGTATTGGATTGTAGGGTCACCATCTCCTTTAGCTATTTCTATTCCTCAAGCAGAGTTGTATGCTCTTGAAGTTCTACCTCTTTTAGAGATTCAAGATGTTTCTGTGGTATGTGAATTCCCGGATGTCTTCCCTAAAGAGTTTCCTAGCATGCCACCTAATGAAAGTGTGGATTTTGTGTCAACACCCAGATTTTTAATCCTAGATGCCTGTTATGCCATACCTCGCAATCCCAGGATTACCATTTTTGCGAGACATAACAGAACTGGTACCACAGTACATCATCCATTACAAACCATAATAATTTACAAATAAAGGATCTCATGATCCAGTCTTAATACAAATCAAGCAGCGGAAAATAAACGTAGTAGGGGCTCCATCTTCAGGGTCACATGCAATGCTGACGATGGGAGATGATCCTAGTTGTCGTAAACCTCCTGCTGTCCATCATCTTGGTAGTCCTCCTCATAGTCTATCCACGGGAATATCCAAGGACAAAGCCATGAGTACTCTTTAAGTACTCGCAAACTATCACTAACAAGTAAGGTAGTTCTAGTAGGAATCTTAAGCTCTAGGTTTATTTGCAAAAAGGCAGGTTTATCTCAAACTGAGTTTAGAAGTAAAGAAAACTAAGTTAATGTAATGTTCTAAATCACTTAAGTGGGAACCTAATTTTTCATGTTAACAACCCTGTTGTGGTCAAGTCAAAGTCATAGTTCAATTCACAAGTCATTTTGAAAACAGCTAAGCGGACGTGGCTATTCGAATAGTTTGACACTCTACACAGGTGGTACACTTTCACCACAAAATTCGATACATCCGTCAGGGAGAACCCTGAACCATCATACTTAGTATGCGGATAATCAATCATAAGCTTTCAATTACACACTCTAGTATAGGCACCTCCCCTATGAGCTTGGCCTCCCAGCCATGGCCATCTGCCATCCTTGGCACTACATAGGTGGACATTCACACTCACAAGGTAGCCTCAGCTCAACCTCTTCCATGAGGGAACCCATACTAAGGCATATAAACTTCCAGTTAAGCCCTACCCAATTCAGGTATTGTGGTTGTACGGTAAAATTGGACTGGTATCACATCCGAACCCAACCATCAGTTTTTATAAAGGGCTAAGGCTCATGCCTCAATATTTTCATCATCAAATCCTTTTGTGTTTCTCAACACATGTCAAAACATTTCAATAGAATGAATCCTCATTCCAAGGTTTTCATAATCATTTTCACCAAGTATTCCCATCTAAAGTGATCAACTTTTATGCTTATCACTAGCCACTAAAGTTGAGGGTATTCACTAATGAGGGTGCTAATCAAGGGTAACTATCCAACTCTAATCTCATGCCTTGGGATGACATCTAAGTATAACTAGTTAAGCCTAGTTTTATACTCTTTATGGTATCTATTCCTATTTTTCCAATACTCACAAAGCACTAACTAAAAGTAAAGAACTTTGGTAAAGTAAAATAATAAAGCTTACAAGTAAACTTGGGATTGGTATAATCAAAGTTGTATAACCAAAGCACCTAATGCATCTTGCATAGGTTATAAAGTTTTCAAGTGTTAGCTTGCATAGTAAGAAACTTGCAAGTGTTAGCTTGCCTTGAGTAGTGCAGTGGTTGAAGTTTTCTTCTTCTTCTTCTTGGTAGTACTCCTCCTCCTCGTATCACAGGTCAGTACTATTGTCTATAAATGAATACGGGTAACACAATCACCAAACAATACTTAACTATTTCTATTTAGCAAACTAAGGTTCACACTTGATGATCTAGCATCATCGCATGAAATAAAGACTTAATCTTGTATCTTATTTTAGAAAAGTAATTTCTACTCGTTGAAAATATTTAAGATTTAATATTCTCCAATTAAAATATGGGATCATATTGACACTTGTCATCACCACATATTATAATACATGGGAATGTGATTTAAAGTGGTGGTCATATTTTATAAAGTTTAAGATTATCTTTTAATAGAATTAAAGTGACTAAAAATGCCTAGATAGCATTCTTTTGGTACTAGTCCAATGTCACTGCATGTAAACCTAAATATTTTTACATATTCCGATAGATCTTGTCAACTGTGATTTTTGAGAGTTGGAATCAACTCAAAAGCATTTATGGTTGATTTTTTAAAAATGTTTGAAGTTGGAAAAGTCTCTGTCTTGTTATTTTTGGTATAGGTGATCTATAATTTCAAATGGTTTGAATCCAACGGGCTTGGATAGATATTTTGAATAATTGGTATCGTGCAATTTGGTTTAGTGAATATCTTTGAATTGATTTTTGAATCTACTAACAAAATCTGGTTTTAACTAAATTGGAAAATTTCTATTTGAAATCACTGGGCTCTGCGCGGGAAAGCAAACGAGGCGGCCCAACTGCACTGTGCTAGCGCAGCGGGCTGCTGACAGGAGGTCCCACGATTCAGTGGCTCATCTAACCCAAAACGTTATGTTTCAATCTAGGCCCTACGATTAGAATGCGATCTAACGGCTAAGGTTCATCTCCTACGTCAAACAACTCCAGCGAGGACTGAACCCTAAGGCGGTGGTGGGGGTCATGTGAGGCTCACCAGGGCTCCAGCTAGGATCGGAGATGGGGGCGAATGACGTGGTAGACAACGGCGGTTCGAACGGTGGTCGCGGCGGTTCCTGGGGCGGCTCAAATCAACGACTCCTCTTCTCCTCTGCAGCGGCAGACTCTGGCCAAATTCTAGCAATGCGGTGCTCGCCTTGCTCTGAGGAGAGGTGTGGGAGGTTCTTTGAGGAGTGGGGAGTGAGATGGTGTGGTGAACTGAGGCGGAGGGGGCCTCTATTTATACACCGGCGAGAGGGACATTGCGGCATGGGCTGGTTCCTCCGGCGATGGCGGTACAGCAAGCTATTGGCGTGGCTGAGGGTAGGGGCGACGTGGTGTTTCCTGGTGGTCGTCACAGGCTTAAAGGCGCGGCACGGGGCGGTCAAGAATGGTCGGGCGCAGGTGATGCTCTGCATGGAACTGGCGGTGTTCGAGACAGCGCACGGTGGCTACGGGTCGCGCGGTGGAGTACGGGGATGTCTGGGAGCTAGCTGGTGTCGCGTTGAGTGTGTGCATGCACGGAGAGGACAAGGCGCGGCGTGTGCGAGCTGGTAGGCTGTGGCGCTCTGGCGTGCTCTCGGCATGGCGCAGAGAAAGTGGGCGCGGTGGTTTTCTGGTGGTCCATGGCTCTCCTATGGTCGAGGGCTGGACAGGGAGTGGCGGTGGACGGTGGTCTGCCTCCTGAACATCATGGACGAGGGTGGCACAGTCTGTGGCGAGTTGTCCATGGTCAGCCGGCGTGGCAAGCTTCGGGCGGCACTGCACTGGCGCAACGGCAAAGGGGGAGGTTGTCACTGTGTTGCTAGGTGCTAGGGGAGACATGTGAGTGAAATGGGGGCAAATGGTCGAGTGATCACTGCTCCAAATAGTGGATTTAGGCAGGGTTTAATCTGTGTCTGCAATATGTTCGACCATATGGCCGCATGAACTTAAGTTTGAAATTTTTGAATGAAATTTGGTGAGTGTTTTGATCTTATGCTTGGTAGTCTCTGGTTGCTTGGGTTTGCTGTGGTGACCTCGGATTTTCACCCGAGATTACCAAATTATGCAAACCACCACGAACCCATGATCAGTGCATCGTGGAGCATAACCGACATGATATCAAAGTACACGCATCCATTACAGTACGATACAACAAGTCTTACAGTAATGGTCTTACAACCTTGCCTCCATGGGCACAAATAGATAATAGCAGCGGTACTAAATTACACGGAGGACCCGAGTCAAGCCATAGTCCAACAGGTGCCTGACTCGGAGAAATGCCCTAGTTCATGAAGTCGTCATCGTACCCTCCATTGTCCTCTTCATCCTGCTCAAAGTATGACCGAGTTGATAGCCAGGGAACATTGCCAGTGAGTACTTTGAATGTACTCGCAAACCACCATACAAGAAAGTACAAAGAATATGCAATATTGTTGTCGATAGGATGGCTCCAAAGAGGCTATTTGATAAATCTCTTGAAGTATACTCTCAACTCTACGCCTTGTTGTCTACAAAGGCCCTTTTTGGGTAAAAATAGTTAGTAAAACTTGAAAATACTAGCTTGGGGTTAACCCTGTTATCCACTTCCACTGTGGTCATCCCATGACCAATACTTCGACTAGGTCCGACCATCCCATGGCCCATCCTCCTTGCCCTTCGACCATCCCATGGTCGAATTTTTTTTATAAAACCTTTTTATAAACCAAAACCAGCACCGCTCTACAGAAGTTTGTCCAACCCGTCCTTAACCGTGGACACGGCTATTCGAATAGATTTTATCCTCTGCAGAGGTTGTACACTTTACCCACAAGATCCGATACATCCGCCACGAACTGTCGTGGATCGTCATACAGCAGTATGCGGGTTTCGGATAACCGAACAAGACCTTTAGGATAATCCCCTCTTAACACCAGCACCTACCCTATGGGTGTTATTCCCCTCAAAACCGAGACGTCAGGCGAGGACCAACCGGAGCGCTTTTTCCACTCCTCAAGAGTGTGCGCTTTCAATGAGGGGCCCATAGTAACGCGTGGAGGCCTGCCGACCCTTTGTTCCTTCTCCAGGATCCACCTTTATCAGAGAAGGCCCACCCTCCAGGGATCCCCGATCCCCTGTAGTAGTTGCGAGGCACCGGTATCAGAGAGAACCACTTTCGGGTCAAGCCCCTTCCCATATAGGAGTAGTGTGGTTGCACGGGTTTAAGTTGTTATAGCTAGACTACAAAGAACCAGGTGCGTTTTCGAAAAGAGTTTTTCCTCCTTCTTCAACTTTGGTGCCTCCACCAGTGGCATGAATACCGAAACATTTTAAAAATTCCTCGACAAGTCCCACTTGCCTGGTTTTCTGTCAAAAACTTTTTATAAAACCATCCCTGCCTTCGGGTTCCCAACCTAGATTTTTGTTAGGCTAAATCAGGGTTTCCAAGGGGTTGTGGTATATTAGACCACCTGAACTACTATGATCGGAGTAGGAGGTCCAAGGGGGAGTACTTAGACAGTACCATAGGCATAAGTTTGGTGGAGCCAAACTAATACCATAATAATAATTTAGCGAGTAAAACCAATGCAGTAGTAATATAAGTAAAACAAGGTGCATGGAAATAAAGATGGGACAAGTCTCATGAACGTGTAGGTGGCTTTCCTTGGTTGGCAGCTTGTTCCTGGTCCTCTTCTTCAAAATCCTTCCAATTACCTTCCTCAAATTCGTCCTCGTTCGTATCTATCGCCGAAAAGGGAAATTATAAGCAAACCACAATACCAAGCATCACCCAAGGCACAAACCATGAAATCAGTACAGAACAATTGCACAACTGAACCAATCCAACCACATGGTAGTAGATACTGACTCTAGCAATCCTAGGCCATTGAAAACAATCGAAAAGGTTTCATCAAACTTAAATGGTGGTTTTTGTGGTTAAGACTAGATTAGCACTCAAGCAGATATTTCGACCAATATAAGTTGGTGAAAGTTGACCACAAAATACATAACTGAGTAGCTACAGAGGAAACCAAGCTAACCCCACTGGTTTCACAATTTTATCAAAAAGGGTTGATTTTTAATAAATAAAATACTAGAAACAGAGCAGAAACTTGTGCTAAAATCACCAGGGCAAAACTATAGAGCCAAAAATTATGCCCTTACAGGGAATACTAGTATGTGCAGAGACCTAACTCTGGGAGTTGGTTTCAGCCCAGAATTAGCTTCACAACAACCTCTGGAAAATAAACAAGAACTCTCTGTCCACAAGTTGCAAAAATAAGTACAGAGGCCTCATACATCCAAAAAGGATGATTCTAGTTTTGCACATAAGGCAAATGCAAGGGCAATGTCAGGGACTTGGTTTCACATTTTTCTGAGCTCTAGAAGTGAAACTATGCATTTATTACTCTAAACAGACACTACTTACCACAGAAATTCTCAGTAAAAATACAGACAAGCTTTGGACTAGCTACCAAGGACATGCACTAGGGAAATACCAGGGTTATTCTACAAAATTGGAATCAAGCCAGAATACTACACAGATTTTATTTAGTGGAATTAAAGCTACAGAACAAGTTTCTGGGAATTAAAATGTCCTAAAAAGAAAAGAAAAGGGGCAGTGCAGAGGCTGGATCGCGGCCCGCTACGGAGCTGTGCCAGCCCGCGTACATGGTGGCCTGCGCGGGGTGCTGGGATTCAAATCCCGCAGCAGGGGCCCACACGTAATAGGCACAGCGAGGCGAAGGGGTATCTGGCGATCCTGGCCGTTGGATTAAAGTCCAGATCGACGGCCCATAGTGCTTCTTCTTCCTAGATCGAAAACTCCGGCAGGCTAACCCTAGCTGGCACAAGCGGGGCTCGGGGTGGCCCACCTAGGGGCGGAGAGGGGTCGGAGACGGTGTGGTTCGAAGCGGTCGAGGGAGGGGCGTCGAAGGAGGTACAGCACAGCGGCTCCGGTCGTCTGGATGCATCACGGCAGTAGCGGCGCGGCTCGGGACCGTCAGCCTCCACGCAGCTCCGGCGTGCCTGCCCACAAGAAAAGCCAGAGGAGAGGGGGATTAGGGCCAGTTTAGGGAGAGGAATGTAGTAGGAGGGGTGCATGGAGGAGAGGCAGAGCAGGGAGGGGAGAACCTTCCCATTCGTCATCGGCACCAAGGCAGGGTGGAACGACAGAGAGATGGGGAGAGAGCTAGAGGCTCTGCCTCCGCTCTGGGGTGGTGCTGGGGAGCTCTCGGGTGGAAATGAGGAGCAGGAGGAGCACGTGAGGGGTGGGAGAGCCTTTAAAGGGGCAGGGCCAGAGGTGGTGCACCGGGTGCACGGCGAGGTGGGGGGTTGCGCTAGGAGCTAGGGATTGGTCAGGAGGGACGGTGGCGACGCCGTGGGGGTGGCCTGGGGACGGTCTTACCCCAGGGGGCTGGCTGGGCCTACTAGACAATGAGAGGGGGCGGCCGGTGCGCGGTGCGGGGAGGCTGTTCGACGGGACAGCATGGAGCGGCAGTGTGCTGTCCACGCGGCTAGGGCCTAGGGGGAGTAGGAGGGGTAGGGAGCAGTAGGGTGGAGGGGTTCTCCTCTGTCTACTGTGTGGTTTTGCACCGAGAGAGAGAGAAGAGGGAACGGGACCGAGGGTGGTCGGCTGAGGTGGACGCCGGGGGTTGAGGGTGGCTGCACGCGCGGGAGAGAGAGGGGTAAGGGTGGAGGGAGCGCCTAGGGAGAGGAGCTATCCGTGGTGGGGCCAGATGGGATAGGAGAGAGGGAGGGGGTTGCTAGTTTTCGAGGTGGGCAAGATCTTGCATGATCTCTCATGTCCCTCCTCTTTGTAGTGTGTTAGAGTGTGCATGCAGGCTGAGGTGGTGCATGGTGGTAGTTGGGGTGGTGCAGCAGCGTGTCAAGGCTGGGGAGAGAGAGTGGCACGAGCAGGGAAGAGGGAGGGGGTTTTGGGGTGATCTAGATTAGTGTTAGTGAGACGGCCACTTTGGGGACTTGCCATTTCGGGTTAGGGCCACAAATGGCAGAGGGAAGGGTTCAGGGTGGTAGAGGGTGACTTGGTGATCAAGCTTAGGCCATGGTTGATCTTTGGATCACAGCCAGATGCTCACAAGGGCCAACCAAACTTGGAATAAAAATAAGGGTGTCATTCCTTAAGTGATCACTAGAGAGGAAAGCACCTACATGCAAGAGGCTAGGGCTAGGGGTTTTACCAAGACTAAGGGGTGGTTCACAGGTACTGGTAGCCTAGTACCACTTGGTACTCTTGCATGGTAGGGAAGGTGAAGGATTTACTCAAACCATGGCTCCAAGTTGGAGGAAAATTAGTTTTTCCAAGACTTAGCCAATTTATGGGTTGGTGAACCATTGGTGGTCATGCAAGCATGTTGACTAGCAAACAGTACTACCAAAACAACACAAGTGATGAAACAATTCTAAAAGGCCAGGCATATAAGCACACAAGTAGGAAATTTTTATTTCCCCCTACTTTCGAGCTTCCCAACCCTCAACAAACATGGATGCAGAAAAATGGGATGTTACAGACCTTCCCCACTTAAAAGAATCTCGTCCCGAGATTCGCGGGTTTTGCTGACAAGAGATGGGGAAATTCCTTCTGGAGAAAATCCTCTCGTTCCCATGTAGCTTCGTCTTCCGAGTGGTTGCTCCACTGAACCTTGTAGAAGTTTATGTTCCGACGACGGGTGAGCCTGTTAGCCTTCTCTAGGATCTTGATGGGCACCTCACGATAGGTTAAATCATGGTTGAGGTCAATGGCTTGAAAGTCAATCTCTTTGAACGCTTCGGGCTTGTTGGGTGTTTGGAGGCACTTTCGGAGTTGGGACACATGGAAGACGTCGTGGAACTCTGCCAATTCCTTGGGTAGTTCTAGTTGATATGACACCTGTCCTCATTGGGCGAGGATCTTGAAGGGCCCAATATACCTGGGGGTGAGCTTCCCCTTTTCATGAAACCTCTGCATTCCCTTGAGGGGGAGACGCGAAGATACGCGAAGTCTCCCTTGCTGAAACTCGCTTCCTGGTGTTTGTTGTCGGCATAGCTTTTTTGACGAGACTGGGCAGCTCTCAAGCGATCACGAGCTAGCTATACTTGCTCTTCTGCTGCCTTGATCACATCCGGGCCGAAGATTTGGCTCTCTCCGGTCTTGGTCCAGTTTAAAGGGGTTCTACACTTCCTTCCGTAGAGGAACTGAAAGGGTGCCATCTTCAGACTGGCTTGGTAACTGTTATTGTAGGAGAATTCCGCGAATGGCAGACAGTCCTCCCACTTAGCTCCGTAGGCTAGAACGCAGGAACGGAGCATATCTTCCAGGACTTGATTGACTCTCTCTGTCTGTCCTCTGGTCTATGGGTGGTAGGCGGTGCTAAACAAGAGAGTGGTGCCTAAGGCCTCTTGTAGCTTGCCCCAGAAACGGGAGGTAAATTGCGGTCCTCTATCCAACACAATTTCCTTAGGGACACCATGGAGACTGACGATACGGGAGATGTACAATTCCGCTAACTTCTTTCCATTAAAGGTTGTCTTCACAAGGATGAAATGGGCGACCTTGGATAGGTAGTCGACTATAACCCAAATTGAGTCGTGACCTCTACTAGAGGTAGGTAAGCCTGTGATAAAGTCCATCCCAATCTTTTCCCATTTCCACTCCGGAATCTTCATGGGTTGCAGCAGTCCAGCGGGTTGCTGGTGCTCAGCTTTGACTCTCTGGCATATATCGCACTTAGCTACGAACAACGCGATTTCGCGCTTCATTCCATGCCACCAGAATTGTTCCTTCAGGTCCTGATACATTTTGGTGCTACCGGGGTGGATGGAGTAGAGGGTCTCGTGGGCTTCCTTCATAATCATCTGCTCCAAGTCATGCTTGCTAGGTACACAGATGCGCCCATTGTACCATAGTACACCCGTGTCGTCAATTTTAAATCCAGGGACAGTTTCTCTCTCCATTCTTCTCTTAATGCCTTCAATACTTTTGTGACCTTTCTGAGCTTCTTTGATTTGGTCTAATAGGGTCGGTTTTAGCTCCAGATAGGCTAGGAATCCATGGCTGACTATCTCAAGTTCTAGACTTTCCAGTTCTCGGCTTAGTTCTGGTTGTTCTTTTATGACCATAGCATTCAGGGAACAGGGTTCCCAACTAAGGGCATCAGCTACAACATTAGCCTTGCCCGGGTGATAGTGAATGCCAAGATCATAGTCCTTGATCAGCTCAATCCATCATCGCTGCCTCATGTTCAACTCTTTTTGGGTAAAGATGTATTTCAAACTCTTGTGATCTGTGTAGATCTCGCAGCGATTCCCCATCAGATAATGGTGCCAAGTCTTGGGTGCATGAACCACTACTGCGAGTTCCAGGTCATGGGTGGGGTAGTTCATCTCATGTGGCTTTAGCTGTCTGGAGAGGTAGGTGATGACCTTGCCTTCCTGCATAAGCACACTCCCAAGTCCTAACTTGGAGGCGTCGCAGTAAACTTCAAAGTTTTTGGTGATGTCTGGCATGGTCAGGACACGGGCAGACACTAGTCTCTTCTTGAGTTCCTGAAAACTCTCTTCACACTTCTCGGTCCACTCGAACTTCTTGTCATTCTTTAGTAATTGCGTCATTGGCCTCATGATACTTGAGAAACCTTCCACAAATTTACGGTAGTATCCGGCTAAACCCAAAAAGCTTTGGATTTCCGAGGGGTTTGTGGGGGCTTTCCATTCTATAACAGACTTAATTTTGGTGGGGTCGACTGAGATCCCTCCGGCAGAAAGGATGTGGCCAAGGAATCCCACTTCCTTTAACCAAAACTCACACTTGTTGAACTTAGCATACAATTGATGCTCCCTGAGGGTTCCCAGTACGACTCTCAGGTGTTGCTCATGCTCGGCTTCATTCTTGGAGTATATGAGGATGTCGTCGATGAACACTACGACAAACTTGTCTAGGTAGGGCATGAATACCTTATTCATGAGGTTCATGAAATAGGCAGGGGCGTTGGTTAAGCCGAAATACATAACTGTGTATTCATAGAGACCGTACCGGGTGGTAAAGGCGGTCTTGGGAATATCTGACTCTCGGATCTTGAGTTGGTGGTATCTGGTGTGGAGGTCTCTTTTGGAGAAGATTTGGGCTCCATTTAACTGGTCAAACAGATCTTCGATCTTATGTAAGGGATACTTATTTTTGATTGTGACTTTGTTGAGCTTCCGGTAGTCAGTCACTAGCCGGGTGGTTCCATCTGTTTTATCCACAAAGAGAATGGGTGATCCCCAAGGGGAGGCACTTTCGGTATGTGACCCTCATGCGTGTGTCGTCAACTGTTTCTTCAACTCGACCAGTTCTTCGGGGTTCATACGGTAAGGCCTCTGAGCTATGGGGGCTGTTCCATGGACTAGTTCTATGATGAACTCGATATCCCTATCAGGGGGCATACCGGGCAACTCTTCCGGGAACACATCCGGATATTCACAGACTACGGGGACTTGATCTAGAGTAGGTCCAGCTATACTTTTCTGGCAATAGAGTCGAGATGAGGACACAGTTGCCTTATACTCGACTGGTATTCCGTCACTACTTGTCAAGGATATGGACTTTCTGACACAATCAATGATTCCATGGTACCTGGTCATCCAATCCATTCCTAGGATCACGTCTAGACCTTGGGTTCCCAAAACTATAAGGTCAGCCGTGAAGGTTTTACCATGGATAACTATGGGAATATCTCGGCAGACGGATTTGGTTTCGGCCGTCGAACCGGGTATTTTGCACTAACATGAGCCTGCTCAGATGGCTACGCTCCATCCCACTTCTTTCAACAAACGGCTCCGTAACAAACGAATGTGAGGCCCCGGAGTCAAATAGTACTTTAGTAGGGATGGAGTCGACAAGGAACGTACCCAGAACAATGTATGGGACTCATGGGCTTCCTCAGCAGTGATGTGGTTCAGATGTCCTCTAGCAGCATTAGCGGGCTTCTTGGGGGCGGCGCCCTTAGCTGGGGCTCCCCTGGCGTGGCCTTGATTCAGGCGGGCTGCATTAGGGCGAGGTGCGTTATCCTTCTTCCTTTCAGGGCATTCACAGGAGAAGTGCCCCACTTGGCCACAGTTGAAGCATCCAGCAGTATTGGGGCGGGCATTGGTGTTGACAGGACCTCTTGGGGCGGGTCTTGGGTTCCCGCCTCCAGGGCGAGGGTTGTTGTAGTTACGATTGGGGTTGTTGGGGAGCGGAGCATAGGACGGAGTCCTCTGCAGTGGGGGTGCAGGACTTGAGGGTGGCATGCTTCGCGACCTCTGTCCACTGGGTCCTCCCTGTTGCATCATTCGGCGCTTGCGATTCTCAATTACTCCCTTGCACTTGTTCTCTACTAGTATGGCGGCATCGACAAGGGCATCCAGTTCCTTGAATCCCTGGGCTACCAGGTGGCACTGCAATTCATCTTGGAGTCCATTCATGAAGGTATCCACCTTCTTCTCTTCAGTATTGGTGTCATCTGGCGCGTACCTGGCTAGATCAGTGTACTTCTCTAGGTATTGAAGCACGGACATTCCTCCTTGCTTCAGATCACGGAATTGATCCCTCATCATCTTGATTAGACCAGGTGGGATATGACGCTTGCGGAACCTTTCCTTGAAGTCTTCCTAGGTGATGGCTTGTCCTGCGGGCAGAATCTCCTTGACACTGATCCACTAAGTCCTACCTTGTCCCGTGAGAAAATGAGTGGCCAAGGTGACTTTCTCATTCTCTCCTACACGGGCAACCTCCCGATTATTCTCAATGGTGCGGAGCCAGTCATCAGCGTCAAGGGGATTGGTGCATTTGGTGAACACATGTGGGTTGGTGTTCTGAAAGTCTCTAAGTCTGGATCTCTGCTCTTCGCCCTCGGGGTCGGGGGCGTTTCCAGCTGCGGCTTGCACCAGCTGCTGGAGAGCGGCAATGTTGGCTTGGCGTTCCTCATTGGCGGCTTGGCGGTCTTGCATGAACATGTGCAGGAGCTGTGTCATGGTTGGTGGTGGAGGGGGTCCGCTTGGGCGCACCATCCTGAAGGTGCATGATTTGGAGGGGTTACCAATGGGGCGGTTTGCAACACAAACAAAAAGGTACAGGGAGGAATTAACTAATCAAACAAGAACTCATAAGAAGGACGGGTGCTTAGGAGCTAAGCACTCATAGAGATAACCACAAAATAACCAAGTTCATGCGTCACATCCCGACGCTAGACGATACTACTAGTTCAACCATACAAGCAAGCAGAAAGCAGACAAATCGCCACTCAAAAGGGGGACACGGCGATATTCTCACTTGCTCTCATAGACTAATCGTGAAACCTACTCTGAGTCATGACGTGCAGTGGTGTCTTCCTCAATGATGACCTCAGCATCTTCCTCAGACTCGAAAATGCGCTCTTCGGGGTCCTCTTCTTCCTCACCCATCTGATCATCATCCTCAGGTTCACTCTATGGCTCCATGTCAAAATCCTCCTTGTAGGCGGCATCATTGTCGGTCTCATTCAGCAGGTCATCATTGTCCTTGTCGAGCTGGGTGCATTCCTCCTCCAATGCTTCTATCCGGGCCTCCATGGTCACTAGGAGTTCCTTCTACTCCTTAGTGGTCTTCATGAGACGCTTGTTCCTTGCCACAACCGCCTGCTTGTTCAGCTTGGTCCGAGCGTGCTCCAATTTCTCGATCCTCAAGTCCTCAACGAGGGTGAGGTACTCCACGGTCTTGTTGTCCAGGCGAGTGCGTACATCATCCAAAGATTCCTGGGTCTTCTTCAGGAGATACTCCATGTTTTGGATATGTTCACCAAAGTCATAGTGCTGCGGGTTCACGGCGGCGTAACCTCGAGGGTGGTGTCTCCCAAAATGGTAGAACTTGGTTCCCTCAAGCTGCTCACGGTGATGATAGGCGAGGCGTGCTAGGTCCTCTTGAGCCACACGAAGCACACCATCGCCCCAATCCTTTTCCAGCACCTCTACCTTTAGCTCCTCTGAGAAGGGAGGTACTACACCACCTCTCATGGTGCAGACAACCAACCAGTTCTTCTCTCCTTCAACCATCCTGGGAATGAAAGCGCCTTGGATCTCCGGTGTGGGACGGCCCACATGCTTGGCCAAGTCCCTCGGCTCAGCCTCAAACAACTGGAGGGGCAAGTCCAGTCCGACTTGACGATACATGTTGAACACCACTGCCATCTACAAAGTTTTAGTTAGGTTTAAGTTAGTGAGCAGTGTGCAAAATTTTAGATATGCAGAAATGTAATTTCATACAAGTTGTTTTTGAAATAGAGGGGAGGAGGCATAAGCAATATATTTGCAAATATCACTCCTTCCTTTATAAAGAAAATAGTTTCTGGGGTCCGGGTATAACGTCCAAGCTAACTAGGGGCTCCTAAGGTCAGGATGGCTCTGATACCAAGTCTGTGGCGACCCCGGATTTTTACCCGAGATTACCAAATTATGCAAACCACCACGATCCCATGATCAGTGCATCGTGGAGCATAACCGACATGATATCAAAGTACATGCATCCATTACAGTACGATACAACAAGTCTTACAGTAATAGTCTTACAACCTTGCCTCCATGGGCACAAATAGATAATAGTAGCGGTACTAAATAACGTGGAGGACCCGAGTCAAGCCATAGCCCAACAGGTGCCTGACTCGGAGAAACGCCCTAGTTCGCGAAGTCGTCATTGTACCCTCCATTGTCCTCTTCATCCTGCTCAAAGTCTGACCAAGTTGATAGCCAGGGAACATTGCCAGTGAGTACTTTGAATGTACTCGCAAACCACCATACAAGAAAGTACAAAGAGTATGCAATATGGTTGTGGATAGGATGGCTCCAAAGAGGCTATTTGATAAATCTCTTGAAGTATACTCTCAACTCTACCCCTTGTTGTCTGCAAAGGCCCTTTTTGCGTAAAAATAGTTAGTAAAACTTGAAAATACTAGGCTGGGGTCAACCCTGTTATCCACTTCAACTGTGGTCATCCCATGACCAATACTTCGACTAGGTCCGACCATCCCATGGCCCATCCTCCTTGCCCTTCGACCATCCCATGGTCGAATTTCTTTTTATAAAACCTTTTTATAAAATAAAATCAGCACCGCTCTACAGAAGTTTGTCCAACCCGTCCTTAACCGCGGACACGGCTATTCGAATAGATTTTTATCCTCTGCAGAGGTTGTACACTTTACCCACAAGATCCGATACATCCGCCACAAACTATCGTGGATCGTCATACAGCAGTATGCGGGTTTTGGATAACCGGACATGACCTTCAGGATAATCCCCTCTTAACACCAGCACCTACCCTATGGGTGTTATTCCCCTCAAAACTGGGACGTCGGGCGAGGACCAACCGGAGCGCTTTTTCCACTCCTCGAGAGTGTGCGCTTTCAATGAGGGGCCCATAGTAACGCGTGGAGGCCTGCCGACCCTTTGTTCCTTCTCCAGGTCCCACCTTTATCGGAGAAGGCCCACCCTCCAGGGATCCCCGATCCCCTGTAGTAGTTGCAAGGCACCGGTATCAGAGAGAACCACTTTCGGGTCAAGCCCCTTCCCATATAGGAGTAGTGTGGTTGCGCGGGTTTAAGTTGTTATAGCTAGACTGCAAAGAACCAGGTGCGTTTTCAAAAACAGTTTTTCCTCCTTCTTCAACTTTGGTGCCTCCACCGGTGGCATGACTACCAAAACATTTTAAAAATTCCTCGACAAGTCCCACTTGCCTGGTATTCTGTCAAAAACTTTTTATAAAACCATCCCTGCCTTCGGGTTCCCAACCCAGAGTTTTTGTTAGGCTAAATCAGGGTTTCCAAGGGGTTATGGTATATTAGACCACCTGAACTACTAGGATAGGAGTAGGAGGTCCAAGGGGGAGTACTTAGACAGTACCATAGGCATAAGTTTGGTGGAGCCAAACTAATACCATAATAATAATTTAGCGAGTAAAACCAATGCAGTAGTAATATAAGTAAAACAAGGTGCATGGAAATAAAGATGGGACAAGTCTCATGAACTTGTAGGTGGCTTGCCTTGGTTGGCAGCTTGTTCCTGGTCCTCTTCTTCAAAATCCTCCCAATTACCTTCCTCAAATTCGTCCTCGTTCCTATCTATCGCCGAAAAGGGAAATTATAAGCAAACCACTATACCAAGCATCACCCAAGGCACAAACCATGAAATCAGTACAGTACAATTGCACAACTGAACCAATCCAACCACATGGTAGTAGCTACTGACTCTAGCAATCCTAGGCCATTGAAAACAATCAAAAAGGTTTCATCAAACTTAAATGGTGGTTTTTGTGGTTAAGACTAGATTAGCACTCAAGCAGATATTTCGACCAATATAAGTTGGTGAAAGTTGACCACAAAATACATAACTGAGTAGCTACAGAGGAAACCAAGCTAACCCCACTGGTTTCACAATTTTATCAAAAAGGGTTGATTTTTAATAAATAAAATACTAGAAACAGAGCAGAAACTTGTGCTAAAATCACCGGGCAAAACTACAGAGCCAAAAATTATGCCCTTCCAGGAAATACTAGTATGTGCAGAGGCCTAACTCTGGGAGTTGGTTTTAGCCCAGAATTAGCTTCACAACAACCTCTGGAAAATAAACAAGAACTCTCTGTCCATAACTTGCAAAAATAAGTACAGAGGCCTCATACATCCAAAAAGGATGATTCTAGTTTTGCACATAAGGCAAATGCAAGGGCAATGTCAGGGACTTGGTTTCACATTTTTCTGAGCTCTAGAAGTGAAACTATGCATTTATTACTCTAAACAGACACTACTTACCACAGAAATTCTCAGTAAAAATACAGACAAGCTTTGGACTAGCTACCAAGGACATGCACTAGGGAAATACTAGGGTTATTCTACAAAATTGGAATCAAGCCAGAATACTACACAGATTTTATTTAGTGGAATTAAAGCTACAGAACAAATTTCTGGGAATTAAAATGTCCTAAAAAGAAAAGAAAAGGGGCAGTGCAGAGGCTGGGTCGCGGCCCGCTACGGAGCTGGGTAGCCCCGCGTACACGGTGGCCTGCGCGGGGTGCTGGGGATTCAAATCCCGCTGCGGGGGCCCGTGCGTCATAGGCACAGCGAGGCGAAGGGGTATCTGGCGATGCTGGCCGTTGGATTAAAGTCCAGAACGACGGCCCGCAGCGCTTCTTCTTCCCGGATCGAAAACTCCGGCGAGCTAACCCTAGCTGGCCCGGGCGGGGCTCGAGGTGGCTCACCTAGGTGTGGAGAGGGGTCGGCGATGGTGTGGTTCGAAGAGGTCGAGGGAGGGGCATCGAAGGAGGTACAGCACAGCAGCTCCGGTCATCTGGATGCGTCACGGCAGCAGTGGCATGGAGGAGAGGCAGAGCAGGGAGGGGAGAACCTTCCCGTTCGTCATCGGCACTGAGGCGGGGTGGAACGGCAGAGAGAGGGGGAGAGAGCTAGAGGATCTACCTCCGCTCTCGGGTGGTGCTGGGGAGCTCTGGGGTGGAAATGAGGTGCGGGAGGAGCGCGTGAGGGGTGGGAGAGCCTTTAAAGGGGCAGGGCCAGAGGTGGTGCACGGCGAGGTGGTGGGGGTCGCGCTGGGACCTGGGGATTAGCCAGGAGGGAAGGTGGCGACACCGTGGGGGTGGCCTGGGGACGGTCTTACCCCAGGGGGCTGGCTGGGCCTACTAGATAGCGAGAGGGGGCAGCCGGTGCACGGTGCGGGGAGGCTATTCGACGGGACAACACGGAGCAGCAGCGTGTTGTCCGCGCGGCTCGGGCCTGGGGGGAGTAGGAGGGGTAGGGAGCAGTAGGGTGGAGGGGTTCTCCTCTGCCTACTGCGCGGTTTTGCACCGAGAGAGAAGAGGGAACGGGACCGAGGGTGGTCGGCCGAGGTGGACGACGGGGGTTAGGGGTGGCTGCGCGCGCGGGAGAGAGAGGGGTAAGGGTGGAGGGAGCGCCTGGGGAGAGGAGTTGTCCATGGTGGGGCCAGATGGGACAGGAGAGAGGGAGGGGTTGCTAGTTTTCTAGGTGGGCAAGATCTTGCATGATCTCTCGTGTCCCTCCTCTTTGTAGTGTGTTAGAGCGTGCGTGCGGGCTAGGGGTGGTGCATGGTGGTAGTTGGGGTGGTCCAGCAGCGTGTCAAGGCCGGGGAGAGAGAGTGGCACGAGCAGGGAAGAGGGAGGGGGTTTTGGGGTGATCTAGATTAGTGTTAGTGAGGTGGCCACTTTGGGGACTTGCCATTTCGGGTTAGGGCCACAAATGGCAGAGGTAAGGGTTCAAGGTGGTAGAGGGTGACTTGGTGATCAAGCTTAGGCCATGGTTGATCCTTGGATAACAGCCAGATGCTCACAAGGGCCAACCAAACTTGGAATAAAAATAAGGGTGTCATTCCTTAAGTGATCACTAGAGAGGAAAGCACCTACATGAAAGAGGCTAGGGCTAGGGGGTTTACCAAGACTAAGGGGTGGTTCACAGGTACTGGTAGCCTAGTACCACTTGGTACTCTTGCATTGTAGGGAAGGTGAAGGATTTACTCAAACCATGGCTCCAGGTTGGAGGAAAATTAGTTTTTCCAAGACTTAGCCAATTTATGGGTTGGTGAACCAATGGTGGTCATGCAAGCATGTTGACTAGCAAACAGTACTACCAAAACAACACAAGTGATGAAACAATTCTAAAAGGCCAGGCATATAAGAACACAAGTAGGAAATTTTTATTTCCCCCTACTTTCTAGCTTCCTAACCCTCAACAAACATGGATGCAGAAAAATCGGATGTTACATTTGCCAAGGTGATTTGATTTGAGTGGTTTTTGCAAAATGGTGATCTTAGTACATGAAGTTGATTCAATTTTGAATTGTCCTTTAAATACATTTGAAAATAGTTTATGTGAGTTCGTAAAGTGGGCTTCGGTTCACTTGTACTTGGTCTAGCAAGGGGTGAAAAGAAATGGAAATGTTTCTGTTAGAAATTCTTCACTAGGAACTCACAAAGTGGCCTAGTGGTTGATTTTGGTCAAAATGACCATTTGCTTATTTGATTCTTATTTGATTTCTTTTTCTTTGGATTTTGTTTGTAAATGGCCTAGATGATGTAGTATTCATCTCTAAACCATTTTTTATCATTTGTAGCAAACACACATGGCAATTTCACTCAATCATACACTAATGCAATTCACACATGCACTCATATTCAATTTAGTTATAAAAGTTTTTGTTAACCCTAAACTTGGGTGATTAGAACTTGATAATCTTGATTAGTATTTTTGGGGTGTTACAAACCTTCCCTCCTTAAACAAAATCTTGCCCCGAGATTTAAGAAAAACTAGGAACTAAAGAGATTTGGAAACTCAGTCCTAATGTATCTTCTCGCTCCCAAGTAGCTTCTTCTTCAGTATGGTTGCTCCACTGGATCTTGAGAAACTTGATACTCCGGGTCCTGGTGGTTCTGAAGGCTTTTTCCAAAATACGAATGGGTACTTCCCAATAGGTTAGATCCTTGTTGATATCTATTGCTCGGTGATCTATGTTCTTGAACACTTCGGTCTTCTCCGGAACTTCTAGGCATTTGCGAAGTAACGAGATATGGAACACATTATGTATGGATGACATCTCTTTCGGCAGTTCTAGTTGATATGATACTTCTCCTCGGTGATTCAAAATCTTTAAGGGTCCAATATATCTAGGAGCTAACTTCCCTTTCAGTTGAAAATGTTGCATTCCTTTCAAGGGTGATACTTTGAGATACACAAAATCGCCGACATTAAAGGTCAGGTCTCGACGTCTCTTGTCAGCATAACTCTTCTGTCTGGATTGGGCGGTCTTGAGGTGTTCATGGACTTTGTGAACATTCTCTTTAGCTTCTCGTACGATGTCGGGTCCGAAAATCTGACTCTCTCCTACTTGCGACCAATTCAAGGGGGTATGGCACTACCTTCCATAAAGAAATTCAAATGGGGCCATTTGCAAACTGTCTTGATAACTGTTGTTGTATGATAATTCTGCGAAAGGCAGACAATCTTCCCATTTTGATCCATATTCTAGCACACAAGCTCTCAACATATCTTCCAAATTTTGGTTGACTCTTTCAGTTTGTCCGTTGGTCTGCGGGTGATAAGCTGTGCTGAAGTTCAGCTTAGTTCCCTATCCTTCTTGGACTTTCTACCAAAATCTTGAGGTAAACTGGGTTCCTCGATTCGACACTATGGTCTTAGGGGTTCCATGCAAACTAGCGATTCTAGCAATGTACAGCTCTACTAGCTTCGAACTCTGGTAGGTGGTCTTGACAGGTATAAAATGGGCTACCTTGGATAGTCTATCCACTATGACCCAAATAGAGTCATTTCCCCTACTAGAAGTAGGCAAACCGGTGATGAAATCCATTCTGACAGAATCCCATTTCCATTCTAGAATCTGCAATGGTTGCAAAAGTCCTGCAGGTCGGTGATGTTCTGCTTTGACTCTCTGACAGATATCACACTTGTCTATATAGCTTCCGATTTCTCTCTTCATCTTGTGCCACCAAAAATTGCTCCTTCAAATCCTGATACATCTCTGTTCCTCTAGGATGGATAGAATAAAGAGTATCATGAGCTTCCTGCATGATGACTTGTTTTAACTCGGAATCTGCTGGCACACCGATACGTCCTTTGTACCACAAAACTCCTTCTTCATCTTCGGTGAATCTGGGTACCTTCCCTGTACCGATACGATGCTTGATTCCGTCGATACTTGCATTTCCTAGCTGTGCCTCCTTGATCTGACTGTTCAAAGTGGGTTGAAGTTCAATGCTAGCTAAAAATCATTTGCTAACTAGCTCCATTCTAAACTATTCCAACTCTTCATGCAAACTTGGTTGGGCTTCTTTAATCATGGTGTTTAATCTACACGGCAATCTGCTAAGAGCATCCGCTACCACATTGGCTTTGTCGGGGTGATAGTGAATGTCAAGGTCATAATCCTTGATTAACTCTATCCATCTCCTTTGCCTCATATTCAGCTCCTTCTGTGTGAAAATATACTTCAGACTCTTGTGATCCGAATAAATCTCACAGTGATTACCCATAAGGTAATGACGCCATGTCTTCAAGGCTAAAACTACAGCTGCTAGTTCTATGTCATGGGTAGGGTAGTTTTGCTCATGCTGCTTCAGTTGTCAAGACAGTAAGGATATAACTTTGCCTTCTTGCATCAACATACATCCGAGACCAATCTTGGATGCATCACAATACACATCAAAAGGCTTCTTGATATCCGGCATAATCAAGATTGGGGCTGAAATCAATCTCTTCTTGAGCTCTTGAAAACTTGCTTCACATTTATCCGTCCATTCAAACTTCTTATCTTTCTTCAATAGTTGGGTCATCGGTCTTGCGATGCTCGAAAATCCTTCAACGAACTTGCGGTAATATCCCGCTAATCCAAGAAATGCACGGACTTGGGTTTGAGTGGTTGGGGCTTTCCATTCTTCAACATCTTTGATCTCGGTGGGATCGACAGCGACTCCTCCTGCCGACACAATATGTCCTAGGAATCCTACTTGCTTTAACCAGAACTCACATTTGCTAAACTTGGCATACAACTGATGTTCTCTAAGGGTTCCAAGGATGGTCCTCAGGTGTAGCTTATGGTCTTCTTCTGACTTGGAATAGATCAGAATATCGTCGATAAAAACAACGACAAACTTATCCAGGAAGTTCATAAAAATCTTATTCATGAGATTCATGAAATAAGCGGGGGCATTGGTTAATCCAAAAGACATGACCG
This sequence comes from Avena insularis, assembly GCA_023614405.1. Classification (NCBI taxonomy): domain Eukaryota; kingdom Viridiplantae; phylum Streptophyta; class Magnoliopsida; order Poales; family Poaceae; genus Avena; species Avena insularis. Next base: position 255,634,785 of record CM042690.1, on the reverse strand, counting down.
TATACTCATACAATCCATATCTGGTGGTAAAGTCAGTCTTTGGAATATCCGTTGCACGAATCTTGAGTTGATGATAACCAGTTCTAAGATCAATCTTAGAAAACACTCTGGCACCAGTCAACGAGTCAAACAGATCCTCTATCTTCGGCAGTGGGTACTTGTTCTTGATGGTGACATCATTCAGCTTCCGGTAATCCGTGGACAAACGGTTACCTCCATCTTTCTTATCCACAAACAATATAGGCAACCTCTATGGCGATGCGCTTGGTTGAATCAGACCTTTCTCCAACATAGCATCAAGTTGTTTCTTCAGCTCCACTAATTCAGATGGGTTCATAGTATAAGGTCTCTAAGCTATGGGTCCAGTTCCAGGAATTAGTTCAATGATGAACTCGATATCCTGATCTAGGGGCATACCAGGGAATTCATCTGGGAATACGTCGGGGTATTCATAGACTACCCTGACTTGGTCTAGGGTTGGTTGGGATAGACTCTTGTTTCATTTGAATTGACGGGGCAGTGTCTCAGATACATGCTCTACTGATACTCCAGAACTACTGGTCATGGTTATTGCTTTCTTGGCACAGTCAATTAATCCTTTATGTTTCAACATCCAATCCATTCATAGTAGTATTTCCAAACCTTTGGTTCCAAGTACTATTAGATTAGCATAAAAATCTATCCCATTGATTCCGATAGGTACATCCTTGCAAATTTTTCTAGCTTTGGTGGTTGAATCAGGTATTTGAACTATCATAACATGCTTCAATTTTGTTGGTTGAATCTTACTAGTGTAGGCAAATTCTTCTGTAACAAACAAGTGCGATGCCCCAGAATCAGACAACACTCTTGCAAGTACTGAGTTAACAGAAAACATACCCAGCATGACATCTAGCGCTTCCTGAGCTTCTTCAGCATTCATGTGGACAGACGACCGTTGCGGTTTAGCGAGTTCCCTGGGGCAAATCTCCTTCCAGGTTGAACACGGCGTTGCTACTGAGCGGGTGCATTCACATTGCTGGCTGCTGCAAGATTCTTGGGGCACTCATTGGAGTAGTGACCCTTGACTCCACATTCAAAGCAAGTAATCTGGGACTTGTATTTTCCTACAACTGGCACAACACTGCTTCCAGTCCTTGGGGCTGTATTGTTGTTGTTCTTGTTGTTGGAATTGGGCGGTGCACGGTTGAAGTTATTGGAGTTGCCGGGGTTGTTGTTGTAGTTTCCTCCAGACTTCAGGTTTCCTTCGCTACGATTGGGATAGTTTACATGGGACATAGGGGGTCTGTTGTTTCATGGGGCATATCCTGAAGACGGGTTAGGGTGATACTTCTGAGTATGGTGGGATCTAGGATGGTGCATCATCCTACGCTTGTGATTGTCATTGGCCTGGTTGATCTTCCCTTCCATCTGAATGGCAGAATCTACTAGCTCTTCTAAATCTGCAAAATGGATGTTGACTAACACAGTCTGCATCTCATCATGCAATCCATTCAGGAACCTTTCCTTCTTCTTTGCTTTGGTGTTAATCTCATCAGGGGCATATCTAGCTAGGGACAGAAATTTGTCACGGTACTCAACTACCGTCATCCTTCCTTGCTTTAGTTCCCTGAACTCATCCCTCATCCTGGTGACCAAACCTTGGGGCACATGGGTCCGGCTGAACTTCAACTTGAATGCTTCCCAAGTCATCATCTGACCTTCGTTCATGGTACGGGTGCTATTCCACCAGGCTCTTGCATCTCCTGCCAGATAATGGGTGGCAAACAGTACTTTTTCATTGGCTTCAACTCCTGCGACCTCCAGGTTGTTCTCCATGGTTTGCAGCTAGTCATCAGCATCTAAGGGATCCTCAGACTTGCTAAAGATAGGTGCGTTGGTATTCTAAAAGTTCTTGAGCTTGGATCCATGGTGATCCTGGTTTCAGTGACCTTGATTATTGTGGGCCATATGAGCTATCTGTTGAAGAGTGGCTAGGTTGGCTTGGCGTTCGGCTCTACTAGCTTCACGGTCGGAAACTAGCATTTGCAGAATCTGCAGCATTGGGTCCTGAGATGAACTGCTTCCTCTAGGATTTCCACGAGTCATCTGAAGATTGAGATATATGATGAGATAAGAGGGAAATCTCTAAGGTTCATGGTTTTGTTTCAAAAGCTTTAAACTTTGAGTTTGACTCAGGTTTTGCAAACTAACAACTTCTTCTCATTCATTCATTCAAAGCACACCATACAAACACACACCCCAACACAAATAGAAAGCAGATGGTTTTAAGAACCATTCTATGAAACTACGATACAATGGGACCGGTACAACTCACTCCTATGGTAGTGCTCAAGTGCATCTAATCATCATCAATGAAGTCGGAATCATCATCCTCAGTGTGGAACTCCATGGCATCATCCTCTAGGTAGTCGTTGTCATCACTGAGGAAAGAGTAAAGATCTCCCTGGATATCTTCACCTTCCTCATCCTTCGCTTCAAGATGGATTTCCTGTTCATGGATGGATTTCTCGAGAGTGGCCACCTTCTTGCGAAGATGATCGATGGTGTGATCCTTATTGTCGCATTGACGATAAAGTGATCAGCGCTCCTTGGCGAGAATGGCGAGGGTCTGGTCCTTCTTGACTACAATGGCATGGTTGTGGTTGGCGAAGGCACGGGCATTGTCCAACTCCTTCTGCCTATCATACAGCATGAAATCAAAATTGTCCACCTGGTGCTTCAGCTCCTGTTGTCCTAGCATCTCCAAGGGCATTCCCATAGAATCACGCCTTGCGTAGTGAGCAAAGTGAGTTCCCTGGATCTGGTTGATGTTTTTCCCACACAGACGGGCAAGAGCTTCATGCATAGCCCTGGCTAATCCATCTAGCCAGTTGTTCTCAAGCAAGGTGAATTGGATCCTCTCTGAAGTGGGTGCTTCCATCTTGCCTCTGAGATCTGCAACTATCAGCCATTGTAGATATCCCCCTATGTGATCGTTGAGTTGGGCCCCGAAGAATTTTGGATGCGGGTGCTAAAGATACCCTGACAGTGCATCTAGATCCCTATCAAATATCAGTTGGCCTCTGTTGCCCAACTGGTAGAACTTGCAATACTGGACTTCCATCTATAAGAATTTAGGGTGAGTAAGTTAGTGAGGTGATGAGGTGTGTCAAATTTTATGTAGGAATGCAAGAATTTTTGAGGAACATGACTTGTATTTGAAAGAATCAAGGATAAGAGTGGGCATAGGATTTCATAAATACTCACTTCTTTTGTTTTAAAACTAAGTTTTTGTTCGGATGTCCATTCTAACTAGGGTCTCCTATGGTCAGGATGGCTCTGATACCAACTTGTCAACACCTAATTTTTTAATCCCAGATGCCTGTTATGCCATACCTCGCAATCCTAGGATTACCATTTTTGCAAGACATAGCAGAATTGGTACCATAGTACATCATCCATTACAAACCATAATAAGGTCTTACAAATAAAGGATCTCATGATCCAGTCTTAATACAAATCAAGCAGCAGAAAATAAACTTAGTAGGGGCTCCATCTTCAGGGTCACATGCAATGCTGATGATGGGATATGATCCTAGTTGTCGTAGACCTCCAGCTGTCCATAATCCAGGTAGTCCTCCTCATAGTCTGGCCACGGGAATAGCCAGGGACAAAGCCATGAGTACTCTTTAAGTACTCGCAAACTATCACTAACAAGTAAGGTAGTTCTAGTAGGAATCTTAAGCTCTAGGTTTATTTGCAAAAAGGCAGGTTTATCTCAAACTGAGTTTAGAAGTAAAGAAAACTAAGTTAATGTACTAAATCACTTAAGTGGGAACCTAATTTTTCATGTTAACAACCCTATTGTGGTCAAGTCAAATTCATAGTTCAATTCACAAGTCATTTTGAAAACAGCTGACAACAGAACAGTATGGCCACTCCAACTGTCCATGACCACGGACGCGGCTATTCGAATAGTTTAACACTCTACAGAGGTGGTACACTTTCACCACAAATTTCGATACATCCGTCAGGGACAACCCTGAATCATCATACTTAGTATGCGGATAATCAATCATAACCTTTCAATTACACACTCTAGTATAGGCACCTCCCTTATGAGCTTGGCCTCCCAGCCATGGCCATCTGTCATCCTGGGCACTGCATAGGTGGACATTCACACTCACGAGGTAGCCTTAGCTCAACCTCTTCTGCGAGGGAACCCATACTAAGGCATATAAACTTCTAGGTAAGCCCTACCCAATTCAGGTATTGTGGTTTTACGGTAAAAATGGAATGATATCGCATCCGAACCCAACCATCAGTTTTTATAAAGGGCTAAGGCTCATGCCTCAACATTTTCATCATCAAATCCTTTTGTGTTTCTCAACACATGTCAAAACATTTCAATAGAATGAATCCTCATTCCAAGGTTTTCATAATCATTTTCACCAAGTATTCCCATCTAAAGTGATCAACTTTTATTCTTAGCACTAGCCACTAAAGTTGAGGGTATTCACTAATGAGGGTGCTAATCAAGGGTAACTATCCAACTCTAATCTCATGCCTTGGGATGACATCTAAGTATAACTAGTTAGGCCTAGTTGTATACTCTTTATGGTATCTATCCTATTTTTCCAATACTCACAAAGCACTAACTAAAAGTAAAGAACTTTGGTAAAGTAAAACAATAAAGCTTGCAAGTAAAACTTGGGATTGGTATAATCAAAGTTGTATAACCAAAGCATGCCTAATTCATCTTGCATAGGTTATCAAGTTTGCAAGTGTTAGCTTGCATAGTTCTAGCTTGCATAGTTAAGAAACTTGCAAGTGTTAGCTTGTCTTGAGTAGTGCAGTGGTTGAAGTTTTCTTCTTCTTCTTGGTAGTACTCCTCCTCCTCGTATCCCGGGTCGGTACTATCGTCTATAAATGAATACAGGGTACACAATCACCAAACAATACTTAACTATTTCTATTTAGCAAACTAAGGTTCACACTTGATGATTTAGCATCATCACAATCATCACATGAAATAAAGACTTAATCTTGTTTATCTTATTTTAGAAAAGTAATTTCTACTCATTGAAAATACTTAAGATTTAATATTCTCCAATTAAAATATGGGATCATATTGACACATGTCATCACCACATATTCTAATACATGGGAATGTGATTTACAGTGGTGGTCATATTTTATAAAGTTTAAGATTATCTTTTAATAGAATTAAAGTGACTAGAAATGCCTAGATAGCATTATTTTGGTACTAGTCCAATGTCACTGCATGTAAACCTAAATATTTTTACATATTCAGATAGATCTTGTCAAATGTGATTTTTGAGAGTTGGAATCAACTCAAAAGCATTTATGGTTGATTTTTGAAAATGTTTGAAGTTGGAAAAGTCTCTGTCTTGTTATTTATGGTATAGGTGATCTATAATTTCAAATGGTTTGAATCCAACGGGCTTGAATAGATATTTTGAATACCTTTCTAACAAAATTGGAATCATGCAATTTGGTTCAATGAATCTCTTTGAATTGATTTTTGAATCTACTGAAAGAATCTGGTTTTAACTAAATTGGAAAAATTCTATTTGAAATCACTAGGCTCTGTGCGGGAAAGCAAACGGGCTGGCCCAATTGCACTGCGCTGGTGCAGCGGGCTGCTGACAGGGGGGTCCCACTAGTCAGTGGCTCATCTAACCCGAAACAGTATGTTTCAATCTAGGTCCTACGATTAGAATGCGATCTAACGGCTGAGGTTCATCTCCTACGTCGAACAGCTCCGGCGAGGACTGAACCCTAACACGGCGGTGGGGGTCATGTGAGGCTCACCAGGGCACCAGCTAGGGTCGGCGATGGGGGCGAATGACGTGGTAGACGGCGGCGGTTTGAACAGTGGTCGCGGCGGCTCCTAGGAAGGCTCCAATCAACGACTCCTCTTCTCCTCTGCAGCGGCGGACTCCGGCCAAATTCCGGCGATGCGGTGCTCGCCTTGCTCCGGGGAGAGGTGTGGGAGGTTCTATGAGGAGTGGGGAGTGAGATGGTGTGGTGAATTGAGGCGGAGGGGGCCTCTATTTATACACCGGTGAGAGGGACATTGCAGCATGGGCTGGCTTCTCCGGCGATAGTGGTACAGCGAGCTATTGGCGTGGCTGAGGGTAGGGGGAGACGCGGTGTTTCCTGGCGGTCGTCACAGGCTTAAAGGCACGGCACAGGGCGGTCAAGAATGGTCGGGCGTGGGTAGTGCTCTGCGCGGAACTGGCGGTGTTCCAGACGGCGCACGGGGGCTACGGGTCGCGCGGCGGCGAACGGGGATGTCTGGGAGCTAGCTGGTGTCACATTGAGTGTGTGCACGCGCAGAGAGGGCGAGGCGCGGGGTGTGCGAGCTAGCCTGCGGTCGAGGGCTAGACAGGGAGTTGCGGTGGACGGTGGCCTGCCTCCTGGACATCATGGACGAGGGCGGCGCGGTCTGTGGCGAGTTGTCCATGGTCGTCCGGCGTGGCAAGCTTCGGGCAGCATTGCACTGGCGCAATGGCAAAGGGGGAAGGCTGTTCACTATGTTGCTAGGTGCTGGGGGAGACAGGTGAGTGAAATGGGGGAAAATGGTCGAGTGATCACTGCTCCAAACAGTGGAGTTAGGCAGGGTTTAATCTGTGTCTGCAATGTGTTTGACCAAATGGCCGCATGAAGTTAAGTTTGAAATTTTTGAATGAAATTTGGTGAGTGTTTTGATCTTATGCTTGGTAGTCTCTGGTTGCTTGGGTTTGCCAAGGTGATTTGATTTGAGTGGTTTTTGCAACATGGCGATCTTAGTACATGAACTTGATTCAATTTTGAATTGTCCTTTAAATACATTTGAAAATATTTTCTGTGAGTTTGTAAAGTGGCTTGGGTTCACTGGTACTTGGTCTAGCAAGGGGTGAAAAGAAATGGAAATATTTCTGTTAGAAATTCTTCACTAGGAACTCACAAAGTGGCCTAGTGGTTTATTTTGGTCAAAATGACCATTTGCTTATTTGATTCATATTTGATTTCTTTTTCTTTGGATTTTGTTTGTAATTGGCCTAGATGATGTAGTATTCATCTCTAAACCATTTTTTATCATTTGTAGCAAACACACATGGCAATTTCACTCAATCATACACTAATTCAATTCACACATGCACTCATATTCAATTTAGTAATAAAAGTTTTTGTTAACCCTAAACTTGGGTGATTAGAACTTGATAATCTTGATTAGTATTTTTGGGGTGTTACAGTTTTTCATAGAGTTGGTTCTTGGAACCGCTCCTATTTCCAAGAGACCCTATCGTATGCCTCCTCATGAGCTAGTGGAGTTGAAGAACCAAATAGACGAGTTGGAGATGAAAGGGTACATTCATCCCAACACTTCCTCTTGGGGATGTCGTACCATCTTTGTTAAGAAGCGGGATACCAATATACCATGTCTAGTTGTTCATTATCGCCCACTCAATGCTATGACTATCAAGAACAAATATCATTTCCCTAGGATCAATGATCTTTTTGATCAGTTAAGTGGTACCACCATATTTTCCAAGATGGATTTGAGGTCAGGGTATCCCCAAATTAAGATCCGAAAGGAAGACATTCCAAAGACTACATTTACTACTGGTCTTTACGAGTACATCTCATGTCCTTTGGTCTTATGAATGCTCCATCCACTTTTATGTGGCTTATGAACTATGTCTTCATGGAGTTTCTCGATAAGTTTGTTGTGGTCTAGATCGATGATATTCTGGTCTTTTCCAAGAGTGAAGAAGAATGGTGTTGACAAAACTTTGACAACATCATCTCTATGCCAAGTTCTCCAAATGTCAGTTTTGGTTACAAGAACTCATATTCTTGGTCATGTTGTTTCTGTAAAAGGGGTTGTTGTTATTCCAAACAAAGTTCAATCTATTTTTGACTGGAAAGCTCCTAAGTCCGTAAAGGATGTCCGAAGGTTCCTCAGATTGTCTAGTTATTACCGCCGATTCAACGAGAACATCTCTAAGATTTCCAAGCCAATGACTGATCTTCTTAAGAAGTATAAGAAGTGTGAATGGTCTGAAAAGGTTGAAGAAAGCTTCCAGTTTTTAAAAACCAAGACAACGACTACTCTGGTGCTAGGTCTTCCAGACACCAACAAAGACTTCATCATCTTCTGTGATGCTTCCCACCAAGGTCTCGAATGTGTGTTGATCCAAGATGGTCATGTGCTGGCTTATTCCTCTCGATAGTATAAATCACATGAGAACAATTATCCAACACATCATCTCAGGCTTGCAGCAGTTGTTTGTGCTCTTAAGCAATGGTGACATTACCTTATTGGTAGTCGTTGTGAGTTATATTCGGATCATCGGAGTATGAAATATCTCCTCACACAACCTGATCTGAACCTCAACTAAATAAGATGGTGGGAACTCATCAAATACTATGACTTGGGTCTCAAATATCAACCCGACAAAGCTAATGTCATTGTTGATGCGCTAAGTCGGATGTATTACTACAATAACCTGTTGCTCAAACAAGCTCAACCTTCTCTTCATGAGGAATTTTCCTGACTGAACCTTGAAATTGTTCCTCGTGGATCCTTTGCCAATCTTGAGGTGAAGTCAACTCTTGAGGATCAAATCAAAGCTGCTTAGAAGCAAGATCCTGAAATTGACACGATCAATAAGGGCATTGCTAGCGGAGTTGCTAAATGTTTCTCTGTTAATGAACAAGGTGTCCTTCATTTTGGTACACGTCTGGTAGTGCCAAATGGAAAGGACATGAAGCAGATAATTCTCCAAGGGGTTCACGAATCACCTCTTTCCATTCACCCCGGAGGTACCAAGATGTATCAGGATCTTCGTCAAAGATTCTGGTGGTTTGGTATGAAGCAAGATATCGCTTGTTTCATGGCTGAATGTGACATTTGCTGTCGTGTCAAGGCTGAACACCAAAGACCCGCTGGTCTCCTACAACCGTACTATATTCCTGAGTGGAAATGGGATGAAGTTGGTATGGATTTTATCACTAGTCTTCCTAAGACTCAAAAAGGAAATGATGCTATCTAGGTAATCATCGATTATTTGTCCAAGGTTGATCACTTCCTACCTGTTCTGGAGAGAATTATAGCTAGTAAATTAGCATATTTATACATCTACCGGATAGTTGTCCTTCATGGAATTCTAAAGAAAAGTGTCTCTAAATGAGGGAGTTTGTTTACTTTGAAGTTCTGGACAAGTCTCCAACAAGCTATGGGAACTCGCATATCCTTCAGTACAACTTATCATCCTAGGAGCAATGGTCAGACCAAAAGGGTGAATCAAATTCTTGAAGACATGAGAACAAGGCAATAGCCTAGTGGTTGGGTCGCAGTTGGTGCATCCCAACGACCGGAGTTCGATCCCTATCAGGGACAAATTTCCGGAATTCTCATGTCGACCCGCTTCTACTATACCAAAAAAGTTTCTAGTTCCTCCTAGCACTATTTCATCAAATTCTTGAAGACATGCTCAGAGCATGTGGCATATCTGTTGGCAAGAATTGGGAGAAATGCCTTGCTTTTGCTGAATTCTCCTACATCAATAGTTAATAGTCCAATATAGACATGACACCCTTCCAATTCCTATATGGAAGAACATGTCGTACTCCTCTGAACTGGTATGAAACCGGCAAAAGGAAGTTCTTCATACCGGATATGATTAAGGAAGCAGAAGATCAAGTTCATATCATATGAGATCATTTGAAAACTCCTCAGTCTCGCTAGAAGAGTTATCATGATCGTCACCATCAACATGTTGAATATGAAGTTGGTGATTAAGCTTCTCTTCGGGTCACTCCTTAAAGGGTGTCCATCGCTTTGGTATCAAAGGCAAACTGGCTCCTCGCTATGTTGGTCCTTTCCGTGTTCTATCCAAGCAAGGTAAACTCGCATATCAATTGGAGCTGCCTGCAAAATTCCCCGAGGTACATGATATCTTCCATGTGTCTCAACTAAAGTGTTGCTTCAAAGACCCTATTCAGGGTGTTAATCACCAGACTCTTGACCTTCAAGAGGATCTGACTTATCGATAGTATCCTATTTGTATCCTTGATGAAGTTGAGCGCAAGATTTGTCATTAAATCTTAAGTTTCTGAAATTTGAGTGGTCTCATCACTTTAAGGACGAAGCAACCTAGGAACGAGTAGATCATCTTTGATCTGAGTACCTGCCTTCTTTTCTAAAACTTAGGAATCTCGGGACGAGATTCTTGTAAGGGGGTGGAGCTATAACAACCCAAGTTTGTAATAAATGTATTTAGTACTTAAGATCATTGCATGTATGCATTACACTTGCATCTTGTTATAAATCAAGAGATTAATTAAACCTTAACGCACTATTTCACCCCTTTCGTCTACCCTCTCTGAAAATGGGTTTATTTTGAAAGCTCTAAAAATGTTCTGCCCAGGTTTTGGAAACAAAGCTTAGAATTGGTTCTAGGAAGATGTTTTAGGATGGTTTTGGTTTTTGAAAATATTATAAATAGAGTTGACTTTGAATTGAAATAGAAAAGATGAAAATAGAAAAAGAAAAAGGTTTTCTTGAAAAATAGCAAACCTAGCTACCTAGGCCCTCTCTCTCCCTAGGCCTTCTTGCAGCCCAGCATCGGCCCAATCTAGCCCATCTAGGCCCAGAAGTCGGCCCCGTACCGCTTTAGAGATTATGTCCCACATCGTCTTCGATGACGACGGGGAAGCATCTCCGTGTCCATGGCGCTACCGTCCGCCACCGGAGCCACGCCAAGTTTCACGCCGCTGCGCGCCATCGCCTATAAGAAGCCCGGCCTCCGTGGTGGAGAAGTCCTTGATGCCACCCCCTCTCCCCATCCTCTCCCACCATGGCAAACGAACCCTAGCTCGTGGTCACCATCGTCCCCATCGATTCCGGCCACCCTAGATCCGTCTGAGGCCACTGTTGAGTTGCCCTTGCTCTGATCGTTCATCTGAGCCATTTCTTGCTCGCGCGCCCCCAGCTGCCAGAATCGAGAGCTCCATCCGCTGCCAAAAGCCGCTGCTTGCCATCGATCTACATATCGCCTTGCCTCGCCGTCAAGCTCAACATGCTCCTGGGGAGCTCCTCATTCGTGTAGTGCTCGTTGATTCGTTCCTCATCCTCTATAGTTCCCTGCACACACGAGCCCAACCGCATCGCCACAGTAGCTTACCACCGAGGGGGTTCCGGTGACCAATCCTGAGCGGGGCTAGCACTAGCATGCTCTCATCTCCATGCAGTTCCAATGTTCCCGGCCACGTTTGCTAGGGCGCACGGGATCACTGCCGACGACCACCGTGGTGCGGTCGTGTCCATGGCGTGGCCCTGACGTGGCCACATTGTGGTAGTGATGTGGTACTGAGGTCATGCTGACATCATAGTGACATCATGTTTTCATGACGTCACACTAACACCATAATTCTTTTTTTTCTGTTTTTAATTAAATCATATATGATAGGTGGGGTCCCTCTGCAGGTTTTATTAATTTCAGAAATGATTTAAATTGGATAGATTGAATTAAATGTTTGAAAATTCATAACTAATTCATTTTAAATCATAAAAATATGTATAATATATTAAAATGCTCAGAAAATGAGCTTTACCATTTAAAAATGTAAGCATCCATGTTTATACAACTTGTAACCCTACTTTGTTTAGAGGAACACCGACACCTCCTAAGTACCATGGGTTTGATGGTTTGCCTAGTTAGGGCATTCCGAATCTATTTAAACTGATAATGTGCCTAGGGTTACTTCAATACATGTAATCTCGCATATCATCCATACTGTGTGAGCATTGCACATGCCAGGTCTTGAATGTTGTATGTCTTTCCGGTATTGCTTCTTCGTGATAGCATCTAAGCCCGAGGCTGAAGTCAACGACACCAAAGATCCACACATGTCTATTAAAAGACAAGGAAAGCGTAGCCTCTCATTCTGAACCTATGTTTTACAAAGTATCTACTTTCTCGCTATGATGCATATGATTCCAATGTGGTCTTTTGTTAGTAGCTAGAGTTACCTATTTGCTGCATAGTTTCCCTTTATAGCCTTATACACCTGATACACTGCTCCTAGCATACCTAGATATGGCATGTGAGCGTTGCTAGAACTTCTACGACCGTCGAGCTTATCCATGCTTAGTAGCTACGCCTGATCCATCCAAATGATGAATTAAAGTGCAAGAGAATCTAGCAAGGTAGGAGATAGAGATATGATCGGAGGTGAACAAGATAAGGCTTCTATGTGAGGCCACGCCTGAACAATGTGAGGCCATGTTGGCTATGGTTTTTGTAGTCTGATGCTCGCCAACACTATGAACCGTGTTCTTGCCTTTGGAACCGATACAAGCATTGTTGGGGGATACCCCCGGGTAGGGTCACGCCAGGGTATAAAGGCCGAGTTAGCTGAGGTACGACCCGGTCAAAGAAAGTGTTGGCCGGGTCATATCAAGGAAGGCCGACTTACGGAGTAACCCGGCCCAGTCGGTATCTGCCTAGCATTAATCCGGCCGGCATGAAATATATGTCGGCCATATTTTTCTACCAATTGTGCAGGTACCCTCATAGCCGGATTAGCTAGGCGCCAGCCGGGCTACCACTTGGCTTCTAAGAGAAGGAAGGAATCTCCCATTGGTCAAAAGGTGACCTCTGACCACTGTAGCGTGAGCAAAGCAAGCAGAGGGAAGGACCAGCGGGGCATGGCCGACCAAGATGATGCGGGCAGTGTCGGTGGACATAGCCCGTGTCTAGTGACGCTTAAAGGCATTGAGTACACAGAGGGTTACATCCATAGTCCGGACGAACCGTTAAAGTGAATAAAGAACCATCTAGCTTTAACCAATGGGCATATTCAGGGAATATGCCTCCACATATGCCCTAACTTTGGAACCCAGACTTGCCTATATAAGGAGCACCAGGGCCTCCATAGAGGGGGATTGATCATTTTCTCTGTCTAAGGTAGAACTCTAGAGCTTAGCTGTGGGGGGTAAGAGACCTAGTCTCCTTCTCACGAACAGCTCGAGGAGAACTTGTAACCACCATTGATAGAGCTAATACATCAACACGTGTGCGTGGAATCACCACGCTATCCCTCCCTGGATTCCCCTAGCGTACATTGGCCCCATCTTTAGCCTATCCATGGCATCTACCATGCCACCACCACGACAGTTGGCACCTCACCCCCACCGTGGGGCTAGCGGCGCTAGCAGGGGTGAAAATCCGGACGAGAAGCATCTCTGGCACCGGCGAGCACGTCGTCTCCGACCTGGTTCAGCACTTTGGAGCGCTGGACTATGTCAGCGACAACGCAGGGAGTTTCGGCAGGCGTACTCCTCCATGCAATGGTCTCTTCATCAAGCTTGGCACACACAAGATCTACGTCGGCATGGACGAGTCCTGCGTCCATCCATGGCACATCGTTGAGGGAGGCAAACCGCCTCTCAGCGCAGCTCGCGGTGTGTGTATCGCTCGCCCTGCCAGCAGTGTTGAGGTCATGATGGCCACGCCAGACGCAGGAGCAAGCAAGGAACCGGTGCTAGAACCGGAAGTCACACCAAAACAGGCAAGGTCTAGATTTCCACCACTAGAGAGGCTAGAGAATGTACTCTAGCAAGCAATAGATAGCCTAGCAATGCCGATAGCCCCTGTAGTAGATCTGGCTCAGGCACAAGATGAGTTAGAAGAAACTAGGCAGAAAATGCTAGCTGGCACGAAGAAGGTTGCAGAGTTACAGCAGTCTTTGAACATCACTCTGATGGAATATGCAAAGGCAAACCGCATAGATGGGGTGAAAATCCGAGGTAGAAACCTAATCACTGAGATTGACAAGGATTATGAACCTAGGCCGGGTCAGACAGCCACTATCGTAATAGGAGGGCTGGAGAGGTACAGTACCCCGGTGAAGAACCTCAGGGCGGCAAACGCAACTGCATCCGAGTTAGAGGGTCTAACTAGAGAGGCTCGGGAAAGGCAACAGGAGAGGGTGAAGCACTTGCTGAGGGTGGCTTGCTAGCAAAATGAAGAAATGAACAAGGCAAACCCGGCGCCACCTGGAGCATCGCACATGGTTCATTCGGCCAGAAATAACCCGGCTAAATCCGCCGGAGCCACATCATCTCTGGGTCATAACCCAAGGAGAGAACAAGTGGTAAACTCTGAGAGAAGAGACAAACAGATGGTCCCGTATGACCCGATGAGAGCTGGAAAGGGCAAAGCAGTGCAAGTTGATGAGGATCACCACAGTACCAGCCGAGGTGAAGCTAGCCGAGGTAACCGCGACCAAGGCAATGCCAGTCAAAGGAACGTTGCCAATGGCAATCCGATGACATGATCCGTGAGGCGAAGCAAACTAACTATACCTCGGCGCAAAGAATAGCAATACGCACCTCGGCAGGAGAGAAGTGCTGGCCAAGTGATACAACAACAAAATGCTCATCCGGATCAAGGGAGATATAATGATGGTTACTCGGTGATGGTCAATGATGGATACCCAACACCGGAGCACCATGTGATTGGGTCAAGGCTAGGAAGCAGAAACTTGCAGCCAGATGATGCAAGGCTGAAGCTTGACCGGATTTATAGGTCGGAAATGATCGAGGTATAGGGACCTCCGGGCCCGACATGCTTTGGACCTCGGATCATGAGGGAACCACCAGTACCGAACTTTGAATTGGCTAGAGGAACAAAGACCTGCCATGGTAGCACCAAACCAAAAGATTGACTTATTGACTATGCAACAGTAGTCAAGATTGCAACAGGGAATTTGAGATGGGCAGTGAGGTATGTGCCTCAGATGTTGGAAGGACCTGCGAGAGTTTGGCTGAACAACTTGCCACCAGTGAGTGTCAACTGTTGGTTGGATTTCGAGGAGTTATTTGTTAGCAACTTCTGAAGCACCTACAAGAGGCCCAATAGGCCACAGACGTTGGTGTTATGCCGGCAGAGACCGAATGAGCCTGACCGAGACTTTCTGACTCGGTGGTGCAACGTGCGCAACTTATGTGAGGGGGTAATTGAATCACAAGCAATTGCGTGGTTCGCCCAAGGCTATATATATGGAAGTATGTTGTGGCAAAGACTGCAGCGAGATATGCCAACAAATCTGGCTGAGACGATCCGGATCGTGGATTCGTATGCTCTAGGAGACCCAACTCAGCCCCGACTAATGTCAAGCGAGGCAAATGAGGAGTACTACAACTGAGATGGCTCCGGGTCATCAAGGAGAAGCGATTTCTGAGGAAAGAGAAGGGACGAGCGTCCGGATTATAGGTATAACTCGCAGCAGGTGGTAGCGGTAGACCGAGATCAGCGCAATGCTAGAGCCAGCCAACGCCAGAAAACTGGAGGACAGAACTGGCAGCAAAAGGGTGAAGGCAAGAAGCCCTAGACCCCGGAGCAGAAAAAGCAATGGCAGGAGCGAAAGGATTATCCGAGGTATACGTTCGAGTCTATGTTGGACCAACCTTGTAAGTTTCATACGCCAAGTCCGATTGCCCCGACGAATCATACGACCCGGTAGTGTGAGTAGATGAGGAAACTAGAACAGGGTAGTTCGGGGAATGCACAGGCACCTCGTAACGAAGCACCTCGGAATGAAGCACCTCGGCAACCATTACTCATAGGGGGAATGGACAGTAACTAATGTTGCCTCCACCTCCACCGAGGTACAAAAATCAGGAAAGAAGGGATGCGGTGCATCAAGTGAATAACAACCAGTAGCAAGACCAAGGTTACCACGCTAATGAGGGACGAAATGAGTATAGGGAGCACCACCAAAGTTACTGCGTGTTTACCACGGAAGAAACTGACCGGAAGAGCTTGCAGCACTGGCATATGGAGGTAAATGCAATAATGCCAGCAGTGGTGAGGTATATGCCTTGGTCGGATCAGGAGATAACTTGGAGTATCAAGGATCACCCAAAAATTATGCCAAATCCAGGGACTTACGCGCTAGTCCTGGATCCGATGTTCATCGGGCCAAATCTCAATGTGAGGTTTTCCAAGGTGCTAATAGACAATGGTAGTAGAATTAACATCATGTACAAGGATACCATGCATACATTGGGGATATCAGAGAATATGCTCCAAGCTACAAGGACCACTTTCCATGGCATTGTGCATGGTATCTCCTGTGAGCCTATTGGTAAGGTCCGGGTTGATGTGTTGTTTGGTACGAGGGATAACTACCGGACTAAAAATTTGGAGTTCGAAGTGGTAAACTTGGAGAGCGCCTATCACAGGTTACTCGGCATGCCCGCTTTGATCAAGTTCATGGCAAGTACTCATGTCAGCTACTTCAAGATGAAACTACCCGGACCAAGGGGAGTGATAACCGTATCAGGGGACTTCAGGCATTCGATTAAGTGCGCTTCTTGAATAGAATATGCCCGAGAGGCAATATTAAAGTGGTTATTATCTTATTCCTTGTTTATGATAAATGTTTATATTGCATGTAATTGTATTAATTTGGAAACATTAATACATGTGTGTTTAATAAACAAAAGGAAAGTTCCTAGTTATGCCTCTCTTATAAACTAGCTCATTGATTAACAAGATGGTCATGGGTATTGGATGTTGTTAATAACAAGGTCACAACATTAGTGGAATGATGTCATGAACATTCATCTGAAGTATAGCATTACGATCAAAGTCATTGTGTTTATATTGCTATAACATCTAATGAAGTAATTCTAGTCCTTAGACCATGAGATCATGTTAATCACTAACACTGGAAGAGCATCTTGATAACATCAAACGTCACACCGTGAAAGGGTGGTTATAAAGGTGGGTTCAGTACTATGAAAGTGTTATGTAGAGGCTCATGGATCAAGAGTGGGATTTTTCCATCGCGATGATGGATATATATACTCTGGGCCCTCTCGGTGATATCACATTGGTTAGCTTGCAAGCAAGTGATGAGATCACTAGAATGTTATATCACAGGAATGAGAAAAGCATACATGTCGATAACAAGATCAAACTAGGTATGGAGATACCGATGATCGAATCTCGGACATGTAATATATCGCGATACAAAGGGATTTAGTTACTAGCTTTAAAGGTTCTCATGATCACAGAAGTCATCGTTGAATGTGTAGGATTCAGTATGGATCTCCAGGTCCCGCTTCAGATTATTGATCTGAGAGGGGTCTCGATCATGTCTGCATTATTCACGAACCGTAGGTTGACACACTTAAGGGATACCGACACCATTTGGAGCAAATATGTTTCAGATAAAGATTTAAGTAAGTGCTGGAATTATTTCAATAGACACCGAAACTGTTTCGGGTGAAATTGTTGAAATTAGTTCTGCATGTAATATTGAAATGTTGCAGGGGGTTTTATGTGAATGTTTTTTAATTAAAGTAATTAAAAAAATTCTGAATAAAATTAATAAAAGAGTTTTATTAAATGAGAGAGCATTAAATTTGGAGAAATTTAATGCATTTAAAGTGGATACTTTAAAAGGGAATGTTAAGGCGCAAATTATGTGGAGGGAGTTACCACCACATGAATGAGGAGGTGAAGGGTCACCCCTTGGGCGCCGGCCATGGGGAGGGGCACCCCCTCCTCCTATAAAAGGCCCCCCTCACACGCCTTCTTCCACACACCTCCTCGTGAAGGATCTCTCTCCCCCTCTAGTATTATTCCCCCATGGTCTCGGATTAGCGAGATACATGTTCCTGATGGCTTTATCTGGAAAGGAGTTGCTGCTTCCACTGCTTTGCTAGATCAAGGGATGGAGGTTGTCGGGGTACCGGACGTGTGTGCGGTCACAGATGCACCACTGCTTTGCGGTGCTGGACTTGGTGGTGCTGGACTTGCTGGAGCTGGATCTAATGGACGTGCTGGAGCTGGACCTACTAGACCTGCTGGACTTCATCACGATCTTGAGATCGGCAAGTGTACGACTACATCATCCACGAGTTCCATCTTGTTAACAAAGCTTTGTTGTCTTTGAGGGTATGTTCTCTATGGATGTATATCCACCCGTTGCTTGGATCTAATAGATAGATCTTGGCGTATAATAGTTCCCAGCGTAGGAAATTTTTTGTTTTCTATGCTGCAAACCCTTCACTTCTGCTGGATCTAACTTAGCCGAGTCACTCATGATAGCTCAGGAAAAGAGGAGGATACAGGAAGTGGCGGCATTGGCTCAGTCTCTGCAGCAACATATGCCGGCCCTGACCAACCCGCATGGAAGTGTGTCGTTTCAAGCAACCAAGGACACTAAGAAAGTGCCAATCGATGATCAGTTCCTAGAGAGCACCGTAACCATTGGTGTCGGGTTAGGCGACAAATAGGAAAGCGAGCTTGTCAACTTCCTTCGTGAGAATCGGGATATCTTTGCTTGGTCCACGCATGATCTACAAGGTGTGCCGAGGGAGTTGGCCGAGCACTCTTTGAATGTGGGACCCGGGGCTAAGCCGGTGAGGTGACCTCTCCGCCGTTCGCTGAGGATAGGAGAAAAGTCATTGGAGATGAGATAGCTAGGCTCCTTGCAGCCGGATTTATCATGCAAGTACTTTACCCGGATTGGCTCTCTAATCCAGTGCTGGTGGAAAAGAAGAAAGATGATCCGAATGTGGCAGTGGTATGGCGTATGTGCATTGATTACACGAACCTGAATAAGGCATGTCCAAAAGATCCATTCCCACTTCCAAGGATTGATCAGGTCATAGATTCAACTGCGGGGTGTGAGCTATTGTCGTTCATAGATGCATATTCTAGTTTCCACCAGATACCCCTGAATCCGGATGATCAAATAAAAACTACGTTTATTACCCCATACGGGGCTTATTGCTACCGCACTATGTCGTTCGGATTACGTAATGGAGGAGCAACGTACCAGCGATGCATGCAGAAGTGTTTACATGACCAAATAGGTTGGAATGTACAAGTCTATGTGGATGATGTTGTGATAAAAACTAAGGAAAGCAATACGCTCCTTGATGATATCCGGCAGACATTCGCAAACCTAAGACGGTTCTGGATGAAGCTTAACCCGAAAAAATGCACTTTTGGTGTGCCTGCGGGGAAATTACTTGGTTTTCTTGTGTCCAGCCAAGGTATTGAGGCTAACCCGACGAAAATTCGGGCTATAGAGAGAATGGAACTGCCAAAGTGCCTTAACGATGTGCAGAAGTTCACTGGTTACCTGGCATCGGTAAGCTGGTTCGTATGTCGGCTGGGAGAGAAGGCCTTGCCCCTCTACTAGTTAATGAAAAAGGTAGATAAATTTACGTGGACACCGCAAGCGGATAGCGCGTTTCGAAAAGATGTTGTCCACTTCACCAATATTAGCCGCACCACTACCCAAGGAGCCAATGTTGCTCTATGTAGCCGCGACCAACCGAGTCGTAAGTGCAGTAATTGTAGTGGAGCGTGAAGAGGAAGGAAAATTGGTGCAAATGTCGGTGTATTACTTAAGCGAGGTATTGTTGACCTCAAAACAGAATTACCCTCACTACCAAAAAATGGCGTATGGCGTGTATATGTCGGCCAAGAAACTCAAACACTACTTTGAGGAACACCCCATCAAAGTAATATGTGAGGCGCCCATATCAGAAATTATGAGCAACAAAGATGCTAGCGGCCGGATAGCAAAATGGGCAATTGAGATGGCTCCATATGCACCACAGTTCGACAGAAGAGATGCGATCAAATCGTAGGTTGTGGCGGATTTCTTTGTGGATTGGGTCGAGATGTAGTATGAACCACCTCTGTCGGACTCCAATTATTGGCGAATGCACTTTGACGGATCGAAGGTGAAAGAAGGACTGGGCACCGGAGTAGTACTTACCTCGCCCAAGAAATATCAGTTGAAGTATGTCCTCCAAATCCATTTCAGCACCTTGAATAATGTTGCGGAATATGAGGCACTTGTGCATGGGCTCAAAGTGGCAAAAGAAGTAGGGATCGTCGGATACATTGCTTTGAAGACTCGGACTTGGTGGTGCAGCAAGTATCTAGTAATTGGGATGCCTTGGATGCAAACATGGCCCTTTATAGGTTTCATGTTCAGAAAATAAGCGGATTTTTTGAGGGGTGTGAGTTTCACCACGTGCCTCGGATTGAAAATGAGGCAGCCGATGTACTGTCCAAGTTGGGCTCATCCGGCAACCAATCTCGCCAAATGTTGCTTTGGAATACTTAAGGAAACCACCTATTACACCATCGCCAGAATCCAAGTCAATCTATATCCCGGCTCTCTCTGGGTCAGAAGCTACACCTATGGAAATAGATTTGGGAGGAACTTCAGCAAACCCGGGGACTGCTTCGGCGAACCTGGGGACTGTTTAGCTAAACCTGGCAGGAGTTATGTCGGTGGAGGCGATGGAAATCGATGAAGAACTTTTTCCCATCTGGCCTATACCCACTTGGGCTAAGCCAATATTTGATTTACCAAAGGAGGGAATTATGCCGGATGACGAGGTACTCTCAAGGAAAATCCAGAGAAGGGTAAAGGCATACACTATTATCAATGCCGAGTTATACAAAAGAAGTGTAACCACTGTGCTGCAGCGATGCGTTGATCCATAAGAAGGGCTTGACATACTCCGGGATATCCACCAAGGAGAATGTGGCCATCATGCATCTTCAAGAGCATTAGTGGCAAAGGATTTCCGGCATGGATTTTATTGGCCAAATGCTTTGGAACAAGCATATGATCTAGTGAGGAAATGTAATGGATGTCAGAGGTATGCCACCAAAACCCATGTACCAATATTGGAACTGAAGACCATCCCCATTACTTGGCCATTTGCAGTATGGTGCCTAGACATGGTAGGACCATTTAAGCCGGCTAAGAGAGGAATGACCCATATCTTGGTTATGGTGGACAAGTTTACCAAATGGATTGAAGTGAAGCCAATCAGGAAATGTGATGGGGAAATAGCAGTAAAGTTCCTCAAGGATATAATCTTCAGATATGGATATCCCCACAGTATCATAACTGATAATGGCACAAATTTTGCTGAAGGAGCATTTGCGAGGTTCTGCCGAGAGAAGAAGATCCGGCTAGATATTGCCTCTGTAGACCACCCCGCCTCAAACGGGCAAGTGGAAAGATCAAATGGACTAGTTTTGTTTGGGATAAAACCCCGGCTCATGGAGCCACTACAAAGATCATCGGGGTGCTGGATAGAAGAGCTACCAGCGGTACTGTGGAGTTTAAGAACAACTCCAAATCGATCAACAAGCTATACGCCATTTTTTCTGGTATATGGGGCAGAAGCTGTACTACCAGTCGACATAGAGCATGATTCACCAAGAGTAACCCAATACATAGAAGCCGAAGTGCGCGAAGCCCGGCAAAATGATGTTGATCTGCTAGAAGAAGCGAGAGAACTGGCCTTGTCCAGATCCGCCATATATCAGTAAAACCTCTAACGCTATCATATCCGGAAAGTAAACCCTCGAGTCTTCCAGGAAGGTGATCTGGTACTCTAGCTAGAGTAGCGCACTGCTGGCATGCACAAGTTATCCCCTCCATGGGAAGGACCTTTCATTGTAAGCAAAGCTTTGCACAATGATTCCTACTATCTTGTTGATGCATAGCCATAGGCTAAGAACAAGGCGGACAGGTTCGGAGAGGAATCCAAACGACCATGGAATGTAGCACTACTTCGTCCTTTTTACACCGGACAAAGAGGTGAATGTATCGGAGCTACTCGTATGTCGGTATGTATGTCGGCAATGAGTTTATTAATGAAACTTCGGCACCCCTAGCAGAAACTCGGTGACTCCCATAATAAGTGTTTTTCCTGCTTTTTATATACGTCGGCTGGGTTAGGTTGCTTACACCTTAGTCGGATTAGTAATGTGTGAGCACCAAAAACCCAACTCTTCGACTTTGTTGTTGTCCAACAAGAATTGGCTTCATGGCAAGCAAGAGAACAAGTTTGGAATTGCAAAGCACATGAAAAACGACTAAGGTAAAGAACGTAAGTGAGTCGACATTTATTATTTGGACTAACCCCTTGTTTACTTTACTCGTCTCCCGCCGGATTATTTTGAGCTAATCTCAAAGTTTCAAGTATTGTTAAGTCAATTTTTTGAACCTCGGACTCGTAAGTCAAAAAACTGAATCAAAGTAGATGCGAGCCGAGTAAAAAATTGGGGGAACAAGAAAAGGAAACTCAGGGACTTTGCCCACGATAATTCGACATTAAGAACTTAGTAGCAAACGACAATAATTGTAGCGAAACCAAACCATAGTGCTTAAGTACATCTTCACCCAACATTTTGGGGATCTGACAAATATTGTTAAGTGTTTTTCACGCTCAAGGAGCAGGAGCAGAAGCCGAATCATCGGCCGATGGAGGAGGTACTTTGGCGTTTGTGGGCAGGGCACTGGCCTCGGCTTCATCTTTAGGATCGGCCTCCTCATCTCCCGAATCTTCGGCATCATCGCCAAGTTCGGAGGCCTCGTCTTCACCTTCCTCGTCATCTGCGCCCTTAGAAACCTCGGCAACATCGGATACATCAAGATAGCTCGGCCCCTCATTCCAAGTGTGGCAGAAGGCATATTGGATGAGCTTGTTGGCTCGAGCCTTGCGATGCGCACTGCACTCCGGATCATTGGACCACTTTGACCCGGTGCACAAGCGCTCAAGCAGATTGAGGTCAAGCTCATCATACCAAGAGAGAACAAAGTGTGGCGTTGTATCAGCTCTGGCCCGTGCAGCAGATTCCCGCCACAGGTTCAGCTGAGTCTCACTCCATCAATTTTGCTATAAAAGCAGCATTTCCCTTGGGAGTAGGCTCAGTGGGCCAGAGAGAATTAAACATCCGCATTGCTGCCGGCATGATATATGCGCCATAGTTCCTCACCAGTTCCATGCGAGCAGTGAGGCTCACCAGCAGATCCTTCGTCTCGTAAGGGATTGACCCGGCGGCAGGACCTATTGGAATGCCACGTTCCTGGCGAGACCTGGTTACAGCGGCAGTAGCGAGGGAGTCACCCTCTAGGAATTTTCCTAAGAACAGAACAACAGAGGCTAGTGAGCAAGAGCACTAAATCCGGAGGAATAAGAATTGAAAAAGAGGAAGGGAACTCACGAGAAATCTGGAAAAGGAGATGATGGAGCTCGGCATGAACATTGGCGCTGCTGGCCTAGAGTCTTTCATATTTAGAGGTCACCGACGTAAGTTTTATGTCGGCTTCCTGCAATAGGTCCTTGTCCTTGGAAATTTGCATGGTCAGGCGCTCCTTTTCCTCGGCAAACTCCTGATCATCCTTATCCAGCTCGGATTTATGAAGGTCCTTAAGCCTCTGGATTTCAGCATTCAGCCGAGTAATCTCTGAGTCCTGGAGGTGCAGCCGAGAAATCTCGTCATCCTTTTTCTTTAGTTCAACTTGGTGCTTCCCTGCTTGTTCGAGAAAATGTGTCATCATATCAGGAATGGGCACGCTATCTTCAAGTGTAGCTGCAATAGTGAGTTGACCCAGCGAAACCGAGGTATAAATAGCTACCGAGTCAAGGGAAGAATGCGTAATGGCCAAGAAAGTAAGACAAGTTACCTTGGATTTCAGCCAAATTTTTGCGCATGATAATGTTTTCAGCCTCAACCTCGGCTGCATAGTTCGGATAATAAGTTAATACGGATGAAGAATATCCGTAAGGAAGGTAGATGAAAAGAACTTAAGTGAAGGGATTTACCCTTCTTCTGGTGATCCACCAACAACTTGCCATATCTGGCACGAAGATCTTTGTATGAGTCCAGCAGGCGCTGGAACTCAGCTGTTTGGCGGTTGGTGGTGATCTACAAAAATGATGCACTATTAGTTAACAGGTAAAAGGAAGTAATTCGAAGTATACAAGATTCAGGCCAAGTGAAACTTAACCCGGCTCTAGGTGTGTGGATATTCGAAGTCTACAAGATCCAGGCCAAGTGGAACTTAACCCGGCTCTAGGTATGTGGATATTCGAAGCATTCAAGATCCGGGCCAAGTGGAACTTAACCCGGCTCTAGGTGTGTGGATATTCGAAGTCTACAAGATTCGGGCCAAGTGGAACTTAACCCGACTCTAGGTATGTGGATATTCTAAGTATTCAAGATCCGGGCCAAGTGGCACTTAACCCGGCTCTAGGTGTGTGGATATTTGAAGTCTACAAGATCCGGGCCAAGTGGAACTTAACCCGGCTTTAGGTGTGTGGATATTCGAAGTCTACAAGATCTGGACCAAGTAGAACTTTACCCGGCTCTAGGTGTGTGGATATTCGAAGTATTCAAGATCTGGGCCAAGTGGAACTTAACCCGGCTCTAGGTGTGTGGATATTCAAAGTATTCAAGATCCGGGCCAAGTGGAACTTAATCCAGCTCTAGGTGTCTGGATATTCGAAGTCTACAAGATCCGGGCCAAGTGGAACTTAACCCGACTCTAAGTTTCTAGCTATTTGAAAATGCTAAGGACTTACACTAAATTCTCTAGGAGCATCCGGCCGAGTAATAAATTACTCCCTCAGAGGCTCGGGGACTAGTGGATTTATCTATAAGTATATATGTACGTAAAGCGACATAGCAGAAGAAAAGGATTACCTCCATCATTCGGCCAGCCAGAGAGATAGCCTTGGTGGCGGAATTCATCTGAGCGCTAAACTCCATCAGGCCGAACTTCTCCGGCAGATCGTCTTGCGGGTTGATGAACTCTGCATTATTCTAGTTGTCCACATATTCAATAAGCGCTGGGCTGTAGCTCTCGCCGCTAGGAAAATGCCTCATCACCAAGCCCTTGGCGTGGGCCTCTTGCCTCGTGGACTAAGCAGCTACGGGACTGGTATGCAGGACCAGTTGCTTACTGCCCTCTGATTCGGCAGCTGGAGACCCGGAAGCGGAATCCATAGCAGGCTCGGTGGCCTTCTTGATCTTGTCGGATAAGGCTGGGCGCTGGAGGAGAGCTGTAGTTGTTGAGCCGGACTAAGCGGCAGAAGCTAGCTGAAAGATGTCCTTGATGGACACTGTAGATCCAGAGGCAGTGGATTGAGGCTTTTTCTTCGAAGGCTTGGTTGCGGCTGTTGCTAATGCTGCTACTGGTCTTGGTGCTGGGACTGGTGCTATTGTTGGTGTTGCTGGTCTTGGTACTAGGACTGGTGCTACTATTGGTGCTCTTTGGTCTTGATGCTAGCGATACGGAATACTTTGGTCTTGGGTTGCTAGAATTACTAGTGTTATTGATACTGAAGAAAGTGGAGTTGAAGAAGAAATTGTTTGGGGCGGTACCGATGAAGCTAGCACCTCAGAGCTGGACGGTGGTGGTGAAGCTGAGGAACTAGGAAGATCTGGCATTGTCGTATCCTCGGCCGCTCTGCTACCCCCCACGTCGACGTTGCCCTCCTCATGACGAGGTGGGCTCTGATTAGGCACAGCTGCGGAGTCCTCGTGGATAGGACTCAACGGGCGAATGTCGTCGTCATGGGGGGAGAAGAACCGCTCTGGATCATAGAAGAAATGTTGGGTCCGCTCTGGAGAATAACCCTGGGAGCGCTGCAGAAATGAAAAAATAGCAAGTCAGAAAAAGAAAGAGAAAGAGATAAAAGATCTCAAAGGCAAATAGGAAAGGAACAATGACTTACTCATCCGAGGTTGGGGGCGCCCGAGGTTTGGGTACCCTCCGGACTGTGCTCTTGGCCGCGGGCTTGGCCGAAGCCTTGTCCCTAGATTTCTTCTGCCCCTTCTTGGGCGGTGGCGCCTCCGAAGCTGCGGCTGAGGTAGCCACGCGCTTCTGGGAAGGGGCAGGGACCGGATCACCCGTGGCGAGAGGGGGAACCTCGAGGACCTGACCGGCCGGGTTAGCTGAAGATTCGGACATAACCGGGAATGCGTAAGAGATAGGCACCGGGTCAAGTACCTCTAGAACCTCAACATCCGAGTCATCGTCATCCGGCCAATCCCTTAAAGAAGAGGCCTTACTAGAGGTACGCTTGGTGGTGTCTAGAGTAGGAAAGAACCTCTCCAAGTCAGGCTCCACCTCGTCCGGCTCAGCATGGTCCGCCAGCCACTTTCTCGCCAGCTCTTTGCCATCCTCAAGTGGTTGCTGGAGGAATCACTGAGAGCAAAAGTATCAATGGTTGGGTTAGAAAAATTGTTCGACATACCGAGAAAACCCGGAAAAAATGGCAAGAGAGGGATTTACCTTAGGAGGAGGGTTGGCCTGGGTAAAGGGTGCAAGCCCCCATTCCCAAGCCTCGGAGAACTCCTTCTCCACATTAAAGATGGCCTTGACCCGGCGGAACACCTTGGACTTATTAAGCTCAAAGGAGGAGGTCCGGTGGGGGTCGAGGGGGCCGCTCAGGTAGCAGATCTTGTGGGCACGCTTCTGAAGGGGGGAAACCCGGCTGTGGACGAAGGTGATCATGATATCCTCGCCTCGCAACTTCTCCTTGACCAGCTCCTTGATCCGGCGGTCCACCTGATTCACCAAAGCAGTGGGCCGCTTCGGGATCTTCTCCCATAGAGAGGTGTCTGGGACAACAAGCTTGAAAGGAAGGAGCCGAATCAAGTCTATGTCCATGGTATTCCGGACATAGAAGAAGGTCCGGGCCTAGCCTTTGCAGGACTCGAGGCCGGTGACCCGGGGAAAAGCAGAGTGCTTCCAGGGAGACATTGAGGCTACACCACATTGGGTTAAGTGTTTCTCGGCGGGGGTGAGGTGCTTGTCAGGGACAACATTTTTCCGCAGACCAAAGAATTTGATCTACATCTCCTTGGAGGGCCAGAGGCCGACATACCCCTCTATGCCGGAGGAAAAAGAGAGGTAATGGCATGGCGGGGAGATGGTGCGGTTGCAGTTGATAGGTGGAAATGAAATCATGGAAGAAATCAGAAATGAGCAAACCAAAGCCGCGTTGGAAATGAGAAAGAAAAACAACGTACTCCCTGGATTTGGAGAGGGGGTAATCTCTTGAGTGGTGAGGCGGCGGGCGACGCCCGCAGGGATGCGGCGCGTGGCATACATCTAGTAAATGCCGTCTTGACAGACGAAGGCACCAGCCCAGCTGCCACGCTCAGGGGCTTCCTCCCCTTCTTCTTCCTGGGAAACGACGGCGGCCTCCTCCTCTTCGGTCATGGTGAGGTCAAGATCCTCAAAGACAAAGTCAGAGAAGAGGTAACCGGCCGCGGGGAACCTAGAAGCGCATGGCCCCGTGGCGAAGAACTCGAACGGAGGCGGTGGCGGTGCTGGCGCCTTGGCAAGGAGCGATAGCGGTGGCGGTGGTGGCGTCGCAGTGGAGAAGAAGAGAGGCAGGGGAGCACGCAGAGTGGGGAACTTCCCCAAGGATGCCCCTACCCCCCTATTTAACTGCGCATCATGGGCGCGTAGTAGGATCCATTGCGGCGGCCCAATCGCACGCTGTGGCCGTGTATGCAGCAGGTCAACCAATCAAGCACAAGCCACAGCAAGGGGCATACGGAGAAGAGGATCCCGTGAAGTGATGCAATGATACAGTTAACAAGGCGCTGCCACGACGGGACGTGCGGAGCAGTTATTCCTGACATTACTACAATAACCGGCACAGTAAACTGGCGTGGCCCTTAAAATGAGGCAAAGTGATGATTACCCTCCACGTAGGACGTGGGGAAGCGTATGGGAGAAGGAAAGATGACCCGGATATGTGGGCAAAAACCCGGCCAACGAGAAATAACTCGGAAAAAGCCAAGGGAACATCAAGGCAAAGGGTCCGGATTACGGAGTAACTCGGCTAGAGAAGTGCAGACTCGGATAAGGGGAACATGTTGTGTCCTTAACAGCTGAAGTTGCTAAGACCTCACCAGCTTCAGAGACTAATGTTGGGGGATACCCCCGGGTAGGGTCACGCCGGGGTATAAAGGCCGAGTTAGCCGAGGTACGGCACGGTTAAAGCAAGTGTTGGCCGGGTCATCTCAAGGTAGACCGACTTACGGAGTAACCTGGCCCGGTGGGTATCTACCTAGCATTAATCAGGCTGGCATGAAATATATGTCGGCCATATTTGTCTACCAATTGTGCAGGTACCCGTGGCAGGTTAGCAAAGCGCCACTGGTTAGCCAGCGCCACTTGGCTTCTAAGAGAAGGAAGGAATCTCCCATTGGTCAAAAGGTGACATCTGACCACTGTAGCGTGAGCGAAGCAAGCAGAGGGAAGGACCAGCGGGGCATGGCTGACCAATATGACGCGGGCAGTGTCGGTTGACGTAGCCCGTGTCTGGTGGCGCTTAAAGGCATGGAGTACGCAGAGGGTTGCGTCCATAGTCCAGACGAACCGTTAAAGTGAATAAAGAAGCATCTAGCTTTAACCAATGGGCATATTCGGGGAATACGCCTCCACGTATGCCCTAACTTTGTAACCCGGGCTCGCCTATATAAGGAGCACTAGGGCCTCCATAGAGGGAGATCGATCATTTTCTTTGTCTAAGGTAGAACTCTAGAGCTTAGCTGTGGGGGGTAAGAGACCTAGTCTCGTTCTCACGAACAGCTCGAGGAGCACTTGTAACCACCATTGATAGAGATAATACATCAACACTTGTGCGTGGAATCACCACGCTATCCCTCCCAGGATTCCCCTAGCGTGCATTGGTCCCATCTTTAGCCTATCCATGGCATCTGCCGTGCCACCACCACGACAATCGTACAGACACACGGGGCTTGGGAACCCCTCGACTGACTAACCTTCCTAATAGATTATGTGAGTCACATACTTTGGGCTTTCCTTTTGTCATACGCATTGCAAACGTTTTCGAAAGAGGAGGAGAAGGAGGTGCATCATAACAGGTAGGGAAGCATTGACCGGGTTGCTTGGGATGGATAGAGACCCTGGTAAACCAACCTCGCCTCACATCTCTAGGGACCTGCTTCAGGATATGACCCGTTATGGCAGAACCCTCGTTAGGGTGTGACTCATGGTCTCGGTGAAATCAAGGTAAAGGTCATGGTCAATCACCCTCTGTCAGCCTTTCAAGGAAGAGGGCTAATAATATTTGGCATTAAGAGTAGGTTGGTATGTGTGGGTAAAGTTGTACACCCCTGCAGGGTTAAATCTTTTCGAAAAGCCATGTTCACGGTTATGAACGCTTGGTGACCAGATTCTAATATCATAGAGAACGTTAACTAAATGTAAAGCTTGGTGATCCATGTGTGCTTAAGGATGCTTCCTCGAGGTTTCGAGGGGGTGATCCTAGATAAGGAGTTCGGATGTTCTTGGTTATCAAGATCTGATGCTCAAGATGGAGTTGTCGCTCTCTTTCCCCTTTTAAAGTATTCTGTGTAGTCGAGCCTCTAGTTTCTCTTGTTTGCAAACAAGAATCGCTTTACACAAAATTAATCCAGAGAAAGCTTTTCTAGCTAGAGCATGTAGATACTAGGTTATCTAAGTCTTGCGGAGTACATTCTCATCCTCAGCCTTACGCCCTTGTTGTTTTTTTGCTACATATGATCTAGTTGAGACTGAAGGCGACTTCTTCATTGACATCGACGAGTAGTTGGAGTTCCTAGGTAGCAGCCTGAGGACTATGGGATGGACGTCGCTTATGTTTTTGGCCTCTTAGGCTTTTGCTAAGTTTTTTTGTGTAGAACAATATAATTTGCTTTCGCTGTTTGGTGTAATGTTGGATCTATGACCTCTGGTTTGTAATTATCCGATATCATATTCTGTTAAGAGTTTAAACTTATGATGTTGAATCCCTGCGTTCTGTGATGTTACCGAATCATATACTATGATCTTATGAGTTTGGAGTCAAGTTTATCTCAGGTGTCGGTCTGAGGTTAGTTTAACCCTAATCTCAGGGGTGTTAAAGGTTTTGGTATCAGGGCAGGAGTGCCTGTAGGAAACCCTTTTATTGGTCAATGTTGAGGCTAGAAGTTGAGAAAAAACTAATTAAAAGTTGAAAGATATCTGCAAAAACTCTGACTGGGATTCTTTTTATTCCTTCTCTGGTGTGATTCTAATGTTAGAGTTCTCTTATCCTATTTGGTTTGAAAAGGGTTTCATTCCTTACTTTTCAATTCAAACTTTTAGGATCGTGGTTTCAGTTTTTTTCTTCTAAATACTTCGTAACTGGTTGCTATTCTCAGAGTTACCAAGACATCTTAGTTATGTTTGATGTATACCATCTTAGCACCCCATTGTTATGGTTTGTAAGTCAGTTGGTTAGTGTATACTCTAGTATTCTTGGATACTACCATGCTTGATGAGATGATATGCTTTATATCAAGTATCTCCTGCCTTTGGATCCTTTGGCTGACTCCTTCTGTTTTTACAGGATGGGTGACAATTCTCCATCTCGCACTCATTCCCATGACTATGCGATGTTCCTGAAATTCTAATATTCTAAATATCATCATGAATCATGTTTCATTGTTCTAGTGAAAGCAATCGCTAATGGGTGACTAATGATAGCAACGTTCTCATACCCATCACTTAATTTAGACCCCTCAACTATAAGAATAAATGACGGTGGTGTATGCAGCCCTACGAGCCAATTATCCTGTTAGCTATTATGAAATCCAAAGGGAGGTGATATACTGTGGAAAAATGAATGCCCAAGGGGAACCGTCGGCTATAAGCATTGTCAGGTACCATGAGGCGGTGGCTGACCAAAGCATGCCCGATGGCTCACTGTCGATGCTTTACCGTAGGCAAAGATATTTCCTAACCATACCGTCAGATATCTAAAAGTGTAATTGATGCCCCTCCATGGGCTTACCACAGCGATTTGAGATTGCTGGCCATTGGATTGGGGATTGTGGAGCATCTCAACTGTCCATTTTGTCCACCGTGAGGGATAAACCCTTCTGATATTTCCCTAGCCTTGTCTCCCCATTTGTCCAGCCGCCACTACCTCCTCTTCTCCTACGTATCCTCTCGTCCTCCTCTCCTCCATCCTTCTTTGCCCCTTCTCCCCGCCGCCCCCACACGGCCAAGCTCGAGGAACCGGCTCCGCCTCCCTTGATTTCTCTCGCGCCACCGCTGATGCCATCATGTTCTCCTTCGCTAACACTGTTGGGGAGGGCTCCTCAATGCCACCAAAGTAGGGGAGGTCGCCCTGCACCTGGTAGGAGGAGCGCGAGCAAGAGAAGCTCCATGTGTCTGCATATGGAGCCTCCTCCACCATTCAGCTCTCCGCCATGGCTCCCAGCCCCGACCTCTTGGACTCACTAACCTTGCAGCAGGCCACCCAACTCGCTACTCACATCAACGCCGGGTCGTGACAATGTCGGGATGAGCGTGGCTGGTGGCCGACTGGAGGAGCACTGCCTACTGCTCGCATAGCCGCCGCACGCCATGTTGTTGCTAGGGGAGCAGCAGGTGGAGCTCCGTCCGTCCTACATGTTTCTGCATCCGTGAGATGCTCCTCGATGCCTCTGCGAATTTCTCCGTCCCATCCCTTGCAGGTGTTCAATCTCTCATAAGCTCATCTCTTTAATTGAATCCCTATATTTTTTGTATATGTGCTTATGTAGATTATTTTGTATGTATGTCTTTAAGGTGTTCGATGGAATTCTAAGAAAGCTACATGGGAAAATAAATTTCGTGCTTTGCCTTGTTGTCTACTTAAATTCGTCTGCTTTTGGAACTTAGCTCCTTTGTGTGACTCTACAATCAGACAGACTTCTACAAAACAGAGCCACGACAAAGAAAACGTTGAAGATCAAGGAGGCGGAATAGCAACAACCGGTGCATTCAGTCATGTATGCTGATACCCCCTCCTGGTATGCGTTTATTTCTTCATATTTGTACCTTACTTTTTTTTACAGTAGTAAATAAAGAGCCAGGCCAGTTACTTCGTCGGTTCTTTAGAATTTTCTACACATCAACTATTTGAATTAGGATCTTTCAGTTTGGTTTGGGATATTATCCTTTCAGACATGGACTAAAATGACCCTTATCTCAACTACTTGCTAATACTTTCTATATCAGAAATTAGTTAGGGATTGAATAGACGATATTGTTTCTTAACAGAGCCCTAATTTGATCATCGATTTTCTGACCATTTTGTATTACTAATATTTTATTAAGTTTTAATATTTATGTATAATTAGTAGTCAAAGAACAACAAAACTTAGGTCACAGGCTTAGTGCACCTAGCCAACATAGAATAATCATGTAAGGCTATTGCAAAAGGTAGATCTATCGTTATTTTTTTCTACAATTAATTTTAGAAGGTTGATCATATCTAATATTGATGCAATGATGTTAAGAAAGAAATAATAAGAATCTCTACTCTTAAGTAATACAAGTTTTAGCATTAGTTGTATTTGCACATGTTACTTTTTTAGTAATTAGCATCTCCTCTGATTTTAAATCTATTATTGGAAGTTGTGTGTATAATATTTCTTAGGACGGTAAGTGGTTGATTGTCGGTCTCACGAGAGCATAAAACTTTATGACAGTGCAGCGGCACTGCGAGAGCAACTGCAAGCCGAAGTGGCAGCAACTAAAAAACCTGGTTCATAATGAGACTGCTTAACCAGTTTGAACTCAAACAATATATTCACTTTAGAATTCCATTTCTCTGTTCACTTAAAATACAATATATTTGGCACTCTAGAACAGCCCAAGCATGTTGCGGGGGAAGATTAATCTCCAACCATGAATAGCAGGTTAGGCGGTGCTTTGCATAGCTATTTGTAATTTGCAATTCTTATTTATGTTTGAACATATATTTCCTAAGGTATGCAGCTACTTCATTTGATATTGTTTTTTTGAATCATGGTGATGGTCATTTTGATGTGTTTTTCCTATTCCCTTCATGTACTAGATCAAAGACTAGGTTAGATGGTAGTTTTCAAGCATCATTTTTACTTGGTGGACCAAACCAATCTGTAGTTTGATCTCTCTCTGCCTGAACCTGATTCAATCCTTTTGTTGTGTTATTGGTGTGCCACCTGATAATGAATACTTCTTGAGATTCTTCTGCTCACACCTTTCT
This sequence comes from Avena insularis, assembly GCA_023614405.1. NCBI lineage: Eukaryota > Viridiplantae > Streptophyta > Magnoliopsida > Poales > Poaceae > Avena > Avena insularis. The sequence continues at coordinate 255,601,871 of CM042690.1, read as the reverse complement.
TTTATGGGTTTGTAGAAGCCTTATTGTAATGTTGTTAATAAACTGTCATGCCATGTGGACTTGACATTTGGTCAAATTTAATACAATGTACAATAGGTTAATTTACCAGTAGTCTGTATACTCAAAATCTTGAATCCCAATGCATTTCCCACACTGTAGAAGATCTTAACCAGTAGACTAATCGCAAAGAAACCCCACCTGTTGATGAGATAGCCTCAAATATCCAGAGAAAACTATTGTTATAGTGATACCTCTGGTTTCTTTACTTTTGGTTTGCCAACTCAGGTTTTACTCTAGCTGACAAATAGTTTTCATAGAGCCACGTGGCGGGAAATGCCCATGCTTTACTCCACTGGATGAAACACCAGAGTTTAAAGCACCGTTATTATATACTCCTATCAAAAACCATGTTTTATGCTTTTGATTTACATAACATTTAACTATTAATTAATTTATCTATTCATTTGCAGTGGTGTTGGCTTTTGGTAGTGCACCTATCTATTAGGACTCTGTTTCCTCTTCCATTGCCTCTAAAGACCATGCCACGACAATACCCATAGGAAGCTTACGTAGATGTTGCTTTTGTTGTATCTTCCTTGCTGTTACTTTCGACATAACCATACAATGTTACTTATTGTACTATATTTAGAGTGTTAGTTATTGTGTTATATCCTCCTATTTCCCCGATTGAATACAAGTGTTTATCATATATCTCCTATTTACGCTATCAAAACGTCTTTTTCCCTGAATTGTAAAACATAAGTAAACAATAAAGTAAAAAGTAAAAAATGTGTTATTTTTTACTCACCTACAATCGCTAATTGGCTTAAATTAAACGGGATCGTGCGCCAAGGCGCACCACTAAATCTAGTAGTAATGGTCGACCGAGCAAACCCGACTGGAGATATCCGACGGTGAACCGTTGGTTATAATGATATCCGAGGTGAACTAAAATGACCGATGGTAATTTAACCCTCAGCTAAGTTGAAATATCTAGTAGTGCTACAATTGGAGGAAAAAAATATAAACATATTAAAATAATTGAGAGTAATAAATTCATGAATATTAATTGAGGGTCCTTATGAAAAAAAGAAAAAACAGTTTGCCGTCCGCATATGGTTGAAAGGTGGGCCGACGGTAAAGCCGTCGGCATAGCCTTGACACCGTGGCCACGCCGTCACGGACAAGCCTCCTGGACCCATGCGGAGCGCACATACGCCGACGGTTGCCATCGGCCCTGCCTACCCCTACGCCGGCGGCCAACCTGGCCGATGGCCTGTTTGTTCGCCTGCCGCCTCGGGGCCTACGTCGACGGTCCTGACAAATAGCCGTCGACGTAGAGGCTGGCCGTCGGCACCTTGATCGTTTTCTGTAGTGAGCAGTGTTGTGTCCATTTTGTTTGTCTTGCAGGGGTTTAGGTTAGGTACCGTCTCGAGTACGAGAATAACAAGCAGTCAACCAGGTCAATGAACGTGGGATACGTGAAAAACACGACCAGAGCAGTTTGAGTTCAGGTTCAATCAAATTAGGATGAGTTCAGGTTCAATCAAATCAGGACGAACTCTTGCATACCACGACTGGCTCTCCATCAGCACTCCTATTTATTTTGATGGATTTGACTTGGGTCGCTTTAATTACAAGATCTCTTTCCATCTCTCGATCGAGGTCTCGCTCGGCGGCGATCACCATCATGCCACCGGCCAGGAAACGAGCCAGGCGCCACCGCCGTCCATGGTCCGAACTCCCGCACGACCTGCTCAGCGTCGTCCTAGACCGACTCACTCCGTCCTTGACGTCCGATCATTGCGTCTCGATTGGCGCGCCGCCGAGCTTGCTCATCCGCGTCCTCTGTAGCATCCCAATTGTCTAACAATTGCAATGCTACTAGCTTAGTCTATATATATGCTACTTCCTACATATAATTGTTGCATCATAATTATATCATGCTCATGTCATCATGCCACCTTGCATTTGAGCATCATATAAAACCCCTCTTTTTGGGTTCTTATCCCATATGTATTATATATTGTAGTTGCATCTTGATACATTGTATTTGGTTCTTGATAAATTGCTTCATGCCTAAATTGAGTTGAGGGCATCTCTCTTACAAATCTTCTCACTCACTAACTTGACATCATCTCATTCGTCTGATACCATCTATCTACAACTCTAACATACCTATGTATGTGGGTTTTTTGCATTCTCTTTTGGTTATTATTCAAGCCCTAGAAATCTTGGTATGAATCGTCACTACTCATATTCATGGCTACATGATGGTCTGATCCAAATCAATTTTAAATGTCATGTGCTTGTCCGACTCCCAAAAACTCGCTTTATCTGAATATTTTTATCCTCACACCATCTTCATGTTTAGCTTCCTAAAACTATAGGTGTTTTGGGCTAATTCTTTCTATGCTAGACCATCGATTAATCTACTGCATATTGACCCATGTGTATATGTCTACACTTTTGTGCAAAATTCTAAGCCTTCATTTTGCCTAGAATTCATTTTTGTGCCTCATCTCAAAATCTGGCCTTTTTTTGTTCTTTTCTTAGCAATGTTCCAGTCTGTCTAACCTTGAATTCTTGATGACATATTGGTTTTGTCTTCTCTACCCGTCCCTGTTCGAAAACATTAGATGTTCTTTCTGAAGTCCTATGAGGGCTATTCTTTGATTCTTTACTCCACATAACTCGATCTCTTCTTCTTAAGTTGTTAATTTAATGCATCGTCCTCTCCTTTGTTTGCTGGCATATCTAGATCCTCAATTCTGCATTCTATGTTGTGAATCTTTTCTAGGATCTGGTACAATATGTAGTTCCTTTTTCTAATTCTGTAGCTAGAGACTACATGTAGAGAGCAGCAGCAGTTTCAGGTTCAGGCAACACCTATCCCTTTGGTCCCTTCTTGCCGTTTACTGTACGTCCCCTTCTCCTTCCTTTTGTCTCTGTAGAAAACGGCGAGGAGCTGGTGACCGTCTTCTCCGTCTGCCTCGTCACCACCCGAACCCAATCCCCTTCTCGTCCTCACGCCTGCGAGCACCAAGAACCCTAGAGTCTCTCCTCCCCTTCTGCAGCGCCGCCGCCTCTTCCCCCTCCATTTTTTTCTACACCTACCGAGAGAGACCGAGAGGGACGCGCGGAGGGGAAGCTACACGGAGCCGATGCCATGGCCATCTTTGAGCCCACCTGAGCGCGGGAATCAAACCACATCGCCATCCACGCCCTCTACAAAGGAGATCCGGACCCAAAGATTCCTGGAACACCATGAATCAGAAGTTTTTACTGAGCTTCTTCTCGCTGTCAACATCGTCCGTGCACAGCGCATGGAGCTCTGCCGCCTCGTTCCCGGCTTCCCCGCCATGTCCTCATCACAGGAAACCCCAGGGTGAGCCACCGACTCCTACCCTCATCTACCCTGATATCTTTCTACATCATCAGTGTCCGTCGCCCGCGCATCATCCTCACAAAACCCGAGTTGAGTCTGAACCCGACGAAAACTTGCAGACGATTGTTTGGTTCAGTTTCATCAGTCTGGTATCCCGTCGTTGATCTACTTAAAAAGTGACCGCGCTATCTTTTGTACAACAAAGCGATTGTATCACAGTGGCTGCATCCTGGTGTTTTAGTCGAGAGATCAAGGGATCAAATCCTCTCTTGACCTATATATATTTTAGCTCACTTTTGTTTCCTATGCAAACACACAAAAGTTCAGAGTTCAGTACAAAGAAAGTTCAGTTAAGCTCCTCCCGTTTTGGCATGCTACGCTAAGTTTGTGCTCATAACTGCATGTATAGATCCCTTTTGCTTGCTGGAGCAAAGACGTAATGTTTAACGTTGCTCAAAACTTTTATATAAAATTTTGAAATTGGAATATTTGCAAAACAAAAACTATTAAAATTTGTTTAAGGAATTCCAATATAAAACTTGTTAGTTATTCAATTATAAACATGAATTTGCCCTCTGTTATTATTGACAAATATTGAAAATAATAATCAATATCTTTGGAATATTATTGAATGCTACAATATATGATAAATCACATCTTTTTATTGCCAACTACAAATGTTGCAAGTAATACATGTTTTCTAATCAGAAAAATGCAAGGATTAAGAATATGGCACCCAAAAGAATTTCTGGGTAATTAAAATTTCGAAATTTGGTTTAATGCTAATAAATGCCTTTTCTTAAATAATTTATAACTTTAATTCCGTAACTCTGAATTTGACAAATAATATGTCTAAATCGATCAGCGCGACGAGCCCGTTCTATCTATGCATTCCATGTTATGAATTGAAGCATGCATCGTATAAATATTAAGTATACAGCAATGTTTAGGGAGCAAAACATGACTAAAAACTTAATAAAATGCTTCGTTCTTGTACCTCACACCTCACCCATGCCATGCTATGCAATGCCATGTAAAGTGTGCATCATTTCATCATGGCATATTTGTTTGCTTGTTGCATATTATTTATATGATTGTGCAATGTATTTATGTCGGCCCCTTGTGTGTTCGGTTTTATCCGGATAGACACTGAGCAAGGAGAATACCAGAAGCCTCAGGAGTATTACCCGGATCCTTCCTACCCTGCAACTGAACTGCCAGGCAAGTACTACCACATGCTTGCATACATATAGTACCTATTGCCTCTATCTTATTCTTGCATCATTGAGTCGCGATTGCATTAAATTAAATCCCAAGTACTGCATAGCCTTTATCTTTAAACCCCACTGAAGCTTATTCCTCCATCCCATGAGCTATTACTACAGGAGTTGTTTGAGTCATGCGGGTCGTAGAACAGCATGTGTAGGATATGTGAGTGTCTGATGGATAACGAGGTACCTAAACAACTTATCCTGAGTAGTAATGGGATAACTAATGAAAGTGGCACCGGTGAGCAATATCTGCTATTTGGTTTTTCATGCTCACTTGCGTCCCATAGGACCCCGAGTACTTGATTCCTGTTCCTCGACTATTCGCACTATCCACATCCGGGAGGCCTTATGGACCCTCCTGAGCCAGAGCTTGATTCATTCTTAGTTCTTGGGGCCACAAAGTAGTTTGGGGTTTTGTTACTATCATATACTTATGCCATGCTTTACTGTTTTATTTAAGATTGTGCGTGGAGCACCTGTACTGTTTTGGATGCGGAGTGTTTTCGCGGTATCGACAAGCCCAGTCACACTTTCGGGTTCCCAGTCGTTTACAGCCATTGACACAAACCTTGGGTCCGTCTCGGAGCCGGCCAACTTCGTTGCGGGTAGCTTAATGGGGTGGCCCCCTGAAATATTTCTGAATCCTGTGATCGCTTTGTCGTGAATGCCTCGTTGGGTTTTGAGTTGGTTTTTCCGAGGTTGATCGAGTGTGTGTTACTATTTGTGCACCCCTGCAGGGTAAATCTTTCTGAAAGCCGTGTCCGCGGTTATGGACGACTTGGAGCACAGTTTCTCGATCATAGACAAGTATAACTAAAGTACCGCTTTTAATTTGACTAAGTACTTGAATAGTAAATAGTGCAATACTCATGGAATGGTTAATAAAACTGCCAACGGATGGGTTGTTCGTCCGCTTTCTCGTTGGTAAGCGAGGAGGAGGATGGATCTGTTAATTATACTGTTATAAGTGTTGTTACTAATTAACGGACATCCGTCTATCTTTGGTTAGGCGGATGGTTAGCGAGTATCTTTAGACTTGTTAGTTATTATCTTTTGCTGCAATTGCGTCACCCCAGGTATATGTCCCCTTTAGAGGCATAAAGACTTGCTGAGTACCCCTAGGGTCTCACACGTAAATTGTTTGATTCAGATGAACAGGTGTACTCGCAAGATGGATATTGGATGGAGGAGATAGATGATGTTGGCAACGATCACGCGGTGTAGAGATTCTGGGGATGGGGATCCGTGAGATCTGTGGGCGGGATGTGTTTATTTATGTGGCATCTTATGTCGATTTGCTTCTTATCCGTACTCGCATTTCCGCTTCCGCCTGATACTCTGATGTTTGTTGTATGAGGAGCTATCCTAAACTATTATCTCTATCTAGGATATTTAGATCTTGCTGTATGGCGTTGCAATATTTCTATTTCTTTTAGATGGAATGCCTCTGAAAACTGTTGTACGGTGGCTTGCATACATACTCACGTGTGTATATAGTTGATCCCTTCGCCTGCCGATTACGCTGCTCGTTCTTGTCCCGATGTTCTGGAAGTGGTTAGGACGGCCAAAAGGTCTACCTGTGAGTGGGTCCTGGCCCCACCGTACTATTTTAACCACTTTCGCTCATCCAGGCATGCAACTTAGAGCGTAATTCAACAAGATAGTTACATCCTCCCATCCATCGTGTCCTGCTGCCCGAGGATGCAGCCGCTGCCGTTTGCCGAGGATCATGCTGCCGCGGCGGAAGAAGAAGCCGATGGTTAAGTTGGTCCTGTCGGCACCGCCAGACTCGAAGAGCTGCACGGTTGCCGCCATCCTTTACAATGACGACACCGACGATGGAATGGTACTAAGGCTAAGCAAGATCGTCGTGTGCCGTGTAGGGCAGCAAGGGGGCTCTTGGCGTACCATGAGCAAAGCGTTCGAGCTCCATGACATCATATTCTTCGAGGGGAAACTCCATGCGCTGGACGCAGACGCCCGCATCCACGTCTTCCAAGGTGATAGGCCGTGGAGGCCACCCGGGCCTGACTATGTAGGGCGCTACTATTTAGGCAATGCCAAGCTGAACCTGGTTGTCCTCCATGGGAGTCTGCACATTGTTGTTAGGGCCTTCGGGAGAAACCGCGTGCCCGGCTGCACACACTTCACCTCCAATGTCGGGGTGTTTGCGATGGGCTTCGACGGTGAGACGCCGGCCAAGCGGCTGGAACAGGCCAAGGACTTTGGCGGGCACGCTGTTTTCGTCGGCGACGCCTGCTGTGACGCTTTCTCCGTCGGCGCATCCTCCTCAGGCGGCAAGATCAGAGAGAACCAGATTTGCTTCGTCGACGACGAGAAGAACGTGTCGTCGCTTACCGCCTACGGCCGCCGGCGGCCACCTTTTCGGCAGCTGCAATCTTACGACGTGCGTAAAGGCTGCCTCCGTACATACCAGCAGGCACCCGAACCATCATCATACGGGACCTGGCTGTGCGTGACGGCACAGCGCTTCCCGCACAGCGGCGCTATGGGACCGCCGGCGCACGAGGCGGCGTCGTGGGAGGAGCGGCAGCTGCAGGACGTGGCCAACTGCCTGGGAGCAATGGACCAGCCCTCGTACAGAACCCACAAGAAGAAGCGCAAAGCAGGCGGGTCACGCGTGACCGTGCGGATCTCCATCCCCAAGACAGCGGAAATTAGCAAATACCACGACTGGAGTTTCACGCAGCGCCGGCCATCAGCCAGGGCGGCCAGCATGGGTGTAGCTAGACTTATTCATGGTAATATTTTTTGCAAAATAAAATCAGCTTATAAGCTCATATAAACATGTATGTATATATTAGTAGTCTTTTTACTCGTAGAACGTAGTAAAAAACGAAACAGACAGACAATCCGATCCCTCGCACGTCCCGTGCTCTCTACTTGGGCCTATCTCTAGTTTTGGGTTGTATTCTACTTGCAATCTTCAGGGTTTTTTCCGCAAAAAGACTTAACACAAGTGCCTAGAACGAGCGCTTCCTCGATCCTCTTTTGACGGTATCAAGAAGGGTTCACGAAATTTTTTACAAGCTTGAGATCAACAATAAAGATAAACAGAAAAACCTGATCATGTGAATTCAGTATCAACTTTTAATTAAAATGCTGATTTTAGGTGTGAAAATGAAAAGTTAAATTCTATTTTTGTCTTTGTTCTTGAAACAATAAATAACGAAAGAAAATGTGATAACTTTGAGTAACTTCTTACTCTAGTGATGTATGTAGACTTCCGATATCTTATATTCTTGTATTGCATAAAAAAATCTATAATTCTGCATACCCAATGCGAAAATCCTGGCTCCGCCACTGGCGGCCAGGCAGGCAGCAGCGCACGAAGCCGCCACGTTCCTGAGGAGCCGGTTCCGCAGCGTCTTGGACGACAGCCCGTGGAGCTCCGTCTCTCACTACCATAGCCACGTCCAAGAGGAGGAGGAGGAGGAGGAGGAGGAGGAGGAAGAGGAAGAGGAAGAAGAAAAGGCCAGCCCGGACCACCACCACGGCCTGTTCGGCCTGTTCGGGTATAGACAATGGTACGCTGACTAGCTTTAGTTCGCCATCTGCTCTTTTGGCTTCAGTTGAGCGCCATTATATTATTCCTCCAAAAATCGACGATGCACAAATATGTTTGCTGGTATTTTTACAAGTTTCCCTTTCTGTTTCTCATCTATCTCACATAACCCTGAGACTGGTTTTTGGATGTGACCAAACTTTTCCACAGTATCAAAGATTCATCAAAGATTTATACACTGCAATACATATTTTCATACTAAATTTTCTAAGTCCACCCGAGTTTCACGCATGTCTCATATGGGCTAAGACAGCTCCATACGTTTTTTTAGACAGATCCAATAAAACCGGTATAGATCCAAACGATATAAATAATCATGCATTCAAGATTCATACATACATAAATCAAGATAGCCCAGTGGTTGGGTGGGCTGATGCACCCCCGCCTGCCCAGGTTCAAGTCTCTGTACTTGCATCTGGGGTCGTACGCATATTTTTACTATATCAAAAACGCTTTGGGTTTCTTCCCTTAAAGTTATTTATTTATTTTTAAACATGTTTCACACGAATTTCACTGCCATTTGCAGAATATCAAGGATGTTCATGCACTTTTCCTAAGCTCACATAAGCAAAACAGATCATAGAGAAACAGTTTCACACATCTATCATCAAAAGTAGTACTCCCTCCGGCCCAAATTAATAGAAGCAACTCAGGAGTAAACTTATGATAGTATATGTCTGCCCAAAGAGTACGGTGGACTGGCCATATAAGATTTGCAAGTCAAAAACACCGCGCTTTTAGATAAATGGTTATTTAAACTACTTACAGAAGATGGTGTCGTACGCATATTTTTACTATATCAAAAACGCTTTGGGTTTCTTCCCTTAAAGTTATTTATTTATTTTTAAACATGTTTCACACGAATTTCACTGCCATTTGCAGAATATCAAGGATGTTCATGCACTTTTCCTAAGCTCACATAAGCAAAACAGATCATAGAGAAACAGTTTCACACATCTATCATCAAAAGTAGTACTCCCTCCGGCCCAAATTAATAGAAGCAACTCAGGAGTAAACTTATGATAGTATATGTCTGCCCAAAGAGTACGGTGGACTGGCCATATAAGATTTGCAAGTCAAAAACACCGCGCTTTTAGATAAATAGTTATTTAAACTACTTACAAAAGATGGTGTCTGACAAACCATTCTATAGAAGAAGTATGTTGGCTCTAAAGCTGTGTCTTAAGTGGTTTAGAAACCCTGTGGCGCCAAAGCAACTCAGGAGTACATTGTGATAGTTTATGTCTGCGCTAATTAATTTGGACCGAAAGGTGTACTGATTTTAACCTTGGACCTGAATTGCCTGCGATTCAAATTAAAAATGCTAAGATTAAAACAAATGTCAAGAGACTCGATAAAACCTCAAACAGTTTAAAATGAAACAATATTAGCACTTATTCAACATTGTATTATCATATATATGTAAATATGAAGATCCATACAAGTTTAATACAAATGCATGCATTTATAATCGGTTTCGTCACACAAATTCAATCAGAATTAATAAAAAAGGATCTAAAAAGAATCTTTCAAGGAACTAATTATTTTCTGGGATAATGTGTGTTAAATCTGGGCACGGCAACATCTACAAAAAGAGATCGATTTAAGCATAAAAATATGAAGAAATTTTCGGATAGGGGGGCCATGGCCGAGGTTGCCATGAACTGTGAGGAGTAGCTCGATTGGCTCCAGTACCCGACCTCCTCCCTTCCCTAGGCCATCGACGTGATATGGCATTGACTGCGAGCCAAGGCGGTAATTCAAGCCCGAGGAGGTGGCGGTGGTCATAGCACGCAAAGCAGGTGGATGGACCCCACGACTCGCCATGGGCCATCTGTTCTCTTGGAGCTGGAGATGGGAGACAGGAGAAGGGGCGGTGATGTGTTGGGTACGCATAGAGTCAGGCCGAAAACAAAACAATTTTGCTCCGACAAAACTCCGGCAAACCACTCTAAGATCCGACCAAGGTCAGAGGCAATAGTTCATATTGTTGGGTTCACAACATAGAAAATAAAAAAATTCCTACGATATGAACAACTAAGCACCAAGATCTATCTACATAGATACAATCAACAGGTAGATATACATACATAGAGATCTTACCTTCGAAGACCGAAAAGCTTTGCTAATGAAATCTGATTTCGTGGATGATATAGTCGTACACTTGTCGATATCAAGATCGTGATGAAGTCCAACACCGCAAAGCAGCAATGCATCCATGATCCCACACACATCCGGTACCCGAGAACCTCCGAGTCCTCGCTCTAGCAAAGCAACGGAAGCAGCAAATCCTTCCAGAGAAAGCCACCGAAACGATGTACTTTGCTAATCTGATGCCATGAGAAATTTACTAGAGAGGAAGAGAGATCATTCACAAGGTGTAAGAAAAGAGAAGGAGGCCTCCTTTTATATGGGAGGGGTAGCCCCCATGCCATGGCCGGCGGCCATGGTGGATTCCCCTACCTCTCCCTCATTCATGTGAGTGGAGCTTCCACTAAGCATTCCCACCAAAATTAATGCATATCTCATTTAATAAAACTCTTTTGTTTATTTTATTCAGAATTTTTTAAATTACTTTAATTAACAAACATTTGCATAAACCCCTTGCAATACTTCGATATTATATCTGAAACCCTTCAGCAATTTGACCCAAAATAATTTTGGCGTCCATCGAAATAATTCTAGCGCTTTCATAATCTTTCTCTGGTATCATATTTGCTCCAAATAGTGTCGGTATCCCTTAAGCGTGTCACCCTATGGTTCTTGAATAATACAGACATGATCGAGACCCCTCTCCGATCAATAATCAACAGTGGTACCTATAGACTTGTGCTGACTCCCACATATTGAAGAATGACTCTAGTGATCGTGTGAACCTTTAACGTCGTAACTAGATCCCTTTGTCTCGCGATATATTACATGTACGAGATTCGATCATCGGTATTCCCATACCTAGTTTGATCTCGTTACCGACAAGTACTCTTTCGTCGCGGAAGATGCATCTTCTACGACCACTGACGGGCCAAGTCGTTGCGGATGGATACTTTTATTTTAGTGCACACAAGATGATGCTTATAACCTGTTAAAGGTGATCAACTCCAACCTATTTAAATACAATATAATTTCTACAATTCCACACTACCAACATAAAGTAGAAACAATTGTCCGATCCTTTTTTTTTTATCAATTTCATTCAACCAGTTTCCAAACATATGTGATATTTGTTAGTGGAGGAATAGCGTAAGCAATATTGACCATAGGCCACACACTAAGCATGCAAGAGGACATGAGAGAACAAAAAGGTGCGCAATAGTCTCCATGAGTGTGAAAAGAAATACTCCCCCGTCTAGAAATAACTAATTTGAGTTTGTCTAGATTCGAATGTATCTAGATACATTTTAGTGTATAGATATATTCGAATCTAGACAAACTCAAGTCAGTTAATTCTGTATGGAGAGAATTTTTTTTAATGACATTCCAATTTCTTTTTGCTAAGTTATCCTTCATGTTAGGGCCCGTGAGGGTTAGCGTCGCCAGATATATTGATTCTCTTTGAATTTTGGCAATTGGTATGTCTATCAAGGGGATTTTCTCTAATTGTGGGGATCTACGGATCATCAAGGAGCTTCATCGATGATTACTTTTTCCTCTTTGTTTCTAGGACGGATGTGGTCTTCTAGACCCGATGACTTCCCGTCCGCAATCAACAACGTCATGCTGGCTCAGGGAGGATCGGCAGAGGCGGCGCGCCATCCACACGGTCTGGAGGTTGAAGACGAAGGGCATTACGAGGATTTCGTTGTAAATTTCGTTTTTCTTATGGTGCTTTGTACTATCGTTTGTTTTTTTAATGCAAGATGTCCTTTCCGAAAGAAAAAAAGAGTTATCCTTCGTGTTGCTCCTCCCTTTATTGTTTCCGTAGATTTGGGGATTCAGGTATGTGAGGTTGTAGTGTCGCTGGTGTACCGTATCTTACGCAATGCATGTAACGTAAAAAAGGGAGCATGCTACGCGTCTCCCGGGGATCAAATCGCCCGATCCCCCGGGTCGGATGGCATACGATGCAATTGATCAGGACCATCTGCTCAGGTCAACGACTCTCTCCTAGCACCAGGCAAAAAAAAAACACGCCAACCAGAGATCTGGCAGCGTCATGTTCCTCGAACTCCCGCTGCCCGCACCAGCAACAACACCGCCTTCCTCCGCTTGTAGCAAAAGGCGTCGTCGCCGGAGAGCACGCCATCGCCGGAGAAGACGTGTTGTTGGAGAAGTCGACGTCGTGCATAGCTTGTAGCAAAAAAGTCGTCGCCGCAGAGCATGCCGTCGCCGGCAAAGAAGACGCCGCCGGCAAAGAAGACGCCGCCAAGCGCTACGACCTGTTGTAGCAGAGCGCCGCTGTCGGGCGTAGCAGCGCCACCGCCCGTGTAGCAGAGCGCCGCCGCCGACCATAGCAGCCCCACCGCCCTTATAGCAGATTGCCGCCGCCCTTGTAGCAGAGCGCCGCGCCATCCCATCGGTAGCAAAAGCCACTGCCCATGGTAGCAAAACTCGCCGCCCATGGTCGCAGAGGGTTGCCGCCCAACCCTCCCAGCAACACCGGCCGCCCAAAAGTTAGCAACTCCGGTAGCCCAAGGTAGCACCAGCCGGCGTATGTAGCAGCCTCCCACCGTAGCAGAACCGGACGGCGTCGACCACACTGGTAGTACCGCGGCCGGCCCTAGGTAGCATCGCCTGTGACCTTTGATAGCATCACTGGTGGCCTTGGGTAGCACCTACGACGGCCGCTCGTAGCATCGACCAACTTGTAGCGCGACGCCGATTTGTGGCAGCCGCCATCGCCGGTTGTATCAACATCCGCCAACTTGTGTAGCAGCCGCCGTCTCCGCCCGTAGCCGCCTGTAGCGACGCCCGCCAACGCGTGTAGCAGTCACCGACGCCGCGAGTAGCAGCGGCCGTCGTCGCCTGTAGTGGCTCCCGTCAACACGTGTAGCAGTCATCACCGCCGCGAGTAGCAGCGGCCGTCGCCGCCTGTAGCAGACGAGCCCGGCGCTTGTAGCAGAGGCGTCGACCGCGTGTAGCAGCAGCAGCGCGGAGCATGTAGCGGCGGCCACACCTGTAGCAGAGGAGATCGGCGGCACTGAGCGGTAGCGGCGACGCGTGTAGCTCAGCGCCTTGGGCATGTAGCAGACGAGCCCGGCGCGTGTAGTAGAGGCGGCGGCCCCCGCGTGTAGCAGCAGCGGCGCGGACCATGTAGCAGCTGATACCGACACTTGTAGCAGCGGCGTACCGGCGGCGACCAGAGCGTGTAGCAACGGCGGCCTGGGCAAGTAGCAGTAGTGGTTGGCGCGTGTAGCAGCGACGACCATCACGTGTAGCAGAGGTGAGCGGCGCCTGCCCATGTAGAAGAAAGAGCCTGGCGAGGCGAGGCGAGGCTGCAGGGGCGCGGCGAGGCCAGGCTACGGCGAGGCGAAGTTGTGGCGCAGCAAGGACATGCTGTGGCGAGGTGCGCGAAGCTGCAACAGCGCGGCGAGGTGGCGAGGACAGGCTGCAGCGCGTGCGTGGAGGGCAGGCGAGCCATGCAGTGAGGCCACTAAGAGGCTGACAAACAATGGCGAGGAAGGAACGCAGGGACGAGCGGAGGTAGAGGAGAGAAGATACGAAGAGATAAGGTTGAAAGCGACCGACGCGCGCGAGGCGACCTGGGGGATGGATGGGTGATATCCGTGAAGCAGTATCATCTATTATATATTAAAAGTACATGACGAACTAATCAGAAAATAGAGAAATAACTAGAAAATTCCACAATAAACAGAAACATCTATTTTTTAGATCGGTAAACCACAACCATTTGATCTTTCTAACTTAAATTACCGATATTTAGTGCTAAATAAATTACCCACATCTGTCATCATATGCAAATTTCCTTTTGCCGCGAAAAGATAACTTCTCGCATGACCGTGACCTAGCAGATATCGGCGCCGCCAAACTCTACATCAATTGTGTCGCCCCGCCTATCTATTACGAGTAGAAAGAAGCCAGAAGCAACTCTCCATGCCCCGTGTATTCTCACGGACCTCAAAGTCACGTCTCATACGGCAGGATCTTTTCTTCTCTCGAATAAAGGCGGAGACTGACCCGTACAAGGAAGATCTATCTTTATCTGATCATTAGTCTTCTCATGCCTGCTGGATAGGTCATTCCTATGTCCAATCTCACAGGCCGTGCACGCGTGGAAGTCAAAAGATCAGAAGGTAGGAAAACGACCATGAAAATCTCTCGCGACCGCAGGTTGTGTATGTTCGGCAAGCAGTTTTTTAATTCATGACAGTCCAGTTTCATAGGTCAAGAAGATAGCCAAATGGTGGCACGCCAGGGACAGTGGAGGGGGGCGCCGCCGCGCCTCTCTCTCTCTCTCTCTCTCGCTTGCGGGCTGCTTCGGGTGGAAAAGAGAGGAAAGAAACGGGGGGAGGCTCATTGCTGGGTCGCGCCGGCCCACGACAGCCTCCGGCTGGCGCGTCTTATCTTCCCAGAGCCGCCGCCGCTGCACGCGAGACAGAGAGGAGCGGGGGCGCGGGGTGGACAGAGGGTGCGAATGGGGGCTAGGGTTTCTGGGGGCCGCGGGTGGTGGCGTTTTATTCGTCCGACATGCGCGCTCCACCGTCCGATCGAAACCCTAGCTAATCGTGCGGTCAGGATTGAGCGGGGCGGGCGGCACTGACGGTGGCCGAGCGGTTGCTGGCCGGCTGTCAGGTGTGGGTCAGCGTTGCAGGAAGACTTTGTGGCCTGGCGCGCAAAGCGAGCTGAAGGCAGCGTAGTAAGAGGGCTCATATGCTCCCGGGCAGGCAGCAGAGGCTGCAGGCGCTGCGCCTGCTCAGGCGGGCAGATATCGCCAGGCCGCTGGGCCACGCTGGCCCAGTAGGGTTTTCAGTGTAGTAGCTTCTGTTTTTTTTCCAGGAGCTATATTAGTTGTTTTTTGATGTTTTATATCAAGTTTTGGACAGTTTTTTATATAGTTTTTCTAGTCTATTTATTTCAAGTGAATATTTGACTAGAAAATAGAATGAAGACATAATTTTTTCTGTAAAGTTTAAAGTTTATGAATAGTGTAATATTGTTTCCGCTGCAAAAAGTTGATTTAAATTGCTAGAATGCAATAAAGTGTATTTAATTTTGGTTTTCAAAAGATGTGATAAAGTGATATTAAAATGTGATTGTGATTATGTTATCATATAACCAACGTTATTAATAGCATGATCATGATTTGTTATGTAAATAGTTAAAAGTATTTATTAAAGGTTTAAAGTGAATTAAATTTCAAAAGGTATGTTAAAGTGATTATTGAAACAATTATGGTCCTGTTATTTTATGACCAACTTTATTAATAACATGATCATGCTTTGTTGCAATAATATGTGCATTTATCTCGATTATCTGCCCAACGGTGATATAGATTTAATTGCATAAATAATTGTATGTTTTAATTTATACCAACGTTGAATCAATGCATGCAATTGTTGTTATGGTTACACATCATTGTGGTTTTAAAGAAGAAAATATGATAATGTTGCATGGCATGAAAAGAAAAGGACCATGCTCTATTGGATATGGCATATACCTTAGAGAACCAAAAGATGTTTAATACCAATAAAAGTTGCATTATTTTTTTAAGAACACAACTGAGAACGCTAATGCGGGCTCGTTTGCAAAATGTGCTTCCGCATGGGAGTTTATAGAAAAGATAAAGAGCTAGTTCACTGGTTTTTTAAAAGGCATATGCCCCACCTGCTGAAACAGCCGGTGACAGAAAGGTACAATGGAGGTGCACATGGCATAATAGACTTCGGATAAGCAACATGGCAGCTAAGCTTAAACCCATGGATGCTGATTTGGAGCTAATGGTTGTACTCCTTGTTCACTTGGTGATGGCTTCACTGCCTCAACAGTTTGACACCTCTGTTGTCAATTATAACATGTTCCCAGAAAAATGGGACATAGAAAAGACTAAAAGCCTTCATTACACAGAAATTTGATATGTGTATCCCATGTGGACAATGATACTATGAGTGTGATGTGGCAAGTATGCCATATGGTTTAAAAATGCTTGTGTGGGTGTTGCTACACTACATGACAAGCTTTATTTATTATCTTTGCATGAGAAAGTACTTTCTGTGTATGATGTGAATGAAAAAAGTTCCCTTGTCGAACAAAGAACAAAAGAAAAGAAAGCGAACTCTTGACTCATCAAAACTATGGCACTGCAGACTAGGCCACATTTCGAGGGGAAGAATAGAAAGCCTCGTTAAAAATGACATTCTTCCTCCGTTAGAGTTCTCCGACATAGAACAATGCATAGATTGCATTAAAGGAAAGTATGTCAAACAAATTAAAAGGGTGCAAACCGAAGCATAGCTACACTAGAAATAATCCACACGGATATTTGTGGACCGTTTCCGGTGAAAAGCGTGGATGGCTATGATTCATTCATAACATTCACGGATGATCACTCCCGGTATGGTTATATTTATCCAATTAAAGAAAGATCGGAAGCATTGGATAAATTTAAAATTTTCAAAGCTGAAGTAGAAAATCAGCACGATAAAAGAATCAAAATAGTCCGGTCCGATCGTGGGGGGGAGTACTACGGTCGGCATACTCCATATGGACAAGTACCAGGACCCTTTGCAAGGGTCCTGCAAGAAAACGGAATAGTCGCCCAGTATTCTATGGCGGGCGAACCTCAGCAAAACGGAGTAGCTAAAAGGCGCAACCGTACCCTTATGGATATGGTGCGCAGCATGATGAGCTATTCTACCCTCCCATTGGGATTGTGGATGGAGACGCTTAAAACCGCCATTCATATTCTCAACAGAGTACCAAGTAAGTCGGTGCCCAAAACACCGTATGAATTGTGGACAGGCAGAGTCCCCTCTCTGCACCACTTGAGGGTCTGGGGGAGCCCAGCTGAGGCAAAAGTTTTCAATCCAAACATCACAAAGTTAGACCCCAAAACAGTATCTTGCCATTTTATTGGCTATCCAGATAAGTCCAAAGGCAATCGTTTCTACTGTCCCGACAGATACACAAAGTTTGTAGAAACGAGACATGCAGTCTTCTTGGAGGACGAATTGATGAGGGGGAGCACGGTAGCTAGGAAAATTGATCTTGAGGAGAAGAGGGTGCATGCACCTAATCCGATGACTCAGGAGCCATTTTTCTCGCTACCTGTTGTACCACCATCTACAACCCCTGAGGTTGTGGTGCCGGCACCTGTTGTGACTCCACACGTGACAACAATGGGAGAAAGTTTGGAACCTGTCCATCAGGAGCCACCTGAGCCCACTGTTGAGCATGAAAGGGAGCCAGAACAGCCACCTACTGTAAATGTGCCTGAACTCGAGGCAAGAAATGAGCAAGAGTCTGATGAACTCAGACGGTCTAAAAGAGAACGAAGACCAGCCATTTCCAAAGACATCTACAAAGTTTACAATGTAGTTCATATGGAGGGCGATCCTACCTCATATGAAGAAGCCATGAGAAGCCCTCACTCAGCCAAGTGGGTGGAGGCAATGGAAGATGAAATGAAATCAATGAGTTCCAACAATGTTTGGGACTTAGAGAAAATTCCCAAAGGAGCCAAAACAGTAGGATGCAAGTGGGTCTACAAAACAAAATATGACTCCAATGGGAATGTAGAAAAGTACAAAGCTAGACTCGTGGCAAAAGGCTTTACGCAAAGAGAAGGCGTAGATTACAATGAGACTTTTTCTCCGGTCTCATATAAGGACTCCTTCAGAATCATCATGGCACTAGTTGCACATTTTGATTTAGAGTTACATCAAATGGATGTCAAGACGGCATTTCTAAATGGAGATTTAAAAGAAAATGTTTACATGAAACAATCCAAGGGTTTTTTCATGGAGGGGAAGGAACATATGGGATGCCGCCTAAAGAAATCCATTTATGGGTTAAAGGAAGCCTCTAGGCAGTGGTATTTAAAGTTTAATGATACCATTAAAGGATTTGGATTCAAAAAAAATGTTGAGGACAATTGCATTTATGCAAAATTCAAAAGTGGGAAATATATTTTCCTATTTCTATATGTGGATGATATTCTGCTTGCTAGCAGTGATGTTAGTCTACTACTAGAAACAAAGAAGTTCTTGTCATTAAACTTTGACATGAAAGACCTTGGTGAAGCATCTTATGTTTTTGGCATAGAAATTCACCGAGACAGAAAGAATGGAGTGTTAGGACTGTCGCAGAAAGCATATTGTGAAAAGATTTTAAAAAAATACAATATGCATGCGAGTAATTCAACACCTGCTCCCATAGTCAAGGGCGACAGTTTTGGAAAATCCCAATGTCCAAAGAATCAATATGAGATCGATCAAATGAAGTCAGTACCATATGCTTCGGCTGTTGGAAGCTTACAGTATGCACACGTGTGCACTCGCCCTGACTTAGCATTTATCACCGGGGTACTCGGTAGATATCAAGAGAATCCAGGCATAGAGCACTAGAAGATGGTAAAGAAAGCTTTGCGTTATGTGCAAGGCACAAAAGGCCTCATGCTAACATATAGACGATCTGATTCCCTAGAGATAAAAGGGTATTCAGATGCAGATTTTGCGGGAGATAAAGACGAATCGAAAGTCCAATGATGTGGTATGTCTTTACTCGCAGGAGGTGCTATTTCGTGGAGAAGCGCCAACAATCGATAGTTGCATCATCTACGATGTATGCAGAATTCATAGCATGTTATGAGGCCATGGACAAAGCGTTATGGTTAAAGAAATTCTTACCCGACTTGAAAGTGGTTGATCGCATCAAGAGGCCACTAAAGATGTACTGTGACAACGAGCCCGCAGTATTCTATGCTCACAACAACAAGTCGAGTAATGCTTCAAAGTCTATAGATATAAAGTATTATGTTGTGAAGGACAAAGTCCAGGATCAAACTATAAGTCTCGAGCATATAAGGACAAAGGATATGCTTGCGGATCCGCTAACGAAAGGCTTACCACCCAATGTGTTCAAGGAACACATAGCCGGCATGGGTTTAACGGCAAGCCTATGATTCCTGGACCATAAAGGCCCAAAAGTAACAGAATTTGTTTCAGAACATGAAGGTATATAGTAGCTGTCTGATTCTATCGGCAATTGAGCTGAGACGATGAAACATGCTCTATGTGTCATTCTGTGATGAAATAAGTAAAGAACAAAGTTAAAAGTAAAGTTGAGATCAAGGGGGAGAATGTTAGATTGATCTCAATCGTGACCGAGCCCAACGGCTCGATCACACCCCTTGACCGCGTCCTGATCGGGGACGTCCAACCTCCCGGTTGGTGGGCCCCTGTCACATGCGCGTATATAAAGAGGTGGGGTCATTGGCACGAAGCACGAGGTTCATTGTGTGCCATCCCCACGCCCTTCCGATCGAGGACTCGCGCAGAGTGATGGGATGCGCCACCGATGCCGCCACCATTGCCCACGCTCATGCCGTCGCCCTCCCCATGGCAACCGGCTCGGGCTCCTCGAGCTCCACCGGTGCAGGTAGTCTCTTCCCCCTCTCACCAATCCCTTCCTCTCTCAGTACATGCTCAAGATCGATAGAGGCTACTGTGATCATCTAGACTAGAGGATCCAAAGTATAATGTGCAACAGCATGACCTCAAGATAAAGGGGTACTCCGTAACCAAGGGGCTCGGCAACGGCAAATTCACCAAATCTAGAACCTTCGCCGTGGGAGGCCATCGCTGGTATCTGCGATACTACTCCAACGGATGGGGCTCGTACGACAGCGGCTGCGTAAGCTTTATTCTGTTTCTCGACGACGACGACGACGACGACGACAACGCCAGCGGAATCACTGCAGAATACAAGGTTTCTCTGCTTGATCAGGAAGGGAAACCAGTCCCTTCGTACACGAGAGGCCCACGTAAGACCTTCTCCAGCAGACAAGTACCGCAAGATTTCCTTGGACTCATCAGGCACAAGGAGTTGGAGAGATCGGTTTACCTCAAGGATGATGTCTTCAGTATCAGGTGTGATCTCACCCTGCTAAGCATCCAGGCTGAGCTCGCCCCGCCCGTTGACGTGCCGGCGGTGCCACCGTCCAACCTACAGCTGCATTTCGGCCAGCTCCTCTCAGGCGAGGAGGGGACGGACGTGACGCTGGAGGTTGGCACGGAAACCTTTTGTGCGCACAGGTGCGTGCTCGCTGCTCGGTCGTCGGTCTTCAAAGCGGAGCTCCTCGGCTCCATGAAGGAGAGGACGGACGCTCGTGTTCGCATCGAGGATACGGAACCTAACGTCTTCAAGGACATGCTCCACTTTGTTTACACCGACTCGCTGCCACAGGTAGAGGAGGGCGATCAAGTTGTGATGGCTCAGCATTTGCTTGTACTGGCGGACGTACAGGTATAACCTCCAAAGGCTGAAGTCTATCTGTGAGGGCACGCTGTGCCGCCTCATGGACACGACCACGACGGCGACCACATTGGCACTAGCCGAGCAGCATGGTTGCCTTGGACTCAAGGCTGCATGCTTCAAGTTCCTCGCTTCTCCAGGCAACTTCAAGGCAGTCATGGCCAGCGACGGCTTTGGGCATCTGATGATAAGCTGCCCTTCTCTCCACAAGGAGCTGGCTGCAAATATCCCCTCGTAGTTAACCTTAGCCTACGCGATTATATATCTTTTAAGTAGAGGTTAATATCCCCTCAGATTATTGCTACATTTACTCCTGCAACTTACCTTAGCCTACGCGATTATATATCTTTTAAGTAGAGGTTAATATCCCCTCAGATTATTGCTACATTTACTCCTGCAACTTACCTTAGCCTACGCGATTATATATCTTTTAAGTAGAGGTTAATATCCCCTCAGATTATTGCTACATTTACTCCTGCAACTTCAATGGTGATTCTTACGACTGAGTGCTCGCAATTTTGTTGTGATTAGACCATTCTCCTTGCGACAAGATTAACAAAAGATATGTTCATTCATCAATATTGAATTGGCCTTATCAGTGAGGCGATAAGGGCTCAGCTTGGATTTGAAATCACAGATAATGCCAATTTCTAAAGCTTAAATGGCCTTAATAAGAAAATGCTTCTATGTAGTACAAGTGATTAAGATCCAGCAAACCAACAAGTTTACTTCGATCTCAACATTAAGATGATTGCATATCAACTATGCCCAAAACTTGTATAGTTCCATCAGGTTGGATTTCCTTTACAAGAATCACTGACCAAAAGTTACAACAGGAGCGGCAGAAATGTGAACTATGCCAGTACTGGAAAGTAGACATCTGGACGCACCCAGATATGGGGTCACTTTATATCGTATGAATGCAGAGCCTCGTTGCATCGTATGAATCCCCAGATATGGGGTCACTTTATATCTCTCACTGAAAGATTGTGGAAAAAGGGCAAACAATAAGTTAAACATATAAAAAAGAAGACAGAGAGATGTGTGGGTATTGAAAATAAGAGGTAACAAGAGTTCAATTTACCTCTGTCCTACTCCTTTGAACCAATCAAACCAAACCCTTTCAGTGGCAAAATCTGAGATTGAACACCCAGTCAATACTCACACTTTCACCAGCAAATAAAATTCAGAAAAAGCGAACTTTGGAAGGAAGACCCCATTTTTCATGCCAATGGCATTTCACATTTGGCAATTGTGTTAAATAATTAGTAGCAGGAAAAGGAACTGGAGCCTAAATGTTGGTATCCTACCATAGAGGCATAAACATCAACTAGTAAGTACAGGCAAGATAAGGCCCAGTCCATATTGAGTCAGTGAACACTACACATTTGTTCAAGCTTCCAGATCATGCAAAATTAAACATAATGGCTTATGAGCTTCAAGTGAAATTAAACCTATACAGTGATATCCAGAGTGCAAAGTTAATAATGATAATGCAGAAGCTAAATGACACTGCCAATGCAGTAGCTGAACAGCATTGTTAGCTCACAGAATTATTTTTCTAGTTAAAGGAAACAACCTAACATCTGAGTTTATCCCAGTAATTTTAACTGTACTGATTACAACCATTCAGCTTACATCGAGTAACTTCTAGTAATAAAGAATACTTGGGATATACTTAAGGCTATATTACCCCCGGAGTAACAAAAAGGATAATTTGTTCAAAACATGATCGCTAGCTCAACCAAGACCCTGAATACTGAATCACTCTAAAGTACATAATATTCGGCTTAGAGCGACAATAATCTGTAATATAAGTCAGCACTTGTTTGCTGCAGATGATAATCATTAGTCATATTTGTTCAGTATCCCTGATTATGCGAACTAAATCTGGAAATATAGGAAGGCAACAATACACTTGAAGCGCAGTTTGGCCCAAAAAAAAAAATCACTGATTGCCCAAACATTAAGTAAAGCTACAACATGCCAGTTTCAGTTTCAAATCGGTTACTCAAAAAATATTAATAGTTAATAATGCCAACAACAAAGGTAGACCTCTAAGTAGATGCCAAAGCTGCTGTGCCAATTTTTAAACTGCACACATGATCTTACAACAAGTTACAGCACGGAACCAAAGTTTCCATCAGTCTCTTATTAAGTTAATGAGGAAGCAAAGCAGAGAAGAACTTATCATACCCGACAGCAGATCCTCCCGTTTACGAGACCATAAGGCACAGGTCCAAACTGCCTTGAATCTCTAGAAGCATAAATATTGTCACCCTGCACCCAGATGTGACCTTTTGGTACCTACAATTATATAATATACTGAAATTAAGAGAATTTGATGTAAAAAAACGTAAGAGCATTTTAGAAGAAAATGTCCATAACAAAAGAAATTCGAGACTGAACAAAGCATGGAATGTGTCATGTTCCAAACTTTCACCTAGGCGTACACTAAAACTGCAGCGAAGAAACAGAACAATTAACATACAGCCATACACATTTAACAAGCTGAATTTTGTGCTACTGATCATCATCCTCAAGGATAAGAAGTGTATATGCTGGTGGATTGATAGTGCTGGTGTCTTATTAGCTCGTAATTTTGTCCATTGGAACTCAAGTGTATGTGCTGTGTACAAGTGAAGTTTAGCTATCTTACTCTTCTCTGTAAAGTTTTCCCTATTTCCTATTACCCGGATAAGAACCAATCTCCCTTTCTTATCTTTGTTTTTCATTAATGATTCTTTGGTTTTTCCCCTATCACAATTGCTATGAACAGATAATACACTTTTCCTTCCTCGACCCCTTTTCTTTCCACTCTCCTCCTTGTCTAAAACTGAGAAGAACAGATGCTATACCAAATTTTGGTTAAGGGCCTGTTTGGTTCCCGGCCACACTTTGCCAAGCCAAAGTTTGCCATAGCTCTTTTCAAGTGTTAATTTGGCCTAATGCAACATGTCTCTGCCCAAGTTGGGCAGAACTTCTCTTCGTTCTAAACTACTTCTTCCCCTACCGTGCAGGCTTGTGAAGCTTGTTCTTCAGGAATTCAGAACAACCTTCTTCTTGTGGTTCTCCTACCTTGTGGTGTTGTGAGGCTCTAGCTATATGGCTTGGTGTCATAATCCATCAGTTACCCGATGATACACTAACAAATTCCAAGTTCTCCGAAAATAACACCATCAAATTCGAACCCGATCTAGTTGGTGGGCCCCTTGGATCCAGAACTAGATTACTCAACTTACCACGACGGTCTTGGAGGCATCACTGTTCCCCGGATCGACGAGGTAGGTGACAGCGTCGCCCTCCATCCCGAGCACGCGCTTCATTACGGTCTTACGAGGGTCCTCCGGCGAGACGAATTGCACCACGTCCCCGGACGCCACCCACCCGCACCGTGCGCTCACCTTGTCGGCGACCACCAAATCACCCATTATGTTGATCGCCGGCAGCATGCTCGGGCCCCGTGGCTGCAACAACGAGGACAGGGAGATCGAGAGAGCACGTCAGGCAACGAGAACGCGCGGAGAGAAGGGATGGGGGAGAGGCAGGAGTCGTACGCATGTGAGGCTGGCAACGCGCTCGTTCATGAAGGAGACGCCGCAGAAGACTAGGACGCCGCGAGACAAGCCACCAGCGGCGATGGCGCGCCACCGGACGCCGGCAAGGCGCCGTAGGAAACGGGACATGGCGGCGGCGACGAGGGGAGAAGAGCTTGGGATTTTTCTTTTACTCCTTTTTCACTTAGGATAGGAAGGGCCGGCTGTATTTTGGGCCGGCGATATCTTCGGAACCTTACCATGGGCTCTAGCGCTAGTAGACCAATTGAGTTTGTATCATGCACGAGTCTAACGGGAGGTTCCGCTAAAAAAAAAAAAGGAAATGCTTTTCTTTTTCATCAAAAAACAAAAGGAGGAAATGCTGAGCGTCTGTCGGAGGCCACGAGCTTCCCAGCCTCCGGCTTGTACGGTTGTCCACTTTTCTTCGAAAGACCACTTCTGCTTCCTCCGATCAGAGGGAGGAGAAAAAAATACCTCGTTTTTGTTGCGTGTAATAAAAAAAGATTTATTTAATGATTCAAAAAAAATTATTTAAAAAAATAAGAGAAAGACCAACTTCAGCGGAGACTCACTAGAGACCTTGCTGGAGTCCTCATGGTAAAAATGATACTCCCCCGATCCATATTAATTAACGTTGAATTGGATGTATCTGCACTAAAACATGTCTAGGTATATTCAATTCAGTGACAATTAATATGGATCGGAAGGAGTATGCTAATGTAGCAAAATGATTGGACGGTTGTGGCAAAAAGTTCACCAGAGACATCGACAGAGATCTCGTCGGAGATCACTCAGAAAAAATCTTGTAATGATGCAAATTCACAGAATATTTTGAGCAAAAAAATTGTCCTATTATAGCAAAAAAATAGACCTCGCTCGTCAGAGATCTTACCGGAGATCTTATAGAAAAAATATTTTATTATAGCAAAGCCGTTCTCATCGGAGACTCTAGTCGGCGATTCTGTAGCAAAATCATTGTAGTAATATAGCAACATCAAGGAAAGGTTGTAGCAAAAAAGTTATTTGTATGATACAAATCTACATATTGTATGGTGCAAAAACAACAATTGATCGTAGCAAAAAATTGTTAACGTCATGCAAAACCAACTAACTATTGTAGCACAAAATTCCCCACTATGATGCAAATTCACAAAAATTGTGGTAGCAACGTCGGAATTGCTCGCAACACGTGACTCCCGTGGGACAACGGGCGCGCCGGTCGTCGTCCTTGCGGCCTCCTCACGCACCGGTTGTAACAATTGTTGCCACAGCAGCAGGCGGCGCCGTTAGCAGCAGCATCGGCATTGCCCTTGGAGCATGGCGAAACCATTAGCAGCAGGCGAACACCATCTCGTGCCCCTGGCCGCGCCGTAGCATCGGCAGAGAGGAGGGAGGTGCAACATCCAACTTGGCGCAGCGGCGTGCCATGGATGCAAGGCCAGGGGCGCGGCGACGGCTGCCCGGTCACATGACGGAGGTAGCCACGAGGACGCAGCAGCCCGCCGAGGCCCGGCGTGGTGGGGCAAGCTCACTTTGGAGGCGAGAAAAAGGAGGGAGGTGCAATGGCGACAATCAACTAGGGCGGCGGCGCGCCATGGATTGTTGTTGTTGTGGTGGATAGAGATGCTAAGGAGAAATCAACGCGGGAGCGCGAGGAAGAGATAAGATTGAGTTGCGGATCGGAGGAGGAAGACATAAGGTGAGGTTGTGGAGGAGACGATGACGTTCACGCGTGGTGGGCTAATTTATTTTTCTAGCAACCCGCGTCATGCGCAGGGACCGAAGGCCACGAGCCTCCGGATGTATCTAAGCATTTTCCAAAAAAAGAGTCTAACGGGAGGTGATATACACCGCTTGACGCGGCGCCGACCAACGCTCCGCATGCACGCTCAGCATCGTGGGCTGCGACCACTAATGTCATCTTATTCCAATTCATGTCACCGCTAGCACCAGCGACAAGCACCACCTTCCTAATCCTCGGTGAGCACCCACCCAGCCCCTAACCCTAAGATATTTTCCTTGTATCTATCGACGATGACATGGCTAGCCGCATCGTTCCTGTCTCCGGCGAGGCCCTCGCCTGGCCTCCGTTGGCGATGTTGAGGCCAACCACGTTGCTAGCGAGGTCCCCGTCGATCGGACATCCCTCTAACCCCCTCCCCGACCTACACCTCGAACCCTAAGTCCGGTCATCCGCGACATCCCCCAATCCTAACCCTAAGTCCAACGAGCAGCCACACCCACACCATAAGATCTCTTCATCGCCTCCACCGGTGATTCTGCGGCCAACCGCATTGTACCCATCTCCGGTGAGGTCCTAGCCTCACCTCTGAGGAGGTGCCACGGCCAGCCACATCATCCCCGACGTCAGCGAGGTTTCCCGATCACATCTTCGTCTTCCTCCCAGTCGGTGTCGATGGGACAACCCACGTGCGGGCTGCAGGCACAGATGGGTACCTGGTGTCTCCTTTGTGGCCATATTGAGAAGTGTATATCATTTGCCAAGTCTAGCTGATCTACAAAAAATTCTAAGGGTGTGTTCATAGCCTAGGCCTCTTTTGTGTCTTTTAGAGGAGGCCATAGAGCATGGCCCGTAGAAACTGTCAAAAGTCACGTCGTGATGTTTGTTTCATATCATGGTGGCTTCACTTGGTCAGTTTTAGGTCTAGTGATTGGTTACCTGCACATTAGCACATATAAGTATGACAATTGTATCCATGGATATTGTATCGCATGGGCAGTGTTAGGGATATGCTAAATAAGTATCATCATTGCATGTCTCTAATCCGGCTAACCCGGGTGACCCACAGTTGGTAGCAGGCCCATGACTTTCTAGGAAGCCCAGTTAGACGGATCCAGAAGGGAGACCCATGCCGGATGAAGAAAGGCTACATGGAAGCAACCGACCTACTCGAAGCCTTGGAGTACAAGACACGAAAGGCTAGTTAGTATTAGTGTAGGACTATGTACCTTGTCCGGCAAGGTCCTTTCTCTGTAACCCTAAGTTTTGACGCCTTTATAAGCCGGACTGTGGGAGCCTTTAGGGCATGATTCAGAACAACCAACGTACAACACCTCGCACGGCGAATCAATCCATGTAACTCGGTGATGAGTCCAAAATTGAAGCATATTTACCTTTTATTTTTTATAAATTGAGTAGGGATCTTTGTATTTCACTGTGTCTACACGCGCTATTTCGTTCTTGTTTCAACAGGATCCTAAATCATGGAGTCATATATGAACTTATCAATTATACATGTTATATTGTGTAATTATATGATATTTCTAAGTGATGAAAGTCATTTTATGAATTTACCTTCGCACCTGGAATAATACAAAACAAGGAGGAGGCACCAGTACCGATAACAACCCCTGGTACGGGTGGACGTACCAGGCGCCATCGCGACCGCCTCGTCAAATACTTTTTCCTGGCGAAGACGAGAGGGAGACCTGACATTCACAGCCACCAGAAACCACAAAAAAACCACATTTGAAAGGGATCTGAAGGAGGAATTAGACTGGGGCAAAATCCCAGCTGCTTTAGGATCATTGGAGGACAACGCCTCATCCCCTTCATCATCAACTGCTACACCTCCATTACTATAATTACCCCCATCTTTCATCTATTAGATCTCTTTGTAATTCCAGATCCAATTGTGGTTTGTATTAGATCTACCTTCATACTTGTATCCATTCATTTGATTATGATGATGTTGTTGATTGCTTCCATGAGTGAGTAGTTTCTTTGTTCTTAGGGAGATGGAGAAACCCTAGCACCATTATGAACTTGTAATAAAGATGATCTATTCTTGTGTCTGTATGACTTGTTTGTCTATGATATAATTATGATTTGTATTTGATCTCTCTCTTTAGATGGTATATGTAGTCGGTCACATATCATTTTCCTTCGGGACTAAAGGAAGGGAGAAATCCTTTGGACGTGTCTTGGAAACATATCCGGAATGCCTTGTGACAGATTGGCACCGGCTCGTAACCTACACGGTCAAAGAAGGATTAAAGAGGAACTCCCTAAGCTAATTATGATATCCACGGGAAAACCCTTAATTGCGGTGGTTTGTATGGTGACTACTCTCAGACATCGCAGTGTTTATTTAAAGGTGACCTCACTCTTGGCTCAATAAAGTGGCTTCCTACGAGTCTTGTAGTGAACATCTTACTATGGGGCTCTCTCCACACATATCATGACACAAGGAGTATGTTATCTTGATTACATTTAATAATACTATGCTAGTGGTGTATCCTACATCCCCGAGAATGTTTTAGCCCTATTGAGTTCAACCACGTTTTTACACAAACTTGTTAATTGTTTTCTTTTACTTGTTTTAATTACTTTTCTACAATCAACCATAAACCTTTTAAACACATTTTTACTTAAGATCAAAGACAGCTTATAAGTATACTTTGGTAGAGAGAAACGAGGGGCATAAAGACCTTTACCAATAACTCTCTATGGGTTTGATATCTTTATTTCGAAACTAGCTACAATTGGTTTGTGCACTTGCAGTCATCAAGCTATTTTTTGGCATCGTTTCCGGGGACCTAAGCATTTTTGGTCTTTGTTCTTAGTTACTTATTTCACTCATTGTTTTACTAAAGTTGTTTACTAGTTTCAGGTAAGCACCATGACTGCATTCAGACTGATTAATCAGCTCGATGCTACTAAATACCCGAGTGGGAGCGAACCAGAATACGAGGGCAACCCTCATTTTATCGCTATTATTAAAGAGAAAACTTTTGCAGGAGATGATCCAGATAAGGATCTTTACAATCATTTAATGCATTTTACCAAGCTATGTTGGACTCTTAAATTGAGAGGCTATTCTGATAATGAATTGAAACTTAAATTGTTTAGCTAATCTCTAACTAACACTACTTTTGCTTGGTATAGAATTTGCCATGTAGAGAAAATTGATACCTGGGAAAAACTTAAAGGAGAATTTGTGTCTCGATTCTTTCCCAAGGTAAAAACTGTTGAAGTAAGAAGGGAAATTATAAACTTCAAGAACCGCCCAGGTGAAGGTTTGGTAAGAGCCTACAAAAGGTATAAGTCTCTACTTCATAAATGTCCCCATCATGATTTACCTGAATGGTATGTTTTGCATATTTTCTATGGAGGACTTAATCAAGAAATTAAACATGAGCTTGACATGAATTTAGGAGGTTCTTTCATGGAGTTAACTATAATTAAAGCTTGGGAACTTTTAGAACGAATCCGCCATAATAGAGAAACATGGGGATTTGATTTAGGGGGCGAAGGAGGTATAGAAATTGAATATGATTGTATCAATGCTTATAAAGACTCCGTTAAGGTAAAAGAAACTGCTAATGAACTACAACTTGATGATGATATTATCTTGCAAATCCTTTAGTCTTTTACAGAACATATTGAAGCTCCTAAGGAAGACTGGCTTCATTATACTCTGCCACCCGAGCCAGTTGTAGAAGAAGATCCAATAATCATGGCCCATGTCGATCCATTAAGGGAGGTATCCCCATATGTTGAACCCTTTCCTTTTCCAAGGATGATGAGAAAACATATGATGGCCCAACAACTGGAGGATCAACGCAAAGAGGAAGAATTATTTCTCAAGGAGCTGGAAGGGGATACATAAATAAGGAAAACTGAAGAAGAGTGTGTACAAGAGGCAGAGGCATCAATAAAGGAAGATATTCTAACCATGTTTGCACATTGCAACGTGATTGAGCTAGATACCGAAGCTTCACAATTTATTGGGTAAAAGCTAAAGAAGTGGGTAAGCCTATCCTCCTGTGCACTTTTGGAGGAACTTCCTATTATGGCATTTGCGATATTGGTATAGCTGTTAACGTTATCCCTTTTAATTTTTATTTTAAAATTCAAAATGAATTAGCTCCAGCTGAATTGGAAGATACGGATATGACTATAATGCTTGTAGATAAAACACTCAGAGTCCCTATGGGAATAATTAGGAATGTACCAATTTGTATTGGACCTTATAAATATCCCATTGATTTTGTGCTTATTGATATGCCCACTGATGTTTATTGTCCCTTTATTTTTGGAAGAACTTTTCTAAATACCGTAGGAGCAAACATAGACTGCAAGAGGCAAACTGTGTCTCTTAGGTTTGGTGAAGAAAAAATGGATTTTCATTTCTCTAAATTTGACCATAAGCCGGCTATTGAAGAATTGGATGATGATGAGTATGAACATGAGGAAGAAGGTAATATTGTAAATTTAGTCTCAATAGTGATCGAGACTCCTGACGATGATTTAGCAAGAAGCTTAGTCAATAATAATAATATCCTTCAAGACATAGAAAAAGCTAAAATAGATGACTATCTTGACTCCACACCTGAGGTGGACATCGAGATTAATCAAAAATATGAAGGACTCATAAGGAAAGGAGACGAGGCTCTTCCTCCTCCAATCCTTAAAAGTCTACCAAAGGAACTAAAATATAGGTTTCTTGATGAGACAAATAAATTTTCTATTATTGTAAGTGCTAACCTCGTAGAGAAAGAGGAGGAAAAAATTAATGAAGGTTATCTGCATGCATCGAAATGCTTTTGGGTATTCGATTATTGACTTGAAGGGAATTAGTCCCTCGATAGCCACCCATAGAATATTCATGGAAGAAGGATCTCGGTCGGTCGTGGACTTTCAGCGACGTCTTAAACCTCACATGGAAGAGGAGGTAAGAAAATAAATAATACGTTTGTTGGATGCATGCATCATCTTTCATGTGGAGGAGAGTGAATGGGTAAGTCATGTTCATTATGTTCCAAAGAAAGGTGGGTTTACGGTTATAGAAAATGAACATAATGAAATGGTACCTACTTGGACTGTTGTTGGACACAGGATATGCATTGACTATAGGAAACTTAATAAGAAAACTCGGAAGGACCATTAACCTTTACTGTTTATAGGTCAAACTTTAGAAAGGCTTGCTATGCATTCTCATTTTTGTTACTTAGACGACTATTCTGGTTTTTCCCAAATTGTTGTACACCCTAATGACCAACTCAAAACTACTTTTATTTTTCTTTATGGCCTTTATGCTTATCGTTGTATGCCTTTTGGTCTTTGTAATGCTCCTACCACTTTTCAAAGATGCATGACTGCTATTTTTGCTGATTATGTTGAAAATATTATGGAAGTATTCATGGATGACTTCTCTATTTATGGAACTTCCTTTAATCATTGTCTCCATAACCTTCATAAAGTTTTGCAGAGATGTGAAAACACTAACTTAGTCTTGAACTAGGAGAAATGTCATTTTATGGTTCAAGAAGGCATAGTACTCGGTCACAAAGTCTCAGGTAAGGGAACAGAAGTCGATAAAGCAAAGAATGAAGCAATAGAAAGGTTACCCCCTCCTCGAGACATAAAAGGTATAAGAAGCTTCTTAGGTCATGTAGGATTTTATAGAAGATTCGTTAAGATTTTTTTTGAAAACTACTAGACCTTTAACTAACCTTCTTCAAAAGTATGTTCATTTTAGTTTTGATGAAAAGTGTCTTACTTCTTTCAACATATTAAAACAAGCCCTTCTTGAAGCTCCCATTATAAAACCACCTAATTGGAAGAAACCTTTTGAGCTGTTTTGCGAAGCTAGTCATGAAGCTGTAGGAGCAATTCTTTGTCAGTATGATGGTGATGACCTTAGTATCATTCATCACTCTAGTCGCACCTTAAACGGGGCCCAAAAGAACTATCCTATGGCAGAAAAAGAATTCTTTGCAGTAGTTTTCTCTTGTGATAATTTTAGATCTTATATCATGGACTCGAAAGTAAGAGCACACACTGATCGTGTTGGCTTAAAGGAAATCCTAGAAAGGACCGATGTTAAGCCAAGAATGATTCGTTGGACTCTACTTTTACAAGCATTTGATTTACAAATCCTACAAAGGAAGGAAGAGATGGAGGAAACGTTCATGGACACTCAAGAAGTTGCTCATCCTAAGGAAGTGTCATCTGTGTATATACCTGTGGGAACCACACTACCAAAAAGGAAGTTCTCTATTTCTTATTGCAATGGTTTTGGTGATTTTCTATGACATACTTAATTAGAAAAGAGGAAGAAAAGATACTCAAATGAGTCCATATTCCCTCGATGATCATGGCTTATGAAATCCTTCTTAACACATCTTTGTTTTGGATGATTTTCTGTTATTTCCTTTTGTATATTTGATTTCCTCTCGTTTTTCTGACTTCATTGCCGGTCTTACGAGATCGGTACGGGCGGGCGGTATGGCCAGATCCGCCCGTACCGATGGTTGTTAAACCTGCTGATGTCTTGGTTTCATTTTCGCATAGTCGGTACGAACACACCCTACGGGCGCAGCTGCCTGTACGGCTGGTCGTTATCTATTTAGTGACTGCCTTACGCTTTTCGTTTATTCTTATGTTTAAAAGTATATATATATTGAAATACCATGAAGTCGGTATGGACGGGCAATACGGTCGGGACCCGCCCGTACCGCTTAGTCGGTTGACTAATTACCGACTTCAGCCCGCATTGTTTTTGGAAATGACCCGGTACGGGCGCGCCGTACGGGCGTGCGCCCGTACCGACTGGTCGTTACGACCCGAATTTCCTTATTTTGCATTTATTTTCTTCCATATTTGTTAGGATTCTTTTCTTGGGCGACCCTTTTCCTCTCCGTACGAATTTTACCCTGCACCTAATCCTTTATAAGTCTTCCAGAAGGACTCTATCCTTCTATTGACAATACAGATCTTCTCCACAATCTACTCCTCCTCGTAAACTCTTTGGAACCATGTCCTTCACATGGAGTAACCTTCAAAGGAAGGAAGATCTCTATTGATCATCCTCGAGGATTACGGAGGAAGACAAAGTTGTTGTACCAGAAGAGAAGAAATTAGTATACAAGGATGGATTCAAGCTGATGGAAACACTAAAGGATGGGCACAAGGTGTTCAGCCTAGGCATTTGAAAAGAAGGCGACTTCGATGAAGTTCAACTTGATTTAGAAGGATATGGGGAGCTCTTCTTGAAGAAGGTGAAGAGACAAGGGGAGGATATTCAAGCCTCTCTGGACAAGCTCGATCGCCGCATCAAGAAGATTGAGGTAAAATCTCCAGGATCTTCTAAACATATTGAATTGTTGCATCGCTACCTGGACCAGATGGACCTGAAGATAATGAAAGGGCTAGAAGCGAATCTCAACATCGGCCTCAGATCCATTAACACTCAGAAGCAAACAATAGAGATGTACAAGGATCTTATTGAGCAGTTGGAGAAAGTCAATGAGTAACGTCGGATCCATATATTGATATTGCAGACATCAAACAAGATGCTCCATGCAAGTCTTCGTGATTCCAGAGTTTCTCCTCTGCAAATTAGAGGAGCACACCACAGTATCGAATAATTGCAAGGGATTATTTGATCCACCCGGCTTGATTCCAAGCTTGGGAGGATCTGTGAGAACCTTGTAATCTATCTTACAATTTTTGCATGTTTACTTTTCTGCACGCATGGTTAGGTTTAAAATTCCGAATTTGTATTAGTTGCATCAACTTCGAGCTCCCTTTATTCGAGATAAGATTTATATCTGTTGAGTTATGAGACTTTATGATAATTGAAGTTGTGTTTGATTCATTATTATTATATTAGATGGTTAAACTAGGTTGAGTGTTATGATACTTGTACAACTATCATAATTTTAGGAACTTCCACACCAACAAAGGTATTGATTAAGTCATGAGAAGAACAATTCTGGTAGCATATTGTAGTTAAGAGTTTTTGAAAGCCATTGAAGTAGTGAGCATGATCAAATAGTTGTGCTGAAAAGAAGAAGAGAAAAGGGAGCAAATAAAAATATAGACATACAAGTATCAAAAGAAAACAAGAAAGCAGCTATCAAAAGAATCAAACATAGAAAAAAAGAGAGAAAATGATCATGAATCTTCATTATTAAACTTAGTGCTCTATATCTTTAAACTATGTGATTATATGATATGTTGAATCACTAGCAGCTTCTTATAATTTCATTAATACTGAAAAGGTGTGGAAGCCTCTAAGTTATGTAATGTGTAAGGGTATGGTAATACCCCCGAAGTATCTCTACACCCAATGTTGTATTCCTTCTTCAATTTCTACCTCATTTATTGTAACGACTCGGTGTCTCATGAACATGATGATCTTGTCCATAAGCCACCATCTTGCTCGGGGATGAGCAAGAGCCTAGCTTGGGGGAGTTGATGAGTACAAAATTGAAGCATATTTACCTTTTGTTTTTCAATAGAGTAGGGATCTTTGTATTTCACTATGTCTATGCGCGCTATTTTGTTCTTGTTTCAACAGGATCCCAAATCATGGAGTCATATATGAACATATCAATTAGAGCTGTCATATTGTGTAATTATATGATATTTCTATGTGATAAAAGTCATTTTATGAATTTACCTTCGGACCTGGAAGAATACAAAACAAGGAGGAGGCACCAGTACCGATAACGACCATTGGTAAGGGCGGAGCCCACCTGTACCGTTCGCTTGTACTAGGCTCCATTGCAACCGCCTCGTAAAATACTTTCTCCCGGCAAAGACGAGAGGGAGATCTGACATTCACAGCCACCAGAAACCACGAAAAACTACATCCGAAAGGGATCCGAAGAATGAACTTGGCTGGGACAAAATCCCAGCTGCTTCACGAATCATTGGAGGATAATGCATCATCCCCTTCATCATCAACCGCTGCACCTCCATTACCACCATTACCCCAATCTTTCATCTATTAGATCTCTTTGTAATTCCAGATCCAATTGTGGTTTGCATTAGATCTACCTTCATACTTGTATCCATTCATTTGATTATGATAATGTTGTTGATTGCTTCCATGAATGAGTAGTTCCTTTGTTCTTGGAGAGATGGAGAAACCCTAGCACCATTATGAACTTGTAATAAAGATGATCTATTCTTGTGTCTGTATGACTTGCTTGTCTATAATATAATTATGATTTGTGTTTGATATCTCTCTTTAGATGGTATGTGTAGTCGGCCACATGTCATTTGCCTTCAGGACTAAAGGGAGGGATAAATCCTTTGGACGTGTCTTGGAAGCATACCTGGAATGCCCCGTGATAGATTGGCACCGGCTCGTAACCTACACAGTCAAAGGAGGATTAAAGAGGGACTCCCTAAGCTAATTACGATATCCATGGGGAAACCCTTAATTGCGGTGGTTTGTATGGGTGACTGCTCTCAGACATCGCAGTGGTTATTTAGATGTGACCTCACTCTTGGCTCAACAAAGTGGCTTCCTACGAGCCTTGTAGTGAACATCTTACTATGGGGCTCTCTCCACACATATCATGACACAAGGAGTATGTTATCTTGATTACATATAACAATAATACTATGCTAGTGGTGTATCCTACATCCTTGAGAATGTTTTAGCCCTATTGAGTTCAACCATGCTTTCACACAAACTTATTACTTGTTTTAATTACTTTTCTGCAATCAACCATAAACCTTTTAAACACCCTTTTACTTGAGATCAAAGATAGATTATAAGTATACTTTGGTAGAGAGTAACGAGGGGCATAAAGACCTTTACCAATAGCTCTCTATGGGTTCAGTATCTTTATTTCGAAACTAGCTACAATTGGTCTGTGCACTTGCAGTCATCACTCCGCGTATTGCCATTATAGTGATTTATAGAAGGAGTAGAGTTCCGCCACCATTGTGGGACTTGAACCTGGGTAAGATGCGTTATCTCATACCCGCCAACTCACCGCCTTCCCCCACCTCTCTAAACACGCTCTAGGAGGACCCCTCCATGGTGTACTCACCGGCAATACCACAATAGTTGGCGCCCACCGTGGGGCAAGAGGCGCTTCGAGCTCTACACCGGGCGAGATCCAAGCTCTTCGCGGGAATCAGCGACACCATCGCCATTGGGCGCGTCCTCTTCTCCGGCAACATTCCAATCGTCCCTCCGGACGAATTCTAGGTCCTAGCAAAGACGAACCCCACCCGCTACTCCGTTGCCCCAGTCGGGGACATCCACATCTTCGTCGGCGAAACTAACTCGGGTCCTAGCTCCCAGGAAGTCGGAAACTCGTCAAGGCCTACACGGACCGCCTACGGGCAGGACACGATCGCGGAAGGATCTAGACCGTAGCTCTCTTTGGAGTTTGCCGGATCAGATCATAAAAGTTCAAGGCCTACCCAAATCGCCCCTGTGCAGGATATAATGGTGGAAGGACCCCGCAGATCCGCTCAGCTTCCCCGAGCGTTAGAGATGCGGAGGTCGCACTTTTTCAGCGTCATCACCATCTTCGATCTGGCTCGATGTGTTCATAGGGATGGTGAATCCCCTTTTGAGTACCTCGCTAGATGGTTAAGGGTGAGGGAAACCCTAGATGGTGATTGCACCGACGATCTTGTCTACCACTTTGTGGAAGGGATCACACCCAAAACGCTCCTCCGGCATGCGCTTCGGAGGTGACAGGCCGCCGGCTTGCTTACCCTCAATGAGATGATCGCAACTGTTAACAGTTTCGCTGATGCCAATGAGGAAGCTGAGCCCGACATCGCCTCCACAACCGGAGGAGGCAATAACAACAATGACCTACCATCGTCCCCCTCCAGCTCCACCATCGAAAACACCGAAGCCAACTTCAACTCAGCGCTTGACGCATGGATGACGGTGGCTCAGACGCTACCTCGGAAGAATATGATGCTGCAATGAGGGAGATCAAGAAGGAGTTCGAGTGGGAGGAGCTTGCCAAGAAGGTTATCACTTCCCGCCAGGTACTAGTGGCCATCGGGAACGTGATAGAAGAAGACAAGCAGGAACTAGAACATGAGAAAGTTCCTCCCACACCTGCGGTTACCAGAGCGGCAGTGGCAAAGAAAGCTGCCGATCCTCTAGGTCCGGCCAACGCCATGCCTCCTCCGGTTATTCCCCCATAGCAGCTGTAGGAACTTGCCACAGGCCCCAGTACTGCCAAACAAATCTGCCGTCACCACCATCAACGTCTACATCTGGCAACCCCTTGGTTACTCCTACCAACAAGGTGATGTACGGTCCACTCCTTATCGAGCCCATTACTGTTGCTCATATCTGGAGCATTACGGAGCTTGATGAGAAACATACAGAAATCCTCGCAGAGGCCAAATGCATCACAGAGCAGGTCGCCCAGCTGGAAAGAGATTTGGCTAAGGCGTGGCAATCCATCAAGGAGGCAAGAGCAATGGAGGCTGAGTACAAGCAGTTGCTACAAATCACAAGGCTAAGAAGGCACCAACTCACGTTGTCGAAGATCTCGGCATTCGACGCAAGTTAGGGTTGGAAGCATCCAAATCGGCAAAAGCCACCCCATACATCAACTCAGAGGAGAGACAAGTAATGCCAACCCCCGCCCTGAACATGGTCGTCGCCAAAAACCTACTAGAACAAGATAGATCTCCTAAAGCGGTGGCTCAGGTCTATGACCTTGTAGCTAAGGCTTGCAAGCAGCAGGAGAAGGCCTCCTCGCAGAGGATCGAGTCCAACCTGGAGCTTTGCCAGTCAACCCTAAACAGCCGCCGAAGGCCAAGATCTCCTCGCGACGAAGGATCCCATATAGGCTCCACGGAGCGAAGGTAGAGGGATGCGTGCAATAGGGCTGATGCCATACCCATATCTTCCGACAAGGGATAGAAGGCTCACCCTCGCTGATCGCCGCCACCCCTGCCATCCCGGCATCATGAGGAACAATAGTCGCGCCACCGCACAAGCATGCCACCCCCAGGCGTCCCCAGGTCGGTATTGCCATACATGACCAGGGTGAGCAACCTCGACATGCCAGAGAGCATAGCGGCAATGAAGGTCATAGGAGAAGATCCCACAATGAAGCACCACGTCCGACAAGCAATTGCAACAGGCGTGAGGATTCACATGGAGGGAGCAGCAAGAAGGCTAACCCACAGCCGCCACCGCCACCGTTGCCACCCAGCAGCCACCATGGCAGAGGAATTGGCGGGTCCCATGGATCGCACCACAACTCTCCTCCCCATGGTAGAAATGGGAAGCAACCAGAGTTGTACAATGCATGATCGCGACTTGACAAGATTCAATAAGCCTAGGAACTCCCATACCTAGGGCCAAGTTGTTTTGGACCAGTAATACGGGCCACAACTTACCCCAAGGGTCTCAAGATCGACAAGACTATCAAGCCCTATGACGGCATTGTCAGGCTAGCTACATGGTTGCAGGACTACAGAGAAGAGATTCACTTCGCTAGGGGAAACCCTAATGTTGCCGTCAAGTACCTCCCACTTATGCTCACTGGCACAACCCGACAATGGATCAACGACTTGCCGAAGAAATCAATCTGCAATTGGCTAGACATGCATGAAGTGTGTGCAAGAAAAGGATGAATCCTCTCGTGCTTACCTATCCTGTTGGCTGGATATGAAAAATTCATGTGCGGGAGTGCACGATCAAACCGCTATGGCCGCCTTCATCGATGGCCTGGAGAAGGGAACATTGCTCTGACATATGTTGAAGCGCCATCAGGACAACGGCAAGCTCAGCCTCAACTCGATGATTGCTATGGCTAGTGAATTCACCGCCGTCGATGATGATGCTCGCGGATCATTGCCGGCACTAGCCATCCCTACCCAGGCCAAGAGGAACAATAACAACAAGCAGAAAACTCCGCCAGAAGAGAAGCAAGCATCCGACATGGTCGCCACAACGTTTGCTGGCAGAGGCGAACAACATGGTCATGGCCAGAGGGCTAGCCACAGGTAGCAGCAGAGTGATTCAACATCATCAGCGCCCCGCATCCCCCAAACGTACGAAGAGTACCACGATATGATGTGTTTCGTCCATCTCAACACAAACAACAAGGCCAGCCACACCAACCACCAATGCAAGTTCATCAATAACCTCAAGGAAGACCCTAAGTCCGGCTACAAGCAAAGTCGGAAGAACAGACCCCGCAGAAAGGGCAAGGGGAAGAAGGAGGAGGAGGAATCTAAGGAATCAAGTGACATGGATGAAGATGTGGAACCCAAGTCCACCGACAAGGGAAATGGCAAGGGCAAGAACCCCTTTGAGAAGAAGGATCCATGTTACCATACCCTCATTGGTACTCCCACCGTATGGGCCCAGA
Organism: Avena insularis; assembly: GCA_023614405.1. Lineage (NCBI taxonomy): Eukaryota > Viridiplantae > Streptophyta > Magnoliopsida > Poales > Poaceae > Avena > Avena insularis. The sequence goes on along the minus strand of CM042690.1, from coordinate 255,562,505 downwards.
AAACCTCACTGAGGATACTGATGACTACCCTCCCCCAGTTCCCTAGTACGTCAGGTGGTCAGAGATTCCAATCACTTGGGACAGGCAAGATCATCCAGACCTCATCCCAACAGAGAACCAATATGCCATGGTCATCAACCCCTTGATTGACGGCACAAAATTCACCAAGTGCCTCGTGGACAGTGGAAGCAACATCAACATCATGTACCTGGATACACTGCACAAGATGAACTTGACAGAGACCCAGCTAAGGAAGAGCAACACCGTGTTCCATGGCATTGTTCCTCGCCGGCAAGCTAATTCCCTTGGCTGCATCACCCTTTCGGTCGCCTTTGGTGATGTCAACAATTACCGCCAAGAGTGCATGCCATTCGAAATGGTGCCCTTCAAGAGCATGTACCACGTCATATTTGGACACGACATATTCCACTCCTTCCTCGCCAGGCCATTCTTTGTCTACAGCAAGCTCAAGATACCCGGACCAAAAGGAATCATCAACGTTGACGGAAGCTTTATCAAGGCAAGGGAATGTGAGCTGTGCAAAGCCGCCTTCGTCGAAGTGGTCCTCTATGATGAAGAGTTCAAGGAGATCTAGAGCCAAGTCGACGCCTCGGAGATGATGGCTTCAAAGAAGCAAATCACTGCTGCTGAACCCACATTTAAGGCCGTCATCAAGACCAAGTAGGTGGAGCTTATTGAAGGAGATTCCTCCAAGACCACCGCCATTGGCACGGACCTAGATCCCAAATAGGAAAGCGCGCTCGTCGAGGTCCTCCGTGAGAATAGGGACATCTACGCCTGGCAACCTGCCGACATGAAAGGTGTACCTAGGGAACTTGCCGAGCATAGCTTCAATATTGATCCTAAAGCAAGTCCAGTGAAACAACCTCTATGACGCTTCAATGATGAAAGCCGACGGGCTATAGGCAAAGAGATAGCTAGGTTACTTAAGGCTAGTTTTATAGGAGAAGTCATCCACACCCAATGGGTGGCAAATCTTGTACTTGTCCCCAAAAAGGGAACTAAAGAATTAAGAATGTGCATTGATTACACCGGCTTAAACAAAGCATGTTCGAAGGATCTGTTTGCTTTGACTTGCATTGACCAAGTCATTGACTCGACGACTGGCTTGGAACTTCTGTGTTTTCTCGATGCATACTCAGGATACCACCAAATCAAGATGTGAAAGTCGGACCAATTGGCCACTTTGTTCATCACACCTTATGGCACATACTGCTATGTCACGATGCCCTTTGGGTTGAAAAACGTTGGTGCAACCTACCAGCGGACAATTCGACATTGCCTACATAACCAGATAGGTTGCAACGTACACGCTTACATGGAAGACATCATGGTGACGTCAAAGAAATCAAATGACCTCATCGTCGACTTGCAGGAAACCTTTGACAATCTTCGGAAGTACAACGTGATGCTTAACCCTAAGAAGTGTGTCTTCGGGGTGCCATCTGGCAAATTGTTGGGCTTCATAATTTTGCATCGCGGAATTGAGGTCAACCTGGATAAGATCAAGGCCATCCTTGACATCAAACGCCTGACATGCTTGAAGGACATACGGAGGCTCACAGGCTGCATTGCAGCAGTAAGCCGGTTCATCAGCCGACTTGGAGAGAAGGCTATGCCGCTCTACAAGTTGCTCAAGAAGGCGGGCAAATTCATATCGACGGACGAAGTAGATGCAACCCTTCAGGATTTGAAGAGAATACCCTCCTCCGCACCAATACTTGTAGCACCGGTATCAATGGAGCCTATGTTAGTATACATGGTGGCAACCAACCGGGTCAGCAGCGTCGTCATCTTGGTGGAGTGCAAGGAGCCAACGTACAAGTATGAAGTTTAACGACCAGTTTACTATGTAAGTGAGGTCTTCACGGAATCCAAGCAGCGTTACCCGCACTACCATAAGTTAGCTTATGGAGTTTTCCTTGCTTGAAAGCTAAGGCATTATTTCCAGGAGCACCCCATCATAGTGGTGAGCAAACCTCCGCTGTCCGACATCATCAACAACAGCGACGCAACAAGAAGAGTGGCAAGTGGGTCATTGAACTTGCCGCCTTTCAAATCACTTACAAGAGACGCGACGCTACCAAATCTCAAGCATTGGTGGATTTTATTGCAGATTGGACAGAACTGCCAGAAGACACTCCTGTACTAGAGCCAGAGTATTGGGTCATGCACTTTGGCGGATCCAAATTGCTCAATGGCTCAGGGCTGGTGTATTATTACAATCGCCAATAGGAGAGAAGTTACAGTACGTCCTACAGATTCACTTCAATGCTACCAACAACATGGCGGAGTATGAGGCCCTCATTCATGGACTTCGTGTAGCCAAGGATATTGGCATCAAGAGCATAGTTTGCTATGGAGATTCTGACTTGGTTACCCAGCAGGTGGCTAGCACCTAGAACACGCGGAACCCTATGATGGCGGCATATCGAGACGAAGTAGACAAGATAGCCAAGTGCTTCGATGGCTACAAAGTCAAGTACGTCAAAAGAGAGGATAATGAGGCAGCAGATCTGCTGTCAAAGCTTGGACCAGCTAGTTGACCAATTCCACCAGGCGTTTTCCTAGAGAATTTGTGGACCCCATCTGTGAAAGGAGTGGACCCCAACAACCTAGATAGTGTGGACTCATTTGTTAATGCAGTAATGTGACCTCTCTAGCTTGGATGAAACCGTTCATGGACTATCTTTGAGATGGAACTTTGCGCGTTGACAAAGTCGAAAGCCGGTTGATAGTACGTAGATCAAAGGGCTACGTCATCATTGACGGCCAGCTATACAAAAGAAGTACTATAGGAGTTTTCCTACAGTGCGTCTCCCAGCAGCAAGGTACAGATATCCTTAGAGAGATACATCTGGAGATTGCAGGCATCACGCAGCTCCCCGATCGCTGGTGGCAAAAGCCTTCCGGCAAGGATTCTACTAGTTAACTGCCAAGGAGGATGGCGACAAGCTGGTACGGACCTGTATGGGGTGCCAGTTTTTCGCACAACAACCAAATGTACCTGCTGAAGAAATGCGAACACTACCAATTACTTGGCCATTTGCAGACTGGGGGCTTGACATGGTTGGACCTTTGCAAACAGCACCCTATGGATTTACACATCTTCTAGTAGCAGTTGATAAGTTCACAAATTGGATTGAAGCAAAACCCATTAGAAAGCTCGATGGGGCAACAACCCTAAAATTTGTCCAAGATTTAGTGGTGAGATTTGGTTTCCCACATAACATCATCACCCACAACGGCAGAAACTTGTCTCTCAGAGAAGTCGAGGACTATTGTCATGAAAAAGGCATCCGCCATGACCTAGCATCTGTGGCACATCCGCAGTCAAATGGGAAAGTTAAACGGGCCAATGGACTAATTCTGCAAGGAATCAAGGCACGCTTAGAGGCACCCCTACATAGAGTAGCTGGAGCCTGGGCGGAGGAGCTGCCATTTGTATTGTGGAGTTTACGAACAACACCCAATAGATCTACCGGCATGACCCCTTTCTTCATGGTTTATGGAGCAGAAGTTGTCCTACCATGCGACATCCTCCATAATGCACCAAGAGTCGTTGCCTATGATGAAGATGACGCTGAAGAATCCAGACACATATTTGTGGACCTACTTGAGTAGGAGCACGTGCTAGCATGCCAGAGACCCGCCATCTACCAGCAGAAGCTGCGTGGCTACCATAGTCGCCGTGTTAGGCATTACTCGTTTAAAGAGGGGGATCTGGTGCTTAGACTCAAGCAGGAAAAATCACACAAATTATCTCCGCCTTGGGAAGAACCATTCTTCATAAGAAAAGCGATGCTCAATGGTTCCTATTACCCCGTCGATATTCGCGAGTTGAAAGATAGGCCAAAAAATCGCAAGCGCAAGCAACATGACTCTGATGATGATTTCCCGGAGACAGGTTAGCCATGGAATATAGCACAACTACGTCCCTTTTACACTTACCATATTTTATATTATGTAATAAGTACCTTATATGATCGATGAAATAAAGCATTTGGTTCACTCATATTTGCTGAGTCTTTTACCTCCTTTAGTGTTTATTTTTTGGATCATATAAACCCTTTTATGCGCAAGTTTGTATTTGCACTTGTGAAAATTCTGCCTACGGGCGTTAGCTTAAGTTTTCTGGTCTACACGTTTTCTGATGTTTTTATGTGGATTCCGGAGTAGTGACTTTTTGGCACTGAAAGCCGGCGATTTTGTTCTTAGGTTCTCGACGGTGCTATTTAGCATCATCACCTGAGAGCATGGTTCTGTGTTGCGAGTCTTCCGTCTCACGAAAGGTCAAGCATATGAACCAGAATAATGGATAAGCCAGCACTTGCTTAAAAAAATATATACATGCTGGATCTACTTAAGTAGCAGGAGGCTTGCAGCCAAGTTTTCCGCCTTACATACACATAAGTTTTTCCGCATATACATTGTAGAGATACATTTAATACAACAAATGTTTTTATGGCTCTACCATAGGGGACTTCGCTACTAGAACATCAGCAGCAGGAGAGCCAGGCCTAGAGAGCTCATCAAACTCGGAGGGTCCCGGACTAGATTCCGAAGAAGCTAGTTCATCGTCCATCTCCTCGGCACGCACGTAGACATCCACCTTGGTCAGCTTGGAAACCTTGGTGTCGTAGCCGGTGAGGGAGTTCCATATAGCATTGCTATCAATCTCATTCCCTTCCTCGTCAAACTTTGGCTTGCCGGGGGTTATCAAGTTCATGTCGGTGTCGTCGTAGTGCGCTTTGACCAAGGACAAGGCCATCCTTGCACCAGCCTGGACGCAAGAAGCTTCCGAGATCTTGACCTTCTCGGGGGCTTGGCGCAGGATCTCCGAGTATTTGGCCGCAGAATCTGCCGCCTTGATGGTGATATCCAAGGGCTGAGCTATCTCCTTGGCTTGGGTGATGGCAGTGTTGATGAAGTTGCCAGCAAGAATCATGCATTCCTTTGGATCCGAAGCACCTTTACCCATGTTGGTTAAACCAATGGTGGTTGTGTTTTCGTTAGAGACAAGGATCATGAGTATAACAATACACGTGTCTGACTTATAGAATTGGCAAGATTGGAGGAAATTTACCAAAGATGCTCGTCTCCGCTTGTTTGCAGGCTTCCGCCAAGACTTCATGCTCCTTCTGAAGCTTCTTATACACCTCAAGGTTCCGAGCATTCTGCTCTTTGGCAACTTGGTTTTGCTCCTTGAGTTGTTGAATCTCCTTCTTCAGGCACTGAATCTCAGTGTCGGATGATTCTTGCATCACCCTCATTGCCTCTTCATGGCCCTTGATGGCATCAGCCAGGTCTTTCTTCAAGATTTTTTCTCATCATAGAGCTCTTGGATATGCTTGGATTGCTCGATGATGCTCTTGGCCTTGGCGATGGCCTGTGTAAGAAAAAACATAGACAACATTGTGAGAATTCGGACGAAATGGTTCCATGAGGAAAGTAAGGAGCTGTTGGAGGAAAACAACCGCTTGCTATTTTTGATCTGTTCCTTCGGGAAGGTTGTTTTACCCTTTTCAATCTCTAGAGAATCATATAGCTTGGAATGCTTCTCACTGTTGGCCTGCCTCTGGGCATTCTCATTCTGCAAAGAGATCATGCTTAGTTTCTCTAGAGCATCTGGCCGAAACTTCTCAGTTTCACCTAAACGCTCGAGAGCTACAGTATCAGATTTTAAATCACATGTGTTCTCTCTTAGAGCATCTAGTCGGAAATATTCTAACTAGAGACTAGGGGGATACACTATCAAGTTCTACACTTAGTTCTTTGGAACACTGAGGCAAAAAACTATTGATTTTCCTCCTAAGAGCTTGGGGGATATAGTGGGATATATCATGAAGCATAAAAGTAAAGTTCAGAAGACTTACAATGGCAATAACTTTCAGATTGTTGGCCAAGTGAGCGTATGCATTATGGAAGGTCCGGGCATTTTTATAAATAGCATCTGCCTGCTTGATAAGATCATCCAAGCTCAAAGTCTGAGGAGTCAGATGCAATAGAGTTGTAGAAGCCGGAGGCATGGACGAAGCCCTCGTTGCCTCCTGCGTGATTATAGCAGTTGATGGCATAGATGCTATCTGACTTTGTAGAAGCCTTTTCTGTTGCTACTGCTACCTCTTCTCCCTCCGCTAGTTGCTTCCCTTTTTCAGTGTCATCCTTAGCCGAAGCTTCAGCCACTTTGGAGGAAATGATCTCCTACATCGCCTAGCCACCAGGAACAACATTCATGATGGCAGAATCTAAGACATCCGGAGTCGGGTTAATGCTATCTCCATGGCAGAGGTATCAGGGATGACAGGGGACGAGGCTCCGATGGAGCCTATTGTAGGCTTGGCGGTAGGAGTTGGGGGAGTAGCAGCGGGAGACGACTTGGAGAACATATCATGAATATTCTTGGAACCCCCAACATCTTTGGAGGTCCGCCTCAAATCAACACCGGATTTCTTCCTGAAACGTACATAGTATAAGTACAGGAATTGAATAGGTGCAAAACAAAAATAAAGCCAGGGAATGAATATACTTACACTATGACAGAGGCCTTAGCCAAGGGGCTGTCGATGGATTTCTTCTTCTCCGCCTCTAAAGCGGCAGTGGATTTCTTGGAGTCTCCACTTCCCATTTTCTTCTTGCCCTCGACAGCAGCTTCATAGGTGGAGCTCTTCCGCTTTCGTGTTGCCGGAGCTGGATGATCCTTGGGAGCATCATCATCAGGCACAACATGGATATCTTTCAACTTTGGGTCATAGACCTGGGAGGCCATTTGATCTGCCGCCAAGGTCGCCAGCTGATAGATCCAACAACGAGTCAAGTGAGTAATGCATTCAAGACAGAAGGCCTTAGAGTATATATATATAACAAGCAACAAAGAAAGCATAGTTACCTCTGAGAATTTGCCGCCTTCGAACATGTCAAAGGTGATCTTGAAGCCACGCTTCATGTCTTTCACTTTGACGATGTCCTTTAGCCGGAGCTTGATGGAGTTATTGGAGAAGTTATCCTACGAGATTCACATAAGATCTTTTCTGCTCTTGGATTACTTATGAATCAGCTTAGCACAGTGCTACAGATCCGCCTCGTGAACCAGCACATGGCTAGGTCCAAGCCAGTCATACCTCTGTATACCAGCCACTCGATCCGCCTTACGACGCGAGAGGCCTCGTCGTCGGATGGGAGGGGACCTTGGGATCTCCATGTGGGGGCCTCGACGGCAGCTCCGTCGATGAAGTCGGGGTACGAGTCTTGGCGGCCGGCCAGAGGGATATCTGGGTCGTAGAAGTATGTTCGTTGCCAGTTCTTGCAGGACTCATGACTGATGATGGCGGGGAATCGATGGTGAGGACGGATCTTAAAACTAATCGTTTCGCAAATCCACAGCTCATCCTTGGATTCTACTGACTCTCTCTTGACGGTGAAAAAATAGATAAACATATCTAACCTAGGCTTGATTCCTAGGTATCCTTCGCATAAAGCTATGAAATTGCTGAGTACGAGGATGTTGTTGGGAGAGAGGTTGTGGGTAAGTACCCAGAAGTGTCAAAGGATCTCAAGGAAGAAGTCAAAGACTAGCAGGCTAACACCATGCACCAGCTGGGATTTGAGGTAGATCTTCTCTCTAGCTTGGGGAGAAGGGACCACCTCGCCAGTCGTCGCCGACCGCTAGCTCAAGCCCTCCGTCATAGGAAGATAACCTTCTGCGATGAGTTCTTGAAGGTACTCATCGGAGAGGTCAGAGCCCCTCCACACTCCCTTGTGGGAGTCAGCATCTTCTTTTGCAGCGTTAGCCACCGCCCGTTTCTGGTTGCTACCGGAGGATTCCACCACGGCGGAGACTAGGATCACCACCCCTTCCGATGAGACAGAAACACTCTATGATGGCTCGATTGTAGCCTCGGGAGCCGCCGCTGTTGAGGGAGTGCTGCTGATGGAGGCCATTGCGAAGGTGGATGAAGGTTTTGGGGAGAGAGTAATCTGGCTATGGTTTTCCGCTGGGAGCTCGAATGGTCGCGCGGTGGGAGGAAGAAGAATGTGGGTAAAAGGAAATGCCTAGCCACGGTAAATATTTATAGACCCCAACATCAATATTCATGCAAGGAAATCTAACGGATACAACGTTGCCTACGTGTGGATGAACGTGCGCGGTAATTTCGCCACGTCCCCTGATTTGCCGCTTAACATTTCGGATTTTGCACGCATGAAAGTGGCTAATGATTAATTCACTGGTATATGTGAGTTTCGAGGTAGCGTAGGTTGTAGCCTATGTCATCCTTCTGACCATTGCAGTAGAAGCGTCACGTCTGAAGATTCCATGGAAGGCAGAAACTATCCGACTCTGGGAGAAAGGACTTGAAGAATCTCCGGTTTACATGATGAAGATAGAGAGGATTGCAGGGTTCTTTGGGAGACCTTCGAGATATTGCTTGACAAATTGTCGACATCACCTATACGGAGCATTCAATATTGAAAGGCAAGATGACACAAGATCTCAAAGTCCTCCGGGGGCTACTGTTAGGGATATGCTAGATGGGTATCACCATTGCATGTCTCTAATCAGGCTAACCTGGGTGGCCCATAGTTGGTAGCACGGCCCATGGCCTGCTGGGCAGCCTAGTTAGACGAATCCAGAAGGAGGGCCCATGCTAGATGAAGGAAGGCTACGTGGAAGTTACCGACCTACTCGGAGCCTTGGAGTACAAGACATGAAAGGCTAGTTAGTATTAGTGTAGGACTTTGTACCTTGTCCGACAAGGCCCTTTCCCTGTAACCCTAGGTTCTGGCGCCTTTATAAGCCGGACCTGTGGGAGCCTTTAGGGCATGATTCCGAATAACCAACGTACAATGTACAACACGTCGCACAACGAACCAATCCCTATAACTCGGCGTATTGTCATTATAGTGATTTATAGCAGGAGTAGAGTTCCGCCACCGTTGTGGGCCTTGAACCTGGGTAAGCTGTGTTACCTCGTACCCGCCAACTCGCTGCCTTCCCCCACCTCTCTAAACATGCTCTGGGAGGACCCCTCCATGGCGTACTCGTCGACAATACCACGACAGGCAGCGTATGGACATTTTTCACTTTTATACCCATGAGTAAATACTCATACCCTACCTGTTAAGTCATAGATAATGCATGAGTATAGTCTTGTACTCGTGGGTATACTTATACCCTTCCCATTTAAGTTGACGCGTAGACCTGACCTATAGAGTTCCAACCTATGTAGCTGAGTAGCCTAGGTCCGACTATGAGACAGTGACTTTTGAACTTCGATAATTTCCATGTACTCGTCGACCTATTATTCGATGAGATAATTGTTTTTTGCCAAATTTACTATTGATGAATATAAAATTATGAATAACTTGTGTACTATTTGATCTACCCAACGGGTATCCGTTGGGTATGGGTGTGGGTGAAGTTTTATACCCATGCATATGAGTATGGATAAAGTTTTGTACTCTCATTGACCACATGGATATGGATATGTGATGGCTCAAAATATATCAAGCTCGTTGGGGAACCCCAAGAGGAAGGTATGATGAGCACAACAGCAAGTTTCCCCTCAGTTATAAAACCAAGAATATCGAACTAGTAGGAGCAAGGAAACACCTCCAAGGTGTTGTTTCCAACTTGGAATCCAGCACAACAGAACCACAGAACTTTGCCCCCAACTTACAGTGAGGTTGTCAATCTCACCGGTTTTGCTGAAAACAAAGGATTAAACGTATTGTGTGGAAGATAGTAATTGCTTGCAGAAATTAAACGGTAAATAGTAAATAGATGGTAAAAGAATGGACCGGGGTCCATAGTTCACTAGAGGTGATTCTCCTTAAGATAGATGACATGTTGGGTGAACAAATTACAGCGGGGCAATTGACATACACCGAGAAAGCATACATGCATATACTAATCATCTTGACTCCTATGAGATTTGATTGGGCATTACAATATTATACATAGACTGTAATCCAACTGCATCTATGACTAATAATCCACCTTCAGGTTATCATCCGAACCCCCTCCAGTATTAAGTTGCAAGCAACAGATAATTGCATTAAGCAAAGTGTGTAAAGTAAACAATATGATTGCCCCATGGACAAAGGATTGTTGTTTTCTCCCTAGTAGCAACAGCACATATAGTACCTTAGAGATTTCTATCACTTCCCCAGATTACTAGAGGCATGAACCCACTATCGAGCATAAATACTCCCTCTTGGAGTTGCTAGCATCTACTTGGCCAAGATAGCTACTAACAACGGAAAGCATGCAAGATCACAAATAACAAAAACATGATAGAATCAATAATAAATATGAAATAGCATCTCAATATCCATCGGATCCCCGCAAACACAACATGTAGGAATTACAAATAGATGATCTTGATCATGAAAGGAGCTCACAAGATCTAAACATGATAGCACAAAGGAGGAGAACCAACCATCTAGCTACTACATGGACCCGTAGTCCAGGGATGAACTACTCACGCATCACACCGGAGGCAGGCATGGTGATGAATAAGGCCTCCATGGTGATCTCTCCCCTCCGGCAGGGTGCCAGGAAGAGCTACATATCCCTCCGGGTCTAGGGATCGAGATGACAGCGGCTACAAACTCTTTCATGTAATTTTGATCGGGTACTTAGGGTTTTCATCTCAGGAGGATTTTATAGGCGAAGGGGCAAGGTCGGTGGAGCACCGGGGGCCCACTCCCCTGGTGGCGCACCCCCCAGGCCGCGACGCCACCAGTTGTGGCTGCCCTGGTGCGCCACTTCGTCTCCCCTCCGGACTCCGTGTTGCTTGGGTAAAATATTGACTTTGGATTTTGTCCGGTCCAATTCCGAGAATATTTCCTTACTACCTTTTATGAAACCAAAAACAACAGAAAATAGGCAACTGGCACTGTGGCATCTTGTTAATAGGTTAGTTCCAGAAAATGTGTAAAAATACTCCAAAGTATGGACAAAACATAAGAAAGTAGATATAAAACAAGCATGGAACATCAAAAATTGTAGATACGTTTACAACGTTTCAATATGATATTGCTCTACCCTACTCATACATAGCTCATTGTCATCCTTAAGCACATATAGTTATGAAGATGCAAGGTTGTATGTTTGGTTGCATGCAACATATGTTTGTGGTCACCTCTTCTCTGTGGTGGTGACCTTAACATACTACACCACCACACATAGTGAATACAAATGAAATAAAATAAAATCTCATAAGTTTAGCCTTATCTACTACAAATAATTACTTCAATCTATCCCTAGATACTACAAATTGCAGTTCATTAGTACATTACTAGCTATTACAAGTAGCAGATTATTATTACAGGAAGGTTCATCAATGGTGATCAAGGAGGAGGTCAACCTTATTCTTCATGTTCCTTCATCTTTCTTCAGCTTCTTATGCACACTCCATACTCTTGTTCTTCCAAGATTCTTGGTCATTTGCTCAATAACATGTCTAGTCTAAACATCATCAACAATTACATTTGCATCATCTAACACATGGTCATCAAGACCCTAACCTATGATCCAGTTGTGAAGGATGCAACATTGTAACACCCCCAGGATCAGGTTTAAACAAATCCTAGACCTTATGCTGACATAAGCTTAACCTAGAGCTCGGGGATATATAGTGAGAAATCGGTAACACAATAGTAACCCTGCGACACAAAAAAAATTATTACAGCAAGATCATAACTGAGCAAAGAACCAAAATATTAAAGAAGAGGTCACTGACCACAAACATCAAACAACGGAAGACAACTTATGCTATTAAGTATAGCAAACTTAACAAATGGCCTAAGAGGACCGAAGCATAACGATGACGTCCCAGCCCATAGATTCCAAGCTGCCGGCCAGGAACCCCAAGCTACTCGTCAGTGTCGATGCCATACCAAACTTTTCTTCTGAGGAACACTTATTCTGCTACAAAAGTATCAACAAAGCAAGGGTGAGTGCAGGGTGTACTCCGCAAGACTTATGGCTGGTGGGGTTATTTTGCATAAAGCCATCTTTGTTTATAAATCAAGAGGGAGAAGAAGCACGTCTAATCAGAATATTTTAAAAGGGGATAAGAGAGCGACATATCCGAAGAACTGATCATCATCTTTTGATTTCCACCAAAACATCATCACCTATCAACTAGGATCACCCCCTCGTACCCATGAGGAAGCATCCTTAAGCACACGTTGAAACCTCCAAGTTTTATGATTAGGTTAAAGTTCTCTATGATCTTCACGTCCGCTCCCAAGTCGTCCATAACCATGGACACCGCTTTTCGAAAACACTAAAACCCTGCAGGGGTGTACAACTTTACTCACACGTACCAACTAACTCTTAATGCCAACATTTTAACCCTCTTCCTTAGAAGGCTGACAGAGGGTGATTGGACACGACCTTTACCGTGCTTTCGCTGATACCATGAGTCACGCCCTAAGGATGGTTTCGCCATAATGGGTCAAATCCCGAAGCCGGTCCCTAGATATGTGGGTGAGGTTGGTTTATTAGGGGCTCCATCGACCCCAAGCAACCCGGTCCACGCTTCCCTACCTTTTATGATGCACCTCCTTCACCGCCTTCGAGAAAAACCAAATATGCATATGCCGAATGGAAAGCCCGAACTATGTGACTCATGGAATCTACTAGGCAAGTTAGTTACTCGTGGGGTTTTCTAGGCCCTGTGTGGCGTACGCTCGTCTTCGTTCAAGAGGCTAGAACTCGGGTCCTAGTGGTGGCGAGCATGGGACTACAAAAACCACATCCCACTGTGGCCTCCCATACAAGCCTTAGCATGTTTAACCTTTACCACTGATATCACCTCATCAGTATACCTCGTTCTCCTCTCATACTAGATTCTTTGCATTTGATATATCATCTGGATGAACTAGAATTGACAGCTAAGCATGACTAAGCAAGACACAGATATAAGCTCTAGCAGTGCACACAAGCCAAACCTAGTTATGCTAGGAGCAGTGGATCAGGTAATATAAGCTCAAAGGGAGTAATGCAATATGTAGGATACTCTATCTATCGATAAAATACCACAATAGAATCGTATGCATCATGGCAAGAATTGAAATACTTTGAAAGCATAGGATTCTTTTATGTGTGGGGCTATGATTTCCTTGTTTGTTGATACCCAGATATAGATCTTCGGATATCTTGTACTTGACTTGATTACAGTTGGTCAAGTATTGTTCGTTGATCTTCGATGGTGTTGACCTTGGTATTCTACCGGGAAGAACCAAACACCGGAGAGAAAGGGAAACAATCAACACATGGCATCAATGCAATGCTCAAGCAAGGATGATGGTATGACAAGTTAAATTGTATTGAAATGTTACCCTTAAACAGGCTTGACAATTTAAGCAGGGTCCGAGGGGTGCAGACCCTAATACAGGAGAGACCCCGGAATCACCTACGGGAGTTCATTTGTTTCTTAATTAAACTTGTAGTTAAATTTGTTGAACAATGCATGATTTTGGGCCTGTTGCGTAGATCTCATTTTTTTGAACACTTTGATATATTATACATATTTTTCTGACTTATAAATAATTAGTTATTGAATTAACCATATTCAAACAATTTCTGGAATTATTAAACAATTTCTGAAATATGACAAGACTGGGAATTACATTTTACACCGAGGCTAACACTAGCCAGTGAGGATGACAGAGGGACCGGTGCCACATCGGCATCCACGTATGCAGGGAGGGCCCCACTGCGGGTTTGACCAGGCTGACCTGCGCCCTAACGTCATGGCGACGTCGGCGTGAAATAATCTTGTCGGTGACACGTCGGATGGCACTGGGGACGACAGAGGAGGGCGCGAGCGAGTGGGCGGAGTGGTGTGTTCGACTCAGCATGGCAAGGAGAACCAGAAAAGGGTGGTGTCGTCCTCTTTTGGTTTCCAGAGCAAGCAAAGGCGCAGCTGTATGTCGTGTCGTGGTTCTGACCAAGCGCAAGGAAGCTAGAGGTGACTTTGGTGTGACTTTCTCCACCACGGTTTCCACGAGATAGAGGATGGGTAGGAGGGGGGCAAGGATGGAAGCCAAGCGATGTGGTGGAAAAAACGTTGGAAAGGAGAAGAAGAATTCGGCATCAGCGATTACAGCGCGCCAATTCCTTCCTCTTGAGAGAGAGACGAGAGGATCTGGAGTCTGGGGCTACCCAGCAGCTAAAAGTGCGGTGGCGGGGCGTTGGCGACAAGCAGCATCTAGACGGCTAGGGATTCATCCTCAGAGAGAAAGAGCGAGAGAGAATGCACGGGTAGGGGATAAGACCATAGGGAGAGAGATGTGTGACGCAGTTCTTATCCAGCTCTAGGCGGTGGCAGGGATCTTGGAGAGGCCGCGACATCGAGCGGCGGTGGACGCGCCAGCGATCAGCTTTGCTCTCTCATTCGCGATGAAGAAGAAAAGGAGAAGCATGGCGAAGAGGTATTGGGACGAGGTGGGCTGCGGCGGGTGCGGCGCGTTGAGCGGCATGAAGGAGAATAGAAGGAGATGGGCCAACCTGCAGTGGGTCTGCTGCAATTTTTATTTGCAAAACATTTTTCCTTTTCCTTTTCTATTTCCTATTTTATTTTTGTATTTTCAATTTCAAACCTGTTTTGGTTATTTCAAAAATTACCAGAAGGTTTACAAAGCATATAAAATACCCAGGCGCCCTTGTATTCAGTTTGGGCTACAAACATTTTGGGTTTTCAAAATTCAAAACCATTTTGAATTCATTTTAGAGAGGAGGATATGAATAGCTAGGGTTAGGGTCTTGCATTAATTCTTCTTTGCATGCATTTGTTTATTTTAGCAAAGTAGATGATGCTCATGAATGCACAAATCAAAACCCTAATTAGGATTAGCTAAAACTAGGGTGTTACAAATATGCAAGAACTAGCTTAACTTGGATGGGGGTGGAATGGCTTTTGGTCAAGCATTTTGAATCTATTTTGTAAGGACGCAAATGCCCTCTCGATCGTGACTCCTTGGGCTAGAATGTCTGAGATTGAACAACTTCTTAGCATTATGGAGCCTATTCCTTGCAGAGAACTCATTGTGATGGTACCTTGTTGACATGAAGAGTGAAAGAATATGAGGTCGACAAGCATATCATTGGTAGAAAATACCTTCTAGAACTTTAACCCATAAAGTCAAGCCAAGTTGTCAGATTTTTTTTGTATCATGGGCTGATCTTTAAAATCCCAACTAACACGTATGTGAACTTAAGGTCAAAATCAATAGCAGCTAGCAAGCACAATCTAGTTAGTGTAGTGCTTTCTTCCTCTATATGCTAAAGATTGTGTTTTTGGCACTCTAGTAGACAAATGAGTACCGTCGACTGTGCCAATACATGATGACACAAAAAATGATCATGTTTATGTCAAGTGTATTATTTTGATGAATTGAAATACAATATTTGAAGGATATATGCCCTAGAGGCAAATAATAAAGCGTATTATTTGATATATCTCTTATGTTCATAATACGTTTTATACTATGTTATAACTGTATTAATACGAAATGTTAATACACGTGTGGTATATAAACAAACCAAGTCTCTAGTTACCTCTAGCGAACTAGTTCATTGGTCATGAGGATGATCTAGGGTTTTGAGATCATGGGCATTTATGCCAATTGACAATAAGGTCATGTCATTAGTTGAATGATGTGATAGACAAACATCCCAACAAGTTGTATCATAATGAGATCTAGTTACAAAGTTCACCATTAAAGATAAACTAAGGAAACCTCACAACCTTATCCTTAGACTGTGAGATAATGCAAACCACCATTCTGGAGGGAGCTTAGATTGTATCAAGTATCATATAGTGACTGGATGATCAAAAAGGTGCCACTTACGTTTCCCAAAGGGGCATGTAGAAGAGTACATATCAAGACCAGGATTTGCCCATCCATGTAATGGACAGATATATTTGTGGCCATCTCGGTGACGTTGCATTAACGAAGCTTGCAAGAGTGTGAATGGGTCACGGAATTCAATGACATGGGAACGAGAAAACAAGTTCATTGGTAACGAGATCAAACGAAGGTATGGAGATACGGTATATCAAATCTCGGGTGAACTAGGTATCAAGTGGCAAAGAGAATGGGAAACGATGTTTATGGTTTAACCGGCATTATCATCGTGGAACGCACAGGGGTCATTATGGGAATCCCGGTCCTGCTATTGATCATTGATGGAGATCATGTATGTGCCATTCTCGAGCCGTGGGGAAATACACTTAAGGGTACAATGAGATAGAGATCCTCTGTAAGTTGGAATCACCATATGAAAGAGAAAAGGAAACCGGAAAGGTTTCGTGAGAGAACGGGAATCGTTCCGAGAAAGTTCCTAAGTCGTTCGGAAAAAACGAAAGGGAACCAAAACGTGTTTCGGGTCAAATAAGATTTTGTAATATGTATTTACAAGTTAATTAATATTAAATATAATATTAAAATCTAATTTGAAAGGGTATTCCACTAATGGGCCAGATTCCTAGGGAAAAAGGGCCCATGAGGGAAAACCGCAAGAGGGAAGGGCCAAGGGCCAAAGAGGCCAAGGGCTAGCCGCCACCTGGGGCCCATCCGACCAGCCTTGGGTTGTGCGCGGGGTGGGGCCCACCCCTGGTGAGCTGGCTGATGACCCACAAGTATAGGGGCTGTATTGTAGTATTTTTGAGGGAGGTGAAACCCAATTTATTGATTCAACACAAGGGGAGCCAAAGAATATTTATAAGCGTTAACAACTGAGTTATCAATTTAGCTGCACCTGGAAACAATCTTTCTCACAACAGTTTATTAGTAGCAACAGTTTTGTAGTAGCAATAGTAAAGTAACAGCAGTAGTAAAAGTAAAGATAGCAGTAACAATTGCAGTAAATAGTAGGATTAAAGCGCGGTAGGCACAAGGATGGATGGACGGGCGTTGCATGGACAAGACAATTCATATGGCAATCAAAACATAGGGCATTTGCAGATAAATAAGATAAAGCATCCAAGTACTAGATAATCAGAGGCATGTGTTCCATATATAGTCATACATGATCGCAATGAGAACTTGCACAACATCTTTTGTCCTACCAACCCATTTGCAGTGGGGCCTCAAGGGAACTACTGGCAATTAAGGTGCTCCTTTTAATAGAGCACCGGAGATAAGCATTAACACTCCATGAACACATGTGATCCTCACATCAAAGCCATTCCCGCCGGTTATCCTGATTTCTGTCACTTCGGGGCCGTTGGTTCCGGACAACGACGTGTGTATACAACTTGCAGGTAAGACCATAAACAATACTATCATAATGAATCAATAACATGTTCAGATCTGAAATCATGGCACTCGGGCCCTAGTGACAAGCATTAAGCATAACAAGTTGCAACAAAGTCAAAAAGCACTAATAGTAGATACTAGGCACCATGCCCTAACAATCTGATGCCATTACACGAACGATCTCATCCAATCCCTACCATCCCCATAGCCTACCGCGTGGGATTACTCACTCATAGATGGGGGAAACATGGATGGTCGATGGAGAAGCGATGGTGATGATGATGGCGATGATCTCCTCCAATTCCCCATCCCGGCAGAGTGCCAAAACGGAATTTCTGGTTCCGAATCACGGAATCTGGTGGTGGCGGTGCATCGGAACTCTTTCTGGAAAAACGTCGACCCCCCTTGGTTTTTAGGTTAAGAGGCAACTTATAGGCGAAGAGGGAGGCCGAGGGGGCAGCCGAGGCAGCCACACCACCTCAGCGCGGCCTGCCCACGCTGGTGTGGTGGGCCCCTCGTGGCCCTACTCCATCTCATCTTCTGGCTCCCTGAGTCTTCTGGTGAAATAGGATTTTTGGCATATTTTTCAGGATTTTTCCTGATAGTTGATTTTCTGCACAAAAACTAGACACCAAGGTAATTCTGCTGAAAACAGAGTCAGTCTGTGTTATTTGTATCCAAATCACACAAGTTTAGAGGAAAAACAATATCAAAAGTTTTTGGGAAAGTAGATACGTTTTGGACGTATCAACTCCCCTCAAGCTTAGCTTATTGCTTGTCCTCAAGCAATTTAGTTGAAAACTAAGTGTGATAAAGAAACTTTCACGAACACATTTGCTTCATAGGATGTATATATTCTCAGCATGTGATCAACTACTCAGCCAATTCATAATAAGGAGTATGTAACTCAGTTTACTTAATAGTTATTGCAAGATATGAAGAGATTCCGACTCAAAAATAATAAACAACATGAAAGAAAAACATAAGCAACATTGTAATGCTCATAAAAAGGTATGATAGAGTGGTATCTCGCTTGCCTTTGATTATAGAGCAAACATAAATGCCAAGGCACCTCTGAAGTTCAAGTGAAGACTAGAAGTAAAGATATCAAAGATACAAGCATCAAAGTCATAACACAATTAATCAAGTTTTGAGACAAGCACATTATACTAAGAATGACAACTATGCTCTCAAGAAAGTGCTCATAGAATGGGTGATGACTCAACAAGGAAATGAAAAAGGTTTTGAAAAGTTTGAAAGGCTTCGAAATGCTGAAAGTATGGTACTCATTAGCTTTGAGCTCTCATTGCCCCTATCATAAGCATATTTAAATGGTTAAGGTTAAAGTGACACAACTAAGAGGATATGCTTGACAAGTTATAAGTTAAAATCTCATGCCCCTTACTTACGAGTACCGGACCTCATGCTACTCAACTTCAGTCACAAGTAAGCTCTTGTCATTGTAAGTACATATGTATCATAGAGAACCGCCAACGGGGTACCCCTTGTACATGATACAGGAGCTATCCCACAATCAAAATGACAAGGCAAGCAGACAATGAGCATCTCAATGATCTTTTTATTTACTATTTGCATAGGTTTTTATTGAGGATGCTTCATATAATGCTCATTATGGTTATGCTGCAAGTTTCCACCATGATTAGGCATGGCTTAGGCTAGCGGCCTAGGAGTTTCTCTAACACATATACAAACTCCATGATCTTACAAGTTCCCCTTTTATTTCACACCGACGACATCCATAAACAAAAGAGCATGATATCAACTGGGTATATATTTACAGCTGTTGAAAGTGTTCCCCGTGACAGCACGGTTCTGCTAATCCCTAGCCTATAATTTGCAAGCATATAACTTTCATGGATAGTCACGATGGTTCAGGTTTATTAAGTGCAAGAAATAAAGTGTGCCATCAAGTTCGTGAGAGCTTTACTAACTAACTTTCTCATAACAAGCAAACATTTTATTCGGAAGAAAACAAGGCATATTGAATATGCATGGAATAGCAAATGATGTTAATAGGTAGGTATGGTGGACACTTTTGGCAATATTGGTTTTGGGGAGTTGGAAACACGAGTGGAGCTCATACTCAGTGCAAGTGAAGGCTAGCAAAAGTGAGGGAGCGACAAACGAGAGAGCAATAACTGTCATAATCATGCTTGCAACAAAACGGGATTAATCATGGCATGAAAGTGATTCAATACCCCTGAGGCAAAATAATTCATCGAGGCTTAACTAATTATTGTTTCAGTCATATGCATGCATGAGCATGTGCCAAGTCAATTCAGGTGAAACATTCAGAGGAGGATACCACAGTGTCATACCAAGTTATGAATAGAGCAATGCAAGCAAACATTCATATGACATGCTACAAACTATTAGCAAGCTGGTGTTAATCATAAGAAAGCAAGAACTACTAAGCATCCATAACAACATACACCCTACATGAACATACTAAGCATGCCCACAATGATGAGTATATGAAAAATGAAAACAAATAGAGTTCGTTACCAGCCTCTTACCACACCTCAAGTTGTCATTAATCCTCATTATTGCCCTTCACTTGTGTGGCTTGAATAATACCATGAAACCAAATTCCACTGAGGACTACCGAACCCTGCAACAAACTTCACAAAACCAAAGAAGAACAACAAATATTTTTGGTGTTTTCGATTTTTAAAAGCAAGAACCAAAAGGAAGAACAAGCAAGGCAAAATCTTTTTGGGTTTTTCAAATAATTAAGACAAAGCCAAAAGGAAAAAAGCAAACCAAGGCAAAAAGAAGAAGAAGCAAACAAAGAGAAACAACAAAAATATTTTTGGTCTTTTTGTGTTTTAGAAAGAAAAAGTAAAGAAAGAACGAAAACTAAAAAAAGAACGAAACATGAATATACAAAGTACCGACGAAACATGATATGGGGATGAGTGTGATGTCGGTGTACCTCCCGCAAGCTTAGGCTTTTGGCCTAAGTGGGCATCAACCCAAATGGGAGTAAGGGTTCCAAGCAGGCGGGTCATTGTAAGAATGATCGTGGTTAGGACCTTGGAAAGAAGAAGAAGCTCTCCAATCATAGGTAGGCTGCTGATATGAAGACTCCCCCTCATATGAGGGCTGGACTGAATCATCTGTAACCTCCCTTCTAGTATCCTGCTCCTGTTGGGAGAGATCTCCCAAGTACGTATCAAGCTCCTCCTCGGCGAGTGACCATCCTACCCTGGTATCAAGGTTAAACAAAACAGGTGCAGGCAAAAGAACAAATCGCTCAGACTTACTCCTTCTCCAACTAGCCTTGAGAAAGGTTATTTCATAAGACAACTCACTCAAATTAGCCCAAGAAGAAACAAATTTATGCTGTATCATGGAATTAAGGTCAAGCCTTTCTATGGGAAACTGTAGGTCTAGATGATGAGGCACTAAACCATGCAACGCTAATAAACGATAAGCAATGATGCCTCCACAAATTCCACCTTTCTCGCGTTTAGCAGCAAGACGGAAAGCTATCAAGGCACCCAAGTTGTAAGTTCTATCTCGTTTTAATGCAGCTGAGATGAATGCTAGATCATATGAGGATAGCTTATTAGTAGTTTTCCTAGCGAGAACACACTTGGAAATAAAGTAAGCAAAGTAGCGAATAGATGGGAGATGAATGTTACGGATTTTCCCACTCTCCTTTGAGAAGCTGCTCCCTTGGAAAATCTCCGCATACAAGTCCATGAGTGGTGTAGGTCGCTCTTTAATCCTTCCACACGATCCCCACTACGGTACCTTAATAGCTACACAAAAGTCACCAAGAGGAAGGTCGACAGCTATATTGTAAATTTTGTAGTGAATCATGGGGTTAGGCAAAGAGTAACTAAATCGAAAGTCCTGCACTACAGACATAGTTAGTTTCACAAATTGACAAGGTTCATCCTCCACAAAGTGCTCCAATCCTGCATTGGAAACCAAAGTATGGAAGTCCTGGGAAATTCCTGCAGCCCTCATGAATTTGGGGCATGGATAGATGGAAGGAAAAACTTCCTCCTCTCGATGAACCTTCATAACCTCAGGCACCCTCAGTTCATGTTGGTTGAGTTGATGTTCATTCATCTTCTATTCTAAAATTTAAACATCCATTACACAAGTGATTGCAAAGTGAATATATAATGAAGGGTACTACTCATAGGGACTTATAAGAGGCTTAAACATGCATCAAAACAATATCTCTAAGCATTGAACAAGCTTACAAGATCTCAAAACCTGTCACCTACAGCAGCAAAATAGTCAAGATATAAACCACTAAACACAAATCTACTTGGACAAGCGGAGGAGTCACATACCATAGAACAAATGCTCCAAATTTCAGCAGCAAAGATGGGCTGAGCAAGGAGATCGAAAAATCATGGGAAAGAACAGCAAGAACGTGATTTCGAGTAAAGAACTGATGTTTTCTCGGGAGAGAGAAGAAAGTGGGAAGTGAGAGAGTGAGTGGAGGGCCAGGAGTGGCCCACACCATGGCCAGGCGCGCCCCTGGGCTGGCCGCGCCACCAGGTGGTGTGCCTTCCTGGTGGGCCCCCTAGTACTCTCCAGGTACTTCTCTGCCCCTTTTTTCACGTAAAAAATTAATATGAATTTTCTGGGATTTTTCGAGACACTTTATTTTTGAGCAATTTTCAGGTATAGATGAATGATTTTCTAACAGAAAGATGTTTTTGGAATGATGCAATGACAAAACAAAACTAAAACTTCAGAAGTTCTAAGACACTCTAACATGCAAGCAACTAGCAAAAGAAAAGTAAACTAAACAAAAGCAAAAAACTAAAATGGATAAAATAAAAGTAAGCAGGGATAATCATGGTGAAAACATTGTTTTGTTCATTGAAATCCTTTTGTTAACAAGGTTGATCCGGTCTTGTTACCAAAACAATTTTATATGAAACAAAACTTTGTATTCCACTAATGATTATGTTACCTCAACCTTGATAGCAATGGTCCCAATCATAATAGTTTCATATTTTTCTCTTGGTATGGGACAATATATTTCTCCAACTTGAATGCCCTCAACATGTTTAATTGAATTCAAACCATAAGTCCTATCAATCTTCTTGGCGAAATAGACAGTATGCTCCTTGTCATTAACATTAAAAGTCACCTTTCCTTAAATTACAATTAATAATAGCTCCTGCAGTATTAAGAAAATGTCTCCCAACAATAATAGACATATTATCATCTTCAGGCATTTCAAGCACAACAAAATCAGTTAATATCAAGCAATTATGATCCACTTGAACAGGTACATCCTCACATATACCAACAGGAATAGTAGTAGATTTATCAGCCATTTGCAAAGATATATCAGTTGGTATTATTTTTCCCAGTTGAAGTCTCTTGTAGAGAGAAAAAGGCATAACACTAACTCCTGCTCCCAAATCACACAAAGCAGTTCTAACATAACTATTTTTAATAGAGCACAAAATAGTTGGGATCCCTGGGTATCCAAGTTTCTTTGGAACCTTACCATTAAAGGAATAATTAGCAAGCAAAGTAGAAATTTGTTCATTAGGGATCTTCCTTTTATTTGAGACAATATCCTTCATATACTTTGAATAAGGAGGCAATTTAATAGCATCAGTCAAAGGAATTTGCAAGAATAAAGGTTTCATCCACTCACAAAACTTATTATAGTGTTCATCTTCCTTTGACTTGTGTTTCTTATCAGGGAAAGGCATAGGTTTTTGGACCCAAGGCTCTATTTCACTACCATGTTTCTTAGCAACAAAATCTTATTTAGTGTATTTAGTATTCTTAGTGTGCCTTTCAGGTTCTTCTTCAACTTTTTTTTATCAGGAGCATCACTTTCTTTGTTACCACTTTTAGTTTCAGCATCAGAGACATATATACTATTAGGATCTTTAGCAGGTTTAGTGGGTTCTACAATAGTTTTATGTTTCTTTTTCTTTTCTTAGGAGTAGTACCACTATTTTCAGCTTGTTGAGAATCCTGCTCAATTCTTTTAGGATGCCCCTCAGGATATAGAGGATCCTAGGTAGCAGCACCACTTCTAGTTCTAATTTCATAAGCATGTTTTTCTTTAGCAGCATTAACCAGCAAGTCTTTTTGTACCTTAATAAGCTGATCAATTTGAGTTTGAACCATTTGAAAGTGTTTAACAAGCATTTTAACATCATTAGAGGTTCTTTCCACAATATCTTTTAACTCAACAATAGCTCTAGAGTTTTCCATTAAATGATTTTGCACCCTTTTATTGAAATTATCTTGCTTAACAACAAAAACATCAAATTCTTCTAAGCATTGATCAGGAGGTTTAGAGTAAGAGACATCACATTCATCAAAATGTTGGAGAGAGTGTACCTCAATGGTGGAGAGTGTAAATTCTTGACATCTACAGCTTTAATTCCCTTCTCCTTAAGACATTTCTTAGCTTCATGATGGCTCGGTGTTGATGTAGAGCTCGTTGGAGAACCCCAAGAGGAAGGTATGATTAACACAACAGCAAGTTTCCCTCAGTTATGAAACCAAGGTTTAATTGAACCAGTAGGAGCAAGGAAACACCCCAAAGGTGTTGCTAGCTGAGCCTTGGCAGGGCGCACTACCGGTGCTAGTAGCAACATGGAGACCTGCACAACACAACCATAGAACTTTGTCCCCAACTTGCGATGAGGTTGTCAATCTCACCAGTTTTGCTGAAAACAAAGGATTAAACGTATCGAATGGAAGGAAGTAATAGTTTGCAGAAAGTAAACACAAAGCAGTAAACAGTTTGTAGATTGTATGTAAAAGAAAAGGACCGGGATCCATAGTTCACTAGAGGTGGCTATCCTTAAGATAGATAACATGTTGGGTGAACAAATTACAGCGGGGCAATTGACAAACATCGAGAAAGCAATACATGCATATACTAATCATCTTGACTCCTTTGGAACTTGATTGGTGATGGCTCAGTGTCGGTGCCAAAAAAGTGCTGGTGCGGTGTTGATGTAGAGCTCGTTGGGAACCCCAAGAGGAAGGTATGATGAGCACAATAGCAAGTTTCCCTCAGTTATGAAACCAAGGTTTAATCGAACCAGTAGGAGCAAGGAAACACCCCAAAGGTGTTGCTAGCTGAGCCTTGGCGGTATGACTACCGGTGCTAGTAGCAACATGGAGACCTGCACAACACAACCACAGAACTTTGTCCCCAACTTGCGATGAGGTTGTCAATCTCACCGGTTTTGCTGAAAACAAAGGATTAAACGTATCGAACGGAAGGAAGTAATTGTTTGCAGAAAGTAAACACAAAGCAGTAAACAGTTTGTAGATTGTATGTAAAAGAAAAGGACCGGGATCCATAGTTCACTAGAGGTGGCTCTCCTTAAGATAGATAACATGCTGGGTGAACAAATTACAGCGGGGCAATTGACAAACATCGAGAAAGCAATACATGCATATACTAATCATCTTGACTCCTTTGAAACTTGATTGGGCATTACAACATTATACATAGACCGCCATCCAACTTCATCTATGACTAATAATCCACCTTCAGGTTATCATCCAAACCCCCTCCAGTATTAAGTTGCAAGCAACAGATTATTGCTTTACGAACTGCGTGTAAAGTAAACAATACGATTGTTCTATGAACAAAGGATTGTTGTTTTCTCCCTAGTAGCAACAGCACATCTAGCACCTTAGATATTTCTGTCACTTCCCTAGATTACTAGAGGCATGAACCCACTATCGAGCATAAATACTAACTCTTGGAGTTGCTAGCATCTACTTGGCCAAGATAGCTATTAACAACGAAAAGCATGCAAGATCACAAATAACAAAGACATGATAGAATCAATAATCAATCTAAAATAGCATCTCAATATTCATCAGATCCCCGCAAACACAACATGTAGAATTACAAATAGATGATCTTGATCATGAACAGAGCTTACAAGATCTAAACATGAAAGCACAAAGGAGGAGAACCAGCCATCTAGCTACTACATGGATCCGTAGTCCAAGGATGAACTACTCACGCATCACACCGGAGGCTTGCATGGTGATGAAGAAGGCCTCCAGGGTGAATTCCCCTCTCCGGCAGGGTGCCGGGAAGAGCTTCAGATCCCTCCCGATCTAGGGATGGAGATGACGGCGGCTACAGACTCTTTCGTGGATTTTTGATCGAGTACTTAGGGTTTTTGTCCCGAGGGTAATATATAGGCGGAAGGGGAGGCCGAGGGGGTGTCAGGGGCCACCACACCACCCCTGGCGTGGGCCAAGCCTGGCCGCGCGGCCAGGTGGTGTGGCCGGCCTCTGGCCCCTCTTCGTCTCGTATTCTGGCATATGATGACTTCTAGAAAAATAGGGACTTTGGCTTTTGTCCCGTCTAATTCCGAGAATATTCATTTTTTGACTTTCCTAGAACCAAAAACAGCAGAAAACAGGCAGCCGACACTGTGGCTCTTGTTAATAGGTTAGTCCAAGAAATCATATGAAAAGTACTCCAAAGTTGGAACAAAACACAAGAAAGTGGATAAAACCAAGCATGGAACATCAAAAATTATAGATACATTTGCAATGTATCAACATCCCCAAGCTTAACTCCTGCTCGTCCTCGAGTAGGTAAGTGATAAAAAGAAAGAATACTTTTTGAGGTGACATGCACCATCAAAGACTTGATCAAAGTATTTGTAAAACATTCAAAGCTGGATCATAGTACTTCAATCATAACATGAAAGACAAAGTTCTAGCAATAAGTAAAGAAACTATGATGCAACATGAAAAGGCACAAACAAAAGATTCATGAATAACAATGCTTTGCAAGACGTTTGTTTGTTTCACATAAAGAAAACATAGCATAATAGTATTCAGCTTGTCCCTCATAGAGTAGCAAATATAAATGCATAGGACACCTTCAAAGTTCATAAGAGTGACTAGATACAATAGTTTAAAAACAAGCAATATCAAGTTATGCAACAATCAACTAGTCTTGGGACAATGCACATAGAACTAAGAATGGCCACTATGCTCTCAAAGTAGGTGCATAAAGGTAGAAGGTGGAGACTCAATATAATGGTGGAAGAAAGGCCTTTTTGTAAAAGGAAGTAGGGATTCAAGTCTCGTAAAGAGCTTCCAAAAATTATGGTACTTATAGCTTTCAGCTCTCATTGCCCCTATCATAAGCATCTTGAAGTGATTAAGGTTAAAGTGAACAAACTATGGTGTACATGCTTGACGAAGTATAAGTCAGAAATCTCATGTCCCTTGTATACGAGCTTCGCTCCTCATGCTACTCAAGTTTAGTCACCGGTAAGTTCTTGTCATTGTAAGTACATGTGTATCATAGAGAACCGCCAACGGGGTACCCCTTGCCCGATGATACGAAACAATCCCCATATCAAAATGACAAGGCAAGCAGACAACGAGCATCTCAGCATCCTTCTTATTTACCATGGGAATATGATGCTTTTTTCTCTCTTTCCTCTTTTCATAATATCTCTTTTTTCTTTTTCTTTTTTTTCTCAATATAGGACTCTTTTTTTATAAGAAGAATGCTTCATAGACAGCTCATTATGGTTACGCTGCAGATTTCCACCATGTCAGCATGGATTAGACCAGCGACCCAGGCGTTTCTCTAACACATATACATAACTCCATGGACTTACAAGCTCCCCTTTCATTTCACACCGATGACATCCATATACAAAAGAGTATGATATCAACTAGGTATGAGTACCAAGTGCAATGTTGAAAGTGTTCCCCATGAAAGCATGGTTCTGCTAATTCCCAACAAATAAGTGCAAGCATATACAACATAGACGACACAATGGTTCAATTTTATTAAGGGCAAGAAAAGTAAAGTGTGCCATCAAGTTCGTGAGAGCTTTAATCACTAGTTTTCTCATAACAAGTTTAATTTGGAAGGTAAACAAAAGCATGAATATACTTGGAATAGCATAAGCTAGTAGGTAGGTATGGTGGACTCTTTGGAATAACTTGGTTTAGGGAGTTGGATGCATGAGTGGAACTCATAGTTTGTTGTGGAGGCTAGCAAAAGACTGGGAGCGACAAACTAAGAGAGCAATAATGACCATAATCATGCAGAGTGAAAAAACATCATTGATCAAAGCATAAAGTGATACTAAAAGTTGAAAACTAAAGGATCATAAAGGCTAGGTGACTTGATATAGTCATAACATGGTGTGAGCATGCGCCAAGTCAACCCAAATAAAGCATCAAAGGAGAATACCACTATACTATGCTTTAATATGCTAAAACAACGCATGATTCATCCAAGGCACATTAAGCAATCTCAACTGTTTATAACAAGTCATGCTACAGAAAAGAATACTTAGCATAAAGACAAAACAATATCAAGCATGGCATGACAGAGCATATGCCACAGTCAAAAACGAGCTCTTTTTACCACATAAGTATGAACTTTCCTACTCTTTTCCAAACCAAACCAAACTATTTGCAAACCAATGTATGAAAGAGGGGGTCCAACCAATTTATTTAGAAAACTAAGAAAACAAAAGCAAACTAAAACCAAAACAAAAACGAAAAAGAAGACGCTCCAAGAACAACACAACTGTGCATGAAACAATAAAAATGAAGCATTTGGAAGAAACCTGGAATTTTTATTGATGAAGAAGGGGATGCCTTGGGCATCCCCAAGCTTTGACGCTTGTACTTCTTGGATATTTATTGGGGTGACACGTGTGGCATCCCCAAGCTTGAGCTTTAGTCCATCCTTCATCTCATTACTCATTCCTTCCATACACCTGGAATTTTTCCTTCATACAAAACTTCACACAAACTTTATTAGCAACATTAGTGCACTCAAGATAAATAAGTCTTAAGGTTAAGTTCTAACACCAAATAAACTTCCATTAGAACACTAGCTACTGTAGCACTTCCCTCAAAAAGCTCAATTCCCCAAAAGAACTCAAAAAGAAACCAACAAGAAGCAAATGCAGAAAATGGCAGAAATCTGTCAAAACAGACCAGCAGGTAAAGACGATTTTTTTCGAAGACCTTATGTTGCTCAAATAAATAAGTGTTGAACTAATGAAAATTAGATAACAACCTGGGGCAGAAGCACAAAAATTCACGCCTCAAAAAGACATTCAGAGATTTTACATGAATTTTTACGGTGAAGCACAGAAATCTGTTTTGGGACAGCAACTTTCCCAATCATTAATTCTCTCTCATTAGAGGTTACTCTTGGCACAAAAAGCAAATAAAAAATATAAGGAGCGGTTATTACTGAAGTAATAACTTCCAAGACTCATCTAAAACTTTTAGGTTATCTCCCAATAAGTACTTTTCGTTAACGCCTTTAAGTTAGGCATAAGAAGCAAGAAAGAATCAAGTGTTCTCAAATGAAGAAGCATTAAGACCAAATTTTGTTTTCATAGGAGAAGCAAAATAAATCTTCTCTCTCTTCTTAGGGAAGTGTTCTATACCTTTATTGAGTGGGAGTTGATATTTAATGGTGTCTTCTTTCATATCAATGATGGCACCAACAGTTATAAGAAAAGGTCTTCCCAAAGTAATAGGACAAGAAGCATTGTATTCAACATCCAAAACATAGAAATCAACAGGGACATAGGCATTGTTAACCATAATAAGAACATCACTAAGACTCCCCATGAGTTTCTTTCTAGCATTATCATCAAGTGGGACATTCAAATAACAATCTTCAAGTGGAGGCAAATCAAGCATATCATAAATCCTTCTAGTCATAATAGAAACACTGCTATCAAGATCACATAAAGCTTTGAAATCAAAGTCATTCACTTTCATATTAATGATGGGTTCCCAACCATTTTCTTGTTTTATAGGAATAGAAGCTTTATGTTTCATCTTTTCTTCTTTAATCTTTATGACAGCATCAGTAATGTGTTTTGTAAAGGCCATGTTCATAGCACTAGCGTTAGGACTTTTAGCAAGCTTTTGTAGGAATTTAATAACTTCAGAGATGTTGCAACCATCAAGATCAAAACCATACTTATAATCTAGAGTAGTAGAACTATTTCTAGACTCAACACTAGTGGTGGTGATAGTAGAAACACTAATGTTTCTAGCAATTTCATCTTCTCTTTCCCACTTAGCATGTAATTCAGCTAATAGTCTAACATTTTCATCAATTCTTACTTGTATAGCATTAGTAGCTGCAAAGGGATTATCATTAGTTTCAGGTTTAGCAGCCATTTTATTAATCAATGAAGATTGAGCTTCAGATAGAGATGATATATTCCTTTTAGCATTAGAGAGTTTCAATTGTAAACTAGGAATTTCCCTATTTAGACTCTCAAGTTGATGGCTAATGTTCTTCAAGATGGTAGATTGTTCCTCCATAGTTTTAGTAAATATTTTATTTTGCTCATATTGAATTTGCATGAAGTTTTTAGTGGCTCTTTCAACTTCTAGAATTCTTCCTTCACTTGGTAATCCAGGTTTACCATTATAGCCATAAGTATTATTAGGAGGGTAGGGCCTATAATTGTTATTACCATAAGCATTGTTGCCAAAATTATTATTTCTTATGAAGTTCACATCAACTTGCTCTTCTTGAGCAACCAAAGAATCCAAAGGAACATTATTTGGATCAATATGGGCTTTCCCATTAACAAGCATAGACATAATAATATCAATCTTATCACTCAAGGAGGAGGTTTCCTCAACAGAATTTACCTTCTTACCTTGTGGAGCTCTCTCAGTATGCCATTCAGAATAATTAACCATCATATTGTCCATAAGTTTTGTTGCAGCACCCAAAGTGATGGTCATAAAGGTACCTCCAGCAGCAGAATCCAATAGGTTCCTTGAAGAATAGTTCAATCCTGCATAAAAAGTTTGGATGATCATCCAAGCAGTCAATCCATGAGTGGGACAATTCTTTACCAAAGATTTCATTCTTTCCCAAGCTTGAGCAACATGTTCATTATCAAGTTGTTTAAACTTCATTATTTCACTTCTCATAGATATAATCTTAGCAGGAGGATAGTATTTTCCAATGAAAGCATCTTTGCACTTAGTCTAAGAATCAATACTATTCCTAGTTAAGGAATTCAACCATTCTTTAGCTTTTCCTCTCAAAGAGAAAGGAAACAATTTCAGCTTAATAATATCACCATCTACATCCCTATGCTTTTGCATCTCACAAAGTTCAACAAAGTTATTTAGATGGGAAGCAGCATCTCCATTACCAATACCAGAAAATTGTTCTCTCATAACGAGATTGAGCAAAGCAGGTTTTGTCTCAAAGAAAGTATCTTCAGGCATAGGTGGAGCAATAGGTGTGCTCATAAAATCATTGTTGTTGGTGCTAGTGAAGTCACACAACTTAGTGTTTTCAAGAGTAGTCATTTTTTTGGATTTTCAAATAAGAAGGCAAACTAGTAAAACTAATTTTTTTGTGTTTTTGATAACAAAACAAGCAAACAAAACAAAAAGAAACTAAGCAAAACAAAAATAACAAAGTAAAGAGATTGGTTATGAGGGACTCCCCTTGTGAAGATGTCCTTGACTCCCCGGCAACGGCACCAGAAAAATGTTTGCTGGCGCGTGGTTGACGTGGAAGTTTCTTCTTCTTCGTTCCCTAGCAACGGCGCCAGAAAAATGCTTGATGGCTCAGTGTCGGCGCCAGAAAAATGCTTGATGGCTCGGTGTTGATGTAGAGCTCGTTGGGGAACCCCAAGAGGAAGGTATGATGAGCACAACAGCAAGTTTCCCTCAGTTATGAAACCAAGGTTTAATCGAACCAGTAGGAGCAAGGAAACACCCCAAAGGTGTTGCTAGCTGAGCCTTGGCAGGGCGCACTACCGGTGCTAGTAGCAACATGGAGACCTGCACAACACAACCACAGAACTTTGTCCCCAACTCATATGAGGTTGTCAATCTCACCGGTTTTGCTGAAAACAAAGGATTAAACGATCGAGCGGAAGGAAGTAATTGTTTGCAGAAAGTAAACACAAAGCGATAAATGCTTTGTAGATTGTATGTAAAAGAAAAGGACCGGGATCCATAGTTCACTAGAGGTGGCTCTCCTTAAGATAGATAACATGCTGGGTGAACAAATTACAGCGGGGCAATTGACAAACATAGAGAAAGCAATACATGCATATACTAATCATCTTGACTCCTTTGGAACTTGATTGGGCATTACAACATTATACATAGACCGCCATCCAACTTCATCTATGACTAATAATCCACCTTCAGGTTATCATCTGACCCCCCTCTAGTATTAAGTTGCAAGCAACAGATTATTGCTTTACAAATTGCGTGTAAAGTAAACAATACGATTGTTCTATGAACAAAGGATTGTTGTTTTCTCCCTAGTAGCAACAGCACATCTAGTACCTTAGAGATTTCTATCACTTCCCCAGATTACCAGAGGCATGAACCTACTATCGAGCATAAATACTAACTCTTGGAGTTGCTAGCATCTACTTGGCCAAGATATCTACTAACAACGGAAAGCATGCATGATAACAAATAACAAAGACATGATAGAATCAATAATCAATCTGAAATAGCATCTCAATATCCATCGGATCCCCGCAAACACAACATGCAGAATTACAAATAGATGATCTTGATCATGAACGGAGCTCACAAGATCTAAACATGAAAGCACAAAGGAGGAGAACCAGCCATCTAGCTACTACATGGATCCGTAGTCCAAGGATGAACTACTCATGCATCACACCGGAGGCATGCATGGTGATGTAGAAGGCCTCCAGGGTGAATTCCCCTCTCCGGTAGGGTGCCGGGAAGAGCTTCAGATCCCTCCCGATCTAGGGATGGAGATGATGGCGGCTACAGACTCTTTCATGGATTTTTGATCGGGTACTTAGGGTTTCCGTCCTGAGGGCAACATATAGGCGGAAGGGGAGGCCGAGGGGGTGTTAGGGGCCACCACACCACCCCCTGGCACGGGCCAAGCCTGGCCGCGCGGCCAGGTGGTGTGGCCGGCCCCCAGCCCTTCTTTGTCTCGTATTCTAGCATCTGATGACTTCCGGAAAAATAGGCACCTTGGCTTTTGTCCTGTCCAATTCTGAGAATATTCATTTTCTGACTTTCCTGGAACCAAAAACAACAGAAAACAGGCAGCTGGCACTGTGGCTCTTGTTAATAGGTTAGTCCAAGAAATCATATGAAAAGTACTCCAAAGTGTGGACAAAACACAAGAAAGTGGATAAAACCAAGCATGGAACATCAAAAATTATAGATACATTTGCAATGTATCACTTCCTTCATCACTTCATCATTTAGTTCAATAACTCCCCTCTTCTTAGATGATGGTATAGACGCAGGTATAGCTGGTTTAGGTATAACTGTTTCAGGTATAGCTGGTTCAGGAGGAGTCCAGTCTTCATAATTCTTGCTTATTTTAGCCATTAATTCCTCAGCTTCCCTGGAAGTCCTATTCCTGAAAACACAATCAGCACAACTATCCAGGTATGTCCTAGATTCTTCAGTTAGTCCATTATAAAATATATCAAGAAGCTCATTCTTAGGTAATGGACATCCAGCCTGTGCATGAATCAAAGCACAAAACCTTGCCCATGATTCAGGCAATATCTCTTTTTCTCCCTGTTTAAAATCAAAAAGTTCCTGCAAAATAGCATGTCTAACACTAGGAGGAAAATATTTCTGCAGGAAAGTACTAATCAAGCAATCAGGGCTATCAATAGATCCAGGAGGTAAATTATTAAACCAAGTTTTAGCTTCTCCTTTCAGTGAAAAAGGGAAAATTTTAGCAACAATCTAGGTGCGCATCTTAATATCATCAGAAAACAGGCCACTCTTGGTAGAAAGCTCAGTCATATGTGCTACCGCACTTTCATTCTTAGTCCCACAAAAAGGTTCTTTCTCAACAATAGCTATGTAAGATAGATCAAGAGAGAAATCATAATCCTTATCTTTAATGTTTATGGGAGATGCAACAAACTTAGCATTAGGAGACAATTTGGGTTTTATAGTACGCCTCTCAAGGAGACTCTTAATAGCACTCCTATCATGGGTGTTTTGACATTCTTTAATAAATTCATCGGTCATCTCAATATAACCGTCTTCAATATCATAGCTCTCTCTAGACTCAGGTGAACTAATAGGTGTAGTAGTGTCTTCATTAGAAGTTTCAGTATTTCCAGCTATAGTTCTAGCAATCGTAGCATCTAGGAAAGGACCTAATGAACCACTCTTATCAAGCACAGTAGAAGCAGCATCATAAGTATCAGAAGTTTCAGATTCAATGGTAGTAGAAGTGTGTGTAGCATGTGTATGTGGTGGTGTAAGGAGCTTACTCATAACAGATGGTGAATCAAGAGCAACAGAGGTGTTCAGAACCGTACCTCTTCTTGTAGTGGATGGTAAAATAGGAACCTTGCCATCACGAGACTTACCCATGATGGATGGATGGTAGCGAACAATAGTGATTCCAAGTGAACTTGATAAATAAAGCTATGCTCCCCAACAACGGCGCCATAAAATAGTCTTGATGACCCACAAGTATAGGGGGTGTATCGCAGTATTTTCGAGGGAAGTGAAACCCAATTTATTGATTCGACACAAGGGGAGCCAAAGAATATTTATAAGCCTTAACAACTGAGTTGTCAATTCAGCTGCACCTGGAAACAATCTTGCTCACCGCAGTTTATCAGTAGCAACAGTTTTGTAGTAGCAATAGTAAAGTAACAGCAGTAGTAAAAGTAAAGACAGCAGTAACAATTGCAGTAAACAGTAGGATTACAGCGCGGTAGGCACAAGGATGGATGGACGGGCATTGCATGGACAAGACAATTCATATGGCAATCAGAACATAGGGCATTTGCAGATAAATAAGATAAAGCATCCAAGTACTAGATAATCATAGGCATGTGTTCCATATATAGGCATACGTGCTCGCAATGAGAACTTGCACAACATCTTTTGTCCTGCTAGCCCGTTTGCAGCGGGGCCTCAAGGGAACTACTGACAATTAAGGTGCTCCTTTTAATAGAGCACCGGAGCAAAGCATTAACACTCCATGAACACATGTGATCCTCACATCAAAGCCATTCCCGCCGGTTATCCCGATTTTTGTCACGTCGGGGCCTTTGGTTCCGTACAACGACATGTGTATACAACTTGCATGTAAGACCATAAACAATACTATCATAATGAATCAATAACATGTTCAGATCTGAAATAATGGCACTCGGGCCCTAGTGACAAGCATTAAGCATAACAAGTTGCAACAAAGTCAAAAAGCACTAATAGTAGATACTAGGCACCATGCCCTAACAATCTGATGCCATTACATGAACGATCTCATCTAATCCCTACTATCCCCATAGCCTACAGTGGGGGATTACTCACTCATAGATGGGGCAAACATGGATGGTCGATGGAGAAGTGATGGTGATAATGATGGCGATGATCTCCTCCAATTCCCTGTCCCGGCAGAGTGCCAGAACGGAGTTTCTGGTTCTGAATCGCGGAATCTGGTGGTGGCGGCGCAGCGGAACTCTTTGTGGAAAAATGTTGACCCCCCCTTGGTTTTTAGGTCAAGAGGCAACTTATAGGCGAAGAGGGAGGCTGAGGGGGCAGCCGAGGCGGCCACACCACCCCCAGGCACGGCCTGGCCTGGCCCGCGCGGCCAGGTGGTGTGGGGCCCTCGTGGCCCTACTCCGTCTCGTCTTCTAGCTTCGTGAGTCTTCTAGTGAAATAGGATTTTTGGCATATTTTCCGGGATTTTTCTTGATAGTTGACTTTCTGCACAAAAACTAGACACCAAGGTAATTCTGCTGAAAACAGCATCAGTCCGTGTTAGTTGTATCCAAATCACACAAGTTTAGAGGAAAAACAATATCAAAAGTGTTCGGGAAAGTAGATACGTTTTGGACGTATCACTGGCCCATGAGGTCCATGGCACCTTCCCCCTCTCCCTTGATTAGTCCCACATGGGAAACCCAAAGGGGAAGGCACACCTCCCTCCCCCTATATAAAGGGGTGCCCATGGGTGGGATTAGACACACGGAAATAGAGAAGTCCTTTGGTTGACTTCCTATCCTATCTCTCTATCCCTTGTGACCATGGCCCCCGTGTATGGGCTGTGCAAACAAGGCGCACCTGCAGCACGTTGTTGCGTTGCAGGGATTCCAAGACGGACATCTACTTCCGCACTCCTGGTAGGGATCAAGGAGTCAGAGGTCATGATCATACACCATATGTGTACGAAACCTCGAGGGTGCCTCGTACGAGGGCTTCTTGGATGTCGTGAGCCAGAGCTGCTGCACGATGAAGATGGAGCAAGGGGTGACCTGCGAGGAGCTTCGTGACCTTGAGGTCCGCTACGAGTTCGACTACTTCAACCATGTTCCCCTGGAACATTAACCGCATATGGTCTACAAGGGTATGTATTATATACGCTCCGGTTGTTACTACATTACTATATAGATAGATCTTGGGCGTTAGGGAGTTCCAACGTAGGATCTTTTTGTTTTCTGCTATGGAACCCTTCAGTGGTATTAGAGCCGATCTATGCATAAGAGTGTTGTACGGCCGGTATGCACAAGTATTGTGCGGGCATTGATCCCTTAGTTTTTACCCTCTAACATGTACTTTTTTATATCGTGGTATTGTTTGATGAAGCGACCCGGACCGACCTTACGCGTATTCATACACGAGATTGGTTCCACACTCGGCATACGGCTTGATTCGTATAAGTGGCTAGCAGGTGTCTGTCTCTCATTCAATAGTTGATATAGCATTAGAACGAAGGGCCCCGAAAGGGGTGTAGTAGAGACAACTGTTGGATCCATGTTGTGGTTGGAAAGTTCGTAGATTAGAAACGGTTCTATTATGAAAGCCCTAACAACCACGTAAAACTTGCAATAGATAAAGTTGAGGCGTCTAACTTTATTTTGCAGGAGCAGCATGTGATTTGATATGGTCTTTGTCATTATGAAGGTAAAGTAGTTTACTTTTATGTTACTAAGTTGTGTAGTAATAGTCATCATTCTAATGGATGACCTACTGGTGGCGCCGTGGACTCGGCGTCAAACCAGGGGCAAGATGGATATCATGCCGGAGCACTCGATGGAGATCAAGGCGCGAGAAGAATGACCATATCATATCACAATATACATGTGATGTTGATACCTATTTTACATCTTATTATATACTAGTATTAGATACTCTACGGTAGCAGATAAGATGATCCCTAAATAATTCCAATGATAGTGTTCCCCTTGTGTGTGCACCACCAAGAAAGTCCTCCGTTATGAGGCAGGCCATGACGATCGGGTGTTAAACATACATGCATTCGCATACAGTGGGTGTAAGATATGTTGCACTGCAAATACACACAATTTAGATTTGGTGAGCCTAGCATGTGTAGACATGGCCTCGGAACACAAGAGACTGAAAGGTCGAGCATGAGTCACATGGTTGATGTGATTGACATTGGGGAATGTCTACCTTTGAAACTGCATTGCCGGTCGTGATGATCGGGGGTGGTGTAGCGGATTGGGATTGTGTGATCACTAAAATCATCCAGGGGATGACAATTTTAGTGGGATCTCAATTAGGATTGAACTCATATTATGAACTTAGTCTAGATGTCTATTTGCAAATATCTTAGTAGATCATGGCCTATCCCATTGAGGTCTTTTGCGACCATGGGACATTGCTTGCTTGATGTGGAACTTAGCAAAAGGGTCCAACTTCAAAGATTAATACCCACGCATGAGGGATATCCTCAAAAAATGTGATCTTCTCTTCTTGATACAATAACCATTAGGAGATAATCCGATGACTCTGCAATGTTTGTGTTTTCCCCATTATCATCCAATAAGCCATTCTCCATACAATGGAGAGTTGGACTACAATTTTGTATTATGCAAGATCTAGCACATAAAGTATGAGCCGTTGGATGAGTTTTCTTCCATGATGGATGAAAAGAGAATATTTGGAGAAACACTTAGCGATCTTGCATTAGATTTATGAACTGTCAGAAGGTCTTGATTGCAATGGAGGTCATGAATTAAAAAGGGTATATGTCAGATATACAAAATTATAAATGTAATTCTTGCAAAACTCATTGTAGTTTACAAAAGAATTGGATACTTGTCCCATTTTGTGAAAACAGGATGGTCTGCTTGAGAATTGCTGGAATATAGGAAATGTGGCTTGATGACGGCGAGCAAACTGGTTGATGGCCGACATCACTCATTCCCTCAAGGTTTATTATTTCGATTAGTGGGCTTGAATATAATTTTGTAATCCTTGTTTGTGTGTCTTTCTTTTAGTGAGACAATTATTCATATGAATAAGTTATAATCCAGTTGTACTGTTCTTATGAATAATACCGTTATGGTCACATTACAATTATAAATGAGTTATTCTAATCACTATGTTAATGATAATAGTTTAAAGCATTTATAAAGGATTAGAATGCTAAAAGATATCCAAAGTTTAATAATGACATGACACTATAGTTTAAGTCATTTTAGTTATTGCATGTTCTTCATTCTAAATGAATATCGGGGTCTTAGATACTTAATCTAGAGACTTTGCAAAACCATGCCTCGTTCGGCAAAATGACTAAAATTCTGCATTCTGGTAAAACGGTGATATGCGAAGAAATGTTGAATCTTATACATAGTGATGTATCGTATTTTCAACAAGTAGTGGAAATCATTATTTCATACTTCATTGTGGATTTAAGTGAATATGATTATTTACTCAATGAAACATAAGTTTGAAACTATTTTGAATTGTTCAACAGATTTCAAAGTAAAGGAGGATATTGAATTAAGAATAATACAAAAGTCTCTTCGATTTGATCAACATGACTAAAGTATTTAAGTTAATTTTGGCATAAAATGGACTCGTGAAAGATGTTTCATAAATTATGATAATTGGACAAATTCAAAGTGTATTGAAATGTCTAAACATCATAATAATTTTGTATTAGATACATATGGTCTAATATTATCTCTTATCGGGGTTATAGTTATCGTTTAGAGTTAGAGATCAAAATAAGCAAACACTCGTTTGAAATACAAAGGAGCATCTAAAGATTCGTGGAAACAACACCAGAAGAGTTATGGCACGTTTGAGTTTCTAGAGGTTTCGATAATTCCAAATCGTAGCGAATAAACAAGTCTTTGTAGCACATTCTTAGGCAACTATGAATACATATTCCAGAAGGGGCAAACCTGATGGTGTCCTAAGTTGATTTGTCTTGATGAAGATATAGGTGGAAGAAAGTAAAATATCAAAACAAGGTATTTTGACCTTACCTCGTGATTGTTGAGTGGCATAGCAAAATTTGTTTCGTGAAACCAAACTCTACAAATAGATAAGAAACTAATTATAATGATCATTAAGTTTTAGTGAATGCTTTTACTAAAGAAAGTAGGATTCAACGATATATATTCTGCAAGTTTGCAGAATTATATTATTGATTCACTTGTCATGTTTATGAACAAGACATACCTACGAATTACAAAGAAGCGTGATGGACCTAAGTGCGACAAATGACTAGGAGTCATAAAATCCTATATTAAGTTACATTTAAGATTGCAAAGTAATATGTTACTTGATCTTATTAAGTAAAGAAGTTTACTTGATATTTCTATATGACTTCAAAGTCATTAAAAGGAAATGAAACTTAATGAAGACGTAAATCTCGATTTGTCACAAAGTATGGACAAATTCAAGGAGTTAAATACAATTGTAGTGATGCTTAAGTCTATTGGATTTACACCAGCAATATATGGATATTGAAGTCTCATAACTGGAATTCTCGATTTGATGGTGATCAAAGAATTTTTGAATGTCCAAGATTATAGAGAGGACCTGCATTTGAGTGGGAGCTAAGTAGCTTGGCCAAATTTTAATATGTAGCAGAGATATTTTGAGTGGGAGCTAAGTGAAATCCCTAGATCTCATATATGGATGCCCATTTGAGTAGGAGCGTGAAATCATCCTGAGATATGTGGACAACATATATGAATGATGTGATTGGTATTGATAACATTTAAGTTAGTAAATATGGATGAAGTTGAACAAGTTATTAAACAATGAGATCTATCGACATAGATTGGTAAGTTTAATAAACATTATAGTTGAATGCTTCCTAGACTTGATTCTGAAGATGTTCAGAATATCCTAGACAAGATTCTGAAGTAATTCAGAATGGAACAAGGTAAGAAAGAAGTTCTTACTTGTATGAAGCATTGCATTAGTCTCAGTAATGCAACCATGGTTAAAATAAAGAGATGTGTTGCATCTCCTATGCCTCAGTCATAGGTTCTTCCATACAACCATATTGTATACTCGATGTAATGTGACCTGAGGTTCTGGTTGGAAGGAAAGCTCTTAACTGTAAGAACATGTCTTGAAGTGATTCATGAGTTAATAACTGAACTATAATTAAGTTTGTCCTTAAATGGCAAGAAGCAAAGTAAGGCGCATAGTTGCATTTCATGCATTAGGATCTACATAGATAAAGAAGTATAAGGGCACCATCTAATGTGATGTATATTATTGTGGTGGGACTAGTTCGTCTTTATGTAGAGGGTGTGTCCTAGGGCACAGTGCCCATGAGAAAGCTCGTTTTGGCTGATCTAACGTCACTGCTGGCTCCTGGATACAGACCTCACTCTGTTGCCATAACTACTATATACACACACAAAGGAGTGCGAAGTGTGTTTCAAATTTTACATGATAATAGTGAAAGCGATCGTCACGGTAAACACTAGAAACAAAGTCTCACTTTATCACCAAACAAATACTTCAACCCATTATGAGATAATGGTATGAATGTCAAAGTTAGGAAGACATTAACGATTTGCAAAGACATAATGATCTGGAACATGGACAGAACATTTTCCATAATCATGCATGATCAATAAATGCATATGTGATATGGTTTATGATGAGTAAAATGCGAGTTAGATTATTTGTACTCTAGTGCAACTGGGAGACTAAAGGAGATACGTCCTAGAGGAAAATAATAAAGTGTATCATTTGATATATCTCTTATGTTCATAATACGTTTCATACTGTGCTATAACTGTATTAATACGAAATGTTAATACATGTGTGGTATGTAAACAAACCAAGTCTCTAGTTACCTCTAGCGAACTAGTTCATTGGTCATGAGGATGATCTAGGGTTTCGAGATCATGGGCATTTATGCCAATTGACAATGAGGTCATGTCATTAGTTGAATGATGTGATAGACAAACAACCCAACAAGTTGTATCATAATGATATCTAGTTACAAATTTCACCATTAATGGCAAACTAAGGAAACCTCGCAACCTGATCCTTAGACTGTGAGATAGTGCAAATCACCATTCTGGAGGGAGCTTAGATGGTATCAAGTATCATACTGTGACTGGATGATCAAAAAGGTGCCACTCAGGTTTCCCAAAGGGGCGTGTAGAAGAGAACATATCAAGACTAGGATTTGTCCATCCATGTAATGGACATATACATTTGTGGCCATCTCTGTGACATTGCATTAATGAAGCTTGCAAGCGTGTGACTGGGTCATGGAATGCAATGATATGGGAACGAGAAAACAAGTTCATCAGCAACGAGATCGAACGAAGGTATGGAGATACCGTAGATCAAATCTTAGGTGAACTAGGTATCAAGTGGCAAAGGGAATGGGACATGACGTTTACGGTTCGAATGACATTATCAACATGGAATGCACAGGGGTCATTA
Organism: Avena insularis; assembly: GCA_023614405.1. Lineage (NCBI taxonomy): Eukaryota > Viridiplantae > Streptophyta > Magnoliopsida > Poales > Poaceae > Avena > Avena insularis. The sequence continues at coordinate 255,521,483 of CM042690.1, read as the reverse complement.
TGGGCAGACCGGTCCCGCTATTCATCATTGATGGAGATCATGTATGTGCCATTCCCGAGCCATGGGGAAATACACTTAAGGGTACGATGAGATAGAGATCCTCTATAAGTTGGAATCACCATATGAAAGAGAAAAGGAAACCCGAAAAGTTCCATGAGAACCGGAATCATTCCGGGAAAGTTCCGAAGTCATTCGGAGGAAATCGAAAGGGAAACGAAAGGTGTTTCAGGTCAAATTGGATTTTGTAATATGTATTTACATGTTAATTAATATTACAAACTAATTTGAAAGGGTATTCCATTAATGGGCCAGATTCCTAGGGGAAATGACCCATGAGGGAAAACCGCAAGAGGGAAGGGCCAAGGGCCAAAGGGGCCAAGGCTTAGCCGCCACATGGGGCCGACCCGGCCAGCCTTGGGATGTTTGCGGGGTGGGGCCCACCCCTGGCCGACTGGCCCATGAGGCCCATGGAGCCTCCCCCTCTCTCCCTTGATTAGTCCCACATGGGAAACCCAAAGGGGAGGGCACACCTACCTCCCCTATATAAAGGGGTGCCCATGGGTGGGATTAGACACAAAAAAATAGAGAAGTCCTTTGGTTGACTTACTATCCTATTTCTCTCTCTCTCCCTTTTGACCATGGCCCCCGTGTATGGGCTGTGCAAAAAAGGTGCACCTGCAGCACGCCGTTGCGCTGCAGGGATTCCAAGCCAGAGATCTGCTTCCGCACTCCCGACAGGGATCAAGGAGTCAGAGGTTGTCATCGTACACCGTATGTGTACGAAACCTCGAGGGTGTCTCATACGAGGTCATCTTGGATGTCGTGAGCCAAAGCTGTTGCACGATGAAGATGGATCAAGGGGTGACCTGTGAGGAGCTTCACGACCTTGAGATCGGCTACGAGTTCAATTACTTCAACCATGTTCCCCTCAGAACGTTAACCGCGTATGATCTACAAAGGTATGTATTCTATACGCTCCGGTTGTTACTGCATTACTAAATAGATAGATCTTGGGTGTTAGGGAGTTCCAACGTTGGAATATTTTGTTTTCTGCTACGGAACCCTTCAATATTAGTGCTCACCCTAAAATACGGATACCATCTCCGGCTGGAGCATATCTTGTTTGGTGTTTGACCAGATGGTGGCGTGATCATCTCTCCTTTGAGCTCCCCAATTCCATACGGGATTTTCTTGAAATACTGAGCAATATTCTCTATGGATCTCTTAAATGTGACGTGGATCACTCTAAACCTCTTATTATGACCTACAATATGAAGAAACATAGCTACATGCTCTTCAGTAGAGGTGTGGATGCTATCTTTCAACAATCCTCCCTACCTAAACCTTTTGACAAATTCATAGAAGGGTCTCTTATCTGAAGCATTTGGACAGTGTCTACGTCGTTGGAGTTATAGATTTAGTTAAGATTCGAAATCCTCTCCTGATCTCGAACCGGCATAGGACCACAAGTGATCGGAGGATAGGCAACATGCCTGAAGCAGCACGATCCAGGCCTGAATCACAGTTATGAGTGTTGTTGCTTGATGGTCAGATTCATCTGATTGATCTATTCAATTCGATCTACCATGAGCACTAGCTAAATCCACCCTACATGCTATGGACTAATGGTGGGGACAAAAAGTAGGGGAGGAGATGGTGGTTTGCCTCTGCCATGGCAAACGAGTGAGTGTAGTCGGGGTCGAAGAAGAAGAGCCCATGGAGTCGATGAAGACTCTGTCATGGATCATGTGCCATAGATGAAGTAGATGAGCTGCTTTGGCAGACAAGAGCGACACTCATGTGCCGGAGTTTAACAAATCGGACGGTGAGGTAGATTTGCATCCTTGTAGCTGTCGCCAGTGTCAAGAAAATGCGGGTTTTTGCTACTATGTGCCGAGAGGTGACCGAAGAGAGGAGCTTTGTCATGAAGCACAGTCACAATTTTGGTTCTTGTGCCACATCTCGTCGGGATCCTACACGGATGTTGTTCCCTCTTTTTGCACAACAATGACATGGCTCTACGGGAACGGTCGGTCCAGGTGTTCCCAACGGGCCTAGCCAGAACTATCTTGTAGCATCGTGCAAGACACAACACAGACCGCACCAAGGTATCCAATCACCTGATTTTTGTATCCTGTGGGTCTATTTAGAGGGGATGCAGTATACCAAACGCGCCCTAACTAAGCCCATCTCCACTTCCAATTATTGACCAAGTCCAAATTTCTAGTCTTACTAGGACATGTACAATGGTGATTTTTTATTCATATGCCTCTAGAGGTAGAGTCGGGTTCCATTAATAGTAGGATATTAGAACAGAGTTTGTGCAAAAGAAACTATAAACAAACTAGACAAAACAGAGACCTAAAAACAACACCCAAGTGCTATAGGATAAGACCACACAGGATTTTATTCTCTAGAAGCAAAGTTTGTACACATACACAAAATAACAACTAGCAGTTTTTATGAAGCAGATGCTTCACATCAAGCACCAACTATCATCGAAGGGAACCATTACATTTTTTAAATATCCAAAAAAACATATTGAAAGACTAGCGATAAACTAGATACCAAGCAATACATCTCATTATCCTCTTTTTTCTTTTACTTCATCATTCGATGGTGACCTCCTCGTATTCATCTCCAATAGCTTCAGCAATCCTCAAGCTTGAGCTTCTCCTTGCCGCATCATGACCCCTAATCGCCATCTGTTGTTGAGCATCTACACCATTCACCAGAATTTCCTTGTCACGTTCATTTTACAAACCTGGCGAATATCGTAGAAACACACACACACATATAACATTTTGATACGTCCATTTTGCATCACTATGCTATATCATAATTTATTGTTATTCATTGATATATTTCATATTAAGAGATGATACTTATGTTATTTCATCTGTTTTTGCACGGTTGATGACTTTTAGAGGATGGACCGCTACAGTAAGGATTCTGATGGAAAAGGGGCTGTTTGGAGGCGAAATTCGCGAAGATCAAAAAATCTGGGAAAATACATGGAAAATCCTATTTTTTTCAGAAGACGGCAAGTATGCTGGGAAGGGAGTTGGGCCACCTGGGGCCACACTACTCCTCGGCCACCCTTGGCCGTGCCACCAGGTGGTGTGGCCACCCTGGCCCACTCCTAGCTCTCCCCTTTGGAGTATATTATCCCCATCAAACCCTAATACCTGGGGGCGACCACAGAAAGATTCCGCCGCCTCTGCAGGGCGGAAAACTATAGAGAGAGAAAGATCTCTCCGGCAGACAGAATTTTGCCAGGGGAATTCCTTCCTGGAGAGGGGTGATCATCACCATCAACACCACCATCAAGCTGGACTTCATCGGGATCATCATCATCTCCACCAGCACCATCATCACCACTTCATACCGCTGTAACAATTGGGTTGAATCTTGCATAGTTCTTAGGGGAAACTTTCTCGGTGTTGATTACTTATTGTAGTTGATGCTATTGAGTGGAACCGTTGAATTGTTGTTATGTTCAGATTATTACTTATCATTATATCATATCTGATCTTGATCCATATGATGTCATGTGAGTAGTTCGTTTAGTTCTTGAGGACATGGGAGAAGTCATGTTGTTAGTAGTGGAATTGTGTTGAGAAAGATTCAATAGTTTTTTATTTAAGTTGTGGTGTTATTCTTCTAGTGGTGTCATGTAATATCGACGACATGACACTTCACCTTTATGGGCCTAGGGGAATGCATTGTGTATTTGGCTACTAATCGTTGGGGTTGCTGGAGTGACAGAAACCTGAACCCGCGTTAGGAAACCTTTGCACAAGGGATGTCAGGATCTTAAAGTTTAAATCTGTGGTTAGGTTTATATCTTAATTACTTTCTTGTACTTGCGGATGCTTGCAAGGGGTTTAATCACAAGTATGTATTAGTCCTAGGAAGGTCGGTACATTAGCACACGTTCACCCACAACACTTATCAAACTAAAGAAGATTAATCAACTATATGAAGCGAAAGCACTTGACGATATTCCCATGTGTCCTCGAGAACGTTTGGTCATCTTAAGTAATACAACCGGCTTATCCCTGCTAAAGAAAGGATTGGGCCACTTGCTGCATTTATTATTATTGTCTTTTATTTACTCGCACTTTATTTATCTGCATTATCAAAAACCCCTAAAATCCATTTGCTAAGTATTTACAGAGAATTCCTGCTCCAAGCCACTCGTCAACACCTTATGCTCCTCGTTGGGTTCGACACTCTTACTTATCGAAAATATTGCGATACACCCCATATACTTATGGGTCATCAAGACTATTTTCTGGCGCCGTTGCTGGGGAGTGAAGCGCTATTGTAGAGTGGAACTGGTAAAGGAAACTTCTACTATGAGTATTGTCTACTTCTGTTAGTTACTTTATTTAAATATGGATAATTCACTTAGTTTCTTATTTCATAATGCTACTACCACTTCTAAGGTAGTAGATGAACCACCACCTACTGAAAATGATACTTTTAAAATACCTACAAGAATTGTTGATCGTGTTATGGATAACTACTATTTTGGAGATGGAATTATCCATCCCGGTGATCATTTTCTCTTTATACACGAATTATGTGGGTTATTCAAGTGTGCAGGTATTACTACAGATCAAGTCAAGAAGAAGTTATTCTCATTATCCCTGAAAGGAAGAGCTAAAGAATGGTATAAGCTGCTGAAGAATGATCAAGCTCTTGAATGGGAGGAAGTAGTACCTCTCTTTTATTCAAAATTTTATCCTCCTAGTGAGATTCATAAAGATCGGAATCAAATATACAACTTTTGGCCTCTTGATGGAGAGAGTATAGCTCAAGCTTGGGGGAGATTGAAGTTACTAATACTGAAATGTCCTATTCATGAGCTCCCCAACAATATTATTATCAATAAATTTTATGCAAGGCTTTCTCTTCATGATAAGGATCTATTGGATGCTTCTTGTGTTGGATCATTGATGACCCACAAGTATACGGGGTGTATTGCAGTATTTTTGATAAGTAAGAGTGTCGAAACCAACGAGGAGCAGAAGGTGCTGGCTAGTGGTATGGATCAGGAATTCTCTGCAAATACTTAGCAAACGGATTTTTAGGGGTTTTTGATAAAGCAAGTAAACAAAGTACGAGTAAACAAAAGATGAGGAATAAATGCAGCAAGTGGCCCAATCCTTTATGCAGCAAAGGACAAGCCGGTTGTATTACTTAAGATGACCAAACGTTCTCGAGGACACATGGGAAGACTGTCAAGTGCTTTCGTTTCATATAGTTGATTAATCTTCTTTAGCTTGCTAAGTGTTGTGTGGGTGAACCTGTGCTAATGTACAGATCTTCCTAGGACTAATACATACTTGTGACTATACCCCTTGCAAACATCCGTAAGTACAAGAAAGTAATTAAGATATAAACCTAACCGCAGCTTTAAACTCTAAGACCCTTACGTCCCTTGTGCAATGATTTCCTAACGGGGATTCAGGTTTCTGTCACTCCGACAACCCCTACAATTAGTAGCCAAATACACAATGCATTCCCATAGGCCCATATAGGTGAAGTGTCATGTAGTCGACGTTCACATGACACCACTAGAAGAAGTACAACACAACTTAAATATCAAACTATTGAATCTTTCTCAACACAACTCCACTACTAACAACATGACTTCTCCCATGTCCTCAAGAACAAAACGAACTACTCACAAGACATCATATGGATCATGATCAGAGATGGAATAATGATGTATAACAATCTGAACATAAACAACAGTTCAATGGTTCACTCAATAGCATCAACTACAAAGAGTAATCAACACCGGGAAAGTTTCCCGTATGAACTAATGCAAGATTTAACGCAATTGTTACAGCAATATGGAGATGGTGATGAGGGTGATGATGGTGGTGATGATGATGATGATGATCCCGATGAAGTCCAGCTTGATGGTGGTGTTGATGGCGACGATCTCCCTCCCGAAGGAATTCCCGCAAAATCTGTCACGGAGAGATCTTTCTCTCGGTGTTTTCCGCCAGAGGTGGCGGAATCTTCGTGGTCGCTCCCGAGTCTTAGGGTTTCGGGAGGATAATATACGCCGAGGGGAGAGCCCGGCTGTGGTGGCCACACCACCACGGCTGCCTAGGGCTTCAAGCGCCAGGGGGTGGTGTGGGCCCCTTGTGGCCCATCTCCAGCCCCCTTCTGGCTTCCTTCGTGTTTTGGAAAAAAATTCCGTATATTTTCCCAGATTTTCTGAACTTCGCGAATTTTGCCTCCAAACAGCACCTTTTCCATCAGAATCCTGACTGCAGCAGTCCATGCTCCAAAAGTCATCAACCATGCAAAAACAGATGAAATAACATAAGTATCACCTCTCAATACAAAATATATCAATGAATAACAGTGAATTATGACATAGAATAGTGATGCAAAATGGACGTATCAACTCCCCCCAAGCTTAGACTTCGCTTGTCCCCAAGTGAAACTGAGCTCAATAAATATGGCCTCAGGTTTATGGAGTGAAGAGTCGATAAAAGAATACGGACAAGAAGCATCACATTCATCAATACATAGATCATAATAGAAGACAACTCACTATTATATAACTCAACTTGCAATGAGTAAAGGAAACACAATAAAGATACATAAAGTAAATCATAGTTGGTAATGGCAAACTTAGCTCTTGGTCGAAGAATAGTTCATAATTTGCTAGAGTTCACAAATAACTGGTTTTCAATGATAGCTTTCAAAGTAGTAAACATCAAGATAAGTGCAATGTGCAAAACAAGGAACATAAGGAACATGATTGAATAAATCATCATATGAATGAATGAAACACAACAACTCAAAATACTTGCTGAGATAGAAGGGAATAGGTTTACTGACTCAACTAAAAAAGTAAAAGAAAGGCCCTTCGTAGAGGGAAGCAGGGATTGCAAGTCTCATAAAGAGCTCCCAAAAATTATGATACTTACTAGCTTTCAGCTCTCATTGCCCCTATCATAGGCATCTTTAGGTGATTAAGGTTAAAGTGATCAAATATGAGGATATGCATTGACAAGTTGTAAATTGAGAATCTCCTGTCCCTTGAATACGAGGGTCGCTCCTCATGCTACTCAAGTTTAGTCACCAGTAAGTTCTTGTCATCGTAAGCATATGTGTATCATAGAGAACAGCCAACGGGGTACCCCTTGCCCGATGATACGGAAGAATCCCCATATCAAAATGACAAGGCAAGCAGACAACAAGCATCTCAGCAATCTTCTTATTTACCATGGGAATATGGTGCTTTTTTCTCTCTTTCCTCTTTTCATAATCTCTTTTTTCCTTTTTCTCTTTTTTCTCAATATAGAACTTTTTTTATAAGAAGAATGCTTCATAGATTCTCGTTATGGTTACGCTGCAGGTTTCCACCATGTCAGCATGGATTAGACCAGCGGCCCAGGCGTTTCTCTAACACATATGCATAACTCCATGGACTTACAAGCTCCCCTTTCATTTCACACCGACGATATCCATAGACAAAAGAACATGATATCAACTAGGTACAAAGTACCAGTGCAATGTTGAAAGCGTTCCCCATGACATCATGGTTCTGCTAATTCACAACTTACAAAGCGCAAGCATATACGCAATATAGGTGAGCACAATGGTTCAAGTTTATTAAATGCAAGAAAGTAAAGTGTGCCATCAAGTTCGTGAGAGCTTTAATCACTAATTTTCACATAACAAGTTTAATTTGGAAGGTAGACAAAACAAGAATTTACTTGGAATAGCAATAATGCTACTAGGTAGGTATGGTGGACACCGATGGCAAAGGTTTTGTTTTAAAGGAGTGGATGCACGAGAAGAATTCCCTCTCAGTACAGGTTTTTGGCTAGTAAGGCTGGGTAGCAAGTACAAGAGTTGAAGGAAACAAACAAACATACAAGTGATAAAGACAAACATGCAATCTTCCTTGGAAGTGCAAAAGATCTTAACTAGAGAATACTAAACTTATGAGCAAATCAAGAAAGAAAGATGATGAAATTATTTTTTCTTTAGAGGTACTTTTATCTTTTCTTTCAACTCTCAAAAATAGTGTGCTACTGACCGAGCCAGGTTTGCCAAAACCAACTAAATTAACTCAATGATCCCAAAGTGATACCAATACTAACAACAAGATCAATCATATAACCACAAATTGAAAACTAATATAAGCTATGAAAAAGAGTGAATGATAGAACTTCTCATTAATATTCCATAACGGCAACTCACACTAAGGGATACATTTCTAACGAGAGAGGGGACACTTCCATAATTCAAACCATACTACATAATAGCTCCTCTATTCATGATATGACTCTACTAAAAAGGTAAGAAGATAGAAGATAGTGATGTGATACCGCGGCACTCCCCCAAGCTTGGAACAAACCAAGGGGATGCCAAACCTGATGACGAATTACTCCTTAGGTGGTGGTGGTATCCTCTCGATGAGCTCTCTGATCAGTTTCCCCAAGTCCTCAATCTGGAAAGTGAGGGTACGAATCAACTCGAGTTGTGCTCGATGCGGTGCATGATCATGTTAGATTGTGGATCCCAGCTCTTGTGATTCCTTTTCCGCTCTCTTTCCTTGCGGTCTTCTTTTCCTGCATTGTTATGGATAAAGGTATGGAAGGGACTCTTGGTACTTGGAGAAGGTGACCGTGGAGCCAAGCAGTGACGAGGAGCTTTTCCCCCAGTCTGCATTCGTGCAGTCCTTCTAACCCTGGCAGGTTTTGTCACCACTCCAATGCTTGCAATGGTAGTGCCGGTGTGCGGATGTTGGCCTTGCTCCTCTTCATCTTAACTTTTGATCTCCTTCCCGGGGTCTTGGAGGTCTTCCTCCATAGGCTCCTTCCCTTTATCCTTGGCGGACACCATTGTGCTTCTAAACCTTCAAAGAGTATGTCCTGCAGAAATAGATCGAAACAAAAACACGACGAAAACACGATATACGAACCTCGGGGGATCCGGGGGGTTATATATTACAAAGTTTCATATCAAAAGGAAGGTACTGGGAGAAAACAAGTCAGAGGCGGAGTCCAGGGTGGACTCACCACCTGGTGGCGCGGCCAGGGATGGGCCCGCGCCACAGGGTGGTGTGAGCCACCCTGGCTTCGTTTCCGTCCCTTTTTTGCTTCGTAGCTTTCCTTATTGACTAAAAACTGCAAAAATATAGTTGGATAGTATTTTCGCGGAACTTTTCTTACCAGAACTGTTACCTATTTGAAAACAGACTCTGTAGGTCTCTGAATTTGGTATCTAGTAGATTCTTCCGGAGTCATCACTTGAATATCATCGATATTTTCATCTTCATACACTTATTACTTGAGTCATAAAACCTTTCTCTTCCTTATTACACCATTAACTCCACTACCTGGAAAATATCTTTCACACAAAACTTCACACAGTTCTCATTAGCAACATTAATATAAGTGAAGTGATAAAACCTTTTGAGTCCAACTTCAACTGAAAACCATCAAAACATAAGCTACTGAAGCAATTCCTTCCGAAAACACAAAAAGAATTCAAAAAGGAAATCGAATAAAGAAGCAAATGCAAGAGTGGCAAAAATCTGTCAAAACAGACCAGCAGGTAAAGATCAATTTTTTCAAAAACCTTCTTTTGCTCAAATAAAAAATTGCAAAACTAACGAAAGTTAAATAACAACCTGGGTCAGAGGCACAAAAAATTACAGCTCAATCCTACATACATAGATCTCTCACGAATTTTTACGGTGAAGCACAAAAATCTGTTTCGGGACAGCAGCCTTCCCAAATCTTACTTCTCTCTCATTAGAGGTTGATCTTGACACAAAAACCAAACAAAAAGGATAAGGAGCGGTTATTACCGAAGTAATAACTTCCAAGACTCAAAGAAACAAAAACAAACAGAAAGCAAACACAAATTGGGTTGTCTCCCATAAAGCTCTTTCTTTATAGCCATTAAGATGGGCATGATAATTTTGATGATGCTCACATAGGAATATGAATTGAAGCGAAAGAGAGCATTAAGAAGCAAAAATACACACATTTAAGTCTAACCCACTTCCTATGCAAGGGAATTTTGTAAACAAACAAGTTGTTGAAACCAGAGGCTACTTGCATAAGAAGGCAAAAGAGATGCAACATAAAAACTTTCAGCATAAAACGAGGAAACTTGATATTATTGAGATGCATAAGAACACTTTTTCCTCTTTCATAGTAACTTTCTGTATCATGCATAAACTTAACAATATAACTATCACAAGGACCGCCATAGCAATGATCACTTATTCTAACAGAAAACACAGGAATACTAGCTCTCATAACACTACTTTGTGAAACAATATTAGAGGTATCCTTACAAAGGATAGGGTGTCCCTCTTTCTCATATTTAGTAACAAAGTCTTTCACATTTGCTATTATAGGTTCATCAACCTTTTGTTTATCAGGTTCAACAGCTTTATTCATACTTTCATCTACCATACTAGCCATCATAGAATGTTCCCTTATCTTAACTGGGAAAGGCATTTTCTCAATATAAGGTTCAGGTAAGACATGATTAGCAGTATAAACTTCAGTATTTCTTGCAGGAACACTCTTAGCAATATATTTATAAGGTTCATGATACTTATTCCACTTCTTTTTAGGCACTTCAATGTAGGAAGCAAAAGCAAATAAGAAGCAATAGCTTGAGAGTCTAGACCATAAGCATTTTTAATATTTTGAAAGTCATCAGTTCCCATAAAAGATTCAATGCATTCATAATCATAATTTATACATGACTTTCTACCTTTGTCATTCTCCCAAGCTTCAGCATTGTCTTGAATACGGTCCAGAAGATCCCATTTAGCTTCTTCTTCCATGCGAGTGAATGATCCAGCACAAGAAGCATCCAATAAATCCTTGTCTTGAGAGGGAGCCTTGCATAAAGTTATTGATAATAATATTGTTGGGGAGCTCATGAATGGGACATTTGAGCATTAGTAACTTCAATCTCCCCCAAGCTTGAGTTGTACTCTCTCCATCAAGGGGCCGAAAGTTGTATATTTGATTCCGATCTTTATGAATCTCACTAGGAGGATAAAACTTTGAATAAAAGAGAGGCACTATTTCCTCCCATTCCAGAGCTTGACCATTCTTCAGCAGCTTATACCATTCCTCAGCTCTTCCTTTCAGTGATAATGAGAATAACTTCTTCTTAACTTGATCTGTAGTAATACCTGGACACTTGAACAACCCGCATAATTCGTGTATAAAGAGTAAATGATCACCGGAATGGACAGTTCCATCCCCAACATAGTAGTTATCCATAACACGATCAATAATTCTTGTAGGTATTTTAAAAACATCATTCTCAGCAGGTGGTGGCTTATCTACTACCTTAGCAGTGGTAGTAGCATTACCAAATAAGAAACTCAGCGAATTATCCATAACAAAAATAAAGCAACTAACATAAATAAACAATACTCACATTAGAAGTTTCCTTTACCAGTTCCACTCTCCAATAGCGCTTCACTCCCTGGCAACGGCGCCAGAAAATAGTCTTGATGACCCACAAGTATAGGGGGTGTATCGCAGTATTTTCGATAAGTAAGAGTGTCAAACCCAACGAGGAGCAGAAGGTGTTGGCTAGTGGTATGGATCAGGAATTCTCTGCAAATACTTAGCAAACGGATTTTTAGGGGTTTTTGATAAAGAAAGTAAACAAAGTACGAGTAAACAAAAGACAGTAGGAATAAATGCAGCAAGTGGCCCAATCCTTTATGCAGCAAAGGACAAGCCGGTTGTATTACTTAAGATCACCAAACATTCTCGAGGGCACATGGGAAGACTATCAAGTGCTTTCGCTTCATATAGTTAATTAATCTTCTTTAGCTTGCTAAGTTTTGTGTGGGTGAACCTGTGCTAATGTACCGACCTTCCTAGGACTAATACATACTTGTGATTATACCCCTTGCAAACATCCGTAAGTACAAGAAAGTAATTAAGGTAGAAACCTAACCACAACTTTAAACTCTAAGACCCTTACATCCCTTGTGCAATGGTTTCCTAACGGGGGTTCAGGTTTCTATCACTCCGGCAACCCCTAGGCCCATATAGGCAACCCCTTGTGCAATGATTAGTAGCCAAATACACAATGCATTCCCCTAGGCCCATATAGGTGAAGTGTCATGTAGTCGATGTTCACATGACACCACTAGAAGAAGTACACCACAACTTAAATATCAAACTATTGAATCTTTCTCAACACAACTCCACTTCTAACAACATGACTTCTCCCATGTCCTCAAAAACAAAACGAACTACTCACAAGACATCATATGGATCATGATCAGAGATGGAATAATGATGTATAACAATCTGAACATAAACAATAATTCAATGGTTCACTCAATATCATCAACTACAAAGAGTAATCAACACCGGGAAAGTTTCCCCTATGAACTAATGCAAGATTTAACACAATTGTTACAGCAATATGGAGATGGTGATGAGGGTGCTGATGGTGATGATGGTGGTGATGATGATGATGATGATGATGATCCCGATGAAGTCCATCTTGATGGTGGTGTTGATGGCGATGATCTCCCCTCTCCGGGAAGGAATTCCCAGAATCTGTCTCACGGAGAGATCTTCTCTCGGTGTTTTCCGCCCAGAGGCGGGCGGAATCTTCTGCGTCGCTCCCGAGTCTTAGGGTTTCGGGAGGATAATATCGCGAGGGAGAGCCGGAGGGCTGGGCGGCCACACCACCTGCTGGCGCAGCCTAGGGCTGCCCGCGTCAGGGGTGGTGTGGGCCCCCTATGGCCCATCTCCAGCCCTCCTTCTGGCTTCCTTCATCTTTTGGAAAAATAGGATTTTCCGTATATTTTCCCGGATTTTCTGAACTTCGCGAATTTTGCCTCCAAACAGCACATTTTCCATCAGAATCCTGACTGCAGCGGTCCATGCTCCAAAAGTCATCAACCATGCAAAAACAGATGAAATAACATAAGTATCACCTCTCAATACGAAATATATCAATGAATAACAGTGAATTATGACATAGAATAGTGATGCAAAATGGACGTATCAATCATTTACATGAATGAAAGAAGAAGCTAAATGGGATCTTCTAGACCGTAATCAAGACAATGCTGAAGCATGGGAGAATAATAAAGGAAGAAAGTCAGGTATAAATTAAATTATGATTATGCATGCATTGAATCTTTTATGGGAACTGATGAATTTCAAAATATTAAAAATGCTTATGGTCTAGACTCTCAAGCTATTGCAGCTTATTTTAAATGCTTTTGCTTCCTATATTAAAATTCCTAAAAAGAAATGGAATAAGTATCATGAGCCATATAAAGATATTGCTAATTGTGTTCCTGCAAGAAATACTGAAGTTTATACTGCTAATCATGTTTTACCTGAACCTTACATTGAGAAAATGCCTTTCCCAGTTAAGATAAAGGAACATTCTATGATAGCTAGTATGGTTAATGAAAGTACAAATAAAGCTGTTGAACCTGATGAACAAGTGGATGTTGAACCTGTAGTAGGAAATGTGAAAGACTTTGTCACTAAGTATGTAGAAGATGGACACATTATCCTCTTTAAAGATACTTCTAATATTGTTTTACAAAGTAGTGTTATGACAGCTAATGTCCCTGTGTTTTCTGTTAGGATAAGTGATCATTGCTACAATGGTTCATGTGATAGTTATATCGTTAAATTTATGCATGATACTGAAAGTTATTATGAGAGAGGGAAGACGGTTCTAATGCATCTCAATAATATTAAGTTTCATCGCTTTATGCTAAAAATCTTTATGTTGCACTTGTTTTGCCTTCCTATGCTAGCAGTCCCTGGTTTCAACAATTTGTTTGCTTACAAAATTCCCTTGCATAGGAAGTGGGTTAGGCTTAAACATGTGTATTTTTGCTTCTTGATGCTCTCTTTTACTTCAATTCATATTCTTATGTGAGCATCATTGAAATTATCATGCCCATCTTAAATGGCTATAAAGAAAGAGCTTTTTGGGAGATAACCCAATATATTGTTGCTTTCAGTTTGTTTTTGTTTATTTGAGTCTTGGAAGTTATTGTTTCGGAAATAACCTCCCCTTATCCTTTTTGTTTGGTTTTTGTGTCAAGATCAACCTCTAATGAGAGAGAAGTAAGATTTGGGGAAGTTGCTGTCCCGAAACAGATTTTTGTGCTTCGGTGTAAAAATTCGTTAAAAATCTCTGAATGTCGGATTGAGATGTAATTTTTTGCGCTTATCCCCAGGTTGTTATTTATCTTTTGTTAGTTTTCCACTTTTTGATTTGAGAACATAAGATTTTCTAAAAAAATGATCTTTACCTGCTGGTCTATTTTGACAGATTTTTGCCACTCTTGCATTTGCCTCTTAAATCGATTTCCTTTTTGATATCTTTTTAGGGTTTTCGGAAGGAGTTGCTACAGTAGCTTATGTTTTGATGGATTTTAGTTGAAATTGGACTTAAAAGGTTTATTACCTCGCTTACACTAATGTTGCTAATGAGAATTGTGTGAAGTTTTGTGTGAAAGAAATCTTCAGGTTATTGGAGAAAATGGTGTAATAAGATAGTGAAAGGTTTCATGACTCGAGCAATATGTGTATGAAGATGAAGATATTGATGTTATTCAGGCGGTAACTTTGGAAATTTTTATCAAAGACCAAGTTCAGAGACCTGCAGAGTCCGTTTTCGAATAGGTAATAGTTCTGGTAAGGAAAAGTCCGCGAAAAATCTGTCCAATTATATTTTTGCAGTTTTTATCCAACAAGGAAAGCAACGAAGCGAAATAGGGACGGAAACAGAGCCAGGGTGGCTCACACCACCCCCTGGCGCGGCCCCCCTGGCCGCGCTAGCAGGTGGTGTGACCATCCCGGAGTCCGTCTCCGACCCATTTTTCTCCCAGTACCTTCCTTTTATTGTAAAAATTCGTAATACATAATACCCTGGATCCTCCGAGGTTCGTATACCGTGTTCTCGTCGTGTTTTTGTTTCGATCTGTTTCTGATAGGTAGAGTCTCATTTTTGGAGCCACAATGTTTTCCTCTGGATCAGCCAAGGAAGATCCCTCTGCGGACATCATCAACCCGTACATGCATGAGTTGAAGATCCATCCCAAGGAGTTGTCGCTCGAAGATGGGGAAGTACAGATAAAAGAGGTTCAGGGCCCTAAAAGTGAAGGCGGTCTGGAGGACAGGATGGAAGCACTAGAGCAAGAAGTCTTTAGGTACAAAAAGATGGCGGAACGCGAAGTGGATATCATCCATAAGATTAGTTCCGAACTCATCGCCGAGCACCAGAAGGAGACTGCTGAGCTTAAGGATGAAATTCTCTCACTCCACCGAACAACCAACCAACTGCAAGCACAGCTCTACAACATGCAAAACCAAATCTGTGAGTATGAGGTTAGGTTTAAACGCATAAGTGTTGCTGCTAGTTTCAGGATGTTGGAGACCAGGATGTCTTTTGTTGATGGGGAGCCTTCACCTTGGAAGTCGGATGAGGATGAGAGAACACCACCACCACCGAAGGAGTAATTCGTCATCAGGTTTTGGCATCCCCTTGGTTTGTTCCAAGCTTGGGGGAGTGTCGTGGTATCACATCACTATCTTCTATATTTTTACCTTTTTAGTAGAGTCATATCATGAATAGAGAAGTTATCATGTAGGATGGTTTGCATTATGGAAGTGTCCCCCTCTCGTTAGATATCTATGTATCCCTTGGTGTGAGTTGCTGATATGGATTATTAATGAGAAGTTCTATCATTTACTCTTTTACATATCTTAGTTTAGTTTTCAATTACTATTATATGATTGATCTTGTTGTTAGTATTGGTATCACTTTGGGATCATTGAGTTAATTTAGTTGGTTTTGGAAACCTGGCTCGGTCAGCAGCAACACTATTATGAGAATTGAATGAAAAAGATAAAGTACTCTTAAAGAATATAATTTCATCATCTTTCTTCCTTGATTCGCTCATAAGCTTAGTATTCTCTAGTTAAGATCTTTTGTGCTTCCAAGGAAGATTGCATGTTTGTTTTTATCACTTGTATGTTTGTTTGTTTCCTTCAACTCGTATGCTTGCTACCCAGCCTTGCTAGCCTAAAACCTGTACTGAGAGGGAATGCTTCTCATGCATCCAATCCTTAAACCAAAACCTATGTCGTTTGTGTCCACCATACCTACCCATTATCATTATTGCTATTCCAAGTAAATTCACGTTTTTATCTACCTTCTGAATTAAACTTGTTATGTGAAAATTAGTGATTAAAGCTCTCACGAACTTGATGGCACACTTTACTTGCCTGCACTAAATAAACTTGAACCATTGTGCCCATCTATGTTGCGTATATGCTTGCGCTTTATAAGTTGAGAGTTAGCAGAACCATGTTACCATGGGGAATGCTTTCAACATTGCACTTATTTAGTTGATGTCATGATTGTTTTGCTTATGGATCTCGGCGGTGTGAAATAAAAGTGGAGCTTGTAAGCTCACGGATTTTGTATGTGTGTTAGAGAAACGCCTGGGTGGCTAGCCTAAGCCATGCCTAATCATGGTGGAAACTTGCAGAATAACCATAGTGAGAATTCTATGAAGCATCCTCGATAAAAACCTATGCAAATAGCAAATAAAAAGATCGATGAGATGCTCATTGTCTGTTGCCTTGTCATTTTGATATGGGATAGCTCCTGTATCATGGGGCAAGGGGTACCCCGTTGGCGGTTCTCTATGATACACATGTACTTACAATGACAAGAACTTACTCGTGACTAAAGTTGAGTAGCATGAGGTCTGGTACTCGTAAGCACGGGGAATGAGATTTTTCAAGCATATCCTCATATTTGTTCACTTTAACCTTAACCACCTCAAGATGCTTATGATAGGGGTAATGAGAGATGAAAGCTAGTAAGTACCATAATTTTTGAAGCTCTTTATGAAACTTAAAATCCCTGCTTCCCTCTGCGAAGGGCCTATCTTTTTACTTTCTAGTTGAGTCAGTAAACCTATTCCCTTCTATCTCAACAAGTATTTTGAGTTGTTGTGTTTCATTCATTCATATGATGATTTATTCAATCATGTTTCTTATGTTCCTTGTTTTCCACATTGCTCTTATCTTAGTGAATACTACTTTGAAAGCTATCATTGAAAACCCTTTATGTTTGAACTCCTGCAATTTGTTAACTATTCCTTGACCAAGAGCAAGGTTTGCCATTACCAATTATGATTTACTTTATGTATCTTTATTGTGTTTCTGTTACTTATTGCAAGTTAAGTTATATAATAGTGAGTTGTCTTCTATTATGATTTGTCTATTGATGAATGTGATGCTTCTTGTCCGTATTCTTTTATCGACTCTTCACTCCATAAACCTGAGGTCATGTTTATTGAGCTCCATTTTCGCTTGGGGACAAGCAAAGTCTAAGCTTGGGGGAGTTGATACGTCCATTTTGCATCACTATTCTATATCATAATTTACTGTTATTCATTGATATATTTCATATTAAGAGATGATACTTATGTTATTTCATCTGTTTTTGCACGGTTGATGACTTTTGGAGGATGGACCACAGCAGTCAGGATTCTGATGGAAAAGGGGTGGAGGCGAAATTCGCGAAGATCAGAAAATCCGAGAAAATACATGGAAAATCCTATTTTTCCACAAGAGGAAGTATGCCAGAAGGGGGAGTGGAGTTGGGCCATAGGGGGGCCCACACCACCCCCTGGCGCGGGCCACCCTTGGTCGCGCCACCAGGTGGTGTGGCCACCCTGGTGTGGCGCCCCGCAAAACCACTACTAAAAAATCGTGGTGTTTTTGTGCATTGCATCATCATGACCGCATGATCATGTCATCATGCCACCTTGCATTTGAGCATCGTCATGTCATCTTGCATTTGTTTGCATAAAACTATTTTTCGAAAAGTCTAGTTTTGGTTTTCTACATACCCGTCTTTATTTCAAATCAGAACTCCGGTCTTTTCTGGGTCTTTTATTGTCTAAAAACTATTTACAAAAGTCTTAAAATTAAAACAAATAAAATAAATATTTAATCGGGGGAGGCCGCCAGACCGAAGCCAGCAATGACAGCCTACCACCCCGTACCAAAACCCTAGCCGCCTAATCCCTCCTTCCTCCTTTTCCCTCCCAGCCGCCGCCACCCTGGCACCAGCCACCTCACCCCGACCACTCCCTCTGCGCCACCTCAGCCTCCTGGCCCCACTCCTCTCCACCTGCCCAGCTGCACTCCCCATCCCCACGCGCCTGACCCGCCTGGCCCACCTCCTGCCTTTATTTTTCCCGCCCACCTAGTCGCCCCGACCCACCAGTCCCGCCTCTCCCCGCGTGGCCCACCCAGCATCGCACCCCTGCAGCGAGCGCAGCACGCACACCACACGCACATGCCACCCCGCTCCCTGCCTGGCCCCACCACGCACGCACTCACATGCGCGCACGCAACCACGCCTCCCCCTCCCGTGGGCCACCTCCCACCAACCCCGCTCCTCCTCTCCCTTGTCATCCCCGTCGCCGCAAGCGCCTGCCTCCTCTCAGCTCGCCGCCCTCCTCTCCAACCTCGGCCGGCGCGCCGCCCTGCCCCGCGACCCCGCTTTCCTCCTGCAACCACCGCCCATCTCACCCTCCCTCCCTCGCCAGGGAGTAGTGCCGCCGCAGCCAGCAGCCTCTCCTTCGTCGAGCCCCGGCGTGCCTCGGTCCGCTCCTCACCGAGTTGCCGGCCGCCAACCCTCCCCTCTCGTCTCGAATCCAAGAATCAGTTTGCTCGCCACCACGACCCCTGCGGGCCCTCGTTACATGCCTCGAGACCACCACTGTCACGCCACCACGGTCGACGTCGACATCCTCTCCTTCCTCAGTGGACACCCGTGGAGCTCCACCAACCGCCGCTCGTTGAGCCCGCTGCCTCGCCAAGTTCCCCACCACCACGCGCCTTCCGTGGCCACCTCTATTTCCAGCCATGGCGCCGTCTCGTGCGCCCTCGAGCCCGAGCCCGGCACCAGGTCTCGCTCGCCGTCCGTGGCCTCCGCACGCGCTTCTTCCTGCCGGCCGCTGCAACCTTCGCCTCCTTCGCCGCCGAGGGCGCCCTCCGCCTTGTCCTCGTCCTGCGCAGCACAGACGTCTGTGGCCTCGGCCTCTGTACAACGCCAGGCCGCCTCAAGTTGTCCTCAACGACCTCGCGTGCCGAGCACTGGCGCCCAAGTAGTATCCGCAGTGCGTGTCTATGTTCATTTTGGAGAACTGATGTTGCCCGATCCTCCGTAGGAAAATATGGTGTTTCGGTTGAAACGCTTGCTGTCCAAGACCAAAAAGGAACCATATCCCGTGCGAGGTTAAGACGCCAAGACCGTCCCTCTTACAAGATCTTCACCTATTCGATACCGTGACATGGACGTCAGGATCTACTTCCGTTCCGTCGACCGACGCCGCGATGATGGTTGAGATGGAGTTCGGCAACCCCGAGTCCTTCTTCGACGTGGACCCTCAAGATCTTCTTCCTGGACCCGAAGGCCGGTCCGGAGTGCCAAGGCCGTCGACATGGAATCGACAAGATCCACACAGAACAACAAGATCTACTTCACGGGCACCGAGCGTCAAGATCGCCTTCACGGAAAACCACAAGACCTCCTTCCCGGAATCCGAAAACCGAACCCTGGTGCACCAAGTTCTCTGCCCCCGAGAACCGATCCATCGAAACGCCAAGACCTCCTTCCGAACCCGAGTTCTTCGTCACAGGCGTCAAGACCTCCTACACGGACCCGAAGACCCCCGGTACCCGATCCATTCAATTTCGCCATTGACGACAAGATCGACCGCTTGTAACCCAAGATCTCCATCACGTCACGACAAGTTCTCCATCGTGTATCCGAACCTCGTCGTCCCGTCCAACCCCGAGACCGGACCCCGGACCCCTGAAACCCAAGATCTTCCGAACCCAGATGTGTGACCCTAAGCCCCTATTTTTATAATATGACACTATCAACTGTCGCATATTAAATTGTCCATGCATGCATACCTCTCTGAGGTTTCGGGGCATTATGCCGATTCACCTCATAATTAAATATGGAGTCTATATGCGGGATATCTTCGTCTCATTCCGGATTCCATTTAAATTGGTGTAGCGAACCGATGCCATGTTTCGCCCTGTTAATACAACATTTAAATTGCGGGGTAGTTAAATAACTCGAATCGTTTAATTAATTGTCGGGACCCCGGTTCCGCTTAATACTGCATAATTGCACCGCATCTGCATCATATCATAATCATGCCGGATCTTCTGTCGTAGTATTAAATATTGCATCCGGTGTTTCTTCTAGTGTTTGCTTCTTCGCGGATTAGGCCGATGAGTTGATGCGAGTATCGATAAGTTCTCCGGATATGAACCTTCGGCTATGTTTTCCCAGGCGAGCATCTCTCCCCCTTCTACCTATTTTGTATTTATAGTCTTTATTTCCTCCTGTTGATCTATTGCTATCCGTGTCATGATGCTTTAGTTTCCGTGCACCAGTTATACCCCGTGCAGCCTTTATATTGCCATGGACACCTCCCAATACCTGTTGTTTGGTAGATAGCTGGCCTTGCGAGTCGTAGTTGCTTGCTCAGGTGCGATCTCGTGTTGTCGAGTACCACAGTTGTTGGAATGCTGACAGATGTTTATGGTGAAGATGTTTAGTGGTGGAGAGGATCATGACTTTAAGTACAACTATTAAAAATGCTAGATATAACTAATGCAGAGGCATCGGTGGGCAATAGATGTTATTTGGTTCTTCCACGCTCACTTGTGTCCCGTAGGACCCCGAGTACTTGATACCTGTTCCTTGATTTTTCGCACTATCCACATCCGGGAGGCCATATGGACCCCCGGAGCCCGAGCTTGATTCATTTCTATTTCTTGGGGCCACAAAGTAGTTTGGGGCTTTATTACAATCCTGTACCTATGCCATGCTTTACTGCTTTATTTAAGATTGTGCGTGGAGCACTGCATCGCTTTTGGATCCTGGAATGTTTCGCGGTATCGACAAGCCCCACACTTTCGGGTTCCTGCTTTACATCCATTGTCACAAACCGGTCCGTTCGAGCCGCCAACTTCGCTATGGTAGCTTAGTGGGGTGGCCCCCTGAAATATTTCTGAATCCTGTGATCGCTTTGTCGTGAATGCCTCGTTGGGTTTTGAGTTGGTTTTTCCGAGGTTGATCGAGTGTGTGTTGCTATTTGTGCACCCCTGCAGGGTAAAACTTTCTGAAAGCCGTGTCCACGGTTATGGACGACTTGGAGCACAGTATCTCGATCATAGACAAGCATAACTAAAGTAGTGCTATAAATTTGACTTAACATATATGACTAGTAATCAGCTTCACTATAACGGAATGGATATTAAAAATGCCAACCACTGCTGGATCTGGGATGTTTGTTATATCTGCCTAGTAAGTATTGCAACTCCAATGGAATGTGATAAAAGTGCCAACAACTTCTGGGTTTTGGGTTTCCTCAGGAAAATTATATCTGACTAGTAAATGTTCCAACTACAACAGAATGTTAACTATAACTGTCCACTACTTATGCTATCAGGAGGACTCATGCTATCTATATCTGATTAGTAATTGCTACAACTATAACGGAATGAGTAAAATTGCCAACTGTGTGAGTTCCTTGGTCCGACTTCCTCGTTTGGTCTCGAGGGGGAAATACCAGGATGGGTTTGTTTGGTGTTAGCTTCAGGTTGGATCCGAATAGGTTTTTCTTATCCCTCTCTGATAACCGCCAGTTGTATCAAGTCTCTGTAGGTTGTTTAGTGCCGCTGCGCTGCCGCTTCAGCCCACCATACCTATGTAGGCGAGAGCCACCGAATTCTAGCCTCGCTGCATCGGCCTCGATCGACGCTCCTCTTTTTCCTTTGCCCTTTGTCGGCACCCCTTTTGTTTTAGCAGGTTTGAGATCGACGTCGTTAGCAGGGTTACCCTTCTGTCTTGGCCTGGGCAGGGTTATGGACGCCATTGGTTATTCTTCAGGGCTCTTAGCCCCATTTGCATCTTGTCCGTAGTCGGACGCTCTATCGTTTCAAGGTGATTTGGATCTTTGTATTGTATATCTGTATTCTTGACTCTTTGAGTCGCTGTTGTATATATATATATCTGTTCCGTGGGTCCCATCGAGGACTGTTGTGTAATGGTATTACTTCGTTTTCCACCCGCACGAAAGTGCCTGGGTATGCCCTGAATCGTTTCTATGCGGGTTTGGCGGAAAGGGCTAAAACTTGCATAGGGCCGATTCGAGGGTGTTACAGAGTGGTATCAGAGCTCAGCAGTTGGGATACCCCACAAGTCCAGCCTGTAGGATAACCTAGCTAACGGCCGAAGTAGAGTGTCAAAACTATTTTTCAAAATCGGTTGGATAGATCTAATTAGTTCTGCCTTTACTCCTTACCCCTATGCTGTTCTCCTCTTACCTCCGTGTGTTTTGATTCTACTCTCTTATCTTTTCTTTGAGTCCAGGGTTTCTTGTGATTGGGTTTTCCGTCGTACCTTTAGGGTTTCGCCTCCTCCTTTGGTGACGGTGCTTCTACATCCGGACTTCATGCTATCTGAGTGATCCTTTATCTGTTGGACTTCCCTCTGTTCCTTCTTGCGCCTTCCGGTGTTTTCCGACGCGACGTCATATACACCAGATCTGATGCAGAGCCTGCATCACTCTTTTGTTTCTGAACCTCGCTTGTCGAGATCTTCAGTTTGATTCCGAGAGTTGGTTGCATAAATGTCCTATTCGTGTGCAGAGTAATGGTTTGGGTGCGCGATGGAATGATCACCATCCGACTACTCTTATCATTCGCTTTTGTATATTGAATCGGTGGATCCAGCAATTTTACTCCGTCCACGGAAGCTAGAGGTGGCTTTATTTGTTGATACCTCTACCTTCGCCTTTTGTTCCCGGAGTGTTCTCTCGACGATCACGAACAAGGACCTCTTGTTAGTGGTGTCGTGGGAATCTACAGGAAGCGAGAAGATTCAGATCGCCGACCTTCTTTCCGGTACCATGAGGCGGATCTCAAGGGCGAGATCCATTGTTAGTGGTGTCGAATTGTGGCGCCCCGCAAAACCACTACTAGAAAATCGCGGTGTTTTTGTGCATTGCATCATCATGACCGCAGGCTCATGTCATCATGCCACCTTGCATTTGAGCATCGTCATGTCATCTTGCATTTGTTTGCATAAAACTATTTTTCGAAAAGTCTAGTTTTGTTTTCTAAATACCCGTCTTTATTTCAAATCAGAACTCCGGTCTTTTCCGGGTCTTTTATTGTCTAAAAACTATTTACAAAAGTCTTAAAATTAAAAAAAAATAAAAAAAAATATTTAATCGGGGGAGGCCGCCGCCAGCCAGGCCCGAAAGCCTAGCTAGCAGCAGCCTACCACCCCGTACCAAAACCCTAGCCGCCTAATCCCTCCTCCCTCCTTTTCCCTCCCAGCCGCCGCCACCCTAGCACCAGCCACCTCACCCCGTCCACTCCTTGTGCGCCACCTCCTGACCCGCCTGGCCCACCTCCTGCCTTTATTTTTCCCGCCCACCTAGTCGCCCCGACCCACCAGTCCCGCCTCTCCCTGCCTAGCCCACCACCACGCAGTCACCTGCTCCCTTCTGGCCCCCACCACATGCACTCCTGCACACGCAACCACGCCTCCCCTGGCCACCTCCCATAAACCTTCTCCTCCTCTCCCTTGCCATCCCCGCCGCCGCAAGCGCCTACCTCCTCTCAGCTCGCTGTCCTCCTCTCCAACCTCGGTCGGCGCGCCGCCCTGCCCTGCGACCCCGCTTTCCTCCTGCAACCACCGCCCATCTCGCGCTCCCTCCCTCGCCAAGGAGTAGTGCCGCCGCCGCCGGCATCCTCTCCTTCGTCGAGCCCCGGCACGCCTCGGTCCGCTCCTCACCGAGTCGCCGACCATTGACCCTCCCCTCTCGCCTCGAAGCCCTGCAAGCCACGACGCCGTGCTCCGCCACCACGACCCCCTGCGGGCCCTCGCTACCATGCCTGAGACCACCCCGCGCCACCGTCGCCTTGCCGGCTCCGCTGCCGCCACGGTCAACCTCGACATCCTCTCCTTCCTCCACGGACGCCCGTGGAGCTCCACCGACCGCCGCCTGTTGAGCCCGCTGCCCCGCCAAGTTCCCCACCACCACGCGCTTGGCCACCTCACTGCTCGCCAGCGCCGTCCCGGCGCCTTGAGCCCGAGCCCGCGTGCTGGGTCAGCTCCCGCCCCGTGGCCTCCGATGCGCCCTTCCCCGCCGGGCCGCCGCTGCAACCTCCGCCTCGCCTCGGTCCGCCGCCGAGGGCGCCCTCCGCCTTGTCCTCGTCCCGCGCGGAACGGACGTCTGTGGCCTCGGCCTCTGTACAACGCCAGGCCGCCTCAAGTTGTCCTCGACGACCTCGCGTGCCGACACTGGCGCCCAAGTAGTATCCGCAGTGCATGTCTATGTTCGTTTTGGAGAACTGATGTTGCCCGATCCTCCGTAGGAAAATATGGTGTTTCGGTTGAAACGCTTGCTGTCCAAGACCAAAAAGGAACCATATCCCGTGCGAGGTTAAGACGCCAAGACCGTACCTCTGACAAGATCTTCACCTATTCGATACCGTGACATGGATGTCAGGATCTACTTCCGTTCCGTCGACCGACGCCGCGATGATGGTTGAGATGGAGTTCGGCAACCCCGAGTCCTTCTTCGACGTGGACCCTCAAGATCTTCTTCCTGGACCCGAAGGCCGGTCCGGAGTGCCAAGGCCGTCGACATGGAATTGACAAGATCCACACAGAACAACAAGATCTACTTCACGGGCACCGATCGTCAAGATCGCCTTCACGGAAAACCACAAGACCTCCTTCCCGGAATCCGAAGACCGAACCCTGGCGCGCCAAGTTCTCCGCCCCCGAGAACCGATCCATCGGAAGGCCAAGACCTCCTTCCGAACCTGAGTTCTTCGTCATAGGCATCAAGACCTCCTACACGGACCCAAAGACCCCCGGTACCCGATCCATTCAATTTCGCCATCGACGACAAGATCGACCGCTTGTAACCCAAGATCTCCGTCACGTCACGACAAGTTCTCCATCGTGTATCCGAACCTCGCCATTCCGTCCAACCCCGAGACCGGACCCCGGACCCCCGAAACCCAAGATCTTCCGAACCCAGATGTGTGACCCTAAGCCCCTATTTTTATAATATGACACTATCAACTGTCGCATATTAAATTGTCCATGCATGCATACCTGTCTAAGGTTTGGGGGCATTATGCCGATTCACCTCATAATTAAATATGGAGTCTATATGCGGGATATCTTCGTCTCATTCCGGATTCCATTTAAATTGGTGTAGCGAACCGATGCCATGTTTCGCCCTGTTAATACAACATTTAAATTGCGGGGTAGTTAAATAACTCGAATCGTTTAATTAATTGTCGGGACCCCGGTTCCGCTTAATACTGCATAATTGCACCACATCTGAATCATATCATAATCATGCCAGATCTTCTGCCGTAGTATTAAATATTGCATCTGGTGTTTCTTCTTCGCGGATTAGGCCGATGAGTTGATGCGAGTATCGACAAGTTCTCCGGATATGAACATTCGGCTATGTTTTCCCAGGCGAGCATCTCTCCCCCTTCTACCTATTTTGCATTTATAGTCTTTATTTCCTCCTGTTGATCTATTGCTATCCGTGTCACGATGCTTTAGTTTCCGTGCACCAGTTATACCCCGTGCAGCCTTTATATTTCCATGGACACCTCCCAATACCTGTTGTTTGGTAGATAACTGGTCTTGCGAGTCGTAGTTGCTTGCTCAGGTGCGATCTCGTGTTGTCGAGTACCACAGTTGTTGGAATGCTGACAGATGTTTATGGTGGAGATGCTTAGTGGTGGAGAGGATCATGACTTTAAGTACAACTATTAAAAATGCTAGATATAACTAATGCAGAGGCATCGGTGGGCAATAGATGTTATTTGGTTCTTCCACGCTCACTTGTGTCCCGTAGGACCCCGAGTACTTGATACCTGTTCCTTGATTTTTCGCACTATCCACATCCGGGAGGCCTTATGGACCCCCCTGAGCCAGAGCTTGATTCATTTCTATTTCTTGGGGCCACAAAGTAGTTTGGGGCTTTATTACTATCCTGTATCTATGCCATGCTTTACTGCTTTATTTAAGATTGTGCGTGGAGCACCTGTACTGTTTTGGATCGTGGAATGTTTTCGCGGTATCGACAAGCCCAGTCACACTTTTGGATTCCCAGTCATTTACAGCCATTGTCACAAACCCTGGGTCCGTTCCGGAGCTGGCCAACTTTGTTGCGGGTAGCTTAGTGGGGTGGCCCCCTGAAATATTTCTGAATCCTGTGATCGCTTTGTCGTGAATGCCTCGTTGGGTTTTGAGTTGGTTTTTCCAAGGTTAATCGAGTGTGTGTTGCTATTTGTGCACCCCTGCAGGGTAAAACTTTCTGAAAGCCGTGTCTGCGGTTATGGACGACTTGGAGCACAGTATCTCGATCATAGACAAGCATAACTAAAGTAGTGCTATAAATTTGACTTAACATATATGACTAGTAATTAGCTTCACTATAACGGAATGGATATTAAAAATGCCAACCACTGCTGGATT
This sequence comes from Avena insularis, assembly GCA_023614405.1. NCBI lineage: Eukaryota > Viridiplantae > Streptophyta > Magnoliopsida > Poales > Poaceae > Avena > Avena insularis. Next base: position 255,494,819 of record CM042690.1, on the reverse strand, counting down.
TTGGATGTTTGTTATATCTGCCTAGTAAGTATTGCAACTCCAATGGAATGTGATAAAAGTGCCAACAACTTCTGGGTTTTGGGTTTCCTCAGGAAAATTATATCTGACTAGTAAATGTTCCAACTACAACGGAATGTTAACTAGAACTGTCCACTACTTATGCTATCAGGAGGACTCATGCTATCTATATCTGATTAGTAATTGCTGCAACTATAACAGAATGAGTAAAATTGCCAACTGTGTGAGTTCCTTGGTCCGACTTCCTCGTTTGGTCTCGAGGGGGAAATACCAGGATGGGTTTGTTTGGTGTTAGCTTCAGGTTGGATCCGAATAGGTTTTTCTTATCCCTCTCTGATAACCGCCAGTTGTATTGAGTCTCTATAGGTTGTTTAGTGTCATACGCCGCTTCAGCCCACCATACCTATGTAGGCGAGAGCCACCGAATTCTAGCCTCGCTGCATCGGGCCTCAAGATCGACGCTCCTCTTTTCCTTTGCCCTTTGTCGGCATCCCTTTGTTTTAGCAGGTTTGAGATCGACGTCGTTAGGTGGTTACCCTTCCGCTTGGCTCGGGTGGTTATGGACGCCATTGGTTATTCTTCAGGGCTCTTAGCCCCATTTGCATCTTGTCCGTAGTCGGACGCTCTATCGTTTCAAGGTGATTTGGATCTTTGTATTGTATATATGTATTCTTGACTCTTTGAGTCGCTGTTGTATATATATCTGTTCTGTGGGTCCCATCGAGGACTGTTGTGTAATGGTATTACTTCGTTTTCCACCCGCACGAAAGTGTCTGGTGGGCGTCCTTGAATCGTTTCTATGCGGGTTTGGCGGAAAGGGCTAAAACTTGCATAGGGCTGATTCGAGGGTGTTACACCTGGCCCACTCCTAGCTCTCCCCTTTAGCGTATATTATCCCCATGAAACCATAATACCTGGGGGTGACCACAGAAAGATTTCGCTGCCTCTACGGGGCGGAAAACTACAGAGAGAGAAAGATCTCTCCGGTAGACAGAATTCTGCCGAGGGAATTCCTTCCTGGAGAGGGGAGATCGTCGGCATCAACACCACCATCAAGCTGGACTTCATCGGGATCATCATCATCATCTCCATCATCATCTCCACCAGCACCATCATCACCACTTCATACCGCTGTAACAATTGGGTTGAATCTTGCATAGTTCTTAGGGGAAACTTTCCCGGTGTTGATTACTTGTTGTAGTTGATGCTATTGAGTGGAACCATTGAATTATTGTTATGTTCAGATTGTTACTTATCATTATATCATCTCTGATCTTGATCCATATAATGTCTTGTGAGTAGTTCGTTTAGTTCTTGAGGACATGGGAGAAGTCATGTTGTTAGTAGTGGAATTGTGTTGAGAAAGATTCAATAGTTTGTTATTTAAGTTGTGGTGTTATTCTTCTAGTGGTGTCATGTGAACGTCGACTACATGACACTTCACCTTTATGGGCCTAGGGGAATGCATTGTGTATTTGGCTACTAATCGTAGGGATTGCCGGAGTGATAGAAACCTGAACCCCCGTTAGGAAACCTTTGCACAAGGAATGTCAGGATCTTAGAGTTTAAAGTTGTGGTTAGGTTTCTATCTTTATTACTTTCTTGTACTTGCGGATGCTTGCAAGGGGTTTAATCACAAGTATGTATTAGTCCTAGGAAGGACGATACATTAGCACAGGTTCACCCACACAACACTTATCAAACTAAAGAAGATTAATCAACTATATGAAGCGAAAGCACTTGACGATATTCCCATGTATCCTCGTGAACGTTTGGTCATCTTAAGTAATACAACCGGCTTGTCCTTTGCTAAAGAAAGGATTGGGCCACTTGCTGCATTTATTATTATTGTCTTTTATTTACTCGCACTTTATTTATCTGCATTATCAAAAACCCCTAAAAATCCGTTTGCTAAGTACTTACAGAGAATTCCTTCTCCAAGCCACTCGTCAACACCTTTTGCTCCTCGTTGGATTCGACACTCTTATCAAAAATACTGTGATACACCCCCTATACTCGTGGGTCATCACATATCAGCTCCACTGCTGATGATATGAGTTTGTTCTCAAGCCCAATTACGAGTTTTCCATGAGTTCCAACACAAAGCATCTACGCAAACAATGTGTAAGAAATCCACCAAAAATTGTGTAAAGCAAGTAGGTCTAGTAAGAGCACCCGACGCAGTACTAACTAACTGTACTCCACATGTAAACGGAGGCAGGACAAGTGAAAAACAAGTGGTTGATATTTTCATCAACTGAGGCAAAATCTACATGAATAATCCCAACCCAATTCCTCATTTTCATGTTATCTTTGGTAGATATTGTATTATGCCAAATTACCAAAGCTAGACCTTGATTTTTCAGGGCAAATTTGCTTTCCATAATTGTTTAAAAGATCTATCTTTTCTAGGAGAAGAAAAATTATTATAAAGGGACTTGACAGTGAAATACCAAACTTGGTATAATCTCCATTTTGGGACATGAGGATTATCATTGAGAGCATTTGTGATTCACAAATCTCTAAGTCTATGCACTGAACCTGTAGAGGGGGATCAAGCCATTTCCTAAAGGTCAAATTCCACCCAATATCAGACACATTTCCCTCATAGTACTTTGTTGTTGTGTACAAATATCAAATAATGATGGGAATTTGTCACACAGAGGGAGAGAACCAACCCAATTATCATGGCAAAAATCAGTCTCTTTTCCACTCCCTAGAACCATTGTTCTGCCAGCTAGATAAATTCTTCTAATTTCCAGCATATCCTTCCAAGCAGCCGAATCATTTTGTCTTTGTTTCATTCTCCAAATGCCATGATATATTCCATATTTTGCTCTCACTAGAGACTGCCACAAACCTTGACCATGTTCCAACTTCCACCACCACTTACACATCAAACAAATACTGAATAATTTTAAGTTTTTTATCCCCAAGCCACATTTCTTTTTTGGTATACACACATGGGACTATTTGACCATATAGTATTTCTTTTTCTCACTGGTCCCTGCCAAAAGAATCTCCTAATAATTTTGGTAGAACTTTCTATATTTGTGTAGATATATAGATAAGTGATATATCAGGGTGATACTCACAGAGGATTATATGAGGTAAGTCTCCCTCCCAATCGATGAGGAGTGTCCCACCCAACCATCTAGTTTCCTTTCAGTTTATCTTAACAAAGGAGCCATATCTCCAACATGTAGTCTAGTGTCATAAATAGGCACACCAAGATATTTGATAGGCCAAGAGCCAAATTGACAACCAAACATGCTTGCATACATTAAACATTTTTTCTCTTCATCCAACGCCATCATCGCTTAACTCCCATTGAAATTGGTTTTTAGCCCAGGCATGGCCTCAAACATGTACAGAATCAACTTAACATACACCACCTGATCCAAATCATCTTGTACTAGAATAATGATGTCATCTGCATACTGAAAGATGGAAAAACCAGATATGAAAGATGGAAACACCAGATTGTATAAGGTGTGGCACAAGACCAACAATCATACCTCTCTCGCGAGCTTGATGAATCCATTTAGCCAAACCCTCAGCAGCCATATTAAAGAGGAAGGGTGAGAAAGGATCACCTTGTCTCACCCCTCTATGACTACCAAAATCTCACCCCTTGTAATTGTTAATCTTCACACACAGTGTGTCATTCTTAACAATATTGCTTATCAGGTTACACTTACACCAATAAGAACTAAAACCTTTTTGTGAAATACAGCCAATGATCTCGGTGCACCTTATCATATGCCTTTCCAAAGCCAATTTTCAAAATTAGACCCTATTGTTTTTTCCTACGAGATTTATGTAATATTTCATGAAGAGACACCACCCCATCCATTATGGCTCTTCCCTTAATGAAGGTTGTCTGACAGCTAGAGATTAAGGCCCAGTTCTTTTGGTGGCTTCTCCAGAGTTTTACTCTCACTTTAAAAACGGTCCAAAAATTTGCGAGGCTTCCAAATTTGTTTAACCTTAACTATTTTGGAAGCCTTGAATTTTTTTTAGACCGGCTTCCCCAGGAAGCTGGGGGGAGGGCGGCTTCTTGGAGAAGCCCCTAAAAGAACTGGGCCTAAATTCCCCATAAAAGATTCTACTCTAACAATCACTACCTTTGTGATTAAGACTTGCAATAGACAAATATGCCTAGATTTTGAAAGAGTTTTTTTTTTAGCAAGATAAACATGTACGATGGTGATATCTTAGAAGAGCCATGTAGTATAAACTAAACGCTGAGCTGGAGGAAAGACAAAGTTCAAAATAACCTATTGTTCATCATGTTTTATTATTGTATCAAGATTACCGTTGCAAGACAACCATTGTACATGTCCTTATATCCACGCCAACAAACGCAAAATTAAATGCGATGTACTAGACAAACGAATGTATCTAGACAATTTTTGTGTACAAATTCACTATAACAAATGTATCTAGACAATTTGTATACAGATTCAAAGTGAACCTATACACTAAAAGGCATCTAGATACATTCATTTCACAAAGCTAAAATGTCTTATATTTCTGAACAGGAGTAATCTGGAGAAAAAATGTGCAGAAAGGCACTCTCGCATATGACCTGACATATGGCACTCAGCACAAAATGTCCAGAGAGATTTAGATGACTTATCATCAGCTACTACATATGAGCTGAGCAGCTTATGCAAATAGCTTAACAGATTACCTCCATGAAATCCAACTACGAGAACCCAATCAAAGCACATGAAAGTATAGGCCAGGGAATTACCCAAACTCTTGACACAGTTAGGAATAAATATGTTCTACAGTACTAAGTAGTAATATATATATATATAGCCGGGTGACCAGGAAACCAAATGCAACAGCAGCGAAGGATAGTACATTACTAGATGGCAGTAACAAAGATCTTAAAAAGAAAAGAAAAGGCCTTGGCGAGGCTTCATCTACTATGTATATATATTAGGAGGGGCGGGCGTCGTTGTCATCATCGTCGCCATCAAACTTGCTTCACAAAGCAACTCAGTAATACATGACCTGCTGCTGTTGCTGCTGCTGAGGGTTAACACTCTGGAAGCCACCATCATAGATGGCCTGGCTGGCTCCAGCGCCCATACCCATAGCAGCCTGCCTCAAGGCGGCGTGCTGACCCATCAGACCTGGGTTAGCAACCATCTTGCTCAGAGCGAGGGATCGCTCATAGGAGAAGAGGTCAGCTGCCGACACACCAGGGGTGTATGGCGCTAATGCCGGAGGGGGCAGAGGTGCAGATGCTGTCCCTGGTGGGGTTGGCTTGCTTCCCCAAGAGCACTGCAAGGTTTAAACAAACATGCGGAAATTCAATCAACTGTTATATCAAATGAACTTCAGTAAATAGGTGAAAATGGGATTATACTTATGGCAATGGCAATATTTGAAGACAAAGTACCTTGATCTGCCTCCCACCAATAACTTGGCCATTACCCGTCTGAATTGCTAGTGCAGCTTCTTCATGGGTGCTATACCTCACAAAGCCAAACCCTTTATCGCGTGTTACGCGGACCTCCTCAATTGAGCCAGCCCCGAGTAAATGAAAAAATCGATGCACATCATTGCTGTTGATCTAGTAAACAAGAGCCAACAAGTTAGCGATGAGCAAAATACAAGACACAAAGGCAGCACAACCAAAAGGAACAAAGCAAAATTGAATTGGAACAGAGAAATTACATCATGGGGAAGATTGCCAACATAAACAGTTGTATACTGTGGGTTATTTTCAGGGCCATCTCCGTTTGCATTCTCCTTGCCAGCTTCTGTAAAACAAGAACAACGAAAATACTTGGCTAGTCAGTTTCTGGACAGTGACTAAATGTACCACGCAGAGAATGTCAATTCCTGGTCTATCAAACATTATGAATGGAACCGTTATGTTGAAGTGGAATTCCAAATGTAACAGAAATTTGTAAAGTATATCAACTCCAAGGGTCAATTTGTTTATTTGTTTTGTGGGAAAGTCAGGAGGTTCCATTCAATCACAGAGTTCTGGGACAGCCAGTCTGCAGGCTGTTTACAAGAAAACTAGGACTCAATATGAGCCAACTCACGGTTCCAATATGCGTGTAAAGTAAAGCCAGAACTAAGCTCCTCATCAACTTGTTCAACATTATACAATCATGTAAACAATTAAAGTAAAACAAGGACCCAAGGAACAAAAAGTCCATGTGTTCACCTGATGTTCCATTTATCAACTCTACCATACCCTTGGAGTCTGTAGTTTGCTTTTCTTCACCAGCATTCGCGCCCTTTGTTGCCCAATTGCAACGAATTTGACGGTTGCCAAGCGACTTTCCTGAACATAAGAAAAACAAACAGCCATTGTCGTCACACATTGCCTGAACCTAATTTGGTAACTCCAGAATGAGACCTGGCTAGCAATAAGCAAAAAGGAGCGCACCATTCAATTCATTTATGGCAGTCTGTGCATCCTGTCGATGATAAAAATAAGATGATGAGATAGCAGTTCAAATAAGAAATGGTACTCCAGAGTCCAGACTAAAATTTAAGTTCACAGAGTAACACTACCTGCTGGTTCCTAAAAGAAACAAAACCGAACCCTCGGGATCGTCCAGTCTGCTGATCCCACATAACCCTAGCATCTCTGCACAGGTTACCAAGATAAAGTCATACAGCAGAATATGATGTGCAAATGTTCTGAGATGCAGAGCTATCAAACACTCACGAGCAGGTAGAATATGCTGAGAAAAAAGCAAACAAAGCTGCATCCGTGACCTCCGGGCAAAGATCCCCGACAAAGATGTTAAAATGGCCTGCAAGAATAAACAGATAAGAGCTCAGTTTCAAGAGTCTCACGGTCATATGCATGAGGATGCACACACACTGTAAAGAAGAATCAAATACAATGGAACATTTAGACCATCTTTCAGTTCAAAACCTGATGTATCCTCTCTCTGGGTACTTGTGTATGCCCAATTGACTTTTATTGGCTGGCCAAACCTGGTCATTCAGTATCATAAGAAATATTAATGTGAAAGGCGGGCATTACACCAGTGTTTATACATATATAATTAATATTGGAAAGCGAATACTTACAGTTGTCTACCATTGAGTGACACAATTGCAAGTGCAGCATATCTACGGTCATAATAGTCAACAAAACCAAAAGATGACTGCGAATTCAGAAGCGCAAGGGTGAATAGCATATTAACAGAAGCAACAATAAATACAGCATTATTGTGTTAGCCATTCAACAAAGAACTATAGTAGTGCACTAAGTGAAGGACACACAAAAATGCAGTATGCTACAAATTTATAGAGAGAAAGAAGACAGACATCACTAAAATAGAAAGCTAATGGTCCTAACAAGAGGTCAAGTAAGTTATGTATCTATCCGTCTCATGTAAACATTTGTTGATCAAACATAACCAGCCAACATCTGAAAGCTTCCTTGCAGGTAGTAGCTCAGAACTAGGGTTAATGGGATCTATCTACCATGTCAATCCAAAAAAAAAAAAAAATACTCCAAAATAGTCACTTAAAGCTTCACACAGTAGGACTCTCAGATCTCAACCACAATGCGCAAAAATAAACACTAATATACCAACGAATCAAATATCCACTATTGACAACATAAACCCTTTTGTCTGAGAACATGCATTGTGGCTGGCTGTCTATGTCATGTCAGAATGCATCCTAGGAGAGCCTAGAATATTCTAGTGAGTGTTAGTATAGTAGTGCAGTCCTAGGAGTGCCTGGAACATTCCAGTGAATGTTGGAGTCTAAGTTAGTGTCCTACAAGATTCTAGAGTATTCCAGTGTACTAGTTATGATGTACCTAAGTTCAGCTATATATATGAGAGGATGTGGAGGTCCAAGGGACCAGCCCATCCAGAAATTTTCCCCAAAACTAACATGGTATCAGAGCACAAGGTGGAGGTGCTGCTGGTTCCTGGAGGTGGCCAACGGTGAATCACCAAGTGCTAGAGCTCGCGTGGAGGTGCCCTACAGGAGACACGGCGGTGGAGCAGGGGGCGAGCTGTAGGTGAGGCTCAGTGGTGACTCTAGGAAGAAGAAAAAGGCTGGACTGGTGGCCAGCAGTGCGCGTGCGGCGAGGAGAACTAGCGGCGCTGCAGCAAGTTGGAAACAACAGTGGATTAGTGAGGAGGACGCAATTGAAGCCAGCGGCAGCTTGGTGGCTTGGTGCAGGGAAGTAAACCCTACCCTTGTACGTGGTTGACTTGGTGTTGCAGGGAGAGTTGCTACTGCAGCAAAGAGAGGAGAAGGAGCCAGAGCAGCTGTAGATAGTTTAGCAGCATTTGCAGGGAGGAGTGGATTGGAGGCTCACAAAGCAGTCCAAAAGGTGAGCTGGTGGAAAGTGCACACTCGTGCTGCTTGAATCGGTTGCGTTGGTGGCTTCAGCAGCGGTAGGCAGCTAAAGAGCTGGTGTGGTTTAGAGTTCGTGCTAAGGAGAAGCAGAGTTCGTGCAGCAAGACACATAAGAAAGGGAGAACAAGAGGGCATAGTGCAGCAAGACACGTAAGAAAGGGAGAACAAGAGGGCATAGCGGTGCTCTAAGAATGGAAGAGAATCGAGATATTGAGCAATTGCTCAACAAATTGGCTGAACTGTTCAAGCGCAGAGACAACGACACGTTGATTTTGACTGCCAAGGGATCAGGGGAGGTGTTTGAATTCTCGACCAAAGATTTGGAGACATTAAGAAAATCAAATAGGAGTGCGGAAAGGACCAATCAAAGTGAGAAAACAACAGTTCTTGGCAATTTTGTTAATCTTGCACAAATTAAAGAAGTTATCTCAAATCAGGCTCCTACATTAGATGAAACTTCTCGTTCAAATTGGATACTAGACTCAGGAGCAACGACACACGTCACCGGTAGGTGGAGTGAGTTTGCATCATATGCTCCACATCCACCCATGCATAAAGAGACCATCCAAACAGCCGATGGAACTTATCAACCTGTCAAAGGTGTCGGCACGGTGAAATGCATTCCGTCAATTACATTGTCTTCGGTCTTATATGCTCCATCATTTCCAGTGAGTTTGGTGTCTATGAGCTCCTTGGTTGATGATATTGATTGTAGAATCATCGTTGATCGATACAATTGCATAATTGAGGAGAGGAAGACCAGAAGGAGGCTTGGGATCGGTGTGAGACATAAGGGATTATGGTACTTAGACACGAAAGTGATGGAGCAGTGTGCACCGCTTTGGCAGTTGCAAGTAATGATGAGGCAAGGGTGATACTCCAACATTGTCGATTGGGCCACATGTCCTTTGATACTATGAGTAAGGTATTTCCTGAAAAGATGAAGAAGGTGGATAAAGACAAGCTTGTGTGTGATGCATGTGAGTATGGAAAACACACAAGGACATCATATGTGAGTCGTGGACTTCGGAGCACATCGCCCTTTGTGTTGATTCACTCTGATGTCTGGACATCTCCTGTGGTCTCTGTTAATGGAATGAAGTATTTTGTCACCTTCATTGATTGTTACTCTCGAATGACTTGGATATATCTCATGAAACAAAAAAGTGATGTGTTTGCATGTTTCAGGGATTTCTATGCATATATTCAAAATCATTTCAACATTGGTGTTCAAATTATCAGGACTGATAATGGGACTGAGTATGTGAACCATGAATTTGGCAATTTTCTTTCAGAAAAGGGAGTAATTCATCAAACCGTGCCTCATACTTCCACAAAACGGAGTAGCCGAGAGGAAGAATCGACATCCGCTAGAGGTAGCTCGATCACTTATGTTTACTATGAATGTGCCTAAATTCTTATGGAGGAAGCGCTTAAGACTGCTACTTATCTAATCAATCGGATGCCATCAAGAGTTCTTGGGATGAGGACTCAGATGAAATGATCTATGGAAAAATGAGTTCATTGTTCCCCAAAAGTATTTGGATGTACGTGTTTGTTAGGGACCACAGACCATCGCTGGGAAAATTAGAGCCACGCTGCCAGAAGTGCATCTTCATTGGATACCCATCTCGGACAAAAGGGCTACAAGTGTTGGAGTCCTAGTGAACGGAGAACATTTGTAAGCATGGATATGACATTCAGAGAGTCCGAACTGCTCTATGGAGAGAAGACGATCTCACTCATTATTTGATTTGACTCTCCTAGCACAAGTAATGCTAGTCGAGAGGGGGAGAGTGAACCATTCAGGACAAGGGAAGATGAACCATCGAGATTTGTGGTTGATTCAATTCCATGTCCTATGAGTGAAGAGAGATGGAGAAAACCAAATGAAGAAGAAAATTTAAGGGTGTATACGAGGCAACCGTGATCAACAATGTGGTCAAACAAATGATGAGATCCATTGCAGGGGGAGCAACATCAACAAATAGGTCAAACAAATGGTGAGATCCAATGCAGGGAGCCACATCAACAACAAATTGTGGGTCAATGAAGTTGACTCATCGAGAGTGTGCCATGTGTCACCGATGACTCATTGATTTGCCCATTGCCTTAAGAAAAGGAACCGAAATGAGCTAGAAAACCTCCAAATTGGTACCGGGAGGAGCATGACATAGCTAAGTATGTATCATATACATCTCTATCTACGAACTACATGGCCTTCATCGCATCATTGCAATCTGTGGTGATCCCAAGAGACTGGAAAGTAGCAAAGTAAGACCCAAAGTGGCGCGAGGCCATGATAGAGGAGTTAAATGCTCTCGAAAGGAATAAAACTTGGGAACTTGTACATCTTCCAGCAGGAAAGAAAGTTGTTGGGTGTAAATGGATCTACAACGTGAAATGTAATCCGAAGGAAAATTGAAAGGTACAAGGCAAGACTAGTTGCGAGAGGATATAGTCAAACATATGGGATTGACTATGATGAGACATTTGCGCCAGTGGCAAAAATGAACATAGTGAGGATCCTAATCTCATGTGCAACTAACTTCGGGTGGCCGTTGCATCAGTTGGATGTCAAGAATGCATTCTTGCATGGAGATTTACAGGAGGAGGTATACATGGAGATCCCACCTGGTTTCTCTACTCCTAGAACATCAGGAAAGGTATGCAGGTTGAGAAAATCTCTATACGGCCTCAAGCAATCTCCACGGGCATGGTTTGATAGATTTAGACGAGTTGTATGTGGTATAGGATATAAGCAGTGTAATGGGGATCATACGGTGTTCTATCGACACTCAAATAGCCAGATTACAATCCTTGCTGTATATGTTGATGATATTATAATCACCAGAGATGATGAGGTGGAGATATCACGATTGAAAGATGACCACGCAAGGAATTTGAGGTAAAGGACCTTGGCAACTCAAGTACTTTCTTGGCATAGAAATTGCTAGATCTCCCAAAGGGATTGTTCTCTCCAAATAAAGTACGTATTGGACTTGCTTAGTGACACAGCATGCTTGAGTGTCGGGTTGCATCAACACCTATCGATCAAAACCACAAATTATGTGCCAATCTAGGGAACCATGGATAAGGAGAAGTACCGTAAGCTTGTTGGAAGGCTCATCTATCTATGTCACACAAGACCCGATATTTCATATGCAAAGGAGTGTAGTGAGCAGATACATGCATGATCTTAGGAGGACACTTGATGCGTCAATCAAATCCTCCAAGATTTGAAGGGTAGTCCAGAAAGGGACTGTGGTTCAAAAGGAATGATCATCTAAATGTGGATGGGTATTGTGACGCCGGGCAAGTTGCTTGGATGATAGGAGATCAACATCCGTTATTGTGTATTTGTTGGGGAAATTTAGTGTCATGGCAAGTAAGAAGCAATGTGTGGTTTCAAAGTCAACAGCTGAAGCTGAATACAGAGCTATGTCGCAAGGTTTGAGTGAGATGTTATGGGTGAGGAATCTTCTTTCAGAACTGAAAGTGTTGAGGGAAGGTCCTTTAAATTTGTGGTGTGACAACAAGTCGGCGATCAACATCGCAAACAACCCTGTTCAACATGATAGAACCAAGCATGTGGAGATTGATCGCTTCTTCATAAAGGAGAAATTGGATGACGGTATAATTAAGATAAATCATGTAACCTCTAGCGAGCAAATTGCAGACTGTTTAACTAAAGGATTAGGAAATAAATAATGTAGTTCAGCTTGTAACAAGATGGGAATGATAGATATCTATCACCCATCTTGAGGGGGAGTGTTGGAGAGTGTCCTAGGAGAGCCTAGAATATTCTAGTGAGTGTTAGTATAGTAGTGCAGTCCTAGGAGTGTCTGGAACATTCCAGTGAATGTTGGAGTCTAAGTTAGTGTCCTACAAGATTCTAGAGTATTCCAGTGTACTAGTTATGATGTACCTAAGTTCAGCTATATATATGAGAGGATGTGGAGGTCCAAGGGACCAGCCCATCCAAAAAATTTCCCCAAAACTAACAATACTGCATTCAAGTTGTCTGATACTATTAGACGAATGCTTTAAACTAGCACCATTTACAAATAAAATTATGTATATTGTAAGGAAAACATAGTCTAGATGTAAAAGAAAATCTCAGCTAGTTTTGTTTGAAAGAGCACGAGTCACCTTTTCTTTTCTGATGAGCTTGCACCCTTCTACTGGGCCAATACTTTGGAAAACCTCATGGAGTAGTGCATCTGTGACTTGAAGATGGATATTGCCAACATACCTATTCGGAATATTAATGATTACGACCATAAAGAGACAATGTGTGCAGCTTGACATAAAAAAAACAGAAAAAACTTGATTCGGATAGTCAGGCAATCTGAAGAACATATTCAATTCGAAAATGTACACAAAGAGCCTACATTTTACAGATAAGTATCTTGTTTTGTAGAAAGTATGATGTCTTTCAGTGACACATTATTTAGGGTACAAGATAACTGGAAGGTTCAGATAATCCACACTTACACACTGCGGCATGTACTCGAATCGAAGCCAGGAGGCAGGTTTCCACTAACGATAGGCTCTATCTGCAAAATTACAGGTGTCATAAACACAAATACACAATACAGCCCCAACATTATTAAGGGAAAACAAACGGTTAAAGTAAATATATGTAAATTAAAACTAAAATCAAATGAAACAATATGAATGCATTAAGGTACGTAAAGGACATTCACTAGCTAGCATTTGGAACAGCTACAAGTATAAGTAACCATATCATACAAGTATTAACAGAATATTGGGGTTGAGCATTAATGCAAGCTATGCACTAAGACTCGAGACTGAATGGCCCCCTGAACTGATCAACAGGGAAAGAAAAGGAATAAAAATGTCAGCATACTTATGGTACATTCAGATGTCAGTCACCACTAAATATGCACTTATTTATGATGAAATAGAAAATAAAACCAAAATGTAACCCTAATGTTGAACACATCCTACGACTCCATTGACTTGGACGAGCCCGTGTCGTCCTCGAACGAGGAAGATGGCTCCCAGCTGGCCAAGACAATCACTGCTTCAGAGGCGAAGGTCACCTCCGGCGATTCAGTCGAGGATGAGAAGGCAGTGAAGACCGCTTTCATGGCTTCCACTTCCGAGGCCTATCAAAAGGCGGTCATGGAGTCCAATAAGGACGAGAAAATGGCCGACGTAGAGAGCAAGGAGGAAGAGGATATGGCCGATGTAGAGAGCAAAGAGGACGAGGACGAGAAGGGCAAGTCCATCGTCGAGGACGACGATGACGGTAAGCCGTGGATCATCCTCCGGGTACAAAGGGTGTCTTCTGATACCGGGAGTGATTAGCTGCCACCCTCCGGCAGAGTACAAGCGGCATCTCGACTCCTTCGAGAAGAAGAGTATAAGTAGAAGGATTAGTACAATGCTACATTGAACTATGCTATGTTTGTTTCAATTTGAACTATGTTTCATACGCTATGTTTGAATTTGAACTATGTTTCGCGTGTCATATTTGAGTTTGAAATGTTGCTTTAATTGATGTGTGAAAGATATGGTTCTAAATTGATGTAGAATTTGGCTTTAAATAAATTTTATATGTGCACATGTGACAAATAGAGGAAAAGTTATTTCGAGAACGCAGTTCCAGAGGATCTGAAAAAAGCTGCATCCTCCATATCCTCTAATATGGTTTTAGAGGATATGCAGTTGCTCCAACACTGAAAGCACGATATTATGTAGCACTATGTCGCTTACAATATCACGTAAAGTCTAGCACGGACATATAACTCACTACTGTCACTCGTTAAACATGTCCATCTCACTTGTAATGACCTTAGAATAATTGTAAATCCCAACCGCACGCAGTTAGCGACATGCACCTAATTCCACGCGGACTGGGCATAAATTCAAGAACAAGAGTCAAATATGTACACTAGCTACTTCGCTTGGATTACGAGACAAGATCTGAAATTCACACAGAATCATCTCCTAGAGTCCGATCAATACCCTAATTCCACAAATCATACAAACAAACGAACTAAACTGCCGCACGGGCACGCTCCGAGCGAAGAGAACCCACGAACTAACCAGAAGAAGCCACGGAACAGAAAATAACAACATCAAAGCAATCGAATCCCCAACATCTGAACCGGATAGCCCAATCGAGAGACATCAGCCCTACTAGAACATGAGCCACGCCCCCGAGACCCCTAACTCGCACCAACCCCACGAGAACCCCCAAATCGGTCCCCGGACACCTCCGAAACCCAACAACCTGACACAAGCGAGCGCGATCGAGGCACGGGAAGGCAAGATAAGGAACCGACCTGCGGCGCGGCGAGGAGGCCCGGGTGCGGATGGTGCGTCGGGAACATGGGCGTCCCCGCGGCTGCCTGTTGCTGCTGCTGCTGCTGCTGGTGCTGCTGCATGAGCAGCGCCTGCTGCATCATCTGCTGCTGCTGCGCCGCTACCGCCGCCGCCTGCTTCATCCGCTGCTGCATAGCGATCGATCCCCGGCCCGCCTTCCGGGTCAGGGAGATCGATTATTAGGGTCTGGGTCGGATTAATCCAACCCAAACGGAAGGAAGAAGAAAATCGAAACGAAAAAAAGGAGAAGAACCCAGAAAAAAAGAAAAAAAAGAAAGAAAAAAACCCTCGAAGCCGAGGGGGAGAAGTGAAGAGGAGAGAGGCGAGAGTGGGGTGGGCGAGCTGGGTGGGGAAGAAAAGGATATTTTCGTGCAGCAAGCAACTGTGCAGATGACCCCCTAAAATATTATCCATTCGCATATAAGTCTTCCAGGAGTGGAGTAGTATTACTGAGCGACGTGAGACAATGATTGCTGTAGGTCCCGTTGTGCAATTTGGGAAACCTCCAAGGATGTACTTGGGAAGTTGTCTTGTCTGCGGAGCACGGGCTCTGCAGTAGAACCGGAGGGAAGACCCGGTGTTCGTGCGCCCTTGGTGACGTTGCGGTCAGGACGTCAGGCTGGGCTGGCCAGCGAGGCCGCATAACAGGGGCCGAGAGCGAGGAGACTGGTTGTCCCGCCGGTGTTTGTGGACGAAGACCACGGAGAGAGCTGTCGGGAGTGGATAGGGTTGGAGGACCGTCAGGATCTGCTGCGTGTCAGAAGACTCCGTGCCCCTCGTGCGGTCGCTGAGGTTGTTGGGTATCTACCGGCCGAGGGAGATTGCAGAATGATGTAGAGTACAAAATGTATGCACTGAATGCATATTAAATTGGTTTTCGGATGTCAAAAGGCACGTTTGTTCGGGAATCTATTTCAGTTAAGACAGATTGCACGACAATGGAGTATGCAAGGTACAGTCAGCTCAGCTGGCTATAAGAGATAGTATAGTTTAGGTGAGGTGGAGAAAAGAGAATGTAAGAGCAAGTATAATAGGTTGACATCAGTTGGCTATAAGAGTTAAAATACTCCATCCGTCCCAAAATAGATATCTCAGTTTTATCAAAATATGGATAAATCTAGATACTGTTTAGCATATAGATTCATCCAATTTTAGACAAATCTTCGACATCTGTTTTGGGACGGAGGGAGTACTTTATTTAGCTGAGTTGGAGGAGAGAGAAGAAGAGTTGGTTGTAAGTTAAGAGCCAGCTACAACACGTGCTCATAGGCATTTCCTTGGAGTGACATGTGGGTCATGTATTAGTAAAATAATACATGTTTGTACTTAACTATTATACTTGTTAGCTATAGTGATAGCTACAGTTGACATGGTAGTGGCTTATAGCCAAGAATGAGCTATACTATTAAACCTGCTCTAAGCTGGCTGTAAGTTAAGAGTCGGCTCTAGCACGTGCTCCTAGTCACTTTACGAGACTGACATATGGACCACATATTGACTAAATAATACACTTCTGTAATCAACTATTTTATATATAGGCTATAGAGCTGACTGTAGATTGCGTGTGACTTCCTTATAGCCAACAACCAGATATTATTGAACTTGCTCTAAAGAGCATCCCACTGCATTCCTCAAAAGCCCTTAAAAGTCTATTGGACATGTCATACAGAAATCGTAACCAGCAACTTGTCCCAACTGGATTTATGTCTGGTGGTGTAGCACAATAGAATGCCCGGCCCTCCCAAAATGTCCCTGACCCACATAGTCTTTGTGGTCAACCCAGACATAAATTGTTGTCGAGGCCAAGTAGGATACCGATAGTTGGGTACCACATGCCAGTGACCCAGCTCATTCCCCCGCTCACATCACCTTTCATCTTTTTATGAACAGATTTCATGATGATGTGCACAAAAAATTGCATTGTTGTTTTGGACCTCAAACGTCATGCTTGTTGTAACACCCCACTTTGGTAGCTCTGGTTAGATGTCCAAAGTGCCAAAAACCAGGGGACTAAAAACCGTTTCTTACTTAGTAGTGTACAAGTTGCTTGTTGTTTGATATGCCCTTGCTTGTGCTTGTGCTTGTGCTTGTGTTGTGATCAAGATACTTCTCTATCTTATGAAAAGGTTTTCAAAGTTATTTACCAAAAGAAAATGTCTTGACTTACTTTACATATTCTCAAATGTTCCGACTTTCAAAACCAGAGCCAAGAAGACTTTATTAAACTAAAATGTTTTCTCTTCCTTTCTATTGACAAAACTAAGAAGATCTATATGATACCATCTCACTATGTCTTTAGAATAGAGCCTTTTCAAAATACTCTCTTCCCTCAAGAATTTCCAAAACCTTTATGTCCTTATTTCAAAACTTCTTCCCCAAGACTCTGAGAAATGCTTGTGTTTGTTTGTATCTCTCGCTTGAGAGGTTTGTACTTAACTATTATACTTGTTAGCTATAGTGATGGCTATAGTTGACATGGCAGTGGCTTATAGCCAACAATGAGCTATACTATTAAACCTGCTCTAAGCGGGCTATAAGTTAAGAGTCAGCTCTAGCACGTGCTCCTAGGCACTTTACGAGATTGACATGTGGACCATGTATTGATTAAATAATACACTTTTGTAACCAATTATTTTATATATTGGCTATAGAGCTAACTGTAGATTGTGTGTGACTTCCTTATAGCCAACAACCGGATATTATTGAACTTGCTCTAAAGAGCATCCCACCGCGTTCCTCAAAAGCCCTCAAAAGTCTATTGGACATGTCATACAGAAATCGTAACCAGTAGCTTGTCCCAACTGGATTTATGTCTGGTGGTGTAGCACAATAGTGTGACTGGCCTTCCCAAAATGTCCCTGACCCACATAGTTTGTTGTGGTCAACCTAGACATAAACTGTTGTCGACGCCAAGTAGGATACCGATAGTCGGGTACGACATGCCAGTGACCCAGCTCATTCCCCCGGTCACATCACCTTTCATCTTTCTATGAACAGATTTCATGATGATGTGCACAAAAAATTGCATTGTTGTTTTAGATCTCAAACGTCATGCTTGTTGTAACACCCCACTTTTGGTAGCTCTAGTTAGATGTCCAAAGTGCCAAAAACCAGGGGACTAAAAACCATTTCTTACTTAGTAGTGTACAAGTTGCTTGTTGTTTGCTATGCCCTTACTTGTGCTTGTGCTTGTGCTGTGATCAAGATACGTCTCTATCTTATGAAAAGGTTTCCAAAGTTATTTACCAAAAGGAAATGTCTTGACTTACTTTACATATTCTCAAATGTTCCGACTTTCAAAACCAGAGCCAAGAAGACTTTATTAAACTAAAATGTTTTATCTTCCTTTCTATTGACAAAACTAAGATCTATATGATACCATCTCACTATGTCTTTAGAATATAGCTTTTTCAAAATACTCTCTTCCCTCAAGAATTTCCAAAACCTTTATCTCCTTATTTCAAAACTTCTCCCCCAAGACTCTGAGAAATGCTTGTGTTTGTTTGTATCTCTCGCTTGAGATGTTTGTATGAATTGTCTTGATCGGCTATCATAATGAATTGTCTTGATTTGTTGTCTTCAAGCATGTATTGCCTGGACGTGTTTATTAGATGGTTGTCTGAGCTACTCCAAGATCTCAACCCCTAGTAACAGAACCAAACCAACAACACAACTTCCAAAACTCAAGATTGATGAATGGAAATCATTCCCCTCCCAACTCCTTAAGCTTGGACGGATCCTAGCATCTCTCTCAACAACTTCCCTCTATCATACCCTTGCCAACAAAGATAAGGATAGTTGATCTTAAGGCTACACCCCCCAGGAATCTTGGTAGCTAACCATCAAAACCCTAACAGGAAGACTATCTGCCTCCTTATTATCAGATTCACTTTTTGGAGCTCTAACCTAGATCCTTACTCATGATCCCTAGGCAATGATCCTACTCTATCCTCTTCCTTGTGTTGTGCTCATCAATCACACCTAGTTGTTCTTGATCAAGGAACTCATCTACCCAATTTCCTATACAAATCTTGACCTCTAGTCATTAATTTGACCATATGTTTCCTTATTAGATTTAGTTTTGAACCAATTCTTTTCAGTAGTTTCTAAATCATTGGAGACCAACTTAAATCATGAAGCCCTTCTACTCAATACACTCTACAGCCTCATTCACTTGGTGATGAATCTGGAACCTTGCCATCCATCACATACCCTCAATCTTTCACCCTAGTCAAAAACCCTAGAGTTGCCAAATTTGGCTAAGTCAGAAATGGTTATCAAGATCCCATATTTGAACCCCTATCTATATACAAAAATGGGCATTCTTGATAATGCACTTGGACCATCTTGCACACCATCTTGTGCACTTGCAAAGCACCCCTTGCCCTTGACAAGATCTAACTTGCACCCACTTGTCCTTGATGGTTTTGTAGTCAAGAAAATACTTTGTTTGGTCATTTGTTAAAAGATTCAAACATTGGCAGATGATTCCAACTCCATCAAACCTGTTGAAAGGGCATGTATGCCCCCGTGCGTGGTTTTGGTAATCAATGACAATCTCTATGGACTAATGTGTAAATTGAGTTTCACTTGTAGGTTTGTACATTGGCATCACTTGGACCATGTGTTGGTTTCAAGGTTGAAAATGAAGAAGAAGAAATGTACAAGGGCTTTGTGCCTATTGGAATCATATAGAAGAAGAAGAAGAAGATCAAGAGTGTCTTAAAGAAGAAGATGGATCTCCTCATGGCTATCTTCAAGACATCATCAATAAATGAAGTGCAAGCTCAAGATGTGCCATCTCTAGAAGATCTCATGCTTTAAGATTGCCATCCTCGGTGATCTTGATGTGATGAAGATAAGTTCAAAGAAGTGGTTTCCTATTGTGACCTCGGATCGTTAGAGATCCTAAGTCCCTGTGATTAACATGCTAGTCCCTGGATCAATAGCTAGCACTTCACAGTCGATGAATATCATGTAAAACACAAGTCATTATTACACGAATAATCCAGAATATATTTATTACAACTTACATAGCTTATAGCTAGCTCAAATAAAACAGCGGAAACTAAATAAACTTGAGTCCATCAATGCCTCAGACTAGTTGCGTGAAGACCCACGATCCCTACTCACCTTTCAATATTCGGATTCTTCACATAAGACGTGCAGCCAACAAGTTGGGTCAATACTTTGAATGTATTGGCAAATTACACCAAGGAAAGAATAAGACTAACTCTACATGCAAGGCTTGGAGTAGGCTTTGGGGTTCATTTGTATTAAGCCAATTTTCTCTAAGTAAGAAGAAAAGAGGGAGAGTTTTACCATACTTTATAAACATTGTTTAAGTAGTATAGGGTCGAGTGGAACACGAGGATATTACTCACCAAGTGTCCAATCAACCTAGCACTTGTATATTACGCACCAAGTCCCCAAAGTCCCACCCATTAGCGATATTACTCATGCCCTGGGGTTTTATAAAAACTTTAAGTTTGGAAAGAGAGAGGAAGATCTTTCAGAGGCTCCATCCTTTAGATGCTCAACTGTTCCTTTCCGTGAACTCAGCTGATCGATCAGATTGCAATAATCTCGAGAGGTCATGCACTTTCTCCACAATCCATGATCAAGTCCTTTTATAGACAAGACCATGGCGAGGCCTTCCCGTAGTAGCCTCTCTACCAGCTGGATCCAGCCGTGCCAAGAACCTCCAAATGTTGGTACCCCGGTGAGGTTTCCTACTAAGTACTAAGCCAAGACAGAGCCCATATGTACTGTGGTTGCACTGGAAGCTTCTGAATTTTGAAACATGGCAGACTTCTTTGATTCCTAGGAGGTCGTTCTCTACCAAAATTCCACTCGTTGACCCGACAACCATTCCGCCCAGAAGAAAACTTAGTTTTTATTTTGAAGGGGGTTTTGAGAAGAAAAGGTTCGCTCGAGAGAGCTCTTATACTTAGAATTTTTTTGAGTCTTTCGAAACCCCCCAATGGTACTTGATATATATAAATATAGCATAGCAAGCATAACTTAGCAAAACAGGATAACCTATTGGGATGGAAAATCCTAAGCATAGAGCTACTCATGGCATACTGCAAAACCGCACTTGCAAAATAGTACTAAGAAAATCTATCAAAATCCTACACATGCATACTACAGAATTTGAAGAGTAAAACATGCATAGTTAAAACTGGGACATAAACATGAACAAGTGGTGTAACTTGCCTTGATCTGAGTAGCACTCTACACAACAGTACTCCTCAGCATACTCCGAACAATCTAACGAAACGCAAACATAGATCCAATCACAACTTGCATAAAACAATGCCACAGAAGTAATTATGTATGCATGCAACATGGTAATATGCAAAGATAGATTCAGATTCGACCAAGAATATTATTCAGGGGTGGTACTGTGTTGGGGATGTCTTTAGTATCATTTTCCCACAGATTTTAAGTATTTTGGGTTATTACTTAATTAAATATGCTCATAAATAGATCTACACTTCAAATCTACCACGAAACAGATCTGAACCCACTAATCATGTTATACCAATTTTATGTACTCCCTCCGATCCAAATTAATTGACTCGGATTTGTCTAGATTCAGATGTATGTAGACATGTTTTAGTACTAGATACATCTGAATCTAGATAAATCCAAGTCAATTAATTTGGATCGGAGGGAGTAGTAGATCTCATAGATACAAAGCCAACGCAACAGGAATCAACTAAAACGGAGTTACGGTTATTTTCCTATAATTAAAATACGGCAAACTAAACTTTAAATCCTAACACAAAAACAGTACATTAAACTAGCAATATTATTACAGATCTGTGTTCTACTCAATTTTATGAATCCAACGGTATATTATATGCAATTTTTGGCCTAGTATTCGATTTACTATGAATTTTACAAGTTAAAACAGTAATCTGTGTATTAAGAAAAATTAAATCTAGTCAGCACAACACGCAGGCGACAAGTGGTAGCGTCGGACTGGTCCAGCTAAGTGACGCGGCGCAGCGCTATTCGCCGGTACCCCTTTTCTAAAGACGATCTAATCTACACCATAGATTAGCGATCGGACGGACGGGAGCAGCGGCGACTTACAGGTGGCGGCGACGTTGGCGTAGACGGCGGCGGACGGCGGCGAGGTGGTCGGTGATCGTCGATGTTGTCGCTGCGGCGCTCCTCCGACTCGACGAAGTGGACTACGGCGACGGCCTTCTTCTTGCGGTTCCGTTCCCAGGGACGGCGTCGACCTCCTCCTCTAGAATCAAGGGCAAACGGCGGTTGTTCTTCGTGAACTCCGACGAGGCTCCGACGACAAATTGGGGGCGGCACGGGACTCTATGCAAGGGGAAAAACAAATGAGTCGATGCGGTACTACAAGGGGAAGGAAGAGAGGGAGAGAAAAGGTGGAGAGGGAGCCTCGAACCCTGGCGGTCGAGCTCGGCGGCGGCGCACTCCGGTGAGGTCGGTACTGACCTCAAATCGAGCAGCCCGGTGGCGGTGGTTTGAAATTTTTTTAGGGCTTTGGGGCAGCGTGCCGAGGGGTACTTGTAGGCGGCTGGGCTTGGCGCGGGGGTTGCGGAGATCCTCTCCGATTCGGTCGGGAGTCTGCTCTGGTGTGGCGCCGAGTTCGCTTCCGAACATCGGAGGAGACGACAACGTGGGTCCCACCTGCGCTGCGAGGGCAGGCGGGTGGGCGGGGCTCCGCCCATCTGGTTGCTTGGCTTCGCTGGCCGGGCGCGGCGGTAGATAGGGCGCGGGCTGGCTCAGCTGGCCCGCTTAGGTTAGTTTTTTTTGTATTTATCCTTTTTCTTTTCTGTTTTACTATTTGTTTAATAGCTTTTGCATATTAACTCCAAATTTAATGAAATTGGTCTCTAAAATTTTGTAAAAAGAAGGAGATTAATATGGGATTATAAAATAACACTTTTGTAAGGATTTAGAAGGTTAGTTTTAGTATAACCCCTTCTTGTCTTTATATGACTATAGGGTTTAGGGAAAAGTATTTGATGCAATTTTTATTGTGTAATGCCATGATGCATATGATATGGTGCATGCTTCTAGTAACATCTGAAATTGTAAAATTTGGGATGTTACAAACCTACCCCCCTTAAGAAGAATCTCGTCCTCGAGATTCAGGTTGGTTAGCAAATAGGTGTGGGTGTTCTGTCTTCAAATCTTCTTCATGTTCCCACGTGGCCTCTTCCTCGGAATGGTGATTCCATTGAACTTTGCAAAACCTGATAGTCTTAGTACGAGTAATCCTCTCGTCTGTTTCCAGAATCTTGGTGGGTTTTTCCTCATAGGTGAGATCATTTTCCAGTTGAACCTCATCCAGGGGAACCATATCCCTTAGCGGTGTTTCAGCCATTTTCGGGTGACACTTCTTTAGTTGCGACACATGGAATACATCATGAACAGTCAATACTTCAAGAAATTCCAACTAATAGGCAAATTCCCCTCTACAAGCCAAAAGCTTATAGGGGCCTATGAATCGAGGTGCCAACTTACCATTGATTCCAAATCTCTTAACTCCTCGTAGTGGTGAAACTCGAAGATATGCACGGTCTCCCACTTCATAAGTTACATCCCTGTGCTTAGAATCAGCATAACTCTTTTGCCTGGATTGGGCTACTTTTAACCTGTCTTGAATCTGCCATACCTTTTCAGCATCCTTGATCAGCTCAGGTCCAAACAAACTACGTTCTCCAACTCCATTCCATAGCAGCGGAGTTCTACACTTCCTACCATATAGGACTTCAAATGGATCCATCTTGATACTAGTTTGATAACTGTTATTGTACGAGAACTCCGCATATGGCAAGTTGTCATCCCAACTAGACCCATAGTCTAGTGCACAAGCTCTCAATATGTCCTCCAAGATCTGGTTAACTCTTTCTATTTGGCCATCTGTTTGTGGGTGGAAAGCTGTACTAAACTCCAGTCATGTCCCTAGAGACTCGTGTAACTATTGCCAAAACTTCGAGGTGAATTGGGTACCCCTATCAGAGACAATTCCCTTGGGTACACCATGCAGACTCACAATCCTTGACATATAAATCTTGGCGAGTTTAGCACTCGTATAGGTGTTCTTTACGAGAATAAAGTGGGCCACTTTGGTGAAGTGATCGACCACTACCCAGATATAATCATACCCAGAACACGTTCGGGGTAGTCCTGTGATAAAATCCATGCCTACCTTGTCCCACTTCCAGTCGGGCACTTGTAACGGTTGAAGCATCCCTGCTGGTTTCTGGTGTTCGGCCTTAACTCTGTTACACACATCACACAAAGAGATGTACTCGGCAATTTCTCTTTTCAAGTTATTCTACCAGAATCTATCCTTCACATCCATGTACATCTTCGTATTACCGGGATGAATTGAGTAAGGAGAATCATGAGCCTCCTGAAGAATTAACTTCCTGATATCGGGGTCATCGGGAACACACAAATGCTTCTCATACCAAAGTGTTCCTTGTTCATCTGTATGGAACCCTTTTGCTTTACCCTTGCTTATATTAACTCTTATTTCTTCCAACTCTTTGTCCCCCTTCTGGGCCTCTTTGATTCGACCCAGAAGTGTTGGCACTATCTCCATAGTCGCTAAGTATCCTTCTGGAACTATTTCTAACCTGATATCCTTGAACTGTTTGCACAAATCCTTTGGAAGTTCTCCCATGGTAAGTCTATTTACATAGACTTTCTGGCTTAAAGCATCAGCCACAACATTGGCCTTTCCAGGATGGTACTGTAGGTCCAGTTCATAGTCCTTAATGAGTTCAAGCCATCTCCTTTGCCTCATATTTAACTCCTTTTGGGTGAAGATATATTTCAGACTCTTGTGATCCGTGAACACATCACAATGTTTGCCCACGAGGTAATGTCTCCATACCTTGAGCGCATGCACAACTGATGCTAGTTCCAAATCGTGTGTGGGGTAGTTATTCTCATGGTTCTTAAGTTGTCGAGAGTGATATGACACTACATTCCCGTCTTGCATCAGTACACTACCAAGTACTTGTCGAGAAGTGTCGCAATAGACTTGGAAATCCTTCTGGATATCAGGCAAACACAAAACTGGTGTTGTTACTAGGTGCTTCTTCAATTCTTGAAAACTCGCCTCACATGAATCGGTCCATTGGAACTTCTTTTCTTTCTTCAACAATTCGGTCATAGGCTTTGCTATCTTGGAAAAGTTTTCAATGAATCTTCGGTAATATCATGCAAGGCCTAAGAAACTCCTGATATCTCCCACATTCTTAGGTGACTCCCATTCTGTCACGGAAGCCACCTTACTTGGGTACACGGCAACTCCTTTAGCTGACACAATATGACCAAGGAATCCCACTTCACTTAACCAGAACTCGCACTTGCTGAACTTGGCATACAACTTGTGTTCCCTTAAATTTTCCATAATTAGGCGCATATGCCTCGCATGTTCTTTCTCATCCTTGGAGTATATGAGTATGTCATCAATGAATACCACAATAAACTTATCCAAGTACTCCATGAACACCTTGTTCATCATAGTCATGAAGTATGTTGGGGCATTGGTTAGACCAAAAGACATCACAGTGTACTCATACAACCCATATCTTGTGGTGAATGTAGTCTTGGGAACATCATGTTCTCGGATCTTTAACTGGAAGTAACCTGATCGGAGATCAATCTTAGAGAACACACTAGATCCCTTTAATTGATCGAACAGGTTGTTGATATTGGGTAGAGGGTACTTGTTCTTGATTGTCACTTCGTTCAACGACCGGTAGTCCATGACTAGTCTCTTGGTTTTATCCTTCTTCTCCACGAATAAGACAGGCGCTCCCCAAGATGACGCACTTGGTTGAATGAAGCCTTTGTCTAATTGCTCTCTAAACTATTTCTTAAGTTCCTTCAAATCGTCGACATCCATCTTGTACGGTCTTTTGGCTGTCGGTCCAGTCCCAGGCATCAAGTCAATGAGAAACTCGATGTCTCGGTTAGGAGGCATCCCTGGTAATTCTTCTAGAAAGACATCTGGATACTCCTTCACAACTGGCACATCCTCCATGCTAACCCCCTTAAGAGAGTTCACCATACTTCCTTTGAGTGCAAAAGCTGACTTATCCGGAGTTGTGAGTGCGACAATCCTTTTGGCACAATCTATGACTCCCTCATATTCGGTCATCCAATTCATGCCCCAAATTATGTCTAAGCCTTGTGACTCCAGAACGACTAGGATTGTGGGGAAGAGGTGTGTCCCAATCCTTAGTTCTAACCCATGACAACCAGAGTTTTCCACTATTGCTCCTCCAGGAGAACTTACCCTTAGAGGAGTACTAATAGTCTTCGTAGGTATCCTGCCTCTATCCACAAATACCCTCGATATGAATGAATGCGTTGCACCAGTATCAAAAAGAACAACTGCGGGGATGGAATTAAGCTTGAACTTACCAATCACGGAGTCAGGTGCCTCACAAGCATCCTCCACGGAGACATGATTCACCGTGGTTTTGACAAATGGATTCGGCTTCTTCCCATTTCCATTACCATGGTTGTGTCCGTTGTTGTTCCCATTTCCATTCCCATTCTTCATCTTCTCGGGGAAAGTAGTTGCATAATGTCCTATCTTGTTACACTTAAAGCATGTCACTTCACTCAGATCCTTTCCATTGCCATTTCCATTGTGGTGCTTATGGCCATTGTGGTTATGTCCCCCATGACGATGGCCATTATGGTTGTGGCCATTGTGGTTGTGGGGTGGTGGTGACGAAGTGCGTTGCTTCTGGTATGGCGCTGAATTATGCTTGTGTGAGGTGGACTTTCTCTTGCGGTTCTCTATACTCCTTTGCTTTGCTTCAACCACAACTGCCATGTCCAGAAGTTCCTGATAGTTATCAAACTTCAGAGCCACAAGCTGAATGGATATCTCATCATTAAGTCCCCTTAGGAACTCTTCCTGCCTCTTGGCATAAGTGGAAACATCATCAGGCGCATATGACGCCAGCTTGTTGAAAAGGTCCCCATACTCGGAGACAGAGCGGTGCAATTGCTTCAAGTCACAAAACTCACGTCTCTTCAGTGACATGACACCAGCAGCTACGTGATGAGTACGAAAAGCCCCCTCAAACTGGTTCCAGGTGATAACACCAATATTAGGGTGGGTGACTTGGTAGTTATCCCACCATTCAGCAGCTGGTCCCTCAAGTTGGTGCGCGGCAAAGCGCACCCTGTCAGCTCCAACAACTTGGATGGTGGCTAACTTCTTGTTGGTGGTGCGGAGCCAGTCATCTGCCATAATTGGCTCAGAACTACTTGAGAAAGTAGGAGGGTTCAACCTAAAAAACTGAGTGAAGCGATCTTGTTGGGGCGACGGAGGTGGTGGAGGCGGCGGGTTGTTGTTGTTTTGCATGTTTTGGGTGAGGAGTTGGATCGGCTAATTCTGGGAGTTCAGGAGTTGTGCAATCTCTGGAGGCATATTATTGTTCCCACATCTCGCCATTTCTGGGTTTGGGAATCAAGTTAAGAAATAGATAGAAAGACTAAGGAATAAACTCCTACCCTTATGCAAACACAAGAAAAACACACGAGAAACACAAAAGGCACACATAGCACAAAGTTTAACACAACTCATCCAAGTTTAACTAAACCAATATAGTTTTGGTACTTATTACAATCACGAACAACGTTTAACTATAGAAATAAAGGTGGTCCAACTATCTACCCTACTCGTCATCCACTTCCTCGTCCTCAATAGAGAAGCCTTCCTTCTCCAGCATTGACTTGTATAGCTCCATGTCCTTTGTCGTGGCTTCGAGCTTCTCCTGAAGTTCCTTCAGCTCTTGCAGCTCCTGTGTAGTAGCTTCGAGCTTCTCCTGAAGTTCCTTCTTCTCCTCTTGCAGCTCCTTGATCAAGTTTGACTCCTTATCCATAGGAGCGATCTTCTCCTCCGAGCTCTACTTGGTGGCTCGCAGCTCCTTCAACATGAGAGAAAAGTTCATGAACTCCATCTCATTTCTCGCGAGTAACATACTCTGTTCCCTAATTCTCTTGTTCTTATCCTGCACCCTCTTCTCTTGATTAGTGAACTTCTTGTTTTGGGCTGTGATATTCCCTTCTAGGGACTTGATCTTCTCTTCTATCTCTTGGATCTTCTCGTCCTTCTCCTCGACTAGGGCGCATAACTCGTCATTCCTTATGATCTCAAAGCAGCTTCCCTCCTCAAGATCGTTAATGTGGCACTCCAAGTCTTGGTATTGGATCCTTTGACACTTGGATGTCGCCCTTTCCTCTGAGGTTAACTCGATTGGAACTCCTTTCTCATCACACCTCCCAAAGAGATCGATGTAGTGGCCTTCAACCTCTTCATGGTGGCGTCCACATAGGCATCCAATGAGCTCTTGCATGCTGGTGCTGAGTCCTTTCTCCTTGGAGTCGCTGACGATGTTGAGCACAATGTCCTCCGTCTTGGGTTCAGTCTCCCTTCGACCTAGTTGGATGACTTAGATCGCCCAGCATTCTTCCTTGTGCATCTTCCTCAACTCGCTCCCCTTGATCGACGTCTTGAGGATGTCCAGAAGGCTTTTCCCAAAGCGCAAGTACTTGATGTCTTTGGCGGTGTCATAGTAGAAGCTCGTCATATTTAAGTTAGGAGAATGAAGATTAGATACCAAGCGATAAGGAAAAGAATTTACTAGAAGAGCATAAATAACTTAGAAGAATATAGAAATCAAAAACACACAATGGTAAAGGTGGTTTCCAATCCTAGGGGTCACGTCCTACAGGCAACTTTGTGCTCTGATACCATCTGTTGTGACCTCGGATCGTTAAAGATCCTAAGTCCCCGTGATTAACATGCTAGTCCCTGGATCAATAGCTAGCACTTCACAGTCGATGAATATCATGTAAAACACAAGTCATTATTACACAAATAATCCAGAGTATATTTATTACAACTTGCATAGCTTATAGCTAGCTCAAATAAAACAGTGGAAACTAAATAAACTTGAGTCCATCAACGCCTCAGGATAGTTGCGTGAAGACTCGCAATTCCTACGCACCTTTCAATCTTCGGATTCTGTACATAAGACGTGCAACCAACAAGTTGGGTCAATACTTTGAATGTATTAGCAAATTACACCAAGGAAAGAATAAGACTAACTCTACATGCAAGGCTTGGAGTAGGCTTTGGGGTTCATTTGCATTAAGCCAATTTTATCTAAGTAAGAAGAAAAGAGGGAGAGTTTTACCATACTTTATAAACATTGTTTAAGTAGTATAGGGTCGAGTGGAACACGAGGATATTACTCACCACGTGTCCAATCAACCTAGCACTTGGATATTATGCACCAAGTACCCAAAGTCCCACCCATTGACGATATTACTCACGCCCTAGGGTTTTATAAAACTTTTAAGTTTGGAAAGAGAGAGGAAGATCTTTCAGAGGCTCCATCCTTTAGATGCTCAAGTGTTCCTTTCCGTGAACTCGGCTGATTGATCAGATTGCAATACTCTCGAGAGGTCATGCACTTTCTCCACAATCCATGATCAAGTCCTTTTATAGACAAGACCATGGCGAGGCCTTCCCGTAGTAGCCTCTCTACCAGCTGGATCCAGCCGTGCCAAGAACCTCCAAATGTTGGTACCCCGGTGAGGTTTCCTACTAAGTACTAAGCCAAGACAGAGCCCATATGTTGTAGGGTTTCGTAGCATGGAAAACAAAAATTTTCTATCGCATACAAACAAACAAGCCAAGATCTATCTACTAGATTGTAGCAACGAGTCGATGGAATAACTCACCCTCGAAGATTCCAAAGTGTTTAACGAGAGCAGATTCTCGTGGGTGATGTAGTCGTACTCTTTCCGATCTCAAGATCGCGTAGACGATCCTTCGGCGCCCAGCGTTCCCATGGCGCTCCCATGATCGGTCACACGTTCGATTTTCGAAGACCTTCCTCTCCTTGTTCCAAAGGCAGCGGAGGTTGTAGCACTCTCCTCGCGATTCCCAAAGACAACGGCGTGTGGGAGGTAGAGGAGATCCTGCAGGCTTCAGCTTAAGCGGTGCGAGTATGGTGGAGCTTATGAGAGAGGCTATTAGTGGTCTAGTAATTAGACACACCAATTAGAGGGCTCTAAACCAATTAGAAGGCTCTAAACCGAAACAGCTCTAAACCGGGGTCTAGGTCTAGTTTCTAGTTTAGAGGATAGGAACTTTGTGTGTCTCTAGAGGGGAGGCCCTGCCCCTCCCTTTATAGGTGGGAGGGCTGGCGCGCCAGGGGAGGAGGAGTCCCTCCCAACTCGACCTAGGGCTGGCCGCCCGGCTTGGGGAGGAGGACTCCTCCCCAAGTCGGTTTCAACTTCTCCTCTTTCCAAAAGCTGGCGGTTTGACCTGCTGGCGGTTGACTTTTCAATTAGGAATTAAATAAACCCTTTATTTTGGACAGCGAGAACACTTAGTACATGATGCAATCATTCCATCTTGCAATGACACATTCATGTACCCTTCCCCCTCCGAGTCTTGGGACATTAGGGACCTTCTAGAATGTTCCCATGAAAACACGGAATCATTCCGCTACTCAAACGGGACTTTCCTTATATGAATCTTATTCTCGGACCATTCCGGATCACCTCGTGATATCCGGATCCCATCCGAGACTCGAACAACATTCGGTCTCTTTCTCATAATACCATAACTACTCAAACAACGTCGAATCCTTAAGTGTGTCTCCCTACGGTTCGTGAATTATGCGGACATGATCGAGACACTTCTCGAACAATAACCAATAGAGGAATCTGGAAATTCATATGGCTCCCACATATTTCTCGATTACTTTGCGATCGAATGAACCACTTACATACGATACCAATTTCCCTTTGTCTCACGATATGTTACTTATCCGAGGTCATGATCGTCGGTATCTGCATACCTAGTTCAACCTCGTTCTTGATAAGTACTCTTTTCTCGTTCCGTGATATGTGATCCCTTGTGACCAAGTCACATGCTTGCAAGCTAATTGGATGACATTTCACCGAGAGGGCCCCAGAATATCTATCCGTCATGTGGATGGACAAATCCCACTCTTGATCCATGTGTTTCAACCAATACTTTCCGAACACCCAATGCCACTTTTATAGCCACCACATTACGGTGTGGTGTTTGATGACATCAAAGCATCCATCCAGTAAAGGCAATATGCATGATCTCATGGTGAAGGAATTAGGTTACTATGTATCGTAAAGCATATAGCAATTGAACTATTGAAATGACTTGATCTTTATGCTACGCTTGTCTATAGGAGTATGTCCACCATATCATTCTCCTAACGATATGATCTTGTTGTTGATAACATCTCAATGTTCATGACAAAGAAACCACATCATCAATCAACCAACAAGCTAGTGAAGTATAGAGGCCATACTAGGGACTTCAAATTAAGTTTACAAATCACACAAGTATTAATGGTTTCCTTGTTAATACTATTATAGCATGAATGTAAACATTTATCATAAACACAAAGATATATAATAATAACTACATTTATTATTACCTCTAGGGCATATCTCCAACGTCTCCCACTTGCACTAGAGTCATCTAATCTAGATTACATGGTAATATACCGAACACCCATGGCAGTTTGGTGTTGGTCATGTTTGCCCTTGGGAGGTTTAGTCAACGGATCCGCCACATTCAGATCTGTGTGTACTTTGCAAATCTTTATATCCCCATCCCGGATATGTTCTCGAATAGCGTGAAAACGCAGCTTGATATGCTTCACTTCTTGTGTGACCTTGGTTCTTGCGCATTGGCTATGGCGCCCATGTTATCACAAAGAGATAGACATTGGGTCCAGCAAGACTAGGAACCACACCCAGCTCAGTAATGAACTCTTTCATCCATATCGCTTCTTGTGAAGCCTCCGAAGCGACCATGTATTCCGATTCATTGAAGATCTCGCCACAACGCTTTGCTTTGCACTCCTCCACTAGCTTCTGCACCATTCAAAATAAATACGTATCCAGTTGTGATTTAGAATCATCCGGATCGGTGTTCCAACTAGCATCGGTGTAACCATTAACAACGCTGTTCATCACCTCCATAAGAAAGAACCATATCCTTAGTTCTTCTCAAGTACTTAAGGATGTTTTGATCATTGTCAATGATCCACTCTGGATCACTTTGATATCTGCTAGTTAGACTAACGACATATGCGATGTCGGGTCTAGTACATAGCATGGCATACATTAGAGATCCTATGGCTGAGGCATAGGAGTCTTACTCATCTTTTCTCTATCTTCTGCCGATGTCGGACTTTGAGTTTTACTCAAGGTCATATTGGGCAACATGGGCAAGAACCCTTTCTTGCTATCTTCCATTCCAAACCTCTTTAGAACTTTGTCCAAATATGTACTTTGTGACAATGATATTTGGCGTTCGATCTATCTCTATAAATCTTTATGCCTAATATGTAAGCTGCTTCGCCAAGATCCTTCATTGAAAAACTATTATTCAAATACTCTTTGACACTATTAAGAAGGTCTACATCATTCCCAATCAACAATATGTCATCCACATACAGTATTAAGAATGCTACAGAGCTCCCACTCACTTTCTTGTAAATACAAGCTTCTCCATAAGTTTGTATAAAACCAAAACTTTTGATTACCTTATCAAAGCGTTGATTCCAACCGGGATGCTTGCTTCAATCCATAGATGGACCGTTGAAGTTTGCATACCTTGTTAGCATCTTTAGGATCGACAAAACCTTTGGGTTGCATCATATACAACTCTTCATCAATGTCTCCATTGAGGAATGCTGTTTTGACATCCATCGCCATATCTCATAATCATAATATGCAGCGATTGCTAACATAATCCTCACAGACTTTAGCTTCGCTACGGTGAGAAAGTCTCATCGTAGTCAACTCCTTGAATTTGTCGAAACCCTTTTGCGACAAGTCGAGCTTTATAGACAGAACATTACCATCAACATCTGTTTTCTTCTTGAAAATCCATTTGTTCTCGTGACCTTCCGGCCATCCGGTAAGTCCACCAAAGTCCATACTTGGTTTTCGTACATGGATCCAATCTCGATTTCATGGCTTCTTGCCATTTATTGGAATCTGGGCTCATCATTGCTTCCTCATATGTCTCGGGGTCATCGGTGTTGTCCACCAACATGACATTCATAACGGAATCATACCAATCTGGAGTGGTACGATTTCTCGTTGACCTCCGAGGCTCTGTAGCAACTTCAACGAAGTTTCATGATCACCATCA
The DNA here is from genome assembly GCA_023614405.1 of Avena insularis. Classification (NCBI taxonomy): domain Eukaryota; kingdom Viridiplantae; phylum Streptophyta; class Magnoliopsida; order Poales; family Poaceae; genus Avena; species Avena insularis. The sequence goes on along the minus strand of CM042690.1, from coordinate 255,461,812 downwards.
CTAGCTTCCTCTCTTATTGGTGCGGGCACCACAGGAACTTCTTCGGTCTGCGCTACTCGCAATTCGAGAGAAGGTTCGACAACCTCGTCGAGTTCTACTTTCCTTCCAGTCACTTCTTTCGAGAGAAATTCTTCTCTAGAAAGGATCCATTCTTGGCAACAAAGATTTTGCCTTCGGATCTATGATAGAAGGTATACCCAATAGTTTCCTTGGGTATCCTATGAAGACGCATTTTTTCGCTTTGGGTTCAAGCTTGTCCGGCTGTAACTTCTTTACATAGGCTTCGCATCCCCAAACTTTAAGGAACGACAATTTAGGTTTCTTCCCAAACCATAATTCATACGGTGTCGTTTCAACGGATTTAGACGGTGCCCTATTTAAAGTGAATGCGGCTGTTTCTAATGCATAACCCCAAAATGATAGTGGCAAATCAGAAGTGACATCATAGAACGAACCATATCTAAGAGAGTTCGATTCTGACGTTCAGACACACCATTACTGTTGTGGTGTTCGGCGGTGTCAATCTGAAAGTATTCCACATTTCTTCAAATGCTCGCCAAACTCGTAACTTATATATTCACCTCCACGATCATAACGTAGAAATTTAATCTTCTTGTTACGTTGATTCTCTACCTCACTTTGAAACTCCTTAAACTTCTCGAAAGTTTCGGACTTATGTTTCATGAAATAGATATACCCATATCTACTCAAGTCATCCGTGAAGGTAAGAACATAACGATAACCACCGCGTGATGCTACACTCATTGGACCACACACATCGGTATGTATGATTTCCAATAAGTCCGTAGCTTCGCTCCATCATACCGTAAAATGGAGTCTTAGTCATTTTACCCATCGACATGCTTCAGATCTTTCAAGTGATTCAAAATCAAGTGATTCAAGAAGTCCATCGAATGGAGTTTCTTCATACGCTTCACTCCAATGTGACCAAGACGACGATTGCCACATATAGGTCAAATTATCGCTGATTTCAAACGTTTAGCCTCAATGTTATTAATATGTGTATTTCTACTATCGAGATTCAATATGAATAGACCATCTATCAAAGGTGCATGCATAAAACACATTACTCATATAAATCGAACAACCATTATTCTCGGATTTAAACAAGTAACCGCCTCGCAATAAACAAGATCCCGATATAATGTTCATGCTCAACGCAGGCACCAAATAACAATTATTTAAGTATAAAACTAATCCCGATGGTAGATGAAGAGGTAGTGTGCCAATCGCGATCACATCAACCTTTGATCCGCTTCCCACGCGCATCGTCACCTCGTTTTACTAGCTTCCGTTTATTCGTAGCTCTGCTTCGAGTTACAAATATGAGCAACCGAACCAAGATCAAATACCTGTGCACTACTACTTAATACTAGTGAGATACACATCAATAACATGTATATCGATATACCTTTCTTCTTGATGTTGCCGTTCTTCAAATCTGCCAAGTACTTTGGGCAATTCCGCCCAAAGGACCTTCTCCCTTGCAAGAAAAGCACTGGGCCAGGTTTGGTCCAGCCTTGGTCCTCTTCGTCGGTATGGTAACTTTCTTACCACCCTTCTTGAAGTGTCCTTCCGCTTAGACTTGCCTTTCTTGAATTTGGTGGTCTTATTGACCATCAACACTTGGTGCTCTTTCTTGATCTCCACTTCGCAGATTTTAACATAGCAAATAGTTCGCAACTCTTTGTTCATGTTCGCATGTTGTAGTTCATCACAAAGTTCTTGTAACTTGGTGGTAGTGATTGAGGATGCGTAAACCCCAAAGTATCAGGAATCACTATACCCAAACTTTGAAGTTTATTTGCGTGCCTGCACATCTTAAGCACATGCTCACCGACGAGCTACCCTCTTCCATCTTGCGGTTAAAGAACTTTTCGAAGTTTAACTTTCAATTGCCGCATGAGTCTCAAAGATTAATTTGAGATCCTCGACAATATCATATGGGTCCGACTCTTCAAACCTTTTCTCAAGTCCGATTCTAAACCATACAAGATAGCACACTGAACTATGGAGTACCGATTCTTCCGAGCGAGGTAAACATTCTTTACTTCATCGGTAGCATCACCGGTGTGGGTCACCTAGCGGTGCATCCAGCACATAGGTCAAATTACCAAATGTGAGGACAATCCTCAAATTGCGGAACCAATCCGGGTTGCTTCCATTGTTTTTCAACTTTTCTTTCTCTAGGAACGCATTAAAATTGATGGTAGGGCTGCCATTGATCTACAACGTATTTGCAATAGTTTAGACTAAGTTTATGACAAATTGAGTTCAAATTAATTAATGAAATTAAACTAGGTGAACTCCCACCAAAACAACATCCCTCACATTGTTTTAGTGATCACACGAACCAAATCCACTACATCAACACCGATCATCACGAGTTGATATAGTTTCAATGGCGAACAATCATCATGTTCATCATATCTACTATATGATTCATGCTTTGCCTTTCGCGATCCGTGTTCCCGAGGCCATGTCCACATGCTAGGCTCACCAAGACAAACCTTAGCTTCCGTGATAAGCAAATCTGGCTTGCTTACGTTGTAGTCACCATGAATCAAAGACACCCGATCATCACGTGGTGCTTCAAGCAGCAAGCTTTGGCAACGGTGCATACTAAGGGTGAACACTTTAGAACTTGAAATTTATGTGCATGAGGGATCATCTTATAATGCTACCGCTGCCTACTAAGCAATACAAGATGCATAAAGGATTAACATCACATGCAATTCATAATATGTGATATGATATGGCCTTTCTTCTTTGTGCTTCCGATCTCCATCTTCAAGCACCTAACATGATCTCCATCATCTCCGCATAGCATCAAGGTCAATGACGCTTCTTCATGGTTGTCGCCCACCAGCTTCAACTATTACAACTATTTTGAATAGACACGCAGGTCTTAACAGTAAATTAAAGACAACCATATGGCTCTCGCCATTGCCAACTTACAATAAGGAACATTGCATACATCAAATATAATCACAATCATGGCCATATCACATCATCACACCCCGCAAAACAAAGTTAGACGCTTCTACTTTCTTTGCATATTTTACGTGGTTTGGGGCTTTCCATAAGTGTCGCTCTAACTTACGAACAAGAACCACAACATTGATACTAGCATTGTTGATTACCCGTTGTAAATTGGATCTTAACTATGCTAGGAGAAACAGCACCCATAAAGCCACTTATGCAATACAAGTTGCATGTTAAGCGGAGCAAGTCTCATGAACGATGTCATGTAAGGTTAGCCCGGCCGCTTCATCCCAACATACCGCAAGATGCAAAGTACACAAAAGCAATCTACAATAAAAGCATCAACGCCCACAATGACCATTGTGTTCTACTCGCAACAGATCTACATATAGACACGGCTCGATACCACTGTAGGGTTTCAGTAGCATGGAAAACAAAATTTTCTATCGCATACAAACAAACAAGCCAAGATCTATCTACTAGATTGTAGCAACGAGTCGATGGAATAACTCACCCTCAAGATTCCAAAGTGTTTAACGAGAGCAGATTCTCGTGGGTGATGTAGTCGCATTTCTTCCGATCTCAAGATCGCAGACGATCCTTCCGCGCCAAGGCTCATAGCGCCTCAATGGGTCACACGCTCGGTATCGACGAAGACCTTCCTCTCCCTTGTTCCAAAGAAAATGGAGGTTGTAGCACTCTCGCGATTCCAAAGACAACGGCGTGGTACCGGAGGTAGAGGGAGATCCCGCAGGGCTTCGCTTTAAGCCAAGTAGTATGGTGGAGCTTATGAGAGAGGCTATTAGTGGTCTAGTAATTAGACACACCAATTAGAGGGCTCTAAACCAATTAGAAGGCTCTAAACAAAACAGCTCTAAACCGGGTCTAGGTCTAGTTTCTAGTTTAGAGGATAGGAACTTTGTGTGTCTCTAGGGGAGGCCCCGCCTCCCTTTATAGGTGGGAGGGCTGGCGCTGGCCAGGAGGAGGGAGTCCCTCCCAACTCGGCCTAGGGCTGGCCGCCGGCTTGGGAGGAGGACTCCTCCCCAAGTCGGTTTCCAACTTCTTCTTCCTAAAAATCGGCAATCAAACTGCGCTTGACTTTTCCAATTTAGGAATTAAATAAACCCTTTATTTTGGACAGCGAGAACACTTAGTACATGATGCAATCATTCCATCTTGCAATGACACATTCATGTACCCTTCCCTCCGGAGTGCCGGACATTCCGGGACCTTCTAGAATGTTCCCGATGAAAACACGGAATCATTCCGCCATTCAAACGGGACTTTCCTTATATGAATCTTATTCTCCGGACCATTCCGGATCACCTCGTGATATCCCGGATCCCATCCGAGACTCAACAACATTCGGTCTCTTTCTCATAATACCATAACTACTCAAACAACGTCAATCCTTAAGTGTGTCTCCCTACGGTTCGTGAATTATGCGACATGATCGAGACACTTCAACAATAACCAATAGAGGAATCTGAAATTCATATGGCTCTACATATTTCTCGATTACTTTGCATCGAATGAACCACTTACATACGATACCAATTTCCCTTTGTCTCACGATATGTTACTTATCCGAGGTCATGATCGCTTCAGATCTCGCATACCTAGTTCAACCTCGCATCGATAAGTACTCTTTTCTCGCTCCGTGATATGTGATCCCTTGTGACCAAGTCACATGCTTGCAAGCTAATTGGATGACATTTCACCGAGAGGGCCCAGAGAATATCTATCCGTCATGTGGATGGACAAATCCCACTCTTGATCCATGTGTTTCAACCAATACTTTCCGAACACCCAATGCCACTTTTTATAGCCACCTCAATTACGGTGTGGTGTTTGATGACATCAAAGCATCCATCCAGTAAAGGCAATATGCATGATCTCATGGTCGAAGGAATTAGGTTACTATGTATCAGAAAGCATATAGCAATTGAACTATTGAAATGACTTGATCTTTATGCTACGCTTGTCTATAGGAGTATGTCCACCATATCATTCTCCTAACGATATGATCTTGTTGTTGATAACATCTCAATGTTCATGACAAAGAAACCACATCATCAATCAACCAACAAGCTAGTGAAGTATAGAGGCCATACTAGGGACTTCAAATTAAGTTTACAAATCACACAAGTATTAATGGTTTCCTTGTTAATACTATTATAGCATGAATGTAAACATTTATCATAAACACAAAGATATATAATAATAACTACATTTATTATTACCTCTAGGGCATATCTCCAACATATGTACTGTGGTTGCACTGGAAGCTTCTGAATTTTGAAACATGGCAGACTTCTTTGATTCCTAGGAGGCCGTCCTCCACCAAAATTCCACTCGTTGACCCGACAACCATTCCGCCCAGAAGAAAACTTAGTTTTTATTTTGAAGGGGGTTTTGAGAAGAAAAGGTTCGCTCGAGAGAGCTCTTATACTTAGAATTTTTTTGAGTCTTTCGAACCCCCCCAATGGTACTTGATATATATAAATATAGCATAGCAAGCATAACTTAGCAAAACAGGATAACCTATTGGGATGGAAAATCCTAAGCATAGAGCTACTCATGGCATACTGCAAAACCGCACTTGCAAAATAGTACTAAGAAAATCTATCAAAATCCTACACATGCATACTACAGAATTTGAAGAGTAAAACATGCATAGTCAAAACTGGGACATAAACACGAATAAGTGGTGTAACTTGCCTTGGTCCGAGCAGCACTCTACACAACAGTACTCCTCAGCACACTCCGAACAATCTAACGAAACACAAACATAGATCCAATCACAACTTGCACAAAACAATGCCACAGAAGTAATTATGTATGCATGCAACATGGTAATATGCAAGGATGAATTCAGATTCGACCAAGAATATTATTCAGGGGTGGTACTGTGTTGGGGATGTCTTTACTATCATTTTTCCACAGATTTTAAGTATTTTGGGTTATTACTTAATTAAATATGCTCATAAATAGATCTACCCTTCAAATCTACCACGAAACAGATCTGAACCCACTAATCATGTTATACCAATTTTAAACAATAGATCTCGTAGATACAAAGCCAACACAACAGGAATCTACTAAAACAGAGTTACGATTATTTTCCTATAATTAAAATACGCCAAATTAACTTTAAATCCTACCACAAAAATAGTATAGTAAACTAGCAATATTATTGCAGATCTGTGTTCTACTCAATTTTATGAATCCAATGGTATATTATATGCAATTTTTGGCCCAGTATTCGATTTACTATGAATTTTACAATTTAAAACATTAATCTGTGTAATAAGAAAAATTAGATCTAGTTAGCGCAACACGCGGGTGACAAGTGGCAGCATCAGACTGGTCCAGCTAAGCGACGCGGCGCACTGACGGGGGCTGTGATACATTGCAAATGTATCTATAATTTTGGATGCTCCATGCTTGGTTTTATCCACTTTCTTGTGTTTTGTCCACACTTTGGAGTACTTTTCATATGATTTCTTGGACTAACCTATTAACAAGAGCCACAGTGCCAGCTACCTGTTTTCTGCTGTTTTTGGTTCCAGGAAAGTCAGAAAATGAATATTCTCAGAATTGGACGAGACAAAAGCCAAAGTGCCTATTTTTCAGAGACTCAGAGCTGAACACGAGATTTGAGGAGGAGGGCTGGCCACACCACCCCCAGGCGCGGGCTAGGCCTGGCCACGCCAGGGCATGGTGTGGTGGCCCCAGGCACCCCCTCGGTCTCCCTCTTCGCCTATAAGAAGCCTTCTGACCTAAAAACTTCAGGAGGTTCAACGTTTTTCCACAAAAAGTTCCGCTGTGCCGCCGCCACCGAAGGGGAGATTCGGGGGACAGAAAGTCTCGTTTCCGGCACCCTGCCAAGATGGGGAAGTGCCCCCGGAGCCATCTCCATCGATCTCCACCATCATCTTCATCGACCATCCATGTTTCCCCCATCTATGAGTGAGTAATCCCCCACTGTAGGCTATGGGGATGGTAGGGATTGGATGAGATCGTTCATGTAATGGCATCAGATTGTTAGGGCATGGTGCCTAGTATCTTTTATTAGTGCTTTATGACTTTGTTGCGACTTGTTGTGCTTAATGCTTGTCACTAGGCCCCGAGTGCCATGATTTCAGATCTGAACGTATTATTGATTCATTATGATAGTATTGTTCTTGGTCTTACCTACAAGTTGTATACACACGTCATTATCCGGAACCTATGGTCCCAAAGTGACAGAAATCAGGGTAGCCGGAAGGGAAAGGCTTTGATGTGAGGATCACATGTGTTCACGGAGTGTTAATGCTTTGCTCCGATGCTCTATTAAAAGGAGCACCTTAATTGCCAATAGTTCCATAGAGGCCCCGCTGCAAACGGGCTGGCAAGACAAAAGATGTTGTGCAAGTTCTCATTGCGAGCACGTATGACTATATATGGAACACATGCCTAGGATTGTCTAGTACTTGGATGCTTTATCTTATTTATCTGCAATTGCCCTATGTTCTGATTGCTATGTGAATTGTCTTATCCATGCAACGCCCGTTCATCCATCCCTATGCCTACCGCACTCGAATCCCACTGTTTACTGCTTTTGTCACTACTGTCTTTGCTTTGCTACTGCTGTTACTTTACTATTCCTATTACAAAACTGTTGCTACTGTTAAACTGCTATGAGCAAGATTGTTTCCAGGTGCATCTAAATTGATAAATCAGTTGTTAAGGCTGATAAATATTCTTTGGCTCCCCTTGTGTCGAATCAATAAATTGGGTTTCACTTCCCTCGAAAATACTGCGATACACCCCCTATACTTGTGGGTCATCAAGACTAATTTCTGGCGCCGTTGCCGGGGAGCATAGCTTTATTTATCAAGTCCACTTGGATTCACTATTGTTCAAGCTAAGTTTATTTTCTCCTTGTTTGCTTGTTTCTTTATCAAAAATACAAAAAAAATTAGTTCCTACTCTAGTTGTTATTTCCGTTGGTCTGTTATTGTCTTGCCTTATCATGCTTGTTGTCAATGGTTGGTTTCTTTGAAACTGAAGCTTATTGGCAAGGTGGGTTCATGGAAGATGAAAAATATTATTATAAGGAACACCGCTTGTCACAAAAAGGGAAGCACTTATGGGGACAAATTGATAGATTGTATACTATTGCTAGAAACGTGTGCCCTACTTATAATGTTACTTATTGCTTTGATAAATCTTGTTGCTGTAGGAGGTACAAACACCTCCCTTTTCAATGTGACTATAATGATAATGTTACCATATCTTCCTATGTTATGGGAAATTATGATCTTTATGATGTGGAACAAATTGAGGAATTTATTGCTTGGAAGGGTGCATTTGAACTTGCTAGTTTGCTTGAAAATATTGATGATTCACCTTATAAGCATGAGGTTTATGGTATACTCAAATTTTGCTTTGAGAATTATAAGGAAGAAAACGACTATATTCTTGAATATACCAATAGATGATTTCCACAAATGGAAGAGACTAATGCCTTGCAGGATCCTATGGAAGAAGAAATTGATGAAAGTGAAATCTCATTAGATGAAAAAGGGAAGGAGAGTGATGAACAAAAGGAGGAAGAATGGATTAGCTACCCATGCTTACCTTCTAATGAGAGTAACTCTTTATCCCTTACATTATTTGATTGTCCCCCATGCTTACTAAAGAAGGATGAATGTTATGTTCCTGAGGATTCTTTTGAAGATGTTTATGATAAAGCTCTAGTGCTTGTAGATCATGAAGAGCATGCTTTATGTGATAGTTATATTGTTGAGTTTATTCATGAGGCTACTGAAAATTATTATGAGAGAGGAAAATATGGTTGTAGAAGTTTTCATGGTATTGAAACACCTCTGTATGTGCTGAAAGTTTTGAAGCTACTCTTGTTTTATCTTCCTATGCTTGTCACTTTGTTCTTTGTGAATTTATTTGCATACATGATTCCTATGCATAGGAAGTGGGTTAGACTTAAATGTGTTTTGAATTTGCTTCTTGATGCTCTCTTTTACTTCAACTCATATTTCTTATGAGAGCATCCTCTCAAACTTTTATGCCTGAAGATGATAATATGTCTATTATTCTTGGGAGACCTTTTCTTAAATACTACAGGAGCTGTTATTAATTATAATTAAGGGAAGGTGACCTTCAATGTTATGACAAGTAACACATTGTCTATTTCCTCAAGAAGATGGAAAGGACTTATGGTTTGAATTCAATTGAACATGTTGAGGGCATTCAAGTTGGATAAATATATTGTCCCATACCAAGAGAAAAATTTGAAACTATTATGATTGGGACCATTGCTATCAAGGTTGTGGTAACATAATCATTAGTGGAATACAAAGTTTTGTCTCATATGAAATTGTTTTGGTAACAAGACCTGATCAACCTTGTTAACAAAAGGATTTCATTGAACAAAACAATGTTTTCACCATGATTATCTTCGCTTACTTCTTTGCTATCCATTTTAGTTTTTGCTTATGCCTAACTTAAAGGCATGAAAGAAAAGTACTTATTGGGAGATAACCCAAAAGTTTTAGTTGAGTCTTGGAAGTTATTACCTCTGTAATAACCTCTCCTTATCCTTTTTATTTGCTTTTTGTGCCAAGAGTAACCTCTAATGAGAGTGAAGTAATGATTGGGAAAGTTGATGTCCCGAAACAGATTTCTGTGCTTCACCATAAAAATTCCTGAGAGAGCTCTGTATGTCGGATTGAGCTGTAATGTTTTGTGATTCTGCCCCAGGTTGTTATCTAACTTCCGTATGTTCAACACTTTTTGATTTGAGCAACAGAAGGTCTTCTAAAAAATTCATCTTTACCTGCTGGTCTATTTTGACAGATTTCTGCCATTTTCTGCATTTGCTTCTTGTTAGTTCCTTCTTGAGTTCTTTTGGGGAATTGAGCTTTTTGAGGGAAGTTCTACTGTAGCTAGTGTTATAATGGAAGTTTATTTGGTGTTAGAACTGAACCTTGAGACTTATTTATCTTAAGTGCACTAATGTTGCTAATGAGATTGTGTGAAGTTTTGTATGAAGGAAAAATTTCAGGTGTATGGAATAAATGAGTAATGAGATGAAGGATGGACTAAATCTCAAGCTTGGGTATCCCACGTGTGTCACCCCAAGAAATATCCAAGAAGTACAAGCGTCAAAGCTTGGGGATGCCCAAGGCATCCCCTTCTTCATCAATAAAAATCTCAGGTTTCTTCCAAACGCTTCATTTTTATTGTTTCATGCACAGTTGTGTTGTTCTTGGAGCGTCTTCTTTTTTGTTTTCGTTTTGGTTTTTAGTTTGTGTGGTTTGCTTAGTTTGTTTAATAAATTGGTTGGAACCCCCTCTTTCATACATTGGTTTGCAAATAGTTTGGTTTGGTTTGGAAAATAGTAGGAAAGCTCATGCTTAAGTGATAAAGAGAGCTTGTTTTTGACTGTGGCCTATGCTTTGTCATGCCATGCTCGATATTGTTTTGGATTTATGCTTAGTATTCTTTGTTGTAGCATGACTTGTTATAAACAATTGAGATTGCTTAATGTGCCTTGGATGAATTATGCGTTGTTTTAGCATATTAAAGCATAGTATAGTGATATTCTCCTTTGATGCTTTATTTGGGTTGACTTGGCGCATGCTCACACCATGTTATGACTATCCCAAGTCACCTTAAGCCTTTATGATCCTTTAGTTTTCAACTTGTAGTATCACTTTATGCTTTGATTAATGATGTTTTGTCGCTCTGCATGATTATGGCCATTATTGCTCTCTCGTTTGTCGCTCCCTTACTATTGCTAGCCTTCACTTACACTGAGTGTTTTAGTCATGTTTCCAACTCCCTTAAACCAAATATTGCCAAAGTGTCCACCATACCTACCTATTAGCAACATTTGCTACTTTCGTGCATATTCAATATGCCTTGTTTTCTTCTGAATAAAATGTTTGCTTGTTATTAGAAAGTTAGTTAGTAAAGCTCTCACAAACTTGATGGCACACTTTATTTCCTGCACTTAATAAACCTGAACCATTGTGATTCTCCATGAAAGTTATATGCTTGCTAATTATAGGCTGGGGATTAGCAGAACCGTGCTGTCACGGAGAACGCTTTCAACACTTGTAAATATATACCCAGTTGATACCTTGCTATTTTGTTTGCGGATGTCGTCGGTGTGAAATAAAAGGGGAGCTTGTAACTCCATGGAGTTATGTATGTGTGTTAGAGAAACGCCTGGGCCGCTGGTCTAATCCATGCTGACATGGTGGAAACCTGCAGCATAACCATAATGATATCTATGAAGCATTCTTCTTATAAAAAGAGAGAGAGAGAGCTATTGAGAAAAAGAAAAGAGAAAAAAAGAGATTTATGAAAAGAGGAAAGAGAGAAAAAAGCACCATTTTCCCATGGTAAATAAGAAGATTACTGAGATACTCATTGTCTGCTTGCCTTGTCATTTTGATATGGGGATTCTTCCGTATCATCGGGCAAGGGGTACCCCGTTGGCAGTTCTTAATGATACACACATACTTACGATGACAAGAACTTACCGGTAACTAAAGTTGAGTAGCATGAGGAGCGACCCTCGTACTCAAGGGACTTGGGATTTTCAGTTTATAGTCTGTCAAGCATATAACTCAGATTGGACTTCACTTTCACCTTAACCACATTAAAGATGCTTATGATAGGGGCAATGAGAGCTCAAAGCTAATGAGTACCATACTTTCAGCATTTGGAAGCCTTTCAAACTTTTCAAAACCTTTTTCATTTCCTTGTTGAGTCTCCACATATTATTTGAGCACTTTCTTGAGAGCATAGTGGCCATTCTTAGTTCTATGTGCATTGTCCCAACACTTGTTGATTGATGCATACCTTGATATTGCTTGTTTTAAACTATTTGTATCTAGTCATTCTTGTAAACTTTGAAGGTGTCCTTTGCATTTATGTTTGCTACTCTATGAGGGACAAGCTGAATGCCACTTTGCTATGTTTTCTTTATGTGAAACAAACAAACGTCTTGTAAAGCATTGTTATTCATGAATCTTTTGTTTGTGCCTTTTCATGTTGCATCATAGTTTCTTTGTCTTATTGCTAGAATTTTGTCTTTCATGTTATGATTGAAGTACTATGATCCCGGCTTTGAATGTTTACAAATACTTTGGTCGAGTCTTTGATGGTGCATGTCACCTCAAAAATTATTCTTTCTTTTTATCACTTACCTACTCGAGGACGAGCAGGAGTTAAGCTTGGGGATGTTGATACATTGCAAATGTATCTATAATTTTTGATGCTCCATGCTTGGTTTTATCCACTTTCTTGTGTTTTGTCCACACTTTGGAGTACTTTTCATATGATTTCTTGTACTAACCTATTAACAAGAGCCACAAGGCTGCCTTTTCTGCTGTTTTGGTTCCAAGAAAGTCAAAATGAATATTCTCCAATTGGACGGGACAAAGCCAAAGTGCCTATTTTTCCAGAAGACTCAGGAGCGAATCGAGAGAGGAGGGCTGGGGTCGCCACACCACCCCTGTAAAGGCTGGGCTCTGGCCGCCAGGCATGTTGTGGTGGACCCAGGCACCCCCTCGGTCTCCCTCTTCACCTATAAGAAGCCTTCTGACCTAAAAACTTCAGGGGGTTCGACGTTTTTCCACAAAAAGTTCCGCTGTGCCGCCGCCACCGAAGGGGAGATTCGAGGGACAGAATGTCTCTGTTCCGGCACCCTGCCGGGACGGGGAAGTGCCCCCGGAGCCATCTCCATCGATCTCCACCATCATCTTCATCGACCATCCATGTTTCCCTCATCTATGAGTGAGTAATCCCCCGTTGTAGGCTATGGGGATGGTAGGGATTGGATGAGATCGTTCATGTAATGGCATCAGATTGTTAGGGCATGGTGCCTAGTATCTTTTATTGGTGCTTTATGACTTTGTTGCGACTTGTTTTGCTTAATGCTTGTCACTAGGGCCCGAGTGCCATGATTTTAGATCTGAACGTATTATTGATTCATTATGATAGTATTGTTCTTGGTCTTACACAAGTTGTATACACACGTCGTTGTCCGGAACCTATGGTCCCGAAGTGACAGAAATCGGGGTAGCCAGAAGGGAAAGGCTTTGATGTGAGGATTATGTTCATGGAGTGTTAATGCTTTGCTCCGGTGCTCTATTAAAAGGAGCACCTTAATTGCCAGTAGTTCCCTAGAGGCCCCGCTGCAAACGGGCTGGCAGGACAAAAGATGTTGTGCAAGTTCTCATTGCGAGCACGTATGACTATATATGGAACACATGCCTAGGATTGTCTAGTACTTGGATGCTTTATCTTATTTATCTGCAATTGCCCTATGTTCTGATTGCTATGCGAATTGTCTTATCCATGCAACGCCCGTCCATCCATCCCTATGCCTACCGCACTCGAATCCCACTGTTTACTGCTTTTGTCACTACTGTCTTTGCTTTGCTACTGCTGTTACTTTACTATTCCTATTGCAAAACTGTTACTACTGTTAAACTGCTGTGAGCAAGATTGTTTCCAGGTGCATCTGAATTGATAAATCAGTTGTTAAGGCCGATAAGTATTCTTTGGCTCCCCTTGTGTCGAATCAATAAATTGGGTTTCACTTCCCTCGAAAATACTGCGATACACCCCCTATACTTGTGGGTCATCAAGACTAATTTCTGGCGCCGTTGCCGGGGAGCATAGCTTTATTTATCAAGTCCACTTGGATTCACTATTTTTCAAGCTAAGTTTATTTTCTCCTTGTTTGCTTGTTTCTTTATCAAAAATACAAAAAAAGCAGTTCCTACTCTAGTTGTTATTTTCGTTGGTCTGTTATTGTCTTGCCTTATCATGCTTGTTGTCAATGGTTGGTTTCTTTGAAACTGAAGCTTATTGGCAAGGTGGGTTCACGGAAGATCAAAAATATTATTATAAGGAACACCGCTTGTCACAAAAAGGGAAACACTTATGGGAACAAATTGATAGATTGTATACCATTGCTAGAAACGTGTGCTCTACTTACAATGTTACTTATTGCTGTGATGAATCTTGTTGCAGAAAGAGGTATAAACACCTCCCTTTTCAATGTGAGTATAATGATAATGATACCATATCTTCTTATGCTAAAGGAATTTATGACTATGATGCGGAACAAATTGAAGAATTTATTGCTTGGAAGGGTGCTTTTGAACTTGCTAGTTTGCTTGAAAATATTGATGATTCACCTTACAAGTATGAGGTTTATGGTATACTTAAATTTTTCTTTGATAATTACAAGGATGAAAATGGCTATATTCTTGAAAATTTTAATAGATGCTTTCTACAAATGGAAGAGACTAATGCCTTGCAGGATCCTATGGAAGAAGAAATTGATGAACCTGAAATCTCATTAGATGAAAAAGAGGAGGAGAGTGATGAACAAAAGGAGGAAGAATGGATTAGCTACCCATGCCTACCTTCTAATGAGAGTAACTCTTTATCCCTTACATTATTTGATTGTCCTCCATGCTTACTACAGGAGGATGAATGTTATGTTCTTGAGGATTCTTTTGAAAATGTTTATAATAAAGCTCTAGTGCTTGTAGATCATGAAGAGCATGCTTTATGTGATAGTTATATTGTTGAGTTTATTCATGAGGCTACTAAAAAATATTATGAGAGAGGAAAATATGGTTGTAGAAGTTTTCATGGTATTGAAACACCTCTCTATGTGCTGAAAGTTTTGAAGTTACTCTTGTTTTATCTTCCTATGCTTGTCACTTTGTTCTTTGTGAATTTATTTGCATACACAATTCCTATGCATAGGAAGTGGGTTAGACTTAAATGTGTTTTGAATTTGCTTCATGATTCTCTCTTTTACTTCAACTCATATTTCTTATGAGAGCATCCTCTCAAACTTTTATGCCTGAAGATGATAATATGTCTATTATTCTTGGGAGACCTTTACTTAAATACTGCAGGAGTTGTTATTAATTGTAATCAAGGGAAGGTGACCTTCAATGTCAATGACAAGGAACATACTATATATTTCCCCAAGAAGATTGATAGACTTATGGTTTTGAATTCAATTGAACATGTTGAGGGCATCCAAGTTGGAGAAATATATTGTCCCATACCAAGAGAAAAATTTGAAACTATTATGATTGGGACTATTGCTATCAAGGTTGAGGTAACATAATCATTAGTGGAATACAAAGTTTTGTCTGATATGGAATTGTTTTGGTAGCAAGACCTGATCAACCTTGTTAACAAAAGGATTTCATTGAACAAAACAATATTTTCACCATGATTATCTCCGTTTACTTCTATTCTATCCATTTTAGTTTTTGCTTTTGCCTAACTTAAAGGCGTTAAAGAAAAGTACTTATTGGGAGATAACCCAAAAGTTTTAGATGAGTCTTGGAAGTTATTACTTCAGTAATAACCGCTCCTTATCCTTTTTATTTGCTTTTTGTGCCAAGAGTAACCTCTAATGAGAGAGAAGTAGTGCTTGGGAAAGTTGTTGTCCCGAAACAGATTTCTGTGCTCCACCATAAATATTCGTGTAAAATCTCTGAACGTGTTTTTGAGGCGTGAATTTTTGTGCTTCTGCCCCAGGTTGTTATATAACTTTCATTAGTTAAACACTTTTTGATTTGAGCAACAGAAGGTCTTCGAAAAAATTCGTCTTTACCTGCTGGTATGTTTTGACAGATTTCTGCCATTTCCTGCATTTGCTTCTTGTTGGTTCCTTTTTGAGTTCTTTTGGGGAATTGAGCTTTTTGAGGGAAGTACTTCAGTAGCTAGTGTTCTAATGGAAGTTTATTGGTGTTGGAACTGAACCTTAAGACTTATTATCTTGAGTGCACTAATGTTGCTAATAAAGATTGTGTGAAGTTTTGTATGAAGGAAAAATTTCAGGTGTATGGAAGGAATGCGTGATGAGATGAAGGATGGATTAAAGCTCAAGCTTGGGGATGCCACGCGTGTCACCCCAAGAAATATCCAAGAATTACAAGCGTCAAAGCTTGGGGATGCCCAAGGCATCCCCTTCTTCATCAATAAAAATCCCAGGTTTCTTCCAAACACTTCATTTTTATTGTTTCATGCACAATTGTGTTATTCTTGGAGCGTCTTCTTTTTTTGTTTTCGTTTTGGTTTTGGTTTGCTTTTGTTTGCTTAGTTTTCTGAATAAATTGGTTGGACCCCCTCTTTAATAGATTGTTTTTCAAATAGTTTGGTTTGGTTTGGAAAAGAGTACGAAAGTCCATGCTTATGTGGTAAGAAGAGCTCGTTTTTGACTGTGGCCTATGCTTTGTCATGCCATGCTTGATATTGTTTTGGATTTATGCTTAGTATTATTTGCTGTAGCATGACTTGTTATAAACAATTGAGATTGCTTAATGTGCCTTGGATGAATCATGCATTGTTTTAGCATATTAAAGCATAGTATAGTGGTATTCTCCTTTGATGCTTTATTTGGGTTGACTTGGCGCATGCTCACACCATGTTAGGACTATCCCAAGTCACCGTAAGCCTTTATGATCCTTTAGTTTTCAACTTGTAGTATCACGTTATGCTTTGATCAATGATGTTTTGTCGCTCTGCATGATTATGGCCATTATTGCTCTCTTAGTTTGTCGCTCCCATTCTTTTGCTAGCCTCCACAAACAAGCATGAGTTCCACTCATGCATACAACTCCCTAAACCAAGTTATTCCAAAGAGTCCACCATACCTACCTACTAGCTTAAGCTATTCCAAGTATATTCATGCTTTTGTTTACCTTCCAAATTAAACTTGTTATGAGAAAACTAGTGATTAAAGTTCTCACGAACTTGATGGCACACTTTACTTTTATTGCCCTTAATAAACTTGAACCATTGTGTCGTCTAAATTGTATATGCTTGCACTTATTTGTTGGGAATTAGCAGAACCATGCTGTCATGGGGAACGCTTTCAACATTGCACTTGGTACTTGTACCTAGTTGATATCATGCTCTTTTGTATATGGATGTCGATTGTGAAATGAAAGGGGAGCTTGTAAGTCCATGGAGTTATGTATATGTGTTAGAGAAACGCCTGGGCCGCTGGTCTAATCCATGCTGACATGGTGGAAACCTGCAGTGTAACCATAATGAGCTATCTATGAAGCATTCTTCTTATAAAAAAGAGAGTCCTATATTGAGAAAAAATGAGAAAAAGAAAAAAAAAGATTATGAAAAGAGGAAAGAGAGAAAAAAGCACCATATTCCCATGGTAAATAAGAAGATTGCTGAGATGCTCGTTGTCTGCTTGCCTTGTCATTTTGATATGGGGATTCTTCCGTATCATCGGGCAAGGTACCTGCTGGTTCTCTATGATACACATGTACTTACGATGACAAGAACTTACCGGTGACTAAACTTGAGTAGCATGAGGAGCGACCCTCGTATTCAAGGGGCATTAGATTCCTAACTTATACTTCGTCAAGCATGTACACCATAGTTTGTTCACTTTAACCTTAATCACTTCAAGATGCTTATGATAGGGGCAATGAGAGCTAAAAGCTATAAGTACCATAATTTTTGGAAGCTCTTTATGAGACTTGAATCCCTACTTCCTTTTATAAAAAGGCCTTTCTTCCACCATTATATTGAGTCTCCACCTTCTATCTTTATGCACCTACTTTGAGAGCATAGTGGCCATTCTTAGTTCTATGTGCATTCTCCCAAGACTAGTTGATTGATGCATAACTTGATATTGCTTGTTTTAAACTATTTGTATCTAGTCACTCTTATGAATTTAGAAGGTGTCCTATGCATTTATATTTGCTACTCTATTGAGGGATAAACTGAATACTATTATGCTATGTTTTCTTTATGTGAAACAAACAAACGTCTTGCAAAGTATTGTTATTCATGAATCTTTTGTTTGTGCCTTTTCATGTTGCATCATAGTTTCTTTGTCTTATTGCTTGAACTTTGTCTTTCATGTTATGATTGAAGTACTATGATCCCAGCTTTGAATGTTTTAGAAATACTTTGATCAAGTTTATGATGGTGCATGTCACCTCAAAAATTATTCTTTCTTTTTATCACTTACCTATTCGAGGACGAGCAGGAGTTAAGCTTGGGGATGTTGATACATTGCAAATGTATCTATAATTTTTGATGTTCCATGCTTGGTTTTATCCACTTTCTTGTGTTTTGTCCACACTTTGGAGTACTTTTCATATGATTTCTTGGACTAACCTATTAACAAGAGCCACAAAGGCAACCGCTGCTTTTCTGCTATTTTTGGTTCCAGGAAAGTGAAAATGAATATTCTCAAATTGACGGACAAAACCAAAGTGCCTATTTTTCCGGAAGACTCACGGAGCCAGAATATGAGACGGAGGAGGGCTGGGTCGGCCACCCCGGCTGGTCCCCCAGTCGCGCCAGGGCATGGTGTGGGCCCCCCAGGCACCCCCTCGGTCTCCCTCTTCGCCTATAAGAAGCCTTCTGACCTAAAAACTCCGGGGGGTTTGACGTTTTTCCAGAAGGAGTTCCGCTCCACCGCCACCACCAGATTCCACGAAACAGTACCAGAAACTCCGTTCTGGCACCCTGCCGGGACGGGGAATTGGAGGAGATCATCGCCATCGCCATCATCACCATCGCTTCTCCATTGACCATCCATGTTTCCCCCATCTATGAGTGAGTAATCCCCCGCTGTAGGCTATGGGGATGGTAGGGATTGGATGAGATCGTTCATGTAATGGCATCAGATTGTTAGGGCATGGTGCCTAGTATCTTTTATTAGTGCTTTATGACTTTGTTGCGACTTTTTGTGCTTAATGTTTGTCACTAGGGCCTGAGTGCCATGATTTCAGATCTGAACTTGTTATTGATTCATTATGATAGTATTGTTTTTGGTCTTATCTGCAAGTTGTATACACACGTTGTTGTCCGGAACCTATGGCCCCGAAGTGACAGAAATCGGTATAACCGGAAGGGAATGGCTTTGATGTGAGGATCGCATGTGTTGACGGAGTGTTAATGCTTTGCTCTGGTGCTCTATTAAAAGGAGCACCTTAATTTCCAGTAGTTCCCTAGAGGCCCCGCTGCAAACGGGCTGGAAGGACAAAAGATGTTGTGCAAGTTCTCATTGCGAGCACGTATGACTATATATGGAACACATGCCTAGGATTATCTAGTACTTGGATGCTTTATCTTATTTATCTGCAATTGCCCTATGTTTTAATTGCTATGTGGATTGTCTTGTCCATGCAACGCCCGTCCATCCATCCCTATGCCTACTGCACTCGAATCCCAATTGCCATCGCTATTGTTATCGCCGTCTTTACTTTGCTATCCGTTATGCTATTATTCCTACTACAAAACTGTTGCTACTGATAAACTGCTATGAGCAAGATTGTTTCCAGGTGTAGCTGAATTGACAAGTCAGTTGTTAAGGCTTATAAATATTCTTTGGCTCCCCTTGTGTCGAATCAATAAATTGGGTTTCACTTCCCTCGAAAATACTGCGATACACCCCCTATATTGTGGGTAATTAGGCGGCGAGGTGGTCGGCGGTCATCGATGTTGTTGCTGCGGTGCTCCTCTGACTCGATGAAGTGGACTACGGCGATGGCCTCCTTCTTGCGGTTCCGTTCCCAGGGACGGCATCGACGTCCTCCTCCAGAATCGATGGCAAACGGTGGCTGTTCTTCGTGAACTTCGGCGAGGCTCCGACGACAAATTGGGGGCGGCACGGGACTTTGTGCAAGGGGAAAAAGAGATGAGTCGATGTGGTACTACAAGGGGAAGGTAGAGAGGGAGAGAAAAGGTGGAGAGGGAGCCTCAAACCCTGGCGGCAATGAGCTCGGCGCGGCACTCCGCGAGGTCAGATCGACCTCAAATCGAGCAAAAGTGGTGGTGGTTTGAATTTTTTTAGGGTTTTGGGGCAGCGTGCCGAGGGGTACTTGTAGGTGGATGGGCTTAGTGCGGGGGTCGTGGAGATCCTCTCTGATTCGGCCGGGAATCTATTCCTAGCGCGGCGGCGCTCGAGTTTGTTCCGAACTCGGTGGAGGAGACGATGACGTGGGGCGGTCCCACCTGTCGGCGACTGCGGGGCACGGGCGGGCTGCGCGGGTGGACGGGGCTAGGCGGGCCCACTGCGCTGCGCGCTGCTCGCTGGTCGGGCGCGGCGGTAGATAGGGCGCGGGCTGGCTCGGCTGGCCCGCTTAGGTTAGTTTTTTTTGTATTTATCCTTTTTCTTTTTTGTTTTACTATTTGATTAATAACTTTTGCATATTAACTCCAAATTTAATGAAATTGGTCTCTAAAATTTTGTAAAAAGAAGGAGATTAATATGGGATTATAAAATAACACTTTTGCAAGGATTTAGAAGGTTAGGTTTAGTATAACCCCTTCTTGTCTTTATATGACTATAGGGTTTAGGGAAAGTATTTGATGCAACTTTTATTGTGTAATGCCATGATGCATATGATATGATGCATGCTTCTAGTAACATCTGAAATTGTAAAATTTGGGATATTACATTTCCCCAAGGAGTATGGGGGAGAAAGTCACAAGTCTTCACCAAGCAAAGCGCGAGCAATTGCAATCAAGAAAGGTGTTCCATTTTGAAGGAGACAATATCGAGTACATCTCGCTCAAGTGGGATGCTCAAGGCAAAGGTATGATCTTGATAGGTTTTCTATTTTACCGGTCTCTTGAAGTGTTGAGAGACCGGGTTTAGGATATATAGCCGTACTATCAAGAGGGGCTCTCGAGTGGGTGACTATCGCATCTTTTGAAGAGAGCTCAAACATTTGCATTCTTGCATCATCTTTCTTGCACCATCTTGAAATATGCAACAACTGCTAGTAGAATCCGAATAGACTTTAGCTTCACTAGGGAGAGAATGTCTCTTCGTAGTCAACTCCTTGAATACGTCGGAAACCTTTTGTGAAAAGTCGAGCTTTGTAGACAGTGATGTTTCTATTAGCGTCTGTCTTCTTCTTGAAGATTCATTTATTCTCGATAGCCTTACGCCCTTCGGGAATAATTCCAAAGGCCATACCTGGTTGTCATACATGGATTTCATTTCGGATTCCATGGCTATACGCCATTTCTCGGGTTTAGGTCCTTTCATTGCTTACGTGTAGGTTGCAGGTTCATAATGCTCCACAGTCATGACCATATTCACAAGATAACTGTACCATTCAGGGGCAACACGTTTTCTTGTCGACTTGCGAGGTTCGATAGCTATTTCCTCATGAGGTTTACGATCATCATCATTTGCTCCCACTTCAATTGATGAGGGTGGCTCCGGAACAGCTTCTGTTGCGACACTCGGTATTTGAAGATCAGGGTCGATAATCTCATCGAGTTCTATCTTCCTTCCACTCACACCTTTCACAAGAAACTCTTTCTCGGGGAAGGTGTCGTTCTTCGTGACAAACGTTTTGCCCTCAACTTGGTTGTAGAAGGTATATCCAATAGTCTCCTTTGGATATCCTACAAAGATGAATTTCTCCAGTTTCGGTTCGAGTTTGTCACGCTATAGTTTCTTAACATAAGCCTCGCATTCCTAGACTTTCAGGAAAGACAACTTTGTCTTAGTGCCATGCCATGACTCATATGGCGTTGTCTTCATGGATTTTGATGGTGCTCTGTTTAAAATAAATGTGTCCGTTTCAAGTGCATATCCCCAAAAAGATATGGATAAGTTGGTAATAGATATCATAGATCATACGCTATCCAATAGGGTGCGGTTACGTTGCTCGAATATACCATTATGTTGTGGTGTTCTAGCCGGTGTAAGTTGTGGTACAATGCCACAAGCCTTCATATGTGTGCCAAACTCGAAACTCAAATACTCTCCCCCTCGATCAATACGAAGGTGCTTGATTTTCTTGTTAAGTTGATTCTCAACTTTACTCTAAAATTCTTTGAACTTCTCAAAGGTTTTAGACTTGTGCTTCATCAAGTAGATATACATATATCTACTTAAATCATTAGTGAAGGTGACAAAATAACGATAATCATTGCGCATGGACACACTCATTGGTCCGCATACATCCGGATGTATGACTCCCAATAGGTATGCAACCCGTACCATCTTATTGTTGAACGGCATCTTGGTCATTTTCCCATGAGGCATGGTTCACATCTATCGAGGGATTCAAAATCCAACTATTCCAGTAGTCCATCAGAATGGAGTTGCTTCATGCGTTTTACACCAATATGTTCCAGACGGCAATGCTACATGTACATGGGATTATCGCTATCATGCTTACATCGTTGGCATCTATGCTATGGATGTGTGTATCATCACAATAAATATTCAATAATAATAAACCTTTACTTTGTCGCGCATGAGCATAAAACACATTATTCATGTAACTAGAACAACCAATTGTCTCTGATTTAACCGAATGATGGTCTCGCAACAAGTAAGACCCACTAACAATATTTATGCTCAAAGTTGGTACATAGCAACAATTATTCAAATTTAAAACTAATCTAGAAGGGAGACGAAGAGGGAGGGAGCTGACAGCCATGACTTCAACTCGATTGTCATTGCCGACGCGCATCACCACCTCGTCCTTCACCAGCCGTCGTCGATTCCGCAATTCCTATTGAGAGTTACATATATGAGAAACAAACCCAGTATCAAATACCCAAATGTTGCTCCTGGCACTAGTGAGGAATATATCAATAACATGTATATCATACATATACCTTTATCTTTGGCAACGATATTGCCAGCCTTCTTATCTTCTAGGTACTTGGAGCAATTGCGCTTCTAGTGACCCTCACCCTTGTAGTAGAAGCACGTGGCGCTAGGCTTGGATTTGGATACCTTGGAGGCAGAAACCAATTTGCTGAACCTCTTGGGCTTGCCCTTCTTGTCCTTGCCTTTCTTGGCGGTTTTATTGAAGTAATCTGTCTTGTTGACCACCAAGATGGTGTGCTCCTTCCTGATTTCCACCTCAACATGCTTGAGCATGGCGAACAGATCAGATAGGATTTTGGTCAAACCCTTCATGTTGTAGTTCAGCATGAAGCTCTTGTAGCTAGGGGTAGAGATTGCAGCACGCTATCAATCGCCAGCTCGTCATTGATTTTGCAACCAAGATCGTTCAGGCGTTAAACATAGCCAGACATTTTGACTACGTGCTTGCTCAAGTTGTTGTGTTATTCCATCTTAGCCGAGAATAAGAGGTTTGAAACCTCATACCTCTCAGACCGGGCCTGGAGCGCAAAGATGGCCTTAAAATCAGTGATGATCTCAAAAGCGCTCTTATTCTCAAAGCACTTTTGTAGGTCAGCCTCCATGGCGTAGAGCATGCCACTCTAGACACAGACGTTATCATCTGCCTTCTGTTAATAAACATTTTATCATCCTGAGAGGCAGTGGCAACGGTTTGTTCACCTATAGCGGCCTCAAGTATGTAGGACATCTTCTAGGGAACAAGGAGAATCCTTAAGTTGCAGGACCAGGTGGTGAAGTTCGTCCCATCAATTTTCAGCTTTTCTTTCTCAAGGAAGGGGCCAAGGTTGTAGGTAGCACGAGACATCTATAATATTATTTGTAAAGTAGTTAACCTTAAACACTCATAATACGAGTTCTTATTTAGTCATACTAAAACACCAGAACTCCCACTCAAACCAACATCCCTCAACATTCATTCAGTGATTACACGATCCCTTTACAACGCATTGATACATTGCAAATGTATCTATAATTTTTGATGTTCCATGCTTGGTTTTATCTACTTTCTTATGTTTTTTCCACACTTTGGAGTACTTTTCATATGATTTCTTGGACTAACCTATTAACAAGAGCCACAGTACCAGTTGCCTGTTTTCTGTTGTTTTTGGTTCCAGGAAAGTCAGAAAATGAATATTCTCGGAATTGGACGGGACAAAAGCCAAAGTTCCTATTTTCCCGGAAGACTCACGGAGCCAGAAGGAGAGTCAGAGAGGGGCCACAGGGTGGCCACCTCACAGCGCTGGTACCCCTGTGCCGTGTGGCATGGTGTGGGCCCCTGGCTGGCCACGGACCTTGCCTCCTTCGCCTATATATTCCTCCCGAGGCAAAAACCCTAGATCGTCAATCAGAAATCCACGAAAAGTTCTGCAGCACCGCCGCCACCTAAGGGGAGATTCGGGGACAGAAAGTCTTTGTTCCGGCACCCTGCCGGGACGGGGAAGTGCCCCCGGAGCCATTTCCATCAATATCCACCACCATCTCCATCACCATTGCTAATTCCCATGATGAGGAGGGAGTAGTTCTCTCTCGAGACTAAGGGTTCTACCGGTAGCTATGTGTTCATCTCTCTTTCTATGCATGATCTTATTGAGATCATGAGCTTGTAATCTATAGATCTACCTTGCTACTTGATGACCCACAAGTATAGGGGGTGTATCGCAGTATTTTTGATAAGTAAGAGTGTCGAACCCAACGAGGAGCAGAAGGTGCTGGCTAGTGGTATGGATCAGGAATTCTCTGCAAATACTTAGCAAATGGATTTTTAGGGTTTTTTGATAAAGCAAGTAAACAAAGTACAAGTAAATAAAAGACAGTAGGACTAAATGCAGCAAGTGTCCCAATCATTTATGCAGCAAAGGACAAGCCGGTTGTATTACTTAAGATGACCAAACGTTCTCGAGGACACATGGGAAGACTGTCAAGTGCTTTCGCTTCATATAGTTGATTAATCTTATTTAGCTTGCTAAGTGTTGTGTGGGTGAACCTGTAATGTACGACCTTCCTAGGACTAATACATACTTGTGATTATACCCCTTGCAAACATCCGTAAGTACAAGAAAGTAATTAAGGTAGAAACCTAACCACAACTTTAAACTCTAAGACCCTTACGTCCCTTGTGCAATGGTTTCCTAACGGGGCTTTAGGTTTCTGTCACTCCGGCAACCCCTATGATTAGTAGCCAAATACACAATGCATTTGCCTAGGCCCATATAGGTGAAGTTTCATGTAGTCGACGTTCACATGACACCACTAGAAGAAGTACACCACAACTTAAATATCAAACTATTGAATCTTTCTCAACACAACTCCACTACTAACAATATGACTTCTCCCATGTCCTCAAGAACAAAATGAACTACTCACAAGACATCATATGGATCATGATCAGAGATAGAATAATGATGTATAACAATTTGAACATAAACAATAATTCAATGGTTCACTCAATAGCATCAACTACAAATAGTAATCAACACCAGAAAAGTTTCCCCTATGAACTATGCAAGATTCAACACAATTGTTACAGTAATATGGAGATGGTGATGAGGGTGCTGATGGTGATGATGGTGGTGATGATGATGATCCCGATGAAGTCCAGCTTGATGGTGGTATTGATGGCGACAATCTCCCCTCTCTGGGAAGGAATTCCCCCGGCAGAAATCTGTCTGCCGGAGAGATCTTTCTCTCTCTGTGTTTTCTGCCCCGCAGAGGTGGCAGAATCTTTCTGTGGTCGGTCCCCGAGTCTTAGGGTTTCGGCAGGATAATATACGCCAGAGAGGAGTTCCAGGGGTGGACCAGGGCGGCCACACCACCTGGTGGCGCGGCCTAGGCTGGCCCGCGCCAGGGGGTGGTGTGGCCCCCTGTGGCCCATCTCCAGCCCCCTTCTAGCTTCCTTCGTCTTCTGGAAAAATAGGATTTTCCATCTATTTTCCCAGATTTTCTGATCTTCACGAATTTTGCCTCCAAACAGCACCTTTTCCATCAGAATCCTGACTGCAGCGGTCCATGCTCCAAAAGTCATCAACCATGCAAAAACAGATGAAATAACATAAGTATCACCCATCAATACGAAATATATCAATGGATAACAGTGAATTATGACATAGAATAGTGATGCAAAATGGACGTATCAACTCCCCTGCTTAGACTGCTTGTCCCTGTTTAAACTGAGCTCAATAAACATGGCCTCAGGTTTATGGAGTGAAGAGTCGATAAAAGAATACGGACAAGAAGCATCACATTCATCTATACATAGATCATAATAGAAGACAACTCACTATTATATAACTCAACTTGCAATGAGTAAAGGAAACACAATAAAGATACATAAAGTAAATCATAATTGGCAATGGAAAACTTAGCTCTTGGTCGAAGAATAGTTGATAATTTGCTGGAGTTCACAAATAACTGGTTTTCAATGATAGCTTTCAAAGTAGTAAACATCAAGATAAGAGAAATGTGCAAAACAAGGAACATAAGAAACATGATTGAATAAATCATCATATGATTGAATGAAACACAACAACTCAAAATACTTGCTAAGATAGAGGGGAATAGGTTTACTGACTCAACTAAAAAGTAAAAGAAAGGCCCTTCATAAAGGGAAGCAGGGATTGCAAGTCTCATAAAGAGCTCCCAAAAATTATGATACTTACTAGCTTTCAGCTCTCATTGCCCCTATCATAGGCATCTTTTGGTGATTAAGGTTAAAGTGACACAACTAAGAGGATATGCCTGACAAGTTATAAGTTGAAATCTCATGCCCCTTACTTATGAGTACCGAACCTCATGCTACTCAACTTCAGTCACGAGCAAGCTCTTGTCATTGTAAATACACGTGTATCATTGAGAACCGCCAACGGGGTACCCCTTGCACATGACACAAGAGCTATCCCATAATCAAAATGACAAGGCAAGCAGACAGTGAGCATCTCAGCGATCTTTTTATTTGCTATTTGCATAGGTTTTTATTGAGGATGCTTCATAGAATGCTCACTATAGTTATGCTGCAAGTTTCCACCATGATTAGGCACGGCTTAGGCTAGCGGCCCAGGCGTTTCTCTAACACACATATAAACTCCATGATCTTACAAGTCCCCCTTTTATTTCATACTGCCGGGATCCACAAGCAAAAGAACATGATATCAACTAGGTACAAAGTACCAATGCAGTGTTGAAAGCGTTCCCCATGATACATGGTTCTGCTAACTTCAACTCATAAAGCGCAAGCATATACGCAACAAAGAAGGACCCAATGGTTCAGGTTATTAAATGCGAGAAAAATAAAGTGTGCCATCAAGTTTGTGAGAGCTTTAATCACTAATTTTCACATAACAAGTTTAATTTGGAAGGTAGATAAAACAAGAATTTACTTGGAATAGCAATAGTGCTAATAGGTAGGTATGGTGGACACAAATGGCATGGGTTTTGGTTGAAGGAAGTGGATGCACGAGAAGAATTCCCTCTCAGTACAGGTTTTTGGCTAGCAAGGCTGGGTAGCAAGTATAAGAGTTGAAGGAAACAAACAAACATACAAGTGATAAAAACAAACATGCAACCTTCCTTGGAAGCACAAAAGATCTTAACTAGAGAATACTAGACTTATGAGCAAATCAAGAAAGAAAGATGATGAAATAATTTTTATTTAGAGTACTTTTATCTTTTGTTTCAACTCTCAAAAAAAATAGTGTTGCTACTGACCGAGCCAGGTTTGCCAAAACCAACAAAATTAACTCAATGATCCCAAAGTGATACCAATACTAACAACAAGATTAATCATACAACCACGAATTGAAAACTAATATAAGCTATGCAAAAGAGTAAATGATAGAACTTCTCATTAATATTCCATAACGGCAACTCACACCAAGGGATACATATCTAACGAGAGAGGGGACACTTGCATAATGCAAACCATCCTACACAATAACTTCTCTATTCATGATATGACTCTACTAATAAGGTAAAAAGATAGAAGATAGTGATGTGATACCGCGGCACTCCCCCAAGCTTGGAACAAACCAAGGGGATGCCAAACCTGATGACGAATTACTCCTTTGGTGGTGGTGGTATCCTCTCTATGAGCTCTTTGATCAGTTTCCCCAAGTCCTCGATCTCGAAGGTGAGATTACGAATCAGCTGTGAGTTTTGCTCAATGCGGCTCATGATCATGTCGGGTTGAGAATTCTAGCTCTTGCTATTCTTTCCCCACTCTTCCTCCTTGAAGTCTTCTTTTCCTGCATGGCTAGAACGAGGCAAATCCCAATTGGAGGGTAATTTCCCTTTGGGCATATTCTGGTATTGATGCTCATGGATAAGGGTATGGAAAGGATTCTTGGTGCATGGAGGAAGTGACCGTGGAGCCAAGCAATGATGAGGAGTTTTCCCCCCAGTCTGCATCCATGCAGTCCTTCTGATCCTCGCAGGGTTTGCCACCACTCCAATGCTTGCAATGGTAGTGCCGATGTGCTTTGCCTCCTCTTCACCTTCACTCTTGATCTCCTTCTCCTTCCCGGGGTCTTGGAGGTCTTCCTCCATAGGCTCCTTCCCTTTATTCTTGGTGGACACCATTGTGCCTCTAAACCTTCAAAGAGTATGTCCTGGCAGAAATAGATCAAAACGAAAACATGACGAGAACACGATATACGAACCTCGGGAGATCCGGGGGGTTATATATTACGAAGTTTCATAACAAAAGGAAGTTACTGGGAGAAAACGAGTCGGAGGCGGAGTCCGGAGTGGCCACACCACCTGGTGGCGTGGCCAAGGGTGGGACCGTGCCACATGGTGGTGTGAGCCATCCTGGCTCCGTTTCCGTCCCCCTTTTGCTTCATAACCTTTCTTATTGTCTGAAATCTGCAAAAATATAGTTGGATAGTCTTTTCGCGGAACTTTTCTTACCAGAACTGTTACCTATTTGAAAACGGAGTCTGCAGGTCTCTGAATTTGGTATCTAATAGATTCTTCCGGAGTCACCACTTGAATATCATCAATATCTTCATCTTCATACACTTATTACTTGAGTCATAAAACCCTTCTCTTTCTTATTACACCATTATCTCCACTACCTGGAAATTTCTTTCCAACAAAACTCCACACAGTTCTCATTAGCAACATTAGTATATATGAAGTGATAAAACCTTTTGAGTCCAACTTCAACTGAAAACCATCAAAACATAATATACTATAGCAAATCCTTCCGAAAACCCAAAAACAATTCAAAAAGGAAATCGAATAAAGAAGCAAAAGCAAGAGTGGCAAAATCTGTCAAAACAGACCAGCAGGTAAAGATCATTTTTTTCGAAAATCTTCTGTTGCTCAAATCAAAAAGTTCAAAACTAACGAAAGTTAAATAACAACCTGGGTCAGAAGCAGAAAAAATTACAGCTCAATACGACATACAGAGATCTCTCACTAATTTTTATGGTGAAGCACAAAAATCTGTTTCGGGACAGCAACTTCCCCAAATATTACTTCTCTCTCATTAGAGGTTGATCTTGACACAAAAACCAAACAAAACGGATAAGGAGCAGTTATAACCGAAGTAATAACTTCCAAGACTCAAAGAAACAAAAACAAAGTGAAAGCAAAAATAAATTGGGTTGTCTCCCATAAAGCTCTTTCTTTATAGCCATTAAGATGGGCATGATGATTTTGAAGATGCTCACATAGGAATATGAATTGAAGTGAAAGAGAGCATTAAGAAGCAAAAATACACACGTTTAAGTCTAACCCACTTCCTATGCAAGGGAATTTTGTAAACAAACAAGTTGTTGAAACCATAGGCTACTTGCATAAGAAGGCAAAAGAAGTGCAACATAAAACTTTCAACATAAAACGAGGAAACTTGATATTATTGAGATACATAAGAACACTTTTCCCTCTCTCATAATAACTTTCAGTATCGTGCATAAACTTAACAATATAGCTATCACAAGGACCATCATAGCAATGATCGCTTATTCTAACAGAAAACACAGGAATACTAGCTCTCATAACACTACTATGTGAAACAATATTAGAGGTATCCTTACAAAGGATAGGGTGTCCCTCTTCTTCATATTTAGTAGCAAAGTCTTTCACATTTGCTATTATGGGTTCATCAACCATTTGTTTATCAGGTTCAATAGCTTTATTTGTAATTTCATCAACCATACTAGCTATCATAGAATGTTACTTTATCTTACATGGGAAAGGGATTTTCTCAATGTAAGGTTTAGGTAAGACATGATTAGTAGTATAAACTTCAGTATTTCTCGTAGGAACACTCTTAGCAACATCTTTATAAGGTTCATGATACTTATTCCACTTCTTTTTAGGCACTTCAATGTAGGAAGCAAAAGCCTTAAAATAAGAAGCAATAGCTTGAGAGTCTAGACCATAAGCATTTTTAATATTTTGAAAGTCATCAGTTCCCATAAAAGATTCAATGCATTCATAATCATAATTTATACCTGAATTTCTACCTTTGTCATTCTCCCAAGCTTCAACATTGTCTTGAATACAGTCCAGAAGTTCCCATTTAGCTTCTTCTTCCATGCGAGTGAATGATCCAGCACAAGAAGCATCCAATAAATCCTTGTCATGTAGAGGGAGCCTTGCATAAAAGTTATTGATAATGATATTGTTGGGGAGCTCATGAATGGGACATTTGAGCATTAATAACTTCAATCTCCCCCAAGCTTGAGCTGTACTCTCTCCATCAAGAGGCCAAAAGTTGTATATTTGATTCCGATCTTTATGAATCTCACTAGGAGGATAAAACTTTGAATAAAAGAGAGGCACTATTTCCTCCCATTCCAGAGCTTGACCATTCTTCAACAACTTATACCATTCCTCAGCTCTTCCTTTCAGCGATAATGAGAATAACTTCTTCTTAACTTGATTTGTAGTAATACCTGCACACTTGAACAACCCGCATAATTCGTGTATAAAGAGTAAATGATCACCGGGATGGACAGTTCCATCTCCAACATAGTAGTTATCCATAACACGATCAATAATTCTTGTAGGTATTTTAAAAACATCATTCTCAGCAGGTGGTGGCTTATCTACTACCTTAGCAGTGGTAGTAGACTTACCAAATAAGAAACTCAGCGAATTATCCATAACGAAAATAAAGCAACTAACAGAAGTAAACAATACTCACAGTAGAAGTTTCCTTTACCAGTTCCACTCTCCAATAGCGCTTCACTCCCTGGCAACAGCTTTTAAAAATAGTCTTGATGACGACAAGTATAGGGGTGTATCGCAGTATTTTCGATAAGTAAGAGTGTCGAAACCAACGAGGAGCGAAGGTGCTAGTGGTATGGATCAGGAATTCTCTGCAAATACTTAGCAAACGGATTTTTAGGGGTTTTTGATAAAGCAAGTAAACAAAGTACGAGTAAATAAAAGATAGTAGGACTAAATGCAGCAAGTGGCCTAATCCTTTATGCAGCAAAGGACAAGCCGGTTGTATTACTTAAGATGACCAAACATTCTCGAGGACACATGGGAAGACTGTCAAGTGCTTTCGCTTCATATAGTTGATTAATCTTCTTTAGCTTGCTAAGTGTTGTGTGGGTGAATCTGTGCTAATGTACCGACCTTCCTAGGACTAATACATACTTGTGATTATACCCCATTCAAACATCCGTAAGTACAAGAAAGTAATTAAGTTAGAAACCTAACCACAACTTTAAACTCTAAGACCCTTATGTCCCTTGTGCAATGGTTTCCTAACGGGGGTTCAGGTTTCTTTCACTCCGTTAACCTCTACGATTAGTAGCCAAATACACAATGCATTCCCCTAGGCCCATATAGGTGAAGTGTCATGTATTCGATGTTCACATGACACCACTAGAAGAAGTACACCACAACTTAAATATCAAACTATTGAATCTTTCTCAACACAACTCTACTACTAACAATATGACTTCTCCCATGTCCTCAAGAACAAAACGAACTACTCACAAGACATCATATGGATCATGATCAGAGATGGAATAATGATGTATAACAATCTGAACATAAACAATAATTCAATGGTTCACTCAATAGCATCAACTACAAATAGTAATCAACACCGGGAAAGTTTCCCCTATGAACTATGCAAGATTCAACACAATTGTTACAGTAATATGGAGATGGTGATGAGGGTGCTGATGGTGAATATGATGATCCCGATGAAGTCCAGCTTCATGGTGGTGTTGATGGCGATGATCTTCCCTCTCCGGGAAGGAATTCCCCCGACAGAAATCTGTCTGCCGGAGAGATCTTTCTCTCTTGGTGTTTTCCGCCCCGTAGAGGCGGTGGAATCTTTCTGTGGTCGCTCCCCGAGTCTTAGGGTTTCGGGAGGATAATATACGCCAGAGGGGAGTTCTAGGGGTGGACCAGGGCGGCCACACCACCTAGTGGCGCGGCCTAGGCTGGCCCGTGCCAGGGGGTGGTGTGGCCCATCTCTAGCCCCCCTTTTGGCTTCCTTCATCTTCTGAAAAAATAGGATTTTCCATGTATTTTCCCGGATTTTCTGATCTTCGTGAATTTTGCCTCCAAACAGCACCTTTTCCATCAGAATCCTGACTACAGCGGTCCATGCTCCAAAAGTCATCAACCATACAAAAATAGATGAAATAACATAAGTATCACCCCTCAATATGAAATATATCAATGAATAACAATGAATTATGACATAGAATAGTGATGCAAAATAGACGTATCACTACTCAAGTGCTTTAATAGATGTCTGCTCTCCCTATGTGTGTGAAAGTGACAGCGTGCACACCATGGTGGCACTTAGGCTAGAGATTTCAAATACTTGTTATGATTTATATTTGGAGTTGGATGTTTCTATGAAATTGTGGTGTTTGTTGGAACCATCTAGTGCTCAAGGTGACAGTGTGGGGTTATCTAGATGTGGAAAGCAAACTTTGAGGTGTGCTGTTATAGCCCTACCATGGATTAGAGTGTCCAACCGGAGAGTAGTTAAGAGTAGTATCATAAAGAGAATATATTTATATGAGAGTGTTCACTAGTGAAAGTATGATCCCTAGGCCTTGTTTCTAAACATTGATACACCGTTTGTAATTAGATCTGTTACATGTTTCCTTGCTTCCTTCTTTATTTCAGTTTGCCTTTAGTCTTTTCCCACGTCAACCACATGCCAGCAAGCTATTTTCTACCACCGTTACCACTTATAATTATCCATACCACTTGTATTTCACTATCTCTTTGCCGAACTAGTGCACCTATACACCTGACAAGTGTATTGGGTGTGTTGGGGACACAAGGGACTTCTTGTATCTTGATTGCAGGGTTGCTTGAGAGGGGATACCTTTGACCACTTCCTCCCTGAGTTCGATAAACCTTGGGTATTCCACTTAAGGGAAAACTTGCTGCTGTTCTACAAACCTCTGCACTTGGAGGCCCAACAATTGTCTACAAGAATAGAAGTGCGTAGACATCAAGCTATTTTCTGGCGCCGTTGCCGGGGAGGTAAGGTAAAAGGTACTCACATCCTCTGGTGTGAGTGCTCGAAGTTATTTCTTTTAGATTCTGCAATTTTCTCTTTTTGTTTCTTGTTTTCACTAGTTACGCTTAATGGAAAACAAAAAAAAAAATTAGAGAGCTTTATAGCATTTATCTTGAGTTAGGACATGAAGTGTTTGAAGAGAAAATTAAAAAACCTATGGAACTTTATTTGCATGCTAATAGCAATGTTGTTAGTATGAAATCTTTGGACACCATTATTACTAATGCTATGGTAAAGTCTAAGCTTAGGGAAGCTAGTTTTTATGACAATGATCTTTTTAGTTCCCCAACTTTGGAAGATAGCTATTCTATTGCTTATGATGATACCAAACCTCCAAGATATGATGATTACAATGATGAATATGATATTTTCAGTCCACCTACTATTGAGGAGAAAATTAATGATTACAATATGCCTCCTATATTTGATGATTATGGTGATGAGAATAATAGTGATAGCTATTTTGTTGAATTTGCTCCCACCACAATTAATAAGAATGACTATGTTTATAAGGGGAGTATTAATTCTTTTATGCATGTGTCTCATGATAAAAATGTTTCATGTGATAGTTATATTGTTAATTTTATTCATTATGCTACTGAAAGTTATTATGAGAGAGGGAAACATGGTTTTATGCATCTCAATAATATTAAGTTTCCCCTCTTTATGTTGAAAGTCTTGAAGTTGCACTTGTTTTTCTTTACTATGCTTGTTGCTTTGTGCTTTCATGACTTGTTTATTTACATTATTCCTATGCATAGGAAGTGGGTTAGACTTAAATGTGTTTTGAATTTGCTTCTTGATGCTCTCTTTTACTTCAATTCATATTTTTTATGTGAGCATTTTCTCAAACTATCATGCCTAACTTAAAGGCGTTAAAGAAAAGTACTTATTGGGAGATAACCCAAAAGTTTTAGATAAGTCTTGGAAGTTATTGATTCAGTAATAACCACTCCTTATCCTTTTTATTTGCCTTTTGTGCCAAGAGTAACCTCTAATGAGAGAGAAGTAATATTTGGGGAAGTTGGTGTCCCGAAACAGATTTCTGTGCTTCACCGTAAAAATTCGTGTAAAATCTCTTTACATCCTTTTGAGGCGTGAATTTTTGTGCTTCTGACACAGGTTGTTATCTAACTTTCGTTAGTTCAACACTTTTTGATTTGAGCAACATAAGGTATTCGAAAAAATTCGTCTTTACCTGCTGGTCTGTTTTGACAGATTTCTGCCATTTTCTGCATTTGTTTCTTGTTGGTTCCTTTTTGAGTTCTTTGGGGGAATTGAGCTTTTTGAGGGAAGTGCTACAGTAGTTAGTGTTCTAATGGAATTTTATTTGGTGTTATAACTGAAACTTAAGATTTATTATCTTGAGTGCACTAATGTTGCTAATAAAGATTGTGTGAAGTTTTGTATGAAGAAAAAATTTCAGGTGTATGGAAGAAATGAGTAATGAGATGAAGAATGGACTAAAGATCAAGCTTGGGGATGCCATGTGTGTCACCCCAAGAAATATCCAAGAAGTACAAGCATCAAAGCTTGGGTATGCCCAAGGCATCCCCTTCTTCATCAATAAAAATCCCAGTTTCTTCCTAACGCTTCATTTTTATTGTTTCATGCACAATTGTGTTGTTCTTGGAGCGTCTTATTTTTCGTTTTCGTTTTGGTTTTTCGTTTGCTTGGTTTTCTTATTTTTCTGAATAAATTGGTTGTACCCCCTCTTTCATACATTGGTTTTCAAATAGTTTGGTTTGGTTTGGAAGAGAGTAGGAAAGTTCATGCTTAAGTGTTAAAGAGAGCTTGTTTTTGACTATGGCCTATGCTGTGTCATGCCATGCTTGATATTGTTTTGGCTTTATGCTTAGTATTCTTTGATGTAGCATGACTTGTTATAAACAATTGAGATTGCTTAATGTGCCTTGGATGAATCTTGCGTTGTTTTAGCATATTAAAGCATAGTATTGTGGCATTCTCCTTTGATGCTTTATTTGGGTTGACTTGGCGCATGCTCACACCATGTTATAACTATCCAAAGTCACCATAAGCCTTTATGATCCTTTAGTTTTCAACTTGTAGTATCACTTTATGCTTTGATCAATGATGTTTTGTCGCTCTGCATGATTATGGCCATTATTGCTCTCTTAGTTTGTCGCTCCTAGTCTTTTGCTAGCCTCCACAACCAAGTATGAGTTCCACTCAAGCATCCAAATCCCTAAACCAAGTTATTCCAAAGAGTCCACCATACCTACCTACTAGCTTATGCTATTCCAAGTATATTCATGCTTTTGTTTACCTTCCGAATTAAACTTGTTATGAGAAAACTAGTGATTAAAGCTCTCACAAACTTGATGGCACACTTTACTTTTCTTGCCCTTAATAAACTTGAACCATTGTGTCGTATATGTTGTATATGATTGCACTTATTTGTTGGGAATTAGCAGAACCATGCTGTCATGGGGAACGCTTTCAACATTGCACTTGGTACTTGTACCTAGTTGATATCATGCTCTTTTGTATATGGACGTTGTCGGTGTGAAATGAAAGGGGAGCTTGTAAGTCCATGGAGTTATGTATATGTGTTAGAGAAACGCCTGGGCCGCTGGTCTAATCCATGCTGACATGGTGGAAACCTACAGCGTAACCATAATGAGCTGTCTATGAAGCATTCTTCTTCTAAAAAAAGAGTCCTATACTGAGAAAAAAAAGAGAAAAAGGAAAAAAAAGATATTATGAAAAGAGGAAAGAGAGAAAAAAGCACCATATTCCCATGGTAAATAAGAAGATTGCTGAGATGCTCCTTATCTACTTGCCTTGTCATTTTGATATGGGGTTTCTTTCGTATCATCGGGCAAGGGGTACCCCGTTAGCGGTTCTCTATGATATACATGTACTTACAATGACAAGAACTTACCGGTAACTAAACTTGAGTAGCATGAGGAGCGGCCCTCATATTCAAGGGACACGAGATTTCCAACTTATACTTTGTCAAGCATATACTTCATAGTTTGTTCACTTTAACCTTAACCACTTCAAGATGCTTATGATAGGGGCAATGAGAGCTAAAAGCTATTAAGTACCATAATTTTTGGAAGCTCTTTATGAAACTTGAATTCCTACTTCCTTCTATGAAGGCTTTTCTTCCACTTATATATTGAGTCTCCACCTTCTACCTTTATGCACCTACTTTGAGAGCATAGTGGCCATTCTTAGTTCTATGTGCATTGTCCCAAGACTTGTTGATTGATGCATACCTTGATATTGCTTGTTCTAAACTATTCGTATCTAGTCACTCTTATGAACTTTGAAGGTGTCCTATGCATTTACATGTGGGCTCCCCGGATTATTCATCCGAGAAATCCCTGTTATGCATATTTCCATGTTCCCATGATCAGTGAGCCGTGGAACATAACCGACAGGTACCATTACAACATCCAAACATAATGAGTTACAAGACTTACATAAATGCCTTTATGGCTACATCATCATTAGCAGCAGAACATCGTCAAGCGCAGAGCCCAATCGTGCCTCAACCTACTGTGCAATTGATCGAAGATGGCCTAGCTCAATGGACGTCACCTTAAACTCCTGAAAGTCTGGCCAAGTAAATAGCCAGGGACACAGTCGTGAGTACTTTTGAATGTACTCGCAAACCACCAGGATAGGTAAATAAAGGAAATGCAAATGTGGCTGTGGCGAGATAGCTCTATCTGGGGTTGCTTTTGAAAAGCCTAATCTAGCTTTGAAATTATGGCATCTCCATATCTTTGTTGAAAAAGAGTTTGAAAACATGCTTCAGTTTTTGTAAAGAAAGACATCACCATGTCTTTGTTGAAAAAGAGTTTTGAAAACAGTTTTTGTAGTAGAAACCCTTTTTAAAACATCCTCGATCCCTCGGGTCAAAACAAAGCTTTCGAACTCGGGTTCCCCCGGAACCGTCGTCCTCAGAGTACTTGTTTCCCAAACAAGCACAGTTTGGGTACTCCTAGCCAACACCTTTACAACCGTCCTTGACCATGGACACGGCTATTCGAATAGGTTTTACTCTGCAGAGTTTGCACACTTTACCCACAAGAATCAATACATCCGTCGGGATTCAACCACGGCCCACTACCACTGTAGATGGGGGTCCGGACAATCAAACCTAACTTTTCGCTTGTCTACACTAGCAAAGGCATGCTTTTCCTCTTGGGTTTGTTCTCCCCGGCAACGAGTATGTGGCTCCCAGCCATAGTCCTTCCTTCCGTACACGCGCATACCCAAGCCGCAACTTGGCGTATACCTTAAATCTGGAGACTCCACTTCCTTCCGTACTACCTAAGTCATACCGTCCGCGGGAGACCCAATTGTTGCACCGGCCTCCTGCCAGGTCAGGCTCACTCTTGCCGAAGCAAGCGATAGGCTTTAGATCCGTGATCTGGGACGCCTGCCCGGTCTTCCAGGGATTTCTCCCTATAAGCATGGTAGAAGTGCCTCGGCTAATGCGGACAAACTACGGGTTAAGCCCCAGCAACCTGGGGTAATGTGGTTGCGTGGATAAAAAATGTTCTAGTAAAGGCGTAGAACATCCCATCACTTTTCCACTTTTTCTCATCACCATTTCTTTTGTTAAAACTTCCACTAGGAATGATGCCTCTTCCCAGGGTTTTACAAATCCGTTTTTGAAACATTTGTAGTGGGGAAAATCCCAAAACAGTTTATTTTCTCAAAACCGGGGTTTCCAAGGAGGTAGGATGCTAACCATCGTACTCTCAGTCTAAAGGGGATAAAATGATGGGGTCATAGGGGTGGTGCCTCGAAGGACACGAAATCATAACTTAGAGGAGCCAAGTTACTATCGCGGTATTTGTAAAACAAGACATGCAGGTAAATATGCAATTTATAAAGAGGATATAAAACAGGTAAAAAGAGTAGGACATATATCAGAGTTCAGGAATGGTGGCATGCCTTTGATCAGCAATAAGTTCCTAGACTTCTTCAGATGTCCCAGAATACCCAATAATAATAATAAGAAAACCCGTTCTTCTTGTCGTCAGACACTCACCCTATCGTCGTCATCGGGTACACATGCAAGCAGACAATATCACAATCAATACAAGGAAAACAAGCATCACACCATACAGCAAACAACATAAGACTTACTACTGAACTTGGGAGGTTTTGGAGATGTTGGGTATGGATAGTGGAATTACTAAATTGACACTATAATGTTTCTCTTTTGGGAAGATAGTTGTCAAGGCTAGAGACAAGGCATTTCGATTAGGGATCTGTGGTCAGTAGGATATTAATGTGCAAGAGTGATATCCTCAGATAGGTCTTGTCAAGACAAAACCATCACAAGTGGTTTCACTTGATTATCAATTTTCTAGAATTAGTTATGCTTTTTAAAGTGGAATAAACTCTAGTTTAAGGAAATAATTCACCAGAAAAGTTCTGGAGCTCCAAAAATTATTTCCTTGGATGGTTAGGTATTACTTGATGTACTGAGCCACCTAGAGTTGGAATCAGGTCAAAAGAATTACCAGAATGCCCTCATGAAATTCCCAAAGGAAGTTCTGTATGAATCTTCTCTTTATTACCAGATTAAATCTACAGGAGATATTGAGTTGGTTCCAAGAGCATAGGCTGTGCATGTCCAATACCTTTCTGTAGGAATTGGATTCACTCAATTTGGAGTTGCCAAACTCCTGGAGTGATTTAATTAGTGAAAATACCCATCATAGAGGTATTTAAATCACTATAATTCAACCAGGGCTCAATAAATTATGAGCTGCTAGGATTTGGTAGATACTGATCCTAGGAGGTACTGGGAATTGGAATCAGGTCCAAACCTCACTTGGTTAGACCTGGGGAATTTATCTAAGACAGAAAGTTGTCAGTTTTGTTATTTTTACTAAAGGCAGTATATTGTTCCACTGGGCAAGGGACCTGGGCTGGGTGGTAGGTATTTCAAATACCTTCCAATAGGTTTTGGTTTCAACCCAAATGGACATGGCTAGATCACAGAGGAATTTATTTAGTGCAAAGTATACTCTGCAGCAAATTAAATACCAGGAATTAAATGAATTTTTTTTGGACATGGGGTTGCCTCTGCATGTTTGAGAAAGCATCAGAGAACCACCAGAAAATTGGATCTAGGCAATTTGATTAGGTTTGCCATTTTATTTAGATTTAATCCTAGCAGATACATTTCTGGAATAAAGGATCTGCTAAAAGAAAAAGAAAAGGAGGTGCAGCGGGCCGGATCTAGGGAGCTACTGGGCCGGCCGGGAGGATTCGGCCCACAACAGGGCAGCGCGACGCACGGGAGCTGGCGGTTCAACCTGACTGGCGGGGCCTGCCAGTCAGCGAGCGAGAGCGCCGAAGCGGTACCGGCGAATCTCAGCCGTTCGCTCAAGTAGCGATGGACGACCCGCGCTCGTTATCGTCGCAGCAACAAAGCGCCGGGGACAGAACCCTAGCTCACCGGAGAGGGAGGAGGGGAGCTCACCAGAGGGCTCGGGAGGCGACGCGGAGGGTGCAGGGTGACACGGTCGACGGCGCTGAGCAGATCGGTGGGCGGCACGACGGGGTTTGACGCCGGGAAGAAGCTCGTGCGACGGAGGCCAAGGGTAGACTCGTCGGAGCTCGGTGGCGACGGCAGGGAAGAGGGTCCTGGGCAGAAAAGAGAGCACCATTAGATAGAGGAGAGCTAGGGGAGCTCGTGGGCTGACATGCAGAGGGAATGGAGTGGAGGAGAAGATGCCTTGCTTGATTTTGGGGAGGAGGCCGAAGCTTTCCTCTTCTTCTTCCTCAGGCAACACAGGGCAGGGGAGAGGGTTGTGGTGCTCGGGGGAGGCAAGTGGGGTGGAGAGGGGGCAAATGAGGGCAGGGAGCTGGCTGGGGGAGGGCTGCTGGCCTTTATACCAAGGAGGAGGGCTAGATGAGGTGTTTTACCAATTTATGAAGGAAATATGCCCTGAGAGGCAATAATATAGTTGTTATTATGTATTCCTTATATATGATAGATGTTTATTTTACATGCTATAATTGTATTGATAGGAAACATCAATACATGTGTGTTTAATAAACAAAAAGGGTTCCTAGTCATGCCTCTCTTATAGACTAGCTTGTTGATTAACAAGAGGATCAAGGTTTCCTGATCATGGACATTGGATGTTGTTAATAACAAGGTCACACCATTGGTGGAATGATGTGATGAACATTCATCCGAAGTATAGCATTACGATAAAGTCATTGTGTTTATATTGCTATAACATCATACGAAGTAATCTTTATCCTTAGACCATGATATCATGTTAATTGCTAACACCGGAAGAGTATCTTGATAACATCAAACGTCACACCGTAACAGGGTGACTATAAAGATGGGTTCAGTGATACGAAGGTGTTATGTTGAGGCTCATGGATCAAGAGTGGAATTTGTCAATCCAGATGACGGATAGATATACTCTGGGCCCTCTCGGTGATATCACATTAGGATAGCTTGCAAGCAAGTGATGTGATCACTATAATGTTATATCACGGGAACGAGAAAAGAGTGCATGTCGGTAATGGGATCAAACTAGGTATGGAGATACCGATGATTGAATCTCGGACATGTAATATATCAAGAGACAAGGGGATTTAGTTACAAGCGTTAAAGGTTCTCACGATCACAAGAGTCATCGTCGAATGTGTAGGAGTCAATACAGATCTCCAGGTCCCGCTGCTGATTATTGATCGGAGAAGGGTCTCGATCATGTCTACATTATTCGCGAACCGTAGGGTGGCACACTTAAGAGTTACCGGACACCATTTTGGAGCACACATGTTTCAGACGAAAGAATTGCAAAGCGCAGGAATTGTTTCAATAGAAACCGGAAATTGTTTCGGGTGAAATTGCAGAAGGTGGTTCTGCATGTGATATTGAAATATTGCAAGGGGCTATATGTGAATGTTTGTTAATTAAAGTAATTAACAAAATTCTGAATAAATTTAATAAAAGAGTTTTTATTAAATGAGAGAGCATTAAATTTGGAGAAACTTAATGCATTTAAAGTGGAGACTTTAAAAGGGAATGTGAAGAGGCATTTTAATGTGGAGGAGTTACCACCACATGAATGTGGGAGGTGAGGGGTCACCCCCCATGCGCCAGCCATGGAGATAGGGGGCACCCCCTCCTCCTATAAAAGGCCGCCCATTCCCTCCTTCATCCTCACACCTCCTTGTGAAGGATCTCTCTCCCCCTCTAGAATTATTCCCCCATGGTCTCGGATTAGCGAGATACATGTTCCCAGTGGCATTTTGTCTGGAAGGAGTTGCTGCTTCCGCTGGATCGCTGGAGCGAGGAGGTGGAGGTTGTCCGGTGGCTTGAACGTGTGGATGTGATGTCGCTGAGTTGCGGCGCTCGGACTTTCTCACGATCTTGAGATCGGCAAGTGTACGACTACATCAACCACGAGTTCCTACTCGTTAACAAAAGTCGTTGTCTTCGAGGGTAAGTTCTCCATGGATGTATGTCCACCCGTTTGCTTTGTACCTAGTAGATAGATCTTGGCGTGTAGTTCACACCGTAGGAAATTTTTTGTTTTCTATTCATGACCCAACAAAGGGTATCGAGCCTGATCTATGCGTAGGTGCTTTGCACGGTAGTACACATATGTTTATATGTGGGCGATGATGATCATGTTATTGCATCTTCTATGTACTTTGGATATTGGTGGCATAGTGGGATGAAGCGCCCGACCAACCTTACATGTCATCGCACATGAGACCGGTTCCACGACGGCATGCAACTTGTTTTGCATAAGTGGTGGCGGTGTCTCTCCTACTATAGTCAATATCTGATTTACAACGAGTTGCTAATAACTTGGTTATCCTCGTTGTAGGTTCATGTTCGTAGGTTAGACAGGTGTTCTATCTTGAAAGCCCTAAGCCACGAAAACTTGCAATTGATAAATTAGAGGCGCTAGTTTAGATCGTTCTGGGCTAGTGTTTTGATATGGTATTGTTGTAAGTAGATGTATAATAGATACTCTTACAACTCACTTAACGTGTAAGTTCCATAGACCTTGTCCTTACACACAAAGGAATGATAGAGATCATACCACGATGCAAATGATAGAGATCAAATGCATGGACCATATCACCTCACTTCACACATTAGATGTTAGCATCTTATATTGCTAGTTTGGCGTGTTTGGTAGCATTATAAGATGATCCCTCATTTAGATATCAAGATAAAATGTGTTCTTCCTTAAGTATGCACCATTTTGTGGATCGTGTTTTGAGGCATCACGTGATGATCGGGTTTTTTCAACTCTACGCTTTCATACAACGGGTGTAAGACAGTTTTACACACGCAAATACTAAGGTTCTTACTTAACGAGCCTAGCATGTACAGACATGGCCTCAGAACACGGACCGAAAGGTTAAGCATGAGTCATATAGTTGATATGATGCCCATATAGATGCTCGCCTTTGAAGCTACACCGACTCACGTGATGATCGGACTTGGTGTAGTGGATTTGGTTCATGTAATCACCAAAAGGACACGAGGGATGTCGTTTTTGAGTGGGAGTTCATTAGTAATTTGGATTAGTTGAACTCAATCTATC
The DNA here is from genome assembly GCA_023614405.1 of Avena insularis. NCBI lineage: Eukaryota > Viridiplantae > Streptophyta > Magnoliopsida > Poales > Poaceae > Avena > Avena insularis. The sequence continues at coordinate 255,418,980 of CM042690.1, read as the reverse complement.
ATAAACTTAGTCTAAATATACTTTACAAATTCTGTTGTAGATAGCACCACCTGCTTTTAATTTCAATGTGTTCATGGAGAAAGAGAAACTTCATAATGGTAGCAACTTCACCAATCTGGCTATGAATTTGAGGATTCTCCTCACCGCTGCACAAAAGCAATATGTGCTAGATGCTACCGCTAGTCCCCCACCAGCCTCGATGCCCCTGACGAGGAAAAGAACGCTATATGACTCGTCAGAGGACCACAACTTAGTTCATTGCGGCATACCGTATGGGCTAGAGCCGAACTTCAAAACGCTTGAAAATGGCAATGCCTTTGATACCATGGGAGAATTGAAAATGATTTTCGATACCCATGCTGCCGTAGAGAGTTATAATGCTACAGAAAAGTTCTTTAGCTGCATGATGGAGGAAAACAGCTCCGTTAGTGAGCACGTACTCAAAATGTATGGGTACGCCGATAAGCTTGTGTCCTTGGGAATAATGATTCCCATTGACTTAGGCATACATCGTGTTCTCCAATCTCTGCCACCTAGCTACAAGAGCTTCGTGATGAACTATAATATGCAGGGCATGAAGAAGTCTCTTCCGAGCTCACAATGCTTAAGACTACAAAAGTGGAGATTAGGAAAGAACATCAAGTGTTGATGATCAATAGGACCACCGGTTTCAAGAAGGACAAGAAAGGCAAGCACAAGGGAAAGAAGGGTGGAAAGTCTGTTGCCACGCCTGAATAGAAACCCCGAGCTGGCCCTAAGTCTGACACCGAGTGCTATTATTGCAAGGATCGCCATTGAAGCTTAATCGCCCCAAGTATTTGGCAGACAAGAAGTCCGGCAAGGCAAACAAAGGTATATGTGATATACATGTTATTGATGTGTACTTGACTAGTACTCGCAGTAGCACCTGGGTATTTGATACAGGATCGGTTGCTAATATATGTAACCCGGTTCAGGGGCTGCGGAACAAGCGACAACTAGCAAGGGATGAGGTCACGATGCGGGTCGGCAATGGATCAAAAGTTGATGTGATCGCCGTCGGAACGCTGCCTCTCCATATGCCATCGGGACTAGTTATAAACCTAAATAATTGTTATTTGGTGCCTGCACTGAGCATGAACATTGTATCCGGATCGTGTTTGATGCAAAGTTGTTATTCATTTAAGTCTAAAAACAATGGTTATTCGATTTATATGAATAATATCTTTTATGGTCATGCACCTATGTTGAATGGTTTATTTCTGTTGGATCTCGATAGTAGTATTACGCATATTCATAATGTTGATGCTAAAAGGATTAAACTTGATAATGATATATCTACATATATGTGGCACTGCCGTCTAGGTCATATTGGCGTTAAACGCATGAAGAAACTCCATTATGATGGACTTTTGGAATCACTTGATTTTGAATCATTTGATACATGTGAGCCATGCCTTATGGGCAAGATGACTAGAACGCCGATTTCCGGTTCAATGGAACGAGCGACAGATCTATTGGAAATCATACATAGTGATGTGTGTGGACCAATGAGTGTGTCAGCGCGAGGTGGATATCGTTATTTTGTTACTTTCACGGATGATTTGAGTAGATATGGGTATATCTATTTGATGAAACACAAGTCTGAAACTTTTGAAAAGTTCAAAGAATTTCAGAATGAAGTGGAAAATCTTCATAACAGAAAGATCAAATTTCTGTGGTCCGACCGTGGAGGAGAGTATCTTAGTTACGAGTTTAGCACACATATGAAAGACTGTGGAATAGTTTCACAACTCACGCCTGCCGGAACACCACAACGTAATGGTGTGTCGAACGTCAGAATCGTACTTTTATTGGATATGGTTCGATCTATGATGTCTCGATCGACTTGCCACTTTCATTTTGGGGTTATGCAATCGAAACCGCTACATTCACTTTAAATAGGGCACCATCTAAACTGCTGAAAAGACACCGTATGAATTATGGTTTGGAAACAAACCTAAGCTGTCATTTCTTAAAGTTTGGGGATGTGATGTTTATGTGAAGAAACTTCAACCGGATAAACTCGAACCCAAAGCGGAAAAATGCGTCTTTATAGGATACCCTAAGGAAACGATTGGGTATACCTTCTATCACAGATCCGAGGGCAAGGTCTTTGTTGCCAAGAATGGATCCTTTCTTGAGAAGGAGTTTCTCGCGAAAGGTGTGAGTAGTCGGAAGGTAGAACTCGAAGAGGTTATTGAACCTTCTCTTCATGAAATGGCAAGTAGCGCAGCTCCAGAAGTTGTTTCGGAGTTAACTTCACCTAATGAAGAGAGAGCTAATGATATTGATCATGAAACTCTGAAAGAGGACACTACCGAACCTCGCAGGTCAAGCAGGACACGTGCAGCTCCTGAACTGTACGGCAATCCTGTTATGAATTTCATGATTGATGAAATAGATGACCCTGCGACATATGAAGAAGCGACGATGAACCCAGATTCCAACAAATGGCTAGAAGCCATGAAATCCGAGATGGAATCCATGTACGAGAACCAAGTTTGGAACTTGGTGGACTTACCTCACGACCGAAAGGCCGTTGAGAATAAATGGATTTTCAAAAGGAAAACTCGTTTGATGGTAATGTGACCATCTATAAGGCTCGACTTGTCGCAAAGGGGTTTCGACAAATTCAAGGAGTTGACTATGATGAGACATTCTCTCCCGTATCGATGCTTAAGTCGGTTAGGATTATGTTAGCAATTGCTGCATATTTCGATTATGAAATATGGCAGATGGATGTCAAAACTGCGTTCCTCAATGGTAAGATTGAAGAAGAGTTATATATGATACAACCTAAGGGTTTTGTCGATCCTAAGGATGCTAATAAGGTGTGCAAACTTCAGCGATCCATCTATGGACTGAAGCAAGCATCACGAAGTTGAAATCTCCGCTTTGATGAGGTGATCAAAGAGTTTGGATTTGTCCAAACTTATGGAGAGGCTTGTATTTACAAGAAAGTGAGTGAGAGCAATGTGGCATTTCTAATATTATATGTGGATGACATATTATTGATTGGAAATGATATAGATCTTTTAAAAAGTGTTAAAAGTTATCTAAACAGCAAATTTTCGATGAAAGACCTTGGTGAAGCTTCATATATATTAGGCATTAAAATCTATAGAGATAGATCAAGACGCCTAATTGGGCTATCGCAGAGTACATACCTTGATAAGATATTAAAGAGGTTTAATATGGACATAAGTAAGAAGGGGTTCTTACCTATGTTGCAAGGCAAGACATTGAGTAAGACTCAAAGTCCGGCTACGGCGGAAGAAAGAGAGATAATTGATAGGATCCCCTATGCCTCAGCCATAGGCTCTATAATGTATGCCATGCTATGTACAAGACCGGATGTGGCACATGCTATTAGTTTGACTAGTAGGTACCAATCTGATCTAGGTTCGGAACACTGGATAGCGGTCAAGAATATCCTTAAGTACTTGAGAAGAACTAAGGATATGTTTCTTATATACGGAGGTGAAGAAGAGCTAGTCGCTAAGTGTTATGTCGATGCTAGCTTTGACACTGATCCGGATGACTCTAAGTCTCAATCCGGATACGTATTTCTCTTAAACGGAGCAGCAGTTAGTTGGAGGAGCTCCAAACAACCTGTGGTGGCTAGATCAACAACGGAGGCGGAATATGTTGCTGCTTCAGAAGCGGCGCAGGAAGCGGTTTGGCTGAAAGAGTTCATAACGGAACTAGGTGTGGTTGCCAGTGTGTTGGACCCGATGGTGATCTATTGTGACAACAATGGAGCCATAGCCAACGCCAAGGAACCAAGGTCTCACAAGAATTCCAAGAATATTAAGCGCCGATTTCACTCCATCCGCGAACATGTCAAGGATGGAGATATAAAGATTTGTAAAGTGCACACGGACCTGAATGTAGCAGATCCGTTGACTAAAGTACTCCCTAGGGAAAAACATGATCAACACCAGAACTCCATGGGTGTTAGATTTATCACTATGTGAAATAGATTATTGTCTCTAGTGCAAGTGGGAGACTGAAGGAAATATGCCCTGAGAGGCAATAATAAAGTTGTTATTATGTATTCCTTATATATGATAGATGTTTATTTTACATGCTATAATTGTATTAATAGGAAACATCGATACATGTGTGTTTAATAAACAAAAAGGGTTCCTAGTCATGCCTCTCTTATAGACTAGCTTGTTGATTAACAAGATGATCAAGGTTTCCTGATCATGGACATTGGATGTTGTTAATAACAAGGTCACCCCATTGGTGGAATGATGTGATGAACATTCATCCGAAGTATAGCATTACGATCAAGTCATTGTGTTTATATTGCTATAACATCATACGAAGTAATCTTTATCCTTAGACCATGAGATCATGTTAATTGCTAACACCGGAAGAGTATCTTGATAACATCAAACGTCACACCGTAACAGGGTGACTATAAAGATGGGTTCAGCATTGCTGAAGGTGTTATGTTGAGGCTCATGGATCAAGAGTGGAATTTGTCAATCCGATGATGATAGATATACTCTGGGCCCTCTCGGTGATATCACATTAGGATAGCTTGCAAGCAAGTGATGTGATCACTATAATGTTATATCACGGGAACGAGAAAAGAGTGCATGTCGGTAATGGGATCAAACTAGGTATGGATATACCGATGATCGAATCTCGGACATGTAATATATCAAGAGACAAGGGGATTTAGTTACAAGCGTTAAAGATTCTCACGATCACAGGAGTCATCGTTGAATGTGTAGGAGTCAGTACGGATCTCCAGGTCCCGCTGCTGATTATTGATCGGAGAAGGGTCTCGATCATGTCTACATTATTCGCGAACCATAGGGTGGCACACTTAAGAGTTACCGGACACCATTTTGGAGCACACATGTTTCAGACGAAAGAATTGCAAAGCGCAGGAATTGTTTCAATAGAAACCAGAAATTGTTTCGGGTGAAATTGCAGAAGGTGGTTCTGCATGTGATATTGAAATATTGCAAGGGGCTATATGTGAATGTTTGTTAATTAAAGTAATTAACAAAATTCTAAATAAATTTAATAAAAGAGTTTTTATTAAATGAGAGAGCATTAAATTTGGAGAAACTTAATGCATTTAAAGTGGAGACTTTAAAAGGGAATGTGAAGAGGCATTTTAATGTGCAGGAGTTACCACCACATCAATGGGGGAGGTGAGGGGTCACCCCCCCATGCGCCGGCCATGGAGAGAGGGGGCACCCCCCTCCTCCTATAAAAGGCCACCCATTCCCTCCTTCATCCTCACACCTCCTTGTGAAGGATCTCTCTCCCCCTCTAGAATTATTCCCCCATGGTCTTGGATTAGCGAGATACATGTTCCCGGTGGCATTTAAATGCAGGAAGGAGTTGCTGCTCACTGGATCGCTGGAGCGAGGAGGTGGAGGTTGTCCATGGTTGAGCGTGTGAACGTCAAGGATGCGCTGCTGAGTTGTGGCGCTCGGACTTCCTCACGATCTTGAGATCGGCAAGTGTACGACTACATCAACCACGAGTTCCTACTTGTTAACGAAACTCGTTGTCTTCGAGGGTAAGTTCTCCATGGATGTATGTCCACCCGTTTGCTTTGTACCTAGTAGATAGATCTTGGCGTGTAGTTCACACCATAGGAAAAATTTTGTTTTCTATGATGCGGACCGAACAATTTAGACATGGGGGAGAGGGAGTGCTGGCCATGGATTGGTCCAGGGGGAGGTGGAGAGGGGTAGGATGGGTATTTAAGTCATGCTAGATCAGAGAGTGAGGGGTGGTGGCATCAGTGGTAGATAATGGGGAACAAATCTTGTAAGAATTGGGGATATTTCTCCTTCTTTCTACTATGGTAAGGGCAATTGGGGATTTGTTGGGGTGGAGCTACAGTTCCATTCAACCAGGATATGTCTTGGTGCTAAGGATGATCTTTGATCAAGCTTTGGTGAGATTTGGAAGTGGTTTAGACTAATGATTTGTTAAATGGCCAAAGTTGATCAAACTATGGGTTGATGAAAGAAGTCCAAAATATTGCATTGGACCAGAGGGAAAAATGGTACTGGTAGATAGATAGGGTCAAGGTAGACTCCTAGGATTTAATTGGGATTTTTCAGAGGAGTTTTGGTCCTCCTAAATCCAATTACTCAAAAAGGACAGAAGTGATTTCTTGGGGATCATTTGATATTTTTCCATTGGGCAAGGGTGGATTTTGATGTGGAAGGGTCCCAAATGTGAGTACACACTTAGGGGAATTTTCCCAAGATTTATTGGGGATTAAAAGTATTTAAAACAATTATTATTCCAATTCAGCCATTTAAGAAAATGGACAAAAAGAAATAATAAAGCTTCTCAAAAATATTTATTTTTGAGGTGGGAAGTTGAGGTATGATATATGGAACTCAGAAGAACCACAAGTTGGGGAAGTGGTTTGGTAAAAACCAAACTTTCCTTTGTGGAGGGAGTTTTGGAGGTTTTGACTAATTAAGAAATTAAGTAGTTTTGGGACCATAAGAATTATGGATAATTATTGATACATCTTGATTATCAATATAGAGGAGATAGACAAGGTGTAGCAAGCATTTGCAACCTTGGGGAATGAAATTACAACTTGAAAAGGATGGAAATCAAGGAGTTGGTGATCTAGGGTGGTGTTATTTTTATACCACCAAAACATGCTTACATCTTGGAGCTCAGAGCTCACCTTGGTGCAAGGGATGGATGGATAGGTAGACCAGGTCATATAGATGATCATGGCAGAAAGAGTTTGAATTATCTACATTTGAGGTGATCTAGAAATGATGTCAAACTTTGTTGAAATTAAGGCTGCCATGAAATATGAGTCATGATGCCTTATAAACCATAGGGGTTTAATCAGCACAGGGATCCACTTGGGGTAAGTGCAGTAGGTTCTGATAGAAATTAATGAATAGATCACAACCATGCAGATAGTTGGTCCAAAGAAGTTTGCATGAGGGTGTGAGCTGCTAGCAAAGTAGGCATGATGACTAGTTTTGCAGGAAATGCTATTTTCTTATCTGCAAAACCATCATGGACAACTGGGTTGGAGGAGGATATAACCAGAGGCAAATGTGGGCCTTGGTATTCCTTAGTATGGTTAACAAGATGGTTCAGGTGCATTTCAAAAAATGCACATGGTTTGAGAGAAGGAGGTATTCCAAAAGGTGATGCTGAAACTGTTTCCAGACTTAGTCAAAATTGGCAGTTTTGAGGATTTTGACTAGAGTATAAGAGGGAATGTTCATGGAGGAGTTGCAAGGTATCATAGCTTTACTAAAGGGGTAATATGGGATTGTAGAGTGAGTAGAGGAGATCCTTGCTTGATATTGGTCATCATGAACTTGGAGACATCTAGAATGGAAATCCTCAGAATGGATCTGATTGAGGGTTTTAGATGATCACCTAGTGGCGAGGGATCATAACAAGGTTGGCTTTCTTGCTTAGGGATTGATGATTGGGAACATCTAGGTCCTAGTGATGAGCTCCTAGGGTGGCTCATACTACTTCCTAAGCAAACAAATCAAACAACTGATCAGAGCAACTCATCGGACAGCAGATCAAGGCAACTCATTTTATACACTAATCAACTAATTCTAGGGTTCACCATCAAGCCTAGCTTGGGTAAGGTTAGGGCATCTTGAAGAGGTTTAGTTTTGAGTAAGATGAGGGTTCTTGGTATCCCTACTGATACATTGCAAATGTATCTATAATTTTTGATGTTCCATGCTTAGTTTTATTCACTTTCTTGTGTTTTGTTCCAACTTTGGAGTACTTTTATTATGATTTCTTGGACTAACCTATTAACAAGAGCCACAATGCCAGCTGCCTGTTTGCTGCTGTTTTTGGTTCCAGGAAAGTCAGAAAATGAATATTCTCGGAATTGGACGGGACAAAAGCCAAAGTGCCTATTTTTCTTGAAGGGATCAAGTGCCAGAATACGAGATGGAGAGGGGCCAGGGGCCGACCACACCACCTGCCACAGCCTGGCCCCAAAGCAAACCCCTCGGCCTCTCCTTCCGCCTATAAGTTGCCCTCAGGACGAAAACCCTAAGTACCCGATCAAAAATCCACGAAAGAGTCTGTAGCCGCCGTCGTCTCTGTCCATAGATCGGGGGGCGAGGAGATCTGAAGCTCTTCCCGACACCCTGCCGGAGAGGGGAATTCACCCTGGAGGCCTTCTTCATCACCATGCAAGCCTCCGGTGTGATGCGTGAGTAGTTCATCCTTGGACTTCGGATCCATGTAGTAGCTAGATGGCTGGTTTCTCCTTCTTTGTGCTTTCATGTTTAGATCTTGTGAGCTCCATTCATGATCAAGATCATCTATTTGTAATTCATACATGTTGAGTTTGCGGGGATCCGATGGATATTGAGATGCTATTTCAGATTGATTTTTGATTCTATCATGTCTTTGTTATTTGAGATCTTGCATGCTTTCCGTTGTTAGTAGCTATCTTGGCCAAGTAGATGCTAGCAACTCCAAGAGTTAGTATTTATGCTCGATAGTGGGTTCATGCCTCTGGTAGTCTGGGGAAGTGACAGAAATCTCTAAGGTACTAGATGTGCTGTTGCTACTAGGGAGAAAACAACGATCCTTTGTTCATAAAACAATTGTATTGTTTACCTTACACGAAGTTCGTAAAGCAATAATCTGTTGCTTGCAACTTAATACTGGAGGGGGTTCGGATGATAACCTGAAGGTGGATTATTAGTCATAGATACAGTTGGATGGCGGTCTATGTATTATGTTGTAATGCCCAATCAGTCTCAAAGGAGTCAAGATGATTAGTATATGCATGTATTGCTTTCTCGGTGTTTGTCAATTGCCCCGCTGTAATTTGTTCACCCAGCATGTTATCTATCAAAGGAGAGCCACCTCTAGTGAACTATGGATCCCGGTCCTTTTACTTTACATACAATCTACAACTGTTTACTGCTTTGTGTTTACTTTCTGCAAACTTTTACTTCTTTCCATTCGATACGTTTAATCCTTTGTTTTCCGCAAAACACGGTGAGATTGAAAACCTCATCGCAAGTTGGGGACAAAGTTCTGTGGTTGTGTTGTGCAGGTCTCCATGTTGCTACTAGCACCGGTAGTGCATACGCCAAAGCTCAGCTAGTAACACCTTTGGGGTGTTTCCTTGCTCCTACTGGTTCGATTAAACCTTGGTTTTATAACTGAGGGAAACTTGCTGCTGTGCTCATCATACCTTCCTCTTGGGGTTCCCAACGAGCTCTACATCAACCACGAGCCATCAATACTTTTCTAGGCGCCGTGTATTGAGCCATCACCTACCAAGAGTAGAGTTCAAATGCTTTTGGAAAGAGTTTTTGAGAACACTAGAGATAAGATTAGTTGAGTGCTATGTCTTGAAAACATAAGGAGATTGTATTATATATCTCTCCATAGTTTTGTTAATAGAAGCTACCAAAATAGTTTTGGTTACATAGGCATCTTGGCTCCTGTTTTGAAATGCTAGAACGTTTGAGAATATGTAAAGTAAGCCAAGATAGTTTTGGTAAATAGCTTTGCCAACTGAGGTTGAGGTAAGGAGTATCCTAAGATACACTTCATAAGCACAAGTACAAGAAAACAACAAGCAAGCACTGCACTAAAACACAAGAAAAAGTTTTTGTTCCCCCTGATTTTTGAAATCTGGACAACTAATCAGGGTTATTCAAATTGGGATGTTACATTACATTTGCTACTATATGAGGGACAAGCTGAATACTATTATGCTATGTTTTATTTATGTGAAACAAACAAACATCTTGCAAAGCATTGTTATTCATGAATCTTTTGTTTGTGCCTGTTCATGTTGCAACATAGTTTCTTTGTCTTATTGCTAGAACTTTGTCTTTCATGTTATGATTGAAGTACTATGATCCCAGCTTCGAATGTTTTACAAATACTTTGATCAAGTTTATGATGGTGCATGTCACCTCAAAAATTATTCTTTCTTTTTATCACTTACCTACTCGAGGACGAGCAGGAGTTAAGCTTGGGGATGTTGATACATTGCAAATGTATCTATAATTTTTGATGTTCCATGCTTGGTTTTATCTACTTTCTTATGTTTTATCCACACTTTGGAGTACTTTTCATATGATTTCTTGGACTAAGCTATTAACAAGAGCCATAGTGCTAGTTGCCTGTTTTCTGCTGTTTTTGGTTCCAGGAAAGTCAGAAAATGAATATTCTCAGAATTGGACGGGACAAAAGCCAAATTTCCTATTTTCCCGGTAGACTCACGGAGCCAGAAGGAGAGTCGGAGTGGGGCCACAGGGTGGCCACACCCCCCAGGCGCGGGTACCCCCAGGCCACGCCAGGGCATGGTGTGGGCCCCCTGGCTGGCCACAGACCTTGCCTCCTTCGCCTATATATTCCTCCCGAGGCAAAAACCCTAGATCGTCAATCAGAAATCCATGAAAAGTTCCGCAGTGCCGCCGCCACCGAAGGGGAGATTCGAGGGACAGAAGTCTGTTCAAGACCGCCGGACGGGAAGTGCCCCCGGAGCCATCTCCATCGATCTCCACCACCATCTCCATCACCGTTGCTGATTCCCATGATGAGGAGGGAGTAGTTCTCTCTCGAGGCTAAGGGTTCTACCGGTAGCTATGTGTTCATCTCTCTCTCTATGCATGATCTTATTGAGATCATGAGCTTATAATATATAGATCTACCTTGCTACTCAAGTGCTTTAATAGATCTCTGCTCTCCCCATGTGTGTGAAAGTGATAGGGTGCACACCATGGTGGCACTTAGGCTAGATATTTCAAATACTTGTTATGAGTTATATTTGGAGTTGGATGTTTCTATGAAATTGTGGTGTTTGTTGGAACCATCTAGTGCTCAAGGTGACAGTGTGGGGTTAACTAGATGTGGAAAGCAAACTTTGAGGTGTGCTGTTATAGCCCTACCATGGATTAGAGTGTCCAACCAGAGAGTAGTTAAGAGTAGTATCATAAAGAGAATATATTTATATGAGAGTGTTCACTAGTGAAAGTATGATCCCTTGGCCTTGTTTCTAAACATTGATACACCGTTTGCAATTAGATCTGTTACATGTTTGCTTGCTTCCTTCTTTATTTCAGTTTGCCTTTAGTCTTTTCCCACGTCAACCACACGCCAGCAAGCTATTTTCTATCACCATTACCACTTATAATTATCCATACCACTTGTATTTCACTATCTCTTCGTTGAACTAGTGCACCTATACACTTGACAAGTGTATTGGGTGTGTTGGGGACACAAGAGACTTCTTGTATCTTGATTGCAGGTTTGCTTGAGAGGGGATACCTTTGACCACTTCCTCCCTGAGTTCGATAAACCTTGGGTGATCCACTTAAGGGAAAACTTGCTGCTGTTCTACAAACCTCTGCACTTGGAGGCCCAACAACTGTCTATAAGAATAGAAGTGCGTAGACATCACGCATCATCCCCGATCATCACGGCCTTTGATGCAGCTGTCAGGGTAGAGTTCATCATATCGATCACATCTCTATGCGACTCATGCTTGACCTTTCAGTCATCTGTGTTCTAAGGCCATGTCTGTACATGCTAGGCTCGCCAATTTTAACCATAGTGTATTGTTGTGCGTACATGTCTTACACCCACCATATGCAAACACAAAGATATCTAGCACCCGATCATCATCTCCTGCTTCATACTTGCGAACTTTCTTGGTGGTGCACACATGTAGGAGAACACGAATATCGTAATTATAGTATGAGGGATTATCTTATTATGCTACCATCGTAAGTCTAATACTAGCACAACAATATCACACAACAGCTAACATCTAATGAAAAGAGTTATGTATGTGATATGTGGTGGTTGTCCCTTCTTGATCTCTATCGAGAACGCCGATGTTTGCACCGGGTTCACGGTGCCATCTTGCCTTCGGCTGTCTATCCCATAAACACTTACCTAACCCACACATATCACTTACCCTCCTGCAAAACAAAGTTAGCCGCTTCTATTTTATGTTTGCAAATTTTACGTGCTTGATTGGGCTTCGCACAAGAACCAATTCTTACCTACAAATCCAACCACAACTTGGAATAACTAGTTGCTGCTTTAAATCCCTTTTTAGGGTCGTCCATTGTAGGTGCCATATCAACTAATGTTGGAGAGATAGATACCTGATACATTGCAAATGTATCTATAATTTTTGATGTTCCATGCTTGGTTTTATCCACTTTCTTGTGTTTTGTCCACACTTTGGAGTACTTTTCATATGATTTCTTGGACTAACCTATTAACAAGAGCCACAGTGCCAGCTGCCTGTTTCTGTTGTTTTTGGTTCCAGGAAAGTCAGAAAATGAATATTCTCGGAATTGGACGGGACAAAAGCCAAAGTGCCTATTTTTCCAGAAGACTCTAGGAGCCAGAATACGAGACGGAGGAGAGCCAGGGGCTGGCCACCCCCCCAGGCGCGGGCTAGGCCTGGCCGTGCCAGGGCATGGTGTGGTGGCCCCAGGCACCCCCTCGGTCTCCCTCTTCACCTATAAGAAGCCTTCTAACCTAAAAACTCTGAGGGGTTCGACGGTTTTCCAGAAGGAGTTCCGCTCCGCCACCACCACCAGATTCCACGAAACAGCACCAAAAACTCTGTCCTGGCACCCTGCCGAGACGGGGAATTGGAGGAGATCATCGCCATCATCATCACCATCACTTCTCCATCGACCATCCATGTTTCCCCCATCTATGAGTGAGTAATCCCCCGCTGTAGGCTATGGGGATGGTAGGGATTGGATGAGATCGTTCATGTAATGGCATCAGATTGTTAGGGCATGGTGCCTAGTATCTTTTATTAGTGCTTTATGACTTTGTTGCGACTTGTTGTGCTTAATGCTTGTCACTAGGGCCCGAGTGGCTTGATTTCAGATCTGAACGTGTTATTGATTCATTATGATAGTATTGTTTCTGGTCTTATCTACAAGTTGTTTACACACGTTGTTGTCCGGAACCTATGGCCCGGCGATGTAAATCGGGATAACCAGGAATGGCTTTTATGTGAGGATCACATGTGTTCACGGAGTGTTAATGCTTTGCTCGGTGCTCTATTAAAGGAGCACCTTAATTGCCGATAGTTCCCTAGAGGCCCCTGCAAACGGGCTGGCAGGACAAAAGATGTTGTGCAAGTTCTCATTGCGAGCACGTATGACTATATATGGAACACATGCCTAGGATTGTCTAGTACTTGGATGCTTTATCTTATTTATCTACAATTGCCCTATGTTCTGATTGCTATGTGGATTGTCTTGTCCATGCAACGCCCGTCCATCCATCCCTATGCCTACCGCACTCGAATCCCACTCAATCGCTTTTGTTACTTTGCTTTTGCTTTACTACTGCTGTTACTTTACTATTCCTACTACAAAACTGTTGCTACTGATAAACTGCTATGAGCAAGATTGTTTCCAGGTGCAGCTGAATTGACAACTCAGTTGTTAAGGCTGATAAATATTCTTTGGCTCCCCTTGTGTCGAATCAATAAATTGGGTTTCACTTCCCTCGAAAATACTGCGATACACCCCCTATACTTGTGGGTCATCAATACCTTCTAGCCACTTATATGGTACAAGACACATGTTAGTCGTGGAACCGGCCTCGCGTAAGGTTAGTCTGGGCCGCTTCATCCGACATTACCGCGATAGTAGAAAGTACACGTGGGAGGGTAGCAATTAGAAAATCAACATCCACATAATCCACGTGTGTTCTATTCGTACTAGTACATCTATGCATAGATTACTCTGATACCACTAAAGGGGTTCCATGCCAGAAAACAAAAAATTCCTACTACGAGAACGCACCAACCAAAGATCTATCTATGGAGAAGTACAATAACGAGTGGGAAATGGTGAGCATACCTTTGAATACCAAAAAGCGGGAATACGTTCCAGCACAAACGTTTCCGATGAGCCGAGCCTCACAGACCTCAAGGTTGCGGTGACCCAGCATACCACTGCATGATGTAGTACACTATAGTCGTTGACATAACACCAATGAAACACCGTTCACTAGTATTACATCCCTCAGAGTGATACAACAGAAACTCAGCAGGTCCAAGACATGACTATAGAATTACACCTCCACTCTTTACAAAAGATCCAGCGACACTCTAGGTTAAAGAGGAAGAAGACGACTTCTTACAAATAAGATCCAAAATAACAACTCAAAACTACCTACTGACTAAGACTAGTATCTAAACTAATTGGCTTGCAATTGCTGTTAATGCAATGCTCTACAGAAATAGGTTTTGTGGCTAGAGAATCTATTCCTATCTACTCAGGAGATTCGACTTCACTCCGGTTGATATATATATATATATGCTGAATTTATTGAAGGACTTGAGTTGCCGATGATGGTTTCTTGAGCAAAAATTGATGTTGACGTTGTCTTCAACGGCTTAGATACTAGAAAGGGTTAAGAAGGTACGGTTGAGTACGAGTGTACTCAACAAGTTCACTAAAAAGAAGTGTATGATGCACTATCTCTACAGCCATAGACCAAAGGTCATAGGCAATGCAGGTTTTCATAAACATTTCTTCAAAGGTTGCTTTTATTCTGAAAACTATGTCCGACAGCCTTCACAGGTTGACCAGAACTTTCGTGGAGTTCATTTCCTACCGCGTTCGTAGCTCCTTCCTAGAACAGGGAGTAATATGTCATAGTTCTTACACTCTGCAGAGGTGCATTGCTTTACCCATGAGAGACCTTAGCCTTGTTGCACATCCGAGTTGCAGGCTCGTCCACACTTCCTTGGTGTGGGGCCCAGTCTAAGATCCAAGCTAATCACTGCCCTTCTCCATGACCCCGCATGAAGACACGACCCTCCAGGACATGCCCCACCCCTGTTAAGCCCCTTATAGGACCAACTATAACTCTGGTAGGCACCTAAAGACTCTATGAGCCGGTTGTGCCCCTGGAAAGCTCCATAAAAGACCGACTATATGTCTAATGACCCACAAGTATAGGGGGCGTATCGTAGTATTTTCGAGGGAAGTGAAACCCAATTTATTGATTCAACACAAGGTGAGCCAAAGAATATTTATAAGTCTTAACAACCGAGTTGTCAATTAAGCTTCACCTGGAAACAATCTTGCTCATAGCAGTTTATCAGTAGCAACAGTTTTGTAGTAGCAATAACAAAGTAATAGCAGTAGTAAAAGTAAAGACGATGAGCGAAATGTGATGGGATTAAAGCACGGTAGGCATAGGGATGGATGGAAGGGAGTTGCATGGACAAGACAATTGATATAGCAATCAAGACGTAGGGCATTTACAGATAAATAAGATAAAGCATCCAAGTACTAAATAATCATAGGCATGTATTCCATATATAGTCATACATGCTCACAATGAGAACTTGCACAACATCTTTTGTCCTGCCAGCCCGTTTGCAGCGGGGCCTCAAGGGAACTACTGGCAATTAAGGTGCTCCTTTTAATAGAGCACCGGAGCAAAGAATTAACACTCCATGAACACATGTGATCCTCACATCAAAGCCAGTCCCTCTGGTTATCTCGATTGCTGTCACTTCGGGGCCTTTGGTTCTGGACAACAATATGCGTATACAACTTGCAGGTAAGACCATAAACAATACTATCATAATGAATCAATAACATGTTCAGATTTGAAATCATGGCACTCGGGCCCTAGTGACAAGCATTAAGCATAACATGTTGCAACAAAGTCAAAAAGCACTAATAATAGATACTAGGCACCATTGATACATTGCAAATGTATCTATAATTTTTGATGTTCCATGCTTAGTTTTATCCACTTTCTTGTGTTTTGTCCACACTTTGGAGTACTTTTCATATGATTTCTTGGACTAACCTATTAACAAGAGCCACAGTGTCACTGCTTTTTCGCTGTTTTTGGTTCCAGAAAGTCGAAAATGAATATTCTTGGAATTGGACGGACAAAAGCCAAAGTGCCTATTTTTCCGGAAGTCATCGGATGCAGTACGAGGCAGAGAGGGGCAGGGGCACCACACCACCATGGCTGACGGCTGCCCAGCGCCAAGGGGTGGTGTGGCTGCTCCCCGCACCCCCGCGGCCACCCCTTCCGACTATAAGATGCCCACGGGACGGAAACCCTAAGTACCCGATCAAAATCCACGAAGAGTCAGCAGCCCGTCATCTCCATCCCTAGATCGGGAGGGATCCAAGCTCTTCCGGCACCACTGTCGGAGAGAATTCACCACGAGGCCTTCTTCATCACCATGCAAACCTCCGGTGTGATGCGTGAGTAGTTCATCCTTGGACTACGGATCCATGTAGTAGCTATATGGCTGGTTCTCCTCCTTTGTGCTTTCATATTTAGATCTTGTGATCTCCGTTCATGATCAAGATCATCTATTTGTAATGCAACATGTTGTGTTTGCAGGGATCCGATGGATATTGAGATGCTATTTCAGATTGATTATTGATTCTATCATGTCTTTGTTATTTGTGATCTTGCATGCTTTCCGTTTTTAGTAACTATCTTGGCCAAGTAGATGTTAGCAACTCCAAGAGTTAGTATTTATGCTCGATAGTGGGTTCATGCCTCTGGTAATCTGGGGAAGTGACAAAAATCTCTAAGGTACTAGATGTGTTGTTGCTACTAGGGAGAAAACAACAATCCTTTGTTCATAGAACAATCGTATTGTTTACTTTACACGCAATTCGTAAAGAAATAATATGTTGCTTGCAACTTAATACTAGAGGGGGTTCGAATGATAACCTGAAGGTGGATTATTAGTCATAGATGCAGTTGGATGGCGGTCTATGTATAATGTTGTAATGCCCAATCAAGTTCCAAAGGAATCAAGATGATTAGTACATGCATGTATTGCTTTCTCGATGTTTATAAATTGCCCCGCTGTAATTTTTTCACCCAGCATGTTATCTATCTTAAGGAGAGCCACCTCTAGTGAACTATGGATCCCGGTCCTTTTCAATCTACAATCTTTTACTTCTTTGTGTTTACTTTCTGCAAACTATTACTTCTTTCCATTCGATACGTTTAATCCTTTGTTTTCAGCAAAACACGGTGAGATTGACAACCTCATCGCAAGTTGGGGACAAAGTTCCGTGGTTGTCTTATGCAGGTCTCCATGTTGCTACTAGCACCGGTAGTGCGCCCTGCCAAAGCTCAGCTAGTAACACCTTTGGGGTGTTTCCTTGCTCCTACTGGTTTGATTAAACCTTGGTTTCATAACTGAGGGAAACTTGCTGCTGTGCTCATCATACCTTCCTCTTGGGGTTCCCAACGAGCTCTACATCAACCACACACCAGCACTTTTCTGGGCTCCGTGCATTGAGCCATCAAGCATTTTTCTGGCGCCGTTGCCGGGGAGTCAAGGACATCTTCACAAGGGGAGTCCCTCATAACCAATCTCTTTACTTTGTTATTTTTGTTTTGCTTAGTTTCTTTTTGCTTTGTTTGCTTTTTTTGTTATCAAAAACACAAAAAAATTAGTTTTACTAGTTTGCTTTCTTATTAAAAAAACACACAAAAAAAATTAAGTCTCCTTTAGTTGTTGCCTCTTCCTTAGCTCACCATGTTGGTCCCCAAATTCACCCTGAAAGACCTTCCAATTGGTAGTGGTTCTATAATTGGGAAAGATAATATTGAAGAATTCTTCAATCATGTTAGTAAGTATGAAGATACCGAGGATAGATCCCTTGCAGAACTTGCTCCAAACTATGAGATTGCTGCAGCTTCTTTAATTCACATGTTAGAAGCTAGGTTTGTTAACCTCAACCCCTTAATGCAAGTAATGTTTCTTAAGCTTAAAGAAATTGAAGACCCTAAAAAGAGGGAGTTTATTCTAGAAACTTTGTTTAATGAGTTCTATGATGTTGCCAAGGAAGCTAGAAAAGTTTTTGAACGTTTCAATATGCTAGGATCATGTGTAGATGTTGTTGGTACATGAGAAAAGCTGAACAAAACCGAACCTAATGGGGAGGAACCTAAGATACCAATACCCTTCAAACTAGTAGCAATACATGATGCCATAGAAAAGAATCTTGATTGGATTGTTCCTGCAAACCCTTTTGATGAGAATAGTGAACCTAAGAGCATTGAGAAAGGATCCTCTAGAACTTATTTGGATGATATACCTTGCCTTGTTGAAAATATTTCTGGTATTGATCTTAATGCTTCTTCATTTGAGAACACTTGATTCTTTCTTTGCTTCTTATGCCTAACTTAAAGGCGTTAAGGAAAAGTACTTATTGGGAGATAACCCAAAAGTTTTAGATGAGTCTTGGAAGTTATTACCTCAGTAATAACCTCTCATTATCCTTTTTATTTGCTTTTTGTGCCAAGAGTAACCTCTAATGAGAGAGAAGTAATGATTGGGAAAGTTGCTGTCCCGAAACAGATTTCTGTGCTTCACCGTAAAAATTCGTGTAAAATCTCTGAATGTCTCTTTGAGGCGTGAATTTTTGTGCTTCTGCCCCAGGTTGTTATATAACTTTCGTCAGTTCAACACTTTTTGATTTGAGCAACAGAAGGTCTTCGAAAAAATTCGTCTTTACCTGCTGGTCTGTTTTGACAGGTTTCTGCCATTTTCTGCATTTGCTTCTTGTTGGTTCCTTTTTGAGTTCTTTTGGGGAATTGAGCTTTTTGAGGGAAGTGCTACAGTAGCTAGTGTTCTAATGGAACTTTATTTGGTGTTAGAACTGAACTATAAGACTTATTTATCTTGAGTGCACTAATGTTGCTAATAAAGATTGTGTGAAGTTTTGTATGAAGGAAAATTTTCAGGTGTATGGAAGGAATGAGTAATGAGATGAAGGATGGACTAAAGATCAATCTTGGGGATGCCACGTGTGTCACCCCAAGAAATATCCAAGAAGTACAAGGGTCAAAGGTTGGGGATGCCCAAGGCATCCCCTTCTTCATTAATAAAAATCCCAGGTTTCTTCCAAACGTTTCATTTTTATTGTTTCATGCACAGTTGTGTTGTTCTTGGTGATGGGTTCGTAGCATGGAAAACAAAAAATTTCTACCGCAAGAACGAACAAAACCCAGATCTAATCTAGATAAAAGCCAAGATCTAATCTATTAGACATGTGCAACAAGATAGATCTGTACTAACCCTTGTAGTTTCGAAAGCCTTGTTCGAGATCGGATCTCGTGGTTGATGTAGTCGATCACTTGCCGATCTCAAGATCGAGTAGACGATCCTTCCGGCGCCGTGTTCCGGCAGCGCTTCCGCAGTCGGTCACATGTGCGGAGTCGAAGCAGACCTTCCTCTCCCTGTTCCAGCGAGCAGCGGAGGTAGTAGATCTCTCCACGGAATCCCAGCAGCACGACGACGTGGTGGTGGTGGAGTATAGAATTCTGCAGGGCTTCGCCTAAGCCAGAGCAGATGGAAGGAGGAGGAGAGAGGCGGCTAGGGTTTGGAGTGGGAAGGGGCAAGGGGGGTGGCGCCTCCACCCCTCTATATATAGAGGGAGGGGTGCGGCCTAGGGTTTCCACCCCTAGGCCCACCCCTTAGCGCCGGCGCACCAAGGAGCATGGGGGGAGAGTCCTTCCCCCAAGTTTCCTTTACTTACCCTTTAAGTTTTCCCTTATCCTATCTTGGTTTTTCAAGTAAACTCCAAAATATCTTCTAGAACCTTCCGGAACATTCCGAAACCTTCTAGAATCCCCATACAAACACTCCGGAACATTTCCTAACTTAGAAAATGATCCCCATTATATGAATCTTATTCCTCGGACAATTCCGGATCTCCTCGTGATGTCCCAGATCCAATCCGAGACTCCGAACAACATTCAGTCTCCAACGCACATTCAATATCTACTTAAAACAACTTCGAACCTTAAGTGTATCACCCTATGGTTCGTGAATATGTAGACATGATGGAGACACCTCTCCGATCAATAACCATCAGCGGGATCTAGAGATCCATAAAGGCTCCCACATACTCAACGATGACTTTGTGATCGATAGAACCATTAACATACGAAACCAATTCCCTTTGTCACGCGATACTCTACTTATCCGAGGTTTGATCGTCGGTATCTCCATACCTAGTTCCACCTTGTTACTGATAAGTACTCTTTACTCGTTCCATGTTATGTCATCCCCTGTGACCTAGTCACATGCTTGCAAGCTAACTAGATGACATTCCACCGAGAGGGCCCAAAGCATATCTATCCATCATATGGATGGACAAATCCCAATCTTGGTCCATGCGCTTCAGCACATACTTTCAGAATACCCAATGATACCTTTATAACCACCCAGTTACGAAGTGGTGTTTGATGTCATCAAAGTACCCATCCGGTGATGGTGATTAACATAACCTCATGGTCGAAGGATTAGGTTACTATGCATTTGAAAGCTTGTAGCAATACGAACTTAATGACTTGATCTTATGCTATGCTTACTATGGGTGTGTGTGTCCATCACATCATTCTCCTAATGATATAACCTTGTTATTAATGACACCCAATGTCCATGATCAGGAAACCATGATCATCAATTAACCAATAAGCTAGTTCAACAAGAGGCTTACTAGGGACTCTTTTATGTTTACAAAACATACATGTATTAGTGTTTCCTTATAATACAATTATAGCATGGGATGCAAACATTCATCATAAACACAAAGATATAATAATAACCACTTTTATTATTGCCTCTTGGGCATATCTCCAACACTTGGAGCGTCTTCTTTTTTCGTTTTGGTTTTTCGTTTTCTTTTGTTTGCTTAGTTTTCTGAATAAATTGGTTGGACCCCCTCTTTCATACATTGGTTTGCAAATAGTTTGGTTTGGTTTGGAAAAGAGTAGGAAAGTTAATGCTTATGTGGTAAAAAGAGCTTGTTTTTGTCTATGGCCTATGCTTTGTCATGCCATGCTTGATATTTTTTTGGCTTTATTCTTAGTATTCTTTGCTGTAGCATGACTTGTTGTAAACAATTGAGATTGCTTAATGTGCCTTGGATGAATCATGCATTGTTTTAGCATATTAAAGCATAGTATAGTGGTATTCTCCTTTGATGCTTTATTTGGGTTGACTTGGCGCATGCTCACACCATGTTATGACTATCTCAAGTCACCATAGCCTTTATGATCCTTTAGTTTTCAACTTGTAGTATCACTTTATGCTTTGATCCATGATGTTTTGTCGCTCTGCATGATTATGGCCATTATTGCTCTCTTAGTTTGTCGCTCCCAGTCTTTTGCTAGCCTCCACAACCAAGTATGAGTTCCACTCATGCATCTAACTCCCTAAACCAAGTTATTCCAAAGAGTACACCATACCTACCTATTAGCTTATGCTATTCCAAGTATATTCATGCTTTTGTTTCCCTTCCAAATTAAACTTGTTATGAGAAAACTAGTGATTAAAGCACTCACGAACTTGATGGCACACTTTACTTTTCCTGCCCTTAATTAACTTGAACCATTGGGTCCTTATTTGTTGTGTATATGCTTGCGCTTTATAAGTTGAAATTAGCAGAACCATGTTTCATGGGGAACGCTTTCAACATTGCACTTGTACTTTGTACCCCGTTGATATCATGTTCTTTTGCTTACGGATCCCGGCGGTGTGAAATAAAAGTGGAACTTGTAAGATCATAGAGTTTGTATGTGTGTTAGAGAAACGCCTAGGCCGCTAGCCTAAGCCATGCCTAATCATGGTGGAAACTTGCAACATCACCATAATGAGCACTCTATGAAGCATCCTCAATAAAAACCTATGCAAATAGCAAATAAAAAGATCGTTGATATGCTCATTGTCTGCTTGCCTTGTCATTTTGATTATGGGAAAGCTCCTGTATCATGTGCAAGGGGTACCCCGTTGGCGGTTCTTTATGATACACATGTACTTACAATTACAAGAGCTTACTCGTGACTGAAGTTGAGTAGCATGAGGATCGGTCTTCATAAGTAAGGGGCAAGAGATTTCGGTTTATAACTTGTCAAGCATATCCTCTTAGTTGTGTCACTTTAACCTTAATCACCTTAAAGATGCTTATGATAGGGGCAATGAGAGCTGAAACCTATAAGTACCATAATTTTTGGAAGATCTTTATGAGACTTGAATCCCTACTTCCTTTTACAAAGGCCTTTCTTCCACCATAATATTGAGTCTCCACCTTCTACCTTTATGCACCTACTTTGAGAGCATAGTGGCCATTATTAGTTCTATGTGCATTGTCGCAAGACTAGTTGATTGATGCATAACTTGTTATTGCTTGTTTTAAACTATTTTATCTAGTCACTCTTATGAACTTTGAAGGTGTCCTATGCATTTATATTTGCTACTCTATTGAGGGACAAGCTGAATACTATTATGCTATGTTTTCTTTATGTGAAACAAACAAACGTCTTGCAAAGCATTGTTATTCATGAATCTTTTGTTTGTACCTTTTCATGTTGCATCATAGTTTCTTTGTCTTATTGCTAGAACTTTGCCTTTCATGTTATGATTGAAGTACTTTGATCCCAGCTTTGGATGTTTTGCAAATACTTTGATCAAGTCTTTGATGGTGCATGTCACCTCAAGAATTATTCTTTATTTTTATCAATTACCTACTCAAGGACGAGCAGGAGTTAAGCTTGGGGATGTTGATACATTGCAAATGTATCTATAATTTTTGATGTTCCATGCTTAGTTTTATCCACTTTCTTGTGTTTTGTCCACACTTTGGAGAACTTTTTATATGATTTCTTGGACTAACCTATTAACAAGAGCCATAGTGCAAGCTGCCTGTTTTCTGCTGTTTTTGGTTCCAGGAAAGTCAGAAAATGAATATTCTCGGAATTGGACGGGACAAAAGCCAAAGTGCCTATTTTTCCGGAAGTCATCAGATGCCAGAGTACAAGACAGAGAGGGGCCAGGGCGCCACCACACCACCTGGCCGCACGGCCCAGCCTGGCCCGCGCCAGGGGGTGGTGTGGCCGCTCCCGGCACCCCCTCGGCCTACCCTTCTGACTACAAGATTCCCTCGGACGTAAAACCTAAGGCACCGATCAAAATCCACGAAGAGTCTCAGAGTCCGTCATCTCCATCCATAGATCGGGATGGATCTGAAGCTCTTACCGGCACCCTGCCGAAGAGGGGAATTCACCCCATAGGCCTTCTTCATCACCATGCAAGCCTCCGTGTGATGCGTGAGTAGTTCATCCTTGGACTACGGATCCATGTAGTAGCTAGATGGCTGGTTCTCCTCCTTTGTGCTTTCATGTTTAGATCTTGTGAGCTCCGTTCATGATCAAGATCATCTATTTGTAATTCTGCATGTTGTGTTTGCGGGGATCCAATGGATATTCAGATGCTATTTCATATTGATTATTGATTCTATCATGTCTTTGTTATTTGTGATCTTGCATGCTTTCCGTTGTTAGTAACTATCTTGGCCAAGTAGATGCTAGCAACTCCAAGAGTTAGTATTTATGCTCGATAGTGGGTTCATGCCTCTGGTAATCTGGGGAAGTGACAGAAATCTCTAAGGTACTAGATGTGATGTTGCTACTAGGGAGAAAACAACAATCCTTTGTTCATAGAACAATTGTATTGTTTACTTTAAACGCACTTCGTAAAGCAATAATATGTTGCTTGCAACTTAATACTGGAGGGGGTTCGGATGATAACCTGAAGGTGGATTATTAGTCATAGATGAAGTTGGATGGCGGTCTATGTATAATGTTGTAATGCCCAATCAAGTTCCAAAGGAGTCAAGATGATTAGTATATGCATGTATTGCTTTATCGATGTTTGTCAATTGCCCCGCTGTAATTTGTTCACCCAGCATGTTATCTATCTTAAGGAGAGCCACCTCTAGTGAACTATGGATCCCGGTCCTTTTCTTTTACATACAATCTACAATCTTTTACTTCTTTGTGTATACTTTCTGCAAACTATTACTTCTTTCCATTCAATACGTTTAATCCTTTGTTTTCAGCAAAACACGGTGAGATTGACAACCTCATCGCAAGTTGGGGACAAAGTTCTGTGGTTGTGTTGTGTAGGTCTCCACGTTGCTACTAGCACCGGTAGTGCGCCCTACCAAAGCTCAGCTAGTAACACCTTTGGGGTGTTTCCTTGCTCCTACTGGTTCGATTAAACCTTGGTTTCATAACTGAGGGAAACTTGCTGCTGTGCTCATCATACCTTCCTCTTGGGGTTCCCAACGAGCTCTACATCAACCACGCACCAGCACTTTTCTGGGCGCCGTGCATTGAGCCATCAACCATGCCCTAACAATCTGATGCTATTACATGAACGATCTCATCCAATCCCTATCATCCCCATAGCCTACATTGGGGGATTACTCACTCATGGATGGGGGAAACATGGATGGTCGGTGGAGAAGCGATAGTGATGATGATGGCGATGATTGATACATTGCAAATGTATCTATAAAATTTGATGCTCCATGCTTGGTTTTATCTACTTTCTTGTGTTTTGTCCACACTTTGGAGTACTTTTTATATGATTTCTTGGACTAACCTATTAACAAGAGCCACAGTGCCAGCTGCCTGTTTTCTGCTGTTTTTGGTTTCAGGAAGTCAGAAAATGAATATTCTCGGAATTGGACAGGACAAAAGCCAAAGTGCTTATTTTTTCGGAAGACATCTGATGCCAGAATACGAGACGGAGAAGGGCTGGGGGCCGGCCACACCACCTGGCCACGCGGCCAGGCCTGGCCCGTGCCAGGGGGTGGTCTGGCCGACCCCAGCACCCCCTCGGCCTCTCCTTCTGCCTATATATTGCCCTTGGGACCAAAACCCTAAGTACCTGATCTAAAATCCACGAAAGAGTCTGTAGCCGCCGTCATCTCCATCCCTAGATCGGGAGGGATCTGAAGCTCTTCGCGGAACCCTGCGGGAGAGGAGAATTCACCCTGGAGGCCTTCTTCATCATCATGCAAGCCTCCGGTGTGATGCGTGAGTAGTTCATCTCTAGACTACGGGTCCATGTAGTAGCTAGATGGCTGGTTCTCCTCCCTTGTGCTTTCATGTTTAGATCTTGTGAGCTCCGTTCATGATCAAGATCATCTATTTGTAATTCTGCATGTTGTGTTTGCGGGGATCCGATGGATATTGAGATGCTATTTCAGATTGATTATTGATTCTATCATGTCTTTGTTATTTGTGATCTTGCATGCTTTCCGTTGTTAGTAGCTATCTTGGCCAAGTAGATGCTACCAACTCCAAGAGTTAGTATTTATGCTCGATAGTGGGTTCATGCCTCCGTAACTGGGAAGTGATGAAATCTCTAAGGTACTAGATGTGCTGTTGCTACTAGGAAGAAAACAACAATCCTTTGTTCATAGAACAATCGTATTGTTTACATTACACGCAATTCGTAAAGCAAGAATCTGTTGCTTGCAACTTAATACTGGAAGGGGTTCGAATGATAACCTGAAGGTGGATTATTAGTCATAGATGAAGTTGGATGGCGGTCTATGTATAATGTTGTAATGCCCAATCAAGTTCCAACGGAGTCAAGATGATTAGTATATGCATGTATTGCTTTCTCGATGTTTGTCATTTGCCCCGCTGTAACTTGTTCACCTAGCATGTTATCTATCTTAAGGAGAGCCACCTCTAGTAAACTGTTTATTGCTTTGTGTTTACTTTCTGCAAACTATTACTTCCTTCCATTCGATACGTTTAATCCTTTGTTTTCAGCAAAACCGGTGAGATTGACAACCTCATCGCAAGTTGGGGGCAAAGTTTTGTGGTTGTGTTGTGCAGGTCTCCATGTTGCTACTAGCACCGGTAGTGCGCCCTGCCAAGGCTCAACTAGCAACACCTTTGGGGTGTTTCCTTGCTCCTACTGGTTCGATTAAACCTTGGTTTCATAACTGAGGGAAACTTACCTTTGTGCTCATCATACCTTCCTATTGGGGTTCCCCAACGAGCTCCACATCAACACCGAGCCATCAATGATGTCCTCCATTTCCCCGTCCCGGCAGGGTGCGAGAACGGAGTTTCTGGTTCCGTTTCATGGAATCTTGTGGTGGCGGTGTAGCGGAACTCTTTCTGGAAAAACGTCGAACCCCCCTTGGTTTTTAGGTCAAGAGGCAACTTATAGGCGAAGAGGGAGGCCGAGGGGGTGACTGAGGCGGCCACATCACCCCTAGGCGCGGCCTGGCCTGGCCCGCACAGCTAGGTGGTGTGGGCCCCTCGTGGCCCTCCTCCGTCTCGTCTTCTGGCTCCGTGAGTCTTCTGGTGAAATAGGATTTTTGGCAAATTTTCTGAGATTTTTCCTGATAGTTGATTTTCTGCACAAAAAACTAGACACCAAGGTAATTCTGCTGAAAACAGCGTCAATCCGTGTTAGTTGTATCCAAATCACATAAGTTTAGAGGAAAAACAATAGCAAACGTGTTCGGGAAAGTAGATACGTTTTGGACATATCAACTCCCCCCAAGATTAGCTTATTGCTTGTCCTCAAGCAATTCAGTTGAAAACTGAGTGCGATAAAAGAAACTTTCATGAACACATTTGCTTCATAAGATGTATATATTCTCAGCATATGATCAACTACTTAGGCAATTCATAATAAAGAGTATGCAACTAAGTTTACTTAACAGTCATTGCAAGCTATTAAGAGATTCCAACTAAAAAATAATAAATAGCATGAAACATAAACATAAGCAACATTGCAATGCTCATAACAAGGTATGATAGAGTGGTATCTCGCTTGACTTTGATTGTAGAGCAAACATAAATGCCAATGCACCTCTGAAGTCCAAGTGAAGACTAGAAGTAAAGATATCAAAGATACAAGCATCAAAGTCATAACACAATTAATCAAGTTTTGAGACAAGCATATTATACTAAGAATGACAACCATGCTCTCAAGAAAGTGCTCATAGAATATGTGGTGACTCAACAAGGGAATGAAAAGATTTTGAAAAGTTTGAAAGGCTTCCAAATGCTAAAAGTATGGTACTAATTAGCTTTGAGCTCTCATTGCCCCTATCATAAGCATCTTTAAATGGTTAAGGTGAAAGTGAGGCCCAATACGAGTTATATGCTTGAGAGACTATAAACTGGAAATCTCATGTCCCTTGAGTACGAGGGCCGCTCCTCATGCTACTCAACTTTAGTTACCGGTAAGTTCTTGTCATAGTAAATGCATGCGTATCATAGAGAACCGCCAACGGGTATCCCTTGCTCGATGATACAGAAGAATCCCCATATCAAAATGACAAGGCAAGCAGACAACAAGCATCTCAACAATCTTCTTATTTACCATGGGAAAATGGTGCCTTTTCTCTCTTTCCTCTTTTCTCATCTCTTTTTTTCTTTTTTTTTCAATAACTATCTCTCTCTTTTTATAAGAAGAATGCTTCATAGATTGCTCATTATGGTTACGCTGCAGGTTTCCACCATGATTAGGCATGGATTAGACCGGCGGCCCAGGTGTTTCTGTAACACACATACATAAATCCATGGACTTACAAGCTTCGCTTTTGTTTCACACCGACGACATCCGTAAAAAAAATAGCATGATATCAACTGGGTATATATTTATAGGTGTTGAAAGCGTTCCTCGTGACAGCACGGTTCTGCTAATCTCGAGCCTATAATTTGCAAGCATATAACTTTCATGGACAGTCACAATGGTTCAGGTTTATTAAATGCAAGAAATAAAGTGTGCCATCATGTTTGTGAGAGCTTTACTAATTAACTTTCTCATAACAAGCAAACATTTTATTTGGAAAAAAAATATGGCATATTGAATATGCACGGAATAGCAAATGATGCTAATAGGTAGGTATGGTGGACACTTTTGCCAATATTGGTTTTGGGGAATTGGAAACACGAGTAGAGCTCATACTCAGTGCAAGTGAAGGCTAGCAATAGTAAGGGAGCGACAAACGAGAGAGCAATAACTGTCATAATCATGCTTGCAACAAAACAGGACTAATCATGGCATGAAAGTGATTCAAGACCCCTGAGGCAAAATAATTCATCGAGGCTTAACTAATTATTGTTTCAGTCATATGCATGCGTGATCATGTGCCAAGTCAATTCAAGTGAAACATTCAGAGGAGGATACCACGGTGTCATACCAAGTTATGAATAGAAAAATGCAAGCAAACATTCATATGACATGCTACAAACCATTAGCAAGTTGGAGCTAATCATAAGAAAGCAAGAACTACTAAGCATCCATAAATAACATACACCTTACATGAACAAACTAAGCATGCCCACAATGAAGAGTATATGTACTAAAATGAAAACAAACAGAGTTCGTTACCAGCCTCTTACCACACCTCAAGTTGTCATTAATCCTCATTATTGCCTGATACATTGCAAATGTATCTATAATTTTTGATGTTCCATGCTTGGTTTTATCTACTTTCTTGTGTTTTGTCCCCACTTTGGAGTACTTTTCATATGATTTCTTGGACTAACCTATTAACAAGAGCCACAATGCTAGTTGCCTGTTTTCTGCTGTTTTTGGTTCCAGGAAAGTCAGAAAATGAATATTCTCGGAATTGGACCGGACAAAAGCCAAAGTTATTATTTTCCCGGAACACTCACAGAGCCAGAAGGAGAGCCGGAGAGGGGCCACAGGGTGGCCACACCACCCCTAGGCGCGGGTCCCCCTAGGCCGCGCCAGGGCATGGTGTGGGACCCCTGGCCGGCCATCGACCTTGCCTCTTTCGCCTATATATCTCCCCCGAGGAAAAAACCCTAAATCATCAATCAGAAATCCACGAAAAGTTTCGTAGCGCCGCCGCCACCGAAGGGGAGATTCGGGAGACAAAAAGTCTCTGTTCCGGCACCCTGCCGGGACGGGGAAGTGCCCCTGGAGCCATATCCATCGATCTCCACCACCATCTCCATCACCATTTCTGATTTGCATGATGAGGAGGGAGTAGTTCTCTCTCGAGGCTAAGGGTTCTACCGGTAGCTATGTGTTCATCTCTCTCTCTATGCATGATCTCATTGAGATCGTGAGCTTGTAATCTATAGATCTACCTTGCTACTCAAGTGCTTTAATAGATCTCTGCTCTCCCCATGTGTGTGAATGTGATAGCATGCACACCATGGTGGCACTTAGGCTAGAGATTACAAATAATTGTTATGAGTTATATTTGGAGTTGGATGTCTCTATAAAATTGTGGTGTTTGTTGGACTCATGTAGTACTCAAGGTGACAGTGTGGGGTTTTCTAGATGGGAAAGATGAACTTTGAGGTGTGCTGTTATAGCCGTACCATCGATTAGAGTGTCCAACCAGAGAGTAGTTCAGTGTAGTACCATAAAGAAGAATATATTTATATGAGAGTGTTCACTAGTGAAAGTATGATCCCTAGGCCTTGTTTCTAAGCATTGAAACACCGTTTGCTATTAGATCTGTTGCATGTTTGCTTGCTTCCATCTTTTTTCAGTTTTACTTTAGTCTTTTCCACGCCATCAAGTTATTTTCTATCACCATTACCACTTATAATTATCCATACCACTTGTATTTCACTATCTCTTCGCCGAACTAGTGCACCTATACACCTGACAAGTGTATTGGGTGTGTTGGGGACACAAGAGACTCCTTGTATCTTGATTGCAGGGTTGCTTGAGAGGGGATACCTTTGACCACTTCCTCCCCGAGTTCGATAAACCTTGGGTGATCCACTTAAGGGAAAACTTGCTGCTGTTCTACAAACCTCTGCACTTGGAGGCCCAACAACCATCTACAAGAATAGAAGTGCGTAGACATCAAGCTATTTTCTGGCGCCGTTGCCGGGGAGGTAAGGTAAAAGGTATTCACACCGGAGGATTAAAGAAGAAGAACCTCCCATGGCAAACGCCTATTTTATCGCGCCGTTGTAGGGGAGGTAAGGTAAAAGGTATTCACACCGGAGGATTAAAGAAGAAGAACCTCCCACGGCAAACGCCTATCTTCTGGCGCCGTTGCCGAGGAGGTAAGGTAAAAGGTACTCACATCCTCTGGTGTGAGTGCTCGAAGTTATTTCCTTTAGATTCTGCAATTTTGACTTTTTATTTCTTGTTTTCACTAGTTAGGCTTAATGGAAAACAACAACAAAATTAGAGAGCTTTTTAGTATTTTTCCTAAGTTAGAATATGAATTGTCTAAAAAGAAAATTAAAAAACCCATGGAACTTTCTTTGCATGCTAATAGCAATGTTATTAGTATGAATCTTTTGAACACCATTGTTACTAATGCTATGGAAACGTCTAAGCTTGGGGAAGTTGGTTTTTATGAAAATGATATTTTTAGTTCCCCAGCTTTAAAGAAGAAAATTTGCTCTGATGATACTTTATCTCCCATATGTGGTAATTCTGATGATACTTGTGATATTCTAAATCCACATACTGAAAGCATCCCTTTTAAAATACCTATAAAAATTGTTGAACGTGTTATGAATAACTGCTATTTTGGAGATGGAACTGTCCATCCTGGTGATCATTTACTCTTTATACATGAATTATGCGAGTTGTTCAAGTGTGCAGGTATTTCAATGAACCAAGTTAAGACTAAGCTATTCCCTATTTCACTTAAGGGCAAAGGAAGGGAGTGGTATGAGCTACTAGATGATCTTCATCATTTGGAGTGGAAGGAACTTGAATCTCTCTTTTACTCTAAATTTTATCCTCCTCATGAAATTCATAAATATAGGAGTTATATTTATAATTTTCATCCTCATGATGGAGAAAGTATTGCCCAAGCATGGGGGAGATTGAAGTCACTAATGCTCAAATGTCCCATTCATGAGCTCCGCAGTAATATTGTTATTAATAATTTCTATGCAAGGCTTTCAGAATATTACAGGGACTATCTAGATACTTGTTTAGAGGGATCCTTCACAAGTAAGGAGGCCAAAGCTAAGTGGGATCTCCTTGAAACAATTCAAAGCAATATCGAAGATTGGGATAACAACAAAGGTAAAGAACCAGGTATAAACTATGAGTATGATTGCATTAGGTCTTTCGCTGAAACTGCTGATTTTCAAGAGCTTAGTGCTAAATATGGTCTTGATCCTCAAATTCTTATTGATTATTTTAGAACCTTTGCTTCTCATATTAATGCTCCTAAAGAAAAATGGGACATGTATCATGAGCCTTTTAAAGACACTTGCATGGAAAATGAAATTGTTATTAATGATAGCAATAAACATGCTCAAACCTCTGAAAGTACTATTTCTTATAAGCAGGTTAATTTTTGTGGAATACATAGACCTTGTGAGAATAATCAAATTGAAGAAGAATATTGTATGACCCACGGGAATGAAAAAACTAGAATGTGGTATAGGACTTTAAATGATCTTGGTAAAAAGGTTTGTGCCCTTTATCCTTTTATTTGTGAACTTTGCTTTGAAGTGGGTTGATACATTGCAAATGTATCTATAATTTTTGATGTTCCATGCTTGGTTTTATCCACTTTCTTGTGTTTTGTTCCAACTTTGGAGTACTTTTCATATGATTTCTTGGACTAACCTATTAACAAGAGCCACAGTGCCAGCTGCCTGTTTTCTGCTGTTTTTGCTTCCAGGAAAGTCAGAAAATGAATATTCTCGGAATTGGATGGGACAAAAGCCAAAGTGCCTATTTTTCTGGAAGTCATCAAGTGCCAGAATACGAGACGGAGAGGTCCAGAGGCCGGCCACACCACCTGGCCATGCGGCCAGGCTGGGCCCGTGCCAGGGGGTGGTGTGGTGGCCCCTGGCACCCCCTCGGTCTCCCCTTCCGCCTATAAGATGCCCTCGGGACGAAAACCCTAAGTACCCGATCAAAAATCCACGAAAGAGCCTGTAGCCACCGTCATCTCCATCCCTAGATCTGGAGGGATCTGAAGCTCTTCCGGCACCACTGAGAGAGGGAATTCACCACGAGGCCTTCTTCATCACCATGCAAGCCTCCGGTGTGATGCATGAGTAGTTCATCCTTGGACTACGGATCCATGTAGTAGCTAGATGGCTGGTTCTCCTCCTTTGTGCTTTCATGTTTAGATCTTGTGAGCTCCGTTCATGATCAAGATCATCTATTTGTAATTCTGCATGTTGTGTTTGCGGGGATCCGATGGATATTGAGATGCTATTTCAGATTGATTATTGATTCTATCATGTCTTTGTTATTTGTGATCTTGCATGCTTTCTGTTGTTAGTAGCTATCTTGGCCAAGTAGATGCTAGCAACTCCAAGAGTTAGTATTTATGCTCGATAGTGGGTTCATGCCTCTAGTAATCTGGGAAGTGATGAAATCTCTAAGGTACTAGATGTCTTGTTGCTACTAGGAGAAAACAACAATCCTTTGTTCATAGAACAATCGTATTGTTTACTTTACATGATTCGTAAAGCAATAATCTATTGCTTGCAACTTAATACTGGAGGGGGTTCGGATGATAACCTGAAGGTGGATTATTAGTCATAGATGAAGTTGGATGGCGGTCTATGTATAATGTTGTAATGCCCAATCAAGTTCCAAAGGAGTCAAGATGATTAGTATATGCATGTATTGCTTTATCGATGTTTGTCAATTGCCCCGCTGTAATTTGTTCACCCAGCATGTTATCTATCTTAAGGAGAGCCACCTCTAGTGAACTATGGATCCCGGTCCTTTTCTTTTACATACAATCTACAATCTTTTACTTCTTTGTGTATACTTTCTGCAAACTATTACTTCTTTCCATTCAATACGTTTAATCCTTTGTTTTCAGCAAAACACGGTGAGATTGACAACCTCATCGCAAGTTGGGGACAAAGTTCTGTGGTTGTGTTGTGTAGGTCTCCACGTTGCTACTAGCACCGGTAGTGCGCCCTGCCAAAGCTCAGCTAGTAACACCTTTGGGGTGTTTCCTTGCTCCTACTGGTTTGATTAAACCTTGGTTTCATAACTGAGGGAAACTTGCTGCTGTGCTCATCATACCTTCCTCTTGGGGTTCCCAATGAGCTCTACATCAACACCGCCATCAAGCATTTTTCTGGGCGCCGTGCATTGAGCCATCATGGGTAATTTCAATTTTCAATGCTCAGGCCATAATAATAGCCCTTCTAATCCAATGAGTACTGCAAGTTTGTATTGTGATGACATGATCACTCCTAATCAGCATGATGAACTTACATTATTTTTGGGGTGTGAAGAGTTATCAAGAAAAACCTCTTTGGTAGATATGGGTGCTTTTGATATGAATAGTGTCCTGCATGGTTGTCATCTTTATTGTGTTGATAATTGCCACACAAATACTTACATACAAAATATTATAAAAGATGAGGTTATACCAAAATATGACATGACTAATATGTGTTTTGGTCTTATTAATGAAAAGGAGGAATCCTCCAAAGTTTCTTCTATTGTCTCTAACAATGAACCAGGGTATATGGAGAAGCTTCCTTTCAATCCTCTCCCTCCTAAAGAGAAGAAGAGAAAGAAGAAGAGGAGTAAAAGGAGAGAGGAAACGGTATTTTTCCTTAAGCATGTTGCTCCTATTATAGTTTTTGATGAGTCTGAACTCGATGATGTTCCGATGCCTATTACCTACAGTAGTGATCATGATTGGGAAAAGCACACTACCTTTGATATTGAAAATCTCTTCGGTACCAATTCTGAAAATGATGATATTAATAATTGCTATACTATTAGTGCTATCCATGATCCTTCCAATGATGATACAAATGAACACACTTTGGAGGATAACTATTCTATTGTTTATGATGATACTATGCCTCCAATATATGATGATTGCAATGATGATTATGATATTTTCAGTCCACCTACTATTGAGGAGGAAATTAATTATGATTACAACATGCCTCCTATATTTGATGATTATGGTGATGAAAATAATAATGATAGCTATTTTGTTGAATTTGCTCCCACTACAATCAATAAGAATGACTATGTTTATGTGGGGAGTATTAATTCTTTTATGCATGTATCTCATGATAAGAATGTTTCTTGTGATAGTTATATTGTTAATTTTATTCATGTTGCTACTGAAAGTTATTATGAGAGAGGGAAACATGGGCTTATGTATGTCAACATTATTAAGTTTCCCCTCTTTATGTTGAAAGTCTTGAAGTTGCACTTGATTTGCTTTCCTATGATTGTTTCTTTGTGATTTCATGACTTGTTCCTTTACAAGATTCCTATGCATAGGAAGTGGGTTATACTTAAATGTGTTTTGAATTTGCTTCTTGATGCTCTCTTTTACTTCAATTCATATTTCTTATGTGAGCATCTTCTCAAACTATCAGGCCTAACTTAAAGGCATTGAAGAAAAGTACTTATTGGGAGATAACCCAAAAGTTTTAGATGAGTCTTGGAAGTTATTACTTCAGTAATAACCGCTCCTTATCCTTTTTATTTGCGTTTTGTGCCAAGAGTAACCTCTAATGGGAGAGAAGTAATGATCGGGAAAGTTGCTGTCCCGAAACAGATTTCTGTGCTTCATCGTAAAAATTCGTGTAAAATCTCTGTACGTACTTTTGAGGCGTGAATTTTTTGATTCTGATCCAGGTTCATATATAACTTTCGTTAGTTCAACACTTTTTGATTTGAGCAACAGAAGGTCTTCAAAAAAATTCGTCTTTACCTGCTGGTCTGTTTTGACAGATTTCTGCCATTTTCTGCATTTGCTTCTTGTTGGTTCCTTTTTGAGTTCTTTTGGGGAATTGAGATTTTTGAGGGAAGTGCTACAATAGCTAGTGTTTTAATGGAAGTTTTATTGGTGTTGTAACTGAACCTAAAGACTTATTATCTTGAGTGCACTAATGTTGCTAATAAAGATTGTGTGAAGTTTTGTATGAAGGAAAAATTTCAGGTGTATGGAAGGAATGAGTAATGAGATGAAGGATGGAATAAAGCTCAAGCTTGGGAATGCCACCCATGAAATATCCAAGAAGTACAAGCGGCAAAGCTTGGGGATGCCCAAGGCATCCCCCTCTTCATCAATAAAAATCCCAGGTTTCTTCCAAACGCTTCATTTTTATTGTTTCATGCACAGTTGTGTTGTTCTTGGAGCGTCTTCTTTTTCGTTTTCATTTTGGTTTTTTGTTTGCTTGGTTTGTTTAGTTTTCTGAATAAATTGGTTGTACCCCCTCTTTCATACTTTGGTTTTCAAATAGTTTGGTTTGGATTGGAAAAGAGTAGGAAAGTTCATGCTTAAGTGGTGAAGAGAGATTGATTTTGACTGTGACCTATGCTTTGTCATGCCATGCTCGATATTGTTTTGGCTTTATGCTTAGTATTCTTTGCTGTAGCATGACTTGTTATAAACAATTGAGATTGCTTAATGTGCCTTTGAAGAATCATGCGTTGTTTTAGCATATTAAAGCATAGTATTGTGGTATTCTCCTTTGATGCTTTATTTGGGTTGACTTGGCGCATGCTCACACCATGTTATGACTATCCTTGGTCACCATAAGCCTTTATGATCGTTTAGTTTTCAACTTATAGTATCACTTTATGCTTTGATCAATGATTTTTTGTCGCTCTGCATGATTATGGCCATTATTGCTCTCTTAGTTTGTCGCTCCCAGTCTTTTGCTAGCCTCCACAACCAAGTATGAGTTCCACTCATGCATCCAACTCCCTAAACCAAGTTATTCCAAAGAGTCCACCATACCTACCTACTAGCATATGCTATTCCAAGTACATTCATGTTTTTGTTTACCTTCCGAATTAAACTTGTTATGAGAAAACTAGTGATTAAAGCTCTCATGAACTTGATGGCACACTTTACTTTTCTTGCCCTTAATAAACTTGAACCATTGTGTCGTCTATGTTGTATATGCTTGCACTTATTTGTTGGGGATTAGCAGGACCATGCTGTCATGGGGAACGCTTTCAACATTGCACTGGTACTTTGTACCTAGTTGATATCATGCTCTTTTGTCTATGGATGTCGTCGGTGTGAAATGAAAGGGGAGCTTGTAAGTCCATGGAGTTATGTATGTGTGTTAGAGAAGCGCCTGGGCCGCCGGTCTAATCCATGCTGACATGGTGGAAACCTGCAGCGTAACCATAATGAGCTGTCTATGAAGCATTCTTCTTATAAAAAAAGAGTCCGATATTGAGAAAAAAAAGAGATTATGAAAAGAGGAAAGAGAGAAAAAAGCACCATATTCCCATGGTAAATAAGAAGATTGCTGAGATGCTCGTTGTCTGCTTGTCTTGTCATTTTGATATGGGGATTCTTCCGTATCATCGGGCAAGGGGTACCCCATTGGCGGTTCTCTATGATACACATGTACTTACGATGACAAGAACTTACCGGTGATTAAACTTGAGTAGCATGAGGAACGGCCCTCGTATTCAAGGGACATGAGATTTCCAACTTATACTTCATCAAGCATATACACCATAGTTTGTTCACTTTAACCTTAATCACTTCAAGATGCTTATGATAGGGGCAATGAGAGCTGAAAGCTATTAAGTACCATAATTTTTGGAAGCTCTTTATGAGACTTGAATCTCTACTTCCTTCTATGACGGCCTTTCTTTCACTTTTATATTGAGTCTCCACCTTCTATCTTTATGCACCTACTTTGAGAGCATAGTGGCCATTCTTAGTTCTATGTGCATTGTCCCAAGACTTGCTGATCGATGCATAGCTTTGATATTGCTTGTTCTAAACTATTTGTATCTAGTCACTCTTATGAACTTTGAAGGTGTCCTTTGCATTTATGTTTGCTACTCTATGAGGGACAAGCTGAATGCCATTATGCTATGTTTTCTTTATGTGAAACAAACAAACGTCCTGCAAAGCATTGTTATGCATTAATCTTTTGTTTGTGCCTTTTCATGTTGCAACATAGTTGCTTTGCCTTATTGCTAGAACTTTGTCTTTCATGTTATGATTGAAGTACTATGATCCCAGCTTTGAATGTTTTACAAATACTATGATCAAGTTTATGATGGTGCATGTCACCTCAAAAATTATTCTTTCTTTTTTTCACTTACCTACTCGAGGACGAGCAGGAGTTAAGCTTGGGGATGTTGATACATTGCAAATGTATCTGTAATTTTTGATGTTCCATGCTTGGTTTTATCTATTTTCTTGTGTTTTGTCCCCACTTTGGAGTACTTTTCATATGATTTCTTGTACTAACCTATTAACAAGAGCCACAGTGCCAGTTGCCTGTTTTCTGCTGTTTTTGGTTCCAGGAAAGTCAGAAAATGAATATTCTCGGAATTGGACCGGACAAAAGCCAAAGTTGTTATTTTCCCGGAAGACTCACGGAGCCAAAAGGAGAGCCGGAGAGGGGCCACAGGGTGGCCACACCATCCCTAGGCCGCGCCAGGGAATGGTGTGGGCCCCTTGGCCGGCCACCGACCTTGCCCTCTTTCGCCTATATATCTCCCCCGAGGCAAAAACCCTAAATCGTCAATCAGAAATCCACGAAAAGTTCCACAACACCACTGCCACCGAAGGGGAGATTCGGGGGACAGAAAGTCTCTATTTCGGCACCCTGCCGGGACGGGGAAGTGCCCCCGGAACCATCTCCATCACCATTGCTGATTCCCATGATGAGGAGGGAGTAGTTCTATCTCGAGGCTAAGGGTTCTACCGGTAGCTATGTGTTCATCTCTCTCTCTATGCATGATCTCATTGAGATCATGAGCTTGTAATCTATAGATCTACCTTGCTACTCAAGTGCTTTAATAGATCTCTGCTCTCCCCATGTGTGTGAAAGTGACAGCGTGCACACCATGGTGGCACTTAGGCTAGAGATTACAAATACTTGTTATGAGTTATATTTGGAGTTGGATGTCTCTATGAAATTGTGGTATTTGTTGGACTCATCTAGTACTCAAGGTGATAGTGTGGGGTTTTCTAGATGGGAAAGATGAACTTTGAGGTGTGCTGTTATAGCCCTACCATCGATTAGAGTGTCCAACCGGAGAGTAGTTCAGTGTAGTATCATAAATAAGAATATATTTATATGAGAGTGTTCACTAGTGAAAGTATGATCCCTAGGCCTTGTTTCTAAGCATTGAAACACCATTTGCTATTAGATCTGTTACATGTTTGCTTGCTTCCATCTGTATTTCAGTTTTACTTTAGTCTTTTCCATGCCATCAAGTTATTTTCTATCACCATTACCACTTATAATTACCCGTACCACTTGTATTTCACTATCTCTTCGCCGAACTAGTGCACCTATACACCTGACAAGTGTATTGGGTGTGTTGGGGACACAAGAGACTCCTTGTATCTTGATTGCAGGGTTGCTTGAGAGGGGATACCTTTGACCACTTCCTCCCTGAGTTCGATAAACCTTGGGTGATCCACTTAAGGGAAAACTTGCTGCTGTTCTACAAACCTCTGCACTTGGAGGCCCAACAACTGTCTACAAGAATAGAAGTGCGTAGACATCATTGCCCTTCACTTGTGTGGCTTGAATAATAACATGAAACCAAATTCCACTAAGGACTACTGAACCCTGCAACGAACTTCAAAAAACCAAAGAAGAACAACAAATATTTTGGTGTTTTTGATTTTTTTTAAAGGCAAGAGCAAAAAGGAAGAACGCGCAAAGCAAAATCTTTTTGGGTTTTTTGAATAGTTCAAACAAAGCAAAAAGGAAGAAGCAAACCAAGGCAAAAAGAAAAGGAAGCAAACAAAGAGGAACAACAAAAATATTTTTGGTATTTTTGTGTTTTAGAAAGCAAAAGTAAAGAAAGAACAAAAACTAAAAAGAGAACGAAACATGGATATACAAAGTACCGACTAAACATGATATGTAGATGAGTGTGATGTCGGTGTACCACCCCCTAGCTTAGGCGTTTGGCCTAAGTGGGTATCAACCCCAACACGGGTAAGGGTTCCAAGCAGGCGGGTCATCGTAAGAATGATCGTGGTTAGGCCCTTGGGAAGAAGAAGCTCCCCAATCATAGGCATGCTGCTGATACGAAGACTCCCCCTCATTCGAGGGCTGGACCCAATCATCTGTAACCTCCCTTCCAGTCTCCTGCTCCTGTTGGGAGAGCTCTTCCAGGTATGCATCGAGTTCTTCCTCGATGAGTGACCATCCTACCCTGGTATCAAGGTTAAACAAAACAGGTGCAGGCAAAAGAACAACTCGCTCGGACTTACTCCTTCTCCAACCAGCCTTGAGAAAGGTTATTTCATAAGACAACTCACTCAAATTAGTCCAAGAAGAAACAAATTTATGTTGTATCATGGAATTAAGGTCAAGTCTCTCTATGGGAAACTGTAGGTCTATATGATGCGGCACTACACCATGCAAAGCTAATAAACGAGAGGCGATGAGGCCTCCACAAATTCCATCTTTCTTGCGGTTAGCAGCAAGATGGAAAGCTATCAAGGCACCCAAATTGTAAGTCCTATCTCGTTTTAAAGCAGCTGAGATGAATGCTAGATCATATGAGGATAACTTATTAGCAGTTTTCCTAGCGAGAACACACTTGGCAATAAAGTAAGCAAAGTAGCGAATAGACGGGAGATGAATATTACGAATTTTCCCACTCTCCTTTGAGAAGCTTCTCCCTTGACAAATCTTCACATACAAGTCCATGAGTGGTGCAGGTCGCTCTTTAATCTTTTCGCACGATCCCCACTGGGGTACTTTAATAGCCGCACAAAAGTCATCAAAAGGAAGGTTGACAGCTATATTGTAAATTTTGTAGTGAACCATGGGGTTAGGCAAAGAGCAACTAAATCAAAAGTCCTGCACCACAAACATAGTTAGTTTCACAAATTGGTAAGGTTCATCTCCCACAAAATGCTCCAATCCTGCATTAGCAATTAAAGTATGGAAGTCCTGAGAAATCCCTGCAGCCTCATGAATTCGGGGCATGGATAGATGGAAGGAAAAACTTCCTCCTCTCGGTGAACCTTCATAACCTCAGGCACCCTTAGTTCATGTTGGTTGAGCTAGTGTTCATTCATCTTATTTTCTGAAATTTAGGACAACCATCATACAAGTGATTGCAAAGTAATTACATAATGAAGGGAACTACTCATAGGGACTTGTAAGAGGCCTAAGCATGCATCAAAACAATTTCTCTAAGCATTGAACAAGCTTACAAGCTCTCATAACCTGTCACCTACAACAACAAAATACTCAAGATATAAACCACTAAACACAAATCTACTTGGACAAGCGGAGGGGTCACATACCGGAGAACAAATGCTCCAAATTTCAGCAGCAAAGATGGGCTGAGCAAGGAGATCAAAAAATCATGGACAAGAACAGCAAGAATGCGATTTCGAGCAATGAGTTAGTGTTTTCTCGGGAGAGAGAAGGCAGTGGCAAGTGAGAGAGTGAGTGGAGGTCCAGGGGTGACCCACACCATGGCCAGGCGCGCCCCTGGGGTGGCCGCGCAACCAGGTGGTGTGCCTGCCTAGTGGCCCCCCTGGTACTCTCCAGGCACTTCTCTGCCCCTTTTTCACGTAAAAATTTAATATGAATTTTCTAGAATTTTTTGAGACACTTTATTTTTTAGCAGTTTTCAGGTATTGATGACTGATTTTTCTGACAGAAAGATGTTTTTGGAAAGATGCAAAAGCAAAACAAAAATAAAACTTCAGAAGTACTAAGACACTCTAATATGCAAGCAACTAGCAACAGAAAAGTAAACTAAGCGAAAGCAAAAACAAAAATGGATAAAATAAAAGTAAGCGAAGGTAATCATGGTGAAAACATTGTTTTGTTCATTAAAATCCCTTTGTTAACAAGGTTGATCAGGTCTTGTTACCAAAACAATTTATATGAAACAAAACTTTGTATTCCACTAATGATTATGTTACCTCAACCTTGATAGCAATGGTCCCAATCATAATAGTTTCATATTTTTCTCGTGGTATGGGACAATATATTTCTCCAACTTGGATGCCCTCAACATGTTCAATTGAATTTAAACCATAAGTCCAATCAATCTTCTTGGGGAAATAGACAGTATGCTCCTTGTCATTAACATTAAAAGTCACCTTTCTTTGATTACAATTAATAATAGCTCCTGCAGTATTAAGAAAAGGTCTCCCAAGAATAATAGACATATTGTCATCTTCAGGCATTTCAAGCACAACAAAGTCAGTTAATATCAGGCAATTATGAGCCACTTGAATAGGTACATCCTCACATATAACAACAGGATTGGTGATAGATTTATCAGCCATTTGCAAAGATATATCAGTCGGTATTAGTTTTTCCAATTAAAATCTCTTGTAGAGAGAAAAAGGCATAACACTAACTCCTGCTCCTAAATCACACAAAGCAGTTCTAACATAACTATTTTTAATAGAGCATGGAATAGTTGGAATCCTGGGTCTCCAAGTTTCTTTGGAACCTTACCATTAAAGGAATAATTAGCAAGCAAAGTAGAAATTTCTTCATTAGGGATCTTCCTTTTATTAGAGACAATATCCTTCATATACTTTGAATAAGCAGGCAATTTAATAGCATCAGCCAAAGGTATTTGGAAAAATAAAGGTTTCATCCACTCATAGAACTTGTTATAGTGTTCATCTTCCTTTGACTTGTGTTTCTTATCAGGGAAAGGCATAGGTTTTTGGACCCAAGGCTCTCTTTCACTACCATGGTTCTTAGCAACAAAATATTCTTTAGTGTATTTAGTATTCTTAGTGTGCCTTTTAGGTTCTTCTTCAACTTTTTCTTGATGAGGAGCATCATTTTCTTCATTACCACTTTCAGTTTCAGCATCAGAGACAGATATACTATTACGATTTTCAGCAGGTTCAGAAGGTTCTACAATAGTTTTATGTTTATTTTTCCTTTTATTAGGATTAGTACCACTATTTTCAGTTTGTTGAGAATCCTGCTCAATTCTTTTAGGATGCCCCTCAGGATATAGAGGATCCTGGGTAGCACCACCACTTCTAGTTCTAATTTCATAAGCATGTTTTTCTTTAGAAGCATTAACTAGCAAGTCTTTTTGTACTTTAATAAGCTGATCAATTTGAGTTTGAACCATTTGAAAATGTTTAACAAGCATTTTAATGTCATTAGATGTTCTTTCCACAATATCGTTTAACTCAATAATAGCTCTAGAGTTTTCCATTAAATCATTTTGCACCCTTTTATTAAAATTATCTTGCTTAACAATAAAAATATCAAATTCTTCTAAGCATTGATCAGGAGGT
Organism: Avena insularis; assembly: GCA_023614405.1. Lineage (NCBI taxonomy): Eukaryota > Viridiplantae > Streptophyta > Magnoliopsida > Poales > Poaceae > Avena > Avena insularis. The sequence continues at coordinate 255,376,873 of CM042690.1, read as the reverse complement.
TTAGAGTAAGGAGTATCACCTTCATCAAAATGTTGGAGAGAGTGTACCTCAATAGTGGATGAGTGGGGGATTGGCTTACATAATTCTTCTATAGGAGGTAAATTCTTCACATCTTCAGCTTTAATACCCTTCTCCTTAAGACATTTCTTAGCTTCCTTCATCACTTCATCATTTAGTTCAATAACTCCCCTCTTCTTTGATGTTGGTATAGGTGTTGGCTCAGGCACAGTTAAATCACGTGTAGTTGTCTTAGGTATAGTTGGTTCAGGAGGATTCCAATCTTCATAATTCTTGCTTATTTTAGCCATTAATTCCCCAGCTTCTTTAGGAGTTCTATTCCTGAAAACACAATTAGCACAACTATCCAGGTATGTCCTAGATTCTTCAGTTAGTCAATTATAATATATATCAAGAAGCTCATTTTTTAGGTAATGGACATCCAGCCTGTGCATGAATCAAAGCACAAAACCTTGCCCATGATTCAGGCAATATCTCTTTTTCTCCCTGTTTAAAATCAAAAAGTTCCTGCAAAATAGCATGTCTAGCACTAGGAGGGAAATATTTCTGAAGGAAGGTACTAATCAAGCAATCAGGGTTGTCAATAGATCTAGGAGGTAAATTATTAAACCAAGTTTTAGCTTCTCCTTCTAGTGAAAAAGGGAAAATTTTAGCAACAAAGTAGGTGCACATCTTAATATCATCAAAAAATAAACCACCCATGGTAGAAAGCTCAGTCATATGTGCTACATCACTTTCATTCCTAGTCCCACAAAAAGGTTCTTTCTCAACAATGGTTATGTAAGATAAATCAAGAGAGAAATCATAATCCTTATATTTAATGTTTATGGGAGATGTAGCAAACTTATCATTAGGAGATAATTTGGGTTTTATAGTATGCCTCTCAAGGAGACTCTTAATAGCACTCCTATCATGGGTGTTTTGACATTCTTTAATAAATTCATCGGTCATCTCTATATATATGTCTTCAATATCATAGCTCTCTCTAGACTCAGGTGAACTACCAAGTGTAGTAGTGTCTTCATTAGGAGTTTTAGTATTTCCAGCTATAGTTCTAACAATCGTAGCATCTAGGAAATGACCTAATGAACCACTTTGATCAAGCACAGTAGAAGAAGCATCATAAGTATCATAAGTTTCAGATTCGGCAGTAGTAGCAGTATGTGTAGCATGTGTGTGTGGTGGTGTAAGGAACTTACTCATAACAGTTGGTGAATCAAGAGCAACAAAGGTGTTCAAAACTGTACCTCTCCGTGTAGTGGATGGTAATATAGGAACTTTTACATCACGATATTTACCCATGATGAATGGATGGCAGCGAACAATAGTGATTCCAAGTGAACTTGATAAATAGAGCTATGCTCCTCGGCAACGGCGCCAGAAAATAGTCTTGATGACCCACAAGTATAGGGGGTGTATCGCAGTATTTTCGAGGGAAGTGAAACCCAATTTATTGATTCGACACAAGGGGAGCCAAAGAATATTTATAAGTCTTAACAACTGAGTTGTCAATTCAGCTGCACTTGGAAACAATCTTGGTCACTGCAGTTTATCAGTAGCAACAGTTTTGTAGTAGCAATAGCAAAGTAATAGCAGTAGTAAAAGTAAAGACAGTAGCAGTAAACAGTAGGATTAAAGCACGGTAGGCATAGGGATGGATGGAAGGGAGTTGCATGGACAAGACAATTGATATAGCAATCAAGACGTAGGGCATTTACAGATAAATAAGATAAAGCATCCAAGTACTAAATAATCATAGGCATGTATTCCATATATAGTCATACATGCTCACAATGAGAACTTGCACAACATCTTTTGTCCTGCCAGCCCGTTTGCAGCGGGGCCTCAAGGGAACTACTGGCAATTAAGGTGCTCCTTTTAATAGAGCACCGAAGCAAAGCATTAACACTCCATGAACACATGTGATCCTCACATCAAAGCCATTCCCTCCGGTTATCCCGATTGCTGTCACTTCGGGGCCTTTGGTTCCGGAAAACAATATGTGTATACAACTTGCAGCTAAGACCATAAACAATACTATCATAATGAATCAATACATGTTCAGATCTGAAATCATGGCACTCGGGCCCTAGTGACAAGCATTAAGCATAACAAGTTGCAACAAAGTCAAAAAGCACTAATAATAGATACTAGGCACTATGCCCTAACAATCCAATGCTATTACATGAACAATATCATCCAATCCCTACCATCCCCATAGCCTACAGCAGGGGATTACTCACTCATGGATGGGGAAACATGGATGGTCGGTGGAGAAGCGATGGTGATGATGATGGCGATGATCTCCTCCAATTTCCCGTCCCGGCAGGGTGCTAGAACGGAGTTTCTGGTTCCGTTTCACGGAATCTGGTGGTGGTGACGCAGCAGAACTCTTTCTGGAAAAATGTCAAACCTCCCTTGGTTTTTAGGTCAAGAGGCAACTTATAGGTGAAGAGGGAGGCCGAGGAGGTGACCGAGGCGGCCACACCACCCCCAGGCATGGCCTGGCCTGGCCCGCACGACCAGGTGTTGTGGGCCCCTCGTGGCCCTCCTCCGTCTCATCTTATGGCTCCGTGAGTCTTCTGGTGAAATAGGTGGCATATTTTTCGAGATTTTTCCTGATAGTTGATTTTCTGCACAAAAACTAGACTCCAAGGTAATTCTGCGGAAAACAGCGTCAGTCCGTGTTAGTTGTATCCAAATCACAGAAGTTTAGAGGAAAAACAATAGCAAAAATGTTCGGGAAAATAGATACGTTTTGGACGTATCAATGTCCAGCAGCCCCTCACAGATAGTCTAGACACCAAAATCATGGGGAACTAAGGGGTCCCACCCATGCTGAGCTACGCAAGGACACCAACCACACGAGATGGCCATCCGTCCATGCGAAAGGAAGAAGATCCCGCTGACTTCTCCGTCCCATTCCAAATCTTATGGTTAACGCGTAATATACGGTTCTAGAATCACTGGCGACATTGGTTGTTAATTCCTAGATATTATGTTCCTTTACCACTAGAACTGTATGAGTAGATTATTACCATTTTTAAATATTACATAATCATATTATTATGAGAATAGTATTTTCTAACCTTTTTGAAATGTAGGTGATGACAACATTTGAGTTACAAACATTTGATAGAAAATAACCAAAGGACATGAGCAAGTGTGAACTTGCCTTTTGTGATTGCAAGATAATGCATTCACAATCTTCAGGACACTAGATTTTATAAAATTCACAGCCAAAGTTCCATCCTGACTGGTGACAGGCATTCCTTCGATCCATTTAGTAAATTTTTCAACTTCTACAAGCAGAAAGACATGTCCTCCTCGAGATGATTTGTGAAGTCTACCCACCATATCGAGTCCCCACTGAGCGAAGGGCCATGCAAGAGGTATAGGATTTAACTCAGTGATGGGTGCACCAGGTTTTGTTGCAAATCACTGATAGGCATCACATGTTCTAACTATATCTTTTGCATCTTGTACTAGTGTAAACCAGTAGAATCCTGCCCTGAATGCTTTGGCGGCAATTGCTCGGCTGCTAGCATGATGGCCACATACTCCTTCATGTATATCTTTGAGTATAACCTTTCCTTCGTCGGGTGTGACACATCATTGTAGCACACCCAAAATGCTTATTTTATATAATTCCCCTTTGACGATTCTGAAGGCTTTTGATCTACGAGTGATTTGCCGAGCCTCTATCATATCTTCGGGTAGCTCTCCTGTAGTCATATATGCTATGTATGGTTGCATCCATGTAGGCTCTATTATCATAACCTCATCAACTTCTGGTTCTTCTTCTTGAATTTCTGTTGTACTTGTGCTAGTTGGTGAAGCCCCTAAATCCTTTCATGGCTTAATCTTTTTCCCTATTTTGGGTGCTATAAACTCAGAAACTGTCTTGGACTTCATAGACCGTTCGGTTATTTCCTCCCAAAAAACCCTGGGTGGTACTGGTAGGCACAGGGACCCGATGTTTGCTAGATTGTTGGCTTCTTCATTGCTTGCTATTCCTATGTGCGATAATTTGCCATTAAATTGAGCCTCCATAATGCTATATAGATCTCGGTAAACAATCATGTTATCACTGACAACATCGCATTTGTTCATTGCTTCTGTGCTACAAGATTGGAATCACCAAATATCTTGAGCCGAGTTGCACCACAAGCTTTAGCCATACGCATACCGTGCAACAAGGCCTCATACTCAGCTTCATTGTTTGACGTGTTTGCGAAACTCATCGGAAGTATATATCACATTTTGTCGCCTTGTGGTGATACTAATATAACTCCTGCCCCTGCTCCTCCCGTTCTTTTCGATCCATCAAAGTACATTGTCCATGCACTAGATAGGTCAGGTGGTCCCGTGCATTGTAGTTTAGTCCATTCAGTGATAATTAGGCAGAACTTGTGATTTAATTGCTTTACGCTTCTCGTATGTGATATCTTGAGGCTAAAGCTCAATGCCCCCATAGAGAGACATGCCCAGTTGCTTCGGGATTATTGAGGATATTGGAGAAAGGTGCTTCATTGACCACTATGATCGGATGTTCCAAAAAATAATGGCGTAACTTTCATGTTGTCATAAATACTCCATATGCTATTTTTTGATAATGCGGGTACCTTTTCTTGGATGGCAAGAGAACTTCACTCAGGAAATAAACCGGCCTCTGAACCCCATGGGTCTTCCCTTCTTCTGGTCGCTCTAGGACCAGGACCGTGTTGACCACCTGATTTGTGGTGGCAATGTAAAGAAGTAGTGGCTCCTTCTCACGGGGAGACACGACAACAGGAGATGTCAAAAGTGTCCTTTTGAGATCCTCGAAGGCATGCTGAGCTTCTTCCGTCCATTCAAATTTGTCAGATTTTTTTATAAGGGTGTAGAATGGTAGTGCTTTTTCTCCTAAATGAGCAATGAAACGACTGAGTGTTGCGACCCACCTAGCCAGCTGCTGAACACCCTGAAGATTTGTTGGTTTTTTCATTGTTAGAATCGCCTGTATTTTTTCTGGATTGGCTTCAATTCCTCTTGCTAATACAAGGTATCCGAGGAGTTGCCCTGCTGGGACTCCAAAGGATCACTTCGTTGGGATCAGTTTGATATAGAATTTATCGAGGTCCTCGAATGTTTCTTTGAGATCTTTGATAAGTTAAGACCCTTGCTTTGTTGTAACTATGACATCGTCAATATATACTTGTACGGTTGTGCCGATTTGATTTCCTAGGCAACTTTGCATCATCCGCTGATATGTTGCCCCGACGTTTTTGAGGCCAAAGGGCATTGTTGTATAGCAGAATACGCCATAGGGCGTGATAGATGTTGTATTCTCCTAATCTTCCTCCTTCATCCATATTTGGTGGTATCCTAAATATGCATCTAGGAAGGAAAGAAGTTCGCACCCCGCGTTTGCATCGATTATTTGATCAATTCATGGCAGTGGGAAGTGATCCTTTGGACAATGTTTGTTCAGTGCAATGAAGTCGATACACATCCGCAACTCTTTTCTATTTTTCTTTGGGATGCATACTGGGTTTGCAACCCATTCTGCTTTCTTTAATTCTTTAATGAATTTGGCATCAGTAAGGCAATGGAGTTCTTTTCCAACGGCCTTATGTTTTGGCTTTGTGAAGCGACGAAGCGGCTATTTCACTAGCTTCGCCTTTGGATCTAAGTTTAATGTGTGCTCAGCGAGTTCCCTGGGAATTCCCGGCATGTCAGAAGGTAGCCATGCGAAAATCTCCCAGTGCTCATGGAGGAACTCGATGAGTGCGCTTTCCTATGCGAGGCCAAGATTGGAAACCACAAATTTTGTTTTCTTTGGGTCACTAGGGTGGATCAATCTTCCTTTGTGTCTTTCGCGGTGTCAAAGGCCTGGTCGGGATTGACACGCGCTATTGCTAGCATTTCTGCGGCTGCTGATATTTTTAGCTGCTCAAACTCGGTTGCCATTCCGAAGGATTCAATTTTTTGTTAAACTCCCGATCGCAGTTGTCGGATTGTGTGAAGCTTCCCTTGACTGTGATGATTCCATTTGGTGCCAGCATTTTCATAACTAGGTATGCATAATGCGGAACTGCCATGAATCGCGCAAAAGCTGGGCATCCTAGGATCGCGTGATATTGTGATGGTTAGTCCATGACTTCGAATTCGAGTTTTTTTCGCCTGAAATTTTCTTTGGATCCAAAAACAATGTCAAGAAAAATTTTACCGAGAGGAATTTTGGCTTTACCTGGTACTATGCCGTGGAAGGATGTTTCTGTTGGCGCTAGATTTACCAAAGAGTAGTTCATTGCTCTCAGTGTTTTGGCGTAGATCAAGTTTATGCTGCTTCCCGCATCCATGAAAACTTTGCTCATGTTGAATCCTCCCACTTGTGCTTCAACTATCAAGGCCGAATGACCCAGTCTTGGTACTCGTATTGGGTGATCGGCTCTGCTAAATGTGATTTCCTGTTTGGACCAATGAAGATACTCGGGTGTGTCTGGTGGGGAAGTCTTGGCCATGTTTACTTGTCTTGTAATTAGCTTTTGGATCCTGTTGGATGGACGACCTTTCTGAATCATTGACATTGCTCCCTTTGCTCTAGGGTATTCATTTCCAGGTGTGGTGGTGTATCCTTGGTTTGCTGCTTCGGTTGCCTTTGCGTCACATAGCTATTGCATCTTTAGGAATGTTCGACAGTCTTTCATGAGATGATTTGATCGTCTTTTGCCTGCTGAGTCGACATAAAAGTGCATATTGCAGGGTCCTTCCGGCATTTGCATTGCGGACATGGGTGGTTCTCGAGCTCTTGGCTGGTACCGCTGCGTTGATTGGCCACCTCCGACGTCATCCCTGCTGGTGTGGTGCCTGTTATTGTAGTCGTCGTTCCTGTGATTACCTTCTCCAAAAAAAATGGTTGCAACATAGCTTGGTCCCACGTTTCCGTTGTTGTTCCTCCATCTTCTGTCGTTGCTACGTTTGCCCTATCTTCTTCGGGTGAACGCGTTTTTTTGTTATGCAGCACGTCCTCTCCATCAGCCCAGTGGTTTGCTATGTCCATTAACTGTGAGACTATTTTGGGTTTGACCCGTCCTAGCTCTTCTACAAATTCTCGGCGGCAGAGGATGTCATTAAAGGCGCCAATGGCCCTTTCGTCTGATATGGTTTTGGATGAGTTCTTGATAATGTTCCATCATGGAATAAAAGCTCCTATTGATTCTCCATGCTTCTGTTTGCACGCCCGTAACTGCTCCAGAGATGCGGGTCGTTTGAATGTGGAGTGGAAGTGTCGGATGAATTTGTCTTCAAGATCGTTCCAGCTACTAATTGAATCTCTGGGTAGTTGTCTTAGCCATGATCATGCGGCACCCGTCAGGTGCAGCTGCAAGCTTTGCATCGCTGTGGCTGTGGATCCGCCCTGTAATTTGATGGTGGCCAAGTAATCTGTTAGCCATGCTTCGGGTTCCTGCAGTCCATCGTACTTTTGGCGGTCATGCGGGAGTTTGAAGTCCTTTGGCACGGAAGCTTTGCGAATCCATTGGGTAAAATAGCTAGCCCCACATAACTCACGGTCATCTTCACTGTTGTCGTTTCAGTATCTTCGGCTGCGGCTCTCATCCCTTGATCTGTCATTCATGTGCTGTGTGTTATCGTTTCTTGTGTTGTTCTGTGGTTCGGGTCCTGAGAAGTGCACTTGATGTGGTGATCGTGATCGTCGGGTGTGCCCCACCTGCCGAGGGCTATGTGGGGATCTGTCGGGTTGGTGTGTGATTCCTTGTTCTGCTTGTGCAAGAGATGCTCCCACCATGCCGAGGTTCATTAAATCCAAAAGATGAATAGCCGCACGGGGAACGTCGGGTGCAGGTTGAGTTGTGATTAGGTATGTTTGCACTGCCATGATTTCTGCCTGGGCTGTTTTTGCTTTGATGTTTCCTGCCTGATCTACTGACATGAATGATAGATCGAGGTCTCGAATTAGCTCGTTTCTTTCAGCTTCGGAGATGTTATCAATACCTATGTCATCACAAAAAGAGAGAATTTCTTAGGATGCAAAGGCAACTCGGCGAAAGAAAAAAGCTAGCCGATGAATCCAGCCTAAGACAGACACAACTAAGCTCTACCAGAGCATCAGGAAGCGTAACATCGTGTGTGGCATCGGATGTCATTGGGACTGCACCCGAGTTTGATTCCCTTGCCTTTTGCCATGCTACGGCTGGTAATCGAAGAGTTCGCCTCTTGCCTCCACGTGGTCCGCTCCTCCTATGGTTATGCGGTTTTCTGTTGGGCCTCCCTTGTTTCCGTGATTCCCTTCGTTGCTGTGATTTCCTGCATTATCATCTGATAGATTATCATCGGGGTTAAGAATAGGGTTACTATTAGAGTCGCGCTGTGTCGAGGGTTCTTTGTTGATCATGTACACTTGGTGGCGTGTTTTGTATGACCTAGGGGTGTCGTTGTTAGATCCAAAGGCGACACTGTTAGTGAAATCCAACGGTTCTTGTTCTAGGTAGATTTCAGCCTTCCTGATTCTGAAGTCGGTAGTTTCTTTGTTTCTTAGGGTTCGACATTTTCTGAGCTTGATCTGTGCGGCATGTTGATGACTGCAGATGCACAGATCGTTTGTAGCTAGTTTCGAAATAAAGATATCGATCCCACAGGGATCAGGAGTCTGAAGTCTAATAACTCTTGAAATAAATATTACGATAGAAATGCTAGATGAAGTTCTAAGTGACAAGATAAAATGCAAGTATTGTGTAAAAAAGTGTTTTTGGGTTTTGGGTATAAGAGCAATAAAGTAAAGTAAAACAACTGAGTACAGAAAGTAAGTATCACGTATGTAAGAGAGATTAGAACTCCGGTAGGGAAAAAGCGTTCTCAGGGAGTAGCGGATACACCACCAGTATTGTAAAGATCTAAGATAAAGATTATCATCATGAACATTCTCAACTATGTATGTGTGGGAGGAACTCCGTATTTGGATGAATAGGCAGCAACCGCTGCTCACATCATCCTCATAACCACAACAGTCAGCAATCGACATCAATCGAATTATTGCGCTATTAAGGGACGTAATCCCGTAGGATGTATCCCATGGCATGGATAGTGTTCTATGAGTTTCCTTGGTTTGCCAAGTTGATAAGTAAGGGGTGCCAACGGTTTTATAGTCACTGTAAGTGCTAGCACGCCTCCATCTACCAACAAGTAGTGTTGAGGGCAAACCTCTAGGGTGGCCCGATCTTTCACGATTCCCTTTCAAATCGAGGGTGGAGTGCGGGGAAGGAGGGAAGGATGAACACGACGAACACACACACGCAAGACCACAATAAACACCAATAGCTCACACCGGCGGTGACCAGTCCGGCGCAATCCCTAGGATCAGCGTCGGGCGGAGGACTCTCTCTCGAACCGGTACGGCGAGATGGGAGACTCGGTGAGATCTTGACGTCTAGGCAAAGGGACACCGATGCCTAGGCCTTGTACAACGCGGAGGCACGATGCAAACTCCAACGAGATTTGGGGATATTGGTGCTCCTTAGTCAAGGAGCATGAGGCAAGAATTAGATAGATCCACAAAGGGGTTTCCACTAATTCCAATATCAAGCCTAGGGTTTACAATGGAGGTGGGGGTCTATATATAGGCCAGCCACAAGTTCAGGGGTACTTCAGGCATTAAAGTAGAGTTCTGGATGAAGTAGAGGGGTACATGGGCCATAGGGCCCAGCTAGGCTCGCAGGCCCATCGCTTGGGCCGGACAGTCCGGGTCGGCACGGCCGGACAGTCCGGGGTGACCGGACACTCCGGGTGGTGTCCGGAGAGTGTCCGATTTGACCTTCTGAATGTCCACGCCAGGTCCGGGCTCGGGCAGGCCGGACACTCCAGCTGAGTCACGCCGGACACTCCGGTTGCGCCGGACACTCCAGTTGGATTCGAGCGGACACTCCGGCTCAGGTAGCTTCAGCTCAGGTGCAGCTTCAGGGCTCGTGGGTCGACGCGGCAGGGGCTCGTACCTGATGATGCACAAAGTAGTGGTATGAAGTAGCACGCCATCCAAGGAGGTATCAAATTGGCACGAAGAGAGGAGCGAGTTCACCTTAGATTGGAGGAGTTTGGCTCGGGCACAAGTCATGGGTCCACTTGGGGGACTTGTTGGTGTAGATGTAGAAGCGTCCGTAGGACGGGATGCATCAAGTAGTTTACTCCATCAGTTCCGAGGCTTCGGTTGACAACTTCGGTTTGTCCATCAGTTTGAGGATGTGATGCGGATGAGAAGAGGAGCTTGACGCCGAGCTTGGCCATGAGGGTCTTCCATAAGTAGCTCATGAATTTGACGTCGCAGTCGGAGAAGATTGTCCTTGGCACACCATGAAGACGGACGATTTCCCTAAAAAACAAATTTGCGACATGTGAAGCATCATCGGTCTTATGGCACGGTATGAAGTGTGCCATCTTGGAAAAACGATCCACAACAACAAATATAGAATCATGACCATGCTTAGATCTAGGCAATCCTAACACGAAATCCATGCTAATGTCGGACCAAGGTGTATGAGGAATAGGCAATGGCATATAAAGACCATAGGGATTAGCTTGCGACTTAGCTTGAACACATGTCGTGCATCGTTGAACGTAGCGCTCCACGTCACGCTTCATCTTGGGCCAAAAGTAGTGATTGGAGAGCATGTCCGATGTCTTGTCGCGACCAAAGTGACCCATAAGGCCTCCACCATGAGATTCTTGGAGAAGCAAAAGTTGAAGCGACGACTTCGGAATGCATAGCTTGTTTTGTTTAAAAAGAAAGACCTTATGCAAATAGAAATCATCAACTCCCTTGTCATTGGAGCACTTTGCGAAAATTGGTTCAAAGAATGGGTCAGAAGCATACAAAGATTTTATTTCCTCAAGACCCAACACGTTGATTTCATGTCTCGTAAGAAGGCTTGTATGTTTGCGAGACAATGCGTCCGCAACTACATTATCTTTGCCCTTCTTATACTTGACAATGTACGGAAAAGACTCCATGAACTCAACCCACTTAGCGTGTCTCTTGCTCAAGTTAGCTTGGCCTTTGAGATATTTCAACGACTCATGGTCGGAATGTATGACAAATTCCTTAGGCCAAAGGTAGTGTTGCCAAACTTGAAGGACACGAACTAAGGCAAAAAGCTCTTTGTCATAAATCGGATAGTTAAGGCAAGCACCATCAAGTTTTTCGCTATGGTAGGCTATAGGACGTCCGTTTTGCATCACACTCTATCTCAAAAGTTTTTGTGAAATCTGGTAAAGCAAGAAGAGGTGCTTCGGTGAGCCTCTTTTTAAGTTCATCAAAAGCTTTTTGTTGTGCTTTGCCCCACACGAAGGTGACATTCTTTTTGGTCAAGTCATTAAGGGGACAAGCAATGGTTGAAAAGTCTTTCACAAAGCAACGATAGAAACCGGCCAACCCATGAAAACTTCAGAGTTCACTCACATTTGTTGGGATGGGCCAATCTCGTATGTCCTTTACCTTGGAAACATCAACTTCAATGCCCTTTGAAGAAACGCAAATCCAAGAAAAATCAACTTGTCTTTAGCAAAAGTGCACTTGGGAAGATTATCATAAAGCTTTTCATGTCGAAGGATTTGCAAAACTTCCTTGACATGTATTATATGGTCCTCAAGTGATTTGCTATAAACAAGAATATCATCGAAATAGACAACAACACTTTTTCCAATGAGAGAACGCAAGATGTGATTTATAAGGCGCATGAAGGTGGATGGGGCATTTGATAAACCAAAGGGCATAAGCAACCATTCATAGAGACCAAGTTTGGTCTTGAAGGTGGTTTTCCACTCATCGCCTTTAGCCATGCGTATTTGATGGTAACCACTACGAAGATCAATTTTCGAAAAAAATAGTGGCTCCACACAACTCATCAAGCATGTCATCGAGACGTGGTATGGGATGTCGATAACGCACGGTGATAGCATTGATTGGACAGTAGTCCATGCATAACCATAACGTATCATCCGTCTTTGGAACAAGAATCACGGGTACGGCACTTGGACTAGTGCTAACTTGGATCAAATCTTTGGAGACGAGTTGGTTGATTTGACATTCAATCTCCTTTGTCTCCTCCGGGTTCGTGCGGTAAGCGGCACGGTTTGGAAGTGGTGCACTGGGGATGAGGTTGATGCGATGTTCAATGCTGCGAAGTGGAGGTAGCCCATGTGGAAGCTCTTCGGGAAACACATCCTTGAATTCCTGCAAAACACTCATCAAAGATGGAGGAACATTGGTTAATTCATTAGTTCCTTGCGCTAGTCCCTTGCAAAGGAGGACATAGTGCAAGATGGATGGGTTGTTCCGAACATCTCTCATCTCACTTTTGGTGGCAAGGAGAACACTCTTATTTTTTCCACTCGAATTTGGCTTGTGGCTCTCACTCACTATGAGGTGGTTCTCTCTCTCACCGCTCTTCTCACAAGTAGGTGTTGTGCTTTGCGCCCTCGCTAAAGCCTTTGCATTGTCCGCAATTATTTGGCTAGGAGTCATTGGTTGCAAAACACAAGTTTTGTTGAGCCATTTGAAGGTGTATATGTTGGTGCGACCATCATGTTTAGTAGCCTTGTCAAATTTCCATGGTCGACCAAGAAGCATGTGGCAAACTGTCACAGGAACCACATCACACTCCACCGTATCTTTGTAAGGACCAATGGCGAAGGAGACCGATACGGTATGCTTGATCTTCACGGACCCTTGGTCACTTAGCCATTGCACGTGGTAGGGGTGCTTGTGTGGATGGAGGGTGAGGTTGAGCTTCTCACACAACTCGGTGCTAGCAAGGTTGTGACAACTCCCTCCATCAATGATCACCTTGATAGATTTGCCATTGATGCCGGCTCGTGTTTGGAAGATATTGGAGCGTTGGTCTTCATGCTCTTGTGCTTTAGTGGTCAAGATTCTTGTGACGACAAGCGATGGACTTGCGTCATGTTCACACATGAGGAGTTCTTGATCATCTTCCACTCGTTGCCTTGCCATTGCTTCCTTGACACGGGCATCAAACTCATCTTCACTCAAGTACTCTTCATCACCATTGTCATGGATGAACAAGACTTTCTTGTTTCCACATTCGGCCGACTTGTGTCCTAAAAAAATCCACACTTGTAGCATTCACCGTTGAAAGGTGCATCACTCTTTGCTTGCTTGCCACTTGGGGGCGGTTTTCCTTGAGGAAGCGTGGGCTTGAAGGAAGGCTTGGAGGTACTTGAGGAGCTACCATTGAAAGTTGTTGGTGTAGCGGTTGAAGTTTGCTTGTAGGTGAAGTACGTCTTGGGCTTGTTGTACTTGATGTCCTCTTGCACTTGACGTTCAGCCTTTGTTGCTATGTGCACAAGCTCAACCATTGTGTTGTATGTTTGGAACTCGACGATGCGCTTGATTGGGTGATTCAAGCCAATAAGGAAACGTGCCATTGTTTGCTCCATGCGTTCATCAATGTTGGCGCGAATCAAGTTGAGTTCCATTTCCTTGAAGTACTCTTCCACGGTCTTTGTCCCTTGATGAAGCGCTTGAAGATTGTTGAAGAGGTCACGCGTGTAGTGCGCGGGGACAAACCGGGATATCATGTGAGCCTTCATGTCATGCCAAGTTGTGATTGGCGGTTCATGTCTTGCATCTCTAGCAACTTGAACTTGTTCCCACCAAAGGTTGGCGTAGTCATCAAACTCAAGCGACGCCATGGCGACCATCTTCTCGTTGCTATAGTTGTGCATGCGGAAGATCTTGTCGACTTTGAGTGCCCACAAGAGGTATTCTTCAGGGTCATTGGATTCAGTGAACTTGGGCATTGTGAACTTGAGCTTGCCAAAAGTTTCTTCATCGTTGCGGTCATTGCGACGAGCTTGGTGACCTTGTTGATGATCTTGTAGTTGGGGAGGTGGAACTTGGTTCTCGTGCCCTTGTTGCGGAGCTTGCTCTTGATATTGTTGTTGAGGAGGAGCTTGCTCTTTCTCTTGGCACGGTTATTGACGTGGTTGAGGCACTTGGGCCTCATGGTGGTGAAGGTGTGGAGCCTCTTGATGCGGTTGATGATGAAGAGGAGGCTCGTTCCTCGGTTGGTGATGTTGGTTAGGCACATGGGCCTCACGGCGAAGAACATGGTCATGAGCCTCTTGACGTGGTGGGCGTCGCTCAACTTTTATCACTTGACGCTCCAAGTTTTGTTGATGTGGAGGAGGCACCGCGTGATGACCATGGTGTCGTTGTTGACGTTCATGACATTGATGACGAGGAGGATGATCTTGGAGAGCTTCACGTCGATGACGAGCTTGATTCTCCAAGTTGGAGTCATCACTTGTTGTGTCAAGTATGTGTCGCGGTCGATGGTGGTAGACTTGCGGTTGTACTTGTGGTTGCGCTTGCAGTTCCTCTTGTTGTTGCTCTTGTTGGATCACTAGTGCCCTTGCATGATGACAGTGTGCTTCTTGCCTTGCTCGTGGCCTTGAAGAGAGGTCACCATCATAGCTTGACGTTGCGGCGTGCCGTGGGGAAGGTACATAGTTCGAAGAGATTCTATCTTCAACCACGGGGGCATCATTGCGTCTTTGAGCACTTTGATGTAGATCTTGTGGAAGAGGTGCATGACGATGCGAAGAACTTGCAGAGCTTGAAGCGCGTGAACGTGGTCTTGTCATGCTGTCGATGAGGCATCGAAGATTGTCATTTGTTTCGGCGACGGAGCGTTGGAGCGCTTCATTTTGGTGGCCGAAGTTATGATGCATTGCATGCATTTGTCGTTCGAGGCCGTCGAAGCGGTTGTCGATGTTCTTGAACTCGGATTGCGTCTTGCCAAATTGTTCATCTTGTCGCGTCTCAAGGGCTTGGCAACGTTTGCAGAACTCTTGTCGAACGATGAAGTGACTTGCGCGCGTCATGTATGGACCTTGATCTTCTTCTTGGGGAGGTGGTTGGCTCGTCTCACCGTGCCTATCCATCATGCAAAACACACAAGTATTGTATATGGAAGTGGAATATGGTGGTGTTAGCCTTGTACCTCACCTTGGGGATTGCACCAAACTAGAAACCACAAGTGAGAGCTATAAGCGTGCAAAGTGGAATTGCAAAGAAAACTCACACTAAAGAATGAACTAACTCTCAAAAGCTTGTTTGTGGTAGGTTAGGATTGTGGAAAGCCAAAGAACCAACCAAAAGAAAAGGGATAGTCAAAAGTGGTAAAAATCCAACAAAACTCAAGTCAAAGGCGAAGGTCAACAACTCAAAAGGGTGATGGGAACCTACGACTATGTACACACACGTGGAGAAAGTTGGGATTGACACGACTATGAAAATGAGCAAACCAAATGTCCTAACGAAGACTAAGCTCGTTGTCGTGCCAATGCAAGGAGAGACCGTGGCTCGTTTGCAAAGAGGAAGAGTGAGCAACGGATTTGTGCACTTGCCTTGGGCGCTCTTCTTTCTCTCTTGCTTACAAGCTTTGAGACTGTCTTTGGCAATGGGAGACTATTTTTCTTTTGCTTTTTCTTTGTATCTTTTTCTGTTTTTTTTTGCTCTCCCTTGGTGCTACCTAGTCACACTTGCTATTGCTCTTGCACTCTCACTATCCAAGGACAAATGCACAATGCTCAAGCAAACACAAGATGAGCCACTCTCATGGGGTAGGTACACACAAAGGAAGATGGGGGTTAACAAGGTGACGCAAGTTATACCTTCTTTGATGATGAACTTGGTGTCGGTGGTGCGGGATGATGTTCGTGGTCCGTGGTGTCGATGAGCGCGGAAGTTGATGATGCGGAAGCTTGCTGGTAGTTACTGACACGCACACGGGACACGAGCAAACAAAGGATATTAGCCAATGCGAAACATGAGGAAAAACTGTCAAAACTGGCGTTACAGCCGGACACTCTGGTCTAACTGGGTCGGATACTCCGGTCTCGCCGGACACTCCGGTCTGTTTCGGCTGGACACTCCAGTTGGTACGAGCCGGACTCTCCGGTGCAGGTTTCCTGCTTGTGTTCTTGAGCGGAAATCCTCGCCTTCGGGCCTCAAATCCGTGAAAAACTGGCCAAATCGGGCTGGGGAAACGCAGGATAAAGCTGGATCAACTCCTTAGACAAGGTTTGGTCAGATCAAAACCACAAATAACACTCCAAATCAAGAGATCGATCCAAAGGCAAATATGGGCTGTTTTTTGTGGGGATTTTCGAATTTTTGGTGGATAGGAGAAAAATTTGTGGGGGAAATCATGAGCAACGAAGCTCTTGATACCAATATGTTGAGGGCAAACCTCTAGGGTGGCCCGATCTTTCACGATTCCCTTTCAAATCGAGGGTGGAGTGCGGGGAAGGAGGGAAGGATGAACACGACAAACACACGCACGAAGAACGCGATGAACACACACACGCAAGACCACGATAAACACCAATAGCTCACACCGGCGGTGACCGGTCTAGCATAATCCCTAGGATCGGCGTCGGGCGGAGGACTCTCTCTCGAACCGGTACAGCGAGATGGGAGACTCGGTGAGATCTTGACGTCTAGGCAAAGGGACACCGATGCCTAGGCCTTGTACAACGTGGAGGCATGATGCAAACTCCAATGAGGTTTGGGGATATTGGTGCTCCTTAGTCAAGGAGCATGAGGCAAGAATTAGATAGATCCACAAAGGGGTTTCCACTAATTCCAATATCAAGCCTAGGGTTTACAATGGAGGTGGGGGTCTATATATAGGCCAGCCACAAGTTCAGGGGTACTTCAGGCATTAAAGTAGAGTTCTAGACGAAGTAGAGGGGTACATGGGCCATAGGGCCCAGCTAGGCTCGCAGGCCCATCGCTTGGGCCGGACAGTCTGGGTCGACACGGCCAGACAGTCCGGGGTGACCGGACACTCCGGGTGGTGTCCGGGGAGTGTCCGATTTGACCTTCTGAATGTCCATGCTAGGTCCGGGCTCGGGCAGGCCGGACACTCCGGTTGAGTCGCGCCGGACACTCCGGTTGCGCCGAACACTCCGGCTGGATTCGAGCGGACACTACGGCTCAGGTAGCTTCAGTTCAGGTGCAGCTTCAGGGCTCGTGGGTCGACGCGGCAGGGGCTCGTACCTGATGATGCACAAAGTAGTGGTATGAAGTAGGACGCCATCCAAGGAGGTATCAAATTGGCACGAAGAGAGGAGCAAGTTCACCTTAGCTTGGAGGAGTTTGGCTCGGGCACGAGTCATGGGTCCACTTGGGGGACTTGTTGGTGTAGATGTAGAAGCGTCCGTAGGACGGGCTGCATCAAGTAGTTTACTCCATCAAGTCCCCACGAGAGGCAAATATTGAGAGCTCGACTTCTCTCAACATCAAGATGTAGAAAATCTAACACATGGTCACAGCGATGAATATCATAATAGACTTTATCTCATTTCAATCTCATACTAGGGTTTCTCCATCTCCCCAAGAACTAATGATCTACTTAGACATGGAGGCAATCAACATCATGGCAATGGTAATGGAAACAATCATGGATGAATAACACTCGTATAAGTCCACAACGAGTATAGGAATTACAACAAGATCTAGACAAGATGTAGATGGGATGGATGGAGATGGTGGTGATGCAGCGGTATATGATGAAGATCGATGCCTTAGCCTCCCGAATCTGCACAGGGCAGTGATGGATCCCCGATGGATAAGTTCCCCCTCCAGATGCCATCTGGAGGTGAGGTTTCTGCGATTTCTGTGTGTTCTGTATGTCGTCTCCTCAAACCAATTGCACGGGGTGAAACAATTTGACGAGGCGGAGGCGGCGCCAATTATACGGCCGGAACTATACGGCCAGAAAATTTCTTCGGTCGTATAGTTGGTCGTTGGACTCTCTCCCTCCCTTGTTCGCTTCTGGTTTTGTTCTGGTATTATTAATATTTCCCAAATAAGCGATTTACGTTGTTTTTGACTCCTTTTCTCCATAGTACAACTGCTCTAAGAATTGTATCCATTGGATCCATCATCTGTCCTGACCCTGGCAAAAACAGACATAAAATGTGCGCACGAACGCTGTAAAATACCAAGGTCCTACATCTACAGTGCAAAATGATAATGTAAAACATGATGCAAATATGCAATCATCAACTTCCCCAAGCTTAGACTCTTGCTCGTCCCGAGCAAGTTTTAACTTAATGGATGTGATCCTCATATTCATGAAGTTGAGTCGATAAAATAAATGAGGCAATTGCAGCATGTGTTTATCATGTACGATACATAGGAATAAGTTCATGAATAGTACCTTACTTGAACCATCTGAATAGTATTAGAAGGCTTCCACACCTTAGTGATCAATAGTTCATAAAAGCTGAATCTCAACATAATGTAAAAGAATCTGGTTCAACCGAATGAGTTAGCAAGGTAGTCCCAAGTGTTTTAGGATCAACGTATTCACTTGGGATTTAGAATCCCAAAAGTATCTCTTTGTCATACTACAACACAGTGGTATATTCCTACTTGCTCTTTGCATACTAGCTCTTTTTATTCTTCTTTTTTTCTTTTCTTTTGTATATATGCTCACACATTTGTTTAAGTGTTGTGCAAAGGATCTAGCCATATATTCCACTTTATGTAGGAACTCAAAGTTTAACGATCTCAATTACCAAATTCCAATTGTATATGAAGCATTCATATGACTTGAAGATTCTACCTCGACTTGTTCCCACTCTTTTCTGGTAGAAATTTTATTTCCCTTTGTTCAAGGTTTCTTTTTCAACTTAACTAGATAGATAATTTTTCTTTGTAAATCAAATCGTAGACTTACATTATATTGACTAAATTATCTTTAGGTGGTCTATTAATACCAATGGCGTGGAAGACTCCTATTGCTATCATCAAGTGCAAGTAAAATTATACTCAAGCCATTCATATATCAATAAAGCAAACATAAACTCAATATTGCTCCATATATAATAATAAACTCGGAATTTCATAAAAGGGATCGACTATTCTTGAAGGGAATTCTAATGATGCAAACTTTATTTCTAGTTTGAACTAATGCGAAAATAGTAATAAAAACTTATAGGATAGATTACAAGGTCTTAAAGATCTCCCCAAGCTTGAAATCAAGCCAGGCGGGATCAAATAATCCCTTGCGATTATTTGATACCGTGATTGTTGTAGATCACTGTGGTGCCATGGCATGTAACACCGCGGTGCGTAGCTTCTTATTGGTCTCCTCCAAAGCGATTGTGCGGCTGTAGCACCTCCGCAAATCCGACTGCAGAGTGTCCACTCTATCAGCAAGCTTAGTCACCAATGGAAGGAGGTCTTCCTTCTTCTCCATCTCATCGAGACAGTGACGGACTTCAACGCGATGGAGTAGATCCTGCTTCTGATATATCTCCAATGCCCGCACGCGATCCTTGGTCCTGGGTACAACTTCTTCTTCCTCATCCATAATTGATGGATCGGGGAAGTGGAAATCGTACATCCACTCTTCTTGAGGCTTGACCTTCATACGAGCACCAATGGTGAGCTATGCGAGTGGTACCTCGACTCCCTTGCTAGCACCTGCACCAATATTAGATAATTCCTTACGCTTGTGCGGCCTTTGATCCGTAGTGATGAATGTGACCGTCTCCACACGCCCTTTTCCATGTGGTTTGCGATCTTCTCTCTCTTGTTGAGATTTCTTCATCGCCGCCCAATTGATCTCTAGTGGATCATAGACGTCACGGCGGATGTAGACGTCAACCACATCATCGTTAGAATCGTTGTTGAACTAGCTTGGCTCGACATACTCCTTGTACCTCGGGCTAAACCTCTCCACCTCCTCGTCATCGTCCTCCATGGATGGGCTGCTAGAGTGGTCCCTGGAAGGAGCAATGAGCCCCAAGGGTTTTCCACAGCCTGGGACGGGATAATGCATTGCTAGATTGGTTCCTGGAGACTATGATTAGAGAGAGAGACAATGACAATACATAAGGGGGGTCAGAGGTCGGTAAAACTCACGAGAAACACCAAACTTTTGCCCAAGAAAAGAATCCAAATGAAACAGGGAAAGAAATCACGGATTTGGAAGTGCCCTGCCGCGTAACGACCAACTATACGGGCGCGACTCGTATAGCTCCGACCGTATAGTTGGTTTTGGGTAGATACTTCCAAATATCTCAAGTCCAGGTCGATTAAATAATGACTCGGAATCGACAATAAGCTTTTTTAGATGAATAATAAACGAAAGATCGAACAAAATAGTGTCTGAGAGTTTAACGACCAACTATACGGGCGCGACTCGTATAGCTCCGACCGTATAGTTGGTTTTGGGTAGATACTTCCAAATATCTCAAGTCCAGGTCGATTAAATAATGACTCAGAATCGACAATAAGCTTTTTTAGATGAATAATAAACGAAAGATCGAACAAAATAGTGTCTGAGAGTTTAACGACCAACTATACGGCCAAAATTTTTGGTTACGGTCGTATAGTTGCGACCGTATAGATACACACATCAAAGGAAAAAGTGTCTGAGAGTTTAACGACCAACTATACAACCAGAATTTTTGGTTCCGGTCGTATAGTTGTGACCTTATAGATACAGACATCAAAATCAAAACCATCTGAGAGTTTAACGACCAACTATACAGCCAGAATTTTTGGTTCTGGTCGTATAGTTGCGACTGTATAGTCTCCGATAACGAAAACAATTTCACGAAGATGATACAGAGAGTTAAACGACCAACTATACCGCGGGAGCTTCCTTTCCGGTCGTATAGCTCTGCCCGTATAGTTGGTAAAACCCCTCTAAAACTTCAGAAAAACACAAGGAATTCAAAGGCAGAATTTTCAAAAGTAAAAATTGTGAAAACAAATTACTTATTTGGGTAAGAACACTTACCTTGCACTTACCATTGTTTATTCGGGGATGATAAGTTCCTCCCACAACAAGGACTTCTTCTCTTTTGGAGGAATTGACTTTAGTTCATTAACTAATTCCCGTAAATGAAAATCACCAGGACTAAAGTTCCTCTTAATAAGATTGGTGTCTTCCTAGGCAAACATGGACACTACATCTAACATTTTTATTTCTTGCCTCTACATAATCTGCAACTCAAATTCTTGAAGTGAAAGAATCTAACGGATCAACCTTGGTTTATGGTCTTTCCTTTCAAGGAGTTTTTTTAAGCCATCACGATCCATGTGAACTCTCACCTTTGCATCAACTATATAAGAACGAAATTTATCACAAGAGAAAAATACAGCAAAAAGTTCCTTTTCTTCTTTAGGGTAATTCTTTTGAGCACCATTGAGAGTTCTACAAGCATGATGTATACTATTAAATCTACGACCAATATGTTGTCCAAGAGTTACTCCTACAACATCATCTCTAGCTTCACATATTAAGTCAAAGGTTGTATCCCAGATAGGTGGTTTAATGGTGGGAGCATCAGTTAAAGCATTTTTAAGTTTATCAAAGGCTTCAAGACACTTATCATCAAAATTAAATCTCATTCCCTTTTGCAAGATGTTAGTCAAAGGTTTATATATCCTAGAGAAATTTCTAATGAACCTTCTATAAAAACCCACATGACCAAGAAACCTTCTTATACCATTAATATCCCTAGGTTGCGGCATTATCTCTATTTCTTCAACCTTATCTCTAGCAACTTCAATCCTGATACCTTGTGACGAGGGTTTAACTCATCAATGCCCATTGTTATGGACTTGGGTTTTGGAGAAGGAGGGAGCGCTGGAGACATCTATCGGCTAGCAAACAAGCACACAGGGGACTCAAAGATTTACCCAGGTTCAGGCCTCGTAGAGGTCCCTACTCTCGCTTATGCCTTGTGGAATTATCGAAGGAATCGAAGATTACAATGGTGCACAGATGCAATCTGGCGAGGGTTGTGGAAACTAGGGTTGCGTGTGTCCTCCTCGCCGCCCCCTCCTAACCTTTATATAGGTAGGCTAGGTCTTGGGTAGCAGGTCGAGTCGGTTACAAGTTAGGGTTTTCCCCTTCAAACTTTCTATCTTTAGCTTCTTGCTCTTCAAGCAATCGAGAGTCCGTAGGTTACTCGAGTCCTTCATTTGGGCCTTGGCGACACCGTGGGCCTTTACGTATTTAGGCCGTATATACCAAGCTCGAGTACCTGTAGGGTATACCCATGTCAGTAGCCCCTGAGTGTCGAGTGGAATCGCAGATTCGACTGGGGACTTCTTTGAAGTCTTTCGAGTGCATGAATGAGTATATTTCGACTGCTTTGTTTGTGTCATAGGGATTGTTGATGTGCGTGCCTGACTTAACCAAAGTATCGGTGTCAGTTAACCACCTTAGGGTGAAACAACGCAATCTAATCGAACTCGAGTCCCCGGACTCGAATCCGGAAAAGTGCTGGTGTAATTCGACACAAGCCGCGGAGGTCTTATAGGAGTCGAATTCCAGTTACATGGGTGTGAGCACTCGACACGTCCGTCAAGGCATGTTCATCGTACCTGAAGGTACGGATACATTTCTGGTAGTGCACAGCTAATGCGTTGCTAGGCCTTATTCAGGTCTTACCTTCACGTTGTAAGCGTGACATCCGAATTTTATCATCGCGGAGACGATTCGGGTGACCCAGGAGACGCAGTCTCTTTGTAGGGAAAAATTATGAGGCGGTGTCGCCATGAGCTTCGAGTGTGGATGCTATCGACACACAGTTTTTTGTATAAATAATCATAGGGTGCGCGACCAGCGCTCCCTATGGGAGTAGCCCCCAAGTGCCTGGTTGAGTCGGAGACTCAGGCAGGGACTAAAGAATCTTTTTGCGACTGCTGTCGTCTTTTGTTTGCTTGTTTTAGTCGAATTTGTTTCCGGCGCTCCCTATGGGAGTAACCCATGTCCATAATCAAGCCATGCTTCGAGTGGTTGGGTTTGCTTTGATTATCCATGTTCCTGAAAAAGAAGAAGAAAGAAAAATCATAGGGTGCGCGACCAGCGCTCCCTATGGGAGTAGCCCCCGAGTGCTTGGTGGAGTCGAAGACTCGAGCAAGGACTAAAGTAGTCGAAGTCTTCTGCTGCATAGCTTTGATGACGTCAGTGCTGACAATTTCATGACCTCAGTTGCCCGCGTGAGCGAGTTTGACGGGACGTGACGAGTAGTGGGTCCCATTCTCTGACTTTGATTTGACTGCGCGTGTGTAATCTTTATTTTAATTGCGCCTCCTCGATTTCTGCGCGTAATGGGAGCAGTGGAGGGACGGTTCGTGCTTCCACTCCTCGACGTGTCCAGCATGATGTTTGCCACGCGTCCAATAGGGTTTTTCTGAGCCGTTGGATTGCATCTTCCAGGGGTTAAGTAGCGGTGCTGCGACGGTAATTTCTCATCTGCTCTCATTCATCCTTTGCTTCCATCGCCATTGCCGCTACTCCTCTGCTTTCTCTGCGCTTGTTTCCTCCATGACGCTGGACCAACTCCGTTCGTTTCCAAGCTACTTCCTTCGTTCGCATCGCCGCCACGCAATGGGAAAAAAGAAAAGAGGTGCTGCGGCCGATTCCGCGGCTACCGCTGCTGCGGCAAAGAAGAAAGGCGGCTCTACTGCTGCGGGCACCAGCACCACTGCCGGCGGGAAGAAGAAGGGCACGGGCACCCGCGTCACGAATGGCACGTGGCGTCCCTCCATCATCAAGTCATCGGATCCCCGTCTTCTTCGCCAAGACGGAGTGCTGTCCGACGCAGTCGCCGACGCGCGCGTCCCCGGCGGTGAGACGATTCCTTCTCCTCCCGCTGGTTTTCGAGTGATGTTTTTGGAATTCATTATTCGCGGTCTCTCCTTGCCCCTTCACCCCTTTTTTAGGGGCCTCCTTTGTTTCTACGGACTTCAGCTCCATCAGCTGACCCTGAACTCGATTCTCCACATTTCTTGCTTCATCACCCTCTGTGAGTGCTGGCTCAGAATCGAGCCACACTTCGGCCTCTTCAAGCGCCTCTTCAAATTGAAGCGCCAATCTGCATCTGGATCTTTAGTCTATGATGTAGGTGGTTGCGGAATTCACGTCGACCCATCCGCCACCTATTTGACATCAAGCTCACAGCGTCCGTCCAAGGGTGGAGGGACAAGTGGTTCTACGTCCGTGATGAGAAGGTTGGCGACGAGCACTTTGGACTCGCACTGTTTGATCCCACGACGCCGTGCAATAGGAGGCGCTCCTGGAAAAATGTAGTCATGCCTGGAGAATCCGTGGAGACGGATGTGTTGTACGAGCGTGTCTGCGACCTCGAGAGTCGCCTCGACAAAGAGGAGGGAGGCTGCGCCCTCATTCGCACGTGGCTGCGCCGTCGTGTCTAGCCCCTGCAGGCCAGAGTCCACCCCATGTTTTAGTGGACTGCGCTGACGATGCCACTCGCGTGTCTGCCGATGGCATGTCCGCGAGTGAGGTAGGCAAAAGGGTTCGGCTGGTCACCAAGTACACCGTCAAGGATGTGCTCCCTAGTGAGCCAGTTGTTCCTCCATTTGATGCTACTAATCCTCCTCCCGAAGTATAGTTGTGCTACGCAGTAGCTTAGTTTGTCGATTGCTTCTCTACTGCTTCTTGTCTTTGTGCTAATTTTGTTGTCTGTATGCAGGATTGGGCGGCGTCGCCTTGTATGCCCCCTCTTCTTGAGGGGATTATTCCTCGCGAAGCCTTGGAAGAGGACGAGTCGGAGTCGACTGTCCCATCTGATGTGGAGGAGGAAGCCCCCGAGTCCGGTAGTCCAGATACTCGCAAGCGTTCGCGCAGAAAGGATTCTGATGCGTCGTCTCCTTCGACTCTGGAAGGTGCAGGTGTTGGTGCGGAGCCGCCGATCCCTGCCATTCCTATGAGCGCCATGGCACCATCCTCTCGCAAGAAGATGCGATTGCCCAAGGAGTCTTTGTCAGAGTCGGGGGAGGCCACTTTTGACTTTGACAAATTTGATTGGTAAGTTTTCTAATTTGTTTGCTCTTCTCTGGATTTGCCCTTGTTTGGCTCGTCTCTGGGTTTGCCCTTTCTTGATGTGGATTTTTGTCTTGCAGCCAAGAGGCATCGTCATCTTCTGTCGACGTCTAATTCTTGAAAGAATCAGGAGTCGTGACCTCTAGGGCCAAGAAAGAGGTCGAGCGTGCTCCTTCCCCTCCATCAACGGCCCACTCCGGGCACAATTCTTCCAGCTCTCCGCATGAAGGAGGGCATCGAATGGTTGCCCGGATGACGGTACAGCAGACAACTTCGGAATCATTGGAGGATCATGTAAGTATGGATTTTCCTCTTTTCGTGGTGCAGTCGATGGTATCTATTACTTCTGCTTATCCTTTATTGTGCGATAGCTCCTTGTGAAGGAAGCCGCGCACTTGGCAGAGCAAGTGCTTGCGATGGGCCGCCAGCATGCGATGCTAGAGATGCGTCATCGCGTGGTTGAGAGTGAGTGTCCTGCACTTCTTCTTCTTCTTCTTCTCCTTTGATATAGTCGACTGATAGTCAAACCTTTTTTTGCTATGTAGCTGAACATAATGCCCTCCTGCGCGACGCTGCCACCATGGAGAAAACTCTCGCCGCGGCTGTGAGGGGTCGCGATGAGGTAATCGCGGCGCGTGACGAGGCACAAAGGCGCGAAGAGGATCTTCGTGCTTCCATTGCATCCAGGGAGAAGTTGTTCGAAGAACAGCTTTTCTCGATTGCCAAAGCCCTCTCAGGTACCCAATTTGGATATCATTGTTGTTCTCTGTTTTTTATTTTGTCGTTGGTGTTGACGTTTGATATTCATGTGTTGGTTTGTGTGCAGATGCTAGCGGTTTGAGCTTCGATCCTCAGGCCCTCCGCCGCGACAATGCTTTGGCAGGCGCGCTTTCGGCAGTCGAGGACCACAGCATCGCCGTTCAACATACACTCTCTAAGGCCAAGGGCGTTCTCAGTCGCCTCCGAGAGGAGCTGATGCCCAAGGCTGAGCTAATCGAGAACATGGGCAAGCTGGTGGAGTCTTTCGCCGGGGGTGTTCCCTCCAGCTTCAAGAACTCATTCCGCGCGGCTGGCGCGTCCATGTCACTTGCCATGGTGCAGGCCCACGGAGTCGCGATTGATCCTGTCGCTGTGTCGAAGGCGATGCCTGTTAGCACGGACGGCCAGTAGGTAGTCTTTGCTCCTTTCGCGACTGCCTGTGGTAA
This sequence comes from Avena insularis, assembly GCA_023614405.1. Lineage (NCBI taxonomy): Eukaryota > Viridiplantae > Streptophyta > Magnoliopsida > Poales > Poaceae > Avena > Avena insularis. The sequence goes on along the minus strand of CM042690.1, from coordinate 255,350,748 downwards.
ATATGGGCCACAGGTGATAAACACGGTCGCAAAGTATTTTGAGGAGTTGTAGCGCGTTAAGAAGGTGACGAAGGCTGCGGCATCAGGGGCTGGCGGAAAGTCAGTGGCATCTGACACTGCCATGGACTCGATGAAGCCCCCGAAGCCGTCGAAGTCGAAGAAGCCAATCGCTCCTTAGTAGCTTTGTAATAGTTAACTAGTTTATGTCCTTTGTTAAGAACATGCTTGCTGGCGAGTGTATCTAGTCTTGAATGCACTTGAATCTTTTGTCTTTGTGTTGATTTGGTCGTCTTATTTGTTTCTATCTTGGCTTGTGGTAGGGTACATCGAGTGATCCTTTGAGGGAAAGTCAGGACTCGCCGCCTCTTGATGATACTTTGGCACCGCCGCGCTCCAGGGTAGATGAGATGTCGCTGCTTTCGCGACTGCGTGACCGCGTGAAGCAGCTAGAGCGTGAGTTGCCCGTGCTCCACGATAACGCAGATGTATGGAAGTCGAAGGCGGAGAAGGCCGCTGCCCGCGAGCAGTATCTGCTTGGCGAGGTGACACAGCTGGGCGACCAATTCAAGTGTTAGTTTGCTTACTCTTATCTTTCCCTTGTAGTCACTCGCGATGGTGCGCTGTACTTATGTCATCTTGTCGCTTCGTAGTTGTCGGTAGCGTCATTCGCAAGATGAGAAGGATAGAATTGCCATTCGTATGCATGATCTCACCCAGGAGCAACTTCAAGAGAGTGGATACTTCTGGGTAGATCATGATTGCGCGATTGCGCTAGCGACCCTGCAGGATCGTGCGTCGTGAGTGCTGCACTTCCTGAAGAAGTCGCAGTCATGCTTGAAGAACATTTATCGGACGATGTTTCCACTGGATGTTAATCCATCGAGCTTGCTGGCCCTCCTTGCCAAGTTTCAAGATCTGACCGCGGTTCGCGAGTGCGTGAGGCAATAGTTGGTGGCTGGTGCCAAGGCCGCTCTATCGCTGGTGCGACTGCATAGGCCTGACGTGGATGTTGTGGCAATTACGGCTGGGCGGCCTACACCACCAGCAGGTTCTGCCTGGAATATGGTGCTGCACTACCAGGCTGTGGATCACCCAGCAGAAGAGATTGTTGACTTCTTTGAGGAACAAACCAACGTTCTCTTGCTGCAGTAGTAGCTTAGTTTGTATCATGCACATAAGTGTACCCGTGTTGTAAAGTTCGTATAAATGTTGTATATAATTTATTGTCGAATATGTATAAAGAGCTTTGTGAGCATGAAGTGCGTTGCACTATGCGAGTCCTTTTCGTTAGCCTGGCCATGCTTTTATCTCAGTCCCTTGTCAACTCACAAAAGTGCTGCAGCTAGGTTGATGTTGTGTCAAGGGTTTCATTGATGTGCCGCCTACTGGGATATCGCGCTTTTGGTTCAGAGAACAGATGTATATAGGGTATGAGCCCCAGTCGATAAGTTGCGGAAAAATAAAGGAAGATACAGAGTTTTGGGGCACTTAGCTTTATTTATTTGTGAGACAGTACGAGGTACAATGTGTGGCTAAGTAGCCTTGGCAGAGTGCCCTATTTGCGATGCAGAAGTAAAACGACTAAGGGTAGAAGCGTCGTAGCTATGCGACGTTCCAAGGGTTGGAGTATGCGACTCCTATCTCTAAATCTTGAAGGCGATAGGCGCCACCTGGGATTACTTCTGTAATCACGTATGGTCCTTCCCAGGGGGACTCGATCTTGAGATGTCCTTGCTGCTTCAGTCGCAGGACCAGGTCGCCTTTGACGAAGGATCTGGGGCGTAGCCTCCTACTGTGGTAGTTGTGCAGGTTCTGCTGGTAGATCGTTGATCTTTCCGCGGTGATTTCTCTTGCCTCGTCAAGGAGATCGACGGAGTCTTCGAGTGCGAGGGATGACTCTTGTTCGCTGTAAGCAACCATGCGCGGCGCCTTGTACCGTACCTCGGCGGGTAGCACTGCCTCGGCTCCGTGCACCATAAAGAATGGCATGTAGACTGTGGCACTATTTGGAGTTGTGCGTAGGCTCCAGAGTACGGATTGCAGTTCGTCTGGCCAGCAGCTCGCGGCTTGTTCGAGTGGCCGGAGGAGTCGCTTCTTGATGCCGCCGCAGACGAGCCCGTTTGCTTTTTCCACCTGACCGTTGGTCTGTGGATGTGCTATAGAGGCATAGCTGATGTTGATCCCCAGATTCTCGCAGAATTCTTGGAACTCCTTAGATGTGAAGTTCATCCCATTGTCGGTGATGATGCTATGCGGTACTCCGAAGCGGTAGATGATGGATTCGAAGAACTTAACTGCGCTGTGTCCTGATTGGTTGGTCACTGGCATGGCCTCAATCCACTTGGTGAACTTGTCGACTGCGACAAAGAGGTAGGCGTAGCCTCCTCGTGAGGACCTTGGGAGTTTGCCGACCATGTCGAGTCCCCATTGCACGAAGGGCCAGGCCAATGGGATTGGCCGGAGCTCTGTGCCCGGTGCGTGCGGCTTATCCGTGAATCGTTGGCAAGCGTTGCATTTTTGGACGATGTCCTTAGCATCGCGCATGGCCATAGGACAATAGAACCCAACTCGTAGAGCTTTGGCGACGAGGGCGCGACTGCCGGCATGGTGTCCGCAGGTCCCCTCATGGATGTTGACGAGAACAGCTCTTCCGTCGGCCGTGGAGACGCATCGCTGGAGTACTCCTGTGATGCTGCGTTTATACAGTTCGCCGTTGATAACAGCGAATGCCTTGGATCACCGCGCGATGTGCCGTGCATCAGTCAGATCATCCGGTAGCCTTTTGCTCAGGAGGTACGTGATGTACGGTTGCGTCTAAGATTTCTCAATCATCATGACGCTCATTGGTCCCTCGAGTCCTGTGTCCAACTCCAAGTCATCGAGTGCCATTGACTCATTGGGCGGCGTAGCCCCCGAGTCTGTTGTTGCGCTTATTTTCTTCTCTGCGGCCTTTGGCTTGATGGAACATTCGTAGATGCGCTTGAGAAATACCCCGGGTGGTATGGGGGCGCAGGTAGAGCCTATGTTGGCGAGTGCGTCCGCCTCTTTGTTGCTTTCGCGACCTACGTGCCACAGCTCGCAACCGTCGAAGTCTCCTTTGAGTGTGTCGTAGAGGTCACGGTACGCGATCATGTTGTCATTCAGTGCGTCGCACTCATGCATTGTTTGGTTGACGACCAGCTTGAAGACACCGTATATGATGAGCCTCTTGGTGCCGCAGGCTTTTGCCATCCTCATCCCGTGCAACAGGGCCTCGTATTCAGCCTCGTTGTTCGAGGCTGTGAACTGCATTCACAGGATATACTTCAACTTGTCCCCTTGAGGTGATGTCGGTATGACACCTGCGCCTGCTCCGTCCTTCCGCTTGGACCCATCGAAGTGCATTATCTAGAGGTAGGACATATCTGGTTTGTCCGGGAGCTGGTTCTCCATCCAGTGCACGAGGAAGTCAGGGAGAACTTGCGGCTTGATTGCGTCGCGCTTTTCATATGTGATGTCTCGTGGAGACAATTCTATTCCCCAAAGCGCGACTCGTCCCGTGGCATCGGGGTTATTGAGGATATGCCCCAACAGGGCATCGTTGACCACCATGATTGGGTGTTCCTGGAAGTAATGGCGCAGTCATCGGGAGGTCATGAAGACACCGTACGCCAGCTTCTGGTAGTGCGGGTACCGCTGTTTTGTTGGCGTGAGGACCGCGCTGAGGTAGTATACTGGGCGCTGTACCCCGTGGACCTTGTTTTCCTCGACTCGCTCGACGACGAGCACTGTGCTGACTACCTGGTTGGTTGCGGAGATATATAGCAACAGTGGTTCCCATTCCCGTGGGGTCACTAGTACTAGCAAGGTGGATAGAAGGCGCTTGAGGTCTTCGAATGCTTCCTGGGCTTTGTTGGTCCATTCAAACTTTTCAGCTTTGCGGAGGAGTTGGTAGAAGGGCAGCGCCTTTTCGCCCATCCGACTGATGAATCGACTGAGGGTTGCAATTCGCCCAGCCAGCTGCTGAACGCCCCGTATGTTTTTCGGCTTCTCCATGGCCAGTATGGCTTTTATTTTCTCCAGGTTTTCCTTGATTCCCCTCGCGGAGATGAGGTACCCGAGTAGTTTCCCAGATGGCACGCCGAAGGCGCATTTGTCCGGATTGAGCTTGATCCGGTAGCGGTCGAGGTTGGCGAAGGTTTCGCGCAAATCGTCGATTAGGGAGGCTTCTTCCTTGGTCTTTATTACTATGTCATCGACATAGACTTGAATATTGCGACCCAGTTGTTCCTTGCGGCAAGCCTTCATGCACCACTGGTAGGTGGCTCCCGCGTTTTTTAGCCCGAAGGGCATTGTGTTGTAGCAGAACACACCAAAGGGCATTGTAAACGCTGTTTTCTCTTGGTCTTCCTCCTTCATCCGAATCTGATTATAGCCTGAGTAGGCGTCGAGGAAGCAGAGGCGCTCGCATCCCGCGGTGGAGTCGATGATCTAGTCGATTCGCGGCAACGGGAAGTGATCCATTGGGCAGTGCTTATTCAAAGAGGTGAAGTCCACGCACATCCGCAGGATATCCGTGTCCTTTTTTTGGTACCAGCACCGTGTTGGCGAGCCAAGTGCTTTCCTTGATCTCGTGTATGAATTTGGCGTCGAGGAGTCTGTTGATCTCCATGCCGACTGCCTGCGCTCGTGGCTCGGACAATCGCCGAATTGTTTGCTTGACCGGCCTTGCATCGGGGTTGACGTTGAGTGCGTGCTCGGCAAATTCCCTGGGAACTCCTGGCATGTCCGCAGGACACCAGGCAAAAATTTCCCAGTGCTCACGGAGGAATTCGACGAGCGTGAGTTCCTATGCGGGACTCAAGTTGTTGGCGATGAGGGCCGTCTTGGCGGGATCCGATGGGTGGACCTGCACTTTCTTTGTGTGCACCGATGAGTCGAAAGATAGATCGGGCGAGCTCGGCCAGCTCAGGGGGTGCAGACTATTGTCTGTTGACTCTTTCAGTCTTGCGAGTTCTTCATGCATGCCGAAGGACTGGGAAATTCTGTTGAATTCCCTGTCACAGCTGTCGGATCTCTCGAAGTTCCCGTTGATCGTGATGACGCCATTGGGACCTAGCATTTTCATCTGCAGGTAGGCATAGTGTGGCACTGCCATGAACCTAGCGAACGCGACACGTCCGAGGATGCAGTGGTATTGTGAGGGCCAGTCGACGACCTCAAAGTCGATGCGTTCGCGCCGGAAGTTCTTCGGCGTGCCGAAGATGACGTCGAGGTTGATTTTGCCTAGGGGATATATGCCTTTTCCTGGGACGATGCTGTGGAATGTTGTGTCCGAGGCCTCCAGGCAAGTTAGAGGGATCCTCATTGCTCGCAAGGTACTCGTGAATATGAGGTTGATGCCGCTTCCGCCATCCATGAAGACGCGGCTCATGTCAAAGCCTCCGATTTGCGCCTCGAGTACGAGGGGACAATGGCCTGGACGAGGTACTTGAGGCGGGTGGTCGCGTTTGTCGAAGGTGATGCATGACTCGCTTCCACTGAGGTACTCAGTGGTAGATGGTGGCGAGTGTGTGGTCAAGTTGACTTGGCGAGTGATGGCCTTCTGCACCCGATTGGAGGGGCATCCTTTTTGGATCATCATGGTACCCATGGCCCTTGGGTAGGGTTCGCCTCCCTGGTGCTGGTCCGATGCAGCTGCGTTTGGGGGCATTCCAGGTGGTGGTGGCGGAGCGCCATGTGCCACGACGCCTGGGGCGGCTCCATAGCCTCTTTCGACTGCATTGCGGTTCATCCGAGCTAATTCCTCGTGTAGTTTGAGGAACTCGCGGCAGTCCTTGAGGAGGTGGCTGGACTTCTTCTTCTCGTCATGCTTGTCGATGTAGAAGTGCATGATGTGCTCGACAATCGACGTAGAGCTCGTTGGGAACCCCAAGAGGAAGGTATGATGAGCACAGTAGCAAGTTTTCCCTCAGTTATGAAACCAAGGTTTAATCGAACCAGTAGGAGCAAGGAAACACCCTAAAGGTGTTACTAGCTGAGCTTTGGCAGGGCGCACTACCGGTGCTAGTAGCAACGTGGAGTCCTGCACAACACAACCACGGAACTTTGTCCCCGACTTGCGATGAGGTTGTCAATCTCACCGTGTTTTGCGGAAAACAAAGGATTAAACGTATCAAATGGAAAGAAGTAAAAGTTTGCAGAAAGTAAACACAAAGCAGAAACAGTTTATAGATTGTATGTAAAAGACAAGGACTGGGATCCATAGTTCACTAGAGGTGGCTCTCCTTAGATAGATAACATGCTGGGTGAACAAATTACAGCGGGGCAATTGACAAACACCGAGAAAGCAATACATGCATATACTAATCATCTTGACTCCTTTGAGACTTGATTGGGCAATACAACATAATACATAGACCGCCATCCAACTGCATCTATGACTAATAATCCACCTTCAGGTTATCATCTGAACCCCTCCGATATTAAGTTGCAAGCAGCATTATTGCTTCTGAACTGCGTGTAAGGTAAACAATACGATTGTTCTATGAACAAAGGATTGTTGTTTTCTCCCTAGTAACAAAGCACATCTAGTACCTTAGAGATTTATGTCACTTCCCCAGTTACGGAGGCATGAACCCACTATCGAGCATAAATACTAACTCTTGGAGTTGCTAGCATCTACTTGGCCAAGATAGCTACTAACAACGGAAAGCATGCAAGATCACAAATAACAAAGACATGATAGAATCAATAATCAATCTAAAATAGCATCTCAATATCCATGGGATCCTCGCAAACACAACATGTATGAATTACAAATAGATGATCTTGATCATGAACGGAGCTCAGAAGATCTAAACATGAAAGCACAAAGGAGGAGAAACCAGCCATCTAGCTACTACATGGATCCGTAGTCCAAGGATGAATTACTCACGCATCACACCAGAGGCTTGCGTGGTGATGAAGAAGGCCTCTAGGGTGAATTCCCCTCTCTAGCAGGGTGCCGGGAAGAGCTTCAGATCCCTCCCAATCTAGGGATGGAGATGATGGCGGCTACAGACTCTTTTGCGGATTTTTGATCGGGTACTTAGGGTTTTCGTCCTGAGGACAACTTATAGGTGGAAGGAGAGGCCGAGGGGGTGCCAGGGCTGGCCTCACCACCCCCTGGCGTGGGCCAGGCTGGGCCGCGCGGCCAGGCGGTGTGGTGGCCCCTGGTGCCTCTCTGTCTCGTATTCTGGCACTTGATCCCTTCCGGAAAAATAGGCACTTTGGCTTTTGTCCCGTCCAATTCCGAGAATATTCATTTTCTAACTTTCCTAGAACCAAAAACAGCAAAAAATAGGCAGCTGGCACTGTGGCTCTTGTTAATAGGTTAGTCCAAGAAATCATATGAAAAGTACTCCAAAGTTGGAACAAAACACAAGAAAGTGAATAAAACCAAGCATGGAACATCAAAAATTATAGATACATTTGCAATGTATCAGTGCACCGTCCATGGCCCGGATAGTTTGTCTTCAATGGATGTTGTGGGTGCTTCCTCACGATCGCGGCGTTGCCACACTTGCGTGGTCTTCCCAGAGTCGCAGTATCCACCGTTACGGTATCCGCTGTTGCGGTTGTCGTTGCGTCTATTGGCGTAGCCGGCTGCAACCATGTTGACATCGTCGCAGTCATCGTAGATGCGCATACGACGTTTGCCTCGGCGGTCGCGTCTGCGCTCGAGTTCTGCCTCCTCGTCGGAGTGAATGCGATTTTTCACCGAATCTTCTCCATTAGCCCACCGATTCGCAATTTCCATCAAGTGGTCGATGGTCTTGGGCTTCGAGCGGCTCAGCTCCTCCCTGAGCTCTATGCGACGGACGCCGTCGTTGAATGCATCAATCACGCGATCCTCCGAGATGTTCTCTGCAGAGTTCTTGATGATGGACCACCTTTGGATGTAGGAGCGTAGCGATTCGCCCGATCGTTGCTGGCAGCATCTTAGCTCTTCAATTGATGCAGGCCGCTTGTACGTGCCCTTGAATTTGCACATGAAGCTGTAAACCAGCTCATCCCAGCTGCGAATGGATCCGCGTGGGAGGTTGTTGAGCCATGCTCGGGCGGCACCCTGCAGCTATAGCTGCAAGCATTGCATGGCCGTGCTTCGACTGCCTCCGTGGAGCCTGCCGAAGGAGATGTGGTCCTCCAGCCAGATTTTTGGGTCCTGTAGGCCGTCGAACTTCGGGTTCTCCGATGGGAGTTTAAACCCCTTAGGCATTTGCTTTTGCCTAATGGATCTGCTGAAGCATCTGGCGCCACAGAGCTCCACATCTTCCTCTTCTGATTCAGTCGACCGAGCGTGTCGCGCCCTTGATTTGTCAATCTTGCACTGCGTGAGGTCGTCGCGCGCATCACAGTCGCGGTCGTGTCGCCGTGAGCGGCGGCGTCGAGATAGATCGTGACTGTCGTTGCTAGATGAGGGCGAGGAGTAGCGCTTTGCCCTTTTCCGGCTCTAGTGTTGGCTCCTTGTCAAGGGCGGCCTCGATTAATCCCAAGCCCGCGATCGTAGATCGGTGCATGGCGGCTCGGGGATCTCCAGCTGGCGGCTGGTTGTTAAGGAGGTACATGGTAGCCGTTGTCACCGCAGCCTGCGGCGGCTTGGGGACCACATTGCCCCGTGTGTCGACTGTCATAGAGCTGAAGTCGAGGAGCTTTACAGCTTCTATGCGTTCTTGCTCGGTGAGATGGGCCATCCGAGATTGCCTCTTTTTGGCAACGTACTCGTTGCCTCTTGAGGAGGATCCTCCGTAGGAGGAGAGCCCTGCACGACGAAGGCTCAACTCGTCTGCTGCCTTTTTGCGTGCCTCGAGTTGCGTGATTGTTTGCACTTGGTGCTTGAATTCTTCCTTCAGGAGCCAATGGTAGCCCATTAGCAGTTCTTGCGGAGATCCGAAGGGTAGAGGAGTGCCTCGTAGGGCCTCGCGGTAGCGAGCCCATTCTTGCTTGTTGAGCTTGATCACGACACGTTCGCTGGTTTGCTCGTTTATTATGGTTGGAAGTTCGACTGCTCCTCCATTGTTGGCATTGGTGCGATCGCCACTGTTACCGATGTTAGCTCCGTTGCTGCCGTTTGGCGGGTCGGTTCCATTACCGTGATTGCCCGTGTTGTCGCGGTTGGCGGAGGTGTCACCTACGTTGATGACGGCGCACATGAAGTGATTGGGGAAGCTGCTACTCCCACAACTCTCAGATCCGGAAACATAGGTTCCGTCTTTAGTGGCCAGGTCGCTCAGATCGGAGTCGCGACTACTATCACTAATCGTGTTTTCGACTGTTGTCGGGGCGTTGAGCTCACTGAGTGTGCCGATCGATGGAGGGAACCATGATGCTGGAGCAATCGACGGTGTTGTCGGCTAATCAGGCATGCGAAGCATGCCCATCTGACCAACTTGGAAGTGGAAGCTCCCTATTGCTAGGCTGATCCCGTCGCCTACGGACTCGAAATCCGGGCGAGTGGCTGGCGTGTGGACGGTGAAGTCGAACGCGCCGAAGAGCTGGAGAATCTCCGTTGTTGCAAAGTTGTAGATCGCGGTTGATGGGGCCGAAGAAGCCGCAACATCAGCACTCCCAGTTCCCACAGACGGCGCCAATTGACGAGGGTTTAGCTCATCAATGCCCATTGTTATGGACTTGGGTTTTGGAGAAGGAGGGAGCGCTGGAGACATCTATCGGCTAGCAAACAAGCACACAGGGGACTCAAAGATTTACCCAGGTTCAGGCCTCGTAGAGGTCCCTACTCCTGCTTGTCTGCTCGTGGAATTATCGAAGGAATCGAAGATTACAATGGTGCGTAGATGCAATCTGGCGAGGGTTGTGGAAACTAGGGTTGCATGTGTCCTCCTCGCTGCCCCCTCCTAACCTTTATATAGGTAGGCTAGGTCTCGGGTAGCAGGTCGAGTCGGTTACAAGTTAGGGTTTTCCCCTTCAAACTTTCTATCTTTAGCTTCTTCTTGTTCTTCAAGCAATCGAGAGTCCGTAGGTTACTCGAGTCCTTCATTTGGGCCTTGGCGACACCGTGGGCCTTTACGTATTTAGGCCGTATATACCAACCTCGAGTACCTGTAGGGTATACCCATGTCACCTTGTGTCCGAGGACTATACCTTCTTTGACCATAAAGTGGCACTTCTCCTAGTTTAGAACAAGATTAGTTTCTTCACAACGCTGCAAAACTCTTTTGAGATTATCCAAGCAACTAGTAAATATAGTTCCATAGACAGAAAAGTCATCCATAAATACTTCCATTATAAGTTCTATAAAATCCGCAAAAATAGCAGTCATACATCATTGAAAAGTAGCTGGAGCATTACATAGACCAAAAGGCATACACCGGTAAGCATGTAAACCGTAAGGACTAATGAAAGTTGTTTTAAGTTGATCATCCGGATGAATAGATGTTTGAGAGAAACCAGAGTATCCATCCAAGTAACAAAAATGAGTATGGTTTGCTAACCTTTCTAAAGTTTGATCTATGAACGGTAATGGATAGTGATCTTTCCAAGTCTCTTTATTTAATTTCCTGAAGTCTATGCACATCTTGTGCCCAACAATAGTTCTAGTAGGTATCAATTCATTGTTTTCATTAGGAACAACAATAAAACCGCCCTTCTTAGGAACATGGTGAACATGACTTACCCATTCACTTTCTTTAACGGGATAGATTATACCTGCATCCAATAGGCGTACAATTTCTTTGCTTACCACTTCTTTCATTTCAGGCTTCAGTCTTGTATTGAATTCTGCAACTGGTTTAGCACCTTCTTCCATGAATATTTGATGGACGACTATCATGGGACTAATTCCCTTCAAGTCATTCATTGAGTACCCAAAGGCCTAGTGATGCTCCTTAAGTATCCTCATGAGTTCTTCTTCTTCTTCTCCTGAAAGTTTAGCACTAATAGTAACATGGAATTTATTGGTATCATCTAAAAACCTGTATTTGAGATTTTCTGGTAGAGTCTTCAACTCCGGGGGCGGTAATTCATCGTCCCCTCTCTTTTCTGGCTCTTCAAAAGCCTCATCAGTTGGAGGTCCCAAAATAGGAAGTGAATCGAATTCATTTTCTAGTTCTCCCAAGGACTTGTCCTCCATAACTATTTCTTCATAATTTGGATCTTCATCTATTTATTCTTCTTGATTACTAAAGAAAAGAGCCGCCATTTCCTCAATAGTTCTCTCTTCTTCTTGTATTTGTGGAGGCCTTTCCGTACCCCCAAGCTTAAGAGACACAATCTCCTTCTTGAAGTTAACATAGGCACCTATATCACCTAAAAAGTTCCTTCCAAATATAATTGGGCAAGTGTCAGCTGGCATATCAACAACTACAAAATCGATAGGAAAGTTTTTGTTGCCAATTGTCATAGTTGCATCGTCAACTACTCCCATTGGAATTCTGAGGTTTTTATTGGCTAACATAATTGTTATATCAGTATTTTCAATTGTAGTTGATTCTATTTCTTCTTTTATTTCTAAGTAGAAATCATAAGATATAACATTAACTTCAGTGCCAAGATCACATAAACCGTAATGAGAGGTTTCTTCAAATATGCAGGGAAGAATAGGCTTACCCACATCCTTTACCTTTGTTTTACCTTCAACCAATACAAAAGTCTCTTCATAAAGTTCAACTATGTTGCAGTGTGAGTACATGGCCATAATTGCTTCCTTGGTCACCTCTTCATCTTTGGTTTCTTCCAGGTGTTCCGTGACTCCTTGCATGCTTTCGTCTTCCTTCTTTTCCTATAATGCTTTGACCTGTTCATATTCAAAAATATGTTTTTGTGCAGTGTTAGGGAAAGGCACTTCATATATTGGTTCTGCGGAGGTAGTGTTGCTTTATCTTCTCTTTTCTTTTATGGTTCGGGTGATGTATCATACTTGACTGGACCCTCCTTTGGAGCTTTAATATGTTTTGTAAAATCTTTAACAACTTGCAACACAAGATCTGAATCCAAATAAAGTTCTTTAGATAATTCTTTAACATGGCCTTTTTTATTATAGTCATGAATACAATCATGCTCTATTTCTACGCCTCCTTCACTTCCTAGACCAAAATTCCATGAAACTCTATGGTCACGAATTCTATTAAGTAAAGCCCAAGCTTTAGGTATAGGAAGATTCATAAAGGCTTCTTCCGCGAAAGAGTCTAGTTCAATTTTATTAGGTTCAATTAAACCGCCATAAAAGATATGTAGTAAATACCATTCAGGCAAATCATGATGTGGACATGGTCATAGTAAATCTTTAAATCTAATATAAGTTCTTACTAGTCCTTCATTAGAACAATTCTTCCAAGTCATTATAAGATGCCTGATTCCAAAAGATTTTGATAATGGATAATATTTTGATAGAAATTCACAAGCTAGATTATCCCAAGTAGTAGTGGCTTCAGGGGGTAGAGATCTATACCATGAGAGAGTTGTACTTGTCAAAGTTTGACTAAAAAGTTTAACCCTTACCACATCAGGGGTATATCCCGTTAATAGAAAAGTGCCACATATATCTTTAAAACATGCAATATGCTCATATGGATCAGGATCTTCTTCATCTCCAATAAATTGCTTCTTATGTAGAATACTATGTAGTAGAGGATTTATGTCAAACCCTCTTGTCTTGTCATTGGAGTTGTCTTTTTTATAAATATCATAGGGCTTCCCAAAGTGGTTGAGTGGGTTAGCACTAGTCATATGCTCAAACTCCATCATGTTGGTGGAAACCTGTAACTCAAAACAAAATTTAGCAAGTCAAAAAAAAATAAGCAAAAACTAAAAGACCTACAACGCTTAGCTCCCCGACAACGGCGCTAGAAAATAGCTTGATGACTGCAAGTGCACAAATCGTTTGTAGCTAGTTTCGAAATAAAGATATCGATCCCACAGGGAGCAGGAGTCTAAAGTCTAATAACTCTTGAAATAAATATTATGATAGAAATTCTAGATAAAGTTCTAAGTGACAAGATAAAATGCGAGTATTGTGTAAAAATGTGTTTTTGGGTTTTGGGTATAAGAGCAATAAAGTAAAGTAAAACAACTGAGTATAGAAAGTAAGTATCGTGTATGTAAGAGAGATTGGAACTGTAGTAGGGAAAAGTGTTCTCAAGGAGTAGCGGATACACCACGAGTATTGTAAAGATCTAAGATAAAGATTATTATCATGAACATTGTCAACTATGCATATGTGGGAGGAACTCCGTATTTGGACGAATAGGCAGCAACCGCTGCTCACATCATCCTCATAACCACAACAGTCAGCAATCGACATCAATCGAATTACTGCGCTATTAAGGGACGTAATCCCGTAGGACGTATCCCATGGCATGGATAGTGTTCTGTGAGTTTCCTCGGTTTGCCAAGTTGATACGTAAGGGGTGCCAATAGCTTTATAGTCACTGTAAGTGCTAGCACGCCTTCGTCAACCAACAAGTAGTTTCCTCCATCAAGTCCCCACGAGAGGCAAATATTGAGAGATCGACTTCTCTCAACATCACGATGTAGAAAATCTAACACATGGTCACAAAGATGAATATCATAATAGACTTTATCTTAATTCAATCTCATACTAGGGTTTCTCCATCTCCCCAAGAACTAATGATCTACTCAGACATGGAGGCAATCAACATCATGGCAATGGTAATGGAAACAATCATAGATGAATAGCACTTGTATAAATCCACAACGAGTATAGGAATTACAACAAGATCTAGACAAGATGTAGAAGGGATGGCTGGAGATGGTGTTGATGCAGCGGTGGATGATGAAGATCGATGCCGTAGCCTGCCGGATCTGCGTAGGGCAAAGATGGATCCCGGTGGATGAGTTCCCCCTCCAGATGCCTTCCAGAGGTGAGGTTTCTATGATTTCTGGGTGTTCTGTATGTCGTCTCCTCAAACCAATTACACGGGGTGAAACTATTTGATGAGGCAGAGGTGGCGCCAACTATACGACCGGAACTATACGGCCAGAAAATTGCTCTGATCATATAGTTGGTCGTTGGACTCTCTATCTCCCTTATTCGCTTCTGGTTTTGTTCTGGTATTATTAATATTTCCCAAATAAGCAATTTACGTTGTTTTTGACTCCTTTTCTCCACAGTACAACTGCTCCAAGAATTGTATCCATTGGATTCATCATCTGTCCCGACCCTAGTGAAAACAGACACAAAATATGCGTGCGAACGCCTAAAATACCAAGATCCTACATCTATAATGCAAAATTATAATGTAAAACATGATGCAAATATGCACTCATTAACTTCCCCAAGCTTAGACTCTTGCTCGTCCCGAGCAAGTTTTTACTTAGTGGATGTGATCCTCATATTCATGAAGCTGAGTCGATAAAATAAATGAGGCAATTGCAACATGTGTTTATCATGTACGATACATAGGAATAAGTTCATGAATAGTACCTTACTCGAACTATCTGAATAGTATTAGAAGGCTTCACACCTTAGTGATCAATAGTTCATAAAATATGAATCTCAACATAATGTAAAAGAATCCAGTTCAACCGAATGAGTTAGCGAGGTAGTCCCAAGTGTTTTAGGATCAACGTATTCACTTGGGATTTAGAATCTCAAAAGTGTCTCTTTGTCATACTACAACACAGTGGTATATGCCTACTTGCTCTTTGCACACTTGCTCTTTTTATTCTTATTTTTTTCTTTTCTTTTGTATATATGCTCACACTTTTGTTTAAGTGTTGTGCAAAGGAGCTAGCCATACATTCCACTTTATGTTGGAATTCAAAGTTTAACGATCTCAATTACCAAATTCCAATTGTATATGAAGCATTCTTATGACTAGAAGATTCTACCTCGACTTGTTCCCACTCTTTTCTGGTAGCACTTTTATTTCCCTTTGTTCAAGGTTTCTTTTTCAACTTAACTATATAGATATTTTTTCTTTGTAAATCAAACTGTAGACTTACATTATATTGACTAAATTATCTTTAGGTGGTCTATTAATACCAATGGTGTGGAAGACTCCTATTTCTATCATCAAGTGCAAGTAAAATTATACTCAAGCCATTCATATATCAATAAAGCAAACATTAACTCAATATTGCTCCATATATAATAATAAACTCGAAATTTCATAAAAAGGATCGACTATTCCTAAAGGGAATTCTAATGATGCAAACTTTATTTATAGTTTGAACTAATGCGAAAATAGTAATAAAAACTTATAGGATAGATTACAAGGTCTTAAAGATCTCCCCAAGCTTGAAATCAAGCCATGCGGGATCAAATAATGCCTTGCAATTATTTGATACCATGATTGTTGTAGATCACTGTGGCACCATGGCATGTAACACCGCGATGCGTAGCTTCTTATTGGTCTCCTCCAAAGCGGTTATGCGGCTGTAGCACCTCCGCAAATCAGACTGCAGAGTGTCCACTCTATCAGCGAGCTTAGTCACCAATGGAAGGAGGTCTTCCTTCTTATCCATCTCATCGAGACGGTGACGGACTTCAACGCGATGGAGTAGCTCCTGCTTCTGATATATCTCCAATGCCTGCACGCGATCCTTGGTCCTGGGTACAACTTCTTCCTCATCCATAATTGATGGATTGAGGAAGTGGAAACCGTACCTCCACTCTTCTTGAGGCTTGACCTTCATACGAGCACCAATGGTTGGCTACGTTAGTGGTACCTCGGCTCCCTTGCTAGCACCTGCACCAATATTAGATAATTCCTTACGCTTGTGCAGCCTTTGATCCATAGTGATGAACCTGACCGTCTCCACACGCCCTTTTCCATGTGGTTTGCGATCTTCTCTCTCTTGTTGAGCTTTCTTCATCGCCGCCCAATTGATCTCAAGTGGATCATAGACGTCAGGGCGGATGTAGACGTCAACCACATCATCGTCAGAATCGTTGTTGAAGTAGCTTGGCTCGACATACTCCTTGTACCTCGGGCTAAACCTCTCTACCTCCTCATCATCGTCCTCCATGGACGGGCTGCTAGAGTGGTCCCTGGAAGGAGCAATGAGCCCCAAGGGTTTTCCACGGCCTGGGACGGGATAGCGCATTGCTAGATTGGTTCTTGGAGACTATGATTAGAGAGAGAGAGAGACAATGACAATATATAAGGGGGGTCAGAGGTCAGTAAAACTCGCGAGAAACACCAAATTGTTGCCCAAGAAAAGAATCCAAATGAAACAGGGAAAGAAATCACGGATTTGGAAGTGCCCTATCGCATAACGACCAACTATACGGGCGCAACTCGTACAACCGCTGCTCACATCATCCTCATAACCACAATAGTCAGCAATCGACATCAATCGAATTACTGCGCTATTAAGGGACGTAATCCTATAGGACGTATCCCATGGCATGGATAGTGTTCCGTGAGTTTCCTCAGTTTCCCAAGTTGATACGTAAGGGGTGCCAACAGCTTTATAGTCACTGTAAGTGCTAGAACGCCTCCGTTACCAACAAGTAGTTTCCTCCATCAAGTCCCCACGAGAGGCAAATATTAAGAGGTCGACTTCTCTCAACATCAAGATGTAGAAAATCTAACACATGGTCATAGCGATGAATATCATAATAGATTTTATCTTATTTCAATCTCATACTAGGGTTTCTCCATCTCCCCAAGAACTAATGATCTACTTAGAAATGGAGGCAATCAACATCATGACAATGGTAATGGAAACAATCATAGATGAATAGCACTTGTATAAATCCACAACGAGTATAGGAATTACAACAAGATCTAGACAAGATGTAGATGGGATGTATGGAGATGGTGGTGATACAGCGGTGGATGATGAAGATCGATGCCTTAGCCTCCCAGATCTACACAGGGCAAAGATGGATCCCCGGTGGATGAGTTCCCCCTCTAGATGCCTTCCGGAGTTGAGGTTTCTGCGATTTCCGGGTGTTCTGTATGTCGTCTCCTTGAACCAATTGCACGGGGTGAAACTATTTGACGAGGCGGAGGCGGCGCCAACTATACAGCCAGAAAAATTGCTCTGGTCATATAATTGGTTGTTGGACTCTCTACCTCCCTTGTTCTCTTCTGGTTTTCTTCTGGTATTATTAATATTTTCCAAATAAGCCATTTACGTTGTTTTTTACTCCTTTTCTCCATAGTACAACTGCTCCAAGAATTGTATCCATTGGATCCATCATCTGTCTTGACCCTGGTGAAAATAGACATAAAATGTGCTTGCGAACACCGTAAAATACCAAGATCCTACTTCTACAATTCAAAATAATAATGTAAAACATGATGCAAATATGCACTCATCATGTGTTTGGCTGGTGGTTTGTTCCGGAGGAGAGATCATCGTATAGACCATCACGATCCCCTAGATCTGCCGTGATTTCCTTGTCTTCTTCGGTTGCTTCAATCTGCATCATGATTTCTATGGAAGATCCGATAGATGACGCGGCTATCTCCGTAGGTGCAATTTTTCCAACCAACGGTCTTGATGGAATCAGAGCCGAGAGGTGTGATTCATCTGGATTTTCTACTTGGAAGTGGAAACTTCCGACGATGAGATCGGATCCACCGTTGAAATCAGCGGGCACCAAAACAGGGGTGGGAGGGCGTGGTTCCGCTTTCATTGGATTGTTGCTTGTAGAAAAGAGGTCTGATACGTTGCTAACGTATCCATATTTTTTTATGTTGCATGCTTGGTTTTATCTACTTTCTTATGTTTTGTCCACACTTTGGAGTACTTTCTTTACACTTTCTTGGACTAACCTATTAACAAGAGCCACAGTGCCAGCTGCCTGTTTTCTGCTGTTTTTGGTTCCAGGAAAGTCAAAAAATGAATATTCTCAGAATTGGACGGGACAAAAGCCAAAGTCAGTTTTTCACCGAGGGACACCCGGAGCCAGAATACGAGACGGAGAGGGGCCAGGGGGCTGCCACACCACCTGGCCGCGCGTCCCAGCCTGGCCTACGCCAGGGGGTGGTCTGGCCACCTCCGACACCCCCTCGGCCTCCCCTTTAGACTATATATCGCCTCCGATACAGAAACCCTAAGTACCCGATCAAAATTCCATGAAAGAGTCTGTAGCCGCCGTCATCTCCATCCAAGATCGGGAGGGATCTAAAGCTCTTCCCGGCACCCTGCCGAAGGGGAGAATTCACCCTCGAGGCCTTCTTCATCACCATGCAAGCCTCCGGTGTGATGCGTGAGTAGTTCATCTCTGGACTACAGGTCCATGTGGTAGCTAGATGGCTGGTTCTCCTTCTTTGTGCTATCATGTTTAGATCTTGTGAGCTCCGTTCATGATCAAGATCATCTATTTGTAATTCCTACATGTTATGTTTGCGGGGATCCAATGGATATTGAGATGCTATTTTAGATTGATTATTGATTCTATCATGTCTTTGTTATTTGTGATCTTGCATGCTTTCCATTGTTAGTAGCTATCTGGGCCAAGTAGATGCTAGCAACTCCAAGAGTTAGTATTTGTCAACACCCGGATTTTTAATCCCAGATGCCCGTTATGCCATACCTCGCAATCCCAGGATTACCATTTTTGCGAGACATAATGGATTGGATATCACATTACATCATCCATTACAAACCATACATAAGGTCTTACACAAATAAGGATCTCATGATCCAGTCTTTAATACAACAAGCAGCGGAGATAAGCGTAGCGGTGGGGTCCATCTTCAGGGGCACAGGAAATGCTGACGAAGGCAGATGGTCCTAGTTATCATAGTCGTCCTGATGACCATCCTCCTGATAGTCTCCTTCATAGTCTGGCCATGAGAATAGCCAGGGACAAAAGCCATGAGTACTCTTTAAGTACTCGAAAACTACTATTAACAGGTACTATAGTCCTAAGTTAAAGTGCTAAATCTAAGTTTAACTATCAAGTTAAGTTTGAAACCTAACGGTGGGGGTCTGCTGGGGATGTACCAGGGCTCCAGCGGGGTCGGCGAGGCGGGCAAACGAACTGGAAGATGACGGCGAGGCGAGGCGCGGTTGCGGTGGAGCTTGGGGTGGTCGCAATCAGCGGCGCCCTTCTCCTCTAGAGGCGGCGGCTCCGGCTCCAATTCCGGCGAGCTACTGATCCCTTTGCTCCAGTGAGAGGTGGGTGAGGTTCAGAGAGGTGAGGGGAGTGGAATGGTGTGGAGAGAAGAGGCTGGGGAGGGCTCCTTTTATAGGCCCGACGGTGAGACCGAGCGGGATGGGCAGGCGACTCTGGCGACAAGGCTACGACAGGGTAGAGGCATGGCTGGGGGTGGCGATCGATGGGCGGTCCCCTGGCGGTTCTCTAGGAATTGAATGCGCCAGAGGGGCTGTGATGCACGCGGGCGAGGTGGCGCTCTGAGAGGCAGAGGCGGCGGTGTCCACGGCGAGCGGTGGTTATGAGGCGTTGGGCGGCCAGCGGGGGTGTCTAGGGTGTTCTCTAGGTCGTGGCGGAGCGGCGGGCGCGGGCTGATGCCAAGGGGTGGTTTGTGCGAGCGGGAACAAAGCCTGCTCTGGGGGCGGCGTCGGCATGCTCGACCAGCTCCGGGCGCGGCGGTTCTTGGCCGCTCTGCCCTCTGTCTCTGGCCTGGGGCTGCTTGGACGGTGGAGGTGGACCCCTGGCGGTGTGCTAGACATGGCGAGAGAGGTTGGCGGCTGTTGTGGCGCGATGTCGCCGGTGGGGGTGCTCAAGGTGCTCGGCCTTAATGGCCATGACCATTTGGTCATGTGCACAGGGTGTGGCCGGGCTAGCAAAGGGTAGGGTTGGTACTGAGGGAACAAGGGGACAAGGTTAGGCACAAATGGTGACCAAGATCACTTCTCAAAACAGTGTTTTGAATTTGGCCAGATTTGTGCACACAAGCTGTTTGATGAAATGGCCGAAAGAGAAAAAGTTTTGAATTTTGGTTTCAAATTTTTTGAGTGATCTCCACTAGTGCTAGGTAGTCTCTGGTTGCAAGGGTTTTGAAAGTGGAGCTCAAATAGATGGGTTTTGAAATAGGGGTTATCTATGCATGTGCATTAGATTCAATTTTCAAATGCCAATTAAAATAAATAAAAGAATGTTTTTAGCAGATCAAGAAGTGGGCCTTGGTACCTCATTATGTGTACTAGCAAGTGGTACAAAGATCAAGAATTGTTTCTGTTAAGAATTGAGTACTAGGAATAGCCAAAGTAGTGTAGTGGATTAAAATGGCCAAAATGACCATTCCTCCTTTTTAATTCTTTTTGATTTGATTTTCTTTAGGAAAAGTTTGGGAATGATGTAGATGATGTTTAAATCACCTAAGAAACATTTTACAAGAATTGGATCACACAATCATGGCAATTCAAACAACTCTTATTTTAAATGCACACACATATGAATGCTTTCATTTTAAAATTGGAAAAGTTTTTGTTAACCCTATTTTTGGATGATTTGATCTTGATAAGCTTGGATTGAAGTTTTGGGATGTTATAGTATTTATGCTCGATAGTGGGTTCATGCCTCTAGTAATCTGGGAAAGTGACAGAAATCTCTAAGGTACTAGATGTGTTGTTGCTACTAGGGAGAAAACAACAATCATTTGTTCATAGAACAATCGTATTGTTTACTTTACACACAATGCGTAATGCAATTATCCATTGCTTACAACTTAATACTGGAGGGGGTTCGGATGATAACCTAAAGGTGGATTATTAGTCATAGATGCAGTTGGATTATGGTCTATGTATAATGTTGCAATGCCCAATCAAGTCTCAAAGGAGTCAAGATGAGTACTATATGCATGATTGCTTTCTCGATTTTTGTCAATTACCCTGTTGTAATTTGTTCACCCAACATGTCATCTATCTTAAGGAGAGCCACCACTAGTGAACTATGGACCCCGGTCCTTTCTTTTACCATCAATCTACAATCAACTGCTTATTTCTTGCTTACTTTTACGCAAACTATTACTTTCTTCTACTCGATACGTTTAATCCTTTGTTTTCAGCAAACCGGTGAGATTGACAACCTCATCGCAAGTTGGGGGCAAAGTTCTGTGGTTGTGTTGTGCAGGTCTCCATGTTGATGCTGGCACCGGTAGTGTGCCCTGCCAAAGTCCAGCTAGCAACACCTTTGAGGTGTTTCCTTGCTCCTACTGGATTGATAACCTTGGTTTCATAACTAAGGGAAAACTTGCTGCTGTGCTCATCATACCTTCCTCTTGGGGTTCCCCAACGGGCTCGATATATTTTGGGCTAAGCAACTGATTTTCTGGCACCGTTGCCGGGTAGTCAAGGACATCTTCACAAGGGGAGTCCCTCATAACCAATCTCTTTACTTTGTTATTTTTGTTTTGCTTATTTTACTTTTTGCTTGTTTCTTTATCAAAAACACACAAAAAATTAGTTTTACTAGTTTGCTTTCTTAAAAACACAAAAAAATGACTACTCTTGAAAACACTAAGTTGTGTGACTTCACTAGCACCAACAACAATGATTTTATGAGCACACCTATTGCTCCCCCTGTTCCTGAAGCTACTTTCTTTGGAATAAAACCTGCTTTTCTCAATCTTGTTATGAGAGAAAAAAAAATTGGTATTGGTAATGAAGATGTTGCTGCTCATCTAAATAACTTTGTTGAACTTTGTGAGATGCAAAAGCATAGGGATATAGATGGGGATATCATTAACCTTAAATTGTTTCCTTTCTCTTTGAGAGGAAAAGCTAAAGAATGGTTGAATTCCTTAACTAGGAATAGTATTGATTCTTGGACTAAATGCAAAGATGCTTTCATTGGAAAATACTATCCTCCTGCTAAGATTATATCTATGAGAAGTGAAATAATGAAGTTTAAACAATCTGATAATGAACATGTTGCTCAAGCTTGGGAAATAATGAAATCTTTGGTAAAGAATTGCCCCACTCATGGACTGACTGCTTGGATGATTATCCAAACCTTTTATGCAGGATTGAACTATTATTCAAGAAATCTATTGGATTCTGTTGCTGGAGGTACCTTTATGACCATTACTTTGGGTGCTGCAACAAAGCTTCTAGATAATATGATGGTTAACTATTCTGAATGGCATACCAAGAGAGCTCCACAAGGTAAGAAGGTAAATTTTGTTGAAGAAACCTCCTCCTTTAGTGATAAGATTGATGTTATTATGTCTATGCTTGTTAATGGGAAAGCACATATTGATCCAATAATGTTCCCTTAGCCTCTTTGGTTGCTCAAGAAGAGCAAGTTGATGTGAACTTTATAAGAAATAACAATTTTAGCAATAATGCCTACATGAATAATTTTGGTAACAACAATTATAGGCCATATCCTCCCAACAATGGTAATGCTTATGGAAATTCCTACAACAATAATAGGAGTGCTCCCTCTGAACTTGAAGTTATGCTTAAAGAATTTATTAGTAAACAAACTGCTTTCAATAAAACTATTGAGGAAAAACTCTCTAATGCTAAAAGAAATATAGCATCATTGGCTGAAGCTCAATCTGCTTTGAATAAAATGACTGCTAAACCTGAAACTAATGAGAATCCCTTTGCAGCCACTAATGCCATACAAGTAAGAATTGATGAAAATGTTAGACTATTAGTTGAATTGCATGCTAAGTGGGAAAGAGAAGATGAAATTGCTAGAAACATTAGTGTTTCTACTATCACTACCACTAGTGTTGAGGCTAGTAATACCTCTACTACTTTAGATGATAATTATGATTTTGATCTTGATGGTTGCAACATCTCTGAAGTTATTAAGTTCCTACAAAAGCTTGCTAAAATTCCTAATGCTAGTTCTATGAATATGGCCTTTACAAAACACATTACTGATGCTCTCATAAAAATTAAAGAAGAAAAGATGAAACATAAAGCCTCAATTCCTATAAAACAAGAAGATGGTTGGGAACCCATCATTAATATGAAAGTGAATGATTTCAATTTCAAAGCCTTATGTGATCTTGATAGTAGTGTTTCTATTATGCCTAGAAGGATTTATGATATGCTTGATTTGCTACCATTGGAAGATTGTTATTTGAATGTCCCACTTGATGATAATGCTAAAAAGAAACTCATGGGGAGCATTAATGATGTTCTTATTATGGTTAACAATGCCTATGTCCCCGTTGATTTCTATATTTTGGATGTTGAATGCAATGCTTCTTGTCCTATTAC
The DNA here is from genome assembly GCA_023614405.1 of Avena insularis. Classification (NCBI taxonomy): domain Eukaryota; kingdom Viridiplantae; phylum Streptophyta; class Magnoliopsida; order Poales; family Poaceae; genus Avena; species Avena insularis. The sequence continues at coordinate 255,327,642 of CM042690.1, read as the reverse complement.
TTTGGGAAGACCTTTTCTTAGAACTGTTGGTGTTATTATTGATATGAAAGAAAGGCATCATTAAATATCAAATCCCACTCAAGATAGGTATAGAACACTTCCCTAAGAAGAGAGAGAAGATTTCTTTTGCCTCTCCTATGAAAACAAAATTTGCTCTTAATGCTTCTTCATTTGAGAACACTTGATCATTTTTCTTGCTTCTTATGCCTAACTTAAAGGCGTTAAAGAAAAATACTTATTGGGAGATAACCCAAAAGTTTTAGATGAGTATTGGAAGTTATTACTTCAGTAATAACCGCTCCTTATCCTTTTTATTTGCTTTTTGTGCCAAAAGTAACCTCTAATGAGAGAGAAGTAATGATTGGGAAAGTTGCTGTCCTGAAACAGATTTCTGTGCCACACCGTAAAAATTCGTGTAAAATCTCTATACGTCTTTTTGAGGCGTGAATTTTTGTGCTTCTGCCCCAGGTTGTTATCTAACTTTCGTTAGTTCAACACTTTTTGATTTGAGCAACAGAAGGTCTTCGAAACAATTTGTCTTTACCTGCTGGTCTGTTTTGACAGATTTCTGCTATTATTTGCATTTGCTTCTTGTTGGTTCCTTTTTGAGTTCTTTTGGGGAATTGAACTTTTTGAGGGAAGTGCTACAGTAGCTTGTGTTTTAGTGGAAGTTTTATTGGTGTTGGAACTGAACCTAAAGACTTATTATCTTGAGGGCACTAATGTTGCTAATAAAGATTGTGTGAAGTTTTGTATGAAGGAAAAATTTCAGGTGTATGGAAGGAATGAGTAATGAGATGAAGGATGGACTAAAGCTCAAGCTTTAGGATGCCACGCGTGTCACCCCAAGAAATATCCAAGAAGTACAAGCATCAAAGCTTGGGGATGCCCAAAGCATCCCCTTCTTCATCAATAAAAATTCCAGGTTTCTTCCAAACACTTCATTTTTATTGTTTCATGCACAATTGTGTTGTTCTTGGAGCGTCTTCTTTTTTGTTTTCGTTGGTTTTTTGTTTGCTTGGTTTTCTTAGTTTTCTGAATAAATTGGTTGGACCCCCTCTTTCATGCATTGGTTTTCAAATAGTTTGGTTTGGATTGGAAAAGAGTAGGAAAAGTTCATGCTTAAGTGGTAAAGAGAGCTTGTTTTTGACTGTGGCCTATGCTTTGTCATGCCATGCTTGATATTGTTTTGGCTTTATGCTTAGTATTCTTTGTTGTAGCATGACATGTTATAAACAATTGAGATTGCTTAATGTGCCTTGGAAGAATCATGCGTTGTTTTAGCATATTAAAGCATAGTATTGTGGTATTCTCCTTTGATGCTTTATTTGGGTTGACTTGGCGCATGCTCACACCATGTTATGACTATCCCAAGTCACCATAAGCCTTTATGATCCTTTAGTTTTCAACTTGTAATATCACTTTATGCTTTTATTAATGATGTTTTGTCGCTCTGCATGATTATGGCCATTATTGCTCTCTTAGTTTGTCGCTCCCAGTCTTTTGCTAGCCTCCATAACCAAGTGTGAGTTCCACTCATGCATCCAACTCCTAAAACCAAGTTATTCCAAAGAGTCCACCATACCTACCTATTAGCATTTGCTATTCCAAGTATATTCATGTTTTTATCTACCTTCCTAATTAAACTTGTTATGAGAAAATTAGTGATTAAAGCTCTCACGAACTTGATGGCACACTTTACTTTTCTTGCCCTTAATAAACTTGAACCATTGCGTCCATCTTTGTTGCGTATATGCTTGCTCTTTATAAGTTGAAGTTAGCAGAACCATGTATCATGGGGAACGCTTTCAACATTGCACTTGTACTTTGTACCCCGTTGATATCATGTTCTTTTGCTTATGGATCCCGGCGGTGTGAAATAAAAGGGGAACTTGTAAGATCATGGAGTTTGTATTTGTGTTAGAGAAACGCCTAGGCCGCTAGCCTAAGCCATGCCTAATCATGGTGGAAACTTGCAGCATAACCATAATGAGCACTCTATGAAGCATCCTCAATAAAAACCTATGCAAATACCAAATAAAAAGATCGTTGAGATGCTCATTGTCTGCTTGCCTTGTCATTTTGATTATGGGATAGCTCCTGTATCATGTGCAAGGGGTACCCCGTTGGCGGTTCTCTATGATACATATGTACTTACAATGATAAGAGCTTACTTGTGACTGAAGTTGAGTAGCATGAGGTTTGGTTTTCATAAGTAAGGGGCATGAGATTTCAGCTTATAACTTGTCAAGCATATCCTCTTAGTTGTGTCACTTTAACCTTAATCACCTTCAAGATGCTTATGATAGGGGAAATGAGAGCTGAAAGCTAATAAGTACCATAATTTTTGGAAGCTCTTTATAAAACTTGATTCCCTACTTCCTTCTATGAAGGCCTTTCTTTTACTTTTATGTTGAGTCTCCACCTTCTATCTTTATGCACCTACTTTGAGATCATAGTGGCCATTCTTAGTTCTATGTGCATTGTCCCAAGACTTGTTGATTGATGCATAGCTTTGATATTGCTTGTTTTAAACTATTTGTATCTAGTCACTCTTATGAACTTTGAAGGTGTCCTATGCATTTATGTTTGCTACTCTATGAAGGACAAGCTGAATGCCACTATGCTATGTTTTCTTTATGTGAAACAAACAAACGTATTGCAAAGCATTGTTATTCATGAATCTTTTGTTTGTGCCTTTTAATGTTGCAACATAGTTGCTTTGCCTTATTGTTAGAACTTTGTCTTTCATGTTATGATTGAAGTACTATGATCCCAACTATCAATGTTTACAAATACTTTGATCAAGTTTATGATGGTGCATGTCACCTCAAAAATTATTCTTTCTTTTTATCACTTACCTACTCGAGGACGAGCAGGAGTTAAGCTTGGGGATGTTGATACGTTGCTAACGTATCCATAATTTTTGATGTTCCATGCTTGGTTTTATCTACTTTATTATGTTTTGTCCACACTTTGGAGTACTTTCTTTACACTTTCTTGAACTAACCTATTAACAAGAGCCACAATTCCAGCTGTCTGTTTTCTGCTATTTTTGGTTCCAGGAAAGTCAGAAAATGAATATTCTCGGAATTGGATGGGACAAAAGCCAAAGTCAGTTTTTCACCGAGGGACACCCGGAGCCATAATACGAGACGGAGAGGGGCCAGGGGGGCGCCACACCACCTAGCCGTGCGGCCTAGCCGGGGGTGGTCTGGCCGCCTCCGGCACCCCCTCGGCCTCCCCTTTCGCCTATATATTGCCTCCGATACAGAAACCCCTAAGTACCTGATCAAAATTCCACGAAAGAGTCTGTAGCCGCTATCATCTCCATCCCTATATCGGGAGGGATCTAAAGCTCTTCCCGGCACCCTGCCAGAGGGGATAATTCACCCTCGAGGCCTTCTTCATCACCATGCAAGCCTCCGGTGTGATGCGTGAGTAGTTCATCTCTGGACTACGGGTCCATGTAGTAGCTAGATGGCTGGTTCTCCTCCTTTGTGCTATCATGTTTAGATCATGTGAGATCCGTTCATGATCAAGATCATCTATTTGTAATTCCTACATGTTGTGTTTGCGGGGATCCGATGGATATTGAGATGCTATTTCAGATTGATTATTGATTCTATCATGTCTTTGTTATTTTTGATCTTGCATGTTTTCCGTTGTTAGTAGCTATCTTGGCCAAGTAGATGCTAGCAACTCCAAGAGTTAGTATTTATGCTCGATAGTGGGTTCATTCCTCTAGTAATCTGGGGAAGTGATAGAAATCTCTAAGGTACTAGATGTGTTGTTGCTACTAGGGAGAAAACAACAATCCTTTGTTCATAGAACAATTGTATTGTTTACTTTACACGCAATGCGTAATGCAATTATCCGTTGCTTGCAACTTAATCTCGGAGGGGTCGGATGATAACCTGAAGGTGGATTATTAGTCATAGATGCAGTTGGATTACGGTCTATGTATAATGTTGTAATGCCCAATCAAGTCTCAAAGGAGTCAAGATGAGTAGTATATGCATGATTGCTTTCTCGATGTTTGTCAATTGCCCCGCTGTAATTTGTTCACCCAACATGTCATCTATCTTAAGGAGAGCCAGTACTAGTGAATATGGACCCCGGTCCATTTTTTACCATCAATCTACAATCAACTGTTTACTGCTTTCTGTTTACTTTCTGCAAACTATTACTTTCTTCCACTCGATACGTTTAATCCTTTGTTTTCAGCAAAACCGGTGAGATTGGCAACCTCATTGCAAGTTGGGGACAAAGTTCTGTGGTTGTGTTGTGCAGGTCTCCATGTTGCTGCTGGCACCGGTAGTGCGCCCTGCCAAATTCCAGCTAGCAACACCTTTGAGGTGTTTCCTTGCTCCTACTGGATTGATAACCTTGGTTTCATAACCGAGGGAAAACTTGCTGCTGTGCTCATCATACCTTCCTCTTGGGGTTCCCCAACGGGCTCAATATATTTTGGGCTAAGCAAGGTCCACCGAATCCTTGGCTCTAGCATTTAGGTTTCCCACATAAGGCGCCAATTGACGAGGTGTATCCTCGGCAATGCCCATGATGATGGACTTAGGGTTTTGCGGAAAAGAGAACGCTGGGGATTTCGTCGGATATCAGGCAAACAAGGGAGTCGAAGTCTCCTGAATATTTGGTGAATATCACTATTATAGATCACTTGGGGGGTTTTGGTACCTCCTCATAGGCTTCTCCCATCCTATATATAATAGGTTGGGTCTCAAAGTTGTATGCGGATAGGTTACATATGTATGATTACAACTCTAATACAATGTCGGTTCATAGTTTGTTTCCAAATACAACTAAAGCTTTCATTGGATGCTCTCTTGGGCCACCATCTTGAATCTTCATGGGTTGTGAGCCTTTATGGAGCTAGGGTAACAAATCATAAGCACCCGAATAATCATACCCATGTCAAGGACCCTCACCTACTCGTCGGTAGCCACCACCGGAGAGTACAAGGGAGGGGCTAGCGGCCCTGTATCTTGGGGCGAGTGGAGCTTGCAGGAGAGGAGAGAGAGGTTCGTGTCCGGTTGGTAGGCAGTCATATGGAGTGTCGTCCCAGTGCCAGGGATAAAGGAACGAAGCAGATAGAAACACAAAGGAGATGCAGACAATACTTTTTTGTTTGAGTAAAATACATCTGCGGTACTTAAACTTGACACATAAAATCGATACACTCATACATCTTCCAAATACGCAACGTACAATACCTAAATATGGCTCAATGATCATCTTGGTCAGTGGCTCGGCGTACAGTGGTGTATTTGCTGATCTAGCTCTATGTTGACTATTCTGTAGCTTTGGTTTTTTCATAAAAGACCCTTGAAAAAACTACAAATAGGCCCTTATCTTCTTCCTCGAGTTGAGCAAGCAACTGCATGTCACTGTCGTTTGTCGATCCCGCCGCCTGAGATCCTCGCCACCGCCCTTGGGCACGAAGATAAGGGCACCGAAGCCCTTCCCTCTCTCGTAGTCGTCCCATCCATTTTTGTAGGGTTCTGGAGCAGAAAAAATTCTAACTGCACGAACACTGATACCAGGATCTATACTATGTAGACATAAGTAACAAAAAAAGAAGACAATATTCATACCCTTTAAGACCGAGGAATGCCTTATGCAGGAAGGCGTATGTTGATGAAGACGAGCAGCTCCAAGCGCCCCAAGTGTGGCACCTCCGAAGTACTACGCATGTTCGTTGTAGGCGATGTCTCCTGAGATCCGATATAGCCAAGCAGCAGTAGAAGAAAGATAGCGGACCGACGATCACACGATGTTAGTGTGAAGGTGGAGAAGTCAAAACCCCCGAGGTCCTCTCCAATATTATGGAAAAATCCTCAAAGGAAATGAGAGAGAGAAGAGAGAATGGTTTCTAAGTGAACTGGTGACCCCTATGTACAGTGGGAGGGGAGGGGCACCACCCAAGGGGTAGATGGTGTGTGTAACACCCTCAGAATCGGCCCTATGCGAGTTTCAGCGATTCCCGCCAAACCCGCATAGAAACGATTCAAAGGTGCCCACCAGGCACTTTCGTGCGGGTGGAAAACGAAGTAATACCATTACACAATAGTCCACGATGGAATCCACAGAACAGATATATACAACAACGACTCAAAGAGTCAAGGATACAGATATACAATACAAAGATCCAAATCACCTGGAAATCGATATAGTGTCCGAGTACGGACAAGATGCAAATGGGGCTAAGAGCCCTGAAGAATAACCAATGGCGTCCATAACCCTGCCCAGGCCAAGCCGGAAGGGTAACCCTGCTAACGACGTCGATCTCAAAACCTGCTTAAACAAAAGGGGTGCCGACAAAGGGCAAAGGAAAAAGAGAGAGCGGTCGATCGAGGCCGACACGGCGAGACTAGAATTGCGGTCCTCGCCTACATAGGTATGGTGGATCGAGCGGCAATGGCATGCACTAAACAACCTATAGAGACTCGAGATAACTGTCGGCTATCAGAGAGGGATAAGAAAGACCTATGCGGAAACATCCTGATACTACCACCAAACATACCCATCCTGGTATTTCCCCCTCGAGACCAAACGAGGAAGTCAACCGAGGAACTCACACAGTGGCAGTTTTATTAATTCCGTTATAGTTGCGGCAATTACTAGTCAAATATAGATAGTCATCCTGATATAATAAGCAGTGGGCACTTTTAGTTAACCATTCCGTTGTAGTTGCAACACTTACTAGTCAGATACAATTAGCATGATATATCCCCAACCCAGCAGTTGTTGGTACTTTTATTTAGCCATTCCGCTGTAGTGGAGCTGATTACTAGTCATATCGGATACAAGTCAATTTATAACAGTAAACTTTAGTTATAGTTGTCTATGATCGAGAACTGTGCTCCAAGTCGTCCATAATCATGACACGGCTTTAAAGATTTAACCTCAGGGTGCACCAAAGTATCCACACGCACTTGACCCTTTTGCCGGATCAGTTAACATACACCCATCGGTATGTCGGGGCCTAAGTCATGACGCGTTTCCAGATCCAAAGCAAGTACATGGGGCCACCCACTAAGCTACCATAACGAAGTCGGCCGGTCTCGAGACGGACTCGGGGTTTGCGTCGTGGTAAACGACCGAACCCGAAAGTGTGACTGGCTTTGATACCGCGAAAACACTCCGCAATCCTAAATAAAGACAGGTGCGACTGCACAATTTTAAATTAAGCAGTAAAGCATGGCATAAGTACAGAATAGTAATAAAGCCCCAAACTACTTTGTGGCCCCCAGTACAATACTTTGAAATCAGGTACTAATCGATGGGGGTGCCCACACACCCCACCTGTGGTTAGCGCGCTCGATCTCGGAACAGGTGTCAAGAACTGGTCCCACGGACACCAAAGGTGGCGTTAAAACCAAATATTGTCTATTACCCACCGGTGCCTCTGCATTTACCTACTTTCAATTTTAGTTATTAAACAGTAATTAAAGCCAAGATCATCTCCAACTTTAAACATGCGGCAGATACTCCAACAACTGTGGTACTGGACGACACGCAACAGCACTTGAGCAGGCGACTACGACGCGCGAGTCCAACTATCTACCAAACAACAGGTAATAGGATGTGTCCAAGGCAATATGAGGCTGCAAGGGATATCACGGATACGAAAACTAGAGCATCGCAACACAGATAGCAATAGATCAAAAGGAGGGAATAAATACTATAAAAGTAAGATAGGTAGAAAGGGGGAGATTGCTCGCCTGAAAACACTGCCGAAGGTTCATCCGAAGATCGGGTCGACACTCGCATCAACTCAACGGCCTTATCCGCGAAGAACCAAAACACTAAAGGAAACACCGGATGCACTATTTAATACAACGGCAGAAGATCGGGCATGATGCATGTATGATGCATGACATGGCAAAGGATGCGATGCAATTAGGCCATATTAAGCGGAACCGGGGCCCCGGCAAATATTTAAGTGGTTCAAGTTGTTTAGATACCCGCAATTTAAATGTTGTCTTAACAAGGCAAAGATGGCACCGGTTTGCTACACAAATTTAAATGGAACCCATATGAGACTAGAATGTCCGCATATAGTCTCCATATTTAATTACGAGGTGAATCGGCATAATGCCCCCAAACCACAAACAAGTATGCATGCATGAACAATTTAATATGCATCAGTTGATAATTTCATATTATAAAAATAATGGGGTCTCGGATAGAGAATCACATTAGGGTTCGGCGAACTTGGGCTCCGAGGGGTTCGGGGTCGGTCTCAGGGTCCGGATCTGGGGTTCGGTCTCGGTGGAATCGTTCTCGGATAACAGCGTAGATCTTGGCGTTCCGCGAAGAAGGACTTGGTTCGGCGTCGGGGCACATCGGATCCGCCCTGGTCGGTGCCGATCTTGTCGTCACGAAGATCTTGTCGGGTCCTCGTATCGGGTCGGTCTTGGCGTTCGGGAAGAAGAACTTGGCGTGAGACATCGTCGGCATCGGTGCGGGAAGGAGGTCTTGTCGTTCCGTGTCGGTGACCTTGGCGTCCTGATTCTCGGGCATCGCAGCCGAGAAGGAGAACTTGTCGCACCTGTGGAGATCTTGGTGTTCCGGGCATCTTCTGGTCGGGGTCTCGGCGTCCATGAAGAAGATCATGATAATCTAGGAAGGAGATCTTGTCGGTTCCATGTCGAAGGCCTTGGCGCTCCGGATCGGTCTTCGGGACCATGAAGGCGATGTTTGGTACATGTCGTCGACACCTCTTGATCCTTTGATTTCGGACTTCGGCGGCCACATGACATAGTCAGGGTAGCCGAGCCGTGCCTTCGTCTCATCTATCTTGACCATCTCGAGATCTCGAAACAAACGCTCCTACATCACCAGATTGACATCCACCTGACAACACCGGGTAGCCCAACTTGTAGCACTTGAGGTTGTAGCGGGGGTGACTATTCTCAAGCTTCAGCAACACAATCAGCAGAGCACATCTGGTGTTGGGCATCAACACTGTACGGGATCAGCAACAGCGCTTCATGTGGACAGACAGAGAAACTCGACGGCAGCGAGCATCGGGGCGACGATGGGGATGCGCAGAGGAGACCCGCAGCGAGGCCAGCGACGCCAGGGCAGGTCGGAGGAGGACCAGCGGAGGTCGATGGCGGAGGCGCGCGGCTGCTGACGGCGGGGCGAGTTCCGCAGGGCGGGCTCGGGCAGGACCGGCCGAACTCGGGGAGGCCTGGCGAGGGGAGGAGGCGACGGCGAGGTTCGCGATGGGGAGGAGAACAACGATGCGGGCGGCGGCGGCGGGAGGTGCTCGAGGGTTCCGTCGCAGGCAGGAGAGAGCCACGGTGGTGACGCTGTCCGCGGCCGTCGATGGAGACGAGGGAAGGGCCGCAGGACCAGGAGAGGGCGAGGAGGCCGAGGCCGGGGAGGGGCACCGACGGTGGTGGACGGAGGACGGGGGCTCGGAGGTCCGGCCGGCGGGTCATGCCCAGGACGCTGGGAGGGCGACGAGCGATGGGGCGGAGGCAGAGCTCATGAGCCAGAGCGCGGATCGAGCGAGAGGGAGGATCGCGAGGAAGGCTGGGCGGAGCGGCAGCGCCTTTGGAGAGAGAGAGGGTCATGGCTGGGGAGAGAGAGGGATGCGACGCGGGGGAGAGAGAGAGGGATGGCGGGGTGGGGCATCGCGAGCGGGAGGTGGGGATGGGCGAGAGCAGAGGAGGGCGGTGGGGCCGGGTCCAGGGGGTGTCCAGGGGGTGTCGGCGGCAGAGGATTAGGTAGGGTGGGGCTGGGCGCGGGACGTGGGGAGCTGTCCAGGGTGGGGCCCGGGGCGGGGATTGCGTGAGGGAGAGAGAGATGGGGCAGCGCGTGGGGAGTGGTGGGGCCAGGCGGGGTTGGTGGGACCGGTGCTAGGGGGTGGATCGGCTGCTGGGAGTGTGGGGTGGGGGAAGTGGTGAGGGTGTGGAGAGGAGGTGGGGCCAGGAGGCTGATGTGGCGGCATGAGAGTGGAGGGAGTTGGGGAAGTGGTGAGGTGGCGGTTGGGGATTGGTCGGGGTGATGTGGAGGGCTGGGTAGGATTAGAGTGGGTAGAATATATGGTGGACTAGGTTTATGGGAAAACTGGTTTTCGTACTGGGGATGGCCGACTGGGTCGGATCGGCCCGGTATGGCTGTCCCCTAAAATAAACTAAATATTTTATTATTTAAACCGGGGCTTTTGAAAACCATTGGTAGACGAAACAAAATAATCCGGAGACCCGGGTTTGGGATTTGAAATAAAGGCGGGGTATTTAGAGAACAAAAATATGTTTTTCGAAAATAGTTTCAGACAAACAAATACATGATGATGACGATGCTCAAATGCAATGTGGCATGATGACATGAGCATGCGGTCATGATGATGCAATGCACAAAAACACCGCGATTTTCTAGTAGTGGTTTTTGCGGGGCGCCACAGTGTGGGACTAATCCCACAGCCGCCAGCCACTAAGGGGGATCCGCCGACCTAGGTGGGCCCCACGTGGGGATCCCACTAGGGCTTGGCTGGCTAACCCTCCTCCCTTAGGCGCCTTGCCCTCTTGGACCTCCCCTCTGGGTAAGGCCCATTAGCAAAGGGCTGGCTATTAAAATAAAATAAAAATATATTTTTAGATATTCATTCAACTAATTAATATAAAACACATATATTATTATATTCTTCACTCTGGAACTCCTTCCGGACCCCTCTAATCAACATCGGGTGTTACACGGAACAATTCTGGTTTCTCTCTCTCATTTCTCCTGTGGTGTTGTATCGATCCCTATGCGTACCCACCCTTAAACGTGACACCCTCCTGTTCGGAAATACTCCGGACATGATCAAGACCCCTCTCATATCAATGATCATCAGCGGGACCTGGATGCCCATGATGACCCCCGTGCATTTCACGAATCTCATCGCTTGAACCTTTAACATTGCGTCCTATTCCCTTTGCCACTTGATACCTAGTTCATCCAAGATTTGATCTTCGGCATCTCCATAGCTTTGTTCGATCTCGTTACCGATGAACTCGTTTACTCGTTCCCATGTCGTTGTGTTCCGTGACCCAGTCACATGCTTGGAAGCTTAATTAATGCAACATCACCGAGATGGCCACGTGTATCTATCTATTACTTGGATTGGAAAATCCTGGTCTTGATATGTACTCCTCTACGTGTTCCTTTGAGAAACCTGAGTAGCACCTTTTTGATCACCCTTTCACGTCTTGATACTTGATACCATCTAAGCTCCCTCCAAAATGGTGATTTGTATTATATCACAGTCTAAGGATCAGGTTGCGAGGTTTCCTTTGTTTATTATTAATGATGAATGTTTGCAACTAGATCTCGTTATGATATAACTATTTGGTGTTTGTCTATCATATCATTCAACCAATGATATGACCTTATTGTCAATTGGCATAAATGCCCATGATCTTGAAACCCTAGATCATCCTCATGACCAATGAGCTAGTTTGCTAGAGGTAACTAGTGACATGGTTTGTTTACATACCACACGTGTATTAACGTTTTGTATTAACACAGTTATATCATGATATGAAACGTATTATAAACATACAAGAGATATATCAAATAAACGTGTATTAACGTTTTGTCTAGGGATCTTCACGGGGTCTTGCGCGCTTGGAATAACTCCTAGTCCGATGACGAAATTCCTTAGCCAAACTGCTTCATTCGCTGCTTTAGCAGCTGCGATGCACTCCGAATCCATTGTATATTGTGTTACTACTGGTTGCTTCCTGCTCTTCCAGCTTACCGCCTCACCGTTTACCCGAAACACATTTCCTGTCTGGGACTTCGAGTCATTAGGATCCGTATGCCAGCTCGCATCCACGTAACCAGTTACGCTTAGAGCTTCATCACTACCTCCATAGACTAGGAACATATCCTTTGTTCTCTTGAGATACTTTAGGATATTTTTCACAGTTGTCTAGTCATCCATACCTGGATTACTTTGGTATCGGCTTGCCAAACTAAGAGCCAATGCCACATCATATCGAGTAATTAGTACTGCATACATGATAGAGCCTATGGCTGAGGCATAGGGGATTTTAGACATATATTCTCTATCAGCATCCGTTATTTGACATTGAGTCAAACTCAGTGTGCTACCTTTCATCATAGGCACAAAACCCTTTTGGCCTCTTTCATTTTGAACCTCTTCAAAATCTCCTTAAGGTAAGTACTTTGACTTAATGCAAACAGGCGTCTCAATCTATCTCTATAGATATTGATGCCCAATATGTATGTAGCTTCACCTAAGTCCTTCATGGAAAACTGACTACTCATATATGCTTTTACGCTTTCCAGAAGTTCCACATTATTCCCCATTAGTAATATGTCGTCTACATATACTACTAGGAAAACCACTGAGCTCCCACTCACTTTCTTGTAAACACAGAACTCTTGTTGATTTTGGATAAATCCAAAACTCTTGATCACTTGATCAAAACGTCGGTTCCAGCTCTGAGATGCTTACTTTAGTCCATAAATGGATCGCTGAAGTTTGCATACTTTCCCAACATCCTTAGGATCAACAAAACCTTCTGGTTGCATCATATACAATTCTTCATCAACGTGTCCATTGAGGAATGCGGTTTTGACATACATCTGCCATCATAATCGAAATGAGCAGAAATTGCTAGAAGAATCCGGACAGATTTCAGCATCACTACGGGAGAGAAGGTCTCATCGTAGTCAACTCCTTAAATTTGTCAAAAACCTTTTGCGACAAGTCGAGCTTTATGGATGGTCACATTACCATCCACATCTGTCTTTTTCTTAAAGATCCATTTATTTTCCACAGCGTTGCGGCCTTCCGGAAGAGATCCACCAAGGTCCAAACTTGGTTTTCGTAAATGGATCCTATTTCAGATTTCATGGCTTCCAGACATTTCTCGAAGTCAGAAGTTTCCATAGCTTTTTTGTAGTTTGCAGATTCTTCTTGTTCATTCAAAATTACAGTCATCACAAGGCTACTGTACCAATTAGGAGTGGTACGTATTCTTGCATACTTACGCACTACAGGAACCTCGATGTTGTTGCTTTGATCATTATCATTTGATTCTTCCACCATGGTGGAGTGTGGTTCCAGAACAGCTTCCGTTGCGCTACTCGGTATTTGGAGAGAAGGATCAACAACCTCATCTAGCTCAATCTTGCTTCCACTAACTGCTTTAGTGAGAAACTCTTTCTCAAGAAAGGTGTCGTTCTTCACGACTAACGTTTTTCCTTAGGACTTGTTGTAAAAGGTATACCCAATGGTTTCCCTTGAGTATCCTACAAAGATACACTTTTCCACCTTGGGTTCGAGTTTCTTAGTCTGTAGTTTCTTGACGTAAGCCTCACATCTCCAAACTTTTATGAATGACAACTTCGGCTTCTTGCCATTCCATATTTCATATGGGGTTGTCTCCATGGATTTGGACAGTGCTTTATTTAAAATAAAAGCGGTAGTTTCTAACACATATTCTCAAAATGATACGGACAAATCAGTCAAAGATATCATGGACCATACACTATCCAATAGAGTACGATTACACCATTCTGACACACTGTTATGCTGAGGTGTTTCGGTAGGCGTAAGATGTGGTACGACGCCACAGTCCCTCAAGTGCATGCCAAACTTATAACTCAAATACTCGCCTCCCTGATCGGATCGAAGATGCTTGATTTTCTTGTTAAGTTGATTCTATACTTCCTTCTGAAATTTCTTAAACTTTTCAAAGGTTTCATATTTGTTCTTCATCAAGTAGATATACCCATATCTACTCGTCAGTAAAGGTAACACAATAACGATAACCATTGCGTGTTGAGATGCTCATTGGTCCACACACATCTATATGTATGATTCCCAATAGGTCCGCAGCCCGCTCCATTGTGTCGGAGAAGGGTGTCCTAGTCATATTGCCCATGAGGCAAGGCTCCCACATATCAAGGGATTCAAAATCCAATGATTCCAAGAGTCCATCCGAATGGAGCTTCTTCATGCGCTTTACGCCAATATGACCAAGAGGGCAAAGCCATAGATACATGGTATTATCATCATTATCTTTACAATGCTTAGCATCAATATTATGGATGTGAGTATTGCTATCAAAATCTAGTAAGAATAAACCATTACACACATGCGCATGAACATAAAAAACATCATTCATTGAAACAGAACAACCACTTGTTCCGGATTTAACGAATAACAATCTTGCAACAAGCAAGATCCACTCACATCATTCATACTTAATGCGGGTACATAGTAGCATTTATTAAAAACCAAAATCAATCCTGACTACAGACGTAGAGGTAGAGTATCGACGGCCACCACATCGACCTTCGTGTCGTTGCCGATGCGCATCATCACCTCGTCCTTCCCTAGGCGCCTCTTACTCCACAGATCCTGCTAAGAGTTACAAATGTGAGCAATAGAACGGGTATCAAATACCCAGGTGTTACTCCTGGTGCTAGTAAGGAATACATCTATAACATGTGTATCAAATATACCTTTGTCTTTGGCGGCTATCTTACCGGTTTTCTTGTCCTCAAGGTACTTGGGGAAGTTGTGATTCTAGTGACCATCCCCTTTGCAGTAGTAGCACGTGACGCCGGGCCTAGGACTAGGCCTGGCATCCTTAGAGGTGTTGGCAACGGGTTTGCCATCCTCCTTAGGCTTTTTCCCTTGCCCTTTTGCCCCGGCTTCTTAAAGTTGGTGGTCTTATTGACCATCAACATCGTGTGCTCCTTCTTGATCTCAACCTCAGCAGTTTTGAGCATGGTGAATACTTCAACAAGGGTCTTAGTCATCCCTTGTATGTTGTAGTTCATCACAAAGCTCTTGTAGCTAGGGGTAGCGAGTGCAGCACCCTATCAATTGCGAGCTCTTCTGGGATTCCGTAATCTAGGGCATTCAAGCGCTTAATGTAGCTAGACATTTTGACTACGTGCTCACTTATACTGCTGTGCTCTTCCATCTTGGCAGAGAAGAAGAGCTCGAAAGAATCATACCTCTCTGCCCGAGCCTGTGGATCAAAGACAGCCTTAAGATCTTCAATAATCTCAAAATCATTCATTTTCTCAAAATGCTTTTGAAGCTTCGGCTCCATGGTATAGAGAATTCCACTCTGGATGAGGGAGAACTCATCCGCCTTGGACTGCCAAACATTCTTTTCATCCTCAGGGCGGTTTCTGCAGGCTTAGCAGGGAGCACAACCTTGATAACATAAGTGAATTTGTAGGGGACTAGGAGGATCCTCAGATTGCAGAACCATGCGGTGAAGTTGGTTCCATCAGTTTTCAGCTTGTCCTTCTCTAGGAACATGCTAAGGTTGAAGGTGGGTGGGCGAGACATCTACAATGGATTTGCAAAGTGTTTAGACCATGTTCATAATATTGAGTTCAAGTTTTAATTTATGATGTTAAACTAAAATAAAAGGAACTCCCACTCAAATGAACATCCCTCAATTCGTTCGGTGATCACATGATCCTAATCCACTACACCACCCCCGATCGTCACGACCGGCAGTGCAGTTTCAAAGGTAGACATTCTCAATGTCAATCACATCACATGTGATTCATGCTCGACCTTTCGGTCTCTTGTGTTCCGAGGCCATGTCTGTACATGCTAGGATCGCCAATTCTAACTTATGTGTATTTGCAGTGCAACATGACTTATACCCACCGTATACGAATACGGATATGTCTGACACCCGATCATCACGACCTACCTCATAACGGAGAACTTTCTTGGTGGTGTACACACAGAGGGGAACACTATAATTGGAGTTATGTGAGGGATCATCCTATCATGCTACCGTCATATATACTAATACACAAGCATAATAAGATGCAAAAAGAATGCTTTAGAAGTATGGTGCCATGACATGGTTGAAGCGTCTTGATCGCCATCGAGATCTCCAATGAAAATGTTTCATAAACTTACCATTACCATGTCACGACACACGCCCCTACAAAATAAAGTTAGACGCCTCTACTTTATCTATTGCAAGTTTTACGCGGCTTTAGGGATTTCACGGTAGAACCTCTTCCCACCTACGAACGTAGAGCCACAACATGGATTCAATGATTGCCGTTTTTCTTCCCTTTTCAGGGCCCTCCGATGTAAATGCCATATCAACTACTTCAGAGAGACATATACACCCCCAAAGCCACTTTCTTGTGGATCAGTCTCATGAATCACCATGTAATGTCAGTTGGGGGCCGCTTCATCAAACAGTACCACGATATGAACAAGTACATGAAAGAGGGTAGCAACTAGAAAATCAATGGCCACATATTGCTATGTGTTCTATCCGTGCGAAATGCCTACCCATAAACCCGCTCTGATACCACGGTAGGGTTCCGGAGAAGAAAACAAAAATTTCTAACTACGCGAACACTAATACCAGGATCTATACTATGTATACATAGGTAACAGAAAAATAAGACGCCAATCATACCATTTAAGACCGAGGAACGCCAAATGAAGACGAGCATCTCTAAGCGCCCCAAGTGTGGCGTCTCCGAAGTACTACACACGTTCGGTGTAGGCGACATCTCTCGAGATCCGATCTAGCCGAGCAGCGGAAGACGAAAGATGGTGGACCGAAGATCACACGATGGTAGTGTGAAGGTGAAGAACTCAAAACCCCCGAGGTCCTCTCCAATATTACGAACACATCCTCAAAGGAAATGAGAGAGAGAAGAGAGAATGGGATGGTTTCCAAGGGGAGGGGTGACCCCTATATATAGTGGGAGGGGAGGGGCACCACCCAAGGGGCAGGCAGTGCGGGACTAATCCCACAACCGCCAGCCACCAAGGGGGAGTCGCCGGCCTGAGTGGGCCCCACGTGGGGAGCGCACTAGGGCTTGGCTGGCTGGCCCTCCTCCCTTAGGTGCGTTGCCTTCTTGGGCCTCCCTTCCGGGTGAGGCCCATTAGCAAAGGGCTGCCTATTAAAATAAAATAAAAAAATATATTTTGATATTAGTTCACTAGTTAACATAAACCACATATATTATTATATTCTTCACTCCGGAACTCCTTCTGGACCCCTCCGATCAACATCAGGTGTTACACGGAACTATTCTGATTTCTCTCTCTCATTTCTCCTATGGTGTCGTATCGACCCCTATGCGTCCCCACCCTTAAGCGTGAAACCCTTCGGTTCGGAAATACTCCGGACATGATTAAGACCCCTCTCATATCAATGATCATCAGCGGGACCTGGATGCCCATGATGACCTCCGTGCATTTCACGAATCTCATCACTTGAACATTTAACGTCGCGTCCTATTCCCTTTGCCACTTGATACCTAGTTCATCCGAGATTTGATCTTCGGCATCTTCATACCTTTGTTCGATCTCGTTACCGATGAACTTGTTTACTCGTTCCCATGCCGTTGCGTTCCGTTACCTAGTCACCTGCTTGCAAGCTTAATTAATGCAACGTCACCGAGATGGCCACGTGTATCTATCTGTTACTTGGATTGGCAAATCCTGGTCTTGATATGTGCTCCTCTACGCGTTCCTTTGGGAAACCTAAAAGGCACATTTTTATCACCCTTTCACGGCTTGATACTTGATACTATCTAAGCTCCCTCTAGAACAGTGATTTGTATTATCTCATAGTCTAAGGATCAGGTTGTGAGGTTTTCTTTGTTTATCATTAATGATGAACTTTTGTAACTAGATCTCATTATGATATAACTATTGGGTGTTTGTCTATCACATCATTCAACCAATGATATGACCTTATTGTCAATTGGCATAAATGTCCATGATCTTGAAACCCTAGATCATCCTCATGACCAATGAGCTAGTTTGCTAGAGGTAACTAGTGACACAGTTTGTTTACATACCACACGCGTATTAACGTTTCATAATAACACAGATATAACACGGTATGAAACGTATTATGAACATACAAGAGATATATCAAATAAAACACTTTATTATTTGCCTCTAGGGCATATCTCCTTCAATTTTCCCATCTCTCACGTGCTTCCCATCATCGCCCCCATGAGCTCCTGAAACCCTAGCCATGGCGGACGTGTAGCGCCACCTCGCAGCCTCTCCTGCGACCATCCGACCAAACCCGTGTCAGCACCACCTCGTCTGTGTCCTCTTCGCCGACTCATGCAAGCCGGGACAACTTGAATCGATCGAATTGAGACCGCCTCTTTGCCCATGGTCGTCGTCTATCGCCGTCGGTGCCGACCTCCCCCGCTATCGCCGACCGCTCCATCGTAATCAGGGCGAACCGCCGGTTCTGAAGGACCTTTCCTCCCTCTCAATTGTAGTCCATAGAGAGCTCGCGTCGTGCACCACTTTTCGTCTCCGCTCGGCCTACTCGTCGGCGGCGCACCTGTGAACGTTAGGTAGCAGCCCTACCACCAAATGGCTTAGAGCTAAGATTCGCTTAGAACATGCCTAGTCCTGCATCCCCGTGTGCTCCACATCGCTGTTTCGGCGATCGCCAGAGCCGGTCGTCCTGCCGGTTGACCTAGGTCAAATCTGGCAGTGGGTTTCTCGTCCGCGTGGTTGAGGTGGCCCTTGGCCCCACTGCCAGTCTTTGCATGTAGAGCAACCTTATCTCTTTCTCTATTTTGCATTTTACCCCTTTTGATTTTTATTATTGTAAGATATTCCCTTGTGTGTATAGTAGTGGCTGGCATTTAGGGTCCACCACTTGCCAATACAATAGTGTACGCTGAGCCATTGACCTAGATAATCACTGAGCCGTATTTAGGTACCATACGTTGCGTATTCGGAAGTTAGGTAACTGTATCGATTTTAGATGTCAAGTTAAGTTTAAGTACCGTGGGGTGCATTTTACTTCTTTTACTTCTTCCTCCCGTGCTTACGGGTTAACTCAAGTATTGCTGCTGATACCATACAACTGCACAACAGACCCACCGACAGAGTCACCTCACTATCACCTATCACTGATTTATGCAGGCATCACTCATCAGGCAATCACGGATGCACATCACAGTTTACTAATCTGCAACGAGTTCATATGCAGCTGGAAAGGTCGCAATTCTAGAAATACAGTGAACAACAGAAGCTGGAAAAACTGTCTATGCATTCATCATGGAAGCATCACGACTGGATCTTCTATGTGCATTCTCATAGAGAAGTTTTTTTTTCTTATAGTTAAGTTGATTCAAATTACTAGTTTGCATAATGCTGCAAATCTTCATGACAGAATGATTCATAATGTTATCATGAGAAAACAACTAGAAATTTGTTAACAATCATCACATGATTCATAATGTTGCAGATGACGGTTAGGTAGAGATCCCTGACTTCATAACAGAACTAAACGTAACATGCATGATGCTCCCCAATGGTCATTAGTCATTACATCCCTGATTCAGTAGTTCTACTGGAATGTTCTACCGCGAATGGAAAGTTCGAACAACCCTCAAAATTTCTCTGGAACTGCCCCAAAACGAGATATCGTAAGTTCATCAGCAAACTTGAAGAAACCCAAAACTTCTTCAGACTTTATTCGAAATGAGAGTCCCGCGAACTTGTCACCATCAGCTTCCCAATTGATTATAGCACCTGCATATTGTAGTTATAACATACCTGGAAATAAAAACAAGAGACATCAGGGACATTGAATAAACATATGAAAAGTGAGTGATAAAGGAGAAAAATATCTGGGTTAACAAAAACACCAACGGTCCATCTTTGTCCCCAATATCTGAAGGAAATAAATATTCAGTTATCATCAGGGATAAAATTAGAGATGCAAGTTGGATCCCGCCACAATCCCACTTCTAGTTCATTTTGTGATTTCTAGTTCAAAATTTGGTCTCAAAATTTGAACTAGAAATTACAAAATGAACTAGAAGTGGGTTTTCAGTGGAATTCCGCTCGACACCCTATATAAAATGTCTGTTTTCCATGTTAATTGCAGCAGATAATTGCATCTTGATCATTTCTTAAGAAATATCAAGCTTCGATTACTGGGCACTTCCGAGACACTTTCGTCGGTCCAAACAATGGCTAAAGGCTCCCGCGTCTTGTTCCCACTCCTTTTCCCAGATCATTATTAATTTGGTGTGGTGTGGGAGAATCTGAGTGTGGAAGGTCCACTTTGCTTCAAGGGCCAGGAGGCTAGATCCCAGATCACTGCTATAACTTACAACTAGCAGGCGATGGCACATCATTCGTAGACACAAATTGGTAAGGCACTACGGTGATAGGGTGTAGTTTCATATGAACACTAGCATTTAAAATTATGCTTTAATCAGTATGATTAAAATCAGAGTGGCCGTACTTATCATAATTCAAGTAAGTGTGGTAAAATAGTTGAGAAAAACTCAGTTACACAAATAGTTCATGGTCTAGGCTGCCTACCATCAACAGAGAATTCGGATCTTCCACTATATCAACGTTTTTTAACTGCATAACAAGCTTAGAAACAGGAAAGATGATGGCAGTTGAAAAAGCTTAGAAACGAGTTTGCTCGCCGTTCCCTTTTTCAACTGCCATCAGCTTTTTTTAACTGTCACATGTTTCTAAGCTTTTTCAACTGCATAATTAGCATAGAAAAAGGAAAATATCGGGAAAGAAAAAAACCGAATCTTTAACTTCTGCATAAGGTTTGGAACTTGCAATGGCGTTGATGGCTGGTAGTCGATAAATAATGTTATAGAAACTTGAAATAACTGTATAAATCTATATGATAAGAATCCTTTTTTTTTTTTGTGTGTGTGTGTGTGTGGGGGGGGGGGGGGGTTTGCTAGAGGTTTGAACTCCTGCACATTTTGGAACTTTGTCTCTAATGGATGGAAACTTTGGAGGCCGGTCAATTAATGATGCCAAGATCAGGTCCAAGACCACTAGGTTCAGTGATTTATTTTCCCTATTGAACCGGAAATCTTGATCCAGTAACTGGCCAAAGTATTCAAAATAAATTGGATCGAGATAATATTCCTAGAAGTACAGTAATTTCATAGGAAACTTAGGGGAACTGCAACAAGTTCAGGCGAATTTTGTAGACATCACACCAAATTCAGACGAACTGGTGGAAACACATGAAATTAAAATGGGACTGCACTTTTTGGCCAGTTTGTCAGTTATCCACTGGTTGCCTAGACATTGAGTTAACTGACTAGGATATGTTGCGGTCACTTGGACTTGCTTTTATCCCATTTCGCTTTGTGCAAAGTGCTGTGCAACTGGCACTTCAATTAATTGTTTCATTTTTTTCAAATGAGTTAAGCTGTAGCTCACGTTTGAACTGAACTGAATCTTCTCCAGTTAATCCAAGGGACAACATGGTTACTTCTCCCAGATCTGGACTTTAGAGTGCGCTGTGCTATTATTTCTTCAATATCCAAGTTACAGAAACGTTTCTCTTTTATTAACAGCACTGCTAAATTACTCTAGTTTCATGATCAATAACCTCAGTGTTTTTTTCCTCAAACATGGTTAGTTAATGGGCAAGCTGCATTGAATCAGCAAGCAAACACTCCACTAGTGTAATCAGTCTGGAGTCACCCCCAAACATTACTACTCCAGTAATGTGAATGGAGTACATATTAGTAATGGGCAAAATTTGCACAGCATTATTTTCCTATGATATATAGTAGGAGTACTACTAAATGGAGAGCAAGAGTTTATATGACTGAAGAATGCAGTATCCCAAGCATGTGAATAATGGAAGACATACAACTAACAATGGATCAATAAATTAAGAAGCATTGTCTAAGAGAAGGTACACAGAAATACATTACGTCGTAGCCTGGTTATAGACTCCTAGTATTCGTCATCACTCCAGTCTGAATGAACTAGAACGTCTGCATAAGCTTGGTTTTTAACGATGTCCTTGCCTGAAAAAAAGTTTCTCTGGTGAATGCTCAAGAATTCGAACAACAGCCACGTTCTAAACATAACACAAATCTATTTATATTTATGTGGGTATCAGATTTCTCCGCGTTGCACTGCACACAAGGGAACAAAATCGATGCAGAGAGGCACAAAGCAGATTATCTAGAGTTGAGCAGTACTGAATTGCATTCTTATCGAGGATACTCAGAGAAATTTCTTTCTTTCTTAGAGACTATACTAGAGAGCAGTACTGAATTGCATGCAAGTTGTCAGTACCTGTACAAGGAGGGATCCGCCTAGATCGAAGCAGACATGGTATGAAGCCGCCCACGTTCTCAGGAGGAAGCAGAGAGCTCCCAGTCACCTTCCCCACGTCCATGTCCACGGCGACGACGTGCTCGCCTACAATGACGTGTATGACACTGGCGTTCAACGGGTCTAGAACGCAGATCTGAGGCGCTTGCAGGGGCTGGCCACCTCCATCCGCCGCCCAGACCCGGCTGAGCGCCACCCGGTGCTCCAGCGTCCACTCGCCTCTGTCCTCCTCGTCCAGCGTGAAGGAGCTGAGCACGAAGGGGTATCGCTGAGACACCTCGACGTACCGAAGCCTCCCCTGGCTGACCCCGATGCGGCGGTAGTTGCGCAGCTCCAGCAGCATCGCCTCGGCTCCTTGAGCTTCAGGCACTGGCAGCACGCTGCCCTTGGGCAGCTCGACGAAGTTTGTCTCCGTCCAGTCGCGGAATGGATCCGCGGATATGGCGCCGTATCTCAGGTCCACCCACCACAGGCGCCCGCAGAAGGCCACCGCCTCCTGTCCGATCTTTATCCCCTGCGCGAGAGGATGCTCCCACGCGCTCTTGGTGACGTCCCACTTGCCCGTGTCTGAGCGAAACCGGAGAATCCTGCCATCTTTTAAGCTCATAGCGACGGCGAACCTGTCAGGCAACCCGTAGCCGCGGTCGGCTTGGGCGAGGATGCCCACGCGGGAGTCGCGCAGAGCCTTGGTGGTGCCCCAGAGTTTGGGGACGCGTAACACCTCGCCGCTGAGAGGGTTGCAGACGAGGTAGGTGAAGCCGGGGACGTGGCCTTCGGCAACGGTCCTGCGGAGCACCTGCTTGCCCTCCTGATCCTCGACGATGGAGGACGCGACGCGGCCGTCGCAACACGTGACGAGGAGGAGGCCGTCAGCGCCGCTGGAGGAGGAGACAAGCCCTCCAAGCAACTGCTCGAGGTCGCTGTCAGGGCCGGGTTCGTCGCTGGTGTAGATGAGGTCCGTTGGCATCATCAGGTGGGAGTAGAGCGGTGGCTCGGCGAGGCGGAATGTCGGCGGCTCCGATTTGTAGGCCTGCGCAACACGCCAGACCATGACCCACGGAGGGTGCGAGGCGACGGTCGTCGAGAGGGAGCGGAGGCGGCTGGAGGCGGCGGAGAGGCCGGCGGCTAGGAGGCGACCGAGCGACATGGCGGTGTCTTGGATGGTGGATTAGACTTGGAGTGGTAGTGGTAGTAGTAGGCGACTGGCGAGAGAAAGGGCCGGGTTTTCTGCAATGGATGATTGCCGTGGACTGGGTGCACACAGATGAGCATGAGCGATGGTACAGTAAGAAGGGAAGAATCTAGATCTAGTGCGCGGGCGCAGATGTCAGTTATACATTGGTGCAGTGGGGTTGGTCCACGAAGCTGTTTCCGGACTAGGAACGAGTGCAGATGCCGAGGAAGGAGATGGTTCGAACGTTTTGGTGTTTTGGGCAGTTGTTGCCCACTCCCATCGTTGGCCGTTGGCCGTTGCCCATTGGCTGTGCACTTCTTGTATCAGCCGACGTCATCATTTTCACCCATGACCACGGGACATGACCCAAGCTCTCCTCCCTCTACTCAACACTCTGCAGTCAGCAATGTGATGGAGCACTGACCACGATCGATGTGCAGCAATCAGGCACGTCAAAGATTCACACCCCTTCAACTGAATTCTTTTTTTTCACATTCCTCAAATTTCATATTTCTGTACCGCACCACTATTGGAAAAAGATCATTGTTAAACTGATCTAACTAGTGGTTCAGTGTTCTTGAAAAAAAGATGTGACGCTCGGTTGATAGTCGTCTTTTATGAGAAAAGACGGTGAATCTGTTAAACCCTAATCTCGAAAGTAGTTGCATTTTATAATTTTCTCCGGTTATTTTCATCGGTGTTCTGGGGAAAATACAGAGGAGGAGGAGGAGATCAACCATTCTTGGTGGAGACCATACATGCAACCGGGAGTAGTAGTTTTCTATCAAAAAAAAGAGTGCTCCTTAACATATTCGTCCCAACAATGTCAAAGGTATGATCATTGATTCATCGTTACACATAGAAGTTTACAAGATGGACCTAGCGCGTTTTGCCGCGCCATTCTTTGTTGTTATCGTTTAATTTTTCGGTGCGATACGTATGTTTTTGGCTTCACGTGGGCATTTAGATGGCTCCACTGAATATGATGGTGGAGGTGAGGCAACTGCGGATGTGATGCCGTCGCGAGCTCCAATCTAGATATAAGCGGAAGAAATGGCGAGGTTCAGATAGGTGCAGCCGTTGTAGAGGAGGCACGTTGAATTGGATGAACCGACTTAATTCGTCATGAGCTACAACACAACGAAGAGCAAGATATCACGCATCACGGCAAGACACGGAAGCGGGGCCCAAAACCAGACGACTTTGCTGGAGCAGTCAGCCTAAAGCTTGCTAACTTTTTCTCAAGAGATAAAAAATTGCGAACTTAATGTAGATATATTACAAATCACACAAGAGGACGCCTAAATTAATATGGTTTTAAATCACAATTTCTGATGTGATTAGGATCAAAACACCCCAACTGAAATGAAACCATCCGAAAAAATAATTAAAAGCATGACCAAGATATAGTTCGTAGTGATGCCTAGATCCCTTCATGTCATAGGAAAATATGCATTTTCAGTTTGCTTCGAGTCGACTGCATTGAGTATATAAATGGTAAAAAAAAGAGTACACACAAAAATATATAATAGTTTGACATCCACCCATAGAATAGTTGGTTAAGCTAGGCAGTCTTTGGCATGGTCTTTTTACTACTTTATGAATTTATTTGAAAGACAATGAATAGAATAATAGTTTTTGATAGTCTTGATCTATTGATGTGGGTGATGTGATTGAGTTCCTACACCAAAACAGGATTATTGCAGTACTTGCAGCAACAAATATTTAAGAGTTTGTCCCGATGAGAGCTCGGCGAACACGACCTTCGCAGCCGCGTTATCAATGCGACCATGTACGGACCCAAACCATGGTTTAGAAATAGCCTACTCTATAAGTTGTTAGGATAGATGAATTTAAGATGTTTGTAATAACTACTACTACAACTGGAAGAAAACTAGAACGAAAGTAAAACTGAAAAGAAGTGAATGCAATGAGATGAAATATTAATGCTATGATTCCGCAAGTAATGTTGTGTATACCGGTGTGCATGATAAGTGCTTATGGAATTGCTGTTAACTATAATTGTGACGGTCCCTCATATAACGTTGTCTCCCACCGTTGGTAAGTGGCAACTAGACAACTCAATTGTCCACACCCTCTCCGGACATGGGTCATCCGTAAAAGAATAGTGTATTAAGGTAACAAGATCAATCAAGATAAACCAGAGCAAAGGTATTAAGTTCTATGGACAACCGTACTCCTAAGAAAGTGTGCTAGTCACAAGATATCCCATATGTCAATTTTGGGGTCAAGCAATTCGCAACACTATACCTATCTATATCATGAGTGATGTTGAGGAAATTCAATCTTAATGGGCGGTGCATCCTAAGCTGATATTGCCTCCGCAAATCACTTATAGCAAATAGCCTATTAGTTCTACCTACGGACTTGTCAGGTCCATGGAACGAGTAGAGACTAATGATAAGTTTTGTGACACTCCGTGAATCCCTAGTAAACTCCTCAACAATGGATTGGACGTCTCCAATCACTAGAATAATATCATGCATAGAACAATGTAAAGAGAAAGCACAAACATATTAATTAACAAGAACACACCACACTTCAATTACTCAAATCATCATAACATTAATAAAAGGGGGTTCAAGCCATGTTACAACCCATCACGAAGATCATGATGGGGAAGGATGAAGGAGTAGGGGCGATGGAGATGGTGATGATGGCGCGGTGATGGTGGCGTCGGCGTGGTGATGGCGACGCCCTCCTTCTCCTCCTCTTCTTGCTTGGATGGCTTGATAGTGTTGATGGAGATCTAGACCTTGGTGGAGCTGTAGAGGCTATGGAGACGGCTGATACGTTCATTTTGCATCACTATTCTATATCATAATTTACTGTTAATCATTGATATATTTAATATTAAGAGATGATACTTATGTTATTTCATCTGTTTTTGCATGGTTGATGACTTTTGGAGCATGGACCGCTGCAGTCAGGATTCTGATGGAAAAGGTGCTGTTTGGAGGCAAAATTTGCGAAGATCAGAAAATCCGGGAAAAATACATGGAAAATCCTATTTTTCCAGAAGACAAAGAAAGCCAGAAGGGGAAGTGGAGATGGGCCACAGGGGGCCCACACCACCCCCTGGCGCGGGCCACCCCAGGTTGTGCCACCAGGTGGTGTGGCCGCCCTGGTCCACTCCAGCCTCTCCCCTCTGGCGTATATTATCCTCCCAAAACCCTAAGAATCGGGGAGTGACCACAGAAAGACTCCACCGCCTCTGCGGGGCGGAAAACACCGAGAGAGAAAGATCTCTCCGGCAGACAGAATTCTGCCAGGGGAATTCCTTCCTAGAGAGGGGAGATCGTTGCCATCAACACCACCATCAAGATGGACTTCATCAGGATCATCATCATCATCATCACCATCATCATATCCACCAGCACCATCATCACCACTTCATACCGCCGTAACAATTGGGTTGAACCTTGCATAGTTCTTAGGGGAAACTTCCCCGGTGTTAATTACTCCTTGTAGTTGATGCTATTGAGTGAACCATTGAATTATTGTTTATGTTTAGATTGTTACACGTCATTATTTCATCTCTGATCATGATCCATATAATGTCTTGTGAGTAGTTTGTTTTGTTCTTGAGGACATGGGAGAAGTCATGTTGTTAATAGTGGAATAGTGTTGAGAAAGATTCAATAGTTTGATATTTAAGTTGTGGTGTACTTATTCTAGTGGTGTCATGTGAACATCGATTACATGATACTTCACCTATATGGGCCTACGGGAATGCATTGTGTACTTGGCTACTAATCGTAGGGGTTGCCAGAGTGACAGAAACCTGAACCCCCGTTAGGAAACCATTGCACAAGGGACGTCAGGGTCTTAGAGTTTAAAGTTGTGGTTAGGTTTCTACCTTAATTACTTTCTTGTACTTGCGGATGCTTGCAATGGGTATAATCACAAGTATGTATAAGTCCTAGGAAGGTCGGTACATTAGCACAGGTTCACCCACACAACACTTAGCAAACTAAATAAGATTAATCAACTATATGAAGCGAAAGCACTTGACGGTATTCCCATGTGTCCTCGAGAACGTTTGGTCATCTTAAGTAATACAACCGGCTTGTCCTTTGCTAAAGAAAGGATTGGGCCACTTGCTACATTTATTTTTATTGTCTTTTATTTACTCGTTCTTTATTTACCTGCATTATCAAAAACCCCTAAAAATCTGTTTGCTAAGTATTTATAGAGAATTCCTGCTCCTAGCCACTCACCAGCACCTTCTGCTCCTCGTTGGTTTTGACACTCTTACTTATCGAAAATACTGCGATACACCCCCTATACTTGTGGGTCATCAAGACTATTTTCTGGCACCGTTGCCGGGGAGTGAAGCGTTATTGGAGAGTGGAACTGGTAAAGGAAACTTCTACTGTGAGTATTGTTTACTTATGTTAGTTGCTTTATTTCAATATGGATAATTCGCTGAGTTTCTTATTTCGTAATGCTACTACCACTGCTCAGGTAGTAGATGAACCACCAGTTGCTGAGAATGATACTTTTAAAATACCTACAAGAATTATTGATCGTGTTATGGATAACTATTACGTTGGAGATGGAACTGTCCATCCCGGTGATCATTTGCTCTTTATACACGAATTATGCGGGTTGTTCAAGTGTGTAGGTATTACTACAGATCAAGTCAAGAAGAAGTTATTGTCATTATCACTGAAAGGAAGAGCTGATGAATGGTATAAGCTGCTGAAGAATGGTCAAGCTCTTGAATGGGAGGAAATAGTACATCTCTTTTATTCAAAGTTTTAGCCTCCTAGTGAGATTCATAAAGATCGGAATCAAATATATAACTTTTGGCCTCTTGATGGAGAGAGTACAACCCAAGCTTGGGGGGATTGAAGTTACTAATGCTCAAATGTCCCATTCATGAGCTCCCCAACAATATTATTATCAATAACTTTTATGCAAGGCTTTCTCTTCATGATAAGGATTTATTGGATGCCTCTTGTGCTGGATCATTCACTCGCATGGAAGAAGAAGCTAAATGGGATCTTCTGGACCTGATTCAAGACAATGCTGAAGCATGGGAGAATGACAAAGGAAGAAAGTCAGGTATAAATTATGATTATGAATGCATTGAATCTTTTATGGGAACTGATGAATTTTAAAATATTAGTAATGCTTATGGTCTTGATTCTCAAGTTATTACAAACTGTTTTAAGGCTTTTGCTTCTTATATTGAAATCCCGAAAAAGGGATGGAACAAGTATCATGCACCATATAAAGATATTGTTGAATGTGTTCCCGTTAGGAGTTCTGAATTTTGCACTATTGATCACATTCTACCTAAACCTTATATCGAGAAAATACCCTTCCAGGATAAGGTAAAGGAGCATCCTATGATAACTAGTGTAATCAATAAAAGTGCAAAGAGAACTGTAAAACCTGATGAACAAATAAACATTGAACCTGTTGTAGCAATTGTGAAAGATCTTGTCACTAAAAGTGTAGAAGATGGACACATATTCTTCTAGAGGCTTCTAATATTGTCTCACATCCTAATAGAACTAAAAAAGGCTAGTGTCCCTGTGCTTTCTGTTAGAATTGGTGATCATTGCTATTATGGTTTATGTGATATTGGTGCAAGTTCAAGTGTTATTCCTTATGATATTTACAAAGAAATTATGCATGAAATCAGTCCCTACAAACTAGAAGAGATTGATGTGGTTATTCACCTTGCTAATAGAGAGACCATCTCTCCAATTGGTATTGTGCGGGATGTAGAAGTTCTTTGTGGTAAGACTAAATATCCTGCTGATTTTCTAGTACTTGGTTCAGTTGCTAGTAAAACCTATCCCATCATTTTTGGTAGACCATTCTTGAGTACATGTGGAGCTATTATAGACTGCAAAAGGGAGAAAATCTTGACTAAATTTGATGGGGAATCTTATGAGTTTAATTTTTCGAAATTTACTAAAGAACCTTGTGAAAATGAAACCCATAATGAGGATTTTAGAGTTGAACAACTTGCTTCTATTTCTCTTGCTCCTAATAATGCTTTGCAGCAATTTACGGAAGACCATGGAAGTGAAATTTTCATGGAAGAAAGAAATGAGATTGACGAGATTCTCCTTCGTCAACCTAAGATGCTTAAGCATAACTTGCTCGTGGAAGATTTGGGTACCACGTTGCCACCTAAAAAGGATCTGGTCTTCGATCTAAAACCTTTACCTGACAATCTTAAGTATGCTTACATTGATGATAATAAAATTTATCCTGTTATTATTAGCTCTAAACTTTCAGGGAAGGAAGAGGAAAGATTATTGGAGGTATTGAAGAAAACCTAGGGGCTATGGGCTATACTCTGGATGATTTAAAAGGGATTTCTCCTACTATATGTCAGCATGTTATCAATATAGAACCAGATGCAAAGCCAGTGGTAAAGCACCAACGTCGTTTAAATCCTAAGATGAAGGAAGTGGTAAGAAACGAGGTATTGAAACTCCTTGATGCTGGTATTATTTACCCTATTGCTGATAGTGAATGGGTTAGTCTTGTTCATTGTGTCCCTAAAAAAGTGGAATTACCGTTGTTCCAAATGATAATGATGAGCTTATTCCCCAAAGAATAGTAGTAGGTTATAGGATGTGCATTGATTTCAGGAAAGTTAACAAAGTTACTAAGAAAGATCATTACCCACTTCCTTTTATTGATCAAATGTTAGAAAGGTTGTCTAAAAAGACCCATTTTTGTTTTCTTGATGGATACTCCGGTTTCTCTCAAATTGTTGTTAAACAACAAGATCAAGAAAAAACTACTTTTACATGCCCTTATGGAACCTATGCCTATAGACATATGCCTTTTGGTTTATGTAATGCTCCTTCTACTTTTCAAAGATGCATGTCTGCTATCTTTCATGGTTTTTGTGACGAAATTGTGGAAGTATTCATGGATGACTTCTCCGTCTATGGAACTTCTTTTGATAATTGTCTGCACAACCTTGATAAAGTTTTGCAGAGATGTGAAGAAACTAATCTTGTTCTTAATTGGGAGAAATGCCACTTCATGGTGAATGAAGGGATTGTACTTGGACATAAGGTTTCTGAAAGAGGCATAGAAGTTGATAGAGCTAAAGTTGAGGCAATTGAGAAAATGCCCTGTCCAAGAGACATCAAAGGTATTCTTAGTATCCTTGGTCATGCTGGTTTCTATAGAAGGTTTATTAAAGATTTCTCTAAGATATCAAAACCCCTCACTGATCTTCTTCAAAAATATGTACCCTTTGTCTTTGATGATGATTGTAAGGAAGCTTTTGAAACTCTAAAGAAGGCTTTAACTACTGCTCCTATCGTTCAACCACCTGATTGGAGCTTACCCTTTGAAATAATGTGTGATGCTAGTGATTTTGCTGTAGGTGCTGTCCTTGGGCAACAAATGGATAAAAAGTTAAATGTTATCCATTATGCTAGTAAGACTCTTGACGCTGCTCAAAGGAATTATGCCACTACTGAAAAAGAATTCTTAGCCGTTGTCTTTTCTTGTGATAAGTTTAGACCTTATATTGTTGACTCAAAAGTTACCATTCATACTGATCATGCTGCTATTAAGTACCTTATGACGAAGAAAGATGCTAAGCCTAGGCTTATTAGATGGGTGCTACTCTTACAAGAGTTTGACCTACATATTATAGATAAGAAAGGTGCTGAAAATCCTGTAGCTGATAATTTATCTCGATTGGAAAACATCTCTTTTGATCCCATGCCTGTTAATGATAGTTTCCCAAATGAACAGTTGGCTGCAGTAGGGGTAAGCTCGCGAGGGAGCCCTTGGTATGCTGATTATGCTAACTTTATTGTCTCCAAGTATTTGCCTCCAACTTTCACAACTCAGCAAAGAAGGAAGTTCTTTTACAATTTGAGGCATTATTTTTGGGATGACCCTCATTTATATAAAGAAGGAGTGGATGGTATTATGCAAAGATGTGTTCCAGAATATGAACAAAAGGAGATATTGCGGAAATGTCATGGAAGTGCCTATGGAGGACATCATGCGGGAGATAGAACTGCGCAAAAGGTGCTACAATCAGGTTTCTACTGGCCTACCCTTTTTAAAGATGCGAGAAAATTTGTTTTATCTTGTGATGAGTGTCAGCGTGTTGGTAATATTTCTAGACGAAATGAAATGCCTATGAATTACTCTCTAGTTATTGAACCCTTTGACTGTTGGGGATTTGACTTTATGGGTCCTTTTCCTCCCTCGAAAGGTTATACTCATATTCTTGTTGCCGTTGATTATGTCACTAAGTGGGTAGAAGCCATACCTACGAAGAGTGCTTATGGGGAGACCTTTCTAAAAATGCTTAAAGATGTTATCTTTCCTAGGTTTGGAGTGCCTAGGTACCTTATGACTGACGGAGGTTCTCATTTCATTCATGGTGGTTTTAGAAAGACCCTTGCTAAATATGATGTTAATCATAGAATCGCTTCAGCTTATCATCCCCAAACTAGTGGACAAGTAGAGTTATCAAATAGAGAAATTAAATCCATCTTGCAAAAGACTGTTAATAGATCTAGAAAAAATTGGGCTAAAAGGTTGAACGATGCTTTATGGGCATATAGGACTGCCTATAAAAATCCTATGGGAATGTCCCCTTACAAAATGGTTTATGGGAAAGCTTGTCACCTGCCTTTAGAATTAGAACACAAAGCTTATTTGGCAGTTAAAGAACTTAATAGAGACTATAAGCTTGCTGGTAAAAAAAGATTATTTGACTTAAATTCGTTGGATGAATGGAGGAGTGAAGCATATGAGAATGCTAGACTCTTTAAGGAAAAAAGTTAAAAGATGGCATGACAGGCGAATTCTTAAGCGAGAATTCCATGTTGGTGAGAAAGTTCTATTGTATAGGTCTCGTCTCAGATTTTTTGCAGGGAAACTACTTTCAAAATGGGAAGGACCTTTTGTTATTGAAGAAGTGTATCGTTCAGGAGCAATAAAAATTTCTTCCTTAAAAGACAACACTACACAAGTGGTGAATGGTCAGTGACTCAAGCACTATATTGCTGGAGATTCTTACAATGAAGATATTGATGCTATTCAAGTTGTAACTCCGGAAAAATTTATCAAAGACCAAATTCAAGACCTGCAGAGTCCGTTTTCGAATAGGTAACAGATCTGGTAAGAAAAGTTCCGCGAAAATACTATCCAGTTATATTTTTGCAGTTTTTATCCAATAAGGAAAGCTATGAAGCGAAAGAGGGACGGAAACGGAGCCAGGGTGGCTCACACCACCCCCTGGCGCAGGCCCCCTGGCCGCGCCAGCAGGTGGTGTGGCCACCTCGGCCTCCGTCTTCGACCCGTTTTCTCCCAGTACCTTCCTTTTGTTGTAAAACTTCGTAATATATAATCCCTCGGATCCCCGAGTTTCGTATATCGTGTTCTCATCGTGTTTTCGTTTTGATCTATTTCTGCCAGGAGCTATTCTTGAAAGTTAGAAGCACAATGGTGTCCGCCAAGGATAAGGGAAAGGAGCCTATGGAGGAGGATCTCCAAGACCCCGGGAAGGAGAAGGAGATCAAGAGTGAAGATGAAGAGTAGGCAAAGCAAAGCCAACATCCGCACACCGGCACTACCATTGTAAGAATTGGAGTGTTGGGAAAACCTGCCAGGATCAGAAGGACTGCACGAATGTCAACTGGAGATAAACCTCCGTGTCACTGTTTGGCTCCACGGTCACTTCCTCCACACACACCAAGAATCCTTTCCATACCCTTATTCATGAGCATCAATACCAGAATATGCCCAAGGAGAAACTACCCTCCAATTGGGATTTGCCTCGTCTAGCCATGCAGGAAAAGAAGACTTCAAGGAGGAAGAGTGGGGAAAGAATTGCAAGAGTTGGAATTCGCAACCCGACATGATCATGAGCCGCATTGAGCAAAACTCACAGTTGATTCGTAATCTCACCTTTGAGGTTGAGGACTTGGGGAAACTAATCAAAGAGATCATCGAGAGAATACCACCACCACCGAAGGAGTAATTCATCATCAGGTTTTGGCATCCCCTTGGTTTGTTCCAAGCTTGGGGGAGTGCCGACATCCCTTAGTGTGAGTTGTCGGTATGGATTATTAATGAGAAGTTCTTCCATTTATTCTCTTGCATATCTTATATTAGTTTTCAATTCATGGTTATATGATTGATCTTGTCATTAGTATTGGTATCACTTTGGGATCATTGAGTTAATTTAGTTGGTTTTGGCAAACCTGGCTCGGTCAGTAGCAACACTATTTTGAGAATTGAATGAAAAAGATAAAAGTACTCTAAAGAAATATAATTTCATCATCTTTCTTTCTTGGTTTGCTCATAAGTTTAGTATTCTCTAGTTAAAATCTTTTGTGCTTCCAAGGAAGATTGCATGTTTGTTTTTATCACTTGTATGTTTGTTTGTTTCCTTCAACTCTTATGCTTGATACCCAGCCTTGCTAGCCAAAAACTTGTACCGAGAGGGAATGCTTCTCGTGCATCCAATCCTTAAACCAAAACCTATGCCATTTGTGTCCACCATACCTACCTATTAGCATTGTTGTTATTCCAAGTAAATTCATGTTTTTATCTACCTTCTAAATTAAACTTGTTATGTGAAAATTAGTGATTAAATCTCTCACGAACTTGATGGCACACTTTACTTTCTTACACTTAATAAACTTGAACCATTGTGCCCATCTATGTTGCGTATATTCTTGCGCTTTGTAAGTTGTGAATTAGCAGAACCATGCTGTCATGGGGAATGCTTTCAACATTGCACCGGTACTTTGTACCTAGTTGATATCATGTTCTTTTGTCTATGGATGTCGTCGGTGTGAAATGAAAGGGGATCTTGTAAGTCCATGGAGTTATGTATGTGTGTTAGAGAAACGCCTAGGCCACCAGTCTAATCCATGCTGTCATGGTGGAAACCTGCAGTGTAACCATAATGAGCATCTATGAAGCATTCTTCTTATAAAAAAAGAGATAGAAATTGATAAAAAGAAAAAAAAATATGAGAAAAGAGTAAAGAGAGAAAAAAGCACCATATTCCCATGGTAAATAAGAAGATTACTTAGATTCTTGTTGTCTGCTTGCCTTGTCATTTTGATATGGGGATTATTCCGTATCATTGGGCAAGGGGTGCCCGTTGGCGGTTCTCTGTGATACACATGTATTTACTATGACAAGAACTTACCGGTGACTAAACTTGAGTAGCATGAGGAGCGGCCCTTGTATTCAAGGGACATGAGATTTTCAACTTACAACTTGTCAAGCATATCCTCATATTTGATCACTTTAACCTTAACCACCTAAAGATGCCTATGATAGGGGCAATGAGAGCTGAAAGCTAAAAAGTACCATAATTTTTGGAAGCTCTTTATGAAACTTGAAATCCCTGCTTCCCTCTGTGAAGGGCCTTTCTTTTACTTTTTAGTTGAGTTCGTAAACCTATTCTCTTCTACCTCAGCAAGTATTTTGAGTTGTTGTGTTTCATTCATTCATATGATGATTTATTCAATCATGTCTCTTATGTTCCTTGTTTTGCACATTGCTCTTATCTTAGTGATTACTATTTTGAAAGCTATCATTGAAAACCAGTTATTTGTGAACTCCAGCAAATTGTCAACTATTCTTCGACCAAGAGCTAAGTTTGCCATTACCAATTGTGATTTACTTTATGCATCTTTATTGTGTTTCCTTTACTTATTGCAAGTTAAGTTATATAATAGTGAGTTGTCTTCTATTATGACTTATGTATTGATGAATGTGATGCTTCTTGTCCGTATTCATTTATCGACTCTTCACTCCATAAACCTGAGGTCATGTTTATTGAGTTCAATTTTCGCTTGGGGACAAGTGAAGTCTAAGCTTGGGGGGAGTTGATATGTCCATTTTGCATCACTATTCTATATCATAATTTGCTGATATTCATTGATATATTTCATATTAAGAGATGATACTTATGTTATTTCATCATATTTTGCATGGTTGATGACTTTTGGAGCATGGACCGCTGTAGTCAGGATTCTGATGGAAAAGGTGCTGTTTGGAGGCAAAATTCGCGAAGATCAGAAAATCCTAGAAAATACATGGAAAATCCTATTCTTCCAGAAGACAAAGAAAGCCAGAAGGGGAAGTGGAGATGGGCCACATGGGGCCCACACCACCCCCTGGCGCGATCCACCCCAGGTCGTGCCACCAGGTGGTGTGGCCGCCCTGGTCCACTCCAGCCTCTCCCCTATGGCGTATATTATCCTCCTGAAACCCTAAGACTCGGGGAGCGACCACAGAAAGATTCTGCCGCCTCTGCGGGGTGGAAAACACCAAGAGAGAAAGATCTCTCCGGCAGATAGAATTCTGACAGGGAAATTCCTTCCTGGAGAGGGGAGATCGTCGCCATCAACACCACCATCAAGCTGGACTTCATCGGGGTCATCATCATCATCATCACCATCATCATCTCCACCAGCACCATCATCACCACTTCATACCGCTGTAACAATTGGGTTGAATCTTGCATAGTTCTTAGGGGAAACTTTCCCGGTGTTGATTACTCCTTGTAGTTGATGCTATTGGGTGAACCATTGAATTATTGTTTATGTTCAGATTGTTACACGTCATTATTTCATCTCTGAACATGATCCATATAATGTCTTGTGAGTAGTTCATTTTGTTCTTGAGGACATGGGAGAAGTCATATTATTAGTAGTGGAATATTGTTGAGAAAGATTCAATAGTTTGATATTTAAGTTGTGGTGTACTTCTTCTAGTGGTGTCATGTGAACGTCGACTACATGATACTTCACCTATATGGGCCTAGGGGAATGCATTTTGTATTTGGCTACTAATTGTAGGGGTTGCCGGAGTGACAGAAACCTGAACCCCCATTAGGAAACCATTGCACAAGGGACGTCAGGGTCTTAGAGTTTAAAGCTGTGGTTAGGTTTCTACCTTAATTACTTTCTTGTACTTGCAGATGCTTGCAAGGGGTATAAACACAAGTATGTATTAGTCCAAGGAAGGTCGGTACATTAGCACAGGTTCACCCACACAACACTTAGCAAACTAAAGAAGATTAATCAACTATATGAAGCGAAAGCACTTGACGGTATTCCCATGTGTCCTCGAGAACGTTTGGTCATCTTAAGTAATAGAACCAGCTTGTCCTTTGCTAAAGAAAGGATTGGGACACTTGCTGCATTTATTATTATTATCTTTTATTTACTCGTACTTTATTTACCTGCATTATCAAAAAACCCTAAAAATCCATTTGCTAAGTATTTACAGAGAATTCCTGCTCCTAGCCACTCACTAGCACCTTCTGCTCCTCATTGGGTTCGACACTCTTACTTATCGAAAATACTGCGATACACCCCTATACTTGTGGGTCATCAACGGCACGGCGGTAGGGCGCCACCATTGAGGCGCTAGATGGGATCTAGATCTTGTATATGGTTGATGGATGCTTCCTCTTGGGTCCTCCCTCCTTTATATAGGCCTTGGGGGTGCCCTAGGGTTCCCCCAATACCGTCATATAACTTAGGAAGGTTCTGAAGCTTTTCTAGGGAGAAATCTTGTTGTTTCCGACCTTTTTGGAAACTATATGGGCGGATCTATATGACAAAAAATATAGCTCCGGCCGTATAATTGTTCGTTAAACTTGCAGATGCTTTTAGTATTTTGGCCATAATTTCTTCATACGAACTCCGTTTTGGGTGTTCTTGGACTCGTTGAGTTCGTATCGTCGAGGGATACAACCTTGTTGTCTTGGATATTTATTTTGAGAAGTTGGAAAAATTGACTTTTCCAACCTCTCAAATGGCTAAGTCTGGTCCCTACAGCTCCTCCATACTATGCTCCCTTTGTTCCTTTTGCCTTTGTTTTGTCCATAATCATCATCAATACCTACACACATGTCAACGACAAGGAAGAGGGATAAAATTCTACCTAAATTACTAAATGTGCAAGGCTCATATTGAATTTAACAAAAACAAGTAATCATGCATATTAAGCATAGAAATATTTAGATGGAGCATGATATGATATGAAAATGACACAATTTATATTGCTAAAAAGTATTGTATATCACAGCCATCAACTTTGAAAAGCTAGATCTTGCTCGTCCTCGAGCAAAAGGGATCCATAACTTAATGGATGTGATCTTGCTTATCATTGGAAATCAATGCACCATATCCTTGTTTTTCCTGCAAGCTCAAAGTAAGATAGCACATAATCATACAAGGCAATATAAGCTTAGTTATATTATTCCAAACCACTAGAGATTAGTCAAAAACTTGTATGCCCCATGTCAAAGTTAAATCTAACTTGCAAGTAAACTTGTGATCCTTCTATACGCACTTTATTGTATTTTTGTATTTTTATTTGTATAAGGCAGAGCTGAATACTGTTAGTTGTCAATCATAAATAGAAATAGAGTTTTCCAATGCTGCCCACTCATGCCATCTATTAAAGTCTCTCAAGTGCAAACTTCGTTTGTTGAGCTCATAGAAAATATATTTCTTAGTAACGAGACCATGCCAAAAGAGTGGTATATGTTCAGGCTAGGAAGGACACTCGTGACCATTACCAAGGTTTCACTTTTCGGTATAATGATTTCTCATAGCGGTCAAAGGAGTGTTCCGAAGTTTGCTTTTAACGTAGGCCCATGATAATACCAATGCATACCCAATTATAGCATTTTTTCTACATATGTTGGGCAACTCATAGCCAAACTCCAGGAGTTTCCTCTTTTTGTATTGTTTAAAGGCCAGCGGAATTGTTAGCATCCCATGTTGTGCGACAGTGGTGCAAGACATGCATAAAGCAATATCTCACTTTGATTTCCAAGACAAAATTTTAGCATATGTAATATCGAAACTTTGAAATATCATTTCTTATTTGACAACTCACCCAGTAAGCATCTATTAAGACCATCATTTCCAGCACTATGGGGTCGTGCTACTCCATAACCATTCACTTAAGACAATTCTGAACAGTGTCAACTAGCAAGTTCCGAAGAACTTCTTTATTATATATATATATATATTTCAAGATGTAGAGAACATGGCAATGTATATTTGGAGGATCACAATATTTTTCACAAGCTAGATAAAAGTTGAACAAGGTGCATCGAAGCTATGGCTTGTCTCCTATGGGGCCTAAGATGAGCAAGTATATCCCTTATATAAATATGAACAAAATCTCACATAAGCAAGCATTCAAAAACAGAGAGATACACAATAGCATGAAAACTTTTTTAATATAAAGAACTTTGCACAAGACTCTACACATGCAAAACAACCTCCCCAAGCTAAGAACTTTGAGAAGATCATGAAAACAAAAGACAAAATGCAGTTATCAAAAGAGAGTATAAGAAGTGGTTACCTCCCCAAGCTTAAGTTAAAGCAAGGGTGACACACTTTATCGTTGAGGTGCTTTTAACCTCTACTTTGATGGACAAAGAACCTTTGCTTCAATGAATGCTTCATGATCCGGTGTATGCCTTCCTTAAGAACCTGGTAGGAACAAGACTAGAAAGAAGACAAAATATTTTTGTGTTTTTGAAGACACAGGTTTAGCTCACAAGTGATAAAATACAAGTCCCACTGAGTCGATTCATCAACCTAAGCACCACGCTTAAGTCAACAAACTAGTTCTAGAAGAGGCCTCTCCTAGATTGTGATGAGGTGCAAGTGAAACAGGATACGAGATACGAGTGTGCAGCCCCTATGTGCTTATTTAAAAGAGGTTCGAGTTGGAAGGTTTTACCAGACACTGATTGTTTAAACGTTGAATTGAAGCAACAAAGTGGCTCATGCGAGTGTTTTGCACGGTTGGCACTACCGTACACGTCGTCACACAAGGTTCAAGTCCTTCCGAAAATAACACACAAAATAAAAGACAATGTTTCGGTGTACGAATGAAGTTTGTTCACCCAACTAATGAAAGAAAATGAAAGGAAAACATGAACTACTAAAGAGAATTACAACTTAAGGAATTTCGATAGAACTTTATTGTTTACATACGCTCGGCTTCTCTAAAACATGGGAGAAGCTTCCATGTGGTGTTTCGAGGCTTTTATAAGAAGATGAAAGAAGAAAGAATGAAATTTTGAGCAATGGTTACCTTCCAGTTGGCGTTTGAGGGGTTTTCCCAACCATACGGGCATAACTATATGGCCGAAACAATGCGTTACCGCAATATAGTTGGCCTTCTGTCAAACATTTAAGGTTTCCTCATGATGGTGCAGCTATACAGGCGCAACTATACAGCCGGAACAAAATGTTCCCACCGTATAGTTGGTCGTCAAACTGTCGGTCCCTGGGAAAGAAAATATACAAAGGCATAGATATCTATACGGCCAGAACTATACGGATGGAATTTTTTATTCCCGCCGTATAGTTGGTCATTAAACTCTCAGTATATTAGAAAAGAATTTGTACGAAGGCACCGATATCTATACGACCAGAGCTATACGGCCGGAATTTTTATTCCTGTCGTATAGTTGGTCGTTAAACTCTCAGTACATATGAAAGAAAAAATCGATGAGAAAGATATCTATATGACCGGAACTATACGATCGAAATTTTTATTCCCGCAGTATAGTTGGTTGTTAAACCTTATGTATACATCAAAAAATTTCTATTTCTTCATGAATTCTTTCTTATCTTGTAACTTAGTGAAATACCATGGTTTGACAGAAAAATAACAACTTTAATTTTCGACCAACAAATACATATAATTGAAGGATTCACCTGAAACTGAATTTCGAGTTTATGCAACACATAATATAGTGACAATAAATTCTACCTTTTGAAAACTACCACAAGATTACTCTAATAGCAAGACATGCGAACAATAAAAGTGCCAATGCAACATGAATGCAACTAGACTCAAGACACAAAACTAAGAAAGACGCCTAATGACTTCCGGGTTGCCTCCCGGGAAGCGCTCTCTTTAAAGCCATAAAGCCAGGCTAGGATGCTCCATACATTACCCACCTGGATCCCAAGGGATATCGACTCGAGGTGAGGTTATACATACCAGCTTGGAGCATCTCGAAGTAGAGTTCGGTCGGAGTCGTACCCGCTTATGGTGCATCAGCATCATGTAGATGAACAAGTTCTCGCTTTCAAGCGAGTGTTGATGCACCAAGCTTGGTGAACATGCCTCCGTGTATAGCTGCAATGAGAGGATTTGAGATTCGTATAAAATTCTTAAATCTTTATCTTGGTTACCTGTGTAGGGGAACACTTCATAGTATTCTTCCTTCATAGCAGGGAGTTCAGGACCCTACATGTTAGTATAGTCAGGTTCTATCTCTAGTTCATTATTATTAATGCTCTCCATATGAGTGTCTAGGCACAAGGCCTCCGCAAAACAATTATCAACAGTTTTAGCATCATAAAAATCACTACTAGAGTGAGAGGCATCACAAACAAAAGTTATAGTGTGACTCTCTTTGTCAATCTCACCTTTTTGTTCCTCCTTTTCATCGACTAGTGTTTTAATAGCAATGATAGAATCAAAAGTAGGAGTCGAAGGTGTGAGCGGGTGATCAATCCGTTCTTCCTCCTTGTGCTCCTTTTCCTCTTCGCTCTTTAGTGAGTCCTGCAAAAGGTTATCTTTCTCCATGGCGGTTTTAGACCGCTTCAAATAATATAATACTGATGACCCACAAGTATAGGGGATCGCAACAGTCTTCGAGGGAAGTAAAACCCAATTTATTGATTCGACACAAGGGGAGCCAAAGAATATTTATAAGCCTTAATAACTAAGTTGTCAATTCAGCTGCACCTAGAAACAATCTTGCTCGCAGTAGTTTATCAGTAGCAACAGTTTTGTAATAGCAATAGCAAAGTAATAGTAGTAGTAAAAGTAAAGATAGTAGTAACAATTGCAGCAAACAGTAGGATTAAAGCGCGGTAGGCATAGGGATGGACGGACGAGCGTTGCATGGACAAGACAATTTATATAGCAATCAAGATATAGGGAATTTGCAGATAAATAAGGTAAAGCATCCAAGTACTAAATAATTATAGGCATGTGTTCCATATATAGTCATACGTGCTCGCAATAAGAACTTGCACAACATCTTTTGTCCTGCCATCCCGTTGCAGCGGGGCCTCAAGGGAATCTACTGGCAATTAAGGTGTTCCTTTTAATAGAGCACCGAAGCAAAGCATTAACACTCCATGAACAGACGTGATCCTCATATCATAGCCATTCCCTCCGGTTTTCACGATTCTTGTCACTTCGGGGCCTTTGGTTCCGGATAATAATATGTGTATACAACTTGCAGGTAAGATCATAAACAATACTATCATCATGAATCAATAACATGTTCAGATCAGAAATCATGGCACTCGGGCCCTAGTGACAAGCATTAAGCATAACAAGTTGCAACAAAGTCAAAAATCACTAAGAATAGATACTAGGCATCATGCCCTAACAATCTGACGCAATTACATGAACGATATCATCCAATCCCTACCATCCCCATAGCCTACTGCGGGGGATTACTCACTCATGGATGGGGGAATCATGGATGGTTGATGGAGAAGCGATGGTGATGATGATGGCGATGATCTCCTCCAATTCCCCATCCCAGCAGGGTGCCACAACAGAGTTTCATGTTCCGAATCACGGTATCTGGTGGTGGCGGCGCAGCGGAACTCTATCTGGAAAAACACCGACCCCCCTGTTTTAGGTCAGAGGGCTTTTATAGGTGAAAGGAGAGGTCGAGGCGGAGTTCGAGGCGGCCACACCACCCCTGGCGTGGCCTGGCCTGGCCCGCGTGGCCAGGTGGTGTGGGCTCCACGTGGCTCTTCTTCGTCTCGTCTTCTGGCTCTGTGACTCTTCTGGTAAAATAGGAGTTTTGCGATATTTTC
This sequence comes from Avena insularis, assembly GCA_023614405.1. Lineage (NCBI taxonomy): Eukaryota > Viridiplantae > Streptophyta > Magnoliopsida > Poales > Poaceae > Avena > Avena insularis. The sequence goes on along the minus strand of CM042690.1, from coordinate 255,285,398 downwards.
TGGGATTTTTCCTTAAAGTTGGTTTCCTGCACAAAAACGAGACACCAAAGCAATTCTGCTGAAAATAGCGTTAGTCCGCATTAGTTGTATCCAAATCACACAAATTTAGAGAAGAAACAATAGAAAAAGTGTTCGGGAAAGTAGATACGTTTTGGACGTATCAACTCCCCCCAAGCTTAGCTTATTGCTTGTTCTCAAGCAATTCAGTTGAAAACTGAGTGCGATAAAAGAAACTTTCACGAACACATTTTCTTCATAAGATGTATATATTCTCAGCATATGATCAAATACTTAGGCAATTCATAATAAAGAGTATGCAAATAAGTTTACCCAGTGGTCATGCAAGCTATGAAGAGATTCCAAATCATTCATAATAAGTAACATGACACATAAGCATATGCAGGATTGTAGTGCTCATAATAAGATATGATAAAGTGGTGTCTCGCTTGCCTTTCCTTGGAGCAAAACATAAATGCCAAGGCACCTCTGAAGTTTAAGTGAATACTAGAAATAAACATATCAAAGATACAAGTGTCAAAGTTATGTCATAATTAACCGTGTTTTGGGACAAGCACATTACACTAAGAATGACAACTATGCTCTCGGGAAGGTGCTCAAAGAATAAATGGTGACTCAACATAAAAGTGAAAGAAAAAGATTTAAAAGTTTGAAAGGCTTCCAAATGTTGAAAGTATGGTACTCGTTAGCTTTGAGCTCTCATTGCCCCTATCATAAGCATCTTTAAGTAATTAAGGTTAAAGTGAACAAATATGAGGATATGCTTGACAAGTTATAAGCTGAAAATCTCATGCCCCTTGCTTATGAGTATCGTTCCTCATGCTACTCAACTTTAGTCACACGTAAGTTCTTGTCATTGTAAGTGCATGTGTATCATAGAGAACCGCCAACGGGGTACCCCTTGCCCAATGATACGGAAGATTCCCCAAATCAAAATGACAAGGTGATACATTGCAAATGTATCTATAATTTTTTATGTTCCATGCTTGGTTTTATCTACTTTCTTATGTTTTGTTCCAACTTTGGAGTACTTTCTATACACTTTCTTAGACTAACCTATTAACAAGAGCCACAGTGCCAATTGCCTGTTTTTTGTTGTTTTTGGTTCTAGGAAAGTCAGAAAATCAATATTCTCGGAATTGGACGGGACAAAAGCCAAAGTTCCTATTTTACCAGAAGACTCATGGAGCCAGAAGCAGAGACGGAGGAGGGCCAGGACCTGGCCACACCATATGGTGGCGCAGGCTAGCCCTGGCCACGCCACCAGGTGGTGTGGGCCCCCTGGCACTCCACCGACCTTGCCCTTTCTCCTATAAGAAGCCTCCCGATACCAAAACCCTAAATCATCAAGCCTCTAGCCACGAAAAGTTCCGCAGCGCCGCCGCCACCGAAGGGGAGATTCGGGGACGAAAGTCTGCTTTGGCACCACGGACGGGAAGTGCCCCCAGAGCCATCTCCATCGATCTCCACCACCATCTCCATCACCATTGCTGATTCCCATGATGATGAGGGGGTAGTTATTCCTTGAGGCTAAGGGTTCTACCGGTAGCTATGTGTTCATCTCTCTCTCTATGTGTGATCATATTGAGATCATGAGCTTGTAATCTATAGATCTACCTTGCTACTCAAGTGCTTTAATAGATCTTTGCTCTCCCCATGTGTGTGAAAGTGACAGCGTGCACACCATGGTGGCACTTAGGCTAGAGATTACAAATACTTGTTATGAGTTATATTTGGAGTTGGATGTCTTTATGAAATTGTGGTGTTTGTTGGACCTATCTAGAGCTCAAGGTGACAGTGTGGGGTTTTCTAGATGGGAAAGACTTACTTTGAGGTATGCTGTTATAGCCCTACCATCGATTAGAGTGTTCAACCGGAGAGTAGTTAAGAGTAGTATCATGAAGAGAATATATTTATATGAGAGTGTTCAGTGGTGAAAGTATGATCCCTAGGCCTTGTTTCTAAGCATTGATACATCGTTTGCTACTAGATCAGTTAAATGTTTGCTTGCTTTCATCTTTATTATAGTTTTGCCTTTAGTCTCTTCCACGCCACAAAGCTATTTCTGGCACTGTTACCACTTATAATTATCATACCACTTGTATTTCACTATCTCTTCGCCGAACTAGTGCACCTATACACCTGACAAGTGTATCGGGTGTGTTGGGGACACAAGAGACTTCTTGTATCTTGATTGCAGGGTTGCTTGAGAGGGGATACCTTTGACCACTTCCTCCCTGAGTTCGATAAACCTTGGGTGATCCACTTAAGGGAAAACTTGCTGCTGTTCTACAAACCTCTGCACTTGGAGGCCCAACAACTGTCTACAAGAATAGAAGTGCGTAGACATCAAGCTATTTTCTGGCGCCATTGCCGGGGAGGTAAGGTAAAAGGTATTCACACCGGTGGATTAAAGAAGAAGAACCTCCCACGGCAAACGCCTATTTTCTGGCGCCGTTGCCGGGGAGGTAAGGTAAAAGGTACTCACATCCTCCGGTGTGAGTGCTCGAAGTTATTTCCTTTAGATTCTGCAATTTTGTCTTTTTGTTTCTTGTTTTCACTAGTTAGTCTTAATGGAAAACAACAACAAAATTAGAGAGCTTTATAGTATTTATCTTGAGTTAGGACATGAGGTGTTTGAAGAGAAAATTAAAAAACCTATGGAACTTTATTTGCATGCTAATAGCAATGTTGTTAGTATGAATTCTTTGAACACCATTATTGCTAATGCTATGGAAAATTCTAAGCTTGGGGAAGCTAGTTTTTATGAAAATGGTCTTTTTAGTCCCCCAAGCACGGAGGAGAAAATTTACTTTGATGATACTATGCCTCCAATATATGATGATTACAATGATGAGTATGATATTTTCAGTCCACCTACTATTGAGGAGGAAATTAATTATGATTACAATATGCCTCCTATATTTGATGATTATGGTGATGAGAATAATAATGATAGCTATTTTGTTGAATTTGCTCCCACTACAATTAATAAGAATGACTATGTTTATGTGGAGAGTATTAATTCTTTTATGCATATGGCTCATGATAAGAATGTTTCTTGTGATAGTTATATTGTTACTTTTATTCATGATGCTACTTAAAGTTATTATGAGAGAGGGAAACATGGTTTTATGTGTCTCAACAATATTAAGTTCCCCCTCTTTATGTTAAAAGTCTTGAAGTTGCACTTGTTTTGCTTTCCTATGCTTGTTGCTTTGTGCTTTCATGACTTTTTTATTTACAAGATTCCTATGCATAGGAAGTGGGTTAGACTTAAATGTGCTTTGAATTTGCTTTTTGATACTCTCTTTTACTTCAATTCATATATCTTATGTGAGCATCTTCTCAAACTATCATGCCTAACTTAAAGGCGTTAAAGAAAAGTACTTATTGGGAGATAACTCAAAAGTTTTAGATGAGTATTGGAAGTTATTACTTCAGTAATAACCGCTTATTATCCTTTTTATTTGCTTTTTGTGCCAAAAGTAACCTCTAATGAGAGAGAAGTAATGATTGGGGAAGTTGCTGTCCCAAAACAGATTTTTGTGCTTCACCGTAAAAATTCGTAAGAGATCTCTGTATGTCGGATTGAGCTGTAATTTTTTTTGCTTCTACCCCAGGTTGTTATCTAACTTTAATTAGTTCAACACTTTTTTATTTGAGCAACAGAATGTCTTCGAAAAAATTCGTATTTACCTGCTAGTCTGTTTTGACAGATTTCTGCCATTTTCTGCATTTGCTTCTTGTTGGTTCCTTTTTGAGTTCTTTTGGGGAATTGAGCTTTTTGAGGGAAGTGCTACAGTAGCTTGTGTTTTAATGGAAGTTTATTTGGTGTTATAACTGAACATTAATACTTATTTATCTTGAGTGCACTAATATTGCTAATAAAGATTGTGTGAAGTTTTGTATGAAGGAAAATTTTCAGGTGTATGGAAGGAATGAGTAATGAGATGAAGAATGTACTAAAACTCAAGCTTGGAGATGCCACGCGTGTCACCCCAAGAAATATCTAAGAAGTACAAGCGTCAAATCTTGGGGATGCCCAAGGCATCCCCTTCTTCATCAATAAAAATCCCAAATTTCTTCCAAACGCTTCATTTTTATTGTTTCATGCACAATTGTGTTGTTCTTGGAGCGTCTTCTTTTTTGTTTTCGTTTTGGTTTTTCGTTTGCTTGGTTTGCTTAGTTTGCTGAATAAATTGGTTGCACCCCCCTCTTTCATACATTGGTTTGCAAATAGTTTGGTTTGGATTGGAAAAGAGTAAGAAAGTTCATGCTTATGTGGTAAAGAGAGCTTGTTTTTGACTGTGGCCTATGCTTTGTCATGCCATGCTTGATATTGTTTTGGCTTTGTGCTTAGTATTCTTTGCTATAGCATCACTTGTTATAAGCAATTGAGATTGCTTAATGTGCCTTGGATGAATCATGCGTTGTTTTAGCATATTAAAGCATAGTATAGTGGTATTCTCCTTTGATGCTTTATTTGGGTTGACTTGGCACATGCTCACACCATGTTATGACTATCTCAAGTTACCATAGCCTTTATGATCCTTTAGTTTTCAACTTGTAGTATCACTTTATGCTTTGATCAATGATGTTTTGTCGCTCTGCATGATTATGGCCATTATTGCTCTCTTAGTTTGTCGCTCCCAGTCTTTTGCTAGCCACCACAACAAAGTATGAGTTCCACTCATGCATCCAACTCCCTAAACCAAGTTATTCCAAAGAGTCCACCATACCTACCTACTAGCTTATGCTATTCCAAGTATATTCATGCTTTTGTTTACCTTCCACTTGTTATGAGAAAACTAGTGATTAAAGCTCTCACGAACTTGATGGCACACTTTACTTTTTTGCCTCTAATAACTTGAACCATTGGGTCCTTCTTTGTTGCGTATATGCTTGCGCTTTATAAGTTGAAGTTAGCAGAACCATGTTTCATGGGGAACGCTTTCAACATTGCACTTCTACTTTGTACCCCGTTGATATCATGTTCTTTTGCTTACGGATCCCCGCGGTGTGAAATAAAAGTGGAACTTGTAAGATCATGGAGATTGTATGTGTGTTAGGGAAACGCCTGGGCCGCTAGCCTAAGCCATGCCTAATCATGATGGAAACTTGCAGCATCACCATAATAAGCACTCTATGAAGCATCCTCAATAAAAACCTATGCAAATAGCAAATAAAAAGATCGCTGAGATGCTCATTGTCTGCTTGCCTTGTCATTTTGATTATGGGAAAGCTCCCGTATCATATGCAAGGGGTACCCCGTTGGCGGTTCTCTATGATACACATGTACTTACAATGACAAGAACTTACCTGTGACTAAACTTGAGTAGCATGAGGAGCGGCCCTCGTATACAAGGGACATGAGATTTCTAACTTATACTTCGTCAAGCATGTACACCATAGTTTGTTCACTTTAACCTTAATCACTTCAAGATGCTTATGATAGGGGCAATGAGAGCTGAAAGCTATAAGTACCATAATTTTTGGAATCTCTTTATGAAACTTGAATCTCTGCTTCCTTCTATGAAGGCCTTTCTTCCACTTATATATTGAGTCTCCACCTTCTACCTTTATGCACCTACTTTGAGAGCATAGTAGCCATTCTTAGTTCTATGTGCATTGTCCCAAGACTTGTTGATTGATGCATAACTTTGATATTGCTTGTTTTAAACTATCTGTATCTAGTCACTCTTACGAACTTTGAAGGTGTCCTATGTAATTATGATTTGCTACATTATGAGGGACAAGCTGAATGCCACTATGCTATGTTTTCTTTATGTAAAAAAACGTCTTGTAAAGCACTGTTATTCATGAATCTTTTGTTTGTGTCTTTCATGTTACATGCATAGTTGCTATGTCTTATTGTTAGAACTCTATCTTTCATGTTCATGATTAGAGTACCTTGATCCCAGCTATTAATGCTTTTACAATAATGATGATCAAGATTGTGTTGGTTGCATGTCACCTCAAAAATTATATTGTTTTTATCGTTTACCTACTCGAGGACGAGCAGGAACTAAGCTTGGGGATGTTGATACGTCCATAACGTATCTATACTTTTTGATGGTTTTATGCTAATAATATGCTTTCGATACTCCTTTTTATATAAAGTTTATGATTTATTTGGACTAACCTACTAATAGTTGCAAAAGTGTACAATGTTCTTGTTTTACACTTTGATGTGTAGGAATTACCAAGAATACAAGTGGAAACCTTGTTGGAGTCAAATTGGTATTTTGCAGAAATCTGTCTCAGAACTATTTTTAAAGATGGTCACGTTTCGTGTCGAAGACGGCGTCAAACGAAAAACTCTTCAACTACAAACTTGTTGGAAATTTCGCGACAAACGTTCTAGACATAAAATTTAGCTGATTCCGAGTCCAGACAGGCCTTTTAGGCCCGATTTACTGCAGCCCAAGATGGGGTGACGGGAATCCGAGAAGCTATATAAAGGGAGGAAACATAATTCGCTCAGAGCACCTCCACCCACGAATTTACAGCCACCAAAGCCACGTTTTTGCCTCCCCCATGGATCCCATCTCCATGGGGAAGGGCTCCCAAGAAGCCATCAAGGAAGGGTGCTAAGGAGCAGTGCTCCCCTGTGATACCGGCGACGGGGAAGGAGTCCTCCGCGCCGCCGCCGGCGCTGACGCTGCCTCTTCACCATCTTCACCACCATCTCCATCGATCTCCACCACCATCTCTATCGCCATTGCTGATTCCCATGATGATGAGGGGGTAGTTCTTCCTCGAGGCTAAGGGTTCTACTGGTAGCTATGTGTTCATCTCTCTCTCTATGCATAATCTTATTGAGATCATGAGCTTGTAATCTATAGATCTACCTTGCTACTCAAGTGTTTTAATAGATCTCTGCTCTCCCCATGTGTGTGAAAGTGACAGCATGCACACCATGGTGGCACTTAGTCTAGAGATTACAAATACTTGTTATGAGTTATATTTGGAGTTGGATGTCTTTATGAAATTGTGGTGTTTGTTGGACTCATCTAGTGCTCAAGGTGACAGTGTGGAGTTTTCTAGATGGGAAAGGCTTACTTTGAGGTGTGCTGTTATAGCCCTACCGACGATTAGAGTATCCAACCAGAGAGTAGTTAAGAGTAGTATCATGAAGATAATATGTTTATATGAGAGTGTTCACTAGTGAAAGTATGATCCCTAGGCCTTGTTTCTAAGCACTGAAACACCGTTTGCTATTAGATCTATTACATGTTTGCTTGCTTCCTTCTTTATTTCAGTTTGCCTTTAGTCTTTTCCACGCTATCAAGCTAGTTTATAGCACCGTTACCACTTATAACTATCCATACCACTTGTATTTCACTATCTCTTCATCGAACTAGTGCGCCTATACACCTGACAAGTGTATTAGGTGTGTTGGGGACTCAAGAGACTTCTTGTATCTTGATTGCAGGGATGCTTGAGAGGGGATACCTTTGACCATTTCCTCCCTGAGTTCGATAAACCTTGGGTGATCCACTTAAGGGAAAACTTGTTGTTGTTCTACAAACCTTTGCACTTGGAGGCCCAACAACTGTCTACAAGAATAGAAGTGCATAGACATCAAGCTATTTTATTGTCATTGTAAGTACATGTGTATCATAGAGAACCGCCAACGGGGTACCCCTTGCATATGATACGGGAGCTTTCCCATAATCAAAATGACAAGGCAAGCAGACAATGAGCATCTCAGCGATCTTTTTATTTGCTATTTGCATAGGTTTTTATTGAGGATGCTTCATAGAGTGCTTATTATGGTGATGCTGCAAGTTTCCACCATGATTAGGCATGGCTTAGGCTAGCGGCCCAGGCGTTTCTCTAACACACATACAATCTCCATGATCTTACAAGTTCCACTTTTATTTCACACCGCCGGGATCCGTAAGCAAAAGAACATGATATCAACGGGGTACAAAGTAGAAGTGCAATGTTGAAAGCATTCCCCATGAAACATGGTTCTGCTAACTTCAACTTATAAAGCGCAAGCATATACGCAACAAAGAAGGACCCAATGGTTCAAGTTTATTAGAGGCAAAAAAGTAAAGTGTGCCATCAAGTTCGTGAGAGCTTTAATCACTAGTTTTCTCATAACAAGTGGAAGGTAAACAAAAGCATGAATATACTTGGAATAGCATAAGCTAGTAGGTAGGTATGGTGGACTCTTTGGAATAACTTGGTTTAGGGAGTTGGATGCATGAGTGGAACTCATACTTTGTTGTGGTGGCTAGCAAAAGACTGGGAGCGACAAACTAAGAGAGCAATAATGGCCATAATCATGCAGAGCGACAAAACATCATTGATCAAAGCATAAAGTGATACTACAAGTTGAAAACTAAAGGATCATAAAGGCTATGGTGACTTGAGATAGTCATAACATGGTGTGAGCATGTGCCAAGTCAACCCAAATAAAGCATCAAAGGAGAATACCACTATACTATACTTTAATATGCTAAAACAATGCATGATTCATCCAAGGCACATTAAGCAATCTCAATTTCTTATAACAAGTCATGCTACAGCAAAGAATACTAAGCACAAAGCCAAAACAATATCAAACATGGCATGACAAAGCATAGGCCACAGTCAAAAACAAGCTCTCTTTACCACATAAGCATAAACTTTCCTACTCTTTTCCAATCCAAACCAAACTATTTGCAAACCAATGTATGAAAGAGGGGGTTCCAACCAATTTATTCAGAAAACTAAGCAAACCAAGCAAAAGAAAAACCAAAATGAAAACGAAAAAGAAGACGCTCCAAGAACAACACAACTGTGCATGAAACAATAAAAATGAAGCGTTTGGAAGAAACCTGGGATTTTTATTGATGAAGAAGGGGATGCCTTGGGCATCCCCAAGTTTTGACGCTTGTACTTCTTGGATATTTCTTGGGGTGACACGCGTGGCATCTCCAAGCTTGAGCTTTAGTCCATTCTTCATCTCATTACTCATTCCTTCCATACTCCTGAAATTTTTCCTTCATACAAAACTTCACACAATCTTTATTAGCAACATTAGTACACTCAAGATAAATAAGTCTTAAGGTTCAGTTCTAACACCAAATAAACTTCCATTAAAGCAAGCTACTGTAGCACTTCCCTCAAAAATCTCAATTCCCCAAAAGAACTCAAAAAGGAACCAACAAGAAGTAAATGCAGAAAATGGCAGAAATCTGTCAAAACAGACCAGCAGGTAAAGACTAATTTTTTCGAAGACATTCTGTTGCTCAAATCAAAAAGTGTTGAACTAAGGAAAGTTAGATAACAACCTGGGTCAGAAGCACAAAAATTATAGCTCAATCCGACGTACAGAGCTCTCTTACGAATTTTTACGGTGAAGCATAAAAATCTGTTTCGGGACAGCAACTTTCCCAATCATTACTTATCTCTCATTAGAGGTTACTCTTGGCACAAAAAGCAAATAAAAAGGATAAGGAGCGGTTGTTACTGAAGTAATAACTTCCAAGACTCATCTAAAACTTTTGGGTTATCTCTCAATAAGTACTTTTCTTTAACGCCTTTAAGTTAGGCATGATAGTTTGAGAAGATGCTCACATAAGATATATGAATTGAAGTAAAAGAGAGCATCAAGAAGCAAATTCAAAGCACATTTAAGTCTAACCCACTTTCTATGCATAGGAATCTTGTAAAGAAACAAGTCATGAAAGCACAAAGCAACAAGCATAGGAAAGCAAAACAAGTGCAACTTCAAGACTTTCAACATAAAGAGGGGGAACTTAATATTGTTGAGACACATAAAACCATGTTTCCCTCTCTCATAATAACTTTCAGTAGCATCATGAATAAAAGTAACAATATAACAATCACAAGAAACATTCTTATCATGAGCCATATGCATAAAAGAATTAATACTCTCCACATAAACATAGTCATTCTTATTAATTGTAGTGGGAGCAAATTCAACAAAATAGCTATCATTATTATTCTCATCACCATAATCATCAAATATAGGAGGCATATTGTAATCATAATTAATTTCCTCCTCAATAGTAGGTGGACTGAAAATATCATACTCATCATTGTAATCATCATATATTGGAGGCATAGTATCATCAAAGTAAATATTCTCCTCCGTGCTTGGGGGACTAAAAAGACCATTTTCATAAAAACTAGCTTCCCCAAGCTTAGACTTTTCCATACCATTAGCAATAATGGTGTCCAAAGAATTCATACTAACAACATTGCTATTAGCATGCAAATAAAGTTCCATAGGTTTTTTAATTTTCTCTTCAAACACCTCATGTCCTAACTCAAGATAAATACTATAAAGCTCTCTAATTTTGTTGTTGTTTTCCATTAAGCCTAACTAGTGGAAACAAGAAACAAAAAGACAAAATTGCAGAATCTAAAGGAAATAACTTCGAGCACTCACACCGGAGGATGTGAGTACCTTTTACCTTATCTCCCCGGCAACGGCGCCAGAAAATAGCTTGATATCTACGCACTTCTATTCTTGTAGACAGTTGTTGGGCCTCCAAGTGCAGAGGTTTGTAGAACAGCAACAAGTTTTCCCTTAAGTGGATCACCCAAGGTTTATCGAACTCGGGGAGGAAGTGGTCAAAGGTATCCCCTCTCAAGCAACCCTGCAATCAAGATACAAGAAGTCTCTTGAGTCCCCAACACACCCAATACACTTGTCAGGTGTATAGGTGCACTAGTTCGGCGAAGAGATAGTGAAATACAAGTGGTATGGATAATTATAAGTGGTAACGGTGCTATAAAATAGCTTGATGGCGTGGAAAAGACTAAAGGCAAACTGAAATAAAGAAGGAAGCAAGCAAACATGTAATAGATCTAATAGCAAACGGTGTTTCGGTGCTTAGAAACAAGGCATAGGGATCATACTTTCACTAGTGAACACTCTCATATAAACATATTATCTTCATGATACTACTCTTAACTACTCTCCGGTTGGACACTCTAATCGTCGGTAGGGCTATAACAGCACACCTCAAAGTAAGCCTTTCCCATCTAGAAAACCCCACAATGTCACCTTGAGCACTAGATGAGTCCAACAAACACAACAATTTCATAAAGACATCCAGCTCCAAATATAACTCATAACAAGTATTTATAATCTCTAGCCTAAGTGCCACCATGGTGTGCACGCTGTCACTTTCACACACATGGGGAGAGCAGAGATCTATTAAAGCACTTGAGTAGCAAGGTAGATCTATAGATTACAAGCTCATGATCTCAATAATATCATGCATAGAGAGAGATGAACACATAGCTACCGGTAGAACCCTTAGCCTCGAGGAAAAACTACTCCCTCATCATCATGGGAATCAGCAATGGCGATAGAGATGGTGGTGGAGATCGATGGAGATGGCGGTGAAGAGGCAACGCCGGCGGCGGCGCGGAGGACTCCTTCCCCGCCGCCGGTATCACAAGGGAGCACCGCCCCTTAGCACCCTTCCTTAATGGCTTCTTGGGAGCCCTTCCCCATGGAGATGGGATCCATGGGGGAGGCAAAAACGTGGCTTTGGTGGCTGTAAATTCGTGGGTGGAGGTGCCCTGGGCGAATTAGGTTTCCTCCCTTTATATAGCTTCTCGGATTCCCGTCACCCCATCTTAGGCTGCAGTAAATCGGACCTAAAAGGCTCGTCTGGACTCGGAATCAGCTAAATTTTATGTCCAGAACGTTTTTCGTGAAATTTCCAACAACTTTGTAGTTGAAGAGTTTTCTGTTTGACGCCGTCTTTGAGCCGAAACCTGACCATCTTTAAAAAGAGTTCTGAGATAGATTTCTGCAAAATCCCAATTTGACTCCAACAAGGTTTCCACTTGTATTCTTGGTAATTCCTACACATCAAAGTGTAAAACAAGAATATTGTGCACTTTTGCAACTATTAGTAGGTTAGTCCAAATAAATCATAAACTTTATATAAAAAGGAGTATCGAAAGCATATTATTAGCATAAAACCATCAAAAATTATAGATACATTATGGACGTATCACAAGGCAAGCAGACAATGAGCATCTCAGTGATCCTTTTATTTCCTATTTGCATATGCTTCTCTTTTTTTCTTTTTTCTTTCCTATTTGCATGTTTTTTTATATATAGAGGATTGTTCATAGATTGCTCACTATGGTTATGCTGCAGGTTTCCACCATGATTATGCATGGCTTAGACCAGCCGCCCAGGCATTTCTCTAACACATGTACAAACTCCATGAGCCTTACAAGCTCCCCTTTCATTTCACACCACCGGGTTCCATAAGCAAAAGAACATGATATCAACAAAATAAAGTGCAATGTTGAAAGTGTTCCCCATGATAACATGGTTCTGCTAATTCACAACTTACAAAACGCAAGCATATATGCAACATAGATGGGCACAATGGTTCAAGTTTATTACGTGCAAGAAAGTAAAGTGTGCCATCAAGTTTGTGAGAGCTTTACTAACTAATTTTCTCATAACAGGCAAACATTTTTATTGGAAGAAAACAGAGCATAATAAATATGCAAGGAATAGAATTAATGCTAATATGTAGATATGGTGGACTCTTTTTGACAACTTTGGTTTTAGGGAGTTGGATGCACGAGTAAAGTACCCAGCACAAGTGAAGGCTAGCAATAGAAAGGGAGCGACAATCGAGAGAGCAGTAACTGTCATAATCATGCTTGCAAAAAAACAAAATTAATAGTGGCATAAAATTGACACAAGAACTTCGAGGCAGGATAAATCATTGAGACTTAACTAACTTTTGTTTAGTCATATGCATGCGTGAGCATGTGCCAAGTCGATTCAAATAGAACATTCAGAGGAGGACACCACAATGTCATACCAAGTTATGAATAGAACAATGCAAGCAAACAGTTATATGACATGTTACGAACTAATAATGGATTGGAACTGATCATAAGAAGGCAATGACCACTAAGTATCCATTAAATAGCATACACCTTACATAAACAGACTAAGCATGCTCACCATGATGAGTATATGTACAAAAATGAAAACAAATAGAGTTCATACCAGCCTCTTACCACACCTCGAGTTGTCATAAATCACCATCGCCTTTCACTTGTGTGACTTGAATAATAAGATAAAACCAAACTCCAAGGAGTCACTGAGGACCACTGAACCCTGCAACAAACTTTACAAAACTAGAGAAGAACAAAAAATATTTTTGGGTTTTCGATTTTTAAAGGCAGGAACCAAAGGGGAGAACAAGCAAAGTGAAATCTTTTTGGGTTTTTCGAATAATCAAAACAAAGCTAAAAGGAAGAAGCAAACCAAGGCTAAAAGATAAAGAAGCAAACAAAGATAAATAACGAAAATATTTTTGGTCTTTTTGTGTTTTGGAAAGCAGAAATAAAGCAAGAACAAAAACTAAAAAGAAAACAAAACGTGAATATGCAAAGTACCGACTGAACATGATATGTAGATGAGTGTGATGTCGGAATACCTCCCCCAAGCTTAGGATTTTGGCCTAAGTGGGTATCAATCCCAACACGGGTAGGAACTCCAAGCCGGCGGGTCATCATAAGAATGATCGTAGTTAGGCCCTTGCAAAGAAGAAGAAACTCCCTAATCATAGGCAGGCTGCTGGTACAAAGACTCCCCCTCATTTGAGGGCTAGTCCGAATCATCTGTAACCTCCCTTACAATATCCTGCTCTTGCTAGGAGACCTCCCCCAGATATGCATCGAGCTCTTCCTCAGTGAGTGACCATCCTACCCTGGTATCAAGGTTAAACAAAACAGGCGCATGCAAAAGAACAACATGCTCAGACTTACCCCTTCTCCAACCAGTCTTGAGAAAGGTTATTTCATAAGATAAATCACTCAAATTATCCCAAGAGGAAACGAATTTATGTTGTATCATGGAATTAAGGTCAAGCCTCTCTATGGGAAACTGTAGGTCTGAATGATGAGGCGCTACACCATGCAAAGCTAATAAACGAGAGGCGGTGAGGCCTCCACAAATTCCACCTTTCTCGTGGTTAGCAGAAAGACGGAAGGCTATCAAAGCACCCAAATTATAAGTCCTATCTCGTTTTAAGGCAGCTGAGATGAAGGCTAGATCATATGAGGATAATTTACTAGCAGTTTTCCTAGCGAGAACGCACTTGACAATAAAGTAGGCAAAGTATCGAATAGACGAGAGATGAATATTATGAATTTTACCACTCTACTTTGAGAAGCTTCTCCCCTAGAAAATCTCTGCATACAAGTCCATGAGTGGTGTAGGCCGCTCTCTAATCCTTTCACATGAACCCCACTGTGGTACTTTAATCGCTGCACAAAAATCATCAAAAGGGAGATCGACAACTATATTGTAAATTTTGTAATGAACCATGGGGTTAGGCAAGGAGCAAGTAAATCGAAAATCCTGCACCACAGACATAGTTAGTTTCACATATTGGTAAGGTTCATCTCCCACAAAATGCTCCAATCCTGCATTAGAAATTAAAGTATGGAAATCTTGAGAAATCCTTGCAGCCTTCATGAATTCGGGGCATGGATAAATAGAAGGGAAAACTTCTTCCTCACGGTGAACCTTCATAACCTCGGGCACCCTTAATTCATGTTGGTTGAGTTGGTGTTCATTCATCTCCTTTTATGAAATTTTAGACAACCATCATACAAGTGATTGCAAGGTGATTACTTAATGAAAGGAACTGCTTATAGGTATTTGTAAAGGGCCTAAACATGCATCAAACCAATTTCTCTAAGCATTGAACAAGCATGCAAGCTCACATAACCTGTCACCTATGATAGCAAAATACTCAAGATATAAACCACTAATCACAAATCTACTTGGACAAGCGGAGGAGTCACATACCGGAGATCAAATGCTCCAAATCTCAGCAGCAAAGATGGGCTGAGCAAGGAGATCAAAAATCGCGAGCAAGAACAGCAAGAACACGGGTTTGAGCAATGAACTGGTGTTTTCTCAGGAGAGAGAACGGAGTGGCAGGAGGGAGAATAAGTGGAGGGCCAGGGGTTGCCCACACCATGGCCAGGCGCCTCTGGTGTGGCCACGCCACCAAGTGGTGCGCCTGCCTGGTGGGGCCCCCTGGGTCACTCCAGGTACTTCTCTGCTCCTTTTTTTACGTAAATATTTAATATGAATTTTCTGGAATTTTTCGAGACACTTTATTTTTTTTAGCAATTTTCAGATATCGATGAATGATTTTCTAGTAGAAAGATAATATTGGAATGATTCAATAACAAAACAAAACTAAAACTTCAGAAGTTCTAAGACACTCTATTATGCAAGCAACTAGCAATGGAAAAGTAAACTAAGTGAAAGCAAAAATTAAAATGGATAAACTAAAAGTAAGCAAGGATAATCATGGTGAAAACATTGTTTTGTTCATTAAAATCCCTTTGTTAACAAGGCTGATCAGGTCTTGTTACCAAAAAATTTTTATATGAAACAAAACTTTGCATTTCACTAAATGATTATGTTACCTCAACCTTGATAGCAATGGTCCCAATCATAATAGTTTCATATTTTTGTCGTGGTATGGGACAATATATTTCTCCAACTTGGATGCCCTCAATATTTTCAATTGAATTTAGGCCATAGGCCTTATCAATCTTCTTGGGGAAATAGACAGTATGCTCCTTGTCATTAACGTTAAAAGTTACGTTTCCTTGATTGCAATTAATAACAGTTCCTGCAGTATTAAGAAAAGATCTCCCAAGAATAATAGACATATTGTCATCTTCGGGCATTTCAAGCACAACAAAGTCAGTTAATATCAACCAATTATGAGCCACTTGAACAGGTACATCCTCACATATACCAACAGGAATAGTAGTAGATTTATCAGCCATTTGCAAAGATATATCAGTTGGTATTAATTTCTCCAATTGAAGTCTCTTGTAGAGAGAAAAAGGCATAACACTAATCCTGCTCCCAAATCACACAAAGCAGTTCTAACATAATTATTTTTAATAGAACATGGAATAGTTGGAATCCCTGGGTCTCCAAGTTTCTTTGGAACCTTACCATTAAAGGAATAATTAGCAAGTAAAGTAGAAATTTCCTCATTAGGGATCTTCCTTTTATTAGAGACAATATCCTTCATATACTTTGAATAAGGAGGTACAAAAATAAAGGTTTCATCCACTCACAAAACTTATTATAGTGTTCGTCTTCCTTTGACTTGTGTTTCTTATCAGGAAAAGACATTGGTTTTTGAATCGAGGGCTCTCTTTCACTACCATGTTTATTAGCAACAAAATCTTCCTTAGTGTACTTAGCATTCTTAGTGTTCCTTTCAGGTTCTTCTTCAATTTCTTCTTTATCAGGAGCATCATTTTTCTCATTACCACTCTCAGTTTCAGCATCAGAGACAGATATACTATTAGGATCTTTAGAAGTTTCAGAAGATTCTATAACTGTTTTATGTTTCTTTTTCTTTCTCTTAGAAGAAGTACCACTATTTTCAATTTGTTGGGAATCCTGCTCAATTCTTTTAGGATGCCCCTCGGAATATAGAGGATCCTGAGTGGTAGCACCACTTCTAGTTCTAATTTCATATGTATGTTTTTCTTTAGAAGCATTAACTAGCAAATCTTTTTGTACCTTAACAAGCATTTTAACATCATTAGAGGTTCTTTCCACAATATCCCTTAACTCAATAATAGCTCTAGAGTTTTCCATCAAATGATTCTGCACTCTTTTATTAAAATTATCTTGCTTAACAACAAAAATATCAAATTCTTCTAAGCATTGATCAGGAGGTTTAGAATAAGGAATATCACCTTCATCAAAATGTTGGAGAGAGTGTACCTCAATAGTGGATGAGTGGGAGATTGGCTTACATAATTCTTCTATAGGAGGTAAATTCTTCACATCTTCAGATTTAATACCCTTCTCCTTAAGACATTTCTTAGCTTCCTTCATCACTTCATCATTTAGTTCAGTCACTCCCCTCTTCTTTGTTGTTGGTCTTGGATTAGGCACAGTTAACTCAGGTGTAGTTGACTTAGGTGGAGTTGACTCAGGTGAAGTCTAGTCATCATAAATATTATTGCTTATTTTAGCCATTAATTCCTCAGCTTCTTTGGGAGTTCTCTTCCTGAAAACACAATCAGCACAACTATCCAGGTATGTCCTAGATTCTTCAGTTAGTCCATTTTAATATATATCAAGAAGCTCATTTTTAGGTAATGGACACACATGTTGTGCATGAATCAAAGCACAAAACCTTGCCCATGATTCAGGCAATATCTCCTTTTCTCCTTGTTTAAAATCAAAAAGTTCTTGTAGAATGGCATGTCTAGCACTAGGAGGGAAATATTTCTGAAATAAAGTATCAATCAAGCAATCAGGGCTATTAATAGATCCAGGAGGTAAATTATTAATCCAAGCTTTAGCGTCTCCTTTCAATGAAAAAAGGGAAAATTTTAGCAACAAAGTAGGTGCGCATCTTAATATCATCAGTAAATAGGCCACTCATGGTAGAAAGCTCAGGCATATGTGCTACAACACTTTCATTTTTAGTACCACAAAAAGGTTCTTTCTCAACAATGGTTATGTAAGATAAATCAAGAGAGAAATCATAATCTTTATCTTTAATGTTTATGGGAGATGTAGCAAACTTAACATTAGGAGATAATTTAGGTTTAACAGTATGTTTCTCAAGAAGACTCTTAATAGCACTCCTACCATGAGTGTTTTGGCATTGTTTAATAAATTCATCAGTCATTTCTATATATCCGTCTTCAATATCATAGCTCTCTCTAGACTCAGGTGAACTGATAGGTGTAGTAGTATCTTCATTAGGAGTTTCAGTATTTCCAGCTATAGTTTTAGCAATCGTAGCATCTAGGAAAGTACCCAATGAACCACTCTTATAAAGCACAGTAGAAGTAGCATCATAAGTATCAAAAGTTTCAGATTCAGCAGAAGTAGCAGTATGTGTAGCATGTGTATGTGGTGGTGGTGTAAGGAGCTTACTCATCACAGATGGTGAATCAAGAGCAACAGAGGTGTTCAGAACTGTACCTCTCCTTGTAGTGGATGGTAATATAGGAACTTTTCCATCACGAGATTTACCCATGATGAATGGATAGCAGCAAACTATAGTGATTCCAAGTAAACTTGATAAATAGAGCAATGCTCCTCGACAACGGCGCCAGAAAATAGTCTTGATGACCCACAAGTATAGGGGATCGCAATAGTCTTCGAGGGAAGTAAAACCCAATTTATTGATTCGACACAAGGGGGGCCAAAGAATATTTATAAGCCTTAAGAACTGAGTTGTCAATTCAGCTATACCTGGAAACAATCTTGCTCGCAGTAGTTTATCAGTAGCAATAGTTTTGTAATAGCAGTAGTAGTAGTAAAATTAAAGACAATAGTAACAATTGCACTCGGGCCCTAGTGACAAGCATTAAGCATAACAAGTTGCAACAAAGTCAAAAAGCACTAATAATAGATACTAGGCATCATGCCCTAACAATCTGATGCAATTACATGAACAATCTCATCCAATCCCTACCATCCCCATAGCCTACTACGGGGGATTACTCACTCATGGATGGGAGAATCATGGATGGTTGATGGAGAAGCGATGGTGATGATGATGGCGATGATCTCCTCCAATTCCCCGTCCCGACAGGGTGCCAAAACGGAGTTTCTGGTTCCGAATCGTGGTATCTGGTGGTGGCGGTGTAGCGGAACTCGATCTGGAAAAATGTTGAACACCCCGTCTGTTTTAGGTCAGAGGGCTTTTATAGGCGAAAGGAGAGGTCGAGGAGGAGCCTGAGGCGGCCACACCACCCCCTGGCGTGGCCTGGCCTGGCCTGCGTAACCAGGTGGTGTGGGCCCCTCGTGGCTCTTCTTCGTCTCGTCTTCTGACTCCGTGAGTCTTTTGGTAAAATAGGAGTTTTGCGATATTTTCTAGGATTTTTCCTAAAAGTTGGTTTCCTGCACAAAAACGAGACACCAAAGCAATTCTGCTGAAAATAGCGTTAGTCCGCATTAGTTGTATCCCAATCACACAAATTTAGAGAAGAAACAATAGCAAAAGTGTTCGGGAAAGCAGATACATTTTGGACGTATCAAATACCAATGCAGCATGACTTAAATTATTGTCACAAAAGAGGAATATGAGGTATACTAAATTAAAAACTCCATCAAGTGCTTCACTTTCAACATCAATACTTCCTACTCTAAATACCATTTCAGATGCACCTTTGAAAATAACGTATTCTAGCACTTCCAAACTAGCATACGATTTATCTCTATTATAATTTGCTAGAGTAGGATTGTTGGAATACTTACATTGAAAATTAAGGTGGTCATCTATTATACAAATTGTGCAATAAGATCCATCATTAGCATGCAACCATAATGAATGCCTTTCCAATTGGTCTAGCAATTTCTTTATCAGCTCATGTCTAGCAACCAGGCTTGATGAACTTGAATCCTTTATCTCCTCTAATGCTTGTATTATCTGTTGAACAAGATTTATCTCCGAAGACATGATTAGTAGCAATATTTTTTATAAATTTTTGGTTTTGTAATTTTTTATTGTTTTCAATATAAAAGAAAGCAGTAAGATAATAGCAATAAACGGAAATAAACTATGTGCGAGTAGATAACCGAACGCTTTGCTCCCTGGCAACAGCGCCAATTTGATGTGACTGAGTTCCTGCACCAAAACAGGGTTATTGCAGTACTTGCAGCAGCAAATATTTCAGAGTTTGTCCCGATGGGAGCTCGGCGAACATGACCTTCATAGCCATGTTGTCAATGCGACCACGTACGCACCCAAATCGTGGTTTGGAAATAGCCTATTCTATAAGTTGCTAGGATAGATGAATTTAAGATGTTTTGTAATAACTACTACTAGAACTGGAAGAAAACTAGAACGAAAGTAAAACTAAAAAGAAGTGAATGCAATGGGATGAAATATTAATGCTATGATTCCTCAAGTAATGTTGTGTATACCGGTGTACATGATAAGTGCTTATGGAATAGCTGTTAACTATAATTGTGGTGGTCCCTCATATAACATTGTCTCCCACCGTTGGTAAGTGGCAACTAGATAACTCAATTATCCACACTCTCTCTGGACATGGGTCATCCGTAAGACAATAGTGTATTAAGGTAACAAGACTAATCAAGGTAAACCAGAGCAAAGACATTAAGTTCTATGGACAACCGTACTCCTAAGCAAGTGTGCTAGTCACAAGATATCCCATATGTCAATTTTGGGGTCAAGCAATTCACAACACTATACCTATCTATATCATGAGTGATCTTAAGGAAATTCAATCTTAATGGGTGGTGCATCCTAAGATGCTATTGCCTCCGCAAATCACTTATAGCAAATAGCCTATTAGTTCTACCCACGGACTTGTCAGGCCCATGGAATGAGTAGAGACTAATGATAAGTTTTGTGACACTCCGTGAATCCCTAGTAAACTCCTTAACAATGGATTGGACATCTCCAATCACTAGAATAATATCATGAATAGAACAATGTAAAGAGAAAGCACAAACATATTAATTAATAAGAACACACCACACTTCAATTACTCAAATCATCATAACATTGATAAAAGGTGGTTTAGGCCATGTTACAACTCATCACGAAGATCATGATGGGGAAGGATGAAGGAGTAGCAGCGATGGAGATGGTGATGATGGCCCGGTGATGGTGGCGTCGGCGTGGTGATGGCGGCGTCCTCCTTTTCCTCCTCTTCTTGTTTGGATGGCTTGATGGTGTTGATGGAGATCTAGATCTTGGTAGAGTTGTAGAGGCTATGGAGACGGCATGGTGGCAGGGCGCCGCCGTGGAGGCAGTAGATGGGATCTAGAACTTGTATATGGTTGATGGATGCTTCCTCTTGGGTCCTCCCTTCTTTATATAGGCCTTGGGGTGCCCTAGGGTTTCCCCAATACCGTCATATGACTTAGGGAAGGTTCTAGAGCTTTTTTAGGGCAAAATCCCGTCGTTTCCGACCTTTTTGGCAACTATACGGGTGGAGCTATACGACCAAAAATATAGCTCCGGCCGTATAGGTGCTCGTTAAACTTGCAGATGCTTTTAGTATTTTAGCCGTCATTTCTTCATACGAACTCCATTTTGGGTGTTCTTGGGCTCATTGAGTTCGTATCATTGAGGGCTACAATCCTATGGTCTTGGATATTTTTTTGAGAAGTTAGAAAAATTGACTTTTCCAACCTCTCAAATGGCTAAGTCTGGTTCATGCAGCTCCTCCATACTATGCTCTCTTTGTTTCTTTTGCCTTTGTTTTGTCCATAATCATCATCAAAACCTACACACATGTCAAAGACAAGGAACATGGATAAAATTCTACCTAAACTACTAATATTGAATTTAACAAAAAAAAGTAATCATGCATATTAAGCATAACAATATTTAGATGTAGCATGATATGATAGGTAAATGACACAATTTATATTGCTAAAAAGTGTTGTATATCATAGCCATCAGTGGGCACCAATAAGACAATTCATGATGACAAGGAAGTATACGCACACCAAGAAGAGTACGGAACCTTATTCTCTCAACCCCTCCTCTACTACAGTTCTGCTCGCCACCGCCGAGTGCTCCGGGCCAATCCGAAGGTGACCTCGCCGGCGCCACCGGTCGAGGAAGGCGGAGGAGAGGCGCTGGAGCCCCCCTGTAGATATTAGATGTAGGGTTTGGCCTGGTGCCGGTCTTTGGCTTCGTGCCGCGAGGTTTTCGGCGTGCTCTCTGGGCCAGAGACACCGATGGCAGGTTCTTCTCCACCTTGCCGTCCGGGCGGCGGCGCTGCTCCTCCGTCATTCAGTCTGGTGGTGGAAGGTCTGCTGAACCTCCAAATAAGGTCCCTCCTACGAGATGCGTTGCTGCTCGGAGGGCCTCCCTTTCTTCGTCTGGCGGTGGCTGTGGGGAAAGATCTGGAGGCTCTTCCTGGCAGTTAGTTCGTCTCCATCCCTTGGGCACTGTCCTTTAGCAGCAGCGTCTAGATCCTGTCCTTCCTCTGGTCGGCCGTGGCGGCGGGGAGAGGCGGACGGAGTCTGGAGGGCGGCTGCAAGGCGGTGTTCCTTCGAGTTACTCTACGACGCATGTGAGCGGCGTTGGGAGGTCACCACCCCCTTCTTCCCGCTTCAGTGGTTGGAGCTTGCAGTGGGGGTTAGGCTCCGGTGGCTCGAAAATAAAGCTCATCGGTTCTTTGGTGGCGTGCATGGCATCGAGCTTCCTCTCCTTATATCGGCATGCCGTGGTGGCAAGGGACAGAAGGGTAGGCGCCCCGATGCGGAAGACGAAGCCGAAGGCCGTGGAAGCTGCGCCCTCTAGATCTTCCTCGCAGCGGTCCATTGGTAGCATGAGGGCTACCTGGGCTGCTGTCTGTTCTAGCCGAAAGGTGGCCTCGGGATCAAACCTCCATGGGAGGCCCTCCTCTGAAGCATGGCGCTGGTGCTCGATCTCCCGTTCTTGGCAAGTGGTGCGTCCCCACCGTGTGTGGGAGGGCTGGCGGCTTCACTTCCTCTCTGGTTCAATGGGTGTCACGAGCAAGAGACCCTAACCTCGCCGCCGGCTGGAGGTCGTTGAAGTTTGGTGGTGGAGGTGCCCAGGGACCTGATTGCTTTTTATCCTTTAGTCCTAGGGTGCTATGTGTAAGTTGGAGGCCCTTGTTCTTTATTTCTAGCTTAGGTAGGGTGCTTTATGTCAAGGGCCTCTTTGCATTTTGTACCTGCCACGTGTACCTGTTCGCAACTTCGAGGGTCTTCTAAACCCTGTTAATCGTTCAAAAAAAAGACAATTCACTGTTATGCTACTTAGGACTTATCTCTCATACTTAATTCTGCTATTATGAAATATTCTAGTGTTCCTTGGCAAATCGAGAGTTAA
Source organism: Avena insularis (assembly GCA_023614405.1). NCBI lineage: Eukaryota > Viridiplantae > Streptophyta > Magnoliopsida > Poales > Poaceae > Avena > Avena insularis. Next base: position 255,262,497 of record CM042690.1, on the reverse strand, counting down.
CTAGAGTAATTGGAATGATTGTTACACTTCTAGTTATTTATACTTATATCAAACTGATTGTTTTGAGTTAACAAAGCTTGTATAGTACTCTTGGCACTTCTCTAATTTTGATAAGCCTTTCAAATGGAAGAGGTGGTGGGTGCATACGACTACCAATTGATGACCCACAAGTATAGGGGGTGTATCGCAGTATTTTCGAGGAAAGTGAAACCCAATTTATGGGGAGCCAAAGAATATTTATCAGTCTTAACAACTGAGTTGTCAATTCAGCTGCACCTGGAAACAATCTTTCTCACAGCAGTTTATCAGTAGCAACAGTTTTGTAGTAGGAATAGTAAAGTAACAGCAGTAGTAAAGCAAAGACAGTAGTAACAAAAGCAGTAACCAATGGGATTCGAGTGCGGTAGACATAGGGATGGATGGACGGGCGTTGCATGGACAAGACAATTCACATAGCAATCAGAACATAAGGCAATTGCAGATAAATAAGATAAAGCATCCAAGTACTAGACAATCCTAAGCATGTGTTCCATATATAGTCATACGTGCTCGCAATGAGAACTTGCACAACATCTTTTGTCCTGCCAGCCCGTTTGCAGCGGGGCCTCTAGGGAACTACTGGCAATTAAGGTGCTCCTTTTAATAGAGCACCGGAGCAAAGCATTAACACTCTGTGAACACATGTGATCCTCACATCAAAGCCATTCCCTTCCGGTTATCCCGATTTCTATCACTTCGGGGCCATAGGTTCCGGACAACAACGTGTGTATACAACTTGTAGATAAGACCAAGAACCATACTATCATAATGAATCAATAACATGTTCAGATCTGAAATCATGGCACTCGGGCCCTAGTGACAAGCATTAAGCACAACAAGTCGCAACAAAGTCATAAAGCACTAATAAAAGATACTAGGCACCATGCCCTAACAATCTGATGCCATTACATGAACAATCTCATCCAATCCCTACCATTCCCATAGCCTATAGCGGGGGATTACTCACTCATAGATGGGGGAAACATGAATGGTCGATGGAGAAGCGATGGTGATGATGATGGCGATGATCTCCTCCAATTCCCCGTCCCGTGAGTGCCGAACGGAGTTTCGGTCTTTGTTTCATGGAATCTGGTGGCGGCGGAGCGGAACTCCTTCTGGAAAAACGTCGAACCCCCCGAAGTTTTTAGGTCAGAAGGCTTCTTATAGGCGAAGAGGGAGACCGAGGGGGTGCCTAGGGCCACCACACCATGCCCTGGCGCGGCCAGGCCCAGCCCGCGCCTGGGGGTGGTGTGCCTAGCCCCTGGCCCTCCTCCGTCTCGTATTACGCTCTGAGTCTTCGGAAAAATAGACACTTTGGCTTTTGTCCCGTCCAATTCGAGAATATTCATTTTCCGACTTTCCGGAACCAAAAACAACAGAAGAAAAGCAGTGGGCTGGCTCTTGTTAATAGGTTAGTCCAAGAAATCATATGAAAAGTACTCCAAAGTGTGGACAAAACACAAGAAAATGGATAAAACCAAGCATGGAGCATCAAAAACTATAGATACATTTGCAATGTATCACCAACTCACATAAGTGAATTCATCTTCTCGTTATTTCAATTCAAACGCTGAGTTCTTTATGGTTTTGCTCATTTTTTGCTCAAGGACAATTAATGTTGGAGCTTTGGGAAAGTTAATAACTGTTAAAATATCCATCTTTCTCTTTGTTTAAATCGCATTTTTAGTCAAATAATTGACCAAGAATCTCTCTTACATTGCTACTAATAATTAATTATTGTGAAGATGTGCAATCCTTTGTCTTGAATTGTGTTGTGCAAGAAATTACATTTTTAAGACGAAATCAGGAGCATTTATTGAAAATTATGACGTTGCCTACTCAGCAGGGCTAACTGGGGTCGAAAAGGAGCCTCCAGAAAGTTTAACGACCTGCCATACGGTCAAGGTCCACCCATACTATCAACCTGTACCATGTGGCAACGGCTCTGTTAGGTCAAATGCAACAACTTTCGTGAAGGCGCATATATATTTCGAGACTCTAGACGCCACGTAGAGAGCCGTCATTCTCAGATTGCATCATAACACCACCAAAGTAGATTCACCACCATAGTTCATCCCCTCCGCCCTCCATCCACTCCATAGTCATAGTCATCATCTTGTACTTGAGATCTCCTTGTGAATTGATGACCATTGTAAGAATATTTGATTTTAGTCTAACTATTTTACTTAATGTTTTATATCCTTGATCTTATTGTTATGAGTGAGTATTCCTCACGGGCTATGGGTTAGGATGAAATCTCGCAGAGATTATGTGCATCTAATTCATGGAAGTATTATGTGGTGATTGAATAAAGATTTGTATCTTTGTCTCTTGTCTCGATCCATTGACTTATAGGTACCTAAGATCCCAAGGATTGGTAAAGACTTGAGGTGAGATGAGTGGTGAAAGACGATTTCACGCGAAACCCGGTGACAACAAGGGGAGTACAGTCTTCGTTTAGGGATCCATTTGAGAGTAATAGCAACATCATTTTTTAAGGCTTTGATCTGTATTTTACTTAATAATTGTTATAGCCCGGTGCTTCGTGGTATAACGGTTGGATCAAAAGACTATTACAATGCCCGTGGCTCACAGGGGTTTAGTATATTTGAATGTGCTGCCTATAACCTTATCTTTATTAAATCATTTCACATGAATATGTGTATTATTATCTTTATCTCATTTGATGTGCAGTTGTAGGTGGATCTTTAACCCTGGTCTATTTTCATCCATTGCAACAACCAACGATTCAAAATAAACTTGAAAGGTCAGGTAAACGTAAGGTAAAACAAACAAACAAGTCTTATAGATGTGCCTCATTTATTTTCTATTTAGCATTGTTTTCCAAGGTTTGATTAAACCTAGGTCTAGTATGGAAAAAACTACTATACTGTATCCGTAAAACCGGATCAAAGGTATCAACGAACTACACCGAGTATCTTCCAGTGCATACATTGGTGTGTTCATCTGGATCAAGATCTATTCTATTAGTTTTATATCCCGTGTTCTTGCATAGTCAATCTTGGTGTGTTCGTCATACCAGAATTTTTAATTTCTTATGCGAAACCCAACACCAGGCGGAGAAGATCATAGTCAGAGAGGTGTTGGGCAGAGGATATCCTGTCCGACGAGGTGTTGGCGACGAGATCCTGGGGCGACAAGCTGGGGAATCGCACCTGGGCGGCGCGAGCTAGGTGATCGTGATGTGTTTTCAGTTTCAGACTGATCGATTTGTGGGTCTAATTATCCTTTACCTCTTTCTTTGAGAATCTCCACTTGCTTCCCCCCAAATGGGTTATGGGAGCGCAGATGCCGAAAATCTCACCTTGCCCGTTTTCATTCAAAGAAGCCTATTTTTCTCATCCAAGGACGCTGTTTTGGAGAGAGGGGAGGAGGGACAGTGAAGATGATCTACTACATCTGATCCATATTAATGACCTTAAATTTATCTACATAAGTATTTATACTAATGCATTTCGTATCTAGATAAACTGGGGTTATTAATATAGACTCGGGAGGGAGTAACAAAATCCACCTATCCATTGATAAGATTCTACGCGGAACAACTTCTATTTTTATTTTCCCAAATGCTAAAAAACATCCGGACACCGTTGCGGTCGTGGTTCGGTGCAACAGCAAATCGATCGCAAAGCCTTGCGTGCCAGCTCCAATCTCCTAGCCGCCCCAACCTCCTCCTCCTCTCTAATCCGGCTCCTTCTCCAACAGTAATCCTATCCCGCGGATAATAATCTACTGAAGCCCCGATTCTTCCGAGTTTAACTACCACCTCGGCTAATCGGCGAGGGGGTTTACCCTCCCAAGGTCCGCCTTTTTCTTTCTGTTAGTGAAAAAAGGAAGGGAAATTCCCAAGCCTTTTCCGATTCCATCTCGCGTAGCGGTGGCAGTAGCAGTAGTATTTCAGTGCCGCCGCACACTCGCCGTCGCCCAAGTTGCCAACACCAATCTTTCGGATTGATCCTCTGACGGGGCCCGGGTTGTTTCGCAGATACGGCGGCGGAGAGGAGAGGAGAGGAAGGAAGGAAAGAAACCTGCCCGGATTCGAAGCGGGGCAATCGGATTAGTCCACCCTAGGTAGCTAGGATATCCAATATAAATTGGCACCGGCCGATCGGCTTCTTTCTTCCTTCCAATCGACAATCGACTGGTGCGGCGGCCGGGGAGGAACTAGAAGGAAGGGGCGGACGGGCGTTCCTCTGTTTTGTCTGCAGCTGCAGGGGAGAAGACAAGGTTTAGATGGGGGCCATCCTGTGCTGCTTGCGCGGCCCCGACGACGAGGCGCCCGGTTGTTGCTTGTGCCTCCCATGGCCTTTCTTGAACAACAATCATCACGACTCGGTCTCGGTATGTACCCATCTGTTTGTTTTCTTTATTACGCGTGTGTTCACTCTGGCCATGCTATTAGTGGAGTTGCGGCGATGAGATCAATTTAGTCACGGCTTCTTCACACACATGCGTTGGTCATGTTCCAGGATCACATTATTGCTGCACCCCGAGATGGCGTTTATTAGGTGCAACAGCATTTCATTTGTTTAATTTGGGGAAGGATAGTGGTTTATTATTATTGTCTTCATTTTAATTGTATATATAGCTTGTACTACACTAGTAGTAGTAATGGATTAACCAACAAAGCATGGAGCCCCCTATCCAGTTTATTATCCTTGGATCGACTTGTTTGACAGTCAGTTAAGAGCTGCTATTTTTAGAAGCTGCTATGAACTGGACAACCTGGTACCGAATAGGCAAGGCACCTGCTATAATAATACTACAGAATTACAAACAAATGGTTTGGAGCTGAATATTACTACGTATCAAACAACTCTTCTTCAGAAATACTACTTACTGTATGCTTCAATCATCTGCTGCGGCACAGTTTCATAACTGCTTTCTCCACAGGGCGCCGCTGCTCGTCAAAGAGCGGATACACGGGTTGCACCTGTGCAGGGAAGGGTTCCTCCTGCGGCTTCCGCTGGTTCAGGACAGGAGGATTCCATGAATACATTCCGCTGCCCTCCAAGGCCTTTGCCTTATGACGATCCTCAGTTCATCCATCAGGCGGAGCAGCACCCGCTAGTGGACAAAGCTTCAACACAGTCCAGGAAATCTAATCAACTTGAACAAAGCAACAATGCTGATATCACCTCGGCTCGCACTGCCGAGAAGGCGCTTAATAAAGCTCAATCACAAGGTCACAAGATTGGGGGAACACAAGTTGATGTTCCTTCTGACAGCCAGGATGACTGTCCAATATGCCTAGAAGGTCAGTAAACACCACTAGAGTCCTAGTATTCACAAGTGTGACATCTTGTCTTTTTCCTTCCATGAGCTTCATAATTGTACAGTTGCTTCACCTCTTACGTGTCAATTAATTGCAAACAAGATTCACATTTATTCATCTTAACCATTACTACATTTCTGATGTATATCTACATTCTAGCATCATATATACGGAAAAAAAAGGACAAAATGTAGCATTCCACCAGCTTGAATTTGCTGTCATAATTTGTTGGTGCTTCTTTTTAGTGATTATTTCTTACTTGCAGAGTATGATTACGAGAATCCAAAGATAGAGTTGCAATGCAACCATAAATTCCATCTTGGTTGCATTTACGAGTGGATGGAAAGAAGTCAATCGTGCCCCCTGTGTGCCAAGGTATTTAGCTTCTTTTGACAGAAATTCATTCATTTGAGAAAGGGAAGCATTAGTTGGTATTTGCTTGAATCTGGCAAAAAACCCTGTCAAATATTGTGTTTATTGAATTGCCCCATTGCAGGTAATGCTGTTCAACGAGGACCAATAACCATGCTCACGCTATTCTTTACGCATGCTCAAGACCTAAATCGTGTAGGTTGTGTACATAGCGTGGATGAAACTGAGTCGCTAGATTGTTTGCGTGAAACCTCCAGCGGCGCAAAGATTCAGCTTTTCTTTCTAGAGCAGATAGTTTATGTTTCTCTTTTCTCCACAAAGTTGATGATTTGTGCCGATGCACACCTGACATTTCGAACTGATGGACGTAATGTTGATGATCTTTTTTTTTATAATGGACGATTTATTTATATTAAGGTTTAAGCATTACACCCGCCTCTACGTAACTAGAATGTACCCAATCTCTCATGTCCAAGAGAAAAAAGAGAAAAAAAATGTGAAATACAAGTAATCGTCAAGAAACTGCATAACGCCTAAGATGCTACAGGACGTATATGAAGGCTGCCATCGATGTTGGATAAAATATCACTCGTTGTGTTCTCTAACCGGTAAACGTAACAAACTGTTGTACCGGTAGATACGTGCATAAGACAAGCATTTTTTATGATTAAAAATGTTGGCATTTCTGCGTTGTCATTCAAACGACCAAATAACGGTAAGCACTCCCATGCGAATAAGTACTCTAAACCCGTGATCAATACCATATAACTAGTTGATATATTCACAACACTACGTGATGGATACAAGTTAGAAACTACTTTGATGAATGTTCATATAGAACAAGGCGGAGTTGCATTGGAAAAACAAGTCTTTGAATGTGTCATCACAATGACAAAAAACACACTTTCACTACCTCGCCAATTGCGTTTTACAAGCTTGTATTTGGTGAGGATTACTCCTCTAAGAAGATAACATGTAATTTTATTTTGTCTTAAGTGGTACCTTCATGTTCCAAATAGTTGTTGTATATACATATTTCCTATGGGTTCCGTGTTTAACTGTTGTAATGGTACTGTTTTGTTTTCCACCATCCGCACATTGTGCTTGGAGGACGTCTCCGAATCATTTCTATGCGGATTTTGGCGGGGATCGCTAAAATTACATAGTCACGATTCAGGAGCGGCGTTGGGTGTGTAGTGTCAGATGGCATGGTGGTGGCATATTGCACTGGTGGTTGTGTGGCATCTCAACAGTGTTGGCGGCCGGTCAGGCCGCGACAGATCTGAATTTGCACCATCCAGATATGTCTGGTAGAGCTCGCGGTGGGGCAGCTATTGATTAGCACATTCATCCTTCGTTGACGAAGAGTTGTCGCTAACCTCTATGTGATATTGGTTCTAGCTGACGGCTCAAATTTACCCTAATATGATGGGCCTTAGGGTGAAAGGTTAGGCCCTAGTGAAATACATGTATGTTGAACTTTTGTGCTAACGACTGCAATGCCTGTAGGGGTCATCCTTTCGTTGGAGGCGTCATCATGAGTCTAATTTGTTTCTCTTCCTCGAGCAGCACCAGGGGAAAACCTTAGACTTGGCTTACCAGATAAGGTGGCTGGGACGCCACATGATGTCGTTCCTCCTTAGAGGCGGTGCCTAGGTTGGTCCCAGAGTCCCTAAAACGGCAACTGGAGTCGTTGTTGGCCATTACGGGGCCGCTAGAGCGCAATGTACATTGTTCCCGACCATCATATACGACACCTTTCTCATGTTAGGCTTGTCGACTCCTCTGGACGCTTTATGGGTGGGATGTACGTTGACTTGTGCCATCTAACAGTAAGGGTCAAGCTACCGAGGTATCTAGCATCAATCCTGATGCGATTATAAGCTACGTGTCTTGCCTCCTCTCCGTTCATGGATAGAGATTATACAAGGTGAGACTTTGTCGCGTGATTGTCGTGGCTGACGTGGTGACACTTTGTAAGCCCCGAAGGCCTTGTGTTTGTACATGTGGCGCTATAGGCATTCCTCTCTTGCCTCCATGGTAATATACATGATAACAACTCATAGAGTGCTGGCTTGGGTGCTTCAACCAATAGTGAAAAAATAGGGCTTGGCTATGGAGGGGAGAAGGCATGTGTAATGGGGGACACTATCATGTCAAATGGTTGATTGTATACAGACCAAAGCATTTGGGGGCTTGGGAGTACACGATTTGACAAAAGTTCGGACGCGCGCTAAGACTACGATGGTTTGGGCAAGCATGGAAAATGCCTACTAGGCATTGGGTTGGATCTCCATCGCTATGTGATAGTGTTGAGAAAGCGTTGTTTTCCGCAACGCACTATAATCTCGTTTGGTGATGGCTCAGTTTCCATTTTTGTGTTATCGATGGCTCATAGGAATGGCTCCAAGAGATATGGCCCCTTGTTGTATTCTATTGTATTTAGGAAAAATAGGAAAGTTAGGGAGGCACTAAAATATTACAAATGGCTATCGGACCTCAGCTGGTGGGGTTAACCCGGGAGGGTGGCCCGATCATCACGGTCTCGGGGGTGTGAGGCGTGGACTCGTGGGGAAAAGGGAGAAGATGTGGAAGCGCAGACACGAACACAGAGAACATGGCAAACTTACAAAAGCGTGCAAGGTCCCTGGAGGATGGGCAGGAAGAATATTGATTTTAACAGGGGTTGGGTGCCTGTCTTTCTCCCCCTATGTGAAAAAGAAGAAGAGCAAGGAAAAACGATGATGTGATGTATATAGTCCTTTTGTCGGAGGCATTTACGTTCTTGTTCTGTGTTTGAACACTAGCTTAGTGTGGTGATCTTGCATCTCTCCCTCCCTCCTACCCCCTTATCTGTTATGTTTTAGCTACAGGATAGTTATGGTTTGTTAGGTGTTGTTGAACTTTTGGGTCTGTTGGATCTAGGAGCTTAAACTGACTATTTTTGGGTTGTTCCGTTATCTGTTGATAGTGGAAACCGACCCCTATATTTGTGGGGGTTGTATGGAAAAATGGCAAACTTACGCAACACAAACATAATAACTTGACCAATTGCTCTCGTCAACGGTCATTGATCCAATACAATCCTCGTAATGAAGCTTGGGCAAGATGTTCCCTCGGTCCCAAGGGGAGTGGGATGAACTCCTTGGAGATGTCCTTGCCAACTCAACTTATGACAACACAAGAAGATGCATTGTACATCTCATAGGCACCATCAAGGTAAAATCTATAGAGGTCTTGAGTGATAAGGGCTCCCTTAGCAAGGGAGTGAGATACAACTAGAAGATCCAAACTTAGGCTTCTAGTTTTATCATCTATGTATGAGGAACAAAGGAGGAGCCATAGGGGATATTTATAGTACAAAGTCAAAGGGTAGGTGGGAAAGGATACAATTTTGGATAAGGTTACAAAGATAGCATCAAATAGCACTGAAAATGCTTCATCGGTTGAGGACTTGGTTGGAGCGGGGCTAGAACCGAACATCTCGTTTGGAACCGGGCTAGGGACCGATATGAAACCGGGGAGGCCCTAGAAGTCCTTAGGTTGGCCTCCAGTTATAACCGTCTCTGGGACCAGGCCACTCGGTTGTGCTCTGGTGGGGATCGGCCCTAGGATTGTGCCTTCCGGTTGGGGGCTTAGTTGAACCGTTACTAGGACCGGTGATGAGGACATTCCATCTATTGATACAACCGTTGTACCTACAGCTACACAAATACAAGGACCTATCACTCGAGCTCATGCCAAACAACTTAACTATCAGGTACTTTCGTTTCTTGGAAATATTTCTCACATACATGAGAATATGACGTTGCCTAAATCATATGTGTTTGTTACTCTTAGGAATGATGGACCTATCATGGACGAGAGGGACAAGCATTGGAGCATGATCGTGCATGGAGATGGCAGCAAACATGTGAGGATTGAAGATGACGCTGCAAGTGGAGATTTCAGAACTTTGAAGCCACCATAATGATGATTGAAGACTTGGACGAAATATTCAAGAACTACACTTCATAGATTCGTCCATAGTTTAATATGGTGTTGTGTCACCTTTATTTTGGGCCATGCCTATGTTATATTTGCAGGAATTAAATAAGCCACGTTTTAGAGTCCGTATTTGAGAAGAAAAGGCCTTCTAGGGTTTGGTTTGGCCACCATACCTATGGCTGGCCGAAACCTTCATCTTTTCCTCCTTAAATACCCCCATAGCCATCACTTTTAGACTCGGATTGTGTTTAGACTAAAAGTTAGCCACCATTACAACTTCGCCAAGGCTTCAGTGTGGCAGAGACCTCCTGTACTTCACACCTATTCATGATCCCACCTTATTCAATAAAGCTTTCATCTATATTCACAATATCTTGATTGCAATATTAGTTCTTACTTGTTCTTGATTTCAGAAAGGAATTAAGACCCTCATTGCCCTAGCGATTGCATCTATATTCCGCAAGATCGGTAACCTCTAGGAGATTACCCTAGCGATTGCATTGGCGCTTGTGCTCGCACGTGTAGTCAGATCGTCAAGCCCGAACTCCATCCAAATCGACTATTACCATCTCATCAAAAGATCAGACACCTTTGCCCTATCAAGTGGTATCAGATTCCAGGTTGCTCAGTGAGATTTATAGTTTTCCTAGTGTAGATCTGTTTTACCTATAACCCACAAAAAAGCCAAAAATACAGTTAGAGTTTATATCCATCCTTCCCATAACCACTCTCCGCCTTGCATTATCTTTTCGGTTTTGCATTGTTGAATTTGTGTCTGCATCGTCGCATCAAGTTGCTGGTCTTAGTTTCTTGTCCCTTAGAGTTTCGAGTTCTGGTCACATTAGTCATTGTCGTTGCACTCGCAGATCACTGCCATTCTCATATTTCCACCACCATGTCCACCACAATTTTTCCACCGCCACCACCTAGCACTGCCATAAACCCTAACATCCGACACTTCCTTCCTACCGCGACACAGATCTGTTCTAGTTTCCTACCACGGCATGAGTTCGAGTAGAGTTGTTCTTTCCTTATTATCTTTTCTTTCCTTTCATATTGTTCCGTGTTGTAATCTAATTCTGATGAGTTAAAGTTTCGGCTGCAAGTCAAGAAGGAGAGCAAAAAAAAGTTTGGAAATGCCTCCAAATTTTTTTCTAGCTAGACTAGTTTTTGGCCTTGGGGACCATTTTTCTCCATCGGCCATTATAGCGACAATTTTTTCGCACCTGCGCACTTTCCGGAGCATGGTAGAAATTTTTTGACAAAATATTTTAGGGCTATCCCGTTTTTAGACCCTGTAGATCGGTTCTAGACACTCGCCATCACAGTGATTTTGGACACCTTGGTTCGCTTTTCAGGGCGCCATATCATCACACGATTGCTTGTTGTGCCACGTCGTGACATTGTTAGTGCTCTAGGCTAGCGTCTCTAGTACGGTCTAGCCTAGGACCATCACAGTACCACCGTTAGGCATCTTTTTCAACTTTGCATTGTTGTTTTGATAATTGTTAACCTCCTTTGCTAAGACTTTCTAGAGCTCCACATATTTCTCCACGTGCAGTGTGTCGACTCCTGGTAATCGCTCAGTTCAATCTCGGGAACCACTGATCCTTGCGGTTGCACATCACCTTTTCCTCCTGTTTGTAAGAACTTGTAAGAGCTTTGTATATTGCTTGACGGATTACGTGTGCTTCCAACATATTTCTGTACTCGTAGGCATATACACCTATGCTTTTAAGGACTAACCATGGCAGGACATGAAGTTATACCTGTTGAACTAGTAAACATGCCAAATGAAGAGATGCATGCTCACTTTACCAAGATTTTGGTAGGACGTGCGCAAGATGTTCATTCGAGACCGGAGGATATTGACCTCAAGCTCAATGAAACCATGGACAAGATAGAAGGGCTAGAGAAATCCTTCAACAACAAAATCGACGCCAAGTTTCAGGAGGTCCTCAACAGGTTACCTACACCTGCTGCTGCACCATGTCCTCAATGGTGTTTACCCGACCAGGTGGGACTTGCACAAAGAATCCCACTAGTGGGACACCATACTGCTAGTTTGTTTGCCCCTGCTGCAGTTGCACCACCTCCTGCTTCCACCGCTGAAGCTGTTACACCACCAGCTGTCGCCACTACCATGGCTGACGCTTTTGTGGAATATGAAGAGGATGGTGAGTACGAGTATGAAGATGAGGATGAGTTCGACGAGTATGTCAAACTACCTGCTGGCCGTTCTTGGCATTACTACCGCAACGCTCGACCATCGGTACGTAATGATGATCATGTTGCAAAGCTTAAGTTAAATATTCCATCTTTTGATGGTAGATATAATCCTGATGCATATCTTACATGGGAATTGGAAGTCGACCAACGTTTTGCATGTTTAAGATATCCTAAGAATATGCGTGTTAGTGCTACTACTTGTGAGTTTACAAATTTTTCTTCACTTTTGTGGTATGAGTATTGTCATTTAAATCATGCTAATGTTCCTAGCACTTGGACTGCTTTAAAAACTGCTATGCGTGTGCGCTTTGTACCTCTCACTTATCAACAAGGTTTGGAAAAATTCTGTAGAAGAATTTTATCAGGAATTGCAAACTGGGATGGTTTGTGTTGGTATTGTTGAAAATACGGAACAAATGATTGCATGTTTCTTTCTTGGTTTAAATAAGGAGATTCAAAATATCTTAGACTATAAGGAATATCGTACCATTACTCGTTTGTTTCATCTTGCTTGCAAAGCTGAACATGAAGTGCAGGATCGTCAACCACCATGGAGAAGGCTTAATAATTTTGCAGGTAATACATCGTCGTGGACGTCCAGACAATCAGCGTCTTCTTCGCGTGGTACACCATCAACATGTACGACGTCCAAAGCCACCACACCTTCATCAAGAATTCCTTCGGCTGGTCCTCCACCATCATCCAATGGTCCACCTCGTAGTTCTTCTTCTATGGCCTCCACGAGCAAGACAAAGGATGTACAATGCCACAAATGTTGGGGATATGGTCATGTTGAGAGTATGTTCACAACACAGTGTGTTATGATGGTGTGTGATGATGGTGAATATGATTCAGCAAGTGATTTTGATGAAGATACATTATCTCTTATTGCTGCATGTGACGGGGATAACTCTAATTCTAAAGAAGAGGCAAAGGTAATGGGAGCTAAAACTGCTGATCAATACAAGAGTTTAGTTGCACAACGTGTGTTGAGTGCGTAGTTGAGAAAAGCTGAGCATGATCAACGCCACAACTTGTTCCAAACAAGAGGCGTTGTCAAGGAACGAGCTATACGGATCATTATTGATGGAGGGGGCTATAATAATCTAGCTAGTGTTGACATGGTAGAGAAACTTTCCCTCCCAACAAGACAACGCACACATTCATATTACATCCAATGGTTTGAGAGTTCTCGTAAGATCAAGGTAACAAGAATGGTATGCGTGCATTTTACTATTGGTACATATTCTGATTTTGTTGATTATGATGTTGTGCCAATGCAAGCTTGTTCTTTGCTACTTGGTAGAGCTTGGCAATTTGATAGAGAATCTGTTCATAATGGTAAAACTAATCACTATTCTCTTATGCATGATGGGAAGAAAATTAGTCTCAAACGCATGACTCCTGAACAAATTTTAAAAGATGATCTTGCTAGAGCCAGTAGAGCTAAAACTAAGGAAAAAAACAAAAGTCAGAATCAGATTGTTGCTGCAGATTTTGTACCACCAAAGACCACTAAATCTAATTCTAAACATGCTACTGAAATTCGTTTAAAGGGTCCATCTATGCTTGCAAATAAAGTTGCTATTGCCAAACTCGATGTGAACAATACTACATGTTATGCAATTGTGTGTAAAGAGGTTTTGTTTTCATTTGAGGATATGCCTCCCTCTTTGCCACATGTTGTTGCTAACCTTTTGCAGGAATATAAGGATGTTTTCCCATCTAAGATGCCACCAGGACTACCACCTATTAGAGAAATGGAGCACCAAATTAATCTAATTCCTGGTGCCACGCTTCCCAACCACACGCCATATAGAACCAATCATGAGGAGACAAAGGAGATACAACGCCAAATTCAGGAAGTACTCGACAAAGATCACATTCCTGAGTCTCTTAGACCATGTGTTGTTCCTATTATTTTGGTACCTAAGAAAGACGGTTCTTCGCGCATGTGTACTGATTGTAGAGTTGTCAATAATATTATTATTCATCACCGTCATCCTATGCCACGTTTAGATGACATACTTGATCAATTAAGTGGCTCTACCATGTTTTCTAAAGTTGATTTGCGTAGTGGTTGCCACCAGATTCGTATGAAATTAGGAGATGAATGGAAAACAACATTTAAAACTAAGTTTGGTTTATATGAGTGGTTAGTAATGCCTTTTGGTTTAACTAATGCACCCAGAACTTTCATGACATTAAGAATGAAGTTTACATGCTTTCATTGGACATTTTGTGGTAGTCTACTTTGATGATATTCTAATTTATAGCAAATCTTTAAAGGATCATTTGGAACATTTGCGTGCTGTTTTCAATGTTTTACGTGATGCACATTTGTTTGGTAATCTTGAGAAGTGCACCTTTTGCACCAATTGAGTTGTGTTTCTTGGTTATGGTGTTACATCACACGGTATTGAAGTGGATCCAGCCAAGATTGAAGCCTTACGTTAGTGAGTAAGATGAGGTTGCATCGAGGACGACTTCAATTCAAGAAGGAGAGCAAGATGAGGACATCCCATCTATTGATACAACCATTGTACCTACATCTACACAAATACAAGGACCGATCACTCGAGCTCATGGCAAACAACTTAACTATTAGGTACTTTCGTTTCTTGGAACTATTCCTCACATACATGAGAATATGATGTTGCCTAAATCATGTGTGTTTGTTAGTCGTAGGAATGATGGACCTATCATGGATGAGAGGGACAAGCATTGAAGCATGATCGTGCATGGAGATAGCAGCAAGCATGTGAGGATTGAAGATGAAGCCGCAAGCAAAGATTTCAGAACTTTGAAGCCGCCATAATGATGATTGAAGACTTAGACGAAATATTCAAGAATTACACTTCATAGATTCGTCCATAGTCTAATATGGTGTTGCGCCACCTTTATTTTGGGCTATGCCCATGTTATATTTGCAGGAATTAAATAAGCCATGTTTTAGAGTTCGTATTTGAGGAGAAAATGCCTTCTAGGTTTTGGTCCGGCCACCATACCTATGGCTGAACGAAACCTTCACCTTTTCTTCCTTAAATACCTCCATAGCCATCACTTTATACTCGGATTTCGTTTAGACTAAAAGTTATCCATCATTGTAACTTTGCCAAGGCTTGAGTATCGCAGAGACCTCCTATACTTTGCACCTATTCATGATCCCACCTTATTCAATAAAGCTTTCATCTATATCTGCAATATCTTGATTGCAATATTAGTTCTTACTTGTTCTCGATTTCAGGTAGGAATTAAGACCCTCGCTGGTCAGTCTGATCGTGCTTCCACAAGATCAGTAACCTATAGGAGATTGGCCTAGAGGTTGCATTGGCGCTCGTGCTCACACGTATATTCATATCGTCAAGCCTGAACTCCATCCAAATCAACTATCACCATCTCATCAAAAGATCAGACAACTTTTTCCTATCAACCGGCCAGCCTAAGGCAGGTTCTTCTTCTCGCCTTATTGTTCATGGTCTTCTTGTCCATCTTCCATGGTAGCTTGGAATTTCTCTTAGGTTTCAAACCTAAGTATGCAAAGGGTATTGGTATTAAGTAGAAATCCATCTAAGGTGGAATAAAAGTCACACATAGATAGGAGCAAGTTCACCTTATCATGGAAGAGTTTGGCTCATACGCGATTACCTAGATAGATCATGAACTTGACATCGCGGTCGGAGATGGTTGTCTTGGACACACCATGTAGACGGATGATTTACCTAAAAATAAATTTGCAACATGTGAAACATCATCTGTTCTATGGAATAGAAAGAAATGAGCCATTTTAGAAAATCTATCAATGATAACAACATGGAGTCATGAGCATGCTTTGATCTAGGTAACCCTAAGACAAAATCCATGCTTATGAGAACCATGGTGCATATGGAATAGGAAATGGAATTTAAAGACCAAAGAGGTTGGATTTGGACTTAGCTTGTAAACACGTAGTGCACCGTTGGACATGTCGTTCCACATCTCATTTCATCTTTGGCAAAAAGTAGTGAGTAGACAACATGGCATATGTCTTCTCATGGCCAAAGTGAGGCACTAAGCCTCCTTTGTGAGCCTCTTGGAGTAGAAAAAGTTGAAGAGACTACTTTGGAATGCAAATTTTATTTTTTTTTGAAAAGAAATCCTTTATGAAAATAGAAATCATCAATGGCTTTTCAATGGAACACTCTGCAAAAACTAGGCCAAATAAACAATCAGAAGGATATAAATCTTTAATGTCATCGATACCCAATACACTTATCTCAAGGCATCTAAGTAGGAGGGTGTTCTTGCAGGGAAGAGAATCTATGAAAATATTATCTCTACTCTTTTCGTATTTCACAATATAGGGAAAAGATTCCATGAATTCTACCCACTTAGCATGACTTTTGCTCAAGTTGGTTTGACCCTTCAAATATTTTAACGACTCATGGTCGAAATGAATTATAATTTCGGCCAAAGGTAGTGTTACCAAACTTGTAAAACACAACCAAAGTAAACAACTCCTTGCCATAAATGGGATAGTTGAGGCGAGCACCATCAAACTTTTCACTATGGTAAGCAATGGGGCGACTGTTTCACACAAGTACGCCTCCCATTCCAATACTTCTTGCATCGCATTCGATCTCAAAAGTTTTCGAGAAATCTGGTAAAACAAGTAGAGGAGCTTCACTTAACCTCTTTTTAAGTTCATTAAAAGCAATTTGTTGTCCTTTACCTATAAATGAAAGGTACATTTTTTTAGTCAAATCGTTGAGGGGGCAAGCAATTGTACAGAAATTCTTGAGATTAGACTGTGGTAACTTTGTACTTCACCAACCGTTGTTGGGGTTGGCCAATTTTGAATATCTTAAACCTTTGAGTTATCCACTTCTATGTCGTTCAAAAAACATTGAAACAAAAAAATCAATTTGTCACGAGCAAATGAACACTTGGGATTATTAGAAAAAATATTTTCATTAGAATTTTCAAAACTGTTCTTTCACATGTTGAACATTATTCTCAAATGATTCGATATAAACAAGAATGTCATCGAAAATACACCACAACAAATTTTCCAATAAGAGAACGCAAGACATGGTTCATCAATCTCATGAAAGTAGATGGGCATTCGATAAACCAAATGGCATAACCAACCACTCATATAGACCAACTTTGGTCTTTAATGCGGTTTTCCGTTCATCGCCAATGTACATGCGGATTTGGTGGTAACCACTACAAAGATCAATTTTAGAAAATATAGTGGCACCACTAATTTCATCAAGTGTATTGTAGAGTCTATATATAGTATGACGATAACGTATGGTGATGGAACTGGTGGGACGGCAATCCATACACATATGCAAAGTATCATCTATCTTTGGAACAATAATCATGGGAACCATGCATGTGCTTAGGATTTATCGAATCATACCTTTGGAGAGAAGTTCTTGAACTTGCCTTTCAGTTTCTTTTGTCTACTTGGGGTTTGTGCGGTAGGCGGCGCGGTACGGAAGTGGAGTACCCGGAATAAGATCAATGTGGTGCTCAATTCCTCCAAGTGGAGGTTGCCCATGAGGTAGCTTGGAGGGAAATACATCATCAAATTCCTGCAAAATAATCATCAAAGAAGGAAGAATTATTGATAAATCATTAGTTCTTGTGCCTCACCCTTGCATATGAGAACGTAACGTGGCATGGATGGGTTATCTCCCACTTTCTATTTTGCAAGCCGGATAACTTTAAGTGATGATTCATTAAAAAAGTGTCATGTTTTATGTAAAAATGTCACAATTTGGATGAAACTCTCACGTTTTTTGCTGAATCGTCACAGAATGAGCGTCATATATAATCACATTTGTTGTAGTTGTTTGATACTCACGGCCTTTGATTTTTCCGTGTATCTCCCGTCGGCTTGGCCAACATGGGAGCAAGCACGCCAAGTCTCAAAAGCCGAATGATTCTGGCCGGAAACTTCATCACCGCCATCATCAAGCAATTCAAGGAGATTGCCTAGTGCCTAGATATTTCCATGAAGCAAGGCGCTTCTACTGCCAAATTCATCGAGATCATGCAGCGAGCCCCTGAGAAGATCACTAGCTAAAAGTTTTCTTCCATTAGGTCAGGAGCAAGGACAACGCTATTGTAACACCCTCGAATCGGCCCTATGCAAGTTTTAGCCCTTTCCGCCAAACCCGCATAGAAACGATTCAAGGACGCCCACCAGGCACTTTCATGCGGGTGGAAAACAAAGTAATACCATTACATATTAGTCCACGATGGAACCCACATAACATATATATATAACAACGACTCCATGAGTCAAGAATATAGATATAATATACAAAGATCCAAATCACCTTGAAAACGATAGAGCGTCCGACTACGGACAAGATGCAAATGGGGCTAAGAGCCCTGAAGAATAACCAATGACATCCATAACCCTGCTCAAGCCAAGCAGGAAGGGTAACCCTGCTAACGACGTCAATCTCAAACCTGCTAAAACAAAAGGGGTGCCGACAAAGGGCAAAGGAAAAAAAGGAGCGTCAGTACTGAGGCCAGTACATGGCGAGGCTAGAATTTGGCGGCTCTCGCCAATATAGGTATGGTGGATTGAAGCGGCAGCATAGCAGCACTAAACAACCTATAGAGACTCAGTAAATCCGGCGGCTATTAGAGAGGGGTAAGAAAGATCTATTCGAATCCAACCTGATACTACCACCAATCATACCCATCCTGGTATTCCCCCCCTCGGGACCAAACGAGGAAGTCAAACCAAGGAACTCACACAGTTGGCAGTTTTATTCATTCCATTATAGTTGAAGCACTTACTAGTCAGATATAGATAGCATGAGTCATCCTGGTAGCATAAGTAGTGGGTAGTTTTAGTTAACCATTCCGTCGTAGTTGGAACATTTACTAGTCAGATATAATTGTCCTCAGGAATCCCAAAACCCAACAGTTGTTGGCACTTTTATCACATTCCATTGGAGTTGCATTACTTACTAGGCAGATATAACAAGACACAAGGAGCCCCAGCTCCACCAGTTGTTGGCATTTTTATTGTCCATTCCATTGTAGTGAAGCTGAATTACTAGTCACATATTAAGTCAAATTTATAGCACTACTTTAGTTATGCTTGTCTATGATCGAGATACTGTGCTCCAAGTCGTCCATAACCATGGACATGGCTTTCATAAAGATTTACCCTGCAGGGGTGCACAAATAGCAACACACACGATCAACCTCGGAAAAACCAAATCAAAACCCAACGAGGCTTTCACGACAAAGCAATCATAGGATTCATAAAATATTTCAGGGGGCCACCCCCACTAAGCTACTCGCAACGAAGTTAGCCGGCTCCGGAACGGACCCAGGGTTTGTGATGATGGCTGTAAACGACTGGGAACCCGAAAGTGTGACTGGGCTTGTCGATACCGTGAAAACGTGGCACGATCCAAAACAGTACAGGTGCTCCACGCACAATCTTAAATAAAGCAGTAAAGCATGGCATAAGTACATGATAGTAATAAATCCCCAAACTAGTTTGTGGCCCCAAGAAATAAGAAATGAATCAAGCTCTGGCTAAGGGGATTCATGGTCCCATGTGCGGATAGTGCGATAGTCAAGGAACAAGTATCAAGTACTCGGGGTCCTACAGGACACAAGTGAGCATGGAAGAACCAAATAACATCTATTGCCCACCGATGCCTTTGCATTAGTTATATCTAACAATTTAATTTCAAGGTGTAATTAAACCCATGATCAACTCCACCATAAACATCTGCCAGCATTCCAACAACTGTGGTACTTGACAACACGAGATCACACCTGAGCAAGCGACTATGACTCGCAAGGCCAGCTATCTACCAAACACAGGTAATAGGAGGTGTCCAAGGCAATATAGAGGCTGAACAGGGTATAACTGGTGTACGAAAACTAAAGCATCGCGACACGGATAGCAATAGATCAACAGGAGGAAATAAAGACTATAAATGCAAAATAGGTAGAAGGGGGAGAGATGCTCGCCTGAGAAACACTATCGAAGATTCGTTATCCGAAGGACTTGTCGATACTCGCATCAACTCATCGGCCTAATCCGCGAAGAAGCAACCTCTAGAAGAAACACCGGATGCAATATTTAATACTACGGCAGAAGATCCGGCATGCTTATGATATGATGCATGGCATGGCACAGATGCGGTGCAATTAGGCAATATTAAGCGGAACCAGGGTCCCGACAATTAATTAGATGGTTTATGTTGTTTTGCTACCTCGCAATTTAAATGTTGTCTTAACAAGGCAAAACATGGCATCGGTTTGCTACACAAATTTAAATGGAGTTCGGAATAAGACTAGAATAGCCCGCATATAGACTCCATATTTAATTTAGGTGAATCCACTATTTAACCCAACCCACCAGATGACATGTATGCAAGCATGATGATTTAATGATGCAACAGGTATATGTTATATTATAAAAATAGAGGCTTAGGGTCACACATCTAGGTTCGGAAGATCTTGGTTCCGGGGGTTCGGAGTCGGGTCTCAGGGTCCGGATCTGGGGTTTGGTTCGACGGGATCGTTCTCGAACAACGGAAGGAGAGCTTGGCGTTCCGGGAAGAAGGACTTGGTTCGGCGTCGGTGGCTCATCGGATTTGCCCTGGTCGGTGTCGATCTTGTCGTCGCGAAGATCTTGTCACATTCGTGGTCTTCGGGTCCATGTAGGAGATCTTGCCGCCTGTGACGAAGAACTCGGGTTCGGAAGGAGGTCTTGGCGTTCGGGATGAAGAACTTGGCATTCCGTGTCGGCGACCTTGGCGTCCGGGAAGGCGATCTTGGTATCGGGATGAAGATCTTGAGGGGTGGCGTCCTTCAGTTCCCGATCGGCGATCTCGTTGTCCCAGATAGAGAACTCGACATTTCGTGCTTGGAATCTTCGGCCCCCTATCGACGACCTTGAGGTTCCAACTTGGTTTGTCGATGGAGAACTCGGCTTCGGGACTTGTCTGTCGGTGTCGGCCTCGGGTCTCGACATCGGTAGGTCTTGGGGATCATCTTGTCGACTTCGAAGAGCTTTTAGCAGTTTACTACCGGGGACGTAGCTCAAGCGCACCAAATGCATACATACGAGGCGGAAGGGAACATAGGAACGGTGCGAGGAGGCCGTGGCCGTTCGGTTATTATCTCGAACACCTGCAAGGGTGCAGACAGCCACAAAAGACTAGGGATGTGCGGTCCCTCAGCGTGCAGCAGCGCAGACACCCGCACGGACGGTGGCGTTCTGGAAGGAGATCGGGGCAATGGACGGCGACAAAGACCGCGGGGACGAGGGGGTTTTCAGAAGGGGTGGCGCAGCGGTCACTAGCAGCAGAGGAGCGGCAGGGGTCATCGGAGATCCCCGGCGAGGTGTTGCCGGCAGCGGCGGCCTAGGTCGAAGCAGAGGCGGCGGCCAGACTTGAGGGAGGCGGCGGCCGGTGGTCCGACGGGGAGGCGGGGCGACAGCGGCCCGCGGAGCTTCTGGCGGCAGGACGAGCGAGAGGAGAGGCGGGAAGGCTCGGCAAGGACATGCAGGGTCGGCGGGAGGAGGTCTTCGACGAGGGCGCGGAAGAGGCACAGGGGACGAGGCCGGGGTCACAGGTGGTGGCCATGGAGTAGGGGAGGCCCGAGGCAGACCTGGCGGAGTCCGGCGAGGCGCGAGGCGGAACCGGCGAGCGGGGCCGGCGGAGCAGGCGGTCGGCATCGCGCGGAGGAGGCGACCGGAGATGGTGGGGGAGGGAGGCGATCGGAGAGGAGAGCGTGTGGCGGCGGGCTTACGGGAAGGGGAGGGAGACAGGTTGGTGGGGGAGGAAGGTGGCGCAGGGCGTTGGCTGGCGGGGGAGGCGCAGGTGGTGGGGCCGGGTCGGGAGCGGAGATCCCGAGGCGGGCGACGCGATGTGGGGCCGGGCTGGCAGGGGAAGGATGACGTGTGGTGTAGGAGAGAGGAGATGGGGCCAAGAGGTGAGGTGGCGGCCTGGGAGTGGGCGGGGTGAGGTGGAGGGAGTTGGCTGGTGGGCGAGAAAGCGGCAGGTGGGGGTGGGGTTGCGCGCCCAGGTGGTAGCGGCTGGGAGGGAAAATTGGAGGGAGAAGGGGTTAGGGTAGCCGGTTGGGATAGGGTTTGGCTGATTGGGTGTTTTTGGGGGTGGCCAGCTGGGCTAGTTCGGGCCGGTTCGGCTGCCCCCTAAAATAATATAAATATTTTATTCACTAACAACAAGGCTTTTAGAATCCGTTTTTAGACGAAACAAAATAATCCGGAGACCCGGGTCTTAATTTTGAAATAAAGACGGGGCGTTTAGAAAACAAAACCAGGCTTTTCGAAAATAGTTTTTAAACAAACCATGCAAGATGATGACGATGCTCAAATGCAATGTGGCATGATGACATGAGCATGTGGTCATGGCGATGCAATGCACAAAAACACAGCGATTTTCTAGTAGTGGTTTTAGCGGGGCGCCACAATTCGACACCACTAACAAGGGATCTCGCCCTCGAGATCCGCCTCACGGTACCGGGAAGAAGGCCGGCGATCTGAATCTTCTTGCTTCGGGTAGATCCTCGTGACACCACTAACAAGGGTCGCTTCTCACATCCGTCGAGAGAACACTCCAGATAAACAAAGGAGGAAGGTAAAGGTATCAACAAATAAAGCCACCTCTAGCTTCCGTGGACGGAGTAAAATTGCTAGACCCACCGATTCAATATACAAAAGCAAATGATAAAAGTAGTGGTATGGTCGCGACTCCATCCTGCACTCATATCATTACTCCGTACATGAATAGCAGAATTATGCAACCAACTCTCGGAATCAGACTGAAGATCTCGACAGTCGAGGTTCAAAACAAAGGAGTGATGCAAACTCTGCATCGGATCTGGTGTAGATGATGTCGTCACGTCGGAAAACACCGGGAGGCACAAACAAGGAACAAAGAATGGTACCACAGATAAAGGATCACTCAGATAGCATGAATTCCGGAGGTAGAAACACAGTTGCCAAAGGAGGAAGCGAAACCCTGAAGGTACGACGGAACCCAACCACGAGAAATCCTAGACTAGAAGAAGGTAAGAGATCAGATTCAAAACACGCAGAGGTAAGAGGAGAATAGCAGAGGGATAAGGAGTAAAATTAGACCTAATCAGATCTATCCAACCGATTTTGCAAAATAGTTTTGATACTCTACATCGACCGTTAGCT
The DNA here is from genome assembly GCA_023614405.1 of Avena insularis. NCBI lineage: Eukaryota > Viridiplantae > Streptophyta > Magnoliopsida > Poales > Poaceae > Avena > Avena insularis. The sequence continues at coordinate 255,239,368 of CM042690.1, read as the reverse complement.
AGGTTATCCTATAGGCTGGACCAGTGGGGTATCGTAACTACTGAGCTCTGATACCACTCTGTAACACCCTCGAATCGGCCCTATGCAAGTTTTAGCCCTTTCCGCCAAACCCGCATAGAAACGATTCAAGGACGCCCACTAGGCACTTTCGTGCGGGTGGAAAACGAAGTAATACCATTACACATTAGTCCATGATGGAACCCACAGAACATATATATACAACAACGACTCCATGAGTCAAGAATACAGATATAATATACAAAGATCCAAATCACCTTGAAAACGATAGAGCGTCCGACTACGGACAAGATGCAAATGGGGCTAAGAGCCCTGAAGAATAACCAATGGCGTCCATAACCCTGCCCAGGCCAAGCCGAAAGGGTAACCCTGCTAATGACGTCGATCTCAAACCTGCTAAAACAAAAGGGGTGCCGACAAAGGGCAAAGGAAAAAGAGGAGCATCAATACTGAGGCCATTACCATGAGGTTAGAATTCGGCGGCTCTCGCCTACATAGGTATGGTGGACTGAAGCGGCAGTGCAGCAGCACTAAACAACCTATAGAGACTCAGTAAAACTGGCGGCTATTAGAGAGGGGTAAGAAAGATCTATTCGAATCCAACCTGATACTACCACCAATCATACCCATCCTGGTATTCCCCCCTCGAGACCAGACGAGGAAGTCAAACCAAGGAACTCACACAGTTGGCAGTTTTATTCATTCCATTATAGTTGAAGCACTTACTAGTCAGATATAGATAGCATGAGTCATCCTGATAGCATAAGTAGTGGGAAGTTTTAGTTAACCATTCCATCATAGTTGGAACATTTACTAGTCAGATATAATTGTCCTGAGGAATCCCAAAACCCAACAGTTGTTGGCACTTTTATCACATTCCATTGGAGTTGCATTACTTACTAGGCAGAAATAACAAGACACAAGGAGCCCCAGCTCCACCAGTTGTTGGCATTTTTATTATCCATTCCATTGTAGTGAAGCTGAATTACTAGGCACATATTAAGTCAAATTTATAGCACTACTTTAGTTATGCTTGTCTATGATCGAGATACTGTGCTCCAAGTCGTCCATAACCGTGGACACGGCTTTTAGAAAGATTTACCCTGCAGGGGTGCACAAATAGCAACACACACATGATCAACCTCGAAAAAACCAAATCAAAACCCAACGAGGCTTTCACGACAAAGCAATCACAGGATTCATAAAATATTTCAGGGGGCCACCCCCCTAAGCTACCCGCAACGAAGTTGGCCGGCTCCGGAACGGACCCAGGGTTTGTGACGACGGTTGTAAACGACTGGGAACCCGAAAGTGTGACTGGGCTTGTTGATACCGCGAAAACGTGGCACGATCCAAAACAGTATAGGTGCTCCACGCACAATCTTAAATAAAGCAGTAAAGCATGGCATAAGTACAGGATAGTAATAAAGCCCCAAACTAGTTTGTGGCCCCAAGAAATATGAAATGAATCAAGCTCTAGCTAAGGGGATTCATGGTCCCATGTGCGGATAGTGCGATAGTCAAGGAACAGGTATCAAGTACTCGGGGTCCTACGGGACACAAGTGAGTGTGGAAGAACCAAATAACATCTATTGCCCACCGATGCCTCTGCATTAGTTATATCTAACAATTTAATTTCAAGTTGTAATTAAAGCCATGATCAACTCCACCATAAACATCTGCCAGCATTCCAACAACTGTGGTACTTGACAACACGAGATCACACCTGAGCAAGCGACTACGACTCGCAAGGCCAGCTATCTACCAAACACAGGTAATAGGAGGTGTCCAAGGCAATATAGAGGCTGAACAGGGTATAACTGGTGTACGAAAACTAAAGCATCGCGACACGGATAGCAATAGATCAACAAGAGGAAATAAAGACTATAAATGCAAAATAGGTAGAAGGGGGAGAGATGCTCGCCTGGGAAACACTGTCGAAGATTCGTTATCCGAAGGACTTGTCGATACTCGCATCAACTCACCGGCCTAATCCGCGGAGAAGCAAACTCTAGAAGAAACACCGGATGCAATATTTAATATCATGGCGAAGATCCGCATGATGCTTATGATATGATGCATGGCATGGCACAGATGCGGTGCAATTAGGCAATATTAAGAGGAACCAGGGACCCGACAATTAATTAGATGGTTTATGTTGTTTTGCTACCTCGCAATTTAAATGTTGTCTTAACAAGGCAAAACATGGCATCGGTTCGCTACACAAATTTAAATGGAGTCCGGAATAAGACTAGAATAGCCCGCATATAGACTCCATATTTAATTTAGGTGAATCGACTATTTAACCCAACCCACCATATGACATGTATGCAAGCATGATGATTTAATGATGCGACAGGTATATGTTATATTATAAAAATAGAGGCTTAGGGTCACACATCTGGGTTCGGAAGATCTTGGGTTCCGGGGGTTCGGAGTCGGGTCTCAGGGTCCGGATCTAGGGTTCGGTTCGACGGGATCGTTCTCGGACAACAGAAGGAGAGCTTGGCGTTTCGAGAAGAAGGACTTGGTTCGGCGTCGGCGGCTCATCGGATTCGCCCTGGTCGGTGTCGATCTTGTCGTCACGAAGATCTTGTCGCATTCGTGGTCTTTGGGTCCGTGTAGGAGATCTTGCCGCCTGTGATGAAGAACTCGGGTTCAGAAGGAGGTCTTGGCGTTCGGGGTGAAGAACTTGGCATTCCGTGTCGGTGACCTTGGCATCCGGGAAGGCGATCTGGGTCTCGGGATGAAGATCTTGAGGGGCGGCATCCTTCAGTTCCCGGTCGGTGATCTTCTTGTCCCAGATGGAGAACTCGACATTTCGTGCTTGGAATCTTCGGCCCCCTATCGACGACCTTGAGGTTCCAACTTGGTTTGCCGATGGAGAACTCGGCTTCGGGACTTGTCTGTCGGTGTCGGCCTCGGGTCTCGACATCGGTAGGTCTTGGGGATCATCTTGTCGACTTCGAAGAGCTTGTAGCGGTTTACTACCGGGGACGTAGCTCAAGCGCACAAAAACAGACATACACGAGACGAGAAGGGAACATAGGAACGGTGCGAGGAGGCCGCAGCCGTTCGGTTATTATCTCGAACACCTGCAAGGGTGCAGACATCCACAAAAGACTAGGGATGTGCAGTCCCTCGGCGTGCAGCAGCGCAGGCAGAGGAGACACCCGCACGGATGATGGCGTCCTAGAAGGAGATCGGGGCAACGGACAACGATGAAGACCGCGGGGACGAGGGGGTTTTCAGAAGGGGTGGCACAGCGGTCACTAGCAGCAGAGGAGCGGCAGGGGTCGTCAGAGATCCCCGGCGAGGTGCTGCCGACAGCAGCGGCCTGGGTCGAAGTAGAGGTGGCGGCCAGACTTGAGGGAGGCGGCGGCCGGTGGTCCGACGGGGAGGCAGGGCGACGGCAGCCCGCGGAGTTTCTGGCGGCGGGACGAGCGAGAGGAGAGGCGGGAAGGCTCGACAGGGACCTACAGGGTCGGCGGGAGGAGGTCTTCGGCGAGGGCGCGGAAGAGGCACATGGGACGAGGTCGGGGGCGCAGGTGGCAGCCACGGAGCAGGGGAGGCCCGAGGCAGACCTGGCAGAGTCCGTCGAGGTGCGAGGCGGAACCGACGAGCGGGGCCGGCGGAGCAGGCAGTCGGCGTCGTGCGGAGGAGGCGACCGGAGATGGTGGGTGAGGGAGGCGGTAAGAGAGGAGAGCATGTGGCAGCGGGCTTACGAGAAGGGAAGGGAGACAGGTTGGTGGGGGAGGAAGGTGGCGCAGGGCGTTGGCTGGCGGGGGAGGCGCAGGTGGTGGGGCCGGGTCCGGAGCGGAGATCCTGAGGCGGGCGGCTGTCGGTGGAGGCGGGCGACACGATGTTGGGCCGGGCTGGCAGCGGAAGGATGGCGTGTGGTGGAGGGAGAGAGGAGGTGGGGCCAGGAGGTGAGGTGGCGGCCTGGGAGTGGGCAGGGTGAGGTGGAGGGAGTTGGCTGGTGGGCGGTAAAGAGGCAGGTGGGGGTGGGGTTGGGCGCCCAGGTGGTGGCGGCTGGGAGGGAAAATTGGAGGGGGAAGGGGTTAGGGTAGCCGGTTGGGATAGGGTTTGACTGATTGGGTGTTTTTGGGGGTGGCCGGCTGGGCTGGTTCGGGCCGGTTCGGCTGCCCCCTAAAATAATATAAATATTTTATTCATTAACAACAAGGCTTTTAGAATCCGTTTTTAGACGAAACAAAATAATCCGGAGACCCGGGTTTGAATTTTGAAATAAAGACGGGGCGTTTAGAAAACAAAACCAGGCTTTTTGAAAATAGTTTTTAAACAAACCATGCAAGATGATGATGCTCAAATGCAATGTGGCGTGATGACATGAGCATGTGGTCATGGCGATGCAATGCACAAAAACACAGCGATTTTCTAGTAGTGGTTTTAACAGGGCGCCATAGCTATCGCTAACCAAAGCTCATTATGATGATGCCAACATCAAGTTGATCACCTCCGGCATGTCGGTCGTTGACGAGAACGACATGAGATTGATAGCACTCTTGTCTCGAACTCCTTGGCTGGCTACAACAACAAGGTGGACAACCTAGTCAAGGTGTATGTCTTTGTCCTTACTAAAGATCTTCTAGATGTGTCTCCTATCGCTTCAGAATCTTCCTTAGTCTTGTAGGAGAGCGAGGAGGTTGGCAGCAAAGATTCTCCTATTGCTGATAATGCAGCGTCTAAGTCTCCTGCACTAGAGACATAAACAATGTTGTATCAAATATGTCTTTGTATATTTTGTATGTAATGCGGGAAACTTGCAAGTAAGGCAGAAAACTTGGCTACAAGCCTCCTGCTACTTAATTAAGTCCGACATGTATATTAGTTTATATTTTAAGCAAGTGTTGGCTTATCCATTATTCTGGTTTTTGTGCTTGACCTTTCATGAGATGGAAAACTCTTAGCACAAAACCTTTGCCCTCCGGTGATGATGTTCAATAGCACCATCATAAACCTAAGAAGCAAAGCCGCCAACTTCGAGTGCCAAAAAAATCACTACCCTAAATCCACACAAAAACAACAACAGAATGTGTAGACCAGAAAACTTAAGCTAACGCCCGAAGGTAGAGTTTTGACAAGTGGAAATGCAAACTTGTGCATAAAAGGTTTTATATGATCTAAAAATGAACAACTAAAGGCGGTAAACTTAGGATATGAGTGAACCAAATGCTTTATTTCGTTGATCATATAAGGTACATATTACATAAAGGAAATATGATAAGTATAAAAGAGATGTAGATGTGCTATGTTCCATGGCTGATCACTCTCCAGATAATCACCATCAGGGTCACGTTACTTGCTTTGCGATATTTTCCTAGCCTATCTTTCAACTTGCGAATATCGATGAGGTAATAGGAACCATTGAGCAACGCTTTTATTATGACGAACGGTCCTTCCCGAGGTGGGGATAGCTTGTGGGACTTCTTCTACTTGAGGCGAAGCGCTATATCACCCTCCTTAAACAAGCGATGCCGAATGTGGGGACTATTGTAGCTATGTAGCTTCTGCTGGTAGATGGCGGTTCTCTAGGCAGCAAGAACATGTTCTTACTCGAGCAGATCCATAGATAGTTGCATGGACTCTTCAGCTTTATCTACATCATAGGCAGCGAATTGTGGAGGACATCGGCAGGAAGGACTGCTTCTTCTCCATAGACCATGAAGAAAGGAGTGTAGCCGGTAGATCTGTCAGGAGTATTTCTTAAACTCCATAGCATAGATGGTAAATATTCCGCCCAAGCTCCAGCTGCACGATGTAGCGGTGCCTCTAATCGTGGCTTGATTCCCTATATAATTAGTCCATTGGCCCTTTCAACTTGATCGTTAAACTATGGATGCGCCACGGATGCTAAGTCAAGGCAGATACCTTTCTTGTGGCAGTAAGCCTCTACTTCTCCAAGCGGTAAGTTGTTTTCATTGTCAGTGATGATGTTGTGTGGGAGACTAAATCTCACCATGATATCCCAGACAAATTTTAGGGTTGTTACCCCATTGAGCTTTCTAATGGGTTTAGATTCAATCCATTTAGTGAATTTATCAACTGCTACGAGCAGATGTGTAAACCCACAAGGTGATGTCTTCAAGGGTCCAACCATGTCAAGCCCCCACACTACAAATGGCCATGTGATTAGTATAGTCCGCAATTGTTCAACTCGACCATGTGGTTGACTCGCATAGTACTGAGACCCAAGACATGTCTCAACCTGTTTGTTAGTGTCCACCTTGGCGGTAAGACACTAATCCTTGCCTAAAGGCTTTGGATACCAACGATTTGGGAGCAGCGTGATGCCCGCAATCACCGAGATGGATCTTCCTTAGGATCTCGATTCCTTCCTATTGAGATATGCATCGTAGGAATACGACTGTGGTGCTTCTTTTGTATAGTTTGCCATCAATGATGGTGTAGCTCTTTGATATGCGTACTATCCATCGACTTTTGACTTTATCGGTCGGCAAGGTTTTGTCTTTGAGGTAATCCATGAATGGCTGTGTCCATGCCGGAGGGATCTCTGCCACAATGTTGACAAATGAGTCAACTCTATCTGGATTTTCATGGTCTGCTCCCTTCACAGATGGTGCCCAGATATGTTCCAAGAAAACGTTAGGTGGGATTTGCTTGCGTGTTGATCCAAGCTTTGACAACAGATACACCGCTTCATTAACCTCCCTTTTGACATACTTGACTTCTTAGCCATCGAAGCTCTTGGCTATCTCATCCACTTTGTCTTGATATGCTGTCATCATAGGGTTCCGCACATTCTAGGTGCCAGCCACTTGCTGCGCAACCAAGTCGGAATCTCCACAGCAAACTATGTGCTTGATGCCAATATCCTTGGCTATGCAAAGTCCATGAATAAGAGCTTCATACTCTTCCATGTTGTTGGTAGCATTGAAGTGGATCTACAGGACATACTAAAGCTTCTCTCTTGTTGGTGACTGTAGTAGTACACCATACCCCGAGCCATTGAGCATCTTGGATCTGTCGAAGTCCATGACCCAAAACTCTAGTTCTTACACATGAGTATCAGTTGGGGTTTGCTTCCAGTCTGCAATAAAATCCGCCAAGGCTTGAGATTTGATAGCGTTGCACCTATTGTAGGTGATTTCAAAGGCGGCAAGTTATATTCCCCACTTCGCCACCCTTCTTGTGGCCTCGCCATTGTTGATGATGTTAGATAGAGGAGCTTTGCTCACTACTATGATTGGGTGCTCCTAGAAATAGTGCCTTAGCTTCCAAGAGGCAAGGAAAACTCCATAAGATAACTTATGGTAGTGCGGATAGCGCTGCTTGGATTCTATCAAGACCTCTCTTACATAGTAAATGGGCTGCTAAACTCCGTGTTCATGCTTCGATTCTTAACGCTCTACCACGACAACAATGTTGATTACCCGGTTGGTTGCTGCCATGTAAACTAACATTGGCTCCATTGACTCTAGTGCTACGAGGACTGGTGTAGAGGAGAGTAATCTCTTCAACTTTTGCAATAAGCATCTGCCTTGTCCATCTAGAAGAATTTGTCCACCCTCTTGAGCAACTTGTAGAACAGCATGGCCTTCTCGCCAAGTCGACTGATGAACCCGCTTACAGCTGCAACGAGGCATGTGAGATGTTGGATATCCTTCAGGCATGTAGGCCTCTTGATTTTGAGGATGGCCTTGATGTTCTCTGGGTTCACCTTGATTCCGTGATGTGAAATGATGAATCCCAACAATTTTCGGCTGGTACCCCGAAGTCACACTTCATAGGATTAAGCATCATGTTGTATTTTCGGAGGTTATCAAATGTTTCCTATAAATCAGTAATAAGATTATTTCCTTTCCTTGACATCACTGCAATGTCGTCCATGTAAGCGTGTACTTTTGACCAATTTGATCATGTATGCAATGTTGCATCATCCACGGGTACAGTGTGCCATCGTTTTTTTACCCAAAGCGCATTGTGACATAGTGATGACTACAAATGCATAGACCAATTGTAGCTAGTTTTAAAGTAAACATATCAAACCCACGGAGAGCTATTGGTTAAGGTCTTTATGCCCCTCGTTACTATCTATCAAAAATACTTATAAGCTGTCTTTGATCTCAAGTAAAGGGTGTTTGAAAGGTTTATGGTTGTTTGCAGAAAAGTAATTAAAACAAGTAACAAGATTGTATGAAAGCGTGGTTGAACTCAATAGGGCTAAAACATTCTCGGGGATGTAGGATACACCACTATCATAGTATTGTTGTTACTAGCTAAATGCCCATGCGTTGCTATGGGACAACAAAATGATTTTTTAGTATCTTATTAATTGTTGTATGGGTAGATATAACATAATTATTACAAAAGGTATAAATATTGTTTTTTCGACGTCTCACCACATCTCATGCCTTGCCTTGACCTAGCCCTTTCGGCAGTCGCTACCTCTAGCCACTATACGCAGAAGCTCCGGCTCATCCTGACCCCGATGCTCCAACCACTGAGCAGGACCGCTACTATGGTGCCCTATCGCCTTCCTCCGTCCATGTTCCGGCGGTTCGTGGCCGCTCAGCATAAGTCTCCTGTCCCTGCCGCCGGGTTACCCGTGTTGACGACCGCTCCTCGTCTTCGATGTCGCGTGGCTCCCATGCCAGCCGCCTCCACGTGCGACTCGTGTGTCCGCGACTTCCACTATTCTGAAGTCGGAAGATCAGATTATGCACTCATTACTCCATCAGATAAATGACGGATTAGCAGACGTTCTTTTGTTTTTCTTATTAAGTATTCGATAAATGACATATCGAATGGAACTAAAATTAGTATGTGCACTTTCTTAATTATGGATATGTACTCCTATAAAACTTTTGATCGTTTCGAGATGTGTCATAGAAGTTTTAAATGAAAAACCTACAACAATGAAAATAAACCACTAAAGAAAATACATTGACCTGACCGCTTCAATCAACACCTGGTTGATTAAGCTCTTACGAGCATATCTAAATGAATACGAAGAGAGTAGTGCTTACAGCTACAAATAATCAGTACTGATTGATTCAACTATAACGAGCATACGGTCGAACAGGAAGGGAGCACCGGTACAAACAATCAATGCCCGATTGATTCAGGTCTCCCTCCCCGGGCCTGTCGCCGCCTCGCTGGGCTCCTGCGCTGCTTGTCTCTCCTCCTAGTTGCACTGACCGCTGCCTCATCCTCGGATCCCCTCTAACTGGCATGCGTCGACGCGCTGGCACTGCACAGGAGCCGCGCCAAGTTCATCACCGACAGCCATGGTGTCGGCTTTCGACCTCGTGTTGTACCAGAGCTCATCCCGCGACATCCTCCACCACTTTGCGTTCACCAGCCCTCGATAGCCGCCACCGCTGCCCTTGACGAGCAGCGTCCCGCTGCAACTAGTCACCAGCACGTCGAGCACATGCTGCTCCAAAAGAATGGCCGCGGCCACTTCCCTGCAAAGGTGAAAGAACAAACAAGTCGCTGCAACCTCTCTACAGGACCAGATCCACAAGACCAAAAGGTCCATAGCCCCTCACCAGTTACAAAATCGACATCGGACATGCAGAGAAGAAGCCAAGACCACCTTATTCTGAACACCGCCGTCTTCTCCGTCGGGACGCCCGCGCCATGGACACTGACCCTAACTACTCCATAAGCCATCTTGGCGACCGGAGGCGAGGAGGACCACCGGCCTTTCTCCCGAATGCCTCCAACCCCGAGAGTTGTACGTCCCTTGGACATCACGTGTGTGAGCCACCGTCGGCCCGCATGTTCCTCTCCTGAGAGCCCCGATTGATCCCCATCTCCATGCTCCGGCCATGGTCGCCGGCCATGCGCTCCCTCTGCAGCACCCCGCACTCCTCTGGCCACCACCTCCCCGACGCCCTCCTCCTCTACCGCCATGGTCAGCGCCGCCTCGCATCAACCTCCTCTCTCTAGTACCCCAGATCTCGCCTGTGCCACCACTCCCGTGTTGATCCCTTCGTCTCCGGCGCACTCTGCTCGCGAGAAGGATCCTGACAGCAACTCCAACCCCTCTGCTTGTCTCCCCACCGCCAGGTGTCTCGGTGTGAAGCCACAAAGAACAGCTCGCCCTACAGGAAGGCTGAGGAAGGCATGATGGGGAAGAGTAGAGGGGAGGCAGTTCTCCAATCCTATGGCTCCCATCGCGTTCAAGCCTACGGAGTAAAGGAACAATGAACCAACCACTTTGAATAAGTGGTGGTAGTTTCTGTAATTACTTCTAAACATCATGGGCAAATTTCAGGCAGACGGAAATTATTGAGGGTGACAACAACGGCAATCTTTTTAATAGTATAGATATGTAATCAAGATAACATACTCCTTGTGTCATGATATGTGTGGAGAGAGCCCTATAATAAGATGTTCACGACAAGGCTCGTAGGAAGCCACTTTGCTGAGCCAAGTGTTAGGTCACCACTAAATAACACCGCGATGTCTGAGAGCAATCACCCATACAAACCACCGCAATTAAGGGTTTTCCCATGGATATGGTAATTAGCTCAGGGAGTCCCTCTTTAATCTCCCTTTGAAAGTGTAGGTTACGAGCTGGCGCCAATCTGTCACGGGGCATTTCTTATACGCTTCCAAGACACGTCCAAAGGGTTTCTCCCTCCCTTTAGTCCCGAAGCCAAATGATATGCGACCGACTACGCATACCATCTAAAGAGAGAGATCAAACACAAATCATAATTATATCATAGACAAGCAAGTCATACAGACACAAGAATAGATCATCTTTATTACAAGTTCACAATTGTGCTAGGGTTTCTCCATCTCCCCAAGAACAAAGGAACTACTCACTCATGGAAGCAATCAACAACATCATCATAATCAAATGAATGGATTAAACTACAGGGGTAGATCTAATGCAAACCACAATTGGATCTGGAATTACAAAGAGATCTAATGGATGAAAGATGGAGTAATGGTAGTGATGAAGATGCAGCAGTTGATGATGAAGGGGATGATGCGCTGTCCTCCAATGATCCGTGGATCAGCAGGGATTTTACCCCGACCAAGTTCCTCCTTTAGATCCCACTCGGATGTGGTGTTTCGTGGTTTCTGGTGGCTGTGAATGTCGGGTCTCCCTCTCGTCTTTGCTAGAGAGAAGTATTTGACAAGGCGGTCATGATGGCGCCTGGTACGGGCAGACGGTATGGGCGGGCTCCGCCCGTACCAGTGGTTGTTAATCGTGCTAATTCCTCCTCTATGATTGGTATTCTTCTAGGAGCGAAGGCAAATTCATAAAATGACTTTTATCACTTAGAAATATCATATAATTACATAATATGATAGCTCTAATTGATATGTTCATGTATGACTCCATGATTGGGGATCCCGTTGAAACAAGAATGAAATAGCGTGCGTAGGCGCAGTGAAATACAAAAATCCCTATTCTATTTATACAAAAACAAAAGGTAAATATGCTTCAATTTTGGACGCATCAACTCCCCCAAGCTAGGCTCTTGCTCGTCCCCGAGCAAGATGGTGGCTTATGGACAAGATCATCATGTTCATGAGACACGAGTCGTTACAATAAATGAGGCAGAAATTGAAGCAGGAATACAACATCGGATGTAGAGATACATCAGGGGTATTACCATACCCTTACACATTACATAACTTAGAGGCTTCCACACGTTTTTCAGTATCAATGAAATTATAACAAGCTACTAGTGATTCAACGTATCATATAATCACGGAGTTTAAAGATATTGAGCGCTAAGTTTAATAGTGAAGATTCATGGTCATTTTCTCTTTTCTTCTTTCTCTTTTTTTCTAAGTTTGATTCTTTTGATAGCTGCTTTCTTCTTCTTCTTTTTGATACTTGTATGTCTATATTTTACTTGCTCCCTTTTTTATTTTTATTTTCAGCAAACTATTTGATCAAGCTCACTACTTCAATGGCTTTCGAAAACTCTTAATTATAATATACTACCAGCATTCTTCTTCTCATAACTTAATCAATACTTCTATTGGTGTGGAAGTCTCTAAAATTATGACAGTTGTACCAATATCATAGCACTCAACCTAGTTCAATCATCTAATGTAATAATCATGAATCAAACACAACTTCAATTATCATAAAGTCTCATAACTCAACGGATGTAATTCTTCTCTTGAACAACGGGAACTCGAAGTTGATGCAACTAATGCAAATTTGGAAATTTAAACCTAACCATGCATGCAGAAAAGTAAATATGCAAAAATTGTAAGATAGATTATAAGGTTCTCACAGATCCCCCCAAGCTTGGAGTCAAGCTGGGTGGATAAAATAATCCCTTACGATTATTTGATACCGTGGCGTGCTTCATGGTGAAGAAGTCTTGTCGGAGAGTGCCGCTCGAAGCTTCTTGTTTGTCTTTTCTAGAGAAGATATGCGTTGGAGGCACTTCTGTAGATCCAAACGCAAGAGGAACATCCCATCAACAACTTTTCTCATCATGTCATTGAGTTCCTTCTTGCCTTCAATACCCAAGAGGCGCTTGTGCACGATCTCCCTGTGGACGAGCTCTTCTTTCTGGTACTTCTCTATCCTGTTAAGACGGTGTTCATTCTCCGGGACATGCACACCAACTGGTACATCTAGAAGGTTGAACCCAGTCCTCTTGTGGCTTCACGCTCATGCGCGCGTTTATGGTGATCTTCTTTGTTGTTGATGTATGAGCCATAGTCTCCTGATAGGTTCCTGCAGGAGAGTGGTTAGACTTCTTATGCTTTGGTGAAGAGTAGTTGATGGAGATGATCTTGAGCGACTCCGTGCATCCCTTCCCATGAGGTTTCTTGTCTTATTCCTCATCTTCAGGCTTCACCATTGCCAAGTAGTCTGGTTGCTTCCATCCCCTCTTTGATTGCTCCATGAAGGTCTACAACTCCTCGTCTTCAGAATCATCATCGGAATCATAAGTACCGCTAGTCCTTCAGGCTTAGGTCTTGAGCTTCACGATCATCAGCTTCGATGGAGGAGGTATAGAAACTATCCCACGAACAAGCCATGATGTTTAGAGGCTTGCCTTTGCCTTGAATCGAGTAGCACATCAAGTAGATTAGATTTGTTGATATAAGAGAGAGGTGGATCTCTAAAGAGACCTATAAAGGGTTAGAGGCAAGGTAAAATTCGTACTAGGAGGAAAAGGGTCACCCAAGAAAAGAATCCTAACAATTATGGAAACAAATAAGTACAAAATAAGAAAATTCGGGACGTAACGACCAATCGGTATGGGCGCACGCCCGTACGGCACGCCCGTACCGGGTCATTTCCAAAAACAACATGGCCCGAAGTCGGTAATTAGTCAACCGACTAAGTAGTATGGGCAGGTCATGTCCATACTGCCCGTCCGTACTGACTTTACGACGGTTAAAAATTAGGGTTTTTTAGACAGGGAAAAGTGAACAAAAATTGGAAGCGGTCACAGAATTGGTAACGACCGGCCGTACCGGGGGGGGGGGGGGCTGCACCCGTATGGTGCGGTCGTACCGATTATGCAAAAAAGAGGCCGAGGTACCTACAGTCTTAATGACCAGCGGTATGGCAGATCTGGCCGTACCGTCCGCCCGTACCGATCTCGTAAGACAGGCAGTGAACTCAGAAAAACGAGAGAAAATCAAATATGCAAAAAAAAAATAACAGAAAATCATCCAGAACAAAGATGTGTTTAGGATTTCATAAGCTATGATCATCGAGGGAATATGATCTCATTTGAGTTTCTTTTCTTCCTCTCTTTGAATAGAGCAGGTCATAGAAAATCACCAAAACATTCATAAGAAGATGTAGAGAACTTTCTTTTTGGTAATGTGGTTCATGCGGGTATGCACATGGATAACACCTCTTTTGTATGAGCAACTTCTTGGGTGTCCACGAACATTTCCTCCACCTCTTCCTTCCTTTGTAACATCTGTAAATCAAATTCTTGCAGAAGTAGAGTCCAACGGATCATTCTTGGCTTAACATCAGTCCTTTCTAGGATTTCCTTTAAGCCAACATGATCGGTATGTACTCTAACTTTGGATTCCATGATATAAGATCTAAATTTATCATAGGAAAATACTATTGCAAAGAATTATTTTTCTACCATAGGATAGTTCTTTTGGGCCCCGTTTAAGGTGCGACTAGCATGATGAATGATATTAAGGTCATCACCATCATACTGAGAAAGAATTGCTCCTACAGCTTCACGACTAGCTTCGCAAAATAGCTCAAAAGGTTTGTTCCAATTAGGTGGTTTTATAATGGGAGCTTCAAGAAGGGCTTGTCTTAGTATGTTGAAAGAAGGACACTTTTCATCAGAATTAAAACGAACATCCTTTTGAAGAAGGTTAGTTAATGGTCTAGCAGTTTTCGGAAAAATTCTTAGCGAATCTTCTATAAAATCCTATATGACCTAAAAAGCTTCTTATACCTTTTACCTCGAGGAGGGGGTAACCTTTCTATTGCTTCAATCTTTTCCTTATCGACTTCTATGCCCTTACCTAAGACTTTGTGACCGAGTACTATGCCTTCTTGAACCATGAAATGACATTTCTCCCAATTCAAGACTAAGTTAGTGTCTTCACATCTCTGCAAAACTTTGTGAAGATTATGGAGACAATGATGAAAGGAAGTTCCATAAATAGAAAAATCGTCCATAATACTTTCAACATAATCAGCAAAAATAGTAGTCATGCATCTTTGAAAAGTGGCAGGAGCATTGCAAAGACCAAAAGGCATACGACGATAAGCATAAAGGCCATAAGGACAAATGAAGGTAGTTTTCAGTTGATCTTCAGGGTGCACAACAACTTGGGAAAACTGGAATAGTTGTCTAAGTAGCAAAAATGAGAATGCATAGCAAGCCTTTGTAAAGTTTGATCTATAAATGGTGAAGGGTAATGGTCTTTTCGAGTTTCCTTATTTAGTTTCCTATAGTCAATGCACATCCTGTGTCCAACAACAATCTTAGTAGATACCATTTCATTATGTTCATTTTCCACAACCGTAAACCCACCTTTCTTTGGAACACAATGAACAGGACTTACCCATTCACTCTCCTCCACATGAAAGATTACACCTGCATCCAATAAACGTATTATTTCTTTTCTTACCTCCTCTTTCATATGAGGTTTAAGACGTCACTGAAAGTCCGCGACCGGCTGAGCTCCTTCTTCCATGAATATTCTATGGGTGGCTATCAAGGTACTAATCCCCTTCAAGTCACTCATCAAATACCCAAGAGCATTTCGATGCATGTGCAGAACCTTCATAAGTTTTCCTCCTCTTTCTCTATGAGGTTAGGACTTACAATAACATGGAAATTATTTGTCTCATCAAGAAACCTATATTTTAGTTCCTAAGGTAGAGTTTTAAGAGTTGGAGGAGGAAGAGCCTCATCTCCTTTCCTTATAGGTTCTTCATATTTTTGATTAATCTCGCTATCCACCTCCAGTGTGGAGTCAAGATTGTTATCTATTTCAGTTTTTTCTAAGTCTTCAAGAATGTTATTATTGTTGACTAAACTTGCTAGATTATCATCTGGAGTCTCAATGACTATTGAGGCTAAGTTTATGATATTACCTTGTTCCTCACGTTCATACTCATCATCATCTAATTCTTCAATAGTTGTCTTATGGTCAAATTTGGAGAAATGAAAATCCATTTTCTCTTCACCAAACTTGAGAGACACAATTTGCTTCTTGTAGTTCATGTTTGCTCCTGCGGTATTTAGAAAATTTCTTCCAAAAATGATGGGACAATAAACGTCAGTGGGTATATCAATAAGCACGAAATCAATAGGATATTTGTAAGGTCCAATATAGATTGGTATGTCCCTAATTATTCCCATAGGGACTCTGAGGGTCTTATCTACAAGCATTATAGTCATATCCGTATCTTCCAATTCAGATGGAGCTAATTTGTTTTGAATTTTGAAATAAAAATTAAAAGGGATAATGTTAACGGCTATACCAATATCACAGAGACCATAATAGGAAGTTCCTCCAAAAGTGCAAGGGAGGATAGGCTTACCAACTTCTTTAGCTTTCACCTTTCCTTCAACAAATTGTGATGCTTCAGAATCTAGCTAAATCATGTTGCAATGTGCAAACATGGTTAAAATATCTTCCTTTATTGATGCCTATGCCTCTTGTACACACTCTTCTTCAGTTTTACTTATTTGTGTTTCCTCTTCTAGCTCCTTGATAAATAATTGTTCCTCTTTGCATTGATCCTCACGTTGCTGAGCCATCATATGTCTTCTGACCGTCCTTGGAAAAGGAAAGGGTTTAGCATATGGGGTTACCTCCCTTATTGGCCCGACAAGGGCCGTAAATATTGGATCTTATTCAACAACTGGCTCGGGTGGCGGAGTATAATGAAGCTAGTCCTTCTTTGGAGCTTCAATATGTTCTATAAAAGACTGAAGGATTTGCAAGGTAATATCATCATCAAGTTGCAGTTCATTAGCAGTTTCGTTTACCTTACCGGAGTCTTTATAAGCATTGAGACAATTATATTCAATTTATATACCTCCTTCGCCTCCTAAATCAAATCCCCATGTTTCTCTATTACGGCGAATTTGTTCTAAAAGTTTCCAAGCTTTTCTTATAGTTAACTCCATGAAAGAACCTCCTGAATTCGTGTCAAGCTCATGTTTAATTTCTTGATTAAGTCCTCCATAGAAAATATGCAAAACGTACCATTCTAGTAAATCATGATGGGTACATTTGTGAAGTAGAGACTTGTACCTTTTGTAGGCTCTTACCAAACCTTCACTTGGGAGGTTCTTGAAGTTTGTAATTATCGTCCTTACTTCAGCAGTTTTTACCTTGGAAAAGAACCGAGACACATATTCTCCTTTAAGTTTTTCCTAGGTATGAATTTTCTCAGCAGGGTAAATTCTATACCAAGCCAAAGCAGTGTTGGTTAGAGATTGGATAAACAGTTTAAGTTTCAATTCATCATCAGAATAGCCTCTCAATTTAAGAGTACAACATAGCTCAGTAAAATGCATTAAATGATTATAAGGATCCTCATCGGGATCATCTCCTGCAAAAGTTTTCTATTTAATAATAGCGATAAAACAAGGGTTGACCTCGTACTCTGGTTTGCTCCCACTCGGGAATTCTTTAAATAGTCCTCTATTGAATTTCCCGAGGTATTTAGTTGCATCGAGCTGATTAATCAGTCCGAGTGCAGTCATGGTGCTTACTTGAAACTAGTAAACAACTTTAGTAAAACAATGAGTAAAATAAGTAACTAAGAACAAAGGCCAAAAGCCCTTAGCTCCCCGGCAATGACGACAGAAAATAGCTTGATGACTGCAAGTGCACAGACCAATTGTAGCTAGTTTCAAAGTAAAGGTATCGAACCCACAAAGAGCTATTGGTTAAGGTCTTTATGCCCCTCGTTACTATCTATCAAAGAATACTTATAAGCTATCTTTGATCTCAAGTAAAGGGTGTTTGAAAGGTTTATGGTTATTTGCAGAAAATTAATTATAACAAGTAACAAGATTGTATGAAAGCGTGGTTGAACTCAATAGGGCTAAAACATTCTCGGGGATGTAGGATACACCACTAGCATAAAATTATTGTTACATGTAATCAAGACAACATACTCCTTGTGTCATGATATGTGTGGAGAGAGCCCCATAATAAGATGTTCACGACAAGGCTCATAGGAAGCCACTTTGTTGAGCCAAGTGTGAGGTCACCTCTAAATAACCACTACGATGTCTAAGAGAAATCACCCAAATAAACCACCGCAATTAAGGGTTTCCCCATGGATATCGTAATTAG
The DNA here is from genome assembly GCA_023614405.1 of Avena insularis. Classification (NCBI taxonomy): domain Eukaryota; kingdom Viridiplantae; phylum Streptophyta; class Magnoliopsida; order Poales; family Poaceae; genus Avena; species Avena insularis. Next base: position 255,221,554 of record CM042690.1, on the reverse strand, counting down.
CTTAGGGAGTCCCTCTTTTAATACCCCCTTGACGGTATAGGTTACGAGCCAGCGCCAATCTATCACGGGGCATTCCGGGTACGCTTCTAGGACACGTCCAAAGGGCTTCTCCCTCTCTTTAGTCCCGAAGGCAAATGATATGCGGCCGACTACACATATCATCTAAAGAGAGAGATCAAACACAAATCATAATTATATCATAGACAAGCAAGTCATACAGACACAAGAATAGATCATCTATATCAAAAGTTCATAATTATGCTAGGGTTTCTCCATCTTTCCAAGAACAAAGGAACTACTCACTCATGGAAGCAATCCACAACATCATCATAATCAAATGAATGGATTAAAGTACGGGGGTAGATCTAATGCAAACCACAATTGGATCTAGAATTACAAAGAGATCTAATAGATGAAAGATGGAGTAATGGTGGTGATGAATATGCAGCGGTTGATGATGAAGGGGATGATGCGTTGTCCTCCAATGATCCGTGGATCAGTAGGGATTTTACCCCGACCAGGTTCCTCCTTCATATCCCTCTCAGATGTAGTGTTTCGTAGTTTCTAGTGGCTATGAATGTCGGATCTTCCTCTTGTCTTCGCCAGAGAGAAGTATTTGACGAGGCGGTCGCGATGGCGCCTGGTACGGGCGGACGGTACGGCTAGGCTCCACTCGTACCAGTGGTCGTTAATCATGTTGATTCCTCCTCTGCGGTTTGTATTCTTCCAGGAGCGAAGGAAAATTCATAAAATGACTTTTATCACTTAGAAATATCATATAATTACACAATATGATAGATCTAATTGATATGTTCATATATGACTCCATGATTTGGGATCCTATTGAAACAAGAACAAAATAGCGCGCGTAGGCGTGGTGAAATACAAAAATCCCTATTCTATTTATGCAAAAACAAAAGATAAATATACTTCAATTTTGGACGCATCACATAGCAGTATGTGTCGTAGGAAGTGATGAATGAAGTGGCTAGCTGGTCCAACTCATGCATCTTGATCTGGTGGTATCCAGAATATGCATCCAAGAAACACAAAAGTTTCGAGCCAGCCGTCGAGTCAATGACTTGGTCAATGCGAGGCGAAGCAAACGGATCTTTTGGGGACACTTTGTTCAAGCCGGTATAGTCAACACGTACCCTTAAAACTTTGGTCTCCTTCTTGGGTAAGGGTACAGGATTAGCCACCCATTTAGTGTAGATCACTTCACGGACAAAATTATCCTTAAGTATCCTAGCTAGCTCCTTGCCAATGGCAGGCCATTTTTTGTCTACAAAGCATCATAGAGGTTGTTTCACCGGTTTTGCTTTAGGATTGATGTTTAATCTAGGCTTAGCAAGTTCCCTAGGAACACCTTTCTTGTCAGCAGGCTGCTAGGCAAAGATGTCCTTGTTCTCACGGAGGAACTCGACAAGCACACTTTCCTATTTGGGATCTAGCGTTGTCCCCATGGCGGTGGTCTTGGAGGCATCGCCTACCGACAAGTTCCACTTTCTTGGTTTCAATGGAAACCTTGAAGGCAAGTTTGAAATCAGAAATTTGTTTCTTCAAAGCCAGCATCTCCGAGGCATCGACCTGACTTTGGAAATCCTTGAATTCTTCTTTGTAGAGGATGCTTCAGCGTAGGTGGCTTCTCTAGCTCATAATCTTGCGTCTTCTTGAAGCTTCCATGGATGGTGATGATGCCCTTTGGGCTCGACATCTAGATATTGTTGTAGATGTGACACGGCCTGGCATGGCAAGCATGGAAGATGGCATGTCCAAAGATGACATGATGCATGCTCTTGAAAGGTACCACCTCAAAGGTCATGTTCTCTTGGCAGTAATTGTTGACACCGCCAAAAGCCACCGGGAGGGTAATGCTTCCAAGGGATTAAGCTTGCCGACCATGAACTATGTCATGGAACACGATGACTCTCCACCTTAGTTAGGTCTGAGACAAGTTCATCTTGTGCAGTGTATTGATGTATAGGATGTTGATGCTGCTTCCGTTATCCACAAGGCGCTTGGTGAATTCACAGTCATCAATCAATGGGTTGATGACCATGGCATACTGGTTTTCTTCTAGGATAAGCTCTGGATGATATTCTTTGTCCCATGTCATCGGAATATCTAACCATCTTACACTACAACACGGATCCTAGGCGCTGGCGCTTATAGACGTCGAGGCATAGCCTTAGTCAACGCGCTCGCGCGACAAAATATAGTTGCCAGGGATAACTGTGTTGGGGATTCTAAAACGGCGACAGATTTTTTGCCGCGGCACAACATGATTTGCAGAGCTAGATCTTCTTCCGTAGCAGGCGTTTATGCCACATACCATGTAGGGCGGCACTACTTAGGTGTCGTGGAAGTTGTGAGACTACAACACAATATGGTGCCCCCCAATGATGCTTCTAGGCATAGCAATTTAGCCAGCGGTTTCGATATTTAGGGTTCCCCTAATTTACACCAAATCACACATGATGCTTCCAAAAATCATAGCACAAATTTGAACATATAGCATAACAGAGTATCCAACACATACATCATAGCACTACAAAAGGCATCATAATCAGTTTTGACACATCCATCACACAAGGTTTGAAGAGAAGTTTAAGTGTAATCGACTACACACGGATTAACTCTATCTTCGACTAGCAGGGAACCCATCTTGTCCAGGGTAACAAGTGCTAGGATGAAGTGTTGATTGCTTGGTCTTCAATTGAGTCTGCGGCAAACTTCTGATGAACAAGGAATAAAAAGAACTAAAAATCACTTTGCTGCAAACAAGGAAATATGTATAGTACCATATATACTAGCTAAAAGACCAGACATACTTTTGTTTGATCACAGAATAGAAATAGGTCTATTTTTGGACCTAGGAGATCCTTCTACCTTTGTGGTCTACAAAGTTAATAGATACACATTTGTTCGGATATACACATTTGATAAATATGGCAACTGGGAGTCAATATTCACATACATCTGCAAATGGCCAAGCAATGTTGACGTTAAGAGCTTGGCCCAACTTCTTAACCTTTCCAACATGCCTAGGCAGTGGCAGATGCTTTTCCACTACAACATCAATCAGGATCACGTAGTAATCCCCTAACGATTATCCATCATCCCATAGTGCATTCTTGTCTGTGCAAGTTAACTTCCCAAATGCAACTGTCCTATAACTTGTCATGGATCGTAGACCCACTCTTTATTCAATCTATAGGAAGTTAATGTAGCATCAACAACATATCCATTCCTGACACGTAACATACGTATAGAAGACATATACCTGAGTTGCATAGTTAGTCGAACTCAAAGACTTGAGAAGATCCTCTTCATGGTGGTCCTTGGACTATAAAAGTGCAGAGGTCAACAATTGTAATGCATAACATGGTAATAGGAAGAAGTAAGTATTGAATTGTGCAATGATCACCTGTGACAAGCGCATGAAAACTAGAGGCCTAGAATGACCACCTCCTAATTTCTTATTCTTGGAACTATTTCCACCAACAGATGAATCTATAGCTCCCTTCGAAGCAACAGAAATAGTGTGGGGGTAAGTCTCGGCAGCATCTAGAGGGGTGGTTATAGCAGCATTTGGAGAAGTAGTTATAGCAGCATCTACATCATCTGGAGGTGCACCAGCAGCCCCACCACCATCTAGAGGTGTACCAGCAACATCACTAGCACCATCTGGAGTTAGCACTTCAGTATCACCAACTGGTCTAGTTAGCACATCATCAATAGGAGTCGACAATAAAGGAGTAGTAGGAGTTTGAATTCTTCTAGCATCTGCCACAGTACAAGCTAGCACCGAATGAGGAATAGCTTTAGCACTTCTGAGACTTGATGGGAGAGTAATTACAGCACCACGAGGAGTAGAACACAGTGAGGTGCCACTTTAGGAATTTTGATATCTATGGCATCAGAAAGTGCCACATCTGGGATAGGCTACATAGCTTGAGACATTCTTCGAAGAGGTGATTTCACACTAGCTTCTGGTCGCCTAGTGCTCTTCCCTGCTACGCAAGATTGGTTACCAAAAATTTCTTGACTATCCAACTTCTTCTAAATTGCATTTATTCTTTCCTCCCGGGCATCCAACCTGGCGATAAGGACAACATTCATCAACCTAAGCTTATAGTTCTCCTATGATATTTTTGTACACCTAGCAGATGTTCTTGCAATCTCAACCGCCTTGCGGGCATGAGGTAACAACCCCAATCCACGAACTTTGCCTCTTGTATCTTTTGGAAAGGCATGGGCATAATGGTCACCTTCTTCAATATCTTTGTACTTAAGTCCTGGATCAACTAGAAGTTCTCTTTGCATATTGGCCTAGCATATTGTTTGTACTAGCATTAGCACTAGCATTAACCATCACATATATAAATCATATGTTAGAAGATAGTGAATAATAACTTATAATATTTCTCTCAGCCACTTCATCAAAAGGTACGTTGTCTTTGGTCGTCTGTGTGTGTGGCTCTGTATAGTTCAGCTCTTGTAATTGGACGCTTATGAACTTTCTCCTAATCAAAGATGCATACATTCAAATATAGGATATGAAGCAAATATAATGGATACCAAGTATAAATAGACAACTTAGATGCTACTCACCCCTATGTACCTCACCCTGGCAAAACTCCTTGATCTAGAAGTATGACGAGCATTTCTTTGATTAGCACGATTTTCAGCATTATTCAAGCTTTCTCCTTGGCGGAATCCAAGCTCCAATACTCACACAACACCGCCCAATCGGTGTGTGAATTCTATCTCCACAACCATTTGCAACGTTCTCCTCAAAAGTCAAGGAAAGTCTGTAATACATCTTCTTCAACATGCTTTTGAAACCACGCCATTTCTTTCTAGCTGACATCATTACCCAATCTTTACACAAAGGATCAATATCGAAATATTTCTACATTTCGAGAAGCATGTGTCAGGATAATAAGACTGATATAAAATGGCAAGAAGGGTTAACAGGTAAAAGTTGTGATTATGTTTAGTACGTCCCACAACTTCTGCTTCTGATCAGCTTTCCTCTAGTCTGTAAACCTAAAGGATATGCCACCTTTTTTTTGTCAGGTAGGCAATGTAGTAAGAAAAGTTGGATGTAGAAAGCCCACAAGGCTGGCCTAGTTTGTTGAATTTGATGAAAATTTTGAACCTCCCATTACTCCTTGTTATTGACCTCATCTTTGTAGGACCCCTCATGTTCCTCCCATTCATCACTCGCACTGCATGTATCAAGGCTGCAGGCATGTAACTCATGGTAGGAAGCTATGTTATGTGCACTAAAATTCAGCTAGCAGTATGACTATAACTTAGCTATCACTATTACTAAAATTCAGTTAGCACTATGACTAAAATTTAGTTAGCACGATGACAAAAATTCAGCAAGCACTATGACTAAAATTTAGTTAGCACTACCGTGGACTAAAATTCAGCTAGCATTATGACTAAATTCAGTTAGCACTACCGTGGACAAAAATTCAGTTAGCACTACTATGGACTAAACTTCAGATTGCACAATATACCTTTGTTTTCCTCTTTGTCTATGTCTTCCCATGCCTCTTCCTCTTCATCTTCCTCATTATTAGTGGCACTTGCATCCCCGTTGTTGTCATCATCGGTCATATCCTCTTGTTATTCTTCCTCTGCCTTTTCATCCTCTTCTGCATGTCCCTGGCCTTCCTGAATCAAAGGATCTTCACATTCATCCTCGGGATCATCTAGCGCGGCAGGCTATAAGTGAAATTTAAGAGTAATGAGAAGTGGCTAAAGTAGAATTTATGGGTAAATCAGTAATAGTAGAACTACAACTAGGCAAGTATACACACCTCATCTATAACATTGTTCTATCTAGGAATAACTGGATCTTCGTGAGAGGGTGGCCGTATAAGGAAACTGTGTGCAAAGTTCCTTTCCATGATTCTTTCATTGTTCGCTTCTATGGTTTCCAATCTTCGCTTTTCATATTCTGATATTACAGCCGGGGCTTCTTCCTGCTATGAAGAAGCCCTTGTCTTCCCTCGTTGTGCCATCTATCGGATGTCAAAATGATGGGAATAGAGTCATGTCCAATGCACAGATGGAGGTAGTAAACACAAGTGGGACGGTGGAAACAAAGCAGAGTACGCGCGAAAGACTAACCACAATGACCTAGGCAACATCAGTGATGCATGGTGGAGGGGAGGATGCCGACGGTAAGGGCAGCAGGGTGCGGCGGAAGGGAGTCACTTCAGGCCATCGTTGACCGGTCTCGTCAGCGTAATCAGTGGGTGGTCTCTAGAGTCGAGGGTTTCGTGTGTAGAGGGGATTGGGGATTTTGGAAAGGGGAAAGGGAAATATTTGCCTAAGGAGGGTTGTGGCAGTCTAATTTCAGGCGGGACCATTCGTAATCTAAGTGGGACGAGCGAAAAGAGGGGAGGCAAAAGGAAAATCAATTGTGGGACTCGGTAAATGTGGATTGCAGTGCATATAGGCGCCACGACTCACGCGTCAGCGGTGAAAAAACAGTTGTCGTGACAAAATGGTGCCGCGACTACCCATTCACCAGGCATCCAACTATTGCATGTACTTTTCGTTTGTGTTGCCCCAAGAATCTGCAGGGTATGGGGGGTATTTAGTAGTGTTACATACTGGGAACCTTGGGGAGGGTAGCAAGCAGTATCCCCGGGGAGGTTTTATGCACTTTGACTATTGGAGTGCCAAAGAAAGTATGTTAAACAGGACTTTTCTTCTCAAATGGAGTTTTTCTTTTACCTCCGACATCGCCCTTATCAGCGGGTTTTGGTTCAGCATCCTCGTCCATGTCATCTGAATCCTTGGAATCCTTGTCCTCCTTATTATTTTTGCCTTTTTGCATGAGGTTTATTCTTCCGGATTTGCTTGTAGCTAGACTCTGGATCCTCCTTGAGGTCATGGAAAAACTTGCAATTGTGATTAATGTGGGTGGATTTGTCGTTTGCATCGAGATGGATATAACATGACATATCCCGGTATTCCTCATATGACTGGGGAATGTGAGGCATAGTAGGCGTAGTTTCACTACAACACTACTGCCCACGACTATCCCCCCGGCCACGTCCATGATGTCTGTCATCGCCTCTGCTAGCAAACGTCATGGCGACCATGTCGGTGGCTAGTTTTTCTTCAAGCAGGTTTTCCGGTTATTGTTATTGTTCTTCTTAGCTTGGTTGGGAGTGGCCACTGCAAGTAGAGCACAACGAGCATCATCATTGATAGCTACGAATTCGCTAGCAGTTGTGATCATCGAGTTGAGATCAAGCTCACCCTTGTCTTGGATGTGCTTCATTATATGCCGGAGCAGTGATCCCCTTTCCATGTCGTTGATGAAGGCAGCCATAGCGTTTTGATCATGTACTCCCGAGCGGCAATTCTTCATGTCGAGCCAACGGGATAGATAGTTCTAGGATGTTTCATCCTTTTCTTGTACACACCGTTGTAAGTGTCCAATGGTACATGGATGTTTGTACATACCCTCAAAATTCTTAATGAAATGCTTCATGCATGTCCAACCAATTGCAGTTGGATTTTTCTGGCAAGTCGTCAATCCATTGGTGGGCCATGCTGGTGAGCACAAGTGCAAGGTATCTTACAACTATGTTGGGATTTCCCCCTTCAATTATGATCGCTTCGTAGTAGTCCTGCAACCACGTAACTGGTCGGGCAGTGTCGTCGTAGGCCTTGATAGTTTTGTTGATCCGGACTCCCATAGAGTAATCTGTTGCTTAGATAATTGTTCAAAGATTCATGGCCCTAGGTAGGGTTCATCCCGGGCTTCATGGATACTATCGAGGCGATCCCATGCATTGTATGGTGATAGTTGTTTTCCTTGCTGATTGTCGCCATGAGGTGGAGAGTTGCGCTGTGGGCGGTGAGACCCGCGGGAACCTCTACCATGGTGACTGCTTGGGGCCGAAGGTGGCGGAGGTGGTGGAGGATTAGTCTTCTTTGTTTCTCCGATGTGGGATCCTCCATTCCTATCATTGTTGCTTGGTGGTCGTGGAGCTTGCTTCTTGATGGTTATTGCTCCTTCATTCGTCATTGGCGCTGTGGTCACTGCCATGGTGCCCCTATTGTGCTCCATTATCATGGATGATGATGCCACCCTGAGAGTGTCTCGGAGGTGGCATGCTAGTGCGGTGACATGGTTGCTCCTCCTCGTATTGGAGGGAATGTCATGGGGGTATCGGGGACCGAGTGCATGGATCCTTTCCACCATGATCGTAGGAGATAAGGATTACATTAGTCATGTTCAGGGAATCTCAACATCTTCGCTCCGTAGAACCCATCCATGATCCGACATCTTGAGGCAGGTTGCGAATATGTTGTGTTGGAGACATGGCCCTGCGTTTATTGTGGGTGATAGACTGGCACAGTTCTGGGTTGGTGTCGAGCCTTTGAGAGGTGGGCTTTTCTTGTTTCTTAATAGCCTTGGCAACTAGATCATAGCATGTTCCACTGTAGTGGGCAATATATCTTGTTCTAGCAATTTTGGGCGACAACTATGTTCAGGACGGTCGTTGGCATGACCTGCTTTCCAGGCTTATCATAATAAGGGGTAGCTATCGGTTTATCTGCCCTTGCCTAAGCCCATCATAGGTTTCTCTTGACCCCTGGATCTTGGACAATGTGAGTTGGAATGTGTACCCATCATAGGTTTCTCTTGACCCCTGGATCTTGGACAATGTGAGTTGGAATGTGTACTGCCTTTTCCTTAGCAAGTAGCTTCTTATACTCTATTTCCAATGCTTTTGTTGCCTTCAGGGTATCCTTCACCATTTGGGAGATCTTTGTTGAGCTTAGAGCTCTGCTTCGTGATGTATTTGGCTTCTACAAGGAATTCTTTGCACTTCTCATCAAGCTTAGTAACACTTTGTATATGGTTTAGAGTTACTGGCTCCGTGAGGGCTTATCTGTAGATAACCTTATTAGCAGGAGTAACAAAGGGTTTGCCCGCCTTCAAACTTGATGGCGGTGGTAGAGGAGGGTGCATGTTTGATTGATTGGTGCCTCCGGGTCTAGCATCTAGTTCATGCGCTTGCTGTTGAGGTAAAGTCAGAGGGGGCATGGCCTTGGCTGCCTCTATGGGATCCGCAACATCCTTACATGCGGTCGCGACCCTCCCAGCATCGTCTTCCGCTAGCGGAGATGCACTGGATCCCGCGTCTTCTTCCACCATGTTCTCAATTGCAACATAGACCTAATGAGAAGTATGAGCTTGGTTCTTGCATTCCACAAATTCGAGGTCCTCCTCCATCTCCTTCATGGCAGCTTCAAGTTCTTCTGAGTTGGCAGGATCACTTCCGAGATCCGCATCACTGATGTCGGCGTAGAGCGCGTCTAGGATTGATTCAGATTCATCGTTGGTTGGTATGTAGGTAGAACCAGAACTTGAAGCAATGTAGCCAATAAAGTGGTTGTTGCCGGCAATGGCGTTGGAAAATCCTGGCTCGACCGCATCAGTAGTGGCAAAATTGTTAACAATCTCGATCACCTAGTAGAAGCTGAGGTTCCTAAGGCCTCCGGGCGCCTTAGATTATGCTAGAGTAATGTGCCCTTCGTGAATCCTTCGACAAAACAGAACACAACGGTCTGCTCGAAGATTCCCTCAATGGATTTTCTTGACCTAAGACATCTGGCTAGGTACTCACCCTAGGGTTTCGTTTGGCTTCTGGATGTAGTGTGATAGATCTAAGTCGCTAAGAATACCGACGAAGTGCAACCTCTACTTCTCTAACACCTAGATAAGCCAGGCGGATCCGATTTGGTATTCCACCATTATATCATGCATAGGGGCAGTTTGGGTGGGCCTAGAATTTTCTAGATATAAGCTGGCAAACTTTGAAGAGAGATCCAAGCCTAATCATTCTTTATCGATCGTATCTATCCTAGAGGCAGCCTGTGCGGGTCTTGACGCTTGTCTGGCTTCCTGGAAGTTGGACCCTGAGCCGGTTTCATCGATGAAGATGTGGATGTCCTCGATCGGGAAAATGGATCAGCGGGTGAGGTTTGTCTTCATAGGGATATAGAACTCGTCCAAAGGGACGATCAGAACATTGTTAGAGAAGAGAATACGGCCAACCACGACAGTGTCACCAATTCCCGCAAAGATATTGGTCCTCTCCTGGTGTAGAGCTCGAAGTGCCTCTTGCCCTATGGAGGGGTCCTCACAGTGTGTTGAGAGAGAGGTGGAGTAATGAGGTGAGTTGGCGGGTACGAGGTAACACAGTTTACCCATGTTAAGATCCCACGGCGGTGGTAGAATCCTACTCCTGCTTCCAATCACTATAATGGCAATACGCCAAGTTATAGAGATCATAGGGTTTGCTATGCGAGGTTGTCTTGTGTCCTAAAGGCCCCCGTAGGTCTGACTTATAAAGACACTAAACCTAGTGTTATAGGGTAAAGTCCATACCGGATATGTTACAGAGTCCTACATTAATACTAACTAGTCTTGGTGTGTTGTACTCTAAGGCTTCGGCTTCATGTATGTCGGTGTCATAGCCTCCCTGTTATTCTGGCATGGTCCTCCCTTTTGGATCCTTCTAACTAGGCCGCCCAGTAGGCCATGGGTTGTTCTACCACTATGTGAAGGGGTTCATAGAAGAAAACACAATTTTTTCCTAACTAGAACGCATCGAAAGCCCAAGATCTATCTACTAGTTAATGCAGTAACATGATAAGGTTTCGAATGCATACCCTTATAGATCGAAATGTGGTTAATGTCCTACGGGAAATGTGGATGAAGTATTCATACTCTCCCAACCTCAAGATCATGAAGCTCCTCGCTCGTCTCCTCCCAGTCCTTGCATGATAGCCCAGCGCCATAAGTGGCAGTGCTATCAGAGGTATCACACATGTATGGTGTCTGACGATGACTCCATTCTCCCTGATCCAGTCGGGATGCAGAAGTAGACCCTCTAGAACTAGGATCCAGCAGCGCGATGGTGTGCCGGTGGTGTCGACTCTCTCGTGTGCAGTTCTTTGTGGAACCGCACTTGTGAGAATGAACTGAGAAAGAGGGGGAAATTCCCTAAGGAAAATAGCCTTAGAAAATTCCCCTTTTGTGTGTATTTTTTCCTCCATATAGACCTTTTTATATAGGGGAAAAAGGGGTACACCCTTCTTTCAAGTCCTCATGTGGGACTAAAAGAAAAGTCAAAAGGAGAGGAGCAGCCGGCCGGCAACCAGGGGTGGCTGGGTGGGCCCCGGCACTCGCTAGCCCATGGCCTAGATGAGTGAGGCAGTGGCCCGAGTGGTCCGGTCTGCCCCCACACCCGCACGCGTAGCCAACCCAGCTAGGAAGCAGCAGCGGCGATGGCCACCAGCGCGCCTGCCCACGCCCGCCCGCATCCGCCCGTGTGGGCCGGTGCCACGACCTGCTAATGGCGGTGGATACCACCAGCCTGCACATGATCAAGATGCATCCGCCTCCCTCATGGGGCTCAACAGCCCAATCAGAAGCTGTGAGCTGCCCAATTGGGGTGGATTCCCTTTGGGCTATTTCCCTCCGGGATTTGGTCCATTGCAGAAACTTGCCCATAAATAATAATTTAAACATTTATTTAATATATATTAATTCACAATTAACATATATAAATGCATATTTAAATCTCTATTAATCTGAAACATCTTTCGGTCTTTTCCTTCTTCTGAACATCTTCAGATCCTCTTTGGAACTATTTCGATAACCCTTTTCTTGGAACTGTTCTGATCTCTCTTTCTCATCGGTGATCCCTTCGCTTCCATAGCGATCTCTGAAGATCGCGAGACCCTTAAGTGTGTTACCCTACGATTCGGGAATGGCACAGACATGATCGAGATCTCTCTCCAATCAAATATCAATAGTGGGACCGGGATGTCCATAATGACCCCCATGCATTCCACGAAACTCTATCGTGTTCGAACCATAAACTCAGTGTCCTATTCCCTTTATCTCTTCGATAAATGACTTGTCTGAGATATGATCTTTAGTATCTGCATACTAATCTCGTTACCGACAAGTCTACTTAACTCATTTATTGTGATATTGTATCCCCATGACCTAGTCATACGCTGCAGCTTATTGGATGCAATCTCACCGAGTGGGCCCAATGTATCTTCCCATCACGCAGGTGGACAAATCCTGATCTTGATACACAAGCATCAACTATTCCTTTGGAATACCCAATACACACTTTTATAGTCACCCAGTTATGGACATGACGGTTGGTGTGATCAAAGCATCCTCCAGAGACAGTGATTAATATGATCTCATGGTCTAAGGAGAAGGTCACTTCGTTTCTAACTATTACAACGATGAACCATGTGACTAGATCATGTTGTAATACTTATGTTGGTAGTGTCCATCAAATCATTCCTAAATGATATGACTTTGTTGTCAACTGGCATAAATGCTCCATGATCAGGAAACCTTGATCATTGGCTGCCTAACGAACTAGTTGAATAGAGGCTACTAGGGACCTAGTTTGTTTGCATACCTGATACGTTGCTAACGTATCTATAATTTTTGATGTTCCGTGCTTGGTTTATATCTACTTTCTTATGTTTTGTCCACACTTTGGAGTATTTTTATACACTTCCTTGGACTAACCTATTAACAAGATGCCATAGTGCCAGCTGCCTGTTTTTTGCTATTTTTGGTTCCAGGAAAGTCAGAAAATGAATATTCTCGGAATTGGACGGGACAAAAGCCAAGTCAATATTTCACCGAGGGGGACACGGAGCCAGAATACGATACGGAGAGGGGCCAAGGGCCGCCCAGACCACTTGGCTGCGCGGCCAATCCTGGCCCACGCTAGGGGGTGGTGTGGCCGCCTAGGGCACCCCCTCGGCCTCCCCTTTCGCCTATATATTGCCTCCGATACAGAAACCCTAAGTACCCGATCAAAAATTCCACGAAAGAGTCTATAGCCGCCATCATCTCCATCCCTAGATCAGGAGGGATCTGAAGCTCTTCCCAGCACCCTGTTGGAGGGGAGAATTCACCCTAGAGGCCTTCTTCATCACCATGCAAGCCTCCAGTGTGATGCGTGAGTAGTTCATCCTTGGACTACGGGTCCATGTAGTAGTTAGATGGTTGGTTCTTCTCCTTTGTGCTACCATGTTTAGATCTTGTGAGCTCCTTTCATGATCAAGATCATCTATTTGTAATCATACATGTTGTGTTTGCGGGGATCCGATGGATATTGAGATGCTATTTCAGATTGATTATTGATTATATCATGTCTTTGTTATTTGTGATCTTGCATGCTCTCCGTTGTTAGTAGTTATCTTGGCCGAGTAGATGCTAACAACTCCAAGAGGGAGTATTTATGCTCGATAGTGGGTTCATGCCTCTAGTAATCTAGGGAAGTGACAGAAATCTCTAAGGTACTAGATGTGTTGTTTTTACTAGGGAGAAAACAACAATCCTTTATTCATAGAACAATCGTATTGTTTACTTTACACGCAATGCTTAATGCAATTATCTGTTGCTTGCAACTTAATACTGGAGGGGGTTCGGATGATAACCTGAAGGTGGATTAGTAGTCATAGATGTAGTTGGATTACGGTCTATGTATAATGTTGAAATGCCCAATCAAATCTCATAGGAGTCAAGATGATTAGTATATGCATGTATGCTTTCTTGATGTTTGTCAATTGCCCCGCTGTAATTTGTTCACCCAACATGTCATCTATCTTAAGGAGAATCACCACTAGTGAACTATGGACTGCGGTCCTTTCTTTTACCATCAATCTACAACTGTTTACTATTTTCTGTTTACTTTCTGCAAGCTATTACTTTCTTCCTATTGAATGCAATGCTTCTTGTCCTATTACTTTGGGAAGACCTTTTCTTAGAACTGTTGGTGCCATTATTGATATGAAAGAAGGCACCATTAAATATCAACTCCCATTCAAGAAAGGTATAGAACACTTCCCTAAGAATATAGATAAGATTCCTTTTGCCTCTCCTATGAAAACAAAATTTGCTCTTAATGCTTCTTCATTTGAGAATACTTGATTCTTTTGCTTGCTTCTTATGCCTAACTTAAAGGTGTTAAAGAAAAGTACTTATTGGGAGATAACCCAAAAGTTTTAGATGAGTCTTGGAAGTTATTACCTCTGTAATAACCGCTCCTTATCCTTTTTATTTGCTTTTTGTGCCAAGAGTAACCTCTAATGAGAGAGATGTAATGCTTGGGAAAGTTGCTGTCCTCAAACAGATTTTTATGCTTCGCTCCAAAATTCGTGTAAAATATCTGTATGCAGTTTTGAGGTGTGAATTTTTTTGATTCTGCCCCAGGTTGTTATCTAAGTTTCGTTAGTTCAACACTTTTCGATTTGAGAAACAAAAGGTCTTCGAAAAAATTGGTTTCTACCTGCTGGTCTGTTTTGACAAATTTCTACCATTATTTGCATTTGCTTCTTGTTGATTCCTTTTTGGGTTCTCTTTGGGGAATTGAGCTTTTTGAGGGAAGTGCTATAGTAGCTTGTGTTTTAAGGGATGTTTTATTGGTGTTGAAACCGAACCTAAAGACTTATTATCTTAAGAACACTAATGTTGCTAATAAAGATTGTGTGAAGTTTTATATGAAGGAAAAAATTTAGGTGTATGGAGAGAATGATGTAATGAGATGAAGAATGGACTAAAGCTCAAGCTTGGGGATGCCACGCGTGTCACCCCAAAAAATATCCAAGAAGTACAAGAGTCAAAGCTTGGGTATGCCCAAGGCATCCCCTTCTTCATCAATAAAAATCCCAGGTTCTTCCAAACACTTCATTTTTATTGTTTCATGCACAGTTGTGTTGTTCTGGGAGCGCATTTGCTTTTGTTTTAGTTTTCGTTTGCTTGATTTGCGTAGCTTGCTTGAATAAATTAGTTGGACCCCCTCATTCATACATTAGATTTCAAATAAGTTTGGTTTGGATTGGAAAAGAGTAGGAAAAGTTCATGCTTAAGTGGTAAAGAGAGCTTGTTTTCGACTGTGGCCTATGCTTTGTCATGTCATGCTTGATATTGTTTTGGCTTTATTCTTAGTGATTTTTTCTGTAGCATGACATGTTATAAACAATTGAGATAGCTTAATGTGCCTTGAAAGAATCATGCGTTGTTTTAGCATATTAAAGCATAGTATTGTGGTATTCTCCTTTGATGCTTTATTTGGGTTAACTTGGCGCATGCTCACACCATGTTATGACTATCCCAAGTAACCATAGCCTTTATGATCCTTTAGTTTTTGGCTTGTAATATCACTTTATGCTTTAATTAATGATGTCTTTGTCGCTTTGCATGATTATGACCATTATTGCTCTCTGAGTTGGTCGCTCCCAGTCTTTTGCTAGCCTCCATAACCAAGTATGAGTTCCGCTCATGCATCCAACTCCAAATAAAACCAAGTTATTCCAAAGAGTCCACCATACCTACCTATTAGCATTTGATATTCCAAGTATATTCATGTTTTTATCTACCTTCCTAATTAAACTTGTTATGAGAAAACTAGTGATTAAAGCTCTCACGAACTTGATGGCACACTTTAATTTTCTTGCCCCTAATAAACTTGAACCATTGTGTCATATATGTTGTATATGCTTGCACTTATATGTTGGGATTAGTAGAACCATGCTGTCATGGGGAACGCTTTCAACATTGCACTTGTACATTGTACCTAGTTGATATCAGGATCTTTTGTCTATGGATGTCGTCGGTGTGAAATGAAAGGGGAGTTTGTAAGTCCATGGACTTATGTATGTGTGTTAGAGAAACGCCTAGGCCGCCGGTCTAATCCATGCCTAATCATGGTGGAAACCTGCAGCGTAACCATAATGAGCAATCTATGAAGCATTCTTCTTATAAAAAAAGAGATACAGATTTAGAAAAAGAGAAAAAGAGAAAAAAAAGAGATGAGAAAAGAGGAAAGAGAGAAAAAAGCACCATTTTCCCATGGTAAATAAGAAGATTGCTGAGATGCTCGTTGTCTGCTTGCCTTGTCATTTTGATATGGGGATTCTTTCGTATCATCGGGCAAGGGGTACCCCGTTGGCGGTTCTCTATGATACACATGTACTTACTATACAAGAACTTACCAGTAACTAAACTTGTGTAGCATGAGGAGCGGTCCTCGTATTCAAGGGACATGAGATTTCCAACTTATACTTTGTCAAGCATATACTCCATAGTTTGTTCACTTTAACCTTAATCACTTCAAGATGCTTATGATAGGGGCAATGATAGCTGAAAGCTAACAAGTACCATAATTTTTGGAAGCTCTTTATGAGACTTGAATCCCTGCTTCCTTCTATGAAGGCCTTTCTTCCACTTTTATATTGAGTCTCCACCTTCTATCTTTATGCACCAATTAAGAGAGCACAGTTGTCATTCTTAGTTTAATGTGCATTGTCCCAAGACTTGTTGATTGATGCATAACTTTGATATTGCTTGTTCTTAAACTATTTGTATCTAGTCACCCTTATAAACTTTGAAGGTGTCCTATGCAATTATGATTTGCTACATTATGAGGAACAAGCCGAATGCCACTATGCTATGTTTTCTTTATGTGAAACAAACAAACATCTTGCAAAACATTGTTATTCATGAATCTTTTGTTTGTACCTTTTCATGATACAACATAGTTGCTATGTCTTATTGTTAGAACTTTATCTTTCATGCTATGTTGAAGTACTATGATCCCAGCTATCAATGTTTTACAAATACTTTGATCAAGTCTATGATGGTGCATGTCACCTCAAAAATTATTCTTTCTTTTTATCACTTACCTACTCGAGGACGAGCATGAGTTAAGCTTGGGGATGTTGATACGTTGCTAACGTATCTATAATTTTTGATGTTCCATGCTTGGTTTATATCTACTATCTTATGTTTTATCCACACTTTGGAGTATTTTTATACACTTTCTTGGACTAACCTATTAACAAGATGTCATAGTGCCAGCTGCCTGTTTTCTGCTGTTTTTTGTTCCAGGAAAGTCAGAAAATGAATATTCTCGGAATTGGACGGGACAAAAGCCAAAGTCAATATTTCACCGAGGGGGACACAGAGCCAGAATACGAGACGGAGAGGGGCCAGGGGCCGCCCACACCACCTGGCCACGCGGCCAGGCCTGGCCCGCGCCAGGGGGTGGTGTGGCCGCCTAGGGCACCCCCTCGGCCTCCCCTTTCGCCTATATATTGCCTCCGATACAGAAAC
The DNA here is from genome assembly GCA_023614405.1 of Avena insularis. Lineage (NCBI taxonomy): Eukaryota > Viridiplantae > Streptophyta > Magnoliopsida > Poales > Poaceae > Avena > Avena insularis. The sequence continues at coordinate 255,204,336 of CM042690.1, read as the reverse complement.
CCTAAGTACCCGATCAAAAATTCCATGAAAGAGTCTGTAGCTGCCATCATCTCCATCCCTAGATCAGGAGGGATCTGAAGCTCTTCCCGGCACCCTGTTGGAGGGGAGAATTCACCCTGGAGGCCTTCTTCATCACCATGCAAGCCTCCGGTGTGATGCGTGAGTAGTTCATCCTTGGACTACGGGTCCATGTAGTAGCTAGATGGTTGGTTCTTCTCCTTTGTGCTACCATGTTTAGATCTTGTGAGCTCCTTTCATGATCAAGATCATCTATTTGTAATCATACATGTTGTGTTTGTGGGGATCCGATGGATATTGAGATGCTATTTCAGATTGATTATTGATTATATCATGTCTTTGTTATTTGTGATCTTACATGCTCTCTGTTGTTAGTAGATATCTTGGCCGAGTAGATGCTAGCAACTCCAAGAGGGAGTATTTATGCTCGATACTGGGTTCATGCCTCTAGTAATATGGGGAAGTGATAGAAATCTCTAAGGTACTAGATGTGTTGTTGCTACTAGGGAGAAAACAACAATCCTTTGTTCATAGAACAATCGTATTATTTACTTTACACGTAATGCTTAATGCAATTATCTGTTGCTTGCAACTTAATACTGGAGGGGGTTCGGATGATAACCTGAAGGTGGATTATTAGTCATAGATGCAGTTGGATTACGGTCTATGTATAATGTTGTAATGCCCAATCAAATCTCATAGGAGTCAAGATGATTAGTATATGCATGTATGCTTTCTCGATGTTTGTCAATTGCCCCGTTGTAATTTGTTCACCCAACATGTCATCTATCTTAAGGAGAATCACCACTAGTGAACTATGGACCCCTGGTCCTTTCTTTTACCATCAATCTACAAATGTTTACTCTTTTCTTTTTACTTTCGGCAAGCTATTACTTTCTTCCACACAATACATTTAATCCTTTGTTTTTAGCAAAACCGGTGAGATTGACAACCTCACTATAAGTTGGGGACAAAGTTCTGTGGTTGTGTTGTGTAGGATTCCAAGTTGGAAACAACACCTTGGAGGTGTTTCCTTGCTCCTACTAGTTCGATAACCTTGGTTTCACAGCTGAGGGAAAATTTGCTATTGTGCTCATCATACCTTCCTCTTGGTGTTCCCAACAAGCTCATCGTATATTGAGCCAACAAGCATCTTTCTAGCACCGTGGATTGAAGGAACAAGCACCCACGTCAACCATGAGCCAGCACGCACTTCTGTGGTAGCATCGCCTCAGCACCGTGTACCATGAAGAACAGAGTATAGCCCATGGCGCTGTTTGGAGTTGTGTGTAGGCTCCAAAGTAAGGATTGCAGCTCGTCTGGCCAGCATCCGACGGCTTGTTTGAGTGGCCGAAGGAGTCGTTTCTTGATTCCACCACAGACGAGGCCATTGGCCTTTTCGACTTGACCGTTACTTTGCGGGTGAGCCACTGAGGCGTAGCTTATGTTGATTCCCAGGTTTTCACAGAATTCCTGGAACTCCTTAGAGTTGAAGTTTGTCCCATTGTCCGTCATGATTCTATATGGCACTCTAAAGCGGTAGACAATGGACTCAAAGAACTTGACAGCGCTGGCTCCTGATTGATTCATCACCGGCATGGCCTCGATCCACTTGGTGAATTTGTCGACTGCGACCAAGAGGTAGACGTAACCTCCTCGCGAGGATTTTGGGAGCTTGCCGACCATGTCGAGTCCCCATTGCACGAAGGGCCAAGCTAATGGTATTGGCCGGAGTTCTGTGCTAGGTGCATGTGGTTTGTCTACGAATCATTGGCAAGCGTTGCAGCACTAGACGATGTCCTTGGTGTCGCGCATGGCCGTGGGCCAGTAGAATCCAGCTCGTAGAGCTTTGGCGACAAGGGCACGACTGCCAGCATGGTGCCCGCAAGTGCCTTCATGGATGTCGAGGAGGACGGCCCTTCCGTCCCCATTGGAGACGCACCATTGAAGTCTCATGTGATGCTACGCTTGTACAGTTCGCCATTGATGAGGGCGAATGCCTTGGATCATCACGCGATGTGTCGTGCATCAGTCGGGTCATCTGGTAGCCTCTTGCTGAGTAGGCATGTGATGTAAGGTTGTGTCCAAGATGGCTCAATCATCATGACCCCCATTGGTCCTTTGAGTCCCGTATCGAGCTCCATGTCGTCGAGTGCCAGTGGCTCGTTGGGTGGCGTATCCCCCGAGTCCGTTGACGTCCTTTCTTTCTTCTTTGGAGCCTTTGGTTTGATGGAGCGCTCGCAGATGGTCGAGGAATACCCCAGGTGGTATGGGGGCGTAGGTGGAGCCAATGTTGGCGAGTAGATCCGCCTCTTTGTTGCTTTCGCGGCCTACGTGTCGCATCTCGCAGCCGTCGAAGTCCCCTTCGAGTGTGTCGTAGAGATCGTGATAGGCGATCATGTTGTCGCTCAGTGCGTCGCACTCGTGCATCATTTGTTTGACCACCAGCTTGGAGTCCCGTAGATGATGAGTCTCCTGGCGCCGCAGGCTTTCGCCATCCGCATCCCATGGATCAAGGCTTCGTATTCGGCTTCATTATTGGAGGCGGTGAACTGCATCGCAGAATATATTTCATCTCGTCTCCTTGGGGCGATGTCACTATGACACCTGCGCCAGCTCCGTCCTTTTGCTTGGATCCGTCGAAGTGCATTGTCCAAAGATAGGACATGTCTGGCTTGTCGGTGAGCTAGTTCTCCCTCCAGTGCACGAGGAAATCCGGGAGAACTTGCGACTTAATCGTGTCGCGCTTCTCATATGTGATGTCTCGTGGAGACAGTTCGATTCCCCAGAGCGCGACTCGTCCGGTGGCGTCAGGATTATTGAGTATATGCCCGAGCAGGGCGTCGTTTACCACCACGATTGGGTGCTCCTGGAAGTAGTGGCGCAGTCGCCTGGCTGTCATGAAGATACCATATGCTAGCTTCTGGTAGTGCGGGTACCGCTACTTTGTTGGCGTGAGCACCTCGCTGAGGTAGTATATTGGGCGTTGGACCCCGTGGACCTTATTTTCTTTGGCTCGTTCCACCACGAGCACCGTGCTGACCACCTGGTTGGTGGCGAAGATGTAGAGCAGCAGTGGTTCCTTTTCACAAGGCGTCACCAGTACTGGTGAGGTGGATAGTAGACGCTTGAGATCTTCAAATGCTTATTGTGCCTCGTCTGTCCACTCGAACTTGTCAGCTTTGCGGAGAAGTTGGTAGAAGGGCAGTGCCTTTTCGCCCATTCGACTGATGAATCAACTGAGCGCCGCGATTCGCCCAGCCAGCTGCTGGACGCCTTTTACGTTCTTCGGCCAATATGGCCTTTATTTTCTTCGAGTTTACCTCGATCCCTCTCGCAGAGATGAGATGCCCGAGTAATTTCCCAGATGGCACGCCGAAGGCGCATTTGTCCAGATTGAGCTTGATCCGGTAGCGGTCGAGGTTAGTGAAGGTCTCGCGGAGATCGTCGATTAGCATGGCTTCCTCTTTGGTTTTGATGACGATGTCGTCAATGTAGACTTGGATATTGCGACCAAGTTGGTTCTTGAGGCAAGCCTGCATGCACCGCTGATAGGTGGCTCCTGCGTTTTTTAGCCCGAAGGGCATCGTGTTGTAGCAGAACACACCAAAAGGCGTCGTAAACGTTGTTTTCTCCTGGTCTTCCTCCTTCATTCGAATCTGATTGTAGCCTGAGTAGGCATCAAGGAAGCAGAGGCGCTCACATCCTACGGTGGAGTCGATGATTTGGTCAATTCGTGGCAACGGAAGTGATCCTTTGGGCAGTGCTTATTCAAGGAGGTGAAGTCCACGCACATCCGCGGGATATCCATGTCTTTTTTAGGCACAAGCACTGTGTTAGCGAGCCAGGTGCTTTCCTTGATCTCACGTATGAAGTTTGTGCCAGGAGTCTATTGATCTCCATTCCGACCGCTTTTGCTCTTGGTTCAGATAGTCGTCGTATTGTCTACTTGACTGGCCTTGCGTCTGGATTCACGTTGAGTGAGTGCTCGACGAATTCCCTGGGAACCCCTGGCATGTCCGCTGGACACCAGGCGAAGATTTCCCAGTGCTCACGGAGAAATTCGACAAGCGCGAGTTCCTATGCGGAACTCAAGTTGTTGGCAATGAGGGTCATCTTAGTCGGGTCCATTGGGTGGACCTGAACTTTTTTCGTATGCACCGACGAGTCGAAGGATAGGTCGGGTGAACTTGGCCTGCTCAGGGGAGGCAGACTGTTGTCTGTCGACTCCTTCAATCTTGCGAGTTCCTCCTGCATGCCGAAGGACTGGGAGATTCTGTTGAATTCCTTGTTGCAGCTGTCGGACCTCTCAAAGCTTCTATTGATTGTGATGACGCTGTTTGGACCTGGCATTTTCATCTGCAGGTAGGCGTAGTGCGGCACTGCCATGAACCTTGTGAACGCGACACGTCCGAGGATGCAGTGGTATTGTAAGGGCCAGTCGACGATTTCAAAATCGATGCGCTCTCGCCGAAAGTTTTGCAGCATGCCGAAGATGACGTCGAAGTTGATTTTGCCCAGGGGATATACGCCCTTCCCTGGGACAAGGTCGTGGAACGACGTGTCTGAAACTTCCAGACAAGTCAGAGGGATCCTCATCACACGCAAGGTACTCGCGAACATACGGTTGATGCCTCTCCCGCCATCCATGAAGACGCAACTCATATCGAAGCCCTCGATCTGCGCCTCGAGTACGAGGGGACAATGGCCTGGACGAGGAACTTGGCACGGGTGGTCGCGCTTGTCAAAGGTGGTGCAGGAGTCGCTTACATTGAGGTTCTCAGTGGTGGAAGGTGGAGAGTTTATCACCAAATTGACTTGGCAAGTGATTGCCTTCTGCATTCGATTGGAGGGGCGTCCTTTTTGAATCATCCCCATGTTTCCCACAGCTCGCGGGTATGGCTCACCTCCATGATGTTGGACTGGCGCAGCCGCAGGTGGTGGTGGCCCGGGCGATGGTGGCGGAGCGCCATGTGCCATTGCGCCTGGGGCAGCTCCATAGCCCCTGTTGATTGCGTCGCGATTCATCTGAGCCAGGCCCTTGTGGAGCTTGAGGAACTCGCGGCAATCCTTGAGAAGGTGGCTGGATTTTTTCTTGCCATCGTGCTTGTCAATGTAGAAGTGCACGTTGCATGGTCCAGACAGTTTGTCCTGAATGGATCTTGTGGGTGGTTCTTCGCGAGTGCGGTGCTGCCACACCTGTGTGGTTTTCCCACTGTCGCGGTATCTGCCGCTGCGATATCCGTTGTTGCGGTTGTCGTCGCATTTGTCAGCGTAGCCGGCTGCAACCATATTGACTTTGTCGTGGTCCTTGTAGACGCGCATTCATCGTTTGCCTCGGCGGTCGCGTCTGCGCCTAAGGTCGTCGTCATCATCAGAGTAGGTGCGATTTTTCACCGAATCTTCTCCGTCAGCCCACCTATTCGCGATTTCCATCAGGTGGTCGATCGTTTTGGGCTTCGAGCGGCCCAGCTCCTCCCTGAGATCTATACGGCGAACGCCATCATTGAACGTGTCGATTGCGCGGTCCTCCGAGATGTTTTCTGTGGAGTTCTTGATGATGGACCACCTATGGATGTACGAGCGCAGCGACTCGCCAGACCTTTGTTGGCAGCTTCTCAGTTCTTCGATTGATGCGGGCCTTTTGTAAGTGCCCTTGAAGTTGCGCATGAAACTGTAGACCGGCTCTTACCAACTGCGAATGGATACGTGCGAGAGGTTGTTGAGCCATGCACGGGCGGCGCCCTACAGTTGTAGCTGTAGGAATTGCATGGCCGTGCTTCAACTCCTGCCGTGCAGCCTGACGGAGGATATGTGGTCCTCCAACCAGATTTTTGGGTCCTACAGGCCCTCAAATTTTGGGTTCTCCGACGGGAGTTTGAACCCCTTAGGCATTCGCTTCTGCCTGATGGCCCTAGTGAAGCATCTGGCGCCGCAGAGCTCCGTCTCGTCTTCTTCTGAGTCAGTCGAACGAGCATGCCTTGCCTGCATTTTGTCGACTTTGCGCTGCGTGATGTCATCACGCGTGTCGTAGTCACGGTCATGCCGCCGTGAGCGACGTCGCCGTGATAGATCGTGACTGTCGTCACTAGAGGAGTACGAGTAGTAGTATTTATCCAGAGCCTTGCTTTTCTTCGGCTCTGGTGTTGGTTCTTTATCGAGGGCGGCCTCGATTAGCCCCAGGCCCATGATCGTAGATCGGTGCATGGTAGCTCGCGGATCTCCAGCCGATGGTTGGTTGTTGAGGAGGTACATGGTGGCCGTCGTCACCACGGCTTGCGGTGTTTTCGGAAGCATGTTGCCCTGCGTATCCACCGTCATAGAGCTGAAGTCGAGGACTTTCGCGGCTTCTACACGCTCTTGCTCGATGAGGTGGGCCAGTCGAAATCGCCTCTTGTTGGCCACATACTCGTTGCCTTTGGAGGAGGATCCTCCGTGGGAGGAGAGCCCAGCTCGTCGAGACTCGACTCGTCCGCCGCCTTTTTGCGCGCCTCGAGTTGCACGATCACCTGCTGCTGGCGCTTGAATTCCTCCTTCAGCAACCAATGGTAGCCCATCAGCATGTCCTGTGGTGTGTTGGGGGTAGAGGATTGCTCCGTAGAGCTTCTCGACAGTGGGCCCACTCATTGTCATTGAGCTTGATCAGCATACGCTCACCTTTGTTTTCATTCGTCGTGAGTTGTGGCTCTCCTCCTGTCCTGTTATTGGTGGCCGCGTTGTTGGTGGGGCCACTGTTGGTGGGGCCGCTGTTGGTGGGGCCACCGTTTGTGACTGGTATACCGCCGTTGGTCGGCCCAGTGCTGGTGCCGGTGTTTTCGCGATTGACGTTGGTGTCGCCCGCGTTGATGATGGTGCACATGAAGTGGTTAGGGAAGCTGTTGCTCCCACAACTTTCAGATCCGGAGCCGTAGGCTCCATCTTCTATGGCCAGGCCACCTAGATCGGATCCGCGACTGCTGTCGCTTGATACGTCCATTTTGCATCACTATTCTATATCATAATTTACTGTTATTCGTTGATATATTTCTTATTAAGAGATGATACTTATGTTATTTCATCTATTTTTGCATGGTTGATGACTTTTGGAGCATGGACCGCTGCAGTCAGGATCCTGATGGAAAATGTGTTGTTTGGAGGCAAAATTCGCGAAGATCCCGGGAAAATACATGGAAAATCCTATTTTTCCAGAAGACGAAGAAAGCTAGAAGGGGAAGTGGAGATGGGCCACAGGAGGCCCACACCACCCCTGGCGCGGGCCACCCCAGGCTGCACCACTAGGTGGTGTGGCCACCCTGGTCCACTCCAGCCTCTCTCTCTCCTCTAGCGTATATTATCCTCCCGAACCCCTAAGACTCGGGGAGCGACCACAGAAAGATTCTGCCGCCAAACACCGAGAGAGAAAGATCTCTCTGGCAGTCAGAATTCTGCCGGGGGAATTCCTTCCCGGAGAGGGGAGATCGTCGCCATCAACACCACCATCAAGCTAGACTTCATCGGGATCATCACCATCACCACCATCATCTCCACCACCACCATCATCACCACTTCATACCGCTGTAACAATTGGGTTAAATCTTGCATAGTTCTTAGGGGGAACTTTCCCGGTGTTCATTACTCCTTGTAGTTGATGCTATTGAGTGAACCATTGAATTATCGTTTATGTTCAGATTGTTACATATCATTATTTAATCTATGATCATGATCCATATGATTTCTTGTGAGTAGTTCGTTTTGTTCTTGAGGACATGGGAGAAGTCATGTTGTTAGTAGTGGAATTGTGTTGAGAAAGATTCAATAGTTTGATATTTAAGTTGTGGTGTACTTTTTCTAGTGGTGTCATGTGAACGTCGACTACATGACACTTCACCTATATGGGCCTAGGGGAATGCATTGTGTATTTGGCTACTAATCGTAGGGGTTGCCGGAGTGACAGAAACCTGAACCCCTGTTAGGAAACCATTGCACAAGGGATGTCAGGGTCTTAGAGTTTAAAGTTGTGGTTAGGTTTCTACCTTAATTACTTTCTTGTACTTGCGGATGCTTGCAAGGGGTATAATAACAAGTATGTATTAGTCCTAGGAAGGTCGATACATTAGCACAGGTTCACCCACACAACACTTAGCAAACTAAATAAGATTAATCAACTGTATGAAGCGAAAGCACTTGACGATATTCCCGTGTGTCCTCGAGAACGTTTGGTCATCTTAAGTAATACAACCGGCTTGTCCTTTGCTAAAGAAAGGATTGGGCCACTTGCTGCATTTATTCTTATTGTCTTTTATTTACTTGTACTTTATTTACCTGCATTATAAAAAACCCCTATAAATCCGTTTTCTAAGTATTTACAGAGAATTCCTGCTCCTAGCCACTCGCCAGCACTTTCTGCTCCTCGTTGGGTTTGACACTCTTACTTATCGAAAAGAATGTGATACATCCCCTATACTTGTGGGTCATCAAGACTATTTTCTGGCGCCGTTGCCGGGGAGTGAAGCGCTATTGGAGAGTGGAACTGGTAAAGGAAACCTCTACGGTGAGTATTGTTTACTTATGTTAGTTGCCTTGTTTTCAATATGGATAATTCGCTGAGTTTCTTATTTTATAATGCTACTACCACTGCTAAGGTAGTAGATGAACCACCACCTGCTGAGAATGATACTTTTAAAATACCTAGAAGAATTATTGATCGTCTTATGGATAACTATTAAGTTGGAGATGGAACTATCCATCCCGGTGATCATTTGCTATTTATACACGAATTATGCAGGTTGTTCAAGTGTGCAGGTATCACAACAGATCAAGTTAATAAGAAGTTATTCTCATTATCAATAAAAGGAAGAGCTGAGGAGTGGTATAAGTTGCTGAAGAATGGTCAAGCTCTTGAATGGGAGGAAGTAGTGCCTCTCTTTTATTCTAAATTTTATCCTCCTGGTGAGATTCATAAAGATCGGAATCAAATATACAACTTTTGGCCTCTTCATGGAGAGAGTACAGCTCAAGCTTGGGGGAGATTGAAGTTACTAATGCTCAAATATCCCATTCATGAGCTCCCTCACAATATTATTATCAATAACTTTTATGCAAGGCTTTCTCTTCATGATAAGGATTTATTGGATGCCTCTTGTGCTGGATCTACACGCATGGAAGAAGAAGCTAAATGGGATCTTATGGACCGTATTCAAGACAACGCTGAAGCATGGGAGAATGACAAAGGAAGAAAGTCAGGTATAAATTATGATTATGAATGCATTGAATCTTTTATGGGAACTGATGACTTTCAAAATATTAAAAATGCTTATGGTCTAGACTCTCAAGCTATTGCAACTTATTTTAAGGCTTTTGCTTCCTATATTGAAGTTCCTAAAAAGAAGTGGAATAAGTATCATGAACCATATAAAGATGTTGCTAAATGTGTTCCTGCAAGAAATACTGAAGTTTATACTGCTAATCATGCTTTACCTGAACTTTACATTGAGAAAATACCTTTCCCGGTTAAAGTGAAGGAACATTCTATGATAGCTAGTATGGTTAATGAAAGTACAAATAAAGATATTGCACCTGATAAACAAATGGATGATGAACCTATAATAGCAAATTTGAAAGACTTTGTCACTAAATATGTGGAAGATGGACACACTATCCTCTGTAAGGATATCCCTAATATTGTTTCACAAAGTAGTGTTATGAGAGTTAGTGTCCCTGTGTTTTCTGTTAGGATAAGTGATCATTGTTACAATGGTTCTTGTGGTAGCTATATCGTTAAATTTATGCATGATACTGAAAGTTATTATGAGAGAGGGAATACTGTTCTTATGCATCTCAATAATACCAGGTTTCCTCGTTTTATGCTGAAAGTTTTTATGTTGCACTTCTTTTGCCTTCCTATGCTAGTAGCCTCTGGTTTCAACAACTTGTTTGTTTACAAAATTCCCTTGCATAGGAAGTGGGTTAGACTTAAACATGTGTATTTTTGCTTCTTAATGCTCTCTTCAATTCATATTTTTATGTGAGCATCATTGAAATTATCATGCCCATCTTAATGCCTATAAAGAAAGAGCTTTTTGGGAGACAACCCATTATATTTATTTTGCTTTCATTTTTTGTTTCTTTGAGTCTTGGAAGTTATTACTCCGGTAATAACCTCTCCTTATCCTTTTTTTTGGTTTTTATGTCAAGATCAACCTCTAATGAGAGAGAAGTAAGATTTTGGGAAGTTGCTGTCCCGAAACAGATTTTTGTGCTTCACCGCAAAAATTTGTGAGAGATCTCTGTATGTCGGATTGAGCTGTAAATGTTTGTGCTTCTGCCCCAGGTTGTTATTTAACTTTCATTAGTTTTGCACTTTTTGATTTGAGCAACAGAAGATTTTCGAAAAAATTGATCTTTACCTGCTGGTCTGTTTTGACAGATTTTACCACTCTTGCATTTGCTTCTTAAGTCAATTTCCTTTTTGAATTCTTTTTTGGTTTTTGGAAGGAGTTGCTACAGTAGCTTATGTTTTAACGGATTTCAGTTGAAATTGAACCCAAAAGGTTTATTACCTCGCTTATACTAATGTTGCTAATGAGAATTGTGTGAAGTTTTGTGTGCAAGAAATTTCCAGCTTAGTGGAGAAAATGGTGTAATAAGAAAGTGAAAGGTTTCATGACTCAAGAAATAAGTGTATGAGATTAAGATATTGATGTCATTTAAGTGGTGACTCCGGAACAATCTACTAATTGCCAAATTCAGAGACCTGCAGAGTCTGTTTTTGAATAGGTAACAGTTCTGGTAAGAAAAAGTTCCGCGAAAGTTCTATCCAGTTATATTTTTGTAGTTTTTATCCAACAAGGAAAGCTACAAAGCGAAAGAGGGACGGAAATGGAGCCAGGGTGGCTCACACCACCCCATGGCACGGCCCCCCTAGCCACGCCAGCAGGTGGTGTGGCCGCCCCGGACTCCATCTCCGACCCGTTTTCTCCCAGTACCTTCATTTTGTTGTAAAACTTCGTAATATATAATCCCCCAGATCCCCCGAGATTCGTATATCGTGTTCTCGTCATGTTTTCGTTTCAATCTGTTTCTGCCAGGAACTATTCTTAAAAGTTAGAAGCACAATGGTGTTTGCCAAGGAAAAGGGAAAGGAGCCTATAGAGGAAGATCCCCAAGACCCCGGGCAGGAGAAGGAGATCAAGAGTGAAGATGAAGAGGAGGCAAAGCAAAGCCAACATCCACACACTGGCACTACCATTGCAAGCATTGGAGTGTTGACAAAACCTGCCAGGGTCAGAAGGACTGCATGGATGTCAACTAGAGGGAAACCTCCGCGTCACTGTTTGGCTCCACAGTCACTTCCTCCATGCACCAAGAATCCTTTCCATACCCTTATCCATGAACATTAATACCAGAATATGCCCAAGGAGAAACTACCCTCCAATTGAGATTTGCCTCGTTCTAGCCATGCAGGAAAAGAAGACTTCAAGGAGGAAGAGTGGGGAAAGAATCACAAGAGCTGGAATTCGCAACCTGACATGATCATGAGCCGCATTGAGCAAAACTCACAGTTGATTCGTAACCTCACCTTCGAGATTGAGGACTTGGGGAAACTAATCAAAGATCTCATCAAGAGAATACCACCACCACCGAAGGAGTAATTCGTCATCAGGTTTTGGCATCCCCTTGGTTTGTTCCAAGCTTGGGAGAGTGTCTCGGTATCATATCACTATCTTCTACCTTTTTACCTTTTTAGTAGAGTCATATCATGAATAGAGAAGTTATCATGTAGGATGGTTTGCATTATGGAAGTGTCCCACCTCTCGTTAGATATCTATGTATCCCTTGGTGTGAGTTGCCGTTATGGAATATTAATGAGAAGTTCTATCATTCACTCTTTTGCATATCTTATTTTAGTTTTCAATTCATAGTTATATGATTGATCTTGTTGTTAGTATTGGTATCACTTTGGGATCATTGAGTTAATTTAGTTGGTTTTGACACACATGGCTTGGTCAGTAGCAACACTATTTTGAGAATTGAATGAAAAATACAAAAGTACTCTAAAGAAATATAATTTCATCATCTTTCTTTCTTGATTTGCTTATAAGTTTAGTACTCTCTTGTTAAGATCTTTTGTGCTTCCAAGGAAGATTGCATGTCTATTTTTATCACTTGTATGTTTGTTTGTTTCCTTCAACTCTTATGCTTGCTACCTAGCCTTGCTAGCCAAAAACTTATACTGAGAGGGAATACTTCTCGTGCATCCAATCCTTAAACCAAAACCTATGCCATTTGTGTCCACCATACCTACCTATTAGCATTATTGTTATTCCAAGTAAATTCATGTTTTTATCTACCTTCCAAATTAAACTTGTTATGTGAAAATTAGTGATTAAAGATCTTACGAACTTGATGGCACACTTTATTTTCTTGCACTTAATAAACTTGAACCATTGTGCCCATCTATGTTGTGTCTATGCTTGCGCTTTGTAAGTTGTGAATTAGCAGAACCATGCTGTCATGGGGAACGCTTTCAACATTGCACCGGTACTTTGTACCTAGTTGATATCATGCTCTTTTGTCTATGGATGTCGTCGGTGTGAAATGACAGGGGAGCTTGTAAGTCCATGGAGTTATGTATGTGTGTTAGAGAAACGCCTGGGCCGCCGGTCTAATCCATGCTGTCATGGTGGAAACCTGCAGCGTAACCATAATGAGCATCTATGAAGCATTCTTATTATAAAAAAAGATATAGAAATTGATAAAAAGAAAAAAAAGCAGATGAGAAAAGAGGAAAGAGAGAAAAAAAAGCACCATATTCCCATGGTAAATAAGAAGATTGTTGAGATGCTTGTTGTATGCTTGCCTTGTCATTTTGATATGGGGATTCTTTCGTATCATCGGGAAAGGGGTACCCCGTTGGTGGTTCTCTATGATACACATGTACTTACTATGACAAGAACTTACCGGTGACTAAACTTGAGTAGCATGAGGAGCGGCCCTCGTCTTCAAGGGACATGAGATTTTCAACTTACAACTTGTCAAGCATATCCTCATATTTGATCACTTTAACCTTAATCACCTAAAGATGCCTATGATAGGGGCAATGAGAGCTGAAAGCTAATAAGTACCATAATTTTTGGAAACTCTTTATGAAACTTGAAATCCCTGCTTCCCTCTGCGAAGGGCCTTTCTTTTACTTTTTAGTTGAGTCAGTAAACCTATTCCTTTCTATCTCAGCAGGTATTTTGAGTTGTTGTGTTTCATTCATTCATATGATGATCTATCCAATCATGTTTCTTATGTTCCTTGTTTTGCACTTTGCTCTTATCTTAGTGTCTACTACTTTGAAACCTATCATTGAAAACCAGTTATTTGTGAACTCTAGCAAATTGTCAACTATTCTTCGACCAAGAGTTAAGTTTGCCATTACCAATTATGATTTACTTTATGTATCTTTATTGTGTTTCCTTTACTTATTGCAAGTTAAGTTATATAATAGTGAGTTGTCTTCTATTATGATTTATGTATTGATGAATGTGATGCTTCTTGTCTGTATTCTTTTATCGACTCTTCACTCCATAAACCTGAGGTCATGTTTATTGAGTTCAGTTTCGCTTGGGGACAAGCAAAGTCTAAGCTTGGGGGGAGTTGATACGTCCATTTTGCATCACTATTATATATCATAATTTACTGTTATTCATTGATATATTTCATATTAAGAGATGATACTTATGTTATTTCATCTATTTTTGCATGGTTGATGACTTTTGGAGCATGGACCGCTGTAGTTAGGATTCTGATGGAAAAGGTGCTGTTTGGAGGCAAAATTCGCGAAGATCGGAAAATCCGGGAAAATACATGGAAAATCCTATTTTTCAGAAGACGAAGAAAGCCAGAAGGGGAAGTGGAGATGGGCCACAGGGGGCCCACACCACCCCCTGGCGCGGGCCACCCTAGGTCGCACCACCAGGTGGTGTGGCCACCCTGGTCCACTCCAGCCTCTCCCCTCTGGTATATATTATCCTCCTGAAACCCTAAGACTCGGGGAGAGACCACAGAAAGATTTCGCCGCTAAACACCAAGAGAGAAAGATCTCTCTGGCAGACAGAATTTTACCGGGGGAATTCCTTCCCGGAGAGGGGAGATCCTCGCCATCAACACCACCATCAAGCTGGACTTCATCGGGATCATCATCATCATCACCATCATCTCCACCACCACCATCATCACCACTTCATACCGCTATAACAATTGGGTTGAATCTTGCATAGTTCTTAGGGGAAACTTTCCCGGTGTTGATTACTCCTTGTAGTTGATGCTATTGAGTGAACCATTGAATTATCGTTTATGTTCAGATTGTTACATATCATTATTTCATCTCTGATCATGATCCATATGATGTCTTGTGAGTAGTTCGTTTTGTTCTTGAGGACATGGGAGAAGTCATGTTGTTAGTAGTGGAATTGTGTTGAGAAATATTCAATAGTTTGATATTTAAGTTGTGGTGTACTTCTTCTAGTGGTGTCATGTGAACGTTGACTACATGACACTTCACCTATATGGGCCTAGGGGAATGTATTGTGTATTTTGCTACTAATCGTAGGGGTTGCCGGAGTGATAGAAACCTGAACCCCCGTTAGGAAACCATTGCACAAGGGATGTCAGGGTCTTAGAGTTTAAAGCTGTGGTTAGGTTTCTACCTTAATTACTTTCTTGTACTTGTGGATGCTTGCAAGGGGTATAATTAAAAGTATGTATTAGTCCTAGGAAGGTTGGTACATTAGCATAGGTTCACCCACACAACACTTAGCAAACTAAAGAAGATTAATCAACTATATGAAGCGAAAGCACTTGACGATATTCCCGCGTGTCCTCGAGAACGTTTGGTCATCTTAAGTAATACAACCGGCTTGTCCTTTGCTAAAGAAAGGATTGGGCCACTTGCTGCATTTATTCTTATTGTCTTTTATTTACTTGTACTTTATTTACCTACAATATCAAAAAACCCTAAAAATCCGTTTGCTAAGTATTTATAGAGAATTCCTGCTCCTAGCCACTTGCCAGCACCTTCTGCTCCTCGTTGGGTGCGACACTCTTACTTATCAAAAATACTGCGATACACCCCCTATACTTGTGGGTCATCATCGCTGTCCGTGCTCCCAACTGTTGCCGAGGCATTCAGCTTTCTGAGGGTGCCGATTGGTGGCGGGAACCACGATGCTGGAGCAATCGCGGGTGCCGTCGGCTGGTTGGGCATGCGAAGTGTGTCAAGTTGACCGACCTAGAAGCGGAAGCTCCCGATCGCCAATCTGATCCCATCGCCCACGGACTCGAAAGCCGGGCGAGTGGCTGGCGTGTGGACGGTGAAGTCGAAAGCGCCGAAGAGCTAGCGAATCTCTGCTGTTGCAGAGTTGGAGATCACGGTTGATGAGGTCAAAGAAGACGCGACATCAGCACTCCCAATTCCCATAGACGGCGCCAATTGACGAGGGTTCAACTCGTCAATGCCCATTTTTATGGACTTGGGTTTTGGAGAAGGAGCGAGCGCTGGAGGCATCAATCAGCTAGAAAACAAGCACACAGGGATGCAAGGTTTACCCAGGTTCAGGCCTCGTAGAGGTGCCTACTCCTGCTTGTCTTCTCTTGGAATTATCGAGGGAGTCGAAAGTTACACGAGTGCGCAGATGCAATCTGGCGATGGTTGTGGAAACTAGGGCTGTGATTGTCCTCCTCGCCGCCCCCTCCTAGCCTTTATATAGATAGGCTAGGTATCGGGTAGCAGGTCGAGTCGGTTATATATTAGGGTTCTCCCTTTGAACTTTCTATCTTCAGCTTCTTCTTGCCTCGCAAGCAATTGGAGAGTCTGTGGGCCACTCGAATTCTTCATTGGGCCTTGGCAACACCGTGGGCTTCTGCCGTATCTGGACCGTATATGCCAGACTCGAGTACCTGTAGGGTATACCCATGTTACCTAGGTTTAATCAAACCTCAGAAAGCACTACTAAAAGGTAATAAAAAAGGACACGTCTACAAGACTTTGTTTGTTCATTTTACCTTAGTTGACCGGACCAATCTAGTTTACTTTATAACGGGTTTGAATCAATGGATGGAGATAGGCCAGGGTTGAAGATCCACCTGCAGCTGCACATAAAATGGGATAAAATATAATAATAATCATAGTCATGTATAATGTTTGAATCAAGATAATCTCTTGTGGGCAACACATCCTAATATTCTAGAGCCCCTGTGATGCAGCAGGCATAGCAATAGACTTTTAATCCAACTAGGAGTACACCGAAGCCACGGGTTACAAATGATTATTAAGTCCAAAACACAGATCAAAGCTTTAAGTGGTGATGTTGTGTTGATCCCGAATGGGGCACTAAGTGAAGACCGTACTACCCTTTCTATCACTGAGGTTCCTATGAGATTGCCTCTAGCCAAGTATCTCACCTCAAGCCTTTATCAATCTATGGGATCTTGGGTACCTAAAAGTCCATAGATCGAGACAATAGACGAAGAAACAAAAGATACAAATAACAATCTCAAACAAAATACAATTCTCCCATGATCTAGATGCACATAATTGCTGCGAGGTTTCTCCCCAACCCGCAACCTGTGAGGACTACTCACTCATAACAAATAGATCAGAGATAGAAAACATCATGCAAATACTTAGATTGAAATCAAATATTCTTACAATGGTCGCCAAATCACAAGGAGATCTAAAGTACAAAGCAATGGTTATGGCTAGTGGATGGATGGATGGTGAAAGTGATGAACAATGGATGAACAATGGTGTGGATCTCCTTTGGTGGTGTTGTGATGCAATCTAAGAATGGCGGCTCTCTGGCTGGCGGCTGGAGCCTCGATATATATAGGCGTCTTCATGAAAGTTGTAGGGTTTGACAATACGAAGCCGTCACCACTAGTACGGGTGGACGGTATGGGCGGACCACGCCCGTACTAATGGTCGTTAATCTTCCTGACGCCCTGGGATGCTTCTCCAATTACTTGGTCGTGTGTACTTCCTCAAAATCCTTCATTATGACTCCTTATTTCGCATTAAAAGCCATGATTTTCTACACAACATAAATCAAAGAAGGGATTTGCATATCTTTGCAATTATTAGTCATTAGTGGCAAGAGTTGAGAGTTTCTTTGGCAATTGCTTGACCAAAAATAACGTTTAAACGCAGTGGAAGATGGCAAAAATTGTACCATCACCTATGTACCACTCTTTTCAGAGAGGCGTGTCAAAGAGACCATCGCCCCGTATGAGAAGGTGGCATCCGAGATTTCTGCCTACGGTCCTGCCGAAGACAGGGCAAGAGATAATATTGAATCATCCATTGCTGGATGATTGTGAGCTTTGATGAAACACATCACAATATTCAATACTTTTTCCAAGTAATTTTTGCATTTGCTCTTATCTTTATGGCTTGGTTTGGTGATCAATGATTATGATAGGACCAGCTGGCGATGCTGCAATGACATAATCACCAATGCCTAGACTAAAGGTACATTTGTATATCTTCTACTCCCTCTGTTTCATAATATAAGATGTATTAGCTTTGTGAAGATAATGTATTTCGATGCCTTTTAGTGTGTAGGTTCAGAGAGGTTCACTCCGAATCTACACACTAAAAGGTGTCTAGATACATTACCTTCACAAACCAAAAACATCTTATATTTTGAAACGGAGGGAGTAGATGATATTGCAATACCGGATTTAGCATTAATCCACCGAACAGTGTTGGCATTAGAATTAAGCCACCAAACGGTGTCGTCTTTTGTAATCCACTGAATAGTGCCGGCTTTGGTAAGCCACTGAGTGGTGCCAGCTTTGGTAAGCCACTGAGTGGTGTTGGATTTGGTAAGCCACCGAACGGTGTTGGATTAATGTCATCCATCTCGACTATGCATCGCCTTTTTTCCTCTTTTTCTGATGCTCTTGAATCGGTTATCTTAGAGGACTCCATACTGGCTATAAGTTAGTACAACCAAAATAATTACAACATATATGTACCACCTAAGACCAGATGTTAGCCAGACATGAAACAAGCAAAGCTACCCATAGGAGTATAAACTTTAGCAGGCACCATGGGGAAAGCTTTGATGTTAAAGATTTGTCATAATCAGCTTTCTTGAATGGTATAATATGTTGGCCGATTTTCCTAGTGACAATCTTGTTGCTAAAAAATATATTACTTATCCTGATTTGTCTTTCCATGTTCATGAATATCTTGCTAATGGACGCATTAATTTTTTTTTACCAAATCGAAAGAAAAGTAAATTATTTGCTAGAGATACCTTTTCAAAGTCGTTGTGAAGATGCACTTGCTACATAACTGGAACAACGATTTGTCCCACCTCTAGATAGTTATCCAATGCCTCAATATCTTCTTATGGATCTTGTGCCTCGTCATCTTGCTGGTCTTATTCGACCAACTTCTTGACTATACGCTCTTGATTTTGACGCTCATCATTAAACCAAACTAGCAAGTTCAACTATACCCTATTGATCATGATGCTCATCAATATATTTGGCATGAAATTCGTAGGGCAACATGTAAGCTCCCTCGCATCTAGAGAAGTCAAACACAATGGACTTGCAACATTTTCTATGCTCTTATTTGACAAATCTTGCATATGTTGACTTGATAGACTCGACATGTACGTCTGTCTTAGATTTACCCCACATACATTAATTAAGTTGGCTTTAACTAAGTTGGAGGTAACAACTGGGTCAAACCACCTTTGTTCATTGGTCTCGACACGCACATTGTTTAATCCGATTTTAATAACCGAATCAATCGTACATGATGAGTCAACCTTCTTCAGTTGATTGGTTTGCAGAGCTTCATCTTGTTTGTTGTGTGAAGGGGTAGGCTTGATCTCAAGCTTCTTCATGAATGCCTCCTTGAGTTCTTCGTCTTGCTTCTTATGCAACTCGTTGAGATCCTCTTGGCGCTTCTTCCTAATAACTTCATATGCCTAGTGATATTCTTCTGGTAGTTCCTCCAAAGTTGGTGTAGCGAAGTCATTGGCGTTCTTCTCCTTCTCATGTTTTTTCTTCCATGCCTCATAAGATTTAGTAACCTACTGATTATCATCTTGCCCCCCGAGACCTTCAGAATGTTTTGGCCATGTGTTGCCAAAATTTTGCAATTGTCCATGGGAGGTACCATCCACTATAGTATTGTAAGCCAACACTTGTGAGTATGTAGAATCTCCACTAATTAAGCCAAAATAACCGTGAAGGTGACATGAATTGCGAATATCAACAATCGCATAAGGTGTTGGTGATATGCATAATGGGTATCACTAGAGCATAGTTCTAATCCGGATAACCCTGGTGGCCCATAGTGAAGGAGATATGCCCTAGAGGCAAATACTAAATAGTTTTTTTATCATATCTCGAACAAGTTCATAACAGTTTCATACTGTGCTATAATTGTATCAAGAGGAAACATTTATATAGGTGTGGTATTGATGACCCACAAGTATAGGGGGTGTATCGCAGTATTTTCGAGGGAAGTGAAACCCAATTTATTGATTCGACACAAGGGGAGCCAAACAATATTTATAAGCCTTAACAACTGAGTTGTCAATTCAGCTGCACCTGGAAACAATCTTGCTCACAGCAGTTTATCAGTAGCAACAAATTTGTAATAGCAATAGCAAAGTAATAGCAGTAGTAGAAGTAAAGGCAGTAGTAACAATTGCAGTAAACAGTAGGATTAAAGCGCGATAGGCATAGGGATGGATGGACGGGCGTTGCATGGACAAGACAATTCATATGGCAATCAAGACATAAGGCATTTGCAGATAAATAAGATAAAGCATCCAAGTACTCAATAATCATAGGCATGTGTTCCATATATAGTCATACGTGCTTGCAATGAGAACTTGTACAACATATTTTGTCCTACCAACCCATTTGCAGCGGGGCCTCAAGGAAACTACTGGCAATTAAGGTACTCCTTTTAATAGAGCACCGGAGCAAAGCATTAACACTCTATGAACACATGTGATCCTCACATCAAAGCCATCCCCTCCGGTTATCCCGATTATTGTCACTTCGAGGCCTTTGGTTCCAGACAACAATATGTGTATACAACTTGCAGGTAAGATCACAAACAATACTATCATCATGAATCAATAACATGTTCAGATCTGAAATCATGGCACTCAGGCCCTAGTGACAAGCATTAAGCATAACAAGTTGCAACAAAGTCAAAAGGCACTAATAATAGATACTAGGCACCATGCCCTAACAATCTGATGCCATTACATGAACGATCTCATCCAATCCCTACCACCCCCATAGCCTATAGCAGGGGATTACTCACTCATGGATGGGGGAATCATGGATGGTCGATGGTGATGATGATGGCGATGATCTCCTCCAATTCCCCCATCTCGGCAGGGTGCCAGAACGGAGTTTCTGGTTCTGAATCACGAAATCTGGTGGTGACAGCGCAGCGGAACTCTTTCTGGAAAAACGTCGAACCACTGGGTTTTTAGGTCAGGAGGCATCTTATAGGCGAAGAGGGAGGCCGACGGGGTGACCGAGGCGGCCACACCACCCCTTGGCGCGGCCAGGCCTGGCCCGCGCGGCCAGGTGCTGTGGGCCCCTCGTGGCCCTCCTCCATCTTGTCTTCTGGCTCCGTGAATCTTCTGGTGAAATATGATTGTTGGCATATTTTCCGGGATTTTTCCTGATAGTTGATTTTCTACACAAAAACTAGACACCAAGGTAATTCTGCTCAAAACAGCGTCAGTCCATGTTAGTTGTATCCAAATCACACAAGTTTAGAGGAAAAACAATAGCAAAAGTGTTCGGGAAAGTAGATACATTTTGGACGTATCAACTCCCCCAAGCTTAGCTTATTGCTTGTCCTCAAGCAATTCAGTTGAAAACTGAGTGCGATAAAAGAAACTTTCACGAACACATTTGCTTCATAAGATGTATATATTCTTAGCATATGATCAACTACTTAGGCAATTCATAATAAAGAGTATGCAAATAAGTTTACTTAATAGTCATTGCAAGCTATGAAGAGATTCTAACTCAAAAATGGTAAGTAGCATGAAACATAAACATAAGCAACATTGCAATGTTCATAAAAAGGTATGATAGAGTGGTATCTCGCTTGCCTTTGATTTTAGAGCAAACATAAATGCCAAGGCACCTCTAAAGTTCAAGTGAAGACTAGAAATAAAGATATCAAAGATACAAGCATCAAAGTCATGACAAAATTTATCCAAATAATGAGACAAGCATATTACACTAAGAATGGCAACTATGCTCTCAAGAAAGTGCTCATAGAATAGGTGGTGACTCAACAAGGAAATGAAAAGGTTTTGAAAAGTTTGAAAGGCTTCCAAATGCTGAAAGTATGGTACTCATTAGCTTTGAGCTCTCATTGCCCCTATCATAAGCATCTTTAAATGGTTAAGGTGAAAGTGAGGTCCAATACGAGTTATATGCTTGACAGACCATAAACTGGAAATCTCATGTCCCTTGAGTACGAGGGCCGCTCCTCATGCTACTCAACTTTAGTAACCGGTAAGTTCTTGTCATAGTAAATACATGTGTATCATAGAGAACCGCCAACGGGGTACCCCTTGCCCGATGATACGGAAGAATCCCCATATCAAAATGACAAGGCAAGCAGACAATGAGCATCTTAGCAATCTTCTTATTTACCATGGGAAAATGGTGCTTTTTTCTCTCTTTCCTCTTTTCTCATCATCTTTTTTTTCTTTTTCTCAATAACTATCTCTCTCTTTTTTTATAAGAAGAATGCTTCATAGATTGCTCATTATGGTTACGCTGCAGGTTTCCACCATGATTAGGCATGGATTAGACCAGCCGCCTAGGCATTTCTCTAACACACATACATAACTCCATGGACTTACAAGATCCCCTTTTATTTCACATCGATGACATCCGTAAACAAAAGAGCATGATATCAACTGGGTATATATTTACAGGTGTTGAAAGCGTTCCTCGTGATAGCACAGTTCTGCTAATCCCCAGCCTATAATTTGCAAGCATATAACTTTCATGGACAGTCACAATGGTTCAGGTTTATTAAGTACAAGAAATAAAGTGTGCCATCAAGTTCGTGAGAGCTTTACTAACTAACTTTCTCATAACAAGGAAACATTTTGTTCGGAAGAAAACAAGGCATACTGAATATGCACGGAAAAGAAAATGATGCTAATAGGTAGGTATGGTGGACACTTTTGGCAATATTGGTTTTGGGGAGTTGGAAACACGAGTAGAGCTCATACTCAGTGCACGTGAAGGCTACCAATAGTAAGAGAGAGACAAACGAGAGAGCAATAACTGTCATAATCATGCTTGCAACAAAATAGGACTAATCATGGCATGAAAGTGATTCAAGACCCCTGAGGCAAAATAATTCATCGAAGCTTAACTGATTTATTGTTTCAGTCATACGCATGCGTGAGCATGTGCCAAGTCAATTCAAGTGAAACATTCAGAGGAGGGTACCACAGTTTCATACCAAGTTATGAATAGAACAATGCAAGCAAACACTCATATGACATGCTACAAACCATTAGCAAGCTGGAGCTAATCATAAGAAAGCAAGAACTACTAAGCATCCATAAATAACATACACCTTACATGAACAGACTAAGCATGCCCACAATGATGAGTATATGTACAAAAATGGAAACAAATAGAGTTCGTTACCAGCCTCTTACCACAACTCAAGTTGTCATTAATCCTCATTATTGCCCTTCACTTGTGTGGCTTGAATAATAACATGAAACCAAACTCCACTGAGGACTGCTGAACCCTACAGCGAACTTCACAAAGCCAAAGAAGAATAAAAATATTTTTGGGTTTTCGATTTTTAAAGGCAAGAACCAAAATGAAGAACAAGCAAAGCGAAATCTTTTTGGGTTTTTCGAATAATCAAAATAAAGCTAAAAGGAAAAAAGCAAACCAAGGCTAAAAAGACAAAGAAGCAAACAAAGAGAAATAACGAAAATATTTTTGGTCTTTTTGTGTTTTGGAAAGCAAAAGGAAAGCGAGACATGGATATACAAAGTACCGACTAAACATGATATGTAGATGAGTGTGATGTCGGTGTACCTCCCCCCAAGCTTAGGCTTTTGGCCTAAGTGGGTATCGATCCCAACCTAGCCAAGATGGAGCGCCTCCATAGTATGGCGAGGAGGTGCCCTCGTCCTAGTACGAGCTTGAGGACGCCCCAACATAGTGCACAGAATAGTCGTAAGAGGGCACATCCCCCTGGTGCTGCCCATGGAAACTAAGCAAGCGGAGCTGCTCGTCCACCTCCTCCTTGGAACACGACCATGGCATCTTGTAAATACTGAACAAAGTAGATTGTGGCAAAGGAATTTCCCTCTCGTCTCCGTCAGTAAACAACATCCTGTATACTAAAATCTTCGTACTAGAGTCAGTAGTGACAAAGTGATGTGTTTTCATAGCAGCAAGATCAAGCCTTTGTGGTGTCAACACTGTATCATTAGGATCAACAGAAAGTTCCAAAGCAGCAACCATGCATGAGGTAATAATGCCCCCATAAATAGGTCCTCTAGCGGCTAGGCGGCGAGCAATGAGAGAACCAAGATTATACTTGGTATCATTATTAAGTGCAGCAGCGAGGAAGGCCAAATGATAATTAGAAATATTACTAGTGTTCTCCCTACCAAGAATGCTAGTGGCAAGATAATAAGCAAAATATCTAAGAGCTGGGAGTTGAATGTTCCTTATCTTCCCGCCTTGTGCTACACGGTCATCGTCATTTGTCACACTTCGGTAGAGCTCCAGCAAATCAGCGGGTCGACCTTGGATCTTCTTCACTGTCCCAGTCATGCCTATGCCTATAATGCTGTAAAATCTTTCCAATGACATGGTAATAGGAAGATTATAGATTCTGAATGAAATAGTTGACTGATAAGGGGTGTTAGTGAAAATGAAACTCTCAATGAAAGTTTTGGTGAGCACGGCATATTGCTCACTCTCATCTTCCATGTAAGTGGTCAAACCAACCCTCTGAACCAGTAGTAAGAAATCATTGAGGATCCCTGCAGCTTGTAAAAAGGTAAAACAAGGGAAGGGAGATGGGTGAGCATCTCCTTCATTGCCAAAGCGTGGTGCAATAAGATCTTCATTATATGATGGCCTAAACTGAGAGGTTAATCTTGAAGGCCTTGCTCTCCTAGGCGTGTCCCTCTCAAATATTTCTCCAAAAGTGTGGTTATTCATCTTTGATATTCTGAAATTTAAACATCCATTATACAAGTAATTACAAAGTGAATACTTAATGAAGGGAACTACTCATAGGGACTTATAAGAAGCCTACACATGCATCAAAACAATTTCTCTAAGCATTGAACAAGCTTACAAGCTCACAAATCCTGTCACCTACAGTAGCAAAATACTCAAGATATAATCCACTAAACACAAATCTACTTGGACAAGCGGAGGAGTCACATACCGGAGAACAAATGCTCCAAATTTCAGCAGCAAAGATGGGATGAGCAAGGAGATCGAAAAATCATGAACAAGAACAGCAAGGACGCGATTTCGAGCAATGAACTGATGTTTTCTTGGGAGAGAGAAGGAAATGGCAAGTGAGAGAGTGAGTGGAGGGACAGGGGTGGCCCACACCATGGCTAGGCGCGCCCTTGGGGTGGCCGCACCACAAGGTGGTGTGCCTGCCTGGTGGGCCCTCTAGTACTCTCCAGGCACTTCTTTGCCCCTTTTTTCACGTAAAAAAATAATATGAATTTTCTAGAATTTTTCGAGACACTATTTTTGAGCAATTTTCAGGTAATGATGAATGATTTTCTGACAGAAAGATAATTTTGGAATGATGCAATAACAAAACAAAACTAAAACTTTAGAACTTCTAAGACACTCTAATATGCAAGCAACTAGCAATAGAAAAGTAAATTAAATGAAAGCAAAAACTAAAATGGATAAAATAAAGTAAGCAAAGATAATCATGGTGAAAACATTGTTTTGTTCATTAAAATCCCTTTGTTAACAAGGTTGATCAGGTCTTGTTACCAAAACAATTTTATATGAAACAAAACTTTGTATTCCACTAATGATTATGTTACCTCAACCTTGATAGCAATGGTCCCAATCATAATAGTTTCATATTTTTCTCGTGGTATGGGACAAAATATTTATCCAACTTGAATGCCCTCAACATGTTCAATTGAATTTAAACCATAAGTCCTATCAATCTTCTTGGGGAAATAGATAGTATGATCCTTGTCATTAACATTAAAAGTCACCTTTCTTTGATTACAATTAATAATAGCTCCTGCAGTATTAAGAAAAGGTCTCCCAAGAATAACATACATATTGTCATCTTCAGGCATTTCAAGCACAACAAAGTCAGTTAATATCAAGCAATTATGAGCAACTTGAACACGTACATCCTCACATATACCAACAGTAATAGTAGTAGATTTATCAGCCATTTGCAAAGATATATCAGTTGGTATTAGTTTTTCCAATTGAAGTCTCTTGTAGAGACAAAAAGGCATAACACTAATTCCTGCTCCCAAATCACACAAAGCAGTTCTAACATAACTATTTTTAATAGAGCATGGAATAGTTGGAATCACTGGGTCTCCAAGTTTCTTTGGAACCTTAACATTAAAGGAATAATTGGCAAGCAAAGTAGAAATTTCTTCATTAGGGATCTTCCTTTTATTAGAGACAATATCCTTCATATACTTTGAATAAGGAGGCAATTTAATAGCATTAGTCAAAGGTATTTGCAAAAATAAAGGTTTCATCCACTCACAAAACTTATTATAGTGTTCATATTCCTTTGACTTGTGTTTCTTATCAGGGAAAGGCATAGGTTTTTGGACCCAAGGCTCTCTTTCACTACCATGTTTCTTAGCAACATAATCTTCTTTAGTGTATTTAGTATTCTTAGTGTGCCTTTCAGGTTCTTCTTCAACATTTTCTTTATCAGGAGCATCATTTTCCTCATTACCACTTTCAGTTTCAGCATCAGAGACAAATATACTATTAGGATCTTTAGCAGGTTCAGAAGACTCTATAATAGTTTTATGTTTCTTTTTCCTTTTCTTAGGAGAAGTACCACTATTTTCAATTTGTTGAGAATTTTGCTCAATTCTTTTAGGATGCCCCTCAGGATATAGAGGATCCTGGGTAGCAGCACCACTTCTAGTTCTAATTTCATAAGCATGTTTTTCTTTAGCAGCATTAACTAGCAAGTATTTTTGTACTTTAATAAGCTGACCAATTTGAGTTTCAACCATTCGAAAATGTTTAACAAGCATTTTAACGTCATTAGATGTTCTTTCCACAATATCTTTTAACTCAATAATAGCTCTAGAGTTTTCCATTAAATGATTTTGCACCCTTTTATTAAAATTATCTTGCTTAACAATAAAAACATCAAATTCTTCTAAGCATTGATCAGGAGGTTTAGAGTAAGTAATATCACCTTCATCAAAATGTTGGAGAGAGTGTACCTCGATAGTGGATGAGTGGGGGTTGGCTTACATAGTTCTTCTATAGGAGGTAAATTCTTCACATCTGCAGCTTTAATTCCCTTCTCCCTAAGACATTGCTTAGCTTCCTTCATCACTTCATCATTTAGTTCAATAACTCCCCTCTTCTTTGGTTTTGGTGTTAGTGTTGGCTCAGACATAGTTAACTCAGGTGTAGTTGTCTCAGGTGTAGTTGGCTCAGATGAAGTCCAGTCTTCATAATTCTTGCTTATTTTAGCCATTAATTCCTCAGCTTCTTTGGGAGTTCTCTTCCTGAAAATACAATCAGCACAACTATCCAGGTATGTCCTAGATTCTTCAGTTAGTCCATTATAATATATATCAAGAAGCTCATTTTTAGGTAATGGACATCTAGCCTGTGCATGAATCAAAGCACAAAACCTTGCCCATGATTCAAGCAATATATCTTTCTCTCCCTGTTTAAAATCAAAAAGTTCCTGCAAAATAGCATGTCTAGCACTAGGAGGGAAATATTTCTTAAGGAAGGTCTAATCAAGCAATCAGGGCTGTCAATAGATCCAGGAGGTAAATTATTAAACCAAGCCTTAGCTTCTCCTTTCAGTGAAAAAGGGAAAATTTTAGCAACAAAGTAGGTGCGCATCTTAATATCATCAGAAAACAGGCCACTCATGGTAGAAAGCTCAGTCATATGTGCTACAACACTTTCATTCTTAGTCCCACAAAAAGGTTCTTTCTCAACAATGGTTATGTAAGATAGATCAAGAGAGAAATCATAATATTTATCTTTAATGTTTATGGGAGATGTAGCAAACTTAGCATTAGGAGATAATTTAGGTCTAACAGTATGTTTCTCAAGAAGATTCTTAATAGCACTCCTACCATGAGTCTTTTGGCATTCTTTAATAAATTCATCATTCATTTCTATATATCCGTCTTCAATATCATAGCTCTCTCTAGACTCAGGTGAACTGACAGGTGTAGTAGTACCTTCATTAGGAGTTTCAGTATTTCTAGCTATAGATCTAGCAATCGTAGCATCTAGGAAAGGACCTATTGAACCACTCTTATGAAGCACAGTAGAAGCATCATAAGTATCAGAAGTTTCAGATTCAGAAGAAGTAGTAGTATGTGTAGCATGTGTATGTGGTGGTGTAAGGAGCTTACTCATCACGGATGGCGAATCAAGAGTAGCAGAGGTGTTTAGAACCGTACCTCTCCTTGTAGTGGATGGTAATATAGGAACCTTTCCATCACGAGACTTACCCATGATGAATGGAGGGCAGCGAACAATAGTGATTCCAAGTGAACTTGATAAATAGAGCTATGCTCCCCGGCAACGGCGCCAGAAAATAGTCTTGATGACCCACAAGTATAGGGGGTGTATCGCGGTTTTTTCGAGGGAAGTGAAACCCAATTTATTGATTCGACACAAGGGGAGCCAAAGAATATTTATAAGCCTTAACAACTGAGTTGTCAATTCAGCTGCACCTAGAAACAATCTTGCTCACAGCAGTTTATCAGTAGCAACAGTTTTGTAATAGCAATAGCAAAGTAATAGCAGTAGTAAAAGTAAAGACAGTAGTAACAATTGCAGTAAACAGTAGGATTAAAGCGCGGTAGGCATAGGGATGGATGGACGGGCGTTGCATGGACAAGTCAATTCATATGGCAATCAAGACATAAGGCATTTGTAGATAAATAATATAAAGAATCCAAGTACTCAATAATCATATGCATGTGTTCCATATATATTCATACGTGCTCGCAATGAGAACTTGCACAACATTTTTTGTCCTGCCAGCCCGTTTGCAGCAGGGCCTCAAGGGAACTACTGGCAATTAAGGTACTCCTTTTAATAGAGCACCGGAGCAAAGCATTAACACTCGGTGAACACATGTGATCCTCACATCAAAGCCATCCCCTCCAGTTATCTTGATTATTGTCACTTCGAGGCCTTTGGTTCCGGACAACAATATGTGTATACAACTTGCAGGTAAGATCACAAACAATACTATCATCATGAATCAATAACATGTTCAGATCTGAAATCATGGCACTCGGGCCCTAGTGACAAGCATTAATCATAACAAGTTGCAACAAAGTCAAAAGGCACTAATAATAGATACTAGGCACCATGCCCTAACAATCTGATGCCATTACATGAACGGTCTCATCCAATCCCTACCACCCCCATAGCCTATAGCAGGGGATTACTCACTCATGGATGGGGGAATCATGGATGGTCGATGGAGAAGCGATGGTGATGATGATGGCGATGATCTCCTCCAATTCCCCCATCCCGGCAGGGTGCCAGAACGGGGTTTCTGGTTCTGAATCACGGAATCTGGTGGTGGCAGCGCAGTGGAACTTTTTTTTGAAAAACGTCGAACCATTAGGTTTTTAGGTTAGGAGGCATCTTATAGGCGAAGAGGGAGGCCGAGGGGGTGACCGAGGCGGCCACACCACCCCTTGGCGTGGCCAGGCCTGGCCCGCGCGGCCAGGTGCTGTGGGCCCCTCTTGGCCCTCCTCCATCTCGTCTTCTAGCTCCGTGAATATTCTAGTGAAATATGATTTTTGGCATATTTTCCGGGATTTTTCTGATAGTTCATTTTCTGCACAAAAACTAGACACCAAGGTAATTCTGCTGAAAACAGCGTCAGTCTGTGTTAGTTGTATCCAAATCACAGAAGTTTAGAGGAAAAACAATAGCAAAAGTGTTCGAGAAAGTAGATACATTTTGGACGTATCAGTGCGCTACAAAGCCCCACGGGTGTTCGCATACAGCGAGAAGGAGTCAACCCTGGCACTCGAAGACTCCGTCGACCTCCTTGACGAGGCTCGCGAGATAGCAGCAGACAGATCAACGATCTACTAGCAGAGCCTCCGCAACTACCACAGTAGAAGGCTATGCCCCAGATCCTTCGTCTAAGGAGACATGGTCCTGTGACTGAAGTAACAAGGGCATCTCAAGCTCGAGTCCCCTAGGGAAGTACCTAACGTTATTACAGAAGTAATCCTAGGTGGTGCCTACCACCTTAAAGATTTCGAGAGCGGAGTCGCATACTCCAACCCTGGAACGTCGCGCGGCTGCGTTGTTTCTACCCCTAGTCGTTTTTACATTACAAATAAGGCTATTCGGCCAAGCTACTTAGCCACACATTATACCTCATACTATTCTACCAATAAATAAAGCTAAGTGCCCCAAAACTCTGTGTTTTTCCTTATTTTCTTGCAATTTTATCACCCGGGCGCTACGCCACCCTTTACACTTTCGTTCTACGAACAAATCGCAGTATCCTGAGTAGCTGACACAACACCAATCGAACCCTTGATAAACACCAACCCAGTTGCAACGCACCTGACAGGTTGGCAAGGTGCTGAGATGAACACAAGTCAGGCTAACGAAAAGGAACTACAGAGTACAATACAGTCGAAAAATATACAAGCTAGCAAGCTCTTCACATATCAATGGGTACTAATTACACCCAACATAATCATACGAACTTTACAACACTCATACATCTATGTGCAGGATACAAACTACACTACTGCTGCAAAAGATGAACATTCGTTTGCTCTTCAAAGAAGTCGACAATGTCCTCCGCCCGCCGATCAACTACCTGGTAGTTGGGCACCATGTTCCACGTCATCCCTTCTGGTGGCGGTGGCAGCCCAGCAGCAATGGTTGCTATGCCCACATCTGGCCGATGCAGCTTCACGCTTATATCTTGAAACTTTGCCAGAAGAGCCAACATGCTTGAAGGGACAGCGTCCAGCGGAAACATCGTCTGATAAATGTGCCTAATACACGACTGTGCCTTCTTCAAGCATTGGAGTACTCAAGAAGAACGATCCTGCAGGGTCGCCAGCGCGACTACACGATCGTGGTCCACCCAAAAATACCCACTCGCCTGCAGCTGCTCCTGGGTCAGGTTGTTCATTCGAATGGCCACCTGGTCCTTCTCATCCTACGAATGACGAGCACTAACAACTACACCAAGAAAGCAGCAAAGTGTGAAGACAAGGCATCACCACGACTGACTAAAAGAAAAGATGAGAAGGCAGAAAGCTAACATTTGAACCGCTCATTCAACTGCACCACTTCCTCTAAGAGATACTTCTCGCGAGCGATGGCCTTCTCAGCTTTTGACTTCCATACATCTGCGCTACCGTGGATGATGGGCAACTCACGCTCCAACTTCTTAATGCGGTCGTGCAGTCGCGAAAGCAATGACAATTCTCCACCTTTGAATGCGGTTGCACCATGGTTTCATCAGTGGGAGGAGAATCATGAGGACCACTCGAAGGACCCTAGGTACAATCAAGCAAGAGGCAAATGAGACTCCTCACACATTGATAAACAAAGGACTGCATTCAAGTTTGATAAAATGTCAAGGGAACACCCCCCACAAAAGCATGGTTCAGACAAAAGGCTAAACTACAGCTATTACACATGGCAACTAGGGAGCATTCTGCTTCTTCGACTTCGACTATGGGGGCTTCATCGCATCCGTGGTAGTCTCCGATGCCACGGACTTACCGGTGGTAGACCCAGATGTCGCGGCCTTCGCCGCCTTCGCTCTCCACCGCTCCTCAGAGTATTTGGCAATTGTCTCAATAAGCCGAGGCCCGTATTTACCGCAGCTACTAGCGAAGGGAGCAAACAGTACCTGCTGGCCTCCGGCGTCGACAGGCATTGCCTCAGAGATCGCGGTGGGATCCGACTCCACGCCATGGGCTTGCACCATCGCGAGTGCCATGATGGCGCCAATAGACCGCTGGGAGTTCCTGAATTCCATGGGAATGCCTCCAGCAAAGGATTCCACAAGGTCATCAAGATTGTCGATTAGCCCGGCCTTGGGAGTCAGGTCCTCACGGAGGCGACTGAGCACACCTTTTGGACTTCCCCAATGTCTCCTGAAGGGAAACACTATGGTCTTCGACTGCAGAAATGGCGCCTGCCAAAGCATCCGCGCGACACAGGGACTGGGCGTCAAAGCTCAGGCCGGCGACATCTGCATACACAGGGTGTTAGCACAGCAACGTGATGTCAAACAAGGAGCAATGCAAATCAAACTGAAAATTACTTGAGAGAGCCTTGGCAATCGAAAAAAGTTGTTTTTCGAACAACTTCTCCCTTTCAGCATTGGAAGAGCGCAGCTCTTCCTCACGTTTCTGCGACTCCTCTAGAGCCGTGACTGCCTCATCGCGCCTTTTCTCCGCCGCGGCAAGCCCTTTCTCCAGGGACATAACACGACGGAGAAGTTCATTGTGCTCACCAACAAAAGAACATGGCATATCAACAATTGAGTTGACAAATTTCCACGAAGACAAAGACAAAGTCAAAGTTAACCTTCGACTACGTGATGGCGATTGTCCAGTAGAGCATGCTGTCGACCCATGGCAAGGACTTGCTGCGCAAGACGAGCAGCTTCCTTCACAATGAGCTACATCAAGGGAAATGAAGATTCAGCAGCAACCCAAAGTACAAATTCGACTGCCAAATGGCAAAAGGGACACTCACATGTTCCTCCAGGGACTCCGAAGATGACTTTCGCGCAGTCGTCTGGGCAACCATATGGTGCTCCCCAGCATGTGGGGAACTCGAAGAATTGGCGCCGGAGTGGGCCGCCACTGAAGGAGAAGGAGACTGTTCGGCCACCTCCTTGGCCTTAGAGTCTGCGACTCTAGACTCTTTCACAAATTGGACGTTGTCAGAAGACAACGATGCTGCTTGACTGCAAAACGAGCCCAACACCACTTCAGGAAAAGCAACCTCAAAGAGAGCAAGACGAACTCGCGGACATTAAAAGCTTACCAGTTGAATTTGTCGAGGTCAAAGGAGTCATCTGACGACTCCTTCAGAAGTCGCAGCTTCTTACGAGCAGGAGGAGCCATGGCGTGCACAGGTATGGCAGGAATTGGCTCCTCTGCAGTAGCAGAGGGACCTTCCTGCATCGTCGGCAAAGAAGCGTCAGAATCCTTGCTGTGAGAATGCTTGTGAGTGTCGTGGCTGCTAGACTTGGGGGCTCCTTCCTCTTCCTCAATTGGGATGGTCGATTCCGACTCGTCCTCTTCTTCCGCTTCGCGAGGGATAACCCCTTCAGGTCGAGGAGGAAGATTGGAAGACACTTTCTAGTCCTGCATTCAGAAGAAACATCAGTACAGAATAAAACACTTGGCAGCCAATCGAACAAATGCAATACTACTTTGCAAAACATTCTACCTCAGGCGGAGGGTTGTTGGCATCGAAAGGGGGCATGACTGATTCGCCTAGGAGATCCTCCTTGGTGTATACTTGGTCACCAGTCGCAACCTCCTATCTACCTCACCGCAAAAATGCCCTCGGCAGATATGCGAGTGACATCGCCAACACCGACCCAGCGGAACATTGGGTGGACTCTAGCCTGCAGAGGCTAGATGCGGCGGTGCAACCACGTGCGAATGAGAGTGGCGCCACCCTCTTCCTTACCTATGCAGCCTTCGAGGTTGCAGACACGCTGATACATCATCTACATCTCCTTGGACTCGCCAGGCATCACGATGTTCTTCCAGGAGCACCTCCTCTTGCAAGTCGCCACAGGATCGAAGGGCGCGAGTCCGAAGTGCTCTCTGTCGGCCTTCTGGTCGCGAACGTAGAACCACTTGTCCCTCCACCCTTAGATAGACGTAGTGAGCTTGATGTCAAAGTATGTGACGGAGGAGTCGATGTGGATCCCGCAGCCTCCTACATCATAGACTACCAAACCCGACCCCGACTAACGCTTAAGCTTCAAAAGCTCCTTGAAGAGACCAAAGTGTGGCTTGATTCCGAGCCAGCACTCGGACAAAGTGATGAAGCATGCGATATGGATAATGGAATTTGAGGACAAATGGTGCAACTGGAGCCCATAGAAACAAAGAAGACCCCTAACAAACGGATGCAGGGGGAGAGAGAGACCTCG
The DNA here is from genome assembly GCA_023614405.1 of Avena insularis. NCBI lineage: Eukaryota > Viridiplantae > Streptophyta > Magnoliopsida > Poales > Poaceae > Avena > Avena insularis. The sequence continues at coordinate 255,170,861 of CM042690.1, read as the reverse complement.
AATGACGAACGCAAGGAACATCACTCTGAAACCCGCAGGAGGACGGGGGATTACCTCGTCACCAGGCACTCGCGAGTCTTCTTCCGCGGACGGAAGCGCTCCATCCTAATGAAGAGTATGCAGCTCGGAAGGCTTGATGAGAGATGCGCGCCAGGAGCCATCGGTGATGCGGGTGCCCGCACCCTTCTTCTTCCTAGCACCAACGGTGGTGGTGCCTCCCTTCTTATTGGTGGCGGCAATGGTGCCACAGATCCAGCGGCAGCGCCTCCGTTCTTCTTGCCCATCTTTCGACGGCGATGCGAACGAAGGAGGTAGCTAGGGAATACGCGCAGCTGGTCCAGTGCCACGGAGAGGACGAGCGCAAGGGAGCAGAAACGAGCAGCAATGGCGAAGGAAGCACGAGCAAGAAGAGAGATGGGGAAAATTACCGCAGCTGCGCTGCTACTTAACCTCCTCACAGGTGTCATCCAACGGCCAGCAAAAACCCTACTGAACGTGTGGCACACATCACCATCGACACATGGCGAAGGTGAACCACGAACCGTCCCCCACTACTCCCTTTACGCACGGAAATCGAGGAGACGCAGTTAAAATAGAAGATTATGCATGCCTAGTCAAATCGAAGTCAGAAAGTGGGACCAACCGCTCGTCACGTCCCATCAAAGCCGCTCACGCAGGAAACTGAGGTCATCACATCGTCAGCACTGACGTCATCGATTTCAGCAGAAGAAGATTTTGACTACTTTAGTTCTTGCTCGAGTCTTCGACTCAACCAAGCACTCGGGGGCTACTCCTAACAGGAGCGCTGGCCACACACTTGAAATAATTTTTATGCAGGTGTATGAGCATTCAAGACAAACCCATCACTCGAATCAATGATTCGATTGTGAACTACAGGTTACTCCCATAGGGAGTGCTGGAAGCACATTCGACTGAAACAAGCAACCAAAGACGACAGCAGTCGCAAAATGTTTTTAGTCCCCACTCGAGTCTATGACTCGAATAGGCACTCGGGGGCTACTCCCATAGAGAGTGCTGGCCACGCACCCTATGATTATTTGTACATTGTATTGTGTGTCGATAACATCCACACTCGAATGCTATGGCGACTCCGCCTCATATTTTCCCTACAAAGAGATTACGTCTCCTAGGCCACCCGAATCATCTCCGTGATGACCAAAATTTCGGATGCCGCGCTTGCAGCATGAAGATAAGACCTGAATAAGGCCTGGCAACGAATCTCCTGTGCACTACCAGAAATATATCCGTGCCTGTAGGTATGATGAACATGCCTTGACGGACATGTCGAGTGCTCACATTTATATACTGGAATTCGACTCCTGTAAGACCTCCGCGGCCTGAGTCGAATTACGCCATCACCTTTCCGAATTCGAGTCCGGGCACTCGAGTTTGAGTAGATTGTGTTGTTTTGCCCTAAGGCAGTTAACTGATACCGATACATCGGATAAATCAGGCACGCATATCAACAATCCCTATGATACAAACAGAACACTTGAAAAAATGTTTAGTCATGCACTCGAAAGACTTCATAAAGTCTCTAGTCGAATCTGCGATTCCACTAGACACCCGGGGGATACTAACATGGGTATACCCTACAGGTACTCGAGTTTGGCATATACAGTCCAGATACGGCAGAAGACCACGGCATTTCCAAGGCCCAATGAAGAATTTGAGTGGCCCGCGGACTCTCTAATTGCTTACGAGGCAAGAAGAAGCTTAAGATAGAAAGTTCAAAGGGCGGACCCTAATCTGTAACCGACTCGACCTGCTACCCGAGACCTAGACTATCTATATAAAGGCTAGGAGGGGCGGCGAGGAGGACATCACAACCCTAGTTTCCACAACCATCGCCAGATTGCATCTGCGCACCCGTGTAACTTTCGACTCCCTCGATAATTCCAAGAGCAGACAAGCAGTAGTAGGGACCTCTACGAGGTCTAAACCTGGGTAAAACCTTGCATCCCTGTGTGCTTGTTTGCTAGCCAATTGATGCCTCCAGTGCTCCCTCCTTCTCCAAAACCCAAGTCCATAACAATGGGCATTGACGAGTTCAACCCTCGTCACTAGGTCTTCTAGGGAAAAAGCTATTGTACTACATCCGTGAATCCGGATCGAAGGTATAAACCGTTTTTCTGGTGTCGTTGCCGAGGAAGCAATTTCTCTATCCTAGTGAGGTTATTAGAGACCTTGTTTTTAGTTTCATTATTAGTTGTAGTTTAATTATTGTTATTAGTTTACTTTCTAATCCAAATGCTTTTAAGCTAAGATTGTTTCCTTTCTCTCTTACAGGAAAGGCTAAGGATTGGTTGCTAGCTCTACCAAAGGGCACTATTAAATCTTGGGAGGAATGTACTAATTTGTTTATGACTAAAATTTTCCCTCGGCTAAGACTATGCAGCTAAGATCCAACATTACAAGTTTTAGATAAGAAGATCGTGAGCCACAATCGCTTGCGTGGGAAAGGATGAAAGAAGCCGTAATGAACTATCCTAATCATGGGATGGAAGAGTGGCTTATATTACATTTATTTTATAAAGGTCTTAACCCAATGTCTAAGTCTATGCTAGATTATGCAGCAGGAGGAACGATCATGGGCAAGCATGTGAGTGTTGCAAAAAATTTGCTTAATGATATGCAAAATAACCATGCCCAATGGCATGTGGAAAGAACCTCGAAGAGAGTAAGTTCAATTACCAAGGTAAACAATGAGGAGCTTACATCTAAGGTAGATGAATTGCTTTGCTTAGTAAAGGGTAAGGAAGATACCCAAGTTAATGTTATCACTACCGATGTTAATGATGTTAATTTTATAGCTCGCACTCCTTTTAATCCTGCATGGAAAAATAATTATGCTTATAATGTTCAAAAATATCATGCTAATTATGCAGGAGCTCCTTATAATAATTATGATAATACAAATGGAGCAAATCATGTAAATCTCCTATTTGAGCAAACCGTTAGAACATTTATACAAGATCAAACCAAGCAAAATAATATGCTTATTAAGATTACGGAGAACCATGAAAGTAGTATAGGGAGATTATCTAACCAAGCCGTTGCAATTAGAAATAATGTGTAGGCTCTACAGGAAAGAACAAAGACCGTGGAGGCTCAACTGGGTAAGGTAGCCGAGAGCCAAGCTCTCATACTAGCGAAGTTTGCTGGAAAACCCAAGCCAAATCTGGTAGAAGACCTCAAAATGATGAGGGTAGTAACCAATGATGAAAACCTGAAGAGCTGGATTATAGCAACGAGCCGACACCAGAATATACTGTGGAAGATCTATTGAAGATGATCACCGTTAAGAATCCAGGTATAGAATAGGGTAATGATGCTATGTACCAACAATTTATACAACAAGTAGCATCTAAGGTTCATGATTTATACATGGAGTATAAAAGACTAGCTAATAAACTTCCACCTAAGCTAGATGATATATTTGAGCCCACTATTAAAATTAAGTTGGGAGTTAATGAGATATCTGCACTTTGTGATCTTGGTGCAAGCGTCTCAACAATTTCCAAAAGCCTATTCAATAAGTTAAACTTGGGGCCATTTGTTACAACTGAATTGAGACTCCATCTAGACGATTCAACTTATAAACAAGCTATTCGGATAAAACAAAATATAGTTGTTGAAATTAAAGGTAGTCCCGCTCTTATTGATCTTGTTATTGTGGACATGCCTGAAGATCCCATAGCACCAATAATTCTAGGTAGGCCATTCCTAAGAACTATTAAAGCTTTGATTAATTTACATGAAGGGAATGTGAGAATAGGGCTACCATCTAGAGATCCCTTTGTAGTCCACTTTCCTAGGAAAAAGAAAGCCAAGCCTAATGATGATGATGGTATAATTACTTTAATAGCGAACTACTTTGGAGTGGGTATTCCACTTCACAAACCTAACTGATTGCCATCAAGGTCAAGCTAATTGACCTTAACTAGAAGCGCTTTATAGGAGGCAACCCATGTGAAATAAAATTATTTCTTTATATTTAGTATTGTGTTAGTTTTGTTTTTGTTTTGTTTTTAGATAGAGTGTTCAAGAAGACCTATGGAGAGAGGAGAAGAAATAAGGTAATCCTCTATGATTTTATTATACTAACATATGGCCTAAGAAGTATTGCTGGATCGTTACTAAGTATTTTTGATGTTATCTAACCCTTTGATAAGATGTGCAAAGGCGCGCGGAGTTACTAATCAAATTCCTTGAGTTTTGTAGTTCATAGTGTTCATAACGACCACTAGTATGGCCGGACTAGACCGTACCATGCGCCCGTACCACCTCACGGCAAAGGAGGATAATTTTTTTGATGTTTGCCCAAAGGAATAGTGTTGATAACGACCACTAGTATGGCCGAACGCGTCCATACCGCGCGCACGTATCGTACCCTCGAGCAAACATCAGATTTTAAGCAAAACTCCCCGCAGCGTTAATGACCAGCAGTACGGGCGCGCGCGACTGTATCACGCACCCGTACCGAGAGCACCGCCTCGGAGCAGTAGTCGCCCCAAGGTAAGTCACCCGGTACGGGCGGGCTCGGCCGCCTGCCGCTTTGCCCGTCTGCACGCCATAAGCACCCCGAGGAGGTAACCTAAAAATCCCCAAATCAATTTTTCTCTTTCTTCTTCCTCCAAACTTCAAACCACCTCCATTGGATCTTCAAATTTACTCAATCTTTCTTAGATTTTTTGCACTCACTCGATCTAAGGTATGATTCTCCTCCAATCCCCAACTTATTTGTGCAAAAGCTTCACTCATTCATTCATCATTGTCAATCTAGACATAGGTCTTGTTTTTTATTCAATCTTGATATTAAGTATGCTTAGCATTGTTTTTAGAGGAGTTTCTTTTGTAGTTAGTGTATAGAATCACTTATGCTATGTTTCTATTGGACCAAAAAAATATTAGCAATCTTTATTTACTTTGTCTTGTTTTTATTTATTAGATAAACACGAGGAGTCATACATGTGAGATGGCTGCGGAATCCTCCGCACCACCCATTGATACGTTAACCCCTGAGTCACTTGGCATCGAGTTCACCGAGGAGTTCCATCTGACCCGTTTCGATCGTCTCAAGATTCGAGAGATCAAGTCCACCAAGTGGGCATGTCCATATATCCTAAACCAACTTGTATTCGTGTTGTTTTCGATTTACTTTGCAACAATGTTGGTTTGTATAATTTTTTCTTTCAGGATGTTGTGACATATCGCCGCTTGATGCTTGAGTTCTTCAGCACCTTGACACACACGATGGATCCTTATGGTTGTTCCAAGAAACAAAGGCCCAGAGTTGATCGAATCAAATTCCACCTTATGAACTGCACGTGTATCAGGCTCTTCAATCTCGAGGACCCATATGTGAAGGAGGAGTTGTGATCGTTCTTGCACGCGCACTTCGCATCAACCTAGGTAACATCCAACCATTGACTAGAGGATGGACATTTGCGTTATGACGCGTAGGTTGAAGCTAATATACCCCAACAAGAAATACCCGTGGGAGGAGGAGAAGATGAAGAAGTAGAACAAGGAGGACCCGAACAAGATGTGCAGCCACCAAACTACTACACCACCTTTAAAGATATCTATGCACTCGAAGGAAACATTCAAAACATGAACAAAATCTCCATAAACCTTCAAGATGCCACTGCAAGCCTCGCCACCTAGCTCCATGATTGGAGCAGCCAATGGAACGTGGGAGACTATCCACCGCCATCACAATGAGTAACAAAAGAGATTGCAAAAGCCTGAGCTTGGGGATATGTTCCCTCGGCAAATTTATTTGTGTAATAACGAGGTTGTACTCCAGCTCCTTGAGAGCTTTGAAATACTCGTGTTGGCTTGTTCCAACACTTTGCTTTTTTCCTTTGCCTTTTAGTTTGCTTTCGTTTTAGTTTATTTGTTTTTCTTTTCTTAAACCCTTGCTTGGTCGCAAGTTCTTTTCTATTATTTAATCCCTATCCTCAAAAATACAAAAATATTTTTCCGTTTATCCTTTTTTCGTAAACGTGGATTCATACTTTGCCTCTTTGATTTAATATCATTTCGAGAGTAATTGTGTTTGAGTTTTGAAGGAACACGTCCCTATAAGGAAGAGGATCATGAAGTTACTTATGAGAGGTATGTCCTATGTCTCCCACTTATGAAGTTTGAATTGTTTATCTTATTTGGTTGATTTGCTAAGATGCCATGCTAGTGGGAAGTAATTTAATGTGGTTAGAGTAAGGATTTTTGTTGGTATGATGATTAGTTGTTGAATCTCATGCTCTAGTTCTTTCAGTTAACCGAGTCTTGCCTTGAAAATAATAATGCCAAACAAGTACAATAAGAAAAAGTCTGAAATTTATGACCTGTTTGATGAATGATTGTCTTGAGAGTATACCCTTGATGATACTTAACCCCATAGATATTTTGATAGTCTCGACGGCACTGGTGAAAGGAGTTGTTTGATTGAAATAAAGTCTAGGGGTAATTGTGATGCATGCCAAAGCTAACCTTGTGGATAAAACCGCGGTACTAGCTCAAAAAAAGTGAGACAACTTTGTTCTATGTCTCTAATGCACACCTTTGGGATGCCAACAACTCCGCTAGCTTTTGAACAATCTATGGTATAACCCCGATTTTGGCTATGAGTTGATGACATGAGTGGCATCCGTGTCAATGTATGGGCAGAAGTATTGGTACTCTCAAAGGTTGTGCAAACACTTGTAAAAGAAACAATCAGCGATCCTTGAAAAACAAAAGAAAGAAAGAAAAAACATATCTATGAGGATCCATATAACAAGTCCTTGGCATGGTCTCATTACTACTTTACAAATTTTTCTTGAAAGACAATGATTGGATTAGAAGTGTTTTAGATAGACTTGATTTATTGATGTGGATGTAAATAAGACACTTCATTGTTATACTACTTGGGACATGAAACTCTCTTACTCAATAATGCTATTTAAACATCCTAGTGTTCCTTGGCAAGCTGAGACTTAATTAGAGGAATTGGATTGATTGCTACACTTCTAGTTACTTATACTTATAGTAAACTTTACTTTGATTATCTTGACTTACCGAGGCTTGTATAGTATTCTTGTCATCTCTCTAACTTTGATAAGCTTCACAAATGAATGAAGTGTTGAGCACATACCACTACCAACTATAAGTGAACTCTTATTCTCATTGTTTCAAGTTTAAACATTGAATTCCTTATAGGTCTTTTGGTTCTTCTTGCTCGAAGACGATCAAGGTTTGAGCTTTGTGGAAGTTGATGGCTCCGATTTTTGCCATCTTCCACTGCGTTTAAACGTTGTTTTTGATCAAGCAATTGCCAAAGAAACTCTCAACTCTTGCCACTAATGACTAATAATTGCAAAGATATGCAAATCCCTTCTTTGATTTATGTTGTGCAGGAAATCATGGCTTTTAATGCGAAATAAGGAGTCATAATGAAGGATGTTGAGGAAGTACACACGACCAAGTAATTGGAGAAGCATCCTAGGGCGTCAGGAAGATTAACGGCCATTAGTACGGGTGCGGTCCGCCCATACCGCCCGCCCGTACTAGTAGCGACGTCTTCGTATCGTCAAACCCTACAACTTTCATGAAGATGCATGTATATTTCGAGGCTCCAGCCGCCAGCCAGAGAGTCGCCATTCTCAGATTGCATCACAACACCACCAAAGGAGATCCACACGATTGGTCATCCATTGTTCATCACTTTCACCATCCATCCATCCACTAGCCATAGCCATTGCTTTGTACTTTAGATCTCCTTGTGATTTGGTGACCATTGTAAGAATATTTGATTTCAATCTAAGTATTTGCATGATGTTTTCTATCTCCGATTTATTTGTTATGAGTGAGTAGTCCTCACGGGCTACGGGTTGGGAAGAAACCTCGCAGCAATTATGTGCATCTAGATCATGGGAGAATTGTATTTTGTTTGAGATTGTGATTTGTATCTTTTGTTTCTTTGTCTCTTGTCTCGATCTGTGGACTTGTAGGTACCCAAGATCCCATAGATTGATAAGGCTTGAGGTGAGATACTTGGCTAGAGGCGATATCATAGGAACCTTAGTGACAGAAAGGGTAGTACGGTCTTCTCTTAGGGCCCCATTTAGGATCAACAACAACATCACCACTTAAAGCTTTAATCTGTGTTTTGCACTTAATAATCATTTGTAACCCTTGGCTTCAGTGTACTCTCGGTTAGATTAAAAGCCTATTGTTATGCCTGCTGCATCACAGGGTTCTAGAATATTAGGATGTGTTGCCCACAAGAGATTATCTCGATTCAAACATTATGCATGACTAGGCTTATTATTATCTTTTATCCCATTTTATGTGCAGCTGCAGGTGGATCTTCAACCCTGGCCTATCTCCATCCATTGATTCAAACCCGCTATAGAGTAAACTAGATTGGTCCGGTCAACTAAGGTAAAATGAACAAACAAAGTCTTGTAGACGTGTCCTTTTTTATTACCTTTTAGTAGTGTTTTCCGAGGTTCGATTAAACCTAGGTCTTCTAGGGAAAAAGCTATTATACTACATCCGTGAATCCGGATCAAAGGTATCACTAGGATTGGAAGAAGGGACAGTGCGTGGCTGTTAGGGAGTCGGAAACATGGAGCATCTTGAGGAGCAAGATTCGAGCAGGGGTGGTGCCTTCCTTCAAGCTCTGCACCTAGGTCAGGTCTTCCTCCAGAAGCTTCAGCCCACGAGCATGCTCCTCGTGGGCAAGGAAGAATTGACCCATCATGGAAGCGACCTCCTCTTCGAGCTTGCCTTTTTCAGCGGTGACAACAGTTTAGTGCTTATGGTTCCTTTGACACTCTTCCTAGAGGGTTAATGCCTTGAGATTCAGGTCACCGACCTCGATTGCGATCGGGACTGCTGCCTCTATGCGGACACTCACATGCTCGGCAGGTAGCACTTCCATCTAGGATGTTAAAGAAAAGAATGATCAATGAAGGGTCATCAGACACAGACCAAGAAGATTACGGTGTTTTGGGAAAACCTCAATTCTTCGAGCCAGGGCTGCTACGTCTTCAAGGAGGCTGAGTAGTGGCACCGTGATGTCCTTCCCTGCTACCGGAGGCACAACCATGGGATTCATGGCCGCGCTCATCGCTGTAGAAGACTGGAGTCTCCTCTAACGCTTGGGCCAAGGAGCAGGAATTCCCCCAAGTTGCCTAAGAGAGGAAGATAGATACGATAAGCGGTTGGACCAAAGGGGAGACAACATGAAGAAGTAAAGGAATGAGCGGGTGGCACGTTATCGGGGAGTAGCCCCTGGAGAGGTCCCGTACTTGGCTTGCAAGACAATGGACTATAGCGTACCCTGGTCATCTTTGGTAGGTCGATCGGCAGACGCCAACTCAGGGATGGCCACGCGGACGCGTTTCTTGGACGACATCCCTTCCTCTGGTAGGGATCTCTTCATCCGCGGCAGGACACCACTAGATATCTCACCTGGATCCTACAACAAGATAGAAGATTGTCATAACAAAAATTAGGAGGATAGGGCGTAACTATCCTTCAGATGGAAAGACATGGAAATCCTTACAATGGCTTGCCCTTTAGGGCCTTTGGATGGCTATTCATCCCCCTTGAATATATGCAAGATTCGAGTGTTGACGCATTCGTCGTTGAGAGGTTCAGCTGCTATGAGAAAGAAAGAGGTGGTCGAGGTTATGAGAAGGAAGGAAATGGGGGTACCTAGTGGGAAGATAGATTCCCAAAACTATGTACCTAATTTAGATGCAGGATCGGAGGGCGGATCGCCGAGGGGAAACTTCCGATGGTGTAGGAAATCTATCACCACCATGACACTAGACACTCCCTGCTCCTGTAAAGATTTAATATTCTCGGCGAGCTCCTCTACTTCATCGCTAGAGCTGGGGGTGCTATCCATATAGCGGAAGACACTGCAGGGTGTCCACAAGCGGTGGGTATGACTTCCCACCGGCTCCAATCAGCCACCTCACCGATAGACCGGACCACGATTCCCTTAGCCTGATAGGGATGTAGGAACCAACAAATCCAGAGCGAAAGTAGAAGTAAACACTAGCGCACAGCTTGCCAACCATGCTATTTGAAGATTTGAGATGGTATAAATGGAGAAAAAATCAAGCCGAGGCTCGATTTTAGAAGATATTATAGAGATGGGAAAAGATTGAGAGAATTGTAATGGGGTTAGGGGAAGATGGAGAAAACGGATCTAGAAGTGGTCAAGAACCTCGAGCACAAATGCAAAAAGGGGAAACGATGCCCCACAGATGAGGTGGTCGAGGAGCACCTCCCCCTTGAAGAGCAGGGGAGGTATCCCCAGACGTGGCTCTCAGACCATGGTCTGCTAGAAGCCGTCCATCGCGAATGAGGTCTTCAAGTTGGCCAGAGGTGGTGGTACACACCAGCCACTTCTCAGACCTCTTTTCCTCAGACTCTGCAGTGGACGAGGCCATTGGAAGAGACTCGAGCTTGGAAACGAATATAGTGTGGAATGAATCCATTTATAGGGGTTTAGATTCTTAAATAAGGAAGATAAAAGATCTCCGGGAGAATCAGGGGACACAACCATGACTAAGCTCGAGAAGGCGAACAGAAAATTACCCTCGCTTTGGAAGGACATGAAGATTTTATGTTGGGAGTCGTGGAGAAGGAGATGCCCACGTTCACAACGGGTCGCCAGTTGTCCTCATGGGTAGGAACACATTATGATCACCACCTTCAATTGTCCCAGGGGAACAGATTCCCACACATCAAAGGAGCTCTGAGAAGCAGCAGTTACTGGAAAGACCTCTCAAGTCGGCTCAGATTCAGGTCCTCACGACCACAGAAATAACCATATCATCAGATCTCCCTAGGTCACAATAGGAATTAAAGAAGTTGTCAGCGTCACTGATTATGTCATCCTAGAGTAGGCCTAAACCTCGTTACGACGTCACTGTTGGGCCACACAGAGATAAACAAAAACTTTTTCCCTATGTGGTACTCCCAAGATCTATTCGACGTAGAAGGCCACGAGGATTACCACTAGACGCACGGGTGCGTATTACCGATGAGCCGCGTTAGTTGATGCAGTGCAGTCCCATGATCCAATCCAATTCAATGATCGTCAAAGTGTTGAATGTACAACACCTCTGCCGGTATCTACGCGTACGAGGAGGAGCTCTGACGGCGGACTTCTAGATCCGGTGCGGCGGATGGACTAGATGAGGCTAGGGTTTCAAACACATGGAAGTGTATAACCGTGCCCTTTGGGAAACATGCGTCCAACTATATATAGGGAGTGAAAGTGGGCTCCACAACATTTTCGGCCCAAACACTAAGGCCTTATACAGGTCATCGTGAATCAAGACCTTGTCTCAAGACTTGTCTAAAAACCTTTTCGCAACTCACCGACCTACACTACAACAAGGAGATTGGACATCGGTGCTTATAGACGCTGAGGCACAATCTTAGTCCCCACGCTCATGCTGGGGCGACAAAAAAGGCGCCAGGGATAACTGCATCGAGGATTCACGAACGATGGCGGATTTTTTTAGCGTGGGACAACGTGATCCGCCGACCTAGAGCTTCCGCAACGCGGCAGAGGATATGCCTCATTACTTCAATGAAGGTGGCGGAAATTTAGTGTCGTGTAACCACATGGTGCGACACATTACTCTGATGTGTTTGGCACCTTCCAGCGGCACAACAGTTAATAACAATTAGTGATTAACAAATATGATTTCTCACTAAATTCGGAATACACTAAATACTCATTAAGATATATAACTATATTTATTTACACAATAAAGCATACTACGTACATTTACATGATCCTAAATTAACTATCGCAATTGCTACTAATATTATAATGCAAAAGGTTGCATGTTGCGAACCAATTGCTTTTTCTAGAGCAAATTTTCTAATTCTCTTAATCTTTAATTAATCTACTTCTTTATTTCTCTTATGTGCAAAGTGAATACCAGCCAGATGCAACTCCAGCTGCATATTCTTTTCTTCTATGATTTCCTTCTCTTGTAGAATTTTCTTGATGTCTTCCTTCAACTGCTTGTTTTCCCTTTCTAGAACGAGCATCATGTCTTCGATGCTGCTCAAACAAACCTACATATAAGGCAAATAGATCGAATCAGTAAAAAAGCACTCAAATCCCAATCGACCATACCGCAAAAAATAGATTAGTGGAAGGATCCTGACAATATTTTCTGGCTAGGATGGACATATCCGGCTCTAGATCTTACGGTAGGCAAGACGGACAGATCCGACTCGATACTCATGGGAAGGGGCACGAGAAACAGATCCGGCTCGAGATCTCACAGGGAGTAGGACGAGGGATGACATATCTGGCTCGAGATCTCACGGGGAGTGGGACAAGGGATGATAGATCTGGCTCAGGATCTCACAGGGAGTGGCATGAGGGACATATCTGTTTAAGTATAGGTGCGCGGCTGGCTAGACGTTGGTGGCTGGGCGAGAGTGAGGCTCATCTGCTGAAATGTGTTAGGGTTGTGCGTTAACTAGAGGTGGGTGATGGATTGGTGGGGGTATATCGAGTGCCTTGGTAGGCTTGGTGGGCTTGTTGTACCTTTTGAAGTCAAACTCTTTTAGCCTTATAACCGAAAATGAGACATTTAACAACACAGATATTAGTTATTACAGATTTGGTAAAGCAATCGATGGACAGTAACATTCAGTTTTTGGTAGGAAATCACAAATATACATACTCAATAAATCACACTGGTATTACTTATTACATATGCTCAACTAAGTCGGTTAGTTCACTCCTAATTGATAGTATATCTTTGACAATACTGTTGCACTCCTCCTTAATCAAGCTTAGATCTTTCTTCTTAGTACAACTTTCCTTGCATACTTCTTCTCGTGGCGTGTTCAAATCTTCATTCGCTTTGACCTCACACCACAGATGAATTAAAATGCGCTGAAGTACTATCGATTCGTTCTCTTCATCAACCAATGCCACGAAATTGCATGTAATTTTCTCATGGCCACACACGTAGAACTGCTAGTGTCCTTCAGCCTCGTCATGTCGCACACCACATAGCGACGCGGTGGTAAACCACACTTGTAACTACGGTCTGGTTGCGAGTCGACTCCGTTCCAATCCGGTTCATAGATATCCGCAGGTACACTAGGGTGGATATTCAAAAGGAAAACAATCATGTGTGAGATCAAAAAACCCCAAGTCAAATCTTGATCAAACAAATGGAAAGCATGGTGCAATCTAATTTTAAACAGAGGGAGTATAATCGACGCACGTACCGGCATCTCGCAGTCGAGCTATCTACCCGACGTATGCTGAAGCTATCACTGGGCGCCTCCACAGTCTCTGTTGTCGTTGCTTGCAAGCTGAAGATTCGTCCCGAGGGAGGTTTCGGAGAGGAAAGTCAGATATGAAGACAAGGCTAGGCTCGATGGTGGGCCAGCCAAGTCAGCGACACAGACCAAACCAGTCAACGGAATGCGCTTGACATTTTCCACTGTGAGACCGACAGTTAACAGCGCTTGCAATGGGTGGTGCATATCGCAATGCCTCCATCCATCTACCGCGGCATTAAAATACGTCGGTCAACTCGAACAACAACCACGGCACAAACATCCGCCGGTACCCTGTGTGCCACGGCGTATAATTGGCCGTCGTGACAAAATGGTGTCGCGAAAGCTCATCCGCCCCATAACCAACTATTGTCGGTTCTTTTCGCTTATACTGCCCCAAAAATCTGTCGGGTATGGGGGTATTTTTGTAATGCTAGTCCATATCTAGTTCAAGTATAACCCGACCAACATACATGCTCCCGCTCTTAAGTGTGTGACCCCGCAGGCTCATGGCGACTTGGACATGATTGGAGTCCTACTCGCAATCAATCAATTGATAGTGGCTCCTAGCAGAACGTGCTGAATCCCAAAGCCATAGAGTCATAACGACATACCTTTTGATGTGACTTAGGTCTAAGTTCCTTTTGCCTCACGATATACCGTGTCAAGCTATGGGCGAAATACCGTCACCCTTTTAATATCTCAACTCTCTTCTTGTTCTGTGATTTGTGATTCATCTGAATAACTCTTTAGTCGATCGCCCTGGTTAACACTGAACTGAGTCGCACATGGTCATGCTTCCGAATCATATCACACAGAGGGCCTAAAGAATATCTCTCCAGTCGGAGGAGTAAAATCCCATCTTATTTATCCACATCACATAGCTTGATTCTCAGCCGACCCGAACTCTTACTTTATAATTGCCCTATTACCGAACGTTTGACAGAACCTAAGTTGGTTGATCCATAACCCGGATTGTGCGACAACCTTAGGTCTAAGGATTACATTTATTGAGACATACAAATAATGATTTGCTCGTTGGATCTCAATATGAGTTAGTCTGACTCACTAAACTATTTAGTCGAATCCATTTTAGTCGGAATAGTATCACCATGCCCATGATAACTGGAACCTAGTCATCAGCCGACTTTCACATTAGTCTGAATTGTGTGTCCAACATAACCTCAATGACCAAGGATATCTAGTATGAACAACATGAATATATAGCTCCGCAACTGAATCACATATTCAATGATATATATCAGATGTTCATACTAGGATAACTTAATTACTCTATGAATACATTGGGAATTACATCATACATGATTTCCTCCAGGGCTTATTCTCAACAGTCAGTACGCCAGATGGGTCCACAGGTATCGTTCCAACATGATAAGAGCCAGAATTACAGATGCCTTCTCGGCCTCTCAGTTCGGTGCTCCATTTCATGAAGGGACTTCTCCTTCAGACCTTCTCTGGTAATCAAGGTATCGACACCTCCTCGTAAGGATTGTTCTTCCTTTTGTTATTAACCTTTTTGCAGGACCTCGTCGTAAGCCCATTACCCTAGGACATCTTATATATGAAGGCTCCCTAGATCTGTTCTGAGGACGAGTGTGCATGAAGGTCTGCACGATCGAGATGTCGACACATGCGGGAGACCTTATCTCAAGACCTCAAGTATTCTCTAAGACCTCACGCCTCAAGACCAAGAATAAGTCATCGAGCTCACTAGTCGAAGTTTAAGCATGAGCTGAAGCAACTCTACTAGAAGGAATGCCGTCTTATTAAAGGTATTGATCGGGGGTTTGTCGGTTCTAGGTGGATTTAGGCACGTACCTCACATGGGTCTTAATCCATGTTTCTAGCCCACGCCTGTTTCTACGATCAAATACCTCAAGCCTATATCTAGAAGCTCTCAACCGACCTGGCCTATGGGGCTACAAGCTGGATCTCTAGAGACCCCAAATACCAGACACACATACAAGGGAGGTAGAAGATCAATGTGACATGCAAGACAAGATGAAGACCTGACATTACTAAGAGAATCTCTAACACCATATACGCCTATAAGTACCTAAGGACATTCACCTGAAGAGGACACACCATAATCGTCCAAGTCTTAGTCATAAACCCCAGATTCATCTCTTGTCGGGTAACATTATAAACCCACCGAGATAATCTTGTAACCATTTTGTACGATCTTTCGATCACCTTATGAATAAAGTCCAAGGGAATTCTCCCCAATATACACATCTTATCGTCTTTGTATTTCCAAACTTGTTGACCCGAGCCGATTGTAGAACAAATAAACTCTTTTTCGTTCCTTGGAAGTGATAGTGCAAAAGGATCGTGAAAATTATCCTTCATCAGAACTCTCGAGAAATTGGCCAGAAACTTCTCCTCTTTTATTATTTAAGCAACCTACAAAACAAAATATTTGCCTCGTGTCCTCAACTCCACTATCTGGTTTTCAAGCACAAGGTTTCGTATTAGTAAAACTGAAATAAAACTATAAATAAATAAAAGTAAACAATCTATGACAAGCAAGTAAAGTAAAAATAATAAATTAATTTTTTTAGTTTTTTGTTTGTGTTTGCTAATAGTATAAGTATTTTGTATTTTCAGATTTAATTAGTGTAGAAAATATAAAAGATAGTAAAAGTGATGGATAGTGGTTTATTATGATAAAAAGTGGACTTAGCTAGGATTCATGGGTTCACTTGACTACTCTCTCGTAAGGTGTGATGAACATAAAATTGTTCAGAAAAGACATAATATTGAATTAAGAATAAACAGAGTATAGCCTTAGGTACTTTGACATGATATTTGAATATCA
The DNA here is from genome assembly GCA_023614405.1 of Avena insularis. Taxonomy (NCBI): domain Eukaryota; kingdom Viridiplantae; phylum Streptophyta; class Magnoliopsida; order Poales; family Poaceae; genus Avena; species Avena insularis. Next base: position 255,154,666 of record CM042690.1, on the reverse strand, counting down.
AATATGCTACCTTGAATAAACACGATCACCTGAGTTTTCACTAGATGATTGTAACACGTGCATTCACTTTATCCCTAGTGAGGTAACAAAAAAGGTAAAAACCATAGTGGATCTAAAGTTTTCTATCACTGCCCAATATTCACCACTATGTTACTCCATCTAATACACATGTTCCCCCACACATGTTTCTCCATACAAGTTTGATCATAATAAGTACTTAAAAATTGAGTATATAATATGCATCTACCAATACATCATATACATAATAGAATTCCAATATCAAGTATCAAATCATAAAACAAAGATCCACCATATAGGAATTGCATAGATGACCATAATCATGTAGGGAAGCTCATATGGTACTAGAATAATGATAGGTCAAGAGAGAAAGAGATCAAGATACCGCCACAAACCCATAATTCATAGGTGGACTACTCCCTCATCATCATGGAGATGATGTTGGAGAAGGTAGAGATCCAACCAATGGTGGATCCAGTGGTGTTTCCTCCTCCAATCTTCACTGGTCCTTGCTCTGTTTTGGTGTTTCTGTGTTTCCGCTCCTCCTTTTCCAAGATTGCCGTATGGGATCTTTTATAGGCATTTTTAGGTCAATACTTCAAGTCTGAGATGAAGATGGACAACTACAGAGGCTCAAGGAGGGAAAGAGACTTGGTGGAATGACCTAGGGTGGGCCCCATGCCACATGGGCTCTTTTGGGCCTCCGGCCTCCCCTCTGGTGGTTCTGGTGCTCCAGCTTCTTCTCTTCGCGAAAAAATAATCCTCGAAAAATCCCCGATCCATTTGACTTTATTTAGGTCCCTAAAAGATAAAAATACACGAAATGGGATTTTCCTGTCTTGAAGAGTTATAGCCCCAATAAAGAGGATCATTGGTAAATTCTTATAAATCAATGTAAAACATAGATATAATATTCTATAAGGTGTAAAAACATGGGAATATGTGTCAATAAACTATAAAGTTCATGTATGCATTTTACATGCATCACTGATACAACTATGTTGAGGTTAACCCGGGAGGGCAGCCCGATTTCCACGGTTCCCTAGGGTGTGACGCGTGGCCTCATGGGGAAAAGGGAGAAGATGCGGAAGCGAAGAACATGAACACGAAGAACATGACAAACTCACGCAACAAAAACACGATAACTTGACCAATTTCTCTCATCGGCGATCACCGATCCAGTAAAATCCTCGCAAGGATATGGTTTTGGATAAGGTTACAAAGATAGCATTAAATAGCACTGAAAACGCTTCATCCAGTTGAGGGTTCGGTTGGACCGGGGTTGGAACTAGACATCTCGTTTGGAACTGGTGGGGGACCAAGCTAGAACAGGAGTGGCCTAGAAGTCCTCAAGTTGGCCACCGGTTATAACCGGCTCTAGGACTGGGCTGCTCGGTTGTGCTCCGGTTGGGACCAGCGGTGGGCCTTCCGGTTGGGGGCTTAGTTGGAACTGGCGCTAGGACCGGCCAACCTGAGGCAATTTCTTCTTCTCACCTTCTTGTCCACGGCCTTCTTGTCCATCTTTTGTTGTAGCTTGACATTGCTCCTAGGGGTCCAAACCTAAGTATGCAGAGGGTATTGGTATGGAGTAGCAATCTGTCCAAGGTGTAATAAAAGTCACACATAGGTAGGAGCAAGTTCACCTTATCATGGAGGAGTTTGGCTCAAACACGTGTCATGGGTCCAGTTGGGGGACTTGGCGGTGTAGATGTAAGGACGTTAGTAGGACGGGCTGCATCATCTATCGTGGCCTATCATATGCCATGCTACCGAAGCCTATAAACCTTTCGTGCTTGCTTGATGAGCTACAACTTAATAAAAACTTGGTGGATACAATACGCCCGCGGTTCTAGGCCTAAAACGGATACACAACACGATCAACATACTTCTATAGTTTACCGGAGCAATCGCATCCGACTTCGGCTCATCCATTTAGCAATGTTGGGCACCTAGCAAGTGCAATTTTTTCATGTGGATGGCTGTCTTAGATCGAATCCTACCGAGTGACTCTCTACATTGAAAACAACTACCTTTTCCCACTTTGTTTCTGTAATTTGAAAACGCCATGTCATCTACTCACTGAATGTCCTTAGACAAGAAATGTCTGGTATGCACTCCTCATGGGCCAAGTTGCAACCTCCACACCCAGCGTCCTGGACCAAGGCTTTCACGATCCCCAAGTGGCTGCAGCTTTGCAAGCTTCGCTCTTCGGCATACCATACCAGAGTAAAGGAACGCAATCCCTTACCCTCTTAGCAGCTTGAGAAATTTGGAGAGAGCGAAATATGAGAAGTTTCCAAACGAGGAGCCCATATGGCGGGAGCCAAGATATACCCTTGATCCGGGCTTAGCCTCATGTCTGTTTTTTATCTCTTTGTTTTCTCATGATCGGGCTTTTGCATTGTCTTTTATTTTTTTTAACAAACTCCCTATCTAATCAATAAGTTTAGCAGCTATACTGCTAACGTTAAAAAAACTTTTATGGGACGGAATAATTGTCGCCGCACAAGTGTCCACGCAAGCACATACAGTATCATCAATCTTAGCCATCGATTCAACAATGAACGGTACAGAAGTAATCATCACTTTTTTCCCTCATCTAATCATCGTCGTCATTTTCGTTTTGTCTCCCTGCTATGCTGTCGTCTCCGCCGCGGAGGCTCCCAAAAAAGGCAAGACCACCTCAGGTTCCCCTCCCCGCCACTGCTCTGCTCACTCCCCCTCCTCAAGCAGCTGCAGCGGCGCGGCACAAGGTATGAGGTTGTTTTCCTCTAGCGATTAGTTAATCCCACTGACCTTCACAATTTCTGGGCGTGCCGGTGAACACCGGGGACACCCTGTAGATCCGCCCCTGGGCCGAATGGATGAAATTGATTGTACAGATAACAATCGAGAACACATGATTTGGTTAGTGGACGGAGGGTGTATTCCAGTGCTCTGAGTAACTAGGAGATTCTGCCAACTAGCCAGTTTGACCTCACAGTTCGTGGCTAGGTTTGGTAGAGTTCGCGCACGGTGTATGGTGAAATCATATTTCAACTTCAATACTGTTTGGTTAAGTCCGCAAACAGTGTATGGTGAAATCATATTTCAACTTTAATACTGTTTGGTTAAAGCGACGAAATTCCGAATAGTTAAGATGACTTCATTACTCAACATTGGTTTGTTCACTTTGTCTATTTGATTTCTTCACATGTATTCAACCTTCTCAACAGCAAAACCATTCTATGATCTGTTCGGCGTGGCCAATCCATTGTATGGTATGTTAGAGTAGGAATATGTCTAATCAGACAGCCAGTCCATTGTATGGTATGTTAGAATAGGAATATGTCTAATCAGACATACTGGTTTTGAAGCATAGCTAGTACCTCATTTTGTTGGTTATTTACATTCACCCTAGCCTGTTCAAATTCCTGTGTCTTCTTGCCGTCTTGGCGAGTGTATGTTAACATCTCCATGGTCAGTCATCTTCATTGTCACAGCGCCCGAGTACCATCTTGTGTTGATGTATGTAGGCAGCCGCTACTTGTCTTTCAAACAATTGGACTCAGAAGACATGAATACATATACAGCTTTAATTATCTACATTACAATGTTAAGATCTAGCACTCCAATATGCCATGGATGTAAATGTACATTCTGGCTAAAAACATTATACACACAGATTGATTACTTTTCTCAAGAAACATGGGATCAAAATATTAGTGTATATGCATGCATGCAAGGTATTGACGAATCAGGAGCTAACATTCTCCTTTATTTAGCTTTTAAATTGCCAAGTATAACAACACACTATCCAATTGGTGCTATAATCAGAAGTAATTAGGGACCCACCAAACTATGATGTTTTTTTTTGTGATCTTTAGTATTAAGTTTATCTCATATTTGTGTGACTGTGATGGCCTAGAGACAAAAATTAACTAGCATTTTCATAAATAACATTTTTAAGGCAGCAATAGTTGAAGAACTTGGTACCTAAGAATGTTCCGTAGGCTAGAGAATCTATTTTCACTTTCCTTGCATAAAGAACTTGGTGTGAAGTGTGAATGTTTGGTCTCTAGTATTCACTTCCATTTTTCTTTACAGATGAATCTGCAAGATAGAGAATTCATGTAAACCACAGGAGGCCCACAATTCCTATTTCGGCCAGCCTTCAGTTGATGCGACGGTACCTTGAGAGATCACAGTGATCATGCTGGGTGCAATTATGTTTCTCATTCCTCTTCAATTATTACTTGAATATATGTTTGGTTCAGTACTGAATTTATCCAAAAACCAGCAGAACTGAAAAGGACAGTTGACTATTTCCCTGTTCCAACCAAGTAAGGGTTGAGTCATTAGTCTTGTTGCATGGTGATGAAGAACACCCATTTGTGTGCATTCTGTTCTGCTGAACTTGTAATGCATTTTAGCATAGATGCTACTTCAGAACCGTTCCCAGCATTCAAGAAAGATGCTTTCTCTAGAGAGATGGTTTACGTGTTGTAGTTATACATGGCATCATACTTTAAATTTGGCATGTCTTTTAGATTGCAGTGACCACTTATAGCTTTTCATGTAATATTATTGGTGTTCCAAGTCTCAAGACACATTCAACTATCTCAAACCTTTTCCTTAATTATCCCCATGACAATCAGATCGAACCATTGTAGCATTTATAAGGGCTATTATTCATTAATGCGGTTGCCAGTTGGGTCAGCAAGAACTATAATATTTTGTGGCTTGTTTCTTTCAGTAGCATCGCCAGCTTACCATGATTTCACAGGTGCAGCATCCTTAGGTCATGCAACTGGGGAAATATATAAGTAGTTAACCATTCACCTTAGAAAACATAACAAACATAGTAAATGAGGTATGGAGTGGCACATGAATTTTTGACATGTCACATAAATAATGCTGTACAGTTGACGAAGTTCATATGTTGCAGCATAAGTGCAATAGCAACCCAGTGATTAAAGGACAAGCATTGGTATCCTAACTCCTGAGCATCCAACTTTCCATCTAACATAGTTGTATCAGGATACAGAAGTTTGATTGGATCTATCATTAAGCAACTGTTTCTTACAGGTATCCGTATTTTCAGGTACAAGAGTTATCTGGTAAGCGCTGTGGCCTATAGTACTTCTCAAAAGATGAAGTCAACAGTGCTTTCTGCTGTTGCGGTTTCTATTGGTTATATATTACTTGGATGGGATTTTACAACAGTTTTAGGTAATTCTCGTACTTGTAGTCTGGCAGTGATTTGTCATGAGTTTCTAATTGTTTCCTGAAGCATTAGTGCTAGACTCTACCTCCAGATGAACTCAACTTCCTCTATTCCAAGGAAGCATGTCAAGCAATCATACTTACTTGGTTTTAATTATCTGGCAGAGGCTAATCTCTATATGGAAAAGGAATTTGACTTAAAGAATGGACATTCAATCGAGGGAATAATTGTAGCAGTTTCAGTTTTTGGGGCTGTTGTGGTCACAATATTCTCTGGATCACTATTGGATTGGCTTGGAAGACGTGCTGTACTGATTTACTCATCTGTGCTATTATTTTCCGGCGGCGTCCTAATGCTGTGGTCTCCAAACATCTATACTTTACTCCTAGCAAGGCTAATTGTCGGATCAGGAAGTGGTTTGGTTTTCACATGTGTCCCAATTTATATCTCAGAAACATCTTCGCCAGATATGAGGGGATCACTGGGAACTATGCCACAGTTTATGTTCATCGTTGGGATAATATTTTCCTATTGCATGATATTTTGGATGACTCTGGTGTCTTCTCCTAACTGGAGACTTATGATTGGCTCAATTTTTGCTCCTTCCATTGTGTACTTTGCTTTATTGGTATTCTACTTGCCAGAGTCGCCTAGGTGGCTTGTAAGCGATGGAAAAATTAGTGAGGCCAGAGTTTCTCTACAGTGGCTTAGAGGGAAGGATGATGTTTCAGGTGAGAATATCGCCAGCAACTTCAACTATTTATTCGCATTTACTGTTTTCAACTGAAGATGGTTAGTTGTGAAATGTCAACAGGGGAAATGAGTAACTGAAAATAGTTACGAGTTGCATACAAAATGTAGTCATGAGAATTTTAGTCCTCCCTCCGATCCAAATTAATGGACTCAGATTTATCTAGATTCGGATGTATCTTGACATAGATCGAAATTAATGGACTCAGATTTATCTAGATTCTGATGTATCTAGCACTAAAATATGTCTAGATACATTCAAATCTGGACAAATCTGAGTCCATTAATTTGAGTCGGAGGGAGTATAGAAATGTCTAGCTGTGACTGACATCTGACAAGATGAAAACACAAACTACATGTATGTTTGGAAAATATTGTTGTTATTGGTTGAACTTAGGATAGATATTTACCGTAGATTATTGCGACAATAATGGGTGGTCGTGCTGTTCGGTCCACCATGCGAAGCTCTTTCATCGCCGTGCTGTTATATAGCCAAGACAAGGAGAAGGGAGGAGCTTGAAGAGAGAATGATTTTGGAAGTCATAACTTCTCTTTTGTTTCTGTTTGCCTCCAAAATCCGTAATACAGTCTCTTACATGATAAGACAAGCTTGTACTGCGAAATTTTCTGATTAGTGGGTTTTTGGATGAGGGGGTTTCATGGCTTTTTTTCAGGCTAAGGATTTGAATCAAAACCCCTATTTATCAGCCTGCTTTGAAAAAGGAATTGAGGAAGGAATAATCCTACTTATCACACTGGCTTTATATTGACTGTAAGAGGAGTTTGCACCAGTTTGCACTTGACAAGAGAGATAAAACTAGTTCACCGTAAATGATAGGTCACGGATAAAATGTTGATAAAATAAGATTTAAGAAATGGCAAGGGAGGTTATTCACATGTGATAGCATTATTAACTTACATCATGTAGTTTTCGTTAATTGAATTAACAACTAAATGTGCATTTCTTATTTTCATCATTTGAAGAAGCATAAATTCATCATGAGTCATGACATCACATAAACCTGCAGGTGAAATATCTCTTATTGTGGATGGTATGGACATTATACCGGGCATGGGCACTGGAGGAAATGCTATTAGCAGTGCTCAAGGTCAAAGTTTTGTTCGAACCAGCACCGGCCAGCTCTCACGTTATAGTAGTCTGTATTGGCACCTTTCAGACCCACTAGTTGATCTTCTTGGAAGTATACATGGGAATATGTCAGAAACAGGAGGTGTGAGAAACAATTTCTTCCCGGCCTTCAACAGTTTTAATTTTGTAGAACGTGAACGGATGGATGAGTACAGGGAAGAGGACGACAGTGCTCAACAGAACAGGGGAGCTTATCCTGGTGACGAAGGCAATAATGGAGATGGTTTACAGGCTTCTCTGCTTTCTCAGGCTGCAACTGCAGAAGGATATGGTACAAATGCACCCTTTACCTCTGAAGGCAGTTCTTCATATTTAAGAAGGCACGGCACAACAGGACTTGTGCAAGATTTTGTGGCTTCTTTACACGATCATGACATTGAAGAAGAAGAAGAAATCCATGAAGCGGCATTATTTTCTCATCAGCCTGCACATCATGATGTGGAAGGCACAAGGAGATATCCATCGAGACAACAAATTGTCCGGCTATCTGAAACCGCTGATATAAAGCCTAAATGGAGGGTACTTCTTCAGCCAGGAGTCAGGCATGCTCTGTGCCATGGCATGTTAATTCAAGCGCTTCAGGAGGTACAATTCTCTCTGTCATAAAAAATGTACATGATTTGAGCAGGAAGCTCAGTTCACAATCCTTCCGTGTTGTGAACTGCACAGATTTCTATTTATGTTAATAGCTTGTTTACTAGTCGCCCTCTCTTGGAAATGCAGTCTGCAGGAATCAATGGCCTTCTCCGGTACAGTCCACAGATTCTTGAACAAGTTGGAGTAGTTAGTTTGTTTTCAGACATTGGACTTGGTTCTCATTCAACAGCAATCCTCATAAGTGCCCTTAATGCTTTCCTCATGCTGCCTTGCATAACCGCTTCAATGATGCTGATGGATATCTGTGGACGAAGGTTAACTCTGAGACTAACATTCGTTTTTTTTTTTTTTTGCATTTAGAACGAAGTGTCAGTACATTTTTCACTGTATGACCATGGCGCGGTGGTGAAGTACTCCCCACTTGTGCCAAGAGGTCCTGGGTTCGACGCAGCCTCTCTGCATTGCACTGGGTCTGTCCTTTTTTTTATTGTTAAAATTCCAACAGTTCTCTGACACTTCCATAGTTGCTATCTCCATTTTTTTTTAGAACAACTCGCTCTCTTCTTCCTTTTATCTTTGCTGTGGTAATCTATCTGGGCTACTCCTAGCAAACATTCTGAAGCACTTCTTACCTTGGCTATGTTTTCCACTTGCCATCTTACGATAAATTTATCAATATTGTCCATCGTTTCATCAACACTTCATTTTTCTGTCGTATACGGGAATAAGCTCTACATGCTGTCTCATGATTTTGAAGAAATTAGTCCTTGCATGTTCTTAAGAAAAAGCCCCGGTTCAGACTTATGTACATTTTATTTATGCAGGGGTCTTCTCCTCGTCACTACTCCTATCCTGATGTTGTCACTGGGTACAATATCTTTGTCCTCCATAATGAACATGGGATCTGTGGCGCAAGCAATCCTCTTCCACGTAACGCTAAACATTTGCTTCTGCTCTTATGTCGTTGGTTTGGGCCCCATACCAAATATTCTGTGCTCTGAGATGTTTCCGACCAGGGCCCGTGCAACCTGTGCAAGTTTTTGTGCACTTTCCTTCTGGTTCGGGAGGCTGCTCTTGACATACTGCTTTCCAGTGATGCTGAGTACCATTGGGCTCACAGGAGCATGTGGTGTCTATGCATTCATGTGCTCCATTATTCTTCTGTTTGTCTACTTAAGAGTACCGGAGACGAAAGGACTTCCCTTGGAGCTCATCGCCGAGATCTTCAAATTTTCAAAGCAAGAATGCCGATAACAGAAACAAGGAATATTCATGACCGAAGGTCAGGCAAGCCGAGTGTTCAATGTCTGCTTGCTCTGTTGTGTGTACATATGACAAATCACAAATGTAGCCTTGTTGGAATTTTTGCGCTAGTTAGGAGTATTCGTGATAGTGCATCCGTGCATGTAGTGGTTATCTAAGTACTTCAGTTATAGAGATACAACAAGAACATTTCATGACCCTTTCACGAAAATGAAGCGAGAGTAATGACGGCTGCTATGTACAGATAAAATTACCTGTCCTTATTCCATGGATGCCGATCTTCTATTTTAGTTCCTGAACACGGGTCAACAATACCCATATTTTTGTTATCAAGATTTATCTTTATTACGGAAGCATGTTAAATTCAGAACACCCTGCATTGATTTCCACAACATGGTATACATGCCTGAAGAAGGAATACTAAATTAATCTTTGCCTAGTTTGCCATTCTTCCTAATTTTAGGGGCAGACTTGCAGGACCAAGAGCCATATTAGCTGCCTCATTTTTCTCATGGAAAAAGATACAACCAACCTACTCTCGAGTGTAGACAATTTTGCACTTTTTTTATTGTTGATGAAAATTTTGGCAAACCTGTTGCATTGTATCATCTCCATGGATCACCTGTTGTCTCAGCTTGTGTGATACTATTTTTAGGCCCCAAAACTGCATGCCAAACTACTGGAGCAGAAGAGGCATTGACAAAAAGCAGAAGAGGCAAAGCCAAGAAAGGCAGGAAACATTTACAGGGGCTGGAAGAAAACTAGAGGAAAGGCTCTGACCTCCGCCAAGACGGTCATGGTCACCCTCATCCTAGCCTTCCGGCTCTCCACTCTTCTCCTCCTCGCCGGCGGCCAGGTCGTTTCCGCTGCCGAGCCCGATGCCTCCCCGCCGGGCACCGAGGCAGCGGCGCTCCTGCGCCTCAAGGCGTCGTTCAATGACCCGGCAAACGCGCTAGAGGCGTGGTCGCCGTCTTCGCCGCCCGCGCCGTGCAATGCCACCAATCCCTGGCCCGGAGTGCAGTGCTACAAGGGCAGCCTCATCGGCCTTCGGCTCACTCACCTCAACCTCTCCGGCGCGTTCGACTTCTCCGCGCTTGCCAACCTCCCAGGCCTGCACTCCATCAATCTCAAGCGCAACGCCTTCACCGGCCCGATCCCTGCGAGCCTCGCCACCGTGCGCAGTCTCCGCGCGCTGTACCTGTCGCACAACTCATACACCGGCCCCGTCCCCGGCGACGTGTTCGCCAACATGCGGTGGCTCAAGAAGATCTACCTCGACAACAACGACCTCTCCGGTGTCCTTCCGGCCGCCGCCATCGCCGGCGCGAAGCGCCTCCTGGAGCTCCACCTCGAGCACAACAAGATCGAGGGCCCCGTGCCCGAGCGCCTCCCGGCGTCTCTCCGGCTGTTCAACGTGTCGAACAATCGCCTCACGGGCGTGCTCCCGCGCGCCGTCGTCGCGCGCTTCAACGAGTCGGCGTTCGCCGGGAACCACGACCTTTGCGGCGCGCCGGGGAGCGATGCCGGGGCGTGCGAGGCGGTGGCTGCGCCGGAGCCCTCGCCGCCGCCGATGTCGGCGTCCGACTACTACGCCTTGCAGGAGGAGACCAGCATCGTCGTTGTCATCGGCATCATCCTGCTCGTCATCGCGCTGGTCTCCGGCGCCATGGTCCTCATGCTGCGGCAGGACGAGCAGCGGAACAACATGCCGCCGCCTTACTACGACACCGTCAGCACCGGTCCGGGCCCCGGCTTCCCACCCAAGCCCGCTGCTACGACCGCGTCGCGCCCCCCGGAGGCAGCGGCGGCGGCGGCGGCGATGGAGATGGGGGCCGGTGGGTCCAGCCGCGGCGGAGGCAGCAGCGCCGGAGGCAAGCGGATGGACGAGTTCGTGCTGATGAACAGGTCCATCGGAGAGTTCGGACTGCAGGACATGATGAAGGCGTCGGCGGAGGTGCTGGGCAACGGCACCCTCGGGTCCGCGTACAAGGCCGCCATGCGGAATGGCATCACCGTCGCCGTGAAGCGCATGCGCGACATGAACCGCGTCGGGCGCGAGGAGTTCGAGAACCACATCCGCAGGCTGGGCGAGCTCCGCCACCCAAACGTTCTCCCGCCACTCGGCTACCATTACCGCAAGGAGGAGAAGCTCGTCGTCTCCCAGTTCATGCCATGCGGCAGCCTCCTCTACGTGCTCCACGGTACTGCTAGTAGTACTCTGTTGATAGCCTGCCTAAGAACCAAGCTTAATTAATCAATCAATTAATTAATCAATCTGGCGTGTGATGGATGGATGTATGGATGCAGGGGACCAGAGCCCGAACAGGGTGATCCTGGACTGGCCTACGCGGCTGAGGATCGCCGTCGGCGTGGCGCGCGGCATGGCGTACCTCCACGAGAAGCTTGGCATCCCGGCGACGCGGTTCGCGAGCATGGACGGCGCCGACTTCGACGCGCCGCCGCCACCGCCACCGCACGGGAACCTCAAGTCAGGGAATATCCTCCTCGACGCGCAGTTGGAGCCGCACATCGTGGACTACGGCTTCTTCCCTCTCGTCAACACACCGCAGCTGGGGCAGGCCATGTTCTCGTTCCGGGCGCCGGAGGCCGCGGGCGCGCAGCAGCAGCAGCGCGTGCCCGTGTCGGCCAGGTCCGACGTGTACTGCTTCGGCATCGTGCTCCTGGAGCTCGTCACGGGGAGATTCCCCTCGCAGTACCTCCTCAACGCGCGCGGCGGCACCGACGTCGTGAACTGGGCGACCGCGGCGGTCACCCAGGGCAGCGAGCGCGAGATCCTCGACCCAGTCATCGCCTCCACCGGCGGGGCCTCCGCCGTGCAGCTGGTGCGTATCGCCGTCGAGTGCACCGAAGCTGCGCCGGAGAACCGGCCCAGCATGGCGGAGGCGGCGAGGATGGTGGAGGAGGTGGCCGGCGCGTCGTGACCAATGCTCGCTTGTGCAGGGGATACTGACTGATGCTAGTTTGAGCATGCATATCGTCTAGCTCCAACGTGATCAAATCCTGGCCGTGGCCAGGTAACCAGAGGAGGAGGCTTGATGTTTGGAGAAGGGCGAGGGGTCTGGTTGGCCCGTGGTGTATGAATTTGTAAAGAGAACAGAGAATCAGGACCAGATCGAGGGTAAAATATGCCGTTCCACAGCTCTAGTGACCTTTAGGCAACAATTTCTTCTAGTTGGAGTATGGAATTAACGACCATACTTGCGTGAATTTTCTAGACGTGTATACATGTCAACATAGGAATATGTATATTTGTTTAAATGTAATTATGGATTTTAGTTTTTTGCAATTACAAGAAAAGCTTGCACTTGCAGTCACCCATACGCAGTAGATCAGAATTGATAAAAAATGGAGATAATAAATAAGTAAAAAAGTGAAACGTTCTTCCCAGTTTGGAACTTTTGAATTGAAATGGTCAAAACCAGAATGGAAAACATATGCAGCCAAATGCGGAAAATTATGCCACACAATATATAGGTTCACATGCTCTGACCAACAACAACGACGCTTTGGCCGAGTGGTTAAGGCGTGTGCCTGCTAAGTACATGGGGTTTCCCCGCGAGAGTTCGAATCTCTCAGGCGTCGTTTACTTTTTTCTCCTTCCTTACTAAGGCGAAACGAATTTGCCTTCTCATTTATCTGCACCTTTTTGTTGATTTCTCTTCGCAAAAATAGCGCTTCAATCTCCCACCAATAATCAACTCCTCGTTGTCTCTTTGCTGGCTTTAAAAAAGGAATTTCTTTGTTTCTCGTCAGGAAAGCCCTCTAGTATGCAGTTTTTTTCTTCTTAGTGGTAGTTTGGATATCCAAGATTTGAGATCAGATTTTAGAAAACGAATTTTTGGCTGGGAAGGGAATACACTCCAGCATGCAAGTTTTTTTTTTTTCATATATCAGAAGGACTACATAGGTAAACCAGCAAAACCAAAAGGACTACGGCCACGGCTGAACAACACACGCCTGTCTGTAGTTGCAACGAGTGTCTGCACAACACACGCCTGTCTGTAGTTGCAACGAGTGTCAGATAACCATACCCAGCAGCGAATATACCCTGTCACATCAGAAGTTTAACACAGGCTAAGCACATCTATTCTTCTCACATACTTTGTGTGACAACTCTGATGAATAACGTGAACAGATGATTCAGCACTTGTGCCGTGTACTCCAAAACGGGCATACTGATCACGTAATTCCACACATGGTTTATCTCTCGAGTAAAAAAATTCGCTAGTAAGAAAAGAACATCTGGGAGGAACTTATGCTAATCCTCTCATGAAAAAAGTCTGTAATCTTCATCGCAAACTAAGACAAGTGGATATGTGTCTCTCTGTGTGATTAACCCCAATGTGATTATGTGCAGTTCTTCACTCTCCTTGTACCCTAGATGTGAGCTCCGAATTGCCCAGCCGTGTGACTTATACTTCTGTACCAAAACCAAGACAACAATGGCGAAGCAGCATTCTGGCCACTAGATCACGCCTTGCTCCCGTGACAGCGTCGAGCCGCCCACGAATCCACCCCTGTCTGCCCCATTATCTCGGCGTTCCATCGCTGTGGCATGCATCGTCCTCAGGTCCGGGTGGCCGTACCTAGCGGCAGCGACAGCATAGCAGCCTAGGGCGTAGACGAACACGAGGAAGACGTACGTGAAGAGCTGGAAATTGGCGAGCTGTTCCGCGCGCTCCCCAGCAGCATGCCCATGACAATCAATGTGCCCATCAGCATCGCGGTGACACCCCTCGGGGAGCATCGACCCGTAGAGCGTGAACGCCGTCTGATAGAACCACAGGCCCTGCAGGGTGATAAGCATGCCACTGGCCAGGTCGGTGGGGAAGCTCTCTGGGAGGAGAGCGCCGAAGACGCTGGAGACGACACAGAGCCCAATGAGCAGAACCAGGAGGTAGTGGTAATAGCCCTCCAGTCCCTGGTGAGTTGTTGAGTGGAAGTAAAAGAGCAGGAACTCCGCCGTAAACGCTGTCGCAGATACCAGGCACAACGCACCCTCCGTCATGGGCAGGTACCTGCTTGCGGCGATAGCCAACGAAAGCTCAAGTTAGCTCAATGAGATGCTTACAAATTGGAATGAACTGCTAAGAACTTTAAAGCACAGGGAAAAGTTAGGGGGGTAAATCAGTAGGGAAGAAAAAGCTATTCCAATCACCGCAAGTTCAATCAGTAGGGGAGTAAGTAAGCTTTTTTTAACAGTTTACAGACAGGAATCAGCAAGTTCAATCCTCCAATCACCTCTAACATTTCAAAATTATTTGCACACCAGGTTATCCTTAATTGTTCACTTAAATTCCTTGCATGCAAGAAACCAAAATCATTGCATGATTTGGGTAAATGATTGATGAGTACTTTTACAATGAGGCACACCACTATTAATTTTGTTAACGATGGCTGCAGGGACAAGATAAAACGAAAAGGCAATATGATTGCAGGACAAAAAGGTTACACAGAAACTCCACTGAGATCAAAGTAGGACGCCCATCGAATGTGAAAGAGAGTCAGGTTCCTTATCCTTATCGGTTTATCTATGCAACTCAAGAAATGACAGAATGGCCCCTGCCCCACCTCCCACTCCTAAAGAAATTGAAAGTAGAACTTTTTCGCGAGCAGGAATCATCATGTTCACTTCACTGTCAGTTCAAAATTACTTGCACACTAAATTCGTCAGGTGAAGTATTCAAATAAATTTCTTGCAGTCAAGAAACCAAAATAGTTGCATGATTTGGTGATGATTGAAGTGTACTTTTACAATGAGACACACCGCTGTTTATTTTTTTTAACATTGGCTGAAGGGACAAGATGAAACAAAATGACAATATGATTGGAAGGCAAAAAGGTTACACAGAAACTCCACTGAGATCAAAGTAGGCCCCGCCCCCAAGTACTATCCAATGTGAAACAGAGTCAGGTTCCATATCCGCTATTGGTTTATCTATGCACTCAAGAAATGACAGAAATGGGCCCTGTCCCCCCACACCTCCCACTCCTAAAAGAAATCAAAAGTAAACATGGAACTTGTCCGTATCTTTCTCTGTCACTCTGTCAAGGTTGAAGTGTGATGAGCTTGAGCTGATAAGCTTTTGCTACGTTCATCCTGTGCATAATAATAGATTGGCTTTGTGCTGAAAGCAATGGTCTCTCACGAGAATATCCTCACTATTTACACTACTAGTATGAACAGTGTGCATGTAAAACAAATTTATTCATGATAAGCTGCCGGCCTGCTACTCATTCCACCGTGATGGCTTCAAGCGACTTTTAGAAGCAGAAGAAGCCTGAATTTTGCAAAACAGAATTGGGGCACAATGAATCAATGACCCGCAGTAGCCAAGTTGGACACGAGCTTTGTGAGTCAAGAGTACCACATGGGTTAGCCTGGAAACAGCCAATACTTCTCCTTGTGGCCTGTCCTTTGTTAACATTGAAGATGCGAGGCCCCGGTAGTCAAAACACCAACCAACTAACCTAACAACCATCTCCTCCTCCCTTTTTCCTTTTACAGATTCGGAGAAGTTTAGGACGAGTGTAGGACGGCGGTAGCTGCTGAGTTGTTCATCTTGAATTAAAATCCGATCGACCGAATTTTGCAAATTATTTATTATACTCCAGATATTTGATTCAGTGATCAAGTGAAAAGAGAATGAAATGAACAAGATAATGATGGAACAAAAAACGAATGGATCATGTCATGAGCGCAACGGGGTGATGGGATGGGATATTGACCTCGTGTTCTGGGAGATGAGTGCGAGGGCGCCGAGGAGGAAGAACATGAGCAGCATGCCTCCGTGCTCGAGGTCGTTGAGGTGCGCCGGGTTGACCCCACCTCCGGGTGCGAAGATGTGGAGGTGCGTGGAGTAGAGCACCTCGATGCACATGTCGAGGAAGGCGCCCCCTGCGACTACGTATAGCTCGAGGTGCCGCAGCGCCCCGCCGCCGACGGGGTTCCATACGCGGAGGCGGAAGCCGAGCGGTTCGGCCGCGAAGCGCGCCACGGCCGCCCAGACGTGCCACGCGCCCACCAGGAGGAACAGCGTCCCGGGAAGCACGTGCCCCTTGAACGACCCCATCGCCGCCGCCGCCGCTGTTCAACGCGTGTCGTGGCCCTTGCCTCGGATCTTCGCGCGAGATCACCGGCGCGCTCCCCGCCGCCTGGCGTTGACTTGTATCTCCTGCCGGCGCAACTCCGGTCGTCGTCGCCTGAAACAACGGATCGGCGACAGGTCGATTAGCCTCGTCGCGACATGCGCGCGCGTTCATCTCGCGGACGAAAACAAAATCTCGACGGCGAGCACGGAACGAGAAGACGTCCGACGAGATCAAGGACGAGACGCGCACGTACCTGGCGACGACGATGATTGGTCGATGATGGGGAAGGGGGAATCAAAATCTCGCGGCGAAAACTGTAAAGCGACGAGATCTTTTCTCGACCCGCTGCTTTATTGCTACTATATCCTGTGCAGCTCGCGAAGAAGCGCCTTTTCCTATCCTTTTCCCGGGCGATGATGGTTTGCCTGCGAAGGATCTTCTCTCTCTCTCTGTCTCTGCCGTCGCCCGTCGGCAGGGCACGGATACCCGGACCGTTCGTGTGTGCGCGGAAAGAGAAAGAGAAAGAGAAAGAGAGTGGTGGAAGGAAGGAGGACGAGGAGGCGTTGGGGTTGGTGCCTGACTTGATGATGGGATGGATCGATGCTGCTGCGGTGCAGGCGGCGCGGCCTGCTCTTCTCTTCTGCTGTGTTTCCAGCTGCTCCTTTTGCTCACCACATCCACATGCGCGACCTCGAGCGGCGGTCGTTTCCAAATCAACCCATCCATCGCCTGCTGCCGCGAAAGGACCGAAAACATGTTGCTCGTCGGTCAAACGTCTAGATGCAGCAAACGTACAAAATTTACGATGACAACTTACTACTCCCTCCGAAAAAAGATGTTTTGTTTTCCCTCAGAAAAAGGATATTTTCTTTTCTCGGAGCATCTCCACCGGGCTCCTCGCCGGCAACACTATTGGCACACAACCAACGCATAGAGCATCTCCACTCGGCTTATAGCATGGTCGTTCCTAAGCCAAAATTCGGCGCTATTTTGCGCCGGACGGATATAACTTTTGGTCTAGGAGTGGCCTTTTCCCACTCACGTTTACAGACCGAGTCTTCACGCTTGGCCGAAATTTAATCAAACACAGCGAAATTTAGACGAATATATGCGATTTTAATTAAATAGCGGCAAGTTCATACAATACTTGGCCAAATTCGGACGTATACCCGAACTTTGGCCAAATTAGGATAAACGAAACCTAAAAACAGTAAAAAAAGACGATGCCGATGCCGATGCCGCCTCACATGCCGAAGTGGCGGTAGAAGTTGGTGTACTCGGGATCGGCCGTGCCGTCATCGTCGCCATCGTCGTCGTCGCCGTCGTCGTCCGGTGTCTGCGGTGGCCGTGAGCTGTCCTGGCCTGGGTCGCCGTACCTCCACGGCTGGTACGAAGGGTCGGCGTCGTCGTCGTCGAGGACGACGAGGGGCGCGCCCAGCTAGGAGGGCTCAGGGCGCGCCCAGGTAGGCGGGCTCGGGGCGCGGCGGGATCGCGGAGCCCTCGGGCGCGACGGTCGGCCTGCTCCTGCAGGCGCTGCACGCGCAACGCCTCCTCCTCCTCCTCCTCCCAGTTTGTCCTAGACTAGGCGAGGATGTTCGACTCCGTGGACGGTGACAGCGGCGCCGCCTCGCGCAGAGAACGCTCGATCGCCATTTTCATGGCGAAGGAGTCCTCGTCGACGGCGACGCCCCAGTCGGTGGGCTCCAGCTTCGGCTGGCGAAGGGCCATCCGCCCGGTCGGCGGCGTCGCGACACGAGGCTCGTTGATGACGATGTCGCGCGCGCGTGTCCTCGGTGGTGAGGCCCTCGGCGTGTCGGCCTCGCGATTAGGAGGCCGAAAGACCTCGCCGCTGCTGCACGGCGACTGCGCATGAGCCGATGCCGAGGAGCGCGACGCGAAGGAGGAGGCGGAGAGGCTGGCCATCCTCCTGGGCGCCCAGCTCGCCGGAGGTAGTTGGCGCCCGCGGCGAGGGGTTGGCACCAGCGAACGCGGGAACCCCAGTTGGGGGTTGTTGCCGACGTGGATGTGCTCGAGGACGGCCGCGAGCGTGCGGCTTTGCGCACTCCACCATCGGCGGCGGCTCGCCATGTTGTTGCGCTTCGGCGTCTCACCTGGAGGACCCGGGTGCGCGGCGAGCTCGGCGAGGCGGCGCTCCTCGAAGAAGTTCTCCCAGAACGCGAGGTTGCAGGGTCCTCGGCGAGCTCCGGGTCCGGCATCATCGTGATGGCGGCCTGGATCTCGTCCACCATCTCGTGGTCCTCCGGCACCGGTATGCCGCCGGCGCTGAGCTTCCACTAGGGGGTAGCGGAAGTCCGGCGGCGCCATGTACCCGGTGTCGTGGAGCATCCTGGCCTCTCACGGCTGGAGCGTTCGCCGGCCGAAGCCGTTCATTGCCGCGGGATCCCCTGGGTACCTCTCCGCCATCTTCGCCGATTGTTTTCTTTCGCCGGAGTTCGGGGTGGTGCGGGTTGGAGGTGGCAGTGTGCTGCGAGCCGGCGGTGCGACCGTGTTTTATAGGCCGAGCGAGGGCGGCGAAGGCGGGAGGGGTGTAGCGGCGTGGGTGGGAAAAAGGGGAAGCGGCGGGAAGTTAATGCCCGCCATCCGTCGCGGGAGCCGAGGCGACGGTGGCGCGCCATTACGGCGACGCGTGGCCGACGAGACCAGTGGTTAATGCCCGGCAGTCCTTCGCGGTGTCCCGATACGGGAGGATGAGGACGACTCGGCTTCTGCCGCTGATTGGGCGGATCCACTTGCCGAACGACTCTTTTTCCATCGAAATCGCTTCGTTCGGCGTTTCCAGCGCGTTTACGTCGCCCCGGGAACGGCCTGAGAAGGCCGGACGTATTTTGGACCAAATCCGGATGAAACCGGGATCTGGGAACACGACTGGGCCGAATTTTGGCGTCCGGACCAAAAATACGTCCTAAGAACAGCGTACTGGGAAGCCGAGTGGAGATGCTCTTATGGGAGTCTACCAATACCAGCAACCCGCTAGGCTCCAACACAGATTTGGCACAATGCAAGTGCACTAAACAAATACGTAGTAACTTTAAAGGTTTTGTGGCTACAGATTAAAGATTCACACGCATCTACAATAAATTAACAAGTTCCGGCCACCATCGCGGGCCAACAAAATTATCATCAAAGTTCGGCTCCCAAAATAATATAGGCCAACATCGATCAGATGAAGAGCGGTACCACCTCCGCTCCCCTCGGGGTCCTCATCAGTCTTCGATGGCGCCGACTCGGATGTTGGAGCTGCTATCGCCGATGCAGGGGGTTCATGCTCTCTTCTAGTCGTACCTCTCTTAGTAGTACGCCTGTGCTCCCTTGCATGCCTCTAGGGGCGGTGTGGCCTTCGGAATTGCCGAGGCCGAGTCCGGGCAACGCAGCCGCTGCCAAGGACGTGTGCTAGCACCTCTTTCGGTCCAGCGTCACGAACTTGACCCTAGCGGCCTCCTCCTTCCTCTCCTTCGCAGACATGGTGGGCAGCTTCTCCTTCAGCATCGAATATCGTGGCTTTGCCGACCCTATCAACTTCTTTTTCGGAGGAATACTGTCGGCTGAGGGAGGGATGGATCAGCAAGTTCTGGGAAACAGGTGGGAACAAGAGCGCCGACCAAGAAACTAGAGCGACGATGGCAGGGAGGGAGTGGCTGCGGTGACCCAGCACACCACTGCATGTTGTAGTGTGCAAGTCATTGTCATAACACTCACGGAACACCGTTCCACGAATATTACACCCAACAGAGTAGTACAACAGAAACATCGTAAGTCCAAGGTATAACTATATTATTCATATCATAGATCTTCATAGAAGATCCTCGGAAGTCCCATGACACAATGGACTTGTTAGGTAAGTTCTTGTTCAAACCAAAATCCGAAGAAGCAGCTTGTAGACTAGTCTAGCACTAGATCTACTTCTAGTCTTATCTCGATGTCTAAAGGCTGTTTATTTGCTCTAGCAACAAATTCTATTGGTACGGTTCCTATCTCTGAGAGTTGGATCCCACCTATGTTTAATTTGATCTCCACTTTCACCATGTTGAAGTGTTGACTCCTTTGAATTCGTTGAACTAACGTCGACTTTCCGTAGATGCCTTCTCAGCAGATCTTATAGTACCACATTTATAGTCCCGTGATTCATTTGAGCCTAAGCAAGGATGAGGAACTACAGATGAGTATGGAGGTACTCCACAAGTCCTATCTATGTGGTTATTTGATGCACTATCTACGGTCATGGATCGATCCTAGCATTGTGCAGTTTTTCAAAATCAGTTTTTTAGAAAAGGTAAATTTTAGTTTATAAAATTGTATCTGTCAATCTTCACGGGTTGTGAGAACTTTATGAAGTTCCTTTTCACACTGTGATCGTAGTTCTTTTCTAGAATATGGCGTATCATGGCATATTTATACTCTCGTGAGGTGCGCTACTTTACCCACAAACGTCTTTAGCCTTGTTACATAATCGGATCATCCATGCCAGCATATGTATGTTTAGACTTTCTTGGTCTGAGATTCACTCTAAAAACTAGCCAATCAGTAGCCTCTCTATGACCCCGTCGCCTATCCTTTGTAACAAGTTTCAGTCACGAGACCTACGCCCAATTACCCTGCCTTCAAATATACTCGATCATTATCCCGGAGCACATGATAGGGACATTACGGGCTCCCACCCATTATCATTCCGCGCATGAAACAACAATCCGACTAAGTATACAAGGAAAAATGGAAGGAAGAAGGTCTAGCTAACTTGCCAGTCCCATTCGGGGATCTGTGGTTAGTATAGTTTATATGGCGCTTTGAATCAGTGACTAATTTTTTTGTTAAGTCCTAATTTTCCTGGTACAATGGAATCTCCACCATACGACTTCCCAACCATGTCTTCCAACCATGATTCCGTTGCTCATAATTTCACATTTCATTTCATTTATAAAACAATATTTTTCTTTTAATGCAAATGACAAAGTTTTTGAAAAGAGTTTTTGTAAAATAATTCAAAGGACATGCAAAATTGCACTTGCAAATGGTATACAAGCTTGGTATTGTAAGATTTATGTAAGAATGAACTTGCCTCCTGATTGCAGGTCGTGCAATCAACATCTTCTACTGTCATAAGATCCAAATGGAAGTGTAGCATCATCAGTCCGTTAAGGACTAAGGGCATCTCCACCGGGTCAATCCAACCTGCCCGGGCACGTCCAAACGCGTCCTCCCGGACATGCGGGACGTGTGCGGTGTCTCTAGTGGCATGACCCATCCGGACCGATGCGTCTGGCTCAACCCATCGGCGTACCAAATTTGCATGGCCGATGCGTCGGCCTGGACACGGGCAAGTCGAGAGCGTGTCCTCCCGCGTGCGCTAGTGGCCCACCCGTCAGCGACAACTGTGCGACACCGATTCAGATGCAACCGCGACACCGATTCATACGCAATCACAACAGCGATTTCAGAGACGCGGGCGGCAGCTTGAGCCATCAATGCCAACGGGGTGTGTCAGCCTGTGACTGACGGGACGCCGCCTGAGTTCTCGCGCCGGCATTGATGGCGAAGGCGCGAGAAATTGCGCGCGCTCGCACGTGCATGGGTTACTTAAGCATGCCCCTGCACCCGTCGGTGCCGCACTTCCCTCCTCTCGCCATCGCCAATTACACCCCTCCCAGCACCTCCCGTCACCGCCGCCACCACCAACAGCGATGAAGAAACCAGGGTGATTCAAAAAGACGAAGAACAATCACGAGGCGGGAGGATCCGGCTCGAGCGGTCGGCGCATGCAAGGGAGCGGCATGCCGGCCTTCCTTCGGGGGGTCGTGCCGCGTCCGCCGCGACCGCAGGACTTCGTCAGCCTCCCCGCCTAGCGCTAGGAGGAGGAGGAGCCCGGCCACGACTTCTATGTGGCGGAGTGCGAGCGGTGGTGGAGGGAGAGGAGAGGCATCGCCCACCACGATATCTCCCTCCCCACGAGCTGACACCTCTACTGGGAGCGGGTGCCAATGCCACCTACACCCAAGGAGGGCAAGGGGCTGGAGGAGGAGATCGCTCGCCGCATTCGCAAGCTCCTGCCGACCCTCTAGTATGATCACGCCTACCAGAACAAGACGTCCTGGTAGAACTTCCTGGAGTGGGAGCACATGGCACGGCGCGTGAGCTCCTTCCACGGTGACTTCGAGCTGTGGGGGTTTCGCGCCTGATGACGACTGTGCCTTCAACCACTCTGACACCGAGCTCGGCGACGACGACCTTGACATCATCGTCAAAGAGGAGGAGGCTACAACCGCCGCCACGCACCTGCCCTCGGAGTACCAGGAGATCCCGGCGTGGGGTTACGGCGAGGATGCCTTCATCGAGCAGGACATCGCGGCTAGCGCGAAGGAGGTGAACACGGGGCTGCCGCCATCGCCGCTGCTGCCGAGGTGGGCTTCTCCACCCACGCCGGCGGAGATGGATGCATGGACATCATGGCCTGTCTAGGTGATTGACCAGCCCCCGCCCCCGCCCGTGCTTGCTCCGGGCCTGCCACCAGCGCACCTCTAGACGCTGCCGGAGTACATCGACCTCGATCCATAGATGGACGGGGCAGCGTCGGAGGCACAACATTAGTAGTTTTAGGGCTAGTCTAAATCTAGGTTTTTAGATTTGAATGTAAATTACTTATAAATATGTATGAAATTCGCCAGTTTTTAGCGTGTATTGTCTTTGTTTGAATATTTTTAAATGCCCTTGTCCTGTTGGCCAGGCGCGGACAAATGGGTTGCGCCGCTAGGCGCGGTTGGTCGGACAGGCCAGACCACGACCCAAAAGCGACCGCGGTCCGACCCAAACAGATAGAATTAGAACGTTCTTCGATCGACAGTTTGGGTCGGCCCGGTGGAGATGCCCTAATGTTTAAAGATGTCCATATGCTGGGATATATAGTATATGAAATGCAAGCGTTCTAATCCCTCAGTACTACCCGTTGATTTTGTTTACGGTTTTGTCTTAGCTTTGGTTTGATGTTTTTTAAGGATTTAGTTTTAGTTTTAAGTTTACTACACTCAATAAAATAGAGTTTAAGCATTCATTACTTATTTTAATGCTCAATATTTTAACAAGGTTTAGCATGCTTATTTATTTCTTAAGCATTCTTTTAAGTGGGTTTAAAGTTGTATATAAATATTTAATCTTTTAACTTTTATTGTTTTTAGCAAAAGGAATGAGTTTTGAAGAAAGATCTCCTTAAGACTATTTCATTATCATTTTTTATCTAACTCAATTGTGTATTATTTGAGTGCAGATAAATTGGTTTTATTTGTTTAGGACTTTTAATAATTTTAATATTAATATTTATTTTGTCAACATTTTCAGAAATTGGAATATCATGTATATTTATGTTTATCTATGTTAACAAATTTTTAAAAGTGTTTATAACTTGAATTTTATTTATTTCAAGTTTTTTAGGTCTTAATTTCAATTCGGTGAAGAACTTGACTAACCATGTGATTGATGTGGGTTCATCAAGGAATGATCATTTGAGTTGCAAAACATTTTTAGTCAATTTTATTCAAGTTGTGTGATCTATTTAACGTAATGCAAATATGTTTAGTTTTATCGGATTCCACATATTTTGTAAGTTATATATGGATTAACAATGCTTGTTTATTACGCACTTTAGACCTTATGATTTTGTGTTCTTGATTATGATATAATCATTTGGATGTGTAGAATATAGTCTAGATTATCAGAAAAGGGTGAAACTGATGATTGTGATCATAACATTCCGATTAAAGACTTTACTTACAAAAAGTAGGATTCAATGGTACATTTCCAAATTGGTGAAAATACATTGATTCACTTGACATGTTAATCGAACATGACATACCTACGAATTGCAAAACAAGCGATGGTGGACCTAAGTGCGAGAGATGATTTAAGAGTCATGAAATCCAAGGCAAATTGCATTTGAAGATTGCAAAAGTAATGTGATTACCTTATTTTGTCAAAGTAAGTGGTTACTTGATAACTCCCAAATAACTTAGAGTTATAAGGAAGAAATGCAAATTTAAAGAAAGGCCCGAAAGCTCGATTTGTTGCAAACAGATTATCGTAACAAATTTAAGGGATAACTACAGTAATGTAGTGATGCTTAAAAGCCTAGTGGATTTAATTAACAGTTAGATGCAATTATGAGTAATTGCTAAATGATTAAACAAATATGCATATTCTCCGATATGACATTGAAGAAAGGTTGTAATCAATACAATAGGCAGAAGTTTGTTGAATCATATGTGTGGTAAACATCTCGTAGGGAAAATTCTCGATTTGATAATCAGATTTTAAAAATACAAAATGTCGAGAAAGCCCATACTTATGAAGAATTTGAGTGGGAGTTGGAGGAAAACATCACAAAGACTCATGTGTAAATTGCATTTTGAGTGATTTGAGTGTGACCCATACTAACAATCCGTCATACAATTCTCTTTCTTTGTTGTCGGTTTTGCAAGGTACCCAAGATAGATCACCACCTTCAAGGAGCATGCTACAATATCTCCGACTGCGACTTGAAGGCAAGCAAAACTACAAGCTCTTCGACAACTTTGCACAAGTTTTCGACACCGGAGACCCAATTGCATACAAGCTCAAGATCACGGGCACATCTCTTTTATTGCATGAGGATGAGGGAACTTCGTCAAGGATGGCTCGTTTTCAAGCGGGGGAAGATGATGCAGCCCAACATATGGCAATCACCATTGGACCACATCATGTCACGCCAACCACTTCGACTAAGGTGAATTCCTTCCATCACTTGCCTTCCTTTGGTTATCATGTAAATGAGATCCTACTTGAGACAAATGCCTATTGTATGACGATGTCCATAACCGTGACGCCAAGAGGAGGAGACAAGGATTCCCCAGGAACCAAGACCCCCAAGCAAGAGGCTTGGAAGAGGAGAAGGAAGAAGCGCTAAAGCAGCACTGGAGTTTCCAACCCTTCCAGCACGGAGCCTACGCCGCAACCGAAGTCCCTGCCCATGTCGCGCTGGAGTCTACGCCCTCACCTCGACCAGCCAGCGCCTGCGAGGTACTAGAGCCCACTCGGAGTCTCCGCCGGCTATGCCAGAGTCTCCGCCCTACACCAGAGTCTCAGACCCCACTACCTCGGAGTCTCCGGCCTGAGTGAATAGGCTTGCGAGCCTTGAAGTTGGGCATGGCCCATGTAACGCCCCATCTCGCCTAGAACTTCATTTTTATGCCTAGAATACCCATGTTTAAGTGGATGGCCCATATATATTCCACCACCTCCTCCTAGAAATCCTCAAATGAATATTGAGTAGAATTGGCTTAGCCTCCATCTTCCCATAGGGGGAACCTCTCTAGGATCTAAATCAAGACCTAGGTTGTACAAGGCCCTCGATGTACGAGCGCTCTTTCTATCTCGTGATCTCATCAATCTCTCCCTTTGGGTCTCTATTGATTGCAATCTCTTCACGAGTAGATTCTAGTGTCTCTAGATCGATCTTTTCTTTGTGGATCTCTACCTAGCGGTCTCTTCCACAAGGATTCTATTGGGTTGGTGATTCGGGCCAACGAGGACAACCAAAACATGTGTGTTTGCGTGTGTTTGTATCTTTACCTTACCTTTTGTGTTGAGTTCATCGCGTTCATCACCTTTCCCCTCACGCCCGCCTCAAATCCGTGAAGATCAAACCACCCCAAGGGTCAATCTCAAAAGAACCATAACACTTCCTAGACAAACCCACATGCTAGGAGCCGAGGATGCTCCTGGGCGAATCCAACTGTTTAAGATTCTTCACAAACCAAAGAGTAACAAGCTCTACAATGAACTCATAGGAAATCAAATTTATCTTGGTGGAGTCATAGATAGGAATTTTATCTCTCTTTTTCCTCAAGAATATGCAAGATTCATGGGAGAATTTACGATATTTCAAGATATTTAGAGGTTAAAAATGTTGGGGGTGAGAATGCTCAAAGCCTTATACGCATATTACTCCTTCCTATGAGCTGCATGAACCCTCATGATTGTCACCCAAAGGTCTAGCCACCAAGACGTCCGTACCACTTCCGTGAGGGCTCAGAAAGAGGCCAGCGAGCTCGTTGACCTATTCTTTTTAATCTAGCAATGGATTTTCTCGCCAAGATGGCGAGGATTGCACATAGTAATGGTATTTTTACCTGTCTAGTTCTTATTGGGATGGAACAATGTGTTGCTATGTTTTGGTATGACGAAAATACCATCATGATAGTTTAGGATGATCTGAAGCAAGTTAGAATTGTGAAGCTATTGCATTATAGGTTGGAACAAGTGTCTGGATTAAAGATATAATAATTCCAAAAAAGTGAGGTTATGTTGGTTCAATGGGGTGATGTTAAGTTTCAATTTTGTTGTGAGATGTTCAATTGTCAGTTGGGAAGTTGGCCACTTAAGAATCCAGGGGTCCTCGTGTTTGGATATAGATTTCTAGTGTCTGATGGGAGTTTATTACTTGAGAAAATTGAGAAGAAACTGGAGGATGGAAAGGTGGGACTTTATCCCTAGGTGGGAGGCTTACTCCTATTAATTCTAGTTTAACGGCCGAACCTACTCATTATTATTGCACAAATGGATAAGCCTAGAAAGTCCTTTTATGGCAAGGTGGTCGGCGAAAGAGGAAATGCCATATGGTCAAATAAGCTCTCATTTGTAAACTAGAAGAAAGTGGTTTGGGTGTGAAGATTTTGCGAGTATTGAATATTCGATTATTGTGTAAGTGTTGGTTGAAACTTGAGGTTAAACAATGATGTTGGCAAAAAAAATGTTCGACAAGGTATGTGCAAAGTTGTTGAATTAGACATACCAAAAGGAGAAGTTTTGAATCTTCATGCTCAAAAATATTGCTAAAAGTAAGAGAACAATATCTACAGGGAGAAGATGGTGACTGGGTTTTTGGAGGATAAATGGTGTCATGGTTTACCTTTAAGGATCGGTTCCTAAATATTTTCCCTATTATTTTAGATAGATGAGAACAATTCAAGAGATACACATAGTCAAGAAGATGGTTAGACGAAGATTTACAGGGTCAATTAAGGGATAAATTGCTGGCCTTTTCTGTTGGTTTGGGTGATGATGTACCTAGGTGGTGCTGGAGAAAAAGTTGCAATCAAGATTATGCATGATCACCTCACTAACACTGGGCCTAATATATCCTTGAAGCAACTGTGGAAATCAAGCACCCCTCTCAAAATCATGGTTGTGGTCGATGCAGCATGATGCAATTGCTATAAAATATAACATGAAGAGCAGAGAGTGAGCTTTGGGGTTTTAACTTGCAGCTGTTGTTCTGCGGATGAATCTATTCACCTACGGTTTTAACAGTGTTGGTGTTGCTTTTTTTTTTCTTTTCAAAATGGGAAACATAGCCCCGGCCTCTGCATCGAAGGATGCACACAACCCTTTTTTATTTCAACGTGCAAAAATAGTTCAAGTATTACATATATGGATCACAAATAGTTGAAACATGTATCAACCATCGGAAAATAAGCATCACAAGACTAGCCATTCTGAATTCTACTAGTATGTCGCCACCCAGTAGCCTGGAAAAAGAAGTCCTGTGCAACCGTAAGCAACCGGTTGCATCCCATAGTCATAGGCTCCCGCTGGTCCGCCGGTAGGAGATAGGACCAAAGTTGAATCCAATGTGTAGCCATATGAATAACCTGCAAAAAATTAGTAGCCGTTTGATTGTTAAAGATGAAGTTATTCCTACACTTCCAAATGGACCAACATAAAGCAGAAACTCCAATGCGTATTCTAGCTTTAATCCTCTTGTCCACCCCATTTAACCAATTTCCGAACATATTCTTAATATTGGTAGGAGGGGGTATGTTAAATGTGAAAAAAATCATACGCCAAATGATACGTGCGAAAGGACATGAGATGAACAAGTGCTCCATAGACTCCATTGAATCACAGAAGAAACATTTCTTACATCCGTTCCACTTTCGTTTAGCCAGATTATCCTTAGTCAATAACACCTTATTATTAAGAAACCACATGAAAATTTTAACTTTAAGTGGTACTTTTATCTGCCAAAGGTACCTATGTAGGAATCTAGTATGACCATTTATAAGGTCTAAATACATTGATTTAACTGTAAAAGTACCCGAATCAGTTAATTTCCAAACAAAACCATCTAGGTTATTAGATAGATTTACCCTCATTAATATTTGGCATAAATGTAACCAGTCGTTCCATTTATTCCCATTCAAAGCCCTTCGGAAATCAATATTCAGCGAAGTTTGAGCGAGTACATCAGCCACAAGAACATTTTTTCTTTGTACTATGTTATATAATGAAAGATATTGTTGCGATAGTGACATATCACCTAACCAAATGTCTTGCTAGAATCGAACCGATTCACCATCACCTATTTTGAAAAAACCATTTGCAAAGAACAATTCCTTCACCCGCACGAGACCTTTCCAAAATGGTGAGTCATTCGGTTTTTCCTCTACTTGAGATAAAGTTTTTCCTTGTAAATATTTATTATATAAAAGTTGTTGCCACATTCCGTCCTCATTCAGTAGTTTAAAAAGCCATTTGCTTAGTAAACACTTATTTTTTAGATCCAAGACTTCAATTCCAAGTCCTCCCTGATCTTTAGGACGACATATAATATTTCATTTGGATAACCTATATTTCTTCTTCTGATCATCACTTTGCCAAAAGAATCTTGATCTAAAGAAATCCAAACGCTTCCTAACACCTTTCGGCACTTGCAAAAAGGAAAACATGAACATCGGCAAACTCGTCAAAACTGAATTAATGAGAACTAAACGGTCTCCATAGGAAAGCAACTTCCCTTGCCAGCATCCTAGCTTTGATACAAAACGACATTCCACAGGATTCCATTCAGCATTTCGCAACTTTCTATAATTTATTGGTACTCCAAGGTACCTAAAAGGAAGGGATCCCGACTCACAGCCCAAAATCTGCTTGTAGGTATGTTCCATATCCTTTGCTTTGCCAAAACAGAAAATTTCACTTTTGTGGAAGTTAATCTTGAGACCCGAGAGTTGTTCAAAAATGCAAAGAATTAGCTTCATATTAACGGCCTTTTCAGGATCATGTTCCATAAATAATATGGTATCATCGGCATATTGTAGTATAGAGACACCTCCCTCCACCAAATGAGGTATGAGTCCCCCTACTTGACCGTCCTCCTTAGCACAAGCAATGAGAATGGCCAACATATCAGCGATAATGTTGAAAAGCATTGGAGACAAGGGATCACCCTGTCTTAATCCCTTTCTTGTTTGGAAATAATGGCCAATATCATCGTTCACCCTTATTCCCACACTACCACCTTGCACAAAATCTTTAATCCAGTTGCACCATTGTGGATTAAAACCTTTCATGTGTAAAACTTGTTGAAAAAAAGGCCACTTTACTTTATCATATGCCTTTTCAAAATCAATTTTGAAAAGCACACCATCAAGCTTCTTTCTATGAAGTTCATGAATGGTTTTGTGCAGAACTACCACTCCCTCAAGGATGTGTCGTCCTGGCATAAAAGCTGATTGGGTAGGTCTGATCACCTTATGAGCCAAACTCGTAATGCGATTAGTCGCTACCTTAGTAAAAAATTTGAAGCTAACATTTAGTAGACAAATTGGTCTATATTGTTGAATTTGAACCGTATTTTCTTTCTTAGGCAACAAAGTGATTACCCCAAAGTTCAACTTAAACAAAGGTAACTCACCATCTTTCAATTGATGAAAGAGAGCCATCAAATCATTTTTTAGTACATCCCAAAACTTTTGGTAAAACTCAGCAGGGAACCCATCTGGCCCCGGAGCTTTATTATGTTCCATTTGAGAAATAGCTTCTAACACCTCCTTTTCAGTAAAGTCAGTTATTAGAAGATTATTTACTTCATTTGAAACTTGCGGAATATCTCCCACCCTCTCTTCCATTAACGAAAAGGTATTGTGCTTGTGGTCTCCAAAAAGCTTTTTATAATATTCACTAATATAAACTTTCAAATTGTCGTCCCCCACAATGGTTCCTTCATCTTGTTCAAGTTGAAAAATCTTCTTTTTCCTATGTTTTCCATTTGCAATTAAATGAAAATATTTAGTGTTATTCCCTCCTTGAACATGTTTAACTTTAGCACGTTGAGCCCATTTGGTCTCTTCATCACGCCTTAGTTTATTAATTTTTCCATTTGCGTCTTTTAGCATAGTCTTTTCCGAATCATTCAGAGGAAAAGATTCGGCTTTAACATCAAAATCATCAATAATGGATATAAGACGCTCTTTCTCTTTTTTATATTTTCCACTTAAGTTTTTTGCCCATCCCTTCAAGAACCGACGCAAATGTCTAATTTTGTTCTGCCATCACTGAATGGGAGTATGACCAGATACTGAGGTCCATTCAGCAACAATCATATCATAAAAACCTTCATGGTTATAGCATCCCAATTGTCTAACAATTGCAATGCTACTGGCCTAGTCTATATAGTGGCTACTTCATATATATAATTGTTGCATCATCATTATATCATGCTCATGTCATCATGCCTCCTTGCATTTGAGCATCATATCAAACCCCTTCTTGTTTGGTTCTTATCTCATATGCATTATTAATTGTATTTGCCTCTTGATATTGTATTTGCTTCTTGATATATTGTTCAAATGCCCAAATTGAGTTGGGGGCATATCTTTTGTTAACTCCACCACCATTTCTTTCACCACCTTATAATTCCACCATCCAACTAAATATGAGCTTGGCACTTATTGGTTTTACCTCTAGCTCATGTGGGTTGGGATGGATCCAATTCTATTCCACTTGCTCTCATCTTAGCATCATGTTGTTTCCACAATATTGAAACATGAGAGCCACATGGCCACCTTTGCATGCCCTGTGAGTGGAACCTTTTCCTAGCTTCCTTATGTGTTGTTCTGGGGTTATCATCATGTTGGGATATTTTTGTGGGCTTATTAAATACCTAGTGGCATATACACCCTAGCAAGTCCCAAATATAATCCAATGTGATCATCTCCACATACTCCACTTGGAATTCTTTCTAAATTCCTTGCTTGGGCCTTACTCCATAATTTGGGATGCATGATAATAATGCCATGAAATAATATTGTCTTCACAAGTATCAACATGGCATTAAATATTTTGCATGGCCCACGCAAGCACCACCTTTTGCTTGTTATTTGGATTTTATTTGTTCTTGGAGTGGATTATCTCTACCTCTATCTTTTCTTTTGGCTTGATCTTATTTGATCATGCTTAAACCACCTTACCACATCCCTCTTTTTCTCTTTTACCACCTTTCTTGCTTGTTCAAGTGTGGAGCATGCAAGCTCCTTAAGCCCTAATCCATCACCCCTCTCCCTAATCATCTATCCTAGATCCTCCCCATCACCTACCCATCTAACCTTACCCCATCATCACCATACCCTCTCTACCCCAACCTAGCTAAACCCTAAATGATCTACCCTATCCCTCCAAACCCTAACCCGAGTCCTCTCTAACCCTAGACCGAGCCCATGCTATCTATACCCCCTCTCCCTCGGCCTCTCTCTTCTCTCTTCTTTGCTGGCCCCACCTGGCCCCACCTAGCAGCCTCTCTGCCCTCCCCCATTCTTTGGCTACAAGACAAAGGAGGGAGACCTGCCCGAGACCCCTCCCTCACCTTTTTCAAAGCCATCACCCCCATGTGATCCTCTCCCTCCCCTCTTATCTGTAACACCAGCCCCCACGTGCCTCCTCCCCATCCAGATCGAGATCCAGGAAGCCCCAGATCCTCTCCTTCCTCCCCACAACCTCCTAGCCATGGCCATGGTGCTTCCAAACCCTAGCTCCGGTCTACCTTTGCTAGCCGACGATCCCGAGCACGCCAAGACGATCCAGTAGCACTAGGGCCTACCCCTGCTTCCTCTTCGACGCCTAGGCCGCGGGGTAGCGCCAGAAGCTCGCCGGAGAAGCCTCGCCGCCGCCGCGTCCGCGTGCACCAGGAGTACTCCGGCCTGCTGCCTCCTCGACGATCTGGTCCACCCCGAGCACGTACGTCTGCACCGACGAGCTCCTGGTGAGCCCCTCTACCCCCCAGACAAGGTCCTATCCCCTCTCGTGCACCATAGCTCCGCCGGCCTCCGTCGAGCACCCTGCGTGCGCGCGCGTCGCCGCAGTCACCGCCAGCGTGCGCGTCAGCAGCAGCTGCAGCGTTCGTTCGGCCTCTGTTTTCCGCCCTGCCCCGCGCGCTACAGCCCACCCCCGTAGTCGCTTGCTTAACGAAAATTGTAGCCCTTGTGTCCCTCTTCGTCTTTCGTTTTTAGAGCGACCCGTTTCGTCCAGAGGAGGCGTCGCCATCGTCGCCGGAAGTTGGCCAGAACCGCCGCCGCCAGTGTCGCGTCCGTCAGCGACAGCAGCAGGCCGGCGTTTTACTGAAAGCCCCGCCTTTTTCCGCCTAAACCAGCGGCTCCCGAACCCGCTGTCACCTCGTTGCGATTTTATGCGAGAACCCAAAGATCCAGCCCATCTCAGACCAGCCCCTCGGTAGCGGGATCGCCCACGTGTCCGGCACACGTTGGCATCGCCCGTGTGTGGCCCTCTCGCTGGCCCTTTGTCGATCCACTGGCTAGTGAACCAGCGTGTATATAGGATTGCATGCTGAGTTGCCCAGTCAGCGTTCGACCCCACCTGTCACTGACTGCGGCTAGAACTGTCTGTGTGAGAAAAGTATTTCTGCAAATCTGATTTAAATTCAAATCTTTTTCTAATTATTTCAAATTCAAATTTAATTCTGTTTTAAATAGCTTTTCAAATATTAATCCAAATAATACAAATAATATATGTTTTGAATGCAGAAAAATATGAGGATTTCAAATATGCCATTCAAAATCTATTTTGAACATTTAAAATTCCACGTTTAGTTAAATTACAATAAAATTGCCCTTTCGTCTTAAATAATTAATAACTTTTGTTTTATAACTCCAAATTTAACAAATAATATGTCTAAAATGATTAGCTCGACGAGACCTTTCTGTTTATGCATTCCATGTCTTGTTTTGAAGCATGCATCATATAAATATAAAATATACAACAACTAATATGAGAATAAAATGGGGCCAAAACTAAATAAAATGCTTTATTATTGTATTCCACACCTCACCATGCCATGCTACTTTATTGCCATGCAAATTGTGCATCATTCATCATGGCATGATTGTTTGCTTGTCGCATTTATTCATATGCTTGTGCACTTTATTTATGTTGGCCCTTGTTTGTTTGGTTCTTCCTCGGATAGACGCTGAGCAGGGGATATATCAAGACAACCAGGAGCACTACCCAGATCCATCCCTTGCTTCAACTGAGCTGCCAGGCAAGCACTACCACATGCTTGCATACATATAGTACCTATTGCCTCTATCTTATTCTTGCATCATTGAGTCGCGAATGCATTAAATTGAATCCCAAGTATCGCATAGCCTTTACTTTTAAACCCCACCGAAGCTTGTTCCTCCATCCCATGAGCCCTTACTATAGGAGTTGTTTGAGCCATGCGAGTCGTAGAACAGCATGTGTAGGGTATGTGAGTGTCTGATGGATAACGAGGTACCTATACAACTTAACCTGAGTAGTAATGGGATAACTAATGAAAGTGGCATCGGTGAGCCATATTCGCTATTTGGTTTTTCAGGCTCACTTGTGTCCTGTGAAGACCCAGTACTTGATTCCTGTTCCAAGATTATTCGCTTATCCACATCCGGAGGCCTTATGGACCCCTGAGCCAGAGCTTGATTCATTCTTATTTCTTGGGGCCACAAACTAGTTTGAGATTTTATTTACTATCCTATACTTATGCCATGCTTTACTGCTTTATTTAAATTGTGCGAGGTACGCACACACTGCATCGTTTAGGAAAGCGGAGTGTTTTCGGTGTCGACAAGCCCAGTCCACATTTTCGGGTTCGATCGTTTCTCACAACCATTGACGCAAACCTTGAGTCCGTCTCGAGTCAGCTAACTTCGCTATGGGTAGCTCAATGGGGTGGCCTCAAATATTTCTAAATCCTGTGATCGCTTTGTCGTGATCGCCTCGTTGGTTTTGATTTGGTTTTTCCGAGGCATATCGAGTGTGTGTTGCTATTTGTGCACCTCAGGTAAAACTTTCTGAAAGCTGTCCGCGTTATGGACGACTTGGAGCACAGTTCCGATCATAGACAAGCATAACTAAAGTACCGCTTTTAATTTGACTAGACTAGGTATCGACTAGTAAATAGTGCAACACTCACGGAATGGATAATAAATCGGCCAACGGAGGGGGGGGGGGGTTGGTCGTCCGCTTCCTCGTCGGTAAGCGCGGAGGAGGCGGGATCTGTGGATATTCCCGGTTTCACTGTTATAACTGGTGTTATTAATTCACGGACATCCGTCTATCTCTGGTTAGGCGGATGGTTAGCAGTATCTATAGAATTGTTAGGGTTTATCTTTTGCTGCAATTCGTCACCCAGTTGTGTCCCTTTAGAGGCATAAAGACTTCTGAGTACCCTAGGGTCTCACACGATAAATTATTGGTTCAGATGAACAGGTACCTCGCAAGATGGATACTGGGTGGAAGAGACGGACGATGTGGGCAACGATCATTCGGTGTAGAGATTCCGGGAACGGGGATCCGTGAGATCTGTGGGCGGGATGTGCTTATTTATGGGGCATCTTATTCCGATTTGCTTCTTATCCGTACTCGGATTTTGTCTTCCGCTTCCGCTTGATACTCTGTTGATTGATGTATGAGGAGATATCCTACACTATTATATCTACCTAGGGTATTTGGATCTTGCCGTATGGCGTTGCTATACTTCCTTTCTTTTTAGATGGAATGGCTCTGATGTACTATTGTATGGTGGCTTGCATACATACTCATTTGTGTATGTAGTTGATCCCTTCGCCTGCCGATTACGCCGCCCGTTCTTGTCCCGATGTTTGGAAATGGTTGGGACGGCCGAAAGGTCTACCTGTGAGTGGCATTTGGGCCCCACCGTACTATTTCAACCATTTCTGATCATCCAGGCTTGTACTAGGAGCGTAATTCACCGAGGTAGTTACAATGGTTTAACCATGATAATTCGAACGAAAATCGAGCTTTGTTTCCCAAGTGAGCCTGGTCCCCAGAATCTATCAGCAAGGGCGTATGGTCGGAACCCGAGCGAGTCAACGCCCTCACAGATACTAAAGGGAACTTTTGTTCCCATTCCACGCTTGTGAGAATACGGTCTAACTTTTCATAAGTCGGACTTTCCCTCCTACTAGACCATGTAAATTGTCTCCCTGAGAGAGCAATTTCTCTAAGGTCTAGACTCTCAATAATAGCATTAAAAACCATTGGCCAGCGTGGATTAAAATTATTAGTACTCTTTTCTTCTTTCTTTCGTAAGATATTGAAATCACCCCCTAACAACATAGGTAGTGGTTCCGTCTCACACATCCTCACAAGTTCCGACAAAAAATCAGCTTTGTGTGTCTCTTGAGCGGCTCCATACACCGGCAACAAGACCCACTCGAAACCATGTTTTGACCGAATATGCATTTTTACAGTATAATCTCCATTCACCACATTGATGACCTACAGAGTTTCATTATTAATGCTAACGAGAATCCCTCCTGATCTCCCATGAGGTGGTAAGCAAAACCAACTAAAATCCTTGCAAGCGGCTAGGTGCTTCAAAAAAGGGGTTGTGAAATTTGATCTTCCCGTTTCCAAGAGGGCTATAAAGTCTAGATGATATTCACGAATTGATTCATTCACAAAGAAATGTTTTCCAGGGTCCCGAAATCCTTCACTATTCCACGTCATTCCTCGTAGTCCTATCATTTTAGTAGATCTTTTTAGTTCTCACTCGTGTGCTTCTTCGCACGTTTGTCTTGTCATAAGACTTTCGTCTGCGATGTTTTACCACTCTCTTATTTTGAGACTCAAGCTCATCCAAGATCTCACACGAGTCCTCACAAATTGGACTACCCTCATCTCCCAAATCATCACAAAGACTTGAGACATGAGAAACAAGAGAATGATCAGAGATATTCGGTCCAGTTTCTGCAATTTCCTTGCTTTTCTGTAACATGGTCAAAGATCTTTTTATTTCGGTATCCAAAATCATCTTTGCAGCGAAAGAGGTTTGTGCTTTATTAATGCCCAACGACACCTCCAATTTATTAGCTCTATCAACAATGTTCTCTTTATTAAAATTTAAAACTGAAAATTCATGCATTAAATTCTTACCTTCGCCACTATGATCATCACGTCTCTGAGCCAACATCTTGGCCCTCTCCAGCTGCGTGGCATCCGCATTATACTGAGCTTGGATCCTATTGCTTGAACGCAAACTCGACAGTGGTTGCACACCTCCGAACGCAATGATCTCCGCCTCAGTTGGGTTCTTCTCAACGCTACAATTGATATCCTTGACTGCATTCGAGAGCACCACATTACTTGGCGGTGACATGAACACCTTATGGTTGCCTTCATTATCGCATGCAGATGGTGTGTCCACCGAATCAGCGGCGACTGTAATAGTATCAGCATGCAGCGCCTGCACTTCCGTCTTAGTGGCTGTCGAGATCATCTCTTGATCATCTAGAGGTACTTTGGCACCCACTACAGCAACCGACGGATCACATTGACCCAAAGAAACATAATCAGATTTGTAAGAAGAAGAAAATAATGGTGCAGATTTACATAAATCCAACAAATTGTTCATACCTTTGTTAAAACCTGCCTTCCCACTTTGTGCCACACGCACTGTAGGTGCAGAAAAGGATGAACGATCCTCATGGATTGAATTCTTCTCAACATATTTGGCTAAGCTAGCAGTAAAAGAACCAAAATTGATCACATCCATTGGTTGTCCACTAGCTTGATGTTGCGCAGTTGACGATCCATCATGGACTATCTCATTACTCTCCTGAACAACATCATCGTTTGCCATCCTATTTTCCTCACCAATATTCCCATTGTTTGTATTTCCACCATGATTATTTGCAGCATCTTGATCACCATCATCCCTATCAGCATCATTCATGAGCACGTCGGCATTTTCCTGAGCCGGCAAAGGACTGTTTTCCACTTGGAATCTCAGCGCATAGAATTCCCCATTAATTAGGATATCCATAATTTTTGGTACTAGTGTGTAATCGAGACAAGCAACCTGAACACGCAGCACCTCGGTTCTACGAGTGTATGTGATATCAATGTCGAGTGTCTTTCCAAAAAGAGTACCAATAGCCCACAAAGTGAGATAATCATCCAACGCTACTGATGGTAGATCATGCACAAGAATCCACACATGTTCCAGACTCCAAGCAGGCTGACTTGTTGATTTCCAGAAATCAAAAGACATTGGGCAGGGGCTGTTTGGTACCTTGAAAGACCCAAAGTGCTGGGCAGTGACTAGATCCTTCTTGCTTGGGAAATTAACCTGGTACACATTCTCACCACACCGACGAACACTCCATTGGTACTGCTCATCAGGCACTACCCGCTGCAACGGAGAAATAATCTCCGGGATCGTCATTGTGCCATCATGGATAGTAACCCTACTCATACGTGTGTTCTCCATTCTAGGGCGAATAGTACCAGCCAATGGAGCTTCAAAGAACATCAGTTGTTCCATGGCATACCCATACATAACCATTGTGGGCTTAGGAGCTGAAAGTACTGGACACACCTTAGAAAGATGATCAGGATATTGACAAACCTCACAAAGAACAGTTGTACAGTCATTAAAATTATGTCTAGACCTATCACACCGAAAACATTTCGGCCCTTTGTGCTTCTTAGATCTTGCTAGTTGACCACCATCAGCTCCACCATCTCCAGATATTGTAAGCATGACGATTGGTGCATCTTCAAGGCCAGGTTGTTTCTCACGATGTCTATTTGCAAATTATAGGGGCGGCTGCCATTCGTTGGGCCATTTGAAAAGTTAGAATCGGAGCATGTTTTTAAAGGAAGTGGATTCATTCTTCTGCAAGAACTAATGTGCTCAGTTTGTGTATTCTTGAAATACTGGGCAGGTCATCACAAAGACATTGACAAGGATAAGTTGTTTTTTGGCGCTGAAGCTCTACAGTCCTTAGAGCATCTCTAGCAGATACTGCATAAGCACGTATCACAAACCAGTTTTGCAGTACCCAATTTTATAGCGCGGAACAGATACATTAAGCAGAACTGCATATTTGAAAATAAACACACGTTGGCGTCAGATTCATACATAGAGGAATGTTTGATCATGAAGATCAACAAAAATTTACATTAAAAAACTGAATGCCGCGCCCTACATCCAGAACCCTAGCTACCGCTGGTGGTACCTACTCACCGGAGCTTCTACGACGGCGTCGATGCTCGCCTACTTGTCGTCCGAGTCGGTGGTGTCGTCGGGGTAGTCCATGACGAAGATGCCGAGTCGGGCCTGGTGCTCGCGTGCGGAGCGGCGGCAGACGCGGTGGAACTCGTGCTGCTCGCGGACGCGCTCGTCACGACGGCGCTTCGCTCGCTCCCGCACATCGGAGACGAGGGTCCTGAGGGAGTTAAATTTCGCCTCAAGGACCGCGTCGTTGTCCTCCGAGCCGGAGTCCTCCTCCTCCCCCAAGTTGTTGATGTCGGAGATGTGGCCCCAACGTGCGGGTGCCGGAGCGGGAGCGGGAGGCGGCGCGCGAACCACCAGAGAAGGCGCCCGGAGGCGCGGGCCAGAGCTCGCAGCCGCGCGGGAGCTTCCCGTCTCCGCATCATGCGCGCCGGGCCTGAACCCGAACCCAGCCCACACCGGGAGGTCACGTGGGTGCACGCTAGTACGCCACGTGCGCGCCTGTTCGGACCTGCGCCGGCGTAGCTCCTTCTCGCTAGGCGGTGGCGTGGGAGCTCGACCACCGGAACCCCGTCCGTCGGAGCTCGAAACGCCGCCTCGGCTGGCCAAATTCCGGCACGATTGGCTGGCCATGGGTAGGAGCGGTGGGTGGAAGGTGGGGGCGGAGGCGATTTGACGGCCGTCGCCGGAGGTGGCCGGAATCTGAGGCGGCGACGAGCGGGAGGAGGGTTTCTGCGCGTGCTTCGGTTGGGAGAAGTGGATGCGGGATTTTCCTACATCCAGGGCCCTCCACACCGAATATATGCGGGTGGATGGGCCATTCGGTGTGGAGGGCCGTGAAGCGGGAAACCGTAAAAAAAATTCCGGTACCAGCGCTTTTACGGTATCTGGAAAGGCTGGTTTTTGGCCGTATATCGAGTCAAAGTTTTGTAGGCCAGGATATACGGTATCTGTTAGAGATGCTCTTACCGCTATGGATGAAACTATGTCAGGGGATGCAGATCCAGGGATGCAGATCCAGGGAGACAGGACTGCTCAGGTGGCGATGCAGATGCTTGAGGATGTTGCCGATGCAAGCCAGGCGAGGATGTTGCCTGATCCTTTTCGTCCATGTTGGTCTCAATCTTGCTGTTGGTAGTATTTTGCTGGTTAGTCTGCATAGCTTGGGGCTTGGGGCCTGTTTGACCTATCTTCGTTTGTGTATTCATGTTTTCGTCGCTTTTAATGATTCACCATTGTAGTTAGGGTGGGGATGGTAAATTTACATTATGTGGCAACTGAAATAAAGAACCAATGTGTGAGTAATTTCTCTAATACTGTACTTCCCTCGCCATTTGCAGATCATATAGTAGTATATAAAATTGCTGCATCCTCGCAGGAGAACTCATCAAAATGAAATATACTCAGGCAGGATATGGACAATTGGGTACTTGTACACAAACAAGTCACAATACGTATAATTTCACATCACACCACAAGGCATGGCGTACTGTGTGGATAGGGACACGAGGAATACACGGGACAAGAGCGCAGTTTTTATTCCGACGAAAGATAGCACCGCATGCCAATCGTCCGCGACTGCACCATGTGCGTCCGAGATGGCCCGGCCGGCACTGGTGTCCGGGTTGAACATCTATTGAGAGTGCCTCTAAGCTAATCATTTGAGGTACTCTCAATAATGCCTCTAAAACTAACTATTTGAGGCATTATTAAAAATACCTCTGAAGCTAATTATTTGAGGCACTCTCAATAGTTTCTCTAAAAGCTAACCATTTGAGGCACTATTGAGAGTGCCTCTAAAGCTACCCATTTGAGGAGTGCCTGAAAAGGTCACTACTAGAAAATAACCCATCTATGGCGCACTGAAATTGGACTTCTGTGGTGCATATTCTAGTCGCCACTGATAACTAATTTTTGTGGCGTATATGGGTATGCGTCACAGAAGTCCCAGACTTCCGTGGCACATTTCTTCTTATGCGCCACAGAAATAACTTCTGTGGCGCATTTACGTGTATGCGCCACAGAAAGGCCATGCGCCACTGACTATATAATTATACGCGCCACTGATTGCGTAACACGTATTCGAAGTAAAATACTTTCCTGGTGTATAATCAGGTATTTATACAATATTTATCCAGATGAGTATAAAATACATTGCACAAGTAGTAGATGCATGAAAACCGACATATATATAATACAAACACTTAGAGCCCGATCGAGATACATATATAGTGTCAAGTGCCAAATTTTTACACAAGCGCCGAATACAAAGTTCGTATCATCTCACATTACAAATATGAAGTGGCCACCGCCACCTACACTAGGATCAAATAGAATACAGCTGTGATAATGGTGAGCAAGAGCATTAGCCTGACCAATATCTTCATCCGGTTCTTCTTCCACAAGTGGTTCTTCCACTTGGCTATCGCCTCCTCTCTAGTCGCGTATCCTTTGTAGATGTTGCCGCTGAACTTGTTCACTTGTTTGTGACAATCCGTCCACTCCTCATAGACTCCTGGAACCCTTCCCATGTACACCACATACCACCTCGTCGCCGTATCTATAGACGACAAGGCATATTAGTAAAAATACAACGAAAAGAATGAATAAAGGGTTCACATGCATATATATATATATATATGTTCACAGAATATAAAACAAAGGATCCATAAACCTAAAAGATAGATCATCATAGAAGCAATAAGTTCAACGACAACACGGCCACAAGGTAGTTTAAGTCTAACAACAATGATCATTTCGACCACGAGATAGTAAAGTTTATGACACACACACTAATACAGTAGGCGTCCATCAAGAATATACACACACTGGATCATGCTAGAGGCACAAATCGATCATGATGAAGACTTCCTCTTCTCGCTCGGCTTCGGGAACGGTAGATAGCCCTCTTTCGTCATCCACGTCCTTGTGTCACCCTGCTTACAGAGGCGTTCTTTGATCTCCCTCTTACTCAACCCTCTACCTTGTTGTAGGGCACCCTCCCTTGTGTTGACATCTTCAATGATGATTTGCGACAACTTCATCTGAATGCGATGGAAGTCTTCTCTAAGATCAGCATCGTCGATTTTCACCAAAGTTTTGGCCCATCCTCGGAGACTAGATGGCAGCGTTAGGTTCTGGCAATCCCGAACATAGCCTTTAAGGTGATGGAGGACGTAGAAAGCCTCCTTGGCACCAGCAGTCGACTGCTTGACGCAGCGGAACTCGAGCACGTGCTTGAACACGTGTTTGCCATCCTTGATACATTCCCCTATCTACGAAGGTGCATCCCTTCTTGGTGTAGCCCTCGAGAGCCTCATTGAGAACATCCCTTATTCTGGTGTAGTCTTTCTTCTTCGTCAAACTCCCCGAGTCGAAATATGTGGCTAGCGAATACCTCGGGGCAAGGACGATGAGTGTGCGATTTGTCTCGCAACACAATTGGAACGAAATGTTGGAAAAAGAGCAAAGGAAGAAATCTATAAGAAATGCATAAGTTACGGTGGCGATGAGCGAGTGTGTGTACTTACTCGGGAAAGAAAGGCAAAAGAAGTGTGCCCTTCCTCTTGTTGTCCACCATGAACTTCTCGAGGTACGTCGTCGCCTTGGTCCGTGTCTCTGATCCTTCGACCAACTGGCTGTCCCGCATGTAGTAGGGATCCACTATCACGATTTCCGGGGTCCTCTCTCTCTCTTGATCGTGATCGCCAGATTGAGCGTGTATAGGCGGACCAAGTTATAGTCCGACCGTTTCGTGAGAAACAACTTGAATATGTCCTCGAACGCTATGAAGAATATATCCGCGGGGGGTTCATCGACGAAGCCCACGTCCAATGGCACCTTGGCCGTGAAAACCGGGTAATTTGGATCTTCTTCTTTAAGAAGGAGGCCCTCTAGTGTCTTGACACCCTCGTGCAAAGTTAACATGGCTCCAACCGCAATGTGGATCATATCCGGAGTCAATATAGGATCAACAGCTACATGCACTCGGGGCAAGCCAAATTGTGTGGATGGTATGACGACGGCGTCCTGATCCCGGATCCTCTTCGGAAGAGGCTGGCTCGCACCCTTCTTCTTATTATTATTACCTCTCTTCCTGTAGTGCTTCTTCTTCACATCAGTGTCAGCCACTGCCATCTGCTCATCAGTCGCCTTTTAGAGTGTGTTGGGGCTGAAAACCAATCCCGGATTCTCTTGTGGTGGATCGGCGGCCGGAGGCGTCTCTTGAGGAAGACCATGGAAGACCAGGCGTTGCGTGCATGTATTGGGCCGACCAGCTTGATGGTCGTCGCGAGCTGTGAAGGGTTCTTCATCCACAGAAGGCATATACAATCCTTTGGCGGCGCCGGTGTTGATGAAGTTGTCAATGTTGACCAAGTCATCATCATCTTCATGGGTGCCATCATGTGGTGGTGGTAGTGGAGGCGACGGCGGTTGCGGCACAACGTCTTTGCCATGTGGCGGTGCACACGCTGCCAAGAGTTGATGGTGACGGCTGGTGGTGGCGACGATGGCGGTTACTAGCTTCCGAGGTGGTGGCCGGGCGATCGGTCGAGAGGTGGCGCCGGTGCTCCTTCCCGCAAGACGAATCTGGGTCTTCGGCCATGTCAAGGGCCAGTTGTAGCATTCCCCAAGGGTCTTGTGTTCGTCGGCTCCCTGAGGTTGAAAGGGGGGGTCCATGTCGTCGCACCCTGGCAACACCCGAGCCAACATGACCCTCATCACATCATCATCCATTGGATTGTTGTGCATCGTGCGGCTCGCTGGTTGTATAAGAGTGCCCTTGGCAACATCCTTCAACTCACTGCCGACATCTTTAAGCAGGAGTACACAAGAAATGTCCTGAGGCAAAAACATGTTGTTGGGCGTCATGAGATGGCAACAGTCATGCATCAAAGGCATAAAGGAGATGACGTGCACTAACTAATTAGTTACCTTGGTGATGGCGTGGATCTCGGCTAATGTAGAGACACGGCCGATGCCGGCGACCGGCCTATCATCATCTACAATCTCCCGCTCGGGTGCCTCATGAAGCACCACCGCCGTCGGCTGCGCCTTACTGGTATCTTTGGCGGGAGGGGGCGTTGGTGTGACCAAAACGAGCGGCTGCGTCCCGACATTGACGGCCGGCGGGGTCACCAGGTCCGGCGACACGGTAACATTGATGCCT
Source organism: Avena insularis (assembly GCA_023614405.1). Taxonomy (NCBI): domain Eukaryota; kingdom Viridiplantae; phylum Streptophyta; class Magnoliopsida; order Poales; family Poaceae; genus Avena; species Avena insularis. The sequence goes on along the minus strand of CM042690.1, from coordinate 255,111,048 downwards.
GAGTTGCTGCCGCTTAAGCTGGGCAGATGTATCGACCCCTGTCGACCTCCCGCATTCTAAGCAGTAATCCCCTCGAAAAACTCAGGGGGGATCAGCGAGCGGAGCTTCTCTTCCACTAACTTGTCCACCATTTTCTCATCCACCGCCTTCTCCTCCGGTGTCTGCACCTTCATCTTCAGCTCTGCAACAGCGGCTTTATCCTGGTTCTTCCTCTCCCTTCTTTTCTTAGCGTCCTCTTTGTAGTACTCCTTGAACTTCATGCTCGTACCGAAGCCGGACACACGGCCAGCTGAGGACGGCGGCAACCCCTTGTCCCTCTTCTTGTAAGCATTGGTCGCCCTATTGAAAACCGTGTCCCACGGCTCCATCGAATCCTGAGACGACTCTGTGGCAGTAGCGTTCAGTTCCTCCTCCTGCAGAGACAAGGAAAGGTGAACCCATTTAGATTCTTGGCTTCATTATTTTAATTAGAACGCAATAGACTTGAGATCAGCGATAAATTCCTTACCAGATTCTTCTCGAAGTCCTTCACCTCCGGATCGTCGGTGATGAACTCCCCTGTTTCCTTGTCCAGGTAGTAGCGGCCCGAACAAATTGCCTAAGCTGCAAGTCCGTGATTTTAAGCCAAGGGTTGTCTTTACCAAGGCGTTCAAGTTCAGCGTCCTCCTTGTCCCAAATGGCATGTTTCCCCCTGTAACCGCCGCTTCCAAGGTGGTGGTTACCTATGTTCTGTTCCCGCATACTCCTTCCCCATTTAGTCCATTTTATAGCGTCAGCGGTAGCTATATCCGCCTTGAATATCTTAAACTCCTCTTTGTCGAGCATCAGATTTTTCTTACTAATAACCTCCCAGCTTTCACCTTTGTCAATGCTATTCTTCACCCGGGTTTTCCAGCTGCTCAAGGCGTTGCTCATCTTCGTGAGGGCTAGTTTGTTCACCGGGTTCTTTCTCTCGAGGTTTCTAAACCGCTCTGGGATCTGTATCGCTTGTGAAGCTTCTTAAGGAGGTTATCGACCAAAGCTGCATTGTCAGCATGTCTGATGTACTTCGTGTTGATCGACATGCTTTCCCGGACGATGCACCCGAGTTGCAGGCCGTACCCTTTAGCAATCGCCTCTGGCGCAATGGGTAGGCCACTTTCTGTGACCTCAGTGAACTCATCGCAGACGGTGGCGAGCACTGGCACCTTTCGCTCCTTCTGTTCCTTCTTCTTCTTCTTCTTCTGAGAAGCGGCCAGGTTGCCACTAACGCCATCCGTGCACTCGCCGCCATCGGTGCGGGCGTCGCCATCGGTGGTGTCATCCTCTTTGTCGCCGCCTTCACTAGTTCCATCATAGTCGTCTTTGTCTCCCTCGTAATCAGGATCTCTGCCCTCATTGGCCCCAGCAGCTTTGGCGATGGTCGCCTCCTCCTCCGGTGGTGGTGTCATCCTCATCGCCTCCTCCTCCTCCTCCTCCTGTTGGGACCCCCGCCAGAATGACTGGTTGGCCTGTCTAGCTTGTTCTTCGACGCTGATCATGTGCTTAGAAGGGCCAGACTCCTTGTTGCCCGACATGTTTGCACTACTCTATTTAAAAGAGGCAAAAGTTAAGAAAATCTTGGCGAAAAATTGCATGACCTTTGCTAATTTTTAACCTAGGAGTGCCCATTTCAACCAAATGTAAGTGAATCGACACTTCGGGAGAAATGGGCAACTCAAATGAAATCCCTGCAAGACAAAACACCCCATCCCCATATTGACAACCCCATGCATTGACCCCAGCATCCATCATATCCATCATCCACATGCAGTATATATATAACAGATATACTAGTCCATCATCACATCACAGCCCCATGTATATATATATAACAGATATAGTAGTACTTGCTGAACAGCAGAAGTGTAACAACAGTAGTATTTGATGTAGAAGTGTAATAGAAGTATGGTACTTGCTCAACAGCAGAAGTGTAACAGAAGTGTAGTAGTAGAAAAATACAGAGCAGGGCATGTAACCGAAGTGTAGTAGTAACAGAAGTGTAGTAGTAGAGAAATACTGTATGTAATGTATACTACTACGCAAGTAGAGAAATACATATTAGCAAGCAGTTAAAGAGCAAGGCCTTTGTCACACTCCAACTACTTGGCATCAGTAGCAGTAGAAAGTGGTAAACAGAGGCATGTGTTTTAGCCTTTCAGTTGGAGACACATGCCATTTCCCCTTGTCTTACTCATCTTAACTTACTACAAATGAACAATGTCTAATTCTGATTTCTACAGTTCATCTAGTACTGTTGTTACCAAACAAGAACATCTACAACTGACTACATGAGAGGGCCTTACTATCTAGAGACCCTAGAATAATATGATGCAGGTTCAAGCATGTTAACAGGGAGTCAGACAGGTGACTAGTATTCTCTTCCTTAAAAAGCATGCTTCAATTACTGCCAAAATATCTAAGCACTCAATTACTGTCCTAGTACTCTGCATGTTTGTGCAACCTAGAACACTCAAACATAATGTTCCATATATAACCATCACCTTAACACTCAAACTTCAGGAACATCATAATATAAGTGAGAAACTAATCGTATCTATGCTGAAAGAAACTTCTCAAGGTAATAAAAATCCTAAATGACAACACAGAGTTTCAGAGGCAAAAGGACTTGACAATCACAGCAGTGACAACACATCCCAACCACATATAGAGAGAAAATCAAACACTAATCGTGTTGCTGATGCACACAACAACAAAAACTACTCTACTACTCCCTCCATTTCAAAATATAAGATGTTTTTAGTTTCTTTGCACAATACATCATTCTTCTGAACTTCGACCTTTGAATCAGTTTTACTGTAATATTAGAATGCTTACTCCATTTATTTTTTGTAGATTAAGACAAGTTCTAGAAAGGAATGAGCTGTGATAGATATGCACTTGTATTGCATCTAGCAAAAGGATTAGGTCACACTCAAGCTAAAGATATGTACACATGCAAAGAATGGCTCTGTCAAGAACAAAGAACTTCATTATCATGCTGAACTGATGATGGATTGTGTTAAAAATCACTAGAAATCTCAGTATTTTATTTTACTATAATAATGATATTAAAATCACTAGAAATTAGTACTGTCTGCAATAATTCTCCCATTCTGAACTTGTTAAAAATCTGAATTGCATCGACAGTCAAGTAAGGCAACTCTTCAGATTTATGATGCTTTTCATAAAAGAAAAACAATTTATGCAGAACTAAGAAATGATTGTGTAGGCCAATTACAGATTAAAGGGCATAAGCAATCAAGCTTTGCAACCTAGGGGAAGACATAGAACGACGAGCGCTAGGTAACCTAGGGAAAGGATGCGCCGATTACCTAGGGTGGCGTGCAAGGTGGACGGCAAGAAGACGGTGGACGGTGATGTGGCTTCTGGCTGCGGTGGCAAGCGCCGACCGTGCCCTTCTCCTCCTGCTATGGGCGGGGCCTCCTCCTTCTTCCTGGAGCTTGGTGGCACAATGCTCCCTGCTGCGAGCGGGGCCTCCTCCTTCCTGAATCTTGGCGGCGCGGTGCTGCCTCCTCCTGCGGATGGTGGACGCTGTGGACTCCGGCGACGGGGGCTTCTCTCCTCCTCCACGGGCTCCGGCGGCGGGGGCTAGGGTTCCTTGGCACGCGTGGTTGCTAGGAAAAACAGAGAGAATTGGATCGAGAGAGAGAAAGGGGGATTAGGGGGAGATCAGGTCGAACTATCTATTTGGCTAAGTGTGAACGTTCTATGGCGCATTCTCACTAAATGCGCCACAGAAGTTGGAACTTCTGTGGCGCATTCTTTGGGAATGTGCCACAGAACTTTTGGACATAGTCCAAAACAGCGCGGTGTCGTAGTATGACAAGATCATATACTTGTCCTAGTGGTCTTGCTCCCTAGCTCTCACCTAGGGCAGCCAGGTTCGAATCCTGGCTGTCTCACACTTTTTTTTTCTTTTTTTTTAAATATTTTTAATTACACATATGCATATTTATTCAAACAAAAAGCAAGAACATATACATATATGCATATTTATTCACATATGCATATTTATTTAAAAAAAGCAAGAACATATACATATATGCATATTTATTCAAAAAAAAAAAGCAAGAACACATATGCATATTTATTCAAAAAAACCTCCTGAATCATATATATATATGTGTGTGTGTTTGCTTGTCACACACAAATGTGAATTTGTATACCCACACGAATATCATATTATATGTTTTAGTCTCTAACTAATACCCACACTAATATCACATTATACCCACACGAATTAATACACCAAAAGGTCACATAATTGCTAGTGTCTCTTCACAATCTTCTTGCCCTTTTTCGCCGTGGTTGAATACTTTAGCCCGTGCACTTTGAGATTTCTTCTTGTGAATGGACAACCTTTAGTAGGCAGTATGGTCTTCCTTCTTATTTTAGTAGTAGTAGGCATGTCGAAGTACTTGTCGAATTCCTCTTCGATCTTCGGGTCACCATTTTTGTCGAAGTTTTGCTCGTTGGCGGCTCCTTCCATTCCGATGATGCTCCTCTTGCCCCTCCTAACTACAACACGGTTGGGCTTTGACGGGTCGGTAATAAAAAAACATTGATCAACTTGGCTAGCGAGTACCCAAGGCTCATTTTTTGCGGAGACGTTCTTCGTTGATTTGGTATCTGGTATAATCATTGTGGTGAAATAGCGGCCTTCTTTTTCCACGTTCTTGGCCCATCTAACACGGAACATCGGTACGATCTCTCCACAGTAGTCGAGCTCCCATATCTCCTCGATCCTTCCGTAGAATCTTTCCATCACAGTAGTCTCGTCATCAGCAAAGGATAACATAGTTACTCCTGAGTTTTGATATTCGCTATTCTTGTCCTTTTCCTCGGTGTAGAATCTGTAATCGTTTATGTCGTATGACTGATAGGTCCTTAGGTTGTGCCCTGGGCCCTGCGACAAGGAGAATATGAGTTTTTGATCTTCCATAGAAGACGTCTGTGGGGGATTGTCCAGTTGCCTTTTCTTGAACCAACCCGTGAAGCTGGAGTTGTGCTCTCTGGTTACGTCTCCCTTCTTCCTCGGCCGGCCTTGGTCGACGTACTCCTGCTCGATTAAGCTTCCGTGCTCTTCGACCCAAGGGCCGACCACTTCAATGTGTTGTAGAGCGACTCGGTGTGCCCTTTCAAAATCAATGCGTCGACCATCAATGCTGACATGCAGTGAGCGGCAGCCCTCACGGTGACCATATCCACCGAGCCTGCCGAGGTGCTTCTTTGTGGGTATTCCAACATCCTCGTTCTCGGTGGTTAGATAATTCTGGCAGAAGGAGATGCACTCGTAGATCAGAAAGCCCTTGGCTATGCTTCCATCTGGACGAGACCTGTTGCGAACGAATCCTTTGATGACACCATTTAGCCTTTCAAATGGCATCATGTTGTGCAGGAATGTCGGCCCGAGCTGGATGATGTCGTCCATGACATGTACAAGCAGATGCACCATGATGTCGAAGAATGCGGGCGGGAAGTAAATCTCAAGCTCGCATAGTATCATCACGATCTCTTCCTGTAGCCTGTCGAGCTGCTTCACATTGATCGACTTCCTAGATATGACGTCGAAAAAGTTACAGAGGCCAAACAACATCTCACAGACATGCTCGTCCATTATCCCACGGATCGCAACAGGGAGTATCTGCGTCATCAGCACGTGACAGTCGTGAGACTTCATACCGCTGAACCTCTTCTTCGCCACGTCCAAATATCTGCTTATCTTCCCCAAGTAACCGTGAGGAACTTTCACTCCTAAGAGGCATGTGAAAAACTGCTCGAGCTCCTCCAGACTCAGGGTGAAGCAGGCAGCACGAAGCACCACCTCATTCTTCTTAACTCTTTTGCGGCGACCTTGAGTCCCTTCCGTCTGATCATCATCATCATCATCACTATCAGGGTACTAAAGATCTTTCTTTATGCCAAGCAATTTAAGGTCCTTTCTTGCTTTCGGCCCATCCTTGGTTCTCTCCGGCATGTTCAGTAGAGTGCCAAGAAACTCTCGGTAACGTTCTCCGTGATGTGCATTACATCGAGGCTATGGGGAGTGTGAAGGACCTTCCAATACGGCAGGTCCCAGAAAACAGACCTTGCTTTCCATACACCCAGCAGCGGCTTTGTCCTCGGTCGTCTTTTTCTAGGCGCAGGGCAATCTACCCACTTATTCAAAAGCTCCTCGATTTCTTCGCCTCTCCTCGGACGCGGGGCTCTTTCGAGCTCGTCCTTACCATTGAACAGGTCACCACGTTTTCTCCACGGGTGATCCATGCGGAGCCACTTTCGAGTACCTTGGAACATGGTTTTCGAAGACCCGGGATCCCTTGGTAGCTGGAGATGCGGTGTCTCATCCATGCACTTGACGCATGCATTGTGTCTGTGGTTCACCTGAACCGATACATATGCATAACCAGGATAGTCCTGCACGGTCGTGAGCAACACGGCTCTCAGATGGAAATATTTTTTAGTGTAGGCGTCCCACGTACGGGCCGGCGTCTCCCACAAGCTGGCTAACTCCTCTCTCAATAGCCCGAGATACAGATGCATATCGATACCTGGTTGTTTCGGCCCCTGAATAAGAATGCTCATGTGTACATACCTTTGCTTCGTGCATAGCCATGGGGGGAGGTTGTACGGCCATACAAACACGGGCCAAAGGTGCGTATACTCGCTTTCCAAAAGGATTGAGTCCATCGGTGCTCATACCCATCCTGACGTTCCTTGCATCGCCCTCGAACTCTTCGAACTCGATGTCTAATGCATTCCACTAGCTAGCGTCTGAAGGGTGTGTCAGGATCTTGCCCTTCTCTGGATCATCTTCGGGTTTCTCTCTTTCCGCATGCCATTGCATGAGCTTTGCTTCCTTAGGATCTACGAAATATCGCTGCAGACGGGGGGTGATAGGAAAGTACCAAACCACTTTTTGAGGAACTTGCTTGTTCCCTCTCTTGTATCGTCCTTGGCCACACACCGGACATGTGGTTCTATCCGCGTACTCGTTCCGATAAAGTGCGCAATCATTGATGCATGCATGGTATTTAATGTGTGGTAGGTCGAGAGGGCACACGATTTTCTTGGCCTCCTCGATACTTGTTGGCAATGTGTTCCCCTTAGGAAGTCGGTCGTGCCAGTATTCCATGTTCGCGTTGAAGCTCATATCGGTCCATTTGTGTTCGGCCTTCATCTCCAAAGCCTTGAGCGTTACACTCAAACGTGTATCCTCGGGGCAACACCCAGGATACAATGGAGTCATCCTGTCTACCTCCATTTGGGCCAGCTTGGCTTTCTATCTGGCTGCAGCTTTGTAGTTGCTCGTCTCCTTGAGGAGCAGTTCTTGAACATGAGGGTCCTGCAAGACCAAAGTTAGCAGCGTCTATGTGTTCGCGTCTTCTCCTTCTTCATGATCATGATCATGCCCGTCGCCATCTCCTTCTCCATGCTGATCATGCCCGCCGGCATCTCCTTCGTCATGATGATCATGCCCGCTGGCATCTCCTTCGTCATGATGATCATGCCTGGTAGACTCTTCGTCTTCTCGCCCGCCCACGTCTTCGTGACCACCACCATGTCCTGCCGGCGCCTCATTGAGGTCGCGCATGAAACCGCGCCTGAGCAGGTGACCCTCCAATTGTCCAGATCCAGGGTCGATCCAGCGCTGCAGATTGCATGTTCGACACGGACATCTTATCACGGTCTTGTTGTTCAGAATCATGTCCTCCTTTGCGCCTTTCTTGTACCTAGCAATTCGACCTTCGCTCATCGTGAGGATCATGGTTGCCTGAGCGGTCAAAACAGAGAATATAGGTGAGAACCACACCATATGAACACACACATGCATGAATGCTAGCCGGAAAAAATTCGGCATGACCTTTCCTAAAATTAGGACATATGGGTAGTGCAAAAATTTGCCGAAATGGAAATGAATCAACATTTTGGCAAACATCCATGCAACCACACCGGCCGGGCCCGACAACAACAAGCAAGCAACAAAAAACTTCCTCCCGTTGCAAACATTCATGCACCACACAAGCATCGTCTCGCCATGGATCACACACACACACTGCCCGCGCGACAAGCTTCACCTACATGTTCATGGACAAGTACTCACCTAGTAGACATAATAATAGCGAGACGAGACCGCGCGATGAGAGAGTGTGGACAAATAGATCTACAAGTTGGTAGAGAGGAAATTAGTAAACAAATAGAGATGTGAGAGAGAAAAGTAAGAAACTTTTAGATCTAGAAGTTGGAGCGAAGCTTCCACTTACCAATCTATGGATTAAAGTAGGTTTAGTTACAAGAAAATGGAGAAACTATGGGCAAGATGGGGTGTGAGGGAGGAGGAAGACGAGTTGGAAGGAGGTAGAGATGTGAAATGGGTGGTGGTGGATAGATAGATAAGAGAGCTAGCTTTTGTCACCTTTTTAACATGGATCTGGACGCCCTCATCTGTGGCGCATATGGAGCAAATGCGCCACAGATGCTGAATCTTCTGTGGCGCATAAGTCCATATGCGCCACAGAAGTGGGTGAATTAGATTCCCTCTGTGGGCCCCACCTCCAAGTTCTGTGGCGCATATCAGAACATGCGCCACAGAACTTGGGTGAATTAGATTCCGTGGTGGGCCCCCCTCCATGTTCTGTGGCGCATAAGAGAACATGCGCCACAGAAGAGACAACTTCTGTGGCGCATATCTCAGAATGCGCCACAGAACTTGGATCAACCCACCCTGGCTGGCGGGTCTCACCAATCTTCTGTGGCGCATACTCTGGAGAATGCGCCATAGAACTTCCAATCTTCTGTGGCGCATGTTTTCTGGTGCGTCACTGATGTTTTTCTGTGGCGCATGGTTTCGCATATGCGCCACTGAATATCTTGTCTATCTATAGGCTGTTTCCTAGTAGTGGGTCATCGAAGTGCCAAAAATGTTCCTAGACAAAATTGCAATTCTAATGTAGGTGATTCCAGTCAAAGATATATCACAGTATTAATAGATAGCACTAGATATCACTAGATATCACAAGTTCAACTACACATCACAACAACACTAGATATCACAGGCACCAGATATCCAGGGTTCAACTTCAAATAACAACAATATATATCACATGTTCAAATATAGCAGCAACTTGAGTCAAATTACAAAGGTGACAGCTTCCAGGTCTTGCCTGGCCTGCTGGTAGCTTGAAATATGTTGGCGTCACTGCTTCGCCGCAAGGTAGGCTGCCACTCACCAAGCTGGTCCTCGATCCTGACGCCATTTGTTTGTTGAGCAACTCGAGGGAGATGGTTGCGAGGTGACCTTGATCGTTGAAGCTGCAGGCAAGGTCCTAGGTGTGCCTGCCAGCGAGGAAGGAGCCATACTTGATGGAGAAGCTGGTGACGTCGGAAAAACGCAAGCGGCCGTTGAAGCCGGCGATGTGGAGCTCGTGCGTGCTTCGGACAACCAACGACTCGTGCACCGACGGCGTCCTTTTCTCCATGGCTCCGTACTGATGCATGCATACAGGAAATCTGCGTACAGGAATTTGTGAGGCCAATTGAGATGGATCCATAGATAAGACACAAATAGTTTGTCCAAAATTAAAATCTAGTCATGCCAGGGAGAACCATAGATCACAGAAATTAAGAAATGCGCCAACAAGAAAGATAGCACATGCATGGTATTTAATTAATTCTATGACTAAAACTTTACAAATGTATTCATTAAACTGTAATTATAACTATAGTATGTATCAGAACAAATGTGTGGTTGTTGTGTTTGATAATTGCGCAACGATATCACAAGCATAAACCAAAACACTGAAGATGGTATGCCTATGTGGTAGAACTGAAGTGGACAGCGATCTTAGTAGGCACATAAGCATTGTCTATTAAGAGCAATCTGTAGAAATTATAGATCTTGTGCTTCCAGTCCAACACACAGTTTCACAGATAGCTGCTCTTGCAGGGTAAATGCACTTGTCATAGCTTAGAGGCCCAGAATTGCTCTGCTTCAAATTTTCACTCGTAGTTTTTCAGGTGCACGAAGTTGTTATCTTCAGCGTCTCTATGGCATGCTAAAGCAGCAGGACAGGATATCTTCTACTCCCTTGCTAATTGTAAGGTAGGAGTCTTGGTATGACTGTCCCTTGCTCATATGGATGGTTCCATGCTATGTCTTGCCCCTAGACTCTATAATGGACATATAACTGACCATAGGTAAAGTGACTTGTTAAGGTATATACTAAGAAGAAACAGAGTCTAGCCTTCGCTCTTATTTATAGCCATGAGACAATGAACATCATAAGTGGCATAGCTTCTCTAATAACACTAGTAATCATGCACGTGCAATGCACGTGTAATCATGTTTTTTTTTTGAAATACCTGTTTATTTGTGGCAAGAGGGGTTGGTACTGATTACATATACCTATTTTTAAGGAAATACTCCAGACAAATGACCTTTTTAGTGGTCACACACAAGAAAAGGTTACAAATGATCCCTTTTTCTCTAGTCTCTAATAAAAGGAAAAATCAGTCAATTATTCTTTCATATAGCTTATTCAGATTGACATGAGAACCAAGTAATATCAGATGCATTCTTATCATTGACCTACCACCGATCTGCATTGGCCTTTATTCATACTGATAAAATCTATGAGATACAGTTATAATTATGTACTATGTTTCGGTTTTCTCCTCTAAATTTCATCAATGGAACAATGTAACAGAAAACAACAAGAATCTAGAAGAATAAAGAATCACTTTTTTAATGTTGATAGGTTCAGAAGGCAAAAGAGAAACATATGGGTGTACATTCAAAATTTGATAGCAGGAAGATCACATGTCAGACCTGGCTTGAATAAATATATGCTTGTGCAATGACCAATTATATATATATATATATATATATATAGGGTCGCGCTATTTGACTCCCTGGGTGCAAAATATTATTCTGCACCCCGCCCAACGTGCGCACCAGCCGCGCTAGCCAGCCAGTACGAGGCACTCAAACGGCCCGCTACGCACGCGACGTAAGAAAACGAGGCATGCTACATAAACAGTTTACAACTGGAGCGTAAGCCCGCCCAACTGCACAATGTGCGACGCGGTGGAGTTGCATGCGACATAAGAATCCTACTACTACTATAAGACAAAAGGTAATTAGTTTGGAATATTACGTCAGGCCAGCCACGGATAGATATCTGCCTGTAGTACAAAAAAATTAGGCCCACTGCTAGCTAGCTCCATAACGACTAATCGTAATAAATCGAGTTTGTTTTATCTCTACAACAAACTAACATAAACATGTCGATCGAGATTAAGAAAATATCTTGGAGCCCGTAAAACATGAGCACCATGCAATAATCAAACCAGCTAACATAAGAAATTGAATTGGGAGTCGATGTAAGAAACTTAGGAACAGACATAAACACAAATATCGGCACCACCATGTCCTCGACACTAAAGTTTACAATATTTCAATACCACGACAACATTCAATGCCATAAGGGAATCCTGCTTGGCTAGCTACATAATCTGTGACACAATTACAAAGCACTATTACAAAAGACACAATCCTCAAATCAGTGAAGAGTTTTGCTTCAGTGTCATGGCCTCACTTTTCAACGTACCACACTTTCCATTCAAGAACCTGATTTGAGCTGAAGGACTTGGATCGCGCAATGCCTTCTACATGAAAGAACTGCAACAAATATTTCAGAAAAATGATAGCACAATTAACAGTTTATAGTTGATGAGCAGGTTAAATGACGTCTTTTTCATTCTCATGTACCAGTACCAATGCAGGAAAACGGAGACACACTCCTCTTAGAAGAAACATAAATATGTCAGACAAAAAGATGTCAAGTGAAACACGGATAAAGGTTTATATAAAGGAACCAGCCTTTGCACAGGCTAGATACCCCACACAAAAGGTACTCGATCTTGATACAAAAAGGTTATGTCAAGATGGTCTTTCGCCACGCCCAAGAGGCACGCGGTCGAATAACAGGAAGAAAATTAGATTAAATGAATTTGTAAGGCAGAACCATTGGCCCGTTGCTGTAATTCAATCCATCCCAGGGATGACCACATATTACGCCAGTTCAGAGCAGATCAACCCCATGTTTCCGCCAAGCTGTAAGTAGGTATATTTTGAGGAACTATAAAGACGGATCCTTTATTCTGTTCATCATCTCCCATGTCACCAAGAAGGAAGTCTGTATCTTTGTGTTGCAGTGCATTATAACACATATAACCACTATTCTGCATGTGGACATATATGATTGTTGTTTTTGTAACATATATATGTGTTAGCAACTAATGAATAGTGCGATAAGGACATGAAAATTCGAAAATTCATTCCATGGTGAATAAGAAAATATTCCTTGACGACATGCAGAATGTGACCAAGCTTCTCTTCATTCTGTACTTGTGAAGCTAAATGGCTAGTCACTGCTTAGCTGACATCTATGAAAAAACAAAGCCAAAGCATTTTATACAGCATTATTAATTGCTGTCAGAGTCATCAGTATAAACAAACGTGCAGCAGCAAATGCTCATTATACATGTGCATCTAGCTTTTCCAGGCGACTAATAACCGAAATGAATCAAGAAATAAACAAATATTTGCAACAGAAAAATAAAGCTTTGAGTAGAGCTGTAACCCGCTTCGGAAGCCAACAAGACAAGTAGAATAACTGTTGGCACTTGAGGTTCGACCTACACGTCAACGACATGAAGGCGAGGATGATCAGAGCACACACAATACAGTCGCCGCTCGCCGCGTCTACTAACCGCTCGTCACTGTGTCCGCACGATTGAAAAGCAGGGTACAAATGAGGTGACGGGGTTAGCGGTCAGCTACCGAATGTACCACGAAAAATATATGAAAAAAAAAGTCCCACCCCGGTAAAATTACGCAGCCACGGACAAGGTTTGATGGAACTAACTGGGTGATCTGGCTCAATTGACGGACCTGGGAGCAGAATTATTTGCCATATTAAGTTATTAGTGATCCGCAAACAATTACATCCAGCCTGCTGCCCATGCGTGACAGAAAAATAGCTTGCCCAACACTACTAGGGTTATTTCAGAAGGCGATTGATATATATTACCTATGTTCAAAAATGTAAGATGTTTTGGTAGGCTAAAATTAGCTGACCAAAAGATGCTATATTCAGACTCCGGAGACTAATGGAAGTTCAAAACTATTGTTACAAAGCTTTCATATCGAATATAAAGTAGAAGAAGCTACAGAGTACCTGCTTGGCCACAAAATAAAATGAGCTGCAGAGTGTTGATTAAAGAACATATCTTGGCTATGACAAACACGATACGCAAACAAATTAAATGTATCAGAAAATGACAGCACGATTAATAGTTTACTGGGACACCTTTTTCCTTTCCATCTACCAGTACCAATGCAGCAAAATGATTTTGAAACTCGTACAAAGGTTCACCGGCCACCACACATACTAGACACGCCCCAAAGGAAGGTGTTCAATGTTGATACCAAAAGATTAAGTCATGCTGTGGTCTTTCGCCGTGCCCCAAGAGGCATGTGGTTGAATAACAGAAAGAAAATTAAATTAAACGAATTTGTAAGGAACATACCATTGCTGTGATTCAATCCTTCCCACTGACGACCATGTATTATGCCATAATGGTTCAGAGCAGGATCAGCCCCATGTTTCAGCCAGCTGTAAGTAGGTATTCCAAAATCAAAGACCATAGTAAAACGTTCAGTCTGGTTCCTCATTAAGGATTTTTATGCACAATTTATACATCTAAGTGATCATTGTATATCACAAACGACTACATGAAAATAAACAAAATACACGCTCAATCTGTGAAAATTTACAAGAAACATTTATCAGAATATTAAATACAAACAGGGGCGTTCCCCTTAAGAAAAGGATCTACAATCTGCTCACTTTTCATATGCTTCCCATCTCACCAAACATAGATTTTCCTAGTGAATTTTAGCTAGTTCGAAAGTTACGAAAAAGAACAATTGTAAAACCAAAGTTCAGATTCCAAAATCACATTCGGCACCCATGCCTCACTTCTTTGTCTAAAATGGAGCTGCATTCACACATATAAAAAAACTTGGAACCCATAGCTCACGATCTCTACATATTACTTATTAGTAATGAACGAGGCAAATGTTTGGGCTCGTGCTTGCCAAAAGAAAACTGTTTTTGTACCAGGTAGCATATCAAGGTGCTAATTTTTGCTAGTGCATGGTTACACACTAGTGTTTGATGAGTGCCGTTGCGAGAAGTGCTATTAGAACATTGTAGCTTCGGTTGCATCATGTCCTTCAAAACTAAACACTGTAGCATAATATTTCTAACTGCAGAAACACTTGAAGCAGAGATATGTTCCAAAAGGAGAGATTATGAATAATGAAACTATTGTTACAAGAATATCCACACCAGCTGAAAATTTGATCGAAAGTCAAAGCAACCGTTGATGCCTATATGATTCTTTCATATAAATCTCAGTTTCAAACCGGTGACTTCCCTCTTACATTATCAAATTCGATAACATATTCATTTTCTTTGCTCTAATCCTCACTTCCATAATTATGCCCAAATGCAAATCAGTATTCAACAAAGAATGCATAAACACAAGATATTTTAATCTACCCATCAAGGATGGCTAGAAAACAAATACTACTCATTGCACAAACAAATAATTCGTAGGGTGGAATGAACCTTGCAGTTAGAGCAATGCGCAACAAGGCCATGGAAAGGCATGGGGGTCCTTGTCTGCAGCTTTGACTGCTGAACGTAACCTCCGCAGAGTAAAATTTTCGAGTCCAATCTTGTAGCAGAAAACAAACAATTCGTTAGTGTAGATCCCAGCCGCCAGATCCCAATAAACCAACATTACAAAATCAGGAAAGATAAGAACACATTAACAAATCCACCTGCTGTCGCCCAGCGACAACGCCACACGCCACCAGCAGCACCACACGCCACCGAGGCCACCCGCTGATTGAAGGTCCCGCAGAGACGCCAAGGTGCCTAACACAGACATACAAGAGGCGCGCTGGATCGCCGCAGACGGCAGCGGTGCTCGAGGTCGTTCCTCCGGTAACCAAGGAGGGGTGGAGGCCATACACCCGCGTGGTCGCCTTCCTCTGTGGAGTCCTGGAATTTAAGACGAATCGACCCGCCGACAACGACAACGACTCACAAGGTACAGTCAAGTTATTCCTAAAACAGTATTACAACACTTGATCATTGAGAGGTATTTGAACTGCAGTGAGGAAAAAAATTAAACTAGCTACTCACAAGGTACGCTTGAGTTATTCTTAAAACACTATTACAACGCTTCATCATGGGATTATGAGAACATATGGGACTCCAGAACCAGATTTATTAGTGCAGTGTCCGTTCGTAATTTATATTCACCATGAGACTTCAGCTTCTTAGTTGCCAGCAACTAGCACGAATTACATTGATGGCTGAAATATGATATAGGACTTCTATTTCTAAAACAAAGAACTCTACACATGCAGTGATGGAAGTCAATACTAGAAGATGAAATCCCAAATTAAAAACTGCAACAAATCTGGACTAAGAAAATGCTCGTTGGATTTAGGATTGAGCTCATCTTTGGCGACACCGGGCTAGGTACAACATGCCTACAAACACTGAAATCTCTCTGGTTTGTTCCATGTTGGTAGTTAATGTATCTATACTAGCATGGTAAATTGGGTATACTCATTCTAAAAAGAAATAATCCCTAGGGCTTACCCTCTGAAATCTCACATTTGCAGACGGTTGAAGATGGGGATGTGAGTTTACCTTCTGAAATCTCACATTTGCAGACAGTTGAAGATGGGGACGAGAGAATAGTGGTTGGTAGTGTAAACCTGAAGTATTGCATCTGGCTACCAGATGAACTAAACGGAAAGAAAACAGGGGTAAGGCTAACGATTTGTTCTGCATACTATGTATCATGGAACCTGCGTCTTCCTTGGTAATTCCAAATACCAAAAACTTCCACCAGAACGGAACGGCCAGCTCACCTTAGGTCGAAGCCCGCCGGCGTGCTCCGCCCGCTGTGAATCGAACATAGAAGGGCTCAGGCGGCCTGCCGCTCACCAAGATGCGGCCCGCAGCCACCACCCGCCGCGCTGCCGGAGCGCGATGCCGAGACTGCCCCCAGACACAACCCGCCGCGCAGCCTGACAAGGCTGTGGACGCCGCTCCCCACGCCGCCATCCCCACCGATTCAGTCGGGCGACCAAGGTGCCGCCGATTCCACCCGCCGAACACGAGGCTGCCAAGGACAGCGAGAGCGCAGAGCACACTCACCGCTCGCGTACCCACCGAAGCCGCCGACTCGACATCCGTTCGCCGCCGCCGCCGCCGCACCTCAATTCTGAACCGCTCGCCGCTCTCGGCATCATTAGAAAGCCACGAGAAAATAAATTAGGTGCGGCTCGATAATGGGCTAGCTCGCATACGGCAGACCCCACGATCCATAATAGGAAGAAAAACTGTCTGAGGTAAATGGAAAAAATAAAATTACATTAGGTGGTAGACGCGACCCAGGTTCGACGGAACCAAGTGGGTGGTCCGGCTCGGTAGACAGACTCGGGTGTAGAATTACTTATTTTACACCCAGGGAGTTTAATAGAGTTTCTATATATATATATATATATATATATATATATATATATATATCGACGAATTTACATTAAACATGTTAATCTAGCTATAGCTGAAATAAGCCATCAACCAAATATAAAGAATAAGCTACAAGAGAAGAAATAGCGAGATGTGAAGTACCTCCGCAATTAGAGCCGACAATTCCTGGTCCTCTCTTATTTCTCTATTACCAGCATTTATTGAAAGAATACCATATGCCTACAAAATGTCAGAGATATCTTGATAGGTAGAATGATGTCCAATATATTTTTAGATAAAGAATATAGATGTCAATGATGCCTATAAACAATGACAGCAATTACAAAAAAGATTATATCTCTGTCTATCTCTCACTGCCAGCATTGATGTACAAAAACCATGAAGTAACTTTGTTGATTACCATACTTCTGGAACTCTCACTCGCTGTTGTCTGCAATGCAAATTGGAAGGTCAATAAACCATATGTGGTAATTCCATGGAAGTTGGTATCTGTGCATACGAGAACTAATATGTGCACTATCCTGAAACTAAAAACATATCCTAGTGTTTCTCTGTTTTAGGTGTTCTACTATCATGCATGTCTAATAAAGTCTGGCAATACTAGATGCTAAAACTGAAGTAATTACTTATCAGAGATTCGTCATGCACTTGTCATTTATTTTCAGAGTAGTAACACCACTACTGTCTGCATATATTCAGTTTGGCAACAAACTTGATACCATGAAATCTTCAGGCTGCCAAATTCAGAGTAGTTCTTGTAGCAGTGACCAAGTAATCACGAGTGTCTTAAGTTTTACTCTTTAGTAAGGCAACAGAACTAACAAGACATGTCATGCACTTGTACTGATAGCTTCAGGTTATCATCTAGCATCTCACTCGGAGCTTAAATTTACATTGTTTCTGCACCAAGAAATGGGATTAAATTCTTTAGGAATAGGTTGATAGCTTTAGGTTTAGCAACTAGTATCATTCCGCTGTAACCTGTAGTTTTGGAGCAGCAAAGTAATACTTCACCATTATCCATATAGCATGTATGTTTGGCTTAGTCACATGAGTTAACTAGCATGTAAATTCCCTCTACCCTGCAAGTATCTAGCTGAACCTAATTAACTATCTTCCTTCCATGTGAGCGCTGGGAATCCACACGACCAATTGCAAAATAGAGAGAACTATTACTGCCGTAGTATACTAGTAGTATCTTAAGGTTATTCATACGTAGTAGGTTCTCTTGGACTAGGACTCCAGTGCTCACATCAGTGCAACAAGGCAAAAAAGTATATAAATAACCTATGAATATGTTATTTCTGCTTCAACAAAGCCATGTCCGCCTTTTTTAAGGATTGAACAGAGAAAATGGAGCCAATACACATATTGTTCAGAAGCAAAAACACATTACTCACAGCGATAGCCTAAATCCTAATTGAGCTTCTAGATAGTTGGCATGTCCTCGGCTATGACAAAATTAAGTTATTCAGGGAAGGAAAATGGGCCGGCCATACAGGGAATGGAAATTGGATCAGAGCAAAAAATAAATTGTATTCATATTACAAATGAGAGTCAGCAATTTACTTGGCCGGAGTATGTTGCAGAGAACACAAATGTACAACAATGGAATAAGCAGAAAGTTTTTATGTCAATAGAACAAGGTGAATAATATACAGTAATCTCAGCACCACAAGGGCAAACCCCAGTAATCTCACTTAATTCTTATCATAAATGAAGTGGTTCACTTCCTGCAATTCAAATTAGACACATTTGAGTGCCTTTACAGGCTACCCTTTTGTGACACTTTCATTTGTGCCTCAAATATTATACTTTTAGTGTCATTTTGATAATAGTGCCTCTAAAAAAACTGTCCTTTTGAGGCACAAATTAAAGTACCAGAAATAGTTCAATATAGAGGCACTGGAATGTGCCTCTATTGTACAAAACATTAGAGGCACTACTGATAGTGCCTCCAAATGGTTAACTATTAGTGGCATTTTAAAAACTGCCTCTAAAATCTAACTATTTGAGACATTATTTTCAAAGTGCCACAAAATGTCACAATTAGAGGTAGTTTTAAAAAGTGCCGCTGGGAAAAGTGCCTCTAAATGTGGGACGTGCCATAGTGACAGCCGCTGGCCTTGGCGTGGCCGGCCTTGGAGCCTTCCATGATCATGCTGCCGCAACCCCCACCGCAACCAGAACCACAACCGCCTGACTTAGTGTCCACCGTCTTGGAGCCTTCCACGACCATGCCGCCACAGCCACCGCCGCAGCCACCACCACAGCCCGAACCGCAACCACCTGACTTGGCGTAGCCAGTCTTGGAACCTTCCATCAACATACCACCACATCCGCCACCGCAGCCAGCGCCACAGCCCGAACCGCAGCCACTAGACTTTGCGTAGCTGGTCTTGGAGCATTCCATCACCATGTTGCCGCAGCCGCCACCGCACCCCGAGCCACAGCCAGAGCCACATCCACTGGACTTGACAATGCCAGCCTTGGAGCCTTCGATCACCATGTTGCCGCAGCCACCACCGCACCCCGAGCCACAGCCAGAGCCACATCCACTGGACTTGGCAATGCCAGCCTTGGAGCCTTCAATGGCCATGCCACCACAGCCTCCTCCGCCACCACAACCCGAACCACAGCCACCTGACTTGGTGTTCCCGTACGCCATGGAGCTTTCAATAACCATGTTGCCAGATTCAAGATGACCATTCCCGCCGCTTGCGACGATGCCACTGCCCGGATGGCCGCCCTTGGAGCTCATGGTGACAACGGGGCCACCACAGCCGCCACCACAGCCTGATCCGCAACCACCACATTTAGAACCAGCCACTTTGCTGCTTACTGTGACCGTAGGGTCGCAGCTAGCATGAGCATCCTTGTCAACTGCCATGACCAAATTACTGTCACAGGCTGTGCCACATTGCGCTGGAGCAGCCATGGCCCCTGCTGCTCCACCTTTCACCATTTCAGAAACCATGCTAGTATCAGGCTCAACAATTGCACCCTTCTGAACCATGGCACCTTCAATGAGCTTCACACCATCTTTGCCAGTGGCGTTCAGGAACAAGAACGATATTACTATCCAGGGAAGCACAAACCAATCCTCATCCACCTAAGATTAAGAAATAACACCATGAGTATATTTCAGATGCAAGGAAATTAATTTTGACTAGCTATTAGTATGACATTAGAACTGAGCGTTGTACCGTAATAAATTCTGATTCAGTGTCAAGTAGTGCGACTGCTTTGCCATAGGGGTGTTCAGCTGAGAACTTCACAGCAGTAACTGCTGTAGTATCTTCAGCATGCTGACTGCAGCATTTCAGTTCATATGCTAGTCT
The DNA here is from genome assembly GCA_023614405.1 of Avena insularis. NCBI lineage: Eukaryota > Viridiplantae > Streptophyta > Magnoliopsida > Poales > Poaceae > Avena > Avena insularis. The sequence goes on along the minus strand of CM042690.1, from coordinate 255,091,019 downwards.
CCTTCCCCTGTATAGTTTGATCTGCTTTGTTCAAACAACAAGTATAACAACTTTGAGTATGCTATAAATGCATAATTTTTATGTACATAAATAATTTAATGTTATGATCATTTTTTTTTACTCCCTCCGTCTCAAAATAGATGTCGCAAATTTTGTAAATTTGGATGTATCTAGTACTAAATAGTGTCTAGATACACCCAAATTTCCGACATCTATTTTGAGACGGAGGGAGTAGCAAACATGCAATGAATTGAGCTGTAGACTGCAATTGTTCTTACCAGTTCGTTATCATCTTTGATATCGAGTATACAGCCATCCTGGGTCATTTTGAGGTCACTGGTGATGGATAGGTTGGAGTTAATAAAAGACCATTTAGTCTCCTTGAATTCTGCAAGAAGAAATGGCCTTTTTGATGACTTCGTTACTCCAACCAGTTCCTGAGTGAGAGCCATGCCACTCTTTGCCTTGTTCTCCCTGGGGTAAAAGGGGGTAATCTTTAATTATCACGAAGGTTGCATACTGGAAGCATTTGCGATATAAATGCTAAAAAAAAATCTAGACTGGAAGAAAAAACTTCTTGCTCTCAACTCAGAAAAAAAATTAAATATGCTTTCAAGGAGCCTAAATACAGTCAACCAGTTTGTACTGCACATACCAAGTGCATGTCAATGATTATGTAACAATACCATAACCTGTTAAAAGTATCAATTGCCATATAGTAGTACCATTTTTTTGGCGAGAAGTGTCAGTATGTATCATGTACGAGTAATACTTACTGATCAGCACACAAATTCATTTATGGACTTAATGCTACTACGAAGTCACAGTATTGATTCATACCAATAGGGAAAAAATTACCTTATCTGAAGACGAACAAGTTCAGTACCACAGTCATACACAAAGCGAGTCCAGGAGCTCATTTGTTGATCTTTGACAGAAGGTGGCAATAGGCAGGCCTTCAGAGAGAAAGGTTTAACATTGACCATGCTAAGCACCTGTGGAGCCCGCCTTGGGACAGTAGAAGATACGGCAACACGAAGACTGATGGTTGGGGAACCAGCATATCCACCATGAGATTTCAGTTCAAACCATCCCTCAAAGGAAAGCTTGGAATCGGGTTGTGATAGCTCTTGAAGAGAGATTGAGACCTTCCCTAGTGGTTCTGATTTCTTTGATGATGACGCCCCAAAAGAGGCATGATCAACCATTACTGTCAGAGTGAGCTCTCCAGTAGGTTCACATTGAAAACCAGCTCCAATACTCTTCCCTGTTTTCGCTAAAATATCTAACCTGCCACCATCGCTGATAAACAGATCTGGTTGACTCTTGGTGAACCATACATACACGCTTTTCTCTGGAATTGAAGATGGTAAATTCTTGATGTCCACAATTTGTAAATACAACTGCAAAGGATGGAAATGTTTCGAGTCAATAAATTTGGTAGAATCTATAGCAAAAGAAGTGCTTACTAGAGATATTAACATATCACTTGCGCTTTCAAAAACAGAAAGACTTCATAGATATAAAATTCCATACTTTAGGTTATGTTATTGGATCACAGAGAACATCTAAACCAATTTTTTTGTACTTGGGCAACTGTTGCTACAGGACAATTAGATGTAAATAGAGCAGCATACCTCCAGAACTGTTGTTTCAAGAATAGTAAGATGCTTCTCTGCGTTACCGATACCAAAACCATCATCACCCCCAGCTCTAAATATCCGAGGAGTGGACGTCACAGGAGATGGCAACTTTCCATGGTACATAGCACCAACCTTCCAGTATCTCCGACCAAAGATATTCTCGAATTGCTCAGTGGTTTGAGAAAATCCGGTGTCGAGCTTCTTTCCTTCAGCTCGATCATCGTCGGTGTCATCATGCTCCAGAACTCTCCCAAGGAGATTCAGCATGTCACTGTAGTAGGTAGCAGGATGCAGTTGGTGAGTGTGCCACATGAGATCCACATCATAGGTTGGCACACGAAAGAGCTTCACTCCTTTGTCCTGATTCACCTTGATCACATACAAAAACCCTTTGTATCGAGCTAAAGCTTCTTCAAGAAAACGGCGATCATGCATGCTTGGTGTTCCAACCTGCCAGAAACAAAGTAACCCCATGACTCTCTGTACATATTTATTTATTTCTCCCATTATGTATGGATCACGAAGTTAACGATTTATCACCAAAATTCGTTAGGCTAGTTAAATCAAACAGCAATCTTCTTGTGAAATTTCAACTGTAATAGCCAAGTTTTAGATTAGTCATTCAATCATGGGTGTTCTATCACAGTGATGCGTCTTATACGTAGTAAATAAAAGATGTAGTGTAACTACCTGGTAGACAAAAGAAGACTGTCTCCTAACAGCTGAGACCAAATTATAGGAAATGCCCCCTGCAGCTTCACTGCTCGCATAAACGGAATCATTAGGAGGACTTGTGTACTCCAATTCAAAGGGCTCCCCAGGACATAATATCTCGGTCCAAACTTTGGCAGCCTGATCCTTGGCCTTTGTATGGACGGAGGACTCGACGTTTTTATTGTCCAAAATTCTGCCATATAATCTCTTGCAGTCCTTTACGTATTGAGCCTGAAAGATACGCTTGTCAGCAAAAGTACACAAAAAGCTTTTCATATGGACATTTCTAATCATGTACACTATTTTTTAAACATCAGGAGCTGCACACAGTTTTGTAAAATAAGGTATCGGAAGCAATCTCATATGCTGGATATTGGGTAATTGTGAAAGACGCATGATCATCTCAAATTAAGATGCGTACCGGATTAAGCCGATGGCAGTGCCATATCCATTCGCAATCAAGAGGAATAACCAAAGGCCCGTCTACAACTGCAGCCTCAGTGTGCTTGGCAAGAAGGGGAAGCCAGCAAGCTTTGTACCTAGCATAAGAAAAAATAAAATATGTCAAAGTGTATACAGCACTGGCACATAAATAAATTGGTTAATTTCAGAATGATGGCAATTGGGGGAGCCTGCTTTTCATGTGGAATTTCCAAGTTAATAAGAGTACAAGACTCTTAAGTCTCAATCACCATATTTAATGGAACAAGTCTGAAGATGGTTTCAGAAAAGACTGTCTATGACATTCCTCGAAACTTAGAATCCCATGATTCACACATTCATCAACTCCTATCAAGGTATTATCAGTGGCGCTTATCATACAGTAGAATTTTACATCATCAGGGTGTAATGTTTTCTGAAGCAGACGCGTGTGAGGAGACATAGAGAATGTTGTGAATAGTTATTGGGCAAGTTTTCTTTCCTCCAAGGGCTGATCCAAATTGGTCCCAGAATTTTCAGTCCAAGAGTGAGTTCCCTAGAGGGTAGGGTAGGGTTTCTTCACCAACCAATCAACCAACCATCCCCCGACATCAATCAAGAAGATAGCATGACGAACGGAACACCAAAACACCATAAGATAGGGAAACTCCAGTCCACACGCAAACCTGCAAACGCCTCTTGTGTTGCTGAAAAGCCAGAGAGATGGGAGGAGATACCTTCGTATGGCCCTGTCGAGCAGCGGTCCCTCGTAGAGCCACCGGCAGCGGTCGACGGCCTCGAGGAAGTCCAGGTGGCGCAGCGCGGCCGGGATGAGGTCCTGGCCATCGCCGATGGCGATCCCCTGCGCCGCCGCCCAATTGGACGCCTGCTTCCCGTCCATCGGTCCTCCTGCGATTCGGATCAAATCAATCACGAGACCGCGATCGTGGAGGGGAGACAATAGCCAAAATACCACCAGTGAAAATCGAACTTGCCAAAATAACACTCACTTGAGTTTTTTATAGCCAGAATAACACTACTATTGACTAACTGAGATAACTCTATCTAACAGAGACGTATATGCCCTTTGAAATCCTCTATCAAATCGATTCTAAAACACATACATACAGCAGATTCTTAATTTTGCACTTTACAACGAAGATCATTAGAAAAGAGAGGAGATAGGGCTCACCACAGTAGGGAGACGTGTGGCCGAGCAGTGTTGGTCGAGGGCTCACCACGGGCAGAGGAGGGAGACGAGTGGCCGAGGGCGCGAAGAGCGACGGCCGGTCGAGCAGAGGGCGTCGGAGTGCGGTGCACGGTGGCGGATGGCGAGCGGCGGCCGTGGATTTAGAGGGAGGAGGCAGCAGCAGGTCGGCGCTGGCGTGAGCGTCGGCGCGACGCCTCCGTGGTTGCTTCGTACGGTAGGCAAAAATAAAACGGGAGTGTCTCACGGTAGGGATAGGTTAACGGGGGTAATTTTGGAATAACCAGAAAACTGGCATCTATTTAACGGGTTGACTCACGGTAGCTCTGTGACAATTAACGGCAGTGTTGTTTTGGCTATAAAAACTGAGAGAGGGGTGTTATTTTAGCAAATTGGTTTTCACTAGTGGTATTTTTGGCAAGCCCGGTTTTTACTAGTGGTATCGGAGTCTTGCGAGAGGACGATCGCGGGTCGGTTACTGGGCACACGGCTTTGACTAGTACTCCTAGTAAGAAACCTTCGTAGACTCAAAGTAGTAATCGCTACTAAGTATTTCGGAAAGGAAATTCAAACCTAGAGAAAAGGAAAACCAGAGGCAAGAACGAACCTGAGACGAAATTGCGCTGCTCTTGACAGGTCGCGGTACCACACCCGCTGCTCGTATTAATTTATATTATACAGGGAGGAGGAGGTGGAGGGGGAGGACGTTGCACGCCTGAACTGTCGACGAACTGAAATAGCAACGCAGCGACGAGATGAGAACCCTTGGTGAGCTCTCGCTTTCAGTTAAGGGCCGGTATGTATGTCGCGGATGTCTGCACACTTGCAACTCTTTCTGAACCGATGTCCATGAACACTTGCTAGCAAGCAAGCAACTGCAAGTGCATTCTCTCTACCTGCTCGCCGGCCAACTTCTTATAAAAAATCACTCCTGTCCAGATTCCAAGGGCGGTATGCTTGCTTTGTCACACTGGTAGAGTAGATAAGCACTGTACGTGCATCTGTGTACTACACCACCATCTTCAGTAGTACTAGTACAGTACTGTTTTGTTCAGGCTCTGAATAATTTGGCGTTCCCCGGATGCAGCAGCGTGCCAATATGATATAATACTCTTGCAGTGCAATTGATCTAGGAGGGCCCTACTCCCTGGGGAAAAAATTGTTGCTTGCAAGCTTAAACAATACTAGCACTATACATCACACTTGGATTATTCAATAATGGGGAGGCCCCGCCTCTGTGATAGTACATGCTACTACTTCCGGAGCATATGCAGTACGGACGCTGATCAGGTGCCTTGCCGTTCACAAGGCACAGCGTGCCTGGAGCCCCACTATCCACCCTCCGTCCAAATCCAAGAGACAGCAAACGACCAAGGCAAAATCTGCAACTCAACGTCATCTTCCTCACGGACAGGACACAACCAAACCAGGACGGACGCCACTGACGCCACAGCCTCCTCCATGCACACACCGACCAGGTTCCCAGGTCAGCGGCGATGGAGAAACCGCGGCGGCTCCTCCGCCGCCCCTCCGGTGAGCTCCTCCGCCTAGCCGCGACGCCTCCTCTACTCGACTCTGGCGGCGGCTCCGTCCGTCGGACCTGCGGCGACCCCAACGCCCCCTCTGCCGGCTCCAATGCCCACCTCCGAGCCCTCTTCTGTCCTCCTCCGGCAGCCTGCTCGTACAACATAGCATCCTGGAGCTGCTAGTCACAAGGCAGAGCCCAGCATCGATTCAGATTGTTGTTTTTTTAGACAAGTGCAGGACAACATTCAGTTAACTATATACATACACTGTTATTTCATCAGTTCAGCACAACGGCAAAAAGTGAACAATATATAGTATTAGAAGTAAAAATTATGTAAGAAAATGCTGAATTCATGTATTAGAAGTACTGATAACATGAGCAAAACAAAGACAAAAAAACAGAGCCATACATATAGGCAAATGAGAGATTGCAAAACCAAAGCCATACATTATACATGCGAAGGACAAATTCAAATTTTCAAAGCACTTAGCATATAGCATTGAACACTCAAATTCTGTAACAACAATCTATTCTTGCATAATCCTTCAGGTACATAAATTAGGCCAATCTACTTGTACATTTAAGCCACAATAGACTATAGTTATCCCCAAATCCAAAATACTAGAGTCAACTCTGTCCAAAATACTAGTTGAAACTGTCCAAAATACTATCTAAAAAGCTTGTGCATGCTTAGAACAGATCTTCGTTATAAACAACGCAAGGGGGAGCTGTCAAAAGTTGTGTGTAACTCATGAACGCGTTGCACTCTTGAGGCTCTAGATTTGTCGCTTTATCACCGCTGTCCTTCTCCACTCCTACTTGAGGCTCTACACCATCATGTTTCTTTTGTTTCTGCAACAAAAATCTAGTAGTAAATAGCTTAGAATAAAATGGCAGCGACATATCATGTATAGATAGCAACATACCTTTGCTTCTTTGTTTTTGGAAGCGACAACTTTAGTTGGCCTACGCTTCCCCTTGAGTAACTTATCGAGCCAAGTTTTTTTTCTCCTCAAATTTTTTGATGGAACCTCTTTTTTCTTGAGCTTTGCAGCACTAAGAAACTCACTTGTTTGTTGCACATTTGGGTCAACATTTTCTTGATCATTAGATGGCTTATTCGTGGCATTGGTAGTTTCATTGAGTTTGTCCTCTAGTTTAGGACCAACACAATCAAGTGCATTTTCTAACATCAAACAACACTCTAGAGAGTTGGCTATTTTATATGCCAAAGTGTGGAATTTGTGGGACAAATTCTTGTATCGAAGTTGGGCTTCCAACTTTGGATTCTCTACCACGTTCCTTCCATGTCTATCTTGTATGCTTCCATTGCGTGCCTCTCTAGTCCATCTCTTTAGGATATATTGTGTTGGCAAGGTCTTTATATTCATCAAATCAAGAACTTTGAGACCATGTCCACACAAAATTCCGGTTCTATTGAACATTCCGCAACTACATGAAGCTGTTTTGGTCAAAGGATCACCAATCACTATGCGCTCCTTCTCAAATTTTAAATCTCCACGCAAACTCGCAATAGAAACCGCAAATTTGTTTTCCCCATCCAATACTCTAGTGCATGCAGCCATGGATCTTTCATATTCACCTTGGAAAGCTTCAAAAATAATTGGAGTGTACACTTCACTTGCTAGAACCAACATAGGTGTGTGCATCTTGATTCTTGGTAACTTCTTCCTTGCCTCAAATTCAGATTGCAATTCATTTTTCCTTTTATCCTCCACTTTCCTCTCAAAATGCAACAAGAACCGAACAATATGGAAATCTGATTTCAATTGGTTTTTCAATGAATTGTTGAAGCTCTCACTGAGTTGTGTACTTCTCACTCCCAAACTAAACACATCTGTCATGTAACATTCAGCCCATTTTTCTTTGAACTTGTAGATACTGTCTAACCAAGTTTGTTTATGAACTTTATGTCTCATATTGTCAAATGCTTCTTCAAATTCTACTTTGTTCTCATAGCCATACATGCATTCACTAAAATCGGTGAGAATAGACTCTTCCTCTTCATCTTCTCCTTTTCCTTCACCCTTCTCTTCATTGTTTTCTTCACCCTTCAATGGAGATAAATGCTTGACAGCATTTTGCATTATATGGAAGGTGCACAATCCATGATATGATTCCGTGAAGACTTTGCCTATAGCTTTCCCAATCGCTGCATCTTGATCGGTATAAATAGTTCTAGGTTGCCTCCCATTATGTGCAACTAGAAAAGTCTGAAAAAGCCATTTGAATGAATCATATGTTTCATCAAATAGTAGCGCGTTGTAGCATCCCAATTGTCTAACAATTGCAATGCTACTAGCCTAGTCTATATAATGCTACTTCAAATATATAATTGTTGCATCATCATTATATCATGCTCATGTCATCATGCCATTGCATTTGAGCATCATATAAAACTCTTTTCCTTTTGGTTCTTATCTCATATGCATTATTAATTGTATTTGCCTCTTGATATTGTATTTGGTTCTTGATATGTTGTTTAAATGCCCAAGTTGAGTTGGGGGCATATCTCTTATTAACTCCACCACCTTTTCTTTCACCACCTTATAATTCCACCATCCAACTAAATATGAGCTTGGCACTTATTGGTTTTACCTCTATCTCATGTGGGTTGGGATGGATCCAATTCTTTTCCACATGCTCTCATCTTAGTGTCATGTTGTTTTCACATTATTGATACATGAGAGCCACATGGCCACCTTTGCATGCCTTGTGGGTGGAACCTTTTTCCTAGCTTCCATATGTGTGTTTTTGGGGTTATCATCATGTTGGGATATTTTGTGGGCTTATTAAATACCTAGTGGCATATACACACTAGCAAGTCCCAAATATAATCCAATGTGATCATCTCCATATACTCCACTTGGAATTCTTTCTAAATTCCTTTGCTTGGGCCTTACTCCAACTTTGGGTTGCATAATAATAATGCCATGAAAGAATATTGTTTTCACAAGAATTATCATGGCATTAAATAATTTGCATGGGCCATGCAAGCACCACCTTTTGCTTGTCATTTGGATTTTATTTGTTCTTGGAGTGGATCATCTCTACCTCTATCTTTTCTTTTGGCTTGATCTTATTTGATCATGCTTAAACCACCTCCCCCTCTTTTCTTGTTTTGTTTTGGTTTGATCTTGGTTGATCTTGGCTTGACCTTGTCCATAGTAAACCCTAATCTACCTTGCCCTCATCTAACTCTAACCCTAAACCCTAACCCTAGTCATCTAACCTACTCCATCATCATCACCATAACCCCCCTCTCTCCTAAACCCCACCATGACCTAAACCCTAAGCTACCATCTCCCCCTCTCTTTCGGCCCTCCCTTCTACCTGCCATGCAGGCCCCACCTGGTCCCTCACCCAGCCCGAACCACCCCAACCCTAGCTCCCCACCTAGCTCAAACCCGAGCCTAGATCTACCCTACCCGAGGCTACCCTCACCTCTCCCTCTCGTGCTCTCTCTCTGCCCTAGGGGCCCCAGCCCGAACCACCCCGACCCTGGCCTGCCCTACCCCACCTGGCAGCTCCCCAAACATCCCCAGCCCTGGCCTCCCAGCCGAGCACGTGAGGAGGAGGACAAAAGGTGGCCGAGCCACCTTTATCGTCTACCACCTCCCCACGGCATCCTCGCTTCCTCTCTGCCTTATCCACCCCCTCTCTCGCCTCCCCTGCTTCCCCAGATCTACCCCGAAGGCGCCCTGCCCTCTCCCCCTCTCCTCTCCACCGCCGTCTACACCTCGCTGGCCAACCTTTGGCCTCCACCGATCTCCCTCTACCAGCCGGTGGCGTGGCGCTCCTGGGTGTCGGGGAAGCTCACGGTCGTCCACTGCATCGTCCTGTACGCGCCGTCGCAGAGGAGGAGCACCGGAGCCGAAGAACACCGACGCGCCCGCCGCGAAACCCTAGATCGCCGTCCGTCTGCTGCTGCCACCAATCGTCGCGCGCCGACCCGATCTAACGCCTCCGACACACTCGCGGTGAGCCCACCTCCCTCCTGGACACCTCGCTTTCACCGTCGTGTCTGGCCGCGACGTCGCGCTCGTCGAGCACCCTCTGCGCCGGCGTCGTGTCGTCTCGCTGCCCCGCAGCCGTCGCGAAACCTTAGCTAGGCCCTGACCACCTCTCGCCACCTAGCCCAACCCACCGCACCGGTTCGCCACCCGCTAGCGCCCGCGGTCCTCGGTTCGATCCAGCGTCGCGTCGCGGCGTAGCACCGATCGGTCTCTGCACGCGAGGAAGAAGCACAATCTGACCACGGTCGTTTTCGCTACACCCGTCTTTTTGCGCCCAAGAACTCAAGGCCCAATCGGTCCCACCTGCCTCTGCGGAAGTTTTGCAGATAGGCCCCCCTAGTTAAGCACCCTCAACCCGCACTCTCGCCGCACGTGGGCAGCCCCCCACCGTTCTCTGTCAAGTGGGCCTGCGAGCCAGCGGTCCCATCTGTCAGCGTCACGGCCTAATTGCCATGATGAGAAAACCTTTTACGCCACGTTGTCGCCAACAGCAGGAGGCCCACATGTCACTGTCTGGCTAGTTTTGCTGTGTGAGAAAAGTTAGTCTGTTTTCTGTTTTAATTTCAAATCGTTTTTCAAATTATTTCAAATTCAAATATAATTCTGTTTTCAAATAACTTTTCAAATATTAATCCAAATAATACAAATAAGATATGTTTTCAAATCAGAAAAATGTGAGGAATTCAAATATGCCATTCAAAATATATTTTGGACATTTAAAATTCCAAGTTTATTTAAATTACAATAAATGCCTCTTTTCTTTAATAAATTAATAACTTTTGTTTTATAACTCCAAATTTAACAAATAATATGTCTAAAATGATTAGCTCGACGAGACCTTTCTGTTTATGCATTCCTTGGTTTGATTTGAAGCATGCATCATATAAATATATTGTATACAGCAACTAATATGAGAATAAAATGGGACAAAAACCCCATAAAATGATTTAATCTTGTTTCCACACCTCACCCATGCCATGCTACCTTAATACCATGCAAATTGTGCATCATTCATCATGGCATGATTGTTTGCTTGTCGCATTTATTCATATGCTTGTGCACTTTATTTATGTTGGCCCTTGTTTGTTTGGTTCTTCTTCGAATAGACGCTGAGCAGGGGATATATCAAGAGAACCAGGAGCACTACCCAGATCCATCCATTGCTTCAACTGAGCTGCCAGGCAAGCACTACCACATGCTTGCATACATACAGTACCTATTGCCTCTATCTTATTCTTGCATCATTGAGTCGCGATTGCATTAAATTGAATCCCAAGTATTGCATAGCCTTTACTTTTAAACCCCACCGAAGCTTGTTCCTCCATCCCATGAGCCATTACTACAGGAGTTGTTTGAGCCATGTGAGTCGTAGAACAGCATGTGTAGGGTATGTGAGTGTCTGATGGATAACGAGGTGCCTATACAACTTAACCTGAGTAGTAATGGGATAACTAATGAAAGTGGCATCGGTGAGCCATATTCGCTATTTGGTTTTCAGGCTCACTTGTGTCCCGTAAGACCCCGAGTACTTGATTCCTGTTCCAAGATTATTCGCTATCCACATCCGGAGGCTTATGGACCCCTGAGCCGTGAGCTTGATTCATTCTTATTTCTTGGGGCCACAAACTAGTTTGAGGTTTTATTTACTATCCTGTACTTATGCCATGCTTTCTGCTTTATTTAAATTGTGCGAGGTAATCGCATTGTCTTAGTTAGGAGTGTTTTCGGTGTCGACAAGCCCAGTCACATTTTCGGGTTCCCGATCGTTTCAGCCACGCAAACCTTGAGTCCGTCTCGAGTCAGCTAACTTCGCTATGGTAGCTCAATGGGGTGGCCTGAAATATTTCTGAATCCTGTAATTGCTTTGTCGTGGATCGCCTCGCTGGGTTTTGATTTGGTTTTTCCGAGGCATATCAGTGTGTTGTTATTTGTGCACCCTCAGGTAAAACTTTCTCAAAGCCGTGTCGCGGTTATGGACGACTTGGAGCACGTTTATCGATCATAGACAAGCATAACTAAAGTACCGCTTTTAAATTGACTAGACTAGGTACCGACTAGTAAATAGTGCAACACTCATGGAATGGATAATAAACCGCCAACGGATGGGGTTGTTCGTCCGCTTCCTCGTCGATGGCGAGGAGGAGGATGGATCTAAGATTACTGTTATAACTGTTCGTTATAATCGTTGTTATTGATTCACGGACATCCGCTCATCTCCGGTTAGGCGGATGGTTAGCAGTATCTATAGAATTGCTAGGGTTTATCTTTTGCTGCAATTGCGTCACCCCAGTTGTGTCCCCTTTAGAGGCATAAAGACTTGCTGAGTACCCCTAGGGTCTCACACGATAAATTATTTGGTTCAGATGAGCAGGTACACTCACAAGATGGATACTGGTTGGAAGAGACGGAAGATATGGGCAACGATCATTCGGTGTAGAGATTCCGGTAACGGTGATCCGTGAGATCTGTGGGCGGGATGTGCTTATTTATGGGGCATCTTATGCCGATTTGCTTCTTATCCGCATCGGATTTTGTCTTCCGCTCGCTTTTGATACTGCTGATTGATGTATGAGGAGATATCCTAAACTATTATATCTATCTAGGATATTTGGATCTTGCCGTATGGCGTTGCTATATTCCTTTCTTTTAGATGGAATGGCTCGATGTACTATTGTATGGTGGCTTGCATACATACTCATTTGTGTATGTAGTTGATCCTTCGCTTTGCCGATTACGCCTGTTCTTGTCCCGATGTTTGGAAATGGTTGGGACGGCCGAAAGGTCTACCTGTGAGTGGCATTTGGGCCCCACCGCATTATTTCAACCATTTCGATCATCCAGCTTGTACTAGGGCGTAATTCACCGAGGTAGTTACAATTGGTATCAGAGCCATCCTGACCTTCAGGGTCTCAGCCAAATGGTCGTTGTCTGTCTAGCAAATATTTTGGTAGTTATGTATACTAGGAAAAAACAAAACGCGAGAGTAGGACTGCTTCCACTTTTCTTCTTACCCACCCACCACCCTTTTCTGGTAAGAAAGTGTAACGTTTTCAATCCTCTTCTTAAAATTCAAACTAGGATTCACGTGTTCTGGGTTTCCGTAGTACCATAGGTTATGTATCTGTGTGTGTGTGTGAATTCTTTTGTCTATCTGTTGCACCCAAGTTGTTATCTTATCGGCCTTTGGTTATCAATGTTGGTACATTCCATACCGACAGCTCTTGCAAACCGATTTAGATCTATCTGATCTATCTCGATTCTTGTTAACCGTGCCATCTGCCATCTTCTCTTAAGGGCGTTCTTCCTTCTAGCAACTCCACCTTCCGTGCAAAATCACTTATCAGGTAGAGAGGTAGAGTCGCTAATCTTGTTTCGTTATCTGATTTTGCGCATCTATTGGTATTTTAATGCCGAAAATTGCGGAAATTTTTCTTTGATCCATCTGTGTTTCCACACTCCCTTTCAGTCGTGTGTGAAACATTATCTATCTTCCTTTTATCAGCATGTCAATGCTAACTCATTCTTTTGTCACCGGCGCTTAATCCTGGAGTTTTATTTCATCTCCAATTCTCTTGGGCTAATTACATAACATGTGTCGATCCGATGCTGATGATTGTATTTTGGCTCTCGGCATAGCTATATTCCACTCATGATAAGTGTCGATTGGAATATGGAAAATGCTACCACTCCGGATTGCCAAAGATACTCCTGTGATTTTGGGTACACCGTGATCCTATCCATGCTTATTCAAGCATCCTTGGAAATCCGGAGCTTCTCAAGGCACTACGGCGGTCTATCATCTGTTTATCATGCTGCACATCTTTTTCAACTCCATATCTGCACATCTTTTTCGTCTCTGATAGCTCATACCATAAGTAAAGCTATATCATAGGTTCTTATCCAAGATCTCTTTATCTTTGAAACCGGTGATCCGATCGACAATGTGAACCAGGTGACATCTCTTTTCCTTCCGGAGGACCAGATAATCCATTCTGCCAGCGCATCTTCTTCAACACGAACCCGTGCTCTTAATATTGATCTTTCAAAGAGCGTTGATGTTTCGAGCATTTGTTCGTTTCTCCCGCCTCTCGAACTTGATATTCTGGGAATATCCTGTTAATCCATGGTGGTATATGTTGATAATATGCTTGCCTATTCCATATCAATGGAAGGACATGGAAGATCATCTGTGTCTCTTCCTCTCAAGCTTCGTGAGCACTGCCTGTGTGCAAAGTTCTCCAAGCGTCAATTCTGGCTTCTTGAAGTCACCTATCTTGGCCACGTCCTTCTACTAAATACATTGCTTCAATTCTGGAATTGGCAAGTCCATTGTTAATTCCATCCTCCATCTTCAACCAATCCGGAGTTGTTCTTTGTTGGCAAGTTATCATCGTCGTTCCGCCGAAGGTTTTCCCAAGACCGCTAAATCTCTCGCAATCATTTCAAGAAGAACATGGAGTTCTTTCACCTCTACCTCGTTAAGTAATCTCTTGAAACTCTCTCGCTCTATCGTCTATGCTCAATCCACCGGAGGCCATGAAGACTTTTCAGATCTTTCGTAATCCTTCTGTTCAAGTTGGTGTTATCTTTTCGGTAGTTGTTGATCTTGCAGTTGTCGCCGTGATCTTCCTTCATATCTTTCCGGTGGCTTGTTACATTAGGTATGACGACAACATCATCACCCTTATCTATCTTGGATCCGGGAATCGTTTGCATCTAACCTCGTTTTCTAACGGAGATCCATGAGCTCTTGTCAATACCTTCAGTCTGTTTCGGTAGTTGGGTTGCATGGTTTTTCCTTATTCATGTGCGGAGTAATGCTTTGAGTGCGGGATGGAGTAGCTACCATACCACTACTCTTATCATTCGCTCTTGTACAATGAATTGGGGAATTCATGTGATTTCGCTCATCCCACGGAAGTTAGAAGTGGCCTTTATCCCTCGATACTTTTACTTCCGTCCTTGTTTTTCCGGAGTGCTCTCTCGAAGAAAGTAATCAATAATATCTCGTTGGTGATCTCATCTTTTCCTACACGGAGCAAAATCTTCTGTTATCTGGTGGAAACAAACGCAAACTCCTTTCTATCCTCGTCTTTTTACCGGTGCTCTACATCCCCAAACAAGATGAAAGGAATCTATCTCTCTTCTTGTTTCATCAATTCTTTTTTTCGTGGTAAAGCCAATTATGGTTCATGCCCTCAGCCACAATCTATTGCGTTAGCCTCAAGGCTAAAGAAAGCAATAAGTATCTCTACAATAAACTCCAGATCCTCCATATCCTTGCTTCTCGGGTTTCCACCATGATCTAGCCTTACATCCGTCTCTAGTAGTCATATCCGCGCACCTCAATTGCGTGATCCTTTGGGTCTTACCGGCGCAAGAAGAATCTAATCCGACGATGTCTAACCAAATCTTTCTGTTAATATCAAGGGACTCTATTGTTTGAAGGCAATAGTGTTTCCAAAATTCATTTCTAAAATCCGAGAGAGAATACGATGCTATTGTCATAGTGCTTCAAAACCTCTCCAATCTAGCTCTTTTCTTCCGGCGAGACAAAGATTCATCCTCTCTAGTATCGGTAAATCTTTAATCTTATCAGTGTGCCTTTCTTTATCCATGCTACATCATCCTGTCCTTTCTTTCTCAAGTGGTCCTTTTTCTCTTATCATGTTTCTTGAGAATACCGGAGCTATGTCCATCCTATCCTTCTTGTCTCACGACAATCCTTCAACTCTTCTAACCGTTGTTTCTCTAGCAAAACGCAAGACTCGCAACAAGTCTAGCAAGTTTCGCAAGGTGTAGTGGTCGCACCTTTCCGTTCTTCATCATCTTGGGAACATGAGGAGCACCTTCGTTCGGACACCCGCTTCTCTTTGTGTTGTTTTCTTTTTCCTAGGAATCTCGGGGCGAGATTCTTGTTTAGTGGGGGAGAGTTGTAGCATCCCAATTGTCTAACAATTGCAATGCTACTAGCCTAGTCTATATAATGCTACTTCAAATATATAATTGTTGCATCATCATTATATCATGCTCATGTCATCATGCCATTGCATTTGAGCATCATATAAAACTCTTTTCCTTTTGGTTCTTATCTCATATGCATTATTAATTGTATTTGCCTCTTGATATTGTATTTGGTTCTTGATATGTTGTTTAAATGCCCAAGTTGAGTTGGGGGCATATCTCTTATTAACTCCACCACCTTTTCTTTCACCACCTTATAATTCCACCATCCAACTAAATATGAGCTTGGCACTTATTGGTTTTACCTCTATCTCATGTGGGTTGGGATGGATCCAATTCTTTTCCACATGCTCTCATCTTAGTGTCATGTTGTTTTCACATTATTGATACATGAGAGCCACATGGCCACCTTTGCATGCCTTGTGGGTGGAACCTTTTTCCTAGCTTCCATATGTGTGTTTTTGGGGTTATCATCATGTTGGGATATTTTGTGGGCTTATTAAATACCTAGTGGCATATACACACTAGCAAGTCCCAAATATAATCCAATGTGATCATCTCCATATACTCCACTTGGAATTCTTTCTAAATTCCTTTGCTTGGGCCTTACTCCAACTTTGGGTTGCATAATAATAATGCCATGAAAGAATATTGTTTTCACAAGAATTATCATGGCATTAAATAATTCATGGGCCATGCAAGCACCACCTTTGCTTGTCATTTGGATTTTATTTGTTCTTGGAG
The DNA here is from genome assembly GCA_023614405.1 of Avena insularis. Lineage (NCBI taxonomy): Eukaryota > Viridiplantae > Streptophyta > Magnoliopsida > Poales > Poaceae > Avena > Avena insularis. Next base: position 255,074,762 of record CM042690.1, on the reverse strand, counting down.
TGGATCATCTCTACCTCTATCTTTTCTTTTGGCTTGATCTTATTTGATCATGCTTAAACCACCCCTCTTTTCTTGTTTTGTTTTGGTTTGATCTTGGTTGATCTTGGCTTGACCTTGTCCATAGTAAACCCTAATCTACCTTGCCCTCATCTAACTCTAACCCTAAACCCTAACCCTAGTCATCTAACCTACTCCATCATCATCACCATAACCCCCCTCTCTCCTAAACCCCACCATGACCTAAACCCTAAGCTACCATCTCCCCCTCTCTTTCGGCCCTCCCTTCTACCTGCCATGCAGGCCCCACATGGTCCCTCACCCATCCCGAACCACCCCAACCCTAGCTCCCCACCGAGCTCAAACCCAGGCCTAGATCTACCCCTACCCGAGGCTACCCTCACCTCTCCCTCTCGTGCTCTCTCTGCCCTAGGGGCCCCAACCACCCACCCGGCCTGCCCTACCCCACCCGGGCTCCCCTACCTACCCACCTTGCCTCGGCCTCCCGGTGAGCACGTGAGGAGGAGGGACAAAGGTGGCCGAGCCACCTTTATCGTCTACCACCTCCCACGGCATCCTTGCTTCCTCTGCCTTATCCACCCCTCTCGCCTCCCCCCTTCCCAGATCTACCCCGGCGCCCGCCTCTCCCCTCTCCTCTCCACCGTCTACACCTGCCGGCCAACCTTGGCCTCCACCGATCTCCCTCTACCAGCCGTGGCGTGGCGCTCCTGGGTGTCGAGGAAGCTCCTGATCGTCCTTGCATCGTCTGTCTGCAGCGCTGTCGCAGGAGGAGCACCGCCGAAGAACACCGACGCCAGCCGCCAAAACCCTAGATCGCCGTCGTCGCGTCGTCACCGATCGTCTGCCTGCCGACCCGATCCAACGCCTCCGACACACTCGCGGTGAGCCCACCTCCCTCCTGGACACCCTCGCTTTCACCGTCGTGTCCTGGCCGCGACGTGCGCTCCGTCGAGCACCCTCTGTGCGCCGGCGTCGTGTGCGTCTGCTCGTCCCCGCAGCGTCGCAGAAACCTTAGCTAGGCCCCAGACCACCTCTCTGCCACCTAGCCCAACCCACCGCACCGGTTCGCCACCCCAGCGCGCGCCCGCAGGTCCCTGGTTCGATCCCCGCGTCGCGTCCGCGCGTGCGAGCACCGATCGGTCTCTGCACGCGAGGAAGAAGCCGCAATCTGACCACGGTCGTTTTACGCACACCCTTTTTTGCGTCCGTAACTCCGCTCAATCGGTCCCACCTGCATCTCCACGGAAGTTTTGCGATAGGCCCCCTAGTTAAGCACCCTCAACCGCACTCCCTCGCTTGCGCAAGTGGCCCCACCGTTCTCGTCAAGTGGGCTGCGAGCCGGTCCCATCTCGGCGTCACGGGTGCCTTTGCCATGATGAGGAAAACCTTTTCTGCCACGTTGTCGCCCAGTCAGTAGGAGGCCCACATGTCACTGTCTGCGGCTAGTTTTGCCTGTGTGAGAAAAGTTAGTCTGTTTTCTGTTTTAATTTCAAATCGTTTTTCAAATTATTTCAAATTCAAATATAATTCTGTTTTCAAATAACTTTTCAAATATTAATCCAAATAATACAAATAAGATATGTTTTCAAATCAGAAAAATGTGAGGAATTCAAATATGCCATTCAAAATATATTTTGGACATTTAAAATTCCAAGTTTATTTAAATTACAATAAATGCCTCTTTTCTTTAATAAATTAATAACTTTTGTTTTATAACTCCAAATTTAACAAATAATATGTATAAAATGATTAGCTCGACGAGACCTTTCTGTTTATGCATTCCTTGGTTTGATTTGAAGCATGCATCATATAAATATATTGTATACAGCAACTAATATGAGAATAAAATGGGACAAAAACCCCATAAAATGATTTAATCTTGTTTCCACACCTCACCCATGCCATGCTACCTTAATACCATGCAAATTGTGCATCATTCATCATGGCATGATTGTTTGCTTGTCGCATTTATTCATATGCTTGTGCACTTTATTTATGTTGGCCCTTGTTTGTTTGGTTCTTCTTCGAATAGACGCAAAGGTGGGATATATCAAGAGAACCAGAGCACTACCAGATCCATCCATTGCTTCAATCGAGCTGTGCAAGCACTACCACATTCTTTCATAAATACAGTACCTATTGCCTCTATCTTATTCTTGCATCATTGAGTCGCGATTGCATTAAATTGAATCCCAAGTATTGCATAGCCTTTACTTTTAAACCCCACCGAAGCTTGTTCCTCCATCCCATGAGCCATTACTACAGGAGTTGTTTGAGCCATGCGAGTCGAGAACGACATGTGTAGGGTATGTGAGTGTCGATGGATAACGAGGTGCCTATACAACTTAACATGAGTAGTAATGGGATAACTAATGAAAGTGGCATCGGTGAGCCATATTCGCTATTTGGTTTTCAGGCTCACTTGTGTCCCGTAAGACCCGAAAGTACTTGATTCCTGTTCCAAGATTATTCGCGCTATCCACATCCGGGAGGCTTATGGACCCCCCTGAGCCAGAGCTTGATTCATTCTTATTTATTGGGGCCATAAACTAGTTTGAGGTTTTATTTACTATCCTGTACTTATGCCATGCTTTATCGCTTTATTTAAATTGTGCGAGGTAATCTTTGCTTTATTTAGGAAAGCGGAGTGTTTTCGGTGTCGACAAGCCCACCACATTTTCGGGTTCCTGATCGTTCACAGCCATTGACGCAAACCTTGAGTCCGTCTCGAGTCGCTAACTTCGCTATGGTAGCTCAATGGGGTGGCCCCCTGAAATATTTCCGAATCCTGTAATTGCTTTGTCGTGACTGCCTCGTTGGGTTTTGATTTGGTTTTTCCGAGGCATATCGAGTGTGTGTTGCTATTTGTGCACCCCTGCAGGGTAAAACTTTCTGAAAGCCGTGTCCACGGTTATGGACGACTTGGAGCACAGTTTCTCGATCATAGACAAGCATAACTAAAGTACCGCTTTTAAATTGACTAGACTAGGTACCTGACTAGTAAATAGTGCAACACTCATGGAATGGATAATAAAACTGCCAACGGATGGGGTTGTTTCCGCTTCTCGTCGATAAGCGAGGAGGAGGATGGATCTGTTAAGATTACCGTTATAACTGTTATAACTGTTGTTATTAATTCACGGACATCCGTCTATCTCTGGTTAGGCGGATGGTTAGCGAGTATCTATAGAATTGCTAGGGTTTATCTTTTGCTGCAATTGCGTCACCCTGTGTTGTGTCCCTTTAGAGGCATAAAGACTTGCTGAAAATTACCCTAGGGTCTCACACGATAAATTATTTGGTTCAGATGAGCAGGTACACTCACAAGATGGATACTGGTTGGAAGAGACGGACGACATGGGCAACGATCATTCGGTGTAGAGATTCCGGGAACGGGGATCCGTGAGATCTGTGGGCGGGATGTGCTTATTTATGGGGCATCTTATGCCGATTTGCTTCTTATCCGTACTCGGATTTTGTCTTCCGCTTCCGCTTGATACTCTGTTGATTGATGTATGAGGAGATATCCTAAACTATTATATCTATCTAGGATATTTGGATCTTGCCGTATGGCTGCTATATTCCTTTCTTTTTAGATGGAATGGCTCGATGTACTATTGTATGGTGGCTTGCATACATACTCATTTGTGTATGTAGTTGATCCCTTTGCTGCCGATTCACGCCCGTTCTTGTCCCGATGTTTGGAAATGGTTGGGACGGCCGAAAGGTCTACCTGTGAGTGGCATTTGGGCCCCACCGTACTATTTTAACCATTTCTGATCATCCAGGCTTGTACTAGGAGCGTAATTCACCGAGGTAGTTACACGCAGCACCAAAAATGGTGGTTTCTCTAAACTGATTGAGCCCAAGAAATACACCAAGGGGCCTATATTCTTTGTTAGTCCCAAAGGTAGTATCAAATGTGATAACATCACCAAAGTGTGCATAGTCAACAACCATTTTAGCATTGGCCCAGAATATGTTGGCTATATGCTCCTCACAATCCAACTGTAGGGCATATTGGAAAGATGGGTTCTCGATGATTTTGTCATGGAAATACTTCAACATGCTACCCGCCTGTCCAAAAGCTAACTCTCTTTGCCTCTTGGTTCGCAAATGATTTCTTTGATCACGATCAGTGTAGCCGAGGTTTAATTGTCCACCAACTTGACGACAAGCAAAGGCATGTGCAGCTTTGGGCATGATTCCAGAATCATCAGCGGCTTCTATTTCAAAAGCTTGAAGTTCGGTAATCTTCCTTTGTGATGCCATCAAGTGGCATGTTTGTGGCAATTGAAGGCAATGATTGTGTTCCAACACAATATCTGTGACTTCGTAATTTCTTAGCACTCGATCCAATGATATAGTCATGCGAGCTTTGCAATTTGTTCTTGTTTCAGCTCTAATACGCTTTGGCACATGATCCATGGTTATCCCTTTTTTTCGTATGCCCTCATTGGAACAAACATATGTGCATGAAGTCACTTGACCATCCATCTTGCTTACATGTTTGTTTCTCTTCCTCACGTCAAAACCTACACGACCCCCATATGCAACCCAAAACACCCAAGCTTCATCTAGATTTCTAAACCTCATACCAATTTGAGGCATCCATTTGTCAATTTCTTCCATTGCACAACACTCACAGCAATTAAATCCTGTCAAACAAAAGCACATATTTTCAGTTAACAGTACACACTTTCAGTAGCACAAAACTGAACACAGCTGAACATAGAAATTCACTACAGATTTTCAGAACATGGACATTTAGTTAACACAACTTCATTTTTTCATAGTAGAGAGCAGCCATCAGCTACATGGACATTCAGAACATGGATAGGATACCTACAGTGAGAAGGCAGACAACATCCTAGAGCTTGACGGACTGCTAAAACACGTCGAGTTCCTAGGAGGTGCGGATGGCGTCGTCACAGCACGTCGGAGGAGTTAGTCCGAGCGGGGCAGGGCAGAGGCAGAGGAGCTCGTGGCAGCTTGGCGGAGGAGCCGGTCCGTCCTCCAAGCAGGGCAGGGCGGGGCGGAGGCGGAGGATACCGACGCCATCGCAGCTTGGCCGAGCCGGTCCGTCCAAGCAGGGCAGGGCGGGGCGGAGGCGGAGGATCCTGACGTAGTGCGGGTGGAAGTGCGGGCCGTCGCCGAAGTTCCCTCACCGCCCGCTCCCAGATCGCGCCAGCGATAGAGATTTTCCCGGGAACCAGGGGAACGATCCCGCGCAAGTGTTTCCCCTTCCCGCGTCAGTGTTTGGCTGGGACGTTGAGTTGCAGATTTTGCCTTGGTCATTTGCTGTCCCTTGGATTTGGACGGAGGGTGGATAGAGGGGCTCCAGGCACTCTGTGCCTTGTGAACGGCAAGGCACCAGATCAGCGTCCATGCAGTACGCTCGTACTACAGCCGATGAAGCTACGTGTCATGTGTAGTACAGAGCTGAATGCGTTTGATCGTACCACAGCAACTTTCTTCCTGCTCCCTTCAACGGCCAAGCTCACATTTCTGCCGGGTCATGTATCCCAGCCAGGCTTTGTAATACTTTTGAGATACTTCTTCGACTTCTTTTAATAAAGGATTGTGTGCATCCTAGCCGGGGAGAACCCCATTTCGAAGAAATATATATATCCCAGCCAGGCCAGAACAAATTTGGAGAAAAATTACGGGGAATTGCATTTTTCTTACTAGTAGAATTGAACATTGTTTTTAGTAAACAACTGCAGTGAGCTATTTATGACCATCCTAAGAGATCCCAATGGACTGTGATCCGCCCCCCTCCCGTGTGAACAGTAGCCCGGGAAAAGAAAGAGAGCGGCGGGGTTGATCCCGAGCCCCTCCGGCGGCGTAGCCGGGCGGAGGTGGCGGAGGGGAGTAGTCTAGGTTAGCTTGTAGGTTGCCTTGCGGCGTTTTCGCCACCGGTGTGGGCGTTTCTGCCCGGAGTTAGGGTTTCAATCGTCGGCCTCAATTTGATGCCCGCCGGCATGGATCTGCATCCTCGAGGTGCTCCGATGGTCGGAGGCAAGTGGGAGTGCGAGATCTGCTGCTGGGAACTCGCAATAATGCTCTAGGAGCTGGCATCTGACGGAGGAGGTGGTGTCCTGGGCATCCTTCTTGGCCGGCCGTGGCGGCGGGGGAGATTAGTTCTGCGGTGATTGGTGTGGTGTTTTCTTCTTCCCGGTCGACCGTGGTGGTGAGGGGGAAGCAATCCACCGCGTCGTCCCTCTTCTTCTTCGCCTAGATGTTGGTGTCGTCCGTGTCGCGCTGCCGCGCTGGGTTCCCCTCCTTGTTTTCTGGCGCCCATGGTGGTCGCTTGGTCTGCGGGTGGTGGTGGCCTGCTGCGGCGGTTTCTTCCTGGAGCTTTCCTCCGACGTGTACCCATGGACTTGTTCCATCGCCGCGTCGGACCCAATGGCAGTACGGCTGTCGCTCTGCTGCTGCTTTGGCTTTGTGCCGGTGCTCGTCGTCTCCTCTTCGCCAAGTGGTGCTGTCCCCGGTGCTTTGGAGGTGGCCATTTGCAGAGCCTCTTCTCGCCGATGAGCCTGGTCGAGCCCGCTGCTCAGACCTCGATGTTGGCTTGCCTCTGAGGTCGCCGGTGATGGTGGCAGAGACATTGTGGGGTTGATTGCATTTTTAGTCTTCTGCTAGGTGTTTTCTGGAATTGTGGAGACCTTTCCTTCAAATTTAGGTCCTTTGCGAGAGTTGTCTGGGGCCTCCTTAAAATATTTACCTGTCACTCTTTTAATTTGCAGCTTATAAATTTGGGTGCCCTGTACCCTTTGATCGTTCAAACAAAAAAAAAGATCCCAATGGAAATATCAAAAAGAAATACTACTAAAATGCATTCACGTTGAGAGTAAGACCGGGCTACTTTTTTTTAAATAATATGTCTTTTTTAATAATTTCCACGAATAATACACGAATTGAAAGATTTAAAATTCTAGCGCGGTGTTGGCATTTGAAAAGCCGACCAGTCCTGTCTGCATTTGAAATGCCGACATGTTATAGGGGCAGTGTGATGTAGGCGGCAGGTTATAGGGACTAGTCGGCTTTTCAAAAGCCGACAGGAATGATCGGCTATTCAAAGGCCGACAGGACTATTGATCGGCATTTCAAAAGCCGACAGAACTGGTCGGCATTTCAAATACCGACACCGTGCTAGAATTACAAATCTTTCAAGTCGTGTATTATTTGTAGAAATTATTAAAAAAATGTATTACTTAAAAAAAAGCGGTAGATCAGGGTGGAAAATTTTGGGTATTAAGAGAACGTGAACGCTGAGAAACGAGGGGCTAAGACAAAATCGCCTATGCCATTTTTCCAGCAACAGCTTGAAACCCTCTACATGATCCATGTCGGCACCTACATGATGCTATTTCATCTCTCGTGCCCTACATGTCGTGAAAATGGCCACGACAGTCGCTGCTACTGTCAGCGATTGATTGTAACGTGAGGAAGAGTTGGCGGCCATCTGCGGTGCGAGATGGGGGCGGATGCACATGGTTTATCCAGGTTCGGCCCCTCGGAGGATAAAGACCTACTCCTGCTAGATTGGATTAATGGAGAGTGAGTTACAAGGATTGCGAGCTCGGCGTCTAAGCAACGAGTCGCTCGAGGGTGTGTGTGATGGAACGTAAGTCCTTAGGATATTCTAGGGAGATTTATATAGGAGTCACCTCGCTAGGGTTTACAAGGTACAACCGAGCCAGATATGGACTCGGAGGCTTTTTGACCTAATCCGACTGGGCTTCAGATATGCTTCTGGGCCTTCAGTTTCCAGTCGCCAGGCTTCTCCTTCAATCGTAGTCTAGTCGCCGTCCTTCAGGCCCACTCACAGGCCCTTCGGCCCAATCGGAACATCCTGCTGGGCATACCCCCTTTGGCATATCCCCATCAGTAGTCCCTGAGGCCATCGTTGATTCAGGTGCAGGTGTCCCTTTGGCGATCGAAGTAGGTGTAACATCCCAAAACTTTAATCCAAGCTTATCATGATCAAATCATCCAAAAATGGGGTTAACAAAAACTTTTCCAAATTTAAAATGAAAGCATTCATATATGTGTGTATTTAAAATAGGAGTTGTTTGAATTGCCATGATTGATTGATCCAATGCTTGTAAAATGTTTCTTAGATGATTTAAACATCATCTACATTATTTCCAAACTTTTTCTAAAGAAAATCAAATTAAAAAGAATTAAAAAGAAAGAATGGTCATTTTGACAAATCTAACTCTCATGCCTACTTTGGCTATTCCTAGTACTCAATTCTTAACAGAAACAATTCTTGATCTTTATACCCCTTGCTAGTACACATAATGAGGTACCAAGGCCCACCTTTGGATCTGCTAAAATCATTCTGTTAGCTATTTTAAATGACAGTTTAAAATTGAATCTAATACATATGCATAGATCACCCCTATTTCAAAAACCATCTTTTTGAGCTCCATTTTCAAAACCCTTGCAACCAGAGACTACCTATCACTAGTGAAGATCACTCAAAAATTTTGAACTTAAAATTCAAAACTTTTTTCTTTCGGCCATTTTGTCAAACACCTTGTTAGCAAGATCATTAAGGCCTAACTATTACTGTTTTGGGCTGATTTTGTCTAGCAATTCTGTAGTGCTTTGATCATCTTGTCCCCCCTCAAGCCAGACCAGACCAACCCCAGCCTCTTCTCTACCCCCTAGCCAAGACTGACCGCCATGCCGAGCCCTCTCGCCGCGACTGCACTTGCAGCAAGAACCCTCTCTCCCTCTCGCCATGTCTAGTACATTGCGTGGTCCACCTCCACCGCCCAACCAGCCCTGTGCCGAGATAGAGAGCAGAGCAGCCAGAACCACCGGCCGAGCTGGTCGAGCATGCATGCCGACGCCGCCCAGACGCAGACTGCCCGCCGCATAGACCGCCTTGGCACCAGCAGCCCACCGCTCCGCCTCGACTGGAGAACACCCAGACACCCCTGTCACGCCCAAAGCCCCACGCCACCGCCGCCGTGGACACCGCCTCTGCCTCTTAGAGCGCCACCGCCAGATCAGATACCACCGCCCCTACGGTCAGATTTAAATCCTAGAGCACCGCCAGGACCGCCCATCGATCGCCACCCCAGCCATGCTTAGCTCGTGTAGCCATGTCGCCACTGCCGACCGCCCATCCCGCCGGTGTCACCGTCTGGCCTATAAAGGAGCCATCCCCAGCCATTCTTCTCCACACCATTCCACTCTCCTCACCTCTCGAACCTCACCCACCTCGCCGAGCAAGTGGAGCAGCAGCTACGGAATTGGAGCCGGCCGCCTCGGAGGAGAAGGGTGCTGATTGCGACCACCCCAAGCTCCGGCCACGACCACGCCTCGCCTGCTGCCTTCCACTTCGGTTTGCCTCGCCACCCAGCTGGAGCCTGCACGCCCCAGAGACCCCCACCGAGCCGCTAGGGTTCGAGCTCACCGACGACCTGTTCGTCGTCGACGACGACCCTCAGGCGTAGATCTAGCCTCTAATCGCACGGCCCACAACGCACGTACCGTTTCGCGTGTTAAGTGCCGCTGACACGCGGGACCCCCTATCAGCTGAGCCCCGCGCCGCAGAGCGCCACTGGGCCGGCCCATTCCTTTTCCCGCGTTAGCCCACAGATTCAAATCTAGATTTTTCTTTTAGTTTGAATCTAGTTTCTGACCACTAGATTGAAAATCAATTCAGAGAGTTTTAGAAATCCAAATTGCATGAAACCAATTTTGTTTGAAAGGTATTAAAATGATCTATCCAAGCCCATTGGATTTAATTTAATTAGAGTTATAGATCTCTCCTAATAAAAATAAGAAGACAGAAGCTTTTGCAACTTGAAACATTTTTATAAAATCAACCAAGTTAGCTTTTGAGTTGATTCCAACTCTCAAAAATCACATTTCATCATATCTATCTAAATATGTAATAATATTAAGGTTTACATGCAGTGACTTTGGACTAGTACCAAAATAATGCTATATAGGCATTTCTAGTCACTTTAAATCATTAAATAATAAACTTAAACAAAAGTAATATTGATCCAACCTTTAAATCTCATTACCACATGTTAGGATATGTGGTGAGGACATGGGTCCACATGATCCCATATTTTGGTGGTGGATATTAAATTTTAGTTAATATTTCAATGAGTAGAAATTATTTTTCCAAAATAAAAAGGTTGAAACTATTGAATTAAACTTGTGATGCTTGTGATGATAATAGATCATCAATTGTGTGTTTTAGAATGCTACTTAGCCTAGTTAAGTATTATTTGGTGATTGTCTACTCCCTATGTATTTATAGACGCTAGTACCGACCAAGCTTTCGAGGAGGAGGAGTTCTACCAAGAAGAAGAAGAAGAAGAAGAAAACTTCAACCATTGCACCAACCAAGGCAAGCTATTAGTGGCAAGCTAACCCTTGCAAAACATACTTTAGCAAGCTATTGTTAGCAAGCTAGAATAAAACTAGATGGTTTAGCAAAGATGCCTTAAGCATGCTTTGATCACACCCCTTTAACTATTAGTACCCCAAGTCTTATTGACAAGTTTTACCTCCCTTAGTTTACACAAAGTTCTTTACTTAATTTTGAAGGTAGCATAAAGAGTATAAAACTTGACCTACTGAGAAACCTTTAGATGTCATTCTATGGCATGAGATTGATCCCATCTTTCCACCTTAGTGAACACTCTTAACTTAGTACCTTAGTATAGATCAAAAACTTGAGTCACTTTAGATGGGAACACTTGGTGAAAATGAATTATGAAAACCTTGGAATGACGAGTCATTCTATTGAGATGTTTTGACATGTGTTGAGAAACACAATTGGTTTATGATGATGAAAATGGTGAGGCATGAGCGTTAACCCTTTTATAAAACTGATGGTTGGATTCGGATGCGATACCATTCCAAATTTATCGTACAACCACATTACCTGAATTGGGTAAGGCTTAGCTGGAAATTTATATGCATTAGTATTAGTTCCCTCACGTGAGAGGTTTGAGCTGAGGCTACCTCTCAATGATGTCCACCTATGCAGTGCCCAAGATGACTGATGGTCATGGTTGGGAGACCATGCTCATAGGAGAGGTGCTTGTACTAGGGTGTGTAAAGGGAAGGTTATGTTTGATTATCTGCATACTAAGTATGATGATTCAGGGTTATCCCTGACAGATGTATCGAATCTTGTGGTGAAAGTGTACCACCTCTATAGAGTGTCAAACTATTCGAATAGCCACGTCCATGGTTATGGACAGTTGGAATGGCCATACTGTTTCGTTGTCAGATGTTTTCTAAATAACTTGAAAGGAATGATGAACTTTGACTTGACCACAACAGGGTTGTGTTGATGATAATAGCTTCCCAACTTAAGTGATTCTAGAATCTTACTTTATCTTTCTTTGCTTCTGAACTCAGCTTAGGTTTCAAACTTAACTTGATAGTTAACTTAGATTCAGTACTTTAACTTAGAATTATACCCCTTGTTAGTAGTAGTTTGCGAGTACTTAAAGAGTACTCATGGCTTTTGTCCCTGGCTATTATTATGGCCAGACTATGAAGGAGATTATCAAGATGATGGTCAGCCGGACGGCTATGATAACTAGGACTATCTGCCTTCGTCAGCATTGCCTGTGCCCCTGAAGATGGACCCCACCGCTACGCTTATCGTTTATTTCCGCTGCTTGTTGTATTAAAGACTGGATCATGAGATCCTTATTTGTGTAAAACCTTATGTATGGTTTGTAATGGATGATGTATTGTGATATCCAATCCGTTATGTCTCGCAAAAATGGTAATCCTGGGATTGCGAGGTATGGCATAACGGGCATCTAGGATTAAAAATCCGAGTGTTGACAAGTTGGTATCAGAGCCATCCTGACCATAGGAGACCCTAGTTAGAATGGACGTCCAAACCAAAAACTTAGCTTCAAAACCAAAGTGAGTATTTATGAAAAACTATTTCCTCTCTTACCCTTGTGAACTCATTCTTTCTCAAAAATACATGTTCCTCAAAATTCTTACATTACTACTTAAAAATTTGACACACTTGATCACTTCACTAACTTCCTCATCCTAAATTTTGTAGATGGAGACCCAGTTCAGCAAGTTTTACCAGTTGGAAAACAGAGGTTAGCTGATCTTCGAGAGGGATCTGGATTCACTGTCGGAGTTACTGGGACGCCCACATCCGGAGTTTCTTGGAGCTCAACTTCCAGGACCCCTAGGAGGAGACCTACAATGGCTAGTCACCGCAGATCTTCGAGGAAGCATTGAAGCACCAACTTCGGGAAGAATTCAGTTCTCCGTGAGAGAGAACAGCTGGCTAGATGGACTAGCCAGGGCAATGCATGAAGCTCTCGCATGTCTATGTGCCCTCAGCGTCAACAAGATTCAAGGAACCCGTTTTGCCCACTATGCAAGACGTGACTTCATGGGAATGCCGATGGAGGTGCCAAGTCACCCAGAGTTGAGGCGTCAAGTGGAGAACCTTGACTTCTTGCTTCATGACCGACAGCAGGAACTGGACAATGCCAGAGAATTAGCCAACCAGAACCGTGCAACCCAAAGGCCCAGACTTTCGCACTGCTCGTCCAAGATCGCCAGTCTCTTCGTCGCAACCGTGCAAAGAAGGATCGGACCATCGCCCGTCTTCGCAAGAAGGTGGCCTACCTCGAGAAGACCATCAAGGAGCAGGAAGCTCAGCTTGCCGCCAAAGAAGATGATGATGAGGGTGAAGACATCCAGGGAGATATGGATTCTTACCTCAGCAACGATGACGATTTTCTGGCAGAGGATGCTATGGACTTCTACACTGATGATGAAGACTCCGACTTCATCGCCGATGAGTAGATGCACTAGAGCACTGTCGTAGCATGAGATGTATCATCTCATTGTATCGTAGCTTGCAGAATGGTTCTTCAAACCATCTGTTTTCCCCTTTGATTGTTGTGGTGTGTGTTGTATCGTGTGCTTGCTTGCATGAATGAGAATGAAGTTAGTTGAAAAACTTGAGTCTAACTCAAAGTTGTAGCTTTGAAAACCCAAAACCATGAACCTTAAAATTTCCCTCTTACCCCTATATCTATCTCAATCTTCAGATGACTCGTGGAAACCAAGGAGGGAGCAGCTCGTCGCAGGACCCAATGCTGCAGATCTTGCAGAATCTCATCGCGGACCGTGAAGCAAGCAGGGCCGAGCATCAAGCCAACTTAGCAACATTACAGCAGATCGCCCAAATGGCTCTCAACAACCAAGGACATGGAAATCAGGATCACCATGGATCTAAACTCAAAAACTTTCAGAACACCAATCCCCCAATCTTCAACCAATCTGAGAACCCATTAGATGCTGATGACTGGTTATAGACCATGGAAAACAACCTCGAAGTTGCAGGAGTTGATGAGAATGAGAAAGTTCTCTTCGCCACCCACTATCTGGCGGGAGATGCAAGAGCTTGGTGGAATAGCATCCGCAATATGAACCATGGCCAGGTGATGACCTGGGAAGCATTCAAGGTCAAGTTCAGCCGCACCCATGTGCCGCAAGGTCTTGTCAACAGGATGAGAGATGAATTCCGTGAACTGAAGCAAGGAAGATTGACTGTGGTAGAGTACCGTGACAAATTCTTGTCACTTGCCAGATATGCACCGGATGAAATCAACACGGAGGCCAAGAAGAAGGAGAGATTCTTAAGCGATTGCATGATGAGATGCAGTGTCCTCGTCAACATCCGTTTCCGGGATCTCGAAGAGCTAGTCGACTCGCCATTCAGATGGAAGGGAAGATTAACCAAAGCAACGACATAGCGTCGTATGATGATGCAGTGATCTGGATCCGAGAGCCACCAGTACGTCCTAACCCCTCACCAGGATATGCACCAAGGAACAACCGACCCCAAATTCGCCCAAGCTACCCCAACCGTGGCGGAAATGTAAGTCCGGAGGAAAGAATCACAACTCCGGCAATGCCAACAACTTCAACCGTGCCCCTCCCAAGAACAACAACAACAACATCGCACCCAGGCGGCAATGCTTTGTCATCGCGATCGAGGACAAGTCCCGGATCACTTGTTTGAGTGTGGAGTGAAGGTCACTACTCAATGAGTGTCCCAAGAAGACGCCGCTAATGCCCTATGAACGCCCACTCAGCAGCAGCGTCGTGTTCAACCAGGAAGGAGATTTGCCCATGGAACCCACACAACCGCGGTCGTCTCTTCCACATGAGCCTTGAAGCCGAAGCCGGATGTAGTGATGGGTATGTTTTCTGTCAACTCAGTTTTAGCAAGAGTATTTATTGATTCTGGAGCATCGCCACTAGTAAGATTCACCCAACCAACCTGAAGCATGTCATGATAGTTCAAATCCCCGGTTCAATAACAAAAGTTAGAAAAATTTGCAAAGTTGTACCTATCAGAATACATGGGATAGATTTTTATGCCAACCTAATTGTACTTGGAACCAAAGGTTTGGAAGTAGTACTAGGTATGGACTGGATGTCAAGGCATAAAGGACTGATAGACTGTGCTAAGAAAGCCATCACCATGACCAGTAGTTCTGGAGTAACAGTAGAGCATATCTCCGAAACCTTACCCCGTCAATTCAAGTGCAACAAGAGTGTAGCCCTGCCTACCATTGACCAAGTCAGAGTAGTCTATGAATATCCCGACATATTTTCAGATGAATTGCCAGGTATGCCCCCGGATAGGGATATTGAGTTCATTATCGAACTAATCCTCGGAACCGGACCTATAGCCCAGAGACCCTATACCATGAACCCCTCAGAGTTAGTAGAACTGAAGAAGCAGTTGTATGCCATGTTAGCAACATGTTTGATTCAACCAAGTGCATCGCCATGGAGATCACCAGTGTTATTCATCGACAAGAAAGATGGAGGCAACCGTCTGCGTACAGACTACAGAAAGTTGAATGATGTCACCATCAAGAACAAGTACCCCTTGCCAAAGATAGAGGATCTATTTGATCAGTTGACTGGAGCTCGGGTATTCTCAAAGATTGATCTTAGGACTGGTTATCACCAACTTAAGATTCGTGCAACAGATATTCCGAAGACCGCCTTTACTACTCGCTATGGTTTATACGAGTATATGGTTATGTCTTTTGGATTAACCAATGCCCCTGCTTATTTCATGAATCTTATGAATAAGATCTTTATGAATTTCCTAGATAAGTTTGTAGTTGTGTTTATCGACGACATCCTTATCTACTCCAAGTCAGAAGAAGAGCATGAGCAACATCTAAGAATCATCCTAGAAACCCTGAGAGAGCATCAGTTATATGCCAAGTTCAGCAAGTGTGAGTTTTGGTTGAAAGAAGTAGGATTCCTAGGACATATTGTGTCTGTCGGAGGAGTCTCTGTTGATCCCACCAAGATCAAAGATGTCAAAAAATGGGAAGCCCCAACAAATCAAACCCAAGTTCGTTCATTTCTCAGATTAGCGGGATATTACCGCAAGTTCGTAGAAGGATTCTCGAGCATAGCCCGACTAATGACCCAATTCTTGAAGAAGGACAAGAAGTTTGAATGGACAGACAAATGTGAAGCCAGTTTCCAGGAGCTGAAGAAGAGATTGATATCAGCCCCAATTTTGATCATGCCAGACATCAAGAAGCCGTTTGATGTGTATTGTGATGCATCCAGGATTGGCCTAGGATGTGTATTGATGCAAGAAGGCAAAGTCATCGCGTATCTGTCTCGACAACAGAAGTAGCATGAGCAGAACTATCCGACCCATGATCTTGAGCTAGCAGCCGTGGTTCTAGCATTGAAGACATGTCATCATTATTTGATGGGTAATCGCTATGAGATTTACTCAGACCATAAGAGCTTGAAGTATATCTTCATCCAGAAGGAGCTGAATATGAGGCAAAGAAGATGGATAGAGTTAATCAAGGATTATGACCTTGCCATTCACTATCACCCCGGCAAAGGCAATGTGGTAGCGGATGCTCTTAGCAGATTACCGTGTAGGCCGAACACCATGATCAAAGAGAAGCAACCAAGTTTGTATGAGGAGTTGGAGCAGTTCAGGACTGAGTTAGTTAGCAAAGGATTCCTAGCTAGCATTGAACTTCAACCCACTTTGATTAGCCAAATCAAGGAAGCCCAGAAGGGAAATGAAAGTATCGCCGGAATCAAACGTCGTATTGGTACAGGCAAAGTACCTGGATTCACCGAAGACGAAGAAGGTGTACTGTGGTACAAAGGACGTATCTGTGTGCCAGCAGATTCGGAGCTAAAGGAGGTTATCATGAAGGAAGCTCACGCCACTCTTTATTCTATCCACCCCGGAGGAACAAAGATGTATCAGGATTTGAAAGAGCAATTTTGGTGGCACAAGATGAAGAGAGAGATCGGAAGCTACATCGCCAAATGTGACATTTGTCAAAGAGTCAAGCGAGCATCGAGACCTCTGGGACTATTGCAACCATTGCAGATTCTGGAATGGAAATGGGATTCCGTCGGAATGGACTTTATCACCGGTTTACCTACTTCTAGTAGGGGAAATGACTCAATCTGGGTCATAGTTGATAGACTATCCAAGGTAGCCCACTTCATACCAGTCAAGACAACCTACCAGAGTGCAAAACTAGCAGAGTTGTACATTGCTAGAATTGTTAGTCTGCATGGAACCCCCAAGACCACCGTATCAGATCGAGGAACCCAATTTACTTCAAGATTTTGGCAGAAAGTTCAGGAAGGTTTAGGGACCAAGTTGAACTTCAGCACCGCTTATCACCCGCAAATAGATGGACAAACTGAGAGAGTCAACCAGATCTTGGAGGATATGCTTAGAGCTTGTGTGTTGGAATACAGATCAAAATGGGAAGACTGCCTGCCTTTCACAGAATTCTCATATAACAACAGTTATCAGGCTAGTTTGCAGATGGCACCATTTGAATTCCTATACGGAAGAAAGTGTTGTACCCCTTTGAATTGGTCGCAAGTAGGAGAGAGTCAGATCTTTGGACCCGACATTCTCCGAGAAGCAGAAGAGAAAGTTCACAAAGTTCGTGAGCACCTCAAAACCGCCCAATCCAGACAGAAGAGCTATGCTGACAAGAGAAGGAGAGACCTGACTTTCAATGTCGGAGATTTCGTATATCTCAAGGTTTCACCATTGAAGGGTGTTGGAATTATGCCCTAGAGGCAATAATAAAGATGTTATTATTATAATTCTTGTTCATGATAAAGTTTATATTCCATGCTAGAATTGTATTAAGCGGAAACTTTAATACTTGTGTGGTTTGTGAACAACACCGTGTCCCTAGTACGCCTCTATGGACCAGCTCATTGATCAATGATGGTTAAGGTTTCCTAACCATAGACATGAGTTGTCAATTGATAATGAGATCATATCATTGGAGAATGATATGGTGGATAGACCCAAACTAAGCGAAGCAATTAGATCGTGTCATCGTGTTCGTCTTTGCGAAGTTTTTCTTATGTCAAATATTGTATTCCTTAGACCATGAGATAATACAACTCCCTGGTATTGGAAGAAAGCTTTGAGGTCATCAAACGTCATCCTATGAGAGGGTGATCATAAAGGTGTCTCTCAGGTAATCGGAAAGTATCTGTTGGGTTGTATGTATCGAGATGGGATTTGTCCCTCCCAAGTCGGAGAGATATACTTCGGGCCCACTCGTGTCGATATCAACACCGCTTGCAAGCATGTGGTTAAGGAGTTAATCACAAAGTGATATCGGATTACGGAACGAGTAAAGTACTTGCTGTGAACGAGATTGAACTAGGTATGACGATACCGACGATCGAATCTCGGGCAAGTAAAATATCGCGAGACGAAGGGAATATATATATGGGATTGATTGAATCCTGGCATCGTGGTTCATCCGATATGATCATCGATGAATGTGTGGGAGTCAATATGGGTGCCTGACCCGCTTGATTATTGATAGAAGATCTTGTCTGCATATTATCGAACCCGCAGGGTCACACACTTAACGTGTCTTGACGCTAGGATAGATTGGATAATTGGTTTATGAATTTTTGTTCGGAGTCTCGGATGGGATCCGGGATATCACGAGAGGTTCCGGAATGGTCCAGAGAATAAGATTCATATAAGGCAGTGCAGTTTTTGGAGTTCGGAATTGTTCCGGATTAATCGGTATTGTACCGGAAGCTTCTAGAACCTTCCGGAAGGGGGCCAACGTGGTCCCACCTTCCGAAAGGGGGCATGGGCCTATGAGGGAGTGTCCTGGCCGCATTGGGCCAGGGGCACAAGGCCCCATAGGGCCCAGCCGATTCTAGATAAGTTTAAACTCGTTTAAACTAGAGATAGAATTTCTAGATAAGGGAGAGTTTAAATCGTTTAAACTAGAGATAGGCTTGGAGGAGAGGCAAGGGCTGGCCGCACCCCCCCTCTATATATAGAGGGCTGGTGCGCCCCCTCCCCCTACACACACACACACACCTCCCTCGAAGCCCTAGTAGCCCTGCTGCCCTTCCTCTCTCCCTCCCGACTGTTTGTAGGCGAAGCCCTGCTGCAGAAATTCTCCACCATATACACCACGCCGTCGTGTTGTAGATCCAATCTATCTCTCCACCATACTTGCTGGTCCGACGAAGGAGGAGACGTCGAGGTGCTGCATGTGTGCATCTCACGGAGGCACCGCCACTTGTGGTGCTAGATCGGATCGGATCGCGAGGAGGAGAAGCGAGTACGACTACATCACCCACGTTCCGACGAACGTTCCGCTATGCGAATCTTCAAGGGTATGAAGATCTAATCCAATCTCTCTCGTTGTTTGCATCTCCTAGATTAGATCTTGGCTTTCCCTCTGTTCGCTTCTGTAGAAAATTTTGATTTACTATGCTGCGAAACCCTTCAGTGGTATCAGAGCTAGATCTATGCGTAGATGTGATTCACGAGTAGAACGCAACATGGTTGTTGCGGGCGTTGATGTTTTTTGTTGCAAGCCTCTTGTTTGTGTTCTTCTTATGACGCGGGATAGTGAGATTGAAGCGGTCCAGGCCAACCTTACTGACGTCGTTCGCGAGACCGGCTCCTCCGCACTTGACGTGTGGCTTGTACCATACATGCGGCTGGTGGATGTCAGTTTCTCTCACTATAGTTGTCATGGGATTAACACCGGAGTTTGGCAACCATAATATCACCGTTGTGGCTTTCCGTAGGTAAGAATCGTTCTTAGCATCTACTCCCATAAGCCACGTAAAACATGCAACAACAAAGTAGAGGCGTCTAACTTGTTTTTGCAGGGAGTGTTTCTGTGATATGGTATGGCCCAAGATGTGATGTGTATAATGTATGCGATGATCATGTTTTGTAATATTTCATGACTTGCATGTCGATGAGTACACAACCGGCGAGAATATATGGTTGTCTTTATAATTGTGTATGACCTGCGAGTCAACTTCTTATACGCCATGTAATAGCTTTACTTTATCGCTAAGTAGTTAGCAATAGTTGTAGTTGCTATTCGTGGTGGAGGCAATCATGGTGGAGTGATGGAGATCATGCCGGAACGCACAAGATGGAGATCATTGCGCGAAGATTGGCTATACCATGTCACATAAAGTTATATGCATGTGATTTTTATCCTTTTATGTATCTTATCATGCTTAGATCGTGACGGTAGCATTATAAGATGATTCCTCACTTAAAGATCAAGATAAAAACTGTGTTCTCCCCAAAGTATGCACCGTTGTGAATGTTCGTCGTGTCCAAGCATCACGTGATGATCGGGTTCTATAGACTCTACGCTCACATACAACGGGTGCAAGCCAGTTTTGCACACGCGGAAATACTTGGGTCTAACTTGACGAGCCTAGCATGTACAGACATGGCCTCGGAACACAAGAACCGAAAGGTTAAGCATGAGTCATATGAATGATATGATCGACACTTTGTTGTCCACCATTGAAACCACATCTCTTCTCGTGATGATCGGATTAGGTGTGGTGAATTTGGATCGTGTTCACTAAACAACTTGAGGGATGTTGAATTTAGTGGGAGTTCATCTAGTAATTTGATTAAGTTGAACTATTTATCATGAACATAGTCTAAATTGTACTTGCAAATACTGTAGATCCAATGGCCAAGTCCAACTTCAACTTCAACGTTTTTGCTGAGAAAGAAAAGCTTAGAAACAATGGGTCTAACTTCACCAACTGGTTCCGCAATCTAAGAATCATTACATGCGGCGGACAAAGGACTATGTCCTTGAGAAAGCGTTAGGTAACCCCCCGCCTTCGCGGCTGATGAGAAAGTCTGTCATCAGCGCAAAGATGATTATGGTGTGATTAAGAGCACCATGTTGTTTGCTATGGAACGAACTTCAAAATCGTTTTGAAAACTATCCGGGCCCTTTGAGATTCTCGAGGAGCTGAAAACCATGTTTTACTCAGGCCCGCTCGAGAGATATGAGATCTCGAAAAGTTCTTTAATCGCAAGATGGAGGAAGGGAGTTCCGTTAGTGAGCATGCCATTAAGATGTCGGGCTACACTCAACGCCTTGAGCAATGGACTGCAAGATTCGGAGGAGCTCAAGATTGACAGGTTCTGCAATCACTCCTCCCAGCTACAAAAAGTTTTGTAGCGACTCATAATCAGATTGGTTCCACTGATACGATCACCGAGCTCTTCGCAGTGAAGGCTGCGGAGGTGGACATCAAGAAGGATAATCATGTGTTGATGGTCAACAAGCCCTCCTTTAAGAAAGGTAAAGGTGCAAAGAAGCCCTTCAAGAAAAGCGGCGACAAGCGCGTTGCCCTCGCGAGAAGAAGCTCAAGTCTGGGCCTGCCGAAACTGAGTGCTTCTATTGCAAGGACAAGGGTCCTTTGGGCTTAATCGTCCAAGTACTTAGCGAACAAGAAGGCACCATCAAAGGTATATTTGATATACATGTTATTGATGTTTTCCTTACTAGCCCTCGTTGTAGTGCACGGGTATTTGATCTTGGTTCGGTTGCTAATATTTGTAACTTCAAAGCAGAGCTACGGAATAGACGGCTTGCGAGGATGAGGTGACGATCGCGCTGGCCTTGGATCAAGAGTTGATGTGATGGCCGTCGGCACGCTCTCCTTAGTTTTACCTTCGGATTAGTTTTAAACCTTAATAAATGTTATTATGTGCTGCGCTGAGCATGAACATTATTTCGGATCGTGTTTATTGCAAGACGGTTATTCATTTAAATCGGAGAATAATGGTTGTTCTATTTATATGAGTAACATCTTTTATGGTCATGCACCTCTTGTAAATGGTTTATTTCTTCTAAATCTCGAAAGGGATGAAACACACATCCACAACATTGAGGCCAAGAGATGCAAAGTAGATAGTGATAATACTACTTATTTGTGGCACTGTCGTCTAGGTCATATTGGTGTAAAGCGCATGAAGAAACTCCATTCGATGGACTTTTGGAGTCTCTTGATTTTGAATCATTTGACACATGCGAACCATGCCTCATGGGCAAGATGATCAAAACCCGTTCTCCGGTATGATGGAGCGAGCAACGGACTTGTTGGAAATCATACATACCGATGTATGCGGACCGATGAGTGTTTCGTAGCGGTGGATATCGCTATTTTCTCACTTTTACCGATGACTTAAGTAGATATGGGTATATCTATTTAATGAAACATAAATCTGAAACGCTTGAAAAGTTCAAAGAATTTCAGAATGAAGTGGAGAACCATCGTAATGTAAAGATTAAGTTTCTACGATCCGATCGTGGGCGAATATTTGAGTTATGATTTTCTCACGCATCTTAAAGCAAGCGGAATTGTTTCACAACTCACGCCACGGAACACCACAGCAGCAATGGTGTGTACGAGCATGGAATCGAACCCTATTAGATATGGTCCGATCGATGATGTCTCTTACTGATTTGCCGTTATCATTTTGGGGTTATGCATTAGAAACCGCTGCATTCACTTTAAATAGGGCTCCATCTAAATCCGTTGAGACGACACCGTATGAACTGTGGTTTGGTGCTAAACCTAAGTTGTCGTTTCTTAAAGTTTGGGGATGCGGCTTCGTCAAGAAGTTGATGCCGGACAAGCTCGAACCCAAAGCGGAGAAATGCGTCTTCATAGGATACCCTAAGGAAACTATTGGGTATACCTTCTATCACAGAACCGAAGGCAAAGTGTTTGTCGCAAAGAACGGTTCTTTTCTTGAGAAGGAGTTTCTCTCGAAAGAAGTGAGTGGGAGGAAAGTAGAGCTAGACAAGGTTATTGAACCTTCTCTTGAATTGCAGAGTAGCGCAACACCTGAAATTGTTCCAGTGCCGCCTGCACCATCAATAGAGGAAGCTAATGACAAGGATCATGAAGCTTCGGACGATGCAGCTACTGAACGTCGCAGGTCGACAAGGTCGCGTGCCCCTCCTGAGTGGTAATGCGCAACCTGTCTTGACTGTCTTGTTAGTAGAAGACAGTGAACCTACGAACTATGAGGAAGCGATGATGAGCCCAGACTCTGAGAAATGGCTAGAAGCCATGAAATCCGAATTGGGATCCATGAGCGAAAACCAAGTATGGACTTTGGTGGACCCTCCTAGCGACCGAAAGGCCATTGAGTGCAAATGGATCTTCAAGAAGAAAACGGACGCGGATGGTAATGTTACCATCTATAAAGCACGGCTTGTTGCGAAAGGTTTTCGACAAGTTCAAGGTGTTGACTACGATGAGACTTTCTCTCCCGTAGCGATGTTTAAGTCTGTTCCGATTTTATTAGCAATTGCTGCGTTTCATGATTATGAAATATGGCAGATGGATGTCAAGACTGCATTCCTCAATGGCAACATTGATGAAGAGTTGTATATGATGCAACCCGAAGGTTTTGTCGATCCTAAGGATGCTGATAAAGTATGCAAACTTCAGCGTTCCATTTATGGACTGAAGCAAGCATCTCGGAGTTGGAACCTTCGTTTTGATCAAGTGATCAAGAGCTTTGGTTTTGTTCCAAATTGCTATGAATCTTGCATCTACAAGAAAGTGAGTGGGAGCTCGGTGACATTTCTGGTACTGTATGTGGATGACATATTGATTATTGGAAATGACATCAACATGCTTAACGATGTGAAGAGTTATTTGAACAAGTGTTTTTCAATGAAAGACCTAGGTGAAGTTGCTTATATATTGGGCATCAAGATCTATAGAGATAGACAAAGACGCCTGATAGCTTTAAGCCATAGTACATACCTAGACAAAGTTCTGAAAAGGTTCAGAATGGATAAGGCATTGAAAGGTTCAGTGCCTATGTTGTCAGGGAAGATATTGAGCAAGGCTCAGTGTCCAGCTACGGTAAATGATAGGGAAGCTATGAGCAAAGTGCCTTATGCCTCGGCCATAGGTTCCATCATGTATGCCATGCTGTGTAATAGACCGGATGTGTCCAATGCTCTTAGTTTGACGAGCAAATATCAAAGTGATCCAGGAGTGGAACACTGGACAACCGTGAAGAACATCCTAAGGTACCTAAATAGGACTAAAGAAATGTTCTTAGTCTATGGGGGTGATGAACAGCTCGTCGTAAAAGGTTACGTCGATGCTAGTTTCGACACCGACAAGGATGATTGTAAATCTCAGACAGGATACGTGTATATTTTGACTGGAGGAGCTGTGAGTGGAGAAGTCGCAAGCAAAGCGTGGTCGCAGGATCTATAGTAGAAGCGGAATACATGGCTGCCGCAGGCGTCAAGTGAAGGAGTTTGGATCAAGAACTTCATCATCGAGCTTGGCGTGGTTCCAAGTGCATTGACCCCGGAGATATTGTGTGACAACACTGGCGCCATAGCACTCGCTAAGGAACCAAGATATCATCCAAAGACCAAGCATATCAACCCCAAGTTTCATATAATCCGAGATTATATAGCAGATGGAGATCTGAAGATCAGCAAAGTACATACAGATCTGAATGTCGCAGATCCATTGACTAAACCTCTTCCACGTGTAAAACATGATCAGCACCTCAGTGCCATGGGTGTGAGATTGTTGCCGAATGTAAACTAGATTATTGACTCTAGTGCAAGTGGGAGACTGTTGGAATTATGCCCTAGAGGCAATAATAAAGATGTTATTATTATAATTCTTGTTCATGATAAAGTTTATATTCCATGCTAGAATTGTATTAAGCGGAAACTTTAATACTTGTGTGGTTTGTGAACAACACCGTGTCCCTAGTACGCCTCTATGGACTAGCTCATTGATCAATGATGGTTACGGTTTCCTAACCATAGACATGAGTTGTCAATTGATAATGAGATCATATCATTGGAGAATGATATGGTGGATAGACCCAAACTAAGCGAAGCAATTAGATCGTGTCATCGTGTTCGTCTTTGTGAAGTTTTTCTTATGTCAAATATTGTATTCCTTAGACCATGAGATAATACAACTCCCTGGTATTGGAAGAAAGCTTTGAGGTCATCAAACGTCATCCTATGAGAGGGTGATCATAAAGGTGTCTCTCAGGTAATCGGAAAGTATACATTGGGTTGTATGTATCGAGATGGGATTTGTCCTCCCAAGTCGGAGAGATATACTTGGGCCCACTTTCGTGTCGATATCAACACCGCTTGCAAGCATGTGGTTAAGGAGTTAATCACAAAGTGATATCGGATTACGGAACGAGTAAAGTACTTGCTGTGAACGAGATTGAACTAGGTATGACGATACCGACGATCGAATCTCGGGCAAGTAAAATATCGCGAGACGAAGGGAATATATATATGGGATTGATTGAATCTTGGCATCGTGGTTCATCCGATATGATCATCGATGAATGTGTGGGAGTCAATATGGGTGCCTGGACCCGCTGTTGATTATTGATAGAAGATCATGTCGCATATTCTCGAACCATAGGTCACACACTTAACGTGTCTCGACGCTAGGATAGATTGGATAATTGGTTTATGAATTTTTGTTCGGAGTCTCGGATGGGATCCGGGATATCACGAGAGGTTCTGGAATGGTCCGGAGAATAAGATTCATATAAGATGCTGCAGTTTTGGAGTTCGAATTGTTCTGGATTAATCGGTAGTGTACCGGAAGCTTCTAGAACCTTCCGGAAGGGGGCCAACGCGGTCCCACCTTCCGAAAGGGGGCATGGGCCTATGAGGGAGTGTCCTGGTCGCATTGGGCCAGGGGCACAAGGCCCCATAGGGCCCAGCCGATTCTAGATAAGTTTAAACTCGTTTAAACTAGAGATAGAATTTCTAGATAAGGGAGAGTTTAAATCGTTTAAACTAGAGATAGGCTTCGAGGAGAGGCAAGGGCTGGCCGCACCCCCCCTCTATATATAGAGGGCTGGTGCGCCCCCTCCCCCTACACACACACACACACCTCCCTCCAAGCCCTAGTAGCCCTGCTGCCTTCCTCTCTCCCTCCCATTCGCTTGTAGGCGAAGCCCTGCAGAAATTCTCCACCATATACACCACGCCGTCGTGTTGTAGATCCAATCTATCTCTCCACCATACTTGCTGGTCGAGGAAGGAGGAGACGCCGAGGTGCCGTGTGCATCTCACGGAGGCACCGCCACTTGTGGTGCTAGATCGGATCGGATCGCGAGGAGGAGAAGCGAGTGCGACTACATCACCCACGTTAAATGAGCGTTCATTGTCGAATCTTCAAGGGTATGAAGATCTAATCCAATCTCTCTCGTTGTTTGCATCTCCTAGATTAGATCTTGGCTTTCCCTCTGTTCGCTTCCGTAGAAAATTTTGATTTACTATGCTGCGAAACCCTTCAAAGGGAACTCAACGCTTTAGTCTGATGGGAAAGTTAGCTCCTAGATATATCGGACCTTTCAAGATCCTGAACCGCCGAGGAGAAGTATCATACCAACTGGAACTGCCTGAAGAGATGTCACCCATCCACAATGTGTTCCATATCTCGTTACTTCGCAAATGCTTGGAAGTGCCTAAGAAGACTGAAGTTTTCAAGAACATCGATCACAGAGCTGTGGAAATCAACAATGACCTGACCTATCGGGAAGTACCCATCCGTATCTTAGACGAAGCCTACAGAACCACCAGGACCAGGAGTATCAAGTTTCTCAAGATTCAGTGGAGGAACCATACCGAGGAGGAAGCTACTTGGGAACGCGAAGATTACATTAGGACAGAGTTCCCAGATCTCTTTAGTTCCTAGTTTTCTTTGTAAATCTCGGGACGAGATTTTGTTTAAGGGGGGGAAGGTTTGTAACATCCCAAAACTTTAATCCAAGCTTATCATGATCAAATCATCCAAAAATGGGGTTAACAAAAACTTTTCCAAATTTAAAATGAAAGCATTCATATATGTGTGCATTTAAAATAGGAGTTGTTTGAATTGCCATGATTGATTGATCCAATGCTTGTAAAATGTTTCTTAGGTGATTTAAACATCATCTACATCATTCCCAAACTTTTCCTAAAGAAAATCAAATCAAAAAGAATTAAAAAGAAAGAATGGTCATTTTGACAAATCTAACTCTCATGCCTACTTTGGCTATTCCTAGTACTCAATTCTTAACAGAAACAATTCTTGATCTTTATACCCCTTGCTAGTACACATAATGAGGTACCAAGGCCCACCTTTGGATCTGCTAAAAACATTCGGTTAGCTATTTTAAATGACAGTTTAAAATTGAATCTAATGCATATGCATAGATCACCCCTATTTCAAAAACCATCTTTTTGAGCTCCATTTTCAAAACCCTTGCAACCAGAGACTACCTATCACTAGTGAAGATCACTCAAAAATTTTGAACTCAAAATTCAAAACTTTTTCTCTTTCGGTCATTTTGTCAAACACCTTGTTAGCAAGATCATTAAGGCCTAACTATTACTGTTTTGGGCTGATTTTGTCTAGCAATTCTGTAGTGCTTTGATCATCTTGTCCCCCCTCAAGCCAGACCAGACCAACCCCAGCCTCTTCTCTACCCCCTAGCCGCACTGCACTGCCATGCCGAGCCCTCTCTCGTCGGCTAACCGTGCACTTGCAGCAGCAACCCTCTCCAGCCCCTCTCGCCATGTCTAGTACATTGCCAGTGGTCCACCTCCACCGCCCAACCAGCCCCAGGCCAGAGACAGAGAGCAAAGTGGCCAGGAACCGCCGCGCCCGGAGCTGGTTGAGCATGCCGACGCCGCCCCTAGAACGTGCACTGTCCCTGCTCGCATAAACCGCCCCTTGGCACCAGCCCGCGACCACTGCTCCACCTCGACCTGGAGAACACCCCAGACACCCCCGTTCGCCGCCCAAAGCCCCACAGCCACCGCTCGCCGTGGACACCGCCGCCTCTGCCTCTCAGAGCGCCACCTCACCCAGACCGCATACCATCGCCCCTACGGCCGCATTTAAATCCTAGAGCCACCCCCAGCCATGCTGCTAGCTCGCCGTAGCCATGTCGCCACCGTCGATCGCCCATCCCGCTCGGTCTCACCGTCGGGCCTATAAAAGGAGCCATCCCCAGCCATGCTTCTCCACACCATTCCACTCCCCTCACCTCTATGAACCTCACCCACCTCTTGCCAGAGCAAGTGGAGCAGCAGCTCACCGGAATTGGAGCCGAAGCCGCTGCCTCTCGAGGAGAAGGGTGCCATTGATTGCGACCACCCCAAGCTCCGCCGCGACCACGCCTCGCCTCACCTTCGTATTCCACTTTGTTTGCCCGCCTCGCCGACCCCGCTGGAGCCCTGGTACGCCCCTAGTAGACCCCCACCGAGCCGCTAGGGTTCGAGCTCACCGGCGACCTGTTCGTCGTCGACGACGATCCTCAGCCGTAGATCTAGCCTCTAATCGCACGGCCCACAGCACACGTACCGTTTCGTGTGTTAAGTGCCGCTGACACGCGGGACCCCCTATCAGCTGAGCCCTGCGCCGCGGAGCGCCACTGGGCCGGCCCATTCCTTTTTCCGCGTTAGCCCACAGATTCAAATCTGGATTTTCTTTTAGTTTGAATCTACTTTCTGACCACTAGTTTGAAAATCAATTCAGACAGTTTTAGAAATCCAAATTGCATGAAACCAATTTTGTCTGAAAGGCATTAAAATGATCTATCAAGCTCGTTGGATTTAATTCAATTAGAGTTATAGATCTCTGCTAATAAAAATAAGAAGACTGAAGCTTTTGCAACTTGAAACATTTTTATAAAATCAACCAAGTTAGCTTTTGAGTTGATTCCAACTCTTAAAAATCACATTTCATCATATCTATCTAAATATGTAATAATATTAAGGTTTACATGCAGTGACTTTGGACTAGTACCAAAATAATGCTATATAGGCATTTCTAGTCACTTTAAATCATTAAATAATAAACTTAAACCAAAGTAATATTGATCCAACCTTTAAATATCATTCCCACATGTTAGGATATGTGGTGAGGACATGGGTCCACATGATCCCATATTTTGGTGGTGGATATTAAATTTTAGTTAATATTTCAATGAGTAGAAATTACTTTTCCAAAATAAAAAGGTTGAAACTATTGAATTAAACTTGTGATGCTTGTGATGATAATAGATCATCAATTGTGTGTTTTAGAATGCTACTTAGCCTAGTTAAGTATTATTTGGTGATTGTCTACTCCCTATGTATTTATAGACGCTAGTACCGACCAAGCTTTCGAGGAGGAGGAGTTCTACCAAGAAGAAGAAGAAGAAGAAGAAAACTTCAACCACTTCACCAACCAAGGCAAGCTATTAGTGGCAAGATAACCCTTGCAAAACATACTTTAGCAAGCTATTGTTAGCAAGCTAGAATAAAACTAGATGGTTTAGCAAAGATGCCTTAAGCATGCTTTGATCACACCCCTTTAACTATTAGTACCCCAAGTCTTATTGACAAGTTTTACCTCCCTTAGTTTACACAAAGTTCTTTACTTAATTTTGAAGGTAGCATAAAGAGTATAAAACTTGACCTACTGAGAAACCTTTAGATGTCATTCTATGGCATGAGATTGATCCCATCTTTCCACCTTAGTGAACACTCTTAACTTAGTACCTTAGTATAGATCAAAAACTTGGGTCACTTTCGATGGGAACACTTGGTGAAAATGAATTATGAAAACCTTGGAATGACGAGTCATTCTATTGAGATGTTTTGACATGTGTTGAGAAACACAATTGGTTTATGATGATGAAAATGATGAGGCATGAGCCTTAACCCTTTTATAAAACTGATGGTGGGATTCGGATGCGATAACATTCCAAATTTACCGTACAACCACATTACCTGAATTGGGTAAGGCTTAGCTAGAAATTTATATGCATTAGTATTAGTTCCCTCACGGGAGAGGTTTGAGCTGAGGCTACCTCTCAATGATGTCCACCTATGCAGTGCCCAAGATGACTGATGGTCATGGTTGGGAGGCCATGCTCATAGGAGAGGTGCTTGTACTAGGGTGTGTAAAGGGAAGGTTATGTTTGATTATCTGCATACTAAGTATGATGATTCAGGGTTATCCCTGATAGATGTATCGAATCTTGTGGTGAAAGTGTACCACCTCTGCAGAGTGTCAAACTATTCGAATAGCCACGTCCGCGGTTATGGACAGTTGGAATGGCCATACTGTTTCGTTGTCAGATGTTTTCTAAATAACTTGAAAGGAATGATGAACTTTGACTTGACCACAACAAGGTTGTGTTGATGATAATAGCTTCCCAACTTAAGTGATTCTAGAATCTTACTTTATCTTTCTTTGCTTCTGAACTCAGCTTAGGTTTCAAACTTAACTTGATAGTTAACTTAGATTGATTTTAACTTAGAATTATACCCCTTGTTAGTAGTAGTTTGCGAGTACTTAAAGAGTACTCATGGATTTTGTCCCTGGCTATTATTATGGCCAGACTATGAAGGAGATTATCAAGATGATGGTCTGCCGGACGACTATGATAACTAGGACTATCTGCCTTCGTCAGCATTGCCTGTGCCTCTGAAGATGGACCCCACCGCTACGCTAATCGTTTATTTCCGCTGCTTGTTGTATTAAAGACTGGATCATGAGATCCTTATTTATGTAAAACCTTATGTATGGTTTGTAATGGATGATGTACTGTGATATCCAATCTGTTATGTCTCGCAAAAATGGGAATCCTGGGATTGCGAGGTATGGCATAACGGGCATCTGGGATTAAAAATCCGAGTGTTGATAGTAGGCGAGCCCAATTTGGACGCCCAGTCAAGTCGGCGATGGACTCCATTAGAACCGAGGAAAATTTCCCCATGCTTCGACTCGCCACCCCGACAAATGTTACTGCTGCCAAGTCGCCGCTTCGGCGAGTGGAGAAGACTAGCGGGTAGCGGGTGGAATGGAGGAGTTGGACCATCAATTCTGGTCAAACTATCCGTTGAAATTTCCAACGGTAACTTCGGCGCAATTACCGTGAGTAACAGCTACCCCGAATTTGGTGGGTGGCATTCCCATATAAGGGGAGTGATGATTCAGTTCTGCAAATCCTTCCCCGCATTCTTCATTCTCCCATATTCATTCTTCCTGTCTTCAATCTTCCTACCTTCAACCTTCCGGTTCGACCTTTCCGCACCGTGTGACTCCATGTCCTACCTGATGGCGCCTCCCAAAGGCTCATGGGGAAAATCCAAATGCACCACAGCCCAACTCAAGTCCTTCGAGGACGCCGGAGTCCTCCGCAAGGGGAACTGGCGAGTTTCCCCTCCTCCGAGACCGAGCCGAAGCCGCGAGCCGGCGAATTCATCTGCTTCCCCAGCCATCTAGAAAGGGGTCTAGGATTCCCCACCTCACTCTTCTTCCGGCGCTTCTGCGCGTATTATGCGATCAAGCCGTCGGATCTCGGCCCGCACAACATCGAGCAGCTGGCGATCTTCGTCGCCTTCTACGAGTGCTATCTCGGCTGCAGACCGTATTTTCCGCTGTGGTTGGAGCTCTTCGACGGCCGCATCGGGCGCGAGGCGTCTGGCGGCTTGATATTGGCTGCAGGCGGCATCACGTTCCAATTGAAGCCGAAGGCTAATTTCATCAAACTCCTTCTGCCAAAGAAAGCCGCTAGCGAGTGGAAGAAGAGTTGGTTCTACGTAAAAGAATCCACTCCCCTGGCGAGGTGGCACTTCCCGAGTTCGTCGCCGAGAGGAGCGAGCCTTGCCGGTTGGCACCAAAGAAGCTTCCCGAAGACTAGAGGATGGCTGTCGCGGAGATGATGTACCAGATCCAGAAGCTGAAGGACCAGGGGTTGACTTCGATCAACCTTTACAACTGCTGGCTCGGGCGGCGCCTGGTTCCGCTAGCGGCTCGGCTGCATTGGATGTACGAATATAGCGGGAAGCATGACCCCTCCCGAACCAGCAAAGAATTGTGGGAGGCCGAGGACTACAAGGCCGCCCTGAAGAAGATCACTGACACGGAGTTCACCAGCGTGTCAGCCGGGCTCGCCCCATACACTCCCGTGAAGAACGAAGCCCCCACAGTAAGTTTTCTCCCAAGTCGCTATTTCCACACCTCAATTCTCAGTCGCTGCATTTGGTGCTTACTTGTGGTGGTTCTCAGCTGTTTCAGGTGTTGGAGGGCTGGCTTCCTCCGCTCGATGAAGAGGTTCCCCAGGAGCTCAAGGAGGCCTCCGAGGGAGACTCTTCCGACAGTGATAGGGAGGAGGAGGAGGTTCCTCCCCGAGCGCCTGTCACTCGCAAGACTCGCATGCAGAAACAATGCGAGTTCGAGGCAAGTCGCAGCCTTGATGAACACGAAGGAGGCGACGAGGTCGCGCAGGAGCACACATCCCAGCGTACGGCCACACCATCAAAGCCGCGCGCAAGCTCAAGTCACCAGCGAAGAAGCCAATGTCGCCGGCCAAGTCGGCGGTGGTGTTCGAGTCAGGTAACAACTCTGACGATGAAGACTCCCCCAAAATCTCGCGCAAAGCTCCGGTGGGTGCGATCCCGACAAAGGGGTTGGAGGGAAAGGACACCGAGGCGACAGTAGAGGTTCCCCTGGCGGTGATCGTGCCAACGGTTTCGGGGGTCCCGAGTCAGGAAGCGATTGAGGCGGCGGCGTCTAAGTCGCCGCAGCCATCGAGAGCGGCCGCGTCTTTGGAGGCGGAAATTCCGGCGACCGCGGCTTCGTCGTCGAGGAAGCCTGCGGTGTCGTGGGCTTCAGACGTCTTTGAGAAGGGGCTCACTCGCAAGCTGGGTCCAGAATTGGATAAGCCTACCCACATCAGCACCGGGCTGCGTGTTCTCCCGGTTGCTAAGTAAGTATTGGTTCTTCATTCCGACTCGCCTCTTGTTTTGTATAGTTGTTATATTGATTGTGGAAATTCGGGCAGATCTGGAGCCAAGAAGATTGGCCGTCCTTTGGCGGCAAAGATTCCGCCGGCCGCCACCACAGGAGAGGACGGCCTCCCTAAGAAGAGAAAACCCGCCGGAGATGTGGCGACCGCGGAAGGCGCGAAGAAGCAGGGGGGGTGCCGATGACGCCACAGCCTTGGACGGCGCCGCGGAGCCCGACTTTGCGGCAGTTGCCGAAGAAGTGGTGGCGGCGCGATCAGAGCCAGTCTTGGTTGCGGCTGCGTCGGAGGCGCCGGCCCCGACAACCAGTGCCCCCGCTAGAGCGTCGGCGATGTTCCCGCGCTTCATGGCTAGGGGGTTTCCAGGCGTGGTGGACACCCAGTCTCCACAGAGTCCGGAGATCGTGGATGCGGATATTGGGTACCGTCGTGGGCGCACTTCCTTCACGATCCCGTCGACTGACGCCGGAGAACTCCACAGGATGCTTGGCGCCGCTATTCAGGTATGTCCAGTCCCCGAGTTCTTAGTCGCTGAATTTCAGCGGCTAGGAACTGAACTTCTTTCTACTCTCCAGTCCTCGAGTTCTTAGTCGCTGAATTTTAGCGGCTAGGAATTGAACTTTTTCCTACTCTCCAGTCCCCGAGTTCTTAGTCGCTGAATTTCAGCGGCTAGGAACTGGATGTTGATTTTGGTAAGTGCTGAGTTGTGTTGTTTGTTTGCAGGGTTTGCAAAGGGAATCGACCGATCGGCAGGCCGCAAGGGAGCACTTGGAGCGGGATCTGCGCGAAGCGCAGGAGGCGAACCAGCGGCTTTAGGAAACTATTGGTAAGAATCTGCCTTTCTTTCCTTTCCTCTGTCACGTGTGAACTGTTGGTGTATGGCACGCTGATGGTTTCTCTTTCAGATGGTCTCCCGGCTGCAATTTCCAAGGCCCGTGAAGGGTATGTTCCAGTCGCGAGCTGGACGCGGAGAATGGGCGAATTGCCTCGCTGATCCAAGGCTTGGAGGAGGCGAGAGCGGCCTCAGTTTCTTCGGAGGACCGAGCGAAGGCTGTTGTCACTGCGGCTGAGGAGGAACGCAAGGCCGCGGATTCGAGCATCGTGGGGCTGCACAATGATCAAGCCGCCTTGGAGAAGCATGTCACGGAGAACTGCTGCAAACTCCTTGGTGAGTCTCCGTCTTTGCCTGACTTGTTTGGCGAGTCCCTGATTGGGGAGGTCCGTAGTTTCACTGACGTCTGATTTTGCAGTTGTGATAGGCCAAAGCGACCCGGTGATTCAGACCTTCAACGCTTCGCAGTGCGTGACTGCCATGGTGAACGCGGCCACGGCTTCGGCGTTATGTGTCCAAGCGGTTCTTCAAGGCATGTCCCTCGCCGCGGTTATTCCTGGGGGGCTTACGGAGGTGTGGTGCTATCTGGAGGAGGCGCCTATCGTTGTGGAGTGGATGGCACGCTCGGCGTTTAGTCGTGGGGACACCACGACATTGAGCTTGGGTCTCGCCCACTTCCCCGACGACTTCGACCTTGACGACGTGACGAGTGGCTACGCATCGGTGACCGGCACGATGGAGATGTCAGAGGTACTGAAGCTGACTGCGAAGGCCGCCCCTTATGCCGATCGGGTCCTGGCTATGGGAGATCTTCTGCCATACCAGGAGACGGTGTTGGCGCCTGGCGACCCCGAGCCGGAGCATCGCGATATGAAGTCGGAGCAGCCCTTTCGGTCGGCGTTGTCGAAGTCGCTAACGACGTACCCGACGAACCCGTGGCGGCCTTTTGTTCGTGTCAAGGGGGGTGGTGGTGCTTCTTCATCAGGACCTGTGGAATAAACAATGTAGTTGGGCAGTTTGTGATGTATTCCAAGTGGCGACTGCTGTAATGTGTTTTGTAATATATGCCAAGGGGAGTCAATCGACTCGTATTGCGACCAGGATTGTGTGGTGTGTTTATTTTTGATTGAGCGAGTCCCTGAGCGCGTCTGCCCTTTAATGGGGTATAACTCGATTGTATACTTTTGTGTTTTGTTTTTGTTGTGCATTGTTTTATCTCTCGCGTCTTCTGAGTGGCGAGTCCCCGAGCGCGAGTGGGATTATTTTGTAGGCGAGTCCCCGAGCATGGTGCTCAACCATATTGGTCGCGTTCCTGTTGTAGGTTGTTAATGCGTTGTTTGTAACGCGTATCCTCCCTTGGCCCGGAGAGCCAGTCGCTTGGCGAGTCCAAGGCAGCTCTCTTACTTGGTGTGTTCCCGAGCCGCGTGGGGGTTCCCGTTTTGCAAAGTCCCCGTGCATGGCACTTAACCGTTCAAGTCGCTTTGCACGAGGTTGGGAGGGGCAGGTCGCTGTGAGAAGCGTATACCGGTTGTCTTGGCCCGGTGGGCCAGTCGGGCTAGGCGACTCCAATGGCACCTCCGGGTTGGCGTTTTCGTGGACGACCCAAGGCCCGAATATTTCCGGTGCCCTTGTGCCGCACTACTTAGCCGTGCCGGTCGCTTGACCAAAGATTGACTTCCGTGAGTAGCATATTGCTAATATGTACGAGTGCGAGTGGCACAAGCATATGGCGAGTAGACACAATTTGTGTGATCCAAATGAATTTCGTTATATATGCCAGCTGAGTACAATTTGAGGTTCTATGTATAGAACTTTCTAAGGAGGTTTACATTCCATGGCCTCCCGACCTCGAGCTGGACGTCACCCCGTATGTCGATGAGGTAGTAGGCGTCATTGCCGAGGACTCGTCCTATGGCGAATGGCCCCTCCCATGGGGAGAGAGTTTGTGCATGCCTTTCTTGTCTTGGGCCAGTCGTAGGACCAGGTCGCCTTCCTAGAAGGTGCGAGTCCGTACTCGGCGGCTGGGGTAGCGGCGGAGTCCTTGCTGGTAGATGGTGGTGCGAGAGGGAGCCAGGTCGCGTACCTCGTCGAGTTGATCGATGCTGTCTTGGCGGGCGACCTCGTTGGTCGCCTCGACGTAGTTGGCGACTCGAGGTGAATCGTGTTCTAGGTCAGTTGGCATTACGGCCTCGGCGCCGTACACCATGAAGAAGGGTGTGAACCCGGTGGAGCGATTGACGAAAGTGCGGACCCCCCATGTTACGGAGGGGAGCTCGTCGACCCAGCATCCTGGGGTGCACTCGAGGGGCACCTAGAGTCGCATCTTGAGCCCATGGAGGACGCTCTGGTTGGCGCATTCTGCTTGGCCGTTCGACTCCGGGTGGGCGACTGAAGCGAGGTCGAGTCGTACGCCATGTTCTTCATAGAATTCCGCCATGGCCCCCTTGGCGAAGTTTGTGTCGTTGTCTGTTATGATGCTGTGCGGGTAGCCGTATCGATAAATGATCTCATGTAAGAACTTGGTGGCTGTCTTGCCTGTCACACTTTTTTATTAGCTTGGCCTCGACCCATTTGGTGAACTTGTCGACCGCGACCAGGAGATGGGTGAAGCCAGATGGGGCCTTCTTGAACGGGCCTACCATGTCCATGCCCCATACGGCGAATGGCCATGTAATGGGGATGGTCTTGAGTGCTGAACTAGGGAGGTGCATCTGGTGGGCGTACTTCTGGCAGCCGACGCATCGCTGGACGATGTTGGTGGCGTCGGCGTGTGCGGTGAGCCAGTAGAAACCGTGCCGCATGGCCTTGGCGACTAGCGACTTGGCGCCGGCGTGATGGCCGCAGTCGTCGACATGAATGTCCTGGAGGATCTTGCGGCCTTCTTCTGGTTGTACGCAGCGCTGGAACACGCCAGTCACGCTGCGTCTGTGGAGCTCGCCGTTGATGATGACGAAGGATTTGCAGCAGCGCACGATCATTCGCGCCTCAGTCTCGTTGCTTGGTAGGATCTTGTGCTCTAGGAAGGCGACGTATGGTGATGTCCAGTCGCTAGGCTCCACAACCATGGCGACTAGGGCCGACTCTGGTTGTAGCGGTATCCCGACGTCGATCTCCTTTGGTGGGCTGACCAAAGGTTTGTGGATGATGTCGAGGAAGACACCTGTTGGTGGCGCTTGTCGGGCCGACCCGATGCGAGAAAGGGCGTCTGCCTCCTCGTTCTTGCGTCTGTCAATCCACTCGACGAAATAGCCGTCAAAGTGCCCTCCCAGCTGGTCTACCGCTTGGCGGTACGCGATCATTGTTGGAGAGACGGCGTCGCATGTCCCGGCGACCTGGCTGGCGACTAGGTCGGAGTTGCCATAGCATCGTAAGCGGTTGACGTTCATCTCCTTAGCGGCTCTCATGCCGTGAAGGAGGGCCTCGTATTCTGCCATGTTGTTGGTGCAGGGCTTGAAGTTGAGGTGGAGCACGTAGCAGAACTTGTCTCCTTTGGGAGAGGTCAGAATGACCCCTGCCCCTGCGTCGTCGGCGTTCTTGGAGCCGTCAAAATGGAGCGACCAATAGTGGAGGTACGAGAGCTTCTCCGGCTGCTGTGCTTCTTCCCAATCTGCGAGGAAATCAGCTAGGGCTTGTGACTTGATCACTTTGCAGGGCTCGTATTTGATGTTGTGGACGCCGATTTCGATGGCCCACTTGGCGACTCTCTCGGTCGCCTCGCGGTTGCGTATTATGTCCTGCAGAGGTGCGGAGGAGACCACCATGATCGGGTGCTCCTGGAAATAGTGTGGGAGTCGCCGCTGAGCTCGGAATACCGCGTACACCAGTTTCTGGTACTATGGGTAGCGCTATCGTGAATCTGTCAGGACTTCACTGATGTAGTAGACAGGGCGTTGTATGAGGCGCTCCTTTCC
This sequence comes from Avena insularis, assembly GCA_023614405.1. Taxonomy (NCBI): domain Eukaryota; kingdom Viridiplantae; phylum Streptophyta; class Magnoliopsida; order Poales; family Poaceae; genus Avena; species Avena insularis. Next base: position 255,037,762 of record CM042690.1, on the reverse strand, counting down.
CTCCTCCGGTTGTTCGACGACCATCACGGCGCGACGAGTGAGGCGAGCGGAGGACGTGAAGCGAGCATTGGCTCTTTGTCGAGTGGAGCGGCGAGGAGTGGAGCCACGGGTAGCACTTCTTTGAGCGCTTTGAGTGCATCGTCGGCCTCCGCGTCCCATTGGAACGTGGGGTTCTTGCACATCAGGCGGTAGAGGGGCATTGCCTTCTTGCCTAGTCGGGGGATGAAGCGACTGAGGGCCGCGACTCGCCCTGCCAACTTCTGGACGTCGCGCAGGCACTCGGGTTTCCCGAGTCACGCGATGGTGTCGATCTTGGTGGGGTTGGCTTTGATGCCTCGCTTGGAGACCACATATCCCAGGAGCTGTCCGGTGGGGACGCCGAAGGTGCATTTTCCGGGGTTCAGCTTGATGTTGTACCTCCGCAGGTTTGCGAAGGTTTCGGCCAGGTCGTTGAGCAGATCGTCCTGGCGGGTGGATTTTACCACCACGTCGTCGATGTAGACGTGAATGTTGTGGCCAATTTGGCTCGCTAGGCACTCCTGCATGCATCTCTGGTATGTGGCGCCGGCGTTCTTGAGGCCGAACGTCATGGCCGTGTAGCAGAAGGCGCCGAATAGCGTGATGAACGCCGTCATCTCCTCATCCTCGACCGCCATCTTGATCTGGTTATAACCAGAGTAAGCATCGAGGAAGCACATCAACTCCGATCCCGCGGTCGAGTCGATGATCTGATCGATGCATGGTAGGACGAACTCCTCCTTTGGGCAGGCGCTGTTGAGGTTGGTGTAGTCGATACACATTCTCCATGTGTTGTTCTTTTTTAGAACCAGGACTGGGTTTGCCAGCCACTTGGAGTATTTGATTGGCCGAATGAAGCCTGCGGCTAGCAGGCGCTGTACTTCTTCGGCGATTGCTCGACGACGCTCTCCACTGAAGGGCCGTAGCGACTGCTTTACTGGTCGCACTTTGGGGTCGGTGTTGAGTTTGTGCTCAGCGAGTTCCCTCGGGACACCTGGCATGTCAGATGGCTTCCATGCGAAGATGTCGCGGTTCTCACGGAGGAACCCGATGAGCGCGCTTTCCTATGCGGGGCTCATGTGCGCCCCGATGGTGACCGTCTGGCTGGAGTCGCCTGGGACGAGCTCGACGGTGCGGGTGTGGGTGGTCGCCTCGAACATGGAGTTCGTGGCGGTTGGTTTCTTCAGGATGGTGGGGTCGTCCTTGTTGATGTTGTCCGCGTATTTAGCGAGCTCCTCCGCGTGGTCGGTCTCTGCAGCGATGATGGCGTCGGCGAGCTCGGCTCCTTTGTCCTCGCATTCCACGGCCATGTCGGGGTCGCCGTGGACGGTGATGATGCCGCAGCCCAGGAGCTTCATCATGTTATGCAGCGTGGTGGGGTCGCCATGAATTTGGCAAACGTCTGGCGTCCCAGCACACAGTGGTAGGGGCTGCGGAAGTTCACCAGCTCGAACTCGATTTGCTCGGTGCGGTAGTTCGCCGGTGTGTTGAAGGTGCCGGGTAGCGTCACTTTTCCGATCGGGTATGCCTTCCAACCGGGGACGATACCGTGGAAGGTTGTTAGGGTCGGCTGGATTGCTGACTCTGGGAGCTGTAGCCTCTTGGAAGTGTCCAGGTACATGATGTTGATGGAGCTCCCGCCGTCCATCAATGTCTTGGGTAGCGATGTCGGCCACTTTGGGCACGACTACCGACGACTTCATACAGGTACTCGATTCTGGGGGAATGGTCCTGGCGACTCCAAGTGATACTCTGCTCGGACCAGTTGAGGAAGCGTGGGATGTCGACCTGTGTCACCGCATTGACGGCGACCGCATGGGCGAGCACCTTCCTATCGCGCTTGGTGCCGAGTCCGGTGATGGTGTGTAGCGAGCCGAGGGCGTTGACGAAGCCGCCAGCGTTCCCGTTGTCCCGGGGTGGGTTGTTGTTGGGATCCTCCCTTGCTCGCCTCGCCTTTTCAATCTCTTTGAGAGAGTGGCAATCCGCGGTGGTGCGGGTGGCGGGTTTTCCCTCCCTGCTATGGTAGATGCAGGGTTGATTGAGCAGGGCAGCGGGGTCGAATTTTGGCCTCGCTATATTGTTGGAGCGGTAGTTTCCTCCGTCGTGGCGGTAGCTCTTGGGGTCGTGCTGGCCGTAGCCGGCGTTGGCGACGAAGTCGACTCGCCCGTCTGTGTGGCGCTTGCCGGTGATGCGGGTGTTGCTGTAGCGCATGTCGCGTAGGCGCCCACTATCGTGGATGTTGGTTCGACGTCTTCCTCCCGACTCGTCGTCAGAGTCTTGGTTGGGGTCCTCCTCCGCGTAGCACTTGGCGATCTCGAGGAGGTCGGGGATGTTGTCGAGCGTCCGGTAGACCCTCTTGATCTTAGCGACCAGGGGTTCGTACCGGCACGCGTTCTTGAAGCAATGTATCGCCATATCTGGGTGGATGCCGGAGGCATTGATCCATAGTTCTTGCCATCTTTGAATCCAGCGGCGAGTTGACTCGCGTTGTCCCTGTATGCATCGCTCCAGGTCTTCTATGGTGGTGGCGCGGGTGTAGGAGCCCTCGAAGTGTCTGATGAAGGCGTCCCGCATTTCTTCCCAGGAATCGATGCTGTCGGCGGGGAGGGTGTTGATCCATTGCCGAGTCGCACCCTCCATCATCAGGGGAAGGTAGCGAGCGACGAGCAGGTCGGTGTGGCCGGCGATTCCCATTGCCATGAGGTATGTGTCCAGCCAGACAGCGGGATCGTACGTCGGATCGTACTTTTCGATCTCCTTGGGAGCCTTGAAGTTGGCGGGGTATTTTTCCCTACGGATCATGGGCCTGAAGCATTGCGGTCCGACTCGACTGAGCGAGCCTCTTGGTTCCGGGTCGCCGTGGTTGGTGAGGGTGTGCCTCAAGTCGTTGGGTTGACGCGCCCGCCACGCCTGGTTGTTGATGATGTTCGTTCGGGCATCAATGGGCTGCCCGTTGGCGGCGACCGTGTTATTCGCCGGTCGCGGCTCGTTGGTGGACAACGCGGGGTTGGTGGCCCATGGTTGGTTCGCCAGGGGCTGCGGTGGAGGGCAGGTCACTGCGTTGGTGACGGTGGGGTGGCCGCTTGATGCCGCCCTGCTTGCTGAGGAGCGGGAATACATCCGTCCCCGTGGGTCGACTCCCGCAGCTTGTTACTCGATGGCCCTGGCGAGTAGGGCCTTGGCATACTGGATCTGCAGCGCGCTGTCACCTTGGACGTCGAGGTTGGTGACCACGGCATCGGCCGCGATGACATTGTCCATCGGGGTGGAGTAGAGTGGTAGTCCGTTGGCGTCACGGGCTTGAGGCGAGATGATGATCCGCAGTTGGTCCGACGGGGGCGCGTGACCAATGGGTGGTGGAGGGGCTCCGGTCGTCGGTGCGCCGGGTGGTGGTCTCGCGGGGTTGCTTCCGCTTGGCGGCGCGTTCTCGCGGTATTCGCGCTCGACCGCGCGTGCAGGGTCGCTTTCGTCGTTGAAGTTCAGGACACGGCCCTGGACGTTGGAGTTTTGGTGGGTCCTGATGCGGCGCTGATGATAGAGCGATAACTCCCGCGCTGTTTCCCGCTCAAGGCGGTATTTCTCGCGCTCGGCGAGTTTGTTGCGTTGTGCATCCGCGAGTCGTAGGCGGGATTCCTCCACCTCTGTGGCCATAGCAGTCGGCGAGATAGGCATGGAGAACGGATCTGGCGGGGCGGCCGTGCTGCCCGCCATGTAGATCGCGTTAAAGCGATTGGATCTGACGCGGAAGTCTTCAGGCGACTCCAAGCCGGAATCGGAATCAAAGATCCCGAGGATGGAAGGGTCCTCGAAATCCTCCGAGTTGGAGACTCGCGTGATGGAGTCCTCTCGTGATGCGGCGGTGATAGATCCGTCGACCGAGGCAGGGGTCGCGGAGTCGACGTCGTCGTTTAGGGCCTCGTCATTGGTGGCGGCGTTGGTCTCGGCTGCGTCGCTAGCAGCCGAGTCGTACTCGGTGACGAGGCTCCTGATGGAACGGACCTGCTCCTCCGAGAGTAGATCGCGGTGCGGCGGGGATCCACCGATGATCACCATTGCAGCTGGGTCGACCGCGCCAGTGAAGCCGACAAAGAGGTTGATGGAGCCGACCGACATCACCGCGCCGTGAGTGACCGGGCGTGACGCCGGGATGTAGCTGCTGGGCAGGATCTGTAAGATCCCACCGATGGCGATCATGCGGCCGGTGGCGAGCGGCCGATCGATCAGCGAGTAGGGTCTCGCCGCAGAACTCAGGCCAGTCCCGCTATGCCCCACGGTGGGCGCCACTGTCGTGGAAATGGCCACGACAGTCGTTGCTACTGGTAGCGATTGATTGTAATGTGAGGAAGAGTTGGCGGCCATCTGCGGTGCGAGATGGGGGCGGATGCACATGGTTTACCCAGGTTCGGCCCCCCAGAGGGTAAAGACCTACTTCTGCTAGATTGGATTAATGGAGAGCGAGTTACAAGGATGGCGAGCTCGGCGTCTAAGCAGCGAGTCGCTCGAGGGTGTGTGTGATGGAACGTAAGTCCTTAGGATACCCTAGGAAGGTTTATATAGGAGTCACCTCGCTAGGATTTACAAGGTACAACCGAGCCAGATATGAACTCGGAGGCTTTTTGACCTAATCCGACTGGGCTTCAGATACGCTTCTGGGCCTTCAGTTTCTAGTCGCCAGGCTTCTCCTTCAGTCGTAGTCCAGTCGCCGTCCTTCAGGCCCACTCACAGGCCCTTCGGCCCAATCGGAACATCCTGCTGGGCATACCCCCTTTGGCATATCCCCATCACTACACATGGACTAAGAGCAACTCTAATGATACACATAAACGTATAAATTGTAAAACGCATTTATAATCCACTAAAAACTGATTTTACGGTCTGAACGTAGCCGAAAATATTAAACACTATAAATCGGAACTGTATTCGTGGGACCCACCACTTTTTTCTTATCCCCTGCTTTCTTCTTCCTCCTGCCCGTCCACCTACGCGCGAGCGCGCCCCTCGCCAACCGCCTGCCCCGCCCCGGCCACTCCCGCACCCCCCCCCGCCGGCGCCAGCCCGGCCACCGTCTGGCCACATCCTAGCCACCCTGTGTTTTTCGCCTCCTGGCCGCGCGAGGTCTCGTCCCTGGCTGCGCGAGCGCCCGCCCCTGGCTACAGCGACCGGAAATTGGTACAACGACCTGCAGCGCTTGCCCCTCGTCGGAAATGGCCCGTCTCGAGCCAATTTGCTAAAAATTGGTACAGACATGGCCGGAATCGAAACGGGTTGACGATATTTGCGACCGGCGGTGTACGATTTTGTGAAAAAGTAGTGAGGATTTTACGGTTGAAGGAACAATTTACGGACGGCGGTGAAGAAAGTAAAGGTTTAGACATGTAACCTCCCATCGGAGCGCTACATGTACCGGCCACGGGATCGTGTTCTCAGCCACTGTAAAATAATTTACAGGCCGGGTCATTTTACAGGCTTCCCTATCTCGACCGACGGCTCACAAAACTGCATTGTCGCCAGATTTTTACAGTTTTGACCGAGTTGCTCTAACATGACCGCCAACGAGAAGTTTGGGCCTCCAACACAGCTATGGCAAGTTGATGTACCAAGGTGTATCTCGAGACAAGTTAATGTGTCGCCCATACATTTTAGTAAAAGAACAATAAAACTAGGGGTAGTGATTGCCGAAGAAAGTTTTATAATTCAGATATCCATCATCCCATCTCCCTCTTAAAACAAGCTTCTACCCAACTTTATAAATAAAGCAGAACATCCATACAAGATCCAAACCATCAGTCAAACAACACGACAAAGTACGAAATGTTGGGGCGACAACACAAGGACACCCAAGACAATAAGAACCAAAGCTAACGAAGGAAACAAAGTAAAGCGATACAACTCCCAAAGGGAACCCAACTCAGCGACTGGACGGTGTAGGTAAGCGGCGTGGTGCCACTATAAGGAGCTCCATCCTCTCGTCCAGCTGCGCCCTATCCCGATGTCTACACAATGGATACCACTGATGTATCGAGGTCGTAAGACGGCACCCGCTGATTTGCCAGCTCCGGAACAGTGGGCTCCTTCCCGTTCGTCCCAGCTCTGGCCTTCGCAATATGAGCATTGGACCAGGAAGGGATTGGGGGTAGGCTTGGGGCGACGAGAGGAGCAGGTCTTGAAGCCAGCTAGAGGGGTGTCGTTGAGGACCTGAGATGGCTCCTCAGCACGCGGAGTCAGGGTCGGAGGAACGAGAGCAAGGACCTTAGGGACGAGGTGGGGAAAGAGCCTCGGAGAAGAGCGTAGCAAACCACTCCAGGAGAGCGCTGGGACACCAGTGGAGCCACCTCCGTTCCCATGCTCCCGGAATCTGCCAGCTCGATAGTCCTAGGGTCAGTGTGAAGCACGGGCATGACCATCCTATCGAGCTAGAGGGTCTCTAGGTTCCCGCACATTTTAGACTCGTATTGAGAGAGACCAATCGGGACCAGTGCCAGTGGGTCGGGGTGAAGACAGTGTGGGACGTTCACGGGCAGGAGCTTGGCAGGTGCACTCCAGGAGGGTGACACCACCAAGCTGGTGTGGGCCAGCGAAGATGCCAAGCCTAGTGTCACGTTGCGGGTGTCTCGTCTAAGCACCAAGGTGTCTTCGCCCCGACCTGGTAGATATCTATCATACCATCTCTTTAAGAACCAAGGTTTCTCATCTTGAATGACCTGGTGATCATCCCCTTTTTTGTATGTTACATTGGCTTAGTTCTTGCGGTACATGGATGAAAAACTGAGGTATGCTAACTAGAGAGGGTGTAGATTATAAAATTTGATGCAACAAGAAAACTTATGAGGTCTTAGAACAAAGCAATGGTAAATTGAAGATGCAAATAATAAAGAGCTAGATAGGAAGACACCGGTTGTATGATAAAGTCCAATTTGTTGGCAAAACTCCATCTCTTCATTGGAGAGGCTAGGCACACGTGCTTCGAGTCACCTAGACTTTATCATCTTGTACTTGAGATAATTTTATGAAGAACTCATCCAGCCACTCATGGTAATTTTTGAAATGATCCCCAAACCTTGACAAACATCTTGAGGTACATCCACAAGATGGGAACTCTAAATTGGTGCATAACTATCTAGAAATGGTTAAATCTCCAAGATTAAAAGATCAAAATCTCTAGCCTTGAAGATGCTCTTGCTTATGCTCAACTAAGTTTAACCACAGTCACCAAGATTTCCCCTCTTAAGATAGGGACTGAAAAACAAGAGGATGCTTTCAGACAAAATGTAACTGTGTAGATCTATTTTCTCAAAGTCCAACTGGAGGCCAAAGGAGTCAGGGTCCTTATATAGGCAACAAATAGAAAATATATGTTGTTAAAAGATTCTCTTATCGGTTGCACCGACCTCAAAACCGGTCATACCAAGATTCCAAACAACAACCAAATTTCTAAAAACAAGGGACACATCAGGAAGATGCTTCACTCAAAGTCTATAGCTCTAGAAGGATCACACTCATATTGGGAATAATAAGTGCTCCAATAGACAGCTCGGCACCACTTCATGGTGATGATGAGTTCAAACTCGATGCCGCTGAGATTTCAAAAGCACTGTGATATGGGTTCCCTCGTGGGATTAACCCTTGGGGTGGTGGCCCAATCTTCATGGATTTGAGGCGGGGAGTGAGGGAAAACCCGATGAACATGATGAACTAAACTCTAATGCAAGGTAAAGATACAAACATACGCAAACACACACACTTCGGTTGTCCATGTTGGCCTAAATCACCAACCCAATAGAATCCTTGTAGAAGAGACCGCTAGGTAGAGATCCACAAAGGAAAGATTGAATCCGGAGCCGCTAGAATCCACTTGCTAAGAGATTGCTATCGATAGAGACCCAAAAGGAGAGATCAACCCAATAGAGATCACAAGGTAAAAAGGGCGCTCATACGGCGAGGGTCTTGTACAACCTAGGTCTTGATTTAGATCCTAGAGAGGTTCCCCCTATGGGAAGATGGAGGCTAAAGCCAAATCAACTCAATGTTCATTCTCTAGCTAGATCTGAGTCATAAGGGGCTATTTATAGTACTGGGGGCGAAGGGAGTAGGTAGGAGGAATATTCCATGGTATCAAACCCAAAACAATGCACAGACTGGTATTTTCGGCCATAAGTTCGGGCGGGCCGGGATCTAGGCTGGATTGGTAGGCTGGGGCCGAACGGATCGGCGGTCACCGACTTGGTGAACTGCAAGCATTTTCGGTAGGGCTCCAGAATGGTCAGCGATTGCCAGATGGTTCGGCAGGAAGGTCGGCAGGCCGGGCTGGTTCGTTGGTGGGGCTGGCAGGCCGGGCCTAGCACCGAAAATTCTCTTTTGTTTCTTTTACATGCTTCTTGCTTGGTGTATTGGTTCTTGGGGTATCCTTGTCTTCTCCTCCTGGCATCTTGGTCATAGGCATGTTCATACCATCGGCACTCGTCTCAAGTAGGATCCCATTCAAGTGATGATCAATGGAAGACAAGTGATCGAATGAGTTCACCTTAGTAGGAGTGGTTGGTGTGACATGATGTGGACCAAAGGTGGATGCCATGTGTTGGGCTACATCATCTCCCCCCACTTGAAAACGAGTCAACCTTGACGATATTCTTTCATCATGCAAGGAGAGAGATGTGCCCTTGGTCTTGAGCTTGTTCGCGGTCGGATCTCCGGTGTTGAAGCCTTGAGCCAAGTTGTAGAAGAGCTTGTCGTTGTGCTTGTCTTCAAGTTGCGATTGGAGGTCTTGTAGTATGTTCCTTGGAGGTGGTGGTCTATCTTGGGTACCTTGCAACCGGCTTTGAGGAATGAAGTAGACTAGTAGTGATGGTCGATTAGAGGCATGTCTACAATGTAAGATAATAGCCCCGCTGTCGATGGCGGGAATTACAAACATCTTGGATGTTAATGAGGAGGATCGACGACCCTATTGCTAACAACATAACATCTGGAAGGGAGTAGGATAGGAATGTAGGATGCAATGGTGGAGCATAGGAAGTAGGCCTTGGTTGTCAAGCAGGGGATCTAGTTGGGTTTGCTCAATGAAGATGGCAGGGATGAGGAGCAAGTAGAGAAAGGAAAGTCCGGTGGAGGGGGCATTATATGGTAGGAGGGAACACTACAAAAAAGAGGAAGTGGTCATTTTCTCTTGTTTGTAAATGAAAATACTACTCCGACCTTATATTCCTTTTTGAGGCAAGATATTTACATATAAGTAGATTATCAAAGTATTATCTTGAAAACTATATGTCAATATTCTAAAAGATCCATGTTCCGGATCTAGGATTTCGATAAATACAACATTCATTTCTGAAAAGATGGCCCATCATTTTCCCCGAAAGTAAACAATGCAATGTTTTACCGAGTTTGGAGAAAGAACCATTAACATCTACTATATCAACTCAATATCTTAGATACATCATCGAGTATATTTTCATACTATATCTATCTAGTAGTGTTGTAGTTGTTAACTATTTTTCTGTAAACTTATTTATAGTTCTTCAGTAAAGGAGAGACTATTTTAATGAAGTGAGCCTAGCTTAACTGGTTGGGGGGTGGATGTACGAACCCAACACCTGGGTTCAAATCCTCACGGATGCGAATTTAGGTTCCTATTTATACTTGAGGACCAGGCTATCCTGGTACTCATGCAATTTATCCCGAGAACCAGGCTTGGTGCTTAACCAAGTTTAAAAATCCTGGTACTCATGCTTAATGGCTGTGTGCATCCCTAGTTGGTGCAGAGGTTGGGGAAGTGAAATCCTCCCTCCTAATTTTAGAGATAAAATTCGCAACGTACGCAAGTTGATCGGTTGATAATGACGTGTAGTATGTAGCAGGAGGAAAATGGAGGAAAATGAAGGTGCGCGAAGAGCTGGAAATGGGGCGGAGGCGGAGGTTCACCCTGGCGCCGGGCGCCCTAGGGCTGCCGACTACCTCTCCCACGACACCATATAGGTCGCTGGAGGGGGCCTATTATGGCTCTTGGTTCCTTTGCCTAGGATCTGACTCGAAGGACGATGGAGCTGGCCTGGCGGATAGGGTAGCTCTCGATGCCCTAGAAGATGAGTCCGACGATCTTGGTTGGAATATGGTTGCTCGTCGGCAGCGGCGTACAGATACTGAGATCCGCCAAGAGTTTTGGGAGGAGATCGACTTTTCGACGCCGGTGTCTAGGTTTTGGGAGAAGGAGGCAGGTGCTTCGCGGGGATTGATCTCGCCGGAGCTGGATGAGCGCAGGAGGTCATCGTCTCTACCTCGACCTTCCTTTCGCCGCGGGGCATCGGCCTCTCCGCTGGGCTATGCACTCACCCGTCCTAGGGTTAAACCGTGGAAGGGGCCATTGCCGTCACAGAGGGTTTCAGCGCCGCCCATGCTTGGAAGTTTCTTGGCGGTGGCGGTTGAGTTGGCGCCTCCGGCATTATCGGTGGATCTAGGGCCAGAACCGACTCGGTCTGAGTCTAACTCCTCTTCGGCTGATGTGTCAAGCCTGGTGGGGCCCACTGTCGTGGAATTAGGGGAGTACTCCTGGGTGGCAATGGCTCGAGTCCTTGGAAACGTTTGGATTTCTGAACCCTGCCTCCGAACAGATCACTATCCGTCTTGCTCCTAGCCTTCATCACTGACTGAGATGCAGGAGACTGGGACCACCACCCAGCCAATGCTCTCGTCGATGTTCTCTATTGTGAGGTCGAGGCTTGACCATTCTTTCACAGCCATTGTCGCCTCACCTCGGATGGCGAATCAAAACCCTAGAGGGCCTCCTGCCTCTATGGTGCCTAGCCAGGCTCCATCGCCCCATGGACCTTCCGGGTCACCGCCTCCACGTGGTCCAGCTGCTGCACCTCCTCTAGTGTCGCCGCCTCGTGGCCCAGCCCCTATACACGGGTCACTGATGGGGCCACCATGGATGCCGCCACTACAAGGTAGGCCGGCGTCATTGATGCCAGGGGTGGCGCTACTGACCTACTACCCTGGTCCTCCTGCACAGATGCCTCTTCAGCCCCCCTACCATGGACCAATGTCAATGCTAGGGTTCAATGGCTTCAATGGGGGTCAGCAAGGTGGAGTGCAGGTGCCGCAGGTTGCTGGGATGTCTGGGGTTGTGCCGTTTGTTGTTGGTGCTGGGTAGCTGCGGATGTCCCGAAGAGGAAAAAGAAGAAGAAACCATAGCCGCCTCAGGTGAACCAGTAGATGGCTGCTCCTTAGTTTCATCATCAACAACCAAATCCGGTCTAGGGTGGGTATCCAAAGATGCATGGTCAAGTTCCTTTCAACCCACCTTTTCAGCCACAGGGTCAGCAGATGCAGTATCCGTATATCCATCAGGGTCAGCACCATGTTTAGAGCAGTATTCCCCCTCCTGCTTTGGTGGTTCCACAAGTCAACTCGGCACCGGTGAACGTGGCTGGTGGCAAAAAGAATAAAAAGGTGGTGCGTTGTTGGAAGTGTGCGGTGAATTCTCATGCAACCAAAGATTGTAAGATGGTTCATTATTGCTATATTTGTGATAACTCTACACACCCGACTCTCTGTTGCCCGGTTCATAAGCAGCCAAGACTTATCACGTACATGGCTAGTATTAGCAATGACCGTTGTTTGTTCACACAGTTCCCATATAGTGTGGTTCGTGATCACTTGGCGGCAAATCAGACTCGTATTGCTTTGGTCCAGGTGTCAGGTGACTCAGTATCTGCTGATATAGTTCAGAGACAGATTGCTAGGAGGGTGTCTATTCGAGATCAGTGGAAGTGGGAAGCTTTGCCTTATGGATAGAATGCTTTCTTAGTGAGTTTTCCATCTTTTGAGGACCTTGATAGAGTGGATGGGATTCAGGTTTCGGTGCCTCTTAGTACCTCTCAACTCTCTTTTTATGTTTATAAGTCATAATACAAATGCGAGCTCAAGTAGGTATGGTCTTATGGGGACTACTTTGGATGTTGATTTGTTCTGTCTGAGGAAGTGGGGTGTGGTTCGCATTCTTGTGGCTATGTTTGACACCACAGTCTTCTTGAAAAAGCAGGATGCTCTTGTTATTTTATTCAAACAGATGTTGTGGTGAAGCTTAAAGGATATGAATTTCGCTTCCGGATGGAGCCGGATGGGTATGTTACTGAACCAAAGTTTTTTCCTTTTTTGTGGAAGAAGGATGATGGTGGCCCTGATGATGATGCCGTTGGAGGGCCTTCTGATGATGTGATGGATAATTCTGAGCCTGCTGCTGATTCATGTGTTGTGATTGGGTCCTCTTCTACATCACAGGGACCTATGAGCTTGGCGCCGTCCTCCTCTAGGCAGGCATCACAAGTGGTGATGGCGGTAACACCTTTCAACGCCAACCCTACTACACTATGAGGTATGGAGTCGGTTGCGGATTTGCCTTTGGATTCACCATTACGTGGCAGGAGCTCTTCAATTTTGCTGCGTGTGTTGCAGAGCCAGCTTTAGTAGGCTCTTCAGGATGCTTCTATGGTGGTGAGTCAGGAGAGTGCTGAAGGAAATATGCCCTGAGAGGCAATAATAAAGTTGTTATTATGTATTCCTTGTATATGATAGATGTTTATTTTACATGCTATAATTGTATTGATAGGAAACATCAATACATGTGTGTTTAATAAACAAAAAGGGTTCCTAGTCATGCCTCTCTTATAGACTAGCTTGTTGATTAACAAGATGATCAAGGTTTCCTGATCATGGACATTGGATGTTGTTAATAACAAGGTCACACCATTGGTGGAATGATGTGATGAACATTCATCTGAAGTATAGCATTACGATCAAGTCATTGTGTTTATATTGCTATAACATCATACGAAGTAATCTTTATCCTTATACCATGAGATCATGTTAATTGCTAACACCGGAAGAGTATCTTGATAACATCAAATGTCACACCGTAACAGGGTGACTATAAAGATGGGTTCGATTATGAAGGTGTTATGTTGAGGCTCATGGATCAAGAGTGGAATTTGTCAATCCAGATGACGGATAGATATACTCTGGGCCCTCTCGGTGATATCACATTAGGATAGCTTGCAAGCAAGTGATGTGATCACTAGAATGTTATATCACGGGAACGAGAAAAGAGTGCATGTCGGTAACGAGATCAAACTAGGTATGGAGATATCGATGATCGAATCTCGGACATGTAATATATCGAGACAAAGGATTTAGTTACAAGCGTTAAAGGTTCTCACGATCACGAGTCATCGTTGAATGTGTAGGAGTCGATGCGGATCTCCGTGTCCGCTGATTATTGATCGTAGAAGGGTCTCGATCATGTACGCATTATTTGCGAACCGTAGGGTGGCACACTTAAGAGTTACGGGCACCATTTTGGAGCACATATGTTTGAGACGAAAGAATTGCAAAGCGCAGGAATTGTTTCAATAGAAACGGAAATTGTTTGGTGAAATTGCGGAAGGTGGTTACGCATGTGATATTGAAATATTGCAAGGGGCTATATGTGAATGTTTGTTAATTAAAGTAATTAACAAAATTCTGAATAAATTTAATAAAAGAGTTTTATTAAATGAGAGAGCATTAAATTTGGAGAAACTTAATGCATTTAAAGTGGAGACTTTAAAAGGGAATGTGAAGAGGCATTTTAATGTGGAGGAGTTACCACCACATGAATGGGGAGGTGAGGGTCACCCCCATGCGACCATGGAGAGAGGGCACCACCTCCTCCTATAAAAGGCCACCCATTCCCTCCTTCATCCTCACACCTCCTTGTGAAGGATCTCTCTCCCCCTCTAGAATTATTCGCCCATGGTCTCGGATTAGCGAGATACATGTTCCTGGTGGCATTTAAATGCGGAAGGAGTTGCTTCGCTCACGGATCGCTGGAGCGAGGAGGTGGAGGTTGTCCGTGGCTTGAACGTGTGTGCAGTGCGGATGCTGCTGAGTTGCGGCTCGGACTTCCTCACGATCTTGAGATCGGCAAGTGCGACTACATCAACCACGAGTTCCTACTCGTTAACAAAGCTCGTTGTCTTCGAGGGTAAGTTCTCTATGGATGTATGTCCACCCATTTGCTTTGTACCTAGTAGATAGATCTTGCCGTGTAGTTCACACCGTAGGAAATTTTTTGTTTTCTATGCTGCGGACCCAACAGTGGTATCAGAGCCTGATCTATGCGTAGGTGCTTTGCGGTAGTACACATATGTTTATATGTGGCGATGATGATCATGTTATTGCATCTTCTATGTACTTTGGATATTGGTGGCATAGTGGGATGAAGCGGCCGGACCAACCTTACATGTCATCGTACATGAGACGGTTCCACGGTGACATGCAACTTGTTTTGCATAAGTGGTGGCGGTGTCATCTCTCCTACTATAGTCAATATCTGATTTACAACGAGTTGCTAATAACTTAGTTATCCTTGTTGTGGTTCATGTTCGTAGGTTAGACATGTTCTATCTCCGAAAGCCCTAAGCCACGTAAAACTTGCAATTGATAAATTAGAGGCGTCTAGTTTAGATCGTTGCTGGGCTAGTGTTTTGATATGGTATTGTTGTAAGTAGATGTCTAATAGATACTCTTACAACTCACTTAACATGTAAGTTCCATAGACCTTGGCCTTACACACAAAGGAATGATAAAGATCATACCACGATGCAAATGATAGAGATCAAATGCAAGGACCATATCATCTCACTTCACACATTAGATGTTAGCATCTTATATTGCTAGTTTGGCGCGTTTGGTAGCATTATAAGATGATCCCTCATTTAGATATCAAGATAAAATGTGTTCTTCCTTAAGTATGCATCGTTTTGTGGATCGTGTTTTGAGGCATCATGTGATGATCGGGTGTTTTCAACTCTATGCTTTCATACAACGGGTGTAAGACAGTTTTACACACGCAAATACTAAGGTTCTTACTTGACGAGCCTAGCATGTACAGACATGGCCTCGGAACATGGACCGAAAGGTTAAGCATGAGTCATATAGTTGATATGATGCCCATATAGATGCTCGCCTTTGAAGCTACACCGACTCACGTGATGATCGGACTTGGTGTAGTGGATTTGGTTCATGTAATCACCAAAAGGACACAAGGGATGTCGTTTTTGAGTGGAGTTCATTAGTAATTTGGATTAGTCGAACTCAATCTATCATAAACTTAGTCTAAATATACTTTACAAATTCTGTTGTAGATGACACCACCTGCTTTTAATTTCAATG
The DNA here is from genome assembly GCA_023614405.1 of Avena insularis. NCBI lineage: Eukaryota > Viridiplantae > Streptophyta > Magnoliopsida > Poales > Poaceae > Avena > Avena insularis. The sequence continues at coordinate 255,022,537 of CM042690.1, read as the reverse complement.
TGTTCATGGAGAAAGAGAAACTTGCTACGAATGGTAGCAACTTCACCAACTGGGCTATGAATTTGACGATTCTCCTCACTACTGCACAAAATCAATATGTGCTAGATGCGCCGCTAGGCCCCCCACCAGCTCCTGATGCCCCTGACGAAGAAAAGAACGTCTATATAACTCGTCAGGAGGACCACAACTTAGTTCATTGCGGCATACTGTATGGGCTAGAGCCAGAACTTCGAAAACATTTCGAAAATGACAATGCCTTTGATACCATGGGAGAATTGAAAATGATTTTCGATACCCATGCTGCCGTAGAGAGTTATAATGCTACAGAAAAGTTCTTTAGCTGCATGATGGAGGAAAACAGCTCCGTTAGTGAGCACGTACTCAAAAATGTGCAGGTACGCCGATAAGCTTGTGTCCTTGGGAATAACGATTCCCATTGACTTAGGCATACATCGTGTTCTCCAATCTACGCCACCTAGCTACAAGAGCTTCGTGATGAACTATAATATGCAGGGCATGAAGAAGTCTCTTCGAGCTTACATCAATGCTTAAGACTGCGAAGTGGAGATTAGGAAAGAACATCAAGTGTTGATGATCAATAGGACCACCGGTTTCAAGAAGGACAAGAAAGGCAAGCACAAGGGAAAGAAGGGTGGCAAGTCATTGCTACACTGAAAAAAACCCAAGCTGGCCCTAAGTCGACACCGAGTGCTACTATTGCAAGGGATCGCCATTGGGCATTGCCCCAAGTATTTGGCGGACAAGAAGTCCGGCAAGGCAAACAAAGGTATATGTGATATACATGTTATTGATGTGTACTTGACTAGTACTCGTAGTAGCACCTGGGTATTTGATACGGGATCGGTTGCTAATATATGTAACTCGGTTCAGGGGCTGCGGAACAAGCGACAACTAGCAAGGGACGAGGTCTCGATGCGGGTCGGCAATGGATCAAGAGTTGATGTGATCGCCGTTGGAACGCTGCCTCTCCATATGCCATCGGGATTAGTTATAAACCTAAATAATTGTTATTTGGTGCCTGCACTGAGCATGAACATTGTATCCGGATCATGTTTGATGCAAAGTGGTTATTCATTTAAGTCTGAAAACAATGGTTGTTCGATTTATATGAACAATATCTTTTATGGTCATGCACCTATGTTGAATGGTTTATTTCTGTTGGATCTCGATAGCAGTATTACACATATTCATAATGTTGATGCTAAAAGGATTAAACTTGATAATGATATATCTACATATATGTGGCACTGCCGTCTAGGTCATATTGGCGTTAAACGCATGAAGAAACTCCATTCTGATGGACTTTTGGAATCACTTGATTTTGAATCATTTGATACATGTGAGCCATGCCTTATGGGCAAGATGACTAGAACGCCGTTTTCCGGTTCAATGGAACGGGCGACAGATCTATTGGAAATCATACATACTGATGTGTGTGGACCAATGAGTATGTCGGCGCGAGGTGGATATCGTTATTTTGTTACTTTCACGGATGATTTGAGTAGATATGGGTATATCTATTTGATGAAACACAAGTCTGAAACTTTTGAAAAGTTCGAAGAATTTCAGAATGAAGTGGAAAATCATCGTAACAGAAAGATCAAATTTGTGCGGTCCAACCATGGAGGAGAGTATCCTAGTTACGAGTTTAGCACACATATAAAAGACTATGGAATAGTTTCACAACTCACGCCTGTCGGAACACCACAACGTAATGGTGTGTCAGAACGTCGTAATCGTACTTTATTGGATATGGTTCGATCTATGATGTCTCTGACTGACTTGCCACTGTCATTTTGGGGTTATGCACTGGAAACCACTACATTCACTTTAAATAGGGCACCGTCTAAATCCGTTGAAAAGACACCGTATGAATTATGGTTTGGAAACAAACCTAAGCTGTCATTTCTTAAAGTTTGGGGATGTGATGTTTATGTGAAGAAACTTCAACCGGATAAACTCGAACCCAAAGCAGAAAAATGCGTCTTCATAGGATACCCTAAGGAAACGATTGGGTATACCTTCTATCACAGATCGGAGGGCAAGGTCTTTGTTGCCAAGAATGGATCCTTTCTTGAGAAGGAGTTTCTCGCGAAAGGTGTGAGTAGTCGAAAGGTAGAACTCGAAGAGGTTATTGAACCTTCTCTTCATGAAATGGCGAGTAGCGCAGCTCCAGAAGTTGTTTCGGAATTGACTTCACCTAATGAAGAGAGAGCTAATGATATTGATCATGAAACTCTGAAAGAGGACACTACGAACCTCGCATGGTCAAGCGGGACACGTGCAGCTCTGGAATCTGTACGGCAATCCTGTTATGAATTTCATGATTGATGAAATGGATGACCCTGCAACATATGAAGAAGCGATGATGAGCCCGGATTCCAACAAATGGCTAGAAGCCATGAAATCCGAGATGGAATCCATGTACGAGAACCAAGTTTGGAACTTGGTGGACTTACCTCACGACCGAAAGGCCATTGAGAATAAATGGATTTTCAAAAGGAAAAGCGATCTTGATGGTAATGTGACCATCTATAAGGCTCGACTTGTCGCAAAAGGGGTTTCGACAAATTCAAGGAGTTGACTACGATGAGACATTCTCTCCGTAGCGATGCTTAAGTCGGTTAGGATTATGTTAGCAATTGCATATTTCGATTATGAAATATGGCGGATGGATGTCAAAAGCTGCGTTCCTCAATGGTAAGATTGAAGAAGAGTTGTATATGATACAACCTAAGGGTTTTGTCGATCCTAAGGATGCTAATAAGGTGTGCAAACTTCAGCGATCCATCTATGGACTAAAGCAAGCATCACGAAGTTGGAATCTTCGCTTTGATGAGGTGATCAAAGAGTTTGGATTTGTCCAAACTTATGGAGAGGCTTGTATTTACAAGAAAGTGAGTGGGAGCAGTGTGGCATTTCTGATATTATATGTGGATGACATATTATTGATTGGAAATGATTTAGATCTTTTAAACAGTGTTAAAAGTTATCTAAACAGCAAATTTTCGATGAAGGACCTTGGTGAAGCTTCATATATATTAGGCATTAAAATCTATAGAGATAGATCAAGACGCCTAATTGGGCTATCATGAGTACATACCTTGATATGATATTAAAGAATTTTAATATGGACGGAAGTAAGAAGGGGTTCTTACCTATGTTGCAAGGCAAGACATTGAGTAAGACTCAAAGTCCGGCTACGGCGGAAGAAAGAGAGATAATGGATAGGATCCCCAATGCCTCAGCCATAGGCTCTATAATGTATGCCATGCTATGTACAAGACCAGATGTGGCACATGCTATTAGTTTGACTAGTAGGTACCAATCTGATCTAGGTTGAACCTTTGGATAGCGGTCAAGAATATCCTTAAGTACTTGAGAAGAACTAAGGATATGTTTCTTATATCGGAGGTGAAGAAGAGCTAGTCGCTAAGTGTTATGTCGATGCTAGCTTTGACACTCCGGATGACTCTAAGTCTCAATCCGAATACGTATTTCTCTTGAGCAGACAATGCTTAGTTGGAGGAGCTCCAAACAACTGTGGTGGCTAGATCAACAACGGGCGGAATATGTTCTGCTTGAAGCGGCTGAGGAAGCGGTTTGGTTGAAGGAGTTCATTACGGGCTGGGTGTGGTTCGATGCGTTGGACCCGATGGTGATCTATTGTGACAACAATGGAGCCATAATAGCCAAGGAACCAAGGTCTCACAAGAATTCCAAGCATATTAAGCGCCAATTTCACTCCATCCGCGAACATGTCAAGGATGGAGATATAAAGATTTGTAAAGTGCACACGGACCTGAATGTAGCAGATCCGTTGACTAAAGTACTCCCTAGGGAAAAACATGATCAACACCAGAACTCCATGGGTGTTAGATTTATCACTATGTGAACTAGATTATTGTCTCTAGTGCAAGTGGGAGAGTGAAGGAAATATGCCACGAGAGGCAATAATAAAGTTGTTATTATCTATTCCTTGTATATGATAGATGTTTATTTTACATGATATAATTGTATTGATAGGAAACATCAATACATGTGTGTTTAATAAACAAAAAGGGTTCCTAGTCATGCCTCTCTTATAGACTAGCTTGTTGATTAACAAGATGATCAAGGTTTCGATCATGGACATTGGATGTTGTTAATAACAAGGTCACACCATTGGTGGAATGATGTGATGAACATTCATCTGAAGTATAGCATTACGATCAAGTCATTGTGTTTATATTGCTATAACATCATACGAAGTAATCTTTATCCTTAGACCATGAGATCATGTTAATTGCTAACACCGGAAGAGTATCTTGATAACATCAAACATCACACCGTAACAGGTGACTATAAAGATGGGTTCGATTACGAAGGTGTTATGTTGAGGCTCATGGATCAAGAGTGGAATTTGTCAATCCAGATGACGAATAGATATACTCTGGGCCCTCTCGGTGATATCACATTAGGATAGATTGCAAGCAAGTGATGTGATCACTAGAATGTTATATCACGGGACCGCGAAAAGAGTGCATGTCGGTAACAAGATCAAACTAGGTATGGAGATACCGATGATCGAATCTCGGACATGTAATATATCGAGAGACAAAGGGATTTAGTTACAAGCGTTAAAGGTTCTCACGATCACGAGTCATCGTTGAATGTGTAGGAGTCAGTACGTATCTCAATGTCCAGCTGCTGATTATTGATCGTAGAATGTTCTCGATAATGTATGCATTATTCACTAACCGTAGGGTGTCACACTTAAGAGTTACGAACACCATTTTGGAGCACATATGTTTGAACGAAAAAGAATTGCAAAGCGCAGGAATTGTTTCAATAGAAACCGGAAATTGTTTGGTGAAATTGCGAAGGTGGTTCTGCATGTGATATTGAAATATTTCAAGGGGCTATATGTGAATGTTTGTTAATTAAAGTAATTAACAAAATTCTGAATAAATTTAATAAAGAGTTTTATTAAATGAGAGAGCATTAAATTTGGAGAAACTTAATGCATTTAAAGTGGAGACTTTAAAGGGAATGTGAAGAGTCATTTTAATGTGGAGGTTACCACCACATGAATGGGGAGGTGTGGTCACCCCCATGCTTGACCATGGAGAGAGGGGCACCCTCCTCCTATAAAGGCCACCCATTCCTCCTTCATCCTCACACCTCCTTGTGAAGGATCTCTCTCCCCTCTAGAATTATTCCCCATGGTCTCGGATTAGCGAGATACATGTTCCAGTGGCATTTCGTCCGGAAGGAGTTCTGCTTCATTTGGATCGCTGGAGCAAGGAGGTGGAGGTTGTCCGGTGGCTTGAGCGTGTGTGAAGTGCGGATGCGCTCTTGAGTTCTTGGCCGGACTTCCTCACGATCTTGAGATCGGCAAGTGTACGACTACATCAGCCACGAGTTCCTACTCGTTAGCAAAGCTCGTTGTCTTCGAGGGTAAGTTCTCTATGGATGTATGTCCACCCGTTTGCTTTGTACCTAGTAGATAGATCTTGGCGTGTAGTTCACACCGTAGGAAATTTTTTGTTTTCTATGTTGTGGACCCAGCAAGTGCTGCGTCACTAGCGCGTGCTCGGACTCACACCTTGGACAGTCTATTCCGCGCACTAGATCTCATCCTATTCTTTAGGAGGTTGGGGATACAGAGGCCTCGCGAATGCCGACCAAGGCAGAGTCAGATGTTGTTGGAAGGTCGCTGATCCAGGCGATGTTGGGCATACCTATGGTGGTGCAGGGTCCCCATGGTGGACCGCATGCAGCGGAGGTCGGGGCTCAGGGGTTGCTGGCCGGTGTGCCTGTGTCGGGCCTGGTGACTTCAGAGATGTTGGCTGGGCCAGGTGTCGAACGTGAGGAAGTCCAATGGGACTCCACTCCGGTCCTAGACTTGGCCAGCTATGCCAAGGAGGCCCATGCGGCGCTGCAGGCCGGGGCCATGGAGGTCCATGAACAGTCAGGGGCTTTGCTTCCCCCTTCTCTGGCCCAGGAGGGTTTGGAGGCGACGGTGGACCAGGAGGGTCCTGCTACAGAGGGAGGCGGCCTAAACCAGGAGGAATTGGGTGTGCCTCCTTCATCAATGCGTTCTTCTACATCCGGTGATCTTGCCCCTACCACTACGCAGGGGGTTACTACACCGATCAGGCGTAGGGTTCGTCACGGGGGTGATGCCAATGGTACGTCTGCCATGGATGAAGATTCGTTGGTCAAGGGGATGCATCGCAAGGCTGAGAAGAATCTAGATTCGACTAGTATAACGAGTCCCTCCAAGTCATTTCTTTCTTTTTCTACCCCAGTTATCACTTCTAATTTGGCCAATGTTGGTGTTAGCTTGGGTAACTCTGTAAAGGAAGTTCTTTTTTCTTCTAATGTTTTGAGGCACATGGAGGTTAACCGTCTAACAGTTACTCCTAAGGTCTATGACGTTCCTGATACTTCAACAATGGAGGAGGAGGAGTTGCATGCCATAGTAAATGGTTGATGACTGCAAGTGCACAAATCAATTATAGCTAGTTTCGAAGTAAAGATATCAAACCCACAGAGAGCTATTGGTAAAGGTATTTATGCCCCTCATTACTCTCTACCAAAGGATACTTATAAGCTGCCTTTGATCTCAAGTAAAGGGTGTTTGAAAGGTTTATGGTTGTTTGTAGAAAAGTAATTAAAACAAGTAAAAGAAAACAGATAACAAGTTTGTATGAAAGCGTGGTTGAACTCAATAGGGCTAAAATGTTCTCGGGGATGTAGGATACACCACTAGCATAGTATTATTGTTATATGTAATCAAGATAACATACTCCTTGTGTCATGATATGTGTGGAGAGAGATCCATAATAATATGTTCACTACAAGGCTCGTAGGAAGCCACTTTGTTGAGCCGAGAGTGAGGTCACCTCTAAATAACCACTGTGATGTTTGAGAGTAGTCACCCATACAAACCACCGCAATTAAGGGTTTCCCCGTGGATATCGTAATTAGCTTAGGGAGTCCCTCTTTAATCCTCCTTTGAACGTGTAGGTTACGAGCCAGCGCCAATCTATCATGGGGCCATTCTGGGTACGCTTCCAAGACATGTCCAAAGGATTTCTCCCTCCCTTTAGTCCCGGGGGCAAATGATATGCAGCCGACTACACATACCAACTAAAGAGAGAGATTAAACACAAATCATAATTATATCATAGACAGGCAAGTCATATGGACACAAGAATAGATCATCTTTATTACGAATTCATAATGGTGCTAGGGTTTCTCCATCTCCCCAAGAACAAGGGAACTACTCACTCATGGAAGCAATTAACAACATCATCATAATCAAATGAATGGATAAAAGTATGGAGGTAGAACTAATGCAAACCACAATTGAATCTGGAATTACAATGAGATCTAAAAGATGAAAGATGGGGGTAATGGAGATGCAGCGGTTGATGATGAAGGGGATGATGCGTTGTCCTCCAATGATCCGTGAAGCAGCTAGGATTTTGCCCCAGCCAAGTTCCTCCTTCAGATCCCTTTCAGATGTGTTTTTTCGTGGTTTCTGGTGGCTGTGAATGTTGGATCTCCCTCTCGTCTTCGCCAGGAGGAAGTATTTGACGAGGCGGTCACGATGGCACTTGGTATGGGCGGACGGTACTGGCGGGATCCGCCCATACCACCGGTCGTTATCGGTACTGGTTGCTCCTCCTCGCTTGGTATTCTCCCAGGTGCAAAGGTAAATCCATAAAATGACTTTTATCACTTAGAAATATCATATAATTACAAATATGACAGTTCTAATTTATGTGTTCATATAGGACTCAATGATTTGGGACCCTGTTGAAACAAGAACAAAATGGCGCGTGCAAACATGGTGAAATACAAAGATCCCTACTCTATTTATGCCAAAACAAAAGGTAAAAATGTTTCAATTCTAGACTCATCAATGGTCAACTCCTTTCTCACTTAGATGGTCAAGTGTCAGAGGTGGGCTTCGATGAGACTGGGCTTGGCTCTTTGTATGAGCTAAAAGCATCTAGTCAAAAATCAAAGAGCCAAAAGTCTCGTAAGAGACCCCGTGTATCCAAACTTTCCATAGTATCTCAATGAATGGCATGTTTACAAATAGCAGAGGTCTTCATGACTTTGCTAAACATTTGTTTTTTGCCGATTGTGTGAGATATTATAAGTTAGTTTTTCTAGGAATTTCAGAGATTAGTAGACGTGATTTTTCACAAGCCTTACTCAATTTCCTTTCTGGTGGAGTGGACTTTACGTGGATATCATGCCCGCCTAGATCCGAGGGGATCCTATTAGGTGTCCGTGATGAGACTATGGAAGCCTTAGCTAGTTCGGTTGGAGATTTTTTTATAAAACTCCATATATAGAACAACGCGGATGATTTCACATGGTCTCTAGTCGTTGTTTATGGAGCCGCCCAAGATGTTTATAAGTCTGACTTTTTACGTGAGTTGGTAAATCTGGCAAAGGATAATCCATATCCTATACTTATAGGTGGAGATTTTAACTTGCTAAGATTCCCTCATGAGAAAAGTCGGGACCGTTTCGACAAACATTGGCCTTTCCTGTTCAATGTTGTCATAGATAGTTTGGATTTAAGAGAGGTTGGGCCACGCAGAGATAAACAAAAAAAAATCCCCTAACACGGTACGCCCAAGATCCAGCTCAGGTTATAGGCCACGAGATTACCGCTAGACGCATAGATGTGGAAGTTGATGTAGCGCCTCGAAGCAGTGCCGAACGATCCCCGGACAGCCCTTCCGAATCCCACGAACTCCTTCGTTAGATCCCCACGAGCTTCCCTGTCTCCAGCACCGCATGTGCAACGCCTCTACCGGTATCCACACATACAGGAAGGAGCTTCGGACAGAGGACTGCTAGATCCTGTCTAGCCCGAAATGGAAGTGGAGAAAGTGATGGCTAGGTCAGGGACTATCCCTTATCACTCCACTTATATACACTCCTAGTTGGGCTCAACGCTTGAGGCCCATCTAGGCTGCATTCCAATTTCCACATGGATCTAATCCACCTGGGCTCCTTACCCTTAAGTGTGTGACCCTGTAGGTTCATGTACACCTGGACACGACATGAGCTACTCCTCCAAGTATCCCGTCATGGCTTTGAGTCCAACTCACTCCCATGAACACTTGGTCTCAAGTCGATAGATGGTAGTGGCCTCTAGCAAGACGTGCCAACTCCCAAGTGACGTAAAGTCAGAAGACGAACCTTCAATGTGACTTTTGTCCAAGTCCCTTTGCCTCACAATATACCTGTTAAGCTATAGTCGAGTAGTTGCAATCCCTTTAATAGCTTAACTCTCTTCTCGTACCATGATATGTGATTCACTGGACTAACTCTTAGTCCGACTCCTCAGTTAACACTTAACTAAGTAGCGCATGGCCATGCTTCGGAATCATATCACACGAGAGGGCCCAGAGAATATCTCTCCATTACGGAGGGGCAAATCCCATCTTGGTAATCCACGTCACGCAGCTTGATTCACAACCAACCCGAACTCTACCTTTATAACTGCCCATTTACATAACAACGTTTGATAGAACCTAAGTTGGCGATCCACAACTCGGATCATGCAATCACCTCAGGTCGAAGGATTCCATTGCTTGAGACTGCAAATGACAACATGCTCATTGCATCTCAACTGTGGGTCGGTCCGACTCGCTAAACTCTTTAGCCGAATTAGTGTAAGTCGGAATAGCATCACCATGCCCATGACAAGTGGAACCGTGTCATCAGCCGACTTGCACATTGGTCTAAGTTGTGTGCCCAACACAACCTCAACGACCAAGGACATTCTAATATGAACAATCATGAATACATAGTTCCACAACTGAATCACGTATTCAGTGATGTATATTTGATGTTCATATAGGGACAACTTTACTTTATGAATACTTTGGGAAATATCATCAACCATGATTGCCTCTAGGGCATATTCCCAACAGTCTCCCACTTGCACTAGAGTCAATCATCTGACATCACATGTCCAGGCATCTAATGCCCATGGCTCTTACGTGCGCCTCATGCTTAGGCTGTGGAAGTGGCTTTGTCAACGGATCTGCAACGTTTGCATCTGTGGTGTACCTTGCATAACCTGATATCACCTTGATCCACGAACTGACGAATCAAGTGGTATCGCATGAGTATATGCTTGTTCTTCTGGTGTTGTCTAGGTTCCTTGGCTTGTGCAATAGCACCATTGTTGTCACAATACACGTCTAACGGATTGGACGAGCCCTGAACCACACCTAGATCAATCAGGAAATTCCTGATCCAAACAGCTTCCTTTGCTGCCTCTGAGGCAGCAATATACTCAGCTTCTGTTCTAGATGCAGACACAGTCTCTTGCTTGGAACTCTTCCAGCTCACAACCCCTCCGTTCATAACAAACATGTACCCAGATTGCGAACGAGAATCATATGAGTTAGTAAGGTAACTCGCATCCGTGTAACCCCTTACACTGAGTTCAACCTCACCTCCATAAACTAGGAACACATCCTTAGTCCTTCTCAAGTACTTAAGAATGTTCTTAACTGCTGCCTAGTGGATTTCTCCAGGGTTAGCATGGTATCTTCTCACAACACTTAGAGCATAGGAAATATCCGACCTAGTACAAATCATGGCATACATGATGGACCCGACTACCGAAGCATACGGAATCACACTCATCCTACTTCGCTCATCAGTCGTCGAAGGACACTAAGTCTTGCTAAGTTTTACACCATGGGACATCGGCAACAACCCCTTCTTAGACGATTCCATGCTGAACTTCTTCAACACTTTGTCCAAATATGTACTTTGGCTCAATCCAATGAGCCGCCTGGATCTATCTCTATAGATCCTGATTCCTAGTATATAAGTTGCCTCACCCAAGTCCTTCATTGAGAAACTCCTTTCCAATGATTCCTTGGTTTTTTGCAACATCTGGACATCATTTTCAATCAATAATATGTCATCCACATATAAGATCAGAAAGTTTACTTTACTCCCACTAAACTTCTTGTATAAACAAGAATCATGATCACTCTTGATGAAGCCAAACGATTTGACTACCTCATCAAAGCGAATGTTCCAACTCCGAGATGCTTGCTTCAATCCATAGATGGATTTCTGAAGTTTGCATACCTTGTAAGCATTAGCCGGATCGACAAACCCTCGGTGACATGGGTATGCCCAATAGGCACTCGACTATAGCCTACCTGGTGCGGCCTGACGGAAGGCCCACTCGATGAATTGCCAAGGTCCATGACGCCTATGACGGTTCGACTGATATGAAGCCCATATGGACACAGACTCCCAAACGCACAAGACAAGGAAACCTCAAGACTAGAGTTTGAATACAACTTGTAACCAACTCGTATTGATACCTGAGACCTAGCCTCCCCATATATAAAGGCTAGGAGGGTCCAACGAGAAGGCAATCTCTCAATCGCGACTCCCACAATAGACAATAGATCTAGACGCTGCAATAGACAATAGATCTAGACGCTGCAATAGACAATAGATCTAGACGCTGTAATAGACAATAGACAGATCTACGATCTCCCATACGCCAGATCCAATCTGCGTATCCACCATCGGCGACATTGTAATCCTTCCGATCCTTCATCAATCAAGAGCAGACAAGCAGGAGTACGGTCCTCTACGAGGCCTGAACCTGGGTAAACCTTGTGTCCCTGTGTGCTTGTTTCTAGCCGTACCGAGATCTTCAACGCTCCTCTCTTCTCCAAAACCCAAATCAATAACAATAGGCATTGATGAGTTAAACCCTCGTCAATTGGCGCCGTCTGTGAGAACTGGGAGCACTGATGTTGTGATCTTGACGGCTCTATCATCTGCGATCTACGATTCATTGGTATCGGAGGAGTAGATCTGCTTCGACTCCCTCTTCACCAAACAACAAATTGACGATCGGACGGCCAAGTCTTCATGCTTGCAAAGTCGCGATCCGGATCTGAAGAAAAATTCTAGCCGCGTGTCTCTTCCAATTTTCAAAGATCACCCGGTATTGGAGAACAATACGTCTCCTACATATGGCATCAGGTACGATCACGAGACGAGAAAAAAGATAGTACATGCATAGAATTCCTAAAGAAATCGGAACATATTGGAAGCTGCATGGCTGGGTGGGAGTCTGAGCGTTCAAGTTCAGAGGACAAGAAAAAAAGACATACGTACATGCATGAAATTTAGGGCCAGAGATACTTATTATCGTGCTAATCATCGTGTACACGCGAGATTAATGAAAAAAGTCAGCCGACAGACCGGATGGCGTGCGAAACGGAAGCAAAGAAAAAAAAGGAAGCTATCGATTGGATCAATGTACGGCGGACAATGGAATCGAAAATCAATGGCAAGCTTCATGTGAATCGTTTCTAAGTGCTCAAACATGCATGCAAGCCTAAACCGAGAAGTGTTCAGATTAAAAAAAAGCCTTCTATACAAGAGATTTGAGGTCGCCATATAAATACGGATATAAAAAAATAACAGGTTGCGGGCGGAAGCTACCTACATACATATAAAGTCTTCGGCTAAGATCATTCGAATCAACATGGTATTGCAGCACGAGTCGGCATCCATCGCATCGATTTTATCTGTTGCGCCACTGCCAACTCCGCCACGTGACTCCAATGCGCCGCGTCGACTACGTCCGCCGCGTGACCTGCTGCCACGTCGACTCCTTCCGTCGCACGACTCGTCGGTCGTCTACGTCCATGGTGTTGACTTCGTGTCCACCGTGCGACTCGCGCTGTGTTGACTCCGAGTCCACCGCGTGACTCCGTTGATCTCGACTACGCGTCCGCCATTGGCTCTGCCCGACCGTGTTGACTCTACACTCGGGGGCTCCGGGGATTCGCCGCGGTCTTCGACTCCGGCAACTCGGGGGATCCCTCGGATCCATCGACCCGGTGTCGCCTTCGGCTGCGGTGACCCGCTACAATCTTCAACTCCACTATGCGACCAGCTACCGTGTCGACTTCATCCATCGCGCGCCCCCATCTGTCACATGACTCGCTGTCACGTCGAATGCCACCTCGACCACATCGATCACATCGACTCTACACTCGGGGGCTCCTTCGGTTCCAGCGACACGCTGCGGTCTTTGGATCTATCGACCCGCTACGGTCTTCGAATCCAACGACTCGGGGGCTCCCTCGGTTGCGGCACCGCGCTGCAGTGACCCGCTGCGGTTTTCAACTCCGCCGACCTGTTGAGTCTTTGACTCCGTCATGCGACCCGTTGTGGTCTTCGGCTGCGACGACCCGCTGCGGTTTTCAACTCCGCCGACCTGTTGAGTCTTCGACTCCGTCATGCGACCCGCTGCGGTCTTCGGCTGCGGCGACCCATTGCGGTCTTCGACTCTGCCGACCTATTGAGTCCTCGACTCCATCACACGACCCGCCATGGTATTTGACTGCGATGACCCACCGCGGTCTTCACACGCGACCACCCGCTATGCTCTCCGACATTGCTCCACAACCCGCTGTCGTCATCGGATCATGCATCTGCTATCGTGTTGACTTCATCCGCCACCTGATCCTCTGCCGTGTCAAATTCGTCCATGGCTGCATCAACTTCGTCCATGACAACTACCCATAAAGCTAAGTTCTCTACTTAGAGACGATTTCTTTCTTACTTTAATCGCACTCGAAACACTCGGGGGCTACACCCTCTTCGAGTAACCTAACGTGCCGTCGATTCCACGCACTCGAGCACCTCATACGCGATAGCCTGATTAGCTGATTATGCCTGATCGTCGAATCCTTGAACTCCGAGTACCTCGGCAAGGTACTAAAACTAAGGGTAATCAGGCTAACGAAAAGGCCTAGCATGTAGTGCAAAAGTGTCGACTCGATTGGCACCAGAATTTTACTTTACAAACCGGTATGCAAATATTATTTACAAGATACAAGTACTTCACAATTCTTAATGTTTTATATAGCTTATAAGGATGTCGACTGCGTCGAGATATTCTATCGGGTCCTCCAACAGGAGTCGACAAAACAACTGACTACGCCATACCCTCAAGACCCGAGTCGAGTTTCTCCTCGGATGGTTGCATCGCTTGATGCTACAAAGACGGGGTGCTAGCGACGCACCCGACAGAAGTGACTGTGTCGACTCCAACTGCATCATCGATTCAAGATCCTTATGCATGACACACTGACTCGATGCACTTCCGGGTCAGTGGTTTCTCCTCGCATGATTTTTAACTACCACTGCAAGATACAAGACTCGAGTCTCTGCCCGAGTCTACGACTCCGCTAGACACTCGGGGGCTACTCCAAACTAGAGCGCTGGTAGCGCATATACAAGATCCTCGAGTGACATGCTCTGAATACTCACTCGAATCCACGATTCGACTAAGGACTCGGGGGCTACTCCCATAGGGAGCGCTGTCCGTGCACCCGAAGAAATTTGTGAAGATATCCAAGCATCATGAAAACCCTTCACTCGAATCTATGATTCGATTGTGGACTTCGGGTTACTCCCATAGGGAGCGTTGAAAACATATTCGACTGAAACAAGCAAAAGACGACAACAGTCGCAAAATACTTATAGTCCCCACTCGAGTCTACGACTCGAATAGGCACTCGGGGGCTACTCTCATAGGGAGCGCTGGCCATGCACCCTATGATTTTTTCTTGTACATTACACCGTGTGTCGATAAAATCCACACTCGAATGCTATGGCGACACCGCCTCATACTTTCCCTACAAAGAGACTGCGTCTCCTGGGCCACCCGAATCATCTCCGTGATGACAAAAAAATTGGATGCCGCGCTTACAGCGTGAAGATAAGACCTGAATAAGGCCTGGCAACGCATCTGCTGTGCACTACCATAAATATATCCGCACCTACAGGTACGATGAATAAGCCTTGACGGACGCGTCGAGTGCTCACACTTACACACTGGAATTCGACTCCTGTAAGACCTCCGCGGCCTGAGTCGAATTATGCCAGCAATTTCCGGATTCGAGTCCGGGGACTCGAGTTTGAGTAGGTAGGTGTTGTTTTTTCCCTAGAGCAATTAACTAGTCCCGATCCGTCGAGCGCACCAGACACGTTTACCATCATCCCTATGAACCTACAAATTCGGCTGACCCATGAAATTCCGGGTAAAGTGCTTCGCACTCGACATAACTGTCGACTCCGACATCCTAATGCAAGATTCAAGACTTCTCAATCTCCACCCGAATCTATGATTCGCATGGACACTCGGGGCCTACTGACATGGGTATGCCCAATAGGCACTATCACAGCCTACCAAAGTGCGCCCACGGAAGGCCCACTCGATGAATTGCCAAGGTCCATGACGCCTATGACGGTTCGACTGATATGAAGCCCATATGGACACAGACTCCCAAACGCAAAAGACAAGGAAACCTCAAGACTAGAGTTTGAATACAACTTGTAACCAACTCGTATTGGTACCTGAGACCTAGCCTCCCCATATATAAAGGCTAGGAGGGTCCAACGAGAAGGCAATCTCTCAATCACGACTCCCACAATAGACAATAGATCTAGACACTGCAATAGACAATAGACAGATCTACAATCTCCCATACGCCAGAACCAATCTGCGCATCCACCATCGGCGACATTGTAATCCTTCCGATCCTTCATCAATCAAGAGCAGACAAGCAGGAGTAGGGTCCTCTACGAGGCCTGAACCTGGGTAAACCTTGCGTCCATGTGTGCTTGTTTGCTAGCCGTACCGAGATCTCCAGCGCTCCTCTCTTCTCCAAAACCCAAGTCCATAACAATGGGCATTGATGAGTTAAACCCTCGTCACTCGGGTTGTATCATATACATGTCCTCAGTTAATTTTCCATTAAGGAAAGCCGTTTTGACATCCATCTACCATATCTCATAGTCGAAATAGGCTGCTATAGCTAACATGATCCGAACTGATTTAAGCATCGCTACGGGTGAGAAAGTCTCATCGTAGTCAACTCCTTGAACTTGCCGGAACCCCTTCGCGACAAGCCGTGCTTTATAGATAGAAACGTTTCCATCCATATCAGTTTTCTTCTTAAAGACCCATTTGCACTCAACGGGTCTTGCACCGTCTGGCAGATCAACCAAGTTCCAAACCTGATTATCATCCATGGACTTTAACTCGGATCTCATGGCTCCAAGCCATGACTCAGAATCAGAACCCACCATTGCTTCCAAATAAGTTGATGGCTCATCACTGTCTAACAGTAATACATCACGAACGCTTCGCAATGTTGCCGATCTTTGCAGTGTAGGTGCAGCTGCCGGCTCAGCTACCACGACCGGCTCAACCTCCAAGGATTTTACCAAATCGCTACTGACCGGTTCCTCTCGAACTTCTTCGAGCCGCACCGTACTCCCACTGACTTCCCGACTGAGAAACTCTTTCTCAAGGAAGACACCGTTCCGAGCGACAAACACTTTGCCCTCTTCTCGGTTGTAGAAGTAGTAACCCAAGGTTTCCCTTGGATACCCAACGGAAATGCACTTATCCGTCTTGGCTGCAAGTTTGTTTGACTGAAGTCGCTTGACAAATGCTTCACAACCCCAAATCTTAAGAAAAGACAAACTTGTGTTCTTGCCTGTCCACATCTCATGTGGTGTCTTCTCTACCGATTTTGATGGTACTCTTTTTAGTGTGAACACCGTCGTTTCTAGACAATAACCCCAAAATGATAAAGGTAGATATGTTCGACTCATCATTGATCATACCATGTCCAACAAGGTCCGATTCCGCCGTTCCGACACACCGTTCCTCTGCGGTGTACCCGGCGGAGTGAGCTGAGGAACTATTCCACAACTCTTCAGATGGTCATCAAACTTGTGGCTCATGTACTCGCCTCCTCGGTCCGACCGAAGAAACTTTATTTTCTTGCCGAGTTGATTTTGTACTTCATTATGGAATTCTTTGAACTTTTCAAAGGCTTCCGACTTATGTTTCATCAAGTAGACATATCCATATCTACTCAAATCATCAGTGAAGGTAATGAAGTACTCATAACCACCCCTAGCTGTCGCGCTCACTGGACCACATACATCACTAACTAGTCCCAACAAGTCAGACGCCCATTCACAACTCCTTGCAAAAGGTGTCTTGGTCATCTTGCCTAGAAGGCAGGATTCGCATGTCTCGAACGACTCCAAGTCGAACGAAGTTAGGAGTCTGTCACCATGGAGCTTCTTCATGCGTTTCCAACTTATAAGACCAAGTCGACAGTGCCAAAAGTAAGTCATATTCAGATCATTTGGTTTCAACTTTTTCACATTTATGGTATAGACCGACCCACCATCAAGATTCAAAATAAATAACCCATTCTGAACGGGTGCAAAGCCGTGAAACATATCATTCAAATATAAAGAACAACAATTGTTCTTAATATTAGACTCGTAGCCTTGTCTCATCAAACATGAGGCAGAAATGATGTTTCGACTAAGCACTGGAACATAATAACAATTATTTAGTTCCATTAAGAATCCTGAAGGTAAATGAAGTTGCATCGTGCCGACTTCCAACGCAGCAACTCTTGCTTTGTTGCCGACCCGAATGTCAACCTCGCCTCTTGCTATGCCCCTAGTTCTTACCAGTCCCTGCAACAAGTTGTAGATATGAATGACTGATCCGGTATCATATACCCAAGAACTACCAGGTGCATCAGCAAGATAAAGGTCTATAACATTGCAAACAAGTGTACCTGAGTTGGAAGTCACACCTCCACTCTTGGCTTTATCCGCCAAATACTTGCTGCAATTCCTCTTCCAGTGGCCATCTTCCTTGCAATAGAAGCAAGCGGAACCGGCTGAAGGAGATGACTTAGTCCCCGAGGAAACGCTTGGGATCTCATCCTAAGCATTACCTCCTGACTTAGCCTTCTTATTCTTAGTCCAAGAACTCTTCTTAAACTTAGCCTTATTCTGTACCACCAAAACTTGGCTAGTACCTTTCTTGAGATTAACCTCTGCCTGCTTAAGCATCCCACGTAATTCAGTGAGCTTCTTATCCATACCATGCATGTGGTAGTTCGATATGAACTGGCCATACACACTAGGAAGAGAGTTCAGAATTATATCCGTAGCGCACTCTTGCTAATGGGGTAGCCAAGCCTTTCCAGAGACTGCACGTAACCAACCATCTTGATCACATGCGGACTCAGTGGATCACCATCCTTAAGCTTACAACTCAGCAAGGCTTGAGAGACTTGATATCTCTCGGTCTTTGCCTGAGCCTAGAACATACTTTTGAGGCTTTTGATCATATCGTAGGCCTCAACATTCTCGAACTGCTGCTACAAGTCCGGTTCCATGTGAGCAAGCATAAGACAGCTAATTTCTGTAGACTTATCACATGTTCTACGATGGGCATTGGTTGCTGCGACACTCGCATTCTCATCTAGCACATCTGGAAGCGGGTTGTCTAGAACATGGTCCCTTTTTTCTTGTTTGAGAACAATTCTCAGATTACGATACCAGTTGGTGAAGTTTGTTCCATTAAGTTTATCTTTCTCTAGGATGGTCCTCAAAGCAAAACTGGACAACTGAGGGAGACTGCTACTAGGTGCCATTATCTACAACAGAAATATGCAAAACACTTAAGACAAGTATTCATAAAAGAGCAGGCGTATTAAACATTTTAATACTTATGCTCCTACTAGAACCAACATCCCTCCGATGGTTACTTAGTGATTCAAGACCCTAAATAAGCAAGCCGACTAGTGAGCTTTAGCATCACCGCTAGCCGTCAAGTGATCTAGGTAGGTAACTCCTTGCCAATCGCATCTCATGCGACTCATGTTGGTCGGGTGGCATCTCATGCCCCGGCTCCCGACCGCTCTCTCCCCGAGCCCCACAACCGTTGTGATAGACCCGTCTAGCTTACAAAGTGCTTCCGTTGTAAGAGTCTGACTCGAACCCATCTAGTCGAAAAGAATTGGTAGCACCCCAATTTTATGAGCCCACTACCAAGAATGTCCGACTTGTGATGGTGCAACACCGGCGAGGAGACCGACTAGACCTTCTTTGAGGGATTAAAGTTTAACCACTATCTCATAGAGGTAAAACTAGAGACATAACAATCGCACAAAATAATCCAATTATAATGTGAAATGGTATGGCTCTCTTCATGGTGATCTCCATCTCCATGAACTTGTTCATCATGCCTTTGACTGCAGTGTCCTTCAAGTCCTCCAAACATGCTACACTAGCAATAAGGAATATACAAGAAGATGGCATCTCATGCCGACATGCAGGTCGTATACAATAACAGTGACAACATTTTGGCTCCAGCCGACTAACAAACTCGTGATACACAGATCACGTATGGATTACACAGATCACATGCACATAAGCCATACCATTCACAACTTCCTGCAAAAACAAGTTATGCATAGATATGATATCTACCAGCGTTGTGAACCTCGCAATGACATCTAATACGCTATGACAGGGCGAAGCCGGCGGTCCCGCTAGCCGGACAGCGGGCGGGGATCGAAGGGGTAGCGCCCCTCGTGGGTGCGGGCAGCGCCCGATGATTTTTCCGAAATCGCAGATCTAATCTGCATTCTGAACCATGGATTCCTTCATTGGATAAAACACTTTTACCCAAATCTGATCCCTGTGTAGATCTGACCAATCTCATTGATCATCCCCACCTGATCTTCCATGCACCCCCAAGTGCGATTGATCCAATCAGTCTTGCACAAAACCGATCTATCTCATAGATCGACCACCGAAACCCTAAGTGGATCCTATCCACCACCTCGTGCATATCACATACGCACAGATCTAGAGCCTAAAACCAGAAGCTTTCGCTCTGATACCACTGTTGGGCCACGCAGAGATAAACAAAATGTTTTCCCCTAACGCGGTGCGCCCAAGATCTAGCTTAGGTTATAGGCCACGAGATTGCCGCTAGACGCGCAGATGTGGAAGTTGATGTAGCGTGTCGAAGCAGTGCCGAACGATCCCCGGACAGCCCTTCCGAATCCCACGAACTCCTTCGTCAGATCCCCACAAGCTTCCCCATCTCCAACGCCGCACGTGCAACGCCTCTACCGGTATCCACACATACAGGAAGGAGATTCGGACAGAGGACTGCTAGATCTTGTCTAGCCCGAAATGGAAGTGGAGAAAGTGACGGCTAGGTCAGGGACTATCCCTTGTCACTCCACTTATATACACTCCTAGTTGGGCTCAACGCTTGAGGCCCATCTAGGCCGTATTCCAATTTCCACATGGATCTAATCCACATGGGCTCCTTACCCTTAAGTGTGTGACCCTGTAGGTTCACGTACACCTGGACACGACATGAGCTACTCCTCCAAGTATCCCGTCATGGCTTTGAGTCCAACTCACTCCCATGAACACTTGGTCTCAAGTCGATAGATGGTAGCGGCCTCTAGCAAGACGTGCCAACTCCCAAGTGACGTAAAGTCAGAAGACGAACCTTCAATGTGACTTTCGTCCAAGTCCCTTTGCCTCATGATATACCTGTTAAGCTATAGGCGACTAGTTGACATCCCTTTAATAGCTTAACTCTCTTCTCGTACCATGATATGTGATTCACTGGACTAACTCTTAGTCCGACTCCTCAGTTAACACTTAACTGAGTAGCGCATGGCCATGCTTCCGAATCATATCACACGAGAGGGCCTAGAGAATATCTGGTGTGGTGTACGACGCCAGAAAAGTGCTGAATGCAATTGATGGCTCAGTATACGGCGCTAGAAAAGTGCTGGTGCAGTGTTGATGTAGAGCTCATTGGGAACCCCAAGAGGAAGGTATGATGAGCACAACAGCAAGTTTCTCTCTCATTAGAAGTTTCGTTGCAGCACCCAAAGTAATGGTCATAAAGGTACCTCCAGCAGCAGAATCCAATAGGTTCCTTGAAGAATAGTTCAATCCTGCATAAAAAGTTTGGATGATCATCCAAGTAGTCAGTCCATGAGTGGGACAATTCTTTACCAAAGATTTCATTCTTTCCCAAGCTTGAGCAACATGTTTATTATCAGATTGTTTAAACTTCATTATCTCACTTCTCATAGATATAATCTTAGCAGGAGGATAGTATTTTCCAATAAAAGCATCTTTGCATTTAGTCCAAGAATCAATACTATTCCTAGTTAAGGAATTCAACCATTCTTTAGCTTTTCCTCTCAAAGAGAAAGCAAACAATTTCAGCTTAATAATATCACCATCTATATCCCTATGCTTTTGCATCTCACAAAGTTCAACAAAGTTATTTAGATGGGCAGCAACATCTTCATTACCAATACCAGAAAATTATTCTCTCATAACAAGATTGAGCAAAGCAGGTTTTATCTCAAAGAAAGTATCTTCAGGCATAGGTGGAGCAATAGGTGTGCTCATAAAATCATTGTTGTTGGTGCTAGTGAAGTCACACAACTTAGTGTTTTCAAGAGTAGTCATTTTTTGTGTTTTTAAATAAGAAAGCAAACTAGTAAAACTAATTTTTTTGTGTTTTTGATAACAAAACAAGCAAACAAAGCAAAAAGAAACTAAGCAAAACAAAAATAACAAAGTAAAGAGATTGGTTATGAGGGACTCCCCTTGTGAAGATGTCCTTGACTCCCACGTGGCGCCAAAAAATGCTTGATGGCTCAAAGATACGGTGCGAGTAAAAGTGTCAATGCGGTGTTGATGTAGAGCTCGTTGGGAACCCCAAGAGGAAGGTATGATGAGCACAGTAGCAAGCTTCCCTCAGTTATGAAACCAAGGTTTAATTGAACCAGTAGGAGCAAGGAAACACCCCAAATGTGTTGCTAGCTGAGCCTTGGCAGGGCGCACTACCGGTGCTAGTAGCAACGTGGAGACCTGCACAACACAACCACAGAACTTTGTCCCCAACTTGTGATGAGGTTGTCAATCTCATCGTGTTTTGCGGAAAACAAAGGATTAAACGTATCGAATGGAAAGAAGTAATAGTTTGCAAAAAGTAAACACAAAGCAGTAAACAGGTTGTAGATTGTATGTAAAGAAAAGGACCGGGATCCATAGTTCACTAGAGGTGGCTCTCCTTAAGATAGATAACATGCTGGGTGAACAAATTACAGCGAGGCAATTGACAAACATCAAGAAAGCAATACATGCATATACTAATCATCTTGACTCCTTTGAAACTTGATTGGGCATTACAACATTATACATAGACCTCCATCCAACTGCATCTATGACTAATAATCCACCTTCAGGTTATCATCCGAACCCCCTCCAGTATTAAGTTGCAAGCAACAGATTATTGCTTTACGAATTGCGTGTAAAGTAAACAATACGATTGTTCTATGAACAAATGATTGTTGTTTTCTCCCTACTAGCAACATCACATCTAGTACCTTAGAGATTTCTGTCACTTCCCTAGATTACCAGAGGCATGAACCCACTATCGAGCATAAATACTAACTCTTGGAGTTGCTAGCATCTACTTGGTCAAGATAGCTACTAACAATGGAAATCATGCAAGATCACAAATAACAAAGACATGATAGAATCAATAATCAATCTGAAATAGCATCTCAATATCCATCGGATCCCCGCAAACACAACATGCAGAATTACAAATAGATGATCTTGATCATGAACGGAACTCACAAGATCTAAACATGAAAGCACAAAGGAGGAGAACCAGCCATCTAGCTACTACATGGATCCGTAGTCCAAGGATGAACTACTCACGCATCACACCGGAGGCTTGCATGGTGATGAAGAAGGCCTCCAGGGTGAATTCCCCTCTCCGGCAGGGTGCCGGGAAGAGCTTCAGATCCCTCCCGATCTAGGGATGGAGATGACGGTGGCTACAGACTCTTTCGTGGATTTTTGATTGGGTACCTAGGGTTTTCGTCCCGAGGGCATCTTATAGGCGGAAGGAGAGGCCGAGGGGATGTTGGGGTCGTCTAGACCACCCCCTGGCGTGGGCTAGGCCTGGCCGCACGGCTAGGTGGTGTGGCCAGCCCCCAGCCCTTCTCCGTCTCGTATTCTGGCATCTGATGACTTCCAGAAAAATAGGCACTTTGGCTTTTGTCCCGTCAAATTCCGAGAATATTCATTTTCTGACTTTCCTGGAACCAAAAACAGCAGAAAACAGGCAGCTAGTACTGTGGCTCTTATTAATAGGTTAGTCCAAGAAATCATATGAAAAGTACTCCAAAGTGTGGACAAAACACAAGAAAGTGGATAAAACCAAGCATGGAACATCAAAAATTATAGACACATTTGCAATGTATCAGCAATTACCTCAGGTCGAAGGATTCCATTGCTTGAGACTGCAAATGACAACATGCTCGTTGCATCTCAACTATGGGTCAGTCCGACTCGCTAAACTATTTAGCCAAATCAGTGTAAGTCGGAATAGCATCACCATGCCCATGACAAGTGGAACCGTGTCATCAGCCGACTTGCACATTGGTCTAAGTTGTGTGCCCAACACAACCTCAACGACCAAGGACATTCTAATATGAACAATCATTAATACATAGTTCCACAATTGAATCACGTATCTAGTGATATATATCTGATGTTCATATAGGGACAACTTTACTTTATGAATACTTTGGGAAATATCATCAACCATGATTGCCTCTAGGGCATATTCCCAACAGTTACTATGTTAGGAAGACAGTTCACATGGGCGAAGTCTTCCGGGGCCAATATACGAAAAAAATAGATAGAGTGCATATGGATACTGAGTGGGAAGATAAATTCCCTTTGGTAACTATTCGCGGTCTAGAGCGTATCGAGGCTTTGTCCGACCATGCTCCTTTACTTTTATCTATTGGAAAATCACCACGAAAATACAAACGTAGTTTCAAATTTGAACTTGGATGGATGGATCATGATGGTTTCCATGACTTGGTGAAGGCTATTTGGGAGAAACCTGTTAGTGGTCAAACGCCTATACGGTGATGGAATAACAAAATGCGTGCCCTACGCAAATTCCTTCATGGTTGGGCCAGACATACTACTGGAATCCTTAAGAAAGAGAAAATATGCCTCTCAACTATTATTAATGATTTAGAGGCTTCTACGGAAGTCAGACCTTTAACTGCATAAGAGATTAAGCTTAAAAGCCAATCGAATGCGAAAATTTCTACACTAGTTCGCGAGGAGGAACTCAAATGGTACCAACGCTCTAAAGCAAAATTCATTCTTGAAGTAGACGCGAATACAAGATACTTCTATGTTGTTGCCAATGTTAAGCATAAGAAGAAAATTATTCACTCTTTAATTCAGGATGAAGGTATGATTGAGGGTCAGGAGCAACTAAAATCTTATATTACAAGTTATTACAAATCCTTGTTTGGGGCACCGCCAGAAAACTTTTTCTCGCTGGATGAGTTCCAAACAATGGATATTCCTCAGGTTTCTGTTGAGGAAAACAACTTTCTAACCGCTTCCTATACAGAGGAGGAGGAGGTCAAGAAAACGGTTTTCCAAATGGAACATAACAAAGCGCTAGGGTCTGATGGCTCTCCAGCGGATTTTTTTAAAAGTTCTAGGAAGTTATTAAAAAGGACCTGATGCATTTGTTTGAGTTTCTTCAAGTTGGTCAGCTAGACCTTTTTAGCCTAAATTTTGGCAACATTATTTTACTTCCTAAGGTTAATAATGTAGAACGTATACCACAATATCGTCCAATCTGCCCTTTTAACGTTAGTTTAAAATCTTAAAAAAGTTGCTACGATTAGACTAAATTCAGTAGCTGACCATGTTGTACGCCCATCCCAAACTTCTTTCATGCAAGGAAGAAACATCCTAGATGGTGTAGTAATCTTGCATGAAACAATTCGTGAACTACACTCAAAAAATTAAATGGTGTACTGTTCAAGATTGACTTTGAGAAGGCTTAAAATAAAGTTAATTGGTCTTCTCTCCAAGAAACACTATGTATGAAAGCTTTTTTAGAGGAGTGGTGTGCTCTCATACAATCTTTTGTGTCTGGTGGTAGTGTTGCCATAAATGTCAACGAAGACACTGGCAAATACTTCTAGACCAAAAAAGGGTTAAGACAAGGGGATTCATTATTGCATATACTATTTAACATAGTGGCTAATATGTTGGCTATCCTTATTGAGAGAGCAAAGGCTTATGGACAAATTGAAGGATTAGTTTCCCATCATGTTGATGGTGGTCTCTCCATTCTTCAATACGTTGACAATACAATCTTATTTATGGAACACGATCTAGAGAAAGCTAAGAATCTGAAATTAATATTATCAGCATTCGAGCAACTCTCTAGATTGAAAATTAACTTCCATAAGAGTGATTTGTATTGTTTTGGCGAGGCTCAAAACGAGTCCCACCTATACGCTGAACTATTCGGCTGTGGCCAGGGGCAATTTCCAATCAACTATCTGGGAATACCGATCCCCTATCGGCGTCTCATGATTGCTGAATGGAAACTCGTTGAGGAAAGACTCCAAAAATGTCTTAATAGTTGGAAAGCTAAATTGCTATCCCTTGGTGGAAGACTTGTACTCATAAATTCAGTACTCGCCAACATGGTACTGTATATGATATCGTTTTTCTAGTTACCAAAAGGTGTATTGAAGAAAGTGGATTATTTTCGATCAAGATTCTTTTGGCAAGGGGATAGTGAAAAAAATAAATATCGACTGGCCAGATGGAATGTGGTTTGCCGACCAAAAGAATACGATGGACTAGGCATACATGATTTGCAAGTCAAAAACACCGCGCTTCAGGGTAATGGCTTTTCAAACTACTTACAGAAGATGGTGCCTAGCAAACCATTCTATGGAGGAAATATGTTGGCTCCAAAGTTGTGTCTCAAGTGGTTTTGAAACCCGGTGATTCCCACTTTTGGGCTGGACTAATGGCGTCCAAAAAGCATTTCTTCCATTTTGGTGTTTTCAATATTAAGGATGGATCGCAGATTAGGTTCTGGGAAGATAAATGGCTTGGCCAAACTTCTCTTCGTGAACAATATTCAGCTTTATATTCGATTGTTAGGCACAATGAGGATACACTTTCCATAGTAATGGAATCTAATTCTCCTAATGTGTCTTTCAGAAGAAGCCTCATAGGTCCTAGACTGGTATCTTGGAACAATCTTCTATTACGATTATCCACGATACAACTGTCGGAGGGTGTGGACGAGTTCAAATGGAAATTACTAGATAGTGGTAAATTTTTAGTTGACTCAATGTATAGAGCTTTGATCCAAACTGATATTCCAATCGATGATAATAGTAAATTTTGGAATATGAAAATACCCCTTAAAATGAAGATATTCGCTTGGTATCTTCGTAAAGGAGTAATTCTTACCAAAGATAATCTTGTTAAGAGGAATTGGCATGGAAGTACACAATGCGTTTTTGTCACCATGATGGGACAATCCAGCATTTATTCTTCCATTATAAATTTTCTTGTGCTATATGGTCAATCATCGAAGTAGCCTCTGGTTTATCTCCTCCATGTTCGGTGGCCAATGTATTTGGTAACTGGTTGCATGGATAGAGGATAAATACATGACTTTGTCTAGGGTGGGAGAGCTTGCTATTATTTGGTCACTTTGGCTATGTAGAAATGACAATATCTTTAGTAACACTGTGTCTTCTTCCCTGTAGGTTACCTATCGAGCCACGGCTATCCTTCGATCATGGACTACTCTCGAACGTATGGAGTTCCGCGACTTGCTTGTGGAGGGATGTACTCGATTGGAGGATACGGTGAGGGATATTTTCTAATGAAATGGATGGTAGCGTGATCTGAGGATAGATCTGCCATAGCTTGAGGCCGTTTATTTATTTTCATAGCATATGTGTAATGCTGGTACTGTTGCTTTGGTCACTAGTTGTGTGGTTGATTGATTGTGTGCATCCTAGCTATGCATAGGCCGGGTGTAAATATTACTGTTAAGTAAGAAAGTGCCCATTTCCAAAAAAATAGCACGGTAAAAAATGTTGTGTTCATACAAAATGGGTTTACATGGTGTTTCTTTTCAGGGATAGAGGTCGACCAAAGTTGATATGGGATGATGCAATTAGAAGGGATCTGAAGGAGTGGAATGTACCTAGAGATTTGACTTTTGATAGGGCTACATAGAAATCAGCGATCCATGTGCCTGGACCTTGATTTACTCTTTTGCTTTTTTATTTTACTTACACTTTCCACTATTTTCTGCTTGACTTGCACTTTTCACTAGTTTCTGGCATACTTGCACTTTCCACTAGTTTCAGATTGGGTTTTATGTCTAGTGTACCCTAACTTGATTGGGATAAAAACCTTTTTGTTAGAAACATGTGTGAATGCACGCCTTTTTCTTATAGATAGGAGAATAACCAAATACAACTCCCAGAATCCACTACAAGTTTGTGTAAACTAGGTGTTAGATTTATATGGGCTACGGCCCATGTAGTCTAATAAATCCCGAAATCTCAAGGCCCATCTACTATGCAGGGACTGCTACTATGACAACTTGGAAGCTCTGTGGGAGACAAAGTTTAGTCCTACATTGCTAGTTGGGAGAGAGTTGAACCAGCTTATAAGGTGAGTTATTTCACTCCCACTAAGTGAGTGAGAAGAGAAGGAGTCCACGCGCACTCCTCCTCCTTTGCCGCCTGCCTCGCCTTGCCTCACCTGCACGCACGTCACATTTCATGAATTGGGTTCAAGTTAGAAACTTGTTTTGTGGAAGACTAACTTTTTGCATGGTGCACCAGCTGTTGGGTACGTGTCAATATTCGTGTGCATGTTTGACGCTTGTCCTTGTCTTCCACCGCGTGGCGACTCGGTCGGCTCACCTCCCAGGCTATAGAGAGAGACGTATAGATCTGGATGAGTTTTGTTCTTTTCTCTATCTCCCGCGTTGTGTTTGTCTTGCTGCACTGCTCTCTAGGCTTTCCCATCCCGGTGGCTGCGTGCACGGCTATCTGGGAGAGCAGGCCTCTGAAACCCTGTCCGTTGAGATCTTGCACCGGGAGACGGGCGATAAGGTTTTTGGGGAGTGTCTCGGCGCGACTGCTCACTTCTGTTCATGTTATTCTTCATCAAACGAGGACCTCAATAGTACCATGGGTGACAACGACAAAGACCAAGGTGCTGCTACGGTGATGAACTTCCCGGTCAATCTGTACGTGCTATTCCTATCTTTGTATGCACTAGTTTTTGCTAGATTTTCAGATTTACTAGTTGTGGTTGTTTGGCTGCATGTGTTTAGATCTTCTAGTGCTTATATAATGTTGATTTCGGTAATTAATCTCATGCGAAAATTGCCTAATACTCCAATAATCCAAAAACCTTATCGATTTAGGCAATTTTTGTCATCTGCCTTTGCTGCTTCATTGAAAGCGAGCCCATTTACGGGTGCTAATTTTAAGAGATGGCAAGGGAAAACCCTCTTGTGGATTACTACTATGGGCATATAAAAGGTTGCAGATGGCACTCTCAAAGGTCCACTTACTCTCAAAGAAGAGAGAGCGTTTAGGGAGGCCACTGTACTTTTTGTGGGCTCTGTACTCAGTGTGCTTGGATACAAGTTAGTTCATGCATATTTGCATATTCGTGATGCCAAGGAACTATGGGATGCGTTGGACGCTAAGTTCGGTGTTGTCGATGTTGGTGGTGAACTGTATGCTATGGAGCAGTTCAATAACTACAAGATGGTTGAAAACCGATCTATAGTAGAACAGGCTCATGAGCTACATATCATGGCAAAGGAACTCGAACTCTTCAAGTGTGTGCTTATAGACAAGTTTGTCATGGGATGCATTGTCGCTAAGCTTCCCCCTTCGTGGAGGAACTTTGCCACTTCTCTGAAACATCAGAGGCATGAACTCTTTGTTGAGTACCTCTTTGGCTCTCTAGATGTTGAAGAAAAGGTGAGGGAAAATACAAACACACTAGTGGAAACGAGGGACATTCTGCTGCCAATATGGTGCCAAAAATGCCCACAAGTCCAAGGGAAATAACAAAGTCTGCTAGACTACCAACTTCAAGAAGAAGAAGGGGCTGAACAAGGAAAAGAAAGAACCTTGTTGGGTGTGTGGCGAGATTGGCCATTGGGCTCATCATTGTCCACAGAAGAAAGGCAAGAAGGGTCAAGCTGGATAGAGTTCTAAACATGTCAACATGCTCATTGGCAATACTAATGCAGGAACTTCAGGTTCTGGGTACGATAATTTATTACCTACTGTTCTTTCAGTATTTCAACCCACAGAATAGTGGGTTGATATGGGTGCCAATGTTCATGTGTGTGCTGACATTTCCATGTTCACCTTTTATCAGGCTCGAGATTCTTCAGCCATGACGGGGAATGTGTTACATGCTACTATTCTTGGTGCTGGCACGGTAGATCTGAAGTTTACTTCAGGCAAGATTGTGCAATTGAAGAACATGCAGTATGTCCATTCTATCAAGAAGAATCTCGTTAGTGGACCTCGTCTTCTGAAATATGGGTTCAAGTTGGTATTTGAGTCCAATAAAGTTGTATTGTCTAAGTATGGAACCTTTGTTCGAAAAGGCTATGAATGCGGAGGCATGTTTCGCCTTTTCATTGGTAGACTTCTATGATGATGTAGTGAACCATATATGCACTACTCGTACTGAGACTAATGTTTGGCATTCACGACTTTGTCATATTAATTTTAGTTGTATGTCGCGGCTTGCTTGTATGAGTTTAATTCTGAAATTCACTATTGTCAAAGGCTCTAAGTGCCATGCTTGTGTGTGCAAGCAAAGCAACCTTGCAAGCCTCACAAGCCTGCAGAGGAGAGAAACTTAGCACCTCCCGAGCTCATACATTCAGATCTATGTGAGATGAATGGTGTGTTGACAACTGGTGGAAATAAATATTTCATGACTTTAATTGATGATTCTACTAGGTATTGTTATGTATATCTCTTGAAAACTAAATATGATTCTTTAGATTTCTTTAAAATCTATAAGGTAGAAGTTGAAAATCAACTTGAGAGAAAGATCAAAAGAATTCGGTTTGATAGTGGTGGAGAGTACTTTTCTAACGAGTTCAATTTATTCTATTCGGAACATGGTATTATACATGAGAGAATGCCTCCCAAATCCCCTCAATCTAATGGGATTGCTGAGAGGAAAAAACGTATTCGAAGAGATTTGGTTAACGCCATGTTAGACACTGCCGATTTATCCAAGGAATGGTGGGGGAGGCTATATTGACTTCATGTCATGTCCTAAACCGTGTTCCAACTAAGAACAAAGAGATTACTCCATTTGAAGAATGGGAAAAAAAGGTTGACACTCTCTTACTTAAGTACTTGGGGTTGATTGGCAAAGGTCAATGTGCCAATCAACAAGAAGCGTAAGCTTGGACTGAAAAATGTGGATTGTGTCTTTCTTGGATATGCTTCTCACATCATTGCTTATACATTTCTTGTGGTGAAATCTGAAATGGATGACATGAGTGTCGGTACCATTTTTGAATCAAGAGATGCTACATTCTTTGAGGATATATTTCCTATGAGAGATATGCCTAGCATATCTAATAAGGAATATGATCCAATTTCTGAACATGTAACTCCCATGGAGATGGATGAACAATCAGATAATGAGAGTTCAAATTCAGAAGAGGGTGACAATGAAGATCCCACAAGGAGCAAGAGACAAAGGATCGCAAGGTATTTTGGTAATGATTTCATTGTGTACCTAGTGGATGACACACCCACTACTATTTTAGAAGCTTTTGCATCTCTGGATGCAGACTACTGGAAAGAAGCAGTTCAAAGCGAGATGGACTCCATCTTGGCTAATGGAACGTGAGAGATATCTGAACGTCCTTATGGGTGTAAACCTGTAGGATGTAAATGGGTATTTAAAAAGAAGCTTAGGGTTGATGGTACTATTGAAAAGTATAAAGCTCGACTTGTGGCTAAAGGCTATACCCAAAAGGAAGGCAAAGTTTTCTTTGATACTTACTCACCTGTGGCTAGATTGACCACAATTCGAGTACTACTATGAATGGCTGCCTCTCATGGTCTTATTTTTCATCAAATGGATGTTAAGGCGACTTTCCTAAATGGAGAGTTGGATGAGGAAATTTACATGGAACAACCTGATGGTTTTGTACTAGAAGGTCAAGAAATAAATGTGTGTAAATTGAAGAAATCTTTGTATGGCCTCAAACAAGCTCCCAAGCAATGGAATGAGAAGTTTGAAAGAACTTTAATATTTGTGTGCTTTGTTGTAAATGAAGCTGACAAATGTGTATACTACTGCCATGGTGGGGGCGAGGGAGTTGTCCTATGTCTGTATGTTGATGACATATTAATTTTTGGGACAAGTCTCAAAGTGATTTATGAGGTTAAAACCTTCTTGTCTCAATGTTTTGAGATGAAGGATCTTGGAGAAGTTGATGTTATCCTGAACATAAAGCTACCGAGAGATGATAATAATGGGATTATACTTGTGCAATCACATTATGTGGAGAAGGTGTTGAGTAGATTTGGATATGATGATTGCAAATCCTCTCCCACACCTTATGATCCTAGTGTTTTGCCTTGAAAGAATCAAAAGGCAGCTAGAGATCAATTGAGATACTTTCAGATTATTGAATCACTTATGTATTTACCTTGCGCTACGAGGCCTGACATCTCATTTGCTGTGAGAAAACTTAGCCGGTTTGTGGCCAACTGATGGCCCAAAATATCTCGAGCTCGTTGGGGAACCCCAACAGGAAGGTATGATGAGCACAGCAACAAGTTTTCCCTCAGTTATGAAACCAAGGTTATCGAACCAGTAGGAGCAAGGAAACACCTCCAAGGTGTTGCTAGCTAGCCTTTGAAAGGGCGCACTACTGGTGCTAGCAGCAACGTGGAAACCTGCACAACACAACCACAGAACTTTGCCCCCAACTTATAGTGAGATTATCAATCTCACCGGTTTTGCTGAAAACAAAGGATTAAACGTATTGTGTGGAAGAAAGTAATAGTTTGCAGAAAGTAAACAGAAAGCAGTAAACAGTTGTAGATTGATGATAAAAGAAAGTACCGGGGTCCATAGTTCACTAGTGGTGGCTCTCCTTAAGATAGATGACATGTTGGGTGAACAAATTACAGCAGGGCAATTGACAAACATCAAGAAAGCATACAAGCATATACTACTCATCTTGACTCCTTTGAGACTTGATTGGGCATTACAACATTATACATAGACCGTAATCCAACTGCATCTATGACTAATAATCCACCTTCAGGTTATCATCCGAACCCCCTCCAGTATTAAGTTGCAAGCAACAGATAATTGCATTACGCATTGCGTGTAAAGTAAACAATACGATTGTTCTATGAACAAAGGATTAGTGTTTTCTCCCTAGTAGCAACAACACATCTAGTACCTTAGAGATTTCTGTCACTTCCCTAGATTACTAGAGACATGAACCCACTATCGAGCATAAATACTAACTCTTGGAGTTGCTAGAATCTACTTGGACAAGATAGCTACTAACAACGGAAAGCATGCAAGATCACAAATAACAAAGACATGATAGAATCAATAATCAAACTCAAATAGCATCTCAATATCCATCGGATCCCCGCAAACACAACATGTAGGATTACAAATAGATGATCTTGATCATGAACGTAGCTCACAAGATCTAAACATGATAGCACAAAGAAGAAGAACCAGCCATCTAGCTACTACATGGACCCGTAGTCTAGGGATGAACTACTCACGCATCACACCGGAGGCTTGCATGGTGATGAAGAAGGCCTCCAGGGTGAATTCTCCCCTCCAGCAGGGTGCGGGAAGAGCTTCAGATCCCTCCTGATCTAGGGATGGAGATGATGGTGGCTACAGACTCTTTCGTGGAATTTTGATCGGGTACTTAGGGTTTCTGTATCGGAGGCGATATATAGGCAAAAGGGGAGGCCGGGGGTGCCCTAGGCGGCCAGACCACCCCCTGGCGCGAGCCAGGCCTGGCCGTCTTGACGGTTGTGTGTGGCCGGCCCCGCCCTCTCCGCCTCGTGATTCCCCTCGGTGAAAAAACTGACTTTGGCTTTTGTCCGTCAATTCGAGAATATTCATTTTCGACTTTCCTAGAACCAAAAACAGTAGAAAACAGGGTGGCACTGTGGCATCTTGTTAATAGGTTAGTCCAAGAAAGTGTATAAAAAGTACTCCAAAGTGTGGACAAAACATAAGAAAGTAGATAAAACCAAGCATGGAACATCAAAAATTATGGATACGTTAGCAACGTATCAACATCCCCAAGCTTAACTCCTGCTCGTCCTCGAGTAGGTAAGTGATAAAAAGAAAGAATAATTTTTGAGGTGACATGCACCATCATAAACTTGATCAAAGTATTTGTAAAACATTGATAGCTGGGATCATAGTACTTCAACATAGCATGAAAGATAAAGTTCTAACAATAAGACATAGCAACTATGTTGCAACATGAAAAGGCACAAACAAAAGATTCATGAATAACAATGCTTTGCAAGACGTTTGTTTGTTTCACATAAAGAAAACATAGCATAGTGGCATTCAGCTTGTCCCTCATAGAGTAGCAAACATAAATGCATAGGACACCTTCAAAGTTCATAAGAGTGACTAGATACAAATAGTTTAAGAACAAGCAATATCAAAATTATGCATCAATCAACAAGTCTTGGGACAATGCACATAGAACTAAGAATGGCCACTATGCTCTCAAAGTAGGTGCATAAAGATAGAAGGTGGAGACTCAACATAAAAGTAAAAGAAAGGCCTTCATAGAAGGAAGTAGGGATTCAAGTTTCATAAAGAGCTTCCAAAAATTATGGTACTTATTAGCTTTCAGCTCTCATTGCCCCTATCATAAGCATCTCGAAGTGATTAAGGTTAAAGTGAACAAACTATGGAGTATATGCTTGACAAAGTATAAGTTGGAAATCTCATGTCCCTTGAATATGAGGGCCGCTCCTCATGCTACTCAAGTTTAGTTACCGGTAAGTTCTTGTCATAGTAAGTACATGCGTATCATAGAGAACCGCCAACAGGGTACCCCTTGCCCGATGATACAGAAGAATCCCCATATCAAAATGACAAGGCAAGCAGACAACGAGCATCTCAGCAATCTTCTTGTTTACCATGGGAAAATGGTGCTTTTTTCTCTCTTTCCTCTTTTCTAATATCTCCTTTTTTTCCTTTTTTCTCAATATCTGACTCTTTTTTATAAGAAGAATGCTTCATAGACAACTCATTATGGTTACGCTGCAGGTTTCCACCATGACGGCATGGATTAGACCAGCGACCCAGGCGTTTCTCTAACACACTTACATAACTCCATGGACTTACAAGTTCCCCTTTCATTTCACACCGACGACATCCATAGACAAAAGAGCATGATATCAACTAGGTACAGAGTACAAGTGCAATGTTGAAAGCGTTCCCCATGACAACATGGTTCTGCTAATCCCCAACATATAAGTGCAAGAATATACAACATAGACGACACAATGGTTCAAGTTTATTAAGGGCAAGAAAAGTAAAGTGTGCCATCAAGTTCGTGAGAGCTTTAATCACTAGTTTTCTCATAACAAGTTTAATTCGGAAGGTAGATAAAAACATGAATATACTTGGAATAGCAAATGCTAATAGGTAGGTATGGTGGACTCTTTGGAATAACTTGGTTTTAGGAGTTGGATGCATGAGTGGAACTCATACTTGGTTCTGGAGGCTAGCAAAAGACTGGGAGCGACCAACTAAGAGAGCAATAATGGCCATAATCATGCAGAGCGACAAAACATCATTAATCAAAGCATATAGTGATACTACAAGTAAAAAACTAAAGGATCATAAAGGCTATGGTGACTTGGGATAGTCATAACATGGTGTGAGCATGCGCCAAGTCAACCCAAATAAAGCATGAAAGGAGAATACCACAATATTATGCTTTAATATGCTAAAACAACGCATGATTCTTCCAAGGCACATTAAGCAATCTCAATTGTTTATAACATGTCATGCTACAGCAAAGATCACTAAGCATAAAGACAAAACAATATCAAGCATGGCATGACAAAGCATATGCCACAGTCAAAAACAAGCTCTCTTTACCACTTAAGCATGAACTTTTCCTATCTTTTTCCAATCTAAACCAAACTATTTGAAAACCAATGGATGAAAGAGGGGGTCCAACCAATTTATTCAAGCAAACTAAGAAAACCAAGCAAACGAAAACCAAAAACAAAAAACAAAGACGCTCCAAGAACAACACAACTGTGCATGAAACAATAAAAATGAAGTGTTTGGAAGAAACCTGGGATTTTTATTGATGAAGAAGGGGATGCCTTGGGCATCCCCAAGCTTTGACGCTTTTAACTCTTGAATATTTCTTGGGGTGACACGGGGTGGCATCCCCAAGCTTGAGCTTTAGTCCATTCTTCATCTTATTACATCATTCTCTCCATACACCTGAAATTTTTCCTTCATACAAAACTTCAAACAATCTTTATTAGCAACATTAGTGCACTCAAGATAATAAGTCTTTAGATTCAGTTTCAACACCAATAAAACTTCCATTAAAACACAAGCTACTGTAGCACTTCCCTCAAAAAGCTCAATTCCCCAAAAGAACTCAAAAAGGAACCAACAAGAAGCAAATGCAAAAAATGGCAGAAATCTGTCAAAACAGACCAGCAGGTAAAAACCAATTTTTTCGAAGACCTTCTGTTGCTCAAATCAAAACGTGTTGAACTAACGAAAGTTAGATAACAACCTGGGTCGGAAGCAAAAAAATTACAGCTCAAACCGACGTACAGAGATTTTACACGAATTTTTACGGTGAAGCACATAAATCTGTTTCGGGACAACAACTTTCCCAATCGTTACTTCACTCTCATTAGAGGTTACTCTTGGCACAAAAAGCAAATAAAAAGGATAAGGAGAGGCTATTACTGAAGTAATAACTTCCAAGACTCATCTAAAACTTTTGGGTTATCTCTGAATAAGTACTTTTCTTTAACGCCTTTAAGTTAGGCATAAGAAGCAAGAAAAAGAATCAAGTGTTCCCAAATGAAGAAGCATTAAGAGCAAATTTTGTTTTCATACGAGAGGCAAAAGAAATCTTCTCTCTCTTCTTAGGGAAGTGTTCTATACCTTTCTTGAGTGGGAGTTGCTATTTAATGGTGCCTTCTTTCATATCAATAATGGCACCAACAGTTCTAAGAAAAGGTCTTCCCAAAGTAATAGGACAAGAAGCATTGTATTCAACATCCAAAACATAGAAATCAACAGGGACATAGGCATTGTTAACCATAATAAGAACATCATTAATACTCCCCATGAGTTTCTTTTTAGCATTATCATCAAGTGGGACAGTCAAATAACAATCTTCAAGTGGAGGCAAATCAAGCATATCATATATCCTTCTAGGCATAATAGAAACACTACTATCAAGATCACATAAAGCTTTGAAATCAAAGTAATTCACTTTCATATTAATGATGGGTTCCCAACCATCTTCTTGTTTTATAGGAATAGAAGCTTTATGTTTCATCTTTTCTTCTTTAATCTTTATGAGAGCATCAGTAATGTGTTTTGTAAAGGCCATGTTCATAGCACTAGCATTAGGACTTTTAGCAAGCTTTTGTAGGAACTTAATAACTTCAGAGATACTGCAACCATCAAGATCAAAATCATAATTATCATCTAAAGTAGTAGAGCTATTGTTAGCTTTAGCACTAGTAGTAGTGATAGTAGAAACACTAATGTTTCTAGCAATTTCATCTTCTCTTTCCCACTTAGCATGCAATTCAGCTAATAGTCTAACATTTTCATCAATTCTAACTTGTATGGCATTAGTAGAAGCAAATGGATTATCAATAGTTTTAGGTTTAGCAGCCATTTTATTCAAAGAAGATTGAGCTTTAGCCAATGATGCTATATTTCTTTCAACATTAGAGAGTTTTTCCTCAATAGTTTTATTGAAAGCAGTTTGTTTACTAATAAAATCTTTAAGCATAACTTCAAGTTCAGAGGGAGCACTCCTATTATTGTTGTAGGAATTTCCATAAGCATTACCATTATTGGGAGGATATGGCCTATAGTTATTATTACCAAAATTATTCCTGTAGGCATTGTTGCTAAAATTGTTATTTCTTATAAAGTTCACATCAAATTGCTCTTCTTGATCAACCAAAGAGGCTAAGGGAACATTATTTGGATCAATATGAGCCTTCCCATTAACAAGCATAGACATAATAACATCAATTTTATCACTCAAGGAGGAGGTTTCTTCAACAGAATTTACCTTCTTACCTTGTGGATCTCTTTCAGTGTGCCATTTAGAATAGTTAACCATCATATTATCCAGAAGCTTTGTTGCAGCACCCAAAGTAATGGTCATAAAGGTACCTCCAACAGCAGAATCTAGTAGATTTCTTGAAGAATAGTTCAATCCTGCATAAAAGGTTTGGATAATCATTCAAGCAGTTAGTCCATGAGTGGGATAATTCTTTACCAAAGATTTCATTCTTTCCCAAGCTTGAGCAACATGTTCATTATCAGATTGTTTAAACTTCATTATTTCAGTTCTCATAGATATAATCTTAGCAGCAGGATAGTATTTTCCAATGAAAGCATCTTTCATTTAGTCCAAGAATCAATACTATTCCTAGTTAGGGATTGCAACCATTCTTTAGCTTTTCCTCTCAAAGAGAAAGGAAACAATTTAAGCTTAATAATATCCCCATCTATATCCCTATGCTTTTGCATATCACAAAGTTCAACAAAGTTATTTACATGAGCAGCAACATCTTCATTACCAATACCAAAAAATTGTTCTCTCATAACAA
Organism: Avena insularis; assembly: GCA_023614405.1. Taxonomy (NCBI): domain Eukaryota; kingdom Viridiplantae; phylum Streptophyta; class Magnoliopsida; order Poales; family Poaceae; genus Avena; species Avena insularis. Next base: position 254,984,732 of record CM042690.1, on the reverse strand, counting down.
GATTGAGTAAAGCGGGTTTAATTTCAAAGAAAGTAGCTTCGGGAACAGGTGGAGCAATAGGTGTACACATGAAATCATTGTTGTTGGTGCTAGTGAAGTCACACAACTTAGTGTTTTCAAGAGTATTAATTTTTTGTGTGTTTTTAATAAAGAAAGCAAACTAGTAAAACTATTTTTTGTGTTTTTGAATAACAAACAAGCAAACAAAGCAGAAATAAACTAAGCAAAACAAATAAAACAAAGTAAAGAGATTGGTTATGAGAGAATACCCTTGTGAAGATGTCCTTGACTCCCCGACAACGGCGCCAGAAAAAGTACTTGATGGCCCAAAATATCTCGAGCTCGTTGGGGAACCCAAAGAGGAAGGTATGATGAGCACAACAGCAAGTTTTCCCTCGGTTATGAAACCAAGGTTATCGAACCAGTAGGAGCAAGGAAACAACTCCAAGGTGTTGTTAGCTGGCCTTTGGCAGGGCACACTACCGGTGCTAGCAGCAACGTGGAAACCTGCACAACACAACCATAGAACTTTGCCCCCAACTTACAGTGAGGTTGTCAATCTCACCGGTTTGGCTGAAAACAAAGGATTAAATGTATTGTGTGGAAGAAATTAATAGTTTGCAGAAAGTAAGCGAAGCGATGTGATTGTAGATTGATGATAAAAGAAAGGACTGGGTCCATAGTTCACTAGTGGTGGCTCTCCTTAAGATAGATGACATGTTGGGTGAACAAATTACAGCGGGGCAATTGACAAACATCGAGAAAGCATACACGCATATACTACTCATCTTGACTCCTTTGAGACTTGATTGGGCATTACAACATTATACATAGACCGTAATCCAACTGCATCTATGACTAATAATCCACCTTCAGGTTATCATCTGACCCCCCTCCAGTATTAAGTTGCAAGCAACAGATAATTGCATTACGCATTGCGTGTAAAGTAAACAATACGATTGTTCTATGTACAAAGGATTACTGTTTTCTCCCTAGTAGCAACAACACATCTAGTACCTTAGAGCTTTCTGTCACTTCCCCTATTACTAGAGGCATGAACCCACTATCGAGCATAAATACTAACTCTTAGAGTTGCTAGCATCTACTTGGCCAATATAGCTAGTAACAACGGAAAGCATGCAAGATCACAAATAACAAAGACATGATAGAATCAATAATCAAACTGAAATAGCATCTCAATATCCATCAGATCCCCGCAAACACAACATGTAGGATTAGAAATAGATGATCTTGATCATGAACGTAGCTCACAAGATCTAAACATGATAGCACAAAGGAGAAGGACCAGCCATCTAGCTACTACATGGACCCGTAGTCCAGGGATGAACTACTCACGCATCACACCGGAGGCTTGCATGGTGATGAAGACGGCCTCCAGGGTGAATTCTCCCCTCTAGCAGGGTGCGGGAAGAGCTTCAGATCCCTCCTGATCTAGGGATGGAGATGACGGTGGCTACAGACTCTTTCGTGGAATTTTGATCGGGTACTTAGGGTTTCTGTATCGGAGGCAATATATAGGCGAAAAGGGAGGCCGGCGGTGCCTAGGTGGCAGACCACCTGGCGTGGGCAGGCCTAGCCTTGTGGCCTGGTGGTGTGGCGGCCCACAGCCCTCTCTCTCGTCTGATTCGGCTCCGTGTCCCCCTCGGTGAAAAACTGACTTTGGCTTTTGTCCCATCCAATTCCGAGAATATTCATTTTTTGACTTTCCTGGAACCAAAAACAGCAGAAAACAGGCAGCTGGCACTGTGGCATCTTGTTAATAGGTTAGTCCAAGAAAGTGTATAAAAATTACTCCAAAGTGTGGACAAAACATAAGAAAGTAGATAAAACCAAGCATGTAACATCAAAAATTATGGGTACGTTAGCAACGTATCACCAACCCGGGAGATGATCAATGGCATGCTCTTGAGAGGGTAATGCGCTATCTAAAGGGAATAGTGAGCTATGGAATTCATTATACCGGTTATCCAAGAGTACTTGAAGGGTATAGTGATTGAAATTGGATATCAGATGTTGATGAGATAAAGGCCACAAGTGGATATATATTCACTCTTGGTGGTAGCACTGTTTCATGGAAGTCTTGCAAGAATACCATCTTAACAAGGTCAACTATGGAAGAAAAACTAACAACATTAGATACTGCGACTGTCAAAGCAGAATGGCTTCATGAACTCTTAACAATCATATGGTTGAAAAACCAATATCCGCAATCCTTATGAACTGGGATAACCAAACTATGATTGTCAAAGTGAACAGTTCTAAGGATAATATGAAGAGTTCAAGACATGTCAAGAGAAGACTAAAGTCTGTCAGAAAACTGAGAAACTCCGGAGTTATAGCATTGGATTATGTCCAAACAACTAAGAATCTGGCAGATCCTTTTACAAAAGGACTATCGAGAAATTTGATAGAAAATTCATCGAGGGAGATGGGTTTGAGACCCATGTGAGTTGTCAAAGGGGTAACCCAACCTTTGTGATCAGAGATCCCGTGTATTAGAACTTGGGAAAAAACCTAAAACAACTGAGTTGAGAGAAACCTTTAAAACTCCCACTCTGGTGCATATGCAATTCTCTCATAGCATACTGTTAGGAATGTTGATTACATCTTAATGTGTTATGTCTGTCTCCTTGGGAGCAAAGACGCAGTCCTACATAGCGATCTTGAAAGAACACACCTTATGAGCTACATTGTTGGTCACTGTGTATGAGATTTGGGTGAATCTCTAGGAAGCTCATGAAAGGCGGAGGAGTATGACTTATAATCTCCACCCGAGGGGTAGCCTATGGCAGCCAAGTACCAGTAACGACATTGAGTGAAACTTGCTGCACAAGACTGACAATTCAAGGCATAGTCCATTATTTAGTTGTAGCCAAGTGTATCTCTTTGTCTAGGTGGAAGTTCAACTTAACAGTCTCCACTGAACCGTAGGTATATAAAACAGTTATTGGAACTAATGAGCCATATGATGTGCCTTTGAGATCTGGTGGGGGATTGTTAGATTTATATGGGATGTGGCCCATGTAGACAACCCATGTAGTCTAATAATTCCTAAAATCTCAAGGCACATCTACTATGGCAGCTTGAGAGCTGTGTGGGAGATAAAGTTTAGTCCCACATTGTTAGTTGGTAGAGAGTTGGACCAAGTTACAAGGTGAGCTGTTTCACTCCTACTAAGTGAGTGAGAAGAGAAGGAGTCCACGCGCACTCCTTCTCCACCACCGCCTGCCTTGCCTCGCCCGCACGCGCGTCGCGTTTCGTGAATCGAGTTCGAGTTAGAAACTCGTTTTGTGGAATACTAAATTTTTGCATGGTGCACCAGCTGTTGGGTACGTGTCAATATTCATGTGCATGTTTGACGCATGTCCTTGTCTTCCAGCGCATGGCAACTCGGCCGGCTCACCTCCTAGGCTATACAGAGAGAGAGACAGATCTAGATGAGTTCTTTTCTTTTCTCTGTCTCTCGCGCTATGTTCCTCTTGCTGCGCTGCTCTCTAGGCTTTCTATCCCGGTGGCTGCATGCACGGCTGTCCGGGAGAGCATGCCTCTAAAACCCCATCCATTGAGATCCTGCACCGGGAGACAGACGATAAGATTTTTGGGAAGCGCCTTGGCGTGACTGCTCGCTTTTGTTCGTGTTCTTATTTATCAACCGACAACCTCAACAACACCATGAGTGACAATGACAAAGACCAAGGTGATAATTGCGGTGATGAACTTCCTGGTCAACTTGTACGTGTTATTCCTCTCTTTGTATGCACTAGTTTTTGCTAGATTTTCAGATCTACTAGTTGTGGTTGTTTGGCTGCATGTGTTTAGATCTGCTAGTGCTTACATAATATTGATTTCGATAATTAATATCATGTGAAAATTTCCTAATACTCCAACACTAGTCTGAAACAAATGATCAAAGTGTTAGACAATGTAATAGGCTATTATTTCATGTGTTTGTGTTCGACCGTACGTCTGTGTACGTGTCTGACCTGGACTCAAACTTGTACTATGTCAGCCCTTTGCGGCACCTATATTAACACACAACCCGTTCTAGCTCCACGCATGGTTCAATGCCCCAAATCACAAACATTGACATGGTATCAGAGCTTACCTCTTCCATGACCTAGCTCGCCGAAAATCCAAAGCCGTCGCTGCCGCCGCTGCCTCTCAAGATCGCCACTGCCGTAGGACGACTGCCACCGCCACCCTTCAAGCCCTACGATCAAAACCCAAGCCCATACACGACCCAAAAAAAACCACGACAAGATCTGCCACCGCCGCTACCCTAGCCGCCGCTGCCAAACACAACCCTAAACCAAGACGAGACACTCGCTGCCACCACCGCTACCCTAGCCGACGTCGCGCTCAAGAAAATCAAAACAAAAAATCCTAGATCAACCTCTACCGCGGCAGAGATTTTGATCTTTTTTTGCCGCCACTGCCGCCATCTGCCGTGACAGGATTTCTTATTGTTTTTCTGCCGTGGCAGGGAACAACTCTTTGATGGCTTCTTCGTCCTCCACAACCTCTCTTGTTGCAGCCCTTGGCGCTCCTCCTACACAACTGGTGACTCGTGAGAACGCCTAGGTGTGAAAGGCCCTGGTCGTGCCCGCCCTTCGTGGTGTGTGTGTGCTGGAGCTTGTTGAAGGAGAAGATGAAGCCCCTGACAAGCTTCTTGAGACAGAAGGTACTGAGAAGAAGAAGGTTACCATCCTGAACCCTAGCTATGCCACTTGGATTGCTTGTGATCAGCAGGTGCTTCACTTGCTGCTGAACACCCTCTCCCCTGATGTACTGGTCCATGTCATTGGCCTTGAGACCTCTGCTGAGGTTTGGGAAGCCCACAATGCTCATGTTTCTGCCTTGTCCAAGTCGCGGATTCAGCATCTGCAGACTGCTCTGGTGGAGAACAAGAAGAAAGATATGTTTGCTGAAAAATATTTTGCCAAGATGAAGACTATCTCTCAAGAACTTGCTGTTGCTGGAAAACCATGTGATAATGATGAGATCATTTGGTATGTTCTTAATGGCCTTGGGAGCTCTTATAACTCCTTGATTACTGTTGTTCGTTCCAATCCTGGCACCATGTTGAAGACCTTTTCAGCAGGTTCAAGCTTATGATCGGATGCACAAGAACGACGACATCAGCTTCTCCTCGTCTGCTAATCTTGCTCGTTGTGGAGGTGGCGCTTCGCCGTGTGGTCAGGACCGCTGGGAGGACCGTGGTGTATGGCGTGATGATCGTCCTCGTCAGAAGGATCATGGTGACTGGCGTGATGATCGCCCTCGCCGTAGAGATGATGACCATGGTCGGTATGATGATCGACAACCACCGCAAGACTACCGTGGTGATCGTGGTCATCGGGAGGACCACGGGTACCGTGGCTAGGATAGGCGTGATGGTGGTGGCTATCCAGGCCCGCCGCCGTGATGATGACCGTCGGGACATGCGTGATGATGTTGGGCATGGTCGGCGTGACCGCCAGCCCACACCTTAGGTGGACACGACATGTCAGATTTGCAACATTCATGGCCACCCTGCCAAAGAGTGTTGGTGGCGTTATGGAGATGTGTTGGGTCCACAGCATAGAAAACAAAATTTTCCTACGATGAGAACTATACGCCAAGATCAATCTACTAGATACAGAGCAATGGGTGGACATACATCCATGGAGAACTTACCCTCGAACACAACGAGTTTTGTTAACGAGTAGGAACTCGTGGTTGATGTAGTCGTACGCTTGCCGATCTCAAGATCGTGTGGAAGTCCGAGCGCTGCAAATCAGCAGCGCATCTGTCCTCGCACACACGTTCAAGCCACCGGACAACGTCCACCTCCTCCCTCCAGCGAATCAGCGGAAGCAGCAACTCCTTCCAGACGCAAGGCCACTGGGAACATGTATCTCGCTAATCCGAGACCATGGGGGAATATCTAGAGGGGAGAGAGATCCTTCACGAGGAGGTGTGGTTTGTGAGAGGGGAGAGGAGGGATTTATATAGGAGGGAGGGAGACCCCTCCCCTCCCATAGCCGGCGCATGAGGGAGGGGGGACTCCTCCCCTCCTTCATTCATGTGGTGAACCTCCACTCACATAAACATGGCCTCCACCCAAAATCCCACTCACATGTATTTAATTTCCACCAAATTAAATGCAACTCTCAATTAATAAAACTCTTTTATTTATTTTATTCAGAATTTTGTTAATTACTTTAATTAACAAACATTCACATAAAACCCCTTGCAACATTTCAATATCACATGCAGAACCACTTTTTGCAATTTCACCCGAAACAATTCCGGTTTCTATCGAAACAATTCATGTTTCTATCGAAACATTTCCTGCGCTTTGCAAACCTTTTGTTTGGAACATATGTGCTCCTAAATGGTGTCCGGAAACCATTAAGTGTGTCACCCTATGGTTCGTGAATAATGCAGACATGATTGAGACTCCTCTCAGATCAATAATCAGAAGCGGGACCTGGAGATCCATACTGACTCCTGCATATTCAACGATGACTTCTGTGATCGTGAGAACCTTTAACGTCAGAAATTTAATCCCTTTGTCTCATGATATAATACATGTCCGAGATTTGATCATCGGTATCCAAATACCTAGTTTGATCTCGTTACCGACATGCACTCTTTTCTTGTTCCCGTGATATAACATTCTAGTGATCACATCACTTGCTTGCAAGCTATCTTAATGTGATATCACCGAGAGGGCCCAGAGTATATCTATCTGTCATCGGGATTGACAAATTCCACTCTTGATCCATTAGCCTTAACATAACACCTTCATAGCACTGAACCCACCTTTATGTTCACCCTGTTACGGTGTGACGTTTGATGCTATCAAGATACTCTTCCGGTGTTAGCAATTAACATGATCTCATGGTCTAAGGACTAAGACTACTTTGTATGATGTTATAGCAATATAAACATAATGACTTGATCGTAATGCTATACTTCGGATGAATGTTCATCACATCATTTCATAAATGTTATGACCTTGTTATTAACAATATCCAATGTCCATGATCAGGAAACCTTGATCATCTTGTTAATTAACAAGATAGTCTATAAGAGAGGCATAACTAGGAACCCTTTTTGTTTATTAAACACACATGTATTGATGTTTCCTATCAATACAATTATAGCATGCAAAATAAACATCTATCATATACAAGGAATACATAATAACAACTTTATTATTGCCTCTCAGGGCATATTTCCTTCAAGATGATCCTCGTGGTGACCGTGGTGACAACGGTGACCGTGGGAATAAGAGTGTCAACTATGCTGGAGTTGACACTAATTGGTACTACGATATTGGTGCTACTACTCACATTACTGGTGAGCTAAACAAGCTCTCCACACATGACACATACCATGGACAGGGTCGTGTTCGTACTGCTGACGGCATAGGTATGCACATTAGTCATATTGGTCATTCAATTTTGTGCACCCTTCATAATGACTTTCATCTCAATTCCATATTACATGTTCCTAGTGCATCTAAAAATCATCTATCTGTTCATAAATTCACTCTTAATAATAATGTTTATATTGAATTCCATCCTTTCTTCTTTTTGATCAAGGACCAAGCAACCCATCGAATCCTGTTTAGAGGCCCTTGCCATGGAGGTCTTTATCCCTTGATGCCAATCTCCAAAGAGTCCTCCAAGCATGCCTTCATCACAATAAAGTTGTCTTCCTGTACATGGCATCATCGCTTAGGACATCCGTCTTTGTTTGTGGTTCAACAAGTTCTTAGGAAAAATAAAATAGCTTACACCCCAGAAATTACTCCTTGTGTTTGTGATTCTTGTCAGCTGGCTAAGAGTCATCATTTACCATATCCTGTGTCTACTAGTAGGTCTACTTCTCCTTTGGAACATGTGTTTTCTGATGTTTGGGGTCCTGCTCTCCTTTCCGATGGAAAACATGCATACTATGTAAGCTTTATCGATGATTACAGTAAATTTTCTTGGATCTATTTACTCAAAAAGCGTTCTGATGTGTATCAAGCCTTTTTGAATTATCAGCAGTATGTTGAGCGTAAGTTTGATAGGAAAATTGTTACTATGCAAACTGATTGGGGGTGTGAGTATGAGAAATTTAATACCTTTTTTTCAAAAAGTTGGCATCACACACCATGTATCTTGTCCTCATGCACATCAACAAAATGGTTTAGCTGAGAGAAAACACCGTCACATAGTTGAAGTTGGTCTTGCCTTACTTGCCAATGCATCTATGCCACTAAAATATTAGGATGAAGCCTTCCTCACTGTCACCTTCCTCATAAACTTACTTCCCAACAAAGTCATCGATCTTGAAACTCCTAGTGAACGCCTTCTTCATGTTAAACCCAATTATGATGCTCTTAGAGTTTTTGGTTGTGCTTGTTGGCCCAATCTTCGTCCTTATAACACACGCAAACTCGCTTTCCACTCTACACGTTGTGTCTTCCTAGGTTATAGTCCTCCCCATAAAGGGGTCAAATTCCTTGATTTATCTACAGGCCGCGTGTACATATCTCGGGATGTTATTTTTGATGAGAACATGTTCCCCTTTGCATCCCTTAATCCCAATGCTGGTCCTCTCCTTCGAAAGGAAATCCTATTACTTCCCACATCCACAACAAATTCTTATGAAGGTGCACAAAATTTTCACGATCATATGCATCCTACTGTGCCTATTACTGATGTGCAGGAGGTACATGAAACTACTGGTGAAAATCTGGGCGCAAACGGTGAAGAAAATGCTTCAGACAATGATGTTGAACACTCTGTACAAAATGACGAAGCTGGCTCGGCCAGATTTGGCTTTCTCAGTGAACAAGGTTTGCCAGTATCTTTATGCTCCAACTAGTGAACATTGGATATCAGCTAAAAGAATTCTTACATATGTCAAGGATACATTGAAGCTTGGAATCTCTATTATCCAATCTTCCTCCATGTTCCTCAATGCATTCTCAGATGCTGACTGGGCAGGTTGTCTTGATGACAGAAGTTCTACAGGTGGTTTTGCTATCTTTGTTGGACCAAACTTGGTCTCTTGGAGTGCTAGGAAATAGGCTACAGTATCTCGTTCTAGTACTGAAGCTGAGTACAAGTCACTTGCAAATGCCACAACCGAGTTAATTTGGGTTGAGGTCTTGCTTAAAGAACTTAGAGTAAAACTGAAGGAAAAACCAAGTCTTTGGTGTGACAATTTAGGTACTACCTATTTGTCTGCCAATTGTGTTTTATGCTCGCACTAAATACATTGAAATTGATTTTCACTTTATCAGAGAACGAGTTGCAAACAATCAAATAGCCATCCAGTTTGTGTCTCCAATGATATCAACTTGCAGATGGTTTTACCAAGGCGTTTCCAGTTCATAAGTTGAATGAGTTCAATCGTAATCCTAACCTATCCATATGTTGAGATTAAGGGAGGTTGTTAGATAATGTAATAGGCTATTATTTCAAGTGTTTGTGTTCGACCGTACGTCTGTGCACGTGTCTAACCTGGACTTAAACTTGTACTATGTCAGTCCTTTACGGCACCTATATTAACATACAACCTGTGCTAGTTCCACGCACGGTTCAATACTCCAAATCACAAACATTGACACAAAGAACACAGTTATGCTACCAACTGGTAAGCCACGGAGGCCCACAACGTTAGGTGGTGATTCGAGCTTGGTTTACGAAAACACATAAATTAGCTTGCAAAGACTATTTTCGATGTAGTATTAAGCTTAGACAGAGTCTGAAAGTATCCCTCCGTTCTAAAATATAAAATGTTTTAGCTTTGTGAAAGAAGTGTATCTAGACCTCTTTTAGTGTGTAGATTCATCTAGGTTTAAAGTGAACCTACACACTAAAAATGGTTTAGATACACTCTTTTCACAAAGCTAAAACATCTTATATTTTAAAATGGAGGAAGTACATGACTAAGAGAGCGAAACATCTGAAGTCCCAGGATCATGAACTGGATGCGACAATGGGGTTGCGAGCGCGACACGAAGAATCCGTCAGGCTTGCGAGCCGGAACGGGTGATGAAGAGGACGGCCAGGCCGCCGACGAGCGCCGTCACCACGATCGCCAGAGCCGGCGCCGGCGTCGCCACGCCAAAGTTCTGCAACAACCAGGGGTCGAAACGGGCAGAGTGCTGTCAGTCGTGAGCGCACCTAGGCAGCAGAGCAAAGCCACACAACTCAGGTATATCCGTGGGCGCGTACCTCGACGAAGCCCTTGCCGGTGGACACCTCGGCGACGACCGCCGCGGCGAAGCTCATCATGGCGAGGCGGCTCGCCCACACGTCGACGGCGCTGCCTAGGGGCTTGTTGCTCTGCTCGCACCTCACGGACAGAGACGGCGTGACCCTGGAGCTGACGCGTAGCAGGTAGGTACCGTGGCTAGCGCGCGCCGGCGACCGGCGAGAATAGGCCGCGGGGACGGCCAGGGGAGACGAGCGCAGGATGGAGATGAGCGCCATGAGGTAATTGCGATGGCCTGTTCTTGCTTTGGCCTCTTTGGTTTTCGTTTTGTGCTGCTGAGTCGAGGAACTCGGAGCCAGCCGAAGTGAGTGGCCGTTGGTTGGCCGTTTGGACGCCGCTCTATCCACGGAAAAATAATCATGATAACACGCGGTTTCCATGGGCTTTTTAAGGTCATTCTTGCGTCTGCTGGGCTGAGCATTATGCAAAGAAATACTTCTTCGCTTTCATGATAAAGTGTATATGATCTCTTTTAGTATATAGATTCGGAGTGAATCTACACACTAATAGAGACCTAAATACACTCCTTTAAAAAAACTAAAACATCTTATATTATAAAATGGAGGGAGTACATCTTGCCTTTAACAAATGAAAATAAACGTGCTATAGAAACACATAAATAAACCTCCCTTTCCCTGAAATACAACTAAACATACACATCCGAATTTGTGAGAAATGATGCTTTGAGTATTGATAGGGTCTTCAAAATATAAGTTTGACCACTAGATTCAATTGCAGTATATTTGTAAACTCCGATAAGATTATAATTTTATAATAATAATTTTAAGGAAAATATATGCATATGATTTTCAAGTTCATAATAAGAATATTCAAAATAATATTGGTAGTACAGATATCAAATATTTGATAGAAGGGATTCCCAAAATAGCACTTTTTTTTTGTGAAATGGGGTGCATGTTTTCTCATGGCATATTTCCATCACATAAATTAAGAATAAAAAATATTAGAAAACATAAAGATTTAGATGAATTTTATACTAGGAAACAAATACTACAAAACAGAAAGCTATGTAATATGAGGTCTCTCTAGGTCCCACAGGTTAGAAAACCGAAAGATTGAGATGAATTCTTATAGGACGCAAATACTAGAATTTTGAAGCTGGTGCATGTGACCGGTGCACAAGAAAAACATACGAGCATTGGATGGATAAATCGAAAGAGAATCTAGAGAGGTAGAAAAATAATGCATTTATGAACTAACCAAAATAAAATAAAATAAAATGAGGTTCGAGGCACGGGGACATATTCTTTAGAATTTTGAGAACCTCAATCATATGATCCAATTGAGCTATATAAGGATTTTATTTAAGGATCGTCATCATCTAATATTTCTAAAGAGGCCATCAATTTTATAGGATTTCAAAACACTGTTTTATGGTGACTTTCAATGGCACACATGAAAATAAGACATAAATGTTGTGTGTGTCCTTGCGAGAGGGAGAGAGATTCACAAAGGGAAACAAAAAAGTTTCTATCTTTTCAATCGAATTGGGGACATAGGTTGCATTCTGTAATATTAATTTGACAACTACTATCCTATCATATGATCAAGTTATGAGATATAAAAATGATAAAATCGAGAAACACTTTCTTTTCCGAAAACAGAACCATTTCTTCATTAATGGAACCAAATAACTGCACGGTGACCCCAAATAATTGTTGAAGTTTCTGTTAGAGTATATTTGTGTATTGTATTTTCCCCATATGTTAGGGGGTTTTCTGTATATTTGCACATGTACATGTACTATATATTCTGGCCTTTGGCCCTCTGGTAATACAAGATCTATTGTCCTAACATGGTATCAGTGCCGTAAGGCCTTTTTTTTCCTCTCTCTACTCGCCGCCGCCACCGCCCCGGCCGACGCCCGTCTTCCCCGTCGCCCCGGCCACCGCCTCCCGGCCGCCGCCGCCCGTCTTCCGCCGCTTCGCTGCCGCCTGCCACCGCCTACCGCCCGCATCGAGATCCGATCTAGGTCGGTTTGAAAAAATGTCTTCCTCATCGGGTTATGTTGCGATTCCTCGCTGCGGTGATTTTGATGGCGAATTATCCTGATTTCGCTGCCTTTATCGCTGCTCATATCGCGGTCTTCGCCTTTTGGGGTGTGCTTTCCGGTGAGGTCTCCTGTCCACCGCCCGTTACCACAGTTCCAAAGGCTCGTGCCTCGACGCCGTTGCCCTTGCCCCGATGCTACTCAGCGGTCAAGGATGCAGCCCAGAGTGCTGATGATTCTGCCGGGCTGACTATGAGCGCCAGTTCAGCGCATCCTGCTTACTACGGCCTACCTACCTGGATCTGGCCGACTACACTCGATGGATCGATGATGATGCTCGTCTTCCGCTGTTCTCACTTCCGGTTCTCGCCTCGATGCTTCGAGTTCATGGGTCTTCGTGACCGCTGCTGCTCGATGGGCTTTTCTTCGTCGGCTTATCAGCCATCCGGAGATGCTCTTTATCTGTCCGTGGTTCATCGGGAGCATGAGCTCAAGCGGTGATTCTACTATTGATGATTTCTACACTCGAGTGCTGCTATTTGGCGTCGGCTTGACTTTCTTAAACGTGTGTATAACACCTGTCCCCTTTGTCTGATTGTGTGCGGATCTGGAGTTTCAGACGTCTTTGAGTTCTTGTCACGACTCCATAAGGAGTTTGAGCCGTCGTGCCCAGCTGCTTGCCGTGGTCGTGTTCCGCTCTCGAGGTCTTGGCTGAGCTTCGTCTGAGGAGACTTCGTCTTCGTGGTGCTGGTCTTCTTGAGGTTTAAATGCGTGCTTGCTGCTCATGGTCCCCCTGTCGCCCGGCTTCGTCATGGGTCCTTCGCGCCACTACTCTCCACTCCACCGTCCTAGGGTCAGCGTCGATCTCAAAGAGCCTCGTGGTTCTCGTCCTCCTCGTGCTCACCGTGGCAAGCTGGCCACGACATCTCTGGTTGCTAGACGAGGATCCACGCTTACGTCGCCAGATATCTTGCTCATCAACGATGCAGGTCTTGGGATCTTCTGCTGTTGCCTCTGGACCTCCTCTGGTGCTTCGACCTCCTCTTTGGTGCTCACGTCGACCGGACAATCTCCATGGTCTTCGTATTCTGCTCGCTGCTACAGGCTCCTCCTCGACGGGTTCTGCTGGTTCTGTGACTAGTTCTTATGGCACCTTGCGACCATCATCTTCTACATACCAGTACGTCATCCCGTGGTATCCGGATTCGGAGCTTCTTTTCATATGACTTCTGCATCTTCTATTCTTTCTGCTCTTCGCTCTCTTATTTCTCATGTCCGTGTTATTACGGCTGATGGTACCTCTCTTCCTGTTTCTAGTCGAGGCACCCTCTCTACTTCTTCCTTCTCTGTTCCTAATGTTTCTCATGTTCCCAGTCTTAAGATGAATCTTTTCTCTGCTAGTCACCATCGATTCAGTTGTAGGGTCATTCTTGATCGATTCTTGTCTGTTAGACCGTCGACGCATGCTCGGTTGAGCTGGCCCTCGAGCATTGAGTCTCCGGCTCTGGGAGTTAGATCTGCGTTCCTCCTTCGCCGACACTTCTTCTGTCACTTCTCCTGCGGTTGCTGCGTCTGTCACTGACTCTTTTCAGCAGTGGCATCATTGGCTGGGCCATCTTTGTGGTTCCCATTTATCATCCTTAGTTCGTCGTGAGCTTCTGGGGCTTGTCTCAGGAGATGTGTCGTCGCTTCATTCGTGTCAGGGTTGTAGGTTAGGTAAACAGATTCAGCTTCCCTATCCTACTAGTGTGTCTGTATCTCAGCGACCTTTTGATTTAGTTCATTCAGATGTGTGGGGTCCGGCTCCCTTTGCTTCAAAAGGGGGCCATCGATACTATATTTTGTTTATTGATGATTTTTCACGGTACACCTGGGTATTTTTTATGCATTCTCGCAGCGAGGTGCTTGCTATTTATCAGCGTTTTGCGGCTATGGTTCGTACCCAGTATTCCACGCCTATTCGTGTTTTTCATGCTGATTCTGCAGGAGAGTATATCTCTCAGCACCTGCGTGGTATCCTTGCTGAGCAGGGCACCCTTACTCAGTTCTCGTGTCCCGGCGCCCATGCTCAAAATGGTGTCATGGCGTAAGCATCGTCATATTCTTGAGACTACCCGCTATGATGATTGCTTCCTCTCTTCGCCGCATTTGGCTGAGGTCGCCGCCACGTCGACTTACCTCATTAATATCCAGCCTTCAGCTGCTCTTCAGGGTGGTATTCCTCTCGAGCGTCTCTCTAGATCCTGTCCAGACTACTCGGCTCTTCGTTTATTTGGTTGCGTTTGTTATGTCCTTCTCCCTCCTCGTGAACGCACCAAACTAACCGCTCAGTCTGTTGAGTGTGTTTTTCTTGGCTACAGTGATGAGCATAAGGGCTATCGTTGTTGGGACCCTGTTGGTCGTCGTATGCGCATCTCTCGTGATGTCACTTTCGATGAAACGCGTCCTTTCTATCCTCGCCCCACCTCTGGTACTTACCCAACGGATGATCTCTCTTTTCTTCTTTTTCCTGATACACCTTCCGCTGTCTCTTCTCCTCCATCTCCTCCTTCTGCTGCGCCTCCTTTGTCTTCGGCGCCATCCTCTCCTCCGTCTAGTTCCCCTAGTTCTCCTCGGTCTCCAGTTTCGGATCCTTCCTTCGCGCCTCCTTCTTCCTCCTCTTCTGCTGAGTCATCTTCCGTGGATAAGCTTCCTTCCTCACGACCTGTTCGTCAGCGTCGTGCTCCAGACCGTTACTCCCCTAGTCAGTATGGTCTTTCTGTAGTTTCCGAGCCGACTTCTTATCGGGATGCTGCGTGTCATCCTGAATGGCATCTTGCCATGGCTGAGGAGATTGCTGCGCTTGAGCGCACATGCACATGGGATCTTGTCTCTCCCCCTCCTGGTGTTCGTCCTATCACATGTAAGTGGGTCTATAAAATTAAGACCCGCTCTGATGGATCTCTTGAGCGTTATAAAGCGCGTCTTGTGGCTCGTGGTTTTCAGCAGGAACATGGTCGTGACTATGATGAGACTTTTGCTCCTGTGGCACATATGACCACCGTATGCATTTTCTTCTTGATGTTTACATTCGCTGGTGACGCATGTCCCAGCTTGATGTTCAGAATGCTTTTCTTAATGGCAAGTTGAGTGAGGAGGTTTATATGCAGCCTCCTCCTGGGTATTCTGTTTCTGATGGGATGGTTTGCGTCTTCGACGTTCTCTTTATGGCCTTAAACAGGCCCCTCGTGCCTGGTTTGAGCGCTTTGCCTCTGTGGTGACTGCTGTTGGTTTCTCTCCTAGTTTTCATGATCCAGCGCTTTTTGTTCACACTTCTCCTCGTGGACGCACTCTTCTGCTTCTCTATGTTGATGATATGATCATTACTGGTGATGATCCTGAGTATATTGCCTTTGTCAAGGCTCGCCTGCATGATTAGTTTCTTATGACTGATCTTGGTCCTCTTCGCTATTTTCTTGGGATTGAGGTTTCATCCTCTTCTGATGGGTTTTCTATCTCTTAGGAAAAGTATATTCAGGATCTTCTTGCTCGGGCTGCTCTTGCGGATGAGCGCACCGTTGAGACTCCTATGGAGCTTTATGTTAAGCTTCGTTCTACGGATGGTGATCCTCTTCCTGATCCCACTCGTTATCGCCATCTTGTTGGGAGTCTTGTTTATCTTGCTGTCACCCGTCCTGATATCTCTTATCCTGTTCATATTCTGAGTCAGTTTGTCTCAGCTCCTACCACTGTTCACTATGGTCATCTCCTCCGTGTCCTCCGTTATCTTCATGGCACGATTACTCGTCGCCTTTTCTTCCCTCGTTCTAGCTCTCTCCAGCTCCAGTGCTACGTCGTTCACTTTCTGCTTACTGTGTGTTTCTTGGTGGTTCGCTTGTTGCTTGGAAGACGAAGAAACAGGTAGCGGTTTCCCGTTCGAGTGTTGAGGCTGAGTTGCGGGCTATGGCTTCGGTGACTGCTGAGGTGACCTGATTACGGTGGTTGCTTGCAGATTTTGGTGTCTCTGTTACGACGCTCACTCCACTTTTGTCAGACAGTACAGGTGCTATCAGTATTGCACATGATCCGGTCAAGCATAAGCTGACCAAGCATATTGGTGTTGATGCTTTTTATACACGTGCTCAGGTGCAGGATCAGGTTGTTGCGCTCCATTATGTGCCTTCAGACTTGCAGTTGGCAGATTTCTTTACAAAGGCACAAACTCGCGCTCAGCATGATTTCTTACTCTCCAAACTCAGTGTTGTGAATCCACCATGAGTTTGAGGGAGGGGGTGTTAGAGTATATTTGTGTATTGTGTTTTCCCCATATGTTAGGGGGTTTCCTGTATATTTACACCTGTACATGTACTATATATTATGGCCTTTAACCCTCTGGTAATACAAGATCTATTGCCCTAACAGTTTCTATAGGGAGCATGCGTTGAAGTTTACAGTCAAGTACTAATCTACTAAGAGTGTCATTGGGCGAATGCTAAAAATGGCTGCTTCGTCCCAAAAGTCACTTTGGCTCCCCAGTTCAAGTGCTCCTTTTATTCTGAAATTTTATAAAAAAAGTATTACAGGTTTCAATTTTTTGAAAAGAAATCTAGAAGTAGTCAATAGTGTATCTTACAAGCATGCAAAATTGAAACGCTAAATTCTGGGCTATAGAAAATGACAAAATCTCCGGAGTTTTCAAAAAATGCATTTTTTTTGTTTACTATACACAGATCTATACTTTATTTTTTTATTTTTATGCACTTTCTCCGTTTTAAAATATAAGATGTTTTAGCTTTTATGAAATAAATATATCTAGACACCTTTTAATATATAGGTAATCATTTCAAATGGGATTTTCCAAGTTTGTATGATACATCATTGATTACATCCAGATTTATTTCATACTTTTTAAAAGTTATTAAAATAAATTTTGAATTTTATAAAATAAAGGAGTACTAGATCTCGAGAGCTCGAAATCCCTACTCCTGCTCCGTCTTGCTTTTGGATACGAATCCAACTGTATATTTCCTCTGTTTTAAAATATAAGATGTTTCAGTTTTTATAAAGCGAGTGTATCTAAATCCTTTTTGTATAGATCCATTCTGAATCTATATTAAAAGAGATCTAGATATATTCGTTTTACAAAAGCTAAAACATCTTATAATTTAAAACGGAGAGGGTATTACTTATGACCCACATGTAAATTGTAATGGTCTAGTCATGGCTAAAAACGAAACTTTGAATCCTAAAGGTGGTGAAGAAGTTTCGGTGTCGCATGTCTGTTCATATTATCCATGAACACGTTGGTTGTTGTCCACTTTTAGGCTGTTGCGGCGGACAGTGACCATCTTCATAATATAATAGAGAGTAAGAACATCTTCATTGGGTCGACCCAACCCGTCCTGGCGTGTCCGAATCTGTCCGTGTGGATGCGTGCGACGTGCGCGGCGCCGCAGCGGCACGGCCCACCTATCCCAACGCGTCCGGCTCGACCCATCCGTGCACATAATTTACGTGACCACTAGGCCGGCCCGAACACGGGCGGGTCGCAGGCGTGTCCTCCCAACGCGCGCTATTGGCCAACCGGCCAGCGACAGGCGCAACCGCGTCGCTGATTCAGACGCAACCGCGGCACCGATTCAGATGCAAAGGCCGCGACAGTGATTCAGGACGGCAGACTGAACGGCGGCACCGAATCAGACTCAACCACGGCAGTCTTCATCATCAATGACGACGGGACGGGGCGTCGTCTGAGTTCCCGCGACAGCATTGATGGCGAAGGCGCGAGAACCTGCGCGCGCTCCCACCGACAAGGGCTACTTAAGCAGGCCCCTCCGACGGTGTCGCCAACCACTCCGAAGCCGACCTCGGCAGCGATGACGACGATGACATCGTCGTCAAGGAGGAGGACGAGGTGGAGGGGTCGTCCTCCGCATCCGCCACCGTGCACCTGCCCCCGAAGTACTAGGCGGTCCTGGCGCGGGGCTACTATGAGGACGCCATCCTCGAGCAGGCCATCGTGGCCAGCGCGAGGGATGAAGAGGCCATGTGGACCGGCTACCAGGAGGTCGTGCAGCTCACCGACCTTGTGGTGCACGTCAACGCCGGGCAGCCGCCGCCACCACCCACCCCGCAGCAGATGCAGGCGTGGACTGCTCCGCCGACATCGCAGTGTGCTGCCCCACCCGCATGGGTGATACTCTCCTCCCGCACCGGCGGAAACGGACGCGTGGCCGGCATGGCCAGTCCAGGTGATCGACCACCCGACACCTCCCGCGCCGGCTCCGGCTCTGCCGCCGCCACACCTCTGGACGCTTCCGGAGTACATCGACCTCGATCCATAGACGGACGCGGCGGCGGAGGGGAGAAGATCGTCGGTAGCTAGGGCTAGGGTCAGGGTTAGTTTTTTTTATCTTTTTAAATGTAATATATTTTGTTTAATTATGAATGAATTTTGCTAGTTTATTTTACGCACGAATCGTGCCGGTTTGAATTTAAAAAATCAACGTGACCATGCGGACATTTGGATTGCGTCGCTGTACGCGGTCGTCCAGACAAGCCGGATCGCGACCCCAAAGTGACCGTGGGCCGACCCAAACGGACACAAAGGGACGGTTTAGGTCACGCGTTTGTGTCGGTCCGGTAGAAATGTCCTAGCGTACAAGTGGTATCGTGCAAATGTATCATTTACTAGTGATAGACTCATTTCATTTTGCGGTTACGGTAACCAAATACTAGTTGGACATAAGCAATGTTATTCCATCTTCCTCTTTCTTCATTAACTTAGGGCATATGTAACTATCCCATAAAATCGATTAGAGAGTAAAAATACGCAGCGACGGCACCTAACTGAACTCCTAAACGGTTAGAGGAGTAAAATTATATTCATCGGAGGAGTAAAAGTGGCGGCCGACTCCTAAATTTACTCCTCCGAGGCTACTTCCGAGAAAATCTCCCGCCTCCCGACCGGCTGCACCCGTTCCCGCCGGCGACCCCCATACCCCGTCGCCCCACCCTGGTCCCTCCGTCGCCCTCCGGCCTACCTCTCCCTCGCTCGCCACCTCTCGCCGTCACCGGAATCGACGGGGCGAGCTCATTTTCACCGGTCGCCGCCCCGATTTGGAGCAAATCGGGCTCCATCGCCGTCGATTCGTCACAACTTCGAGTCATCGGAGGCTAGGAAGGCTGCAGAAGGCAGGCCTCGTCGCCCTCGCCGCCTCCTCTTCCCTACCGGCGACTACCCGACGACCGCCCGGCCAACCTCGTCACCTCCTCCGTCCGTGAGGTGTTCGACCGAATATCAAGGTGGTTTTTTTAGCCGAATTTGTTTGTTTTGGTTTTCAAATTTGACCGGCGCCGTCGTTGTGTAGATGAAGAGGTTGAGGGAGTACATCTTGGACGACTCATCGTCGGAGGAAGAGGAGGAGGACGACGACGTCGAGATGGCCATGGCCATCATTTTGAACGATGAAGTTCGGCGACCGAGGCTAGGATCGCAGTTCATGATCATAGAAGTGTTGCATCATCTTGCATAACATGGTCATTGAAGATGAGCGCGGCATGTCCGAGAACTTCCGGTACATCTCCAATGGTGATCAGGTTGAACATGCACATGATGCCAACAGGATCCAAGCATTCCTTCAAGCCCATGCGCATATTGAGAACGAGGAGGTGCATGAACAGCTGCAGCAGGACCTTGTTAAGCATCACTGGGCTCTCCATGGTGCTATCTAGTTGAGTTTGAACTATTCTGATGATTTGTTGAATTTGAACCCTGCCATGTGTTTGACTTTGAATTTATTTGGTTTATAAATTTAATATTTATTCGTTCGTAAGCATTTTATTTGATTGTATGTGAACTATACCGAATGTTTGGCTATTGATAGCTTGATTTCTAAAAAAAAATTTACTCCTCTAAAGTTTAGGGATTCTGTTTGGCGCCGAATATTTACTCCTCTAAAGTTTACTCCCCCGTTTACTCTAACTGTTTAGAGATGCCCTTAGTGCCACATAAACAATTTTGGTGAGTTGAACATTTACTCCTGAAGTTAGCACTGTGACTAGCCTTATCTATCGTTTATGATTCAACGGTCTCACTTTCGAGACGCGGACATTTCAGTCAAGCGGCGATTGTGATTAGACATGTTTTGACTAGTACTAGCAATTTCCACACAGTAGGTTTACATTTCTAAACATTAGCTCTCCACATGTCATATACTCCCAAATAACTTCATGGTGACCCCAAATAATCGTTGAACTTTCTATAAGGAGTACATTGATCTACTACTACTTTAAATAGGCCTAGCTAGTAGGAGAGGTTTAGTGTGGAGTACTCATCGTTGCATCACGGAGAGAATGTTTCGGAAGAGGTCTGTCGCCTACTTCGCCCACGACCCGAGCCACCGGCTGCTCCTGGCCCCAGATGCCGCCGACGACGGCGAGTTCACAGAAATTTCTTACATGTGCATCGAATGAACAGAATCCACAGAAATTTCTTGATGTGCATCGAATGAACGCAGCGGCCGAGAAATCGTAATTCCCGTCTATTCCTATGTTAAAATGAGGGTTCTTACATGAGAACGAATAAATCACAGTCGAGTCAGAATTTGCTTACTTCTCGGTCGATTGATCAGCCATGCAGCATGCACTAATCTGTTTCCAATCCCACGCAATGCGGAGTTCAGACAATACGTCTTGTACTGCTCTTTTTTTTTAGGGAACGTCTTGTACTGCTTGTGGGCTGGGACCCGACTTGAGTTTTGTAGACATATTGTGGGCCTTTTCACCTATTGGATTTTGGTATTGTTATTTGATCCTAAGAACGATAGCCCATAAATAATAAGTAAGGCCTACTATACAATGCTTATGTATCTATTTTTATTTGGTGCAGCGTACCTAGCGCTGTAAAAGGCGACTAGGGTTTCCTTCCCCTCCGACGATCTTTACCGACGGCAGGGTTGATCACCACCACCGCAATCTCGATCGACTGAGAACTCGGGGTGTCGGGCTACTCGGGCTGATTAAGTGGTTGATTTGTTTTGACTACCCAGTCTTGGTTTCTCCGATTCTCCTAGGGTTTGAGATCGGATGGGATAGCGGCGTCAAAGGAGAAAGGAGAACCGAGCGGAGGAGTGACGCAGGGGAGGTCTGAACCGTCCTTGGAGGAGTTGCTGAAGAGCCTGAACATTAAGGAGGAGGACATTGATGGCCTGTTCGTGGCGAAGAGCGAAGTCGAGAATCTGAAGGAATGTGCGAAGTGGATGGCGGTGATGCGTGTTCTCATGTCAAAGCCGTTCAGCTCCAAGTCCATGAAGAAAACGCTGAGGTTTGCATGGGCAACGGCGCAGAAGGTTTACTTCCATGATCTAGAGGGCGGAAGGTTCATTGTGCAGGTGAGTTGCTTGGGGGATTGGAGGAGAATCACGGAGCAGAGACCATGGATCTTCAGGGATCATGGGGTGCTGATAGAGAAGTACGACGGGAGCTGCAGGGCATCGGCGGTAGAGCTAAACCGTATTCAGGTGTGCACGCAGATCCATGACGTCCCTGAGCTATTTCGGAGATGGCCTCTTATTACTGGTTTGGCGGCCTCCATTGGAGAGGTGATCAAGGTAGATATGAATAGCTCTGGCTCGGATGGAGGTGACTTCGTTAGAGTATGGGTGTGGATGGATGTGAGAAAGTTCCTAACCAGGTTCATGTCCTTTAAGCCAGAAGGGGAAGCTACTATGATTATGCAGGTGAAGTATGAGAAAATCCCGTGGTTCTGTGCTGTTTGTGGGTTGATGGGACATGAACAGGAGGAGTGCGGTACGGGGGAGCACGCTCTAGGTGCTGTAGGTTTTGGCAAATGGTTGTTGGCTGATCAGGGCCGTATCTAAGAAAATAGGGGCCCAGTGCGACACCAGAAATTAGGCCCTCGAAATAAACGTTAGCAATTAGAAAGATATTTTCTAAAAATATGAGGTTATATTTTTTTCAAATTTGACCAAGTTTTTAGAGAAAAATATTAACATTTACAATACGAAATTCTTATTCTTTGGTATATCATGAAACATATTTTTATATGATATCTATATAATATCATAGTTCTTAATAGATTTTTCTAAAATTTTGATCAAACTTTCTGTAGCTTGATTTTTCAAAAAAAAATTCTCTAGGCTCTACGATAGAGGTATCATAAACTGAAAATGGAAACAACCTTCGACTGAATTTGAATGTACACTGTCAGACGGCGCCGGCGTGTAGCTCTCATAGTCCAATTTCTCCTTCTTGATGAATCGGCGTTTGGCCTTCAACTCCAATTCATGCATCCAGATTGCAAGTGCCGAAGTAGGCAACAAGGGATCAGAGGAACCACAGAGATGAGATATTTTAATGAAAACACCAAAAGATACTAGATTGATGAGGGTGCAGATCTATTCTTGGAAATCACAACTACATTATTTCGCGTAGGCGTCCCAAGTGGAAGACAAAAAAATTACACTCCCGCAGCAAGAGAAAGAAAGGGCAGAGAGAGAGACGTGCGATGAGTTGGGGCCGATCGTGTTGATTCGGTTGCTGACACTACTCCATGGAATTAGACCCAACTAAACCGGTGATTAGCAAAAATTTGGCTTAACACGAAAATTTGGGGCCCTCCTAATCAGGAGGCCCTGTGCAGTCGAACCTCCGGCACATGCGTCCGGTACGGGCCTGTGGCTGATACACCTTGGAACAGAGGACAAATTTATGGAGCCTCTGGTAATCGATCTGCTGGTCACAAAAACCCTGACCAGAGGGATGAGGGTCCAGGTGGTAGAGGGCTGGGCCATTTGGGTCGTGGTTCGGCGGGTAGGGGAGGGCAAGATGGCGACAGAGGCCGGGGTTTTGCTACGGCTGAAACTCGCAAATGCACCTCCTTTGAAGCACATCTGGAGGCTAGTCCGACAAAAGATGCAAGGATGCAGGGTGATAATTCCACTTCATGCCCTATGATGCTGTAGTGGAGGGAGACGGGAATAGTGGGTTCTGAACCAAAGAAGGGGTTACAGAAAGAACTAGAGTTCGAAGAGGGGGGAACGGAGAGAGTCCATCCGGTGAGGCCGGGTACTCCTCCACCTCCTCCTTCTGCGAGGGGGCAAAAAAGGCCGAAGAAGCATAACACACTGAAGAAGAACAAGAACGTGACAGCTGTGGCAACCTCCAAAGCGGAGAGCTGCCCATCGAAATGAGTGTCCTAAGCACGAACTACCGTCGTCTCGGTGGCGCTGCGGTAGTGAGAGATCTCCACATTCTTGCGGAGCGCCATGCCCCTTCAGTGTTATGTGTGGTGGAGACCCAGTTGCATAAAACACGAGTGGAGGGCTTATCTCGTTCGTTAGTGTTTAATAAAAGTTTTGCAATTAGTAGCTCTGGCCATAGTGGCGGCCATGGAATGTTTTGGAATGATGAGTCAATAAAAGTTGAAATTTTACCTTACTCTCAATATCATCTGGATGCATTTGTTACAGAGGAAGGGAAGGATCCTTGGCGCCTTACGATTGTGTATGGGGAGGCCCAGGTCCAGGAGCGTCATAAAACGTGGAAGATGCTCAAACTTATACATTCATCGTCTGACTTACCATGGCTTTGCATTGGAGACTTCAACGAGGTTCTCCGCCACGAGGAGCATGTGGGAGTAAATGAGTGGAGTTGGAGCCAGATTGCGGGGTTCCGTGATATGCTGGACATCTGGACATCTGTGGACTTTGCGATTTAGGATTCAGAGCAGTTCTATGGACGTTTGAGAAGAAGGATACGGGATGGGCTTATTGTCGGGTACGCCTTGACCGTGCACTAGCCTCGCCTTCACCGTGCACTAGCCTCGCCGTCTTGGTGTGTGAGGTTTCCGGCTGCGGAGGTGCATCACCTTCCGAGCTATGCAACCTCTGATCATTTACCTATCTTATTACAGTGCGCTCCCCGGCAGCCAACGGTAAAAGGGGATCGTCTCTTCCATTACGAGGTCATGTGGGAGGGAGACGCATGATGAGTTCCCTGCCTTGCTAAATGATGCTTGGAATTCTTGTGATAAGATTCGTTTGGTAGAGGAGTTAAAACAGAAACTGGCGGCTTTATCCTCAAATCTGATGACATGGGGCAAGGAAACTTTTGGCAGACGTGCGACACCAAATACGTACACTGCAACACGAGCTTAGTGAGCATAGAAGCAGGCCGGATAGAATGGGGCCGACGCATGTAGAGCTCAAAACGGTAGAGCGGCTGGCTGGGGTCCTTCACCGCGAGGAGGTGATGTGGAGACAAAGGTCTCGGATACAGTGGCTTGCGGAGGGTGACAAAAATACGAGATTTTTCCATCTTCGTGCAAGCCAACGGAAGAAGAGGAATAGGATCACTGCGCTGGAAAAGACGGATGGGTCAACAACTACAACTGAAACTGAGATGGGTAGTATGGCGAATGATTTTTACCGAAACCTGTACACCTCTAAAGGTGTTGCAGCAATGGATGAAGTGCTACAGTATGGTCCGAGAAGGGTTGATAGTGACATGAATAATATGCTATATGCCCCTTTCTCGGATGTAGAGATTAAGAAGGATCTATTTTAAATGTATCCTACAAAGGCGCCAGAATCCGATGGCTTTTTGACACACTTTTTTCAGAGGACTTTCAGAGGAACTGGGAAGTGTGTGGTGAAGAGGTGACTGTGGAGGTTCTCTGTGTACTAAAGGGGCAGAATAGTCCTGATGTCATTAACAAAACTTTTATTGTCCTCATCCCTAAGGTGGCGAGTCCAAAGGAACTAGGGCATTTCCGCCCTATAAGCCTCTATAACGTGATCTATAAGATTGCTTCGAAGGTGGTGGCAAACAGGTTGAAGGTGGTGCTGCCCCAGATTATCTCCGAGGAGTCGGCCTTTGTCCCTGGAAGGTAAAATAACAGACAATATCATCACAACATACGAGTGTCTAAATTTTATGAAGCGTACAAAGGCGAAAAGACACCGTTTTTGTGCACTCAAACTAGATACGAGGAAGGCTTATGACAGGGTTGAGTGGAGTTATTTGAAAGCGATTATGTTGAAACTGGGGTTTAGCAGTAGATGGGTTAATCTCATTATGCGATTAGTCTCATCAGTATCGTTCTTAGTGCTCTTTAATAGGTCACCGCAGGAGGAGTTCAGATCATCAAGGGGTATCAGGCAGGGTGATCCAATATCTCCGTACTTGTTTTTGTTGGCGGTAGAGGGCCTTCCATGCCTCTTAAAAAATCAACTTCAGTCATCAGCACTTCATGGTATTAAGGTGGCTACTATGGCCCCGACCGTAAACCATCTTTTATTCGCAGATGATAACCTGCTGTTCTTCAGAGCAACTTCGGAAGGAGCAATTGGGATCAAAGAAGTGTTGGAGAAGTATTGTAATGCTTCGGGACAACGAATAAATATGGACAAATCCTTGATTTTTTTCAGCAAGGGTTGCCCAGGAGTGGTGAAAGAAGGGATAAAAAATGCACTTGATGTGCACAAAGAGACCATCAATGAGAAGTATCTTGGGATGCCTTCCGATGTGGGTAAGTCCCAGAGTGGGGCTTTCAAATACCTGCAAGACAGAGTTTGGAAGAAAGTGTTGGGTTGGATGGAGCAGCTGCTTTCAGTGGAGGGGGGGGGGAAGAGATACTAATTAAATACGTAGCTCAAGCGGTTCCTAGTTTCTCAATGTCCTGTTTCAAGCTACCACGGGGCCTATGTGATCACATCAATGCAATGTTGCGTGGGAGAAGATGACCCAATCGAAGTACGCTGGTGGGCTAGGGTTTTGAGATATTGAGTTATTCAATCTCGCACTGCTAGCACGACAAGTAAGGCGCATGATCCAAGAACCTTTAACCTTGAACGCACGGGTGCTCAAGGTTGTCTACTTCCCGGACTCCGAGGTGTTATCAGCAGAGCTGGGGCCGCACCCATCACAGGTCTGGCGCACACTCGTATCGGGAATGGAAGGACGACGGATGCATGGGGCACAATTGGCTGCCTCGCGATGAGAGAATGATGCCTGTAGATCCACTGAAACAGGGCGCGTCGCTGCTGGTCAGTGATTATGTTGACAGCACCTTGGCCACCTGGAAGGTGTAGCGACTCAAAGAATTCTTTCTACTAAGGGATGTGGAGATTATAAGGGGTATACCGATGTGTACAAGGAACCAGGAGGACTTCTGGGTGTGACATTTCGAGAAAAATGGTGTCTTCACAGTTCGCTCTGCTTATAGACTCTTGGTCTCTGTTAAAAAGACCAGAGAGGACTGGCTGGATGGAAGGGCCACATCCTCAAACTCGGTGGATGATGGCAAAGCTTGGTCCAAGTTGTGGAAGACCGAGGTACCTTCTAAGGTGCGTGTGTTCCTATGGAGGTTAGCTCAATGTTCTCTACCGACAGGTGATGTCTGACACCACATGCATATGTCTCCGTCGAAGGCGTGCACGGTGTGTGGGCAGGAGGACTCCTGGCGCCACTCGTTGATCGAGTGTAATATGTCTCGATGCGTATGGGCGTTATCTAACCCTACTGTTGTCGAGCATATCTGTATGACTGGCGAATCGTCGGCGTGGCAGTGGTTGTTTCAGATGCTGCACACGATGGACCATGGGGACTTTACATCAATGGTGATCACCATGTGGGCTATTTGGCATGCAAGAAGAAAGCTGATCCACGAGGAAGTACATCAAAGCCTCTTGCGACTTTCCAGTTTGTTCAGACATACTTGAGTGAGCTGAAAACAAGCAAGGGAAAGAGGAGAGCAAAGCCAGAGGTAGCTGGGTGACCTGCGGGTGTTCCCATGTGGTGTCCGCCACCGACAGGATCTAGCAAGATTAATGTGGACAGAGCTGTGGCGAAGACGGTGAACCGGGGTGCAGTTGGGGCTGTGTGTAGGGCCCAGGATGGATCTTATCTGGGCGCATCAGCAGTTGTCTTCGATGCTATTACTCACCCAGGCAGTCTTGAGGCACTAGCTTCGATGCTATTACTCACCCAGGCAGTCTTCGATGCTATTATCGATTAATAAAGGGTCGAGTGTTTCTAAAAGAAATGTATCTATTGTGTTTTTTTTATACAAGAAAATATATTAATACCACATGAATATCAATTATAATTGGTATCTGCAACAACATAATGTCAAGCTACACATTGAGATGCACACAACCAAAGGAGAAAGTACCACCACCAATGATTACACCCGAAATGCAGAAAAGGATCTCCAAAGCAACAATGCGAGATTGGAAGACCGACCACCAAAAGCGAACGAGCCATATTGGAGGGACGATGAGGCAACGATACAGGACGATTGTGGCTCGGGTTGAAAGACCGCCTACAGGGAGGAGGAACACCACTAGGCGCGAGGGCGTAGATGGCCCACCAATGTTGTCCCGACCTAGAAGGCTAGGGCTTGTCGTGTTTACGGTGTGTGTCCCCGCCTAAGAGCACCTCCACTCGCTCGGTGTTCCCAGGCAGAAATCTGGCGCTATTTAGCGTCGGATGGATGAAACTTTTGGTCAGGGAATGGTCGAATTCCCACTTGTGTTTTCAGGTCCTTTCACGAAAATTCGTAAAATTGCCCAAAATTTCACAAAACATGGCGAATTTAATACTAATGAGACAATTTAAATAAATTATAGGCGGGTTCGTACATATTATGTCAAATTCGTACATATACCTGAATTCGACTTGTAGTAGTCTAAAAAACTTGAAAAAAACATAGAACTGGAGAGGATGCCGACGCTGGGCCGTTCACATGCCGAGGCGGCTGTAGAAGATGGTGTAGTCGCCGTCGCCGTTGTCGTCGCTCAGCGGTTTCGGTGGCTGCGAGCTAGCCTGGCCGGCATCTCCGCAACGCCACTGCTGCGACGAGGGCCCTGGTCCGAACTCGTCCTCGTTGAGGAAGATGAGGGGCGCGCCCTGGTAGGCGCACTCTCGCTGAGCTCCGCGCGCTGCCTGGCTCTCTACTTGCTCCTGCAGACGTCAGACGCATTCAACCTCCTCCTGCTCCCGGTCCGTCCCGGACCAGGCACACACGTTGGGGACCGGCATCGGCGAGACGTCGTTCAACAACGTATCCAACACCATTTTGAGGAGGAGGTCCTCCTCCTCCATCGGCTCGGCCCACCGCGTCGGTTCCTTCTTTGACCTGACCAGGCAAAGGCGGCCGCTCGACGGCGATGGAATGCGGCGATCATTGATGACGATGCCGTGCGAGCGTGTCCACAGTGGCGAGCACACCGGTGACTCGGGCTCCTCCCGTTTCACCGGCCAAAGCGGCGCCGAGCCGGACAAGTGTGAGGCTGACACCGAAGACAACACCGACACACTGGCCATCGTTCATGGCATCCAGGAAGAGGACCCGTCGGTGGCATACGTGGCGGGTAGCCTAGAAGGGGGTTGTTTACGTCGGCAATGTAGTCGTGGACGACGGGGAGGGTGTAGCCGGGCACGCCCGACCAGCGATGTCCGCCTTCGACGTTGTTGCGCGGCGACGCCTGGCCTCCGCCCTCGTGGTGTGCCAACTCCCGCTCCTGCCGTTCCCGGAATAACTCGTCCCACTGCCCGCGCTCATCTTCCACGTCGGCGACCACCAGAAATCCGGCGGCACAGGGTAGCCGGCGTCATGGAGGAGACGAGCATCCCACGACTGAAGCAAACAACAACTGAAGCCGTTAGTCGTAGCTCCGTCGTCAGGGTACCTCTCTGCCATGGTTCCGCCAAGTTCTCTCTTCACCTGGAATTTGGTGCTTTTGGGGGAGTGGAGGCATGTGCTTTGATGGGTGGCGAGGCTGGTTGGCATTTGTAGACATTTGGGGAAAGTGTGGCGAGGGAGGGAGGAGTGTAGCGGGAGCGTGTGAAATGGGAAAGCAGCGGGAAGGTGGAACGTCATTACGGCGACATGTGGGCAGGCCGTCATTTTCCCGACGGCGCGACGCAGGAGCCGAGGCAACACGACGAGGACGAAGCGCCTTCACTGGCTGATAGGAAAGGGCCACGAGCGCATAATTTTTTTCCCGTCAATTTAGCTTCGTCCGGCGTTCCCAGACTACACCCAGCGCCTTGGGTTCGGCTTGAGAATGTCGGATGTAATTTGGGCCAAATCCAAAAATCCAGCTTCTGAAACGCGCGTGGACGAAAACTCGCCATCCGGATAAAATGGGTCTGGGAAGGTCCACCTGGGAACTCAGGTAGAGATGCTCTATGATGGTATTCTTTGAAGCACACCCCGGTACTGCGCAACAAACTTTAATCACCCTTTTTTAGATTTACAATAAATTTTGGTATTCTTTGAAGCACATTAGCCATGATGAGCAACACATTTATGAACGTGCACATGTTGTACTTGTGCCCAGTTTTGCCCAGTTGTGAACGACGGCAACGGTAGCTTTTTTCCTTTGACAGAATGCCACCTGACGCTTTATTTCTTTGATAATAAAATGGATACTGTTGGAGATATGCCCTAGAGGTAATAATAAATGTAGTTATTATTATATATCTTTGTGTTTATGATAAATGTTTACATTCATGCTATAATAGTATTAACAAGGAAACCATTAATACTTGTGTGATTTGTAAACTTAATTTGAAGTCCCTAGTATGGCCTCTATACTTCACTAGCTTGTTGGTTGATTGATGATGTGGTTTCTTTGTCATGAACATTGAGATGTTATCAACAACAAGATCATATCGTTAGGAGAATGATATGGTGGACATACTCCTATAGACAAGCGTAGCATAAAGATCAAGTCATTTCAATAGTTCAATTGCTATATGCTTTCTGATACATAGTAACCTAATTCCTTCGACCATGAGATCATGCATATTGCCTTTACTGGATGGATGCTTTGATGTCATCAAACACCACACCGTAACAGGGTGGCTATAAAAGTGGCATTGGGTGTTCGGAAAGTATTGGTTGAAACACATGGATCAAGAGTGGGATTTGTCCATCCACATGACGGATAGATATTCTCTGGGCCCTCTCGGTGAAATGTCATCCAATTAGCTTGCAAGCATGTGACTTGGTCACAAGGGATCACATATCACGGGAACGAGAAAAGAGTACTTATCGATGCGAGGTTGAACTAGGTATGCGGAGATCACAAGCGATCATGACCTCGGATAAGTAACATATCGTGAGACAAAGGGAAATTGGTATCGTATGTAAGTGGTTCATTCGATCGCAAAGTAATCGTAGAAATATGTAGCCATATGAATTTCCAGATTCCTCTATTGGTTATTGTTAGAAGTGTCTCGATCATGTCCGCATAATTCACGAACCGTAGGGAGACACATAAGGATTGACGTTGTTTGAGTAGTTATGGTATTATGAGAAAGAGACCGAATGTTGTTCGGAGTCTCGGATGGGATCCGGGATATCACGAGGTGATCCGGAATGGTCCGGAGAATAAGATTCATATAAGGAAAGTCCCATTTCGGAGTTGGGGAATGGTTCCGGTGTTTTCATCGGGAACATTCTAGAAGGTCGGAATGTTCGGCACTCCGGGGGAAGGGTACATGAATGTGTCATTGCAAGATGGAATGATTGCATCATGTACTAAGTGTTCTCGCTGTCCAAAATAAAGGGTTTATTTAATTCCTAAATTGGAAAAGTCAAGCGCAGTTTTGGTCAAACGCCAGTTTTGGAAAGAGGAGAAGTTGAAACCGACTTGGGAGAGTCCTCCTCCCAAGCCGGCCAGCCCTAGGCCGAGTTGGGAGGACTCCCTCCCTCCTGGCCAGCCCTCCCACCTATAAAGGGAGGCAGGGCCTCCCCTCGAGACACACAAGTTCCTATCCTCTAAACTAGAAACTAGACCTAGACCCCGGTTTAGAGCTGTTTGGTTTAGAGCCTTCTAATGGTTTAGAGCCCTCTAATTGGTGTGTCTAATTACTAGACCACTAATAGCCTCTCTCATAAGCTCCACCATACTACTTTTGGCTTAAGCGAAGCCTGGGATCTCCCTCTACCTCCGGTACCACGCCGTTGTCTTTGCGGAATCGCGAGAGTGCTACAACCTCCGCTTTCTGGAACAAGGAGAGGAAGGTCTTCGTCAAGTACCGAACGTGTGACCGACTGAGGGCGCTGCTTGAACGCGGCCGGAAGGATCGTCTGCGATCTTGAGATCGGAAGAGTACGACTACATCACCCACGAGAATCTGCTCTCGTTAAACACTTTGGAATCTTGAGGGTGAGTTATTCCATCGACTCGTTGCTACAATCTAGTAGATAGATCTTGGCTTGTTTGTTTGTATGCGATAGAAAATTTTTGTTTTCCATGCTCTGAACCCCTACATGGTATCGAGCCGTGTCTATATGTAGATCTGTTGCCGAGTAGAACACAATGGTCATTGTGCGTTGATGCTTTTATTGTAGATTGCTTTTGTGTACTTTGCATCTTGCGGTATGTTGGGATGAAGCCGGGCTAACCTTACATGACATCGTTCATGAGACTTGCTCCACGCTTAACATGCAACTTGTATTGCATAAGTGGCTTTATGCGTGCTGTTTCTCCTAGCATAGTTAAGATCCAATTTACAACGGGTAATCAACAATGCTAGTATCAATGTTGTGGTTCTTGTTCGTAAGTTAGAGCGACACTTATGGAAAGCCCCAAACCACGTAAAATATGCAAAGAAAGTAGAAGCGTCTAACTTTGTTTTGCGGGGGTGTCTGATGATGTGATATGGCCATGATTGTGATTATATTTGATGTATGCAATGTTCCTTATTGTAAGTTGGCAAGCGAGAGCCATATGGTTGTCTTTAATTTACATTAAGACCTGCGTGTCTATTCAAAATAGTTGTAATAGTTGAAGCTGGTGGGCGACAACCATGAAGAAGCGTCATTGACCTTGATGCTATGCCGAGATGATGGAGATCATGTTCGTGCTTGAAGATGGAGATCGGAAGCACAAAGAAGAAAGGCCATATCATATCACATATTATGAATTGCATGTGATGTTAATCCTTTATGCATCTTGTATTGCTTAGTAGGCAGCGGCATTATAAGATGATCCCTCATGCACATAAATTTCAAGTTCTAAAGTGTTCACCCTTAGTATGCACCGTTGCCAAAGCTTGCTGCTCAAGCACCACGTGATGATCGGGTGTCTTTGATTCCGTGGTGACTACAACGTAAGCAAGCCAGATTTGCTTATGCGGAAGCTAAGGTTTGTCTTGACGAGCCTAGCATGTACAGACATGGCCTCAGAACACGGATCGCGAAGGCAAAGCATGAATCATATAGTAGATATGATGAACATGATGATTGTTCGCCATTGAAACTATATCAACTCTCGTGATGATCGGTGTTGATGTAGTGGATTTGGTTCGATGTGATCACTAAAACAATGTGAGGGATGTTGTTTTGAGTGGGAGTTCACCTAGTTTAATTTCATTAATTAATTTGAACTCAATTTGTCATAAACTTAGTCTAAACTATTGCAAATATGTTGTAGATCAATGGCAGCCCTACCATCAATTTTAATGCTCCTAGAGAAAGAAAAGTTGAAAAACAATGGAAGCAACTTCGGATTGGTTCCGCAATTTGAGATTGTCCTCACTGGTAATTTGACCTATGTGCTGGATGCACCGCTAGGTGACCCACTGCAGCTGATCTGCCGATGAAGTAAAGAATGTTTACCTCGCTGGAAGAATCGGTACTCCATAGTTCGGTGCTATCTTGTATGGTTTAGAATCGGAGCTTGTAAAAGGTTTGAAGAGTCGACCCATATGATATTGTCGAGGATCTCAAATTAATCTTTGAGACTCATGCGGCAATTGAAAGTTATGAAGCTTGAAAAGTTCTTTAAGCGCAAGATGGAAGAGGGTAGCTCGTCGGTGAGCATGTGCTTAAGATGTCCGGGCACGCAAATAAACTTCAAAGTTTGGGTATAGTGATTCCTAATACTTTGGGGGTTTACCGCATCCTCAATCACTACCACCAAGTTACAAGAACTTTGTGATGAACTACAACATGCGAACATGAACAAAGAGTTGCGAACTATTTGCTATGTTAAAATCTGCGAAGTGGAGATCAAGAAAGAGCACCAAGTGTTGATGGTCAATAAGACCACCAAATTCAAGAAAGGCAAGTCTAAGCGAAGGGACACTTCAAGAAGGGTGGTAAGAAAGTTACCATACCGACAAGAGGACCAAGGACCCAAGCCTGAAACCGAGTGCTTTTACCGCAAGGGAGAAGGTCCTTGAAGCGGAATTGCCCAAAGTACTTGGCGATTTGAAGAACGGCAACATCAAGAAGAAAGGTATATCGATATACATGTTAGTGATGTGTATCTCACTAGTATTCGTAGTAGTGCACGGGTATTTGATACTGGTTCGTTGCTCATATTTGTAACTTCGAAGCAGAGCTACGAATAAACGGAAGCTAGTAAAGAGCGAGGTGACGATGCTGGCGTGGAAAGCGGATCAAAGGTTGATGTGATCGCGGCACACTACCTCTTCATCTACCATCGGGATTAGTTTTATACTTAAATAATTGTTATTTGGTGCTGCGTTGAGCATGAACATTATATCGGGATCTTGTTTATTGCAGAGGCTTACTTGTTTAAATCCGAGAATAATGGTTGTTCGATTTATATGAGTAATGTGTTTTATGCACATGCACCTTTGATAGATGGTCTATTCATATTGAATCTCGATAGTAGAAATACATATTAATAACATTGAGGCTAAACGTTTGAAATCAGCGATAATTTGACCTATATGTGGCAATCGCTGCCTTGGTCACATTGGAGTGAAGCGTATGAAGAAACTCCATTCGATGGACTTCTTGAATCACTTGATTTTGAATCACTTGAAAGATGCGAAGCATGTCCGATGGGTAAAATGACTAAGACTCCATTTTACGGTATGATGGAGCGAGCCATGACTTATTGGAAATCATACATACCGATGTGTGTGGTCCAATGAGTGTAGCATCGTGATGGTTATCGTTATGTTCTTACCTTCACGGATGACTTGAGTAGATATGGGTATATCTATTTCATGAAACATAAGTCCGAAACTTTCGAGAAGTTTAAGGAGTTTCAAAGTGAGGTAGAGAATCAACGTAACAAGAAGATTAAATTTCTACGTTATGATCGTGGAGGTGAATATCTAAGTTACGAAGTTTGGCGAGCATTTGAAGAAATGTGGAATACTTTCAGTTGACACTGGGAACACCACAACAGAATGGTGTGTCCGAACGTGAATCGAACTCTCTTAGATATGGTTAGTTCTATGATGTCACTTACAGATTTGCCACTATCATTTTGGGGTTATGCATTAGAAACAGCCGCATTCACTTTAAATAGGGCACCGTCTAAATCCGTTGAAACGACACCGTATGAATTATGGTTTGGGAAGAAACCTAAATTGTCGCTTAAAGTTTGGGGATGCGAAGCCTATGTAAAGAAGTTACAGGACAAGCTTGAACCCAAAGCGAAAAATGCGTCTTCATAGGATACCCGAAGGAAACTATTGGGTATACCTTCTATCATAGATCCGAAGGCAAAATCTTTGTTGCCAAGAATGGATCCTTTCTAGAGAAGGAATTTCTCTCGAAAGAAGTGACTGGAAGGAAAGTAGAACTCGACGAGGTTGTCGAACCTTCTCTCGAAATTGCGAGTAGCGCAGCACCGGACGAAGTTCCTGTGGTGCCTGCACCAATAAGAGAGGAAGCTAGTGATGGTGATCATGAAACTGTTGAAGTTGCTCTGAGCCTCTGAGGTCAGCGAGAAATCGTACACCTCCAGTTGGTATGATTCCGTTATGAATGTCATGTTGGTGGACAACACCGATGACCCCGAGACATATGAGGAAGCAATGATGAGCCCAGATTCCAATAAATGGCAAGAAGCCATGAACCGAGATTGGATCCATGTACGAAAACCAAGTATGGACTTTGGTGGACTTACTAGGATGGTAGAAGGTCGAGAACAAATGGATTTTCAAGAAGAAAGCAGATCTTGATGGTAATGTTACGGTCTATAAAGCTCGACTTGTCGCAAAAGGGTTTCGACAAATTCAAGGAGTTGACTACGATGAGACTTTCTCACCGGTAGCGAAGCTAAAGTCTGTGAGGATTATGTTAGCAATCGCTGCATATTATGATTATGAGATATGGCAGAT
This sequence comes from Avena insularis, assembly GCA_023614405.1. Lineage (NCBI taxonomy): Eukaryota > Viridiplantae > Streptophyta > Magnoliopsida > Poales > Poaceae > Avena > Avena insularis. The sequence continues at coordinate 254,949,310 of CM042690.1, read as the reverse complement.
GGATGTCAAAACAGCATTCCTCAATGGAGACATTGATGAAGAGTTGTATATGATGCAACCCAAAGGTTTTGTCGATCCTAAAGATGCTAACAAGGTATGCAAACTTCAACGGTCCATCTATGGATTGAAGCAAGCATCGAAGTTGGAATCAACGTTTTGATAAGGTAATCAAAAGTTTTGGTTTTATACAAACTTATGGAGAAGCTTGTATTTACAAGAAAGTGAGTGGGAGCTCAGAGCATTCTTAATACTGTATGTGGATGACATATTGTTGATTGGGAATGATGTAGACCTTCTTAATAGTGTCAAAGAGTATTTGAATAATAGTTTTTCAATGAAGGATCTTGGCAAGCAGCTTACATATTAGGCATAAAGATTTATAGAGATAGATCGAACGCCAAATATCATTGTCACAAAGTACATATTTGGACAAAGTTCTAAAGAGGTTTGGAATGGAAGATAGCAAGAAAGGGTTCTTGCCCATGTTGCCCAATATGACCTTGAGTAAAACTCAAAGTCCGACATCGGCAGAAGATAGAGAAAAGATGAGTAAGACTCCATATGCCTCATCCATAGGAGCTCTAATGTATGCCCTGCTATGTACTAGACACGACCTTTCATATGCTGTTCGTCTAACTAGCAGATATCACAGTGATCCAGAGTGGATCATTGGACAATGTCAAAAACATCCTTAAGTACTTGAGAAGAACTAAGGATATGGTTCTTTCTTATGGAGGTGATGAACAGCTCGTTGTTAATGGTTACACCGATGCTAGTTGGAACACCGATCCGATGATTCTAAATCACAACTGGATCGTATTTATTTTGAATGGTGCAGAAGTTAGCTGGAGGAGTGCAAAGCAAAGCGTTGTGGCGAGATCTTCAACTGAATCGGAATACATGGTTGCTTCGGAGGCTTCACAAGAAGCGATATGGATGAAAGAGTTCATTACAGAGCTGGGTGTGGTTCCTAGTGCGCTGACCCAATGTCTATCTCTTGTGATAACATGGGCGCCATAGCCAATGCGCAAGAACCAAGGTCACACAAGAAGTGAAGCATATCAAGCTGCGTTTTCACGCTATTCGAGAACATATCCAGGATGGGGATATAAAGATTTGCAAAGTACACAGATCTGAATGTGGCGGATCCGTTGACTAAACCTCTCCCAAGGGCAAAACATGACCAACACCAAACTGCCATGGGTGTTCGGTATATTACCATGTAATCTAGATTAGATGACTCTAGTGCAAGTGGGAGACTGTTGGAGATATGCCCTAGAGGTAATAATAAATGTAGTTATTATTATATATCTTTGTGTTTATGATAAATGTTTACATTCATGCTATAATAGTATTAACAAGGAAACCATTAATACTTGTGTGATTTGTAAACTTAATTTGAAGTCCCTAGTATGGCCTCTATACTTCACTAGCTTGTTGGTTGATTGATGATGTGGTTTCTTTGTCATGAACATTGAGATGTTATCAACAACAAGATCATATCGTTAGGAGAATGATATGGTGGACATACTCCTATAGACAAGCGTAGCATAAAGATCAAGTCATTTCAATAGTTCAATTGCTATATGCTTTCTGATACATAGTAACCTAATTCCTTCGACCATGAGATCATGCATATTGCCTTTACTGGATGGATGCTTTGATGTCATCAAACACCACACCGTAACAGGGTGGCTATAAAAGTGGCATTGGGTGTTCGGAAAGTATTGGTTGAAACACATGGATCAAGAAGTGGGATTTGTCCATCCACATGACGGATAGATATTCTCTGGGCCTCTCGGTGAAATGTCATCCAATTAGCTTGCAAGCATGTGACTTGGTCACAAGGGATCACATATCACGAACGAGAAAAGAGTACTTATCAGTAACGAGGTTGAACTAGGTATGCAGAGATACCGACGATCATGACCTCGGATAAGTAACATATCGTGAGACAAAGGGAAATTGGTATCGTATGTAAGTGGTTCATTCGATCGCAAAGTAATCGTAGAAATATGTGGGAGCCATATGAATTTCCAGATTCCTCTATTGGTTATTGTTAGGAGAAGTTTCTCGATCATGTCCGCATAATTCACGAAACGTAGGTAGACACACTTAAGGATTCGACGTTGTTTGAGTAGTTATGTTATTATGAGAAAGAGAACGAATGTTGTTAGGAGTCTCGGATGTGATCCGGATATCACGAGGTGATCCGGAATGGTCGGAGAATAAGATTCATATAAGGAAAGTCCCATGGAGTTGGGGAATGGTTAGGTGTTTTCATCGGGAACATTCTAGAAGGTCCCGGAATGTCCGGCACTCCGGGGGGGAAGGGGTACATGAATGTGTCATTGCAAGATGGAATGATTGCATCATGTACTAAGTGTTCTCGCTGTCCAAAATAAAGGGTTTATTTAATTCCTAAATTGGAAAAGTCAAACTGCCAGTTTTCGGTCAAACTGCTAGTTTTCGGAAAGAGGAGAAGTTGGAAACCGACTTGGGGGAGGAGTCCTCCTCCCAAGCCGGGCGGCCAGCCCTAGGCCGAGTTGGGAGGGACTCCTCCTCCTGGCCGCCAGCCCTCCCACCTATAAAGGAGGGGCAGGGCCTCCCCTCGAGAGACACACAAGTTCCTATCCTCTAAACTAGAAACTAGACCTAGACCCCGGTTTAGAGCTGTTTCGGTTTAGAGCCTTCTAATTGGTTTAGAGCCCTCTAATTGGTGTGTCTAATTACTAGACCACTAATAGCCTCTCTCATAAGCTCCACCATACTACTAAGGCGGCTTAAGCCTGCTGGATCTCCCCTCTACCTCAGGTACCACGCCGTTGTCTTTAGGAATCGCGAGGAGAGTGCTACAACCTCCGCTCCTTTTGGAACAAGGGAGAGGAAGGTCTTCGTCAGTACCGAACGTGTGACCGATCTTGGAGCGCTGCGGAACGCTGGCGCGAAGGATCGTCTACGCGATCTTGAGATCGGAAAGAGTACGACTACATCACCCACGAGAATCTGCTCTCGTTAAACACTTTGGAATCTTCGAGGGTGAGTTATTCCATCGACTCGTTGCTACAATCTAGTAGATAGATCTTGGCTTGTTTGTTTGTATGCGATAGAAAATTTTTGTTTTCCATGCTACGAACCCCTACAGATACATCTCGAATTACAAATGGTATTACCTCCAATCCAAATTACTGTTCTCAAAATGCAAGGTACATTCGAATCTAGATAAACTTGAGAACAGTAATTTGGATCAGAGGGAGTAGGATAATCCTATATCTGGTCACCATACCGGACTACATTCTCTTTCAACTCATAACTATGCTTCATGTCACATGATTAGCATCCCGTTACAGTGCAGAAACATGCCTTGGTCCAGCATACTCGCCTTTGAGAAGCGCTCAGACACTTTGGGGCATGTTTGGTTGCTCGGATTGGATTTTCACATTTTTCCTAGTTGGCCCAGCGGATGTTGTATGTGGGGAGATTGTCCTTGGGCCTGGTTGGATGGTTTATTTGGTTGCCCGTATTTTCGTTTCCCCGTTGGCCACTTTGTTTGGTTTCCTAGACTAGGCTTGGCTGATGCAAAGGTGCATGTTTGGAAGCCCACGTTAAGCCCAATGTGCTTACCTCGGATGCCAAATGGTGAGCTTACCAACTACTCGTCAGAGTTTAGATCTTACACATGATCGATCACATGAATCAGAACAACTGGTAGTACACAATCCACATGATCAGGCCGACGATGATGAAGTCTTTGATCATACTTTCACCCTATATAGGTGGAAGCTGTTCATGTGGATGAACTTGACAAGGTGCAGGAGGAGGGGGAGTGAAATTGATGTTCATATCTTGTGACGGCTGTAGATGCTCTGCTAAGAACTTAGAGTCTTAAACCCCCTATGGAGGTTGTGATGGTAACCTGTCAATTGTTGGCTGCACTCCTCTCATGTCTTGTAGATTCCCGGCTTCTTGTCGTAGTACACCATGTACCAGTTGTATTTCTATGAGACATAACACATATGCAACATAAGGGTCACAACTATAGTAGGCAAATGTAATTCACAAACACAAGGTAATCAACATAAGAAATTTAAGCATGCATGATCATATGGGCAAAAACATCAGTAGTTCATCTACAAGCTAGTGTGATCCTACCGATCGCCACCAACTTCTATGGTGTCATCCTACCACCACATCAAAAGGGGTGCAATCCCACCACCACAAGTTCTCTATGATGTGAGGGGTTAGTATATACCACCTCACAATAAACAGGCCTTCAAATAAGTTTTCATCAAGTCCCTAGCTACTTCAAAATATACAACCAACAACTTCTTCTTCATCATGCATGCACCAGCCGCCACCATCTCCATGATCAGGGAGCAAGCACTACACGTAGTAGTGCTTGGCCAGGTAGGTCCTAAGCCAGAGATCCCTGTGGTCCTCCGCCATCTAAACAAAGACATTGCCCATAGCCCTGTTGTCGAAGAGGTGGATGAGCGCCACCATAAGAGCCTTAGGGATGTAGCCTCTGGCGGCCATGACGGCATCGTAGAGACCTAGGTGTACATCAGGAGGGGAAGCTGTGGTGATAGCGGTCGCCACCACTTTCACGACATCGGTCATGCATGTGATGGCGATGACGTCCTCCTCTCCCATCAGGAACCTCTTCCTCTTCTTAGACGGATCGAAGCCAGCAGCAATGTAGGCATTTGTGTTGGCGCCAGAACCAACGCTTGGAGCAGGAGAACCAGCGACGACATTGGTCTCGGCCTCTTCATCAATTACCACTATCTTGGACTCATGGGTCTGCATGTATTTAGGGCTTGGTGCGCCAAGAGGCTCACTGGATCCCATGGAAAATCTGCTGAAAGAACATGTGGGCCTGCATGTGTGGTTTTGGTAATTAATGACAATCCTTATGGACTAATGTTTGCATTGAGTTGCACTTGTAGGATTTGTCCATTGGCTTCGCTTGGACCATGAGTTGAATTCAAGGGTGAAGAAATGAAGAAGAAGAAGCATTTTCCAAGGGCCCTGGGCCTTTTGGAATCATATGAAGTTAGAAGAAATGTTATGCAAGATCAAGATGCACCATATCTAGAAGATCTCATGCTTGAAGCTTGCCATTCTCGGTGGTCATGGATCGATGAAGACAAGGTCAAAGAAGAGGATTCCCCATGGTGTATGGGGGAGAATATGTCAAGTCTTCATCAAGCGAATGCGTGCAAGAGCAACCAAGAAAGGTGTCCATCTTGAGAAGGACAACATCATCTACATCGTGCTCCAGGAAAAGGTATAATCTTGATAGGTTTTCCATTTTGCCGGTCTCATGTTGGTAGTTGGGAGACCGGGTTTAGGATAGATAACCGTACTATCAAGAGGGGATCTCGAGTGAGTAGCTCGATCATATGTTTCGGAGAGAGCTCAAACCATTACATTCTTAGCATCATCTTTCCTGGTTGTTTGTTGGATCTTATCCATGTTTGGTTCTAGAGCTTGTGTTCACTACAAGATCTAGTTCTTCAAAAATGGATCTCCCTTTTATATCTTATTGCGGTTTTGATGTTGGAGGTTTTCCAGATCCTCACCAAGGGAGGTATCTCACATTATAACACTTGATACATTCTCACTTGGTGGTATCCAATATGTTCAACAAAATTGGTTTTGGCTCAATCGGAGTTTCCTAACTCAAGTTATTGCAATTTGGAGTTTGCCCTTTATTTGGTTTAAAAAGAAAAAAGGGGGGAAAGGTTTTTTGTTGGGACAAGCGATATTACCGTGTGTAGGTACCGGGCAGTACTTATCGTGTAGCCTCCCTCTCTGCTTGGCCCGGTAGTGAAGCTGGCCCAGTTCCAGCAGTACCGGCCCAAGAGGTACTACCGCCCGGCCATGCTGGTACTACCGGGCTGACCCACTCCAGCTCGTGGCCTTTCCTAGCATGCGCGCTCGCCCGCTCTCATTTCCTCTTGCTAGCTCGCTGGCGCTTGCCTCCCCCGTTCCCCTGCTTTCTCTCGCTCGCTGCCTCCCGCGTCGATTGCCCGTTCGCTCGCTCTAGCCGCCCGCATTGACTAGCCCTCTTGCTCGCATCACCAGGTCGGGGTCCAGTAGTACCGGCGCACTGTGTTACTACCGGCCAGGTCGGGAATTTGGCCCCAACGGCAGATTCCCTTGCCCCCCTTTTAAGCCTCCTCTCTCTTTCTTTTTGGTGTTCCTTCTCCCTATTTCCTCTCAAGATTTTCCCCATTATTTGACCTCTCTTTGAGCTTAATTTCTTTCTCCCCTCCACTGATTCTTCTACATTTTGACCAAACCATATCATCTCTTTGTGAGTGAATCTTTGGGATCTAGATCTTGGAGGATTTGGTGTTCTCCTTGTGTTCTTCCTCTCTTGTTCCCCCAATTGCTTTATTATCTTTGTTGGAACTTGTGAGTGAAGGATTGGAGCATCTTTGTGGTGTTCTTGCCATTTGCATTAGGTGCATCGGTTTGAGTTCTCCCCGGAGGATTTGGTTGGTGAAATCAAGAAGTTTGACCCTCTTGGGTTCTTGGAACCCTAGACGGTTGTGTGGCCTTTGTGGTGATTTCTTGGGGCCTTCAATTAAGTTGTGGAGCTCTCCCCAAGATTGTGGCCTTGGTGGTGATTATTGGGAGCTTCCAATTAAGTTGTGGAGATTGCCCCAATCTTGTACGGGTTTGGTGACCGCCCTCAAGTGTCCCATAGTGGATCGGGTGCTTTCTGTGTGGTGGGTGATCGGGAGAATAGGGTGAGGCCTCTTGTGGTGTTGGTGGTCTTAGTACCGCCCACCCCTCCAACGAGACGTACTCCCTTATTGGTAGGAACTTGATAAAATATCGCCGTCCTTGCGTGCCTCGGTTATCTCTATACCCAAGCTCTTTACTTATGCACTTTACATTGTGATAGCCTTCGTGCTTGAAGTAATATATCTTGCTATCATATTGTTGCTTGTCTTGCTTAGCATAAGTTGTTGGTGCACATAGGTGAACCATAGCATTTATAGGCTTTGTTCTTGATAAAAGAAAACGCTAGTTTTATTCCGCCTTTGTTAATCCCTTCTCGTAAAAGTTTTTAAACCGCCTATTCACCCCCCTCTAGGAGGCATCCGTGATCTTTCACCTTCCAGTGGCAAGGCCGAACGAGAAGATGGCCTCCATCTGCCTATAGTTGGCCACTGGCTTGTTCAGATACTCGACATCCTTGGGGTGATCCTGAGATGGGGAATTGCAGGGAGGTCAGTGGTAGTTATCGAGGTTACAAATGGGAATGTTACTGCAAAAATTGAAATTAGTTAGTACCGAGATGTGTCCTCTATAGTGGGCATCCTCCAAGATGATGGTACGTGTCTCCTCATCCCAGCTAGCTCTGGTAAGGTCTCTGAGCTTGGACACATGAATCCACCTGGTCCTCCACTTACGTAGGTGGTTGTACACCTGCTGTGAGGACACCTCGATGCCACAAAACTCAAACACCTTGAGGGCAACAGTGTTTAGGTGCACCTCATTGAACCCCTTCTCTGTCCTGACACCACTCTTGATGATCTCACACATCTGGTTGAGCACGAACGCCGAGAGGAACGGTTCCCACTTCATGGTGCCCTTCACCTCCTTGTAGTGGTTTGTGTTGTGGGCTGTGCCAGCCTTGAGGGCTTTCTTCCTGGCCACGATATTGGTAGCTTGCTCTACAATCTGCTCCACTATGTACCTGATCATTGGAGGCATAGCCATGATCTTCGAGCGCTGAGGATAGGTGAGCCTCAAAGGCGGGAGATGGGGTTGGGTCTCAACGACAAAGGTCTCCTGAGAATCCATGAGGGCCTGGCTGAACTCATCAGGGGTCATGTCCTACTGATCTCACGGTCGCTCATATCAGGACCTAGACTAGACATGAACAAAAGCTTACAGGACATCAAAAAAATTACCTACCTAGACATGCAATAAGTCCACAAAAACACTGATCTATGACTACACCGACTAGTTCATTGGGCATACTAACATAGATCTACCGCAAACTACAATCAGATCTAGGAGGTGGTAACAGATCGAAGCTACTACACCTGGGGTTTGATGAAACTCACCAGCACCGGAGGAGCGGAGCACGTCGCCGTTGAAGATCTTGGAGAAGAATGCCTGCACCAGCCGATCTACAACCACCACCGCCGGTACCGCCGCTTACCTGCTGGCCGATGAAGAACTTCGCCATCTTGAGAGATCGAAGAATGGGGAAAATGGTGGCGAGGTACTATGTGGTGAGCCCGATGATGATATATACCGCCGCGCTTCCGCGTGCGGTGACGAAATTTGCCCCTCTAGCTTTTGGGAAAAAGCTGCGGCTCGCGCCATCGCCGAGCGTGCACGGGCGGCGTGCGGTTTCTCCATTTGCACGATTGTAGCTTGTCCCCACGGAAACGCTCAATTTGGGTGTTCCTAGCGTGCCAAGTTTTGGGCTGCTTTAAATCTCATGCGGTGCAAGGAAACCGTGAGACCCAGGATAACAATCGAGCTTATTTCTTCAAGCTCGGTGCGAGAAACGGAAAAATGACCAACCAAACACGCCCTAGGTTGTAATTGCGCCTCAGTTGGACACTATCTGCGGCTGGAACGCACCGGCAATGGTATGGCTTTTTATTTTACTTTTTCTTCTGCTTATGTGCTTTGTGTTGAGTAAGATGGTGATCGACTGGTTGAACTCTTTTTTTCTCAAAAAATCCACCTATCTCATTAATAATCATCAATGGTAGTACAAAGAGCCCTCAAAGTAATAGAAAATACAAATAGGTCAAAGGACCGCCTAGCGATGACTACAAAAACTAGGCGATCCGAAGGCGCACCGTCGTCCTCACCCCTCCAACACCAGAGTTAGGAAAAACTTGTCATAGTAGAGCTTGTTGTAGTAGACAGACGAGAAGTCATCGTGCTAAGATCTCAAAGGACCAGCGCACAAGAACAATAACCATCGCCAATGATGACATCCACAGATCAGAAGAGACTGACCTGAAAACACACAAATGAATACGAAAACTGAACAGATCTCGGGAGATCTACCGAACACACGACTCCACGCGTCCTCTACCAGCGCTAGATGCACCACCGGAGCGAGGATAGGACTGGGAGGACTTTATTATGCCTTCATGATAGGACGAGGAGGCCATGGACCGCTACACCTCCTAGGTCGGAACGCCACCGGGGGTGGAGTAGACCGACAATGTCACCGATGAGGGGGAGTGAACCCTAGATGGGTTTCTCTAAGTTGTCGCCACCGCCTCCAAGGTCTCGTATCGATTCGGTTCAAAATTCCTTTTTTGACTGGTTGAACTCTGTGTCAATCAAAGTTGCACCTAGGTAAAGCTACCGCATGATCCAGGCACTCTCATGTTTTTTTCCCATATGCAATTATTAATATCGCCAACATACCCAAAATCTTTAAAATATAACCGATCAGCGTGTTTGGAAAGGACTGCATATAATTTTCTGGATGTGCATTATCTCATTTTTCGAAATGGGAGCATAGCGCTGGCCTTTGCATGGAAACGATGCACACAACCTTGGTTTTATTGCATAGGTTAAGTCTCAAAGTTTATATCTAAAGGATCATATAAAGTGGCAACATGAATAAGCAACCTAAAAAAGAAAAAGTACAAAAGGCGCCTATGCATTTTATAGTCTTCTAGCATATAACAAGCCACCTTGGTTGGAAATAGCTTATACGACTGACATTAGCTGGTTGCACGCAGCATCCATAGGTTCCTGCTATTTCACAGGAAGGAGGTAGGACCATATGTGAATTCAAGAAGAAGCCCTGTGAATAACCTATAAAAAATTTGGAGTTGTAGATCTGTTAAAAACAACATCATTTCGACAATTTCAAGTTGCACAAACCAAGGCACACACTCCTACAGGAATTTGCATCTTAGTTTTTAAATCTATACCATTCAGCCAGTTACCAATCAAATTAGTCACATTAGCTGGTGAGGGTATGTTGAAAGTAAAGTGCACTACTCTCCAAACAAGGAGTGCAAAGGGGCATGTAATAAAGAGATGATCTATTATTTCCTGTGAATCAAAAAGGACACACTTCTTACACTCATTTCATCTTCTTTTAGACAAATTATTTTTAGTAAGTATTACTTTTTATAAAGAAACTACATAAAAATTATGATTTTTAAAGATACCTTTATTCTCCACAATTATTTCTTAAAAAATCTAGTTTGACCATTCATATAATCCTCATACATTGATTTCACAGAGAAGATTCCTCTGGAGGTTAAACACCACTTGGAACTATCCGAATCGTATGAAAGATGTACTCACATTAGTCTATCTAGCCAAGCCGACCATCTATCCCCCGTCAGTGTCTGTCTAAATTCAAAATTTAACCGTGCTTCAACCAACACATGTGCAACTGAAACATTCTTATTGCACACGACACTATAGAAAGACAGGTATTGAGATGATAAAGAGGTAGTACCACGCCAAATATCTTCCCAATAAACGAGTATTTTTCCATTACCAATTATGAAAGAACCTCGTTGTAAGAAATTAGATTTAACACCCATGATACCCTTCCAAAAGGGAGAATCATTTGGTTTGGCTTGAACTTGCGAGAGTTTTTTGCCATGAAGATACTTATTATCCAACAGCTCCTGCCACACCCCCTTCGCAAAAAAGGATGAAAAAGCCACTCACTAAGGAGGCACTTATTTTTTTATGTCAAGTACCTCGATGTCTAAACCGCCTTGGTCTTTAGGACGACAGATAATGTTCCATTTTGTCAAGTACCTCGACCCCCTTGGTCTTTAGGAAGATTACTCTTAACATGAATGTGCCATTAGTTATGTTGCCATTGCCTCCTTATCAATGGCACAACATGTTGTACCTTCAAGTCACTTATATAATACCATGTTATAATAATCTTCCATATATGTGTAAGGTTAGGCCAGGACAATCTTACTTCTGGCAAGGTCTTATGAAAGGGTAAGATACATTTTTTAGTTTCTGTAGGAAGATGGCCGGGAATGGTAGAAGGACTGGATTCTGGGAGGATCACTAGCTAGGTGATTCCCCACTGATGATTACTTTTCCTAGGCTATATGGACTGACTTTTAGTTATAACATTAGTGTAGTTGAAGTTTCTGAGGAAGAATGTGGTTGCATTCGTTTCAAGAGGGTGTTGTGTGCGTGGGGGAGACTGCTGCCTTTTGGCTCCAACTTCAAATTATTTGTGTGGGGGTTAGTCTAACAGATGATAATGATAGGTTGGTATGGAAGTTGAACAAATATGGATGTTTTTTGTGCGATCTATGTATTTGGTTTTAGAAGTCTCCTAGGTTGAATGTCCACATAGGAAATTCTAGTTTATTAGAGTTCCACTTAAATTAAAAGTATTTATGTGGCTTGCTGCATATACAATATTTTTACTAACGATAATCTTTTACATAAAGAAGTGAGTCTAGTTCATTTGGTTAGGGAAGTGGATGTACAACCAATCCACCTGGTTTCAAGTCCTCGTGGATGCAGTGTGTTAAGGTCGTCCTTCAAACACAGTGTTATGCAAGACCCTTCGCTGGCTTCCGCACTCCCAAGATTCCCGTGTGTTTACAGCCAGCGACGGTGCACAGATAGAGGTTGCGTTGCTATAGGACTATCTTGGAGGAAGAGACGTGCACGATGCATAGTGCCGTTGCTCCTGTTCACTGACTCGCCGGTCGTTTCAGACGACTTGTTCGGTCGAGGGAGTAGCGACCTCGCGATCGGACATGAAGGGAGGCTAACAGGCTTGAAGGAGATGCCGTCCGGACAATGTGGAGTTTCAGATCAAGACTTCGATATCGCCTGTGCTCTTCTCTCTCTTATGGCCACGACGCTTGAGGAGAGCATATTTTAACGGTGAACAAACTCTTTTTAGCTATTATTTTGTAAGGTTGGGACGTAGCAGTGTTTGCTGTGTCATGTGTGAACCACGGCGTGTGTCGTAGCACTATGATTTGTCTGCTATCCATAATTACAGTGGTTCAGATTTGTATGTAGCTCTGTGTGTATGCAAGGACATGTATAGCTTGTCATCGTTTGCTAGGTCGAGTACACATGTCTTATGCATGCATGAAGACACTGCATGGCATTCTCATATTGCTCTCTACTCGAATCTGTTTGTTTTGGCAAACGATTTGACTCATCACACGGCCTGCCTGAAAGACGCGTCGAGGGCATTGCAATTTTATAACTTAACGATCGTTTCTATTACCAATTTCTAGTCCACAAACCATTCAACGTTATGTTTAACCGTCACTTTCCGGGGTGCAAAGAGAAGTCTAGTATCATTTAAGATTTAAGATAAAAACAAATTATGCCACTTCCCGGGGGGTGCAAAGAGAAGTCCACTATTCGGCACCTTTCTTGCTGAATTTTGTTTTCTTAGAGCATCTTCACTGGGGAACCCCAACAAGCTTTGGGAGTGCCAGGAAAAAATTGCCTGCATCGGCAGCCCCCAACAGGTGCCGGCGCCACACAAGGCCCAATTCTTTGTCCGACACTCCTATGTTGGCCCCTACTATCGAGGGGTGACCTTGGCAATGCCCATGGTTATGGACTTAGGGTTTCATGGAAAGAGAGCGCTAGCGATTTTGTCAGCCTATCAGACAAACAAGAGAGTCGATGTCCTGCCTGATTATTAAAGAAGATTATTATAGGGTCACCGATTCGTTAGATGCAATCTAACTCACGGTGGGTTGATTTCGCTCGAAGCTATGGTGCCCTCTCCGTTGGCTCCTCCAAACTTTTATATAAGAGGCTAAGTCTCAGATTCCAGGACGAATTAATTGGTTACAAGTAAGAAGTGTAACTTTATGACTATGTCTGGCATGGGTATACCTTACAGGTACTCGAGATTAGCCTATACGGTCCAGCCCAAGAAGGAGTCCACGGTACGAATGAAGCCCAATAAGGATTCGGGTGGCCCGCAGGATTACGACTTCTTGAAGAGAACGACAAAGTGTAGATAGAAATGTAAAGGGGAAACCCTAAACTTGTAACTGACTCAGCCTGCTACCCCGAGACCTAGCCTCTCTATATAAGGGCTAGGAGGGGGCAGCGAGGAGGACAATCCACAACCCCCGCATACACCTCGCCAGATTTCATCTCCGCACCCTTATAACTTTCGACTCCCTCATAATCAAGAGAAGACAAGCAGGAGTAGGGCCCTCTTCGAGGCCTGAACCTGGGTAAACCTCGTGTCACCTATGTGCTTGTTTCCTAGCCGATCGACGCCTCTAGCGTTCCCCAATTCCTCGAACCTAAGTCCATCAAGGATGGACATTGATGAGTTAACCCCTTGTCAATTGGTGCCGTCTATGGGAATCGGGAGTGCTGATGTTGCGGCTTCCTCGACCCCATCAACCGCGATCTACAACTCTACAACAGCGGAGACTCACCTCCTTTTTGGTGCCCTCGACTTCACCGTCCATGCACCGGCGACTTGCCCGGATTTTGAGTCCATGGGCGATGGGATCGGCCTGGCGATCGGAAGCCTACGCTTCCAGGTCGGCCAGATCGGCACACTTTGCTTCCCTGATCAGCCGCAGGCTCCTCCGATTGCCCCCGCATCATGGTTCTCGCCACCGATTGGCATCTTGACCAAGCTCAACACCTCGGCATCAGTCGAGGACACTGATTGCAACAGCAGTTGCGAGTCCGATATCGAAGATCTGACATCAAAAGATGGAGCCTACGGCTCCAGATCTGAGAGTTGCAGGAGTAACAGCTCCCCCGACCACTACATGTGTGATGTCATCAACATGGGCGACAGTGTCACCTAGGGGAACACCGACACCAACGTCGGCATCCCAATCACGAACGGTGCCCCCACTAAAGGTGCCACTGCCAACGACGCACCTACCAACAGCGCACCCATCCCTCCCAACCCTAACAACAACGGCAAAAACACCAACAACGGGACGGAACGCCAGCAAATCCACCTCAACAATGCAGAATGGGCAAGGTGCAGGGAGGCTCTGCATGGCAATCCCCTGCCACGAAACACGCCACAACAGATGCTAATGGGATACCATTGGCTACTTATTCAAGATTGAAACCGCCAACAGGCGATAATCGCACAACTCGAGGCCCGCAAAAAAGCCGCAGACGAGTCAAGTGCCCGACGGGCAACGCTCTCCTCAATCGGCGAATCCTCCTCCAAGGGTAACAGGCCTACAACCGCTAGAAAGTGCTCTCGCCTAGAGCACCTCACCGACAAGGAGCGAGAAGAGGCCATTCGAGCCCTTGACTTCTCGTTCATGACGGTAGAGTCGCGGGGCAATGTGATCCCGAAAACACCACAAGCAGCGGTGACAGCAGCCACCATGTACCTGCTCAACAACCAACCACCAGTTGGGGATCCGCGATCCGCCATGCACCGATCTACGATCGCTGGCCTTGGACTGGTCGAAGCTGTGCTCACTAAAGATCCAACGCCAGAGCCGAAGAAAAACAAGGCTCCAGCTAGGTACTACTCGCTCTCCTCCAGCGATGACGAGCACGACCTGTCGCGGCGACGCCGCTCACGTCGACATGATCGCATTACAACGCATGTGACGATATCACGCAGCGCAAAGTCGACAAGATGTGCGCCAAGCGCGCCCGCTCAATAGAGTCGGAGGATGAAGGAACGAAACTCTGTGGCGCTGGCTGTCTCAGCAGAGCTATACGACAAACACGAATGCCGAAAGGGTTCAAAATCCCGTCGGAGAACCCAAAGTTCGATGGTCTCCAGGACTAGAAGATCTGCCTGAAAGACCACATTTCCTCCATCAAGCTACACGGTGGAAACAAGAGCACAGCCATGTAGTGCCTCCAGCTGCAGGTGCAGGGCGGTGCCTGCGTGTGCCTCAACAACCTGCCCTGCGGGTCGATCCGTAGCTGGGAAGAGCTGGTCTACAGCTTCGTGCGAAACTTCAAGGGCAATTACAAAAGGCTTGCGTCAATCGAATAGCTAAAGGCCTGCTATCAGAAGCCCGATGAATCACTGCGCTCCTACATTCAGAGGTGATCCATCATTAAAAACTCGGCAGAAGACATCTCCGAGGACCACGCAATCGATGTGTTTAACGGCGGCGTACGCCTTAGAGAGCTTAGGGAGGAGCTGGGCCATACGAAGCCCAAAACAATCGACCACCTGATGGTAATCGCAAATAGGTGGGCAGATGGAGAGTACTCAATGAAAAATAACCGCATCCATTCAGACGACGAGGAAGACCTCAGCCATAGACGCGATCATCGAGGAAATCATTGGATGCGCGGCTATGAAGAACGCAAAGAAGTCGGCATGGTCGCGGCTGGCTACGCCGACAAACGTGATGATGACAACCGTAGTAGCGGGTACCGCAGCGGTGGCTACCGCTACAGCGGAAAAACCACGCAAGTATGGAAACGCCACACCCGTGATGAAGCCCCTGGAACATCGATCCAGGATAAACTCTCTGGACCTTGCAACGTCCACTTCTACATCGACAAGCATGATGACAATAAAAAGTCCAGACGTCTCCTAAAGGACTGCCGCGAGTTCCTCAAGTTCCATGAAGGCCTCACCCAGATGAATTGCGACACGATAAATCAGGGCTACGGAGTTGCCCCAGGTGCCATAGCTCATGGAGCACCTCCACCACCGCCCGAACCACCACCACTTGCGGCTACGCCGGCCTAGAACAATGGAGGCGAGTGATGGCTCTGAAATATAGCCATCTACGTCCACATATAAACTGGATATTAATCATATTTTTGATGAAATATCTCTCTAAACCTGCCACTAATGCTAATATTCAGAGGGGTATGCAATCCTTTGTTCTTGTATTTTTCCTGCACAGATAATGTTGTTTAAAGGAGGGAATCACTACATTAAAGTCAAAGATACAAGATTTCCTTCAACTAGAAGAAACCAGGAGCCGTCCAACGAAGGCAGACATTGTAACGACCAACTATACGGCCAGAGCAAAATTTCCGACCGTATAGCTCCGGTCGTATAGTTGGTGCTGCCACCGTTAGGTCAAACAGAACAACTTTCGTGAAGGGACCCCTATATAAAGAAGCCTCAGGTGACGAGAAAGGAGGACGGCAGAATGCTCACCTCGCCCCGATGAAGCCAGACTCCGCCAAAAAGCCGCCTCAGATCTTCAAACCCTTCTCCATCTCCATAGCCATCTTCCACCACTTGTAATAGTAGATCTCTTCTCCGATTAGCGATATTGTAAGACTATTGTTATCAATCTTATGATTTTCATTACAATGTTTATGATTGTTGATCTCATCTCTATGTGTGAGTAATTCTCCTTGGGCTAAGGGCTTCGTCCTAGCCATGTAGCAATTGTGCATGTGATTTATCATAGATGGGATTGTGTATTAGTTTGTATGACATGATGATTATTATATCCTCTCTTGCCTCAATCCAAGGATTTGTCAGGTACCCAAGACCCTGAGGGTTGAGCCAGGTATAGGGAGTATGAGTGATGACTGATCTGTAGGTTGGGAACCCCAGTGACAGAAAGGGTAGTACGGATGTATGTGAGGGATTTGCTTGGGATTAACAGTGACATCACTATGCATATCATTAGTTCTCTTTCTTCTATGGATGAGACTAGTAGGTTATTGCTATAAGCGGTTGCGGAGGAAATAGCAATTATGGATGCACTACCCACATATAATTTATCTTGCTCTAACAAGTACATGCACACTTTATTTCTATCTTTTATTTCGATCAGATGTTTTTGCACAGTTACAGGTGAAACCAAACGCCCTAGGCCCTCTCTCTCCATCATCGACAACAACAAAAATATGCAAGCTACTGGACCGGTAAAAACACAAAAGGAATTCTAAAACTCCTGAAGGTCCATTAAAGTAACTTCACTATGCACTCGCTTCTCGTGGATTCGATAACCTAGGTCTACTAGGGAAAAGAGCTATACTACATCTTTCCTAATCCGGATCAAAGGTATCAACCCTTTTTCTGGCCGTTGCCGGGGAAGCAATAGCTACTGTGGTGAGGTTATTAGGAACCTTGCTAGTTTTAATTCTTGTTTTTAATTTTGTTAGTTTGCTTTTAGTCTTTATTTGATAAACCAAAAAAAATAGTTAGTCTGTAAATTCTTGTTATAATTTTTAATCTAAGAAAACCCAAAAATATAGGAAGTATGGCTGAAAAGAAGCTTGGGGAGTTTGCTACTCCCAATAATGATTATTTGCATACTCCTATTACTCAGCCAGCAATTGCTGCTGATGACTCTAAAATTAAGCCCCATTACTTAAGTTTGGTTCATCAGAATCAATTTGGAGGCTCTGCTATTAAAGACGCAGGTATGCACTTAAATACTTTCACTGAAATATGTGATATGATGCGTATAAAAGACGTTGACCCTGACGCGGTCAAATTACGTCTATTTCCTTTCTCTCTAAGAGGAAGAGCTAAATAATGGTTGCTATCTTTGCCTAAAAATACTATTACATCATGGGTGAGATGTACTTCTTTATTTATGACTAAAATTTTCCCACCTATAAAGATTATGCAACTCCGATCTAATATTACTTGTTTTAGACAGGAAGAGCGTGAGCCACTAGCGATTGCATGGGAGAGGATGAAAGAATGCCTAAGAATTTGTCCTAGTCATGGGATGAAGGATTGGTTAATCCTCCAATTATTTTATAATGCTCTTAATCCTGTGTCTAAGTCTATGCTTGATACTGTAGCTAGAGGAACATTCATGGGTAAACATATTACCGAAGCAAAGTAGCTGCTAGACAATATGCAAGACAGCCATGCACAATGGCATGTGGAAAGATCAAACACGAAGAAGGTGAACTCTGTCTCACCACAAGAAAACGAAGATCTCAATGCTAAGATAGATGAGCTCATACTAGTCGTAAAAGGTAAGGAAACTCAGGTAAGAGCCACCCCTGAAACAAATATAAAAGAAATAGACTTCGTAGCTCATAATGATTACAATCCTGCTTGGAAGAAGAGTTACAATCCTAATTTTTGGAAACATTATGCTAGTCCTACAAATAACTCTAATAATAATATGGGAACTAGTAATGGTAGTCTCCAAGAAACACTTAAGTCTTTTATAGACTCACAGAATGAACAAAATAATATTCTAGTCAAAATTACGGAGAATCGTGATGCTATGCTTGGTAAATTATCTAACCAAGATGTTAGTTTGAGAAATGATTTGCAGGCCCTTCAAGAAAGAACAAGGATCGTTGAGGCACAGCTAGGTAAGATAACCGAGAGTCAAACTCTCATTCTAGCTAAATTTGCAGGTAAAGCTGAGCCCAATCCTGTTGAAGAACTCAAAATGATGAGGATCCAAAGGGAGGAGCCTGAAGAACTTGATTATAGTAATGCCCCTTCACCAAGCTACACTATCGAAGATCTCGTAAAAAGGATCAACATCAAAATTCCGGTAAGTGAAGGTAACGATGAAGCCATGTATCAACAATTTGTTGATCAAGTAGAAATTAAGGTACGCGAGCTTGAAGAGGAATACAAGAAAATTGCTGAAAAGTTACCTGTTAAACTAGATGGCATATTTGAGCCTACTATTAAGATAAAGATTGGAACCAATGAGATAGCTGCACTTTGTGATCTAGGTTCAAGCGTCTCAACAATTCCAAAGAGTATTTTTAACAAGTTAAATCTTGGCTCCTTTGAAATTACTGAATTAAAATTGCATCTAGCAGATTCTACCTACAAACAAGTTGTAGGGATTAAGGAGAGCACTTTAGTTTACATCAAAGGTTGTCCTGCTCTCATTGATTTTGTTATTGTTGACATGCCTGAAGATACTGTTGCTCCTATAATACTAGGCCGTCCTTTCTTGAGAACTATAAAGGATTTAATTAACCTTCATGAAGGGAACGTGAAGTTGCAATTGCCTTCACGGAATCCTTTTGTTATTCATTTCCCCAGGAAGAAGAAAGCCAAACATGACGAGAAGGAGGCTATCACTTTGAATGCCAATTACTTTGGAGTGAGTGTTCCACTCATTTGGCCCAAGTGAGTATCATCAAGGTCAAGTTATTGATCATAAAAGAGCGCTCCATGGGAGGCAACCCATGTTAAATTAAGGTTTGAGTTAAGTTTTTAGTTTTAGTTTTAGTTCTTGTTCAATAAAGAGTGCTAAAAACTCCATTTCAGGAGAAGAAATTTGGTAGTACTTGAAATTCTGCATTATTCCTGCTATTGTTGGTCGACAATATTTTCTATCACAAACAAGGTATATCGCTAAGTTACAGGAAAAGAAATAGTTCATGAAGAACCAAAAAAAATTTGATGCACACTGACAGTTTAACGACCAACTATACGGCGGGAATAAAAATTCCGGCTGTATAGCTCTGGTCGTATATTTATCTTTACCATCGAAATTTTTTCTGCAATATATACTAAGAGTTTAACGACCAACTATATGGCGGGAATAAAAAATTCTGGCCATATAGTTCCGGCCGTATAGATATCAATGCCTCCGTATAATTTATTTTCGTATGTACAGACAGTTTAACGACCAACTATACGGCAGGAATAAAAAATTCAGGCCGTATAGTTCCAGTCATATAGATATCAATGCCTCCGTACAATTTCTTTTCATATATATTGGGAGTTTAATGACCAACTATACGGCGGGAATAAAAAAATTGGCCGTATAGTTCCGGTCGTATAGATATTGAGGCCTTTTGCAAATTTTCTTTGGCAGGGAGAGACAATTTAACGACCAACTATACGGCCGGAACATTTTGTTTTGCCTGTATAGTTATGTCCATATAGCTGCGCCGTCAGGAGAAAGACCTAATATTTTGACGGAATGCCAACTATACGGCCGGAACGCATGTTGCACCCGTATAGTTGCGTCCGACCACAAAATCACACGGGAAGGTACTCCCAAATCCAAAACTTCAATCCTTTTTCCTTCTTCTACCTCCAAACTCTCTCAAAACCTCAAGGGATCTTCATCTCTACTCAATTTTGTTCTATTTCCTCACACACAAGTGATCTACGGTATGTTTCTCTTCCGATCCTCCAATTACTTTTTGCAAATTCATCTTTGATCTATTGTCATTATCAATCTAGGGTGAGACCTACTATGAACCAATTGCCATGATTTTCTTGCCTAGATTATTATCTTGAGGAGAATCTTTAGTGTGCTTAGATGAGGAACATATTATACTTACTGTTGTTGGATCAATTTTTTTTATTTTTTTGTGTTTCTTCAATGTTTTAGAAGATGAACACAAGGAACCAAACTCGTGCTCGTGCCACCGCTAGTGCTTCTCAGGCTATCACCCAGGAACGCATGATACGGTTCAGGGATGAGACCCATCGCGTACGCTTCAACAAGATCAAGAACCACGAAGTGAAGGCCACCAAGTGGGCTTTCCCCATTATATTGGACCAACTCGGTATTTCTGATGAATTTAATTTACTTTGCAATAGAGCTGGCCTACAAAACTTTGTGTACAATGATATACCTACTTATTGCCGCTTAACCATTGAATTCCTTAGTTCGTTGCAAAGCACCATTAAACTGTGGCAAGGAGAGGATACTATTTATTTCCATCTGATGAACAACAACTACACTTTAACATTAGATGAATGGTGTGCATGATTTAATTTGCCAAACAATGATGTTCATGCTTTACGCACATCCTTTACTGGCTTAATTCCTTCCCCCGATCAATACTTTAATGGAATGAGTTTTACTAGTAGAGTAAACAAGGGGAAGAATATTCAACATCCTGCAATTCACTATTTGTTCTATGTTATTGCCAACACCTTTTAGGCACGCAATGAGTTCACAAGACTCAACGAGGAGGACATCCTAGTCCTTGCAAAGGTTGCTTACATCAACTACAACCTGTCATTCAACTTGGGCGCCATCCTTGTGCGCTACCTGGAGCAGCAAGCCTCCCAAAGCCAAGGGCCAATCACAGGAGGAGGCGTCATGACGGTGCTTGCCACTGCCCTAGACATCGATCTAGGTGAGTTGCAACCCGTACTAGGTGATAGGCGTGTTGGTTTCTCCACCTTGAGGGCCTGTGGAATGCTCACTAGGAGAGGTGGTGTTTATTACCTTCATATTTGTAACATCCCAGCATTAGAGCTTAGAAATAAGCTAAACACAGGTGTGTGCGTTGTATTCATGCATAGAAAATCCAGGGAATTTTCGCGCAAAACTACAGAAGCCAGTGAGGGATCGGGATCTCTCTTGTTCGGATGGAAACATCTGGGCAAGTGCTATAGACTCCGATATGACCTATACCGTCAAATTTAGAAAGGCGAGGTCCAGGTCGACAGAGAGCACCAGGAGGTAGCAGCGAACCATGGCGTAGGCAACAGCAGTCGCCGTACCCCGCCACCTCGGGAAGGGCGGCAATAGCAGATCGTGGTCAACACAAGGAAGGCCTAGGAAGCAGCGGAGGGCAGTCGGAGACCAGGTAGCAGCCAGAGGCGCGCGCCGGCGCACTCATACCACATGGCTAGGGTTAGCCAGGCGGGGGCTGTCTGAGGCTGGCTTCAAGGATAGGCGAATGGCGGAGAAGACCATGGAGGCGGCGCTGCAAAGCGTTGGTGAGGCAGACGATGGTGGCGGGAAGCGAGGCGGTCTTGGCGGTGATGTAGTCACGAGGAGGAGGGTCGGCGGTGTGCATGTGTATGAGTAAGAGGAGGAGAAGGGGTTGGGCTGGGGTGGGGAATGACCCCAGGCCCAACTAGGCCGAGTTGGTCTTAACCAGCCCACGGGCCAGAGTAATTGTATAGGAAATAGAAAAAATAAATATTGTAAAATAAATAATAAACCAAATGTAAAATTACCAAAGTACCCCTCAAATTGTTTTAGCTCTAGAAAAATATAGAAAAATCTTAAAAATAGTTATAATATATCAAATTGATCACAAAAATAATATACCTAAGAAAAATATAACATGACTTGTTTGAGTTAAATAAAACATAAATAATATTAATATCATTAGGACCTAAAAGAAATTTCATAAAATAAAACCAAACACTTAAAATTAAATAAAAATCATTTTTACATACAAAAATGAGTCTTCTATTTTATAAAAATACTAACTTAATTGTTTACAAATAAAACTTGAAGCAAATATTTAAAGTTATATAATCCTTTGTGGAATTTTGTAAAAATAAGGATAACACGCAAAATCAAATAAAATTCACTTCTAAGATCTTAAGTAAGTATGTTTTACTAGAAAAATACTAATTATATTATTCCAAGATATTTTAAGGTTATTAAGAAATAAATCTTTATTTATTATCTAGTTGGTAAATTCTACAAGAACATACCTAAATAAGAAATAATTACAATTTGATATAAAACCCTAAATCTTGTACATTTAAATACTACTTACAAAACCATAACTTAAGTATATAATAATATTTAAGAGTAAAACTATTAACATCTAGGAAACTCTTTAAAACCTTAACTACAAGATAAACCAACCATTTGAATAAATTTTAATAATCATTCACTTATAATAAAGGTGAATGCTATCCAATTCTTAATCATGTTTAATATGGTTTTAAACCTTAACACTTTAATGAGATCATTTAAATTGCTTTCATTAATAAGTTAAAGTATTTCCATAATAAAAAATCACCCCTGAACTTCTCATTCACTTAAATTAGAAATGAATGAATTCACACTCTTAACCATATTTACATTAAACCTAGAATTCAATAATAATCTAGACACATCAGAACCCTAAGTCTATTTATGTTCCTTTAAAAGTTAATTTTGCTCTACCAAAGTTATAAAGCATAAGGACCAAATTATATTATGTTTTTATAGTTAACTTTTGTCTATTCCAAAATTAAGTCATAAGGCATCTCAAAGTGCAAACTTATTGGATTAGCGTAAACGATATCGATCGCATTCGATTAACCATAAAGATTGGTTAAACCTTATCAAAGAAACCTTCTCTTCAAAAGTTATTCATTTTGCCACTTCAAATAAAAATCTCATTATAAGTTCTTCAACTCTTATCAACCTAAAACATGGACTTCCATAATAGACACATAATATCCAATGACTCTAAGCATGTGTTGTTATATTCAATTTATATCATGCATATTAGTCTTAAGTTCCTTGTATATGTATATTGGATTGTAAAGTAAACTTATAGACAAACTAAATCTTAAAAAATATCACTTAAGTTTAACTCATTCACCATATTGGGGTATTACTTCGGGGTTTTCCAAACTGCATTACATTACATATGCATCGTTGTGTCTTGCTTCTTTAAACACTAGTCCTTACCAGACCAATGATCCTATTTACAGAATTTGGAT
The DNA here is from genome assembly GCA_023614405.1 of Avena insularis. Lineage (NCBI taxonomy): Eukaryota > Viridiplantae > Streptophyta > Magnoliopsida > Poales > Poaceae > Avena > Avena insularis. The sequence continues at coordinate 254,925,960 of CM042690.1, read as the reverse complement.
CTTCTATTGTCTTGAAGACCGTGAGTGCATAATCTTGCAATCACAAAAGGCAAGTTCACAACTTGCTCATGTCCTTTGATTATTTTCTATGCTTGTAACTCAACTGTGTCATCACCTGCATTTCAAAAAGGTCAGAAAACAATATTTTCATAATAATATGATTATGGATTATTTACTAGATGGTAATAATCTATCTATACAGTTCCAATGGTAAAGGAACATAATATCTAGGACTATAGTGTACTCGAGTTGTAATCTATAGTCATGTCTTGGACCTGCTGTGTTTCTGTCGTACCACTCTGAGGGATGTAATACTAGTGAACGGTGTTTCATTGGTGTTATGTCAACGACTATAGTGTACTACATCATGCAGTGGTATGCTGGGTCACCGCAGCTGGTATCAGAGCATATGCTTTGACCTTAGGATTAAAACCCTTTTAGGAAGATCTGTAGGTTGGATAGTGACTATAGGAGCCATCTTATCTAAACCAAAACTTGTGATGGATATCCACTTGAGGATAATCTTGCCACACTTAAGTTGGATGTTCTTATCATCTTTTTTAAGGATTTGTTATATGTATTCTCTAGAGAAATGCCATTTTAGTATCGTTCTAAATAGGTATAACATTACTAAGATATCTTAAGTAAGATAAAATATCAAGTAAGATTAGGACTAAATATCAGGATACCATGTGGAGTAGTACTAGTGATGGAGTCTATATTTAGAATCCATGGGAAGTAGTAGAATCTTATCACTAGTAGATACCACCATACCACTATACCATACAGGGTAGACCATCAGAGTTTGTATAGATACAATTGGAAGTAAATAATGTGGCATTCACTTGAGAATTCCATGAGATGGAGTAGAATTTTGTTAAGAATCATTAATAGTAAGCTAAGAAGAAGATTCGTCATGGTGAGATTAGCTCTTTAATCATGATGACTAGGTAAATCTTAACAAGTTCATGGTGAGAATAGCTTCGAGACCATGATAAGTCTATAACTAGGACAAGTACTTAGTAAATAATCTTGTAATAACAGAAAGTATAGAACAATGAAGGTCTATGATAGAAGTCATAGGTGCCATAATATTACAATAATTTTGGGATTCATGTAGTAACTACAGTTTTGTTAGTAGTTTTGAGAGATCATGTGAGGATCGTTGCGATAGAATGGAAATTTTGTAGTCTTTAGTAGTCCCGAAAGAAAGGTAAGTGGTTAGTCAAAACCAAAGTGAGACCACTTTGGTCAAAATTATCCTGTTGCAACTGAGTAAATTGGGTAAGTAATGAGAAAAAGAGTAGTTTAACATTTAAGTGCTAAGTATCACGGAGTAAACCTATAATAGGAGGTGTCATATACTACACAGCTAAGCCTGAATTTTAGAGGTATTATACTCAACTATTATATTCCGGGCTTGGAATGATGTGTGATATATGTACCACATTTGGATTTTTGTTTTTTCTTGCTTCTTTTTGGTTGACTACATCTGTGCATGAAGTTTGACTTGATGTGCAAATGCATGTTGCATCATCAAGTTACTACTTGATGTTATAGACCTAGATAGAAAAGGAAATTCGTGTAAGGGAGTGACGAATTCCGAAGATCAAGTTGAAGACTTGCATGAAGCGTAAAGCTAAATATAAGGAGTATCAACACTATTTTTAAGGATGGATCAACCCTAACTCACTATGAGCTGGCAATCAGAAGGATTATTAATGCAGAAAAAGGGGAAGAGCAACATGAAGGATGAACTTAAGTTCATTCAAGATAGGTGATGTTGCTAAGAAGCTAATGAAGTAGTTGTACCAGATTCATGGAAGTATCATGAATCAGTGCAAATAAGAAGTCTTGAAACAAAAGTGGTATTCAAGCTCTGACAACTCAGAGAGTATGCCAGTAAGAAGTCAAAAACCCGTAGGCTAATCCGTACACCTAGGAGGATCCGCAGCTGGTATCCTTAGTTGGTATCCGTAGCTGGTATCCGTAGCTGGTATCCGTAGTTGGTATACGTAGCTGGTATCCTAGCGGTTTAGGTAATTAGCATCTTTGTGTAATTTAAAGAGTATAAAACTTGGCCTAAGTTCAGTTAGACCTAAGGAAGTATGAAATTAAAAGATCGTCTTTCGAGACGCTTCGCGAAATCGGGCTTACCAAAGCGAAAATGTCCAGAAGGTTAGAAGTAAGTCAAGTAATGTTGGAAGATTCCTTTCGGAGATCCACAATTATGTGGATATACCACAATTTCTTTCATGAGAACTTCCAAAGGAAATATATAAGCTGGACAGAGGCCAATATCTTAACTAATGGGTATTATACATGTAGTTTATAGACCATTAGGAAACCCCAAGGGGGAGAGTAAACAATAAACACTGAAGTGTGTTTGTCTAACTTTCTAATTAAAGGTTGGAGAAGTACAAAATTATGGTGAGATTAAGCCTTATTCTCATAATATTATAAGAAATCATGTGTATAAGAGTACTCTCTAGAGTATGTCCGGATGAAAGATCGAAGGAGATATAATAGACTAAACCGAGTAGACTAGTTATAAGGGGAAACAACTGGTAAAGTTATCCTTTAGTGTAAAGAGACTATTCCACAATAGACCGGTGTATGGTAGTAGGAAAGCCTGATTGGAATGGACTAAATGTGTCCTAAACCAATCCTAAATAGGAATGTAAGGTCATAATCCAAGAGATTATATTAGAAGGAACTGTAGGATAAGTTAGAACTAATAGTGGATATGGTCAAGTATGAAGAGGATTCAAGGAAAAAGATGTGGATACTGGATACCACAATTATCCCCAATTCCGATCACACTGGATTTCGAGAAAGGTTGTGATCAATACAAGTCAACTCCTCATTCTGAAATGTAAGAGAGTACGAACTTCAGGGACGAAGTTTATTTTAAGGGGGAGAGTCTGTAACATCCCAGCATTAGAGCTTAGAAATAAGCTGAACACAGGTGTGTGCATTGCATTCATGCATAGAAAATCCGGGGAATTTTCGCGCAAAACTACATAAGCCAGTGAGGGATCGGGATCTCTCTTGTTCGGATGGAAACATCTGAGCAAGTGCTATAGACTCCGACATGACCTATACTGTATCTTTGTGTTGAGGGGAATCATTTCATATTTGAAAATACAAATGATTAAGTTGAATTCAAAAGAAATTTGAATTAGATTATAAATAAAGAAATGAGTTATTGAATTCCTTAATGTTATATAGATATTACAATGAATAAATAAAATGAATATGTATAAGACTTAATAATGTAAAAGGATAATCTTTATTGTCACATATATACATATAGTATTATTGTTCTTTTACAATAAAAGAATGAAAATAAAGTACAGGAAACAAGTAGAAAAAGGAAATTACAGAAAGGAAATAACCAAAAGAATTCTTTATTACAAAACAATATATATTACAATGTCCTTTACAAAGGAATAAGTAAGTTACAAGAGAATAAAGTAAAACCTAAAACTAAATTCATCTTCACTTTCTCCATCTTCTAAATCTTTTCTTTATATTCCTGATCTTTTATCTGCAAACAAACAGAAAGAAAAATATAGTATGTGAAGGGGTTAGTTTTGACTGCCCTCAGATATCAACAGTGAAGTGCATTGTTTTGTCTCATCATTGAGCTTACTTTGAAGGGTCAAGTTTCACCAAATCATAGTATCTGTTCTTAATCAGATAGTTGCCTCAGTACAACATCATTGGCAGTAAATTATGGGGCAAGTTCACCAGAGTAGTAGAAGTAAAAAGGAGGAGTATGAAGATATTTGGTCTTGCACTCATCGCACAAAGGCAAGCAAACACACACACCTAACTGCATGGCACGAGCTGTCGACACAGGAAGCAGCCAAGGGATGGATAGATAAGAGGAGGGAACCGTAGCACCCTCTCTCTGCTCATTGTTTCATCACAAACTTGTTCCACCACTCAGCCAAGAAACCATGGGTTTACTACTGATCTGTCCACCCAAATCACCAACCAATATCACATGGATTTCTAGATCAAGATTTAGCACAAGAAGCACCAAGAGGATCAGGACAGGATCATAGGCTAGCTTAAGAGGAGGAGAAGGCCAGCAGATCAGGGAGGAGTAGCTCAAGCAAAGAGAAGATCAAGCATCAGCAACAATCAACTGTCTCAACCACACATCTCTTGCATCCTGGTTGCTCTAAGAAGCCATCCAGGAGGTGAGACAAGTAGAGCTGGATATCAAGATCCAGTTATATCTGATAGCAAGAAGAGTCGCAACACAATGGCAGATAGTTATCTCTCCCAAACCAAACATAGCATCTATTTTTGATCTTTTATTTAAAGAGAGGAGTTTGGAGTGAGAGAGGGCTCTCGGAATGCAAAGATGCTATGCAGTTCATCATAGATGTTGTAGGGACAAATAATATTTGTTCTTCCATTAGAAAAGGATTTGGAAAGAAAAGGAGCTCTCAGTGTAGCATAGGAAAACTATGCCAGCCTCATCATAGAGCTTGTAAGGCAATTGTAGTATCTGTTCTTACTACAGATCCTAACCTCAGCCTTGGCATCATCGGCAGAGCTTATATATACAAGTAAAACATCTGATCTTGTCAAGTCATATTTCACAAAGATTGATAGCCACACAAGTGATTGTGCACAATGGTATAAGCAACCAAATTCCACTGATCTACAACTAGAGGATTTCTAGGAGAATAGAGGAGGTCACTTGAACCACACACCACATACCTGCTCAAGATCATGCCTATGCATGATCATATAATTGTTTGTCTATTCAAAGGCATCTGGGAAGCTAATATTGAATTTCAGAAGAACAACTACATAAGAGAAAGTTGTAGAGGATATGAGAGGGGTGTTGTACAAAACTTGTGTTGCTGGATAGCAACCAGATTTGTACAGGAGCAAGCAAATCAACCATAGGGCACTAAAACAGTACCAAACCATCTAGAAAAGCATCTAATTAACCTGGAGCCATACTACATAGATCTAGGTGATCATATGACCACTAGAAACTCCAGAACACACCATCAGAAATAAATCACAGGAAGTATAACAACAATAGATCATTTATTTGTATCCACTTGATCCAAAAATTATTCTACCACACATCCAGAAAACTAACAAATTGATTTACACACAACCCATACCTATTCTTGGCTTCCCACCTTTTCACATAACCCTAGTTTGATAAATATCCCATATACCTTATTTATGTTCATCACTGCACATCACTTACACTTCTAATTAAATCCAACACCATATATTCCTCTCAGCTAATGTAGTAAAGGAAATACATATTATAAATAAGAAATCAATATAGCATATGTTCTTATAACAAATCAATGCTTCAGCCTTTGCAACACAGTTAGAGCTAAGAATTTAAGCTATGTATCTGAACTTATCCAAGTTAACCATAAGAAGGAAGCAACAAACAATAAATTTTGTACAAAGGGGTTCAAGCAAGCAAATTCCACTAATGTACATCTATAAATTTTCTGCGAGATCAAGGGGTCACTTTGCACATGCATAAACATTAAACTGTCCAAGATCATGCATGTGCATTATCAGATCTCCAATAAACCCTCTATGGATATACTACCAAACTGTTTCTTGGAGCATCACAATAAATGACACTACCCAAGAATTATCTAGCACAAGATTAAGTGTAGCAAGTAGCTATTTTTATCAAATTGATACAATATAGTACATGTCCAGGAGGTACACACACCCATAAACCATCTACATAGCTAGCAGACCATACCCTCCTAATTAACAAATCGTGAGGAGCAAGAGCTCATCACCACAACCCAAAATCTACAATTTCCAAAACCTGAACCTAAATCCTACGCCTAGAGTTGTTCATCGACTCGAAGGTCGGTCACAAAAGAATTACCTAGTCCGGAGTATAGGTTGATGCAAGAGTCAATACTGGGAGCAGGATAGATGGATTAGATGAAAAGACCGACACCGGGGTTGCGCTGCCAGCGTCGTCCCGCCGGTATCAGGAGCAGGAGACGCCGGGGTTGTGCCTTGTGCACCTTCTCACCAGCGTCGAATTTAGGAAGGCGAGGTCCAGGTCGACGGAGAGCACCAGGAGGTAGCAGCCAACCATGGCATAGGCAACAGCAGTCGCCGTACCCCGCCACCTCGGGAAGGGCGGCAATAGCAGATCGTGGTCAACACAAGGAAGGCCTAGGAAGCAGCGGAGGGCAGCTGGAGCCTGTGTAGCGGAGGGCCAGGCCGCACCCATACCACATGGCTAGGGTTAGCCGGGGGCAGGGACCTGTGCGAGAGCTAGCTGGCTTCAAGGATAGGGGAACTGGCGGAGAAGACCATGGAGAGGCGGTGCCAACAAACGCTATCGGTGGAGACGGACGGTGGTGCTCGAGAAAGCGAGAGGCGGCACTGGCAGCGATGCAGTCGCGTGAGAGGAGGGGTGCGAGGCGGTGTCGTGTGCGTGTGTGTGAGTGAGAGGAGGAGAAGGGGTTGGGCTGGGGTGGGGAATGACCCCAGGCCCAACTGGGCCGAGTTGGTCTTAACCAGCCCACGGGCCAGAGTAATTTTATAGGAAATAGAAAAAATAAATATTGTAAAAGAACTAATAAACCAAATGTAAAATTACCAAAGTACCCCTCAAATTGTTTTATCTCTAGAAAAATATAGAAAAATCTTTAAAATAGTTATAATATATCAAATTGATCACAAAAATAATATATACCTAAGAAAAATATAACTTGACTTGTTTGAGTTAAATAAAACATAAATAAATATTAATATCATTAGGACCTAAAAGAAATTTCATAAAATAAAACCAAGTAAAAATCATTTTTACATACAAAAATGAGTCTACTATTTTATAAAAATACTAACTTAATTGTTTACAAATAAAACTTGAAGCAAATATTTAAAGCTATATAATCCTTTGTGGAATTTTGTAAAAAGAAGATAACACCTAAAATCAAATAAAATTCACTTCTAAGATCTTAAGTAAGTATGTTTTACTAGAAAAATACTAATTATATTATTCCAACATATTTTAAGGTTATTAAGAAATAAATCTTTATTTATTATCTAGTTGGTAAATTCTGCAAGAACATACCTAAATAAGAAATAATTATAATTTGATATAAAACCCTAAATCTTGTACATTTAAATACTACTTCCAAAACCATAACTTAAGTATATAATAATATTTAAGAGTAAAACTATTAACATCTAGGAAACTCTTCAAAACCTTAAATACAAGATAAACCAACCATTTGAATAAATTTTAATCATCATTCACTTATAATAAATGTGAATGCTATCCAATTCTTAATCATGTTTAATATGGTTTTAAACCTTAACACTTTAATGAGATCAATTAAATTGCTTTCATTAATAAGTTAAAGTATTTCCATAATAACAAATCACCCCTAAACTTCTCATTCACTTAAATTAGAAATGAATGAATTCACACTCTTAACCATCTTTACATTAAACCTAGAATTCAATAATAATCTAGACACATCAGAACCCTAAGTCTATTTATGTTCCTTTAAAAGTTAATTTTGCTCTACCAAAGTTATAAAGCATAAGGACCAAACTATATTATGTTTTTATAGTTAACTTTTGTCTATTCCAAAATTAAGTCATAAGGCATCTCAAAGTCCAAACTTATTGGATTAGCGTAAACGATATCGATCACATTCGATTAACCATAAAGATTAGTTAAACCTTATCAAAGAAACCTTCTCTTCAAAAGTTATTCATTTTGCCACTTCAAACAAAAATCTCATTATAAGTTCTTAAACTCTTATCAACCTAAAACATGGACTTCCATAATAGATACATAATATCCCATGACTCTAAGCATGTGTCGTTATATTCACTTTATATCATGCATATTAGTTTTAAGTTCCTTGTATATGTATGTTGGATTGTAAAGTAAACTTATAGACAAACTAAATCTTAAAAAAATCACTTAAGTTTAACTTATTCACCATATTGGGGTATTACTTCGGGGGTTTTCAAACTGCATTACATTACATATGCATCGTTGCATCTTGCTTCTTTAAACATTAGTCCTTACCGGACCAATGATGCTATTTACAGAATTTGGATCTTCTATTGTCTTGAAGACCATGAGTGCATAATCTTGCAATCACAAAAGGCAAGTTCACAACTTGCTCATGTCCTTTGATTATTTTCTATGCTTGTAACTCAACCGTGTCATCACCTGCATTTCAAAAAGGTCAGAAAACAATATTTTCATAATAATATGATTATGGATTATTTACCAGATGGTAATAATCTACTGATACAGTTCCATTGGTAAAGGAACATAATATGTAGGACTTAACAACCAATGTCGCCAGTGATTCTAGGGCCATATATTACGCGTCAACCATAAGACTTGGAATGGGACGGGAAAGTCAGTTGTATCTTTTCCCTTTCATATGGAGGCAAGATGACCTTATCGTGATGTTGGGATTCCCGGTGTGGATCCAACATATGGGTGGGCACCCTTAGGCCCCACGATTTTGGTGTCTAGATTATTTATGAGTGGCTGCCAGAGGTATGAACCTCCAGGGGCATCACCAGCTCATAGAGTCTTCGGGAACTCCCCATGGTTATAGCTTGCCCTAGTTTGCGGCTTAACGGAGATATAGTCAGCCCCGGAGGATCGTGCAGACATATGGGGTCACGGAGAGGGCAGTATTGGCTTGGATCTTAGACTAGGCCCCATACCAAGGAAGTGTGGACAAGCTCATGACTTGGTTGTGAAACAAGGCTACGGTCTCTTAGGGGAAAATTGACGTACATCTGTAGAGTGTAAGAATTGTTACATGTTACTCCTTGTTCCGGGAAGGAGCTACGAACACGGTAGGAAAGGAACTCCATGAAGTTCTGGTCAACCTGTGAAGGCTGTCGGACATAGTTTTCAGAATAAAAGAAACCTTTGAAGAAATGTTTACGAAAACCTGCATTGCCTACGACCTATGGTGTGTGGCTGTAGAGATAGTGCATCATACACTCCTTTTTAGTGAACTTGCTAAGTACGCTCGTACTCAATCGTACCTTCTTAACCCTTGCTAGGTTCTAAGCCGTTGAAGACGATGTCAACATCAATTTCTGCTCAAGAAACCATCATCGACATCTCGAGTTCTTCAATAAAGTCAATGAAGTCAACATATACATCCGTTGAAGTGAAGATAAAGTGTCGGTTTAGATAGGATTAGATACTCTAGCCATAAAACCTATTTCTGTAGAGCATTGCATTAGCAGCAATTGCAAACCAATTAGTTCAGATGCTAGTCTTAGTTACTAGATAGTTCTGAGTTATTACTTCTGGTTCTTCTTTGTAAGAAGTTTCTTTCTCTCTCTTTAACCTAGAGTGTTCGCTGGATCTTTTGTAAGACTCGAGTTGTAATCTATAGTCATGTCTTGGACCTGCTGTGTTTCTGTCGTACCACTCTGAGGGATGTAATACTAGTGAACGGTGTTTCATTGGTGTTATGTCAACGACTATAGTGTACTACATCATGCAGTGGTATCTTTGGGTCACCTTGTTGGTATCAGAGCATATGCTTTGACCTTAGGATTAAAACCCTTTTAGGAAGATCTGTAGGTTGGATAGTGACTATAGGAGCCATCTTATCTAAACCAAAACTTGTGATGGATATCCACTTGAGGATAATCTTGCCACACTTAAGTTGGATGTTCTTATCATCTTTTTTAAGGATTTGTTATATGTATTCTCTAGAGAAATGCCATTTTAGTATCGTTCTAAATAGGTATAACATTACTAAGATATCTTAAGTAAGATAAAATATCAAGTAAGATTAGGACTAAGATCAGGATACCATGTGGAGTAGTACTAGTGATGGAGTCTATATTTAGAATCCATGGGAAGTAGCAAAATTTTATCACTAGTAGATACCACCATACCACTATACCATATAGGGTAGACCATCAGAGTTTGTATAGATACAATTGGAAGTAAATCATGTGGCATTCTCACCATGAGACGGAGTAGAATTTTGTTAAGAATCATTAATAGTAAGCTAAGAAGAAGAGTCATCATGGTGAGATTAGCTCTTTAATCATGATGACTAGGTAAATCTTAACAAGTTCATGGTGAGAATAGCTCCGAGACCATGATAAGTCTATAACTAGGACAAGTACTTAGTAAATAATCTTGTAATAACAGAAAGTATTGAACAATGAAGGTCTATGATAGAAGTCATAGGTGCCATAATATTACAATAATTTTGGGATTCAGGTAGTAACTACAGTTTTGTTAGTAGTTTCGAGAGATCATGTGAGGATAGTTATGATAGAATGGAAATTTGGTAGTCTTTAGTAGTCTCAAAAGAAAGGTAAGTGGTTAGTCAAAACCAAAGTGAGACCACTTTGGTCAAAATTATCCTGTTGCAACTGAGTAAATTGGGTAAGTAATGAGACAAAGAGTAGTTTGACATTTAAGCGCTAAGTATCATGGAGTAAACCTATACTAGGAGGTGTCATATACTACATAGCTAAGCCTGAATTTTAGAGGTATTATACTCAACTATTATATTCCGGGCTTGGAATGATGTGTGATATATGTACCACATTTGGATTTTTGGTTTTTCTTGCATCTTCTTGGTTGACTAGATATGTGCATGAAGTTTGACTTGATGTGCAAATGCATGTTGCATCATCAAGTTACTACTTGATGTTACAGACCTAGATAGAAAAGGGAATTCGTGTAAGGGAGTGACAAATTCCAAAGATCAAGTTGAAGACTTGCATGAAGAGTAAAGCTAAATATAAGGAGTATCAACACTATTTTGAAGGATGGATCAACCCTAACTCACTATGAGCTGGCAATCAAAAGGATTATTAATGCAGAAAAAGGGGAAGAGCAACATGAAGGATGAACTTAAGTTCATTCAAGATAGGTGATGTTGCTAAGAAGCTAATGAAATAGTTGTACCAGATTCATGGAAGTATCATGAATCAGTGCAAAGAAGAAGTCTTGAAACAAAAGTCGTATTCAAGCTCTGACAACTCAGAGCGAATGCTAGTAAGAAGTCGAAAACTCGTACGCTAATCCGTACACCTAGGAGGATCCGCAGCTGGTATCCGTAGTTGGTATCCTAGCGGTTTAGGTAATTAGCATCTTTGTGTAATTTAAAGAGTATAAAACTTGGCCTAAGTTAAGTTAGACCTAAGGAAGTATGAAATTAAAAGATCGTCTTTCGAGACGCTTCGCGAAATCGGGCTTACCAAAGCGAAAATGTCCAGAAGGTTAGAAGTAAGTCAAGTAATGTTGGAAGATTCCTTTCGGAGATCCACAATTATGTGGATATACCACAAATTCTTTTGTGAGAACTTCCAGAGGTAATATATAAGCTGGACAGAGACCAATATCTTAACTAATGGGTATTATACATGTAGTTTATAGACCATTAGGAAACCCCAAGGGGGAGAGTAAACGATAAGCACTGAAGTGTGGTTGTCTAACTTTCTAATTAAAGGCCGGAGAAGTACAAAATTATGGTGAGATTAAGCCTTATTCTCATAAGATTATAAGAAATCATGTGTATAAGAGTACTCTCTAGAGTATGTCCGGATGAAAGATCGAAGGAGATATAACAGACTAAACCGAGTAGACTAGTTATAAGGGGAAACAGCCGGTAAAGTTATCCTTTAGTGTAAAGAGAGTATTCCACAATAGACCGGTGTATGGTAGTAGGAAAGCCTGATTGGAATGGACTAAATGTGTCCTAAACCAATCCTAAATAGGAATGTAAGGTCATAATCCAAGAGATTATATTGGAAGGAACTGTAGGATAAGTTAGAACTAATAGTGGATATGGTCAAGTATGAAGAGGATTCAAGGAAAATATGTGGATACTGGATACCACAATTATCCCCAATTGCGATCACACTGGATTTCGAGAAAGGTTGTGATTAAGTCAACTCCTCATTCCGAAATGTAAGAGAGTACGAACTTCGGGGACGAAGTTTATTTTAAGGGGGAGAGTCTGTAACATCCCAGCATTAGAGCTTAGAAATAAGCTGAACAGAGGTGTGCGCATTGCATTCATTCATAGAAAATCCGGAGAATTTTCGTGCAAAACTACAGAAGCCAGTGAGGGATCGGGATCTCTCTTGTTCGGATGGAAACATCTGGGCGAGTGCTATAGACTCCGACATGACCTATATTGTATCTTTGTGTTGAGGGGAATCATTTCATATTTGAAAATACAAATGATTAAGTTGAATTCAAAAGAAATTTGAATTAGATTATAAATAAAGAAATGAGTTATTGAATTCCTTAATGTTATATAGATATTACAATGAATAAATAAAATGAATATGTATAAGACTTAATAATGGAAAAGGATAATCTTTATTGTCACATATATAGATATAGTATTATTGTTCTTTTACAATAAAAGAATGAAAATAAAGTATAGGAAACAAATAAGTAGAAAAAGGGAATTACAGAAATGAAATAACTAAAAGAATTCTTTATTACAAAACAATATATATTACAATGTCCTTTACAAAGGAATAAGTAAGTTACAAGAGAATAAAGTAAAACCTAAAACTAAATTCATATTCACTTTCTCCATCTTCTAAATCTTTTCTTTATATTCCTGATCTTTTATCTGCAAACAAACAGAAAGAAAAATATAATATGTGAAGGGGTTAGTTTTGACTGCCCTCAGATATCAATAGTGAAGTGCATTGTTTTGTCTCATCATTGAGCTTACTTTGAAGGGGCAAGTTTCACCAAATCATAGTATCTGTTCTTAATCAGATAGTTGCCTCAGTACAAATCATTGGCAGTAAATTATGGGGCAAGTTCACCAGAATAGTAGAAGTAAAAAGGAGGAGTATGAAGATATTTGGTCTTGCACTCATCTAGAACAGTGCAAGCAGCACCCACACCTAACTGCATGGCACGAGCTGTCAACACAGGAAGCAGCCAAGGGATGGATAGATAAGAGGAGGGAACCGTAGCACCCTCTCTCTCTCTGCTCATTGTTTCGTCACAAGCTTGTTCCACCACACAGCCAAGAAACCATGGGTTTACTACTGATCTGTCCACACAAATCACTAACCAATATCACATGGATTTCTAGATCAAGATTTAGCACAAGAAGCACCAAGAGGATCAGGACGGGATCAGAAGCTAGCTTAAGAGGAGGAGAAGGCCAGCAGATCAGGGAGGAGTAGCTCAAGCATTAGCAACAATCAAATGTCTCAACCACACATCTCTTGCATCCTGGTTGCTCTAAGAAGCCATCCAGGAGGTGAGACAAGTGGAGCTGGATATCAAGATCCAGTTATATCTGATAGCAAGAAGAGTCGCAACACAATGGCAGGTAGTTATCTCTCCCAAACCAAACATAGCATCTATTTTTGATCTCTTATTTAAAGAGAGGAGTTCGGAGTGAGAGAGGGCTCTCAGAATGCAAAGATGCTATGCAGTTCATCATAGAGGCTATAGGGACAAATAATATCTATTCTTGTTTTAGAAAAGGATTTGGAAAGAAAAGGAGCTCTCAGTCTAGCATAGGAAAACTATGCCAGCCTCATCATAGAGCTTGTAAGGCAATTGTAGTATCTGTTCTTACTACAGATCCTAACCTCAGCCTTGGCATCATCGGCAGAGCTTATTTATACAAGTACAACATCTGATCTTGTCAAGTCATATTTCATAAAGATTGATAGCCACACAAGTGATTGTGCACAATGGTATAAGCAACCAAATTCCACTGATCTGCAACTAGAGGAGTTCTAGGAGAACAGAGGAGGTCACTTGAACCACACAGCACATACCTGCTCAAGATCATGCCTATGCATGATCATATAATTGTTTGTCTATTCAAAGGCATCTGGAAAGCTAATATTGAATTTCAGAAGAACAACTACATAAGAGAAAGTTGTGGAGGATATGAGAGGGGTGTTGTACAAAACTTGTGTTGCTGGATAGCAACCAGATTTGTACAGGAGCAAGCAAATCAACCATAGGGCACTAAAACAGTACCAAACCATCTAGAAAAGCATCTACTTGACCTAGAGCCATATTACATAGATCTAGGTGATCATATGACCACTAGAAACTCCAGAACACCATCAGAAATAAATCACAGCAAGTATAATAGCAATAGATCATTTATTTGTATCCACTTGATCCAGAAATTATAATACCACACATCCAGAAAATTAACAAGTTGATTTACACACAACCCATACCTATTCTTGGCTTCCCAGCTTTTCACATAACCCAAGTTTGATAAATATCCCATATACCTTATTTATGTTCATCACTGCACATCACTTACACTTCTAATTAAATCCAACACCATATATTCCTCTCAGCTAATGTAGTAAAGGAAATACAGATTATCAAGAAATCAATATAGCATATGTTCTTATAACAAATCAATGCTTCAGCCTTTGCAACACAGTTAGAGCTAAGAATTTAAGCTATGTATCTGAACTTATCCAAGTTAACCATAAGAAGGAAGCAACAAACAATAAATTTTGTACAAAGGGGTTCAAGCAAGCAAATTCCACTAATGTACATCTATAAATTTTCTAGGAGATCAAGGGGTCACTTTGCACACGGATAAACATTAAACTGTCCAAGATCATGCATGTGCATTATCAGATCTCCAATAAACCCTCTATGGATACACTACCAAACTGTTTCTTGGAGCATCACAATAAATGACACTACCAAAGAATTATCTAGGACAAGATTAAGTGTAGCAAGTAGCTATTTTTATCAAATTGGTACACTATAGTACATGTCTAGGAGGTACACACACCCATAAACCATCTACACCGCTAGCAGACCATACCCTCCTGTTTATCAAATCGTGAGGAGCAAGAGCTCATCACCACAACCCAAAATCTACAATTTCCAAAACCTGAACCTAAATCCTACGCCTATAGTTGTTCATCGACTCGAAGGTCGGTCACAAAAGAATTACCTAGTCTAGAGTAGAGGTTGATGCAAAAGTCAATACTGGGAGTAGGATAGATGGATTAGACGAAAAGACCGACACCGAGGTTGCGCTGTCAGCGCCGTCCCGCCGGTATCAGGAGCAGGAGACGCCGGGGTTGCACCTTGTGCACCTTCTCACCGGCGTCGAATTTAGGAAGGCGAGGTCTAGGTCGACGGAGAGCACCAGGAGGTAGCGGCCAACCATGGCGTAGGCAACAGCAGTCGTCGTACCCCGCCACCTCAGGAAGGGCGGCAATAGCAGATCGTGGTCAACACAAGGAAGGCCTAGGAAGCAGCGGAGGGCAGCCGGAGCCCAGGTAGCAGCCGGAGGCGCGCGCCGGCGCACCCATACCACATGGCTAGGGTTAGCCGGGGCAGGGGCCTGTGCGAGAGCTGGCTGGCTTCAAGGATAGGGGAACTGGCGGAGAAGACCATGGAGAGGCGGCGCCTGCAAACGACTTCGGTGGAGACGGACGGTGGTGGCCGGGAAAGCGAGAGGCGGCGCTGGCGGCGATGTAGTCGCGCGAGAGGAGGGGTGCGAGGCGGTGTCGTGTGCGTGTGTGTGAGTGAGAGGAGGAGAAGGGGTTGGGCTGGGGTGGGGAATGACCCTAGGCCCAACTGGGCCGAGTTGGTCTTAATCAGCCCACGGTCCAGAGTAATTGTATAGGAAATAGAAAAAATAAATATTGTAAAATAAATAATAAACCAAATGTAAAATTACCAAAGTACCCCTCAAATTGTTTTAGCTCTAGAAAAATATAGAAAAATCTTAAAAATATCTATAATATATCAAATTGATCACAAAAATAATATATACCTAAGAAAAATATAACTTGACTTGTTTGAGTTAAATAAAACATAAATAAATATTTATATCATTAGGACCTAAAAGAAATTTCATAAAATAAAACCAAAGACTTAAAATTAAATAAAAATCATTTTTACATACTAACTTATAAAAATGAGTCTACTATTTTATAAAAATACTAACTTAATTGTTTACAAATAAAACTTGAAGCAAATATTTAAAGTTATATAATCCTTTGTGGAATTTTGTAAAAATAAGGATAACACCTAAAATCAAATAAAATTCATTTCTAAGATCTTAAGTAAGTATGTTTTACTAGAAAAACATTAATTATATTATTCCAACATATTTTAAGGTTATTAAGAAATAAATCTTTATTTATTATCTAGTTGGTAAATTCTGCAAGAACATACCTATATAAGAAATAATTACAATTTGATATAAAACCCTAAATCTTGTATATTTAAATACTACTTCCAAAACCATAACTTAAGTATATAATAATATTTAAGAGTAAAACTATTAACATCTAGGAAACTCTTTAAAACCTTAACTACAAGATAAACCAACCATTTGAATAAATTTTAATCACCATTCACTTATAATAAAGGTGAATGCTATCCAATTCTTAATCATGTTTAATATGGTTTTAAACCTTAACACTTTAATGAGATCATTTAAATTGCTTTCATTAATAAGTTAAAGTATTTCCATAATAACAAATCACCCCTGAACTTCTCATTCACTTAAATTACAAACGAATGAATTCACACTCTTAACCATCTTTACATTAAACCTAGAATTCAATAATAATCTAGACACATGAGAACCCTAAGTATATTTATGTTCCTTTAAAAGTTAATTTTGCTCTACCAAAGTTATAAAGCATAAGGACCAAATTATATTATGTTTTTATAGTTAACTTTTGTCTATTCCAAAATTAAGTCATAAGGCATCTCAAAGTCCAAACTTATTGGATTAGCGTAAACGATATCGATCACATTTGATTAACCATAAAGATTGGTTAAACCTTATCGAAGAAACCTTCTCTTCAAAAGTTATTCATTTTGCCACTTCAAACAAAAATCTCATTATAAGTTCTTTAACTCTTACCAACCTAAAACATGGACTTCCATAATAGATACATAATATCCAATGACTCTAAGCATGTGTTGTTATATTCACTTTATATCATGCATATTAGTCTTAAGTTCCTTGTATATGTATGTTGGATTGTAAAGTAAACTTATAGACAAACTAAATCTTAAAAAAATCACTTAAGTTTAACTTATTCACCATATTGGGGTATTACTTCAGGGGTTTTCAAACTGCGTTACATTACATATGCATCGTTGCATCTTGCTTCTTTAAACATTAGTCCTTACCGGACCAATGATGCTATTTACAGAATTTGGATCTTCTATTGTCTTGAAGACCATGAGTGCATAATCTTGCAATCACAAAAGGCAAGTTTACAACTTGCTCATGTCCTTTGATTATTTTCTATGCTTGTAACTCAACTGTGTCATCACCTGCATTTCAAAAAGGTCAGAAAACAATATTTTCATAATAATATGATTATGGATTATTTACTAGATGGTAATAATCTATCTATACAGTTCCAATGGTAAAGGAACATAATATCTAGGACTTAACAACCAATGTCGCCAGTGATTCTAGCGTTGTATATTACGCGTCAACCATAAGACTTGGATTGGGACGGGAAAGTCAGTTGTATCTTTTCCCTTTCATATGGAGGCAAGATGACCTTATCGTAATGTTGGGATTCTCGGTGTGGATCCAACATATGGGTGGGCACCCTTAGGCCCCACGATTTTTGGTGTCTAGATTATTTATGAGTGGCTGCCGAAGGTATGAACCTCTAGGGGCATCACCAGCTCATGGTTGTAGCTTGCCCTAGTTGGAGGCTTAACGGAGGTGTAGTCAGCCCCGGAGGATCGTGCAGACATATGGATCTTAGACTGGGCCCCATACCAAGGAAGTGTGGACAAGCTCATGACTTGGTTGTGCAACAAGGCTAAGGTCTCTTATGGGAAAAGTGATGTACCTCTATAGAGTGTAAGAATTGTGACATGTTACTCCCTGTTCCGGGAAGGAGCTACGAACGCGGAAGGAAAGGAACTCCATGAAGTTATGGTCAACCTATGAAGACTGTCGGACATAGTTTTTAGAGTAAAAGCAACCTTTGAAGAAATGTTTACGAAAACCTGCATTGCCTATGACCTATGGTCTGTGGCTGTAGAGATAGTGCATCATACACTCCTTTTTAGTGAACTTGCTGAGTACGCTCGTACTCAACCGTACCTTCTTAACCCTTGTTAGGTTCTAAGCCGTTGAAGACAACGTCAACATTAATTTCTGCTCAAGAAACCATCATCGACATATCGAGTTCTTCAATAAAGTCAATGAAGTCAACATATACATCCGCTAAAGTGAAGATAAAGTGTCGGTTTAGATAGGAGTAGATACTCTAGCCATAAAACCTATTTCTGTAGATCATTGCATTAGCAGCAATTGCAAACCAATTAGTTCAAATGCTAGTCTTATTTACTAGATAGTTCTGAGTTATTACTTCTGGTTCTTCTTTGTAAGATGTTTCTTTCTCTCTCTTTAACCTAGAGTGTTCTCTGGATCTTTTGTAAGAGTCGAGTTGTAATCTATAGTCATGTCTTGGACCTGTTGTGTTTCTGTTGTACCACTCTGAGGGCTATGATACTAGTGAACGGTGTTTCATTGGTGTTATGTCAACGACTATAGTGTACTACATCATGCAGTGGTATGCTGGATCACCGCAATATTGCTGGAGCTGGGCATATCTACCCTGCTCCTTTGCCTAATGGTCTTTTCTCTATCAAGGAAGGACGTTTGCTATATGATGTGCAGGTTGAACAGCACCAAACCGAGGAGGATATTCCTGAAGAGGATGAGGACCAAGAGGAGGAGCAAGAAGTTCCTCACCAAGAAGAGCAGCCACAAACTCGGTTCGCCACATACCAAGATTTCCAAGGACTTGGAGGGACTATGGATAGGATGCACAACCTCTCTTTGAACCTTCGAGAATCAACAAGTAACCTCTCCACTCAATTTACGAACTGGAGTAACGACTTTTTCCCGCCACCACAATGATTTGAAGGGCTTGCAAAAGCCTAAGCTTGGGGAAGTTTCCTCAGGTATCTTTACTTGGCGTTCATTTGCTTTTATTTTATTTCGAGGTTACGTTTTTATTTGAGTTTATAAGCACTCGTGTTGGTTTCCCCAACACTTTATCTTTAGTTCTTTCTATTTGCTTTCTATTCTTTTAATTCCCTCTCTTAAAAAAATCACAAAAAGATTTCTCCATTTTTCCTTATTTCCCTTTTGCTTTTCTTTCCACCTCGAGGTCTTCGTATATTTGCAGGAGAGTGATCGACTTCGAGTTTCCAAGAAACAAATAAAAAAGGAAGAGAGAAATGGAACCAAACATGAGAGGTATGCCTTATGACTCCCCACTTTTGAAGTTTGAGAAACCCATGCTAGTTAGTAGTGAATGTTGAGATATTATATTGGTGGAGTGAGTCTTTGTATCAAAGTAAGATTGTCGTTTGCATGGGTATTTAATTGGGCTCATTTTGTTCTAGCTCTCGTAATTTACCAAGTCTTGCCTAAAAATTGCTAAACAATTGTAATAAGAAAGAGTCTCACAATTGAAGGCTTGGGTGTTGTAGTGCTTAGTCTTGAAGGCTTATATCTAGAGACACTCGACACCACTGAAAATGTTGATTTACTTGATAGCTCTCTTTGAAAGGATTTGTTCGATTGAATTAATGTTTAGCGGTTTTTGTGAGCATGCCAAAGTTTGACTTGTTAATCATAAGAATGATATAGCTGTATGCATGTTAAACTTCATGGGATGCCAACAACTCCACTGGCCTACGAACGATCTTCATGGAGGAAACTTCTAGATTTCGGCTATGAGTTGATTAAACACTTCTAGCAGCAATGCTATAGTGGGTAAGATTCTTGGCACTCTCGGGTAGCTGTAATCATGATGGAATCACTCCTCTGGCTATTATGAGTAATTATTATGCAAAAGGAACAAAAACCTTAGTGATGCCACGAGTGTCCATCACAATCCGATAAACTAAAAAAATCTTTGGCATGCTCTCAATTACTTAAAACCTGAAATTCCTGAAGGACAATGAATAGAAAAGTAGTGCTTGCAAAGTCTTGATTCATTGACGTGGGAGAATTGAGATACTCTAGTATATATGCTTTTCATGACAACTCTCACACTCTTAATTTACATGATTATACTTTATTGTTCGAAGGCAAGTCTATGAGTTGATTACTTGACATGGAATAAAATTTACTCATTTGAATCATCCGTGTTCATAATAATTTTGCTGTGCTATAAGGATGCATGAAATTCGTATGATATGCTTGCCATTACTCTATCTATGCTGAAGTTTTTCAGATTTATGAAGTGGAGGAAACATGAGACTATTAATCATGAGTAAGATCACCATCTCGTTATTTTAATTTAAATGCCGAGTTCCTTTTTGATTTTGATTTTCTTGCTCGGGATGATCAAGTTTAAGCTTGGGGAGGTTGATGGCTCTAAAATATAGCCATCTACATCCACATTTAAACTGGATAGTAATCATATTTTTGATGAAATATCTCTCTAAACCCTGCCACTAATGCGAATATTTAGAGGGGTATGCAATCATTTGTTCTTGTATTTTTCTACGCAGATAATGTTGTTTAAAGGAGGGAATCACTACATTAAAGTCAAAGATACGAGATTTCCTTCAACCAAAAGAAACCAGGAGCCGTCCAACAAAGGCAGACGCTGTAACGATCAACTATACGGCCAGAGCAAAATTTCCGACCGTATAGCTCCGGTCGTATAGTTGGCGCCGCCACCGTTAGGTTAAACAGAACAACTTTCGTGAAGGGACCCCTATATAAAGAAGCCTCGGGCGACGAGAAAGGAGGACGACAAAACGCTCACCTCGCCCCGAAGAACCCAGACTCTGCCAAAAAGCCGCCTCAGATCTCCAAACCCTTCTCCATCTCCATAACCATCTTCCACCACTTGTAATATTAGATCTCTTCTCTGATTGGCGACATTGTAAGACTATTGCTATCAATCTTATGATTTTCATTACAATGTTTATGATTGTTGATCTCATCTCTATGTGTGAGTAATTCTCCTTGGGCTATCGGCGTTGGCCTAGCCATGTAGAGTGCATGCGATTTATCATAGATGGGATTGTGTATTTGTTTGTATGACATGATGATTATTGTATCCTCTCTTGACTTAGTCCAAGGACTTGTCATGTACCCAAGACCGCGAGGGTTGAGCCAGGTATAGGGAGTATGAGTGATGACTGATTTGCAGGTTGGGAACCCCGGTGACAGAAGGGGTAGTACGGATGTATGCGAGGGATTTGCTTGGGATTAACGGTGACATCACTATGCATATCATTAGTTCTCTTTCTTCTATGGATGAGACTAGTAGGTTATTGCTATAAGCGGTTGTGGAGGCAATATCAATTATGGATGCACTGCCTACATATAATTTATCTTGCTCTAACAAGTACATGCATACTGTGTTTCTATCTTTTATTTCCATTAGATGTTTTTGCACAGCTACAGGTGAAACCGAATGACTTAGGAGCTCTCTCTCCATTATCGACAATAACAAAAAGACGCAAGCTACTGGTTCGGTAAAAACACAAAGGGAATTCTAAAACTCCCGAAGGTTCGTTAAAGTAACTTCACTACACATTCGCTTCCTGTGGATTCGATAACCTAGGTCTACTAGGGAAAAAGATCTATACTACATATGCAATCCGGATCCAAGGTATCAGCGATCAGTACCCACGAGCATTGGGGAACATGCGCATGATCCAAAAAGGATGTCCCTCCAATAGGGTGCAAAAGTCGATCACTCGCCAAGTCAATTTGGCGGTCAACTCTCCACCCTCAACCACTAAGTACCTTATCGGGTGCTAGTCCTGCATCACCTTCGACAAGCGCGATCACCCGGGCCACTCTCCCCTGGTGCACGAGTCACAAATCGGTGGCTACGAGATGAGTCGTGTCTTCATGGATGGCGGCAGCAACATCAACCTCATGTTCGCCAGTATCCTGCGCGCAATGCGGATCCCCATCTCTTGCCTAGAGGCCTCGGACACAATGTTCCATGGCATCGTCCTAGGGAAAGGCGTATATCCCTTGGGCAAAATCAACCTAGACATCATCTTCGACACGCTAGCAAACTTCTGGTGAGAGCGCCTCGAGTTCGAGGTGGTCGACTGGCCCTTGCAATACGATCCTCGGATGTGTCACGTTCGCCAGGTTCATGGCGGTCCCGCACTACGCCTACCTGCAAATGAATATGCCGGGACCTAACGACATCATCACTGTGAGCGATTCAGGGAATTCAACATAATATCCCAATCCTTTGACATGCAGGAAGAGCTGGCAAGACTCAAGGAGTCGACGGACAACAGTCTTCCTCCTGTGAGTAAGCCAAACGCACCCGACCAGTCCTTCGACTCGTCGGTGAACACCAAGGCGGTCCATATCCACCTGACGGACCCGACCAAGATGTCCCTCATCGCCAACAACTTGAGTTCCGCATAGGAATTCACGCTCGTCGAGTTCCTTTGTGAGCGCTGGGAGATCTTCACCTGGTGTCCAGCGGACATGCCAGGAGTTCCCAGGGAATTCGCCGAGCATGCACTCAACATGAATCCTGAGGCCAGACCAGTCAAGGAGTCGATACATTGATTGTCAGAACCAAGGGCAAAGGCAGTCAGTATGGAAGTCAACAGACTCCTCGATTCCAACTTTATACGCGAAAAAAAGGAAAGCACCTAGGTGGCAAACCCCGTGATTGTTCCTAAAAAGGACAGGGATATCCTACGGATGTGCGTGGACTTCACCTGCCTCAACAAGCATTGCCCGAAGGACCACTTCTCGCTATCGTGGATCGATCAGATAATCGATTCCACCGCAGGATGCGACCGCCTATGCTTCTTCGATGCCTACACAGGCTACCATCAGATTCGAATGAAGAAGAAGGACCAAGATAATACGACCTTCATCACGCCCTTCAGCGTCTACTGCTACACAAGAATGCCCTTCGGGCTGAAGAACGCAGGAGCCACCTATCAATGGTGTATGTAGGCCTGCCTCAAAAACCAGCTTGGCCGAAACATCCAAGTTTATGTCGACAACATCGTCGTCAAAACCAAAGAGGAAGCCACAATACTCAACGATCTCCGCGAGACCTTCGACAACCTCAATCACTACCGGATCAAGCTAAATCCGGAGAACTGTGCCTTCAGCGTGTCATCTAGGAAACTGCTGGGTACCTCATATCCGCCAGGGGAATCGAGGCCAATCCAAAAAAGATAAAGTCCATACTAGCCATGGAGAAGCCAAAGAACGTCAAAGGCGTCTAATAGCTAGCTGGGCGAATCACGACGCTCAGTCGATTCATCAGTCAAATGGGCGAAAAGGCACTGCCGTTCTACCAACTCCTTCGCAAAGCTGAAAAGTTCGAGTGGACGGATGAGGCACATGATGCATTCGACAACCTCAAACGCCTAATCTCCACCTCTCTAGTGCTGGTCACCCCAAGGAAAAGGAGCCAATGTTACTATACATCTCTACCACCAACTAGGTGGTTAGTACCATACTAGTGGTAGAACGATCCGAAGAAAACAAAGTTCATGGAGTGCAACGCCCAGTCTACTACCTCAACGAGGTACTCACGCCAACAAAACAGCAGTACCCGCACTACCAGAAGCTGGCTTACGGTGTCTTCATGACAGCACGGCAACTGCGCCACTACTTTCAGAAGCACCCCATCATCATGGTGAATGACGCTCCACTGGGGTACATCCTCAACAACCCATACGCCACGGGACGAGTCGCCCTTTGGGGAATCGAGCTGTCTCCATGGGATATTACATACAAGCGGTGATTGGTGATCAAGTTGCAAGTTCTCCTAGACTTCCTCGTTCATTGGATGGAGAACCAACTCCCAGACACACCGGACATGTCCTTCCTATGGATAATGCACTTTAAAGGATCCAAACATCGAGAAGGAGTTGGCACCAACGTCATCTTGATGTCACCGCAGGGCGATAAGATGAGATATGTTCTGCGAATGCAGTTCCGCGCCTCCAACAACAAGGAAAAATATGAGGCACTGGTGCACGGGATGCGGATGGCCAAAGCCTACGGCACAACACGACTCGTCATCTACGAAGACTCCAAGATCGTGGTTGACCAAGCCAAGAACCAGTGTGATGCTCTGAGTGACAACATGATCGCCTACCGCAACCTCTACAACACACTCGAAGGAGACTTCGACGGCTGTGAACTGCGGCACATAGACCACGAAAGCAACAAGGAGGATAATATGATCGCCAACATAGGTTGCACCTGTGCACCGGTGCCACCTGCCGTGTTCCTGGAGCAGATCTGCAAGCGCACCATCAAGCCAAGGACTCCTGAAGGACCATCCAACACATCTAAGGACTCGGGGTCTTTTCCATTCGAAGAACACGAAGGTCCCAGCAATGCAAAACAGGGACCCGAACCCAAAGGTCCCATGGAATTCATGCTCATCGAGCCATCCTGGACACAACCATACATCAGATACCTGCTCACCAACAGGCTCCCAGATGACCTGATAGATGCGCGACACATAGTGTGGCATTCTAAAGCTTTCACCATCATCAATGGCAAGCTGTACAAGCGCAACATTACCGGAGTCCTTCAGCGATGTGTCACCAACGGTGACGGGAGAGCCATCCTCCTCGAGATACACGAAGGCACCTGCGGTCATCACGCTGGAAGTCGCGCCCTCATCGCTAAGGCTCTACGAGCTGGTTTCTACTGGCCAACGGCGATGCGCGACGCCAAGTACATCCTGCAGAAGTGCAATGCTTGCCAAAGATTCATGGATAAGCCGCACGCACCAGGCACGGAACTCAGACCAATACATGTGGCTTGGCCCTTCGCACAATGGGGACTCAACATGGTTGGCAAGCTGCAAAAGTCATCACCTAGAGGATACGTCTTCCTCCTCGTCATAGTCGAAAAGTTCACCGAGTGGATCGAGGCCATGCCGGTGACCAACCAAATAGGCGCCACCACCGTCAAATTCTTCGAGTCCATCGTCTTTAGATTCGGAGTGCCACACAGCATCATCACAAACAACGGGACGAAATTCACCTCGAATGAGTTCCATGATTTTTGTGAAAACCTGGGAATCAACACCAGCTACGCTTCAGTAGCACATCCCTAGACCAACGGTCAAGTCGAAAAGGCCAATGGCCTCATCTACAACGGCATGAAGAAAAGACTCCTCCAACCACTCGAGCGAGCAGCTGGGTGCTGGGCTGAGGAGCTTCCATCTGTACTATGGAGCATGCGCACAAATCCAAACAGCACCACATGATATACCTCGTTCTTCATGGTACATGGCGCCGAGGCAGTGTTACCTGCAGAAGTGCGCTACAAAGCCCCAAGGGTCGTCGTGTACAACAAGGCCGAATCTACAGCCTCACTAGAAGACTCCGTCGACCTCCTCGATGTAGCACGTGGGATAGCGGCAGAACGATCAACGATCTACCAGCAAAGCCTCCGCAACTACCACATCCGACGGTTGCACCCACGATCCTTTGTAGAAGGAGACATCGTCTTGTGTCTAAAACAGAAAGGACACCTCAAGCTCGAGTCCCCCGGGAGGGACCCTATGTGATTACTGAAGTGATCCCAGGTGGCGCCTATCGTCTGAAGGATGTAGAAAGTGGAATGTCGCATAGCTGCGATGTTTCTACCCCTAGATGTTTTTATTTTACAATAAGGCTACTCAGCCACACATTGTAACTCCTGATATTCTACAAATAAATAAAGCTAAGTGCCTCCAACCATGTGTCTTGTTACATTTAACTTCATTGCTATTTCTCCACTCAGGGGCTGCGCCTCCCTGACGGCCTCGTCACATATACAATCTCACAAAGCAGTGACCCGATTAGCTAACCAAACTGCCAATCGAGCCCTTGCTAAAACCAACCTAGTTGCAACGCAACTAGCAGGTTGGCAAGGCGACGAGATCCGCAAGCGTCGGGCTAATGAAAATGCATTGCATACAAAGCACACTGGCGAAACAAATAGGCTAAAAGCTTTACATACAAGCATGGGTATCAACACCCAGTCGAAACATTATACAAACTTTACAACACTTATACACCCTATGCAGGTTAAACACTATCCTACTGACGCAAAACAAGAACATTGGTGCGCTTGTTGAACAAGCTCATGATGTCTTCCGCTGGACGATCAACTGCTCGGTAATGGGGCACCATGTTCCACGCCATCCCTGCTAGGGGTGGTGGTGGTCCTGCACGCAACAGCATTCAAGTCCACGTCAGGCTGTTGCATGCGCACAAGCTCCAATGCATACTTGGCACCCGTAACAAGCTATTGGTGCACATACTCGTGTACTGCATCGGCATTCTGAAACTTTCGCATCAGAGCTAGCAGGCTTGAGGGTGCAACATCCAACTGGAACATTGCCTGGAAGATATGCTTTAGGCACGACTGCGCTTTCTTCAGAAAGTGCAGCACCTGTGCCACACGATCCTGCAGCGTCGCCAGGGAGATCGCACGATCCCGGTTGGTCCAGAAAAATCCACCAGCTTCCAGCTATTTCTGAGTCCAAGGGCTCAGTCAAATGTTGATGCGATCCTTCTCTTCCTATGGAATGAGATTGACAATTGCGCAAATCACAATAGCAAACATATTAGTCAACATACTGACTACACGGAAAAACAAGAACAACACAGTCAAGCGAACACCCACATTGCAACTGCTCGTTGATTTGGGCCACCTTGCCAAGAAGGTACTTCTCGCGCTCAATGGCTTTCTCCGCCTTCGACTTCCAGACATTGGCATTACCATGAAGCATCAGTGCATCTTGCTCCAAGTGCTTCACACTATCACGCAAGCGTGACAAGAGTGACATCTCCTCCACTTTCGAACTTGGCTGCACCACATGTGCATCAGTGGAAGGCACATCTTGCGAACCACTCGAAGAGCCCTAAGAGACACTACACATGGAATTCGAATGGCGCAAGCACGAAGATAATTTATACATCTAGAATAGCAACAAGTTCCAACAGGGGCACCCCCACAAGAATAGTTCAAATACAAGGCCCGGGTTTTTTGTGACGCTACAAAAGAAAACAATGAAGACGGCTACACCTACGCTTCGGCACGTGCGGGCTTCGTCGACTCCGTGGCAGCCTCCGACATCGTGGCCTTCACTACGGTGGCCCCTGACGCCATGGCCTTCACCGAGTTCAGCCATTTTTGCTCCACAGAGTACTTCGTGAGTGTCTCTATGAGCCGTGACCCATATTTATGATAGTGAGTAGAAAAGGGAGCGAAAACTACCTCCTGGACCTCCGTGGTCGTTGGCATCCTCCAAGTTATCCGTCTGACATCTAGATTGGCACCACAGGCATGTGCCATCGCCAACCCCAAGGATGTTTCGGCTCCCTTCTGCGTTCTTGAAGTCCACAGACAAGCCACCCATGAAGGTATTGACTAGGCCATTAAGATCATCAACTAGCTTGGCCTTGGGGAGCATCTGTTTGTGAAGGAGTCCCAGAACAGCTCTGGCCTTGTTGAGGGCATCTTGAGCAGAGGCACTACGATTTTCGACCGCTCTCACAGCATCAACCAAGGTGTCCTCACGGGCCAAAGCCTAGCGATCAAAGCCAACATCGGCAGCATCTGGAATCACATTCCATCAACTTAGCAAGCATGACCAAAGATGAAAATACAAGAAAAACAAAAAATATCATATAAACACATACCAGAGAGCGCTTATGCAATAGAGATAAGTTGTTCTGAGAACCCCTTTTCTTTGTTGGTTGCGGCGGCCATCAGGTCCTCCTCGCGCTTCTTTGACCCTTGTTTAAGGTGCTCAAGGGCTTCGAGTGCCTCATCCCGCTTGGTCTCCGCCGCGCTCAGACCCTTCTCAAGAGACGTCACTTGACGAAGCAGGTCATTGTTTTCCTCTGAAGAACAAGGAGAAAACATCAAGCATAAACAAAACAAAGATTCAGCGGTACAACGCAAGTCGACAGGCTTACTTTGCAACTGACGGTTGTTAGTATCTAGCTGTGCATGTTGCTGGCCTAGGGTTACGATCTACTCGTATAAACGAACAGCCTCCTGCGGGCTAGGCTATAGAAGATAACATACATCACCACAAAGTTTCGGCCCTGAACAAACATTTCAAGTGCAAAGCTCATGAACACTTACATGGTCACCCGAAGACTCCGAAGGTGTTCTCTTGGTGGGTGTCTGCACAAGAACCCTATGTTCCCCCATGAGGGGAAAACTTGAGGAACTCACGTCGGAGTTGGCCGCTATCTTCGGGGACGACGCATACCCCTCCGCGTCCGCACCTTTTGAGTCCACGACTCCGGTATCCCCACCACGTGGAAGTTGTCTGATGATGATGATGATGATGCAGTCCTACTGCAGCAAGTTCACGAAGGCATTCAGCACAAAGATAATTGCAAGTCAGGAAAACCTCAACATTCCAGCAGAAAACTTACCCGTCAAAGTTGTCAAGGTCAAAATCCTCATCCAGTGGCTCCTTCAATTTCTTCGGCTTCTTTAGCGGCGACAGAGCCACATTGCAGACAAGAATTGCTGGAATAGGACTGGTGGTGCCCACCTCAGGTGAAGCATCCTTCGACACCTTTGGCATAGACGCGTCAGAATCCTTGCCCCGGGAGCGCTTGCGAGTGCTATCCTCGCTAGAATAAGGGATTTCCTATGCAGGCACAGTCGACCCTGATTCGTCGTCCTCTTTTAGCCTCGGTGGGCAGAACCTCCTCCGGATGAGGTGATAGCAAAGTCGCCACTTTTCACTCCTGATACAAGCATCAAACTACAAACAAGGAAAGCCTTACGGGCAAAATGACAAGCAGAAGAAAATTTGACGATAAGTTACCTCAAGAGGAGAGTTACTCATGTGAAAAGGCAGAACGGCAGACTTCTCCAGGAAGTTTATCCTTAGCAGTATACTTGGTCAGCACCCTGACCCTTTTGTCAACTTCACCTGAGGATATGTTCTCCTTGGAGATGCGAGTGATATCATCGGTGATGGTCCAACATGACATTGGGTGTGCCCTGGCCTGCAGAGGCTACACCCGCCGCCGCAAGAATGTGCGAATAAGGTCGACGCCAGTGATTTCTTGGCCTAGGACAAGCTGAAGGTCACAAACGCACTTGTACTAGACTTCGACTTCTTCCGCCTCTCCCGACATCACAACATTCTTCCAAGACCTCTTCCTCCTCAGCTCATCCTTGGGATCGAAAGGAGCAAGTCCATATCTTTCACCGTCAACATGTTGATCGCAAATGTAGAACCATTTTTCCCTCCATCCTTGAACGGAGTTAGTGATGTTGAGGCTGAAGTATTGGACATTGGGGTCCACGTAGATCCTGCAGCCGCCAACATCATACACGATTGAGCTGGAACCCGACTGCCGCTTCAGCTTGAACAGCTTCTTGAATAGACCGAAGTGTGGCTCAATTCCGAGCTAGCACTCGCAGAGGGTAATGTAGCATGCAATGTGCAAGATGGATTTTAGGGTCAGCTGATGCAGCTGGAGCCCATAGAAACACAGCAACCCTCGCACAAATTTGTGGAGGGGGAGAGAAAGACCACAGAGGATGAACGCCAAAAACATCACCCAAAATCCAATAGGAGGATTGGGGATTACCTCTATCCCTGGCATCTGGCAATCTGCTTCATTGGTAGGGAGAAGGCCGTCCTGGAGATGTGTATGGAGCTAATGCTCCTTCAAGGAGGTGTGCCTCCATGACCCATTGGTCAGGCGGGTCCCTGGACCCTTCTTCTTGGTGGTGGCAGCAGCGTCGGACCTAGTGGCAATGGTGCCCTTCTTCTTTGCTGCAGCGGCGACATCGGCAGATCCAGCGATGACGCCTCCTTTTTCCCCATCTTCCGGCGGCGGAGGGATCAGAGGAATTAACTGGGAAACCTTTGAGAATGTCCAGCACAGCACGGACGGTGGGCGTGATGAAGCAGAGAAAAATGGCAATGGAGGAAGTGTGCGAAGGTCAAAGAAGATTAGTGCGAAAAATTTACCGCGCATAAAACCCTATTTAAGTAGCAGAAGAATGCCATCCAACGGCTCACAGAAACTCATCCCCATACGTGGCGCACATCAATGGAGACGTGTGGCAGTGGTAACATCGAACCGTCGCTGCACGTTCCCCACTGCACGTGAGAATCAAGGAGGTGCAGTTAAGCCCAAAGATTATGCGTGACTTGTCAAATGCTGGTCAGACTTTGGGTCCCATCTCCGTCACATCCCATCAGCACCGCTTATGTGGGCAACTGACCTCACTAGGTCGTCAGCACTGACGTCATCAATAAACCCACTCAAGATGGAGTTCTCTTTGACTTATCTAGTCCTCGGTCGACTCAACAACTCGACCAAGCAATCGGAGGCTACTCCTAACAGGACTGCTGGTTGCACACCTGAATATTACAAAAGTGCATAGAATTGCCATGACAAACATTCAAGATATTACTATCTCAAACCCCCTCTTTCGAATCAATGATTCGACTGCGGACTCGGGGGCTCCTCCCATAGGGAGCACTGAAAGCACAGTCGACAAATGATAGAAACAACAACAGTCAACAATTGTCCAAAGTCCCCACTCGAGTCTATGACTCGATAGGCACTCAGGAGCAACTCCCATAGGGAGCGCTGGTCGCGCATCCTATGAAAAAATATTTATACATGGTAAAACGCATTGACCACGTCCGCACCATGGGCATTCGAAGCATTCGGCAACTCTGCCTCATAATTGATGAATACATCCTACAAAGAGACAATGTCTCCTGGCTCACCCGAATCACCTCCGCGGTGAATACTTTTCGGATGTTGCGTTAACAACGTGAAGGTAAGACCTACGAAAGGCCTGGCAACGTACCTGATGCGCTTTACCAGAAATAATCCGTGCCTACAGGCACGATGAAAAGGCCTTGACGGACGTCGAGTTCTCACACCCAAACACTGGAATTTGATTCTATAAGACCTCTACGGAAGGAGTCGAATTACGCCAGCATTATTCCGAATTTGAGTCTGGGGACTCGAGTTTGAGTAGATAGCGTTGTTTTGCCCTAAGGAAGTTAACTGGTCCTGATCCGTCGGATGAATCAGGCACGTATATCGACGATCCCTTTGATACAAACTGTGGCACCAGAAAAAACTTCGGATGAGCCCATATCCCATGCACTCGAAGACTTATAGTCTCCACTCGAATCTACAATTCGACTGGACACTCGGGGGCTACTAACATGGGTATACCTTATAGGTACTCGAGATTAGCCTATACAGTCTAGCCCAAGAAGGAGTCCATGGTGCGAACGAAGCCCAATAAGAATTCAGGTGGCTTGTAGGATTACGACTTCTTAAAGAGCATGACAAAGTGTAGATAGAAATTTAAAGGGGAAACCCTAAACTTGTAGCCGACTCGCCCTCCTATCCCGAGACCTAGCCTCTCTATATAAGGGCTAGGAGGGGGTAGCGAGGAGGACAATCCACAACCCCCGCATACACCTTGCCAGATTGCATCTACGCACCCTTGTAACTTTTGACTCCCTCGTTGACGAGGGTTTAACTCGTCAATGCCCATTGTTATAGACTTGGGTTTTGTAGAAGGAGGGAGCGCTGGAGACATATATCGGCTAGCAAACAAGCACACAGGGGACAAAGGATTTACCCATGTTCAGGCCTCGTAGAGGTCCCTACTCCTGCTTGTCTGCTCGTGGAATTATTGAAGGAGTCGAAAGTTACAATGGTGCGCAGATGTAATATGGCGAAGGTTGTGGAAACTAGGGTTGCGTGTGTCCTTCTCGCCGCCCCCTCCTAGCCTTTATATAGATAGGCTAGGTCTCGGGTAGCAGGTCGAGTCGGTTACAAGTTAGGGTTTTCCCTTTAATCTTTCTATCTTTAGCTTCTTCTTGTTCTTCAAGCAATCGAGAGTCTGTAGGTTACTCGAGTCCCTCCATCCGGGCCTTGGCGACACCGTGGACCTGTATGTATTTGGACCGTATATACCAAGCTCGAGTACCTGTAGGGTATACCCATGTCAGTAGCCCCCGAGTTTCCAGTGGAATCATAGATTCGACTGGGGACTTTTTGAAGCCTTCGAGTGCCTAAATGAGTACATTTCGATTGCTTTTATTTGTGTCATATGGATTGTTGATATACGTGCCTGATATAACCGAAGTATCGGTATTAGTTAACCACCTTAGGGTGAAACAACGCAATCTACTCGAATTCGAGTCCCAGGACTCGAATCTGGAAAAGTGCTGGCGTAATTTGACTTAGGTCACGGAGGTCTTACAGGAGTCGAATTCTAGTTATATGGGTGTGAGCACTCGACGCGTCCGTTAACGCATGTTCATCGTGCATGTAGGCACGGATATATTTCTGGTAGTGCGCAGTTAAATGCGTTGCCATGCCTTATTCAGGTCTTACCTTCACGCCGTAAGCGCGGCATCCGAATTTTATCATCGCGGAGACGATTCGGGCGTCCCAGGAGACGTAGTCTCTTTGTAGGGAAAATTTATGAGGCGGTGTCGCCAAAGGTTGCGAGTGCGGATGTTATCAACACATAGTTTTTGTGCAAATAATCATAGGGTGCGCGACCAGCGCTCCCTATGGGAGTAGCCCCTAAGTGCCTGGTTGAGTCGAAGACTCAGGCAGGGACTAAAGAACTTTTGCGACTGCTGTCGTCTTTTTTGCTTACTTGTTTTAGTCGATGACTTAGGCATGGACTAAATACTTCCACGACTGCTATCGTCTTTTGCCTGCTTGTTTCAGTCGAATTTGTTTCCGGCGCTCCCTATGGGAGTAACCCATGTCCATAATCGAACTGTATTTCGAGTGGTTGGGTTTGCTTTTGTGATTGTCCATGTTCCTGCAACAAGAAAAGAAAAAATCGTAGGGTGCGCGCCGCCCCTATGGGAGTAGCCTCGAGTGCTTGGTGGAGTCAAAGACTCAGAAGGACTAAAAATAGTCGAAGTTTTCCACCGTGTAACCTTGGTGACGCTGTCGACGCCAGGCGACCTCGCTGTTCGCGTGAGCGAAGTTTGACGACGTGACGAGCGGTGGGTCCCACTTTCGACTTTGATTTGAGTGGGCGGCGTAATCTTATTTTTAATCGCGCCTCGATTTCCGTGCGTAATGGTAGAAGTGGGGGACGCTTCCTCTTCTCCACGTGTCCAACACGATGCGCGCCACGCCATTCAATAGGGTTTTTGTCACCGTTGGATTGCATCTCCTGTGGGTTAAGTAGCGGTGCCGCGGGTAATTTTCCATCTGCGTTTTTTCTTCCTTGTCGCCATCGCCATTGCCGCTTTCTCGCTTCGCTCGTTTTCTCCACAACGCCGACCACCTCCGCTTGTTTCAAGCTACTTTCAAGCGCCTCATCACGCCGCGCAATGGGAAAGAAGAAAGGAGGTGTTGTCGCTGATTCCATGGCCACCGTTGCCGCGACGAAGAAGAAGGGTGTCTCACTTGCGGGCACCAGCCGCCGCCACGACGGAAAAGAAGGTCGCGGCACCACAGAATAAATGGTGCATGGCGCCTTCCATCATCAAGGCATCGGATCTCCGCCTTCTTCGCCAGATGGAGTTATTTCTCTGGCCGCCGATGCAAGGCCCCCAGCGGTGAGACCATTCCTACTCCTCTCGCTGGTTTTCGAGTGATGTTTCTCGATTCGGCCATTCGAGGTCTCCTTGCCTCTCCACCCCTTTCTTAGGGGTCTTCTTTGCTTCTACGGGCTCCAGCTCCATCAGCTGTCCCCAAATTCGATTCTCCACATCACCTGCTTCATCACCCTTTGCGAGTGCTGGCTCGGAATCGAGCCACACTTTGGTCTCTTCAAGCGCTTGTTTAAATTGAAGCGTCAGTCCGCATCTGGCTTTTTAGTTTATGACGTAGGTGGTTGCGGAATCCATGTCGACCCATCTGCCACCTACTTCGATATCAAGCTTACCAAGTCCGTCCAGGGATGGAGGGACAAATGGTTCTATGTCCGCGATCAGAAGGCCAAAGATGAGCACTTTGGAATTGCGCCCTTCGATCTGGCGACTCCCTGCAAGAAGATCTGTTCTTGGAAGAACGTAGTTATGGCTGGCGAACTCGCGGAGATGGACGTGCTGTATCAGCGTGTCTGCGACCTCGAAAGTCACATAGGCGCAGAAGAGGGAGGCTATGCTCTTATCAGGACTCGTCCAGCCTCTCCAAGCTAGAGTCCATCCCATGTTTCAATGGAGTGGCGCTGATGATGCCACTCGCGTGTCTGCCGATGGCATGTCCACGAGTGAGGTGGATAAGAGGATTCGACTGGTCACGAAGTGCATTGTCAAGGATGTGCTTCCAAGTGAACCAGTTGTTCCTCCTTTTGATGCTTCGAATCCTCCTCTTGAGGTATAGTTGTGCTATGCAGTAGCTTATTTTCACGATTGCTTTCTTGTTTGCTTATTTGTTCTGTTTGTATGCAGGATTGGGCGGTGTCGCCTTGTATGCCTCCTCTCCCTGAGGGGATTATTCCTCGCGAAGCTTTGGAAGAGGACGAGTCTGAGTCGATCCCCTTCCGATGTGGAAGAGGAAGCCCCAGTCCGAGCCCGTGATACTGCAAGCTGCTATGTGAGGACTCCAACGCCGACTCCACGACTCAGGAGGCGCTTGCTGGCGCGGAGTCACCAATTCCAGCCGCTCTGTGAGGGCTGTGGCACCGTCTTCTCGCAAGAAGATGCGATTGCCCAAGGAGTCTTCGTCGGAATCGGCGGCGGCCACGTTTGATCTTGACAACTTTAACTGGTAAGTTTGCTAGGTCATTCATTCTTTTCTGTTTTTCTTCTTGTTGGTTTTGCCCTGGAGTTTGCCCTTTTCTCAATGTGAATTTGATCTTGTAGTCAAGAGGCGTCGTCATCTTCTGGCGACGTCGAGTTTTTGAAAGAGTCAGGAGTCACGGCTTCAAGGGCCAAGGTAGAGGTCAAGCGCGCTCCTTCTCCTCCGGTGGCGGCCCACTCCGGGCACAATTCTTCGAGCTCTCCTCACATAGGGGGGCATCGAATGGTTGCTCGGATGACGGTTCAGCAAACCTCTTCGGAGTCGCTAGAGGACCATGTAAGTATATCTTCCTTTCTTTTTAGTGTGGCAGTCAATGTCTTCTGTTGCCCTTTCTGATCCCTTGTTTTGTGCGACAGCTCCTTGTAAAGGAATCCGCGCAAGTGGCGGAGCAAGTGATGGCAATGGGCCGCCAGCATGCAATGCTGGAGTCGCGTCACCGTGTCGTCGAAAGTGAGTGTTCGACACTTATTCTTTTTCGTCTCCTCCCTTTTTTTGGTATAGTCGACTAATAGTCAACTTTTGGTTGCCATGTAGCTGAGCATAATGCTTTGTTGCGCAATGTTGCCACTTTGGAAAAGACGTTAGCCGCAGCTGTGAAGGGGCGCGACGAGGTGACCGCGGCTCATAATGATACACAGAAGCGCGAAGAGGATCTGCGTGCCTCCTTTGCGGCTAGGGAAAAGTTGTTCGAAGAGCAACTGTTCTCAGTCGCCAAGGCCCTCTCAGGTACCTTTGCCGGTAGATATTTTATTTTTGTCCTTCTCTGCATCTGGAGTTTTTGCCGGTGGCGCTAGAGATTTCATCCATGTGTGGGTTTTCTGTGCAGATGCTGGCGATTTGAGCTTTGACCCGCAGGCCCTTTGTCGCGATGACGCTCTGGCAGGCGCGGTGTCTGCAGTCGAGGACCGTAGCGCCGCTGTCCAAAATACATTGTCCAAGGCCAAGGTCACCCTTAGTCGCCTCCAGGAGGAGTTGATGCCGAACGCGGAGCTGGTCGACAATGTGGACGAGCTGGTGGAGTCGTTCGCCGGGGGTGTGCCTGCCACATACAAGAACTCCCTCCGCGCGGCTGGCGCGACCATGTCACTTGCCATGGTGCAAGCCCACGGAGTCGAGATAGATCCCTCTGCGGTGTCGAAGATGGTGCCTTTTGGCGGATGGTCGCAGTAGTATTCGCCCTTTGCATCGCTGTGCCAAATATGGCCATTCCTTGATAAATACCGTTGCCAAGTATTCGGAGGAGCTCCAGCGTGCTAAGAAGGTCGCAAAGGCTTTGGCCTCAGGAGCTGGCAGAAAGTCAGTGGCGTATGATACTTCCACGGACTTGATGAAGCCCCCGAAGCCGTTGAAGTCGAAGAAGCCAGCTGCTCCATAGTTAGTTTTTTGTAATAGTTGATGAATTGTCCTTTTGATTGGAGAACATGCCTGCTGGCGAGTGTGTTTGTGGATACTTTATGCTGACCCTGAATGCATCTGTTACTTTTGACTTTGTGTTAAGTTGGTCGCCTTATTTGCTTTTGGCTTGACTTTTTGGTAGGGTACATCAAGTGGTCCTGTGGGGGGAACCCAGGACTCGCCATCTCTTGAGGATACAGTGGCACCACCGCGCTCCAGGGTAGAGGAGCTGTCCTTGCTTTCGCGACTTCGTGATCGTGTTAAGAAACTAGAGCGTGAGTTGCCCGTGATCCGCAGTAGCGCGGACGTGTGGAAGTCGAAGGCTAAAAAAGTCGCCGCCCACGAGCAATATCTGTTTGGCAAGGTGACGCAGTTGGGCGACCAGTTTAAATGTTAGTTTGCTCATCCTCATCTTTTCCTTTGTAGTTAGTCGCAATGGTACGTTGTACTCATGCTGTTGATGCTGCTTCGTGTAGTTGTTAGCGCACGCCATCCGCAGGAGGAGAGGGATAGGATTGCCACCCGCCTTCATGATCTCACCCAAGAGCAACTTCAGGAGAGTGGATACTTCTGGATAGATCATGATCGTGCGACTGCATTGGCGACCCTGCAGGATCGCGCCTCGCGAGTGCTGCTCTTCCTGAAGAAGTCGCAGTCGTGTTTGAAGAACATATATCGGGTGATGTTCCCGCTGGATGACACTCCATCAAGCCTGCTGGCTCTCCTGACCAAATTTCAAGATATGTCCGCGGTTCGCGAGTGCGTGAGGTAGCAGTTGGTGGCTGGTGCCAAGGCTGCCCTCTCAATGGTGCGTTGGCACAGGCCTGACGTGGATGTCGCCGCCATTGCCTCTGGGCCACCGACGCCACCAGCAGGATCTTCCTGAAATATGGTGCCGCACTATCAGGCGGTGGACCACCCAGCCGAGGAGATCGTCGACTTCTTCGAGGAACAAACTAATGTTCTTCTGTTGCAAGGGTAGCCAAATATGTATCCTGCACATAAGTGTACTTGTGTTGTAAAGTTCATATATATTTGTAGATAATTTATTGTTGAATGTGTACACATAGCTTTGTAAGCGTGGGGTGCATTGCACTTATGCGAGTCCTTTTCGTTAGCCTGGCCATCTTTTTATCTTGTTCCCTTGTCAACCTATCAGGTGTGTTGCAGCTGGGTTGAGTTTGTGTTAAGGGGTTCGATTGATGTACCAGCTACTCAGGATGTCGCGTTTTTGTTCAAAGAACATATGTGTATAGGGTGGCGTAGCCCCCCAGTATGAAAATTGACAAAGTAAAGGAGAGCACAGAGTTTCGGGGCACTTAGCTTTTATTTATTCGAAGAATAGTACGAAGTACAATGTGCGGCTAAGTAGCCTTAGCTGAGTAGCCTTATTTGCGATGTAAAAGTAAAGAAAAACGACTAAGGGTAGAAGCGTCACAGTTGTGCGACGTTCCAAGGGTTGGAGCATGCGACTCCTGTCTCTAAATCTTGAAGGCGATAGGCGCCACCTGGGATTACTTCTGTAATCACGTACGGTCCTTCCCAGGGGGACTCGAGCTTGAGATGCCCTTCAACAGGACCAAGTCACCTTGACGAAGGATCCGGGGCGAAGCCTTCTACTATGGTAGTTGCAAGAGTTCACTGGGTAGATCGTTGATCTCTCGGCGATTTCCTTGCTTCATCAAGGAGGTCGACGAATCCTCGAAAGCGAGGATGACTCTTGTTCGTGAAGTTTACCACGCCTGGCGCTTTGTATCGCAGACTCACCGGTAGCACCGCCTGCTCCGTGCACCATAAAAAATGGCATGTAGACCGTGGTGCTGTTTGGAGTTGTACGTAGACTTCAGAGTACGGATTGCAGCTCATTTGGCCAGCAATCCACCGCTTGTTCGATTGGTCGCAAGAGTCGCTTCTTGATGCCGCTACAGACGAGCCCGTTTGCTTTTTCCACCTGACCGTTGGTCTATGGATGTGCTACTGAGGTGTAGCTGATGTTGATCCCCAGGTTCTCGCAGAATTCTTAGAACTCCTTGGATGTGAAGTCCGTCCTGTTGTCGGTAATAATGTTGTGTGGCACGCCGAAACGGTAGACGATGGACTCGAAGAACTTTATTGCGTTGTGCCCTGATTGGTTGGTCATTGGCATGGCCTCGATCCACTTGGTGAATTTGTCGACTGCCACCAAGAGGTAGACGTAGCTTCCGCGCGAGGATCTTGGCAGCTTGCCAACCATATCAAGCCCCCATTGTGCGAAGGGCCAGGCCAATGGAATAGGCCGTAGCTCTGCGCCTGGTGCGTGTGGCTTGTCCGCGAATCGCTGGCAAGCATTGCATTTTTGGACTATGTCCTTGGCGTCGCGCATGGTCGTGGGCCAGTAAAATCCAGCTCGTAGAGCTTTGGCAACAAGGGCGCGACTGCCTGCGTGGTGCCCGCAGGTCCCTTCATGGATGTCAAGGAGTATTGCTCTTCCGTCAGCCATGGACATGCATCGTTGTATCACTCCTGTGATGCTGCGTTTATACAGTTCGCCGTTGAGAACGGCGAATGCCTTGGAGCGCCGCGTCATGTGTCGTGCATCTGTCGGGTCGTCCGGTAGTCTCTTGCTGAGGAGGTACGTAATGTATGGCTGCGTCCAAGATTGCTCGATCAACATGACGCTCATTGGTCCCTCGAGTCCTGTGTCCAGCACCAAGTCATCGAGTGCCATTGGCTCATTGGGTGGCGTAGCCCCCGAGTCCGTTGCTGCGCTTGTTTTCTTCTCTGCGGCCTTTGGCTTGATGGAGCGTTCGCATATGCGCTCGAGAAATACCCCAGGTGGTATGGGGGCACAGGTAGAGCCTATGTTGGCGAGTGTGTCCGCCTCCTCGTTGCTTTCGCGACCTATGTGTCGCAACCATCGAAGTCTCCTTCGAGTGTATCGTAGAGGTCGCGGTACGCGATCATGTTGTCGTTCAGTGCATCACACTCGTGCATTGTTTGGTTGACGACCAACTTGGAGTCGCCATATATGATGAGCCTTTTGGTGCCGCAGGCTTTTGCCATCCTCATCCCATGCAGCAGGGCCTCGTATTCAGCCTCGTTGTTTGAGGCTGTGAACTGCATTCGCAGGATATATTTCAGCTTGTCCCCTTGAGGTGGTGTCAATATGACACCTGCGCCTGCTCCGTCTTTCCGTTTGGACCCATCGAAGTGCATTGTCCAGAGGTAGGACATATCTGGCTTGTCCGGGAGCTGGTTCTCCATCCAATGCACGAGAAAGTCAGGGAGCACTTGCGACTTGATGGCGTCGCGTTGCCAGATGTGATGTCTCGTGGAGACGGCTCTATTCCCCAAAGCGCGACTCGCCTGCGGCGCCGGGGTTATTGAGGATATGCCCAACGGGCGTCGTTGACTACCACGATTGGGTGTTCTCGAAGTAGTGGCGCAATACGGGCGATCATAAAGACGCCAGACGCCAAGATCTGTAGTGCGGTACCGCTGTTTTGTTGGCGTGAGGACCTCGCCGAGGTAGTATACAGCGTTACGCCGTGGAATTTGTTTTCTCGCCCGCCGACGACGAAAGCATCAGGTCGACCACCTGGTTGGTGGCGGAGATGTACAGCAATAGTGGTTCCCTTTCTCGTGGAGTCACCAGTACCGGCGAGGTGGATAACAAGCGCTTGAGATCTTTGAATGCTTTTTCGGCTTTGCGGAGGAGCTGGTAGAAGGGCAGTGCCTTTTCACCCATCCGACTGATAAATCGACTGAGGGCCGCGATTCGTCCGGCCAGTTGCTAGACGCCTCTTATGTTCTTCGGCTTCTCCATGGCCAGTATGGCTTTTATCTTCTTCGGGTTCGCCTCGATCCCCCTCACGGAGATGAGGTATCCGAGTAGCTGCCTAGATGGTACGCCGAAGGCGCATTTGTTCGGATTGAGCTTGATCCGGTAGCGATCGAGGTTGGCGAAGGTTTCGCGCAAATCATCGATTAGAGAGGCTTCCTCCTTGGTCTTGATTACTATGTCGTCGACATAGACTTGGATGTTGCGACCTAGTTGTTCCTTGAGGCAAGCCTGCATGCATCGCTGGTAGGTGGCTCCCGCGTTTTTTAGCCCGAAGGGCATTGTGTTGTAGCAGAACACACCAAAGGGCGTTGTAAACAATGTTTTCTCCTGATCTTCCTCCTTCATTCGAATTTGGTTATAGCCTGAGTAGGCGTCGAGGAAGCAGAGGCGTTCGCATCCCGCGGTGGAGTCGATGATCTGGTCGATCCGTGGCAGCGGAAAGTGATCTTTTGGGCAATGCTTGTTTAAAGAAGTGAAGTCCACACACATCCTTAGGATGTCTGTGTCCTTTTTTGGTACCAGCACCGTATTGGCGAGCCAAGTGCTTTCCTTGATCTCGAGTATGAACTTGGCCTCGAGGAGTCTGTTGATCTCCATTCCGACTGCCTGCGCTCGTGGCTCAGACAGTCGCCTAATTGTTTGCTTGACTGGCCTTGCGTCGGGGTTGACGTTGAGTGCGTGCTCGGCGAATTCCCTGGGAACTCCTGGCATGTCCGCAGGACACCAGGCAAAAATTTCCCAGTGCTCACGGAGGAATTCAATGAGCGCGAGTTCCTATGCGGGACTCAAGTTGTTGGCGATGAGGGTCGTCTTGGAGGGATCTGATGGAGGGACCTACACCTTCTTTGTGTGCACAGATGAGTCGAAGGAGAGATCAGGTGAGCTTGGCCTACTCAAGGGAGGCAGACTGTTGTCTGTCGTCTCTTTCAGTCTTGCGAGTTCCTCCTGCATGCCGAAGGACTGGGAGATTCTGTTGAATTTCGTCATAGCGCCGATCGCTCAAAGTTCCCGTTGATCGTTATGACGCCGTTGGGACCTGGCATTTTCATCTGCAGGTAGCCATAGTGGGGTACTGCCATGAACCTGGCGAATGCGACGCGCCCAAGGATGCAATGGTATTGTGAGGGCCAGTCGACGACCTCAAAGTCGATGCGCTCGCGTCGGAAGTTCTTCGGCGTGCCAAAGATGACGTCGAGGTTTATTTTGTCCAGGGGTATACGCCTTTCCCTGGGACGATGCCGTGGAACATTGTGTCTGATGCCTCCAAGAAGGTTAGAGGGATCCTCATTGCTCGCAAGGTACTCGCGAATATGAGGTTGATGTCTCTTCCGCCATCCATGAAGACGCGACTCATGTCGAAGCCTCCAATTTGCGCCTCGAGTACGAGGGGGCAATGTCCTGGGCAAGGTACTTGAGGCGAGTGGTCGTGTTTGTCGAAGGTAATGCACGACTCGCTGCCACTAAGGTACTCAGTGGTGGATGGTGGCGAGTGTGTGGCCAAGTTGACTTGGCGAGTGATGGCCTTTTGCACCCTGTTGGAGGGGCGCCCCTTTTGGATCATCATGGTACCCATGGCCCATGGGTATGGTTCACCTCCGTGGTGCTGGTCCGGTGCAGCTCCGTTCAGGGGTGGCCCAGGTGGTGGTGGTGGTGTGCCATGTGCCACGGCACCTGGAGCGGCTCTGTAGCCTCTTTCGACTACGTTGCGGTTCATCCGAACCAATCCCTCGTGTAGCTTGAGGAACTCGCGGTAGTCCTTGAGGAGGTGGCTGGACTTTCTCTTGCCATCATGCTTGTCGATGTAGAACTGTACCGTGCATGGCCCGGACAGTTTGTCCTCGATGGAGGTCGCGGGTGCCTCATCGCAAGTGCGGCGTTGCCATACTTGCGTGGTTTTCCCGGAGTCGCGGTATCCGCCGCTGCGGTATCCGCTGTTGCGGTTATCATCGCGTCTATCGGCGTAGCCGGCTGCGACCATGTTGACATCATCGCAATCGTCGTAGATGCGCATGCGACGCTTGCCCCGGCGGTCACGTCTGCGTTCGAGTTCTGCCTCCTTGTCGGAGTGAACGCGATTCTTCACCGAATCTTCTCCATCGGCCCACCGATTCGCGATCTCCATCAGGTGGTCAATGGTCTGGGGCTTTGAGCGGCCTAGCTCCTCCCTGAGTTCCATGTGACGGACGCCACCGTTGAATGCATCAATCGCACGGTCTTCCGAGATGTTCTCCACGGAGTTCTTGATGATGGACCACCTTTGGATGTAAGAGCGCAGCGATTCGCCAGATCTTTGCTGGCAGCATCTCAGTTCTTCGATTGAGGCGGGTCGTTTGTACGTGCCCTTAAAGTTGCGCACGAAGCTATAGACCAGCTCATCCCAACTGCGAATGGATCCGCGTGGGAGGTTATTGAGCCATGCCCGGGCAGCACCCTGCAGTTGTAGCTGCAAGCATTGCATCGTAGTACTTCAAATGCCTCCGTGTAGCCTGACGGAGGAGATGTGGTCCTCCAGCCAGATCTTGGGGTCCTACAGACCGTCAAATTTCGGGTTCTCCGATGGGAGTTTAAACCCTTTAGGCATTCGCTTTTGCCTGATGGATCTGCTGAAGCATCTGGCGCCGCAGAGCTCCCCATCTTCCTCTTCCGAGTCAGTCGACCGAGCACGCCGTGCCCTTGACTTGTCGATCTTGTGCTGCGTGAGTTCGTCACGTGCATCGTAGTCGCGATCGTGTCGCTGTGAGCGGCGGCGAGACAGTCGTGGATCGCTATCGCTGGACGAGGGCGAGGAGTAGCGCTTTGCCCTTTTTTGGGTCTGGTACCGGTTCCTTGTCGAGGGAGGCCTCGATTAGCCCCAAGCCCGCGATCATAGATCGGTGCATGGTCGTTCGAGGGTCTCCAGCTGGCGGCTGGTTATTGAGGAGGTACATGGTGGCTGCTGTCACCGCGGCTTGCGGTGTCCTGGGAACCACGTTGCCTCTCGTGTCGACTATCATAGAGCCAAAGTCGAGGACTTTCGCGGCTTCTATGCGCTCTTGTTCGGTGAGGTGAGCCATCCGCGATTGCCTCTTCTTGGCGAGGTACTCGTTGCCTCTTGAGGAGGATCCTCCGTAGGAGGAGAGCCCAGCACGACGAAGGCTTGATTCGTCTGCTGCCTTTTTACGCGCATCAAGTTGCGCGATTGCTTGTTTTTGGCGCTTGAATTCCTCTTTTAGGAGCCAGTGGTAGCCCATCAGTAGTTCCCGCGGGGACCCGAAGGGTAGAGGTGCACCTCGTAGGGCTTCGCGGTAGCGATCCCACTCTTGCTCATTGAGCCTGATCATGACGCGTTCGCCAGTTTGCTCGTTGATCATGCTAGGAGGTTCGACTGCTCCTCCGTTGCCACCGTTACCGCCGTTGCCGCCGTTGCCGGCGTTGGGCGGGTCGGTGCCGTTGCTGGTGTTACCACCATTGCCGCGATTGGCGGAGGTGTCGCCCGTGTTGATGACGGTGCACATGAAGTGATTAGGGAAGCCGTTGCTTCCACAACTTTCGGATCCATCTTCAGTGGCCAGATCGTTTAGATCGGAGTCGCGGCTGCTGTCGCTGACCGTGTTCTCGACTGCCACCGGAGCGTTGAGCTCACTGAGGATACCGATCGATGGAGGGAACCATGATGCCGGGGCAATCGCCGGTGTTGTCGGCTGATCAGGCATGCGAAGCATGCCCATCTGACCAACTTGGAAGCGGAAGCTCCCAATCGCCAGGCTGATTCCATCGCCCACGGACTCGAAGGCCGGGTGAGTGGCCGGCGTGTGGACGGTGAAGTCGAAGGTGCCAAAGAGCTGGCGAATCTCCGCTGTTGTGGAGTTGTAGATCGCAGTTGATGGGGTGGAAGAAGCCGCAACATTAGCACTCCCAATTCCCACAGACGGCACCAATTGACGAGGGTTTAACTCGTCAATGCCCATTGTTATGGACTTGGGTTTTGGAGAAGGAGGGAGCGCTGGAGACATCTATCGGCTAGCAAACAAGCACACAGGGGACAAAGGATTTACCCAGGTTCAGGCCTCATAGAGGTCCCTACTCCTGCTTGTCTGCTCGTGGAATTATTGAAGGAGTCGAAAGTTACAATGGTGCGCAGATGTAATCTGGCGAAGGTTGTGGAAACTAGGGTTGCGTGTGTCCTTCTCGCCTCCTCCTCCTAGCCTTTATATAGATAGGCTAGGTCTCTGGTAGCAGGTCGAGTCGGTTACAAGTTAGGGTTTTCCCTTTAATCTTTCTATCTTTAGCTTCTTCTTGTTCTTCAAGCAATCGAGAGTCCGTAGGTTACTCGAGTCCCTCCATCCGGGCCTTGGCGACACCGTGGACCTGTATGTATTTGGACCATATATACCAAGCTCGAGTACCTGTAGGGTATACCCATGTCACTCGTAATCAAGAGCAGACAAGCAAGAGTAGGATCCTCTTCGAGGCCTGAACCTAGGTAAACCTCGTGTCACCTATGTGCTTCTTTGCTAACCTATTGATGCCTGCATCGCTCCCCAATTCCTCAACCGAAGTCCATCAACGATGGGCATTGATAAGTTAA
Source organism: Avena insularis (assembly GCA_023614405.1). Taxonomy (NCBI): domain Eukaryota; kingdom Viridiplantae; phylum Streptophyta; class Magnoliopsida; order Poales; family Poaceae; genus Avena; species Avena insularis. The sequence continues at coordinate 254,881,347 of CM042690.1, read as the reverse complement.
CCCCTCGTCAATGTCGTCTTAAGATTTCTGCCTTGATCAACACGTCTGGTTCTTGGGCTTTGGATGTTTCTAGGAGTCTCAGTTCCTTGTGGTCTTCATGGGCTATAGTTTGGATACATACCAGGTATACCAATCATGGGAATCCAATAAGTCATATCCATGTCAGCAGCCCCGAGACTCCATGCGAATAGTAGATTTGGGTTGAGTCTCAAAGACATTTTTGGCATTGAACTCGAAGATTCTTTCAAGTAAGCAAATTGTGAATTAAGCATTTTTGTTATGGGGATTTTATTATAACGAGTCTGGTGCATCCGGCGGATTGGAAACTAGTTAATTGCTCTTGGGCAAAAAAAATATGAACCTATTTCAATCTCAAGTCCCCATACTCAAACCTGGTATATACTGGTGTAATTTGGTTTGATCCGTTGAGGTCTTATCGAGTACTGAATTCTAGTTTTTGTGTTTTGGGTACCCAATGCGCCCGTCAGGATTTTTCATCGTATCGTGGATATGGAAAATTACTAGCAGAGCGCATTCGTGTGAGATTACTAGGCCTCATAGGATGGATCCCGGGGTCATACCTTCATGTCGGTAGACACGACATTTAGAAATATTATCGTGGCGCACGCGGTCCGATAATTTTTTATTTTTTGTCAGCTGCCTTGTTTGGCTATTTGAGTTGCTGAAGTCGCCAACTTGTTGTCATTTTTATCGGGTGCGCTATTTTAACGCTCCCGGTGGGAGTAACCGTTTGAGGATACACTCTGGTAATGCTCATAGGTTTTTTTTATCTTGGCGTCTCCGTAGGACAATTTTTTGCTTTTTTTATCGGGTGCAAGGTCAGGGATCCCGATGGGAGTATACCACAAGGCTACATTCGAATATTTGTATTCGAGTGTAGGCTCAAAGTTCGTATTCATGAGCTTCGTTGTTGAGTCCGTAGGAGGATTCATTATTTTCCTTTGGATGCGTGGTTAGCGCTCCTAATGGGAGTAGCCCCCGAGGCTATGTTCGAACGCTTGTGTTCGAGTATAGGCTTAAGTCATTATTATCTGAGGAGATCCTCAACTCAGGTATTCTTTTCCTTGAATCACCAAATATTATCGGGTGCACGGTTAGCACTCTCGATTGGAGTAGCCCTCGAGGCTATGTTCGAACATTTGCGTCAGAGTATAGGCTCAAGTCTTTGTCATCTGAGGAAATTCTCGACTCATACCTTGAATCTATATTTTTTTGTCGAGTTCTTTACTGGTACACCCGAAGCTTTTTCGTCATCGCTCATGACGTCATTGCTGGTGTGCTTTAGTTATGTTGGAGCACTCTCGATGGGATGTTTCAGTGGTGGGCTCATGACGTAGTCTGACGACTCGTGGGGGCGTGTCAGCTATGAGTTTGACCACATGACCCCACGTCGCGCAGGAATCAAGGCACCGTGCAATTTTCTCCTAAAGTTACTGTGGTAATTAATTCTCATTATGGCTAACTCTTCATTTATCTGTGAACCCGTGTTGCCCGTAGGTTCCATCCTGACGAAACGTCTTCCAGATCCAATGGCTCTAGACTGCCGCAGGTACGTTATAAGTGCTGGGGGTATTTTACTACTCATCCTCTCCTTTGATGTTGTTCTTCTTCCTCCTTGCGCCGCATCTGTTCTAGTGCTACTGCTTCTACCTTTCTTTCTCTCTTGCCTACATGCTCACGCCTCCAACGCCATCTCCATGGGGAGGGCCAAGGGTGCTGGTTCCGCTGCCGATGCCACGGCGGCCAAGACACGGGTCGTTGGATGGAATCCCTCGAAGTGCACATAGTGAGAGGTGCACGAGGCCCGGAAGGCTAGACTCTTGAAGGAGGGTTCTTTCAAGATTCCTAGCAACAAGGTCGCGCCCGTACCCAAAGAGGGATGGCGAGTAATGTTTATCTCCTTTATTTATCATGGTGTTTCTCTCCCTGCCCATGAATTCCTTCATGGGCTTCTCTTTGTGTACGGTGTGTAGCTCTACCAGCTCACACCCAATTTTATTCTCCACATTGTTGTCTTCATCACACTCTATGAGAGTTTCCTCGGCATCCATCCACATTGGGGCCTTTGGAAACACATGTTTAATGTGAAGCGGAACGTGACCAAAACCTTCGTCTATGACATTGGGGGTGCCATCATCCATGTCTGTTCTGATATGGATTACTTCGACCTCAAAATGGTGGACTCTCTCCAAGATTGGTAGAAGAGGTGGTTCTATATCAAGGATGAGAAATTTGATGGCCAATTGTATGGTCTGGCCCCCTTCGACTCCACCAAAGAAGTGATAAAGCTCACATCTTGGGAGGAAAACACGACTCAGGCAGAGATTGATGAGACAAATCCGATGATGGACCACATCCATGATCTCCACTATGCAATCGGAAAAGACGTCTCAGGCATCCAGCTCGTGGCGCACTTTATTTGCATCCGCGTTAAACCTCTTCAGGCCTGGATTTCTGGTATATGGACATATACTGGTAAGAAGGACCCGATGAGGGTTTCCCCGAACAACCTGACATGCGTTGAGCTCAAGAAGAGATCTAGATATTTCAACAAGCTTGCCAAACATGACTCAATTCCATCTGAATGTGGGGTTAAACCATTTGGCAAGAAAAACCGTGTACCCGATGTAAGTCCATGTTTCTTGTCTACTATTTCTCGGGTTCTTTCTCCTTTAATATGTGTTTTCCTTATGCCGAGTTTGTCTTTCTATTTGTGTAGAATCATGAAAACTTGGACTCCCTTCGTCCATTGCCTAAAACTGGCGAGGTCCCTGCACCTGCTGCTGAATCTGAGGGAGACACCGACACTGGGGTTGTGGGAGATAATGAGGAAAATGAAGATAACTCTGTCTTCCATTCCTCATGCACTCCAACCGAAGCTGTCCCTTCTGCGAACTCTGATGATTTCAAGGTTGTACCCAGCTAGGGCAAAATGAAACGCGACGAGGTGGACATCCAAGAGATCGAAGACTCCGACGATTCGAGTGCTACAAAGCCACTGATGATTCAACCACTGAGGACAGATCCTCCTAGAAGAAGGGAAGTTCTTTGGTTTGCGCAGAACGTCAGCTCATAAGTTTAGTTCCTTCCTTTTTTATTCTGATATTCTATTATTTATTTAATCTAGGTTACTCATGCTTTGATGCAGTGGCGACGATGAGGAAAAACTTCCCCCAAAGTCGTCTATTGTTGACGCAGTCGATGGGATGGACGTTGCCGCCAAGTCACCCACAAAAGCGACAGAACTAGCCAACCCACAGGAAGAAATGGCGGGTGTGATGATCTCAAAAGACCTTGTGGTGACGCCTAAAGCTCCTCCTTGGAAGAAAAAAGAATGATAACAAAGGTGTGGTCCTGTCAGAAAACTCGGCTGAGCCTGATATGAAGAACATAAGTTTCCTCTTCTTTATTCACCGTATTATGCTTTATTGTGCAACCCCCGTTTGATTATGTTTTTATTCCCTTCAGCTGATAATGCACGAGATGGTCGAGATGGCCGCTTGTTTTCTCAAAATTAAACATGATGCTTCTTCCGCCAAAGGATTTTACTATTTTCCTTCTATCCTGTTTAAATATTTTGCTCCATCCTTTTTTCTTTGAATAACTTCGTCTTCTACCACAGCTGCTGCTGATGAATCTGAGATCATTCGTGAAGCTTCCTTGAAACGCGTGGATGATCTTGAAGCTAAACTAAAGTCCACTGAAAAGGAGCTCGAAAAATCCCAGACAATGGCCAAAGCTGAGGCGGAGAAATGTGAAGCCAAAGCTGCTGATGCGGCAGGACGGCATAGAAACTTCAGAAGAGGCTTGAAGACCTGAACTCCTCCTTGACAAGTAAGTCACCTATTTTGACATGAAATCTGATGTTTTTTACCTGCACCTTGTCTCGTGATTTATTGTCCTTTCTTCCTTTCTACAGAGATCACCATTTTCTCTATAGCACTAGCAGAGGATCAACGAGTTGACCCTTTGTCGGATGCCCATAGTGTCTTGGAGGGGAACAACATTTGCGCTTGGAATCTCTTGACCCGCTTTGGCCGTAACTTCAAGGACCTTCATGCGAAGATCTTCCCAATAAAGATGTTCCGTCAGACCTCAACATCCTTACCGAGGTCTTCAACACTGAACCAAAGCCCCTCACTGGCTATGGATTGATCCAAGCAAAGAGCAGCGCGGAGAGTGCAATGGCCTTGGCGCATGGTAATAAGATCGACTGGGATAAGGTTGGCTCTTCTATCCTAGTCACCAAGAAAGGCAAATAGGTCTTACCCGAGCCTTAATTTAAGAAAATCAAGAAGTTCTCTAGGAAGCTCCTTCAAATTGCTGAGGAAGAAGATGCCCCTCCTGCAAAAAACTTCGACTGCTGCTCCTTCTGCAAAAACTTTGACCGTTACCCCCTCTGCTAGTTCCATTGCCGCTGCCAGTGGTGCTACTTAGCCTTTTATCCGTAGTTTTTATGTTGAACTATCTATAATGGATTCCATCGTGTGTATAGTTTGCTAGTCTGGGAGTCAGAAAATACTGATATTTTGTATCCTTGAATCTTTCGCTAAGTTTGAATATTAAGTGTGTCTACTGAATCTTGCTTGCTGATTTTTGCCTTGCCTTTTCTCCCTTCATAATGTATCTGATTCGACCAGTCTGTCGGCTGATCCTATTCCTTCGATTGCTCCTGTTCCTTCGACTCCTCTTGTTCTTTCGGGTCAGCAGTTGTTAGAAATAGAGACAAATGTGCCCTCAAATGTTACCACTGTCACCCGATATATCGATCCTCCACTGTATGCTGATAAGCTCCACCGTATCAAGCAGATGGAATGTGAACTTCGGGTTATAAATGCCCAGGTGGACGTGTTGCTCTCCAATTCGAAGAATTCCATGGAGCATGAGGCGTATCTTCTTGACGAGATTTCAAGGGAAAGCGAGAGTATTCTATGTGAGTTTCTCACAAAGCCCCGAGTTCCTGCTTTTTGTTGTTGTGATGTAGACTGATCTTTTTGTATTTTCCAGGCATCTGCTTTAGCGCGGTGGAGGAGTCTCGATGTATTAAGTCTAGGATGAGTTCTTTGATGGACGCTTTGTTGGGTGCCGATACTGACTTTTGGACTGACCACAAACGGGGGTATAATTTGGCGCTTCTTTAGGATAGAGTGTCAGAGGTGGAGGAGTTTGTCGAGTGTTGCCGCTCTACCTTGGCTATGGTATATAATGTAATGTTCCCCAGAGACTTGCAACCACAGGGACTGGCCGCACTGATGCAGAAGTTCCAACAAGGTGAAGCAATCTACCATTTTATCAAGCTGCAACTTATTGTGGGTGCCAAGGTTCCCCTTGCTTGGGTACATGTACACCAACCGGCACTAGATTTAGATGTTGTGTCACAGAGTATTCCTTCTCCATCAGGCGGTGGCATGGTGGCTATGGCTCCTCATTATGAGGCCGCTCGCAAGCGAGCTATCTGAATAATTCGCTAGTGTCTTGACGCGGATTAGGACTTTTTTCTAAATTTTCCAATATAGTTAGGAGATTGATCCTGTGAAAAGGACATGTTCACTATGTAAATTTTGTGTAAATATCAGCCATATATGTTTGTTGCTAATGTAATTTTATATATTTGTGCCGATGGCTATTGCGGTTGCGCCCTGCATGAGACTTTTAGTTAGCCTGATGCCCGTCAGTCTGAATCAGCTACTCGGGTCAGAGCATGTGTTGGACATTTTTTACAGCAAAGATGAAGAATTTTTGAGTTTATGCTGATTAGCGAAGCCCTCGAGTATTAGAGTATGATTATGTGATAAGATGATTAGCTAAACTCCCGAGTATCAGGTATGGAAGGAATTAAAGAATTGAAATTGAGATTTTGTTGACAGAACATTGCTTTATTTATATCGAGTATGGAGATACATGTTTTGGCATAGTCGCCTGGCCATTGGCCTTATTGAAATTAATTGCAGGAAGTAAATATCCTAAGCGTAGAAACATCACAGCTACGCAATGTTTCCACAGGTTAGAGTACTTGGATTCAATCTTCTAGTCTTGGAGCAGATATGCTCCACCAAGGATTACTTCTGTGACGATGTATGGTCCCTCCCATGGTGATTCGAGTTTGTGGTGGCCATCTTGCTTGAGGCGAAGGACCAGGTCCCCTACGATGAAGGACCTAGGATGCAGTTGACGGTTGTGATAGTTGTGGAGGTTTTGTTGATACGTGGTTGCTCTTGTGAGCGCGATGTCTCGAGCTTTGTTTAGTGCATCAACTTCATCTTCGAGTGCCTCTGTATGGGTTTCTTCGTCTTATGTGATGACTCGTGGAGCCTCATGAGTTATCTCCATTGGAAGCACGACATTGTCTTCGTGGACCAAGAAGAAAGGAGTTTCTTGTGTAGTGGTATTTGGGGTAGTGCGTAAGGTCCATAAGACGGAGGGTAACTCATCTACCCAAGCACCCTTTGCTCGTTCGAGTGGTGTCAGGAGCCTTTTCTTGATGCCATTTGATAAGGGTTAACCTCAAGGTTGGCCCGATCTTCACGGATCTCTTAGTCAAATTGATGGAAAAAGTGAGGGAAAGGGAGAAGGTAGCAGAAGCGAACACACACCTCGCGAAGAACACAATGAACACACACAAACACGACACGATACAAGGCTTATTGCTCCCAAACGGCGGCCACCAATACGATAGAATCCTCGCAAGGAAAGATCGGTAAACATGCTCCCATCAATCCACATCAGAGAGGGAAGAACACCTTGGGGAGGATCTTGACATCTACGCTCACTCACTCACAAATGTAGGCCTTGTACAACGATGGATGTGCTATGAAAATTCCAACGAGGTTGGTGACGATAGTTGGTCCCCTTGTAAGGGGATGAGGCAAAACTAGACAGATTCCACAAAGAGGGTTGTCTTCTAGTCCATCATCAATGCCTAAGGGATACAATAAGCGGTGGGGGCTCTATATATAGGCCAACCACTTAAACAGGAGTATTTTGGGGATAAAACTAGGGTTGGAACGGAATAAGGGGTACATGGGACAAGGGCCCAGGTGTGGCACGCAATCCCATCACTTAGGCCAGAGTCTCCTTGGTCAGGGAGGCGGATACTCCTTCGTCACAAAGGCGAAGACTCCTTGCTATGGGTGGCAGAGACTCCTTAGAGGGAGGATCCGGGTGGGAAGAACTTGAAGTTAGTAGTCAGCAATCGAAGCGGGCGGCGAGAGGGCTAGGGACGGGCTAGAGGTGGAGACTCAATGATAGCAATGGAGACGGTCGGTCCTAGTGTGGCTTCTCACTCGAAGAGGACCGAAGGAATGTTATTGAGTAAGTGTAGTCAAGAAGAAGGGTGGAGGGAGAGACTAGGGTGGGGCGTGGAGGACAATAGCTGACGGAGACTCGGTCCTAGTGTCGGCTTCTCTTGTCCATCTTCGTGGGCGACTTGGGGACAAGTTTGAGGTTCATAGCTGAGTACACAAAGGTTGTTTGCATGAAGTATAAAGTCGTTCAAGGGAGTGTCAAAGTCACACATAGATAGGAACAAATTCACCTTAGGAGTCCATACAACTTGGCATAAGTGGAAGTGCTTGATATGGAAACGACCGTAGGTCGGGCTGTATCATCTCCCCCCGCTTCAAAAAGAGATGTCCTCGAGTCTATACGCTCATCACCATGTAGAGGATGTCGATAGACATTCTTGATCTTGGGGTTCACCATATAGTTGTCCTCGAGAAGATTGATGTGGCAACTCTTCAATGTTCCTTCACTTTCTAAGAAGCCTACAAAGCTCACAACAAAAGGGTAGAAACACTCAAAGAGTAGCCGATTCATGAAGATTATAGCAATAGTCCTTAAGTAGAAGGAAGTCACCTTGGGGTGTAGAGATAACTCGTTGAAGCTCATCCATAGGTAACTCTCTACATTTTGATTTGTCAACTCATGGTTGAGAGAGGTTGACGTGTATGAATTTGTACCTTCATACAACAAAGGCCAAGCAAAATATTTTGTGTGCGTGATAGAGGAGCATGTCATTTGTGGCATGTCCATTCTTGTTCACAACGCTATTAGCACAACTCAAGTATAGCAAATATAATGCATATGCAAGGTCAATGTGCATGAAAATCATTTGAACATCATCCAAATGTGGGAACTCAAAAACTCCATACAACATCTTAGTGTGGAACTCAAAGCATTGGAATGAAATATTGATCAACATCTTTGATGCAAGAATAGGAGAATTCGGCAAAAACACATGAGGAAGGATATCCAAAACAACATCATTAAGTGTGCAAACCAACCATTGGAAAGAAAAACTTTTCAATATGTTGAATGCCACACACAAATCATCACAAAAAATCATATGAATATGAGTATCAGAAGTGGACGCAAAAACAACATGCTTCCAAACAAATAATAGGAAAGAGTTAATGTTCCTTATGTTTCTTGCAACAACTATACAAGATACTTGGAAGGTCTCATGACAATACATGCTCATAATGGTATTATGGTTGCACACAAAACATCGGAAAGAGAAATTGTTCAACAATTTTGTTGTAACACACAAAGAATCAATATTCAATAGCAAAGAAACACGATTGTCACATGGTGAAAGAATACCATCAACATGCTTGCAAGCAAACCATAGGAAATAGCAATTTGTCAACATGAAAGGTATCAGAGCTGGGTTCGATCTTGAACACACGTGGGGAATGCTCTCTAGAGCTCTTTTTGTCAACTCGTGCTCAACCAAGGTTAACATTATAGTGCGGGTACATACACACATCATACACAAAAGAAAGAATGTGTGTGCATGGTAGATAAACACATCATCCATCATGACGTATCGTTACTTGTGCACATCACCATTAGTGTCAATCAAATGTAATTTATATGCATGGTGAATACGCAAGTGGGGGACATTCTTATCATGGAAATCATCAAAATCTCCAAAAAAAATGAGAAGGCTATGGGGCAATCTCATTATAAACCATATGATAATTATTGTTGCAAGCAAAAGAAGTGAAAGAGAAATAATTCATCTTATTGCAAGCAATGGGAGAAATCAAATGACTATCATGACCAAGCATTTCCAAAGCAATTGCATGGTTGCCAACAAACATATGGAAATAGAACTTGTTCGTCAAGTTTGTCGCAATGCAACAAGCAATTTTATCATCATTGCAAGCAAAACATTCGAAATAGGAATTGTTCATCATATTGCAAGTAATGGACGGATACACGAAACATTTATAGCATGGCATGTATATGGGAACATCATCACAATCAAATAATTTCACATGATCAACATTATGAAAAGGAAAAGTATCACATGGAAATATGAATGAATCATATGCAATGTCACAAATATCATCCATATCATGCCAATCATCAGATTTCGTCATGTCCACTAGTGGGAGCATGGCATCATCAACACCCTTATTTTTACCTTTTTCATACCTCTCATATGAAGTGGGCGTTGTGGTAGTAGTGGCCTCCATGTGGGCGACTTTGACTTCTTGATGTAGCCATGGCATAGCATCATCATCATGCATCATGTAAATCTTCTCCATTTGGGGCCACATTGCTTCGTGGTTTGGTGCTTCATCATTTATGGAACCTAGCACATCATGAGAAAACACACTAGAGGTAGTGGGTAAGTTGTTTGAAATCAAGGTGGTCTCATTTGACCTATCGACTACCACTCTCAACTCACTCGATGTATCACTCATGCCCTCTAAGTGGAAGCACTCAATATCACGTATGGTGGAGTCACTCATCTCACTCTTGCTTTCACTCAAGTGGGACAAGTGGCTCTCATACTCACATGAGATTGGTACCACATTATCACTCAAGCATATAGGGATAGGCTCGGTTATCTCAACTCCATGCGCCTACTTTGATGAAGGGAAAGTCCCATGCTTACCATCATCAACCTTGTCACCATCTTGTAGTAGTGGTGGAAGTAGGCTCATGTTGATATCAAGAGTGGTGCAATCAAAGTCATCACATACATGGCCTTGTATTACTCCATATTGAAGTGTAGACTCTTCACTTGGAGCTTGCTCATCCTTTTTCGTGACCACCTTGGCTTGTGTAGGCATCCGCTTGACGTACTCGTCCAACTTGGCAAACTAGAGGTCTTCCTTCTCCTTGTTCATGAAGTTGCATACTTCATCTTGGACGTCAAGTTTTTGTGTTGAAGCTTGATGGCGTGGAAGAAGGCTTGATCTTGGTTCCATTCTAGTGGTGACACTAGTAGTGGAAGCTGCCTTATGATGGTGTCGACGGAGGTCATTGGTGTGCCTTGCCAAAGGTTCATGTAGGTGGCACATCTGGTCATCCATATGACGCTCACGACGATGATCATTTGCCTTGGCACTCTTCTTATGATTGTGGTTCCTTCTTGAGGTAGACTTGTTAAGTTTGGCGAGCATGCTCATGTTCTTGGCGAAGTTGTCATCCATGCCCTTCTTGAACTTGTTGAGGGTGCTTTCCAACGTATCCATTTGATGGTGGATCTTGGCGCTCTCGCGGTTGAGACTTCATATTGGTCGATGCGAGTTGAGGAGCTTGTCGTTGTCGTTCTTGAAGTCGTCCATGCTTGAGGAGTCATTATTGTTGTAGTACTCCATATCACCCAAGCATGTTGCGCCACTACCAGTGTAGTGCTCCATGTTCTCCATTCTTGTGGAGTCATAGTAATAGTGGCTCATCATGGATTCTTCATAAATATCATCCTCGGTTCCGAAGTACCTAGATGTAACATCCCAGTTTAGCTAATCCTAATTAGGGCTTTGATTGTGCATTCATGAGCATCATCCCTTAAAATTGCATGCAAAGAGAAACAAAGTAAACACCCTAAAACCCTAATTGCCTCCTCCCTTTGAAAACATTCAAAAGGGTTTTATATCTTGAAAAGTAAAAATTCATATGAGTCCTCATCACAACACACCTTCTGTCTTGACCTTCTGTTGAATGAAGAGTGACCCTTCTATATCAAAAGTAGATCAACAGCTTCGTCGTCCGTATCCCTGTATCCCCGGAAGCTCTACTTAATCCATTTAGTAGAGGTTCATTTCCCGAAGTCTGTGGTTTTGTTCTTTCTATTGTAAGCTTTCTTTTTCAGAAGCTTAAACTCTTTCTGAAACTCCATGGTATCAATACTTATGAAGACCAACTATCTGTCACCTTGAAACCATCTCCTTTTGTTTCCTCCGCTACCTTGACGTGTTTCATGTTTGCCATCTCAGAGTTTTTTCTAAACACTCCTTCACGAGTTTACCATGAGATACTATGTGTGTTGTTAGTGTGTTTCCCTCTTATCATTAGAAGTGACCACATTTCTCTTCCTTCTTCCTACCTTTGGAATCTCGGGTCAAGATTCTTGTAAGGGGGATAGAGCTGTAACACTCCAGTTTTAGCTAATCCTAATTAGGTCTTTGATTGTGCATTCATGAGCATCATCCCTTAAAATTGCATGCAAAGAGAAACAAAGTAAACACCCTAAAACCCTAATTTCCTCCTCCCTTTGAAAACATTCAAAAGGGTTTTATATCTTGAAAAGTACGAAGTACTTGGACCCTAAATTGAATACAAGGGCCCTCGGTGTTTTACATATTTTATACACTCTCTGATATTTTTGAAATAGTCTAACACAATTTTGAAATGGATTTGCAAATTGAAAAAGAGAAACTGAATTAGAAAAATGTTTCTGCTAAAGAGAGCTAATAGCTAACCAGGCCGAAGCCCAACTAACTCCCTGCTTCCCTACCTCCCACGCGCAGCAGCATCAGCCCGTCCCGCTACCTTCGCTGCGGCCCATCTTGACCCCCACCATCCCAAACTTGGCCCAAGCCAGCTCGTACCCCTTCAGGCGTTCTTCTCTTTTCTTCTTATCTCCCTCTTGTTTTATAAACAAAGATGGCTTTATGCAAGATAACCCCACCAGCCATAAGTCTTGCGGAGTACACCCTACTCACCCTTGCTTTGTTGATACTTTTGTAGCAGAATAAGTGTTCCCCTGAAGACAAGTTTGGTACGACTTCGACACCAACGAGTAGCTTGGGGTTCCCGACTGGTAGCCTAGAATCTATGGGTTGGGACGTCATCGTTATGCTTTAGGTCTCTTAGGCCATTTGTTAACTTTGTTATACTTAATAGCATAATTTTCCTTTCATTGTTTGATGTTTGTGGTCAGTGACCTCTTCTTGTAATATTTTGGTTCTTTGCTCAGTTATGAGCTTGCTGTAATAATTTTTGTGTCGCAGGGTTACTGTTGTGTTACCAATTTCCCACTAGATATCCTTGAGCTCTAGGTTAAGCTTATGTCAGGCTAAGGTCTGGTATTTGATTAACCCTGATCCCGGGGATGTCACGGTTTTTGGTATCAGAGCAGTACCAACCGTAGGAAAACCTTGCTATTGGTCGATGTTGAGTCTAGTGCTTGTGAAAACTATTTCAAAGATGAAAAGTGTTTGCGAAAACTCTAGTATGCTTGTTTTTCTCCTTATCTAGTATCACTCTAACTCTAGGTCATCTCATCTTTTGTTGACTTTGAAAAGTTTTGCTATCTCGTCTCGTCCTTCAAAGCTTAGGTGCCTTCCAGGCATGTCGGTTCTCAACCAGTTGACCTAGTGTTGAGTTCTCTAGAGTTGTGTGTGTTGTGCGTTCCTTGTTCCCTTTTGCTCTATTTCGTCCGAGAGATTCCTTTCTATCGTGATCTCTCTGTCTTATGGGTCTATAATATTATATTGAAGGATCCATAGTATTCTGTTCTAGGCTTCGAGGTTTCCTTTTGTCTCATGTGCCTTCTTTTTAATTGTTGGGGTACTTCAGAAGTCATTTCTTCTCCTGGAAGCTACCTCGTGATTACTACCTTGTAGTGCATGTTGTGTCACTTAAGTAGTGGTTACTTCTTTCTCAGGTTTTAACCCTTGGACTTGAACCGAAGGTCCCGGAATGTGCTGGATTCTGTTGTTGAGAATCTTGTACATGAAGCTGATCTTTAACCCAAGATCCATTCCATTGTCCCCTGTTGTTAATGTTCACACATTACCTTAGGATGGCTAACTTCAAGTATAGCCTTCAAGCTTGTGGTTATTGTCGCTATTGATTGTGACAATTAAGGACTTCCCCTACCACTAGCTATGGCAGATGTTCTTTAATGGAACCAAATAGATCATGACAAGAGTACTCCTGGTGAGTCTCGCATATATACTCGTGACTCTGCCACACCCCTCCTTTCTATGCATCGGTTATCGAAAGATTGTTAATCTATGCATCCACATCTCGAGATTTTGTCCTGAGCATGTTCTTTCCCCTCGTTGTTTTCGACCTTTGTCTACTATTTGGTAGCCAAGTAGTATTGTGCACTAGTGTCTTCTGATGCAAGATACTCTTGTGGTCCATCATGACAAACCATTTTGGGATGTTAGGAGAAACAAACTCCGGTACCTCGTCATATCTAGGACCAGGTCAAAGTGTTGCAATCCGCAGATTAAGAGGCATGATTAGCTTCTGCCTGTTCCACCTTGCAGTATCACACCCTTTTATACTAAGAGGTCGTGTTCAGTTTCATGACCTTCTTAATGAAGTGATACTTCTACACATTTTTACCCACTCTTCCTTTGAGCTTTCGCACCCGAGAATGATGCGTGTGCGTAATAATGTGGCCATCTGAGATTCTTAGCAATCATTATTGCTTCAAACTCCGAGGACATTTGTGTCATCTTTAGCATGATTGGTTAACCCTATCACTAAGCAAAGGATGACAGTGCTACCAAGTCCGCTATTCAGGTACACTCTCCTCGGTCAAAGAGTTAGGCTTGTGCTAAAGCTCTGAGACTATGTCTTCTTGCCTTACCAAGCAAGTTTCCTCTCAAACCAAGTGACATATCAGTGGTTCGTGATATTCTAGATGTCTACTAGAAGTATCTCCATGTTGCCACATGACCGTGTAGTCAAGTTCTTGAGCAAGCAAGTTCCCTAAATTGCTTCTTCTCCAAGGATCCGTACTGGATACCCTTGAACTAGTTGGTTGAGCTTAAACAACAATTTGGAGAGTCGTATGACAAAAGTTTAATTCGACTTTGTTTCTTCTTAAAGGGATGTCTAGTTTCGTTCGTGCTGAAGAAAGATAGTATTCCCTTCATGGATATGTTATCTTCCCCCATCTTTGATTTGATTTGGGTTATCGTCAAATCAAACTCAGTTCCAAGGACTATCTTGATGATGTTGTCACTTGTGATGTTTCACTTGAGTACATCCTCATGTTCGTTGGTCTGACCAATGTTTTGCCTTGTTCATACAACATATGAGTCCATCTTCTTGGAGTATCTCGTTAAGTTTGTTGTTGAGCCCATCAATAGCATCCTTATCTTCTCCAAGCTAGACTAGATCCATATGGAACATTTGGTGTTAATGTTGGAAATCCTTTAAGAACTATCTTTGGGTCATCTCAAAGTATGTGTTCTGGATGTTAGATGTGACTCTCTCTGGTTCACGAGAAATTGTTGAAAGATGTCGTCGTGGATTTGAGTATAGTTATCTTTATTCCCCCTAAGGACACATGTGTGTTTCATTGCAAGTAGGTGCAGTTGTCCTCCGACAAGTTGCTAATACATAGTCTGGGAATCTAGCTCAGTCTATTGGAGCTTGACACTATAGTCCATGTGTTGAGAATCTAGTGACTTTAACTTTGTGGTAAATGTTGTAAACTTTCTATTCGGACATGCTGAGTTTGAAGTATCGTTCCACCTAACCAAATCTGAATCTCAAGAAGATATGATGGTTGGTGTTCCTCAAGGTTTTGACAGTGGTATCTTTCTAAATTCGGAAAGATTGATATAATGGTTGACACAACTAGTTGGAAGACCTACTCTCATATTCTCTTGAGTCGGCAAATAACAACCACTCTTCATGAGGCTTCTTCTATGATTTATAATAGGAGTTGTGCTTATGGTTTCCTTTGTATTCGAAGTCCGACCTTTACTTGATGTCTAGTTTTCCGAACATCAAGGAGAATATTTAAAGGAGTGTTGCTAAATGTCTCTTGGTCAATCCTCTGGACCCTCTATGTTGGCAAGCATCTTGTTATGCCAAGTATTCAGAGTTTGAGAATGAAGTTTCTTTTTCCTCGTGTCATCGGGAATCTTCTTATTTAATCATCTGGTGGTGTGAAGTGATATCACGATCGTAGGAAAAGATTTTGATAATCCTGGATGAATAAAGAGTTTCCTTCGTTTCTCGACCATGTTCAAAGAGCGACTATGATTTCGGTAATCAAAAGTTCTCTTGTTACATGTTTCTGGTGACTCCTATGAGTCCTCATCACAAAATACCTTTCTGTCTTGACCTTCTATTCAATGAAGAGTGACCCTTCTATATCAAAAGTAGATCAACAGCTTCGTCGGTCGTATCCCTGTATCCCTGGAAGCTCTACTTAAGCCATTTAGTAGAGGTTCATTTCCCAAAGTCTGTGGTTTTGTTCTTTCTGTTGTAAGCTTTCTTTTTCAGAAGCTTAAACTCTTCTGAAACTCTATAGTATCAATACTTATGAAGACCAACTATCTGTCACCTTGAAACCATCTCCTTTTGTTTCCTCCGCTACCTTGACGTGTTTCATGTTCGTCATCTCAGAGTTGTTTCTGAACACTCCTTCACGAGTTGACCATGAGATACTATGTATGTTGTTAGTATGTTTCCCTCTTATCATTAGAAATGACCATGTTTCTCTTCCTTCTTCCTACCTTTGGAATCTCGGGTCAAGATTCTTGAAAGGAGGATAGAGCTGTAACACTCCAGTTTTAGCTAATCCTAATTAGGGCTTTGATTGTGCATTCATGAGAATCATCCCTTAAAATTGCATGCAAAGAGAAACAAAGTAAACACCCTAAAACCTTAATTTCCTCCTCCCTTTGAAAACATTCAAAAGGGTTTTATATCTTGAAAAGTACAAAGTACTTGGAGCCCAAATTGAATACAAGGGCCCTGGGTGTTTTACATATTTTACACACTGATATTTTTGAAATAGTCTAACACAATTTTGAAATGGATTTGCAAATTAAAAAAGAGAAACTGAATTAGAAAAATGTTTCTGCTAAAAAAGAGAGCTAACAGCTAACCAGGCCGAAGCCCAGCTAACTCCCTGCTTCCCTACCGCCCACGTGTAGCAGCATCAGCCCGTCCCGCTACCTTCGCCACAGCCCATCTCGGCCCCCACCGGCCCAAACTTGGCCCAAGCCAGCCCGTACCCCTTCAGGCATTCTTCTCTTTTCTTCTTCCTCCCGACGCACACACCTGTGTGTCCCGTCACCGGATATCGATCTTCGCCGTGCAGTGATTCTCGTTGTTTCCCCTGGACAGACGGATAAGAACCGATGTGCTCCGCTCTCTCCCCATACCCATCTCGCACTCTCTCGCTTCCTCTAGCGATTTCCCCCTTCTGGCTGAAACCCTAGACGGACCCGCCACCAATCGCCATTGTTTGTCGTCGTCGGCGACGCTCCGGTGACCAAATCTGGGCGGCACCACCACCATTCAGCTCGCTTCAGCTAGCCGCGTCCAACACGCCCCTCCGTGCTTCCCGGCAATCTATGGATCGATGGATCCGAGCATCACCTGGGAGCCTCCCCGTTGATGACATCAGCATGATGTCATGCTGGTGCCATTATTCTTTTTGTTTTATTTAATTGATTTGTAAATTATTTTCTATAAATACAAAATACCTGATAGGTGGGTTCCGATTGCCAGGTTTTAATAATTTCCATAATCAATTTATAATAAGAATAAATATCTGACACGTGGGGCTAGTTAGATAAATATTTAATTTATCCTAAAATGTTTAATTGTTTTAAAAATGGATTAAAATTGGGAAAATCATAACTAAGTAGCAGAATGCCCGTGCGTTGCAACGAGTTCATATAGTGAAAAATCCTAAAACTGATACCACATAAACAACTTAGGTTTTGTATGATTTTTGCCATATTTTTATTATAAAAGTATAAGTTTAGAATGAATATGTTTGTTTGTTGCAATGGGAGATAAAAAAGATTGCATCAACCCAACAGTAAGTTGCGTGTCGAACCCTCATCCTTCCTATTGTGCACGTTGAGTTTTATGTTCTTCAGTGGGGTCGAACTGATGGATTTTGTTCAAGATTACAACATTTCTCTTCAAATCCAACTTTACATTTCTATTTTACATTTTTTGTTGAATAAATTTCTCCTGTCCTAAGGCAAAGAAATGCCAATTAATAGTAAATCCAGGCTTAGAGTTAACATATCGCACCCACCAACGAAGAAGTGAAGAACAAAATCAGGAGAACCGTGTTGGCCATGAGCAATTGGTGAGAGCAAAATAAAGTGTTTATAGCTTTATGCCATTTTGTCTGACTGATTTAGTAGTATAGCATTTAAGCCAGCATAGATACATGTACAATCGTACAAATCATAGCATTATAACTTCATGTTCTTGCCCATCCTTGACCTAGTTTAACTGAAAAGTAGTCGCAGGGTCCGCATCTCATGTCCTTGTACTTAGAGGCACATGTTCTTCATAGTTGGCAGACCTAGAGCAGTAAGTACGAGCTGCCCACGAAATTAAACTGCAGCGTACTGAGCAGAAACCACCATCCAGCCATGGCGAAAGGTTCTGCATGGCGAGCAGAACTCGCCTATCGGCCAAGCGCTCGAACGACACATGCTCGTGCTGCCAGAGAAGATGAATACTACCTCATGGGTGCGATGGGACAGAGCCGCCCAAACCTCTGTGCCTCGCCTCGCCAGTTTTTCTCCGCACGGGGACCCATGCCATCTAGAACTCCGTGGTGGACAAAATATTGACATATCAAATGGCCAAAGTTAGACATCTTGTCTACACATTTTCTTCTCAATGTATATTTTTGTGTTTTGTAGTGTGAAGATTCTTTTCCTCTCTTAATTAAAGAATTTCCAAAAATGAGGTAGTAATTTTGAAAATAAATGTATGATCCCTTCACCTCCTTAACCTTTGTTTTTACGCAGAAGTAACTTTCAATTTATCTCTATCTTGACTCTTTTTTGTGATTGCTAGTGTGGTGCCTATAGTTAAATTTTCCCTAGAACCTTTGATCTGTGAGGTTCTGTTATATCCTTACAACATGCATTATATCGCGCTCCAAAGTTGAATGAAAAAAAATAGAAACACTCTTAATGTTAAACAAAACTGTGGTCTGATATGTAAAGAAATCCCTATTGTTTTGAATATTATCTCATTATTACTTTCACTTCAATGGCTTACGTGTGTATTTTCTGAGTCAGCTTCATGGATGTCATACTATTTTTTCTTCAAAAAGATTTTATCAAATAGTTCTACTGTGTAGGTTGTTCCTAGAAATGCTTTAACGAACATCTAAACACACATGAATCTTGCACCGATATTACCTGGGTTCTTGAAAAAACACATATGGATGTCCTCTCTTTTCGAGCTTAATACAAAACGCGCAGATCTCCTGCAGGTACTCGGAAAAAAAATCTTGCACCGATATTACCTAAAGTTTACACTATAGATGATAATGTATTTTTTATCTGTTGGGTGTGTTGACGTCGTTGGAGCGTATTGGCTGCATTGATATGGAGGCTGGGGTCAGTCTGACATTCAAGCGGCCTGGGCTTGTATTGCTTGTCTGCTGGCCTGTTTGGCTGTTGCAGATGTATTTGTACCATGGAAATCAAATAGGAAAGTGGATTTGTATCAGTGCGTGCTTACGCTTGTATATGTGCGCTTCATCTTAATGGACAGAGTTTCCATTAATCGATCAGACAAAGAATCACATCTAGCTTGTATGTCTGCTTTATTTCAAGAGTTTATTCTGGCCATCTAGTACTTGCCGTGTATGCTAATGAATCGAATTAAACATTTGAGATATTTTGACTGTAGAATCCAGCTGTATACTCTCTTTTCGGAATTCCAAGAGCCACTATTGTTGTTTATAAGGAAATTTTAAATTGGAAAACTATTGATTATCAATCCTTAGCAGGTATGCACAACATTGTAAAACACACTCTCACTCAATTTGAAAGAACTTCAGTGTACAAACCTGATTGTCCACTTAATAGTTTGAAGTTGAACAGCTGCTCCAGATATGCTGACAGTGGGTGGACTGGGAATGACTCAACTGGGTTCTACATATCATATATATATAAATTTATAATTGTCTGAACTTGCTTTAAATATGGCCCTCACCTTTCTCTGATATGTACTATAGTGATCACATACCTGAAATAAAAGAGAAAAAAATCATATATTAACTTAGGTAATTAAATCCTGAGTGCTTCCTCTGCTAAAAAACGTGAAGGTACTCCAGCTGAAAACTCACCTTCTCATTCGTCTCACATATTCAACTGCCTCAAGCCCAAAACGGCTAGGCAAATAATTATAAACACAAGCAAATTTTCTGAACTGCAACCAACATAAATCTAGATTCATGCCAATCTTCGGTGGTCCCGCAGCAGCCTCCGAGCTTTCTGATCAGTACAACACAGGGAAAAATTCACAGCACAACTATGTCTAAGTGTTCGACTTGTTGCTTCGGCATCGGCCAAGCTGAGAAGATGGGGCATCAGAATAATGATTTGCTAAATTTTTGTATATGTGGAGAGGAACATATGCAAACACGCACACGTGAAGAAAGTGAATTTCCAGCACAAACAGAGAACCGAGGACCCGGCCGTCTTGCTCTAGTAGAACCCGCCACCGCCGCCGCCACCACTCCCTGTACTCTATTTCTGCAGGCCCAGCATCGCGGCGACGTGCTGATTTTGCTGCTGCTGCCGCTGCAGGCCCAGCGCTGTCAACATCGCCGCCTGGAAGGCCGCGCGACCAGCATGCCCGAACATCTGCCGCCGCACCTCCTCCTCCTCTTCCTCCCACCGTCGCGGCCTCCGCTCCTGGTGCATGAGCAGCAGTTCCCGCATCGCCCTGATCCAGCCCCCTCCTCCGGGCACGCCATCCTGCTCCTCCATCCCAGCCGCACCGCATCTCCCATGAGAGAGGAGGGGGAGCGGAAGAGAGAGAGAGAGAGGAGTTTGGGGTGGGGGGAGGTAGCTTCCCACGGGGGCATGGGGTTTAGGGCGACGGGCTTTCGGTTCCACCAGTCGGGGAGGGCGGCGGCTGTAAAGGCCGGAGATCAAGGGGTGGCGGCGGTGAGGTGTTCTGATCGTGAGGAAGGGTATCGGCGAGCCGGATATCCTCCAATAGGGTCATTTGAGGGGGCGGCGGCCCAGGGACTTTTCCATGGCGGCGGCGGCGTAGTAGGTAGGCCGGAGGTGGCGAGCAGGGCTGGCCGAGGGGAGCCATGGAGGAGAGGAAAAGGACGATTTGTGCAGTTCTTTTGACATAGTAGTGGCATAGGCAGGTAATTATTTAGGTGGCGGAGGGGTAATTTCGGAAAACAAATTGTCGGACGGAAATTCAGCGGACGAATCTACCTATAGAGTTTTTTTTAAAGTATACTAGCTGAATGACCGTGTGTTGTCACGGGATTTAAATTTCACTTGTCTTAGCACATGTGATGCTAAGTTTCAGTTTCCTTTCAATAACATTGCTTTGACGCTTATGTTTCCTTGTTTTTTAACATAATAAATAATAGTAGGCACGCCCGTGCATTTAAACGAGAGAAAAAATAAAGAGCGCCTCCCTCCTAGTCTAGTACTTCCCTTGTCTCTCTTCCCACCATGCATCGAGGGTTTGCCGCGACTCAAGACATTTCTCCCCCTCTTCCCCCTCTCTTCTCCCTAGCCCCTGCCCCCTTGAGAATCTTCCAGAAAGTCCCGGGCTGATCCCGAGCCCTCTCCGGTGGCGATGCCGGTCAGAGGAAGCGGAAGAGAGGCGCTGGTGTAGTCAGTATATCTAGAGTTTGTAGTGGTAGGTTGTGTGTGGGCTTTATGCCCGGTAGTTGGTGCATCTCGCCAGGTCTTGCGGCCCGGATCTTGGCAGTTGTAGGGTGGCTTCTCCTCTGGTTGTTCCTGCAGTAGTCGAAGTTGGCAGCGGTGAGGGGGACTACCGGTGCCATGAATAAATATGTGGCTGGGGGCCTCTTCAAGGTGCAGTGGTGGAGTATGTCCCTATTCTTCCCGGCCGACCGTGGAGGCGAGGAGGAAGGACGACGAGATGCTCTGTGCGGTGTGGCTCCGCCGCTCCTGGCCAGCCGTGGCGGCGAGGGGGAGTGGCAAGACACTGGGCGTGACCGCTTCTAGAAGAAGGCCATGCCCTCCTGTGGTGGGGGTGGGTTCGGTGGTGCTCTTTTTGTTCAACTGGGATGTGGATCCCCTATCTCGATCAAGTCATCGTGGTGGTGATGCGACCGAGCCTGGGAACCCTCATCTCTAGCTGGCTTCCAAAGCTCCAAGGGAAGGAGCGAGGTGTGTTCCACTACATCTCGCTGAAGCTACTTTCTACCTGGATCTTCCTCAATGATGTCGAGGTTGTGCGACCGTTGTCCATGGCTAGAAGGGCCTTTTATGCGCTCAGACGAAGCTAAGCTTCTTCTTCCGCGAGTGGTGGAAGCGTGACCCGCGTATGGCCTACATAGCCTGCGTCACCCCAAGTGGCCAGTTCCTCGGCGTCGGCGGCTCTCAGTTGCGGTGGAGGAGGGCGAGGACCTGATTGCGTTTTCCTTTTATTTCTAGGGCCCTCTTTGCATCTTTAACACCTTTTTCTGCTGATCCCCCTTCTTCTAGGGGCTTTGGTGTAATTGTTCCCACCACTTAGATAATATAAGCAGCTTCTAGGGTCTTCGTGCCGTTTTCCCTTTCAAAAAAAATCGAGAGTTTGCCGCAACCCTCCCTGGATCTTGCATGTCGCCGTCTCCACGATCTCCTTCCACGCTTGCTTGTCGTAGTTGTATGTAAAATTAAGAAACTTTCAATATTGCGATGTTCCTACTCTTTAGAAATAGTTTTTACCTTTTGGTGGACTTAAATTTTCTTTCATCATCACACATTTCTCACGTACTATGAACGAAAAATGTAATAACACATGTGTTTCTTTTTGTTAAAAATCTACATTTTAGAGGAGCTAATAATAAAAATGTATCAATTGCTCATTTATGCTCCACTTAGGAATATGGACAAATTATTTTAGAAAGATTTCAGGAACTAAATCAAATTCAGTTAGTGTCATCTGGTTTAGTCCGTAATAAAAATACCCAGGACAGATGGAGCTATTCTTGGGGACCAGTTTACACATGAAGGTAGTTTTAAAAACCCTCCTTATCTGATCTGGAAGTCAAAGCTTTCGCGAAAACCAAAATCAAATTCAGTTAGTGTCATCTGGTTTAGTCCGTAATAAAAATACCTAGGACAGATGGAGCTATTCTTGGGGACCAGTTTACACATGAATGTAGTTTTAAAAACCCTCCTTATCTGATCTGGAAGTCAAAGCTTTCGCGAAAACCCAAAGTGTTTGCTTGGTTTTTAATATCCGATAGATTCAACAATCAATCATGCTAAAGAGAAGGCATTTTAGTACTCCCTTAGTCTCAAAATAGACGTCTCAATTTTTTCTAAATTTAGATGTATCTAATACTAAATAGTGTCTAAATACATCTAAATTTAGAAAAATTCACATCTATTTTAAGACGAAGGAGTACTTTAAATGACCTCGATTGTCCTATAAAATTCTGGTGTGGAGGAAACAGTCGAAAATCGTTTCTTCAGTTGCTGATCCAAACCAGCCGAGTCATCCTGCTGAATGTGACATCACGCCGCATGATGTTAGCAGTCATCAATTAATTAGTAAAAAGTATCTACAGAAGTAAAGCCTAAATCAGAGAATTGTTTCAACACACATAAGCCGCATGAATCAGAACCAAAAAATCCATTCAGAGCAACATCGCATCCATGGCACACAGGACATTGAAATCCAGCAGCAGCCAAGATAATACGATATCAATAGACTCGAATCAATGTCACATGACAGCACCTTCTATAATTTCAGATAGTCCAGAACTCCACCATGATAGTCAAAACCACCGAGGTCAAGTACAATGCCTAGAGTAAGATAATTTTATTGGAAACATAATTTTTTTGACGGTCTAGAGAATCATTTGCACAAAAAATCAACAATATTTCGGATCTGGAGCATCAAGTACTCAAGAAATGCATAAAATATAGAACGAAGAGGCGATTCAGATCAAACAATTGTTTCCAAGAAAACCAAGTAACTGGACAGATCCGGCCCCCACGTCCTCAAAATCCAGGCCCTATATGCGCCCTGCAGCCGCCGGTGCTTCATGCTCGGCAGCCCCGTCCAAGCAGAGGAGTACCAAGAGACGCCCAGGAGCGGAGATACGGCGTGGACTCACCAAGGCCAGCCTGATGTGACGCCCGTCGACCTTGAATCTCTCACCGATCGAGAGACGCGAGAGGGAGAAGATACAACATGGCCTCAGCAGCATGGCATGGCGTCACGAGGTGGAGCCGTGGACGCGTCGGTGCTCGAGATTGACCTAGAGGAGCGGGGGAGGGGGCCGACAGCCATGGCGAGGTGGATCCGGTGGAGCGAGCGGAGCGAGAGAGAGGAAGGAACCGGTCAGTTTTCAGTTTTGACTTTACGGTGGCAGTGTTAGTAATATCTTCTAACAGCAAGGGGCAAAATTATCCAAATAGGCAGACGGAAATTCTTCCGGCGACGAACGTAATTTTAGCGCGGGCGTTTCAACTGCTTGAGGAGACGATTTAAGGAATAATGAACCGAACCGAACTGAACCGTCCAGTTTTACTTAGCGGTGGCTGTGCATGTAAATACCCCGAAGTCATAGGGGTAAAATTGTCAAAAATAAGCGGACGGAAAATTTTGACTGACCAACCTACCACAGCTAAAATTACTAGCATAATACCCGTGCGTTGCTACGGGTTATTTTAAAAAATATGTTAGGCCAACCATATAAAACTTTATCATTGCAAACTATTTTTTTCTTGATGGGACAAATATACGGTGTTGAAGACAAACAAATTCATCTCCTTCGTCGACCCCGTACCCTCATCGTTTCTCTAGATGGCTCTGTCCTTGGTGATGCTTGCGACTGGTGTGCTCTTGGGACTCTCGAAAAGGGAGCGGGCTCAAGTTAATATGGCTCTGTGCTTTGCGACGCTTTCTCTAGATGTATTTTTTTAATGTGGCCACGTACACAATTGTTCGGGATGTAATTGAGTCATAATTGTTTTTGTTCTCTCTTTGCGTTTTCGAGATACAATGCCTGTTTGTACATTACATTTCTAGAGAACTATTACTCTCCTAGAATAGATGTCTTAGATTTTTTTAATTTTAGATGAATCTATATACTAATTAGTGTATATATTCATTTAAATTTTGATAAATGTAAGACATCTATTTTAAGACGGAGGGAGTATATATTTCTACCTATACATCCTTTCTTAGTTTTTTTTGACATATCAACAGTTTTTTAGGTGAGTATTCCTATGTAGACCCAACACATATTTTTGCCAGCTCATTCGTCATGTTGGTTCCACATGGCCGGTAAAAGTTGTGGGTCAGACATTTTGCTATCCTAGCCAGCTGAAATAAATAAGCCGAGTCCAGGGACGCAGGGCCCTGTCATGGAGCACCGCATCGAGCAGGGGAAAGGAAATTCCCAAATTGCATCATCTCTTGGTGAATCGCTGGCCGGAATCCTCTGTCTCTGACGCCAAGGTTAGTGGACATTTGAGATCTATAAGAATAGCCAACCTCTCTTCATCCCCATTGCTGCAAACCCAGCCCCTCCACCAACGTCCTTATCAGCAAGTACAACCAACATTGGTATTCGCTCCATATTTCTTTCAAAAAGAAAGGAACTTGCATAATATATAGTTTTGGTAATATAACCAAATAGATATAAGACTTACAGGAAAACAAAATATAAATATTGATCAAAACAGTTAGAATCATCCTGCATATCCATATCATCTAACAATCTTTTTTTTACCAGATATCATCTCTGAAAAATATAACAAAATACAACATGTCCTAAACTCTGAAGAATTGCTAAATTTTTTTTTTGGCCAACGCCATGATAAAAAGATTGCTGAATGTGAATACTAACCTTCGGTGGTGGCCTGCCTTTGCTGTCTCCATGGCTATTGCTGAGTTCTCCATGTCTGCTTAGCCCGCGCTTTAGCCACCAAGAACCTGACAACCATCAAGAGCAAGCACATACTGCAATTAGTTTTCAGTTCTCCGTAGCTAGCTGAACTGCTAAAGAGAAGGAGAAATTCATCTATCACAGATGTTGGCCTGCTGCTTTTTGTACACGACGGCGGCGAGCCCCAACACCTACGTGAGGACGTGCCCGCCACCAGGCTCGCCTTCTTCCCGCAGTTTATCATGTCCACCACCTGCTGCGCTGGTCCTCCACGCCGGTCGCGAAGGACGCGTCCTCTCTGTCTCCTTCTATGGAAATCACCTCTGCCGCCAGCAACAATCCGCGGCCACCCCAGAACTATTCCTCGCGGTGAGGAACTCACCGCCTCAGTCCGCATAGATTCGCGGCGAAGACCAGACGGATTCCCGAAGACCGACCTGCCGCCTGCCACCTGCCACCTTGTGTCGTGTCCCTGATCAGAGGTGGGTGCAGAGTAAAAAAGAACGGAAGATCCATCCAGCGACGGGCGAGATCCCAACGGGAGCTTCGTCCGTCGGCGGCTCGATATCCCGATCCTTCGGCGACGGGGACTCAGGGGCCAGCGGCGGCGTGTGCGAGCGCGGAGCAGAGTTTCAACGGAAAACGGAGATGGCCCCCGTCGGCGGCACTACGCTGGCAGAGCGGCTGCCGGTGACGGCGCACGACGCCGTGGTGGTATAGGAGAAGGCCCGCGAGGTCGAGCAGGTTGGAGGGGACCAGAGGGCTGCCGGAGGCGATACTGGAGGGAGGAGGGGCGCTAGCGGAGAGGATGCGATGGCGGCAGTGGCGGAGGGCGCGGCGCGGTCGTCTCGGGAAGGAGAAGATTTTTTTCTTCATTGATTCGTTGACTCACCAGATAAACTTAGCGGTGGCACGTCATGTAAATACCTATAACTGCCATGGGCAAATTCGTCCAACAACGGTTATAAAATAATTAATGTAGAGAAATAAGCCAACACTTATAAAAATGCAATGCTCTTATATTTTCAAATGTTTTTCTTTGAACGGAGAGAAATATTCTACAGTTAAAGAAAAAAAGATGGAACCGCTCTCACGACCGGCTCACCCCTGCAGGCGACCGGTCGTGCCGCCACCTGTCCTAGCTCGAGCCCCTCTTCACCTCCTCCCTCTCGCCGTCATCAGCAGTCGGCGTCGGGCAAGCCTCGGGTGGCGCTGGAGGCGGAGGCCCCGAGTCTTTACCCCCCGGGGCGATGGGGGGTGTCCCCAGGCAGCGACGGACCGGCGTGGCAGCGGAGCTCCAGGCGTTGCCGAGGGTGGTGCAGGACGCACAAGTGTTGCTGTAGGCGGCAAGGAAAAAATATGGACTAACAATATAAAAAGTAATACATCAGTATTATGGTTACATGGTTTCCAAGACGCATGAGACGTCACATATCAAAGCCATGACACCATGACCACTGGAGGTTTTCAAAAAAAAAATGAAAAAAGAGGATCGAGTGGATTCAAACGTATTTCCTTGACCATGACCAATATATGAACAACCGGTGTGTGTGACATGTCTACATGCAACCAATAGGTTTTGGTTGTGAAAACATGGACACCCTTATCATGTAGTTCCGTCTCCTTTCGGTATCCTTTATCGTCGAATCGCCTTCATAGTACCACACATTATCTCTTTAAAAGTAAACACCTACAACGATTTTGTTGTTGTAAGTGTAACTCAATTTAATGGAATTTCTTACAGTTGCAGTTTTCTCGGATTTTAGGCTGTTTTCAATAAAGTTGGCTAGTTTATTGTGTAAGTAACTAAGCACTGAAGTACGTACCAAGAAAAATACAATACGACCAGGAAGATAGCCGCTGATATTGTTTACTTGGAACAAGGTGACAAAAAATTCAGAAATTGAAAGAAGTACTAAACAAATTTGGCATGACAACTTCCAAAGCTCCAAGGGAAGGAGCGAGGTGTGTTCCACTACATCTCGCTGAAGCTACTTTCTACCTGGATCTTCCTCAATGATGTCGAGGTTGTGCGGCCGTTGTCCATGGCTAGAAGGGCCTTTTATGCGCTCAGACGAAGCTAAGCTTCTTCTTCCGCGAGTGGTGGAAGCGTGACCCGCGTATGGCCTACATAGCCTGCGTCACCCCAAGTGGCCAGTTCCTCGGCGTCGGCGGCTCTCAGTTGCGGTGGAGGAGGGCGAGGACCTGATTGCGTTTTCCTTTTATTTCTAGGGCCCTCTTTGCATCTTTAACACCTTTTTCTGCTGATCCCCCTTCTTCTAGGGGCTTTGGTGTAATTGTTCCCACCACTTAGATAATATAAGCAGCTTCTAGGGTCTTCGTGCCGTTTTCCCTTTCAAAAAAAATCGAGAGTTTGCCGCGCAACCCTCCCCTGGATCTTGCATGTCGCCGTCTCCCACGTATCTCCTTCCACGCTTGCTTGTCGTAGTTGTATGTGTAAAATTAAGAAACTTTCAATATTGCGATGTTCCTACTCTTTAGAAATAGTTTTTTACCTTTTGGTGGACTTAAATTTTCTTCTATCATCACACATTTCTCACGTACTATGAACGAAAAATGTGTCGACACATGTGTTTCTTTTTGTTAAAAATCTACATTTTAGAGGAGCTAATAATAAAAATGTATCAATTGCTCATTTATGCTCCACTTAGGAATATGGACAAATTATTTTAGAAAGATTTCAGGAACTAAATCAAATTCAGTTAGTGTCATCTGGTTTAGTCCGTAATAAAAATACCCAGGACAGATGGAGCTATTCTTGGGGACCAGTTTACACATGAAGGTAGTTTTAAAAACCCTCCTTATCTGATCTGGAAGTCAAAGCTTTCGCGAAAACCCAAAATCAAATTCAGTTAGTGTCATCTGGTTTAGTCCGTAATAAAAATACCTAGGACAGATGGAGCTATTCTTGGGGACCAGTTTACACATGAATGTAGTTTTAAAAACCCTCCTTATCTGATCTGGAAGTCAAAGCTTTCGCGAAAACCCAAAGTGTTTGCTTGGTTTTTAATATCCGATAGATTCAACAATCAATCATGCTAAAGAGAAGGCATTTTAGTACTCCCTTAGTCTCAAAATAGACGTCTCAATTTTTTCTAAATTTAGATGTATCTAATACTAAATAGTGTCTAAATACATCTAAATTTAGAAAAAAATTCGACATCTATTTTAAGACGAAGGGAGTACTTTAAAATGACCTCAGTTGTCCTATAAAATTCTGGTGTGGAGGAAACAGTCGAAAATCGTTTCTTCAGTTGCTGATCCAAACCAGCCGAGTCATCCTGCTGAATGTGACATCACGCCGCATGATGTTAGCAGTCATCAATTAATTAGTAAAAAGTATCTACAGAAGTAAAGCCTAAATCAGAGAATTGTTTCAACACACATAAGCCGCATGAATCAGAACCAAAAAATCCATTCAGAGCAACATCGCATCCATGGCACACAGGACATTGAAATCCAGCAGCAGCCAAGATAATACGATATCAATAGACTCGAATCAATGTCACATGACAGCACCTTCTATAATTTCAGATAGTCCAGAACTCCACCATGATAGTCAAAACCACCGAGGTCAAGTACAATGCCTAGAGTAAGATAATTTTATTGGAAACATAATTTTTTTGACGGTCTAGAGAATCATTTGCACAAAAAATCAACAATATTTCGGATCTGGAGCATCAAGTACTCAAGAAATGCATAAAATATAGAACGAAGAGGCGATTCAGATCAAACAATTGTTTCCAAGAAAACCAAGTAACTGGACAGATCCGGCCCCCACGTCCTCAAAATCCTGGCCCTATATGCGCCCTGCAGCCGCCGGTGCTTCATGCTCGGCAGCCCCGTCCAAGCAGAGGAGTACCAAGAGACGCCCAGGAGCGGAGATACGGCGTGGACTCACCTGCGGCCAGCCCAGATGTGACGCCCCCGTCGACCTTGAATCTCTCACCGATCGAGAGACGCGAGAGGGAGAAGATACAACATGGCCTCAGCAGCATGGCATGGCGTCACGAGGTGGAGCCGTGGACGCGTCGGTGCTCGAGATTGACCTAGAGGAGCGGGGGAGGGGGCCGACAGCCATGGCGAGGTGGATCCGATGGAGCGAGCGGAGCGAGAGAGAGGAAGGAACCGGTCAGTTTTCAGTTTTGACTTTACGGTGGCAGTGTTAGTAATATCTTCTAACAGCAAGGGGCAAAATTATCCAAATAGGCAGACGGAAATTCTTCCGGCGACGAACGTAATTTTAGCGCGGGCGTTTCAACTGCTTGAGGAGACGACGAAGGAATAACAGAACCGAACTGAACCGTCCAGTTTTACTTAGCGGTGGCTGTGCATGTAAATACCCCGAAGTCATAGGGGTAAAATTGTCAAAAATAAGCGGACGGAAAATTTTGACTGACCAACCTACCACAGCTAAAATTATAGTATAGATAGATAGATAGATAGACTAGCTAAATGCCCGTGCGTTACTACGGTCTGAGAAATAAATATATATATTAATGTAATAATGTATAAATGCATTGTTCATTAAACTAATGTCTCATATCACACCAGTATCCACGATCATCTCAGTTGGTGGTAAAAGACACCGACTTAAATCTTCATAGGGCTATAAAGATAGCATGATTATTGCGCAAAGAAAAAAAGGTAGCAGGATCGTGTTCAGTATGAATGTAGCGTATCTAGAATGTTTTTTTCTATAGCTTGACGTACAATAATAATTTCTATTATCTTCCTGCAAAAAAACCTATTTTTTCTTTATATTTATACTGATCAGCTAACCCAATATCCAAGACCAATTGTTTAAGAGAATCTATGCGGATGTGGTAGAAAGTACATCATATGATTCAGTTGCGTTGACAGTAAAGAACAACATCCTGGTGACCCTGGCAGGAGCCTCCGGATCAAAACATGAGAACAATCACACATGTGCAAAGATCATCCATGAAAGGTCAAGTCAAAAGAAGCATACATATTTGAAATGACAAATCAGGAGGTCTAGTGTCTGGTGCTTAGCGGCTCACTGCTCGGTAGCCTAGATAACAAATCACTGACTCTAGGTAGGAGAGCCGATTCTCGAGGATTTTCGTAGATGTTATACACAACACAAATCTAGACACAACAATGTTTTATAGGAGTTCCGGGAATCTAAAAGTCTGACTATCAACCATGAAAACCCTGACGGTAGGTGACGTCTCGTGTAGATTATCCGGGTTGGGTAACCACACGAGAGATGCAATACATTTCTTTCGGTAGCATAAATGAAAAGCTATTGTGACTTACTCATTAACGGCTCATGAAACATACACAGAAATGAAGAACGGCCATCCAAAGTCTACAATTTTAGTCATATTGTTTCCCCTAAGGTTTTCAGTATACAATATATATACCTCTACACACATCGAATATTCAGCTGCATATCAAGTATGCTTATATGTAGCCACGTGAACATGCCAAACGCGTCTTCTGTCGACTGACAGATCCAATCGGCTGCTCTAGAAAATACTACGTACTCCATCACTTGAAATAAAGCTCTCACCTACAATATGCTACATAATATGCTAGAAATAATTGAAATAGTAAGCAGTGAAAAACAAGAAGCCTGTAGATCTGTCAACAAACATGTGGCTAGGCATGGCAGTCGAAAAACTTCAGAGTTTCATAGATGAAATGAGTTCAGAAACAGTCTTCAAGACAAAATCAACAATAGAGGCACCAACCCAAGAGTACAGCGTAAGTCTATGCTACATGAATCGACGAAAAGTAATGGAACACTGACCGCCATTCATGAATCGAATCGAATGTGGCTCACTGGAGATACCAAATCCACGACGAGGAGTCCGAGGCGGGCCCTTGCGGCAGACAGCGGTTGATTTCGTCAGGGTGTCTAGGAAAGACATCAAGTTAAACCATTGTTCCATCTAGATTCAGCAAGAACTTTTCACCATATCGAGCTACCTAGACTTAAGCCCAGCTATTGGACATGCATTTGCAGATAAACAATTCTAGTTTTTTGATGGATTGTGAGCATGTTTCAGTTCACTGTAGAAAATTTAAAATTTGTATTGCAGCAGAACCTTAAGTCTTGAGATTATATGCGGGATTCGTATTGATGTCGATTGTGTACCTGCTGCATCCTATTGTCTGTGAAGATCAGCATCAGTCATAATATTTGCACTTCTGTAAGAACCAAACCCAGAAATAAGCCAATCAATACCAACTCATTCCAAGCACACAGCCGGGAAAGCAAGAAACGTTGCTAGCAAAGCCAATCAGAACAGCCACATCAAAGACAGTGCCAAGGAGAATAGCTTACAAATCGTGTGATCTCTGATCCGAAAGCCCACTTGATCTAAGAATTTTAAGGAAGACGTAAACATACAGATAGGAGGGCCTGTCTGGCTCAGAATCATGCGTCCCTTCATCTTTTGACCTGGAGATGGTCGACCATAGTTTAGACAGTAAAGCAAAAATGCATCTGTTCAGATTTAAGAGAGGACATGACGTTGGAGAGCAAATTCCAATGTGACAAATTATTCAGGGGATATTTCAGGGTGACAAATAAATGTGAGCATGCGACCAGAAAGATTATAAAAATAGAAGATGTGTGTGTTCATTCAGTGAAATTAAAATTAAGAGTAAGAGATGAGACTATGTGTAGCCGTGATGTCCGCTTCCTCCAAGCTTCAGCGAGTAGCACACATAATGGAATAAATCCAATCAAATCAGGTGGGATTAAGGCAGTTGCACCCAGAATCCAATCAATCTGGTGGATCACTGAGGATGAGCTAGGGCTGGATGCGGTTGTCAAGTCCGAGTATGGGCACAGGCTGCTGGGGAGGAGGTCGTCAGGCGAGAGCTTTAGGACGTCGTTTGGCGACATCTTGCATAGTTCTCCGCCATGTCGGCCTCACCCCGACGACCTCTCCTCGACGGTTCCAGCCTCCATCACCTCGGTGCAGTGGCTCTGCTCCGCGACCCCGACCCTCGGCGGCGGCGGAACACTATGATGGAAAGGAATAGACCGAAAGGCCTCTCCCCTCTACTCCTCCCCTCGGTCTTTCTCTCCCAGCCAAGAAAGGGAAATGATATAGATGCCTCTCGAACGTGGGGGTGAAGGGGGAGGGGGAGAGGACGGCGGTGTTGTAGAGGATGGGAGGGAGGCCACCGGCGGGGGCGGCGGAGAGCTCGGGATGGCCGATTTGGGGATATTTTCCTTATCCACGGGAACAAACAGTTAGGTTTGACTTGGCGAGGCCGTGTCATTCCTGCTCCGCCCAAGCTCGAGTGCTGCCCGACTTCACCCTGTCCTCGAGGTCGACTACCGGCGCCCATCTAGTCGCCACCGACAGTTGTTCTCGAACCCACCACCGCCATGAGAGGAGGGTGTCGGGGATGGAGACGAGGGCGTGAGGGAGATGCGGGGGAGGGCAAGCAGCGACCAGAGGGATAAGGACAAAGGGGGGCAGAGCTGTACCAGGGGGATATCGGCGCTGGCAAAGCTGAGCAGCGAGAGGGAGGGATGCGGCTCCGGTGGCCGGAGATCGATGGGGAGGAGGGTGGCACAGTAGCGGAGGCGGAGGAAGGGGAACGACACAGAGCCGAGATCGGTACCGAACATGGCGGAGGGATCGGACACCGAACATGCCGTTCAATTCTTCACTCGACGGTGACAGATCTTGTATTTTCTTTGAACAGTTAGGGACAAAACCGTAATTTAACGGCAGACGGATTTTCCAGAACGACGAACATACCGTAAATTAGTAGATAGATAGATAGATAGATAGATAGACAGATAGATAGATACTAGCAGAAAAGCCCGTGCGCTGCACCGGGAATAAAAGCGACCGGGAGCACGCGTGACCGGCAAATAGCGTGCGGCCGATCGACTTATGCGTGAATTCCCTGGCCACATGTACCGTTCCGTGAGCCTTCCGGCATATGCGTATCGACCATCATGGAGCAACACACCACGACGCCATACTCATCCGCGCTCCCTTCAATGTTCATGAGCACGAACGGTTGTGCTCGTGAAGCGTCGAAGAAGCAGACGATTCGGCGGCAGTGGAAAAGGATCGGGAGCACGAGTGACCAACAAATAACGTGCCGCCGATCGACAAACACAACGAGAAGCAAAATTAATCTACCTACTCTAGCAAAACAAATTAATGTACTAAAAGTCAATCCCGTGTATGACACAACTTCACGAATCTAAAGACCGTTCCACAAGTACTGTGATGTGACGTGTGCGTGCAATGTTACATGCATTAGGTGGGGAGAGTGAGCGGTGGGGGAGACACACCTGGCGGCGCGCGTTTGTTGACTATGAAATGTTTGGACATGTTTACCGTCCCAAAACGGGAGCTAGATTTCATGTTGCAGACTTTTAACTGAATGGACCCGTGAACTGATAGCCCTGATTTTCTGTATAGAACGCGTCCAAACTCCAAAGTCAGAACCTATGGTTAAAAAAAGGTGAACGCGGGATAAGCTAGCTAGCTTGGTAAGATTAAAAAATGACAATGTTGATTTCGGTTCCAAGTCAAACACGGCAAGATTAGCAGTTCTGAATTTAGAAAACAAGCTAACAACAGAACAAAAGCTAACAACTACACTTGAAACTGTTGAGAATTGCCGGGATGGATACCTAACAGCTAGCAGTGGTCGATCTCAGTAGATTCAATATAACAACGTGTAGAAGCAGACCAACTTATGAAGGTAAGAAGTAATTACTGTTTCTCCTAGCGTCATCTGTGGATGTAGAGTTCCAGTCAGCAGAACGTTGAGACAACGACATCAATGTCGAGCTGGAGCAGATCATCGGGCGTGAAAATGTTGAGCTGGAGCAGATCTTTGCGCAGGCCATATGGTTAAGGATGAGCATACGTGCAACGCTGGTCAAGCTCGGCGCTAATCGACTTCTCGTTTTTTGTCGAAGCTGACACGGCTCTCTGAAATCTGATCAGTCAGAATTTTGGCGGCAACTGGCAATGTTTCAGAGAACGCGTCTGCAGGCGTGAAGCTCTTGCAGCCGACGATGCCCTTGGCTGATCGTGTCACTACCAGCGCCGGTCTAGGAAGGCCAGACCAATGTACTCTGCCAGCACCGGCCTGGAATCGTACGGCCGCAGCCGTGTTGTCCTCGGCTAATTTCTGGCACTTGGACGCCAGCGAGCTCGAGTGGGATGCGGACACGGTGGATTGCTGGCGGGAGGCAGCCATCATCGGCTCTATATCCGCCGCCTTCTCCTGTTCATTGCCGCCGCGTCCAGAGCTGGACTGGAGACCTAATTAATCCAAGTTCTCTCCAGATGCGATGCGATCGACGAGCTGATCAGGACGGCGGATCGAGCACATATATACAGATGGAGTCCAATCCCTATCTAGCTCATTGTTTTTGTTCGGATCAGATGGAGTCCAATCCCAAGCTAGCTCGTTGTTTTGGTTCAGATCATCCGGTGCTCCTCCCCTCCCCTGCTTAGAACCCGAGCTTGGTTCGGCGCCAGACTGCCCAGAGGGACTGCCCAGAGAGAGCACGTCGCCCAGGAGATCCCGCGACAGGCCTGACCATGTGAATCGGCGGCATGGAGGTTTCGCCGACGCCCCCGTCAGTTGATATCTCGATCTATCCATCTGGACAAGTTTTGTTTTTGAGTTTCGGAGGTTTCGCCGACAGCCGCATAGCACTGCTTCGTCGATATCTTGATCTCTCAGGGAGTCAGGGTCGACAGGGGATTTTAAAGGTGTGGAGCCTCCGTGTCGTACATGTATATCTAAGATCGGGATGATCGAGGTCGTTTGTGGTACGAATGGAAACTCCGGCCGTGGCCTAAACGACAACGCAGATGGAAATATCTAGAGATCGTTAGGGACTCCATATTGGCTCAGGAATTAAAAATCGTACTTTTGTTTGACTTAGAGGTGGCGTTAGCGGTAATATTTAGTTTGGTGGAAGGGCAATTCAGTCTAAAAAAATATTGGACCGGAAGAAACAATCTGTCTTTTATTATTAGGTACTAGCATAATGCCCGTGCGTTGCTACGGGCTATAAAACAATGATATTATGTTATTGTTTGTCGTATGAGATAAAACCGATCAAACTATCCATCGCAAGAACTAAGAGCACCTCCACCCCTCTTCTCCTCAGCGTTCCATGTTGTTTTACCACATATGTTTTTGTATGGATCTGAGAAGGACTGACACATCATGTTTTACCATGACATGTTTCTGATGAGAGGCTCTGATTATGTATAGCTTTTCTTACGCCGCTCGACCGATCGTATAGCAAGGTGTTCGTCTTGGCGAGCCCTGCCTCGGCGAGAAAGGCGGCGACCTTCTTATAGTAGTCGCACTTCAGGTAGATGGCGTTGCCGAGCTCATTGCGTTGTAGTCCCTACAATGACCATATCTAGCTGAATGACCGAAATGCTTATGTGTTGCCATCAACATTTATTTTTTTGTATCATCACAAATTTCTCACATACGTGGATTCTTCTTTGACAATTCCTATAAAATCACCAATAAAACATGATAGCAATCGGTACTTTGCAAGTTTAGTTAACTTTCAGATAATAGTTTTCAAGTTAGAAAAGTATTATTATTTGTATACTTGGTAGCTAAAGATAATTCTAAGAATCTGAAGAGATTGCCGTTTTGATATGCTTCTATACTGAAATTATTGCATAAATAAATAATGATGTCTATCTGAAGTCTGAAACTTAGGTTAAGTTGTCGATTCTTTCCATACGTTGTGTGCAAGTAGTATCTGGGAAATGTCTCTTGCTACCCCTAATCGAAGGTTGTACCTTACGGTTGCTGAGACAACTTCAGTACCTCATACATACTCACCTGCATCAGTACATACGCTCAAATTTGTGAGCATGAATATGCCCTTGCGTTGTCCATCCATGCCTAACAAGAACAGCGTCGCAAGCGCTGATTGACCGAGTGATATTATGGTGGACAACTTTAATCCATCGTGGGATCTCACAGAGCGCAGCGATCAGAGAAGCTGCATGATGAACTATGCATGTCCAAGTCACCACGATGAATATTTCTGTGTCCTATCTAGAGCAGCTTCTTGCGACCACAGTTTCTCACCATTGGTTCCTATAAGCTGGCTTATGGATAAAAGAAAGTTAGACATAATGTGTTTTAAAGAGTACTTATTGCGCCTCTGTGTCTCCGATTCTATCTTTTCCTAATTGTGTACCAAGCTTTATTTATCATTGATGAACAATTGTTTTGTTCGATTATTCTAGAGCACTTGATTTACCAAGTATCTCTCTTTCTCAAACACAATGTTTGATACAATCTCAATACAATACAAATATTTAGATAATATTTCATTGACAGTGCCAATTTTCAAAATGCTTTGTAAAAAAGTAAACAGAAAATGTTTTATAAAATAAGACCCAACCGGCCCAACTGGGCCTTCTAAGGCCAAGCCAGGCCAACACACGCACGCCAGGACTGAGCGAACCCTAGCTGGCCCTCATGCGCATGACCCAGAGACGTGATCCTCTGCCTCCTAGCGATGCGCCGCCAGATCCTCTGCCTCACTCCGTCACTCGGTCGAAGCCCCGCACCACCCCGTTCGCTTTCTCTCCCAATCGCCAGCACCCCGCCACCTCGCTCATCCCCGCGTGCGCTGACCCATGCGCGCCCCTGATCGTCTCCAATCATCGCCGACCTCATTGTCGGCTGCTGCTCGTCGACCACGTCCTCCTGCCGCGTCTAACGAGCGCACGAACAAGGCAGAGGCGACCGGTGTGCACAACGAGAATGTGGAGGCCGGGCTGGTGCTCACGCGCGGGCGAGGTCCTCGAGACGCTGGGCCGAGCGGAGGAGATCGTGGTGGACCAGGTCGCCACCGTTGCTGCCGAGGGATGCCGTTGCCGGAGGCGACCGCGACGTCATCGCGTGGCTGGAAGACCACCGCGCGCGCCCTGAAGCCGCCCCAAATGTCGTCGGCTGAAGAGATGAATGGGGGTACATTTGAGGGCCCGCTCCTCTCAGTCGAGTGCGCTCCTCCTACTCGATCTCAGCCCTTCTCGCTCTGATATGCGCTGGGAAGTAGCAGGAGACAGGCGAGGGAGGAGCCGGGACGGTGGGAAGGAGGCGCGCTAGTTCGGCCGTTCAGGGCCGGGGGACGATCGAACGCGCCAGGGATCAAACGGGTGGGGATCGAATCCAACGGGTGGTGGAGCTGAGAAGGAACGACCTCTAAACGAACCGTTCAGTTTTTATTTTACTTAGCGGTGGCATATCATGTAAATACCCCAAACAGGCAGGGGCAAAACCGTCCAATGAAAAATCGGAACCAAAGTTTTGACGGACGAACCTACCTCTGTGTAAATTAGTAGATAGATAGATACTAGCACAAAGTCCGTGAATTGCAACGGTCCAACATAAAATAAAATGACTTCTTTCATATGTTTCGATCCATGTGTTCCCGAAATAAAAATAACATAAATGCCTTGATTTACCGAGCCATGTAATAGTAAAAATGACAGAACATCAATTTAAAACATTACATAAATTATATCACAATTTAAGACATGTAATAACGAAAATCACATTACATTGATTTAAAACGTGTGATGCTAATCATAGCTAACCATTAACTGCCAAAATATAACACATTAAGGTTCAAATACATCACCAGAATTTCCACAAGCATATCAATTCATGTGGAGCCTTCACAAACACTGGGCCTCTCTGACAGAAATTCCTTGTTCTTGAGCTCTACGGTGTTCCCCTTGGTGGAAGGTAACGCAGATCCACTGTCTTAGCATATATGTCACACATATTCATATTTAACACTTCTGGTCAGACCAAAAAATATTTTAACTTCCCACTGATGTCCTTGGGTATGATGGCCCTAAAAACTTTGCTTTGCAGAGATATCTTGTTTAGATTGTTATATGCGATGGATAATTTTATTTACACATTACTTTGAGTGAAAGTTGAAGAAAACAAATTTGCGGTTGTTCTAAGCATGTGTATCTCTTCCATACTTCCAGCTCTAGCCCCTCATCTCTTTGTACCATCGAACTACGATGTAGTTGTTACTGTGTTACAAGACCGCCATGACGGACTTTGAGCAAATGCACTGGTAGGAGTTTTGGGAGCCTGAAAATTTTATTTGTCATTATTTTCCAGTGAGATAAGACTGACACATACAATGTCGTTCGGTATGCTACTGTCTCTGAAGAAGATACCAATGTGTCTTTAGATAATCCGGGATTAGTCAAGCCAGAGTTCTTCCTAAATGTGATGATGTGCTTCCTACTAAGATTTAGGTTTAGTATTTCTCACTGCTAAAATATGAATGTGCTTCGGACAAGCACTGAACATCCGACCCGCTCCCGAGAAGCCTCCGCGTCACCCGACCTAGGCGACACGGGAGGGGGCGCCTCAGGCCGTCCAACCCCTTCCCCTTGTCACCTTCCACTCGCCGTCGTTGGAGGACCTGCTGGGCAACGCCCCAGCGGCGATGGCGTCGGCGGGGCCTTCTCCCCCGCGCAGTGGTGGCGAGTTCACTGGCAGCGGTGACGTGTTTCTCGACGGCGTCACTACAACAAATGTGATTATATATGACGCTCATTCTGTGACGATTCAGCAAAAAAATCAGTGGGAATGTGTGACTTTTTCCGAAACATGATGTTTTTTTACTGGATCGTCATTGAATGTGCGTCACAGATAATCACATATGTTGTAGTGCGTGGGGCTGTGGGACCCGGCGACAAGCGTGGCATGGCGATGAAAGAGGGATCCGCGACCTCCCCGTGGCGGAGGCTCCCATGCGGCTGCGACTACGACCTCCGAACCCGCCGAAGCCCATCTGGTCTTGGGTGGGCCTGTAGATCGTGGCTTGTGGCGGCGGGCGAGCACGGCAGCGCGTGCAAGCACCGGTTGCTGGGCATCATGGCGGTGCTGGCGGCCGGCAAGGCAGCGGAGGGCTGGGTTCTCACCGCCTAGCCCTTGTTCGGCTTTGGTGAAAAGGTGATCTGCATGTCCTGCTCCACCGACGGCTTCTAGGTCCGCGTCTTTTCGGCGGAGAGGCCAAAATGCGGATCCTTGCTGCGCATTAGAGGGACATTGGGGTTGACGGCAGGGTCTAGAGAAATCCCTGCGTGATGCGGATGACGGTGACGCCTGCGGGCGTCGTCACCTCCTTGGAGGCGTTGTCCGGCGCCGCCCATGCTTCCCCGCCTCGGATACCAGGGGAAACCTTTGATCCGCCGGATCGATGGCGATTGCGCATATGCCGGTCCCTTCTTGGTGGCACCACCTAGGTGATTCGTGGAGTCCTTATCGGTGCGCTAGTTGGACTCGTGGTTTGGCCGCCGCTACGACCGTGGGCTTCCGGGGCGCTATGTACCCCATCAACGGCACTTCCTCGTCGTCATCTTTTCCGGTCAGGTTCGGTCTCGCCACTCTCTTGCCAACCTAGGTGCTAATGGGCGGGCAGTGCGTTGGCTTGTGCCTTCCCGGAGTTGGAGTCGGCCTAGTGAAGTACCCTTCTTTGGTGGTGATGCGGCCTAGAAGCTCAATGTGCCGCTTCCTCGCCTTCTGTGGCTAGAGACAATGCAAGGCGGTCTTTGTCGTTCGGTTGGTTTGGGTTGTGCGGTTAAACGTGTGGTGTTGAGTTTGTATCATGTAGCTTTTGGCGTTGTATCGGTCGTCTTGATCTCTTCTTCTATAAAAAGCTGATACACAAGGTGTATTCTCGAAAGAAAATATGAATGTGCTTCCGTGAAACTGAAATGTCTTACTCTCTCCGATCCAAATTAGTTGACTCAAATTTTGAAGATACGGATGTATCTATTATTAAATCATGTCTAGATATAATCGAATCTAGACAAATCTAAGTCAAGTAATTTGGATTGGAGAAAGTACTCTGAATATGGCCATTGTTCAGTATAAACTGATGACCAATGATTCTCGCATGCTTTCTCCATGCGCATGTTCCACCACTACCCGGTTGCTTCTGCACATACTGTATTCTCACTTTTTTTTTGCTGCTACAGTGTAATCCAGATCCATAGGTGAACTTCATTAGGAACTATAATTCTGTCCCCAAATCTTTGCAACGCGTTGACTTCACTGCAGTGCAGCGACATCAATTCTTCAAATCCAACTGAATTTCTTTGCAATTCTGTACAACTGCAGCATCACTGGTCAGTCGACAGAGTCAAACCACACGAGCAAGTACGGAACAACGCCATCGGCCATCCCGTCAGGCTATCACCATGGCAGTGAAGGAAGCATAGCCTGGACGTCATCCACATACCTCCCATCCGCTTCCACGCGGTCATGTTCGCACCTGCCGACTATGGCATCTGACGCGAGAAGCCATGGAGGCAGATCGACGCTCCTCTGCTTGCTCCTCCTGTGGAAATCACCTCCGCCGCCGGCTAAAATACGACGAGCCAGTGCCGCTCAAGAACGATTCATCGCGGTGAGGACCTTCCTGGCTCCGTGCGCATATATACCTGGTGAAGACTGGCCGGATTCCGGCAAAGAACGGTCATACGCTACCGCCTGCCACCTGTAGACGCCACCGATCGATCAAAACTGCCTGGACACATCCATCGCCACGCCGTCGTCCTGGAGCACCTTCATAGACTCGAAAGACACCCCGCCAGCACCTTCATAGACTCGAAAGACACCCCGCCGCAGTCCCGCCCCGTCCTTAGACCTGACGGTTCCCAATCGAGCCGTCCCCTCCGCCTGCCTGTATGTCGCGTTAGCGCGACCTCCTCCACAAGGAGTCGGTCCGGATCTCCTCCAATGGGGTCCTTTGAGGCGACGACGGTCCTGGGCATTTTCCAGTGCGGCGGCACATGCCCGATGTCGCGTCGGCGACGACCATGCCCTCCTGGGGCTATGGAGCAATCCGGCGACCAGGAAGGACCGATAGGGTCGGGTTTTTTTCCGAAGGAGTCGTTGCCTCGTTGGGTGCCACTCAGGGTTGGCAAGGGATGTAATAACTCCAAAATAACAGGGGTAAATCGTCCATAATATTAGCGGACGGAAAACTGGGCGTGCGACGAACCTACCTGTAGCTTAATTTATAGTATAGATAGATAAATAGATAGATAGATAGATAGATAGACTAGCTATGCCCGTGCGTTGTTATGGCATAAAAATATATAAATCTATTTCAAAAGAATAAAAATATATAATTATAGAAAATAGTGACATAATCTAGTTAGAAGTGCGATATTGCAGGATCATTCTTGATATAAAATTAGTGACAAACTATAGCTCTGTTCCACATCCTCCGGGAGCTCTCTTCTTCTCAAGTGATGCACGACACTCGATGCCTTTGTCTCCTATTGCATCCTCACATCCTGCATTTTCTGTACCCAATGAATCATTGACAAAGTTGAGATTTGGTAAATCTACTATCGCCCGTGAAGCGGGAGGCCTCGTCGCCGATGCGCCTCCCCGCCGAGGACGAGGTCGCAAGGCATCATCATCAATGAACCCTGCGCGCCATCGTCGCCGACCGGCCATCTTCGCCTGTGCCAGCCGAAGCAGGAGCCGACGGAATGGGCGGTCTCTGTCGACGAGGACTCCTTCGCCATCAGGATGACGATGGAGCGCTCTCTCCAGGACATGCTGCCGATGCTGGATCCGGACACCCTTGCCCAGTCCCAGTCCGACTGGGAGCACGAGGAGGCCGACTGAATTAGGCGCCACCAGGAGGAGGCGTAGTGCGCGGGCGCCCGTAGGTCTCGCCGCCAGCGCGCCTACCAGAGCGCGCCGCTCATCGTCCTCGACGACGACGATGACGCCGACCCCTCATCCCAGCTGTGGCGGTGCGGCGACACCGGCCAGGGCAGCTCGCGCCCCCCGCAGCCGCTGAGCGACGACGACGATGACGGCAAGATGGACCCCGACTACACGGTGTTTTACCGTAACTTCGGCATGTGAGCGGCGTCGACATCGGCATTGGCATCGGCTAGTTCCAGTAGTATTTCTAAGTTTTTTTAATTTTTTTTAGCCTAATGAAGTTAAAATTCATGTGTTCGTCCGAATTTAATGTAATATGTATGAACTCACATAATATTAATAAAATCGCCTATATTTGTTAAATTTTGCTGAGTTTGATTGAAATTTGGCCAAATTCAAAAACTCAGCCTGGAAACGCGAATAGGAAACTGGTCGTTCCCAAGCCGAAAGTTACATCTGCCCGACGCTATTTAGCGCCGGTTTTCGGCATGGAAACGCCGAACTGGAGGTGCTCTTACATTAGTATATCTCAGAAACTAATCTCAGCATCAAAATGGCAACTCATGTCTCTCTGAAACGTTCCGTTTCTTCATAATCCAACATCACTTCTCCTCAAGGCATTTACACAAACAAGAAGTGGGCATCAGACAACAATAGAACGCGAAGCTGGAGATGAGTAGGAAATATCAATCAAGCAGTACAGAGAGAAAAAGAACATTGATGTGCTGTTTTGCAGGATCACGACTGGGCTTGGCGACAAACGCGGTCGCAGTGTCTCCACCTCCTTGCTCGGTCATGAGGCGATTGGCGAGCAACCCGGCGAGGTGTTGTGCTTGGTCCAACACAGCGGGTTGACTACGCGAGGACTGTGCCGGAGCTTCAGGAGAGAGGAGGCACTATTGACGGTGATATAAAAGGGAGGGATGGTGCAGGTAGTTGGGGGTGTCGCCGCCCTGCCCTTCCTGCCGCATGCATCCAGCCGCCAGGTCGCACTGTGCCGCAGCCCCATTCTACCTTCCAGAGGAGGTGGAGCTCGTGGACGAAGACCAGCCGCCTAGATCTCGGGGACGGGGATGTTTGGGGCTGCCACGATCCCCATTCTACCCGTGCCTCCTCTCCAGCGGACCTTGTCGCCTCCCCGTGACCTCCCCTCCATCAGCACATCGCACCACTGCCAGCGTGCTCTTCCCCAACCTCCGTTCTGCAGAGGAGTCGTGCCGCCTCGACCCCTGCTTCGTACACGAGCACGCGGTTCACCCGACCTTCTTTCCACTTGGCGGTGGCAGGCTTGTAATAAGCTAAAAAAGTTAGGGGCAAACCGGTCAAAAAAAGTCGGACGGAAAAACCTGGGACGACGAACCTACCGGAACGAAAATTTCGGCCCGCGCGTTGCTGCGAAAATAATTGTAAAACAATGTTACTCCATCCGTTTTAAAATATAAGATATTTTAGTTTTTTTGAAACACATGCATGTATACGTCTTCTGGTGTGCAGGATCGAAGCAAAATGACTGAACCACGGAAAGATAGGAATGCCCACCTCTTCAATAATGACCCTCTATGCCGTCGGTGGTCTTCAGCAAAATCAAAGATGAAGGAATGACGTGTATTCGAGTTGTTTCAAAGTGCATGGAACAACTTATCCCTTAGCACTATTTGTGACTCCTTCATGAGTTTGTTTTCTGCAATGTAATCCTTTTATTGTGGGCTTCGGCCATATGTTTCCTTCTTCTTAATAAATAATTAATTTTAATAGATGGTTACACTACTCTATGACAGGTTCATCTTCCAGCCAATGGGATAAGCTGCACGAAGCACGGAGACACACTAATCATGTCAACTTAATATCAGTGGTAAACTGGAACATACACCGGCAGTAATAATGACCTATTCAACAAAAGCTAAAGTTTGAATAATGGTCAGGACAAGCATGAAGCTGCTGTCTAGGCCGACATGTAGAGTCAATTTTTATTTGTGTATGTACTGTCAATATGTAGCATCTGTGTAGAACCGAGAAGTAACGACTGATGTTAACTCAGATGCAAAATCAACAAAATTCAGATAAATACGTAGATGTACTGATAGTAACTATATCTTGCACACGGCATTATGATACTGATATTGGGATCCGTTTAAAGCTGCCCATAATTGTGAGTTTTACAGTGTTCAGTTCTTGACACTTCTTCAGAATTTTGTTGACTTCATGGTAACTGTCAATGTGGTCTAAGTCAGGTTACTATTTCCTTTTTCTCACAGACTTCATACAAGCCTAAAGCACAATCCAACCCAGTTGCCAACGGAATTTGAAAATTTGACATCGCTTTGTTATGCACCAAATTTCACATATACATAAATGGTAGCCCAATTTCTCTACGGATGTGGAAACAGAGAAGAAATTCTCAACATAATTTCTTTTAAAAGCATACCAGAGGCAAATTTGAGCCTCACCTGCACGCTGAGTGGCCGCTTAGATGAGGTAGCAGTGAGATGAATCATTAAGAAGGAAAGAATCGTGGACCATCTCGTGGACCAGGTGGCATGTTCATGGAAGGGATTAATCCAAAAAATCAAAACAAATTAGTACAGACATGCCTAATGAAGACATGTGCCTAGGAAAAGAAAGCAAGAACAGATCAGATCGGGGAAAAAGAAGAGCAAATCGGCCTCCTTCCCGTCCAGGATCTTGAGGGGAGAACTGAATCATCGCCTCCTCCTCTTCTCTTCTTGCAGGCGCGAGGACG
Source organism: Avena insularis (assembly GCA_023614405.1). NCBI lineage: Eukaryota > Viridiplantae > Streptophyta > Magnoliopsida > Poales > Poaceae > Avena > Avena insularis. The sequence continues at coordinate 254,836,714 of CM042690.1, read as the reverse complement.
GGGTGGAGCTCGTGCAGATCCTCGCGTGCGCCGCCGGCCAACATAGCCTTGCTGCTCGATCCCAAGTTGTGCTCAGCCGGCTCCGCCTCTTTTCGCAGCGGTTCTGGGCCCAAACTTGGGAAAGCGGGAATTTCTTCCACCTGGAGGACCATACATGTCGTCGCCCTCCAATCCCATGCTCTGACGTGGTCTTCTTTCTCCATCCCCAACTCCGTCCAGTTTCTTCTGCCTGGGAGATGGGATGGGGTTCGGCGACGTGACGGTGAGAGGAGGTTGGGGTAGCGCGGCGGCGTGCAGGAGTTTGAGGATCTTCGAGGCAAGGCAGGGAGGACCTCGCCGGCGCGAACAGAAGAACGGGAGGCCGCGGCTAATGGTAAAGGAAGGGCCAGGGCGGTGCGTTCAAGAGGAAGCTTGCAGGGGCGATGCAGGGAGATGCTCGGGTCACCGAACGGGTGTTTTCCACTTCGGGTTCCGGCGCCCTCCGAGAGCTCCTCCTCCTTGATCTCTGCCCCCGGTGACCCCATCTCCGGCCACCCTTCTTCATCTCTGCAGTGCGCGCGTCCGGTTGCTCCCGGCGCAAGACAGATGTGGGTCGGGAGAGGGAGCGAGAGGACAGATGGCTCGGGTGTCGGTCACCCGATGGGTACTTGGGAAGCTCCGTGTCCTCGGTTGGGCACTCACTCAGCGGTGGCAGACCATGGAAATATCCCAAACAGTCAGGGGCAAAACCGTCCAAAACCGGCAGACGGGAAAATTGGAGAGCGACGAACATACCACAACCTAAATTAGTAGATAGATCTCTACTATCTATACCTAATAATAAAGAACAGAATGTTTCTTTCGGTCCAACAGTTTTTTGAACCCTTTTACCCTGCATGTTCAGAAATATTACCCACAATTACCATAGATAAGTTAGGTACCGGTTCGTTTTATTTTTTCCTTCTTTCCTCGATGGCGAACTGGTAGCGAGGAGGCGACAAGCGTGGGCGTCTGGCTGGGCAAACAGGTCGACAAGAAAAATATCTACGGCCCATTTGGCTCCTGTCGTTTGGGGCTCTCGAGAATTATGTTCGTGCTAGCAAATACCAGTATAGTCTGTTTAATAGTCCCACCTTGCCCTCCTAAGCCGAGTTCCACCTGTTTATATACCTTAGCAGGTTGCCTAAAATCAGCGATCCGAATAAAAGTGGATGGTGAGATAAGATGGGATGACAATGGTTGCTGCGAGAGAGGTGCAAAGGGTCCGGACATAGGACGATGACCCAAAAGAACTGGCATCAGGGACATATACCTGAAGTGTTGGACATGCGGTGGAGTGGATATGAGCCGGAGGTTGAGTAGTGTCTAAATGGAATGGCGATGGGGACGCCAGGAAAAGATGTATGGGCATGTCCGGCAGGACAGGCGTCAGTGGAGTTGGATATGGAGCCCGAGCCCGAGAGTCGGGCAAGATTCCAGCAAATAGTCTCGTCGAGCTGCTGGCTCGCCGACGCCGGGGGACGAGACTGGCGGAGATGGGGAGGTTTGGGAGGCAGCAACAAAGGCCAGCGAAAGAAGGGGAGGTGGCGGCGCAGCAGGAGGATTCTCGCGCCTTGGGCAGTGGAGAGACGATGGATTTGGGATTTTTTTTCCCTCGTACTCAATGCGGTACGACATGCAATTTACTCAGTGCCCCGTTTGGGCTGGTCTCGCTTGGTTCCTATCCGTTAGCTGGGCTAGCAGGAGTGATTTGGCCCACGGCTTCAGCCGACCATGTACTAGCAACATGAAAAACAAAACAACAACGTGTAGATGTCGTTTCCCCAGAAGAAAAAAGACAAGAAGAGTTATACTACTCTTATTTTGGGATGGAGGGAAATTGTCCATTTTTTCACACGGAGCAATAAAATATATTTTTACTTGCAAAAGACCATCTAAATATGATGCTACACGAAAAAAATTACGTCTAGGTCTCCACGACGTCATTGCACAGCTGGTCATCACTGGATCTTGTCCCAAAAAAGATGGAGAGGAGGTTCGACAAAGGATGGCGAGAGGAGCGTAGGTCGATGGATGGAGAGGGTTGTCGACAAACGGAGCATCTGGAGAAAAAACAGGATGCCATATCAAGACGAGCATGCTCCCCATCCGAGAGTCCTCGTAGAAGAAAGGACATGATCATAGGAACTGAAAAAAAAGAGGATAAAACATAAGAGGGAATTTCATTTGCTATCTACGAAACGGGCTAGATGAATAAAATAATTGGCGACAAACACTAATAATGTGTTACCACGGCGATCACCGTATTTCATGATTTTGTGGAGTCATGGGTTTTTCTGAACACGACCTTCCACAAAGCAGCAGGTTATTAGGAAAAATAACGACTATTTGTTATCGGTTTTGATGTGTATTCGTGGCAATATCCCATTAACAAGAAAATGTATTTTCGGTAGTAAAATTTCCGTATGGCCAAAATAATAATAAAAATCAATCCATAGCAATGCACGTACATATGTGCTATAATAATCTATATCTATACCTATGCCTAATAATAAAGGACGTAGTGTTTTTCTACGGATCGATCATGTGAGGTGAAGCTGGTTCTAGCTTATTTTCAAGCATGTACTTTGTATAGAACTTTTTCGATCATCAATCACTTAAGGTGCTAGCTTTGCATTGCACCTTTTTGTAAGCTCCATGTCGTTCTCTAAATTTCTTTAATGATAATTATTTTTTCAACTCGGTTACTAAAATTGCCATATCATCTATTGTACTTAGATAAACTTTTTTTTTTGGCGCCTGCCACTACTTGAGCGACCACGAGGGAATAACAATGGTGATCCAAATGTCATCGAAAGGGTATAGGCGACGAAAAAAGTAGATACACCTCGATCTCCCGCTCATTATGAGCTCCCCTTCCACCGCCGCAACGCGCGGGCATTTTGCTAGTCTCTACTACTTTTTAAAGGAGAGGACGACATGATGGTGGTACGTCGACCTGCCTCCCGCCCCCAAATTCTTCCGTCCAAAAAAACCGAACGACTCCTGTCCCGAACGCACAAAACTCCCACGCTGAAAAAAATCGGAAGACACGATCGTCTCTGGAGGCCACGAACGTGAGGGGAGAAAACAACAATCCACATCTCCCAGGAGGCCACGAACATGAGGAGAAAAAAACATCCACGATTCCCTGACTCGTACGCCGCCTTCTCACCTCTTGCTGCGCCGCCGAGCTGAGCCCCGTCGATCTACCTCGGCCGCCCAGCTCCATCGCCACCGCCAGCAACACCCGACACCCCGTCACCGCCTCCTTAATCCCTACGGGACGCTGACCAAATCCCTTGGTGCCTCCTCAGAATCACCAGCCAGCCCTGCGCGGGTCAGTCCATGGCAACTGTCGGTCCGCTCCATGCGCGACAACTGCCAATCATGGAGATCATGGTGCTTATTATCTCGCGGGTTAGTACAAAGTCCTCAAAGCCCCTCTCCGTACCCTTGTTCTTCTTTAGCCTCCCCGTCAACTCTTGAATCCGGTGAACAGACCAGTTGCTTCCGCCGTCAGGATTCCTCTAGCGCAGATCCAGTCTGCTGCCGCTGATAGTGGTTACGCCGCCGCGCCATCCATCTTGATCGTCCCCCACCAGCAAGGCAGGAGTTCGTGCACAGCATAACCACCTCGAGGCCTCGTGTTGTGGAAGAAGCCGGCGGGAGCCATCCTCCAGTCCACCAACGTCGTCGAGCGCGAGCTCCAGTTCGAGCAAGGCGAGTTTTCCATGTGGATCACCCCGATTAAGGTTTTCTCTTCCGCGAGCTAACCGTTTGGTTCAAGTAAAATAATTTCAGCACACGAATTTGGAATTTTGTTGATGCAGGTGCTGGGAGCTTCTTGCAGCTCTAGGCTTACTACATTGCAGCATTTAGTTCTCAACAATCAGGTATTATGAACTCCTTCTATCAAAGCTAGGTTTTGACTTTTGATAATTTCCCTTGGAATTTCCTGATGTTGGAGTGTTCTCTTCATAGGATTGAGAGGGCAAGCCAATTGTTCTTGGCAAGTTAGAAAATGTTTTTAGGAACCTTTAAGATGCTTTGTCGCCTTGCAAGTCTTCCATTTTCTTTCACACATTGAACATCAAAAGTGGCCCTGAGAGCACCTTCAATTTTCTTTCATAGTTCATATATAGGGGCTATATTAATGTGGAGTGCCTTGCTAGAGGGGTCTGAGTCTTTATGGGAGAGGGATCTGAATATTCGTGTGGCCTACCTTGCTCGTGACTTCATGGGTTTTCAGGTTTAGACCTTAGTTTCTGAATTTGGTGTTGGTGGTAGTTTTGTCCATATAGGTAATGCGGAAATGCTACCAGATTGAATATGTGAAATTATTTGGTGTTGATAGTAGTTCGCTTCAACATCTGTAGAGACCAACCAAGTTAAACTCTGGCTAGGAATTTTCAACACACCTTTAGTGTTTAACAAATACACTGACTCGGGCTTTGTTTTTGGTACATGGTGGTACTTATTTATGGAAACCTGAAAAATAGTTAAAACCATGCAGAAAGTAATGGCCATTGTTGTGTGTTCTCTTTATTTCAAATTTGAGTTGAACTGCCATTGTTTTTAGCAACGACACTTATCTGCAATCATAACTTCAATACTCAATGTGGTTAGCTATCTTCTTTTAGTTTGGGACTGTACAATATGCCATCTATAATAGGGGTGAGATATTTCTTCTATTATTTAGCAGAGTCTTCATAAAATTCTTGTGATTTTCTGTGTCATACAGAACTAGGAGCTAGCGGGCCTGGAGAAATTTTCCAAGACCACCTGTGTCACCGTCGACGAGGTCGTCTACCTATCCAACGTCAAAGGCACCGCCAACCTCGTCCAGAAGGTTCGCCTTTGTAGCTTTGTGTGGCTAATCTTTAGACTTGCTTGCTTTTCTGAAAATACCTCTCACAGAAATAATGTTTGAGGTTGGTACACACTGGTATGGAAACCGTTGAGTAAATTACAAATTGCTAGCGCCATGAATCAAATTCCTTGAAAATATTCTACCATGCTTTCTCAGCATGCAAGATTCAAATACCCGATTACAGCAAACATATTAATCTGGTTCTACTTTAATAGATTCAAAAGTAGTTCCATTCTTTCTCTCGATGAGTATCCTGGAATTTGGAGGCCGCTAGCCATAGGCATTAATATAGTTCGTGTATTTTAAAATAATGAGATGGTAAAGGATTGGCTCTTAAAAACTATTGGTCTGGTATCATTTAAACAATTGTATTCAGCTTTGATTGAAACTGAATAAGAACCAATACTACACTTGGACAAAGTTCAGAACTGAGGTGCTTAATTATGTGCCTCTCCGCTCTCACTGGGTAAAATAGAAAACAGAAATACATAATTTGTAGCTCTCTAGACTCCTCAAGGTCATACCTGCCATGTGAGGTCCAACTTGAGTAGGACGCGAGGAGCGTGCATCTGGTGTAGGAGTCGAGCATATTGCTTGACAAGGACGAAGTTTTCGTGTAGGCTCCTATCAGTGATGAACGCGTTCTGATTCACGCTTACGGAGCCGTCGAGTCTCGGTGCCAATCGCAGCGAGATAATCTTGGCAAAAACCTTGGCTACCAGATGGATGAGGCTGATCGGCCGAAAGTCGCCAAGGGTGCTTGCGTCGGTGCGCTTGGGGAGCTATGTTAGGGGTGCTTGGTTCAGGCGATGGAATCCACGACCGCGTAGCTCGAACAACTGTTGGAAGACATCGACGAAGTCCTGTTTGATGGTGCTCCAGCAGGCACTCAGGAACTCAGTCGTGAACCCATCGGGGCCTGGCGCTTTGTGGGCTGGGAGCTGCTTGATCGTATTCCAGATTCCTTCAGCGGAGAAGGGGCGTCGAGCTGCTGTAGCGTGGGATCAGGCTCAATGAGATGCACGAGGTTTAGCGTGCAGTCTCAATCGCCCTTGGTTCCCAGGAGCCCGTCGTAGTTTGTGAACGCAGCGTCGACCATGCCAGCCTCGTCACTAATTGTATGGTGTAAGTACAGTACTAGAACGGTACATAGTGAGTTAGAATATTTAGACCTGAACTAATCAGGCCATTAGATAAGTTGTACGTGGAAATTGTGAACCATGCCACAACATGTCCTACCCACAGTCAGTGGTATTTTCAAAGTTTTAATTTTTGTAGTGGCATGGTTCCAATTGTTTCTCCCTTTTTGTAAGAAAATACATAATGATTGCCTTTTCTTTCATTAATTAGAAATTAGAAGCACTGATACAAGGTAAACAATATGTCAACTCAATACTTTCTAAATAGGGATACTACAGCTTTCTTTTTTTAACTGTACTATTGTTGCTGCCTTGCTGGTACCATCAAATTTATGGACTTCTGTTGTCGACTTGTCACCTTCTCTTATTGATTAAACTTAGCCCCTAAAATAGTGTCATGTGTTGTTTCAAGCTATTGGTATATCATAAATACAACGCCAATGATCTTGCACATATTACATCAACTCAATCTTCCAAAATAATTTGTCATATGTAGTAACACCAAGACAAAGCAAGTCATATTTTGATATAGACAGCAGAACAACAAAATATGATATAGACAACATCATGACTACTATGATAGGATAAGGAAATAAAAAGTGCAAGGAACTCCATGTTCACAAGAATGACCTCATAATTTATTGATATTACCAGCAGGATAAGGATCAGGAAAATCAATCAAGGGAATAGATTGTCTTGCGACCTTTGATGCCGCCCCGTGCTCCCCACAGGCGGCAGCCACCACGCTGGCGACACCTATACTCGTTAATCCTGCTTGGCGCTGCAGGTACCCTGTAGCCTCGGTCGCCGAACGGTGGCGCCGGTCCGAGATTTTCACAACCACACCCACGTTGAATTCGGGAAGAGAATATTGGACTGCATATTTTTAGACACTTATTCAAATTTTCATTCCAAATACATAGATTAAATTAAAACTCATAATTTGATGTATATATGCGTATACAAATGCAATAAAAATACACAAAGTTCCTTTGTACAAATGTAAAGAAAGTAGACAAATTTCTTCTAAACAATGTGCAAAAAGTACAAAAAATCTTGTATACATTCACATTGACCTAGTACAACAGCACAGACTGAATACACACACCTTAGTCTAGCGCAAAAGCAAAACAATATTCATTGCCACCACTGATCCACCGCCACAGCTAGCACTTCTCTCTATCCACTCTTGTTCTCTGTCCCATTCATGTTAGCTAATCTCGATTTCAATTGGCCCCATTATCAACCTGCAGCCTGGTACTGAATTCAAGCCGGAGCAGAGCTCGGCAATGTTCGCTCCTACGCAGCTACTCGCACGAGATGACAAGATCTACTTGCCTGACAGTGAGACGCAAGTCCAGCTCCATGGCCATGGACCCATGGTGTGCCAGTTCCCTGTTACCGTCCCACAATGGTAACAACAGCACAAAAAAGCCAACAAATTTCTCGGGGAACGTCCCGTGACTGCATCGCCGCTCTGCTCGCGCCCGACAGCCGTAGCTGCGCTCACCTGTGGAGGAGGATTCCGCCCATCGCGCCTAAATAGCAGATACCGAGCCGGCTATATCACCGGCGCGTCGCTCGGCCGGCGCGAGCGATGCCGCTTGTCGAGTTCCTCTCCGTCGAGCCGGTCTCCTGGATCCGGCCGCTGGGGATCGATTTAACCTAGAAAGAACGGATGTTTGGTATGAAATCCTGCCAAAAAACGAGAAAAATAATTTATCTACACCTGGGAAGGAGGAAAACAGTGGATGGAGGTCGGATCGGGTCAAGACAACAAGACTGAGCCTCACCGCCGAGGTACATACATGCACCTGCCACTTAAGCCTCGGGGCCCTGGGTTGATTCTGTCTTCGGAGAGGTCGCTGATTGGTATGGGACCTCGTAGCGGCGATGTAGAGCTCCTACGGCGGCAGTCTGCTCCGGCTCGATTCAAGTAACTACGAGGATGAATCAGATGGCTAGGTCTGATTCTAGCCTCAAGTAAATCGATTCAGTTCCCAGAGGTCTCGTTTCACCCTCGGTGGGCATGAATCGAGCGGCGGCGGTGCGTGGATCTGGTGCTACGGGAAAGAGGCTCTAGAGAGGAGCTCGTCGATGAAATCAACGACAGAAGCATTGAGTTTGATTGACTTTGGCGGAGTCGCCCGCAAGGTTGGAGGCAGGGGCGAGCTCGACGACGTACAGGTCGAGGTAGACGTGGGCGTTGCGGGGTCGGAACAGGCGGCGACCGAGGGGGACGGACGTGATGCGCGGGAGGTGAGCTCTGGCGGCGGGGCGGTCGCGCAGTTTCTTTTCCTTTTTTCTTTTCAGCGAGAACAGGTACGATCCAATTGGCGGTGGCAGACTTGTAATATCTACCGACCATCAGGGGTAAAACAATCCAAAATAATGTCGGACAGAAAACCTACCGCAAATAAAATTATAGTATATACTAGCGAAGTGCCCGTGCGTTGCAACGGGTTTAAAATTAAAAATAGTTTTTAATTTTTCTTGTTTACGCCGTTCGGCGGAAGCGTGGCGAAATTTAGTTCCAATAAAACTTAAAACGATTGAGTTATGCAAATATTCGCTTGCATCAGCACTCTTTAGCAATGGAATTATTCATGACCTAAAAAGTATATTCTATACAAATCAAAATCAAACAGTAGCAACGTGCATGTAACTACGGGTGGTGGAGAAAGAGTAGTTGCATATAGGGAGACGTATAAGACGAGAAGTACACATATTTTTATTATACCACGACAACGCTCCGACAACCATCAATAGGTGGCAGGGTTGGCGGGGAGCATGAGAGGAGATGGGGATGAGGGAAGGAGACAACCGGATAGGGGCAGGACAAAAATTGAAATGTTTTTACTACCAGTGGCACCGGGGGCAAGATCGATCATGTTCCAGCCGGACTCTGATGAGTATAGCACCCATTCGTTTTAGTTTTGGAGACCAGACGGTATGTACTTCATCACCGCTGCCCCGACAACCATCAAGGGGTGGCAGGGTTGGCGGGGAGCGTGAGAGGAGATGGGGATGAGGGAAGGAGATAACCGGATAGGCGTTACTAACCAGTGGCATTGGTGGGCCGACGTTTTCTTCATTAAAAGGTACTGGTCAGACCAAGATGATTACGTGCTTCATGAATTTAACATACGAAGTATGAGAAAAACCGCTGCCAACCTCCCGACGGTGGCACACCTCCTCCACTCCTGCATTAGCAATGGTGAGATCAATTCAGTAATTGACAGAAAAATATATGTTACATAGTGTCGTAGGAAACTGGAGAGATTAAAGCTAGGGAATAAAAGGATTATCGATAGGTGTTGACTCCGAGATCGCACAGAAAATATCTGTCCATCCCTGGTTCTGCCCTCGATCCACTAAAATAGTCTGTACCATGCGTTGAGCTAGGAGAGGACCGTGTCTACATATACTGCTATACCTTGTTGGATAATAAACAGCTCATGAGACACGGACATTCAAATCACAGTCAAAATATGCTTACTGAGAAACAGGAGGATCGTGGAGAGCTTTAACAATATATCCGTGACTGCATGTAATTTCTGATACTGCTTTCTGTAGTATTCCCCTCATTTTTCAAAAACATCCTGAAAATTTGAATAAACACAGGAAAAGACATGCAAAAGCATCACACCAAATATCAGTTCGATTCACTCCCCCTTGGCACCCGAACACACGCTCGGCGAAGAAATGCAGCGGCAGCTGAGCATTGAGCCAATAGTTCAGTACCAGGAAGATATCTCATATCAGCTCAAAAAAGGAAGATATGTCATGTGTGGGAGCCTGAAGCTTTACGTTGGAAGATTGTAATGGATGCAAATTCATAGCAAGCTTTTACATAGAATGCAACCAGAAAACTTTCTAGACTAACAAACTACACAAATATGTCATAATTTAGTTTAAATACCTGTAAGTCAAGAAGCTTATTTAGATCGTGAGGAGCATGCCGGCCAGGACCAGCAGTCTGCAGCGACAGCAAAACCAGACGGCTGGAGAACCACAGGGACGGACACGGCCTATCAAAGTGTGACCGATGCACACGCACGGGAAGGAAAATTCCAGAGGTATCGCGTGTGCGAGGCCAGCACTTCAAGCCGGAAAGGAGACCAGAGGTGGCATCAGCGCGCTGCCGGTGAACCTTCATGGCAGCGGAGAGACCAACCGTATAGTAAGATGGGGGCCGGTGAACGGCAGACCGCGAGCCTGCGCTGCTGCACTCCGGCCTACCTCGCTGAAACGCTCTCCGGTCTGCTGGTGTGGCGCCCTCCCCTAGGCCTCTTCACATCCATGTGCGATGCCCAACTCTTCTGCCCCTCCCCATATCCCAGGTGCGGCGTATTCAGCGAGAAGTGGGACGGCGGGAAAAAATTGAAACGTTTTTTACTAATCAGTGGCATTGGTGGATAATTAGTGTTTTATGTGAGGGCAAAATCGGAAAAAAATAAGGACGTACCCGACCATCAAGACCATAAGCCTTTTAATAGTAAAGACTAGCTGAATGTCCGTGCGTTGCCACGGACAACAAAAACCCAAACAATAGTTGTATCAACAGTTAAAGAAAAAGTATTGTGACAGCATTAATCAAACAATCCTTGTATCCGGAAATTATGCAACATTGTTTCCTTACAGCTTTGCCCCTCGACCGGCTCCAACTTTTGTCGAAAATATCTCTTCTAACATGCTTTGCCTAAACATCATATGAGGATGAGATCTTACCTCCAAAAAAGTTATACAAATATGTGTTAAAAATCTGAGATTACTGGAAAGTCAATATTTTCTTGATGGGGTGTAGCTACTATCGTGCTACCATCAATAATGGAAGAATATTTTTTGAACATTTTTTAAAACTTCATAGTTTATCAGGCAACATTCGACAGCATACCCCTCTGTGGCACCCCATCAAGGCCGGGTTGGTATCATGCTCTACAAAATGTGACCCAAACATGGATAAAACAGAACTGCCAAACAAAAACATGTTTAGAACTTGGAACCAAAATAAGTTCCTTCCATCTTATTGCTCGTTGAACATCTGTACACCCATGAACCATTGCAGTGAGACATTTGTCCATACACCAATAGCAACTTGTAGTCTTGTACAGTCTCTCCCGTCAGCCAATGCCAGAAAATGTACGCGTAATTCTCTAAGCATTGACTGAAGTGGGCAAGTTCAATGGTAAACACAGTTGTATATTTAGTTTAGTTCAGAGTGCATGCACAGAACACATACAGTCATAAAGATTAGAAGGGGATAACAAAACAAAATCTAAACAACAGAACGCTACAAAGAAAAAGAACAGATGTAACTCATGTTGTGGCTCCTAAAGATTCAGAGTAGCTATGCATTGAACATTCAGGCGAGGAATGTCAACTGGAATTCCCAAAATCATAGTAGATACGAAATTAGAGCAATCTCTATTGAAAATTTTCTGAAGAGATACAAATCTTCCAAGAGCTTTGTCGCTTGATTTCGTGGCCCCAAAAGATATATGCAAGCTTTCCAGAGTGGTCATGCGGTTGGGAGGGATGAGCCAAGAGCCATCTGCCACTTGGTTGTGTTCATCTGCAAACAACCTTACAGGTAAGGATGCCACCTCTAACAATTAGTTATCTCGTGATTCTTCGGTGACGTAAGATTCAACAGGAGTTATGAAACTTGTATCCCTTAATGTTGTAGGAACGAAATTCGAGTTCTTCCACTGATGGAGGCATAAAAAGATCAACATCGCCAGAAAAAAGTTCACAACACTGGATCATATTCAACTTCTTCAATGATGCCAACCGTTGGAGGCCCTCCCAGGGGAAACATGTAAATTTCGCATAATTTCTGATCACAACCTCCACCGGACCCCTGAGTTTGCTAAAAGGGAATAATCTTTCCTCTATTCTCAAAACATATCCACATCCCTTGATTTCCATGAGCAACTCATTTGATTGTCCTACTCGGTGAAGCGGAAACCCCTCATGCCTGTAAAATGAATTTTATATTATAGCTAGTTGAACTCTATACTGCAGTACGTTTCTCTAAAAGGTAATCCATAGAAGCTATACAATAGCGTGTATGTTTAACTCAACTCACCACTATTGTAAGTTTCTCTCAAAATCGTGTAATCTTATTGAAAGTACTTGACCATTTTCTGTTTTCCTCTTTTTTATCTTCATGTTCTGATTGGTAGCAGTCTAAACGCGTTTTAGGCCCTTTTCTTTTGTCAGATAGTTTATATTTATCTAAAGAAAGAAACACAATCAATATTTAGACCTGATTAAGTTTCATTTAGAACCATGGAATTGATAACGCGGTCAAGTAGATCATTTAGGGACTCCATATGCAGCGCCAGAGCAGAGTCGCCAAACGATTTTACAACGGCGAGTGCATGGAACCCACAAGAAGCATCAAGCAGATAACTTTTCTTATATAGCTAGATTTGATTTGTCTTGATATCGTCACACAAAATTCATTGAGGAAATATAAATTGCATTCCTGTTTTATTCAGATGATTTGTTCTGAATGTTCTGCACATATGTAGATGTAAATTTCTAGGCAACAATATATGTTAGATTAGACACTGATATATACTTGAATCTGTAACATGTAACAACTATGGAGTGTCATGCGCTTGCAGTGTCCTGAATTTGCAGACGTTGGTGTCTCTAAAATATTGCTACTCCCTCCGCTCAAAATAAGTGACTTGAGTTTGTCCAGATTCGTATGTATTTAGACTTGTTTTAGTTGAGATATATCCGACTCTAGACAAATGCAAGTAACTTATTTCGAGACAGAGGAGTATTTAATTTCCAACTTCCATTAAAAAGAAACGGCTGGTTGATCGAAATCGTGTGCAGTAAAAGCATGCATGCGCTTCATAGTGCAAAGAGGCAGTATACGAAGGCAGTGCAGATACATAGCATCTTGCGAACTGAAGCAGTGATGGGTCCCTGTTATGCATGTGACAATATTTTCAGGGCACTGCAGATACTGGAAATATGTTGATCTGAGGCATCCTTCAACATACTATGTATGAACGAAGAACAAATGAACGGTTAGAGAAAGAGATCGAAGAGCCTGACCATCAATGGGAGTCCAGTATTGTGCTGCTCGCAGGTGTGCAGCCCAGCTAGAGGCAACTGATCTGGTACTCGTCTCGACCATGATGTAGCTTGCCCGCCGCTTGCTGCACGTCCTCGCCGCCGGCTCGTCCAAACGACCCCGCCAACAACCTCTTCCTCTAGCGCCCTAAAATTCCAGATGCTCGAGATAGCGGAGAGGCCGCATGTAGTCCCAGTTCGATGCGCGACCACACCGGTCCGCGCGGGAGATGGTGTCGTGCCTCGGCAAGCCGACCGGAGGGGGTGGGCCGGCAAAGACCAGGTCGCCTATTAAGGTTTTGGCGGTCGGATCGGGGGATTCGGGGAAACGACTATTCCATTCCACCGGGTGGAAGAGGTCAGGGGTTCCAATGGACGGAGATCTAAAGTGTGTTGGTGGTGGCCGGAGGAGTTTGGGAGCTGTCTGTTCTGGTGGATCACGGGCCTGTCCGTGGCTCCTCCACTCCGCGTCTGTCGGCGACTCGCCAGGGGACGGCGCAACGAAACCAGCCTTCTTCTTGTCCCGACCTGCGTCATTGCATCAGACAAGGCGCGAGATTCATGCGATGCAGTGGTTGGCTCGAGTTCCTTGTCACACTCTAACTGGTTGTCCACATTATTTCAATCCTCTAGGGACGCGGGATCGAGATGCGGTGGCGGGGGTCGCCTGAATCGAATGGAGGTGCCCGGCGGCGAGGGTCGCCTGAATTGAATAGGTGCGCGGCGGCGGGGGTCGCTGCTTGCAGAGGAGACACAGGCGAGAAGGGGATTTTTTAATCAAGGTGCCTTACGTAGTACGAACAGCCGGACCAGCTGATCTTACTTGGCGGTGGCAGGGCAAGTAATACCTTCCAATACTTAGGGGCAAACTAGTCCAGAAAATTTCGGACGGAAAATTTGTGCAAACGAAACTACGCTAAGACAAATTATAGTATAGATAATAATATATATATATAATAATAATAATAATATATAGAAGATAGATAGATAGATTATCTATAAGTCAGAAAAATATGTATAATATATTAAAATATTCAGAAAAATGAGATCTACACAATAGACTGATAATCATGCATTGTTCAGCAACTCTCTTTACAAGTTTAATTAAAAGAACCAATTGAACCCCATAGGTGATTCTAGGGTCTCTCCTGTATTAGGGTTTACACTCCTCGGACACCGTTTAAATTGCCAAGCATGCCCTAGGGTTTGATTTGAGCTCAATTTAACTTGTCATATCATCATCCTTTCTTGAGAATTGCATCGATGCCATGTGTTGATTGTTTTCGTTTCTTTCCGGTGTTTGGTTCTTCCCGGTAGAGTACGATATCGAGATCGAGATCGAGGACGGAGATCAACACCATTGAAGCTTGAAGAACAATACTTGACCAACTGTAATCAAGTCAAGCATAAGGCTTCCAACGATCTGATTATTGGTTATCAACGGGCAAAGGCAAGCATAGCCCCACCATGATACAATCCTATGATTTCGAAAGTATTTCATTCTTGCCATGATGCATACGATTCCACTGTGGTCTTTTACCGATAGATAGAGTATCATATCTGTTGCATTACTCCCTTTGAGGTTATATTACCTGATCCACTGATCCTAGCATAACTAGGTTTGGCTTGTGTGCACAACTAGAGCTATTATATGTGTCTTACTTAGCCATGCTTAGCTGTCAGTGTTGGTTCATCCAGATGATGTACCAATTGCGTAGAATCTAGTATGACAGGAGATCGAGGTATACTTATGAGGTAAGATCAGTGGTAAAGGTTAAACATGCTAAGGCTTGTATGAGAGGCCATGGTGGGTGATGGCTCAAAATATATCCGAGCTCGTTGGGGAACCCCAAGAGCAAGGTATAATGAGCACATCAGCAAGTTTTCCCTTAGTTATGAAATCAAGGTTATCGAACCAGTAGGAGCAAGGAAACACCTCCAAGGTGTTGCTTCCAACTTGGAATCCTGCACAACACAACCACAGAACTTTGCCCCCAACTTACAGTGAGGTTGTCAATCTCACCGGTTTTGCTAAAAATAAAGGATTAAACGTATTGTGTGGAAGATAGTAATTGCTTGCAGAAAGTAAACAGAAAACAATAAATAGCTTGTAGATTGATGGTAAAGAATGGACCGGGGTCCATAGTTCATTAGAGGTGATTCTCCTTAAGATAGATGACATGATGGGTGAACAAATTACATCGGGGCAATTGATAGACACTGAGAAAGCATACATGCATATACTAATCATCTTGACTCCTATGAGATTTGATTGGGCATTACAACATTATACATAGACCATAATCCAACTTCATCTATGACTAATAATCCACCTTCAGGTTATCATCCGACCCCCCTCCAGTATTAAGTTGCAAGCAACAGATAATTGCATTAAGCAAAGTGTGTAAAGTAAATAATACGATTGTTCTATGAACAAAGGATTGTTGTTTTCTCCCTAGTAGCAACAGCACATCTAGTACCTTAGAGATTTCTGTCACTTCCCCAGATTCCTAGAGGCATGAACCCACTATCGAGCATAAATACTCCCTCTTGGAGTTGCTAGCATCTACTCGGACAAGATAGCTACTAACAACAGAAAGCATGCAAGATCACAAATAACATAGACATGATAGAATCAATAATCAATCTGAAATAGCATCTCAATATCCATCAGATCCCCGCAAACACAACATGTAGATTACAAATAGATGATCTTGATCATGAACGGAGCTCACAAGATCTAAACATGGTAGCACAAAGGAGAAGAACCAACCATCTAGCTACTACATGGACCCATAGTCCAAGGATGAACTACTCATGCATCACACCGGAGGCGGGCATGGTGATGAAGAAGGCCTCCAGGGTGATCTCTCCCCTCTGACAGGGTGCCAGGAAGAGCTTCAGATCCCTCCCGATCTAGGGATGGAGATGGTGGCGGCTACAGACTCTTTCGTGGAATTTTGATTGGGTACTTAGGGTTTTTGTCCTGGAGGAAATATATAGGCGAAAGGGCAAGGTGGGTGGAGTGCTAGGAGGGCCACACCCCCTGGTGGCGCGGCTAGGGCAGGCCGCACCACCACCAGGTGTGGCCGCCCTGGCTCCCCTCTTCGTCTCCCTCCGGACTCTGTATTCCTTCTGGTGAAATATTGACTTGGGCTTTTGTCCGGTCCAATTCCGACAATATTTCCTTACTAGCTTTTCTAAAACCAAAAACAGTAGAAAACAGGCAACTGGAACTATGGCATCTTGTTAATAGGTTAGTTCCAGAAAATGTGCAATAATACTCCAAAGTGTGGACAAAACATAAGAAAGTAGATATAAAACAAGCATGGAACATCAAAAAGTATAGATACGTTTGCAACGTATCAACATCCCCAAGCTTAACTCTTGCTCGTCCTCGAGTAGGTAAGTGATAAAAAGAAAGAATAATTTTTGAGGTGACATGCACCATCATAATCTTGATCAAAGTATTTGTAGAACATTGATAGCTGGGATCATAGTACTTTAACATAGCATGAAAGATATAGTTCTAACAATAAGACATAGCAACTATGTTGTAACATGAAAAGATACAAACAAAAGATTCATGAATAACAATGCTTTGAAAGACGTTTGTTTGTTTCACATATAGAAAACATAATAAGAATGGTATTCAGCTTGTCCCTCATAGTGTAGCAAAACATAAATGCATAGGACACCTTCAAAGTTCATAAGGGTGACTAGATACAAATAGTTTAAGAACAAGCAATATCAAAGTTATGAATCAATCAACAAGTTTTGACAATGCACATTAAACTAAGAATGGCCACTATGCTCTCTCAATAGGTGCATAAAGATAGAAGATGGAGACTCAACATAAAAGTAAAAGAAAGGCCTTCATAGAAGGAAGCAGGGATTCAAGTCTCATAAAGAGCTTCCAAAAATTATGGTACTTATTAGCTTTCAGTTGTCATTGCCCCTATCATAAGCATCTTGAAGTGATTAAGGTTAAAGTGAACAAACTATGGAGTATATGCTTGACAAAGTATAAGTTGGTAATCTCATGTCCCTTGAATATGAGGGCCTCTCCTCATGCTACTCAAGTTTAGTTACCGGTAAGTTCTTGTAATAGTAAGTACATGTGTATCATAGAGAACCGCCAACGGGGTACCTCTTGCACATGATACAGGAGCTATCCCATAATCAAAATGACAAGGCAAGCAGACAATGAGCATATCAGCAATATTCTTATTTACCATGGGAAAATGGTGCTTTTTTCTCTCTTTCCTCTTTTCTCATCTTTTTTTCCTTTTTGTCAATCTCTATCTCTTTTTTATAAGAAGAATGCTTCATAGATTGCTCACTATGGTGATGCTGCAAGTTTCCACCATGATTAGGCATGGCATAGGCTAGCGGCCCAAGCGTTTCTCTAACACACATACATAACTCCATGGACTTACAAGCTCCCTTTCATTTCACACCAACGTCATCCATAAACAAAAGAGCATGATATCAACTGGATACAATGTACAAGTGCAATGTTGAAAGCGTTCCCCATGACAACATGGTTCTGCTAATCCCAACGTATAAGTGTAAGCATATACAACATAGATGACACAATGGTTCAAGTTTATTAGGGGCAAGAAAAGTAAAGTGTGTCATCAAGTTCGTGAGAGCTTTAATCACTAACTTTCACATAACAAGTTTAATTCGGAAGGTAGATAAAAACATGAATATACTTGGAATAGCAAATGCTAATAGGTAGGTATGGTGGACTCTTTGGAATAACTTGGTTTTATTTGAAGTTGGATGCATGAGTGGAACTCATACTTGGTATGGAGGCTAGCAAAAGACTGGGAGCGACCAACTAAGAGAGCAATAATGGCCATAATCATGCAAAGCGACAAAACATCGTTAATTAAAGCATAAAGTGATATTACAAGTCGAAAACTAAATGATCATAGAGGCTATGGTGACTTGGTATAGTCTTAACATGGTGTGAGCATGCGCCAAGTCAACCCAAATAAAGCATTAAAGGAGAATACCACAATATTATGCTTTTATATGCTAAAACAACGCATGATTCTTTCAAGGCACATTAAGCAATCTCAATTGTTTATAACATGTCATGCTACAGCAATAATCACTAAGCATAAAGCCAAAACAATATCAAGCATGACATGATAAAGTCTAAGTCACAGTCAAAAACAAGCTCCTTTTTACCACTTAAGCATGAACTTTCCTACTCGTTTGCAATCCAAATCGAAAAGTGTTGAACTAACGGAAGTTGGATAACAACCTAGGGCAGAAGCACAAAAAATTATAGCTCAAACCGACGTACAGAGATTTTTCACGAATTTTTACAGCGAAGCACAAAAATCTGTTTCAGGACAGCAACTTTCCCAAATCTTACTTCTCTCTCATTAGAGATTACTCTTGGCACAAAAACCACACAAAAATGATAAAGAGAGGTTATTACTGAAGCAATAACTTCCAAGACTCAACAAAATATTCATAATGAAATTTGGGTTATCTCCCAATAAGTGCTTTTCTTTAACGCCTTTGAACTAGGCATAAGAAGCAAGAAAAGAATCAATTATTCTCAAATGAAGAAGCATTAAAACCAAATTTCTTGCCCTTACCTCTCTTACGTTTATTATTATCCTTGGGGAACATATGATTTTTTGGTGGAGAAGTAAAGTGCATGATGCCCTTTTCCACATCTATTATTGCTCCAGGGAGTTTAAGTAGGGATCTTCCAACTGTAATTTTTCCTTTTTCTACATATTCAATAACAAGATAATCAGTAGACACCACTTTCCCTATAATCTTTGTAAACACTCCTCAGCTATTCCAATGGATAATATTGTGGAATTGTTAGTAAGATATATTTCTTGTCCCCCTTCAGAAAGCCCCCAAAGATTCAAAGATTCATAGATATCTTTAGGCATAAGGCAGAATTCACACATGATATCACAACGAACATAAAAAGTTTCATTATTTATAAAAACTTTTACTGTAGGAAGCCATTTTGAGGGTTCAGAATTTATTAGAACATACTCATGATGCTCTCTAAGCATGTTATAGCAATCTTTTGAACTTGTTGTGTTGGCCTCAAGAGTGTTTAATCTAGCAAATATGTTTATGAAGGAGGAATCAGATTTGCTAGGCAAGTTATATGTTGAGACCAACTTCTTTATGGCATTAAAAACTTCATCCTCATTGCATTGGAGGAAATCTCCTACTACTACAACATCCAAAGCATATCTCTAGCATAGAGCAGTCCCAAAGTAAAAACTACTAAGAAACAAGCTTAGAGTCATTTTAAGTTCAATTTTTGCATGTAAATCAGAGATTCTAGCCCAAGATTCTTTGAAACTCTCTTCAATTCCTTGTTTGAAAGTAAAAAATCATTTCCTCAGGTGACATAGTGATTGGAGCAATGCTAGACATAATAGCAACTAGAAATAAAAACTATTTTTTTTTGTGTTTTTGATAAAGAAAGCAAACTAGTATAACTATTTTTTGTGTTTTTGATAAAGAAACAAGCAAACAAAGCAGAAATAAACTAAGCAAAACAAATAAAACAAAGTAAAGAGATTGGTTATGAGGGACTCCCCTTGTGAAGATGTCCTTGACTCCGACAGCGGCACGGAAAAAAAGCTTGATGGCTCAAAATATATTCGAGCGTTGGGGAACCCCAAGAGGAAGGTATGATGAGCAATGACAAGTTTTCCCTCAGTTATGAAACCAAGGTTATCGAACTAGTAGGAGCAAGGAAACACCTCCAAGGTGTTGTTTCCAACTTGGAATCCTGCACAACACAACCACCAAATTTTGCCCCCAACTTATAGTGAGGTTGTCAATCTCACCGATTTTGCTAAAAACAAAGGATTAAACGTATTGTGTGGAAGGTAGTAATTGCTTGCAGAAAGTAAACAGAAAACAGTAAATAGCTTGTAGATTGATGGTAAAGAATGGACCGGGGTCCATAGTTCACTAGAGGTGATTCTCCTTAAGATAGATGACATGTTGGGTGAACAAATTACAGCGGGGCAATTGACAGACACCAAAAAAGCATACATGCATATACTAATCATCTTGACTCCTATGAGATTTGATTGGGCATTACAACATTATACATAGACCGTAATCCAACTGCATCTATGACTAATAATCCACCTTCATGTTATCATCCGAATCCCCTCTAGTATCAAGTTGCAAGAAACAGATAATTGCATTAAGCAAAGTGTGTAAAGTAAACAATATGATTGTTCTATGAACAAAGGATTGCTACTTTCTCCCTAGTAGCAACAACACATCTAGTACCTTAGAGATTTCTGTCACTTCCCCAGATTCCTAGAGGCATGAACCCACTATCGAGCATAAATAATCCCTCTTGGAGTTGCTAGCATCTACTCGGCCAAGATAGCTACTAACAATGGAAAGCATGCAAGGTCACAAATAACATAGACATGATAGAATCAATAATCAATCTGAAATAGCATCTCAATATCCATCGGGTCCCCGCAAACATAACATGTAGATTACAAATAGATGATCTTGATCATGAACGGAGCTCACAAGATCTAAACATGGTAGCACAAAGGAGAAGAACCAACCATCTAGCTACTACATGGACCCGTAGTCCATGGATGAACTACTCACACGTCACACCGGAGGCAGGCATGGTGATGAAGAAGGCCTCCAGGGTGATCTCTCCCCTCCGGCAGGGTGTCGGGAAGAGCTTCAGATCCCTCCTGATCTAGGGATGGAGATGGCGGTGGCTACAGACTCTTTCGTGCAATTTTGATCGGGTACTTAGGGTTTTCGTCCCGGAGGCAATATATAGGCGAAGGGGAAAGGTTGGTGGAGTGCCAGGGGGCCACACCCCTGGTGGCGCAGCTAGGGCTGGTCGCGCCACCACCAGGTGTGGCCGCCCTGGCTCCACTCTTCGTGTCCCCTTCGGACTCCGTATTCCTTCTGGTGAAATATTGACTTGGGATTTTGTCCGGTCCAATTCCGAGAATATTTCCTTACTAGCTTTTCTGAAACCCAAAACAACAGAAAACAGGCAACTGGCACTGTGGCATCTTGTTAATATGTTAGTTCCAGAAAATGTGTAAAAATACTCCAAAGTGTGGACAAAACATAAGAAAGTAGATATAAAACAACCATGGGACATCAAAAATTATAGATACGTTTGCAACGTATCCGTGGGATGTGGTTTTTGTAGTCCCATGGTCGCCACCACTAGGAACTGAGTTCTTGCCTTTGGACCAAGATGAGCGTACAACTACACGGGGCTTGGGAACCCCTCCGCTGATTAACTTGCCTAGTAGTTTCCATGAGTCCCATAGTTTTGGCGTTCTATTCGACATATGCATAGAAAACATTTTGAAAGATTTGGCAGGTGAAGGTGCATCATAACAGGTAGGTAAGTGTGGCCAGGGTTGCTTGGGCTGGATAGAGCCCCTGATAAACCAACCTCGACTCACATCTCTAGGGACCGGCTTCGGGATTTGACCCGTTACATCGAAACCCTCCTTAGGGCATGACTCATGGTCTCGGCAAAAGGAAGATAAAGGTCATGGCCAACCACCCTCTGTCGGCCTTCCAAGGAAGAGGGTTAATCATGTGGCATTGATACATTGCAAATGTATCTATAATTTTTGATGTTCCATGCTTGGTTTTATCCACTTTCTTGTGTTTTGTTCCAACTTTGGAGTACTTTTCATATGATTTCTTGGACTAACCTATTAACAAGAGCCACCGTGCAATTGCTGTTTTACGCTATTTTTGGTTCGGAAAGTCGAAATGAATATTCTCGAATTGGACGGGACAAAAGCCAAAGTGCCTATTTTTCCGAAGGGATCAAGTGCGAATCACGAGACGGAGAGGGGCCGGGGCCGCCACACCACTGGCCTGGCAAGCGGCTTGGCCCAGCCAGGGGTGGTCCGAAACTCGGCCCCCGGCCTCTCCTTCCGCCTATAAGTTGCCTCGGACGAAAACCCTAGGTACCGATCAAAATCCACGAAGAGTCTCAGAGCCACCACCATCTCCATCCCTAGATCAGGAGGGATCTGAAGCTCTTCCCGACACCCTGCCGGAGGGGAGAGATCACCCTGGAGGCCTTCTTCATCACCATGCCTGCCTCCGGTGTGACGTGTGAGTAGTTCATCCATGGACTACGGGTCCATGTAGTAGCTAGATGGTTGGTTCTTCTCCTTTGTGCTACCATGTTTAGATCTTGTGAGCTCCATTCATGATCAAGATCATCTATTTGTAATCCATACATGTTGTGTTTGCGGGGATCCGATGGATATTGAGATGCTATTTCAGATTGATTATTGATTCTATCATGTCTTTGTTATTTGAGATTTTGCATGCTTTCCGTTGTTAGTAGCTATCTTGGCCAAGTAGATGCTAGTAACTCCAAGAGTTAGTATTTATGCTCGATAGTGGGTTCATGCCTCTGGTAATCTGGGGAAGTAATAGAAATCTCTAAGGTACTAGATGTCTTTGTTGCTAGGGAGAAAACAACAATCCTTTGTTCATAGAACAATCGTATTGTTTACCTTACACGCAGTCAGAAAGAAATAATCTATTGCTTGCAACTTAATCTTTGGAGGGTTCGAATGATAACCATAAGGTGGATTATTAGTCATAGATGAAGTTGGATGGCGGTCTATGTATTATGTTGTATTGCCCAATCAAGTCTCAAAGGAGTCAAGATGATTAGTATATGCATGTATTGCTTTCTCGGTGTTTGTCAATTACCCCGCTGTAATTTGTTCACCCAGCATGTTATCTATCTAAGGAGAGCCACCTCTAGTGAACTATGGATCCCGGTCCTTGTCTTTTAAAAACAATCTATAAACTGTTTCTGCTTTGTGTTTACTTTCTGCAAACTATTACTTCATTCCATTCGATACGTTTAATCCTTTGTTTTCTGCAAAACACGGTGAGATTGACAACCTCATCGCAAGTTGGGGACAAAGTTCTCTGGTTGTGTTGTGCAGGTCTCCACGTTGCTACTAGCACCGGTAGTCATACCTCGCTAAAGCTCAGCTAGTAACACCTTTGGGGTGTTTCCTTGCTCCTACTGGTTCGATTAAACCTTGGTTTCATAACTGAGGGAAAACTTACTGCCGTGCTCATCATACCTTCCTCTTGGGGTTCCCAACGAGCTCTATGTTGAAAGTCGAGTGCATCAAGATCTTTTCTGGCGCCGTTGCCGGGGACTGAAGAAGAAGAAGCTCCCACATCAACCTCGCGCCATCAGGCATTAAGAGTCGGTTGGTACATGTGGATAAAGTTGTACACCCCTGCAGGGTTAAATCTTTTCGAAAAGTCGTGTTCACGGTTATGAATGCTTGGTGACCAAATTCAAAGATCATAGAGAATGTTAACCTAATCATAAAACTTGGCAGATTAACGTGTGCTTAAGGATGCTTCCTCATGGGTACGAGGGGGTGATCCTAGTTGTGAGATGAGGATTACTTTGGTGGATATCAAAAGATGATGATCAATTTCTTCGGGGATGTCTCTCTCTTATCCCCTTTTAAACTATTCTGATTAGACGAGCTTCTTCTGTAGGGGTTCCGCGTATGAAAACAATAAAATTTTACCCTACGCCCCTGAACCCCTGATGCTGCCAGGACCTATCTATTAGTAATACAGTAACGGGAGGGGATTTTTGCAAACTTACCCTTGAAGACCGAAAAGTGTTGTCAACGCTCAGGAGAGCATGGTTGATGTAGACGAGCCAAAGCCGACCTCAAGGTCGTGATGAAGTCCTTGCGCTCCTGTGGCTCCAACGACTTGAGTCCCTCAAGTGTGACACCTCGCGGGGAGTTACACACATCCGGTGCCTGACGATGACTCCCGCTTCCCCGATCTAGCAGCAGATGTAGAAGTAGAGCTCCTAGATCTGAATCTCGCAGCGCGACGGCGCTCCACGGTGAAGATGTCTCTCGTTCGCGCAGTCCGAACTTGGGACCACGGTCACGAGAGATAGATAGAGAGAGAGTATCAATTGGAGGTCTCCCCAAAAGTGAGGAAACATTTATTGAATATTGTGTGTATTTATCTGGCCAAATACCCCACTATATATAGGGGGAGGGGAGGTACTACCTCCCTCAAAGTCCCGGGGTGGGACTAAAGGAGAGGAGAGGGGTGGCTGTGGCCACCCCATGGGCCCCAGCGTGGGGGGGCTAGCCCACTAAGCGCTGGCCACCCCCTCTGGCCCTTCTCCCTCTCACCTTTCCCTAATGGGCCCTCTTCCCTCCGGAATTGGCCCATTAAGCCTTTTGACCTTTTAATTGATTTTCTCTTTTATTAAATAATTATGAATAAATGATTAAATCAATATTTAACATTCATTCATATATTATTCAATCTCCGTGTCTATGGAACACCTTCCACCTCCACTCCGAACATCCTCTGGACTTACCGAAACCCTTCCGGTTTTCTCTCTTCTATTCTTCGGCGATTCTTACGATCCTATAAACACTCTCTAAGCATCATCAAGCCCTTAAGCATGATACCCTATGGTTCGAGAACACTCCCGGACCAATGATCGACAGAGGGACCTGGATGGCCATGTGACCCTTGTGTGTTCCACGAAGATCTTTCGTTGTTTGAACCAGGACAGTCGTGTCTTATTCCGTTTGTCTCTCGATACTTGCATTGCCCGAGATCTGATCAATGACATCACCATGTCATGTTCAATCTCGTTACCGAACAATGCTACTTGACTCGTTCCAACAAGTGATATCCCTGTGATCAAATCACACGCTGCGCAGCTATTGGATATAACTTCTCCGAGTGGGCCCTTGAGTATATTTCCGTCACGTGGACGGACATATCCCGCTCTTGACATATATTGCCTCTACGGTTTCCTTCGAGTACCTGAACACACCTTTATAACCACTGTATTACCAAGTGGCGCTTGATGCTATCTAAGCACTCTCGGGAGACAGTGATTGATATAGCCTCACAGTCTAAGGAATAGTCTACGAGGATCCATTTCTAATCATCATAACTTGAACTTCGTGACATGATCGGGTCACGATGTTTAGGTTGGGTATTGGTTCATTATCTAATTCTCAAAATGAGTTGACTCCATTTCCAACAGGCATAAATGCCACATGATCAGGAAACTCGATCATCTGTTGACCAATGAACCAATGACTAGAGTTTCATTGGGAACCCCTGGTTGTTTATATATCACGCGTGTATTGATGTTTCCACTCAATACAGTTATAGCATGATATAAAACTTAATCATAAACTTTATGAAATATGATAATAGTCCTTATTACTATTTGTCTCTAGGGCATATTTCCAACATCTTCTCTCCCTCTTGTTTTACAAACAAAGATGGCTTTATGCAAAATAACCCCACCAGCCATAAGTCTTGCAGAGTACACCCTGTACTCACCCTTGCTTTGTTGATACTTTTGTAGCAGAATAAGTGTTCCCCTGAAGACAAGTTTGGTACGATTTCGACACTGACGAGTACCTTGGGGTTCCTGGCCGGCAGCCTGGAATCTATGGGCTGGGATGTCATCGTTATGCTTCAGGCCTCTTAGGCCATTTGTTAAGTTTGTTATACTTAATAGCATAATTTGCCTTCCTTTGTTTGATGTTTGTGCTCAGTGACCTTTGCTTTTAATAATTTGGTTCTTCACTCAGTTATGAGCTTGCTGTAATAATTTTTGTGTCGCAGGGTTACTGTTGTGCTACCGATTTCCCACTGGATATACTTGAGCTCTAGATTAAGCTTATGTCAGGCTAAGGTCTGGTATTTGATTAACCCTGGTCCCGGGGGTGTCACACTAGACATGATTCACAAGACCAAGTGGTGTATATGGAAGTAGTGTGTGTTAGGGAAACAACGTCAAACCTTACTTAACCTTGGAAGATAGTATCGTGCAAGTGGACACACTTGAGAGCAATAAAAACCAAGTGAAGTGAAGTGACAAAGCAACCTAAACCCAACTACACAACACACACAAAAGGCTTATGGTGGATAGGTATGAAAAGTGGCATGTCAAAGAAACAATCAGAAATCAAGATATTGCAATGCCAAGTAAAGAACCACGATGATCACAAAGCAAAACAACTCAATCCACATGATATAGGAATAATGGTTAAGGAAACGCACATGGTGGGATAAATGGGACTTGAGCGACGTAGAAATTGAGATAATAACCAAATGATTACCTAGCAAAGACTATAAGCTCATGTCACACAAGTGTAAGGAGAGATGCTAGTTTGATTGCAAAAAAATTGGAGGGCTACAAGATTTGCACAAAGTACCACACCTATATGATGTTCATCGAGCTTGCGCTTCCTATTATATGAGGCACTTGTTTATTTGTTTTTCTATTTTTTGTATCACTCTTTTTCTTTTCTTTTTCACTTGCCTCTTCCTTGTTCCAACAACTATACAAGATAGAAATATGAGATAGCACGCTCACAACTTTTGCTCAGAATTCTACAAGGTATCAAATGTGCAAATCCCAAGCAATCATAGGAGTAACTAGTCTTAGTAGGTGTTTGTTGGTCTCAAAGATAGTGTAGTTCACAAAGTAAAGCAAGTGGGGAGAAGTCACGGAAATGTTTATACCTTTCACCGCCGATCTTCACCCTTTATTGTTGGATTCCAACTTTCTCACAAAATTTGGATCGAGTAGATAGAATGAACAACTTGGATTATTATTTATAGCTCCTTATCCTATTTGAACATTCTAAAGAACACCAAAATCTGAGTTGCAAAAGGTATGATCAAAACCGTGAGGAAGCTCAAAGCAGTTTTCTACTGGAATTCTCGTGCAAGCCCTTGGTACATGGGCGGAGACTCCTTTCTTGGGGGGGGGGGGGTGTGGAGACTCCAACCTGGAGTCACTTATGGTGGAGACTCCTACCTAGTCAATTCCATAACTTCAAGAATAGGAGCAGGGCTCGATTGGGCGGAAAAGCTTGCACCAAAACGTCAAATTGACGGGAAAATCAAGGAATTAGGCTATGGGAACACATATGAAGGTAGATCAAAAAGTTTACCAAGTATTCCATAGATCAAAACCTACCAAAACACACTCAAAACTCATATCGATCCAAAACACGAAATTGGGCTATTTTGGTGGAATTTTCGAATTTATGGGAAAAAGACCAAATCGATGAGAAATCAGTGGCAACCAAAAGCTGTTGATACCAGATGATAAGGGTTAACCTCAAGGGTGGCCCGATCTTCACGGATCTCTTGATCAAATCGATGGGAAAAGCGAGGGAAATGGAGAAGGTAGTGGAAGCAAACACACACCTCACGAAGAACACGATGAACACACGCAAACACAACATGATACAAGGCATATTGCTCCCAAGCAGTGGCCACCAGTCCGATAGAATCCTTGCAAGGAAAGATCGTTAAACGTGATCCCATCAATCGACATCGGAGAGGGAAGAACACCTTAGGGATGATCTTGAATACTCACGCACTCGCAAACATATGCCTTGTACAACGATGGATGAGCTATGCAAAGTCCAACGAGGTTGGTGACGATAGTCGGTCCCCCTGTAAGGGGATGAGGCAAAACTAGAGAGATTCCTTAAAGGGGTTATCTTCTAGTCTATCTCTATGCCTAAGGGATACAATAAGGGGTGGGGTCTCTATATAGGCCAGCCACTTAAACATGAGGATTTTGGAGATAAAACTAAGGTTGGAGATAAAACTAGGATTTGATGCGTTGACCAATTTCACAAATCCATTCCCACCTTTCCCCTAGCACCAATAGCATCGAAATCCACCCTCCAGGCAGGACGATCCCTTCAGACATTTGACTTTCGGCGCCAAGTTGCTGCGCCTAGTCGCTGATCCCAAGCTCCAATGGCGCATGCCGTAGCCGCCGTTGCGAGGCTCTAAACTGCCTCCGCTACCGATGAGCCGAGCAGCTCGGAGGATGGCAGATCCTACTACCAAGGAAGAAGTTCTGGCTACAAGCGGGTGAGCGACCCTTCTCTTTGCTATTCGCACTAATTATAAGCGCTAGTGGCTCTCGAACCTCAAATTGTTTGTTAGCCCAACGCTAACAAACATATTTTGTCCACAGTTTTCTGTCAAGTGGGATCTCCGCGGACCCCCTTACCTGGTTACGGTAGTCCTCTACAGGTACAACTCTAAGGGCAAGTGGTATGGACACCATTGTATCACGATGGAAGAAGTGCCTGCGCAGATCTGCACTATATCTGGTATAGTTGTTGCTCTGCGTAATCATGATGAATTATGGCCAAAGAAGACTGCAAAGTTCAGCTTCATGGATGAACATGGTATCATGGTTCCTCTAACGTGTGACAGTCAGCTAATTGGGTTGATGAAAAGGTATGCTTCGACTGCCATGTTTGAGCTGAATTGTGATGTACTAGATGTGGAAGCTGCTGCAACTGGGAGTCACCCTTCTATTCTTGGACAGGGTGGTTGCTCGAACCCAATTAGCTCCTGGTAAGCAAAGGTATCTTGAGGTTCGCATGTTTGTGCTGAATTGTAATTTTTGTTTTATTTACTCTGTAGATATTGGGCAGTTATGCAACAGTCTTGTTTCTTTGACAGGAAGCGCCGCAAGGTTAGAAACATGACTGCCGTTGATCATTTCTTGCCGAAGAAATTAAAAACGAGTGGAAAGATGCCACTTTGCTGCCCGAAGGAATTAAAAACGAGTGGAAAGATGATGTTGGACACGATTCTGGTACCCATTGTCCCGGCGATGCAGAGTACGTGAAGCTAAGAAAATTGGAACCGAGGAAGAGGAAAAAGGCAGGAAATGAAGAAGCGAGTGGACGTGAAGGCTTGGCACCTAGGCTGCGAAAGAAGGCTGCTGGCAATGAAGATGCATAGTAATGTGTTGAACTTGAACCTATATATGAAATTCTGTTAAATTCTAGAGCTCTATGTGTGGCATGTTGTTGGGCGAAACAATCTATCCACGTTCTCTCAGTAAAATGTACTGCGACTTAGGGTTTGGAAACGCCTGAGTCAGTAGTTGAATCCGAAATTGTGATTGTGCCACTGCTATCTGAAAACACGCAGCACCGGTTCCATGATTGCTGAGGGGCAGGAGGTCTCCAAATACGACGGAATGTAAGTGGCACAGAAATAAATTATTTAAGCTGCCACACTCCACGAAGCAGCAACTTATTTCAGATGTTGCACACCGACGTGGCAACATAAACAGCAATGGCAACCGATAATGCCCAGATGAGGAGGAAATCGGTACCACTTTCTGGCCTAATCTTGAGCCCATCTATTTCACCGCCTCTCTGCTCCTGCATCCCCTGCATCTGGCAAAGCTCCCGGATCTCCAATAACCGGGTATACGTGCTTCCACTTTATAAATTGTGGTTGTGCCATTTGCATGCGGCACAATCCACGTAGATTACGTTTAAACAAACCACCAATGTCAGAATACACTAGTAGAAAAGGGTCTTTGGTCCACGGTCACGTTCCCAATCCGGGACAGAGATCTAAATCGAGGCAGAAATTGATCTAAATCACAAATTCTTCCACAAATTAATCGAGACAGAGATCTAAATCGAGGAATTTCATTAATTCAACCACAAATTCTTCTAAACAAAGGTGCGATTTCACATCCTACATTAATTCAACCACTAGTAAACAATTTCACTTCCGCTGCCACTATCCTCTGAGCTGCCGGCTTCCTCGTCGTTGTCGGACAGAACCTCCACGATTTCCGCATTGTTCGCGAGACGAAGCACATCCTCGCGGCGAGCAGCGGCGATGACGGTGTACTTGGTCCGTCCAGGGACGGACCAGAACCTCTCCCGCCCTTCTCGGTTGCGGAGATCCTGGTGCACCACGTGCCCGTCAACGATGCGGTTGCCAATCTTGGCTTTCTGCTCCTTCTTGAATAACACCGGCTAGTACGGTCTGGCCGCCACGTACCGGGGCAGCACCCTCTTCCACGCAGGCATCTGGCGGCGACGCGCCACGATTTCGCTCTCCATCTTGGCTCGGCCAGGGAGCGGAGCCACCGGCACCCCCACATAGCTGATGCGCCATCCGTGGGGCACCGTCGCGGCCGGCGGCGCGAGGATGTCGAAGTGCGCAAACATCACCGACTCGTACAAGTTCAGCGAGGGCATCTCCATGGCGGCGCAGTGGAGATTGGAGAGGGAGTGAGGGGATGGACGACGAAGCGACGGTGCGCTAGAGATTGGAGAGGACGAGGGGATGGACGACGAAGCGACGCGCTGTGGCGCCTCCTATTTGTACATGAGGATGACGAAGCGACGAGCGAAATATCCAAGGGGCATTGGTCAGACAAAAGAAGTAATGCGGGGTTAAGACAGATTAACGGGCGACCAATTTTTTTCCTCCTAGGACTCCGGGGCCAATAGTTCAGACCACTAGGTCAACAAGTACAACTATTACAACTTAAAAAGGCACAGAGCTTAAGCTAAATAGAACTAGTTATCACACATCTCCTTGATCTTCCTAATCTTAGCCCGATGCGCATCTTCCTGTGAGAGCAAGGATCGAATCGTCTGCTCCTTCCTTTTAGCATCTTCCTTGCACAGCTTCAATTGTTTCTCTGCATTTTTCCTCATGCACTTGTCAATACTCGTAGTTGTGAACTGCAGGACTTTGGCCTGGTGAAGATCATTCCTTGCTTAAGTCAGTTCTTGCTCTGCTTTAGCCTTCAGGGCCAACACCGTGTCCCTCTCCTTCTCGACTTTGCTAACCTTGTCTTCCACCCACCTGAGATCTCGCTTATGCTTGGTCGTGTCAACTGGTTCCCATAGCTTCATCTCAACACTGTCAATAAGTGAGCTGAATACGGATTCTTTCAACTCAATAGTCATTTCCCATAGTTTGTCCAGCGTTTTCTGCATCGATTTGGGCCACTCAGGATCTACCCATTTGAAAACACCACAACTTCCGCCTTGCATCATTGCACAATGTCCTTGACACCATATAAACCTCCTGCCTGTGTTTCATCCTTCAAACGCTACAAATTTAGCGGGCACATATCCATGTTTACATAGTAGAGGACCGTCTTCATCCGCTAAACCATGATAGTCGGAGTCATACATCATCTAGTTGGCCTAACACATCATACACGCATGAGTAAACAGATTAGATCTAGCTCAAAATATATATAACTGGCCATAGATGATAGAGATAGAGATGAGATGACTCACATCGAAATCACCGTCCATATCGTCATGACGCGTTTCCTCGCTGTCTCCCCTTGAACCCATGGCGAGAGGGGAGGGGGTGGCTGCCGGAGAGGGGATTGGGATGGAGGCGCCGTCAGCTTGCGTCTATGGTAGGATGGGAGTGAAGTGGGGAAAGTGGCTTCGAGGGGAAGGAAGAGAAGTAATAGGGACATGACACTCGGATATGGCCCACTGAACTCGTGAGTCGTGACACTCGCAACAGGGGAGCGCCTGGTGTTGCCAGTTTGTCCAGAGCAAGCATGGCCAATCATGCCGCAGAACAGCCTACTCGTGGATCGCTCTCACGAAGACCATCCCAATCGTCCAAGCACCCCGATCGAACGGTATGTAACAATCGTCAAGCAGAACAACTATGTTAGGGCATGCCTTCTAGAAGACTCGGTCTAATGGACACCCATGCAATGACACTGGTGTATGCATGTGTGGTTTGTGAAAAGAACATACATGCAATCACACTAGGTGGATCCATGTGTGGTTTGTTTAGAAGAACACACATGCAATGACTCTAGCTGTGGTTCATGAAAAGAACACACATGCAATGACACTCGTGGATCCATGTGTGGTTCATGAAAAGAACATACATGCAATGACACTGGTGGATCCTTATGTGGTTTGTTTAGAGGAATAGACATGCAATGACACTAGGTGTGGTTCATGAAAACAACAGACATGCAATGACACTGGTGGATCCATGTGTGCTTCATGGGAAGAACACACATCCAATGACACTGGTGGATCCTTATGTGGTTCATGAAAAGAACAGACATGCAATGACACTGGTGGATCCCTATGTAGTTCATGAAAAGAACAGACATGCAATGACACTGGTGGATCCATGTGTGGTTCCTGAAAAGAACAGACATGCAATGACACTAGTGGATCCTTATGTGGTTTGTTTAGAGGAACACACATGCAATGACACTAGGTGTGGTTCATGAAAATAACAGACATGAAATGACACTGGTGGATCCATGTGTGGTTCATGAGAAGAACAGACATGTAATGACATTGGTGGATCCATGTGTGGTTCATGAAAAGAACTGACATGCAATGACTCTAGTTGTGGTTCATGAAAAGAACATACATGCAATGACACTGGTGGATCCATATGTGGTTTGTGGAAGTAACATACATGCAATGACTCTAGCTGTGATTCATGAAAAGAACTGACATGCAATGACACTGGTGGATCCATGTGTGGTTCATGAGAAGAACACACATCTAATGACACTAGTGGATCCTTATGTGGTTCATGAAAAGAACAGACATGCAATGACACTGGTGGATCCTTATGTGGTTTGTTTAGAAGAACACACATGCAATGACAATGGGTGTCGTTCATGAAAAGAACAGACATGCAATCACACTAGGTGGATCCATGTGTGGGTTGTTTAGAAGAACACACATGCAATGACTCCAGCTATGGTTAATGAAAATAACACATAAACAACGACACTGGTGGATCCATGTGTGGTTTGTGAAAAGAACAGACATGCAATCACACTAGGTGGATCCATGTGTGGTTTATTTAGAAGAACACACATGCAATGACTCTATCTGTGGTTCATGAAAAGAACGGACATGCAATGACACTGGTGGATCCATGTGTGGTTCATGAAAAGAACAGACATGCAATAACACTGGTGGATCCATGTGTGGTTTGTTTAGAGGAATAGACATGCAATTACACTAGGTGTGGTTCATGAAAAGAACATACATGCAATGACACTGGTGGATCGATGTGTGGTTCATGAGAAGAACACGCATCCATTAGCATTGGTGGATCCTTATGTGGTTTGTCTAGAAGAACACACATGCAATGACACTGGGTGTGGTTCATGAGAACAACAGACATGCAATGACACTGGTGGATCCTTATGTGGTTTGTTTAGAAGAACACACATGCAATGACACTGGTGGATCCTTATGTGGTTTGTTTAGAAGAACACACATGCAATGACACTAGTGGATCCATGTGTGGTTTGTGAAAAGAACAGACATGCAATCACACTAGGTGGATCTATGTGTGGTTTGTTTAGAAGAAGACACATGCAATGACTCTAGGTATGGTTCATGAAAAGAACACACATGCAATGACACTGGTGGATCCCTGTGTGGTTCATGAAAAGAACAGACATGCAATGACACTAGTGGATCCTTATGTGGTTTGCTTAGAGGAACACACATGCAATGACACTGGGTGTGGTTCATGAGAAGTACAGACATGCAATGACACTGGTGGATCCATGTGTGGTTCATGAAAAGAACTGACATGCAATGACTCTAGGTGTGGTTCATGAAACGAACAAACATGCAATGACACTGGTGGATCCATATGTGGTTTGTGGAAGTAATAGACACGCAATGACTCTAGCTGTGATTCATGAAAGGAACAGACATGCAATGACACTGGTGGATCGATGTGTGGTTCATGAGAAGAACACACATCCAATGACACCGGTGGATCCTTATGTGGTTCATGAAAAGAACAAGCAATGACACTGGTGGATCCTTATTTGGTTTGTTTAGAAGAACACACATGCAATGACACTGGGTGTGGTTCATGAAAAGAACAGACATGCAATCACACTAGGTGGATCCGTGTGTGGTCTGTTTATAAGAACACAGATGCAATGACTCTAGTTGTGGTTGATGAAAAGAACACACATGCTATGACACTGGTGGATCCATGTGTGGTTTGTGAAAAGAACAGACATGCAATCACACTAGGTGGATCCATGTGTGGTTTGTTTAGAAGAACACACATGCAATGACTCTAGCTATGGTTCATGAAAAGAACACACATGCAATGACACTGGTGGATCCATGTGTGGTTCATGAAAAGAACAGACATGCAATGACACTGGTGGATGCATGTGTGGTTTGTTTAGAGGAACAGACATGCTATGACACTAGGTGTGGTTCATGACAAGAATCGACATGCAATGACACTGGTGGATCCATGTGTGGTTCATGAGAAGAACACGCATCCAATGACACCGGTGCAACCTTATGTTGTTTGTCTAGAAGAACACACATGCAATGACACCGGGTGTGGTTCATGAGAAGAATAGACATGCAATGACACTGGTGGATCCTTTTGTGGTTTGTTTAGAAGAACACACATGCAATGACTCTAGTTGTGGTTCATGAAAAGAACACACATGCAATGACACTGGTGTATCCATGTGTGGTTCATGAGAAGAACACACATGCAATGACACTGGGTGTGGTTCATGAGAAGAACAGACACGCAATGACACTGGTGGATCCTTATGTGGTTTGTTTAGAAGAACACACATCCAATGACTTTGGTGGATCCTTATGTGGTTCATAAAAAGAACATGCATGCAATGACACTGGTGGATCCTTATGTGGTATGTCTAGAAGAACACACATGCAATGACACTAGGTGTGGTTCATGAAAAGAATAGACATGCAATCACACTAGGTGGATCCATGTGTGGTTTGTTTATAAGAACACACATGCAATGCCTCCAGCTATGGTTCATGAAAAGAACACACATGCAATGACACTGGTGGATCCATGTGTGGTTCATGAAAATAAAAGACATGCAATGACACTGGTGGATCCTTATGTGGTTTGTTTAGAGGAACATACATGCAATGACACTAGGTGTGGTTCATGAAAAGAATAGACATGCAATGACACTGGTGGATCCATGTGTGGTTCATGAGAAGAACACACATCCAATGACACTGGTGGATCCTTATGTGTTTTGTCTAGAAGAATACACATGAAATGACGCTGGGTGTGGTTCATGAAAAGAACAGACATTCAATGACACTTGTGGATCCTTATGTGGTTTGTTTAGAAGAACACACATGCAATGACTCTAG
Source organism: Avena insularis (assembly GCA_023614405.1). Lineage (NCBI taxonomy): Eukaryota > Viridiplantae > Streptophyta > Magnoliopsida > Poales > Poaceae > Avena > Avena insularis. The sequence continues at coordinate 254,801,486 of CM042690.1, read as the reverse complement.
CCGTGGTTCATGAGAAGAAGACACCTACAATGACACTAGTGGATCCTTATGTGGTTTGTTTAGAAGAACACACATGTAATGACTCTAGATGTGGTTCATGAAAAGAACACACATGCAATGACACTGGTGTATCAAGGTGTGGTTCATGAGATGAACACACATGCAATGACACTGGGCGTGGTTCATGAGAAGAACAGAGATGCAATGACATTGGTGGATCCTGATGTGGTTTGTTTAGAAGAACACACATCCAATGACTCTGGTGGATCCTTATGTGGTTCATGAAAAGAGCAGACATGCAATGACACTTGTGGATCCTTATGTGGTTTGTCTAGAAGAACACACATGCAATGACACTGAGTGTGGTTCATGAAAAGAACAGACATGCAATGACACTAGTGGATACTTATGTGGTTTATTTAGAGGAACAGACATGCAATGACACTAGGTGTGGTTCAAGAAAAGAATACACATGTAATAACAGTGGTGGATCCTTATGTGGTTTGTTAGAGTAACAGACATGCAATGACACTGGGTGTGGTTCATGAAAAGAACAGACATGCAATGACACTAGTGGATCTATGTGTGGTTCATGAAAAGAACAGACATGCAATGGCACTGGTGGATCCTTATGTGGTTCATGAAAAGAACAGACAAGAAATGACACTGGTGGATCCTTATGTGGTTTGTGAAAAGAACAGACATGCAATGACACTAGTGGATCCTTATGTGGTTCATGAGAAGACCAAACATGCAATGACACTGGTGGATCCTTATGTGGTTTGTTTATAAGAACACACATGCAATGACACTAGTGGATCCTTATGAGGTTTGTTTAGAAAAACACACATGCAATGACTCTAGGTGTCGTTCCTGAAAATAACACACATGCAATGACACTGGTGTATCCATGTGTGGTTTGTGAAAAGAACAGACATGTAATCACACTAGGTGGATCCATGTGTGGTTTGTTTAGAAGAACACACATGCAATGACTCTAGGTGTGGTTCATGAAAAGAACAGACATGCAATGACACTGATGGATCCATGTGTGGTTCCTGAAAAGAACATACATGCAATGACACTGGTGGATCCTTATGTGGTTTGTTTAGAGGAACACACATGCAATGACACTGGGTGTGGTTCATGAAAAGAATAGACATGAAATGACACTGGTGGATCCATGTGTGGTTAATGAGAAGAACAGACATGCAATGACACTGGTGGATCCATGTGTGGTTCATGAAAAGAACTGACATGCAACGACTCTAGCTGTGGTTCATGAACAGAACAGACATGCAATGACACTAGTGGATCCATATGTGGTTTGTGGAAGTAACAGACATGCAATGACTCTAGCTGTGATTCATGAAAAGAACAGACATGCAATGACACTGGTGGATCGATGTGTGGTTCATGAGAAGAACACACATCCAATGACACTGGTGGATCCTTATGTGGTTCATGAAAAGAACAAACATGAAATGACACTAGTGGATCCTTATTTGGTTTGTTTAGAAGAACACACATGCAATGACACTGGGTGTGGTTCATGAAAAGAACAGACATGCAATCACACTAGGTGGATCCATGTGTGGTTTGTTTAGAAGAACCACATATGCAATGACTCTTGTTGTGGTTCATGAAAAGAACACACATGCAATGACACTAGTGAATCCATGTGTGGTTTGTGAAAAGAACAGACATGCAATGACACTGGTGGATACTTATGTGGTTTGTTTAGAGGAACTGACATGCAATGACACTGGGTGTGGTTCATGAAAAGAACGGACATGCAATGACACTAGTGGATCCATCTGTGGTTCATGAGAAGAACACGCATCCAATGACACTGGTGGATCGTTATGTGGTTTATTTAGAGAAACACACATGCAATGACACCGGGTGTGGTTCATGAAAATAACACACATGCAATGACACTGGTGGATCCTTATGTGGTTTGTTTAGAGTAACAGACATGCAATGACACTGGGTGTGGTTCATGAAAAGAACATACATGCAATGACACTAGTGGATCCTTATGTGGTTCGTGAAAAGAACAAACATGCAAGGACACTGGTGGATCCTTATGTGGTTCATGAGAAGAACAAACATGCAACGACACTGGTGGATCCTTATGTGGTTTGTTTAGTAGAACACAAATGCATTGACATTGGTGTATCCTTATGTGGTTTGTTTAGAAGAACGCACATGCAATGACACTAGTTGTCGTTCATGAAAAGAACACACATGCAATGACACTGGTGTATCCATGTGTGGTTTGTGAAAAGAACAAACATGCAATCACACTAGGTGGATCCATGTGTGGTTTGTTTAGAAGAACACACATGCAATGACTCTAGGTGTGGTTCATGAAAAGAACAGACATGCAATGACACTGGTGGATCCATGTGTGGTTCCTGAAAAGAACAGACATGCAATGAAACTGGTCGATCCTTATGTGGTTTGTTTAGAGGAACACACATGCAATGACACTGGGTGTGGTTCATGAAAAGAACAGACATGCAATGACACTGGTGGATCCATGTGTGGTTCATGAGAAGAACAAACATGCAATGACACTGGTGGATCCATGTGTGGTTAATGAAAAGAACTGACATGCAATGACTTTAGATGTGGTTTATGAAAAGAACAGACATGCAATGACACTGGTGGATCCATATGTGGTTTGTAGAAGTAACAGACATGCAATGACTCTAGTTGTGATTCATGAAAAGAAGAGACATGCAATGACACTGGTGGATCCATGTGTGGTTCATGATAAGAACATACATCCAATGACACTGGTGGATCCTTATGTGGTTCATGAAAAGAACAAACATGCATTGACACTGGTGGATCCATATGTGGTTTGTTTAGAAGAACACACATGCAATGACACTGGGTGTGGTTCATGAAAAGAACAGACATGCAATCACACTAGGTGGATCCATGTGTGGTTTGTTTAGAAGAACACACATGCAATGACTCTAGCTGTGGTTCATGAAAAGAACACACATGCAATGACACTGGTGGACACATGTGTGGTTCCTAAAAAGAAGAGACATGCAATGACACTGGTGGATCCTTATGTGGTTTGTTTAGAGGAACATACATGCAATGATACTGGGTGTGGTTCATGAAAATAACAGACATGCAATGACATTGGTGGATCCATGTGTGGTTCATGAGAAGAACATGCATCGAATGACACTGGTGGATCCTTATGTGGTTTGTCTAGAAGAACACACATGCAATGGCACTGGGTGTGGTTCATGAAAAGAACAGACATGCAATGACACTAGTGGATCCTTATGTGGTTTGTTTAGAAGAACACCCATGCAATGACTCTAGATGCGGTTCACGAAAAGAACACACATGCAATGACACTGGTGGATCCTTATGTGGTTTGTTTAGAAGAATACACATGCAATGACTGTAGCTATGGTTCATGAAAAGAATACACATGCAATGACACTGGTGTATCCATGTGTGGTTCATGAGAAGAACACACATGCAATGACACTGGGTGTGGTTCATGAGAAGAAGAGACATGCATCGACACTGGTGGATCCATGTGTGGTTCATGAAAAGAACACACATGCAATGACACTGGTAGATCCCTATGTGGTTCATGAAAAGAACAGACATGCAATGACACTGGTGGATCCTTATGTGGTTTGTCTAGAAGAACACACATGCAATGACATTGGGCGTGGTTCAGGAAAAGAACAGACATGCAATGACACTGGTGGATCCTTTTGTGGTTTGTTTAGAGGAACAGACTTGCAATGACACTGGGTGTGGTTCATGAAAAGAATATACATGCAATGACATTGGTGGATCCTTATGTGGTTTGTTTAGAGTAACAAACATGCAATGATACTGGTGGATCCATGTGTGGTTTGTGAAAAGAACATACATGCAATGACACTAGGTGGATCCATGTGTGGTTTGTGGAAAGAACAGACATGCAATGACTCCAGCTATGGTTCATGAAAAGAACACACATGCCATGACACTGGTGGATCCATGTGTGGTTTGTGAAAAGAACAGACATGCAATCACACTAGGTGGATCCATGTGTGGTTTGTTTAGAAGAACACACATGCAATGACTTTAGGTGTGTTTCATGAAAAGAACAGACATGCAATGACACTGGTGGATCCATGTGTGGTTCCTGAAAAAAATAGACATGCAATGACACTGGTGGATACTTATGTGGTTTGTTTAGAGGAACAGACATGCAATGACACTGGGTGTGGTTCATGAAAAGAACAGACAAGCAATGACACGGGTGGATCCATGTGTGGTTCAAGAGAAGAACAGACATGCAATGACACTGCTGGATCCATGTGTGCTTCATGAGAAGAACTGACATGCAATGACTCTAGTTGTGGTTCATGAAAAGAACAAAAATGCAATGACACTGTTGGATCCATATGTGGTTTGTGGAAGTAATAGACATGCAATCACTCTAGCTGTGATTCATGAAAAGAATAAACATGCAATGACACTGGTGGATCCATGTGTGGTTCATGAGTAGAATACACATCCAATGACACTGGTGGATCCTTATGTGGTTCATGAAAAGAACAAACATGCAATGACACTAGTGGATCCTTATGTGGTTTGTTTAGAAGAACACACATGCAATGACACTGGGTGTGGTTCATGAAAAGAATAGACCTCCAATCACACTAGGTGGATCCATGCGTGGTTTGTTTAGAAGAACACACATGCAATGACTCTAGCTGTGGTTCATGAAAAGAACACACATGCAATGACACAGGTGGATCCATGTGTGGTTAATGAAAAGAACACACATGCAATGACACTGGTGGATCCTTATGTGGTTTGTTTAGAGGAACAGACATGCAATGACACTTGGTGTGGTTCATGAAAAGAACAAACATGCAATGACACTTGTGGATCCATGTGTGGTTCATGAGAAGAACACACATCGAATGACACTGGTGGATCCTTATGTGGTTTGTCTAGAAGAACACACATACAATGACACTAGGTGTGGTTCATGAAACGAACAGACATGCAATGACACTGGTGGATCCTTATGTGGTTTGTTTAGAAGAACACACATGCAATGACTCTAGATGTGGTTCATGAAAAAACACACATGCAATGACACTGGTGGATCCTTATGTGGTTTGTTTAGAAGAACGCACATGCAATGACTCTAGCTATGGTTCATGAAAAGAACACACATGCAATGACACTGGGTGTGGTTCATGAGAAGAAGAGACATGCAATGACACTGGGTGTGGTTCATGAGAAGAAGAGACATGCAATGACACTGGTGGATCCTTATGTGGTTTGTTTAGAAGAACACACATCCAATGACTCTAGTGGATCCTTATGTGGTTCATGAAAAGAACAGACATGCAATGACACTGGTGAATCCTTATGTGGTTTGTCTAGAAGAACACACATGCAATGACATTGGGTGTGGTTCTTGAAAAGAACAGACATGCAATGACACTGGTGGATCCTTATGTGGTTTGTTTAGAGGAACAAACATGCAATGACACTAGGTGTGGTTCATGAAAAGAACAGACATGCAATGACACTGGTGGATCCATGTGTGGTTCATGAGAAGAACAAACATGCAATGACACTGGTGGATCCATGTGTGGTTCATGAAAAAAACTGACATGCAATGACAATAGGTGGATCCATGTGTGGTTTGTGGAAAGAACAGACATCCAATGACTCCAGCTGTGGTTCATGAAAAGAACACACATGCAATGACACTGGTGGATCCATGTGTGGTTTGTGAAAAGAACAGACATGCAATCACACTAGGTGGATCCATGTGTGGTTTGTTTAGAATAACACACATGCAATAACTCTAGCTGTGGTTCACGAAAAGAACACACATTCAATGACACTAGTGGATCCATGTGTGGTTTGTGAAAAAACAGACATGCAATCACACTAGGTGGATCCATGTGTGGTTTGTTTAGAAGAACACACATGCAATGACTCTAGCTATGGTTCATGAGAAAAACAGACATGCAATGACACTAGTGGATCCATGTGTGGTTCATGAAAAGAACACACATGCAATGACACTGGTGGATCCTTATATGGTTCATGAAAAGAACAGACATGCAATGACCCTGGTTGATCCTTATGTGGTTTGTGAAAAGAACAGACATGCAATAACACTGGTGGATCCTTATGTGGTTCATGAGAAGAACAAACATGCAATGACACTGGTGGATCCTTATGTGGTTTGTTTAGAAGAACACACATGTAATGAGACTGGTGGATCCTTATGTGGTTTGTTTACAAGAACACACATGCAATGACTCTAGCTGTCGTTCATGAAAAGAACACACATGCAATGACACTGGTGTATCCATGTGTGGGTCTTGAAAAGAACAGACATGCAATCACACTAGATGGATCCATGTGTGGTTTGTTTAGAAGAACACACATGCAATGTCTCTAGTTGTGGTTCATGAAAAGAACACACATGCAATGACACTAGTGTATCCATGTGTGGTTTGTGAAAAGAACATACATGCAATCACACTAGGTGGATCCATGTGTGGTTTGTTTAGAAGAACACACATGCAATGACTCTAGATGTGGTTCATGAAAAAACACACATGCAATGACACTGGTGGATCCTTATGTGGTTTGTTTAGAAGAACGCACATGCAATGACTCTAGCTATGGTTCATGAAAAGAACACACATGCAATGACACTGGGTGTGGTTCATGAGAAGAAGAGACATGCAATGACACTGGGTGTGGTTCATGAAATGAACAGACATGCAATGACACTGGTGGATCCTTATGTGGTTTGTTTAGAGTAACAGACATGAAATGATACTAGTGGATCCATGTGTGGTTTGTGAAAAGAACGTACATGCAATGACACTAGGTGGATCCATGTGTGGTTTGTGGAAAGAACAGACATGCAATGACTCTAGTTGTGGTTAATGAAAAGAACTCACATGCAATGACACTGGTGGATCCATGTGTGGTTTGTGAAAAGAACAGACATGCAATCACACTAGGTGGATCCATGTGTGGTTTGTTTAGAAGAACACACATGCAATGACTCTAGCTGTGGTTCATGAAAAGAACAGACATGCAATGACACTGGTGGATCCATGTGTGGTTCATGAAAAGAACACCCATGCAATGACATTGGTGGATCCTTATGTGGTTCATGAAAATAATAGACATGCAATGACCCTGGTTGATCCTTATGTGGTTTGTGAAAAGAAAAAACATGCAATGTCACTGGTAGATCCTTATGTGGTTCATGAGAAGAACAAACATGCAATGACACTGGTGGATCCTTATGTGGTTTGTTTAGAAGAACACACATGCAATGACACTGGTGGATCCTTATGTGGTTTGTTTAGAAAACACACATGCAATGACTCTAGTTGCTGTTCATGAAAAGAACACACATGCATAGACACTGGTGTATCCATGTGTGGGTCCTGAAAAAAACAGACATGCAATCACACAAGGTGGATCCATGTGTGGTTTGTTTAGAAGAACACACATGCAATGACTCCAGCTGTGGTTCATGAAAAGAACACACATGCAATGACACTGGTGGATCTATGTGTGGTTTGTGAAAAGAACACACATGCAATGACACTGGTGGATCCATGTGTTGTTCATGAAAAGAACAGACATGCAATGACACTAGTGGATCCTTATGTGGTTTGTTTAGAGTAACAGACATGCAATGACACTGGGTGTGGTTCATGAAAAGAACAGACATGCATCGACACTGGTGGATCCATGTGTGGTTCATGAAAAGAACACACATGCAATGACACTGGTAGATCCCTATGTGGTTCATGAAAAGAACAGACATGCAATGACACTGGTGGATCCTTATGTGGTTTGTGAAAAGAACAGACATGCAATGACACTGGTGGATCCTTATGTGGTTCATGAGAAGAACAAACATGCAACGACACTAGTGGATCCTTATCTGGTTTGTTTAGAAGAACGCACATGCAATGACTCTAGCTGTCATTCATGAAAAGAACACACATGCAATGACACTGGTGCATCCATGTGTGGTTTGGGAAAAGAACAGACATGCAATCACATTAGGTGGATCCATGTGTGGTTTGTTTAGAAGAACACACATGCAATGACTCTAGGTGTGGTTCATGAAAAGATCAGACATGCAATGACACTGGTGGATCCATGTGTTGTTCATGACAAGAACACGCATCGAATGACACTGGTGGATCCTTATGTGGTTTGTCTAGAAGAACACACATGCAATGACACTGGGTGTGGTTCATGAAAAGAACAGACATGCAATGATACTGGTGGATGCATTTGTGGTTCATGAGAAGAACAGACATGCAATGACACTGGTGGATCCATGTGTGGTTCATGAAAAGAACTGACATGCAATGACTCTAGCTGAGGTTCATGAAAAGAATAGACATGCAATGACACTGGTGGATCCATATGTGGTTTATGGAAGTAACAGACATGCAATGACTCTAGCTGTGATTCATGAAAAGAACAGACATGCAATGACACTGGTGGATCCATGTGTGGTTCATGAGAAGAACACACATCCAATGACTGGTGGATCCTTATGTGGTTCATGAAAAGAACACACATGCAATGACACTTGTGGATCCTTATGTGGTTTGTTTAGAAGAACACACATGCAATAACACTAGGTGTGGTTCATGAAAAGAACAGACATGCAATCACACTAGGTGGATCCATGTGTGGTTTGTTTAGAAGAACACACATGCAATGACTCTAGTTGTGGTTCATGAAAATAACACACATGCAATGACACTTGTGGATCCATGTGTGGTTCATGAAAAGAACAGACATGCAATGACACTGGTGGATCCTTATGTGGTTTGTTTAGAGGAACAGACATGCAATACTCGGGTGCAGTTCATTAAAAGAACAGACATGCAATGACACTGGTGGATCCATGTGTGGTTCATGAGAAAAACACGCATCAAATGACACTGGTGGATCCTTATGTGGTTTGTCTAGAAGAACACACATGCAATGACGCTGGGTGTGGTTCATGAAATGAACAGACATGCAATGACACTGGTGGATCCTTATGAGGTTTGTTTAGAAGAACACACATGCAATGACTCTAGATGTGGTTCATGAAAAGAACACACATGCAATGACACTGGTGGATCCTTATGTGGTTTGTTTAGAAGAACGCACATGCAATGACTGTAGCTATGGTTCATGAAAAGAACACACATGCAATGACACTGGTGTATCCATGTGTGGTTCATGAGAAGAACACAGATGCAATGACACTGGGTGTGGTTCATGAGAAGAAGAGACATGCAATGACACTGGTGGATCCTTATGTGGTTTGTTTAGAAGAACACACATCCAATGACTCTGGTGGATCCTTATGTGGTTCATGAAAAGAACAGACATGTAATGACACTAGTGGATCCCTATGTGGTTTGTCTAGAAGAACACACATGCAATGACATTGGGTGTGGTTCATGAAAAGAACAGACATGCAATGACACTGGTGGATCCTTATGTGGTTTGTTTAGAGGAATAGACATGCAATGATAGTGGGTGTGGTTCATGAAAAGAACATACATGCAATGACACTGGTGGATCCTTATGCAGTTTGTTTAGAGTAACATACATGCAATGATACTGGTGGATCCATGTGTGGTTTGTGAAAAGAACATACATGCAATGACACTAGGTGGATCCATGTGTGGTTTGTGGAAAGAACAAACATGCAATGACTCCAGCTGTGGTTCCTGAAAAGAACACACATGCAATGACACTGGTGGATCCATGTGTGGTTTGTGAAAAGAACAGACATGCAATCACACTAGGTGGATCCATGTGTGGTTTGTTTAGAAGAACACACATGCAATGACTCTAGTTGTGGTTCACGAAAAGAACACACATTCAATCACACTGGTGGATCCATGTGTGGTTTGTGAAAAAACAGACATGCAATCACACTAGGTGGATCCATGTGTGGTTTGTTTAGAAGAACACACATGCAATGACTCTAGCAGTGGTTCATGAAAAGAAGGACATGCAATGACAGGTGGTTCCATGTGTGGTTCATGAAAGAACACACATGCAATGACAGTGGATCCTTGTGGTTCATGAAAAGAACATGCAATTACCCTGGTTGATCATTATGTGGTTTGTGAAAAGAACAGACATGCAATGACACTGGTGGATCCTTATGTGGGTCATGAGAAGAACAAACATGCAATGACACTGGTGGATCCTTATGTGGTTTGTTTAGAAGAACACACATGCAATGACACTGGTGGATCCTTATGTGGTTTGTTTAGAAGAACACACATGCAATGGCTCTAGCTGTTGTTCATGAAAAGAACACATATTCAATCACACTGGTGGATCCATGTGTGGTTTGTGAAAAAACAGACATGCAATCACACTAGGTGGATCCATGTGTGGTTTGTTTAGAAGAACACACATGCAATGACTCTAGCAGTGGTTCATGAAAAGAACAGACATGCAATGACACTGGTGGATCCATGTGTGGTTCATGAAAAGAACACATGCAATGACACTAGTGGATCCTTATGTGGTTCATGAAAAGAACATACATGCAATGACCCTGGTTGATCATTATGTGGTTTGTGAAAAGAACAGACATGCAATGACACTGGTGGATCCTTATGTGGGTCATGAGAAGAACAAACATGCAATGACACTGGTGGATCCTTATGTGGTTTGTTTAGAAGAACACACATGCAATGACACTGGTGGATCCTTATGTGGTTTGTTTAGAAGAACACACATGCAATGGCTCTAGCTGTTGTTCATGAAAAGAACACACATGCAATGACACTGGTGTATCCATGTGTGGGTCCTGAAAAGAACAGACATGCAATCAGACTAGGTAGATCCATGTGTGGTTTGTTTAGAAGAACACACATGCAATGATTCTAGTTGTGGTTCATGAAAAGAACACACATGCAATGACACAGGTGGATCCATGTGTGGTTTGTGAAAAGAACAGACATGCAATCACACTAGGTGGATCCATGTGTGGTTTGTTTAGAAGAACACACATGCAATGACTCTAGGTGTGGTTCATGAAAAGAACAGACATGCAATGACACTAGGTGGATCCATGTGTGGTTTGTTTAGAAGAACACACATGCAATGACTCTAGGTGTGGTTCAAGAAAAGAACACACATGCAATGACACTGGTGGATCCATGTGTTGTTCATGAAAAGAATAGACATGCAATGAAACTGGTGGATCCTTATGTGGTTTGTTTAGAGTAACAGACATGCAATGACACTGGGTGTGGTTCATGAAAAAACACATATGCAATGACACTAGGTGGATCCATGTCTGGTTTGTTTACAAGAACACACATGCAATGACTCTAGGTGTGGTTCATGAAAAGAACACACATGCAATGACACTGGTGGATCCATGTGTTGTTCATGAAAAGAATAGACATGCAATGACACCGGTGGATCCATGTCTTGTTCATGAAAAGAATAGACATGCAATGACACCGGTGGATCCTTATGTGGTTTGTTTAGAGTAACAGACATGCAATGACACTGGGTGTGGTTCATGAAAAGAACAGACATGCATCGACACTGGTGGATCCATGTGTGGTTCATGAAAAGAACACACATGCAATGACACTGGTAGATCCTTATGTGGTTCATGAAAAGAACAGACATGCAATGACACTGGTGGATCCTTATGTGGTTTATTTAGTAGAACACACATGCAAGACACTGGTGGATCCTTATGTGGTTTGTTTAGAAAACACACATGCAATGACTCTAGTTGCTGTTCATGAAAAGAACACACATGCATAGACACTGGTGTATCCATGTGTGGGTCCTGAAAAAACAGACATGCAATCACACAAGGTGGATCCATGTGTGGTTTGTTTAGAAGAACACACATGCAATGACTCCAGCTGTGGTTCATGAAAAGAACACACATGCAATGACACTGGTGGATCCATGTGTGGTTTGTGAAAAGAACACACATGCAATGACACTGGTGGATCCATGTGTTGTTCATGAAAAGAACAGACATGCAATGACACTAGTGGATCCTTATGTGGTTTGTTTAGAGTAACAGACATGCAATGACACTGGGTGTGGTTCATGAAAAGAACAGACATGCATCGACACTGGTGGATCCATGTGTGGTTCATGAAAAGAACACACATGCAATGACACTGGTAGATCCTTATGTGGTTCATGAAAAGAACAGACATGCAATGACACTGGTGGATCCTTATGTGGTTTGTGAAAAGAACAGACATGCAATGACACTGGTGGATCCTTATGTGGTTCATGAGAAGAACAAACATGCAACGACACTGGTGGATCCTTATCTGGTTTGTTTAGAAGAACGCACATGCAATGACTCTAGCTGTCATTCATGAAAAGAACACACATGCAATGACACTGGTGCATCCATGTGTGGTTTGGGAAAAGAACAGACATGCAATCACATTAGGTGGATCCATGTGTGGTTTGTTTAGAAGAACACACATGCAATGACTCTAGGTGTGGTTCATGAAAAGATCAGACATGCAATGACACTGGTGGATCCATGTGTTGTTCATGACAAGAACACGCATCGAATGACACTGGTGGATCCTTATGTGGTTTGTCTAGAAGAACACACATGCAATGACACTGGGTGTGGTTCATGAAAAGAACAGACATGCAATGACACTAGTGGATCCATGTGTGGTTCATGAAAAGAACACACATGCAATGACACTGGTGGATCCTTATATGGTTCATGAAAAGAACTGACATGCAATGACCCTGGTTGATCCTTATGTGGTTTGTGAAAAGAACAGACATGCAATAACACTGGTGGATCCTTATGTGGTTCATGAGAAGAACAAACATGCAATGACTCTAGCTGTGATTCATGAAAAGAACAGACATGCAATGACACTGGTGGATCCATGTGTGGTTCATGAGAAGAACACACATCCAATGACTGGTGGATCCTTATGTGGTTCATGAAAAGAACACACATGCAATGACACTTGTGGATCCTTATGTGGTTTGTTTAGAAGAACACACATGCAATAACACTAGGTGTGGTTCATGAAAAGAACAGACATGCAATCACACTAGGTGGATCCATGTGTGGTTTGTTTAGAAGAACACACATGCAATGACTCTAGTTGTGGTTCATGAAAATAACACACATGCAATGACACTTGTGGATCCATGTGTGGTTCATGAAAAGAACAGACATGCAATGACACTGGTGGATCCTTATGTGGTTTGTTTAGAGGAACAGACATGCAATGCAACTGGGTCTGTTTCATGAAAAGAACAGACATGCAATGACACTGGTGGATCCATGTGTGGTTCATGAGAAAAACACGCATCAAATGACACTGGTGGATCCTTATGTGGTTTGTCTAGAAGAACACACATGCAATGACGCTGGGTGTGGTTCATGAAATGAACAGACATGCAATGACACTGGTGGATCCTTATGAGGTTTGTTTAGAAGAACACACATGCAATGACTCTAGATGTGGTTCATGAAAAGAACACACATGCAATGACACTGGTGGATCCTTATGTGGTTTGTTTAGAAGAACGCACATGCAATGACTGTAGCTATGGTTCATGAAAAGAACACACATGCAATGACACTGGTGTATCCATGTGTGGTTCATGAGAAGAACACACATGCAATAACACTGGGTGTGGTTCATGAGAAGAAGAGACATGCAATGACACTGGTGGATCCTTATGTGGTTTGTTTAGAAGAACACACATCCAATGACTCTGGTGGATCCTTATGTGGTTCATGAAAAGAACAGACATGTAATGACACTAGTGGATCCCTATGTGGTTTGTCTAGAAGAACACACATGCAATGACATTGGGTGTGGTTCATGAAAAGAACAGACATGCAATGACACTGGTGGATCCTTATGTGGTTTGTTTAGAGGAATAGACATGCAATGATAGTGGGTGTGGTTCATGAAAAGAACATACATGCAATGACACTGGTGGATCCTTATGCGGTTTGTTTAGAGTAACATACATGCAATGATACTGGTGGATCCATGTGTGGTTTGTGAAAAGAACATGCATGCAATGACACTAGGTGGATCCATGTGTGGTTTGTGGAAAGAACAAACATGCAATGACTCCAGCTGTGGTTCCTGAAAAGAACACACATGCAATGACACTGGTGGATCCATGTGTGGTTTGTGAAAAGAACAGACATGCAATCACACTAGGTGGATCCATGTGTGGTTTGTTTAGAAGAACACACATGCAATGACTCTAGTTGTGGTTCACGAAAAGAACACACATTCAATCACACTGGTGGATCCATGTGTGGTTTGTGAAAAAATAGACATGCAATCACACTAGGTGGATCCATGTGTGGTTTGTTTAGAAGAACACACATGCAATGACTCTAGCAGTGGTTCATGAAAAGAACAGACATGCAATGACACTGGTGGTTCCATGTGTGGTTCATGAAAAGAACACACATGCAATGACACTGGTGGATCCTTATGTGGTTCATGAAAAGAACATACATGCAATTACCCTGGTTGATCATTATGTGGTTTGTGAAAAGAACAGACATGCAATGACACTGGTGGATCCTTATGTGGGTCATGAGAAGAACAAACATGCAATGACACTGGTGGATCCTTATGTGGTTTGTTTAGAAGAACACACATGCAATGACACTGGTGGATCCTTATGTGGTTTGTTTAGAAGAACACACATGCAATGGCTCTAGCTGTTGTTCATGAAAAGAACACATATTCAATCACACTGGTGGATCCATGTGTGGTTTGTGAAAAAACAGACATGCAATCACACTAGGTGGATCCATGTGTGGTTTGTTTAGAAGAACACACATGCAATGACTCTAGCAGTGGTTCATGAAAAGAACAGACATGCAATGACACTGGTGGATCCATGTGTGGTTCATGAAAAGAACACATGCAATGACACTGGTGGATCCTTATGTGGTTCATGAAAAGAACATACATGCAATGACCCTGGTTGATCATTATGTGGTTTGTGAAAAGAACAGACATGCAATGACACTGGTGGATCCTTATGTGGGTCATGAGAAGAACAAACATGCAATGACACTGGTGGATCCTTATGTGGTTTGTTTAGAAGAACACACATGCAATGACACTGGTGGATCCTTATGTGGTTTGTTTAGAAGAACACACATGCAATGGCTCTAGCTGTTGTTCATGAAAAGAACACACATGCAATGACACTGGTGTATCCATGTGTGGTTTGTTTAGAAGAACACACATGCAATGACTCTAGGTGTGGTTCAAGAAAAGAACACACATGCAATGACACTGGTGGATCCATGTGTTGTTCATGAAAAGAATAGACATGCAATGAAACTGGTGGATCCTTATGTGGTTTGTTTAGAGTAACAGACATGCAATGACACTGGGTGTGGTTCATGAAAAAACACATATGCAATGACACTAGGTGGATCCATGTGTGGTTTGTTTAGAAGAACACACATGCAATGACTCTAGGTGTGGTTCATGAAAAGAACACACATGCAATGACACTGGTGGATCCATGTGTTGTTCATGAAAAGAATAGACATGCAATGACACTGGTGGATCCATGTCTTGTTCATGAAAATAATAGACATGCAATGACACTGGTGGATCCTTATGTGGTTTGTTTAGAGTAACAGACATGCAATGACACTGGGTGTGGTTCATGAAAAGAACAGACATGCAATGACACTGGTGGATCCATGTGTGGTTCATGAAAAGAACACACATGCAATGACACTGGTGGATCCTTATGTGTTCCATGAAAAGGACAGACACGCAATGACACTGCTGGATCCTTATGTGGTTTGTGAAAAGAACAGACATGCAATGACACTGGTGGATCCTTATGTGGTTCATGAGAAGAACAAACATGCAATGACACTGGTGGATCCTTATGTGGTTTGTTTAGACGAACACACATGCAATGACACTGGTGGATCCTTATGTGGTTTGTTTAGAAGAACACACATGCAATGACTCTAGCTGTCAATCATGAAAAGAACACACATGCAATGACACTGGTGTATCCATGTGTGGGTTCTGAAAAGAACAGACATGCAATCACACTAGGTGGATCCATGTGTGGTTTGTTTAGAAGAACACACGTGCAATGACTCTAGCTGTGGTTCATGAAAAGAACACACATGCAATGACACTGGTGGATCCATGTGTGGTTCATGAAAAGAACAGACATGCAATGACACTGGATATATAATATTTGTATTGTTTCTGATCTATGAATGCGTTCTATGATGCATATGTATATCCTTGAATATTGTTTTGTATGATTATATTTCAATTTCTTATTGTGGCCAAAGATTCAAATTTGCCCCAAAGAGAGGCAGACACATTGGTGTCAGATTTTTTCAGGGATGAGTGAGCGAGCCTGGAACCATGTACAAGATCAATATAAGCTGTGCAATTGTTACTTGGTTCGCTTACACCATATCTGTAGAAACTTATGTGGCCACAATCTTTATTCTACATTCATAGAACTATGATATTTGAATTATCTATTCGATGCATTCATACTGTATAAGAATTACATTTTAGTTTGTCACCAAGGCGGATGATTGAAATCTGCCCCAAAAGAGTTCAAGGGGAGACACGTAAGATGGTGTCGTGTTTTAGGGATGGGTTGGTGAACCTGAGGCAGCAATGGACACAAACAATATAGGTTGTGCTGTTGGTACTTTGGTTCTCCAACTCCATCTCTGAAACAAATTATGAGGCCCTTGATTTATTCTCATATGGAACTACATATATGATCCTTGATTTGTTTCTGATCTTTTAATGATTGGTATGATGCATATGTATATGAATGGTTTTGATCATAAGTATTTTTAACATGTACCTGAAGATTAATTATTTGGTTTTTTATTTATAATTACAATATTTAGGCTTGTTTTTGTACCTGACTATGTATATCCCTGAATATTGTTTTGTACGATTACATTTCAATTTTTTATTGTGGCCAATGATTCAAATTTGCCCCAAAGAGAGGTAGACACATTGGTGTCAGATTTTTTCATGGATGAGTTAGCGAACCTGGGGCATGTACAAGATCAATATAAGATTTGCAAGTGTTACTTGGTTCGCTTATGCCATCCCTGTAGAAACTTATGAGGCCGCAATCTTTATTCTACATTCATAGAACTATGATATTCGAATTATCTATTCCATGCATTCATAGTGTATAAGAATTACATTTTAGTTTGTCACCGAGGCCGATGATTGAAATTTGCCCCGAAGTTCAAGGGGAGACACGTATGATGGTGTCGTGTTTTAGGGATGGGTTGGTGAACCTGAGGCAGCAATGCACACAAACAAAATAGGTTGTGCTGTTGGTACTTTGGTTTGCCAACTCCATCTCTAAAACAAATTATGAGACCCTAGATTTATTCTCATATAGAACTACATATATGATCCTTGAATTGTTTCTGATCTTTTAATGATTGGTATGATGCATATGTATATGAATGGTTTTGATCATAAGTATTTTTAACATGTACCTTAAGATTAATTGTTTGGTTTTTTTATTTATAATTACAATATTTAGGCTTGTTTTGTACCTGGCTATGTATATTCCTGAATAATGTTTTGTACGATTACATTTTAATTTCTTATTATGGCCAATGATTCAAATTTGTCCCAAAGAGAGGGACACATTGGTGTTTATGCATCATACCAATCATTAAAAGAATAGAAACAAATCAAGGATCATATATGTAGTTCCATATGAGAATAAATTAATGGCCTCATAATTTTTTTCAGAGATGGAGTTGGAGAACCAAAGTACCAACAGCACAACCTATATTGTTTGTGTGCATTGCTGACTCAGGTTCATCAACCCATCCCTAAAACACGACACCATCATACGTGTCTCCCCTTGAACTCTTTTGGGGTAAATTTCAATCATCGGCCTTGGTGACAAACTAAAATATAATTCTTATACACTATGAACGCATGGAATAGATAATCCAAATATCATAGTTCTATGAATGTAGAATAAAGATTTCAGCCTCATAAGTTTGTACAGAGATGGCGTAAGCGAACCAAGTAACAATTGCACAGCTTATATTGATCTTGTACATGGCCCCAGGTTCGCTAACTCATCCCTAAAAAAATTTGACATCAATGTGTCTGCCTCTCTTTGGGGCAAATTAGAATCATTGCCCACAATAAGAAATTGAAATGTAATCGTACAAAACAATATTCAGGGATATACATAGTTAGGTACAAAAACAAGCCTAAATATTGTAATTATAAATAAAAAACCAAACAATTGATCTTCAGGTACATGTTAAAAATACTTATGATCAAAACCATTCATATACATATGCATCATACAAATCATTAAAAGATCAGAAACAATTCAAGGATCATATATGTAGTTCCATATGAGAATAAATCTAGGGCCTCATAATTTGTTTCAGAAATGGAGTTGGCGAACCAAAGTACCAACAACACAACCTATATTGTTTGTGTGCATTGCTGCCTCAGGTTCACCAACCCATCCCTAAAACACAACAACATCATATGTGTCTCCCCCTGAACTCTTTTGGGGCAAATTTCAATCATCGGCATCGGTGACAAACTGAAATGTAATTCTTATACACTATGAATGCATGGAATAGATAATCCAAATATCATAGTTCTATGAATGTAGAATAAAGATTACAGCCCCATAAGTTTCTACAGGGATGGCGTAAGCGAACCAAGTAACAATTGTACAGCTTATATTGATCTTGTACATGGCCCCAAGTTCGCTAACTCATCCCTGAAAAAATCTGACACCAATGTGTCTGCCTCTCTTTGGGGCAAATTTGAATCATTGGCCACAATAAGAAATTGAAATGTAATCGTACAAAACAATATTCAGGGATATACATATTTAGGTACAAAAACAAGCCTAAATATTGTAATTATAAATAAAAAACCAAAAAATTAATCTTCAGGTACATGTTAAAAATACTTATGATCAAAACCATTCATATACATATGCATCATACCAATCATTAAAAGAATAGAAACAAATCAAGGATCATATATGTAGTTCCATATGAGAATAAATTAATGGCCTCATAATTTGTTTCAGAGATGAAGTTGAAGAACCAAAGTACCAACAACACAACCTATATTGTTTGTGTGCATTGCTGCCTCAGGTTCATCAACCCATCCCTAAAACACGACACCATCATACGTGTCTCCCCTTGAACTCTTTTGGGGCAAATTTCAATCATCAGCCTCGGTGACAAACTAAAATGTAATTCTTATACACTATGAATGCATGGAATAGATAATCCAAATATCATAGTTCTATGAATGTAGAATAAAGATTGTAGCCTCATAAGTTTCTACAGAGATGGCGTAAGCGAACCAAGTAACAATTACACAGCTTATATTGATCTTGTACATGGCCCCAGGTTCGCTAACTCATCCCTAAAAAAATTTGACATCAATGTGTCTGCCTCTCTTTGGGGCAAATTAGAATCATTGCCCACAATAAGAAATTGAAATGTAATCATACAAAACAATATTCAGGGATATACATATGCATCATACAACGCATTCATAGATCAGAAACAATACAAATATTATATATATAGGTTCCATATGAGAAAAAAATTAGGGCCTCATTTTTTCAGCGATGGAGTCGGAGAACCAAAATACCAACAGCACAACCTATATTGTTTATGTGCATTGCTGCCTCAGGTTCACTAACCATCCTTAAGAAAATGACACCATCAAATGCCCTTGCACTATTTTGGGGCAAAATTGGATCATTGGGATCAGTAAGGAATAGAAATGTAATGTTATAGGCATGTTGTGTATCGAAATCAACACTCAACTAGCAAACTCAACTAGATGGCAGATGAGCAGATTGGGGTTTTGTGACTAGACGGATTGGGGTTTTGTGACTAGATGGCAGATGCATCAATCGACCGATTGAACCATATATATACTACCCTACTTCAAGAGCAAAAGAATCTGTACACGATTGAGAAAATCCTATGTGTGAACAGTGAAGTCTGCGGCTGCGACTAGAGAAGCTAGCAATGTAGTACCTCAGACTCCTCATCAGGGACCTCCTCCTCGAACTCGTCATTCTCCGCGATTGCGTCGAAGATTTCTTGTATGGTGATGGGGTCGTTGATGTAGAGCACCGGATTGCCTCCGCCTACCGCCTGCCCCCCATCTAGATCTGCCGCTGGCACCACGACGTTGTCGGCCACCTACTGCTCGGCGGCGATGGCTACTGGCTGGACGGATGATCTCGCACCCTCGACTGCATGGCGAAGAGCGGCGTTCATGCCCGGAGAAGACGCCTCCGCCTGCTTGGCAACGACCGAGCCATCTGCTGTTGTGCCTTCAGCTGGCTTCACCTCTGGCTCGTCTCCATGCATACGCTTCATGGTGCACCAAGGGAAGGAGGTAGTGCAAGCGAGGGAGCTTCGACGCGTGTGGTAGGTGCAGATTGGGGTCTTGGGACTAGACAGACTGGGGAAAATGACACGAGCACATGGAAGAAGAAGGTCGAGGAGGGTTATAAACACCGGACCGTTTGTAGTCCTCGAGTGGACACGTGTGGTGGGCGGGGGGCTACCACGATCTGCACCTCTTTTTTTTGGGTTCCCTTTTTTTGAAACAGCCACGATCTCCACTTTAGAGCTGCATTGAAAACACGCTCATGGCAAACCTCGATTCCACTGCATGCAAGTGGCGCGGAACCAATTTCTAGCAATGTTAGATCTACTCGAGGGGGCCCTTGACTCATGGAAGTTACTAGCGGTAGGGACCAGTTGGAAGTGAGATTGAGAGTGCTGTGTAAAAATGGGATATGTCTTATTAAAATCAAGTGGCAATAAATTGCAGCTTCCCGTCGACAACCGTGCACTCGATGACCCCGTTGCCCTGTGCATGTGTTGTAGTAGCAGTAGTAGCCTTTGCAGACTAGATTAAACGTGACATGACCACTCGACGACTTTTTCCATGGACGGCATCGCGTTCCTTCTTGTAGAGGGAGACGTCAAGATGGGGCCTCGTCAAGATGGTAGCTCATTAACTGGCAGTTTGAAAGAGTACCCTTTTCCTCTCTCGCTAAACAAATATGTTTCATTTTGCCCAAATTGGTAGCAAATCTAGAGAAGATTCTCTCTTTGATAATTCGTTCCCTTTTGGACCTCTTTTTGCCTCCGATCAGGTAGCAAATCTAGAGCAGCAAATCACACCAGGCAGAATACATTCATTCAGAAAACAAAACAAATGTAGATATAGCTGTGTGCAGCTAAATAGGATATAGCGATAGAAAGTAGGTTGCTTAACGAGGTTCGATGCATTCAGCTAGAAATAGGATGCAAGCAAAATATAGAAAATCAAAAGAAGCTGCTTAGCAGCAGCAAATACATTCAAGGACACATCCATCCCGTCCTTCATGCGCCCGCGCCTCTGCCTCCTCCCTCCGGCGCTTCCTCCACTTCTTGCTGCCCAGTCCCTTGATCTTGGGAGCCTTGGGCCTGATTGGAGGCATGCGACCCTCTTTGATGGCCACCTGCTGGAGGTTTCGGAGGTGAATGCCGAGAGCCCGGTGTTTAGCAATGTAGGCGTTGATGTTCACGGTCTCACACTCGCCGCATTTGTGGATGCTAGAGCCCGGGGCCTCGACATGCTTCAGTAAGGAGTTGAAGTTGGTGCCAACGAGACTCACCCAGCAGAAGGCGGTCCCCTTGCAGAAGGGGCAGCCTGAGCCACCGAAGAAGGCGTCATCTGGCCGCCAGAGCCTCCTCAAAGACCTAACGAGTCTTGGTGTGCATGGACTCATCATTGTTGTAGACGTCGCTGAAGGAAACCTATTGGAAGAAAAGAAAAATGGGGGAGTAGATGATGTAAGAAGATCGAGCAATCCAAATGCGAACAAGTGAATCCTAATAAGCCAAGATCTAGCATCCAACAATGGGAACGGTAGAAGAACCAGGGGAGGGGAGCAAACCCTAGTTACCTCCAACCATGGGTCGTCGATGCCGGTGTCGTAGAGGTTCAGCGGAGCGATGTACTTATCTGGATCGTAGGTGCCCAAGAAGTGCTTGATTCCGGGGCCTCCCTATTGGAAAAGACCTCCTCTTGCAGCTCCATCCATAGGGCGGGGGGAGCGGGGCCCGGCCGAGGAACATCCATGATACCTCGGCTAAGGGGGCAACAGGGACGGCGGCTGCTTTCAACGCGTCGAGGGGGACCGACGAGGAGACAGGGGCCATGTAAGCGGCTACATCGGTAGCGGGGACAGGGGTCTGGACGGGAACGGCGGCTGCCATCGATGGCTCGACTGGGGCCTGGACAGGGACGGCGACTGCTTTCAACACGTCGAGGGGGACCGATGAGGAGCCGTCGGCCTCAGAGGCGACGATGGTCACCGTATCCTCCTCCACCATCGCCAGCGCGGATGGGGTATTCTCGGGAGTTTGCAGATGCTGGTGGGACAGTGGAGAGGGTTGCGTGGGGTGAGTGAGCGAGAGTGAGAGTGGGTGTGCGGAGAGGGGCTCTATAGTTAAGGT
The DNA here is from genome assembly GCA_023614405.1 of Avena insularis. Lineage (NCBI taxonomy): Eukaryota > Viridiplantae > Streptophyta > Magnoliopsida > Poales > Poaceae > Avena > Avena insularis. Next base: position 254,778,820 of record CM042690.1, on the reverse strand, counting down.
GGATGGAAGCAAGGCACATTTCGTTGCACCACCGTGCAACGCGCCGTGCATTCTACTGCACCGTGCACCGCGACACACGCACGGTACATCACATTTTTCCCGGGCCATGCATGGCAGTTCTGTATTGAGCCGCATGCAAAGGGCGCACACACAATTTATATGTATGAAATTTGACACGGCCCTAAAATTTGCGATAGTTAAAAGTGGAAATGTAGAGGGGAAGGTAGGTGGTTGTACGGCGAGATTTGTGGGGTTGTGCTAGATCGGGTAGAGGGATGTGTTGATGGCTGCGAGTGACTCGATGAAGCCGGAGACGTTAGATCTCTTCGATCTCAGATCTTTGGCCTCTGGCTAGCGCGTGCAAGCTTCTTACGGTGGGGCCTAATTGGAAGTGAGATTGAGAGCCGCTGCGTAAAAATGGGATATGTCTTATTAAAATCAAGTGGCAATAAATTGCAGCTGCCCATCGACGACCGTGCACTCGATGACGCATGTGTTGTGGCGTAGTAGTAGCAGTAGTAGGCTTTTCAGACTTGATTAAACATGACATGACCTCTCGACGATGTTTTCCATGGACGGCATCGTGTTCCTCCTTGTAGAAGTCTCGCTGAGGGAGACGTTTGTGTTGTCTCACGCTGTACTATGAAGGGCATGACGTGTGAAACGATCATCGTTGGATCGCATAGAATCAACAGTTGGTGCGCACGATCCGCGTGACAACCAATTAGGGAGTAGCAGACAGGGTGAGCACATGTTTGGGCTTCTACGAAAGATAGAGAGAGGGGGGCAAAACTGAGTAGTATCAAAAAACCAAGGGCAAAACTGAGTAGTATAAAAATGGAAAGTGAGTGTCTTGTACAATGAAATACATCATGGCGTACATCAAAATTATGCCAAGATAGATCCACTAGAGTTCATTGGATGTGTGTTCTTCTCATAAACCACATGGAACCACTAGAGTTCATTGCATGTGTGTTATTGTCATAAACCACATGGATCCACCAGTGTCATTGCATGTGTGTTCTTTCCATAAACCACATGTTGATCCACCAGTGTCATTGGATGTGTGTTCTTCTCACAAACCACACATGGATCCACCAGTGTCATTGCATGTGTGTTATTTTCATGAACCATAGCTAGAGTCATTGCATATGTGTTCTTCTCATAGACCACATAAGGATACACCAGTGTCATTGCATGTGTGTTCTTCTCATGAACCACAGCCAGGGTCATTGCATGTCTGTTATTCTCACAAAACACATAAGGATCCACCAGTGTCATTGGATGTGTGTTCTTTTCATGAACCAGACCCAGTGTCATTGGATGTGTGTTCTTATCATGAACCACACATGGATCCACCAGTATCATTGCATGTGTGTTCTTTTCATGAACCACAGCTAGAGTAATTGCATGTCTGTTCCTCTCACAAACCACATATGGATCCACCTGTGTCATTGAAATGTGTGTTCTTCAAATTAACCACAGCTAGAGTCATTGCATGTGTGTTCTTCTCACAAACCACACATGGATCCACCAGTTTCATTGGATATGTGTTCTTTTCATGAACCACACCCAGTGTCATTGGATGTGTGTTCTTCTCACAAACCACACATGGATCCACCAGTGTCATTGCATGTGTGTTCTTTTCATGAACCACAGCTATAGTCATTGCATGTCTGTTCTTTCCGCAAACCACATATGGATTACCAGTATCATTGGATGTGTGTTATTTTCATGAACCACAACTAGAGTCATTGCATGTGTGTTCTTGTCACAAACCACATACGGATACACCAGTATCATTGGATGTGTGTTCTTTTCATGAACCATAACTAGAGTCATTGCATGTGTGTTCTTCTCACAAACCACATACGAATACACCAGTGTCTTTGAATGTGTGTTCTTCTCATGAACCACAGCTAGAGTCATTGCATGTGTGTTCTTCTCACAAACCACACATGGATCCACCAGTGTCATTTCATGTGTGTTCTTCTCATGAACCACAACTAGAGTCATTGGATGTGTGTTCTTTTCATGAACCACAGCTAGAGTGATTGCATGCCTGTTCTTTTCACAAACCACATATGGATCCACCAGTGTCATTGCATGTCTGTTATTTTCATGAACCACACCCAGTGCCATTGCATGTCTGTTCTTTTCATAAACCACACATGGATCCACCGGTGTCATTGCATGTGTGTTCTTATCATGAACCACACCTAGAGTCATTGCATGTCTGTTATTCTTACAAACCACATAAGGATACACCAGTGTCATTGCATGTGTTTTCTTTTCATGAACCACACCCAGTGTCATTGCATGTGTGTTCCTCTCACAGCCCAGACATGGATCCACCAGTGTCATTGCATGTGTGTTCTTCTCATGAACCACACCCAGAGTCATTGCATGTGTGTTCTTCTCACAAACCACATATGCATCCACCTGTGTCCTTGAAATGTGTGTTCTTCTCATTAACCATAGCTAGAGTCATTGCATGTGTGTTCTCTTCAGAGACCACACATGGATCCACTAGTGTCATTGCATGTGTGTTCTTTTACTAACAACAACTAGAGCCATTGCATGTGTGTTCTTTTCACATACCACATATGGATCCTCCAGTGTCATTGAAAATGTGTGTTCTCTTTAGGGACCACACATGGATCCAACAGTGTCATTGCATGTGTGTTCTTTTTACTAACAACAACTGGAGTCATTGCATGTGTGTTCTTTTCACAAACCACATATGGATCCACTGTGTCATTGCATGTGTGTTCTTCTCACAAACCACATAAGGATCCACCAGTGTCATTGGATATGTGTTCTTTTCATGAACCACACCTAGTGTCATTGCATGTCTGTTCCTCTCACAAACCACAAATGGATCCACCAGTGTCATTGCATGTGTGTTATTCTCATGAACCACAGCTAGAGTCATTGGATGTGTGTTCTTTTCATGAACCATAGCTAGAGTCGTTGCATGTGTGTTCTTCTCACAAACCACATAAGGATACACCAGTGTCATTGCATGTGTGTTCTTCTGTAGCATCCCAATTGTCTAACAATTGCAATGCTACTAGCCTAGTCTATATAATGGCTACTTCATATATATAATTGTTGCATCATAAGTATATCATGCTCATGTCATCATGCCACCTTGCATTTGAGCATCATATAAAACCCTTTTCATTTGGTTCTTATCTCATATGCATTATTAATTGTATTTGCGTCTTGATATTGTATTTGGTTATTGATATACTGTTTAAATGCCCAAGTTGAGTTGGGGGCATATCTTTTATTAACTCCACCACCTTTCTTGTCTTCACCCATCATTCCACCATCCAACTAAATGTGAGCTTTGCATTTTATTTGAGTTTACCTCTAGCTCATGTGGGATGGGATGGATCCAATTCTTTTCCACATGCTCTCATCTTGGCATCATGTTGTTTTCACATTATTGATATATGAGAGCCACATGGCCACCTTTGCATGCCTTGTGAGTGGAACCCTTTTCCTAGCTTCCATATGGGTTATTATGGATTTATGCTCATGTGGGAATATTTTTGGGACTAGTAAGCATCTAGTGGCATACACACACTAGCAAGTCCCAATTATAATCCAATGTGATCATCTCCATCTATTCCACTTGGAGCTTTCTTTTAAATTCTTGGTTTGGCTTTATTCCACTTGTGGGAATGCATAAGATTAAGGCCATGTGATATGATTGTTTTCACAAAATAAACATGGTATTAAATACTTTGCATGGGCCATGCAAGTACCACCTTTTTCTAGCCTTTGGTTTTTATTTGAATTTTGAGTGGATCATCTCTATCTCTATCCCTTCTTTGGCTTGATATATTTTGATCTTGCTTAAACCCTATCACCACATCCCTCTCTTTTTCTTGCCTTGATCTTGTTGGAGCTTGTCATGTTCTAGCTTGGTCTTGTCAAAAGAAAACCACTCCATCTATCTCTCTCTCTAAACCTAAACCATACACTCATCTCTCCTCTCTTTACCACCCTCTCTAAACCACACCCCCCCTCATCTAACCCTAAACCTACCTCACCCTCTCCTCTTCATCTATGCCGAGCCCTCTCTCCCTGGCCCCACCATGCCACCTAGCCAAACCCTAGCTGGCCACCTAGCTACCCCCCCCAACCCTAGTAACAACCCTAAACCGAGGCTCCCCCAAACCCTAAACCCGAGCCTACCTCCCTCCCTCTCTTTCTCTCTCTGCCTGAGGACCCCACCACCCGAGCCTGGCCTGCCTTGCCCCACCTGCCAGCTCCCTACCCCACCTGGACGTCCCTTGCCCTACCTACACCTGCCGAGCCTAGCACGTGAGCAAGGAGGAGGAACAGGTGGAACCCGAGGCCACCTTATCCATCTACCCAGCGCCCAGCACCTTCCTCCCTCCCTCTTTTCTCCTCTCGGCCTCCTCTAGATCCGCCGAGGTGCCCTGCTCTCCTCTCCTTCCTTCCACCGACGCCACCCTCCTCTCACGGCCACCGTTCACCCTCGCTTCCTCGCTGCTCCGGCTCGCAAGCACGTCGTGGAGGAGGCCTAGATCGAGGAGGTCCTCTCTGACAGCTGAGCATGACGCCGAGGAGGAGGAGGCCTGTACTCGCACACCGCCGACGCCGAACAACCTAAACCGGTCCGGCCTGCACGACGCCTCGACCCGATCCACCTACACCGATGCACTCTCGGTGAGCCTCGAACCCTGGACAAGTCCTGTCCAGTCGCTCTGTCTCGCCCGCTCGTTTAGGCGCCGCGCTTGCTGAACGCCCGCCGCTCTTTTACATGCTCGCGCTTAGCATCGCCCTCTTCTAGCAGCTGCATTGCCCAGCTGAGAACCCCAGGCCATCAAGACTGGTTTGCCGCCTCCAGCCGCATGCTAGGTCCCAGGATCGAGCCCAAGGCCGCGCCAGCGCCTGCTTTGCGCTATCGGTCGACAGACAGATTCAGAGAAGAACAACAGTAGCCGCCGCTGTTTTTGCAAACCCCCCCTCGTTTTGTTTGCATCAACCTGCGATCCTAGCGGTCCCACTAGTCAGCCGCGCCAGCGTTTTTGCAGAGAACCCCCTGGCCTCTAGTAGTCTCAACCCGCGCTCCATCTTGACCCCATCTGCCGATGCTGCCGCCTTCGCCCGACACGTGGGCTCATGAGCCGTTGGTCCCACCTACGCCTCTCGGCTAGCTATCTGCCTTGATGAGAAAAAGCCCAGCCACGCTCCGTGTCGCCCAGTCAGCACGGGTCCCACCCGTCGGTGACTTGGGTTAGCTCTGCCTGAGTGCAAAAAGTCTCTGCTTATTTCTGTTTTTAATTCAAATCTTTTCAAAATTAATTCAAATTCAAATTTAAATCTGTTTTTAAATAACTTTTAAAATACAAACCCAAATAATAAAAATAATATATGTTTTGAGATCAGAAAAATATGAGGAATTCAAATATGCCATTCAAAATATATTTTGAACACTTTAAAATTCCAAGTTGGTTTAATTACAATAAAATGCCCTTTTGACTTAATAAATTAATAACTTTTGTTTTATAACTCCAAATTTAACAAATGATATGTCTAAAATGATTAGCTCGACGAGACCTTTCCGTTTATGCATTCCATGGTTTGATTTGAAGCATGCATCATATAAATATATTGTGGACAGCAACTAATATGAGAATAAAATGGGGCCAATACTCAATAAAAATGATTTATTCTTGTATTCCACACCTCACCATGCCATGCTACTTTAATGCCATGCAAATTGTGCATCATTCATCATGGCATGATTGTTTGCTTGTCGCATTTATTCATATGCTTGTGCACTTTATTTATGTTGGCCCTTGTTTGTTTGGTTCTTCTTCGAATAGACGCTCAGGGGATATACCAAGAGAACCAGGAGCACTACCCGGATCCTTCTCTCGCTTCAACTGAGCTGCCAGGCAAGCACTACCACATGCTTGCATACATATAGTACCTATTGCCTCTATCTTATTCTTGCATCATTGAGTCGCGATTGCATTAATTTGAATCCCAAGTATTGCATAGCCTTTACTTTTAAACCCCACCGAAGCTTGTTCCTCCATCCCATGAGCCATTACTACAGGAGTTGTTTGAGCCATGCGAGTCGTAGGACAACATGTGTAGGGTATGTGAGCGTCTGTTGGATAACGAGGTACCTAAACAACTTAACCTGAGTAGTAATGGGATAACTAATGAAAGTGGCATCGGTGAGCCATATTCGCTATTTGGTTTTTCAGGCTCACTTGTGTCCCGTAGGACCCCGAGTACTTGATTCCTGTTCCTTGAATATTCGCGCTATCCACATCCGGGAGGCTTATGAACCCCCCTGAGCCAGAGCTTGATTCATTCTTATTTCTTGGGGCCACAAACTAGTTTGAGGTTTTATTTTACTATCCTATACTTATGCCATGCTTTACTGCTTTAATTTAAATTGTGCGAGGTAATGCACACTGTACTGTTTAGGACCGTGACCCGTTTTCCTTGTCGACAAGCCCAGTCCACACTTCGGGTTCCCCATCACCGCCACACAAACCTTGAGTCCGTCTCGTAGCCGGACAGCTTCGTTCCGGGTAGCTTAATGGGGTGGCCCCCTGAAATATTTCTGAATCCTGTGATCGCTTTGTCGTGAATGCCTCGTTGGGTTTTGATTTGGTTTTTCCGAGGTTGATCGAGCCGTGTCCGCGGTTATGGACGACTTGGAGCACAGTTTCTCGATCATAGACAAGCATAACTAAAGTACCGCTTTTAATTTGACTAAGTACCTGACTAGTAAATAGTACAACACTCATGGAATGTTTAATAAAACTGCCAACGGATGGGGGGTTGTTCGTCCGCTTCCTCGTCGGTAAGCGAGGAGGAGGATGGATCTGTGGATATTACCGTTATTGCTGTTATAACCGTTGTTATTAATTCACGGACATCCGTCTATCTTTGGTTAGGCGGATGGTTAGCGAGTATCTCTAGAATTGTTAGGGTTTATCTTTTTCTGCAATTGCGTCACCCCAGGTTGTGTCCCCTTTAGAGGCATAAAGACTTGCTGAGTACCCCTAGGGTCTCACACGATAAATTATTTGGTTCAGATGAACAGGTACACTCACAAGATGGATACTGGGTGGAGGAGACGGACGATGTGGGCAACGATCATTCGGTGTAGAGATTCCGAGAACGGGGATCTGTGAGATCTGTGGGCGGGATGTGCTTATTTATGGGGCATCTTATGCCGATTTGCTTCTTATCCGTACTCGGATTTTGTCTTCCGCTCACCGATACTCATTGATTAATGTATGAGGAGATATCCTAAACTATTAGATCTATCTAGGATATTTGGATCTTGCCGTATGGCGTTGCTATATTTCCTTTCTTTTAGATGGAATGGCTCTGATGTACTATTGTATGGTGGCTTGCATACATACTCATTTGTGTATGTAGTTGATCCCTTCGCCTGCCGATTACGCCGCCCGTTCTTGTCCCGATGTTTGGAAATGGTTGGGACGGCCGAAAGGTCTACCTGTGAGTGGCATTTGGGCCCCACCGTACTATTTCAACCATTTCGCTCATCCGTGCTTGTAACTAGGAGCGTAATTCACCGAGGTAGTTACAATTGGTATCAGAGCCATCCCGACCTTCAGGGTCTCAGCCAAATGGTCGTTGTCTGTCTAGCAAATATTTTTGGTAGTTATGTATACTAGGGAAAAACAAAACGCGAGAGTAGGACTACTTCCACTTTTCTTCTTAACCAACCACCCACCCTTTTCTGGTAAGGAAGTGTAACGTTTTCAATCCTCTTCTTAATATTCAAACTAGGATTCACGTGTTCTGGGTTTTCGTAGTACCATAGAAAGTGTGTGTGTGTGTGTGTGTAATTCCTTGTCTATCTGTTGCATCCAACATGTTATCTTTATCTGCCTTTGGTTATCAACTGTTGGTACATTCCATACCGACAGGCTTTTGCAAACCGGCGCGATCTATCTGACTCCTTGTTAACCGGTGCCATCTTCTTAAGGGTGTCCTTCCTTCTAGCAACTCCTCTTTCTGTGAAACCATCAGTTGCTAATCTCTACCTGATAAGTGATTTTGTGCATCTATTGGTATTTTAATGCCGAAAAATGCGGAATTTTTTCTTTGATACATCTGTGTTTCCACACTCCTTCCAGTCGTGTGTGAAACATTCTCTATCTTCCTTTTATCAGCATGTCCATGCTAACTCATTCTTTTGTCACCGTCGCTTAATCCTGGAGTTCCTTTTCATCTACAATTCTCTTGGGCTAATTACATAACGTGTGTCGATCCGATGCTGGTGATTGTAATTTGGCTCTCGGCATAGCTATATTCCACTCATGATAAGTGTCGATTGGAATATGGAAAATGCTATCAACTCTATCCTCCAAAATGGTGACGGCTATCTCCTGTGATTTTGAGTACACCGTGACCATATCTATCCATATTCAAGCATCTTTGGTAATCCGGAGTTTCTCAAGGCACTATGGCGGTCTATCATCTGTCCATCATGCTGCACATCTTTTTGAACTCCATATCTGCAAAATTCTCTTTGAGACGAGGGAATTGCATCTTTTCGTCTCTGATAGCTTTGCTTAAGGTATGATCTATCATTGTTTCTTATCCAAGATCTCTTTATCTGTGTAACCGGCGATCCAATCGACAATGTGAACCAGGTGACATCTCTTTTTCTTCCGAAGGGCCAGATAATCTATTCTTCCAGTACATCTTCTTCAACACGAACCCGTGCTCTTAATATCGATCTTTCTAAGAGCGTTGAGCTCAGGAAGTGTTCGAGCATTTGTTCGTTTCTCTCGCCTTTTTGAACTTGGTATTCTGAGGATATCTTGTTAATCCATGGTGGTATATGTTGATAATATGCTTGCCTATTCCATATCAATGGAAGGACATGGAAGATCATCTGTGTCTCTTTCTCTCAAGCTTCATGAGCACTGCCTGTGTGCAAAGCCTCAAAGCGTGAATTCTGACTTTTTGAAGTCACCTATCTCGGCCACGTCCTTCTGCTAAATACATTGCTTCAATTCTGGAATTAGCAAGTCCATTGTTAATTCCATCCTTCATCTTTAATCAAACCCGGAGTTTTCCTTGTTGGCAAGTTATCATCGTCGTTTCGCTTAAGCTTTTCCTCAAGAATGCTAAATCTCTCTCAATCATTTCAAGAAGGACATGGAGTTATTTTCACCTCTATCTCGTTAAGTAATCTCTTGAAACCCTCTTGTTCTATCATCTATGCTTAATCCACCGGAGGCCATGAAGACCTTCCAGATTTTGTATTCCTTCCGTTCAAGTTGGTGCTATCTTTTCTGTAGCGGTTGAATCTTGCAGTTCTTATCCGTGACCTTCCTTCATATCTTTCTGGTGGCTTGGTACTTCCGATATGACGACAACATCATCACCCTTATCTATCTTGGATCCGGTGAATCGTTTGTATCTATCCTTGTTTTCTAGCGGAGTTCCATGAGCTCTTCTTGTCAATACCTTCAGTCTGTTTCGGTAGTTGGGTTGCATGGTTTTCTTATTCAGGTGCGGAGTAATGCTTTGAGTGCGGGATGGAGTAGCTACCATACCACTACTCTTATCATTCGCTCTTGTACATTGAATTGGTGAACTAATGTGATTTCACTCATTCCACGGAAGTTAGAAGTGGCCTTTATCCCTTGATACTTTTACTTCCGTCTTTGTTTTTCCGGAGTGCTCTCTCGAAGAAAGTAATCAATTATCTCTTGTTGGTGGTCTGTCTATTCTAGATGGAGCAAAATCTTCAATTATCTGGTGGAAACAAACGCAAACTTCTTTCGGTCCTCATCTTTCTACCGGTGCTTGACATCCCCAAACAAGATGAAAGGAAATTATCTCTCTCTTTACTTCATCAATCCTTTTTCTGTGGTAAAGCCAATTATGGTTGATGCCATCAGTCGCTAATCTATTGCGTTAGCCTCAAGGCTAAAGAAAGCAATAAGTATCTCTACAATAAACTCCAGATCCTCCATATTCTCTGCTTCTCGGGATTCCACCATGATCTGGCTTCACATCCGTCTCTGGAAATTATATCCGCGCACCTCAATTGCGTGATCCGTTGGGTCTTACCGGCGCAACAAGAATCTAATCTGACGATGTCTAACTAAATCTTTCTGTTGATATCAAGGAACTCTATTATTTGAAGGCAATATTGTTTCCGTACTTCATTTCTTAAGTCCGAGAGCAGATACGATGCTATTGTCATAGTGGTTCAAAACCTCTCCAATCTAGCTCTTTTCTGCCGGCGAGATAAAGATTCGTCCTCTCTAGTATCAGTAAATCTTTAATCTTAGCGGTGTGCCTTTCTATATCCATGATACATCATCTTGTCCTTTCTTTCACAAGTGATTCTATTCTTTTATCATGTTTCTTCAGAAAACCGAAGCTATGGCCATCCTATCCTTCTTATATCACGGCAATCCTTCAACTCTTCGAACCCGTTGTTTATCAAGCAAAACGCAAGACTCGCAATAAGTCTAGCAAATTTTGCAAGGTGTAGCGGTCGCACCATTCCGTTGTTCATCAACTTGGGAACGTGAGGGACACCTTCGTTCGAACACCCGCCTCTCCTTCTGTTGTTTTCTTTTTCCTAGGAATCTCGGGGCGAGATTCTTGTTTAGTGGGGGAGAGTTGTAGCATCCCAATTGTCTAACAATTGCAATGCTACTAGCCTAGTCTATATAATGGCTACTTCATATATATAATTGTTGCATCATAAGTATATCATGCTCATGTCATCATGCCACCTTGCATTTGAGCATCATATAAAACCCTTTTCATTTGGTTCTTATCTCATATGCATTATTAATTGTATTTGCTTCTTGATATTGTATTTGGTTATTGATATATTGTTTAAATGCCCAAGTTGAGTTGGGGGCATATCTTTTATTAACTCCACCACCTTTCTTGTCTTCACCCATCATTCCACCATCCAACTAAATGTGAGCTTTGCATTTTATTTGAGTTTACCTCTAGCTCATGTGGGATGGGATGGATCCAATTCTTTTCCACATGCTCTCATCTTGGCATCATGTTGTTTTCACATTATTGATATATGAGAGCCACATGGCCACCTTTGCATGCCTTGTGAGTGGAACCCTTTTCCTAGCTTCCATATGGGTTATTATGGATTTATGCTCATGTGGGAATATTTTTGGGACTAGTAAGCATCTAGTGGCATACACACACTAGCAAGTCCCAATTATAATCCAATGTGATCATCTCCATCTATTCCACTTGGAGCTTTCTTTTAAATTCTTGGTTTGGCTTTATTCCACTTGTGGGAATGCATAAGATTAAGGCCATGTGATATGATTGTTTTCACAAAATAAACATGGTATTAAATACTTTGCATGGGCCATGCAAGTACCACCTTTTTCTAGCCTTTGGTTTTTATTTGAATTTTGAGTGGATCATCTCTATCTCTATCCCTTCTTTGGCTTGATCTATTTTGATCTTGCTTAAACCCTATCACCACATCCCTCTCTTTTTCTTGCCTTGATCTTGTTGGAGCTTGTCATGTTCTAGCTTGGTCTTGTCAAAAGAAAACCACTCCATCTATCTCTCTCTCTAAACCTAAACCATACACCCATCTCTCCTCTCTTTACCACCCTCTCTAAACCACACCCCCCCTCATCTAACCCTAAACCTACCTCACCCTCTCCTCTTCATCTATGCCGAGCCCTCTCTCCCTGGCCCCACCATGCCACCTAGCCAAACCCTAGCTGGCCACCTAGCTACCCCCAACCCTAGTACCAACCCTAAACCGAGGCTCCCCCAAACCCTAAACCCGAGCCTACCTCCCTCCCTCTCTTTCTCTCTCTGCCTGAGGACCCCACCACCCGAGCCTGGCCTGCCTTGCCCCACCCGCTCCCCTACCCCACTGACGCCCTTGCCTGCCCCGCCTGCTGATCCTAGCACGTGAGCAAGGAGGAGGAAAAGGTGGCACCCGAGGCCACCTTTATCCATCTACCCCGCGCCCACGGCACCTTCCTCCCCTCCCTCTTTTCTCCCTCTCGGCTCTCCTCTGCCTCCTCTAGATCTGGCCGAGGCGCCCTGGCTCTCCTCTCCTTCTTCTCCACCGGCCTCCTCCCTCCCCTCGCGGCCACCTCCACTCCCTCTCCTCGTCGTCTGCCGCAAGCACGTCGTGGAGGTCCTCTACAGGAGTCCTCTGGAGCACGACGCCGAGGAGGAGGAGGCTCAGTACTCGCACACCGCCGACGCCAACAGAACCCTAGCCCGCTCGGCCTCTGCATCGCCGTCGCCCTGCTGCGCCTCGACCCGATCCACCTACACCGACGCACTCTCGGAGCTCACCACCCTGGACAAGTCCCTGTCCAGCGTCGCTTCCTGTGTGCACCGATCGTTTCGTCGAACGCCCTCTGCTCGCCACCGCTCTTTTCTGTCTGCTCGCGCTAGCATCGCTTAGCCCTCTTCTAGCCGCGCAGCCGTACCCCATCAGCAACCCTAGGCCACCGCACTGGCTGCCGCTCACAAGACGCTTAGGTCCTGAGATCGAGCCTCACCAAGGCGCGCGCCTGCCGCACAATCGATCGGTCGATGCATGATTGAGAAGAACAACAAAGAGCCGCTTGTTTTTGCAAATCCCCTCGCTTTGTTTGCATCAACCCGCGATCCTAGCGGTCCCACTAGTCACCAAGGCCAGCTGCTTTTTGCAGAGAACCCCTGGCCTCTAGTAGTCTCAACCTGCGCCGTCTTGACCCCATCTGCTGCCCCTTCGCTCACGACACGTGGCTCGCGAGGCCGTTGGTCCCACCTGTCTGCCTCCTGGGCTAGCTATCTGCGCAGTGAGAAAAGCCCCAGCGCGCTCCGTGTCGCCCAGTCAGCACGGGTACCACCTGTTGGTGACTTGGGTTAGCTCTGCCTGAGTGCAAAAAGTCTCTGCTTATTTCTGTTTTTAATTCAAATCTTTTCAAAATTAATTCAAATTCAAATTTAAATCTGTTTTTAAATAACTTTTAAAATACAAACCCAAATAATACAAATAATATATGTTTTGAGATCAGAAAAATATGAGGAATTCAAATATGCCATTCAAAATATATTTTGAACACTTTAAAATTCCAAGTTGGTTTAATTACAATAAAATGCCCTTTTGACTTAATAAATTAATAACTTTTGTTTTATAACTCCAAATTTAACAAATGATATGTCTAAAATGATTAGCTCGACGAGACCTTTCTGTTTATGCATTCCGTGGTTTGATTTGAAGCATGCATCATATAAATATATTGTGGACAGCAACTAATATGAGAATAAAATGGGGCCAATACTCAATAAAAATGATTTATTCTTGTATTCCACACCTCACCATGCCATGCTACTTTAATGCCATGCAAATTGTGCATCATTCATCATGGCATGATTGTTTGCTTGTCGCATTTATTCATATGCTTGTGCACTTTATTTATGTTGGCCCTTGTTTGTTTGGTTCTTCTTCGAATAGACGCTGAGCAGGGGATATACCAAGAGAACCAGGAGCACTACCCAGATCCTTCTCTCGCTTCAACGGAGCTACCAGGCAAGCACTACCACATGCTTGCATACATATAGTACCTATTGCCTCTATCTTATTCTTGCATCATTGAGTCGCGATTGCATTAATTTGAATCCCAAGTATTGCATAGCCTTTACTTTTAAACCCCACCGAAGCTTGTTCCTCCATCCCATGAGCCATTACTACAGGAGTTGTTTGAGCCATGCGAGTCGTAGGACAACATGTGTAGGCTATGTGAGCGTCTGTTGGATAACGAGGTACCTAAACAACTTAACCTGAGTAGTAATGGGATAACTAATGAAAGTGGCATCGGTGAGCCATATTCGCTATTTGGTTTTTCAGGCTCACTTGTGTCCCGTAGGACCCCGAGTACTTGATTCCTGTTCCTTGAATATTCGCTTATCCACATCCGGAGGCTTATGAACCCCGAGCTGAGCTTGATTCATTCTTATTTCTTGGGGCCACAAACTAGTTTGAGGTTTTATTTTACTATCCTATACTTATGCCATGCTTTACTGCTTTAATTTAAATTGTGCGAGGTAATGCACACTGTACTGTTTAGGACCGTGACCCGTTTTCGCTGTATCGACAAGCCCAGTCACACTTTCGGGTTCCCAGTCGTTTACCGCCGGCCACACAAACCTTGAGTCCGTCTCGTAGCCGGACAGCGTCGGTGCGGGTAGCTTAATGGGGTGGCCCCCTGAAATATTTCTGAATCCTGTGATCGCTTTGTCGTGAATGCCTCGTTGGGTTTTGATTTGGTTTTTACGAGGTTGATCGAGTGTGTGTTGCTATTTGTGCACCCCTGCAGGGTAAAACTTTCTGAAAGCCGTGTCCGCGGTTATGGACGACTTGGAGCATAGTTTCTCGATCATAGACAAGCATAACTAAAGTACCGCTTTTAATTTGACTAAGTACCTGACTAGTAAATAGTACAACACTCATGCAATGTTTAATAAAACTGCCAACGGATGTGGGGTTGTTCGTCTGCTTCCTCGTCGGTAAGCGAGGAGGAGGATGGATCTGTGGATATTACCGTTATTGCTGTTATAACCGTTGTTATTAATTCACGGACATCCGTCTATCTTTGGTTAGGCGGATGGTTAGCGAGTATCTCTAGAATTGTTAGGGTTTATCTTTTGCTGCAATTGCGTCACCCCAGGTTGTGTCCCCTTTAGAGGCATAAAGACTTGCTGAGTACCCCTAGGGTCTCACACGATAAATTATTTGGTTCAGATGAACAGGTACACTCACAAGATGGATACTGGGTGGAGGAGACGGACGATGTGGGCAACGATCATTCGGTGTAGAGATTCCGGGAACGGGGATCCGTGAGATCTATGGGCGGGATGTGCTTATTTATGGGGCATCTTATGCCGATTTGCTTCTTATCCGTACTCGGATTTTGTCTTCCGCTTCCGCCTGATACTCTGTTGATTGATGTATGAGGAGATATCCTAAACTATTAGATCTATCTAGGATATTTGGATCTTGCCGTATGGCGTTGCTATATTTCCTTTCTTTTAGATGGAATGGCTCTGATGTACTATTGTATGGTGGCTTGCATACATACTCATTTGTGTATGTAGTTGATCCCTTCCCTTCGCCGATTACGCCCGTTCTTGTCCCGATGTTTGGAAATGGTTGGGACGGCCGAAAGGTCTACCTGTGAGTGGCATTTGGGCCCCACCGTACTATTTCAACCATTTCTGCTCATCCAGGCTTGTAACTAGGAGCGTAATTCACCGAGGTAGTTACATCTTCTCATGAACCACATCTAGAGTCATTGCATGTATGTTCTTCTCACAAACCACACATGGATCCACCAGTGTCATTACATGTGTGTTCTTCTCATGAACCACAGCTAGAGTCATTGGATGTGTGTTCTTTTCATGAACCACAGCTAGAGTGATTGCATGTATGTTCTTTTCACAAACCACATATGGATCCACCAGTGTCATTGCATGTCTGTTCTTTTCATGAACCACACCCAGTGTCATTGCATGTGTGTTCTTCTCATATACCACACATGGATCCACCAGTGTCATTGCATGAGTGTTCTTCTCATGAACCACATCTAGAGTCATTGCATGTCTGTTATTCTCACAAACCACATAAGGATACACAAGTGTCATTGCATGTGTTTTATTTTCATGAACCACACCCAATGTAATTGCATGTGTGTTCCTCTCGTAGACCACACATGGATCCACCAGTGTCATTGCATGTGTGTTCTTCTCATGAACCACACCTAGAGTCATTGCATGACTGTTCTTCTCACAAACCACATAAGGATCCACTCATGTCATTGGATGTGTATTATTTTCATGAACCACACCCAGTGTCATTGCATGTTTGTTCTTCTCACAAACCACACATGGATCCACCGGTATCATTGCATGTCTGTTCTTTTCATGAACCACAGCCAGTGTCATTGCATGTGTGTTCTTCTCACAAACCACACATGGATCCCCCAGTGTCATTGCATGTCTGCTCTTTTCATTAACCACAGCTAGAGTCATTGCATGTGTGTTATTTTCACAAACCACAGCTAGACTCATTGCATGTGTGTTCTTCTCACAAACCACATACGGATCCACCGGTGTCATTGGATGTGTGTTCTTTTCATGAACCACACACAGTGTCATTGCATGTCTATTCCTCTCAAAAACCACACATGGATCCACCAGTGTCATTGCATGTGTGTTCTTCTCATGAATCACAGCCAGAGTCATTGCACGTCTTTTCTTCTCACAACCCACATAAGGATCCACCAGTGTCATTGGATGTGTGTTCTTTTCATGAACCACACCCAGTGTCATTGCATGTGTGTTCTTCTCACAAATGACACATGGATCCACCGGTATCATTGCATGTCTGTTCTTTTCATGAACCACAACCAGTGTCTGCTCTTTTCATTAACCACAATTAGAGTCATTGCATGCGTGTTCTTTTCACAAACCACAGCTAGAGTCATTGCATGTGTGTTCTTCTCACAAACCACATAAGGATACACCAGTGTCATTGCATGTGTGATCTTCTCATGAACCACAGCTAGAGTCATTGCATGCCTGTTATTCTCACAAACCACATAAGGATACACCAATGTCATTGCATGTGTGTTCTTTTCATGAACCACACCCAGTGTCATTGGATGTGTGTTCTTCTCATAAACCACACATGGATCCACTAGTGTCATTGCATGTGTGCTCTTCTCATGAACCATAGCCAGAGTCATTGCATGTCTGTTCTTCTCACAAACCACATATGGATCCACTCTGTCATTGCATGTGTGTTCTTCTCATGAACCACAATCCACTAGTGTCATTGGATGTGTGTTCTTTTCATGAACCACACCCAGTATCATTGCATGTATGTTCCTCTCACAAACCACACATGGATCCACCAGTGTCATTGCATGTGTGGTCTTCTCATTAACCACACCTAGAGTCATTGGATGTGTGTTCTTTTCATGAACCACAACTAGAGTCATTGCATGTGTGTTCTTCTCACAAACCACATAAGGATACACCAGTGTTATTGCATGTGTGTTATTCTCATGAACCACATCTAGAGTCATTGCATGTCTGTTCTTCTCACAAACCACATAAGGATCCACCAGTGTCATTGGATGTGTGTTCTTTTCATGAACCACACCCAGTGTCATTGGATGTGTGTTCTTCTCACAAACCACACATGGATCCACCAATGTCATTGCATGTGTGTTCTTTCATGAACCACACATGGATCCACCAAGTTTGATTGCATGTCTATTCTTTTCACAAACCACATATGGATCCACCAGTGTTAATGCATGTGTGTTCTTTTGATGAACCACACCCAGTGTCATTGCATGTCTGTTCCTCTCATAAACCACACATGGATCCACCAGTGTCATTGCATGTGTGTTCTTCTCATGAACCACAACTAGATCCATTGCATGTCTGTTATTCTCACAGACCACGTTAGGATACACTCATGAACCACAACTAGATTCATTGCATGTCTGTTATTCTCACAGACCACGTTAGGATACACCATTGTTATTGCATGTGTGTTCTTCTCATGAACCACACCCAGTGTCATTGCATGTGTGTTCCTCTCACAGTGTGCACATGGATCCACCAGTGTCATTGAATGTACGTTCTTCTCATGAACCACATCTAGAGTCATTGCATGTTTGTTCTTCTCACAAACCACACATGGATCCACCAGTATCATTGCATGTGTGTTCTTCTCATTAACCACAGCTAGAGTCATTGGATGTTTGTTCTTTTCATGAACCACAGCTAGAGGGATTGCATGTCTGTTCTTTTCACAAACCACATATGGATCCACCAGTGTCATTGCATGTCTGTTCTTTTCATGAACCACACCCAGTGTCATTGCATGTCTGTTCTTCTCATAAACCACACATGGATCCACCAGTGTCATTGCATGTGTGTTCTTCTCATGAACGACATCTAGAGTCATTGCATGTCTGTTATTCTCACAGACCACATAAGGATACACCAGTGTCATTGCATGTGTTTTCTTTTCATGAACCACACCCAGTCTCATTGCATGTGTGTTCCTCTCACAGACCACACATGGATCCACCAGTGTCATTGCATGTGTGTTCTTCTCATGAACCACACCTAGAGTCATTGCATGTATGTTCTTCTCACAAACCACATCAGGATCCACCAGTGTCATTGGATGTGTATTCTTTTCATGAACCACACCCAGTGTCATTGCATGTGTGTTCTTCTCACAAACGACACATGGATCCACCAGTATCATTGAATGTCTGTTCTTTTCATGAACCACAACCAGTGTCTGCTCTTTTCATTAACCACAATTAGAGTCATTGCATGTGTGTTCTTTTCACAAACCACAGCTAGAATCATTGCATGTGTGTTCTTCTCACAAACCACATAAGGATACACCAGTGTCATTGCATGTGTGATCTTCTCATGAACCACAGCTAGAGTCATTGCATGCCTGTTATTCTCACAAACCACATAAGGATACAGCAATGTCATTGCATGTGTGTTCTTTTCATGAACCACACCCAGTGTCATTGGATGTGTGTTCTTCTCATAAACCACACATGGATCCACTAGTGTCATTGCATGTGTGCTCTTCTCATGAACCATAGCCAGAGTCATTGCATGTCTGTTCTTCTCACAAACCACATATGGATCCACTCTGTCATTGCATGTGTGTTCTTCTCATGAACCACAATCCACTAGTGTCATTGGATGTGTGTTCTTTTCATGAACCACACCCAGTATCATTGCATGTATGTTCCTCTCACAAACCACACATGGATCCACCAGTGTCATTGCATGTGTGTTCTTCTCATTAACCACACCTAGAGTCATTGGATGTGTGTTCTTTTCATGAACCACAACTAGAGTCATTGCATGTGTGTTCTTCTCACAAACCACATAAGGATACACCAGTGTTATTGCATGTGTGTTATTCTCATGAACCACATCTAGAGTCATTGCATGTCTGTTCTTCTCACAAACCACATAAGGATCCACCAGTGTCATTGGATGTGTGTTCTTTTCATGAACCACACCCAGTGTCATTGGATGTGTGTTCTTCTCACAAACCACACATGGATCCACCAATGTCATTGCATGTGTGTTCTTTCATGAACCACACATGGATCCACCAAGTTTGATTGCATGTCTATTCTTTTCACAAACCACATATGGATCCACCAGTGTTAATGCATGTGTGTTCTTTTGATGAACCATACCCAGTGTCATTGCATGTCTGTTCCTCTCATAAACCACACATGGATCCACCAGTGTCATTGCATGTGTGTTCTTCTCATGAACCACAACTAGATTCATTGCATGTCTGTTATTCTCACAGACCACGTTAGGATACACTCATGAACCACAACTAGATTCATTGCATGTCTGTTATTCTCACAGACCACGTTAGGATACACCATTGTTATTGCATGTGTGTTCTTCTCATGAACCACACCCAGTGTCATTGCATGTGTGTTCCTCTCACAGTGTGCACATGGATCCACCAGTGTCATTGGATGTGCGTTCTTCTCATGAACCACATCTAGAGTCATTGCATGTTTGTTCTTCTCACAAACCACACATGGATCCACCAGTATCATTGCATGTGTGTTATTCTCATTAACCACAGCTAGAGTCATTGGATGTTTGTTCTTTTCATGAACCACAGCTAGAGGGATTGCATGTCTGTTCTTTTCACAAACCACATATGGATCCACCAGTGTCATTGCATGTCTGTTCTTTTCATGAACCACACCCAGTGTCATTGCATGTCTGTTCTTCTCATAAACCACACATGGATCCACCAGTGTCATTGCATGTGTGTTCTTCTCATGAACCACATCTAGAGTCATTGCATGTCTGTTATTCTCACAGACCACATAAGGATACACCAGTGTCATTGCATGTGTTTTCTTTTCATGAACCACACCCAGTGTCATTGCATGTGTGTTCCTCTCACAGACCACACATGGATCCACCAGTGTCATTGCATGTGTGTTCTTCTCATGAACCACACCTAGAGTCATTGCATGTATGTTCTTCTCACAAACCACATCAGGATCCACCAGTGTCATTGGATGTGTATTCTTTTCATGAACCACACCCAGTGTCATTGCATGTGTGTTCTTCTCACAAACCACACATGGATCCATCAGTATCATTGCATGTCTGTTCTTTTCATGAACCATAACTAGTGTCATTGCATGTGTGTTCTTCTCACAAACCACACATGGATCCACTAGTGTCATTGCATGTCTGCTCTTTTCATTAACCACAGCTAGAGTCATTGGATGTGCGTTCTTTTCACCAACCATTGCTAGAGTCATTGCATGTGTGCTCTTCTCACAGACCACATAAGGATCCACTGGTGTCATTGGATGTGTGTTCTTTTCATGAACCACACCCAGTGTCATTGTATGTATGTTCCTCTCAGAAACCACACATGGATCCACCAGTGTCATTGCATGTGTGTTCTTCTCATGAACCACAGCTAGAGTCATTGCATGTGTGTTCTTTTCACAAACCACTACTAGAGTCATTGCATGTGTGTTCTTCTCACAAACCATATAAGGATACATCAGTGTCATTGCATGTGTGTTCTTCTCAAGAACCACAGCTAGAGTCATTGCATGTCTGTTATTCTCACAAACCACCTAAGGATACACCAGTGTCATTGCATGTGTGTTCTTTTCATGAACCACACCCAGTGTCATTGGATGTGTGTTCTTATCACAAACCACACATGGATCCACCAGTGTCATTGCATGTGTGTTCTTCTCATGAACCACAGCCAGAGTCATTGCATGTCTGTTCTTCTCACAAACCACATAAGGATCCACCAGTTTCATTGGATGTGTATTCTTTTCATGAACCACAGCCAATGTCATTGCATGTGTGTTCTTCTCACAAACCACACATGGATCCACCGGTATCATTGCATGTCTGTTCTTTTCATGAACCACAGGTAGTGTCATTGCATGTGTGTTCTTCTCACAAACCACACATGGATCCACTAGTGTCATTGCATGTCTGGTCTTTTCATTAACCACAGTTAGAGTCATTGCATGCGTGTTCTTTTCACAAACCACAGTGATACGTCCATTTTGCATCACTATTCTATGTCATAATTCACTGTTATTCATTGATATATTTCGTATTGAGAGGTGATACTTATGTTATTTCATCTGTTTTTGCATGGTTGATGACTTTTGGAGCATGCACCGCGGTCGAGCTCGATGGAAAAGGTGCTATTTGGAGGCAAAATTCGCGAAGATCAGAAAATCCGGGAAAATATACGGAAAATCCTATTTTTCCGTAAGAAGAAGAAGGAAGAAGAGTGGAGATGGGTACAGGGGCCCACACCACCCCGGCACGGCCAGCCTAGTCAGCGCCACTGTGGTGTGGCCACCTGGTCCACCCTCGCACTCCTCGCGTATATTATCCTCCCGAAACCCTAAGACTCAGGGAGCAACCACAGAAAGATTCCGCCCCCTCTACCAGGCCGAAAACACCGAGAGAGAAAGATCTCTCCGCATGTGATTGTCGGGAATTCCTTCCTGGAGAGGGGAGATCATTGCCATCAACACCACCATCAAGCTGGGCTTCATCAGGATCATCATCATCATCACCACCATCATCACCATCAGCACCCTCATCACCATCTCCATATTTCTGTAACAATTGGGTTGAATCTTGCATAGTTCATAGGGGAAACTTTCCCGGTGTTGATTACTCTTTGTAGTTGATGCTATTGAGTGAACCATTGAATTATTGTTTATGTTCAGATTGTTATACATCATTATTTCATCTCTGATCATGATCCATATGATGTCTTGTGAGTAGTTCATTTTGTTCTTGAGGACATGGGAGAAGTCATGTTGTTAGTAGTGGAATTGTGTTAAGAAAGATTCAATAGTTTGATATTTAAGTTGTGGTGTACTTCTTCTAGTGGTGTCATGTGAACATCGACTACATGACACTTCACCTATATGGGCCTAGGGGAATGCATTGTGTATTTGGCTACTAATCGTAGGGTCTGCCAGAGTGACAGAAACCAGAACCCCCGTTAGGAAACCATTGCACAAGGGACATAAGGGTCTTAGAGTTTAAAGGTGTGGTTAGGTTTCTACCTTAATTACTTTCTTGTACTTACGGATGTTTGCAAGGGGTATAATCACAAGTATGTATTAGTCCTAGGAAGGTCGGTACATTAGCACAGGTTCACCCACACAACACTTAGCAAGCTAAAGAAGATTAATCAACTATATGAAGCGAAAGCACTTGACAATCTTCCCATGTGTCCTCGAGAACGTTAGGTCATCTTAAGTAATACAACCGGCTTGTCCTTTGCTACATAAAGGATTGGGCCACTTGCTGCATTTATTCTTATTGTCTTTTGTTTACTCGTACTTTGTTTACTTGCTTTATCAAAAACCCCTAAAAATCCGTTTGCTAAGTATTTGCAGAGAATTCTTGATCCATACCACTAGCCAGCACCTTCTGATCCTCGTTGGGTTCGACACTCTTACTTATCAAAAATACTACGAGACACCCCCTATACCGTTGGGGATATACTTTCCGGGTATCCTCACAGTTCCTCACTGACCAGGGTGGCTCACTTCGGAATAGAGCTTTGCTTCACGGGAGACCCAGTCAGGGAGAAAGACGGAGTCCAATCCGGCTACGGGAAGGCCCAGAAGACTTACCGACTTAGGCCCATAATGTTACTTGTAGTTCAAGATGTACTCTGTAACGGACTCTTAGTCGTAGCCGGATAGATCTCTCCTGTAAACCCTAGGCTGGATATCTATATAGTCGTCCTAGGGAGAGCCTTTAGGGCACCTCAATAGTCTACAATCTCAACTCGCACAGGCGAAACCCTTGTAACCCATATTCCGGCTCTGCCATATTACTGGATTGCTAGCAAGAGTAGGATCCGTCCAAAGCTTGGATTTGAACTCAGGTAAACTTGGGTGCTCACCGTCCCGGAATACCGTACATCACACCCTCTCTTCAGACGCCGAGGACCCCTTATGGCGTACTTGTCATCAATCTGACGACAGTTGGCGCCCACCGTGGGGCAAGTGAGCTTCAGATTTGCGTTCCGAGTGGAATCTGCAAGAATCGGAATCGGCGAGACTATCGCCATCGGTCGCATCCTCTACGCCAGCAACATCCCTCTCATCGTTCTCGACGAGACTTGGATTCCGGCTAGGGAGGCTATGACTGCCTACACAATCATGTCCTTTGGCGAGATCGATGTTTACATCAGTTTCGCTGAACCTGCCCAACCCACCCAAGTGGTGATGATAGAGGCAAAAGAATCTTCTGGGTCCCCTTTATCCGTGGAGGCGGTAGAGTTCCGGATCTCAGAAAACCCTAATCCCACCCAACCCGCACCAGTTGCAGAGATAGTGGAGAAATCCAAGCCTAAAGAAGACCTAGCAGTCCAAGTCGAATCTGGAGTGGATCTCCCTGGAGGATCCGGATCCCAGATTGACCCACCCGCGGAAGTCGAAATCCAAGAGGAACATATCAGTGACACTGATTCCGGCTCTGATGATGCCGGGACAGACAAACCTTTTCTAAGGTACACATTACGGCGTATGATACTGCAAGGTGAAAGCGTAGATGCAATTCTCGAGACCATCAAAAGTTTTGACATGGCTGATCGCGAAATCCACAGGTACCTTAGGAAGCACGCGTCGCACTTCGTCGGATACGTGGGATCCGGATCCGGCTCTGCCGATGCTGGAGAAAACACCGACTCGGTGCTGGAGGCAATTGGAACAAACACCGACGTACCCGCATCCTCGGATGAATCGATGACGTCAGCAGATTTCCGAAAGTTCTCCACATAATATGAAGAGGAGTACAACTCCAAGGCTGCAGAAGAAGGAGAAGCCATGGATGAAGGATCCGGGGAACAGTCTCCCAAAACGCAGGATGACATGGACGTCAGAGATAATCCCGAGGTCCAGATGTCCGAAAGTACCGACCAGAGCTTGACTCCAGGAAACGGACCCAAAGCCGTCTTTGCTACTGGCGCTTCCAAGAAGGCAAAGAAGAAGAACAAGAAAAACAAGACCCCGACAAAAGACCCTCTGGCTGAGGAGGTGATTGCCGAGGAATACGAAGAAGACTCGGATGGAGCACTTATCCCAGACGAGCCGAAAAAAGAAGAATCGATGGATGGACACGTGATCACCGAAGGTGCGCGTAAACTCATCGATGCTGCATTAACCACACCTATCCCTACAGCTGCAGAACTTACTACAGATGAGCTGGATGAAAGGGCCCAAGCCCTAGAAGCGCATCGTCAACAACTCCTCGATGAAGCCAAAAACATCGAGGTGGAGAAGAACGCATGGCAACTAAGGACTACATGTCTCGGTTGCACCAGAAGACACGAAAACGTCACACCAATGACGACTAGTTCCCAACTGTCCGTGCCGTCCTATTCGGAGATGAGATGGGGAATCCACGAAAAGGTAGCAAAGGAGATTGGGTATACCCAACCCCAGTACAGAATACCGTGGCGGCCCGAGAAATTCTATCGGCTAATCCAGGACTGGAGGAGATCCTTTTGGGTATCAAGCTACTCAACAAAGGACTGGAGCAGCAAAAGGTCACCCTGTCCGGAAGCCAAAAACTGGTCTCCGATTCCGACCAATGTCGAACAGATCTGGCATGGGCTGACGTAAGACCCCACCGCGTTCTGGAGCAGCATTATCGCCCCGAACGACGGGAAGACAATTATTCGAGAACCGGATCGTCAGGACAGCATCACAGGACTGCACGCGACTGGAGCAACGTCGCACCAGCGGCCGAGAAAGAGGCCATCGTTGCTCTGAATCTGAGGAATCCTCCCTGACGAGAATCTAACAATCGAAGGGGAGAGGATAAAGAGAAACGTCGGGAGGAGGATCATCAAAAAATGCCACCTCCTAGACATACAAGCCGTCCGGCTGAGCCCCACCATGGTGGGAACGACAGACGAAGAAACGACGGAAACCACGCCGGAACAAGCAGGCAGGGGCCTCGTCGTAGTCAAGCCCCTCCCCGGAATCGGAATAATGACGTCTCGGACGGAGGCCGGCGATCAGCTGGAAATTATCCAGCTGCCCCACTCTCTCCACCACACAGTCATCACAATGGCTCCCAAGGAGGGCAAGGAGGACGACATGGCGGAGGAGGTGGTGGCAGAAGTCGAAGTCCGGCTCCAAGGCACCGCAGCCGTAGCCGACATTCAGGGCAATCTTTATCCCCGAACGACGCAAGGCACAAGATCAATTCCAACATAGAGGCGCGACGCTATGAAAACGATGACATGTACGTGGGCCCAAAGTGCTTCGGACCATGCATCAGAGCTACAAGATTCCCGGAAGGATTTGCTATCTCAAGGCACATCCAAGCCTACGACGACATTGCTCGGCCAGACACTTGGCTACAGGATTTTTTCCAAGCTTGCTGCATCGCCAAAGGCGAAAACAGCCTGGTCACAACCCGATATCTCCCACTTATGTTGCAGAAGACGGCACGATCATGTCTCAATGAACTTCCGGAGAACACCATCCATAACTGGTATGACATGCAAAGTGCGTTCTTTCGTAATTTCGAAGGCACATATCGGAGGCCCTGTTCGTCGAGACCTACAAATTGCACCCGTAAAGCTGGAGATACTTGCCGAGATTATCTCGGACGATGGATCGACACCAAGAACTCCTGTGAAGGAGTAAACGACCAAACCGCGATTGAAGCTTTCATCGCAGGGCTCCCAATTGGTCTATTACGTCACCGCTTGAAGTGTGATAAGGTCACTGATTTGGGAGAAATGATAGAAACAGCGAGCAAGTATGCGGATGCTGACGACGATGCAGAGGGATTACTCAACGTCCTGGCTGTACCTCAGTCAGCAAAAATAAAGCAACAAGCTCAAAAGCGCAAGAACACCTCGGAGGAAAAACCCAACGTGGAAACAGCGGTGTTACCTACTGTTTCCGGGTCTGGAGGATGAGGAGGACGTGGCGGAGGCCACGGGCGTGGCCGTGGGACTTCAAGGGTCCAAGGTAGAGGAGAATAGCAACCAGGCAAAACCTACTCTTGGGCCGACATTGCCAATAACCCATGTGTGCATCACCTAAACGCCAATGGGGGCTCGTCCCACACCAACGCTGAATGTCGTTTCAATGACGACATCAGAAGAGATGACACCGCGGGCTACAAAGCTAAGCGGAAGAAGGGAAAGAAAAATCCCGAAAAGGACAAGGAGACCAAGGAAGATTCCTACATGGAGGAAGCTGATGCTTCAAATCCCAAGTCGGAAGGGAAGAAGACCTTTCCCACCAAGAAGGACACTTATGTCACTTTCCTCGGATCTCAACCAGCCAAAGTCAAGAAAGCAGTTCTACACGAGCTCAATGCAACAGTTCCGGCTATACCCCAGTATCTGGACTGGTCGGAAGTGGCAATCACATTTGACCGCGATGATCATCCGCCTAAGTTACACAGGCGAGGAAAATACGCCTTAATCGTCAACCCACTTATTGACGGTTATGGTTTCTCCAAGACCCTCATGGACGGTGGTCGCAGCATCAATATTATCTACGTTGAAACGCTACGCCGGATGAAGATCTCGGAAACCCAGCTGAACCATAGCTCTGTGATTTTTCACGGAGTTGTCCCAGGAAGACAAGCTAATTCCCTGGGAGAGATTACTTTGGATGTTACCTTTGGAACTCCAAAGAACTATCGGACGGAAGCACTTTCCTTTGAAGTGGTCCTGTTCAAGAGTGCATACCACGCTATATTCGGCCGGCCGGCTTACTGGGCTTCTATGGCTCGTCCGTGTTACATTTACAATATGATGAAAATTCCAGGTCCCAACGGCGTGATCACCATCAGGGGAGACCCGAAGAAAGCGCGAGAGTGCAAGGATGGACATGCCGCCTTTGCCGAAGCCGTGCTGCACGCCCAGGAGTACCAGGAGATCAAGAAGAGCATAGATCCGTCCGAGATGCCCGCAACAAAGAAGGAAGTGACAAAGCCAAACCCGGAGTTCAAGGCATCATAAGAGACGAAGAAAGCGCCGTTGAAGGATGATGACCCCTCCAAGGTGACCCAGATAGGAGTAGGCCTAGATAGCACATAGGAAAGCGCGCTCGTCAAGTTCCTCCAAGCAAATCAAGATATCTTTGCATGGCAGCCATCTGACATGACCGGAGTACCTAGGGAACTTGCCGAGCACTCTCTAAATGTAAACCCAGATGCTAAACCCGTCAAACAGTCCTTACGACGGTTTGGCGATGAAAAGCGTAAAGCAATAGCTAAGGAACTAGCGCGGCTCGAGTTAGCCGGATTCATAGAAGAGGTCATCCACACTGAGTGGTCGGCCAATCCTGTAATGGTCCCTAAAAAGGACACCACTGATTTAGGGATGTGTGTTGATTATACTGCCTTGAACAAGGCTTGTCCAAAAGATCCGTTCGCTCCGCCTAGAATTGATCAAGTCATCAATTCTACGGCAGGCTCGGAACTCCTCTGTTTTCTCGACGCATATTCCGGTTATCACCAAATCCGGATGAACGAATCTGACAAAGTCAAAACTTCATTCATAACCCCCTTCGGAACCTTCTGTTTTGTTACGATGCCCTTTGGGCTGAAGAACGCAGGGGCTACGTACCAGCGCACGATGCAGCGTTGCCTCCATGACCAACTCGGACGCAATGTACATACATACGTGGATGATATTGCGGTGATGTCCAAAAAGAAGGAAACGCAGATTTCCGACTTGGAGGAGACGTTCGCCAATCTACGAAAATACAACATCATGCTTAACTCGAAGAAATGTTTCTTTGGAATACCAGCCGGAAAATTGTTAGGTTTCATCGTGTCTCAAAGAGGCATAGAGGTGAACCGGGACAAAATCAAGGCTATACTCAATATTTCCAGGCCAACCTGCCTGAAGGACGTACAAAGAGTAACTGGTTGCATTGCTGCGGTCAGTCGATTTGTAAGCCGGCTTGGAGAAAGAGCCGCACCATTATACAAACTCCTGAAAAAGACCAAAGATTTTGTTTGGAATGATGAAGCTGAAGCTGCACTACAAGACCTGAAGAAAGTACTCTCATCTGCTCCTATCCTTGCAGCACTGGAACCTAAGGAACCGATGTTGCTCTATCTTGCTGCGACAAATAAGGTCGTTAGTATCATCATGGTGGTGGAGAGACCAGAGGAAAATCAGGAACACCTGGTGCAGCGTCCGATTTACTTTGTCAGTGAGGTTCTGACAGAATCAAAACAGCGGTATCCGCACTATCAAAAGTTGGCTTACGGTGTTTTTCTAGCATCTCGTAAGTTACGACACTACTTTTAGGAGCATCCAATTACCGTGGTGAGCACAGCTCCCATAAGAGATATAATCAACAACAGCAACGCCACAGGACGCGTCGCCAAATGGGGCATAGAGCTCTCAGCTTTTGATATTGAGTACAAACCTCGGACATCAATCAATTCCTAGATCCTTACTGACTTTGTCGCTGATTGGACAGAGACAAAGGAGAATATGATCCTCCCTGAGTCGGAATATTGGACCCTCTTTTTCGACGGGTCTAAAGCTCGAGGGGGCTCGGGGGCTGGTGTGGTGCTCAAATCACCCCAAGGAGATAAACTTTTATACGTGTTGCAGATCCACTTCACAGCGACAAACAATATTGCCGAGTATGAAGCACTACTGCATGGAATCCGGATTGCTAAGGATATTGGCATCCGACGTTTGATGTGTTATGGAGATTCGGATCTTGTTGCTCAACAAGTGTCGGATATTTATAATGCAAATAAACACATGGAAGCATATAAAGCTGTCGTGGATGATCTATCTAAATCTTTTGAAGGGTTTGAAGTTCAACACATCCCTTGAGCAGAAAATGAGGAAGTAGATGCACTATCTCAGATAGGTTCTGCGCGGAAAGAGGTCCCGGATGACACTTTTTTAGAGCACCTCAAAGTTCCCTTAATAAAGGGAGTAGATGAGGAATATCCGACCAAATACGACTCACCTTTGATAGCAGTTCTGGCTGTGATTCCCAGCTGGACTCAACCCTACCTCGATTATTTGGTAGATGGCAAATTACCCGAAGACGAGGTGCTGAGCCGGCAGATTATCCGACGAGCAAAAGCCTATACTATTGTTAAAGGTGAGCTCCATAAACGAAGTGTTTCTGGGGTTTTTTAGCGCTGTGTATCTCCGGAAGAAGGAGTGGAAATCTTAAGAGAAATCCACGAAGGCGAGTGTGGTCACCACGCTGCAGCCAAATCTTTAGTGGCAAAAGCTTTTCGACACGGATTTTTCTAGCTTACAGCTCAGGCAGATGCCGAACGATTAGTCAAGACGTGCAAAGGCTGCCAAAAGTATGCCAAGAAAGCTCATGTTCCGGCTGATCAGCTGCGAACAATACCTATAACATGGCCCTTTGCGGTCTGGGGGCTTGATATGGTAGGACCTTTTAAACGAGCTCCAAGTGGATTTACTCACCTCTTAGTGATGGTGGATAAATTTACCAAATGGATTGAGGCTAAACCTATCACTAGTTGTGATGGAGAAACAACCAAAATATTTGTCGAGGATGTTATAATCCGGAATGGTTATCCGCATAGCATTATCACGGACAGCGGGAGTATCTTTTCTATGGGAGAATTGGCTGAATTCTGCAACGAGCAAAATATCCGGCTTGACATTGCATCAGTCGCACATCCACAGGCTAACGGACAAGTCAAAAGAGCAAATGGTTTAATTATACAAGGCCTAAAACTGAGACTCGAAGCACCACTACGACGTGCTGCGGGGGCTTGGGCAGTGGAATTACCCTTTGTAATTTGGAGTTTACGAACAACTCCAAACAGGTCAACATGATACACACCTTTGTTCTTGGTCTATGGTGCAGAAGCAGTTCTTCCTAGTGATTTGATTCATACTTCTCCTAGAGTGGCCGCTTATATCGAAGAGGATGCCGAGATTTCTCGACAAAATGATCTCGACTTAGTTAAAGAAGTTCGCGTCATTGCTGAAATGAGATCTACAGCCTATCAGCAGAAGTTACGCAAGTATCATAGCCAGAGAGTCCAAAATAGATCCTTCAATAAAGGTGATTTGGTTCTCCGGCTTGTGCAACAAAGAAAGCACAAACTTTCCCAGTATGGGAAGGGCCCTTTTTAGTTAGTCGAGTATTGCACAATGGATCGTACTACTTAACTGATATGAGGCTAATCGAAGAAATACCTGCTACTAAGAAGAGAAAGAGAGCTGGAGGCAGTACAAATCTGGATGAGTTAGACAGACCATAGAATATTGCTCAGCTACATCCCTTTTATTCTTAGTTTATCCTTCTTTGTAATCATACATATGTACATGTTCTGTGAGAAATAAAAGTTTTGGTTGCCTCAAATTTTTCTGAGAAGTTTTTACCATCTTATTTCCGAATGATCATGTCATAGTCAAAAATCCCAGAATGCTTGAAAGTACTTTATGCTCATGTTCGTTCTGGTTTAAATTTCCGATTCTAAAACTGCTACCCTCGGGTATAACTCTAAAGTTTCTAGTCTTTACTTTGGTTATTTGTCTGATTGCTGGATGCGGGCATTTTCTGAGTAGTGAATTGTTGGTACTGGAAGCCGGCTTTGTTTCCGAGTTTAAACTGGTTTAGCAATTGAGCTCCGTTGTTCAAGAAAGTTTCAGCGAAGGTTTGGCCGGCTCACGAAAGGGACGAGGCGGAAAGCCAGATAAACGATAAGTAGAGACAAAAAAATACAAGTGCTTATGTAAACATTTTAGGCACACAAAAAATTTCAAAGCCGAAAAGTGCTGAATAAATCAAAAGCTTAGCACTAGCAAAGTTAAAGTATTATATATTTACAAACACATCATGTTTTTTCCGGAATAATACATAAGTTTGTGGTCTATAATGCAGGAGGAGATGAAGGAGC
Source organism: Avena insularis (assembly GCA_023614405.1). Classification (NCBI taxonomy): domain Eukaryota; kingdom Viridiplantae; phylum Streptophyta; class Magnoliopsida; order Poales; family Poaceae; genus Avena; species Avena insularis. The sequence goes on along the minus strand of CM042690.1, from coordinate 254,747,731 downwards.
TGCCGGCTCGCTGGTTACTCCGCCTTGATATCGTTCCGAGATGTCCCCATCCGAGGTGGTGCGTTCATCGTCGGAAACTTCTGTTGGTTCTTCTGGAGGAGGAGGCGGAGTATCCACGCGGGTGAAGAAGGGGATCTCGTAGCTGGTCAGGTCAGCCACGTGACACCCATATCCGGGACAGGAGTGCATGATGGCTTGAAGGTCTTGCTCCTGGCCGTCTTCGTCTACCTTACAGTATCCTCTGGTCACTTGCCATATCTCCATGTTTCCATGGTGGCTCATGACCATGGTGAGAGCGTTCTACGCAGCAGTCCGCGCGTAGGACATGTTCCAGTCCTGAACAAGCTGCGGCATCTCTTTCGCCTTGTCCCGCACCTGAAAAACCAACATGCTTGGCATGTCCGGAATCTTGAGAGCTTCGCCGACGTCCTCAAGGGACTGGCGAAAGTCATGAAGCAGGTCACCGACTTGGGTAAGTCGGTGGGTGCGGGGCTCGGAGGAGGAAGAGTCCGTCAAGTTCAGAGGACCTATACACAAAACAAGTTAAGAAAAATCCGACATTGATAAAAGTCGAAGAAAGAGACAAGTCAGATAGATGGAACATACCAAAAATGACATCGTCAATTTTGGTCTTGTCCTCCCGGAGACTCTGGAGTTCAGCCCGGAGCGCCTGGGACATATCCTATTCTCTGCGAAGCTCATTCTTGAGATCCGAGATTATTTAATCTTGAGCAGCGATCTTGCGATCACGCTCATCAGTGGCCATGGAGGAGGATTCAAGGACTTGAGCTATGCTCCTTTCATGATCCACCTTAAGCTTATCCAGCTCTTGGCGAAGTCCCTTGTTCTCCACCACCAGGGTCTTGAGGTTCTCGGCCTCTTCAATCATGGCGACAGATTGTTTCACCAGCGCTGTAAGTCAAAAAGAACAAAATTTCAGAAAAATTCGACATTGAAAATAACAAGGACAAGGTTTGAGTCTCGGAATGTTTACCTTCGGCCTCATCCTTGAGTTCAACATTTTTAAGCCGGAGAGCTTTGATCTCTCTTCACTTATCACAGACATTGGTCAGTAATTCCTGGTTATAGGAACATACTTTCTGTAAGTCAGAATACCCAAAGTCAGAAAGCTACTTAAGACTCGGGCTAATATTTTTGTTAAATATCAACACGAGCCTTGGGGGCTACACTAGGTCGTTCTTTGGCATCCTAATGAAGCATAAACCCGGATTATATATCCTACTTCATGCTTGGGGGTTAGAGGATATGATATAACATAATGGAAAAAACAGGAGTTGGAATTCCGACTTACATATTGTTCGCGGGTGAGTTTATCCAAACCCGTGTTAACTTCAGCAGCCACCTTCTCGGCGAGAGTCAGAGGAACCACTGGGGCTGTTGGAAGCTCACCAATCCTAATCCTCTCGTCGCGGAGGCGCACCTGGGCAAGAAGGTCAGAGAACTAGACGTCCTCTGCTTCATGCGCTTCTTCCTCGGCGGATAAAGTTCTCTTCTCCAAGCATTGCTTGGCAAGCCGCTGGATTTCTTCAGCATATTTCCGAGACAAGCCAAACTTGGCAAGACCCGGATTGCTCAGGAGGTTTTCGGTGAAGGTTTTTGTCGAGGGATCATTACCCAAAGAGGGTTCACCCTTATCTAGATCTGACGCACTCATGGTGACGCTACCAGATCCAAGGTTCGCAGCCCCGCTGAAGGAGCCGGATCTTCAGAAGGCCAAAGTAGATAACCGGTGTTGCAGAAGGTTGAGGGGCAGGAGTCGAAGGATCCATGGCAGGGGAAGCTATGGTAAGCTTCGTCTGCCGCAGCGGCTTTGAAGAAATCCCTTTCCCCTTGGCCTTGACGAGCGGTTTTGCTTTGAGAATGTAGTAAAGTCGGAAAACATTACATCTCGGAAAGAAATTTGAATAAGGTACAAAGGCGGAAGTTGTGATTGAATGTTACCTCTTCACGACAGGAACCTTTTTTGTGCCAACAGCCACTGTTGGAGGTTTGCGCTTCTTGAGCGCAAGATCCGGCAATGGAACTACCTTCACCTCCTGAGAGAACTCCGGAGGATATCCTTCGAGCGGAGCAAGTTCTGACTCGGGGAGGTCAGCAAGCTGAAAAGAAGAAAACATATCAGTATTGCGATATAACTCAAAGATTAGAACACATAAAAAGGTATACTGATAGAAGCTTACTGGCACTACGGGGTTATCCGCCGTGTGCATGTCCAGAGAAACCTCCAGAATTCTCCTCTCGATCCGCTCCTTGATCAGCCACTTGATCTGGCTTATGTAGCCTTGAGTGGTGTAGGCTTTGGAGCTGGTGCGAAGGGAGTCAATCAGAGACGACGTAATGGAATGCATCAGTTGGGTTCCATGGTACTGAAGTGGCTGGATCCGATGTGAGACCCAGCACTGGACCAAGTCAGACCCCTTCAGACCATTGTGCTTAATCAAATATTCGATCCGCCTCTTAGCAAGGATCAGATCGTCGGAAACAGCTGGAGCAGCCTCGTCCCAGGAAGGCTGGGCCGTGGCGGCTTCATCGACAAAAGCCGGCAAAGCGGTAGCTTTGTCGGGAGCCGGAATATCCCTATGATAGAAAACTGTGGCTGGCCATTGTTTGACCGAGTCACTGGCTAGAATTTTGGGATAAGCCCGGTCGCGTCTAAGTGAAAAGCTGATAGTGCTGGTGATGTAAGGAACACCGACAGTAATGGAATTTCTCTGGACATGGAAATAATACCGGAAGAGAGTCAAACTCGGCCTAATGCCGAGAAAGCCCTCACAAAGCGAAGCATACACACTCATCTCTAAGAGAGAGTTGGGAGGAAGGTTATGGAGTTGAACTCCGTAATGATCTATCACCTCGGAGAAGAACTCCGAGGGAGGAAAAGACAGACCTCTATCGAGGTGGGTGCCGAAGTGGACCCGCTCGCCGTCGCGCGGGTTGGGGACGGTTTCACCGTAGCCGCTCCGCCAGACGCCGGCGATGAGAAGCCCCTCCTTCTCCACGTTCTTGAGGCCCTCCTCGTTGAGAGCGCAGGGGATCCAGATTCCCCGGAAGCTCTCTTTCTCCGCTGCTACTTCCGCCGTCGCCGCCGCCGCCACCGCCGCTGCCACCAAGCCGGAGGAAGAAGATGAAGCCATTTCTCCAGTGAGAAGATGACCTAAAAGGGGCGGCGCTGGGAGTTCTGTGGGGGAAGAACGAGGAAGCTCTGTGCGCGCAGGAGGATTGGGAGGAAAGGAAACGACAAAGGACTGGTGGAAAGGAGAAGGAAAAATCCAAACCCCTTATATCCACCTAACTGCGCCAAGATTCATGCAAATGCTACAGTATAACCGCCACGCGTCGTAGAAGGAACTGGGAAGGACCCACGTGATGATTGCATCGCCTCGATCTCCACGCACGCATTGAAATGGCGCCTCAGTTTCGCAAACCGCGGACCCACCAACGGTCGTGCTGACGGAATGCCTGTCAAATGACGTGACTTGACCATGACTTGTGTCAGGTGGCGTTGAGAACCAAGTTCCGGCTTAGTTTGAAATCAAGCTGGAAAATCCGAGTAACCTACTGATAGGTCTGTCGTTGTATTGGGAACGGCAGTACCTGAGGAGGTTAGATAGAGGTGTGGGGACTAGCAGGGAAGCTATCGACGGCGTCCGCAGGCGGGATTGGATACAAGCAAGCGTAGCGGGACGCAAGAAGTACCCAGGTTCGGGGCCCTCGTGGTGAGGTAAAGCCCCTACTCCTGCCTGATCTGTCTATGTGGGATATACGAGCTACAGGTGCTCCTCGAGCTGTATTCTCTAGCTACTGCCTTAAATGCACTGAGACCAACCCTTTCTACGGAGGCCTTGCCTCTCCTTATATAGGCAGAGAGGCAACGGTCTCCCTGGTCCAATCATTGGCGGGCCCCAAGCGTGTCCCCGGCTGGTCATCTACAGTACCCGGTATGGTATGTCACATCGGTGTATGAGTGGTATGGCTGTCGTAGGTATAGTGGATGCCGTGCGAGCCCGTCATCAGCACAGGCCACTATTCCAGCGTCACTCACGCAAAGTCTTCGGCATGGGCGGGTGGTTGCCTGTCTCGTCATCATATAGGACGTACCGTGCACTGATACGCACGTCGTCCTGTCTCTCTGATTGGATCCGGCTGTGCCATCGTATCCGGCTGCCTCCTTATGATCCGGCTACTGGGTGGTAGCCGGCCCATCCTAACCTGTCTGGCTGCATCTAGTCAGCCGGACTCGATCCGGCTGTCCTGTTTCTTATTTGGGTGGGGTACCCGGGGATCATCCCCCTGACACTAGCCCCCGAGCGCGTGTGGATTCCGCCCTTAGGAGAAATGTGCGCGCGCTCCTTCTTGCTTTTCGAATTTTCATCCGGCTGAGCCTGGCGGTTGCGCTTACCTGCGGACGTTAGTGCCGACGCCGCCACGCTACAAGACGCTGCCATCATTGCTCTGCGGCGGCAGCGTGAACGCCCCGTCGCCGACGCCGCTCGGGAACTGCTGTCCGGTTCTCGTTCGCCTGTGATCTTCGCGATCTTGTCCTGGCACACGGGATCTAGGCAGTGGTTGGGATGTGGGGTGCCCGGATGCACGCCACGTGGCCCTGCCGACGGTTTCCCTTCCGATCCTTTAAAGGGACGCCGCGGGGGAGGCCGTTCTTTTCCTTCGCTCCCCCGCTGCAATCTCCTTCTCCCTCGCGTGCTCTTGCTCCTGCGCCCTTGCCCTCTGCACCGCCCGCTCGCCGTCATCGACGTTACGGGCCACCGTCACTCCTCCGTTGCCGCTCCTCTCCCTCAGCCAGAAATGGCCGCTGACCGCGGAGCCTGGTGCGGCTCCTCCGTCACCGAGGACCAGATCGCGAAGTATCACGTGACCCGCGTCCTCCCGCCGGCGGAGGAGGTGGCGGTGCGGTTGGCACCGGTGGGGGATGTGTCACCGCATCCGGCGGAGGGGGAACACGTCATCTTCCTTTCGCACCTGGCACGCGGGTTTGCGCTGCTGCTGCATCCCTTCTTTCTCACGTTCCTGGCCTTCTTCGACCTCCGCCTCCACCATCTCGGCGCCAACGCAATCGGAACGCTGGCGCACTTCATGGCGTTCTGCAAGAGTACCCTCGGGATCCAGTCGGATCTCGGGCTCTTCTGCCGGTTCTTCCGAGTTTGGCCGCAGGTGCAGTACACGAAGGGCCCGCTAGTCGTCTGCGGCGGTGTCGTGGTGGTGTCACGGCAGATGCCATGGATAGGCTAAAGGTGGGGACTAATATGCGCTAGGGGAATCCAGGGAGGGATAGTAGAGTGATTCTCTACACAGAAGCTTTGTATTGATGTTCCAACTCCAAGATTACAAGTGCTCCTCGAGCTGTATTGACAAGAGGAGGAAGAAGAAACTCTCTTACTCTTGCCTACTAACTAGCCCAAGAACCCTAGATCCACTAGTGCTCAACCAACTAGGATTCTCCCAGCTCTGTATCCCAGAAAAACCCAACCCCTCTACCAGAACCCTAACCCCCCTTATATAGGGGTGCTTCGGTCTTGGCCTAGGGCATACGTGGAGGCATATTCCTAAGAATATGCCCCCTCCCAAAATAGTAACCCGACAAGGGTGCTTTTCCCCCGCGTCACACTTGCTTTAGCGACGTAGCCTCTGTGGCGCCCGCGTCAACCGACGTGAGCGTTGTCACCCTTGTCGGCCATGATCCGGTGGTCCTGCCCTTGCTTTATTCGCTCACCCAGTACGCACCGGGCCTTCTTTTTTGACCAGAGAGATTCCTTCCTTCTCCTGGAAGCCAAGCGAGGATCCGGATCACTGTAGATCCGGCCACACCTGTTCCTGCATATAAGTTGGACAAGCATTTCCGACTTACTCCTTAAGTCAGACGAGACAACGTTAGGCGTCCCCCCTTGGCCCGGGTTACTCCGTGATACGGCCTGCCTTGAGGTGACTCGGCCAGCATCCGCTTTGACCTTGCCGACCCTCGGCTAACTTGGCCCTTATACCCATGAGTGACCCTACCCGGGGGTATCCCCCCAACATTAGTCCCCGAAGCTGGTGCGGTCTTAGCGGCCTTGGTCGCTAAGGCCACATCAGGTTCATTCATATTCGAGCCTCGGACGTTTTGTTCTGGGTTAACTTCTTGTCTCGGATTATATGGATTTATGTTCCCTTCGGATGCTTCAAGTTTCCACTTGCCGGCCGGGTCTCCACTTCGGCTCGGATCCTATGGTTTTACTTTCCCTCTGCACATTTCAAGTTTTCACTTGCCGGCCGGGTTACCATTGTGGCTCGGATCCGGGCCTTGCTTCCTTCTCTCATACGCCAACCCACGTAAAGGTTAATCATTATGTTGACTCATTTTAAGGGCTTGCACAGTAACTGCCGCAGTAACTGTCAGTGATTACTATGCGTGGGTTACATCACGCCTGTCTCCTCGTTTACCGCAACTGCACGTCGTGTCATGGGATCATATTTACTCGGTGGCCCATGGTGTGGCTTCTCTCTGATTGGCTAGTGCCGGTGATACACGGCCACACCGTGTGGCTTTCCGGCATAGCACAATCCCACTCATCGATCACTGGTGCGCGATTAAATAGGGAGGGCGTCCCTTAGCACTTTTCCATCTCCGCGCCTTTGCCGTTCCTCTTCTTCTTCCTCATGCGCATCACCGCAAGGTTCGTTGCAGCAGCACCGCCGCCGCACCTTCTCCGTGCCTCCGCACCGCAGCCACCGCTGCACAACTGCTTAGCCACGGGTCCTTGTCAATCTAGACCATAGAGCCCCGCTGCCGCTAGCTCCAGCGAGGACAGCGGATTCGAGATGATGGAGGAGGAGCTCATCGTCGTCGAGCAGGAGATGGAGGAGGACGCCTTGGCTGATCAGCGTGGGCCGGTTCGTGGGTCTGCCAGGACGACATCGACTGGCTCTATCGGACCCGGCGTATTCCCGCCGATGTTGCCGCTCGTCTCCCCTCCTCGGAATTGGCCCCCTCACCCAATCCGGGTGAGTTTGTTGTTTTCCTATCCCATTTCCAACGGGGATTTGGTCTTCCGGTGAGTGATTTCTTCCGGGACTGGGTCCGGACCTATCACTTGCAACCACATCATCTCCCGGTGAACGCCATCACCTCTCTGTCCGCTTTCCTGTCTACGATCGAGGGCTACACCGGACTATGGCCCACGAAGGAGCTGTGGATCCGGTTCTTCGGCCTCCGTCGCAACATTGTCCCCAACATCCACGTTGAGTCGGAGGACAAGCAGCTCACTCAGTTCGGAGCTGCCTCGATCTCGCCCTGGAGATTTTCAATCTTTCCCCGGGTCACCGGGCTTGACTCCTGCAAAGGATGGGCCTGGACCTTCTTCTACGTCCGGAACGAAGGTACCGAAGACTTGATCCGGTTGCTACCCTACGCTCCAGGTCCCCCTGACACGGATTTCTAGGAGGAGGTCGCCAAGAAACCTACAGCTCTGGCCAACCAAGTCCACAAAAGGTTCACGGAGCTGAAGAAGCTCGGATTGTGCAACAAAGATGCCATGATCACATTCGTGCGCAACTAAATCTCTCCCCTCCAGCGGCGCACTCACAAGTTGTGCCACATGAGCTTCAGCCGCGACCCCAACCGAGCCTCCTCATTCGAGTTGAGCAACACGGAGATCTTCCGCTGGGTCAAGGCTCTTTTCACCACCCATAAGGATTTCTCCGCCGAATGGACGCGGGGAATCGAGCATTACTGCCGTGACAGGCTCCCTCCCGTGGTAAGCTTCACAGGGTAAACTTATTTCGGATCAATTACGTGTCGGTTCTTATCATATTTTTGACTCTGCTCTTTGTGATTTTTTCTCAGCTGTTTCTCCAGCAAACCCTTGAGGATGGTACAGATCCGACCCTTAAGTGGGCCCTGTACCGAGAAATCCCGGATGAGGAGGAGCCGGACCAGGAGATGTTCCTCCCCACGACCGACGCCACCAAACGACCCAGCGTTAAATTCTCTTCTCTTAGAGATTGGCCCGACGATGAGGATGACTCGGATATCGACATGATTGAACCTGTTGAGGCTGTCCCTCTTTCTTTTGCCTTCCCGGTATCAGCTAACCCCGGTGGGCATATCCACGAGGATCCTCCAATTGCCACGGGCGAGCCTGTTCCGGTGGCGTCGAAGAAGAAGCGCGGATCCGTGTCAAGTTCTTCTTCCAAACCTTCTCAGCCTACCAAAAGGCAAAAGAAGGCCGGAGACAAGACTGCCTCCAAGCGGGCAGGCAAAGCCCCGGCACGGAGGGCCCGGAAACCTAAGGAGGCCAAGACCTCGGATGCGTAAGTCATTTTTCACTACGCAACACACTTCCTCCTGCATCGGGGTAATTTCACACCTGACGCCATTTTCTCTTGCAGGGCTCCTGTGGAGGTCCCTCAGAGCGGATCGAGCATCTCTTCTCCCCTTCGGTCTAGTCCTTCCCCTCCTCATGAAGACGAGTCACGCCCGCTGAGCCCTATTCCGGAGGGCTCTGCGGCCACTCCGGGTTTCGCAGTACCTCCTCCAGAGGAACGCGACCTCGGATCGGGAGGGGTCGGATCGGCCGAGGCAACAGCGTCCGCCACTTCGGCATTGCCGCAACCAGCAACCACCAAGTCTACCGCAACTCCAGCACCAGCAGCAGCTCCAGCACCAGCCACCGAACCAGCGCCTGTCCCGGCTCCGAAGAAACCAACAGCAGCTCCCTGTCCTGCTACCAAAGATCCCGTGCCTAGTTCGTCTGCCTCGTCCGAGTCATCCCAACCTCGGCGAGGAACCACTCCAGCAGCTTCCAAGGGCAAATCCACTGTGGTCACATCCTCCCAGCAAACTAAAGGCAAGAAGGCTCCGGATGCAAGCATTCTCCGTCACGAGGCTAGGCAGCGAACCTTGTCGTCAATGCTTCCGAAGAAGTCACCAGCAGCGACAGATCCTCTTGCCGAGCCAGCCAATTCGCAGCAGATGGTTCTTCACACCAGCCCAGCTCTTTCCCTGATTGAAAGGAAGGAAGCTCACACAAAGGGCTTGGTGGCACCCCACATGCCCACTGGGGTTCGTCATGAACTGGAATAAGGCGGAGTTCGTCTACAACGACGATCTCCCGGAAAAGTTCGGCCCCGCTGAATTTTCCGCTCAGATGAATACCGCCGCCAAGGCCATTAACCTCGCTGGGCGAATGATGGAGGTACGTCGTTTCTTCTTTACATGCTGTAGATAATAACCATTAGTCCCCGAGCCTCCAGCGGAGTAACTTGTTACTCGGCCGGATGCTCATTAGAAGATCAACGTAGCTGCATGTAAACTTCAAATATGCACACATTTAGAGCTGGGTTAAGTTCCACTTGGCCCGGATCTTACACACTTCGATTATGCACAGACCTAGAGCCGGGTTAAGTTCCGCTTGGCCCGGATCTTGAACACTTCAAATATGCACACACCTAGAGCCGGGTTAAGTTCCGCTTGGCCCGGATCTTGTACACTTCAAATATGCACACACCTAGAGCCGGGTTAAGTTCCGCTTGGCCCGGATCTTGTACACTTCAAATATGCAATGAACTAATTTTACACTCCTGTACCTTTGTCAGGTAACTACCAATCGCTGGAGCGCCGAATTTCAGCGCCTGCTTGATACCCACAAGATCTTGCGCGCAAAACATGTTGCACTTGGCACGGAGCATGAAAAGAGGGGTAATTTCCTCCCTCAACACCTCTCCGTTTCACTTGTTTCCGCTGGACTAACCTCTTCATTCGGTTTTTTGCAGCTGGGGTGGAGGATGAAAACAAAATTATGCGGAAGAACTTGGAGGAAATCCAAGGTATGACCTCTTTCGCCCAACCTTGTTGTGTTTTCCATTTCTTCTTCTCCTTGGCTCGGCAAAGATTCACTCCTCGGCTTCGCCGGGTCAACATACTATTTCAGCATCACTTGAGGATAGTGTGCCCGTGCCTGATATGATGCTGCATTTTCTCGAACAAGCAGGACAGCATCAAGCCGAGCTGAAGAAGAAGAAGAATGATGAGCTTGCCCTCCTCCGGACCAAGGACGATGAAATAGCCAAACTCAAGGCCGAGATGGAGAAGATGAAGGCCCAACACAAAACCGAGCTCCAAAAAGTTGGCCAGAACTTCACCGAAGAACATGAGCGCTTTACCCTCCAGATCTCCAAGGACCAGGACCTGCTCAAGGAATCCGAGGTCCAGCTTGGGTCGGCGCTCGCTGAGCTTGAACAACTTCGCCAGACGCAGTTGTATCAAGGAGTTGACCCGGATCCATCGCCATATCTCACGTAAGTTTCTTCCCCTTGTCCAACATAGTTTTCCGGGTTAGCTCATATGCCTTTGCTTCAGCATCTTCCCTTTCCTTATTTCCAGATCACTTTCCGGAGGGTACTCCCATCGCCAGTGCTGTCATTGACAAATTCCGCCGAGAGAGGGGTACTCCCGTTGCTCCTGATGGTGAGAGCGTCCCCTTAGACATGGAGGACCTGTTGGTCAGCGTGTCAGCTCGGGTGGAAACCATCAAGAACTATGGGAAAGACCTCCTCGATGTTGCGGTCCGGATCTACAACACTTTCTAGCCAAGCGAGAGCGCTCCGAAAAGGATCACACTCCTTGCTGAGAAGCTATTGGAAATCGAGACATAGCTTGATCTCTGGAGAGAATCCATGGGCGTGCAGCAGATACCCTCCTCCATCATATCCTTACATGGTACGAGAAGATCGACCTGAGCCTCCTCACACGCCGGCACACCAGATCCAAATGGACCGATGATCTGGAGTGGGTAGCTCGGTGCCAGGCTTGCGCCTATAGTCTTGTCGAATATTCTCCCATCCATGACTGGGTTGAGGGGCCGAGCTTTCTGGAGTCCGGCGAGGAGGAGCAGATGGAGAACATGGAGGATGGGTCGGGCGAGGATGGAGAAGATGCTGCTTCAGATATTGAAGACGGTGATGATGACGCCGAACTTCCTCCTCCTGCCGCTCCTTAGTGGAAAAAACTTGAAAATTTATCAGATCCCCGATATGCCGGGTGCAATTGTATGCTGAATACATGATATTTTGCTACTATGCTTGTATGCCGAATTAACTTGGGCGTAGTCCCCGAGTTTCATTTTCTTGTTCGTCCAATTCTTCGGTTCGATCCGTGTCTACCTTGATTCGGTTTTACGACTTACGAATCCGAGCTTCAAGAATCGTTTTAACAATACTGAGAAACTTTGAGGCTTGGCTCAAAATAATCCAACATAATAACTTGAAAGTAAATACGGGGTTAGTCCGAAAAAGCAAACGTTAGCTGGAATAAGTTCGTTTCCTTAGTGGTTTTTCATGTGCTACGCAATTCCAAACTTGTTCCCTTGCTTGCCATGAAGCCAATTCTTGTTGGACAGCAACAAGTCAAAGGGTTGGGTTTTTGGTGCTCACACATTACTAATCCGGGTTATGCGAAACGAGTCATTCCAGCTAACGCATAAAAAGTAACAACAACCGTTTATTAAGGCAGTCCCGATTCTCGCCGAGGCTCCGCTATTTTATTGATAAGCTCATTGCCGACATACATACCGACATATGAGATGACTCGGATACATACACTTCTTAGCTAAGTGTAGAAGGGACGAAGTAGTGCTACATTCCATGGTCGCTTCGATTCCTCTCCGGACCTGTCCGCCTTGTTCTTTTCCTGTGGCTTCGCATCTATAAGATAGTAGGAATCATTGTGCAATGCTTTGCTCACAATAAATGGTCCTTCCCATGAGGGGGATAATTTATGCATGCTAGTGGTACGCTGTACCAACCGGAGCACCAGATCGCCTTCCCGGAAGACTCGGGGGCACACTTTCCGGCTATGATAGCGTCGGAGATTTTGCTGATATATGGCGGATCTGGACAATGCCAGTTCTCTCGCTTCTTCCAGCAGATCAACATCATTTTGCCAGGCTTCTTGCACTTCGGCTTCTGTGTATTGGGTGACCCTAGGCGAATCATGCTCTATGTCGGCTGGTAATACAGCTTCTGCCCCATATACTAGAAAGAACGGCGTGTAGCCTGTTGATCGATTCGGAGTTGTTCTTAAACTCCACAATACCACTGGTAGTTCTTCTATCCAACACCCCGCTGATCTTTGCAGCGGCTCAATAAGCCGGGGTTTTATCCCGGATAGCACTAATCCGTTGGATCTTTCCACTTGTCCGTTCGATGCGGGGTGGGCTACCGAGGCTACGTTGAGTCGGATTTTCTTGTCTCGGCAAAAGCGCGCAAATGCTCCTTCCACGAAATTCGTTCCATTGTCAGTTATAATGCTGTGTGGATAACCGTATCTCAAGATGATGTCTTTGAGAAATGTCACGGCCGTAGCTCCATCACATTTTCTTATAGGCTTCACTTTGATCCATTTTGTAAACTTGTCCACCATGACCAAGATGTGTGTCATGTTTCCTCTTGCTGGTTTGAACGAGCCAACCATATCCAAGCACCACACAGCAAATGGCCATGTAATTGGTATGGTTTTGAGTTTCGACATAGGCATATGTGTCTTGGTGGTGTACCTTTGACAACCATTGCATTTTCTCACCAGATCTTCTGCTTGCTCCAAGGCACTTGGCCACTAGAATCAATGCTGGAACGCCTTTGCCACTAAGGCTTGGGATGAGGCATGATGCCCGCATTCTCCTTGCTGTATATCTCAGAGGATGTTAAGTCCTTCTTCCGGGTCAACACACCGCTGGAGGACATTGGTTACACTCCATTTGTACAGCTCGGAATTGATGATTGTGTAAGCTTTGGCTCTCCTCTGAGTTTGCCTGGCTAGCACTTCCTCAGTGGGTAAGGTTCCATCTTTCAAGAATTGGTATATAGGCAGTGCCCAAGCTCGTATCACTCGCGTAGGGAACATCTCCTCATCAATTTCCATCCGATCCACTGGCATAACTTCAGCCGGATCACGTTGTACAGTCCTCAGGTCTAGCGAGGTAGCCCCCGGGTCTGCTGAGGCAGTCCCCGGGTTTGCCGAGGCAGTACCCGGGTTCGGCGTGCTACCTCCCATGTCAATGTCCATGGGCTTAGCTCCGGATTCCGCGTTTTCTGGGACATAGATTGAGTCGGTTCCTGGGGACGGCCTGATAGATGGTTTTCTGAGGTGCTCCAATGCTACGCCTGGTGGAATTGCCTGTCGGGTCGATCCGAGCTTTGACAAAGATGTTGATGCCTTCCGTTTTCCACGCGAGGTACATGGTGAAATTCGCATCCCTCAAAGTAACTCGAGATCTTCTGCACATGAAATCTGTATAGTGCCATGTTTGGATCCAGGGCGTCCCACACTCCGGACACTTGCTGTATTACTAGATCCGAATCGCCAAAGCATATTATCCGACGTATGCCAATCTCCTTTGCCACTTTGAGACCATGCACCAGAGCCTCATACTCAGCGACATTGTTTGATGGCGCGAAATGGATCTGCAATACGTACTTGACCTGATCCTTCTTTGGTGAGGTAAGCACAACCCCGGCACCTAACCCGGTTTTGGTTTTCGATCCGTCAAAGTGCATCCTCCAGTAGTTCGGATCAGGTGGCGGTGGTTCGTATTGCACCTCGGCCCAATCCACGAAAAAGTCCGCCATAGCCTGAGACTTGATTGCTTCTCTTCTATCATACTGGGGTGCATAAGGTGCTAGCTCAATTGCCCATTTCGCAATTCTGCCATTCGCGTCTTTGTTACCCATTATCTCGGATATGGGGGCTTCGCATATCACTTTGATGGGATGCTCCTCAAAGTAGTGCTTTAGCTTCTTTGCCGCCATCTAAACACCGTATGCCACCTTTTGAAAATGCGGGTAGTTCTGTTTTGAGGCAGACAATACCTTGCTCAAGTAATACACTGGCCTCTGCACCGACTTACCCTCTTCATCACGCTCCACTACAATCACTGCACTTACAACTCGGTTGGTTGCGGCTATGTAGAGAAACATTGGTTCCTTTGACACTGGAGAAGCTAACACTGGTGCAGTGGCCAACATTTTTTTTAAGTGGGCAAAAGCTTCGTCGGCCTGCGGCGTCCAAACGAATTTATCTGACTTTTTCATGAGTTGGTAGAGAGGCAGTGCCTTTTCTCCCAACCGACATACAAACCGACTCAACGAAGCCAGGCACCCAGTGAACTTCTGGACATCGTTGAGACACTTTGGTAGCTCCATTCGATCGATGGATCAGATCTTAGTTGGATTAACCTCGATACCTCGGCTAGAGATGAGAAATCCAAGTAATTTCCCAGTCGGGACACCGAAGGTACATTTCTCTGGATTAAGCTTCATCCGGAATCTCCTCAAGTTCGCGAATGTTTGCCTTATGTCGTCAAGGAGCGTTGCGCTTTCCTTGGTCTTAATAACCACATCATCCACGTAGACTTGTACGTTTTGACCTATTTGATCATGCAAACATTTTTGCATACATCTTTGGTACGTTGCTCCTGCATTTTGTAAACCAAACGGCATAGTGCGATAGCAATAAGCCCCGTACGGGGTAATAAAGGCAGTTTTTATTTGATCATCCGGGTTCAGAGGTATCTGGTGGAAACCAGAATAGGCGTCAATGAATGACAACAGTTCACATCCCGCGGTAGAGTTGATGAGCTGATCTATCCTCGACAGTGGAAATGGATCTTTTGAACACGCCTTGTTCAGGTTCGTGTAATCGATACACATACGCCAAACCACTGCCACGTTCGGATCATCCTTCTTCTTTTCTACCAACACCGGATTAGAAAGCCAATCTGGATGCAACACTTCCATGATAAATCCAGCTCCTAGCAACCGAGCTATCTCGTCACCAATGACCTTTCTCCTATCCTCGATGAAGCGTCAGAGAGGTTGCTTCACCGGCCTTGCTCCGGGTCTTACGTTCAAAGAGTGCTCGGCCAACTCCCTCGGAACACCTTGCAAGTCCTGTGTGGACCAAGCAAAAATATCCCGATTCTCACAGAGGAAGTTGACGAGCTCGCTTTCCTATTTGTCAGTTAACCCGACACCAATTGTTACAGTACGCTCCGGAAACATGTTATCCACTGGAATCTTCTTGGTGTCCTTTGCGGCTTGAAACGAAACGCTTCCATGCGGGTTACTTAACACCGGCATATACTGCTGCGTGGACTGAGCTAATGCCGCCACCTCTTGGATTTTTCTTTTCTCTTGCGCAATTACGAGTGACTCGGCTAGGTTGGACCCGGCTGAGGCGCACTCAATAGAACGTCGGAAATCCCCAGCGATAGTAATTGCTCCATTTGGCCCGGGCAACTTCATCTTCAGATAACTAACGTGGCAACTCGTCATGAACTTGCTCAGTGCTGGTCTCCCGAGTAATGCATGATACGTGCTTTCCAGGTTCACCACCTCAAACTCCAGATTCTCAGTTCGGCAGTTATCCCTCGTGCCGAATAGCACGTCGACCCAGACTTTGCCTATGGGCTCACAGGAGATGCCTGGTACGATGCCATGGAAAGTTGTTCTTGTAGCCTGGAGCATGTTCTCCGAGATGCCCAACTTGCGCATCGTATCCGCGTACATGATGTTAATGCTACTGCCATTGTCGATCAGTACCTTGGAGAACTTCACATTAATGTTTGGTCCAATGAACGTCGGATCTAACACTAGTGCACACGAGCCCAGACTTGGCATAAGCTTGGGATGATCTTTGACGCTCCAGGTGATTTCCTGGTCCGACCATGGCATGTACCTCGTCACTGCAGGCATAACCGTGTTAACCTCCATATGTCGGTGCTGCAAGCTCTTCCTATCTGTTTCCTCTGTTGTGAACACACAATAGCTCTGGTGATGTTCCCTGTACTCATTCCTTCCCTCGTTTCCAGAGTACCTCTGATCCGGTTGTTGCTGGTTTTCCACATGATGCACTACATCCCTTCTCTCATTGTTGTCATACCTCGGCGGAGGGGGAGGCAACATTTGTTGTTGCGTGTTTGCTCCGGAGAGCAATTGCTGCCGGGGTAACTCCTGCCGAGGTTAATCATTCCGGGCTGCCTGAGCATTCCCCGAACCACCTTGTTCTATCTTGCGCATCCACTCACATTGCCTCGTTGTGTGACCCGCCGGGCTGTTCGGATTTGGCGTGTGAAATTTACACGGCTGGTCCAACATTGACTCATAGGTATACCTCGGACGGTCTTTCTTTTCTTGCCATTGCTTCTTCTCCTCCGGAGTCCATGTTTTCTTGCCATCGTTTCGAGGAGTCCATTGCCCTCCTGTTTTCTGGCGTTGGTTGCTCCCTGCTCCGGGTTGATCTTGATTCACAGCTGCAACTTGTTGCGAACTGTACCGATGATCCGGTCTATCGACTCTTCTTTTTCCCCTGTAATCGTACCTCCGGGATGAACTGGCTCCGTCCCTCTGATAGTACTCCTCATTTGACTCGTTTGATGCGATCCTGGGCTGAGTCGGATCACCCAAAGCATATGAATCCGCAATCCGGATCATTTCTGCCAACGTGACTGGCATTTTCCTTTGCAATTTCATCAACAACTCGCTGCCATACCTGCACCCTTGTGCGAACCATGCTATGGCCTGTGACTCTATGACTCCCTCACACGAGTTTCTCACTGTACACCACCGGGTCAAGAATTCACGATCCGTTTCGTTAGATCTCTGCTTGCACATCGCCAGGGTCTGTGGTCTATTCGGTCTCTGATATGTACTTGAGAAATTGCTGATAAACATTTCTTCAAAATCTATCCAGCAATTGATGCTTCCGGGTGGCAAATTATTCAGCCATACTCTGGCCGGACCTTCCAACATCTGGGGTACATATCGTACAGCCCATCTCAAGTTGCCAGTTGCAATTTTCACAGCTGTAGCATAGTTTATCAGCCAATCCTCCGGCTTGGTACTGCCGTCATATGTCTTTGTGCCCCTGGGCAATTGGAAGTTGGGTACTGGCGGTTCCTTCATGATCCGGGGTCCAAAGCACGCTGGACCCGGAGGACCTTGACATTCGATCTGTTCCGACCTATGCACGAGATCCAGCTTTAACCTGGCGTCATCCGGCATCAAATCCCTGCTTCCCAATCTCGACCCTATCACATGATAGTCCGGTCTTGCATATCACGCATTCATCATCTCCGAGTCTCCGTCATTGTATCGGTTTTGCTCTCGTTGTGCTCCTCTCTGTTGCATACCTCGGCCGACACTTTGCTCTTGCCTTGGTATATTCCGCTGCTGCGGTTGACTTGCTCCTGCCGAGTTTCGCTATCCGGCATTGCCGTTGGCAGCATTCCCTTGACCGGCATTGCTTTGGTCGTGATTACCTCGGACAGCTTCACCTCGGCTCACACTTCGTTGATTGTCGTTTTTCCGCATTTCTTTTTCTTTTCCCGCACGCGTTGGGTCGTACGGAATGATCTGCTTGTTCCGTCTGGCCGAGGTTACTACCTCTTCTCTCCTTGGACCATCATGAGGTAACGATGCGGCTCCAGCGGATTTCTCCTGGTTACCCATCGCCGAATGGACGATCTTAGAAGCTCCAACTCTCTCCGGGTTACCCCTCAGTAGCTCCTCGTTCTGCCTGTTCGCGATCCGAACCAGCTCGTTAACCCGGTTTTGCTGTCTTTGATGGGCTTCACCCGTCAGACCCTCTAGCTCGGATGCTGCGGCATCTGCTGCTCTGAGGTTCTTCGCCGGGGTACTATACTTCGGCAACCCCACGGACAGATAGTTTTCCGACCCTTCTGGTCCATCATCACCTTCTCTGTTCATCTCACTTATGAGATTTTTCCCTTTTACCCTTACTGCATCAACCTTGTTTGCCTTCGCGTACTCACGCAGCGTCATGTTCAACGACTGCTGAGCCGCTGCTATTTTCTTTGCGCCCTCCAGTATCTTTTGCCGGGTCTCCTCTAGCTCGGCCTGTGCCTGAGCCGGATCTACCACTGCTGCCACCGGGTTTGCCAAGCTATCCATAGCTTCCCTCAGCACGTTCTCAGGCCTCTCTAGTGGAGGACCCCTAGCTTTCCTCGGTGCCTTAGGCGTTACCTCTGGGTCTGGCGCTGGATCCTTGCTCATGCCCGCGCTTGGCGCAGTCATCATCACTTCCGCACGGTCCGGGGAGCGAGCGATACGCGTCCCGCGAGCCACAGTGAGGGGTGGTTCTCCTGCATCGACGACGCGACGCGGATGAACGCAAGACACGTCCACAGTAACGTAGACCTTGTGCGCACCGAGCTTGACGAAGACGCCGTTGCGCGGAAGGGGGCGCGTGCCGAAGCAGCCAGCGTTGTTGTTGACGTAGTCCAGCGCTCCAAAGCGCTGAACGAGCCCAGGGACGATGCGTTCGCCGGTGCCGATGAGGTTTCCTGTCCGGATCTTCACCCCTGCTAGCGCCGCTAGCCCCACGGTGGGTACCAACTGTCGTGGTGGTGTCACGGCAGATGCCATGGATAGGCTAAAGGTGGGGACTAATATGCGCTAGGGGAATCCAGGAAGGGATAGTAGAGTGATTCTCTACACAGAAGCTTTGTATTGATGTTCCAACTCCAAGATTACAAGTGCTCCTCGAGCTGTATTGACAAGAGGAGGAAGAACAAACTCTCTTACTCTTGCCTACTAACTAGCCCAAGAACCCTAGATCCACTAGTGCTCAACCAACTAGGATTCTCCCAGCTCTGTATCCCAGAAAAACCCAACCCCTCTACCAGAACCCTAACCCCCCTTATATAGGGGTGGTTCGGTCCTGGCCTAGGGCATACGTGGAGGCATATTCCTAAGATCCGGTGGCCTCTGCGGCGTAGATTTCCCCCGCGTCACACTTGCTTTAGCGACGTAGCCTCTGCGGCGCCCGCGTCAGCCGACGTGAGCATTGTCACCCTTGTCGGCCACGATCCGGTGGTCCTGCCCTTGCTTTATTCTCTCACCCAGTACGCACCGGACCTTCTTTTTTGACCAGAGAGATTCCTTCCTTCTCCTGGAAGCCAAGCGAGGATCCGGATCACTATAGATCCGGCCACACCTGTTCCTGCATATAAGTTGGACAAGCATTTCCGACTTACTCCTTAAGTCGGATGAGACAACGTTAGGTGTCCCCCCCTGGCCCGGGTTACTCCGTGATCCGGCCTGCCTTGAGGTGACTCGGCCAGCATCCGCTTTGACCTTGCCGACCCTCGGCTAACTCGGCCCTTATACCCGGGAGTGACCCTACCCGGGGGTATCCCCCCAACAGGCGGCGCCTCCATATACTCCCGCACCCAATCCGGCTACCCGAAATTCTTGCTCCAGGACACGGTACGGCTCTGCCAGCAGTCGTATTTTTACGTCAAGAACGTCACCAACATCGACCGGATAAACCTGCCGGCCTTCCAAGACATCGAGTCCAGCCGGCAGCACTGGGACCTAAAGATCTACGGCGACAAGGCGGAGACGGATGCGATGCTGGCACGCATGCGCTCCCTTGTCACCTGCCAGCTAACCGGTCGGGACATCACTCTTAGCTGGATGTCCTGGATGATGATGCCGCTGCAGCAGCGGGCGCACAAGATGTGCTTCTACTCTGGCCGGCTGGACCCGACCCGGCTGTCGCGCCGTGATCCCCGCTACCACAACTTGAAGGAGTGGTTGTGGACGATCAGCAAGGAGCGGCTGCCGGAGAACTGGAAGTTCGGCCTGGAGCCCTACAGCCGGGAGAACCGCGCGCCTCGGGTAAGTTCTCGTAGCCAGAAATTTTGCTTATTCCCCCTGTGTTATCTTCTTGTTCTGTCTGGTTGACCTCTTGCGTTCGTCAGATGTTCACCTGCATCCTTCGCGAGGAGGGCGAGGCTCTCCTCGAGGTATTCGCGCCGAACTTGCCCGAGCCGCATGCTCGGCGATCCGACGAGGAATCAGATGGGGACGGCGACGCCTTCCCCAGCCGGAACGATGAGCCGGCCGCCGACCCGCACGCGGAAGTGCACGAGGAGGAGGAGGCCGGGCCGATCATGAGCGGTGGCCTTCTGCGGCGGACGGCGAAGCAGGTGGGAGCGGCTCCAGCCGTTCCGGCTCCTGCCGGCCTGCGGTGGAGGAGCCGGCTCCGAAGAGGAGCCGGACCGGTGCCCTGCCGCCAAGACGTCTTGGCCGGAAGAAAGGGCCGCCCCCGGTCGTGTCGGGGTACATTTTTATCCCCCATCCCTCGGTGGTTTCTGCCTGTTTATCCTCTTTCTTGCTTTTCTGACTTTGGCTTGTTTTGCTCTTGCCTTTTCCTCCTTCTTTTTAGCGCGCTGGTTTCTTTCGGAGCCGCGAGCCCGGCCCGGACGCCAGCCGGGTCGCCGCCTCGTGCCCCGACTGATCCAACCGGCGCCTCTCCTTCCTCTGAGGCGCAGCCTCCGCCCCCTCCTCAAGCTGAGCCGGCTGCCTCCTCCCAGCCGGAGGATCCCCGGCTGGAAGCGGATCACTCCCAGCCGGAAGGTTCCTCTGCGGGCGCAAGGGGGGCTGCTGGCAAGGAGCTCGTCGTTGTTGGCGATGACAACTCCGACGAGGAGCTCGGGGAGGAGTGGCGAACAGCGGTGCTCACGGCGAAGGAGTCCTTGGCCGTCAACGCCGTGGACGACGATGCCTCCTCCGCTGCTTCGCTGTCGGATCTTGCCGCCACGCTCGAGCTGGCGGTGAAGGAGATCCGGCTGCTTGAGGCCACAGCTTGCTACCGCCAACGGGACCTCCCAGAGTGAGTTTGCTTTATCCGTCTGGCTCTTTTTTTTGATAGCCGGCTTCGTTGCAACTGTCCTCGTGTGCGCCTAGCGCGAGATTGATCGCTTGAAGAAAGCGAACGACCGGCTGAGTAGGTCCAACTCCATCCTGCGCTTGCAGAACAAGGACTGGCATGCGCTAGTAGACGGCTTGGAGGCCACCGTCAAGGAGCGCGACGCCTCGCTCGCTAGCCGGGCCAAAGCCTTCTCCCTTCTCGAGGCCCAGAACAAGGACCAAGAGAAAGAGATAAAACGGCTGGCGGTCAAGGAGAAGGTGCTGGTGGAGGAGCTGATGCAGGTCGGCCACACTGCCAAAGGTGAGTTCTTTCTTCCGTCTTCTTTTCTTTCCGGGTCCGGTAGCCGGATTTGACTCCTCTTTTTTGACAGCCTTTTACCCCGGCATAGACCTGCTGGCCTACAACTGGCTGCAGGAGAACTGGCCGGGAGCGCAGCCGACGGCCCAGGAGCTCATCGTCCTTCTTGGCAAGGATGTTGTGAAGCTTCGTCAGGCGGCACGGGACGTCTTCTCCTTCATGTGGCCGGAGGCTCCGGTTCCGGAGACGATGGCGCAGCTGGCGGCAAAGGTGGGAGAGGTACCGGCTGCGGTGGACCGGCTGCGGGACCTAGCGGCGCTGGGTGGAGCGGAGATGGCCCTGGCGCTGATGCTTTCCTAGTATAAGGATGCTCGCGTCAAGAAGATCGACGGGGGCTTCCGTGCCGGAGCTGATCTTGCCGCCATCCGCCAAGCCCATCCGGAGCTTCGTGGGTCCGCCATCAAGATCGCCGACTACGTGGATCCGGACGAGGTGCTCACCGACTCAGAGTCCCCCGACACTCCGGATGTGGAGTCCTCGGTGCCGCTGCCTGCCAGCGCCGGAGCCGGAACGAGCACTACGGCTCCACCCTTGCCCCCAGCTTCTGCCAGCCAAGAACCCCCCCCCCCCCACGACAAAGGTCCTGCCATTTAGCTGCTACCCCGGGATGCCGGGTGTATTTGTCTTGTCTTAGATTATTCATGAAACTTGTCTGTCTGTACCGGTTATCTTTGATGCCGGGTAACTTATAGAGCCGTCTCCTTTTGCTTGTTAATGTTGAATTCTTGAGTCTTGTGTCTTGAATCTTCTTTTGATATCTTGCCGGCTCGCTTTGCCCGGCTAACCTCGTCCGGCTACACACTTTTAGCTGGACGAACGACACCTCCAGTAGGGGCGCCGCCACCACCTGGTGTAACCAGATTCGGAGTAGCTGGCGTAGCCAGGTGCTTCGAATCTTCCTTGTTTTTTCCCCACTCTTCTAACTTTATCCGACTGGCCTCGTCCCAGTTGGCTGCTTTCGTCAGTTGGACGCCTTCAGCCGGGGGAACTAACATTCCAGTGGGCGTGGCACTCCACTGAGTGTAACGAGATTCGGAGTAGTGGCGTGGCAGTGCTTGAATCTTTCTTGCTCCCGCCCTTGCCCTCACCTGGGCTCCGAACGGCCAGCTAAACGCCCTTAGTCGGTCAGGAACTACAAGATTCCACTGGGGGCGCGTGAGCGCACCCATTGGGTGTAGCCCCCGAGATTCAGAGCGCTTGATGAAGGCAAGGACTTCGAATCTTCTTTCCTTCTCTTGAATTCCAACTCGAAGTAGTCGGACAAGAACGCACATATGCATACACATACATCTTCACAGGTTAATAGGTTAGTCTGTCAAATCATAGCTGGAAAATGGCTTATTTTTTCAAAAACTGGCTTGCTCCTTTCTAGACACTTAGTCGCCTTCTCGTGTGTTCTGCTGTTTTCGCTGCGTCCTTGCCAGGCAGCCGGGTTGCGGTCTGCAACCGGAATCGAAGGGAGCTGACAGTACATTATGCACGGTACTAGCGGCTTAGCAGCTGGTTTGGTTTGAGCTAGTTGCGGGGCCGGGATGCCCGATCTGTCACGCCTCTTCCCCGTTTTTCGTGTGGGATGCCTCGGGCTTTTGCTCTTGCTAGCCGGACAGCCGGGTTACGGTCTGTAGCTAGACGAAGAGTGGGCCGCTGGCATCATCGCGCACTACTCAGCCAGTTTGTTGGCTTAACAGGCCGGGCCAGCCGGCGATCCCCCGGGTAGGGGGTTGCCGGAGCCGGAAAACTTGAACCGAAGAACAGGTGCGTACGCATTTCTAGAAGGAGCCCCCGAGATTCTCGTGGGAGTACGCATTTTCATTCATGGGGTTTTCGGGATACATACACTGCCTGGCGACTAGGTGTAAAACGGGTGCAGCAGGGCCGCGTTCTAAGGACGTTCGGTCTCCTCGTCCGATTTGTCCATCTTGTTCTTGCGCGGCTGCTGTGCGTCAATGAGGTAGTAGGAGTCGTTGGGCAGCGCCCGGCTGATGATGAAGGGGCCCTCCCAGGGTGGTGCTAGCTTGTGCATGCCCTTCGTGTCTTGCACCAGCCGGAGAACCAGGTCGCCCTTGCGGAATGCGACTGGGCGAATCCGGCTTGAATGGTAGCGGCGTAGTCGCTGCTGGTACAGGGCAGATCTAGATAGGGCCAGCTCACGGTCCTCCTCCAGGAGATCCACCCCGTCCTCCCGCGCCTCCTTGTTGGCCTGCTCGTCATAGAGGAGCTTGCGAGGGGAGTCGAATTCAATGTCGGCGGAGAGGACGGCTTCCGATCCGTAGACCAGGAAGAATGGCGTGTAGCCGGTTGACCTATTCGGTGTGGTGCGGAGGCTCCACATCACAGCCGGAAGTTCTTCGATCCAGCATCCGGGTGACCGCTCCAACGGCTCGATGAGACGTGGCTTGATGCCGGCTAGCACCAAGCCGTTTGCTCGTTCGACTTGCCCGTTGGACTGCGGATGTGCAACGGAGGCGAGGTCTAGCCGGATGCCCTTGTTGCTGCAGAACCGGGCGAAGGCCCCCTTGGTGAAGTTCGTGCCATTGTCGGTGATGATGCTATTGGGGTAGCCGAAGCGGTTGATGATGTCGGTGAAGAAGGTAACAACCGTCGCTCCATCCAGCTTCCGAATAGGCTTGGCCTCGATCCACTTTGTGAACTTGTCCACCGCTACCAGCAGGTGGGTCATTCCCGCGCGAGCTCGCTTGAAGGGCCCGACCATGTCGAGGCCCCAAACTGCAAAGGACCAGGTGATCGGTATGGCCTTGAGCACCGAGGTTGGCATGTGCCTGAGCTGCCCGAAGCGTTGGCACCCATTGCACGCGCGGACCAGCTGCTCGGCACCCTCGAGGGCGGTGGGCCAGTAGAAACCATGGCGAAATGCCTTGGCGACTATCGCCCTTGACGAAGCGTGGTGCCCACACTCACCCTGGTGGATGTCCTTGAGTAGCCGGTAGCCTGTGTCTACATCGACACATCGTTGGAAGATACCAGATACACTGCGCTTGTATAGCTCGCCGTTTATGATGGTTTATGTATGCGCGTGGCGTCGGATTTGCCTGGCCTCTACCTCGTCGTCCGGGAGTTCGCTGTTGGCGATGTAGTTCATGAAAGGCCGTGCCCAGGATGGCACTTCCCGGATGACGAGGACGCTCCTGTCCTCCGGCTGACGGGTGTCGGGGGGCCGTCCGGGTGCGATATCCGGGACGGCAGCCCCCGAGCCACTGGGCGAGCCGGCAGCCCCCGGGTCCTGCGAGCCGGAGGGCACCGCCTGGCCGGAGTTGGCGCAAGTTTTCTTCTTTGGCGGTTCTGCCGGCTCCGTTTCCGTTGCTCCGTCCGCCGGAACGCTTCCTGCCCAGACGATGGAATCTGATTCCGGCGACGGGTTGACGGATGGCTTGCGCAGATGCTCCAGGGAGACCCCCGGTGGGATGGCCTGCCTGGTGGACCCTATCTTGGAGAGTGCGTCGGCTGCCTCATTGTTGGTGCGGGGGACATGGTGGAATTCGCACCCGTAGAAGGAGGTGCTGAGCTTCTGGATGTGGAACCGGTAGAGGGCCATGTTGGCGTCTCTGGCGTCCCATTCCCCGGACACCTGTTACACCACCAAGTCCGAATCACCAAAGCACAGGATCCGGTTGACACCGATCTCCTTGGCCAGCTGGAGCCCATGCGCCAGTGCCTCGTATTCGGCTACGTTGTTGGAGGCCTTGAAGTGGATCTGCAACACGTACTCCAGCCGGTCTCCCTTGGGCGAGGTGAGCATGATGCCGGCTCCTAAGCCCCCGAGCATCTTTGACCCGTCGAAGTGCATCCGCTAGTGGTCTGAATTCGGCACCGGTGGGAGGTACTAGGTCTCGGCCCAGTCGACGAGGAAGCCCGCCAACGCCTGTTACTTGATCGTGATCCGGGGCTCGTACTGGATGGAGTAGGCGGCGAGCTCGATGGCCCATTTGGCGACTCGGCCGGTGGCGTCCTTGTTGCCGATGATTTCCGAAAGGGGTGCAGTGCACACGACCTTGATCGGGTGCTCCTAGAAGTAGTGCTTGAGTTTCTTGCATGCCAGGTACACGCCGTAGCACATCTTTTGGTAGTGGGGGTAGTTCTGCTTGGAGAGGGAGAGAACCTCGCTGAGGTAGTAGACGGGTCTCTGAACCGGCTGAGCCTTGCCTTCCTTGGGGCGCTCCACCACCAGGAGGACGCTGACGACCCGGCTGGTGGCCGCTATATAGAGCAACATCGGCTCCTTGCTAGCCGGCGTGGCTAGAACCGGCGCTGTGGACAGCATGCGCTTGAGGTCGTGAAACACGGTGTCAGCTTGCGAAGTCCAGGAGAACTTGTCCGTCTTTTTCATCAGTTGGTACAACGGAAGTGCCTTCTCCCCCAGCCAGCTGACGAAACGACTAAGGGAAGCCAGGCATCCGGTGAACTTCTGGACTCTGCGGCTGCATCCTCTCGATGGCCGCGATCTTCTCCGGATTTGCCTCGATGCCTCGCTGAGATACGAGGAAACCGAGTAGCTGGCCGGATGGTACTCCGAAGACGCACTTTACCGGGTTCAGCTTCATCTGGTACTGGCGGAGGTTGCCGAATGTCTCTCTCAGATCTTCGAGGAGGGTGCGCTTCTCCTTGGTTTTGATGACTATGTCATCAACATAAGCGTGCACGTTTTGGCCTATCTGCGAGTGCAAGCATTCCTGCATGCATCGCTGATAGGTGGCGCATGCGTTCTTTAGGCTGAAAGGCATGGTTACATAGCAGAAAGCCCCGTAGGGGGTGATAAATGATGTCTTAATCTGATCAGTCGGGTTTAGCCGGATCTGATTGTACCCGGAATAACAATCTAGAAAAGACAACAAATCACAGCCGGCCGTGGAATCGATGACTTGATCGATACGGGGCAAGGCGAAGGGGTCTTTCGGGCACGCCTTGTTCAGGCTGGTGTAGTCGATACACATGCGCCAGGTCTTGTTCTTCTTCAACACCAAGACTGGGTTCGCCAGCCAGTCCGGGTGGTACACTTCCATGATGAACCCGACTGCAAGGAGCCGGGTGATCCCGTCACCGATTATCTTTCTCTTCTCCTCTGCGAACCGGCGCAGAGGTTGCTTGACCGGCTTGGCATCCGGACGCACATGAAGTGAGTGCTCGGAGAACTCCCTCGACACACCCGACATGTCTTTGGGAGACCATGCGAAGATGTCCCGATTCTCACGGAGGAAGTCGACGAGCACGCCTTCCTATTTGTTGTCTAAGACGGCACCAATGGTGATGAACTTAGTCGGGTCGGAGGGGTCGAGCAGGATCCTCTTCGTCTCCTTTGCCGGTTGGAAGGCTCCTTCTCCAGCCGGTTTGCTGCTAGCCGGGATGTCCTGCTGGGCCATGGCCACATTGCGCATGATCGCGCGCTTTTCTTCGGCTATGATGAGGGCCTCTGCTAGTTTGGAACCGGCTGAGGCGCACTCCATCGATCGCCTGAAGCAGCCGGCGACGATGATCACGCCGCGGGGTCCTGGCATCTTCGTTTTGAGGTACGCGTAGTGGGGGATGGCCATGAACTTGGCGAGGGCGGGGCGCCCGAGGAGAGCATGGTAGGAGCTCATCAAATTTACCACCTCGAACCAGATTGGTTCGCGGCGGAAGTTCTCCTCGGTTCCGAAGATGACGTCCAGCTGGATTTTTCCCAGCGGAGCGCAGGCTGGCCCCGGCAGTACGCCGTGGAACGTCGTGGTAGTCGGGCGCAGGTCGCTTTCGCGAATGCCCAGCTTCTCCAGCGAGGACTGGTAGAGGAGGTTGAGGCTGCTGCCTCCGTCGATGAGGACGCGCGAGAATCGGCAGGTGCGCGCGTTGGAGACGATGAGAGGGTCGAGCACCATGGCGTAGCCCCCGAGAGTCGACAGATGCTCAGGCTGATCTGCCCGGCTCCAGGTGATGGGGGTTTCCGACCAGTTCAGGTACTGGGGTACCGGAGAAACGATGGCGTTGACCTCCTTGGAGCGTCGCCTGCGGCTGTGCTTGTCGTCCTGCTCCGTCTCGAAGATGTGGTAAGCGGCGTGCGGCTGGGGGTAGCCGTTGTTGTTGTTGTTGCCACCGTTACCGTCATTACCGACTCCCCTAACCGATGGTGGGGGTCCACCCAGTAGGGGAGGCGGGAGACGAGGTTGGTTGCCCTGGTCCTTTAGCTGGCGGGTCCAGCTGCAGTTCCGGGTGGTGTGGGTAGCCGGTTTGAAGGGACCGCTATGCCACTTGCACGGGCCGTCAATCATCTGGTTGAAGGTGAGCCAGGGCTTCTGCCTTCTTGCGTCGTTAGCCGGTGCGTCGGGCGCACCCTCCACAGCATTGACCTGTCGCGCGTGGCAGCGAGGCTTCTGTTGCCTGTCCTGGTGGTCCCCATGGAACCAGTTGTCGTTGCCGTGGCGTCTGGAGGATCCGGCTTCACCAGTCGGGTTGCTCGGACGGTCACGAGCCGGCTCCGTGGGAGTCGGACGGTCGTCCGCGTTTACTCGGAGGGGCTTCTTCATGGCGGCATCCGCTGTGGCGTACTGGTCCGCGACCGTCATGAGCTCCGCCATGGTCTTCGGCTCGTCACACAATACCCTGTGGCGAAGCATGGTGCCCTCTCGGCATCCTTCGATGAAGAAGCCGATGGCTTGCCTCTCCAGAATGCCCTCGCAAGTGTTGCGGAGCTCCGTCCACTTGGAGAGGTATTCGCGGTCGGTCTCGCGGTCGCCCTGGACGCACAGGGCCAGGTCGCGCGGGCGCCCCGGACGCTTGTACGTGTCGTTGAAGTTGCGGACGAATACCTTCTCGAAATCAGGCCAGGCGTTGATGCTGTTGGGCGCGAGGCTATTGAGCCATGTCCTTGCCGACCCAGTTAGCATGAGAGGGACGTAGCGCACAGCTGTGCGCTTATTCCCGTGGGCGATGCCGACTGCCGTAGCGTAGTCGGTCAGCCAATCTTCCGGCTTCATGTTGATGTCGTACTTGGGGGTGTCCCTGGGCAGGGATAATTTATCCGGAAACGGCTCGTTCCGAATGCAGGGTCCGAAACAAACCGGTCCAGTAGAATCTTCCTCCTCCGTGACCCGCGCTTGAGCGAGGAGCTCGATGCGGTCATGGGCATCCGGACAATCCGGGTTGGGTGCGCACACCCGTCCCGAGAGGCGGGAGCCGGCTGGTCTGGGCGTTCTGGCTGGTGGTGGGGGAGGTGGCGGGTTGTTGTTCACCGTCTGCTCCTGGCGTGGCTGGCCCCTGTTGCTAGAGCTGCGACGCCTGCTGCGGGCCCTGGGCGGCTGAGGGGAGGACGCCTGCTGGGTGTCGCGCGGTGCGCCCCTGCTGTTGGCAGGTAGCCTGCCTCCTCTGGAGTAGCTAAGGTCCTCCTGCGTCTGCCGGTTGGCGTCGGCCTGCTCATCCGCGACACGGAGGAGCTCTGAGCAGCGTCTTTGGCGGGCTCGCTCCTCGCCCTCAGGCTGGGTAGTTCTTACATTGCGGCTCGCGCCTTGCCAGGTTCTTGATGGGTGTCTTTGTAGGTGGGTCGTGTGGCAGGCGGGATCCGGTTCTCGTCCTTCTCCATCCTGCCGCCCAGCTCACCGCCTGACACTGCACAGCGCGGCTCGGCTCCACGGTAGCCGGAGTGAGGTCGTGCGTGCGGTCGTACTCGCGCCTAGCGATCTCCAGTTGCTTGCGGGCTGCTGCCAGTTCCATGGCCTCCTGGAGGAGGATCTGTCTCTCCATGGTGAAGTTGGCCTCTGCCTCCTCCGGGTTGTCCTAGAGGTTAACTGGCGTCAGGAGCCGATCAATGGCATCCTCCACCGGGTTCCGAGGCTGCGGTGGAGCGGAAGTTCCGACCTCGTCCACGCCTCGCTCCCGCGGCTGGCGGGACTGCGAGCTGGATCCGGCCATCATGACCTCCACGCCGCGAGGTGCGGCGGAGGTGCTGCCGCCTGAGCATGGCGACCCCGCGACAGAGACGATTTCCCTAGGGAAACGCTCCGGGACGGTGGCGATGTAGATGGGGAGGTCACCGAATAGCAGGACGGTGTCGTTCGCTGGGAAGGAAGTTCCGGCGAAGCAGGAGGCGTTGTCGATGACGCAGTCAAACTTGCCGAGCGTGAGCACCAGGCCGGAGGCCACGCGCTAACCGGCTGAAGTGCGGGGTCTCGTGCGGAACGTGACTCCGGTCGAAGCCATAGCCCCACGATGGGCGCCAACTGTCGTTGTATTGGGAACGGCAGTACCTGAGGAGGTTAGATAGAGGTGTGGGAAATGGCAGGGAAGCTATCGACGGCGTCCGTAGGCGGGATTGGATACAAGCGAGCGTAGCGGGACGCAAGAAGTACCCAGGTTCGGGGCCTCGTGGTGAGGTAAAGCCCCTACTCCTGCCTGATTTGTCTATGTGGGATATACGAGCTACAGGTGCTCCTCGAGCTGTATTCTCTAACTACTGCCTTAAATGCACTAAGACCAACCCTTTCTACGGAGGCCTTGCCTCTCCTTATATAGGCAGAGAGGCAACGGTCTCCCTGGCCAGTCCGACTGGCGGGCCCCATAAGCGGGTCCCAGCCGGCTGGTCATCTACAGTACCCGGTATGGTATGTCACATCGGTGTATGAGTGGTATGGCTGTCGTGGCACGATGGACACCGTCTGAGCCGTCATCGCCACGAGCCCTGTTCTAGCGTCACTCACGCAAAGTCTTGACATGGGCGGTTGGTTGCCGTCTCGTCGCCATCGTAGGATGTCCGATGTACCTTGATCATACGTCGTCTGTCTCTCTGATTGATCCGGCTGCCGTCAATGGCTGCCTCCTTATGATCCGCTCGGGTGGTAGCCGCCCATCCTAACCTGTCCGACAGATCTGGTCACTCGGACTCGATCCGCTCATCTGCTTTATTTATTGGGGTACCCGGGGATCATCCCCCTGACAAGGTCCGACTTATTTTTAAGACCCAGATCGTATTTTTGTTGTGAATTTTCAGGAACCCTTCAAGATTCTGCAAGCCAAAGACCACGCTAGACGATGATAAATCCGACTTTGGATACTTGGAGGCCTCCGGGGGCTGCTGTTGGGGATATACTTTCCGGGTATCCTCACAGTTCCTCACTGACCAGGGTGGCCCACTTAGGGTTAGAGCTTTGCTTCATGGGCGGCCCAGTCATGGAGAAAGACGGAGTCCAATCCGGCTACGGGAAGGCCCAGAAGACTTACCGACTTAGGCCCATAATGTTACTTGTAGTTCAAGATGTACTCTGTAACCGACTCTTAGTCGTAGCCGGATAGCTCTCTCCTGTAAACCCTAGGCCGGATATCTATATAAGCTGTCCTAGGGAGAGCCTTTAGGGCACCTCAATAGTCTACAATCTCAACTCGCACAGGCGAAACCCTTATAACCCATATTCCGGCTCTGCCGTATTACTGGATTGCTAGCAGGAGTAGGATCCGTCCAAAGTCGGTGGATTCGAACCTGGGTAAACTTGTGTGCTCATCGTCCCGGAATACCGTACGTCTCACACCCCTCTCTTCCGCACGCCTCGAGGACCCCCTCATGGCGTACTTGTCATTAATCCGAAAACATATACTTGTGGGTCATCAAGACTATTTTCTGGCGCTGTTGCCGGGGAGTGAAGCGCTATTGGAGAGTGGAACTGGTAAAGGAAACTTCTACTGTGAGTATTGTTTACTTCTATTAGTTGCTTTATTTTCGTTATGGATAATCCGCTGAGTTTCTTATTTGGTAATGCTACTACCACTGCTAAGGTGGTAGATAAACCACACCCAGTGTCATTGCATGTGTGTTCTTCTCATGAACCACAGCTAGAGTCAATGCATGTCTGTTCTTCTCACAAACCACATAAGGAACCACCAGTGTCATTGGACATGTATTCTTTTCATGAACCACACCTAGTGTCATTGCATGTGTGTTCTTCTCACAAACCACACATGGATCCATCGGTATCATTGCATGTCTGTTCTTTTCATGAACCCTAACCAGTGTCATTGCATGTGTGTTCTTCTGACAAATCACACATGGATCCACCAGTGTCATTGCATGTCTGCTCTTTTCATTAACCACCGTTTGAGTCATTGCATCTGTGTTCTTTTCACAAACCACAGCTAGAGTCATTGCATGTGTGTTCTTCTCACAAACCACATAAGGATACACCAGTGTCATTGGATGTGTGTTCTTCTCATGAACCACAGCTAGAGTCATTGCATGTATGTTATTCTCACAAACGACATAAGGATACACCAGTGTCATTGCATGTGTGTTCTTTTCATGAACCACACTCACTGTCATTGGATGTGTGTTCCTCTCATAAATAACACATGGATCCACCAGTGTCATTGCATGTCTGCTCTTTTTATTAAACACAGTTAGAGTCATGGCATGTGTGTTCTTTTCACAAACCACATATCACCAGTGTCATTGCATGTGTGTTCTTCTCACATACCACACATGGATCCACCAGTGTCATTGGATGTGTGTTCTTTTCATGAACCACACCCAGTGTCATTGCATGTCTGTTCCTCTCACAAACCACACATGGATCCACCTATGTCATTGCATGTGTGTTCTTCTCATGAACCACAACTAGAGTCATTGGATGTGTGTTCTTCTCATGAACCACATCTAGAGTCATTGCATGTGTGTTCTTCTCACACACCACATAAGGATACACAAGAGTCATTGCATGTGCGTTCTTCTCATGAACAACACCTAGAGTCATTGCATGTCTGTTATTCTCACAAACCACATAAGGATACACCAGTGTCATTGCATGTGTGTTCTTTTCATGAACCACACCCAATGTCATTGGATGTGTGTTCCTCTTAGAAACCACCCATGGATCCACCAATGTCATTGCATGTCTTCTATTTTCATTAACCACAGTTAGAGTCATTGCATGTTTGTTCTTGTCACAAACCACATATCACTAGTGTCATTGCATGTGTGTTCTTCTCACAAACCACATAAGGATCCACCAGTGTCATTGGATGTGTGTTCTTTTCATGAACCACACCCAGTGTCATTGCATGTTTGTTCCTCTCACAAACCACACATGGATCCACCAGTGTCATTACATGTGTGTTCTTCTCATGAACCACAGCTAGAGTCATTGGATGTGTGTTCTGTTGGAATTATGCCCTAGAGGCAATAATAAAGATGTTATTATTATAATTCTTGTTCATGATAAAGTTTATATTCCATGCTAGAATTGTATTAAGCGGAAACATTAATACTTGTGTGGTTTGTGAACAACACCGTGTCCCTAGTACGCCTCTATGGACTAGCTCATTGATCAATGATGGTTAAGGTTTCCTAACCATAGACATGAGTTGTCAATTGATAATGAGATCATATCATTGGAGAATGATATGGTGGACAGACCCAAACTAAGCGAAGCAATTAGATCGTGTCATCGTGTTCGTCTTTGCGAAGCTTTTCTTATGTCAAATATTGTATTCCTTAGACCATGAGATAATGCAACTCCCTGGTATCGGAAGAAAGCTTTGAGGTCATCAAACGTCATCCTATGAGAGGGTGATCATAAAGGTGTCTCTCAGGTGATCGGAAAGTATCTGTTGGGTTGTATGTATCGAGATGGAATTTGTCCCTCCCAAGTCGGAGAGATATACTTGGGCCCACTCGGTGTCGATATCAACACCGCTTGCAAGCATGTGGTTAAGGAGTTAATCACAAAGTGATATCGGATTACGGAACGAGTAAAGTACTTCGTGAGCGAGATTGAACTAGGTATGACGATACCGACGATCGAATCTCGGGCAAGTAAAATATCGCGAGACGAAGGGAATATATATATGGGATTGATTGAATCCTGGCATCATGGTTCATCCGATATGATCATCGATCAATGTGTGGGAGTCAATATGGGTGCCCAGACCCCGCTGTTGATTATTGATAGAAGATCATGTCTGCATATTCTCGAACCCACAGGGTCACACACTTAACGTGTCTCGACGCTAGGATAGATTGGATACTTGGTTTATGAATTTTTTTCGGAGTCTCGGATGGGATTCGGGACATCACGAGAGGTTCCGGAGTGGTCCAGAGAATAAGATTCATATAAGGCAGTGCAGTTTTTGGAGTTCGGAATTGTTCCGGGTTAATCGGTATTGTGGAAGCTTCTAGAACCTTCGGAAGGGGACCAACGTGGCCCCACCTTCGGGAGGGCATAGGCCTATGAGGGAGTGTCCTGGCCGCATTGGGCCAGGGGCACAAGGCCCCATAGGGCCCAGCCGATCCTAGATAAGTTTAAACTCGTTTAAACTAGAGATAGGGTTTCTAGATAAGGGATAAGTTTAAATCGTTTAAACTAGAGATAGAGTTTCTGGATAAGGGAGAGTTTAAATCGTTTAAACTAGAGATAGGCTTGGAGGATGGGCAAGGGCTGGACGCACCCCCCTCTATATATAGAGGGTTGGTGCGCCCCTCTCCCCACAACACACACCTTCCTCCAAACCCTAGTAGCCCTAACGCCTCCTCTCTCCCTCCCATTGTTTGTAGGCGAAGCCCTGCGGCAGAAATTCTCCACCATATACACCACGTCGTCGTGTTGTAGATCCAATCCATCTCTCCACCCTACTTGCTGGTCCGAGGAAGGAGGAGACGTCGAGGTGCTGCACGTGTGCATCTCTCGGAGGCACCGCCACTTGTGGTGCTAGATTGGATCGGATCGCGGGAGGAGAAGCGAGTACGACTACATCACCCACGTTCCGACGAACGTTCCGCTGTGCGAATCTTCAAGGGTATGAAGATCTAATCCAATCTCTCTCGTTGTTTGCATCTCCTAGATTAGATCTTGGCTTTCCCTCTGTTCGCTTCCGTAGAAAATTTTGATTTACTATGCTGCGAATCCCTTCAGTGGTATCAGAGCTAGATCTATGCGTAGATGTGTTTCACGAGTAGAACGCAACATGGTTGTTGCGGGCGTTGATGTTTTCTGTTGCAAGCCTCTTGTTTGTGTTCTTCTTATGGCGCAGGATAGTGAGATTGAAGCGGTCTAGGCCAACCTACGCGACGCCGTTCAGCGAGACCGGCTCCGCACTTGACGTGTGGCTTGTACCATACATGCGCTGGTGGATGTCGTTTCTCTCACTATAGTTGTCATGGGATTAACACGGAGTTTGGCAACCATAATATCACCGTTGTGGCTTTCGTAGGTAAGAATCGTTCTTAGCATCTACTCCCATAAGCCACGTAAAACATGCAACAACAAAGTAGAGGCGTCTAACTTGTTTTTGCAGGGAGTGTTTTCTGTGATATGGTATGACCCAAGATGTGATGTGTATATTGTATGCGATGATCATGTTTTGTAATGTTTCACGACTTGCATGTCGATGAGTACACAACCGGCGAGAATATATGGTTGTCTTTATAATTGTGTATGACCTGCGAGTCAACTTCTTATACGCCATGTAATAGCTTTTACTTTATCGCTAAGTAGTTAGCAATAGTTGTAGTTGCTATTCGTGGTGGAGGCAATCATGGTGGAGTGATGGAGATCATGCGGAGCACAAGATGGAGATCATTGCGAAGATTGGCTATACCATGTCACATAAAGTTATATGCATGTGATGTTTATCCTTTTATGTATCTTATTATGCTTAGATCATGACGGTAGCATTATAAGATGATTCCTCACTTAAAGATCAAGATAAAACTGTGTTCTCCCCAAGTATGCACCGTTGCGAAAGTTAAATCGTGTCCAAGCATCACGTGATGATGGTGCTATAGACTCTACGCTCACATACAACGGGTGCAAGCCAGTTTTGCACACGCTGAAATACTTGGGTCTAACAGCGAGCCTAGCATGTACGGACATGGCCTCGGAACACAAGAACCGAAAGGTTAAGCATGAGTCATATGAATGATATGATCGACGCCGTTGTCCACCATTGAAACCACATCTCTTCTCGTGATGATCGGATTAGGTGTGGTGAATTTGGATCGTGTTCACTAAACAACTTGAGGGATGTTGAATTTAGTGGGAGTTCATCTAGTAATTTGATTAAGTTGAACTATTTATCATGAACATAGTCTAAATTGTACTTGCAAATACTGTAGATCACATGGCCAAGTCCAACTTCAACTTCAACGTTTTTGCTAAGAAAGAAAAGCTTAGAAACAATGGGTCTAACTTCACCAACTGGTTCCGCAATCTAAGAATCATTACATCTGGCGGACAAAGGACTATGTCCTTGAGAAAGCGTTAGGTAACCCCCTGCAAGCTGCATGGCTGATGAGAAAGCTGTCTATCGGCGCATAAAGATGATTATGGTGTGATTAAGAGCACCATGTTGTTTGCTATGGAACTGGAACTTCAAAATCATTTTGAAAACTATCCCGGGCCCTTTTAGATTCTCGAAGAGCTGAAAACCATGTTTCAGACTCAGGCCCGTTCTGAGAGATATGAGATCTCCGAGAAGTTCTTTAACTGCAAGATGGAGGAAGGAGTTACATTAGTGAGCACGCCATTAAGATGTCGGGCTACACTCAACGCCTTGAGCAAGCTGGACTGCAAGATTCGGAGGAGCTCAAGATTGACAGGTTCTGCAATCACTCCTCCCAGCTACAAAAGTTTTGTAGTGACTCACAATCAGATTGGTTCCATCGATCGATCACCGAGCTCTTCATGAAAGTGAAGGCTGCGGAGGTGGACATCAAAAAGGATAATCATGTGTTGATGGTCAACAAGCCCTCCTTTAAGAAAGGTAAAGGTGCAAAGAAGCCCTTCAAGAAAAGCGGCGGCAAGCGCGTTGCCCCTGCTGAGAAGAAGCTCAAGTCTGGTCCTAAGCGGACAGCAGTGCTTCTATTGCAAGGACAAGGGTCCTGGGCGCAACTGTCCAAGTACTTAGCGGACAAGAAGGCTTGCACCATCAAAGGTATATTTGATATACATGTTATTGATGTTTTCCTTACTAGCCCTCGTTGTAGTGCACGGGTATTTGATCTGGTTCGGTTGCTAATATTTGTAACTCGAAGCAGAGCTACGGAATAGGCGGCTTGCGAGGATGAGGTGACGATCTGGCGTGGCAACGGATCAAGAGTTGATGTGATGGCGTCGACGCTCTCCTTAGTTTTACCTTGGGATTAGTTTTAAACCTTAATAAATGTTATTATGTACTGCGTTGAGCATGAACATTATTTCTGGATCGTGTTTATTGCAAGACGGTTATTCATTTAAATCGGAGAATAATGGTTGTTCTATTTATATGAGTAACATCTTTTATGGTCATGCACCTCTTGTGAATGGTTTATTTCTTCTAAATCTCGGGATGAAACACACATCCATAACATTGAGGCTAAGAGATGCAAAGTAGATAGTGATAATACTACTTATTTGTGGCACTGTCGTCTATGTCATATTGGTGTAAAGCGCATGAAGAAACTCCATTCTGATGGACTTTTGGAGTCTCTTGATTTTGAATCATTTGACACATTCGAACCATGCCTCATTGGCAACATGATCAAAACCCGTTCTCGGTATGATGGAGCGAGCAACGGACTTGTTGGAAATCATACATACCAATGTATGCGGACGATGAGTGTTTCGGCCTTGATGGATATCGCTACTTTCTCACTTTTACCGATGACTTAAGTAGATATGGGTATATCTATTTAATGAAACATAAATCTGAAACGTTTGAAAAGTTCAAAGAATTTCAGAATGAAGTGGAGAACCATCATAACAGAAAGATTAAGTTTCTACGATCCGATCGTGGGGGCAAATATTTGAGTTATGATTTTCTCACGCATCTCAAAGCAAGTGGAATCGTTTCACAACTCACGACACCCGGAACACCACAGCGCAATGGTGTGTCTGAACGCCGGAATCGAACCCTATTAGATATGGTTCGATCGATGATGTCTCTTACTGATTTGCCGTTATCATTTTGGGGTTATGCATTAGAAACCGCTGCATTCACTTTAAATAGGGCTCCATCTAAATCCGTTGAGACGACACCGTATGAACTGTGGTTTGGTGCTAAACCTAAGTTGTCGTTTCTTAAAGTTTGGGGATGCGAAGCTTACGTCAAGAAGTTGATGTCGGACAAGCTCGAACCCAAAGCGGAGAAGTGCGTCTTCATAGGATACCCTAAGGAAACTATTGGGTATACCTTCTATCACGTAACCAAGGCAAAGTGTTTATGTGAAAACGGTTCCTTTCTTGAGAAGGAGTTTCTCTCGAAAGAAGTGAGTGGGAGGAAAGTAGAGCTAGGCGAGGTTATTGAACCTTCTCTTGAATTGGAGAGTAGCGCAGCACCTGAAATTGTTCGGTGCCTTTGCACCAACGATAGAGGAAGCTAATGACAAGGATCATGAAGCTTGGGACGATGTGCTCTTGAGCGTCGCGGTCGACAAGGTCGCATGCCCCTCTGAGTGGTAAGGCAACCCTGTCTTGACTGTCTTGTTAGTAGAAGACGGTGAACCTCGAACTATGAGGAAGCGATGATGAGCCGGACTCGAGAAATGGCTAGAAGCCATGAAATCCATTGGGATCCATGGCGAAAACCAAGTATGGACTTTGGTGGACCCTCCTAGCGACCGAAAGGCGTTGAGTGCAAATGGATCTTCAAGAAGAAAGCGGACGCGGATGGTAATGTTAGCGTCTATAAAGCACTACTTGTTTCGTAAGGTTTTCTAGAAGTTAATTGTGTTTACTACGATGAGACTTTGTCTCCGTAGCGATGTTTAAGTCCATTCGGATTTTATTAGCAATTGCTGCGTTTCATGATTATGAAATATGGCAAATGGATGTCAAGACTGCTTTCCTCAATGGCAACATTGATGAAGAGTTGTATATGATGCAACCCGAAGGTTTTGTCGATCCTAAGGATGCTGATAAAGTATGCAAACTTCAGCGTTCCATTTATGGACTAAAGCAAACGTCTCGGAGTTGGAACCTTCATTTTGATCAAGTGATCAAGAGCTTTGGATTTGTTCCAAATTGCTACGAAGCTTGCATCTACAAGAAAGTGAGTGGGAGCTCGGTGACGTTTCTGGTACTATATGTGGATGACATATTGATTATTGGAAATGACATCGACATGCTTAACGATGTGAAGAGTTATTTGAACAAGTGTTTTTCAATGAAAGACCTAGGTGAAGCTGCTTATATATTGGGCATCAAAATCTATAGAGATAGACAAAGGCGCCTGATAGCTTTAAGCGAGTACATACCTAGACAAAGTTCGAAAAGGTTCGAATGGATAAGGCATTGAAAGGTTCGGTGCCTATGTTGTCGAGTAAGATATTGAGCAAGGCTCGGTGTCCATTCTGATGAAATGATAGGGAAGCTATGAGCAAAGTGCCTTATGCCTCGGCCATAGGTTCCATCATGTATGCCATGTTGTGTACTAGACAGATGTGTCCAATGCTCTTAGTTTGTGGCGAGATATCAAAGTGATCCAGGAGTGGAACACTGGACAGCCGTGAAGAACATCCTAAGGTACCTAAATAGGACTAAAGAAATGTTCTTAGTCTATGGGGGTGATGAACAGCTCGTCGTAAAAGGTTACGTCGATGCTAGTTTCGACACCGACAAGGATGATTGTAAATCTCAGACAGGATACGTGTATATTTTGAATGGAGGAGCTATGAGCTGGAGAAGCTGCAAGCAAAGCGTGATCGCGGGATCTACGATGAAAGCGGAATACATGGCTCCGCAAGCGTCAAGTGATGGAGTTTGGATCGAAACTTCACATCGAGCTTGGCGTGGTTCAAGTGCATTGGACCCATTGGAGATATTGTGTGACAACACCGGCGCCATAACTTTCGCTAAGGAACCAAGATATCATCCAAAGACCAAGCATATCAACCGCAAGTTTCATATAATCCGAGATTATATAGCAGATGGAGATCTGAAGATTAGCAAAGTACATACAGATCTGAATGTTGCAGATCCATTGACTAAACCTCTTCCACGTGTAAAACATGATCAGCACCTCAGTGCCATGGGTGTGAGATTGTTGCCAAATGTAAACTAGATTATTGACTCTAGTGCAAGTGGGAGACTGTTGGAATTATGCTCTAGAGGCAATAATAAAGATGTTATTATTATAATTCTTGTTCATGATAAAGTTTATATTCCATGCTAGAATTGTATTAAGCGGAAACATTAATACTTGTGTGGTTTGTGAACAACACCGTGTCCCTAGTACGCCTCTATGGACTAGCTCATTGATCAATGATGGTTAAGGTTTCCTAACCATAGACATGAGTTGTCAATTGATAATGAGATCATATCATTGGAGAATGATATGGTGGACAGACCCAAACTAAGCGAAGCAATTAGATCGTGTCATCATGTTCGTCTTTGCGAAGATTTTCTTATGTCAAATATTGTATTCCTTAGACCATGAGATAATGCAACTCCCTGGTATCGGAAGAAAGCTTTGAGGTCATCAAACATCATCCTATGAGAGGGTGATCATAAAGGTGTCTCTCAGGTGATCGGAAAGTATCATTGGGTTGTATGTATCGAGATGGAATTTGTCCCTCCCAAGTAGGAGAGATATACTTGGGCCCACTCGTGTCGATATCAACGCGCTTGCAAGCATGTGGTTAAGGAGTTAATCACAAAGTGATATCGGATTACGGAACGAGTAAAGTATTTGCGTGAACGAGATTGAACTAGGTATGACGATACCGATCGAATCTCGGGCAAGTAAATATCGCGAGACGAAGGGAATATATATATGGGATTGATTGAATCCTGGCATCGTGGTTCATCCGATATGATCATCGATGAATGTGTGGGTCAATATGGGTGCCCAGACCCTGTTGATTATTGATAGAAGATCATGTCGCATATTCTCGAACCCTTGGTCACACACTTAACGTGTCTCGGCGCTAGGATAGATTGGATACTTGGTTTATGAATTTTTGTTCAGAGTCTCGGATGGGATCCGGGCATCACGAGAGGTTCGAGTGGTCGGAGAATAAGATTCATATAAGGCGGTGCAGTTTTGGAGTTCGGAATTGTTCTGGGTTAATCGGTATTGTACCGGAAGCTTCTAAAACCTTCTGGAAGGGGACCAACGTGGCCCCACCTTCCGGGAGGGGGCATGGGCCTATGAGGGAGTGTCCTGGCCGCATTGGGCCAGGGGCACAAGGCCCCATAGGGCCCAGCCGATCCTAGATAAGTTTAAACTCGTTTAAACTAGAGATAGGGTTTCTAGATAAGGGATAAGTTTAAATCGTTTAAACTAGAGATAGGGTTTCTGGATAAGGGAGAGTTTAAATCGTTTAAACTAGATATAGGCTTGGAGGATGGGCAAGGGCTGGCCGCACCCCCCCTCTATATATAGAGGGCTGGTGCGCCCCTCTCCCCACAACACACACCTTCCTCCAAACCCTAGTAGCCCTGCTGCCCTCCTCTCTCCCTCCCGACTGTTTGTAGGCGAAGCCCTGCGGCAGAAATTCTCCACCATATACACCACGCCGTCGTGTTGTAGATCCAATCCATCTCTCCACCCTACTTGCTGGTCCGAGGAAGGAGGAGACGTCGAGGTGCTGCACGTGTGCATCTCACGGAGGCACCGCCACTTGTGGTGCTAGATCGGATCGGATCGCGGGAGGAGAAGCGAGTACGACTACATCACCCACGTTCCAACGAACGCTCACTGTCGAATCTTCAAGGGTATGAAGATCTAATCCAATCTCTCTCGTTGTTTGCATCTCCTAGATTAGATCTTGGCTTTCCCTCTGTTCGCTTCCGTAGAAAATTTTGATTTACTATGCTGCGAAACCCTTCATGTTCTTCTCATGAACCACATCTAGAGTCATTGCATGTGTGTTATTCTCACAAACCACATAAGGATACACCAGTGTCATTGCATGTGTGTTATTCTCATGAACCACATCTAGAGTCATTCCATGTCTGTTCTTCTCACAAACCACATAAGGATCCACTAGTGTCATTGGATATGTGTTCTTTTCATGATACACCAAGTGTCATTGGATGTGTGTTCTTCTCACAAACCACACATGGATCCACCAGTGTCATTGCATGTCTGTTCTTTTCATTAACCATAGTTAGAGTCATTGCATGTGTGTTCTTCTCATGAACCACAACTAGAGTCATTGGATGTGTGTTATTTTCATGAACCACAGCTAGAGTCATTGCATGTGTGTTCTTCTCACACACCACATAAGGATATAGCTAGAGTCATTGGATGTGTGTTCTTTTCATGAACCACAGCTAGAGTCATTGCATGTGTGTTCTTCTCACAAACCACATAAGGATCCACCAGTGTCATTGGATGTGTTTTTTTTCATGAACCACACCTAGAGTCATTGCATGTCTATTATTTTCACAAACCACACATGGATCCACCAGTGTCATTGCATGTGTGTTCTTCTCATGAACCACAGTTAGAGTCACTGGATGTGTGTTCTTTTCATGAACCACAGTTAGAGTCATTGCATGTGTGTTCTTCTCACAAACCACACAAGGATGCACCAGTGTCATTGCATGTGTGTTCTTCTTATGAACCACACCCAGTGTCATTGCATGTCTGTTCTTCTCATAAACCACACATGGATCCACCAGTGTCGTTGCATGTGTGTTCTTCTCATGAACCACGGCTAGAG
This sequence comes from Avena insularis, assembly GCA_023614405.1. Classification (NCBI taxonomy): domain Eukaryota; kingdom Viridiplantae; phylum Streptophyta; class Magnoliopsida; order Poales; family Poaceae; genus Avena; species Avena insularis. The sequence continues at coordinate 254,706,020 of CM042690.1, read as the reverse complement.
TCATTGCATGTCTATTATTCTCACAAACCATAGCTAGAGTGATTGCATGTCTGTTCTTTTCACAAACCACATATGGATCCACCTGTGTCATTGCATGTTTGTTATTTTCATGAACCACACCCAGTGTCATTGCATGTCTATTCTTCTCATAAACCACACATGAATCCACCAATGTCATTGCATGTGTGTTCTCCTCATGAACCACATCTAGAGTCATTGCATGTCTGTTATTCTCACAAACCACATATACACTAGTGTCATTGCATGTGGTTTCTTCTCATGAACCACACCCAGTGTTATTGCGTGTGTGTTCCTCTCACAGCGTACACATGGATCCACCAGTGCCATTGGATGTGTGTTCTTCTCATGAACCACATATGGATCCACCCAGTGTGATTGCATGTATGTTCTTTTCACAACCCACATATGGATCCACTAGTGTCATTGCATGTCTCTTCTTTTCATGAACCACACCAGTGTCATTGCATGTATGTTCCTCTCATAAACCACACATGGACCCACCAGTGTCATTGCATGTGTGTTCTTCTCATGAACCACATCTAGAGTCATTGTCTGTCTGTTCTTCTCACAAACCACATAAGGATCCACCAGTGTCATTGGATGTGTGTTCTTTTCATGAACCACACCTAGTGTCGTTACATGTGTGTTCTTCTCACAGACCACACATGGATCCACCAGTGTCATTGCATGTGTGTTCTTCTCATGAACCACATCTAGAGTCATTGCATGTCTGTTCTTCTCACAAACCACACACGTATCCACCAGTGTCATTGCATGTCTGTTCTTTTCATGAACCACAGCTAGACTGATTGCATGTCTGTTCTGCTAAACAAACCACATAAGGATCCACCAGTGTCATTGCATGTGTGTTCTTCTCATGAACCACATCTAGAGTCATTGCATGTCTGTTCTTCTCACAAACCACACAAGGATCCACCGGTGTCATTGCATGTCTGTTCTTTTCATGAACCACAGCTAGTGTCATTGCATGTGTGTTCTTCTCACAAACCACACATGGATCCACTAGTGTCATTGCATGTCTGCTCTTTTCATTAACCACAGTTAGAGTCATTGCATGTGTGTTCTTTTCACAAACCACATATCACCAGTGTCATTGCATGTGTGTTCCTCTTATAAACCACATATGGGTCCACCCAGTGTGATTGCATATGTGTTCTTCTCACAAACCACATAAGGATCCACCAGTGTCATTGGATGTGTGTTCTTTTCATAAACCACATATGGATCCTAACCTTAGGAGATCCCTAACCTTAGCCCTCCAATGGGTGGCCGTTAGACCAAGTCTTCTAGAAGGCACGCCCTAACAAAGGCGCTTGGACGATTGGGATGGTCTTCGTGAGAGCGATCCGCGAGTAGGCTATTCTGCGGCATGATTGGCCACACTTGCTCTGGACAAACTGGCAACACCAGGCGGTCCCCTATTGCGAGTGTCACGACTCATGAGTTCAGTGGTCCATATCCCAGTGTCACGTCCCCATTACTTCTCTTACTCCCCATACTTCTCTTCCTTCCCCTCGAAGCCACTTTCCCCACTTCACTCCCATCCTGATGTAGCCGCAAGCCGACGACGCCTCCATCCCAATGCCCTCTCTGGCAGCCAGCCCCTTCCCCCCCTCTGGCCATGGGTTCAAGGGGAGACGGCGAGGAAACGCGTCATGACAACAGGGACGGTGATTTCGATGTGAGTCGTCTCATCTCTATTTCTATCATCTGTGGCTAGTTATCTATTTTTTGAGATAGATCTACTCTGTTTACTCATGCGCGTATGATGTGTTAGGCCAACCAGACGATGTATGAATCTGACTATCACGGTTTAGCGGATGAAGACAGTCCTCTGCTATGTAAACATGGATATGTTCCCGCTAAATTTGTAGCGTTCGAAGGACAAAACACAGGCAGGAGGTTTCTACGGTATCAAGGACATCGTGCAATGATGCAAGGCGGAAGTTGCGGTGTTGTCAAATGGGTAGATCTAGAGTGGCCCAAACCGATGCAGAAAACGCTGGACAAACTATGGGAAATGACTGTTGAGTTGAAAGAATTCGTATTCAGCTAACTTCTTGACAGTGTTGAGATGAAGCTATGGGAACTAGTTGACACGACCAAGCATAATCGAGATCTCAGGTGGGTGCAAGACAAGGTTAGCAAAGTCGAGAAGGAGAGGGAATGGCGTTATCTGAAGGCTAAAGCAGAGAAAGAACTGACTCAAGCAAGGAATGATCTTCACCAGGCCAAAGTCCTGCAGTTCACAACTACGAGTATTGACAAGTGCATGAGGAAAAATGCAGAGAAACAATTGAAGCTGTGCAAGGAAGATGCTAAAAGGAAGGAGCAGACGATTCGATCCTTGCTCTCACAGGAAGATGCACATCGGGCTAAGATTAGGAAGATCAAGGAGATGTGTGATAACCAGTTATATTTAGCTTGAGCTCCGTGCCTTTTTAAGTTGTAATAGTTGTACTTGTTGACCTAGCGGTCTGAACTATTGGCCCCGGAGTCCTGGGAGGAAAAAAATTGGTCGCCCGTTAATCTGTCTTAACCCTACATTACTTCCTTTTGTCTGACCAATGCCCCTTGGATATTCCGCACGTCGCTTCGTCGTCCTCGTGTACAAATAGGAGGCGCCACAATGCGTCGCTTCGTCGTCCATCCCCTCGCCCTCTCCAATCTCCACCGCGTTGTTGCTTCGTCGTCCATCCCCTTGCTCCCTCTCCAATCTCCACCGTGCCGCCATGGAGATGCCCGCGCTGAACTTCTACGAGGCGGTGATGTTCGCGCACTTCGACATCCTCGTGCCGCCGGCTGTGACGGTGCCCCACGGATGGCGCATCAGCTATGCGGGGGTACCGGTGGCTCCGCTCCTCGTCCCCGGTGGAGCCGAGATGGAGAGCCAAATTGCAGCGCGCCGCCGCCAGATGCCCACGTGGAAGAGGGCGCTGCCCCGGTACGTGGCGGCCAGCCCGTACTAGCCGACGTAGTTCAAGAAGGAGTGGAAGGCCAAGATTGGCAACCGCATCGTTTACGGGCGCGTGGTGCACCGGGATCTCCGCAACCGAGAAGGGTGGGAGAGGTTCTGGTCCGTCCCTGGACGGACCAAGTACACCATCATTGTTGCCGCTCGCTGCGAAGAGGTGCTTCGTCTCGCGAACAATGCGGAAATCATGGAGGTTCCATCCGACGATGACGAGGAAGCCGGCGGCTCGGAGGACAGTGGCAGCGGAAGTGAAATTGTTGACTAGTGGTTGAATTAATGTAGGATGTGAAATCGCACCTGTGTTTAGAAGAATTTGTGGTTGAATTAATGAAATGCCTCGATTTAGATCACTGTCTCGATTAATTTGTAGAAGAATTTGTGATTTAGATCAATTTTTGCCTCGATTTAGATCTCTGTCCTGAATTGGGAACGTGACCGTGGACCAAAGACCCTTTTTCTACTAGTGTATTTTGACATTGGTGGTTTGTTTAAACGTAATCTACGTGGATTGTGCCGCATGCAAATGGCACAACCACAATTTATAAAGTGGAAGCACGTACACCCGGTTACTGGAGATTCAGGAGCTTCTCCAGATGTAGGGGATGCAGGAGTAGAGAGGCGGTGAGATAGACGGGCTCAAGATTAGGCTAGAAAGTGGTACTGATTACCTCCTCATCTGGGAATTATCGGTTGCCATGTCGTTGTGTGCAGTAGCTGAAATAAGTTGCTGCTTCGTGGAGTGTAGCAGCTTAAATAATTTATTTCTGTGCCACTTACATTCCGTTGTATTTGGAGAACTCCTGCCCCTTAGCAGAGAAGCTCCCCCTCAGCAATCGTGGAACCGGTGTTGTGTGTTTTCAGATAGTAGTGGCACAATCACAATTTCGGATTCAACTACTGACTCAGGCGTTTCCAAACCCTAAGTCGCGGTACATTTTACTCAGTGAACGTGGGTAGATTGTTTCACCCAGCAAAGTTCCACATAGAGCTCTAGAATTTAACCGAATTACATATATAGGTTCAAGTTTAACACATTACTATGCATCTTCATTGCCAGCAGCCTTCTTCCACATCCTGGGTGCCAAGCGTTCACGTCCATTGGCTTCTTCATTTCCTGCCTTTTCCTCTTCCTTGGTGCCAATTTTCTTAGCTTCACGTACTCTGCATCGTCGGGACAATGGGCACCAGAATCGTGTCCAGCATCATCTTTCCACTCGTTTTTAATTTCCTCAGGAAGAAAAATGACTGACCCGGCAATCATGTTTCTAACCTTGCGACGCTTCCTATCAAAGAAACAAGACTATTGCATAACTGCCCAATATCTACAGAGTAAATAAAATAAAAATTACAATTCAGCACAAACATGCGAACCCCAAGAGACTTTTGCTTACCAGGAGCTAATTGGGTTCGAGCAACCACCATGTCCAAGAATAGAAGGGCGACTCCTAGTTGCAACAGCTTCCACATCTAGTACATCACAATTCAGCTCAAACATACAAGCCGAAGCATACCTTTTCATCAACCTAATTAGCTGACTGTCACATGTTAGAGGAACCATGATGCCATGTTCATCCATGAAGCTGAACTTTGCAGTCTACTTCGGCCATAATTCATCATGATTACGCAGAACAGCAACCATACTAGATATGGTGCAGATCTGCGCAGGCGCTTCTTCCGTCGTGATACAATGGTGTCCATACCACTTGCCCTTAGAGTCGTACCTGAAGAGGACTACCGTAACCAGGTAAGGGTGGTCCGCGGAGATCCCACTTGATAGAAAACTGTGGACAAAATATGTTTGTCAGCGTTGGACTAACAAACAATTTTAGGTTCAGTAGCCAGCTAGCAATTATAATTAGTGCGAATAGCAAAGAGAAGGGTAGCTCACCTGCTTGTAGCCAGAACTTCTTCTTCCTTGGTAGTAGGATCTGCCATCCTCCGAGCTACTCGGCTTGTCGGCGGCGGAGGCGGGCTAGAGCCTCACAACGGTGGCTACGGCATGCGCCATTGGAGGTCGGGATCAGCGACTGGGTGCAGCAACTGGGCGCAGCAACTTGGCGCTGGAAGTCAAATGTTCGAAGGGATCGTCCTGCCTGGAGGGTGGATTCCGACGCTGTCGGTGCTAGGGGAAAGGTGGGAATGAATTTGTAAAATTGGTCAATGCATCCAATCCACTTAGTTACTCGATTTTCCTAAGAGGTTGCCGCATTGGCGCTCGTGTCACAGACAGATGACCAACATGAGGGTCCCGACCGTCTACTTCACGGGGCAGTTTAACAGAATGTTTGAATTTGGCAGGGGTGAGATGAGTTTGCCTCGAAATGGCCCCTCTCAGTAGTTGGCGGCCCAAAATTTCGAAATGCGGCAATTTCAGGCAACTTAGGTACCGCCATGCGCTGGCCCGGGAACTTTGGTACCGCAGACGAACAGCCCCCCTGCGGGTGGGCAACCGATGCGTAGCTCACTTGTATGCCCATCTCCTTCCAGTATTCCTTGAATTCTCTAGAAGTGAAGTTTGATACATTATCGGTAATGATGTTGTGAGGCACCGCAAAGCGGAAAACTATTGACTTGATGAAGTTCATAGTTCAAGTATTATCTTGGCTAGTGACAAGTATTGCCTCGATCCACCTGGTAAATATGTCGACTGCGATGAGTAGAAAGACGTGTCCTCCAAGAGATGACTTGTGGAGTTTCCTTACCATATCGAGTCCCCATTGACCGAACGACCAAGCCAAAGGTATGGGGGCCAGTTCCGTCGCGGGTGTGTTTGGTTTTGTAGCAAATCATGGCATGCTTCACATGTCCTTACTATATCTTTCATGTCCTAGACCGCGGTGAGCCATTAGAATGCCGTCCGGAAGGCCTTTGATGCTATTGCTCGGTTGCTGGCGTGGTGGCCACATATACATTCATGGATGTCTTTGAGGATGAGCTTACCTTCCTCGAGTGTCACGCATAGCTGGAGCACACCCGAGATACTCCTTTTGTAGAGTTCTGCCTTTATTACTTGGAAGGCCCTGGATCGGCGGGTGATACACCCTGATTCGACTATATCTTCTGGGAGTTCTCCATTTATCATGTACGCTAGGTAAAGCTGCATCCACGTGGTTTGTATCATCATGACGTCTTTGGGTTCTTCCTCGTATTCTAGAGAAAGCGTCTCGGGTTTGGGTGATGGTGCAACCCCCAAGTCAATCTGTCATTTCCCCCTTGCGTGCCTTTGGTTCTGCGACTTTAGTGGTTTTCTTGACCTTGATGGAGCACTCACTGATAGATCTCTCCTGTAAACCCTAGGCCGGATATCTATATAAGCTAGCCTACGGAGAGCCTTTGGGGCACCCAATACTTTAGACCCTCAACTCGCACAGGCGAAACCCTTGTAACCCATATTACAGCTCTGGTATTCTTTGGATTGCTAGCGGAGTAGGATCCGTCCAAAAGCCGTGATTGAACACAGGTAAACATGTGTGCTCACCGTCCCGAGAATACGTCGTCTCACACCTCTCTTACACGCGCCTCGACGACCCCCTCATGGCGTACTTGTCCTTAATCCGACGACAGTTGGCGCCCACCGTGGGGCAAGTGAGCTTTGGATCTGCGTTCCGAGCAGAATCTGCAAGAATCGCAATCGGCGAGACCATCGCTGTCGGTCGCATCCTCTACGCCAGTGACGTCCCTCTCATCGTTCTGGACGAGACTTGGATTCCGGCTAGGGAGGCCGTGACTGCCTACACAATCATGTCTTTTGGTGAGATCGATGTTTACATCGGTTTATTGAACCTTAACCCACTAGCGGTGATGATAGAGGCAGAAGAATTTTCTGGGTCCCCTTTATCCATGGAGGCGGCAGAGTTCCAGATCTCAGGAAACCCTAATCCCACCCAGCCCGCACCAGTTGCAGAGATAGTGGAGAAATCCGAGCCTGAAGAAGACCTAGCGGACCAAGTCGAATCTGGAGTGGATCTCCCCGGAGAAGCCGCATCCCAGATCGACCAACCCGTGGAAGTCAAAATCCAGGAGGAGCATATCAACGACACTGATTCTGGCTCTGATGATGCCGGGACAGACAAACCTTTCCTAAGGTACACATTACGACGTATGATACTGCAAGGTGAAAGCACAGATGCAATTCTCGAGACCATCAAAAATTTTGACATGGCTGATCGCGAAAGCCACAGGTACCTCCGGAAGCACGCGTCGCACTTCGTCGGATACGTGGGATCCGGATCTGGCTATGCCGATGCTGGAGAAAACACCGACTCGGTGCTAGAGGCAATTGGAACAAACGCCGACGTACCCGCATCCTCGGATGAATCGATGATGTCTGCAGATTTCCGAAAGTTCTCCGCAGAATATGAAGAGGAGTACAACTCCAAAGCTGCAGAAGAAGGAAGAAGCCATGGATGAAGGATCCGGGGAACACTCCCAAAGCACAGGATGACATGGACGTCGGAGATAATCCCGAAGTCCAGATGTCCGAAAGTACCGATCAGAGCTTGACTCCGGGAAACGGACCCAAAGCCGTCTTTGCTACCGGCACAGCCAAGAAGGCAAAGAAGAAGAACAAGAAAAACAAGACCCCAGAAAAAGACCCTCTGATAGAGGAGGTGATTGCCGAGGAATACGAAGAAGACTCGGATGGAGCACTTATCCTAGACGAGCCGAAAAAGGAAGCATCGGTGGATGGACACGTGATCACCAAGGGTGCACGTAAGCTCATCGATGCCACATTAACTACACCTATCCCTACAGCCGTAGAACTTACTGCGGATGAGCTGGACGAAAGGGCGCAGGCCCTAGAAGCGCGTCGTCAACAACTCCTCGATGAAGACAAAAACATCGAGGTGGAGAAGAAACGCATGTCAAACAAGGAATACATGTCTCGTTTGCATCAGAAGACACGGAAGCGTCACATAGATGACAACCAATTCCCACGTGTCCGTGCCGTTCTTTTTGGAGATGAGATGGTGAAGCCACGGAAAGATAGCAACGGAGATTGGGTATACCCAACACCAATACAGAATACCATGGCAGCCCGAGAAATTCTATCGGCTAATCCAGGACCGGAGGAGATCCGCTTGGGTATCAAACTACTCAACAAGGGACTGGAGCAGCAAAAGGTCGCCCTGTCCGGAAGTCAAAAACTGGTCTCAGATTCTGACCAATGTCGCACAGATCCGGCATGGGCTGGCGTTAGATCCCATTACGTCCGGGCGCAGTATCATCACCCCGAACGCCGGGAAGACAACTATTCAAGAATCGGATCTTCAGGACAGCATCACAAAACCTCGCGTAACTGGAGCAACGTCGCCCCAGTGGTCGAGAAAGACGCCATTGCCGCCCTGAATCCGACGAACCCTCCCCGACAAGAATCTAACGATAGAAGGGGAGAAGATAAAGATAAACGATGGGAGGAGGATCGCCAAAAGATCCCACCTCCTAAGAACACAAGCCGTCCGGCTGAGCCTCACCATGGTGGGAACGACGGACAAAGAAATGACGGAAACCATGCTGGTACAACCGGCAGGGGGCTCGTCGTAGTCAAGCTGCTCCACCCTCTCCACCACACAGTCATCACAACGGCTCCCATGGAGGGCAAGGAGGACGACATGGCGGAGGAGGTGGTGGCAGAAGCCGAAGTCCGGCTCCACAGCACCGTAGCCACAACCGGCATTCCGGACGATCTCTATCCCCGAACGACACAAGGCACAGGATTAATTCCAACATAGAGGCTTGGCGCTATGACAACGATGATTTTTTACATGGGCCCAAAGTGCTTCGGACCACGCATCAGAGCTACAAAATTCCCGGAAGGATTTGCTATCTCAAGACATATCCAGGCCTACGATGGCATTGCTCGGCGGATACACAGCTCTGGGACTTCTTCAAGCTTCTTTGCATCACCAAAGGCGGAAATAGCCTGGTCGCAACCCAATATCTCCCACTTATGTTGCGGAAGATGGCGCGATCATGGCTCAATGAACTTCCGGAGAACACCATCCATAACTGGTATGACATGCAAAGTGCGTTCTTTCGTAATTTCGAAGGCACATATTGGAGGCTCTGTTCGGTCGGAGACCTACAACATTGCACCCAGAAAGCCGGAGAAACTTACCGGGACTACCTCGGATGATGGATCGACACAAAGAATTCCTGTGAAGGAGTAAATGATCAAATTGCGATTGAAGCTTTCATTGCAGGTCTCCCAATTGGTCTACTGCGTCATCGATTGAAGTGTGACAAGGTCACTGATTTGGGAGAGATGATAGAAACAGCGAGAAAATATGCAGATGCTGACGATGATGCAGAGGGATTACTCAACGTCCTAGATGTACCTTAGTCGGCAAAAACAAAGCAACAGGCTCAGAAACGTAAGAACACCTCGGAGGAAAAGTCCAACACGGAAACAGCGGTGGTTACTACTGTTTCCGGGTCTGGAGGACGAGGAGGACGTGGATGTGGGACTTCAAGGGTCCAAGGTAGAGGAGAACATCAACCAGGCAAAACCTACTCTTGGGCCGACATTGCCAATAACCCATGTGTGCATCACCTGGACGCCAATGGGGGCTCGTCCCACACCAACGCTGAATGTCGTTTCAATGACGGCATCAAAAGAGATGACACCGCGGGCTACAAAGCTAAGCGGAAGAAGGGAAAGAAAAATACCGAAAAAGACAAAGAGACCAAGGAGGATTCCGACATGGAGGAAGCTGATGCTTCAAATCCCAAGTCGGAAGGGAAGAAGACTTTTCCCACCAAAAAGGACACTTATGTCACTTTCCTCGGATCTCAACCAGCAAAGGTCAAGAAAGCAGTTCTACACGAGCTCAATGCAACAGTTCCGGCTGTCCCACAGTATCTGGACTGGTCGGAAGTGGCAATCACATTTGACCGCGATGATCATCTGCCTAAGTTACACAGGCGAGGAAAATCATATGTCGTCAACCCACTTATTGACGGTTATGGTTTCTCCAAGACCCTCATGGACGGTGGTAGCAGCATCAATATTCTCTATGTCGAAACGCTACGCCGGATGAAGATCTCGGAAACACAGCTGAACCATAGCTCTGTGATCTTTCACGGAGTTGTCCCAGGAAGACAAGCTAATTCCCTGGGAGAGATTACTATGGATGTTACCTTTGGAACTCCAAAGAATTATCGGACGGAGGCACTTTCCTTCGAAGTGGTCCCGTTCAAGAGCGCATACCACGCTATACTTGGACGTCCGGCTTACTGGGCTTTTATGGCTCGTCCGTATTACATTTACAATATGATGAAAATTCTAGGTCCCAACGGCGTGATCACCATCAGGAGAGACTCGAAGAAAGCGCGAGAGTGCGAGGATGGAAATGCCGCCTTTGCCGAAGCCGTGCTGCATGCCCAGGAGTACCAGGAAATCAAGAAGAGCATAGATCCCTCCGAGATGCCCGCAACGAAGAAGGAGGTGACCAAGCCAAATCCAGAGTTCAAGGCATCAGAAGAGACGAAAAAAGCACCGTTGAAGGATGATGACCCCTCCAAGGTGACCCAGATAGGCGTAGGCCTACATAGCGCATAGGAAAGCGTGCTCGTCAAGTTCCTCCAAGCAAATCAAGATATCTTCGCATGGCAGCCATCTCACATGACCGGAGTATCTAGGGAACTTGCCGAGCACTCTCTAAATGTAAACCCGAACGCTAAACCCGTCAAATAGTCCTTACGACGGTTTGGCGACGAAAAGTGTAAGGCAATAGCTAAGGAACTAGCACGGCTCGAGTTAGCCGGATTCATAGAAGAGGTCATCCACACAGAGTGGCCGGCCAATCCTGTAATGGTCCCTAAAAAGGACACCACTGATTTAAGGATGTGTGTTAATTATACTGCCTTGAACAAGGCTTGTCCAAAGGATCTGTTCGCTCTGCCTAGAATTGATCAAGTTATCGATTCTACGACAGGCTCGGAACTCCTCTGTTTTCTCGACGCATATTCCGGTTATCACCAAATCCGGATGAAGGAATCTAACAAAGTCAAAACTTCATTCATAACCCCTTTCAGAACCTTCTGTTTTGTTACGATGCCCATTGGGTTGAAGAACACAGGAGCTACGTACCAGCGCACGATGCAACGTTGCCTCCATGACCAACTCGGACGCAATGTACATGCATATGTGGATGATATTGCGGTGATGTCCAAAAAGAAGGAAACATTGATTTCCGACTTGGAGGAGACATTCGCCAATCTATGAAAATACAACATCATGCTTAACCCGAAAAAATGCTTCTTCGGAATACTAGCCGGAAAATTGTTAGGTTTCATCGTGTCTTAAAGAGGAATAGAGATGAACCGCGACAAAATCAAGGCTATACTCAATATTTCTAGGCCAACTCGCCTGAAGGATGTACAAAGATTAACTGGTTGCATTGTTGCGGTCAGTCGATTTGTAAGCTGGCTTGGTGAAAGAGCCGCACCATTATACAAAGTCCTGAAGAAGACCAAGGATTTTGTTTGGACTGACGAAGCTGAAGCTGCACTACAAGAACTGAAGAAAGTACTCTCATCAGCTCCTATCCTTGCAGCGCCGGAACCTCAGGAACCGATGTTGCTTTATATTGCTGCAACAAATAAGGTCGTTAGTATCGTCATGGTGGTGGAGAGACCAGAGGGAAATCAGGAACACCTGGTGCAGCGTCCGACTTAGTTTGTCAGCGAGGTCCTGACAGAATTAAAACAGCAATATCCGCACTATCAAAAGTTGGCTTACGGTGTTTTCCTAGCATCTCGTAAGTTACGACACTATTTTTAGGAGCATCCAATTACCGTGGTGAGCAAAGCTCCCATGAGAGATATAATCAACAACAGTGACGCCACAGGACGCGTCGCCAAATGGGGCATAGAGCTCTTAGCTTTCGATATTGAGTACAAACCTCGGCAGCAATAAAATCCCAGATCCTTGCTGACTTTGTCGCTGATTGGACAGAGACGAAGGAGAATATGATACTTCCTGAGTCGGAATATTGGACCCTCTTTTTCGATGGGTCTAAGGCTCGAGGGGGCTCGGGGGATGGCGTGGTGCTCAAATCACCCCAAGGAGATAAACTTTTATACGTGTTGCGGATCCACTTCACAGCGACAAACAATATTGCCGAGTATGAAGCACTACTGCATGGAATCCGGATTTCCAAGGATATTGGCATCCAACGTTTGATGTGTTACGGAGATTTGGATCTTGTTGCTCGGCAAGTCTCGGATATTTGTAATGCAAATAAGCATATGGCAGCATATAAAGCTGCCGTGGATGACTTATCTAAATTGTTCGAAGGGTTTGAAGTTCAACACATCCCTCGAACAGAAAATGAGGAAGCAGATGCACTATCTCGAATAGGCTCTACGCGGAAAGAGGTCCTGGATGGCGCATTTTTAGAGCACCTCAAAGTCCCCTCGATAAAGGGAGTAGATGAGGAATATCCGACCAAATCCGACTCACCTTTAATAGCAGTTCTGGCTGTAATTCCCAGCTGGACTCAACCCTACCTCGATTACTTGGTAGATGGCAAATTACCCGAAGATGAGGTCCTGAGCCGGCAGATTATTCGACGAGCAAAAGCCTACACTATTGTTAAAGGCGAGCTCCATAAATGGAGTGTTTCTGGGGGTTTTTAGCGTTGTGTATCTCCGGAAGAGGGAGTGGAAATCTTAAGGGAAATCCACGAAGGCGAGTTTGGTCACCACGCTGCAGTCAAATCTTTAGTGGCAAAAGCTTTTCGACACGGATTTTTCTGGCTTACAGCTCAGGCAGATGCCGAACGATTAGTCAAGACGTGCAAAGGCTGCCCAAAGTACGCCAAGCAAGCTTATGTTCCGGCTAATCAGCTGCGAACAATACCTATAACATGGCCTTTTGCGGTCTGGGGGCTTGATATGGTAGGACCTTTTAAACGAGCTCCAAGTGGATTTACTCACCTCTTAGTGATGGTGGATAAATTCACCAAATGGATTGAGGCTAAACCTGTCACAAGTTGTGATGGAGCAACAGCCAAAAGATTTGTCGAGGATGTTATAATCCGGTATGGTTATCCGCATAGCATTATCACGGACAATGGGAGTAACTTTTCCATGGGAGAATTGGCTGAATTCTGCAACGAGTAAAATATCCGACTTGACATTGCGTCAGTCGCACATCCACAGGCTAACGGACAAGTCGAAAGAGCAAATGGTTTAATCCTACAAGGGCTAAAACCAAGACTCAAAGCACCACTACGACATGCTGCGGGGGCTTTGGCAGAAGAACTACCCTCTGTAATTTGGAGTTTACGAACAACTCCAAATAGGTCAACAGGATACACACCTTTCTTCTTGGTCTATGGCGCAGAAGCAGTTCTTCCTAGTGATTTGATTCACACTTCTCCTAGAGTGGCCGCGTATATTGAAGAGGATGCCGAGATTTCTCGACAAAATGATCTCGACTTAGTCGAAGAAGTTCGCATCGTTGCTGAAATGAGATCTACAGCCTACCAGCAGAAGTTACGCAAGTATCATAGCCAGAGAGTCCAAAATAGATCTTTCAATAAAGGTGATTTGGTTCTCTGGCTTGTGCAACAAAGAAAGCACAAACTTTCCCCAGTATGGGAAGGTCCCTTTTTAGTTAGTCGAGTATTGCACAATGGATCGTACTACTTAACTGACATGAGGCCAGTCAAAGAAAGACCTGCTACTAAGAAGAGAAAGAGAGCTGGAGGTAGTACAAATCCGGATGAGTTAGACAGACCGTGGAATATTGCTCAGCTACGTCCCTTTTATTCTTAGTTTATCCTTCTTTGTAATCATACATATGTACATGTTCTGTGAGAAATAAAAGTTTTGGTTCCCTCAAGTTTTTTCTGAGAAGTTCTTAAACCATCTTATTTCCGAATGATCATGTCATAGTCGAAAATCCCAGAATGCTTGAAAGTACTTTATGCTCATGTTTGTTCTGGTCTAGATTTCCGATTCTGAAACTGCTACCTTCGGGTATAAAACTCTAAAATTTCTAGTCTTTACTTTGGTTATTTGTCTGATTGCTGGATGCGGGCATTTTCCGAGTAGTGAATTGTTGGTACCGGAAGCCGGCTTTGTTTCCGAGTTTAAACTGGTTTAGCAATTGAGCTCGTTGCTCAGCAAAGTTTTTGGCGGAAGGTTTAGCCGTCTCACGAAAGGGACGAGGCGGAAAGCCAGATAAACGATAAGTAGAGATGAAAAAATACAAGTGCTTATATAAAAAATTTCAGGCACACAAAAAAAATCTCAAAGCCGAAAAGTGTTGAATAGATCAAAAGCTTAGCACTAGCAAAAGTTAAAGTATTACATATTTACAAATACATCATATTGTTATGGAATAATACATAAATTTCTGGTCTATGATGTAGGAGGAGATGAAGGATCTGCCGGCTCGCTGGTCACTCCGCCTTGATATCGTTCCGAGATGTCCGCATCCGAGATGGTGCGTTCATCGTCGGAAACTTCTTCGGTTTCTTTGGCAGGAGGAGGCGGAGTATCCACGCGGGTGAAGAAGGGGATCTCATAGCTGGTCAGATCAGCCACGTGACACCCGTATCCGGCACAGTTCATGATGGCTTGAAGGTCCTGCTCCTGGCCGTCTTCGTCTACCTTGCAGTACCCTCTGGTCACATGCCATATCTCCATGTTTCCATGGTGGCTCATGACCATGGTGAGAGCGTTCTGCGCAGCAGTCCATGCATAGGACATGTTCCAGTCCCGAACAAGCTACGACATCTCCTTGGCCCTGTCCCGCACCTCAAAATCCGACATGCTTGGCATGTCCGGAATCCTGAGAGACTCGCCAATGTCCTCAAGGGACTGGCAGTAGTCATGAAGAAGATCACCAACTTGGGTAAGCCGGTGGGTGCGGGGCTCGGACGAGGAAGAGTCCGTTAAGTTCAGAGGACCTATACATCAAAATAAAGTTAAGAAAAAACGACATTGATAGAAGTCGAAGAAAAAGATAAGTCAGAGAGGTGGAACGTACCAAAAATGACGTCGTCAATCTTGGTCTTTTCCTCCCGGAGACTCTGGAGTTCAGCCTGGGGCGCCTGGGATATGTCCTTCTCTCTGCCAAGCTCATTCTTGAGGTCTGAGATTATTTTATCTTGAGCAGCGATCTTGCGATCACGCTCTTCAGTGGCCATGGAGGAGGATTCAAGGACTTGAGCTATGCTCCTTTCATGATCCGCCTTGAGCTTATCCAGCTCTTGGCGAAGTCCCTTGTTCTCCACCACCAGGGTCTTGAGGTTCTCGGCCTCTTCAATCATAGCGATGGATTGTTTCACCAGCGCTGTAAGTCAAAAAAGAACAACAGTTCAGAAAAATTCGACAATGAAAAAAGCAAAGACAAGGTTTGAATCTCGGAATGTTTACCTTCGGCTTCATCCTTGGCTACTTTGAGCTCAGCATTTTTAAGCCGGAGAGCTTTGATCTCTCTCCGCTTATCACAGACATTGGTCAGTAATTCCTGGTTATAGGAACATACTTTCTGTAAGTCAGAATACCCAAAGTCGAGCTACTTAAGACTCGGGCTAATATTTTTGCTAAATATCATACGAGCCTTGAAACTACACTAGTTCGTTCTTTGGCATCCTAATGAAGCATAAACTCAGATTCTATATCCTACTTCATGCTTGGGGGCTAGAGGATATGATATAACATAATGGAAAAAACAAGAGTTGGAATTCCAACTTACATATTGCTCGCGGGTGAGTTTATCTAAACCCGTGTTCACTTTAGTGGCTACCTTCTCGGTAAGAGTAAGAGGGATCACTAGGGCTGTTGGAAGCTCGCTAGTCCTAATCCTCTCGTCGCAAAGGCGGACTTGAGTGAGAAGGTCAGAGAACTTGACGTCCTCTGCTTCTTGCGCTTGCTCCTCGGGGGATAAATGGCTTTTATCTAGGACTTGCCTGGCTAGCCGCTGGATCTCCTCTGCGGATTTCCGAGACAGGCCAAACTTGGCAAGTCCCAGATTGCTGAGGAGGTTTTCGGCGAAGACTTCAGCCGAGGGATCATTACCCGAAGAGGGTTCACCCTTATCTTGGTGGCGCACCACGGTGGCGTCGGTTTGCGACAAGGATCATAGCTCCGTTTGAGGAGTCAGATCTTCTGCAACCACCGGAGAAGGAGTGATCGCCGGAGTTGCGGAAGGTTGAGGGGCCGGAGTCGGAGGAGCCACGGCAGGGGAAGCTATGGTAAGCTTCGTCTGACGCAAGGGCTTCTAAGAAATCCCTTTCCCCTTGCCCTTGATGATCGATTTTGCTCTGAGAAGATAACAAAGTCGGAGACGTTACATCTCGGAAAGAAATTTGAGTAAAGTACAAAGGCGGAAAAGTTGTGACTGAAAGGATACCTCTTCATGACAGGCACCTCCTTTGTGCCAATAGCCACTGTCGGAGCTTTGCGCTTCTTGAGCACAAGGTCTGGCAATGGGACTACTTCTGTCTCCTGAGAAAACTCAGGAGGGTATCCTTCGAGCGGAGCAAGTTCCGACTCGGGGAGGTCAGCAAGCTGAAAACAAGAAAACATATCAGTATTGCAGTATAACTCGAAGATTGAAACACATAAAAGATGTGATGATGGAAGCTTACCGGCACCATGGGGTTTTCCGCCGTGTGCATGTCCAGAGAAACCTCCGGAATCCTCCTTTCGATCCGCTCCTTGATCAGCCACTTGATTTGGCTTATGTAGCCTTGAGTGGTGTAGGCTTTGGAGCTGATGCGGAGGGAGTCGGTTGGAGACGACGTGATGGAGTGCATCAGTCGGGTTCCGTGGTACTGAAGTGGCTGGATCCGACGTGAGATCCAGCACTGGACCAAGTCGGGTCCCTTCAGACCATTGTGCTTAATCAAATATTCAATCTGCCTCTTAGCAAGGATCAGATCATCGGTGAGAGCCGGAGCAGCCTCGTCCCAGGAAGGCTGGGCCGTGGCGGCTCCGTCGACAAAAGTCGGCAAAGCAGTAGCTTTCTTGGGAGCGAATATCCTATGATAGAAAAATGTGGCTGGCCATTGTTTGACCGAGTCAGTGGCTGAAATTTTGGGATATGCCCGGTCACGTCTAAGAGAAAAGCTAATAGTGCCGGTGATATAAGGAACACCGGCAGTGATGGAATTCCTCCGGACATGGAAATAATATCGGAAGAGAAGCAAACTCGGCCTAATGCCGAGAAAGCCCTCGCAAAGCATAGCATACGCACTTATTTCTAAAAGTGAGTTGGGAGGAAGATTGTGGAGTTGAACTCCGTAATGATCTATCACCTTGGAGAAGAACTCCGAGGGAGGAAAAGACAGACCTCGGTCAAGATGGGTGCCGAAGTGGACCCGCTCGCCGTCGCGCGGGTTGGGGATGGTTTCACCAGAGCCGCTCCGCCAGTCGCCGGCGACGAGAAGCCCCTCCTTCTCCACGTTCTTCAAGCCTGCTTCGTCAAGGGCGCAGGGGATCCAGATTCCCCGGTAGCTCTCTTTCTCTGCTGCTGCTTCCGCCTTCCCCGCCGCCGCTACTGCCGCCAAACCGGAGGAAGAAGATGATGAAGCCATTTCTCTGGTGAGAAGATGACCTTAAAGGGGCGGCGCTGGGAGCTCTATGGGGGGAGGACGAGGAGGCTCTGTGCGTGCAGGAAGATTGGGAAGGAAGGAAACGGCAAAGGACTGGTGGAAAGGAGAAGAAGAAATCCAAACCCCTTATATCCACCTAACTGTGCCAAGATTCGTGCAAATGCTACAGTGCAACCGCCACGTGTCGTGGAAGGAACTAGGAAGGACCCACGCGATGATTGTGTCACCTCGATCTCCACGCACGCATTGAAACGTTGCCTCGGTTCCGCGAACCGCAGACCCTGTGATCGTCTTGTGGCAGCCGGTGACATGACTTGACCATGCTTGTGTCAGGTGGCGTTAGAGACCAAGTTCCGGCTTAGTTTAAAATCGAGCTAGAAAATCTGAGTAACCTATTGATAGGTCCGACTTATTTTTAAGACCCGGATCGTATTTTTTGTTGTGAAGTTTCAGGAACCCTTCAAGATTCTGCAAGCCGAAGATCAAGCTAGACGATGATAAATCCGACTTTGGATCTTGGAGGCCTCCGGGGGCTGCTGTTGGGGATATACTTTCTGGGTATCCTCACAGTTCCTCACTAACCAGGGTGGCCCACTTCGGGTTAGAGCTTTGGTTCACGGGCGGCCCAGTCAAGGAGAGAAGACGGAGTCCAATCCGGCTACGGGAAGGCCTAGAAGACTTACCGACTTAGGCCTATAATGTTACTTGTAGTTCAAGATGTACTCTGTAACCGACTCTTAGACGTAGCCGGATAGATCGCTCCTGTAAACCCTAGGCCGGATATCTATATAAGCCGGCCTAGGGAGAGCCTTTAGGGCACCCAATACTTTAGACCCTCAACTCGCACAGGCGAAACCCTTGTAACCCATATTCTGGCTCTGCCGTATTACTGGATTGCTAGCAGGAGTAGGATCCGTCCAAAGCCGGCGGATTCGAACCTGGGTAAACTTGTGTGCTCACCGTCTCGGAATACCGTACGTCTCACACCCCTCTCTTCCGCACGCCTCGAGGACCCCCTCATGGCGTACTTGTCCTCAATCCGACGACACGTATAGCTCCGGCTGTATAGTTGGCGCCGCCTCCACCTCGTGAAATAGTTTCACACCGTGCAATTGGTTCAAGGAGACGACATACAGAACACCCAGAAATCGCAGAAACCTCACCTCCGGAAGGCATCTGGAGGGGGAACTCATCTACAAGGGATCCATCTTCGCCCTGCGCATATCCGGGAGGCTAAGGCATCGATCTTCATCATCCACCGCTGCATCACCACCATCTCCATCCATCCCATCTACATCTTGTCTAGATCTTGTTGTAATTCCTATACTCGTTGTGGATTTATACAAGTACTATTCATCTATGATTGTTTCCATTATCATTG
Organism: Avena insularis; assembly: GCA_023614405.1. Lineage (NCBI taxonomy): Eukaryota > Viridiplantae > Streptophyta > Magnoliopsida > Poales > Poaceae > Avena > Avena insularis. The sequence continues at coordinate 254,687,047 of CM042690.1, read as the reverse complement.
CCATGATGTTGATTTCCTCCATGTCTGAGTAGATCATTAGTTCTTGGGGAGATGGAGAAACCCTAGTATGAGATCGAAATAAGATAAAGTCTATTATGATATTCATCCCTGTCACCATGTGTTAGATTCTCTACATCTTGATGTTGAGAGAAGTCGACCTCTCAATATTTGCCTCTTGTGGGGACTTGATGGAGGGAACTACTTGTTGGTAGACGGAGGCGCGCTAGCACTTATAGTGACTATAAAGTTGTTGGCACCCCTTATATATCAACTTGGGAAACCGAGGAAACTCACGAAACACTATCCATGTCATGGGATATGTCCTACGGAATTACGTCCCTTAATAGCACAGTAATTCGATTGATGTCGATTGTTGACTATTGTGGTTATGAGGATGATGTGAGCAGCGATTGTGCCTATTCGTCCAAATACAGAGTTCCTCCCACACATACATAGTTGAGAATGTTCATGATGATAATCTTTATCTTAAATCTTTACAATACTAGTGGCGTATTCGCTACTCCCTAAGAATGCCTTTTCCCTACTGCAGTTCGAATTTCTCTTACATACGCAATACTTACTTTCTATATTAAGTTATTTTACTTTACTTTATTATTGCTCTTATACCCAAAACTCAAAAATACCTTTTTACACAATACTCGCATTTTATCTTGTTACTTAGAACTTTATCTAGCATTTCTATCGTAATATTTGTTTCAAGAACTATTAGTCTTTAGACTCCTGCTCCCTATGGGATCGATATCTTTATTTCGAAACTAGTTACAAACGATCTGTGCACTTGCAATCATCACACCAGCACCCACTCCTTTGGTTCTTTTGGATTCGTCAAAGTACATGGTACACGCACTCGACAAATCTGGGGACCTGCGCTTTGCAGTTCCATCCACTCCATGAGGAAGTCAGGGAGAATCTGAGACTTTATTGTGTTTCTCTTCTCGTACGTGATGTCTTGAGGGGATAACTCGATACCCTAGAGAGAGGCACGCCCCGTAGCTTCGGGGTTGTTGAGGATGTTGGAGAGAGGAGCCTCATCGACCACCACTATCGAATGCTCTGAAAAGTAGTGCTACAATTTTTGCACTATCATGAAGACATCGTATGAAAGCTTCTGATAATGTGGGTACCTTTGTTTAACAGAGATAGTACCTCACTGAGGTAGTAGACCGGTTGTTGAACACTATGGGTTTTCCCTTCTTCGGGTCATTCGACGACCAGTACTGTGCTAACCACCTGGTTGGTGGCGGCAGTGTACAACAATAGTGTTTCCTTTTCCTTGGGTTGACACCAGGACATGCGATGTCAAGAGTCTTTTCTTCAGGTTCTCAAAGATTCGTTGGGATTCATCGGTCCACTCAGAGGTGTCTGATTTCTTTAGCACTGTGTAGAATGGTAGTGCTTTTCTCCCAGCCGAGCGATGAATCGGCTTAGTGTCACCAAGCGGCCAGCTAGCTACTAGACGCCTTGTAGAGTCATTGATTTTGCCTCGTTAGGATCACCTGTATTTTCTTGGGGTTTGCTTTGATTCCCCTGGCCAATACGAGTTAGCCGAGGAGTTGCCTAGCAGGGACTCCAAAGTAGCACTTTGTCATATTGAACTTGATGTAGTACTTGTAGAGATTATCGAATTTTTACCAAAAATCATCAATAGAGGTTGATTCTTGCCTTGTTGTGATTACGATTTTGTCGATGTATACTTGGACATTTCTACCGATTTGGTTGAGGAAATTTTGCATCATCCGCTGGTACGTGGCACCCGTGTTCTTCAGCCCAAAGTGCATTGTGGTGTAGCAGAATACACTGTAAGGTGTGATAAATGATGTCTTGTCTTGGTCTTTGACTTTCGTACGGATTTAGTGGTACCCAAAATACGCACCAAGAAGGAAATACGCTCACACCCCGCAGTTGGATCAATGATTTGATCGATTCACGAAAGGGAGAAGTGATCCTTTGGACAATGCTTGTTCGACGTGGTGAAGTCAATGCACATGCAGAGTTCAATTGTATTTTTCTTTGGGACACACACTAGGTTAGCGACCACGTTGCCTTCTTATCCTCTTTTATTAATTTGGTATTGAGTAGGCGATGGATCTCCTTTCCAATGGCCTTGTGTATTGGCTCCCCAAAGCGGCAAAGCGATTGCTTAACTGGTCTTGCGTCAGGATATACATTGAGTGCTTGCTTAGTGAGTTCCTTGGGGATTCCTGGCGTGTCCGCTGGGACCCATGCAAAAATTTCCCAGCGCTCACGGAGGAACTCGACGAGTGTGCTTTCCTATGCGGGACTGAGTTTAGTGGCCACATAGGCCATTTACTTCAGGTCTGTAGGATGAATATGGACCTCCTTTGTGTCCTTTGCGGAGTCGAAGGATTGGTCGAGTATGGACCTTGTTGCTTCTACTAAAGCATTATCGTTAGCCGAGATCATGAGCTAGGCAAACTCTATTTCCATTCGAAAGGATTCAGAGATCTTGTTGAACTTGTGGTCATAGTTATTTGAGCGAGCAAAAATTCCCCTCACTGTTATGATTCTGTTAGGTGCCGGCATCTTCATCATGAGGTGTGCATAGTGCGGTACCTCCATGAACCGTGCATATTTTGGTCACCCCGGGATTGCTTTGGTACTGTGATGGCCAGTACATAACCTCGAACTCGATTTTTTCGCACCTAAAGTTTTCTCAGGTCCCGAAGACAACATTAAGGTAGATCTTTCCTAAGGGGACTTTAGCTTTGCCCGGGACGATGCCATGGAAGGAGGTCTTCGTTGGAGCTAGATTGGTTAGAGAGCAGTTCATTACACACAGCGTCTTGGCGTAGATGAGGTTGATGCTGCTTCCTTCGTCCATGAAGACTTTGCTCATGTCGAACCCACCAATTTGGGCCTCAACTATTAGTGTCGAATGACCCGTTCGTGGGACCCGAAGGGGGTAATCAGCTCTATTGAAGGTAATATCCTGATTAGACCAGTGAAGGTACTCGGGTGTTGGCGCTGGCGTCCTTACTACCATATTGACTTGTCGAGTGATCAACTTTTGTGTTCTGTTGGACGGGTGCCCTTTCTGGATCATGTGCATTGCTCCCCTAGATCTCGTTTACTCATCGTTCTAGTTTCTGTTTGCCTCGGGTTGCTGCTGAATTTCCATGGCTACCAGGGGTGCCCCTGGTGGCGCTGGTGGTGCGTTGAGTGCCAATGCCCCGGGTGCGGTGTTGTATCCCTGGTTTGTTGCCTCGGCCACCTTTCTACTATAGGCTCGTTGAAGCCTGAAAAAGGTGCGAAAATCCTTCATGAGGTGATTTGACCATCTTCTTCCTTACGAGTCAACATAATAATGCGTGTGGCATGGTCCGTCGAACATTTGCACAGTTGACATCAAGGCGTCTCTAGGTGGTCTTGGCTGGTACTATTGGGTTGTCCCGCTTGGTCCAGCTTCATCTCGGTTGCCTCGATAGCATCCACTATGATTATCGCTCATGCAGTTGTACTAATTAACATAACCAGCCGTGACGTGGCTTGGCCCGCCATAACCATCACAGTTGCATCGCCTCCTATTGTCGGTGTTACGCTTCTCACAGTCTTCTTCAGGTGAGCTCCCCTGTTTATTGTTTACTACATCTGCACCATCGGCCCACCGATTTTCCATGTCCATCAACTTGGAGATGGTCCTTGGTTTCACTCGACTCAGCTCCTCTATGAATTATTTTCGACGCATGCCGTCATTGAAGGAATTGATTGCCCTCTTGTCGGAGGTACTCTTGGCTGAGTTCTTGATGATGTTCCACCATTGTATGAATGCGCGTATTGGTTCTCCTGATTTCTTCTTGCACGCCTGCAGCTCCTCGATAAATGTGGGTCGCTTGAATGTGGACTTGAAGTTTCGAATAAACTTTTCCTCCAGGTCGCCCCAACTACTCATGGATTCTTTGGGTAGCTGCCGGAGCCAAGAATGTGCAGCACCGCTTAAGTGCAACTATAGGCTTTGCATGGCGGTGGCTTTCGATCCACCTAGGAGTTTCATAGTTTGCAAATAATTGGCTAGCCATGCTTCTGGCTCTTGAAGGCCATCGTACTTTTGGCGATAGTGTGGGTACAGGCGTTTTACGAACCCGGTGGGTAAATCAACTTGCGCCACATGGTTCACGGTCATCGTTGCTCTCATCGTCCGAGTACCTTCTAGTGTTGCACCCCTCCTAAGATTTGTCAATTTTGCGTTGCATGATGTCGTTCCTGGTGTTGTAACCACGCGAGGACTGCAGCGTATGTTGCATGGTGAGCTGCATCTTCGGGTTTCTGCTACCGGCCGAGAGCTGTTGTGACGGTGTGGAGATCTATTGGACTGTGGGATGATCCCTTGGCCCCCTTGTGTGAGTGATGCTCCAACCATGCCGAGACCCATGCGGGCAGAGCGGTGGATAACAGCCCGCAGATTGTTGTCAGCTGGCTAGGTTACGACGAGATACGTCTGTGCCACGATGATTGATGCCTAAGGTGTTTTGGCTATAATGTGGCCAGCTGCATCCACTAACATGAACGATAGGTCCAGATCTCGGGTCAACTCACGCCTTTTGCCTTTGGGTATGTGCTGCAGCTGAGAGCCACCCCTTCCTAGTTGCGATCATCCCGCGATGCTCCCGGAGTTGTAGGTGGAGCTAAGCTGCATCCGTCGTATGCTTGATTCATCGGCTCTCTTTTTCTGCTCCTCCAGGTCTCTCTTCAACTTGATCAGTTCCCTCTTCTGCTTGTGGAGGAGGTATTGGTAGGCCATTGATGGCTGTGATATACAACACTTTTTAGCAATATAAATTGTGTCATTTGCTTATCATATCATGCTCCATCTAACTATTGCTATGTCTGATATGCATGATTACTTGTTTTTATTAAATTCAATATGAGCTTTGGACATTTAGTAGTTTAGGTACAATTTTATCCCTCTTCCTTGTCTTTGACATGTGTGTAGATGTTGATGATGATTATGGACAAAACAAAGGCAAAAGGAACAAAGAGAGCATAATATGAAGGAGCTACAGGGACCAGACTTAGCCATTTGAGGTGTTGGAAAAGTGAATTTTTTCAACTTCTCAAAATAAATATCCAAGACAACAGGGTTGTAGCCCTTCACGATACAAACTCAACGAGCCCAAGAATACCCAAAACGGAGTTCGTATGGAGAAATTGCGGCCAAAATACTAAAGCATACACACGGTTTAACGAGCAACTATACGACCGAAGCAATAATTCTGGTCGTATAGTTGCACCCGTATAGTTGTAAAAAGGGTCAGAAACAACGACATTTCACCCTAGAAAAGCTCCAGAATCCTCCCTAAGTCATATGAAAGTATTGGGGGAACCCTAGGGCACCTCCAAGGCCTATATAAAGAAGAGAGGACCCAAGGAAGCCACAATACACCATATACAAGATCTAGATCCTATCTACAGCCTCCACGGCGGCGGCAGGCGCCCTACCATTGTTCTGCCTGCATAGCCTCTACAACTCCACCAAGATCCAGATCTCCATCAACATCATCAAGCCATCCAAGCAAGAAGAGGAGGAGAAGGAGGACGCCACCATCACCATGCCGACGCCACCATCACCGCGCCGTCATCACCATCTCCATCGCCTCTACTCCTTCATCCTTCCCCATCATGTGATCTTCGTGATGGGTTGTAACATGGCTTGAACCCCCTTTTATTAATGTTATGATGATTTGAGTAATTGAAGTGTGGTGTGTTCTTGTTAATTTATATGTTTGTACTTTCTCTTTACATTGTTCTATTCATGATATTATTCTAGTGATTGGAGACGTCCAATCCATTGTTGAGGAATTTACTAGGGATTCACGGAGTGTCACAAAACTTATCATTAGTCTCTACTCATCCATGGACCTGACAAGTCCATGGGTAGAACTAATAGGCTATTTGCTATAAGTGATTTGCGGAGGCAATAGCAGCTTAGGATGCACCGCCCATTAAGATTTAATTTCCTCAAGGTCACTCATGATATAGATAGATATAGTGTTGCAAATTGCTTGAACCCAAAGTGACATACGAGATATCTTGTGACTAGCACTTGCTTAGGAGTACAGTTGTCCATAGAACTTAATGCCTTTGCTCTGGTTTACCTTGATTGGTTTTGTTACCTTAATACACTATTCTCTTACGAGATGACCCATGTCCGAAGAGGGTGTGGACACTACTAGGAAAACAGCTATAGGTAGACACGATATTCTGTGGCGCATATGCAAAACCATGCGCCACAGATAAGTATCAATGGCGCACTAGGGAAAATGCACCACAGAAACTAAATATAGGTGGAATGTATCAAGGATGGCAAACACGTGTTCAAGCATGTGCTCGAGTTCCCCAGCGTCAAGCAGCCTATTACTGGTAGCGCCAAGGAGGCCTTCTACGTCCTCCATCACCTTAAAGGCTATGTTCAAGATTGCCACAACCTAACGCTGCCATCTAGTCTCCGAGGATGGGCCGAAACTTTGGCGCGAAGCGACGATGATGATCTTAGAGAAGACTTCCATCGCATTCAGGTGAACTTGTCACAAATCATCATTGAAGATGTCAACTCAAGGGGGGGGCTACAAAAAGCCAGAGGGTTGAGTAAGAGGGAGATCGAAGAACGCCTCCGTAAGCAGGGTGACACAAGGACGTGGATGACGAAAGAGGGCTATCAACCGTTCCTGAAGTTGAGCGAGAAGAAGAAGTCTTCATGATCGATGTGTGCCTAGCATGATCAAGTGTGTGTATATTCGCGATGGACGCCTGCTATAGTGTGTGTGTGATGACCCACAAGTATAGGGGGTGTATCGCAGTATTTTCGAGGGAAGTGAAACCCAATTTATTGATTCGACACAAGGGGAGCCAAAGAATATTTATTAGCCTTAACAACTGAGTTGTCAATTCAGCTGCACCTGGAAACAATCTTGCTCACAGCAGTTTATCAGTAGCAACAGTTTTGTAGTAGGAATAGCAAAGTAACAGCAGTAGCAAAACAAAGACAGTAGTAACAAAAGCAGTAAACAGTGGGATTCGAGTGCGGTAGGCATAGGGATGGATGAACGGGCGTTGCATGGACAAGACAATTCACATAGCAAACAGAACATAGGGCAATTGTAGATAAATAAGATAAAGCATCCAAGTACTAGACAATCCTAGGCATGTGTTCCATATATAGTCATACGTGCTCGCATTGAGAACTTGCATAACATCTTTTGTCCTGCTAGCCCGTTTGCAGCGGGGCCTCTAGGGAACTACTGGCAATTAAGGTGCTCCTTTTAATAGAGCACCAGAGCAAAGCATTAACACTCCATGAACACATGTGATCCTCACATCAAAGCCTTTCCCTTCCGGTTATCTCGATTTCTGTCACTTCGGGGCCATAGGTTCCGGACAACAACGTGTGTATACAACTAGCAGATAAGACCCAAAACAATACTATCATAATGAACCAATAATACGTTCAGATCTGAAATCATGGCACTCGGGCCCTAGTGACAAGCATTAAGCACAACAAGTCGCAACAAAGTCATAAAGCACTAATAAGAGATACTAGGCACTATGCCCTAACAATCTGATGCCATTACATGAACGATCTCATCCAATCCCTACCATCCCCATAGCCTACAACGGGGGATTACTCACTCATAGATGGAGGAAACATGGATGGTCGATGAAGGTGATGGTGGAGATCGATGGAGATGGCTCCGGGGGCACTTCCCCATCCCGGCAGGGTGCCGGAACAGAGACTTTCTGTCCCCCAAATCTCCCCTTCGGTGGTGGCGGCGCAGCGGAACTTTTTGTGGAAAAATGTCGAACCCCCTGAAGTTTTTAGGTCAGAAGGCTTCTTATAGGCGAAGAGGGAGACCGAGGGGGTGCCTGGGGCCACCACACCAGGCCCTAGCATGACTAGGCCTAGCCCGCGCCTGGGGGGGTGTGGCCAGCCCCTGGCCCTCCTCCGTCTCGTATTCTGGCTCCGTGAGTCTTCTGGAAAAATAGGCGCTTTGGCTTTTGTCCCGTACAATTCCGAGAATATTCATTTTTTGACTTTCCTGGAACCAAAAACAGCAGAAAACAGGCAGCAGGCACTGTGGCTCTTGTTAATAGGTTAGTCCAAGAAATCATATGAAAAGTATTCCAAAGTGTGGACAAAACACAAGAAAGTGGATAAAACCAAGCATGGAGCATCAAAAATTATAGATACATTTGCAATGTATCAACATCCCAAGCTTAAGTCCTGCTCGTCCTCGAGTAGGTAAGTGATAAAAATAAAGAATAATTTTTGAGGTGACATGCACCATCAAAGACTTGACCAAAGTATTTGTAAACATTCAAAGCTGGGATCATAGTACTTCAAGCATAACATGATAGACAAGGTTCTAGCAATAAGACAAAGAAACTAAGATGCAACATGAAAAGGCACAAACAAAAGATTCATGAATAACAATGCTTTGTAAGACGTTTGTTTGTTTCACATAAAGAAAACATAGCATGGTGGCATTTAGCTTGTCCCTCAATAGAGTAGCAAATATAAATGCATAGGACACCTTCAAAGTTCATAAGAGTGACTAGATACAATAGTTTAAAACAAGAAATATCAAGTTATGCATCAATCAACTAGTCTTGGGACAATGCACATAGAACTAAGAATGGCCACTATGCTCTCAAAGTAGGTGCATAAAGATAGAAGGTGGAGACTCAATATAATGGTGGAAGAAAGCCCTTTTGTAAAAGGAAGTAGGGATTCAACTCTCATAAAGAGCTTCCAAAAATTATGGTACTTATAGCTTCCAGCTCTCATTGCCCCTATCATAAGCATCTTTAAGGTGATTAAGGTTAAAGTGACACAACTAAGAGGATATGCTTGACAAGTTATAAACCAAAATCTCATGCCCCTTACTTACGAAGACCGATCCTCATGCTACTCAACTTCAGTCACGAGTAAGCTCTTGTCATTGTAAGTATATGTGTATCATTAAGAACCGCCAACGGGGTACCTCTTGCACATGATACGTGAGCTTTCCCATAATCAAAATGACAAGGCAAGCAGACAATGAGCATCTCAGCGATCTTTTTATTTGCTATTTTCATAGGTTTTTATTGAGGATGCTTCATAGAGTGCTCATTATGGTGATGCTGCAAGTTTCCACCATGATTAGGCATGGCTTAGGCTAGCGGCCCAGGCGTTTCTCTAACACACATACAAACTCCATGATCTTACAAGTTCCACTTTTATTTCACACCGCCGGGATCCGTAAGCAAAAGAACATGATATCAACGGGGTACAAAGTACAAGTGCAATGTTGAAAGCGTTCCCAATGAAACATGGTTCTGCTAATTTCAACTTATAAAGCGCAAGCATTTACGCAACAAAGAAGGACCCAATGGTTCAAGTTTATTAGAGGCAAAAAATAAAGTGTGCCATCAAGTTCATGAGAGCTTTAATCACTAGTTTTCTCATAACAAGAGGAAGGTAAACAAAATCATGAATATACTTGGAATAGCATAAGCTAGTAGGTAGGTATGGTGGACTCTTCGGAATAACTTGGTTTAGGGAGTTGGATGCATGAGTGGAACTCATACTTTGTTGTGGAGGCTAGCAAAAGACTGGGAGCGACAAACTAAGAGAGCAAAATGGCCATAATCATGCAGAGCGACAAAACATCATTGATCAAAGCATAAAGTGATACTACAAGTTGAAAACTAAAGGATCATAAAGGCTATGGTGACTTGGAATAGTCATAACATGGTGTGAGCATGTGCCAAGTCAACCCAAATAAAGCATCAAAGGAGAATACCACTATACTATGCTTTAATATGCTAAAACAACACATGGTTCATCCAAGGCACATTAAGCAATCTCAATTGTTTATAAGAAGTCATGCTACGGCAAAGAATACTAAGCATAAAGCCAAAACAATATCAAGCATGGCATGACAAAGCAAAGGCCACAGTCAAAAACAAGCTCTCTTTACCACTTAAGCATGAGCTTTCCTACTCTTTTCCAAACCAAACCAAACCAAACCATTTGAACACCAATGTATGAAAGAGGGGGTCCAACCAATTTATTCAGCAAACTAAGAAAACCATGCAAACTAAAAACCAAAAAGAAAAAGAAGACGCTCCAAGAACAACACAACTGTGCATGAAACAATAAAAATGAAGTGGTTGGAAGAAACCTGAGATTTTTATTGATGAAGAAGGGGATGCCTTGGGCATCCCCAAGCTTTGACGCTTGTACTTCTTGGATATTTCTTGGGGTGACACGTGTGGCATCCCCAAGCTTGAGCTTTAGTCCATCCTTCATCTCACTACTCATTCCTTCCATACACCTGAAATTTTTCCTTCATACAAAACTTCACACAATCTTTATTAGCAACATTAGTGCACTTAAGATAAATAAGTCTTAAGGTTCAGTTCTAACACCAAATAAACTTCCATTAGAACACTAGCTACTGTATCACTTCCCTCAAAAATCTCAATTCCCCAAAAGAACTCAAGAAGGAACCAACAAGAAGCAAATGCAGAAAATTGCAGAAATCTGTCAAAACAAACCAGTAGGTAAAGACGAATTTTTTCATAGACCTTCTGTTGCTCAAATCAAAAAGTGTTGAACTAACGGAAGTTAGATAACAACCTGGGGAAGAATCACATACAGCTCAATCCGACATACAGATCTCTCTCACGAATTTTTACGGTGAAGCACAAAAATCTGTTTCGGGACAGCAACTTTCCCAATCATTACTTCTCTCTCATTAGAGGTTACTCTTGGCACAAAAAGCAAATAAAAAGGATAAGGAGAGGTTATTACAGAGGTAATAACTTCAAAGACTCATCTAAAACTCTTGGGTTATCTCCCAACAAGTATTTTTCTTTAAAGCCTTTAAGTTAGGCATAAGCAAAAACTAGGATGGATAGAATAGAAGTAAGCGGAGATAATCATGGTGAAAACATTGCTTTGTTCAATGAAATCCTTTTTTAACAAGGTTGATCAGGTCTTGCTACCAAAACAATTTCATATGAGACAAAACTTTGTATTCCACTAATGATTATGTTACCTCAACCTTGATAGCAATGGTCCCAATCATAATAGTTTCGCATTTTTCTCTTTGTATGGGACAATATATTTCTCCAACTTAAATGCCCTCAACATGTTCAATTGAATTCAAACCATAAGTCCTTTCAATCTTCTTGAGGAAATATACAATGTGTTCATTGAAGGTCACCTTCCCTTGATTACAATTAATAACAACTCCTGCAGTATTTAAAAAATGTCTCCCAAGAATAATAGACATATTATCATCTTCAGGCATAAAAGTTTGAGAGGATGCTCTCATAAGAAATAAGAGTTAAAGTAAAAGAGAGCATCAAGAAGCAAATTCAAAACACATTTAAGTCTAACCCACTTCCTATGCATAGGAATCATGTAAGCAAATAAATTTGCAAAGAACAAAGTGACAGGCATAGGAAGATAAAACAAGAGTAACTTCAAAACTTTCAGCACATAGAGAGGTGTTTCAATACCATGAAAACTCCTACCACCATATTTTCCTCTCTCAAAATAATTTTTAGTAGCCTCATGAATAAACTCAACAATATAACTATCACATAAAGCATGCTTTTCATGATCTACAAGCACTAGAGCCTTATCATAAACATTTTCAAAGGAAACCTCGAGAACATAACATTCATCCTCCTTTAGTAAGCATGGAGGACAATCAAATAATGTAAGGGATAAAGAGTTACTCTCATTAGAAGGTAGGCATGGGTAGCTAATCCATTCTTCCTCCTTTTGTTCATCACTCTCCTCCTCTTTTTCATCTCATGAGATTTCAGGTTCATCAATTTCTTCTTCCATAGGATCCTGCAAGGCATTAGTCTCTTCCATTTGTGGAAAGCATCTATTAAAATATTCAAGGATATAGCTATTTTCATCCTTGTAATTATCAAAGTAAAATTTAAGTATACCATAAAGCTCATATTTGTAAGGTGAATCATCAATATTTTCAAGCAAACTAGCAAGTTCAAAAGCACCCTTCCAAGCAATAAATTCTTCAATTTATTCCGCATCATCAAAGTCATAAATTCCTTTAGCATAGGAAGATATGGTATCATTATAACTATACTCACATTGAAAAGGGAAGTGTTTATACCTCTTTCTGCAACAAGACTCATCACAGCAATAAGTAACATTATAAGTAGAGCACACGTTTCTAGCAATGGTATACAATCTATCAATTTGTTCCCATAAGTGTTTCCCTTTTTGTGACAAGCGGTGTTCCTTATAATAATATTTTTGATCTTCCATGAACCCACCTTGCCAATAAGCTTCGGTTTCAAAGAAACCAACCATTGACAACAAGCATGACAAAGCAAGACAATAACAGACCAACGAAAATAACAACTAGAGTAGGAACTAATTTTGTTTGTATTTTTGAAAAAGAAACAAGCAAACCAGGAGAAAGATAAACTTAGCTTGAACAATAGTGAATCCAAGTGAACTTGATAAATAAAGCTATGATCCTCGGCAACGGCGCCAGAAAATAGTCTTGATGACCCACAAGTATAGGGGGTGTATCGTAGTATTTTCGAGGGAAGTGAAACCCAATTTATTGATTCGACACAAGGGGAGCCAAAGAATATTTATCAGCCTTAACAACTGAGTTGTCAATTCAGCTGCACCTGGAAACAATCTTACTCACAACAGTTTATCAGTAGAAATAGTTTTGTAGTAGGAATAGCAAAATGTGATGTAGCAAAACAAAGATAGTAACAAAAGCGATGCGATTGGGATTCGAGTGCGGTAGGCATAGGGATGGATGAATCGGTGTTGCATGGACAAGACAATTGATATAGCAAACAGAACATAGGGCAATTGCAGATAAATAAGATAAAGCATCCAAGTACTAGACAATCCTAGGCATGTGTTCCATATATAGTCATACGTGCTCGCAATGAGAACTTGCACAACATCTTTTGTCCTGCCAGCCCGTTTGCAGCGGGGCCTCTAGGGAACTACTGGCAATTAAGGTGCTCCTTTTAATAGAGCACCGGAGCAAAGCATTAACACTCCGTGAACACATGTGATCCTCACATCAAAGCCTTTCCCTTCCGGTTATCCCGATTTCTGTCACTTCGGGGCCATAGGTTCCGGACAACAACATGTGTATACAACTTGCAGATAAGACCCAAAACAATACTATCATAATGAACCAATAATACATTCAGATCTGAAATCATGGCACTCAGGCCCTAGTGACAAGCATTAAGCACAACAAGTCACAACAAAGTCATAAAGCACTAATAAGAGATACTAGGCACTATGCCCTAATAATCTGATGCCATTACATGAACGATCTCATCCAATCCCTACCATCCCCATAGCCTACAGCGGGGGATTACTCACTCATAGATCGAGTAAACATGGATGGTCGATGAAGATGATGGTGGAGATCGATGGAGATGGCTCCGGGGGCACTTCCCCATCCCGGTAGGGTGCCGGAACAGAGACTTTCTGTCCCCCGAATCTCCCCTTCGGTGGTGGCGGCGCAACAGAACTTTTTGTGGAAAAACGTCGAACCTCCCGAAGTTTTTAGGTCAGAAGGCTTCTTATAGGCGAAGAGGGAGACCGAGGGGGTGCCTGGGGCCACCACACCAGGCCCTGGCGCAGCCAGGCCTAGCCCGCGCCTGGGGGGGTGTGGCCAGCCCCTGGCCCTCCTCCGTCTCGTATTCTGGCTCCGTGAGTCTTCTGGAAAAATAGGCGCTTTGGCTTTTGTCCCGTCCAATTCCGAGAATATTCATTTTCTGACTTTCCTGGAACCAAAAATAGCAGAAAACAGGCAGCAGGCACTGTGGCTCTTGTTAATAGGTTAGTCCAAGAAATCATATGGAAAGTATTCCAAAGTGTGGACAAAACACAAGAAAGTGGATAAAACCAAGCATGGAACATCAAAAATTATAGATACATTTGGAATGTATTAGTGTGTCATAAACTTTACTATCTTGTGGTCAAAATGGTCGTTGTTGTTAGACTTAAACTATATTGTGGTCGTGTTGTCATTGAACTTATTACTTCTATGATGACCGTGATGCTATCTTTTAGGTTTATGGATCCTTTGTTTTATATTTTGTGAACATATATATATATATATGGATGTGAACCCTTTTTTAATTTTTTTTTCATTGCATGTTTTACTAATAAGCCTTGTCGTCTATAGAGATGGCGATGAGGTGGTATGTTGTGTACATGGGTAGGGTTCCAGGAGTCTACGAGGAGTGGAAGGATTGTCACAAACAAGTGAACAAGTTCAGCGGAAACATCTACAAAGGATATGCGACTAGAGAGGAGGCGGTAGCCAAGTTGAGGAACCACATGTGGAAGAAGAACCGGATGAAGATATTGGTCGTGCTCATGCTCTTTCTCACCATCATCATAGTTGTATTCTATTTGATCCTAGTGTAGGCGGTGACCACTTCATATTTGTAATGTGAGATGATATGAACTTTGTATTCGGCACTTGTGTAAAAATTCGGCACTTGACACTATATATGTATCTCGATCGGGCACTAAGTGTGATGACATTATACTTGTGTTTGTATTATATGTTGATTTTCATCTACTACATGTGCAATGTACTGTTTATATTGATCTGGATAAATACTGTATAAATCCTGTATAAATACCTGATTATACACCAGGAATGTATTTTACTTTGAATACATGTAATATAGTCAGTGGCGCATATAGAAAAGGTATTTGTGGCGCATATACATTCTGTGGTGCATTGGATTTTATGCGCCACTGAACATATTCCTGTGGCGCATATGCAGAAATGCGCCATAGAAGTCTGAGATCTTAGGCGCATATCTATATGCGCCATAGAAAGCAGATATCAATGGCGAGGTAACAGTGACGACACACATATGCGCCACAGAAGATAGATTTACATGCGCCACAGAAGAGGTGTTTCCTAGTAGTGGGACAATTGAGTTGTCTAGTTGCCACTTACCAACGGTGGGAGACGACGGTATATGAGGGACCGCCACAATCATAGTTAAGAGCTATTCCATAAGCACTTATCATGCACACCGGTATACACAACATAACTTGGGAAATCATAGCATTAATATTTCATCTCATTGCATTCACCTCTTTTTAGTTTTACTTTTGTTCTAGTTTTCTTCCAGTTCTAGTAGTAGTTACTACAAAACATCTTAAATTCATTTATCCTAGCAACTTATAGAATAGGATATTTCCAAACCACGATTTGGGTGCGAACGTGGTCGCATTGACAACGCGGCTGCGAGGGTCATTTTCATCGAGCTCCCATCGGGACAAACTATTTAAATATTTGCTACTGCAAGTACTGCAATAACCCTGTTTTGGTACAGGAACTCATTCATCAAATTGGTGGCGTTGTCGGGGAGCAAAGCGTTCGGTTATCTACTCGCACATAGTTTATTTCAGTATGTTGCTATTATCTTATTGCTTTCTTTTATATTGAAAACAATAAAAAAAATACAAAACAAAAAATTATAAAAACTATTGCTACTAATCATTTCTTCCAAGATAAATTTTGTTCAAGAGATAATACAAGCATTGGAGGAGATAAAGTATTCAAGTTCATCAAGCTTGGTTGTTAGACATGAGCTAATAAAGAAATTGGTGGACCAATTTAAAATGCATTCATTATGGTTGCGTGCTAATGATGGATCTTATTGTACAATTTATATAACAAATGACCACCTTAATTTTCAGTGTAAGTGTTCCAACAATCATACTCTAGCAAATTATAATAGAGGTAAATCCTATGCTAGTTTGGAAGTACTAGAATACGTTCTTTTCAAAGGTGCATCTGAAATGGTATTTAGACTAGGAAGTATTGATGTTAAAAGTGAAGCACTTGATGGAGTTTTTAATTTAGTACACCTCATATTCCTCTTTTGCGAAAATAATTTAAGTGGAGAGGAAAAGGAGCACAAGGAGGAAGAACGGATTGATCACCCGCTCACACCTTCGACTCCTACTTTTGATTCTATCATTTCTATTAAAACACTAGTCGATGAAAAGAAGGAACAAAAAGGTGAGGTTGACAAAGAGAGTCACACTACAACTTTTGTTTGTGATGCCTCTGTTGGGGGATACCCCCGGGTAGGGTCACTCCAGGGTATAAGGGCCGAGTTAGCCGAGGTTCGGCAAGGTCAAAGCGGATGCTGGCCGAGTCACCCCAAGGCAGGCCAGATCACGGAGTAACCCGGACCAGAGGGGGGTCGCCTAACGTTGTCTCGTCCGACTTAAGGAGTAAGTCGGAAACGCTTGTCTAACTTATATGCAGGAACAGGTGTGGCTGGATCTACTGTGATCCGGATCCTCGCTTAGCTTCTAGGAGAAGGAAGGAATCTCTCTGGTCAAAAAAGAAGGTCCGGTACGTACTGGATGAGCGAATAAAGCAAGGGCAGGACCACCGGGTCGTGGCCGACAAGGGTGACGACGCTCACGTCGGCTTACGTCGCTAAAGCAAGTGTGACGCGGGGGAAAAGCACCCCTGTCGGGTTACTACTTTGGGAGGGGGCATATTCTTAGGAATATGCCTCCACGTATGCCCTAGGCCAGGACCGAACCACCTCTATATAAGGGGGTTAGGGTTCTGGTAGAGGGGGTTGGAAGAATTCTAGTTGGTTGAGCACTAGTAGATCTAGGGTTCTTGGCCTAGATAGTAGGCAAGAGTAAGAGAGCCCCTTCTTCCTCCTCTCACCAATACAGCTCAAGGAGCACTTGTAATCTTGGAGATATTGCAATACAAACTTCTGTGTAGAGAATCACTCTACTATCCCTCCCTGGATTCCCCTAGCACATATTAGTCCCCACCTTTAGCCTATCCATGGCATCTACCGTGATACCACCACGACAGTTGGCGCCCACCGTGGGGCTAGCGACGCTAGCAGGGGTGAAGATCCGGACGGGAAACTTCATCGGCACCGGCGAGCGCATCGTCTCCGGGCTCGTTCAACGCTTTGGAGCATTGGATTTTGTCAGCGACAACGTTGGTTGCTTCGGCACGCGCCCTCTTCCACGCAACGGCCTCTTCGTCAAGCTCGGTGCGCACAAGGTTTACGTTGCAGTGGACGTCTCGTGCGTTCATCCGTGTCGCGTTGTCGATGCGGGGGAACCACCCCTCACTGTGGCTCGCGGGGCGCGTATCGCTCGCTCCCCGGACCATGCGGAGGTGATGATGACTGCGCCGGGTGCAGGCGCAAGCAAGGATCCGGCACCAGACCCGGAGGTAACACCTAAGGCACCGAGGAAAGGTAGAGGACCTCCACTAGAGAGGCCTGAGAACGTACTGAGGGAAGCTATGGATAGCTTGGCTAACCCGGTAGCAGCGGTGATAGATCCGGCTCAGGCACAGGCCGAACTAGAGGAAACTCGGCAAAAGATATTGGAGGGCACAAAGAAAATAGCCGCGACTCAGCAGTCATTGAACATGACGTTCCGTGAGTATGCAAAGGCAAACAAGGTTGATGCAGTGAGGGTAAAAGGGAAAAATCTCATAAGTGAGATGAACAGAGAAGGTGATGATGGAGCAGAAGGGTCGGAAAACTATCTGTCTGTGGGATTGCCGAGGTATAGTACCCCGGCGAAGAACCTCAGAGCAGCAGATGCCGTTGCATCCGAGTTAGAGGGTCTGACGGGTGAGGCCCGTCAAAGACAGCAAGACCGGGTTAACGAGCTGGTTCGGATCGCGAACAGGCAGAACGAGGAGCTGCTGAGAGCTAACCCGGAGAGAGTTGGGGCTTCCAAGATCGTCCATTTGGTGGTGGGTAACCCGGAGAAATCCGCTGGAGCCGCATCATCGCCTCATGGCGGTCCAAGGAGAGAAGAGGTAGTAACCTCGGCCAGACGAAACAAACAGATCGTCCGTCTGACCCAACGTCGCGGGAAAAGAAAAAGAGATGCGGAAAGGTGATAATCGACGGAGTGTGAGCCGAGGTGAAGCTGGCTGAGGTAATCGCGACCAAGGCAATGCCGGTCAAGGGGATGCTGCCAATGGCAATGCCGGACAGCGCAACTCCGCAGGAGCAGGACAACCACAGCAGCGGAATATACCGAGGCAAGAGCAAAGCGCTGGCCGAGGTATGCAGCAGAAAGACGTGCGACGAGAGCAAAACCGATACAATGACGGTGATTCGGAGATGGTGAACGCAGGGTACCCCAGACCGGACTATCATGTAATAGGGTCTAGGTTGGGGAGCAGGGATTTGATGCCGGATGACGCCAGGTTAAAACTGGATCGCCTGTATAGGTCGGAACAGATTGAATGTCAAGGTCCTCCAGGTCCAGCGTGCTTTGGACCCTGGATCATGAAGGAACCTCCGGTACCAAACTTCCAGTTACCCAGGGGCACGAAGACGTATGACGGCAGTACCAAGCCGGAAGATTGGTTGATAAACTATGCTACGGTGGTGAAAATTGCAACTGGAAACTTGAGATGGGTTGTGCGTTACGTGCCCCAGATGTTGGAAGGCCCGGCCAAAGTATGGCTGAATAACTTGCCGCCCGGAAGCATCAACTGCTGGATAGATTTTGAAGAAATGTTTATTAGCAACTTCTCAAGTACGTACCAGAGGCTGAATAGACCGCAGACCCTGGCAATGTGCAAGCAAAGACCCAACGAGACGGATCGTGAATTCTTAACCCGGTGGTGTAACGTAAGAAACTCGTGTGAGGGCGTCATAGAGTCACAGGCCATAGCGTGGTTTGCGCAAGGGTGCCGATACGGTAGCGAGCTATGGATGAAACTGCAAAGGAAAATGTCAGTTACGCTGGCAGAGATGATCCGGATTGCTGATTCGTATGCTTTGGGCGATCCAACTCAACCTTGGCTCCCGTCAAACGACTCAAACGAGGAATACTATCAGAGAGACGGGGCTGGGTCATCCCGAAGGAACGATTACAGAGGAAAAAGGAGATATGACAGACCGGACCATCGCTATGGCTCGCAACAAGTTGCGGCAGTGAATCAAGATCAACCCGGAGGAGGGAGTAACCAACGCCAGAGAACAGGAGGGTAGTGGACTCCAAGGAATGATGGCAAGAAAACATGGACTCCGGAGCAGAAGAAGCAGTGGCAGGAAAAGAAAGACCGACCGAGGTATACCTATGAGTCGATGCTGGACCAGCCGTGTAAGTTTCACACGCCAAATCCGAATAGCCCGGCGGGTCACACGACGAGGCAATGTGAGTGGATGCGAAAGATAGAGCAAGGTGGTTCGGGGAATGCTCAGGCACCCCGGAATGATCAACCTCGGCAGGAGTTACCTCGGCAGCAAGTGCTCTCCAGGGCGAACACGCAGCAGCTAATGTTGCCTCCCCCTCCGCCGAGGTATAACAACAATGAAAGAAGGGATGCAGTGCATCAGGTGGAAAATCAGCAACAACCGGATCAGAGGTACCCGGAAGCGAGGAAGGAATGAGTCTGAGGAACATCACGGAGTTATTGTGTGTTCACGACCGAGAAACTGATAGGAAAAGCTTGCAGCGACATATGGAGGTCAATGCGGTCATGCCGGTGTGACGAGGTACATGCCTTGGTCGGACCAGGAAATCACCGAACATCAAAGATCATCCTAAACTTATGCCGAGCCCAGGTTAAATGAGCGCTAGTGCGAGATCCGACATTCATTGGACCAAACATCAACGTGAGGTTCTCCAAGGTTCTGATTGATAATGGCAGTAGCATTAACATCATGTATGCGGATACGATGCGCAAGTTAGGCATCTCAGAGAACATGCTCCAGGCGGAACAACTTTCCATGGCATTGTACCAGGCATTTCGTGCGAGCCCATAGGCAAAGTCCGGGTCGACGTGCTATTCAGAACGAGGGATAACTGCTGAACTGAAAATCTGGAGTTTGAAGTGGTAAACTTGGAAAGCGCGTATCACGCGTTACTCGGAAGACCAGCATTGAACAAATTCATGGCAAGCTGTCACATCAGTTATCTGAAGATGAAGTTGCCCGGGCCAAATGGAGTGATTACCATTGCTGGAGATTTCTGACATTCCATGGAGTGTGCTTCAGCCGGGTCTAACCTAGCCGAGTCACTCGTGATTGCGCGAGAGAAAAGAAAAATACAAGAGGTGGCGGCACTAGCTCAGTCCGTGCAGCAATATATGCCGGCGCTAAGTAACCCGCATGGCAGCGTTTCGTTTCAAGCCGCAAAGGACACCAAGAAAATTCCAGTTGATAACATGTTTCCGGAGCGCACCGTAACGATTGGTGCCGGGTTAACTGACAAATAGGAAAGCGAGCTCGTCAACTTCCTCCGTGAGAATCGGGATATTTTTGCTTGGTCTACACAGGACTTGCAAGGTGTTTCGAGGGAGTTGGCCGAGCACTCTTTGAACGTAAGACCCGGAGCAAGGCCGGTGAAGCAACCTCTCCGCCGCTTCACCGAGGATAGGACAAAGGTCATTGGAGACGAGATAGCTCGGTTAATAGCAGCAGGATTTATCATGGAGGTACTATATCTGGATTGGCTCTCTAATCCGGTGCTGGTAGAAAAGAAGAAGGATGATCCGAACGTGGCAGTGGTCTGGCGCATGTGTATCGATTACACGAACCTGAACAAGGCGTGTCCAAAAGATCCATTTCCGCTGCTGAGGATAGACCAGGTCATAGACTCAACCGCGGGATGCAAACTGTTGTCATTCATCGATGCATATTCTGGCTTCCACCAGATACCTCTGAACCCGAATGATCAAATAAAAACGGCGTTTATTACCCTGTACGGGGCTTATTGTTATCGCACTATGCCGTTTGGTTTACGTAATGCAGGTGCAACGTACCAAAGATGTATGCAAAAGTGTTTGCACGACCAAATAGGTCAAAACATACAAGTATACATGGATGATGTAGTTATCAAGACCAAGGAAAGCACAACGCTCCTTGACGACATAAGACAAACATTCGCGAACTTGAGAAGGTTCCGGATGAAGCTTAACCCAGAAAAATGTACCTTCGGTGTCTCGGCTGGGAAGTTACTCGGATTTCTCGTCTCCAGCCGAGGTATCGAGGTTAATCCAACTAAGATCCGAGCCATCGAACGAATGGAGCTGCCGAAATGTCTTAACGATGTCCAGAAGTTCACTGGATGCCTGGCGTCGTTGAGTCGGTTTATATGTCGGTTAGGAGAAAAGGCACTGCCTCTCTACCAACTCATGAAGAAGTCAGATAAATTCGTTTGGATGCCACAGGCCGATGAAGCTTTTGCCCACTTGAAAAAGATGTTGGCCACTGCGCCAGTGTTAGCCTCTCCACTATCAAAAGAACCAATGTTGCTCTACGTAGCCGCAACCAACCGAGTTGTAAGTGCAGTAATCATAGTGGAACGCAATGAAGAGGGTAAGTCGGTGCAGAGGACAGTGTATTACCTGAGCGAGGTATTGTCTGCCTCAAAACAGAACTACCCGCACTTTCAAAAGGTGGCATACGGTGTCTATATGGCGGCAAAGAAGTTAAAGCATTACTTTGAGGAGCACCCCATCAAAGTAATATGTGAAGCTCCCATATCCGAGATAATGGGTAACAAGGATGCAAGCGGCAGAATCGCAAAATGGGCAATTGAGCTAGCCCCTTATGCGCCCTAATACGACAGAAGAGAAGCGATCAAATCCCAGGCTGTGGCGGACTTTTTCGTGGATTGGGCCGAGGTTCAGTACGAACCACCGCCACCAGATCCGAATTACTGGAGGATGCATTTTGACGGGTCGAAAACCAAGACCGAATTAGGCGTCGGGGTTGTGCTTACCTCGCTAAAGAAGGATCAGCTCAAGTACGTATTGCAGATCCATTTCGCGGCATCGAACAATGTCGCTGAGTATGAGGCTCTTGTGCACGGGCTCAAAGTTGCAAAGGAGATTGGCATACGTCGGATAATATGCTTCGGCGACTCGGACCTGGTGGTACAGCAGGTGTCCGGAGTGTGGGACGCCCTGGATCCAAATATGGCACTATACAAATTTCATGTGAAGAAGATATCTGGTTACTTCGAGGGGTGTGAATTTCACCATGTACCCCGAGCGGAAAACGAGGCTGCCGACATGTTGTCGAAGCTCGGATCGACCAGACAGGCAATTCCACTGGGTGTAGCATTGGAACACCTCATAAAACCATCTACCAGGCCGTCCCCAGGAACCGACTCGATCTATGTCCCGGAAGATACGGAATCTGGAGCTGAGCCCATGGACATTGACATGGGAGGTGGTACGCGAGACCCGGGATCACAAGAAACCCGGGATCGCCTCGCAAACCCGGGGACTACCTCACTAGACCCGGGGACTGCTCAGCATGATCCGGCTGAAGTTATGCCGATGGATCAGATGGAAATTGATGAGGAGATATTCCCCCCACGAGCCATACCAGCTTGGGCACTGCCTATATTCCAATTCTTGAAAGATGGAACGCTACCCGCTGAGGAGGTGTTAGCCAGGCAAACTCAGAGGAGAGCAAAAGCATACACAAGCATCAATTCCGAGTTATACAAACAGAGTGTAACCAATGTTCTCCAAAGATGCGTCGATCCGGAAGAAGGGCTTAACATCCTCCGAGATATACACCAAGGGGAATGTGGGCATCATGCCTCATCCCGAGCCTTGGTGGCAAAGGCGTTCCGGCATGGATTCTACTGGCCAAGTGCCTTGGAACAAGCAGAAGATCTGGTGAGAAAATGCAATGGTTGTCAGAGGTACGCCACCAAGACACATATGCCTATGTCGGAACTCAAGACCATACCAATTACGTGGCCATTTGCTGTATGGTGCTTGGATATGGTTGGCCTGTTCAAACCTGCGAGAGGAAACATGACACATATTTTGGTCATGGTGGACAAGTTCACGAAATGGATTGAAGTGAAACCTATAAGAAAATGTGATGGAGCTACGGCCGTGACATTTCTCAAAGACATCATCTTGAGATACGGTTATCCACATAGTATTATAACTGATAATGGAACAAATTTTGCGGAAGGAGCATTTGCGTGCTTCTGCCGAGATAAGAAGATCCGACTCGACGTTGCCTCGGTAGCCCACCCCGCATCGAACGGACAAGTGGAAAGATCCAACGGATTAGTATTATCCGGGATAAAACCCCGGCTCATTGAGACGCTGCAAAGATCAGCGGGGTGTTGGATAGACGAACTACCAGCGGTACTGTGGAGCTTAAGAACAACTCCGAATCGATCAACAGGCTATACGCCATTCTTTCTGGTATATGGGGCAGAAGCTGTATTACCAGTCGACATAGAGCATGATTTGCCTAGGGTCACCCAATACACAGAAGCCGAAGTGCAAGAATCTCGGCAAAATGATGTTGATCTGCTAGAAGAAGCGAGAGAACTGGCACTGTCCAGATCCGCCATATATCAGCAAAACCTCCGACGCTATCATAGCCGGAAAGTGTGCCCCCGAGTCTTCCGGGAAGGCGATCTGGTGATCCGGTTGGTACAACGTACTACTAGCATGCATAAACTATCCCCCCCATGGGAAGGGCCGTTCATTGTGAGGAAAGCATTGCACAATGATTCTTACTATCTTATAGATGCAAAGCCACAGGAAAAGAACAATGCGGACAGGTCCGGAGAGGAATCAAAGTGACCGTGGAATGTAGCACTACTTCGTCCCTTCTACACTTAGCTAAGAAGTGTATGTATCTGAGTCATCTCATGTGTCGGTATGTATGTCGGCAATGAGCTTATCAATGAAATAGCAGCGCCTTGAGCAGTAACTCGGGGACTGCCTTAATAATATTTGTCATAATTTCTTCTGCGGTAGCTGGAATGAGTCGTTTTACTTAACTCGGATTAGTAATGTGTGAGCACCAAAAACCCAACCCTTCGACTTGCTGCTGTCCAACAAGAATTGGCTTCATGGCAAGCAAGGGAACAAGTTTGGAATTGCGTAGAACATGAAAAACGGCTAAGGAAACGAAGTTATTCGAGTTAACGTTTGTTTTTTCGGACTAACCCTGTTTTTATTTTCAAGTTATTATGCTGAATTATTTTGAGCCAAGCACCAAAAGTTTCTAAGTATTGTTAAGACAATTTTTGAAGCTCGGATTCGTAAGTCGTAAAACCGAATCAAGGTAGACACGGACCAAGCCAAGGAATTGGACGAACAAGAAAATGAAACTCGGGGGCTACGCCCAAGTTAATCCGGCATACAAACATAGTAGCAAAATATTACGTATCCAGCATACAATTACACCTGGCATACCGGGGATCTGATAAATTTTCAAGTTTTTTCAACTAAGGAGCGGCAGGAGGAGGAAGTTCGACGTCGTCATCACTGTCTTCAATATCTGAAGCAGCATCTTCTCCATCCTCACCCGACCCATCCTCCATGTTTTCCATATGCTCATCCCCGCCGGACTCCAGAAAGCTCGGCCCCTCAACCCAGTCATGGATTGGAGAATATTCGACGAGGCTGTAGGCACAAGCCTGGCGCCGAGCTACCCACTCCAGATCATCGGTCCATTTGGATCCGGTGCGCCGACGTGTGAGGAGGCTCAGGTCAATCTTCTCGTACCATGTAAGAATATGATGAAGGAGGGTATCTGTTGCGGCACGCCCGGCGGACTCCCTCCAGAGGTCAAGCTGAGTCTCAACTTCCAACAGCTTTTTGGCAAGGAGTGGGATCCTCTGGCGCCTCGCTGGCGAAGGTGTTGTAGATCCAGACCGCAACGTCGAGGAGATCTTTCCCATAGTTCTTGATGGTTTCCACGCGAGCTGACACGCTGACCAATAGGTCCTCCATGTCTAAGGGGATGCTCTCACCATCAGGAGCGACGGGAGTACCCCTTTCTCGGCGGAATTTGGCAACAGCAGCACTGGCGATGGGAGTACCCTCGGGAAAGTGATCTGGAAACAAGGAAAGGGAAGATGCTGAAGCAAAGGCATATGAGCTAACCCGGAAAACCATGTCGGATAAGGGAAAGAAACTTACGTGAGATATGGCGGTGGATCTGGGTCAACTCCTTGATGCAGTTGTCGCGTCTCTGGCGAAGTTGTTCAAGCTCAGCGAGCGCCGACCCAATCTGGACCTCGGATTCTTTAAGCAGGTCCTAGTCCTTGGAGATTTGGAGAGTAAGGCGCTCACGCTCTTCGGTGAAGTTCTGGCCAACTTTTTGGAGCTCGGTTTTGTGTTGGGCCTTCATCTTCTCCATCTCAGCCTTGAGCTTGGCTATCTCATCGTCCTTGGTCCGGAGGACGGCAAGCTCATCATTCTTCTTCTTCAGCTCAGCTTGATGCTGTCCTGCTTGTTCGAGAAAATGCAACATCATATCAGGCACGGGCACACTATCCTCAAGCGATGTTGAAATAGTATGTTGACCCGGCAAAGCCGAGGAGTGAATGTTTGCCGAGCCAAGGAGAAGAAGAAATGGAAAACACAGCAAGGTCAGGCAAAAGAAGACATACCTCGGATATCCTCCAAGTTCTTCCACATAATTTTGTTCTCAGCCTCCACCCCAGCTGCAAAAAACCGAATGAGGAGAATTGTCCGGCGAAAACAAGTGAAGAAAAACGGAGAAGTGCCGAGGGAGAAAATTACCCCTCTTTTCATGCTCTGCGCCAAGTGTAACATGTTTCGCGCGCAGGATCTTGTGGGTATCAAGCAGGCGTTGAAATTCGGCACTCCGGCAATTGGTAGTTACCTAAAAGGAGCACAGAAGTGTGAAATTAACTTGATGAATATTTGAAGTGTACAAGATCCGGGCCAAGTGGAATTTAACCTGGCTCTAGGTGTGTGCATATTCGAAGTGTGCAAGATCCGGGCCAAGTGGAACTTAACCCGGCTCTAGGTGTGTGCATATTCGAAGTGTGCAAGATCCGAGCCAAGAGGAACTTAACCCGGCTCTAGGTGTGTGCATATTCGAAGTGTGCAAGATCCAGGCCAAGTGGAATTTAACCCGGCTCTAGGTGTGTGCATATTCGAAGTGTGCAAGATCCGGGCCAAGTGGAACTTAACTCGGCTCTAGGTGTGTGCATATTCGAAGTGTGCAAGATCCGAGCCAAGTAGAACTTAACCCGGCTCTAGGTGTGTGCATATTCGAAGTGTGCAAGATCCGGGTCAAGTGGAACTTAACCCGGCTCTAGGTGTGTGCATATTTGAAGTTTACATGCAGCTATGTTAGTTTTCTAAGGAGCATCCGGCCGAGTAACAAGCTACTCCACCGGAAGCTCGGGGACTAATGGTTATTATCTACAGCATGTAAAGGAGAAACGACATACCTCCATCATTCGCCCCGCGAGGTTAATTGCCTTGGCGGCAGTGTTCATCTGGGCAGAAAATTCTGCGGGAACTTTTCCGGAGATCGTCATTAGATTTAACTCCGCCTTATTCCAGTTCATGACAAACTCGATAAGGCTCGGAGGGTACCGTTCGCCAGTGGGCATGTGGGGTGCCACCAAGCCCTTTGCATGAGCTTCCTTCCTCTCAATTAGAGCAAGAGCTGGGCTGGTGTGAAGAACCATCTGCTGCGCATCGGTTGGCTCGGCAGGAGGATCCGTCGCTGCTGGTGATTTCTTCGGAAGCATTGACGACAAGGTTCGCTGCCCAGGCTCGACGGATGTAGACTTGGCAGCGTCCGGAGCTTTCTTGCCTTTAGCCTGCTGGGAAGAAGTAACCACGACGGATTTCCCTTTGGAAGCTGCTGGAATGGTTCCTCGCCGGGGCTGAGATGACTCAGAAGAGGCAGAGGAACTTGGTACTGGAGCTGCGTGTGGGACAGGTGCTGGTTCGGAAGCTGGTACTGGAGTTGTTGCTGGTGCTGGGGTTGCGGTAGACTTGGTGGTTGCTGGTTGCAGCAATGCCGAAGTGGCAGACGTTGTTGCCTCGGCCGGACCGACCCCTCCCGATCCGAGGTCGCATTCCTCTTGATGAGGTACTGCGGAACCCGGAGCAGCCGCAGAGCCCTCCAGAATAGGGCTCAGCGGGCGTGACTCATTGTCACGAGGAGGGGAAGGACCAGACCGAAGGGGAGAAGAGATGCTCGATCCGCTCTAAGGGACCTCCACAGGAGGCCTGCAAAAGAAAATGATGTCAGGAGTGAAATTACCCTGATGCAAGGAGAAGTGTGTTGCGCAGTGAAAAATGACTTACGCATCCGAGGTCTCGGCCTCCTTGGGTTTCCCGCCGTGGCTTTGCTACCCGCTTGGAGGCAGTCTTGTCTCCGGCCTTCTTTTGCCTTTTGGTGGGCCGAGAAGGTTCGGAGGAAGAACTTGACGCGGATCCGCGCTTCTTCTTCGACGCCACCGGAACCGGCTCGCCCGTGGCAAGTGGAGGATCCTCGTGGATATTCCCACCGGGGTTAGCTGATGCCGGAAAGGCAAAAGAAAGAGGGACAGCCTCAACGGGTTCAATCACGTCGATATCCGAGTCATCCTCATCATCGGGCCAATCTCTAAGAGAGGAGAATTTACCACTGGGACGTTTGGTGGCGTCGGCCATAGGGAGGAACATCTCCTGGTCCGGCTCCTCCTCATCCGGGATCTCTCGGTCCGGCACCCACTTAAGGGTCGGATCCGTGCCATCCTCGAGAGTTTGCTGGAGAAACAGCTGAGAAAAAGCACAAAGAGTAGAGTCAAAAATATGACAAAAACCGACACATAATTGATCCGAAATAAGTTTGCCCCGCGAAACTTACCGCGGGAGGGAGCCTGTCATGGCAGTAATGCTCGATTCCCCACGTCCATTCGGCGGAGAAATCCTTGTGAGTGGTGAACAGAGCTTTGACCCGGCGGAATATCTCCGTGTTGCTCAATTCGAAGGAGGAGGTTCGGTTGGGGTCGCGACCGAAGCTCATGTGGCACAACTTGTGGGTGCGCCTCTGGAGGGGAGAGATTGATTCGCATTTAACGTGATCATAGCGTCCTCGTTGCGCAATCCGAGCTTCTTCAGCTCCGCGAACCTTTTGTTGACTTGGTTGGCCAGAGCTGTAGGTTTCTTGGCGACCTCCTCCCAGCAATCCGTGTCAGGGGGACCCGGAGCATAGGGCAGCAACCGAATCAAGTCTTTGGTACCCTCGTTCCGGACGTAGAAGAAGGTACGGGCCCATCCTTTGCAGGAGTCAAGCCCGGTGACCCGGGGAAAGATTGAAAATCTCCGGGGCGAGATCGAGGTAGCTCCGAACTGGGTGAGCTGCTTGTCCTCCGACTCGATGTGGATGTTGGGGACGACGTTGCGATGGAGACCGAAGAACCGGATCCACAGCTCCTTCGTGGGCCATAGTCCGGTATAACCTTCGATCGTAGAGACAAAGGCAGAAAGAGAGGTGATTGCGTTTGCTGGGAGATGGTGCGGCTGCAAGTGGTACATCCTGACCCAGTCCCGGAAGAAGTTGCTCACTGGAAGACCAAATCCCCACTGGAAATGGGACAAGAATACGACGAACTCACCCGGATTGGGTGAGGGGGCCAGTTCTGAGGAAGGGAGACGAGCGGCGACACCGGCGGGAATACGCCTGGTCTGGTAGAGCCAGTCGATGTCGTCTTGGCAGACCCACGAACCAGCACACGCGCCGCGGTCCGCCGCACCGGCGTCCTCCTCCATCTCCTGCTCAGCGACGACGAGCTCTTCCTCAGTCATCTCGTATCCGCTATCCTCGCTGGAGCTAGCGGCGGCGGGGGTCTGTGGTCTAGATTGACGAGGACCCGTGGCTAAGAAGCTGCGCAGCGGGGGCTGCGGTGCGGAGGCACGGAGAAGGTACAGCGGCGGCGCTGCTGCAACGGGCACTGGCGGCGGCACGGTCGCGAGGAAGACGAAGGAGAAGAAGAGGAACGAGCGGAGGGGCGCAAAGGTGAAAAATGCTAAGGAACGCGCCCCTCCCCTATTTAACTGCCCCAGAGATGGGTGAGTGGGATCGTGTTGTGCGCACGAGCCACACGACGTGGTCGTGTATTGCTTGCATCAGCCAATCGCTGAGGAGCCACACGGAGGGCCACAGAATGGAAGCGACCCCGTGACGTGACACACTGGTGCGGTAAACGAGGAGACAGGCGTGACGTAACCCTCGCATAGTAATAGCCATCGCGATTCTTGCGGCATTCGTGTAGGCCCTTAAAATGAGGCAATATAATGATTAGTCTCCATGTGGGATGGCGTATGAGAGAAGGAAGCGAGCCCGGATCCGAGCCACAATGGTAACCCGGCCGGCAAGTGAAAACTTGAAATGTGCAGAGGGAAAGTAAAACCATAGGATCCGAGCCAAGTTGGAGACCCGGCTGGCAAGTGAAAACTTGGAATGTGTGAAGGGAACGTAAATCCATGTAATCCGAGATAGGGAGCTAACCCGGAATTGAACGTCTGAGGCTCGGACATAAATGAACCTGATGTGGCCTTAGCGGCCGAGGCAGCTAAGACCGTACCAGCTTCGGGGACAAATGTTGGGGGGATACCCCCGGGTAGGGTCACTCCGGGGTATAAGGGCCGAGTTAGCCGAGGTTCGGCAAGGTCAAAGCGAATGCTGGCCGAGTCACCTCAAGGCAGGCCGGATCACGGAGTAACCCGGACCAGAGGGGGGTCGCCTAACGTTGTCTCGTCCGACTTAAGGAGTAAGTCGGAAACGCTTGTCTAACTTATATGCAGGAACAGGTGTGGCCGGATCTACTGTGATCCAGATCCTTGCTTAGCTTCTAGGAGAAGGAAGGAATCTCTCTGGTCAAAAAAGAAGGTCCGGTACGTACTGGATGAGCGAATAAAGCAAGGGCAGGACCACCGGGTCGTGGCCGACAAGGGTGACGACGCTCACGTCAGCTTACGTCGCTAAAGCAAGTGTGACGCGGGGGGAAAGCACCCCTGTCGGGTTACTACTTTGGGAGGGGGCATATTCTTAGGAATATGCCTCCACGTATGCCCTAGGCCAGGACCGAACCACCTCTATATAAGGGGGGTTAGGGTTCTGGTAGAGGGGGTTGGCAGCATTCTAGTTGGTTGAGCACTAGTAGATCTAGGGTTCTTGGGCTAGATAGTAGGCAAGAGTAAGAGAGCCCCTTCTTCCTCCTCTCGCCAATACAGCTCAAGGAGCACTTGTAATCTTGGAGATATTGCAATACAAACTTCTGTGTAGAGAATCACTCTACTATCCCTCCCTGGATTCCCCTAGCGCATATTAGTCCCCACCTTTAGCCTATCCATGGCATCTTCCTTGACACCACCACGACAGCCTCTCACTCTAGTAGTGATTTTTATGATGTTAAAACTATTGATAATTGTTCTGCGGAGGCCTTGTGCCTAGACACTCGTATGGAGAGCATTAATAATAATGAACTAGAGATAGAACCTTGATATACTAACATGCAGGGTCCTGATCTCCCTGCTATGAAGGAAGAATACTATGAAGTGTTCCCCTACACAGGTAACCAAGGTAAGGATTTAAGAATTTTATATGAATCTTGATACATTGCAAATGTATCTATAATTTTTGATGTTCCATGCTTTGTTTTATCTACTTTCTTGTGTTTTGTTCCAACTTTGGAGTACTTTCTATACACTTCCTTGGAATAACCTACTAACAAGTGCCACAATGCCAGTTGCCTGTTTTCTGCTGTTTTTGGTTCCAGGAAAGTCAGAAAATCAATATTCTCGGAATTGGACCGGACAAAAGCCAAAGTCGATATTTTACCGGAAGACTTACGGAGCCAGAAGACGAGACGGAGATGGGCCACAGGGTGGCCACACCATGTGGTGGCGTGGGCTAGCCCAGGCGCGCCACCAGGTGGTGTGGGCCCCCTGGCCACCCACCGACCTTGCCTCTTCACCTATAAGAAGCCTCCCGATGCATAAACCCTAAATCATCAAGCCTCCAGCCACGAAAAGTTCCGCAGCACCGCCGCCACCAAAGGGGAGATTCGGGGGACAGAAAGTCTCTGTTCTGGCACCCTGCCGGGACAGGGAAGTGCCCCCGGAGCCATCTCCATCAATCTCCACCACCATCTCCATCGCCATTGCTGATTCCCATGATGAGGAGGGAGTAGTTCTCTCTCGAGGCTAAGGGTTCTACCGATAGCTATGTGTTCATCTCTCTCTCTCTATGTGTGATCATATTGTGATCATAAGCTTTGTAATCAAGTAGATCTACCTTGCTACTCAAGTGCTTTAATAGATCTCTGCTCTCCCCATGTTTGTGAAGTTGACAGTGTGCACACCATGGTAGCACTTAGGCTAGAGATTACAAATACTTGTTATGAGTTATATTTGGAGTTGGATGTCTTTATGAAATTGTGGTGTTTGTTGGACCCATCTAGTACTCAAGGTGACAGTGTGGGGTTATCTAGATGGGAAAGACGAACTTTGAGGTGTGCTGTTATAGCCCTACCAACGATTATAGTGTCCAACCGGAGAGTAGTTCAGCGAGTATCATAAAAAAGAATATATTTATATGAGAGTGTTCACTAGTGAAAGTATGATCCCTAGGCCTT
Organism: Avena insularis; assembly: GCA_023614405.1. NCBI lineage: Eukaryota > Viridiplantae > Streptophyta > Magnoliopsida > Poales > Poaceae > Avena > Avena insularis. Next base: position 254,655,555 of record CM042690.1, on the reverse strand, counting down.
GTTTCTAAGCATTGAAACACCGTTTGCAACTAGATCTCTTACATGTTTGCTTGCTTCCATCTTTATTTCAGTTTGCCTTTAGTCTCTTTCACGCCATCAAAGTATTTTCTGGCACCGTTATCTTATATCCATACCACTTGTATTTCACTATCTCTTCGCCGAACTAGTGCACCTATACACCTGACAAGTGTATTGGGTGTGTTGGGGACACAAGAGACTTATTGTATCTTGATTGCAGGGTTGCTTGAGAGGGGATACCTTTGACCACTTCCTCCCTGAGTTCGATAAACCTTGGGTGATCCACTTAAGGGAAAACTTGTTGATATTCTACAAACCTCTGCACTTGGAGGCCCAACATCTGTCTACAAGAATACAAGTGTGTAGACATCAAATCTCAAAACCTCTCATTGCAACTATACATGGAGGCATGTTCACCAAGCTTAGTGCATCAACACTCGCTTGAAAGCGAGAACTTGTTCATCTGCATGATGCCGATGCACCGTAAGCGGGTACGACTCTGACCGAACTCTACTTCAAGATGCTCCAAGTTGGTATGTACAACCTCACCTCAAGTCGATATCCCTTGGGATCCAGGTGGGTAATGTATGGAGCATCCTAGCCTGACTTTATGGCTTTAAAGACAGCGCTTCCTAGGAGGTAACCCGGAAGTTACTAGGTGTCCTTCTTAGTTTTGTGTCTTGAGTCTAGTTGCATTCATGTTACATTGGCACTTTTTCTTCGCATGTCTTGTCCTTAGAGTAATCTTGTGGTAGTTTTCAAAAGGTAGAATTTATTGTCACTATATTATGTGTTGCATAAACTCGGTAAAAAGGAAGAGAAAATCAGTTTCAGGTGAATCCTTCAATTATGTATTTGTTGGTCGAAAATTTAATCTGTCATTTTTCTGTCAAAACATGGTGTTTCGCTAAGTTACAGGATAAGAAAGAATTCACGAAGAAATAGATTTTTTTTTATGTATACAGAAGGTTTAACGACCAACTATATGGCGGGAATAAAAATTTGGCCATATAGTTCTGGTCGTATACATATTCTTGCCATCGACAATTTTTCTTTCATAAGTATTGACGGTTTAATGACCAACTATACGGCGAGAATAAAAATTCCAGCCGTATAGTTCTGGTCGTATTGATATCGAGGCTTTCATACAATTTCTTTTCCAGGTACAGAGGGTTTGATGACCAACTATACGGCGGGAACAAATTGTTCCAGCCGTATAGTTCTGGTCGTATAGCTGCGCCGCTAGGTAGAAACCCTAAAATTTTGACAGCAGGCCAATTATACGGCGGGAACACATTGTTCTGGCCATATAGTTCCGCCCGTATAGTTGCGTCCGACCACAAAATCCCTTCTTCTTCTAAAAACCTCGAAGCACCACCTAGGAGCTTCTCCCATGTTTTAGAGAAGCCGAGTGTATGTAAACAATAAAGTTCAATCTCAGAAATTCCTTAAGTAGTTCATGTTTTCTTTTTGTTTTCTTTCATCAGTTGGGTGAACGAACTTTGTTCGTACACCAAACTGTTGTCTTTTATTTTTGCAGGGACTTGAACCTTATGTGACGACGTGTACGGTAGTGCCAACCGTGCAAACACTCGCATGAGCTACTTGGTTGCTTCAATTCAATATTTCAACAATCAGTGTCTGGTAAAACCTTCCAACTCAAACCTCTTTTAAATAAGCACATAGGGGCTACACACTCGTGTTTCATATTTTGTCTTACTTACACTTCATCACAATCTAGGAGAAGCGCACTTCTAGAATTAGTTTGTTGACTTAAGCGTGGTGTTTAGGTTGATGAATCGACTCAGTGGGACTTGTATTTTTATCACTTGTGAGCTAAACCCATGTCTTCAAAAACACAAAAATATTTTGTCTTCTTTCTAGTCTTGTTCCTACCAGATTCTTAAGGAAGGCATACACCGGATCACGAAACATTCATTGAAGCAAAGGTTCTTTGTCCATCAAAGTAAAGGTTAAAAGCACCTCAATGGTAAAGTGTGTCACCCTTGCTCTAACTTAAGCTTGGGGAGGTAACCACTTTGTATACTCTCTTTTGATAACTGCGTTTTCTCTTTTGTTTTCATGATCTTCTCAAGTTTAGCTTGGGGAGGTTATTTTGCATGCGTAGAGTCTTGTGGAAAGTTCTTTATCTTAAAGTTTTCATGCTATTGTGCATCTCTTTGTTTTTGAATGCTTGCTTAGGTGAGATTTTGTTCATATTTATATAAGGGATATACTTGCTCATGTTAGGCCCCATAGAGACAAGCCATAGCTTTGATGCACCTTGTTCAACTTTTATCTAGCTTGTGAAAAATATCGTGATCCTCTAAATATACATTGTCATGTTCTCTATATTTTGAAAAAATAATAAAAATATATAATAAAGAAGTTCTTCGAAACTTCCTAGTTGCCACTGTTCAGAATTGTCTTAAGTGAATGGTTATGGAGTAGCACGGCCCCGTAGTGTTGGAAATGATGGTCTTAATAGATGCTTACTGAGTGAGTTGGCAAATAATAAATGATGTTTCAAAGTTTCGAGATTACATATGCCAAAATTTTGTCTTGGAAATCAAAGTGAGATATTGTTTTATGCGTGCTTTACGCCACTATCGCACAACATGGGATGCTCACAACTCCGCTGGCCTTTGGATAATCCAAAAAGAGAAAACTCTTGGAGTTTGGCTATGAGTTGCCCAACATATGTAGAAAAAAAATGCTATATTTGGGTATGCATTGGTATTCTCGTGGACATGCGTTAAAAGCAAAAGTCCGGATACTCCTCTAACCATTATGAGAAATCATCATACCAAAAATGGAAACCTTGGTAATGGTCACGAGTGTCCTTCCTAGCCTGCACAGTCTCGATTGAACATATACCACTCTTTTGGCATGGTCTCGTTATGAAGAAATATATTTTCTATGAGCTCAACAATCGAAGTTTGCACTTGAGAGACTTTAATAGATGGCATAAGTGGGCAGCATTGGAAAACTCTATTTCTATTTATGATTGACAACTAACTGTATTCAGCTTTGCCTTATACAAATAAAAATATAAAAATACAATAAAGTGTGTATAGAAGGATCACAAGTTTACTTGCAAGCTAGATTTAACTTTGACATGGGGCATAGAAGTTTTTGACTAATCTCTAGTGGTTTGGAATAATATAACTGAGCTTATATTGCCTTGTATGATTATATGCTCTCTTACTTTGAGATTGCAGGAAAAACAAGGATACGGTGCATTGATTTCCAATGATAAGCAAGATCACATCCATTAAGTTATCGACCCCTTTTGCTCGAGGACGAGCAAGATCTAGCTTGGGGAAGTTGATGGCTGTGATATACAACACTTTTTAGCAATATAAATTGTGACATTTGCTTATCATATCATGCTCCATCTAACTATTGTTATGTCTGATATGCATGATTACTTATTTTTATGAAATTCAATATGAGCTTTGGAAACTTAGTAGTTTAGGTAGAATTTTATCCCTCTTCCTTGTCTTTGACATGTGTGTAGGTGTTGATGATGATTATGGACAAAACAAAGGCAAAAGGAACAAAGAGAGCATAATATGGAGGAGATGTAGCGACTAGACTTAGCCATTTGAGGTGTTGGAAAAGTGAATTTTTCCAACTTCTCAAAATAAAGATCCAATACAACAAGGTTGTAGCCCTCAACGATACAAACTCAACAAGCCCAAGAACACCCAAAACGGAGTTTGTATGAAGAAATAGCGGGCAAAATACTAAAGCATACAAACGGTTTAACGAGCAACTATACGACCGAAGCAATAATTCTGGTCGTATAGTTGCGTCTGTATAGTTGTAAAAAGGATCGGAAATGACGCGATTTCACCCTAGAAAAGCTCCAGAACCTTCCCTAAGTTATATGACGGTATTGAGGGGACCCTAGGGCACCCCCAAGGCCTATATAAAGGAGGGAGGACCCAAGGAAGCCACAATACACCATATACAAGATCTAGATCCCATCTACGGCCTCCACGGCGGCGCCCTGCTGCCGTGCCGCCTCCATAGCCTCTACAGCTCCACCAAGATCCAGATCTCCATCAACACCATCAAGCCATCCAAGCAAGAAGAGGAGGAGAAGGAGGACGCCACCATCACCACGCCGACGCCACCATCACCGTGTCGTCACCACCATCTCCATCGCCTCTACTCCTTCATCCTTCCCCATCATGATCTCCGTGATGGGTTGTAACATGGCTTGAACCCCCTTTTATTAATGTTATGAGGATTTGAGTAATTGAAGTATGGTGTGTTCTTGTTAATTAATTGAAGGAAATATGCCCTGAGAGGCAATAATAAAGTTATTATTATATATTCCTTATACATGATAGATGTTTATTTTACATGCTAGAAATGTATTGATTCGGAAACATCAATACATGTGTGTTTAATAAACAAAAAGGGTTCCTAGTCATGCCTCTCTTATAGACTAGCTTGTTGATTAACAAGATGATCAAGGTTTCCTGATCATGGACATTGGATGTTGTTAATAACAAGGTCACAGCATTTGTGAAATGATGTGATGAACATTCATCCGAAGTATAGCATTACGATCAAGTCATTATGTTTATATTGCTATAGCATCATATGAAGTAATCTTTATCCTTAGACCATGAGATCATGTTAATTGCTAACACCGAAAGAGTATCTTGATAACATCAAACGTCACACAGTAACAGGGTAACTATAAAGATGGGTTCAGTACTACGAAGATGTTATGTTGAGGCTCATGGATCAAGAGTGGAATTTGTCAATCCAGATGACGGATAGATATACTCTGGGCCCTCTCGGTGATATCACATTAGGATAGCTTGCAAGCAAGTGATGTGATCACTAGAATGTTATATCACGGGAACGAGAAAAGAGTGCATGTCGGTAACGAGATCAAACTAGGTATGGAGATACCGATGATCGAATCTCGGACATGTAATATATCGAGAGACAAAGGGATTTAGTTACAAGCGTTAAAGGTTCTCACGATCACAGGAGTCATCGTTGAATGTGTAGGAGTCAGTACGGATCTCCAGGTCCCACTGCTGATTATTGATCGGAGAAGGGTCTCGATCATGTCTGCATTATTCACGAACCGTAGGGTGGCACACTTAAGAGTTACTGGACACCATTTTGGAGCACATATGTTTCAGACGAAAGAATTGCAAAGCGCAGGAATTGTTTCAATAGAAACCGGAAATTGTTTCGGGTGAAATTGCAGAAGGTGGTTCTGCATGTGATATTGAAATATTGCAAGGGGCTATGTGTGAATGTTTGTTAATTAAAGTAATTAACAAAATTATGAATAAATTTAATAAAAAGAGTTTTATTAAATGAGAGAGCATTAAATTTGGAGAAATTTAATGCATTTAAAGTGGAGACTTTAAAAGGGAATGTGAAGAGACATTTTAATGTGGAGGGGTTACCACCACATGAATGGGGGAGGTGAGGGGTCACCCCCCATGCGCCGGCCATGGAGAGAGGGGGCACCCCCCTCCTCTTATAAAAGGCCACCCATTCCTCCTTCATCCACACACCTCCTTGTGAAGGATCTCTCTCCCCCTCTAGAATTATTCCCCCATGGTCTCGGATTAGCGAGATACATGTTCCCGGTGGTATTTAAATCGAAGGAGTTGTGCTCACTGGATCGCTAGAGCGAGGAGGTGGAGGTTGTCCGTGGCTTGAACGCAGTAAAAAAAAGGATGCGCTTGAAGTGGCGCCGGACTTCCACACGATCTTGAGATCGGCAAGCGTACGACTACATCAACCACGAGTTCCTACTCGTTAACAAAACTCGTTGTCTTCGAGGGTAAGTTCTCCATGGATGTATGTCCACCCGTTTCTCTGTATCTAGTAGATAGATCTTGGCGTATAGTTCTCATCATAGGAAATTTTTTGTTTTCTATGCTGCGGACCCAACATTAATATATTTTTGCTTTCTCTTTACATTGTTCTATTCATGATATTATTCTAGTGATTGGAGACGTCCAATCCATTGTTGAGGAATTTACTAGGAATTCATGGAGTGTCACAAAACTTATCATTAGTCTCTACTCATCCATGGGCCTGATAAGTCCGTGGGTAGAACTAATAGGCTATTTGCTATAAGTGATTTGCGAAGGCAATAGCAGCTTAGGATGCACCACGCATTAAGATTTAATTTCCTCAAGATCACTCATGATATAGATAGGTATAGTGTTGCAAATTTCTTGACCCCAAAGTGACATACAGGATATCTTGTGACTGGCACACTTGCTTAGGAGTACGGTTGTCCATAGAACTTAATACCTTTGCTCTAGTTTACCTTGATTGGTCTTGTTACCTTAATACACTATTCTCTTACGAGATGACCCATGTCCGAAGAGGGTGTGGACAATTGAGTTGTCTAGTTGCCACTTACCAATAGTGGGAGACAACGGTATATGAGGGACTGCCACAATCATAGTTAATAGCTATTCCATAAGCACTTATCATGCACACCAATATACACAACATTACTTGAGGAATCATAACATTAATATTTCATCTCATTGCATTCACCTCTTGGTAGTTTTACTTTTGTTCTAGTTTTCTTCCAGTTCTAGTAGTAGTTACTACAAAACATCTTAAATTCATTTATCCTAGCAACTCATAGAATAGGCTATTTCCAAACCACAGTTTGGGTGCGAACATGGTCGCATTGACAACACGGTTACGAGGGTTGTGTTCGCCGAGCTCCCATCGGGACAAACTCTTTAAATATTTGTTGCTGCAAGTACTGCAATAACCCTGTTTTGGTGTAGGAACTCAGTCATCAGCCATCAGATCCTCGCGTGAGGTGTTCGTCGTCATAGGTATTGCACCCGAGACGATGTTTCTTGCTTTCTTCCAGGAAGCTGGTGAGAGCTGAAGAGTTATTCGGTCACCATGGCGTGCTCTGCCCCCTCCTTGGACAACACAATTTTTCACGGGTGTTTTCGATCAGTTCCTACGACCACTTGTATCGTTTTATAAAACAATATCATTGGGTAGGATGATAGGGTTACCATGGGAGTCATGTGGTGTTGAAGTTCCTTCATCCGTTCACGTGGCTCCTATAATCACGCACACCTGGTGGCGCTCCATGTATGAGTTGTTCGTGCATTCGTCGGAATCATAGGAGACACTATCTTGGAGACGAGTGAAATCCCACAGGTCCTATTCTTGATCCCGGAGTCCATGCTTTGTTTAGATTTGCCGCTTGTAGTGTCCATGCTGCGAGGTGATGGTGACTCAGAGTCAGATCCAAAGGAGAGGCCGTCATAGAGATCGGCCAAATCCCCCAGATCCGTCGCGTGGCCAAAAATGTTTTCAACATTTGTCGGGTGTGAGGTGGCCCTTCTAGTGGAGCCGATAGAAGATGTTGGCGTTGCTATAGGTGCTGTGATTGTGGTCGACAGACCCGAGTAGATCAGAGCCGAGAGGCAGAGCTTTTCCGCCGCCCCGATGCGAAAGTGGAAGCACCTGATCATTAGATCTGTCTCCCGGTCAAAGTTGTCAGAGGCCGGAGGAGGGGTGGGTGAGCATGGATGAAGGTCGATGGGGTCGTAGTGGACCTCACCGACCCCAATCATTGGGTCGCTGCATGGTGAAGATGGAGCCACCAAATTCATGACTCCAGCACTCAGAGTTCCCATAGACGACACCAATTGCCAAGGGGTTACCTCTATAATGCCCATGGTTATGGACTTAGGGTTTCATGGAAGAGAGCGTTGGTGATTTCATCAGCCTATCAAGCAAACAAGGGAGTCAATGTCTTGTCTGATTATTGAAGAAGAAGATTACATGGTTGCCGATTCGCTAGATGCAATCTAACTCACGACGGGTTGTGTTTCACTCAAAGCTACGATGCCCCCTCTGTTGGCTCCTCCCAGCCTTTATATGAGAGGCTAGGTCTCAGAGTCTAGGACGGATCGTTTCTAAGTTAGAAGTACAACTTTAGGATTATGTCGGTTTAAGCTTTCTGCCTTGATCAACACATCTGGTTCCTGGGCTTCGGATGCTTCCAGGAGTATCGGTTCCTTGTGAGATTCATGGGCCATAGTTCGGATACATACCAGGTATTGAAGGGGTTCGGGCCTGAAAACAATATATTTTCCTACGCCAAGAACCCTAATGCTAGGATCTATCTATTAGTAATGCAGTAACATGAGGGGTTTTTCGCGAACTTACCCTTGAAGACCAAAAAGCATTGTCAACTCTTGGGAGAGTGTGGTTGATGTAGTCATACCAACGCCGACCTCGGGGTCGTGTTGAAGTCATGCGACTCCTATGGCTCCGACGACTCCTAGTGCCTCAAGTCTTGCACCTTCGAGGGAGTTACACACGTCCGGTGCCTAACAATGGCTCCCACTCCTCCGATCGAGCAGCAGTTGTGGAAGTAGACCTTCTGGATCCAAATCCCGCAGCGCGACAACGCTGCATAGTGAAGAAATCTCTTGCTTGCACAGTCCATACTTGGGACCACGGTCACGGGAGAGAGAGAGAGAGAATCAACTAGAGGTCTCCCCAAATGAGAGGGAACCTTCATTGATTATTGGTGTATTTATTTTGCCAAAATACCTCTCTTTATATAGGGGAAAAACCACCCATAGCTAATTAGCTTAGCCATGTGGGACTAAACAAAAGGGAGAGGAGAGGGGAAGGGGTGGTCGGTCGGCCAAGTCCACCATGGGCCCCTGATACGTTGCAAACGTATCTATAATTTTTGATGTTCCATGCTTGTTTTATATCTACTTTCTTATGTTTTGTCCACACTTTGGAGTATTTTTATACACTTTCTTGGACTAACCTATTAACAAGATGCCAAAGTGCCAGCTGCCTGTTTTCTGCTGTTTTTGGTTCCAGGAAAGTCAGAAAATGAGTATTCTCGGAATTGGACGGGACAAAAGCCAAAGTCAATATTTCACTGAGGGGGACACGGAGCCAGAATACGAGACGGAGAGAGGCCAGAGGCCGGCCACACCACCTGGCCATGCAGCCAGGCCTGGCCCGCGCCAGGGGGTGGTGTGGCCGCCTAGGGCACCCCCTCAGCCTCCCCTTTCGCCTATAAGAAGCCTCCCATACAGAAACCCTAAGTACCCGATCAAAATTCCACGAAAGAGTCTATAGCCACCGTCATCTCCATCCCTAGATCGGGAGGGATCTGAAGCTCTTCCCGACACCCTACCGGAGGGAAGAATTCACCCTGGAGGCCTTCTTCATCACCATGCCTGCCTCCGGTGTGATGCATGAGTAGTTCATCCCTGGACTAGGGTCCATGTAGTAGCTATATGGTTGGTTCTTCTCCTTTGTGCTACCATGTTTAGATCTTGTGAGCTCCGTTCATGATCAAGATCATCTATTTGTAATCTTACATGTTGTGCTTGCGGGGATTCGATGGATATTGAGATGCTATTTCAGATTGATTATTGATTCTATCATGTCTTTGTTATTTGTGATCTTGCATGCTCTCCGTTGTTAGTAGCTATCTTGGCCGAGTAGATGCTAGCAACTCCAAGAGGGAGTATTTATGCTTGATAGTGGGTTCATGCCTCTAGGAATCTAGGGAAGTGACATAAATCTCTAAGGTACTAGATGTGCTGTTGCTACTAGGGAGAAAACAACAATCCTTTGTTCATAGAGCAATCATATTGTTTACTTTGCACACAATGCTTGATGCAATTATCTGTTGCTTGAAACTTAATACTGGAGGGGGTTCGGATGATAACCTGAAGTTAGAGTATTAGTCATAGATGAAGTTGGATTACAGTCTATGTATAATGTTGTAATGCCCAATCAAATCTCATAGGAGTCAAGATGATTAGTATATGCATGTATGCTTTCTCGATGTTTGTCAATTGCCCCGCTGTAATTTGTTCACCCAACATGTCATCTATCTTAAGGAGAATCACCACTAGTGAACTATGGACCCTGGTCCTTTCTTTTACCATCAATCTACAATCTACTATTAACTATTTTCTGTTTACTTTCTGCAAGCAATTACTATCTTCCACGCAATACGTTTAGTCCTTTGTTTTCAGCAAAACCGGTGAGATTGACAACTTCAGTGAGTTGGGGGCAAAGTTCTGTGATTGTGTTGTGCAGGATTCCAAGTTGGAAACAACACCTTGGAGGTGTTTCCTTGCTCCTACTGGTTCGATAACCTCGGTTTCATAACTGAGGGAAAACTTGTTGCTATACTCATCATACCTTCCTCTTGGAGTTCCCCAACAAGCTCAACATATTGAGTAAGCAGCCCCGTCGGCAGGTGCATGGGGCCCATGCGGACCCTCCTCCCTTTTTCCCTTTTGGTCTTTCCCTCATGGGTCATTTTCCCTAGGGATTTTGGCCCAATTAGGTATCTGGCCTTTTAATTCATTTTTCATTTATTAAATAATTATAAATAAATGATTAAATCAATATTTAACATTTACTCACATATTATTTAATCCCCGTGGCTATGGAACTCCTTCCACTCCACTCCAGACATCCTCCAGACATTTCGAAACCCTTCCGGTTTTCTCTCTTTCTATTCTTCGGTGATTCTGCCGATATCAAAACATTCTCCGAGCACCATCAATCCTTAAGTGTGATACCCCACGGTTCAGAAACACTCGAGACATGGTCGAGACTCCTCTCATACCAAAGATCATCAGCGGGACCTGGATGCCCATGATGACCCCTGTGCATTCCACGAATCTTTCATCGCTAAACCATGAATGTCGTGTCATATTCCTTTTTTATCTTTGATACTTGCATTGTCCGCGATCTAATAAATGACATCACCATGTCGTGTTCAATCTCATTACCGACAAATGCTATTTAACTCGTTCCGACAAGTGATATCCCCGAGATCAAATCACACCCTACACAACTATTGGATATAACTGCTCCGAGCAGGCCATCGAGTATATTTCCGTCACGCGGATGGACAAATCCGTCTCTTGACACATAATGCCTCTACATGTTCCTCTGAATACCTGAACACACCTTTATGATCACCGCTTACACAAGTGACGTTTGATGCTATCTAAGTATTCTCGAGTGATAGTGATTGATATGGTCTCATGGTCTAAGAAATAGGACACTAGGTCTTTTCTAATCATCGTAACTTAAACTTTGTGACATGATCGGATCACGATGTTTAGATTGGGTATAGTTCATCATCTCATTCTCACAATAAGGTGACTCCATTGTCAACTGGCATAAATGCCACATGATCAAGAAACCTTGATCATCTATTGACCAATGAACCAGTGACTAGAGATTCACCAGGAACTTCTGTTTGTTTATATATCACATGTGTATTGACGTTTCCTTTCAATACAATTATACCAAACATGGGAATCCAATAAGTCATACCCATGTCACCTACCCATAGGATGTGAACTGGGGGCGTGGTAATCGACGCCACATTGGATGTGACGAACCATCCCCTCCCCAAGTCATCAGCACAAGACAACGCAACTAAAGACCATCGCACACTCTCTCCATCTCCACTCTTTCCTAGCCTCCTCCTACTCCTTTCAAACCCCAGATCCATGGACGCGAGCTGCAACCGTGACGTTCGCTCCCACAACATGGAGTCTAGGGGCTCCATCCCGACATGGAAGCGAGGACCCATCTCCCGTACCAATGGCTACCCCTTCAGGTGGGACATCCTTAGGGAAGTCTTCTTGTTAGATATTCTTCGCTAGCGAGCCTTGAAGAGGCTAAATTGGAGAGCCTCTGGGAGGTGTGTGAACCCCAACGACATGGCCACCCGCGTCCGCCTCGAAGAAGCTCGGGAGGAGCTCGACAGGCAGAAGGCGATCGTCCACTCTCTCGAGGAAGAGTGTGGCCTCACTTGACCGCGACACCCTCTTAACGAGGATGTCTTCCGCTTCCTTTGCATCTGAGGGCCTGCACTCCGACACCGATGCATAGCGCTACCTTCCGCTATCTCGACATCTGAGGCCTGTGTTCCGATGACGATGAATAACGTGGCTTAGTAGAACTAGTAGAGCAAGAAGAAGAAATATTATACATGAACTACCTTTTAGATTTGCTAGATATTTACTTCAATTTGTGTGTATCATGAACTACCTTGTATATTTGCTCCCATTTTTATTAAATAAGAACATTTGGGGATAATTTGGGGTCCTGCGGGTGTGGCAAGGCCCTCCCAAAATATGCCAGCATGCTCATCCGGTGCCTCCAAAGCGCCTGTTCGTTAGTACGGTCGGACACACCTTGGGGAGCACAGTTGGAGATGCTCTTACCTCCCAAATGAGTTCACTTCTGAACTTGAACATTTGTAGAACATCATGTTTTTAACATACTTTGAAACATATTAAATTTTACTACTACTTGAGTTTTACCATTCTCTTAGTTTAATATCCTATAATGACACTCCAAGGCTGGTCATATTGGCAGTATCATGCATATGATACTAGTGTATAATACTATCTCCATAGTACATAGTATCATATGATAGTACTATCATACTAGTACTATATTTAATGATTTATAGAATCTCAATGCAAAATTATGTATAAGATTTATTTGCATGGGGATTTTCTAGTTTTACGTGCTATGATATATCATCTATGATACTCCAACTATCTCTTTTTTCATTAATTGTTGTGCCACATTAGATTTTTACCAACATGGCATTCATAATACTATTAGCTATGATACTCCCACTAGTACCAGCCTAAGACTAGTCCCAATGGAGGTATCATAGCTAGTATCATGCATGCCATGTTGGCAAAATTCTGACGTGGCATGCTAATTAATGATGAAAGAAGTTGTGTCAGTATCATAGGTAGATACGGTATCATAGCACGTAGTACTAAAAAAACTAATCCCAAACGAATCTTGTACACAATTTTGCATTGAGATTCTACAAAACAATAAATATATTAAGACTACGATACTACTATATGATACTATGCATTATAGATGTGGTATCATATACTAGTATCATATGCATGATACTATTATATGATACTCTCCACTGTGAGTAGTCATTTTGCAATGGTACTATCTTAGCACGGTATCATAGGCATTTTGCCTACGTGGCACTATAGTTAATGAAGAAAGAGAGTAGCTAAGAATAATGACAATAGTATAGCCAGCTGCTGGCTATAAGTCAAGTGTCATGTCATCTATAGCTAACTTAGAGCTAGCATGTACAATAGTGAGCTACAAAAATATAGTATTTTAGCACTACATGACCCACCTTTCACTTTCTCAAAGTGCCTAGGAGCACGTGGTAGAGCTGACTCTTGCATGAGAGCCCACTCTTCTTCTCTCTCATATTCTCTCTCTTCCAACTAGGCAAAGAAATAATATTTTAATTCTTACAGTCAGCTGACTAGGACTTATTATACTTGCTCTAAGAAAACAATCCTTGCACGATACCATAGGCAAAAATAATGGCTAGCCCCAATCACATATCTACATGTCACCAAATTCATTAAATGTAGAAACAACTTTTAAGATGCACCCCATTGTAGAGATTGTCTCTTAATTATTTATTATATCTATGATAACGTGCTAAAATACGGTGCATTGTTAAAGGCCTAAGTCTCCTTGATCTCGAAAACAAATTCGGAATAAAACCAATTCAGAGTCTATCATTAAAACACTTATTTCAGAAATTGACTGGAAATGATACTACTTTATCTCCAGTCAACCTGAGGCGCATTTATTTGTTTTCCAGAGGAATCCGAAGCATCCTCTTTCCGTGGCAGCACACAGCGGCACGGGCGACAGAAGAACCAGTTATCCACCTGGCTTGTCTTCCTCTGGTGCTGGTTTCGCTCCTCTTCCCCAGGCAGCACCCGGAATAAATTCAGCCCATACCTCCGCCTCCGCATCTGACCGATGTACTCCCCCCTACCGGCCCTTTCCCCCACCAACACGCCAGACCACACCCTCCTCTCCCTCCTCTCCCTCGAGCCTAGCCTAGTATTTCCTCTTCCAGATTTGCTCCAAGGTAGGAGTATATCTTTCTAAAAGGCAAGGTATGTATGTACTCAGCGTATCAGTAGTATATATGCAATGCATCTGTAACACCATGTTAGCTTCCTGTATTAATCCATGTGGCGCAGATGGGTGGCATGGCAGAAAGAATAATACTCCACAAAAGGGGGATGCCTATTTTTAAATCTCTACTATTTTTAGGGTACATGATAACATCCCCATCCCCATGTGTCTGTGTTGTCTGTGCTTGCTTTGCATACTTGCATAATTCCATCCAGCAATACAAAAGTTGGTTTTTCTAATCTTTCACGTACTATGCTGTACTGGAAGGATCAGATCAATTCTTGTTTGAGGGAGTAGGCCAAGTGGTGGAGTGGAGTGCTGGAAGAATCCACTGATTCAGCTGTCAATACATCTTGACTGTAAACCACTGTTGCCGAGTGTTCAATCATTCGGCAATTCCTGTGTTTCCTGGCACCACTGCCACGTGAATTTCTCAGCTCATCAGGGATTCCTACCTTTGTTGGGTTGCTTGGTAGGAGTAGTTCTTGAGGGAGGGAATTTGTTTGCTTTTCCAGCTCCTCCTGTCCCTGGATTGTTTTGGAGTAAAATCCAGCTTCTTCTTCTTCTTTTATCGTTTGATGCTGCTGCTTTCAGTTCCCACTCTTGGCATTATTCTGCCCGCCCACAGGAGCGGCCCTCCTGCCAAAGATCGGATTATGGGTTGATTAGTATCTTGTTTTGGAGCATGCAAATGTGGGCAGAAAGCAACATAGGGGAAGGGGGCAAGCAATAGGTAGCCCCATATATTTATGGAATTGGGGCCAGCTTTTGGTCATTACCAAAGTTTTGCTTGTTCCTCCTCCTCCATGTCTTCTTCTCTTCTCCTCTCCTGTGCCTGCTACTACTAGTAGTTCTAGGAGAGAGATGGCCAGGCCATGATTTCATCCCAGGCTCTTCCTCTCTCCCCCTCCCCCTCCCCCGAACACTTCCCGATAGATTCCATCCCCTGTCTATCATCCTGGGTATCCGTCCCCCTTTTCTCTTCTTAATTGCAAAGGTTTCTGCAGGATAACATTTGTTTTGGGGGTAAGTCCTATACAATCCTTCCCTTCTTTTTATGTTGCTTTTCTCCCTCCCCTCCCCTCCCCTCCTATTTAAAGTTCTTGAATCCCAAGCGAACAATGGTGACTGCCCCAGCACTACTAGTACTACACTACAACCACGAACCAACCTGCTTGCAGCTTGCTTGTTTGTTTGTTTGTTGCGATTCCAGTGCTAGATAGACTGTCGGCCTGCCCCTGATGCTTGGATTTTGTTTTCTATAGGAGGAGGAGGAGGAGATTCAGAGAGAGAGAGAGGTGATTTTTACCTAGTGCTATCTGGAGTAGTATCTAAGTTTAGTTCTTGGATTTCACCTTCGGAGTGTTTTTCGATGCAGATTTTTTAGCCTTGTGCTTGGATTGTACCGTACTGTACCGTGTTGTGCTGTACCTGCACATTGAATCTTTGTGCTAGATGTTCTTGATGGGTCTTTATTTGTTTCCAGTACATCTCAATCCCCACATAAATGCCAACTGATTTTGTTTATGCTGGATTCAGGACAAGTAGCCCCTAGCTCTCTGCCGTGCGAGCCAGGTGAAGAAGAATCAACAAAAGAAGATATGGAGGGCGAGAGCTTCTCCGGGATGGGCAATGGCGGCGGCGGCGGCGGCGCCGGCGCCGGGGCCCATCATCAGCAGGTGGTGGACGGGAAGCTGATCCAGACGTTCCACAAGAGCTTTGTGCAGGTGCAGAGCATCCTGGACCAGAACCGGATGCTCATCAGCGAGATCAACCAGAACCACGAGTCCCGGGCGCCCGACAGCCTCACCCGCAACGTCGGCCTCATCCGGGAGCTCAACAACAACATCCGCCGCGTCGTCGGCCTCTACGCCGACCTCTCCGCCTCCTTCGCGCACCGAGGCGGCATGGACGGGGCATCCTCGGAGGGCGACTCCTCGGGCACGCTCCGCTCCCCAGACGCCGCCGGCCGCGCCGCAGCAGGACAGAAGCGCCTCAGGCCCGGCTAGCTAGCTTCTCGGCATCGTCGTGGATGCTGTGTAGCAGCTAGCAAGGGCCGGTCCAGGTCCTCCTCCAGGATGTGACTCATGAGGTGCTACTGAAAAAACTTACTACTAGGATAGTTCTTGTTCCTTGCTTAAATTTGTTGCTGTTCTTCTCCTCCTCCTCCTCCTCCTCCTCGTATGCTGCAAAGTGCTTCTGATAATCTGCTCATGTAGAGGCAGCAGTAGCTCCTGATAATCTGCTCATGTAGAGGCAGCCCAACTATATTACATGTAGGCGCATCTAGTTACCATTTCGTGGCCGGTTTCAGATAGAACTAGTACATGGAGCATATGCATGCAGTGTTGTGTCAATGCAGGCAGGCCAGCCAAGATATGCAGACCATCTGAGAGATTGTGAGTTCTTTGAGTTGCTATTCTGTCATTTTTATTTTACTACTTTCTTAGAAAAGTTAATTTTCTTTAGGTGATTTGTGAAGGAAAACTAAAATACTGTTGGCCTTGGATTGGAATGGACCATGTGAGCCTGAAATTTCCCATGCACTGATGCAAAGTGCAAAGCTTTACAGCTTTTTTCTACAAATCTGCTGCTGCTGCTGCTGCTGCTCCTCATCCCCTGCCGATTTTTCGTGCTGTTATGATGAAAAGTTTGATGACAAAACGACTTGCTTCATACCTGTTCGTTCTGACTGCAAGATCAGCTCACTCATCTGAGTTGGTGTAAATGTAGATAAGGTCCTTCTTCTGTGCATGCCAAAGGAGAGCAAAAGGAGAAGAGGGAGTTTTGGTTCTCTCTAGTGGGCATCTGCAAGATGCTGGACAGCATCAGCGGCAGCAGGAGGACAGAATAAAAGTTTCAACAATTTTTCGGCTGCCAATCATGGTGTGCAACACCATGGGCAGAATCTTATTTGTGTGGCTTGGTGCCTTTCTTGGTTCCTGATCTGAGTGTGTGAACTCCTTTTGACCACTGATTTGGATCAATGGGTCCCCATTTGTTCTTTGTCTACAGTCCTAGCATTGTTTCACCTAATTAAAGGAACGCAAGGACTAATGACGTGGAAAGAGAACAAAACTTCTAGTGCTAGATTAGCAATTGGAGGGAGAATCAAGTTCCAGTTTGCATATGTGAGCATACCAACTTGTGAGGAGCAACAGGGAATGTTACCAGATCTATGCAAGCACAAGCTGTGTTCTTCTGTGATTGGTACCCCTCTCCGAATGCTTATCACCTCTCTCTAGAGCTATAGGATCTTCTGTTTCCTTTCTCCATCAATCTGCATATAAGGATCTGGCATGGCCATCGCTCAGAGACTGCTCTTGATAGAGTCCCACTCACACGTAACACATCAGATTTGGGATCACAGTTGCGGGAACTGGCCAATTTCTCCTGGCTCCACAACAATTCCACACTCCACATGGCTGCTTAGTACCACTCTTGCTTAATTATTTTAGTAATGGGATGTTTAGTTTTTTTTTGTCAAAATATATTCATTTTGCGTTTTATTTTTTGATATAATATTATGAGTACTCGTTTGTAAAAGAAAGGACGGTAAATGAACACCATAAACGTACCCTGATACCCTGATATCGTCACACTTTAGTTCAATTATTGAAAGTGAGGATGCAGAATTTGTCTTCTGTTGGTAGTGACATAGTCTTACAAAAGTTGCCAGAGAGGGTGTGGGCAGATTCATTGCAACAGTTTGTTGCGTGATCAAAAAACTGTTGCGTGATCAAAAAACTGTTGCGTGGTCAAAAAACCGCCGGCTCGGTAGAGGGTCCACCAAAAATATCGGAGGTTACCCTAGGGCGATCGGGAGGTGGTCGCGTTCTCGGCTAGGGTTCTCCGTTTGAGGGTGGTGTAGTCTGGCGGCGGTGACTATCTGCGACGGCGCAGGTTCTCCCAGCGGTCAAGTAGGGTTCTCTCACGGGCCTCGTTCTATGGGCGGGGTCTTGGGGTGAGGTGATGGCTTCACCGGCCCGATCGGCGAAGCGAGGTGGCGGCGCAACACGATCTTCATCGAGATTGCCTAGCAAATCAGGTGTGGGGGATCTGGCAGCGGGACTATCTATAAGGATGGGAGATCTGCTTTTGACGGAGAAGGAGGCGTCTGGCCTTGTGATCAAGGGGGTGGCGCGAGAGATGATCCCAAGGCCATGTTGGGCAGCGGTGGGCAAGGTTTGTTCCCCTCGGAAGTTCATAATTGGGGCTCTGGAGCGCGCAATGCAAAGGGCATGGGGTCTGCATGGCCATGCCCAATTCAAGGATATTGGGGATAATCGTTTTGTTGTAAGGTTTAATTCTGAAGGAGATTGGAGACATGTCATGAGGAACGGTCCTTGGTAGTTTGATTTCAGTGATATCCTCTTGAAGAACTTTGATGGCTCGGTTCGACCGTCGGAGATGGTCTTTGATACTCTAGCAGTTTGGGCTTAGGTGATTGATCTGCCAATGGACAAGATGAACCGAGTGTATGGAGAACTGATTGGTAATTGGATCGGTCGGTATATTTCTGTGGAAGTGGATGAGGAGGGTATTGCTTGGGGAGAGGATCTACGGATCCGAGTGGAGGTTCAAGTCAATCAACCTCTGCTTAGAGGAGTAAATCTTATTGATCCAGATGCTGAAGTGGACAAAGATGGGAAGGAGAAGGAGGTTTGGTTTGATCTGAAGTACGAAAAGATTCTGCATTTTTGCTTTGACTGTGGAGTTTTAGTCCATGATGTTGAGGGGTGCCAAACCAAGAAGGGAGATGAGGCGGCTGGGAACTAGTGGGGCGAGTGGCTTCGTGCCTCCCCTCGGCGCAACATGAAATCTCAGCCTGCAGCTCGACCAAGCATGTCGTCAAGTAGCTTCAGCAGCTGGTCGATGGGTACTGACCCACGGCCAAGGGGTGGTATCTCTGTTCGTGATGTACCTCCCAGGAGAAACCTCTCACGCGAGTATGTGTCACCCAACAACTCCCGCACTGGCGGGTTTGTTCCCAGGACGGATGCGGAGGAATCGTCCAATACGGATGGATACAAAGAGTGGCAGGAACAACAAAAGTGGGAGGAGTACCGTAGAGGGAAGGATGAGGTGACGAGCCCGCCGAAAGATAGGCGCCCTGGGAAGGAGGATATGGGCAACAATACAGGCCTGAGGAGAAACAAAAATGCACCTAGCACCTACGTGTGCCGCCCTCGCATGCAGGGAATGGAGGTCGGGAACACTAAGAGCGTTGCGCCACTAGGTGGCAGCAATAACAAGAAACGTGGCACAAAACAGGTGTGGATGCCAATTCCAGTTCAGGTGGTGGGAGGGGGTGACTTGGGCTCAGGAGGTAAGAGGTCGAGGTTGCAGTCTGTGTTTAATAGAATGTCAGAACCAAAGGAGTCAGTCTTCAACAGGTTGGAGGACCCTATGATCACATCGGCGGCGTCTGCTGCGCAGGCCCACCGGGACCAATGAATCTCTTGGGCCTAAACTGTCGTGGTTTGGGGTTGCATGCGCCAGTGGGCGAGTTGAGGGATCTGAAAAGGACCTACAACCCAGCGGTGGTATTTCTTTGTGAAACCAAGAAGAAAGCAAAAGAGATGGATAGACTCAAGTGGAGCCTTGGTTTCTCAAGAGGGGTTGCAGTGGATTGCGTTGGCAGGAGTGGAGGTCTAGCTCTTTGGTGGCGAGATGATGTGGAGGTGGATGTTAGACCATGGTGCCAATACTTTTTAGATGCTAAGATTACGGCGGACGGGAAGGTGTGGCGGTTTAATGGGGTGTATGGTGAGCCAAGATCTGAGCTGAGACACCGTACCTAGGAGGCGTTGAGATACCTTAGATCGCAGGACGATCTCGCATGGCTATGCGCATGAGACTTTAATGAAGTCCTGGCTCAGCATGAGCACCAAGGTGTCAACCCAAGGAACTAGGCCCAAATGACAACTTTTAGGGACTGTTTAGACGCGTGTGCTCTGACGGATCTCGGTTTTAAAGGATATGAGTTCACATGGAATAATAGAAGAGGTGGAGCTGAAAATGTGCAGTGTAGGTGCGGTGACCCGACATACCACTGCATGATGTAGTATATTATAGTCATTGACATAACACCAATGAAACACCATTCACTAGTATTACATCCCTCAGAGTGGTACAACAGAAACACAGCAGATCCAAGACATGACTATAGATTACAACCCGACTCTTTACAGAAGATTCAGAGAACACTCTAGGTTAAAGAGAGAGAAAGAAACTTCTTACAAAGAAGAACCAGAATAATAACTTAGAACTATCTAGAGACTAAGACTAGTATCTAAACTATTAGGCTTGCAATTGCTACTAATGCAATGCTCTACAGAAGTAGGTTTTATGGCTAGAGTATCTACTCCTATCTAATCAAGAACTTCGTCTTCACTTCAGTTGATGTATATGTTGACTTCATTGACTTTATTTAAGAACTTGAGCTGTCGATGATGGTTTCTTGAGCAGAAATTGATGTTGACGTCGTCTTCAACGGCTTAAAACCTAGCAAGGGTTAAGAAGGTACGGTTGAGTACGAGCATACTCAACAAGTTCACTAAAAAGGAGTGTATGATGCACTATCTCTACAGCCACAAACCATAGGTCGTAGGCAATGCAGGTTTTCGTAAAAATTTCTTCAAAGGTTGCTTTTATTCTGAAAACTATGTCCGACAGCCTTCATAGGTTGACCAGAACCTTCATGGGGTTCCTTTCCTGCCGCGTTCGTAGCTCCTTCCCGGAATAGGGAGTAACATGTCACAATTCTTACACTCTGCAGATGTGCGTTACTTTACCCACAAGAGACCTTAAGCTTTGTTGCACGACCGTGAGTATATCCCCGTTCAAACTTCCATGGTTTGAGGCCCAACCTAAGATCCAAGCCAATCACTGCCCTTCTCCGCGACCCCACATGAAGACACGATCCCCCAAGACGGACTACCACGGTTACTCTTTGGGTAGCCTCTCAAAGACTCTGTAAGCAGCTCTGTCTGGCGGTCACCATCAGCTATGGTGAACTCTGATCAAGACAACTATGCACAGATAATCTAAACACCAATATCGTGGGGAACTAAGGGGTCCCGCCCATGTGTTGGGTTCTCCACGAGAAATCAACAGCCTCACGATAAGGTCATCCGTCCATGTGAAAGGAAAAAGATCCAGCTGACTTCTCCGTTCTATTCCAGATCTCATGGTTAACGTGTAATATACAACGCTAGAATCACTGGCGACATCGGTTGATTAAGTCCTAGATATTATGTTCCTTTACCACTGGAACTGTATCAATAGATTATTACTATTTAGTAAATAATCTATAATCAAATTATTATGAAAATAGTGTTTCCTGACCTTTTTGTAATGCACGTGATGACAACATTTGAGTTACAAGCATTTGATAGAAACTAATCAAAGGACATGAGCAAGTTGTGAACTTGCCTTTTGTGATTGCAAGATTATGCACTCACGGTCTTCGGGATAATAGAAGATCCAAATTCTATAAACAACATCATTAGTCCGGTAAGGACTAATATTTAAAGAAGCAAGATGCAACGATGCATAAATAATGTAATGCAATTTGATAAACATGAATCCCTGATATAGTCGTATCTAATCTAGGGTTTCGAGTTTGTGATGAGTTCTTTGGAATGTGTTGCACTTTTATACCAGCTTCACACGTGTGCTTCTTGTTACGGCTTGTGAGAGTGTGTGAAACAATATGTAAATACAATAAGTAGTATGCAACATTTAAAGCACTTAAATGGATCATGGTATCTAAAAGATTTCTTAAGCTAGATTAAGAATCAATTCGAGCTTTTAAAGAAGTGTTCAAGGTTTACTTTTAATGTTGCTTAAAAGAATAACTCTTGTGGAAAATATTACTTTACAAAGTTAAAAGTATTTAAACTTTAAGCTAACACTTTAAGGTTTTCTTATTAATTACAAGTATTAAAGTAGAAAATAAATAGTATTCTTGAATGACTATTCCACTAGTAAATGGAGACTTTTAACACTCATGAAGGTGAAACAAAAGTATTATGTCTTTATGGAAGTGGTGTTCTCTTGATTTTATAAGTGAATAGAATCACTTACTTATTATAGAATTAACACTTATTTCTGTAAACATGGGAATGACATCATATTAAATACTTAAAGATTTTGTTTAGCTTTTAAAGTGAATTCCCAAACTTGTAAAGAAATTAGTACTCAATTCTTGATGATGTTATAACTGATAAATATTTTGGAGAGTCAGATTTACTTAATTCTAAATGGTCGTTTAGTAAGTACAACTTAAATTGATCAGACCTATCTTAACTTCACTTAACATAACTTGCACTTGTTATTACACTTTTAGACTTTAAACAAATAATGGTAAAGGCAATAGTAAATATTTTTTTTATTTCTAAGGAATTAAAATAAAAGAAAAGGGTTTAAACAAGATTTATTAGATCTTTACCTTTTATTTAACCTCAATTATGAAATATGATATTTTTAATGTGTATAATTTATTTTTGTGATCATTTTGGTATATTATATATATTTTTGTGATTTGCAAATAATAAGATATGATTTTTATAAGTTTAATCACTTTATAAAAATTAATAAATAATAATATTTATCTAAGTGATACCAAAAATATATGAAACAAGTTTATAAATGTAGATTTTGTTTATCTAAGAATTTTGGTATATTATTTATATTTTTCTTATTTACCAATATTAAAATATGAATTTTCAAAGTATTATTACTTATAAAATCTTTATTAAATAGTTAACATATTAATGTTTGATAATAAAGTTAAACTATAGATTTTATTTTTTATAAATTTTCATATATTAAACATATTTTTCTGAAATATAAAACAAAAGGTATTTAATTTCTAAGATTTAATCATTTTCCTAAATTCCTGGAAATACTTATATTTGAATTTATATTGTTTATTCATTTTCTAATTGGATTTTAAATAGAGGAGTACTTTTTACACCCGGGCATCACCTACCCACAGTTGTTGACCGAAGGGCCCCAGGCCACCTCAGCAGGGAGAGGCCCACGGCCGGTTGACCACGCTGACCACGCGTTGACATCATTGTGATGTCAGCGTGACATCACCACTGGGATTTCTCCTGTGTCGAACTGATCGATCGCGGCGTCTAAGGACTCCTAAGAAGAAGTTCGACGCCTCTTTATGGAGACCACAAAGTGGCGGCGCTGGGTCATTTGGTCACCGGACTCGCCGTCGGTGAGCTTTATCACGACGGCGGACGGTGACGAACGACGAGCTAGCGCTACGAACTATACTCAGGCGAATAGATGGCACGGGAGGGTTCGCAAGCTCACCCTGAGCGTGTTGGTGGTGACGGTGAGGCGAGGTGCGGTCGGAGACGGCGGTGATTGGCGACGAAGTCGGCGGTCGTACTTCGGGAAGAAGAGGTCGGCATAGTCGATGGGGATACACAGGCTTGATTCCTCTTGCAGGGAGACATAGGAGATTATGGCAGAGCTCCTGGGCTACTCTTCCGGTCACGGGGCGGCTCAGAGTGATGACGACGAGCGGCATCTAGGCGACTAGGGTTTCAGTCCGAGTTGGGAGTAAGAGAGAGAGGTTGCTGGGGAGAGAAAAGATATAGGGACGAGGCAGAGGCATCCACGGCAGGTCTTATCCTCTCCCAGGCTCGACGGGCGGCGGAGAGCAGGCGACAGGGATCGACGGCGAGGCCAACGATAGGCAGCTGCTTGCTAGCAACTAGGAAGACGATGAACAGAACATCGAAAGGTTGTGTGGGCCTGGGCCTTGCTGGGCTGCTGATGGACCATGAGCTGCTACGCGCGAGCAACGGGTAGGAGGGACAAGGAGGTGGGCTGCAGCCTGGTTGCTGCTTCTGGTTATTTTTTCTATTAAAACATTTTCCTTTTTCTGTTTTGTGTTTTCTCTTTTTGTGAATTTGTTTCCTCTAAAGAAAATCTTATGGAAATGTGCTTAGTTCCACCATGATAATGGTTATGGCAAGAATTTAAAATGTTGAATGATATGTAGAGAATTCCCTTCATACTTAGCCTCATAAAGGGATAAGATATATATTTATTATAAGGTAGTAAACCTTGTGGTTTGTGAAGTGGTGCTTTGAATTTCATGGTTCTCTATATTTGGTGGTTTCTCCCATTCCAACCCTACTTGTTTTGTAGTGCTTAGGATTACCACAAAACAATCTTGGTTAGGTCATTATGAATCAATAACAATCATTGGTAGAGAAATACTAAGGTTTATTCAAATATAGGTATATGGGTTTTGAGAGGATTTAATAACTCATATTCAATTAGAGATATGGATGATTATTAAGGCTAGACCTATTGCCACCATGTTTTGTGATCCTAAATAACTTCTCAACTTAAAGTGAGTTATTGGGATTGCTTTCATAATGTGATCTTAATAATCCTATGAGGGTAGGTCTCTATTAGGGTTTAAGACAATCAGATGGACAAGGATTTCATCAATACACTTTCCACTTGTATCCTACTTATCTCTTAGACATTTCATTTGACTAAGAGATACTATCCATTGGCTGCCTAAAAATAGGAATTGGTTTAACTACCCTCTTTATTCAAGGGTTTTAACAAAAAGGTAAACATGGTTCTGTTCATGGCTTGATGTGATCTTGGTTAAGGCTTCTAAAGAATCCTTAGCTTAAAACCTCACTAAGGTTAACTTTAGATAAGGAATTCCTTTCCTAAATATACTCTATGAATCTCTCTTATCTTATTCACAAAGTTCACATCTCCTGCATAAGTTAATCATCTGACTCCACAATATCCATCATCATATGATGACATGGTCATGTCACTTTAGCAATACTAATTCATTCTTCTCCTAGCATATATATACAACTTCCATTTATATACTACCCTTACTGAATCCATCAATCCAGTTACTTCTAACTCCATCCATTAATTCCTTTAAATTCATCTTGCAACTACTTCCAAGGCTTGCAAGATTACAATCCTCTCCATATCACATGTGATATCAATCCTCTAGAATGGGCATGGTACTACTCCCATAATACAAGTTTATTATTGTATTATCTTGGTTAAACTACTATACTTCCAACTACTCCTACAACTTATGTTATATACTTCATTATACTCTAGACTTCTCATAATCAAGCTAGATGATTCATCTTACTAGGGATTTACCTAATTTGGTATCCTCACAACTCTTCTTCAACACCTAGTCATCTATTCTCAAGTGACTTGAGAATAATGACCACCATCATTTGATCAAACTAAGCTTAGGCTTCTAATTGTCTGATCAAGATCTATTATTCAACTAAGTAGTAGGCTTGTACTAGTCTCTCAATAGGCTTATCTTGTTAAAACTTACTTTAGGTTTATACCTTCTTGACTTAACAAGATTATTATTCGATTATCTACTACTGCTAGCTTTCTCATGGCTTCTCAATTACTAGCTTAACTCTTGGGTTTATGTACTGCTTCTAGTTACTCATAAGTGAGTTAACTCCTCCAACATCAAATGGTTTGATCACCACTAAGGATCTCATTACATTGATGATGGCATACTACCATAGCTAGTTCCGCCTTCTTATTAAATTACTTAAGGTTTTTGGAAGGTCAATATAATAGGTCAAAGGCTATGAGTCAATAAGTTCTAGGTCAAGAATTTATCACACACATTGATGATCAATAGACACTAGGACTTGGTTAAATAGGATTGTCATCTATTAACATGACACTAAGGGTATGTGATGGATGGTCTTGGTTTGACTTCCCTTTCTACTCTATTTGTAATAAGATTTAATGTTTAAGAACTACCATGGTACCCATGGTAGGTATCACTATGGCAATCAAGTGTATCAAGATTTAGTTATAGAGTTTTCTTTACTTAAGTTACATACTTCGCTTGGTATTCAGGGTTTGTGGTAGATAATACCTTGATATCATCTTTAGAAGATTAAGTATTCATCCTTGAGTTGTTGTATGGAATACCATGAAATGATCTCTAGAAGATCTAGTACTCCTTATTAAGTAGTGTGTTGTGACTTAGTTTTATTATATTTGATCTACCCTTAGATCAAATTATATTACCCAAAGATAAGGTTTTAGCAAAGGTCATATTGAAACTCATCGCAGTCAACTTGATGATCTACTTCAGTTCTACCAAGTTAAGAGAAGCTTCAATCTCTTTGACAAGTTTTATTTAAAAGCGCGAAAATTATCCGGCTTTTCTATGCATGAATGCAATGCACACACCTGTGTTCAGCTTATTTCTAAGCTCTAATACCGGGGTGTTACAGTAGGCTGGACAGAGCAACTGCGACAGCGTCATTCCTCAATTTATTCCCGTTAACCTCTATTGAACATGTGATCACGGAGGAGTCGGACCACCTAGCATTGGTTATCAACATCTGTGCAGAAAGGGAGGAGCGTAGCAGACCGGCCAGAGGTTTCATGTATGAACAAATGTGGCAAAAACATGAAGGTTATGGGGACACCATCGAAGCGGCCTTTGCGTGCAGACCCATCAGGGCAGGTGGCCTAGAGGTGCTATGGGGACAGCTCTAGGGCATGGCTGCAGACTTAAAATGGTGGATCTTCGATATGTTCGGGTCTGTGAAGGCTACGATTAAAAAGCTAAAGGCTCAGCTAGAGGTTGCCAAAGTTGAATCACAAAATGAGGGTGGCTCTAACAGAGTGTCAAAATTGGAGGAAAAAACTACATGAGGTGTACGAAAAAGAAGAAATTATGTACCGACAACGGTCACATAATGAATGGTTAAAGGCTGGTGATCAAAACACGAAGTTCTTTCAGAATAAGTGCTCACAAAGGAGGCGTAAAAACACTGTTAAGGGTTTGAGGGGACCAAATGGGTCTCTGTGCAATACTAATGAGGAAATGGGGGCATTGGCCCTTAATTTCTTTCAAAACCCTCTATGCCTCAGAGGGTTCAGTGGAGAGCAAGCAGGTGCTCGGCCTCATCGAGCAACTTGTGACAGATGAAATGAATCAAAAATTGGCAAAAGAATTCTCGGATGAAGAAATTACGACGACGTTTTTCCAAATGGGCCCGACAAAGGCACCGGTCCCTGATGGGCTGCCTGTGCTCTTTTTCCAAAGCCACTGGGCCATTTATGTGTGTAGGGCTATGAGGGAGTTTTTGGTAGGAACGACGTGTCCAGAAGAGTTTAATGATACAATTATTATCCTCATCCCTAAGATTAGCTCGCCGGAGCTGCTTAGTCAATTCAGGCCAATTAGCCTGTGTAACATACTATACAAGATTGCTTCAAAGGTGGCCATGAATAGGATGAAGGGCATTCTTCCGGTCCTTATTTCTGAGGAGCAGAGCGCTTTTGTCCCCGGAAGGTTGATCACGGATAATGTCTTCGTGGCGTATGAGTGTGTGCATGCTATTCGCACAAGGAGGAGGAAGAATCCACTATGTGCGGTCAAGTTGGATATGATGAAGGCGTATGATCGGGTCGAATGGCAGTTTTTGGAAGCTATGATGCTTAAGATGGGTTTTTCTAACCACTAGGTTAGTTTAATCATGAGATGTGTTCACACGGTGAGATTCACTATTAAACTTAATGGCTGCAAAACGGAATCTTTTAAGCCTTCGAGGGGCCTTCGGCAAGGGGATCCATTGTCCCCTATCTCTTTATCTTTTGTGTCGAGGGTTTCTCGGCACTTCTCAAGAAGGCGCAGCAAGAAAAGGAGGTTGCTAGGGTGTCGTTTGGGACCGCTGGGCCGACGATCACACACCTCCTGTTCGCTGATGACAATATAGTTTTTCTGGAGGCGAGTCCTAGCAACCTGGCGACTTTGAAGGGGATTCTTTGGAAGTATGAGGTGTGCTTGGGCCAACAGGTAAATTTGCAGAAATCCTCAATTTTTTCAGCAAGGGGTGCAACTCCTAGACCAAGGAGGATCTAAAGCAGGTGGTGGGTATTCAGTGTGAAGCTCTTTCTGAGAAATACTTGGGTCTGCCAACGGTGGTGGGACGGGCCAAGAATGTTGCTTTTAAGCACCTAACTAACAAGGCTAGAGGAAAGGTCCCTGGATGGAAGGATCAGGGGCTCTCAAAAGCAGGCAAGGAAACTCTGATAAAATCAGTTCTACAAGCGGGCTCCACCTATGCTATGGGATGTTTTCAGCTGTCGAAGGGCTAATGTGGGCAGCTGGCCGCTATTGGGTCGGACTTCTGGTGGGGTGATACCCTGGAGAAGAGGAAGACGCATTGGATTAACTGGCAACGTATGTGTGAATCAAAACAAAGGGGTGGCATGGGGTTCAGGGACTACGGGGATTTCAACCAAGCGTTACTTGCTAAACAAGCGTGGAGGTTGGCTACAAATCCAAACTCTTTGTGTGCCAGGGTCTTACGAGCTCTCTACCATAGGGACAGTGTGTTCCTTGATGCTAAATGCCCAAAGAGGGCATCCTTTACTTGGAAGAGCATCCTGCACGGGCGGGAGCTGCTTCGGGGAGGTTTAATGTGGCGCATTGGAAATGGTGAGGATGTGAAGGTTTGGTTGGATAACTGGATTCCTCGGTCCTCGCTTAAAAGGCCACTAGGTGCAAAACCAGGCACTCAGGTTCAGAAAGTAAAAGAGCTGCTCTTGTATGATGGTGCCGGTTGGAATGCCGGAAAGCTGCGGAATTGCTTCTTTGACTTGGATGTGGCTGATATAGTGAAGGTCCCTGTTGGTAGAGCCGGAACAGATGATTATCTCAGTTGGAATTACACCAAAAATGGGGTCTTTAGTGTATGGTCCGCGTACCATCTTAAACATCAGCTGAAGTGCGAGGGGGCGGGTCGGGCGAGTTCTTCATTAAATATTACGGAGCACAAGGGCTGGCTATCGCTATGGGCATCTGCGGTTCCAAACAAGGTGAAGGTCCATTGCTAGAGGCTTGCCAAGAATGGGCTAGCCGTGGGTGATGAGCTCCAACGAAGACACATCAAGGGAGGTGTCAAATGCATTACTTGCAACCGCGACGAAACGCTAGTCCACTGGTTCTGGACCTCCCAGCACTCCCAACACTTCTGGGAAGGGATCAGGAATATGACGAGCATGGAGCTGTTGAGGCCACCTGACGATATACGGACGCCTCTAGGCCTCCAAGTCTGTCTCCTTAACTGGTTTGTCACGCTCGAGGAGTTTAACGAGTTGGCGGTGGCCCTGATGGCGATTTATCAACCGTGGTTATCTCGAACAACGCTCGTGAGCTGCCAATGATTGAAGACCCGACGGGTATAGCCCGACGTGTGCTGGCTCTCGTGGCCGAATGGAAGTAGGTGCACTCATCTACCCTGAAACAGAAATTAGCTATGACGGGGCAATGGCAGCCGCCGGCCAGTGGATGGCACAAGGGCAACGCTGGTGGGGCCTTCAACCAGCAGGTTGGACTCGAGGGAGGCGGCGCGATCATTCACGACCATCATGGCACCTTTGTCACCGGGGCGTGCCATTTGTTCTCCCAAGTGTCTGATCCCGCCAGGGCAGAGCTCCTGGCTTGCAGGCGTACCGCTCAGCCGGCGAAAGAAGTGGGTGTTCAAAGGTTGGAGCTGGAGACAGATTGCGCGACTGTGGTGGTGAAGCTTAGGGGGCGGAGCTAGATAGATCAGGCGATGGTCATCTCGTGGAGGAAGTGAAGCATCTCCTAGGAGGGTTCGAAGACTGGTCGGTACGGCATGTTCGACGATCTGGTAATACCGATGCTCATAATCTGGCTCAGGAAGGCTGCAAGAATAAGTTATGTAAGGCTTGGCTGGGCATTCCACCATCTTTTGTAAACTCGGTTCTAGAGACTGTTGTTGATCCTTAAGTAAAAGCAGCCATTCATTCTCAAAAAAAAAGTTTGTTGCGTGATCAACAGGCCTTTTCTACATTTGTCGTTTGATTCTAAGGATTGGATTTTTCAGAATTATTTCCTAAGGTTGAATTGCACCATCTTTTGGAGGAAAATTTTCAAACACCAAAATATCTTGCTAGAATTTCTTCATCTTTCCAATGATTTCGAATGCTCTTTGGTCCAATTCAATTCATGTAGTTTTCGTTTCTTCTTCTTTTTAGAAAGGAGCATATAATAATATCACGAGATACCAATTACATCCGACCTCTGCACTAACGTATTACCTTATTGGCATTACGGATACACACAGCCGAAAAAAGAAGAATTACATAAAAAAAAGTCTCACTATAGTGATTAGTTCCTTGAAACCGCGGACCAAACACCACCAAAACAACACGAGAAATCCAACAACTCCAAAAGCGATGCCTACAAGAATGGAACAGTGCTCAAGCGCCGCCTTCGACCCGATCAAAGAACATAGGTTTTCACCCTGGAGAAAGTCTGCACTCACAAAACAATGCCTTCAACCAGATAATAGGTTTTCCACATAAACCCATGTTATATACTTGATATAATGTGACCCAAGTTGAATTAGAAAAGGTGGAACAAAGTGACACGACAATATTCTTTTGATTCTTTGTTGCAAGAAAATGTTCTAAAGTGATTAGAGTTAATCACTAAACTAGAGTTAAGTTTAGCGCAAAAAAAGCATGGTTAGGCATCAAAAATGCAAATACTGCACTTTGATCAAATCTACATAGATGTAGAAATATTGGAATACTAGAAATATTGGAATACTTCAGTATTAAAAAAGTATAGTTTTGGTTTAAGAATGTTCGACTTTCGACTAAGTGTGTTTATAGGTATACATGACAACATTGAAAGTTCAGTTGACTGATAGACCGTCATTGTATACAGTAGAAAATAAGTCTCACTTTGTAACCAAAAATAAATGCTTCAACACATTACATGATAATGATGTTAATGTCAAATAAGTGACATTAATGATTTGCAAAGATTGTACAGATTCGATAACACAGATTTAGGACAAAAAGTTTTCCATTAGCAAGCATGATCAGTAAACACATATATGAGATGGTTTATGATTAGTAACAATGCAACTAGATTATTTGTACTGTAGTGCAAGTGAGAGACTAAAGGAGATATGCCCTAGAGACAAATAATAAAAATGTTTATTATCATATCTCATTAGTTCAGAGTAGTTTTTTATCATGCTATAATTGTATCAATCGAAAACATTGTATATTGATACAAGTGTGATATATAAATAAACCAAAGGTCCCTAGTAGCCTCTATTTAACTAGTTCATTAAGCAGATGATGATCAAGGTTTTCTGATCATGGTGCATTTATGCTAACTGACAATAAAGTCATGTCATCTGGAAAATAATGTGATGGACATTACCCACGTATAATTGTTGCAATGCGATTAAGTCACACTAAGTATCCTAACCCTTAGACCATGAGATTATATTTAATCACTGTCACCCACGTATGTTGGGTATTCTAGAGGGCCATGTTGAGACGTATGTATTGAGATCAGGATTTGTTCTTTTGTGTGACGGGAAGATACACTGGGCGCACTTCTTTTGTGTGACGGGAAGATACACTGGGCGCACTTGGTGAATTACATCCATAAGCTGTGTAGCATATGACTAGGTCATGGGGATGGGATATCACGTGAACGAGTAAAACATCACTTGTCGAAAACGAAATTGAACAAAGTATCATGATACCGATGATTAGATCTCGGACAAGTCAAGTATCGATGTAACAAGGTAATTGGATTCGACGTTTATGGTTCGAAACGACGTTGATATCATGGAATGCATATGGATCATTATGGGCATCCCGGTCCCGCTATTGATCGTTGATTCGAGATCGTCTTGATCATATCTGTGCCATTTCCAAACCGTAGGGTAACACACTTAAGAGCATTACGACGCCTGGAAATCATTCTGAAATTGATGGAATCACATGAAGAATTAGAGAGGAACACCGAAAGTGTTCTGTAAGAGAACCAGAATCATTCCGGGAAATCCGTAAGGAAATCGGAGAGAACCGAAGGAGTTTCAGGTCAAAAGGATTTATTGAATATGTATTTTATATTAATCATTGTAATTAATAATAAATAATATTTAAATGAAAATAAATGGGGCAACTTCCATTTTGGTCCAAGTTCTCAGAGGGAATAAGGCCCAATAAGAAGGCCCACAGGGAGCAGCCACCACCGCCACTTGGTGGGCGGGCGGGTGGGCCCACCCTGTCCGCACGCTGGTGGCCCACTCGGCCCCACCTATCCCGGCCGGCTGCCGCCTCCTCCCCTTACACGTGTGCCCTCTCCCTCCTCCTTTCTTTAGTCCTACCCCGGGACTTTAGGGGAGGGTGTGCCCTCTTTTCCCCTATATAAGAAGGTCCATATAGGAGGGAAAAACATCACCAGTTTCCACTCAATATTCTCTAAGACATCTTTTCTTAGAGAATTTTCTCTTGCTCTTCTCCTGCAACTACGACCCCAAAGTGAGGGTTGCACGAGTGGGAGACTTTTTCGCTATGGCACGTTGTTGTGCTGTGGTGATTCCGGCCAGGAGATCTACTTCCGCAATATCGGTAGGGATCAGAGATCCGGGATTCGTCATCTTGCACCGTACGTGTGCGATACCTTGGGGGTGCTACCATTTGTGGCACCGGACCGTCTTATGAGGACCATGACAAGGGATGACTTGCGAGGAGCTTCGCTACCTTGAGGTCAGACGAGTACGACTATATCGTCCACTTTCTACATGAGCATTAAATGATTACGGTCTACTAGGATATGTTACCAATGTATCTATCTATTACTCCTAGATAGATTGTGGCTAGGTGTGTTCTGCCGTAGGATTTTTTTTATTTTCTGCCACGAAACCCCTTCAGTGTTATCTCTCAAACTACTCCATGATCAAGTGGCATACATGCAACACCTCCACTGTATCCATACACACAAGAACAACAACACCACATTGAAGTGTGATTAAGCATACCGTCGAAACAGGGACATGTTGATGAAGATGCGACAACACTTCCGTGATCACCGACTAGATTGGATTAGCCAAAGGGTAGAGATCGGGAAACGCTTCCGCATCAATGATGAAGTAGTCGTCGATGAAGATCTCTCGGTGATGTCGACGAGGATGGAAAGAGGAGGGGCACAACAGTGTCGCAGTGTGGGCAACATCGACATGGCCGACGGTGGCGTGGACAACGACGGGCGGTGGTCGACTAGGGTTGGCCCTTGGTCGCCGTTGCCTTGACCCTTATTTATATGTGGGGCTAGCCAGCCTCTTGACCACCCACCTAACATACTTGGGGGAGAGTCCGAGACCGTGAGGACTCGTCCCCCTCCAACCAACTTAAGAAGGGAGTTGAGGTCAACACGGACCCCTTCTCTCTCCAAAACAATTCGTTGGGGGGTAACCGACTTGAATAGGATTCTCCCCACATGCGCAGCAGCCCTAGGACCATGCCGCCCCACTAGGTTTTGCTCTTCTGGACCTTTTCGAACCCTGATATTTTTTTGGAGCCTTCCGAATATTTCCCTAGATGCTCCTACATTCTTTCCGGTGCCTTAAGATGCCCGAAACCATTTAGAACACTCGGTAATATTTTATACACCTCTGGTACATTCCGAGACTCTCCAAAAAAACTTTCAGAATTACTTATATCATATCTTCATACGTACTCAAATTCTATATGTTGTGGATCTTAAATGTGTGAGACTATGGGATTATATATATGTGGACATGTCCAGAATACCTTCCGCGACAATAATCGATGTCGTGTGCTTGAATCACTGCATCAGTACCCACACATACCATGAAGATCTTTATTGCGTGAACCTTACGTATTCCTTATTGATTCATGTCATATTGCTTCTCGATTGTCGATACTTTACATAAACCGAGGTGAAAATGTTATGTTATATATCCTTGTTATCTTGCACGTGCTCCTTTTACTCATTCCGTGTCATCAATGTCAATGTGACATAACCACTCAGTCACGTGTACGACCAGATGATGAAGAACATCATGGTAGTGTATCTCTCTATCGTCGGAGTAGCAATTATCCTAACTACATCATGTAGAACAATGACATACTATCCGGTAATGAAAGACCACCTTTATAGTTACGCAGTAACGAGGTAGCATTAGATGATCTCGTGACAACCATATCATATCTAAGTCTACATAAATCTTATGGCATAACGATCTTAGTACTCCCTCCGTCCCAAAAAGGATGTCTCAAGTTTGTTTGAATTTGGATGTATCTATATACTAAACAGTGTCTAGATACATCCAAGTTTAGACAAACTTGAGATATACTTTTTAGGACGGAGGGAGTAACAGTAATACTTGTCCTTGATAATAACAATATTGATAATGCATTTCACGATATATCATTTGGGGTCTATCCAACATCATTGTTCCACTAACAATGTTGTTCTCATATATCATCGGCAATATCAAAATATTTTTAAATTTGCCCATATTCAGGAAACTGGAACTATCAACGTTACATAAATAGTCTTAGAGGCGAGAATAGAGGTATGTTTATGATGTTTATGTTGGGTCCGCAGCATAGAAAACAAAAAATTTCCTACGGTGTGAACTACACACCAAGATCTATCTACTAGGTACAAAGCAACGGGTGGACATACATCCAACGAGAACTTACCCTCGTAGACAACAAGCTTTGTTAACGAGTAGGAACTCGTGGTTGATGTAGTCGTACACTTGCCGATCTCAAGATCATGAGGAAGTCCGAGCGCCGCAACTCAGCAGCGTGATCCGCACACACTTGCGTTCAAGCCACGGACAACCTCCACCTGCTCGCTCCAGCGATCCAAATGGAAGCAAGAACTCCTTTGCATTTAAATGCCACTGGGAACATGTATCTCGCTAATCCGAGACCATGGGGAATAATTCTAGAGGGGGAGAGAGATCCTTCACAAGGAGGTGTGAGGATGAAGGAGGGAATGGTGGCCTTTTATAGGAGGAGGGGGGTGCCCCCTCTCTCCATGGCCGGCGCATGGGGGGGTGACCCCTCACCTCCCCCATTCATGTGGTGGTAACCCCTCCATATTAAAATGCCTCTTCACATTCCCTTTTAAAGTCTCCACTTTAAATGCATTAAATTTCTCCAAATTTAATGCTCTCTTATTTAATAAAACTCTTTTTATTAAATTTATTCAGAATTTTGTTAATTACTTTAATTAACAAACATTCACATATAGCCCCTTGCAATATTTCAATATCACATGCAGAACCACCTTCTGCAATTTCACCCGAAACAATTTCCGGTTTCTATTGAAACAATTCCTGCGCTTTGCAATTCTTTTGTCTGAAACATATGTGCTCCAAAATGGTGTCCGGTAACTCTTAAGTGTGCCACCCTACGGTTCACGAATAA
The DNA here is from genome assembly GCA_023614405.1 of Avena insularis. Lineage (NCBI taxonomy): Eukaryota > Viridiplantae > Streptophyta > Magnoliopsida > Poales > Poaceae > Avena > Avena insularis. The sequence continues at coordinate 254,620,152 of CM042690.1, read as the reverse complement.
TGCACACATGATCAAGACCCTTCTCCGATCAATAATCAGCAGCGGGACCTGGAGATCCGTACTGACTCCTACACATTCAACGATGACTCCTGCGATCGTGAGAACCTTTAACGCTTGTAACTAAATTCCTTTGTCTCTCGATATATTACATGTCCAAGATTCGATCATCGGTATCTCCATACCTAGTTTGATCTCGTTACCGACATGCACTCTTTTCTTGTTCCCGTGATATAACATTCTAGTGATCACATCACTTGCTTGCAAGCTATCCTAATGTGATATCACCGAGAGGGACCAGAGTATATCTATCCGTCATCTGGATTGACAAATTCCACTCTTGATCCATGATCCTCAACATAACACCTTCGTAGTACTGAACCCATCTTTATAGTCACCCTGTTACGGTGTGACGTTTGATGTTATCAAGATACTCTTCCGGTGTTAGCAATTAACACGATCTCATGGTCTAAGGATAAATATTACTTCGTATGATGTTATAGCAATATAAACATAATGACTTGATCATAATGCTATACTTCGGATGAATGTTCATCACATCATTCCACCAATGGTGTGACCTTGTTATTAACAACATCCAATGTCCATGATCAGGAAACCTTGATCATCCTGTTAATCAACAAGCTAGTCTATAAGAGAGGCATGACTAGGAACCCTTTTTTTTATTAAACACACATGTATTGATGTTTTCGAATCAATAAATTTCTAGCATGTAAAATAAACATTTATCATGTATAAGGAATATATAATAACAACTTTATTATTGCCTCTCAGGGCATATTTCCTTCAGTCTCCCACTTGCACTAGAGACAATAATCTAGTTCACATAGTGATAAATCTAACACCCATGGAGTTCTGGTGTTGATCATGTTTTGCCCTAGGGAGAACTTTAGTCAACGGATCTGCTACATTCAGGTCCGTGTGTACTTTACAAATCTTTATATCTCCATCCTTGACATGCTCGCGGATGGAGTGAAACCGGCGCTTAATATGTTTGGAATTCTTGTGAGACCTTGGTTCCTTTGCGTTGGCTATGGCTCCATTGTTGTCACAATAGATCACCATCGGGTCCAACGCACTAGGAGCCACACCTAGTTCCGTAATGAACTCTTTCATCCAAACTGCTTCCTGCGCCGCTTCTGAAGCAGCAACATATTCCGCCTCCGTTGTTGATCCAGCCACCACAGGTTGTTTGGAACTCCTCCAACTAACTGCTGCTCCGTTCAAGAGAAATACGTATCCGGATTGAGAATTAGAGTCACCCGGATCGGTGTCAAAGCTAGCATCGACATAACACTTAGCGACTAGCTCTTCTTCACCTCCGTATATGAGAAACATATCCTTAGTTCTTCTCAAGTACTTGAGGATGTTCTTTACCGCTATCCAGTGTTCCGAACTTGGATCAGATTGGTACCTACTAGTCAAACTAATAGCATGTGCCACATCCGATCTTGTACATAGCATGGCATACATAATAGAGCCTATGGCCGAGGCATAGGGGATCTTATCCATCATCTCTCTTTCTTCCGTCGTAGCCGGACTTTGAGTCTTACTCAATGTCTTGCCTTGCAACATAGGTAAGAACCCCTTCTTACTTTCGTCCATATTAAACTTCTTTAATATCTTATCAAGGTATGTACTCTGCGATAGCCCAATTAGGAACCTTGATCTATCTCTATAGATTTTAATGCCTAATATATATGACGCTTCACCAAGGTCTTTCATCGAAAATTTGCTGTTTAGATAACTTTTAACACTGTTTAAAAGATATATATCATTTCCAATCAATAATATGTCATCCACATATAATATCAGAAATGCCACATTGCTCCCACTCACTTTCTTGTAAATACAAGCCTCTCCATAAGTTTGGACAAATCCAAACTCTTTGATCACCTCATCAAAGTGGAGATTCCAACTTCGTGATGCTTGCTTCAGTCCATAGATGGATCGCTGAAGTTTACACACCTTATTAGCATCCTTAGGATCGACAAAACCCTTAGGTTGTATCAGATACAACTCTTCTTCAATCTTACCATTGAGGAATGCAGTTTTGACATCCATCTGCCATATTTCATAATCGAAATATGCAGCAATTGCTAACATAATCCTAACCGATTTAAGCATCGCTACGGGAGAGAATGTCTCATCGTAGTCAACTCCTTGAATTTGTCGAAACCCCTTTGTGGAAAGTCGAGCCTTATAGATGGTCACATTACTATCAGCATCAGTTTTCCTTTTGAAAATCCATTTATTCTCAACGGCCTTTCATTCGTGAGGTAAGTCCACCAAGTTCCAAACTTGGTTCTCGTACATGGATTCCATCTCGGATTTCATGGCTTCTAGCCATTTGTTGGAATCCGGGCTCATCATCGCTTCTTCATACATCGCAGGGTCATCCATTTCATCAACCATGAAATTCACAACAGGATTGCCGTACAGTTCAGGAGTTGCACGTGTCCTGCTTGACCTGCGGGTTTGGTAGTGTCCTCTTTTGGAGTTTCATGATCATTATCATTAGCTCTCTCTTCATCAGGTGAAGTCAACTCCGAAACAACTTCCGGTGCTGCGCCACTCGCCATTCCATGAAGAGAAGGTTCAATAACCTCTTCGAGTTCTACCTTCCGACTACTCACACCTTTCGCGAGAAACTCCTTCTCAAGAAAGGATCCATTCTTGGTACCAAAAACCTTGCCCTCGGATCTGTGATAGAAGGTATACCCAATTTTTTCCTTAGGGTATCCTATGAAGACGCATTTTTCCGCTTTGGGTTCGAGTTTATGCGGTTGAAGTTTCTTCACATAAACATCGCATCCCCAAACCTTAAGAAATGACAGCTTAGGTTTGTTTCCAAACCATAATTCATACGGTGTCATTTCAACGGATTTAGATGGTGCCCATTTAAAGTGAATGCACTTGTTTCAGGCATAACCCCAAAATGACAGAGGTAAGTCAGTCAGAGACATCATAGATCGAACCATATCCAATAAGGTATGATTATGACGTTCCGACACACCATTACATTGTGGTGTTCCGGCAGGCGTGAGTTGTGAAACTATTCCACACTCTTTCATGTGTGTGCTAAACTCGTAACTTAGATACTCTCCTCCATGGTCAGACCGTAGAAACTTGATCTTTCTATTACGATGATTTTCCACTTCATTCTGAAATTCCTTGAACTTTTCAAAAGTTTCAGACTTGTGTTTCATCAAATAGATATACCCATATCTACTCAAATCATCCGTGAAAGTAACAAAATAACGATATCCACCTCGCACCGACACACTGATTGGTCCACACACATCAGTATGTATGATTTCCAATAGATCTGTCGCCCGTTCCATTGAACCGGAAAACGGCGTTCTAGTCATCTTGCCCATAAGGCATGGCTCACATGTATCAAATGATTCAAAATCAAGTGATTCCAAAAGTCCATCAGAATGGAGTTTCTTCATGCGTTTAACGCCAATATGACCTAGACGGCAGTGCCACATATATGTAGACATATCATCATCAAGTTTAATCTTTTTAGCATTAACATTATGAATGTGCGTAATATTACTATCGAGATCCAATAGAAATAAACCATTCAACATAGGTGCATGACCATAAAAGATATCATTCTTATAAATCAAACAACCATTGTTTTCAGATTTAAAGGAATGACCACTTTGCATCAAACACGATCCAGATACAATGTTCATGCTCAATGCAGGCACCAAATAACAATTATTTAGGTTTATAACTAATCCCGATGGCAAATGGAGAGGTAGCGTCCCGACGATGATCACATCAACTCTTGATCTATTGCCGACCCGCATCCTGACCTCATCCCTTGCTAGTTGTCGCTTGTTCCGTAGCCCCCGAACCAAGTTACATATATTAGCAACCGATCCGGTATCAAATACCCAGGTGCTACTGCGAGTACTAGTCAACTACACATCAATAACATGTATATCACATATACCTTTGTTTGCCTTGCTGGACTTCTTGTCCGCCAAATACTTGGGGCAGTAGCACTCGGTGTGAGACTTAGGGCCAGCCCGAGGTTTCTTTTCAGGCGTGGCAACAGACTTGCCACCCTTCTTTCCCTTGTGCTTGCCTTTCTTGTCCTTCTTGAAACAGGTGGTCCTATTGATCATCAACACTTGATGTTCTTTCCTAATCTCCACTTCTGCAGTCTTAAGCATTGACGGAAGCTCGAGAAGAGACTTCTTCATGCCCTGCATATTATAGTTCATCATGAAGCTCTTGTAGCTAGGTGGCAGAGATTGGAGAACACGATGTATGCCTAAGTCAATGGGAATCATTATTCCCAAGGACACAAGCTTATCAGCGTACCTAGACATTTTGAGTACATGCTCACTAACGGAGCTGTTTTCCTCCATCATGCAGCTAAAGAACTTTTCTGTAGCATTATAACTCTCTCTGACGACATGGGTATCGAAAAATCATTTTCAATTCTCCCATGGTATCAAAGGCATTGCCATTTTCAAACACTTTCAAGTTCGCTCTAGCCCATACAAGGTATGCAATGAACTAAGTTGTGGTCCTCTGACGAGTCACATAGACATTCTTTTCCTCGTCAGGCATCGAGCTGGTGGGGCCTAGCGCATCTAGCACATATTGCTTTTGTGCGGAAAGGAGGAGAATCCTCAAATTCATAGCCCAGTTGGTGAAGTTGCTACCATTCGCAGCAAGTTTCTCTTTCTCCATGAACACATTGAAATTAAAAGCAGGTGGTACCATCTACAACAGAATTTGTAAAGTTTATTTAGACTAAGTTTATGATAGATTGAGTTTAACTAATCCAAATTACTAATGAACTCCCACTCAAAAACGACATCCCTCGTGTCCTTTTGGTGATTACATGAACCAAATCCACTATACCAAGTCCGATCATCACGTGAGTTGATATAGCTTCAAAGGCGAGCATCTATATGGGCATCATATCAACCATATGACTCATGCTTAACCTTTCGGTCCGTGTTCCGAGGCTATGTCTGTACATGCTAGGCTCGCCAAGTAAGAACCTTAGTATTCGCGTGTGTAAAACTGTCTTACACCCGTTCCTATGAAAGCGTAGATTCGAGTACACCCGATCATCACGTGATGTCTCGAAACACGATCCATAGAACGGTGCATACTCAAGGAAGAACACATTTTTATCTTGATATCTAAAAGAGGGATCATCTTATAATGCTATCAAACGTGCCAAACTAGCAGTATAAGATGCTAACATCTAATGTGTAAAGTGAGATGATATGGTCCATGCATTTGATCTCTATCACTTGCATCGTGGTATGATCTCTATCATTCCTTTGTGTGTAAGGCCAAGGTCTATGGAACTTACACGTTGAGTGTGTTGTAAGAGTATCCACCATACATCTACTTACAACAATACCATATCAACACACTAGCCCAGCAACGATCTAAACTAGACGCCTCTAATTTATCAATTGCAAGTTTTACGTGGCTTAGGGCTTTCGGAGATAGAACCGTTCTTACCTACGAACATGAACCACAAAGAGGATAACTAAGTTATTAGCAACTCGTTGTAAATCAGATATTGACTATAGTAGGAGAGACAGACACCCGCCAGCCACTTATGCAAAACAAGTTGCATGTCAGTCGTGGAACCGGTCTCATGTACAATGACATGTAAGGTTGGTCCGGGCCGCTTCATCCCACTATGACACCAATATCCAAAATACATAGAAGATGCAATAACATGATCATCATTGCCCACATATCAACCATATGTGTACTACCCGTGCTAAGCACCTACGCATAGATCAGGCTCTGATACCACTGTTGGGTCCGCAACATAGAAAACAAAATTTTTCCTACGGTGTGAACTACACGCCAAGATCTATCTACTAGGTACAAAGCAACGGGTGGACATACATCCAACGAGAACTTACCCTCGTAGACAACGAGCTTTGTTAACGAGTAGGAACTCGTGGTTGATGTAGTCGTACACTTGCCGATCTCAAGATCATGAGGAAGTCCGAGCGCCGCAACTCAGCAGCGCATCCGCACTCGCACACACGTTCAAGCCACCGGACAACCTCCACCTCCTCGCTCCAGTGATCCAAATGGAAGCAGAACTCCTTCCGCAAAATGCCACTGGAACATGTATCTCGCTAATTCGAGACCATGGGGAAATAATTCTAGAGGGGGAGAGAGATCCTTCACAAGGAGGTGTGAGGATGAAGGAGGGAATGGGTGGCCTTTTATAGGAGGAGGGGGTGCCCCCTCTCTCCATGGCCGGCGCATGGGGGGGGTGACCCCTCACCTCCCCCATTCATGTGGTGGTAACCCCTCCACATTAAAATGCCTCTTCACATTCCCTTTTAAAGTCTCCACTTTAAATGCATTAAATTTCTCCAAATTTAATGCTCTCTTATTTAATAAAACTCTTTTTATTAAATTTATTCAGAATTTTGTTAATTACTTTAATTAACAAACATTCACATATAGCCCCTTGCAATATTTCAATATCACATGCAGACCACCTTCTGCAATTTCACCTGAAACATTTTTCCGGTTTCTATTGAAACAATTCCTGCGCTTTGCAATTCTTTCGTCTGAAATATATGTGCTCCAAAATGGTGTCCGGTAACTCTTAAGTGTGCCACCCTACGGTTCGCGAATAATGCAGACATGATCGAGACCCTTCTCCGATCAATAATCAGCACGGGACACTGGGATCCATCGACTCCTACACATTCAACGATGACTCCTGTGATCGTGAGAACCTTTAACGCTTGTAACTAAATCCCTTTGTCTCTCGATATATTACATGTCCGAGCTTCGATCATCGGTATCTCCATACCTAGTTTGATCTCGTTACCGACATGCACTCTTTTCTTATTCCCGTGATATAACATTCTAGTGATCACATCACTTGCTTGCAAGCTATCCTAATGTGATATCACCGAGAGGGCCCGGAGTATATCTATCCATCATCTGGATTGACAAATTACACTCTTGATCCATGAGCCTCAACATAACACCTTCATAGTACTGAACCCATCTTTATAGTCACCCTGTTACGGTGTGACATTTGATGTTATCAAGATACTCTTCCGGTGTTAGCAATTAACACGATCTCATGGTCTAAGGATAAATATTACTTCGTATGATGTTATAGCAATATAAACATAATGACTTGATCGTAATGCTATACTTCGGATGAATGTTCATCACATCATTCCACCAATGGTGTGACCTTGTTATTAACAACATCCAATGTCCATGATCAGGAAACCTTGATCATCCTGTTAATCAACAAGCTAGTCTATAAGAGAGGCATGACTAGGAACCCTTTTTGTTTATTAAACACACATGTATTGATGTTTCCGAATCAATACATTTCTAGCATGTAAAATAAACATCTATCATGTATAAGGAATATATAATAACAACTTTATTATTGCCTCTCAGGGCATATTTCCTTCAGTTTATAATTCCACACATATATTAGGGTTTTCCTCCAAATACTCACTATTCAAAACTAATACAATTATAACATAGAAAATAAACTTAATTACGAAACAAGAAATCTAAATAATACAACTTTATTTTGCCCCTAGGGCATATTTCCATCAAGAAATTCATCGTGTTGTCATTCCTCGAGCTATAAAATTGTATAGAACAACAATTCTAATGCATAAAAATAAGATATTGGTGTACTTAAGTAGTGCAATGTGCAATGATCACCTCCGTGAAGGGGTAGAAAAACTGTAGCCCTAGAACAATCTCCCGTTTTCTTCTTCTTGGAACTATTGCCTCCAACAGATGAAAAAACAGTTCACTTCGAAGTAACTTTAGGTCTTGTAGGATTAGCCAGGGTAGTAAGAAAATTAAAAACGCAAGGAATGGGGGATGCCACAATAGTATCTAGAGTAGCAGTTAGATCAACAACATCAAAATCTAGAGGTGTACCAACACCAGTGTTGGGTTCGCAACATTGAAAACAAAAAAAATCTACAATATGAACAACTAAGCAGAAAGATATATCTACCTAGATACAATCAACGGGGGGGGGGATATACATCCATAGAGATCTTACCCTCGAAGACCAAAAAGCTTTGTTAACCAAAAAGCTTTGTTCACTTGCCGATCTCAAGATCGTGATGAAGTCCAGCACCACAAAGCAGCAGTGCATCCGTGATCGTACACACGTCTGGTACCCCGACCACCTCCGAGTCCTTGATCCAGCAAAGCAGCGGAAGCATCAAATCCTTCCAGGGAAAGCCACCGAGAACATGTACTTCGCTAATCCGAAGTCATGGGGAATAATCTAGAGGGGGAGAGAGATCCTTCACGAGGAGGTGTGAGAGTTGATGAGGAGGGGCATCCCCAAAGGGGCCATGTGCATGGAATGATGGTGCCCCCACCCCTCCCTCCATAATGGTGAGTGGAGCTTCCACTAAGCCCACTCCCATTAAAACCAACTCCACTCACTTTGCATTAATTTTCTACCAAATTTAATGCAGGCTCTCATTAAATAAAAAACCATTTTTATTTATTTTATTCATAATTTTGTTAATTATTTTAATTAACAAACATTCACATAAAATCCCTTGCAACATTTTGATATCACATGCAAAACCAATTTCAACAATTTGACCCGAAACAATTTCGGTGTCCATCGAACTAATTCCAGCGCTTTCACAATATTTCTCTAGTATATTATTTGCTCCAAATGGTGTTGGTATCCCTTAAGTGTGTCACCCTACGGTTCATGAATAATGCAGGCATGATCTAGACCCCTCTTTGATTAATAATCAACAGCGGGACCTGGAGATCCGTACTAACTCCCACACATTCAACAATGACTCTAGTGATCACGTGAACCTTTAACATCGTAACTAAATGCCTTTGTATCGTGATATATTACAAGTCCAAGATTTGATTATCGGTATCCCCATACCAGTTTGATCTTGTTACCGACAAGTACTCTTTTCTCGTTCCCGTGATATAACATTCTAGTGATCTTATCACTGGATTCCAAGCTATGTCATTGTGATATCACCGAGAGGGACCAGAGTATATATATATATATCATCAGGATGAAAAAATCCCACTCTTGATCCATGAGCCTCAACATAACATTGTTGGAGTATCTGAACCCACCTTTATTGTCACCCTGTTATGGTGTGACATTTGATGTTATCAAGTTACTCTTCCGGTGTTAGTCATTGACATGATCTCATGGTCTAAGGACTAAAGTTACTTTGCATGATGTTATAGAAATGTAAACATAATGACTTTGATCGTATTACTATACTTCGGATGAATGTTCATCACATCATTTCGCCAATGTCGTGACCTCGTTATTAACAACATCCAGTATCCATGATCAGGAAACCTTGATCATCTTGTTAATCAATGAGCTAGTTTATATGAGAGGCATAACTAGGAACTCTATATTTGTTTATTAAACACACATGTATTAAGGTTTCCAATTAACACAATTATAGCATGAGAAATAAACATTATCTTAAACATGGAATAAGATAATAACCACTTTATTATTGCCTCTCGAGCATATTCCCTTCAGTCTCCCACTTGCACTAGAGTCAATAATCTAGTTGTAAACTTGTGTATTCAACACCTATGGCTTTCTGGTGTTGTATATACATGTTTGATAGTGGTAAACATAATCTCCAGATTTGGCACTTTTAGGTCCGTGTGTATTTGCATGTCTTTGCGTCTCTATGCATCACTCATTCTCAAATGAGATGACACTGTATAAATTTAGTCCTTTGGTGAGACCTTTAGTTCCTTTGGGTTAAAACATGTTGATATTATTTTCATACAATATATCTTCATAGTACTAGCCTACTATGAACCACACCTAGTTTGATAACGAACTACTTAACACAAATGCCCTCCTTTGCTGCTACTATAGCAATCATATACTTAGCCTTTTGTTGTAGTATCCTTCACAATGTATTAGCTCTGGAACTCATCCAAATCCATCATGAAACCTCCTTTCCATTACATTGTGCCACCCATAGTTTAAATTGAGATAAATTTAATTTGTGTCTTGTGATAAAACTAGTATCAGTGTAACGCTTTACAATGAACTATTTGTCACCTCTGCATAAATGTATTCTTAGTTCTTCCAAATATCATAAGGATATCCTTACTATCGTACAATGATCATCTTATGAATCATTCTGGTATATGCACATAACATTTAGAGCATAGGACATATCTGGATATGTACATATCACGGTATACATTATTGATTAAAATATTCATGTTATTTCACTCACCAAGTGTCAAAACACTTGAATCTCATTTCACTTACCAAGTGTCGATACACTTGAATCTTGATATAGTACAACCTTTTCCATACAGCAAGAACCTTTCTTATCATTTTCATATTGAACTCATCCAATATCTCATATATGTACGTCTAGCATAACCACATTAATGCCTCAATCTATCCATATATACATTGATGCCTAATATTCTGGTTTTCCCAAGTCTTTCATCGAAATCCAATCTTAATGAAATTCTTAACATGTGTCAATAAAATATATATCATTTCCAATCAATAACATGTCATCCACATAATATATTAGAAATATGTCTCATCTCTCCCACTTATTTTTTTGCAAATGCAAGCATCTTCATCGTCTCCGATGAAATTAAACTCTTTTAATAGTTTCATCACGGTGAAGATTCCAACTCTGCTATATTTACTTCAACCATTGAAGTTTGCATGCCCTTTTAGTATTCTTTGAATTAATAAAACCCTTCGGACCGTGTCATGTACACGTCCTAGGTAACTATTTTATTAGAAGAATTATGTTTTGTTTGTTCAACTACCATATACCAAAATTAACATATATAGTGGTTGCTACATTAATCCGTCCAGACTAAATATCGCTATGAAAGATCAAATCTTGTCGTAGTCAACTCCTTGAACATTGTCGTAAACTCTTTTCCGACATATCGACTATTTAATAGATGTGAAACATGCATGTCTATTTCTTTATAGATCCAAATACGACCGATAGACTTCATGCCTTTCCAGAGGGTCTTCCAAGTTCAAAACTTGATTTCTCATGTATGGGAACTATCACAGATTTTGTGACTTATAGTCATTGGATGGATTCAGGGACCATCATCGCTTCTTTGCATGCAGTCTGTTCATCATTATCATAACAATAATGACTTGTTTATCAAATCTCACTATTTGATTTTTACCCGACCCATACGATTCAAATAGGAACTCTAATCTCCGAGATCACAACCATTCTAGTCACGTGAGCCATGAGCATTTTGGCCACCTCCGGGACACTTTCCGGTGCCGAGCTACTTAGCACATGTTTCTTAGGTTCATAAACCTAATCAAAGTTATATTGTCCTCCCACTTAACTTTTGGGAAAATTCCTTCTTAAGAAACTTGGCGTTCTAAGCGACAAACTCTTTTGTCTTCAGTGATATGGAGGAATACCCAACTATTACTTTGGGATAACCTACAAAGACGTGCTTATCCGACTTTGGTTGTAAACATTTTACTTATGCCTAGCATACCAAAATTTAAGAAAAGATAACTCGAGTTTTATCCCAAACCATAACCCATATGGTGTCATATCAACGGATAGCAATGGTGCTCTTACAGTGTAAAAACGGTAGCCTCTAAAGCTTTAACCCTTAAAACATAATGACAGTTTTAAAAATGACACCTTTGATCTTACCATGTCAAACAAGGTTTGGTTTCATATCTCGAACACTCCATACTCCTATGGTTTATTAGGAAAGGCAAATCCATGGAAAAATTCCTCAAATATTAGGTGTTTTGCTAAACATAATTCAAATATCTTCCTTTATGATCGAATCATAAATTCTTTATTTTCTTGTTACAATGATTTTCCACTTCATCTTGAAAGTCTTTGAACATTTTTCAAATGTTTCATACTTCTCCCTTATTAAGTAAATATCCACATATATCCACTCAAATTCTCGAAGAAAGTATATGAAGTTGAAAGATCCATCGCTCATGGCTACACATAATGGACTATATACATCATTATGAAAAATGTCCAATAAGTTAGTAATATGTTCCTCTTTGGCCTATGAATGGAGTTTCAATTATCTCCAAGAAAGTCTCACAAGCGTCAATTAATCAAAATTAAAGACTCCAAAAAAATCCATCAACATGGAATTTCTTCATGTTTTCTTTCCAATATAATTTAAATGATGATGTCACTTCATAAGTGATCTTTCAATCATTTAGTTTGTGACATTTCAACATTAGTTTTTATGGATGTGATTTCTCCAACTAGACTTGTAAAAGTTCATCCATAATCTATGGAATATGGTAATTATTTTAACAACCATTGTTCTCATAATAACAGAACAAAATAACAATTATCAAAACAAATCTTGAAGACAAGCTCTAAGGTTAATGAATAACACAACAATACTTTATTTGTTTTCGATGAACATCATCATGTATTCTCTTGCTAGTTACTTAGGCCATTGCAGTTAATGAATTATGTTATTCTTTATGACACTTCATACAAACAAATTTGGTATCCAATACCCAAGAACCACATTGTCTAACAAGCAAGGAATACATCCATGTATATACCTAAGCTGGACATTTCGAGCCTTTTATTTTCTGCTAAATATTTTATAGATTCTCTTTCAGTATTTCCTTTTTCTTTAAAAGAATATATCAACATCAATACTGGCACCATACACATGACACATAGTATAAAGCATGTATAGTCAAATACTAATACCTTTGGACTTGTACTTTGAAGTGGATCACCATCATAAAATGTTTGTCGTTCTTTCAAAATATATTCTTTAGTAATATTTTATTATAGTAAACATTTTACCTACATATTCTATTCATCCTTATCATGACAACTTTCATGATCAAGCTACTATAGCCTATAAGGGTGAATCGTGAGTATAATTTCAGTTTCCAAAACCTTTTTGGGAGATTAAGACGCCCATCGTCTCCAACATTCACAAATTCTCATACAATATGAGAATATGTATTTTGCTAAATTATACTCTATCATATTGCAACCAAAATATTATTTCAGATATCACAATATCTTCCACACAGTTTCTAATACAATTCTTTCAGTTCCTAGATAACCGATACTAAAACATATTTTGAATATGAAGGATCATGGAGGCAAAGATGATAATTTAGATACTAACACTGGAATTGTTACTCTTGATTTAATACTACTTATTAAAATTTATGGAGTAAATGGATTTTGCTGAAAGTTTACAAGAGGACTTCTAAACTTTATATTGACACTCAAAACAATACGACACTAGTTCGTAAAGTAAATATCCAGAATTCTATAGTTCTATTATCTCAATTATAACTAAGCATAAGGTAGTAAACGGATGCCAATGACTACAACAAATTATGCAAATTGACTTTGATTTAGTTTATGATAAATTGAGTTCAACTTTAATCATATTACTACATGAACTCCCCCTCAAAACCAACATCCCTCGAGTCGTTTTGGTGATTAGATGAACTAGATCCACTACACCAAGACCAATCATCACGTGAATTGGTGCAGCTTCAAAGGCGAGTATCAATATGGGCATCATATCAACTATATGAGTCATGCTTTACCTTTCAGTTCGTGTTCCGAGGCCATATCTATACATGCTAGGCTCGCCAAGTAAGAACCTTAGTACTCACGTGTGTAAAATTGTCTTACACCCGTTGTATGCGAACGTAGAGTCTATCACACCCGATCATCATGTGGTGTCTCGAAACGACGAACTTTCTTAATGGTGCATACTAAAGAAAGAACATATTTTTACCTTGATGTTTTAAATGAGGGATCATCTTATAATACTACTAATGCGCCATACAAGCAATATAAGATGCAAACAAATATCATATGTAAAAAGTGATATGATATGGTTCTTGCACTTGATCACTATCTTGTGCATCGTGGTATGATCTTCATCATTCCTGTATATGTAAGTCCAAGGTATATGTAACCTACACTTTGTTATGTTATAATTTCCAAGAGTATCAAACCATACTACAAATTATAACATTACCATATCATGACACTTGCCTAGTAACAACTAAAATAGACGCTTCTAATATATCTTTTGCATGTTTTACGTGGCTTAGGGCTTTCGGAGATAGAACCATTCTTACATACGAACATGGAACCGCAACGATGATAATCAAATTATTAGCAACTCATTGTAAATCATATATTGACTACAGTAGGAGAGCTAGATACCCGCTAGCTAATTATACAAAACTAGTTGCATGTCAAGCATGGAACAGGTCTCATGCATGAGGACACGTAAAGTTAGTTTGGGCCGCTTCATCCCACTATGCCACCAATATCTAAAATACATAGAAGATGCAATAACATGATCATCAACACCCACATAATTATATGTGCTCTACCCGTGCAAAGCATCAACGCATAGATCGGACTCTGATACAACTATTAGGTTTGCAGCATAGAAAACAAAAATATTCTATGATATGAACAACTAAGCTCCAAGATCTATCTACACGGATACAATCAATGGGTGGATATACATCCATAGAGATCTTACCCTCGAAGACCGAAAAGCTTTGTTAATGAAATCTAATTTCGTGGATGATGCAGTTGTTCACTTGTCGATCTCAAGATCATGATGAAGTCTAGCACCGCAAAGAAGCAGTACATCCGTGATCACACACACGTCTGGTACCCCGACCAGCTCCAAGTCCTTGCTCCAGCAAAGCATTGAAAGAATCAAATCCTTCCAGAGAAAGCCACCAGGAACATGTACTTCCTTAATCCGAAGTCATGGGGAATAATTTAGAGGGGGAGAGAGATCATTCACGAGGAGGTGTGGGAGTGGAGGAGGAGGGGATCTCCTTTTATAGGAGGAGGGGGCATCCCCCAAGGGGCCATGCGCATGGCATGGTGGTTCCCCTACCTCTCCCTCCATAATGGTGAGTGGAGCTTCCACTAAGTCACTCCCATTAAAACCAACTTCACTCACTTTTCATTAATATTCCACCAAATTTAATACAAGCTCTCTTTAAATAAAAACTATATTTAATTATTTTATTCAATTTTTTAATTAATTTAAACAAACATTGACATAAAACCCCTTGCAATATTTCGATATCACATGCAAAACCAATTTCAGCAATTTGACCCAAAACAATTCCGGTGTCCATCGAAATAATTCTAGCACCTTCATAATCTTTCTCTGGTATCTTATTTGCTCCAAATGGTGTCGGTATCCCTTAAGAGTGTCACCCTACGGTTCGCGTATAATATAGACATGATCGAGACCCCTCTCCGATCAATAATCAGCAGCGGGACCTAGAGATCCGTACTGACTCCCACACATTCAACTAATGACTCTAGTGATCGTGTGAACCTTTAACGTCGTAACTAAACTCTTTGTCTCGCGATATATTACATGTATGAGATTCAATCATCGGTATCCCCATACCCAGTTTGATCTCGATACGGACAACTACTCTTTTCTCGTTCCCGTGATATAACATTTTAGTGATCTTATCACTTGATTGCAAGCTATGTTAATGTGATATCATCGAGAGGGCCTAGAGTATATCTGTACATCATCGGAATGGAAAAATACCACTCTTGATCCATGGGCCTCAACATAACATTTTCGGAGTATCTGAACCCACCTTTATTGTCACCCTGTTATGGTGTGACGTTTGATGTTATCAAGTTACTCTTTCGGTGTTAGTGATTGACATGATCTCATGATATAAGGACTAAAGTTACTTCACATGATATTATACCAGTGTAAACATAATGACTTTGATCATATTACTATACTTCGGATGAATGTTCATCACATCATTCCACTAATGTCGTGACCTTGTTATTAACAACATCCATTGTCCATGATCAAGAAATCTTGATCATATTGTTAATCAACAAGCTAGTTTATATGAGAGGCATAACTAGGAACTCTATATTTGTTTATTAAATACACATGTATTAACGTTTTCAATTAACACAATTATAGCATGAGAAATAAATATTTATCATAAACATGGAATAAGATAATAACCACTTTATTATTGCCTCTCAGGCATATTCCCTTCAACCAGTAGCATCTAGAGTTAACACATCAGTTTCGGCTTATCTTGGAGTTAGTATAAGAATATGAGCTTCTCTTATAGTTAACATATCAGTTTCAACTTATGTTGGAGTTAGCACAACATTAACTCGAGTCGACACTATGGGAGGAGGAGGTTGAGCACTTTGAGTAGCTAACACAAAATGAGTTATGCCATAAGGATTTCTCACACTTGATGGGAGAGAAATTACAACACCACGAGGAAATAACACAAATCAAGGTGGCACATCCAAAATTCTAAGTGCTAGGGCATCAGAAGGTGGATCTAAGACGGGCTGCCAAGATTCAGGCATCCTTTGAAGAGGGGATTTCACACTAGCTTTTGTTTGACAATTGATTTGCCTGCTATGCTAGATTGGTTAGCACAATTGGATCGACTATCCAAATTCTTCTGCATTGCTTGATTCTTGCCTCTTTGGCATCCAACCTGGTAGTAAGTACCGCATTCGTCTCACTAAGCCCAAAGTTCTCTATTATCTGTTGAGACCTTGCCGATGCTCTTGCAATCTTAACCGTCTTGCAGGCATGAGGTAACAACCCCAATCCACGTACTCTGCCTCTAGTATCTTTTAAGACACCGAAATAAATGTCACCGTCTTCTATATCTCTATGCTCAAGGCTTGGATCAAGTATAGGTTCTTGTTGCATTTTATCCTAGAGTATTGTTAGTACTAGCAATAGTACTAGCAATAAGCCTCACATATATGCACAAAGATAGTGAAGAGATTACTATATTTTATTTGTTCAACCATTTCATCATACATGTCTTTTGTCGCGTGTGCGGCTTTGTACAGTTCAACTCTTATAATTATACCAACATAAGCTTTCTCCTAAACAATGATGAAAACATACTACTAGTTCACTTTGCACTATGTTAGGAGTATGCCGCTCAGTTTGCACATTATGTTTATGTACCCTCAGTTGACACTAAAATTCAGTAGTACTATATGCACTAAAATTTAGTTAGCACTATGCACTAAAATTCAGTTAGCACCGTGTAGTAAAATTTAGTTTGCACTATGCAGCTTGTATACTCATCCATCCTCTTCCTATTCCTCTTCATCTTTCCCTTCCTCTTCCTTATTATTGCCACTTTTATCCGTGTTGTTTTCATCCCTAGTTCCATCCTCCTCTTCGTCTTCGTCTTCCTTTTCTCGTTTCTCATCTTCAACTCCTTGTCCATCCTCAAACAGATCATCTTCTTGTTCATCCTCAGGCTCACCTGGTGCTTCATGGCACAAGTGATTTATAAGGGTAAATCCGTATGATAGAAGTTGAATAATTATATTTATGCAAGTATACACACCTCATCACTCATACTGTCTTTGATGATGTAATCAGTGGGTGGAGACGATGTCGAGGGTTAGTGTGGAGAGGTAAATGAGGATTTACTAAAGGGCAAAGGACAAGATTCACTTAAGAAGGCGCTCAGCGGTGAAATTTCAGGCAGGTTCATTCGAAATCTGATGGGACCGGCGAAAAGCACGGTGGAAATAATGAAAACGGCGATGAGACCTAGTAAATATGCTTTGCGTCACCTATAGGTGCAACAAATAATATGTTAGTGGTGATTAACAAATTATCTAGTGTTAGCCTAGTTTTCTTTATCATATAATTTTCTACCCCAAATATTGACTTAGCTTTTGCTTATCCATGAGGTGGATAATATTGGCTAGAAAATTGAACTATAACTAGATAAGAGGCATTGGCATGTAAATAAATTGGAAACTATCCAACCAGGCATCAAAAGTTTGGTCAAGGCTAAAAAATTTGTAAGGTGCGAATTTGGCACCATCTTTTCATACCCTTTACCCCTTTTATACTCTGGAACTGATTCAGATGAAGTACTAAGATATTTACAACTAATCTGCAAGTGTACACTATTGGATACCGGTGTATCACACCCATATCAATTAGTAATGGCAATAATACCCATGAGAGAATTTGTTGCCCATGGATTTCACAGGATGGATACCAACTAATGGGTTGGGTATTGTCAAGGTTCATGCACTAAACAACTGTTCCAAAAGACATATATGATGGAAAGTGGTAGACAATCCACTTATACACTTTAACACCCCTCCTCACGTGTGACGGGAAGACAAGTCAACACGTGTAAACTCAGTGGTACGGCTCAAGAGGCCAATACCTGGACAGAGGGGGCACCGATCATTTTTAGGAAAAATTACACCACACAGGACTTGAACTCGAGACCTTGGCTTTGATACTATGTCAAGCTTCATGCAGTAACCAACTATTCCAAAAGACCGATCTAATAGAAAGTAGTAGGTAATCCACATATACACTTCAAGAGGCATGAATAGAGATTTTGCTCTATAGATTCTCGTTAGATACCCACCGCGACAGGTGACCCACTTGTGAGTGGTTAGACTACCTAAGCAATCGAGTAAATTGCAAAAACCATCATATTGAAAAAAAGTTATCAACCCATCACAAAAAATCATCGACAAATATGCATTTTGATAGGTGTTTGATTACTTTACTACGATTGCAGTGAGTTTTTGCAATTCACTCTAAGCAATCCTAATCCTACTTTTTCATAGCCCAAGGGCTTAGAAATCGCCTAACTGTGTTATGTGAGAATTAGACAATTAAATTTTATGTTCTTTGGGTCCGTAGTTCGTGCAGAAGTGTCACAACCGTTTATACTTTTTCTATTTTGCTACAGTTGACATTGTCATGTATTTTTAGTGCTCCATGGATACAGTGGTAGCTCTATATCCATCGGGCATGGACATCGTGGACAATTTCTGCCATGAACATCTTCGCAGACGGATATGGGCATGGATCTAGAGGAGCTTTGCCCTTGCAAACCATCCGCATTACTATCCTTAAAAGCAAGTTATTAGTGTGAATCTTGATATATCCGAGTAAATTGCAGCGGAAGGAGAAATATTTTTGTTTTGTGAAAGTCGAATGCGTGGGTGATTCAACCGAACGAAAGAAACGCCCTGAAGTCATGTCCTACCGCGAATCACTTGGATAAAAAAATGATGAGTCTTATAATATATGTGGATTGCAAGTGCATTATACGCACTACTAGTTAATAATTCCACGGATGGAGCTTGTGGGGGATTAGGTGGTGTTCCAGCAGATCTGATACTCTACCAGCTTATTGACTCCACTACACTGAAATCTGATGCATCATAAGCAATTATGTTATGTAATATGTTATGCTCTGTAGTAGGTATGTGATGGAGCTGTTGGATTTGGGAAAAATAATTGTGAGAGGACCACCTCACACAGAGGAAGAAGCGTTTATACTTTGGCAGGACCACTGATTAGTGCAATGATAGTGGTGTTAATTAGTCTTATCTAGTTAAGCGGAGAAAAAAATAGGCTTATCATGTAGCATTAACTTATGTGCTTTCAGCATTGGAAGTATCCACTTTCATCTAAAAATCTTGAAAAAAGGGCTCTCCTTTTGGTTTTCTCCGTAAGTATCCCCATGGATGCATGCTTGTCACAGATCAAGCAAGAACTTTTTCTAGTGTCACACTTGCTTGCAGAGACTGCTTTAAACAGACTCCAATGCTTATGTCTGTTTATCAAACTAAATTGAGCTGACCCTATTTGTGGCTCTTTCAATCCTTATCCCAGACCCTGTCCTAATTTATGATATTTCCCCCTTAACTATTCACAATTGCAGTTCTATTTTTTAGCCTTGTGCGCCAATGAGCCAGCAGCAACTCATCGGAAATACAAAACCACACGTATGTTAGACCCAACGGGTCTATCTCACCGTTTATTGTTGAAGATTCGTGCTACTCGTTTTATAGAATACCCCTCCCACCTCACTTCTTTAGTCCATTGCTGTTTTGCTTATTAGACCCTAGTGTTTCTAGATTTTATACATATTTCATCGCTGTTTTATCTCCTCACAAAATATATTAATAAAATATTTCTTACCCGTTTTAGTTAGCGAGATTTATTTTCAGTCTAACTAAAAAAGTACAAGCCTGTACAGGTTTCTTAAAAGATTAGTACAAAATTCATATAACATTTTTAAAGAATATTCAACAAAACTTTCTACAAGGTTTATAAATATTAATATATATTTATTATTCAGTAAATATTCAACAATATCCATACAAGGTTTCTCACGTTCTTTTTTAAGCTAAAATTATTCGAGGATTTTTCCAGATTCACATAATTAATCAAATAAAATATTCTTTGTTTATAATTTATTAATAAGCCAATTTTAATTACAATATAGTTTCATGATTTTTTTCACGGCATATTTCTTAAATCATATTTTTCACAAAAAAAAATCATAGAATATTTCTTAATAAGCCTGTTTTAAATACCCAAAAGTTTCATCACAGATTCAACCACACAGAAGGTTCAACAGTATTCATACAAGTTTCATACAACATTTTCACATCAAGACTCAAGATTTTCAAGGAATATTCAAGCAAGTCTCACACAAATTTTATACTCCCTCCGATCCATATTACTTCTCATTGGATTGGATGTATCTAGTACTAAAACATGTCTAGATACATCCATTTCCACGATAAGTAATATGGATCGGAGGGAGTACCATCTTTAACAGTAATTTTTCAAGGAATATTCAAGCAAGTCTCACACAAATTTTATACCCGCAAATAAAACACGATTCATACATAATTCATGGGGGGTTCATAGAAAATTCACGGTTGGTTTAAAGTTTCATACATATATTCATTGAAGATTCATGCATATATATATATAGAATGTTTGAAGAATGTTTCGTACAAAGATCTATAGAAGGTTCACACAGAATTCATATGAACTTTCATACACCTATAAAGTTTCATACATAGGAATACAAAGTAGCAATACTCAACTCTATCACCGGATTCATAGAGGTTAAGATTATTTCACGCATGATTTAGTCAAGATGCATACAAATTCATATATGGAGTCATACACTCCAGAAGATTTAACAAAACGACAACCAAGTTACATACATGTTTCGATCTGCAACAGGGTTCATACAAAATCGAGCAGATCTATACAAAAAAAAGTGAAGAAAAAATTCTAGAAATACTCCTAGCCAAGATCTATATAATGTTTCTTCTATGCATCAACGAGAATTCACCGAGACACATGTAAACAGACAGATTCGTTCGGATATTGGATCTGATGCTTGGAAAAGCAAGAAAAAAAATCAGTGAGATAGAAGGAAGACCCAAGATGATTCGGTTTTGCTCGGACCACACCGTTGGGCATCCCGACGGAGGCCTCTCCTTGGCCAGATCCAGCGCCGGTCTAAATCCCCGCCACAGGTCGTCGCGGCCTTGGCCCCCGGTAGCCGGACGACGTCGTGGCAGGACGGAGGGGAACGAGGGAGTGCCCCGACCGCGACCTCCATGGCCGCCGGTGGTGGACCCCAGATCTGCAGCCTCCATGCCTGTATCCTGCAGGGGATGGGCTGCTCTCCGTGGGTAGCAGAGGAGACGACGAGGGAGGAGGGAGGTGGCGGCGCTCGGGGGCCGGGGATGGGGTGGGAAGGAACAGGTCGAGTGTGGGTTGGGTTGGAAGGGGACGGGGTGTGTTAGCTGTAAATGAAACTATGGGTTTAGTTTGAATATGTTAATTGGGCATACTTTGCACGAATCTCCAATAAATCTACGGCACAGATGGTGCCGGGAGACCAACGCCCTTGTGGTGAATCCGCTCTCAGCAACTCGTCCAGGTACCTGTTTCGAAAATGATGTACTACTACTACTAGTGATCTTCTCATCCAGGTTTCAGCTGAAACATCCAGAGTTACCACCTTTGGATGTGTGCTTTTAAGAAGAATCAGGGACTTTTGGCTGTTAATATTCTCCAAACTAGTAGTAACAAGGTTAGGGCCAAAAAGGCGCCCAAGAGACAAAAAAGATCACGCTAGCACTCCTGGCTCCGTGCGTGATGCACTAAAAAGACACGAAAGGAGGCAGAGAATCTGTGATCTTTCTCCTCTTTTTTGAACGCCGCATTAGCCAAAATGCAAATGCGATTGCTCCTTTTTTAAAAGACTGCGACAAAATGGTGCTACTAGTTCCTAGAATAGCACAAAAATAAAGTAAAAAATGGCACTTTCTTGAAAGCAACAGCAACCAAACCTTTTCCGTTCTGATGTTTGTGGTGTAGAACAACACGTATGCACTCAACCTTCTCTTTTTTTTACTTGACCGTTCATCTCCTTCTGCACGGTGAAGCTTGGTAGTCGGACAAGGTGATATAGTGGTGTGCGAGATGGGAAAATGATATTAGGCCAAGGTCATCATGATCACCGGAGCACATTCTGTAGGAAGATTTGGCTAATAAGATTCATATATTTTTGTCTCTAGAATAAAATCTAAATGAAATGAGTAGCAACCAGCAACACAAAAGCCAGGTTTCCTTGGATTATAGTTACCTTTTGTACTATCGGCTTGCAATTATTCGCTTGCTTAGCAATATAAAATAGATTTTGGACGATGGATCGGCTAGAAAAGAGGGGTGGTCAAATTGTAGGTTTTGCCCCCTATGCAAGCAAACCACGGAATCACTTACTCACATATTCGAGTCAATTGTCGTGTCACCATTCATCTTTGGGGCTTCCTAAAGGATTGGATCGGCCTATATACACTTCATCCTTCGCGGTGGATGGGTCTCACCATCAAAAGTTGGTGGTCTTCGATTACGGAAGGATCCATCCCAAACCGCTATGCTAAGCTATGGTCTCCCTTGCCTTGCTCAACATTTGAGAAATTTTGGAACGAAAGAAGCGTCCGGGGTCCACAACAAGCACGCTCCTCCCTTTGCCATTCTAGATAAGATGAAGAAAGAAACCCGCCTGTGTATATTAGAGGGTGCTAAGCGTTGGGTGAAATATTATCAGGAGAGTAGTTTTTTGTAATATTGGAAATTTAACTTCCTTGCAAAGCTTTTTCCCCGTTTCAAAAGAGAAAAACACCGACAAACTTCCTCTATGCTGCTCTTCGGATTCTCACTGCTCGCTTCTCCAGGCTTCACACAAGACACAACAACAGTGACACAACACTGCAGTATGCACAGGCCGGGTGCAGCTGAGATGTCTGCCAGCTGGAGATGCTCTTCTAAAACGTGATCCTGACAAGTGACAAAGCAACTTACTACTTCACACCTACTTCTATACTAGTAGTATATAATATGATCATGCGAAGCCTCAGCAGCTCAGCTTTGGATATGCTCGTCACAAGCCTTTTGGTCAAAGACTTGGTTTGTAAAACTTCTAAAACCTCCTACTTAATCAATGGAAATGTACTACTACATTGTGTGCGTTCTTCGGATTGGTATCTTGTGAGGATATCACTCATCAAGCAGCACGTGGAACCCTGTGCACATTGTGTGTGTTCCCGCAAATAATAAATGCTTGGCAGAAGAGAGGCTAAAACAAATCGCTATGAGTAAATGTTAGCAGCAGTGTACAGGTCATTAAGAAGCGCAGTACGTTCAAATCGAAATCTCGGGAGCAAAATCTGTGTCTGAGATCCAGCACCAGCAGTACTGGCAGGCCCTGTTACTTACCAGCACCGAATGCAGTACTCGGAAAGATCCTACTGTTCCAGCCCCGGAACCGGAACGATGAGAGGACCATCAGGACAGGACAGGAGGACAGGATACCTCTACAAATATGATCCAGTGACGTTTGTTGTGGAACTCGTGGTCCATCTAGGACTGTGCAGGCCGGTGAAACCTACGTACAACTGATCCATAAATACAATTTCTGATAATCTGAGGCATATTACTCCACTTATTATTGCTCTTCACGGCAGAGATAAACCCTGAAACAATTTCGGTAAATTCAGTAAAGGGAACTCCCTGATTGAAGTTGAAAAGCACCCAGTTACAGTACAGAGAAACATGGTTTCAGTACATGAGCAATCACCCATCTCAACGAGTAACAAACAGGCCATTCCACTCCATCGGATTCGACGACTGAAAGGCGCAATCATTCACAACTTGTGGAGCTTATGCAGCCACCATGATCTGCCGATGGAATCAGACAGAGAAACATGAGAGGAATCTATATGTCTGAAGTGCCAGCTGCGAGTCCAGATAGCCTCACTCCTGGCGTCAACTGTTCCGATCGTCCAAGCCGCATTAACCGCCAAGGCATATTTACAAACTATAACTAGCATTGGCCTTATGGCCAACGAGCTAGAAAGATGGTAAGCAAAGTTGCAAGAGAAGAGATCTACCTAAATTTGACATGTATAGTATTATCTGTTGTTCCATTGAATTTACTACAGATCTGATTGTACTCCCTTCGTCCTAAAATAGATGTCACAAATTTATCTAAATTTGCACGTATCTATAAACTAAGACAAATTTTCAACATCTATATTGAAACAGAAGGAATTATTTTAAATTAATCAAACTTTCTTACTTCAAGAAATTACTTTAGTGAATTGGGCGTGTTGCTACCATTCCTAAAGGTGTTGCTTTTGTAGAACCTTTCTGGTGTCCCATGTGTTGCCGGGGTCGGTGGTTGATGACATTGATAGTTGTTGTGTGCCTTTGATATTATCTGTCTTTTTCCTTAATTTGGCCATGTGCATCTTCCAGGTCTTGACTTGGTCTTGATTTTTGTTTTTGAAAGGAGAGTCCCCAAAGGGATTGGAAGCTTCACATTAATAATACACGGTGGATGTACAAATATTACCCCATAAAAAGAGGAAGAAAAACATAGGTCCCTGATATATGTAGAAAAGATCTCGCTAAAGGATAAAAAGATGCAAACCGATCCTTCTCTTTCTCCACCGCCGAGCCGGAAATCGGACTCGCCGCTGTCAAACTCGGAAGCGGGGACGAAACCACTTGCTTCCGCGAAGACGAGGAGTGCATCTGTCGACCTCGAGAGGGCCTCCCTAAGGAGGTTTCAGCAAATGTCGGGACCCTTCGCCGGCTTATAGATAGGCCATGTTCTGGCCTCGGATGTCAGACGGCTATCACCTGCCGCCGAGGTGATGCTCGAAAAAGTCGTTTCCATCGCCACCGCTGCATGACGCTACTGCTCACCCAATCATCTCCTCCAACATCCGCAACCACTACGACTACTAGATGGAGAGGAAGATGGGAGAAACAGAAGGGACCTGCAACAGAAGGTTCTTTACCGGGGCCGGAGATGATAGTCGGCCCGCCTTCAGACCCATTCCTGCCACAGATGGGAGAAGGCAGGCGGAGAAGAACGGCTCCAAAAAGAACCCCAACATCAGGCTTATTTGACCAGCAGCGGTCGAGAATCGCCATTGAGGAACTCCCCCATGGAGCTCCAAGAAACAGCGAACCCAACTACTCTAGCAGCGAGCCCGCTCCGCCGCTAGGGTGGCTGCAACCACGGCGCATCCTGATACGTCCATTTTGCATCACTATTCTATGTCATAATTCACTGTTATTCATTGATATATTCGTATTGAGAGGTGATACTTATGTTATTCCATCTATTTTTGCATGGTTGATGACTTTTGGAGCATGGACCGCTGCAGTCAGGATTCTGATGGAAAAGGTGCTGTTTGGAGGCAAAATTCGTGAAGATCAGAAAATCCGGGAAAATATACGGAAAATCCTATTTTTCCAGAAGACGAAGGAAGCCAGAAGGGGGCCTGGAGATGGGCCACAGGGGGCCCACACCACCCCCTGGCGCGGGCCAGCCTAGGCCGCGCCACTAGGTGGTGTGGCCGCCCTGGTCCACCCCTAGCACTCCCCTCTGGCGTATATTATCCTCCCGAAACCCTAAGACTCGGGGAGCGACCACAGAAAGATTCCGCCGCCTCTGCGGGACGGAAAACACCAAGAGAGAAAGATTTCTCCGACAAACAGATTTCTGCCGGGGAAATTCCTTCCCGGAGAGGGGAGATCGTCGCCATCAACACCACCATCGAGCTGGACTTCATCGGGATCATCATCATCATCATCATCATCACCACCACCATCATCACCATCAGCACCCTCATCACCATCTCCATATTGCTGTAACAATTGAGTTGAATTTTGCATAGTTCATAGGGGAAACTTTCCCGGTGTTGATTACTATTTGTAGTTGATGCAATTGAGTGAACCATTGAATTATTGTTTATGTTCAGATTGTTATACATCATTATTCCATCTCTAATCATGATCCATATGATGTCTTGTGAGTAGTTCGTTTTGTTCTTGAGGACATGGGAGAAGTCATGTTGTTAGTAGTGGAGTTGTGTTGAGAAAGATTCAATAGTTTGATATTTAAGTTGTGGTGTACTTCTTCTAGTGGTGTCATGTGAACGTCGACTACATGACACTTCACCTATATGGGCCTAGGGGAATGCATTGTGTATTTGGCTACTGATACATTGCAAATGTATCTACAATTTTTGATGTTCCATGCTTGGTTTTATCCACTTTCTTGTGTTTTGTCCACACTTTGGAGTACTTTTCATATGATTTCTTGGACTAACCTATTAACAAGAGCCACAGTGTCAGCTGCCTATTTTCTGCTGTTTTTGGTTCCAGGAAAGTCAGAAAATGAATATTCTCGGAATTGGATGGGACAAAAGCCAAAGTGCCTATTTTTCCGGAAGTCATCAGATGCCAGAATACCAGACGGAGAGGGGCCAGAGGCCGGCCACACCACCTGGCCGCGCGGCCAGGCTTGGCCCGCGCCAGGGGGTGGTGTGGTGGCCCCTGGCACCCCTCGGCCTCTCCTTCCGCCTATATATTGCCCTCGGGACGAAAACCCTAAGTACCCGATCAAAAATCCACGAAAGAGTCTGTAGCCGCCGTCATCTCCATCCCTAGATCGGGAGGGATATGAAGCTCTTCCCGGCACCTGCGGAGAGAATTCACCACGAGGCCTTCTTCATCACCATGCAAGCCTCCGGTGTGATGCGTGAGTAGTTCATCCTTGGACTACGGATCCATGTAGTAGCTAGATGGCTGGTTCTCCTCCTTTGTGCTTTCATGTTTAGATCTTGTGAGCTCCGTTCATAATCAAGATCATCTATTTGTAATTCTGCATGTTGGGTTTGCGGGGATCCGATGGATATTGAGATGCTATTTCAAATTGATTATTGATTCTATCATGTCTTTGTTATTTGTGATCTTGCATGCTTTCCGTTGTTAGTAGCTATCTTGGCCAAGTAGATGCTAGCAACTCCAAGAGTTAGTATTTATGCTCGATAGTGGGTTCATGCCTCCGTAACTGGGAAGTGATGAAATCTCTAAGGTACTAGATGTGCTGTTGCTACTAGGAGAAAACAACAATCCTTTATTCATAGAACAATCGTATTGTTTACTTTACACGATTAAGTAAAAGCAATAATTTGTTGCTTGCAACTTAATCTTTGGAGGGTTCGGATGATAACCTGAAGGTGGATTATTAGTCATAGATGCAGTTGGATGGCGGTCTATGTATAATGTTGTAATGCCCAATCAAGTTCCAAAGGAGTCAAGATGATTAGTATATGCATGTATTGCTTTCTCGATGTTTGTCAATTGCCCCGCTGTAATTTGTTCACCCAGCATGTTATCTATCTAAGGAGAGCCACCTCTAGTGAAGTATGGATCCTGGTCCTTTTCTTTTACATACAATCTATAAACTGTTTACTGCTTTGTGTTTACTTTCTGCAAACTATTACTTCTTTCCATTCGATACGTTTAATCCTTTGTTTTCCGCAAAACACGGTGAGATTGAAAACCTCATCGTAAGTTGGGGACAAAGTTCTGTGGTTGTGTTGTGCAGGTCTCCACGTTGCTACTAGCACTGGTAGTGCGCCCTGCCAAGGCTCAGCTAGCAACACCTTTGGGGTGTTTCCTTGCTCCTACTGGTTCGATTAAACCTTGGGTTCATACTGAGGGAAACTTGCTGTTGTGCTCATCATACCTTCCTTTTGGGGTTCCCAACGAGCTCTACATCAACACCGCACCAGCATTTTTCTGGGGCCAACACTAAGCCATCAAGCATTTTTCTGGCGCCGTTGCCGAGGAACGAAAAAAAGAAGCTCCCACATTAACTACACGCCATCAAAGATTTTTCTGGCGCCATTGCCGAGGAGTCAAGGACATCTTCACAAGGGGAGTCCCTCATAACCAATCTCTTTACTTTGTTGTTTTTGTTTTTCTTAGTTTCTTTTTGTTTTGTTTGCTTGTTTTCTTATCAAAAACAAAAAAAAATTAGTTTTACTAGTTTGCTTTCTTATTTGAAAACCCAAAAAAATGACTACTCTTGAAAACACTAAGTTGTGTGACTTCACTAGCACCAACAACAATGATTTTATGAGCACACCTATTGCTCCACCTGTGCCTGAAGATACTTTCTTTGAGATAAAACCTGCTTTGCTCAATCTTGTTATGAGAGAACAATTTTCTGGTATTGGTAATGAAGATGCCGGTTCCCATCTAAATAACTTTGTTGAACTTTGTGAGATGCAAAAGCATAGGGATATAGATGGTGATATTATTAAGCTGAAATTGTTTCCTTTCTCTTTGAGAGGAAAAGCTAAAGAATGGTTGAATTCCTTAACTAGGAATAGTATTGAATCTTGGACTAAGTGCAAAGATGCTTTCATTGGAAAGTACTATCCTCCTGCTAAGATTATATCTATGAGAAGTGAAATAATGAAGTTTAAACAACTTGATAATGAACATGTTGCTCAAGCTTGGGAAAGAATGAAATCTTTGGTAAAGAATTGTCCCACTCATGGACTGACTGCTTGGATGATCATCCAAACTTTTTATGCAGGATTGAACTATTCTTCAAGGAACCTATTAGACTCTGCTGCTGGAGGTACCTTTATGACCATCACTTTGGGTGCTGCAACAAAACTTCTGGACAATATGATGGTTAATTATTCTGAATGGCATACTGAGAGAGCTCCATAAGGTAGGAAGGTAAACTCTGTTGAGGAAACCTCCTCCTTGAGTGATAAGATTGATATTATTATGTCTATGCATGTCAATGGGAAAGCCCATATTGATCCAAATAATGTTCCTTTAGCCTCTTTGGTTGCTCAAAGCAAGTTGATGTGAACTTCATAAGAAATAATAATTTTGGCAATAATGCTTATAGGAGTAATTTTGGTAACAACAATTATAAGCCATATCCTCCCAACAATGGTAATGCTTATGGAAATTCCTACAACAATAATAGGAGTGCACCCTCTGAACTTGAAGTTATGCTTAAAGACTTTATTAGTAAACAAACTGCTTTCAATAAAACTATTGAGGAAAAACTCTCTAATGCTGAAAGAAATATAACATCTTTGGCTAAAGCTCAATCTTCTTTGAATAAAATGGCTGCTAACCTGAAACTAATGATAATCCCTTTGCATCCACTAATGCTATACAAGTAAGAATTGATGAAAATGTTAGACTATTAGCTGAATTACATGCTAAGTGGGAAAGATAAGATGAAATTGCTAGAAACATTAGTGTTTCTACTATCACCACCACTAGTGTTGAGGCTAGTAATAGTTCTACTACTCTAGATGATAAGTATGGTTTTGATCTTGATGGTTGCAACATCTCTAAAGTTATTAAGTTCCTACAAAAGCTTGCTAAAAGTCCTAATGCTAGTGCTATGAACATGGCCTTTACAAAACACATTATTGATGCTCTCATAAAGATTAAAGAAGAAAAGATGAAACATAAAGCTTCTATTCCTATAAAACAAGAAGATGGTTGGGAACCCATCATTCATATATGAAAGTGAATGACTTTGATTTCAAAGCTTTATGTGATCTTGATAGTAATGTTTCTATTATGCCTAGAAGGATTTATGATATGCTTGATTTGCCTCCACTTGAAGATTGTTATTTGACTGTCCCACTTGATGATAATGCTAAAAAGAAACTCATGGGGAGTCTTAATTATGTTCTTATTATGGTTAACAATGCCTATGTCCCTGTTGATTTCTATGTTTTGGATGTTGAATGCAATGCTTCTTGTCTTATTACTTTGGGAAGAACTTTTCTTATAACTGTTGGTGCCATCATTGATATGAAAGAAGGCACCATTGAATATCAACTCCCACTCAAGAAAGGTATAGAACACTTCGCTAAGAAGAGAGAGAAGATTTCTTCTGCCTCTCATATGAAAACACAATTTGCTCTTAATGCTTCTTCATTTGAGAACACTTGATTCTTTTTCTTGCTTCTTATGCCTAACTTAAAGGCGTTAAATAAAAGTACTTATTGGGAGATAACCCAAAAGTTTTAGATGAGTCTTGGAAGTTATTACTTCAGTAATAACCGCTCCTTATCCTTTTTATTTGCTTTTTGTGCCAAGAGTAACCTCTAATGAGAGAGAAGTAATGATTGGAAAAGTTGCTGTCCTGAAACAGATTTTTGTGCTTCACCGTAAACATTCGTGTAAAATCTCTGAACGTCTTTTTGAGGCGTGAATTTTTGTGCTTCTGCCCCAGGTTGTTATCTAACTTTCGTTAGTTCAACCCTTTTTGATTTGAGTAACAGAAGGTCTTCGAAAATTTTTGTCTTTACCCGCTGGTCTGTTTTGACAGATTTCTGCCATTTTCTGCATTTGCTTCTTGTTGGTTCCTTTTTGAGTTCTTTTGGGGAATTGAGCTTTTTGAGGGAAGTGCTACAGTAGCTAGTGTTCTAATGGAAGTTTATTTGGTGTTAGAACTGAACCTTAAGACTTATTTATCTTGAGTGCACTAATGTTGCTAATAAAGATTGTGTGAAGTTTTGTATGAAGGAAAAATTTCAGGTGTATGGAAGGAATGAGTAATGAGATGAAGGATGGACTAAAGCTCAATATTGGGGATGCCACGCGTGTCAACCCAAGAAATATCCAAGAAGTACAAGCGTCAAAGCTTGGGGATGCCCAAGGCATCCCCTTTTTCATTAATAAAAATTTCAGGTTTCTTCCAAACGCTTTATTTTTATTGTTTCATGCACAGTTGTGTTGTTCTTGGAGCGTCTTCTTTTTCGTTTTCGTTTTGGTTTTTCGTTTGCTTTTGTTTGCTTAGTTTTTTGAATAAATTGGTTGGACCCCCTCTTTCATGCATTGGTTTGCAAATAGTTTGGTTTGGTTTGGAAAAGAGTAGGAAAATTCATGCTTATGTGGTAAAAAGAGTTTGTTTTTTACTGTGGCATATGCTTTGTCATGCCATGCTTGATATTGTTTTGGCTTTATGCTTAGTATTCTTTGCTGAAGCATGACTTGTTATAAACAATTGAGATTGCTTAATGTGCCTTGGATGAATCATGCGTTGTTTTAGCATATTAAAGCATAATATAGTGGTATTCTCCTTTGATGCTTTATTTGGGTTGACTTAGAGCATGCTCACACCATGTTATGACTATCTTAGGTCACCATAGCCTTTATGATCCTTTAGTTTTCAACTTGTAGTATCACTTTATGCTTTGATCAATGATGTTTTGTCGCTCTGCATGATTATGGCCATTTTGCTCTCTTAGTTTGTCGCTCCCAGTCTTTTGCTAGCCTCCACAACCAAGTATGAGTTCCACTCATGCATCCAACTCCCTAAACTAAGTTATTCCAAAGAGTCCACATACCTACCTACTAGCTTATGCTATTCCAAGTATATTCATGTTTTTGTTTACCTTCCAAATTAAACTTGTTATGAGAAAACTAGTGATTAAAGCTCTCACGAACTTGATGGCACACTTTACTTTTCTTGCCCTTAATAAACTTGAACCATTGTTTCGTCTATGTTGTATATGCTTGCACTTATTTGTTGGGAATTAGCAGAACCATGCTTTCATGGGGAACGCTTTCAACATTGCACTTGGTACTTGTACCTAGTTGATATCATGCTCTTTTGTATATGGATGTCGATGTGAAATGAAAGGGAGCTAGTAAGTCCATGGAGTTATGTATATGTGTTAGAGAAAGCCTGGGCATTGGTCTAATCCATGCTGACATGGTGGAAACCTGCAGCGTAACCATAATGAGCTGTCTATGAAGCATTCTTCTTATAAAAAAAGAGTCCTATATTGAGAAAAAAAGAGAAAAAGAAAAAAAGAGATATTAGATGACCCACAAGCATAGGGGGTGTATCGCAGTATTTTCGAGGGAAGTGAAACCCAATTTATTGATTCGACACAAAGGGAGCCAAAGAATATTTATAAGCCTTAACAACTGAGTTGTCAATTCAGCTGCACCTGGAAACAATCTTGCTCACAGCAGTTTATCAGTAGCAACAGTTTTGTAGTAGGAATAGCAAAGTAGCAATAGTAGTAAAGTAAAGACAGTAGTAACAAAAGAAGTAAACAGTGGGATTCGAGTGCGGTAGGTATAGGGATGGATGGAAGGGCGTTGCATGGACAAGACAATTCACATAGCAATCAGAACATAGGGCAATTGCAGATAAATAAGATAAAGCATCCCAGTACTAGATAATCCTAGGCATGTGTTCCATATATAGTCATACGTGCTTGCAATGAGAACTTGCACAACATCTTTTGTCCTGCCATCCCGTTTGCAGTGGGGCCTCAAGGGAACTACTGGCAATTAAGGTGCTCCTTTTAATAGAGCACTGGAGTAAAGCATGAACACTCTGTGAACACATGTGATCCTCACATCAAAGCCATTCCCTCCGGTTATCCCGATTTCTGTCACTTCGGGGCCATTGGTTCCGGACAACAATGTGTGTAAACAACTTGAAGATAAGACCAAAAAACAATACTATCATAATGAATCAATAACATGTTCAGATCTGAAATCATGGCACTCGGGCCCTAGTGACAAGCATTAAGCATAACAAGTCGCAACAAAGTCATAAAGCACTAATAAAAGATACTAGGCACCATGCCCTAACAATCTGATGCCATTACATGAATGATCTCATCCAATCCCTACCATCCCCATAGCCTACAGCGGGGGATTACTCACTCATAGATGGGGGAAACATGGATGGTCGATGGAGAAGCGATGGTGATGATGATGGCGATGATCTCCTCCAATTCCCCGTCCGGGCAGGGTGCCAGAACGAAGTTTCTGGTGCTATTTCGTGGAATCTGGTGGTGGCGGCAGAGCGGAACTCCTTCTGGAAAAACATCGAACCCCCAAAGTTTTTAGGTCAGAAGGCTCCTTATAGGTGAAGAGGGAGACCAAGGGGGTGCCTGGGGGGCACACCACCCCCTGGCGCGGCCTGGCCTGGCCCGCGTCACTAGGTGGTGTGGCCACCCCCTGGCTCTTCTCTGTCTCGTATTCTGGCTCCTGGAGGCTTCGGGTGAAATAGGATTTTTGGCATATTTTCCGGGATTTTTCCTGATAGTTGATTTTCTGCACAAAAAGTAGACACCAAGGCAATTCTGCTGAAAACAGCGCCAGTCCGCATTAGTTGCATCCAAATCACACAAGTTTAGAGGAGAAACAATAGCAAAAGTGTTCGGGAAAGTAGATACGTTTTGGACGTATCAATATTATGAAAAGAGGAAAGAGAGAAAAAAGCAGCATATTCCCATGGTAAATAAGAAGATTGCTAAGATGCTCGTGTCTGCTTGCCTTGTCATTTTGATATGGGGATTCTGCCGTATCATCGGGCAAGGGGTACCCCGTTGGCGGTTCTCTATGCTACACATGTACTTACAATGACAAGAACTTACCAGTGACTAAACTTGAGTAGCATGAGGAGCGACCCTCATATACAAGGGACATGAGATTTCTAACTTATACTTCGTCAAGCATGTACACCATAGTTTGTTCACTTTAACCTTAGTCACTTCAAGATTCTTATGATAGGGGCAATGAGAGCTGAAAGCTATAAGTACCATAATTTTTGGAAGCTCTTTATGAGACTTGAATCCCTACTTCCTTCTATGAAGGGCTTTCTTCCACCATTATATTGAGTCTCCACCTTCTACCTTTATGCACCTACTTTGAGAGCATAGTGGCCATTCTTAGTTCTATGTGCATTGTCCCAAGACTAGTTGATTGATGCATAACTTGATATTGCTTGTTTTAAACTATTTGTATCTAGTCATTCTTATGAACTTTGAAGGTGTCCTATGCATTTATATTTGCTACTCTATGAGGGACACGCTGAATACTATTATGCTATGTTTTCTTTATGCGAAACAAACAAACGTCTTGCAAAGCATTGTTATTCATGAATCTTTTGTTTGTGCCTTTTCATGTTGCATCATAGTTTCTTTGTCCTATTGCTAGAACTTTGTATTTCATGTTATGATTGAAGTAGTTTGATCCCAGCTTTGAATGTTTTGCAAATACTTTGATCAAGTGTTTGATGGTGCCTGTCACCTCAAAAAATATTCTTTCTTTTTATCACTTACCTACTCAAGGACGAGCAGGAGTTAAGCTTGGGGATGTTGATACATTGCAAATGTATCTATAATTTTTGATGTTCCATGCTTGGTTTTATCCACTTTCTTGTGTTTTGTCCACACTTTGGAGTACTTTTCATATGATTTCTTGGACTAACCTATTAACAAGAGCCATAGTGCTAGCTGCCTGTTTTCTGCTGTTTTTGGTTCCAGGAAAGTCAAAAAATGAATATTCTCGGAATTGGACGGGACAAAAGCCAAAGTGCCTATTTTTCCTAAGTCATCGATGCGAATCTGAGGCGAAGAGGGGCTAGAGGCCGGCCACACCACCTGGCCGCGCGGCCAGGCTTGGCCCGCGCCAGGGGGTGGTGTGGTGGCCCCTGGCACCCCCTTGGCCTCTCCTTCCGCCTATATATTACCCTCGGGACGAAAACCCTAAGTACCCAATCAAAAATCCATGAAAGAGTCTATAGCCGCTGTCATCTCCATCCCTAGATCAGGAGGGATCTGAAGCTCTTCCCGGCACCCTGCCGGAGATGGGAATTCATCCTAGAGGCCTTCTTCATCACCATGCAAGCCTCTGGTGTGATGCATGAGTAGTTCATCCTTGGACTATAGATCCATGTAGTAGCTAGATGGCTGGTTCTCCTCCTTTATGCTTTCATGTTTAGATCTTGTGAGCTCCGTTCATGATCAAGATCATCTATTTGTAATTCTGCATGTTGTGTTTGCGGGGATCCGATAGATATTGAGATGCTATTTCAGATTGATTATTGATTCTATCATGTCTTTGTTATTTGCGATCTTGCATGCTTTCCTTTGTTAGTAGCTATCTTGGCCAAGTAGATGCTAGCAACTCCAAGAGTTAGTATCTATTCTCGATAGTGGGTTCATGCCTCTGGTAATCTGGGGAAGTGACACAAATCTCTAAGGTACTAGATGTGCTGTTGCTACTAGGGAGAAAACAACAATCCTTTGTTCATAGAACAATCGTATTGTTTACTTTACATGATTAAAGCAATAATCTGTTGCTTGCAACTTAATACTGGAGGGGGTTCGGATGATAACCTGAAGGTGGATTATTAGTCATAGATGCAGTTGGATGGCGGTCTATGTATAATGTTGTAATGCCCAAGTTCCAAAGGAGTCAAGATGATTAGTATATGCATGTATTGCTTTCTCGATGTTTGTCAATTGCCCCGCTGTAATTTGTTCACCCAGCATGTTATCTATCTAAGGAGAGCCACCTCTAGTGAACTATGGATCCCAGTCCTTTTTCTTTTACATACAATCTATAAATTGTTTACTGCTTTGTGTTTACTTTCTGCAAACTATTACTTCTTTCCATTCGATACGTTTAATCCTTTGTTTTCCACAAAACACGGTGAGATTGACAACCTTATCGCAAGTTGGGGACAAAGTTTTGTGGTTGTGTTGTGCAGGTCTCCACGTTGCTACTAGCACCGGTAGTGCGCCGTGCCAAGGCTCAGCTAGTAACACCTTTGGGGTGTTTCCTTGCTCCTACTAGTTCGATTAAACCTTGGTTTCATAACTGAGGGAAACTTGCTGCTGTGCTCATCATACCTTCCTCTTGGGGTTCCCAACGAGCTCTGCATCAACACCGCACCAGCATTTTTCTGGCGCCGACACTGAGCCATCAACCACCATCATCACCATCAGCACCCTCATCACCATCTCCATATTGCTGTAACAATTGAGATGAATTTTGCATAATTCATAAGGGAAACTTTCCCGGTGTTGATTACTATTTGTAGTTGATTCTATTGAGTGAACCATTGAATTATTGTTTATGTTCAGATTGTTATACATCATTATTCCATCTCTGATCATGATCCATATGATGTCTTGTGAGTAGTTCATTTTGTTCTTGAGGACATGGTAGAAGTCATGTTGTTAGTAGTGGAGTTGTGTTGAGAAAGATTCAATAGTTTGATATTTAAGTTGTGGTGTATTTCTTTTAGTGGTGTCATGTGAACGTCGACTACATGACACTTCACCTATATGGGCCTAGGGGAATGCATTGTATATTTGACTACTAATCGTAGGGGTTGCCGGAGTGACAGAAACCTGAACCCCCGTTAGGAAACCATTGCACAAGGGACGTAAGGGTCTTAGAGTTTAAAGCTGTGGTTAGGTTTCTACCTTAATTACTTTCTTGTACTTATGGATGTTTGCAAGGGGTATAATCACAAGTATGTATTAGTCCTAGGAAGGTCGGTACATTAGCACAGGTTCACCCACACAACACTTAGCAAGCTAAATAAGATTAATCAACTATATGAAGCGAAAGCACTTGACAGTCTTCCCATGTGTCCTCGAGAACGTTTGGTCATCTTAAGTAATACAACCGGCTTGTCCTTTGCTGAATAAAGGATTGGGCCACTTGCTGCATTTATTCCTACTGTCTTTTATTTACTCGTACTTTGTTTACTTGCTTTATCAAAAACCCCTAAACATCCGTTTGCTAAGTATTTGCAGAGAATTCCTGATCCATACCACTAGCCAGCACCTTCTGCTCCTCGTTGGGTTCGACACTCTTACTTATCGAAAATACTGCGATACACCTCCTATACTTGTGGGTCATCACATCCACGCAATTCGGAGGCTCTCCCCCTCGCCACCAAGGCCGGCTAGGAGAAAAACTTCTCTGTGCGATGGACCGCACCAACCTCCAGCCGCAACAGTTGAGAACGACACCGCAACTTGCTTCTCCCCCGCCCCCTCGGTCGGCCAGGAAAAGCAGAGCAGCATGGCGACCTCCACCAGAATCCTCTTCTCCCCCGCCTCCACGGCCGGCCAAGAAAAACAATCCATCAGCACATCTCTGTATCAGAGGAAGGCACCAAATAGGCTCTTTATTAGAGGAGTTGCCAGTAGCAAGCCGCTTCATATCCTCCAACTCCAGCCACCAGAGCACCAAGAGGAGCAGAAGCACCACCATCCCGAGCCAGATCCCAACCCAAGGATCTCGCCGTCTCCCGGCAAAACACCACTCCACGACACAGAGCTGCAAACACCTACAAGGTCCTAACCTAACTATAGGGGCCCGACCTCCTTTCCCGCATCCCCTCCGGCCGGCAAGGCCGTCGGAGAAGAGGGAGGAAGGAGCCGGGCGGCGGCGACTTTCAAGGGGATAGGATAAGGTGAGAAGGGGACACAATTGGGGAAAGGTTTGGTGGACTTATCCTACTCCTCCATGCCTTTCGCTTGACTTGGTCTTGATATTCAGTTGTTGTAGAGTGTACTTGATATAATACCCTTATTGAAAACTTTGGAATATCCCTCATTGTTGTGGATGCTGGCAATGCACATATGTTTCCTGCATTTTCATGTAAGCCTTCATTAATCTGATTCTAATGTTAGTTATGGTGTCTTTTCTTACTTCTACTCCTAATTATACTATAGTTTAAGGTTGAGTAAAAGCAAGTCATCTAAGGCCATCTGCCCGCGCACGTGTTTTTCGACGTCCGATCTTCACTCTGAGTCATCTCAGCCGTGCAGTTTCAACTGTTGACCGAACCTTACGACCTTGTCCCTCCCGTCCCTGCCCTACCCCCATCTAGATCCTGTTCCCCTCCACCAGAGCTCCCGAGTCCCGAGCTCCCGCCCATCCCAGCCTCTTCTCCGTCTACCCCAGCAACGTGTGTTGCCTCCTCCGCTCCGAGCTCTCCCTCTCACCGCCGCTTCCTACGGCCCCTCCACTCATGAGGCCACCACCTCCTGTCCATCTCCCAAATCCAGCGTCGGCCACCTCTGCTTTCCCAACTCGAACCTGCCCAGTACCGATTCAACATCACCCTCGACCTCACGCACCTGTCCGCCACCATGCTTTGCTGGTGGTGAGGAAGATAATGAGGAGGTGAGCGCGTGGGATGGTGGGGGTGAGAGAGAGGGGATGTCGTGGGTAGAGACGCTCCTATGCGGGACTACGCGAAGATGTCGCACCATGCTCACCGCTTTGACTGGAAAAATCAGGAATGGATGGCGAAAAAAAAATTAAAAAGGAGAAGGCCCGTCCACTCTTGAGCTCTCCCTCTTACCTCCGCTCCCTTCGCCCCCTCCACTCACGAGGCCATCGCCTCCTATCCAGTTCCCGCATCCAGCGTCAGCTGCCTCTACTTCCTCGCCTCGAACCTTCCCAGTACCGCCGCCATGCTTTGCCGGTGGTGAGGATGATAAGGAGGAGGTGAGGGCGTGGATGATGGGGATGAGAGAGAGGGGCGTCACGGGTAGAGATGCTCCTATGCGGGACTACGCAAAGATGTTGCATCATCCTCACCGCTTTGACTGGAAAAATCAGGGACAGATGACGAAAAAAAAGAATTGAAAAGAAGAAGGCTCACGAGGCATGTGATGACACGACGCAGAGCGATTGGTCAGAACCCGGAATCTACAGTAACCAAATAGAAGAATCACCGAACAAAAAGTGTGGAGCACTAATAGGACGAGAAATGGTCACGTCTTGCGAGAAACGGTCACGTTTCATGTCACTTCAACAATTAACTTGTATGTATTCATGAAACAAAGCAGAATATGCTGATTTTGGCCACTCTTAGGCTCTCCAGCTGAATTATCTTTTGAATATATTAGCATATCTCGAGAATACATGAGATGATTGTGTAAATTGATACATGTTCTACAATTTCTACACAAGTTAACAAAAATTCCAGTGCCCATGACTTGGAGCATGCTCTATGATTAATGAACAAGCGTGTTGCATCAACAAAGTAGGTCCAAAAAAAATGTCATATCTTCTACTTTTCATTTTGATATACTAAAATTATCAAACTTGATTACATATTAGATTTTGCTTTTATGTAAAGATTCATGGCAACTTCCGGCCATACCTTCTCTTTTAAATTTTATTAAACTAGTGAATAATTTAGAAAATATATCAAGTATAACTCCTGTATAGAATTAGTATATATGTAATATGGTTGTCTATATCGACTAAACTAATCATTTTATAATCCATCCACTTATGTTGAATACGAAGTTTTGTCTTCTCTTGGAGGTTTGCAATCCAAATAGTTATAAGCATCGATTTTGAGGCGGCCGAACAACGTTACCATATGATCTTCATAAGTTAGCTTATTTTGATATTATTAGTTTTTTACCTTGATCATGTAACATATCAGTTTCTTGTGGTACTAAATTTGGTCTATTGCTTGATGTATTTTTGTTTGAAGTTTGCTCGATGTACCTTTTTGTTTACTTGAAGAAATACGGGTACCCCTATGTTGCTTATGAGCTTCAGTATAAAATAATGGCTCGCTTCTTGCGTCTAAGGTCAGATCTCTCAGTTTTAGACATGTCTAACACGTAAACGACACACTTGTCTACCGACTAAAACACTCAACCCGCACATGCTCATATATTTAATATATGGTAAAACAAACAAAATAAAATACATTACGAGCAGTGAGTACAACACACCTACCACACTCTTTTAAATAAACTGTAGACGGCGCGGCGAAGCGCGTATGTCCACCTAGTTCTATGTAATGACATGCGACGAAAACAAGGTAGGACTAGGAGGACGGAGCAGCTGCGCGGTGCCGCAGGTTACATTGAGCTTGGAAGTACCTCCTCTGCTTCAAAATATAAGATGTTTTAGTTTTCATAAACCTACATACTAAAAAGAGTTTAGATACACTCCTTTCATAATATTAAAACAGCTTATAGTTTGAAACATAGGATGAACCTACCCACTAAAAAGGGTCTAGATACACTTTTTTAATGAAACTAAAACATCTTATATTTTAAAATAGAGGGAGTAGTTACTTGTAGCAGGGACTGAGTTAGCAAGGTCGGGCTGGGGCATGGCCCCCTCATGGAGGAAAAAATTATGATTTCCCTCTTGACATTATGTGCATTTGATCGCTAATTTAACCTACATGCCCCTCTTCAAGTTGTAAAATATGCAATTGGTCCCCTTCAGCAAAATTCTTGGCTCCGCCCCTGAGTTATAAGCCTCCATGTAAATAAATCAGCTGTCTCCCCTTTCTAAATCTAGTCCTCATATATACGACCGACAATTTAAATATCCTCCACTGACCTTATTGCCATCGTCGTGTCCCACATCTCGCCATCATCAAGCTGGATGGCAATGTCACCCATCCACCTTGCATGCATTTCACCATAGACGTGCACCTGCGAAGCTCTCCCTCTTAAGTATGTAGGGAAAACCAAAAAATTCAACCTACAAAAATCGCTAAGATCCAAACTATAAAGAATACACAAAAATATTGGATCTAGATCTAATGAAATAGATCTAGATCTAGATTTAGATGAACTCACGGACGATTGCAGCGGAATAGATCTCAATGAAGTTGATGATGATCACGCCGATCACTGTAACTAGGATAATTCCTCGCAGACGCGAGTAGATTCGCGCATATGTGGAGGATCAATGTTTTAAAGTATGTAAGGTGTACAACATAGGAGATCTTACCTGTGTATAGTACCTTTCTTGTATAGATTGATACATAGAGGATCTTTCTCTTGGACTTCAAGACATGTAACCGCATGGTATTGCCTGCTATTTATATTGAGCCGATCGCCTCATTGAGAGGCATCTTCCCTCAAACCTATTCTCATTTATATGGTATCACATGTTCCAATCTAGCCCTAGCTTCTGCCGCCACCATGACGTCATCTTCCGCGAGCTCGCCCTCGGTGTCCGCTACCCTCTCTGCTGGTCCTCTCATTCCTGTGGCTCAGACCGTGCTGCCCCTGTCGCCCGCTTCCCAGGTCATCAATGTCGCCAGCATAAAGACTCATGTCCCGGTCGTCCTCAACCTCCAAGCGTCCAGCTACTCGAAGTGGAGCATGCCGATGGATGTTCTCCTCAGCAAGTACGAGCTCACCAACCACATCTCCACCAACACGTCAACCGCGGATCGCACAGCCGAGTGACTCCGTCAGGACTACGTCGTTTGCTCATGGATGTACGGCTCCATCATCGCCAACATCCTCGACATCATCATGTCTCTGGATCTGATCTGACCGCTTACGAAGCCTACGTGCTCATCCGGAACCTCTTCCTTGACAACCAACTCACTCGCTCCCTCTACCTCGAGGTGGAGTTTCATGCCCTCGTCCAAGGCGATCTCACCATCACCTCCTACTGCCACAAGCTGAGGGACATCTCCCATGCTCTGCGCGACGTCGGCCAGTCCATGATCGACCAGACCTTGGTCTTCAACTGCCTCCGTAGCCTGAACCCGCATTTTGCCGACATCACCACGCTCGTCATGATGCAGGTTCCTACCTCGATGTTCCTGTAGACTCGCTCACTCTTGCTCCTCCGTGAGAACCAGCTCGCCTATAGCCATCCGTCGCCCCAGATCGCTCTCTATGGCAACACCGTCGGGTCCTATTCCTCCTGCGGGAACCCCAGCGGCGATGGCAGTGGAGGCAACGGGCGCTGGCATAGGAAAAAGAAAAATGGGGCTGGCTTGACCAGTCCATCGCTTGCCTCTCCTGGCCCATGGATCTGCTTCAATCCGTATACGGGCCAGACACAGCAGATGCAGCCGAACTAGCAGCTCAACTGGTGCTTGACCGCTGCACCGACTCCTCCTCTTGGCGAACCGCCCACTGGTAGACCAGGCCTGCCGGACCGCCACCGCGCCCATCCACCTGGGTGCCTCCAAGCCATCAAGCATACACCACCCAGCTCGTGCCCCTGCATGGTTAGGCCTTTGGCATGAACCCACCACCACATGTGACACCGTACAATCCGTTTGACCCTGGCGCTCCTGGCAATGGCGCGTCGGCATGGGACTGCTCTGCTCTTGTCCCGGCCCTGAACAACACCGCCGGCTCCTCCAACACTAGCAGTTGGGTGATGGACTCCGGTGCAACCTCCCACATGGTCTCCGACCTCGGTATTATTTCTTTTCCAACTAAAACCTCTCCTTCCTCTCACATCACCATTGGCAATGGTATTTCTTTACCCATCTCTACCACCGGTCACACAACTCTCTCTACACCATCTCGCACATTTCAATTAAATAATGTTCTAGTCGTTCCTGCTATCATTGAAAATCTCCTTTCTACTAGTCAATTTACTATTGATCATTCTTGTCATGCGGCGTATGACCCTTTTGGTTTTTTACATTAAGGACCTTCAAACACGGCGCGAGATCATACGCTGCAGTAGTCCCGGGCCTCTCTACGAGTTCTCCACAAGTGTAACATCTCAAATTTTACAATCCAGATGTTACTAGAAGCATGCATCATATGATATGCATCATGGCATTACTCAATAAAGTTGCATCAAAATCCTTTGCCCTAAAACCCTATTTTTGTATTCTCTTATAGTCATATAAAGACAAGAAGGGGTTATTTAAAACCTAACCTTCTAAACCCCCGCAAAAGTATTATTTATAATCCTATGTTGATCTCCTCCTTTTTACAAGTTTTTAGAGACCAATTTCTTTTAATTTGAGTAAAGTATGCAAAAGTTATTTAAGAATTTGTAAAACAGAATTGATAAAAGAAAAATAAAAAAAAGAGCTAACCTAATCGGGACAGCCGAGCCAGCCCGCTCCCTAACTACCACGCACGCCCGCGAGCAAGCAGCGCACACCGCAGCCGCCTAGCTGGGCCGGCCCAGACCCCCACCCCTCCACGCAGCCCGCTAGTCGCGTGTCGCTGACCGCCCGAGCCCGCTTGTCATCTCCTCCGACGAGTTCGGAACGAACTCGGGCGACCGCCGCCGCGTGATGAACGACTCCCGGCCAAATCGGATATTAACTCCACGACCCCCGCCCCAAGTTTCCTGGCATTTATATGCGCCAGACCCTAGCCGCCCAAAACCCTAAAAAAAATTAGACCACCGCCATCGGGCTGCCGATTTAGAGATCGAAACAATCTCACCGGAGCTCCGCCGCCAGTTACTTCGGAAGGTGAGCTTCCTCGTCAAAAATCGAGGCCCTATCTTCCCTCTTTCTGTCCCTCGCTTCCTCCTCTAACGACCGCATCGCCCTGTGCCCTTTTCCCCTTGAATAGGAGCTTGCGCCGCCCGCAATTTGTCGCCGGAGCCTCACCGGAGTTGATGAAGATCAGGCACTGCCTGACGCTGCTCGAGGAAGAGATAGGCGACACCGACCTTGGGAACGGAACCGCGAGGAGGAGACGAACGTCGTCGTCAAGACCGCCGCCTCTAAAGGGCACTACTGCGACGCCGGCGACCACCACCGACCGCGTCGCCACTGTCCGGCGCCTTCAACGACGTCATCGCCGCCACCGATAAGTCGCTGCTGCTCCCGTCCATCCGATCGCTGTTCTATGGTGTAGATTAGATCGTTTTTAGCGAAGGGGTATCAGCGAATAGCGTTGCGCCACGTGGCACGCCCACGTCAGCACCGCGTCGCCTAGCTGGACCAATCCGGAGCCGCCACTTGTCG
Organism: Avena insularis; assembly: GCA_023614405.1. Classification (NCBI taxonomy): domain Eukaryota; kingdom Viridiplantae; phylum Streptophyta; class Magnoliopsida; order Poales; family Poaceae; genus Avena; species Avena insularis. Next base: position 254,576,273 of record CM042690.1, on the reverse strand, counting down.
CCCGTGTGGTCGTGCTGACTAGATCCAGATTTTTGAAAATACACAGAATATTGTTTTATCTTGTAAAATTCATAGTAAATGAAATACTTGGCTAAAAATTGCAAATAAGACCGTTGGATTCATAAAATTGAGTAGAATACAGATCCGCAACAATATTGTTAGTTTATTATACTGATTTTGTGGTAGAATTTAAAGTTTAGTTTGGAGTATTTTAATTATAGGAAAATAATCGTAACTCCGTTTTAGTTGATTCTTGTTGAGTTGGCTTTGTATCTATGGGATCTACTGTTTAAAATTGGTTTAACTTGCTTAGAGGTTTCAGATCTGTTTCGTGGTAGACTAGGAGGGTAGATCTATTTCTGAGAATATATAATTATGTAATAATCCAAAATACTTAAAATTTATGGGAAATAGATACTAATGACATCCCCAACACAATACCACCCCTAAAATCTGTGGGAATTCTATAGTATGCATGTGTAGGATTTTGGTAGATTTTCTTAGTATTATTTTGCAAGCGCGGTTTTGTAGTATACCATGAGTAGCTCTATGCTTAGGAATTTCCATCCCAATAGGCTATCCTATTTTTGTTAAGTTATGATTGCTATGCTATATATATATAAAGTACCGTTGAGGGGTTTGAAAGACTAAAAAATTTCTAAGTATAAGAGCTCTCTCGAGCAAACCATTTTCTTCTTAAAACCCCCTTCAAAATAAAACTAAGTTTTCTTTTGCGCGGAATGGTTGTCGGGACAACAAGTGGAAATTGGTGGAGGACGGCCGCCCAGGAATCAAAGAAATCTGCCATGTTTTAGAATTCAGAAGCTTCTAGTGCAACCACAATACATATGTGCTCTGTCTTGGCCTAGTACTTAGTAGGAAACCTCATCGGGTACCAACATTTGGAGGTTCTTGGCACGGTTGGATCCAGCTGGTAGAGGGGCTACGAAGGGAAAGCCTCGCCACGGTCTTGTCTGTAAAAGGGCTTGATCGTGGATTGTGGGTAAAGTGCACAAACTCTCGAGAGTATTAAAACCTGACCGATCAGTCGAGTTCACGGAAAAGAACACTTGAGCATCTGAAGGATGGAGCCTCTGAAAGATCTTCCTCTCTCTTTCCAAACTTAAAGTTTTCCTAAAATCCCAGGGCATGCGTAATATGCCAATGGGTGGGATTTTGGGGACTTGGTGCGTAATATCCAAGTGCTAGGTTGATTGGACAGTGGGTGCATAATATCCCCATGTTCCATTCGACCCTATACTACTTAATCAATTTTTACAAAGTAGGGTAAAACTCTCCCTCTCTTCTTCTTACTTAGAGAAAATTGGCTTAATGCAAATGAACCCCAAAGCCTACTCCAAGCGTTGCATGTAGAGTTAGTCCTATTCTTTCCTTGGTGTAATTTGCCAATATATTCAAAGTATTGACCCAACTTGTTGGCTGCATGTCTTATGTGCAGGATCCAAAGATTGAAAGGTGCGTAGGGATCACGAGTCTTCACACAACTAGCCCAAGGCGTTGATGGACTCAAGTTTTATTAGTTTTCGCTATTTTATTTGATCTAGCTATAAGCTATGCAAGTTGTAATAAATATACTCTGGATTATTCGTGTAATAATGACTTGTGTTTTACATGATATTCATCGATTGTGAAGTGCTAGCTAATGATCCAGGGACTAGCATGCTAATCATAGGGACTTAGGATCTTTAACAATCCAAGGTCAGAACAGATGGTATCAGAGCACCAAGTTGCCTGTAGGACGTGACCCCTAGGATTAGAAACCACATTTACCATTGTGTGCTTTTGCTTTCTATATTCTTCTAAGTTATTTATGCTCTTCTAGTAAATTCTTTTCCTTATCGCTTTGTATCTAATCTTCATTCTCATAACTTAAAGATGACGAGCTTCTACTACAACAGCGCCAAAGACATCAAGTACCTGCGCTTTGGGGAATGCCTTCTCGACATCATCAAGACATTGGAGCTACCCATGCCGTCGATCAAAGGAAGCGAGTTGAGGAAGATGCACGAGGAAGGATGCTGGGCGATCAAAGTCATCCAACCGGGGCAAAGTGAGGCTGACACTACTAGGAAATAGCCTATAGGTAGACAAGTTAATCTGTGGCGCATATGTAAATCCATGCGCCACGGAGACTTGTCAGTGGCGCACTAGGAAACATGCGCCACAGAAACCTATAAGTTCTGTGGCGCATTTCGTACAATATGCGCCACAGAAGATTGGTGGGACCCGCCAGCCGGGGTGGGGCGATCCAAGTTCCGTGGCGCATAATGAGATATGCGCCACATAAGTTGCCTCTTCTGTGGCGCATATTCCACTATGCGCCACAAAACTTGGAGGCGAGCCCCACCACAGATACTTTTTCACCCACGATCTGTGGGGCATGTGTGGATATGCGCCACAGATATGTTTCACTTCTGTGGCGCATATCCTCACATGTGCCACAGAAACCTAACCCTGGGTCCCACCACTTTACCCTGTACCATAGTTTCTCCATTTTCTTGTAACTAAACCTACTTTAGTCCATACATTGGTAAGTGGAAGCTTCCCTCCAACTTGTAGATCTAAAAGTTCCTTACTTTTCTCTCTCACATTTCTATTTGTTTACTAATGTCCTCTCCACCAACTTGTAGATCTATTTGTCCACACTCTCTCATCGCGCGGTCTCGTTTCGCTATTATTGTGTCTACTAGGTGAGTACTTGGCCATGAACATGTAGGTGAAGCTTGTCGCATGGGTGGTGTGTGTGTGATCCATGACGAGACGATGCTTGTGTGGTGCATGAATGTTTGCAATGGGAGGAAGTTTTTTGTTGCTTGCTTGTTGTTGTCCCGGCCGGTGTGGTTGCATGGATGTTTGCTGAAATGTTGATTCATTTCCATTTCGGCAAATTTTTGCACTACCCATATGTCCTAATTTTAGGAAAGTTCATGCCGAATTTTTTCCGGCTAGCATTCATGCATGTGTGTGTTCATATGGTGTGGTTCTCACCTATACTCTCTGTTTTGACCGCTCAGGCAACCATGGTCGTCACGATGAGCGAAGGTCGAATTTATAGGTACAAGAAAGACGCAAAGGAGGACATGATTCTGAACAACAAGACCATGATAAGATGTCCATGTCGAACATGCAAACTGCAGCGCTAGATCGACCCTGAATCTGGACAATTGGAGGGTCACCTGCTCAGGCGTGGCTTCATGCGCAACCTCAATGAGGCGCTGGCAGGACATGGTGGTCACAAAGACGTGGGCGGGCGAGAAGACGAAGAGTCTACCGGGCATGATCATCATGACGAAGGAGATGCCGGCGAGCATGATCATCATGATGAAGGAGATGCCGGTGGGCATGATCAACATGGAGAAGGAGATGGCGACGGGCATGATCATCATGAAGAAGGAGAAGACACGAACACACATACGCTGCTATCTTCGGTCTTGTAGGACCCTCATGTTCAAGAACTGCTCCTCAAGGAGACGAGCAACGACAAAGCTGCAGCCAGAGAGAAAGCCAAGCTGGCCCAAATGGAGGTAGACGGGATGACTCCATTGTATCCTGGGTGTCGCCCCAAGGATACACGTTTGAGTGTAACGCTCAAGGCTCTAGAGATGAAGGAAACAGGGGAGTTCATCACCGACGATCTGGAGGTGAAGGAATTCGAGAATAAGCTGGTAAGGAATTTATCGCCGATCTCAAGTCTATTGCATTCTAATTAAAATAATGAAGCCAAGAATCTAAATGGGTTCACCTTCCCTTGTCTCTGCAGGAGGAGGAACTGAATGCTACTGCCACAGAGTCGTCCCAGGATTCGCCGGAGCCGTGGGACACGGTTTTCATTAGGGCGACCAATGCTTACAAGAAGAGGGACAAGGGGTTGCCGCCGTCTTCAGCTGACCGTGTGTCCGGCTTCGGTACGAGCATGAAGTTCAAGGTGTACTTCAAAGAGGACACCAAGAAAAGAAGAGAGAGGAAGAACCAGTTGGTGGCTAAGGATAAAGCCGCTGTTGAAGAGCTGAAGATGAAGGTGCAGACACTGGAGGAGAATGCGGTGGACGAGAAAACGGTGGACGAGTTAGTGGAAGATAAGCTCCACTCGATGATCCCCCCTGAGTTTTTCGAGGGGCTTACTACTTGGAATGCGGGTGGTCGACAGGGGCCGATACATCTGCCCAGCTTAAGCGGCAGCAACTCGGGCATCAATGTTACCGTGTCGCCAGACCTGGTGACTCCGCCGACCGTCAACGTCGGGACGCAGCCACTCGTTTTGGTCACACCGACGCCCCTCCCGCCAAAGATACCAATAAGGCGCAGCCGACGGCGGTGGTGCTTCGTGAGGCACCCGAGCGGGAGATTGCAGATGATGATAGGCCGACCGCCGACATCGGCCGTGTCTCTACATTAGCCAATCTCCACGCCATCACCAAGGTAACTAATTAGTTAGTGCACGTCATCTCCTTTTATGCCTTTGATGCATGACTGCTGCCATCTCATGACGCCCAACAACATGTTTTGCCTCAGGACACTTCTTGCGTACTCCTTCTTAAATATGTCGGTGGTGAGTTGAAGGATGTTGCCAAGGGCACTCTCATACAACCGATGAGCTGCACGATGCACAACAATCCAATGGATGATGACGTGATGAGGGTCAGGTTGGCTCGGGTGTTGCCAGGGTGCAACGACATGGAGCCCCCTTTCAACCTCAGGGAGCCGACGAACACAAGACCCGTGGAGAATGCTGCAACTGGCCCTTGACATGGACGAAGACCCATATTCGTCTTGCGGGGGGAGCACCGGCGCCACCTCTCGATCGATCGCCCGGCCACCACCTCGAAAGCCAGCAGCCGCCATCGTCGCCACCACCACCCATCACCAGCAACTCTTGGCAGCGTGTGTACTGCCACATGGCAAAGACGTTGTGCCGCAACCGACGTCGCCCCCGCTACCACCACCACATGATGGCACCCATGAAGATGATGATGAATTGGTCAACGTTGACGACTTCATCATCACCGGTGTCGACAAAGGATTGTATATGCCTTCTATGGATGAAGAACCCTTCATAGCTCGCGACCATCAAGCTGGTCGGCCCAATACACGCACCCAGCGCCTGGTCTTCCATGGTCTTTCTCAAGAGATGCCTCTGGCCTCTGATCCACCACAAGAGAAACTGGGATTGGTTTTCAGCCCCAACACACTCCGAAAGGCGGCTGATGAGAAAATGGCAGTGGCTGACACTGTTGTGAAGAAGAAGCACTACAGGAAGAGAGGTAATAATAATAATAAGAAGAAGGGTGCGAGACATCCTCTTCCGAAGAGGATCCGGGGTCAGGACGCCATCGTCGTACCATCCACACAATATGGCTTACCCCGAGTGCATGTAGCTGGTGATCCGATATTGACTTCGGATATGCTCCACATGGCGGTTGGAGCCATGTTAACTTTGCACGAGGGTGTCAAGACACTAGAGGGCCTCCTTCTTAAAGACGAAGATCCAAATTACCCGGTTTTCATGGCCAAGGTGCCATTGGACGTGGGCTTCGTTGATGAACGCCCCGCGGATATATTCTTCATAGCGTTCGAGGACATATTCAAGCTGTTTCTCATGAAATGGCTAGACTATAACTTGGTTTGCCTATACGCGCTCAATCTGGCGATCAAGATCAAGAGAGAGAGTACCCCGGAAATCGCGATAGTGGATCCCTACTACATCCGGGACAGCCAGTTGGTCGAAGGATCAAAGACACGGACCAAGGCGATGGTGTACCTCGAGAAGTTCATGGTGGACAACAATAGGAAGGACACACTTCTTTTGCCTTTCTTTCCCGAGTAAGTACACACACTCGCTCATCGCCGCCGTAACTTATGCATTTCTTATAGATTTCTTCCTTTGCTCTTTTTCCAACATTCCGTTCCAATTGTGTTGCGTAGAGACAAATACTGCACACTCATCGTCCTTGCCCCGAGGTATTCGCTAGCCACGTATTTCGACTCGGGGAGTTTGACGAAGAAGAAAGACTACACCAAAATAAGGGGTGTTCTCAATGAGGCTCTCGAGGGCTATGCCAAGAAGGGATGCACCTTCGTAGATAAGGGGGAATGTATCAAGGATGGCAAACACGTGTTCAAGCACGTGCTCGAGTTCCCCTGCGTCAAGCAGTCGACTACTGGTGCCAAGGAGGCCTTCTACATCCTCCATCACCTTAAAGGCTATGTTCGGGATTGCCAGAACCTAACGCTGCCATCTAGTCTCCAAGGATGGGCCGAAACTTTGGTGCGAATCGATGATGATGATCTTAGAGAAGACTTCCATCGCATTCAGATGAAGTTTTCGCAAATCATCATTGAAGATGTCAACACAAGGGGGGGTGCCCTATAAAAAGCCATAGGGTTGAGTAAGAGGGAGATCGAAGAACGCCTCCATAAGCAGGGTGACACAAGGACGTGGATGACGAAAGCGGGCTATCTACCGTTCCCGAAGCCGAGCAAGAAGAAGAAGTCTTCATGATCGATGTGTGCCTCTAGCATGATTCAGTGTGTGTATATTCTTGATGGACGCCTGCTGTATTAGTGTGTGTATCATAAACTTTACTATCTTGTGGTTGAAATGGTCATTGTTGTTAGACTTAAACTACCTTGTGGTCGTTGAACTTATTGCTTCTATGATGATCTATCTTTTAGGTTTATGGATCCTTTGTTTTATATTCTGTGAACATATATATATGGATGTGAACCCTTTATTAATTCTTTTCGTTGTATTTTTACTAATATGCCTTGTCGTCTATAGAGATGGCAACGAGGTGGTATGTGGTGTACATGGGTAGGGTTCCAAGAGTCTACGAGGAGTGGGAGGATTGTCACAAACAAGTGAACAAGTTCAGCGGCAACATCTACAAAGGATACGCGACTAGAGAGGAGGCGGTAGCCAAGTGGAGGAACCACCTGTGAAAGAAGAACCAGATGAAGATATTGGTCGGGCTCATGCTCTTGCTCAACATTATCACAGCTATATTCTATTTGATCCTAGTGTAGACGGCGGTGGCCACTTCATATTTGTAATGTGAGATGATATGAACTTTGTATTCGGTACTTGTGTAAAAATTCGGCACTTGACACTATATATGTATCTCAATCGGGCTCTAAGTGTTTGTATTATATATATGTCAGTTTTCATGCATCTATTACTTGTGCAATGTACTTTATACTCATCTGGATAAATACTGTATAAACCCTGTATAATACCTGATTATACACCAGGAACGTATTTTACTTCGAATACGTGTTACACAATCAGTGGCGCATATAACTATATAGTCAGTGGCGCAAAGGCTTTCTGTGGCACATATATGTAAATGCGCCACTGAAGTTCTTCCTGTGGCGCATATGAAGAAATGTGTCACAGAAGTCTCAGACTTCTGTGGCGCATATCCATATGCGCCACGTGAAGTAGTTATCAGTGGCGAGGTAATAGTGGCGACTAGGATATGCGCCACAGAAGTCTCATTTCCATGCGCCACAGATAAGCTGTTTCCTAGTAGTGTGAACCTAAGACGGAGGCCATTGTGCTCAACATCGTCAGCGACTCCAAGGAGAAAGGACTTAGCACCAGCATGCAAGAGCTCATTGGACGCCTATGTGGACGCCACCATGAAGAGGTTGACGGCCACTACATCAATCTCTTTGGAAGGCGTGATGAGAAAGGAGTTCCAATCGAGTTAACCTCGGAGGAAAGGGCAACATCCAAGCATCGAAGGATCCAATACCAAGACTTGGAGTGCCACATCAACGATGTTGAGGAGGGAAGCTGCTTTGAGATCATAAAGAATGACGAGTTATGCGCCCTAGTCGAGGAGAAGGACGAGAAGATCCAAGAGCTAGAAGATAAGATCAAGTCCCTAGAAGGGAAGCTCACAACCCAAGACAAGAAGTTCGCTAATCAAGAGAAGAGGGTGCATGATAAGAACAAGAGAATTAGGGAACAGAATGAGCTACCCGCGAGAAACGAGATGGAGTTCAAGAACTTTTTCCTCATGCTGAAGGAGCTGCGAGCCACCAAGAGGAGCTTGGAGGAGAAGATCACGCCTATGACTAAGGAGCCAAACTTGATTAAGGAACTGCAAGAGGAGAAGAAGGAACTTCAAGAGAAGCTCGAAGCTCCTACACATGAGCTACATGAGGTGAAGGAACTTCAAGGGAAGCTCGAAGCTGCTACACATGAGCTGCATGAGGTGAAGGGCCTTCAGGAGAAGCTTGAAGCCACGACAAAGGACATGGAGCTATACAAGTCAATGCTGGAGAAGGAAGGCTTCTCTATTGAGGACGAGGAAGTAGATGATGAGTAGGGTAGATAGTTGGACCACCTTTATTTCCATAGTTAAATGTTATTCGCGATTGTAATAAGTACCAAAACTATATTGGTTTAGTTAATCTTGGATGAGGTGTGTTAATTTTTTTTCTATGTGTGCCTTTTGTGTTTCTCGTGTGTTTTTCTTGTGTTTACATAAGGGTAGGAGTTTATTCCTTAGTCTTTCTATCTATTTCTTAACTTCTTTCCCCAACCCCACAGATGGCGAGACGTGGGAACAATAATCTGCCTCCGGAGATTGCACAACTTCTGAACTCCTAGAATCAGCTGATCCAACTCCTCACCCAAAACATGCAAAATAACAACAACAACCCGCCACCTCCACCACCTCCGCCGCCCCAACAGGATCGCTTGACTTGGTTTTTGAGGTTGAACCCTCCTATCTTCTCAAGTAGTTCTGAGCCAATTGTGGCAGATGACTGGTTCCGCACCATCAACAAGATCTTAGACACCGTCCAAGTTGTTGGAGCTGACAGGGTGCGCTTTGCCGCCTACCAACTTGAAGGGCCTGCTGTTGAATGGTGGGATAACTACCAAGTCACCCACCCTGATATTGATGCTAATCACAGGGACTTAGGATCTTTAACGATCCAAGGTCACAACAGATGGTATCACCTGGAACCAGTTTGAGGGGGCCTTTCGTACTCATCACTTAGTTGCTGGTGTCATGTCACTGAAGAGACGTGAGTTCCGTGACTTGAAGCAACTGCACCGCTCTGTCTCCGAGTATGGGGACCTCTTCAACAAGCTGGCGCGCTATGCACCTAATGATGTTTCCACTGATGCAAAGAGGCAGGAAGAGTTCCTAAGGGGACTTAATGATGAGATATCCATTCAGCTTGTGGCTCTGAAGTTTGATAACTATCAGGAACTTCTGGACAAGGCAGTTGTGGTTGAATCAAAGCAAAGGAGTATAGAGAACCGCAAGAGAAAGTCCACCTCACACAAGCATAACTCAGCTCCATACCAGAAGCAACGCACTTCGTCACCACCACCCCACAACCACAATGGCCACAACCACAATGGTCATCGTCATGGGGGACATAACCACAATGGCCATAAGCACCGCAATGGAAATGGCAAGGGAAAGAATCTGAGTGAAGTGACATGCTTCAAGTGTAACAAGACATGGAATTATGCAACTACTTGCCCTGAGAAGATGAAAAATGGGAATGGCAATGGGAATAGCAACGGACACAACCATGGTAATGGGAATGGGAAGAAGCTGAATCCATTCGTCAAAGCCACGGTGAATCATGTCTCCATGGAGGATGATCGTAAGGCACCTAACTCGTGATTGGTAAGTTCAAGCTTAATTCCATCCCCGTAGTTGTTCTTTTTGATACTGGTGCATCGCATTCATTCATATCAATGGTATTTGTGGATAGAGGCAAGATACCTATGGAGACTATTAGTACTCCTCTAAGGGTAAGTTCTCCTGGAGGAGAAATAGTGGCAAACTCTGGATGCCGTGGGTTAGAACTAAGGATTGGGACACACATCTTTCCCACAAGTCTAGTCGTTCTGGAGTCACAAGGCTTAGACATAATTTTGGGCATGAATTGGATGACCGAATACGAGGGAGTCATAGATTGTGCCAAAAGGACTATCGCACTCAGAACTCCGGATAAGAAAACAATCCGCTTTAAGTCAGCTTTTGCACTGAAGGGAAGTATGGTGAACTCTCTTAAGGGGGTTATCTTGGAGGATGTGCCAGTTGTGAAGGAGTATCCAGATGTCTTTCTGGAAGAATTACCAGGGATGCCTCTTTACCGAGATATCGAGTTTCTCATTGACTTGATGCCTGGGACTAGACCGATAGCCAAAAGACCGTACAAGATGGATGTTGATGAGTTGAAGGAACTTAAGAAATATCTTAGAGAGCAATTGGACAAAGGCTTCATTCAACCAAGTGCGTCATCTTGGGGAGCGCTTGTCTTACTCGTGGAGAAGAAGGATAAAACCAAGAGACTAGTCGTGGACTACCGGTTGTTCAATGAAGTGACAATCAAGAACAAGTACCCTCTACCCAATATCAACGACATGTTCGATAAATTAAAGGGAGCTACTGTGTTCTCTAAGATTGATCTCCGATCAGGTTACTTCCAGTTAAAGATCCGAGAATAGGATGTACCCAAGACTGCCTTCACCACAAGATATGGGTTGTATGAGTACACCGTGATGTCTTTTGGTATAACCAATGCCCCAGCATACTTCATGACTATGATGAACAAGGTGTTCATGGAGTACTTGGATAAGTTTATTGTGGTGTTCATTGATGACATACTCATATATTCCAAGGATGAGAAGGAACATGAGAGGCATCTGCGCCTAATTATGGAAAAGTTAAGGGAACACAAGTTGTATGCCAAATTCCGCAAATGTGAGTTCTAGTTAAATGAAGTGGGATTCCTTGGTCATATTGTGTCGGCAAAGGGAGTTGCCATGGACCAAAGTAAGGTAGCTTCCGTGATGGAATGGGAGTCGCCTAAGAATTTGGGTGATATCAGGAGTTTATTGGGCCTTGCAGGATATTACCGAAGGTTCATTGAAAACTTCTCCAAGATAGCAAAAACCTATGACCGAATTGTTGAAGAAAGAAAAGAAGTTCCAATGGACCGAAGCATGTGAAGCGAGTTTTCAAGAACTGAAGAAACGCCTAGTAACAACACATGCTTTGTGTCTGCCTGATATCCAGAAGGATTTCCAAGTCTATTGTGACGCTTCTCGACAAGGACTTGGTAGTGTACTGATGGAAGATGGGAAAGTAGTGTCATACGCCTCTCGATAACTTAAGAACCATGAGAATAACTACCCCACACACGATTTGGAACTAGCATTAGTTGTGCATGCGCTCAAGGTATGGAGACATTACCTCATGGGCAAACATTGTGATGTGTTCGCAGATCACCAGAGTCTGAAATATATCTTCACCCAAAAGGAGTTAAATATGAGGCAAAGGAGATGGCTTGAACTCATCAAGGACTATGACCTGGACCTGCAGTACCATCCTGGAAAGGCCAATGTTGTGGCTGATGCTTTAAGCCGGAAAGTCTATGTAAATGGACTTACTATGGGAGAACTTCCAAAGGATTTGTGCGAACAGTTCAAGGATCTTAGGCTAGAAATAGTTCCAGAAGGATACTTAGCGACTATGGAAATAGTACCAAAGCTTCTGGATCAAATCAAAGAGGCCCAGAAGGGGAAAAAAGTTGGAATAAATAAAAGTTAATATAAGCAATGGTAAAGCAAAAGGGTTCCATACGGATGAACAAGGGACACTTTAGTATGAGAAGCGTTTGTGCATTCCCGATGACCCTGATATCAGGAAGTTAATTCTTCAGGAGGCTCACGATTCGCCTTACTCAATTCATCTCAGTAATACAAAGATGTACATGGATATGAAGGATAGATTCTGGTGGAATAATTTGAAAAGAGAAATTGTCGAGTACATATCTTTGTGTGACGTATGCAACAGAGTCAAGGTTGAACATAAAAAATCAGCAGGGTTGCTGCAGCCATTACCTATGCTCGATTGGAAGTGGGACAAGGTAGGCATGGATTTTATCACAGGACTACCCCGGAATCGTTCTGGATATGATTCTATCTGGGTAGTAGTCGATCACTTCACCAAGGTGGCTCACTTTATCCCCATAAAGACCACCTATACGAGTGCCAAACTCGCCAAGATTTATATGTCAAGGATTGTAAGTCTGCACGGTGTTCCTAAGGGAATTGTCTCTGACAGGGGTACCCAGTTCACCTCGAAGTTTTGGCAACAGTTACACGAATCTCTAGGGACACGACTAGAGTTTAGTACTGCTTTCCACTCACAAACAGATGGCCAAACAGAAAGAGTTAACCAGATCCTGGAGGACATGTTGAGAGCGTGTGCCCTAGACTATGGGTCTAGTTGGGATGACAACTTGCCATATGCGGAGTTCTCATACAATAATAGTTATCAAACCAGTATCAAGATGTCTCCATTTGAAGTCCTATATGGCATTAAGTGTAAAACTCCACTACTATGGAATGGAGTTGGAGAATGTAGTTTGTTTGGACCTGAGCTGATCAAGGATGCCGAAGAAAAGGTAAGGCAGATTCAAGACAGGTTAAAAGTAGCCCAATCCAGGCAAAAGAGTTATGCTGATTCCAAGTGCAGGGATGTAACTTATGAAGTGGGATACCGTGCATACCTCCGAGTTTCACCACTACGAGGAGTTAAGAGATTTGGAATCAAGGGTAAGTTGGCACCTCGAATCATAGGGCCCTATAAGATTTTGGCTCGTAGAGGGGAGGTTGCCTATCAACTGGAATTGCCTGAAGTATTAACTGTTCATGATGTATTCTATGTGTCACAACTAAAGAAATGTCACCTGGAGATGGCTGAAACACCGTTAAGGGATACAGTTCCCCTAGACGAGGTTCAATTGGAAATGATCTCACCTATGAGGAAAAACCCACCAAGATTCTGGAAACAACCGAAAGGATTACCCAAACCAAGACCATCAGGTTTTGCAAAGTTCAGTGGAACCACCATTCCGAGGAAGAGGCCACGTGGGAACGTGAAGATGATCTGAAGACAGAACACCCACACCTTTTTGCTAACCAACCTGAATCTTGAGGACGAGATTCTTCTTAAGGGGGGTAGGTTTGTAACACCCCAAATTTTACAATTCCAGATGTTACTAGAAGCATGCATCATATCATATGCATCATGGCATTACTCAATAAAGTTGCATCAAAATCCTTTTCCTTCAAACCCTATTTTTGTATTCTCTTATAGTCATATAAAGACAAGAAGGGGTTATTTAAAACCTAACCTTCTAAAACCTTGCAAAAGTATTATTTTATGATCCTATGTTGATCTCCTCCTTTTTACAAATTTTTAAAGAGCAATTTCTTTTAATTTGAGTGAAGTATGCAAAAGTTATTTAAGAATTTGTAAAACAGAATTGATAAAAGAAAAATACAAAAAAAGAGCTGACCTAATCGGGCCAGCCGAGCCAGCCCGCGCTCTAACTACCGCGCACACCACGGCCGCCTAGCTAGGTCGTCCCAGACCCCCACCCCTCCGCACAGCCCGCCAATCACGTGTCTCTGACCGCCCGGGCCCGCTTGTCATCTCCTCCGACGAGTTCGGAATGAACTCGGGCGACCGCCGCCGTGTGACGAACGACTCCCGGCCGAATCGGATATGAACTCCGCGACCCCCGCCCCAAGTTTCCTGGCCTTTATATGCGCCAGACCCTCGCCGCCCAAAACCCTAAAAAATTTTTAGACCACCGCCAACTTGCTGTCGATTTCGAGATCGAATCGATCTCACCGGAGCTCCACCGCCAGTGACTTCGGAAGGTGAGATTCCTCGTCAAAAACCGAGGCCCTATCTTCCCTCTTTCTGTCCCTCGCTTCCTCCTCTAACGACCACATCACCCTGTGCCCTTTTCCCCTTGAATAGGAGCTTGTGCCGCCCGCAATTTGTTGCCGGAGCCTCACCAGAGTTCATGAATATCAGCCACCGCCTGACGCTGCTCGAGGAAGAGATAGGCGACGCCGACCTTGGGAACGGAACCGCGAGGAGGAGACGAACTTCATCGTCAAGACCACCGCCTCGGAAGGGCAATACCGCGACGCCGGCGACCACCACCGACCGCATCGCCACCGTATACCACTGTCAACGACGTCATCGCCGCCACCGGTAAGTCGCCGCTGCTCCCGTCTATCCGATCGCTATTCTACGGTGTAGATTAGATCGTTTTTAGCGAAGGGGTATCAGCGAATAGCGCTTCTTGGCGTGGCACCAGCGTGCACAGCCTGTGTCAAGACTGATCGCCTAGCTGGGCCAATCCGGAGCCACCACCTGTCGCCCGCGTGGTCGTGCTGACTCGACCCAGATTTTTTTAAATACACAGAATATTGTTTTATCTTGTAAAATTCATAGTAAATCAAATACTTGGCCAAAAATTGCAAATAATATACCTTGGATTCATAAAATTGAGTAGAATACAGATATGCAACAATATTCTTAGTTTACTTTACTGATCTTGTGGTAGAATTTAAAGTTTAGTTTGGAGTATTTTAATTATAGGAAAATAATCGTAACTCCGTTTTAGTTGATTCTTGTTGCGTTGGTTTGTATCTACGAGATCTACTGTTTAAAATTGGTATAACTTGCTTAGAGGTTTCAGATCTGTTTCGTGGTAGATTGGAAGGATAGATCTATTTCTGAACATATGTAATTATGTAATAATCTAAAATACTTAAAATCTGTGGGAAATCGATACTAATGACATCCCAACACAATACCACCCCTGAATAATATTCTTGGTTGAATTTGAACCCATCCTTGCATATTACCATGTTGCATGCATGCATAATTACTTTTGTGTCATTGTTTTGTGCAAGTTGTGATTGGATCTATGTTTGTGTTTTCGTTAGATTGTTCGGAGTGCGTCGAGGAGTACTTTTGTGTAGAGTGCTGCTCGGATCAAGGCAAGTTACACCACTTGTTCATGTTTATGTCCCAGTTTTGACTATGCATGTTTTAAATTTTCAAATTCTATAGTATGCATGTGTAGGATTTTGGTAGATTTTCTTAGTATTATTTTGCAAGTGCGGTTTTGTAGTATGCCATGAGTAGCTCTATGCTTAGGAATTTCCATCCCAATAGGCTATCATGTTTTTGCTAAGTTATGCTTGCTATGCTATATATACATATATATATATATATATAAAGTACCGTTGGGGGTTCAAAGACTCAAAATTTTCTAAGTATAAGATCTCTCTCGAGGGAACCTTATTCTTCTCAAAACCCCCTTAAAAATAAAACTAAGTTTTCTTCTGGGCGAAATGGTTGTCGGGTCAACGAGTGGAAATTGGTGGAGGACGGCCGCCCAGGAATCAAAGAAGTCTGCCATGTTTCAGAATTCAGAAGCTTCTAGTGCAACCACAATACATATGGGCTCTGTCTTGGCCTAGTACTTAGTGGGAAACCTCACCAGGTACCAACATTTGGAGGTTCTTGGCACGGTTGGATCCAGCTGGTAGAGGGGCTACTAAGGGAAAGCCTCGCCATGGTCTTGGCTGTAAAAGGGCTTGATCGTGGATTGTGGGGAAAGTGCACAAACTCTCGAGAGTATTGAAATCTGATCGACAAGCCGAGTTCATTGAAAAGAACACTTGAGCATCTGAAGGATGGAGCCTCTGAAGGATCTTCCTCTCTCTTTCCAAACTTAAAGTTTTTCTAAAATCCCAGGGCGTGCGTAATATCGCCAATGGGTGGGACTTTGGGGACTTGGTGCGTAATATCCAAGTGCTAGGTTGATTGGACACTGGATGCATAATATCCCCGTGTTCCATTCGACCCTATACTACTTAATCAATATTTACAAAGTAGGGTAAAACTCTCCTTCTCTTCTTCTTACTTAGAGAAAATTGGCTTAATGCAAATGAACCCCAAAGCCTACTCCAAGCCTTGCATGTAGAGTTAGTCCTATTCTTTCCTTGGTGTAATATGCCAATACATTCAAAGTATTGACCCAACTTGTTGGTTGTATGTCTTATGTGCAGATCTGAAGATTGAAAGGTGCGTAGGGATCATGAGTCTTCACGCAACTAGACTGTGGCGTTGATCGACTCAAGTTTCATTAGTTTTTGCTGTTTTATTTGATCTAGCTATAAGCTATGCAAGTTGTAATAAATATACTCTGGATTATTCGTGTAATAATGACTTGTGTTTTACATGATATTCATCGATTTGTGAAGTGCTAGCTAATGATCCAGGGACTAGCATGCTAATCACAAGGACTTAGGATCTTTAACGATCCAAGGTCACAACAACAAGCCACACCTCCACCTAACCGTTTGGACTCATCGTCTCCACCACCAACACCGAGCTATGGCAATGCCACTTAGGACATCCAAGACATGATGCTACGTCCCACTTATCTAAACGATTTTCTATTCTTTGTAATAAAGCTACTACGGTGTGTCATGCATGTCAACTTGGCAAGCACGTGTGTCTTACTTTTTCTAGGTCTTAAACTATTTGTGTTGCCCCTTTTCAGTTAATGCATTGTGATTTATGGACGTCTCCTATCGCTAGTAATTCTGGTTTTAAATATTAGCTAGTCATTGTCGATGATTTTTCTCATTATATGTGGAAGTTTCCTCTTAGGACCAAATCCGACACGACCGACCACCTCACAATCTTTGTCGCCTACGCCCTCACCCAATTCACCCTTCCTGTAGTTGCTCTCCAAACTAACAATGGCACAAAATTCGTTAACTGTACCCTAGTTGAGTTCTTAGCTCGCAATGGCATCCATCTTCGCATATATTATCCCTACACCTCTCCTCAAAACATAAAAGCTAAGTGTGCTATATGTACTCTCAATGACGTCACATGCACCCTTCTATTTCAAGCCCACATGCCATCGTCCTACTAGTCCGAGGCTCTCGCTGCCACCACATACCTTCTCAACCGTCGCCTGTGTCAGCCTATCGATTTTCGCATCCCATTCACTATTCTATACAACAAGCCTCCGTCATTTTCCGTCCTTCGGGTCTTCGGATGCCTATGCTATCCCAACTAATCTGCTACGGCTCCTCACAAACTAGCCCCTCGCTCACTTGCGTTTGTTTTCCTCGGATATCCCAGCTCTCACCGTGGATACCGTTGCCTTGATCTTGCCTCTTGTTGCGTCATCACGTCACTACACGTTGTTTTTGATGAGAACCTATTTCCGTTCGCCACCACCCCATCAGCCCAGCCCCCTGACTCGCTCGACTTGCTGCTGGATGAACTCCCCGCCGAAACATTCCGGTCCAACTCCCGCCTGCACCTGGTTTGGCCTGGCCTAGATCGCCCCGCCTGTTATGGCCCAATCCAGCATGCTTGACCCTCCCGCATGCACTCCCACGTGCGCGAGCGACGATTCATCTCCTCCTAGCTCGCCTGCATCCCCCGCTTCTGCCGTGATGCCTCCTCCACTGTCACACCCTCTGCCCCAGACTCGTACGCACACAGCTCCAGTTGACAACACTCATTCCATGCTCACCCATGGTAAACATGGGATTGTTTAGACTATTGACAAACTTAATACGGTGAGCCAGCATACCACTGCATGATGTAGTACACTATAGTCGTTGACGTAACACCAACGAAATATTGTTCCACTAGTATTACATCTCTCAGAGTGGTATAATAGAAACATCACGGGTCCAAGACATGACTATAGATTACAATTCAAAGCTTTACAAAAGATCTAGAGAAACTTATAAGTGTAGAGAGAAGAAAATTATTACAAAGAAGAACCAGAAACAACAACTCATAACTAATCCAAGAATATTACTATTCTTAATACTGTTTGGTTAAGAAGGTACGGTTGAGTATGAGCGTACTCAACAAGTTTACTAAAAAGGAGTGTTTGATGCACTATCTACAACCAAAGACCAAAGTTTGTAGGTTATGTAAGTTTTCATAAACATTTCTTCAAAGGTTGCTTTTATTCTGAAAAACTATGTCCGTCAGCCTTCATAGGTTTACCAGAACTTTGTGAAGTTCCTTTCCTACCGTGTTCGTAGCTCCTTCTCGAAACAGAGAGTAACATGTCGCAATTCCTACACTCTGCAAATGTGCGTTGTTTTGCCCATGAGAGATACTTATCCATGTTGCACAACTGGGTGTACCTTCCTGTCCATACTTTGGTGTAGGGCCTAGTACAAGAATCCAAGCCGATCATTGTTCTTCTCCACGACCCCACATACCCTCTGATTTTGTATGCTTAGCACTCAAGCAGACTTCTCACTTTAAGTACGGCTTTACCTTCGTATGATACGCACACAATCGTACATACTGGAAATCTGTCTTTTGTATGCCCAAATGCACGGTAGGATTCTCCCGAAATATACGGTTTTACCCATGATCTGCAATATTGAAAATGCCCATACCAGTGTCCATTGATATGCGAAAGGAACAAGATCCAGCTGACTTCCCTAGAGCCATATAGATCTCATGTTTATCGTGTAATTTATGGTGCAAGAATCACTGGCGAGATTGGTTACTAAATCCTAGATGTTACATTCTCGTGCAATGGTGGTTCCATTCCCAGTCATAATAGATTAACTAACTACCTCGGATCAGTAACCAATATTTCAAATTAATTATGAAAATAGTGTTTTTGGCCGTACTTTTCGAAATATAGGTGATAATAATAATAATAAATTGTAATACTTGATAGAAAATAATCAAAGGACATGAGAAAGTATGAACTAGCCTTTGTGATTACAAGATGATGCAATCATGGTCTTCGAGACAATATAAAATCCAACATCTGAAATCAACATCATTAGTCCGATAAGGACTAATGTTTAAAGAAACAATATGTTGTTATGCATAAGTAATGATATAAATTTTGTAAAACCCCCGAACTAACTCCCCACTATTGTATGTGAGTTGAGCTTAGGTGTTTTTCTTTAAAATTTGGTTTATCTTCAAGTTTACTTCATAAGCAAGGACATCTTCAAAGATTTTAAGAGTTAACTTACAAGACACAAAAGTAAAGCATAATAACAACATATGATTGACACTACAAGAAATGTTTTCATCCGCAACAATTTGGCCCGTCGGTCACCGTATAAGGCACGTCTTCCGTGACGAATTTTTTCGCTTGACCGTGGCCGATCGAACAGTTTCGTGCCCCTTTACTACGACGAAACCACTAAAATCATGGGCGAAGCTCGGCTGGCGCGTGACCGAAGTAAGATTTTCTGTTCATCGTGCGATGTTGACCGATATTACCTTGTGAAAGGGAAATGGACGTCGCCTAGAGGGGGGGTGAATAGGCGTTTTAAAATTATTACGGTTTAGGCTCTAACAAATGTGTAATAAAACTTAACGTTTAATTTATCAAGCCAAAACCTATATCCACTAGGTTCACTAAGTGCACCAACAACCTATGCTAAGCAAGACAAGCAACAAGGTGATAGCAAGATATAATACTTCAAGCACGAAGGCTATCACAATGTAAATTGTATAAGTAAAGGGCTCGGTTGAGAGATAACCAATGGACGCAGAGACGATGATTTGTTTCCCGAAGTTCACTTCCAAAGAAGCTACGTGTCTGTTGGAGAGGTGCGGGGGTGCAATGTACTTTGAACGCCACAAATGGCTCACCTCGAGGTGTGGTGGCTCCATGCTCACCCAACACCACACAAGGCCTCACCCCAAGATGCGAAGGCACATAACTCACTGATGCCACAAAAGGCTCACCCTATTATCCCGCGAGCTCGCTACAAAGGCCTACTCACGTTCCACTATGGGACACTTGAGGGCGGTCACTGAACTCGTACAAGGCTTGGGGAAATCTCCACAAATCAATTGGAGGGCTCCCAACAAATGCCACAAAGGCTACAAGCTTGAGTAACACCACAACAATTGGAGCCCCCAAGAACAATGCCACATAAGGCCACAAGCTTGAGGAATCTACACAACTCAATTGGAGGCCCCAAGAACACACCACCACTCCACACAATCGTCTAGGGTTCCAAGAACCCAAGAGAAACAAGCGGAAGGGCTTGAATTCACTGAATCTCCGAGGAGAACTAAAACCTATGCATCAAATGCAAGAGGCAAGTCCTTATCTCTCAAATTCAACCAAAGCTACAAAAGCTATTGGGGCAATAAGAGAGGAAGAACACAAGAGGAGAACACAAAACTCTCTAAGATCTAGATCCCAAGGATTCCTTCACAAAGAATGGACTTGGTTTGGTGGGGGTTGTAGATCTAGATCTCCTCTCTCAAATCCCTCAAAAAGATGTAAGAATCATAGGAGAGGCAAGGGGAGAGGGCAAGCTCTTCAAGGTCAACAATGGAGGAGAGAGAGAAGGGCAAAACCAAGAAAAAGCATGTTGGCCCCCGAAGGGGAAGGGGAGCTCCTTTTGAAGGGCTCCCTGATCTGCCCGTTACTCACAAAATCGTGCACGATCGGTAGTACCGGTGAGTGGCCAGTACTACCGGTGGAACCCAGCCAATGGTCACAACAGCGGTGTGAAAAGAGAAACAAATCTGGCTGGAACTACCGCCGGAAGTTCCAAAAAATAGCGCACTCCAAAACAGAGAGGAAACTAAATCTAAATTGGGGTTACCGGAAGTTGGGATGGAATTTACACCGGTACTACCGGCGGCAAAAATTCCCAGCGGTACTACCGGTGGCCCGTCGGAACTACCGGTCACGAAAACTTCAAAAACCAAAAACGTAATAACTTTCACATCCGAACTCCAAACAAGATGAAACCAATTTTGTTGGAAAGATAACAACGTGTAGAATCCAAAACAATTTTGTCAAAATATTGGGTATCACCAAGGGAGAAAATACCATGAATATATATGTGAGATATCTCCCAAGGCGTGGAGCAGGAAAACCTGCAAGATCAAAGATGCAATAAGATGTTCAAGATAAATCTGATTTTGATGAACTAGAAATTGTTATGATGATAACCACAAGATCTAGATCCTCACATGGACAAGAACCAAACAACAACCAACAAAGATGATGCTATGCATGCAAAGGTTTGAAATCCCTCCGAAAGATATGATCGAGTCACCCACTCGAGAGCCCCTCTTGATAGTATGGCTATATATATCCTAAAGCCGGTCTCCCAACACTACAAGAGACTGGTAAGATAGAAAACCTATCAATATCATACCTTTGCCTTGAGCATTCCACTTGAGCTTGATGTAGACCGTCTTGTCCTTCTCAAGATGGATCGCCTTTCTTGAATGCACTTTCTTGCTCTTGCTTGATGAAGACTTGAGAAATGCTTCCCCATACTCCATGGGGAAACCTCTTCTTCAAACTTGTCTTCATCATTCCATAATTGACGAGGATGGCAAGCTTCAAACATGAGATCTTCTAGAGATGACGCATCTTGAGCTTGTGATACATTGCAAATGTATCCATAATTTTTGATGTTCCATGCTTGGTTTTATCTACTTTCTTATGTTTTGTCCACATTTTGGAGTACTTTTCATATGATTTCTTGGACTAACCTATTAACAAGATGCCACAGTGCCAGTTGCCCGTTTCCTGCTGTTTTTGGTTCCAGGAAAGTCAGAAAATGAATATTCTCGGAATTGGACGGGACAAAAGCCAAAGTTCCTATTTTACCGGAAGACTCATAGAGTCAGAAGCAGAGATGGAGGAGGGCCAGGGCCTAGCCACACCATATGGTGGCGCGGGCTAGCCCTGGCCGCGCCACCAGGTGGTGTGGGCCCCTGGCACTCCACCGACCTTGCCTCTTCGCCTATAAGAAGCCTCCCGATGCATAAACCCTAAATTGTCAATCAGAAATCCACGAAAAGTTTCGCAGCGCCGCCGCCACCAAAGGGGAAATTCCGGGGACAGAAAGTCTCTGTTTCGGCACCCTGCCAGGACGGGGAAGTGCCCCCGGAGCCATCTCCATCGATCTCCACCGCCATCTCCATCACTGTTGCTGATTCCCATGATGAGGAGGGAGTAGTTCTCTCTCGAGGCTAAGGGTTCTACCAGTAGCTATGTGTTCATCTCTCTCTCTATGCATGATCATATTGTGATCATGAGCTTGTAATCTATAGATCTACCTTGCTACTCAAGTGCTTTAATAGATCTCTGCTCTCCCCATGTGTGTGAAAGTGACAGCGTGCACACCATGGTGGCACTTAGGATAGAGATTACAAATACTTGTTATGAGTTATATTTGGAGTTGGATGTCTTTATGAAATTGTGGTGTTTGTTGGAACCATCTAGTACTCAAGGTGACAGTGTGGGGTTTTCTAGATGGGAAAGGCTTACTTTGAGGTGTGCTGTTATAGCCCTACCATCGATTGGAGTGTTCAACCGGAGAGTAGTTCAGCGTAGTATCATGAAGATGATATATTTATATGAGAGAGTGTTCACTAGTGAAAGTATGATCCCTAGGCCTTGTTTCTTAGCATTGAAACATCGTTTGCTATTAGATCTGTTACATGTTTGCTTGCTTCCTTCTTTATTTCAGTTTTACTTTAGTCTTTTTCACGCCATCAAGCTATTTTCTACCACCGTTACCACTTATAATTATCTATACCACTTGTATTTCACTATCTCTTCGCCGAACTAGTGCACCTATACACCTGACAAGTGTATTGGGTGTGTTGGGGACACAAGAGACTTCTTGTATCTTGATTGCAGGGTTGCTTGAGAGGGATACCTTTGACCACTTCCTCCCTGAGTTCGATAAACCTTGGGTGATCCACTTAAGGGAAAACTTGCTGCTGTTCTACAAACCTCTGCACTTGGAGGCCCAACAACTGTCTACAAGAATAGAAGTGCGTAGACATTAGCTTGCACTTCAATTCTTGATGATGTCTTGATAGCCATGAGGAACTCCATCTTCTTCTTCTTCTTCTTCAAGACATACTTGATCTTCTTCTTCTACTACTTGATTCCAATAGGCACAAAGCCCTTGGATATTGCTTCTTCTTTTTCAACCTTGAGACCAACACATGGTCCAAGCGATGCCAATGGACAAACCTACAAGTGAAACTCAATTTACACATTAGTCCATAGAGATTGTCATTAATTACCAAAACCACATGTGGGGGCATACATACTGTGGGGCCCCCGAATTAATCCTCCGAGAATCCCTTTATGCATACAACCACGATCCCATGATCAGTTAGTCGTGGCACATAACCGACAAGTATCATTACAACATCCGAGAATATACCGAATTACAGGACTTACATAAATGCCTTTATGGCTACGTCAATAATCATCAGCGGAACTTCACCAAGCGTAGAGCCCAATCCATGCCTTAACCTACAGGCAACTGACTGGGAGAACGTCCTAGCTCGCATAGTCGTCCACTTCACCTTCTTATTGATATCTGACCAAGTTAATAGCCAGGGACAATGCCGGTGAGTACTTTGAATGTACTCGCAAACCACCTTAAGAGAATAGTAATAACAAGGGGATATGCAATATGGCTGTAGTAGTAGGAGGGCTCCAAGGTGGGGGGGTTCTTTTCTAAATAGTTTCTCTTGTAGATATAGCATCTACATATCTTTGTTGAAAACTTTTGTAAATCATTTTGGAAACCGTTTTGAAAAGTTTTGGAAAACAACAGGACTGGGTCACCCATTTGTTCCCGTTTTCAGGTCATCCCTCGACCAAACTCCTCCCATCCCTTTCTGACCATCCCATGGTCAAAACATTTCCAAAGCCATTTCCTTTCCGAAATCCTTTTTGAAAACAAAACCAGCACCGCTCTACAGCAACCTTCCCAACCGTCCATGATCGCGGACGCGGATTTTCGAATAGATTTACACTCTGCAGAGGTTGTACACTTTACCCACACCATTCGGGTACACTACCCTGATCTTCACCGATTGTGGGTCGAGTAACCGATCAAGACTCTCTGGATGCCCACTCCAATACAAGTTCCTACCCTATGGGTGTTATCCCCCTCAACATCGGGACGCCCTATATAGTTCACAGCCAACCGGAGTGCCTTTTTCCACTTCACGAGTGTGCGCTTTCAATGAGGGGCCCATAGTAACGCGTGGAGGTCCGTAAACCCTTTGTTCCTTCTCCCGTTCAATGTCCCTCATGGACCGTTTGTCCAGAGAAGGCCCACCCTCCAGGGATCGCAATCCCCTGTAGTAGTTGCGAGGCAGCTCATACCAGAATAGACAACCATCAAATCCAGCCTTGTCCCATACCAGAGTAATGTGGTTTCACGGGTTAATTGTTCTAGCAAAACTGCAGAGAACCAGGTGCGTTTTCGTAAGCCGTTTTCCTCCGGTTTTTCTCCAGCATTTTGTAAAACAAAACCTCTTTCTTTCTCAACATCCCTTGGGAGGTCCCACCTCACCAAGTCTTTACCATAAAACATTTGGTAAAACCTTTTTCGGGGTCTTCCCATCCTCTAGCTTAGCTTCGGCCAAATCGGGGTCTCAAAAGGGGGTATGGTGTAATACACCATGTATTCTACTAGGGGCAAGTAGGTAACACCAAGGGGGTTGTACTTACTAGTACAAAGTGTAATAGTTCGGAGGAGCCAAACCACTACCCTTTATATATATATATATATCAACATATAGTAAAACAATGCAATTTTTAATAAACAGTAGATAAAACATGCATAAGTAAAAAAGTAGGACAAGGCTTATGAGCAAGGAGGTGGCTTGCCTGATGATCAGCAATATGGCAATATGTCCCTGGACTTCTTCTTTGGATAAACCCAGAATACCATCATTAATAATAAGTATCCCTTCTTTCGCTCTCCGATTTCATCGCAACTATCGTCGTCCCGACAACACATGCAAACAAACCAAGCCACCATCAACACAAGGCATACAAGCACCAATACATACAGCAAACAAGGAACAAAACAAGTTTACAAATCTGAAGGTCTTAGGAAGAATGGATTTAAAAGGATTGGCCTTGTCTTGGAAACATGGAAGAAAATCCCGTAGGATTTATAGTCGAGAAAATACATAAGAGATGGGTTTTGGACCAAGACCATATTATGTAAAGTACCATTGTGAAAACATGATACCAACAGATAGCTATTGATAAAATGAAACCAACAAAAGTGGTTTCACTATTTTATCATGTTCCATTGATTCATTATGGCTATTCTAGTGATAAAAGCTCTAGTTTTAGGAAATAATTAATTCCAAAAATTAATTCCTTGGATAGTTCAGTAGGGTTTAATGTACTTGTTCACTAAGAGTTGGAATCAGGTCAAGACAATTAGCAGAATGCCCTCAAGAAATTCCCAAAGGCAATTCTGTGGGGTTTTTGTCTTTTTCAGCAAATTAAATCTACAATAGCTTTTAATTTGAGTCCAAGGGCACAGTGTACGTATTTCGAATAGCTTTATGTAGAAATTGAAATCACCCTTTTTGGAGCTGTATAGATACTGCAGTGAATTTAGAGGTGAATAAACCATGCACATAATAGTTTAATTCACAGAAAAGTATCCAAGGCTCAATAAATCATGAGCTCCTGGATTTGGATAGGCCCCAGTGTACCACATCCAGGAGAGTTGGACTTGGGTCAATTGGACTCATGGTTTGGTGTAGGGAATTTTCTACAGTCATAAATGAACTGTTTTTGTTATTTTTACTCAAGCTAACCTACTGTTCACCTTGGCATGAGACCAAGGTCCAGAGATGGGTACATTCAAAAGATATCAGTGGCACTTGATTTCATTCCAGTTGGAGATGTGAGGCTCACAGAGGAAATTTCATAGTAAAATATGATACGCTCTAGTGGCAGATTTAATTTAATTAATATGGGGAATAAACGAGGCAGCCAGATGTACTGCATGCTTTACAGAACATTTGAAAACATGTATAAAATTGGATCTGGCCAAAATATGGGGTTTTCCATTTTTATTTTGAAATAAAGCTAGGCAGCTAGTTCTGGAATTAATAGATCAGCTAAAAGGATAAAGAGAAAAGTTGAAGTGGGCCGGATCTAGGGGGTCAATGGGCCGCGAGGGGAGAAGCGGCCCACCCGGGCAGGCTGCGCCGGCGGGAGGCGGTAGTTCAAACCTGCGGGGCGGGACTCTCCTGCCAGCGACGAAGGGACGACGAGGGGGGTACGGGAAGATCTCGGCCGCTCGATCTAAACGAGATCGACGGTGCTCGGCCATCGTCTCCGCGGAAAGAAGCGTCACGGTGGGGAACCCTAGCTGAGAGGGAGGAGGGATTGGGGAGGCTCACCTGACGGCGGAGAGGAGCCGGGAGGGTCCAGGGAGATGCGGTGGTCGGCGACAAGCTTAGAGAGGGGCGTCAAGGGGTGGTTTGACACCGGGAACTGATTCGTGCAAGGACGCCCGCGGGGGTGCTCTCGGAAGCTCGCCGGCGGTGACAGAGGAGATGATCCTGGGCAAAACAGAGGGGAGGGTTAGATGCAGGGGGACACGTGGGTCCTGGGAGCGAATATGCAGAGGGGGAGAGGCAGTAGGAGGAGTCCCTTGCTCTCTAGACAGGGGAGGGCCAAAGCTTCTTCCTTGCCCTCTCTCGAGCAGTGGAGAGGGAGTGGGTTGTCTGGGTGCTAAGAGAGAGAGCAGAGGGGGCGAATGAGCCGGTTGTGGGGAGCTGGGGTGGCCTCTGGCCGATTTATACCGAGGGGGAGAGGTTGATGGGGTAAATGTCCTCTTTGGACAAGGGGGAGGAGTAGGGCTGGTCTGGGATTGGCTCAGGGGGCGGTGAGGAGGGGTAAGAGGGTCATCTGGTCGGCAGGGAGATAGGGAGGGAGTGGTGGAGGCTGCTGTAATAAAATGGTCCCACTTGTTTGTCTCTCTCTCTCTCTCTCAAGCACATGGCACTAGGGGACATGGTTTGCTACAGTAATTGCTATAGTAGCCACGACCAGGGAGGAGTGCTGGTTGCTATGGTGAGTGGTGGTGAGCCTTGGTGGTGATTAGTCCTTGGTCTAGATCAATAATTCCTAGTTTGCCTTATTTGATCAATTTGTGGCTTGTAAAGAAAGTTTGATATTTCGTATAGGACAAGGTAGGGAAATGGTACTGGTAGATAGATGGGGTCAAGTTGGATATCCAGGAATTATTTGGGATTTTTCTAAGGATTTAAAGTCCACTTAAATCCATTTACTCAAAAACTACAGAAATAAAGTATTGGAGCTCAATTGATATTTTTACATTGGACTTTGTTGGATTTTTATGTGAGATGGTCCTAGATACCATATCACACCTTGAGGAATTTTATTGAGATTTATTGAGGTGGGGAGGTATTTTTAAAGGATTATTTCTTGTTTCTGCCATTTTAGAAAAAGGGCAAAAAGAAATAATAAAGAATCTCAAAAATATTTATTTTTAAGGCGGGAAGATGGGGTGTGCTATATGGATCTTAATTGAGCCAAAAGTTGGAGAAGTGTTTTGGCAAGAACCAAACTTTCCTTTGTGAGAGGAGTTTTGGGGATTTTGACTATTAAAGAGATTAAATTGATTTGGAGCCAAAATAAATATGGGTAATACTTGATAAATCTTGATGATCAAGGTAGATGATGTAGACAAGGTGTATCCAGCATTTGCAACCTTGGGATTGGAGAATCCAAGTTGGTTTTGGTGGAATACCCTAGATTAAGGATCTATGGTGGTGTTAATTTCAAACCACCAAAACCTTGTTGGATCTTGGAGCTCAAAGCTCACCTTTATGCAAGGTATAGATGGATTGGTAGACCAAGTGATGTACATGAACATGGTACAGAGGTTTGAGCTTGATCCTGCTTGAGCTTACCAAGACAGGCTTTCAAACTTTGAATAAAATAAGCCTGCCAAAGCAGATTATCAACTAGCCTTCAAAACCTTGTGAGTTTGAGTAGAACAAAGATCCACTTGGAACAAGTGAAGTAGATGTTGATATACCTATATGAGTAGAACACAACCATGCAAATAGTTGGTCCATATAAGGTTGGATGGTGGTCTGAGCTTCTATCAAAGTAGGTATGTTGACTAGATTTGCAACAATAGTTATTTTCTTGCCTGCAAAACCATCAAGAACAAGTGGTTTGGAGGATGATCTAACCAAGGGAAGAAGTGGGCCTTGGTAGTACTTAGGATGGTTAACAAGATGGTTTAGGTGCATTTCCAGGAATGCACAAGGGTTGAGAAAGGGAGGCATTCAGAAAGGTGACGTTGGAAACAAATTTCCAGACTTGGCCAAATTTGGCAGATTTGGGGTTTTTGACTAGAGTATGAGAGGGGAGGTTTTTGATGGGTTGCAAGGTACCCAAGAATCATCAAGTGGATGATGTTGAAGTGTAGATGGGGTAGAAAGGATCCATGCTTGATATTGATCTTCGTTGATGTCTGGGGGATGATCCCCGGATACCCCACCCGAATAAGAAACAGGACAGTCGGATCTCGGCCGGCTGACCAGATGCAGCCGGACAGGGTAGGATGGACCGGCTACCACCCGATGGCGGACCATGGAGGCGTCGGATCTGACGACATAGCGGATCAATCGGAGGGACAAGGCGGCGTGCGTGTCGGTGCGATGCATACTGTCTGACAACAAGACGGGCAACCACCCGTCCATACCAAAGACTTGGCGTGGGCGGCAGGAAACGATGGCTGTCTTGACGGCAGGCTCGCCTGGCGTCCATGCATCTGACGACCATACCGCTCATACACCGATATGACATACCCTGCCGGGTACTGTAGATGACTAGTCGGCTAGGACCCGCCTGTGGGGCCTGCCAGTCGGACTAGCCAGTGAGACCCTTGACGCTCTTCCTATGTAAGGAGAGGGAGGGCCTCAGTAGAAAGGGGGGTCTCAGTTCATTTAAGGCAGTAGCTAAAGGATACAGCTCGAGGAGCACTTGTAGCTCGTATATCCCACATAGTTAGATCAGGCAGGAGTAGGGGCTTTACCTCACCACGAGGGCCCCGAACCTGGGTACTTCTTGCGTCCCGCTACGCTCGCTCGTATCCAATCTCGCCTGTGGACGCCGTCGATAGACTTCCTGCTAGTCCCCACACCTTTATCTAACCTTTTTAGGTATTGCCGTTCCCAATACAACGACAGTTGGCGCCCACCGTGGGGCTAATGGCTTCGACCGGAGTCACGTTCCGCACGGGACCCCGCACTTCAGCCGGTGAGCGCGTGGCCTCCGGCCTGGTGCTCACGCTCGGCAAGTTCGACTGCATCATCGACAACGCCTCCTGCTTCGCCGGAACTTCCTTCCCGGCAAATGGCAATGTTCTGCTATTCGGCGATCTCCCCGTCTACATCGCCACCGTCCCGGAGCATTTCCCTAGGGAAATCGTCTCTGTCGCGGGGCCGCCATGCTCAAGCGGCGGCACCTCACCTCGCGGCGTGGAAGTCATGATGGCGGATCCAGCTCGCAGCCCGCGGCAGCGGGAGCGGCGTGGGCGAGTCGGAACTTCCGCTCCTTGCAGCCTCGGAACCGGTCGAGGATGCCATTGATCGGCTCGGCGCGGTTACCCTCGAGGACAACCGGAGGCGGAGGCCAACTTCACCATGGAGAGGCAGATCCTCCTCCGAGGCCATGGAGCTGGCAGCAGCCCAAGCAGCTGGAGATCGCCCGAGCGCAGTATGACCGCGCACGGTCTCACCCGGCTACCGTGGAGCGAGCCAGCTGACCGGAGTGCGGCGTCAGGCGGTGAGCTAAGCGGCAGGATGGAGAAGGGCGGAGAACCGGATCCGCCTGCCCCTACGACCCACCTACAACCGCCCATCAAGAACTTGCGGCGCGTGAGCCGCAGCAGAAGAACTACCCAGCCTGGAGGCGAGGAAGCCCGCCCGCCGCTCGTGTCAGGAGATCCTCCGCGTCGCGAGCAGCAGGCAGCGCTAACGGCGGAACAGAGGACCTTGGCTACTCCGGAGAAGCAGGCTACCGCCAACAGCAGGGGCGCACCACGTGACACGCAGCAGGCGTCCTCCCCTCAGCCGGCTAGGGCCCGCAGCAGGCGTCGCAGCTCCGCAAGCGAGGCCAGCGGCGGGAAGCAGAGCGGTCAACAACACCCGCCACCTCCACCCCCCACCGGAGCACCCGGCCAGCGATTCCGCCTCTCGGGCGGGTGGTGCGTAACCGGATTGTCCGGATGCCCACGACCGCATCGAGCTGCTCGCTCAAGCACGTGTCATGGAGGAGGAAGATTCTACCGGACCAGTTTGTTTCGGACCCCGCATCCGGAACGAGCCGTTTCCGGATAAATTCTCCCTGCCCAGGGACACCCCCAAGTACGACAGCAGCATGAAGCCAGAAGACTGGTTGACCGACTACGCCACGGCAGTCGGCATCGCCCACGGGAATAAGCGCACAACCGTGTGTTACACCCCTCTCATGCTAACCGGGCTGGCATGGACCTGGCTCAATAGCCTCGCGCCCAACAGCATCAACGCCTGGCCTGATTTCGAGAAGGTTTTCGTCCGCAACTTCAACGGCACGTACAAGCGCCCAGGGCGCCCGTGCGACCTGGCCTTGTGCGTCCAGGGCGACTGCGAGACCGACCGCGAGTACCTCGCCAAGTGGATGGAGCTCCGCAACACTTGCGAGGGCATCCTGGAGAGCCAAGCCATCAGTTTCTTCATCGAAGGATGCCGAGAGGGCACCATGCTTCGCCACCGGCTACTGTGTGACGAGCCGAAAACCATGGCGGAGCTCATGACGGTTGCCGACCAGTACGCCACGGCAGATGCTGCCATGAAGAAGCCCCTCCGGGTAAACGTGGAAGGCCGTCCGACTCCCACGGAGCCGGCTCGTGACCGTCCGAGCAATCCGGCTGGTGAAGCCGGATCCTCCAGGCGCCACGGCAACGACAACCGGTTCCACGGGGACCGCCAGGACAGGCAACAGAAGCCTCGCTACCACGCGCGACAGGTCAATGCGGTAGAGGGTGCGCCCGACGCACCGGCTAACGACACAATAAGGCAGAAGCCCCAGCTCACCTTCGACCAGATGATTGACGGCCCGTGCAAGTGGCATAGCGGTCCCTTCAAACCGGCTACGCACACCACCCGGAACTGCAGCTGGACTCGCCAGCTAAAGGACCAGGGCAACCAGCCTCGTCTCCCGCCTCCCCCACCAGGTGGACCCCCACCATCGGCTAGGGGAGCCGATAATGACGGTAACGGTGGCAACGGCGGCAACAACAACAACGGCTACCCCCAGCCGCACGCCGCCTACCACATCTTCAAGACGGAGCAGGACGACAAGCATAGCTGCAGGCGACGTTCCAAGGAGGTCAATGCCATCGTTTCTCTGGTCCCCCAATACCTGAACTGGTCGGAAACCCCCATCACACAGGGCAGGCAGATCAACTTTGAGCATCTGCCGACTCCGGGGCTACGCCATGGTGCTCGACCCTCATCGTCTCCAACAGCGCACTGCCGATTTTGGCGCGTCCTCATCGGAGGCAATAGCCTCAACCTCCTCTACCAGTCCTCCGGAGAAGCTGGGCATTGTGGCGACCTGCGCCCGACTACCACGACGTTCCACGGCGTCTGCCGAGAACCACTGCGCTCATTGGGAAAAATCCAGCTGGACGTCATCTTCGGGACCGAGGAGAACTTCCGCCGTGAACCAATCTGGTTCGAGGTGGTAAATTTGACGAGCTCCTACCACGCTCTCCTCGGGCGCCCCGCCCTCGCCAAGTTCATGGCCGTCCCCCACTACGCATACCTCAAGACGAAGATGCCAGGACCCCACGGCGTGATCACCGTTGCCGGCTGCTTCAGGCGATCGATGGAGTGCGCCTCAGCCGGTTCCAAACTAGCAGAGGCCCTCATCGTAGCTGAAGAAAAGCGCGCGATCATGCGCAATGTGGCCATGGCCTAGAAGGATGTCCCGGCTAGCAGCAAACCGGCTGGAGAAGGAGCCTTCCAACCGGCAAAGGAGACGAAGAGGATCCTGCTCGACCCCTCCGACCCGACTAAGTTCGTCATCATTGGTGCCGGCTTAGACAGCAAATAGGAAGGCGCGCTCGTCGACTTCCTCCATGAGAATCGGGACATCTTCGCATGGTCTCCCAAGGACATGCCGGGTGTGCCGAGGGAGTTCGCCGAGCACTCACTTCATGTGCGTCCGGATGCCAAGCCGGTCAAGCAACCTCTATGCCGGTTCGAAGAAGAAAAGAGAAAGATAATCGGTGACGAGATCACCCGGCTCCTCACAGCCGGGTTCGTCATGGAAGTATACCACCCGGACTGGCTGGCGAACCCAGTCTTGGTGTTGAAAAAGAACAAGACCTGGCGCATGTGTATCGAGTACACGAGCCTGAACAAGGCGTGCCCGAAAGACCCCTTCGCCTTGCCCCGTATCGATCAAGTCATCGATTCCACGGCCGGCTATGATTTGTTGTCTTTTCTAGATTGTTATTCCGGATACAATCAGATCCGGCTAAACCCGACTGATCAGATTAAGACATCATTTATCACCCCCTACGGGGCTTTCTGCTATGTAACCATGCCTTTTGGCCTAAAGAACGCAGGCACCACCTATCAACAATGTATGCAGAAATGCTTGCACTCGCAGATAGGCCGAAACGTGCACGCTTATGTGGATGACGTGGTCATCAAGACCAAGGAAAAGCACACCCTCCTCGAGGATCCGGAAGAAACATTTGGCAACCTCCGCCAGTACCAGATGAAGCTGAACCCGGAAAATCGTCTTGAGTACCATGACCAGCTACTCGGTTTCCTCGTATCTCAGCGAGGCATCGAGGCAAATACGGAGAAGATCGCGGCCATTGAAAGGATGCAACCGCCCAAGAACCTGCTTGGAGTCCAGAAATTCACCGGATGCCTGGCTTCCCTCAGTCGTTTCGTCAGCCGGCTAGGGGAGAAGGCACTTCCGTTGTACCAGCTGATGAAAAAGATGGACAAGTTCTCCTGGACTTCACAGGCCGGCACCGTGTTTCACGACCTCAAGCGCATGCTGTCCACAACACCGGTTCTAGCCACACCGGCTAGCAAGGAGCCGATGTTGCTCTATATAGCAGCCACCAGCCGGGTCGTCAGCGTCGTCCTGGTGGTGGAGCGCCCCGAGGAAGGCAAGGCTCAGCAAGTTCAGAGACCCGTCTACTACCTAAGCGAGGTTCTCTCCCTCTCCAAGCAGAACTACCCCCACTACCAAAAGATGTGCTACGGCGTGTACCTAGCATGCAAGAAGCTCAAGCACTACTTCCAGGAGCACCCGATCAAGGTCGTGTGCACTGCACCCCTTTCGGAAATCATTGGCAACAAGGACGCCACCGGCCGGGTCACCAAATGGGCCATCGAGGTCGCCGCCTACTCCACCCAGTACGAGCCCCGGCTCACGATCAAGTCACAGGCGATGGCGGACTTCCTCGTCGACTGGGCCAAGACCCAGTATCTCCCACCGGTTACAGATTCGGACCCTTTGGAGGATGCACTTGACGGGTCAAAGATGCTCGGGGCTTGGGGCGGCATCATGCTCACCTCGCCCAAGGGAGACCGGCTGGAGTGCGTGTTGCAGATCCACTTCAAGGCCTCCAACAACGTGGCGAATCTGAGGCCTTTGGCGCCTGAGCTCCGGCTGGCCAAGAAATCGGCGTCAACGGATCACCGTGCTTGGCGATTCGAACCTGGTGGTACAACAAGTGTCAGGGAATGGGGCCGAGAGATGCCAACATGGCCCTCTACCGGTTCCACATCCAGAAGCTTAGCTCCTCCTTCGACGGGTGTGCATTTCATCACGTCCCCCGCACCAACAACGAGGCAGCTGACGTGCTCTCCAAGATAGCGTCCACCAGGAAGGCCATCCCACCAGGGGTCTCCCTAGAGCACCTACGCAAGCCATCCATCAACCCGTCGCTGGAATCAGATTCCATCATCTGGGCGGGGAGCCTCCGGCGACGGGCAGCGGGCCGGGCAGCGAAACCACCAAAGAAGAAAACTCATGCCAACTCCGATCAGGCGGTGCCCTCCGGCTCGCAGGACCCAGGAGCTACCGGCTCGCCCAGTGGCTCAGGGGCTGCCGCCTCGGATATCCCACCCGGACGACCCACCGACACCCGACAGCCGGAGGACAGGAGCGTCCTCGTCATTCGGGAAGTGCCATCCTGGGCACAGCCCTTCATGAACTACATCGCGAACAGCGAACTCCCGGATGACGAGGTGGAGGCCAGACAAATCCGACGCCGCGCGCATACATACACCATCATAAATGGCGAGCTATACAAGCGCAGTGTATCCGGTATCTTCCAAAGATGTGTCGACGTAGACACAGGCTACCGGCTACTCAAGGACATCCACCAGGGCGAGTGCGGGCACCACGCTTCGTCAAGGGCGATAGTCGCCAAGGCGTTTCGCCATGGCTTCTATTGGCCCACCGCCCTCGAGGATGCCGAGCAGCTGGTCCGCGCGTGCAATGGGTGCCAATGCTTCGGGCAGCTTAGGCACATGCCAACCTCGGTGCTCAAGACCATACCGATCACCTAGCCCTTCGCGGTTTGGGGCCTCGACATGGTCGGGCCCTTCAAGCGAGCTCGCGCAGGAATGACCCACCTGCTAGTAGCGGTGGACAAGTTCACAAAGTGGATCGAGGCCAAGCCTATCCGGAAGTTGGACGGGGCGATGGTGGTTACCTTCTTCACCGACATCATCAACCGCTTCGGCTACCCCAATAGCATCATCACCGAGAACGACACGAACTTCGCCAAGGGGGCCTTCGCCCGGTTCTGCAGCAACAAGGGCATCCGGCTAGACCTCGCCTCCGTTGCACATCCACAGTCCAACGGGCAGGTCGAACAAGCAAACGGCTTGGTGCTAGCCGGCATCAAACCACGTCTCATCGAGCTGTTGGAGCGGTCACTCGGATGCTGGATCGAAGAACTTCCGGCTGTGCTGTGGAGCCTCCGCACCACACCGAATAGGTCAACTGGCTACTCGCCATTCTTCCTGGTCTATGGATCGGAAGCCGTCCTCTCCGCCGACATCGAATTTGACTCCCCCCGCAAGCTCCTCTACGACGAGCAGGCCAACAAGGAGGCGCGGGAGGACGGGGTAGATCTCCTAGAGGAGGCCCGCGAGCTGGCCCTGTCCAGATCCGCCCTGTACCAGCAGCGACTATGCCGCTACCATTCCAGCCGGATTCGCCTAGTCGCATTCCGCGAGGGTGACCTGGTTCTCCGGTTGGTGCAAGACACGAAGGGCATGCACAAGCTATCACCACCCTGGGAGGGCCCCTTCATCATTAGCCGGGCGCTGCCCAATGACTCTTACTACCTCATCGACGCATAGCAGCCGCGCAAGAACAAGATGGACAAATCGGACGAGGAGACCGAACGTCCTTGGAACACAGCCCTGCTGCGCCCGTTTTACACCTAGTCGCCAAACAGTGTATGTATCCCGAAAACCTCATAAATGAAAATGCGGACTCCCACGAGAATCTCGGGGGCTCCTTCTAGAAATGTGTGCATACCTGTTCTCCGATTAAAATTTTCCGGCTCCGGCTACCCCTACCCGGGGGCTCGTCGGCTGGCCCAGCCTATTAAGACAACAAACCGGCTGAGTAGTGTGCGATGATGTCAGAGGCCCACTCTTCGTCTCAGCTACTGACCGCAACCCGGCTGTCCGGCTAGCAAGAGCAAAAGCCCGAGGCATCCCACATGAAAAACGGGGAAGAGGCGTGACAGATCGGGCGTCCCGGCCCTGCAACTAGCCCAAACCAATCCAGCCGCTAAGCCGCTAGTACCGTGTGTAATGTACTGTCAGCTCCCTTCGATTCCGGCTGCAGACCGCAACCCGGCTGTCCGGCAAGGACGCAGCGAAAACAGCAGAACACACGAGAAAGCGACTAAGTGCCTAGAAAGGATCAAGCCAGTTTTTGAAAGAATAAGCCGTTTCCCGGCTACGATTTGACGGACTAACCTATAAACCTATGAAGATATATGTGTATGCATATGTGCGTTCTTGTCCGACTACTTCGAGTCGGAATTCAGGAGAAGGAAAGAAGATTCGAAGCCCTTGCCTTCATCAAGCGCTCCGAATCTCGGGGGCTACACTCCAGTGGTGCTCGCGGCGCCCAGTGGAATCTTGTAGTTCCTGGCCGACTAAGGGTGTTTAGCCGCCAGTTCGGAGCCCAGGTGAGGGCAAGGGCGGGAGCAATAAAGGACAAGAAAGATTCGAAGCTCGCCACTCGAATCTCGGGGCTACACCAGTGGAGTGCTTCAGGCGCCCCCTCTTGGAATGTTGGTTCCCCCGGCTGAAGGCGTCTAGCCGGTGAAAGCAGCCGACTAGGGCAAGGCCAGTCGGATAAAGTTAGAAGAACGAGGAAGAACAAGGAAGATTCGAAGCACCCGGCTACGCCAGCTACTCCGAATCTCGGGGGCTACACCAAGTGGGTGCGCTCGTGCGCCCCCACTGGAGGTGTAGTTCGTCCGGCTAAAAGTGTGTAGCCGGGCTAGGTCAGCCGGGCGAAGTGGGCCGACAAAGATATCAAAAGAAAATTCAAGACACAAGCAAAGGAAGACTCAAGAATTTAATATTAACAAGCAAAAGGCGAAGCTCCGAGTTACCGGCATCAAAAATAGCAGTGCAGACGAACAAGTTCCACGATAACCTAAAAAGACAAATACACCCGGCATCCGAGGGGCAGCTAAGCAGCGGCGGGGCCTTTGCGTGGGGTTCTGGCTTGCGAATCTTTGGGCGAAGCCACCGTGCCGTTCGGCTCGGCGGCTGGCGGCACCGAGGACTCCGCATCCGGAGTGTCGGGGGACTCCGAGTCGGTGAGCACCTCGTCTGGATCCACGTAGTCGGCGATCTTGATGGCGGACCCGCGAAGCTCTGGATGGGCTTGGCGGATGGCGGCAAGATCGGCTCCGGCGCGGAAGCCCCCATCGATCTTCTCGACGCGAGCATCCTTGTACCAGGAAAGCATCAGTGCCAAGGCCATCTCTGCTCCACCCCGCGCCGCCAGATCCCGCAGTCAGCACCTCTCCCACCTTCGCCGCCAGCTGCACCATCATCTCCGGAACCGGAGCCTCCAGCCACATAAAGGAGAAGATGTCCCGTGCTGCCTGACGAAGCTTCGCGGCCTCCTCGCCAAGAAGAACGATAAGCTCTGGCCGTCGGCTGCTCCGGCGATTCTCCTGCGGCCGGTTGTAGGCTAGCGAGTCTATGCGGGGTAAAGGCTGTCGAGAAAGAGAGTCAAATCCGGCTACGGATCCGGAAAGAAAAGAAGCGGAAGAAAGAACTCACCTTTGGCGGTGTGGCCGACTTGCATCAGCTCCTCCACCAGCGCCTTCTCCTTGACCGCTTGCCGTTTTATCTCCTTCTCTTGGTCCTTGTTACGGGCCTCGAGAAGGAAAGCTTCGGCCCGGCTAGCGGCGGCGTCGCGCTCCAGACGGTAGCCTCCAAGCTGTCTACCCGTGCGTGCCAGTCCTTGTTCTGCAAGCGCAGCGTGGAGTTGGACCTGCTCATCCGGTCGTTCGCTTTCTTCAAGCGATCGATCTCGCGCTGAGCACACACGAGGATGGCTGCAATGAAGCCGACTATTATAAAAAAAGAGCCATACGGATAAGGTGGACTTACTCTGGGAGGTCCCGTTGGTAGCAGCAAGCTTCTGTTCCAGGCTGCGGGTTCCACCGGCTGTGGCCTCAAGCAGCCGGATCTCCTTGACCGCCAGCTCGAGCGTGGCGGCAAGATCCGGCAATGAGCGGAGGCGTCATCGTCCGCAGTGTTGTGACCAGGACCCCTTCGCCGCGAGCACCGCTGTCTGCCACTCCTCCCTGAGCACCTCGTCGGAGTCGTCGTCGCCAACAACGACAAGATCCTTGCCAGTAGCCCCCCGCGCGCCGATGGAGGAACCTTCAGGCTGGGGCCGAGTAAACTTCGGGGACCCTCCGGTGGGAGCAGCGGCCGGCTCGGCCTGAGGAGGAGAAGGAGGCTGCACCTCAGAGGAAGGGGAGGCACCGGTTGGATCAGTCAGGGCGCAAGACGGCGACCCGGTTGGCGTCCGAGCCAGGCTCATGGCGCCAGAAAAACTAGTGCTAAAGGGAAGAGCAGAACAAAGCAAAACAGGCTAAAGTCAGAAAAACAAGGACAAGGAAAAACAAACAGAAAGCACCGAGGGGGGAGGGAGAAAAACATACCCCGGCACAACCGGGGGCGGCCCTTTCTTCCGGCCAAGACGGCTTGGCGGCAGGGCGCTAGTCCGGCCGCTCTTCGGAGCCGGCTCCTCTGCCGCAGGCCGGCGGGAGCCAGAATGGCCGGTGCCGCTCCCGCCTGCTTCATCGTCCGCCACGGAGCGCGTTGCCGGCTCCGCGGTCGGCCCGGCCTCCTCCTCCTCGTGCACCTCCGCGTGCGGGTCGGCGACCAGCTCGTCGTTCCGGCTAGGGAAGGCATCGCCGTCCCCATCCGATTCCTCGCCGGATCGCCGAGCGCGCGTCTCGGGCAAGTCTGGCGCGAACACCTCGAGAGGAGCGTCGCCCTCCTCGCGAAGGATGTAGGGGAAGATCTGGCAAATGCAAAAGGTCAGCCAGACAGAACAAGGATATAACAGAGGGAATAAGCAAAAATTCCGGCTACAAGAACTTACCGGTAGCGCGATTCTCCGGTTGTAGGCGCCAGGCTGAACTTCAGTTCTCCGGTGACGCTCCTTGCTGATCGTCCACCACTCCTTCAAGTTGTGGTAGCGGGGATCATGGCGCAACCGGTCGGGTCCAGCCGGCGAGTAGAAGCATATTGTCGCCCGCTGCTTTGGGCGGCATCATCAGCCGGGTCATCCAGCTAAGGGTGATGTCCCGACCGGTTAGCTGGCAGGTGACAAGGGAGCGCATGCGTGCCAGCATCGCGTCCGTCTCCGCCTTGTCGCCGTAGACCTTCAGGTCCCAGTTTTGCCGGCTGGACTCGACATCTGGGAAGGCCGGCAGGTTTATCCGGTCGACGCTGGTGACGTTCTTGACATAAAAATACGACTGCTGCCACAGCCGTACCGTGTCCTGGAGCAAGAACTTCGGGTAGCCGGATTGGGAGCGGGAGTACATGGAGGTGCCACTGCAGACGACTAGCGGGCCCTTCATGTACTAGACCTGCAGCCGAACTCGGAAGAGCCGGCAGAAGAGCCCAAGATCCGGCTAGATCCCGAGGTAGCTCTCGCAGAACGCCATGAAGTGCGCCAGCGTTCCGATGGCGTTGGCGCCAAGGTGGTGGAGGCGGAGGTCAAAGAAGGTCAGAAAAGTTAGAAAGAAGGGGTGGAGCGGCAGCGCAAACCCGTGCGCCAGGTGCGATAGGAAGAGAATGAGCTCCCCTTCCGTCGGATGCGGCGACACTTCCCCGGCGTAACCGCCGCCACCTCCTCCTTGCCGGGGAGGGCGCGGTCGCGTGATACTGCGATCGATCCTCGGTGGCGGAGGAACCGCACCGAGCTCCACGGTCAGCGGCCATTTCTGGCTGAGGAGAAGGAGCGGCAACGGAGGAGTGACGGTGGCCCGTAGCGTCGACGGCGGAGGCGGCGGCGCGAAGGCAAACACGAGGCAGCGGCGCGAAGGAGAGAAAGATTGCAGCGGGGGAGCGAAGGAAAAGAGCTGCCTCCCCCGCGGCGTCCCTTTAAAGGACCGGAAGGGCAACCGTTGGCGGGGCCACGTGGCACGCATCCGGGCAACCCACATCCCAACCGCCGCCTAGATCCCGTGTGCCGGGACAGGATGCGTGAAGATCTGAGCGAGAACCGAAGCGCCGGACAAGCGGTTCCACGAGGCGGCGTGCGGCGGGGCGTTCGCTGCCGCCGCGAGCAATGATGGCAGCGTCTTGCGTGGCGGCGTCGCAGCGTCCGCAGGTGGCGCAACCGCCAGGCTCAGCGGATCAAAATTGAAAAGCAAAAAGGGAACGCAGCGCATTTCGCCCAAAGCGGAATCCACCTGCCTTCGGGGGCTAGTGTCGAGGATGATCCCGGATACCACCCAAATAAGAAATAGGGCGGTCGGATCTCGGCGGTGACCGGTCTGGCCGGACAGGTAGGATGGACCGGCTACCACCCGATAGCGGACCATGGAGGCGGCGGATACGCGAGTAGCGGATCAATCAGAGGACAAGACGAGCGTGCGTGTCGGTGCAGTGCCTGTCTGACGACAAGGCAGGCGACCACCGCCCATACCAAAGACTTGGCGTGGGCGGCGGGAGCAGTGGCCTGTCTTGGCCAGCGGGCTCGCCTGGCGTCCGCTGTACCTCTGACAGCCATACCGCTCATACACCGATGTGACATACCCTGCCGGGTACTGTAGATGACTAGTCGGCTGGGACCCGCCTGTGGGGCCCGCCAGTCAGACTAGCCAGTGAGACCCTTGACTCTCTTCCTATATAAGGAGAGGGGGGGGCCTCAGTAGAAAGGGGGGTCTCAGTTCATTTAATGCAGTAGCTAAAGGATACAGCTCGAGGAGCACTTGTAGCTCGTATATCCCACATAGTCAGATCAGACAGGAGTAGGGGCTTTACCTCACCACGAGGGCCCCGAACCTGGGTACTTCTTGCGTCCCGCTACGCTCGCTCGTATCCAATCTCGCCTGCGGACGCCGTCGGTAGCTTTCCTGCTAGTCCCACACCTCTATCTAACCTTTTTAGGTACTGCCGTTCCCAATACAACGACAGTTGACTTGGAAGCTTCTAGGAGGGATCACTTTAGAGTTCATCTAGTTAAGGGTTTAGGATGATCACCTAGTGGATAGAGATCAGATTCATCTTGTAATATTTCTTAGGGTGTGGTGATTTGGAGAGCTCTTGATCCTAGTGATGAGCTCCTAGAGTATCTCATACTACTTCTAAGCACTCAAGTCAAACAACAGATCAAGGCAACTCATCTTACAAACAAATCAACTACTACTAGGGTTACCATCAAGCCTAGCTTGAGGTAAAGCTAGTGCATTTTGAAGAGGTTGGATTTTGAATGGGATGAGAGTCCTTGGTATCTCTACCAAGAGTAGAATTCAAAAGCTTCATAAAAAGGTTTTGTTAAATCTAGAGATAAGAATAGTAGAAGGTTTTGTCTTGAAAACATAAGGAGATTATGTTATATAGCTCTCCATAGTTTGATCAATAGAAGCTACTAAAATAGTTGTTGCTCAAAGGCTTCTTGGCTCAGGTTTTGAATTGCCAAAACATTTGAGAATATGGAAATTAAGCCAAGATTGTTTGGGGAAGTAGCTTTTCCAACTGGTGTTAAGATAAGGAGTATACCATCTAATACACACTCATATGTATAAGCATATCCAAACAACAAGCAAACACTTCAGCATTAAACAAGAAAAAGTTTTTGTTCCCCCTGATTTTTGCATTCTGGACAACTAATCAGGGTTGCTGAAATTGGGATGTTATAGACCTTTCCCCCTTAAAAGAATCTCGTCCCG
The DNA here is from genome assembly GCA_023614405.1 of Avena insularis. Taxonomy (NCBI): domain Eukaryota; kingdom Viridiplantae; phylum Streptophyta; class Magnoliopsida; order Poales; family Poaceae; genus Avena; species Avena insularis. Next base: position 254,535,013 of record CM042690.1, on the reverse strand, counting down.
AGATTCCGGGGAAGTAAGGTTAGGGAATTTGAGTCGGGTTGACACCAAGTGTCTGATACATTGCAAATGTATCTATAATTTTTGATGTTCCATGCTTGGTTTTATCCACTTTCTTGTGTTTTGTTCCAACTTTGGAGTACTTTTCATATGATTTCTTGGACTAACATATTAACAAGAGCCATAGTGCGGTACTGTTTTCTGCTGTTTTTGGTTCCAGGAAAGTCAGAAAATGAATATTCTCGGAATTGGACGGGACAAAAGCCAAAGTGCCTATTTTTCCAGATGTCATCAAGTGCCAGAATACGAGACGGAGAGGGTCAGGGGGCCACCACACCACCTGGCCGCGCGGCCAGGCCTGGCCCTCGCCAGGGGGTGGTGTGGCCGCTCCCGGCACCCCCTCGGTCTCTCCTTCCACCTATATATTGCCCTCGGGACGAAAACCCTAAGTACCCGATCAAAAATCCACGAAAGAGTCTGTAGCCGTCGTCATCTCCATCCCTAGATCGGGAGGGATCTGAAGCTCTTCCCGGCACCCTGCCGGAGAGAATTCACCACAGGCCTTCTTCGTCACCATGCAAGCCTCCGGTGTGATGCGTGAGTAGTTCATCCTTGGACTATGGATCCATGTAGTAGCTAGATGGCTGGTTCTCCTCGTTTGTGCTTTCATGTCTAGATCTTGTGAGCTCCGTTCATGATCAAGATCATCTATTTGTAATTCTGCATGTTGTGTTTGCAGGGATCTGATGGATATTGAGATGCTATTTCAGATTGATTATTGATTCTATCATGTCTTTGTTATTTGTGATATTGCATGCTTTCCGTTGTTAGTATCTATCTTGTCCAAGTAGATGCTAGCAACTCCAAGAGTTAGTATTTATGCTCGATAGTGGGTTCATGCCTCTAGTAATCTGGGGAAGTGACATAAATCTCTAAGGTACTATATGTGCTGTTGCTACTAGGGAGAAAACAACAATCCTTTGTTCATAGAACAATCGTATTGTTTACTTTACACGCAGTTCGTAAAGCAATACTTTGTTGCTTGTAACTTAATACTGGAGGGGGTTCGGATGATAACCTGAAGGTGGATTATTAGTCATAGATGCAGTTGGATGGCGGTCTATGTATAATGTTGTAATGCCCAATCAAGTTCCAAAGGAGTCAAGATGATTAGTATATGCATGTATTGCTTTCTCGGTGTTTGTCAATTGCCCCGCTGTAATTTGTTCACCCAGCATGTCATCTATCTAAGGAGAGCCACCTCTAGTGAACTATGGATCTCGGTCCTTTTCTTTACATACAATCTACAACTGTTTACTTCTTTGTGTTTACTTTCTGCAAACTATTACTTCTTTCCATTCGATACGTTTAATCCTTTGTTTTCCGCAAAACATGGTGAGATTGACAACCTCATCGCAAGTTGGGGACAAAGTTCTGTGGTTGTGTTGTGTCGGTCTCCACGTTGCTACTAGCACCGGTAGTGCGCCCTACCAAAGCTCAGCTAGTAACACCTTTGGGGTGTTTCCTTGCTCCTACTGGTTCGATTAAAACTTGGTTTCATACTGAGGGAAACTTGCTGCTGTGCTCATCATACCTTCCTCTTGGGGTTCCCAACGAGCTCTACATCAACACCGCCATCAAGCATTTTTCTGGGCACCGTGCATTGAGCCATCAGTGTCTTACGCGTACTATCTTACGGACTCCGTCCTTGAAACTGATTACTCGGTCGATGAAGTTGAGCTTCAGTCTTCCAGGATGCAAGGATAGTTGAGCAGAGTCCAGCATTGATTACGAGGAATGATCTTATAATCCTTCGGGGCTCAATACCTTGAGGGCTTGGGCTAGGCAGACTACCTCGATTCTGAACTTCACGGGGTACTCGTCGGAGGATAGAATCTACAGCTGGGGGTACCTCCCTCTAATGATTTGCAACTCTTCCTTGGGGTTGTAGCGTATCCTAAATATCGATTTAGGGGTCGGGACTCCTGGGTTTGTTTCAGAGAAGGGTTCCTCTATTTTTGGTGGGAAAGACGTAGTCTTTCCCCCTTAGGATTAGACTAGGTTAGCTCGGGGATAACAAGTCCTTCCTTCTTGAAGTCATTGGTGGCGGTTCTGAGGATTGTCGTCCATCTTTCTCCTGGAGTCGAGGTCTTTCAGAAGGCGTCCGCGAAGCTATGGCCTACAGGGCTTATATACTGCTATTATTCATACTTAGCCTGGTGGAGTCATTGGAGTCTCACGTCATCTAAGCATGAAGGATCTAGGGGTTAGTGGTTCGGCGGTCCTTCGGGTGGGTCTTCAGCTGAAGTAGCGGAGGGACTTAGTAGAATCTTCAGTTAGTTTCTCATCGGATAACTCACGGGTTGTTGCTTGGCGGGAAAACTTTGGAGCCGGAGATATTTTCTGAAGTATCTTTTTGTTAGACAGTCTTCTAGAGATTGAGTGGAAAGACGCAGTCTTTCCTCCTTGGAGCTTCACTAAGGTTCATCGAGAAGGGTGTGGATCTTCTGTCTTGGAGCGTTGACCCGATGTTTTAGCGGAAAGCTATATCTTCCTAGAGTCTTGAGCTGGGGTCTTCGAGTAACGCCTTATTTTACCAACCTTGGCGGGGGTGGTTTCCTAACGATGCTTATAAAGGGGTGTTAGCTTCAAGGTAAGTTAGCGGTTTACGACTCCTCGGGATAGTCTTCAGTCAAAGTAGAGACATCCAGATTCGAGGAAACTGTCTTCACGCTTCCTAATCATCTGACTTCAGGGGTGGTTCTGACCTTCTAGGGAGGAACTTCTCGTCGGTTCGGGTAGGCTCGACTAGATTCCTTAGTCTCCTGAGGCGGTCAAAAGCTCTAATACACTAAAGGTTAATGTGGTTAGGTCTTCACTTCTTGTCTTGGTTGGTTTATCAAGTGGTTTCTTAGGGATAGTGAGGGTCCTTCGGTGATCGACTTCCGGCTTCAACGGGATTCTTGCTGTAGTAGACTAAGGAACAAGGGAGTGTGGTGCTATTGACGAGTCTTGCAAGGTAAGTTTGACGAGGTATGCCGTCCTGCTGAGGTGGAATCTTCGAGTTGATTCTGAGTTGACAATGTCGAACTCCTGATTCTTGCGATTCTTTTCCTCTCATATACTCTTGAGGTTAGCCCGGGTCTCATTACCAACAGCTAACACAGGGGGTTTCCTGAGTTACTAGGTGGGTTATCGCTCCTCGAGTCACATTTTTAAGGAGGTCAGGGCCAATCAGAACATACAAACAAGGCGAACAGAGCGAGGGGCTCGCAATGTCCTCGGCAGACAACACACCTCAAGCAACACATGATGCACTTAGGCAAGCAAACACGGTCAATGCTAGGGACCAAGGAGTTAACTACTCGCGATGTAGGGGAATCCTATTCTTAGGACTATTGACCCTAGATATCGTCTTTCTTTAGGTCGGAGTCACTATCTTGCAGATGGAGCCTTCGTCGTATCTTGGACGCTTCTTGATAGTGCAACAACTGATGTCTTCTGATTATGAGGATTCCGCTGTTAGGGCGATATTGTAGTCTCCTTGTGTTTGCTGGTGGTTGCTTGTCTTCATTTTGTCCTCATTGCCTTCACCGGGTTCTAGCTCATAGTTATTTAAAATCCATAGGTTTGAAGTTGGGACGAGAGTTAGAGGAAACCATTTTCGAAAGCATTTACTTGGAGTATGAGAAGAAGTAGAAATTTTTGAAACTCATTGAGAAACTAGTTTTCGAAAGCCGATTTTTTCAAAATAAGGTTCCTGTCTAACGACCATGCTAACTAGGGTTCTCCTACAGTCAGGATGGCTCTGATACCAAGTCTGTGGGGCCCCCGGATTAATCCTCCGAGAATCCCTGTGTCCCATGATCAGTTAGTCGTGGCACATAACCGACAAGTATCATTACAACATCCGAGAATATACCGAATTACAGGACTTACATAAATGCCTTTATGGCTACATCAATAATCATCAGCGGAACTTCATCAAGCGTAGAGCCCAATCCATGCCTTAACCTACAGGCAACTGACTGGAAGAACGTCCTAGCTCGCATAGACGTCCACTTCACCTTCTTCTTGATATCTAACCAAGTTAATAGCCAGGGACAATGCCGGTGAGTACTTTGAATGTACTCGCAAACCACCATAAGAGAATAGTAATAACAAGGGGATATGCAATATGGTTGTAGTAGTAGGAGGGCTCCAAGGGGGGGGTTCTTTTCTAAATAGTTTCTCTTGTAGATATAGCATCTACATATCTTTGTTGAAAACTTTTGTAAATCATTTTGGAAACCGTTTTGAAAAGTTTTGGAAAACACCTGGACTGGGTGACCCATTTGTTCCCGTTTTCAGGTCGTCCCTCGACCAAACTCCTCCCATCCCTTTCTGACCATCCCATGGTCAAAACATTTCCAAAGCCATTTCCTTTCTGAAATCCTTTTTGAAAACAAAACCAGCACCGCTCTACAACAACCTTCCCAACCGTCCATGACCGCGGACGTGGCTATTCGAATAGATTTACACTCTGCAGAGGTTGTACACTTTACCCACACCATCCAGGTACTCTACCCTGATCTTCACCGATCGTGGGTCGAGTAACCGATCAAGACTCTCCGGATGCCCACTCCAATATAAGTGCCTACCCTATGGGTGTTATCCCCCTCAACACCAGGATGCCCTATATAGTTCACAGCCAACCGGAGCGCTTTTCCACTTCATGAGTGTGCGCTTTCAATGAGGGGCCATAGTAACGCGTGGAGGTTCGTAAACCCTTTGTTCCTTCTCCCGGTCGATGTCCCTCATGGACCGTTTGTCTAGAGAAGGCCCACCCTATAGGGATCGCAATCCCCTATAGTAGTTGCGAGGCAGCTCATACCAGAATAAACAACCATCAAATCCAGCCCTGTCCCATACCAGAGTAATGTGGTTGCACGGGTTAATTGTTCTAGCAAAACTACAGAGAACCAGGTGCATTTTCGTAAACTATTTTCCTCCGGTTTTCCTCCAACATTTTGTAAAACAAAACCTCTTTCTTTCTCAACATATCTTGGGAGGTCCCACCTCACCAAGGTTTTACCATAAAACATTTGGTAAAACCTTTTTCCGAGGTCTTCCCATCCTCTAGATTAGCTTCGGCCAAATCGGGGTCTCAAAAGGGGGTATGGTGTAATACACCGTCTATTCTACTAGGGGCAAGTAGGTAACACCAAGGGGGTTGTACTTACTAGTACAAAGTGTAATAGTTCGGAGGAGCCAAACCACTACCATTTATATATATATCAACATATAGTAAAACAATGCAATTTTTAATAAACAGTAGATAAAACATGCATAAGTAAAATAGTAGGACAAGGCTTATGAGCAAGGAGGTGGCTTGCCTGATGATCAGCAATATGGCAATATGTCCCTAGACTTCTTCTTTGGATAAACCCAGAATACCATCATTACTAATAAGTACCCCTTCTTTCGCTCTCCGATTTCATCGCAACTATCGTCGTCCCGACAACACATGCAAACAAACCAAGACACCATCAACACAAGGCATACAAGCACCAATACACACAGCAAACAAGGAATAAAATAAGTTCACAAATCTGAAGGTCTTAGGAAGAATGGATTTAAAAGGATTGGCCTTGTCTTGGAAACATGGAAGAAAATCCCGTAGGATTTATAGTCGAGAAAATACCTAAGAGATGGGTTTTGGACCAAGACCATATTCTGTAAAGTACCATTGTGAAAACATGATACCAACAAATAGGTATTGATAAAATGAAACCAACAAAAGTGGTTTCACTATTTTATCACTTTCCATTGATTCATTATGGCTATTCTAGTGATAAAAGCTCTAGTTTTAGGAAATAATTCACCAGAAAAGTTCTGGAGTTCCAAAAATTATTTCCTTGGATAGTTCAGTAGGGTTTAATGTACGTGTTCACTGAGAGTTGGAATCAGGTCAAGACAATTAGCAGAATGCCCTCAAGAAATTCCCAAAAGTAGTTCTGTGGGTTTTTTGTCTTTTTCACCAAATTAAATCTACTGTAGATTTTAATTCGAGTCCAAGGGCACAGTGTAGGTATTTGCAATACCTTTCTGTAGAAATTGGAATCACCCTTTTTGGAGCTGTATAGATACTGTAGTGAATTTAGAGGTGAATAAACCATGCACATAATAGTTTAATTCACAGAAAAGTATCCAAGGCTCAATAAAACATGAGCTCCTGGATTTGGATAGGCCTCAGTGTACCACATCCAGGAGAATTGGACTTGGGTCAATTGGACTCATGGTTTGGTGTAGGGAATTTTCTACAGTAATAAATGAACTGTTTTTGTTATTTTTACTCAAGCTAACCTACTGTTCACCTTGGAATGAGACCAAGGTCCAGAGATGGGTACATTCAAAATTTAGTAGTGGCACTTGATTTCATTCCATATGGAGATGTGAGGCTCACAGAGGAAATTTGATAGTAAAATAGGATACGCTCTAGTGGCAGATTTAATTTAATTAATATGGGGAATAAACGAGGCAACCAGATGTACTGCATGCTTTACAGAACATGTGAAAACATGTGTAAAATTGGATCTGGCCAAAATATGGGGTTTTCCATTTTTATTTGGAAATAAAGCTAGGCAGCTATTTCTGGAATTAATAGATCAGCTAAAAGGATAAAGAGAAAAGCTGAAGTGGGCCGGATCTAGGGGGTCAATGGGCCGCGAGGGGAGAAGCGGCCCACCCAGGCGGGCTGCACCAGCGGGAGGCGGTAGTTCGAACCCGCAGGACGGGACCCGCCCACCAGCGATGGAGGGACGGCGAGGGGGTACGGGAATATCTCGGCGGCTCAAACTAAATGAGATCGACGGTGCTCGGCCATTGTCTCCGCGGAAAGAAGCGTCACGGCAGGGAACCCTAGCTGAGAGGGAGGAGGGATCGGGGAGGCTCACCTGACGGTGGAGAGGAGCAGGGGAGGGTCTAGGGAGATGCGGTGGTCGGAGACGAGCTCAGAGAGGGGCGGCAAGGGGTGGTTTGATGCCGGGAACTGATTCGTGCAAGGATGCCCACAGGGGTGCGCTCGGAAGCTCGCCGTCGGCGACGGAGGAGATGATCCTGGGCAAAACAGAGGGGAGGGTTAGATGCAGGGGGACACGGGGGTCCTAGGAGCAAACATGCAGAGGGGGAGAGGCAGTAGGAGGAGTCCCTTGCTCGCTAGACGGGGGAGGGACGAACCTTCTTCCTTGCCCTCTCTCGAGTAGGGTAGAGCAGTGGAAAGGGAGTGGGTTGTCTGGGGTGGTAAGAGGGAGCAGAGGGGGCAAATGAGCCAGTTGTGGGGAGCTGGGGTGGCCTCTGGCCGATTTATACCGAGGGGGAGAGGTTGATAAGGTAAATGTCCTCTTTGGACAAGGGGGAGGTGTGGGGCTGGCCTGGGATTGGCTCGGGGGGCGGTGAGGAGGGGTAAGAGGGTCATCTGGTCGGCAGGGAGATAGGGAAGGAGTGGTGGAGGCTGTTGTAATAAAATGGTCCCACTTGTTTGTCTCTCTCTCAAGCACATGGGACTAGGGGAGAGGGTTTACAGTAATTGCTATAGTAGCCACGACCAAGGAGGAGTGCTGGTTGCTGTGGTGAGTGGTGGTGAGCCTTGGTGGTGATTGGTCCTTGGTCTAGATCAATAATTCCTAGTTTGCCTTATTTGATCAATTTGTGGCTTGTGAAGAAAGTTTGATAATTTGTATAGGACAAGGTAGGTAAATGGTACTGGTTGATAGATGGGGTCAAGGTGGATATCCAGGAATTATTTGGGATTTTTCTAAGGATTTAAAGTCCACTTAAATCCATTTACTCAAAAACTTCAGAAATGAAGTATTGGAGCTCAATTGATATTTTTACATTGGACTTTGTTGGATTTTTATGTGAGATGGTCCTATATACCATATCACACCTTGAGGAATTTTATTGGGATTTATTGAGGTGGGGAGGTATTTTTAAAGGATTATTTCTTATTTCTGCCATTTTAGAAAAAGGGCAAAAAGAAATAATAAAGAATCTCAAAATTATTTGTTTTTGAGGTGGGAAGATGGGGTGTGCTATATGGATCTCAATTGAGCCAAAAGTTGGAGAAGTGTTTTGGCAAAAACCAAACTTTCCTTTGTGAGAGGAGTTTTGGGGATTTTGACTATTAAAGAGATTAAATTGATTTGGAGCCAAAATAAATATGGGTAATACTTGATAAATCTTGATGATCAAGGTAGATGGTGTAGACAAGGTGTATCAAGCATTTGCAACCTTGGGATTGGAGAATACAAGTTGGTTTTGGTGGAATACCCTAGATTAAGGATCTATGGTGGTGTTAATTTCATACCACCAAAACCTTGTTGGATCTTGGAGCTCAGAGCTCACCTTGATGCAAGGGATAGATGGATGGGTAGACCAAGTGATGTAAATGAACATGGTACAAAGGTTTGAGCTTGATCTTGCTTGAGCTTACCAAGATAGGTTTTCAAACTTTGAATAAAATAAGTCTACCAAAGCAGATTATCAACTAGCCTTCAAAACCTTGTGGGTTTGAGTAGCAAAAAGATACACTTGGAACAAGTGAAGTAGATGTTGATAGACCTATATGAGTAGAACACAAACATGCAAATATTTGGTCCATATAAGGTTGGATGGTGGTGTGAGCTTCTATCAAAGTAGGCATGTTGACTAGATTTGCAGCAATGGTTATTTTCTTGACTGCAAAACCATCAAGAACAAGTGGTTTGGAGGATGATCTAACCAAGGGCAGAAGTGGGCCTTGGTATTCATTAGGATGGTTAACAAGATGGTTCAGGTGCATTTCCAGGAATGCACAAGGGTTGAGAAAGGGAGGCATTCAGAAAGGTGATGTTGGAAACAGATTTCCAGACAGCCAAATTTGGCAGATTTGTGGTTTTTGACTAGAGTATGAGAGGGGAGGTTTTTGATGGGTTGCAAGGTACCCAAGAATCATCAAGTGGATGATGTTGAAGTGTAGATGGGGTAGAAAGGATCCATGCTTGATATTGGTCTTTGTTGACTTGGAAGCTTCTAGAAGGGGTCACTTCAAAGTTGATCTAGTTAAGGGTTTAGGATGATCACCAAGTGGCTAGAGATCAGATCCATCTTGTAATCTTTCTTAGGGTGTGGTGATTTGGAGACCTCTTGATCCTAGTGATGAGCTCCTAGAGTATCTCATACTACTTCTAAGCACTCAAGTCAAACAGCAGATCAAGGCAACTCATCTTACAAACAAATCAACTACTACTAGGGTTACCTTCAAGCCTAGCTTGAGGTAAAGCTAGTGAATTTTGAAGAGGTTGGATTTTGAATGGGATGAGAGTCCTTGGTATCTCTACCAAGAGTAGAATTCAAAAGCTTCATAAAAAGGTTTTGTTAAATCTAGAGATAAGAATAGTAGAAGGTTTTGTCTTGAAAAAATAAGGAGATTATGTTATATAGCTCCCCATAGTTTGATCAATAGAAGCTACTAAAATAGTTGTTGCTCAAAGGCTTCTTGGCTCAGGTTTTGAATTGCCAGAACATTTGAGAATATGGAAATTAAGCCAAGATTGTTTTGGGAAGTAGCTTTTGTCAACTGGTGTTAAGGTAAGGAGTATATCATCTAATACACACTCATATGTATAAGCATATCCAAACAACAAGCAAGCACTTCAGCATTAAACAAGAAAAAGTCCCCCCCCCCTGATTTTTGCATTCTGGACAACTAATCAGGGTTGCTGAAATTGAGATGTTACACATACCCTTTCAATCTCCCCCATTTTAGTAATTGATGACAATCCCTTTTGAGAGGGTGTAAATATGGGGGCGATGCGTAAACGTGCTACCATCCACACCATGCAAGGAGTGCCCGTTTAATTTTTAAACAGGCCGACCTTTCTTGGGTACATATGCCTAGGAGGAACATGCAAGCAGTGGAATCACCCAACAAAGAAACAACCTCTCTCGAAAAAAATCCTCTCTCAAAACAATTTAGTGGAGCAACCACAAGCCTTTAATTCAAGGGAACTTAGAGCTATTTAGAGATTCTGCCATCCATCATGATCAGTATGAAATATCTTTGTTGAGAAGTACTTTGTGTACTGTGTTTGTTGATGCTAATGTTGATAATGCCAGAGTATTATGCTCGTTCTCCATGTTGATCAAAGCTTCCTTTGGTGCATGGTACTATCCTCAAGTGGGAGTGGTATCAAGGGCAGCTACATTCTGTAAGGTTAAATAGACGGTAAACATCTTGTATTTCTATGTATGCAGATATCTTCTATTCACATTATAATCACACGGTAAACATCTTGTATTTCTATGTATGCAGATATCTTCTATTCACATTATAATCACAGGTTAATAAATCGTACTCTCTGGGTTCACTAATGTAAGATCTTTTAGATATTTCAAAATGGAATGGATACACTATATAATTAGTCAACCTACACACTAAAACATGTCTACATACATATGTTTTAGGAAAACTAGAATGTCTTATATTAGTGAAGGGAGGGAGTAGTATTTTTTGAGGGATAATAAATTTTATTTTTTAATAGCTCAATAATCCCATGCCATTACACTTTCAAAAAAAGAAAGTCACTAGTATAAAAAGACTTATATCATTTATTTTTCTAGTGGCGTCTAAAATAAAATGAGCGTCACCACTACAAGGCGAAATAGTCGTGGCGTTTGGGAAACGGCGAACACCATCACTATAACTTAGTCCTAGCGTTCGGAAAATCGTGAACGCCGGAACTAAGTGGGGACCATGAGGCGAGACAAGACCAATATAGCCAAGACATTCGGCTCTTTCGAACGCCGCAACTACGGTGTAGTGGTGGCGCCCCATAAATTTAAGATGCCACCACTGTGCTATTCAAAATTTTGCTAAAAGCATTCTCCGACCCGCGCGGTTGTTCCTCTCTTTTCATTATGCAGCACACACCTTCCCGCTCGTTCCCCCCGGAATCGCAGCCATCTGCCCATCCCCGGCCGCCGCAGGCCCGCACGGGGGCTCCAGTCCAGCCCCGCCGCTGCCGGCCTAGCCCTGCCCCGTACTGGTCCGTGGTGACCCTGTCGTCTCTGCTTCTATGCCACGATGGATCCACCGGCCCTGCGGCGACCCTGTCCTCTCCGCCCTCGCCATCGCGCCTCCCCCGACCTCGCACCGCTGTAGGTAGACTACCCGCCCCTCTCTTTATATTTAGTTTAGTGATTTTAGGTGATTTTGTGTAGTGTAGAAAATAGGTGATTTTAGGGATTTTAGTTTAGTGTATAAAATAGTAAACAGAAGTAGAAAATGAAAAAAATAGAAATATATAATTTTAGGAAATAGATGATTGTAAATCGGAAATACAAAATCATTTCATGTCTAGATGATTTTAGATGTATAGAAAATTTAGATAATTGTAGGGGTACAAAATCTAGATGATTTTGGTTTTTTACTTCCATATGGCAGATGATTAAAAATGGTAGGATGCAATCTCATGGGTGGTGTGAGCGAGCCTTGTGAGATTTACAAATAAATAATTTGTTCATCCTACTTGGCTCGCTCACACCATTCCTGAATTTATTAAGCGTCCAATGCAAATATGAGGACCTACATGCAGGTGTGTAGTTGATAAATTACCGAGTGCTCTATATTAGATATGGCGATGTGTGATACATGCATGTATAAAATAACTACATTTCCTTGTAGAGGACATGTCGCCATGTCAAGTTTGTTTCAAGGACTATAGCGATGATAGTATGTCAGGCTCACTATTCCAAGTCCATCTCCTACGGGGTCGATTTGAGCATCCTTTGGTATGTATAATTTTTTATATTTAAATTTATTGAATTTTCTTTCCATACTATCATCATTCATTTTTTTTCATGTTCAGACTATCCCACTCAATTTAAGGAGAGACGTCAATAGAATAACAGGAGAAAACGTGGAGTTCCAAGATCTTAGGCAAACATATGTTGTTGACATGCACAAAGAGAGAGCAATGACTCGTCTTTCAGGCTCTTCATGGAGAAGGTTAATTTCCCAAAACCAAATCCCTGCTGGTGTGTACCTATTTTTTGCAATGGGAACTCCTGGACCAAGAATCAGTGTTGTATATTTGAAGGACGACGAGGGTGGTGATGAGGAGGAGGACAAGGATAAGGGTGATAAGGAGGAGGATGAGGGCGATGAGGAGGAGGATGAGGATGAAGGAGATGATGAAGACGACGATGAGGAGAAAGCAGGACCATTGGATTATACAATTATTGCTCAGAGATGTAAGCTTACCCATAGTAAAGAGTACCATCTCGTCGACAACATTCCTTCAAAAATATCCTACATTGGCCTAGCACTTGTCACTCGCTTGACCAAGGCACATATTCAGCTACATGATATGGTATGTTTTTATTTATCATTTTTTCTTTAGTTATTATTGTATTTGTATTGTATGATAGTTATAAGATTTCTAACTTCTGTATCTTAATTAGAAACTACCGTCGAGAATAGTTTCTTCTCTTCAAATTTCTGGAAAAGGCTTGGTTCGAATACACATTGGAGCAATAGATCCTGTAAACGTCATTCATACAAGACAGTGAGAGATGGCCCCATCATCTTCAACATCCAGGAGTGGAAGAACTTTATTGAAGCTAAAGAATATCTACAAGTTGGGCAAGACATTCTCCTCACCGGAAGGACCACTTCATGACGTAACATTCAGATAATGTTCGTCATCAACGTCATTATTCATAGTGACTAGCTAGTTCCTTGTGATAGTTTGTTAGTGTAGATGTAACTAGCCAAGTATGATCATGTTTTCAACCGCTTGTTAATAATTTATGGTGAACCAAATCGTTATTTTCCTGCTTATGTGAATATGCATTTCGTTATGTCACATTGCTGTTATATTGCAACCTTTAATCAACAATATTCAGCAGCGTCTTTTTTTTCGAAAATATACTTGCGGCGTTTGACTTTATGAAAACACCACAAATTGTACATATAGTACCAGCGTTTGCACCAAACACCACCACTGTGTCTCCTAGTACTAGCGTTTGCGTCAAACGCCACCACTACGTACTACCAGTCGCGTGCGGCTTGAGCACCACTAACCCTCTTTTCCGAATGCCGCCAGGCCTTTTGGATATCACAAAAACAAAACAAATTAAAGAGTGATATGAGTATTATACATGCCAGCTAGCAAAAGATGGGATGCTAGCCCAATAATGCTCGGCCCGACATGAGCTCAATATCAGGTCGGGAGTGGAGTCTGCTCTTGTGAAGTCAGCCTGCTCCTTCAGTCTCCCTACCAACATGAAGACTCCCATGGCCCATCACGACGACACCAGAGACGAAGACGGAGGCGAAGGCGATGGAGCTCACACGAGATCTGGGCAGACTGCCTTCAAGGACCAGATAGGAGATCTGGTAAGCTTTGGTAGTGATATGGGTCTCCATGTGGATTTACCCTTGGAGTGGCTCAATCTTCATGGATTTGAGGCGATGAACACGATGAACGCAACTCTAATGCAAGATAAAGATACAAACAAACACCAAATCACACCTGATTCGATTTGCTCTTGTTGGTTCGAACAACCAATCCAATAGAATCCTCGGTGAGAGACCTTGTAGTAGAATCACCAAAGGAGAGATTAGCGAATGGATGATCGAATCCAAACCAAGGAGAGAGTAGCAACCAAGTAGAATCCCAAAGGGGAGAGACCAAGCACTACCAGAATCCTTGATAGGGAGAGAACAAACACTTGAGGAGGGTCTGGACGACTTGGAGAAGGGCACCGACTCCAAGGCCTTGTACAACTCATAGATAATCTATTAAGAGGGGGTTCCCATCTAGGGTTAGGCACATGCTTTAATTCATCATCATCTCTATGGTTTCAAGGAGGGAGTGGGGGAATATATATAGGCCAACCACGAGCTAGGGGTAAAATGGGAATAAAAGGGAGTTTGGGGGCTTTACATGGCCCAGGCCCAACTCAAGGCACGCAGGCCTACATCGCTCAGGCCAGAGTCTCCGGTGTCTACAGGCCGGAGATTCTAGTGTGGCCTGAGACTCTGGTGTCAGGTTCATTCTATGGCCCGTCTCCGGAGTGGTGTACAGAATGTCCCTGGCGCTGGTCCGGAGGCTTGTCCGGAGTTCGGCCAGAGACTTTGGGATCGCAGACCGGAGACTCTGGTGTGCTGGGGCAGAGACTCCGGTCTAGCTCTAGCAACATCTTGCATCTTCTCTTCCAGGCCTCTTGTTTGGGTGTCTCGGCTCCCGGTTCATCCTTGTCGCATCCTCTTGGCATCATGGTCATGGACCTAGTCATGTCATGGGCATTTGGCTCAAGTAGGATTCCATTCACATGATAACCAAAAGAAGGCGAGGTATGGAAGGAATTCACCTTTGGAGTGATGGTCAACATAGCATGATGTGGACCAATGGTGAACGCCATGTATTGGGCTGCATCATCTCCCCCCTTTGAAAACAAGTCGACCTCGACTATGTTCTTCCATCATGCAAGGAAGGAGTTGGGCCCTTGGCCTTGCTTGGACACGGACGGATCACCGGTGTCGAAGCCATTTTCAAACATGTTGAAGATATTGTGGTACTTCTTGCCATCATGTTGTGGTTGGAGATCTTGTAGCATGATCCTTGTAGGTGGTGGTCTATCTTGGGTACCTTGCAAAACCGACAACAAAGAGAGAGAATTGTATGATGGATTGTTAGTATGGGTCACACTCAAATATCTCTTCTCACATTTTGTGGCTTGCGTCGGGACACTCATGATTTTTCCACGCATTTTGGGCTTGTGGCACTCACTCTCTTGATGGTGGTTCACTCTCTCACCACTCATCTCACAAGGTTCCTTAGCTTGCTTTATCTTGTGCACGGATGTCATGTTTGATGCGATAACTTGGCTTGGCGTCATGGGTTGGAGAACGAATGTCTTGTCGTTCCACTTTAAGGAGTATTGGTTAGTGCTACCATGATGTATGGCTCTTCTATCGTATTTCCTTGGTCTCCCAAGTAGCATGTGGCACACGAACATTGTCACGACATCACACTCGATGGTGTATTCATATGGGACAATCTTGAAGGGGATGTTGACCTTTGATGTTATCTTAAGTGCTCCATTGTCATCAAGCCATTTGATGTGATAGGGATGAGGGTGCTCTATGCATGGCAACTTGAGTTTCTCACAAAGCTCCGTACTCGCAAGGTTGTGGCAACTACCTCCATCAATGATCACCTTTATGGACTTGCCATCAATTCCGGCATGAGTTTGGAAGATATTGAGGCATTGGTCCTCTCTTGGTATGGAGTTTGTTGTCAAGACTTGAGCAATGACTAGGGAAGGGCTTGGATCATGCTCACATATGAGGGTGTCATCCACTTCCATTGCGGCTTCCCGTGCAATCACTTGTTGAGTCAACGCTTCATATTCCTCTTCACTCACGAAGTAGGTTGTGCCATTCTCATCCGTAAGCATCACCCTTGTGTTGGTGCACTCATATGACTTATGACCCTTCACTTCATACTTGAAGCAAGTGACTTGACTATCCAATGGCGTGTTGGAGGAGGACGCTATAGTGGTCTTTGCTTGCTTGGATGACCTCGGTGCTTGCTTTGTTGGCTTGTTGGAGGCATTTGCATTAACGGACGCAAAGTATGCCTTTGTATTCTCATAAGCATTCTCTTTTTTCAAGTGACGCTCGGCTTTAGTAGCTTAATGGAGGAGCTCGGTGAGGTTCTTGTAAGTTTGGAAGTCCACAGTCTTCCTTATTGGGAGGCTCAACCCATTGAGGGACCTTGCTATTGTTTGCTCTTCGAACTCTCTCACATCGGCTCACATCATAGTTTTCTCCATTTCCTTGTAGAACTCTTCAATTGACTTGGTGCCTTGCCTCAAATTTTGTAGCTTGTCAAATAGATCTTGTCTATAATGCTCGGGGACAAACCTCTTGTACATCACTTCCTTCAACTCTGTCCAAGTTTCAATTGGAGGCTCATATTGGTTCTCACAGTGTTTTTGGTAGTCTTCCCACCAAACATTTGCATAGTCCTCAAACTCAAGGGATGCCATTGCAACTTTCTTCTCTTCGAAGTAGTTGTGGACTCAAAAGATTTTTCAACTTTGAGCCCCAATCAATGTATGCATCGGTGTCTTCTTCTCCCTTGAACTTGGGCATAATGAACTTGAGCTTCCCAAACTTGCCATATTCATGCTCACGGTGGTAGTTGCGGCGTTCTTGTAGTATGCTTGCTTCACTTGGAGCATGTGGAGGAGGAGGAGCTTGATTGTCTCTGGATCATGCTGTCGAGGTCCACGTTGATTGCTCTACCACAGAATGGGCAAAACAGTCCCCCTATAGTAGAAACAGATTTTCCCACACCGTAACCGCCTCATCACGTAGCGGCTCTTGTTGTCCATGGATACCTTGCTATCGTCGACGTCATCATCATCCTCATGTTGATTTTTAAGAACATAACTCAGAACACATACATATGATTGAATTGTATTACAACTCAAGAATTGACAACATATATATGTAAGACAATATATCCATGGATATCAAAGAGAAAGCATCTCAACAATAGTTTGATCAGTTCATATATCATTTCATCTCAACACAATGACAATTAATTGCATCAGAGTGTATGTAGAATAAAGATTGCAGCCTCATAAGTTTCTTCAGGGATGGCGTCAGTGAACCAAGTAACAATTGCACAGCCTATATTGTTCTTGTACATCGCCCCAGGTTCACTAACTCATCCCTGAAAAAGTCGGATACCAATGCGTCTGCCTCTCTTTTGGGGCAAATTTGAATCATTGGCCGCAATAAGAAATTGGAATGTAATCCTACAAAACAATATTCAGGGATATACATATTCAAGTACAAAAACAATCCTAAATAATGTAATTATATATAGAAAACCAAATGATTAATCTCTAGGTACATGTTGAAAATACTTATGATAAAAACTATGCATATACACATGCATCATACGAATCATTCAAAGATCAGAAACAATTCAAGGATCACACATGTAGTTCCATATGAGAATAAACCAAGGGCCTCATATTTTTTTCAGAGATGGAGTTGGCGAACCAAAGTACCAATAGCACAACCTACTCAGGTTCACCAACCCATCCCTAAAAAAACGACACCATCACATGTGTCTCCCCTTACACTCATTTGGGGCAAATTTCAATCATCGGCCTTGGTGAGCAAATGAAATGTAATTCTTATACACTATGAATACATGCATGCAATAACAATTCAAAGATCATAGTTCTATGAATGTAGAATAAATCTAGGGTCCTCATAAGTTTCTTCCGGGATGGAGTTAGTGAACCAAGTAACAATTGTACAACCTATATTGTTCTTGTACATCTCCCCAAGTTCGCTAACTCATCCCTGAAAAAATCTGACACCAATGTGTCTGCCTCTCTTTCAGGGCAAATTTGAATCATTGGCCACAATAAGAAATTGAAATGTAATCCTATGAAACAATATTCAGGGATATACATATCCCTGTACAAAAACAATCCTAAATATTGTAATTATAAATAAAAAACCAAACAATTAGTCTCCAGGTACATGTTAAAAATACTTATGACCAAAACCATGCATATACATATGCATCATACCAATCATTCAAAGATCAGAAACAATTCAAGAATCATATATGTAGTTCCATATGAGAATAAATCAAGGGCCTCATAATTTTTTTAGAGAAGGAGGCAGTGAACCAAAGTACCAACAACACAACCTATATTGTTTGTGTGCATTGCTGCCTCAGGTTCACCCACCCATCCCTAAAAAAATGACACCATCATATGTGTCTCCCCTTGCACTCTTTTGGGGAAAATTTCAATCATCGGCCTCGATGACAAACCGGAATGTAATTCCTATACACTATGAATGCATGCAATACATAATTCAAATATCATAGTTCTATGAATGTAGAATAAAGATTGCAGCCTCATAAGTTTCTTCAGGGATGGCGTAAGCGAACCAAGTAATAATTGCACAACCTATATTGTTCTTGTATATCGCCCCAGGTTCGCTAACTCATCCCTGAAAAAATCTGACACCAATGTGTTTGCCTCTCTTTTGGGGCAAATTTGAATCATTGGCCATAATAAGAAATTGAAATGTAATCCTATGAAACAATATTCAGGGATATACATATGCATCATACGACTCATTCAAAGATCAGAAACAATACAAAGATTATATATATATAGGTTCCATATGAGAATAAATCAAGGGCCTCATTACTGTTTCAGAGATGGAGATGGAGAACCAAAATACCAACATCACAACCTATATTGTTTATGTACATTGCTGCCTTAGGTTCACTAACCATCCCTAAGAAAATGACACCATCAGATGTGTCTCCCTTGCACTCTTTTGGGGCAAAATTGAATCATTGGGATTAGTAAGGAATAGAAATGTAATGTTATATGCAGTTGTGTATCAAAATCAATACTCAACTAGCAAACCCTAAAACCCCTAAATCAAATGATACAGATCGATTAAATTTACAGCACAAGAAGAACCATATGAACAACAACGAGTTAACCAAATGTAAATTTACTAGATGGCAGATGAGCAGATTAGGGTATTGTGACTAGACGGATTGCGGTTTTGTGACTAGATGGCAGATGCATCAATCGACCATTTGAACCATATATATACTACCCTACTTCAAGAGCAAAAGAATCTATACACGATTGAGCAAATCCTATGTATGAACAGTGAAATATGCGGCTGCGACTAGAGAAGCTAGCAATATAATACCTCGGACTCCTCATCCGGCACCTCCTCCTCAAACTTGTAATTCTCTTCGATTGCGTTGACGATTTCTTGGATGGCTATGGGGTCATTGATATAGAGCACCGGATTGCCTCTGCCTTCCACCTGTCCCTCATCCAGATCTACCGCTGGCACCACGACATTGTCGGCCACCTACTACTCGACGGCAACGGCTACTGGTTGGACGGATGAGCTTGAAGCCTTGATGTCATGGTGGAAAGCAGCGTGTGTGCCCGGAGAAGACGCCTCCGCCTTCTTGGCGACGACCAAGCCATCTGCTATTGCGCCTTCAACTGGCTTCACCTCTAGCTCATCTCCACGTGTACGCTTCATGCGCACCTGGGGAAGGTGGTGGTGCAAGCGAAGGAGGTTCGGTGCACAAGGTAGGTGCAGATTGGGGTTTTGGGACTGTACAGATTGGGGGAAATGACACGAGCTCACAAAATAAGAAGGCCGAGCGGGTTTATAAACACTGGACCTTTCATAGTCCTCGAATGGACAGGTGTGGTTGGTGTGGGGATGGGGATACCACGATCTCCACTTATTTTGAAACAACCACGATCTCCGCTTTATAACTACATTGAAAATACGCGCATGGCAGACCTCGATCCCACTACATCCAAGTGGCGCAGAACCAATTTCTAGCAATGTTAGGTCTCCTCGAGGGCCCCCCTAATGCGTGGAAGTTACTTGCGGTAGGGCCCAGTTGGAAGTGAGATTGAGAGCGCGCTGTGTAAAAATGGAATATGTCTTATTAAAATCAAGCGGCAGTAATTTGTAGCGTCTCGTCGACAACCGTGCTCTCGATGACCCCATTGCCATGTGCATGTGTTTTGTTAGTAGTATTAGTAGTAGTAGGCTTTTTAGGCATGATTAAACATGACATGACCACTCGACGACTTTTTCCATGGATAGCTTCGTGTTCCTTCTTGTAGAAGTCTCGCTGAGAGAGACGTCCGTGCTGTCTCACGTTGTGTTATGAAGGGCAGGACATGTGCAACAATCTGCGTTGGATCACACAGAATGAACGGTTGGTGCGCACGATCCGCATGACAACAATTCAGGGCGTAGCACCCAGAGTGAGCACAAATTTGAGATTCTACGAGAGAGAGAGGGGGGCAAAACTGAGTAGTACCAAAAAACCAAGGGCAAAACTGAGTAGTATTAAAATGGAAAGTGAGTGCCTTATACAATGAAATGCTGCATCACCACACCTCATTGGATGTGGGTGTGTGTGTCAGTGTGCATCATTGTGGTTTTGGAAAAGAACACATGCAGTGATGCCACCACAACATGTGTCCAACCATGTCCAGGAACCCTGGCAGCATGCTGAGATTCAACCGCAACATGCATTCTACCACCAGCTTGAAAGATGCTGCATCACCACACCCCATTGGATGTGTGAGTGTATCAGTGTGCATCATTGTGGTTTTAGGAAAAGAACACATGCACTGATGCCACCACATCATGTGTGTTCTTTTCATAAACCACATGGATCCACTAGAGTCATTGCATGTGTGTTCTTTTCATAAACCACATGGATCCACCAGTGTCATTGCATGTGTGTTCTTTTCATAAACCACATGGATCCACTAGAGGTCATTGCATGTGTGTTCTTTTCATAAACCACATCTAGTGTCATTGCATGTGTGTTCTTTTCATAAACCACAACTAGAGTCATTCAATGTGTGTTCTTTTCATAAACCACAACTAGAGTCATTAAATATGTGTTCTTTTCACAAACCACATATGGATCCACCAGTATTGTTGAATGTGTGTTCTTTTCACAAACCACATATGGATCCACTAGTGTCATTGCATGTGTGTTCTTTATATAAACCACATATGGATCCACCAGAGTCATTGCATGTGTGTTATTTTCATGAACCACATGGATGCACCAGTGTCATTGCATGTGTGTTCTTTTCATGAACCACAACTAGAGTCATAGCATATGTGTTATTCTCATAAACCACATATGGATCCACTAGGGTTCATTGCATGTCTGTTCTTTTCATAAACCGCATGGATCCACAACTAGAGTCATTGCATGTGTGTTCTTCTCACAAACCACATATGGATCCACTAGAGTCATTGCATGTGTGTTCTTATCATGAACCACAACTAGAGTCATTGCATGTGTGTTCTTTTCATAAACCACATATGGATCCACCAGAGTCATTGCATGTGTGTTATTTTCATGAACCACATGGATCCACTAGTGTCATTGCATGTGTGTTCTTTTCATGAACCACAACTAGAGTCATTGCATGTTTGTTAATTTCAAAAACCACATATAGATCCACCAGAGTCATTGCAAGTCTATTATTTTCATAAACCACATGGATACACCAGTGTCATTGAATGTGTGTTCTTTTCACAAACCACATATGGATCCACCAGTGTCATTGCATGTGTGTTTTTTCATTAACCACATATGGATCCCCTAGTTTCATTGCATGTGTGTTCTTTTCATTAACAACAACTAGAGTCATTGCATGTCTGTTCTTTTCATAAACCACATATGGATCCACTAGAGTCATTGCATCTCTGTTCTTTTCATAAACCACATATGGATCCACCAGAGTCATTGCACGTGTGTTATGTTCATGAACCACATGGACCCACCAGTGTCATTGCATGTGTGTTCTTTTCATGAACCACAACTAGATTCATTGCGTGTGTGTTATTCTCATAAACCACATATGGATCCACCAGAATATATTGCATGTCTGTTCCTTTCATAAACCACGTGGATCCACTAGAGTCATTGCATGTGTGTTCTTTTCACAAACCACATATGGATCCACTAGAGTTCATTGCATGTGTGTTCTTTTCACAAACCACATATGGATCCACAAGAGTCATTGCATGTGTGTTCTTTTCATGAACCACATGGATCCACCAGTGGCATTGCATGTGTGTTATTTTCCTGAACCGCAACTAGAGTCATTGCATGTGTGTTTTTCACAAACCACATATGGATCCACCAGAGTCATTGCATGTCTGTACTTTTCGTAAACCACATTGATCAACCAGTGTCATTGAATGTTTCTTCTTTTCACAAACCACATATGGATCCACCAGTGTCATTGCATGTGTGTTCTTTTCATAAACCACATGTGGATCCCCTAGTGTCATCACATGTGTGCTCTTTTCATTAACCACAGCTAGAGTCATTGTGTGTCTGTTCTTTTCATAAACCACATGGATCCACCCATGTCATTGCATGTGTTTTCTTTTCATAAACCACCTATGGATCCCCTACTATCATTGCATGTCTGCTCTTTTCATTAACCACAAATAGAGTCATTGAATGTCTGTTCTTTTTACAAACCACATATGGATCCACCTGTGTCATTGCATGTGTGTTCTTTTCATAAACCGTATATGGATCCACCAGAGTCATTGCATGTCTGTTCTTTTCATAAACCACATGGATCCACCCGTGCCATTGCATGTGTGTTCTTTTCATAAACCACCTATGGATCCCCTACTGTCATTGCATGTCTGTTCTTTTCATTAACCACATCTAGAGTCATTGAATGTGTGTTCTTTTTACAAACCACATATGGATCCACCAGTGTCATTGCATGTGTGTCGTTTTCATAAACCGTATATGGATCCACCAGAGTCATTGCATGTATGTTATTTTCATGAACCACAACTAGAGTCATTGCATGTGTGTTATTCTCATAAACCACATATGGAACCACTAGAGTTCAATGCATGTCTGTTCTTTTCATAAACCACATATGGATCCACAAAAGTCATTGCATGTGTGTTCTTTTCATGAACCACATGGATACACCAGTGTCATTGCATGTGTGTTCTTTTCATGAACCACAACTAGAGTCATTGCATGTGTGTTCTTTTCACAAACCACATATGGATCCACCAGACTCATTGCGTGCCTGTTCTTTTCATAAACCACATGGATCCACCCGTGTCATTGCATGTGTGTTCTTTTCATAAACCACCTATGGATCCCCTACTGTCATTGCATGTCTGTTCTTTTCATTAACCACAACTAGAGTCATTGAATGTGTGTTCTTTTTACAAACCACATATGGATCCACCATTGTCATTGCATGTGTGTTGTTTTCATAAACCGTATATGGATCCACCAGAGTCATTGCATGTATGTTCTTTTCATGAACCACAACTAGAGTCATTGCATGTGTGTTATTCTCATAAACCACATATGGAACCACTAGAGTTCAATGCATGTCTGTTCATTTCATAAAAAACATATGGATCCACAAGAGTCATTACATGTGTGTTCTTTTCATGAACCACATGGATCCACCAGTGGCATTGCATGTGTGTTATTTTCCTGAACCGCAACTAGAGTCATTGCATGTGTGTTTTTTCACAAACCACATATGGATCCCCAGAGTCATTGCATGTCTGTTCTTTTCATAAACCACATTGATCCACCAGTGTCATTGAATGTTTGTTCTTTTCACAAACCACATATGGATCCACCAGTGTCATTGCATGTGTGTTCTTTTCATAAACCACATGTGGATCCCCTAGTGTCATCACATGTGTGTTCTTTTCATTAATCACAGCTAGAGTCATTGCGTGTCTGTTCTTTTCATAAACCACATGGATCCACCCGTGTCATTGCATGTGTGTTCTTTTCATAAACCACCTATGGATCCCCTACTGTCATTGCATGTCTGTTCTTTTCATTAACCACAAATAGAGTCACTGAATGTCTGGTCTTTTTACAAACCACATATGGATCCACCAGTGTCATTGCATGTGTGTTCTTTTCATAAACCGTATATGGATCCACCAGAGTCATTGCATGTATGTTCTTTTCATGAACCAGAACTAGAGTCATTGCATGTGTGTTATTCTCATAAACCACATATGGAACCACTAGAGTTCAATGCATGTGTGTTCTTTTCATAAACCACATGGATCCACAAGTAGAGTCATTGCATGTGTGTTCTTTTCACAAACCACATATGGATCCACTAGAGTCAGTGCATGCGTGTTCTTATCACGAACCACAACTAGAGTCATTGCATGTATGTTCTTTTCATAAACCACATATGGATCCACCAGAGCCATTACATGTGTGTTATTTTCATGAACCACATGGATCCACCAGTGTCATTGCATGTGTGTTCTTTTCATGAACTACAACTAGAGTCATTGCATGTGTGTTCTTTTCACAAACAACATATGGATCCACCACAGTCATTGCATGTCTGTTGTTTTCATAAACCACATGGATCCACTAGTGTCATTGCATGTGTGTTCTTTTCCCAAACCACATACGAATCCACCCGTGTCATTGCATGTGTGTTCTTTTCATTAACCACACATGGATACCCTAGTGTCATTTCATGCGTGTTCTTTTCATTAACCACAACTAGTCATTAAATGTGTGTTATTTTCACAAACCACATATGGATCCACAAGTGTCATTGAATGTGTGTTCTTTTCACAAACCACATATGGATCCACTAGTGTCACTTCGTGTGTGTTCTTTATATAAACCACATATGGATCCATCAGGGTCATTGCATTTGTGTTATTTTCATGAACCACATGGATCCACCAGTGTCATTGCATGTGTGTTATTTAAATGAACCACAACTAGAGTCATAGCATGTGTGTTATTCTCATAAACCACATATGGATCCACTAGAGTTCATTGCATGTCTGTTCTTTTCATAAACCACATGGATCCACAACTAGAGTCATTGCGTGTGTGTTCTTCTCACAAACCACATATGGATCCACTAGAGTCATTGCATGTGTGTTATTATCATGAACCACAACTAGAGTCATTGCATGTGTGTTCTTTTCATAAACCACATATGGATCCACCAGAGTCATTGCATGTGTGTTATTTTCATGAACCACATGGATCCACTAGTGTCATTGCATGTGTGTTCATGTCACGAACCACAACTAGAGTCATTGCATGTTTGTTCTTTTAAAAAACCACATATGGATCCACCAGAGTAATTGCATCTCTGTTCTTTTCATAAACCACATGGATACACCAATGTCATTGAATGTGTGTTCTTTTCACAAACCACATATGGATCCACCAGTGTCATTGCATGTGTGTTCTTTTCATTAACCACATATGGATCCCCTAGTGTCATTGTATGTGTGTTCTTTTCATTAACCATAACTAGAGTCATTGCATGTCTGTTCTTTTCATAAACCACATATGGATCCACCAGAGTCATTGCATGTCTGTTCTTTTCATAAACCACATATGGATCCACCAGACTCATTGCATGTGTGTTATTTTCATGAACCACATGGATCCACCAGTGTCATTGCATGTGTGTTCTTTTCATGAACCACAACAAGATTCATTGCATGTGTGTTAGTCTCATAAACCACATATGGATCCAACAGAGTTCATTGCATGTCTGTTCTTTTCATAAACCACATGGATCCACTAGAGTCATTGCATGTCTGTTGTGTTTTTTTCACAAACCACATATGGATTCAATATAGTCATTACATGTCTGTTCTTTTCATAAACCACATTGATCCACCAGTATAATTGAATGTTTGTTATTTTCACAAACCACATATGGATCCACCAGTGTCATTGCATGTGTGTTCTCTTCATAAACCACATATGGATCCCCTAGTGTCATCGCATGTGTGTTCTTTTCATTAACCACAACTAGAGTCATTGTGTGTGTGTTCTTTTCATAAACCACATGGATCCACCAGTGTCATTGCATGTGTGTTCTTTTCATAAACCACATATATATCCACTAGTGTCATTGCATGTATGTTCTTTTCATGAACCACAACTAGAGTCATTGCATGTGTGTTATTCTTATAAACCACATATGGAACCACTAGAGTTCAATGCATTTCTGTTCTTTTCATAAACCACATGGATCCACAAGTAGAGTCATTGCATGTGTGTTCTTTTCACAAACCACATATGGATCCACTAGAATCATTGCATGTGTGTTCTTATCACGAACCACAACTAGAGTCATTGCATGTATGTTCTTTTCATAAACCATATACGGATCCACCAGAGTCATTGCATGTGTGTTATTTTCATGAACCGCATGGATCCACCAGTGTCATTGCATGTGTGTTCTTTTCATGAACCACAACTAGAGTGATTGCATGTGTGTTCTTTTCACAAACCACATATGGATCCACCAGAGTCATTGCATGTCTGTTCTTTTCATAAATCGCATGGATCCACTAGTGTCATTTCATGTGTGTTCTTTTCACAAACCACATATGAATCCACCTGTGTCATTGCATGTGTGTTCATTTCATTAACCACATATGGATCCCCTAGTGTCATTTCATGTCTGTTCTTTTCATTAACCACAACTAGAGTCATTAAATGTGTGTTCTTTTCACAAACCACATATAGATTCACTAGTGTCACTGAATCTGTGTTCTTTTCGCAAACCACATATGGATCCACTAGTGTCATTGCATGTGCGTTATTTATATAAACCACATATGGATCCACCAGATCATTGCATGTGTGTTATTTTCATGAACCACATGGATCCACCAGTGTCATTGCATGTGTGTTCTTTTCATGAACCACAACTAGAGTCATTGCATGTTTGTTCTTTTCAAAAACCACATATGGATCCACCAGAGTCATTGCATGTCTGTTCTTTTCATAAACCACATGGATACACCAGTGTCATTGAATGTGTGTTCTTTTCACAAACCACATATGGATCCACCAGTGTCATTGCATGTGTGTTCTTTTCATTAACCACATATGGATCCCCTAGTGTCATTGCATGTGTGTTCTTTTCATTAACCATAACTAGATTCATTGCATGTCTATTATTTTCATAAACCACATATGGATCCACCAGAGTCATTGCATGTCTGTTCTTTTCATAAACCACATATGGATCCACCAGAGTCATTGGTTGTGTGTTATTTTCATGAACCATAGGGATCCACCAGTGTCATTGCATGTGTGTTCTTTTCATGAACCACAACAAGAGTCATAACATGTGTGTTATTCTCATAAACCACATATGGATCCACTAGAGTTCATTGCATGTCTGTTCTTTTCATAAACCACATGGATCCACAACTAGAGCCATTGCATGTGTGTTCTTTTCACAAACCACATATGGATCCACTAGAGTCATTGCATGTGTGTTCTTATCATGAACCACAACTAGAGTCATAGCATGTGTGTTATTCTCATAAACCACATATGGATCCACTAGAGTTCATTGCATGTCTGTTCTTTTCATAAACCACATGGATCTACAACTAGAGTCATTGCGTGTGTGTTCTTCTCACAAACCACATATGGATCCACTAGAGTCATTGCATGTGTGTTATTATCATGAACCACAACTAGAGTCATTGCATGTGTGTTCTTTTCATAAACCACATATGGATCCACCAGAGTCATTGCATGTGTGTTATTTTCATGAACCACACGGATCCACTAGTGTCATTGCATGTGTGTTCTTTTCACGAACCACAACTAGAGTCATTGCATGTTTGTTATTTTAAAAAACCACATTTGGATCCACCAGAGTCATTGCATGTCTGTTCTTTTCATAAACCACATGGATACACCAATGTCATTGAATGTGTGTTCTTTGCACAAACCACATATGGATCCACCAGTGTCATTGCATGTGTGTTCTTTTCATTAACCACATATGGATCCCCTAGTGTCATTGTATGTGTGTTCTTTTCATTAACCATAACTAGAGTCATTGCATGTCTGTTCTTTTCATAAACCACATATGGATCCACTAGAGTCATTGCATGTCTGTTCTTTTCATAAACCACATATGGATCCACCAGACTCATTGCATGTGTGTTATTTTCATGAACCACATGGATCCACGAGTGTCATTGCATGTGTGTTCTTTTCATGAACCACAACAAGATTCATTGCATGTGTGTTAGTCTCAGAAACCACATATGGATCCAACAGAGTTCATTGCATGTCTGTTCTTTTCATAAACCACATGGATCCACTAGAGTCATTGCATGTCTGTTGTGTTTTTTTCACAAACCACATATGGATTCAATATAGTCATTACATGTCTGTTCTTTTCATAAACCACATTGATCCACCAGTATCATTGAATGTTTGTTATTTTCACAAACCACATATGGATCCACCAGTGTCATTGCATGTGTGTTCTCTTCATAAACCAAATATGGATCCCCTAGTGTCATTGCATGTGTGTTCTTTTCATAAACCACAACTAGAGTCATTGCATGTTTGTTCTTTTCAAAAACCACATATGGATCCACCAGAGTCATTGCATGTCTGTTCTTTTCATAAACCACATGGATACACCAGTGTCATTGAATGTGTGTTCTTTTCATAAACCACATATGGATCCACCAGTGTCATTGCATGTGTGTTCTTTTCATTAACCACATATGGATTCCCTAGTGTCATTGCATGTGTGTTCTTTTCATTAACCATAACTAGATTCATTGCATGTCTATTATTTTCATAAACCACATATGGATCCACCAGAGTCATTGCATGTCTGTTCTTTTCATAAACCACATATGGATCCACCAGAGTCATTGGTTGTGTGTTATTTTCATGAACCATAGGGATCCACTAGTGTCATTGCATGTGTGTTCTTTTCATGAACCACAACAAGAGTCATAACATGTGTGTTATTCTCATAAACCACATATGGATCCACTAGAGTTCATTGCATGTCTGTTCTTTTCATAAACCACATGGATCCACAACTAGAGCCATTGCATGTGTGTTCTTTTCACAAACCACATATGGATCCACTAGAGTCATTGCATGTGTGTTCTTATCATGAACCACAACTAGAGTCATAGCATGTGTGTTATTCTCATAAACCACATATGGATCCACTAGAGTTCATTGCATGTCTGTTCTTTTCATAAACCACATGGATCTACAACTAGAGTCATTGCGTGTGTGTTCTTCTCACAAACCCCATATGGATCCACTAGAGTCATTGCATGTGTGTTATTATCATGAACCACAACTAGAGTCATTGCATGTGTGTTCTTTTCATAAACCACATATGGATCCACCAGAGTCATTGCATGTGTGTTATTTTCATGAACCACATGGATCCACTAGTGTCATTGCATGTGTGTTCTTTTCACGAACCACAACTAGAGTCATTGCATGTTTGTTCTTTTAAAAAACCACATATGGATCCACCAGAGTCATTGCATGTCTGTTCTTTTCATAAACCACATGGATACACCAATGTCATTGAATGTGTGTTCTTTGCAAAAACCACATATGGATCCACCAGTGTCATTGCATGTGTGTTCTTTTCATTAACCACATATGGATCCCCTAGTGTCATTGTATGTGTGTTCTTTTCATTAACCATAACTAGAGTCATTGCATGTCTGTTCTTTTCATAAACCACATATGGATCCACTAGATTCATTGCATGTCTGTGCTTTTCATAAACCACATATGGATCCACCAGACTCATTGCATGTGTGTTATTTTCATGAACCACATGGATCCACCAGTGTCATTGCATGTGTGTTCTTTTCATGAACCACAACAAGATTCATTGCATGTGTGTTAGTCTCAGAAACCACATATGGATCCAACAGAGTTCATTGCATGTCTGTTCTTTTCATAAACCACATGGATCCACTAGAGTCATTGCAT
Organism: Avena insularis; assembly: GCA_023614405.1. Lineage (NCBI taxonomy): Eukaryota > Viridiplantae > Streptophyta > Magnoliopsida > Poales > Poaceae > Avena > Avena insularis. Next base: position 254,505,530 of record CM042690.1, on the reverse strand, counting down.
GTCTGTTGTGTTTTTTTCACAAACCACATATGGATTCAATATAGTCATTACATGTCTGTTCTTTTCATAAACCACATTGATCCACCAGTATCATTGAATGTTTGTTATTTTCACAAACCACATATGGATCCACCAGTGTCATTGCATGTGTGTTCTCTTCATAAACCACATATGGATTCCCTAGTGTCATCGCATGTGTGTTCTTTTCATTAACCACAGCTAGAGTCATTGTGTGTGTGTTCTTTTCATAAACCACATGGATCCACCAGTGTCATTGCATGTGTGTTCTTTTCATAAACCACATATATATCCACTAGTGTCATTGCATGTATGTTCTTTTCATGAACCACAACTAGAGTCATTGCATGTGTCTAATTCTCATAAACCACATATGGAACCACTAGAGTTCAATGCATTTCTGTTCTTTTCATAAACCACATGGATCCACAAGTAGAGTCATTGCATGTGTGTTCTTTTCACAAACCACATATGGATCCACTAGAGTCATTGCATGTGTGTTCTTATCACGAACCACAATTAGAGTCATTGCATGTATGTTCTTTTCATAAACCACATACGGATCCACTAGAGTCATTGCGTGTGTGTTATTTTCATGAACCACATGGATCCACCAGTGTCATTGCATGTGTGTTCTTTTCATGAACCATAACTAGAGTGATTGCATGTGTGTTCTTTTCACAAACCACATATGGATCCACCAGAGTCATTGCATGTCTGTTCTTTTCATAAATCGCATGGATCCACTAGTGTCATTTCATGTGTGTTCTTTTCACAAACCACATATGAATCCACCCGTGTCATTGCATGTGTGTTCGTTTCATTAACCACATATGGATCCCCTAGTGTCATTTCATGTCTGTTCTTTTCATTAACCACAACTAGAGTCATTAAATGTGTGTTCTTTTCACAAACCACATATAGATTCACTAGTGTCACTTAATCTGTGTTCTTTTCGCAAACCACATATGGATCCACTAGTGTCATTGCATGTGCGTTATTTATATAAACAACATATGGATCCACCAGATCATTGCATGTGTGTTATTTTCATGAACCACGTGGATCCACCAGTGTCATTGCATGTGTGTTCTTTTCATAAACCACAACTAGAGTCATTGCATGTTTGTTCTTTTCAAAAACCACATATGGATCCACCAGAGTCATTGCATGTCTGTTCTTTTCATAAACCACATGGATACACCAGTGTCATTGAATGTGTGTTCTTTTCACAAACCACATATGGATCCACCAGTGTCATTGCATGTGTGTTCTTTTCATTAACCACATATGGATCCCCTAGTGTCATTGCATGTGTGTTCTTTTCATTAACCATAACTAGATTCATTGCATGTCTATTATTTTCATAAACCACATATGGATCCACCAGAGTCATTGCATGTCTGTTCTTTTCATAAACCACATATGGATCCACCAGAGTCATTGCATGTCTGTTCTTTTCATAAACCACATATGGATCCACCAGAGTCATTAGTTGTGTGTTATTTTCATGAACCATAGGGATCCACCAGTGTCATTGCATGTGTGTTCTTTTCATGAACCACAACAAGAGTCATAACATGTGTGTTATTGTCATAAACCACATATGGATCCACTAGAGTTCATTGCATGTCTGTTCTTTTCATAAACCACATGGATCCACAACTAGAGCCATTGCATGTGTGTTCTTTTCACAAACCACATATGGATCCACTAGAATCATTGCATGTGTGTTCTTATCATGAACCACAACTAGAGTCATTGCATGTGTGTTCTTTTCATAAACCACATATGGATCGACCAGAGTCATTGCATGTGTGTTCTTTTCATTAACCATAACTAGAGTCATTGCATGTCTGTCCTTTTCATAAACCACATATGGATCCAATAGAGTCATTGCATGTCTGTTCTTTTCATAAACCAGATATGGATCCACTAGAGTCGGTGCATGTGTGTTAGTTTCATGAACCACATGGATCCACCATTGTCATTTCATGTATGTTCTTTTCATAAACCACAACAAGAGTAATTGCATGTGTGTTATTCTCATAAACCACACATGGATCCACCAGAGTTCACTGCTTGTCTGTTCTTTTCATAAACCACATGGATCCACTAGAGTCATTGCATGTGTGTTGTGAGTTTTTTCACAAACCACATATGGATCCCCTATAGTCATTACATGTCTGTTCTTTTCATAAACCACATTGATCCACCAGTGTCATTGAATGTTTGTTCTTTTCACAAACCACATATCGATCCACCAGTGTCATTGTATGTGTGTTCTTTTCATAAACTACATATGGATCCCCTAGTGTCATCGCATGTGTGTTCTTTTCATTAACCACAGCTAGAATTAGTGTGTGTCTGTTCTTTTCATCAACCACATGGATCCACCAGTGTCATTGCATGTGTGTTCTTTTCATAAACCACACATAGATCCACTAGTGTCATTGCATGTATGTTCTTTTCAAGAACCACAACTAGAGTCATTGCATGTGTGTTATTCTCATAAACCCCATATGGAACCACTAGAGTTCAATGCATGTCTGTTCTTTTCATAAACCACATGGATCCACAAGTAGAGTCATTGCATGTGTGTTCTTTTCACAAACCACATATGGATCCACTAGAGTCATTGCATGTGTGTTCTTATCACGAACCACAACTATAGTCATTGCATGTATGTTCTTTTCATAAACCACATATGGATCCACCAGAGTCATTACATGTGTGTTATTTTCATGAACCACATGGATCCACCAGTGTCATTGCATGTGTGTTCTTTTCATGAACCACAACTAGAGTCATTGCATGTGTGTTATTTTCACAAACCACATACGAATCCACCTGTGTCATTGCATGTGTGTTCTTTTCATTAACCACATATGGATACCCTAGTGTCATTTCATGCGTGTTCTTTTCATTAACCACAACTAGTCATTAAATGTGTGTTATTTTCACAAACCACATATGGATCCACAAGTGTCATTGAATGTGTGTTCTTTTCACAAACCACATATGGATACACTAGTGTCATTGCGTGTGTGTTCTTTATATAAACCACATATGGATCCATCAGGGCATTGCATTTGTGTTATTTTCATGAACCACATGGATCCACCAGTGTCATTGCATGTGTGTTATTTTCATGAACCACAACTAGAGTCATAGCATGTGTGTTATTCTCATAAACCACATATGGATCCACTAGAGTTCATTGCATGTCTGTTCTTTTCATAAACCACATGGATCCACAACTAGAGTCATTGCGTGTGTGTTCTTCTCACAAACCATATATGGATCCACTAGAGTCATTGCATGTGTGTTATTATCATGAACCACAACTAGAGTCATTGCATGTGTGTTCTTTTCATAAACCACATATGGATCCACCAGAGTCATTGCATGTGTGTTATTTTCATGAACCACATGGATCCACTAGTGTCATTGCATGTTTGTTCTTTTCAAAAACCACATACGGATCCACCAGAGTCATTGCATGTCTGTTCTTTTCATAAACCACATGGATACACCAGTGTCATTGAATGTGTGTTCTTTTCACAAACCACATATGGATCCACCAGTGTCATTGCATGTGTTTTCTTTTCATTAACCACATATGGATCCCCTAGTGTCATTGTATGTGTGTTCTTTTCATTAACCATAACTAGAGTCATTGCATGTCTGTTCTTTTCATAAACCACATATGGATCCACCAGAGTCATTGCATGTCTGTTCTTTTCATAAACCACATATGGATCCACCAGACTCATTGCATGTGTGTTATTTTCATGAACCACAACAAGATTCATTGCATGTGTGTTAGTCTCATAAACCACATATGGATCCAACAGAGTTCATTGCATGTCTGTTCTTTTCATAAACCACATGGATCCACTAGAGTCATTGCATGTCTGTTGTGTTTTTTTCACAAACCACATATGGATTCAATATAGTCATTACATGTCTGTTCTTTTCATAAACCACATTGATCCACTAGTATCATTGAATGTTTGTTATTTTCACAAACCACATATGGATCCACCAGTGTCATTGCATGTGTGTTCTCTTCATAAACCACATATGGATCCCCTAGTGTCATCGCATGTGTGTTCTTTTCATTAACCACAGCTAGAGTCATTGTGTGTGTGTTCTTTTCATAAACCACATGGATCCACCAGTGTCATTGCATGTGTGTTCTTTTCATAAACCACATATATATCCACTAGTGTCATTGCATGTATGTTCTTTTCATGAACCACAACTAGAGTCATTGCATGTGTGTTATTCTCATAAACCACATATGGAACCACTAGAGTTCAATGCATTTCTGTTCTTTTCATAAACCACATGGATCCACAAGTAGAGTCATTGCATGTGTGTTCTTTTCACAAACCACATATGGATCCACTAGAGTCATTGCATGTGTGTTCTTATCACGAACCACAACTAGAGTCATTGCATGTATGTTCTTTTCATAAACCACATACGGATCCACCAGAGTCATTGCATGTGTGTTATTTTCATGAACCACATGGATCCACCAGTGTCATTGCATGTGTGTTCTTTTCATGAACCACAACTAGAGTGATTGCATGTGTGTTCTTTTCACAAACCACATATGGATCCACCAGAGTCATTGCATGTCTGTTCTTTTCATAAATCGCATGGATCCACTAGTGTCATTTCATGTGTGTTCTTTTCACAAACCACATATGAATCCACCCGTGTCATTGCATGTGTGTTCGTTTCATTAACCACATATGGATCCCCTAGTGTCATTTCATGTCTGTTCTTTTCATTAACCACAACTAGAGTCATTAAATGTGTGTTCTTTTCACAAACCACATATAGATTCACTAGTGTCACTTAATCTGTGTTCTTTTCGCAAACCACATATGGATCCACTAGTGTCATTGCATGTGCGTTATTTATATAAACAACATATGGATCCACGAGATCATTGCATGTGTGTTATTTTCATGAACCACATGGATCCACCAGTGTCATTGCATGTGTGTTCTTTTCATAAACCACAACTAGAGTCATTGCATGTTTGTTCTTTTCAAAAACCACATATGGATCCACCAGCGTCATTGCATGTCTGTTCTTTTGATAAACCACATGGATACACCAGTGTCATTGAATGTGTGTTCTTTTCACAAACCACATATGGATCCACCAGTGTCATTGCATGTGTGTTCTTTTCATAAACCACATATAGAGTCATTGCATGTGTGTTCTTTTCATGAACGACAACAAGAGTCATAACATGTGTGTTATTCTCATAAACCACATATGGATCCACTAGAGTTCATTGCATGTGTGTTCTTTTCATAAACCACATGGATCCACAACTAGAGTCATTGCATGTGTGTTCTTTTCATGAACCACAACAAGAGTCATAACATGTGTGTTATTCTCATAAACCACATATGGATCCACTAGAGTTCATTGCATGTCTATTCTTTTCATAAACCACATGGATCCACAACTAGAGCCATTGCATGTGTGTTCTTTTCACAAACCACATATGGATCCACTAGAGTCATTGCATGTGTGTTCTGATCATGAACCACAACTAGAGGCATTGCATCTGTGTTCTTTTCATAAACCACATATGGATCGATCAGAGTCATTTCATGTGTGTTCTTTTCATTAACCATAACTAGAGTCATTGCATGTCTGTCCTTTTCATAAACCACATATGGATCCAACAGAGTCATTGCATGTCTGTTCTTTTCATAAACCACATATGGATCCACTAGAGTCATTGCATGTGTGTTAGTTTCATGAACCACATTGATCCACTAGTGTCATTTCATGTATGTTCTTTTCATAAACCACAACAAGAGTAATTGCATGTGTGTTATTCTCATAAACCACACATGGATCCACCAGAGTTCACTGCTTGTCTGTTCTTTTCATAAACCACATGGATCCACTAGAGTCATTGCATGTGTGTTGTCTGTTTTTTACACAAACCACATATGGATCCCCTATAGTCATTACATGTCTGTTCTTTTCATAAACCACATTGATCCACCAGTGTCATTGAATGTTTGTTCTTTTCACAAACCACATATGGATCCCCTAGTGTCATCGCATGTGTGTTCTTTTCATTAACCACAGCTAGAATCATTGTGTGTCTGTTCTTTTCATAAACCACATGGATCCACTAGTGTCATTGCATGTGTGTTCTTTTCATAAACCACATATAGATCCACTAGTGTCATTGCATGTATATTCTTTTCATGAACCACAACTACAGTCATTGCATGTGTGTTATTCTCATAAACCATACATGGAACCACTAAGTTCAATGCATGTATGTTCTTTTCATAAACCACATGGATCCACAAGTAGAGTCATTGCATGTGTGTTCTTTTCACAAATCACATATGGATCCACTAGAGTCATTGCATGTGTGTTCTTATCACGAACCACAACTAGAGTCATTGCATGTATGTTCTTTTCATAAACCACATATGGATCCACCAGAGTCATTGCATGTGAGTTATTTTCATGAACCACATGGATCCACCAGTGTCTTTGCATGTGTGTTATTTTCATGAACCACAACTAGAGTCATTGCATGTGTGTTCTTTTCACAAACCACATATGGATCTACCAGAGTCATTGCATGTCTGTTCTTTTCATAAACCACATGGATCCACTAGTGTCATTGCATCTGTGTTCTTTTCACAAAGCACATACGAATCCACCTGTGTCATTGCATGTGTGTTCTTTTCATTAACCACACATGGATCCCCTAGTGTCATTTCATATGTGTTCTTTTCATTAACCACAACTAGAGGCATTAAATGTGTGTTCTTTTCACAAACCACATATGGATTCACCAGTGTCATTGAATGTGTGTTCTTTTCACAAATCAAATATGGATCCACTAGTGTCATTGCATGTGTGTTATTTATATAAACCACATATGGATCCACCAGAGTCATTGGATGTGTGTTATTTTCATGAACCACATGGATCCACCAATGTCATTGAACGTGTGTTCTTTTCACAAATCACATATGGATCCACTAGTGTCATTGCATGTGTGTTATTTATATAAACCACATATGGATCCACTAGAGTCATTGCATGTGTGTTATTTTCATGAACCACATGGATCCACCAATGTCATTGCATGTGTGTTCTTTTCATGAACCACAACTAGAGTCATAGCATGTGTGTTATTCTGATAAACCACATATGGATCTAGTAGAGTTCATCGCATATCTGTTCTTTTCATAAACCACATGGATCGACAACTAGAGTCATTGCATGTGTGTTCTTTTCACAAACCACATGTGGATCCACTAGAGTCATTGCATGTGTCTTCTTATCATGAACCATAACTAGAGTCATTGCATGTGTGTTATTCTCATAAACCACATATGGAACCACTAGAGTTCAATGCATGTTAGTTCTTTTCATAAACCACATGGATCCGCAAGTAGAGTCATTGCATGTGTGTTCTTTTCACAAACCACATATGGAGCCACTAGAGTCATTGCATGTGTGTTCTTATCATGAACCATAACTAGAGTCATTGCATGTGTGTTCTTTTCATAAACCACATACGGAACCACCAGAGTCATTGCATGTGTGTTATTTTTATGAACCACATGGATGCACTAATGTCATTGCATGTGTGTTCTTTTCATGAACCACAACTAGAGTCATTGCATGTTTGTTCTTTTCAAAAACCACATATGGATCCACCAGAGTCATTGCATGTCTTTTATTTTCATAAACCACATGGATACACCAGTAACATTGAATTTGTGTTCTTTTCACAAACCACATATGGATCCCCTAGTGTCATTGCATGTGTGTTCTTTTCATTAACCACATATGGATCTCCTAGTGTCATTGCATGTGTGTTCTTTTCATTAACCATAACTAGAGTCATTGCATGTCTGTTCTTTTCATAAACCACATATGGATCCACCTGAGTCATTGCATGTGTGTTCTTTCAATAAAACACATATGGATCCACCAGAGTCATTGCATGTGTGTTATTTTCATGAACCACATGGATCCACCAGTGTCATTGCATGTGTGTTCTTTTCATGAACGACATCAAGAGTAATTGCATGTGTGTTATTCTCATAAACCACACATGGATCCACCAGAGTTCATTGCTTGTCTGTTCTTTTCATAAACCACATGGATCCACCAGAGTCATTGCATGTGTGTTGTGTTTTTTTTCACAAACCACATATGGATCCACTATAGTCATTACATGTCTGTTCTTTTCATAAAACACATTGATCCACTAGTGTCATTGAATGTTTGTTCTTTTGACAAACCACATATGGATCCACCCGTGTCATTGCATGTGTATTATTTTCATAAACCACATATGGATCCCCTAGTGTCATCGCATGTGTGTTCTTTTCAATAACCAGAACTAGAGTCATTGTGTGTCCGTTCTTTTCATAAGCCACATGGATCCACCAGTGTCATTGCATGTGTGTTGTTTTCATAAACCACAGATATATCCACTAGTGTCATTGAATGTATATTCTTTTCATGAACCACAACTACAGTCATTGCATGTGGGTTATTCTCATAAACCACACATGGAACCACTAGAGTTCAATGCATGTCTGTTCTTTTCATAAACCACATGGATCCACAAGCAGAGTCATTGCATGTGTGTTCTTTTCACAAACCACATATGGATCCACTAGAGTCATTGCATGTGTGTTCTTATCACGAACCACAACTAGAGTCATTGCATGTATGTTCTTTTCATAAACCACATATGGATCCACCAGAGTCATTACAAGTGTGTTATTTTCATGAACCACATGGATCCACCAGTGTCATTGCATGTGTGTTATTTTCATGAACCACAACTAGAGTCATTGCATGTGTGTTATTTTCACAAACCACATATGGATCCACCAAAGTCATTGCATGTCTGTTCTTTTCATAAACCACATGGATCTACTAGTTTTATTGCATGTGTGTTCTTTTCACAAACCACATATGAATCCACCGATCTCATTGCATGTGTGTTCTTTTCATTAACCACATATGGATCCCCTGGTGTCATTTCATGTGTGTTCTTTTCATTAACCACAACTAGAGTCCTTAAATGTGTGTTATTTTCATAAACCACATATGGATCCCACCAGTGTCATTGAATGTGTGTTCTTTTTGCAAACCACATATGGATCCACTAGTGTCATTGCATGAGTGTTATTTATATAAACGACATATGGATCATCCAGAGTCATTGCATTTGTGTTATTTTCATGAACCACATGGATCCACCAGTGTCATTGCATGTGTGTTCTTTGCATGAACCACAATTAGAGTGATAGCATGTGTGTTATTCCCATAAACAACATATGGATCCACTAGAGTTCATTGCATGTCTGTTCTTTTCATAAACCACATGGATCCACAACTAGAGTCATTGCATGTGTGTTCTTTTGACAAACCACATATGGATCCACTAGAGTCATTGCATGTGTGTTCTTATCCTGAACCACAACTAGAGTCATTGCATGTTGTGTCCTTTTCATAAACCACATATGGATCCACCAGAGTCATTGCATGTGTGTTATTTTCATGAACCACATGGATCCACTAGTGTCATTGCATGTGTGTTCTTTTCATGAACCACAACTAGAGTCATTGCATGTTTGTTCTTTTCAAAAACCACATATGGATCCACCAGAGTCATTGCATGTCTTTTCTTTTCATAAACCACATGGATACACCAGTAACATTGAATTTGTGTTCTTTTCACAAACCACATATGGATCCACTAGTGTCATTGCATGTGTGTTCTTTTCATTAACCACATATGGATCTCCTAGTGTCATTGCATGTGTGTTCTTTTCATTAACCATAACTAGAGTCATTGCATGTCTGTTCTTTTCATAAACCACATATGGATCCACCTGAGTCATTGCATGTGTGTTCTTTCAATAAAACACATATGGATCCACCAGAGTCATTGCATGTGTGTTATTTTCATGAACCACATGGATCCACCAGTGTCATTGCATGTGTGTTCTTTTCATGAACGACATCAAGAGTAATTGCATGTGTGTTATTCTCATAAACCACACATGGATCCACCAGAGTTCATTGCTTGTCTGTTCTTTTCATAAACCACATGGATCCACCAGAGTCATTGCATGTGTGTTGTGTTTTTTTACAAACCACATATGGATCCACTATAGTCATTACATGTCTGTTCTTTTCATAAACCACATTGATCCACTAGTGTCATTGAATGTTTGTTCTTTTGACAAACCACATATGGATCCACCAGTGTCATTGCATGTGTATTATTTTCATAAACCACATATGGATCCCCTAGTGTCATCGCATGTGTGTTCTTTTCATTAACCAGAACTAGAGTCATTGTGTGTCCGTTCTGTTCATAAGCCACATGGATCCACCAGTGTCATTGCATGTATGTTGTTTTCATAAACCACAGATAGATCCACTAGTGTCATTGAATGTATATTCTTTTCATGAACCACAACTACAGTCATTGCATGTGTGTTATTCTCATAAACCACACATGGAACCACTAGAGTTCAATGCATGTCTGTTCTTTTCATAAACCACATGGATCCACAAGCAGAGTCATTGCATGTGTGTTCTTTTCACAAACCACATGGATCCACTAGAGTCATTGCATGTGTGTTCTTATCACGAACCACAACTAGAGTCATTGCATGTATGTTCTTTTCATAAACAATATATGGATCCACCAGAGTCATTACAAGTGTGTTATTTTCATGAACCACATGGATCCACCAGTGTCATTGCATGTGTGTTATTTTCATGAACCACAACTAGAGTCATTGCATGTGTGTTCTTTTCACAAACCACATATGGATCCACCAGAGTCATTGCATGTCTGTTCTTTTCATAAACCACATGGATCCACTATTGTCATTGCATCTGTGTTCTTTTCACAAAGCACATACGAATCCACCTGTGTCATTGCATGTGTGTTCTTTTCATTAACCACATATGGATCCCCTAGTGTCATTTCGTATGTGTTCTTTTCATTAACCACAACTAGAGTCATTAAATGTGTGTTCTTTTCACAAACCACATATGGATTCACTAGTGTCATTGAATGTGTGTTCTTTTCACAAATCACATATGGATCCACTAGTGTCATTCCATGTGTGTTATTTATATAAACCACATATGGATCCACCAGAGTTATTGCATGTGTGTTATTTTCATGAACCACATGCATCCACCAGTGTCATTGCACGTGTGTTCTTTTCATGAACCACAACTAGAGTCATAGCATGTGTGTTATTCTGATAAACCACATATGGATCTAGTAGAGTTCATTGCATGTGTGTTCTTTTCATAAACCACATGGATCGACAACTAGAGTCATTGCATGTGTGTTCTTTTCACAAACCACATATGAATCCGCCCGTGTCATTGAATGTGTGTTCTTTTCATTAACCACATATGGATCCCCTAGTATCATTTCATGTGTGTTCTTTTCATTAACCACAACTAGAGTCATTAAATGTGTGTTCTTTTCACAAACCACATATGGATTCACCAGTGTCATTGAATGTGTGTTCTTTTCACAAACCACATATGGATCCACTAGTGTCATTGCATGTGTGTTATTTATATAAACCACATATGGATCCACTAGAGTCATTGCATGTATGGTTTTTTCATGATCCACATGGATCCACCAGTGTCATTGCATGTGTGTTCTTTTCATGAACCACAACTAGAGTCATTGCATGTTTGTTCTTTTACAAAACCACATATGGATCCACCAGAGTCATTGCATGTCTGTTCTTTTCATAAACCACATGGATACACCAGTGGCATTGCATGTGTGTTCTTTTCATGAACCACAACTAGAGTCATTGCATGTGTTTTGTTCACAAACCACATATGCATCCACTAGAGTCACTACATGTCTGTTCTTTTCATACACCACATTGATCCACCAGAGTCATTGAATGTTTATTCTTTTCACAAAACACATATGGATCCACCAGTGTCATTGCATGTGTGTTCTTTTCATAAACCACATATGGATCCCCTAGTGTCATCGCATGTGTGTTATTTTCATTAACCACAGCTAGAATCATTGCATGTCTGTTCTTTTCATAAACCACATGGATCCACCAGTGTCATTGCATGTGTGTACTTTTCATAAACCACATATAGATCCACCAGGGTCATTGCATGTATGTTATTTTCATGAACCACACCTAGAGTCATTGCATGTGTGTTATTCTCATAAACCACATATGGAACCACTAGAGTTCAATGCATGTCTGTTCTTTTCATAAACCACATGGATCCACAAGTAGAGTCATTGCATGTGTGTTCTTTACAAAAACACATATGGATCCACTAGAGTCAGTGCATGTGTTTCTTATAACGAACCACAACTAGAGTCATTGCATGTATGTTCTTTTCATAAACCACATATGGATCCACCCGAGTCATTGCATTTGTGTTATTTTCATGAACCACATGGATCCACCAGTGTCATTGCAGGTGTGTTCTTTTCATGAACCACAACTAGAGTCATTGCATGTGTGTTCTTTTCACAAACCACATATGGATCCACCAAAGTCATTGCATGTCTGTTCTTTTCATAAACCACATGGATCTACTAGTTTTATTGCATGTGTGTTCTTTTCACAAACCACATATGAATCCACCGATCTCATTACATGTGTGTTCTTTTCATTAACCACATATGGATCCCCTGGTGTCATTTCATGTGTGTTCTTTTCATTAACCACAACTAGAGTCCTTAAATGTGTGTTATTTTCATAAACCACATATGGATCCCACCAGTGTCATTGAATGTGTGTTCTTTTCGCAAACCACATATGGATCCACTAGTGTCATTGCATGAGTGTTATTTATATAAACGACATATGGATCATCCAGAGTCATTGCATTTGTGTTATTTTCATGAACCACATGGATCCACCAGTGTCAATGCATGTGTGTTCTTTGCATGAACCACAATTAGAGTCATAGCATGTGTGTTATTCCCATAAACAACATATGGATCCACTAGAGTTCATTGCATGTCTGTTCTTTTCATAAACCACATGGATCCACAACTAGAGTCATTGCATGTGTGTTCTTTTGACAAACCACATATGGATCCACTAGAGTCATTGCATGTGTGTTCTTATCCTGAACCACAACTAGAGTCATTGCATGTTGTGTCCTTTTCATAAACCACATATGGATCCACCAGAGTCATTGCATGTGTGTTATTTTCATGAACCACATGGATCCACTAGTGTCATTGCATGTGTGTTCTTTTCATGAACCACAACTAGAGTCATTGCATGTTTGTTCTTTTCAAAAACCACATATGGATCCACCAGAGTCATTCCATGTCTTTTCTTTTCTTAAACCACATGGATACACCAGTGTCATTGAATGTGTGTTCTTTTCACAAACCACATATGGATCCACTAGTGTCATTGCATGTGTGTTCTTTTCATTAACCACATATGGATCCCCTAGTGTCATTGCATGTGTGTTCTTTTCATTAACCATAACTAGAGTCATTGCATGTATGTTCTTTTGATAAACAACATATGGATTCACCTGAGTCATTGCATGTCTGTTCTTTTCATAAACCACATATGGATCCACCAGAGTAATTGCATGTGTGTTATTTTCATGAACCACATGGATACACCAGTGTCATTGCATGTGTGTTATTTTCATGAACCACAACAAGAGTCATTGCATGTGTGTTATTCTCATAAACCACATATGGATCCACCGGAGTTCATTGCATGTCTGTTCTTTTCATAATACACATGGATCCTCTAGAGTCATTGCATGTGTGTTGTGTGTTTTTTCACAAACCACATATGGATCCACTATAGTCATTGCTTGTCTGTTCTTTTCATAAACCACATTGATCCACCAGTGTCATTGAATGTTTTTTCTTTTCACAAACCACATATGGATCCACCAGTGTCATTGCATGTGTGTTCTTTTCATAAACCACATATGGATCCCCTAGTGTCATCACATGTGTGTTCTTTTCATTAACAACAGCTAGAGTCATTGCGTGTCTATTCTTTTCATAAACCACATGGATCCACCACTGTCATTGCATGTGTGTTATTTTCATAAACCACATATAGATCCACTAGTGTCATTGCATGTATGTTCTTTTCATGAACCACAACTAGAGTCATTGCATGTGTGTTATTCTCAAAAACCACATATGGAACCACTAGAGTTCAATGCATGTTTGTTCCTTTCGAAAACTACATGGATCCACAAGTAGAGTCATTGCATGTGTGTTATTTTCACAAACCACATATGGATCCACTAGAGTCATTGCATGTGTGTTCTTATCACGAACCACAACTAGAGTCATTGCATGTATGTTCTTTTCATAAACCACATATGGATCCACCAGAGTCATTGCATGTGTGTTATATTCATGAACCACATGGATCCACCAGTGTCATTGCATGTGTGTTCTTTTCATGAACCACAACTAGAGCCATTGCATGTGTGTTCTCTTCACAAACCACATATGGATCTACTAGAGTCATTGCATGTCTGTTCTTTTCAGAAACCACATGGATCCACTAGTGTCATTTCATGTGTTTTTTTCACAAACCACATATGAATCCACCCATGTCATTGCATGTGTGTTCATTTCATTAACCACATATAGATCCCCTAGTGTCATTTCATGTGTGTTCTTTTCATTAACCACAATTACAGTCATTAAATGTGTGTTGTTTTCACAAACCACATATGGATTCACCAGTGTCATTGAATGTGTGTTGTTTTCACAAACCACATATGGATCCACTATTCTCATTGCATGTGTGTTTTTTATATAAACCACATATGGATCCACCAGAGTCAATGCATGTGTGTTATTTTCATGAACCACATGGATCCACCAGTGTCATTGCATGCGTGTTCTTTTCATGAACCACAACTAGAGTCATAGCATGTGTGTTATTCTCATAAACCACATATGGATCCACTAGAGTTCATTTCATGTCTGTTCTTTTCATAAACTACATGGATCCACAACTAGAGTCATTGCATGTGTGTTCTTTTCACAAACCACATATGGATCCACTAGAATCATTGCATGTGTGTTCTTATCATGAACCACAACTAGAGTCATTGCATGTGTGTTCTTTTCATAAACCAGATATGGATCCACCCGAGTCATTGCATGTGTATTATTTTCATGAACCACATGGATCCACCAGTGTCATTGCATGTGTGTTCTTTTCATGAACCACAACTAGAGTCATTGCAAGTTTGTTATTTTCAAAAACCACATATGGATCCACCAGAGTCATTGCATGTCTGTTCTTTTCATAAACCACATGGATCAACCAGTGTCATTGAATGTTTGTTCTTTTCACAAACCACATATAGATCCACTAGTGTCATTGCATGTGTGTTCTTTTCATAAACCACATATGGATCCCCTAGTGTCATTTCATGTGTGTTCTTTTCATTAACCATAACAAGAGTCATTCCATGTCTGTTCTTTTCATAAACCACTATGGGTCCACTAGAGTCATTGCATGCCTGTTCTTTTCATAAAACACATATGGATCCACCAGAGTCATTGAATGTGTGTTATTTTCATGAACCACAACTAGGTTCATTGAATGTGTGTTATTCTCATAAACCACATATGGAACCACTAGAGTTCAATGCATGTCTGTTCTTTTCATAAACCACATGGATCCACAAGTAGAGTCCTTGCATGTCTTTTTTTTCACAAACCACATATGGATCCACTAGAGTCATTGCATGTGTGTTCTTATCACGAACCACAACTAGAGTCATTGCATGTATGTTGTTTTCATAAACCACATATGGATTCACTAGAGTCATTGCATGTGTGTTATTTTCATGAACCACATGGATACACCAGTGTCATTACATGTGTCTTATTTTCATAAACCACATATGGATCCACCAGTGTCATTGCATGTGTGTTCTTTTCATAAACCACATATGCATCCACCAGAGTCATTGCATGTGTGTTCTTTTCATGAACCAGATGGATCCACCAGTGGCATTGCATGTGTGTTATTTTCATGAACCACAACTAGAGTCATTGCATGTGTTTTTTTCACAAACCACATATGGATCCACTAGAGTCATTACATGTCTGTTCTTTACATAAACCACATTGATCCACTAGTGTCATTGAATGTTTGTTCTTTTTACAAACCCCGTATGGATCCACCAGTGTCATTGCATGTGTGTTATTTTCAAAAACCACATATGGATCCCCTAGTGTCATCACATGTGTGTTCTTTTCATTAACCACAGCTACAATCATTGCGTGTCTGTTCTTTGCATAAACCACATGGATCCACCAGTGTTATTGTATGTGTGTTCTTTTCATAAACCCCATATAGATCCACCAGGGTCATTGCATGTATGTTCTTTTCATGAACCACACCTAGAGTCATTGCATGTGTGTTATTCTCATAAACCACATATGGAACCACTAGAGTTCATTGCATGTCTGTTCTTTTCATAAACCACATGAATCTACAACTAGAGTCATTGCATGTGTGTTCTTTTCACAAACCATATATGGATCCACTAGAGTCAGTGCATGTGTGTTCTTATCACGAACCACAACTAGAGTCATTGCATGTATGTTCTTTTCATGAAGCACATATGGATCCACCAGAGTCATTGCATGTGTGTTATTTTCATGAACCACATGGATCCACCAGTGTCATTGCATGTGTGTTATTTTCATGAACCACAACTAGAGTCATTGCATGTGTGTTTTTTTCACAATCCACATATGGATCTACCAGAGGCATTGCATGTCTATTCTTTTCATAAACCACATGGATCCACTAGTATCATTGCATGCGTGTTCTTTTCATAAACCACATGGATCCATGATACGTTGCTAACGTATCCATAATTTTTGATGTTCCATGCTTGGTTTTATCTACTTTCTTATGTTTTGTCCACACTTTGGAGTACTTTTCATCTGATTTCTTGGACTAAGCTATTAACAAGAGCCACAGTGCCAGCTGCCTGTTTTCTGCTGTTTTTGGTTCCACGAAAGTCAGAAAATGAATATTCTCGGAATTGGACGGGACAAAAGCCAAAGTCAGTTTTTCACCGAGGGACACTAGGAGCCAGAATACGAGACGGAGAGGGGTTGGGGCCTGGCCACACCACCTGGCCGCGTGGTCAGGCCTGGACCGCGCCAGGGGGTGGTCTAGCCGCCCCAGGCACCCCTTGGCCTCTCCTTTCGCCTATATATTGCCTCCAATACAGAAACCCTAAGTACCCGATCAAAATTCCACGAAAGAGTCTATAGCCGCTGTCATCTCCATACCTAGATCGGGAGGGATCTGAAGCTCTTCATGGCACCTCGCCGGAGAGGGGAATTCACCCTAGAGGCCTTCTTCATCATCATGCAAGCCTCCGGTGTGATGCGTGAGTAGTTCATCTCTAGACTATGGGTCCATGTAGTAGCTAGATGGCTGGTTCTCCTCCTTTGTGCTATCATGTTTAGATCTTGTGAGCTCCGTTCATGATCAAGATCATCTATTTGTAATTCCTACATGTTGTGTTTTTTGGGATCCGATGGATATTGAGATGCTATTTCAGATTGATTGTTGATTCTATCATGTCTTTGTTATTTGTGATCTTGCATGCTTTCCGTTGTTAGTAGCTATCTTGGCAAAGTAGATGCTAGCAACTCCAAGAGTTAGTATTTATGCTCGATAGTGGGTTCATGCCTCTAGTAATCTGGGGAAGTGACAGAAATCTCTAAGGTACTAGATGTGATGTTGCTACTAGGGAGAAAACAACAATCATTTGTTCGTAGAACAATCGTATTGTTTACTTTACACGCAATGCGTAATGCAATTATCCGTTGCTTGCAACTTAATACTAGAGAGGGTTCGAATGATAACCTGAAGGTGGATTATTAGTCATAGATGCAGTTGGATTACGGTCTATGTATAATGTTGTAATGCCCAATCAAGTCTCAAAGGAGTCAAGATGAGTAGTATTTGCTTGTATGCTTTCTCGATGTTTGTCAATTTCCCCGCTGTAATTTGTTCACCCAATATGTCATCTATCTTAAGGAGAGCCATCACTAGTGAACTATGGACCCCGGTCCTTTCTTTTACCATCAATCTACAATGAACTATTTACTTCTTTGTGTTTACTTTCTGCAAACTATTACTTTCTTCCACTCGATATGTTTAATCCTTTGTTTTAGCAAAAACGGTGAGATTTACAACCTCATCGTAAGTTGGGGACAGAGTTCTATGGTTGTGTTGTGCAGGTCTCCACGTTGCTGCTGACGCCGGTAGTGCGCCCTGCCAAAGTCTAGCTAGCATCACCTTTGAGGTGTTTCCTTGCTCCTACTGGATTGATAACCTTGGTTTCATAACTGAGGGAAACTGATTATTATGCTCATCATACCTTCCTCTTGGGGTTCCCTAACGAGCTCGTTAGTACACGAGTCAGCAAGTGATTTTTTGGCACCGTTGCCGGGGAGTCAAGGACATCTTCACAAGGGGAGTCCCTCATAACCAATCTCTTTACTTTGTTGTTTTTGTTTTGCTTAGTTTACCTTTTGCTTTGTTTGCTTGTTTATTTATCAAAAATACAAAAAATGACTACTCTTGAAAATACTAAGTTGTGTGACTTCACTAGCACCAACAACAATGATTTTATGATCACATCCATTGCTCCACCTGTTCCTGAAGCTACTTTCTTTGAGATAAAACCTGCTTTACTCAATCTTGTTATGAGAGAACAATTTTCTGGTATTGGTAATGATGATGCTGCAGCCCATCTAAATAACTTTGTTGAACTTTGTGAGATGCAAAAGCATAGGGATATAGATGGAGATATTATTAAGCTTAAATTGTTTCCTTTCTCTTTGAGAGGAAAAGCTAAAGAATGGTTGAATTCCTTAACTAGGAATAGTATTGATTCTTGGACTAAATGCAAAGATGCTTTCATTGGAAAATACTATCCTCCTGCTAAGATTATATCTATGAGAAGTGAAATAATGAATTTAAACAATCTGATAATGAACATGTTGCTCAAGCTTTGGAAAGAATGAAATCTTTGGTAAAGAATTGTCCCACTCATGGACTGACTGCTTGGATGATTATCCAAACCTTTTATGCAGGATTGAACTATTCTTCAAGAAATCTATTGGATTCTGCTGCTGGAGGTACCTTTATGACCATTACTTTGGGTGCTGCAACAAAGCTTCTAGATAATATGATGGTTAACTATTCTGAATGGCATACTAAGAGAGCTCCACAAGGTAAGAAGGTAAATTCTGTAGAAGAAACCTCCTCCTTGAGTGATAAAATTGATGTTATTATGTCTATGCTTGTTAATGGGAAAGCCCATATTGATGCAAATAATGTTCCTTTAGCCTCTTTGGTTGCTCAAGAAGAGCAAGTTGATGTGAACTTTATAAGGAATAATAATTTTGGCAATAACGCTTATGGTAATAACAATTATAGGCCCTACCCTCCTAATAATACTTATGGTTATAATGGTAAACCTGGATTACCTATTGAAGGAAGAATTTTAGAAGTTGAAAGATCCACTAAGAACTTCATGCAAATGCAATATGAGCAAAACAAATTATTTACTAAAACTATGGAGGAACAATCTACCATTTTGAAGAATATTAGCCATCAACTCGAGAGTTTGAATAGGGAAATTCCTAGTTTGCAATTGAAACTTTCTAATGCTGAAAGAAATATATCATCTTTGTCTGAAGCACAATCCTCTTTGATTAATAAAATGGCTGCTAAACCTGAAACTAATGATAATCCCTTTACTGCCACTAATGCCATACACGTTAGACTTGATGAAAATGTTAGACTATTAGCTAAATTGCATGCTAAGTGGGAAAGAGAAGATGAAATTGCTAGAAACATTAGTGTTTCTACTATCACTACCACTAGTGTTGAGGCTAGTAATAGCTCTACTACCTTAGATGATAATTATGATTTTGATCTTGATGGTTGCAATATTTCTGAAGTTATTAAGTTCCTACAAAAGCTTGCTAAAAGTCCTAATGCTAGTGCTATGAATATGGCCTTTACAAAACACATTACTGATGCTCTCATAAAGATTAAAGAAGAAAAGATGAAACATAAAGCTTCTATTCCTATAAAACAAGAAGATTGTTGGGAACCCATCATCAATATGAAAGTGAATGATTTCGATTTTAAAGCTTTATGTGATCTTGATAGTAGTGTTTCCATTATGCCTAGAAAGATTTATGATATGCTTGATTTGCCACCACTTGACGATTGTTATTTGAATGTCCCACTTGATGATAATGCTAAAAAGAAACTCATGGGGAGTATTAATGATGTTCTTATTATGGTTAACAATGCCTATACCCCCGTTGATTTCTATGTTTTGGATGTTGAATGCAATTCTTCTTGTACTATTACTTTGGGAAGACCTTTTCTTAGAAATGTTGGTGCCATTATTGATATGAAAGAAGGCACCATTAAATATCAACTCCCACTCAAGAAAAGTATAGAACACTTCCCTAAGAAGAGAGAGAAGATTTCTTTTGCCTCTCCTATGAAAACAAAATTTGCTCTTAATGCTTCTTCATTTGAGAACACTTGATTCTTTTTCTTGCTTCTTATGCCTAACTTAAAGGCGTTAAAGAAAAGTACTTATTGGGAGATAACCCAAAAGTTTTAGATGAGTCTTGGAAGTTATTACTTCAGTAATAACTGCTCCTTATCCTTTTTATTTGCTTTTTGTGCCAAGAGTAACCTCTAATGAGAGAGAAGTAATGATTGGGAAAGTTGATGTCCCGAAACAGATTTCTGTGCTTCACTGTAATAATTCGTGTAAAATCTCTGTACGTCCTTTTGAGGCGTGAATTTTTGTGCTTCTGACCCAGGTTGTTATCTAACTTTCGTTAGTTCAACACTTTTCGATCTGAGCAATAGAAGGTCTTAGAACAAATTCGTCTTTACCTGCTGGTCTGTTTTGACAGATTTCTGCCTTTATTTGCCTTTGCTTCTTGTTGGTTCCTTTTTGATTTCTTTTGGGGAATTGAGATTTTTAAGGGAAGTGCTACAGTAACTAGTGTTTTAATGGAAGTTTTATTGGTGTTGTAACTGAACCTAAAAGACCTATTATCTTGAGTGCACTAATGTTACTAATAAAGATTGTGTGAAGTTTTGTATGAAGGAAAAATTTCAGTTGTATGGAAGGAATAAGTAATGAGATGAAGGATGGACTAAAGCTCAAGCTTGGGGATGCCACACGTGTCACCCCAAGAAATATCCAAGAAGTACAAGCGTCAAAGCTTGGGGATGCCCAAGGCATCCCCTTCTTCATCAATAAAAATTCCAGGTTCCTTCCAAACACTTCATTTTTATTGTTTCATGCACAGTTGTGTTGTTCTTGGAGCATCTTGTTTTTCGTTTTTTTGTTTTGGTTTTCGTTTGCTTGGTTTTCTTAGTTTGCTGAATAAATTGGTTGGACCCCCTCTTTCATACATTGGTTTTCAAATAGTTTGGTTTGGATTGGAAAAAAGTAGGAAAGTTCATGCTTAAGTGGTAAAGAGAGCTTGTTTTTGACTGTGGCCCATGCTTTGTCATGCCATGCTTGATATTGTTTTGGCTTTATGCTTAGTATTCTTTGTTGTAGCATGACTTGTTATAAACAATTGAGATTGCTTAATGTTCCTTGAAAGAATCATGCGTTGTTTTAGCATATTAAAGCATAGTATTGTGGTATTCTCCTTTGATGCTTTATTTGGGTTGACTTGACACATGCTCACACCATGTTATGACTATCCCAAGTCACCATAGCCTTTATGATCCTTTAGTTTTCAACTTTTAGTATCACTTTATGCTTTGATCAATGATGTTTTGTCGCTCTGCATGATTATGGCCATTATTGCTCTCTTAGTTGGTCGCTCCCAGTCTTTTGCTAGCCTCTGTAACCAAGTATGAGTTCCACTCATGCATCCAACTCCTAAAACCAAATTATTCCAAAGAGTCCACCATACCTACCTACTAGCATATGCTATTCTAAGTATATTCATGTTTTTGTCTACCTTCCGAATTAAACTTGTTATGAGAAAACTAGTGATTAAAGCTCTCACGAACTTGATGGCATACTTTACTTTCTTGCACTTAATAAACTTGAACCATTGCATCCATCTTTGTTGCGTATATGCTTGTGCTTTATAAGTTGAAGTTAGCAGAACCATGTATCATGGGGAACGCTTTCAACATTACACCTGTACTTTGTACCCCGTTGATATCATGTTCTTTTGCTTATGGATCCCGGCGGTGTGAATAGAAGGGGAACTTGTAAGATCATGGAGTTTGTATTTGTGTTAGAGAAACGCCTGGGCCGCTAGATTAAGCCATGCCTAATCATGGTGGAAACTTGCAGCATAACCATAATGAGCACTCTATGAAGCATCCTCAATAAAAACCTATGCAAATAGCAAATAAAAAGATCGCTCAGATGCTCATTGTCTGCTTGCCTTGTCATATTGATTATGGGATAGCTCCTATATCATGTGCAAGGGGTACCCCGTTGGTGGTTCTCTATGATACATATGTACTTATAATGACAAGATCTTACTTGTGACTAAAGTTGAGTAGCATGAGGTTCGGTCTTCGTAAGTAAGGGGCATGCGATTTCAGCTTATAACTTGTCAAGCATATCCTCTTAGTTGTGTCACTTTAACCTTAATCACCTTCAAGATGCATATGATAGGGGCAATGAGAGCTGAAAGCTAATAAGTACCATAATTTTTGGAAGCTCTTTATGAGACTTGAATCCCTACTTCCTTCTATGAAGGCCTTTCTTTTACTTTTATGTGTAGTCTCCACCTTCTATCTTTATCCACCTACTTTGAGAGCATAGTGGCCATTCTTAGTTTTATGTGCATTGTCCCAAGACTTGTTGATTGATGCATAGCTTTGATATTGCTTGTTTTAAACTATTTGTATATAGTCACTCTTATGAACTTTGAAGGTGTCCTATGCATTTATGTTTGCTACTCTATGAGGGACAAGCTGAATGCCACAATGCTATGTTTTCTCTATGTGAAACAAACAAACGTCTTGCAAAGCATTGTTATTCATGAATCTTTTGTTTGTGCCTTTTCATGTTGCAACATAGTTGCTTTGTTTTATTGTTAGAACTCTGTCTTTCATGTTATGATTGAAGTACTATGATCCCAGCTATCAATGTTTTACAAATACTTTGATCAAGTTTATGATGGTGCATGTCACCTCAAAAAATATTCTTTCTTTTTATCACTTACCTACTCGAGGACGAGCAGGAGTTAAGCTTGGGGATGTTGATACGTTGCTAACGTATCCATAATTTTTGATGTTCCATGCTTGGTTTTATCTACTTTCTTATGTTTTGTCCACACTTTGGAGTAATTTTCATATGATTTCTTGGACTAACCTATTAACAAGAGCCACAGTATCATCTGCCTATTTTCTGCTGTTTTTGGTTCCAGGAAAGTCAGAAAATGAATATTCTCGGAATTGGACGGGACAAAAGCCAAAGTCAGTTTTTCACCGAGGGACACCAGGCGCCAGAATACGAGACGGAGAGGGGCTGGGGCCTGGCCACACCACCTGGCAACGCGGCCAGGCCTGGCCCGTGTCAGGGGGTGATCTGGCCGCCCTAGGCACCCCCTCAGCCTCTCCTTTCCCCTATATATTGCCTCCGATACAGAAACCCTAAGTACCTGATCAAAATTCCACGAAAGAGTCTGTAGCCGCCGTCATCTCCATCCCTAGATCGGGAGGGATCTGAAGCTCTTCCCAGCACCCTGCCGGAGAGGGGAATTCACCCTAGAGGCCTTCTTCATCATCATGCAAGCCTTCGGTGTGATGCGTGAGTAGTTCATCTCTGGACTACGGGTCCATGTAGTAGCTAGATGGCTGGTTCTCCTCCTTTGTGCTATCATGTTTAGATCTTGTGAGTTCCGTTCATGATCAAGATCATCTTTTTGTAATTCCTACATGTTGTGTTTGCGGGGATCTGATGGATATTGAGATGCTATTCAGATTGATTATTGATTCTATCATGTCTTTGTTATTTGTGATCTTGCATGCTTTCCATTGTTAGTAGCTATCTTGGCCAAGTAGATGCTAGCAACTCCAAGAGTTAGTATTTATGCTCGATAGTGGGTTCATGCCTCTAGTAATCTGGGGAAGTGACAGAAATCTCTAAGGTACTAGACGTGCTGTTGCTACTAGGGAGAAAACAACAATCCTTTGTTCATAGAAAAATCATATTGTTTACTTTACACGCAATGCGTAATGCAATTATCCGTTGCTTGCAACTTAATACTAGAGGGGGTTCGGATGATAACCTGAAGGTGGATTATTAGTCATAGATGTAGTTGGATTACGGTTTATGTATAGTGTTGTAATGCCAATCAAGCTCAAAGGAGTCAAGATGAGTAGTATTTGCTTGTATGCTTTCTCGATGTTTGTCAATTGCCCCGCTACAATTTGTTCACCCAACATGTCATCTATCTTAAGGAGAGCCACCACTAGTGAACTATGGACCCCGGGCCTTTCTTTTACCATCAATCTACAATCAACTATTTACTGCTTTGTGTTTACTTTCTGCAAACTATTACTTTCTTCCACTCGATACGCTTAATCCTTTGTTTTCAGCAAAACTGGTGACATTGACAACCTCATCGTAAGTTGGGGACAGAGTTCTATGGTTGTGTTGTGCAGGTCTCAATGTTGATGCTGACACCGGTAGTGCGCCCTGCCAAAGTCTAGCTAGCAACACCTTTGAGGTGTTTCCTTGCTCCTACTGGATTGATAACCTTGGTTTCACAACTGAGGGAAACTTACTGTTGTGCTCATCATACCTTCATCTTGGGGTTCCCCAACGAGCTTGTTAGTACACGAGTCAGCAATCCACTAGAGTAATTGCATGTGTGTTCTTTTCGCAAACCACATATGGATCCACTAGAGTTCATTGCATGTGTGTTCTTTTCATAAACCACATATGGATCCACCATAGTCATTGCATGTGTGTTCTTTTCATGAACCACATGGATCCACCATTGGCATTGCATGTGCAACTAGAGTCATTGCATGTGTGTGTTTGGCATAAACCACATATGGATCCACCAGAGTCATTTCATGTCTGTTCTCTTCATAAACCACATTGATCCACCAATGTCATTGAATGTTTGTTCTTTTCACAAACCACATATGGATCCACCAGTGTCATTGCATGTCTGTCTTTTCATAAACCACATATGGATCCCCTAGTGTCATCGCATGTGTGTTCTTTTCATTAACCACAACTAGAGTCATTGCGTGTCTGTTCTTTCTATAAACCACATGGATCCACCAGTGTCATTGCATGTGTGTTCTTTTCATAAACCACATATGGATCCCCTAGTGTGGTTGCATGTCTGTTCTTTTCATTAACCACAGCTAGAATCATTGAATGTGTGTTCTTTTCACAAACCACATATGTATCCACCAGTGTCATTGCATGTGTGTTCTTTTCATAAACCATATATGGATCCACTAGAGTCATTGCATGTATGTTATTTTCTTAAACCACATATAGATCCACCAGTGTCATTGCATGTATGATATTTTGATGGACCACAACTAGAGTCATTGCATGTGTGTTATTCTCATAAACCACATATGGAACCACTAGAGTTCAATGCATGTCTGTTCTTTTCATAAACCACATGGATCCACAAGTAGATTCATTACATGTGTGTTCTTTTCACAACCCACATATGGATCCATTGGAGTCATTACATCTGTGTTCTTATCACGAACCACAACTAGAGTCATTGCATGTATGCTCTTTTCATAAACCATATATGGATCCACCAGAGTCATTGCATGTGTGTTATTTTCATGAACCACATGGATCCACTAGTGTCATTGCATGTGTGTTCTTTTCATGAACCACAGCTAGAGTCATTGCATGTGTGTTCTTTTCACAAACAACATATGGATCCACCAGAGTCATTGCATGTATGTTCTTTTCATAAACCACATGGATCCACTAGTGTCATTGCACGTGTGTTCTTTTCACAAACTACATATGAATCCACCCGTGTCATTGCATGTGTGTTCTTTTCATTAACCACATATGGATCCCCTAGTGTCATTTTATGTGTGTTCTTTTCATTAACCATAACTAGAGTCATTGCATGTCTATTCTTTACATAAACCAAATATGGATCCACCAGAGTCATTGCATATCAGTTCTTTTCATAAAGCACATATGGATCCACCAGTGTCATTGCATGTGTGTTGTTTTCATGAACCACATGGATCCACCAGTGTCATTGCATGTGTGTTCTTTTTATGAACCACAACTAGAGTCATTGCATGTGTGTTATTCTCAGAAACCACATATGGATCCACTAGAGTTCATTGCATGCCTGTTCTTTTCATAAACCACATGGATCCACTAGATTCATTGCATGTGTGTTATTTTCACAAACAACATATGAACCCACTAGAGTTCATTGCATTTGTGTTCTTTTCATAAACAACATATGGATCCACCAGAGTCATTGCATGTGTGGTCTTTTCATGAACCACATGGATCCACCACTGTCATTGCCTATATGTTCTTTTCATGAACCACAACTAGAGTCATTGCATGTGCGTTATTTTCACAAACCACATATGGATCCACCAGAGTTATTCCATGTATGTTCTTTTCATAAACCACATGGATCCACCAGTGTCATTGAATTTTTGTTGTTTTCACAATCCACATATAGATCCACTAGTGTCATTGCATGTTTGTTCTTTGCATAAACCACATATGGATCCCCTAGTGTCATCGCATGTGTTTTTTTAATTAACCACATTTAGAGTCATTACATGTATGTTATTTTCATAAACCACATGTATCCACCAGCGTCATTCCATGTGTGTTATTTTCATAAACCACATATGGATCCCCTAGTGTCATTCCATGTTTGTTCTTTTCATTAACTACAGCTAGAGTCACTGCATGTGTGTTCTTTTCAAAAACCACATATGGATCCACTAGTGTCATTGCATGTGTGTTCTTTTCATAAAGCATATGGATCCACAAGAGTCATTGCATGTGTGTTATTTTCACGAACCACATGGATCCACTAGTGTCATTGCATGTGTGTTCTATTCATCAACCACATGGATCCACCGGTGTCATTGCATGTGCGTTATTGTCATAAACCACATATGGATCCACTAGAGTTCATTGCATGTCTGTTCTTTTCATAAACCACATGGATCCACAACGACAGTCATTGCATGTGTGTTCTTTGCACAAACCAAATATGGCTCCACTAGAGTCATTGTATGTGTGTTCTTATCATGAACCATAACTAGAGTCATTGCATGTCTGTTCTTTTCATATACCACATAGGATCCACTAGAGTCATTGCATGTGTATTCTTTTTATGAACCACATGGATCCACCAATGCCATTGCATGCATGTTCTTTTCATGAACCACAACTAGAGTCATTGCACGTGTGTTCTTTTCAAAAACCACATATGGATCCACCAGAGTCATTGCATGTCTGTTGTTTTCATAAACCACATGGATCCACCAGTGTCATTGCATGTCTGTTCTTTTCACGAATCACATATGGATCCACCAGCGTCATTGCATGTGTGTTCTTTTCATTAACCACATATGGATCCCCTAGTGTCATTGCATGTGTGTTCTTTTCATTAACCACAACTAGAGTCATTGCATGTCTGTTCTTTTCATAAACTACATATGGATCCACTAGAGTCATTATATGTCTGTTCTTTTCATATACCACATATGGATCCACCAGACTCATTGCATGTGTGTTATTTTCATGAACCACATGGATCCACCAGTGTCATTGCATGTGTGTTCTTTTCATGAACCACAACTAGAGTCATTGCATGTGTGTTATTCTCATAAACCACATATGGATCCACTAGAGTTCATTACATGCCTATTCTTTTCATAAACCATATCGATCCACTAGAGTCATTGCATATGTGTTCTTTTCACAAACCACATATGGATCCACTAGAGTTCATTGCATGTGTGTTATTTTCACAAACCACATATTGGTCCACTAGAGTTCATTGCGTGTATGTACTTTTTCATAAACCACATATGGATCCACCAGAGTCATTGCATGTGTGTTCTTTTCATGGACCACATGGATCCACTAGTGTCATTGCATGTATGTTCTTTTCATGAACCACAACTAGAGTCATTGCATGTGTGTTATTTTCACAAACCACATATGGATCCACCAGAGTCATTGCATGTCTATTATTTTCATAAACCACATGGATCCACCAGTGTCATTGAATGTTTGTTGTTTTCACAAACCACATATGGATCCACCAGTGTCATTATATGTGTGTTCTTTTCATAAACCACAGATGGATCCCCTAGTGTCATCGCATGTGTGTTCTTTTCATTAACCACATCTAGAGATATTGCATGTCTGTTCTTTTCATAAACCACATGGATCCAATCCACCAGTGTCATTACATGTGTGTTCTTTTCAT
Source organism: Avena insularis (assembly GCA_023614405.1). Taxonomy (NCBI): domain Eukaryota; kingdom Viridiplantae; phylum Streptophyta; class Magnoliopsida; order Poales; family Poaceae; genus Avena; species Avena insularis. The sequence goes on along the minus strand of CM042690.1, from coordinate 254,476,876 downwards.
AAACCACATATGGATCCCCTGGTGTGATTTCCTGTTTGTTCTTTTCATTTACCATAGCTAGAGTCATTGCATGTGTGTTGTTTTCACAAACCACATATGGATCCACCATTGTCATTGTGATACGTCCATTTTGCATCACTATTCTATGTCATAATTCACTGTTATTCATTGATATATTTAATATTGAGAGGTGATACTTATGTTATTTTGCATGGTTGATGACTTTTGGAGCATGGACCGCGGCAGTCAGGATTCTAATGGAAAAGGTGCTATTTGGAGGCAAAATTCGCGAAGATCAGAAAATCCGGGAAAGTATACAGAAAATCCTATTTTTCCAGAAGACGAAGGAAGCCAGAAGGGGGCTGCAGATGGGCCATGATACATTGCAAATGTATCTATAATTTTTGATGTTCCATGCTTGGTTTTATCCACTTTCTTGTGTTTTGTTCCAACTTTGGAGTACTTTTATTACGATTTCTTGGACTAACCTATTAACAAGAGCCACAGTGCCAGCTGCCTGTTTTCTGCTGTTTTTGGTTCCAGGAAAGTCAGAAAATGAATATTCTCGGAATTGGACGGGATAAAAGCCAAAGTGCCTATTTTTCCGGAAGGGATCAAGTGCCAGAATACGAGACGGAGAAGGGCTGGGGGCCGGCCACACCACCTGGCCGCGCGGTCAGGCCTGGCCTGCGCCAGGGGGTGGTCTGGCCGACCCCAGCACCCCTCGGCCTCTCCTTCCGCCTATAAGTTACCCTCGGGATGAAACCCTAAGTACCCGATCAAAAATCCACGAAAGAGTCTATAGCCGTCGTCATCTCCATCCCTAGATCGGGAGGGATCTGAAGCTCTTCCCGGCACCCTGCCGGAGAGGGGAATTCACCCTGGAGGCCTTCTTCATCACCATGCAAGCCTCCGGTGTGATGCGTGAGTAGTTCATCCTTGGACTACGGATCCATGTAGTAGCTAGATGGCTGGTTTCTCCTCCTTTGTGCTTTCATGTTTAGATCTTGTGAGCTCCGTTCATGATCAAGATCATCTATTTGTAATTCATACATGTTGTGTTTGCGGGGATCTGATGGATATTGAGATGCTATTTCAGATTGATTATTGATTCTATCATGTCTTTGTTATTTGAGATCTTGCATGCTTTCCGTTGTTAGTAGCTATCTTGGCCAAGTAGATGATAGCAACTCCAAGAGTTAGTATTTATGCTCGATAGTGGGTTCATGCCTCTGGTAATCTAGGGAAGTGAGAGAAATCTCTAAGGTACTAGATGTGATGTTGCTACTAGGGAGAAAACAATGATCTTTTGTTCATAGAACAATGTAACACCCTCAGAATCGGCCCTATGCAAGTTTTAGCGATTCCCGCCAAACCCGCATAGAAACAATTCAAAGGTGCCCACCAGGCACTTGCGTGCGGGTGGAAAACGAAGTAATATCATTACACAATAGTCCACGATGGAACCCACAGAACAGATATATACAACGACGACTCCATGAGTCAAGAATACAGATATATAGTACAAAGATCCAAATCACCTGGAAAACGATACAGCGTCCGAGTATGGACAAGATGCAAATTGAGCTAAGAGCCCTGAAGAATAACCAATGGCGTCCATAACCCTGCCCGGGCCAAGCCGGAAGGGTAACCCTGCTAACGACGTCGATCTCAAAACCTGCTTAAACAAAAGGGGTGCCGACAAAGGGCAAAGGAAAAAAGAGAGAGCGGTCAGTACTGAGGCCAGTACACGGCGAGGCTAGAATTCGGCGGTCCTCGCCTACATAGGTATGGTGGACTGAAGCGGCAGCGCAACATGCACTAACAACCTATAGAGACTCGATATAACTGGCGGCTATCAGAGAGGGATAAGAAAGACCTATTCGGAACCATCCTGATACTACCACCAAACATACCCATCCTGGTATTTCCCCCTCGAGACCAAACGAGGAAGTCAACCGAGGAACTCACACAGTTGGCAGTTTTATTTATTCAGTTATCGTTGCAGCAATTACTAGTCAGGTATAGATAGTCATCCTGATATAATAAGCAGTGGGCAGTTTTAGTTAACCATTCTGTTGTAGTTGCAACACTTACTAGTCAGATACAATAAGCATGAGATATCCCAAACCCAGCAGTTGTTGGTACTTTTATTTAGCCATTCCGTTGTAGTGAAGCTGAGTACTAGTCATATCGGATACAGGTCAAATTATAACAGTAAACTTTAGTTATAGTTGTCTATGATCGAGAACTGTGCTCCAAGTCGTCCAAAACCGCGGACACGGCTTCTCGAAAAGATTTAACCCTGCAGGGGTGCACCAAAGTATCCACACGCACTTCGACCCTTTTAGCCAGATCAGTTAACATACACCCATCGGTATGTCGGCGGGGCCTAAGTCATGACGTTTCCCAGACCCAAAGCAAGTACATGGAGGCCACCCCACTAAGCTACCATAGCGAAGTTGGCGGCTCCGAACGGACCTGTGGTTTGCGTAAGTGGTCAGTACGACTGGGAACCCGAAAGTGTGACTGGGCTTGTCGATACCGCGAAAACACTCCGCAATCCTAAACAGTACAGGTGCTCCACGCACAATCTTAAATAAAGCAGTAAAGCATGGCATAAGTACAAGATAGTAATAAAGCTCCAAACTACTTTGTGGCCCCCAGTACAGTACTTTGAAATCAGGTACTAAATCGATGGGGGTGCCCACACATCCCACCTGTGGTTAGCGCGCTCGATCTCGGAACAGGTGTCAAGAACTCGGGGTCCTACGGGACACCAGTGAGCGGTTAAAATCCAAATATTGTCTATTACCCACCGGTGCCTCTGCATTTACCTACTTTCAATTTTAGTTATTAAACGGTAATTAAATCCATGATCATCTCCAACATTAAACATGCGGCAATACTCCAACAAGTGTGGTACTTGACGACACGCAACAACACTTGAGCAAGCGACTACGATGCGCAAGTCCAACTATCTACCAATCAACAGGTAATAGGATGTGTCCAAGGCAATATAAGGCTGCAAGGGATATCATGGATACGAAAACTAGAGCATCGCAACACATATGGCAATAGATCAACAGGGGGGAATAAATACTATAAAAGTAAGATAGGTAGAAAGGGGGAGATGCTCGCCTGGGAAACACTGCCGAAGGTTCATCCGAAGATCGGGTCGATACTCGCATCAACTCATCGGCCTAGTCCGTGAAGAAGCAAAGCACTAGAAGAAACACCGGATGGACTATTTAATACTACGGTAGAAAATCGGGCATGATGCATGTATGATGTATGACATGGCAAAGGTGCGATGCATTTAGGCCATATTAACGGAACCGGGGTCCCGGCAAATATTTAAGTGGTTCAAGTTATTTGTCTACCCCGCAAATTAAATGTTGGATTAGCAAGACAAAACATGGCTTCGGTTCGCTATGCCAATTTAAATGGAGTCCGGAATAAGACAAAGATATCCCGCATATAGACTCCATATTTAATTATGAGATGAATTGGCATAATGCCCCCAAACCACAGACAAGTATGCATGCATGAACAATTTATATGCAACGTATTTTATATCTAGCATTTATAAAATAGGGGCTTGGAAGAGGTTCACACATCTGGGTTCGGGAGATCTTGGGGTTCCGGGGTTCGGGGTTCGGTCTCAGGGTTCAGGGTTCGACGGGATCGGTCTTCGAAGGTCGGATACAAGATGAAGAGCTTGGCGTTTCGGGAAGAAGGACTTGGTGTGGCGTCGGGGGCGCATCGGACTCGCCCTGGTCGGTGTTGATCTTGTCGGGCCCGCGTATCAGGTCGGTCTTGGCGTCCGGGATGAAGAACTTGGCGTTCTGCGTCGGTGTCCTTACCGTCCGGGTTCTCGAGCATCGCATCCAGGAAGGAGTACTTGTCGCACATGTGGTCTTCGGGTCCAGGGTCTCAGTCATGGCGTCCCATTGTTGATCTTGTTGATGGTCCAGTAAAAGCCACCGGGTTCGGTCTTGGTTCCATTGTCGATGGCGATCTTGGTGGAACACTTCGAGTGGGGAAGATCTTGAGGTTCCATGGTTCTTCACAAAATCTTCGTAGCAGCAGCTCGGTACACAGCTCGGTACACAGACACGACACGTCGAGGTTGGACTTGGCGATGACACGGTTGCAAATAAAGCCAACCACATGTTGGTCTTCGGGTGCCCACTATGCACATACACACGACGGGGACCTGCAGAACAGCAAACAGAGCAGGGCAGAGGCTCTGCAGGGACCTCGACGACACTGGGACACAGAGGAAGGCGGCACTCGGGGAGGTCGCGGGCGGCCGACGCGCAGGAGGACGAGGTGGCACAGGCGGCCAGAGTAGGGACGTCACGGGAGACGCGCGGGCCGGACCGCAGCGAGGCCGAGGCGGTCGAGGGCATGCGGTCGCGGACGGTGGCGCAGAGAGGAGGTTCAGGAAGAGGACGGCGAGGGCGCTCAGGAGGTGGCCGTCGAGGGAGGCGTCCCTGGCGGCGCCGGAGGCGGGCAACATCGGTGCGGTGGCGGCGAAGCAGCAAGGAGGGACGGGCGAGGACGGAGAGCCCGACGGCAGTGCGGCGTGTTTCGAGATGCCGAGGACGGAGAGCTTCGCTGGCCGGGCGGCGGACGCGAGACCAGGTTGCAGAGGCAGCGGCGACGGAGAGGCGCTGACAGAACGATTTGAGGCGAGGCCGAGGGACGCAGCACCAAGAAGAGGAAGAGGCCGGGGGGAAGGGGGCTCGGCCGCAGGCGAGGACGGGGGAGAGCGCTGGGCGGCGGGGTCAAGGCGGGGGCCACGGCCGGAGACGAGGGAGGCGGGTTTTCCTGCGGTGGCGGCGGTTGTTGAGGGGAAGGCGACGAACGGGGGAGCGGGGGATCCCGACAGGGACGGGCGATGCGGGGTGCGGGGAAGGCCCAGTGGCGTGACGCCGAGAGGAAGGTGGGCGGGGAGCAGACGGGCGAGAGGAGGAGGAGAGGAAGGCGCTGGGCGTCTCAGGAGAGAGAGAGGAGGCGTGTGGTGGGGTCGAGGGAGACCCGAGGTGGGGGGAGGCGTGCCAAAGGGGCTGGCCAGGTGGTGTTGGGGCGTGTGCAGGCGCTGACGCAGGCGGGAAACAGTCGGCGGGGTGGGGCCCAGGCTGGCGGTAGGTGGCGGTGGTTGATTGGGTGGAGAGAGGGCCAGGCTGATGTGGCGCAAAGGGATAGGTTGGGGTGAGGTGGAGGGGGGCTGGGTAGATTAGGTTTGGGTAGATTAGGGATTAGACAGGCTGGTTTTGGGTAATTTTGGGGGTGGCCGGCTAGGTCGGATCGACCCGGTTTGGCTGCCCCCTAAAAATAAAATAAATATTTTATTATTTAAAACGGGGCGTTTGAAATCCATTGGTAGACGAAACAAAATATTCCGGAGACCCGGGTTTTAATTTGAATAAAGACGGGAGTATTTAGAAAACAAAACTAGGCGTTTCGAAAATAGTTTAGACAAAAACCATGCATGATGATGACGATGCTCAAATGCAATGTGGCATGATGATATGAGCATGCAGTCATGATGATGTAATGCACAAAAACCACGCGATTTTCTAGTAGTGGTTTTGCGGGGCGCCACAAACAATCGTATTGTTTACTTTACACGCAGTTCATAAAGCAATAATCTGTTGCTTGTAACTTAATACTGGAGGGGGTTCGGATGATAACCTGAAGGTGGATTATTAGTCATAGATGCAGTTGGATGGCGGTCTATGTATTATGTTGTAATGCCCAATCAAGTCTCAAAGGAGTCAAGATGATTAGTATATGCATGTATTGCTTTCTCGGTGTTTGTCAATTGCCCCGCTGTAATTTGTTCACCCAGCGTGTTTGTTGGGGGGATAACCCCGGGTAGGGTCACTCCGGGGTATAAGGGCCGAGCTAGCCAAGGTTCGGCAAGGTCAAAGCGGATGCTGGCCGATTCACCTCAAGGCAGGCCGGATCACGGAGTAACCCGGACCAGGGAGGTCGCCTAACATTGTCTCATCCGACTCAAGGAGTGAGTCGGAGGCACCTGTCTAGCTTATATGCAGGAACAGGTGTGGCCGGATCAACTGTGATCCGGATCCTCATTTGGCTTCTAGGAGAAGGAAGGAATATCTCTGGTCAAAAAGAAGGCCCGGTGCGTACTGGATGAGCGAGTAAAGCAAGGGTAGGACCACCGGATCGTGGCCGACAAGGGTGACGACGCTCACGTCGGCAAGGCCGCAGAGGCAACGTCGCTAAAGCAAGAGTGACGTGGGAAAAGCACCTGTCGGGTTACTAGTTTAGAGGCGGCATATTCTTAGGAATATGCCTCCACGTATGCCCTAGGCAGGACCGAACCACCCCTATATAAGGGGGTTGGGGTTCGTAAGGGGTTGGTCTTTGGATCTGAGCAAGGTAAATACTTGTGGGTCTTGGGTTCTAGGACTAGAGGATAGGCAAGAGTAAGAGAGCCACTTCTTCCTCCTCTAGTCAAAATAGCTCGAGGAGCACTTGTAGGCTTGGAGACTGAACATCAATACAAAGCTTCTGTGTAGAGAATCACTCTACTATCCCTCCCTGGATTCCCCTAGCGCATATTAGTCCCCACCTTCAGCCTATCCATGGCATCTGCCGTGACACCACCACGACAGTGTTATCTATCTAAGGAGAGCCACCTCTAGTGAACTATGGATCCCGGTCCTTTTTCTTTACATACAATCTATAAACTGTTTCTGCTTTGTGTTTACTTTCTGCAAACTTTTACTTCCTTCCATTCGATACGTTTAATCCTTTGTTTTCCGCAAAACACGGTGAGATTGACAACCTCATCGCAAGTTGGGGACAAAGTTCTGTGGTTGTGTTGTGCAGGTCTCCACGTTGCTACTAGCACCGGTAGTGCGCCCTCCCAAAGCTCAGCTACTAACACCTTTGGGGTGTTTCCTTGCTCCTACTGGTTCGATTAAACCTTGGTTTCATAACTGAGGGAAAACTTGCTGCTGTGCTCATCATACCTTCCTCTTGGGGTTCCCAACGAGCTCTACGTAGATCGTCGAGTGCATCAAGCAATTTTATGGCGTTGTTGCCGGGGAGTCAAGGACATCTTCACAAGGGGAGTCTCTCATAACTAATCTCTTTACTTTGTTGTTTTTGTTTTGCTTAGTTTTCTTTTTGCTTTATTTGCTTGTTTTGTTCTTCAAAAAAACAAAAAAATTAGTTTTGCTAGTTTGCTTTGTTATTTGAAAACCCAAAAAAAATGACTACTCTTGAAAACACTAAGTTGTGTGACTTCACTAGCACCAACAACAATGATTTTATGAGCACACCTATTGCTCCACCTGTGGCTGAAAATACTTTCTTTGAGATAAAACCTGCTTTGCTCAATCTTGTTATGAGAGAACAATTTTCTGAATTGGTAATGAAGATGCTGCTTCCCATCTAAATAACTTTGTTGAACTTTGTGAGATGCAAAAGCATAGGGATATAGATGGTGATATTATTAAGCTGAAATTGTTTCCTTTCTCTTTGAGAGGAAAAGCTAAAGAATGGTTCAATTCCTTAACTAGGAACGATATTGATTCTTGGACTAAATGCAAAGATGCTTTTATTGGAAAATACTATCCTCCTGCTAAGATTATATCCATGAGAAGTGAAATAATGAAGTTTAAACAACTTGATAATGACCATGTTGCTCAAGCTTGGAAAAGAATGAAATCTTTGGTAAATAATTGTCCCACTCATGGACTGACTGATTGGATGATCATCTAAAAAATTTATGCAGGATTGAACTATTCTTCAAGGAACCTATTGGATTCAGCTGCTGGAGGTACCTTTATGACCATCACTTTGGGTGCTGCAACAAAACTATTGGATAATATGATGGTTAATTATTCTGAATGGCATACTGAGAGAGCTCCACAAGGTAAGAAGGTAAATTCTGTCGAGGAAACCTCCTCCTTGAGTAATAAGATCGATATTATTATGTCTATGCTTGTTAATGGGAAAGCCCATATTGATCCAAATAATGTTCCTTTAGCCTCTTTGGTTGCTCAAGAAGAGCAAGTTGATGTGAACTTCATAAGAAATAACAACTTTGGCAACAATGCTTATGGTAATAATGCTTATAGGAACAATTTTGGTAACAACAATTATAAGCCATACCCTCCCAACAATGGTAATGCTTATGGAAATTCTTACAACAATAATAAGAGTGCTCCCTCTGAACTTGAAGTTATGCTTAAAGAGTTTATTAGTAAACAAACTGCTTTCAATAAAACTATTGAGGAAAAACTCTCTAATGCTAAAATAAATATAGCATCTTTGGCTGAAGCTCAATCTTCTTTAAAGAAAATGGCTACTAAACCTGAAACTAATGACAATCCCTTTGCAGTTACTAATGCCATACAAGTAAGAATTGATGAAAATGTTAGACTATTAGCTGAATTACATGCTAAGTGGGAAAGAGAAGATGAAATTGCTAGAAACATTAGTGTTTCTACTATCACCACCACTAGTGTTGAGGCTAGTAATAGTTCTACTACTTTAGATGATAAAGTTGATTTTGATCTTGATGGTTGCAATATCTCTGAAGTTATTAAGTTCCTACAAAAGCTTGCTAAAAGTCCTAATGCTAGTGCTATGAACATGGCTTTTACAAAACATATTACTGATGCTCTCATAAAGATTAAGGAAGAAAAGATGAAACATAAAGCTTCTATTCCTATTAAGCAAGAATATGGTTGGGAACCCATAATTAATATGAAAGTGAATGACTTTGATTTCAAAGCTTTGTGTGATCTTGATAGTAGTGTTTCTATTACGCCTAGGAGGATTTATGATATGCTTGATTTGCCTCCTCTTGAAGATTGCTATTTGAATGTCCCACTTGATGCTAATGATAAAAATAAACTCACGGGGAGTCTTAATGATTTCCTTATTATGGTTAATGATTCCCATGTCCCCGTTGATTTCTATGTTTTGGATGTTGAATACAATGCTTCTTGTCCTATTACTTTGGGAAGACCTTTTCTTAGAACTGTTGGTGCCATCATTGATACGAAGGAAGGCACCATTAAATATCAACTCCCACTCAAGAAAGGTATAGAACACTTCCCTAAAAAGAGAGAAAAGATTTCTTTTGCTTCTCCTACGAAAACAAAATTTGGTCTTAATGCTTCTTCATTTGAGAACACTTGATTCTTTCTTTGCTTCTTATGCCTAACTTAAAGGCGTTAAAGAAAAGTACTTGTTGGGAGATAACCCAAGAGTTTTAGATGAGTCTTGGAAGTTATTACCTCAGTAATAATTTATCCTTATCCTTTTTACTTGCTTTTTGTGCCAAGAGTAACCTCTAATGAGAGTGAAGTAATGATTGGGAAAGTTGCTGTCCCGAAACAGATTTCTGTGCTTCACCGTAAAAATTCCTGAGAGAGTTCTGTACGTCGGATTGAGCTGTAATTGTTTGTCCTTCTGCCCCAGGTTGTTATATAACTTTTGTTAGTTCAACACTTTTTGATTTGAGAAACATAACGTCTTCGAAAAAATTCGTTTTTACCTGCTGGTCTGTTTTGACAGATTTCTGCCATTTTCTGCATTTGCTTCTTGTTGGTTCCTTCTTGAGTTCTTTTGGTGAATTGAGCTTTTTGAGGGAAGTGCTACAGTAGCTAGTGTTCTAATGGAAGTTTATTTGGTGTTATAACTGAACCTTGAGACTTATTTATCTTAAGTGCACTAATGTTGCTAATGAGATTGTGTGAAGTCTTGTATGAAGGAAAATTTTCAGGTGTATGGAAGAAATGAGTAACGAGATGAATGATGGACTAAAGCTCAAGCTTGGGGATGCCACGCGTGTCACCCCAAGAAATATCCAAGAAGTACAAGCGTCAAATCTTGGGGATGCCCAAGGCATCTCCTTCTTCATCAATAAAAATCCCAGGTTTCTTCCAAACGCTTCATTTTTATTGTTTCACGCACAGTTGTGTTTTTCTTGGAGCGTCTTCTTTTTCGTTTTTGTTTTGGTTTTTAGTTTACTTGGTTTGTTTAGTTTTCTGAATAAGTTGGGTTGGACCCCCTCTTTCATACGTTGGTTTGCAATTAGTTTGGTTTGGTTTGGAAAAGAGTAGGAAAGTTCATGCTTATGTGGTAAAAAGAGCTCGTTTTTGACTATGGCTATGCTTTGTCATGCCGTGTTTGATATTGTTTTGGCTTTATGCTTAGTATTCTTTGATGTAGTATGACTTATTATAAACAATTGAGATTGCTTAATGTGCCTTGGATGAATCATGCGTTGTTTTAGCATATTAAAGCATAGTATAGTGGTATTCTCCTTTGATACTTTATTTGGGTTGACTTGGCACATGCTCACACCATGTTATGACTATCTCAAGTCACCATAGCCTTTATGATCCTTTAGTTTTCAAGATGCTTATGATAGGCGTAATGAGAGCTGAAAGCTACAAGTACCATAATTTTTGGAAGCTCTTTATGAGACTTGAATCCCTACTTCCTTTTACAAAAGGCCTTCCTTCCACCATTATATTGAGTCTCCACCTTCTATCTTTATGCACTACTTTGAGAGCATAGTGGCAATTCTTAGTTCTATGTGCATTGTCCCAAGACTAGTTGATTGATGCGTAACTTGTTATTGCTTGTTTGAAACTATTGTATCTAGTCACTCTTATGAACTTTGAAGGTGTCCCATGCATTTATATTTGCTACTCTATTGAGGGACAAGCTGAATACTATTATGCTATGTTTTCTTTATGTGAAACAAACAAACGTCTTGCAAAGCATGTTATTCATGAATCTTTTGTTTGTGCCTTTTCATGTTGCATCATAGTTTCTTTGCTTATTGCTAGAACTTTGTATTTCATGTTATGATTGAAGTACTATGATCCCAGCTTTGAATGTTTTGCAAATACTTTGATCAAGTCTTTGATGGTGCATGTCACCTCAAAAATTATTCTTTTTATCACTTACCTACTCGAGGACGAGCAGGAGTTAAGCTTGGGGATGTTGATACATTGCAAATGTACCTATAATTTTTGATGTTCCATGCTTGGTTTTATCCACTTTCTTGTGTTTTGTTCCAACTTTGGAGTACTTTTATTATGATTTCTTGGACTAACCTATTAACAAGAGCCACAGTGCCAGCTGCCTGTTTTCTGCTGTTTTTGGTTCCAGGAAAGTCAGAAAATGAATATTCTTGAAATTGGACAGGACAAAAGCCAAAGTGCCTATTTTTCCGTAAGGGATCAAGTGCCAGAATACGAGACGGAGAAGGGATGGGGGCCAACCACACCACCTGGCCATGGCCCTGGCACAGGCCTTGGGATGGTCCGGCCCAGCACCTCGGCCTCTCCTTCCGCCTATAAGTTGCCCTCGGGACGAAAACCCTAAGTACCGATCAAAATCCACGAAGAGTCTCAGAGTCATGGCCATCTCCATCCCTAGATCGGGAGGATCTGAAGCTCTTCCCGGCACCACGGAGAGGGAATTCACCACGAGGCCTTCTTCATCACCATGCAAGCCTCCGGTGTGATGCGTGAGTAGTTCATCCTTGGACTACTGATCCATGTAGTAGCTAGATGGCTGGTTTCTCCTCCTTTGTGCTTTCATGTTTAGATCTTGTGATCTCCATTCATGATCAAGATCATCTATTTGTAATTCATACATGTTGTGTTTGCGGGGATCTGATGGATATTGAGATGCTATTTCAGATTGATTATTGATTCTATCATGTCTTTGTTATTTGAGATCTTGCATGCTTTCCGTTGTTAGTAGCTATCTTGGCCAAGTAGATGCTAGCAACTCCAAGAGTTAGTATTTATGCCTGATAGTGGGTTCATGCCTCTGGTAATCTAGGGAAGTGACAGAAATCTCTAAGGTACTAGATGTGCTGTTGCTACTAGGGACAAAACAACGATCTTTTGTTCATAGAACAATCGTATTGTTTACTTTACACGCAGTTCATAAAGCAATAATCTGTTGCTTGCAACTTAATACTGGAGGGGGTTCGGATGATAACCTGAAGGTGGATTATTAGTCATAGATGCAGTTGGATGGCGGTCTATATATTATGTTGTAATGCCCAATCAAGTCTCAAAGGAGTCAAGATGATTAGTATATGCATGTATTGCTTTCTCGGTGTTTGTCAATTGCCCCGCTGTAATTTGTTCACCCAACGTGTTATCTATCTAAGGAGAGCCACCTCTAGTGAACTATGGATCCCAGTCCTTTTTCTTTACATACAATCTATAAACTGTTTCTGCTTTGTGTTTACTTTCTGCAAACTTTTACTTCCTTCCATTCGATACGTTTAATCCTTTGTTTTCCGCAAAACACGGTGAGATTGACAACCTCATCGCAAGTTGGGGACAAAGTTCTGTGGTTGTGTTGTGCAGGTCTCCACATTGCAACTAGCACCAGTAGTGCGCCCTGCCAAAGCTCAGCTAGTAACACCTTTGGGGTGTTTCCTTGCTCCTACTGGTTCGATTAAACCTTGGTTTCATAAATGAGGGAAAACTTGCTGCTGTGCTCATCATACCTTCCTCTTGGGGTTCCCAACAAGCTATATGTAGATCGTCGAGCGCATCAGGCCACAGGGGGCCTACACCACCCCCTGGCGCGGGCCAGCCTAGGTCAAGGCCACCAGGTGTGTGGCCGCCTGTCCACAGCACTCCCCTGGCGTATATTATCCTCCCGAAACCCTAAGACTCGGGAGCGACCACGTAAAGATTTGCCGCCTCAAGGCGCGAAAACACCGAGAGAGAAAGATCTCTCCGGCAGATAGATTTCTGCCGAGGGAATTCCTTCCCGGAGAGGGTAGATCGTCGCCATCAACACCACCATCAAGCTAGACTTCATCGGGATCATCATCATCATCATCACCACCATCAGCACCCTCATCACCATCTCCATATTGCTGTAACAATTGAGTTGAATTTTGCATAGTTCATAGGGGAAACTTTCCCGGTGTTGATTACTATTTGTAGTTGATGCTATTGAGTGAACCATTGAATTATTGTTTATGTTCATATTGTTATACATCATTATTCCATCTCTGATCATGATCCATATGATGTCTTGTGAGTAGTTCGTTTTGTTCTTGAGGACATGGGAGAAGTCATGTTGTTAGTAGTGGAGTTGTGTTGAGAAAGATTCAATTGTTTGATATTTAAGTTGTGGTGTACTTCTTCTAGTGGTGTCATGTGAACGTCGACTACATGACACTTCACCTATATGGGCCTAGGGGAATGCATTGTGTATTTGGCTACTAATCGTAGGGGTTGCCGGAGTGACAAAAACCTGAACCCCCGTTAGGAAACCATTGCACAAGGGACGTAAGGGTCTTAGAGTTTAAAGTTGTGGTTAGGTTTCTACCTTAATTACTTTCTTGTACTTACGGATGTTTGCAAGGGGTATAATCACAAGTATGTATTAGTCGTAGGAAGGTTGGTACATTAGCACAGGTTCACCCACACAACACTTAGCAAGCTAAAGAAGATTAATCAACTATATGAAGCGAAAGCACTAGACAGTCTTCCCATGTGTCCTCGAGAACATTTGGTCATCTTAAGTAATACAACCAGCTTGTCCTTTGCTGCATTTATTCCTACTGTCTTTTATTTACTCGTACTTTATTTACTTGCTTTATCAAAAAACACCTAAAAATCCATTTGCTAAGTATTTGCAGAGAATTCCTGATCCATACCACTAGCCAGCACCTTCTGCTCCTCATTGGGTTCGACACTCTTACTTATCGAAAATACTATGATACACCCCATATACTTGTGGGTCATCAAGGCTATTTTCTAGCGCCGATGCCGGGGAGTGAAGCGCTATTGGAGAGTGGAACTGGTAAAGGAAACTTCTACTTTGAGTATTGTTTACTTCTTTTAGTTGCTTTATTTTTGTTATGGATAATTTGCTGACTTTCTTATTTGGTAATGCTACTACCACTACTAAGGTAGTAGATGAACCACCACCTGCTGAGAATGATGCTTTTAAAATACCTACAAGAATTATTGATCGTGTTATGGATAACTATTATGTTGGGGATGGAACTGTCCATCCCGGTGATCATTTACTCTTTATACACGAATTATGCGGGTTGTTCAAGTGTGCAGGTATTACTACAGATCAAGTTAAGAAGAATTTATTCTCATTGTCACTAAAAGGAAGAGCTGAGGAATGGTATAAGCTGCTGAAGAATAGTCAAGCTCTTGAATGGGAGGAAATAGTGCCTCTCTTTTATTCAAAGTTTTATCCTCCTAGTGAGATTCATAAAGATCGGAATCAAATATACAACTTTTGGCCTCTTGATGGAGAGAGTACAGCTCAAGCTTGGGGGAGATTGAAGTTACTAATGCTCAAATGTCCCATTCATGAGCTCCCCAACAATATTATTATCAATAACTTTTATGCAAGGCTCCCTCTACATGATAAGGATTTATTGGATGCTTCTTGTGCTGGATCATTCACTCGCATGGAAGAAGAAGCTAAATGGGATCTTCTAGACCGTATTCAAGACAATGCTGAAGCTTGGGAGAATGACAAAGGTAGAAAGTCAGGTATAAATTATGATTATGAATGCATTGAATCTTTTATGGGAATTGATGACTTCCAAAATATTAGTAATGCTTATGGTCTTGATTTACAAGTTATTACGAATTTCTTTAGGGATTTTTCTTCTTATATTGAAATTCCAAAAGGGGATGGAACAAGTACCATGCACCTTATAAAGATATTGTTGACTGTGTTCGTGTTGGGAGTGCTGAGTATTGCACTATTGATCACATCTTACCTGAACCTTATATCGAGAAGATTCCCTTCCCAGATAAGGTAAAGGATCATCCTATGATAACTAATGTAATCACTAAAAGTGAAAAGAGAACTGTAAAACCTGATGAACAAATAAATGTTGAACCTGTGGTAGCAATTGTGAAAGACATTGTCACTAAAATCATAGAAGATGGACACATAGTTTTTTGTGAGGATGCTTCTAATATTGTTTCACATCCTAATAGAGTTTAAAATGCTAGTGTCCCTGTGCTTTCCGTTAGAATTGGTGATCATTTCTATTATGGTTTATGTGATATTGGTACAAGTTCCAGTGTTATTCCTTATGACCTTTACAGAGAAATTATGCATGAAATCAGTCCCTACAAGTTGGAAGAGATTGATGTGGTTATTCACCTTGCTAATAGAGAGACCATCTCTCCAATTGGTATTGTACGTGATGTGGAAGTTCTTTGTTGTAAGATTAAGTATCCCGCTCTGCTGATTTTCTAGTACTTGGTTCAACTGCTAGTAAAACTTATCCTATCATCTTTGGTAGACCTTTCTTGAGTACTTGTGGAGCTATTATAGATTGCAAGAGGGAGAAAATCTTGACTAAATTTGATGGGGAATCTTATGAGTTTAATTTTTCGAAATTTACTAAAGAACCCTGTGAAGAGGAAACCCATAATGAGGATTTTAGAGTTGACAACTTGCTTCTATCTCTCTTGCTCCTAACAATGCTTTGCAGCAATTTATGGAAGATCACGAAAGTGAGATCTTCATGGAAGAAAGGAATGAGATTGACGAGATTCTCCATCATCAACCCAAGATGCTTAAGCATAACTTGCCTGTAGAAGACTTGGGTACCACGTTGCCACCTAAAAAGGATCCGGTCTTCGATCTAAAACCTCTCCCTGATGATCTTAAATATGCTTATATTGATGATAAAAAGATATATCCTGTTATTATTAGCTCTGAACTTTCAGGAAAGGAAGAAGAAAGGTTATTAGAGGTTTTGAAGAAACACCGAGGAGCTATGGGCTATACTCTAGATGATTTAAAAGGGATTTCACCTACTATATGTCAGCATTCTATCAACATAGAACCAGATGCAAAGCCAGTAGTAGAGCACCAACGACGTTTAAATCCTAAGAGGAAGGAAGTGGTAAGGAATGAGGTATTGAAACTCCTTGATGCTGGTATTATTTACCCTATTACTGATAGTGAATGGGTTAGTCCTGTTCATTGTGTTCCTAAAAAGGAGGTATTATCGTTGTTCCTAATGATAATGATGAGCTTATTCCCCAAATAATAGTAGTAGGCTATAGGATGTGCATTGATTTTAAAAGTCAATAAAGTTACTAAGAAAGATCACTACCCGCTTCCTTTTATTGATCAAATGTTGGAAAGGTTGTCTAAAAAGACCCTTTTTGTTTTCTTGATGGTTATTCTGGTTTCTCTCAAATTGCTGTTAAACAACAAGATCAAGAAAAAACTAATTTTACTTGCCCTTACGGAACTTATGCTTATAGACGTATGCCTTTTGGTTTATGTAATGCTCTTGCTACTTTTCAAAGATGCATGTGTGCTATCTTTCATGGTTTTTGTGAGGAAATTGTAGAAGTGTTCATGGATGACTTTTCTGTCTACGGAACTTCTTTTGATAATTGTTTGCACAACCTTGATAAAGTTTTGCAGAGATGTGAAGAAACTAATCTTGTTCTTAATTGGGAGAAATGCCACTTCATGGTTAATGAAGGGATTGTCCTTGGGCATAAAGTTTCTGAAAGAGGCATAGAAGTTGATAGAGCTAAGGTTGAGGCAATTGAGAAGATGCCATGCCCAAGAGACATCAAAGGTATTTGTAGTATCCTTGGTCATGCTGGTTTCTATAGAAGGTTTATTAAAGACTTTTCTAGGATATCAAAACCCGTCACTAATCTGCTTCAAAAAGATGTACCCTTCGTTTTTGATGATGATTGTAAGGAAGCTTTTGAAACTCTTAAGAAGGCTTTAACTACAGCCCCTATTGTTCAACCACCTGATTGGAGTTTACCCTTTGAAATAATGTGTGATGCTAGTGATTTTGCTGTAGGTGCTTTCCTTGGGCAACGAATTGATAAAAAGTTAAACGTTATTCATTATGCTAGTAAGACTTTTGACGCTGCTCAAAGGAACTATGTTACCACTGAAAAAGAATTTCTAGCTGTCGATTTTGCCTGTGATAAGTTTAGACCCTATATTGTAGACTCAAAAGTCACCATTCATACTGATCATGCTGCTATTAAATACCTTATGACGAAGAAGGACGCTAAGCCTAGGCTTATTAGATGGGTGCTGCTTTATAAGAGTTTGATCTACATATAGTAGATAGGAAATGTGCTGAAAACCCTGTAGCTGATAATTTATCTCGATTGGAAAACATCTCTTTTGACCCTATGCCTGTTAATGATAGTTTCCCAAATGAACAGTTAGCTGTAGTAGGGGTAAGCTCGCGAGGGAGCCCTTGGTACGCTGATTATGCTAACTTTATTGTCTCCAAGTATTTGCCTCCAACTTTACATTTCAAAGAAAGAAGGAAGTTCTTCTATGATTTGAGGCATTATTTTTGGGATGACCCACACTTATACAAAGAAGGAGTGGATGGTATTATGCGAAGATGTGTTCTAGAATATGAACAAAAGGAGATATTGTGTAAATTTCATGGTAGTGCTTATGGAGGACATCATGCAGGAGATAGAACTGCACAAAAGGTTCTACAATCAGGTTTCTACTGGCCTACCCTTTATAAAGATGCAAGAAAATTTGTTTTATCTTATGATGAATGTCAGCGTGTTGGTAATATTTCTAGACGCAATGAAATGCCTATGAACTACTCTCTAGTTATTGAACCCTTTGATTGCTGGGGATTTGACTTTATGGGTCCTTTCCCTCCCTCGAAAGGTTATACTCATATTCTTGTTGCCATTCATTATGTTACTAAGTGGGTGGAAGCCATTCCTACGAAGAGTGCTGACGGGGAGACTTCTCTAAAAATGCTTAAGGATGTTATCTTTCCTAGTTTTGGAGTGCCTAGGTATCTCATGACTGATGGGGGTTCTCATTTCATTCATGGTGGTTTTAGAAAGACCCTTGCTAAATATGATGTTAATCATAGAATTTCTTCAGCTTATCACCCCCAAACTAGCGGGAAAGTAGAGTTATCAAATAGAGAAATTAAATCCATCTTGCAAAAGACTGTTAATAGATCTAGAAAAAACTGGGCTAAAAAGTTGAATGATGCTTTATGGGCTTATAGAACTTCCTACAAAAATCCTATGGGGATGTCTCCTTATAAAATGGTTAGTGGGAAAGCTTGTCACCTACCCTTAGAATTAGAACACAAAGCTTACTGGGTAGTTAAAGAACTAAATAGAGATTGTAAGCTCGCTGGTGAGAAAAGGTTATTTGACTTAAGTTCTTTAGATGAATGGAGGAGTGAAGCCTATGAAAATGCTAGGCTCTTTAAGGAAAAAGTTAAAAGATGGCATGACAAGCGAATACTTAAGAGAGAATTTCATGTTGGTGAGAAAGTTCTATTGTATAGGTATCGTCTCAGATTTTTTGCAGGAAAGCTACTGTCAAAATGGGAAGGACCTTTCATTATTGAATAAGTATACCGTTCAGGAGCAATAAAAATTTCTTCTTTAAAATATAATACTACACAAGTAGTGAATGGGCAGCGACTCAAACAGTATATTGCTGGGGATTCTTATAATGAAGATGTTGATGCCTTTCAAGTTATAACTCCAGAAAAATTTATCAAGGACCAAATTCAGAGATCTGCAGAGTCCGCTTTCAAATAGGTAACAATTCTGGTAAGAAAAGTTCCACGAAAACACTATCCAACTATATTTTTGCAGTTTTTAGTCAATATGGAAAGCTACGAAGCGAAAGGGGACGGAAACGGAGCCAGGGTGGCTCACACCACCCTGTGGCGCGGGCCCACCACTGGCCGCACCACCAGGTGGTGTGGCCACTCCGGACTCCGTCTCCGACCCATTTTCTCCCAATACCTTCCTTTTGTTATGAAACTTCGTAATATATAATCCCCCGGATCTCCCGAGGTTCGTATATCGTGTTTTCGTCGTGTTTTCATTTCGATCTGTTCCTGATAGGTAGAGTCCCAGATTTGGAGCTACAATGTCTTCCTATGGATCGGCCAAGGAAGATTCTTTAGAGGATATCATCAACCCATACATGAGAGAGTTGAAGATTCATCCCAAGGGGTTGTTGCTTGAAGATGGGGAGCTCCAGATAAAAGTGGTTCGAGGCCCTAAAGGTGAAGGAAGTCTAGAGGACAGGATGGAAGCACTGGAGCAAGAAGTTTTTAGGTACAAGAAGATGGCGGAGAGCGAAGTGGATATCATCCATAAGATTTGTTCCAAACTCATCGCCAAGCACCAAAAGGAGACTGCTGAACTCAAGGATGAAGTCCTCTCACTCCACCAAACAACCAACAAACTACAAGCACAGTTCTATGACGTTCAAAATCAAAACTGTGAGTATGAGGTTAGGTTTAAATGCATAAGTGCTACTGCAAGTTTCAGGATGCTAGAAACCACGATGTCCTTTGTTGATGGGAAACCCTTACCCTGGAAGTCGTATGATGATGAGAGGATACCACCACCACCGAAGGAGTAATTCGTCATCAGGTTTGGCATCCCCTTCATTTGTTCCAAGCATGGGGGAGTGTCGCGGTATCACATCACTATCTTCTATCTTTTTACCTTTTTAGTAGAGTCATATCATGAATAGAGAAGTTATTATGTAGTATGGTTTGCATTATGGAAGTGTCCCCTCTCTCGTTAGATATGTATCCCTTGGTGTGAGTTGTCGTTATGGAATATTAATGAGAAGATCTATCATTCACTCTTTTTCATATCTTATATTAGTTTTCAATTCGTGGTTATATGATTGATCTTGTTGTTAGTATTGGTAGCACTTTGGGATCATTGAGTTAATTTAGTTGGTTTTGGCAAACCTGGCTCGGTCAGTAGCAACACTATTTTTGAGAGTCGAAAGAAAAGATAAAAGTACTCTAAAGAAAAATAATTTCATCGTCTTTCTTTCTTTCTTGATTTGCTCATAAGTCTAGTATTCTCTAGTTAATATCTTTTGTGCTTCCAAGGAAGATTGCATGTTTGTCTTTATCACTTGTATGTTTTCTTGTTTCCTTCAACTCTTGTACTTGCTACCCAACCTTGCTAGCCAAAAACCTATACTGGGAGGGAATTCTTCTTGTGCATCCACCTCCTTTAAATCAAACCCATGCCATTTGTGTCCACCATACCTACCTATTAGCATTATTGCTATTCCAAGTAAATTCTTATTTTATCTACCCCCCAAATTAAACTTGTTATGTGAAAGTTATTGATTAAAGCTCTCACAAACTTGATGGCACACTTTAATTTTCTTGCATTTAATAACCCGAACCATTGGGTCCTTCTTTGTTGCGTATATGCTTGCGCTTTATGAGTTGAAGTTAGCAGAACCATGTACCACGGGGAACTCTTTCAACACTGCATTGGTACTTTGTACCTAGTTGATATCATGATTTCTTTTGCTTATGGATCCCGGCGGTGTGAAATAAAAGTGGAACTTGTAAGATCATGGAGTTTATATGTGTGTTAGAGAAACGCCTGGGCCGCTAGTCTAAGCCATGCCTAATCATGGTGGAAACTTGCAGCATAACTATAGCGAGCATTCTATGAAGCATCCTCAATAAAAACCTATGCAAATAGCAAATAAAAAGATCGCTGAGATGCTCACTGTTTGCTTGCCTTGTCATTTTGATTATGGGATAGCTCCTCTGTCATGTGCAAGGGGTACCCCGTTGGCGGTTCTCAATGATACACGTGTATTTACAATGACAAGAGCTTACTCGTGACAGACGTTGAGTAGCATGAGGTTCACTACTCATAAGTAAGGGGCATGAGATTTCAACTTATAACTTGTCAAGCATATCCTCTTAGTTGTGTCACTTTAACCTCAATCACCAAAAGATGCCTATGATAGGGGCAATGAGAGCTGAAAGCTAGTAGGTATCATAATTTTTGGGAGCTCTTTATGATACTTGCAATCCCTGCTTCCCTCTGCGAAGGGCCTTTCTTTTACTTTTTAGTTGAGTCAGTAAACCTATTCCCTTCTATCTCAGCAAGTATTTTGAGTTGTTGTGTTTCATTCATTCATATGATGATTTATTCAAACATGTCTCTTATGTTCCTTGTTTTGCACATTGCTCTTATCTTGATGGTACTACTTTGAAAGCTATCATTGAAAACCAGTTATTTGTGAACTCCAGCAAATTATCAACTATTCTTCG
The DNA here is from genome assembly GCA_023614405.1 of Avena insularis. NCBI lineage: Eukaryota > Viridiplantae > Streptophyta > Magnoliopsida > Poales > Poaceae > Avena > Avena insularis. Next base: position 254,455,731 of record CM042690.1, on the reverse strand, counting down.
ACCAAGAGCTAAGTTTGCCATCACCAATTATGATTTACTTTATGTATCTTTATTGTGTTTCCTTCACTCATTACAAGTTGAGTTATATAATGGTGAGTTGTCTTCTATTATGATCTATGTATTGATGAATGTGATGCTTCTTGTCCGTATTATTTTATCGACTCTTCACTCCATAAACCTGAGGTCATGTTTATTGAGCTCATTTTCGCTTGGGGACAAGCGAAGTCTAAGCTTGGGGCGAGTTGATACATCCATTTTGCATCACTATTCTATGTCATAATTCACTGTTATTCATTGATATATTTCGTATTGAGAGGTGATACTTATGTTATTCCATCTGTTTTTGCATGGTTGATGACTTTTGGAGCATGGACCGCGGCAGTCGGTATTCTGATGGAAAAGGTGTTGTTTGGAGGCAAAATTCGCGAAGATCAGAATATCCGGGAAAATATACGGAAAATCCTATTTTTCCAGAAGACGAAGGAAGCCAGAAGGGGGGATGCAGATGGGCCATAGGGGGCCCACACCACTCCTTGGCGCGGGCCAGCCTAGGCCGCGCCACAGTGGTGGTGTGGCCTCGTCCACCAGCACTCCTCTAGCGTATATTATCCTCCCGAAACCCTAAGACTCGGGGAGCAACCACAGAAAGATTCCGCCACCTCTACGGGGCGGAAAACACTGAGAGAGAGAGATCTCTCCGGCAGATAGATTTCTGCCGAGGGAATTCCTTCCCGGAGAGGGGAGATCGTCGCCATCAACACCACCATCAAGCTGGACTTCATCGGGATCATCATCATCATCACCACCATCATCACCATCAGCACCCTCATCACCATCTCCATATTGCTGTAACAATTGAGTTGAATTTTGCATAGTTCATAGGGAAAACTTTCCTGGTGTTGATTACTATTTGTAGTTGATGCTATTGAGTGAACCATTGAATTATTGTTTATGTTCATATTGTTATACATCATTATTCCATCTCTGATCATGATCCATATGATGTCTTGTGAGTAGTTCGTTTTGTTCTTGAGGACATGGGAGAAGTCATGTTGTTAATAGTGGAGTTGTGTTGAGAAAGATTCAATTGTTTGATATTTAAGTTGTGGTGTACTTCTTCTAGTGGTGTCATGTGAACGTCGACTACATGACACTTCACCTATATGGGCCTAGGGGAATGCATTGTGTATTTGGCTACTAATCGTAGGGGTTGCCGGAGTGATAGAAACCTGAACCCCTGTTAGGAAACCATTGCACAAGGGACATAAGGGTCTTAGAGTTTAAAGCTGTGGCTAGGTTTCTACCTTAATTACTTTCTTGTACTTATGGATGTTTGCAAGGGGTATAATCACAAGTATGTATTAGTCCTAGGAAGGTCGGTACATTAGCACAGGTTCACCCACACAACACTTAGCAAGCTAAAGAAGATTAATCAACTATATGAAGCGAAAGCACTTGACAGTCTTCCCATGTGTCCTCGAGAACGTTTGGTCATCTTAAGTAATACAACCGGCTTGTCCTTTGCTGCATAAAGGATTGGGCCACTTGCTGCATTTATTCCTACTGTCTTTTATTTACTCGTACTTTGTTTACTTGCTTTATCAAAAACCCCTAAAAACCCGTTTGCTAAGTATTTGCAGAGAATTCCTGATCCATACCACTAGCCAGCACCTTCTGCTCCTCATTGGGTTCGACACTCTTACTTATCGAAAATACTGCGATACACCCCCTATACTTGTGGGTCATCACATTACATGTGTGTTCTTTTCATAAACCACATATGGATCCACTAGAGTCATTCCATGTGTGTTATTTTCATGAACTACATGGATCCACCAGTGTCATTGCATGTGTGTTCTTTTCATGAACCACAACTAGTCATTGCATGTGTGTTCTTTTCACAAACCACATATGGATCCACCAGAGTCATTGCATGTATGTTCTTTTCATAAACCACATGGATCCACCAGTGTCATTGCATGTGTGTTCTTTTCACAAACCACATATGGATCCACCAATGTCATTGCATGTGTGTTCTTTTCATAAAACACATATGGATCCACCAGAGTCATTGCATGTGTGTTCTTTTCATTAACCACATGGATCCACTAGTATCATTGCATGTGTGTTCTTTTCATGAACCATATGGATCCACTAGTGTCATTGCATGTGTGTTATTCTCATAAACCACATATGGATCCACTAGAGTTCATTGCATGTCTGTTCTTTTCATAAACCACATGGTTCCACAACTAGAGTCATTGCATGTGTGTTCTTTTCACAAACCACATATGGATCCACTAGAGTCATTGCATCTGTGTTCTTATCATGAACCACAATTAGAGTCATTGCATGTCTATTATTTTCATAACCACATATGGATCCACTAGAGTCATTGCATGTGTGTTACTTTCATGAACCACATGGATCCACCAGTATCATTGCATGTGTCTTCTTTTCATGAACCACAACTAGAGTCATTGCATGTGTGTTATTTTCACAAACACATATGGATCCACTAGAGTCATTGCATGTCTATTCTTTTCATAAACCACATGGATCCACCAGTGTCATTGTATGTGTCTTCTTTTCACGAACCACATATGGATCGACAAGTGTCATTGCATGTGTGTTCTTTTCATTAACCACATATGGATCCCCTAGTGTCATTGCATGTGTGTTCTTTTCATTAACCACAACTAGAGTCACTGCATGTGTGTTCTTTTCATAAACCACATATGGATCCACCAGAGTCATTGCATGTCTGTTCTTTTCATAGACCACATATGGATCCACCAGAGTCATTGCATGTGTGTTATTTTCATGAACCACATGGATTCACCAGTGTCATTACATGTGTGTTCTTTTCATGAACCACAACTAGAGTCATTTCATTTGTGTTATTCCCATAAACCACATATGGATCCACTAGAGTTCATTGCATGTCTGTTCTTTTCATAAACCACATGGATCCACTAGAGTCATTGCATGTGTGTTCTTTTCACAAACCACATATGGATCCACTAGAATTCATTGCATGTGTGTTCTTTTCCTAAACCACATATGGATCCACCAGAGTCATTGCATGTGTGTTCTTTTCATAAACCACAACTAGATCCACCAGTGTCATTGCATGTGTGTTCTTTTCATGAACCATAACTAGAGTCATTGCATGTGTGTTATTCTCATAAACCACAACTAGAGTCATTAAGTGTGTGTTCTTTTCATAAACCACAACTAGAGTCATTGCATGTGTGTTCTTTTCATAAACCACATGGATCCACTAGAGTCATTTGCATGTGTGTTCTTTTCATAAACCACATGGATCCACCCGGGCCATTTGCATGTGTGTTCTTTTCATAAACCACATATGGATCCTAACCTTAGGAGAGCCCTAACCTTAGCCCCGATGGTTGCTGTTAGACCGAGTCTTCTAGAAGGCATGCCCTAACACAGTTGTTCTGCAGGATGATTGTTACATAGCACGCGCGACATGATTGGCCACGCGAGTAGGCTATTCTGCGACATGATTGGCCATGCTTATTGTCTGCTTGCTTTGGACAAACTGGCAACACCGTGTGCTCCCCTTTTGCGAGTGTCACGAGTTCCATGGGCCATATGCCAGTGTCACGTCCCCTTTACTTCTCTTCCTCCCCATACTTCTCTTCCTTCCCTTCGAAGCCACTTTCCCCACTTCTCTCCCATCCTGCCGTAGCCGCAAGCCGATGACGCCTCTAGCCATCTCTCCCACGCCACCCAAATATCCCACCCCCCTCTCACCATGGGTTCAAGGGGAACGGTGAGGAAACGCGTCATGACGACAGGGACGATGATTTTGATGTGAGTCATCTCATCTCTAACATTTGTGGCCAATTATCTATTTTGAGCTAGATCTACTCTGTTTACTCATGCACGTATGATGTGTTAGGCCAACCAGACGCTGTACGGCTCTGACTATCACGGTTTAGTGGAGGAAGATAGTGCAAAGGAAGACAATCCTCTGCTATGTAAACATGGATATGTGCCCGCTAAATTTGTAGTCTTCGACGGACAAAACGTAGGAAGGAGGTTTTTAGGGTGTTAAGGACATCGTGCAATGTTGCAACGGAAAAGTTGCGGTGTTGTCAAATAGGTAGATCTAGAGTGGCCCAAATTGATGCAGAAAACACTGGACAAACTATGGGATATGACAGTTGAGTTGAAAGAATCCATAGTCAGCTCACTTCTTGAGAGTGCTGAGATGAAGTTATTTGACCATGTTGACACAACCAAACTTAACTGAGATCTCAGGAGGGTGCAAGACAAGGTTAGCAAAGTCGAGAAGGAGAGGGACATGGCGTTGGGCCTGAAGGCTAAAGCAGAGCAAGAACTGACTCAAGCAAGGAATGAACTTCACCAGGCAAAGTCCTGCAGTTCACAGCTACGAGTATTGACAAGTGCATGAGGATAAATGCAGAGAAACAATTGAAGTTGTACAAGGAAGATGCTAAAAGGACGGAGTAGATGATTATATCCTTGCTCTCGCAGGAAGATGTGCATCGAGCTAAGATTAGGAAGATCAAGGAGATGTGTGATAACTAGTTCTATTTAGCTTGAGCTTCGTACTTTTTTAAGTTGTAATAGTAGTACTTCTTGACCTAGCGGTTTGAACTAGTGGTCTCGGCGTCCTGGGAGAAAACAATTGGTCGCCCGTTAATCTGTCTTAGCCCTCCATTACTTCCTTTTGACTAATGATGGTGGTATTCTGACATTAGTGGTTTGTTTAAACGTAGTATACGTGGATTGTGCCGCATGCAAATGACACAACCAAATTTTATAAATTGGAAGCACACACACCCTATTACTGGAGATCCGGGAGCTTCGCCAGATACAGGGGATGTAGGAGCAGGGAGGTGGTGAGATAGACGGGCTCAAGATTAGGCCAGAAAGTGGTACCGATTTCCTCATCATCTTAGCATTATCGGTTGCCATTGCTTTTTATGTTGCCATGTCGTTATGCAGCAGCTAAAATAAGTTGATGTTTCATGGAGTGTAGTAGCTTAAATAATTTATTTCTGTGCCACTTACATTCCATCTAATTTGGAGACCTCCTGCCCCTCAGCAATCGTGGAACCGGTGCTGCGTGTTTTCAGATAGTAGTGGCACAATCACAATTTTGGATTCAACTACTGACTCGGGCGTTTCCAAACCCTAAGTCATGGTACATTTTAATTTGAGAACGTGGGTAGATTGTTTTGCCCGACATTCCACGCATAGAGCTCCAGAATTTAACTGAATTACATATATAGGTTCAAGTTCAACACATTATTATGCATCTTCATTGCCAGCAGCCTTCTTCCCCCGCCTGGGTCCAAGCCTTCACGTCCACTGGCTTCTTCATTTCCTGTCTTTTTCCTCTTCCTCGGTGCCAATTTTCTTAGCTTCACGTACTCTGCATCGCCGGGACAATCAACACCAGAATCGTGTCCAACATCATCACTCCACTCATTTTTATTTTCTTCCGGCAACAAAATGACTGACCTGACAGTCATGTTTCTAACCTTGCGGCGCTTCCTGTCAAAGAAACATGATTGTTGCATAACTACCTAATATCTACAGAGTAATAAAACAAAAATTACAATTCAACATAAACATGCGAACCCCAAGAGACTTTTTCTTACCAGGAGCTAACTGGGTTCAAGCGACCACCCTGTCCAAGAATAGAAGGGCGACTCCCAGTTGCAGTAGCTTCCACATCTAGTACATCACAGTTCAGCTCAAACATGCAAGTCGAAGCATACCTTCTTATTAACCCAATTAGCTGACTATCACACGTTAGAGGAACCATGATGCCTCGTTCATCGATGAAGCTGAACTTTGCAGTCTGCTTCGGCCATATTTTAGCATGATTACACATAGGAGCAACCATACTAGGGATAGTGCAGATCTGTGCAGGCGCTTCTTCCATCATGATACAATGGTGTCCATATCGCTTGCCCTTCACCCTTGCTGATTTAGAGCCATACCTGAAGAGGGCTACCGTAACCAGGTAAGGGTGGTCCGCGGAGATTCCACTTGACAGAAAACTATGGACAAAATATGTTTGTCAGCATTGGGCTAACAAACAATTTTAGGTTCAGTAGCCAGCTAGCAGTTATAGTTAGTGCGAATAGCAAAGAGAAGGGTAGATCACCTGCATGTAGCCAGAACTTCTTCTTCCTTGGTAGTAGGATCTTCCATCCTTTGAGCTGCTTAGTTTGTTGGCAGCGAAGGCGGGCTAGATCCTCGCAACGGCGGCTATGGCATTCGCTATTGAAGCTCAGGATCAGCGAATGGGCGCATCAACTGTGCGCAACAACTTGGCACCAGAAGTCAAATGTCCGAAGGGATAGTTCTGCTTGGAGGGTGGATTTCGACGTTGCCGATGCTAGGGGAAATGAGGGAGAGGATTTGTGAAATTGGTCAACGCACCAAGCCACTCAGTTCCTTGATTTGACTAAGAGGTTGCCACGTTGGCGCTCGCATCACGGACAGATTACTGACATGTGGGTCCCGACCGTCTACTTCACGAGGCAGTTTAACGGAATGTTTGAATTTGGTAGTGGTGATATGAGTTTGCCTCAAAATGGCCCCTCTCGGTAGTTGGCAGCCCAACTTTGTGAAATGCGGCAATTTCAGGAAACTTAGGTATCGTGATGCACTCGCCAGGGAACTTTCGGGACGTAAACCAACAAGCCCTATCATCACGGTGATAATCACCATGATGTTCTTGTTCTTGTGGAGGTTGCGCTTCTACCTTTGCTTGTTGTAGAGGGTGACCATGTACTTCTTGTTGTTGTAGATGAGCATGATGGTCATGGTGCCGGTGATGTCTTGCATGGTGCGGTTGTTGAGCTTGTGGACCAACTGCTTGTTCTTGTCGATGACGAGCTTGGTGTTCCCCATTGTGGTGGTGGGGATATCCATGATGAGAGCGTGAGCGCGAAGCGTCACCATGACAACTTGAAGAGCGCGTACAATATGAACTTGATGAGATTGAATGATGTCCATGACGAATGCCAAGGTTGGCAATAACTTGGTGAAGAGCTTGGAATTGAGCATTGTGCTCCACTTGGTGTTATCGGTCATGGTAGTCAAACTCTCGAAAAGTTTCATCAAGCCGGTTCTCAAGCCTCTCAAATTGGGCATGGAATTCTTGGCATTGCACCCATAAGTTGTGGCGAGTGGCGAAACCATCTTGGTTGTTGAAGTTGCCATCTCCGCTTTCTCTGCTTCCCCTAGACATGTTGTATGACCACAAGTGAAAGGAAGGGTAGTATTGTTGGTATGGTATGTGCTACCTTGCCTCACCAAGTCAAAAATTGGAAAGGTTGTTCTTGCCGAGAGCAAAGCGAATACACAACACACACACACACACACACACAAAGGCCTATGGTGGAAGGTTAGGAAGGTGGATAGAAAATGGAACAACCAAACACAAAGGTTATTATCAAAAGTGGGTAAGATCTAAGAAAAACAAAGTCAAAGTAAAATGTCAAAAAGGGTGACAAGAACCTACGACTATACACATACGGTGGAGATTAGTGTGGATAACACGACTATGAAAATGAGCAACGAACAAAATTGGTCCTAACAAACACTAATGCTCGGTGTCGTGCCAACTCTAGGAGAGACCGTAGCCCGTTTGCCAAAAGATTGAGAAGCAACGGATTTGCATGCTTGCCTTCTCTTGATCGCACTCTTGCTTAGAAGCTTTGGACTCTATTTTGCTATTGGTATCTTTCTCTTTTTCTTTTGCTTAGAAGCTTTTTTGTACCTCTTTTCCTTTTCTATGCTATGGAGTCAAGTTTTTCTATTGCCTCTACACGATTACTATGCAAGAGCAAGTGCACAATACTTCAGCAAATGCAAGATGGGCTACTCTCGATAGGGTAGGTGACACACAAAGGAAGAAGGGGGTTAACAAGTGTGGTGCAAGTTATACCTTGTGGTGATGTCGTACTTTCAACTGTTGGTGGAGGGATGGTTCGAGTTCCATGGTGTCGATGTCGAGCACGACGTTGTTAATGTTGCAGAAGCTTTGTTAGTTGACAGCCATGCACACAAAACACAAACATCAAAAGGAAATCGGTTGAAAAGGAAAAGAGGGAAAAATTGTTAGGGCTCGAGACTCCAGTGTTTGGTGGCTAGAGAGTCCGGTGTTGGCCATAGATTCCGTTGTCTGAAGGCCGGAGATTCCAGTGTGGTCCAGAGACACTGGTGATGGTGGTCGGAGACTCCGGTGTTGGGGCAAGCACAACGAACAGCTCGTGTTTTTGAGTGAAAATTCGGCCCTTCAACCCTCAAAACTAGAAAATTTCGATCAAATTGGGTTGGGAAACACAGGGCAAAGGTAGACCAACTCCAAAGACAAGTTTCTATTGGACCAAAACCACAATAAACTCCCCAAAACGAGAGATCGATCCAAAAGCAATTTGGGGCTATATTTTTGGTATTTTTCAATTTATGGTGGAAATCGAAGAACAAAGTCAAATCCGTGGCAACCAAAAGCTGCTGATGTTGATATGGGTCTTCTTATGGATTTACCCTTGGAGTGGCCCGATCATCACGGATTTGAGTCGGGGTGTTAGGGAACACGCGATGAACACGATGAATGCAACTCTAATGCAAGATAAATATACAAACACACGCCAAATCACACTCGATTCGATTTGCTCCCGTTGGTTTGAACAACCAATCCAATAGAATCCTAGGTGAGAGACCTTACGGTAGAATCACCAAAGTAGAGATCGATGAGTGGATGATAGAATCCAAACCAAGAAGAGAGTAGCAACCAAGTAGAATCCCAAAGGGGAGAGACCAAGCACTACTAGAATCCTTGACACGGAGAGACCAAACACTTGAGGAGGGTCTTGACGACTTGGAGACGGGCACCGACTCCAAAGCCTTGTACAACTCGTACATAATCTATTGAGAGGGGGTTCCCATCTAGGGTTAGGCACACGCCTTAATTCATCATCATCTCTAGGGTTTCAAGGAGGGAGTGGGGGTATATATATAGGCCAACCACGAGCTAGGGGTAAAATGCCCATAAAAGGGAGTTTGGGAGCATTACATGGGCCAGGCCCAACTCAAGGGGTGCAGGCCTGTGTCGCTCAGGCCGGAGTCTCCGGTGTCAGCAAGCCGGAGATTCCAATGTGGCCGGAGACTCCGGTGTCAGCTGCATTCTCTAGCCCGTCTCCGGAGTGGTGTACAAAATTTCAATGGCGCTGGTCCGGAGGCTTGTCCAGAGTTCAGCTAGGGTTTTTTGATTCCTTGGATGGCGTGCTGAAAATTACGTTCGAGGTGGCATAGAATGTTATGCTGGCCTAGCGAAGATACATCGAGGATTTTCCTTTTACTGCGTTTATTCCTTTGTTATAGAGTTGGCAGTTTGCTACATTTAGTTCAACCGTTTAAGTTGTCAAGTGGGATCCCACCAAAATCCCATTTCTAATTCGTTTTCAATTTTGTAGTGCCAAATTTTATCAAAATTTTACACTAAAAAACTTGAAATAAACTAGAGGTGAGACTTTGGTGGGATCCCACTTGACACCCTCCAACCGTTGTAGTGTCACTACTGCAGCTGGGTTGGCTGCATTCCAGTATCATAGTGTCACTTACTGCTAGATTGGCTTCATCCTGAGGGTAATTCCAAAAAGGGCATCTTTTCCTCTTGTATAGAAACGGGGGTTTGTTCGCTTAGTAAGTTACAATGCAAATGCAACCAGTTTATTTTGGATTTTTTTTAGTTGTGAGCGTAAGCACATAATGTGATCTGATTTTTTTGGTACAATAACTAGCCAGTCTGGTGTGTGATAATGGTGATGATTTTCATTTAGGCATCTACCAACTGTTTGAAACATTTGAATCTCGGTCTAATTCAATTCATTGTGGGGTGCCAGGAAATGCTTTTAGCTCCGTTGCTCAATGGAACCTTGTATTTTCGAAAGAATAAAATATTCATTTACAAGTCTCAATTTTCTTAAAGGAAAATTGTACGTGTAGATGTTGGAACTTGAAACACACTGTCAATCTACAAGATTTCATGTAAAAGAGCTCTCATTTGAGGGCTGCATAGAACAAACAAGATGATATTCCGTAATGGCAAATAGGGCGCAGCTGCTTGTTATTCTGGTTCACTGTATTTGTGTTCTTTGTGGAGGCCACAATTGCAAAACAAACAAGTGTAGACTGATAGTCTATCCTAACATGCTCATGTTATTTTATGATTATTTTGGAACCTATAAATATACTTTGGAAAGTTTCTAAAAATGGTCTAACTGGAGCTCGAGAGCCAAACATCTGCAATTCATATTATGTATAGTATATGTCTCACCCTTTGGTCTTTTAATCATGTGATACAAGAGTATATGTGGTATATCTTTTCTTGACATGAATTCCTTTTCTTCTTTGTAGGAAATCCAGCCGAGCAATTCGATAGAGATATACTACCCACTATCATGGTCGGACCTGCCACCATAGCTTGCTGGTCTGGTTCTTCGCCACCTCCCTTCACAGATGGACCGTGTTCGCTTTGCTGTAGCATGCAGCCATTAGCGCTTCATCAGACAACAGCACAACCTGCCTCAGCCTTTGCCATGGCTTGCATTCCGTGATGGTACCTTCTTTGTCTTGATCCACATGAAAGGAGTACAAGAATCCATAGTCTCGCAAATAGTGCTAGCTATCACATATTCTAGGGTGACTGGCTTGTCTTTTCACGCGAAGGCACATGCTTCTTGATGGATCCCTTCTCTAAGGTCACCTTGACACTTCCTAGCCTATCTTCTTTCTCTCCCATGGATGAACCTGCTGGAATCATTAATGGTCGTGTCATCGAAGAGGAAGTGATGCCTGATGCATTGTTGAACAAGGATAATGAGATATCACTGTGCAAGGTAACCATGTGCTCGTCACTCCTTGTTGCGGCAATTGTTGACATTGGGCCTCTTCATATAGTTGCTTGGTGCCAGTCGGGTTCTGCATCATGGTTTGTAAGTGATTTGGGCCTCAAAAGGCCAATCCAGGACATTGTATTCTACAAAGGCAAGTTGTATGTCATTGACGAGTGGAAGGACCTTTTGGCCATCGAGGTCGGAAAGGACCATGATAGTGGCAAGCTAAGGGTTTCTCAAATTGAGTGTCTACTTGAGGGCTCCACTCCTACCATATGGTTGATGGAGGGTGGTGTTTCTAATATGGATGAATACCTGGTTGAATCTCATGGTGCACTACTGCGTGTTCGAAGAACATTCTTTGGTGGAGTATTTGACGATGACACGAGATCTGTTGAAGTATGATCCAAATTCTATTAAGGAGGCTAACTTCTGACGGAGCGGAGCGAGACCCATACTGTGCCCAACAGGGACGCCTGTGGGGGTGCGGTACGAATCGTTGATGACCTAGGTTACCACCGCTATATATACCTCTTGTAAGCCGCCAGCTAGGATGAGTTGCATCTGTGAAATCCCCGGCGTTGTGTAAACACTCCCAGTTATAGTGAAGTTTTGCTGGCTGGCGCCCGTGGTTTTTTCCTCTCTTTGTTGGAGAGGTTTTTCCATGTTAAATTTGTGTCCCCTTTGATGTGATTTCTTTGTCGTTCTCTGTTATTTCATTGTCGCAAAGCTAATAAGATCTACGACCATTAAGCCAATAGGAGCTCACTTCGATGTATTTGTAGCAAACAACGAACTGCTGAGGTGGGTAGAGGTTATGGGTGTGGGGGATGACCAAGCTCTGTTCTTGGGAAATAGTTGCTCCCGGTCTCTCTTCGTATCTCAGTACAAACAGTACAAACTGAAGGGGAATTATGTATTTTTCCTGGTCGATGGCACTTGTGACTGGTTCTGGAATGATGCGCCAAGTCATTGTGCAGGTTATGATTTGGGGAATGAGGATTTGTTCTTCATGCCACTGCTGACAGGATCATCCAAGAATTTGAATATGACAGCCACATGGTTTTATCCTACGTGATGAGTTGGACATAGTCTTGCAATATAGGCGCACGACTGTTGTTATGTTTTGCTGATTGTCATATTTGACATGAAGAATGGGAAGGTTTATCTACATACCACTGATGTATTCAGTGCATTACATGTGCTGCTCTGGATGTATTTGGGCATGCATGCTTTTCATCAAGCATTATTAACCATGGATGTTTTTCTCCTTATTATGCTATAGGATTTCAATATGATATGGAATATGTTTGTCTTATATTGCATTTTGCATGTTCCGTTCTTCTGAGATGCTATGTTGTACTATGTTCCTAGAAAGATAATGCTAGTGTTCGGCAGCACTTTGCGTCCTTTGTAGCTAATTCAAAATCAGCTTCTCTTGTGTTTTTTGTATATTTTCTTGCATTGCCTACCATGTTGAAAATTTCATGTATTCCAAAGGCATGGTTATCTGGCGGGTATTGGTGTCTACTTCTTAACGGCCTCCCACGGTGACTGGAAGCTGCCTTGTTGGACTACTTAATTTTTGTACTCCACGAATCTCTTGTTTCTTATACTTATCTATGACATAACTTTTAAATGTGTTTTTTGCAGCTTTCAACTATTTTTTGTGGACTTTGAACTATATTGTTGTACTTTGGAAATTTTGACATGAATTTCCAAAGTTTCTCATAGATACACATATGAACTATATGTCTATAGATACGTTCGAATCTAGACAAACCCAAGTCAGTTATTTCTGGACGGATGGAGTAATAAGCATACTCATGTGTAATGTTTGGACGGAGATAATCTCTTGTGGGAAACACATCCTAATATACTAGAGCCCCCGTGATGCAGCAGTCATAGCAATAGTCTTTTAATCCAACCGAGTGCACAACAAAGCAACGGGCTACAAACGATTATTAAGTATAAAACACAGATTAAACTTTAAGTAGTAATGTTGTTCTGATCCCGAATGAGTCACTAAGCGAAGACCGTACTACCCAATCTGTCACTGGGGTTCCTATGAGATCGTCGCTAGCCAAGTATCTCACCTCAAGCCTTTATCAATCTATGGGATCTTGGGTACCTACAAGTCCATAGATCGAGACAAGAGACAAAGATACAAATCTCAATTGTAAACAAAATACAATACTCCCATGAATTAGATGCACATAATCGCTGTGAGGTTTCTTTCCAACTCGTAGACTGTGAGGACTACTCACTCCTAACAAATAGATCGGAGATAGAAAACATCATACAAATACTTATATTAAAATCAAATATTCTTACAATGGTCGCCAAATCACAAGGAGATCTAAAGTACAAAGCAATGGCTATGGCTAGTGGATGGGATGGATGATGGGAGTGTTGAACAATGGATGAACAATAGCATGGATCTCCTTTGGTGGTGTTGTGATCTAATCTGAGAATGGCGGCTCTTTGGCCGGCGGCTTGAGCCTCAAAATATATAGGCATCTTCACGAAAATCGTAGGGTTTGATGAGACGAAGCCAACGCCACCTGGTATGGGTGGACGATATGGGCGGGCTATGCTCGTACTAGTGTTCGTTAAGCATGCTGACGCCTGTGAATGGCTTCCCAATTACTTGTTCATGTATACTTCCTCAAAAACCTTCATTATGACTCCTGATTTCGCATTAAAAACTGTGATTTCCTGCACAAAACAATTTAAAGAAAGGTTTTGCATGTCTTTGCAATTATTAGTCATTAGTGGCAAGGATTGAGAGTTTCTAGTCAATTGCTTGATCGAAAACAAGGTTTAAATGTGGTGAAAGATGGCTAATTTTGGATCCATCAACTTCCCCAAAGCTCAAACCTTGATCGCCCTCGAGAAAGAAGAACCAAAAGAACTATAAGGAATTCAGCGTTTAAACTTGAAACAACGAGAATAAGAATTCACTTATGGTTGGTAGTCATGTGCTCAACACTTCATTCATTTACGAGGCTTATCAAAGTTAGAGAGATGACAAGAGTACTATACAAGCTTCCGTAAGTCAAGATAATCAAAGTAAAGTTTAATATAAGTATAAGTAACTAGAAGCGTAGCAATCAATCCAATTCCTCCAGTTAACTCTCAGCTTGCCAAGGAACACTACGATGTTTAAATAGCATAATTGAGTAAGAGAGTTTCATGTCCTAAGTAGTATAACAATGAAGTGTCTTATTTACACCCACATCAATAAATCAAGTCTATCAAAAACACTTCTAATCCAATCATTGCTTTTCAAGAAAAATTGGTAGAGTAGTAATGAGACCATGCCAAGGACTTGTTATGTGGATCCTCATAGATATCTTTTTTCTTTTATTCTTTCAAGGATCGCTGAATGTTTATTTTGCAAGTGTTTCCACAAACTTTGAGAGTACCAATACTTTTGCCCATATATTGACACGTATGCCACTCATGTCATCAACTCATAGCCGAAATCCGAGGTTATACCATAGATCGTTCAAAAGCTAGCGGAGTTGTTGGCATCCCAAAGGTGTGCATTAGAGACATAGAACAAAATTGTCTCACTTTTTTGAGCTAGTACCATGGTTTGATCCACAAGGTTAGCTTTGGCATGCATCACAATTACCACTAGACTTTGTTTCAATCAAACAACTCATTTCATGAGTGTCGTCAAGACTATCAAAATATCTATGGGGTTAAGTATCTTCAAGGGTGTACTCTCAAGACAATAATTCATCAAACAAGTCATAAATTTTAGATTTTTTCTTATTGTACTTGTTTGACCATATTATTTCCAATGGAAGACTCGGTTAACTAAAGGAACTAGAGCAAGAGCTTCAACAACTAATCATCATACTAATAAAAATCTTTACACTAACCATATTAAATTACTTCCCACTAGCATGGCATCTTAGAAAATCAACCAACTAAGATAAACAACTCAAACTTCATAAGTAGGAGACATAGTACATACCTCTCATAAGTGACTTCATGATCCTCTTCCTTATAGGGATGTGCTCCTTCAAAACTCAAAAACGATTATTCTCACAATAATATTAAAGCAAAGAGGCAAAGTGCGAATCCACTTTTAAAAAAAGGAAGAATGGAAAAAATATTTTGTATTTTCGAGGATAGGGATTAAAGAATAGAAAAGAACTTGCGACCAAGCAAGGGTTTTTTGAAAAGAAAAACAAAAGCAAACTAAAAAGCAAAGGAAAAAAGCAAAGTGTTGGGACAAGCCAACACAAGTGTTTCAAAGCTCCCAAGGAGCTGGAGTACAACCTCGTTATTATACAAATAAATTTGCCAGGGGAACACATCCCTAATCTCAGGCTTTTGCAAGCCCTTTTGTTTCTCATTGTGGTGGCGGTGGATAGTTTCCCATGTTCCATTGGCTGCTCCAATCGTAGAACTGGGTGGCGAGGCTTGCAGTAGCATCTCGAAGGTTGATGGAGAGGTTGTTCCTATTTTGAATATTTCCTTCGAGTGCGTAGATGTCTTCATAGGTGGTGTAGTAGTTCGGTGGCTGCTCGTCTTGTTCAGGTCCTCCTTGTTCTACTTCTTCATCTCCTCCTCCCATGTATATTTCTTATTGGGGTAGGTTAGCCTCAACCTGCACGTCAAAACACAAACATCCATCCTTGATAGAGAATAAACCGTTAGGAAAAGGAGCTGGGATCAAGTGATCCGCTCCAGGTATATTGAGGATGTATCTACCATGAGTTTTAGAAACCATACCATATTCTCTTAGAGTAG
Source organism: Avena insularis (assembly GCA_023614405.1). Taxonomy (NCBI): domain Eukaryota; kingdom Viridiplantae; phylum Streptophyta; class Magnoliopsida; order Poales; family Poaceae; genus Avena; species Avena insularis. Next base: position 254,440,045 of record CM042690.1, on the reverse strand, counting down.
AGAGACCGAGACAGTGACTTCCTGACAACGGTTGGATGTTACCTAGTTTGATGTGAAGTGCACGTGCAAGAATGGTCACAACTCCTCCTCCGCATATGGGTCCTTAAGATTGAAGAGCTTGATGCTTAAGGTAAAACACAAGAAGAGCGCCCAAGTTTGGCGTTAAGTTACAATTAATAATAAAAACTTTTGCAAGGATCAACATGTCCACCTCATTAACTTTAGTAAACTCACCACGTGTCTGCAAAGTGTTAGGAATCACATAAAATAAATAGCGAATAACAGCGTGATCAATTTGGTTTCCCTTGGGTGTGGTTCCACGGATTCTCATTAAAACAAAGTACTCCCAAGGTGTAGGATTTAAAACAAAAATAGTTGTGCACACATCAACAGTGTTGTTGGTAAACCCAAAGCATTGAGCCTATTGGTTGAGTGTTAGGGTGTACTCACAATTCATAAGGCAGAATTTGATGCGATCAACTCCAGGCCTTTGTTCCTCGGTACAACCGTAAGGGTCCACTGTATGTGTCAGGATGCTGAAGAACTCAAGTGTCAAGTGGCGATACGTGACAACATCCTGAAAGACAAAATGATACAAACCAATATTATTGCAAATTAAATCGAAATCAGCACAAATGCCAAGTTGGTTTGGGATATAGGGACACGTCCACTTGGTGGACTTAATTTCTCGGAGCTTGAGACGATTGAAACAGGTCAGCTGAAACTCCTCGGTGAACTCGATACCAAGTGACTCAGGGGTCAACGTATCAACGGGTGATGCAGAGGACTCCGCAGCCATCTCACGTGTACGGCTCCTCGTGTTCATCTAAAAATAATAATATAAAGTAAATATAATTGCTAATATTTTTTTAGTCCAATAGAAACATAGCATAAGTGATTCTCTACACTAATTACAAAAAGAAACTCCTCTAAAACAATACTAAGCATGCTCAATATGAGGATTGAATCAAGAACAAGACCTAGGTCTAGATTGACAATGGTGAAAGATTGGGTGAAGCTTTTGTACAAATAGGTTGAGGATCGAAGGAGAATCATACCTTAGATCGATTGAGTGCAAGGAATCGAATAAAGATTAAGTAAATTTGAGGATCCAATGGAGATGGTTTAGAGTTTGGAGGAAGAAGAAAGAGAAACATTAGTTTTGGGGGATTTTAGGTTACCTCCTCGGGCTGAATATGGAGGCTGCATACGTGATACGGGCGGGTGGTACGTCCAGAGCCTACCTGTATCGGGTGAGATACATTGGGGGCGATGACTCTCTTCTGGCGGTGCACTCAGTACGGGCGCGTGGTATGGTCGCGCGCGCCCATACTGCTGGTCGTTATCCAATCTGTAACTTTGTTTAAAATCTAATGTTTGCTCGAGGATACGGTATGAGTGCGTCCGGCTGTAATAGTGATCGTTAAGAGCACTGTTCCCTGCGGAAAAAACAGAATTTCTATCTTCCTACGGTTCGATGTGGTACATGCGCACGGTACGGTCCCTTCCGGCCATACCAGTGGTTGTTAAGAGCACTGTGAGCTACAAAACTCAATTTTTTGATTAGGAGCTTTGTGTGCCTTTGCACATATTATCAAAGGACAAAATAACAACAAATATACTACATAAAAAATCAGCAATACTTCTTAGGCCACGTGTTAGTAAAATGGAAGATCGAGGATTACCTTATTTCTTATTCTCTCTCCAAAGGTCTTCTTGAACACTCTTTGGTAGAAACAAAAACAAAACAAGACTAACACAAAAATAAAAAATTTATTCCACATGGGTTGCCTCCCATGAAGCGCTTCTAGTTAAGGTCAATTAGATTGACCCTGATGGTAATCATTTAGGTTTAAGAAGTGGAATACCCACTCCGAAGTAGTTGGCTTTTAAAGTAATTATACCATCATCATCATTAGTCTTGGCCTTCTTTTTTTAGGGAAGTGGACTATAAAAGGGTATCTAGATGGTAGCCCTATTCTCACATTCCCCTCATGTAAATTAATTAAAGCCTTAATGATTCTTAGGAATGGCCTACCTAGAATTATAGGTACTACGGGATATTTAGTCATGTCCACAATAACAAGATCAATAAAAGTGGGACTACCTTTAATTTCAACCACTATATTTTCTTTTATCCCCACAGCTTGTTTATAAGTTGAATCGGCTAGATGGAGTCTTAATTCAGTAGTGAAAAATTGCCCCAAGTTTAATTTTTCAAATAGGCTTTTGGAAATTGTTGATACGCTTGCACCAAGATCACAAAGTGCGGATATCTCATTGACTACCAACTTAATTTTAATAGTGGGGTTAAATATATCATCTAGCTTAGCAGGAAGCTTATCAACTAGTCTTTTATACTCCATCTCTAACTCACGGATCTTAGATGCTACTTGTTGTACAAATTGTTGGTACATAGCTTCATTACCTTGTTCTATACCTGGATTCTTCACGGTGATCATCTTTAGCAGATTTTCCACGGTATCTTAGATGTTGGCGCGTTGCAATAGTCCAACTCTTCAGGTTTCTCTTCATTCATTACCACCCTCATCATCTTGAGGTCTTCTATCGGATTTGGATCGGGTTTTCTAGAAAACCTTGCTAGTATGAGAGCTTGGCTCTCAGCTACTTTACCCAGCTAAGCCTCCACGGTCTTTGTCCATTCCTTTAGAACCTACACATCATTTCTAATTGCAACGACATGGTTAGATAATTTTCTTATATTACTTTCATGGTTCTCCAGGATTTTGATAAGCATATTATTTTGCTCGGTATGAGATTGTATAAAGGTTCTAACAGTTTGCTCAAACAAGAGATTGCCATAATTTGCTCCATTAGTATTATCATAATTGTTGTAAGGAGCTCCTGCAGGATTAGGATAATGTTTTTGAACATTAGGATAATGATTTTTCCATGCATGATTAAAACGAGTGCGAGCTATAAAATTGATAGCATTAACATCAGTAGCGATGGCATTAACTTGGGTATCTTCTTTACCTTTTACAATGCTTAGAAGCTTGTCTACCTTAGATGTAAGCTCTTCATTATTTACCTCAGTAATTTAACTTACTCTCTTCGAGGTTTTTCCACATGCCATTGGGCATGGTTGTTTTGCATATCATCAAGTAACTTCTTTGCAACACTCACTTTCTTTCCCATGACTATTCCTCCTACTACTGTATCTAGCATAGACTTAGACATTACGTTAAGACCATTATAAAACAAATATAATATAAGCCATTCTTCCTTCCCATGACTAGGACAGTTCATTATGGCTTCTTTCATCCTTTCCCACGTAAGCGCTAGTGGCTCACGGTCTTCTTGTCTAAAGCTTGTAATGTTGGATCTTAGCTACATAGTTTTAGTTGGGGGGAAATTTCGTCATAAACAAATTAGTGCATTCCTCCCAAGATTTAATAGTGCCCTTTGGTAGAGATAGCAACCAATCCTTAGCCTTTCCTATAAGAAAGAAAGGAAATAATCTTAATTTAACAGCATTTGGATCTAGATTCTTAATATGAATCATGTCGCAAATTTCAGTGGAAGTGTTTAAGTGCAAACCCGAATCTTCAGCACAGGAGCTCTCAAATTGGTTTTGTTGAACCAAACTGAAAAGGTTAGGATTTATTTCATATGTTTCCGCATCAACAGCGGGCTGAGTGATAGGTGCATGAATAAAATCCTTAGTGGGAGTAGCATACTCCCCTAATCTCTTTTGAGCCATGGCTCTTATATTTTTGGTATTTTTTAAGTAATGAAAACAAATAACAAGTAACTATTTTTTTGGTTTTTCAAATAGATAACAAGACAGTAAACTAATAACAAGAAATAAATACAAACTAATAATAAAACTAAAAACAAGGTCTCTAGTGACCTCACCAGGATAGCGAAATTGCTTCCTCGACAACGGCGCCAGAAAAAGGGTTGATACCTTAACTAGAAGCACAGATGTAGTATAATAACTTTTTCCTTAGAAGACCTAGGTTTAATTGAACCTTGTAAAGCAATGCTAAAAGGAAATAAAAAGGACACATCTACAAGACTTTGTTTGTTTGTTTTACCTTAGTTTACCGGACCAATCTAGTTTACTTTTATAATGGGTTGAATCAATGGATGGAGATAGGCCAGGATTGAAGACCCAACTGCAGCTGCACATCATATGGGATAAAATATAATAATAAGCATAGTCATGTGTAATATTTGAACGGAGATAATCTCTTGTGGGCAACACATACTAATATACTAGAGCCCTCGTGATGCAACGGTCATAGCAATAGTATTTTAATCCAACCGAGTGCACACTGTAGCAACGGGCTATAAACGATTATTAAGTGTAAAACACAGATCAAAACTTTAAGTGGTGATGTCGTTGTGATCCCGAATGGGTCGCTAAGCAAAGATCGTACTATGCTTTCTGTCACTGGGGTTCCTATGAGATCCCCGCTAGCCAAGTATCTCACCTCGAGCCTTTATCAATCTATGGGATCTTGGATACCTACAAGTACACAGATCAAGACAAGAGACAAAGAAACAAAAGATACAAATCTCAATTGCAAACAAAATACAATACTCCCATGAATTAGATGCACATAATCGCTGCGAGGTTTCTCCCCACACTACAAGAAAAGTTGGCTTTTACGACGGACGATTTTCATGGTTGAAGGCCCGTTTTTCGTGGCCAAAGAGTCTTGTGCGACGGATGGCCTTCGTGGTAAAAGCCCCGTCACAAATGAATTAACCACGGGTTTTTTTCGACCTTGGCGGATCGCACCCTTCAGCCACGAAAAGTTGTTCCGTCGTAGATCTGTTCGCCAGCCACACTGACGGCTGACGTCATGCAAACTGCCACGTGGAAGCCGATGTTAGCGGCCGGTTACCGCTGTTAACGGTCATAGAAACCGTGGCAGAAGCCAGGCCCAGCCAAGGCATTCTAAATACTAACTGGGCCGACCCATCAAGGGAGCCCAACAAGAAGATGGCTTGTTACTGTTTTGTCCTGCACTGTTTGAAATGGACCCAGAAATGCAGCCAGCAGTGGCCCACAAACTTTCAGGCCCGGTTCTGTTTCGGCCTACAGAAGGCCCATGTTGGTCCAACACTGTGCTGCCACTTGAGGCCTGCACAAATCCGGCCTGGCACTGTTCAGGCCTGTTACCAATTTAGCCTTTTACTGTTCACTCATGTTACTATTCCAGCCTTTTAGGAATTTCGACCCATTACTATTTAGGCCCTTTAGTGTTTGGGCTTTTGCCTGTTCAGGCCGGCACTGTTTGGCCTATTATTGTACTAGCCTGCCACTGTACTGGTCTTTTCCTATTGATACCTTTTACGGTTCCGACCTTTCACTGTTCTGGCATTTTACTGTTCTGGCCTTTTACTGTTCTGGCCTTTTATTGTTCTAGCCTTTTGCTGTTCTGGCCTTTTATTGTTCTTCCATTTTACTGCTACGGCCTTTTACTGTTCTGTCCTTTTACTGTACTGGCCTTTTATTATACTGGCCATTTACTATTCTGGTCTTTTCCTGTTCTGGCCTTTTACAATTCTGGTTGTTTTGGGCCGTCCATGTGCATGTTGTTTCAACATTCGGCATGCTAATGCTCTGGCTTGTTACTATTTTGGACTTTTTTTGCTAGCGCCTAATTTTCGCAAAACAGGTGAATATCAAGACATCAATTAATAAACACACAGAAATTAAAATTACTTATTACACAACAATAAAAGTTTGTTACAATAGGTTATACAACAAGATCGTAATTCCGACAGATTACAACGTGTGAGTACCATCAATAAGAGATCGGTACATGGTGATTCGCTTCAATGTATCATCTGTCCTCTTCTTCAACATTTCAGCTACAGATCTAAGAGCAGCTACACCCTTTCATTCTGCATGCAATGCAACATTTATATATTTATCACCTGCAGGAGTTGTTCTAGGTGGACTGTTAAGTAAGTTTTTTGCTTCGGCAATGCAATGGGAGGATGAATGGGACGAGGGATCACAACTTTAAGTCCTGCCTTCCAAGGACTCCTGCTGGGTTTTAACTGCAGTATGCTAAAATATGGTGAAACAGGTTAAAGCAAACAACAAGGGAAACAAGAAGTATTATATAAAGTAGAGATCATTTAAAGTAAGTATGAACTTACAGTAGAACGTTCAGGCTAACAGTAGCTCATTCTCGAGCGGGTGCGACTCCTGGTCAATCTGCTAGAAGAATCTGAGTAGAGCAATTGGAACTTTGGTCCTTGTACTCCATTGTCATTTCTCTACATGACATTTGAAACCAAGTTGGTTGGTTTGGAATGATGAAAACTCTTGAAAAACACCAAAAACATAGTATTAAAAATTACCAGATGTATGTTTCAAACTAGATAACTAGTTTGGAAGGATGAAAGCAGGTAAAAACACCAACATATAGCATTAAAAATGACCAGATATATCATCCAAACTAGATGGACATTTTCCGAATTAAGCATTCGCACATACATTCACAATTGAACATAAATGTAAATGTCATGGCAAGTTCTTAGGTAGAATGACTTATTAACTTATTAGGCATGCAGGTTATACAACTAATTAACATGACAAGAAACTGGCCTAAGTAACACAAGAAAACTTCACGATTCAGCCTTGCTGGGCGTTAGATTGTCAATGTTGGATCTTCTATGAGTTGTTTGCATGACTCGTGCGAGCGCTCGGAAAGAATAGAATCTATGAGTTCGTGTTGGAGGATTAAACCGATAGCGTGAGAATAAAGAAAGGGAATAAAAGCAAGAAGCTAATGAGGTGTATAGGACCTACAAGATGAAGGGTGCAAACAAAATGGCAATAGCATCCAGGATAGTGAGCAACATCCTAAAGATTTCGTAGCTTATGAGTACCAAAAATATAGTAAACGGGCAAGAGCAATTATCGTTGCGCGGCGAGGACGGGTGGGACGGGCAAGTGGGCGGTGGGGGCGGCGGCTCGGCATTTCGGGGTCAGCAACGAATGATTCAGTGAAGCGGCCCTGGTAGGGTAGACGACGGCATTGGCGAAGAAGATCCAGTGCTGTGAGGGAGTCAGTGAAATAGTTCTGGTGAAGAGTGCCTGCAGTGGAAGAGCTCCGGTGTGGAAGAGAGGGCCAGCGGTGAAGCAGCTAGAGGAAGGTCGAGGTTGGAGGGGTGTGGGTAGGGAAGAGACGATGGGGGGATATAGGTGGGATGACGCACATTTACAACCTATACCCCTCTATTATTGCAGTACTCCCACGGTCCTTGTTTCCGGAGCAGGGATAGAAGAGGAAGTTTGCATTTGCAAAAAGCGGGGCGGGATATTTGAATAGATGCGCGAGATATTTGAATAGATGTGTGCGGTATGTTTTGGTGCCATGCGGAAATTTTGAGGTTGAAGCTTCCAACATACGCTACTCCGACGCGGTCGCTCTCATGTGTTGGCTCCGTCTAGACCCACACGCCAGCGACAGTATGCTTACCAACACATAAATGAGTTTCCACACATTTGCCGAAATTGATAAACAATATATTTTAAAGGCTTTCATACAAGATGACCAAGGTCACGGCCATATCTCTGTTATAGTTTAAAATAGAGTGTCCATATCTGGTAGATAGCTGCATCTTGGCATTTCAAAAGAAGATTCTAGATTTGATGGACAATTCCCAACTTTCATAAATTTCCAAACTTTCTAGCTAAATCTATGCAATAAAATGACTTTTTGACAATCTGAAGTAAATATGTCTAATTCCGAACTAGAAAGTCTTGACTTTTTAAAATAATTCAAAGATAACAAGTAGTCAAATATTGGAGAACCACCGAGAGTTTCTGAAAATTCAACTTCTTGATATGAATGGTAATGACACCTAATTTCGGCCATTTTAAAAAATACAAAGAAACAAAATATAAAATAAATGCATCCATTATTTTCTCTCTTCGTGTCTCATTATGTGCACTAGGTAGTTTCCATGGAAAAATATAATCTTGAAATTTGATAATTTCTGAGAAAAAATTGTATCACAATATATGGAGTACCATGTAAGAATATGCATGGATTTCAAACCAGATGACCAAGGTCATGGCGATATCTTTTCTATACTTTATAATAACCTATCCATATTTTTTATGGTTTCTATTAGCATTTAAAATATTATTTACAAAGGAAGCTTCAAAATTGGAAGTTATTTCAAATTTCTAAGGCACAACAATGGCTTTAGTCATGAAGCTACTACAAAACATGGCTTAAAATCCCACTGCCCCGGTTTTCACTCAAAGTATATATAGCCTAGGGTTAAGTTTAGGGTTTGGGGTTTTATTTTGGGTTGAGGGTTTAAGGGTTCATGGTTTATGGTTTAGGATTTTAGGGTTTAGTCTTTTAGGGTTTAGGCTTTTAGGGTTTAGTAGTTTAGGGTTCATGATTTAGGGTTTAGGGTTGTTCAAGGTTTTAGGGTTTGTGATTGTTTAGGTTATAGGGTTTAGGGAATTTCCAATAACAATGTTCAAGCTTTATATATATGGTTATATTCATGGAATAGAATGGCGTTATCACAATTTAATAAGAGTATTTCAAAATTTATCTATAAGTGCATTATACCTCCTTGGTAAGGGTTTAGGATTTAGGGTTAGGAAGTTAGAGTTCTAGGGTTAAGAGGTTATTAGGGTTTACGATTAAGGGTTTTTTATTTTCAATAATGTTCAAGCTTTATGCTTATATTCATCTAATAGAATGGCGTTGCCATAATTTAACAAAAGTACCTCAAATTTTGATCTATAAGTGCACGGTACCTGCTGGTTTAGGGTTTATGGGTCGATGATTTAGGGTTTTATGGTTTAGGTTTTTTGGGTTGTTTAGGGTTTAGGGATTAGTGATTTTTCAATAATGCTCAAAGATTTATGCTTATATTCGTCGAATAGAATGGCGTTACCTGCTTTAATGAAAGTATCACAAATGTTGATCTATAAGTGCATGATACCTGCTTGGTTAGGCTTTTACAGTTTAGGTTTTATCATTGTATAGGGTTTAGAGTTTAGCAAATTTAGAATAATGCTCAAGCTTTATTGTTATATTCATCGAATAGAATGACGTTACCTAATTTATTGAAAGTATCTCAAATTTTGATCTATAAAGTGCATGATACCTACTTGGTTAGTGTTTATGGGTTGAGGGTTTGGGGTTTTAGGGTTTAGGTTTTAGGGGTTGTTTAGGGTTTAGGGTTTAGGGAATTTTCGATAATGCTCAAGATTTATGCTTATATTCGTCGAATAAAATGGCATTACCAAATTAAACAAAAGTATATCAAAATTTTGATCTATAAGTGCATGCTACGTGCTTGGTAAGGGTTTAGGGTTTCTGGCTTTAGGGGTTTTGGGTTTTAGGAATTTTCAATAATGTTCAAGTTGCTTTATGCTTATATTCATTGAATATAATGGCATTACATCAATTTATTGAAAGTATCTCAAATTTTGATGTATAAGTGCACAATACCTGCTTTGGTTAGGGTTTATGGGTCGAGGGTTTAGGGTTATAGGTTTTTACGGTTTAGTTTATGGGTTGTTTGGGGTTTAGGGTTTAGCAAATTTTCAATAATGCTCAAGATTTATGCTTATACTCGTAGAATAGAATGGGTGTTAGCTGATTTAATGAAAGTATCTCAAATTTTGATCGATGTGTGCATTACATCTGCTTGGTTAGGGTTTATGGCTGAGGGTTTAGGGCTTTAGGGTTTAAGTTTTAGGGGTTGTTTAGGGTTTAGGGAAATTTTGATATTACTCAGGATTTATGCTTATATTCGTCAAATAGAATGGTGTTACCCAATTTAACGAAATTATCTTAAATTTTGATCTATAAGTGCATGCTATGTGTTTGGTGAGGGTTTAGGGTTATAGGGTTTAGGGGTTTAGGATTTGGGTTTTAGGGGTTTCGGTTTTTAGGAATTTTTAATAATGTTCAAACTTTATTGTTATATTCGTGGAATAGAATGGCCTTACCGCAATCTAATGAAAGATCGAATCTCAGATTTTGATCTATAAGTCCACGATACGTGCTTGGTTAGGGTTTATATGGGTCGAGGGTTTAGGGTTTTAGGGTTTTACGGTTTAGGTTTTATGGATTGAATAGGGTTTAGGGGGTTTATCGAATTTTCAATAATACTCAAGCTTTATGCTTATATTCGTCGAATAGAATATATATGGCGTTACCTAACTCATTGAAATATCTCCAAATTTGATCTATAAGTGCATGATACCTTATCTGTTAGGGTTTATGGGTTGAGGGTTTGGGGTTTTAGATTTAGGTTTTATTAGGGGTTGTTTAGGGTTTAGGGTATTTTCAATAATGCTCAAGATTTATGCTTATATTCATCGAATAGAATGGAGTTACCAGTTTAATGAAAATATATCAATTTTTGATCGATAAGTGCATGCTACGTGTTTGGTAAGGATTTAGGGTTTAGTGTTTAGATTTTAGGGTTTCGAGAATTTTAAATAATGTTCAAGCTTTATGCTTATATTCGTGGAATAGAATGGCGTTACCTCAATTTAATGAAAGTATCTCAAATTTTGATATATAAGTGCATGGTACCTGCTTGATTAGGGTTTATGGGTCGAGGGTTTAGGGTTTAGGGTTTTACAGTTTAGTTTTATGGGTTGTTTCCGGTTTAGGGTTCAGAGATTTTTTTGTAATGCTCAGGATTTATGCTTATATTCGTCTAATGGAATGGCATTACCTGATTTAACGAAAGTATCTCAATTTTTGACCTACAGTTGCACGATACCTGCTTGGTCAGGGTTTAGGGGTTTAGATTTTATGGTTTAGGATTCCGTGAATTCTCAATAATATTTTCAAACTTTATGGTTATATATATTCGTGGAACGGAATGGTGTTACCGCAATTTAATGAAAGTATCTCAAATATTGATCTACAAGTCGATGATATCCTGCTTGGTCATATTTTTTGTTAAATAAAATTGAAGGTACCCAGGTACTAAAACAAGGGCGAAATAGGAAGAGTTGCTTGAGATTTTGGCACTGTTTGGTTGGGCTCTAATTCTAGATTTTGATTTTTGGCTTATAAAGCTACGAACGTGTTTTTGGCTTTGTTTTTTTAGTTTTTGCTCTGACATAGTGGAATGATAGTATAAGCCAGGTTGGATGATTTTAATGATTTTATCTCGGTTTAGCGAAAAATGTTCGAATTTTGAACAACAAGCGATGGGAATCTCTACTTCCCATAATTCTGGCTCACTGACATGTGGGTCACTTGCATAGTGGGTCCAAAAATTCAGTGTAGGTCGGAGTGGGCGGGCAGGTAAATATTGATGAAGGGCTGGGAAACGTGGATGGGGTGATGCACTTGGGAGAACGCAAATTTACCACATATATCCCTCTGTTATTGCAGTGCTCCCTCGGATTCTTGTTTCCGGAGCAGGGATAGAAGAGGAATTTTGCATTCTAGTAAGAGGTGAAGCATGTTTAAATGGATGCACGGGATATTTTAATGGATGGGTGCGATGTTTGGGCGCCGTACCAAATTTTGAGGTCGAAGCTTCTAGCATACGCTACTCTAGCGTGGGTCCTATCAGACGTGTTGTCACCGTCTAGGCCCACACGGCAGCGAGAGTTGCTTCCCAGCATTTAAACGAGTTTCTAGGCATTTGCTGAAATTTTTGAACAATTTAAGGCTTTCAAGAAGATGACCATCGTCCAAAAAAAGGTGACCAAGGTCATGGAAATAGTTTATGATGACGTGTCTGTATTTGGTAGATCGGTGCATCTTTGCAAATCAACCAATATGTTTGCTTCCAAATTTGAAGTTTGTTTTCGAATTTCCAAGTAACAACAATGTGTTTTATTGTGAAGCAACTACAAAGATGATGGCTCAAAATACCACCGCCCCATTTTTCACACAATGTATAACGCCCTTTCAAGCTTCCAGGCTAAATTTGTGCCATAAAATAATTTTTGGGGCTGGATGTTTTTTTGGGGGGGCTGGATGTTTGAATGGATGGGCGGGATGTTTGAATGGGTGGGCGGGATATTTCGACGCTCTCCCGAAATTTTGAAGTTGAAGCTTCTGAGGTATGCTACTCCCACTTGGGATGATGTCCCTGTTAGATAGACCCACATGCCTATATGCTTTCCAGCATTTAATGAGTTTATAGACATCTGCCAAAATTAATGAACATTAATTCAAGGCTTTAAAACAAGAGGAGCAAGGTCACAGCCATAGTTTCTATACCTTTTCATCTTTTGTACTACTCCGTATATTGAAGCATCTTCGCCAACCAAGCTTACAAACTTGTCCATATTTGGTAGATCGGTGCATCTTGGCATTTCAAGCAATTTTTACAAAGGAGATTCCATATTTGATGGATAATGCCCTACTTTTATGAGTTTCCAAGAGCTTCCTAGCTAAAGATGCTGAAATTAAATAACTTTTTAACATAAAGCCATTCGTTCACAAAGTGCATTAGTTTCCGTGGTAAAACATAAACTTGTATTTTGACAAGTTTTGGATCAATTTTGATCTATGGTGACTGGCAGGTGGGCCACGTATATGGTGGTGCCCAAAGCAGGGTAGGTCAGAATTTCCAAAGTTATCCCTCTGCACCCCTTCGCGTTGTGTATTAACTTCCACCCTCTGCCGCCTAGGCCTCACCCCTTCCCCACAAAACAGACGCGCTTACGGCCGCTCCTCATCACCAACATGCGTGAAGAAGCTTTCCCTACCCGTTGGTCTTCTTGAGACGCACCGGTGGGCATGTTTATCCCACGGTAGTCCTTCTATCTCTAGCTCGATCTTGTTGGCATTTTATTGCCCTTTCAAATACTCCTACGTAGTTTAATTTGTCCTCAATCTGCATGGTCATAGTTTATTCTGCGTTGGATCTGTGTTCCTAAATACCTTTGGCGATTTTTGCTGTCAATATGTTTGCTAAAACGCATAGGTATATATAGTTTTTGTACTTCATCTATATGTTTCGTGCTTTTTTTTTAATAATAACCAACCTTGTATGTCATAATTAAACAGATGGGCAGATTTTGTATAGAGATTGCTCCATTAGGCAGCGCTAAACGTATCCTTGATGTTCTATGATTTATGGGATTTGTTAGAGCTCATTGTGACAACTCAAAAGTACATTGCCCCTGCCGGTTGTGTGCGGATCATAGGGTGCTGCCTCAAAGTATAGTGGAAGACCATATTTTTACATTTGGGATGCTACGAACATATGTTAGATGGGTATTTCATGGTGAACCATATGATCCTCCATATGAACCGGGGGAAGCACATCTTTATCATCAAGATCAAGTAGGGGAAGCAGATGTTGATCAACTAGATCAACTGACAGAGGCAGCTCCTAAGCATCTAGATCAACTTGGAGAAGGGAGAGGAGAGAAAAGGTGCAAGCTGCATGAAACAGGTTTCATTTCTGGTACTACCGCTATGCCAGATGACAATGTATATCTGTAGAACGACAAATGTTCAGGTTGTGTGTCTTTGATGTTTGTCTATAAACGTATCTGTTAATCTACTAATCACAGAAGCAGACGACCGAAGAGGACTTTGATGGTAATGACGATGACCTATTCATTGATAATGTTGTATCTGAGGCTGTGGATCGGGTACACTGCCTCTGGATGGATTTGATGCAGGGTTGCTGATCATCAGGGGTGTACTTTTGGTGCCGTTCATGACCACTAGCCCAACTGCAAAACTCTTGGGGTGTAGATCTATCCCATGATTGGTTTGCTATTGTCATAGTTCTGTAATATGGAGCTACCTTATTATGATTTCTAGGCCTTTGTTAGCAGAACTGTAATTGGAAACTATTCTGTATATTAGTATATACGGAGTATATGTGTGTTTGTGTGTGTTTCTAGTCTGAAATCCGAGCTTATCATTTTATCGGTTCCTAAACTGTTTTTGAGGCCCCAGCGCTGGTGCCCTATGCTGCAACTACCGCCGTCTTGTCCACCGATCCGTGAGACGAATCAGCAGAAGGATAATAAGCTGGGATCAATTTGATTCGAAGAGGGGCAATTTTCTCTGTCCTTGGAGAGGAACCTGGGAGAACTAGTACTAGTACCAAGGGAAGGAGGAGGTTGGCTCGGTCAATTATCTCACCCACTTGATGTGGGACCTGCTTTAACTCACCCCTGACGTGGGTCCCGCTTGAAACAGTTGTAGGCCACCACGTGATAACTGGGATAAAAAATTCGGGATTCTCTCCCGGCAAAATGTTCCCACCACTGCCACTTAAAAATACTTACTGTAGAAAAAAGTGTACTGCCCAGCCCTACTACTACTAGTACTACTACTCCCCTGCCCATGCCTTTCTACCGACAACAAGACAGGAAACCATCACTAGCTAGCTCACATCCAGCAAGCAACTGTTGGAACTGGTGCAACCTCCGATTGGGGAGTTCTTGTTGAAATAGGTGGGTGTATTTCCTCACCTCGAAATCCAGCTTTGCTTAATTTGCTTCCGATTGGGCCATTGGGGGTACTATTAGTACTAGGAGTACTAGTATTCGGTATACTTTGATTGTGGAGTTCTTGCTTATTGCTCACCTCGGAATCACCTAACCAGGATATTTTTCCTCTTCTCTAATCGATTGGATCATTTGGGTGGGGTGGGGGTGGTGGTGGGGATGGGGGTGGGGGTGGGGGGAGGTGGTACTGATTTCTTATGGATTCCGGATCAGGGCATGGTCACCGCTGTTCTGATTGGGGCATTTGGTCGGGTTCGATTTCGGTGTTCTTCACTTCTGTAACCTTTAGTTGCTACTCGTAATGTGCAAATGGATTTTGCGTCAGATTCTATATGGAGAACTATGGGTCAGTGGCGTGCATGGCCACTACAGACAGGGATGGTCCCGTCAGTTCCCTTAAAAGTTGCCTAAAAGGTAATGTAGCAGTATATTCGTTGCGTTCTTCCATTCTTTCCAATGCTGAAAGTGGTTGGCTGCAACCTGGATGTATCCCTGTGCTAAAAGTTGTCTCTATCTGCATCCTATTTTTGTGGAAGCCTCTGTGACACCATCTCTTCTTCATTTACTATAGCACGG
Source organism: Avena insularis (assembly GCA_023614405.1). Lineage (NCBI taxonomy): Eukaryota > Viridiplantae > Streptophyta > Magnoliopsida > Poales > Poaceae > Avena > Avena insularis. Next base: position 254,424,987 of record CM042690.1, on the reverse strand, counting down.
TGGTACATACTTGCGAACATGTGGTGCTCCAGGTGCGGCAAACAGGATGGTACCCCCACATGCCGCAGGATCCGATGAGTATCACTACTCACCAAAAAAAAAGTGCAAGGCCACCGACCAGCTGGGAGGGCCCAGCTTAAAGAGAAAGGTATTTGTTCTTAATACTCTTATTACCATGGTGCAGACAGATTCAAGTATTACCCGCTTCGTGTGATGTATGCTTATCATATGTTCAGAAACATACGTGTGATTTTATTAATTCTGGCACTGTGTTTATGTGAATCCAGATCGAGAACCGTCAGACTGTCTAATATAGTCAGTATATGACTACTATGTACTGTACTCCCTTCGTCCCAAGGCTTAGGCATATACTGTATTTTTTGAAAAGTCAAGCGACGGAAAGTTTGACCAAACTTTACGTAGTATTGAACTGTTTAGCTCTGTTGCTATTTATGCAGATTGAAGGTGCTGCTGCGGAGGCTGAGGCTGCTATAGAGGCTAGTAGATTTCTGATGCCCGCACTAAAAGAGGAAATCCTCTACACAACGAGGAAGCGCCAACATAGTACCCAGGTGGGCAGTGACCTCTCTAAGAAGTGGGTATAATTTGGAAATCCACAATTTCACATGTTATGATTTTCCATGTTATTGTTATCAGCTAGTACTATATGTTTACGCTCATTATAAGTTCACAAAAATAAAATCTGTTTGCTTTACAGGCAATGGTTTCATATTATATTATTAGATTTACTTGATCTTTACGTAATTTAACCTTTCCACTTAATTTCAATCAGTACCACGCACCAGCTGCTGAGCCCTTTCTGCTACCCTCCTCTTGTCAATCTTGTGGATTGAAAGGGGCCCCTGTATGCCATTCCAAAGGCAGAGGGATGAAAAATGGTGCATGGCCACCCTTCGCAAAGGGTACCCATGGTATCAGGTATGGATTCCAAGTGGTTTAGACCGACTTGATGTAAGATCTTGTATCTCACTTTTTTTGATGTCGCCTTACTTCTCTATCAATTTTCTCATGAAGGTTGTCCCTTGTGTCGCTCACCCCATTATAAACAAGATGTTCAGAAACGACAAGTTTCTAACTTTGTATAACGAGGGCCCTAAAGGCATGCAGAAACTATATGATGTGGATGTCTCCCAAACGATGGCCACCACCTATTTGGGTGGCCGAGATTGGTCCAAGTATGTCCGTGATAATGGTCTAAAGCAAGGGGACGAGGTAACATTCGATTTTAGCAAGCCTGGGCAGATACTTGCACGCCATCGTACACATGTTGACCGAAGGACCAAGAACAGAGGTAGTACTAATTAATTTGATTCTGTACTCATCACAACCTCTAATGATTTTCTTGCGACTAACTGTTTTGCACCATTGTATTTACTCATCATATGAGCCTGACCACTTATGTAGTCCGCTTCCCCTTATGTACCACCCAGAAGGGTGTCAGCATCAAGTTGCTGGCACCGGCACCTGACCAAAGACCGCCCTAGTTCCCTGTGACACACTCGTTGACCTCGAGGAGAAAGAATAGATGTAGTAACTTAGTTCGCTTGTATACTCTCATCTCTGTCTAGGAGTTACTGTTATATAAGAAACCATTTTGCTTGTCCACATCTCATATGCCTCGCTTGTATACTCTCATCTCTGTCTAGGAGTTACTGTTATATAAGAAACCATTTTGCTTGTCCACATCTCATATGCCTCTCTAACCACTCCTGTAGTCCCCTTACCTACCCCTCAGAAGGTAACCAGCACCGAGTCTTTGGCACCCCCAACAGCCCTAGTTCCTATTCCGACACCTGTTGACCTAAGTAGAAAGAATGGAGGTAGTAACTTAATTTTCTTGTATACTCATCATATCCTCTGATCACTGTCTTGTGAGCAACTGTTGTATAAGAGACCATTTTGCTTGTACACTTCTCATTTGCCTCTACCATCCCTGCAGTCAGCTTAGCTACCCCTTAGAAGGAATCTAGCATCAAGCTGCTGGCGCCGGCACCGGTTCTGGGCCTTCTGGCTCCTGCTCCAGCCCCTCTACAATTAGTGGCACCATCTCCTGTACCAGCACTAGCCCTAGCACAGGCACCGACACAAGCTCCTTCATCACCCCAGGCAGCACCTTGTCAGACCATATCCTACACATGTGTCATCACAAGGTCGCACCAGATTATGTTTATGAGTATATGGCAGTAGATAAACTATTCTGAATGTCTTCTCAAGTTTCACATGATTCAGTGCATCGCTCTTAGTAATTATGCGTCTATCTCTTGCTTTGACTCAGAAATTGCCTAAGAGTGCCACAAAGCAACTCTAGGCCAGACGAAAGGGCACAATAGTCTTCATGATGCAGAGCGAAGGATTGCGAATCGAGGGACGCTACGCCATTAACTCGACTGATGGGTGCTTGGCAGCTACTTCTAGGTGGATCAAGTTCTGGAAAGCAGCCAAACTTACTATTGGAAGAACGTTCAAGGTCGATGTATCTCGTTGCCCTGAATGCGGCATGCTATTCATGAACCTCCTAGCTGTCTAGCTCTTTGGTCGCATGCTATTGTAATTAATTATGTGGTTGTCTTATCTCCACTGATCATATATGGGTGGTAAAACTGTGATAACCTTTTCCTAGATTGGAGCTATGACTAGTACGTATTGGTATGGTATATCTATATCTATATGACGGTTCCCTATATGACCAAATATTATGACAATGATTGTGTTCCAGTGATCAAGTGTGTTTGGAGAAAAGGGAAAACTGATCGTGTGGCATGGTTTTTAGAGCTGAAACAAGATCTGCCTCTCTCTGTAGTGATATTGAATTTCAGTGTTTGTATTGCTGAATCAGTCACTTTGAAATGCTTCTGAATTGGTCAAGTGCTGCTGAATATGAACTAGGAATCTGTCGATTTTTTATGTCTTATTATTATGTACTCATTAATCTTTCAAATGGTATTGAATTTGTCAAAAGTTCTGTCGTTGCTGTTGGTTGCTTGCTCTAGAGCTTTTTCCTTTGTGTCATTGGAACCGTTGGATGCATTTTGGACAGAGATGAGAGGTTAAAGATATACTGCGTGATTTCACCAACTGAAGTCATTGGATACCAGCCCCGTTTTGGCGCATGTGGTGTGTGTTCATTAGATATTTTTACATGAATATCTGTTAAAGGAATTATCGCTTTTTCCTCCCTCGAAGAGGTCTGTGTTTGAATCTGGCGAGACACAGCCCAGTGAAATTTGAGATAGGAGCCCATTGACCATAGCCCAAAAACTTTTTAATTTCGCCTTTTTTGCATTGCCCCCCACCTCTAAAAAACTCTGCCTACCCATGTTTTTAAGAAACCAATCCATTATGTGGCTTTTTATAAATCAAGGTTCCAATAGCACTGCTCTTTTATTTTAAGAGAGATAATATGGAAACACAACAAAAAAATTTAGAAGACTGATACATAAGTTGTAGTACTAATACATGTTTAATGATTCAATTTCTATTAGTATCTTTCATATTGTGGCAAAACACTTAGTTTATGTCTATTTGATTTGATTTGAAGGTCTTTAGTTTGAATCCACTGTGTATACATATTTATATATATCTTGGGTTTACTTTTTTTTGAGAAAGGGTTTACTTTTTAATATCGCACTACGGAGAGGCTGACATCACGGACCCACCAGCCTGCAGCATCCCTCGAGTTTAATGGTCGGGTTTGAAAAAAAGTTAAATACTTGTATAGAGAGGCTGGCATCAGGGACCCACCCGCCAGAACATACCAGAGAGGGTGACATGGGGGCCTCAGCAGCAAGACCATACACGACTGCCACATCGAGCAACGTTGCCAAGGTCAAAACAGCGGACACGGCTAAAAAAGAGTCCATCATACGCAGGTTTGATATACAGAGAGACCGGAATGTGGGACCCAGTAGCGCGGCCTTATACAGGTTCTGCCTCGAGCGACGTTGCCAAGTTTGAAATAGGAAGGCACGAGCGAGAAAAAGTCTAGCATGCACACCTTTATTCTAATGAGAGGCTCACATGGGGACTCAGTAGCCTGGAAAAACGGCTGATGCATCGAGCAACGCTATCAAGTTCGAAACACGGAGGCACGACTGAGAGAAAAAATTCCATCATACACACATTTCTTCTAATGAGTGTATGACATGTGGGGGTGGGGCCCTACATCATGATTAAACGGTAGATGCAGCGAGCAACGCTATCAAGTTCATAACACGGAGGCGTGACCAAGGGAAAAAATTCTATCATACACACGTTTCTTCTAATGAGAGGATGACATGTGGGGTCCAGGAGTTTGATTAAACGACTGATGCAGCGAGCAACGCTATCAAGTTCGGAACACAAAGGGACGATAGAGGGTAAAAAATCCATCATACACACATTTCTTCTAATGAGAGGATGACATGTGGGGCCCAGCATCGTGATTAAACGGTAGATGCATCGAACAACGCCATCAAGTTCGGAACAGGGTAGCGTGAGCCAAGGAAAAAAACCATCATACACACATTTCTTCTAATGAGAGGATGACATGTGGGGCTCGGGAGGTTGGTTAAATGGTAGATGCGTCGAGCACCACAATCAACTCGGAATGGGGTAGCACCAGTGAAGGAAAAAAATCCATCATACACACGTTTCTTCTAATGAGAGGATGACATGTGGGTCCCAAGAGGTTGATTAGACGGTAGATGCATCGAGCAGCGCTATCATCTTCGGAACAGGGTAGCGTGAGCGAAGGAAAAAAATTCCATCATACACACGATCCTTCTAATGAGAGGCTGACATGTGGGACTGGCGGCTGACTAAACACAGACGCCTCAAGCAACGTTATCGAGTTCAAATCAGGGAGGCGCAACCGAAAAGTATGGTCCGCTAGAGACACTGACGTCCGGGACCCACATGCCTCAAAAGACTTCGGCGAGTCAACATCGCGCGGGGAAACGAAAATCTTGCTTCTGCCACGCGCTGGCCGAGCTTCCTCCATGTTTTTAGCAGATCCATCATAGTAGAGGGCCGTGAAACCGGAAAAAAAAGTTTTCCATCGGCCACGGTCGAGCCGAGAATTTTGTCGTGGAAGACGCGCCTTCTACGACGACCGTCGGGCCAATTCGTTGCGGAAGGAAACTTTTCTTGTAGTGCCAACCCACAGCCAGTGAGAACTACTCACTCATAACAAATAGATCGGAGATAGAAAACATCATCCAAATACTTAGATTGAAATCAAATATTCTTACAATGGTCGCCAAATCATAAGGAGATCTAAAGTACAAAGCAATGACTATGGCTAGTGGATGGGATGGATGATGGGAGTGTTGAACAATGGATGAACAATAGCGTGGATCTCCTTTGGTGGTGTTGTGATCTAATCTGAGAATGGCGGCTCTCTGGCCAGCGGCTTGAGCCTCAAAATATATAGGCGTCTTCACGAAAATCATAGGGTTTGATGAGACGAAGCCAACGCCACCTGGTATGGGTGGACGATATGGGCGGGCTATGCTCGTACTAGTGGTCGTTAAGCATGCTGACGCCTGGGAATGGCTTCCCAATTACTTGTCTGTGTATACTTCCTCAAAAACCTTCATTATGACTCCTGATTTCGCATTAAAAACTGTGATTTCCTGCACAAAACAATTCAAAGAAAGGTTTTGCATATCTTTGCAATTATTAGTCATTAGTGGCAAGTATTGAGAGTTTCTAGTCAATTGCTTGACCAAAAACAATGTTTAAACACGGTGGGAGATGGCTAATTTTGGAGCCATCACCCGGCCATCCGGCGTTGTTAGGAGCGTCCTTGCACATCTGAAGGCGGAGGAGGTTGCAAGGGCTCATGGCTGATGCAACTTCTCCATGTCAGTGGTTGTCTTCCGCTCCTGCAGCACTCAGGTGGTGGCTCGGTTCGAGGTGGCAGAGCCAGATCCACGGGGTGACACGACGTTGGCATCAAGGTAGTGCACCATTGGCCTAGATCTGGGCCCTGTGGGCCCCATCTACGTCTGGTTGTCTGTTCCTATTCATGCCTATGTCGCCCCTAGAGATGGTGATAGTGGTGCAGCTAGAACAAGAGGAGAGAGGCGGTGGTGGCTTACATGCTTCGTCATGACGGAGGGACTTTACGATCCTGAGATGGGCCTAGCTAGGCCTGCCTAAGGTTGTTGTGTCCCCGCGGCTGCATTGGACCGACAACCGCTTACGGCAGTGGAGGACGGTTCTCTTCCATGTGGTCGTGTTGATGTCACCCTCCGTTTCCTACCTAGCTACTTCCTCTGTGTCACATTTCACACGACGAACCCTGCTACACGGGAGCGAGTTTGCAATGGGGTGGTGACCCCGTAAGGTGGACTACAGGGGAGTCACGATGGTGGGGCGACATGGTGGTTGTGATGGCCTATTTCTTTGGACCATGTGGGTGGCAAGGAGTGGGAGTTTGTGGCTCCTAGTGGTGGCGGCGCCTCGTGGTCATCTCCCAAATCCGTGATGGAAGCTCGGCTCTGGGGGAAGTGGTCTAAGGTATTGAATGTGGCGAGGGTTTTTTGGAGAGAAATCCTAGTGCTCCGACACCTATGACGGTGATGCCTACGAGTGTATTAACCCTCTTCGGGGCATTGTTATGGCTACCCTTGCCGTATTAGGGCCTCGATTGAAAACCCTAAACCCTTATGGTCTCGGTGGTGTAGTCGCTTGTTGCGTCGTTACCTCCTTGGAGGCGTTGTTGTGGAGTTCCGGTCTCCTTAGTCTCATTGTCTTCGGTGGCAAGATAGATGCTTCTTACGCTTCATAGTTTATATTTGGTCTGATTATAAGATAAATCCCTCACACTATCTATCGGTTCGACTGTCTGGCTTTTATTTATAAAGTGGGTGAATGTGTATTTCAAGAAGGATACATGTTTTCTATATGTGTTGAAGTCTTTTTAGAATTTTACAACTTTGTTAAAAGTACTTCTTGGTTTGAAGTACACTCCTTTGCACATTGTTGGCTCTTAATTTCCCATGGTGTACGAGTTGTGTCGTGGTAAGCAATAACCACCACTTACCGGTCAACAATCGCATTTTTTTGCGAAAAAGGCATAATTCGTACATTATCTGGCAACTGTCCTTGCAAAAATATCTTTACAAAATAAAATAAGCATAGGTCCTTAAAAAGTTCAACACCATCTTATCTCTACATCCCTCACGACATCTCATGAGCAAATCTCGATGGCGCCTCTAGGCCTCTGGCTAGTAAAGGTCTTGTCGGAGAAAACTTGGAACAATCGCATTTGTTGTGTAAGATTTGATCCAATATAGCTTATTTTTTCGAAATGGGGGATGAGACCCTCGGCCTCTGCATCGAAAATATGAAAACGGATTTCTTTATTAATTTTATTCAACAAAAGATGACAAAGAGAATACATCAAAAACCTGAAGCCACCACACAACACCTACAAACCCGACAGTGGGTGAAAACCATGTCATCGGGGCCTTGCATCCTGAGAACACGAAAGCCACTCATCAACTAGGAAAAGGGAATACCGCATAACCCGAGACACCCTCTAGGCAAAACATGGGCGCTCATCCCATCTAGCAGACTCTTAGCGAGCATCTTATGCATAGACTGCAGAAGCCATCACTGCCTTCAATACCACTGAGTCCACTTCAAGTCAAGATCCATATCCCTTACCAGGATTGCCATTAACGCCGCCACTTTGCTAGACAACACCTCCATCTTGCGTGATTCCATCAAATCACGTCCATCATCGAGACCCCATTGCACCATGTTGCTTAGACTCGCCGTCATTAATGAGGAAGATGTACACCGCTCCACCTTCTTTCTTCCACCATCCAGTAGCTGCTCCAAAAATGATGCCCCCGAGAGGGAGAGCAACTGATACCTTCGATCCGGATTATGGATGTAGTGTAGCTTCTTTTTCCCTAGTAGACCTAGGTTATCGAATCCTCGGGAAGAGAATGCATAGTGAAGTTACTTTAACGTACCTTCGGAAGTTTTAGAATTCCTTTTGTGTGTTTACCGGACCAATAGTTTGCGTCTTTTTGTTGTTGTCGATGATGGAGAGAGAGGTCCTAGGATGTTCGGTTTCACCTGTAGCTGTGCAAAACATCTGATGGGAATAAAAGATAGAAATAAACTATGTGTGTACTTGTTAGAGCAAGATAAATTATATGTGGGTAGTGCATCCATAATTGCTATTGCCTCCGCAACCGCTTATAGCAATAACCTACTAGTCTCATCCATAGAAGAAAAAGAGCTAATGATATGCATAGTGATGTCACCGTTAATCCCAAGCAAATCCCTCACATACAGCCGTACTACCCCTTCTGTCACTGGGGTTCCCAACCTGCAGATCAATCACCACTCATACTCCCTATACCTGTTTGACCTAACGGTGGCGGTGCCAACTATACAACTAGAGCTATACGGCCGGAATTTTTGCTCTGGTCGTATAGTTGGTCGTTAAAGCGTCTGCCTTCGTTGTACGGCTCCTGGTTTCTTCTGGTTGTTGGAAATCTCGTATCTTTGACTTTAATATAGTGATTCCCTCCTTTAAACGATATTATCTGCGCAGGTAAAATATATAAGAAAGGATTGCATACCCCTCTAGATATTAACATTAGTGGCAGGGTTTAGAGAGATATTTCATCAAAATTATTAGTAGTATCCAGTTTAAATGTGGATGTAGATGGCTATATTTCAGAGCCATCAACCTCCCCAAGCTTAAACTTGATCGTCCCTGAGCAAGAAAACAAAAATCAAAAAGGAACTCAGCATTTAAACTCAAATAATGAGATGGTGATCTTACTCATGATTAGTAGTCTCATGTTTCCTCCACTTCATAAATCTGAAAAACTTCAGCATAGATAGAGTAATGGCAAGCATATCATACGGGTTTCATGCATCCTTGTAGTGCAGCAAAATTATTGTAAACATGGATAATTCAAATGATTAAACTTTATTCCATGTCAAGTAATCAACTCATAGGCTTGCCTTTGAACAGTAAAGTATAATCATGTAAATTAAGAGTGTGAGAGTTTTCATGAAAAGCATATACATTAGAGTATCTCAATTCTCCCACATCAATGAATCAAGACTTTGCAAGCACTAGTTTTCTATTCATTGTCCTTCAAGAATTTTAGTTTTTAAGTAACTGCGAGCATGCCAAAAGAGTTTTATTAGTTTATCGGGTTGTGATGGACACTCATGGCATCACTAAGGTTTTTGTTACTTTTGGATAATGATTACTCATAATAGCCAGAGGAGTGATTCCATCATGATTACAGCTACCCGGGAGTGCCAAGAATCTTACCCACTATAGCATTGCTGCTACATGTGTTTAATCAACTCATAGCCGAAATCTAGGAGTTTCCTCCATGAAGATCATTCGTAGGCCAGCGGAGTTGTTGGCATCCCATGAAGTTTGACACGCATAAAGCTATATCATTCTTATGATTAACAAGTCAAACTTTGGCATGCTCACAAAAACCGCTAAACATTAATTCAATCGAATAAATCCTTTTAAAGAGAGCTATAAAGTCAATCAACATTTTCAGTGGTGTTGAGTGTCTCTAGAAATAAACCTTCAAGACTAAGCACTACAACACCCAAGCCTTCAATTGTGAGACTTTTTCTTATTACAATTGCTTAGCAATTTTTAGGCAAGACTTGGTTAGTTACGAGAGCTGGAACAAAATGTACCCAATTAAGTACCCATGCAAACGAAAATCTTACTAAAATACAAAGACTCACTCCACCAATATAATACCTCAACATTTACTACTAACTAGCATGGGTTTCTCAAACTTCAAAAGTGGGAGTCATAAGGCATACCTCTCATGTTTGGTTCCACTTTTCTCTTCCTTTTTTATTTGTTTCTTGGAAACTCAAAGTCGATCACTCTCCTGCAAATACATGAAGACCTCGAGGTGGAAAGAAAAGAAAGAGGGAAAATAAGGAAAAATGGAGAAATGGAGAAATCTTTTTGTGGTTTTTAAGAGAGGGAGTGTAAAGAATAGAAAATTGGCGGAAAAGCTTGGCTAGAAAATTTCGAAAGCAAATAGAAAGAACTAAAAATAATGTGTTGGAGAAACCAACACGAGTGCTTATAAACTCAAATAAAACACAAACTCTAAATAAATGAAAGCAAATGAATGCCAAATAAAGATACATGAGGACACTTCCCCAAGCTTAGGCTTTTGCAAGCCCTTCAAATCATTGTGGTGGCGGGAAAAAGTCAGTACTCCATTTTGTGAATTGAGTTGAGAGGTTACTAGTTGATTCTCGGAGGTTCAAAGGGAGGCTATGTATCCTCTCCACGGTCCCTCCAAGTCCTTGGAAATCTTGGTATGTGGCGAACCGAGTTTGTGGCTACTCCTCTTGATAAGGAACTTCTTGCTCCTCCTCTTGGTCCTCATCCTCCTCCAGAATTTCTTCCTCGGGTTGGTGTTGCTCAACCTGTAAGTCATATAGAAAACGTCCTTCCATGATAGAGAAAAGACCATTAGGCATAAGAGCAGGGTAGAGACGCCCAGCTCTAGCAATATGCAGATAATAAGCACCACCTCTCCTAGTGAGAATTTCACAGGCTCTCAAAGTGGAGAAACCAACACGTGTCTCACCTAGTACGGGTTGCAACTCACCTAGGTTGATGTCTAGGGCAGTGGCAAGCACGGTGATGATGCCTCCACCTATGATTGGTCCTTGGCTTTGGGAGGCTTGGTGCTCCAAGTAGCACACAAGGATGGTGCCCAAGTTGAATGACAAGTTGCAGTTGATGTAAGCAGCCTTGGCGAGGACTAGGATGTCCTCCTCGTTGAATCTCGTGAACTCATTACATGCCTGCAAGGTGTTGGCAATAACATAGAACAAATATCAAATTGCAGGATGTTGAATATTCTCCCCCTTGTTTACTCTACTAGTGAAACTCATTCCATTATAGTATTGTTCAGGGGTAGGTTCTAAGCCAGTAAAGGATGCGCGTAAAGCATGAACATCATTGTTTGGCAAATTAAAGCATGTGCACCATTCATCTAATGTTAAGGTGTAGTTGTTGTTCATTAGACGGAAATAAATAGTGTCTTGTCCTTGCCATTGTTTAACGGTGCTTTGCAACGAACTTAGGAATTTAATGGTTAAGCGGCGATAAGTAGGTACATCATTGTACACAAAGTTTTGTAGGCCAGCTCTATTGCAAACTAAATTGAAGTCATCAAAAATACCGAGTTGGTTCAATATGATGGGGCAAGCCCACTTGGTGGCCTTCACTTCGCGGTTCTTCATCATGTTGAAGCATTCACGATGGACTTCATCCCTGAACCGTATCCCCATGTGTTCCTAAGCGGCAGCCCGAGAAGCGCTAGCGGTGGCACGAGCACGAGTTTGGCTCCTTGTGTTCATCATCTAAAACATTGAAGAAAGGCAAAAATAAAACTTTTTGATCCAACAACAGTAAGTATAATATATTCCTTATCCAAACACACTAAAGAATCTCCTCAAAATAATAATCTAGGCAAGAAAATCATGGCAATTGGTTCATAGTAGGTCTCACCCTAGATTGATAATGACAATAGATCAAAGATGAATTTACAAAAAGTAATTGGGGCATCGGAGGAGAAACATACCGTATATCACTTGTGTGCGAGAAAATCGAACAAAATTGAGTGGATATGAAGATCTCTTGAGGTTTTGAGAGAGTTTGGAGGTAGAAGAGAGAAAAATAATTGAAGTTTTGGAGTTGGAGGTACCTTCCCGTGTGATTTGGTGGTCAGACGCAACTATAAGGGCGCAACTATACAGGTTGAACAACGTGTTCCGGTTGTATAGTTGGCTTTCAGTCAAAATATTAGGTTTTCTGCCTGGCGACGCAGCTATACGGACACAACTATACGGCCGGAACAAAATGTTCCTGCCGTATAGTTGGTTGTTAAACTGTCTGTCCCTGTGAAAGAAAATATACAAAGGCATCGATCTCTATACGACCGGAACTATACGGCCGGGATTTTTATTCCCGCCATATAGTTGGTCGTTAAACTCTCAGAACATTAGAAAAGAAATTGTACGGAGGCACTGATATCTATACGACCGGAGCTATACGGCCGGAATTTTTATTCTCGACGTTTAGTTGGTCGCTAAACTCTTAGTAAATATTACAGAAAAAAATTCGATGGCAAAGATATCTATACGACCGGAGCTATACGGTCGGAATTTTTATTCCTGCTGTATAGTTAGTCGTTAAACTCTCAGTACATAAGAAAATTGTCAATGGCAAAGATATCTATACGGCCAGAACTATACGACCAGAATTTTTATTCCCGCCGTATAGTTGGTCGTTAGACTCTCTGTGTCCATAATTTTTTTTTAGTTTCTTCGAGAATTACTTTTTTGCCGTAACTTAGTGATATACCTTGTTTATGATAGAAAATTGGCAGTAAATATTGTCGACCAACAATAGCATGAATATAGCAGAATTTCAAGTACTACCAAACTTCTTATCCTCACATGGAGTTTTCTAGCACTCTTTGTTAAACATAAACTTAAACTAAAACTAAAAGCTTAACTCAAACATTTATTTAACATAGGTTGCCTCCCATGGAGCGCTCTTTTACAGTCAATAGCTCTATTTAACATAGCTTCTCCTCCCATGGGCTAGATGAGTGGAACACCCACTCCAAAGTAATTGGCCTTCAAAGTGATGGCCTCCTTTTCATCATGTTTGGCTTTCTTTTTCCTGGGGAAATAGATAATAAAAGGATCCCGCGAAAGCAACTACAACGTCATGTTCCCTTCATGGAGATTAATTAAAGCCTTTATAGTTCTCAAGAAAGGACGGCCTAGTATTATAGGAGCAATTGTATCTTCAGGCATGTCAACAATAACAAAGTCAATTAGAGCAGGACAACCTTTAATGTAAACTAAAGTGTTATCCTTAATTCCTACATCTTGTTTGTAGGTAGAATCTACTAGATGCAATTTCAATCCAGTGATTTCAAAGGAGCCAAGATTTAACTTGTTAAAAAGACTCTTTGGGATTGTTGAGACGCTTGCACCTAGATCACAAAGTGCAGCTATCTCATTAGTCCCAATCTTTATCTTAATAGTAGGCTCAAATATGTCATCTAGTTTAACGGGTAATTTTTCAGCGATTTTATTGTATTCCTCTTCAAGCTCGCGTACCTTAATTTCTACTTGATCAACAAAGTGTTGATACATGGCTTCATCGTTACCTTCACTTACCGGAATTTTGACGTTGATCCTCTTTACGAGATCTTCGATGGTGTAGCTTGGTGAAGGGGCATTACTATAATCAAGTTCTTTAGGCTCCTCCCTTTGGATCCTCATCATTTTGAGTTTTTCAACAGGATTGGGCTCAGCTTTACCTGCAAATTTAGCTAGAATGATAGTTTGACACTCGGTTATCTTACCTAGTTGTGCCTCAACGATCCTTGTTCTTTCTTGGAGGGCCTACAAATCATTTCTCAAACTAACAACTTGGTTAGATTATTTACCAAGCATGGCATCATGGTTCTCCGTTATTTTAACAAGAATATTATTTTGTTCATTTTGTGAGTCTATAAAAGACTTAAGTGTTTCTTGGAGACTACCATTACTAGTTCCCATATTATTATTAGAATTGCCTGCAGGACTAGCATAATGTTTCTGAAAGTTAGGATTGTAACTCTTCTTCCAAGCAGGGTTATAATCATTACGAGCTATGAAGTCTATTTCTTCAATATTTGTTTCAGGGGTGGCTCTTACCTGGGTTTCCTTACCTTTTACGGCCAGTATGAGCTCATCCAACTTAGCATTGAGTTCTTCGTTTTATTGTGGTGAAATAGCGTTCACCTTCTTCGTGTTTGAACTTTCCACATGCCATTGGGCATGGTTGTCTTGCATATTGTCTAACAGCTGCTTTGCTTCGGTAATATGTTTACCCATAAATGTTCCTCTAGTTGCAGTATCAAGCATAGACTTAGATACAGGATTAAGAGAATTATAAAATAAATGGAGGATTAACCAATCTTCCATCCCATGACTAGGACAGTTTCTTAGGCATTCTTTCATCCTTTCCCATGCAAGCACTAGTGGCTCACGCTCTTCCTGTCTAAAGCCAGTAATATTAGAATGGAGTTGCATAGTCTTTGCAGGTGGGAAAATTTAGTCATAAATGTAACACCCTCAAATCGTCCATATGCAAGTTTTAGCCCTTTCCGCCAAACCCGCATAGAAACGATTCAAGGATGCCCACCAAGCACTTTCGTGCGGGTGGAAAAACAAAGTAATACCATTACACAACAGTCCACTATGGGACCCACAGAACAGATATATATACAGCACGACTCCAAGAGTCAAGAATACAGATATACACTACAAAGATCCAAATCACCTTGAAAACGATACATCGTCCGAGTACGGACAAGATGCAAATGGGGCTAAGAGCCCTGAAGAATAACCAATGGCGTCCATAACCCTGCCCAGTCCAAGCCGGAAGGGTAACCCTGCTAACGACATCGATCTCAAACCTGCTAAAACAAAAGGGGTGCCGACAAAGGGCAAAGGAAAAAAGAGGAGCGTCAGTACTGAGGCCAGTACACGGCGAGGCTAGAATTCGGCGGTCCTCGCCTACATAGTTATGGTGGACTGAAGCGGCAGTGCAACGGCACTAAACAACCTATGGAGACTCGGTAAAACTGGCGGCTATTAGATAGGGATAAGAAAGACCTATCCGGATCCAACCTGATAGTAACACCAAACATACCCATCCTGGTATTCCCCCTCGAGACCAAACGAGGAAGTCAAACCGAGGAACTCACACAATTGGCAGTTTTATTCATTCCACTATAGTTGCAGCACTTACTAATCAGATATAGATTTCATGAGTCATCCTGATAGCATAAGTAGTGGGCAGTTTAATTACCATTCTGTTATAGTTGGAACATTTACTAGTCCGATATAATTGTCCTGAGGAATCCCAAAACCCAGCAGTTGTTGGCACTTTTATCTCATTCCATTGGAGTTGCAATACTTACTAGGCAGGTATAGTATGACACAGATCACCACAGATCCACCAGTTGTTGGCATTTTTATTATCCATTCCATTGTAGTGAAGCTGATTACTGGTCACATATTAAGTCAAATTTATAGCACTACTTTAGTTATGCTTGTCTATGATCGAGATACTATGCTCCAAGTCATCCATAACCGTGGACACGGCTTTCAGAAAGATTTACCCTGCAGGGGTGCACAAATAGCAACACACACCTGATCAACCTCGGAAAAACCAACTCAAAACCCAACGAGGCTTTCACGACAAAGCGGTCACAGGATTCATAAAATATTTCAGGGGGCCACCCCACTAAGCTACCCGCGACGAAGTTAGCCGGCTCCGAGACGGACCCAGGGTTTGTGACAATGGCTGTAAACGACTGGGAACCCGAAAGTGTGACTGGGCTTGTCGATACCGCGAAAACATTCCACGTTCCAAAACAGTATAGGTGCTCCACGCACAATCGTAAATAAAGCAGTAAGCATGGCATAAGTACAGGATAGTAATAAAGCCCCAAACTACTTGTGGCCCCAAGAAATAAGAAATGAATCAAGGTCTGGCTAAGGGGGATTCATAGAGTCTCCCGGATGTGGATAGTGTGAATAGTCAAGGAACAGGTATCAAGTACTCGGGGCCTACGGGACACAAGTGAGCGTGGAAGAACCAAATAACATCTATTGCCCACCGATGCCTCTGCATTAGTTATATCTATTCTCAGCAATTTAATAGTTGTAATTAAAGACATGATCAACTTCATCATAAACATCTGCCAGCATTCCAACAACTGTGGTACTTGACAGCACGAGATCCCACCTGAGCAAGCAACTACGACTCGCAGGGCCAGCTATCTACCAAACACAGGTAATAGGAGGTGTCCAAGGCAATATAGAGGCTACACCGGATATAACTGGTGTACGGAAAACTAAAGCATCGCGACACGGATAGCAATAGAACAACAGGAGGAAATAAAGACTATAAATACAAAATAGGTAGAAGGGGAAGGGATGCTCGCCTGGGAAACAGAGCCGAAGGTACATAGCCGGAGAACTTGTCGATACTCGCATCAACTCATCAGCCTAATCCGCGAAGAAGCAAACACTAGCAGAAACACCGGATGCAATATTTAATACTACGGCAGAAGATCCGGCATGCTTATGATATGATGCATGGCATGGCAAAGATGCGGTGCAATTAGGCAATATTAAGCGGAACCGGGGTCCCGGCAATTAATTAATAGGTTCAAGTTATTTAGAACCCCCGCACTTTAAATGTTGTATTAACAGGACGAAACATGGCATCAATTCGCTACACCAATTTAAATGGAGTCTGGAATGAGACGTGATATCCCGCAGATGGACTCCATATTTAATCATGCGGTGAATCGGCATAATGCCCCCAACCCACATGATATGCATGCGAGATGAACAATTAATATGCAACAAGTTTTATATATAGCATTTATAAAATAGGGGCTCGGGAAAAGGTTCACACATCGGGGTCAGAAGATCTTGGATTCCGGGGGGGTCGGTCTCAGGGTTCGACGGGGTCAGCGGGAACGGTCTCAGACAACAGAAGGAGAGCTTGGTGTTCCGGGAAGAAGGACTTGTTGTTTCGAGGGTTCGGTCTTCGGCATCAGACACTCTTGCCTTGGTTGTCTCTATTTTGTGGCCACAACACCAACACAGACACGGTATAGGCGTTGCATAACCCTCCCAAAATTGACACTATGCCTTCATCAGAAAATCACCACCATCGCTGATTGTCGTTCTTGTCGTCACATACATGCAGTAGCTTCGCACACATTACCATCCAATCTTCATCAACAAATCACTCCACCACATCTCCGCAGCCACACCTCAAGCGGCCACAACTAGTACTCGAGCCGTGGCACGCCTGGTGATGCGGAGGTGCTGGACGCAGGGTCAAGGCCGAACTGGGAGGCGGTCTTCGGGGCTCTGCTCGGGATGGCGTTCTTGGTGGAGGGATGGCCAGCATGGTCACGGACGATGGAGAAGCAGGGCCGACACGGCCGGCAGAGGGGAAGTAGGGTGGTGGCCGGAGCTCGGGCTCGAGGCCAGCAGGAGGTAGACCGGGCGCGGGAGGCGAGCTCGGGGAGGACGCCAAGGACGGCGTTGGCGTGGCCGTGCTCAATCTGGAGAGGACGCGAGGAGGATAGGGCACGACGGCCAGCAGCGGAGCTCGGGGAGGCGGTGCTCGCTGCCGGGGCGACGAGGCGGGCTGACGGGGGACTCGGGGAGGCGCCGCACGAGCTCGTGGCAAGGGCTTCACCCGGATCCAGAGAAGAAGAGGGCCGCGACGGTGAGGGCCAGGGCGGCCGGCGTGAGGGGCAAGGTCGACATGCAGGCGGCGGCGGGTGGACGGGATCAAACACGCGAGGATGGGGAGGGGGGTCGCGAGTGGGGAGAGACGAGGTGGGTGGGATCAAGGAGGAGTGGGGATCCCGTGCGGGGGGGAAGGTGCCTGCGGGGTGGTGCCAGGGCACGTGGGGATCGACGCGGGGTGGGGCTAGGGCGAGCGGGAGTGGTTGGTGGGGGAAAAAGAGGCGGCCAGGGTGGTGGGACCAGGTTGGCAGGTGGAGTTAGCTGGCAGGGGGTGTGGTGCGCGTAGGAGGCTGGGGTGTGCGGGTGCACATGCAGGGCAGGGTGGGTTGGCGTGCAGCGCAGCGTTCGTGTGTGTGTTGCTGTGTGCGGCTGGGAGGGAGAGTAGGTGGGGCCGGGCGGAGTGAGGTGGCGGCCTAGGAGTGGCCGGGGTGAGGAGGAGGGGTGGAGGCAGTGTGCCCAGGTGGAAGCGGGGCTGGGAGGCTGGGTGTGGTGTGCGGCTGGGTGTGTGGCTGTGTGGGTTGGTTGGGTTAGGCTAGGCTTAGGGTTGGGTTAGGTAGATTTTATTTGGAGGTGGCCGATTGGCTTTCGGGCCTAGCGGGCTGCCTCCTAAAAATAACTTAAAATTTCATTTAATTTTAAAATAGACTTTTGCAAATAGTTTTTAGACAAATAAAAGACCCGGAAAAAGACCAGAGTTTTAATTTGAAATTAAGACGGAGATATATTTGGAAGACAAAGATAGGCTTTTATAAAATAGTTTTAGAAAAACTTATGCACGATGATGACGATGCTCAAATGCAATGTGGCATGATGACATGAGCATGTAGTCATGATGATGCAATGCACCAAAAACACCGCGATTTTCTAGTAGTGGTTTTAGCGGGGTGCTACTTGCGTCTTCAACAACAGAGCCTCCAAATTGATTTTGTTGAACCAAACTTAAATAATGGGGCTTAATGTCATAGTCATCAACAACGATTGCTGGCTGAGTAATAGGAGTATGCAACTAATCATTATTGGGAGTAGAAAACTCCCCAAGCTTCTTTTCAGCCATATTTCTTATGTTTTTCGGTTTTCTTAAACAAAGAATTATAATATTAAAAGAAAGAATTGAAAGGCTAACTAATTTTTTTGGTTTAACAAATAAAGACTGAAAGCAAACTAACAAAACTAAAAACAAGAATAAAAACTAGCAAGGTTCCTAATAACCTCACCACGATAGCTATTTCTTCCCCGGCAACGGCGCCAGAAAAAGGGTTGATACCTTCGATCCGGATTACAGATGTAGTGTAGCTTCTTTTTCCCTTGTAGACCAAGGTTATGGAATCCTCGGGAAGCGAATGCATAGTGAAGTTACTTTAACGGACCTTTAGGAGTTTTAGAATTCCTTTTATGTTTTTAGCGGACCAATAGCTTGCATATTTTTATTGTTATCGATGATGGAGAGAGAGGGCCTAGAGCGTTCGGTTTCACCTGTAGCTGTGCAAAACATCTGATGAAAATAAACGATAGAAATACAGTATGCGTGTACTTGTTAGAGCAAGATAAATAATTTGTGGGATATTCATCCATAATTGCTATAGCCTCCGTAACCGCTTATAGCAATAACCTACTAGTCTCATCCATAGAAGAAAGAGAGCTAATGATATGCATAGTGATGTCACCGTTAATCCCAAGCAAATCCCTCACATACAGTCGTACTATCCCTTCTGTCACTGGGGTTCCCAACCTGCAGATCAATCATCACTCATACTCCCTATACCTGGCTCAACCCTCGGGGTCTTGGGTACCTGACAAGTCCTTGGATTGAGGCAAGAGAGAATACAATAATCATCATGTCATACAAACTAATACATGATCCCATCTATGATAAATAACATGCACAATTGCTACATGGCTAGGCCGAAACCCATAGTCCAAGGAGAATTACTCACACATAGATATGAATCAACAATCACAAACATTGTAATGAAAATCATAAGATTGATAGCAATAGTCTTACAATGTCGCCAATCGAAGAAAAGATCTACTATTACAAGTGGTGGAATATGGCTATGGAGATGGAGAAGGGTTTGGAGATCTGGAGGTGGCTGGTGATCTGTGGCAGAGACTTTTTGGCGAGGTCTGGCTTGTTTTCTCGTCACCCGAGGCTTTTTTATATAGGGGTCCCTTCACGAAAGTTGTTCTGTTTGACCTAACGGTGGCGGCGCCAACTATACAACTAGAGCTATACGGCCCGAATTTTTGCTCCGGTCGTACAGTTGGTCGTTAAAGCGTCTGCTCCGTTGTACGGCTCCTGGTTTCTTCTGGTTGGAAATCTCGTATCTTTGACTTTAATATAGTGATTCCCTCCTTTAAATGACATTATCTGCATAGGTAAAATATATAAGAAAGGATTGCATACCCCTCTGAATATAAGCATTAGTGGCAGGGTTTAGAGAGATATTTCATCAAAATTATGAGTAATATCCAGTTTAAATATGGACGTAGATGGCTATATTTCAGAGCCATCAGCAACTCCCAAAGCACCACCATCATATGATCCGGAATCTCTGGGTCTGGGGTTTCCCCCGAGCAGCGCGAGTAAATAGATGATCGCAGCAGCGATGTCTTCAACAAGGTAACGACGCAACGCCACCGCCATGAACAAAATCATAGCAAGGCTTTCACCTACATCCATGTCTCCTTAACTAGCCACTGGTACTGAAAGTGGCATCAAGGATCCGCCACATTCAGCCGGCCCAGGAGGACCACCACTTGTCGTGGTCATGTCCGACGAGGTGTAGCCGCTGTAGAGGAGGATCCAAATAGCTTATAACTACCCAATAATCAAATAGTATTACAACTCTTTATTTATTTATTTATTTACGAGATTCCACTGATCTATTAATAATCACCAATAATATTAAAAAAGCCAAAGTAATAAAAATTATAAATAGGTCTTTGAACCATCCAACTAAGGCCACTTCATCGTTGTAGACGGGCAATGTTTGTCATAGTAGGGCTTGTTGTAGTAAATATACGGGAAGGCATCATCAACGTTGTGTTCTAAACAAAAAAGAAATCGTTAAAGACATTTTTAAGCACTGATTTTTTCAGGCAGGCCACGAGAATTTATTTTTGAGTAAAAGTTTTGCATTTAGATTCGGGTTATGGTTTCCAGCCAAGGTTTCTACTTTAGCCCAGTAATAGCAACTTCACCCAGTGCTCCATTTCCATCCGACCTAAGAGCATACCCATTGGTGACATGGCGCCCAACAGGGTGAATAGGCAGTTTAAAACTTTTACGAGATGGGCATAACAAAGATGGAATAAAACTAGCATTTAATTTGTCAAGCACAAAACCTATATAAACTACGGTTCACCTATGTGCACCAACAATTTATGCTAAGCAGAACAAGCCACTATGCGATAGCTAGATAAATGACTTCAAGCACGAAGGTTATCACAAAGTAAAGTGTATAAGTAAATAGCTCGGGTATAAAGAAATCCGAGGCACACGGGGATGAAGATGTATTACCGAGTTCCTCCCATAAAGGGAGTACATCTCATTGGAGGGGTGGGAGGTACTAAGACCACCATGCCACAAAAGGCCTGACCATATTATCCCATGAACCTCACCACAAGAGGCCCGATTCACTTCTCCACTAACGGTGCACTTGTCGGTGGCAATCTGTAACATCTCACAAAGCTTGGGGCACTTATCCACAACTTAATTGGAGTCTCCCAACAAACAAGCTTGGGGAAAGATCCACAACTTAATTGGAGGCCCCAAGTAATCCATAAACTTGCAAAACAACTAAACCATCTAGGGTTCCAAGAACCCAAGAGTAAAAAGCGTCTCACCTTTCACCCAATTGAATCCTCACCGAGAACTCAAACCGATGAACCAAATACAATGGCAAGAACATAACAAGTGCTCAAGTACTTACCTCCCAAATTCCACCAAAGTTACAAAAACTATTGGGGGAATAAAGGAGGAAGAACACAAGAGGAAATCCACAAAAGAAACCCCAAGATCTAGATCCCAAGATGTTCCCCTCACATAGAGAAGAGATGGATTGGTGGAGTTATAGATCTGGATCTCCCTTTTCAAATCCCCCAAAAGATTCAGAAAATATGGGAGGGATTGAGAGTATTTGCAGGCTCTTGAAGGTAGTAGAAATGGAGAAGGGAGCGTATGCAAGCAACAAGCCCAAGGAGGAAGAAAGGGGGCCTTTTATACCCCCTCCAACCAGATATGACCGTTTGGGGTGTCCCAGGACGGATAATCCACCCCTGGATATTTCAGGGTTCCCTGGCACAAAATATGGCTAAGGACTTTGTGGCGCGAGCCTCTATCTAGGGGGTGGATATTTGGGTCGGGTAATCTACCCCCGGATAATCCTCCACTTCGAAAACTGGTAGAAACAGCAAAACTCAAATGAACAAAACTTTTGCATCCTGGCTCCGATTGTGATGATCTTGGGTTCGTTTCGAATATAGTAACAATCTCTACAAGATCATGTAGGGAACCATCATAGTACAGAAAGGTAGGATAGAACCAAATGATAAAATGTTTAACCTATCTATAAAAGACAAACGGGTAAAACCTCCAATATCGAAAACGCAATAGAGAATGCATCTGAAATTTGTTTTTGATGAACCTAAGCTTGTCATGGATACTAACACAAGATCTAAATCCTATCATGGATAAGAACCAAATAAGAACAAAGAAATATGATGCCAAGAATGCAAAAGTTTGATCTCTCTCCAAAGGATACGATCAAGTTACTCACTCGAGAGCCCTTCTTGATAGTACGGTTACCTATCCTATAAACCGGTATCCCAAACTAACACCACAAGACTGGTAAGAATAAACCCTATCAAGAACATACCTTTGCCTTGCGCATATTCCACTTGACCTTGATGATGATGATCTTGTACACCTCAATATGTAACCTCTTTCTTGATTGCTCTAGCTCGGTGAAGACTTGGAATTTGCTCCCCATACTCCACTATGGGAGAGCCTCTCTTTCAGGCATATCTTCACATATCCATAATCACCATAAGGATGGCAAGATTCAAAAATATGATCTCTTTGAGATGGCTCATTTGGAATCTGCACTTCATTTCTTCTTTCTTTATTATGTTGTGTCGAAGATACATATGAGATCACTCCGTCTTGTTATTCAATACACACTTGCAATATGCTCAACTCTCTCATGACCAATCTTTTGGATCACTCCTTGAACATCTTGGTCATCACATGATCTTCTTCATTTTCTTCTTCTTTCAGCTTTGAGACCACCATATGGCTCAAGCATTTCCTATGGATATATTTAATGCGACTTAAGTGTGTGACCCGATAGACTCAAGCTTTGAGACCACCATATGGCTCAAGCATGTCCATGTGCGATTCGGGTCCAACCCAAGCAGATTTCCGGTTCAGGTCCAAACCAAACTTTCTCTCGCTCTTAAGTGTGTGACCCGAAAAACTCATGGTGACTAGGACACGATTCGAGTCTTACTCGTAATCGATCAGTCGGCTATGGCTCCTAGCAGAACATGTCGACTCCCAAGTACCAAAGATTCATGATGACATACTTCCGATGCAACTTGCGTCCAAGTCCATTTTGCCTCATGATATACCTTGTCAATCTATAGGCGAATAATTGTCATCCTTCAGATAGATCAACTCTCTTTCTCGATCTGAGATAAGTGATTCATCCGACTAACTCTTAGTCATATGCCTCAGTTAACACTTAACCGAGTCACGCATGGCCATGCTTTCCGAATCATATCATCTGAGAGGGCCCAAAGAATATCTCTCCAGTTGGAGGGGCAAAATCCCATCTTGGTCATCCACATCACGCAGCTTGATTCCTAGCCGACCCAAACTTTGCCATTGTAACTGCCCTTTGACGGAACAACGTTTGACATAACCTAAGTTAGTGATCCACAACTCGGATTGTGCAATAACCTCCGGTATAAGGATTACATTGATTGAGACATACAAAGGATGACTTGTTCGTTGTATCTCAATATGGGTCAGTCCGACTCGCTAAACTCTTTAGCCGAATCTGTGTAAGTCGGAATAGCATCACCATGCTCATGACAAGTGGAACTGAGTCATCATCCGACTTTCACATTAGTCTAAGTTGTGTGTCTAGCACAACCTCAATGAACAAGGACATCTAGTATGAACAACATGAATATATAGTTCTACAACCGAATTACATTTTCAATGATACATATCAGAAGTTCATACAAGGAAAATATAATAACTTTATGAATACATCGGGAATAACATCATACATGATTGTCTCTAGGGCATATTTCCAACAATCTCCTCAGGGGCTACTCCTACCAAGAGCGTTGGTCGTGCACCCGATGAAAAATATCCTCCAACGGAGTCGAGGAAAACAACTTACACCGCTATAAACAAGACCCGAGTAGAGAACCTCCTCGGATGAAGATAATCTTCGAGCCTATTCTTGGCTACAAGAAGCCAACCATAACCTCAGGGGCTACTCCCGTCGGGAGCGCTGTTTGTGCACCCAATAGAAAAATCAAAATCCTCCTACACAGTCGACAAAATCCTCGAATTCTTGGACCATGTCCGCCATGATAGCATGTCTGAATGCCGTGTTTACAAAACAAAGATAAGACCCCGGGATCTATCATGTGGGCCTGGTATTCACACACGAATGCGCTCTGTTAGTAATTTCCATATCTATGATATGATAAAAATTACTAACGGACGCGTTGGGTACCCAAAACACAAAACCGGAATTCAATATTTGATAAGACCTCCATGGCCCGAACTTAGTTATGCTAGTATATACCAGGTTTGATTTTTGGGACTTGAGCTTGAGAAGGTTCACGATGTTTTTATCCAAGAGCAATTAACTAGTTCCTAATCGGTCGGATGCACCAGACTAGTTATATCAAAATCCCCATGTCAACTTATTAAACTTACAATTCACCTACTTAATAGAAAAATTCCTCCTACGGAGTCGACACAAATGAAAAGGTACAAGAAGAATAACTTTGAGCCTACGCTCGGATGCAAGCATCTGAATGTAGCCTCGGAGGCTACTCCCATTGGGAGCGCTGGTCGCGTTGTAGGGTTTCCACAGCAGATAACAAAAAAATTAATTACGCGGAACTCCCTAAACGTCCAAGGATCTATCTAGAAGTAATGCAGTAATAGAGGAAGACAGTAGTAATATACCCTTGAAGACCGAGAGAGCGTTACGGTCATACAAGAGCGTAGCTGATGTAGTCGTACCCGTCCGACCTCAAGGTCGTGAAGCTCCTCGCATGTCACCCCTTGTCCAAGTCCTTGTATGACGGCCTGGTTGCTACAAGTGCAGCCCCCGGGTTATCACACACATGCGATGCAATACAATGACTTCCGAACTCCTTGATCCCTGTTGGATTGCGGAAGTAGACCTCCTAGCGGAACCCCTGCAACACAACAACGTGCCATAGATGCGTTGACTTTGCGTGTACAATCCTTACTTGGGACCGTGCCACGACGAAGGCAACTAGAGAGAGAGGGAGGGATATTCTAACCTCAGAGAATATCTTATTCGGTGTCTTTAATCCCACCCATGGGCACCCCCTTTTATAGGCGAAGAGGGGCGTGCCCTCTTCATTATGTGTCCTATGTGGGACTAATTGTTAAAGGAAAAAGGCAAAATAGGGCAAAATTAGTCGGCTAGGCCAGTTGGGTGGCTGGATGGGCCAACCTGAGCCAGCCCAGCAGTAGCAGCTAGCAGCGTTGTGGCCCGGGAAGCATCGGACCGGGTGGGCCTTGGTCGTGGACCACCCATGCGGCCTCGCCGGGCCTGAGCAACCTTTGTCTGTTGCCGGTGTGGCGTCACTGGCCTTCGCCTGCCCGGCTAGACTGCGAGGCTTTGGCCCTTATTTTTCTTTTCCCTTTTAGGGTGACTTCCTCCTGGGCCATTTCCCTCCGAGGTTTTGGTCTAATGAAGAAGTTGCCTAATAAACCTTAATTTAAATATTTATTTTGTATATATTAATTCATAATTAACATATAATAAATGCTTATATTAAATTGCCATTTATCCTAAAGACTTTTCGGTCATTTCCTTTCTTCCTTTCTCCGAACAACTTCGGATCTCTCCGGAATGATTCCGATTTCTCTCTGTTCTATGATTCCATCTCGCAGGAGGATCTCCAAGCGTCGTATCGCCCTTAAGCGTGTTTCCCTATGGTTCGGAAATGCTATAGACATGATCCATATCAATGATATACAGAGGGACCGGGATGCCCATGTGACCCCTATGCACTCCACGAATCTCCATTATGTCGAAGCTGAAATGATATATCCAATTTCCTTGTTCACAATACAAGACTTGTCCGAGATTTGATCGTCAATATCGTGATACCTTATTCAATCTCGTTTCCAACAAGTATTGTTTTACTCGTTCCCGTGAAATACCATCCCATGACCTAGTCATGTGTTGCGCAACATGGATGTAATTCACCGAGTGGGCCTAGTTGTTTCTTCCCGTCACACAGGAGAACAATTCCCGATCTTGAAGCATATTGCCTCTACATGCTCATTCGGATACCCAACATGCACCTTTATGGTCACCCTTTCACAAGATGACGGTTGATATAGTCAAAGCATCCTCCAGTAATAGTGATTGATATGATCTGACAGTCTAAGGATTAGGACAATCTGTTTCTGACAATTGCAACGTGAACTAAGTGAAATAATTGTATTGTAACAATCATTAGTAGGAAGTGTCCATCACATTATTCCAGATGATATGACTTTATTGTTAGTGACTTTTGTTTAGCCCATGATCAGGAAACCCTGCCCAATGAACTAGTTAAATAGAGGCTACTAGGGACCTGAGTTTGTTTATATACCACACATGTATCAATGTTTCCACTTGATACAGTTATAGCATGATATAAAACTATTATGAACTAACGAGATATGACAATAAAACCATTTTATTATTTGCCTCTAGAGCATATCTCCTTCACGCGCACCCGATAGAAAAAGCAAAAATCCCCCAACAGAGTCGACAAAATAATAACTTTGAGTCTACCCAAGCGTAGCCTCAATGGTTACTCCCATCGAGAGCATTGATGGTAGACCCGATGAAAATGCCAACATCACTTTAAAAACACGACAACTTCGTACATTGCATTAGATAAACAAGACAATCGAGAAGTAGACACATCCGAAGAAATCTTCGAGTTCACCTTCCGGACATATTAAAACGGACTTGGAGACTCAACCCGAGTCTACGACTCGAGTGGAGTCTCGGGGGCTACTGCCATAGGCATGACCCTTCGGGTGCCCACTATTGGTATATGGTATGGCCCAACGGAAGGCTCACTTGAAGATATGCCAAGATTCATGAAGCCCATGACGATTTAACAGATACGAAGCCTACGACTCCAAGCGTACAAGACAAGGAAAGTCCAAGACTATACTATATACAAACTCTAACTTGTAACCAACTCGTATTGGTACCCGAGACCTAGCCTCCCCTGTAGGGGTTCGTAGCATGGAAAACAAAATTTTCTATCGCATACAAACAAACAAGCCAAGATCTATCTACTAGATTGTAGCAACGAGTCGATGGAATAACTCACCCTCGAAGATTCCAAAGTGTTTAACGAGAGCAGATTCTCGTGGGTGATGTAGTCGTACTCTTTCCGATCTCAAGATCGCGTAGACGATCCTTCCGGCGCCGCGTTCCCGCAGCGCTCCGGCAATCGATCACAGACTGCGAAGACCTTCCTCTCCTTGTTCCAAAGTGAGCGGAGGTTGTAGCACTCTCCTTGCGATTCCAAAGGCAAGGCGTGTGGCGTGGGAGGTAGAGGAGATCCGCAGGCCGCCTTAAGCCGGTGCGAGTATGGTGGAGCTTATGAGAGAGGCTATTAGTGGTCTAGTAATTAGACACACCAATTAGAGGGCTCTAAACCAATTAGAAGGCTCTAAACCGAAACAGCTCTAAACCGGGGTCTAGGTCTAGTTTCTAGTTTAGAGGATAGGAACTTGTGTGTCTCTAGAGGGAGGCCCTGCCCTCCCTTTATAGGTGGGAGGCTGGCGGCGCCGGGGAGGAGGTCCTCCCCAACTCGGCCTAGGGCTGGCCGCCCGGCTTGGGAGGACTCCTCCCCAAGTCGTTTCAACTTCTCCTCTTTCCAGCTGGCGGTTTGAAAGCTGGCGGTTTGACTTTTCCAATTTAGGAATTAAATAAACCCTTTATTTTGGACAGCGAGAACACTTAGTACATGATGCAATCATTCCATCTTGCAATGACACATTCATGTACCCCTTCCCCGAGTCTTGGGACATTCAGGACCTTCTAGAATGTTCCCGATGAAAACACGGAACCATTCCCCAACTCCAAAACGGACTTTCCTTATATGAATCTTATTCTCCGGACCATTCCGGATCACCTCGTGATATCCGGATCCCATCCGAGACTCGAACAACATTCGGTCTCTTTCTCATAATACCATAACTACTCAAACAACGTCGAATCCTTAAGTGTGTCTCCCTACGGTTCGTGAATTATGCGGACATGATCGAGACACTTCTCGAACAATAACCAATAGAGGAATCTGAAATTCATATGGCTCCCACATATTTCTACGATTACTGCGATCGAATGAACCACTTACATACGATACCAATTTCCCTTTGTCTCACGATATGTTACTTATCCGAGGTCATGATCGTGGTATCTCGCATACCTAGTTCAACCTCGTTCTTGATAAGTACTCTTTTCTCGTTCCGTGATATGTGATCCCTTGTGACCAAGTCACATGCTTGCAAGCTAATTGGATGACATTTCACCGAGAGGGCCAGAGAATATCTATCCGTCATGTGGATGGACAAATCCACTCTTGATCCATGTGTTTCAACCAATACTTTCCGAACACCCAATGCCACTTTTATAGCCACCCTGTTACGGTGTGGTGTTTGATGACATCAAAGCATCCATCCGATAAAGGCAATATGCATGATCTCATGGTCGAAGGAATTAGGTTACTATGTATCGAAAGCATATAGCAATTGAACTATTGAAATGACTTGATCTTTATGCTACGCTTGTCTATAGGAGTATGTCCACCATATCATTCTCCTAACGATATGATCTTGTTGTTGATAACATCTCAATGTTCATGACAAAGAAACCACATCATCAATCAACCAACAAGCTAGTGAAGTATAGAGGCCATACTAGGGACTTCAAATTAAGTTTACAAATCACACAAGTATTAATGGTTTCCTTGTTAATACTATTATAGCATGAATGTAAACATTTATCATAAACACAAAGATATATAATAATAACTACATTTATTATTACCTCTAGGGCATATCTCCAAGTCTCCCACTTGCACTAGAGTCATCTAATCTAGATTACATGGTAATATACCGAACACCCATGGCAGTTTGGTGTTGGTCATTTTGCCCTTGGGAGAGGTTTAGTCAGCGGATCCGCCACATTCAGATCTGTGTACTTTGCAAATCTTTATATCCCCATCACGGATATGTTCTCGAATAGCGTGAAAAGCGCGGCTTTGATATGCTTCAGCTTCTTGAAGCCTCGAAGCGACCATGTATTCCGATTCGTTGAAGATCTCGCCACAACGCTTTGCTTTGCACTCCTCCAGCTAATCGCTGCACCATTCAAAATAAATCATTATCCAGTTGTGATTTAGAATCATCCGGATCGGTGTTCCAACTAGCATCGGTGTAACCATTAACAACGAAATGTTCATCACCTCCATAAGAAAGAACCATATCCTTAGTTCTTCACAAGTAAATAAGGATGTTTTTGAACGCTGTCAAATGATACACTCCTGTATCACATTGATATCTGCTAGAAAGACTAACATAATATCCGATTTCGGGTCAAGTACATAGCATGGCATACATTAGAGATCCTATGGCTGAGGCATAGGAGTCTTACTCATCTTTTCTCTATCTTACCGATGTCGGACTTTGAGTTGTACTCAATGTCATATTTGGCAACA
Source organism: Avena insularis (assembly GCA_023614405.1). Taxonomy (NCBI): domain Eukaryota; kingdom Viridiplantae; phylum Streptophyta; class Magnoliopsida; order Poales; family Poaceae; genus Avena; species Avena insularis. The sequence continues at coordinate 254,395,572 of CM042690.1, read as the reverse complement.
TGGGAAAGAAACCTTTCTTGCTATTTTCCATTCCAAACCTCTTTAGATCTTTGTCCAAATATGTACTTTTTGACTATGATATTTTGCGTTTCGATCTATCTCTATATATCTTTATGCCTAATATGTGGCTGCTTCGCCAAGATCCTTCATTGAAAACTATTATTCAAATACTCTTTGACACTATTAAGAAGGTCTACATCATTCCCAATCAACAATATGTCATCCACATACAGTATTAAGAATGCTCTGAGCTCCCTCACTTTCTTGTAAATACAAGCTTCTCCATAAGTTTGTATAAAACCAAAACTTTTGATTACCTTATCAAAACGTTGATTCCAACCGGGATGCTTGCTTCAATCCATAGATGGACCGTTGAAGTTTGCATACCTTGTTAGCATCTTTAGGATCGACAAAACCTTTGGGTTGCATCATATACAACTCTTCATCAATGTCTCCATTGAGGAATGCTGTTTTGACATCCATCGCCATATCTCATAATCATAATATGCAGCGATTGCTAACATAATCCTCACAGACTTTAGCTTCGCTACGGTGAGAAAGTCTCATCGTAGTCAACTCCTTGAATTTGTCGAAACCCTTTGCGACAAGTCGAGCTTTATAGACGATAACATTACCATCGACATCTGTTTTCTTCTTGAAAATCCATTTGTTCTCGACAGACCTTCCGGCCATCCGGTAAGTCCACCAAAGTCCATACTTGGTTTTCGTACATGGATCCAATCTCGGATTTCATGGCTTCTTGCCATTTATTGGAATCTGGGCTCATCATTGCTTCCTCATATGTCTCGGGGTCATCGGTGTTGTCCACCAACATGATATTCATAACGGAATCATACCAATCTGGAGTGGTACGATTTCTCGTTGACCTCCGAGGCTCTGTAAGCAACTTCAGGAAGTTTCATGATCACCATCACTAGCTTCCTCTCTTATTGGTGCAGGCACCAGGAACTTCTTCGGTCTTGCTACTGCAATTCGAGAGAAGGTTCGACAACCTCGTCGAGTTCTACTTTCCTTCCAGTCACTTCTTTCGAGAGAAATTCCTTCTCTAGAAAGGATCCATTCTTGGCAACAAAGATTTTGCCTTCGGATCTATGATAGAAGGTATACCCAATAGTTTCCTTCGGGTATCCTATGAAGACGCATTTTTACTCTTTGGGTTCAAGCTTGTCCGGCTGTAACTTCTTTACATAGTATTCGCATCCCCAAACTTTAAGGCGACAATTTAGGTTTCTTCCCAAACCATAATTCATACGGTGTCGTTTCAGCGGATTTAGACGGTGCCCTATTTAAAGTGAATGCGGCTGTTTCTAATGCATAACCCCAAAATGATAGTGGCAAATGTAAGTGACATCATAGAACGAACCATATCTAAGAGAGTTCGATTCTGACGTTCGAGACACACCATTCTGCTGTGGTGTTCCCGGCGGTGTCAAGCTGAAAGTATTCCACATTTCTTCAAATGCTCGCCAAACTCGTAACTTAGATATTCACCTCCACGATCGAGCGTAGAAATTTAATCTTCTTGTTACGTTGATTCTCTACCTCACTTTGAAACTCCTTAAACTTCTCGAAAGTTTCGGACTTATGTTTCATGAAATAGATATACCCATATCTACTCAAGTCATCCGTGAAGGTAAGAACATAACGATAACCAACTGGCGATGCTACACTCATTGGACCACACACATCGGTATGTATGATTTCCAATAAGTCTGTAGCTCGCTCCATCATACAGAAAATGGAGTCTTAGTCATTTTACCCATCGACATGCTTCGCATCTTTCAAGTGATTCAAAATCAAGTGATTCAAGAAGTCCATCGGAATGGAGTTTCTTCATACGCTTCACTCCAATGTGACCAAGGCGATTGCCACATATAGGTCAAATTATCGCTGATTTCAAGCGTTTAGCCTCAATGTTATTAATATGTGTATTTCTATTATCGAGATTCAATATGAATAGACCATCTATCAAAGGTGCATGTGCATAAAACACATTACTCATATAAATCGAACAACCATTATTCTCGGTTTAAACAAGTAACTGTCTGCGCAATAAACAAGATCCCGATATAATGTTCATGCTCAACAGGCACCAAATAACAATTATTTAAGTATAAAACTAATCCCGATGGTAGATGAAGAGGTAGTGTGCCGACCGCGATCACATCAACCTTTGATCCGTTTCCCACGCGCATCGTCACCTCGTTCTTTACTAGCTTCCGTTTATTCTGTAGCTCCTGTTTCGAGTTACAAATATGAGCAACCGAACCAGTATCAAATACCCAGGCACTACTACGAATACTAGTGAGATACACATCAATAACATGTATATCAGATATACCTTTCTTCTTGATGTTGCCGTTCTTCAAATCTGCCAAGTACTTTGGGCAATTCCGCTTCGATGACCTTCTCCCTTGCAGTAAAAGCACTCAGTTTCAGGCTTGGGTCCAGCCTTGGTCCTCTTCGTCGGTATGGTAACTTTCTTACCACCCTTCTTGAAGTGTCCCTTCTGTTTAGACTTGCCTTTCTTGAATTTGGTGGTCTTATTGACCATCAACACTTGGTGCTCTTTCTTGATCTCCACTTCTGCAGATTTTAACATAGCAAATAGTTCTGGCAACTCTTTGTTCATGTTCTGCATGTTGTAGTTCATCACAAAGTTCTTGTAACTTGGTGGTAGTGATTGGAGGATCGGTAAACCCCCAAAGTATTAGGAATCACTATACCCAAACTTTGAAGTTTATTTGCGTGCCTGGACATCTTAAGCACATGCTCACTTGAGCTACCCTCTTCCATCTTGGTTAAAGAACTTTTGAAGCTTCATAACTTTCAATTGCCGCATGAGTCTCAAAGATTAATTTGAGATCCTCGACAATATCATATGGGTCGACTCTTCAAACCTTTTACGAATCTCCGATTCTAAACCATACAAGATAGCACCTGAACTATGGAGTCTTGATTCTTAGGCGAGGTAAACATTCTTTACTTCATCGGTAGCATCAATTGCAGTGGGTCAACTAGCGGTGCATCCAGCACATTGGTCAACGTTCCAGCTGTGAGGACTATCCTGAAATTGCGGAACCAATCCGTGTAGTTGCTTCCATTGTTTTTAAACTTTTCTTTCTCTAGGACGCATTAAAATTGATGGTAGGGCTGCCATTGATCTACAACATATTTGCAATAGTTTAGACTAAGTTTATGACAAATTGAGTTCAAATTAATTAATGAAATTAAACTAGGTGAACTCCCACTCAAAACAACATCCCTCACATTGTTTTAGTGATCACGAACCAAATCCACTTTGCATCAACACCGATCATCACGAGAGTTGATATAGTTTCAATGGCGAACAATCATCATGTTAATCATATCTACAATATGATTCATGCTTTGCCTTTCGGCGATCCGTGTTCCTGAGGCCATGTCGGTACATGCTAGGCTCGTCAAGACAAACATTAGCTTCCGCATAAGCAAATCTGGCTTGCTTACGTTGTAGTCACCGCGGAATCAAAGACACCCGATCATCACGTGGTGCTTGAGCAGCAAGCTTTGTAGCAGTGCATACTAAGGGTGAACACTTTAGAACTTGAAATTTATGTGCATGAGGGATCATCTTATAATGCTACCGTCGTCTACTAAGCAATACAAGATGCATAAAGGATTAACATCACATGCAATTCATAATATGTGATATGATATGGCCTTTCTTCTTTGTGCTTCCGATCTCCATCTTCAAGCACGAACATGATCTCCATCATCTCGGCATAGCATCAAGGTCAATGACGCTTCTTCATGGTTGTCGTCCACCAGCTTCAACTATTACAACTATTTTGAATAGACACGCGGTCTTAATGAAATTAAAGACAACCATATGGCTCCTGCCGTTGCCAACTTACAATAAGGAACATTGCATACATCAAATATAATCACAATCATGGCCATATCACATCCTTGCACACCCTGCAAAACAAAGTTAGACGCTTCTACTTTCTTTGCATATTTTACGTGGTTTGGGGCTTTCCATAAGTGTCGTTCTAACTTACGAACAAGAACCACAACATTGATACTAGCATTGTTGATTACCCGTTGTAAATTGGATCTTAACTATGCTAGGAGAAAGCAGGCACCATAAAGCCACTTATGCAATACAAGTTGCATGTTAAGTGTGGAGCAAGTCTCATGAGCGATGTCATGTAAGGTTAGCCGGCCGCTTCATCCCAACATACCGCAAGATGCAAAGTACACAAAAGCAATCTACAATAAAGCATCAACGCCCACAATGACCATTGTGTTCTACTCGTCTGTGAGATCTACATATAGACACGGCTCGATACCCTGTAGGGGTTCGTAGCATGGAAAACAAAATTTTCTATCGCATACAAACAAACAAGCCAAGATCTATCTACTAGATTGTAGCAAAGTCGATGGAATAACTCACCCTCGAAGATTCCAAAGTGTTTAACGAGAGCAGATTCTCGTGGGTGATGTAGTACTCTTTCCGATCTCAAGATCGCGTGAGCGATCCTTCGGCAGCGTTCCATGGCGCTCCCATGATCGGTCACATCGTTCGGTACTCGACGAAGACCTTCCTCTCCCTTGTTCCGGGCAGCGGAGGTTGTAGCACTCTCCTTGCGATTCCGGACTTGGCGTGGTCTGGGAGGTAGAGGGAGATCCGCAGGCTTCGCCTTAAGCCGGTGCAGTATGGTGGAGCTTATGAGAGAGGCTATTAGTGGTCTAGTAATTAGACACACCAATTAGAGGCTCTAAACCAATTAGAAGGCTCTAAACCAAACAGCTCTAAACGGGTCTAGGTCTAGTTTCTAGTTTAGAGGATAGGAACTTGTGTGTCTCTAGAGGGAGGCCCTGCCTCCCTTTATAGGTGGGAGGGCTGGCGGCCGAGGGAGGAGGAGTCCCTCCCCAACTCGACCTAGGGCTGGCCGCCCGGCAGGAGGAGGACTCCTCCCCAAGTCGGTTTCAACTTCTCCTCTTTCCGAAAGCTGGCGGTTTGAAAAATGGCGGTTGACTTTTCAATTTAGGAATTAAATAAACCCTTTATTTTGGACAGCGAGAACACTTAGTACATGATGCAATCATTCCATCTTGCAATGACACATTCATGTACCCTTCCCCCGGTCTGGGACATTAGGACCTTCTAGAATGTTCCCGATGAAAACACCTAACCATTCCCCAACTCCAAACGGGACTTTCCTTATATGAATCTTATTCTCCGGACCATTCCGGATCTCGTGATATCCGGATCCCATCCGAGACTCGAACAACATTCGGTCTCTTTCTCATAATACCATAACTACTCAAACAACGTCCGAATCCTTAAGTGTGTCTCCCCACGGTTCGTGAATTATGCGGACATGATCGAGACACTTCTCGAACAATAACCAATAGAGGAATCTGGAAATTCATATGGCTCCACATATTTCTCGATTACTTTGCGTCGAATGAACCACTTACATACGATACCAATTTCCCTTTGTCTCACGATATGTTACTTATCCGAGGTCATGATCGTCGGTATCTCTGCATACCTAGTTCAACCTCGTTCTTGATAAGTACTCTTTTCGTTCCGTGATATGTGATCCCTTGTGACCAAGTCACATGCTTGCAAGCTAATTGGATGACATTTCACCGAGAGGGCCCAGAGAATATCTATCCGTCATGTGGATGGACAAATCCCACTCTTGATCCATGTGTTTCAACCAATACTTTCCGAACACCCAATGCCACTTTTATAGCCACCCTGTTACGGTGTGGTGTTTGATGACATCAAAGCATCCATCCAGTAAAGGCAATATGCATGATCTCATGGTCGAAGGAATTAGGTTACTATGTATCAGAAAGCATATAGCAATTGAACTATTGAAATGACTTGATCTTTATGCTACGCTTGTCTATAGGAGTATGTCCACCATATCATTCTCCTAACGATATGATCTTGTTGTTGATAACATCTCAATGTTCATGACAAAGAAACCACATCATCAATCAACCAACAAGCTAGTGAAGTATAGAGGCCATACTAGGGACTTCAAATTAAGTTTACAAATCACACAAGTATTAATGGTTTCCTTGTTAATACTATTATAGCATGAATGTAAACATTTATCATAAACACAAAGATATATAATAATAACTACATTTATTATTACCTCTAGGGCATATCTCCAACATCCCCATATATAAAGCCTAGGAGGGTCCAATGAGGAGGGCAACCCACAATAGATCTAGACAATACATATCAGATACACACGCCCCTCTCTCTCGGTGAGATCACATTTAGTCGTCTCAACGAGTTTGTACTATCCATTGATAATACAAGCACACAAGCAGGAAGTATGATTTCTTCTACGAGGGCCTAAACCTGGGTAAATCATCTCCCTTGTTTGTCAATTAAGCCGACGAATTCACCAACGCTCCTCTTTACCTAAAACCCAAGTCCATAGCAATAAGCATTGCCGAGGTCACTCCTCGTCACCCGGTGCTTCGGGTCCATCTGTAGTTAGGGCTGGCCTAGTTTTTTCTTGGGGCATTGATTCTATGGAGGAGATGGTGCCACGTCGGAATAATTGCTCCTTCTTTTCCTCCATCTCGGTGTCACTCCTACCCGTGGCATCGGGGGCATATGGCCCGGTCGTCTCGCCGATCTCTAGATCCGGTGAGATCCGTGTCTGGTGGTCGACATTCGGCACTCTCGCAGGTGGCGGTCGCGTTGGCTGCTGTAGTTGTGTTTGATGGCTTGCAGTTGTGCGTATAGAAGACGGCATGCGGCGGCGTTTCTCTTGTTCGACTGTGCCGGAGGAAGATGACGGCGTTTGGACCTGGTGATCACTAGGAAGATTCCCGGCTGACGTGCTACAAAGTCTCGGGCTCGTCGCTTGCGACGACTCGGTTCATCGGCTCGAAAAGCATCCTCGTATGCCATGGTGCTCTCCCAGATCTTGGTATGGCAGTGATCGTCTCTTTTTCTGGCCCTACCATGGTGACGGTGGAGGACGATGAACGACGGTTCGGCGAAGTAGTTTCTTCAAGTGTGAAATTGTAATTTTACTTACAGGAGTTCTTTGTGCAAAGTTGGTTGACATGTATGTTTGTATATGTAATCTCTTGATTATCTACGGGAATATATTGTAATTTTTTTTTTGTACTCACTACTCAGCGAGGGGTTCCAATTTTCAAACCAAAGAAAGAAAAAATGGAATAGAGAGCGTCGTCGTTGTGAGGGCGACTACTAGGTCTGCACGCGCGCACGATTCAGCCGAGCACACGCCGCCGCCGGCGAGCGCGCTGGGATTGCCGTTCAGGGATCCAGCACAGACATGGTAATAACCACCGCCTCGATTTGTTTCGTGAAGTTTGTGTTCTTTCATTCTTCCCCGGCCGGTGACTGATGAGTTAGGGTTCTTGATTCGCTGACCATTTATGGTATGTATGCTTCGCGCGCTCAGTTCGTTCCTGCTAGCGCTCAGATACCACTGGCTGGGACCTAGTCTGTATTAGCGGACTCTACATTTTGTGGATCTGTGTTTAATTTTTGGGGTAGTCTGCAGTGTACTGTTGTAGCAGAGGCTTGATTTACATGTGATGTGTTGGGTTGCTCACTTGTTCTGGCTCGAGGATGCAGTGAATCTCAAGCATACGCTAATTGAGATATATTTATCATGGATTCGAGCGAACCTGCTTTCAATAACAGATAATCTTTTCTCTAACAGATCTATTTCATCTTTCATGTGCTTGTTTTAATGGTTGGAATGCGGTCTATTTTTAAGGGTGGTACACATAGGATGATTAGGGTCAGTTATTAGGCATGAAGAATTACTAATCTTATTATCTTAATTTGTTGGAGAACTCAAAGAATGGAGAAGGATCAACAAAAAACACAAACTCAGACCAACCAAGTTATGGTTTTTACTTTGGACATCCTGATGTTAAGAGATGTTTTTTTGGCACAACCTTTGTACAAATGGACAAATTTCAAAAAAAAAAACAGTAACTTAACCTGCATATATAGCATAAGATCACCTTAATTAAATCTTATGAGGGTTTAGATTACCTAACTACTCACTAGTTTTCTTTTCCCTAAAAGGAAGAAAGGCTCCAAGTTAAATAGGAGAATGCCTTCTGTCCTTCCGATCATATATATTTTGCAAACCATGTCTTGTGGCCGTGTTCTCTCATGACACTTGATGTGATAAAACTTATGACAATGCAAGTTTTCACCCTGTTTAGTCTGAAGAATCTATTTTTTGGTGAAGCAGATCTGTACCAGCAAGATGGCTCACTCAGATGACCAGTGATCATGGTCGGATCTCCCGGCAGAGCTTGTAGGCCATGTCCTGGGCTGCCTACCTTCCCACACTGACCGTATCCGGTTTGCAGCTGTATGCCGCCATTGGTGCATTTCTGCAAGACACCCTGGCATTCCCCCACCTTTGCCATGGCTTGTGCTCTCCGATGGCGCCGCATTCACCTTACCCCGCGGTGAATCCTTCCAGATCCCAAACAGTGCCGGCTTCCACAGCTGCACTGGTGAGTGGCTTGTTTTTTCAAGTGAAAAAACCTGCTCCTTGGTCAACACCTTCTCCAAGGCCACCTTGAAGCTTCCTGACCTGTATTGTTTCAACCTCATCGATGAGCCTCATGAAGTTATTAATGGCCATGTGATACCCAACACAGTGCTGAATACCGATGCTGGGATTTTAATAAAGGAGGTAGTCGTTTGCTCAGAAGTCCTTGTTGCTGCAATGGTTAGAGTTTGGGACCTTTTCACGATTGCGTTCTGCCGTCCGGGAGCTAAATCATGGTTTGTAAGTGCACTTGGCAAGATCAGTTCACCTGCAGATATAATGTTCTATGAAGGTAAGTTGCATACTGTTGATAAAGATGGTAACCTTTGTTCTATCATTGTCGAAGAGGACATTGACAGTGGCAAGCTAAGCCTGTCTCGGATTGAACGTGTCGTCACTGAAGCTCCTTTGTTCTTTCCCTCTTGGCATTTCCGTGGTGCCTGGTTAACGAAGAATTACCTGGTTGAGTCTTGCGGTGCACTACTGCTTGTCCGCAGAGTGACTTTTGAAGAGCGATCTGGGTATGGCTTTTATGCTACATTCAAGGTAGTACGGGTCGAATTTGAGGTTCTTGAGGCAAACTTGCAGTCGTCACAGTGGGTGAAGGTGACAAGCGTGGGGGATGATCGGGTGCTGTTTGTGGGGAGAAACTCCCAATCAGTCTCTGTTTCTCAGTACAGGCAAAAGGGGAATTGTATCTTCTTCCTGGAGGATATGGAAAGGTGGAACTTTGAGGATGCACCGAGCTCTTACGCAATCTATGGCATGAAGGATGGGACAGTAGACTCACCGCTTCCCAGAGGATCATGCAAGGGCGAGAAGCCGCCAGCGACTTGGCTCTTCCCCAGATAATTCTATTCTTTTCGTATGTCAAGTAAGCACACTACAATGTGTTTGTTTTGTGTCAAAGTGTTGTAATATAAGGATGGCGTCGTTTGGATGTGTGATGTGTTTTGTTTCGCGTCAAGTGTTGTAATATAAGCCGGTACTAAAATCTATGGCTGTTCTTGTCAGTTCGTGTGGCCTCCTGCAGGATGGTGCTTGTATTCTGCCGGTCCATCATGACCAGTATTGAGTGCCCTTGTTGAGCAGTATTCTGTGTTTGTTGATGCCAATGCTGATAATGCCACAGTATTTTGTTTGTTCTCCATGTTGAGCAAAGCTATCCTTTGGTGCATGGTAAGCTATCTTCAGGTGGGAGTGGTACCAAGGGCAGAGTGAGCTACATTCTGTAAAGTTAAAATAGACGGTAAAAATCTTGTATATATCTGTGTAGTCACAGTATAATCACAGTATACTTCACAGTATAATCTTGCATGGTAAGCTATCCTCAGGTGGGAGCTATAAAGTGATATCTTCTCTTCACAGTATAATCACAGGATAATAAAATGTAGTAATTTTTAATAGCTCAATAAACCCAGGCCATTGCTCTTCTCTACTATCTAAAAAGGACGAATTTCCTCTATTTCCTCCAACTAGACAGGGACAATTGATCTCGGCCTTTAAATCTATCAGATCTGACGCTTCAGGACTTCCTAATGACATTGCGTTTTCTGCCACAAGGTCGGACGTTTCGTCCTTGTCCCCGACTCCCTGCGCCCGCACTCCGTTTTTTCCGGCGCTAATCGCATCTCCGTTTTTTCACGTCTCCGTTAATATCGCATCGTTGCGCCCAAAACGAATAGTTCCAGCACACCATCCCCATGACCCTCCTCACCGCCGCCACCGCACACCATCCCCATGACCCTCCTCGACGGCGTCACCGTGACCCAACATCCCCGCCTCCAGCTGCCGCTCTGCTCCTTGCCCTTCCCTACGCCGTCAGGCGTCTCCGGATCTTCTTCTCCACGCGCGCCCCGAGCGCCACTGCCGACGTGCGTCGTGCCATTCAGGACGGAAGTACCACCACCTCCAAGGAGGGTTGAAGACGTAAGTACAAATGAACACACTGATTTTTAGAGTTTTGGCAGCTAACGCATGATCTGAGCTGCCACTAATGGATTCTTTAGAATTTTTGAATCCTGTACCAAATAGCCGCTGAACATGTAAGTCGAGGACGTCATGTGGGGAAACAAAAAATGCCTAAATCCTTTTTCCCCATCTGAATGATCGTCGAATCAGTGTATTCATATGTGTCCCCCCCCCCCCCCCCCCTTTTTAGGTTTGGACGAACAACGCATGCCCAAATCTGATTTTCTTTTTCGCTTCTATTTGAATGTTCATCCACATGCTAATCCGATTATTTCTTTTGTTCATCTCTGTTTGAATGTTCATCGGTCAGAGTGGTTGCATTTGCTCTATTCCTATTTGCGGTTGAAGCACCTTGATCAGACTATGTTTTTTTTTTCTTTGAGGTACCGTCAGAAAACTCTTCTTCTTTGAGGGCAACAATACTCATCACATGTATTCCGTTATTCGTCTAAGTAATAGAATTCGCCCCCCCTTCTTAGGTGGGTTGCGTGGAAAAAAAAATACTCATCACATCCAGTCCTGCACATCAATCGTAATGCCTTCTTGGGATGACAACACAAATAATATGGAAGGATCACGTCTCCAGGTCTTATAATTTTTCTGATTTGTATCCTTTCCCTTCCTTTCCAGCGTTGCTTCTTCAATGTACTTAAGTTGTACGACAAAACTGCCAATAATAGATCAAGAAATCCAGTGTATGACAGCCCAGTAAGTTTTGCTCTATGACAATGTTTCACTTACAAACTCTCTAATCAACTTACTGATGGACTTTATTCAGTAGAAATCAGTGTTCCAATCTTCTGCAGAAATGATGTTCAGATAAGTTTCTCAAAAGAGAACAGTTCAGTCCTGAACTGTATATTAATGCATCAGTCATATCTGATCTTGAAATTACAAGTGTAGAATTTGCTTTTGAGCTGCTTATCAATTTCATAAGAAGTCTAAATTGCTTATGTTGTACAGTTTGTTCAAGAAGAGGTTGTTTATCTCTAAGTAAGCAGATCATTTTAATGCAAGATGAGATGTGGGTAGCTTCTAAATAATATTATCACACTTGTTATTTACCTTTTTGAAGCTAGAAAAAGTTTCTCTTTTGTAGTGGTATTTCTGTAGTCATAGGGGGATATAAGGAGGTAAAACACACATGGAGGTTCTGCTAAAGCGATCCCCAATTCATCCGAACGAGGTATGTGGGCTGCTTTTTTAGTTTCAGATATTTTCTTACTCGACATTTTTCAGACAACATATGTTGTTTTGTCCAATTGCTGTAGTATTTTGCCTCGGATGAATATTTTTAACGATTCAGCCACTATTCTTCTCAAATGGCATAGTTTATTTTTGGCCTTTTTGGTGATCTGTTGAAGTATTTAGCAAAGGGATTGGTCAAAATAGCAATGGAACTAATTGTAGCCTATTTACATATCTTTTCATGAATTTACCTTTTAATACTATGCTTAGTGATCAGGAAGCACCGTATTTTTCAATCGAGGTTTGCGTTGCGCTGGATATTGTTCTTTTACTACTGGCCTATTGTGTAATAGAAGGTATTGTTCATATTTAGTGCCCTGATCCAAGAGTTGTGAACATTTCTTTTCATCAAAAAAGGAATATGTTTCACTAAAAGAGAATACACTCCCTTCTATTCGTAGTTAGTGAGCATATTTGTGGTTACTCGGCGGTGGAAATTTAAATCCATATCATCATATTAATGAGTATATAGCAAGTTTTCTGCATAATTTACCACGTGAAGGACTAGCTGTAGACTGAATTACTAGGTGGTTATGAGTTCTGACCAATACAAGCATGACATTGGGGCAATTATTGTTGGGTCTCTTCCATTTACATTTCTCACTACTGAATCTAGAAGCTTATTGCTACAATTTTTTATTTATTATACTATAACTTAAGCTTGAGCAAAAGAGAGCATCTGAACCCATCCGCCCGCACGCGCGTTTCTGGCCGTCTGATTTTCACTCTGAGTTATGTCAACCGTGCAGTTTCAGGTGTTAACCGAAGTATTACGAGCTGGTCCCTCCTATCCCCAACCCCCACCTCGACCCCATCTCGATCCCGTTCCCCTCCACCCGAGCTCCCGTCCATCCCGGTCCCTCCTCCATGTCCCCCAGCAACCTGCATCGCCCCTTTCGCTCCCGAGTTATCCCTCTCACCTCCGCTCCCTCCGCCCCCTCCACTCACGATGCCACCGTCTCCCTTCCAGCTCCCGCATCCAGTGTCGGTCGCCTCTGCTTCCCCGTCTTGAAGTTGTCCAGTACCGATTCAACACCGCTCTCGACCTCGCGCACCCGTCCACCGCCACGCTTTGCTGGTGGTGATGAAGATAAGGAGCAAGTGAGTGCTTGGGGCGGTGGGGATGAGAGAGACGGGTCGACACGGGAAGAGACGCTCCTATGCGGGACTACACGAAGATGTCGCATCATCCTCACCGCTTTGACTAGAAAAATCAAGGACGGATGGTGGAAAAAAAGGAATTGAAAAGGAGAAGCCCCCTCTGCTCCCGAGCTCTCCCTCTCACCTCCGCTCCCTTTGCCCCATCCACTCACGGGGCCACCGCCTCCCGTCCAGCTCCCACATCCAGCGTCGACCGACTTTGTTTCCCCACCTCGAACACGCCCAATACCGATTCAACATCCCTCCCGACCTTGCGCACCCGTCCGCCGCCAAGCTTTGCCGGTGGTTAGGAAGATAAGGAGGAGGTGAGCGCATGGGACGGTGGAGGTGAGAGAGAGGGGGCAGTGCGGGTAGCGACGCTCCTAAGTGGGACTACGCGAATATGTTCATCATCGTCACCGCTTTGACTGGAAAAATCAGGGACAAATGGCGGAAAAAAAGTAATTGAAAAGGAGGGCTCGCGAGGCATGCGATGACGCAACACGGAGAGATTGGCCAGAACCCGGAATCTATAGTAAACGAATGGAAGAATCACTGAACAGAAAGCGTGGAGCGCTAGCAGGCGAGAAATGGTCACGTTTCATGTCACTTCAACAATTAACATGTATGTATTCCTGAAACAAAGCAAAACAACCCGATTTTAGCCCCTCTTAGGCTCTACAACTGAATTTGCTTTTGAATATATTAGCATATCTCGAGAATACATGAGATGTTTGTGTAAATTGATACATATTCTATGTTTTTCTACAATTTCTACATGATTTAACAAAAATTTCAGTGCCCTTGACTTGGAGCTTGCTCTATGATTAATGAACAAGCGGGTTCCATAGACTAAGTAGGTCCCAAAAAAAGTCATAACTTCTATTTTGCATTTTGATGTATAGAAATTATCAAACTTGATTACATATTAGATCTCTTTTATGTAAATATTCGTGGCAACTCCCAGCCATACCTTATCTTTTAAATTTTATTGAACTAGTGAATAATTTTGAATATATCAAGTATAACTCTGCATAGAATTAGTATATATGTAATCTGGTTGTCTATATTGACTAAACTAATCATTTACTAATCCAGTCACTTATACGTGTTGAATACAAAATTGTGTCTTCCCTTGGAGCTCTCTCCAATCCAAATAATTGCAAGCATCGATTTTGAGGTAGTCGAACAAGGTTACCCTATGATCTTCATAATTTAGCTTATTTTGACATCATTAGTTTTTTACCTTGATCATGTAACATACCAGTTTCTTGTGGTATTGAATTTGGTCTATTGCTTTTTGTATGAATATTGCTCGATGTATCTTTTTGTTTACTTGAAAAAACACGGGTATCCCTATGTTGCTTATGAGCTTCAATATGAAATAAGGGTCCGCTTCTTGCATCTAAGGTCGGTTCTCTCAGTTTCAGACATGTCTAACACGCAAATAACACATTTGTCTACAGATTAAAATACTCAACCCCACACATGCTCATATATTTAATTTACAGTAGCACAAACAAAATAAAATGTGCTACCAGCAGTGAATAAAACACACATATCATACTCTGACAAATAAACTGTAGGCGGCACGACGAAGCGCGCATGTCCACCTAGTACTACTAATTGGAGACTCCCTAGGAGCCTCCACGGTGATCCTAGAAAAAAGCAGACAAGTATCCATCCGGTCTTGTGCTCATCTGTGCATACCCATGGATTAATGCAATTTCCTCTCGTGTTTATCACGTGCGGTGCATGCCTCCTTGGTGGGAAAAAAACATCCCGCAGACGGACGAAAATAACTACCATGCTCCCTTCTTCAGATCGCTATTGGTCCCTCCTGATCGGTGAATCATCCCTTCTCCAGATTGCTGATGGCTCCTTCTGATCGGTGAATCATCCGTTCTCCAGATCGCTGCCGGCCCTTCCTGATAAGCAAATCATTGTCACTTTCTCATCATCCGACTCCCAACGTTTTTGATTCATGCCGTAAACCATCCACACTAGAATTGTTGTAAAAAATGGTATGATCCAATCTATGGTGTTCAGTTCGCTGTGGTCCTGTTCTACCGCAATATTGTAATTTTTGAATCTCTATAGTTTGTAATACAACGCACCCAAGAATCTTGCTAGCTTTACATCTTTGCAAATTTTACCCCCATAATTAAAGTAAGGCTTGGCCTATTATGGTCTCAACCTTACATTAAGCAACATCTATGAAATGAGATGGTTTTACCTTTAATAGTCATGATGATCTTTTCTCTGCTCTACAAGGTGTGGTACTAATATTAAGCAACCCAATGGATTACTCTGTCTGAACACAACCTTTGTTGTCGTCGCCTATCCCTCCAACGGTAGCCATGGTCTAGACTACGCTGCTCCCACCCTGTTGCCTCTCTGCGACATATATGATTCAAGTAATTTAAATCTTCATTGTCCATTTATTGTTTAATGCAGCTTTTGGACCAATCCTACATAAACTTCAGGGAATAATCCTTGGAATTTCATTCTTTTTGTTTGCCCCTTGAAGGTGTTAATTGTTCTTTAAAAAAATTATTCGATGTTTGCTGCAGGTTAGATTGTCTGCCTAAAGTTCGTCAATTATTTGCAAACCATGGATAAAGTTTGTTTCAGCATGGGGCATACCTGCTTCAGGTGGAAATAGATTGCACAACATTTGATAGCTCCAGACAACATGTAGATATAGTGAACGTTTACGGTAGAATATGCAGTCTAAACGATGTCATTCTAGCATTTTTTCAGCTTTGTTTTCTTTATGCATGACCAGTCTACATGATTTTCTAAACTGCAATTTGAGTTAATTTACATCTATATTTCTGAAGCAGGAGCTTCACTAAACTTGTTTTTGAAGCATTTGGTCCATGGTATGTACTCTGTAGTTGCTTGAGGTTCTGTGAAATTTTAGTCAAAATTAAGACCCTATCCTGTGGGTCATGTAATGTTGTGTCAACGCTTACCATATGATTGAAATGGTTAGTTAGAGTAGGTGAGGATTTATTGTCTATATATTAACAATAGATCAGTTTTCTTCCAAATCAAATAAAGTTCTGATTGAAAGTCATGTGGTATTATGCTGGTAGAGGGAGAAGCAGGAGAAAGGTGTTGTGGATACAAATAAGAATCTCGACAGAAGAAATGAAGAAAGACATGCGGGTAAGAAGAATAGGTTGCCTCGAGAGTTTTGAGAAACTCTTTACTTTGGGTTGCTTCAACTCACCATGTAATTATTAGGGACATTATAACTAGGACAAAGAGAGAGCTCACTTACGAAACTCTCAGGAACTAGAATTTTCGGTCCCTTGGATTACGTTGTTAGGATGTTTTTGGCCATTAGATTTCTATAAGATACCTCAATAGGCTAAAGTCTCTAAGAGATGCTCCTCTGGTCAGCACATTAGCACGATGTGGTATAATACAATACCACAGTAGGAGCTCTCCTACTAATTTCATAGCAAAATAGGAGGTTTTGATGTTATTGTGGAAATGTATTTTGTAGTTTCTTAGGAGTTATGTTAATGGTCTTATGTTTTCTTATAATTTACCTTGGAATTTCCATTTAATGATTTTATCTATAAATATCAAGTTCTAAAACTTGAATATTTTCAAGATATACTTTGGTTAGTATGGATTTTAAATTTATTTTGTATCATTAATTAAATTAAAAAACCGTTGCCAACGGAGGAATGATCCCTCCCTTGGTTATGCGTTGTTAGAGCATCTCTAGCAGTAACCGTAAAAGGGGTCAAAATTGAACTTTTCCAGCGACATATGGGCTCAAGACCGAGGTGGAGCTCGCCCGCAGCCGCACCGTCGGCTCCAAGAAGCGCGCCGCGCTCCGGTGGGTGCATTCGCCGCACGTGCCGACGTCGCTCCTCCCCTACGCCCCCGCGTGGTACAGGGGAACCGCGTCAGAGACGGGCTCGTCGCGGCCACGCCCGCCGTCTTCATCGAGCTCAAGCTCCTCCGGGTATCGCGATTACGTGACGCCCGGAGAGAGCGACAGCTCCGACGAGAGCGACGGCGGGTCGATGGTCCCGCACGATTTCGTGGACTCCGACGAGGCGGAGCAGCGCGCGCTGCTATGCCTTCGCCGCCGCTCGGAGCGCGCGCACCAGCGCGCCGTCACCGCGGAGGAGAGGGAGCTCGCCGAAGCGCTCTGGCTCATCGAGCACCATGAGGCAGAGGAGCGCGAGGTGGAACGCCTCCGGCGCCAGGAGGCGGAGAAGGCCAATGAGGTGAAGGAGCCTCCGATGATCAACCTCGACTAGAGCGGCGGCGCCGTCTCCGCCACCATCCGGCGACGCGCAAGGCTCGGGGAGCCGCATTTTGTGTAGAATGTATGCGCTGTCTGCCTTTTGTTGCTTTTGTTTAGTATTAGTATGTAAATTTTGCTCGTCTCTGAACTGAAATCGAACTGAAATCTGCGGTGTTTGTCCTCTGAATTTTGCCGCGAAGTCTGTTCTTCCTCTGTTCGCAAATTCAAATTATTTAGTTTAGGTTTTATGGGCACTGCTCGGCGCCGCCTCCCGCAAAGCGAGTAATTGCGGATTTAGCGCCCCGTACTCCGACATTTATGGTTTGCTATTTACAGTTACTGCTAGAGATTCTCTTAGGTAGGTGAGACACCCGATTAATTTATGCCTCAGCGGAGACTTGAAAGTCTGCCAATGCTGGGACTCGACCCTGGACGGACTGGCCTCCACACCCAGAGTATCAACCACCATGCCAGCGCCTGGTTCTCATCATCATTAATTAAATTATATAAGTCTAAACACCCAATGGACGTGCACTTTTCGGATAGAAGCAGATTCCTATTAGGCTCAGCTTCGCCATAATTGTTAACAACGCACAAATGCAGATATTTATTTGCCTGAGCGAGTGTTCTCTCACACATAATTTTCAATATTCTTGTTGCCTCGATATTGGCAATAAAAAATGAAGTTACATGATAAGCAGAGGGAAGAGTTTAAATTACAGCAAAAACAAGAGCTTTCATTGCACGAAGAACATTGTGTAGATAATATTTATTCATTACACATTTGATCGTGTTTCATCTCAAATTTTCCAAATAAATTTTTGCAGGCAACCGATTCATCTGTTTCCCTCACTTGCATAATATTGATGCCGCCGCTCCACTCCAATACTTCATGTCTTCATCTCATGCCATAAATCTCTTGTCGACGATGTTGAGCTTGTATTATCTGCCGTAGCAACGCACGGACATTTTACTAGTTCAATAAAAGAAAGAGTGGATCTAAAAAGAAAAGAGTGATAGGAGTATTAAAAGATAGGCTGCTAGCCCAATAATGCTCGGCCCGACGCGAGCTCAATATCATTATCAGGTCTGGAATGAGTCTGTTCTTGTAAAGTCAGCCTGCTCCTTCAGTCTCCCTACCGACACGACACGACGACTCCCATGGCCCGTCACGACGACACCGGAGATGAAGACGGAGGCGAAGGCGGCGGCGCTCGCACGAGGACCCGACGGGAGATCTGGTAAGCTTTGGTAGTCCAATTAATTTTGTTCAACGGTGAACTTGAGCTTATCGTCATTTCAGGTTGCAAGTTCTGGTTTTGTTAGGGTTTTTTATTAGTGTAGCCGTCGTGTTCCTAGGTCGTATCATAGTAGTGTCACTACTGCAGCTGGGTTGACTGCTTTCCAGTATCATAGTGTCACTTACTGCTGGATTGGCTTCATCCTGAGGGTAATTCCAAGAAGGGTATCTTTTTCTCTTGTACAGAACAGGGGGTTTGTTCGCTTAGTAAGTTACAATGCAAATGCAACCAGTTTATTTTGGATATTTTTTTTTAGTTGTGAGCGCAAGCACATAATATGATCTGATTTTTCTGGTACAATAACTAGCCAGTCTGGTGTGTGATAGTGGTGATGATTTTCATTTAGACATCTCCCAACTGTTTGAAGCATTTGAATCTCGTTCTAATTCAATTCATTGTGGGGTGCCAGAAATTGCTTTTAGCTCCGTGCTCAATGGAACCCTGTATTTTTTAAAGAATAAAATATTCATTTTCAAGTCTCAAATTTTTTAAAGGAAAATCGTACATGTAGGTGTTGGAACTTGAAACACACTATCAATCTGCAAGATTTCATGTAAAAGAGCTCTCATTTGGGGGCTGCATAGAACTAACAAGATGATATTCCGTAATGGCGAATAGGGCGCAGCTGCTTGTTATTCTGGTTCACTGTATTTGTGTTCTTTGTGCAGGCCACAATTGCAAAACAAACAAGTGTAGATTGATAGTCTATCCTAACATGCTCATGTTATTTTATGATAATTTTGGAACCTATAAATGTACTTTGGAAAGTTTCTAAAAAAGGTCAAACTGGAGCTCGAGGGCCAAACATCTGTAATTTGTATTATGTATAGTATATGTCTCACCATTTGGTCTTTTAATCATGTGATACAAGAGTATATGTGGCATATCTTTCCTTGACATGAATTCCTTTTCTTCTTTGTAGGAAATCCAGCCGAGCAATACGACAGAGATATACTACCCACTGTCATGGTCAGACCTTCCACCAGAGCTTGCTGGTCTGGTTCTTCGCCACCTCCCTTCACAGATGGACCGTGTTCACTTTGCTGCAGCATGCAGCCATTGGCGCTTCATCAGAAAGCAGCACAACCTGCCTCAGCCTTTGCCATGGCTTGCATTCCGTGATGGTACCTTCTTTGGCTTGTTCCACATGAAAGGAATACAAGAATCCTTCAGTCTCGTAAACAGTAGCTCTATCACATCTGCTGTGGTGACTGGCTTGTCTTTTCACACGAACGCACCTGCTTCTTGATGGATCCCTTCCTAAGGTCACCTTGACACTTCCTAGCCTATCTTCTTTCTCTCCCATGGATGAACCTGCTGGAATCATTAATGGTCGTGCCATCGAAGAGGAAGTGATGCCTGATGCATGGTTGAACAAGGATAATGAGATATCATTGTGCAAGGTAACCATGTGCTCGTCACTCCTTGTTGCGGCAATTGTTGACATTGGGCCTCTTCATATAGTTGCTTGGTGCCGGCTGGGTTTTGCATCATGGTTTGTAAGTGAATTGGGCCTCAAAAGGCCAATCCAGGACATTGTATTCTACAAAGGCAAGTTGTACGTCGTCGATGAGTGGAAGGACCTTTTGGCCGTCGAGGTCGGAGAGGACCATGATAGTGGCAAGCTAAGGGTTTCTCAGATTGAGTGCCTACTTGAGGGTTCCACTCCTACCATATGGTTGATGGAGGGTGGTGTTTCTAATATGGATGAATACCTGGTTGAGTCTCATGGTGCACTACTGCGTATTCGAAGAACATTCTTTAGTGGAGTATTTGACGATGACATGAGATCTACGACCATTAAGCCAGTAGGAGCTCACTTCGATGTATTTGCGGCAGACTTGCAGCTGTGGAGGTGGGTAGAGGTTATGGGTGTGGGGGATGACCAGGTTCTGTTCTTGGGCAATAGTTGCTCCCGATCTCTCTCCGTATCTCAGTACAAACTAAAGGGGAATTATGTATTTTTCCTGGACGATGGCACTTGTGACTGGTTCTGGAATGATGCGCCAAGTCGTTGTGCAGGTTATGATTTGGGGAATGAGGATTTGTTCTTCATGCCACTGCTAACAGGATCATCCAAGAATTTGAATATGACAGCCACATGGTTTTATCCTAGGTGATGAGATGGTCATTGTCTTGCAATATAGGCGCACAACTACTGTTAGGTTTTGCTGATCGTCGTATTTGACATGAAGAATGGGAAGGTTTGTCTACATACCACTGCTGTAGTTAGTACATTACATGTGCTGCTCTGGCTGTATCTGGGCATGCATGCTTTTCATCAAGCATTGTTAACCATGGATGTTTTTCTCCTTATTACGCTATAGGATTTCAATAAGATATGGAATATGTTTGTCTTATATTGCGTTTTGCATGTTCTGTTCTTTTGAGATGATATATGTTGTACTATGTTCCTAGAAAGATAATGCTAGTGTTCGGGAGCACTTTGCATCCTTTATAGCTAATTCAAAATCAGCTTCTCTTGATTCATGCGTACCCTCTCCGCTAGGGTTTAGTGCTCCGGCGGCGACTCTGTCGTCCCCGTGAGATTGTTTTGGTTTCCAGCCGCAATACAACTTCTGTTCGACTACAACACCCTCCACGTTACCCTGGTACCATCTCTCATCCACGCACCAAGGTCTAGTCTTCCAGAGTTTTCCAATCCGTTGCATCTAGGGCTCGCGGTTGTCTCTCGGCGTCTGGCCATGGAGGACGTGACTGTTGTGCCTGCCAGGATAGTCAGGGGAAAGGAGAATGGGATTGATGATATGTTCAGTCACCTAGAACTGAACGACGATGAGCTGGACTACGTGGAGATCGGATCTGAGGCAGCAAAGGAATATCAAAAGGCAGCACAGTGGCTGGCAATTGGTAAGGTGCTCACCAACCAATCGTTTAGAGCGGAGGCGCTGTTCGAGAAGATGAAGTCTGTCTGGAACCTCTCTCGTGATCCAATCTACCTAGAAGCAAGGGAGAATCTCTTCCTGTTTCAGATGCACTGTCTTGGGGACTGGAAAAAGGTAGTTCATCAAGGACCCTGGACCTTCTGAGGATGGGGACTGCTCGTGGATGATTATGATGGGCTTAGTGATCTGGAGAATTTCGTTTTTGGAGGTATGCATGTTTGGGCGCAAATCCACGGAGTACCGGAGCTATACAGAAAGGTGGAAGTGATTGATGACCTCGCCCGGCGTGTAGGGAAGGTGAAAGAGGTACAGATGAGCCCAAAGCTATACTTTGAGGGGAACTATGTACGCATTCGGGTCATGGTTGATACGGCCAAGCCATTGATGCGCTTTGTGTCTCTGTCTCTGTCGGAGGGGAGGATTAGACTGCCGATAAATTATGAAAAAATTCCTTTCTTCTGCAAGCGATGCGGGTTGATTGGTAACGATCATGAAGAGTGTGGAGATGGAGATTGGGATGTCAAACAACTGCAATATGGATCGTGGATGTTGGCTACCCGCAGAGCAAACCAACCTATGCCGGCACCTCGCCATGCTGTACCTCGGGCGCCAGCTCGTGGAGGTTGGGCGGGCAGGGGCTCTGCACATTTTGACCTGAAGCGGTCATCGGATGATGCGGGCCGATGATGATGCAGACCTGAAGGATACTGTGACCAGTCCTGTTAAGCCCGGGGCTGCAAAGGCCGCTCTTGCTAAGGCTGCTAACAAGGAAACAAGCATGCAACTTGATCTGCGCAATACTGAAACGGGAGAGGATCGGGAGGATATGGACACGAGCAAGGAGGATGACACGTTGCGAGTGCCACCACCCCCTCTGCAGTATGTGAAGCAACCCAAGTTAAACGTGAGACGGACATCTGATATTGGTGATGACAACTCTATGGCAACATCGGAGGCCTCCTCCGAGGAGGATCGTCGGGCCCAATGAGTCTTTTAGGCTGGAACATCCGAGGGATGGGGCAATCCTGGAATGTTCAAGAGCTTGTTTGCCTAGTGCAAACCCATCTCCCCACTATGGTTTTCTTGAGTGAAACGAGACAACATAAAGATCGTGTTCGAAATCTTCGGTATCGGATTGGTATGAAAGGGTGCTATCAAGTTGATGGCGACGAGAAAGGTGGAGACATTGGCCTCTTTTGGCAGGAAGGAATTGATGTGGAATTACTCTCTTGCAGCAAGAGGCATATTGATGTACATGTGCAAGGAGGGTCTTATAGAACTCGTTGGAGAGGGACGTTTGTCTATGGGGAGCCCAAAGCGAGTGAGCGACATCAGATGTGGCTCCTGCTTTGTGATCTGAAACCTCACTCATCAGACCCCTAGTTGATTTTTAGGGATTTCAACGAAGCTATGTGGCAATAGGAGCATTTCTCTCGGGCTCGGAGATCAGAGAGGCTTATGATGGATTTTCGGGAGGTTTTATCATACTATGATGCACATGACCTGAGTTTTGAAGGAACCCCGTGGACTTATGACAATAAGCAGGCAGGGGTACGTAACATCAAGGTTCGGCTTGACCGGGAAGTGGCTACGCTAGCATGGGCTAACCTGTTCCCAGAGGTACGTGTGCACCATTTAATTTCTTCGTGCTCTGATCATTGCCCTTTGTTGGTGACTACGGAGCAGGTTCGTGATCCACGACGCATCAGGCAGATGCGGTGGTATGAAGTAATGTGGGAAAGGGAACCCTCTCTGGCTGCTGCAGTGGAGGAGGCATGGGCTCGGCGTGTGGGAGCAAATGATCTTGGAGAGGTTAACTCATCATTCCGCAGTGTGATGTCATCTCTCTATGATTGGAAGACCAAATATTTTGGGTCTGTCCCAAAACGTTTGCAGGCATGTAGGAAGAGATTGAATGAGTTGACTATGCAAAATGATGAGCAAGGTGAAGCTGAATGGCACAGAGTTCTTGCGGAGATGGACGAGTTGCTGTACCGTGAGGAACTTATGTGGGTGCAAAGATCACGCATAGCTTGGCTCCGTGAAGGTGACTGTAACACCAAATATTTTCACTGGAAGGCGTCATGGAGACACAAGAAAAATAGAATCAATAAGATGAAACATGGTGATGGCTCGTGGGTTAATGATCCAGAGGAGATGGGAGTCTTTAACCACTGATTTTTTTAAACTATTATACACTCGAGAGGAGAATATTCAACCCAACATCATTCTGGATTTGCTGCATGCCCGAGTGGATGAGGAAATGAATGAAAGTCTCTCTGCCCCTTTTTCTGAAAAGGAGATTAGTGATGCTTTGTTTCAGATTGGCCCATTAAAAACCCCTGGTCTCGATGGATTTCCAGCTTGCTTTATGCAACGTAACTGGGGTATTCTAAAGGAAGATGTGATCAAAGCAGTGCAAAAACGTTTCTTTGAGGATGGCTATATGCCGGATGGAGTTAATGAGATGGCTATCGTGTTGATTCCAAAACATAATAGCCCGGAGGAACTCAAAGATTTCAGACCGATCAGTCTATGTAATGTCTTGTATAAAGTGGTGTCTAAATGCCTTGTTAATCGACTCAGACCACTACTGCAGGACATTATCTCGCCTACTCAGAGCGCTTTTATGCCAGGCAGAATGATCACGGACAATACACTTATAGCGTTCGAGTGCATTCATGCGATTCAGAGTAATTCTTCGGAGAGGGCTCAATTTTGTGCATACAAGCTGGATATGTCTAAGGCATATGACCGCGTGGATTGGAAGTTTTTGGAAGGTGTCATGGTGAAGCTGGGCTTTCATCGCACATGGATATATGGTGGCTGATGCAGTGTGTGACCACCGTATGATATGCAGTTCGCTTCAATGGATATTTGTTAGACACTTTCACTCCGTCACGAGGGCTCCACTAAGGCGATCCTTTATCCCCATATTTGTTTCTTCTCGTGGCCGATGGCTTGTTAACTCTGATACATAATGAGCTGGACAGTGGAGGCTTGCAGGCTCTTCACGTAAGTAGGCGTGGTCCGGGGATCTCACATTTGCTATTCGTCGATGATAGTCTCTTGTTCTTCCGTGGGACAGAGCAGCAGGCTGGGGTTGTAAAATCGGTGCTCAACCATTATGAGAGCAGCACTGGTCAGATGGTCAGCTTGGGCAAGTGCTCCATTTTCTATGGAAGCCGGATAGCAGAGGAAACGAACGATGCTATTAAGGAAATTCTGCAA
Organism: Avena insularis; assembly: GCA_023614405.1. NCBI lineage: Eukaryota > Viridiplantae > Streptophyta > Magnoliopsida > Poales > Poaceae > Avena > Avena insularis. The sequence continues at coordinate 254,370,899 of CM042690.1, read as the reverse complement.
TATGAGACAGAAAGTTTTGAGAAGTATTTAGGCCTGCCTGTCCCAGATGGTTGCATGGCAAAAGGGAAATTTAATCCAACAAAAAAAGTTTCGCAAAAAGTTGGATGACTGGACAGAAAAGTATGCATCGTGTGGTGCTAAAGAAACTTTGATCAAATTAGTTCTGCAGGCCATACATACGTATGCCATGGGCATGTTTAAATTCCTGTTTGGACTGCTTGATGAACTTACTAAAATGATCCGAGAATTTTGGTGGGGTGATGAGCATGAGAGAAGGAGAATGCATCTGATGGCGTGGAATAAGGTTGCCAGGCCAAAATATTTCGGCGGAGTGGGGTTTTGCGATTTAAGGGTGTTCAACCAGGCTTTACTAGCTCGGCAAGCTTGGCAACTGCTCTAGTTCCCTGACAGCCTATGTGCCCGAGTGTTGCGTGCGAAGTACTACCCAGCTGGGAATTTGCTTGACACAGCTTTCATTTAGAATGCGTCACCATCGTGGCAAGGTGTGGTGAACGGATTGGAGCTGCTAAAAAAGGGAGTCATTTGGAGGATCGGCAATGGTACACAAGTTAAAATCTGGCGCGATAACTGATTGCCCAGGGACAGTAACCTGGAGGTCACGGTGCGACGAACACGATCAAGAGAAAAGTGGGTTGCAGAGCTCATTGATCCAGCAACAAAATCCTGGGACACAACTAAGATTCAAAGGATATTTACTGAGGCGGACGCGGATGTTATCCTTGGGATAAAACTCTCTCCTCGTCTTGGAGAGGATATCATCGCTTGGCACCCGGACAAGTACAACTTGTTTTCAGTGCGTGGGGCATATCGCCTCGCCATGCATGAACCTTTGCGAGAATCTAGTGGGGGTCAGTGCAGCTCGGCACCTGACGGTGATCGGCCTATTTGGAACCTGATATGAAAATGTCCTGTACCACATAAAATTAGGGTTTTTGCCTGGCGTTTAGCTACAAACTCCCTGGCGGTCACTGACTTGCTACATCGTCGCATCCCAAAGATCAACCCCTATTGTTCTGTGTGTGGCATGGAGAATGAAGATTCCCATCATGCTATGATTCGATGCACGGTGGCGCGGACACTGCGCGAAGGTCTTCGGTCTATGTGGGTATTGCCGGATGAGCGCTTACTCTGGGCTTGCGATCATGATTGGTTTCTGCAGCTTCTTCATTCATCTTCTGAAGACATGTGTGTGAGAATTATCTTTATGTTCTGGAGGACATGGCACCACTGAAACAATCTGGTACATGGTGATGGAAAAGCCTCAATTGCTGCTTCCGTTCCTTATTTGAAGAATTATATGGAGACTCTGCGTGTGCTCCCCAGAATTACCTTGGATACAAAAGGTAAGACTCCTCTATTTGAGTCGGATACACTTACTCCTATACTAGCTGATGACCCAGGTTCAGAGTGGAAACCGCCGAACATTGGATGGGCGAAAATTAATGTGGATGCAGGATGGGATAACAAGAGCAAAGTGGCTGGACTGGGCGTGGTGGCGAGAGATCATACATGAGCGGTGCTGTTCTCAGCTTGGAAACATGTTGCCTCTTGTGCTAGCGCAGAGGAAGTAGAGATTTTGACGATGCTCGAAGGCCTTGATACATTGCAAATGTATCTATAAATTTTAATGTTCCATGCTTGGTTTTATCTACTTTCTTATGTTTTGTTCCAACTTTGAAGTATTTTCTATACACTTTCTTGGACTAACCTATTAACAAGTGCCACAGTGCCAGTTGCCTGTTTTCTACTGTTTTTGGTTCTAGGAAAGTCAGAAAATCAATCTTCTCGGAATTGGACCGGACAAAAGCCAAAGTCGATATTTTACCAGAAGACTTACGGAGCCAGAAGACGAGACGGAGATGGGCCTAAGGGTGGCCACACCATGTGGTGGCGGGGGCTAGCCCTGGCCACGCCACCAGGTGGTGTGGGCCCCCTGGCCGCCCACCGACCTTGCCTCTTCGCCTATAAGAAGCCTCCTGATGCAAAAACCCTAAATCATCAATCAGAAATCCACGAAAAGTTCCGCAGCGCCGCCGCCACCGAAGGGAAGATTCGGGGGATAGAAAGTCTCTGTTCCGGCACCCTGCCAGGACGGGGAAGTGCCCCCGGAGCCATCTCCATCGATCTCCACCGCCATCTCCATCACCATTGCTGATTCCCATGATAAGGAGGGAGTAGTTCTCTCTCGAGGCTAAGGGATCTACCGTTAGCTATGCGTTCATCTCTCTCTATGCATGATCTTATTGAGATCATGAGCTTGTAATCTATAGATCTACCCTGATACTCAAGTGCTTAATAGATCTCTGCTCTCCCCATGTGTGTGAAAGTGACAGCGTGCACACCATGGTGACACTTAGGCTAGAGATTACAAATACTTGTTATGAGTTATATTTGGAGTTGGATATTTCTATGAAATTGTGGTGTTTGTTGGAACCATTTAGAGCTCAAGGTGACAGTTTGGGGTTATCTAGATGGGAAAGTCTTACTTTGAGGTGTGCTGTTATAGCCTTACCATGGATTGGAGTGTCCAACCGGAGAGTAGTTCAGCGTAGTATCATAAAGAAGAATATATTTATATGAGAGTGTTCACTAGTGAAAGTATGATCGCTAGGCCTTGTTTCTAAGCATTGATACACCATTTGCAATTAGATCTGTTATATGTTTGCTTGCTTCTATCTTTATTTCAGTTTTACTTTAGACTTTTTCACGCCATCAAGCTATTTTCTATCACCGTTACCACTTATAATTATCCATACCACTTGTATTTCACTATCTCTTCGCCGAACTAGTGCACCTATACACCTGACAAGTGTATTGGGTGTGTTGGGGACACAAGAGACTTCTTGTATCTTGATTGCAGGGTTGCTTGAGAGGGGAAACCTTTGACCACTTCCTCCCTGAGTTCGATAAACCTTGGGTGATCCACTTAAGGGAAAACTTGCTGCTGTTCTACAAACCTCTGCACTTAAAGGCCCCAACAACTGTCTACAAGAATAGAAGTGCGTAGACATCAGGCCTCCGTTTGACCGGGATTTGATAAACCGGTTGTCTTTGAGACCGATTGTGTCCGGGTTGCGAATGTGCTAAGGTCGAAGGTGGAGGATCGATCGGCGTACAGGTGCCTGTACTAGGAGGCACATGATCGGATGATTGAGCTGCCTGACAGTCATGTTAATAAAATCGATAGAGCTAGCAATAAAGTGGCGCATGAGCTAAGGTAGATAGGTAAATGTGAGTTAAGTGGTGTGTTGCTTGGTTCATCACCTTCCTGCGTGTCGGTGTTAGTCGAGCATGATTGTATCACCTCCACGATGTAAATTTGGTTTGTTTTGGAAGCAGCAAGTTTCAGACACACTCTTTTCCTTTCAGGATGCCTAAGAGGATTGAAAGGTTTTTAATGAGGCGGCTTGCTGGCTTAATTTAGTATGATTTTACCTCAAAAAATCAGCTTCTCTTGTGTTTTTTTGTTTCTTGCATTGCCTACCATGTTGAAAATTTCATGTATTCAAAAGGCATGGTTATCTGGCGGGTCTTGGTGTCTACTTCTTGATGGTCTCCCACGGTGACGGAAGCTGCCTTGTCGGACTACTTAATTTTTTGTAGTATATAAATCTCCTGGTTCTTACTTGTCTATGGGATTAACTTTTAAATAATTTTTCTGCAGCTTTCAACTATTTTTTGCGGACTTTGAACTATATTGTTGTACTTTGGAAACTTTGACATGAATTTTCAACTATTATCAATCAACATTAGCCATTTTGACGAACTTACGAAAAAGGGGGAAGACTTTCAACAAACTATGCAGATGAACTTCCAACAAATTGCGGACAAACTCTCTGTAATTTACAAATCATTCTCCAGTGTTAACAAATTAATGAACCAGCTTTCAGAGAATCAACTTTCAAAAACCGAACACTAACCTTTCCAGAAAAGCCAGGAAAAATGTTCCTGATGTAAAGTGAGGGCCGTAGGTGGTGCAAGAGGGCAACCGACCATTGGAGTTTTTTCAAACTCATTGTGGCTGTGTTGCGCTAGATCCAAGATGGACCGTGGGCGTGCCGTCGTGGTTGGCTGATGATCGGAGTTCAGAGGCCCGTCAGACTGAAGGTTTCCGAGATATATATACAGTAGAACGAGGGAGACGCCATGGGCGACTCCCACCGCCGCCAACAACCCCCTCGACATGATCCAATCGCCGTCGCTGCCGTTGGCCCTCGCCGCGGTGGCAGCGGGCCTAGCCGCCGAAGGTGGCTGGGGGACGGTGCGTCGGAGGCGGAAGTTGGAGCTGTTGGGGCGGCGGCGACGGAGGCTGAAGCGCTGCGACCTGGGCGGCGGTTCCCCGTGGTGGCGATCTGGTGGAGGAGGTGCTGGTGTTGGGGTTCCGTTTGGAAGACCTAGATTGACCCTCTAACCCTGCCGGTGGGATCCAAGCGTGGCCATGGACCTCAAGGCCATGGTGGGCGCGAGCCGGAGCGGCAAAATTTGGTCGCGGGGCACGCATAGAGATGGGTTCGATCTGGACCTTTATCCGATCTAGTACTTGTCACTAGCGTTGCCTTGCCTTCTCCTTTGCTGTTCTGATTGGCGGCATGTGGGCCTACTGGTGTGCTTGAATAATGGAGGCGGTCCTAGGGTTCCTCTCGCACGAAGATGAAGATCTGCTTGTTGCTTGCCCTTGTTGATCTGGTCGGAATGGTGAGTTTCGGAAGGCTCCGCCGGCAAACTCCCATGGGCGAATAATGCTTGGAGATTGCCGGATTGGAAGGATTCGGTCGTGCGCATCCATGTTTTACTCTGGCCGTTTGGGTTCAAATGAAGCACTTCGAAGTTCAGTTGGCTGTTAATATCATGGGGCATGTTCTCGTTCCATGGTGCTGACGGAGAATGTTATAAAGACCGGGTTCTGAGGACTGACAATGGTGGTTCGACTCTGTGTGGTGCAAGTGGGGGCGACTGCACATGAGAGGTTCATAGTTCTACCTATCAGGGTGAAAACCCAAGGTCTAGCATTAATTGGTTGTGCCTGACAATTGCCTTGTTGAAGACATTGTTTTGAGAGCGTGAACTTTCTTCAGGGTGAAAACCTAAGATCTATGGTCGGGCGATGATAGTGTTTGTGCACTGTTCCCTTCTTGGAGGCATCGCTTTTAGAGAAGCTAGACTTCTGGTGTTATCTTGGTGGTGGTAGTACTGCTGTTTCAACGAATGGATCACTGTAGCGAGACTTTTCTTTTTTGTAATTCTTCTGTCTTTTTTGGCTGTGTGCATCCGTATGACCGCTAGGGTAATGCGTTGTTGCAGAAGCTGAGTGTAATTGTTATCTTCTGATAGTTTCAAGAAAAATACAGTAGAACAAACGTATTTCAAATGTTGGAGGGGAAGGTGAAAAAGGCAGCGGCGAAAGCTGAATGTGGGTTCAACGAGGTGTGATTGTTGAATACTTGAATGTTGACTAAATGTAGCTACTTTTGAGTAGCTTCTCGGTAGAGGTCTCGTGTGGTCATCATAGAACAACAATCTCGAACTCCAGGAGGAGAGTTGTTTTCTTCCTCTCGGTAAGAGCATCTTCACTCGTAAGCCTCGTACGGGCTCCGGCGTGGCCCTTTTTAGTCCGTACGGGGGCCGCCAGCGCGAAATTGAAAATGGGGGCGCCGTCTTACCATCCGCGCCCTCCAAAGTAAACACATATTTTAATAAAATAATATTTAAATAGGAAAAACCTAATTTTATTACATAATAAAAATAGAAAATTAGTCGTAATCGTGCCTAGCCCTGTAGTACTCGTCCTCGTAGTCGTCGTAGGAGTCGTTGTCTTTGTCGTCGGTCGGCGCGCGCTCCGGCTTCGGCGGCGTTGGCCGGCCACGATCGCACCACATCGAACGATCGCCGAAGATCGATCGCCGCTTTAGGGACCGTGCCCGCAACGGCTGCAGCCTTCGCCGCCGGCTCCGCCGCGCGCACGATAGGCCTCCTCCTCCTTCCGCCACCAGGTGTCCCCTGGCGGCGTCAGTTCGAGCGACGCGCGAATGGCCGCACGCTGGCCCGGAAATTCTTCCGGGTCGCCGGGACGCCTCTGCTGGCGTGCCGCCACGGCGTATTTCGGAGGGACCACCCACTCTAGCCGAGGCTCCGGCTGAGGCTCCTCTAGCAGCCGGTCGAGGCGTAGCATCGCGCGCGGGGCAAGAGGATCCCAGAACACCACGCGACCTCTGCCCTTTTTCCGTGCGCCCTGGAAGTGCGGGTACCGGAGACGGGGATAGTCGCCCGCCATTATGTGGTCTATCATGCCGTCAAGAGTCCGGGCGCCCCACCACAGCCTGCGGCCCTCCTCGTTGTTGTTGACGGGCAGCGGACCGTCCCCCTCGTACATGGCGAGCTGCCGCTCGCGACGGTTCGCGAAGAAGGCGTTCCAGGTGGCGGCGTTGTCGGGGTCCCAGTTGGTGTCCATCCGCTGCTCCGGCGTGAGCTCGCCATAGTAGTGGTTGGTGATGGCCAACCGACGGGCAGCACCTTGAGGGACGGGCGGGACCAACACGCCACCGACGCTCAACCTCCAACCCGGAGGGCACCCGTACCCCGACGGGCAGAGGTAGTGGGAGGCGCACAGCGCCTCCGCCTCGGCGTATGTTAGTGCAGGGAGATTGGAGGATGACATTGCGTGTAGATCTGAGCTATGGCAATGGCGGCCATGGCCTATGTAGCCGGAAATGGCGGGAAGTTGAGGCGGGAAGCGGTGGAATTGGCGGGAAGGAACTGGCGGGAACGCGATGGCGGCCACTTTCGGCCGCCGCGTGGCCGCCGAAGGGCGCGTGGCTTGACAGGGCAATATTTTATTCCCCTCAAGCGCCCCGCTTGCCTCCCTGTAGATAGGGTTTCACTTGGGGCCGCTGGGTTAATAATTAGACCGCGCCGGCGGAAATTCTAAAATGATGGTCGTGGCTGGGCGCGTTTTTTGGCGCCGGCGATCCTCGTAGGCCTTTCAGGGGGGGTGGGGGGCTTTGAGGACCCCGAGTGAAGATGCTCTAACATTAATTAAATACATCTAAAAAAACATTAAGTACTTAAAATCCAAAAAGAACCAGGAAAACGAAAGCCCTCTAGCAAGGGACACGCTACAAGGACTTCTTGAGCCAAGGCGCCCGACTGAGCTCGCGTGCTCACTAGGGAGAAGGTACCCTTCTAAGGTTGTAAAGTTGTTGTAGCATAACTACTTTGGATATTGTGGAACTCACAAGAATATTCAAAACCACAGAAATTTTATAGTGCATTACTTTGTTAATTACTTCGAATAAATTTCACGGCCTTATCCCAATTTTGGTTGAATCTACTACGTTTTCCTAGGTAAATTTTATTACTAGTTACTTTGTTCATCTACTTTGTCATTAGTTATTTGGGCATTTCTTTTGCTTGGGTACGACATAAAAGAAATCGTTAAAGACATTTTTTAAGCACCGATTTTTTTAGGCAGGCCACGAGAATTTCTTTTTCAGTAAAAGTTTTACATTTAGATTGGGGCTATGATTTAGAGCCAAGGTTTCTACTTTGGCCCAGTAACAGTAACTTCACCCAGCGCTCCATTTCCACCGACCTAAGAGCATTTAGACACAAATTGTGTCCGCTTTTGTCTATTTGGGTGGTCCGCGTGTGCGGTGTCCTCCCCTGTCCGTGGGTTCGCCCAATGGGGGGGGGGGGCAATTTTTTATTTCAGGATTTTGCTACAATCGCTTTGCATATATAGTTTTTGCAAGATTTTTCTTAATGCAAAGCCATAAAGGGAAGGTAGAAAAACTAAAATAAACTAGCCCTAGCATCTGAGCTGCAATACTTAGCTCCGGTCCTTGCTTACTCATCTTCGTTATTGTGGTAGTGGCGCCGACATATGGTCTTGTTAAATAATTTGACGACGAGCAGGTCATTGCGTACTTGAAGACAACAAAGTCCCTGGCTTCAGTATTGTGTGCGCGGGCGAACTCTCTCCAACCAGTGTGGAGGTACATTTGCCCGATGCAGCCGAACAACACGTCCACGGACCACAGGCCAGTGGAGCCGCCGGGCACCTGCAACACGAGCTTGTGGGTCTCTTGCCCATCGAGCACAAACCCGAACTTCTGGGGGAGCTGCAGTTTGTCCCTAGGCATGCCCAACTGGATGTTGACGCTGAACTCGAACCCAGAGAGGTCAATGGTGACGGATTCGGGCGACGATGGTGGCAATGGGGACGGTGGTGGTGACGGGTTTTCACCACGCCCACTCCTTCCTCGCCGGCCTCGGTGTCCTAGGCTAGGAGGCCGTCCCAGGCTACGAGGTCGTCCCAGGCGCCCCCTCTCGGTCCTACGCCACCGGCCATGGCTGTGGCGGTGAGAACGGCTATGGTGGTGGAAGGTGGGAATGAGGGGAACGACCGCGGGTGGCCTGTTTAAGAAGGACAAGGCATTGGATGCCCGCATTGATGAAGAGAAGTGCAGGCGTCGGGCGGAGCGTGGCACGGAGGCGTCAGGCGGCAAGGCCAGCTAGGGGTCAGCGAGGAAGGAGATTGGCCGACATAGGCGGTTTAGCGGCCGCCATTAATTGGCAGCGCAAGAGACCCTTTTGGCTTGCTGCCGTGTGGGTTAGGGCGGACGGAGAGAGGACACATGCGTTATCCGCGCGGACATAATCGAGCACAAACGCTCCCCAAAATTGGGCCACGAATGCGCCGGTCTAGGAGCTTGCGTTTGGTCCACGTTGTTCACGGACAGCAAAACGGACATAAACAGTGCATACACGGCCTGCCGCTGAGGATGCTCTAATAGGAAAACGAAGCTGCAAAGGAGAAGCGGCGACGGCAGCAGCCGCGCCGTGCCAGTTCGCAGTCTGATCAACAACACCGTTACCTGGTACACGCCTATCCTTCCTGCCATTACACATTTACACCTGTCGCCTCTCTCTCTTCCCCACTTTTCTCCATGTTACTACCATGTGCGGTGACCCTGCACAGAAGGAGCACGAGATATTGCCTAAAGGCGCCTCCACATTCCTCTGCTCGTGTTCTGTGCTCTGATCTTCGTGCACTTTGAAAAGGACATAGATGCCACCTAGAGGGGTGAATAGCCAGTTTAAAACTTTTACGAGATAGGCTTAATAAAGGCGGAATAAAATTAGCGTTTACTTTGCTAAGAACAAAACCTATATAAACTACGGTTCACCTATGTGCACCAACAACTTATGCTAAGAAAAACAAGCAACTATTTGATAGCTAGATAAATGACTTCAAGCACGAATGCTATCACAAAGTAAAGTGCATAAGTAAATCAACTGAGGCACGCGGGGACGATGATGTATTACCGAGTTCCTCCCATAAAGGGAGTACGTCTCGTTGGATGGGTGGGCAGTACTAAGACCACTGATACGTTGTAAACGTATCTATAATTTTTGATGTTCCATGCTTATTTTATATCTACTTTCTTATGTTTTGTCCACACTTTGGAGTATTTTTATACACTTTCTGGGACTAACCTATTAACAAGATGCCACAGTGCCAGTTGCCTGTTTTCTGCTGTTTTTTGTTCCAGAAATGGCAGAAAATGAATATTCTCAGAATTGGACCGGACAAAAGCCAAAGTCGATATTTTACCGGAGGACTCACGGTGCCAGAAGACAAGACAGAGAGGGGCCAGGGGCTGGCCACACCATGTGGTGGCACGGGTCCCCCTGGCCGCGCCACCAGGTGGTGTGGGCCCCTGGTCCACCCTCTGACATCGCCCCTTCGCCTATAAGAAGCCTCCCGATGAGAAAACCCTAAAGAATCCAGCCTCCAGCCACGAAAAGTTCTGCAGCGCCGCCGCCACCGAAGGAGAGATTCGGGGGACAGAAAGTCTCTGTTCCGGCACCCTGTCGGGACGGGGAAGTGCCCCCAGAGCCATCTCCATTGATGTCCACCGCCATCTCCATCACCGTTGCTGCTTCCCATGATGATGAGGGAGTAGTTCTTCCTCGAGGCTGAGGGTTCTATCGGAAGCTATGTGTTCATATCTCTCTATGCATGATCATATTGTGATCATGAGCTTTGTAATCAAGTATATCTACTTTTCTACTCAAGTGCTTTAATAGATCTCTGCTCTCCCCATGTGTGTGAAAGTGACAGCGTGCACACCATGGTGGCACTTAGGCTAGAGATTACAAATACTTGTTATGAGTTATATTTGGACTTGGATGTTTCTATGAAATTGTGGTGTTTGTTGGAACCATCTAGAGCTCAAGGTGACAGTGTGGGGTTATCTAGATGGGGAAGACGGACTTTAAGGAGTGCTTTTATAGCCCTACCGTGAATTAGAGTTATCCAACCAGAGAGTAGTTCAGAGTAGTATCATCAAGAGAAGATATTTATATGAGAGTGTTCACTAGTGAAAGTATGATCCCTAGGCCTTGTTTCTAAGCATTGAAACACCGTTTGCAACTAGATATGTTACATGTTTGCTTGCTTCCATCTTTTTGTCTTTAGTCTTTTACACCCGTCAAGCTCTTTTCTGGCACCGTTGTCTTATATCCATACCACTTGTATTTCACTATCTCTTCGCCGAACTAGCGCAGCTATACACCTGACAAGTGTATTGGGTGTGTTGGGGACACAAGAGACTTCTTGTATCTTGATTGCAGGGTTGCTTGAGAGGGATACCTTTGACCACTTCCTCCCTGAGTTCGATAAACCTTGGGTAATCCACTTAAGGGAAACTTGCTGCTGTTCTACAAACCTCTATACTTGGAGGCTCAACAACTGTCTACAAGAATAGAAGTGCGTAGACATCAAGCTATTTTCTGGCGCCGTTGCCGGGGATTAAAGAAGAAGAAGTTCCCACGTCAATGATGGCTCGATGTACGCCTTGAAAAGTCTTTGGTGCGATGTTGATGTAGAGCTGTTAGGAACCCCAAGAGGAAGGTATGATGAGCACAACATCAAGTTTCCCTCAGTTATGAAACCAAAGTTTAATCGAACCAAGAGGGAGCAAGGAAACACCCCAAAGGTGTTGCTAGCTGAGCCTTAAGGTAGCACTACGGTGCTAGTAGCAACATGGAGACCTGCACAACACAACCACAGAACTTTGTCCCCACTTGCGATGAGGTTGTCAATCTCACCGTGTTTTGCGGAAAATAAAGGATTAAACGTATCGAATGGAAAGAAGTAAAAGTTTGTAGATTGTATGTAAAGAAAAAGGACCGGGATCCATAGTTCACTAGAGGTGTCTCTCCTTAGATAGATAACATGCTGGGTGAACGAATTACAGTGGGGCAATTGACAAACATCGAGAAAGCAATACATGCATACACTAATCATCTTGACTCCTTTGAGATTCGATTGGGCATTACAACATTATACATAGACCGCCATCCAACTGCATCTATGACTAATAATCCACCTTCAGGTTATCATCCGAACCCCCTCCAGTATTAAGTTGCAAGCAACAGATTATTGCTTTACGAACTGCGTGTAAAGTAAACAATATGATTGTTCTATGAACAAAGGTATGTTGTTTTCTCCCTAGTAGCAACAACACATCTAGTACCTTAGAGATTTCTGTCACTTCCCTAGATTACCAGAGGCATGAACCCACTATCGAGCATAAATACTAACTCTTGGAGTTGCTAGCATCTACTTGGCCAAGATAGCTACTAACAACGGAAAGCATGCAAGATCACAAATAACAAAGACATGATAGAATCAATAATCAATCTGAAATAGCATCTCAATATCCATCGGAACCCCACAAACACAACATGCAGAATTACAAATAGATGATCTTGATCATGAACAGAGCTCACAAGATGTAGACATGAAAGCACAAAGGAGGAGAACCAACCATCTAGCTACTACATGGATCCGTAGTCCAAGGATGAACTACTCACGCATCACACCGGAGGCTTGCATGGTGATGAATAAGGCCTCCAGGGTGTATTTCCCTCTCCGGCAGGGTGCCGGGAAGAGCTTCAGATCCCTACCGATCTAGGGATGGAGATGATGGCGGCTACAAACTCTTTCGTGGATTTTTTATCGGGAAATTAGGGTTTTCGTCCCGAAGGCAATATATAGGCGGATGGAGAGGCCGAGGGGGTGCCAGGGCTGGCCAGACCACCCCCTGGTGCGGGCCAGGCTGGGCCGCCCGACCAGGTGGTGTGGTGGCCCCTAGCCCCTCTCCGTCTCGTATTCTGGCATCTGATGACTTCCGGAAAAATAGGTACGTTGGCTTTTGTCCCGTCCAATTCCAAGAATATTCATTTTCTGACATTCCTGGAACCAAAAACAGCAGAAAACAGGCAGCTGGCACTGTGGCTCTTGTTAATAGGTTAGTCCAAGAAATCATATGAAAAGTACTCCAAAGTGTGGACAAAACACAAGAAAGTGGATAAAACCAAGCATGTAACATCAAAAATTATAGATACATTTGCAATGTATCAACATCTCCAAGCTTAACTCCTGCTCGTCCTCGAGTAGGTAAGTGATAAAAAGAAAGAATAATTTTTGAGGTGACATGCACCATCAAAGACTTGATCAAAGTATTTGTAAAACATTCAAAGCTGGGATCATAGTACTTCAATCATAACATGAAATACAAAGTTCTAGCAATAAGACAAAGAAACTATGATGCAACATAAAAAGGCACAAACAAAAGATTCATGAATAACAATGCTTTGCAAGACGTTTGTTTGTTTAACATAAAGAAAACATAGCATAATAGTATTCAGTTTGTCCCTCATAGAGTAGCAAATATAAATGCTTAGGACACCTTCAAAGTTCATAAGAGTGACTAGATACAAATAGTTTAAAACAAGCAATATCAAGGTATGCATCAATCAACTAGTCTTGGGACAATGCACATAGAACTAAGAATGGCCACTATGCTCTCAAAGTAAGTGCATAAAGGTAGAAGGTGGAGACTCAATATAATGGTGGAAGAAAGGCCTTCATAGAAGGAAGTAGGGATTCAAGTCTCATAAAGAGCTTCCAAAAATTATGGTACTTATAGCTTTCAGGTCTCATTTCCCCTATCATAAGCATCTTGAAGTGATTAAGGTTAAAGTGAACAAACTATGGTGTACATGCTTGACGAAGTATAAGTTAGAAATCTCATGTCCCTTGTATACGAGGTCCGCTCCTCATGCTACTCAAGTTTAGTCACCGGTAAGTTCTTTTCATCGTAAGTACATGTGTATCATAGAGAACTGCCAACATGGTACCCCTTGCCTAATGATACGGAAGAATCCCCATATCAAAATGACAAGGCAAGCAGACACCAAGCATCTCAGCAATCTTCTTATTTACCATGGGAATATGGTGCTTTTTTCTCTCTTTCCTCTTTTCATAATCTTTTTTTTCTTTTTCTCTTTTTTCTCGACATAGGACTCTTTTTTTATAAGAAGAATGCTTCATAGACAGCTCATTATGGTTACGCTGCAGGTTTCCACCATGTCAGCATGGATTAGACCAGCGGCCCAGGCGTTTCTCTAACACATATACATAACTCCATGGACTTACAAGCTCCCCTTTCATTTCACACCGACGACATCCATATACAAAAGAGCATGATATCAACTAGGTACAAGTACCAAGTGCAATGTTGAAAGCGTTCCCCATGAAAGCATGGTTCTACTAATCCCCAACAAATAAGTGCAAGCATATACAACATAGACGACACAATGGTTCAAGTTTATTAAGGGCAAAAAAGTAAAGTGTGCCATCAAGTTCGTGAGAGCTTTAATCACTAGTTTTCTCATAACAAGTTTAATTCGGAAGGTAAACAAAAGCATGAATATACTTGGAATAGAATAAGCTAGTAGGTAGGTATGGTGGACTCTTTGGAATAACTTGGTTTAGGGAGTTGGATGCATGAGTGGAACTCATACTTAGTTGTGGAGGCTAGCAAAAGATTGGGAGTGACAAACTAAGAGAGCAATAATGGTCATAATCATGCAAAGCGACAAAACATCATTGATCAAAGCATAGAGTGATACTACAAGTTGAAAACTAAAGGATCATAAAGGCTATGGTGACTTTTGGATAGTCATAACATGGTGTGAGCATGCGCCAAGTTAACCCAAATAAAGCATCAAAGGAGAATACCACTATACTATGCTTTAATATGCTAAATCAACGCATGATTCATCCAAGGCACATTAAGCAATCTCAATTGTTTATAACAAGTCATGCTACAACAAAGAATACTAAGCATAAAGCCAAAACAATATCTGGCATGGCATGATAGAGCATAGGCCATAGTCAAAAACGAGCTCTTTTTACCACATAAGCATGAACTTTCCTACTCTTTTCCAAATCAAACCAAACTATTTGCAAACCAATATATGAAATAGGGAGTCCAACCAATTTATTCAGAAAACTAAGCAAACAAAAGCAAACGAAAAACCAAAACGAAAACGAAAAAGAAGACGCTCCAAGAACAACACAACTGTGCATGAAACAATAAAAATGAAGCGTCTGGAAGAAACCTGAGATTTTTATTGATGAAGAAGGAGATGCCTTGGGCATCCCCAAGCTTTGACGCTTGTACTTATTGGATATTTCTTGGTGTGACACACGTGGCATCCCCAAGCTTGAACTTTAGTCCATCCTGCATCTCATTACTCATTCCTTCCATACACCTGAAAATTTTCCTTCATACAAAACTTCACACAATCTTTATTAGCAACATTAGTGCACTCAAGATAAATAAGTCTTAAGGTTCAGTTCTAACACCAAATAAACTTCCATTAGAACACTAGCTACTGTATCAATTCCCTCAAAAATCTCAGTTCCCCAAAAGAACTCAAAAAGGAACCAACAAGAAGCAAATGCAGAAAATGGCAGAAATCTCTCAAAACAGACCAGCAGGTAAAGACGAATTTGTTTCGAAGACCTTATGTTTCTCAAATCAAAAAGTGTTGAACTAACGAAAGTTAGATAACAACCTGGGGCACAAGCACAAAAAATCACGCCTCAAAAAGACGTTCAGAGATTTTACACAAAATTTTACGGTGAAGCACAAAAATCTGTTTCGGGACAGCAACTTTCCCAATCATTACTTCTCTCTCATTAGAGGTTACTCTTGGCACAAAAAGCAAATAAAAAGGATAAGGAGCGGTTATTACTGAAGTAATAAATTCCAAGACTCATCTAAAACTTTTGGGTTATCTACCAATAAGTACTTTTCTTTATCGCCTTTAAGTTAGGCATAAGAAGCAAGAAAGAATCAAGTGTTCTCAAATGAAGAAGCATTAAGATCAATACCAGAAATATTTTCAACAAGGCAAGGTATATCATCCAAATAAGTTCTAGAGGATCCTCTCTCAACGCTCTTAGGTTCACTATTCTCATCAAAAGGGTTTGGAGGAACAATCCAATCAAGATTCGTTTCTATGGCTTCATGTATTGCTACTAGTTTAAAGGGTATTGGTATCTTAGGTTCCTCCCCATTAGGTTTGGTTTTGTTCATCTTTTCTCGTGTACCAATAACATCTACCCATGAGCCTAGCATATTGAAACATTCAGAGACTTTCCTAGCTTCCTTGGCAACATCATAGAACTCCTTAAACAAAGTTTCTAGAATAAAATCCCTCTTTTCAGGGTCCTAAATTTCTTTAAGCTTAAGAAACATTATTTGCATTAAGGGGTTGAGGTTAACAAACCTAGCTTCTAACATATGAATTAAAGAAGCTGCAGCAATCTCATAGTTTGGAGCAAGTTCTGCAAGGGATCTATCCTCGGTATCTTCATGTTTGCTAACATGATTAAAGAATTCTTCAATATTATCTTTTCCAATTATAGAACCACTACCAATTGAAAGGTCTTTCAGGGTGAATGTGGGGATCAACATGGTGAGCTAAGGAAGAGGTGACAACTAAAGGAGACTTAATTTTTATGTGTTTTTGAATAAGAAAGCAAACTAGTAGAACTAATTTTTGTGTGTTTTTGATAAAGAAAAACAAAGCAAAAATAAACTAAGCAAAACAAAAATAACAAAGTAAAGAGATTGGTTATGAGGGACTCTCCTTGTGAAGATCTCCTTGACTCCCCGACAACGACGCTAGAAAAATGCTTGATGGCTCAGTGTACGGCGCCAGAAAAGTGCTGGTGCGGTGTTGATGTAGAGCTCGTTGGGAACCCCAAGAGGAAGGTATGATGAGCACAGCAGCAAGTTTCCCTCAGTTATGAAACCAAAGTTTAATCGAACCAGTAGGAGCAAGGAAACACCCCAAAGGTGTTGCTAGCTGAGCCTTGGCAGGGCGCACTACCAGTGCTAGTAGCAACGTGGAGACCTGCACAACACAACCACAGAACTTTGTCCCCAACTTGCGATGAGGTTGTCAATCTCACCGTGTTTTGCGGAAAACAAAGGATTAAACGTATCGAATGGAAAGAAGTAAAAGTTTGTAGATTGTATGCAAAGAAAAAGGACCGGGATTCATAGTTCACTAGAGGTGGCTCTCCTTAGATAGATAACATGCTGGGTGAACAAATTACAGCGGGGCAATTGACAAACATCGAGAAAGCAATACATGGATATACTAATCATCTTGACTCCTTTGAGATTCGATTGGGCATTACAACATTATACATAGACCGCCATCCAACTGCATCTATGACTAATAATCCACCTTCAGGTTATCATCCGAACTCCCTCCAGTATTAAGTTGCAAGCAACAGATTATTGCTTTACAAACTACATGTAAAGTAAACAATACGATTGTTCTATGAACAAAGGATTGTTGTTTTCTCCCTAGTAGCAACAACACATCTAGTACCTTAGAGATTTCTGTCACTTCCCTAGATTACTAGAGGCATGAACCCACTATCGAGCATAAATACTAACTCTTGGAGTTGCTAGCATCTACTTGGCCAAGATAGCTACTAACAACGGAAAGCATGCAAGATCACAAATAACAAAGACATGATAGAATCAATAATCAATCTGAAATAGCATCTCAATATCCATCGGATCCCCGCAAACACAACATGCAGAATTACAAATAGATGATCTTGATCATGAATGGAGCTCACAAGATCTAGACATGAAAGCACAAAGGAGGAGAACCAGCCATCTAGCTACTACATGGATCCGTAGTCCAAGCATGCACTACTCACGCATCACACCGGAGGCTTGCATGGTGATGAAGAAGGCCTCTAGGGTGAATTCCCCTCTCTGGCAAGGTGCCGGGAAGAGATTCAGATCCCTCCCGATCTAGGGATAGAGATGACGGCGGCTACAGACTCTTTCGTGAACTTTTGATCGGGCACTTAGGGTTTTCATCCCGAGGGTAATATATAGGCGGAAGGAGAGGCCGCGGGGGTGCCAGGGCTGGCCAGACCACCCCCTGGTGCGGGCCAGGCCGGGCCGCGCGGCCAGGTGGTGTGGTGGCCCCCTAGCCCCTCTCCGTCTCGTATTCTAGCATCTGATGACTTCTGGAAAAATAGGCACTTTGGCTTTTGTCCCGTCCAATTCCGAGAATATTCATTTTCTGACTTTCCTGGAACCAAAAACAGCGGAAAACAGGCAGCTGGCACTATGGCTCTTGTTAATAGGTTAGTCCAAGAAATCATATGAAAAGTACTCCAAAGTGTGGACAAAACACAAGAAAGTGGATAAAACCAAGCATGGAACATCAAAAATTATAGATACATTTGCAATGTATCAGTCAACAACACGCCATCAAAGCTATTTTCTGGCGCCGTTGCCGGGGAGGTAAGGTAAAAGGTACTCACATCCTCTAGCTACTAAGCTATATTCTAGTATTGTAGCTGGTGTGTGAGTGCTCGAAGTTGTTTCCTTTAGATTCTGCAATTATATCTTTTTGTTTCTTGTTTTTATTTTTACTAGTTAGGCTTAATGGAAAACAACAACAAAAATTAGAGAGCTTTATAGTATTTATCTTGAGTTAGGACATGCAGTGTTTGAAGAGAAAATTAAAAAACCTATGGAACTTTATTTGCATGCTAATAGCAATGTTATTAGTATGAATTCTTTGAACACCATTATTGCTAATTCTATGGAAAAGTCTAAGCTTGGGGAAGCTGTTTTGATGAGCATGATATTTTTAGTCCCCAAGCACGGAGGAGAAAATTTACTTTGATGATACTATACCTCCGATATATGATGATTACAATGATGAATATGATATTTTCAGTCCATCTACTATTGAGGAGAAAATTAATTATGATTACAATATGCCTCCTATATTTGATGATTATGGTGATGAGAATAATAATGATAGCTATTTTGTTGAATTTGCTCCCACTATAATTAAAGAATGACTATGCTTATGTGGAGAGTAATAATCATTTTATGCATGTGGCTCATGATAAGAATGTTTTATGCGATAGTTATATTGTAAATTTTATTCATGTTGCTACTAAAAGTTATTATGAGAGAGGGAAACATGGTCTTATGTATCTCAACATTATTAAGTTTCCCCTCTTTATGTTGAAAGTCCTGAAGTTGCACTTGTTTTGCTTTTTTATGCCAGTCACTTTGTTCTTTGTGAATTTATTTGCGTATAAGATTCTTATGCACAGGAAGTGGGTTAGACTTAAATGTGTTTTGAATTGCTTTTTTCATGCTCTCTTTTACTTCAATTCATATTTCTTATGTGAGCAGCTTCTCAAACTATCAAGCCTAACTTAAAGGCGTTAAAGAAAAGTACTTATTGGGAGATAACCCAAAAGTTTTAGTTGAGTCTTGGAAGTTATTTCTTCAGTAATAACCTCTCCTTATCATTTTTGTGTGCTTTTTGTGCCAAGAGTAACCTCTAATGAGAGAGAAGTAATGCTTGGGAAAGTTGCTGTCCCGAAACAGATATTTGTGCTTCGCTATAAAAATTCGTGTAAAATCTCTGTACGTAGGTTTGAGCTGTAATTTTTTTGCTTCTGCGCCAGGTTGTTATACAACTTTCGTTATTTCAACACTTTTCGATTTGAGCAACAGAAGGTCTTCGAAAAAATTGGTTTTTAACTGCTGGTATGTTTTGACAGATTTCTGCCATTATTTGCATTTGCTTCTTGTTGATTCCTTTTTGGGTTATTTTTGGGGAATTGAGCTTTTTAAGGGAAGTGCTACAGTAGTTGTGTTTTAATGGAAGTTTTATTTGTGTTGAAACTGAACCCAAAGACTTATTATCTTGAGTACACTAATGTTGCTAATAAAGATTGTGTCAAGTTTTGTATGAAGGAAAATTTTAAGTGTAGGGAAGAGTAATGTGATAAGATGAAGAATGGACAAAATTTCAAGCTTGGGGATACCACCCGTGTCACCCCAAGAAATATCCAAGAATTACAAGCGTCAAAGCTTGGGGATGCCCAAGGCATCCCCTTCTTCATCAATAAAAATCTCAGATTTCTTGCAAACACTTCATTTTTATTGTTTCATGCACAGTTGTGTTGTTCTTGGAACGTCTTCGTTTTTGTTTTTCGTTTACTTCATTTGCTTAGTTTGCTTGAATAAATTGGTTGGACCCCCTCATTCATGCATTAGTTTTCAAATAAGTTGGTTTGGTGTTGGAAAAGAGTAGGAAGTTCATGCTTATAAGTGGTACAAAAAGGAGCTTGTTTTGACTGTGGCGTAGACTTTATCATGTCATGTTTGATATTGCTTTGACTTTATGCTTAGTGATTTTTGCTGTAGCATGACATGTTATAAACAATTGAGTTTGCTTAATGTGCTTTGAAAGAATCATGCGTTGGTTTAGCATATTAAAAGCATAATATTGTGGTATTCTCCTTTAATGCTTTATTTGGGTTGATTTGGCACATGCTCACACCATGTTAAGACTATCCCAAGTCACCATAGCTTCTATGATCCTTTAGTTTTCGACTTGTAATATCACTTTATGCTTTAATTAATGATGTTTTGTCACTTTGCATGATTATGGCCATTATTGCTCTCTTAGTTGGTCACTCCCAGTCTTTTGCTAGCCTCCATAATCAAGTATGAGTTCCACTCATGCATCCAACTCCAAATAAAACCAAGTTATTCCAAAGACTCCACCATACCTACCTATTAGCATTTGCTATTCCAAGTATATTCATGATTTTATCTGCCTTCCGAATTAAACTTGTTATGTGAAAATTAGTGATTAAATCTCTCACGAACTTGATGGCACACTTTACTTTTCTTGCCCCTAATAAACTTGAACCATTATGTCATCTATGTTGTATATGCTTGCACTTATACGTTGGGATTAGCAGAACCATGCTGTCATGGGGAACGCTTTCAACATTGCACTTGTACATTGTACCTAGTTGATATCATGCTCTTTTGTTTACGGATGTCGTCGGTGTGTGATACATTGCAAATGTATCTATAATTTTTGATGTTCCAAGCTTGGTTTTATCTACTTTCTTATGTTTTGTCCACACTTTGGAGTACTTTTCATATGATTTCTTGGACTAACCTATCAACAAGATGCCATAGTGTCAGTTGCTTGTTTTTTGCTGTTTTTGGTTCCAGGAAAGTCAGAAAATCAATACTCTCGGAATTGGATGGGACAAAAGCCAAAGTTCCTATTTTACCGGAAGACTCACGAAGCCAGAATACGAGACGGAGGAGGGCCAGGGCCTGGCCACACCCCCCAGGTGCGGGCAACCCTAGGCCACGCCAGGGCATGGTGTGGGCCCCCTGGACGGCCACCGACCTTGCCTCCTTCTCCTATAAAGTCCTCCCGGTGCATAAACCCTAAATCATCAAGCCTCCAACCACGAAAAGTTCCGCAGCACTATCGCCATCGAAGGGGAGATTCGGGGGACAAAAAGTCTCTGTTCTGGCACCTTGCCGGGACGGGGAAGTGCCCCCGGAGCCATCTCCATCGATCTCCACCACCATCTCCATCACCATTGCTGATTCCCATGATGAGGAGGGAGTAGTTCTCTCTCGAGGCTAAGGGTTCTACCGATAGCTATGTGTTCATATCTCTCTCTATGCATGATCTTATTGAGATCATGAGCTTGTAATCTATAGATATACCTTGCTACTCAAGTGCTTTAATAGATCTCTGCTGTCCCCATGTGTGTGAAAGTGAGAGCGTGCACACCATGGTGGCACTTAGGCTAGAGATTACAAATACTTGTTATGAGTTATATTTGGAGTTGGATGTCTTTATGAAATTGTGCTGTTTGTTGGACTCACCTAGTGCTCAAGGTGACAGTGTGGGGTTTTCTAGATGGGAAAGATGGACTTTGAGGAGTTCTGTTATAGCCCTACCATGGATTAGAGTGTCTAACCGGAGAGTAGTTCAGCGTAGTATCATAAAGAAGAATATATTTATATGAGAGTGTTCACTAGTGAAAGTATGATCCCTAGGCCGTGTTTCTAAGCACTGAAACACCGTTTGCTATTAGATCTGTTACATGTTTGCTTGCTTCTATCTTTATTTCAGTTTTACTTTAGTCTTTTCCATGCCATCAAGCTATTTTTTATCACCGTTACCACTTATACTTATCTATACCACTTGTATTTCACTATCTCTTCGCCAAACTAGTGCACCTATACATCTGACAAGTGTATTGGGTGTGTTGGGGACACAAGAAACTTCTTGTATCTTGATTGCAGGGTTGCTTGAGAGGGGATACCTTTGACCACTTCCTCCCTGAGTTCGATAAACCTTGGGTGATCCACTTAAGGGAAAACTTGCTGTTGTTCTACAAACCTCTGCACTTGGAGGCCCAACAACTGTCTACAAGAATAGAAGTGCGTAGACATCAAGATATTTTCTGGCGCCGTTGCCGGGGAGGTAAGGTAAAAGGTATTAACACCGGAGGATTAAAGAAGAAGAACCTCCCACGGTAAACGCCTATTTTCTGGCGCTGTTGCCGGGGAGGTAAGGTAAAAGGTAATCACATCCTCCAGTGTGAGTTCTCGAAGTTATTTCCTTTAGATTCTGCAATTTTGTCTTTTTGTTTCTTGTTTTAACTAGTTAGGCTTAATGGAAAACAACAAAAAAATTAGAGAGCTTTATAGTATTTATCTTGAGTTAGGACATGAAGTGTTTGAATTGAAAATTAAAACACCTATGGAACTTTATTTGCATGCTAATAGCAATGTTGTTGGTATGGATTCTTTGGACACCATTATTGCTAAAGCTATGGAAAAGTCTAATCTTGGGGAAGCTTGTTTTTATGAAAATGATCTTTTTAGTTCCCCAGCTTTGGAAGATAGCTATTCTATTGCTTATGATGATACCAAACCTCCAATATATGATGATTACAATGATGAATATGATATTTTCAGTCCACTTACTATTGAGGAGAAAATTAATTATGATTACAATATGCCTCCTATATTTGATGATTATGGTGATGAGAATAATAATGATAGCTATTTTGTTGAATTTTCTCCCACTACAATTAATAAGAATGACTATGCTTATGTGGAGAGTAATAATTATTTTATGCATGTGGCTCATGATAAGAATGTTTTATGTGATAGTTATATTGTTAATTTTATTCATGATGCTACTGGAAGTTATTATGAGAGAGGGAAACATGGGCTTATGTATCTCAACATTATTAAGTTTCCCCTCTTTATGTTGAAAGTCTTGAAGTTGCACTTGTTTTGCTTTACTATGCGTGTTGCTTTGTGCTTTCATGACTTGTTTCTTTACAAGATTCATTTGCATAGGAAGTGGGTTAGACTTAAATGTGCTTTGAATTTTCTTCTTGATACTCTCTTTTATTTCAATTCATATTTCTTATGTGAGCATCTTCTCAAAATATCATGCCTAACTTAAAGGCGTTAAAGAAAAGTACTTATTGGGAGATAACCCAAAAGTTTTAGATGAGTATTTGAAGGTTATTACCAGTAATTACCAGTAATAACCGCTCCTTATCCTTTTTATTTGCTTTTTGTGCCAAGAGTAACCTCTAATGAGAGAGAAGTAATAATTGGGAAAGTTGCTGTCCCGAAACAGATTTCTATGCTTCACAGTAAAAATTCGTGTAAAATCTCTGAACGTCTTTTTGAGGAGAGAATTTTTGATCTTCTGCTCCAGGTTGTTAGCTAACTTTCATTAGTTCAACACTTTTTTTATTTGAGGAACAGAAGGTCTTCAAAAAATTCGTCTTTACCTGCTGGTCTGTTTTGACAGATTTCTGCCATTTTCTGCATTTGCTTCTTGTTGGTTCCTTTTTGAGTTCTTTTGGGGAATTGAGATTTTTGAGGGAAGTGCTACAGTAGCTTGTGTTTTAATGGAAGTTTTATTGGTGTTGGAACTGAACCTAAAGACTTATTATCTTGAGTGCACTAATGTTGCTAATAAAGATTGTGTGAAGTTTTGTAGGAAGGAAAAATTTCAGGTGTATGGAAGGAATGAGTAATGAGATGAAAGATGGACTAAAGCTCAAGATTGGGGATGCCACGCGTGTCATCCCAAGAAATATCCAAGAAGTACAAGCGTCAAATCTTGGGGATGCCCAAGGCATCCCTCTCTTCATCAATAAAAATCCTAGGTTTCTTCCAAGCGCTTCATTTTTATTGTTTCATGCACAGTTGTGTTGTTCTTGGAGCGTCTTCTTTTTCGTTTTCGTTTTGGTTTTTTGTTTGCTTAGTTTGATGAATAAATTGGTTGGACTCTCTCTTTCATACATTGGTTTTCAAATAGTTTGGTTTGGAGTGGAAAAGAGTAGGAAAGTTCATGCTTAAGTGGTAAAGAGAGCTTGTTTTTGACTGTAGCCTATGCTTTGTCATGCCATGCTTGATATTGTTTTGGCTTTATGCTTAGTATTCTTTGCTGTAGCATGACTTGTTATAAACAATTGATATTTCTTAATGTTCCTTTGAAGAATCATGTGTTGTTTTAGCATATTAAAGCATAGTTTTGTGGTATTCTCCTTTGATGCTTTATTTGGGTTGACTTGGCACATGATCACACCATGTTCTGACTATCCCAAGTCACCATAAGCCTTTATAATCCTTTAGTTTTCAACTTGTAGTATCACTTTATGCTTTGATCAATGATGTTCTATCGCTCTGCATGATTATGGCCATTATTGCTCTCTTAGTTGGTCGCTCCCAGTCTTTTGCTAGCCTCCACAACCAAGTATGAGTTCTACTCATGCATCCAACTTCTAAAACCAAGTTATTCCAAAGAGTCCACCATACCTACCTACTAGCATATGCTATTCCAAGTATATTTATGTTTTTATTTACCTTCCAAATTAAACTTGTTATGAGAAAACTAGTGATTAAAGCTCTCACGAACTTGATGGCACACTTTACTTTTCTTGCCCTTAATAAACTTGAACCATTGTGTCGTCTGTGTTGTATATGCTTGCACTTATTTGATGGGGATTAGCAGAACCATGTTGTCATGGGGAATGCTTTCAACATTGCACTGGTACTTTGTACCTAGTTGATATCATGCCCTTTTGTATATGGATGTCGTCGGTGTGAAATGAAAGGGGAGCTTGTAAGTCCATGGAGTTATGTATATGTGTTAGAGAAACGCCTGGGCCGCTGCTCTAATCCATGCTGACATGGTGGAAACCTGCAGCGTAACCATAATGAGCTGTCTATGAAGCATTCTTCTTATAAAAAAAGAGTCCTATATTGAGAAAAAAGTGAAAAAGAAAAAAAAAGAATAAATGAAAAGAGGAAAGAGAGAAAAAAGCACCATTTTCCCATGGTAAATAAGAAGATTGCTGAGATGCTCGTTGTCTGCTTGCCTTGTCATTTTGATATGGGGATTCTTCCATATCATCGGGCAAGGGGTACCCCGTTGGCGGTTCTCTATGATACACATGTACTTACGATGACAAGAACTTACCGGTGACTAAACTTGAGTATCATGAGGAGCGGCCCTCGTATTCAAGGGACATGAGATTTCTAACTTATACTTTGGCAAGCATGTACACCATAGTTTGTTCACTTTAACCTTAATCACTTCAAGAAGCTTATGATAGGGGCAATGAGACCTGAAAGCTATAAGTACCATAATTTTTGGAAGCTCTTTATGAGACTTGAATTCCTACTTCCTTCTATGAAGGCCTTTCTTCCACCATTATATTGAGTCTCCACCTTCTATCTTTATGCACCTACTTTGAGAGCATAGTGGCCATTCTTAGTTCTGTGTGCATTGTCCCAAGACTTTTTGATTGATGCATAGGTTTGATATTGCTTGTTATAAACTATTTGTATCTAGTCACTCTTATGAACTTTGAAGGTGTCCTATGCATTTATATTTGCTACTCTATGAGGGAAAAGCTGAATGCCACTATGCTATGTTTTCTTTATGTGAAACAAACAAACGTCTTGCAAAGCATTGTTATTCATGACTCTTTAGTTTGTGCCTTTTCATGTTGCAACATAGTTTCTTTCTCTTATTGTTAGAACTTTATCTTTCATGTTATGATTGAAGTACTATGATCCCAGCTTTGAATGTTTTACAAATACTTTGATCAAGTTTATGATGGTGCATGTCACCTCAAAAATTATTCTTTCTTTTTATCACTTACCTACTCGAGGACGAGCAGGAGTTAAGCTCGTGGATGTTGATACATTGCAAATGTATCTATAATTTTTGATGTTCCATGCTTGGTTTTATCTACTTTCTTATGTTTTGTCCATGCTTTGGAGTACTTTTCATATGATTTCTTGGACTAACCTATTAACAAGATGCCACAGTGCCAGTTGCCTATTTTCTGCTGTTTTTGGTTCCAGGAAAGTCAGAAAATCAATATTCTCGGAATTGGACGGGACAAAAGCCAAAGTTCCTATTTTATCGGTAGAGTCACGAAGCCAGAATACAAGACGGAGGAGGGCCAGGGCCTGGCCACCCCACCAGGCGACGGTAACCCTAGGCCGTGCCAGGGCATGGTGCGGGCCCCCTGGTCGGCCACCAACCTTGCCTCCTTCGCCTATAAAGTCCTCCTGATGCATAAACCCTAAATCATCAAGCCTCTCGCCACGAAAAGTTCGGCAGTGCCGCCGCCACCGAAGGGGAGATTCGAGGGATAGAAAGTCTTTGTTCCGGCATCCTGGCGGGATGGGGAAGTGCCCCCAAAGCCATCTCCATCGATCTCCACCACCATCTCCATCACCATTGCTGATTCCCATGATGAGGAGGGAGTAGTTCTCTCTCGAGGCTAAGGGTTCTACCGGTAGCTATGTGTTCATCTCTCTCTATGCATGATCTTATTGAGATCATGAGCTTGTAATCTATAGATCTACCTTGCTACTCAAGTGCTTTAATATATCTCTGCTCTCCCCATGTGTGTGAAAGTGACAGCGTGCACATCATGGTGGCACTTAGGCTAGAGATTATAAATACTTGTTATGAGTTATATTTGGAGTTGGATGTCTTTATGAAATTGTGGTGTTTGTTGGACTCATCTAGTGCTCAAGGTGACAGTGTGGGGTTTTCTAGATGGGAAAGATGGACTTTGAGGAGTGCTGTTATAGCCCTACCATGGATTAGAGTGTCCAACAGGAGAGTAGTTCAGCGTAGTATCATAAAGAAGAATATATTTATATGAGAGTGTTCACTAGTGAAAGTATGATCCCTAGGCCTTGTTTCTAAGCACTGAAACACCGTTTGCTATTAGATCTGTTACATGTTTGCTTGCTTCTATCTTTATTTCAGTTTTACTTTAGTCTTTTCCACGCCATCAAGCTATTTTTTATCACCGTTACCACTTATACTTATCTATACCACTTGTATTTCACTATCTCTTCGCCGAACTAGTGCACCTATACATCTTACAAGTGTATTGGGTGTGTTGGGGACACAAGAGACTTCTTGTATCTTGATTGCAGGGTTGCTTGAGAGGGGATACCTTTGACCACTTCCTCCCTGAGTTCGATAAACCTTGGGTGATCCACTTAAGGGAAAACTTGCTGCTGTTCTACAAACCTCTGCACTTGGAGATGCTTATTGTCTGTTTGCCTTGTCATTTTGATATGGGGATTCTTCTGTATCATTGGGCAAGGGTTACCCCATTGGCGGTTCTCTATGATATACATGTACTTACTATGACAAGAACTTACCGGTAACTAAACTTGAGTAGCATGAGGAGTGGCCCTCGTATTCAAGGGACATGAGATTGCCAACTTATACTTTGTCAAGCATATACTCCATAGTTTGTTCACTCTAACCTTAATCACTTCAAGATGCTTATGATAGGGGAAATGAGAGCTAAAAGCTAATAAGTACCATAATTTTTGTAAGCTCTTTATGAGACTTGAATCCCTGCTTCCATTTATGAAGGGCCTTTCTTCCACTTTTATATTGAGTCTCCACCTTCTATCCTTAGGCACCTATTGAGAGAGCATTGTGGCCATTCTTAGTTCTATGTGCATTGTCCCAAAACTTATTGATTGATTCATAATGTTGATATTGCTTGTTCTTGAACTATTTGTATCTAGTCACCCTGAACTTTGAAGGTGTCCTATGCATTTATGTTTTGCTACTCCATGAGGGACAAGCTGAATACCATTCTTATTATGTTTTCTATATGTGAAAAAAACAAGCGTCTTTCAATGCATTGTTATTCATGATCTTTGTTTGTATCCTTTCATGTTGCATGCATAGTTACTATGTCTTATTGTTAGAACTTCATCTTTCATGCTCATGTTTAGAGTTCTTTGATCCCAGCTTTCAATGCTTGAAAATGGTTTGATCAAGATTGTGATGGTGCATGTCACCACAAAAATTATTCTTTCTTTTTATCACTTACCTACTCGAGGACGAGTAGGAGTTAAGCTTGGGGATGTTGATACGTTGCAAACGTATCTATAATTTTTGATGTTCCATGCTTGTTTTATATCTACTTTCTTATGTTTTGTCCACACTTTCGAGTATTTTTATACACTTTCTGGGACTAACCTATTAAGAAGATGCCACAGTGCCAGTTGCCTGTTTTCTGCTGTTTTTGGTTCCAGAAATGGCAGAAAATGAATATTCTCGGAATTGGACCGGACAAAAGCCAAAGTCGATATTTTATGGAGGACTCATGATGCCAGAAGACAAGACAGAGAGGGGACAGGGGATGGCCACACCATGTGGTGGCATGGGTCCCCCTGGCCGCGCCACCAGGTGGTGTGGGCCCCTGGTCCACCCTCTGACATCGCCCCTTCGCCTATAAGAAGCCTCCCAATGAGAAAACCCTAAAGAATCCAGCCTCTAGCCACGAAAAGTTCCGCAGCGCCGCCGCCACCGAAGGGGATATTTGGGGGACAGAAAGTCTCTATTCCGGCACCCTGCCGGGATGGGGAAGTGCCCCTGGAGCCATCTCCATCAATCTCCACCATCATCTCCATCGCCGTTGGTGATTCCCATGATGATGAGGGAGTAGTTCTTCCTCGAGGCTAAGGGTTCTACCGGTAGCTATGTGTTCATCTCTCTCTATGCATGATCATATTGTGATCATGAGCTTTGTAATCAAGTCGATCTACTTTGCTACTCAAGTGCTTTAATTAGATCTCTGCTCTCCCCATGTGTGTGAAAGTGACAGCATGCACACCATGGTGGCACTTAGGCTAGAGATTACAAATACTTGTTATGAGTTATATTTGGAGTTGGATGTTTCTATGAAATTGTGGTGTTTGTTGGAACCATCTAGAGCTCAAGGTGACAGTGTGGGGTTATCTAGATGGGGAAGGCGGACTTTAAGGAGTGCTGTTATAGCCCTACCGTGGATTAGAGTTATCCAACCAGAGAGTAGTTCAGAGTAGTATCATAAAGAGAAGATATTTATATGAGAGTGTTCACTAGTGAAAATATGATCCCTAGGCATTGTTTCTAAGCATTGAAACACCGTGTGCAACTAGATCGGTTACATATTTGCTTGCTTCCATCTTTTTGCCTTTAGTCTTTTCCTCCCGTCAAGCTCTTTTCTGGCACCATTGTCTTATATCCATACCACTTGTATTTCACTATCTCTTCACCGAACTAGTGCACCTATACACCTAACAAGTGTATTAGGTGTGTTGGGGACACAAGAGACTTCTTGTATCTTGATTGCAGGGTTGCTTGAGAGGGATACCTTTGACCACTACGTCCCTGAGTTCGATAAACCTTGGGTAATCCACTTAAGGGAAACTTGCTGCTGTTCTACAAAACTCTACACTTGAAGGCCCAACAACTGTCTACAAGAATAGAAGTGCGTAGACATCAACCACCACATCACAAAATGCCTCATCCTATTCTCCTGTGAACCTCACCACAAGAGACCTGATTCAGTCCACTATCAGTGCACTTGTCGGTGGCAATCTGTAACCTCTCACAATGCTTGGGGCACCTCTCCACAACTCAAATGGAGGATCCCTGTAGGGTAATAGGTAGGCTACACTAGCATAAAATCAAATTTTTTCTACCGTGTCAACCAGGAATACTATTGTCATAGATCATAGGATTACCACTAGACGCGCAGTTGCGGAACTCGATGAAGCACGTCGCGGCAGTGTAGATGTTCTATGTCTCCTCCTTGTCCTAGTCCCACGAGCATCTCCCCTTTGCATGGCTCGTCCAAGTGCTTCAGCTGCAGCACCTCCGAGGTAATCACATGTCCGGAGTGGAAGGTCACACGGCAGACTACTAGGTCCACACGTGCAAGACATGCGTAAGAGGAGTGGCGGTTGGGTGGAATGCTCAACCCTATTCATCTCGCCTCACTCTCTCTTATATAGGCATCCCTGGTAGGCTTCTACATTAGCAGCCCATTAGCAGCCTAAGCCTGGTCTAACTCTGATCCAATCCTCATTAGGCTTCCAGGCCCTAAAGTGTGTGACCCTATAGGTTCATAAACGTATAGACATGACACGAGTACACTTACTCTGTCAATAGTTGGTAGCAGCCTCTAGCAAGACGTGCCAACTCCTAAACACATATAAAGATCATTCAGACGAACCATCACAAGGTCGAGTACATGTCTTTCCCTTTGCCCTATGATATTTGGTCTAGCTCCAAGCTGACCTCTCTTTCTCGATACTGTGATTCAGAATCCCTTTACTAGGTTAAATCTTAACCATATGTAGCACGGCCATGCATTTCTGGATCCGATCACTCGAGGGGCCCAGAGATATCTCTCTCAAGTAGAGAGGGGGAAATCCCATCTTGATTGACCGATGCCTTGCAGCATGTATCAGGACAAACCCGAAAGCTACATTTATAACTACCCAGTTACGGAGTAGTGTTTGATAGCCCCAAAGTAGGTCGATCCACATCTCAAGTACATGCGACAATCTCAGGTCTAAGGACAAAACGTACACGATGTGTAGAGAGAGCTGCAAGTATTATTGGCAATCTCAAGTTGGGTCAGTATAACCCCATGTTCATAACATGTGTCCACATCATTGGTTTGACATCTCCATGTCTATGACTTGCGAAACATAGTCATCAACCAATCGATGTGCTAGTCTAATATTCACGTGTGTCCTCACATGAACTCTGACTAGGGACAACTATTAGATAACCATACAAGTAAAGAGTTTCACAAACAATTCACATAATTGCCAATCAATACTAGTTGCCTGGTATATGGATATTCAAGGAACATTATAAAAACTCATGGATACATATGAAATACAATCATCTCTATGATTTCCTCTAGGGCATATTTCCTTCACTCCCAATAAACATGTTTGGGGAAAGCTCCATAACTTAATAGGAGGCCCCAAGTAATCCACAAACCTGCAAAACAACTAAACCATCTAGGGTTCCAAGAACCTAAGAGTAAAAGGCGTCTCACCTTTCACCCTATCAAATCCTCGCCGAGAACTCAAACCGATGTACCAAATGCAATGCAAGAACACAAGAAGTGCTCAAGTTCTTATCTCCTAAATTGCACCAAAGTTACAAAAGCTATTGGGGGATAAAGGAGGAAGAACACAAGAGGAAATCCACAAAAGAAACTCCAAGATCTAGATCCCAAGATGTTCCCCTCACATAGAGGAGAGCTGTATTGGTGGAGTTGTAGATCTATATCTCCCTTTTCAAATCCCCCAAAAAGATTCAAGAAATATGGGAGGGATTGAGAGTATTTGCAAGCTCTTGAAGCTAGTACCAATGGAGAAGAGAGAGGATGCAAGCAACAAGCCCAAGGAGGAAGAAAGGGGGCCTTTTATACCCCCTCCAACCAGATATGACCGTTTGGGACATCCCACTCCGGATAATCTTCCCCTGGATATTTCAGGGTTCCCCAATCCAAAATATGGCTAAGGACTTTGCGACGCGAGCCTCTATCCAGGGGACGGATATTTGGGCCAGATAATCCGCCCTCGGGATAATCCTCCCCTTCAAAAAACAAGCTAAAACAACAAAACTGAAATAAACATAACTTTTGCATCCGGACTCCGATTTTGATGATCTTGGGCTCGTTTCGAAGATAGTAACGATCTCTAAAATATCATGCAGGGAACCATCATAGTACAACAAGGGAGGATGGAACCAAATGATAAAAGGTTTAACCTATCTATAAAAGACAAACTGGTAAAACCTCCAATATCGAAAATGCAATAGAGAATGCATATGAAATCCGTTTTCGATGAACCTAAGCTTGTAATGGATATTAACACAAGATAAATCCTCTCATGGATAAGAACCAAGAAATATGATGCCAATAATGCAAAGGTTTGAGCTCTCTCCGAAGGATATGATCAAGTTACTCACTCGAGAGCCCCTCTTGATAGTACGATTACCTATCCTATAAATCGGTCTCCCAAACTAACACCATGAGACCGGTAAGAAATAAACCCTATCAAGAACATACCTTTTCCTTGCGCATATTCCACTTGAGCTTGATGATGACGATCTTGTACACCTCAATATGGAACACCTTTCTTGATTGCTCTAGCTTGGTGAAGACTTGGAATTTTCTCCCACATACTCCACCATGGAAGAGCCTCTCTTTTAGGAATATCTTCACATATTCATGATCACCATAAGGATGAAAAGCTTCAAGCACATGATCTCTTCGAGATGGTTCATCTGGAACTTGCTCCTTCATTTCTTCTTTCTTTATTAAGTTGGTGTCTTGAAGATACACATGTTCGTCTTGTTTTTCAAGACACACTTGCCATAGGATCAAATCTCTCATGACCAATCTTTTGGATCACTTATTGAACATCTTGGTCATCACTTGATATTATTCATTTTCCTCTTCTTTCAGCCTTGAGACCACATATGGATCAAGCATTGCCTATGGATATACCCTTAAGTATAACTCAATGTAAAATTAGTACATAGGGGTTGTCGTTAATTACCAAAATCACACATGGGGGCACACATGTGCTTTCAGACTTTTGTAGACAACAGATCCTTCGTTCGGCCCTTTGATCATGCTTGCGGATGTTGTTGCCTCCCTTTGCAGAGTTTGGCTAAGCTACTTATGTCGTCGTGCTCCGATATCCCGCTAGAGCTGGCTGGCTGATACATTGCAAATGTATCTATAATTTTTGATGCTCCATGCTTGGTTTTATCCACTTTCTTGTGTTTTGTCCACACTTTGGAGTACTTTTCATATGATTTCTTGGACTAACCTATTAACAAGAGCCACAATGCCAGCTGCCTGTTTTCTGCTATTTTTGGTTCTAGGAAAGTCAGAAAATGAATATTCTCGGAATTGGATGCGACAAAAGCCGAAGTGCCTATTTTTCCAGAAGACTCCAGGAGCCAGAATACGAGACGGAGGAGGGCCAGGGGCTGGCCACACCCCCCAGGCGCGGGCTGGGCCTGGCCACGCCAGGGCATGGTGTGGTGGCCCCAGGCACCCCCTCGGCCTCTCTCTTCGCCTATAAGGAGCCTCCTGACCTAAAAACTTCGGGGGGTTCGATGTTTTTCCAGAAGGAGTTCCGCAGCGCCGCCACCACCGAAGGGGAGATTCAGGGGACAAAAAGTCTCTGTTCTGGCACCCTGCCAAGATGGAGAAGTGCCCCCAGAGCCATCTCCATCGATCTCCACCATCATCTCCATCGACCATCCATGTTTACCCATCTATGAGTGAGTAATCCCCCGCTGTAGGCTATGGGGATGGTAGGGATTGGATGAGATCGTTCATGTAATGGCATCAGATTGTTAGGGCATGGTGCCTAGTATCTTTTATTAGTGCTTTATGACTTTGTTGCGACTTGTTGTGCTTAATGCTTATTACTAGGGCCCGAGTGCCATGATTTTAGATCTGAACATGTTATTGATTCATTATGATAGTATTGTTTTTGGTCTTATCTACAAGTTGTATACACACGTCGTTGTCCGGAACCTATGGTCCCGAAGTGACAGAAATCGGGGTAGCCGGATGGGAAAGGCTTTGATGTGAGGATCACATGTGTTCACGGAGTGTTAATGCTTTGCTCCGGTGCTTTATTAAAAGGAGCACCTTAATTGCCAGTAGTTCCCTAGAGGCCCCACTGCAAACGGGCTGGCAGGACAAAAGATGTTGTGCAAGTTCTCATTGCGAGCACGTGACTATATATGGAACACATGCCCAAGATTGTCTAGTACTTGGATGCTTTATCTTATTTATCTGCAATTGCCCTATGTTCTGATTGCTATGTGGATTGTCTTGTCCATGCAACGCCCGTCCATCCATCCTTATGCCTACCGCACTTTTCGAATCCCTTTATTCTTGCTTTTGTTACTATCATTGCTTTGCTATTCCTACTACAAAACTGTTGCTACTGATAAACAGCTGTGAGCAAGATTGTTTCTAGGTGCAGCTGAATTGACAACTCTGTTGTTAAGGTTGATAAATATTCTTTGGCTCCCCTTGTGTCGAATCAATAAATTGGGTTTCACTTCCCTCGAAAATACTGCGATACACCCCCTATACTTGTGGGTCATCACTGGCCTGGTGCTCTGCCTCCTTACCATGTACGCCGACCGTGACCGCTTTGCCTCAGTGTGCCCCTAGTGGCATGCTGCGTCGCGACAACTGATGACCCAAAATATATTGAGCTCGTTGGGGAACCCCAAGAGGAAGGTATGATGAGCACATCAACAAGTTTTCCCTCAGTTATGAAACCAAGGTTATCGAACCAGTAGGAGCAAGGAAACACCTCCAAGGTGTTGTTGCCAACTTGGAATCCTGCACAACACAACCACAGAACTTTGCCCCCAACTTACAGTGAGGTTGTAAATCTCACCAGCTTTGCTGAAAACAAAGGATTAAACGTATTGTGTGGAAGATAGTAATTGCTTGCAGAAAGTAAACAGAAAACAGTAAATAGTTGTAGATTGATGGTAAAGAAAAAGCACCGCGGTCCATAGTTCACTAGTGGTGATTCTCCTTAAGATAGATGACATGTTGGGTGAACAAATTATAGTGGGGCAATTGACAAACATCGAGAAGCATACATGCATATACTAATCATCTTGACTCCTATGAGATTTGATTGGGCATTACAACATTATACATAGACCGTAATCCAACTGCATCTATGACTAATAATCCACCTTTAGGTTATCATCCGAACCCTCCAAAGATAAGTTGCAAGCAACAGATAATTGCATTAAGCATTGCGTGTAAAGTAAACAATACGATTGTTCTATGAACAAAGGATTGATGTTTTCTCCCTAGTAGCAACAACACATCTAGTACCTTAGATATTTCTATCACTTCCCCAGATTCCCAGAGGCATGAACCCACTATCGAGCATAAATACTAACTCTTGGAGTTGCTAGCATATACTTGGCCAAGATAGCTACTAACAACGGAAAGCATGCAAGATCACAAATAACAAAGACATGATAGAATCAATAATCAATCTGAAATAGCATCTCAATATCCATTGGATCCCCGCAAACACAACATGTATGATTACAAATAGATGATCTTGATCATGAACGGAGATCACAAGATCTAGACATGGGAGCACAAAGGAGAAGAACCAACCATCTAGCTACTACATGGACCCGTAGTCCAGGGATGAACTACTCACGCATCACACCGGAGGCTTGCATGGTGATGATGAAGGCCTGTGGTGAATTCTCCTCCTAGAGGGTGCCAGGAAGAGCTTCAGATCCCTCCCGATCTAGGGATGGAGATGACAGCGGCCACTGACTCTTTCGTGGAATTTTGATCGGGTACTTAGGGTTTCTGTATCTGAGGCATCTTATAGGCGAAAGGGGAGGCCGAGGGGGTGCCCTAGGCGGCCACACAACCCCCTGGCGTGGGCCAGGCCTGGCCGTGCGGCCAGGTGGTGTGGCCGGCCTCTGGCCCCTCTCCGTCTCGTATTCTGGCTCCGTGTCCCCCTCGGTGAAATATTGACTTTGGCTTTTGTCCCGTCCAATTTTGAGAATATTCATTTTCTAACTTTCCTGGAACCAAAAACAGCAGAAAACAGGCAGCTGGCACTTGGCATCTTGTTAATAGGTTAGTCCAAGAAAGTGTATAAAAATACTCCAAAGTGTGGACAAAACATAAGAAAATTGATATAAAACAAGCATGGAACATCAAAAATTGTAGATACGTTAGCAACGTATCAACATCCCCAAGCTTAACTCCTACTCGTCCTCGAGTAGGTAAGTGACAAAAAGAAAGAATAATTTTTGAGGTGACATGCACCATCATAAACTTGATCAAAGTGTTTGTAGAACATTGATAGCTAGGATCATAGTACTTCAACATAGCATGAAAGATATAGTTCTAACAATAAGGCATAGCAATTATGTTGTATCATGAAAAGGCACAAACAAAAGATTCATGAATAACAATGCTTTGCAAGACGTTTGTTTGTTTCACATAAAGAAAGCATAATGAGAATGGTATTCAGCTTGTCCCTCATAGAGTAGCAAAACATAAATGCATAGGACACCTTCAAAGTTCATAAGGGTGACTAGATACAAATAGTTTAAGAACAAGCAATATCAAAGTTATGCATCAATCAACAAGTCTTGAGACAATGCACATTAAACTAAGAATGGCCACTATGCTCTCTCAACAGGTGCATAAAGATAGAAGATGGAGACTCAACATGAAAGTAAAAGAAAGGCCTTCATAGAAGGAAGCAGGGATTCAAGTCTCATAAAGAGCTTCCAAAAATTATGGTACTTATTAGCTTTCATCTCACATTGCCCCTATCATAAGCATCTTTAGGTGATTAAGGTTAAATTGACACAACTAAGAGGATATGCTTGACAAGTTATAAGTTGAAAGCGCATGCCCCTTACTTATGAGTACCAAACCTCATGTTACTCAACATTAGTCACAAGTAAGCTCTTGGCATTGTAAGTACATATGTATCATAGAGAACCGCCAATGGGGTACCCCTTGCACATGATACAGGAGCTATCCCATAATCAAAATGACAAGGCAAGTAGACAATAAGCATCTCAGTGATCTTTTTATTTGCTATTTGCATAGGTTTTTATTGAGGATGCTTCATAGAGTGCTCATTATGGTTATGCTGCAAGTTTCCACCAAGATTAGGCATGGCTTAGGCTAGCGGCCCAGGCGTTTCTCTAACACACATACAAACTCCATGATCTTACAAGTTCCCCTTTTATTTCACAATCACGGATCCATAAGCAAAAGAATCATGATATCAACGGAATAATAAGTGCAATGTTGAAAGCGTTCCCATGATACATGGTTCTACTAACTTCAAATCATAAAGCAAACATATCATAACAAAGATGGACACAATGGTTCAAGATTATTAAGTGCAAGAAAGTAAAGTGTGCCATCAAGTTCGTGAGAGCTTTAATCACTAATTTTCACATAACAAGTTTAATTCGGAAGGTAGATAAAAACAAGAACATACTTGGAATAGCAAATGCTAATAGGTAGGTATGGTGGACTCTTTGGAATAACTTGGTTTTATTTGGAGTTGGATGCATGAGTGGAACTCATACTTGGTTATGGAGGCTAACAAAAGACTGGGAGCGACCAACTAAGAGAGCAATAATGGCCATAATCATGCAAAGTGACAAAACATCATTAATTAATGCATAAAGTGATATTACAAGTCGAAAACTAAAGGATCATAAAGGCTATGGTGACTTGGGATAGTCATAACATGGTGTGAGCGTGCGCCAAGTCAACCCAAATAAAGCATCAAAGGAGAATACCACAATACTATGCTTTAATATGTTAAAACAACGCATGATTCTTTCAAGGCACATTAAGCAATCTCAATTGTTTATAACATGTCATGCTACAGCAAAAATAACTAAGCATAAAGCCAAAACAATATCAAGCATGACACGACAAAGCAAAGGCCACAGTCAAAAACAAGCTCCTCTTGCCACTTAAGCATGAACTTTTCCTACTCTTTTCCAATCCAAACCAACCTATTTGAAAACTAATGTATGAATGAGGGGGTCGAACCAATTTATTCAAGAAAACTAAGAAAACCAAGCAAACGAAAAACAAAATAAAAAACGAAGACGCTCCATGTCAACACCCGGATTTTTAATCCTAGATGGCTGTTATGTCATACATCACAATCCTAGGATTACCTTTTTGCGAGACATAACAGATTGGATATCATAGTACATCATCCATTACAAACCATAATAAGGTCTTACACGAATAAAGGATCTCATGATCCAGTCTTAGTACAACAAGAAGCAGAATAGATAATAAGCGTAGCTGTGGGGTCCATCTTTAGAGGCACAGGCAATGCTGATGATGGAAGATAGTCCTAGTTATCATAGCCGTCCTGCTGTCCTTCATCTTGGTAGTCTCCTTCATAGTCTGGCCATAGGAATAGCCAGGGACAAAAGCCATGAGTACTCTTTAAGTACTCGCAAACTATCACTAACAAGTAGGACAGTTCTAACAGGAATGCTAACTCTAATTTTGAAACCTAAGCTGAGTTAAGTTTGAAACCTAAGCTGAGTTCAGAAACAAAGAAAGATAAAACAAAGTTCTAGAATCACTTAAGTTGGGAAGCTAGTGTCATAGTCATAACCCTGTTGTGGTCAAGTCAAGATTCATCATTCATTTCATAAGTCATTTTCAAAATATCTGACAACGAAATAGTATGGCCACTACAACTGTCCATAACTGCAGATGCGGCTATTCGAATAGTTTGACACTCTGCAGAGGTGGTACACTTTCACCACAAGATTCGATACATCTGTCAGGGATAACCCTGAATCATCATACTTAGTATGCAGATAATCAAACATAACCTTTCCTTTACACACCCTAGTATAAGCACCTCTCCTATGAGAATGGCCTCCCAACCATGACCATCTGTCATCTTGGGCACTGCATAGGTGGACAACATTTGAGAGGTAGCCTCAGCTCAAACCTCTCCTGCGAGGGAACTAATACTAATGCATATAAACTTCCGGCTAAGCCTTACCCAATTCAGGTATTGTGGTTGTACGGTAAAATTGGAATGGTATCGCATCCGAATCCATCCATTAGTTTTTGTAAAAGGGCTAAGGCTCATGCCTCAACATTTTCATCATCATAAACCATTTGTGTTTCTCAACACATGTGAAAACATCTCAATATAATGATTTATCATTCCAAGGTTTTCACAATTCATTTTCACCAAATATTCCCATCTAAAGTGACTCAAGTTTTTATTTAGCTCTAAACTACTAAGTTAAGAGTGTTCACTAAGGTGGGATTCTAATCTCAATCTCATGCCATAGAATGACATCTAAGTCTAACTAGATAGTTCAAGTTTTATACTCTTTATTCTACCTTCAAAACAAGTAAAGGACTTTGGTAAAGTAAAGAAAAGTAAAGCTTGGAATTAAAGCTTGGAATAGGTATAAATCCAAAATGGTATCACCAAAGCATGCCTAATGCCTTTGCTTAGGTTATCTAGCTTGCAAGGGTTAGCTTGCATTGTTAATGATGGCTTGCTAGTATAATACTTGCAAGTGTTAGCTTGCCAATAATAGCTTGCCTTGGTTGGTGTAGTGGTTGAAGTTCTCCTCGTCTTCTTCGGGGTAGAACTCCTCCTCCTCGTAGACTTGGTCGGTACTATCGTCTATAAATACATACGGGGTACACAATCACCAAACAATACTTACTA
Source organism: Avena insularis (assembly GCA_023614405.1). Lineage (NCBI taxonomy): Eukaryota > Viridiplantae > Streptophyta > Magnoliopsida > Poales > Poaceae > Avena > Avena insularis. The sequence goes on along the minus strand of CM042690.1, from coordinate 254,331,936 downwards.
GTCTACTTAGCATTCTAAAGTACACATTTGATGATCTATTATCATCACAAGCATCACAAGGTTTTATTAACTAGTTTCATTCTTTTTATTTGAGAAAAGTAATTTCTACTCATTGAAATTAACTAAGATTTAATATTCTCCAATTAAAATATGGGATCATGTGGACACATGTCATCACCAAATATTCTAACATATGGGAATGTGATTTGAAGGTTGGATCACATTTTATTAAGTTTAAGTTTAATATTTAATGATTTATAGTGACTAGAAATGCCTATATAGCATTATTTTGGTACTAGTCCAAAGTCACTGCATGTAAATCTTAATATTATTACATATTTAGATAGGTATGGTCAAATGTGATTTTTGAGAGTTGGAATCAACTCAAAAGCTATCATGATTGATTTTATAAAAATGTTTGAATGTGCAAAAGCTTCTGTCTTGCTATTTTTACTAGGAGATATCTCTAACTCTAAATGAATTAATTCCAATGGGCTTGGATCGATCTTTTCAGAATCTTTCCAACAAAATTAGAATCACTCAATTTGGTTCAATAAATCTTCTTGAATTAATTTTTAAACTAAGGGACAGAAGTGAGTTCAAACCTAAATAGAAAAATCTATATTTGAATTAACTAGGTCGCGCGGGAAAGGGAATGGGCCGGCCTAGTGATGCTCAGCGGCGCAGAGGGCGGCTGACAGGTTGGTCCCGCTTGTCAGCGAGACTTAAAACCCGAAACGGTATCAAGCAATCTGGGCCACACGATTATAACATGGATCAACGGCTCACAGTCGTCGTCGACGACGGACTCGTCGCCAGCGAGACCGAACCCTAAACAGCCGGTGGGGGTCTACTAGGGACGTACCAGGGCTCCAGCTAGTACGGCGAGGCGGGCAAACAAACTAGACGGTGATGGCGGACTCGGGCGAGGTCACGGCAGGGGCTGCGGTGGACGGAATCGACGACAGCATCTCCTCCTCTGCTAGGGCTCCTCCGGTGCAATTCTAGCAAACTAAGGCTCGAGCGGCTCCAGTGAGAGGTGGGGAAGGATCAGTGGTGAGAGGGGAGTTGAGTGGTGTGAAGAAATGGTGCTGGGGAGGGCTCCTTATATAGGCTCGACGAGGGGACCGAGGGGGCGACGGCGAGCTTGTCGGTGACGATGATATAGGGCGCTATCGGCATGGGCGGTGTAGGTAGACGGTGGCTTGCCTCCTGGCGGTGCTCTACAGCTTAATGGCACGGCTAGGGGCGGTCGCATGTGGTTGGGAGCGTTGCGCGCTCTGAGAGACAGAGGCGGTGCTCGATGTGGCGCTCGGCGACTATGGGTCGCGCGGCGGTGCACGGTCATGTCTGGCGGGGTGTTGGGGTCGAGGCGGAGCGGCGTGCGCGGTCTACGGTCGAGGTGCGGTCTGCTGCGTGCTGGCGGTGATCGTGCTCTGACGCGCTCTGGCGAGCTCGCAGAGAGAAAGGGAGGCGGTGTTGGGGAGTGGTCCAGGGCCTGGCTAGGCTTCGGGAAGGGGCAGCGAGGTGCGGTAGGGTTGGGCGAAGCTAGAGGACACGCTGGAATGGCGCGGCGCTGTCCCTGGCGCTTTGCCCTCTTCTGGCCGGCGGTGACCACAAAGTGGCGGCGCTCCACTGCTGCTGCGGCTAAGGGGTAGGCCGGTGGGGTGTTGGTTGGACTCAGGGGGACAGAGGAGAGTAGAGAGGGTGCAATGGGGACAATGGCTTAATTAGAAACAGTAATAGTTAGGCCATTTTATTTCTGTCTGCCACCTGTTTGATCAAATAGCCGCAAGAGAAAAAAAATTGAGTTTTGGGCTGAATTTTGGTGGAGTGTGATGTATCTTATGCTTGAGCTTCTAGGTGTGCTGGGGTTTTAAAAGTGGAGTTCATTTGAGTGGTTTTTGATTAAGTGTGATCTATACATATGAACTACATTCAAATTTCAAATGTCATTTAAATTTAGTGTTTGAAAGTTTTTGGGGTGAAACAAAGTGGGCCTTGGTACATCACTACTTGTACTAGCAAGGGGTGCAAAGAACCACAATTGTTTCTGTTAAGATCTGAGTTCTAGGAATAGCCAAAGTAGGCATGGTGATTAAAATGGCACAAATGACCATTTGTTTATTTTATTCATTTTGATTTGTTTTTCTTTGGGATTTGTTTGGGAATGATCTAGATGATGTTTAATTCACCTTAGAATCATTTTACAACCAATGGATCACTCAAACATGGCAATTCAAAACAACTCCTAAATTAAATGCACACACATATGAATGCTTAATGATTTTTAAATGGAAAAGTTTTTGTTAACCCTAAATTGGGTAGGTTTGATCTTGATTAACCTTGGATTAAGTTTTGGGATGTTACAAACCTTCCCCCCGTAAACAAAATCTCGTCCCGAGATTTATGAAAGAAAACTAGGAACTAAAGAGATCTAGGAACTCTGTCCTAATGTAATCTTCTCGCTCCCAAGTGGCTTCCTCTTCGGTATGGTTGCTCCATTGAATCTTGAGGAACTTGATACTCCTGGTCCGGGTGGTTCTGTAGGCTTCCTCTAGGATACGGATGGGCACTTCACGATATGTCAGGTCCTTGTTGATCTCGACAGCTCGATGATCGATGTTCTTGAAAACTTCAGTCTTCTCCGGCACTTCTAGGCATTTACGAACTAACGAGATATGGAACACATTGTGGATGGCTGACATCTCCTCTGGTAGTTCCAGTTGATATAATACTTCTCCTCGACAGTTCAGAATCCTGAAGGGCCCGATATACCTGGGGGCTAACTTTCCTTTCAGACTAAAATGTTGGGTTCCCTTCAATGGCGAAACCTTGAGATATACAAAATCTCTGACATTGAAAGTCAGGTCTCTCCTTCTCTTGTCAGCATAACTCTTCTGTCTGGATTGGGCGGTCTTGAGGTGCTCACGGACTTTGTGAACCTTCTCTTCGGCTTCTCGGAGAATGTGGGGTCCGAAGATCTAACTCTCTCCTACTTGCGACCAATTCAAAGGGGTGCGACACTTTCTTCCATATAGGAACTCAAATGGTGCCATTTGCAAACTAGCTTGATAACTGTTGTTATATGAGAATTCTGCGAAAGGCAGACAGTCTTCCCATTTTGATCCATACTCTAACACACAAGCTCTCAACATATCTTCTAAGATTTGTTTGACTCTCTCAGTCTGTCCATCAATTTGCGGGTGATAAGCGGTGCTGAAATTCAACTTGGTTCCTAATCCTTCTTGGACTTTCTGCCAAAATCTCTAGGTAAACTGGGTTCCTCGATCTGATACTATGGTCTTGGGGGTTCCATGCAGACTGACAATCCTAGAAATATACAGCTCCGCTAGTTTCGAACTCTGGTAGGTTGTCTTGATAGGTATAAAGTGAGCTACTTTGGATAGTCTATCAACGATGACCCAGATTGAGTTATTTCCCCTACTCGAAGTAGGCAAACCGGTGATAAAGTCTATTCTGACGGAATCCCATTTCCATTCCAGAATCTGCAATGGTTGCAACAGTCATGCGGGTCTCTGATGCTCTGCTTTGACTCTTTGACAGATGTCACACTTGGTGATGTAGCTTCCGATTTCTCTCTTCATCTTGTGCCACCAAAATTGCTCCTTCAAATCTTGATACATCTTCGTTCCTCCGGGGTGGATAGAATAAAGAGTATCATGAGCTTCCTGCATGATAACTTGCTTCAGCTCCGAATCTGCTGGCACACAGATATGGCCTTTGTACCACAAAACTCCTTCTTCGTCTTCAGTGAATCCAGGTACCTTTCCTGTACCAATACGATGTTTGATTCCGTCGATACTTTCATTTCCCTTCCGGGCTTCCTTGATTTGGCTAATCAAAGTGGGTTGAAGTTCAATGCTAGCTAGAAATCCTTTGCTAACTAGCTCAGTTCTGAACTGCTCCAACTCCTCATACAAACTTGGTTGCTTCTCCTTGATCATGGTGTTTAGCTTACACGACAATCTGCTAAGAGCATCCGCTACCACACTGGCTTTGCCGGGGTGATAGTGAATGTCAAGGTCATAATCCTTGATTAACTCTATCCATCTCCTTTGCCTCATATTCAGCTCCTTATGGGTGAAAATATACTTCAAGATTTTGTGATCTGAGTAAATCTCACAGCGATTACCCATCAGATAATGACGCCATGTCTTCAAGGCCAAAACTACGGCTGCTAACTCCAGATCATGGGTCAGATAGTTCTGCTCATGCTGCTTCAGTTGTCGAGACAGATAAGCGATGACTTTGCCTTCTTGCATTAGTACACATCCGAGACCAATCTTGGATGCATCACAATACACATCAAACAACTTCTTGATATCTGGCATGATATATATTGGGGCTGAAATCAATCTCTTCTTCAGCTCTTGGAAACTAGCTTCACATTTGTCGGTCCATTCAAACTTCTTGTCCTTCTTCAACAATTGGGTCATGGGTCTGTCTATGCTTGAGAATCCTTCGACGAACTTGCGGTAATATCCCGCCAATCCGAGAAATGCACGGACTTGGGTTTGGGTGGTTGGGCTTCCCATTCTTCAACATCATCTTGGCGGGATCAACAGAGACTCCTCCGGCAGACACAATATGTCCTAGGAATCCTACTTCTTTCAGCCAAAACTCACATTTGCTGAACTTGGCATACAGCCGATGCTCTCTAAGGGTTTCAAGGATGATTCTCAGATGTTGCTCATGCTCTTCTTCTGACTAGGAGTAGATAAGGATATCATCGATAAACACAACAACAAACTTATCTAGGAAATTCATAAAGATCTTATTCGTGAGATTCATGAAATAAGCAGGGGCATTGGTTAATCCAAAAGACATGACCGTATACTCGTATAAACCATAGCGAGTAGTAAAGGCAGTCTTCGGAATATCCGTTGCACGAATCTTAAGTTGGTGATAACCAGTCCTAAGATCAACCTTTGAGAATACCTGGGCACCAGTCAACTGATCAAATAGATCTTCTATCTTTGGCAAAGGGTACTTGTTTTTGATGGTGACGTCATTCAACTTCCTATAATCGGTGCATAGACGGTTGACTCCATCTTTCTTGTCGATGAATAACACCGATGATCTCCATGGCGATGTGCTTGGTTGAATCAAGCATGTTGCTAACATAGCATCCAACTGTTTCTTCAATTCCACTAACTCGGAGGGGTTCATGCTATAGGGTCTCTGGGCTATGGGTCCGGTTCCAGGGATTAGTTCGATAATGAACTCAATATCCCTATCCTGGGGCATACCTGTCAATTCATCTGGGAATACGTCGGGGTATTCACAGACTACTCTGACTTGGTCAATGGTGGGCAGGGCTAGACTTTTGTTGCACTTGAATTGACGAGGTAAGGTTTCAGATATATGCTCTACTATTACTCCAGATCTACTAGTCATGGTGATGGCTTTCTTAGCACAGTCTAATAGTCCTTTATGCTTTGACATCTAGTCCATACCTAGTACTACTTCTAATCCTTTAGTTCCAAGTACTATTAGATTAGCATAAAAATCTATCCCATGTATTCTGATAGGCACAACTTTGCAAATTTTTCTAGCTTTTGTAGTTGAACTGGGAATTTGAACTATCATGACATGCTTCAAGTTGGTTGGTGGATCTTACTAGTGCATGCAAATTCTTCGGTGACAAATGAGTGCGATGCTCTAGAATCAAACAACACTCTTGCTAAAACTGAGTTGACAGAAAACATACCTAGCACTACATCTGGCGCTTCTTGGGCTTCTTCGGCGTTCATGTGGAAGAGACGGCCATTGCGGTTGTGAGGGTTCCTTGGGGCAAATCTTCTCCCTGGTTGAACATGACGCTGCTGTTGAGCTGGGGCATTCACATTGGCAGTGGCGGCAGTCTTCTTGGGGCACTCATTGGAATAGTAACCCTTCACTCCACACTCGAAACAAGTGATCTGGGACTTGTCTTTTGCTGCAACTGGCACAGCATTGCTTCCAGTTCGGGGTGCAGTGTTGTTGTTGTTGTTGCTCTTGGTAGGTGCACAGTTGAAATTGCTGGTGTTGCCGGGGTTGTTGCTGGTTCCTCCGGACTTCACATTGCCTCCGCTACGGTTGGGGTAGCTTGGGCGAGACATTGGGGGTCGGTTGTTCCTTGGTGCCTATCCTGGTGAGGGGTTGGGACGGTACTTCTAGTGACTGTTGGATCTAGATTGTTGCATCATACGACGTTTCTGGTTGTCGTTTGTCTGGTTAATTTTCCCTTCCATCTGAATTGCGGAGTCGACTAGCTCTTTGAGATCCTGGAAATGGATATTGACGAGGACAGTCTGCATCTCATCATGCAGTCCGTTCAGGAATCTTTCCTTCTTCTTGGCCTCCGTGTTGATCTCATCAGGTGCATACCTGGCAAGCGACAGGAATCTGTCACGGTACTCCACCACAGTCATTCTGCCTTGCTTCAACTCTCTAAATTCATCCCTCATTCGGGTGACTAGGCCCTGCGGCACGTGGGTGCGGCTGAACTTGATTTTGAAGGCTTCCCATGTCATCACTTGACCATGGTTCATCAGGCAGATGCTGTTCCACCATGCTCTTGCATCTCCTGCCAAGTAGTGGGTGGAAATCTCGTTGTTATCAACTCTGGCTACTTCCAAATTGTTCTCCATCGACTGCAACCAGTCATCTGCGTCCAGTGGGTTCTTTGAGGTACTAAAGATTGGGGGATTGGTATTCTGGAAGTTTTTCAGCTTGGCTCCTTGATGATCCTGATTTCCATGGTTCTGGTTGTTGAGAGCCATCTGGGCGATCTGTTGTAGTGTTGCTAGATTAGCTTGGCCCTCTGCCCTGCTTGCTTCTCTGTCTGCGATGAGATTATGCAGGATCTGCAGCATTGGGTCTTGCGATGAGCTGCTCTCTCCTTGGTTTCCACGAGTCATATAAAGATTGAGGTAGATAAAGGGGTAAGAGGATAAGTTCTAAGGTTCATGGTTTTGATTTCAAATCTAAAACTTTGAGTTTGACTCAGATTTTGCAACTAATTCCATTTCATTCATTTAGACAGGCACACGATACAAACACACACACACACCACAACAACAACAAGGGAAAATAGATGGTTTTAAGAACCATTCTGCAAGCTAAGATACAATGGGACCGATACATCTCATGCTACAATAGTGAGCTAGTGCATCTACTCATCGTCGATGAAGTCAGAGTCCTCATCGTCGGTGTAGAAGTCCACGGCATCCTCCTCCAGAAAGTCATCATCATTGCTGAGGTAAGAATCCATATCTCCCAAGATGTCTTCACCTTCCTCTTCTTCTTCCTTTGCTGCAAGCTGAGCTTCTTGCTCCTTGATGGTCTTCTCGAGGTAGGCCACCTTCTTGCAAAGACAGGTGATGGTGCGATCCTTCTTTTCGCGCTAGAGGCAAAGAGACTGACGGTCCTTGATAAGCAGTGAGAAAGTCTGGGCCTTCTGGGCGGCAATGGCACGGTTGTGGTTGGCAAACTCCCTAGCATTGTCCAATTCCTTCTGGCGATCGTACAGCAGGAAGTCAAGGTTCTCCACTTGACGCTTCAACTCTGGGTGACTTGGCATCTCCATTGGCATTCCCATGAAATCACGCCTTGCATAGTGTGCAAAGCGGGTTCCTTGGATTTGGTTGACACTGAGGGCACATAGACGTGCGAGAGCTTCATGCATGGCCCTGGCTAATCCATCTAGCCAGTTGTTCTCCCTTACGGAGAACTAGATTCTCCCAGACGTTGGTGCTTCTATGCTTCCTTGAAGATCAGCGGTGACTAGCCATTGTAAATCTCCTCCTGGGGGTCCAGGAAGTTGAGCTCCAAGAAACTCCGGATGTGGGCGTCCCAATAACTCAAACCGTGAATCTAGATCCCTCTCGAAGATCAGTTGGCCTCTGTTGCCCAACTGGTAGAACTTGCTGAACTGAGTCTCCATCTACAAGAATTAAGGATGAGGAAGTTAGTGAACTGAGTCTCCATCTACAAAAATTTGAGTTTTGGGCTGAATTTTGGTGGAGTGTGATGTATCTTATGCTTGAGCTTCTAGGTGTGCTGGGGTTTTAAAAGTGGAGTTCATTTGAGTGGTTTTTGATTAAGTGTGATCTATACATATGAACTACATTCAAATTTCAAATGTCATTTAAATTTAGTGTTTGAAAGTTTTTGGGGTGAAACAAAGTGGGCCTTGGTACATCACTACTTGTACTAGCAAGGGGTGCAAAGAACCACAATTGTTTCTGTTAAGATCTGAGTTCTAGGAATAGCCAAAGTAGGCATGGCGATTAAAATGGCACAAATGACCATTTGTTTTGATTTTTTTTCTTTGGGATTAGTTTGGGAATGATATAGATGATGTGTAATTCACCTTAGAATCATTTTACAACCAATGGATCACTCAAACATGGCAATTCAAAACAACTCCTAAATTAAATGCACACACATATGAATGCTTAATGATTTTTAAATGGAAAGATTTTGTTAACCCTAAATTGGGTAGGTTTGATCTTGATTAACCTTGGATTATGTTTTGGGATGTTACACTCCAAGAACAACATAACTGTGCATGAAACAATAAAAATGAAGTGTTTGGAAGAAACATGAGATTTTTATTGATGAAGAAGGGGATGCCTTGGGCATCCCCAAGCTTTGACGCTTGTACTTCTTGGATATTTATTGGGGTGACACGGGGTGGCATCCCGAAGCTTGAGCTTTAGTCCATTCTTCATCTCATTACATCACTCTTTCCTTACACCTGACTTTTTTCCTTCATACAAAACTTCACACAATCTTTATTAGTAACATTAGTGTACTCAAGATAATAAGTCTTTGGGTTCAGTTTCAACACAAACAAAACTTCCGTTAAACACAAGATACTATAGCACTTCCCTCAACAATCTGAATTCCCCAAAAAGAACCCAAAAAGGAATCAACAAGAAGCAAATGCAAACAATGGCAGAAATCTGTCAAAACAGACCAGCAGGTAAAGACCTATTTTTTCAAAGACCTTTTGTTGCTCAAATAGAAACGTGTTGAACTAAGGAAAGTTGGATAACAACCTGTGGCATAATCACAAAAAATCACATCTCAAACCGACGTATAGAGATTTTACCCGAATTTTTATAGTGAAGCACAAAAATTTGTTTCGGGACAACAACTTTCCCAAGAATTACTTCTCTCTCATTAGAGGTTACTCTTGGCACAAAAAGCAAATAAAAAGGATAAGGAGCGGTTATTACAGAGGTAATAACTTCCAAGACTCATCTAAAACTTTTGGGTTATCTCCCAATAAGAACTTTTCTTTAACGCCTTTAAGTTAGGCATAAGAAGCAAGAAAAGCATCAAGTATTCTCGAATGAAGAAGCATTAAGAGCAAATTTTGTTTTCATAGGAGAGGCAAAAGGAATCTTCTCTCTCTTCTTAGAACTGTTCTATACCTTTCTTGAGTGGAAATTGATATTTAATGGTGCCTTCTTTCATATCAATAATGGCACCAACAGTTCTAAGAAAAGGTCTTCCCAAAATAATAGGACAAGAAGCATTGCATTCAACATCCAAAACATAGAAATCAACAGGGACATATGCATTCTTAACAATAATAACATCATTAATACTCCCCATGAGTTTCTTTTTAGCATTATCATCAAGTGGGACATTTAAATAACAATCTTCCAATGGTGGCAAATCAAGCATTTCATAAATCTTTCTAGACATAATAGAAACACTACTATTGAGATCACATAAAGATTTAAGATCAAAATCATTCACTTTCATATTAATGATGGGTTCCCAACCATCTTCTAATTTCATAGGAATAGAAGCTTTATGTTTCATCTTTTCTTCTTTAATTTTTATGAGAGCATCAGTAATGTGTTTTGTAAAGGCCATATTCATAGCACTAGCATTAGGACTTTTAGCAAGCTTTTGTAGGAACATAATAACTTTAGAGATGTTCAAACCATCAAGATCAAAATCATAATTATCATCTAAAGTAGTAGAGCTATTGTTTCCCATATTTTTAAGAATTTTAGCATTTTTATTAGAAAAGGTTCCATTGGGTTTACTAGCTTCAACATTAGTGGTAGTGATAGTAGAAATACTAATGTTTCTAGCAATTTCATCTTCTCTCTCCCACTTAGCATGCAATTCAGCTAATAGTCTAACATTTTCATCAATTCTAACTTGTATGGCATTAGTAGCAGCAAAAGGATTCTCAATAGTTTCAGGTTTAGCAGCCATTTATTTAAAAGAAGATTGTGCTTCAGCCAATGATGCTATATTTCTTTCAGCATTAGAAAGTTTTAATTACAAACTAGGAATTTTCCTATTTAAACTCTAAAGTTGATGACTAATATTCTTCAGAATAGTATATTGTTCCTCCATAGTTTTAGTAAATAATTTATTTTGTTCATATTGCATTTGCATAAAGTTTTTAGTGGCTCTTTCAACTTCTAAAATTCTTCCTTCACTAGGTATTCTAGGTTTGCCATGATAACCATAAGTATTATTAGGAGGGTAAGGCCTATAATTGTTATTACCATAAGCATTGTTACCAAAATTATTATTTCTTATAAAGTTCACATCAACTTGTTCTTCTTGAGCAACCAAAGAGTCTAAGGGAACATGATTTGGATCAATATGAGCTTTCCCATTAACAAGCATAGACATAATAACATCAATTTTATCACTCAAGGAAGAGGTCTCTTCAACAGAATTTACCTTCTTACCTTGTGGAGCTCTCTCAGTGTGCCATTCAGAATAGTTAACCACCATATTATCCAGAAGCTTTGTTTCAGCATCCAAAGTAATGGTCATAAAGGTACCTCCAGCAGCAAAATCCAGTAGATTTCTTGAAGAATAATTCAGTCCTGCATAAAAGGTTTGGATAATCATCCAAGCAGTCAGTCCATGAGTGGGACAATTCTTTACCAAAGATTTCATTCTTTCCCCAGCTTGAGCAACATCTTCATTATCAGATTGTTTAAATTTCATTATTTCACTTCTCATAGATATAATCTTAGCAGGAGGATAGTATTTTCCAATGAAAGCATCTTTGCATTTAGTCCAAGAATCAATACTATTTCTAGTTAGGGATTACAGCCATTCTTTAGCTTTTCCTCTCAAAGAGAAAGGAAACAATTTAAGCTTAATAATATCTCCATCTATATCCCTATGCTTTTGCATCTCAGAAAGTTCAACAAAGTTATTTATATGAGCAAGAGCATCTTCAGTACCAATTCCAGAAAATTGTTCTCTCATAACAAGATTGAGTAAAGCAGGTTTAATTTCAAAGAAAGTAGCTTCAGGAACAGGTGGAGCAATAGGTGTGCACATGAAATCATTGTTGTTGGTGCTAGTAAAGTCACACAACTTAGTGTTTTCAAGAGTAGTCATTTTTTTGGGTTTTTAATATAGAAAGCAAACTAGTACAACTATTTTTTTGTGTATTTTTGATATAGAAACAAGGAAACAAAGCAGAAATAAACTAAGCAAAACAAATAAAACAAAGTAAAGAGATTGGTTATGAGGGACTCCCCTTGTGAAGATGTCCTTGACTCCCCGGCAACGGCGGCAGAAAAATAGCTTGACAACCCAAAATATATCGAGCTCGTTGGGGAACCCCAAGAGGAAGGTATGATGAGCACAACAACACGTTTTCCCTCAGTTATGAAACCAAGGTTATCGAACCAGTAGGAGCAAGGAAACACCTCCAAGGTGTTGTTTCCAACTTGGAATCCTGCACAACACGACCACGGAACTTTTCCCCCAACTTACAGTGAGGTTGTCAATCTCACCGGTTTTGCTGAAAACAAAGGATTAAACGTATTGTGTGGAAGATAGTAATTGCTTGCAGAAAGTAAACAGAAAATAGTAAATAGTTGTAGATTGATGGTAAATAAAAAGTACCGGGGTCCATAGTTCACTAGTGGTGATTCTCCTTAAGATAGATGACATGTTGGGTGAACAAATTACAGAGGGGCAATTGACAAACATCGAGAAAGCATACATGCATATACTAATCATCTTGACTCCTATGAGATTTGATTGGGCATTACAACATTATACATAGACCGTAATCCAACTGCACCTATGACTAATAATCTACCTTCAGGTTATCATCCGAACCCCCTCCAGTATTAAGTTGCAAGCAACAGATAATTGCATTAAGCATTGCATGTAAAGTAAACAATACGATTTTTCTATGAACAAAGGATTGTTGTTTTGTTCCTAGTAGCAACAACACATCTAGTACTTAGAGATTTCTATCACTTCCCCAGATTCCTAGAGGCATGAACCCACCATCGAGCATAAATACTCCCTCTTGGAGTTGCTAGCATCTACTCGGCCAAGATAGCTACTAACAACGGAGATCATGCAAGATCACAAATAACAAAGACATGATAGAATCAATAATCAATCTGAAATAGCATCTCAATATCCATCGGATCCCCGCAAACACAACATGTATGATTACAAATAGATGATATTGATCATGAACATAGCTCACAAGATCTAGACATGGTAGCACAAAGGAGAAGAACCAACCATCTAGATACTACATGGACCCGTAGTCCAGGGATGAACTACTCACGCATCACACCGGAGGCTTGCATGGTGATGAAGAAGGCCTCCAGGGTGAATGCTCCCCTCCGGCAGGGTGCCGGGAAGAGCTGCAGATCCCTCCCGATCTAGGGATGGAGATGACGGCGGCTACAGACTCTTTCGTGGAATTTTGATCGGGTACTTAGGGTTTCTGTATCGGAGGCATCTTATAGGCGAAAGGGGAGGCTGAGGGGGTGCCCTAGGCGGCCACACCACCCCCTGGCACGGGCCAGCCCTGGCCGCGTGGCCAGGTGGTGTGGCCGGCCTCTGGCCCCTCTCCGCCTCATATTCTGGCTCCGTGTCCCCCTCGGTGAAATATTTACTTTGGTTTTGTCCCGTCCAATTCCGAGAATATTCATTTTCTGACTTTCCTGGAACCAAAAACAGCAGAAAACAGGCAGCTGGCACTGTGCATCTTGTTAATAGGTTAGTCTAAGAAAGTGTATAAAAATACTCCAAAGTGTGGACAAAACATAAGAAAGTAGATATAAAACAAGCATGGAACATAAAAAATTATAGATACTTTAGCAACGTATCAACAACTCCCAGTGCCACCACCACTACCCCTACTCGTGCTCCATGACGGCACATTCTACATCATATCCTGCTCCCAGCCGTTCCGCACAATGACGGAAGCTTCCTGGTGAACCCCTTCTCTAGGGACAATGTGACACTCCTTGCTCTGTCCAGCATCTGTCTCTGTCCCCCTAATGCTGATATGCAGAATATACATGTGAAACCATCTAGCTGCACATGGATGCATATCAGGACAAGAATCTCTGCTTGAGGAAGCATTGCTATGCTCACCAAACCTCATTTGCAGCATTCATCCACCATCGAGCCAGAGGTCAGATTCTTGTGTGCCAGCCGGGTGCCTCATCTTGGTCAGTACGTGAGTATGACAAGTGTAAGGCATTTGAGGACATGATGTTCCATGGAGACAAGCTCTACGCCATTTCCCATGAGGAGAACCTCTTTGTTGTGAGCATCAGCCAGGACACAACCACCGGCACCCCAGAGATTTCTCGGATTGGAGTGGACATCAAGGGTGATGGCAATACTGAGTATTTGTTATGGTCCGAAGACACTGGGTTGATAAAAAGCTCTATGTTGTTGAATATCATGGTGCATTGCTAATGGTGCGCAGGATGATTGTCTCTAGATTGGTACTTGGCACATTTGTGGTTGAACGGAACAAGTTTCAGGTGTTTGAGGTTGACTTCAAGCGTCAATGTGATGACCTTGGGGGAGGACCGAATGATTTTTCTTGACCGAAGGTGCTCTCAGGTTGTACCCGCGTCTCAGTATGGGATGCAAGGGGACCGTATTTTCCTGGATGATGATGATGAGCTGCATTTCGGAGATTTTTGTCACAAATATGAGAACGCTTCCATCGGTGTCTAAGACATGATAAGCTTGGAGGCTTCCACCCCTCTGCCCACAGTCTCCTGGAACCGCGATGGGATGCGTCTTGTGACATGGCTACTCCCTTGGAAGAATTGAATTGAAGGTGTTCCTATGCGATCTCCTCGATGTATGACTATCTATCTGACCATATGATGTTTGGGTTACTTTTGTGAAACTGGCATGCATGGTGGTTAATCTGTTTACGGGATCAGTATCTATATAGGATTATCATGGTGGTTAATCTGTTTACGGGATCAGTATCTATCTAGGATTATCATGGTGTTTGATTATGTGAACTTATATATGGATGTATATACTATATCTAGGTCAATGCCTTGGTGACTCTGCAGTTGTGATATGCTCCGTGAACTCGTGATGAACAATGTGCTAGTGTGTGATTTGTTGGTTCTGGTGTCATCATGCATGTAGGCCAAAAACTGATACATGTTAACATGATGAACCATATGCATCAATGCTTCGTTCTCAGTGTGCACTTAGCAGCTAGAACTAATGCAAGCTGTTCTCGCTAGAGACCATTACAATTCCAAGCTCCAGAGTGAAAGAATATGAGTTTGGCGGAATATGGGCGAGTATATATAGGTGTACAGACGATTATCTTGAAGTACAAGTCAAGTTAGGATTATACGTAAACAGATCATAACTCTATCTACACTATCATAACAACCGTATATGCCTAATACTCTACGGAGGATCTTGACAATAGCCCATTTACATGCAAGTTCCACAATCTAAATGTAAGGAGGGTACGGTGAACTCCACACTGGTGGGCGAAGCAGGCAGATTCTTGGTTTTTGTTTTCTAACTTTCCATGTACGCTCATATTTTGACCATAGACTGCCAATTCAGTTGTTGTAGTGTTGCGTGCGAAGGAAACACAATCAGCCCCCAATATGTCTCGTACATCTGACAGGATCTGCTTCCACTCCAAATCCCGATTGAGAAGATCTCAATCGGATAGAACTAGGAAATGTATGGTATGGCAGAGCAGTTAGAACAGCAATGGATGACTCGCATACAACATTTCTTGATGCCTCTAACTCCTACGCCATGTTTAAAGCTAGTGAATGTCATGTGGGTAATGTCACATAGCCAGTTAGCCTCGGCCACTCCAATATATTTATAGGCTTATAGCTGACAAGAAGTACAACTGATGTTTTGTGTTAGAAACCAGCTGCACTATGTTTCCCAATGCTATACATAGCATCGTCGTCTATATATATAGCAAACTGATAGGCCGCACAATTTTATTTTTTGTACTTATATTTATTTTATTCATGGCATGTCATATTAATTGGCTCAAATAAATGATGGCTTCTATATATCCAAGGCACCTCCATTCACGCAGTTACACGCACACATGTATACTCTGTCATATCCATTGAGAAATTACCGATGGCATGTAGGCGCGATTGATGAGTTACAAATTTAGGGTATCTTTAGATTCAAAGAATAAATGACACTCGAATACCAAAACACAAAATATTGATAGGAGTGTGGGTACAAATTGAGAGCTGCAGGCTTTGGAAATCCTATAGATGGTCTTTTGTGCCAAACACATGAAAAACACAAGAAAGAAGCCTCAATCCTATGCAAATCAGTAGTGTACATATGAAATTGTAAAAAATAAAAATAAATTATTAGCAATTTTGTAGCTCTGCTCATTTCATTTGATTAAATGGGTATTATAGGAAACTTTTAGTGGACCAAAATACCTACAAAATACTAAAGTCCTCGTTGCTAAGCCAGATTCAAATAAACATAGGATCGAAAACCATGAGAATTTTGTAAACCTAGTGTTTGGTTTGAAGGAACAGAGAAAAAACAATAATCCTAACAAACATGGTGAAATCAAAGTCAAAACTTCATAATGCAAGCGGTGATGCTGTGACACCAACTTGTGAAGACAAAGCAACGAATGAAAGGAAGGTCAAGTATTTCTTTGGTCGGCAGACATGAACTTCACTACCTTTTTAGTGGTTCCTGCTGTCCAGCAGAAATGGCACTAAGACTTGCACCTTGATCTGGCCTTCTTACTACTCCAACCGTCTCCATACAAATAAGCAGGGGGTTGCATTTCAGAGAGCACCTACTAGTAAGCGCCTCCTTATGTACTTTGGGATTGGATAAGAGGACGAATTGAACTATAAAATTACATTGTTTCTTAGGCATTCTAAAAAAGGACCAAGCGAATTATAAAATTATTATGTTTTTCCTTAAAATTGATATCAAAAGAATTTTGCATCTCTCTTTGTTTTGCTATGTTTCTTTGACAAGAACGTAAACGCAAAATAGAGAATTGTAAACATAAGAAAATTGCATAAATAGTGTTTTGGACCAAACATAGGAAGAAATACAAGAAAACGCCTTGATTCAACACAAATGATTAGGTAAGCAACATTTTGCATGGAAAGTAAATCTTAGCAATTTTTTAGCACCATTCCTTTGATCGAAAGGTCATCTACGGAAATTTCAATGGATTAGAATCATCTAAACGATTCCTATGAATATCCTAAAATACAAAGAGTTCCTATAATACAAATTATTCCAGGAGACATATTGTCGAATCTAAATAAACAGAACAAAATCATAGGTAAACCTTAACTACTACTTCCTCCGTTTCAAAATATAAGATGTTTTAGCTTTGTAAATAAAGTGTATCTATTAGACCTATTTTAGTGTGTAGGTTTATCTAGGTATGGGGTGATGTTATACTCCCTCCGTTTCAAAATATAAGATGTTTTACCTTTATGAATAGAGTGTATCTAGACCTATTTTAGTGTGTAGGTTTATCTAGGTATGGAGTGAACCTACACACTAAACGAGGTTTAGATACACTCCTTTTACAAAGCTAAAATATCTTATATTTTGAAACGGAGGGAGTATAACATCACCCCATAGTCACAGTGGGAGTGGGGGCACGTGCACAACACAATTTGGCAGCATACCGAAATCGATTTTTTTCGAAATGGGGATCAGAGCCCTAGCCTCTGCATCAAGCGATGCACACAACCTTTATTTATTATTAGAACCACATTGTTTGGCAAAGGCCATTACAAAGATCATACAAACCGGAACCACCAAAGCAAAACACTGAGCAAAATTGATAACAGTATCGCCAGCTCACCAACGAGATCTATCAAACCCCTATCTACATGTTTCAACCCTGCCCCATGGTCACCCACACTGTTGCCACTCGCCAAGAGAAGCTGGAGTGTCTTGGCGCGGCGGCACGAACTCCAGAAAAGGAGTCCTAGAAACGCACAGCATATCCACGGAGCTGCGCGCACACACACGCTCTGGATATCACCGCCTTCATAATCTTCTACCAACCCATCGTCAGCATGTAGATCGATGCGCAGACTCTCGCCACACCAGCCACCGACACCACCTCGGTGCCAAGAAGCACCACATGTCGTGTGCTAGCCGCTCCACCTATCATGCCGCTTCCAACCAATGCTGCTCCATAGACGATGCTCCCAGGAGAGAACACGATACCGATACCGCGGCACCACCATCACCCGATCCGAAGATCTTAGGGTTCCCTCGGAGTAGCACGAGTGAGGTCGACACAAGGTGCACGGCGATGCCTTCATCAAGGTAACGACGTGGTAACACCGCCATCACCTACCAATGGCTCGGTTTTCACCAGCACCTAGGTATCCCTGCCTCGCTGCTGGGACTGGAAGACAGATCGCGAGATCTGCCAATGCAGCCGCAGGCCGGCCACCTTCGATGGATAAGATGACCACCTCCACCAAACCCAGGGCCTCCGCCCCGGGCGCCCTGATGATGCAAAGTAGGCCACAGAAGACCTCCGGATGACACCGTTCGGCGTCGAGGAGGCAAAGACGATCGATCTAAGAACCCTAGATCTCGCCACCACCCGCCGCCCAGGGACCGCTGCTGTCAGAGCTCACCGGTCGTCGCCCACCCGCCATCACTACTATAGATCCACTGGAGCACCACCACCGTTGCCTGGATCTCAAGCCGCTACCACCATGGAATCGACGCGCGCGAGGGCTGGGGCCCCGCCGCCGCGTCGCCGCTGGAGCATTGTCCGGCGATGGATCTGGCGGCGGCGGAGAGGAGGGGGCGTGCGAGAGGGGGTGGCTGGTCGGGGGCGCGGGTGGTGACCCGATGAGGCGGTGGCGCACATGGTCGGGAGGACGAGGGGTCGGAATACCAGAATAGATAGAAAGCTAGAGTATGAAGTCGTTAGAGTTGACGACCATATAGAGACACAATAGCGGACAATAGTTACATGTGGCTAGTGTGAAGTCATCAAACTGGTGGTAACCCTTTACGTTTTTTCTACATTGCAGCCGCCTGGTACATTGCTCTGTACGGCGGCACGTCCATCTCGGGATGAACGGCCCCGATTGACACGGGTGGGCGGCGGCAGTTCGCGGACACGTCCCGAACAAAAACTGATCGCCCACTTTCTCCGCAGCCCGGGCCCACATGTCATTGGCATATAGTCGTTCCCCTTCCCGACCATTTCGAGACGAGGGCCAAGCGGAGAAGTAGTTCGTCATCGTCTTCTCCGCCGTTTCAGTGCCATCCCCTAGCGATTCCATGATGAATCCCGGCCGATTGGCAGGCCTCAGGCGAGTTCTCCGACTTCGAGCTCGCGAGCGCAGATATGGCCCTCCTCCTCCCTCTCTCTCACTCCATTTCCTTCTTGATCAAGTGCCAAACGTAGCAGTAGTTGACGCTCGTCATATGTGCTCTTTTTAGCACCAAATCCTGCACGATTAGCGAGCCTCCGGCGAGTTTTCCGGCATCAAAACCGCGAGCGCAGGTCTGGCCCTCCTCCTTCCTCTCCCTTGCTCCATTTCATCTTTGTTCTATCTCGCTCGGCAGTAGGAATGGCGTAGTGCCATTGGGGCTCGTCGTGTTTTGTGTTGCAGCATGGGTGGGGTGGTGGTGGAGAGGGGATGGGGGCGCCGTACTTGGTGGCGGAGCATGACCTGATTCGCTTTAAGCGGTGGAGTTATGTGTCGCCGTGTACGGGTTGATTCTGTTTGGGAGCATCATAGGTGGGTACCGGCTTCAAGTGGCGGTGGATGTCCTTGTTAGTAAGGTTTTTGTAGGAGGATGAGGTGGCCGTGTTTTCCAGGGTAACTGCACGGATTGATTTCGGTGAAGGTGGTGGGGAGGGGATGGGGCGCCGTACTTGGCGGTGGAGCACGGCCTAATTCGTATGGCTTTAAGCGGTGGAGGTCTGTGTCGGCGTGTATGGGTTTGGGTCTGTTTTGGGAGCATCGGAGGTGGGTCCCGAGTTTAGGCGGCGGTGCATGTCCTGGTTAGTAAGATTTTGTAGGTGGATGAGGTGGCCGTATTTCCGAGGGAACTGCACGGTGTGATTTTGGTGAAGGTTTGTGTTCCGTGATAGGGACGGACAAGGCGGTGCGGTGCTCTACATGATTAGAGTTGTGTAATGTCCATGGCATGATTGTTTGGAGGTGGTGTGCTATGAACTGGCCGACTTATATGGCGGCGGTGTTATGCCTGGTTCAGATTAAATCAACGACAAATATGGGAGTGGTTTTTGTTAGTAATGTGTCCTGCGGCATGGTCCCGCAACCTGTAGATTTAGTGCCATATCAGAATTCTAGAACATCAATCATTTTTGTGGGCGGGATTTTTAGTTTGCAGTCCGTATGTGGACCGTGGTATGTGGACTGTGTTTATGTGCAATCCGTATCAGTCAGACATTGCATTGTTTACATTTCTACCATGTTTTTTGTTTGCTTCTTTAATTTTTTGTATTGTAAGTTTTCTAGTTACTGAACTATAATATTTTGGTTTTGTTTATGTCTGTTTATTTGCCATTCAAATCAATTTTTTGCCATGATCATGTTACCTCATTCTTTGTAGATGCTTATATGTTATTACTTCATTTTGTTGTTGTTTCAATGGTTCTGAATATTTTTTACTTTTTGTTGTGTTTGCGGGAGGTACAATGGCGCTAAAGAAAAGGAAAGCAGCCAGAGCCCCTATGGATGATGGTGATGGACCTCCTACGATGAAGAAGCCTATTCGGAACAGGGCTTCGCCCTCTGCATTTGTTAAGATCTATGGCAAATTGACGGACAACCAGAAGGCATCTTTGGCTGCGATGGAGTTTGATATCTTGCTTGATATCAAATTTTTCTACCTCCATTCTGGTTTGATCAAGTGGCTGGCGAGTTTCTATGATCCGAGTACTCATGAGTTTGTTATCCCTGGTTGCAGAAGGATCTCATTGGATGATCGTTCAGCCTTCCGCACCCTTGGTTTACCCATTGGCAGCGAGGAGGTTTTCTATGGTGTCGATTCTGATGCTGAAGCTAGTTTGAGTCCTACATTGTTCCCAGATGATGTGTCCACCCCTTTTGTTTCTCGGGTGTGCGAGCTTCTGGTGGATATGACCGCTTCGGATGATACATCCAAATAGATGTATTTGATGTTCCTTGTTTCCATAATCCTTAGGCCTACGATGAGGAACCGTGTCAGCAACAGGGTCTACCATGTGATGGTGAGTTTCTTCTTTTTAATGGTGATTTCATTGGTATGCAATAGTGGATAACTTCTTCACATCTATGTGGATAACTTTTAGTTTTCAGTATGGGTCACTTGTGGTATCCTCTATGGGTAACTTAACTCTGCATGATTTTATTCCTTTTGCTATATGTTCCATGTGTTGTTTCATGGATAACTCTTAGTGCACTACTTGGGTCATTTCAGTAAAGCTTGATGGGTCACTTGTGGTATCCTATATGATCTAACTTAACTCTACATGATTATATCCCTCTTCCTATATATTCCATGTGTTGTTTAGTGGATAACTCTTGGTGCATTACTTGGGTCATTTCAGTAAAGCTTGATGTGTAAGTTTATATATGTGTTCTTACTTTCCTTTTCATGTGTCCTTTTTCTGTTTTTGATGTGGATACTTTATGCAATATTATTTTGCATACATATTGTGTATTTTTTTGGTGGTTATTTTTTTGCATTTAGTTTTGGGTCACCTCAATATTCTTCCATTTTTATGTTTTGTAGGCGAATATCGCCAATGTGACTGATCTGAACTGGTGCAAGTTTGTGGTCGACGAACTCCATAATGCACTTTCTGAGAGGAAATTTAAAAAGGGTTGTCTGTTCCATCTGCAGGTATATTCATAGAATGTAAAATATGTTTATTGTTTGATATACTTGTGTTCTTTTATGTTCGGAAGCGGTAAAATTTTGTTTTTGTTTTTGTTTCTATTTTTTATGTTTTTGCAACTACTGTATGTCGACTCTCTTGATATTAGTGGCCTGGACATTGATCTGCCAGAGGGTCATTTCGCAGTCAACATCTGGTCTGCTGAGAACATTGACAAAGTTTTGGCTGCTAATTTGAACCGAGATGGATCGTATGGCAAGATCAGGGTATTTTTTTGTCTTCCTTCTTATATTTGTTTTATGTTTTCCTCTCAGCTTTTTATCTTTTCTGTTTGCTACTTAATACTCATTTTTATTGTGACATATGCAGCTCAAACCTGAGTTTGGTGTTAATCATTCATTGTTTAGAGGTATTGAAGGTTTTGATAGGTGGTTCAACACTAATTCACACCCAGCTTGCCCCAATCAGGTGTGTTGTCTGCCATTAGTTTTCACTACCTAACATAAATAAATTATGTCTTTTAAATGTACAAGCTAAGTTACTCTTTCCCTATTCTGTTTTTTGTGGGTAACTTTAGTTGTATGGTATGGGTAACTTTAGTTGCACTATGTGGGTAACTTTTATGCTATAACATGGGTAACTTCATATGTTATAGTATGGATAGCTATTTTTTCTTTTGTGGGTCACTTTATATTGTTTTGCATGGGTGACTATATTTTTATGTCATGTTTGTCACTATATATTTTATGTCATAACTTGTGTATGCTTTTTATTCTTTTGTTTTTTAGCATAGAGGACAGATTTCCAATCTGATTGGTAGGTTTGCATCTGATATTGTTGGAGCGTTGACCTCGCTTGTAAAAGGATGGTCAACCCTTCAAGGGGAGGCTTTGTCTGAGATGTCAGATTAGTTTGTTGGTGTTGTCGCAGATATTATTAGCAGTATGCTATCCCCAATCCCTACTGGTGCAGATATTACATGCGCTGCAGGCGGTCGTGGGAGGGGTGCGCAGGCAAGATGTTTGGGGGCAACGCAGAAATCTGTTGCCCCTGCTACGCGTTCTACAAGTGGCCGTGGGAAGGGCGTTCAAGATAGAGCTCCGGGGTCTCTGAAAATATCCGATGTCCCCCGAATGGATGCAGACTTTCCTGATAATGATGATGACAGCGATGATGAAGATATCAAGAATTATCTCATTGTTTAGAGGAATGGAAAGGGCCAGTCTTCGCGCTCTGCCGCGACTATTTCTCCCTGTCCTGCGCCTGTTGCTTCTGATTTGATGCCACCGCCAGAGCCGACAGCTGACCATGATATTACTCGCGTTAAAGGAGCAGTCAGCGATGTAGATGTTGCGGATGCACCGGTTGGTGATCCATCTGTAGCTGCTGTTGTGTTTGATGAATCTGCTCCAGGGTGACCAACCCTCTGGTCGACACCCCTACAGCGGCTATAGCAGCACACCGCGCAATTATTGATGGCGGTAAAGGTCTCGATGTTAAGAAATTCTACAGGCGCAAAAAGAAGAAGTCCCATATGGTTCAGTCTAATGCAAAAAATGATGAAGCGCCGGTCCTGGCTAATGTTCTTGTCAAGAATACCAAGGATCAAAAAAAGAAAGAGTTATAGTCTGATGGGTCCATCGACAAAGCGATAAAAGCTTTTTTTTATGAGCTTGGCATCACCCTTGGTGCGGCAGCATCTGCGATGATCAGTGTTCCTAGTTCAAATAAGTCGTCATCTAAAATGTACGAGCCATTTTTTACTGTTTGTCAGTTTTGTTTATGGATTACTTTTTGTGTTTAGGTTGGATAACTTTACATGTTATATATGGGTAACTTTATGTATACTTTGTGGGTAACTTTATTTACTTTTTGAAGTTTTATCTTTTTTTGTGAATAACTTTAACATATTTTTGGTGGATTACTAATGGCTCTAAAATATAGCCATCTACGACCACATTTAAACTAGATATTATTCATATTTTTGATGAAATATCTCTCTAAACCCTGCCACTAATGCCTAATATTCAAAGGGGTATGCAATCCTTTCTTTCTATTTTTTTCCTGTGTAGATAATTATGTTTTATGATGGGAATCACTACATTAAATTCAAAGATACGAGATTTCCAACAACCAAAAGAAACCAGGAGTCGTGGGTTGGAGGCAGACGCTTAACTTTAACTATACGATCTGTTGGACTAAAATTTCGGCCGTATAGTTGCCATCGATGCTGCTAGGTCAAACAGAACAACTTTCATGAAGGGACCCCTATATAAAGAGGCCTCGGACAACGAGAAACGAGAGCTCGCAGAAACCATCAGCCACCCCCGCAGATCTCTATCCACAACAGCGACGAGCCGCCGGAGGAATAGACTTAGATCTAATCTCTCCACCACCATAGCCATATTCCACCACTTGTAATAGTAGATCTCTTCTTCGATTGGCGACATTATAAGACTATTGCTATCAATCTCATGATTTTCGCTACAATGTTTATGATCTTTGATCTCATCTCTATGTGTGAGTAATTCTCCTTGGGCTAAGGGCTTCGGCCTAGCCATGTAGCTTTTTGTGCATGTTATTTATCATTGATGGAATCATGTAGTAGTTTGTATGACATGATGATTATTGTATCCTCTCTTGCCTCAATCTAAGGACTTGTTAGGTACCCAAGACCCCGAGGATTGAGCCAGGTATAGGGAGTATGAGTAATGACTAATCTGCGGGATGGGAACCCTAGTGATAAAAAGGGTAGTATGGCTGTATGTGAGGGATTTACTGTAGGGGTTCGCATATGAAAACAATAAAATTTTACCCTACGCCCTGAACCCCCGATGTCGGGACCTATCTATTAGTAATGTAGTAACGGGAGGGTGATCGTCCATTTTGCATCACTATTCTATGTCTTAATTCACTATTATTCATTGATATATTTCGTATTAAGAGGTGATACTTATGTTATTTCATCTATTTTTGCATGGTTGATGACTTTTGGAGCATGGACCGCTGCAGTCAGGATTCTGATGGAAAAGGTGTTGTTTGGAGGCAAAATTCGTGAAGATCAGAAAATCCGGGGAAATATACGAAAAATCCTATTTTTCTAGAAGACTAAGGATGCGGAAGGCGGAATGGAGATGGGCCATTAGGGGCCCACACCACCTGGCGCTGGGCAGCCCTAGGTCGCCAGCAGTGGTGTGGCCACCTGCCCACTCGGCCTCTCCCCAGGCGTATATCATCCTTCCAAAACCCTAAGACTCGAGGGCAACCACGAAAGATTCCTCCGCCTCAAGGCAGAAAACACCGAGAGAAAGATCTCTCCGGCAGACAGATTTCTGTCGGGGGAATTCCTTCCCGGAGAGGGAAGATCGTCGCCATCAATACCACCATCAAACTGGACTTCATCGGGATCATCATCATCACCACCATCATCACCATCAGCACCATCATCACCATCTCCATATTGCTGTAACAATTGAGTTGAATCTTGCATAGTTCATAGGGGAAACTTTCCCGGTGTTGATTACTCTTTATAGTTAATGCTATTGAGTGAACCATTGAATTATTGTTTATGTTAAGATTGTTATACATCATTATTCCATCTCTGATCATGATCCATATGATGTCTTGCGAGTAGTTCGCTTTGTTCTTGAGGACATGGGAGAAGTCATGTTGTTAGTAGTGGAGTTGTGTTGAGAAAGATTCAATAGATTGTTATTTAAGTTGTGGTGTACTTCTTTTAGTGGTGTCATGTGAACGTCGACTACATGACACTTCACCTATATGGGCCTAGGGGAATGCGTTGTCTATTTGGCTACTAATCGTAGGGGTTGCCGGAGTGATAGAAACCTGAACCCCCGTTAGGAAACCATTGCACAAGGGATGTAAGGGTCTTAGAGTTTAAAGCTGTGGTTAGGTTTCTACCTTAATTACTCTCTTGTACTTACGTATGTTTGCAAGGGGTATAATCACAAGTATGTATTAGTCCTAGGAAGGTTGGTACATTAGCACAAGTTCACCCACACAACACTTAGCAAGCTAGAGAAGATTAATCAACTATATGAAGCGAAAGCACTTGACAGTCTTCCCATGTGTCCTCGAGAATGTTTTGTCATCTTAAGTAATACAACCGGCTTGTCTTTTGCTGCATAAAGGATTGGGCCACTTGCTGCATTTATTCCTACTGTCTTTTATTTACTCGTATTTTGTTTACTTGCTATATCAAAAAACCCCTAAAAATCCGTTTGCTAAGTATTTGCAAAGAATTCCTGATCCATACCACTAGCCAGCACCTTCTTCCGCTCGTTGGGTTCGACACTCTTACTTATCAAAAATACTATGATACACCCCCTATACTTGTGGGTCATCAAGGGGCTTTTCGCGAACTTACCCTTGAAGACCGAAAAGCGTTTTCAACGCTCAGGAAAGCGTGGTTGATGTAGACGAGCCAAAGCCGACCTCAAGGTCATGATGAAGTCCTTGCGCTCCTGCGGCTCCAACAACTTCTAGTGCCTCAAGTGTGACACCTCGCGGGGAGTAACATGCATCCGGTCCTAGCGATGACTCCCGCTTCCCCGGTCCAGCAGCAGTTGTGGAAGTAGAGCTCCTGGATCCGAATCCCACAGCGCGATGATACGTTGAAAACGTATCTATAATTTTTGATGTTCCATGCTTGTTTTATATCTACTTTCTTATGTTTTTTTCCACATAGAGTATTTTTACACATTTTCTTGAACTAACGTATTAACAAGATGCCACTGTGCCAGTTGCCTATTTTCTGCTGTTTTTGGTTTTAGAAAAGCTAATAAGGAAATATTCTCGGAATTGGACCAAACAAAAGCCAAAGTTAATATTTCACGGAAATGTCTGGTCAGGAGGGAGGCGAAGAGGGGTGCCCGGGCGGCCACACCCTAGGGTGGCGCGGCCAGCCCTAGCCGCGCCACCAGGGGTGTGGGCCCCCTGGTACTCCACCGACCTTGCCCCTTCGCCTATATATTGCCTCCAGGACAAAAACCCTAAGTACCCGATCAAAATTCTATGAAAGAGTATGTAGCCGCCACCATCTCCATCCCTAGATCGGGAGGGATCTGAAGCTCTTCCCAGCACCCTGCCGGAGGGGAGAGATCACCCTGGGGGCCTTCTTCATCACCATGCCTGCCTCCGGTGTGATGTGTGAGTAGTTCATCCCTGGACTATGGGTCCATGTAGTAGCTAGATGGTTGGTTCTTCTCCTTTGTGCTACCATGTCTAGATCTTGTGAGATCCGTTCATGATCAAGATCATCTAATTGTAATCTTACATGTTGTATTTATGGGATCCAATGGATATTGAGATGCTATTTCAGATTGATTATTGATTCTATCATGTCTATGTTATTTGTGATCTTGCATGCTTTCCATTGTTAGTAGCTATCTTGGCCGAGGAGATGCTAGCAACTCCAAGAGGGAGTATTTATGCTCGATAGTTGGTTCATGCCTCTAGGAATCTGGGGAAGTGACATAAATATCTAAGGTACTAGATGTGATGTTGCTACTAGGGAGAAAACAACAATCCTTTGTTCATAGAACAATCGTATTGTTTACTTTACACAGTTTGCTTAATGCAATTATCTGTGGCTTGTAACTTAATACTGGAGGGGGTTCGGATGATAAACTGAAGGTGGATTATTAATCATAGATGTAGTTGGATTACGGTCTATGTATAATGTTGTAATGCCCAATCAAATCTCATAGGAGTCAAGATGTTTAGTATATGCATGTATGCTTTCTCGGTGTTTGTCAATTGCCTCGCTGTAATTTGTTCACCCAACATGTCATCTATCTTAAGGAGAATCACCTCTAGTGAACTATGGACCCCGGTCCATTCTTTTACCATCAATCTACAAGATATTTACTGTTTTATGTTTACTTTCTACAAGCAATTACTATCTTCCACACAATATGTTTAATCCTTTGTTTTCAGCAAAACCGGTGAGATTGACAACCTCACTGTAAGTTGGGGCAAAGTTCTGTGGTTGTGTTGTGCAGCATTCCAAGTTGGAAACAACACCTTGGAGGTGTTTCCTTGCTCCTACTGGTTCGATAACCTTGGTTTCATAACTGAGGGAAAACGTGCTGCTGTGCTCATCATAGCTTCCTCTTGGGGTTCCCCAACGAGATCAACGTGTTGAGCCGATCATCAAGCTCTTTTCTAGCGGCGTTGTCGGGGAGTCAAGGACATCTTCACAAGGGGAGTCCCTCATAACCAATCTCTTTACTTTGTTTTTTTTGTTTTGCTTAGTTTATTTCTTCTTTGTTTGCTTGTTTCTTTTATCAAAAACACACAAAAAATAGTTGTACTAGTTTGTTCTTTATATCAAAAACACAAAAAAATGACTACTCTTGAAAACAATAAGTTGTGTGATTTCACTAGCACCAACAACAATGATTTCATGTGCACACCTATTGCTTCACCTGTTCCTGAAGCTACTTTCTTTGAAATTAAACCTGCTTTACTCAATCTTGTTATGAGAGAACAATTTCCTGGTATTGGTACTGAAGATGCTGCTGCTCATCTTAATAACTTTGTTGAACTTTGTGAGATGCAAAAACATAGGGATATAAATAGAGATATTATTAAGCTTAAATTGTTTCCTTTCGCTTTGAGAGGAAAAGCTAAAGAATGGTTGCAATCCCTAACTAGAAATAGTATTGATTCTTGGACTAAATGCAAAGATGCTTTCATTGGAAAATACTATCCTCCTGCTAAGATTATATCTATGAGAAGTGAAATAATGAAATTTAAACAATCTGATAATGGACATGTTGCTCAAGCTTGGGAAAGAATGAAATCTTTGGTAAAGAATTGTCCCACTCATGGGTATTTGCTTGGATGATTATCCAAACCTTTTATGCAGGATTGAATTATTCTTCAAGAAATCTACTAGATTCTGCTGCTGGAGGTACCTTTATGACCATTACTTTGGGTGCTGCAACAAAGCTTCTAGATAATATGATGGTTAACTATTCTGAATGGTACAGTGAGAGAGCTCCACAAGGTAAGAAGGTAAATTCTATTGAAGAGACCTCGTCCTTGAGTGATAAAATTGATGTTATTATGTCTATGCTTGTTAATCGGAAAGCTCATATTGATCCAAATCATGTTCCCTTAGCCTCTTTGGTTGCTCAAGAAGAGCAAGTCGATGTGAACTTTATTAGAAACAATAATTTTAGCAACAATGCCTACAAGGATAATTTTGGTAATAATAATTATAGGCCATATCCTCCCAATAATGGTAATGCTTCTGGAAATTCCTACAACAATAATAGAAATGCACCCTCTGAACTTGAAGTCATGCTTAAAGATTTTATTAGTAAACAAACTGCCTTCAATAAAACTATTGAGGAAAACTCTCTAATTCTGAAAGAAATATAGCATCATTGTCGAAGCACAATCTTCTTTGAATAAAGCGGCTGCTAAACCTGAAACCATTGAAAATCCTTTGCTGCTACTAATGCCATACAAGTTAGAATTGATGAAAATGTTAGTGCATTAGCTGAATTGCATGCTAAGTGGGAAAGAGATGATGAAATTTCTAGAAATATTAGTATTTATACTATCACTACCACTAATGTTGAAGCTAGTAAACCCAATGGAACCTTTTCTAATAATAATTCTAAAATTCTTTGAAATATGGGAAACAATAGCTCTACTACTTTAGATGATAATTATGATTTTGATCTTGATGGTTGCAATATCTCTGAAGTAATTATGTTCCTACAAAAGCTTGCTAAAAGTCCTAATGCTAGTTCTATGAATATGGCCTTTACAAAACACATTACTGATGCTCTCATAAAAATTAAAGAAGAAAAGATGAAACATAAAGCTTCTATTCCTATGAAATTAGAAGATGGTTGGGAACCCATCATTAATATGAAAGTGAATGATTTTGATCTCAAAGCTTTATGTGATCTTGATAGTAGTATTTCTATTATGCCTAGAAAGATTTATGAAATGCTTGATTTGCCACCATTGGAAGATTGTTATTTAAATGTCCCACTTGATGATAATGTTAAAAAGAAACTCATGGGGAGTATTAATGATGTTCTTATTATGGTTAACAATGCCTATGTCCCCATTGATTTCTATGTTTTGGATGTTGAATGCAATGCTTCTTGTCCTATTACTTTGGGAAGACCGTTTCTTAGAACTGTTGGTGTCATTATTGATATGAAACAAGACACCATTAAATATCAATTTCCACTCAAGAAAGTTATAGAACACTTTTGTAAGAAGAGAGAGAAGATTCCTTTTGCCTCTTCTATTAAAACAAAATTTTCTCTTAATGCTTCTTCATTAGAGAATACTTGATTCTTTTCTTGCTTCTTCTGCCAAGCTCAAAGGCGTTAAAGAAAAGCACTTATTGGGAGATAACCCAAATTTCGTTAGGAATCTTTTATTGAGTCTTGTAAGTTATTGCTTCAGTAATAACCTCTCGTTATCATTTTTGTGTGGTTTTTGTGCCAAGAGTAACCTCTAATGAGAGAGAAGTAATGCTTGGGAAAGTTGCTGCCCCGAAACAGATTTTTGTGCTTCACTGTAAAAATTTCGTGAAAAATCTCTGTACGTAAGTTTTAGCTATAATTCTTTGTGCTTCTGCCCCAGGTTGTTATCCAACTTTCATTAGTTCAACACTTTTCAATTTGAGCAACATAAGGTCTTCGAAAAAATCGGTTTTACCTGCTGGTCTGTTTTGACAGATTTCTGCCATTATTTGCATTTGCCTCTTAATCTCTTTCTCTTTGAGTTCTCTTTGATCATTTGAACTTTTTAAAGGAAGTACTACAGTAGATTTTGTTTTAATGGAAGTTTTATTTGTGTTGGAACTGAACCAAAAGACTTATTATCTTGAGTACACTAATGTTGCTAATGAAGATTGTGTGAATTTTTGTATGAAGGAAATTTTAAAGTGTAGGGAAGAGTAATGTGATAAGATGAAGTATGGACAAAATTCCAATCTTGGGGATGCCACCCGTGTCACCCCAAGAAATATTCAAGAAGTACAAGCGTCAAAGCTTGGAGATGCCCAAGGCATCCCCTTCTTCATCAATAAAAATTTCAGGTTTCTTTCAAACACTTCATTTTTATTGTTTCATGCACAATTGTGTTGTTCTTGGAGCGTCTTCGTTTTCATTTTTAGTTTTCATTTTCTTAGTTTGCTTGAATAAATTGGTTGGACCCCCTCATTCATACATAGTTTCAAATAGGTTGATTTGGATTGGAAAAGAGTAGGAAAGTTCATGCTTAAGTGGTATAAAAGGAGCTTGTTTTTGACTATTAGTTAGACTTTATCATGTCATGCTTGATATTGTTCTGGATTTATGCTTAGTAATTATTGTTGTAGCATTACATGTTATAAACAATTGAGATTGCTTAATGTGCCTTCAAAGAATCATGTGTTGTTTTAGCGTATAAAAGCATATTATTGTGGTATTCTCCTTTGATGCTTTATTTGGGTTGACTTGGCGCATGCTCACACCATGTTAAGACTATACCAAGTCACCATAGCCTCTATGATCATTTAGTTTTTGACTTGTAATATCACTTTATGCTTTAATTAATAATGTTTTGTCGCTTTGCATGATTATGGCCATTATTGCTCTCTTAGTTGGTCGCTCCCAGTCTTCTGCTAGCCTCCATACCAAGTATGAGTTCCACTCATGCATCCAACTCAAAATAAAACTAAGTTATTCCAAAGAGTCCAGCATACCTACCTATTACCATTTGCTATTCCAAGTATATTCATGTTTTTATCTACCTTCCGAATTAAACTTGTTATGTGAAAACTACTGATTAAAGCTCTCATGAACTTGATGGCACACTTTACTTTTCTTGCACTTAATAAACTTGAACCATTGTGCCCATCTATGTTGCGTATATGCTTGCGCTTTGTAAGTTGTGAATTAGCAGAACCATGCTATCATGGGGAACACTTTCAACATTGCACTTTATTTAGTTGATATCATGTTCTTTTGCTTATGGATCCCAGCGGTGTGAAATGAAAGGGGAGCTTGTAAGGCTCATGGAGTTCGTATATGTGTTAGACAAACGCCTGGGCGGCTGGTCTAATCTATGCCTAATCATGGTGGAAACCTGCAGTGTAACCATAGTGAGCAATCTATTAAGCATCCTCTATAAAAAAAGAAGCCTATTCAAATAGGAAAGAAAAAAAGAAAAAAAAAGAGATACCTATGCAAATAGGAAATAAAAGGATGCTAAGATGCTTATTGTCTGCTTGCCTTGTCATTTTGATATGGGGATTCTTCCGTATCATCGGGAAAGGGGTACCCCATTGGCAGTTCTCTATGATACACATGTACTTACAATGACAAGAACTTACTTGTGACTAAACTTGAGTAGCATGAGGAACTATACTCGTAAGTAAGGGGCATGAGATTTTCAGCTTATAACTTGTCAAGCATATCCTCGTATTTGTTCACTTTAACCTTAACCACCTAAAGATGCTTATGATAGGGGCAATGAGAGATGAAAGCTAATAAGTACCGTAATTTTTGGAAACTCTTTATGAGACTTGAATCCATGCTTCCTTCTATGAAGGCCTTTCTTTTACTTTTATGTTGAGTCTCCATCTTCTATATTTATGCACCTATTGATAGAGCATAGTGGCCATTCTTAGTTTAATGTGCATTGTCCCAAGACCTGTTGATTGATTCATAACTTTGATATTGCTTGTTCTTAAAAAAATTGTATCTATTCACTCTTATGAACTTTGAAGGTGTCCTATGCATTTATGTTTTGCTACACTATGAGGGACAAGCTGAATACCATTCTCATTATGTTTTCTATATGTGAAACAAACAAACGTCTTGCAAAGCATTGTTATTCATGAATCTTTTATTTGTACCTTTTCATGTTACAACATAGTTGCTATGTCTTATTGTTAGAACTATATCTTTCATGCTATGGTAAAGTACTATGATCCCAGCTATCAATGTTTTACAAATACTTTGATCAAGATTATGATGGTGCATGTCACCTCAAAAATTATTCTTTTTATCACTGACCTACCGAGGGCGAGTAGGAGTTAAGCTGGGGATGTTGATACGTTGCAAACATATCTATAATTTTTGATGTTCCATGCTTGTTTTATATCTACTTTCTTATGTTTTGTCCACACTTTGGAGTATTTTTACACATTTTCTAGAACTAATCTATTAACAAGATGCCACAGTGCCAGTTGCCTGTTTTTTGCTGTTTTTGGTTTCAGAAAAGCTAGTAAGGAAATATTCTCGGAATTGGACCGGACAAAAGCCCAAGTCAATATTTCACCAGAAGGAATACAGAGTCCGGAGGGAGACGAAGAGGGATCCAGGAGGCCACACCCTAGGGTGGCGGCCAGCCTAGCCCGTGCCACCGGGGGTGTGGCCCCGGTACTCCACCGACCTTTCCCTTCGCCTATATATTGCCTCTAGGACAAAAACCCTAAGTACCGATCAAAATTCCATGAAAGTGTTTGTGGAGCGCCATCTCCATCCCTAGATCGGGAGGATCTGAAGCTCTTCCGGCACCTGCCGAGGGGTGAGATCACCACAGGCATTCTTCATCACCATGCACGCTTCGGTGTGATCGTGAGTAGTTCATCCACGGACTACGAGTCCATGTAGTAGCTAGATGGTTGGTTCTTCTCCTTTGTGCTACCATGTCTAGATCTTGTGAGTTCCGTTCATGATCAACATCATCTATTTGTAATCTTACATGTTGTGTTTGCGGGGATCCGATGGATATTGAGATGCTCTTTCAGATTGATTATTGATTCTATCATGTCTATGTTATGTGTGATCTTGCATGCTTTCCATTGTTAGTAGCTATCTTGGCTGAGTAGATGCTAGTAACTCCAATTGGGAGTATTTATGCTCGATAGTGGGTTCATGCCTCTAGGAATCTGGGGAAATGATAGATTTCTCTAAGGTACTAGATGTGTTGTTGCTACTAGGGAGAAAACAGCAATACTTTGTTCATAGAACAATCGTATTGATTACTTTACACACTTTGCTTAATGCAATTATACATTGCTTGCAACTTAATCTTTGGAGGGGGTTCGGATGATAACCTGAAGGTGGATTATTAGTCATAGATGTAGTTGGATTACGGTCTATGTATAATGTTGTAATGCCCAATCAAATCTCATAGGAGTCAAGATGTTTAGTATATGCATGTATGCTTTCTCGGTGTACGTGAATTGCCCGCTGTAATTTGTTCACCCGACATGTCATCTATCTTAAGGAGAATCACCTCTAGTGAACTATGGACCTCGGTCCATTCTTTTACCATCAATCTACAAGCTATTTACTATTTTCTTGTTTACTTTCTGCAAGCAATTACTATCTTCCACACAATACGTTTAATCCTTTGTTTCTAGCAAAACTGGTGAGATAGACAACCTCACTGTAAGTTGGGGACAAAGTTCTGTGGTTGTGTTGTGCAGGATTACAAGATGGAAACAACACCTTGGAGGTGTTTCCTTGCTCCCTCTTGGTTCGATAACCTTGGTTTCATAACTGAGGGAAAACTTGCTGTTGTGCTCATCATACCTTCCTCTTGGGGTTCCCCAACAAGATCGACGTGTTGAGCCGATCATCACGTGACAACGCTCTGTGGTGAAGATGTCTCTCGTTCGCGTAGTCCGAACTTGGGACCATGTTCACGGGAGAGGGAGAGAGAGAATATCAATTAGAGGTCTCCCCAAAAGTGAGGAAACCTTTTATTGAATATTGGTTGTGTCTTTTCTGGTCAAAATACCCCACTATATATAGGGGGACGGGAGGTACTACCTCACTCAAAGTCTCGGGGTGAGACTAAAGGAGGGGGAGAGGGGGGCAGCCGCCGGCCAGCCCTAGTGGGCCCCGCGTGGGGGGGGGGGCTTGGCCCAGCCAGCCACCCCCTTGCCTCCTCTCTCCTCTTGCCTTTCCCTCATGGGCCTTCTCCCTCCAAAATTGGCCCATTAAGCCTTTTGACCTTTAATTGATTTCTATTTTATTAAATAATTATGAATAAATGATTAAATCAATATTTAACATTCATTCACACATTATTCAATCTCTGTGGCTATGGAACACCTTCCATCTCCACTCCGAACATCCTGCGAACTTATCGAAACCCTTCCGATTTTCTCTCTTCTCTTCTTTGGTGATTCTACCGATCCTGTAAACACTATCTAAGAATCATCAAGCCCTTAAGCATGATACCCCATGGTTCGGGAACACTCCAGACATGGTCGGGACACTCTCGGACCAATTATCGACATAGGGACCTAGATGGCCATGTGACCCTTGTGCATTCCACGAAGATCTTTCATTGTTTGAACCGGGACAGTCATGTCTTATTCCTTTTGTCTCTAGATACTTGCATTGCCCGATATCTGATCAATGACATCACAATGTCATGTTCAATCTCATTACCGAACAATGCTACTTGACTCGTTTCGATAAGTGATATCCCTATGATCAAATCACACGCTGCGCAGCTATTGGATACAACTTCTCTGAGTGGGCCCTCGAGTATCTTTCCGTCACGCTGATGGACAAATCCCCCTCTTGACATATATTGCATCTACTATTCCTCCGAATACCTGAACACGCCTTTATGATGACTGTATTACCAAGTGACGTTTCATGCTATCTAAGCATTCTCGGGAGATAGTGATTGATATAGTCTCACAGTCTAAGGAATAGTCTAGGAGGTCTATTCTAATCATCATAAATTGAACTTCGTGACATGACCGGGTCACAATGTTTAGGTTGGGTATTGGTTTATCATCTCATTCACAGAATGAGTTGATTCCATTTCCAACTGGCATAAATGCCACATGATCAGGAAACCTTGATCATATGTTGACCAATGAACTAGTGACTAGAGTTTCACCAAGAACCCCTGGTTGTTTATATATCACACGTGTATTGGCGTTTCCTTTCAATACAATTATAGCATGATATAAAACTTAATCATAAACTTTATGAAATATGATAATAATCCTTATTATTATTTGTCTCTTGGGCATATTTCCAACAGTCTCCCACTTGCACTAGAGTACAAATAAACTAGCTGCATTTGTTCTTAATCATTGGCACCATATATTCCGGTACCCTGAACATGCTTGCTCATGGAAGAGGTTGAGTCTTGGGCCTATACTTTACAGTCCAAAATCCTTTGCAACTTACTAATGTCACCTTGATTGACATTAATACTTTATCATCACCTGATAACATCTTTGTGTATGCATCGTCGCTATGGCAGCGTGAGCGAGGCGGATTCGAGGAGCCTATAGTGACTTTAGATCAACCTCGATGGCTTTCTCATGGGCCTTTGTGCCTGGGACACATCATTCTCGTTAAAGTGAACTAGCCCCGCCATAACATTATACATCACTTTAGATGGTACCCTTATTTATTATTATAAATGTATCCATCGAAATGCTAGTGCACCCTATGCAACTTTCGATGTTTTGTTCACCTCGCTTCCTACTTGACTTTAGTCGGTATTACAGGAGTTTCCAACATATTCCCTTATAACATAACTCTTTATGCTTTAAGATATGCCATCCTTTATGGATCTGGAAAACATGTCTATAGTTCTGTATTTGACACTGTGGACAAACTTAACATTCTGTGATTCAAACTTATTCACTTTTCAAACATTCCTTCTTGGATCATATATTATGTTAAGTTGTCATCATGTTTTTCCAAGATACAACTTATGTCTCATCATAGTGGATGATGATCATCCTCTTCTTTCTTTCAACCATCAATGTTAGACTTAACTTTATTCCTAATTTGAGTTATCAAGGACCAGTTCCTTAACTAACTTCTATTCCGAAACTCTTTTCATAATTCTTTAAGGAATACTACATAATATTGTAATATACTTATTACCAACTTCTACTCCCTATAAATCTTTATTTATTGGTACTTTTGCTTTTATTCTTAACGTGTCGTATACACACTTAAGAATCATTCCTCTAAGATCCCACTCAAAATATGTTCCCAACATATGTGGGTATGAGTCACTGCTCTTACTCAACATATGTTCCTACATATTTGAATTTGAGACTTATATTGCTCCCACTCAAAAATATGTCATTCACATATTGTTTTAGGAAGACTTTCATAGCTCCCACTCAATTTCATGCAAATTGCATATCCACTCACTATTTTGAACGACTTCAAAATCCTTTGATCAAATATCAAACTAAGAGATTTACTATGAGACACTAGTGCTTTACTAGTTTTAAATCCACTAGACTTTCAACACACTTGAATCAAATTCATTTGAATTTTCCAATACATTATTCATGACAAATTATGCTTTTGTCATTCACCTCCCTTTTCCACTATGGTTTTGCAGTCATTTGGGAAAATCTAAGTAACCCTTTTTACTTGTTAAGATTCGGCAACAAATTTCTTTCTAATCTCAAGTGAATTTTGCTTTGGGATTTCTCATATCTTTAGCTTACCATTATTTCCTTAGCATTTCGTAGGTATGTCATATTCTGGTAATCATGACAAATGATTCACAAATGTCTCCATACAAGACATGGAGTATATTTTGAATCCTACTTTGTGTAGTGAAAACACTTAGTATGGAAAACATAATGATCATTATCATTGATTCTTTCCTTTATGAAGAGTACCATTCAGGACGACTTTCCGTTGCGCTTCTCAACACTCTGATGTAGGGTTTTGAATCCTCGTCGTGTTTTTTCACTATCTTCGAAAAGATTCATAATCGAGAAATATCACTAAATATGAAACTTTCTCGAGAATGCACCAAAATCCAAGCAATACTAGTTTTGGTTTCCTTTTGGTTCTAGCTATGGCTATCATATCAATAATTTCCAATGAATACTCTACAAGGCTTTATTCGCTATTGTTTTGGTTATATCGAATAACCCCAAAACTTTTACGACGATCCATACAAGATATGGCGCTGATCACATAAATTCATATGGTTTACTAAATATTCTAATTGAGTGCTAACTATTTCTAACTAATGGTCTTTTACATCTATACTACAATGATTTCTTTGGCGCCATCTATTCACCCACTTCATATCAAATATCATATTGTGATGCTTTGCATTTTTTAAATTTCAAACGCATTGCATTCCACAATTTTTGTTTATGCCAATCTTATAAAGTGGAATTTCATTACTATTGATCAAATCGTAGTAATTAGATTCTCTTTTATCGTATACCCTTAATTGATGAAATACTTTGATAATATCAAATAGTTTCATACTCATGTTTCCTTTGGTAAACTTCTTTACAAAATTAAAACAATCATATAATGATAATTACCATTTTGTTAAACTACAATACATCGAATATGTATTCTCTTTTAACAATTCATCAAACACTTTGTATTCAAGCAATACACGATGTTCAAGTTATTTTTCCGAACTTAGGCATGATTCATATGTGACAAGAGTACAAGTGTCTTTCACATATCATCAATATAACTTTGAATTTAAACAATGGTTTTCATTCAGTAATGAACATATCATTAAGTTGGGTAATTTCAAGGCATTTCAATATTTTACAAATGCTCATGTATTATCAATTAATTTCAAAACTAGGATAGTTCACACATAATCGAACAAGATATGAACATGAATAGAAATCATTCATAAAAGTGGAACAACTATTTGTTACAAAACTCATATGAATAACCGTCTCACAAAGTGTGAGACACACTAAAGAAGTTCACAATCTTTTGATTACAATAACTATCCAAAAACATAAACTAAGTGATAAATGTCGAGGGAGAGTGTCGTTGGCCATCATCATCATTCTCGCCATCAACACGCAACGTCACTTCCTCTCCAGCAAGCACATCCCATGCAGAAGGACCTATTTTCAGCAAAACAGAACAAGTATCAAATATACTTAACACTGCAACATGTGTTTGCAAGATTATAACATTTATAAAATTGTATATCAAATATATACCTTTGTCATTGATGACCTCAGCGACAATGGGTTCAACCATCACATTCCTGAGATGTGATATGAACCTGTGGAAATCATGTGTTTCTGCATCGCCTCTCATGATGCAAAATCTTGACATGTGCTTGGTAGCTTGGTGGCAGCGACCACAGCACAACGCCATTTGTAAAAGAGCTCGTCATCCAGCTATCCAGGAAGTATGTTGGCATCATGTACGCATCATGCATGCGCTCCAAGTGGTCGTCAAGCGAAGAGTTCTCCTCCATCTTAATGGAGAGCAAATCTCCCATCAGCTCATGCTCCCATATGCGTGCTTGTTCCATGAAATGTATCCTGATGACATAGGTACGATTACTCGGATGCTTATGATTTGCTGCCCTATCTTTGGGTAAAAGGATTACGACCCATGAAGATTTTAGATCATAGCCCAAGGAAGCAACCGACAAAGACTTTGATTGTATTAGGAAAGAATCTCTAAACCGACAATGTGTTGGTATTGTAATCATGCGTATCTAAAACCTATCCGCATATGGCTTTGAGACCCGGCCTATTATATATAGGACGGGATAAGCCCAAGCGAGGGTACCAGAAAATCTCCCAGGCAACTTGTAATAGCGTGATTACTCAATATTCAGGCGACTTTGACTCCATTGTTTTCCTGACATCCGACAAAATCCCCAGCATTCTCTTTTCTGCGAAGCCCTAAGTCCTTCACCATGGACATTGCCGAGGTTACCTCTCATCAATTGGCGCCATCAGTGGGAAACCTGAACACTGGAACCATGGATTCGGTGGACCGCTCTCCACCAAGAACCAACCCGACAAAAGCAGATCCATGACCGCCCACCCCTGTATTGGTACCAGCTGATTTCAACGGCGGATCCGATCTAATCATCGGAAGTTTCCACTTCCAAGTAGAAGACCCGCAAGAATCGCACCTTTCAGCTTTGATCACATTAGAACCGTCGGTGGAAAAAACTATGCCTACGGTGGTACCAGCATTTTCCGTCGGGTCTTCCACGGACGCCACAAAACAGATCGAAGCAGGCAAAGAAAACAAGCAAATCGAGATGGATATGGGGGACCTTGATGGTCTTTACGACAATCTCTCCTTTGGATCAGATCCACAGCTAACCCCACCACGTGAAACAAGCCCGGCAAATTCGGAACCTGGAGAAAGCAGTGAAAGCATCGACTTCGGAATTTAGATGGCGGAAATCTACCCAAAACAAAAACTGATGGACTTCACTGGTTCACCCGACAGTGCCTCCCTCGGTACAGACGATGATGTCACCAGCCCATATATCACTCAGCACCAAGTATGCATGATCATCGGAGATGCCTCGACCCAGCAAGACTCTAACGGTAACCCAATTTTTAATCCCGATGATATTCTTTCAAGCCACAATGCAGGAAGTCACGACAACGAAGGAAGCCGAGGAAATGGGGGAGACCCAACAGTCAACCATGTAAACCGAGAAGAATAACAACCATGCAGAGGGGAGAGGCAAACTCTCAGCTTACCAGCCAGCGCATGGGAAAAGGCAAGGCGACAATTTTGTGCGGTTCGAATGACAACGGACGCCACTCACGAAGATCTATTAGAATATCAATATTTACTCCACCACAAAAAGAGAGACCTACTAAAGATGCAAAGGCAACTTGATGAAAGGAAAAGATTAGCCGACGAATCTAGCCTACGACGGGCGCAATTAAGTTCCACCCGAGGATCAAGGAGCATAACAGGAGGAGCATCACCAAGGAGAGGAACATCTAGGCTGTGGGATATCCCCGAAGAAGAGAGGAGCGGACTAATCTGAGATCTTGATCTATCATTCATGTCAATAGACCAGGCCGAAAACATCAAGGCAAAAACAGCCCAGGCAGCCATTGTGGTCGCACAAACATATCTAATCACAATGCAGACCCGCAAGCGATCCTCGCGCGGCCTCCACCGCTCCATACGATGAATGTTGGCATGGTAGGAGCATCTCTCGCAAGCGAGCAAGAAACCATGCGTCAATCAGCAGATCCGCGCCGTCGCAGTGAGCTCGGCAAGAAGGTCACACCGGCGATCACGATCGCCACATCGGGTCCACTTTTCAGAATCAGAGCCACAAAACGATGCAAGAAATGATATCACATACCGAAGGATCGACCAATCCAGAGAAGAGCGTAGCACCCGAAGATACCATGACAGTGAAAGCAAGGAAGAGCAGGAACTATGCGGAGCCAGTTGCTTTACCTAACGAGTTCGCAAGACTCCGGTACCAAAAGACTTTAAATTACCTCAAGATCGTCAAAAGTACGATGGTCTCCAAGAGCCCGAAGCTTGGCTGGCAGATTATCTGGCAACCATCAAATTACAAGGCAGCTCCAAAGCTAC
The DNA here is from genome assembly GCA_023614405.1 of Avena insularis. NCBI lineage: Eukaryota > Viridiplantae > Streptophyta > Magnoliopsida > Poales > Poaceae > Avena > Avena insularis. The sequence goes on along the minus strand of CM042690.1, from coordinate 254,291,361 downwards.
TGCAATGCAAAGCTTACTATTGCACCTAACCGGTGCAGCATGTTCCGGGTTAAGGCAACTACCCAAAGATTTTATCAGCAGTTGGAACAATCTTGAGGACAAATTTATCAGGAATTTCTAGTCCACATTCAAGTGACCCGCGTCTTTGGAGCAATTGTGGGCCTGCAAGCAAAAGCAAGGAGAATCAATACAGGCTTTTGTCCAACATTGGAACATCATAAAAAATTCGGCTGAAGCCATATCTGATGAAAGAGCAATCGACGCCTTCAATGATGGACTTCATCGGCAGGAGTTTATTGAAGAACTAGGACGAACCAAGCCAAAGAAAATTTCGCAGCTGATGGACATAGCCAATCGTTGGGCTGATGGATAAGACGCAGTACACAACAAAAGAGCCAGTTCACCCGAAGAAGATAGGGACAGGCGCAACAATGATCGAAGATGATGAACCAACGATGGGTACAATACACCAAGTTATGTTGCAGCCAGTTTCTTTGTAGGGGACAACCGACGAAGTGACGATTACAAAAGCGGATACTGTGGTAACATGTACAACGTCGGTGGAGGCCAGTCGCATCAATGATACCACCCGACGAATCAAGACCCACCTTTGTCAGCAGGACAAATGTTGGAAGGACCCTGCAATATGCACTACTACGTTGACTCGACAGGGAAAAGGCAATCAAATCACCTCCTAAAGGACTACCGAACATTCTTAAAAATGCAAGAGCTACGCAATGCAAGGACAACCGAAGCAGCAAACAGAGGCTACGCTACCACACCTGGCGCTTTTGCTGTCGGCGTGCCACCGCCACCACTGGGGCATCCGCCAGCAAGACAGCCGCAAAACACAACACATCAAGACGACGAATATCCCAGGTCAAAAGGAGCAATATCAATGATCCAGAAGGGACCGCCATCCAACAAAACACAGAAGTTGATCACTAGGCAAGTAAACATGGCAGTAACAAAGCCACCTCCTACACCTGACTATATCCATTGGTCAGAACAAGAAATTACCTTCAGCAGAGCTGATCATCCACTACAGGTCCCTCGACCGGGCCAGACAACGCTAATAGTAGAAGCACAAATCGGCAGGTTCAACATGAGCAAGGTTTTCTTGGGTGCAGGAAGCAGCATCAACCTGATTTACGCCAGAACTCTATGGGCTATGAACTGGTCCATGACGAACCTAGTATTCTGAGACACAACTTTCCACGGGATAGTTCCGGGAAAAGCCGAAATTCCATTGGGCAAAGTCCATCTCGATGTAGTCTTCGGGTCAAAGAATAACTTTAGACACGAAAAGCTAGAGTTCGAAGTCATGGACTGGCTATCCGATACCGCGATCCTAGGACGACCAGCTTTCGCTAGGTTCGTGGCAGTACCTCACTACGCATATCTGGTGCTAAAAATGCCAGCCCCCAACGGGGTCATAATAGTAAAAGGAAGCTTCAGTCGCTCGGACAGCTGCGATTGGGAATTCAACAAAATATCAGAATCTTTCGGGATGGAGACAGAACTTGGACAGCTGAAAATAGTGGATGACGAATCACTACATGAAGGGCACACCCACAAAAAGCAAACATCAGAAGAGCAAGTGCACAGCGGTCCTGCAAAAGCAACCTATGCGGCCTCCAATATAGGTTCCGCATAGGAAGACCCACCCGTCGAAAATACGAGAGTACCACACATACCAACACAGAGCATGACGAAGAACCCCAAGAACAGAAGACGAAGTTCCTAAAGAAAATCTTCATTTATACGCACTTTATATTCAATAAAGGCCAGCGACGACGATCACGCCCTCGCAATGTATTTCCATTTATGCTTATCAATGAATAAAGAAAGTATTTCACAAGATACAAACTTCTATGACACACGAAATAAGTTATGCAAACGAACATTAGTTCGTTGGGTCCTCAACAAGAGAATACAACATACAATCAAAATCTCATATAAAACATACGACATTTTTGACAAGTACAAGAGAGACCTATACATTATTTCTTCTATGAAGTACACGGCTGCACAAGCAAGTAGTCAGATAGCAAAATTAACAAAAAAAAATTCATACGCTTCTAAGCATCTTCACAATCCTAATGGTGGGTCTACAAGCAGCGGCGTAATGAGGGGCCCTATAAATAAGGTCGACATCGGAAGGGCGAGGCAGACCCGAAGATACAACATCCAGGTCTAGTGTCGGATGATGCGCATGTACACAACAGAGCGCGAGCTTGGCACCCGCCACAAGTTGAAGCTTCATGTAATGATAAATCCTTTCACCTTGTCGAAACTTTGCAATCAAATCTGCCAAGGTATGAGGCTGAGGGTCTCGAGGAAACATGGAATTGTAAACAATGGCCAGGGATCTGCGGCAGCACTCGACAAACTGCTCCAACTCTGGTAGGTGGTCTAAAGCAACACCACAGTATAAGCACGACGATGATCGGTCTAAAAATCTGTTTCAAAACTTCGGGAGGCAGACACAAGAGCTTGCATTCGGTTGCACAGACGTTGGGTTTCCTCCCTCTCGCATAATCGAATGCCTACAAATCGGGGAGAAAATATTGATTTCCCGCAAGCCAGAAAGAGCAACCAAAGAAAGAGGAAGAAGACTTACACAACAGCTTCTCACTTGCCCTGGAAATTTCCTCCAAGAAAAAAGCTTCACGGTTGAGGGCCTGGCGTGTCTTAGATTGGGAAACATCCACCATTGACTGAACAACCCGAAATTTTCCTTCAAGTTTTTTCACATGTTCAATCTTTTCAGCGTACAACGGCGGATCTATCGTACACACAATGGCGGTATTGGCTGTGCCCACCACAGATGAGGGTGGAATTGCATCCAACAATTGTGCGGATACAGAAGGAGCCAAAGATTCATTCACAATCTAGCAAGACACGAATGAAATGTTCAGCATACAAAAACAAATTCATACACGTATATTCAACAGTTGCTTTCTTGTAAAAAGGAAGCAAAAGGCAACTGGATAAGTTAAAGGTTCATTACAATGACGGCAAGGGGGATACAATGAAACTACAAAACAAAGCCTACGAAGCAGTTTTCTCCAAAGACAAAGTAGCACTAGCAGAAGGAGCACTAGCTAGAGGAGCAGTCGAAGAAGGAGCGCCCGTCGCAGAAGGGGTAGCCAGCTTCTCCGAGCCTGAGCCCAGGCCCAAAAGCAGCTGAGAATACTTTCTGGCCCTCTTAACATATGGCTTCAGTCAATGCTTGGCCATTGGGGTGGCCCAGGATAGGTGAGCTATTTTTCTCCTAGTTGATCTTCTCGTCGTGCGCCATCGCTAGTGCCATTGAGGTTTCAGCACCACTCTTCGACTGCGTCAAGCTATAACCAACAAGGGGGCTAGGATCGGCACCTAAGACATTGACAAGGTCATTCAAGTTGTTCGGCACCTCCTTGGTTGGAAATATTTCGGCGTGAAGGCTTTTGAAGGCACGGCGGGAGCGGACAAGAAGGTTGCGCCCACGAACAATGTTGGCCTCCAAGGTTCTAACAACATCTGACAAAGGATCAACCTTTTTTCCTTTGTGCGGCTGAGTTCGCCAGTCGATTACAGCAATAAAATAGGAAAAGTTTGATTACTAAAGAAAATAAATGAAATAAAGTCATACAAGACAAAAAAAACTTACGGGTCAGGGAATCATTAAGGGCCTCTAGGCGCTCCCGAAGGTTTTCATCTCAAACGACGGCTTGCTTGGCCACTTCTTCGACATCAGTTTTCGCCTTCTTCTTGGCCTCCTCCAAAGCCTCCTCAACAGCCCGAAGTTTGACCTCCAGATCATTGGCACGCTGCATCGCCTCATCCCGAATAACTCCGGATTCCTTGGCAGCAGCTGCGTGAATAAATCATGAAAAAGTGGAGAAGAAAAATTCACAAAGAGATCCCGAAGATGAACAGGACATACCCTTCTGTTTTTTGGCTTCATCACGGATTTTTATAAAGCGAGAGGCCATATCGACCATCTCGCGCATCAAAGGCTGAAGAAGAACATCACAACAAAGGATATCAGGAAAATTAAAAAGAAGCTATGGGTAGAAAAATTCTAAAGTATAGAGTGACTTACATCTTTCATATCCATAGCAACAGGATTTTCGGATATCGCCACACCTTTACCAGCAGTTTCTTCCTTTTTTGCAGCGGCGGCCTTGACGAAGTGTCAACGTCTTTATGGATAATCTTCTCCATAGAAGACACAAGCTTTTCTTTCGGCTCTGTTGATGGTGGAGGAGATTTCTTTGCAGAGCAGGCAACAGATGTACGAAGAGGAGACGCGGGAGGATCTTCACCATCATCACTTCAAGAGAAAAGAACAAAACAATTGGGAAAACTATCAGCAACAGAACTATCCGATAAAGAAGTAAAGCAGTCAAACACTTACGAAGATACATCCTGCGCAAAGTGGAACAAGTTCATCTGGGCGGGAGCAGTCGATACTGGAGCAGCATCGAAGGGTTTGGAAGAAGTTGAGTCATCCGAGTCTTTGACCCTTTCTACAACATAGGGGCGCTTCCTCTTATCACCAGCATGCTCCACGCGAAAATCTCCGGAGCAAGCCGATGGAAGAGATTGTGTCTTCAATGAAGAATCAGAAGCAGAAAAATCCATTTCCTCATCCGCGACAGTCCTAGTCACAGGGAGATCGTCGGATGCGGAAGGATGGACAGGGGGCTCACAACTTCCAGAGAGAGGAGGAAGTGAGGTCAAGTGATCAAAGTCCTACACAAGCAGAAGACATGGAAAAAGCGCCAGTCATTGTTAGAGTAAAAATTCATCCACAAATACAAGGAAGGAAAGATGAATGCAAATGAAATTTACCTCAGGGAGCCGGTTTTTCTTGCCATAGGGCTCCACAACACAATTGGATGGAACCAGGATTTTCTTGGTAAGAGTAGTGAAGTTTCGAACCCTCTTTTCATATACCTTGAGGGTAAGGTCTTTCGAGGAAATCCTCATCGGGTCCTTTTTCCTGGTATACGCCCACATGCTAGAAAGTCGGGCTTGAAGCGGTTGGACGCGAATCTGCAAAAAATATGCCAGGATCTGGAGACCCGACAATTCCTTGCCAACTTCGTGCCGCAGTTTCGAAATGCGATCAATATAGGGCTGGATTTCAACCATTTCTTCGGCAGAAGGACGTTGATCCTAGGAGTCAAGTTTGCGGCATGGTTTCTTAGGATCAAAGGGGGCTAAACCGAAAGACTGGCCTTCAAGTGGTTGATCCTTGATATAAAACCACTGAGACTTCTAGCCTTGGATAGAGTCAGTGATCTTAAAATAAAAATAATCTACATCGGAGCGAATGGAGAAAATGGCGCCACCAATGTCATGGACAATGGTGTTAGTGGCGTTATAGTGGACATAAAATAAATGCTTCCATAGGCCCCGATGGGGATGAATCCCGAGAAAGCACCCACAGAGAGTGACGAAACAAGCAACATGAAGGATAGAGTTAGGCGTGAGCTGATACAGCTGCACGCCATAAACAAAAAGAAGACCACGAAGAAATTCGTGGACAGGAAGAGAAAGGCCGTGGAAAAGAAAGGAGAGGAACATTACTCTCCAGCAAGGCTCGGGGATGGGGGCAGCTTCGTCTCCAGGAAGCTTGACGGTACCCTCTGCCAGATGGCTAGAGTTCCGCGCCTCACGGAGATCCTGCACCGTGCACTTGGATGGAGCCCATCCGACGGCCCTCCTCCTGGTGGCCTTCCTGGCAGCAGTGAAAGAGAAAAGGCGTGAGGTCTAAACCGTTCGATGCAAAATCGAACCGACAGAAGAACACATGGTGGTGACACGTGTTACAAGGATTCCATAAAGGAAAAATCTAAAGAAGTTATGGCCGCGGAAAAAACGGGAGGACAGCACGTGATGCCTCGATCTTCACGCGGAGAGGGGACGTGCACTCAAAAAACTTCGCTGAATACGCTATCACATGTCATCATTACTGCCGCATGGCCCCATGTTCAAAACGTCCCGTCAGGACATGTCTTCTGAAAATCAACAGCATAAAATACGTCATTACTGACGTCACAGCAAAGACATTGCAGAAATTCCGGCTCGCTATAAGAGATATGAACTGAAGAAATTAAATTTGGAGTCAGAGTAAATTCCTCCAGGAGAAGATTTGAGACTACAATTGAATACACAATATTACGACTGTAGCCTCGGGGGATACTCCTATCGGGAGCACTGGTCATGCACCCGACAAAAATTACAGAAGCACTGGCGCCATAAACCCAAGTTTTCGAGCCTATGTTCTGATACATATATCCAAACATAGCCTCGGGGGCTACTCCTATCAGGAGCACTGGCACGCACCTGATAAAGAAGGACAGATGAAAAATTCTTCAACAGATACTCCTATCGGGAGCAGTTACAGTAAACAAAAAGTTCTTCAGCCGCCAAAAATTAAAAAAAATCTCGGATCGCACTCGACACGACAAAAATCTGAATGCCATGTTCAAAACATGAAGGTAATACCCCAGGATTCGTTCTGTGTGGCCTGGTAATTGCACAAGAATGCGCTCTACCAGTATAATATCCATATCGATGATATGATGAAAAATCCCGACGGACGCGTAGGGTACCTGATAAAATAGAAACTGGAATTCAGTATTCGATAAGACCTCAATGGCTCGAACTGAATTACGCCAGTAGTAAATTCTGAATTCGAGCCTGGGACTTGAATTTGATGTAGGACAACCTTGTTTTGCCCGAGCAATTAGCGATTCCTGATCCGTCCGAAGCATCAGACTTGTTGTACCAAAATCCCTACAAAAATAAAAATTAAGGAACAAAAATAGAAGGAAAAAAGGAAAAAAGAAACTCTGAGACTCAACCCGAAACTACCGTTCAGGTAGAGTATCGGGGGCTACTAACATAGGTACGATTACTCAATATTCAGGCGACTTTGACTCCATTGTTTTCCTGACATCCGACGAAATCCCCAGCATTCTCTTTTCATGAAACCCTAAGTCCTTCACCATGGACATTGCCGAGGTTACCCCTTGCCACCTGAGATGTACCATTTCCGCATGAGGGTCAAGATTACCCACGGTAGCCACACTGATCCACCATCCCATAGCACATCATAACTGATATGAAGGAGGACATCTCACGACGGTAATAGTGGGTTTCCCGCTGCTCTGGGGTCTCTAAGTCACTGGGCTGATCCAAATCCATCTCGTTGAGTATATAGTTGATCATGTCATTCTCACCAAGGAGAACATGGAGACGCGCAACCCACATAGAGAAGTTTGATCCGTCTAGCCTGAGCTTCTCTCCATCTAACCAATTGTCAACAGGAAAGGTAGCATCGAGCAGAACCATTTTATACATTTATAATTACAAAAGGAATTTAGACTAAGTTTATAATTAAATGAGTTAATATAATAACTCCACTCAGAAACACCTATCCCCTGAAGGGTTCTAGTGATAACACGACCCCTTTTCCTCACATCTCCCCCGATCTTCACGGCCATCAATGTGGGTTCTAGGGTGGAAGCTAAACGTCGGTCACATCATTCATGCGGCTCGTGCTCGATCGTTCGACCATCCGTGTTCCGAGGCCATGTCTGTACATGCTAGGCTCGCCAACTCAACCTTAGTGTATTCCCTGTGAAACATGGCTTACACCCACTGTATGCAAACGTAGATATGTCTAACACCCGATCATCATGGCATGCCTCATACTAAAGAACTTTCTTGGTGGTGCACACTAAGGGGGAACACAATCATTGATAATTTTAACATGGATCATCTTATTAGGCTATCGTTCAGTATCTAATACTAGCACACAATAATATATACAAACAATAGAATTGAATGTAAATGCGATGTGATATGGTCCTTCACGTCGTGATCTCCATCCCGCGTCACCGGATTCCGACGCTAGGGTTTCGGCGCCGTAGACACCGCATACTGGTATCTTTCTGGCGTGGTAGTCCTTCACCTCCGTGACTATCTACTATTTTGTAACATAAGGTAATCACTTTACCTTTGCCACAACCATATCACAAAGCAACTCCCCCTGTAAAACAAAGTTAGACACCTCTACTTTATCTTTGCATGTCTTACGTGGCTGAATGGGCTTTCGCACAAGAACCATTCTTACCTACGAACTTTCACCACAAAGTTGATCAAGTAGGTGTCTATACTATACCCCTTTTGGGGCCCTCCATTGAAAATGTCATACCAACTAATGCGAGAGAGACAGACACCCCCGAAGACACTTTATACGGTACAAGCCGTATGTCCAGCGTGGACCTGTCTCGCGAATGAACACATAAAGTCGGTTGGGGGCCGCTTCATCAAGCATTACTGCGGTATACACAAGTACACATGGGAGGATAACAACTAAAAGATAAACTCTCACATGCTACATCTTGTGTGTTCTGCCCGTACTAGCATTGCTATGCATAGATCTAGCTCTGATACCACTATAGGGGTTCGCGTATGAAAACAATAAATTTTTACCCTACACCCCTGAACCCCTGATGCTGCCAGGACCTATCTATTAGTAATGCAGTAACGGGAGGGGCTTTTCACGAACTTACGCTTGAAGACCGAAAAGTGTTGTCAACGCTCAGGAGAGCATGGTTGATGTAGACGAGCCGAAGCCGACCTCAAGGTCGTGATGAAGTCCTTGCGCTCCTGCGGCTCCAACGACTCCTAGTTCCTCAAGTGTGACACCTCGTGGGGAGTTACATGCATACGGTGCATGGCGATGACTCCCGCTTCCTTGATCTAGCAGCAGTTGCGGAAGTAGACTCCTGCATCCGAATCCCGCAGCAAGACGGTGCTTCGCGGTGAAGATGTATCTCGTTCGCGCAGTCCGAACTTGGGACCATGGTCACGGGACAGAGAGAGAGAGAGAGAGAATATCAATTGGAACTCTCCCCAAAAGTGAGGAAACCTTTTATTGAATATTGGTTGTGTCTTTTCTAGTCAAAATACCCCACTATGTATAAGGGGAGGGGAGGTACTACCTCCCTCAAAGTCTCGGGGTGGGACTAAAGGAGGGGGAGAGGGGGGCAGCCGCCGGCCGGCCCTGATGGGCCCCACGCAGGGGGGCTTGGCCCAGCCGGCCACCCCCTTGCCTCCTCTCTCATCTTGCCTTTCCCTCATGGGCCCTTCTCCCTCCGGAATTAGCCTATTAAGCCTTTTTACCTTTAATTGATTTCTCTTTTATTAAATAATTATGAATAAATGATTAAATCAATATTTAACATTCATTCACACATTATTCAATCTCCGTGGCTATGGAACACCTTCCATCTCCACTCCGGACATCCTCCAGACTTACTGAAACCCTTCCGGTTTTCTCTCTTCTCTTCTTTAGTGATTCTATCGATCCTGTAAACACTCTATAAGCATCATCAAGCCCTTAAGCGTGATACCCCATGGTTCGGGAACACTCCATACATGGTTGGGACACTCCTGGACCAATGATCGACAGAGGGACCTGGATGGCCATGTGACCCCCGTGCATTCCACGAAGATCTTTCGTTGTTTGAACCGGGACAGTCGTGTCTTATTCCTTTTGTCTCTCGATACTTGCATTGCCCAATATCTGATCAATGACATCATAATGTCGTGTTCAATATCGTTACTAAACAATGCTACTTGACTCATTTCGACAAGTGATATCCCTGTGATCAAATCACACGCTGCGCAGCTATTGGATATAACTTCTCCGAGTGGGCCCTCGAGTATCTTTCCATCACGCGGATGGACAAATCCCGCTCTTGACATATATTACCTCTACTATTCCTCTGAATAGCTGAACACACCTTTATGATCACTGTATTACCACGTGAAGTTTGATGCTATCTAAGCATTCTCGGGAGACAGTGATTGATATAGTCTCATAGTCTAAGGAGTAGTCTACGAGATCTATTCTAATCATCATAACTTGAACTTCGTGACATGATCGGGTCATGATGTTTAGGTTGGGTATTGATTAATCATCACATTCTCAGAATGAGTTGACTCCATTTCCAACTGGAATAAATGCCACATGATCAGGAAACCTTGATCATCTGTTGGCCAATTAACCAATGACTAGAGTTTTACCGAGAACCCCTGGTTGTTTATATATCACACGTGTATTGACGTTTCATTTCAATACAGTTATAGCATTATATAAAACTTAATCATAAACTTTATGAGATATAATAATAATCCTTATTATTATTTGTCTCTAGGGCATATTTCCAACATTTACTTGGGATTGATGGTGACATCACTATGAATATTATTAGTTCTCTTTCTTCTATGGATGAGACTACTAGGTTATTGCTATAAGAGGTTGCGGAGGCAATAGCAATTAAGGATGCATTGCCTACATATAATTTATCTTGCTCTAACAATTATATGCATACTTTATTTCTATCTTTATTCCCATCAGATGTTTTGCACAGCTACAGGTGAAACTGAACGCCCTAGGCCCTCTCTCTCCATCATCGACAACAACAAAAATACGCAAACTCTTGGTCTGGTAAAACACAAAAGGAATTCTAAAACTCTTGAAGGTCCATTAAAGTAACTTCACTATGCTTCCGCTTCCTGAGGATTCGATAAACCTAGGTCTACTAGGGAAAAAGAGCTAAACTACATCCGTAATCCGGATCGAAGGTATCGACCCTTTTTCTGGTGATGTTGCCGGGGAAGCAATAGGTACCCTGGTGAGGTTAGTAGGAACCTTGCTAGTTTTAATTCTTGTTTTTAATTTTTAGTTTGCTTTCAGTCTTTATTTGAAAAACCAAAAAAATAGTTAGTCTTTAAATTCTTGTTTTTACTATTATAAATCTTTGTTTAATAAATCCCAAAAACATAGGAAATATGCCCGAAAAGAAGCTTGGGGAATTTGCCACTCCCAATAATGATTATTTGCGTACTCCTATTACTCAGCCAGCAATTGCTACTGATGACTATGAAATTAAGCCCTATTATTTAACTTTGGTTCAACAGAATCAATTTGGAGGCTCTGCTATTGAGGACTGATGACCCACAAGTATAGGGGGTGTATCGCGATATTTTCGAGGAAGTGAAACCCAATTTATTGATTCGACACAAGGGAGCCAAATAATATTTATCAGCCTTAACAACTGAGTTGTCAATTCAGCTGCACTGGAAACAATCTTGCTCACAGCGGTTTATCGAGTAACAGTTTTGTAGTAGGAATAGTAAAATAGCAGTAGTAAAGCAAAGACAATAGTAACAAAAGCAGTAAATAGTGGGATTCGAGTGCGGTAGGCATATGGATGGATGGACGGGCGTTGCATGGACAAGACAATCCACATAGCATTCAGAACATAGGGCAATTGCAGATAAATAAGATAAAGCATCCAAGTACCTAATCAATTCTAGGCATGTGTTCCATATATAGTCATACGTGCTCGCAATGAGAACTTGCACAACATCTTTTGTCCTGCCAGCCCGTTTGCAGCGGGGCTTCTAGGGAACTACTGGCAATTAAGGTGCTCCTTTTAATAGAGCACCGGAGCAAAGCATTAACACTCTGTGAACACATGTGATCCTCACATCAAAGCCTTTCCCTTCCGGTTATCCCGATTCCTGTCACTTCGGGGCCATAGGTTCCGGACAACAACGTGTGTATACAACTTGCAGATAAGACCAAGAACAATACTATCATAGTGAATAAATAACAAGTTCATATCTGAAATCATGGCACTCGGGCCCTAGTGACAAGCATTAAGCACAACAAGTTGCAACAAAGTCATAAATCACTAATAAAAGATACTAGGCACCATGCCCTAACAATCTGATGCCATTACATGAACGATCTCATCCAATCCCTACCATCCCCATAGCCTACAGCAGGGGATTACTCACTCATAGATGGAGGAAACATGGATGGTCGATGGAGATGATGATGGAGATCGATGGAGACGGCTCTGGGGGCACTTACCCGTGAGTCTTGGAATAGAGACTTCTGTCCCGAATCTCCCCTTCGGTGGCGTGGTAGCAGCGGAACTTTTCATGGAAAAAGCGAACCCCAATTTTTTAGGTCAGAAGGCTTCTTATAGGCGAAGAGGAGACCGAGGGGTGCACAGGGCCACCACACCATGCCTGGCGTGGCCAGCCCAGCGCCTAGGGGTGGGGTGTCCAGCCCAGCTCTCCTTAATCTCTCGTATACGGCTCTGAGTCTTACGGAAAAATAGGCACTTTGGCTTTTGTCCCGTCCAATTCCGAGAATATTCATTTTCTGACTTTCCTGGAACCAAAAACAGCAGAAAACAGGCAGCTGGCACTGTGTCTCTTGTTAATAGGTTAGTCCAAGAAATCATATGAAAAGTACTCCAAAGTGTGGACAAAACACAAGAAAGTAGATAAAACCAAGCATGGAGCATCAAAAATTATAGATACATTTGCAATGTATCAGCATCCCCAAGCTTAACTCCTGCTCGTCCTCGAGTAGGTAAGTGATAAAAAGAAAGAATAATTTTTAAGGTGACATGCACCATCAAAGGCTTGACCAAAGTATTTGTAAACATTCAAAGCTGGGATCATAGCACTTCAATCATAACATGAAAGACAAAGTTCTAGCAATAGGACAAAGAAACTATGATGTAACATGAAAAGGCACAAACAAAAGATTCATGAATAACAATGCTTTGCAAGACGTTTGTTTGTTTCACATAAAGAAAACATAGCATAATAGTATTCACCTTGTCCCTCAATAGAGTAGCAAATATAAATGCATAGGACACCTTCAAAGTTCATAAGAGTGACTAGATACAATAGTTTAAAACAAGCAATATCAAAGTATGCATCAATCAACTAGTCTTGGGACAATGCACATAGAACTAAGAATGGCCACTATGCTCTCAAAGTAGGTGCATAAAGAGAGAAGATGGAGACTCAATATAATGGTGGAAGAAAGGCCTTTTGTAAAAGGAAGTAGGGATTCAAGTCTCATAAAGAGCTTCCAAAAATTATGGTACTTATAGCTTTCAACTCTCATTGCCCCTATCATAAGCATCTTGAAGTGATTAAGGTTAAAGTGACACAACTAAGAGGATATGCTTGACAAGTTATAAACCGAAATATCATGCCCCTTACTTACGAAGACCGATCCTCATGCTACTCAACTTCAGTCACGAGTAAGATCTTGTCATTGTAAGTACATGTGTATCATTAAGAACCGCAACGGGTACCCTTGCACATGATCTGAGCTTTCCCATAATCAAAATGACAAGGCAAGAAGACAATGAGCATCTCAGCGATCTTTTTATTTGCTATTTGCATAGGTTTTTATTAAAGATGCTTCATAGAGTGCTCATTATGGTGATGCTGCAAGTTTCCACCATGATTATGCATGGCTTAGGCTAGCGGCCCAGGCGTTTTTCTAACACACATACAAACTCCATGATCTTACAAGTTCCACTTTTATTTCACACCGTCGGGATCCATAAGCAAAAGAACATGATATCAACGGGGTACAAAGTACAAGTGCAATGTTGAAAGCGTTCCCCATGAAACATGGTTCTGCTAATTTCAACTTATAAAGCGCAAGCATATCATAACAAAGAAGGACCCAATGGTTCAAGTTTATTAGAGGCAAAAAGTAAAGTGTGCCATCAAGTTTGTGAGAGCTTTAATCACTAGTTTTCTCATAACAAGTGGAAGGTAAACAAAAGCATGAATATACTTGGAATAGCATAAGCTAGTAGGTAGGTATGGTAGACTCTTTGGAATAACTTGGTTTAGGGAGTTGGATGCATGAGTGGAACTCATACTTTGTTGTGGAGGCTAGCAAAAGACTGGGAGCGACAAACTAAGAGAGCAATAATGGCCATAATCATGCAGAGCGACAAAACATCATTGATCAAAGCATAAAGTGATACTACAGGTTGAAAACTAAAGGATCATAAAGGCTATGGTGACTTTGGATAGTCATAACATGGTGTGAGCATGCGCCAAGTCAACCCAAATAAAGCATCAAAGGAGAATACCACTATACTATGCTTTAATATGCTAAAACAACGCATGATTCATCCAAGGAACATTAAGCAATCTCAATTGTTTATAACAAGTCATGATAAAACAAAGAATACTAAGCATAAAGCCAAAACAATATCAAGCATGGCATGGCAAAGCATAGCCACAGTCAAAAACAAGCTCTTTTTACCACATAGGCATGAACTTTCCTACTCTTTTCCAAACCAAACCAAACTATTTGTAAACCAAATGTAAGAAAGAGGGGGTCCAACCAACTTATTCAGAAAACTAAGCAAACTAAGACCAAAACAAAAATGAAAAACAAGATGCTCCAAGAAAAACACAACTGTGCATGAAACAATAAAAATGAAGTGTTTGGAAGAAACCTGGGATTTTTATTGATGAAGAAGGGGATGCCTTGGGCATCCCCAAGCTTTGACGCTTGTACTTCTTGGATATTTCTTGGGGTGACACGTGTGGCATCCCCAAGCTTGAGCTTTAGTCCATCCTTCATCTCATTACTCATTCCTTCCATACACCTGAAAGTTTTCCTTCATACAAAACGTCACACAATCTCATTAGCAACATTAGTGCACTTAAGATAAATAAGTCTCAAGGTTCAGTTCTAACACCAAATAAACTTCCATTAGAACACTAGCTACTGTAGCACTTCCCTCAAAAAGCTCAATTCCTCAAAAGAACTCAAGAAGGAACCAACAAGAAGCAAATGCAGAAAATGGCAGAAATCTGTCAAAACAGACCAGAAGGTAAAGACGAATTTTTTCGAAGACCTTATGTTGCTCAAATAAAAAAGTGTTGAACTAACTAAAGTTAGATAACAACCTGGGGCAGAAGCACCAAAATTTACAGCTCAATCCGACATACAGAGATCTCTCAGGAATTTTTACGGTGAAGCACAAAAATCTGTTTCGGGACAGCAACTTTCCCAATCATTACTTCACTCTCATTAGAGGTTACTCTTGGCACAAAAAGCAAATAAAAAGGATAAGGAGCGATTATTACCGAAGTAATAACTTCCAAGACTCAACTAAAACTCTTGGGTTATCTCCCAACAAGTACTTTTCTTTAACGCCTTTAAGTTAGGCAAAAGCAAAAACTAAAAATCGATAAAATGGAAGTAAGCGGAGATAATCATGGTGGAAACATTGTTTTGTTCAATGAAATCCTTTTGTTAACAAGGTTGATAAGGTCTTGTTACCAAAAAAAATTCATATGATACAAAACTTTGTATTCCACTAATGATTATGTTACCTTAACCTTGATAGCAATGGTCCCAATCATAATAGTTTTAAATTTTTCTCTTGGTAGGGGACAATATATTTCTCCAACTTGAATGCCCTCAACATATTCAATTGTATTCAAACCATAAGTCCTTTCAATCTTCTTGGGGAAATAGACAGTGTGTTCCTTGTCATTAACATTGAAGGTCACCTTCCCTTGATTACAACTGATAACAGCTCTGCGATATTTAAGAAAAGGTCTCCCAAGAATAATAGACATATTACCATCTTCAGGCATAATAGTTTGAGAGGATGCTCTCATAAGAAATATGAGTTGAAGTAAAAGAGAGCATCAAGAAGCAAATTCAAAACAAATTTAAGTCTAACCCACTTCCTATGCATAGGAATCGTGTATGCAAATAAATTCGCAAGGAACAAAGCGGCAGGCATAGGAAGATAAAACAAGAGTAACTTCAAAACTTTCAGCACATAGAGAGGTGTTTCAATACCATGAAAACTTCTACAACCATATTTTCCTCTCTCATAATAATTTTCAGTAGCCTCATGAATAAACTCAACAATATAACTATCACCTAAAGCATGCTCTTCATGATCTACAAGCACTAGAGCTTTATCATAAACATCTTCAAAAGAGACCTTGGGAACATAACATTCATCCTCCTTTAGTAAGCATGGAGGACAATCAAATAATGTAAGGGATAAATAGTTACTCTCATTAGAAGGTAGGCATGGGTAGCTAATCCATTCTTCCTCCTTTTGTTCATCACTCTCCTCCTCTTTTTCATCTAATGAGATTTCAGGTTCATCAATTTCTTCTTCCATAGGGTCCTGCAAGGCATTAGTCTCTTCCATTTGTGGAAAGCATCTATTAAAATATTCAAGGATATGGCTATTTTCATCCTTGTAATTATCAAAGCAAAATTTAAGTATACCATAAACCTCATACTTATAAGGTGAATCATCAATATTTTCAAGCAAACTAGCAAGTTCAAAAGCACCCTTCCAAGCAATAAATTCTTCAATTTGTTCCGCATCATAAAAGTCATAAATTCCTTTAGCATAGGAAGATAAGGTATCATTATCACTATACTCACATTGAAAAGGGAGGTGTTTATACCTCTTTCTGCAACAAGACTCATCACAGCAATAAGTAACATTATAAGTAGAGCACACGTTTCTAGCAATGGTATACAATCTATCAATTTGTTCTCATAAGTGTTTCCCTTTTTGTGACAAGCGGTGTTCCTTATAATAATATTTTTGATCTTCCGTGAACCCACCTTGCCAATAAGCTTTAGTTTCAAAGAAACCAACCATTGACAACAAGCATGACAAAGCAAGACAATAACAGACCAAAAAAAATAACAACTAGAGTAGGAACTACTTTTTTGTATTTTTGATAAAGAAACAAGCAAACAAGGAGAAAAATAAACTTAGCTTAAACAATAGTGAATCCAAGTGGACTTGATAAATAAAGCTATGCTCCCCGGCAACGGCACCAGAAAATAGTCTTGATGACCCACAAGTATAGGGGGTGTATCATAGTATTTTCGAGGGAAGTGAAACCCAATTTATTGATTTGACACAAGGGGAGCCAAAGAATATTTATCAGCCTTAACAACTGAGTTGTCAATTCAGCTGCACCTGGAAACAATCTTGCTCACAGCAGTTTATCAGTAGCAACAGTTTTGTAGTAGGAATAGTAAAGTAACAGCAGTAGTAAAGCAAAGACAATAGTAACAAAAGCAGTAAACAGTGGGATTCGAGTGCGGTAGGCATATGGATGGATGGACGGGCGTTGCATGGACAAGACAATCCACATAGCAATCAGAACATAGGGCAATTGCAGATAAATAAGATAGAGCATCCAATACTAGACAATCCTAGGCATGTGTTCCATATATAGTCATACGTGCTCGCAATGAGAACTTGCACAACATCTTTTGTCCTGCCAGCCCGTTTGCAGTGGGGCCTCTAGGGAACTACTGGCAATTAAGGTGCACCTTTTAATAGAGCACCGGAGCAAAGCATTAACACTCTATGAACACATGTGATCCTCACATCAAAGCCTTTCCCTTCCGATTATCCCGATTTCTGTCACTTCGGGGCCATAGGTTCCGGACAACGACGTGTGTATACAACTTGCAGATAAGACCAAGAACAATACTATCATAATGAATCAATAACAAGTTCAGATCTGAAATCATGGCACTCGGGCCCTAGTGACAAGCATTAAGCACAACAAGTTGCAACAAAGTCATAAAGCACTAATAAAAGATACTAGGCACCATGCCCTAACAATCTGATGCCATTACATGAACGATCTCATCCAATCCCTACCATCCCCATAGCCTACAGCGGGGGATTACTCACTCATAGATGGAGGAAACATGGATGGTCGATGGAGATGATGATGGAGATCGATGGAGACGGCTCTGGGGGCACTTCCCCGTCCCGGCAGGGTGCTGGAACAAAGACTTTATGTCCCCCGAATCTCCCCTTCGGTGGCGGCGGCGCAGCGAAACTTTTCATGGAAAAACGTCGAACCCCCCGAAGTTTTTAGGTTAGAAGGCTTCTTATAGGCGAAGAGGGAGACTGAGGGGGTGCCTAGGGCCACCACACCATGCCCTGGCGTGTCCAGGCCCAGCGCCTAGGGGTGGTGTGGCCAGCCCCTGGCTCTCCTCCGTCTCATATTCTGGCTCCTGGAGTCTTCTGGAAAAGTAGGCACTTTGGATTTTGTCCCGTCCAATTCCGAGAATATTCATTTTCTGACTTTCCTGGAACCAAAAACAGCAGAAAACAGGCAGCTGGCACTGTGGCTCTTGTTAATAGGTTAGAAATCATATGAAAAGTACTCCAAAGTGTGGACAAAACACAAGAAAGTATATAAAACCAAGCATGGAGCATCAAAAATTATAGATACATTTGCAATGTATCAAGGACGCAGGTATGCACTTGAATACTTTCACTAAAATATGTGATATGATGCGCATAAAATATGTTGACCCCGATGTGGTCAAATTGCGTTTATTTCTTTTCTCTCTTAGAGGAAGAGCAAAAGAATGGTTGCTAGCTTTGCCTAAAAATACTATTACATCATGGGTGGGATCTACTTCTTTATTTATGACTAACTATTTCCCACCTGCAAAGACTATGCAACTAAGATCTAATATTAATGGTTTTAGACAGGAAGAGTGTGAGCCACTAGCGCTTGTATGGGAGAGGATGAAAGAATGCTTAAGAAACTGTCCTAGCCATGGGATGGAAGATTGGTTAATCCTCCATTTATTTTATAATGCTCTTAATCCTGTGTCTAAGTCTATGCTTGATACTACAGCTGGAGGAACATTCATGGGTAAACATATTACCGAAGCAAAGTAGCTGCTAGACAATATGCAAGACAACCATGCCTAATGGCATGTGGAAAGATCAAACATGAAGAAGGTTAACTCTGTTCCACCACAAGAAAATGAAGAACTCAATGCTAAGTTAGATGAGATCATATTAGCCGTAAAAGGTAAGGAACCCAGGTAAGAGCTATCCCTGAAATAATATTGAAGAAATAGAATTCATAGTTCATAATAATTATAACCCTCCTTGGAAGAAAAATTCTAATTCTAATTTTCAGAAACACTATTCTAATCATGCAGGTAACTCTAATAATAATATGGGAACTAGTAATGGTAGTCTCCAAGAAACACTTAAGTCTTTTATAGACTCACAAAATGAACAAAATAATATTCTTGTTAAAATAACGGAGAACCATGATTCTATGCTTGGTAAATTATCTAACCAAGTTGTAAGTTTGAGGAATGATTTGCAGGCCCTCCAAGAAAGGACGAGGATTGTTGAGGCACATCTAGGTAAGATAGCCGAGAGTTAAACTCTCATTCTAGCTAAATTTGTAGGTAAAGCTGAGCCCAATCCTGTTGAAGAACTCAAAATGATGAGGATCCAAAGAGAGGAGCTTGAAGAGCTTGATTATAGTAATGCCCCTTCATCAAGCTCCACCGTTGAATATCTCATAAAAAGGATCAACGTTAAGATTCCGGTAAGTGAAGGTAACGATGAAGACATGTATCAACACTTTGTTGATCAGGTAGCGATAAAGGTACGCGAGCTTGAAGAGGAACACAAGAAAATCGTTGAAAAATTACCTGTTAAACTAGATGATATATTTGACCCTACGATTAAGATTAAAATTGGGACAAATGAAATAGATGCACTCTGTGATCTAGGTGCAAGCGTTTCAACAATCCCAAAGAGTCTTTTTAACAAGTTAAATCTTGGCTCTTTTGAAATCACCGAACTAAAAATACATCTTGCAAATTCTACCTATAAACAAGCTATAGGAATTAAGGAGAACACTTTAGTTTACATTAAAGGTTTTCCTGCTCTAATTGACTTCGTTATTGTTGACATGCCTGAAGATGCTACTGCTCCTATTATACTAGGTCGTCCTTTCTTAAGAACTATAAAGGCTTTAATTAATCTCCATGAAGGGAACGTGAAGCTTCAATTTCCTTTGCGGGAGCCTTTTGTTATCCATTTCCCTAGGAAAAAGAAAGCCAAACATGATGAGAAGGAGGCCATCACTTTGAAGGCCAACTACTTTGGAGTGGGTGTTCCACTCATCTGGCCTAAGTGAGCAACATCAAGGTCAAGCTATTGACCATGAAAGAGCGCTCCATGGGAGGCAACTCATGCGAAATAAAGGTTTGAGTTAAGTTTTAAGTCTTAGTTTAAGTTTATGTTTAATAAAGAGTGCTAGAAAACTCTAGTTGAGGAGAAGAAGTTTGGTAGTACTAAAAATCCTGTTATATACATACTATTGTTGGTCGATAATTTTAACTATCAACTTTCTGTCAAAAACAAGGTATTTTGCTAAGTTTCAGTATAAGAAGCAATTCACGAAGAAACAGAATTTTTTGATAGGTACGAGAGTTTAACGACCAACTATCTGACGAATAAAAATTCGCCATATAGTTCGACATTATAGAAATTTGGGCCATCGATAATTTTTCTTTCAAAAGTACTGACTATTTAACGACCAACTATACGGCGGGAATACAAAATTCTGGCCGTATAGCTCCAGCCGTATAGATATCGATGCTTCCGTACAAAAAAAATTCTAGGTATAGCCGGTTTGATGAACAACTATACGGCAAGAACAAATTGTTCTAGTCGTATAGTTCCGATCGTATAGCTGCGCCGACAGGTGGAAACCCTAAAATTTGGACAGCCGGCCAACTATATGGCGGGAACACAATGTTCCGGCCGTATAGTTGCGTTTGACCACAAAATCACACGGGAAGGTACTGTAGGGGTTCGTAGCATGGAAAACAAAAATTTTCTATCGCATACAAACAAACAAGCCAAGATCTATCTACTAGATTGTAGCAACGAGTCGATGGAATAACTCACCCTCGAAGATTCCAAAGTGTTTAACGAGAGCAGATTCTCGTGGGTGATGTAGTCGTACTCTTTCGATCTCAAGATCGCGTGAGCGATCCTTCGGCGCCAGCGTTCCATGGCGCTCCCATGATCGGTCACTGCGTTCGATTTCGACGAAGACCTTCCTCTCCTTGTTCCGGCGGCGGAGGTTGTAGCACTCTCCTCGTGATTCCGGCTGACCTGGCGTGTGGTCGGAGGTAGAGGAGATCCTGAGGGCCGCCTTAAGCCGGTGCAGTATGGTGGAGCTTATGAGAGAGGCTATTAGTGGTCTAGTAATTAGACACACCAATTAGAGGGCTCTAAACCAATTAGAAGGCTCTAAACCGAAACAGCTCTAAACCGGGGTCTAGGTCTAGTTTCTAGTTTAGAGGATAGGAACTTGTGTGTCTCTAGAGGGGAGGCCCTGCCCCTCCCTTTATAGGTGGGAGGGCTGGCGCGAGGGAGGAGGAGTCCCTCCCCAACTCGCCTAGGGCTGGCCGCCCGGCTTGGGAGGAGGACTCCTCCCCAAGTCGGTTTCAACTTCTCCTCTTTCCGAAACTGGCGGTTTGAAAGCTGGCAGTTTGACTTTCCAATTAGGAATTAAATAAACCCTTTATTTTGGACAGCGAGAACACTTAGTACATGATGCAATCATTCCATCTTGCAATGACACATTCATGTACCCTTCCCCCGGAGTCTTGGGACATTCCGGGACCTTCTAGAATGTTCCGATGAAAACACGGAACCATTCCCCAACTCGAAATGGGACTTTCCTTATATGAATCTTATTCTCCGGACCATTCGGATCACTTCGTGATATCCGGATCACATCCGAGACTCCGAAAAACATTCGTTCTCTTTCACAAAATACAAAAACTACTAAAACAACTTCGAATCATAAAGTGTGACTCCCTACGGTTCGTGAATTATGCGGACATGATCGAGACACTTCTCGAACAATAACCAATAGAGGAATCTGGAAATTCATATGGCTCCCACATATTTCTACGATTACTTTGCGATCGAATGAACCACTTACATACGATACCAATTTCCCTTTGTCTCACGATATGTTACTTATCCGAGGTCATGATCGTCGGTATCTACGCATACCTAGTTCAACCTCGTTCTTGATAAGTACTCTTTTCTCGTTCCGTGATATGTGATCCCTTGTGACCAAGTCACATGCTTGCAAGCTAATTGGATGACATTTCACCGAGAGGGCCAGAGAATATCTATCCGTCATGTGGATGGACAAATCCACTCTTGATCCATGTGTTTCAACCAATACTTTCCGAACACCCAATGCCACTTTTATAGCCACCACATTACGGTGTGGTGTTTGATGACATCAAAGCATCCATCCAGTAAAGGCAATATGCATGATCTCATGGTCGAAGGAATTAGGTTACTATGTATCGAAGCATATAGCAATTGAACTATTGAAATGACTTGATCTTTATGCTACGCTTGTCTATAGGAGTATGTCCACCATATCATTCTCCTAACGATATGATCTTGTTGTTGATAACATCTCAATGTTCATGACAAAGAAACCACATCATCAATCAACCAACAAGCTAGTGAAGTATAGAGGCCATACTAGGGACTTCAAATTAAGTTTACAAATCACACAAGTATTAATGGTTTCCTTGTTAATACTATTATAGCATGAATGTAAACATTTATCATAAACACAAAGATATATAATAATAACCACATTTATTATTACCTCTAGGGCATATCTCCAACAGTCTCCCACTTGCACTAGAGTCATCTAATCTAGATTACATGGTAATATACCGAACACCCATGGCAGTTTGGTGTTGGTCATGTTTTGCCCTTGGGAGAGGTTTAGTCAACGGATCCGCCATTCAGATCTGTGTACTTTGCAAATCTTTATATCCCCATCCCGGATATGTTCTCGAATAGCGTGAAAGCAGCTTGATATGCTTCAGCTTCTTGTGTGACCTTGGTTCTTGCGCATTGGCTATGGCGCCCATGTTATCACAGTAGATAGACATTGGGTCCAGCGCACTAGGAACCACACCCAGCTCTGTAATGAACTCTTTCATCCATATCGCTTCTTGTGAAGCCTCCAAAGCAGCCATGTATTCCGATTCAGTTGAAGATCTCGCCACAACGCTTTGCTTTGCACTCCTCCAGCTAACTGCTGCACCATTCAAAATAAATATTATCCAGTTGTGATTTAGAATCATCCGGATCGGTGTTCTAACTAGCATCGGTGTAACCATTAACAACGAGCTGTTCATCACCTCCATAAGAAAGAACCATATCCTTAGTTCTTCTCAAGTACTTAAGGATGTTTTGATCATTGTCCAATGATCCACTCCTGGATCACTTTGATATCTGCTAGTTAGACTAACAGCATATGCGATGTCGGGTTTTGAGTTTTACTCAAGGTCATATTGGGCAACATGGGCAAGAACCCTTTCTTGCTATCTTCCATTCCAAACCTCTTTAGAACTTTGTCCAAATATGTACTTTGTGACAATGATATTTGGCGTTTCGATCTATCTCTATAAATCTTTATGCCTAATATGTAAGCTTCGCCAAGATCCGTCATTGAAAAACTATTATTCAAATACTCTGTGACACTATTAAGAAGGTCTACATCATTCCCAATCAACAATATGTCATCCACCTACAGTATTAAGAATGCTACAGAGCTCCCACTCACTTTCTTGTAAATACAAGCTTCTCCATAAGTTTGTATAAAACCAAAACTTTGATTACCTTATCAAAGCGTTGATTCCAACCGGGATGCTTGCTTCAATCCATAGATGGACCGTTGAAGTTTGCATACCTTGTTAGCATCTTTAGGATCGACAAAACCTTTGGGTTGCATCATATACAACTCTTCATCAATGTCTCCATTGAGGAATGCTGTTTTGACATCCATCGCCATATCTCATAATCATAATATGCAGCGATTGCTAACATAATCCTCACAGACTTTAAGCTTCGCTACGGTGAGAAAGTCTCATCGTAGTCAACTCCTTGAATTTGTCGAAACCCTTTTGCGACAAGTCGAGCTTTATAGACGATAACATTACCATCAGCATCTGTTTTCTTCTTGAAAATCCATTTGTTCTCGACCTTCCGCCATCCGGTAAGTCCACCAAAGTCCATACTTGGTTTTCGTACATGGATCCAATCTCGGATTTCATGGCTTCTTGCCATTTATTGGAATCTGGGCTCATCATTGCTTCCTCATATGTCTCGGGGTCATCGGTGTTGTCCACCAACATGACATTCATAACGGAATCATACCAACTGGAGTGGTACGATTTCTCGTTGACCTCGAGGCTCAGAGCAACTTCAACAAGTTTCATGATCACCATCATTAGCTTCCTCTCTTATTGGTGCAGGCACCACAGGAACTTCTTCCGGTGCTGCGCTACTCAGAAAAGTTCGAGAGAAGGTTCGACAACCTCGTCGAGTTCTACTTTCCTTCCAGTCACTTCTTTCGAGAGAAATTCCTTATCTAGAAAGGATCCATTCTTGGCAACAAAGATTTTGCCTTCGGATATATGATAGAAGGTATACCCAATAGTTTCCTTGGGTATCCTATGAAGACGCATTTTTCGCTTTGGGTTCAAGCTTGTCGGCTGTAACTTTTTACATAGGCTTCAGATCCCCAAACTTTAAGGAACGACAATTTAGGTTTCTTCCCAAACCATAATTCATACGGTGTCGTTTCAGCGGTTTAGGCGGTACCCTATTTAAAGTGAATGCGGCTGTTTCTAATGCATAACCCCAAAATGATAGTGGCAAATCTGTAAGTGACATCATAGAACGAACCATATCTAAGAGAGTTCGATTCTGACGTTCAGACACACCATTACTGTGGTGTTCCGGCGGTGTCAAGCTGAAAGTATTCCACATTTCTTCAAATGCTCGCCAAACTTCGTAACTTAGATATTCACCTCCACGATCGTAACGTAGAAATTTAATCTTCTTGTTACGTTGATTCTCTACCTCACTTTGAAACTCCTTAAACTTCTCGAAAGTTTGGACTTATGTTTCATGAAATAGATATACCCATATCTACTCAAGTCATCCGTGAAGGTAAGAACATAACGATAACCATCACATGATGCTACACTCATTGGACCACACACATCGGTATGTATGATTTCCAATAAGTCAGAGCTCGCTCCATCATACCGAAAATGGAGTCTTAGTCATTTTACCCATCGACATGCTTCGCATCTTTCAAGTGATTCAAAATCAAGTGATTCAAGAAGTCCATCGGAATGGAGTTTCTTCATACGCTTCACTCCAATGTGACCAAGGCAGCGATGCCACATATAGGTCAAATTATCGCTGATTTCAAGCGTTTAGCCTCAATGTTATTAATATGTGTATTTCTACTATCGAGATTCAATATGAATAGACCATCTATCAAAGGTGCATGTGCATAAAACACATTACTCATATAAATCGAACAACCATTATTCTCGGATTTAAACAAGTAAGCGTCTACTAATAAACAAGATCCCGATATAATGTTCATGCTCAACGCAGCACCAAATAACAATTATTTAAGTATAAAACTAATCCCGATGGTAGATGAAGAGGTAGTGTCGACGCGATCACATCAACCTTTGATCCGTTTCCCACGCATCGTCACCTCGTTCTTTACTAGCTTCCGTTTATTCGTAGCTCTGTTTGAGTTACAAATATGAGCAACCGAACCGATATCAAATACCCGTGCACTACTACGAATACTAGTGAGATACACATCAATAACATGTATATCAGATATACCTTTCTTCTTGATGTTGCCGTTCTTCAAATCTGCCAAGTACTTTGGGCAATTCCGCTTCAATGACCTTCTCCCTTGCGTAAAAGCACTCGGTTCAGGCTTGGGTCCAGCCTTGGTCCTCTTTCGGTATGGTAACTTTCTTACCACCCTTCTTGAAGTGTCCCTTACGCTTAGACTTGCCTTTCTTGAATTTGGTGGTCTTATTGACCATCAACACTTGGTGCTCTTTCTTGATCTCCACTGCAGATTTTAACATAGCAAATAGTTCGGCAACTCTTTGTTCATGTTACGCATGTTGTAGTTCATCACAAAGTTCTTGTAACTTGGTGGTAGTGATTGGAGGATGCGGTAAACCCCCAAAGTATTAGGAATCACTATACCCAAACTTTGAAGTTTATTTGCGTGCCCAGACATCTTAAGCACATGCTCACCGGAGCTACCCTCTTCCATCTTGCAGTTAAAGAACTTTTCAGAAGCTTCATAACTTTCAATTGCCGCATGAGTCTCAAAGATTAATTTGAGATCCTCGACAATATCATATGGGTCTGACTCTTCAAACCTTTTATGAAGCTCCGATTCTAAACCATACAAGATAGCACACTGAACTATGGAGTACTGATTCTTAGAAGCGAGGTAAACATTCTTTACTTCATCGGTAGCATCACCTGCAATTGGGTCACCTAGCGGTGCATCCAGCACATAGGTCAAATTACCGGTGTGAGGACAATCCTCAAATTGCGGAACCAATCCGAAGTTGCTTCCATTGTTTTCAACTTTTCTTTCTCTAGGAGCATTAAAATTGATGGTAGGGGCTGCCATTGATCTACAACATATTTGCAATAGTTTAGACTAGGTTTATGACAAATTGAGTTCAAATTAATTAATGAAATTAAACTAGGTGAACTCCCACTCAAAACAACATCCTCACATTGTTTTAGTGATCACAGACCAAATCCACTACATCAACACCGATCATCACGAGAGTTGATATAGTTTCAATGGCGAACAATCATCATGTTCATCATATCTACTATATGATTCATGCTTTGCCTTTCGGCGATCCGTGTTCTGAGGCCATGCGTACATGCTAGGCTCGTCAAGACAAACCTTAGCTTCCGCATAAGCAAATCTGGCTTGCTTACGTTGTAGTCACCAGCGGAATCAAAGACACCCGATCATCACGTGGTGCTTCAGCGCAAGCTTTGGCAACGGTGCATACTAAGGGTGAACACTTTAGAACTTGAAATTTATGTGCATGAGGGATCATCTTATAATGCTACCGCTGCCTACTAAGCAATACAAGATGCATAAAGGATTAACATCACATGCAATTCATAATATGTGATATGATATGGCCTTTCTTCTTTGTGCTTCCGATCTCCATCTTCAAGCACGAACATGATCTCCATCATCATCGGCATAGCATCAAGGTCAATGACGCTTCTTCATGGTTGTCGTCCACCAGCTTCAACTATTACAACTATTTTGAATAGACACGCAGGTCTTAACAGAAATTAAAGACAACCATATGGCTCTGCGGTTGCCAACTTACAATAAGGAACATTGCATACATCAAATATAATCACAATCATGGCCATATCACATCACGTAACACACCATCAAAACAAAGTTAGACGCTTCTACTTTCTTTGCATATTTTACGTGGTTTGGGGCTTTCCATAAGTGTCGTTCTAACTTACGAACAAGAACCACAACATTGATACTAGCATTGTTGATTACCCGTTGTAAATTGGATCTTAACTATGCTAGGAGAAACAGGCACCATAAAGCCACTTATGCAATACAAGTTGCATGTTGCGTGGAGCAAGTCTCATGAACGATGTCATGTAAGGTTAGCCCGGGCCGCTTCATCCCAACATACCGCAAGATGCAAAGTACACAAAAAGCAATCTACAATAAAAGCATCAACGCCCACAATGACCATTGTGTTCTACTCGTGCAACAGATCTACATATAGACACGGCTCGATACCCTTTGTAGGGGTTCGTAGCATGGAAAACAAAAATTTTCTATCGCATACAAACAAACAAGCCAAGATCTATCTACTAGATTGTAGCAAGTCGATGGAATAACTCACCCTCGAAGATTCCAAAGTGTTTAACGAGAGCAGATTCTCGTGGGTGATGTAGTCGTACTCTTTCCGATCTCAAGATCGCGTGAGACGATCCTTCCGCAGCGTTCCAAGGCGCTCCTTGATCGGTCACACGCTCGGTACTTTTCGACGAAGACCTTCCTCTCCTTGTTCCAAAGAAAATGGGAGGTTGTAGCACTCTCCTCGTGATTCCGGCAAAGACAACGGCGTGGTACCGGAGGTAGGGGAGATCCTGCAGGCTTCGCCTTGGCGGTGCGAGTATGGTGGAGCTTATGAGAGAGGCTATTAGTGGTCTAGTAATTAGACACACCAATTAGAGGGCTCTAAACCATTAGAAGGCTCTAAACCGAAACAGCTCTAAACCGGGTCTAGGTCTAGTTTCTAGTTTAGAGGATAGGAACTTGTGTGTCTCTAGAGGGAGGCCCTGCCTCCCTTTATAGGTGGGAGGGCTGGCGCCAGGGAGGGAGGAGTCCCTCCCAACTCGGCCTAGGGCTGGCCGCGGCTTGGGGAGGAGGACTCCTCCCAAGTCGGTTTCCAACTTCTCCTTCTTCCTAAAATCGGCGGTTTGACCAAAATCGGCAGCTTGACTTTTCCAATTTAGGAATTAAATAAACCCTTTATTTTGGACAGCGAGAACACTTAGTACATGATGCAATCATTCCATCTTGCAATGACACATTCATGTACCCTTCCCCGGAGTGCCGGACATTCAGACCTTCTAGAATGTTCCGATGAAAACACCTAACCATTCCCCAACTCGAAATGGGACTTTCCTTATATGAATCTTATTCTCCGACCATTCCGGATCACTTCGTGATATCCCGGATCCCATCCGAGACTCAACAACATTCGGTCTCTTTCTCATAATACCATAACTACTCAAACAACGTCGAATCCTTATGTGTCTCCCTACGGTTCGTGAATTATGCGACATGATCGAGACACTTCTCAACAATAACCAATAGAGGAATCTGGAAATTCATATGGCTCCCACATATTTCTACGATTACTTTATGATCGAATGAACCACTTACATACGATACCAATTTCCCTTTGTCTCACGATATGTTACTTATCCGAGGTCATGATCGTCAGATCTCCGCATACCTAGTTCAACCTCACATCGATAAGTACTCTTTTCTCGCTCCTGATATGTGATCCCTTGTGACCAAGTCACATGCTTGCAAGCTAATTGGATGACATTTCACCGAGAGGGCCCAGAGAATATCTATCCGTCATGTGGATGGACAAATCCCACTCTTGATCCATGTGTTTCAACCAATACTTTCCGAACACCCAATGCCACTTTTATAGCCACCCTGTTACGGTGTGGTGTTTGATGACATCAAAGCATCCATCCAGTAAAGGCAATATGCATGATCTCATGGTCGAAGGAATTAGGTTACTATGTATCAGAAAGCATATAGCAATTGAACTATTGAAATGACTTGATCTTTATGCTACGCTTGTCTATAGGAGTATGTCCACCATATCATTCTCCTAACGATATGATCTTGTTGTTGATAACATCTCAATGTTCATGACAAAGAAACCACATCATCAATCAACCAACAAGCTAGTGAAGTATAGAGGCCATACTAGGGACTTCAAATTAAGTTTACAAATCACACAAGTATTAATGGTTTCCTTGTTAATACTATTATAGCATGAATGTAAACATTTATCATAAACACAAAGATATATAATAATAACCACATTTATTATTACCTCTAGGGCATATCTCCAACAGGTACCTCCAACTCCAAAACTTCAATCTTTTTTTCTCTTCTACCTCCAAACTCTCTCAAAACCTCAAAAGATCTTCACGTCTACTCAATTTCGTTCGATTTCCTTGGACACAAGTGATCTACGGTATCTTTCTCCTCCAATCCTCCAATTACTTTTTGTAAATTCATTTATGATCTATTGTCATTATCAATCTAGGGTGATACCTACTATGAACTAATTTCCATGATTCTCTTGCCTAGACTATTATTTAGAGAGGATTCTTTAGTGTGCTATGATGAGGAATATGTTATACTTATTATTGTTGGATCGAAAAGTATTATTTTTGTCTTCCTTTATTGTTTTAGATGATGAATACAAGGAGCCAAACTCGTGTGCGTGCTCGTGCCGCCGCTAGCGCTTCTCAAGCTGTCACTCAAGAACGCATGGGGATACGGTCCAGGAATGAGCTCCAACGCAATCTCTTCAACAAGATCAAGAACCGCGAAGTGAAGGAAACAAAGTGGGATTGCCCCATTATATTGAACGAACTCGGTATTTCTGATGACTTCAATTTAATTTGCAATAGAGCTGTTCTGCAAAATTTTGTGTACAATGATGTGCCTACTTATCGCCGGTTAACCATTGAATTCCTAAGTTTGTTGCAAAGCATTGTTAAACTATGGCAAGGATAGGACACAAATTCTTTCCGACTTATGAACAACAACTACACTTTAACACTAGATGACTGGTGTGCATGTTTTAATTTCCCAAACAATGATGTTAATGCCTTACGCGCATCCTTTACTGGCTTAAATCCTTCCCCTGAACAATATTATAATGGAATGAGTTTCACTATGAGAGTAAGCAAGGGGAAGAATATTCAACATCCTGCAATTCGCTATTTGTTCTATGTTATTGCTAACACCTTGCAGGAACGTAATGAGTTCACAAGACTCAATGAGGAGTTCATCTTAGTCCTTGTAGAGGCTTCTTACATCAACTGCAACTTGTCACTCAACTTGGGCGCAAACCTTGTGCGTTACCTGGAGCACCAATCCTCCCAAAGCCAAGGACCAATCACAGGTGGAGGCGTCATCACCGTGCTCGCCACTTCCCTAGGCATCGACCTAGGTGAGTTGCAACCTGTGCTAGGTGAGCGACGTGTTGGTTTCTCTACTTTAAAGGCTTGTGGAATGCTCACTAGGAGAGGTGGTGTTTATTAT
Organism: Avena insularis; assembly: GCA_023614405.1. Lineage (NCBI taxonomy): Eukaryota > Viridiplantae > Streptophyta > Magnoliopsida > Poales > Poaceae > Avena > Avena insularis. The sequence continues at coordinate 254,260,821 of CM042690.1, read as the reverse complement.
CTTCATATTGCTGGAGCTGGGTGTATCTACCCTGCTCCTATGCCTAATGGTATTTTCTCTATCGAGGAGGGACGTTTGCTATATGACTTGCAGGTTGAGCAACACCAACCCGGGGAGGAGATTCCGGATGAGGATGAGGACAAGAAGAGTAGCAAGAAGTTCCTTATCAAGAGGAGAAGCCATCAACCCGGTTCACTACATACCAAGATTTCGAAGAACTTGGAGGGACTGTGGAGAGGATGCATAGCCTCTCTCTAAACCTCCGAGAATCCACTAGTAATTTATCAACTCAATTTTCAAACTGGAGTTCCGACTTTTTCCCGCCACCACAATGATTTGAAGGGCTTGCAAAAGCCTAAGCTTGGGGAAGTTTCCTCATGTATCTTTATTTGGCATTCATTTGCTTTTATTTATTTCGAGGTCGTGTTTTTAATTCGAGTTTATAAGCACTCGTGTTGGTTTTCCCAACACTTTATTTTTAGTTATCTCTATTTGCTTTTGAGATTTTCTAGCCGAGCTTTGCCGCCAATTTTCTTTTCTTTAAATTCCCTCTCTTAAAAACAACAAAAAGATTACTCCATTTTTCTTTATTTTCCCTCTTTCTTTTCTTTCCGCCTCGAGGTTCTCATGTATTTGCAGGAGAGTGATCAACTTCGAGTTTCCAAGAAACAAATAAAAAAGGAAGAGAGAAGTGGAACCAAACATGAGAGGTATGCCTTATGACTCCCCACTTTTGAAGTTTGAGAAACCCATGCTAGTTAGTAGTAAATGGTGAGATATTATATTGGTGGAGTGAGTCTTTTTATTGTAGTAAGATTTTCGTTTGCATGGGTATTTAGTTGGGTACGTTTTGTTCTAGCTCTTGTAATTAACCAAGTATTGCCTAAAAATTGCTAAACAATTGTAATAAGAAAAAGTCTCACAATTGAAGGCTTGGGTGTTGTAGTGTTTAGTCTTGAAGACTTATTTCTAGAGACACTCAACACCACTAAAAATGTTGATTGACTTAATAGCTCTCTTTAAAAGGATTTGTTCGATTGAATTAATGTTTAGCGGTTTTTGTGAGCATGCCAAAGTTTGACTTGTTAATCATAAGAATGATATTGCTTTACGCGTGTCAAACTTCATGGGATACCAACAACTCCGCTAGCCTACGAACGATCTTCATGGAGGAAACTCCTAGATTTCGGCTATGAGTTGATTAAACACATGTAGCAGCAATGCTATAGTGGGTAAGATTCTTGGCACTCTCTGGTAGCTGTGTTCATGATGGAATCACCTCACAGCTATTATGAGTAATCATTATGCAAAAGGAACAAAAACCTTAGTGATGCCACGAGTGTCCATCATAGCTCGATGAACTTAATCAATTTTTTTGGCATGCTCTCAATTACTCGAGAACTGAAATTCTTGAAGGACAATGAATAGAAAAATAGTGCTTGAAAAGTCTTGATTTATCGGTGCGGAAGAATTGAGATACTCTATTATATATGATTTTCATGACAACTCTCACACTCTCAATTTTACATGATTATACTTTATTGTTCAAAGGCAAGCCTATGTGTTGATTACATGACATGGAATACAGTTTACTCCTTTGAATCATCCATGTGAACAGTAATTTTGCTATGCTACAAGGATGCATAAAACCCATATGATATGCTTGCCATTACTCTATCTATGCTGAAGTTTTTCAGATTTATGAAGTGGAGGAAACATGAGACTATCCATCAGGAGTAAGATCATCATCTCGTTATTTCAGTTTAAATGTTGAGTTACTTTTTGATTTTGGTTTCTTGCTCGGGGACGATCAAGTTTAAGCTTAGGGAGGTTGATGGCTCTGAAATATAGCCATCTACGTCCACATTTAAACTGGATATTATTCATATTTTTGATGAAATATCTCTCTAAACCCTGCCACTAATGCCTAATATTCAAAGGGGTATGCAATCCTTTCTTTCTATTTTTTTCCTGTGCAGTTAATGACGTTTTATGATTGGAATCACTACATTAAAGTCAAAGATACGAGATTTCCAACAACGGAAGAAACTAGGAGCCATGGGTCGAAGGCAGACGCTTTAACGACCAACTATACGACCAGAATAAAATTCTGGCCATATAGTTTCGGCTGTATAGTTGCCATCGACGCCGCTAGGTCAAAAAGAAAAACTTTCGTGAAGGGACCCCTATATAAAGAGGCCTCGGGCAATGAAAAACGATTAGCTCTAAGAAACCATCAACCACCCCCCAGATATCCATCCACAACACCGATGAGCCGCCCGAGGAATAGACTTAGATCTAATCTCTCCACCACCATAGCCATATTCCACCACTACTAATAGTAGATCTTGATACGTCCATTTTGCATCACTATTCTATATCATAATTCACTGTTATTCATTGATATATTTCATATTAAGAGATGATACTTATGTTATTTCATCTGTTTTTGCATGGTTGATGACTTTTGGAGCATGGACCGTTGCAGTTAGGATTCTGATGGAAAATGTGTTGTTTGGAGGCAAAATTCGTGAAGATCAGAAAATCCAGGAAAATACATGGAAAATCCTATTTCCCAAAAGACGAAGAATGCCAGAAGGGTAAGTGGAGATGGGCCACAGGGGGCCCACACCACCCCCTGGCGCGGGCCACCCCAGGCTGTGCCACTAGGTGGTGTGGCCGCCCTGGTCCACTCCAGGCTCTCCCCTCTAGCGTATAGTATCCTCCCGAAACCCTAAGACTCGGGGAGCAACCACAGAAAGATTCCGCCGCCTCTACGGGGCGGAAAACACCGAGAGAGAAAGATCTCTCCTGCAGACAGAATTCTACTGGGGGAATTCCTTCCCGAAGAGGGGAGATCGTCGCCATCAACACCACCATCAAGATGGAATTCACCGGGATCATCATCATCACCACCACCATCATCTCCACCAGCACCATCATCACCACCTCATACCGCTGTAACAATTGGGTTGAATCTTGCATAGTTCTTAGGGGAAACTTTCCCGGTGTTGATTACTCCTTGTAGTTGATGCTATTGAGTGAACCATTGAATTATCGTTTATGTTAAGATTGTTACATATCATTATATCATCTCTGATCATGATCCATATGATGTCTTGTGAGTAGTTCGTTTTGTTCTTGAGGACATGGGAGAAGTCATGTTGTTAGTAATGGAATTGTGTTGAGAAAGATTCAATAGTTTGATATTTAAGTTGTGGTGTACTTCTTCTAGTGGTGTCATGTGAACGTCGACTACATGACACTTCACCTTTATGGGCCTAGGGGAATGCATCCTGTATTTGGCTACTAATCATAGGGGTTGCCAGAGTGACAGAAACCTGAACCCCCGTTAGGAAACCTTTGCACAAGGGATGTCAGGGTCTTAGAGTTTAAAGTTGTGGTTAAGTTTATACCTTAATTACTTTCTTGTACTTGCAGATGCTTGCAAGGGGTATAATCATGAGTATGTATTAGTCCTAGGAAGGTCAGTACATTAGCACAGGTTCACCCACACAACACTTAGCAAACTAAAGAAGATTAATCAACTATATGAAGCGAAAGCACTTGACGATATTCCCATGTGTCCTCGAGAACGTTTGGTCATCTTAAGTAATACAACCGACTTGTCCTTTGCTAAAGAAAGGATTGGCCACTTGCTGCATTTATTCTTATTGTCTTTTATTTACCAGTACTTTATTTACCAGCATTATCAAAAAACCCTAAAAATCCATTTGCTAAGTATTTACAGAGAATTCCTGCTCCTAGCCACTTGCCAGCACCTTCTGCTCCTCACTGGGTTCGACACTCTTACTTATCGAAAATACTGCGATACACCCCCTATACTTGTGGGTCATCAAGACTATTTTCTGGCGCCGTTGCCGGGGAGTGAAGCGCTATTGGAGAGTGGAACTGGTAAAGGAAACTTCTATTGTGAGTATTGTTTATTTCTATTAGTTGCTTTATTTTCATTATGGATAATTCGCTGAGTTTCTTATTTCGTACTACTACCATGCTAAGGTAGTAGATGAACCACCACCTACTGAGAATGATACTTTTAAAATACCTACAAGAATTATTGATCGTGTTATGGATAACTATTATGTTGGAGATGGAACTGTCCATCTCGATGATCATTTGCTCTTTATACACGAATTATGCGGGTTGTTCAAGTGTGTAGGTATTACAACAGATCAAGTTAAGAAGAAGTTATTCTCATTATCACTGAAAGGAAGAGCTGGGGAATGGTATAAGCTGTTAAAGAATGGTCAAGCTCTTGAATGGGAGGAAATAGTACCTCTCTTTTATTCAAAGTTTTATCCTCCTAGTGAGATTCATAAAGATCGGAATCAAATATACAACTTTTGGCCTCTTGATGGAGAGAGTACAACCCAAGCTTGGGGAGATTAAAGTTACTAATGCTCAAATGTCCCATTCATGAGCTCCCTCACAATATTATTATCAATAACTTTTATGCAAGGCTTTCTCTTCATGATAAGGATTTATTGGATGCCACTTGTGCTGGATCATTTACACGCATGGAATAAGAAGCTAAATGGGATATTCTAGATCGTATTCAAGACAATGTTGAAGCATGGGAGAATGACAAAGGAAGAAAGTCGGGTATAAATTATGATTATGAATGCATTGTATCTTTTATGGGAACTGATGACTTTCAAAATATTAAAAATGCTTATGGTATAGACTCTCAAGCTATTGCAACTTATTTTAAGGCTTTTGCTTCCTATATTGAAGTTCCTAAAAAGAAGTGGAACAAGTATCATGAACCATATAAAGACATTGTTAATAGTGTTCCTACAAGAAATACTGAAGTTTATATTGCTAATCATGTTTTACCTGAACCTTATATTGAGAAAATGCCTTTCCCAGTTAAGATAAAGGAACATTCTATGATAGCTAGTATGGTTAATGAAAGTACAAATAAAGCTGTTGAACCTGATAAACAAATGGATGATGAACCTATAATAGCAAATGTGAAAGACTTTATCACTAAAAATGTAGAAGAGGGACATACTATCCTTTGTAAGGATACCTCTAATATTGTTTCACAAAGTAGTGTGATGAGAGCTAGTGTCTCTGTGTTTTCTATTAGGATAAGTGATCATTGCGGCAATGGTTCTTGTGATAGTTATATCATTAAGTTTATGCATGATACTGAAAGTTATTATGAGAGAGGGAAGACTGTTCTTATGCATCTCAATAATATCAAGTTCCCTCGTTTTATGCTGAAAGTCTTTATGTTGCACTTGTTTTGCCTTCCTATGCTTATAGCCTCTGGTTTCAACAACTTGTTTGTTTACAAAATTTCCTTGCATAGGAAGTGGGTTAGACTTAAACATGTATATTTTTGCATTTTAATACTCTCTTTCACTTCAATTCATATTCTTATGTGAGCATCATTGAAATTATCATGCCCATCTTAATGGCTACAAAGAAGGAGCTTTTTGGGAGACAACCCAATTTATTTGTGCTTTCAGTTTGTTTTTGTTTATTTGAGTCTTGGAAGTTATTACTTCGGTAATAACCTCTCCTTACCATTTTTTTTGGTTTTTGTGTCAAGATCAACCTCTAATGAGAGAGAACTAAGATTTGGGGAAGTTGCTGTCCCGAAACAGATTTTTGTGCTTCACCGTAAAAATTCGTGAGAGATCTCTGTATGTCGGATTGAGCTGTAATTTTTTGTGCTTCTTCCCCAGGTTATTAATTAACTTTCGTTAGTTTTGCACTTTTTTATTTGAGCAATAGAGGACTTTCGAAAAAATTGATTTTTACTTGCTGGTCTGTTTTGACAGATTTTGCCACTCTTGCATTTGCTTCTTAAGTCGATTTCCTTTTTGAATTATTTTTGGGTTTTCAGAAGGAGTTGCTACAGTATCTTATGTTTTGATAGATTTCAGTTGAAATTGGACTTAAAAGGTTTATTACCTCGCTTACACTAATGTTGCTAATGAGAATTGTGTGAAGTTTTGTGTGAAAGAAATTTCCAGGTTATCGGAGAAAATGGTGTAATAGGATAGTGAAAGGTTTCATGACTCGAGCAATATGAGTATGAAGATAAAGATATTGATGTTATTCAAGTGGTAACTCCAGAAAAAATTATCAAAGACCAAATTCAGAGACCTGCAGAGTCCGTCTTCGAATTGATAACAGTTCTGGTAAGGAAAGTTCCACGAAAATTCTGTTCGGTTATATTTTTGGAGTTTTTATCCACAAGGAAGGAAACAAAGCGAAAGAGGGATGGAAATGGAGCCAGGGTGGATCACACCACCCCCTGGCGTGGCCCCCTGGTCACGCCAGCAGGTGGTGTGGCCACCTCGAACTCTGTCTCCGACCTGTTTTTCTCCCAGTACCTTCCTTTTGTTGTAAAACTTCGTAATATATAATCCCCCGGATCCCCCGAGGTTCGTATATCATGTTCTCGTCGTGTTTTCGTTTCGATCTATTTCTGACAGGTAGAGTCCCAGTTTTGGAGCCACACTGTCTCCCTCTAGATCATCCAAGGAAGATTCCTCAGCGGATATCATCAACCCATACATGCGAGAGTTGAAGATTCATCCCAAGGAGTTGTTGCTTGAAGATGGGGAGTTTCAGGATGCTGTAGACCATGATGTCTTTTGTTGATGGGGAGCCCTTACCTTGGAAGTCGGACGATGACGGGAGGATACCACCACCACCGAAGGAGTAATTCATCATCAGGTTTTGGCATCCCCTTGGTTTGTTCCAAGCTTGGGGGAGTGCTGCGGTATCACATCACCATCTTCTATCTTTTTACCTTTTTGGTAGAGTCATATCATGATAGAGAAGTTATCATGTAGGATGGTTTGCATTATGGAAGTGTCCCCCCTCTTGTTAGATATATGCGTATCCCTTGGTGTGAGGTTGCCGTTATGGATTATTAATGAGAAGTTCTATCATTTACTCTTTTGCATATCTTATTTTAGTGTTCAATTCATGGTTATATGATTGATCTTGTTGTTAGTATTGGTATCACTTTGGGATCATTGAGTTAATTTAGTTGGTTTGGCAAACCTAGCTCGGTCAGTAGCAACACTATTTTGAGAGTTGAATGAAAAAGATAAAAGTACTCTCTAAAGAAATATAATTTCATCATCTTTCTTTCTTGATTTGCTCATAAGTTTAGTATTCTCTAGTTAAGATCTTTTGTGCTTCCAAGGAAGATTGCATGTTTGTTTTATCTCTTGTATGTTTGTTTGTTTCCTTCAACTCTTGTGCTTGCTACCCAGCCTTGCTAGCCAGAAACTTGTACTGAGAGGGAATGCTTCTCGTGCATCCACTCCTTAAACCAAAACCTATGCCATTTGTGTCCACCATACCTACCTACTAGCATTATTGATATTCCAAGTAAATTCATGTCTTTATCTACCTTCCAAATTAAACTTGTTATGTGAAAATTAGTGATTAAATCTCTCACGAACTTGATGGCACACTTTTCTTTCCTGCATTTAATAAACTTAAACCATTGTGCCCATCTATGTTGCGTATATGCTTGCGCTTTGTAAGTTGTAAATTAGAAAAACCATGTTGTCATAGGGAACGCTTTCAACATTGCGGTACTTTGTACCTAGTTGATATCATGTTCTTTTGTCTATGGATGTCGTCGGTGTGAAATGAAAGGGGAGCTTGTAAGTCTATGGAGTTGTGTATGTGTGTTAGAGAAACGCCTGGGCTGCCGGTCTAATCCATGCTATCATTGTGGAAACCTGCAGCGTAACCATAATGAGCATCTATGAAGCATTCTTCTTATAAAAAAGAGATAGAGATTGAGAAAAAGAGAAAAAGAAAAAAAGGAGATGAGAAAAGAGGAAAGAGAGAAAAAAGCACCATATTCCCATGGTAAATAAGAAGATTGCTGAGATGCTTGGTGTCTGCTTGCCATGTCATTTTGATATGGGGATTCTTCCGTATCATCGGGCAAGGGGTACCCCGTTGGCGATTCTCTATGATACACATGTACTTACTATGACAAGAACTTACCGGTGACTAAACTTGAGTAGCATGAGGAGCGACCCTCGTATTCAAGGGACATGAGATTTTCAACTTACAACTTGTGAAGCATATCCTCATATTTGATCACTTTAACCTTAATCACCTAAAGATGCCTATGATAGGGGCAATGAGATCTGAAAGCTAATAAGTACCATAATTTTTGGAAGATCTTTATGAAACTTAAAATCCCTGCTTCCCTTTGTGAAGGGCCTTTATTTTACTTTTTAGTTGAGTCAGTAAACCTATTCCCTTCTACCTCAGCAAGTATTTTGAGTTGTTGTGTTTCATTCATTCATACGATGACTTATTCAATCATGTCTCTTATGTTCCTTGTTTTGCACTTTGCTCTTATCTTAGTGTCTACTACTTTGAAAGCTATCATTGAAAACCAGTTATTTGTGAACTCTAGTAAATTGTCAATTATTCTTCGACTGAGAGCTAAGTTTTCCATTACCAATTATGATCTACTTTATGTATCTCTATTGTGTTTACTTTACTTATTGCAAGTTAAGTTATATAATAGTAAGTTGTCTTCTATTATGACTTATGTATTGATGAATGTGATGCTTCTTGTCTGTATTCTTTTATCGACTCTTCACTCCATAAACCTGAGGTCATGTTTATTGAGCTCGGTTTGCAGGGACAAGCGAAGTCTAAGCTTGGGGGAGTTGATCGTCCATTTTGCATCACTATTCTATATCATAATTCACTTATTCATTGATATATTTCATATTAAGAGATGATACTTATGTTATTTCATCTGTTTTTGCATGGTTGATGACTTTTGGAGCATGGACCGCTGCATTCAGGATTCTGATGGAAAAGGTGCTGTTTGGAGGCAAAATTCACGAAGATCAGAAAATCCGGGAAAATACATGGAAAATCCTATTTTTCCAGAAGACAAAGAATGCCAGAAGGGGAAGTGGAGATGGGCTGAGGGGCCCACACCCCTGGCCTGAGCCACCAGTCGCGCCACCGGTGGTGTGGCATACGTCCACTCTAGGCACTCCCATCTAGCGTATATTATCCACCCGAAACCCAAAGACTCGGGGAGCGACCAGAGAAAGATTCCGCCTCTGAAGGCGGAAAACACCGAGAGAGAAAGATCTCTCCGGCAGACAGAATTCTTCCAGGGGAATTCCTTCCCGGAGAGGGGAGATCGTCGCCATCAACACCACCATCAAGCTGGACTTCATCGGGATCATCATCATCACCAGCATCATCTCCACCAGCACCATCATCACCACCTCATACCGCTATAACAATTGGGTTGAATCTTGCATAGTTCTTAGGGAAACTTTCCCGGTGTTGATTACTCCTTGTAGTTGATGCTATTGAGTGAACCATTGAATTATCGTTTATGTTCAGATTGTTACATATCATTATATCATCTCTGATCATGATCCATATGATGTCTTATTAGTAGTTCGTTTTGTTCTTGAGGACATGGGAGAAGTCATATTGTTAGTAGTGGAATTGTGTTGAGAAAGATTCAATAGTTTGATATTTAAGTTCTGGTGTACTTCTTCTAGTGGTGTCATGTGAACATCAACTACATGACACTTCACCTTTATGGGCCTAGGGGAATGCATTGTGTATTTGGCTACTAACCGTAGGGGTTGTCAGTAATGACCTGAACCCCCGTTAGGAAACCCTTGCACAAGGGGTGTCAGGGTCTTAGAGTTTAAAGTTGTGGTTAGGTTTCTACCTTAATTACTTTCTTGTACTTGCGGATGCTTGCAAGGGGTATAATCACAAGTATGTATTAGTCCTAGGAAGGTCGGTACATTAACACAGGTTCACCCACACAACACTTAGCAAACTAAAGAAGATTAATCAACTATATGAAGCGAAAGCACTTGACGACATTCCCATGTGTCCTTGAGAACGTTTGGTCATCTTAAGTAATACAACCGGCTTGTCCTTTGCTAAAGAAAGGATTGGGCCACTTGCTGCATTTATTCTTATTGTCTTTTATTTACTCATACTTTATTTACCTGCGTTATCAAAAACCCCTAAAAATCCATTTGCTAAGTATTTACAAAGAATTCCTGCTCCTAGCCACTCGCCAGCACCTTCTGATCCTCGTTGGGTTCGACACTCTTACTTATCGAAAATACTGTGATACACCCCCTATACTTGTGGGTCATCAGATCTCTTCTTCGATTGGCGACATTGTAAGACTATTGCTATCAATCTCATGATTTTTGCTACAATGTTTATGATCTTTGATCTCATCTCTATGTGTGAGTAATTCTCCTTAGGCTAAGGGATTTGGCCTAGCCATGTTGCTTTTTGTGCATTTTATTTATCATAGATGGGATCATGTATTAGTTGTATGACATGATGATTATTGTATCCTCTCTTGCCTCAATCTAAGGACTTGTCAGGTACCCAAGACCCCAAGAATTGAGCCAGGTATAGGGAGTATGAGTAATAACTAATCTGCAGGATGGGAACCCTAGTGACAGAAAGGGTAGTATGGTTGTATGTGAGGGATTTACTTGGGATTGACGGTGACATCACTATGCATATCATTAGTCTCTTTTTCTATGGATGAGACTACTAGGTTATTGCTATAAGAGGTTGCGGAGGAAATAGCAATTATGGATGCACTGCCCACATATAATTTATCTTGCTCTAACAATTATATGCATACTTTATTTCTATATTTTATTCCCATCAGATGTTTTGCATAGCTATAGGTGAAACCGAACGCCCTAGGCCCTCTCTCTCCATCATCGACAACAACAAAAAGACGCAAACTCTTGGTTCGGTAAAAACACAAAAGGAATTCTAAAACTCCCGAAGGTCCGTTAAAGTAACTTCACTATGCTTGTGCTTCCTGATGATTCGATAAACCTAGGTCTACTAGGGAAAATGAGTTATACTACATCCGTAATCCGGATCGAAGGTATCAATTACTTATGTGTGTTTTCATGGGCAACTTTCTGTTTTGTTTAGGAATGACACTCCAAAAAGGAAGGCGGATGTGTTGAAGAAGAAATTGGAACATGTGAGGTCATCTCCCTGTTTACGAAGAAAATGTTATGATCCTGTTGTTGATACCCCCTCGCCTTCTACGTCTGCTCCTTGTTCTCCGCTACCACTGGTCAGAGATGCTCCAGGGTCACCTAAAGTTGTATCCAAGGTGTTGGTGGCCCCTCCAGAAGCTGTATCCACAGTGTCGATGGCCCCTCCACCTTCTGATGTTGTGATGTTAGTGTTGTTGTAAGTTCAGTTCCACTAGTGGCTGTTGGAACTAAAGCTGTCACTACTACAATAGCCAGGGTTCCGTATGATATGACTAGTATTGTGAATGGGTAAACACTCTTTGCCAACTTTGTGCCGCCAACCATTCATGCTGATGTGCAGTCACAAGGAGAACCATCTCAAGTATGAGGCGATACATGTTTCTGTTACCATTGTTTTTCGTTACTAATTTCTTTACCATGTATAACTTTTGCATTATGCTGTGTGTAACTCAAAATGTTATGTACTTTGATCTGTGCCTTTTTCCCAGTGTCCTGAATATTATGTGATGTTGTATGACTGAAAAACATCATGATTTTAGGTAACTTTTAGCTCTACAAAATGGTTTACTTCTAGTTTTCTTATTGGATAACCTTGTAATATTCTAGTTGTGTTTTCTAATTACTTTACTTTTTGAGTGCTTTTATGTTTAACTCTTCAATGTGGGTCACTTTTAGAACTGTTTGTGGATAACTTTAACTATTATTTGTGGGTAACTTTTACTCTTTTGGGTGGATGACTTTAAATATTTTTTGTGGGTAACTTTTAGTCTTTTGGGTGGATAACTTTAACTATTATGTGTGGGTAACTTTTAGTGTTTTGGGTGGATAACTTTAACTATTAAATGTGGGTAACTTTTAGTGTTTTTGGTGGACAACTGTTTTTGTATGCATGCTGGATAACCTTTTTTCTCATACTGGTTTGGCAACTTCATATCTTTATCTTGTGTTTTCTGTTAACTTTGAATGCTTTATTGTTTTTAGTTCCATTTTTTTGGTTGTTAATCTAATCTCTCTCTTTTTTTCTTTGTAGCTCAAAATGACGAAGCTGTTAGACCGGCCCCTACTGACATGTCTTCTTATGTATTAGTACCTACATCAACACTATTCTCTGCCCCTACTCATGAGAGGTCTATGCCGATGTGGAACTCCACGAGCCAATCGCTTGTCTCCTCAGCTGAGTTTGTTGATCCATCCTATTTGGATGATACTGTCATGATTGCTAGTCTTCAGGATGGGGCTCCTCAGCAACCAACAAACGCTGCAACACCCCATATTCCTGTGGTTGCGGTCCCTGATCATGGCACTCATCAAGTCAGCACAACAATTGCTTTGGTGAGATATGTTCATGTTGCTACGCCGTCTGTAGCTGTACCTTCTGGTGGTGTCTCACTTGCTGCAGGGACGTCTATTCCTGTTGCGCCTAGATCTGGCTTTACAAGTGCTGAATGGTTTGATGCATATGATACTCTTGATCATGTTGGAGATTTCTTCAACGTATTTGAGGTTGAATCCATTATTCCACTATCGTGGGCACCCTCCACTTCAACTGGTAAGCATTCTATACGATGATCTTTGTATTACAAATTCATTTATTGTAGTTTATAGTTAATTATTGTGTGTTGTCTTTTTATGCAACCAATGGATCATTAATTCTTAATAACTTTGTTTTTTGTCTATGTTTTTGTGTGATATTTTTTCATTTCTTCCTTCTTTGCTCCTCCCTTTTGCCCGACACATTTAGAATTTATCAACCTAAATGGCAGGGTAAATGATGGCGGAGGCGTAAACGATGAACCATGTTATTTGTGTTATATGTTCCATGTGGGCTGAATTTACTTTATCTATACTTTTGCCTTTTTCTATTCATTGTTTGAGGTGATTAAACATGTGGGAATCTTTTCCCATGTGGGGTTCGCCCTTTTTTTGTTTTTTCATTTGGAAGTTTCTTTGTTCTTTTTATCTTTTTTCTAGATGAGAACAAATCAGCTAATTCAGATAAGGGAAATATGCATATGAAGCAATAAAGTGATGTTATCTCACTTGATGATCTACTGGCTGAAAAGGCAAATGATGATTCAGACTGCCAGATAATTGGGTCTCGGAAAGGTACTATGTTCTATCTTTTATTTTTTATCTAGCTTATGTTCATTAAGTTGTTTTGTACCTTCAGATTTTGTTTTTAAGTACGTCTTTCTAGGTTTTAATGTGCTCTAGTTTCTTGTTTTTTTATTGCAGTTGTATTTTATTACTGTACTCCGGCTAGTAGCACTGGTGGGCGTACCTTGATTGTTGAGAGTGTTACTCGGCTACCGCTTTGCGTGAGATTTATTCAGCCTTCGGTGCTCTTAAACCGCCTTTTACACAAAAACAACGAGTATGAAGACTCCATATATGAGAAAGTTCATCCACCACAAGAATGAAGATAGGTCAAGGATCAAACAGTATATAATTCTTTTGTCTTTTTTGGGTAACTTTTATCATTCAGTATGTATAAATCTCTCATAATATTGTGGGTAACTTGTACTATGTTTGGTGGATAACCTTTTTTTCATTGTACCTATTATTCCTTCATTTATTTATGCATGTTTTATTATGTGGATAAGTTTACCTTCATTATATGGGTAATTTTTGGTTTACTGTGTTGATAACTCTTACTGTTGTTGGTGGGTGACTCTTCCATACGCATGTTGTGCATTATGTCTGGGGTATTTCTTTCAATGTATGGTGGATCACTTGTTCCTATTTTGTTGGACAAGCACTTACATTTTAATTTGTGTTTTGTTTTTGTCAATTTGTTAATGCATGTTTTGTGGATCACTTTCCTTTGCATTCGTGGGTAACTTTAAAAGTATGATCTGGGTAACATTTAGCGTATATGGGTAACTTTTTTACATTTGATATTTGTATATCTTTTTTCAAAGTTGTTTGCGACTTTATTTTTTTATATGTGTTTTTTAGTTATTTTTTCTATGCCTTTCTGTTTTTGTTCCAGTCATTATGTTAATCTAGCCTCTCATGTTTCCATTGTAGCTCAAGAATTTTACACATTGAACCGATGTGGGTAAATAATGAAGAACTTGATGGCGATGTGATCTTTGGCCCGACTCTCGAACACCATGTGTGACATTGATATATCTGTCATGCAAGACACTTGCCCAAAAAAACAAGGTCATTTTTCCCTACATTGTGACAAGGTATTTGATGGATCGGAAGTTTAGCTGCAGGCTTGCGGTTGTTGGGTCCGCAGCATAGAAACAAAAAATTCCTACGGTGTAAACTACACGCCAAGATCTATCTACTAGGTACAAAGCAACGGGTGGACATACATCCAACGAGAACTTACCCTCGTAGACAACGAGCTTTGTTAACGAGTAGGAACTCGTGGTTGATATAGTCGTACACTTGCCGATCTCAAGATCGTGATGAAGTCCAGCAGGTCCAGCTCCAGCACGTCCATCAGATCCAGCTCCAGCACCACCAAGTCCAGCACCGCAAAGCAGTGGTGCATCCGTGATCGCACACACGTTCGGTACCCCGACAACCTCCGTCCCTCGCTCCAGCAAAGTAGCGGAAGCAGCAACTCCTTTCCAGATAAAGCCACCGGGAACATGTATCTCACTAATCCGAGACCATGGGGAAATAATACTAGAGGGGGAGAGAGATCCTTCACAAGGAGGTGTGTGTGAGAAGTGAGGAGGGGGTGGCCTTTTATAGCAGGAGGGGGTGCCCCTCCTTCATGGCCGGTGCATGGAGGGGGTGACCCTTCACCTCCTCCATTCATGTGGTGGTAACCCCTCCACATTAAAATGCCCCTTCACATTCTCTTTTAAAGTCTCCACTTTAAATGCATTAAATTTCTCCAAATTTAATGCTCTCTCATTTAATAAAACTCTTTTATTATTTTTATTCAGAATTTTGTTAATTAATTTAATTAACAAACATTCACATAAAACCCCCTGCAACATTTCAATATTACATGCAGAACCAATTTCAGCAATTTCACCCGAAACAGTTTCGCTGTCTATTGAAATAATTCCAACGCTTTCTTAAATCTTTATCTGAAACATATTTGTTCCAAATGGTGTCGGTATCCCTTAAGTGTGTCACCCTACAGTTCATGAATAATGTAGACATGATCGAGACCCCTCTCCGATCAATAATCAAGCCAGGACACAGAGATCCATCTTGACTCCTACACATTCAACGATGACTTCGTGATCGTGAGAACCTTTAACGCTAGTAACTAAATCCCTTTGTCCCATGATATATTACATGTCCGAGATTCGATCATCGGTATCTCCATACCTAGTTTGATCTCGATTCGACATGCACTCTTTTCTTGTTCGTGATATAACATTCTAGTGATCACATCACTTGCTTGTAAGCTATTTCAATGTGATATCACCGAGAGGGCCCAGAGTATATCTATCAGTCGCCATCGGGATGGACAAATCCACTCTTGATCCATGAGCCTCAACATAACACCTTCGGTAATTGAACCCACCTTTATAGTCACCCTGTTACGGTGTGACATTTGATGTTATCAAGATACTCTTCTGGTGTTAGCAATTAACATGATCTCATGGTCTAAGGATAAAGATTACTTAGTATGATATTATAGCAATATAAACATAATGACTTTGATCGTAATGCTATACTTCGGATGAATGTTCATCACATCATTCCACCAATGGTGTGACCTTGTTATTAACAACATCTAATGTCCATGATCAGGAAACCTTGATCATCTTGTTAATCAACAAGCTAGTCTATAAGAGAGGCATAACTAGGAACCCTTTTTGTTTATTAAACACACATGTATTGATGTTTCCGATCAATACAATTCTAGCATGTAAAATAAACATTTATCATAAACATGGAATAAGATAATAACCACTTTATTATTGCCTCTCGGGCATATTCCCTGATCTCCCACTTGCACTAGAGTCAATAATCTAGTTTGAAAAACTTTGTATTGAACACCTATGGCTTTTTGGTGTTGCATATACGCTATTGCTAGTGGTTAACATAATCTCTGGATCCCAGGTTTCAGGTCCGTGTATTTGCATGTCTCTGCGTCTCTACGCATCACTCATTCTCAAATGAGATGGCATTGTATAGATTTGGTCCTTTGGTGAGACCTTTAGTTCGTTCGGCTCAAAGTATTGTTGATATTATTGTCACACAATATATCTTCATAGTATTAGCCCACTTTGAACCACACCTAGTTTGATAACAAATTACTTAACACAAATGCCCTCCTTTGCTGCTACTATAGCAGTCATATACTTAGCCTTTTGTTGTAGTATCATCACAATGTCTCAACTTTGGAACTCATCCAAATCCATCATGGAACATCCTTTCCATTACATTGTGCCACCCATAGTCTAAATTGAGATAAATTTAATTTGTATCTTGTGACAAAACTAGTATCAATGTAACACTTTATAATGAACTACCTTTAACTATTTGTCACTTATACATTATATATTCTTAGTTCTTCCAAAGCTCATAAGAATATCTTTACTATTGTCCAATGATCATCTTATGAATCATTCTGGTATATGCTCATAACATTTATAGCATAGGACATTCTGGATATATACATATCATGGTATAATCGATCAAAATCTTCATGTGATTTTACTCACCAAGTGTTGAAACACTTGAATTTTGATACAATCCTTTCCATGCAGCAAGAACCTTTCTTGTTGTTTCCATATTGAACCCTTTCAATATCTCATATATGTATGTCTGGCACAACCATATTAGCGTCTTAATCTATCCATATAGATATTGATGCCTAATATTCCGGGTTTGCCCAAGTCTTTCATCGAAATCTTATTTTAATGAAATTCTTAACTTGTGTCAATACAAGATACATCATTTCCAATCAACGATATGTCCTCTACATAATGTATTAGAAATATATCTCAGCGCTCCCACTTAATTTCTTGAAAATGCAAGCATCTTCATCATCTCCGATGAATTTAAACTCTTTTAACAGTTTCATCATGGTGAAGATTCCAACTCCGTTATGCTTACTTCAACTATTGAAGTTTACATGCCCTTTTAGCACCCTTTAAATTAACAAAACCCTTCGGACCATGTCATGTACATGTCCTAGGTTACCGTTCTATTAGAAGAACCTTGTTTTGTTTATTCAACTAACATATACCAAATTATATGTAGTGGTTGCTACATTAATCCGTCAAGACTAAATATCGCTATGAAAGATCAAATCTTGTCATAGTCAACTCCTTGAACATTGTCGTAAACTTCTTTCTGACATGTCGACTATTTCATAGATGTTAAACATCCATGTCTTATTTCTTTATAGATCCAAACACGCACCGATAGGCTTCACGCCTTTCCGGGAGGGTCTTCCAAGTTTAGAAACTTGTTTTCTCGTATGGATACTATCACGGATTCTATGACTTCTAGTCATTTTATGGAGTCAGGGCCCATCATCACTTCTTTGCATGTAGTCGGTTCATCATTGTCAAAACAATAATGACTTGCTTATCAAATCTTACTATTTGATTCTTACTGACCCACACGGTTCTATAGGAACTCTAATCTCCGAGATCACACCTTTTGTAATCACGAGCCATGAGCATTGTGGCCGCCAGGGACACTTTCAGCGCTAGCTACTTAGCACATATAGCTAAGGTTCAACAGCCTTATCAAAGTTCTATTGTCCTCCCACTTAACTTTTCACGAAAAGTTCCTTCTCAAGAAACTTGACGTTCCAAGCGACAAACTCTTTTGTCCTTGGTGTTATGGAGAAATTCCCAACAAATTCTTTGGGATAACCTACAAAGACGTGCTTATCCGACTTTGGTTGTAAACATTTTACTTATGCATAGCATACCAAAATTTAAGAAAAGACAATTGGTTTTATCCCAAACCATAACTCATATGGTGTCATTTCAACGGATCATGATGGTGCTCTTTTCAGTGTAAAAGCGGTAGTCTCTAAAGCTTCAATCTTTAAAACATAATGGCAGTTTTATAAATGACACCTTTGATCTTACCATGTCAAACATGGTTTGATTTCATCTCTCAAACATACCATACTCCTGTGGTTTCTCGGGAAATCCAAATTCATGGAACAATTCCTCAAATCTTAGGTGTTTTGCTAAACATGTAACTCAACTATCTTCCTTTATGATCGAATCATAAACTCTTTATTTTCTTGTTACAATGATTTTCCACTTCATCTTGAAAGTCTTTGAACAACTTTCAAATGTTTCATACTTCTTCCTTATTAAGTAAATATACAGATATATTCACGCAAATTTTCGAAGAAAGCATATGAAGCAAAAAGATCCATCGCATATGGCTACACATAATGGACTATGCACATCCGCATGCACAATTTCCAATAAGCTAGTCATCCGTTCCTCTCTAGCCTATGGACGGAGTTTCAATTATCTCGAGGAAAGTCTCACATGCGTCAATTGATCAAAATCAAAGACTCCAAAAATCCATCAACATGGAGTTTCTTCATGTTTTCTTTCTAATATAATTTAAACAGCGATGTCACTTCATAAGTGATCTTTCAATCATTTGTCTTGCGACATTTTAGCAATAGTGTTTATGGATGTGATTTCTCCAACTAGACTTGTAAAAGTTCATCCATCATTTATGGAATATGGTAATTATTTGAACAGCCATTGTTCTCATAATACCGGAACAAAATAACAATTATTTAAACAAATCTTGAAGGCTAGGTTTGATGACAACGAAAAACACAATAACACTTTATTTGTTTTCGATGAACATCATCACTCATTCTCTTGCTAGTTACTTAGGCCATTGTAGTTCATGAATCGTTGTCTGTATGACACTTCATACCAACCAATTCGGTATCCAATACCGGTATCCAATACCTAAGAACCACATTGTTTAACAAGCAAGGAATATAGCCATAACATGTATATCTTCTATATACCTAAGTTGGACATCTCCAACCTTTTATTTCCTGCCAAATATTTTATAGATTCTCTTTCAGCAATTCCTTTTCTTTTAAAAGAATCTATCAACATCAATAGTGGTGTCATCAACATGACACATGGTACAAAGCGTATATAGTCAAATACTAATACCTTTGGACTTGCACTTTGAAGTGGATCACCATCATCAAATGTTTGGTGTTCTTTCAAAAATCCATTCTTTAGTAATCTATTAGTGTAGTAAACATTTTACTTACATCTTCTATTCATCCTTATCATGACAACTTTCATGATCAAGCTACTATAGCCTATAAGGAAGAATCGCGAGTATAATATCAGTTCCCAAAACCTTTTGGTAGATTCGGATGCCTAGCATCTCCATCCTTCACAAATTCTCATACAATATGAGAACATGTATTTTGCTAAATTATACTCTATCATAATGCAACCAAAAACATTGTTTCAGATATCACAATATATTTCACACATGATGGTTTCTGAAATAATTTCTAGCTCCAATATAATCTTGATATTAAAACAACTTTTTGAATATCAATAATCATGGAGGCAAACATGATACTTTAGATACTAACATCGGAATTCTTACTCTTGATTTAATACTACTTATTAAACTTCATGGAGTAAATAGAGTTTGCTGAAAGTTTGCAATAGGACTTATAAACTTTAAATTGACATTCGAAACAATACAATACCAGTTCATAAAGTAAATATCCAGAATTCTATAGTTCTATTATCTCAAATAAAAACTAAGCATAAGGTAGAAAACAAATGCCAATGACTACAACAAACTATGCAAATTCACTTTGATTTAATTTATGACAAATTTGGTTCGACTAATCCAAATTAGAAATGAACTCCCACTCAAAACGACATCCCTTGTGCCTTTTGGTGATTACATGAACCAAATCCACTACACCAAGTCCGATGATCACGTGAGTTGATGTAGCTTCAAAGGCGAGCATCTATATGGGCATCATATCAACTATATGACTCATGCTTAACCTTTCGGTCCGTGTTAGAGGCCAGGTCTGTACATGCTAGGCTGCCAAGTAAAAACCTTAGTACTTGCATGTGTAAAGCTGTCTTACACTGTTTGTATGAAAGCGTGAGTCAGTACACCCGATCATCATGTGATGTCTCAAATACGATCCACAAAGCGGTGCATACTTAAGGAAGAACACATTTTATCTTGATATCTAAAGAGGGATCATCTTACAATGCTACAGAAAGCGCCAAACTAGCAGTATAAGATGCTAACTTCTAATGTGTAAAGTGAGATGATATGGTCCATGCATTTGATCTCTATCACTTGCATCGTGGTATGATCTCTATCATTCCTTTGTGTGTAAGGCCAAGGTCTATGGAACTTACACGTTGAGTGTGTTGTAAGAGTATCTATCATACATCTACTTACAAAAATACCATATCAATACGCTAGCCCAAAGAACGATCTAAACTAGACACCTCTAATTTATCAATTGCAAGTTTTACGTGGCTTAGGGCTTTCGTAGATAGAACTGTTCTCACCTACGAACATGAACCACAACGAGGATAACTAAGTCATTAGCAACTCGTTGTAAATCAGATATTGACTATAGTAGGAGAGACAGACACCCGCCAGCCACTTATGCAAAACAAGTTGCATGTCAGTCGTGGAACCGGTCTCATGTACGATGACATGTAAGGTTGGTCCGGGCCGCTTCATCCCACTATGCCACCAATATCCAAAATACATAGAAGATGCAATAACATGATCATCATCGCCCACATATCAACATATGTGTACTACCCGTGCAAAGCACCTACGCATAGATCAGGCTCTGATACCACTGTTGGGTCCGCGGCATAGAAAACAAAAAATTTCCTACGGTGTGAACTACACGCCAAGATCTATCTACTAGGTACAAAGCAACGGGTGGACATACATCCAACGAGAACTTACCCTCGTAGACAACGAGCTTTGTTAACAAGTAGGAACTCGTGGTTGATGTAGTCGTACACTTGCCGATCTCAAGATCGTGATGAAGTCCAGCAGGTCCGGCTCCAGCACGTCCATCAGATCCAGCTCCAGCACCACCAAGTCCAGCACCGCAAAGCAGCGGTGCATCCGTGATCGCACACACGTCCGGTACCCCGACAACCTCCGTCCCTCGCTCCAGCAAAGCAGCGGAAGCAGCAACTCCTTTCCAGATAAAGCCACTGGGAACATGTATCTCGCTAATCCGAGACCATGGGGAAATAATACTAGAGGGGGAGAGAGATCCTTCACAAGGAGGTGTGTGTGAGAAGTGAGGAGGGGGTGGCCTTTTATAGGAGGAGGGGGGTGCCCCTCCTTCATGGCCGGCGCATGGAGGGGGTGACCCTTCACCTCCTCCATTCATGTGGTGGTAACCCCTCCACATTAAAATGCCCCTTCACATTCTCTTTTAAACCCTCCACTTTAAATGCATTAAATTTCTCCAAATTTAATGCTCTCTTTTATTATTTTTATTCAGAATTTTGTTAATTTCTTTAATTAAAAAACATTCACATAAAACCCCCTACAACATTTCAATATTACATGTAGAACCAATTTCAGAAATTTCACCCGAAACAGTTTCGGTGTCTATTGAAATAATTCCAGCGCTTTCTTAAATCTTTATCTGAAACATATTTGCTCCAAATGGTGTCGGTATCCCTTAAGTGTGTCACCCTACGGTTCGTGAATAATGCAGACATGATCGAGACCCCTCTCCGATCAATAATCAGCAGCGGGACCTGGAGATCCATACTGACTCCTACACATTCAACGATGACTTCTATGATCGTGAGAACCTTTAACGCTAGTAACTAAATCCCTTTGTCCCACGATATATTACATGTCCGAGATTCGATCATCGGTATCTCCATACCTAGTTTGATCTCGTTACCGACATGCACTCTTTTCTCGTTCCCGTGATATAACATTCTAGTGATCACATCACTTGCTTGCAGGCTATTTCAATGTGATATCACCGAGAGGGCCTAGAGTATATCTATCCGTCATCGGGATGGACAAATCCCACTCTTGATCCATGAGCCTCAACATAACACCTTCGTAGCACTGAACCCACCTTTATAGTCACCCTGTTACGGTGTGACGTTTGATGTTATCAAGATACTCTTCCGGTGTTAGCAATTAACATGATCTCATGGTCTAAGGATAAAGATTACTTCGTATGATATTATAGCAATATAAACATAATGACTTTGATCGTAATGCTATACTTCGGATGAATGTTCATCACATCATTCCACCAATGGTGTGACCTTATTATTAACAAAATCCAATGTCCATGATCAGGAAACCTTGATCATCTTGTTAATCAACAAGCTAGTCTATAAGAGAGGCATAACTAGGAACCCTTTTTTATTAAACACACATGTATTGATGTTTCCAATCAATACAATTCTAGCATGTAAAATAAACATTTATCATAAACATGGAATAAGATAATAACCACTTTATTATTGCCTCTCGGGCATATTCCCTTCAGCGGTGACCCAGCATACCACTGCATGATGTAGTACACTATAGTCGTTGACATAACACCAATGAAACTCCATTCACTAGTATTACATCCCTCAGAGTGGTACAACAGAAAACATAGCAGGTCCAAGACATGACTATAGATTACAACTCGACTCTTTACAAAAGATCCAGAGAATACTCTAGGTTAAAGAGAGAGAAAGAAACTTCTTACAAAGAAGAACCAGAAATAATAAATCAGAACTATCTAGCTAATAAGACTAGCATCCAAACTAATTGGCTTGCAATTGCTACTAATGCAATGCTCTACAAAAGTAGGTTTTATGGCTAGAGTATCTAGTCCTATCTAATCAGAAGCTTTGTCTTCACTTTGATTGATGTATATGTTGACTTCATTGACTTTATTGAAGAACTTGAGCTGTTGATGATGGTTTCTTGAGCATAAGTTGGTGTTGATGTCGTCTTCAACGTCTTAGAACCTAGCAAGGGTTAAGAAGGTAATGTTGAGTATGAGCATACTCAGCAAGTTCACTAAAAAGGAGTGTATGATGCACTATCTCTACAGCCACAAACCAAAGGTCGTAGGCAATGCATGTTTTCGTAAACATTTCTTCAAAGGTTTCTTTTATTCTGAAAACTATGTCCGACAGCCTTCACAGGTTGACCAGAACTTTCATGGAGTTCCTTTCCTGCCATGTTCATGGCTCCTTCCCAAAACAGGGAGTAACATGTAACAGTTCTTACACTCTGCAGAGGTGCGTTACTTTACCCACAAGAGACCTTAGCTTTGTTGCATAACCAAGTCATGAGCTTGTCCATACTTCCTTGGTATGGGGCCCAGTCTAAGGTCCAAGCCAATCACTGCCCCCTTCGTGACCCCACATCTCCCCTTGGTGTATGCCATGCCGACATCTTGAATTACGGTAATGGTTAGTACATACCGTCAGATGCCAGAACTATCGTGAGACGTTGAGGGTTTCCACCCATATGCTGCATATCCTCTACGAATTACCAATTAATGCACACTACGAGGATAACATCCACGACCTGGCCATCCAGATGCATGCGAGAGGAAGAAGAAACAGCTAACTTCTCCGTCCCATTCCAAATTGCATGGTTAACGCGTAATATATGGCGCTAGAATCACTAGCGACATTGGTAGTTAAGTCCTAGATATTATGTTCCTTCACCACTGGAACTGTATCAGTAGATTATTACCACTTGGTAAATAATACATAATCATATTATTATGAAAATAGTATTTTCTGATCTTTTTGAAATGCAGGTGATGATAACATTTGAGTTACAAGCATTTGATAGAAAATAACCAAAGGACATGAGCAAGTGTGAACTTGCCTTTTGTGATTGCAAGATTATGCAGGCACGGTCTTCAGGATACTAGAAGATCCAAATTCTATAAACAACATCATTGGTCCGGTAAGGACTAATGTTCAAATAAGCAAGATGCAACGATGCATAAGTAATGTAATGCAATTTGATAAACGCGAATTCCCCGGACTAATCGTATATGATCTAGGGTTCGGAAACTATGAATGGTTTCTTTAGGATGTGTTTCACTTTTAGATTAGCTTCACACTTGTGCTTCTTATTAAGGCTTGTGAGAGTGTGTGAAACAATATGTAGATACAACAAGTAGCATGCAATACTAAAGCACTCAAGTGAGGAATGGCACACAGGGATTTCTTAAAGGGGTTATTAATTCATTAGAGTCTTCACAGAAATACTTAAGGATTACTTTTAATATTTTGTGAAATAATAACTTTTGAGGAAAGGATTACTTTACTAAGTAAAAGCATTTAAATTGTAAAGCTAACATTTTAAGGTTTTCTTATTAATTACAAGTATTGAAGTAGAAAACAATGAGTATTTTTGAATAGCTATTCTACTAGCAAATGGAGATTTTTTAACACTTCAAGAAGGTGAAATAAAAGTATTATGCCTTCATGGAAGTGGTGTTCTCTTGATTTTATAAGTAAATAGAATCACTTACTTATTATAGAATTATTACTTATTTCTATGAACATGGGAATGGCATCATGTTAAATACTTAAAACTTTGTTTAACATTTAAAGTGGATTCCCAAACTTGTTAAATAATTAGTACTCAAATCTTGATGATTTTATAATTGATAAAATATTTTTTGGAGATTAAGATTTACTTAATTCTAAATGGTAGTTTTAGTAAGTACAACTTGAAATGGTAAGACCTATCTTGACTTCACTTAGACATCAATTGAACTTATTTTTTTATACTTTTAGACTTTAAACAAATAATGCTAAAGGTAAAGTAAGGATTTTTGTATTTTAATCCATTAAGATATTAGAAAATAATTTTAATCAAGACTTAATAAATATTTTCATTTATTTTACTTCAAATGGTAGTTTTGCAATCTTTTTTCCATCTGCCATGTTCTCTGTAAGTATTATTTATTCTGTTTGGTTCATTTCTGACTGGTTCTTTGTATTCATTTTACTCTGTAGTACTTGTTGCGGCTTTTTCATGCTAAAAAATCTAGAATTGTGGAACGGCAGTGTGGTTCCTGCAGTCTATCAAGAGCAGATCCTAGCGTATAGGAAGATTCTTACAACCAAGTGGTTGGAGCACGAGCGCAACCGCCTATTAAATTGGAGGAGTCTGTTGGACGACAACATGCTTTGAGGTAACTCAGCCATGGATTTTTTTTGGTATGTCTGGATGATTCATATATACTAGGTTACCAACATATTTTTAGGGTGGTTTACTTTGCCACAAATCCTGCAGTAGGTTATGGGTGACTTTTATAGCAGGCAGTGGATAAGTTATGTGTTGAATGGTGGATTATTTTTAGTTGTTCTATTGATATCTTTGAAGTTGTAGCCTGATTTTTGCTCATCTGATATTTTTTGGGTTTTACTTCTATTGATTTGGGTTGATAACTCTAGTTCATCATTATGTCTTATATTTCTATGTGAAAAATTGTTGGTAACTTAATTGTTGGTTTTGTGGGTAACTTCTATGTAATCTTGTGGGTATGTTCTGAACAAACTTGTGGGTAACTTCCAAACAAACAGGGACATAATGATTTCATACACTTACAGGATCATAATGATTACAAATTTTCAGGGATTCCATATTCATTGCATTCATTTACAATGGTTAATACACCAACTTAGCATAGTTCATTACATGGGTATGATTACATGCTTCACTTGGGGTATCCCTGTAGCTTCAACTTTTCCTTACAACCTTTGACAATGTGTTCGGTTGATTGACAGAAGCTGCATTTTTTCGGTTTCTTTGCAGCAAGATCCAGCGGATTTTTGTTTGCAATTTCTTGCGGTCGCCCTCTTGTGTTTGATATTGGCGGGTTCTGTATATGATGTGTAGATGGCACGTTAGACCCTGAGTTGGTTGACTGTGGGATAGAAGTTGTATTGCTATTTGTCTTACGCTTTCTTGATGCAGATGGGGCGCTTTTTACTGGAGGCATGTGTGCATCCGGAGCGCTGTACGACGACATTGTTATTGCTGCCTCTTCTGCTTCTCTTTGTTGCTTTTGATCTCGTCTTGTTATGACATCAAGCTCTTGCTTCATGGCTTTTAAGTGTGTTCTTGCTATTTTCTTACCATCGTCTGTCTTTACAGCCACCTTTGCTACCTTAGTGAACTCGTCCCTTAGTGTCGCAAACACCATCAAATTGCGTTGTTCGACCGACATTTCTCTCAGCTTTGGCTTTTTGCTGCCACCTGTTTCCCCTAGCGCTGCCGCTGCATCCCAAGTCCACCTCTTCAATATGTATGTTTCTGGGATGTCGTAGACTCTAACCTCTATCATCACCTTTAGTATATGGCAGCAGATCAAACCGTCTCGGTCAAACTTGCAGCACTCGCATGTGTAAACCTTGCTGACATAGTCTCCGTGCACCTTATAAACCAGAGTTCCATAGAAAGGGACATGATCACCTATAGGGGCTAGGTCAAACTCGTACCCACCCATGTGCTTGCACTCGTAAGATGCGGATTCCTGCATCTCAGACTGAAACTTGTAGAATATGTTTTGTGTGTAGATCTTTGCCATTACGCACTCCATAGGGTTCTGACACCAGAATGGTGGATTTGTGAGAGTTGTTTCTGCCTCCACCTTCTCCTTGGCATTGTTAATCTTGTCTTGGATTACATTGTACTGCTTTAGGAAGTCGAATATCGAGTTTTTCGGGTTGATGTATCTCTTTAGGACGGAGTTGAAGCCTTCGCTCCTTGTAGTGGTCTGAAGGAAGGGGAAGAAAGCATGCATAAAGTATGCCGATACCCAACATTTTCTCTCCTTACATATTACAAACAAATCTGTGTTATCTTTCACTCCATAGAGATTTATCATATCCATCCAATATTGATCAAACTCTTCTAGTGTTAGGCTGTTATTCATGCAGGCATTGAATGCTTCCAGCAGCTCTGGGTTTTTTCCCATGAAAGGGCCAATCCGCTCAGTTGCGTTCTACATGACGTGCCACCTGCAGTTCCTACGAATAGAATTAGGGAACACAGCTTTAATGGCCTCTTTCATGGCAGCGTCTTGGTCTGTTATTATGTTCTTTGGTTGTACGCCGCCCATAGCTTCAAGGAACATCTCGAATAGACACACAAAGCTATCTTTCAGCATTACGGAAAAAACCACAGTCTGAATCATCTGTCCATGGTTATTTATGCCGATAAACGGAGGACATGGCATCTTGTACCGGTTTCTAAGGTATGTGGTGTCAAACGAGATGCAGTCAGAATATGACTTGTATGCTTGGCGTGCTACTCCGTCCACCCAAAAGATTTTCTCAACTCGACACTCCTTGTTGAGCGATATCTCGATGAAGAAATCCGGATCATCTTTTTGTAGTTTTGCAAAGTATTCCAATGTGTCCTACATGTCATGGTGGTTATGCTCACTGCAGAACTTGGCCCTCACGTTTGAGACGTCCTTAGCTATGTATGGCACCTCTGATAGGCCTCCATAGAACTCTGCCATTAGTTGCATCTGCTGGGACGTCGGTATGTTGCAGGCATGCAGCATCCTCAAGAACAGTTGTTCCTCAGGTGGTATGCTATGGTGGGAGCGCAAGAACCTTGTAAGCGACGGTTCAAGGATTAGTGGGTGATTGTGTTCGTAATCAAAATCTTCCACGTGATACCATGCGTCATTCCTTTTTTAGATACATGTGTGCTTTGCAGCCAGTTCTAGGACATGTGTTGTACTTTCTTGTTGGAACCACGGATTTTGGGTTTGTAGTGACCCAGCATACCACTACATGATGTAGTACACTATAGTCATTGACATAACACCAATGAAATACCATTCACTAGTATTACATCCCTCAGAGTGGTACAACAGAAACACAGCAGGTCCAAGACATGACTATAGATTACAACTCGACTCTTTACAAAAGATCCAGACAACACTCTAGGTTAAAGAGAGAGAAAGAACTTCTTACAAAGAAGAACCAGAAATAATGACTCAGAAATATCTAGAACTAAGACTAGTATTTAAACTATTTGGCTTGCCATTGCTGCTATTGCAATGCTCTACAGAAATAGGTTTTATGGCTAGAGAATATACTCCTATCTAAACCGACACTTTATCTTCACTTCAGCTGATGTATATGTTGACTTCATTGACTTTATTGAAGAACTTTAGTTGGTGACGATGGTTTCTTGAGCAGAAATTGATGTTGACATCGCCTTCAATGGCTTAGAACCTAGCAAGGGTTAAGAAGGTACGGTTGAGTACGAGCGTACTCAGCAAGTTCACTAAAAAGGAGTGTATGATGCACTATCTCTACAGCCACACACCATAGGTCGTAGGCAATGTAGGTTTTCGTAAACATTTCTTCAAAGGTTGATTTTATTCTAAAAACTATGTCCGACAGTCTTCACAGATTGACCAGAACTTCATGGAGTTCCTTTCCTGCTGCGTTCGTAGCTCCTACCCGGAATAGGGAGTAACATGTCACAATTCTTACACTCTGCAGAGGTGCGTCACTTTTCCCACAAGAGACCTTAGCCTTGTTGCACAACCAAGTCATGACCTTGTCCATACTTCCTTGGTATGGGGCCCAGTCTAAGATCCAAGCCAATCACTACCCTCTCCACGACCCCATATGTCTGCACGATCCTCCGGGGCTGACTACACCTCCGTTAAGCCTCCAACTAGGGCAAGCTATAACCCTGGTGAGTTCCCGAAGACTCTATGAAGTGGTGATGCTCCTGGTAAGCTCCATAAAAGGCCCGACTATACCTCCGGCAGCCACTCATAAATAATCTAGACACCAAAATCGTGGGGCCTAAGGGTGCCCACCCATATGTTGGATCCATACCAGGAATCCCAAAATCACGATAAGGTCATCTTGACTCCATGTGAAAGGAAGAAGATACAGCTGACTTCTCCGTCCCATTCCAAATCTCATGGTTAACGTGTGATATATAGCACTAGAATTTTTAGTGTGTAGATTTCATTTTTGTGATCATTTTGGTATATTATAAGTATTTTTGTGAATTTTAAATAATAAGATATGATTTTTTTAAGCTTATTCACTTTATAAATACTAAACAAATAATAAATATTAGTTAAAGGATACAAAAATAATTGAAACAAGTTTGTAAATATAGATTTTTTTACAAGAATTTTGGTATATTATTTATATTTTTCTCGTTAACCAATATTAAAATATGAATTTTCAAAGTATGATTAATTATAAAATCTTTATTAAATAATATTTATTTAAATAGTTAACACAATAATGTTTGTTAATAAGTTTATAATATAGATTTTATTTTTCTAAGCATTTTGATATATTATATACATTTTTCTGAATTATAAGAGAAAAGATATAGAATTAACAAGATTTAATCCTTTTATTAAATTTCTAGAATTATATTTATATTAAACTTATTTGGTTTTATTTATTTTCTAAACAGATAATAATTTTATACTACACTAAACCTAGCCATAGACACTGACTAATGGGCCCGTGGCCACGTCATCTGCCACACGAGATAAAGACCAATTTACACCCAATTGAATTTACCCCAAAGTCACAGACAGGTGGGGCTATTGCCACGTTGGCTGCCACGTGAGCAAAACTGGTCAAACTAGCTGACTGGGTGGGCGGTGACGCGGAGACGACGTTGCGGTGATGTCATGTAACATCCCAAAACTTTAATCCAAGGTTAGTAAGATCCAAATCATCAAAATTAGGGTTAACAAAAACTTTTCCAATTTAAAATTATTAAAGCATTCATATGTGTGTGCATTTAAAATAGGAGTTGATTTGAATTGCCATGATTAAGTGATCCATTGCTTGTAAAATAATTCTTAGGTGAAATAAACATCATCTAGATCATTCCCAAACAAATCCCAAAGAAAAACAAATCAAAATGAATAAAATAACCAAATGGTCATTTGTGCCATTTTAATCAACATGCCTACTTTAGCTATTCCTAGTACTCAAAACCTAACAGAAATAATTATGGATCTTTGCACCCCTTGCTAGTACACATAATGAGGTACCAAGGCTCACTTTGTGATCTGCTAAAAACATTCAAACACTAAATTTAAATGGCATTTGAAAATTGAATCTATTTCATATGGGAAGATCCCACTATTTCAAAAACCACTCAAACAAGCTCAATTTTCAAAACCCAAGCACCCACAGAGTCTCAAGCTTATGCCTAGCACACCCACCAAAAATCTTTTCAAAATTCAAAAATAAATTTCTTGCGGCTATTTCCACAAACACTTGGCAGGCAGAGTTTACACCTAGTAATTAGCTCACTGTTTTGTACAGGGTTTTGCACCCACTTGTCCTCAAAACACTCCCTCTGTCCCCAAGTGATCTAACCAGGCCATTTACACCCCATCCCCTACCCCCTAGTGGCAATGCCATGCCATGCCGAGCACCATGCTTGCTGGCCGACCATGCCATCGCCGCAGCAGACCACCCCTCTCTCACTCACCTTATCTACGAGCTAGCTCGAACCTCACCGCCACCCTCTGTCCCCTGCCCGAGCCAGGCCAAGCCGTGGACCACTGAGGAACCACCGCACCCAGTGTGTCTACACCATGCCGAGCATGCACCAGAGCACCGCGCCCGATACACGTACACACGCCGCCCCTCGACCGTAGCCCGCGTCAACCGCTCCACCATGACCCCAGGAACACCGTAGACATGCTCGTTCGCCGCCCAACGCACCATAGCGCTCGCTGTGGAGACCGCCGCCTCTGCCGCTCAGAGCGCCACCACCGCCCGACCGCATACCACCGCCCCTAGGCCCGCATTTACCCCGTAGCGCACCGCCAGGAGACCAGCCACCGCCCCCTACCTCGAGCCACGCCGCTAGCACACTGTGCAGCCCTCGCCGGAGCCTCCCGCCCATGCCTTTCGGTCGCATCGTCGGGCTATAAATAGAGGCCACCCCCAGCCAGTTTCTGCACACCACTCACCTCCCCTCTTGCCACTGACCCTTCCCCACCTCTAGCTGGAGCAGCGCGAGCACTTGTTCGCCGGAATTTGGCCGGAGTAGCCCGCAGCAGAGGAGGAGAGGGCGATGTCGATTTCGTCCACCCCCGGAGCTGCCTCGACCATCCCTGAGCTTGTCGTCGTCTACCAGTCTGTTTGCCCACCTCGCCATCGTTGCTGGAGCCCTGGTACGCCCCTTGAGCACCCCCACCGAGCCGCTAGGGTTAGAGTTTGTCGGCGACCTGTCCGTCGTTGATGACGATCCCGATCGTTGATCCCGTTCTAATCTAACGGCCCACATCGCCTCTGTTGCCAGCGCATTATGAGCCTCTGACCGGTGGACACCCCTGTCAGCTGTGCCCCACGCCATGTAGTGTCACTGGGCCGGCCCATTAGCTTTCCCGCGCTATCCATTTAGTTTGAATTAGGATTTTTCTATTTTAGTTTAAACCTAGTTTTGTCCCTTAGTTTGAAATTCCATTCAGAGGGATTTTCTAATCCAAATGGAGTGATTCCAATTTTGTTAGAAAGCTACTGAAAAGATCTACCCAAGCCCGTTGGATTTAATTCAATTAGAGTTAGAGATCTCTCCTAGTAAAAATAACAAAACAGAAGCATTTGCACCTTGCAACATTTTTATAAAATCAACCATGATAGCTTTTGAGTTGATTTCAACTCTCAAAAATCACATTTAACCATACCTATCTGAATATGTAATAATATTAATGTTTACATGCAGTCACTTTGTACTAGTACCAAATTAATGCTATATAGGCATTTCTAGTCACTTTAAATCATTAAATATTAAACTTAAACCAAAGTAATTGTCATCCAACCCTTAAATCACATTCCCACATGTTAGAATATGTGGTGATGACATGTGTCCACATGATCCCATATTTTAAGTGGTGAATATTAAATCTTAGTTAATTTTTCAATGAGTAGAAATTACTTTTCTTAAATAAAAAGTTTGAAACTAGTTAATAAAACTTGTGATGCTTGTGATGATAATAGATCATCAAATGTGTGCCTTAGAGTGCTAATTAGACTAGTTAAGTATTGTTTGGTGATTGTGTACTCCATATGTATTTATAGAAGATAGTACCGACCAAGCTTTCGAGGAGGAGGAGTTCTATCAAGAGGAGGAAGAAAACTTCAACCACTTCACCAACCAAGGCAAGCTACTATTGGCAAGCTAGCACTTGCAAGTATAATGCTTAGAAAGCTAGAATTAAGCTAGATGACTTGAGCAAAGATGCTTTAGGCATGCTTTGGTCACACCACTTTGAATATTACTTACCCCAAGTATTATTTTCAAGCTTTACTTCCTTTACTTTACACAAAGTCCCTTACTTGTTTTGAAGGTAGCATAAATAGTATAAAACTTGGCCTATTTAGCTAAACTTTAGATGTCATTCTATGGCATGAGATTGATCCCATCTTTCCACCTTAGTGAACACTCTTAACTTAGTAGTTTAGAGTAGATAAAAAAACTTGAGTCACTTTAGATGGGAACACTTGGTGAAAATGAATTATGAAAACCTTGGAATGATGAGTCATTCTATTGAGATGTTTTGACATGTGTTGAGAAACACAAATGGTTTATGATGGTGAAAATGTTGAGGCATGAGCCTTAACCCTTTTACAAAACTGATGGTTGGATTCGGATGCGATACCATTCCAAATTTACCGTACAACCACAATACCTGAATTGGGTAAGGCTTAGCCGGAAGTTTATATGCATTAGTATTAGTTCCCTCGCGGGAGAGGTTTGAGATGAGGCTACCTCTCAATGTTGTCCACCTATCAATTGCCCAAGATGATAGATGGTCATGGTTGGGAGGCCATGCTCATAGGAGAGGTGCTTATACTAGAGTGTGTAAAGGAAAGGTTATGTTTGATTATATGCATACTAAGTATGATGATTCAGGGTTATCCCTGATAGATGTATCAAATCTTGTGGTGAAAGTGTACCACCTCTGCAGAGTGTCAAACTATTTGAATAGCCGCGTCCATAGTTATGGACAGTTGGAATGGCCATACTGTTTCGTTGTCAGATGTTTTCAAAATAATTTATGAAATGAATGATGAATCTTGACTTGACCACAACAGGGTTGTGTTTATGACACTAGCTTCCCGACTTAAGTGATTCTAGAACTTTATTTTATCTTTCTTTGCTTCAGAACTCAGCTTAGGTTTCAAACTTAATTTTATAGCTAAACATAGAGTTAACACTTTAACTTAGAACTTTACTACTTGTTAGTGGTAGTTTGCGAGTACTTAAAGAGTACTCATGGCTTTTGTCCCTGGCTGTTCTCATGGCCAGACTATGAAGGAGACAATCAAGATGATGGCCAGCAGGATGGCTATGATAACTAGGATTATTTGCCTTCGTCAGCATTGCTTGTGCCCCTGAAGATGGACCCCACCGCTACGCTTATCTTTTATTCCGCTGCTTGTTGTATTAAGACTAGATCATGAGATCCTTATTTGTGTAAGACCTTATGTATGGTTTGTAATGGATGATGTACTGTGATATTCAATCTGTTATGTCTCGCAAAAATGGTAATCCTGGGATTGCGATGTATGACATAACAGGCATCTGGGATTAAAAATCCGGGTGTTGACAAGTTGGTATCAGAGCCATCCTGACCATAGGAGACCCTAGTTAGAATAGACGTCCGAACAAAAACTTAGTTTCAAAACCAAAGTGATTATTTATGAAAAACTATTTCCTCTCTTATCCTTGGGAATTCATTCTTTCTCAAAAATTCATGTTCCTCAAAATTCTTACACTACTACTTAAAATTTGACACACTTGATCACTTCACTAATTTCCTCATCCTTAATTCTTGTAGATGGAGACTCAGTTCAGCAAGTTCTACCAGTTGGGAAACGGAGGTCATGATCTTGAGAGGATCTGGATTCACTATCGAGATTCTTGGGACGCCCGCATCCGGAGTTTCTTGGAGCTCAACTTCCAGGACCCCCAGGAGGAGATTTGTAGTGGCTAGTCACCGCTGATCCTAGAGGGAGCATCGAAGCACCAACATCCGGGAGAATCCAGTTCTCCATGAGAGAGAACAACTGGCTAGATGGATTAGCCAGGGCAATGCATGAAGCTCTCGCACGTCTATGTGCCCTTAGTGTCAACCAACTCCAGGGAACCCGTTTTGCTCACTATGCAAGACGTGACTTCATGGGAATGCCAATGGAGATGCCAAGTCACCCAGAGCTAAAGCGTTAAGTGGAAAACCTTGACTTCCTGTTGTACGATCGCCAGAAGGAATTGGACAGTGCCAGGGAGTTAGCCAACCACAACCGTGCCATTGCCGCCCAGAAGGCCCAGACTTTCTCACTGCTAGTCAAGGATCGTCAGTCTCTTCGCCTCCAGCATGAAAAGAAGGATCACACCATCGCCCGTCTTCGCAAGAAGGTGGCCGACCTCAAGAAGACCGTCAAGGAGCAAGAAGCTCAGCTTGCAACAAAGGAGGAAGAAGAGGAGGGTGAAAACATCCAGGGAGACATGGATTCTTACCTCAGCAATGATGATGACTTTCTGGAGGAGGATGCTATGGACTTCTACACTGATGATGAGGACTCCGACTTCATAGACGATGAGTAGATGCACTAGAGCACTGTCGTAGCATGATATTATCGGTCCCACTGTATCGTAGCTTGCAGAATGGTTCTTCAAACCATCTGTTTTCCTTTGATTGTTGTGGTGTGTGTTTGTATCGTGTGCTTGTTTGCATGAATGAAATGGAGTTAGTTGCCAAACCTGAGTCAAACTCAAAGTTTTAGTCTTGAAACCAAAACCATGAACCTTAGAACTTTCCCTCTTACCCCTTTATCTACCTCAATCTTCAGATGACTCGTGGAAACCAAGGAGGGAGCAGCTCGTCGCAAGACCCAATGCTGCAGATCTTGCAGAATCTCATCGCAGACAGAGAAGCAAGCGAGGCGCCAAGCTAACTTAGCAACATTGCAGCAGATCGCCCAGATGGCTCTCAACAGCCTGAACCATGGAAACTAGGATCACCATGGATCCAAACTCAAAAACTTCCAGAATACCAATCCCCCAATCTTTAACCAAGCTGAAAACCCACTAGATGTTGATGACTGGTTACAGACCATGGAAAACAACCTAGAAGTTGCAGGAGTTGATCACAACGAGAAAGTTCTCTTCGCCACCCACTATCTGGCGGGAGATGCAAGAGCTTGGTGGACTAGTATCCGCAATATGAACCATGGTCAAGTGATGACATGGGAAGCCTTCAAAACCAAGTTCAACCGCACCCACATGTCGCAAGGTCTAGTCACCAGACTAAGAGATGAGTTTCGCGACTTGAAGCAAGGCAGAATGACTGTGGTGGAATACCGTGACAGATTCCTATCGCTTGCAAGGTACGTACTTGATGAAATCAACACAAAGTTAAGAAGAAGGAGAGATTCCTGAACGGACTACATGATGAGATGCAGACTGTCCTCATCAACATCCGTTTCGAGGATCTCGAAGAGCTAGTCGACTCTGCCATTCAGATGGAAGGGAAGATTAACCAGGCAAACGACAACCGCAAATGTCGTATGATGCAGCAATCTGGATCCAGCAGTCACCAGAAGTACCGTCCCAACCCCTCACCAGGATATGCACCAAGGAACAACCGACCCCCAATGTCTCGCCCAAGCTACCCCAACCGTAGCGGAGGAATTGTGAAGTCCGGAGGAAACAATCACAACTCCAGCAACACCAACAATTTCAACTGTGCCCCTCCCAAGAGCATCAACAACAACAACACTGCACCTAGAACTGGCAGCAATGTTGTGCTCGTCGTAGCAAAGGACAAGTCCCAGATCACTTGTTTCGAGTGTGGAGTGAAGGGTCACTATTCAATGAGTGTCCCAAGAAGACGCGCTCTGCCAATGTGAATGCCCCAGCTCAACAACAGCGTCGTGTTCAACCAGGAGAAGATTTGCCCCAAGGAACCCTCACAACCATAGCAGTCGTCTCTTCCACATGAGCATGAAGAAGCCCAAGAAGCGCCCGATGTAGTGCTGGGTATGTTTTCTGTCAACTCAGTTTTAGCAAGGGTATTGTTTGATTTGGGAGCATCGCATTCATTTGTCACCGAAGAATTTGCATGCACTAGTAAGATTCACCCAACCAACCTGAAGCATGTCATGATAGTTCAAATCCCCGGATCAACTACAAAAGCTAGAAAAATTTGCAAAGCTGTACCTATCAGAATACATGGGATAGATTTTTATGCCAACCTAATTGTACTTGGAACCAAAGGATTGGAAGTAGTACTAGGTATGGACTGGATGTCAAGGCATAAAGGAATGATAGACTGTGCTAAGAAAGCCATCACCATGACCAGTAGATCTGGAGTCACAGTAGAGCATATATTTGAAACCTTACCCCGTCAATTCAAGTGCAACAAGAGTCTAGCCCTACCCACCATAGACCAAGTAAGAGTAGTCTGTGAATACCCCGACGTATTCCTAGATGAATTGCCAGCCCCCGGATAGGGATATTGAGTTCATTATCGAACTAATCCCCGGAACCGGACACATAGCCCAGAGACCTTATAGCATGAACCCCTCAGAGTTAGTAGAACTGAAGAAGCAGTTAGATGCCATGTTAGCAACAGGCTTGATTCAACCAAGCGCTTCGCCATGGAGATCACCAGTGTTATTCGTCGACAAGAAAGATGGAGGCAACCGTGCCTGATTACAGAAAGTTGAATGACGTCACCATCAAGAACAAGTACCCCTTGCCAAAGATAGAGGATCTATTTGATCAAATGACTGGAGCTCAGGTATTCTCAAAGATTGATCTTAGGACTGGTTATCACCAACTTAAGATTCATGCAACGGATATTCCGAAGACCGCCTTCACTACTCGCTATGGTTTATACGAGTATACGGTTATGTGTTTTGGATTAACTAATGCCCCTGCTTATTTCATGAATCTCATGAATAAGATCTTTATGAATTTCCTAGATAAGTTTGTAGTTGTGTTCATCGATGATATCCTTATCTACTCCAAGCCAGAAGAAGAGCATGAGCAACATCTGAGAATCATCCTAGAAACCCTGAGAGAGCACCGGTTGTATGCCAAGTTCAACAAGTGTGAGTTTTGGCTGAAAGAAGTAGGATTCCTAGGACATATTGTGTCTGCCGGAGGAGTCTCTGTTGATCTCGCCAACATCAGAGATGTCGAAGCATGGGAAGCCCCAACCACTCAAACCCAAGTCCGTGCATTTCTCGGATTAGCGAGATACTACCGCAAGTTTGTAGAAGGATTCTCAAGCATCGCCAGACCCATGACCCAATTGTTGAAGAAGGACAAGAAGTTTGAATGGACTGACAAATGTGAAGCCAATTTCCAAGAGCTGAAGAAGACATTGATATCAGCCCCAATATTGATCATGCCAGACATCAATAAGCCATTAGATGTGTATTGTGATGCATCCAAGATTGGTCTAGGATGCGTATTGATGCAAGAAGGCAAAGTAATCGCGTATCTGTCTCGACAAGCAAGCGGCATGAGAAGAACTATACGACCCATGATCTTGAATTAGCAGCCGTAGTTTTGGCATTAAAGACCTAGCGTCATTATCTGATGGGTAATCGTTGTGAGATTTACTCGGATCACAAGAGCTTGAAGTATATTTTCACCTAGAAGGAGCTGATTATGAGGCAAAGGAGAAGGATAGAGTTAATCAAGGATTATGACCTTGACATTCACTATCACCCCGGCAAAGCCAATGTGGTAGCGGATGCTCTTAGCAGATTGCCATGTAGGCTAAACACCATGATCAAGGAGAAGCTGGCAAGTTTGTATGAGGAGTTGGAGCAGTTTAGAACTGAATTAGTTAGCAAAGGATTCTTAGCTAGCATTGAACTTCAACCCACATTGATTAGCCAAATCAAGGAAGCCCAGAAGGGAAATGAAAGTATCGACAGAATCAAACGTCGTATGGAGTGCGGAAAGGTACTGGATTTACCAAAGGCGAATAAGGAGTTACGTGGTACAAAGGCCGTATCGTGTGCGGCCAGATTCGATGAAGCAAGTTATCATGCAGGAAGCTCATGATACTCTTTACTCTATCCACCCCGGAGGAACAAAGATGTATCAAGATTTGAAAGAGCAATTTTGGTGGCACAAGATGAAGAGAGAGATTGGAAGTTACATCGCCAAATGTGACATCTGTCAAAGAGTCAAAGCAGAGCATCAGAGACCTGCAGGACTGTTGCAACCATTGCAGATTCTGGAATGGAAATGGGATTCCGTCAGAATGGACTTTATCACCGTTTTGCCTACTTCACCTCGGGGAAATGACCCAATCTGGGTCATAGTTGATAGACTGTCCAAGGTAGCTCACTTTATACCTGTCAAGACTACCTACCAGAGTGCGAAGCTAGTAGAGCTATATATTGCTAGGATTGTTAGTCTGCATGGAACCCCCAAGACCATAGTATCAGATCGAGGAACCCAGTTTACCTCAAGATTTTGGCAGAAAGTTCAGGAAGGATTAGGCACCAAGTTGAATTTCAGCACCGCGTATCACCCGCAAACTGATGGACAGACTAAGAGAGTCAACCAGATCTTAGAGGATATGCTTAGAGCTTGTGTATTAGAATATGGATCAAAATGGGAAGACTGCCTGCCTTTCGCAGAATTCTCATATAACAATAGTAATCAAGCTAGTTTGCAGATGGCACCATTTGAATTCCTATACGGAAGAAAGTGTTGTACCCCTTTGAATTGGTCGCAAGTAGGAGAGAGTCAGATCTTTTGACCTGACATTCTCCGAGAAGCCGAAGAGAAGTTTCACAAAGTCCGTGAGCACCTCAAGACCGCCCAATCCAGGCAGAGGAGTTACGCTGACAAGAGAAGGAGACCTGACTTTCAATGTTGGAGATTTTGTATATCTCAAGGTTTCACCGTTGAAAGGAACCCAACTCTTTAGTCTAAAAGGAAAGTTAGCCCCCAGGTATATCGGGCCCTTCAAGATTCTGAACCGTCAAGGAGAAGTGTCGTATCAAGCTGAACTGCACGAAGAGATGTCACCATCCACCATGTGTTCCATATCTCATTACTTCATAAATTCACGAAAGTGTCGGAGAAGACTGAAGTTTTCAAGAACATCGATCACAGAGCTGTGGAGATCAACAATGACCTGACGTATCCTGAAGTGCCCATCCGTATCTTAGAAGAAGCTTACAGAACCACCAGGACCGGGAGTATCACGTTTCTCAAGATTTAATGGAGCAACCATACCGAAGACGAAGCCACTTGGGGCGAGAAGATTACATTAGGACAGAGTTCCTAGATCTCTTTGGTTCCTAGTTTTCTTTGTAAATCTCGCGAGATTTTGTTTAAGAGGGGAAGGTTTGTAACATCCCAAAACTTTAATCCAAGGTTATTATGATCCAAATCATCAAAATTAGGGTTAACAAAAACTTTTCCAATTTAAAATTATTAAAGCATTCATATGTGTGTGCATTTAAAATAGGAGTTGATTTGAATTGCCATGATTAAGTGATCCATTGCTTGTAAAATGATTCTTAGGTGAAATAAACATCATCTAGATCATTCCCAAACAAATCCCAAAGAAAAACAAATCAAAATGAATAAAATAACCAAATGGTCATTTGTACCATTTTAATCAACATGCCTACTTTGGCTATTCCTAGTACTCAAAACCTAACATAAACAATTATGGATCTTGCACCCCTTGCTAGTACACATAATGAGGTACCAAGGCCCACTTTGTGATCTGCTAAAAACATTCAAACACTAAATTTAAATGGCATTTGAAAATTGAATCTATTTCATATGGGAAGATCCCACTATTTCAAAAACCACTCAAACAAGCTCAATTTTCAAAACCCAAGCACCCACAGAGTCTCAAGCTTATGCCTAGCACACCCACCAAAAATCTTTTCAAAATTCAAAAATAAATTTCTTGCGGCCCTTTCCACAAACACTTGGCAGGCAGAGTTTACACCTAGTAATTAGCTCATTGTTTTGTACAGGGTTTTGCACCCAATTGTCCTCAAAACACTCCCTCTGTCCCCAAGTGCTCTAACCAGGCCATTTACACCCATCCCCTACCCCCTAGTGGCAATGCCATGCCATGCCGAGCACCATGCTTGTCAGCCGACCATGCCATCGCTGCAGCAGACCACCCCTCTCTCCCTCACCTTGTCTACGAGCTAGCCCGGACCTCATCGCCACCCTTTGTCCCCTCCCCAAGCCAGGCCAAGCCGTGGACCACCGAGGAACTGCCGTGCCCAGTGTGTCTGCACCATGCCGAGCATGCGCCAGAGCACCGTGCCCGACACGCGTGCACACGCTGCCCCTCGACCGCAGCCCGCGTCCACCGCTCCACCATGACCCCAGGAACACCGCAGACATGCCCGTTCGCCGCCCAACGCACCACAGCCACCGCTTGCCGTGGAGACCACCACCTCGGCTCAGGCGCCCGGCACTGACCGCCGCATACCACTGCCCCTAGGCCCGCATTTACCCCGTAGCACACCGCTAGGAGAATAGCCACCGCCCCCTACCTCGAGCCACGCTGCTAGCACGCTGTGCAGCCCTCGCCGGAGCCGCCCGCCCATGCCTTTCAGTCGCATCGTTAGGCTATAAATAGAGGCCATCCCCAACCAGTTTCTGCACACCACTCACCTCCCCTCTTGCCACTGACCCTTCCCCACCTCTAGCCGGAGCAGCACGAGCACTTGTTCACCGGAATTTGGCCGGAGTAGACCGCGGGAGAGGAGGAGAAGGCGGCGTCGATTCGTCCACCCGAGCTGCCTCGACAACCCTGAGCTCGGCCGTCTACCGTCTGTTGCCCGCCTCGCCGTTGTTCTTTGGAGCCTGATGCGCCCTGAGCACCCCCACCGAGCCGCTAGGGTTAGAGTTCACCGGCGACCTATCCGTCGTTGATGACGATCCCCAGCCGTTGATCCCCGTTCTAATCTAACGGCCCACATCGCCCCGTACCGCTTCGCGCGTTATGAGACTCTAGCCGGTGGACCCCCTGTCAGCTGTGCCCAGTTGCGTGGTGTCCTTGGGCGGCCGTTAGCTTTCCCGCATGACCCGTTTAGTTTGAATTAGGATTTTTCTATTTTAGTTTAAACCTAGTTATGTCCCTTAGTTTGAAATTCAATTCAGAGAGATTTACAAATCCAAATGGAGTGATTCCAATTTTGTTAGAAAGCTACTGAAAAGATCTACCCAAGACCGTTGGATTTAATTCAATTAGAGTTAGAGATATATCCTAGTAAAAATAACAAAACAGAAGCATTTGCACCTTGCATTTTATAAAATCAACCATGATAGCTTTTGAGTTGATTCCAACTCTCAAAAATCACATTTAGCCATACCTATCTGGATATGTAATAATATTAATGTTTACAGGCAGTCACTTTGGACTAGTACCAAATTAATGCTATATAGCCATTTCTAGTCACTTTAAATCATTAAATATTAAACTTAAACCAAAGTAATTGTCATCCAACCCTTAAATCACATTCCCACATGTTAGAATATGTGGTGATGACATGTGTCCACTTGATCCCATATTTTAAGTGGTGAATATTAAATCTTAGTTAATTTTTCAATGAGTAGAAATTACTTTTCTTAAATAAAAAGAATGAAACTAGTTAATAAAACTTGTGATGCTTGTGATGATAATAGATCATCAAATGTGTGCCTTAGAGTGCTAATTAGACTAGTTAAGTATTGTTTGGTGATTGTGTACTCCGTATGTATTTATAGACGATAGTACCGACCAAGCTTTCGAGGAGGAGGAGTTCTATCAAGAGGAGGAAGAAAACTTCAACCACTTCACCAACCAAGGCAAGCTACTATTGGAAAGCTAACACTTGCAAGTATAATTCTTAGCAAGCTATAATTAAGCTAGATGACTTGAGCAAAGATGCTTTAGGCATGCTTTGGTCACACCACTTTGAATATTACTTACCCCAAGTATTATTTTCAAGCTTTACTTCCTTTACTTTACACAAAGTCCCTTACTTGTTTTGAAGGTAGCATAAAGAGTATAAAACTTGGCCTATTTAGCTAAACTTTAGATGTCATTCTATGGCATGAGATTGATCCCATCTTTCCACCTTAGTGAACACTCTTAACTTAGTAGTTTAGAGTAGATAAAAAACTTGAGTCACTTTAGATGGGAACACTTGGTGAAAATGAATTATGAAAACCTTGGAATGATGAGTCATTCTATTGAGATGTTTTGACATGTGTTGAGAAACACAAATGGTTTATGATGGTGAAAATGTCGAGGCATGAGCCTTAACCCTTTTACAAAAATAATGGTTGGATTCGGACGCGATACCATTCCAATTTTACCGTACAACCACTATACCTGAATTGTGTAAGGCTTACCTGGAAGTTTATATGCATTAGTATTAGTTCCCTCGCGGGAGAGGTTTGAGCTGAGGCTACCTCTCAATGTTGTCCACCTATGCAGTGCCCAAGATGATAGATGGTCATGGTTGGGAGGCCATGCTCATAGGAGAGGTGCTTATACTAGAGTGTGTAAAGGAAAGGTTATGTTTGATTATATGCATACTAAGTATGATGATTCAGGGTTATCCTTGATGATGTATCGAATCTTGTGGTGAAAGTGTACCAACTCTGCAGTGTCAAACTATTCGAATAGCCGCGTCCGTAGTTATGGACAGTTGGAATGGCCATACTGTTTCGTTGTCAGATGTTTTCAAAATAATTTATGAAATGAATGATGAATCTTGACTTGACCACAACAGGGTTGTGT
Organism: Avena insularis; assembly: GCA_023614405.1. NCBI lineage: Eukaryota > Viridiplantae > Streptophyta > Magnoliopsida > Poales > Poaceae > Avena > Avena insularis. The sequence goes on along the minus strand of CM042690.1, from coordinate 254,217,948 downwards.
TTATGACACTAGCTTCCCGACTTAAGTGATTCTAGAACTTTATTTTATCTTTCTTTGCTTCAGAACTCAGCTTAGGTTTCAAACTTAACTTTATAGTTAAACATAGAGTTAGCACTTTAACTTAGAATTTTACTACTTGTTAGTGGTAGTTTGCGAGTACTTAAAGAGTACTCATGGCTTTTTCCTGGCTATTCTCATGGCAGACTATGAAGGAGACTATGAAGATGATGGCCATCAGGACGGCTATGATAAGTAGGACTATCTGCCTTCGTCAGCATTGCCAGTGCCCCTGAAGATGGACCCCACCGCTACGCTTATCTTTTATTCCGCTGCTTGTTGTATTAACACTAGATCATGAGATCCTTATTTGTGTAAGAATTTATGTATGCTTTGTAATGGATGATGTCTTGTGATATCCAATCTGTTATGTCTCGCAAAAATGGTAATCCTGGGATTGTGATGTATGACATAATAGGCATCTAGGATTAAAAATCCGGGTGTTGACAAGTCACCTCGCCAGAGATGGTCGGACGGCGAATGGTGGCGGTGTTTGAGAGGGTTCTGGCAGGCTTGGTTGGGGTCATTCGAACGAGGAAAACAAGACGAACCAAGCGGTGGTGGCCGCTATGATATGGTCATCGAAACAACGACATCAAAGGCGGTAGCGGTGGTGAATAGTGGTGCTCGTTGCAATGGCAATACATCACGTAAGGAAGGGATCTAAGAGGTGTAGGGAATTCAGCGGCTTACCCTTGACGTGCTAGTGGCCTCAAATGAAGCAGAGGAGGACGGAGACGACGACACGGTCTCGGCGGCGCTCGGCCGGAGCTTCGGGAAGAAGCGATCGAGGCGGCGATTGGAGCTCCCTACCGATTCCTTGGCGTGGAGGCTTAGGAAGGCGAGGCGAAGACAGGCGTACTCACGAACGCAGGGAGACCTAGGCGGTGGTGCTACGGCGGATTCGATCTAGGTTTTTGTCCTGGAGAAACGAGAGAGATGGAGGCGGCGAGTGGATGAGGATGAGCACGGAGAAGCGTCGCCATGTACTTCTTATCCGTGCGGATAGCGGCGGCGTGCATCGTAGCGCACTGCTGACGACGGCGAGCTGTATCGAGCGGCAGCGTGTTGCTCCAACGAGCTGCCTCTGTGCGTCGCGGTGACGACGACGGCGATTTTTCAAAAAAAAACCTAGCAGTTCTTTGTCTCAACCCGTGGTCCTTCACGGGTCCCATGTGACAGTGAGAGAAATAAAGTGGGACGGTTTGCTGTTGGGCTTCTCCTGGGCCATGGCTGAGTGTGCGGGATTTGCGATCTCTGCGCTTGGCGTTAGTTAGGCGAGAGAAAATGGGCAGCTGCAGTGGTGGTACATTCTTTTTCCTTTTCTTTATTCTGTTTCTATTTCTGTTTTCTTCTCTATTTCTAAATTCATTTCAAATTTGAATTTCTTCAGGGTTTTAAATATGCAGAGAATTCATAGGTCATGAACATTATTGTTTGTAGAATTTATAATCATCTTCTCTTAATTTCTTATTGGACAACAAAATATATTTGTTGTATTGAAAGTCCTTTCCATTTAAGAAATATTAATAATGATTAGGGTTTTTAGGGATTTTCTTCTTACAAGAAGATCATATAGAAATTATTCTAGTTTCACTTGATAATCTAAATGGTACTAGTTTGAGATGTGTATTTATATATATATAGAATCTTGTTCCTACTTATCTTCATAAAGGATTTACTTATATACATAAGAAGGAATTAATCTTTGTGGTTTGTAATGGGATGATATAAGTTTCATGGTCCTCCTTATTTGGTGATTTGCCAAATCCAATTCTACTTGATTTTAGAGTTTAGAATTACCACAAAACACATACCTAATGTGACATTGATGGCTCTATGACATGAGGTTCTTCATCGAGGTTTAAGCCAATAAAGCTGGACAAGGCTTCTCAAACACTCACTTGGTTCTCTAATTATCTCTTGGAAGCTTTAATTGTCCAAGTGGTATTATCCAATGGTTACCTAAAGGTTTTAAAGAATTCTCACCTCAATACTTCACTAAGGTTATCTTGAGATAAGAATTCCTTTCCTAAATATACTCTATATATCTCTCATATCTTATTCACAAAGATCACATCTTCTGAATAAGACAATCATCGACTTTAACATATCCATCATCATATGATGACATGGTCATGCCACTCAACATTTCTCCATTCTTACTCCTAGTATATAACTCCTTTTAAATAACTACCATTGATATACCAATTAATGTAGCTACTGCTAACTCCATCTATTAACTTCCTTAACTTCATCCTGTAACTACTTCCAAGGTTTGCAAGACTACAATCCTCACTTTACATACAAAGGATATCAATCCTTTGAAATAGGTATAATACTACTCCCATAATACCAATTGTCCTTATGTTAACTTGGTTAAGACACTATGCCTCCAACTACTCCATACAACTAATCAAATACTTCATCTTACTCTAGCTTGACTTCTAATGATCAAGCTAGATGATTCAGCTTACTAGGACTTGCCTAACTTGGTCTATTCATAAGTCTTCTTCAACACCTAGTCATCTATTCTCAAATGACTTGGGAATAATGACCACCATCCTTTGATCATACAAAGCTTGGGCTTCTAATTGTCTGATCAAGATCTATACTCAACTAAGTAGTAAACTTGCATTAGTCTCTATATAGACTTATCTTGTTAAGCAAGCTTATTCTAAGTTTATGTCCACTTGTCCTAACAAGATTGTTATCTAATGTACTAATACAACTAGCTTTCTCATAGCTCCTCAATTACTAGCTAAACTCTTGGGTTTAGAGTGCGCTTCTAGTTAACTCATGAGTGAGTTAACTCCTCCAACATCAAATGGTTTGATCTCCACTAAGGATCACATTCCATTGATGATGGTACACTCAACCATATCTAGTTCTTCCTTTAGATTAATTTACTTAAGGTATTTGGAAGGTCAACACAATAGGTCAATGGCTATGAGTCAATAAGTTCTAGGTAAAGAATTGATCGCACATTGATGATCAACAGACACTAGGGCTTGGTTAAATAGGAATGTCACCTCTTAATAACATATTAAGGATATGTGCTAAATGGTCTTGGCTTAACTTCTCTTTCTACTCTATTTGTGATAAGAGTTAATGTTTATGAACTACCATGATACCCATGGTAGGAGTAACTATGGCAAACAAGTGTTTCTAGATTTAGTTATAGAGTTTCTTTTACTTAAGTTATAAGCTTAACTTTATATACATAGTTTATGGTAGGTAATATCTTGATATCATCTTTGGAATATTAAGTATTCATCCTTGAGTGGTGGTATGAAATACCATGTAATGATCTCTAGAAGAGCAAGTACTCCTTATTAAGTAGTGTGTTGTGACTTAGTTTTATTACATTTCATCCACCCGTAGATCAAATTATATTACCCAAAGATAAGGTTTTAGCAAAGTTCATATTGAAACTTATCGCAGTCAACTTGATGATCTACTTCAGTTCCACCAAGTTAAGAGAAGCTTCAATCACTTTGACAAGTTTTATTTAAAAGCGAAAATTATCCGGATTTTCTATGCATGAATGCAATGCACACACGTGTTCAGCTTATTTCTAAGCTCTAATGCTAGGGTGTTACAGACTCTCCCCCTTAAAATAAACTTTGTCCCCGAAGTTCATACTCTCTTGCGTTTCGGAATGAGGAGTTGACTTGTATTGATCACACCATTTCTCAATTCCATTGTGATCACAGTTGGGGATAATTGTGGTACCCCGTATCCAGATCTGTTTCCTTGAATCATCTTCATACTTGGCAATATACATTATCACTACTAATTTATCCTATGGCTTCTTTACTATAATTTCTTGGATTACATCCTAACAGTTCTCTTTAGAATTGGTTGTGGACACATTTTGTCCATTCCAATCTGATTTTCCTATAACACTTGAGTGATGTATTTTGGAATACTCTCTTCACTCTTAGGGACACTTACGAGTTGTTTCCCCTATATAACTAGTCCACTAGGTATAAGTTGTTATATCTCCTTCGATCTTTCATCCGGACCTACTCTAGAGAGTCCTCTTATATAGATGATTCCTTATAACCTTATGATAATAAGGCTTAATCACACCATAAATTTTGTACTTCTCCAACCTTTAGTCAGAAAGTTAGACAACAACACCTCAGTGTTTATTGTTTACTCTCTCCCTTGGGGTTTTCTAATGGTCTCTAAACTTCATGTATAATACCCATTATCTCAATAGTAAGGATATTGGTCTTTGTCTACCTTATATATTACCTATATAAAGTCTCTCAAAAGAATCTACGGTACACCTACATAGTTGTGGATCTCTGAAATGAATATTCCGACACTATTTGTCTTACTCTTAACCTTCTGGACATTTTTGCTTTGGTAATCCAGATCTTACGAAGCGTCTCGAAAGACAATCTTCAATTTCATACTTCCTTCGGTCTAACTTAACTTAGGCCAAGTTTTATACTCTTTAAATTACAAATATGACTTACTTCACTACACCGTTAGGACACCAGCTACGGATACCAACTACGGATACTAGCTGCGGATCCTCCTAGGTGTATGGATTACCCTACGGGTTTTAACTTCTTACTGGCATCCTCTGTGAGTTTGTCAGAGCTTAAATACCAGCTACGGTTTCCAAACTTCTTCTTTGCACTGATTCATGATACTTCCATGAACCTGGTACAACTACTTCATTAGCTTCTTAGCAACATCATCTATCTTAAGTGAACTTAAGTTCATTCCTTCATGTTGCTCCACATCCTTTTCAACACTACTATTCCTTCTTATTGCCAGCTCATAGTGAGTTGGGGTTAATCCATCCTTCAGAATAGTGTTGATACTCCTTATATTTTAGCTTCCATCTTCTTGCAAGTCTTCAACTTGATCTTCGGAACTTGTCACTCCCTTACACAAATTCCCTTTTCTATCTAGGTCTATAACATCAAGTAATAACTTGATGATGCAACATGCATTTGCACATCAAGTCAAACTTCATGCACAGATCTAGTCAATCAAGAAGATGCAATAAAAACCAAAAATCCAAATGTGGTACATATAACACACATCATTCTAAGCCCGGAATATATTAGTTGAGTATAATACCTCTAGAATTCAGGCTTAGCTGTGTAGTATATGACACCTCCTAGTATAGGTTTACTTTGTGTTACATAGCACTTAGGGTTTAAACTACTCTGCGTCTCAATATTTACCCAAATTTCTCAGGTGCAACAGGATAATTTTGAGCAAAGTGGTCTCAATTTGGTTTTGATAAGCCTCTTACCTTTCTTTTGGGATGACTAAAGACTACCAAATTTCCATTCTATCGTAAACTATCCTCACATGATCTCTCAAAACTACTACTAAAATTGTAGTTACTACCTTAATCCCAAAATTATCGTAATGTTATAATACTTATGACTTCTATCATAGACCTTCATTGTTCTTTACTTACTGTTATTACTAGATTATTTACTAAGTACTTGTCCTAATTGCAAACTTATCATGGTCTCAGAGCTAATTTCACCATGAACTTGTCCAGATTTACCTAGTCATCATGATTAAAGAGCTAATCTCACCATGACGACTCTTCTTCTTGGCTTATTGTTAATGATTCTTTACAAAATTATACTCCATCACATGGAATTATCAAGTGGGTGCCACATGATTTACTTCCATTCGTAACTATACATACTCTGATGGTCTACCTTTGGTATAATGGTATCAACTAGTGGTAAATTCTGCTACTTCACAGGGGTTCTAAATATATACTCCATCACTAATACTACTCCACATGATATACTAATCTTAGTCTTAATCTTCTTTTATATTTTAACTTACTTAAGATATCTTAGTGGTGTTATACCTAATTATATTAATACTAAAATGACATTTCTCTAGAGAATACCTATAACTAATCCTTAAGAAAGATGACAAGAACATCCAACTTAAGTGTGACAAGGTTTATCCTCAAATAGATATCCATCACAAGTCTTGGTTCAGATAAGATGGCTTCTATAGTCACTATCCAACCTAGAGATCTTCCTAAAAGGGTTTTAATCCTAAGGTCAAAGCATATGCTCTGATACCAGTTGCAGTGACCCAGCTTACCACTACATGATGTAGTACACTATAGTCGTTGACATAACACCAATGAAACACCGTTCACTAGTATTACATCCCTCGGTGGTACAATGAAACACAGCAGGTCCAAGACATGACTATAGATTACAACTCGACTCTTTACAAAAGATCCAGAGAACACTCTAGGTTAAAGAGAGAGAAAGAACTTCTTACAAAGAAGAACCAGAAATAATAACTCAGAAATATATAGAACTAAGACTAGTATTTAAACTATTTGGCTTGCCATTGCTGCTATTGCAATGCTCTACAAAAATAGGTTTTATGGCTAGAGAATTTGCTCCTATCTAAACCGACACTTTATCTTCACTTCAGTTGATGTATATGTTGACTTCATTGACTTTATTGAAGAACTTGAGTTGGCGATGATGGTTTCTTGAGCAGAAATTGATGTTGACATTGCCTTCAATGGCTTAGAACCTAGCAAGGGTTAAGAAGGTACGGTTGAGTACGAGCATAGTCAGCAAGTTCACTAAAAAGGAGTGTATGATGCACTATCTCTATAGCCATAGACCATAGGTCGTAGGCAATGTAGGTTTTCGTAAACATTTCTTCAAAGGTTGCTTTTATTCTGAAAAGTATGTCTGACAGTCTTCACAGGTTAACCAGAACTTCATGGAGTTCCTTTCCTGTCGCGTTCGTAGCTCCTTCCGGAACAGGGAGTAACATGTCACAATTCTTACACTCTGTAGAGGTGCGTCACTTTTCCCACAAGAGACCTTAGCCTTGTTGCACAACCAAGTCATGACCTTGTCCATACTTCCTTGGTATGGGGCCCAGTCTAAGATCCAAGCCAATCACTGCCCTCTCCGCGACCCCATATGTCTGCACGATCCTCTGAGGCTGACTACACCTCCGTTAAGCCTCCAACTAGGGCAAGCTATAACCCTGCTGAGTTCCCGAAGACTCTATGAAGTGGTGATGCCCCTGGTAAGCTCCATAAAAGGCCCGACTATACCTCCGGCAGCCACTCATAAATAATCTAGACACCAAAATCGTGGGGCCTAAGGGTGCCCACCCATATGTTGGATCCATACCAGGAATCCCAACATCACGATAAGGTCATCTTGCCTCCATATGAAAGGAAGAAGATACATCTGACTTCTCCATCCCATTCCAAATCTCATGGTTGATGCGTGATATATGGCGCTAGAATCACTAGCGACATTGGTTGTTAAGTCCTAGATGATACATTACTGTACAATGGCGTCTCCATTGCCAGTTATTATAGATTAGCTGATCACCCTAGATCAGTAACCGATATTTCCAGATAATTGTGAAAATAGTGTTTTCGACCTTTTTGAAATGTAGGTGATGACACAGTTGAGTTACAAGCATAGAAAATAATCAAAGGACATGAGCAAGTTGTGAACTTGCCTTTTGTGATTGCAAGATTATGCACTCACGGTCTTCAAGACAATAGAAGATCCAAATTCTATAAATAGCATCATTGGTCCGGTAAGGACTAATGTTTAAAGAAGCAAGATGCAATGATGCATAAGTAATGTAATCTTGATTGATAAACGCGAATCCCCGGACTAATTGTATCTGATCTAGGGTTTGGAGTTTGTGATGAGTTCTTAGGAATGTGTTGCACTTTTATAGCAGATTCACACTTGTGCTTCTTATTAAGGCTTGTGAGAGTGTGTGTGAAATAACAAGTAATATGCAATATTAAAACACTCAAACGGGTATGGTATCTGAAATATTGCTTAAACAAGATTAAGAATCAATTAGAGCTTTTTAAAGAAGGGTTCAAGTATCACTTTTAATGTTTCTTAAGAAAAATAACTTTTGAGGAAAATACTACTTTATAAAGTAAAAAGTATTTTAAACGTAAGGCTAACACTATAAGGTTTTCTTATTACGTATAAGTACTAAAGTAGAAAACAACTAGTATTGTTGCTTTTACAAATGATAAAATACTTTTAGAGAGTAAAACTTATTTAATTTGAAATGGTAGTTTTAGTAAGTATGACTTAAAATGGTTAGACTTATATTAACTTTACTTAAACATTATTTGAACTTGTTCTTACATTTTTAGACTTTAAACAAGTAATGCTAAAGGTAATAGTACGTACTTATATATTTCTAATGAATTAAAATAAAATAAAAGGGTTTAAAAAGATTTATTAGACCTTTACCTTTTATATTACTTCAAAAGTATGAGTTGATATTTTTAGTGTGTAGATTTCATTTTTGTGATCATTTTGGTATATTATAAGTATTTTTGTGAATTTTAAATAATAAGATATGATTTTTTTAAGTTTATTCACTTTATAAATACTATTAACAAATAATAAATATTAGTTAAAGGATACAAAAAGAATTGAAACAAGTTTGTAAATATAGATTTTGTTTTTACAAGAATTTTGGTATATTATTTATATTTTTCTCGTTTACCAATATTAAAATATGAATTTTCAAAGTATTATTACTTATAAAATCTTTATTAAATAATATTTATTTAAATAGTTAACATAATAGTGTTTGTTAATAACTTTATAATATAGATTTTATTTTTCTAAGCATTTTTATATATTATATACAGTTTTCTGAATTACAAAACAAAAGATATAGAATTAACAAGATTTAATCCTTTTATTAAATTTCTAGAATTATATTTATATTAAACTTATTTGGTTTTATTTATTTTCTAAATAGATAATACTTTTTATACTACACTAAACCTAGCCACAGACACTGACTAATGGGCCTGTGGCCACATCATCTACCACACGAGATAAAGACCAATTTACACCCAATTGAATTTACCCCAGAGTCAAAGACAGGTGGGGTTATTGCCACGTTGGCTTCCACGTGAGCAAAACTAGTCAAACGAGCTGACTGGGTGGGCGATGACGCAAAGCTGACGTCGCGGTGACGTCACCACGCCGGAGATGGTCGGACGGCGAACAGCGGTGGTGTTTGAGAGGGTTCTAGCGGGCTTGGTTGGGGTGATTCGAACGAGGAAAACGAGACGAACCAACTGGTGGTGGCGCCGCTACGATATGGTCATCGAAACAACGACATCGAAGACGACTGACGGCGTTGAATGGTGGTACTCGTTGCAACGGCAATACATCATGTAAGGAAGGGATCTAAGAGGTGCAGGGAATTCAGCGGCTTACCCTTGACGCGCTAGTGGCCTCAGATGAAGAAGAGGAGGACGGAGACGACGACATGGTCTCGGCGGCGCTCGGCCGGAGCTCAGGAAGAAGCAGTCAAGGGCGACGATTGGAAGCTCCCCTACTCGATTCCTTCAACTAGGAGGCTTAGGAAGGCGGCGAACATGGGCGTACTCCACGGAGCACGGGGAGACCCAGAGCGGCGGTGCTACACGGCGGCTTCGATCTAGGTTTCCTGTCCCTAGAGAGGAACAGAGAGAGAGATGGAGGGCGAGCGAGAGTGGATGAGGATGAGCACGGAGAAGCGTTGGCGTGTACTTCTTATCCTTGCCGATAGCAGCGGCGCGCATCGCAGCGCACTGCTGACGACGGCGAGCTGTATTGAGCGGCGGCGCGTTGCTCCAACGAGCTGCCTCTGTGCGTCGCGGTGACGACGACGGCGATTTTTCAAAAAAAAACCTAGCAGTTCTTTGTCTCAACCCGTGGTCCTTCACAGGTCCCACGTGACAGTGAGAGAGATAAAGTGGGACGGTTTGCTGTTGGGCTTCTCCTGGGCCGTGGCTGAGTGTGCGGGATTTGCAGTCTACTGCGCTTGAGCGTTGGTTAGGCGAGAGAGAAAATGGGCTGTGGGCTGCAGCGGCTGGCTGTTCTTTTTTCCTTTTCTTTATTCTGTTTCTATTTCTGTTTTCTTCTCTATTTCTAAATTCATTTCAAATTTGAATTTCTTCAGGGTTTTAAATATGCAGAGAATTCATAGGTCATGAACATTATTGTTTGTAGAATTTATAATCATCTTCTCTTAATTTCTTATTGGACAACAAAATATATTTGTTGTATTGAAAGTCCTTTCCATTTAAGAAATATTAATAATGATTAGGGTTTTTAGGGATTTTCTTCTTACAAGAAGGTCATATAGAAATAATTCTAGTTTCACTTGATAATCTAAATGGTACTAGTTTGAGATGTGTATTTATATATATATATATATAGAATCTTGTTCCTACTTATCTTCATAAAAGATTTACATATATACATAAGAAGGAATTAATCTTTGTGGTTTGTAATGGGATGATATAAGTTTCATGGTCCTCCTTATTTGGTGATTTGCCAAATCCAATTCTACTTGATTTGTAGAGTTTAGAATTACCACAAAACACATACCTAATGTGACCTTGATGGCTCTATGACATTAGGTTCTTCATCAGGGTTTAAGACAATAAACTGGACAAGGCTTCTCAAACACTCACTTGGTTCTCTAATTATCTCTTGGAAGCTTTAATTGTCCAAGAGGTATTATCCAATGGTTACCTAAAGGTTTATAAATAATTCTCACCTCAATACTTCACTAAGGTTATCTTGAGATAAGAATTCCTTTCCTAAATATACTCTATATATCTCTCATATCTTATTCACAAAGATCATATCTTCCTGAATAAGACAATCATCTGACTTTACCATATCCATCATCATATGATGACATGGTCATGACACTCAACATTTCTCCATTCTTACTCCTAGTATATAACTCCTCTTAAATAACTACCATTGATATACCAATTAATGTAGCTACTGCTAACTCCATCTATTAACTTCCTTAACTTCATCCTGTAACTACTTCCAAGGTTTGCAAGACTACAATCCTCACTTTACATACAAAGGATATCAATCCTTTGAAATAGGTATAGTACTACTCCCATAATACTAGTTGTCCTTATGTTAACTTGGTTAAGCCACTATGCCTCCAACTACTCCATACAACTAATCAAATACTTCATCTTACTCTAGCTTGACTTCTAATGATCAAGCTAGATGATTCAGCTTACTAGGACTTGCCTAACTTGGTTTATTCATAAGTCTTCTTCAACACCTAGTCATCTATTCTCAAATGACTTGGGAATAATGACCACCATCCTTTGATCATACAAAGCTTAGGCTTCTAATTGTTTGATCAAGATCTATACTCAACTAAGTAGTAAACTTGCATTAGTCTCTATATAGACTTATCTTGTTAAGCAAGCTTATTCTAAGTCTATGTCCACTTGTCCTAACAAGATTGTTATCTAATGTACTAATACAACTAGCTTTCTCATAGCTCCTCAATTACTAGCTCAACTCTTGGGTTTAGGTACTGCTTCTAGTTAACTCATGAGTGAGTTAACTCCTCCAACATCAAATGGTTTGATCTCCACTAAGGATCACATTCCATTGATGATGGTACACTCAACCATATCTAGTTCTTCCTTTAGATTAATTTACTTAAGGTATTTGGAAGGTCAACACAATAGGTCAATGGCTATGAGTCAATAAGTTCTAGGTCAAGAATTGATCGCACATTGATGATCAACAGACACTAGGGCTTGGTTAAATAGGAATGTCACCTCTTAATAACATATTAAGGATATGTGCTAAATGGTCTTGGCTTAACTTCTCTTTCTACTCTATTTGTGATAAGAGTTAATGTTTATGAACTACCATGATACCCATGGTAGGAGTAACTATGGCAAACAAGTGTTTCAGTTTAGTTATAGAGTTTCTTTTACTTAAGTTATAAGCAACTTTATATACAGAGTTTATGGTAGGTAATATCTTGATATATCTTTGGAATATTAAGTATTCATCCTTCAGTGGTGGTATGAAATACCATGTAATGATCTCTAGAAGAGCAAGTACTCCTTATTAAGTAGTGTGTTGTGACTTAGTTTTATTACATTTGATCCACCCTTAGATCAAATTATATTACCCAAAGATAAAGTTTTAGCAAAGGTCATATTGAAACTTATCGCAGTCAACTTGATGATCTACTTCAGTTCCACCAAGTTAAGAGAAGCTTCAATCACTTTGACAAGTTTTATTTAAAAGCGCGAAAATTATCCGGATTTTCTATGCATGAATGCAATGCACACACTGTGTTCACTTATTTCTAAGCTCTAATCTTTGGGGTGTTCTGAGGTTTTGGATGATTTCTTCTTCTTTTTCTTATGGGGTTTCTTGAGCCTTGAGATGCACACAATGTTCACCTTGTCATACTCACTATCGCGCAAATGTCCCTAGTCAATTCTGATTCCAAATCCCTTTCTCGTGCATATGCCTTATGATGCTACAAGTGCACAAATCGTTTGTAGCTAGTTTCGAAATAAAGATATCGATCCCACAGGGAGAAGGAGTCTGAAGTCTAATAACTCTTGAAATAAATATTATGATAGAAATGCTAAATAAAGTTCTAAGTGACAAGATAAAATGCGAGTATTATGTAAAAGGGTGTTTTGAGTTTTAGGTATAAGAGCAAGAATAAAGTAAAGTAAAATAACTGAATGTAGAAAGTAAGTATCGCGTATGTAAGAGAGATTGGAACTGCAATAGGGAAAAGGCGTTCTCAGGGAGTAGCGGGTACACCACTAGCATTATAAGGAGCTAAGATAAAGATTATTATCATGAACTTTCTCAACTATGTATGTGTGGGAGGAACTTCGTATTTGGACAAATAGGCAGCAACTGCTGCTCACATCATCCTCATAACCACAGTAGTCAGCAATCGACATCAATCGAATTACTGCGCTATTAAGGGACGTAATCCCATAGGACGTATCCCATGACATGGATAGTGTTCCGTGAGTTTCCTCACTTTCCCAAGTTGATACGTAAGGAGTGCCAACAACTTTATAGTCACTGTAAGTGCTAGCACGCCTCCGTCTACCAACAAGTAGTTCCCTCCATCAAGTCCCCATGAGAGGCAAATATTGAGAGGTTGACTTCTCTCAACATCAAGATGTAGAAAATCTAACACATGGTCACAACAATGAATATCATAATAGACTTTATCTTATTTCAATCTCATACTAGGGTTTCTCCATCTCCCCAAGAACTAATGATCTACTCAAACATGGAGGCAATCAACATCATGGCAATAACAATGGAATCTATCATAGATAAATAGTACTTGTATAAATCCACAACGAGTACAGAAATTACAACAAGATCTAGACAAGATGTAGATGGGGTGGATGGAGATGGTGGTGATGCAGCGGTGGATGATGAAGATCGATGCCTTAGCCTCCCAAATCTGCGCAGGGCGAAGATGGATCCCCGGTGGATGAGTTCCCCCTCTAGATTCCTTCCGGAGGTGAGGTTTCAGCGATTTTTGGGTGTTCTGTATGCCGTATCTCTGATCTAGTTGCACGGGGTGAAACTATTTGTTGTATAGTTGGTCGTTGAACCCTCTGTCTCCTCTATTCGCTTCTGGTTTTCTTCTGGTATTATTAATATTTCCCAAATAAGAGATTTACATTGTTTTTGACTCCTTTTCTCCATAGTACAACTGCTCCAAGAATTGTATCCATGGGATCCATCATATGTCCTGATCCTGGTGAAAACAGACATAAAATGTGAGCTCTAGCTCCGTAAAATACCAAGATACTACATCTACGGTGTAAAATAATAGTGTAAAACATGATGCAAATGTGCACTCATCACCCTATAGTGTTCTTTAGCTGCTTTGAACCTTTCAAACCGCATCCCATGCACTGGTGCCTATGGGGTGGAGTGTACAACATCTTCGTTATCATTGTTTCCCCCTCCCTCGTCTGACCTCAGTGTGATATACGTGGGTTCATCAATTGTTTCTCCTATTTCTGTTACTGTTGTTGGTCCATATCTGTGTGCGGTATCAATGTTGTCACTCACAGTATGAACATGGTGAGATCCACCCCTGGAAGATAGGAAAAAACAGCAGTCAATATCATTTTGTTCATAGCTCAATTGGGTAACTTTACAACTAAAGTATGGGTAACTTGTATTGTGGGTACTGGATTACTTCAGCTCAGATGTGTGGGTAACTTTGAGTAGTGGCTGGTGCGCAATTTTATCAAAACTAACATGTAATGCAGTCAGTAAGTTAATTTTGTTCAGCACAATTAAATTTGAATGTTAATATGTGTTTTTGTAAGATCATTTGTGCTTTGGTATGTGTGGGTAACTCTTGCTTGTACCTATATGGCACTTTAGTTATGACTGGTGGGTAACTTCTGTGTGGAAGACATCTATATTGTGTTCTCAAGCTGTCATGTTAGTGTGTGTTTGTCTTGAGTGTGGGATCCTATTAGTGATATGAGGTGGTTTACTATAGTGTTCATAGGTGGGTAACTGTGTGCTATCATGTGTGTTTGATATTTGGTTCAAACATTTTGTGCACGTGAAAGTTTTTCAGTGTTGCTAATATATGGGTTACTTCAGTGATAGCAGGGGATAACCTTACTGTCAACATATGGGTCACTCTACTGAAAGCATGTGGGTAATTAACTTTGACTGTTAATATGTGTTTTGTAAGATCATTTGTGCTTGTTATCAGGGTGTGTGTGGGTAACTCTTGCTTGTACCTATGTGTCACTTTAGTTATGGTGGTGGGTAACCGTGTTGAAGACATCTATATTTTGTTCTCAAGCTGTCATGTTAGTGTGTGTTTGTCTTGAGTGTGGGATCCTATTAGTGATATGAGGTGGTTTACTATAGTGTTTATAGGTGGGTAACTGTGTGCTATCAAGTGTGTTTACTATTTGGTTCAAACATTTTTTGTGCATGTGAAAGTTTTTCAGTGTTGCTAATATATGGGTTACTTCTGTGATAGCAGGGGATAACTTTACTATCAACATATGGGTCACTCTACTGAAAGCATGTGAGTAATTTTTAGTGATAAGTTTCTTGTTTGCACCATACCTTCTTGAGGAGGAACTTGAATATTTGCATTCGTGTTTGATACACTGTATTCTTCTTAATGCTCTTCTTGTTGACCAAGGTCGATATTAAGGTCCAAAACCATGTCTTTTTTCTGCAAGATCAAACATGAATTTCATTACAGTTATATAGGAACTAATTTTTTCATTTTCCATGTAGATGGTGTACCACAAACTGATTCAGTACAGGAAATTTTATACATTGCAGCAATACAAACTCTTTGACAGTCAAATTTGTGTCAGATATAGAAGAACATAAGTGATCCATCAGATGTAGAAGTGACAGCAAATAGAATAGAAATCGAAATAAACCATATGTTTTTAGAGATCAGTAGTAGAAACAAGTTTTTATTTGTCTAGGTCTTCATTTTTTCATACTTAGCCCTATGGATTTCCTGTCATGTTATTTGCTAAAATAGAACATTGATGCATCAATCTGTAGCAAACATAGTAGAAATCAAAAAAATCTTTGTGTTTTCACAGATCAGGAGTAGGAACAAGTTTAGGGTTTCAGTTTCTAATGGATCTATGTGCATTGTTCTTGCTGAAAATAGAAGAATGTGCAGATGTTTCTCTAGGTTTAGCAGAATTACATGTGTTTCCTTGCTTCTTTCTTCTGTTTCCTTTACTTTTCAGGTGGTTAACTTCAAATCAAGGTTTAGGTGAAGATTTCCATGGCATTTTTGAAGAGGTTGAGGAGGAAGGAAGAAGGGGGATCGATCTGGCTGGAGGTCGAGGATGGCAGGGGAGGGGTGAGTCTGCTTTGTGTCATTTTTCTTTCTTGAGGGGGAAGTTGATGCTGGGGAGGAGATCTCTGCTAGGAGAGGTGGCGCCAGGTGGTCTTGGTCACGCACCCCGCGTGACTGTACGGACGCGTGGAAAGAGGAGCATGGGGGGGACCGGGGATAGCGATCGTGTCGGGGTGAGATGTTGTCATGCCCGCCGGATCGGAAAATCTGGCAGGCGCCATCCCCCTAGGCGCGTCCAACCTTTATGCCGATGCGAATACAATTGAGTGCTTCATGGACGATTTAGCTGAAGTTAAGGGTTACGGTATTCGTAATCAGTGTGGCGCAAACACCCATACGATGGTGCACTGGGGCTACCGTCAAGGGAGAAATCGATGTCGAGGATAAGGCAGTCACACGCTGTAAACTACCCCCTCTATTTCAATATAAGATGTTTTAGCTTTTGTAAAAATGAATTTATCTAGACCCCGTTTAGTGTGTAGATTCGAGTTAGTTTCACAAAATCTAAAATATCTTATATTTTGAAACAGAGAGAGTAAGTGCTACATCAATTCTTAAAAAAGGACTATATCGATTTTTCTATAACTAAGGGTCGTGTCTAGAGCAAAAATACAAGATGTTTTTTCGACAAAGGGGATATATTAATATCGCAAAGATACCAACTACATATAACCTCTGCAACAATGCAGTGCTCTAATAGCAATACGAATGCACACATCCAACAAAATAAAGAAGAATTATAAAAAAAACTCCCGCTACAGTGATTTAGTCCTTATAACAGTAGACCAAATACCACCAAGACAGCATCAAAAATTCAACTTCTCCAAACGTGTTGCCTTCAATAAGAAAACAGTGCACAAGCTTCGTCATCGTCCGATCATAGATCACATGTTTCCACCTTGTAGTTCAATTCACGCTCTCAAAATAATGTCTTCAACAAGATCATTGTCAGGCACAACCAATTAAGGTCAGATCTTGGGCTTTCACCTTGAAAGCTTAGACACTAAACTTCTCCTATGCTATCGTCCCTACTTTCCTATGTCGCTGCTACAAGTCACGAATCACCAAGCCAATTCCTCATCGCCACCAGGACTCGAACCACCATTACTAGTCCTCGGATCTCGGCTTCCATGACATTCTCCGCACATTAACTTCACCATGGAACAACAAAAATGTCTCACGATGGCAACATGCTGCAGAGTTTCGTCTCGCTCCCTCTGAAACCAAACAGTAAAAAAACACGGTTGCATGCGACCGAATCACATCTGATCCGGTAATCTCCAGTCATTATTCACCGAAGGGAGTTCGTCGGTGAAGCCTTTCGGAACTCGACATCCGACCATATCATGGAAGACAGGCATCAAGCATATCAATGTCTTGCCGTGTGCAAAACCCTAGGACCACCACCTTTATTAGAACCAAGCCAGCAGCCCCCACGTCGCCCACTGGCCTCCACCAGGACCGTCCACCCCAAACCCCACCAGTAGCCCGAAGACACGGCCGACAGCGTAGGTGAACCGCGCCGCCCGAAGCCTCCGCTAGATGGCATCACGACTCCGAGCATCCAGGAGGCGGGTCACCACCACACTGTCGATGCAGGGTCGCGCAACCGTACCGCCATCGCAGGACCACACCACAACGCCCCTGCCAGGCGCCCTGTTCCGATCGACAAACGCGACCCCCGCCACCATCCGCCATGGGAATACCACCACTGTCTCCTGGGGCCGCCGCTCCGGTTCCCAACCTTCGTCGCCATGAGTGTGTTGTCCGGGGAAATGCACTGTGCGACCGAAGGGCTCCTCGTAGGGGAGAGACCGCCACGAGAGGAGACCGTCCTGCCGCCATCATCGAATGAAGGCTTTTGATCGACGGCGTCCTCCGGTAATAGCAGAGAAGACTAGGAAGGAGATGTTCGGGGTGGTGGTGGCTAGGGTTTCCACCCGAGCCGTCCCTGGAGAGCGAGCAGGGGAAGTTTCCATCAAGGACCAGTAAAAACACAAGCTACCGAACTGTAAAAAGAAAAAGGAAAAGGATACTACTCCCAGGGATCGTTCGTTCGATACCCAGTCGCTCGTGCGTCTCGTGGTGGGACCCTCTTCCGTGATGGATCGATCAGGTATGGTTTCTTCCTCCACCGCGCCGCCACCCGCCCTGCAGCCCCGGCCGCCGCGTCGTTGCCCGCCCTGCAGCTACTTCGCAGCGCCGCCGGATCTCCGCGGCCGCGCAACTCCTTCACTCGCTGGAAGACGCTACCATCGGATCTCCGCGGCCGCCGGAGCACGCCGCGCCTCTCCTTGCTCTCCGGTGTCGATGACCGAGGGGCGCCAACCTCCATCTCCGGCGACGGTGTTGGCGATCGCGGCGATGGTCCTCCATCTCCGTCTCCCGCGTTGATGAAGCCGACGATGCTAATGTCCCCATGGGTTTGTTACATGCGGCCGCCGGGAGTGCTACCCAAGACCACCTACGCTGCTACATACAATGTCGACATATGCTACATGCAGTCGACGAAGGTGCTACATGCGGGTGCTAGCAGTGCTACAAACGACGTTGAGTTTTGCTACAAACGACAGTGCTACAAGTGGGCGTTGGGTTTGCTCCCCGGCGATGTCTCCGGCGAAGCCTTTTTTGCTACATATGTTGAACTTTTTTGCTACATCTCTTTTCTAGTTTTGCTACAATAGCGCAAGTTTCTGCTACAGTGTCTCCGGCAAGGTCTCCTGGCGAAAGTCTCCGGCGAGATCTCAGGCGAGGTCCGGCTTTTGCTACATTTGCTAAACTTGTTTGCTACAACTGTATCGTGGTTCTGCTACAACAGTTAAAATGTCGCTATGATATCTCCGGCGAAATTTTTGCTACGGTCGCCGTGAAAGTCTTGGCGGTTTCGTGAGTCTCCGGTGAGGTCGGGTTTTGCTACATTAGTACAACTTTTTCGCTATGGTCGTCGGCGAGGTCTCCGGCGAGGTCTAGTCTATTTTTATATTTTCTGGGTCGAACCGTTTTTGCTACATGTAGCAAAAGCGGGCATTATATAGCAAAAGCGAGTCGCGGTGTCGCAAAAGCGGGATTTAGACGGGACATGTGTCAGCAGGAGGACGGGGATCGGAAGTTTTGATCCCAGGAGACGCATAGCATCTTCCAAAGAAAAAAGACACTGCACACTCTTTCTTGAAGAAAGCACATGTTGTTTAGCTGTGCTGAGCGGCATGAGCCAGCGCTTCTCATGTATCAATGTCGTGAGGGCGGACAAAGCGGGGAAACGTTTTGACACCTGGGATGAACAATAAGAAACATTAGAAATGTTATAGGTACTATAAAAAACTGTACTTAGCACAAATGTTTTTTTATATGAGTGAAAATTTTCAAAAAGAAAAGAGACGTTGTGTCGTAGGAAAAATAAATACACAAAAATAATAACTATAAGCGTTTTTTCATATAAGCACCAATTTTTATCACTGAGGCCACGAGGTCGGAAATACTAAAAAAACCTGACATTCACAAAAGTCCACCCTGCACATCATCGTTGCGCTGAGTGACGTCTTCTTCTTCGTGCTCTGCTCATAGCGAGGTTATGCATGTTTGACAAGTGCTGCAATCAGAATCAAAGTGAAATTAGGATGATAGAGGAACACGGAGAGTGAGTATAGATTTTTCTTTTTATTTTCCAAATCCGATGATTTAAAATAAAATAACTTGAGAACCGTTTGTCTAAATTACAAACCATTTCACTTTTGAGCTCATCGTGCCGAAATCTTTAAACTAGATCCCACGTTGGTAGGTTTTAAATAATTTTTATTTTACTTTTCAAACTGCTCCGCTCGTACTTTAGATTACTTCAGTTATGTATTTGTTATACTTCGGGTTCTTAGCGTACTTTATATTTAGGTTACTACAAACTTGTACTTCCACGTATTTTGACGGTGTGTACACTTTTTTCTGTACTTTGGCTCTTAGTACAGTAGTAGTTTCATGTACTTGGATGTGTGTACGTTTGTATCTTCGTGTATTTCGACTGTGAATGCACTTGTACTTATATGTATTTTGGCTCTTAGTACACTTGTTGTTATGCGTACTTTTACTTTTAGTACATTTGTACTTTCACGTACTTTGACTCTGAGTAGAGTTGTACTTTTCGTGTATTTCGACTTTGAGTATAATTTGTATTTTCAATGTACTTTGTCTGTGATTATAAGTGTACTTTCGCGTACTTTGGATCTCCATATACTTGTACTTCCGTGAACTTTGCCTCTTAGTACAGCTGTTGTTCCGCGTATTTTAACTCTTAGTATGTTTGTACTTTTCCGTACTTTAGCTCTGAGTTGAGTTGTACTTTCGTGTATTTTAACTTTAAGTACATTTATATTTTCACTGTATTTTGTCTGTGAGCATAATTATACTTTCGCGTACTTTGGATCTTCATATATTTATACTTCTGTGTACTTAGCATATTAGTATGTTGTTCCACGTACTTCGACTATTAGTATGTTTGTACTTTCGCGTATTTCGGCGCTGAGTAGACTCAGTACTTTCATGTATTTCGACTTTGATTATAGGTGTACTTTCATTGTACTTTGGCTGAGAGCATAATTGCACTTTCGCGTACTTTCGATCTGCATATACTTGTATTTCAGTACTTTACCTCTTAGTTGTATTTCTATACTTTGATGCGCCGTATGCGCTTTGATGGCGAAGCCGAGTCATAGAACACGCTACGACAAATTGGGGAAACGATAAACGGACGCTACGACCAATAAATCACTTCAAGATATTTATGAAGATTTAAGACAAAATAGACGCTTTGAGTTGAGGCGAAACCGAGCCGTAGACTGCGCAGAAATAATAAAGTAAAAAGAGAAAACAAATACACGTACACGCTTAGCCTATAGATCGGAAGCTGGTTCTTGGGAGCGTTCGCTCACGCGCACGGAACAGACCGTCATGACGCCGAAATCATACGTGAATTTACTTGCACGTGCGAAAAATTTAAAATGTCACAACTCTTAAATCGGATATCCGAATTGCAATCTTTTTTCACAGTTGGCCCTCTCACAATGAAACTTTAGAAACTATATCTCATCTATACTCCTCCATTTCAAAATAAGTGCTTGCGTTTGTCTCGATTTGTATGTATCTACGTACTAAAACGTGTCTCTAGATACATCCAAATCTAGACAAATCTAAGTCAGTTATTTTAGAACAGAGGAAGTATATATTTTGACAAACCTTTTTTTAAATCAACTTAGTGTTATGGAAAAGCAACTTCGTACAAAAGTTGGTTACACTACTTTTTGTATATTTTGTGACCAACTTAGTTTTCAAGATATTCACTTAGCAACAACACACATCAACTTTATAATACCGAGACTTGCAAAATTTGCACTACGGGTTATTTTCTAGTATTGTTGGTAACTTGCTTTCTTAGACAGACAACTTAGTAGCAATGAAAAGACAACTTCATAACAATCAGTGCGCAACTTAGGCGTAGTGGTATGCAACTTCATGACAATGGTACGCAAATTCACAAATGTGATGCTAGACGACTTAATATTGCTGGCTTAATTATAACACCACTACCGCCCATCTGCGGAGGTTACTACCTTGACACAGCCCACTGTGGCAGCCTCCTACTTGATGCCATTATTAGCAACAACTCGAGCAGCCAGTGGGAGAATAAGGAGTCCCGCGATGCAGAATGGATCACGGTCCATCCGAGCTCCATGGCGACAACACAACTTAGTTCGTGTGTGAAGCAAAAAATTACTTTTGGCAAATGTAACATATCATTTACAACATACAACTTTACTTGTTCTAGGTACAACCTAGTTTATAAATGGATACAACTTGGGATTAAAAAAGCAACTTGTTGCTGGTGGCGTTCAGTTGCAGCCATATCCTCACAAAGTCGCATTTGATTCATGATATAGTTGCTGTCACTTTTTGAAATAAGTTGTTGCTACTCTCGTATAGAGCAAGTTAACTTCACAGATGGGGTATGCAAGTTAGCAATAGTGGGTATACAACTTAATAATAGTGGATACGCAACTTAGTAATAATGAGTATGCAACATAGCAATAGTGGGTATGCAACTTACCAGATGTGTGAAAGCAACAATTTAATGTATACAAACATGATTTAGTTGTTGCCACTTTCGTGTATAGGTAGGAAACTTCACGGATAGGATATGCAACTCAGCACTGGAGGTATGCAACTTAGCAATAATGGGTATGCAACTTACTATAAATGTGAAGCGCAATAATGGGTATGCAACTTACTATAAATGTGAAGCGACAATTTAAGTGTGTACAAACATGACTTAGTAGATGTGTGAGGGAACAATTGATTGTCTGCAAACTACAACTTATCGAATATGTGGAACAAATAGCCGCTAAAAATACAACTTAGTGCATGAAGAAAAAAATGTCATCTTCGTGGTAGCCATCACTGCAAGGTACAACTCCACCTCGATCAATGCGGATGGAGCCAATGCCGCGAGCAACGACACGAAGTGCAACATGAGCTACAAGCCGAATGGGGTGTCAGAATTGCAATATGTTTTCACCCTTGAACCTCTCGCGATGAGATCTTCAAAACTAGAGCACATATGTTTTGATAATACTTTTTTACGAAACAACTTAGTGTTGTGACGAAACAAATTTGTGTATATGTTTTGATAATATTTTTTATGAAACAACTTAGTGTTGTGAAATAAATTTGTGCAAAGAGTTGCGTACACTAATTTTTTATATATTTTGTAACCAACTTAGTCTCTGATACAACCACTTAGCAACAAAAATAAACAATTTTATAGTACTAAGACCCGCTTTGCACTAGTAGCTGCCATACTTTCTAACATCATTCATAACTTGGTCTATGAGGTAAACAACTTAGTAGTAACGAAAATACAACTACATACCAGACGTTGTGCAACGTTGTGTTGTCACGGAGCAACTTCGTTCAAAGAGCTGTGTGTACTACTTTTTGTTTACAAAGCTTTTTTTAAATAACTTAGTGTTGTGGAAAACCAATTTCATATAAAAAGTTGTTTTCACTATTTTTTTAATATTTTGTAGCCAACTCAGTTTCTATTGTACTCACATAGCTACAACAGGCAGCAACTTTACAATATCGAGACCCACAACTTTGCCCTGATAGTTGCTATTATACTTTTTTCAATATTACTTGTAGTAATTAGGTTTTTAAGGTGTACAATTTACTAATAACCAAATTACAAATTAATATATCAAACAATGCAACTTAGACGCAAGAGTGTAGAACTTCATAACTATAGTCAAGTTCATCACGAAATTCATCGCAATGATGCACAACTTAATCATAAAATGGTGTTATACAACTTAGTTCTAGTGGTAGAAAACTTAGGCACGGTGCTAGCTAACTTAGAGCTAGTAGTAGCCAACTTCATGATAATAGTGCACATACAACTTAGTACTAATGGTAGACAACTTAGGTGTTGTGCTAGCCAACTTAGTACTACTAGTAGGCAACTTCATGATAGTGGTGCGCAAGGTGTTAGCCGACTTAGTAATAATGGTGTAAAATTTAGGCGCACGGATAGGCGCAGATATAAGGAAGAATCGTGGTGGTACTCAACTAGAATCACAAATGGTGCTAATGGTGCTAGCCAACTTAGTACTACTTGATCAATGGATGCAACTTAATTCTAGTTAGACAGTAAAAAGGCAAAAAAGCTACCGAAAACGGACTAAACATAGACAACAATGCAACCATGTTTATTCCATCTAAACTATGTTGGACAATAGATACAGCTTAACCTTAGTGGGTATACAACTTAGCAAATAGTGGGTATGCAACTTACACATGTGAAACCATAATTATTGTCCATAAACACGCCTTAGAAATATGTGAGTAAGATTTTTTTATTGTGTACAAAATACGACTTAGCTAATCTTTGTAACCCATAATACCACTAGGAAAATACAACTTGGAATACACCGAGAGTGTGTCGTTAATCTTTGAAATGGGATGCTATGTCATACCGCAGGTGGTGGAGCCACCTCTGGGCGACACGAGCATTTGCTGAAGCTAGATTAGTTGTTCCGACTCTTGCAAAAAAATCCTTGATTACGAATCAATTTAGCATACCTTACCTACTTTTCACTAACACAAGTTAGCTCATATATGCAACCAACAATACCACCGGCAAAAATCAACTAAGCACATGCATGAAGAAAAAAATTGATGTCTTCGTGGCAGCCACCGTCGTGAGGTATAACTCCACCTTGATCAACACGAATGTGGCATGTGCCGCAAGCCACGGCACGAAGCGCAACACGAGATGCAAGACGTCAATGTGGATGTCCCTTTGAGACCGACATTGCACAGCCCTCCAAAAAGCCATGCCGAACGGTGGTGGGTTGGAGCTCCAAGACGATGGACAAGGCAGGATGGCGGGCGGAACATCCAGATCGGTGTACATTGGCGTCTGGAGAATATCGAGCGAGATGAAGATGGGTGTGACATCAAGCGCAATCTTTTGCAGATGGGACTAAAGGTGCAACATTCAACTAGGTCTCAACGGGACCCGACATGAAAGTACTACATTGACTTTAATATGGAGTTGTTTGAAAATGTAACCAAAACATTTCTTATGTGTAAATACAATTGAAATGTAATTCTGGCATGTCACTGGAGTCCTCCTCAAAGGTTGAACATGGAAATAGATATGTGTAAATGCAGTAAAGTTGAAAGACTAAATGAAATAACTCAAAAAGATAAGGTTTCTATCTTCATTGACGAACACCGCCTCTGCCTTCAACCATGGAAGGATCACCCGTGCTGGCAAGACCTTGCATACAGGCGTCATAGCTGGCCATGAGACCTAGAAGCATCGAGGAATCTTGTGCGCCGGCACCCCGGCCTCGTTCCTGCGGGAATCTCAAGGCCACGTCCCACGCGTGCAGCCTAGCGTTCAGCGCCGCCGCCCCTAGCCTCGGTCCCGTGGGGCGCCTCGAGTGTGCTGGTCCAGGATCTTGTCGCGGCGGCTCTGGGATGGGGTCGAGACCACGTGTGTGAGTTGCCATGGAGGATTTGGCGACGGAGGCATGACACCGTCGCCTCCAGCATTGTCGCCGCCCGTGGCCCAGTCCGGCAGCGGAAGAAGGCGGGACCAAGTCCAGGCGGGGCGTCGACGCCGGCCGTCCTCGTGCAACACGGCGTGTCGGCGTCCATGCTGCCAAGTGTGTCAAAGGAGCAGCTCCATGGCGTTGATGTCGATTGGCGGGAGGTCGAGCCGATGAATGCACACTGGGCCTCTGCACGGAGGCGTGGATGAACGGCGGTGAAGGCGTCAGAGGTCGGTAGTAGGCCGGCGGTGGTGTCTCTAGGGAAGAGTTGGGATGGAGGTCGGCGGTGCCGGTGGATGTGTGAGGCGTAGAGAGAGGGAGGTGGATGTGTTGTTGACTTCGCAGGAAACATCGTTGTGTCTTTTGAACCTGTCGAAACTGCTCGTCGATTAGCACATCGGACGGCCGAGAATCGAGTGCTTGAACACGTCAACTAGCACCCGAGTGTTTTTTAGGCTGGTCATAGTGGGAGTATCATATTACTAGTATCATGCATATGATACTACCTCTCTAGTGGTTAGTATCGTCTAGTAGTATCATAGTACTATTATATTTAATTTTTTCTACAATCTCAATGTAATTATGTGTATGAGATGTATTGATCATTAAATTACCTAGTTTCACGAGCTATGATACGGTATCATATTATTATACTACTAACATCT
Organism: Avena insularis; assembly: GCA_023614405.1. NCBI lineage: Eukaryota > Viridiplantae > Streptophyta > Magnoliopsida > Poales > Poaceae > Avena > Avena insularis. Next base: position 254,192,381 of record CM042690.1, on the reverse strand, counting down.
CTCTCTTCATTAATTGTGGTGTCACATCAGATTTTTGCCAAGGTGACATGCATGATACTCCTTATGATACTCGGACTAGTCTTAGCAATCGGGCTCTTTTTACTATACGAGGTTTTATTTTCTGTATAAAACTTTACATGTAGGTGTAGGACAAAGCCCACGAGTCGACATTTCACTTGGGCCCCGTAACAGCAACCACGCCCGGCGTTCCATTTTCCACTCTCAGGCAACAGAGACGGCGGCCGCCGCCGCCGTACGGTTCGCCGCTCGATCAACACACCGACCCTCGTCCGGAGTACAGCGCTGATATCTGGTACACGCCTCTCCTTGCTCCCCGTACACCTGCCGCCTTCCTCTCTTCCCTACTTTTCTCCCTGATCCTACAGTGTGCACTGACCGTGCACGCAAGGTGCTCGACGTGGTGCCTCTAGGCCTATCCGCCTTCCTCTGCTCCGTTGGTCGCGCTTGCTGATGTTTTTGGGTACCTTTTCTTGTTTGCAGAGGTCGACTCGGGACAATGGCGGCGAAGCTACCGTGCCCGACGCCGTCGTGGTCGGACATCCCGCTGGAGCTGGCTGGCCTGGTGCTCCACCTCCTGCCTGCGTACGCCGACCGTGCCCGCTTCTCCGCGGTCTGCCCTCAGTGGCGCGCTGCTGCTCGGAAGCTCACCGTGCCACCTCTAGTGCCACTGCTCGCTCTTCCCGACGGCACTTTCTACAGCCTCCCCTACACCGAGCCGTTCCGCTTCACCGGCTGCGGCTTTGCTGGTTTCAAGAGCGCCTGTGGAAGCTGGCTCGTCTTCCCGCGCGACGACGGATGCTTCCTGGTCAATCCCTTTTCCAGGGACACTGTGACGCTCCCAGCTCTGTCCAGTGTCCGGCTCAACCCGCCTGATGCTGATGTGAGCCACGTACCTGGGGACCCCCCTAGGTTGACATGGCTGCATATCAGGACAAGAATCCCCATTTGAGTAAGCTAATGTTGTGCTCGCCGAACCTCGTCGCTGCATTCGTCAACCATCAAGGCTTTGGTCAGATTCTTGTGTGTCAGCCTGGTGCTTCCTCATGGTCGGTTCGAGCCTACGATACCTGTAAGGGGTATGAAGATATGGCATTCTACCAGGGCAAGCTCTACGTCCTTTCTCACCATGAGCATCTCTCTGTCATGGACATCAGCCAGGACCAAACCACTGGTGATCCACAGGTTTCTCGGATTGTACGGGTCATCAAGGGTAATCCCTTTCCTCTGCTACTGTCTGAAAACAACACTAGGGTCGATAAGAAGCTCTACCTGCTTGAATCGCGTGGCGCATTGCTAATGGTGCGCAGGAAGATTTTCTCGAGACGGATACCTGATAAATTTGTGGTTTCACGGAACAAGTTTGAGATGTTTCAGGCTGACCTCAAGCAGCTAGGGTGGGTCAGTAAGACAACCTTAGGGGATGACCAGGTTCTCTTTCTAGGCCGAAGGTGCTCCCAGATTGTTCCTGTCTCAATGCGGTTTGCTGGGAGACCGCATCTGCTTTTTGGATGATGATGAGGAGTTTTTCAAAGGCTGTTGTTACGAGGAGGAGAACGCTTCCATTGGTGTCTATGATGTGATTGGCCAGGTGTTCTCCTCTCCTCTGCCAACAGTCTCTTGGAAGCATGATGGGATGCGTCTCGCGACATGGCTACTCCCTCAAAACTGAACTTGAAGCGTTTCTGTCCAGTCTCTTCAATGTGTCACTACATATCAGTCTATGGCATAGTGTTATGTGGCTACTACGTTGTTTGGTGCATGCGTACTTTGTGGACTCGACATGCTGGTTAATCTGTTAACTGCATCAGTATGTACCGACTTTTATTTTGGCGGTTGCCCTATGTGCAAGCTGTCGAATGCATCAGCACTTTATTATCTGAACTCATGGTGTTATATGTAGTGACGAATTAGTAAAGTCTTGATGATCCTGGGCTTGTGTTATGGTCAAGCTGTGAACTTCTGGTGCGCCAGAGTGGTGAAGCATACGTGATGGTTTGCTTATTTAGATGCAAATTTAGTTTTGCTGCCATCCTGACATCTTTTAGAAACTTCTGCCATCCTATCCTTGAACAGGTGAAAATACTCTGTCCTAGTTGTATATATGTTGTCAAGATGAACGGACCCCAGCAAAAAAGTTGCCAAGGTATCTTTGTAGGTTTAGATGAAGATTCAATCTGTCAACTCAGTATGTTTGTGTGCTGTAGCGGAAGTTTTCTTTTTTGCATTGTTTGAGTTGTTTAAATCCTTGTGTCATCATAGTTATTAATTTTATGCAAAATACAAATTATCTAAAATTATGCATTTATCTAAATAATTATTGATCATAAGCTAATGATACATATGTCTGCTACATAAAATGTATGATAATTACATTGTGGCTGCACTGTCTGCAAGCTGCAGACTTAATTTTCTGAATTATGGTTGTATATGTATAATGAGTAAAGGCTCAATGACCCTGACCCGGAGTTTTCTTCTGTTGAAGCTGTGAGCCTGTGATACTTCCTTGTAATGAACCAGGTGGTAGTGTGGTTTATTTTGATGCATATTTTAGTTATGCTGCATTATTGGAAACTGATGTCATATTGTTTCTAAAGAGGGGAGTAACAGTCTCCATATATATAATCTGCATCGGCTCTTCATTCTTAATATGCAAGTAGAGTTGGCTTCATTCTTAGTCCATGTTTATGTGGGTTTTTTTTCCGAGAACATGTTTATGTGCTTGCAGGGCCAAGACAGGCAAGAGTCCCCTGTTGTTGAGGTTTGTGTATCTCAAACAAAAGAATTGCGGTTTGTATCCGTAGTCACTTTATGATTTTGCAGCGATTGTGTTATGCTGCCCAAGTTTGAAATATGTGATAGAACCATGTGCTAACAAGCAAAGAACGGGTATAACAAGAAACAACCGAGAACAGTTTTCGTGATCCATTCTAAGTACTTCCTCCGTTTCAAAATATAAAATGTTTTAGCTTTATAAAAGGAGTGTATCTAGACCCCTTTTAGTGTGTAGGTTCACTCCAAACCTACATGAACCTACACACTAAAAGAAGTTTAGATACACACTCCTTTCACAAAGGTAAAACATCTTATATTTTAAAACGGAGGGAGTACATTACAAGCATAGTAATCTACATGTAAGTGCAAGGAGGCATCTTTATCGGAAAAAAAAAGTGCAAGGAGGCAAACAATGGTGTAGTAGGCATTGAAATTACTTGTACAGGTTTCTTGGATTTGGATTTTGAAAAGCTCTGCTTGCTGTATAATTTCTGGTGCCTTCCTGCCGGTCATCATCGCAGCGCTGCTGCCAGTTGGCTTGCAGACCCAAATTTTGGCCATCCTAAAGAGAGAAAGCTAGAACAAATTTGTGCCGTATTTTTTGCATACAAGAAGATAGAGAAAAATTACAAGAAGCTGTCTAAACTTTGAGAACAAAGTAGAGCACTCCACACACACACACTAGCCTACTCTCTTACACGGTTGTTGCTCCCTCCAACTCTACTCTCACCCAAGTTTTGAATTCATCTACAATCTTGTCGACTAGGGCTGTGACAGTGCGCTGCTGTCTCTCACCCTGCATTTCTTTGTTTCCATAGCGACTAGCAGATGAGCATGACATCAAAGTGTTTCTTCTCCTTTTTGGTGTAACGTTTCCTTGCCTTCAGCCACCCCAGAGTACCAGCACAATGTAAACACCTGGCGTAGACGCACTGCATAAGGATGTGTTCAATCTGATCCTCCTCCTCAGGACAGATGAACAGAGCCTTCTGTCCCAGGTCCAAACTCGATTTTGCACTGCTAACCATGTGAAAATTTCGCACTTAAGTGGCGCTCCTGCTTTCCAAATGTAATTCGAGGCAGCAAAATGCGTGCTCCCCCGACACAGCATCTTGTAGGTACCAGCTCAAATCTTTTGAGTAATAAAGTGCCCTTTTGTCACGAAAAAAAAGGTAGAGCTAGCACAATAGCATCCCTGTTGTGACCAGAGCCACACAAAAGATATCCTGTGCAAGGCTGTCTCCCTGAATACTGTTGATGGAAATCCATAACTGAATATATTGTTGAATGAATCCCTCCTGACTGAGCTCGGACGACATGTTCTCAATCCACTTGTTGCCCTGACTTGCCTCCTTGACAGTTCTAGAATTTATCCTCTTTGTGCTGACAGCTTGCAGCGCTAGGGGCGCTATCTGTTCAACAGAGCAGTCCATCTGCCCGTCCAAAACATGACCTTGCTTCCCTCTCCTATTGTGATGTTCATTTATCAGTGCCAAGCCTTGCCAAGGTCAGTTTCATGGGTTCTCCTCAGCCACTTCCACCTGGTGCGTAAGGCGAGACAATGAAGCTTCAAGTCCATTACTCCAATCCCTCCAAAACACTGGAGTTTACAAATCCTCTCCCAGGCTACTAAGCATTGCCCACCATTCACCTCCTCTTTACCGGCCCAGAAAAAGGCATGCCTCCATTTTTCAATTTCTTGGATCAACCATACCAGCGAAATCAGAGAAGTTGATGGTGCACTGGTTTGAGGTTTCACTGCAATGACTGATTTGATGAGTACTAATCTTCCTGCCCGGGCAATTAAACCTCTGCCAATCAGGGATGAAAGCAACAGAAGCGTCGAGCATGGGGCCATTACGCCCTGGTTAAGTTGGAGCCCATGGTACCTGATGGGAAAAGGTTCAATTCTGCATCTGAGTATTCGTTTGATCAGACGCTCATCCTGGGTGATCCTCTTATTAGAGTTGCTCGTCCTGAGTGATCCTCTTATTAGAGTTGCTGTCGACTTCTTGTAGTTGATCCGCAGACCAGACACATCTCCAAACATGATCTGATAAACAGCCCTGGGGTCCGAAGTAAGAGGCTTAATAAACAGGACTATGTCATCTGCAAACACAGAAATCTTCCGCATTGGCTTGATTCCCGTTAGCGGCCAAGAAGCTGCTTCCACCGCGTGAGCTATGAGCGCAGACATTAATTCCATGGCCATGACAAACATAGGGGAGATGGGCCCCCCATCTTAAACCACGTGCATGCAGAATTCTTTGCCCTGGCACACCATTAACAATGATCTTCGTGCCAGCTGTGTACAGCATCAAATCTGTCCCTCTAAGCCAGATCTCACTGAACCCAAACTTGCTAGACCAGTTTTCACAATGATCTTTGTGCAGCCTGTGTATGGCATGCAAGAGTTTGACATCACAGTAGATCTCTTTTCGCCTCTAGACACCATGGGTACTCCGTGGGAGTCACGCCGCCCACGTCAAACCAGCCCCTTCCTACCGCGTTTGTGTCCATCATCATCGCAGCGCCGCTGCCAGTTTGACCCTCAGAATGTGCAGATGGAGAATAACAATGATCAATATCGTAGTAAATGTTAAACAATCCATAAATTTGGCCATCCTAAAGAGAGATAGCTTGACCAATTTTCACATCAAAAGAAACAAGTTTATAAGTTCTAATTTGGTTCAAGTACTAGTCAAGAAGCTAAGTAGAGAAAGTACGATATTGCGATCACCTGGGAGGCTGCGGTCCTGGGTGGTGCCGGCGTGGCATGCCGAGTTCGACATCACAGCATATCTCTTCTTGGCTCCAGAGACCATGGGTACTCCGTGGGAGCCAGACGCCATGGGTACTCCGCTGGAGTCAGACACCATGGGTACTCCGTGGGAGTGGGAGTTACACCGCCCACATCAAAGCACCACCTTCCCATCGCCTCGTCATCGCAGCGTCGATACCAGTTTGACCCTCAGAATTTGCAGATGGAGAATAAAAGTAATCAATACGTGTAGCAAATGTTGAACAGCCCAAAAATTTGGTCGCCCTAAAGAGAGATGGCTCGTCCAATTTTCACATCAAAAGAAGTAAGTTTGCAAGTTCTAGTTTGGTTTGTGTGCCAGTCAAGAAACTAAATAGAGAAAGTACGATAGTGTGATCACCTGGGAGGCTGCGATAGCTCCTTGCCACCACCCTGCAGGTTGTTTGCAACCTCTAATTCCTGAGTCAATGCAAAAAGTGCACCATTAGAAGGAAAGTACATAGCTGGCCTAAAAACTATCAATTGTGTCAGGCTAGGGCTGGTTCAATACTGACGACAAAATATCAGTTCCTCCACATCGAAGCACCCCCTTCCTATTGCCTTCATGTCCGTCGTCATCGCAGCGCCAATACCAGTTTGACCCTCAGAATTTGCAGATGGAGAATAATAATTATCAATATGTGTAGCAAATGTTATACAAGCCAAAAATTTGGTCATCCTAAAGAGAGATAGCTCGTCCAATTTTCACATCAAAAGAAGTAAGTTTATAAGTTTTAGTTTGGTTTGTGTGCCAATCAAGAAACTAAATAGAGGAAGTACGATAGTGTGATCGCCTGGGAGCTGCGATAGCTACTTGCCACCGCCCTGCAAGTTGTTTGCAACTTCTAATTCCTGAGTCAATGCATAAAGTGCACCATTAGAAGGGAAGTACATAACTGGCCTAAAAACTATCAATTGTATTGGGTTAGGGCTGGTTCAATACTGACAACAAAATATCAATTCCTTCACGTGAGACATTAACAGCCCAAGAAAATCAGTTTAACACAAAAAAGAATATATATTGGAACTAGCCACGATAAAACCTGCAACGAATTAGTTTCACATGGTTTTTCCTCAACATATGTAGAAGAAAGGAAATGAAAGAATCAATACAGATTTACCAAGAAAAAACTAATTAACTCCTTAATACCTAATAAAGTTTACTTGTGGCTAAACTGATTTATATCCACTGGTGTCCATAAAGAGGGCAAGCAACCAGGCACCTGATAAAGTGAAAAACGTTATCTTTTCGACCAAGTAGTATCATAGGTCCTGTTCCTTGCACAACTCTTAACAGTTCAAATAAAAACCACACCCAATACCACACTACCAATTATTTATTGAACAGCTAGACCTTATTAACTCTTAAGAAAGGGAACTATAGAGGAGAAATATTTCTGCGATTAGATGTTCCCCATCAAAGTTCTAACATGCAAACAAGAGGTAGCTGATCCCCCTTACACCAAAGTTTTAAAAAAAAGTTTGCAAACAAGAGGAGACAAAGCTCTCTAAATGCAATGATATACACAAAGACGGTTCACAAGATCAAATTATGACATCGTGAACGACAAAGGGAACGAATAAAATGTGTGTCTGGACTAATGGCATAGAGAAGTAAAGTAGCCTCTACAAGTTTGTTTGTTGGAGAACTGGGTTACCATAATCAGCAAAAGGAGGGAAAGCAGAAAATGTTTGTCTGAACTAATCACCCAGAGAAGTGAAAGTAAACTCTATAAGATTCTTGTTGGCCAACTGAATTTCCATATATTATTCAGCTGTAAAACACAAACTGATTGTACATATTTTTCCTATGGGGGGGAAATATGGTGATATTTCTTCGATTCATATTCCAAAAATATATATTTTACGTTGTTGGGATCAGGGATAGCGAACCTGTCACAGACTTGGTATCAAACTATCAATATAATACTGGCTGCAAAGTAATAAACTGAAGAATTAGTAAGGATGCACAGATAAGGAACAAGAGTAACAGAACAGTTAACCCAGGTTAGGAGCAAGAATAAAAGAGAGTTTTACCTGCGCACCAAGGGCTGAAAGAAGAAACTCAGGTGGGCGCCTCCCTCTCTGACAATAGCAGTACAAACAACCAAGAAATCAGTCTCTAGAAAGAATAAACTGGAGAAATGGGGATCAAGAGAATGACTAGAAAGATTGAACTAAACAACAAGAGAAAATACCTGCAGTCCGCAGCCCTGCCATCTTGCTGGAGAAAAGGTTGCTTCAAACCCTATGAGACAAGGCGAGGTCCTTATAGCAAGCGACCAGAGCTCCTTGGATGGTGGGATCTACGGGAACAACTTGTACTACGTCAAAAAACGGCAAAAATATCAAATCATAAAATGTTGAAGAACAACCGAAACATCTAGAAAAAAAACAGCTCACCAAAAAACAGAATTCAGCAACAGCAGCTACCAGAGCCCACCAAACCGCACCTGCAGAAGAACAAGTTAACAGATCAAAAACAAGAATAAGAAAAACAATGAACACCCAAATCCACCTTACTTGTACCCAGAAGAACAAACGACACAAACAGAAGCACGCCAAGAACCTGCAAAAACCAACACAATAACCTGATGAAAAAACAGAGACTACTGTGTAATCAAAGAAAAGAAAAAAGCAAGAGAACCAAGAACTTAACCCCAAGCTGCACCAAAAATCGGAAAAATCGTAATGCCACGACTAACACCGCATCTCCCAAATCCCCACATACAAACCCAGTGAACCCAGCGCACAGGCTAATCACGAAGGGCAGTAAAAAGAAAAGCAAACGAAAAAAAACTGACTTAGCACCAACCATTGCTAACCAGCAGGGCCCCAAAGGACAATCGGCAGCGCGAAGCAGCAGAAAATCTAGCACTCAGAGCCACCGGGAAGGAGAAGTGGCGACGAAGGTCTCCACTAAAATGTCTAACAGAACCCAAACAACCACCATCGCCTATAGCCCAAAAGAAACCCAGCAGATATGATAAATATGGCAGACTAAGAAGGAAACATGTAGAGCAAAATAGGACCTCATTATACATGGCAAACCCATGGTTCTAGCAAATGTGTCGAGAAAAAAGGAGTAACCAAGGCACCTCTATGTATTGTAAGACAGGGCATGGCCCAGATAAATGCAACGAGAACCTACTGATGTTAGCAATGACAATTATAATAGCAAAAGCAGTAGAGACATCTCAATATACAGTGCTAGAAAGAAACTCAGCTCTGCTAAAGGTATTAGCTACCACAGTAGTAAAAATTATCAGTAGTACTCATACAGACAAGAAACATTTGATATATTATTTATGGAAGACTGCTGAAAATAATATTATCTCCTAAACTTTTTTGCATCATTTGCCTCTTTGGTGATTAATGACAAAAAAGGAGTCCACCTATATAACAGAAGGAATTCTGAAAAATTTCTGTCAGTGTGCCCATTTATGAGGTCAATTTGCATATGATATATAAGATGAAGATAAACAGTAAAAATTGCATGCCATGATTCTTTTTAACTGACTCGCTCTCCAAAACTATGTCAATTCAAAAACTGAGAGTAAGGAATATTAGATGAACTTTCTTGTGTGTACCATTGCAGCACTACAAAAAGATTACAGCGCTCAACATCGATTAGCCAAGTATTGTGCACATGATGCTTCGATACAAAGAAGGGAAACACACGGAAATCACAGAAAGATAGAAATGTAGCACCCAGTTGTGCACAAATTATCTGCCTATACAGAAAACCCAACTATCTATGCACAATCATAGAGAAGCTAAAAAGACCTGGTAACAAAACCGCAAAAAGGCATATATTGCATGATCTCACCTGGGACGAGTTTCCTTGAAGCATTCATATCACAGATGAAATCTGCCATCATGAGACAGGAGATGCAAAAGTAATAAATGACGAATCCTAATTGAGCGCAATTGAATATTACCAGACCTGCAAGGAGAACAACTTTGAATAGCACTATTATTGGAAACCTGAAACAAAGCATCTAGAAAAAATAAACATGAGTCTCCATGATCCTGAAACAAAACAACGAGGTATAAGTGAAAAAATAAAGGTTCAACTAACAGAAATTTTGCGAAAATGTGTATACTATTCAATTTAAGGGATATTTTTCATTTGGCAAGTCAAGGGGTTTTTCTTCAAGTTTTATTATTACTTTATAAACTATGGAAAAGAGGGAGAGGGGGCGATGTCACCGGTGCGGGTTCCATGGGAACCCTTCGATTTTAACTCCGTTGTTGATGCACGGCCTCCAAACCCAATGCCGAACCATTTAGCGCTCAGCTCCTGCATGATAGTGTCCTTAACCTCGCAAAATTTGTCCGCCCAACCAGCTGGTTCGATAGCATCAACTCCTAAACCAGGAGCCCTGTCACCGGACTGAAGGTTGACTGGATCTGCCCAGTCAGCCACATAAGCAGAAACACGTCTCTTGAATTTTACCTTGAACTCCGACCACGCCTGATACTTATAGTGATTGATGCGAGCCAGCTTGGACCATGTAGTATTGAAACCAGATCTCAGAGAGAAATGATGTATTGAGTTCTGTAGGGACTGTCCCACGGCGTCAAGACGGACGAATGACTTGTGGCGCTGCATCTTCTTCAAGCGACACGTGTAGCCTTGGCACACCCCCTCCTCCGGATTTGCTATTTGGCCAGAGGGACCAAAATCAAAGCACCAGAGATAGATCTGGCCAATCTGAGGATGAACAGACAGAACTTGTTCAAGCATGGATTTTGACGGATTCTCGAATTTTTTCCAGTTGGGTGAAAAAATGAATTCGTCAACGTCAATAAACGCCATCCACTGGCAGGATGTTTGGTGCACTGCGGCGCAGTGAGAAAGGCCAGCTTCCTGAGTCTTGATCCAAGGCCATGCCACTGTGTTGATGTCAATTCCAGCAGACCTCAACTGAGCTACCTGCTCCTCCAAGTTATCCTCGCTGCCGTTGTCATACAAGTAAAACTGGTCTATGCCCAGCGCGGCATGGTATAGCACCCACTCCCGAAGAAACTTGGACACATTGCGGACCATTGTGCAGGCACAGATCCGGTTTGTTCGAGGTGTCGCCAGAGGGTCAATTTGTTGTGGACGGTGGTAGGTCGCAAGGGAGGGGATGGGCTCCTGGCCGGTGAGCGCAAGTGTGACTCGGAGCTGTGTGTTGGCAGAAACTAGAGCAGACGGTGGAGGAGGGCACCTTATGACCTGTTGCTCTGAAGTCATGGCCGGGAAGGAGGCCAACAAGCCATCAGCAGCACCATGGTAGACGCAGTGGACATGAGCAGGGTTGGCCCCTTGGCGGCGGATGACACCTTTGGCGAAGACAATCACATCGCCTCCGTGGAGGACAGCAGAGTCGAACACAAGCTTGTCGGTCCAGTTGAGCAACGCGCGGCCCACGAAATCAGAGGCTGCGGGAACGGCAGCGGTCAAGGAAGGAAGCAGCAGGGGCGCTTTGAGTGGTTGGACCATCAGCGCTGGGTCAGGCATGACGCACAGGTAGGCATGGCGTCCGGGCCCAGGCAGCCTCCCGAGAGCACGCGCCGGGGACGACGTCCCACCCTCGAAGGCGCACATCACGTTCCCCGGATCACCGGCAGTCTCATCAGCCAGGACAAGTACCTCATCGTCTGGGAGCAAGACGGCATCGGCCTCGTGCAGCGGCGGCGGCGAGTGGCCGGCGCCACGGCGGATCGGGAGCAGGCGTCGCGGGAGGGCCAATTCGGTGTTGGCCTCCGAGCTCTCCGGCTGTGGTGGCAAGAGGTAGCTTGGTAGCGGGAGAAGCATCTCCCGCGGCACCGGCCAGTTGTGGGCGCCGAGGCCGAGGGGCTGGCCCCCCGAGAAGAGCGGGGCAGGGGAATATGCCGCCCGGCCTGCGCCGAGCAGCAGAAGAGCACCGACCGAAACTGCTCCGACGCCCTGGAGGATACGGCGGTGCAGGCTGTGGCGGCGGTGCTGCGGCATGACGGGCAAGCTTGCGGCGGTGCTGCGAGACTCGGAAGATCTGGATTTTGGACGGGAGGTTTCTTTCGCGCGCGAGCGAGCGAGCGAGCGGGGGAGCAGGGGCCGTGGGGATTTGGGAGAAGGTTTCTTTCGCGAGCGAGAGCAAGAGGAAGATGGCGTCTAGGTCTGAACCCAGTATATGCTGCGCGAGTCGAATCGAATCGATCGAGTTCGAGTCGGGGTCGGTCGAATCGACCGAGTCCGAGTTTGGGTCTGACGCGGGGAGTCAGCTTGTTTCCCACGCTGGTTGAGTTCGGGTCGACCGAGTTTGGGTCCGATGGGGTCCAATCGATCGAGTTGGGGTCCAAAGCTTGTTTCTCACTCTTAGTTGAGTGTGGCCGATAGAGTTTTTTTTTAACTACTTTGCCCCATTTCGATTAAAGAAGGAGAAAAGTTTGGACAAATTACAACTGCAAGGCCAACCAAACATCGCTAAAGGCAACTTCAAGACACGGCACAATTCCCAACGGTGCCCCCACAAATATAGCTGGGCATGGGCAGCACTGCCCCTGCGGCCCGCCCAAAAAAGCCCGATAGGCCAGGCTCGGGCATGGGAAAAGGCGAAAATAGGGAAGGCCTAACCCGGTGGCCTGGTGGTTTTTGTGCAGTTTGGGCCGGGTTTGGCCGAATTTTTTAGGCCTGATAGCGAGGTCGGGCTCGGGCCTGGGAAATGTGCGGGCAGGCTTCTTCTGGCCCGGCCCGAGAAACGCTCGACCTTGTACGAGTCAGTTTGCCGCATTTCATGTCGAAAATTTGGGCTGGCTTTGCGGTCCGATGGACAGCCCACGCATCCTTTTTGTCCCATTCAGGCCCTCCAGCTAGCCACGACACACATTCTCTCCCTCCACTCTCAGCCAGCCACCCCCCTATGTCGCCAAGGCCTAGATCCGTAGAGGCCATGCTGCCCCCCGCCATGCTCAAAGTTGACCCCGGTGTGGAGGTCAGGGCCTCCGTCACGGCATGGCAGCGAGGACCCTTCACCCAAACCACCGTCCGGCCCTTCGGGTGGAACGTCCTCAGGGAAGTCTTCCTGTCGTGGAGGCGGGAGCTCCCGCGCGGCGCCACAATCCCTCAACACCGCTACAGAGGCAAATTGAGTATCTGGTGTACCCCATCCGCCTTTTTCGGGTTGGGGCTATCAGGTTCTGCTATAGATGCTCGAACCTGGATAAGCTGGATCGAGCAGGCGGGATAATGTTATCAGAAACCCCCATCTCACAACATGGTCACACCCTCCTGCTCATGCTAAGTTTCACTGAACCACTCATGCTTGATCTGCCAACTGACATTTCATTGTCTACCTCTTGCATTTCTTTGCTTCCAAAAACCCCCCAGCTGACAAGCATGATGAGTGTGACCAGTTTCCTTCGCTCCTTCTTGCTGTACTCTGGCACCGATAGTCTAAAGCGCCTACTCTAGATCGCATCGACGCACCACGATCACTTGAGAAGCCGGGAGGGACAACCCGTATTTCTTACATGATTCATGTACAATGTAGAATAGGCGGCATAGATTGCATCTCTATGCAGCAGCATATGGTCCATTCTTTCACCGGATGAAAATCAGAGTGGATTCCGTCAGACGCAAAGTAATTCCGCTGCTTTTGTTATACGGATTTGCTAGTTCTCAGACGCCTGAAAACTATCTAAATCTCAGTCACGTTAGCTAAATCTCAGTCACGTCCATTACCGTCGGATAAAGCGCTTTACGATTTGTGCAGTTGGGTGCCTAGGCTCGTCCATTGTTTGCCGGTCATGTTGTTTGGTGTATTATCCGGTCCCTATGGGCTGTACGTTTTTTTTGCTATATGAGCTCAACCTGATCCGTTTGTTGTTTTGTGGGCTGGATTTTGTGAGTTGGGCTTTTGCAAAGGGAAATGATACCCTCCCCTAGGGGATCGCACGCTTCCCATCCCCGGGTCGTCGCTGTCGGGTGTGGTTCCCATCCACGTTCTGTCTCCACTTCCTTATCTTCTTCCTCCGTCGGCTGCGCGGCGCCTCCACCGCTCGTCCTTGCGCGCGCCTCCGCCGCCACAGCGCCGAGCCGCCATCGCCTGTCCCGTGCGCGGAGCCTCGGCCGTGCCCCAGCTGCCCTTCTCTCATCGGGGCGTCATCTTGCCGCCTCGCTACGCCGACCACCATGGGGACTCGTCCTCGGGGAGATCCGCAGTAGATCAGTAGCCAGGGGAGGGCGAGGTGGGGCGCCGCTCGCCACTGCCTTGCGCCACGGACCTTCGTCGCCCTTGCTGCTCCGCCCCCTGCCATGGCGACGCCCATGGACGACTCGTTGTGATTTTTTGCTACACGTGTTTCGTGGTTTTGCCACCCTAGGTATCCGACGATGCTATCATAGGCATAGGTTGAAGCTACCAGTTTTAGTGACAGTGTCGATGCTACAATGTCCCCGAGCTCGGTTTTTTGCTACCCTAGGCATGAGGGGGGTGCTACCATAGGCATACAATGGTGCTACCAGCTTTAGGTGGCAGACTCTGACGAGGTCTCCGATGAGGTTTTCGACGAAGTTGAATTTGCTACAATAGGACTTTTGTTTTGCTACAATACTTCATATGGTTTGCTACGAGATCTCCGGTGAGGTCGGATTTGCTACAACAGGATATTTTGTTTGCTACATATGTTTTGCGGTTTTGCTACAATAGCGTTAATTTTTTTTTCTACATGGTCTTTGGTGAGGTCTACCGACGAAAGCTTCCAGCAAGTCTCCGGCGAGGTTGGATCTGCTACACTAGCACAACTTTTTTGCTACATGGTCGCCGGCGACGTCTCCGGCAAAATCTCTGGCGAGCTCGAGTCTGTTTTTCTATTTTTTAGACCAAACCGTTTTTGCTGCATGTAGCATAAGCGGGGCATTATGTAGCAAAAGCGGGACGCAGTGTAGTGAAAGCGGAAATTAGAAGGGACACGTGTTAGCAGGAGGACCCGGGGATCAGAAGTTTTGATCCCCGGGGGACGCGTAGCACCGCCCTTTTGCAAAAGACGGTGTTCAGAATTTTATAACCCGCCGGTTGGAATGTAGAACGTTAGAGGCCCACGTGCACTATTTGTATTGTCTGTTTTTATTTCTTTTTCCTATTGCTAGTTGGTTTGCCGTAGGATTATGTTTGCCTCCTTTTTAGACATTGTTCTTTTTATTATTTGTTTTATTAAGTAAAAAAGAGTGGCATGATAATAACTTTCTTATTTTTTTATCATATATTTTCATGTAGTTTTTGTGTGTTTTCGTTATTATTATTATTGACCTTTATTTTCCCTTCTTTGTTTCCCTCTCTTCTATTTTTTTATTTTTTCTGTTGTCCTATATTATTGTTTTCTCCTAAAATGTAATAGCATATTTTTGTCGCCTTTGTTCCTTTTTTTACTATGATTTTGTTAATTCTCGCCCATCGAGATAACTTAGAGCACAATCAACTCTAGACCCGTTGAATTTGTGTTGTTATTCGCGCTACCATGAGAATTGCATATGTGTTGCAACTGAGATCTTTTAGCTTTGCATGTGGATTGGAACTTTGTATTTTAGCAGTTGAAAGTAGGTTGCAACCGAGATTGCTTTATATCACTAGATTTATGTTGTCATTTGTTGTAGTGCAGGAGTTGCAAGTGAGTTGCAACGGGGATTTTCTTGTTATATGTGGGTTAAAACTAAGTTTTTTCTAGCTCCAAGTTGCAACTCATTAAAAATTTCTTAACCATTGTTGGATTTATGTTGTAATTCATGCTAGAGTGGGAGTTGCAAGTGGGTTATAACTGGTATATTGGATTTACATGTGGGTTACAACTTTTTTTTGGTTCTAACTAGGTTGCAACTCAGAAAAATATTCATGGTCGTTGGATTCACGTCGTGGTTTGCGCAAGAATGGGAGTTGCAACTAGCTTGCGAATTTTCATTTGCAAGTGGTTGAAAATGAGTATTGTTTCGATTGCAAGTAGGTTGCAACTAGAAAAAATATTTCAGACCGTTGAATTTACGTTGTGATTTGTGCTAGTATGGGAGTTGCAAGTGGGTTGCAACTGAGAAATTATTTTTGACCATTGAATTTATGTTGTGATTCATACTAGTGTGAGAGTTACAAGTGAGTTGCAACTGATATTTTGTTTTTACATGTGGTTTGCGATTAAGTTTTTTACGGTTGCGACTGAGAAAAATATTCATGGTTGTTGGGTTCAAGTTGTGGTTTGTGCTAGCATGAGAGTTGCAAGTGTCTTGCAACTGAGAATATTTAGATGCAAGTGGTTAAAAATGAGTATTGTTCGGTTGCAAGTAGGTTGCAACTAGAAAAATGTTCTAGATTGTTAAATTTAAGTTGTGATTCGTGCTAGTGTGGGAGTTGCAAGCGGATTGCAACTGAGATTTTTGAGTTAGAATTGAATTGGAACTGAGCATTTTACAGTCACAACTCAGAAAATAGATATTACCGATTGTTGGATTTGCATCGTGATTCGTGTTAGCGTTTGAGTTATAAGTGGGTTGCAACCGAGGCTTTTCGATTGCATGTGGGTTGCAATTAATATTTTTAATTGCAAGTGGGTTGGAATTGAGTTTTCCAATTGCAAGTAAGTTGCAACTGAGAAAAATGTTTCTGATGTTTATATTTATATAGTGAACTGTGTTTTCATTTTTTGCTTTTCACAATTATTATGCATACGTTGCAATAACTTGGCAATCCCCATTTCCTCACCAATCAGGGAGCCTCCGGGACAGGACAAGGGGGCTTCTTTCCTTATTAGGGATATTAAAATCGACACATACATGAGCTCTCTCACGACCTCCACGTTTTTTGCCGTTGGATCCCCGTGCAGATCAATTCTGGACCTTTGATTCCATTATGTAGTGGGTCGATTATCCTGGGACAGCTACTCTGGAAAACACATCGCTGATCTCTCGTAAACTGGGCCTAAAGAGCCGCGCAAAGGCCCAACTAAGTCGTCTCCATTGTAATCCAGCCCTGATTCTAGCGCTACAAACGGAAATATCAAGTCTTCAAGCAGCAGCGGGCGACGACGGCGATGAATGGCGATGAAGCCCCCGTGGTCTCTCCTTTGCCCTCCCTATGGCGGCACGGGGATCCTCCGAAGGCGCAACCGAAGCTGGCGGCACAAATCCCGGCGGCGGGCGGAACAATCGGGCCGAGCCGCGCCTCCCACTGATTCAATCGAGCCCGCCCCTTCGACAGGGATGACAGTGACGACTCATCCACCTTGGTCTCGTCCTTCCCCCTTTCACGACCCTAACAAAGATTGCAGTGGAGATCTTCTGATTTCCCCCTTTTCATCCTGTTGACTTTGGACTTCTTAAAGCTCATGGGTTGCAATTGTTAACTTTCAGGTAATCTCATTTCACTTGTGTGCCTAATGATCTATAGAATTGCATGCTATTGTTTGTGGGTATACTGAACATCATACTACAGCTGGCTGTGTTTCTTGTTGTATGGAGCATGTTATTAGGCAGTAGAGCAAAATGCACACTGACTACCGGCAAGCGATGCCACCGGAACCTGCATCCTCAAGCATGTGACCGTGCTTCTGCACTATCTCGACCATGGCCATGCTTACGTGCCTTCCCAGCTGGCGGCAGTTCCAAGCAAATATGGAACCACATCTCCTCTTCTCCAAACTACTCCGCCGATAATATTGTGTGCCAGTTTGATCCACAGGATATGCACATGATTACTCGTGTTTGATTGCTAACTATGTAGCTAACTGAGCCTATTTTAGTTTTGTTCTGCTGGAATCCAAATGTGTAGATGCTACAGGATTCCATGTGAGGAGGCGCCACTGATACTTGGTGACACATTAGGACAAAGGGAGAGGCGACAATACAAATTGATGTTCTAATGCTGAAGGCAAGAATTTGCAAAGTGTTTTTAACTAATATATGTATTACCCACCCCGCAAAAAAATACTACAATAAATTACTCTGTTTTTTTTGGTCATGTAGGTTCGAGGAGCTCCAAAGAGGTGTGCAAAGTTCACTTATAATCATATATGAGCCAGCAATACCATTAGCATGTTGTTGTTGGGTTGGAAAAACATCCTCGCTCTTTGGAGGTGAACCATAGTGGATCATGATTTTAGGAAATTCATGTATAAATAGAACTTGTGCATACAGCCTTTTTTAGGTGGGTTAGAAACTCATGTAAGATGTTTTACCTTAAGGTTGATCAAGTTATAAGGTGAAGTCAATATCTTTTGCTGGGTCGCTTTTCTATTGTTTATATTCAGATTATAAACCAGATTATGTTTCTTTGGTGAGATACATTTATATTAACTATCCATGGCAACCTTGCAAGGTCACATGCGATATCTATAGTTGCACAGGTTATGCGAAGTACATGATAATAAACAAGACTCAAAATAATATAATTTAGATTAGATTGTATGTTTTCTCCCAACGTAGTAACTAGTAACTGTTAATCTAGACAGAGAATAAAATTTGGGATGAACAATCCTAATTTTAAGGACAGAGGTGATTGGCCTTCTCAAGTGACAAGTCTCACACTGATGGTTTCCTGACTCGGTGGCTATGTTTTCCGCTCATAGATGCATGATATCTGCTATTATATTTTAAAAATTTAATGATCGTGTTCGAAAACTTAGTGTAGACATGCATTGATTAGGTTACAGTCTCCTTTTTTCCACAATATATCACAAACTACTTGAGCTTCACAGTGTTTCTTATTTCTACTTATAATATTTTAATAAATATTTCCCTCGTTCTAGATTTCACTCTAAATTAATCTTGCTGCTATGCACCTTTTTTGGATTGATGTAGATGAGTAAGTTTGAAGCAATTATTGTATATTTAATTAATTGAATGGTAACCTACGTAATTAATCACATTCCGTTATCCCTAAGTTAGAACAAAGGAAGGTTCACAGCGGCACAACCTGCCTAGCGGGAAATGTACTAAACTTCATATCAGGTACCTCACACACCATCAAGTAAAAAATTCACGATAAAATTAGTAAATAATAATATATATATTCTTTCAAGATACTAACTAACATTCACATGCCAAATAGACGTGCGCGGCAACGCGCGCCTTCAATGATCTAGTTACTTTATTAGCTCCAAGACAGGACAAGGGGGATTCTTTCCATGGACCACCTAGCGATGACTACAAACAAAAGAACGAGCCGAAGGCGTTCCGCCGTCCTCGCCCCTCCATCGCAGGAGCCGGACAAAGCTTATCGTAATAGACTTGTTGTAGTAGACAGACGGGAAGTTGTTGTGATAAGGCCCCAAAGGACCAGCGCACTAGAGAAGCAACCATCGCTAATGATGACATTCGTAAATCGAAAGAGACTGACCTGAACTCACACCAGCAACCACGAAAACGGACCAGATCCTACGAGATCCACCGGACACACGACTCCACGTGCCCTGCGTTAGTGCAAGATGCACCATCGGAGTGAGGATAGGACGGAAAGGATCTTATTCTGACTTTAAGATATAGCCGCCGCTTCAACATCCTCAGAAAGACACTGAAAAAAGATATAAACAAAGAACGAGAAACCCCCCGCTGACGAGAGGTCGTGGTCCGTCACACCTCCGAGACCACCGGAGACGGAACAGATCGGTGGCATCGCTGGCGAGAGTACCGAACCCGAGATTGGGTCTCTGCCGCCTCAAAGTCGCCTACTCGCCTGGTACCAGTACGCACGTGGATGAGGAAATCTTTAGTGCTACCTCTTTATCTACTAGCTAGGCTAGGCACGTATGAACAAGGCATGCTCCATTGTATGGTTTACTATACTGATTAGACTAAGGAGAAATTTTTATTAGTGCCATGTTGTTTAGTGCTGCAAGTAGTTATTATATGTCAAACAGAAAATAGATTGTGTCGCAATGGAATATGATTACTCTCATTCACATTTTTAGGGTTCTTAAATATAAAAAAATGGGAGAAGGCATAATGTCTGCCGACATGAGGAATCAAGACCAGCCAATTCCTTCAGCAAGCACAATCGTAAGCGAGCATATACAATACCCCTTTTGTCGTGCCTACATGACTTGAAGTGTTTTCCGTTTTGTACACCAATATAGAAAGAAGTTTTTTTATTGCTAAATTCTTTATTTATGTAGATTGTTCCGCAAGTGAGACTCATAAAGCTCATAGAACGAACCATATCGACATCCACCAAGCTTGTCCTATATAATTGAGGACCAAATCCTCTTTCTTCACGCTGCCACACTCCACTGCTAACCCTAGATCTCACCCTCTCCCTCTTTCCCCACCAAACACTTCATCTCATCTGGTCTCCCTCTTTCCACTCTGACCCCTAGATCTCATCAGGGCCTTCCCTTATGTCCACTCAGAACACATATGTGCTCAAGCGGTCCACATTCGGTCAAGTTGCCCGATCTTCTCAATTCGTAGTGAAGTCCTCCACTGACCATGTACATGTTCGTTATCCCTTCTTCAACGTGTGTTTTGTTGATTTCTTCATTGCCCTTTTGCTAATATATCATTCGTTTTTGTTTAGATCCGCGGCCAGGAGGCCGGCCAGAACAGACTCGCCAAGCATGGTGCGCTGATTGTTGCCGAGGTCATTAGCGCCTGCCACGATGATAATGGCGGCCAGTTCTTCAACGGGTTAGCGCATGGCTCCAAGATGATGGTGGTAAGAAACATGTCACCGAGACAGATGGGCGTCTCGTCAAGGAATCCATGAAAGCATGGTTGTTGTATAACCCTCCATCAATCCCAAAATAGGGGATGGAGGGGATTAGATCTGTAGGAAAAGAGTTGGTAAAATCTCATAATTAGGTGATGTAATTAATTTAATACTATTTATCAATGAATTTGATACCTTAATATAATCCAGCATCTGATTCGAATCAATGCGCGTCTAGATGATTTCGTTTGTACTAACTGTAATTAACAGTAGTGCGCTGAAAAGTATACCAAGCACGGGCGATTTCCTTTGTTTCTCGACAAGTATTGGCCCCGCCGTGTTTCTTGTAACGTGGCATATCCTCTGCTGCACCGCGAAAGCGCTAGTTCGGCGGATCATATTGTGTCGCGCCAAAAATCCGCTGCTGTTCGTGAATCACCGATGTAGTTATCCTTGGCGGCTTTTTTTGTAGTGCCATCGCAAGCGCGACGACTAAGGTTGTGTCTCCGCGTCTATAAGCGCCAGCGCCCGAGCTCCGTGTTGTAGTGAATGTTATATCACGGAAACGAGAAAAGAGTACTTGTCGATAACGGGATCAAACTAGGTATGGGGATACCGATGATCGAATCTCGAACATGCAATATATTGCGAGAAAATGGGATTTAGTTATGATGTTAAAGGTTCTCACAATCACTAGAGTCTTCGTTGAATGTGTGAGAGTCATTATGGATCTCCAGGTCCCGTTGCTGATTATTGATCGGAGAGGGGTATCGATCATGTCTACATTATTCGTGAACCATAGGGTGACATGCTTAAGGTATACTGATAGCCTGCAAGAGCACAGGTTTGTCAGAGCATGTTTTCGTGGAAGTATTAATTCTAGTTTTTATATCGATCTCAATAAGGAGCTTAGGGAAGTGTCCATCTAAGGCATTTCTGTCGCATCCAAGGTGTCACGTTGTCTTGAGTGAATTGACTGCAAGTGTCGAGAGTGGAAATGGACGAGTGAATACGGGAATAAATTTGAGTACTGAACGGAACTAGAAGTAAATAACATAAAAGTAAAAGTAGGGGAGTTGTTAAGGATTCCTGCAGATGAGAAGTTAGGCGCGGAGAGAAACAATTCGAGGTAATAGTGAATGTGCCAAGTGGATAAAAATGGGATAAGTGATTGTGATACTTCTTATTAATATGTGAGTAGGCAACAAACCTATATACTGATCAGGAGTCCTCTTGGTAGATTCTTCCCAATCCCAATGATCCGTCTGTCTGTTACCATATTAATGGTCAGAACATCAATTAAGGTCTTCCGACCAGATCAAGGCTTTAAACTTGATGGTTCCTTGTTATCTTCAAGTTGTACTAGCTCCTCTTTGATATCATTCGTGTCACTCAGGGGTCACCGAAATAAGTTCATACCTATGAGATCTCGAGATCATGTTATCCGGGCCCTTAAATTGGACAACAAGCATTAGGCAAACATAGATAGTCATTCTCACAATATAATAATCATGACAACAATCACAAATAGATGGAAATATAGGAGGCATAACACATCTCACCAATCCCCTACTGGAAGGACATAGATGTTGCCTAGAGGGGGGGTGAATAGGCGGTTTAAAACTTTTACGAGATGGGCTTAACAAAGGCGGGATAAAACTAGCGTTTACTTTATCAAGCACAAAACCTATATATACTATGGTTCACCTATGTGCACCAACAACTTATGCTAAGCAAGACAAGCAACTATGTGATAGCAAGATATAGACTTCAAGCACGAAGGCTATTACAAAGTAAGGTGCATAAGTAAAAGCTCGGGTATAGAGATAACCGAGGCACGCGATGTTTTACCGAGTTCCTCCCAATGGAGTACGTCTCGTTTGGAGAGGGGGTGGTTTCAAACCACCAACGCCACAAAAGGCCTCCCTTGTTCTCCTGTGAATATCACCCCAACGGGATCGATCCACACTTAACTAATCCACAAACCTGCAATACAACCAAACCGTCTAGGGTTTCAAGAACCCAAGAGTAAAAAGCTTCTCACCTTTCACCCAATCGAATCCTCACCGAGAACTCAATCCGATGCACCAAATGCAATGGCAAGAACACAAGAAGTGCTCAAGTCCTTCTCTCTCAAATTCCACCAAAGCTACAAGAAGGGTTTATGGATTACTTTTTGTGTTTAGGTTGGATAACTTTACATGTTATATATGGGTAACTTTATGTATACTTTGTGGGTAACTTTATTTACTTTTTGAAGTTTTTATCTTTTTTTGTGAATAACTTTAACATATTTTTGGTGGATTACTGATGGCTCTAAAATATAGCCATCTACGACCACATTTAAACTAGATATTATTCATATTTTTGATGAAATATCTCTCTAAACCCTGCCACTAATGCCTAATATTCAAAGGGGTATGCAATCCTTTCTTTCTATTTTTTTCCTGTGTAGATAATTATGTTTTATGATGGGAATCACTACATTAAATTCAAAGATACGAGATTTCCAACAACCAAAAGAAACCAGGAGTCGTGGGTTGGAGGCAGACGCTTTAACGACCAACTATACGACTGGACTAAAATTTCGGCCGTATAGTTGCCATCGATGCTGCTAGGTCAAACAGAACAACTTTCATGAAGGGACCCCTATATAAAGAGGCCTCGGACGACGAGAAACGAGAGCTCGCAGAAACCATCAGCCACCCCCGCAGATCTCTATCCACAACAGCGACGAGCCGCCGGAGGAATAGACTTAGATCTAATCTCTCCACCACCATAGCCATATTCCACCACTTGTAATAGTAGATCTCTTCTTCGATTGGCGACATTATAGGACTATTCCTATCAATCTCATGATTTTCGCTACAATGTTTATGATCTTTGATCTCATCTCTATGTGTGAGTAATTCTCCTTGGGCTAAGGGCTTCGGCCTAGCCATGTAGCTTTTTGTGCATGTTATTTATCATTGATGGAATCATGTAGTAGTTTGTATGACATGATGATTATTGTATCCTCTCTTGCCTCAATCTAAGGACTTGTTAGGTACCCAAGACCCCGAGGATTGAGCCAGGTATAGGGAGTATGAGTAATGACTAATCTGCGGGATGGGAACCCTAGTGATAAAAAGGGTAGTATGGCTGTATGTGAGGGATTTACTGTAGGGGTTCGCATATGAAAACAATAAAATTTTACCCTACGCCCCTGAACCCCTGATGCTGTCAGGACCTATCTATTAGTAATGTAGTAACGGGAGGGGTGATACGTCCATTTTGCATCACTATTCTATGTCTTAATTCACTATTATTCATTGATATATTTCGTATTAAGAGGTGATACTTATGTTATTTCATCTATTTTTGCATGGTTGATGACTTTTGAAGCATGGACCGCTGCAGTCAGGATTCTGATGGAAAAGGTGTTGTTTGGAGGCAAAATTCGTGAAGATCAGAAAATCCGGGAAAATATACGAAAAATCCTATTTTTCTAGAAGACTAAGGATGCCAGAAGACGGAATGGAGATGGGCCACAGGGGGCTCACACCACCCCCTGGCGCGGGCAGCCCTAGGCCGCGCCAACAGGTGGTGTGGCCACCCTGGCCCACTCCAGCCTCTCCCCTCTGGCGTATATCATCCTTCCAAAACCCTAAGACTCGAGGGGCAACCACATAAAGATTCCTCCGCCTCTGCGGGGCAGAAAACACCGAGAGAGAAAGATCTCTCCGGCAGACAGATTTCTGTCGGGGGAATTCCTTCCCGGAGAGGGAAGATCGTCGCCATCAATACCACCATCAAACTGGACTTCATCGGGATCATCATCATCACCACCATCATCACCATCAGCACCATCATCACCATCTCCATGTTGCTGTAACAATTGAGTTGAATCTTGCATAGTTCATAGGGGAAACTTTCCCGGTGTTGATTACTCTTTATAGTTAATGCTATTGAGTGAACCATTGAATTATTGTTTATGTTCAGATTGTTATACATCATTATTCCATCTCTGATCATGATCCATATGATGTCTTGCGAGTAGTTCTCTTTGTTCTTGAGGACATGGGAGAAGTCATGTTGTTAGTAGTGGAGTTGTGTTGAGAAAGATTCAATAGATTGTTATTTAAGTTGTGGTGTACTTCTTTTAGTGGTGTCATGTGAACGTCGACTACATGACACTTCACCTATATGGGCCTAGGGGAATGCGTTGTCTATTTGGCTACTAATCGTAGGGGTTGCCGGAGTGATAGAAACCTGAACCCCCGTTAGGAAACCATTGCACAAGGGATGTAAGGGTCTTAGAGTTTAAAGCTGTGGTTAGGTTTCTACCTTAATTACTCTCTTGTACTTACGGATGTTTGCAAGGGGTATAATCACAAGTATGTATTAGTCCTAGGAAGGTTGGTACATTAGCACAAGTTCACCCACACAACACTTAGCAAGCTAGAGAAGATTAATCAACTATATGAAGCGAAAGCACTTGACAGTCTTCCCATGTGTCCTCGAGAATGTTTTGTCATCTTAAGTAATACAACCGGCTTGTCTTTTGCTGCATAAAGGATTGGGCCACTTGCTGCATTTATTCCTACTGTCTTTTATTTACTCGTATTTTGTTTACTTGCTATATCAAAAAAAACCTAAAAATCCGTTTGCTAAGTATTTGCAGAGAATTCCTGATCCATACCACTAGCCAGCACCTTCTGCTCCTCGTTGGGTTCGACACTCTTACTTATCAAAAATACTATGATACACCCCCTATACTTGTGGGTCATCAAGGGGCTTTTCGCGAACTTACCCTTGAAGACCGAAAAGCGTTTTCAACGCTCAGGAAAGCGTGGTTGATGTAGACGAGCCAAAGCCGACCTCAAGGTCATGATGAAGTCCTTGCGCTCCTGCGGCTCCAACAACTTCTAGTGCCTCAAGTGTGACACCTCGCGGGGAGTAACATGCATCCGGTCCTAGCGATGACTCCCGCTTCCCCGGTCCAGCAGCAGTTGTGGAAGTAGAGCTCCTGGATCCGAATCCCACAGCGCGATGATACGTTGCAAACGTATCTATAATTTTTGATGTTCCATGCTTGTTTTATATCTACTTTCTTATGTTTTTTTCCACATAGAGTATTTTTACACATTTTCTTGAACTAACGTATTAACAAGATGCCACTGTGCCAGTTGCCTATTTTCTGCTGTTTTTGGTTTTAGAAAAGCTAATAAGGAAATATTCTCGGAATTGGACCAAACAAAAGCCAAAGTTAATATTTCACCAGAAGTAATACGGAGTCCGGAGGGGAGACGAAGAGGGGTGCCCGGGCGGCCACACCCTAGGGTGGCGCGGCCAGCCCTAGCCGCGCCACCAGGGGTGTGGGCCCCCTGGTACTCCACCGACCTTGCCCCTTTGCCTATATATTGCCTCCAGGACAAAAACCCTAAGTACCCGATCAAAATTCTATGAAAGAGTATGTAGCCGCCACCATCTCCATCCCTAGATCGGGAGGGATCTGAAGCTCTTCCCAGCACCCTGCCGGAGGGGAGAGATCACCCTGGGGGCCTTCTTCATCACCATGCCTGCCTCCGGTGTGATGTGTGAGTAGTTCATCCCTGGACTATGGGTCCATGTAGTAGCTAGATGGTTGGTTCTTCTCCTTTGTGCTACCATGTCTAGATCTTGTGAGATCCGTTCATGATCAAGATCATCTAATTGTAATCTTACATGTTGTATTTGCGGGGATCCAATGGATATTGAGATGCTATTTCAGATTGATTATTGATTCTATCATGTCTATGTTATTTGTGATCTTGCATGCTTTCCATTGTTAGTAGCTATCTTGGCCGAGGAGATGCTAGCAACTCCAAGAGGGAGTATTTATGCTCGATAGTTGGTTCATGCCTCTAGGAATCTGGGGAAGTGACAGAAATCTCTAAGGTACTAGATGTGATGTTGCTACTAGGGAGAAAACAACAATCCTTTGTTCATAGAACAATCGTATTGTTTACTTTACACAGTTTGCTTAATGCAATTATCTGTGGCTTGTAACTTAATACTGGAGGGGGTTCGGATGATAAACTGAAGGTGGATTATTAATCATAGATGTAGTTGGATTACGGTCTATGTATAATGTTGTAATGCCCAATCAAATCTCATAGGAGTCAAGATGTTTAGTATATGCATGTATGCTTTCTCGGTGTTTGTCAATTGCCTCGCTGTAATTTTTTCACCCAACATGTCATCTATCTTAAGGAGAATCACCTCTAGTGAACTATGGACCCCGGTCCATTCTTTTACCATCAATCTACAAGATATTTACTGTTTTCTGTTTACTTTCTACAAGCAATTACTATCTTCCACACAATATGTTTAATCCTTTGTTTTCAGCAAAACCGGTGAGATTGACAACCTCACTGTAAGTTGGGGCAAAGTTCTGTGGTTGTGTTGTGCAGCATTCCAAGTTGGAAACAACACCTTGTAGGTGTTTCCTTGCTCCTACTGGTTCGATAACCTTGGTTTCATAACTGAGGGAAAACTTGCTGCTGTGCTCATCATAGCTTCCTCTTGGGGTTCCCCAACGAGATCAACGTGTTGAGCCGATCATCAAGCTCTTTTCTAGCGGCGTTGTCGGGGAGTCAAGGACATCTTCACAAGGGGAGTCCCTCATAACCAATCTCTTTACTTTGTTTTTTTTGTTTTGCTTAGTTTATTTCTTCTTTGTTTGCTTGTTTCTTTTATCAAAAACACACAAAAAATTAGTTGTACTATTTTGTTCTTTATATCAAAAACACAAAAAAATGACTACTCTTGAAAACAATAAGTTGTGTGATTTCACTAGCACCAACAACAATGATTTCATGTGCACACCTATTGCTCCACCTGTTCCTGAAGCTACTTTCTTTGAAATTAAACCTGCTTTACTCAATCTTGTTATGAGAGAACAATTTCCTGGTATTGGTACTGAAGATGCTGCTGCTCATCTTAATAACTTTGTTGAACTTTGTGAGATGCAAAAACATAGGGATATAAATAGAGATATTATTAAGCTTAAATTGTTTCCTTTCGCTTTGAGAGGAAAAGCTAAAGAATGGTTGCAATCCCTAACTAGAAATAGTATTGATTCTTGGACTAAATGCAAAGATGCTTTCATTGGAAAATACTATCCTCCTGCTAAGATTATATCTATGAGAAGTGAAATAATGAAATTTAAACAATCTGATAATGGACATGTTGCTCAAGCTTGGGAAAGAATGAAATCTTTGGTAAAGAATTGTCCCACTCATGGACTGACTGCTTGGATGATTATCCAAACCTTTTATGCAGGATTGAATTATTCTTCAAGAAATCTACTAGATTCTGCTGCTGGAGGTACCTTTATGACCATTACTTTGGGTGCTGCAACAAAGCTTCTAGATAATATGATGGTTAACTATTCTGAATGGTACAGTGAGAGAGCTCCACAAGGTAAGAAGGTAAATTCTATTGAAGAGACCTCGTCCTTGAGTGATAAAATTGATGTTATTATGTCTATGCTTGTTAATCGGAAAGCTCATATTGATCCAAATCATGTTCCCTTAGCCTCTTTGGTTGCTCAAGAAGAGCAAGTCGATGTGAACTTTATTAGAAACAATAATTTTAGCAACAATGCCTACAAGGATAATTTTGGTAATAATAATTATAGGCCATATCCTCCCAATAATGGTAATGCTTCTGGAAATTCCTACAACAATAATAGAAATGCACCCTCTGAACTTGAAGTCATGCTTAAAGATTTTATTAGTAAACAAACTGCCTTCAATAAAACTATTGAGGAAAAACTCTCTAATTCTGAAAGAAATATAGCATCATTGTCTGAAGCACAATCTTCTTTGAATAAAACGGCTGCTAAACCTGAAACCATTGAAAATCCCTTTGCTGCTACTAATGCCATACAAGTTAGAATTGATGAAAATGTTAGTCTGTTAGCTGAATTGCATGCTAAGTGGGAAAGAGATGATGAAATTTCTAGAAATATTAGTATTTATACTATCACTACCACTAATGTTGAAGCTAGTAAACCCAATGGAACCTTTTCTAATAATAATTCTAAAATTCTTTGAAATATGGGAAACAATAGCTCTACTACTTTAGATGATAATTATGATTTTGATCTTGATGGTTGCAATATCTCTGAAGTAATTATGTTCCTACAAAAGCTTGCTAAAAGTCCTAATGCTAGTTCTATGAATATGGCCTTTACAAAACACATTACTGATGCTCTCATAAAAATTAAAGAAGAAAAGATGAAACATAAAGCTTCTATTCCTATGAAATTAGAAGATGGTTGGGAACCCATCATTAATATGAAAGTGAATGATTTTGATCTCAAAGCTTTATGTGATCTTGATAGTAGTATTTCTATTATGCCTAGAAAGATTTATGAAATGCTTGATTTGCCACCATTGGAAGATTGTTATTTAAATGTCCCACTTGATGATAATGTTAAAAAGAAACTCATGGGGAGTATTAATGATGTTCTTATTATGGTTAACAATGCCTATGTCCCCATTGATTTCTATGTTTTGGATGTTGAATGCAATGCTTCTTGTCCTATTACTTTGGGAAGACCGTTTCTTAGAACTGTTGGTGTCATTATTGATATGAAACAAGACACCATTAAATATCAATTTCCACTCAAGAAAGTTATAGAACACTTTTGTAAGAAGAGAGAGAAGATTCCTTTTGCCTCTTCTATTAAAACAAAATTTGCTCTTAATGCTTCTTCATTAGAGAATACTTGATTCTTTTCTTGCTTCTTCTGCCAAGCTCAAAGGCGTTAAAGAAAAGCACTTATTGGGAGATAACCCAAATTTCGTTAGGAATCTTTTATTGAGTCTTGTAAGTTATTGCTTCAGTAATAACCTCTCGTTATCATTTTTGTGTGGTTTTTGTGCCAAGAGTAACCTCTAATGAGAGAGAAGTAATGCTTGGGAAAGTTGCTGCCCCGAAACAGATTTTTGTGCTTCACTGTAAAAATTTCGTGAAAAATCTCTGTACGTCAGTTTTAGCTATAATTCTTTGTGCTTCTGCCCCAGGTTGTTATCCAACTTTCATTAGTTCAACACTTTTCAATTTGAGCAACATAAGGTCTTCGAAAAAATCGGTTTTACCTGCTGGTCTGTTTTGACAGATTTCTGCCATTATTTGCATTTGCCTCTTAATCTCTTTCTCTTTGAGTTCTCTTTGATCATTTGAACTTTTTAAAGGAAGTACTACAGTACATTTTGTTTTAATGGAAGTTTTATTTGTGTTGGAACTGAACCAAAAGACTTATTATCTTGAGTACACTAATGTTGCTAATGAAGATTGTGTGAATTTTTGTATGAAGGAAATTTTAAAGTGTAGGGAAGAGTAATGTGATAAGATGAAGTATGGACAAAAGCCCAATCTTGGGGATGCCACCCGTGTAACCCCAAGAAATATTCAAGAAGTACAAGCGTCAAAGCTTGGAGATGCCCAAGGCATCCCCTTCTTCATCAATAAAAATTTCAGGTTTCTTTCAAACACTTCATTTTTATTGTTTCATGCACAATTGTGTTGTTCTTGGAGCGTCTTCGTTTTCATTTTTAGTTTTCATTTTCTTAGTTTGCTTGAATAAATTGGTTGGACCCCCTCATTCATACATAGTTTCAAATAGGTTGATTTGGATTGGAAAAGAGTAGGAAAGTTCATGCTTAAGTGGTATAAAAGGAGCTTGTTTTTGACTATTAGTTAGACTTTATCATGTCATGCTTGATATTGTTCTGGATTTATGCTTAGTAATTATTGTTGTAGCATTACATGTTATAAACAATTGAGATTGCTTAATGTGCCTTCAAAGAATCATGTGTTGTTTTAGCGTATAAAAGCATATTATTGTGGTATTCTCCTTTGATGCTTTATTTGGGTTGACTTGGCGCATGCTCACACCATGTTAAGACTATACCAAGTCACCATAGCCTCTATGATCATTTAGTTTTTGACTTGTAATATCACTTTATGCTTTAATTAATAATGTTTTGTCGCTTTGCATGATTATGGCCATTATTGCTCTCTTAGTTGGTCGCTCCCAGTCTTCTGCTAGCCTCCATACCAAGTATGAGTTCCACTCATGCATCCAACTCAAAATAAAACTAAGTTATTCCAAAGAGTCCAGCATACCTACCTATTACCATTTGCTATTCCAAGTATATTCATGTTTTTATCTACCTTCCGAATTAAACTTGTTATGTGAAAACTACTGATTAAAGCTCTCATGAACTTGATGGCACACTTTACTTTTCTTGCACTTAATAAACTTGAACCATTGTGCCCATCTATGTTGCGTATATGCTTGCGCTTTGTAAGTTGTGAATTAGCAGAACCATGCTATCATGGGGAACACTTTCAACATTGCACTTTATTTAGTTGATATCATGTTCTTTTGCTTATGGATCCCAGCGGTGTGAAATGAAAGGGGAGCTTGTAAGGCTCATGGAGTTCGTATATGTGTTAGACAAACGCCTGGGCGGCTGGTCTAATCTATGCCTAATCATGGTGGAAACCTGCAGTGTAACCATAGTGAGCAATCTATTAAGCATCCTCTATAAAAAAAGAACCCTATTCAAATAGGAAAGAAAAAAAGAAAAAAAAGAAAAAAGAGATACCTATGCAAATAGGAAATAAAAGGATGCTAAGATGCTCATTGTCTGCTTGCCTTGTCATTTTGATATGGGGATTCTTCCGTATCATCGGGAAAGGGGTACCCCATTGGCAGTTCTCTATGATACACATGTACTTACAATGACAACTTACTTGTGACTAAACTTGAGTAGCATGAGGAACTATACTCGTAAGTAAGGGGCATGAGATTTTCAGCTTATAACTTGTCAAGCATATCCTCGTATTTGTTCACTTTAACCTTAACCACCTAAAGATGCTTATGATAGGGGCAATGAGAGATGAAAGCTAATAAGTACCGTAATTTTTGGAAACTCTTTATGAGACTTGAATCCATGCTTCCTTCTATGAAGGCCTTTCTTTTACTTTTATGTTGAGTCTCCATATTCTATATTTATGCACCTATTGATAGAGCATAGTGGCCATTCTTAGTTTAATGTGCATTGTCCCAAGACCTGTTGATTGATTCATAACTTTGATATTGCTTGTTCTTAAAAAAATTGTATCTATTCACTCTTATGAACTTTGAAGGTGTCCTATGCATTTATGTTTTGCTACACTATGAGGGACAAGCTGAATACCATTCTCATTATGTTTTCTATATGTGAAACAAACAAACGTCTTGCAAAGCATTGTTATTCATGAATCTTTTATTTGTACCTTTTCATGTTACAACATAGTTGCTATGTCTTATTGTTAGAACTATATCTTTCATGCTATGGTAAAGTACTATGATCCCAGCTATCAATGTTTTACAAATACTTTGATCAAGATTATGATGGTGCATGTCACCTCAAAAATTATTCTTTTTATCACTTACCTACTCGAGGACGAGTAGGAGTTAAGCTTGGGGATGTTGATACGTTGCAAACATATCTATAATTTTTGATGTTCCATGCTTGTTTTATATCTACTTTCTTATGTTTTGTCCACACTTTGGAGTATTTTTACACATTTTCTAGAACTAATCTATTAACAAGATGCCACAGTGCCAGTTGCCTGTTTTTTGCTGTTTTTGGTTTCAGAAAAGCTAGTAAGGAAATATTCTCGGAATTGGACCGGACAAAAGCCCAAGTCAATATTTCACCAGAAGGAATACAGAGTCCGGAGGGGAGACGAAGAGGGGAGCCAGGGAGGCCACACCCTAGGGTGGCGCGGCCAGCCCTAGCCGTGCCACCAGGGGGTGTGGCCCCCCTGGTACTCCACCGACCTTTCCCCTTCGCCTATATATTGCCTCTAGGACAAAAACCCTAAGTACCCGATCAAAATTCCATGAAAGTGTCTGTAGCCGACGCCATCTCCATCCCTAGATC
The DNA here is from genome assembly GCA_023614405.1 of Avena insularis. Classification (NCBI taxonomy): domain Eukaryota; kingdom Viridiplantae; phylum Streptophyta; class Magnoliopsida; order Poales; family Poaceae; genus Avena; species Avena insularis. Next base: position 254,160,162 of record CM042690.1, on the reverse strand, counting down.
GGGAGGGATCTGAAGCTCTTCCCGGCACCCTGCCGGAGGGGTGAGATCACCCTGGAGGCATTCTTCATCACCATGCCTGCCTTCAGTGTGATGCGTGAGTAGTTCATCCCTGGACTACGAGTCCATGTAGTAGCTAGATGGTTGGTTCTTCTCCTTTGTGCTACCATGTCTAGATCTTGTGAGTTCCGTTCATGATCAACATCATCTATTTGTAATCTTACATGTTGTGTTTGCGGGGATCCGATGGATATTGAGATGCTCTTTCAGATTGATTATTGATTCTATCATGTCTATGTTATGTGTGATCTTGCATGCTTTCCATTGTTAGTAGCTATCTTGGCTGAGTAGATGCTAGTAACTCCAATTGGGAGTATTTATGCTCGATAGTGGGTTCATGCCTCTAGGAATCTGGGGAAATGATAGATTTCTCTAAGGTACTAGATGTGTTGTTGCTACTAGGGAGAAAACAGCAATACTTTGTTCATAGAACAATCGTATTGATTACTTTACACACTTTGCTTAATGCAATTATCTGTTGCTTGCAACTTAATACTGGAGGGGGTTCGGATGATAACCTGAAGGTGGATTATTAGTCATAGATGTAGTTGGATTACGGTCTATGTATAATGTTGTAATGCCCAATCAAATCTCATAGGAGTCAAGATGTTTAGTATATGCATGTATGCTTTCTCGGTGTCTGTGAATTGCCCCGCTGTAATTTGTTCACCCGACATGTCATCTATCTTAAGGAGAATCACCTCTAGTGAACTATGGACCCCGGTCCATTCTTTTACCATCAATCTACAAGCTATTTACTATTTTTTGTTTACTTTCTGCAAGCAATTACTATCTTCCACACAATACGTTTAATCCTTTGTTTCTAGCAAAACTGGTGAGATTGACAACCTCACTGTAAGTTGGGGACAAAGTTCTGTGGTTGTGTTGTGCAGGATTCCAAGATGGAAACAACACCTTGGAGGTGTTTCCTTGCTCCTACTGGTTCGATAACCTTGGTTTCATAACTGAGGGAAAACTTGCTGTTGTGCTCATCATACCTTCCTCTTGGGGTTCCCCAACAAGATCGACGTGTTGAGCCGATCATCACGTGACAACGCTCTGTGGTGAAGATGTCTCTCGTTCGCGTAGTCCGAACTTGGGACCATGTTCACGGGAGAGGGAGAGAGAGAATATCAATTAGAGGTCTCCCCAAAAGTGAGGAAACCTTTTATTGAATATTGGTTGTGTCTTTTCTGGTCAAAATACCCCACTATATATAGGGGGACGGGAGGTACTACCTCACTCAAAGTCTCGGGGTGAGACTAAAGGAGGGGGAGAGGGGGGCAGCCGCCGGCCAGCCCTAGTGGGCCCCGCGTGGGGGGGGGCTTGGCCCAGCCAGCCACCCCCTTGCCTCCTCTCTCCTCTTGCCTTTCCCTCATGGGCCTTCTCCCTCCAAAATTGGCCCATTAAGCCTTTTGACCTTTAATTGATTTCTATTTTATTAAATAATTATGAATAAATGATTAAATCAATATTTAACATTCATTCACACATTATTCAATCTCTGTGGCTATGGAACACCTTCCATCTCCACTCCGAACATCCTGCGAACTTATCGAAACCCTTCCGATTTTCTCTCTTCTCTTCTTTGGTGATTCTACCGATCCTGTAAACACTATCTAAGAATCATCAAGCCCTTAAGCATGATACCCCATGGTTCGGGAACACTCCAGACATGGTCGGGACACTCTCGGACCAATTATCGACATAGGGACCTAGATGGCCATGTGACCCTTGTGCATTCCACGAAGATCTTTCATTGTTTGAACCGGGACAGTCATGTCTTATTCCTTTTGTCTCTAGATACTTGCATTGCCCGATATCTGATCAATGACATCACAATGTCATGTTCAATCTCATTACCGAACAATGCTACTTGACTCGTTTCGATAAGTGATATCCCTATGATCAAATCACACGCTGCGCAGCTATTGGATACAACTTCTCTGAGTGGGCCCTCGAGTATCTTTCCGTCACGCTGATGGACAAATCCCCCTCTTGACATATATTGCATCTACTATTCCTCCGAATACCTGAACACGCCTTTATGATGACTGTATTACCAAGTGACGTTTCATGCTATCTAAGCATTCTCGGGAGATAGTGATTGATATAGTCTCACAGTCTAAGGAATAGTCTAGGAGGTCTATTCTAATCATCATAAATTGAACTTCGTGACATGACCGGGTCACAATGTTTAGGTTGGGTATTGGTTTATCATCTCATTCACAGAATGAGTTGATTCCATTTCCAACTGGCATAAATGCCACATGATCAGGAAACCTTGATCATATGTTGACCAATGAACTAGTGACTAGAGTTTCACCAAGAACCCCTGGTTGTTTATATATCACACGTGTATTGGCGTTTCCTTTCAATACAATTATAGCATGATATAAAACTTAATCATAAACTTTATGAAATATGATAATAATCCTTATTATTATTTGTCTCTTGGGCATATTTCCAACAGTCTCCCACTTGCACTAGAGTACAAATAAACTAGCTGCATTTGTTCTTAATCATTGGCACCATATATTCCGGTACCCTGAACATGCTTGCTCATGGAAGAGGTTGAGTCTTGGGCCTATACTTTACAGTCCAAAATCCTTTGCAACTTACTAATGTCACCTTGATTGACATTAATACTTTATCATCACCTGATAACATCTTTGTGTATGCATCGTCGCTATGGCAGCAGAACGAGGCCGGATTCCAGGAGCCTATAGTGACTTTAGATCAACCTCGATGGCTTTCTCATGGGCACTGTGCCCTGGGACACATCATTCTACGTTAAAAGTGAACTAGCCCCGCCATAACATTATACATCACTTTAGATGGTACCCTTATTTATTATTATAAATGTATCCATCGAAATGCTAGTGCACCCTATGCAACTTTCGATGTTTTGTTCACCTCGCTTCCTACTTGACTTTAGTCGGTATTACAGGAGTTTCCAACATATTCCCTTATAACATAACTCTTTATGCTTTAAGATATGCCATCCTTTATGGATCTGGAAAACATGTCTATAGTTCTGTATTTGACACTGTGGACAAACTTAACATTCTGTGATTCAAACTTATTCACTTTTCAAACATTCCTTCTTGGATCATATATTATGTTAAGTTGTCATCATGTTTTTCCAAGATACAACTTATGTCTCATCATAGTGGATGATGATCATCCTCTTCTTTCTTTCAACCATCAATGTTAGACTTAACTTTATTCCTAATTTGAGTTATCAAGGACCAGTTCCTTAACTAACTTCTATTCCGAAACTCTTTTCATAATTCTTTAAGGAATACTACATAATATTGTAATATACTTATTACCAACTTCTACTCCCTATAAATCTTTATTTATTGGTACTTTTGCTTTTATTCTTAACGTGTCGTATACACACTTAAGAATCATTCCTCTAAGATCCCACTCAAAATATGTTCCCAACATATGTGGGTATGAGTCACTGCTCTTACTCAACATATGTTCCTACATATTTGAATTTGAGACTTATATTGCTCCCACTCAAAAATATGTCATTCACATATTGTTTTAGGAAGACTTTCATAGCTCCCACTCAATTTCATGCAAATTGCATATCCACTCACTATTTTGAACGACTTCAAAATCCTTTGATCAAATATCAAACTAAGAGATTTACTATGAGACACTAGTGCTTTACTAGTTTTAAATCCACTAGACTTTCAACACACTTGAATCAAATTCATTTGAATTTTCCAATACATTATTCATGACAAATTATGCTTTTGTCATTCACCTCCCTTTTCCACTATGGTTTTGCAGTCATTTGGGAAAATCTAAGTAACCCTTTTTACTTGTTAAGATTCGGCAACAAATTTCTTTCTAATCTCAAGTGAATTTTGCTTTGGGATTTCTCATATCTTTAGCTTACCATTATTTCCTTAGCATTTCGTAGGTATGTCATATTCTGGTAATCATGACAAATGATTCACAAATGTCTCCATACAAGACATGGAGTATATTTTGAATCCTACTTTGTGTAGTGAAAACACTTAGTATGGAAAACATAATGATCATTATCATTGATTCTTTCCTTTATGAAGAGTACCATTCAGGACGACTTTCCGTTGCGCTTCTCAACACTCTGATGCAGGGTTTTGAATCCTCGTCGTGTTTTTTCACTATCTTCAAAAAGATTCATAATCGAGAAATATCACTAAATATGAAACTTTCTCGAGAATGCACCAAAATCCAAGCAATACTAGTTTTGGTTTCCTTTTGGTTCTAGCTATGGCTATCATATCAATAATTTCCAATGAATACTCTACAAGGCTTTATTCGCTATTGTTTTGGTTATATCGAATAACCCCAAAACTTTTACGACGATCCATACAAGATATGGCGCTGATCACATAAATTCATATGGTTTACTAAATATTCTAATTGAGTGCTAACTATTTCTAACTAATGGTCTTTTACATCTATACTACAATGATTTCTTTGGCGCCATCTATTCACCCACTTCATATCAAATATCATATTGTGATGCTTTGCATTTTTTAAATTTCAAACGCATTGCATTCCACAATTTTTGTTTATGCCAATCTTATAAAGTGGAATTTCATTACTATTGATCAAATCGTAGTAATTAGATTCTCTTTTATCGTATACCCTTAATTGATGAAATACTTTGATAATATCAAATAGTTTCATACTCATGTTTCCTTTGGTAAACTTCTTTACAAAATTAAAACAATCATATAATGATAATTACCATTTTGTTAAACTACAATACATCGAATATGTATTCTCTTTTAACAATTCATCAAACACTTTGTATTCAAGCAATACACGATGTTCAAGTTATTTTTCCGAACTTAGGCATGATTCATATGTGACAAGAGTACAAGTGTCTTTCACATATCATCAATATAACTTTGAATTTAAACAATGGTTTTCATTCAGTAATGAACATATCATTAAGTTGGGTAATTTCAAGGCATTTCAATATTTTACAAATGCTCATGTATTATCAATTAATTTCAAAACTAGGATAGTTCACACATAATCGAACAAGATATGAACATGAATAGAAATCATTCATAAAAGTGGAACAACTATTTGTTACAAAACTCATATGAATAACCGTCTCACAAAGTGTGAGACACACTAAAGAAGTTCACAATCTTTTGATTACAATAACTATCCAAAAACATAAACTAAGTGATAAATGTCGAGGGAGAGTGTCGTTGGCCATCATCATCATTCTCGCCATCAACACGCAACGTCACTTCCTCTCCAGCAAGCACATCCCATGCAGAAGGACCTATTTTCAGCAAAACAGAACAAGTATCAAATATACTTAACACTGCAACATGTGTTTGCAAGATTATAACATTTATAAAATTGTATATCAAATATATACCTTTGTCATTGATGACCTCAGCGACAATGGGTTCAACCATCACATTCCTGAGATGTGATATGAACCTGTGGAAATCCTGTGTTTCTGCATCGCCTCTCATGATGCAAGTACTGACATGTGCTTGGTAGCTTGGTGGCAGCGACCACAGCACAACGCCATTTGTAAAAGAGCTCGTCATCCAGCTATCCAGGAAGTATGTTGGCATCATGTACGCATCATGCATGCGCTCCAAGTGGTCGTCAAGCGAAGAGTTCTCCTCCATCTTAATGGAGAGCAAATCTCCCATCAGCTCATGCTCCCATATGCGTGCTTGTTCCATGAAATGTATCCTGATGACATAGGTACGATTACTCGGATGCTTATGATTTGCTGCCCTATGCTGGGTAAAAGGATTACGACCCATGAAGATTTTAGATCATAGCCCAAGGAAGCAACCGACAAAGACTTTGATTGTATTAGGAAAGAATCTCTAAACCGACAATGTGTTGGTATTGTAATCATGCGTATCTAAAACCTATCCGCATATGGCTTTGAGACCCGGCCTATTATATATAGGACGGGATAAGCCCAAGCGAGGGTACCAGAAAATCTCCCAGGCAACTTGTAATAGCGTGATTACTCAATATTCAGGCGACTTTGACTCCATTGTTTTCCTGACATCCGACAAAATCCCCAGCATTCTCTTTTCTGCGAAGCCCTAAGTCCTTCACCATGGACATTGCCGAGGTTACCTCTCATCAATTGGCGCCATCAGTGGGAAACCTGAACACTGGAACCATGGATTCGGTGGACCGCTCTCCACCAAGAACCAACCCGACAAAAGCAGATCCATGACCGCCCACCCCTGTATTGGTACCAGCTGATTTCAACGGCGGATCCGATCTAATCATCGGAAGTTTCCACTTCCAAGTAGAAGACCCGCAAGAATCGCACCTTTCAGCTTTGATCACATTAGAACCGTCGGTGGAAAAAACTATGCCTACGGTGGTACCAGCATTTTCCGTCGGGTCTTCCACGGACGCCACAAAACAGATCGAAGCAGGCAAAGAAAACAAGCAAATCGAGATGGATATGGGGGACCTTGATGGTCTTTACGACAATCTCTCCTTTGGATCAGATCCACAGCTAACCCCACCACGTGAAACAAGCCCGGCAAATTCGGAACCTGGAGAAAGCAGTGAAAGCATCGACTTCGGAATTTAGATGGAGGAAATCTACCCAAAACAAAAACTGATGGACTTCACTGGTTCACCCGACAGTGCCTCCCTCGGTACAGACGATGATGTCACCAGCCCATATATCACTCAGCACCAAGTATGCATGATCATCGGAGATGCCTCGACCCAGCAAGACTCTAACGGTAACCCAATTTTTAATCCCGATGATATTCTTTCAAGCCACAATGCAGGAAGTCACGACAACGAAGGAAGCCGAGGAAATGGGGGAGACCCAACAGTCAACCATGTAAACCGAGAAGAATAACAACCATGCAGAGGGGAGAGGCAAACTCTCAGCTTACCAGCCAGCGCATGGGAAAAGGCAAGGGCAGCAATTTTGTGTGCGGTTCGAATGACAACGGACGCCACTCACGAAGATCTATTAGAATATCAATATTTACTCCACCACAAAAAGAGAGACCTACTAAAGATGCAAAGGCAACTTGATGAAAGGAAAAGATTAGCCGACGAATCTAGCCTACGACGGGCGCAATTAAGTTCCACCCGAGGATCAAGGAGCATAACAGGAGGAGCATCACCAAGGAGAGGAACATCTAGGCTGTGGGATATCCCCGAAGAAGAGAGGAGCGGACTAATCTGAGATCTTGATCTATCATTCATGTCAATAGACCAGGCCGAAAACATCAAGGCAAAAACAGCCCAGGCAGCCATTGTGGTCGCACAAACATATCTAATCACAATGCAGCCCGCACCCGACGATCCTCGCGCGGCCCTCCACCGCTCCGCCCTGATGAATGTTGGCATGGTAGGAGCATCTCTCGTGCAAGCAGAGCAAGAAACCATGCGTCAATCTGACAGATCCCCGCGCCGTCGCAGCAGAGCTCGGCAAGAAGGTCACACCCGACGATCACGATCGCCACATCGGGTCCACTTTTCAGAATCAGAGCCACAAAACGATGCAAGAAATGATATCACATACCGAAGGATCGACCAATCCAGAGAAGAGCGTAGCACCCGAAGATACCATGACAGTGAAAGCAAGGAAGAGCAGGAACTATGCGGAGCCAGTTGCTTTACCTAACGAGTTCGCAAGACTCCGGTACCAAAAGACTTTAAATTACCTCAAGATCGTCAAAAGTACGATGGTCTCCAAGAGCCCGAAGCTTGGCTGGCAGATTATCTGGCAACCATCAAATTACAAGGCAGCTCCAAAGCTACTGCAATGCAAAGCTTACTATTGCACCTAACCGGTGCAGCATGTTCCGGGTTAAGGCAACTACCCAAAGATTTTATCAGCAGTTGGAACAATCTTGAGGACAAATTTATCAGGAATTTCTAGTCCACATTCAAGTGACCCGCGTCTTTGGAGCAATTGTGGGCCTGCAAGCAAAAGCAAGGAGAATCAATACAGGCTTTTGTCCAACATTGGAACATCATAAAAAATTCGGCTGAAGCCATATCTGATGAAAGAGCAATCGACGCCTTCAATGATGGACTTCATCGGCAGGAGTTTATTGAAGAACTAGGACGAACCAAGCCAAAGAAAATTTCGCAGCTGATGGACATAGCCAATCGTTGGGCTGATGGATAAGACGCAGTACACAACAAAAGAGCCAGTTCACCCGAAGAAGATAGGGACAGGCGCAACAATGATCGAAGATGATGAACCAACGATGGGTACAATACACCAAGTTATGTTGCAGCCAGTTTCTTTGTAGGGGACAACCGACGAAGTGACGATTACAAAAGCGGATACTGTGGTAACATGTACAACGTCGGTGGAGGCCAGTCGCATCAATGATACCACCCGACGAATCAAGACCCACCTTTGTCAGCAGGACAAATGTTGGAAGGACCCTGCAATATGCACTACTACGTTGACTCGACAGGGAAAAGGCAATCAAATCACCTCCTAAAGGACTACCGAACATTCTTAAAAATGCAAGAGCTACGCAATGCAAGGACAACCGAAGCAGCAAACAGAGGCTACGCTACCACACCTGGCGCTTTTGCTGTCGGCGTGCCACCGCCACCACTGGGGCATCCGCCAGCAAGACAGCCGCAAAACACAACACATCAAGACGACGAATATCCCAGGTCAAAAGGAGCAATATCAATGATCCAGAAGGGACCGCCATCCAACAAAACACAGAAGTTGATCACTAGGCAAGTAAACATGGCAGTAACAAAGCCACCTCCTACACCTGACTATATCCATTGGTCAGAACAAGAAATTACCTTCAGCAGAGCTGATCATCCACTACAGGTCCCTCGACCGGGCCAGACAACGCTAATAGTAGAAGCACAAATCGGCAGGTTCAACATGAGCAAGGTTTTCTTGGGTGCAGGAAGCAGCATCAACCTGATTTACGCCAGAACTCTATGGGCTATGAACTGGTCCATGACGAACCTAGTATTTACAGACACAACTTTCCACGGGATAGTTCCGGGAAAAGCCGAAATTCCATTGGGCAAAGTCCATCTCGATGTAGTCTTCGGGTCAAAGAATAACTTTAGACACGAAAAGCTAGAGTTCGAAGTCATGGACTGGCTATCCCAGTACCACGCGATCCTGGGACGACCAGCTTTCGCTAGGTTCGTGGCAGTACCTCACTACGCATATCTGGTGCTAAAAATGCCAGCCCCCAACGGGGTCATAATAGTAAAAGGAAGCTTCAGTCGCTCGGACAGCTGCGATTGGGAATTCAACAAAATATCAGAATCTTTCGGGATGGAGACAGAACTTGGACAGCTGAAAATAGTGGATGACGAATCACTACATGAAGGGCACACCCACAAAAAGCAAACATCAGAAGAGCAAGTGCACAGCGGTCCTGCAAAAGCAACCTATGCGGCCTCCAATATAGGTTCCGCATAGGAAGACCCACCCGTCGAAAATACGAGAGTACCACACATACCAACACAGAGCATGACGAAGAACCCCAAGAATAGAAGACGAAGTTCCTAAAGAAAATCTTCATTTATACGCACTTTATATTCAATAAAGGCCAACGGCCAGGCGATCACGCCCTCGCAATGTATTTCCATTTATGCTTATCAATGAATAAAGAAAGTATTTCACAAGATACAAACTTCTATGACACACGAAAGAAGTTATGCAAACGAACATTAGTTCGTTGGGTCCTCAACAAGAGAATACAACATACAATCAAAATCTCATATAAAACATACGACCTTTTTGACAAGTACAAGAGAGACCTATACATTATTTCTTCTATGAAGTACACGGCTGCACAAGCAAGTAGTCAGATAGCAAAATTAACAAAAAAAAATTCATCTGCTTCTAAGCATCTTCGCACAATCCTAATGGTGGGTCTACAAGCAGCGGCGTAATGAGGGGCCCTATAAATAAGGTCGACATCGGAAGGGCGAGGCAGACCCGAAGATACAACATCCAGGTCTAGTGTCGGATGATGCGCATGTACACAACAGAGCGCGAGCTTGGCACCCGCCACAAGTTGAAGCTTCATGTAATGATAAATCCTTTCACCTTGTCGAAACTTTGCAATCAAATCTGCCAAGGTATGAGGCTGAGGGTCTCGAGGAAACATGGAATTGTAAACAATGGCCAGGGATCTGCGGCAGCACTCGACAAACTGCTCCAACTCTGGTAGGTGGTCTAAAGCAACACCACAGTATAAGCACGACGATGATCGGTCTAAAAATCTGTTTCAAAACTTCGGGAGGCAGACACAAGAGCTTGCATTCGGTTGCACAGACGTTGGGTTTCCTCCCTCTCGCATAATCGAATGCCTAAAAATCGGGGAGAAAATATTGATTTCCCGCAAGCCAGAAAGAGCAACCAAAGAAAGAGGAAGAAGACTTACACAACAGCTTCTCACTTGCCCTGGAAATTTCCTCCAAGAAAAAAGCTTCACGGTTGAGGGCCTGGCGTGTCTTAGATTGGGAAACATCCACCATTGACTGAACAACCCGAAATTTTCCTTCAAGTTTTTTCACATGTTCAATCTTTTCAGCGTACAACGGCGGATCTATCGTACACACAATGGCGGTATTGGCTGTGCCCACCACAGATGAGGGTGGAATTGCATCCAACAATTGTGCGGATACAGAAGGAGCCAAAGATTCATTCACAATCTAGCAAGACACGAATGAAATGTTCAGCATACAAAAACAAATTCATACACGTATATTCAACAGTTGCATTCTTGTAAAAAGGAAGCAAAAGGCAACTGGATAAGTTAAAGGTTCATTACAATGACGGCAAGGGGGATACAATGAAACTACAAAACAAAGCCTACGAAGCAGTTTTCTCCAAAGACAAAGTAGCACTAGCAGAAGGAGCACTAGCTAGAGGAGCAGTCGAAGAAGGAGCGCCCGTCGCAGAAGGGGTAGCCAGCTTCTCCGAGCCTGAGCCCAGGCCCAAAAGCAGCTGAGAATACTTTCTGGCCCTCTTAACATATGGCTTCAGGTCAACTGCTTGGCCATTGGGGTGACTGGGATGGGTGAGCTATTTTTCTCCTAGTTGATCTTCTCGTCGTGCGCCATCGCTAGTGCCATTGAGGTTTCAGCACCACTCTTCGACTGCGTCAAGCTATAACCAACAAGGGGGCTAGGATCGGCACCTAAGACATTGACAAGGTCATTCAAGTTGTTCGGCACCTCCTTGGTTGGAAATATTTCGGCGTGAAGGCTTTTGAAGGCACGGCGGGAGCGGACAAGAAGGTTGCGCCCACGAACAATGTTGGCCTCCAAGGTTCTAACAACATCTGACAAAGGATCAACCTTTTTTCCTTTGTGCAGCGCCAGGTTCTGGCCAGTCAGTTCTGGCAATAAAAAAGGAAAAGTTTGATTACTAAAGAAAATAAATGAAATAAAGTCATACAAGACAAAAAAAACTTACGGGTCAGGGAATCATTAAGGGCCTCTAGGCGCTCCCGAAGGTTTTCATCTCAAACGACGGCTTGCTTGGCCACTTCTTCGACATCAGTTTTCGCCTTCTTCTTGGCCTCCTCCAAAGCCTCCTCAACAGCCCGAAGTTTGACCTCCAGATCATTGGCACGCTGCATCGCCTCATCCCGAATAACTCCGGATTCCTTGGCAGCAGCTGCGTGAATAAATCATGAAAAAGTGGAGAAGAAAAATTCACAAAGAGATCCCGAAGATGAACAGGACATACCCTTCTGTTTTTTGGCTTCATCACGGATTTTTATAAAGCGAGAGGCCATATCGACCATCTCGCGCATCAAAGGCTGAAGAAGAACATCACAACAAAGGATATCAGGAAAATTAAAAAGAAGCTATGGGTAGAAAAATTCTAAAGTATAGAGTGACTTACATCTTTCATATCCATAGCAACAGGATTTTCGGATATCGCCACACCTTTACCAGCAGTTTCTTCCTTTTTTGCAGCGGCGGCCTTGACGAAGTGTCAACGTCTTTATGGATAATCTTCTCCATAGAAGACACAAGCTTTTCTTTCGGCTCTGTTGATGGTGGAGGAGATTTCTTTGCAGAGCAGGCAACAGATGTACGAAGAGGAGACGCGGGAGGATCTTCACCATCATCACTTCAAGAGAAAAGAACAAAACAATTGGGAAAACTATCAGCAACAGAACTATCCGATAAAGAAGTAAAGAAGCAGTCAAACACTTACGAAGATACATCCTGCGCAAAGTGGAACAAGTTCATCTGGGCGGGAGCAGTCGATACTGGAGCAGCATCGAAGGGTTTGGAAGAAGTTGAGTCATCCGAGTCTTTGACCCTTTCTACAGCATAGGGGCGCTTCCTCTTATCACCAGCATGCTCCACGCGAAAATCTCCGGAGCAAGCCGATGGAAGAGATTGTGTCTTCAATGAAGAATCAGAAGCAGAAAAATCCATTTCCTCATCCGCGACAGTCCTAGTCACAGGGAGATCGTCGGATGCGGAAGGATGGACAGGGGGCTCACAACTTCCAGAGAGAGGAGGAAGTGAGGTCAAGTGATCAAAGTCCTACACAAGCAGAAGACATGAAAAAAGCGCCAGTCATTGTTAGAGTAAAAATTCATCCACAAATACAAGGAAGGAAAGATGAATGCAAATGAAATTTACCTCAGGGAGCCGGTTTTTCTTGCCATAGGGCTCCACAACACAATTGGATGGAACCAGGATTTTCTTGGTAAGAGTAGTGAAGTTTCGAACCCTCTTTTCATATACCTTGAGGGTAAGGTCTTTCGAGGAAATCCTCATCGGGTCCTTTTTCCTGGTATACGCCCACATGCTAGAAAGTCGGGCTTGAAGCGGTTGGACGCGAATCCGCAAAAAATATGCCAGGATCTGGAGACCCGACAATTCCTTGCCAACTTCGTGCCGCAGTTTCGAAATGCGATCAATATAGGGCTGGATTTCAACCATTTCTTCGGCAGAAGGACGTTGATCCTAGGAGTCAAGTTTGCGGCATGGTTTCTTAGGATCAAAGGGGGCTAAACCGAAAGACTGGCCTTCAAGTGGTTGATCCTTGATATAAAACCACTGAGACTTCTAGCCTTGGATAGAGTCAGTGATCTTAAAATAAAAATAATCTACATCGGAGCGAATGGAGAAAATGGCGCCACCAATGTCATGGACAATGGTGTTAGTGGCGTTATAGTGGACATAAAATAAATGCTTCCATAGGCCCCGATGGGGATGAATCCCGAGAAAGCACCCACAGAGAGTGACGAAACAAGCAACATGAAGGATAGAGTTAGGCGTGAGCTGATACAGCTGCACGCCATAAACAAAAAGAAGACCACGAAGAAATTCGTGGACAGGAAGAGAAAGGCCGTGGAAAAGAAAGGAGAGGAACATTACTCTCCAGCCAGGCTCGGGGATGGGGGCAGCTTCGTCTCCAGGAAGCTTGACGGTACCCTCTGCCAGATGGCTAGAGTTCCGCGCCTCACGGAGATCCTGCACTGTGCACTTGGATGGAGCCCATCCGACGGCCCTCCTCCTGGTGGCCTTCCTGGCAGCAGTGAAAGAGAAAAGGCGTGAGGTCTAAACCGTTCGATGCAAAATCGAACCGACAGAAGAACACATGGTGGTGACACGTGTTACAAGGATTCCATAAAGGAAAAATCTAAAGAAGTTATGGCCGCGGAAAAAACGGGAGGACAGCACGTGATGCCTCGATCTTCACGCGGAGAGGGGACGTGCACTCAAAAAACTTCGCTGAATACGCTATCACATGTCATCATTACTGCCGCATGGCCCCATGTTCAAAACGTCCCGTCAGGACATGTCTTATGAAAATCAACAGCATAAAATACGTCATTACTGACGTCACAGCAAAGACATTGCAGAAATTCCGGCTCGCTATAAGAGATATGAACTGAAGAAATTAAATTTGGAGTCAGAGTAAATTCCTCCAGGAGAAGATTTGAGACTACAATTGAATACACAATATTACGACTGTAGCCTCGGGGGATACTCCTATCGGGAGCACTGGTCATGCACCCGACAAAAATTACAGAAGCACTGGCGCCATAAACCCAAGTTTTCGAGCCTATGTTCTGATACATATATCCAAACATAGCCTCAGGGGCTACTCCTATCAGGAGCACTGGCACGCACCTGATAAAGAAGGACAGATGAAAAATTCTTCAACAGATACTCCTATCGGGAGCAGTTAAAGTAAACAAAAAGTTCTTCAGCCGCCAAAAATTAAAAAAAAATCTCGGATCGCACTCGACACTGCAAAAATCTGAATGCCATGTTCAAAACATGAAGGTAATACCCCAGGATTCGTTCTGTGTGGCCTGGTAATTGCACAAGAATGCGCTCTACCAGTATAATATCCATATCGATGATATGATGAAAAATCCCGACGGACGCGTAGGGTACCTGATAAAATAGAAACTGGAATTCAGTATTCGATAAGACCTCAATGGCTCGAACTGAATTACGCCAGTAGTAAATTCTGAATTCGAGCCTGGGACTTGAATTTGATGTAGGACAACCTTGTTTTTGCCCAGGAGCAATTAACTGATTCCTGATCCGTCCGAAGCATCAGACTTGTTGTACCAAAATCCCTACAAAAATAAAAATTAAGGAACAAAAATAGAAGGAAAAAAGGAAAAAAGAAACTCTGAGACTCAACCCGAAACTACCGTTCAGGTAGAGTATCGGGGGCTACTAACATAGGTACGATTACTCAATATTCAGGCGACTTTGACTCCATTGTTTTCCTGACATCCGACGAAATCCCCAGCATTCTCTTTTCACGAAACCCTAAGTCCTTCACCATGGACATTGCCGAGGTTACCCCTTGCCACCTGAGATGTACCATTTCCGCATGAGGGTCAAGATTACCCACGACTGGCCACAGCTGATCCACCATCCCATAGCACATCATAACTGATATGAAGGAGGACATCTCACGACGGTAATAGTGGGTTTCCCGCTGCTCTGGGGTCTCTAAGTCACTGGGCTGATCCAAATCCATCTCGTTGAGTATATAGTTGATCATGTCATTCTCACCAAGGAGAACATGGAGACGCGCAACCCACATAGAGAAGTTTGATCCGTCTAGCCTGAGCTTCTCTCCATCTAACCAATTGTCAACAGGAAAGGTAGCATCGAGCAGAACCATTTTATACATTTATAATTACAAAAGGAATTTAGACTAAGTTTATAATTAAATGAGTTAATATAATAACTCCACTCAGAAACACCTATCCCCTGAAGGGTTCTAGTGATAACACGACCCCTTTTCCTCACATCTCCCCCGATCTTCACGGCCATCAATGTGGGTTCTAGGGTGGAAGCTAAACGTCGGTCACATCATTCATGCGGCTCGTGCTCGATCGTTCGACCATCCGTGTTCCGAGGCCATGTCTGTACATGCTAGGCTCGCCAACTCAACCTTAGTGTATTCCCTGTGAAACATGGCTTACACCCACTGTATGCAAACGTAGATATGTCTAACACCCGATCATCATGGCATGCCTCATACTAAAGAACTTTCTTGGTGGTGCACACTAAGGGGGAACACAATCATTGATAATTTTAACATGGATCATCTTATTAGGCTATCGTTCAGTATCTAATACTAGCACACAATAATATATACAAACAATAGAATTGAATGTAAATGCGATGTGATATGGTCCTTCACGTCGTGATCTCCATCCCGCGTCACCGGATTCCGACGCTAGGGTTTCGGCGCCGTAGACACCACGGTACTGGTATCTTTCTGGCGTGGTAGTCCTTCACCTCCGTGACTATCTACTATTTTGTAACATAAGGTAATCACTTTACCTTTGCCACAACCATATCACAAAGCAACTCCCCCTGTAAAACAAAGTTAGACACCTCTACTTTATCTTTGCATGTCTTACGTGGCTGAATGGGCTTTCGCACAAGAACCATTCTTACCTACGAACTTTCACCACAAAGTTGATCAAGTAGGTGTCTATACTATACCCCTTTTGGGGCCCTCCATTGAAAATGTCATACCAACTAATGCGAGAGAGACAGACACCCCCGAAGACACTTTATACGGTACAAGCCGTATGTCCAGCGTGGACCTGTCTCGCGAATGAACACATAAAGTCGGTTGGGGGCCGCTTCATCAAGCATTACTGCGGTATACACAAGTACACATGGGAGGATAACAACTAAAAGATAAACTCTCACATGCTACATCTTGTGTGTTCTGCCCGTACTAGCATTGCTATGCATAGATCTAGCTCTGATACCACTATAGGGGTTCGCGTATGAAAACAATAAATTTTTACCCTACACCCCTGAACCCCTGATGCTGCCAGGACCTATCTATTAGTAATGCAGTAACGGGAGGGGCTTTTCACGAACTTACGCTTGAAGACCGAAAAGTGTTGTCAACGCTCAGGAGAGCATGGTTGATGTAGACGAGCCGAAGCCGACCTCAAGGTCGTGATGAAGTCCTTGCGCTCCTGCGGCTCCAACGACTCCTAGTTCCTCAAGTGTGACACCTCGTGGGGAGTTACATGCATACGGTGCATGGCGATGACTCCCGCTTCCTTGATCTAGCAGCAGCTATGAAGTAGACTCTCATCCGAATCCCAAGAAGAAGACGGTGCTTCATGGTGAAGATGTATCTCGCTCACAAGATCAACTTGGGACCATGGTCACGGGACAGAGAGAGAGAGAGAGAGAATATCAATTGGAACTCTCCCCAAAAGTGAGGAAACCTTTTATTGAATATTGGTTGTGTCTTTTCTAGTCAAAATACCCCACTATGTATAAGGGGAGGGGAGGTACTACCTCCCTCAAAGTCTCGGGGTGGGACTAAAGGAGGGGGAGAGGGGGGCAGCCGCCGGCCGGCCCTGATGGGCCCCACGCAGGGGGGCTTGGCCCAGCCGGCCACCCCCTTGCCTCCTCTCTCATCTTGCCTTTCCCTCATGGGCCCTTCTCCCTCCGGAATTAGCCTATTAAGCCTTTTTACCTTTAATTGATTTCTCTTTTATTAAATAATTATGAATAAATGATTAAATCAATATTTAACATTCATTCACACATTATTCAATCTCCGTGGCTATGGAACACCTTCCATCTCCACTCCGGACATCCTCCAGACTTACTGAAACCCTTCCGGTTTTCTCTCTTCTCTTCTTTAGTGATTCTATCGATCCTGTAAACACTCTATAAGCATCATCAAGCCCTTAAGCGTGATACCCCATGGTTCGGGAACACTCCATACATGGTTGGGACACTCCTGGACCAATGATCGACAGAGGGACCTGGATGGCCATGTGACCCCCGTGCATTCCACGAAGATCTTTCGTTGTTTGAACCGGGACAGTCGTGTCTTATTCCTTTTGTCTCTCGATACTTGCATTGCCCAATATCTGATCAATGACATCATAATGTCGTGTTCAATATCGTTACTAAACAATGCTACTTGACTCATTTCGACAAGTGATATCCCTGTGATCAAATCACACGCTGCGCAGCTATTGGATATAACTTCTCCGAGTGGGCCCTCGAGTATCTTTCCATCACGCGGATGGACAAATCCCGCTCTTGACATATATTACCTCTACTATTCCTCTGAATAGCTGAACACACCTTTATGATCACTGTATTACCACGTGAAGTTTGATGCTATCTAAGCATTCTCGGGAGACAGTGATTGATATAGTCTCATAGTCTAAGGAGTAGTCTACGAGATCTATTCTAATCATCATAACTTGAACTTCGTGACATGATCGGGTCATGATGTTTAGGTTGGGTATTGATTAATCATCACATTCTCAGAATGAGTTGACTCCATTTCCAACTGGAATAAATGCCACATGATCAGGAAACCTTGATCATCTGTGGCCAATTAACCAATGACTAGAGTTTTACCGAGAACCCCTGGTTGTTTATATATCACACGTGTATTGACGTTTCATTTCAATACAGTTATAGCATTATATAAAACTTAATCATAAACTTTATGAGATATAATAATAATCCTTATTATTATTTGTCTCTAGGGCATATTTCCAACATTTACTTGGGATTGATGGTGACATCACTATGAATATTATTAGTTCTCTTTCTTCTATGGATGAGACTACTAGGTTATTGCTATAAGAGGTTGCGGAGGCAATAGCAATTAAGGATGCATTGCCTACATATAATTTATCTTGCTCTAACAATTATATGCATACTTTATTTCTATCTTTATTCCCATCAGATGTTTTGCACAGCTACAGGTGAAACTGAACGCCCTAGGCCCTCTCTCTCCATCATCGACAACAACAAAAATACGCAAACTCTTGGTCTGGTAAAACACAAAAGGAATTCTAAAACTCTTGAAGGTCCATTAAAGTAACTTCACTATGCTTCCGCTTCCTGAGGATTCGATAAACCTAGGTCTACTAGGGAAAAAGAGCTAAACTACATCCGTAATCCGGATCGAAGGTATCGACCCTTTTTCTGGTGATGTTGCCGGGGAAGCAATAGGTACCCTGGTGAGGTTAGTAGGAACCTTGCTAGTTTTAATTCTTGTTTTTAATTTTTAGTTTGCTTTCAGTCTTTATTTGAAAAACCAAAAAAATAGTTAGTCTTTAAATTCTTGTTTTTACTATTATAAATCTTTGTTTAATAAATCCCAAAAACATAGGAAATATGCCCGAAAAGAAGCTTGGGGAATTTGCCACTCCCAATAATGATTATTTGCGTACTCCTATTACTCAGCCAGCAATTGCTACTGATGACTATGAAATTAAGCCCTATTATTTAACTTTGGTTCAACAGAATCAATTTGGAGGCTCTGCTATTGAGGACTGATGACCCACAAGTATAGGGGGTGTATCGCAGTATTTTCGAGGGAAGTGAAACCCAATTTATTGATTCGACACAAGGGGAGCCAAATAATATTTATCAGCCTTAACAACTGAGTTGTCAATTCAGCTGCACCTGGAAACAATCTTGCTCACAGCAGTTTATCAGTAGCAACAGTTTTGTAGTAGGAATAGTAAAGTAACAGCAGTAGTAAAGCAAAGACAATAGTAACAAAAGCAGTAAACAGTGGGATTCGAGTGCGGTAGGCATATGGATGGATGGACGGGCGTTGCATGGACAAGACAATCCACATAGCATTCAGAACATAGGGCAATTGCAGATAAATAAGATAAAGCATCCAAGTACCTAATCAATTCTAGGCATGTGTTCCATATATAGTCATACGTGCTCGCAATGAGAACTTGCACAACATCTTTTGTCCTGCCAGCCCGTTTGCAGCGGGGCTTCTAGGGAACTACTGGCAATTAAGGTGCTCCTTTTAATAGAGCACCGGAGCAAAGCATTAACACTCTATGAACACATGTGATCCTCACATCAAAGCCTTTCCCTTCCGGTTATCCCGATTCCTGTCACTTCGGGGCCATAGGTTCCGGACAACAACGTGTGTATACAACTTGCAGATAAGACCAAGAACAATACTATCATAGTGAATAAATAACAAGTTCATATCTGAAATCATGGCACTCGGGCCCTAGTGACAAGCATTAAGCACAACAAGTTGCAACAAAGTCATAAATCACTAATAAAAGATACTAGGCACCATGCCCTAATAATCTGATGCCATTACATGAACGATCTCATCCAATCCCTACCATCCCCATAGCCTACAGCAGGGGATTACTCACTCATAGATGGAGGAAACATGGATGGTCGATGGAGATGATGATGGAGATCGATGGAGACGGCTCTGGGGGCACTTACCCGTCCCGGCAGGGTGCCGGAATAGAGACTTTCTGTCCCCCGAATCTCCCCTTCGGTGGCGGCGGCGCAGCGGAACTTTTCATGGAAAAACGTCGAACCCCCCGAATTTTTTAGGTCAGAAGGCTTCTTATAGGCGAAGAGGGAGACCGAGGGGGTGCCTGGGGCCACCACACCATGCCCTGGCGTGGCCAGGCCCAGCCCGCGCCTAGGGGTGGGGTGGCCAGCCCCTGGCTCTCCTTCGTCTCGTATTCTGGCTCCTGGAGTCTTCTGGAAAAATAGGCACTTTGGCTTTTGTCCCGTCCAATTCCGAGAATATTCATTTTCTGACTTTCCTGGAACCAAAAACAGCAGAAAACAGGCAATGCACTGTCTCTTGTTAATAGGTTAGTCCAAGAAATCATATGAAAAGTACTCCAAAGTGTGGACAAAACACAAGAAAGTAGATAAAACCAAGCATGGAGCATCAAAAATTATAGATACATTTGCAATGTATCAGCATCCCCAAGCTTAACTCCTGCTCGTCCTCGAGTAGGTAAGTGATAAAAAGAAAGAATAATTTTTAAGGTGACATGCACCATCAAAGGCTTGACCAAAGTATTTGTAAACATTCAAAGCTGGGATCATAGCACTTCAATCATAACATGAAAGACAAAGTTCTAGCAATAGGACAAAGAAACTATGATGTAACATGAAAAGGCACAAACAAAAGATTCATGAATAACAATGCTTTGCAAGACGTTTGTTTGTTTCACATAAAGAAAACATAGCATAATAGTATTCACCTTGTCCCTCAATAGAGTAGCAAATATAAATGCATAGGACACCTTCAAAGTTCATAAGAGTGACTAGATACAATAGTTTAAAACAAGCAATATCAAAGTATGCATCAATCAACTAGTCTTGGGACAATGCACATAGAACTAAGAATGGCCACTATGCTCTCAAAGTAGGTGCATAAAGAGAGAAGATGGAGACTCAATATAATGGTGGAAGAAAGGCCTTTTGTAAAAGGAAGTAGGGATTCAAGTCTCATAAAGAGCTTCCAAAAATTATGGTACTTATAGCTTTCAACTCTCATTGCCCCTATCATAAGCATCTTGAAGTGATTAAGGTTAAAGTGACACAACTAAGAGGATATGCTTGACAAGTTATAAACCGAAATATCATGCCCCTTACTTACGAAGACCGATCCTCATGCTACTCAACTTCAGTCACGAGTAAGATCTTGTCATTGTAAGTACATGTGTATCATTAAGAACCGCCAACGGGGTACCCCTTGCACATGATACAGGAGCTTTCCCATAATCAAAATGACAAGGCAAGAAGACAATGAGCATCTCAGGGATCTTTTTATTTGCTATTTGCATAGGTTTTTATTAAAGATGCTTCATAGAGTGCTCATTATGGTGATGCTGCAAGTTTCCACCATGATTATGCATGGCTTAGGCTAGCGGCCCAGGCGTTTTTCTAACACACATACAAACTCCATGATCTTACAAGTTCCACTTTTATTTCACACCGTCGGGATCCATAAGCAAAAGAACATGATATCAACGGGGTACAAAGTACAAGTGCAATGTTGAAAGCGTTCCCCATGAAACATGGTTCTGCTAATTTCAACTTATAAAGCGCAAGCATATACGCAACAAAGAAGGACCCAATGGTTCAAGTTTATTAGAGGCAAAAAGTAAAGTGTGCCATCAAGTTTGTGAGAGCTTTAATCACTAGTTTTCTCATAACAAGTGGAAGGTAAACAAAAGCATGAATATACTTGGAATAGCATAAGCTAGTAGGTAGGTATGGTAGACTCTTTGGAATAACTTGGTTTAGGGAGTTGGATGCATGAGTGGAACTCATACTTTGTTGTGGAGGCTAGCAAAAGACTGGGAGCGACAAACTAAGAGAGCAATAATGGCCATAATCATGCAGAGCGACAAAACATCATTGATCAAAGCATAAAGTGATACTACAGGTTGAAAACTAAAGGATCATAAAGGCTATGGTGACTTTGGATAGTCATAACATGGTGTGAGCATGCGCCAAGTCAACCCAAATAAAGCATCAAAGGAGAATACCACTATACTATGCTTTAATATGCTAAAACAACGCATGATTCATCCAAGGAACATTAAGCAATCTCAATTGTTTATAACAAGTCATGATAAAACAAAGAATACTAAGCATAAAGCCAAAACAATATCAAGCATGGCATGGCAAAGCATAGCCACAGTCAAAAACAAGCTCTTTTTACCACATAGGCATGAACTTTCCTACTCTTTTCCAAACCAAACCAAACTATTTGTAAACCAAATGTAAGAAAGAGGGGGTCCAACCAATTTATTCAGAAAACTAAGCAAACTAAGACCAAAACAAAAATGAAAAACAAGATGCTCCAAGAAAAACACAACTGTGCATGAAACAATAAAAATGAAGTGTTTGGAAGAAACCTGGGATTTTTATTGATGAAGAAGGGGATGCCTTGGGCATCCCCAAGCTTTGACGCTTGTACTTCTTGGATATTTCTTGGGGTGACACGTGTGGCATCCCCAAGCTTGAGCTTTAGTCCATCCTTCATCTCATTACTCATTCCTTCCATACACCTGAAAGTTTTCCTTCATACAAAACGTCACACAATCTCATTAGCAACATTAGTGCACTTAAGATAAATAAGTCTCAAGGTTCAGTTCTAACACCAAATAAACTTCCATTAGAACACTAGCTACTGTAGCACTTCCCTCAAAAAGCTCAATTCCTCAAAAGAACTCAAGAAGGAACCAACAAGAAGCAAATGCAGAAAATGGCAGAAATCTGTCAAAACAGACCAGAAGGTAAAGACGAATTTTTTCGAAGACCTTATGTTGCTCAAATAAAAAAGTGTTGAACTAACTAAAGTTAGATAACAACCTGGGGCAGAAGCACCAAAATTTACAGCTCAATACGACATACAGAGATCTCTCAGGAATTTTTACGGTGAAGCACAAAAATCTGTTTCGGGACAGCAACTTTCCCAATCATTACTTCACTCTCATTAGAGGTTACTCTTGGCACAAAAAGCAAATAAAAAGGATAAGGAGCGATTATTACCGAAGTAATAACTTCCAAGACTCAACTAAAAC
The DNA here is from genome assembly GCA_023614405.1 of Avena insularis. Classification (NCBI taxonomy): domain Eukaryota; kingdom Viridiplantae; phylum Streptophyta; class Magnoliopsida; order Poales; family Poaceae; genus Avena; species Avena insularis. The sequence continues at coordinate 254,137,201 of CM042690.1, read as the reverse complement.
TCTTGGGTTATCTCCCAACAAGTACTTTTCTTTAACGCCTTTAAGTTAGGCAAAAGCAAAAACTAAAAATCGATAAAATGGAAGTAAGCGGAGATAATCATGGTGGAAACATTGTTTTGTTCAATGAAATCCTTTTGTTAACAAGGTTGATAAGGTCTTGTTACCAAAAAAAATTCATATGATACAAAACTTTGTATTCCACTAATGATTATGTTACCTTAACCTTGATAGCAATGGTCCCAATCATAATAGTTTTAAATTTTTCTCTTGGTAGGGGACAATATATTTCTCCAACTTGAATGCCCTCAACATATTCAATTGTATTCAAACCATAAGTCCTTTCAATCTTCTTGGGGAAATAGACAGTGTGTTCCTTGTCATTAACATTGAAGGTCACCTTCCCTTGATTACAACTGATAACAGCTCCTGCAGTATTTAAGAAAAGGTCTCCCAAGAATAATAGACATATTACCATCTTCAGGCATAATAGTTTGAGAGGATGCTCTCATAAGAAATATGAGTTGAAGTAAAAGAGAGCATCAAGAAGCAAATTCAAAACAAATTTAAGTCTAACCCACTTCCTATGCATAGGAATCGTGTATGCAAATAAATTCGCAAGGAACAAAGCGGCAGGCATAGGAAGATAAAACAAGAGTAACTTCAAAACTTTCAGCACATAGAGAGGTGTTTCAATACCATGAAAACTTCTACAACCATATTTTCCTCTCTCATAATAATTTTCAGTAGCCTCATGAATAAACTCAACAATATAACTATCACCTAAAGCATGCTCTTCATGATCTACAAGCACTAGAGCTTTATCATAAACATCTTCAAAAGAGACCTTGGGAACATAACATTCATCCTCCTTTAGTAAGCATGGAGGACAATCAAATAATGTAAGGGATAAATAGTTACTCTCATTAGAAGGTAGGCATGGGTAGCTAATCCATTCTTCCTCCTTTTGTTCATCACTCTCCTCCTCTTTTTCATCTAATGAGATTTCAGGTTCATCAATTTCTTCTTCCATAGGGTCCTGCAAGGCATTAGTCTCTTCCATTTGTGGAAAGCATCTATTAAAATATTCAAGGATATGGCTATTTTCATCCTTGTAATTATCAAAGCAAAATTTAAGTATACCATAAACCTCATACTTATAAGGTGAATCATCAATATTTTCAAGCAAACTAGCAAGTTCAAAAGCACCCTTCCAAGCAATAAATTCTTCAATTTGTTCCGCATCATAAAAGTCATAAATTCCTTTAGCATAGGAAGATAAGGTATCATTATCACTATACTCACATTGAAAAGGGAGGTGTTTATACCTCTTTCTGCAACAAGACTCATCACAGCAATAAGTAACATTATAAGTAGAGCACACGTTTCTAGCAATGGTATACAATCTATCAATTTGTTCTCATAAGTGTTTCCCTTTTTGTGACAAGCGGTGTTCCTTATAATAATATTTTTGATCTTCCGTGAACCCACCTTTCCAATAAGCTTTAGTTTCAAAGAAACCAACCATTGACAACAAGCATGACAAAGCAAGACAATAACAGACCAAAAAAAATAACAACTAGAGTAGGAACTACTTTTTTGTATTTTTGATAAAGAAACAAGCAAACAAGGAGAAAAATAAACTTAGCTTAAACAATAGTGAATCCAAGTGGACTTGATAAATAAAGCTATGCTCCCCGGCAACGGCACCAGAAAATAGTCTTGATGACCCACAAGTATAGGGGGTGTATCATAGTATTTTCGAGGGAAGTGAAACCCAATTTATTGATTTGACACAAGGGGAGCCAAAGAATATTTATCAGCCTTAACAACTGAGTTGTCAATTCAGCTGCACCTGGAAACAATCTTGCTCACAGCAGTTTATCAGTAGCAACAGTTTTGTAGTAGGAATAGTAAAGTAACAGCAGTAGTAAAGCAAAGACAATAGTAACAAAAGCAAGAAACAAGTGGGATTCGAAAAGGTAGGCATATGGATGGATGGACGGGCGTTGCATGGACAAGACAATCCACATAGCAATCAGAACATAGGGCAATTGCAGATAAATAAGATAGAGCATCCAATACTAGACAATCCTAGGCATGTGTTCCATATATAGTCATACGTGCTCGCAATGAGAACTTGCACAACATCTTTTGTCCTGCCAGCCCGTTTGCAGTGGGGCCTCTAGGGAACTACTGGCAATTAAGGTGCACCTTTTAATAGAGCACCGGAGCAAAGCATTAACACTCTATGAACACATGTGATCCTCACATCAAAGCCTTTCCCTTCCGATTATCCCGATTTCTGTCACTTCGGGGCCATAGGTTCCGGACAACGACGTGTGTATACAACTTGCAGATAAGACCAAGAACAATACTATCATAATGAATCAATAACAAGTTCAGATCTGAAATCATGGCACTCGGGCCCTAGTGACAAGCATTAAGCACAACAAGTTGCAACAAAGTCATAAAGCACTAATAAAAGATACTAGGCACCATGCCCTAACAATCTGATGCCATTACATGAACGATCTCATCCAATCCCTACCATCCCCATAGCCTACAGCGGGGGATTACTCACTCATAGATGGAGGAAACATGGATGGTCGATGGAGATGATGATGGAGATCGATGGAGACGGCTCTGGGGGCACTTCCCCGTCCCGGCAGGGTGCTGGAACAAAGACTTTATGTCCCCCGAATCTCCCCTTCGGTGGCGGCGGCGCAGCGAAACTTTTCATGGAAAAACGTCGAACCCCCCGAAGTTTTTAGGTTAGAAGGCTTCTTATAGGCGAAGAGGGAGACTGAGGGGGTGCCTAGGGCCACCACACCATGCCCTGGCGTGTCCAGGCCCAGCCCGCGCCTAGGGGTGGTGTGGCCAGCCCCTGGCTCTCCTCCGTCTCATATTCTGGCTCCTGGAGTCTTCTGGAAAAGTAGGCACTTTGGATTTTGTCCCGTCCAATTCCGAGAATATTCATTTTCTGACTTTCCTGGAACCAAAAACAGCAGAAAACAGGCAGCTGGCACTGTGGCTCTTGTTAATAGGTTAGAAATCATATGAAAAGTACTCCAAAGTGTGGACAAAACACAAGAAAGTATATAAAACCAAGCATGGAGCATCAAAAATTATAGATACATTTGCAATGTATCAAGGACGCAGGTATGCACTTGAATACTTTCACTAAAATATGTGATATGATGCGCATAAAATATGTTGACCCCGATGTGGTCAAATTGCGTTTATTTCTTTTCTCTCTTAGAGGAAGAGCAAAAGAATGGTTGCTAGCTTTGCCTAAAAATACTATTACATCATGGGTGGGATCTACTTCTTTATTTATGACTAACTATTTCCCACCTGCAAAGACTATGCAACTAAGATCTAATATTAATGGTTTTAGACAGGAAGAGTGTGAGCCACTAGCGCTTGTATGGGAGAGGATGAAAGAATGCTTAAGAAACTGTCCTAGCCATGGGATGGAAGATTGGTTAATCCTCCATTTATTTTATAATGCTCTTAATCCTGTGTCTAAGTCTATGCTTGATACTACAGCTGGAGGAACATTCATGGGTAAACATATTACCGAAGCAAAGTAGCTGCTAGACAATATGCAAGACAACCATGCCTAATGGCATGTGGAAAGATCAAACATGAAGAAGGTTAACTCTGTTCCACCACAAGAAAATGAAGAACTCAATGCTAAGTTAGATGAGATCATATTAGCCGTAAAAGGTAAGGAACCCAGGTAAGAGCTATCCCTGAAATAATATTGAAGAAATAGAATTCATAGTTCATAATAATTATAACCCTCCTTGGAAGAAAAATTCTAATTCTAATTTTCAGAAACACTATTCTAATCATGCAGGTAACTCTAATAATAATATGGGAACTAGTAATGGTAGTCTCCAAGAAACACTTAAGTCTTTTATAGACTCACAAAATGAACAAAATAATATTCTTGTTAAATAACGAAGAACCATGATTCTATGCTTGGTAAATTATCTAACCAAGTTGTAAGTTTGAGGAATGATTTGCAGGCCCTCCAAGAAAGGACGAGGATTGTTGAGGCACATCTAGGTAAGATAGCCGAGAGTTAAACTCTCATTCTAGCTAAATTTGTAGGTAAAGCTGAGCCCAATCCTGTTGAAGAACTCAAAATGATGAGGATCCAAAGAGAGGAGCTTGAAGAGCTTGATTATAGTAATGCCCCTTCATCAAGCTCCACCGTTGAATATCTCATAAAAAGGATCAACGTTAAGATTCCGGTAAGTGAAGGTAACGATGAAGACATGTATCAACACTTTGTTGATCAGGTAGCGATAAAGGTACGCGAGCTTGAAGAGGAACACAAGAAAATCGTTGAAAAATTACCTGTTAAACTAGATGATATATTTGACCCTACGATTAAGATTAAAATTGGGACAAATGAAATAGATGCACTCTGTGATCTAGGTGCAAGCGTTTCAACAATCCCAAAGAGTCTTTTTAACAAGTTAAATCTTGGCTCTTTTGAAATCACCGAACTAAAAATACATCTTGCAAATTCTACCTATAAACAAGCTATAGGAATTAAGGAGAACACTTTAGTTTACATTAAAGGTTTTCCTGCTCTAATTGACTTCGTTATTGTTGACATGCCTGAAGATGCTACTGCTCCTATTATACTAGGTCGTCCTTTCTTAAGAACTATAAAGGCTTTAATTAATCTCCATGAAGGGAACGTGAAGCTTCAATTTCCTTTGCGGGAGCCTTTTGTTATCCATTTCCCTAGGAAAAAGAAAGCCAAACATGATGAGAAGGAGGCCATCACTTTGAAGGCCAACTACTTTGGAGTGGGTGTTCCACTCATCTGGCCTAAGTGAGCAACATCAAGGTCAAGCTATTGACCATGAAAGAGCGCTCCATGGGAGGCAACTCATGCGAAATAAAGGTTTGAGTTAAGTTTTAAGTCTTAGTTTAAGTTTATGCTTAATAAAGAGTGCTAGAAAACTCTAGTTGAGGAGAAGAAGTTTGGTAGTACTAAAAATCCTGTTATATACATACTATTGTTGGTCGATAATTTTAACTATCAACTTTCTGTCAAAAACAAGGTATTTTGCTAAGTTTCAGTATAAGAAGCAATTCACGAAGAAACAGAATTTTTTTGATAGGTACAGAGAGTTTAACGACCAACTATACGACGGGAATAAAAATTCCGGCCATATAGTTCCGGCCGTATAGAAATTTGGGCCATCGATAATTTTTCTTTCAAAAGTACTGACTATTTAACGACCAACTATACGGCGGGAATACAAAATTCTGGCCGTATAGCTCCAGCCGTATAGATATCGATGCTTCCGTACAAAAAAAATTCTAGGTATAGCCGGTTTGATGAACAACTATACGGCAAGAACAAATTGTTCTAGTCGTATAGTTCCGATCGTATAGCTGCGCCGACAGGTGGAAACCCTAAAATTTGGACAGCCGGCCAACTATATGGCGGGAACACAATGTTCCGGCCGTATAGTTGCGTTTGACCACAAAATCACACGGGAAGGTACCTCCAACTCCAAAACTTCAATCTTTTTTTCTCTTCTACCTCCAAACTCTCTCAAAACCTCAAAAGATCTTCACGTCTACTCAATTTCGTTCGATTTCCTTGGACACAAGTGATCTACGGTATCTTTCTCCTCCAATCCTCCAATTACTTTTTGTAAATTCATTTATGATCTATTGTCATTATCAATCTAGGGTGATACCTACTATGAACTAATTTCCATGATTCTCTTGCCTAGACTATTATTTAGAGAGGATTCTTTAGTGTGCTATGATGAGGAATATGTTATACTTATTATTGTTGGATCGAAAAGTATTATTTTTGTCTTCCTTTATTGTTTTAGATGATGAATACAAGGAGCCAAACTCGTGTGCGTGCTCGTGCCGCCGCTAGCGCTTCTCAAGCTGTCACTCAAGAACGCATGGGGATACGGTCCAGGAATGAGCTCCAACGCAATCTCTTCAACAAGATCAAGAACCGCGAAGTGAAGGAAACAAATTGGGATTGCCCCATTATATTGAACGAACTCGGTATTTCTGATGACTTCAATTTAATTTGCAATAGAGCTGTTCTGCAAAATTTTGTGTACAATGATGTGCCTACTTATCGCCGGTTAACCATTGAATTCCTAAGTTTGTTGCAAAGCATTGTTAAACTATGGCAAGGATAGGACACAAATTCTTTCCGACTTATGAACAACAACTACACTTTAACACTAGATGACTGGTGTGCATGTTTTAATTTCCCAAACAATGATGTTAATGCCTTACGCGCATCCTTTACTGGCTTAAATCCTTCCCCTGAACAATATTATAATGGAATGAGTTTCACTATGAGAGTAAGCAAGGGGAAGAATATTCAACATCCTGCAATTCGCTATTTGTTCTATGTTATTGCTAACACCTTGCAGGAACGTAATGAGTTCACAAGACTCAATGAGGAGTTCATCTTAGTCCTTGTAGAGGCTTCTTACATCAACTGCAACTTGTCACTCAACTTGGGCGCAAACCTTGTGCGTTACCTGGAGCACCAATCCTCCCAAAGCCAAGGACCAATCACAGGTGGAGGCGTCATCACCGTGCTCGCCACTTCCCTAGGCATCGACCTAGGTGAGTTGCAACCTGTGCTAGGTGAGCGACGTGTTGGTTTCTCTACTTTAAAGGCTTGTGGAATGCTCACTAGGAGAGGTGGTGTTTATTATCTTCATATTGCTGGAGCTGGGTGTATCTACCCTGCTCCTATGCCTAATGGTATTTTCTCTATCGAGGAGGGACGTTTGCTATATGACTTGCAGGTTGAGCAACACCAACCCGGGGAGGAGATTCCGGATGAGGATGAGGACAAGAAGAGTAGCAAGAAGTTCCTTATCAAGAGGAGAAGCCATCAACCCGGTTCACTACATACCAAGATTTCGAAGAACTTGGAGGGACTGTGGAGAGGATGCATAGCCTCTCTCTAAACCTCCGAGAATCCACTAGTAATTTATCAACTCAATTTGCAAACTGGAGTTCCGACTTTTTCCCGCCACCACAATGATTTGAAGGGCTTGCAAAAGCCTAAGCTTGGGGAAGTTTCCTCATGTATCTTTATTTGGCATTCATTTGCTTTTATTTATTTCGAGGTCGTGTTTTTAATTCGAGTTTATAAGCACTCGTGTTGGTTTTCCCAACACTTTATTTTTAGTTATCTCTATTTGCTTTTGAGATTTTCTAGCCGAGCTTTGCCGCCAATTTTCTTTTCTTTAAATTCCCTCTCTTAAAAACAACAAAAAGATTACTCCATTTTTCTTTATTTTCCCTCTTTCTTTTCTTTCCGCCTCGAGGTTCTCATGTATTTGCAGGAGAGTGATCAACTTCGAGTTTCCAAGAAACAAATAAAAAAAGGAAGAGAGAAGTGGAACCAAACATGAGAGGTATGCCTTATGACTCCCCACTTTTGAAGTTTGAGAAACCCATGCTAGTTAGTAGTAAATGGTGAGATATTATATTGGTGGAGTGAGTCTTTTTATTGTAGTAAGATTTTCGTTTGCATGGGTATTTAGTTGGGTACGTTTTGTTCTAGCTCTTGTAATTAACCAAGTATTGCCTAAAAATTGCTAAACAATTGTAATAAGAAAAAGTCTCACAATTGAAGGCTTGGGTGTTGTAGTGTTTAGTCTTGAAGACTTATTTCTAGAGACACTCAACACCACTAAAAATGTTGATTGACTTAATAGCTCTCTTTAAAAGGATTTGTTCGATTGAATTAATGTTTAGCGGTTTTTGTGAGCATGCCAAAGTTTGACTTGTTAATCATAAGAATGATATTGCTTTACGCGTGTCAAACTTCATGGGATACCAACAACTCCGCTAGCCTACGAACGATCTTCATGGAGGAAACTCCTAGATTTCGGCTATGAGTTGATTAAACACATGTAGCAGCAATGCTATAGTGGGTAAGATTCTTGGCACTCTCTGGTAGCTGTGTTCATGATGGAATCACTCCTCTGGCTATTATGAGTAATCATTATGCAAAAGGAACAAAAACCTTAGTGATGCCACGAGTGTCCATCATAGCTCGATGAACTTAATCAATTTTTTTGGCATGCTCTCAATTACTCGAGAACTGAAATTCTTGAAGGACAATGAATAGAAAAATAGTGCTTGAAAAGTCTTGATTTATCGGTGCGGAAGAATTGAGATACTCTATTATATATGATTTTCATGACAACTCTCACACTCTCAATTTTACATGATTATACTTTATTGTTCAAAGGCAAGCCTATGTGTTGATTACATGACATGGAATACAGTTTACTCCTTTGAATCATCCATGTGAACAGTAATTTTGCTATGCTACAAGGATGCATAAAACCCATATGATATGCTTGCCATTACTCTATCTATGCTGAAGTTTTTCAGATTTATGAAGTGGAGGAAACATGAGACTATCCATCAGGAGTAAGATCATCATCTCGTTATTTCAGTTTAAATGTTGAGTTACTTTTTGATTTTGGTTTCTTGCTCGGGGACGATCAAGTTTAAGCTTAGGGAGGTTGATGGCTCTGAAATATAGCCATCTACGTCCACATTTAAACTGGATATTATTCATATTTTTGATGAAATATCTCTCTAAACCCTGCCACTAATGCCTAATATTCAAAGGGGTATGCAATCCTTTCTTTCTATTTTTTTCCTGTGCAGTTAATGACGTTTTATGATTGGAATCACTACATTAAAGTCAAAGATACGAGATTTCCAACAACCAGAAGAAACTAGGAGCCATGGGTCGAAGGCAGACGCTTTAACGACCAACTATACGACCAGAATAAAATTCTGGCCATATAGTTTCGGCTGTATAGTTGCCATCGACGCCGCTAGGTCAAAAAGAAAAACTTTCGTGAAGGGACCCCTATATAAAGAGGCCTCGGGCAACGAAAAACGATTAGCTCTAAGAAACCATCAACCACCCCCCAGATATCCATCCACAACACCGATGAGCCGCCCGAGGAATAGACTTAGATCTAATCTCTCCACCACCATAGCCATATTCCACCACTACTAATAGTAGATCTTGATACGTCCATTTTGCATCACTATTCTATATCATAATTCACTGTTATTCATTGATATATTTCATATTAAGAGATGATACTTATGTTATTTCATCTGTTTTTGCATGGTTGATGACTTTTGGAGCATGGACCGTTGCAGTTAGGATTCTGATGGAAAATGTGTTGTTTGGAGGCAAAATTCGTGAAGATCAGAAAATCCAGGAAAATACATGGAAAATCCTATTTCCCAAAAGACGAAGAATGCCAGAAGGGTAAGTGGAGATGGGCCACAGGGGGCCCACACCACCCCCTGGCGCGGGCCACCCCAGGCTGTGCCACTAGGTGGTGTGGCCGCCCTGGTCCACTCCAGGCTCTCCCCTCTAGCGTATAGTATCCTCCCGAAACCCTAAGACTCGGGGAGCAACCACAGAAAGATTCCGCCGCCTCTACGGGGCGGAAAACACCGAGAGAGAAAGATCTCTCCTGCAGACAGAATTCTACTGGGGGAATTCCTTCCCGAAGAGGGGAGATCGTCGCCATCAACACCACCATCAAGATGGAATTCACCGGGATCATCATCATCACCACCACCATCATCTCCACCAGCACCATCATCACCACCTCATACCGCTGTAACAATTGGGTTGAATCTTGCATAGTTCTTAGGGGAAACTTTCCCGGTGTTGATTACTCCTTGTAGTTGATGCTATTGAGTGAACCATTGAATTATCGTTTATGTTAAGATTGTTACATATCATTATATCATCTCTGATCATGATCCATATGATGTCTTGTGAGTAGTTCGTTTTGTTCTTGAGGACATGGGAGAAGTCATGTTGTTAGTAATGGAATTGTGTTGAGAAAGATTCAATAGTTTGATATTTAAGTTGTGGTGTACTTCTTCTAGTGGTGTCATGTGAACGTCGACTACATGACACTTCACCTTTATGGGCCTAGGGGAATGCATCCTGTATTTGGCTACTAATCATAGGGGTTGCCAGAGTGACAGAAACCTGAACCCCCGTTAGGAAACCTTTGCACAAGGGATGTCAGGGTCTTAGAGTTTAAAGTTGTGGTTAAGTTTATACCTTAATTACTTTCTTGTACTTGCAGATGCTTGCAAGGGGTATAATCATGAGTATGTATTAGTCCTAGGAAGGTCAGTACATTAGCACAGGTTCACCCACACAACACTTAGCAAACTAAAGAAGATTAATCAACTATATGAAGCGAAAGCACTTGACGATATTCCCATGTGTCCTCGAGAACGTTTGGTCATCTTAAGTAATACAACCGACTTGTCCTTTGCTAAAGAAAGGATTGGCCACTTGCTGCATTTATTCTTATTGTCTTTTATTTACCAGTACTTTATTTACCAGCATTATCAAAAAACCCTAAAAATCCATTTGCTAAGTATTTACAGAGAATTCCTGCTCCTAGCCACTTGCCAGCACCTTCTGCTCCTCACTGGGTTCGACACTCTTACTTATCGAAAATACTGCGATACACCCCCTATACTTGTGGGTCATCAAGACTATTTTCTGGCGCCGTTGCCGGGGAGTGAAGCGCTATTGGAGAGTGGAACTGGTAAAGGAAACTTCTATTGTGAGTATTGTTTATTTCTATTAGTTGCTTTATTTTCATTATGGATAATTCGCTGAGTTTCTTATTTCGTACTACTACCACTGCTAAGGTAGTAGATGAACCACCACCTACTGAGAATGATACTTTTAAAATACCTACAAGAATTATTGATCGTGTTATGGATAACTATTATGTTGGAGATGGAACTGTCCATCTCGATGATCATTTGCTCTTTATACACGAATTATGCGGGTTGTTCAAGTGTGTAGGTATTACAACAGATCAAGTTAAGAAGAAGTTATTCTCATTATCACTGAAAGGAAGAGCTGGGGAATGGTATAAGCTGTTAAAGAATGGTCAAGCTCTTGAATGGGAGGAAATAGTACCTCTCTTTTATTCAAAGTTTTATCCTCCTAGTGAGATTCATAAAGATCGGAATCAAATATACAACTTTTGGCCTCTTGATGGAGAGAGTACAACCCAAGCTTGGGGAGATTAAAGTTACTAATGCTCAAATGTCCCATTCATGAGCTCCCTCACAATATTATTATCAATAACTTTTATGCAAGGCTTTCTCTTCATGATAAGGATTTATTGGATGCCACTTGTGCTGGATCATTTACACGCATGGAATAAGAAGCTAAATGGGATATTCTAGATCGTATTCAAGACAATGTTGAAGCATGGGAGAATGACAAAGGAAGAAAGTCGGGTATAAATTATGATTATGAATGCATTGTATCTTTTATGGGAACTGATGACTTTCAAAATATTAAAAATGCTTATGGTATAGACTCTCAAGCTATTGCAACTTATTTTAAGGCTTTTGCTTCCTATATTGAAGTTCCTAAAAAGAAGTGGAACAAGTATCATGAACCATATAAAGACATTGTTAATAGTGTTCCTACAAGAAATACTGAAGTTTATATTGCTAATCATGTTTTACCTGAACCTTATATTGAGAAAATGCCTTTCCCAGTTAAGATAAAGGAACATTCTATGATAGCTAGTATGGTTAATGAAAGTACAAATAAAGCTGTTGAACCTGATAAACAAATGGATGATGAACCTATAATAGCAAATGTGAAAGACTTTATCACTAAAAATGTAGAAGAGGGACATACTATCCTTTGTAAGGATACCTCTAATATTGTTTCACAAAGTAGTGTGATGAGAGCTAGTGTCTCTGTGTTTTCTATTAGGATAAGTGATCATTGCGGCAATGGTTCTTGTGATAGTTATATCATTAAGTTTATGCATGATACTGAAAGTTATTATGAGAGAGGGAAGACTGTTCTTATGCATCTCAATAATATCAAGTTCCCTCGTTTTATGCTGAAAGTCTTTATGTTGCACTTGTTTTGCCTTCCTATGCTTATAGCCTCTGGTTTCAACAACTTGTTTGTTTACAAAATTTCCTTGCATAGGAAGTGGGTTAGACTTAAACATGTATATTTTTGCATTTTAATACTCTCTTTCACTTCAATTCATATTCTTATGTGAGCATCATTGAAATTATCATGCCCATCTTAATGGCTACAAAGAAGGAGCTTTTTGGGAGACAACCCAATTTATTTGTGCTTTCAGTTTGTTTTTGTTTATTTGAGTCTTGGAAGTTATTACTTCGGTAATAACCTCTCCTTACCATTTTTTTTGGTTTTTGTGTCAAGATCAACCTCTAATGAGAGAGAACTAAGATTTGGGGAAGTTGCTGTCCCGAAACAGATTTTTGTGCTTCACCGTAAAAATTCGTGAGAGATCTCTGTATGTCGGATTGAGCTGTAATTTTTTGTGCTTCTTCCCCAGGTTATTAATTAACTTTCGTTAGTTTTGCACTTTTTTATTTGAGCAATAGAGGACTTTCGAAAAAATTGATTTTTACTTGCTGGTCTGTTTTGACAGATTTTGCCACTCTTGCATTTGCTTCTTAAGTCGATTTCCTTTTTGAATTATTTTTGGGTTTTCAGAAGGAGTTGCTACAGTATCTTATGTTTTGATAGATTTCAGTTGAAATTGGACTTAAAAGGTTTATTACCTCGCTTACACTAATGTTGCTAATGAGAATTGTGTGAAGTTTTGTGTGAAAGAAATTTCCAGGTTATCGGAGAAAATGGTGTAATAGGATAGTGAAAGGTTTCATGACTCGAGCAATATGAGTATGAAGATAAAGATATTGATGTTATTCAAGTGGTAACTCCAGAAAAAATTATCAAAGACCAAATTCAGAGACCTGCAGAGTCCGTCTTGAATTGATAACAGCTTCGTAAGGAAAGTTCCAAAAATTCTGTTCGGTTATATTTTTGGAGTTTTTATCCACAAGGAAGGAAACAAAGCGAAAGAGGGATGGAAATGGAGCTGGGTGGATCACACCACCCCCTGGCGTGGCCCCCTGGTCACGCCAGCAGGTGGTGTGGCCACCTCGAACTCTGTCTCCGACCTGTTTTTCTCCCAGTACCTTCCTTTTGTTGTAAAACTTCGTAATATATAATCCCCCGGATCCCCCGAGGTTCGTATATCATGTTCTCGTCGTGTTTTCGTTTCGATCTATTTCTGACAGGTAGAGTCCCAGTTTTGGAGCCACACTGTCTCCCTCTAGATCATCCAAGGAAGATTCCTCAGCGGATATCATCAACCCATACATGCGAGAGTTGAAGATTCATCCCAAGGAGTTGTTGCTTGAAGATGGGGAGTTTCAGGATGCTGTAGACCATGATGTCTTTTGTTGATGGGGAGCCCTTACCTTGGAAGTCGGACGATGACGGGAGGATACCACCACCACCGAAGGAGTAATTCATCATCAGGTTTTGGCATCCCCTTGGTTTGTTCCAAGCTTGGGGGAGTGCTGCGGTATCACATCACCATCTTCTATCTTTTTACCTTTTTGGTAGAGTCATATCATGATAGAGAAGTTATCATGTAGGATGGTTTGCATTATGGAAGTGTCCCCCCTCTTGTTAGATATATGCGTATCCCTTGGTGTGAGGTTGCCGTTATGGATTATTAATGAGAAGTTCTATCATTTACTCTTTTGCATATCTTATTTTAGTGTTCAATTCATGGTTATATGATTGATCTTGTTGTTAGTATTGGTATCACTTTGGGATCATTGAGTTAATTTAGTTGGTTTGGCAAACCTAGCTCGGTCAGTAGCAACACTATTTTGAGAGTTGAATGAAAAAGATAAAAGTACTCTCTAAAGAAATATAATTTCATCATCTTTCTTTCTTGATTTGCTCATAAGTTTAGTATTCTCTAGTTAAGATCTTTTGTGCTTCCAAGGAAGATTGCATGTTTGTTTTTATCTCTTGTATGTTTGTTTGTTTCCTTCAACTCTTGTGCTTGCTACCCAGCCTTGCTAGCCAGAAACTTGTACTGAGAGGGAATGCTTCTCGTGCATCCACTCCTTAAACCAAAACCTATGCCATTTGTGTCCACCATACCTACCTACTAGCATTATTGATATTCCAAGTAAATTCATGTCTTTATCTACCTTCCAAATTAAACTTGTTATGTGAAAATTAGTGATTAAATCTCTCACGAACTTGATGGCACACTTTTCTTTCCTGCATTTAATAAACTTAAACCATTGTGCCCATCTATGTTGCGTATATGCTTGCGCTTTGTAAGTTGTAAATTAGAAAAACCATGTTGTCATAGGGAACGCTTTCAACATTGCACCGGTACTTTGTACCTAGTTGATATCATGTTCTTTTGTCTATGGATGTCGTCGGTGTGAAATGAAAGGGGAGCTTGTAAGTCTATGGAGTTGTGTATGTGTGTTAGAGAAACGCCTGGGCTGCCGGTCTAATCCATGCTATCATTGTGGAAACCTGCAGCGTAACCATAATGAGCATCTATGAAGCATTCTTCTTATAAAAAAGAGATAGAGATTGAGAAAAAGAGAAAAAGAAAAAAAGGAGATGAGAAAAGAGGAAAGAGAGAAAAAAGCACCATATTCCCATGGTAAATAAGAAGATTGCTGAGATGCTTGGTGTCTGCTTGCCATGTCATTTTGATATGGGGATTCTTCCGTATCATCGGGCAAGGGGTACCCCGTTGGCGATTCTCTATGATACACATGTACTTACTATGACAAGAACTTACCGGTGACTAAACTTGAGTAGCATGAGGAGCGACCCTCGTATTCAAGGGACATGAGATTTTCAACTTACAACTTGTGAAGCATATCCTCATATTTGATCACTTTAACCTTAATCACCTAAAGATGCCTATGATAGGGGCAATGAGATCTGAAAGCTAATAAGTACCATAATTTTTGGAAGATCTTTATGAAACTTAAAATCCCTGCTTCCCTTTGTGAAGGGCCTTTATTTTACTTTTTAGTTGAGTCAGTAAACCTATTCCCTTCTACCTCAGCAAGTATTTTGAGTTGTTGTGTTTCATTCATTCATACGATGACTTATTCAATCATGTCTCTTATGTTCCTTGTTTTGCACTTTGCTCTTATCTTAGTGTCTACTACTTTGAAAGCTATCATTGAAAACCAGTTATTTGTGAACTCTAGTAAATTGTCAATTATTCTTCGACTGAGAGCTAAGTTTTCCATTACCAATTATGATCTACTTTATGTATCTCTATTGTGTTTACTTTACTTATTGCAAGTTAAGTTATATAATAGTAAGTTGTCTTCTATTATGACTTATGTATTGATGAATGTGATGCTTCTTGTCTGTATTCTTTTATCGACTCTTCACTCCATAAACCTGAGGTCATGTTTATTGAGTTTCGCCGCTTGGGGACAAGCGAAGTCTAAGCTTGGGGGAGTTGATACGTCCATTTTGCATCACTATTCTATATCATAATTCACTGTTATTCATTGATATATTTCATATTAAGAGATGATACTTATGTTATTTCATCTGTTTTTGCATGGTTGATGACTTTTGGAGCATGGACCGCTGCATTCAGGATTCTGATGGAAAAGGTGCTGTTTGGAGGCAAAATTCACGAAGATCAGAAAATCCGGGAAAATACATGGAAAATCCTATTTTTCCAGAAGACAAAGAATGCCAGAAGGGGAAGTGGAGATGGGCTACAGGGGGCCCACACCGCCCCCTGGCGCGGGCCACCCCAGGTCGCGCCACCAGGTGGTGTGGCCGCCCTGGTCCACTCTAGGCTCTCCCCTCTAGCGTATATTATCCTCCCGAAACCCTAAGACTCGGGGAGCGACCATAGAAAGATTCCGCCGCCTCTGCGGGGCGGAAAACACCGAGAGAGAAAGATCTCTCCGGCAGACAGAATTCTTCCAGGGGAATTCCTTCCCGGAGAGGGGAGATCGTCGCCATCAACACCACCATCAAGCTGGACTTCATCGGGATCATCATCATCACCAGCATTATCTCCACCAGCACCATCATCACCACCTCATACCGCTATAACAATTGGGTTGAATCTTGCATAGTTCTTAGGGAAACTTTCCCGGTGTTGATTACTCCTTGTAGTTGATGCTATTGAGTGAACCATTGAATTATCGTTTATGTTCAGATTGTTACATATCATTATATCATCTCTGATCATGATCCATATGATGTCTTATTAGTAGTTCGTTTTGTTCTTGAGGACATGGGAGAAGTCATATTGTTAGTAGTGGAATTGTGTTGAGAAAGATTCAATAGTTTGATATTTAAGTTCTGGTGTACTTCTTCTAGTGGTGTCATGTGAACATCAACTACATGACACTTCACCTTTATGGGCCTAGGGGAATGCATTGTGTATTTGGCTACTAACCGTAGGGGTTGCCGAAGTGACAGAAACCTGAACCCCCGTTAGGAAACCCTTGCACAAGGGGTGTCAGGGTCTTAGAGTTTAAAGTTGTGGTTAGGTTTCTACCTTAATTACTTTCTTGTACTTGCGGATGCTTGCAAGGGGTATAATCACAAGTATGTATTAGTCCTAGGAAGGTCGGTACATTAACACAGGTTCACCCACACAACACTTAGCAAACTAAAGAAGATTAATCAACTATATGAAGCGAAAGCACTTGACGACATTCCCATGTGTCCTCGAGAACGTTTGGTCATCTTAAGTAATACAACCGGCTTGTCCTTTGCTAAAGAAAGGATTGGGCCACTTGCTGCATTTATTCTTATTGTCTTTTATTTACTCATACTTTATTTACCTGCATTATCAAAAACCCCTAAAAATCCATTTGCTAAGTATTTACAAAGAATTCCTGCTCCTAGCCACTCGCCAGCACCTTCTGATCCTCGTTGGGTTCGACACTCTTACTTATCGAAAATACTGTGATACACCCCCTATACTTGTGGGTCATCAGATCTCTTCTTCGATTGGCGACATTGTAAGACTATTGCTATCAATCTCATGATTTTTGCTACAATGTTTATGATCTTTGATCTCATCTCTATGTGTGAGTAATTCTCCTTAGGCTAAGGGATTTGGCCTAGCCATGTTGCTTTTTGTGCATTTTATTTATCATAGATGGGATCATGTATTAGTTGTATGACATGATGATTATTGTATCCTCTCTTGCCTCAATCTAAGGACTTGTCAGGTACCCAAGACCCCAAGAATTGAGCCAGGTATAGGGAGTATGAGTAATAACTAATCTGCAGGATGGGAACCCTAGTGACAGAAAGGGTAGTATGGTTGTATGTGAGGGATTTACTTGGGATTGACGGTGACATCACTATGCATATCATTAGTCTCTTTTTCTATGGATGAGACTACTAGGTTATTGCTATAAGAGGTTGCGGAGGAAATAGCAATTATGGATGCACTGCCCACATATAATTTATCTTGCTCTAACAATTATATGCATACTTTATTTCTATATTTTATTCCCATCAGATGTTTTGCATAGCTATAGGTGAAACCGAACGCCCTAGGCCCTCTCTCTCCATCATCGACAACAACAAAAAGACGCAAACTCTTGGTTCGGTAAAAACACAAAAGGAATTCTAAAACTCCCGAAGGTCCGTTAAAGTAACTTCACTATGCTTGTGCTTCCTGATGATTCGATAAACCTAGGTCTACTAGGGAAAATGAGTTATACTACATCCGTAATCCGGATCAATTACTTATGTGTGTTTTCATGGGCAACTTTCTGTTTTGTTTAGGAATGACACTCCAAAAAGGAAGGCGGATGTGTTGAAGAAGAAATTGGAACATGTGAGGTCATCTCCCTGTTTACGAAGAAAATGTTATGATCCTGTTGTTGATACCCCCTCGCCTTCTACGTCTGCTCCTTGTTCTCCGCTACCACTGGTCAGAGATGCTCCAGGGTCACCTAAAGTTGTATCCAAGGTGTTGGTGGCCCCTCCAGAAGCTGTATCCACAGTGTCGATGGCCCCTCCACCTTCTGATGTTGTGATGTTAGTGTTGTTGTAAGTTCAGTTCCACTAGTGGCTGTTGGAACTAAAGCTGTCACTACTACAATAGCCAGGGTTCCGTATGATATGACTAGTATTGTGAATGGGTAAACACTCTTTGCCAACTTTGTGCCGCCAACCATTCATGCTGATGTGCAGTCACAAGGAGAACCATCTCAAGTATGAGGCGATACATGTTTCTGTTACCATTGTTTTTCGGTACTAATTTCTTTACCATGTATAACTTTTGCATTATGCTGTGTGTAACTCAAAATGTTATGTACTTTGATCTGTGCCTTTTTCCCAGTGTCCTGAATATTATGTGATGTTGTATGACTGAAAAACATCATGATTTTAGGTAACTTTTAGCTCTACAAAATGGTTTACTTCTAGTTTTCTTATTGGATAACCTTGTAATATTCTAGTTGTGTTTTCTAATTACTTTACTTTTTGAGTGCTTTTATGTTTAACTCTTCAATGTGGGTCACTTTTAGAACTGTTTGTGGATAACTTTAACTATTATTTGTGGGTAACTTTTACTCTTTTGGGTGGATGACTTTAAATATTTTTTGTGGGTAACTTTTAGTCTTTTGGGTGGATAACTTTAACTATTATGTGTGGGTAACTTTTAGTGTTTTGGGTGGATAACTTTAACTATTAAATGTGGGTAACTTTTAGTGTTTTTGGTGGACAACTGTTTTTGTATGCATGCTGGATAACCTTTTTTCTCATACTGGTTTGGCAACTTCATATCTTTATCTTGTGTTTTCTGTTAACTTTGAATGCTTTATTGTTTTTAGTTCCATTTTTTTGGTTGTTAATCTAATCTCTCTCTTTTTTTCTTTGTAGCTCAAAATGACGAAGCTGTTAGACCGGCCCCTACTGACATGTCTTCTTATGTATTAGTACCTACATCAACACTATTCTCTGCCCCTACTCATGAGAGGTCTATGCCGATGTGGAACTCCACGAGCCAATCGCTTGTCTCCTTAGCTGAGTTTGTTGATCCATCCTATTTGGATGATACTATCATGATTGCTAGTCTTCAGGATGGGGCTCCTCAGCAACCAACAAACGCTGCAACACCCCATATTCCTGTGGTTGCGGTCCCTGATCATGGCACTCATCAAGTCAGCACAACAATTGCTTTGGTGAGATATGTTCATGTTGCTACGCCTGCGTAGAATGTACCTTCCGTGGTGTCTCACTTGCTGCAGGGACGTCTATTCCTGTTGCGCCTAGATCTGGCTTTACAAGTGCTGAATGGTTTGATGCATATGATACTCTTGATCATGTTGGAGATTTCTTCAACGTATTTGAGGTTGAATCCATTATTCCACTATCGTGGGCACCCTCCACTTCAACTGGTAAGCATTCTATACGATGATCTTTGTATTACAAATTCATTTATTGTAGTTTATAGTTAATTATTGTGTGTTGTCTTTTTATGCAACCAATGGATCATTAATTATTAATAACTTTGTTTTTTGTCTATGTGTTTGTGTGATATTTTTTCATTTCTTCCTTCTTTGCTCCTCCCTTTTGCCCGACACATTTAGAATTTATCAACCTAAATGGCAGGGTAAATGATGGCGGAGGCGTAAACGATGAACCATGTTATTTGTGTTATATGTTCCATGTGGGCTGAATTTACTTTATCTATACTTTTGCCTTTTTCTATTCATTGTTTGAGGTGATTAAACATGTGGGAATCTTTTCCCATGTGGGGTTCGCCCTTTTTTTGTTTTTTCATTTGGAAGTTTCTTTGTTCTTTTTATCTTTTTTCTAGATGAGAACAAATCAGCTAATTCAGATAAGGGAAATATGCATATGAAGCAATAAAGTGATGTTATCTCACTTGATGATCTACTGGCTGAAAAGGCAAATGATGATTCAGACTGCCAGATAATTGGGTCTCGGAAAGGTACTATGTTCTATCTTTTATTTTTTATCTAGCTTATGTTCATTAAGTTGTTTTGTACCTTCAGATTTTGTTTTTAAGTACGTCTTTCTAGGTTTTAATGTGCTCTAGTTTCTTGTTTTTTATTGCAGTTGTATTTTATTACTGTACTCCGGCTAGTAGCACTGGTGGGCGTAACTTGATTGTTGAGAGTGTTACTCTGGCTACCCGCCTGCGCACTGTGAGATTTATTCAGCCTTCCAGTGCTCTTAAACCGCCTTTTCTGTGCACAAAAACAACCGAGTATGAAGACTCCATATATGAGAAAGTTACTGTCCACCACAAGAATGAAGATAGGTCAAGGATCAAACAGTATATAATTCTTTTGTCTTTTTTTGTGGGTAACTTTTAGCATTCTGTATGGATAACTCTCTCATAATATTGTGGGTAACTTGTACTATGTTTGGTGGATAACCTTTTTTTTCTTTGTACCTATTATTCCTTCTGTTTATTTATGCATGTTTTATTATGTGGATAAGTTTACCTTCATTATATGGGTAATTTTAGGTTTACTGTGTGGATAACTCTTACTGTTGTTGGTGGGTGACTCTTCCATACGCATGTTGTGCATTATGTCTGGGGGTATTTCTTTCAATGTATGGTGGATCACTTGTTCCTATTTTGTTGGACAAGCACTTACATTTTAATTTGTGTTTTGTTTTTGTCAATTTGTTAATGCATGTTTTGTGGATCACTTTCACTGCATTCGGTGGGTAACTTTAAAAGTATGATCTGGGTAACATTTAGCAGTCTATATGGGTAACTTTTTTACATTTGATATTTGTATATCTTTTTTCAAAGTTGTTTGCGACTTTATTTTTTTATATGTGTTTTTTAGTTATTTTTTCTATGCCTTTCTGTTTTTGTTCCAGTCATTATGTTAATCTAGCCTCTCATGTTTCCATTGTAGCTCAAGAATTTTACACATTGAACCGATGTGGGTAAATACTGAAGAACTTGATGGCAGTGTGATGCTGGGCGGCCAGCTCTCGAACACCATGTGTGACATTGATATATCTGTCATGCAAGACACTTGCCCAAAAAAACAAGGTCATTTTTCCCTACATTGTGACAAGGTATTTGATGGATCGGAAGTTTAGCTGCAGGCTTGCGGTTGTTGGGTCCGCAGCATAGAAACAAAAAAATTCCTACGGTGTAAACTACACGCCAAGATCTATCTACTAGGTACAAAGCAACGGGTGGACATACATCCAACGAGAACTTACCCTCGTAGACAACGAGCTTTGTTAACGAGTAGGAACTCGTGGTTGATATAGTCGTACACTTGCCGATCTCAAGATCGTGATGAAGTCCAGCAGGTCCAGCTCCAGCACGTCCATCAGATCCAGCTCCAGCACCACCAAGTCCAGCACCGCAAAGCAGTGGTGCATCCATGATCGCACACACGTTCGGTACCCCGACAACCTCCGTCCCTCGCTCCAGCAAAGTAGCGGAAGCAGCAACTCCTTTCCAGATAAAGCCACCGGGAACATGTATCTCACTAATCCGAGACCATGGGGAAATAATACTAGAGGGGGAGAGAGATCCTTCACAAGGAGGTGTGTGTGAGAAGTGAGGAGGTGGTTTTTATAGCAGGAGGGGTGCCCTCCTTCATGGCTGCATGGAGGGGTGACCTTCACCTCCTCCATTCATGTGGTGGTAACCCCTCCACATTAAAATGCCCCTTCACATTCTCTTTTAAAGTCTCCACTTTAAATGCATTAAATTTCTCCAAATTTAATGCTCTCTCATTTAATAAAACTCTTTTATTATTTTTATTCAGAATTTTGTTAATTAATTTAATTAACAAACATTCACATAAAACCCCCTGCAACATTTCAATATTACATGCAGAACCAATTTCAGCAATTTCACCCGAAACAGTTTCGCTGTCTATTGAAATAATTCCAACGCTTTCTTAAATCTTTATCTGAAACATATTTGTTCCAAATGGTGTCGGTATCCCTTAAGTGTGTCACCCTACAGTTCATGAATAATGTAGACATGATCGAGACCCCTCTCCGATCAATAATCAGCAGCGGGACCTAGAGATCCATACTGACTCCTACACATTCAACGATGACTTCTGTGATCGTGAGAACCTTTAACGCTAGTAACTAAATCCCTTTGTCCCGCGATATATTACATGTCCGAGATTCGATCATCGGTATCTCCATACCTAGTTTGATCTCGTTACCGACATGCACTCTTTTCTTGTTCCCGTGATATAACATTCTAGTGATCACATCACTTGCTTGTAAGCTATTTCAATGTGATATCACCGAGAGGGCCCAGAGTATATCTATCCGTCATCGGGATGGACAAATCCCACTCTTGATCCATGAGCCTCAACATAACACCTTCGTAGCACTGAACCCACCTTTATAGTCACCCTGTTACGGTGTGACATTTGATGTTATCAAGATACTCTTCTGGTGTTAGCAATTAACATGATCTCATGGTCTAAGGATAAAGATTACTTAGTATGATATTATAGCAATATAAACATAATGACTTTGATCGTAATGCTATACTTCGGATGAATGTTCATCACATCATTCCACCAATGGTGTGACCTTGTTATTAACAACATCCAATGTCCATGATCAGGAAACCTTGATCATCTTGTTAATCAACAAGCTAGTCTATAAGAGAGGCATAACTAGGAACCCTTTTTGTTTATTAAACACATGTATTGATGTTTCCGATCAATACAATTCTAGCATGTAAAATAAACATTTATCATAAACATGGAATAAGATAATAACCACTTTATTATTGCCTCTCGGGCATATTCCCTTCAGTCTCCCACTTGCACTAGAGTCAATAATCTAGTTTGAAAAACTTTGCGTATTGAACACCTATGGCTTTTTGGTGTTGCATATACGCTATTGCTAGTGGTTAACATAATCTCTGGATCTGACAGTTTCAGGTCCGTGTGTATTTGCATGTCTCTGCGTCTCTACGCATCACTCATTCTCAAATGAGATGGCATTGTATAGATTTGGTCCTTTGGTGAGACCTTTAGTCTGCTCGCTCAAAATATTGTTGATATTATTGTCACACAATATATCTTCATAGTATTAGCCCACTTTGAACCACACCTAGTTTGATAACAAATTACTTAACACAAATGCCCTCCTTTGCTGCTACTATAGCAGTCATATACTTAGCCTTTTGTTGTAGTATCTGTCACAATGTCTCAACTTTGGAACTCATCCAAATCCATCATGGAACATCCTTTCCATTACATTGTGCCACCCATAGTCTAAATTGAGATAAATTTAATTTGTATCTTGTGACAAAACTAGTATCAATGTAACACTTTATAATGAACTACCTTTAACTATTTGTCACTTATACATTATATATTCTTAGTTCTTCCAAAGCTCATAAGAATATCTTTACTATTGTCCAATGATCATCTTATGAATCATTCTGGTATATGCTCATAACATTTATAGCATAGGACATTCTGGATATATACATATCATGGTATAATCGATCAAAATCTTCATGTGATTTTACTCACCAAGTGTTGAAACACTTGAATTTTGATACAATCCTTTCCATGCAGCAAGAACCTTTCTTGTTGTTTCCATATTGAACCCTTTCAATATCTCATATATGTATGTCTGGCACAACCATATTAGCGCCTTAATCTATCCATATAGATATTGATGCCTAATATTCCGGGTTTGCCCAAGTCTTTCATCGAAATCTTATTTTAATGAAATTCTTAACTTGTGTCAATACAAGATACATCATTTCCAATCAACGATATGTCCTCTACATAATGTATTAGAAATATATCTCAGCGCTCCCACTTAATTTCTTGAAAATGCAAGCATCTTCATCATCTCCGATGAATTTAAACTCTTTTAACAGTTTCATCATGGTGAAGATTCCAACTCCGTTATGCTTACTTCAACTATTGAAGTTTACATGCCCTTTTAGCACCCTTTAAATTAACAAAACCCTTCGGACCATGTCATGTACATGTCCTAGGTTACCGTTCTATTAGAAGAACCTTGTTTTGTTTATTCAACTAACATATACCAAATTATATGTAGTGGTTGCTACATTAATCCGTCAAGACTAAATATCGCTATGAAAGATCAAATCTTGTCATAGTCAACTCCTTGAACATTGTCGTAAACTTCTTTCTGACATGTCGACTATTTCATAGATGTTAAACATCCATGTCTTATTTCTTTATAGATCCAAACACGACCGATAGGCTTCACGCCTTTCCGGAGGGTCTTCCAAGTTTAGAAACTTGTTTTCTCGTGTATGGATACTATCACGGATTCTATGACTTCTAGTCATTTTATGGAGTCAGGGCCCATCATCACTTCTTTGCATGTAGTCGGTTCATCATTGTCAAAACAATAATGACTTGCTTATCAAATCTTACTATTTGATTCTTACTGACCCACACGGTTCTATAGGAACTCTAATCTCCGAGATCACACCTTTTGTAATCACGAGAGCCATGAGCATTGTGGCCGCCACCGGGACACTTTCCAGTCCAAGGCTACTTAGCACATATAGCTAAGGTTCAACAGCCTTATCAAAGTTCTATTGTCCTCCCACTTAACTTTTCACGAAAAGTTCCTTCTCAAGAAACTTGACGTTCCAAGCGACAAACTCTTTTGTCCTTGGTGTTATGGAGAAATTCCCAACAAATTCTTTGGGATAACCTACAAAGACGTGCTTATCCGACTTTGGTTGTAAACATTTTACTTATGCATAGCATACCAAAATTTAAGAAAAGACAATTCGGGTTTTATCCCAAACCATAACTCATATGGTGTCATTTCAACGGATCATGATGGTGCTCTTTTCAGTGTAAAAGCGGTAGTCTCTAAAGCTTCAATCTTTAAAACATAATGGCAGTTTTATAAATGACACCTTTGATCTTACCATGTCAAACATGGTTTGATTTCATCTCTCAAACATACCATACTCCTGTGGTTTCTCGGGAAATCCAAATTCATGGAACAATTCCTCAAATCTTAGGTGTTTTGCTAAACATGTAACTCAACTATCTTCCTTTATGATCGAATCATAAACTCTTTATTTTCTTGTTACAATGATTTTCCACTTCATCTTGAAAGTCTTTGAACAACTTTCAAATGTTTCATACTTCTTCCTTATTAAGTAAATATACAGATATATTCACGCAAATTTTCGAAGAAAGCATATGAAGCAAAAAGATCCATCGCATATGGCTACACATAATGGACTATGCACATCAGCATGCACAATTTCCAATAAGCTAGTCATCCGTTCCTCTCTAGCCTATGGACGGAGTTTCAATTATCTCGAGGAAAGTCTCACATGCGTCAATTGATCAAAATCAAAGACTCCAAAAATCCATCAACATGGAGTTTCTTCATGTTTTCTTTCTAATATAATTTAAACAGCGATGTCACTTCATAAGTGATCTTTCAATCATTTGTCTTGCGACATTTTAGCAATAGTGTTTATGGATGTGATTTCTCCAACTAGACTTGTAAAAGTTCATCCATCATTTATGGAATATGGTAATTATTTGAACAGCCATTGTTCTCATAATACCGGAACAAAATAACAATTATTTAAACAAATCTTGAAGGCTAGGTTTGATGACAACGAAAAACACAATAACACTTTATTTGTTTTCGATGAACATCATCACTCATTCTCTTGCTAGTTACTTAGGCCATTGTAGTTCATGAATCGTGTTGTCCTGTATGACACTTCATACCAACCAATTCGGTATCCAATACCGGTATCCAATACCTAAGAACCACATTGTTTAACAAGCAAGGAATATAGCCATAACATGTATATCTTCTATATACCTAAGTTGGACATCTCCAACCTTTTATTTCCTGCCAAATATTTTATAGATTCTCTTTCAGCAATTCCTTTTCTTTTAAAAGAATCTATCAACATCAATAGTGGTGTCATCAACATGACACATGGTACAAAGCGTATATAGTCAAATACTAATACCTTTGGACTTGCACTTTGAAGTGGATCACCATCATCAAATGTTTGGTGTTCTTTCAAAAATCCATTCTTTAGTAATCTATTAGTGTAGTAAACATTTTACTTACATCTTCTATTCATCCTTATCATGACAACTTTCATGATCAAGCTACTATAGCCTATAAGGAAGAATCGCGAGTATAATATCAGTTCCCAAAACCTTTTTGGTAGATTCGGATGCCTAGCATCTCCATCCTTCACAAATTCTCATACAATATGAGAACATGTATTTTGCTAAATTATACTCTATCATAATGCAACCAAAAACATTGTTTCAGATATCACAATATATTTCACACATGATGGTTTCTGAAATAATTTCCAGCTCCAATATAATCTTGATATTAAAACAACTTTTTGAATATCAATAATCATGGAGGCAAACATGATACTTTAGATACTAACATCGGAATTCTTACTCTTGATTTAATACTACTTATTAAACTTCATGGAGTAAATAGAGTTTGCTGAAAGTTTGCAATAGGACTTATAAACTTTAAATTGACATTCGAAACAATACAATACCAGTTCATAAAGTAAATATCCAGAATTCTATAGTTCTATTATCTCAAATAAAAACTAAGCATAAGGTAGAAAACAAATGCCAATGACTACAACAAACTATGCAAATTCACTTTGATTTAATTTATGACAAATTTGGTTCGACTAATCCAAATTAGAAATGAACTCCCACTCAAAAACGACATCCCTTGTGCCTTTTTGGTGATTACATGAACCAAATCCACTACACCAAGTCCGATCATCACGTGAGTTGATGTAGCTTCAAAGGCGAGCATCTATATGGGCATCATATCAACTATATGACTCATGCTTAACCTTTCGGTCCGTGTTCCGAGGCCAGGTCTGTACATGCTAGGCTCGCCAAGTAAAAACCTTAGTACTTGCATGTGTAAAACTGTCTTACACCTGTTTGTATGAAAGCGTAGAGTCGAGTACACCCGATCATCATGTGATGTCTCGAAATACGATCCACAAAACGGTGCATACTTAAGGAAGAACACATTTTTATCTTGATATCTAAAAGAGGGATCATCTTACAATGCTACATAAAGCGCCAAACTAGCAGTATAAGATGCTAACTTCTAATGTGTAAAGTGAGATGATATGGTCCATGCATTTGATCTCTATCACTTGCATCGTGGTATGATCTCTATCATTCCTTTGTGTGTAAGGCCAAGGTCTATGGAACTTACACGTTGAGTGTGTTGTAAGAGTATCTATCATACATCTACTTACAAAAATACCATATCAATACGCTAGCCCAGCAACGATCTAAACTAGACACCTCTAATTTATCAATTGCAAGTTTTACGTGGCTTAGGGCTTTCGTAGATAGAACTGTTCTCACCTACGAACATGAACCACAACGAGGATAACTAAGTCATTAGCAACTCGTTGTAAATCAGATATTGACTATAGTAGGAGAGACAGACACCCGCCAGCCACTTATGCAAAACAAGTTGCATGTCAGTCGTGGAACCGGTCTCATGTACGATGACATGTAAGGTTGGTCCGGGCCGCTTCATCCCACTATGCCACCAATATCCAAAATACATAGAAGATGCAATAACATGATCATCATCGCCCACATATCAACATATGTGTACTACCCGTGCAAAGCACCTACGCATAGATCAGGCTCTGATACCACTGTTGGGTCCGCGGCATAGAAAACAAAAAATTTCCTACGGTGTGAACTACACGCCAAGATCTATCTACTAGGTACAAAGCAACGGGTGGACATACATCCAACGAGAACTTACCCTCGTAGACAACGAGCTTTGTTAACAAGTAGGAACTCGTGGTTGATGTAGTCGTACACTTGCCGATCTCAAGATCGTGATGAAGTCCAGCAGGTCCGGCCCAAAGACGCCCATCGATCCAGCTCCAAAGACTACCAAGTCCAGCACCGCAGCAAGCAGTGCATCCGTGATCGCACACACGTCCCGCAGACTCGACAACCTCCGTCCCTCGCTTCCAGCAAAGCAGCGAAGCAAAGAACTCCTTTCTAGATAACGCCACTGGGAACTTGTATCTCGCTAATCCGAGACCATGGGGAAATAATACGAGAGGGGGAGAGAGATCCTTCACAAGGAGGTGTGTGTGAGAAGTGAGGAGGGGTGGTTTTTATAGGAGGAGGGGTGCCCTCCTTCATGGTCGGGCGCATGGAGGGGTGACCTTCACCTCCTCCATTCATGTGGTGGTAACCCCTCCACATTAAAATGCCCCTTCACATTCTCTTTTAAACCCTCCACTTTAAATGCATTAAATTTCTCCAAATTTAATGCTCTCTCATTTAATAAAACTCTTTTATTATTTTTATTCAGAATTTTGTTAATTTCTTTAATTAAAAAACATTCACATAAAACCCCCTACAACATTTCAATATTACATGTAGAACCAATTTCAGAAATTTCACCCGAAACAGTTTCGGTGTCTATTGAAATAATTCCAGCGCTTTCTTAAATCTTTATCTGAAACATATTTGCTCCAAATGGTGTCGGTATCCCTTAAGTGTGTCACCCTACGGTTCGTGAATAATGCAGACATGATCGAGACCCCTCTCCGATCAATAATCAGCAATGGGACCGGAGATCCATCGACTCCTACACATTCAACGATGACTTCTATGATCGTGAGAACCTTTAACGCTAGTAACTAAATCCCTTTGTCCCACGATATATTACATGTCCGAGATTCGATCATCGGTATCTCCATACCTAGTTTGATCTCGTTACCGACATGCACTCTTTTCTCGTTCCCGTGATATAACATTCTAGTGATCACATCACTTGCTTGCAGGCTATTTCAATGTGATATCACCGAGAGGGCCTAGAGTATATCTATCCGTCATCGGATGGACAAATCCCACTCTTGATCCATGAGCCTCAACATAACACCTTCAGTAATCGAACTCCACCTTTATAGTCACCCTGTTACGGTGTGACGTTTGATGTTATCAAGATACTCTTCCGGTGTTAGCAATTAACATGATCTCATGGTCTAAGGATAAAGATTACTTCGTATGATATTATAGCAATATAAACATAATGACTTTGATCGTAATGCTATACTTCGGATGAATGTTCATCACATCATTCCACCAATGGTGTGACCTTATTATTAACAAAATCCAATGTCCATGATCAGGAAACCTTGATCATCTTGTTAATCAACAAGCTAGTCTATAAGAGAGGCATAACTAGGAACCCTTTTTTATTAAACACACATGTATTGATGTTTCCAATCAATACAATTCTAGCATGTAAAATAAACATTTATCATAAACATGGAATAAGATAATAACCACTTTATTATTGCCTCTCGGGCATATTCCCTTCAGCGGTGACCCAGCATACCACTGCATGATGTAGTACACTATAGTCGTTGACATAACACCAATGAAACTCCATTCACTAGTATTACATCCCTCAGAGTGGTACAATAGAAAACATAGCAGGTCCAAGACATGACTATAGATTACAACTCGACTCTTTACAAAAGATCCAGAGAATACTCTAGGTTAAAGAGAGAGAAAGAAACTTCTTACAAAGAAGAACCAGAAATAATAAATCAGAACTATCTAGCTAATAAGACTAGCATCCAAACTAATTGGCTTGCAATTGCTACTAATGCAATGCTCTACAAAAGTAGGTTTTATGGCTAGAGTATCTAGTCCTATCTAATCAGAAGCTTTGTCTTCACTTTGATTGATGTATATGTTGACTTCATTGACTTTATTGAAGAACTTGAGCTGTTGATGATGGTTTCTTGAGCATAAGTTGGTGTTGATGTCGTCTTCAACGTCTTAGAACCTAGCAAGGGTTAAGAAGGTAATGTTGAGTATGAGCATACTCAGCAAGTTCACTAAAAAGGAGTGTATGATGCACTATCTCTACAGCCACAAACCAAAGGTCGTAGGCAATGCATGTTTTCGTAAACATTTCTTCAAAGGTTTCTTTTATTCTGAAAACTATGTCCGACAGCCTTCACAGGTTGACCAGAACTTTCATGGAGTTCCTTTCCTGCCATGTTCATGGCTCCTTCCCAAAACAGGGAGTAACATGTAACAGTTCTTACACTCTGCAGAGGTGCGTTACTTTACCCACAAGAGACCTTAGCTTTGTTGCATAACCAAGTCATGAGCTTGTCCATACTTCCTTGGTATGGGGCCCGCCTAAGGTCCAAGCCACTCACTGCCCCCTTCGTGACCCCACATCTCCCCTTGGTGTATGCCATGCCGACATCTTGAATTACGGTAATGGTTAGTACATACCGTCAGATGCCAGAACTATCGTGAGATGTTGAGGGTTTCCACCCATATGCTGCATATCCTCTACGAATTACCAATTAATGCACACTACGAGGATAACATCCACGACCTGGCCATCCAGATGCATGCGAGAGGAAGAAGAAACAGCTAACTTCTCCGTCCCATTCCAAATTGCATGGTTAACGCGTAATATACGGCGCTAGAATCACTAGCGACATTGGTAGTTAAGTCCTAGATATTATGTTCCTTCACCACTGGAACTGTATCAGTAGATTATTACCACTTGGTAAATAATACATAATCATATTATTATGAAAATAGTATTTTCTGATCTTTTTGAAATGCAGGTGATGATAACATTTGAGTTACAAGCATTTGATAGAAAATAACCAAAGGACATGAGCAAGTGTGAACTTGTCTTTTGTGATTGCAAGATTATGCAGGCACGGTCTTCAGGATACTAGAAGATCCAAATTCTATAAACAACATCATTGGTCCGGTAAGGACTAATGTTCAAATAAGCAAGATGCAACGATGCATAAGTAATGTAATGCAATTTGATAAACGCGAATTCCCCGGACTAATCGTATATGATCTAGGGTTTGGAAACTATGAATGGTTTCTTTAGGATGTGTTTCACTTTTAGATTAGCTTCACACTTGTGCTTCTTATTAAGGCTTGTGAGAGTGTGTGAAACAATATGTAGATACAACAAGTAGCATGCAATACTAAAGCACTCAAGTGAGGAATGGCACACAGGGATATCTTAAAGGGGTTATTAATTCATTAGAGTCTTCACAGAAATACTTAAGGATTACTTTTAATATTTTGTGAAATAATAACTTTTGAGGAAAGGATTACTTTACTAAGTAAAATCATTTAAATTGTAAAGCTAACATTTTAAGGTTTTCTTATTAATTACAAGTATTGAAGTAGAAAACAATGAGTATTTTTGAATAGCTATTCTACTAGCAAATGGAGATTTTTTAACACTTCAAGAAGGTGAAATAAAAGTATTATGCCTTCATGGAAGTGGTGTTCTCTTGATTTTATAAGTAAATAGAATCACTTACTTATTATAGAATTATTACTTATTTCTATGAACATGGGAATGGCATCATGTTAAATACTTAAAACTTTGTTTAACATTTAAAGTGGATTCCCAAACTTGTTAAATAATTAGTACTCAAATCTTGATGATTTTATAATTGATAAAATATTTTTTGGAGATTAAGATTTACTTAATTCTAAATGGTAGTTTTAGTAAGTACAACTTGAAATGGTAAGACCTATCTTGACTTCACTTAGACATCAACTGAACTTATTTTTTTATACTTTTAGACTTTAAACAAATAATGCTAAAGGTAAAGTAAGGATTTTTGTATTTTAATCCATTAAGATATTAGAAAATAATTTTAATCAAGACTTAATAAATATTTTCATTTATTTTACTTCAAATGTCAAGAGTTATATTTTTTTGATGTGTAGATTTGATTTTTTTGTGATCAATTTGGTATATTATAGGTATTTTGTGATTTTTAAATAATAAGATACGATTTATAAGTTTTCTCACTTTATAAAAACTAAATAAATAATAAATACTTATTTAAGTGACACAAAAATAAATAAAACAAGTTTGTAAATGTAGATTTTGTTTTTCTAAGAATTTTGATATATTATACTTATTTTTATGAATTTTAGATAATAGAATATATTTATTTAAGATTTATCCCTAATGGGTTATTTACTAATAATAATAATTATCTTATTTAAGTTGGAAAATAAAATGTGCTAATACGTTTATAATATAGAATTTATTTTTCTGAACATTTTGATATATAATATATATTTTCTGAGTTATAAAACAAAAGATATTCAATTTTTAAGATTTAATCTTTTTCTTAAATTTCTGGAAAATATTTATATCTGAATTTATATTGATTTACTTATTTACTAAATAGACAATACCCTTTTATACCGAGACCTATTCTAGCCACACACACACTGAGCCGTGGGCCATTGGCCACGTCGGTAGCCACGTGGGCGTGGACCAGTCAAACTCACGATGTGGCAGGGTTGTGACGTGGGTATGACGTCGGGGTGACGTCACCTCGCCGCAGACACACAGACAGCGAGCGGTGGCGGTGATTTAGTGCGACTTAGCAAGTGCTCTTGGTGTCATTGGAAAGAGTGCAACGTGGGGAACCTAATAGTGGCGGCACCGCTAGTAAACGGTCGCCGGAGCAACGGCGAAAGTGAGTTACCACGGCGGCAGATGGCAGGCTAAGGTGGCAGATCGATCCAGGGCAAAAGGGAGATATTGAAATGGTGTCTGAGCACCGCTGGCTCACCGGGGTCGAAGCGGAGGGGTTGCTGACGCCGGAGGAACTCGGAAGACGACGAATCGACGGTGAGGTCTGCGACGGCTAGCACGATGCAGAGCTCGATTCCACACGATTCATGGTGCACTTGCTTACAATCTTGGTTGGAGATGAACGAGGAGACCAGGACGAGCATGATGGTGCCCCAGGTTGGTCCGGAGGTGGTCTGTGGTGACGGGGACGGCGAATTCCGGCGAGCTAGGGTTTTGGCCCTCCGCGGAAAAGAGAAAGAGAGCACGCGAGAGAGAGAGGATGGGGATGAGGACGAGTGAGGGCGTCATCGTGGCCTCCTTATCCCCTCCCCAGACGGCGGCATGGATCTCCATGCCGGCAAGCGGCGGTGCTCGCGCCACGCAGCTGCTTCGGCGGACACGCGAGGTAGACGATGACGATTAGATCGACAAATCGGTACATGGGTCTAGGTCGGTACTGGGCTTTGGCACAGTGAGCGGAATGCTCTAGAGGGTGCACGCGGGAGACAGTTAGCGCAGGGACGACCTGGGCCATGGGCGGGCGACTGGCTGCTTCTTTCCTTTTTCTTTTTAATTCCAGTTTCTATTTTCTTTTCTATTTACAATTTTCTTTATCTTTTCGAAATTTATGAGTGTATGAAA
This sequence comes from Avena insularis, assembly GCA_023614405.1. Lineage (NCBI taxonomy): Eukaryota > Viridiplantae > Streptophyta > Magnoliopsida > Poales > Poaceae > Avena > Avena insularis. The sequence goes on along the minus strand of CM042690.1, from coordinate 254,103,915 downwards.
GGTTCTTTTATTTAGTAAAGTAAATACAAATTAGGGTTTTGTGAATTTGTTTCTTCTAAAGAAAAACTTATGGAAATGTTCTTATTTTCACCATGATAATAGTTATGGCAAGAATTTAAAATGTTGAATGATATGTAGAGAATTCCATTCATACTTGGCCTCATAAAGGAATGATATATATATTTATTATAAGGTAGTAAACCTTGTGGTTCATGACATGGTTATTTGAATTTCATGGTTCTCCATATTTGATGATTTCGTTTATTCAAATTCTACTTGATTTGGAGTGTTTGGGATTACCATGGATAACCTTGGTAAAGTCGAGAAGCATGAATAGCAATCATTAATGAGAATGTTCATTTCCAAATAATTTTCTTGAGTTTTAGGAAGGTTTTAATAAACTCATATTCTATTATGAATATGGATAAGGATCAAGGTTTAGGAATACTACTTCTAAATCTATGAGTAGGTTTGATATCTCAACTTAGAGAGAGATATTGGAATTAATTCTTAATGTGATCCTGATAGTTCTATTATTCTAGGTTTCTATTAGGGTTTAATATAATAAGGTGAACAAGGCTTTCATCCATAAACACTCATCTAGTCCTCTAATTATCTCTTGGAAACTTCATTTGTCCAAGAGATATTGTGCAATGGTTACCTAGGAATAGGAAATGGTTCCTCTACAAATTTTATTCTAGGGGTTTGGACAAAGAGGTAGACATGGTTCTGTTATGGCTTGATGCAATGTTGGTTAAAGGTTTCTCAAGTACTCCTACCTTAATACCTCATTAAGCTTATCTTTAGACAAGGGGTTCCTTTCCTAAATATACTCCATATATCCTTCCTATCTTATTCACAAGATCACATCTTCCTGAATAAGTCAATCATCTGACTCCACCATATCCATCATCATATGATGACATGGTCATGTCATTTCAACAATAATCATTCTCTATTATTACTCTAGTATGAAACTTCCATTTCTTAACTACCTCTAATAAATCCATCAATGTAGCTACTTCTAACTCCATCCATTAACTCCTTTAAATCCATCTTTCAACTACTTCCAAGGCTTGCAAGATTATAGTTCTCTCTATATCACATGTGATAACAATCCTCTGGAATAGGTATGGTACTACTCTCCATAATACAAGTTTGTTATTGTATTAGCTTAGTTAAACTACTATGCCTCCAACTACTCCATACAACTCATACTATATACTTCATCATATTCTAGCTTGACTTCTCATGATCCAGCTAGATGATTCAGCTTAATAAGGATTTGCCTAACTTGGTAGACTCATAAATCTTCTTCAACACCTAGTCATCTATTCTCAAATGACTTGAGAATATTGACCACCATCCTTTGATCATACTAAGCTTAGGCTTCTAATTGTCTCACCAAGATCTATAATCAACTAAGTAATAGACTTGTACTAGTCTCTCATAGGATTTATCTTGTTAAGGAAACTTACTTTAGGTTTATACCTATTTGGCTTAACAAGGTTATTACCTGATACTCTAACACTACTAGCTTTCTTATAACTTCTCAAATATTAGTTAATTCTTAGGTTTAGATACTTCTTCTAGTTAACTCATGAGTTAGTTAACCCCTCCAACATCCAATGGTTTGATCACCACTAAGGATCACATTTCATTGATGATGGCATACTTCACCATAGCTAGTTCCTCCTCCTTATTAATTTACTTAAGGGCTTTGGAGGGTTAATATAATAGGTCAAAGCTAAAGGCTAATAAGTTCTAGGTCAGGAATTGATCACTCAACACTGATGATCACTTGACACTAGGACTTGGTTAAATAGGAATGTCACCTCTTAATATCATATTAAGAGTATGTGCTAGAGGGTCTCGGCTTGACTTCCTTTTCTACTCTATTTGTAATAAGAGTTAATGTTTAAGAACTACCATGATACCCATAGTCGAAATAACTATGGCAAGCAAGTGTATCAAGATTTAGTTATAGAGTTTCTTTACTTAAGTTTATACTTAACTTTGTATTCATGGTTTGTGGTAGATAATACCTTGACATCATCTTTAGAATATTAAGTATTTATCCTTGAGTTGTTGTATGGAATACCATGTAATGATCTCTAGCAGATCAGGTACTCCTTATTAAGTACTGTGTTGTGACTTAGTTTTATTACGTTTGATCTACCCTTAGATCAAATTAGATTACCCAAAGAAAAGGTTTAGCAAAGGCCATATTGAAACTTATCGTAGTCAACTTGATGATCTACTTCAGTTCCACCAAGTTAAGAGAAGCTTCAATCACTTTGACAAATTTTTATTTAAAAGCGCGAAAATTATCCAGATTTTCTATGCATGAATGCAATGCACACACCTCATCTCAGCTAATTTCTAAGCTCTAATGCTGGGATGTTACAAGGCTCTTGTTGACGCACTTCAGGAAAGATGTGTTGTACAAGCTCAGTCACAAAGATCTTGTATGTGTATTATGTCCTAGGTCTTATGCTCTTTTTCTGTTTTATATGGGTAACTGTTATTTATGTAGGTGGATCACTTTCTATTTCCATCTGTGGATAACCTTTTTTAGAGTTGATGTGTGGTATTGTCTTATTATTTTTTTGTTTTTCTTGTTGCAGCTATCGTTCCCTGTTCTTCAGGATCTTGGTACAAAAGAGTACCCTATGGGGCATTGGTACATGCTTTCGCTCAATATGCCTATAAAAAGGTTTGATATTCTTGGCTCTCTTCGTGGACCAGCTTGTGGATGCAATTAAAACAATGTATCGTGTGAATTACTCTGATTCAAGACGACAGATGATGATTTGGAGCTTGATTATGTTCTAGTACCGAAGCAAGAGACCGGGTTAGTGTTATTGTTTTGCAATCTTTTTTCCATCTGCCATGTTCTCTGTAAGTATTATTTATTCTGTTTGGTTCATTTCTGACTGGTTCTTTGTATTCATTTTACTCTGTAGTACTTGTTGCGGCTTTTTCATGCTAAAAAATCTAGAATTGTGGAACGGCAGTGTGGTTCCTGCAGTCTATCAAGAGCAGATCCTAGCGTATAGGAAGATTCTTACAACCAAGTGGTTGGAGCACGAGCGCAACCGCCTATTAAATTGGAGGAGTCTGTTGGACGACAACATGCTTTGAGGTAACTCAGCCATGGATTTTTTTTGGTATGTCTGGATGATTCATATATACTAGGTTACCAACATATTTTTAGGGTGGTTTACTTTGCCACAAATCCTGCAGTAGGTTATGGGTGACTTTTATAGCAGGCAGTGGATAAGTTATGTGTTGAATGGTGGATTATTTTTAGTTGTTCTATTGATATCTTTGAAGTTGTAGCCTGATTTTTGCTCATCTGATATTTTTTGGGTTTTACTTCTATTGATTTGGGTTGATAACTCTAGTTCATCATTATGTCTTATATTTCTATGTGAAAAATTGTTGGTAACTTAATTGTTGGTTTTGTGGGTAACTTCTATGTAATCTTGTGGGTATGTTCTGAACAAACTTGTGGGTAACTTCCAAACAAACAGGGACATAATGATTTCATACACTTACAGGATCATAATGATTACAAATTTTCAGGGATTCCATATTCATTGCATTCATTTACAATGGTTAATACACCAACTTAGCATAGTTCATTACATGGGTATGATTACATGCTTCACTTGGGGTATCCCTGTAGCTTCAACTTTTCCTTACAACCTTTGACAATGTGTTCGGTTGATTGACAGAAGCTGCATTTTTTCGGTTTCTTTGCAGCAAGATCCAGCGGATTTTTGTTTGCAATTTCTTGCGGTCGCCCTCTTGTGTTTGATATTGGCGAGTTCTGTATATGATGTGTAGATGGCACGTTAGACCCTGAGTTGGTTGACTGTGGGACAGAAGTTGTATTGCTATTTGTCTTACGCTTTCTTGATGCAGATGGGGCGCTTTTTACTGGAGGCATGTGTGCATCCGGAGCGCTGTACGACGACATTGTTATTGCTGCCTCTTCTGCTTCTCTTTGTTGCTTTTGATCTCGTCTTGTTATGACATCAAGCTCTTGCTTCATGGCTTTTAAGTGTGTTCTTGCTATTTTCTTACCATCGTCTGTCTTTACAGCCACCTTTGCTACCTTAGTGAACTCGTCCCTTAGTGTCGCAAACACCATCAAATTGCGTTGTTCGACCGACATTTCTCTCAGCTTTGGCTTTTTGCTGCCACCTGTTTCCCCTAGCGCTGCCGCTGCATCCCAAGTCCACCTCTTCAATATGTATGTTTCTGGGATGTCGTAGACTCTAACCTCTATCATCACCTTTAGTATATGGCAGCAGATCAAACCGTCTCGGTCAAACTTGCAGCACTCGCATGTGTAAACCTTGCTGACATAGTCTCCGTGCACCTTATAAACCAGAGTTCCATAGAAAGGGACATGATCACCTATAGGGGCTAGGTCAAACTCGTACCCACCCATGTGCTTGCACTCGTAAGATGCGGATTCCTGCATCTCAGACTGAAACTTGTAGAATATGTTTTGTGTGTAGATCTTTGCCATTACGCACTCCATAGGGTTCTGACACCAGAATGGTGGATTTGTGAGAGTTGTTTCTGCCTCCACCTTCTCCTTGGCATTGTTAATCTTGTCTTGGATTACATTGTACTGCTTTAGGAAGTCGAATATCGAGTTTTTCGGGTTGATGTATCTCTTTAGGACGGAGTTGAAGCCTTCGCTCCTTGTAGTGGTCTGAAGGAAGGGGAAGAAAGCATGCATAAAGTATGCCGATACCCAGCATTTTCTCTCCTTCCATATTACAAACAAATCTGTGTTATCTTTCACTCCATAGAGATTTATCATATCCATCCAATATTGATCAAACTCTTCTAGTGTTAGGCTGTTATTCATGCAGGCATTGAATGCTTCCAGCAGCTCTGGGTTTTTTCCCATGAAAGGGCCAATCCGCTCAGTTGCGTTCTACATGACGTGCCACCTGCAGTTCCTACGAATAGAATTAGGGAACACAGCTTTAATGGCCTCTTTCATGGCAGCGTCTTGGTCTGTTATTATGTTCTTTGGTTGTACGCCGCCCATAGCTTCAAGGAACATCTCGAATAGACACACAAAGCTATCTTTCAGCTTGTTACGGAAAAAACCACAGTCTGAATCATCTGTCCATGGTTATTTATGCCGATAAACGGAGGACATGGCATCTTGTACCGGTTTCTAAGGTATGTGGTGTCAAACGAGATGCAGTCAGAATATGACTTGTATGCTTGGCGTGCTACTCCGTCCACCCAAAAGATTTTCTCAACTCGACACTCCTTGTTGAGCGATATCTCGATGAAGAAATCCGGATCATCTTTTTGTAGTTTTGCAAAGTATTCCAATGTGTCCTACATGTCATGGTGGTTATGCTCACTGCAGAACTTGGCCCTCACGTTTGAGACGTCCTTAGCTATGTATGGCACCTCTGATAGGCCTCCATAGAACTCTGCCATTAGTTGCATCTGCTGGGACGTCGGTATGTTGCAGGCATGCAGCATCCTCAAGAACAGTTGTTCCTCAGGTGGTATGCTATGGTGGGAGCGCAAGAACCTTGTAAGCGACGGTTCAAGGATTAGTGGGTGATTGTGTTCGTAATCAAAATCTTCCACGTGATACCATGCGTCATTCCTTTTTTAGATACATGTGTGCTTTGCAGCCAGTTCTAGGACATGTGTTGTACTTTCTTGTTGGAACCACGGATTTTGGGTTTGTAGTGACCCAGCATACCACTACATGATGTAGTACACTATAGTCATTGACATAACACCAATGAAATACCATTCACTAGTATTACATCCCTCAGAGTGGTACAACAGAAACACAGCAGGTCCAAGACATGACTATAGATTAGAACCTAGCAAGGGTTAAGAAGGTACGGTTGAGTACGAGCGTACTCAGCAAGTTCACTAAAAAGGAGTGTATGATGCACTATCTCTACAGCCACACACCATAGGTCGTAGGCAATGTAGGTTTTCGTAAACATTTCTTCAAAGGTTGATTTTATTCTAAAAACTATGTCCGACAGTCTTCACAGATTGACCAGAACTTCATGGAGTTCCTTTCCTGCCGCGTTCGTAGCTCCTACCCGGAATAGGGAGTAACATGTCATAATTCTTACACTCTGCAGAGGTGCGTCACTTTTCCCACAAGAGACCTTAGCCTTGTTGCACAACCAAGTCATGACCTTGTCCATACTTCCTTGGTATGGGGCCCAGTCTAAGATCCAAGCCAATCACTACCCTCTCCACGACCCCATATGTCTGCACGATCCTCCGGGGCTGACTACACCTCCGTTAAGCCTCCAACTAGGGCAAGCTATAACCCTGGTGAGTTCCCGAAGACTCTATGAAGTGGTGATGCTCCTGGTAAGCTCCATAAAAGGCCCGACTATACCTCCGGCAGCCACTCATAAATAATCTAGACACCAAAATCGTGGGGCCTAAGGGTGCCCACCCATATGTTGGATCCATACCAGGAATCCCAAAATCACGATAAGGTCATCTTGACTCCATGTGAAAGGAAGAAGATACAGCTGACTTCTCCGTCCCATTCCAAATCTCATGGTTAACGTGTGATATATAGCACTAGAATTTTTAGTGTGTAGATTTCATTTTTGTGATCATTTTGGTATATTATAAGTATTTTTGTGAATTTTAAATAATAAGATATGATTTTTTTAAGCTTATTCACTTTATAAATACTAAACAAATAATAAATATTAGTTAAAGGATACAAAAATAATTGAAACAAGTTTGTAAATATAGATTTTTTTACAAGAATTTTGGTATATTATTTATATTTTTCTCGTTAACCAATATTAAAATATGAATTTTCAAAGTATGATTAATTATAAAATCTTTATTAAATAATATTTATTTAAATAGTTAACACAATAATGTTTGTTAATAAGTTTATAATATAGATTTTATTTTTCTAAGCATTTTGATATATTATATACATTTTTCTGAATTATAAGAGAAAAGATATAGAATTAACAAGATTTAATCCTTTTATTAAATTTCTAGAATTATATTTATATTAAACTTATTTGGTTTTATTTATTTTCTAAACAGATAATAATTTTATACTACACTAAACCTAGCCATAGACACTGACTAATGGGCCCGTGGCCACGTCATCTGCCACACGAGATAAAGACCAATTTACACCCAATTGAATTTACCCCAAAGTCACAGACAGGTGGGGCTATTGCCACGTTGGCTGCCACGTGAGCAAAACTGGTCAAACTAGCTGACTGGGTGGGCGGTGACGCGGAGACGACGCTATGGTGATGTCATGTAACATCCCAAAACTTTAATCCAAGGTTAGTAAGATCCAAATCATCAAAATTAGGGTTAACAAAAACTTTTCCAATTTAAAATTATTAAAGCATTCATATGTGTGTGCATTTAAAATAGGAGTTGATTTGAATTGCCATGATTAAGTGATCCATTGCTTGTAAAATAATTCTTAGGTGAAATAAACATCATCTAGATCATTCCCAAACAAATCCCAAAGAAAAACAAATCAAAATGAATAAAATAACCAAATGGTCATTTGTGCCATTTTAATCAACATGCCTACTTTAGCTATTCCTAGTACTCAAAACCTAACAGAAATAATTATGGATCTTTACACCCCTTGCTAGTACACATAATGAGGTACCAAGGCTCACTTTGTGATCTGCTAAAAACATTCAAACACTAAATTTAAATGGCATTTGAAAATTGAATCCATTTCATATGGGAAGATCCCACTATTTCAAAAACCACTCAAACAAGCTCAATTTTCAAAACCCAAGCACCCACAGAGTCTCAAGCTTATGCCTAGCACACCCACCAAAAATCTTTTCAAAATTCAAAAATAAATTTCTTGCGGCTATTTCCACAAACACTTGGCAGGCAGAGTTTACACCTAGTAATTAGCTCACTGTTTTGCTGTGGTTTTGCACCCACTTGTCCTCAAAACACTCCTCCGTCCCCAAGTGATCTAACCAGGCCATTTACACCCCATCCCCTACCCCCTAGTGGCAATGCCATGCCATGCCGAGCACCATGCTTGCTGGCCGACCATGCCATCGCCGCAGCAGACCACCCCTCTCTCACTCACCTTATCTACGAGCTAGCTCGGACCTCACCGCCACCCTCTGTCCCCTGCCCGAGCCAGGCCAAGCCGTGGACCACCGAGGAACCACCGCACCCAGTGTGTCTACACCATGCCGAGCATGCACCAGAGCACCGCGCCCGATACACGCCGCCTCGACCGTAGCCTGGCCAACCGCTTCCACCATGACCCAGGAACACTGTGAGACATGCTCGTCACGCCTAACGCACCATAGCGCTGTGGAGACCGGCTCTGCCGCCAGAGCGCCACCACCGCCTGACCAAGATACCACCGCCCCTAGGCCCGCATTTACCCCGTAGCGCACCGCCAGGAGACCAGCCACCGCCCCCTACCTCGAGCCACGCCGCTAGCACACTGTGCAGCCCTCGCCGGAGCCTCCCGCCCATGCCTTTCGGTCGCATCGTCGGGCTATAAATAGAGGCCACCCCCAGCCAGTTTCTGCACACCACTCACCTCCCCTCTTGCCACTGACCCTTCCCCACCTCTAGCTGGAGCAGCGCGAGCACTTGTTCGCCGGAATTTGGCCGGAGTAGCCCGCAGCAGAGGAGGAGAGGGCGATGTCGATTTCGTCCACCCCCGGAGCTGCCTCGACCATCCCTGAGCTTGTCGTCGTCTACCAGTCTGTTTGCCCACCTCGCCATCGTTGCTGGAGCCCTGGTACGCCCCTTGAGCACCCCCACCGAGCCGCTAGGGTTAGAGTTTGTCGGCGACCTGTCCGTCGTTGATGACGATCCCCAGTCGTTGATCCCCGTTCTAATCTAACGGCCCACATCGCCCTGTACCGCTTCGCGCATTATGAGCCTCTGACCGGTGGACACCCCTGTCAGCTGTGCCCCACGCCATGTAGTGTCACTGGGCCGGCCCATTAGCTTTCCCGCGCTATCCATTTAGTTTGAATTAGGATTTTTCTATTTTAGTTTAAACCTAGTTTTGTCCCTTAGTTTGAAATTCCATTCAGAGGGATTTTCTAATCCAAATGGAGTGATTCCAATTTTGTTAGAAAGCTACTGAAAAGATCTACCCAAGCCCGTTGGATTTAATTCAATTAGAGTTAGAGATCTCTCCTAGTAAAAATAACAAAACAGAAGCATTTGCACCTTGCAACATTTTTATAAAATCAACCATGATAGCTTTTGAGTTGATTTCAACTCTCAAAAATCACATTTAACCATACCTATCTGAATATGTAATAATATTAATGTTTACATGCAGTCACTTTGTACTAGTACCAAATTAATGCTATATAGGCATTTCTAGTCACTTTAAATCATTAAATATTAAACTTAAACCAAAGTAATTGTCATCCAACCCTTAAATCACATTCCCACATGTTAGAATATGTGGTGATGACATGTGTCCACATGATCCCATATTTTAAGTGGTGAATATTAAATCTTAGTTAATTTTTCAATGAGTAGAAATTACTTTTCTTAAATAAAAAGTTTGAAACTAGTTAATAAAACTTGTGATGCTTGTGATGATAATAGATCATCAAATGTGTGCCTTAGAGTGCTAATTAGACTAGTTAAGTATTGTTTGGTGATTGTGTACTCCATATGTATTTATAGAAGATAGTACCGACCAAGCTTTCGAGGAGGAGGAGTTCTATCAAGAGGAGGAAGAAAACTTCAACCACTTCACCAACCAAGGCAAGCTACTATTGGCAAGCTAGCACTTGCAAGTATAATGCTTAGAAAGCTATAATTAAGCTAGATGACTTGAGCAAAGATGCTTTAGGCATGCTTTGGTCACACCACTTTGAATATTACTTACCCCAAGTATTATTTTCAAGCTTTACTTCCTTTACTTTACACAAAGTCCCTTACTTGTTTTGAAGGTAGCATAAATAGTATAAAACTTGGCCTATTTAGCTAAACTTTAGATGTCATTCTATGGCATGAGATTGATCCCATCTTTCCACCTTAGTGAACACTCTTAACTTAGTAGTTTAGAGTAGATAAAAAAACTTGAGTCACTTTAGATGGGAACACTTGGTGAAAATGAATTATGAAAACCTTGGAATGATGAGTCATTCTATTGAGATGTTTTGACATGTGTTGAGAAACACAAATGGTTTATGATGGTGAAAATGTTGAGGCATGAGCCTTAACCCTTTTACAAAACTGATGGTTGGATTCGGAGGCGATACCATTCCAAATTTACCGTACAACCACAATACCTGAATTGGGTAAGGCTTAGCGGAAGTTTATATGCATTAGTATTAGTTCCTCATGGAGAGGTTTGAGATGAGGCTACCTCTCAATGTTGTCCACCTATGCAGTGCCCAAGATGATAGATGGTCATGGTTGGGAGGCCATGCTCATAGGAGAGGTGCTTATACTAGAGTGTGTAAAGGAAAGGTTATGTTTGATTATATGCATACTAAGTATGATGATTCAGGGTTATCCCTGATAGATGTATCAAATCTTGTGGTGAAAGTGTACCACCTCTGCAGAGTGTCAAACTATTTGAATAGCCGCGTCCATAGTTATGGAGTTGGAATGGCCATACTGCTTCGCTGTCGATGTTTTCAAAATAATTTATGAAATGAATGATGAATCTTGACTTGAACACAACAGGGTTGTGTTTATGACACTAGCTTCCCGACTTAAGTGATTCTAGAACTTTATTTTATCTTTCTTTGCTTCAGAACTGAGCTTAGGTTTCAAACTTAATTTTATAGTTAAACATAGAGTTAACACTTTAACTTAGAACTTTACTACTTGTTAGTGGTAGTTTGCGAGTACTTAAAGAGTACTCATGGCTTTTGTCCCTGGCTGTTCTCATGGCTGACTATGAAGGAGACAATCAAGATGATGGCCAGCAGGATGGCTATGATAACTAGGATTATTTGCCTTCGTCAGCATTGCCTGTGCCCCTGAAGATGGACCCCACCGCTACGCTTATCTTTTATTCCGCTGCTTGTTGTATTAAGACTAGATCATGAGATCCTTATTTGTGTAAGACCTTATGTATGGTTTGTAATGGATGATGTATCAGGATATTCAATCATATGTCTCGCAAAAATGGTAATCCTGGGATTGCGATGTATGACATAACAGGCATCTGGGATTAAAAATCCGGGTGTTGACAAGTTGGTATCAGAGCCATCCTGACCATAGGATACCCTAGTTAGAATAGACGTCCGAACAAAAACTTAGTTTCAAAACCAAAGTGATTATTTATGAAAAACTATTTCCTCTCTTATCCTTGGGAATTCATTCTTTCTCAAAAATTCATGTTCCTCAAAATTCTTACACTACTACTTAAAATTTGACACACTTGATCACTTCACTAATTTCCTCATCCTTAATTCTTGTAGATGGAGACTCAGTTCAGCAAGTTCTACCAGTTGGGAAACGGAGGTCAACTGATCTTCGAGAGGATCTGGATTCACTATCGAGTTACTGGACGCCTGCATCCGGAGTTTCTTGGAGCTCAACTTCCAGGACCCCTGGAGGAGATTTGTAGTGGCTAGTCACCGCTGATCCTAGAGGGAGCATCAAGCACCAACATCCGGAGAATCCAGTTCTCCATGAGAGAGAACAATCGGCTAGATGGATTAGCTGTGCAATGCATGAAGCTCTCAGACGCCTATGTGCCCTTAGTGTCAACCAACTCCAGGGAACCCGTTTTGCTCACTATGCAAGACGTGACTTCATGGGAATGCCAATGGAGATGCCAAGTCACCCAGAGCTAAAGCGTTAAGTGGAAAACCTTGACTTCCTGTTGTACGATCGCCAGAAGGAATTGGACAGTGCCAGGGAGTTAGCCAACCACAACCGTGCCATTGCCGCCCAGAAGGCCCAGACTTTCTCACTGCTAGTCAAGGATCGTCGGCCTCTTCGCCTCAGATGAAAAGAAGGATCACACCATCGCCCGTCTTCGCAAGAAGGTGGCCGACCTCAAGAAGACCGTCAAGGAGCAAGAAGCTCAGCTTGCAACAAAGGAGGAAGAAGAGGAGGGTGAAAACATCCAGGGAGACATGGATTCTTACCTCAGCAATGATGATGACTTTCTGGAGGAGGATGTTGTGGACTTCTACACTGATGATGAGGACTCCGACTTCATAGACGATGAGTAGATGCACTAGAGCACTGTCGTAGCATGAGATTATCGGTCCCATCAGATCGAAGCTTGCGTAATGGTTCTTCAAACCATCTGTTTTCCTTTGATTGTTGTGGTGTGTGTTTGTATCGTGTGCTTGTTTGCATGAATGAAATGGAGTTAGTTGCCAAACCTGAGTCAAACTCAAAGTTTTAGTCTTGAAACCAAAACCATGAACCTTAGAACTTTCCCTCTTACCCCTTTATCTACCTCAATCTTCAGATGACTCGTGGAAACCAAGGAGGGAGCAGCTCGTCGCAAGACCCAATGCTGCAGATCTTGCAGAATCTCATCGCAGACAGAGAAGCAAGCAGGGCAGAGCGCCAAGCTAACTTAGCAACATTGCAGCAGATCGCCCAGATGGCTCTCAACAGCCTGAACCATGGAAACTAGGATCACCATGGATCCAAACTCAAAAACTTCCAGAATACCAATCCCCCAATCTTTAACCAAGCTGAAAACCCACTAGATGTTGATGACTGGTTACGCATCATGGAAAACAACCTAGAAGTTGCAGGAGTTGATCACAACGAAAGTTCTTCGCCACCCACTATCTGGCGGGAGATGCAAGAGCTTGGTGGACTAGTATCCGCAATATGAACCATGGTCAAGTGATGACATGGGAAGCCTTCAAAACCAAGTTCAACCGCACCCACATGTCGCAAGGTCTAGTCACCAGACTAAGAGATGAGTTTCGCGACTTGAAGCAAGGCAGAATGACTGTGGTGGAATACCGTGACAGATTCCTATCGCTTGCAAGGTACATACTTGATGAAATCAACACAAAGTTAAGAAGAAGGAGAGATTCCTGAACGGACTACATGATGAGATGCAGACTGTCCTCATCAACATCCGTTTCGAGGATCTCGAAGAGCTAGTCGACTCTGCCATTCAGATGGAAGGGAAGATTAACCAGGCAAACGACAACCGCAAATGTCGTATGATGCAGCAATCTGGATCCAGCAGTCACCAGAAGTACCGCCAACCCCTCACCAGGATATGCACCAAGGAACAACCGACCCCCAATGTCTCGCCCAAGCTACCCCAACCGTAGCGGAGGAATTGTGAAGTCCGGAGGAAACAATCACAACTCCAGCAACACCAACAATTTCAACTGTGCCCCTCCCAAGAGCATCAACAACAACAACACTGCACCTAGAACTAGCAGTAATGTTGTGCTCGTCGCAGCAAAGGACAAGTCCCAGATCACTTGTTTCGAGTGTGGAGTGAAGGGTCACTATTCCAATGAGTGTCCCAAGAAGACTGTCGCTACTGCCAATGTGAATGCCCCAGCTCAACAACAGCGTCGTGTTCAACCAGGGAGAAGATTTGCCCCAAGGAACCCTCACAACCGCAACGGTCGTCTCTTCCACATGAACGCCGAAGAAGCCCAAGAAGTGCCCGATGTAGTGCTGGGTATGTTTTCTATCAACTCAGTTTTAGCAAGGGTATTGTTTGATTTGGGAGCATCGCATTCATTTGTCACCAAAGAATTTGCATGCACTAGTAAGATTCACCCAACCAACCTGAAGCATGTCATGATAGTTCAAATCCCCGGATCAACTACAAAAGCTAGAAAAATTTGCAAAGCTGTACCTATCAGAATACATGGGATAGATTTTTATGCCAACCTAATTGTACTTGGAACCAAAGGATTGGAAGTAGTACTAGGTATGGACTGGATGTCAAGGCATAAAGGAATGATAGATTGTGCTAAGAAAGCCATCACCATGACCAGAGATCCGAGTCACAGTAGAGCATATATTTGAAACCTTACCCCGTCAATTCAAGTGCAACAAGAGTCTAGCCCTACCCACCATAGACCAAGTAAGAGTAGTCTGTGAATACCCCGACGTATTCCTAGATGAATTGCCAGCCCCCGGATAGGGATATTGAGTTCATTATCGAACTAATCCCCGGAACCGGACACATAGCCCAGAGACCTTATAGCATGAACCCCTCAGAGTTAGTAGAACTGAAGAAGCAGTTAGATGCCATGTTAGCAACAGGCTTGATTCAACCAAGCGCTTTGCCATGGAGATCACCAGTGTTATTCATCGACAAGAAAGATGGAGGCAACCGTCTGTACGACATGTAAAGTTGAATGACGCCACCATCAAGAACAAGTACCCCTTGCCAAAGATAGAGGATCTATTTGATCAAATGACTGGAGCTCAGGTATTCTCAAAGATTGATCTTAGGACTGGTTATCACCAACTTAAGATTCATGCAACGGATATTCCGAAGACCGCCTTCACTACTCGCTATGGTTTATACGAGTATACGGTTATGTGTTTTGGATTAACTAATGCCCCTGCTTATTTCATGAATCTCATGAATAAGATCTTTATGAATTTCCTAGATAAGTTTGTAGTTGTGTTCATCGATGATATCCTTATCTACTCCAAGCCAGAAGAAGAGCATGAGCAACATCTGAGAATCATCCTAGAAACCCTGAGAGAGCATCGGTTGTATGCCAAGTTCAACAAGTGTGAGTTTTGGCTGAAAGAAGTAGGATTCCTAGGACATATTGTGTCTGCCGGAGGAGTCTCTGTTGATCTCGCCAACATCAGAGATGTCAAGCATGGAAGCCCCAACCACTCAAACCCAAGTCCGTGCATTTCTCGGATTAGCGAGATACTACCGCAAGTTTGTAGAAGGATTCTCAAGCATCGCCAGACCCATGACCCAATGGTTGAATAAGGACAAGAAGTTTGAACGGACTGACAAATGTGAAGCCAATTTCCAAGAGCTGAAGAAGACATTGATATCAGCCCCAATATTGATCATGCCAGACATCAATAAGCCATTAGATGTGTATTGTGATGCATCCAAGATTGGTCTAGGATGCGTATTGATGCAAGAAGGCAAAGTAATCGCGTATCTGTCTCGACAACTGAAGCAGCATGAGAAGAACTATACGACCCATGATCTTGAATTAGCAGCCGTAGTTTTGGCATTAAAGACCTAGCGTCATTATCTGATGGGTAATCGTTGTGAGATTTACTCGGATCACAAGAGCTTGAAGTATATTTTCACCCAGAAGGAGCTGATTATGAGGCAAAGGAGAAGGATAGAGTTAATCAAGGATTATGACCTTGACATTCACTATCACCCCGGCAAAGCCAATGTGGTAGCGGATGCTCTTAGCAGATTGCCATGTAGGCTAAACACCATGATCAAGGAGAAGCAGGCAAGTTTGTATGAGGAGTTGGAGCAGTTTAGAACTGAATTAGTTAGCAAAGGATTCTTAGCTAGCATTGAACTTCAACCCACATTGATTAGCCAAATCAAGGAAGCCCAGAAGGGAAATGAAAGTATCGACAGAATCAAACGTCGTATGGGTACAGGAAAGGTACCTGGATTTACCAAAGACGAAGAAGGAGTTCTGTGGTACAAAGGCCGTATCTGTGTGCCAGCAGATTCGGAGCTGAAGCAAGTTATCATGCAGGAAGCTCATGATACTCTTTACTCTATCCACCCCGGAGGAACAAAGATGTATCAAGATTTGAAAGAGCAATTTTGGTGGCACAAGATGAAGAGAGAGATTGGAAGTTACATCGCCAAATGTGACATCTGTCAAAGAGTCAAAGCAGAGCATCAGAGACCTGCAGGACTGTTGCAACCATTGCAGATTCTGGAATGGAAATGGGATTCTGTCAGAATGGACTTTATCACTGTTTGCCTACTTCCAAGAGGGGAAATGACCCAACTGGGTCATAGTTGATAGATGTCCAAGGTAGCTCACTTTATACCGCCAAGACTACCTACCAGAAAAGCGGTTAGTAGAGCTATATATTGCTAGGATTGTTAGTCCGCATGGAACCCCAAGACCATAGTATCGATCGAGGAACCCGTTTACCTCAAGATTTTGGCAGAAAGTTCAGGAAGGATTAGGCACCAAGTTGAATTTCAGCACCGCGTATCACCCGCAAACTTATGGACAGACTAAGAGAGTCAACCAGATCTTAGAGGATATGCTTAGAGCTTGTGTATTAGAATATGGATCAAAATGGGAAGACTGCCTGCCTTTCGCAGAATTCTCATATAACAATAGTAATCAAGCTAGTTTGCAGATGGCACCATTTGAATTCCTATACGGAAGAAAGTGTTGTACCCCTTTGAATTGGTCGCAAGTAGGAGAGAGTCAGATCTTTTGACCTGACATTCTCCGAGAAGCCGAAGAGAAGTTTCACAAAGTCCGTGAGCACCTCAAGACCGCCCAATCCAGGCAGAGGAGTTACGCTGACAAGAGAAGGAGAGACCTGACTTTCAATGTTGGAGATTTTGTATATCTCAAGGTTTCACCGTTGAAAGGAACCCAACTCTTTAGTCTAAAAGGAAAGTTAGCCCCCAGGTATATCGGGCCCTTCAAGATTCTGAACCGTCAAGGAGAAGTGTCGTATCAACTGGAACTCAAGAGATGTCAGCCATCCACCATGTGTTCCATATCTCATTACTTCGCAAATTCCTGAAAGTGTCGGAGAAGACTGAAGTTTTCAAGAACATCGATCACAGAGCTGTGGAGATCAACAATGACCTGACGTATCCTGAAGTGCCCATCCGTATCTTAGAAGAAGCTTACAGAACCACCAGGACCGGGAGTATCACGTTTCTCAAGATTTAATGGAGCAACCATACCGAAGACGAAGCCACTTGGGAGCGAGAAGATTACATTAGGACAGAGTTCCTAGATCTCTTTGGTTCCTAGTTTTCTTTGTAAATCTCGCGACGAGATTTTGTTTAAGAGGGGAAGGTTTGTAACATCCCAAAACTTTAATCCAAGGTTATTATGATCCAAATCATCAAAATTAGGGTTAACAAAAACTTTTCCAATTTAAAATTATTAAAGCATTCATATGTGTGTGCATTTAAAATAGGAGTTGATTTGAATTGCCATGATTAAGTGATCCATTGCTTGTAAAATGATTCTTAGGTGAAATAAACATCATCTAGATCATTCCCAAACAAATCCCAAAGAAAAACAAATCAAAATGAATAAAATAACCAAATGGTCATTTGTACCATTTTAATCAACATGCCTACTTTGGCTATTCCTAGTACTCAAAACCTAACATAAACAATTATGGATCTTGCACCCCTTGCTAGTACACATAATGAGGTACCAAGGCCCACTTTGTGATCTGCTAAAAACATTCAAACACTAAATTTAAATGGCATTTGAAAATTGAATCTATTTCATATGGGAAGATCCCACTATTTCAAAAACCACTCAAACAAGCTCAATTTTCAAAACCCAAGCACCCACAGAGTCTCAAGCTTATGCCTAGCACACCCACCAAAAATCTTTTCAAAATTCAAAAATAAATTTCTTGCGGCCCTTTCCACAAACACTTGGCAGGCAGAGTTTACACCTAGTAATTAGCTCATTGTTTTGTACAGGGTTTTGCACCCAATTGTCCTCAAAACACTCCCTCTGTCCCCAAGTGCTCTAACCAGGCCATTTACACCCATCCCCTACCCCCTAGTGGCAATGCCATGCCATGCCGAGCACCATGCTTGTCAGCCGACCATGCCATCGCTGCAGCAGACCACCCCTCTCTCCCTCACCTTGTCTACGAGCTAGCCCGGACCTCATCGCCACCCTTTGTCCCCTCCCCAAGCCAGGCCAAGCCGTGGACCACCGAGGAACTGCCGTGCCTGGCAGGTTCTGCACCATGCCGAAAGCATGCGCCAGCA
This sequence comes from Avena insularis, assembly GCA_023614405.1. NCBI lineage: Eukaryota > Viridiplantae > Streptophyta > Magnoliopsida > Poales > Poaceae > Avena > Avena insularis. The sequence continues at coordinate 254,085,953 of CM042690.1, read as the reverse complement.
CCGTGCCCGACACGCTGCACACGCTGCCTCGACCGCAGCCCGGCCCACCGCTCCACCATGACCCCAGGAACACCGCAGACATGCCCGTTCGCCGCCCAACGCACCACAGCCACCGCTTGCCGTGGAGACCACCACCTCTGACGCTCAGAGCGCCAGCACCGCCTGACCGCATACCACTGCCCCTAGGCCCGCATTTACCCCGTAGCACACCGCTAGGAGAATAGCCACCGCCCCCTACCTCGAGCCACGCTGCTAGCACGCCGGAGCCGTCAGCCTACCATGCCTTTTCAACAGATCGTTAGGCTATAAATAGAGGCCATCCCCAACCAGTTTCTGCACACCACTCACCTCCCCTCTTGCCACTGACCCTTCCCCACCTCTAGCCGGAGCAGCACGAGCACTTGTTCACCGGAATTTGGCCGGAGTAGACCGCAGGAGAGGAGGAGAGGGCAACGTTGATTTCGTCCACCCCCGGAGCTGCCTCGACAACCCCTGAGCTCGCCGCCGTCTACCAGTATGTTTGCCCGCCTCGCCGTTGTTGCTGGAGCCCTGGTACGCCCCCTGAGCACCCCCACCGAGCCGCTAGGGTTAGAGTTCACCGGCACACCTGTCTGCTGCTGATGACGATCTCACTGCTGATCCTCGTTCTAATCTAACGGCCCACATCGCTTCATGGCTTGCTGCTATGAGCCTCTGACCGGTGGACCCCCTGTCAGTTGTGCCCCGCGCCGCGTAGTGTCACTGGGCCGGCCCGTTAGCTTTCCCGCATGACCTGTTTAGTTTGAATTAGGATTTTTCTATTTTAGTTTAAACCTAATTATGTCCCTTAGTTTGAAATTCAATTCAGAGAGATTTACAAATCCAAATGGAGTGATTCCAATTTTGTTAGAAAGCTACTGAAAAGATCTACCCAAGACCGTTGGATTTAATTCAATTAGAGTTAGAGATATATCCTAGTAAAAATAACAAAACAGAAGCATTTGCACCTTGCAGCATTTTTATAAAATCAACCATGATAGCTTTTGAGTTGATTCCAACTCTCAAAAATCACATTTAGCCATACCTATCTGGATATGTAATAATATTAATGTTTACAGGCAGTCACTTTGGACTAGTACCAAATTAATGCTATATAGGCATTTCTAGTCACTTTAAATCATTAAATATTAAACTTAAACCAAAGTAATTGTCATCCAACCCTTAAATCACATTCCCACATGTTAGAATATGTGGTGATGACATGTGTCCACTTGATCCCATATTTTAAGTGGTGAATATTAAATCTTAGTTAATTTTTCAATGAGTAGAAATTACTTTTCTTAAATAAAAAGAATGAAACTAGTTAATAAAACTTGTGATGCTTGTGATGATAATAGATCATCAAATGTGTGCCTTAGAGTGCTAATTAGACTAGTTAAGTATTGTTTGGTGATTGTGTACTCCGTATGTATTTATAGACGATAGTACCGACCAAGCTTTCGAGGAGGAGGAGTTCTATCAAGAGGAGGAAGAAAACTTCAACCACTTCACCAACCAAGGCAAGCTACTATTGGAAAGCTAACACTTGCAAGTATAATTCTTAGCAAGCTATAATTAAGCTAGATGACTTGAGCAAAGATGCTTTAGGCATGCTTTGGTCACACCACTTTGAATATTACTTACCCCAAGTATTATTTTCAAGCTTTACTTCCTTTACTTTACACAAAGTCCCTTACTTGTTTTGAAGGTAGCATAAAGAGTATAAAACTTGGCCTATTTAGCTAAACTTTAGATGTCATTCTATGGCATGAGATTGATCCCATCTTTCCACCTTAGTGAACACTCTTAACTTAGTAGTTTAGAGTAGATAAAAAAACTTGAGTCACTTTAGATGGGAACACTTGGTGAAAATGAATTATGAAAACCTTGGAATGATGAGTCATTCTATTGAGATGTTTTGACATGTGTTGAGAAACACAAATGGTTTATGATGGTGAAAATGTTGAGGCATGAGCCTTAACCCTTTTACAAAAATAATGGTTGGATTCGGACGCGATACCATTCCAATTTTACCGTACAACCACTATACCTGAATTGTGTAAGGCTTACCTGGAAGTTTATATGCATTAGTATTAGTTCCCTCGCGGGAGAGGTTTGAGCTGAGGCTACCTCTCAATGTTGTCCACCTATGCAGTGCCCAAGATGACAGATGGTCATGGTTGGGAGGCCATGCTCATAGGAGAGGTGCTTATACTAGAGTGTGTAAAGGAAAGGTTATGTTTGATTATATGCATACTAAGTATGATGATTCAGGGTTATCCTTGACAGATGTATCGAATCTTGTGGTGAAAGTGTACCAACTCTGCAGAGTGTCAAACTATTCGAATAGCCGCGTCCGTAGTTATGGACAGTTGGAATGGCCATACTGTTTCGTTGTCAGATGTTTTCAAAATAATTTATGAAATGAATGATGAATCTTGACTTGACCACAACAGGGTTGTGTTTATGACACTAGCTTCCCGACTTAAGTGATTCTAGAACTTTATTTTATCTTTCTTTGCTTCAGAACTCAGCTTAGGTTTCAAACTTAACTTTATAGTTAAACATAGAGTTAGCACTTTAACTTAGAATTTTACTACTTGTTAGTGGTAGTTTGCGAGTACTTAAAGAGTACTCATGGCTTTTGTCCCTGGCTATTCTCATGGCAGACTATGAAGGAGACTATGAAGATGATGGCCATCAGGACGGCTATGATAAGTAGGACTATCTGCCTTCGTCAGCATTGCCAGTGCCCCTGAAGATGGACCCCACCGCTACGCTTATCTTTTATTCCGCTGCTTGTTGTATTAACACTAGATCATGAGATCCTTATTTGTGTAAGAATTTATGTATGCTTTGTAATGGATGATGTACTGTGATATCCAATCTGTTATGTCTCGCAAAAATGGTAATCCTGGGATTGTGATGTATGACATAATAGGCATCTAGGATTAAAAATCCGGGTGTTGACAAGTCACCTCGCCAGAGATGGTCGGACGGCGAATGGTGGCGGTGTTTGAGAGGGTTCTGGCAGGCTTGGTTGGGGTCATTCGAACGAGGAAAACAAGACGAACCAACTGGTGGTGGCGCCGCTATGATATGGTCATCGAAACAACGACATCAAAGACGACTGACGGTGGTGAATAGTGGTGCTCGTTGCAATGGCAATACATCACGTAAGGAAGGGATCTAAGAGGTGTAGGGAATTCAGCGGCTTACCCTTGACGCGCTAGTGGCCTCAAATGAAGCAGAGGAGGACGGAGACGACGACACGGTCTCGGCGGCGCTCGGCCGGAGCTCAGGAAGAAGCAGTCGAGGGCGACGATTGGAAGCTCCCCTACTCGATTCCTTCGACGTGGAGGCTTAGGAAGACGAGACGAAGACACGGGCGTACTCCACGGAGCACGGGGAGACCTAGAGCGGTGGTGCTACACGGCGGATTCGATCTAGGTTTTTTGTCCCTGGAGGGGAACAGAGAGAGATGGAGGGCGAGCGAGAGTGGATGAGGATGAGCACGGAGAAGCGTCGCCATGTACTTCTTATCCGTGCGGATAGCGGCGGCGTGCATCGTAGCGCACTGCTGACGACGGCGAGCTGTATCGAGCGGCGGCGTGTTGCTCCAACGAGCTGCCTCTGTGCGTCGCGGTGACGACGACGGCGATTTTTCAAAAAAAAAACCTAGCAGTTCTTTGTCTCAACCCGTGGTCCTTCACGGGTCCCATGTGACAGTGAGAGAAATAAAGTGGGACGGTTTGCTGTTGGGCTTCTCCTGGGCCATGGCTGAGTGTGCGGGATTTGCAGTCTACTGCGCTTGAGCGTTGGTTAGGCGAGAGAGAAAATGGGCCGCGGGCTGCAGCGGCTGGCTGTTCTTTTTCCTTTTCTTTATTCTGTTTCTATTTCTGTTTTCTTCTCTATTTCTAAATTCATTTCAAATTTGAATTTCTTCAGGGTTTTAAATATGCAGAGAATTCATAGGTCATGAACATTATTGTTTGTAGAATTTATAATCATCTTCTCTTAATTTCTTATTGGACAACAAAATATATTTGTTGTATTGAAAGTCCTTTCCATTTAAGAAATATTAATAATGATTAGGGTTTTTAGGGATTTTCTTCTTACAAGAAGATCATATAGAAATTATTCTAGTTTCACTTGATAATCTAAATGGTACTAGTTTGAGATGTGTATTTATATATATATAGAATCTTGTTCCTACTTATCTTCATAAAGGATTTACTTATATACATAAGAAGGAATTAATCTTTGTGGTTTGTAATGGGATGATATAAGTTTCATGGTCCTCCTTATTTGGTGATTTGCCAAATCCAATTCTACTTGATTTTTAGAGTTTAGAATTACCACAAAACACATACCTAATGTGACATTGATGGCTCTATGACATTAGGTTCTTCATCAGGGTTTAAGCCAATAAACTGGACAAGGCTTCTCAAACACTCACTTGGTTCTCTAATTATCTCTTGGAAGCTTTAATTGTCCAAGTGGTATTATCCAATGGTTACCTAAAGGTTTTTAAAGAATTCTCACCTCAATACTTCACTAAGGTTATCTTGAGATAAGAATTCCTTTCCTAAATATACTCTATATATCTCTCATATCTTATTCACAAAGATCACATCTTCCTGAATAAGACAATCATCTGACTTTAACATATCCATCATCATATGATGACATGGTCATGCCACTCAACATTTCTCCATTCTTACTCCTAGTATATAACTCCTTTTAAATAACTACCATTGATATACCAATTAATGTAGCTACTGCTAACTCCATCTATTAACTTCCTTAACTTCATCCTGTAACTACTTCCAAGGTTTGCAAGACTACAATCCTCACTTTACATACAAAGGATATCAATCCTTTGAAATAGGTATAGTACTACTCCCATAATACCAATTGTCCTTATGTTAACTTGGTTAAGACACTATGCCTCCAACTACTCCATACAACTAATCAAATACTTCATCTTACTCTAGCTTGACTTCTAATGATCAAGCTAGATGATTCAGCTTACTAGGACTTGCCTAACTTGGTCTATTCATAAGTCTCCTTCAACACCTAGTCATCTATTCTCAAATGACTTGGGAATAATGACCACCATCCTTTGATCATACAAAGCTTGGGCTTCTAATTGTCTGATCAAGATCTATACTCAACTAAGTAGTAAACTTGCATTAGTCTCTATATAGACTTATCTTGTTAAGCAAGCTTATTCTAAGTTTATGTCCACTTGTCCTAACAAGATTGTTATCTAATGTACTAATACAACTAGCTTTCTCATAGCTCCTCAATTACTAGCTCAACTCTTGGGTTTAGGTACTGCTTCTAGTTAACTCATGAGTGAGTTAACTCCTCCAACATCAAATGGTTTGATCTCCACTAAGGATCACATTCCATTGATGATGGTACACTCAACCATATCTAGTTCTTCCTTTAGATTAATTTACTTAAGGTATTTGGAAGGTCAACACAATAGGTCAATGGCTATGAGTCAATAAGTTCTAGGTCAAGAATTGATCGCACATTGATGATCAACAGACACTAGGGCTTGGTTGAATAGGAATGTCACCTCTTAATAACATATTAAGGATATGTGCTAAATGGTCTTGGCTTAACTTCTCTTTCTACTCTATTTGTGATAAGAGTTAATGTTTATGAACTACCATGATACCCATGGTAGGAGTAACTATGGCAAACAAGTGTTTCTAGATTTAGTTATAGAGTTTCTTTTACTTAAGTTATAAGCTTAACTTTATATACATAGTTTATGGTAGGTAATATCTTGATATCATCTTTGGAATATTAAGTATTCATCCTTGAGTGGTGGTATGAAATACCATGTAATGATCTCTAGAAGAGCAAGTACTCCTTATTAAGTAGTGTGTTGTGACTTAGTTTTATTACATTTCATCCACCCGTAGATCAAATTATATTACCCAAAGATAAGGATTTAGCAAAGTTCATATTGAAACTTATCGCAGTCAACTTGATGATCTACTTCAGTTCCACCAAGTTAAGAGAAGCTTCAATCACTTTGACAAGTTTTATTTAAAAGCGCGAAAATTATCCGGATTTTCTATGCATGAATGCAATGCACACACCTGTGTTCAGCTTATTTCTAAGCTCTAATGCTAGGGTGTTACAGACTCTCCCCCTTAAAATAAACTTTGTCCCTGAAGTTCATACTCTCTTGCGTTTCGGAATGAGGAGTTGACTTGTATTGATCACACCATTTCTCAATTCCATTGTGATCACAGTTGGGGATAATTGTGGTACCCCGTATCCAGATCTGTTTCCTTGAATCATCTTCATACTTGGCAATATACATTATCACTACTAATTTATCCTATGGCTTCTTTACTATAATTTCTTGGATTACATCCTAACAGTTCTCTTTAGAATTGGTTGTGGACACATTTTGTCCATTCCAATCTGATTTTCCTATAACACTTGAGTGATGTATTTTGGAATACTCTCTTCACTCTTAGGGACACTTACGAGTTGTTTCCCCTATATAACTAGTCCACTAGGTATAAGTTGTTATATCTCCTTTGATCTTTCATCCGGACCTACTCTAGAGAGTCCTCTTATATAGATGATTCCTTATAACCTTATGATAATAAGGCTTAATCACACCATAAATTTTGTACTTCTCCAACCTTTAGTCAGAAAGTTAGACAACAACACCTCAGTGTTTATTGTTTACTCTCTCCCTTGGGGTTTTCTAATGGTCTCTAAACTTCATGTATAATACCCATTATCTCAATAGTAAGGATATTGGTCTTTGTCTACCTTATATATTACCTATATAAAGTCTCTCAAAAGAATCTACGGTACACCTACATAGTTGTGGATCTCTGAAATGAATATTCCGACACTATTTGTCTTACTCTTAACCTTCTGGACATTTTTGCTTTGGTAATCCAGATCTTACGAAGCGTCTCGAAAGACAATCTTCAATTTCATACTTCCTTCGGTCTAACTTAACTTAGGCCAAGTTTCATACTTCCCGAAGCCTCCGCTAGATGGCATCACGACTCCGAGCATCCAGGAGGCGGGTCACCACCACACTGTCGATGCAGGGTCACGCAACCGTACCGCCATCGCAGGACCACACCACAACGCCCCTGCCAGGCGCCCTGTTCCGATCGACAAACGCGACCCCCGCCACCATCCGCCATGGGAATACCACCACTGTCTCCTGGGGCCGCCGCTCCGGTTCCCAACCTTCGTCGCCATGAGTGTGTTGTCCGGGGAAATGCACTGTGCGACCGAAGGGCTCCTCGTAGGGGAGAGACCGCCACGAGAGGAGACCGTCCTGCCGCCATCATCGAATGAAGGCTTTTGATCGACGGCGTCCTCCGGTAATAGCAGAGAAGACTAGGAAGGAGATGTTCGGGGTGGTGGTGGCTAGGGTTTCCACCCGAGCCGTCCCTGGAGAGCGAGCAGGGGAAGTTTCCATCAAGGACCAGTAAAAACACAAGCTACCGAACTGTAAAAAGAAAAAGGAAAAGGATACTACTCCCCCGGGGGATCGTTCCGTTCGATACCCCAGGTCGCTCTCGTGCGTCTCGTGGTGGGACCCTCTTCCGTGATGGATCGATCAGGTATGGTTTCTTCCTCCACCGCGCCGCCACCCGCCCTGCAGCCCCGGCCGCCGCGTCGTTGCCCGCCCTGCAGCTACTTCGCAGCGCCGCCGGATCTCCGCGGCCGCGCAACTCCTTCACTCGCTGGAAGACGCTACCATCGGATCTCCGCGGCCGCCGGAGCACGCCGCGCCTCTCCTTGCTCTCCGGTGTCGATGACCGAGACGGCCAACCTCCATCTCCGGCGACGGTGTTGACGATCGCGACAGTGGTCCTCCATCTCCGTCTCCCGCGTTGATGAAGCCGACGATGCTAATGTCCCCATGGGTTTGTTACATGCGGCCGCCGGGAGTGCTACCCAAGACCACCTACGCTGCTACATACAATGTCGACATATGCTACATGCAGTCGACGAAGGTGCTACATGCGGGTGCTAGCGGTGCTACAAACGACGTTGAGTTTTGCTACAAACGACAGTGCTACAAGTGGGCGTTGGGTTTGCTCCCCGGCGATGTCTCCGGCGAAGCCTTTTTTGCTACATATGTTGAACTTTTTTGCTACATCTCTTTTCTAGTTTTGCTACAATAGCGCAAGTTTCTGCTACAGTGTCTCCGGCAAGGTCTCCTGGCGAAAGTCTCCGGCGAGATCTCAGGCGAGGTCCGGCTTTTGCTACATTTGCTAAACTTGTTTGCTACAACTGTATCGTGGTTCTGCTACAACAGGTTAAAATGTCTGCTATGATATCTCCGGCGAAATTTTTGCTACACGGTCGCCGGCGAAAGTCTTCGGCGAGGTTTCCAGTGAGTCTCCGGTGAGGTCGGATTTTGCTACATTAGTACAACTTTTTCGCTATGGTCGTCGGCGAGGTCTCCGGCGAGATCTAGTCTATTTTTATATTTTCTGGGTCGAACCGTTTTTTGCTACATGTAGCAAAAGCGGGCATTATATAGCAAAAGCGAGTCGCGGTGTCGCAAAAGCGGGATTTAGACGGGACATGTGTCAGCAGGAGGACGGGGATCGGAAGTTTTGATCCCGGGAGACGCATAGCATCTTCCAAAGAAAAAAGACACTGCACACTCTTTCTTGAAGAAAGCACATGTTGTTTAGCTGTGCTGAGCGGCATGAGCCAGCGCTTGTCATGTATCAATGTCGTGAGGGCGGACAAAGCGGGGAAACGTTTTGACATCTGGGATGAACAATAAGAAACATTAGAAATGTTATAGGTACTATAAAAAACTGTACTTAGCACAAATGTTTTTTTATATGAGTGAAAATTTTCAAAAAGAAAAGAGACGTTGTGTCGTAGGAAAAATAAATACACAAAAATAATAACTATAAGCGTTTTTTCATATAAGCACCAATTTTTATCACTGAGGCCACGAGGTCGGAAATACTAAAAAAACCTGATATTCGCAAAAGTCCACCCTGCACATTATCGTTGCGCTGAGTGACGTCTTCTTCTTCGTGCTCTGCTCATAGCGAGGTTATGCATGTTTGACAAGTGCTGCAATCAGAATCAAAGTGAAATTAGGATGATAGAGGAACACGGAGAGTGAGTATAGATTTTTCTTTTTATTTTCCAAATCTGATGATTTAAAATAAAATATCTTGAGAACCGTTTGTCTAAATTACAAACCATTTCACTTTTGAGCTCATCGTGCCGAGATCTTTAAACTAGATCCCACGTTGGTAGGTTTTAAATAATTTTTATTTTACTTTTCAAACTGCTCCGCTCGTACTTTAGATTACTTCAGTTATGTATTTGTTATACTTCGGGTTCTTAGCGTACTTTATATTTAGGTTACTACAAACTTGTACTTCCACGTATTTTGACGGTGTGTACACTTTTTTCTGTACTTTGGCTCTTAGTACAGTAGTAGTTTCATGTACTTGGATGTGTGTACGTTTGTATCTTCGTGTATTTCGACTGTGAATGCACTTGTACATATATGTATTTTGGCTCTTAGTACACTTGTTGTTATGCGTACTTTTACTTTTAGTACATTTGTACTTCACGTACTTTGACTCTGAGTAGAGTTGTACTTTTCGTGTATTTCGATTTTGAGTATAATTTGTATTTTCAATGTATTTTGTCTGTGATCATAAGTGTACTTTCGCGTACTTTGGATCTCCATATACTTGTACTTCCGTGAACTTTGCCTCTTAGTACAGCTGTTGTTCCGCGTATTTTAACTCTTAGTATGTTTGTACTTTTCCGTACTTTAGCTCTGAGTTGAGTTGTACTTTTGTGTATTTTAACTTTGAGTACATTTATATTTTCACTGTACTTTGTCTGTGAGCATAATTATACTTTCGCGTACTTTGGATCTTCATATATTTATACTTCTGTGTACTTAGCATATTAGTATGTTGTTCCACGTACTTCGACTATTCGTATGTTTGTACTTTCGCGTATTTCGGCGCTGAGTAGACTCAGTACTTTCATGTATTTCGACTTTGATTATAGGTGTACTTTCATTGTACTTTGGCTGAGAGCATAATTGCACTTTCGCGTACTTTCGATCTGCATATACTTGTATTTCAGTACTTTACCTCTTAGTTGTATTTCTATACTTTGATGCGCCGTATGCGCTTTGATGGCGAAGCCGAGTCATAGAACACGCTACGACAAATTGGGGAAACGATAAACGGACGCTACGACCAATAAATCACTTCAAGATATTTATGAAGATTTGAGACAAAATAGACGCTTTGAGTTGAGGCGAAACCGAGCCATAGACTGCGCAGAAATAATAAAGTAAAAAGAGAAAACAAATACACGTACACGCTTAGCCTATAGATCGGAAGCTGGTTCTTGGGAGCGTTCGTTCACGCGCACGGAACAGACCGTCATGACGCCGAAATCATACGTGAATTTACTTGCACGTACGAAAAATTTAAAATGTCACAACTCTTGAATCGGATATCCGAATTGCAATCTTTTTTCACAGTTGGCCCTCTCACAATGAAACTTTAGAAACTATATCTCATCTATACTCCTCCGTTTCAAAATAAGTGCTTGCGTTTGTCTCGATTTGTATGTATCTACGTACTAAAACGTGTCTCTAGATACATCCAAATCTAGACAAATCTAAGTCAGTTATTTTGGAACAGAGGAAGTATATATTTTGACAAACCTTTTTTTAAATCAACTTAGTGTTATGGAAAAGCAACTTCGTACAAAAGTTGGTTACACTACTTTTTGTATATTTTGTGACCAACTTAGTTTTCAAGATATTCACTTAGCAACAACACACATCAACTTTATAATACCGAGACTTGCAAAATTTGCACTACGGGTTATTTTCTAGTATTGTTGGTAACTTGCTTTCTTAGACAGACAACTTAGTAGCAATGAAAAGACAACTTCATAACAATCAGTGCGCAACTTAGGCGTAGTGGTATGCAACTTCATGACAATGGTACGCAAATTCACAAATGTGATGCTAGACGACTTAATATTGCTGGCTTAATTATAACACCACTACCGCCCATCTGCGGAGGTTACTACCTTGACACAGCCCACTGTGGCAGCCTCCTACTTGATGCCATTATTAGCAACAACTCGAGCAGCCAGTGGGAGAATAAGGAGTCCCGCGATGCAGAATGGATCACGGTCCATCCGAGCTCCATGGCGACAACACAACTTAGTTCGTGTGTGAAGCAAAAAATTACTTTTGGCAAATGTAACATATCATTTACAACATACAACTTTACTTGTTCTAGGTACAACCTAGTTTATAAATGGATACAACTTGGGATTAAAAAAGCAACTTGTTGCTGGTGGCGTTCAGTTGCAGCCATATCCTCACAAAGTCGCATTTGATTCATGATATAGTTGCTGTCACTTTTTGAAATAAGTTGTTGCTACTCTCGTATAGAGCAAGTTAACTTCACAGATGGGGTATGCAAGTTAGCAATAGTGGGTATACAACTTAATAATAGTGGATACGCAACTTAGTAATAATGAGTATGCAACATAGCAATAGTGGGTATGCAACTTACCAGATGTGTGAAAGCAACAATTTAATGTATACAAACATGATTTAGTTGTTGCCACTTTCGTGTATAGGTAGGAAACTTCACGGATAGGATATGCAACTCAGCACTGGAGGTATGCAACTTAGCAATAATGGGTATGCAACTTACTATAAATGTGAAGCGCAATAATGGTATGCAACTTACTATAAATGTGAAGCGACAATTTAAGTGTGTACAAACATGACTTAGTAGATGTGTGAGGGAACAATTGATTGTCTGCAAACTACAACTTATCGAATATGTGGAACAAATAGCCGCTAAAAATACAACTTAGTGCATGAAGAAAAAAATGTCATCTTCGTGGTAGCCATCACTGCAAGGTACAACTCCACCTCGATCAATGCGGATGTAGCCAATGCCGCGAGCAACGACACGAAGTGCAACATGAGCTACAAGCCGAATGGGGTGTCAGAATTGCAATATGTTTTCACCCTTGAACCTCTCGCGATGAGATCTTCAAAACTAGAGCACATATGTTTTGATAATACTTTTTTACGAAACAACTTAGTGTTGTGACGAAATAAATTTGTGTATATGTTTCGATAATATTTTTTTTATGAAACAACTTAGTGTTGTGACGAAATAAATTTGTGCAAAGAGTTGCGTACACTAATTTTTTATATATTTTGTAACCAACTTAGTCTCTGATACAACCACTTAGCAACAAAAATAAACAATTTTATAGTACTAAGACCCGCTTTGCACTAGTAGCTGCCATACTTTCTAACATCATTCATAACTTGGTCTATGAGGTAAACAACTTAGTAGTAACGAAAATACAACTACATACCAGACGCTGTGCAACGTTGTGTTGTCACGGAGCAACTTCGTTCAAAGAGCTGTGTGTACTACTTTTTGTTTACAAAGCTTTTTTTAAATAACTTAGTGTTGTGGAAAACCAATTTCATATAAAAAGTTGTTTTCACTATTTTTTAATATTTTGTAGCCAACTCAATTTCTATTGTACTCACATAGCTACAACAGTCAGCAACTTTACAATATCGAGACCCACAACTTTGCCCTGATAGTTGCTATTATACTTTTTCAATATTACTTGTAGTAATTAGGTTTTTAAGGTGCACAATTTACTAATAACCAAATTACAAATTAATATATCAAACAATGCAACTTAGACGCAAGAGTGTAGAACTTCATAACTATAGTCAAGTTCATCACGAAATTCATCGCAATGATGCACAACTTAATCATAAAATGGTGCTATACAACTTAGTTCTAGTGGTAGAAAACTTAGGCACGGTGCTAGCTAACTTAGAGCTAGTAGTAGCCAACTTCATGATAATAGTGCACATACAACTTAGTACTAATTGTAGACAACTTAGGTGTTGTGCTAGCCAACTTAGTACTACTAGTAGGCAACTTCATGATAGTGGTGCGCAAGGTGTTAGCCGACTTAGTAATAATGGTGTAAAATTTAGGCGCACGGATAGGCGCAGATATAAGGAAGAATCGTGGTGGTACTCAACTAGAATCACAAATGGTGCTAATGGTGCTAGCCAACTTAGTACTACTTGATCAATGGATGCAACTTAATTCTAGTTGGACAGTAAAAAGGCAAAAAAGCTACCGAAAACGGACTAAACATAGACAACAATGCAACCATGTTTATTCCATCTAAACTATGTTGGACAATAGATACAGCTTAACCTTAGTGGGTATACAACTTAGCAAATAGTGGGTATGCAACTTACACATGTGAAACCATAATTATTGTCCATAAACACGCCTTAGAAATATGTGAGTAAGATTTTTTTATTGTGTACAAAATACGACTTAGCTAATCTTTGTAACCCATAATACCACTAGGAAAATACAACTTGGAATACACCGAGCGAGTGTGTCGTTAATCTTTGAAATGGGATGCTATGTCATACACGCAGTGGTGGAGCCACCTCCTGGGCGACACCGAACGACTGCCTGAAGCTAGATTAGTTGTTCCGACTCTTGCAAAAAAATCCTTGATTACGAATCAATTTAGCATACCTTACCTACTTTTCACTAACACAAGTTAGCTCATATATGCAACCAACAATACCACCGGCAAAAATCAACTAAGCACATGCATGAAGAAAAAAATTGATGTCTTCGTGGCAGCCACCGTCGTGAGGTATAACTCCACCTTGATCAACACGAATGTGGCATGTGCCGCAAGCCACGGCACGAAGCGCAACACGAGATGCAAGACGTCAATGTGGATGTCCCTTTGAGACCGACATTGCACAGCCCTCCAAAAAGCCATGCCGAACGGTGGTGGGTTGGAGCTCCAAGACGATGGACAAGGCAGGATGGCGGGCGGAACATCCAGATCGGTGTACATTGGCGTCTGGAGAATATCGAGCGAGATGAAGATGGGTGTGACATCAAGCGCAATCTTTTGCAGATGGGACTAAAGGTGCAACATTCAACTAGGTCTCAACGGGACCCGACATGAAAGTACTACATTGACTTTAATATGGAGTTGTTTGAAAATGTAACCAAAACATTTCTTATGTGTAAATACAATTGAAATGTAATTCTGGCATGTCACTGGAGTCCTCCTCAAAGGTTGAACATGGAAATAGATATGTGTAAATGCAGTAAAGTTGAAAGACTAAATGAAATAACTCAAAAAGATAAGGTTTCTATCTTCATTGACGAACACCGCCTCTGCCTTCAACCATGGAAGGATCACCCGTGCTGGCAAGACCTTGCGCCCTGGGGCGATCGCAACTGCCAGCGAGACCTAGAAGCATCGAGGAATCTTGTGCGCCGGCACCCCGGCCTCGTTCCTGCGGGAATCTCAAGGCCACGTCCCACGCGTGCAGCCTAGCGTTCAGCGCCGCCGCCCCTAGCCTCGGTCCCGTGGGGCGCCTCGAGTGTGCTGGTCCAGGATCTTGTCGCGGCGGCTCTGGGATGGGGTCGAGACCACGTGTGTGAGTTGCCATGGAGGATTTGGCGACGGAGGCATGACACCGTCGCCTCCAGCATTGTCGCCGCCGTGGCCCGATCCGGCGGCGAAAAGCGGGACCAAGTCCGAGCGTCGGCGTCGGCGTGTCGGCGTCCATGCTGCCAAGTGTGTCAAAGGAGCAGCTCCATGGCGTTGATGTCGATTGGCGGGAGGTCGAGCCGATGAATGCACACTGGGCCTCTGCACGGAGGCGTGGATGAACGGCGGTGAAGGCGTCAGAGGTCGGTAGTAGGCCGGCGGTGGTGTCTCTAGGGAAGAGTTGGGATGGAGGTCGGCGGTGCCGGTGGATGTGTGAGGCGTAGAGAGAGGGAGGTGGATGTGTTGTTGACTACTCATCAAACATCGTTGTGTCTTTGAACTGTCGAGCTGCTCGTCGATTAGCACATCGGACGGCCGAGAATCGAGTGCTTGAACACGTCAACTAGCACCCGAGTGTTTTTTAGGCTGGTCATAGTGGGAGTATCATATTACTAGTATCATGCATATGATACTACCTCTCTAGTGGTTAGTATCGTCTAGTAGTATCATAGTACTATTATATTTAATTTTTTCTACAATCTCAATGTAATTATGTGTATGAGATGTATTGATCATTAAATTACCTAGTTTCACGAGCTATGATACGGTATCATATTATTATACTACTAACATCTCTCTCTTCATTAATTGTGGTGTCACATCAGATTTTTGCCAAGGTGACATGCATGATACTCCTTATGATACTCCCGCTAGGACTAGTCTTAGCAATCGGGCTCTTTTTACTATACGAGGTTTTATTTTCTGTATAAAACTTTACATGTAGGTGTAGGACAAAGCCCACGAGTCGACATTTCACTTGGGCCCCGTAACAGCAACCACGCCCGGCGTTCCATTTTCCACTCTCAGGCAACAGAGACGGCGGCCGCCGCCGCCGTACTGTTCGCCGCTCGATCAACACACCGACCCTCGTCCGGAGTACAGCGCTGATATCTGGTACACGCCTCTCCTTGCTCCCCGTACACCTGCCGCCTTCCTCTCTTCCCTACTTTTCTCCCTGATCCTACAGTGTGCACTGACCGTGCACGCAAGGTGCTCGACGTGGTGCCTCTAGGCCTATCCGCCTTCCTCTGCTCCGTTGGTCGCGCTTGCTGATGTTTTTGGGTACCTTTTCTTGTTTGCAGAGGTCGACTCGGGACAATGGCGGCGAAGCTACCGTGCCCGACGCCGTCGTGGTCGGACATCCCGCTGGAGCTGGCTGGCCTGGTGCTCCACCTCCTGCCTGCGTACGCCGACCGTGCCCGCTTCTCCGCGGTCTGCCCTCAGTGGCGCGCTGCTGCTCGGAAGCTCACCGTGCCACCTCTAGTGCCACTGCTCGCTCTTCCCGACGGCACTTTCTACAGCCTCCCCTACACCGAGCCGTTCCGCTTCACCGGCTGCGGCTTTGCTGGTTTCAAGAGCGCCTGTGGAAGCTGGCTCGTCTTCCCGCGCGACGACGGATGCTTCCTGGTCAATCCCTTTTCCAGGGACACTGTGACGCTCCCAGCTCTGTCCAGTGTCCGGCTCAACCCGCCTGATGCTGATGTGAGCCACGTACCTGGGGACCCCCCTAGGTTGACATGGCTGCATATCAAGGACAAGAATCCCCATTTGAGTAAGCTAATGTTGTGCTCGCCGAACCTCGTCGCTGCATTCGTCAACCATCAAGGCTTTGGTCAGATTCTTGTGTGTCAGCCTGGTGCTTCCTCATGGTCGGTTCGAGCCTACGATACCTGTAAGGGGTATGAAGATATGGCATTCTACCAGGGCAAGCTCTACGTCCTTTCTCACCATGAGCATCTCTCTGTCATGGACATCAGCCAGGACCAAACCACTGGTGATCCACAGGTTTCTCGGATTGTACGGGTCATCAAGGGTAATCCCTTTCCTCTGCTACTGTCTGAAAACAACACTAGGGTCGATAAGAAGCTCTACCTGCTTGAATCGCGTGGCGCATTGCTAATGGTGCGCAGGAAGATTTTCTCGAGACGGATACCTGATAAATTTGTGGTTTCACGGAACAAGTTTGAGATGTTTCAGGCTGACCTCAAGCAGCTAGGGTGGGTCAGTAAGACAACCTTAGGGGATGACCAGGTTCTCTTTCTAGGCCGAAGGTGCTCCCAGATTGTTCCTGTCTCAGTACGGTTTGCTGGGAGACCGCATCTGCTTTTTGGATGATGATGAGGAGTTTTTCAAAGGCTGTTGTTACGAGGAGGAGAACGCTTCCATTGGTGTCTATGATGTGATTGGCCAGGTGTTCTCCTCTCCTCTGCCAACAGTCTCTTGGAAGCATGATGGGATGCGTCTCGCGACATGGCTACTCCCTCAAAACTGAACTTGAAGCGTTTCTGTCCAGTCTCTTCAATGTGTCACTACATATCAGTCTATGGCATAGTGTTATGTGGCTACTACGTTGTTTGGTGCATGCGTACTTTGTGGACTCGACATGCTGGTTAATCTGTTAACTGCATCAGTATGTACCGACTTTTATTTTGGCGGTTGCCCTATGTGCAAGCTGTCGAATGCATCAGCACTTTATTATCTGAACTCATGGTGTTATATGTAGTGACGAATTAGTAAAGTCTTGATGATCCTGGGCTTGTGTTATGGTCAAGCTGTGAACTTCTGGTGCGCCAGAGTGGTGAAGCATACGTGATGGTTTGCTTATTTAGATGCAAATTTAGTTTTGCTGCCATCCTGACATCTTTTAGAAACTTCTGCCATCCTATCCTTGAACAGGTGAAAATACTCTGTCCTAGTTGTATATATGTTGTCAAGATGAACGGACCCCAGCAAAAAAGTTGCCAAGGTATCTTTGTAGGTTTAGATGAAGATTCAATCTGTCAACTCAGTATGTTTGTGTGCTGTAGCGGAAGTTTTCTTTTTTGCATTGTTTGAGTTGTTTAAATCCTTGTGTCATCATAGTTATTAATTTTATGCAAAATACAAATTATCTAAAATTATGCATTTATCTAAATAATTATTGATCATAAGCTAATGATACATATGTCTGCTACATAAAATGTATGATAATTACATTGTGGCTGCACTGTCTGCAAGCTGCAGACTTAATTTTCTGAATTATGGTTGTATATGTATAATGAGTAAAGGCTCAATGACCCTGACCGGAGTTTTCTTCTGTTGAAGCTGTGAGCCTGTGATACTTCCTTGTAATGAACCAGGTGGTAGTGTGGTTTATTTTGATGCATATTTTAGTTATGCTGCATTATTGGAAACTGATGTCATATTGTTTCTAAAGAGGGGAGTAACAGTCTCCATATATATAATCTGCATCGGCTCTTCATTCTTAATATGCAAGTAGAGTTGGCTTCATTCTTAGTCCATGTTTATGTGGGTTTTTTTTCCGAGAACATGTTTATGTGCTTGCAGGGCCAAGACAGGCAAGAGTCCCCTGTTGTTGAGGTTTGTGTATCTCAAACAAAAGAATTGCGGTTTGTATCCGTAGTCACTTTATGATTTTGCAGCGATTGTGTTATGCTGCCCAAGTTTGAAATATGTGATAGAACCATGTGCTAACAAGCAAAGAACGGGTATAACAAGAAACAACCGAGAACAGTTTTCGTGATCCATTCTAAGTACTTCCTCCGTTTCAAAATATAAAATGTTTTAGCTTTATAAAAGGAGTGTATCTAGACCCCTTTTAGTGTGTAGGTTCACTCCAAACCTACATGAACCTACACACTAAAGAAGTTTAGATACACACTCCTTTCACAAAGGTAAAACATCTTATATTTTAAAAGCGGAGGAGTACATTACAAGCATAGTAATCTACATGTAAGTGCAAGGAGGCATCTTTATCGGAAAAAAAAAGTGCAAGGAGGCAAACAATGGTGTAGTAGGCATTGAAATTACTTGTACAGGTTTCTTGGATTTGGATTTTGAAAAGCTCTGCTTGCTGTATAATTTCTGGTGCCTTCCTGCCGGTCATCATCGCAGCGCTGCTAGTTGGCTTACAGACCCAAATTTTGGCCATCCTAAAGAGAGAAAGCTAGAACAAATTTGTGCCGTATTTTTTGCATACAAGAAGATAGAGAAAAATTACAAGAAGCTGTCTAAACTTTGAGAACAAAGTAGAGCACTCCACACACACACACTAGCCTACTCTCTTACACGGTTGTTGCTCCCTCCAACTCTACTCTCACCCAAGTTTTGAATTCATCTACAATCTTGTCGACTAGGGCTGTGACAGTGCGCTGCTGTCTCTCACCCTGCATTTCTTTGTTTCCATAGCGACTAGCAGATGAGCATGACATCAAAGTGTTTCTTCTCCTTTTTGGTGTAACGTTTCCTTGCCTTCAGCCACCCCAGAGTACCAGCACAATGTAAACACCTGGCGTAGACGCACTGCATAAGGATGTGTTCAATCTGATCCTCCTCCTCAGGACAGATGAACAGAGCCTTCTGTCCCAGGTCCAAACTCGATTTTGCACTGCTAACCATGTGAAAATTTAGCATAAGTGGCGCTCCTGCTTTCCAAATGTAATTCGAGGCAGCAAAATGCGTGCTCCCCCGACACAGCATCTTGTAGGTACCAGCTCAAATCTTTTGAGTAATAAAGTGCCCTTTTGTCACGAAAAAAAAGGTAGAGCTAGCACAATAGCATCCCTGTTGTGACCAGAGCCACACAAAAGATATCCTGTGCAAGGCTGTCTCCCTGAATACTGTTGATGGAAATCCATAACTGAATATATTGTTGAATGAATCCCTCCTGACTGAGCTCGGACGACATGTTCTCAATCCACTTGTTGCCCTGACTTGCCTCCTTGACAGTTCTAGAATTTATCCTCTTTGTGCTGACAGCTTGCAGCGCTAGGGGCGCTATCTGTTCAACAGAGCAGTCCATCTGCCCGTCCAAAACATGACCTTGCTTCCCTCTCCTATTGTGATGTTCATTTATCAGTGCCAAGCCTTGCCAAGGTCAGTTTCATGGGTTCTCCTCAGCCACTTCCACCTGGTGCGTAAGGCGAGACAATGAAGCTTCAAGTCCATTACTCCAATCCCTCCAAAACACTGGAGTTTACAAATCCTCTCCCAGGCTACTAAGCATTGCCCACCATTCACCTCCTCTTTACCGGCCCAGAAAAAGGCATGCCTCCATTTTTCAATTTCTTGGATCAACCATACCAGCGAAATCAGAGAAGTTGATGGTGCACTGGTTTGAGGTTTCACTGCAATGACTGATTTGATGAGTACTAATCTTCCTGCCCGGGCAATTAAACCTCTGCCAATCAGGGATGAAAGCAACAGAAGCGTCGAGCATGGGGCCATTACGCCCTGGTTAAGTTGGAGCCCATGGTACCTGATGGGAAAAGGTTCAATTCTGCATCTGAGTATTCGTTTGATCAGACGCTCATCCTGGGTGATCCTCTTATTAGAGTTGCTCGTCCTGAGTGATCCTCTTATTAGAGTTGCTGTCGACTTCTTGTAGTTGATCCGCAGACCAGACACATCTCCAAACATGATCTGATAAACAGCCCTGGGGTCCGAAGTAAGAGGCTTAATAAACAGGACTATGTCATCTGCAAACACAGAAATCTTCCGCATTGGCTTGATTCCCGTTAGCGGCCAAGCTGCTTCCACCGCGTGAGCTATGGCGAACATTAATTCCATGGCCATGACAAACATAGGGGAGATGGGCCCCCCATCTTAAACCACGTGCATGCAGAATTCTTTGCCCTGGCACACCATTAACAATGATCTTCGTGCCAGCTGTGTACAGCATCAAATCTGTCCCTCTAAGCCAGATCTCACTGAACCCAAACTTGCTAGACCAGTTTTCACAATGATCTTTGTGCAGCCTGTGTATGGCATGCAAGAGTTTGACATCACAGTAGATCTCTTTTCGCCTCTAGACACCATGGGTACTCCGTGGGAGTCACGCCGCCCACGTCAAACCAGCCCCTTCCTACCGCGTTTGTGTCCATCATCATCGCAGCGCCGCTGCCAGTTTGACCCTCAGAATGTGCAGATGGAGAATAACAATGATCAATATCGTAGTAAATGTTAAACAATCCATAAATTTGGCCATCCTAAAGAGAGATAGCTTGACCAATTTTCACATCAAAAGAAACAAGTTTATAAGTTCTAATTTGGTTCAAGTACTAGTCAAGAAGCTAAGTAGAGAAAGTACGATATTGCGATCACCTGGGAGGCTGCGGTCCTGGGTGGTGCCGGCGTGGCATGCCGAGTTCGACATCACAGCATATCTCTTCTTGGCTCCAGAGACCATGGGTACTCCGTGGGAGCCAGACGCCATGGGTACTCCGCTGGAGTCAGACACCATGGGTACTCCGTGGGAGTGGGAGTTACACCGCCCACATCAAAGCACCACCTTCCCATCGCCTCGTCATCGCAGCGTCGATACCAGTTTGACCCTCAGAATTTGCAGATGGAGAATAAAAGTAATCAATACGTGTAGCAAATGTTGAACAGCCCAAAAATTTGGTCGCCCTAAAGAGAGATGGCTCGTCCAATTTTCACATCAAAAGAAGTTTGCAAGTTCTAGTTTGGTTTGTGTGCCAGTCAAGAAACTAAATAGAGAAAGTACGATAGTGTGATCACCTGGGAGGCTGCGATAGCTCCTTGCCACCACCCTGCAGGTTGTTTGCAACCTCTAATTCCTGAGTCAATGCAAAAAGTGCACCATTAGAAGGAAAGTACATAGCTGGCCTAAAAACTATCAATTGTGTCAGGCTAGGGCTGGTTCAATACTGACGACAAAATATCAGTTCCTCCACATCGAAGCACCCCCTTCCTATTGCCTTCATGTCCGTCGTCATCGCAGCGCCAATACCAGTTTGACCCTCAGAATTTGCAGATGGAGAATAATAATTATCAATATGTGTAGCAAATGTTATACAAGCCAAAAATTTGGTCATCCTAAAGAGAGATAGCTCGTCCAATTTTCACATCAAAAGAAGTAAGTTTATAAGTTTTAGTTTGGTTTGTGTGCCAATCAAGAAACTAAATAGAGGAAGTACGATAGTGTGATCGCCTGGGAGCTGCGATAGCTACTTGCCACCGCCCTGCAAGTTGTTTGCAACTTCTAATTCCTGAGTCAATGCATAAAGTGCACCATTAGAAGGGAAGTACATAACTGGCCTAAAAACTATCAATTGTATTGGGTTAGGGCTGGTTCAATACTGACAACAAAATATCAATTCCTTCACGTGAGACATTAACAGCCCAAGAAAATCAGTTTAACACAAAAAAGAATATATATTGGAACTAGCCACGATAAAACCTGCAACGAATTAGTTTCACATGGTTTTTCCTCAACATATGTAGAAGAAAGGAAATGAAAGAATCAATACAGATTTACCAAGAAAAAACTAATTAACTCCTTAATACCTAATAAAGTTTACTTGTGGCTAAACTGATTTATATCCACTGGTGTCCATAAAGAGGGCAAGCAACCAGGCACCTGATAAAGTGAAAAACGTTATCTTTTCGACCAAGTAGTATCATAGGTCCTGTTCCTTGCACAACTCTTAACAGTTCAAATAAAAACCACACCCAATACCACACTACCAATTATTTATTGAACAGCTAGACCTTATTAACTCTTAAGAAAGGGAACTATAGAGGAGAAATATTTCTGCGATTAGATGTTCCCCATCAAAGTTCTAACATGCAAACAAGAGGTAGCTGATCCCCCTTACACCAAAGTTTTAAAAAAAAGTTTGCAAACAAGAGGAGACAAAGCTCTCTAAATGCAATGATATACACAAAGACGGTTCACAAGATCAAATTATGACATCGTGAACGACAAAGGGAACGAATAAAATGTGTGTCTGGACTAATGGCATAGAAGTAAAGTAGCCTCTACAAGTTTGTTTGTTGGAGAACTGGGTTACCATAATCAGCAAAAGGAGGGAAAGCAGAAAATGTTTGTCTGAACTAATCACCCAGAGAAGTGAAAGTAAACTCTATAAGATTCTTGTTGGCCAACTGAATTTCCATATATTATTCAGCTGTAAAACACAAACTGATTGTACATATTTTTCCTATGGGGGGGAAATATGGTGATATTTCTTCGATTCATATTCCAAAAATATATATTTTACGTTGTTGGGATCAGGGATAGCGAACCTGTCACAGACTTGGTATCAAACTATCAATATAATACTGGCTGCAAAGTAATAAACTGAAGAATTAGTAAGGATGCACAGATAAGGAACAAGAGTAACAGAACAGTTAACCCAGGTTAGGAGCAAGAATAAAAGAGAGTTTTACCTGCGCACCAAGGGCTGAAAGAAGAAACTCAGGTGGGCGCCTCCCTCTCTGACAATAGCAGTACAAACAACCAAGAAATCAGTCTCTAGAAAGAATAAACTGGAGAAATGGGGATCAAGAGAATGACTAGAAAGATTGAACTAAACAACAAGAGAAAATACCTGCAGTCCGCAGCCCTGCCATCTTGCTGGAGAAAAGGTTGCTTCAAACCCTATGAGACAAGGCGAGGTCCTTATAGCAAGCGACCAGAGCTCCTTGGATGGTGGGATCTACGGGAACAACTTGTACTACGTCAAAAAACGGCAAAAATATCAAATCATAAAATGTTGAAGAACAACCGAAACATCTAGAAAAAAAACAGCTCACCAAAAAACAGAATTCAGCAACAGCAGCTACCAGAGCCCACCAAACCGCACCTGCAGAAGAACAAGTTAACAGATCAAAAACAAGAATAAGAAAAACAATGAACACCCAAATCCACCTTACTTGTACCCAGAAGAACAAACGACACAAACAGAAGCACGCCAAGAACCTGCAAAAACCAACACAATAACCTGATGAAAAAACAGAGACTACTGTGTAATCAAAGAAAAGAAAAAAGCAAGAGAACCAAGAACTTAACCCCAAGCTGCACCAAAAATCGGAAAAATCGTAATGCCACGACTAACACCGCATCTCCCAAATCCCCACATACAAACCCAGTGAACCCAGCGCACAGGCTAATCACGAAGGGCAGTAAAAAGAAAAGCAAACGAAAAAAAACTGACTTAGCACCAACCATTGCTAACCAGCAGGGCCCCAAAGGACAATCGGCAGCGCGAAGCAGCAGAAAATCTAGCACTCAGAGCCACCGGGAAGGAGAAGTGGCGACGAAGGTCTCCACTAAAATGTCTAACAGAACCCAAACAACCACCATCGCCTATAGCCCAAAAGAAACCCAGCAGATATGATAAATATGGCAGACTAAGAAGGAAACATGTAGAGCAAAATAGGACCTCATTATACATGGCAAACCCATGGTTCTAGCAAATGTGTCGAGAAAAAAGGAGTAACCAAGGCACCTCTATGTATTGTAAGACAGGGCATGGCCCAGATAAATGCAACGAGAACCTACTGATGTTAGCAATGAAAATTATAATAGCAAAAGCAGTAGAGACATCTCAATATACAGTGCTAGAAAGAAACTCAGCTCTGCTAAAGGTATTAGCTACCACAGTAGTAAAAATTATCAGTAGTACTCATACAGACAAGAAACATTTGATATATTATTTATGGAAGACTGCTGAAAATAATATTATCTCCTAAACTTTTTTGCATCATTTGCCTCTTTGGTGATTAATGACAAAAAAGGAGTCCACCTATATAACAGAAGGAATTCTGAAAAATTTCTGTCAGTGTGCCCATTTATGAGGTCAATTTGCATATGATATATAAGATGAAGATAAACAGTAAAAATTGCATGCCATGATTCTTTTTAACTGACTCGCTCTCCAAAACTATGTCAATTCAAAAACTGAGAGTAAGGAATATTAGATGAACTTTCTTGTGTGTACCATTGCAGCACTACAAAAAGATTACAGCGCTCAACATCGATTAGCCAAGTATTGTGCACATGATGCTTCGATACAAAGAAGGGAAACACACGGAAATCACAGAAAGATAGAAATGTAGCACCCAGTTGTGCACAAATTATCTGCCTATACAGAAAACCCAACTATCTATGCACAATCATAGAGAAGCTAAAAAGACCTGGTAACAAAACCGCAAAAAGGCATATATTGCATGATCTCACCTGGGACGAGTTTCCTTGAAGCATTCATATCACAGATGAAATCTGCCATCATGAGACAGGAGATGCAAAAGTAATAAATGACGAATCCTAATTGAGCGCAATTGAATATTACCAGACCTGCAAGGAGAACAACTTTGAATAGCACTATTATTGGAAACCTGAAACAAAGCATCTAGAAAAAATAAACATGAGTCTCCATGATCCTGAAACAAAACAACGAGGTATAAGTGAAAAAATAAAGGTTCAACTAACAGAAATTTTGCGAAAATGTGTATACTATTCAATTTAAGGGATATTTTTCATTTGGCAAGTCAAGGGGTTTTTCTTCAAGTTTTATTATTACTTTATAAACTATGGAAAAGAGGGAGAGGGGGCGATGTCACCGGTGCGGGTTCCATGGGAACCCTTCGATTTTAACTCCGTTGTTGATGCACGGCCTCCAAACCCAATGCCGAACCATTTAGCGCTCAGCTCCTGCATGATAGTGTCCTTAACCTGCATAAAATTTGTCCGCCCAACCAGCTGGTTCGATAGCATCAACTCCTAAACCAGGAGCCCTGTCACCGGACTGAAGGTTGACTGGATCTGCCCAGTCAGCCACATAAGCAGAAACACGTCTCTTGAATTTTACCTTGAACTCCGACCACGCCTGATACTTATAGTGATTGATGCGAGCCAGCTTGGACCATGTAGTATTGAAACCAGATCTCAGAGAGAAATGATGTATTGAGTTCTGTAGGGACTGTCCCACGGCGTCAAGACGGACGAATGACTTGTGGCGCTGCATCTTCTTCAAGCGACACGTGTAGCCTTGGCACACCCCTCCTCGGTTGCTATTTGGCCAGAGGGACCAAAATCAAAGCACCAGAGATAGATCTGGCCAATCTGAGGATGAACAGACAGAACTTGTTCAAGCATGGATTTTGACGGATTCTCGAATTTTTTCCAGTTGGGTGAAAAAATGAATTCGTCAATAACGCCATCCACTGGCAGGATGTTTGGTGCACTGCGGCGCAGTGAGAAAGGCCAGCTTCCTGAGTCTTGATCCAAGGCCATGCCACTGTGTTGATGTCAATTCCAGCAGACCTCAACTGAGCTACCTGCTCCTCCAAGTTATCCTCGCTGCCGTTGTCATACAAGTAAAACTGGTCTATGCCCAGCGCGGCATGGTATAGCACCCACTCCCGAAGAAACTTGGACACATTGCGGACCATTGTGCAGGCACAGATCCGGTTTGTTCGAGGTGTCGCCAGAGGGTCAATTTGTTGTGGACGGTGGTAGGTCGCAAGGGAGGGGATGGGCTCCTGGCCGGTGAGCGCAAGTGTGACTCGGAGCTGTGTGTTGGCAGAAACTAGAGCAGACGGTGGAGGAGGGCACCTTATGACCTGTTGCTCTGAAGTCATGGCCGGGAAGGAGGCCAACAAGCCATCAGCAGCACCATGGTAGACGCAGTGGACATGAGCAGGGTTGGCCCCTTGGCGGCGGATGACACCTTTGGCGAAGACAATCACATCGCCTCCGTGGAGGACAGCAGAGTCGAACACAAGCTTGTCGGTCCAGTTGAGCAACGCGCGGCCCACGAAATCAGAGGCTGCGGGAACGGCAGCGGTCAAGGAAGGAAGCAGCAGGGGCGCTTTGAGTGGTTGGACCATCAGCGCTGGGTCAGGCATGACGCACAGGTAGGCATGGCGTCCGGGCCCAGGCAGCCTCCCGAGAGCACGCGCCGGGGACGACGTCCCACCCTCGAAGGCGCACATCACGTTCCCCGGATCACCGGCAGTCTCATCAGCCAGGACAAGTACCTCATCGTCTGGGAGCAAGACGGCATCGGCCTCGTGCAGCGGCGGCGGCGAGTGGCCGGCGCCACGGCGGATCGGGAGCAGGCGTCGCGGGAGGGCCAATTCGGTGTTGGCCTCCGAGCTCTCCGGCTGTGGTGGCAAGAGGTAGCTTGGTAGCGGGAGAAGCATCTCCCGCGGCACCGGCCAGTTGTGGGCGCCGAGGCCGAGGGGCTGGCCCCCCGAGAAGAGCGGGGCAGGGGAATATGCCGCCCGGCCTGCGCCGAGCAGCAGAAGAGCACCGACCGAAACTGCTCCGACGCCCTGGAGGATACGGCGGTGCAGGCTGTGGCGGCGGTGCTGCGGCATGACGGGCAAGCTTGCGGCGGTGCTGCGAGACTCGGAAGATCTGGATTTTGGACGGGAGGTTTCTTTCGCGCGCGAGCGAGCGAGCGAGCGGGGGAGCAGGGGCCGTGGGGATTTGGGAGAAGGTTTCTTTCGCGAGCGAGAGCAAGAGGAAGATGGCGTCTAGGTCTGAACCCAGTATATGCTGCGCGAGTCGAATCGAATCGATCGAGTTCGAGTCGGGGTCGGTCGAATCGACCGAGTCCGAGTTTGGGTCTGACGCGGGGAGTCAGCTTGTTTCCCACGCTGGTTGAGTTCGGGTCGACCGAGTTTGGGTCCGATGGGGTCCAATCGATCGAGTTGGGGTCCAAAGCTTGTTTCTCACTCTTAGTTGAGTGTGGCCGATAGAGTTTTTTTTTAACTACTTTGCCCCATTTCGATTAAAGAAGGAGAAAAGTTTGGACAAATTACAACTGCAAGGCCAACCAAACATCGCTAAAGGCAACTTCAAGACACGGCACAATTCCCAACGGTGCCCCCACAAATATAAATTTGGGCATGGGCTACTTGCCCTATGACAAAAAAAGCGATAGGCGAGGCTCGGGCATGGGAAAAGCGAAAATAGGGAAGGCCTAACCCGGTGGCACAGTGGTTTTGTGCGATTTGGGCGGGTTTGGCGAATTTTTAGGCTGATAAGCGAGGTCGGGCTCGAACTGGGAAATGTCTTGAGCGAACTTCTACGGCCGGCAAAGCCTTCGACCTTATCTGGTCGGTTGCGCATTTCATGTCGAAAATTTGGGCTGGCTGCGGTCAGATGGACCACGCATCCTTTTGTCCCATTCAGGCCCTCATTAGCCACGACACATTCTCTCCTCCACTCTCGGTGACCACCTATGTCGCCAAGGCCTAGATCCGTAGAGGCCATCTGCCCCGCCATGCTCAAAGTTGACCCGGTGTGGAGGTCGGGGCCTCAAATCACGGCATGGCGTGAGGACCCTTCACCCAAACCACCGTCCGGCCCTTGGTGGGCGTCCTCGAAGTCTTCTGTCGTGGGCGGGAGCTCCAGTGGCGCCACAATCCCTCAACACCGCTACAGAGGCAAATTGAGTATCTGGTGTACCCCATCCGCCTTTTTCGGGTTGGGGCTATCAGGTTCTGCTATAGATGCTCGAACACGGATAAAATTTGGATCGGCGAGGGGATAATGTTATCGAAACCCCATCTCACAACATGGTCACCCTCCTGCTCATGCTAAGTTTCTTTGAACCACTCATGCTTGATCACATGACATTTCATTGTCTACCTCTTGCATTTCTTTGCTTCCAAAACCCCCGGTGACAAGCATGATGAGTGTGACCGGTTTCCTTCGCTCCTTCTTCTTGTACTCTTGGCAGATAGTCTAAAGTGCCTACTCTAGATCGCATCGGCCTACCACGATCACTTGAGAAGCGGGAGGGACAACCCGTATTTCTTACATGATTCATGTACAATGTAGAATAGGCGGCATAGATTGCATCTCTATGCGTGACATATGGTCCATTCTTTCACCGGATGAAAATCAGTGGATTAAATCAGACATAAAGTAATTCATTTGCTTTTGTTATCTGGTTGCTAGTTCTCGCGCTGAAAACTATCTAAATCTCGATCACGTTAGCTAAATCTCAGTCCGTCCATTACCGTCGGATAAAGCGCTTTACGATTTGTGCGATTGGGTGCCTAGGCTCGTCCATTGTTTGCCGGTCATGTTGTTTGGTGTATTATCCGGTCCCTATGGGCTGCACGTTTTTTTTGCTATATGAGCTCAACCTGATCCGTTTGTTGTTTTGTGGGCTGGATTTTGTGAGTTGGGCTTTGCAAAGGAAATGATACCCTCCCTAGGGGATCGCCGCTTCCATCCGGTCGTCATTGTCGGTGTGGTTCCCATCACGTTCTGTCTCCACTTCCTTATCTTCTTCCTCCGTAAATTTGTGGCGCCTCCACCGCTTCGTCCTTGCTTGCGCGCCTCCGCCGCCCTGGCCTTGAGCCGCCATCGCTTTGTCCGTCTTGTGAGCCTCGGCCGTGCCCAGCCTTCTCTCATCGGGGCGTCATCTTGCCGCCTCGCTACGCCGACCACCATGGGGACTCGTCCTCGGGGAGATCCATGATGAATCGATAGCGGGAGGCGAGGTGGGCGCCGCCTCCGCCTTGCGCCACGGACCTTCGTCGCCCTTGCTGCTCCGCCCCCTGCCATGGCGACGCCCATGGACGACTCGTTGTGATTTTTTGCTACACGTGTTTCGTGGTTTTGCCACCCTAGGTATCCCGATGCTATCATAGGCATAGGTTGAAGCTACCAGTTTTAGTAGCGATGTCGATGCTACAATGTCCCGAGCTCGGTTTTTGCTACCCTAGGCATGAGGGGTGCTACCATAGGCATACAATGGTGCTACCAGCTTTAGGTGGCGGAACTCAGCGAGGTCTCCGATGAGGTTTTGACGAAGTTGAATTTGCTACAATAGGACTTTTGTTTTGCTACAATACTTCATATGGTTTGCTCTGAGATCTCGGTGAGGTCGGATTTGCTACAAGGATATTTTGTTTGCTACATATGTTTTGCGGTTTTGCTACAATAGCGTTAATTTTTTTTTCTACATGGTCTTTGGTGAGGTCTACCGACGAAAGCTTCCAGCAAGTCTCCGGCGAGGTTGGATCTGCTACACTAGCACAACTTTTTTGCTACATGGTCGCCGGCGACGTCTCCGGCAAAATCTCTGGCGAGCTCGAGTCTGTTTTTCTATTTTTTAGACCAAACCGTTTTTGCTGCATGTAGCATAAGCGGGGCATTATGTAGCAAAAGCGGGGCCTTGATGTAGTAAGCGGAAATTAGAAGGGACACGTGTTAGCGGGAGGACCGGGGATCAAGTTTTGATCCCGGGGTATCTAACACCGCAGCCTTTTGCAAAAGGCGGTGTTCAGAATTTTATAACCCGGTTGGAATGTAGAGCGTTAGAGGCCCGTGCACTATTTGTATTATGCATTTTATTTCTTTTTCCTATTGCTAGTTGGTTTGCCGTAGGATTATGTTTGCCTCCTTTTTAGACATTGTTCTTTT
Organism: Avena insularis; assembly: GCA_023614405.1. Lineage (NCBI taxonomy): Eukaryota > Viridiplantae > Streptophyta > Magnoliopsida > Poales > Poaceae > Avena > Avena insularis. The sequence goes on along the minus strand of CM042690.1, from coordinate 254,056,048 downwards.
TATTATTTGTTTTATTAAGTAAAAAAGAGTGGCATGATAATAACTTTCTTATTTTTTTATCATATATTTTCATGTAGTTTTTGTGTGTTTTCGTTATTATTATTATTGACCTTTATTTTCCCTTCTTTGTTTCCCTCTCTTCTATTTTTTATTTTTTCTGTTGTCCTATATTATTGTTTTCTCCTAAAATGTAATAGCATATTTTTACGCCTTTGTTCCTTTTTTTACTATGATTTTGTTAATTCTGCCCATCGAGATAACTTAGAAACAATCAACTCTAGACCCGTTGAATTTGTGTTGTTATTCGCGCTACCATGAGAATTGCATATGTGTTACAACGAGATCTTTTAGCTTTGCATGTGGATTGGAACTTTGTATTTTAGCGGTTGAAAGTAGGTTGCAACCGAGATTGCTTTATATCACTAGATTTATGTTGTCATTTGTTGTAGTGCAGGAGTTGCAAGTGAGTTGCAGCAGGATTTTCTTGTTATATGTGGGTTAAAACTAAGTTTTTTCTAGCTCCAAGTTGCAACTCATTAAAAATTTCTTAACCATTGTTGGATTTATGTTGTAATTCATGCTAGAGTGGGAGTTGCAAGTGGGTTATAACTGGTATATTGGATTTACATGTGGGTTACAACTTTTTTTTGGTTCTAACTAGGTTGCAACTCAGAAAAATATTCATGGTCGTTGGATTCACGTCGTGGTTTGCGCAAGAATGGGAGTTGCAACTAGCTTGCGAATTTTCATTTGCAAGTGGTTGAAAATGAGTATTGTTTCGATTGCAAGTAGGTTGCAACTAGAAAAATATTTCGACCGTTGAATTCGTTGTGATTTGTGCTAGTATGGGAGTTGCAAGTGGGTTGCAACTGAGAAATTATTTTTGACCATTGAATTTATGTTGTGATTCATACTAGTGTGAGAGTTACAAGTGAGTTGCAACTGATATTTTGTTTTTACATGTGGTTTGCGATTAAGTTTTTTACTGTTTCGACTGAGAAAAATATTCATGGTTGTTGGGTTCACGTTGTGGTTTGTGCTAGCATGAGAGTTGCAAGTGTCTTGGCTGAGAATATTAGATGCAAGTGGTTAAAAATGAGTATTGTTCGGTTGCAAGTAGGTTGCAACTAGAAAAATGTTCTAGATTGTTAAATTTAAGTTGTGATTCGTGCTAGTGTGGGAGTTGCAAGCGGATTGCAACTGAGATTTTTGAGTTAGAATTGAATTGGGCCAGGCATTTTACGGTCACAACTCAGAAAATAGATATTACCGATTGTTGGATTTGCATCGTGATTAGTGTTAGCGTTTGAGTTATAAGTGGGTTGCAGAGGCTTTTCGATTGCATGTGGGTTGCAATTAATATTTTTAATTGCAAGTGGGTTGGAATTGAGTTTTCCAATTGCAAGTAAGTTGCAACTGAGAAAAATGTTTCTGATGTTTATATTTATATAGTGAACTGTGTTTTCATTTTTTGCTTTTCACAATTATTATGCATACGTTGCAATAACTTGGCAATCCCCATTTCCTCACCAATCAGGGAGCCTCCGGGACAGGACAAGGGGGCTTCTTTCCTTATTAGGGATATTAAAATACACATACATGAGCTCTCTCCACGACCTCCACGTTTTTGCCGTTGGATCCCGTGCGAGATCAATTACGGACCTTTGATTCCATTATGTAGTGGGTCGATTATCTGGGGCTACTCACGGAAAACACATCGCTGATCTCTAAATGGCCGGGCCTAAAGAGGCGCAAAGGCCCAACTAAGTCGTCTCCATTGTAATCCAGCCTGATTCTAGCGCTACAAGCGGAAATATCAAGTCTTCAAGCGGCGTGAGCGGCACGGCGATGCATGGCGATGAAGCCCCCGTGGTCTCTCCTTTGCCCTCCCTATGGCGGCACGGGGATCCTCCGAAGGCGCAACCGAAGCTGGCGGCACAAATCCCGAGGCGCTGGGGCCGGAACAATCGGAGCCGGAGCCGCGCCTCCCCACTGATTCAATCGAGCCCGCCCCTTCGACAGGGATGACAGTGACGACTCATCCACCTTGGTCTCGTCCTTCCCCCTTTCACGACCCTAACAAAGATTGCAGTGGAGATCTTCTGATTTCCCCCTTTTCATCCTGTTGACTTTGGACTTCTTAAAGCTCATGGGTTGCAATTGTTAACTTTCAGGTAATCTCATTTCACTTGTGTGCCTAATGATCTATAGAATTGCATGCTATTGTTTGTGGGTATACTGAACATCATACTACAGCTGGCTGTGTTTCTTGTTGTATGGAGCATGTTATTAGGCAGTAGAGCAAAATGCACTGCACCGACTAAGCGATGCCACCGGAACCTGCATCCTCAAGCATGTGACCGTGCTTCTGCACTATCTCGACCATGGCCATGCTTACGTGCCTTCCCAGCTGGCGGCAGTTCCAAGCAAATATGGAACCACATCTCCTCTTCTCCAAACTACTCCGCCGATAATATTGTGTGCCAGTTTGATCCACAGGATATGCACATGATTACTCGTGTTTGATTGCTAACTATGTAGCTAACTGAGCCTATTTTAGTTTTGTTCTGCTGGAATCCAAATGTGTAGATGCTCTGATTCCATGTGAGGCGCATGTGATACTTGGTGACACATTAGGACAAAGGGAGAGGCGACAATACAAATTGATGTTCTAATGCTGAAGGCAAGAATTTGCAAAGTGTTTTTAACTAATATATGTATTACCCACCCCGCAAAAAAATACTACAATAAATTACTCTGTTTTTTTTGGTCATGTAGGTTCGAGGAGCTCCAAAGAGGTGTGCAAAGTTCACTTATAATCATATATGAGCCAGCAATACCATTAGCATGTTGTTGTTGGGTTGGAAAAACATCCTCGCTCTTTGGAGGTGAACCATAGTGGATCATGATTTTAGGAAATTCATGTATAAATAGAACTTGTGCATACAGCCTTTTTTAGGTGGGTTAGAAACTCATGTAAGATGTTTTACCTTAAGGTTGATCAAGTTATAAGGTGAAGTCAATATCTTTTGCTGGGTCGCTTTTCTATTGTTTATATTCAGATTATAAACCAGATTATGTTTCTTTGGTGAGATACATTTATATTAACTATCCATGGCAACCTTGCAAGGTCACATGCGATATCTATAGTTACTGAGTTATGCGAAGTACATGATAATAAACAAGACTCAAAATAATATAATTTAGATTAGATTGTATGTTTTCTCCCAACGTAGTAACTAGTAACTGTTAATCTAGACAGAGAATAAAATTTGGGATGAACAATCCTAATTTTAAGGACAGAGGTGATTGGCCTTCTCAAGTGACAAGTCTCACACTGATGGTTTCCTGACTCGGTGGCTATGTTTTCCGCTCATAGATGCATGATATCTGCTATTATATTTTAAAAATTTAATGATCGTGTTCGAAAACTTAGTGTAGACATGCATTGATTAGGTTACAGTCTCCTTTTTTCCACAATATATCACAAACTACTTGAGCTTCACAGTGTTTCTTATTTCTACTTATAATATTTTAATAAATATTTCCCTCGTTCTAGATTTCACTCTAAATTAATCTTGCTGCTATGCACCTTTTTTGGATTGATGTAGATGAGTAAGTTTGAAGCAATTATTGTATATTTAATTAATTGAATGGTAACCTACGTAATTAATCACATTCCGTTATCCATAAGTTAGAACAAAGGAAGGTTCATGGCACAACCTGCCTAGCGGGAAATGTACTAAACTTCATATCAGGTACCTCACACACCATCAAGTAAAAAATTCACGATAAAATTAGTAAATAATAATATATATATTCTTTCAAGATACTAACTAACATTCACATGCCAAATAGACGTGCGCGGCAACGCGCGCCTTCAATGATCTAGTTACTTTATTAGCTCCAAGACAGGACAAGGGGGATTCTTTCCATGGACCACCTAGCGATGACTACAAACAAAAGAACGAGCCGAAGGCGTTCCGCCGTCCTCGCCCCTCCATCGCAGGAGCCGGACAAAGCTTATCGTAATAGACTTGTTGTAGTAGACAGACGGGAAGTTGTTGTGATAAGGCCCCAAAGGACCAGCGCACTAGAGAAGCAACCATCGCTAATGATGACATTCGTAAATCGAAAGAGACTGACCTGAACTCACACCAGCAACCGCAGCGGACCAGATCCTACGAGATCCACCGGACACACGACTCCACGTGCCCTGCGTTAGTGCAAGATGCACCATCGGAGTGAGGATAGGACGGAAAGGATCTTATTCTGACTTTAAGATATAGCCGCCGCTTCAACATCCTCAGAAAGACACTGAAAAAAGATATAAACAAAGAACGAGAAACCCCCCGCTGACGAGAGGTCGTGGTCCGTCACACCTCCGAGACCACCGGAGACGGAACAGATCGGTGGCATCGCTGGCGAGAGTACCGAACCCGAGATTGGGTCTCTGCCGCCTCAAAGTCGCCTACTCGCCTGGTACCAGTACGCACGTGGATGAGGAAATCTTTAGTGCTACCTCTTTATCTACTAGCTAGGCTAGGCACGTATGAACAAGGCATGCTCCATTGTATGGTTTACTATCTTGATTAGACTAAGGAGAAATTTTTATTAGTGCCATGTTGTTTAGTCTGCAAGTAGTTATTATATGTCAACAGAAAATAGATTGTGTGCAATGGAATATGATTACTCTCATTCACATTTTAGGGTTCTTAAATAAAAAAATGGGAGAAGGCATAATGTCTGCCGACATGAGGAATCAAGACCAGCCAATTCCTTCAGCAAGCACAATCGTAAGCGAGCATATACAATACCCCTTTTGTCGTGCCTACATGACTTGAAGTGTTTTCCGTTTTGTACACCAATATAGAAAGAAGTTTTTTTATTGCTAAATTCTTTATTTATGTAGATTGTTCCGCAAGTGAGACTCATAAAGCTCATAGAACGAACCATATCGACATCCACCAAGCTTGTCCTATATAATTGAGGACCAAATCCTCTTTCTTCACGCTGCCACACTCCACTGCTAACCCTAGATCTCACCCTCTCCCTCTTTCCCCACCAAACACTTCATCTCATCTGGTCTCCCTCTTTCCACTCTGACCCCTAGATCTCATCAGGGCCTTCCCTTATGTCCACTCAGAACACATATGTGCTCAAGCGGTCCACATTCGGTCAAGTTGCCCGATCTTCTCAATTCGTAGTGAAGTCCTCCACTGACCATGTACATGTTCGTTATCCCTTCTTCAACGTGTGTTTTGTTGATTTCTTCATTGCCCTTTTGCTAATATATCATTCGTTTTTGTTTAGATCCGCGGCCAGGAGGCCGGCCAGAACAGACTCGCCAAGCATGGTGCGCTGATTGTTGCCGAGGTCATTAGCGCCTGCCACGATGATAATGGCGGCCAGTTCTTCAACGAAGTTAGCAGCGCATGGCTCCAAGATGATGGTGGTAAGAAACATGTCACCGAGACAGATGGGCGTCTCGTCAAGGAATCCATGAAAGCATGGTTGTTGTATAACCCTCCATCAATCCCAAAATAGGGGATGGAGGGGATTAGATCTGTAGGAAAAGAGTTGGTAAAATCTCATAATTAGGTGATGTAATTAATTTAATACTATTTATCAATGAATTTGATACCTTAATATAATCCAGCATCTGATTCGAATCAATGCGCGTCTAGATGATTTCGTTTGTACTAACTGTAATTAACAGTAGTGCCGCTGAAAAGTATACCAAACGCAATGCGATTTCCTTTGTTTCTCGACAAGTATTGGCCCCGCCGTGTTTCTTGTAACGTGGCATATCCTCTGCTGCACATTGGAAAGCGCTAGTTCGGCGGATCATATTGTGTCGCCAAAAATCATGCTGTTACGTGAATCACCGATGTAGTTATCCTTGGCGGCTTTTTTGTAGTGCCATCATGGCCTTGACGACTAAGGTTGTGTCTCGCGTCTATAAGCGCCGCGCCTTGAGCTCCGTGTTGTAGTGAATGTTATATCACGGAAGCGAGAAAAGAGTACTTATCGATACGGGATCAAACTAGGTATGGGGATACGATGATCGAATCTCGAACATGCAATATATTGCGAGAAAATGGGATTTAGTTATGATGTTAAAGGTTCTCACAATCACTAGAGTCTTACGTTGAATGTGTGAGAGTCATTATGGATCTCGGTCCGTTGCTGATTATTGATCGGAGAGGGGTATCGATCATGTCTACATTATTCGTGAACCATAGGGTGACATGCTTAAGGTATACTGATAGCCTGCAAGAGCACAGGTTTGTCAGAGCATGTTTTCGTGGAAGTATTAATTCTAGTTTTTATATCGATCTCAATAAGGAGCTTAGGGAAGTGTCCATCTAAGGCATTTCTGTCGCATCCAAGGTGTCACGTTGTCTTGAGTGAATTGACTGCAAGTGTCGAGTGGAAATGGGCAGTGAATCTGAGAATAAATTTAGTCTTGAGCGGAACTAGAAGTAAATAACATAAAAGTAAAAGTAGGGGAGTTGTTAAGGATTCCTGCAGATGAGAAGTTAGGCGCGGAGAGAAACAATTCGAGGTAATAGTGAATGTGCCAAGTGGATAAAAATGGGATAAGTGATTGTGATACTTCTTATTAATATGTGAGTAGGCAACAAACCTATATACTGATCAGGAGTCCTCTTGGTAGATTCTTCCCAATCCCAATGATCCGTCTGTCTGTTACCATATTAATGGTCAGAACATCAATTAAGGTCTTCCGACCAGATCAAGGCTTTAAACTTGATGGTTCCTTGTTATCTTCAAGTTGTACTAGCTCCTCTTTGATATCATTACGTGTCACTCAGGGGTCACCGAAATAAGTTCATACCTATGAGATCTCGAGATCATGTTATCCGGGCCCTTAAATTGGACAACAAGCATTAGGCAAACATAGATAGTCATTCTCACAATATAATAATCATGACAACAATCACAAATAGATGGAAATATAGGAGGCATAACACATCTCACCAATCCCCTACTGGAAGGACATAGATGTTGCCTAGAGGGGGGGTGAATAGGCGGTTTAAAACTTTTACGAGATGGGCTTAACAAAGGCGGGATAAAACTAGCGTTTACTTTATCAAGCACAAAACCTATATATACTATGGTTCACCTATGTGCACCAACAACTTATGCTAAGCAAGACAAGCAACTATGTGATAGCAAGATATAGACTTCAAGCACGAAGGCTATTACAAAGTAAGGTGCATAAGTAAAAGCTCGGGTATAGAGATAACCGAGGCACGCGATGTTTTGAGTTCCTCCCAATGGAGTCGTCTCGTTTGGAGAGGGGTGGTTTCAAACCACCAGCATACAAAAGGCCTCCTTGTTCTCCTGTGAATATCACCCCAACGGGATCGATCCACACTTAACTAATCCACAAACCTGCAATACAACCAAACCGTCTAGGGTTTCAAGAACCCAAGAGTAAAAAGCTTCTCACCTTTCACCCAATCGAATCCTCACCGAGAACTCAATCCGATGCACCAAATGCAATGGCAAGAACACAAGAAGTGCTCAAGTCCTTCTCTCTCAAATTCCACCAAAGCTACAAGAAGGGTTTATGGATTACTTTTTGTGTTTAGGTTGGATAACTTTACATGTTATATATGGGTAACTTTATGTATACTTTGTGGGTAACTTTATTTACTTTTTGAAGTTTTTATCTTTTTTTGTGAATAACTTTAACATATTTTTGGTGGATTACTGATGGCTCTAAAATATAGCCATCTACGACCACATTTAAACTAGATATTATTCATATTTTTGATGAAATATCTCTCTAAACCCTGCCACTAATGCCTAATATTCAAAGGGGTATGCAATCCTTTCTTTCTATTTTTTTCCTGTGTAGATAATTATGTTTTATGATGGGAATCACTACATTAAATTCAAAGATACGAGATTTCCAACAACCAAAAGAAACCGAGAATTCGTGGGTTGGAGGCGGGCAGCTTTAACGACCAACTATCTGTTGGACTAAAATTCGGCCGTATAGTTGCCATCGATCTTTGCTAGGTCAAACAGAACAACTTTCATGAAGGGACCCCTATATAAAGAGGCCTCGGACAGCGAAGCGAGCTCATGAAACCATCAGCCACCCATAGATCTCTATCCAGCAATGACGAGGCATGGGAGAATAGACTTAGATCTAATCTCTCCACCACCATAGCCATATTCCACCACTTGTAATAGTAGATCTCTTCTTCGATTGGCGACATTATAGGACTATTCCTATCAATCTCATGATTTTCGCTACAATGTTTATGATCTTTGATCTCATCTCTATGTGTGAGTAATTCTCCTTGGGCTAAGGGCTTCGGCCTAGCCATGTAGCTTTTTGTGCATGTTATTTATCATTGATGGAATCATGTAGTAGTTTGTATGACATGATGATTATTGTATCCTCTCTTGCCTCAATCTAAGGACTTGTTAGGTACCCAAGACCGAGATTGAGCCAGGTATAGGGAGTATGAGTAATGACTAATCTGCGGGATGGGAACCCTAGTGATAAAAAGGGTAGTATGGCTGTATGTGAGGGATTTACTGTAGGGGTTCGCATATGAAAACAATAAAATTTTACCCTACGCCCCTGAACCCCTGATGCTGTCAGGACCTATCTATTAGTAATGTAATGTGGGAGGGTGATCGTCCATTTTGCATCACTATTCTATGTCTTAATTCACTATTATTCATTGATATATTTATTATTAGAGGTGATACTTATGTTATTTCATCTATTTTTGCATGGTTGATGACTTTTGAAGCATGGACGCTGCGGTCGATTACGATGGAAAAGGTGTTGTTTGGAGGCAAAATTCGTGAAGATCAGAAAATCCGGAAAATATCTGAAAATCCTATTTTTCTAGAAGACTAAGGATGCGGAAGGCGGAATGGAGATGGGCCACAGGCTCACACCACCTGGCCAGGCGGCCTAGGCGCGCCAGGTGGTGTGGCCACCTGGCCCCTCGACCTCTCCCCTCGTATATCATCCTTCCAAAACCCTAAGACTCGAGGGGCAACCACATAAAGATTCCTCCGCCTCTGCGGGGCAGAAAACACCGAGAGAGAAAGATCTCTCCGTGGCAGTTTACGTCGGGAATTCCTTCGGAGAGGAAGATCGTCGCCATCAATACCACCATCAAACTGGACTTCATCGGGATCATCATCATCACCACCATCATCACCATCAGCACCATCATCACCATCTCCATGTTGCTGTAACAATTGAGTTGAATCTTGCATAGTTCATAGGGGAAACTTTCCCGGTGTTGATTACTCTTTATAGTTAATGCTATTGAGTGAACCATTGAATTATTGTTTATGTTCAGATTGTTATACATCATTATTCCATCTCTGATCATGATCCATATGATGTCTTGCGAGTAGTTCTCTTTGTTCTTGAGGACATGGGAGAAGTCATGTTGTTAGTAGTGGAGTTGTGTTGAGAAAGATTCAATAGATTGTTATTTAAGTTGTGGTGTACTTCTTTTAGTGGTGTCATGTGAACGTCGACTACATGACACTTCACCTATATGGGCCTAGGGGAATGCGTTGTCTATTTGGCTACTAATCGTAGGGGTTGCCGGAGTGATAGAAACCTGAACCCCCGTTAGGAAACCATTGCACAAGGGATGTAAGGGTCTTAGAGTTTAAAGCTGTGGTTAGGTTTCTACCTTAATTACTCTCTTGTACTTACGGATGTTTGCAAGGGGTATAATCACAAGTATGTATTAGTCCTAGGAAGGTTGGTACATTAGCACAAGTTCACCCACACAACACTTAGCAAGCTAGAGAAGATTAATCAACTATATGAAGCGAAAGCACTTGACAGTCTTCCCATGTGTCCTCGAGAACGTTTGTCATCTTAAAGTAATACCCGGCTTGTCTTTTGCTGCATAAAGTTGGGCCACTTGCTGCATTTATTCCTCTGTCTTTTATTTACCGTATTTTGTTTACTTGCTATATCAAAAAAACCTAAAATCCGTTTGCTAAGTATTTGCGAGAATTCTGATCCATACCACTAGCTATACGCTCCTCGTTGGGTTCGACACTCTTACTTATCAAAAATACTATGATACACCCCTATACTTGTGGGTCATCAAGGGCTTTTGAACTTACCCTTGAAGACCGAAAGCGTTTCAACGCTCGAGAAGCGTGGTTGATGTAGACGAGCCAAAGCCGACCTCAAGGTCATGATGAAGTCCTTGCGCTCCTGCGGCTCCAACAACTTCTAGTGCCTCAAGTGTGACACCTCGCGGGGAGTAACATGCATCCGGTCCTAGCGATGACTCCCGCTTCCCCGGTCCAGCAGCAGTTGTGGAAGTAGAGCTCCTGGATCCGAATCCACGGTAGCGATGATACGTTGCAAACGTATCTATAATTTTTGATGTTCCATGCTTGTTTTATATCTACTTTCTTATTTTTTTTCCACATAGAGTATTTTTACACATTTTCTTGAACTAACGTATTAACAAGATGCCACTGTGCCAGTTGCCTATTTTCTGCTGTTTTTGGTTTTAGAAAAGCTAATAAGGAAATATTCTCGGAATTGGACCAAACAAAAGCCAAAGTTAATATTTCACGAAATGTCTGGTCAGGAGGGAGGCGAAGAGGGGTGCAGGCGGCCACACCCTAGGGTGGCGTGGCCGACCTAACCAGCGCCACAGGGTGTGGGCCCCCAGTACTCCAGACCTTGCCCTTTGCCTATATATTGCCTCGGGACAAAAACCCTAAGTAGATCAAAATTCTATGAAAGAGTATGTAGCATACCATCTCCATCCCTAGATAGGGAGGATCTGAAGCTCTTCAGCACCACCTGGGAGGAGATCACCACAGGGGCCTTCTTCATCACCATGCCTGCCTCCGGTGTGATGTGTGAGTAGTTCATCCCTGGACTATGGGTCCATGTAGTAGCTAGATGGTTGGTTCTTCTCCTTTGTGCTACCATGTCTAGATCTTGTGAGATCCGTTCATGATCAAGATCATCTAATTGTAATCTTACATGTTGTATTTGCGGGGATCAATGGATATTGAGATGCTATTTCAGATTGATTATTGATTCTATCATGTCTATGTTATTTGTGATCTTGCATGCTTTCCATTGTTAGTAGCTATCTTGGCGAGGAGATGCTAGCAACTCCAAGAGTATGTTATGCTCGATAGTTGGTTCATGCCTCTAGGAATCTGGGAAGTGGCGAAATCTCTAAGGTACTAGATGTGATGTTGCTACTAGGAGAAAACAACAATCCTTTGTTCATAGAACAATCGTATTGTTTACTTTACGATTTGCTTAATGCAATTATCGTGGCTTGTAATATCTTGGAGGGGTTGGATGATAAGCGAAGGTGGATTATTAATCATAGATGTAGTTGGATTACGGTCTATGTATAATGTTGTAATGCCCAATCAAATCTCATAGGAGTCAAGATGTTTAGTATATGCATGTATGCTTTCTCGGTGTTTGTCAATTGCCTCGCTGTAATTTTTTCACCCAACATGTCATCTATCTTAAGGAGAATCACCTCTAGTGAACTATGGACCCCGGTCCATTCTTTTACCATCAATCTACAAGATATTTACTGTTTTCTGTTTACTTTCTACAAGCAATTACTATCTTCCACACAATATGTTTAATCCTTTGTTTTCAGCAAAACCGGTGAGATTGACAACCTCACTGTAAGTTGGGGCAAAGTTCTGTGGTTGTGTTGTGCAGCATTCCAAGTTGGAAACAACACCTTGTAGGTGTTTCCTTGCTCCTACTGGTTCGATAACCTTGGTTTCATAGCGAGGAAAACTTCTTCTTGTGCTCATCATAGCTTCCTCTTGGGGTTCTAGCGAGATCAACGTGTTGGCCGATCATCAAGCTCTTTTCTAGCGGCGTTGTCGAGTCAAGGACATCTTCACAAGGGGAGTCCCTCATAACCAATCTCTTTACTTTGTTTTTTTTGTTTTGCTTAGTTTATTTCTTCTTTGTTTGCTTGTTTCTTTTATCAAAAACACACAAAAAATTAGTTGTACTATTTTGTTCTTTATATCAAAAACACAAAAAAATGACTACTCTTGAAAACAATAAGTTGTGTGATTTCACTAGCACCAACAACAATGATTTCATGTGCACACCTATTGCTCCACCTGTTCCTGAAGCTACTTTCTTTGAAATTAAACACCTTTACTCAATCTTGTTATGAGAGAACAATTTCACAGTATTGGTCTTTTGAAGATCTGCTGCTCATCTTAATAACTTTGTTGAACTTTGTGAGATGCAAAAACATAGGGATATAAATAGAGATATTATTAAGCTTAAATTGTTTCCTTTCGCTTTGAGAGGAAAAGCTAAAGAATGGTTGCAATCCCTAACTAGAAATAGTATTGATTCTTGGACTAAATGCAAAGATGCTTTCATTGGAAAATACTATCCTCCTGCTAAGATTATATCTATGAGAAGTGAAATAATGAAATTTAAACAATCTGATAATGGACATGTTGCTCAAGCTTGGGAAAGAATGAAATCTTTGGTAAAGAATTGTCCCACTCATGGGTGTGCTTGGATGATTATCCAAACCTTTTATGCAGGATTGAATTATTCTTCAAGAAATCTACTAGATTCTGCTGCTGGAGGTACCTTTATGACCATTACTTTGGGTGCTGCAACAAAGCTTCTAGATAATATGATGGTTAACTATTCTGAATGGTACAGTGAGAGAGCTCCACAAGGTAAGAAGGTAAATTCTATTGAAGAGACCTCGTCCTTGAGTGATAAAATTGATGTTATTATGTCTATGCTTGTTAATCGGAAAGCTCATATTGATCCAAATCATGTTCCCTTAGCCTCTTTGGTTGCTCAAGAAGAGCAAGTCGATGTGAACTTTATTAGAAACAATAATTTTAGCAACAATGCCTACAAGGATAATTTTGGTAATAATAATTATAGGCCATATCCTCCCAATAATGGTAATGTACGGAAATTCCTACAACAATAATAGAAATGCACCCTCTGAACTTGAAGTCATAGCAAAGATTTTATTAGTAAACAAACTGCCTTCAATAAAACTATTGAGGAAAAACTCTCTAATTCGAAAGAAATATAGCATCATTAATAAAGCACAATCTTCTTTGAATAAAGCAATGCTAAACCTGAAACCATTGAAAATCCCTTTGCTACTAATGCCATACAAGTTAAATTGATGAAAATGTTAGTACATTAGCTGAATTGCATGCTAAGTGGGAAAGAGATGATGAAATTTCTAGAAATATTAGTATTTATACTATCACTACCACTAATGTTGAAGCTAGTAAACCCAATGGAACCTTTTCTAATAATAATTCTAAAATTCTTTGAAATATGGGAAACAATAGCTCTACTACTTTAGATGATAATTATGATTTTGATCTTGATGGTTGTAATATCTCTGATAATTATGTTCCTACAAAGCTTGCTAAAAGTCCTAATGCTAGTTCTATGAATATGGCCTTTACAAAACACATTCTGATGCTCTCATAAAAATTAAAGAAGAAAAGATGAAACATAAGCTTCTATTCCTATGAAATTAGAAGATGGTTGGGAACCCATCATTAATATGAAAGTGAATGATTTTGATCTCAAAGCTTTATGTGATCTTGATAGTAGTATTTCTATTATGCCTAGAAAGATTTATGAAATGTGATTTGCCACCATTGGAAGATTGTTATTTAAATGTCACTTGATGATAATGTTAAAAAGAAACTCATGGGGAGTATTAATGATGTTCTTATTATGGTTAACAATGCCTATGTCCCCATTGATTTCTATGTTTTGGATGTTGAATGCAATGCTTCTTGTCCTATTACTTTGGGAAGACCGTTTCTTAGAACTGTTGGTGTCATTATTGATATGAAACAAGACACCATTAAATATCAATTTCCACTCAAGAAAGTTATAGAACACTTTTGTAAGAAGAGAGAGAAGATTCCTTTTGCCTCTTCTATTAAAACAAAATTTGCTCTTAATGCTTCTTCATTAGAATACTTGATTCTTTTCTTGCTTCTTACCTTAAGCTCAAAGCGTTAAAGAAAAGCACTTATTGGGAGATAACCCAAATTTCGTTAGGAATATTTTATTGAGTCTTGTAAGTTATTGCTTCAGTAATAACCTCTCGTTATCATTTTTGTGTGGTTTTTGTGCCAAGAGTAACCTCTAATGAGAGAGAAGTAATGCTTGGGAAAGTTGCTGCCCCGAAACAGATTTTTGTGCTTCTTGTAAAAATTTCGTGAAAAATCTCTGTCAGTTTTAGCTATAATTCTTTGTGCTTCTGCCCAGGTTGTTATCCAACTTTCATTAGTTCAACACTTTTCAATTTGAGCAACATAAGGTCTTGAAAAAATCGGTTTTACCTGCTGGTCTGTTTTGACAGATTTCTGCCATTATTTGCATTTGCCTCTTAATCTCTTTCTCTTTGAGTTCTCTTTGATCATTTGAACTTTTTAAAGGAAGTACTACAGTACATTTTGTTTTAATGGAAGTTTTATTTGTGTTGGAACTGAACCAAAAGACTTATTATCTTGAGTACACTAATGTTGCTAATGAAGATTGTGTGAATTTTTTGTATGAAGGAAATTTTAAAGTGTAGGGAAGAGTAATGTGATAAGATGAAGTATGGACAAAAGCCCAATCTTGGGGATGCCACCCGTGTCACCCAAGAAATATTCAAGTACAAGCGTCAAAGCTTGGAGATGCCAAGGCATCCTTCTTCATCAATAAAATTTGGGTTTCTTTCAAACACTTCATTTTATTGTTTCATGCACAATTGTGTTGTTCTTGGAGCGTCTTCGTTTTCATTTTTAGTTTTCATTTTCTTAGTTTGCTTGAATAAATTGGTTGGACCCCCTCATTCATACATAGTTTCAAATAGGTTGATTTGGATTGGAAAAGAGTAGGAAAGTTCATGCTTAAGTGGTATAAAAGGAGCTTGTTTCTGACTATTAGTTAGACTTTATCATGTCATGCTTGATATTGTTCTGGATTTATGCTTAGTAATTATTGTTGTAGCATTACATGTTATAAACAATTGAGATTGTAATGTGCCTTCAAAGAATCATGTGTTGTTTTAGCGTATAAAAGCATATTATTGGTATTCTCCTTTGATGCTTTATTTGGGTTGACTTGGCGCATGCTCACACCATGTTAAGACTATACCAAGTCACCATAGCCTCTATGATCATTTAGTTTTTGACTTGTAATATCACTTTATGCTTTAATTAATAATGTTTTGTCGCTTTGCATGATTATGGCCATTATTGCTCTCTTAGTTGGTCGCTCCCAGTCTTCTGCTAGCCTCCATACCAAGTATGGAGTTCCACTCATCAACTCAAAATAAAACTAAGTTATTCAAAGAGTCCAGCATACCTACCTATTACCATTTGCTATTCAAGTATATTCATGTTTTTATCTACCTTCGAATTAAACTTGTTATGTGAAAACTGATTAAAGCTCTCATGAACTTGATGGCACACTTTACTTTTCTTGCATAATAAACTTGAACCATTGTGCCCATCTATATTTGCGTATATGCTTGCGCTTTGTAAGTTGTGAATTAGCAGAACCATGCTATCATGGAACACTTTCAACATTGCACTTTATTTAGTTGATATCATGTTCTTTTGCTTATGGATCAATGATTGTGAAATGAAAGAGACTTGTAAGGCTCATGGAGTTAAATATATGTGTTAGACAAGCGCCTGGCGGCTGGTCTAATCTATGCCTAATCATGGTGGAAACCTGCAGTGTAACCATAGTGAGCAATCTATTAAGCATCCTCTATAAAAAAGAACCCTATTCAAATAGGAAGAAAAAAGAAAAAAGAAAAAGAGATACCTATGCAAATAGGAAATAAAAGGATGCTAGATGCTCATTATGCTTGCCTTGTCATTTTGATATGGGGATTCTTCCGTATCATCGGAAAGGGTACCCATTGGCAGTTCTCTATGATACACATGTACTTACAATGACAACTTACTTGTGACTAAACTTGAGTAGCATGAGGAACTATACCGTAAGTAAGGGGCATGAGATTTTCAGCTTATAACTTGAAGCATATCCTCGTATTTGTTCACTTTAACCTTAACCACCTAAAGATGCTTATGATAGGGGCAATGAGATGAAAGCTAATAAATGCCGTAATTTTTGGAAACTCTTTATGAGACTTGAATCCATGCTTCCTTCTATGAAGGCCTTTCTTTTACTTTTATGTTGAGTCTCCATATTCTATATTTATGCACCTATTGATAGAGCATAGTGGCCATTCTTAGTTTAATGTGCATTGTCCCAAGACCTGTTGATTGATTCATAACTTTGATATTGCTTGTTCTTAAAAAATTGTATCTATTCACTCTTATGAACTTTGAAGGTGTCCTATGCATTTATGTTTTGCTACACTATGAGGACAAGCTGAATACCATTCTCATTATGTTTTCTATATGTGAAACAAACAAACGTCTTGCAAAGCATTGTTATTCATGAATCTTTTATTTGTACCTTTTCATGTTACAACATAGTTGCTATGTCTTATTGTTAGAACTATATCTTTCATGCTATGGTAAGTACTATGATCCCAGCTATCAATGTTTTACAAATACTTTGATCAAGATTATGATGGTGCATGTCACCTCAAAATTATTCTTTTATCACTTACCTACTCGAGGGCCAGGTAGGAGTTAAACTGGGGATGTTGATACGTTGCAAACATATCTATAATTTTGATGTTCCATGCTTGTTTTATATCTACTTTCTTATGTTTGTCCACACTTTGGAGTATTTTTACACATTTTCTAGAACTAATCTATTAACAAGATGCCACGATGCGATTGCCTGTTTTTTTGCTTTTTGGTTTCAGAAAAGCTAGTAAGAAATATTCTCGGAATTGGATGGACAAAAGCCCAAGTCAATATTTCAGAAGGAATCCGAGTCCGGGGAGGAGGCGAAGAGGGAGCCAGGAGGCCACACCCTGGGGTGGCGCGGCCACCCTAAGCCTTGCCACCGGGGGTGTGGCCCCCCAACTCCACCGACCTTCCCTTCGCCTATATATTGCCTCTAGGACAAAACCCTAAGCACTAGATCAAAATTCCATGAAAGTGTCATGGTGGCGCCATCTCCATCCCTAGATGGGGAGGATCAGAATCTTCCGGCACCTATGGAGGTGAGATCACCACAGGCATTCTTCATCACCATGCACGCCTTGTGTGATGCGTGAGTAGTTCATCCACGGACTACGAGTCCATGTAGTAGATGGTTGGTTCTTCTCCTTTGTGCTACCATGTCTAGATCTTGTGAGTTCCGTTCATGATCAACATCATCTATTTGTAATCTTACATGTTGTGTTTGCGGGGATCCGATGGATATTGAGATGCTCTTTCAGATTGATTATTGATTCTATCATGTCTATGTTATGTGTGATCTTGCATGTTTCATTGTTAGTAGCTATCTTGGTACGAGTAGATGCTATTAACTCCAATTTTAGAGATATTTATGCTTTCGATAGTGGGTTCATGCCTCTAGGAGATGCAGGAAATGATAGATTTCTCCTAAGGTACTAGATGTGTTGTTGCTACTAGGAGAAAACAGCAATACTTTGTTCATAGAACAATCATTGATTACTTTTACACACTTGCAAATACAGATTACATTGCTTGCAAGCTTTAATGCTTTGGAGGGAGTTCGGGATGATAACACGAAGGTGGATTTTTTATTAGTCATAGGATGTAGTTGGATTACGATTTTCAGTGTATAATGTTGTAATGCCCAATCAAATCTCATAGAGTCAAGATGTTTTAGTATATGCATGTGGCACTTATGCTTCTAGGTGTACGTGAATTGCCCGCATTGTAATTTGTTCACCCGACATGTCATCTATCTTAAGGAGAATCACCTCTAGTGAACTATGGACCCGGTCCATTCTTTTTACCATCAATCTACAAAGCTATTTACTATTTTTGTTTACTTTCTGCGAAAGCAATTACTATCTTCCACTGTTAATACCGTTTAATCCTTTGTTTCCTATGCAAAACTGGTGAGATTGACTGACCTCTGCTTTATGCTGAAAGTTGGGGACAAAAGTTACGTGAAGTTTATGTTGTCGAGGATTCAGATGGAAACAACTTTTCTTGGAGGTGTTTCCTTGCTCCCTCTTGGTTCGATAACCTTGGTTTCATGGCGAGGGAAAACTTTTATTTGTGCTCATCATACCTTCCTCTTAGGGTTCCCCAACAAGATCGAAGCGTGTTGAGCCGATCATCACGTGACAACGCTCTGTGGTGAAAGATGTCTCGTAAAACTAGTAGTCCGAACTTGGGACCATGTTCACGGGAGAGGAGAGAATATCAATTAGAGAGGTCTCCCCAAAAGTGAGAAACCTTTTTATTGAATATTGGTTTGTGTCTTTTCTGGTCCAAATTAAATACCCCACTATATACTAGGGGGCCGGGAGGAGTACTACCTCGCTCAAAGTCTCAGGGGGTGAGACTAAAGGAGGGAGAGAGGCGGCCATGACTGACCCCTAGTGGAGCCCAGCGTGAGAGAGGCTTGTGACTGACCCGGCCACACCTCTCTCTCCTCTTGCCTTTCCCTCATGGGCCCTTACTCCCTCCCAAATTATTGGCCATTAAACGCCTTTTGACCTTTAATTGATTTCTATTTTATTAAATAGTTATGAATAAATGATTAAAATCAATGGCCCCAACATTCATTCACATTATTCAATCTCTTGTGGCTATGGAACACCTTCCATCTCCACTCCGAACATCCTAGCAGACTTATCGAAACCCTTCCGATTTTCTCTCTTCTCTTCTTTGAAACGATTCTAGATCCCGTAAACACTATCTAAGAATCATCAAGCCCTTAAGCATGATACCCATGGTTAGGGAACACTCAGACATGGTGGGACACTCTCGGACCAATTATCGACATAGGGACCTAGATGGCCATGTGACCTTGTGCATTCCACAGCGAGAATAACATTGTTTGAACGGAATGAGTCATCTTATTCCTTTTGTCTCTAGATACTTGCATTGCCGATGTCGATCAATGACATCACAATGTCATGTTCAATCTCATTAGAACAATGCTACTTGACTTCGTTCGATAAGTGATATCCCTATGATCAAATCACCTGTTGCGCGGCAATGGATACCTTTACTGGTATAAACTTAATGCAATGCGATGAATGAAATCCCCTCTTGACATATGTTATCTACTATTCCTCACGAATACCTGAACACATGCTTTATGATAATTTGTATTACCAAGTGACACGTTTCATGCTATCTCGCATTCTGGGAGATATTGATTGATATAGTCTCACAGTCTAAGGAATAGTCTAGGAGGTCTATTCTAATCATCATAAATTGAACTTCATTAACATGGCCGGGTCACAATGTTTAGAGTTGGGTGGTTTATCATCTCATTCCGCGAATGAGTTGATTCCATTCAAAGCGGCATAAATACTACGATCGGGAAACCTTGATCATGCTTGACCAATGAACTAGTGACTAGGTTTCACCAAGAACCACAGTTTGTTTATATATCTGCGATCGCATTGGCGTTTCCTTTCAATGATTATAGCATGATATAAACTTAATCGCAAAACATAAAATATGATAATAATCCTTATTATTATTTGTCTCTTGAGCATCATTTAGCAGTCTCCCTTGCACTAGAGTACAAATAAACTATTTGCATTGTTCTTGTGTTGGCTTTCCTTATATTCCGATTACAGACATGCCTTGCTCATGGAAGGTTGAGTCTTGGGCCTACTGCTGGTCCAAAATCCTTTCTGACCCACTAATGTCACCTTGATTGACATTAGTACTTTATCATCACTGATAACATCTTTGTGTATGCGTAAAATTAGCTATGGCGTGAGCAGGCAGTTCAGGAGCCTATAGTGACTTTAGATCAACCTCGATGGCTTTCTCATGAGCGCGTGTACGGGACACATCATTCGTTAAAAAGTGAACAACCCCGCCATAACATTATACATCACTGAGTGGTACCCTTATTTGTGTATAAATGTATCCCATCGAAATGCTGGTGCACCCTATACAACTTCGATGTTTTGTTCACCTAAGCCCTACTTGAGCTTTAGTGGAATTATTCACAGAATTTCCAACATATTCCTTATAACATAACTCTTTATGCTTTAAGATATACCATCCTTTATGGATCTTAAGGCTTATGTCTATAGTTACATGTTGTTCTTGTGGACAAACTTAACATTCTGTGATTCAAACTTATTCACTTTTCATTCCTTCTTGGATCATATATTATGTTAGAAAGTTGTCATCATTTTTCCAAAGATACCGACTTGTAATCTCATCATAGTGGATGATGATCGTCCTCTTCTTTCTTTCCAACCATCAATATTAGACTTAACTTTATTCCTAATTTGAGTTATCAAGGACCGAGTTCCTTAACCTTCTATTCGAAACTCTTCTTAATTCTTTAGGAATACTACATAATATTGTAATATACTTATTACAACTTCTACTCCTATAATCTTTATTTATTGGTACTTTTGCTTTTATTCTTAGCGATGCTTCATTATACACACTTAAGAATCGATTTCCTCTAGATCCCTCAAAATATGTTCCCAACATGTATGTAGGTATGATCCTACTCTTACTCAACCATGTTCCTACATATTTAATTTGAGACTTATATTGCTCCCACTCAAAATATGTCATTCACATATTGTTTGGAGAAGACTTTCTTAGCTCGCTCAATTTCGCCTGGAAATTGCATATCCACTCTATTTTGAGCGACTTTAAAATCCTTTGTTAAATATCAAACTAAGAGATTTACTATGAGACACTAGTGCTTTACGTTTTTAAATCCACTAGACTTTCAACACACTTGAATCAAATTCATTTTGAATTTTCCAATACATTATTCATGACAAATTATGCTTTTGTCATTCACCTCCCTTTTCCACTATGGTTTTGCAGTCATTTGGGAAAATCTAAGTAACCCTTTTTACTTGTTAAGATTCGGCAACAAATTTCTTTCTAATCTCAAGTGAATTTTGCTTTGGGATTTCTCATATCTTTAGCTTACCATTATTTCCTTAGCATTTCGTAGGTATGTCATATTATGGTAATCATGACAAATTATTCACAAATGTCTCCATACAATACATGGAGTATATTTTGAATACTACTTTGTGTAGTGAAAACACTTAGTATGGAAAACATAATGATCATTATCATTGATTCTTTCCTTTATGAAGAGTACCATTCAGGGACTTTCGTTGCTTCAGCATCTCTCGTTACTGAGCAAGAAACCATGCGTCAATCAGCGGATCCCAGCGCCGTCAACTATCTTCAAAAAGATTCATTATCGATAAATATCAATAAATATGAAACTTTCTCGAGAATGCACCAAAATACAAGCAATAATAGTTTTGGTTTCCTTTTGGTTCTAGCTATGGCTATCTTATCAATAATTTCCAATGAATACTCTACAAGGCTTTATTCTATTGTTTTGGTTATATCGAATAACCCCAAAACTTTTACGACGATCCATACAAGATATGGCGCTGATCACATAAATTCATATGGTTTACTAAATATTCTAATTGAGTGCTAACTATTTCTAACTAATGGTCTTTTACATCTATACTACAATGATTTCTTTGGCGCCATCTATTCACCCACTTCATATCAAATATCATATTGTGATGCTTTGCATTTTTTAAATTTCAAACGCATTGCATTCCACAATTTTGTTTATGCCAATCTTATAAAGTGGAATTTCATTACTATTGATCAAATCGTAGTAATTAGATTCTCTTTTATAAATATACCCTTAATTGATGAAATACTTTGATAATATCAAATAGTTTCATACTCATGTTTCCTTTGGTAAACTTCTTTACAAAATTAAAACAATCATATAATGATAATTACCATTTTGTTAAACTACAATACATCGAATATGTATTCTCTTTTAACAATTCATCAAACACTTTGTATTCAAGCAATACCACGATGTTCAAGTTATTTTTCGAACTTAGGCATGATTCATATGTGACAAGAGTACAAGTGTCTTTCACATATCATCAATATAACTTTGAATTTAAACAATGGTTTTCATTCAGTAATGAACATATCATTAAGTTGGGTAATTTCAAGGCATTTCAATATTTTACAAATGCTCATGTATTATCAATTAATTTCAAAACTAGGATAGTTCACACATAATCGAACAAGATATGAACATGAATAGAAATCATTCATAAAAGTGGAACAACTATTTGTTACAAAACTCATATGAATAACCGTCTCACAAAGTGTGAGACACACTAAAGAAGTTCACAATCTTTTGATTACAATAACTATCCAAAAACATAAACTAAGTGATAAATGTCGAGGGAGAGTGTCGTTGGCCATCATCAAGGTCACACCCGATGATCACGATCTTCCTCTCCAGCAAGCACATCCCATGCAGAAGGACCTATTTTCAGCAAATCAGAACAAGTATCAAATATACTTAACACTGCAACATGTGTTTGCAAGATTATAACATTTATAAAATTGTATATCAAATATATACCTTTGTCATTGATGACCTCGGCGACAATGGGTTCAACCATCACATTCACGAGATGGCCACAAAAGCGATGCAAGAAATGATATCACATACCGAAGGATCGACCAATCCAGAGAAGAGCGTAGCACCCAAACATACCAAGACAGTGAAAGCAAGGAAGAGCAGGAACTAAGCGGATGCAATCTTGACATGTGCTTGGTAGCTTGGTGGCGGCGACCACGACGCCATTTGTAAAAGAGCTCGTCATCCAAGATCGTCAAAAGTACGATGGTCTCCAAGAGCCGAAGCTTGGTGGCGATTATCCGCCATGCGCTCCAAGTGGTCTCAGCGAAGAGTTCTCCTCCATCTTAATGGAGAGCAAATCTCCCATCAGCTCATGCTCCCATATGTGCTTGTTCCATGAAAGGCAGCTCAAAGCTCTTGCAATGCAAAGCTTACTATTGCACCTAACCGGTGCGATGCTTATGATTTGCTGCCCTATCTTTGGGTAAAAGGATTACGACCCATGAAGATTTTAGATCATAGCCCAAGGAAGCAACGACAAAGACTTTGATTGTATTAGGAAAGAATCTCTAAACAATGTGTTGGTATTGTAATCATGCGTATCTAAAACCTATCCGCATATGGCCATCGGCGGGAGTTTATTGAAGAACTAGGACGAACCAAGCCAAAAATAGCGTGATTACTCAATATTCAGGCGACTTTGACTCCATTGTTTCCAATCGTTGGGCTGATGGATAAGACGCGATACACAACAAAAGAGCCGATTCACCCGAAGAAGATAGGGACAGCGCAACAATGATCGGTCCTTCACCATGGACATTGCCGAGGTTACCTCTGTACAATACACCAAGTTATGTTGCAGCCGGTTTCTTTGTAGGGGACAACCGACGACAAGTAGCGATTACAAGAACCATGGATTCGGTGGACCGCTCTCCACCAAGAACCAACCCACATGTACAACGTCGGTGGAGGCCGGTCGCATCAATGATACCACCCGACGAATCAAGACCCACCTTTGTCGGCCGGGACAAATGTGGCGGATCCGATCTAATCATCGGAAGTTTCCACTTCCAAGTAGAAGACCATAAGAATCGCACCTTTCAGCTTTGATCACATTAGAACCGTCGGTGGAAAAAACAAGGACCCTGCAATATGCACTACTCGTTGACTCGGCGAGGGAAAAGGCACAAGCAAATCGAGATGGATATGGGGACCTTGATGGTCTTTACAATCTCTCTCTTTGGATCAGATCCACAGCTAACCCCACCACGTGAAACAAGCCCGGCAAATTCGGAACCTGGAGAAAGCAGTGAAAGCATCGACTTCGGAATTTAGATGGAGGAAATCTACCCAAAACAAAAGCGCAATGCAAGGACAACCGGAAGACAAGCGAGGCTACGCTACCACACAGCGCTTTTCTTTGTCGGCGTGCCACCGCCACCAGGGCATCCGCGACAAGACAACAAACACAACACCAATATATCACTCAGCACCAAGTATGCATGATCGCCGGAGATGCCTCGACCACAAGACTCTAACGGTAACCCAATTTTTAATCCCGATGATATTCTTTCAAGCCACAATGCGGAAGTCACAACGAAGGAAGGAGGAAATGGGGAGACCCAACGATCAACCATGTAAACCGAGAAGAATAACAACATGGCATAACAAAGCCACCTCCTACACGACTATATCCATTGGTCGAACAAGAAATTACCTTCAGAGCTGATCATCCACTCTGGTCCCTCGACCGGGCGGACAACGCTAAACGAAGATCTATTAGAATATCAATATTTACTCCACCACAAAAAGAGACCTACTAAAGATGCAAAGGCAACTTGATGAAAGGAGTTTTCTTGGGTGCGAGCGACATCAACCTGATTCGCCCGAACTCTATGGGCTATGAACTGGTCCATAGCGAACCTAGTATTCTGAGACACAACTACCCGAGGATCAAGGAGCATAACAGAGGAGCATCACCAAGGAGAGGAACATCTAGGCTGTGGGATATCCCGAAGAGAGAGGCGGACTAATCTGAGATCTTGATCTATCATTCATGTCAATAGACCAGGCCGAAAACATGTAGTCTTGGTCAAAGAATAACTTTAGACACGAAAAGCTAGAGTTCGAAGTCATGGAGCTATCCCGATACCAGCGATCTAGGGCGACCAGCTTCGCTAGGTTCGTGGCGATTACCTCACTACATATGTCTGGTGCTAAAAATGCCAGCCAGCAGGGTCATAATAGTAAAAGGAAGCTTGATCGCTCGGACAGCTGCGATTGGGAATTCAGTGGTCGCACAAACATGAATCTTTGGGATGGAAGCGAACTTGGACAGCTGAAAATAGTTTGGCATGGTAGGCAAACATCGGAAGAGCAAGTGCACTGATCCTGCAAAAGCAACCTATGCGCCTCCAATATAGGTTCGCATAGGAAGACCCACCCGTCGAAAATACGAGAGTACCACATACATACCAACAAGCAATAAAGGCCAACGGCCACGATCACGCCCTAGCAATGTATTTCGCCACATCGGGTCCACTTTTGAATCGAATGAAGTAACGGCTGCACAAGCAAGTAGTCGGATAGCAAAATTAACAAAAAAATTCATCTGCTTCTAAGCAGCCGGTTGCTTTACCTAACGAGTTCGCAAGACTCCGGTACCAAAAGACTTTAAATTACCTGTCGACATCGGAAGGGCGAGGCACCGAAGATACAACATCCGGTCTAGTGTCGGATGATGCGCATGTACAACAGGCCTTGAGCTTGGCACCCGCCACAAGTTGAAGAACCATCAAATTACTTGCAATCAAATCTGCCAAGGTATGAGGCTGAGGTCTCGAGGAAACATGGAATTGTAAACAATGGCCAGGATCTGCGGCAGACTCGACAAACTGCGTTAAGGCAACTACCCAAAGATTTTATCATCTGTTGGTATAATCTTGAGGACTAATTTTTCTGGAATTTCTAGTCCACATTCAAGTGTCCAGAGTCTTTGGAGCTATTGTGGGCATGCAAGCATAAGCAAGGAGAATCAATACAGGCTTTTGTCGAACATTGGAACATCATAAAAAATTGGTGAAGCCATATCGATGAAAGAGCAATCGGCGCCTTCAATGATGGACTTAAGCAACACCACAGTATAAGCACGACGATGATGAAAATTTAGGTGATGGACATAGATTCGGTTGCACAGACGTTGGGTTTCCTCCTCTCGCATAATCGAATGCCAAGATGATGAACCAACGATGGACTTACACAACAGCTTCTCACTTGCCAAATTTCCAAGCGGATACGTGGTATCAATCTTTTCAGCGTACAACGGCGGATCTATCATTACACACAATGGCGGTATTGTAGCCCACCACAGATGAGGGTGTGGAACTACAAAACAAAGCCTCTGAAGCAGTTTCTCCAAAGACAAAGTAGCACTAGCGTAAGGAGCACTAGCTAGAGGAGCAATCGAAGAAGGCGCCCGTCGCGAAGGGTAGCCAGCTTCTCCGAGCTGAGCCAGCCCAAAAGCAGTGAGAATACTTTCTCGGCCCTCTTAAATCAAATCACCTCCTAAAGGACTAGAACATTCTTAAAAATGCAAGAGCTACGTATGGCTTCAGGTCAACTGCTTGGCCATTGGGGTGACTGGGATGGGACATCAAGGCAGACGAATATCCCAGGTCAAAAGGAGCAATATCAATGATCCGAAGGGACCGCCATCCAACAAAACACGAAGTTGATCACTAGGCAAGTAATTTTTCTCCTAGTTGATCTTCTCGTAAATGCGCCATCGTAGTAGAAGCACAAATCGGGGTTCAACATGAGCAAGTGAGGTTTCAGCACCACTCTTATTGCGTCAAGCTATAACCTTCCACGGGATAGTTAGGAAAAGCCGAAATTCCATTGGGCAAAGTCCATCTCGATACCTTTTTCCTTTGTGCGGGCCGAGTTACAGCGTCGATTCGCAATAAAAACAAAATATCATACAAGACAAAAAAACTTACGGGTCGTGGAATCATTAAGGATGACGAATCACTACATGAAGGGCACACCCACAAAAAGGGGCCTCTAGGCGCTCGAAGGTTTTCATCTCAACGACGGCTTGCTTGGCCACTTCTTCGACATCGATTTCGCCTTCTTCCAGCATGACGAAGAACCCCAAGAATAGACGAAGTTCCTAAAGAAAATCTTCATTTATCGCACTTTATATTCTCCTCAACAGCCGAAGTTTGACCTCCAGATCATTGTACGCTGCATCGCCTCATTTATGCTTATCAATGAATAAAGAAAGTATTTCACAAGATACAAACTTCTATGACACACGAAAGTTATGCAAGCGAACATTAGTTCGTTGGGTCCTCAACAAGAGAATACAACATACAATCAAAATCTCATATAAAACATCGACCTTTTGACAAGTACAAGAGAGACCTATACATTATTTCTTCTACAAAGAGATCCGAAGATGAGCAGGACATACCTTCTGTTTTTGGCTTCATCTTCGCACAATCCTAATGGTGGGTCTACAAGCGCGTAATGAGGGCCCTATAAATAAGACCATCTCGCGCATCAAAGGCTGAAGAAGAACTTCATGTAATGATAAATCCTTTCACCTTGTCGAAACTTATCCATAGCAACAGGATTTTCGGATATCGCCACACCTTTACCGGATTTCTTCCTTTTTGCAGCGGGCGGCCTTGGCGAAGTGTCAACGTCTTTATGGAGTAGGTGGTCTATTTCTTTGCGAGCGAACAGATGTCTGAAGAGGAGACGCGGGAGGATCTTCGGTCTAAAATCTGTTTCAAAACTTGAGGCGGACACAAGAGCTTGCGAAAACTATCAATAGCAGAACTATCCGTAAAAATCGGGAGAAAATATTGATTTCCAGCAAAGAGCAACCAAAGAAAGAGGAAGAAGAAGTAAAGAAGCGTCAAACACTTACGAAGATACATCCTGCGCAAAGTGGAATCCAAGAAAAAAGCTTCACGGTTGAGGGCCTGGCGTGTCTTAGATTGGGAAACATCCACCATTGGTGAACAACCCGAAATTTTCCTTCAAGTTTTTCACATGTTTCATCTGGTAGGGAGGGCGATCGATCTTGGAGCGACATCGAAGGGGAATTGCATCCAACAATTGTGCGGATCTGAAGGAGCCAAAGATTCATTCACAATCTAGCAAGACACGAATGAAATGTTCAGCATACAAAAACAAATTCATACGTATATTCAACGGTTGCATTCTTGTAAAAAGGAAGCAAAAGGCAAGCTGGATAAGTTAAAGGTTCATTACAATGACAAGGGGATACAATGATTCCTCATCCATGACAGTCCTAGTCACGGGGAGATCGTCGGATGCGGAAGGATGGACGAGGGCTCACAACTTCCGAGCAGGCTTGAAGCGGTTGGGCCAGCGAATCGCAAAAAATATGCGGGATCTGGAGACCCGTGAGCTTTGCCAACTTCGTGCATGATTTAATCACGATCAATATACTAGTGCCATGATCAAAGGGGCTAAACCGAAAGGCGGCCTTCAAAACAAGGGGCTAGGATCGGCACCTAAGACATTGACAAGGTCATTCAAGTTGTTCGGCACCTCCTTGGTTGGAAATATTTCGTGAAGGCTTTTGAAGGCACGGCGGAGCGGACAAGAAGGTTGCGCCCACGAACAATGTTGGCCTCAAGGTTCTAACAACATCGACAAAGGATCAATAAAACCACCGAGACTTCTAGCCTTGGATAGAGTCGGTGATCTTAAAAAGGAAAAGTTTGATTACTAAAGAAAATAAATGAAATAAAGTCATCCATAGGCCCGATGGGGATGAATCAGAAAGCACCCACAGTGGAAACAAGCTAGGCGTGAGCTGATACATCTGCGCCATAAACAAAGAAGACCACGAAGAAATTCGTGGACAGGAAGAGAAAGGCTTGGCCTCCTCCAAAGCTGGAAAAGAAAGGAGAGGAACATTACTCTCGGCCAGGGCTCGAGGATGGGGCAACCGTCTCCGGGGAAGCTTGCGGTACCCTCTGCCGGATGGCTAGAGTTCGCGCCTCACGGAGATCCTGCAGTGCACTTGGATGGAGCCCATCCGGCGGCCCTCCTCCGGTGGCCTTCCGGCGATGAAAGAGAAACATCCCGAATAACTCCGGATTCCTTGGCAGCTGCGTGAATAAATCATGAAAAAGTGGAGAAGAAAAATTCAAGCGGGAGGGCGACGTGATGCCTCGATCTTCACGCAGCGGAGAGGGGCATCACGGATTTTTATAAAGCGAGAGGCCATATCGTCAAAAACTTGCTGAATACGCTATCACATGTCATCATTACTGCCGCATGGCCCATCACAACAAAGGATATCGGAAAATTAAAAAGAAGCTATGGGTAGAAAAATTCTAAAGTATAGAGTGACTTACATCTTTCAAAAATCAAGACATAAAATCGTCATTCTTCGGCGTCACAGCAAAGACATTTAATCTTCTCCATAGAAGACACAAGCTTTTCTTCGGCTGATGGTGGAGGAGACACAATATTACATTTGTAGCCTCGGGATACTCCTATCGGGAGCACCTTGGTCATGCACACCATCATCACTTCAAGAGAAAAGAACAAAACAATTGGCAAAAATTACGAAGCTGGCGCCATAAACCCAAGTTTTCGAGCCTATGTATAACATAGCCTCGAGGGGCTACTCCTATCGAGCAGCACGCACGATAAAGAAGGGCGGATGAAAATTCTTCAACAGATACTCCTATCGGGAGCGATTAAAGTAAACACAAGGCCAAAAATTAAAAAAATCTCGGATCGCTTTTCGACCGACAAAAATCTGTTTGGAAGAAGTTGAGTCATCCGAGTCTTTGACCCTTTCTACAACAAGGCGCTTCCTCTTATCAGCATGCTCCGCGAAAATCTCCGGAGCAAGCCGATGGAAGAGATTGTGTCTTCAATGAAGAATCGAAGCGAAAAATCCATAAGGTAATACCCCGGGATTAGATTCGTGGCACGGTAATTGCACAAGAATGCGCTCTACCGTATAATATCCAGAGGAGGAAGTGAGGTCAAGTGATCAAAGTCCTACACAAGCGAAGACATGAAAAGCGCTCATTGTTAGAGTAAAATTCATCCACAAATACAAGGAAGGAAAGATGAATGCAAATGAAATTTACCTCGGGGGCGGTTTTTCTTGCCATAGGGCTCCACAACACAATTGGATGGAACCAGGATTTTCTTGGTAAGAGTAGTGAAGTTTGAACCCTCTTTTCATATACCTTGAGGGTAAGGTCTTTCGAAATCCTCATCGGGTCCTTTTTCTGGTATCGCCCACATGCTAGAAAGTCGCCTCAATGGCTCGAACTGAATTACGCGGTAGTAAATTACAATTCCAAAAACTCGAGACTCAACCCGAAACTACCGTTCGGGTAGAGTATCGGGGCTACTAGGGCTGGATTTCAACCATTTCTTGAAGGGCGTTGATCCTAGGAGTCAAGTTTGCGGCATGGTTTCTTAGATTGCCGAGGTTACCTTGCCACGAGATGTACCATTTCCGCATGAGGGTCAAGATTACCCACGACTGGCCACTGATCCACCGTGGTTGATCCTTGATTCCGCTGCTCTGGGGTCTCTAAGTCACTTTGGGCTGATCCATAAAAATAATCTACATCGGAATGGAAAATGGCGCCACCAATGTCATGGACAATGGTGTTAGTGGCGTTATAGTGGACATAAAATAAATGCTAATTGTCAACAGAAAGGTAGCATCGGCGAACCATTTTAACATGAAGGATAGAGTTCCGTGTTCGAGGCCGTATGCATGCATGCTAGCGAGTGTATTCCACATGAAACATGGCTTACACCCACCTTTGTATGAGGCGTGAGGTCTAAACCGTTCGATGCAAAATCGAACCGACGAACACATGGTGGTGACACGTGTTACAAGGATTCCATAAAGGAAAAATCTAAAGAAGTTATGGCGCGGAAACACGGATTCCGGCGCTAGGGTTTGTTGGCGCCGTAGACACCACGCATCTTGGTATCTTTGTGCACTATGTCAGCGTGGACTGTCTCATGAATGAACACATAAAAGTCGGTTGGGGGCCGCTTCATCAAGCATTACTGCGGTATACACCCATGTTCAAAACGTCCGTCAGACATGTCTTATGATCTTGTGTGTTACGCCCGTACTAACATTGCTATGCATGCAGAAATTCGCTCGCTATAAGAGATATGAACTGAAGAAATTAAATTTGGAGTCGAGTAAATTCCTCCAGAGAAGATTTGAGACTACAATTGAATAATTTTACCCTACACCCCGAACCCCGATGCTGCCCCGATTAGTAATGCAAGAATGGGAGGGGCTTTTTACGATACATATATCAAAACGAACTTACGCGAAGACCGAAAGTGTTGTCAGCGCTCAGGAGAGCATAAAAGTTCTTCAGCCGATGACTCCCCACTTCCTTGATCTAGCAGCGATTGCGGAGTAGACTCCTGCATCCGAATCCCATGACAAGGCCGGTGCTTGAATGCCATGTTCAAAACATGCAAAATACCCCACTATGTATAAGGGAGGGAGGTACTAATATCGATGATATGATGAAAAATCCGACGGCGTAGGGTACCGATAAAATAGAAACTGGAATTCAGTATTCGATAAGAGGAGGGGAGGGGGCCGCCCGGCCGGCCCCTGATGGGCCCCACGCAGCTTGGCCCAGCCACTGAATTCGAGCACAGGACTTGAATTTGATGTAGGACAACCTTGTTTTTGCCCAGGAGCAATTAACTGATTCCTGATCCGTCCGAAGCATCAGACTTGTTGTACCAAAATCCCTACAAAAATAAAAATTAAGGAACAAAAATAGAAGGAAAAAAGGAAAACCAATGATCGAGAAGGGACACGGATGGCCATGTGACCCCGTGCATTACATAGTACGATTACTCAATATTCAGCGACTTTGACTCCATTGTTTTCCGACATCCAAATCCCCGCATTCTCTTTTCACGAAACCCTAAGTCCTTCACCATGGACGTTGTTTGAGCAGGACGATCGTGTCTTAATCCCATAGCACATCATAACTGATATGAAGGAGGACATCTCACACGGTAATAGTGGGTTGTGATATCCCCGTGATCAAATCACCGCTGCGCAGCTATTGGAAATCCATCTCGTTGAGTATATAGTTGATCATGTCATTCTCACCAAGGAGAACATGGAGGCAACCCACATAGAGAAGTTTGATCCGTCTAGCAGCTTCTCTCCATCTAACCGATGTTTTGCTGACTCTGGTGGCCCAGAGCCCTATACATTTATAATTACAAAAGGAATTTAGACTAAGTTTATAATTAAATGAGTTAATATAATAACTCCACTCAGAAACACCTATCCCCTGAAGGGTTCTAGTGATAACACGACCCCTTTTCCTCACATCTCCCCCGATCTTCACGGCCATCAATGTGGGTTCTAGGGTGGAAGCTAAACGTCGGTCACATCATTCATGCGGCTCGTGCTCGATCGTTCGACCAATCGAAGGTATCGACCCTTTTCGGTGATGTTCTTAGGGAAGCAATAGGTACCTGGTGAGGTTAGTGCTCGCAAACTCAACCTTTTAACAACTGAGTTGTCAATTCAGTGCACTGAAACAATCTTGCTCACAAAGGTTTATCGATGTAGCAGTTTTGTACGTAGATATGTCTAACACCCGATCATCATGGCATGCCTCATACTAAAGAACTTTCTTGGTGGTGCACACTAAGGGGGAACACAATCATTGATAATTTTAACATGGATCATCTTATTAGGCTATCGTTCAGTATCTAATACTAGCACACAATAATATATACAAACAATAGAATTGAATGTAAATGCGATGTGATATGGTCCTTCACGTCGTGATCTCCATCCAGCGTTAGTAAAGTAACAGCAGTAGTAAAGCAAAGACAACGGCGTGGTAGTCCTTCACCTCCGTGACTATCTACTATTTTGTAACATAAGGTAATCACTTTACCTTTGCCACAACCATATCACAAAGCAACTCCAGAAACAAAGTTAGACACCTCTACTTTATCTTTGCATGTCTTACGTGGCTGAATGGGCTTTAGCACAAGAACCATTCTTACCTCTGAACTTTCACCACAAAGTTGATCAAGTAGGTGTCTATACTATACCCCCCTCCATTGAAAATGTCATACCAACTAATGCGAGAGAGACACCCCGAAGACACTTTATACGGTACAAGCCGCATCTTTTTTGTCCTGCCAGCCCGTTTGCGGGGCTTCTAGGAAGTACACATGGGAGGATAACAACTAAAGATAAACTCTCACATGCTACTTTCCCTTCCGGTTATCCCGATTCCTGTCACTTGGGGCCATAGAGATCTAGCTCGATACCACTATAGGGGTTCGCGTGAAAACAATAAATAGCCTACAGCAGGGATTACTCACCGGGACCTATCTAATGGAGGCGGCTCTGGGGGCACTTACGTCCGTGAGTCGGAATAGAGACTTTCTGTCCCCGAATCTCCCCTTCGTGGCGGCGAGCGGAACTTTTCGAGGGGTGCACAGGGGCCACCACACCATGCCTGGCGTGGCGAGCCCAGCCAGCGCCTAGGGGTGGGGTGGCCAGCCCCAGCTCTCCTTAAATCTCTCTGCGGCTCCACAGAGTCTTACGGAGGTTGATGTAGCGAGCAGCCGACCTCAAGGTCGTGATGAAGTCCTTTGCTCCTGGCTCCAACGACTCCTAGTTCCTCAAGTGTGACACCTCGTGGGAGTTACATGCATACGGTGCATGGCGTCCAATTCCGAGAATATTCATTTTTCGACTTTCCGAACCAAAAACAGCAGAAAAGCAGGCTGTCTTTGTGTCTCTGTGAAGATGTATCTCGTTCGCGCAGTCCGAACTTGGGACCATGGTCACGGGACAGAGAGAGAGAGAGAGAGAATATCAATTGGAACTCTCCCCAAAAGTGAGGAAACCTTTTATTGAATATTGGTTGTGTCTTTTCTAGTAATGTATCAGCATCTAAGCTTAACTCCTGCTCGTCCTCGGCCTCCCTCAAAGTCTCGGTGGGACTAAAGGAGGTAAGTACATGTGTATCATTAAGAACACATAACGGGTACCCCTTGCACATGATCAGGAGCTTTCCCTTGCCTCCTCTCTCATCTTGCCTTTCCCTCATGGGCCCTTCTCCCTCCGGAATTAGCCTATTAAGCCTTTTTACCTTTAATTGATTTCTCTTTTATTAAATAATTATGAATAAATGATTAAATCAATATTTAACATTCATTCACACATTATTCAATCTCCGTGGCTATGGAACACCTTCCATCTCCACTCCGGACATCCTCCAGACTTACTGAAACCCTTCCGGTTTTCTCTCTTCTCTTCTTTAGTGATTCTATCGATCCTCACTCTATAAGCATCATCAAGCCCTTAAGCGTGATACCCCATGGTTCGGGAACACTCCATACATGGTTGGGACACTCTGGACATGGCTTAGGCTAGCGGCCCAGCGTTTTCTCCACGAAGATCTTTCCCAAGCTTTGACGCCACTTCTTGGATTTCCTTTTGTCTCTCGATACTTGCATTGCCCAATATCGATCAATGACATCATAATCGTGTTCAATATCGTTACTAAACAATGCTACTTGACTCATTTCGACAAAACTGATAACAGCTCCTGCGATTTAAGAATATAACTTCTCCGAGTGGGCCCTCGAGTATCTTTCCATCACGTGGATGGACAAATCCCGCTCTTGACATATATTACCTCTACTATTCCTCTGAATAGCTGAACACACCTTTATGATCACTGTATTACCACGTGAAGTTTGATGCTATCTAAGCATTCTCGGGAGACAGTGATTGATATAGTCTCATAGTCTAAGGAGTAGTCTACGAGATCTATTCTAATCATCATAACTTGAACTTCGTGACATGATCGGGTCATGATGTTTAGGTTGGGTATTGATTAATCATCACATTCTCAGAATGAGTTGACTCCATTTCCAACTGGAATAAATGCCACATGATCAGGAAACCTTGATCATCATTGGCCAATTAACCAATGACTAGAGTTTTACCGAGAACCCCACAGTTGTTTATATATCACACGTGTATTGACGTTTCATTTCAATACAGTTATAGCATTATATAAAACTTAATCATAAACTTTATGAGATATAATAATAATCCTTATTATTATTTGTCTCTAGGGCATATTTCCAACATTTACTTGGGATTGATGGTGACATCACTATGAATATTATTAGTTCTCTTTCTTCTATGGATGAGACTACTAGGTTATTGCTATAAGAGGTTGCGGAGGCAATAGCAATTAAGGATGCATTGCCTACATATAATTTATCTTGCTCTAACAATTATATGCATACTTTATTTCTATCTTTATTCCCATCGCATAGGAATCGTGTATGCAAATAAATTACATGAGGAACAAAGCGGCGAGGCATAGGAACTCTCCATCATCGACAACAACAAAAATACGCAAACTCTTGGTCTGGTAAAACACAAAAGGAATTCTAAAACTCTTGAAGGTCCATTAAAGTAACTTCACTATGCTTCCGCTTCCTGAGGATTCGATAAACCTAGGTCTACTAGGGAAAAAGAGCTAAACTACATCCGTAATCCGGGCTATGCTCCCGGCAGCGGCACGGAAAATAGTCAGGAACCTTGCTAGTTTTAATTCTTGTTTTTAATTTTTAGTTTGCTTTCAGTCTTTATTTGAAAAACCAAAAAAATAGTTAGTCTTTAAATTCTTGTTTTTACTATTATAAATCTTTGTTTAATAAATCCCAAAAACATAGGAAATATGCCCGAAAAGAAGCTTGGGGAATTTGCCACTCCCAATAATGATTATTTGCGTACTCCTATTACTCAGCCAGCAATTGCTACTGATGACTATGAAATTAAGCCCTATTATTTAACTTTGGTTCAACAGAATCAATTTGGAGGCTCTGCTATTGAGGACTGATGACCCACAAGTATAGGGGGTGTATCGCATATTTTGAGGGAAGTGAAACCCAATTTATTGATTCGACACAAGGGAGCCAAATAATATTTATCAGCCCAGCTGCACACTGAAACAATCTTGCTCACAGCAGTGATTTATCAAGAGTATGTTTGTAGTAAGTAGGAAGAATAGTAAAGTAACAGGTAGTAAAGCAAAATAGTAACAAAAGCGATAAATAGTGGGATTCGAAGGTAGGCATATGGATGGACGGGCGTTGCATGGACAAGACAATCCACATAGCATTCAGAACATAGGGCAATTGCAGATAAATAAGATAAAGCATCCAAGTACCTAATCAATTCTAGGCATGTGTTCCATATATAGTCATACGTGCTCGCAATGAGAACTTGCACAATAACAAAAGCGGTGCAAGTGGGATTCGAAAAGTGGTAGGCATATGGATGGATGGAGCGTTGCATGGAGAACTACGGCAATTAAGGTGCTCCTTTTAATAGAGCACCAGCAAAGCATTAACACTCTATGAACACATGTGATCCTCACATCAAAGCCTATATAGTCATACGTGCTCATAATGAGAACTGTTCCAGGACAACGTGTGTATACAACTTGCAGATAAGACCAAGAACAATACTATCATAGTGAATAAATAACAAGTTCATATCTGAAATCATGGCACTCGGGCCCTAGTGACAAGCATTAAGCACAACAAGTTGCAACAAAGTCATAAATCACTAATAAAAGATACTAGGCACCATGCCCTAATAATCTGATGCCATTACATGAACGATCTCATCCAATCCCTACCATCCCCGTCCTGCCAGCCCGTTTGCGGTGGGGCCTCTAGGAACTACGGCAATTAAGGTCATAGATGGAGGAAACATGGATGGTCGATGGAGATGATGATGGAGATCGCATCAAAGCCTTTCCTTCCGATTATCCCGATTTCTCACTTGGCCATAGGTTCCGGACAACGGCGATGTATACAACTTGCAGATAAGACCAAGAACAATACTACATGGAAAACGTGAACCCCGAATTTTTTAGGTCAAGGCTTCTTATAGGCGAAGAGGGAGACCTAATGAATCAATAACAAGTTCAGATCTGAAATCATGGCACTTTCGGGCCCTAGTGACAAAAAATAGGCACTTTGGCTTTTGTCCCTAACAATCGATGCCATTACATGAACGATCTCATCCAATCCCTACCATCCCCATAGCCTACAGCGGGGATTACTCACTGTTAATAGGTTAGTCCAAGAAATCATATGAAAAGTACTCCAAAGTGTGGACAAAACACAAGAAAGTAGATAAAACCAAGCATGGAGCATCAAAATTATAGATACATTTGCGATCGATGGAGGCGGCTCTGGGGCACTTCCCGTCCGGCAGTCTTTGGATAGGTAAGTGATAAAAAGAAAGAATAATTTTTAAGGTGACATGCACCATCAAAGGCTTGACCAAAGTATTTGTAAACATTCAAAGCTGGGATCATAGCACTTCAATCATAACATGAAAGACAAAGTTCTAGCAATAGGACAAAGAAACTATGATGTAACATGAAAAGGCACAAACAAAAGATTCATGAATAACAATGCTTTGCAAGACGTTTGTTTGTTTCACATAAAGAAAACATAGCATAATAGTATTCACCTTGTCCCTCAATAGAGTAGCAAATATAAATGCATAGGACACCTTCAAAGTTCATAAGAGTGACTAGATACAATAGTTTAAAACAAGCAATATCAAAGTATGCATCAATCAACTAGTCTTGGGACAATGCACATAGAACTAAGAATGGCCACTATGCTCTCAAAGTAGGTGCATAAAGAGAGAAGATGGAGACTCAATATAATGGTGGAAGAAAGGCCTTTTGTAAAAGGAAGTAGGGATTCAAGTCTCATAAAGAGCTTCCAAAAATTATGGTACTTATAGCTTTCAACTCTCATTGCCCCTATCATAAGCATCTTGAAGTGATTAAGGTTAAAGTGACACAACTAAGAGGATATGCTTGACAAGTTATAAACCGAAATATCATGCCCCTTACTTACGAAGACCGATCCTCATGCTACTCAACTTCAGTCACGAGTAAGCTCTTGTCATTCAAAGACTTTATGTCCCCGAATCTCCCCTTCGGTGGCGTGGCGGAAACTTTTCATGGAAAAACGTCAACCCCCAAGTTTTTAGGTTACATAATCAAAATGACAAGGCAAGAAGACAATGAGCATCTCAGATCTTTTTATTTGCTATTTGCATAGGTTTTATTAAAGATGCTTCATAGAGTGCTCATTATGGTGATGCTGCAAGTTTCCACCATGATTATGTCTTATAGGCGAAGAGGGAGGCGAGGGGGTGCCTAGGGCCACCACACCATGCCACAGGCGTGTCCAGGCCCCCAGCGCCTAGGGGTGGTGTGGCCAGCCCCTCTCCTCATATTTCTCATATTAACACACATACAAACTCCATGATCTTACAAGTTCCACTTTTATTTCACACCGTCGGGATCCATAAGCAAAAGAACATGATATCAGCGTACAAAGTACAAGTGCAATGTTGAAAGCGTTCCCCATGAAACATGGTTCTGCTAATTTCAACTTATAAAGCGCAAGCATATCATAACAAAGAAGGACCCAATGGTTCAAGTTTATTAGAGGCAAAAAAAAGTGTGCCATCAAGTTTGTGAGAGCTTTAATCACTAGTTTTCTCATAACAAGTGGAAGGTAAACAAAAGCATGAATATACTTGGAATAGCATAAGCTAGTAGGTAGGTATGGTAGACTCTTTGGAATAACTTGGTTTAGGGAGTTGGATGCATGAGTGGAACTCATACTTTGTTGTGGAGGCTAGCAAAAAGGGGCGACAAACTAAGAGAGCAATAATGGCCATAATCATGCAGAGCGACAAAACATCATTGATCAAAGCATAAAGTGATACTACAGGTTGAAAACTAAAGGATCATAAAGGCTATGGTGACTTTGGATAGTCATAACATGGTGTGAGCATGCGCCAAGTCAACCCAAATAAAGCATCAAAGGAGAATACCACTATACTATGCTTTAATATGCTAAAAAAACGCATGATTCATCCAAGGAACATTAAGCAATCTCAATTGTTTATAACAAGTCATGATAAAACAAAGAATACTAAGCATAAAGCCAAAACAATATCAAGCATGGCATGGCAAAGCATAGCCACAGTCAAAAACAAGCTCTTTTTACCACATAGGCATGAACTTTCCTACTCTTTTCCAAACCAAACCAAACTATTTGTAAACCAAATGTAAGAAAGAGGGGGTCCAACCAATTTATTCAGAAAACTAAGCAAACTAAGACCAAAACAAAAATGAAAAACAAGATGCTCCAAGAAAAACACAACTGTGCATGAAACAATAAAAATGAAGTGTTTGGAAGAAACCTGGGATTTTTATTGATGAAGAAGGGGATGCCTTGGGCATCCCCGTCCAATTCCGAGAATATTCATTTTCGACTTTCCTGGAACCAAAAACAGCAGAAAAGCAGATTTCTTGGGGTGACACGTGTGGCATCCCCAAGCTTGAGCTTTAGTCCATCCTTCATCTCATTACTCATTCCTTCCATACACCTGAAAGTTTTCCTTCATACAAAACGTCACACAATCTCATTAGCAACATTAGTGCACTTAAGATAAATAAGTCTCAAGGTTCAGTTCTAACACCAAATAAACTTCCATTAGAACACTAGCTACTGTAGCACTTCCCTCAAAAAGCTCAATTCCTCAAAAGAACTCAAGAAGGAACCAACAAGAAGCAAATGCAGAAAATGGCAGAAATCTGTCAAAACAGACCAGAAGGTAAAGACGAATTTTTTCGAAGACCTTATGTTGCTCAAATAAAAAAGTGTTGAACTAACTAAAGTTAGATAACAACCTGGGGCAGAAGCACCAAAATTTACAGCTCAATACGACATACAGAGATCTCTCAGGAATTTTTACGGTGAAGCACAAAAATCTGTTTCGGGACAGCAACTTTCCCAATCATTACTTCACTCTCATTAGAGGTTACTCTTGGCACAAAAAGCAAATAAAAAGGATAAGGAGCGATTATTACCGAAGTAATAACTTCCAAGACTCAACTAAAACTCTTGGGTTATCTCCCAACAAGTACTTTTCTTTAACGCCTTTAATTTAGGCAAAAGCAAAACTAAAAATCGATAAAATGGAAGTAAGCGGAGATAATCATGGTGGAAACATTGTTTTGTTCAATGAAATCCTTTTGTTAACAAGGTTGATAAGGTCTTGTTACCAAAAAAAATTCATATGATACAAAACTTTGTATTCCACTAATGATTATGTTACCTTAACCTTGATAGCAATGGTCCCAATCATAATAGTTTTAAATTTTTCTCTTGGTAGGGGACAATATATTTCTCCAACTTGAATGCCCTCAACATATTCAATTGTATTCAAACCATAAGTCCTTTCAATCTTCTTGGGGAAATAGACAGTGTGTTCCTTGTCATTAACATTGAAGGTCACCTTCCCTTGATTACTAAACATATTACCAAGCAAAGTAGCTAAGGTCTCCCAAGAATAATAGACATATTACCATCTTCAGGCATAATAGTTTGAGAGGATGCTCATAAGAAATATGAGTTGAAGTAAAGAGAGCATCAAGAAGCAAATTCAAAACAAATTTAAGTCTAACCCACTTCCTATGGATGCACTCTGTGATCTAGGTGCAAGCGTTTCAACAATCCGATAAAACAAGAGTAACTTCAAACTTTCAGCACATAGAGAGGTGTTTCAATACCATGAAAACTTCTACAACCATATTTTCCTCTCTCATAATAATTTTCAGTAGCCTCATGAATAAACTCAACAATATAACTATCACCTAAAGCATGCTCTTCATGATCTACAAGCACTAGAGCTTTATCATAAACATCTTCAAAAGAGACCTTGGGAACATAACATTCATCCTCCTTTAGTAAGCATGGAGGACAATCAAATAATGTAAGGGATAAATAGTTACTCTCATTAGAAGGTAGGCATGGGTAGCTAATCCATTCTTCCTCCTTTTGTTCATCACTCTCCTCCTCTTTTTCATCTAATGAGATTTCAGGTTCATCAATTTCTTCTTCCATAGGGTCCTGCAAGGCATTAGTCTCTTCCATTTGTGGAAAGCATCTATTAAAATATTCAAGGATATGGCTATTTTCATCCTTGTAATTATCAAAGCAAAATTTAAGTATACCATAAACCTCATACTTATAAGGTGAATCATCAATATTTTCAAGCAAACTAGCAAGTTCAAAAGCACCCTTCCAAGCAATAAATTCTTCAATTTGTTCCGCATCATAAAAGTCATAAATTCCTTTAGCATAGGAAGATAAGGTATCATTATCACTATACTCACATTGAAAAGGGAGGTGTTTATACCTCTTTCGACTCATCACAGCAATAAGTAACATTATAAGTAGAGCACGTTTCTAGCAATGGTATACAATCTATCAATTTGTTCTCATAAGTGTTTCCCTTTTTGTGACAAGCGGTGTTCCTTATAATAATATTTTTGATCTTCCGTGAACCCACCTTTCCAATAAGCTTTAGTTTCAAAGAAACCAACCATTGACAACAAGCATGACAAAGCAAGACAATAACAGACCAAAAAAAATAACAACTAGAGTAGGAACTACTTTTTTGTATTTTTGATAAAGAAACAAGCAAACAAGGAGAAAAATAAACTTAGCTTAAACAATAGTGAATCCAAGTGGACTTGATAAATAAAAGGTTTTCCTGCTCTAATTGACTTCGTTATTGTTGACATGCACTGAAGATGCTCGCTCCTATTTTGATGACCCACAAGTATAGGGGTGTATCATAGTATTTTCGAGGAAGTGAAACCCAATTTATTGATTTGACACAAGGGGAGCCAAAGAATATTTATCAGCCTTAACAACTGAGTTGTCAATTTTCAATTTCCTTTATGGGAGCCTTTTTGTTATGTTTGGAGTGGGTGTTCCACCATCCGGCCTAAGTGAGCAACATCAAGGTCAAGCTATTGACCAGACAATAGGTTTGGTAGTACTAAAAATCCTGTTATATACACAAGACAATCCACATAGCAATCGATAGGGCAATTGCAGATAAATAAGATAGAGCATCCAATACTAGACAATCCTAGGCATGTGTTCCATATAGTTCGGCCAGATAGAAATTTGGGCCTGCACAACATCTTTTTCTTTCAAAAGTACTGACTATTTAACGACCAACTATACGGCGGGAATACAAAATTCTGGCCGTATAGCTCCAGCCGTATAGATATCGATGCTTCCGTACAAAAAAAATTCTAGGTATAGCCGGTTTGATGAACAACTATACGGCAAGAACAAATTGTTCTAGTCGTATAGTTCCGATCGTATAGCTGCGCCGACAGGTGGAAACCCTAAAATTTGGACAGCCGGCCAACTATATGGCGGGAACACAATGTTCGGCCGTATAGTTCGTTGACCACAAAATCACACTGCACCTTTTAATCAGCAAATTAACACTCTATGAACACATGTGATCCTCAATTCTTTGGTGTGCTATGATGAGGAATATGTTATACTTATTATTGTTTCAAAGGAGCCAAACTCGTGCGTGCTTTCGTGCTGCCGCTTGCATTAAGCACAACAAGTTGCAACAAAGTCATAAAGCACTAATAAAAGATACTAGGCACCATGCCCTATATTGAACGAACTCGGTATTTCGATTCATAGATGGAGGAAACATGGATGGTCGATGGAGATGATGATGGATTAATGCCTTACGCGCATCCTTTCTTGGCTTAAATATCAACATCCTGCAATTCGCTATTTGTGAAGGCTTGGGCGCAAACCTTGTGCGTTACACGAGCACCAACTGCTCGAGTCTTCGGAAAAGTAGGCACTTTGGATTTTGTTCATATTGCTGGAGCTGGGTGTATCTACCCCTGCTCCTATGCCTAATGGTATTTTCTCTGCGGGTGGCTCTTGTTAATAGGTTAGAAATCATATGAAAAGTACTCCAAAGTGTGGACAAAACACAAGAAAGTATATAAAACCAAGCATGGAGCATTAAAAATTATAGATACATTTGCAATGTATCAAGGACGCAGGTATGCACTTGAATACTTTCACTAAAATATGTGATATGATGCGCATAAAATATGTTGACCCCGATGTGGTCAAATTGCGTTTATTTCTTTTCTCTCTTAGAGGAAGAGCAAAAGAATGGTTGCTAGCTTTGCCTAAAAATACTATTACATCATGGGTGGGATCTACTTCTTTATTTATGACTAACTATTTCCCACCAAAGACTATGCAACTAAGATCTAATATTAATGGTTTTAGACAGGAAGAGTGTGAGCCACTAGCGCTTGTATGGGAGAGGATGAAAGAATGCTTAAGAAACTGTCCTAGCCATGGGATGGAAGATTGGTTAATCCTCCATTTATTTTATAATGCTCTTAATCTAAGTCTATGCTTGATACTACAGCTGGAGGAACATTCATGGGTGTTTAGCGGTTTTTGTGAGCATGCCAAAGTTTGAGCTAGACAATATGCAAGACAACCATGCCTAATGGCATGTGGAAAGATCAAACATGAAGAAGGTTAACTCTGTTCCACCACAAGAAAATGAAGAACTCAATGCTAAGTTAGATGAGATCATATTAGCCGTAAAAGGTAAGGAACCCAGGTAAGAGCTATCCCTGAAATAATATTGAAGAAATAGAATTCATAGTTCATAATAATTATAACCCTCCTTGGAAGAAAAATTCTAATTCTAATTTTCAGAAACACTATTCTAATCATGCAGGTAACTCTAATAATAATATGGGAACTAGTAATGGTAGTCTCCAAGAAACACTTAAGTCTTTTATAGACTCACAAAATGAACAAAATAATATTCTTGTTAAATAACGAAGAACCATGATTCTATGCTTGGTAAATTATCTAACCAAGTTGTAAGTTTGAGGAATGATTTGCAGGCCCTCCAAGAAAGGACGAGGATTGTTGAGGCACATCTAGGTAAGATAGAGAGTTAAACTCTCATTCTAGCTAAATTTGTTGTAGGTAAAGAGCCCAATCCTGTTGAAGAACTCAAAATGATGAGGATCCAAAGAGAGGAGCTTGAAGAGCTTGATTATAGTAATGCCCCTTCATCAAGCTCCACCGTTGAATATCTCATAAAAAGGATCAACGTTAAGATTCCGGTAAGTGAAGGTAACGATGAAGACATGTATCAACACTTTGTTGATCGGTAGCGATAAAATGCGAGCTTGAAGAGGAACACAAGAAAATGAAAAATTACTGTTAAACTAGATGATATATTTGACCCTGATTAAGATTAAAATTGGGACAAATGAAATAACTCCGCTAGCCCTCTAACGATCTTCACAAAGAGTCTTTTTAACAAGTTAAATCTTGGCTCTTTTGAAATCACCGAACTAAAAATACATCTTGCAAATTCTACCTATAAACAAGCTATAGGAATTAAGGAGAACACTTTAGTTTACATTAATTGGCACTCTCGGTAGCTGTGTTCATGATGATACTAGGTCGTTTCTTAAGAACTATAAAGGCTTTAATTAATCTCCATGAAGCTCAAAGATACGAGATTTCCAACAACAAGAAACTAGGAGCCATGGGTCAAGGCGCGCTTTAACGACCAACTATCGACCAGAATAAAATTCCATTTCCCTAGGAAAAAAGCCAAACATGATGAGAAGGAGGCCATCACTTTGAAGGCCAACTACATATAGTTTCGGTCAGATAGTTGCCATCGACGCCGCTTAGGTCAAATGAAAGAGCGCTCCATGGGAGGCAACTCATGCGAAATAAAGGTTTGAGTTAAGTTTTAAGTCTTAGTTTAAGTTTATGTTTAATA
Organism: Avena insularis; assembly: GCA_023614405.1. NCBI lineage: Eukaryota > Viridiplantae > Streptophyta > Magnoliopsida > Poales > Poaceae > Avena > Avena insularis. Next base: position 254,011,583 of record CM042690.1, on the reverse strand, counting down.
AAGAGTGCTAGAAAACTCTAGTTGAGGAGAAGAAAAAGAGGCCTCGCAACGAAAACGATTAGCTACTATTGTTGGTCGATAATTTTAACTATCAACTTTCTGTCAAAAACAAGGTATTTTGCTAAGTTTCAGTATAGAAGCAATTCACGAAGAAACAGAATTTTTTGATAGGTACAGAGTTTAACGACCAACTATCTGACGAATAAAATTCGCCATCCCAAAAAGACGAAGAATGCGGAAGGGTAAGTGGAGATGGGCCACTGGGGCCCACACCACCTGGCGCTGAGCCACCCCAGTCAGGCCACTAATCGATAATTTTACCCTAAGACTCGGGAGCAACCACAGAAAGATTCCGCCGCTCTACGGGCGGAAAACACCGAGAGAGAAAGATCTCTCCGCAGACAGAATTCGGAAGGTACCTCGACTCAAAACTTCAATCTCTTTTTCTTCTACCTCCAAACTCTCTCAAAACCTCCACAAAAGATCTTCACGTCTACTCAATTTACGTTCAGTTTCCTTAGACTGCATTGATCTCGGTATCTTTCTCCTCAATCCTCGATTACTTTTGTAAATTCATTTTTATGATCTATTGTCATTGGCTGTCAATCTGGTGATACCTACTATGAACTAATTTCCATGATTCTCTTTGCCTAGACTATTATTTAGAGAGGATTCTTTAGTGTGCTATGATGAGAATACAACCTGCTTATTATTGTTGGATCGAAAAGTAATATTGTTTTTGTCTTCCTTTATTGTTTTTAGATGATGAATACAAGGAGCCAAACTCGATATGCGTTATTCTTCAAATCACACTTCCTTCTAAGCGCTTCTCAAAAAATTTGTCACTCAAGAAGCGCATGAGGGATCACGATGCAGGAATGAGCTCCAGCGCAATCTCTTCAACAAGATCAAGAGCCTTGGCGAAGTAGAAGAAATAAGTTGGGATTGCCCCATTATATTAAAACGAACTCGGTATTTACATTGACTTCAATTTAATTTACCCAATATAAGTACATTACGCAGAATTTTGTGTACAATGATGTGCCTGCTTATACGCACAGTTAACGCATTAGATTCCTAAGTTTGTTTACCAAAGCATGTTGTTAAACTATAGCGAGAGATAGGACACAAATTCTTTCGGAGCTTATGAGCGAACAAGCACACTTTTAACACTAGATATTTGGTATGCATGTTTTAATTTCCCAAACAATGATGTTAATGCCTTACAGCGCATCGCTTCTTTGGCTTAAATCCTTCCCACGAACAATATTATAATGGAATGAGTTTCACTATGAGAGTAAGCAAGGGAAGAATATTCAACATCACGCAATTAAGCTATTTGTTCTATGTTATTTGCTAACTTCTTTTATGCGAGGAGCAGTAATGAGATTCACAAGACTTCAATAAGGTTCATCATCTTGAAAAAGTCGCTTATGAGAGCTACTTAACATCCAAGCTGCTGACTTGTCACTCAACGAAGCAAACCTTGTGCGTTACAGAGCACCAATCCTCCCAAAGCCAAGGACCAAATCACGGGTGGGCGTCATCACCGTGCTTCATACTTCCCTAGGCATCGACCTAGGTGAGTTGCAACACCCATGCTAGGTGGCCGGCGATGTTGGTTTCTCTACTTTAAAGACAGCTTGTGGAATGCTCACTAGGAGGTGGTGTTTATTATCTTCATATTCTTTGGAGCTGGGTGTATCTACCACTGCTCCTGTACCTAATGGTATTTTTCTCTCTCCTATATAGGAGGGAGATGATTTGCTATATGACTTGCGGGTTGAAGAGCAACACTTTTGTAACACGGGGAGATTCGAGGATGAGGATGAGGGACAAGAAAAATGTAAGTTCCTTATCAAGAGGAGAAGCCATCAACCCGGTTCTACATACAAGATTTGAAGAACTTGGAAATTGTATGGAGGATGCGCATAGCCTCTCTCTGAAACCTCAGAGAATCCACTAGTAATTTATCAACTCAATTTGCAAGCTGGAGTTAAGACTTTTCCGCCACCCACAATGATTTGAAGGGGCTTTTACAAAGCCTAGAGCTTGGGGAAGTTTCCTCATGTATCTTTATTTGGCATTCATTTGCTTTTATTTATTTAGAAGTCGTGTTTTTTAATTGAGTTTATAGCTTTTCGTGTTGGTTTTCCCAACACTTTATTTTTTAGATTATCTCTATTTGCTTTTGAGATTTTCTAAGTAGAGCTTTAAGCCAATTTTCTTTTCTTTAAATTCCCTCTGCTTAAAAACAACAAAGATTACTCCATTTTCTTTTATTTTTCCCTCTTTCTTTCTTTCATCTCGAGGTTCTCATGTATTTGCGGGAGAGTGATCGACTTCGAGTTTCAAAAAGTACAAATAAAAAAGGAAGAGAAGTGGAACCAAACATGAGAGGTGTGCCTTATGACTCCCCACTTTTGAAGTTTGAGAAACCCATGCTAGTTAGTAGTAAATGGTGAGATATTATATTGGTGGAGTGAGTCTTTTTATTATCAGTAAGATTTTTTCGTTTGCATGGGTATTTGTTAGTTAGATGCGTTTGTTTCTAGCTCTTGTAATTAACCAAGTATTTACCTAAAATTGCTAAACAATTGTAATAAGAAAAGTCTCACAATTGAAGGCTTGGGTGTTGTAGTGTTTAGTCTTGAAGACTTATTTCTAGAGACACTCAACACCCTTTGAAAATCATTGATTGACTTAATGCTCTCTTTAAAAGTTTGTTGATTGAATTAATGTTTAGCTTCGGTTTTGCTTGAGCAGCAAAGTTTGACTTGTTAATCATAAGGAATGATATTTAGCGCTGCAGCGTGTCAAGAGCTTCATGGGATACCAACAACTCCAGCTAGCCTCTGAAACGATCTTCATGGAGGGGAAACTTTCTAGATTTGGTATGGAGTTGATTAAACACATGTATGACAATGCTATAGTGGAGGTAGATTCTGTGGCACTCTCTGTTAGGCTGTGTTCATGATGGAATCACTCCTCTTGGCTGTATGAGTAATCATTATGCAAAAGACAAAACCTTAGTGATGCCACGAGTGTCCATCATAGCTTCGATGAACTTAATCAATTTTTTTTTGGCATGCTCTCAATTGCTCAAGAACTGAAATTCTTGAAGGACAATGAATAGAAAAATAGTGCTTGAAAAGTCTTGATTTATCGAGTGCGGAGAATTTGAGATACTCTATTATATATGATTTTCATGACAACTCTCACACTCTCAATTTTACATGATTACTTTGTTGTTCCAAAAAGCCGAGCCTATGTATGTTGATTACATGACATGGAATCTGAGTTTACTCCTTTGAATCATCCATGTGAACATAATTTTTGCTGTCTTTGCAGGATGCATAAAACCCATATGATATGCTTGCCATTTACTCTATCTATCTTTGAAGTTTTCAGATTTATGAAGTGGAGGAAACATGAGACTATCCGTCAGAATTAAAGATCATCATCTCGTTATTTCATTTTAAATGTTGAGTTACTTTTGATTTTTGGTTTCTTGCTTGCGAAGAGGCGATCAAGTTTAAGCTTAGGGAGGTTGATGGCTCTGCAAATACTGTAGCCATCTCATCCACATTTTAAGCCTGGATATTATTCAACAACTTTTGATGAAATATCTCTCTAAACCCACCTTACTAATGCCCCTAATATTCAAAGGTATACAATCCTTTCTTTTCTATTTTTTTCACCAATACTGGAGTTAATGATGTTTATGATTAGAATGCCACTCCGGTAAAGTCAAAAGAATCGAGATTTCCAACAACGAGGAAGAAACTGGAGCCATGGGAGTCGAGGGCGGGGCCTTTAACGACCAACTATCACGACGAGAATAAAATTCCACGGCCATATAGTTTAATTTTGTACGTATAGTTACTTACCGTCAGGCGCCCGCTAGGTCAAAAAGAAAACTTTTCGTGAAGGACACTATGTAAAGGCCCCGGGCATGAAAAGCGATTAGCTCTGAAACCGTCAATCACCCCAGGATATCATACACATCCTGACTGGAGTAAATGGCAGGAATAGACTTAGATCTAATCTCTCCACCACCATAGCCATATTCACTACTTTACTAATAGTAGATCTTGATCGTCCATTTGCATCACTATTCTATATCATAATTCTTTATTATTCATTGATATATTTCATATTAAGAGATGATACTTATGTTATTTTCACTTACATTTTGCATGGTTGATGACTTTTGGAGCATGGGCCAGAATTCGCGATTAGGATACGATGGAAAATGTGTTTGTTTGGAGAGCCAAAATTCGTGAAAGTCAGAAAATCAGGAAAATACATGGAAATCCTATTTCCCAAAGGCGAAGAATGTTGAGGAAAGGGTAGTGGAGATGGGCCATGAGACCACACCACCCCCTTGAAGCTACTCAGGCTTATTGTGCCACTAGGTGGTGTGGCAGCCCTAGTCCCTCAGGCTCTCCACTCCTAAGCGTATATTATCTCCCGAAACCCTAAGACTCTGAAGCTGACCACGAGAAAGATTCATAGCCTCTACAGGCGGAAAACACCGAGAAGAGAAAGATCTCTCCTGCCAGACGAGAATTCTCTTGGGGAATTCCTTCCAGAAGAAGAGTCGTCGCCATCAACTTACCACCATCAAGATGGAATTCGCCGGGATCATCATCATCACCACCACCATCATCTCTGACACCATCATCACCACCTCATGCATTGTAACAATTGGGTTAGATCTTGCATAGTTCTTAGAAACTTTCGGTGTTGATTACTCCTTGTAGTTGATGCTATTAGGTAGAACCATTGAATTATCGTTTATGTTAAGATTGTTACATATCATTATATCATCTACGATCATGATCCATATGATGTCTTGTGAGTAGTTCGTTTTGTTCTTGAGGACATGGGAGAAGTCATGTTGTTAGTAATGGAATTGTGTTGAGAAAGATTCAATAGTTTGATATTTAAGTTGTGGTGTACTTCTTCTAGTGGTGTCATGTGAGCGTCGACTACATGACCACTTCACCTTTATGGGCCCTAGAGGAATGCATCACATGTATTTGGCTACTAATCGCTTAAAGACTGCGGGAATGTGGCGAAAACACAAGACCCCCCGTTAAAACCTTTGCTAAAGGATGTTCGAGGGTCTTAGAGTTTAAAGTTGTGGATTAAAGTTTATACCTTAGTTACTTTCTTGTACTTGCAGATGCTTGCAAGGGGTATAATCATGAGTATGTATTAGTCCTAGGAAAATTGATACATTACTTGCAGTTCACCCACACAACATAGCAAACTAAAGAAGATTAATCAACTATATGAAGCGAAAGCACTTGGCGATATTCCCATGTGTGTCCTCGAGCGTTTGGTCATCTTAAATGTAATACAACCGACTTGTCCTTTGCTAAAGAAAGGATTGGCCACTTGCTGCATTTATTCTTGTTGTCTTTTTATTTACAGTACTTTATTTACCAGCATTATCAAAAACCCTAAAAATCCATTTGCTAAGTATTCTGATTCCTGCTCCTAGCCACTTACGGCCTATACGCTCCTCATGGGTTCGACACTCTTACTTATAAAATACTGCGATACACCCCTATACTTGTGGGTCATCAAGACTATTTTTAAGTAGCCGTCTTGCGGATGAAGCGCTATTGGAGAGTGGGCCTAGTAAAAAGGAAACTTCTATTGTGAGTATTGTTTATTTCTATTAGTTGCTTTATTTTCATTATGGATAATTATTGAGTTTCTTATTCGGTACTACTACCACTGCTAAGGTAGTAGATGAACCACCACCTACGAGAATGATGCTTTTAAAATACCTACAAGAATTATTGATCGTGTTATGGATAACTATTATGTTGGAGATGGGCTGTCCATCTCGATGATCATTGCTCTTTATACCACGAATTATGCGGGTTGTTCAAGTGTGTAGGTGACCTAGCAGATCAAATTAAGAAGAAGTTATTCTCATTATCCTTTGAAAGGAAAGACTGGGAATGGTATAAGGCTGTTAAAAGATGGTCAAGCTCTTGAATGGGAGGAAATAGTACCTCTCTTTTATTCAAAGTTTTATCCTCCTAGTGAGATTCATAAAGATCGGAATCAAATATACAACTTTTGGCCTCTTGATGGAGAGAGTACAACCCAAGCTTGGGGAGATTAAAGTTACTAATGCTCAAATGTCCCATTCATGAGCTCCCTCACAATATTATTATCAATAACTTTTATGCAAGGCTTTCTCTTCATGATAAGGATTTATTGGATGCCACTTGTGCTGGATCATTTACACGCATGGAATAAGAAGCTAAATGGGATCTTCTAGATCGTATTCAAGACAATATTGAAGCATGGGAGAATGACAAAGGAAGAAAGTCGGGTATAAATTATGATTATGAATGCATTGTATCTTTTATAGGGCCAGTGACTTTCAAAATATTAAAAATGCTTATGGTCTAGACTCTCAAGCTATTGCAACTTATTTTAAGGCTTTTGCTTCCTATATTGAAGTTCCTAAAAAGAAGTGGAACAAGTATCATGAACCATATAAAGACATTGTTAATAGTGTTCCTACAAGAAATACTGAAGTTTATATTGCTAATCATGTTTTACCTGAACCTTATATTGAGAAAATGCCTTTCCCAGTTAAGATAAAGGAACATTCTATGATAGCTAGTATGGTTAATGAAAGTACAAATAAAGCTGTTGAACCTGATAAACAAATGGATGATGAACCTATAATAGCAAATGTGAAAGACTTTATCCCTAAAAATGTAGAAGAGGGACATACTATCCTTTGTAAGGATACCTCTAATATTGTTTCACAAAGTAGTGTGATGAGAGCTAGTGTCTCTGTGTTTTCTATTAGGATAAGTGATCATTGCGACAATGGTTCTTGTGATAGTTATATCATTAAGTTTATGCATGATACTGAAAGTTATTATGAGAGAGGGAAGACTGTTCTTATGCATCTCAATAATATCAAGTTCCCTCGTTTTATCTTTGAAAGTCTTTATGTTGCACTTGTTTTGCCTTCCTATGCTTATAGCCTCTGGTTTCAACAACTTGTTTGTTTACAAAATTTCCTTTCATAGGAAGTGGGTTAGACTTAAACATGTATATTTTTGCATTTTAATACTCTCTTTCACTTCAATTCATATTCTTATGTGAGCATCATTGAAATTATCATGCCCATCTTAATGGCTACAAAGAAGGAGCTTTTTGGGAGACAACCCAATTTATTTGTGCTTTCAGTTTGTTTTTGTTTATTTGAGTCTTGGAAGTTATTACTTGGTAATAACCTCTCCTTACCATTTTTGGTTTTGTGTCAAGATCAACCTCTAATGAGAGAACTAAGATTTGGGGAAGTTGCTGTCCCGAAACAGATTTTGTGCTTCACCGTAAAATTCGTGAGAGATCTCTGTATGTCGGATTGAGCTGTAATTTTTTGTGCTTCTTCCCCAGGTTATTAATTAACTTTCGTTAGTTTTGCACTTTTTTATTTGAGCAATAGAGGACTTTAGAAAAAATTGATTTTTACCTGCTGGTCTGTTTTGACAGATTTTGCCACTCTTGCATTTGCTTCTTAAGTCGATTTCCTTTTTGAATTATTTTTGGGTTTTCAGAAGGAGTTGCTACAGTATCTTATGTTTTGATAGATTTCAGTTGAAATTGGACTTAAAAGGTTTATTACCTCGCTTACACTAATGTTGCTAATGAGAATTGTGTGAAGTTTTGTGTGAAAGAAATTTCCAGTTATCGGAGAAAATGGTGTAATAGGATAGTGAAAGGTTTCATGACTCAAAGCAATATGAGTATGAAGATAAAGATATTGATGTTATTCAAGTGGTAACTCCAGAAAAATTATCAAAGACCAAATTGAGGAGACCTGCGAGTCCGTCTTGAATTGATATGATTACAGTAAGGAAAGTTCCACGAAAATTCTGTTCGGTTATATTTTGGAGTTTTATCCACAAGGAAGGAAACAAAGCGAAAGGATGGAAATGGAGCCGGGTGGATCACACCACCCCTGGCGTGGCCCCTAGTCACGCCCAGTGGTGTGGCCACCTCGAACTCTGTCTCAAACCTGTTTTCTCCCGATTACCTTCCTTTTGTTGTAAAACTTAATATATAATCCCGGATCCCGAGGTTAGTATATCATGTTCTCGTGTTTTCGTTTGATCTATTTCGACAGGTAGAGTCCAGTTTTGGAGCCACATCTCCTCTAGATCATCCAAGGAAGATTCCTCGTGGATATCATCAACCCATACATGCGAGTTGAAGATTCATCCCAAGGAGTTGTTGCTTGAAGATGGGGAGTTTCAGGATCTTTGTAGACCATGATGTCTTTTGTTGATGGGGAGCCCTTACCTTGGAAGTCGGACGATGACGGGAGGATACCACCACCACCGAAGGAGTAATTCATCATCAGGTTTTGGCATCCCCTTGGTTTGTTCCAAGCTTGGGGGAGTGCTGCGGTATCACATCACCATCTTCTATCTTTTTACCTTTTTGGTAGAGTCATATCATGATAGAGAAGTTATCATGTAGGATGGTTTGCATTATGGAAGTGTCCCCCCTCTTGTTAGATATATCGTATCCCTTGGTGTGAGGTTGCGTTATGGATTATTAATGAGAAGTTCTATCATTTACTCTTTTGCATATCTTATTTTAGTGTTCAATTCATGGTTATATGATTGATCTTGTTGTTAGTATTGGTATCACTTTGGGATCATTGAGTTAATTTAGTTGGTTTGGCAAACCTAGCTCGGTCAGTAGCAACACTATTTTGAGAGTTGAATGAAAAAGATAAAAGTACTCTCTAAAGAAATATAATTTCATCATCTTTCTTTCTTGATTTGCTCATAAGTTTAGTATTCTCTAGTTAAGATCTTTTGTGCTTCCAAGGAAGATTGCATGTTTGTTTTTATCTCTTGTATGTTTGTTTGTTTCCTTCAACTCTTGTGCTTGCTACCAGCCTTGCTAGCGAAACTTATCTTGAGAGGAATGCTTCTCGTGAATCCACTCCTTAAACCAAATCCTATGCCATTTGTGTCCACCATACCTACCTACTAGCATTATTGATATTCCAAGTAAATTCATGTCTTTATCTACCTTCCAAATTAAACTTGTTATGTGAAAATTAGTGATTAAATCTCTCACGAACTTGATGGCACACTTTTCTTTCCTGCATTTAATAAACTTAAACCATTGTGCCCATCTATATTATTATATGCTTGCGCTTTGTAAGTTGTAAATTAGAAAAACCATGTTGTCATAGGGAGCGCTTTCAACATTGCACGTACTTTGTACCTAGTTGATATCATGTTCTTTTGTCTATGGATGTAAATGTGATTGAAATGAAAGGGAGCTTGTAAGTCTATGGAGTTGTGTATGTGTGTTAGAGAAGCACAATTTGCGGTCTAATCCATGCTATCATTGTGGAAACCTGCAGCGTAACCATAATGAGCATCTATGAAGCATTCTTCTTATAAAAAAGAGATAGAGATTGAGAAAAAGAGAAAAAGAAAAAAAGGAGATGAGAAAAGAGGAAAGAGAGAAAAAAGCACCATATTCCATGGTAAATAAGAAGATTGCTGAGATGCTTGGTGTGCGCTTGCCATATCATTTTGATATGGGGATTCTTAGTATCATCGGGCAAGGGTACCCGTTGGCGATTCTCTATGATACACATGTACTTACTATGACAAGAACTTAGGTGACTAAACTTGAGTAGCATGAGGCGACCCTCGTATTCAAGGGACATGAGATTTTCAACTTACAACTTGTGAAGCATATCCTCATATTTGATCACTTTAACCTTAATCACCTAAAGATGCCTATGATAGGGGCAATGAGATCTGAAAGCTAATAAGTACCATAATTTTTGGAAGATCTTTATGAAACTTAAAATCCCTGCTTCCCTTTGTGAAGGGCCTTTATTTTACTTTTTAGTTGAGTCAGTAAACCTATTCCCTTCTACCTCGGCAAGTATTTTGAGTTGTTGTGTTTCATTCATTCATCGATGACTTATTCAATCATGTCTCTTATGTTCCTTGTTTTGCACTTTGCTCTTATCTTAGTGTCTACTACTTTGAAAGCTATCATTGAAAACCAGTTATTTGTGAACTCTAGTAAATTGTCAATTATTCTTCGACTGAGAGCTAAGTTTTCCATTACCAATTATGATCTACTTTATGTATCTCTATTGTGTTTACTTTACTTATTGCAAGTTAAGTTATATAATAGTAAGTTGTCTTCTATTATGACTTATGTATTGATGAATGTGATGCTTCTTGTCTGTATTCTTTTATCGACTCTTCACTCCATAAACCTGAGGTCATGTTTATTGAGCTCAGTTTTAAACAGGGACAAGCGAAGTCTAAGCAGGGGAGTTGATCGTCCATTTTGCATCACTATTCTATATCATAATTCACTGTTATTCATTGATATATTTCATATTAAGAGATGATACTTATGTTATTTCATTTGTTTTGCATGGTTGATGACTTTTGGAGCATGGACGCTGCATTCGATTACGATGGAAAAGGTGCTGTTTGGAGGCAAAATTCACGAAGATCAGAAAATCCGGGAAAATACATGGAAAATCCTATTTTTCCAGAAGACAAAGAATGCCAGAAGGGGAAGTGGAGATGGGCTACAGGGGGCCCACACACTGGCCTTGAGCCACCAGTCGCGCCACCGGTGGTGTGGCATACAGGTCCACTCTAGGCTCTCCCCTCTGGCGTATATTATCCTCTTGAAACCCTAAGACTCGGGGAGCGACCACAGAAAGATTCCGCCGCCTCTGCGGGGCGGAAAACACCGAGAGAGAAAGATCTCTCGTGAGGCGAAATTCTTCCAGGGGAATTCCTTCCCGGAGAGGGGAGATCGTCGCCATCAACACCACCATCAAGCTGGACTTCATCGGGATCATCATCATCACCAGCATTATCTCCACCAGCACCATCATCACCACCTCATACCGCTATAACAATTGGGTTGAATCTTGCATAGTTCTTAGGGAAACTTTCCCGGTGTTGATTACTCCTTGTAGTTGATGCTATTGAGTGAACCATTGAATTATCGTTTATGTTCAGATTGTTACATATCATTATATCATCTCTGATCATGATCCATATGATGTCTTATTAGTAGTTCGTTTTGTTCTTGAGGACATGGGAGAAGTCATATTGTTAGTAGTGGAATTGTGTTGAGAAAGATTCAATAGTTTGATATTTAAGTTCTGGTGTACTTCTTCTAGTGGTGTCATGTGAACATCAACTACATGACACTTCACCTTTATGGGCCTAGGGGAATGCATTGTGTATTTGGCTACTAACCGTAGGGGTTGCAGTAATGAAACCTGAACCCCGTTAGGAAACCCTTGCACAAGGTGTCGAGGTCTTAGAGTTTAAAGTTGTGGTTAGGTTTCTACCTTAATTACTTTCTTGTACTTGCGGATGCTTGCAAGGGGTATAATCACAAGTATGTATTAGTCCTAGGAAGGTCGGTACATTAACACAGGTTCACCCACACAACACTTAGCAAACTAAAGAAGATTAATCAACTATATGAGCGAAAGCACTTGGCGACATTCCATGTGTCCTCGAGCGTTTGGTCATCTTAAGTAATACAACCGGCTTGTCCTTTGCTAAAGAAAAGTTGGGCCACTTGCTGCATTATTCTTATTGTCTTTTATTTACTCATACTTTATTTACTGCATTATCAAAAACCCTAAAAATCCATTTGCTAAGTATTTACAAAATTCCTGCTCCTAGCCACTTTCATGACACCTTGATCCTCGTTGGGTTCGACACTCTTACTTATCGAAAATCTTGATACACCCCCTATACTTGTGGGTCATCAGATCTCTTCTTTGATTGGCGACATTGTAAGACTATTGCTATCAATCTCATGATTTTTGCTACAGTGTTTATGATCTTTGATCTCATCTCTATGTGTGAGTAATTCTCCTTAGGCTAAGGGATTTGGCCTAGCCATGTTGCTTTTTGTGCATTTTATTTATCATAGATGGGATCATGTATTAGTTGTATGACATGATGATTATTGTATCCTCTCTTGCCTCAATCTAAGGACTTGTCAGGTACCCAATACCCCAAGAATTGAGCGGTATAGGGAGTATGAGTAATAACTAATCTGCGGGATGGGAACCCTAGTGAGAAAGGGTAGTATGGTTGTATGTGAGGGATTTACTTGGGATTGACGGTGACATCACTATGCATATCATTAGTCTCTTTTTCTATGGATGAGACTACTAGGTTATTGCTATAAGAGGTTGCGGAGGAAATAGCAATTATGGATGCACTGCCCACATATAATTTATCTTGCTCTAACAATTATATGCATACTTTATTTCTATATTTTATTCCCATCAGATGTTTTGCATAGCTATAGGTGAAACCGAACGCCCTAGGCCCTCTCTCTCCATCGACAACAACAAAAAGCGCCAAACTCTTGGTTGGTAAAAACACAAAAGGAATTCTAAAACTCCAGAAGGTAGTTAAGTAACTTCACTATGCTTGTGCTTCACGATGATTCGATAAACCTAGGTCTACTAGGGAAAATGAGTTATACTACATCCGTAATCCGGATCGAAGGTATCAATTACTTATGTGTGTTTTCATGGGCAACTTTCTGTTTTGTTTAGGAATGACACTCCAAAAAGGAAGGCGGATGTGTTGAAGAAGAAATTGGAACATGTGAGGTCATCTCCCTGTTTACGAAGAAAATGTTATGATCCTGTTGTTGATACCCCCTCGCCTTCTACGTCTGCTCCTTGTTCTCACTTCTGCTGGTGAGAGATGCTCCGGGTCACCTAAAGTTGTATCCAAGGTGTTGGTGGCCCCTCCAGAAGCTGTATCCACAGTGTCGATGGCCCCTCCACCTTCTGATGTTGTGATGTTAGTGTTGTTGTAAGTTCAGTTCCACTAGTGGCTGTTGGAACTAAAGCTGTCACTACTACAATAGCCAGGGTTCCGTATGATATGACTAGTATTGTGAATGGGTAAACACTCTTTGCCAACTTTGTGCCGCCAACCATTCATCTTGATGTGCGATCACAAGGAGAACCATCTCAAGTATGAGGCGATACATGTTTACATTACCATTGTTTTTCGTACTAATTTCTTTACCATGTATAACTTTTTGCATTATCTTTGTGTGTAACTCAAAATGTTATGTACTTTGATCTGTGCCTTTTTCGGTGTCCTGAATATTATGTGATGTTGTATGGTGAAAAACATCATGATTTTAGGTAACTTTTAGCTCTACAAAATGGTTTACTTCTAGTTTTCTTATTGGATAACCTTGTAATATTCTAGTTGTGTTTTCTAATTACTTTACTTTTTGAGTGCTTTTATGTTTAACTCTTCAATGTGGGTCACTTTTAGAACTGTTTGTGGATAACTTTAACTATTATTTGTGGGTAACTTTTACTCTTTTGGGTGGATGACTTTAAATATTTTTTGTGGGTAACTTTTAGTCTTTTGGGTGGATAACTTTAACTATTATGTGTGGGTAACTTTTAGTGTTTTGGGTGGATAACTTTAACTATTAAATGTGGGTAACTTTTAGTGTTTTTGGTGGACAATTGTTTTTGTATGCATCTTTGGATAACCTTTTTTCTCATACTGGTTTGGCAACTTCATATCTTTATCTTGTGTTTTCTGTTAACTTTGAATGCTTTATTGTTTTTAGTTCCATTTTTTTGGTTGTTAATCTAATCTCTCTCTTTTTTTCTTTGTAGCTCAAAATGATGAAGGCATTAGGCCGGCCCCTCTTGACATGTCTTCTTATGTATTAGTACCTACATCAACACTATTCTCTTGCCCTACTCATGAGAGGTCTATGCCGATGTGGAACTCCACGAGCCAATCGCTTGTCTCCTCTGAGTTTGTTGATCCATCCTATTTGGATGATCATCATGATTGCTAGTCTTGAGGATGGGGCTCCTCGCAACCAACAAGGCTGCAACACCCCATATTCCTGTGGTTGCGGTCCTGATCATGGCACTCATCAAGTCGGCACAACAATTGCTTTGGTGAGATATGTTCATGTTGCTCATGCATGTAGCTGTACCTTACAGTGGTGTCTCACTTGCTGCGAGGGCGTCTATTCTGTTAGCCTAGATCTGGCTTTACAAGTGCTGAATGGTTTGATGCATATGATACTCTTGATCATGTTGGAGATTTCTTCAACGTATTTGAGGTTGAATCCATTATTCCACTATCGTGGGCACCCTCCACTTCAACTGGTAAGCATTCTATACGATGATCTTTGTATTACAAATTCATTTATTGTAGTTTATAGTTAATTATTGTGTGTTGTCTTTTTATGCAACCAATGGATCATTAATTCTTAATAACTTTGTTTTTTGTCTATGTTTTTGTGTGATATTTTTTCATTTCTTCCTTCTTTGCTCCTCCCTTTTGCCCGACACATTTAGAATTTATCAACCTAAATGGCAGGGTAAATGATGGCGGAGGCGTAAACGATGAACCATGTTATTTGTGTTATATGTTCCATGTGGGCTGAATTTACTTTATCTATACTTTTGCCTTTTTCTATTCATTGTTTGAGGTGATTAAACATGTGGGAATCTTTTCCCATGTGGGGTTCGCCCTTTTTTTGTTTTTTCATTTGGAAGTTTCTTTGTTCTTTTTATCTTTTTTCTAGATGAGAACAAATCAGCTAATTCAGATAAGGGAAATATGCATATGAAGCAATAAAGTGATGTTATCTCACTTGATGATCTCTTTGGCTGAAAAGGCAAATGATGATTCAGACTGCCAGATAATTGGGTCTCGGAAAGGTACTATGTTCTATCTTTTATTTTTTATCTAGCTTATGTTCATTAAGTTGTTTTGTACCTTCAGATTTTGTTTTTAAGTACGTCTTTCTAGGTTTTAATGTGCTCTAGTTTCTTGTTTTTTATTGCAGTTGTATTTTATTACTGTACTCCGGCTAGTAGCACTGGTGGGCGTAACTTGATTGTTGAGAGTGTTACTCTGGCTACCCGCCTGCGCACTGTGAGATTTATTCAGCCTTCCAGTGCTCTTAAACCGCCTTTTCTGTGCACAAAAACAACCGAGTATGAAGACTCCATATATGAGAAAGTTACTGTCCACCACAAGAATGAAGATAGGTCAAGGATCAAACAGTATATAATTCTTTTGTCTTTTTTTGTGGGTAACTTTTAGCATTCTGTATGGATAACTCTCTCATAATATTGTGGGTAACTTGTACTATGTTTGGTGGATAACCTTTTTTTTCTTTGTACCTATTATTCCTTCTGTTTATTTATGCATGTTTTATTATGTGGATAAGTTTACCTTCATTATATGGGTAATTTTAGGTTTACTGTGTGGATAACTCTTACTGTTGTTGGTGGGTGACTCTTCCATACGCATGTTGTGCATTATGTCTGGGGGTATTTCTTTCAATGTATGGTGGATCACTTGTTCCTATTTTGTTGGACAAGCACTTACATTTTAATTTGTGTTTTGTTTTTGTCAATTTGTTAATGCATGTTTTGTGGATCACTTTCACTGCATTCGGTGGGTAACTTTAAAAGTATGATCTGGGTAACATTTAGCAGTCTATATGGGTAACTTTTTTACATTTGATATTTGTATATCTTTTTTCAAAGTTGTTTGCGACTTTATTTTTTTATATGTGTTTTTTAGTTATTTTTTCTATGCCTTTCTGTTTTTGTTCCAGTCATTATGTTAATCTAGCCTCTCATGTTTCCATTGTAGCTCAAGAATTTTACACATTGAACCGATGTGGGTAAATACTGAAGAACTTGATGGCGATGTGATCTTTGGCGTGACTCTCGAACACCATGTGTGACATTGATATATCATCATGCAAGACACTTGCCCAAAAAAACAAGGTCATTTTTCCCTACATTGTGACAAGGTATTTGATGGATCGGAAGTTTAGCTGCAGGCTTGCGGTTGTTGGGTCCGCAGCATAGAAACAAAAAAATTCCTACGGTGTAAACTACCGCCAAGATCTATCTACTAGGTACAAAACAGCGGGTGGACATACATCCAGCGAGAACTTACCCTCGTGAACAGCGAGCTTTGTTAGCAGTAGGAACTTCGTGGTTGATATAGTCGTACACTTGCCGATCTCAAGATCGTGATGAAGTCCAGCAGGTCCAGCTCGGCCGTCCATCGATCCAGCTCGGCACCACCAAGTCCAGCACCGCATAAGCGTTGGTGCATCCATGATCGCTTACACCGTTCGCCCCGACAACCTCCGTCCCTCGCTCCAGCAAAGTAGCGGAAGCGACAACTCCTTTCGAGATAAAGCCACAGGAACATGTATCTCACTAATCCGAGACCATGGGAAATAATACTAGAGGGAGAGATCCTTCACAAGGAGGTGTGTGTGAGAAGTGAGGAGGGTGGCCTTTTATAGCAGGAGGGTGCCCCTCCTTCATGGCAGTGCATGGAGGGTGACCCTTCACCTCCTCCATTCATGTGGTAACCTCCACATTAAAATGCCCCTTCACATTCTCTTTTAAAGTCTCCACTTTAAATGCATTAAATTTCTCCAAATTTAATGCTCTCTCATTAATAAAACTCTTTTATTATTTTTATTCAGAATTTTGTTAATTAATTTAATTAACAAACATTCTATAAACCCTGCAACATTTCAATATTACATGCAGAACCAATTTCAGCAATTTCACCGAAGCAGTTTATTTGTCTATTGAAATAATTCCAACGCTTTCTTAAATCTTTATAAAACATATTTGTTCCAAATGGTGTCGGTATCCCTTAAGTGTGTCACCCTACAGTTCATGAATAATGTAGACATGATCGAGACCCTCTCCGATCAATAATCGCAGCCAGGACCTAGAGATCCATCTTGACTCCTACACATTCAGCGATGACTTACGTGATCGTGAGAACCTTTAACGCTAGTAACTAAATCCCTTTGTCCCGCGATATATTACATGTCGAGATTGATCATCGGTATCTCCATACCTAGTTTGATCTAGATTCTGAGACATGCACTCTTTTCTTGTTCCGTGATATAACATTCTAGTGATCACATCACTTGCTTGTAAGCTATTTCAATGTGATATCACCGAGGAGCCCCAGTATATCTATCCGTCATCGGGATGGACAAATCCACTCTTGATCCATGAGCCTCAACATAACACCTTCGTGTACTGAACCCACCTTTATAGTCACCACATTACGGTGTGACATTTGATGTTATCAAGATACTCTTCTGGTGTTAGCAATTAACATGATCTCATGGTCTAAGGATAAAGATTACTTAGTATGATATTATAGCAATATAAACATAATGACTTTGATCGTAATGCTATACTTCGGATGAATGTTCATCACATCATTCCACCAATGGTGTGACCTTGTTATTAACAACATCCAATGTCCATGATCAGGAAACCTTGATCATCTTGTTAATCAACAAGCTAGTCTATAAGAGAGGCATAACTAGGAACCCTTTTTGTTTATTAAACACACATGTATTGATGTTTCCGATCAATACAATTCTAGCATGTAAAATAAACATTTATCATAAACATGGAATAAGATAATAACCACTTTATTATTGCCTCTCGGGCATATTCCTTGATCTCCACTTGCACTAGAGTCAATAATCTAGTTTGAAAAACTTTGCGTATTGAACACCTATGGCTTTTTGGTGTTGCATATACGCTATTGCTAGTGGTTAACATAATCTCTGGATCTGACAGTTTCAGGTCCGTGTGTATTTGCATGTCTCTGCGTCTCTACGCATCACTCATTCTCAAATGAGATGGCATTGTATAGATTTGGTCCTTTGGTGAGACCTTTAGTTCGTTCGGCTCAAAGTATTGTTGATATTATTGTCACACAATATATCTTCATAGTATTAGCCCACTTTGAACCACACCTAGTTTGATAACAAATTACTTAACACAAATGCCCTCCTTTGCTGCTACTATAGCAGTCATATACTTAGCCTTTTGTTGTAGTATCTGTCACAATGTCTCAACTTTGGAACTCATCCAAATCCATCATGGAACATCCTTTCCATTACATTGTGCCACCCATAGTCTAAATTGAGATAAATTTAATTTGTATCTTGTGACAAAACTAGTATCAATGTAACACTTTATAATGAACTACCTTTAACTATTTGTCACTTATACATTATATATTCTTAGTTCTTCCAAAGCTCATAAGAATATCTTTACTATTGTCCAATGATCATCTTATGAATCATTCTGGTATATGCTCATAACATTTATAGCATAGGACATTCTGGATATATACATATCATGGTATAATCGATCAAAATCTTCATGTGATTTTACTCACCAAGTGTTGAAACACTTGAATTTTGATACAATCCTTTCCATGCAGCAAGAACCTTTCTTGTTGTTTCCATATTGAACCCTTTCAATATCTCATATATATGTCTGCACAACCATATTAGCGTCTTAATCTATCCATATAGATATTGATGCCTAATATTCCGGGTTTGCCCAAGTCTTTCATCGAAATCTTATTTTAATGAAATTCTTAACTTGTGTCAATACAAGATACATCATTTCCAATCAACGATATGTCCTCTACATAATGTATTAGAAATATATCTCAGCGCTCCCACTTAATTTCTTGAAAATGCAAGCATCTTCATCATCTCCGATGAATTTAAACTCTTTTAACAGTTTCATCATGGTGAAGATTCCAACTCCGTTATGCTTACTTCAACTATTGAAGTTTACATGCCCTTTTAGCACCCTTTAAATTAACAAAACCCTTCGGACCATGTCATGTACATGTCCTAGGTTACCGTTCTATTAGAAGAACCTTGTTTTGTTTATTCAACTAACATATACCAAATTATATGTAGTGGTTGCTACATTAATCCGTCAAGACTAAATATCGCTATGAAAGATCAAATCTTGTCATAGTCAACTCCTTGAACATTGTCGTAAACTTCTTTCTGACATGTCGACTATTTCATAGATGTTAAACATCCATGTCTTATTTCTTTATAGATCCAAACACGACCGATAGGCTTCACGCCTTTCCGGAGGGTCTTCCAAGTTTAGAAACTTGTTTTCTCGTGTATGGATACTATCACGGATTCTATGACTTCTAGTCATTTTATGGAGTCAGGGCCCATCATCACTTCTTTGCATGTAGTCGGTTCATCATTGTCAAAACAATAATGACTTGCTTATCAAATCTTACTATTTGATTCTTCTTGACCCTGCGGTTCTATAGGAACTCTAATCTCCGAGATCACACCTTTTGTAATCACGAGAGCCATGAGCATTGTGGCCGCCACCGGGACACTTTCCAGCGCTGCGCTACTTAGCACATATAGCTAAGGTTCAACAGCCTTATCAAAGTTCTATTGTCCTCCCACTTAACTTTTCACGAAAAGTTCCTTCTCAAGAAACTTGACGTTCCAAGCGACAAACTCTTTTGTCCTTGGTGTTATGGAGAAATTCCCAACAAATTCTTTGGGATAACCTACAAAGACGTGCTTATCCGACTTTGGTTGTAAACATTTACTTATAGCATACCAAAATTTAAGAAAAGACAATTCGGGTTTTATCCCAAACCATAACTCATATGGTGTCATTTCAACGGATCATGATGGTGCTCTTTTCAGTGTAAAAGCGGTAGTCTCTAAAGCTTCAATCTTTAAAACATAATGGCAGTTTTATAAATGACACCTTTGATCTTACCATGTCAAACATGGTTTGATTTCATCTCTCAAACATACCATACTCCTGTGGTTTCTCGGGAAATCCAAATTCATGGAACAATTCCTCAAATCTTAGGTGTTTTGCTAAACATGTAACTCAACTATCTTCCTTTATGATCGAATCATAAACTCTTTATTTTCTTGTTACAATGATTTTCCACTTCATCTTGAAAGTCTTTGAACAACTTTCAAATGTTTCATACTTCTTCCTTATTAAGTAAATATCAGATATATTCCGCAAATTTTGGAAGAAAGCATATGAACAAAAGATCCATCGCATATGGCTACACATAATGGACTATGCACATCGGCATGCACAATTTCCAATAAGCTAGTCATCCGTTCCTCTCTAGCCTATGGGCGGAGTTTCAATTATCTCGAGGAAAGTCTCACATCGTCAATTAATCAAAATCAAAGACTCCAAAAATCCATCAACATGGAGTTTCTTCATGTTTTATTTCTAATATAATTTAAACAGCGATGTCACTTCATAAGTGATCTTTCAATCATTTGTCTTGCGACATTTTAGCAATAGTGTTTATGGATGTGATTTCTCCAACTAGACTTGTAAAGTTCATCCATCATTTATGGAATATGGTAATTATTTGAACAACCATTGTTCTCATAATGCGGAACAAAATAACAATTATTTAAACAAATCTTGAAGGCTAGGTTTGATGACAGCGAAAAACACAATAACACTTTATTTGTTTTGATGAACATCATCACTCATTCTCTTGCTAGTTACTTAGGCCATTGTAGTTCATGAATCGTGTTGTCTGTATGACACTTCATACCAACCAATTCGGTATCAATACGGTATCCAATACCTAAGAACCACATTGTTTAACAAGCAAGGAATATAGCCATAACATGTATATCTTCTATATACCTAAGTTGGACATCTCAACCTTTTATTTCCTGCCAAATATTTTATAGATTCTCTTTCAGCAATTCCTTTTCTTTTAAAAGAATCTATCAACATCAATAGTGGTGTCATCAACATGACACATGGTACAACCGTATATAGTCAAATACTAATACCTTTGGACTTGCACTTTGAAGTGGATCACCATCATCAAATGTTTGGTGTTCTTTCAAAAATCCATTCTTTAGTAATCTATTAGTGTAGTAAACATTTTACTTACATCTTCTATTCATCCTTATCATGACAACTTTCATGATCAAGCTCCTATAGCCTATAAGGAAGAATCGAGTATAATATCAGTTCCCAAAACCTTTTTGGTAGATTCGGATGCCTAGCATCTCCATCCTTCACAAATTCTCATACAATATGAGAACATGTATTTTGCTAAATTATACTCTATCATAATGCAACCAAAAACATTGTTTCAGATATCACAATATATTTCACACATGATGGTTTCTGAAATAATTTCCAGCTCCAATATAATCTTGATATTAAAACAACTTTTGAATATCAATAATCATGGAACAAACATGATACTTTAGATACTAACATGAATTCTTACTCTTGATTTAATACTACTTATTAAACTTCATGGAGTAAATAGAGTTTGCTGAAAGTTTGCAATAGGACTTATAAACTTTAAATTGACATTGAAACAATACAATACCGGTTCATAAAGTAAATATCCAGAATTCTATAGTTCTATTATCTCAAATAAAAACTAAGCATAAGGTAGAAAACAAATGCCAATGACTACAACAAACTATGCAAATTCACTTAGATTAAATTTATGACAAATTTGGTTCGACTAATCCAAATTAGAAATGAACTCCCACTCAAAAACGACATCCCTTGTGCCTTTTGGTGATTACATGAACCAAATCCACTACACCAAGTCCGATCATCCGTGAGTTGATGTAGCTTCAAAAGCGAGCATCTATATGGGCATCATATCAACTATATGACTCATGCTTAACCTTTCGGTCCGTGTTAGAGGCCAGTCTGTACATGCTAGGCTGCCAAGTAAAACCTTAGTACTTGCATGTGTAAAACTGTCTTACACTGTTTGTATGAAAGCGTGAAATCAGTACACCCGATCATCATGTGATGTCTCGAAATACGATCCACAAAGCGGTGCATACTTAGAAGAACACATTTTATCTTGATATCTAAAGAGGATCATCTTACAATGGTACTGAAAAGCGCCAAACTAGCGGTATAAGATGCTAACTTCTAATGTGTAAAGTGAGATGATATGGTCCATGCATTTGATCTCTATCACTTGCATCGTGGTATGATCTCTATCATTCCTTTGTGTGTAAGGCCAAGGTCTATGGAACTTACGTTGAGTGTGTTATGAGTATCTATCATACATCTACTTACAAAATACCATATCAATCGCTAGCCCGACAGCGATCTAAACTAGACACCTCTAATTTATCAATTGCAAGTTTCGTGGCTTAGGGCTTTCGTAGATAGAACTGTTCTCACCTACGAACATGAACCTGGCGAGGATAACTAAGTCATTAGCAACTCGTTGTAAATCAGATATTGACTATAGTAGGAGAGCAGACACCCTTGACCACTTATGCAAAACAAGTTGCATGTCGGTCGTGGAACCGGTCTCATGTCGATGACATGTAAGGTTGGTCCGGTAGCTTCATCCCACTATGCCACCAATATCCAAAATACATAGAAGATGCAATAACATGATCATCATCGCCACATATCAACATATGTGTACTACCCGTGCAAAGCACCTACGCATAGATCAGGCTCGATACCCTTTGTTGGGTCATGGCATAGAAAACAAAAATTTCCTCGGTGTGAACTACGCCAAGATCTATCTACTAGGTACAAAGCAGCGGGTGGACATACATCCAGCGAGAACTTACCCTCGTGAACAGAGCTTTGTTAACAAGTAGGAACTCGTGGTTGATGTAGTCGTACACTTGCCGATCTCAAGATCGTGATGAAGTCAATGAGTCGGCTCCGGCCGTCCATCAGATCCAGCTCGGCACCACCAAGTCCAGCACCGCCAGCGTGATGCATCCGTGATCGCACACCGTCCGATACCACGACAACCTCCGTCCCTCGCTCCAGCAAAGCAGCGGAAGCAACTCCTTTCTAGATAAAGCCCTTTGGGAACATGTATCTCGCTAATCCGAGACCATGGGAAATAATACTAGAGGGAGAGAGATCCTTCACAAGGAGGTGTGTGTGAGAAGTGAGGAGGGTGGCCTTTTATAGGAGGAGGGTGCCCCTCCTTCATGGCAGCGCATGGAGGGTGACCCTTCACCTCCTCCATTCATGTGGTAGTAACCCTCCACATTAAAATGCCCCTTCACATTCTCTTTTAAACCCTCCACTTTAAATGCATTAAATTTCTCCAAATTTAATGCTCTCTCATTTAATAAAACTCTTTTATTATTTTTATTCAGAATTTTGTTAATTTCTTTAATTAAAAAACATTCACATAAAACCCCCTACAACATTTCAATATTACATGTAGAACCAATTTCAGAAATTTCACAAAAGCAGTTTGGTGTCTATTGAAATAATTCAGCTTTCTTAAATCTTTATCTGAAACATATTTGCTCCAAATGGTGTCGGTATCCCTTAAGTGTGTCACCCTACGGTTCGTGAATAATGCAGACATGATCGAGACCCTCTCCGATCAATAATCAGCGGGACACGGAGATCCATCTTGACTCCTACACATTCAGCGATGACTTCTATGATCGTGAGAACCTTTAACGCTAGTAACTAAATCCCTTTGTCCCACGATATATTACATGTCCGAGATTGATCATGGTATCTCCATACCTAGTTTGATCTCGTTCGACATGCACTCTTTTCTCGTTCCGTGATATAACATTCTAGTGATCACATCACTTGCTTGCGAGCTATTTCAATGTGATATCACCGAGAGGGCCTAGAGTATATCTATCCGAGTCATCGGATGGACAAATCCCTCTTGATCCATGAGCCTCAACATAACACCTTCGTATGCTTGAACCCACCTTTATAGTCACCTTACACGGTGTGACGTTTGATGTTATCAAGATACTCTTAGGTGTTAGCAATTAACATGATCTCATGGTCTAAGGATAAAGATTACTTATGATATTATAGCAATATAAACATAATGACTTTGATCGTAATGCTATACTTCGGATGAATGTTCATCACATCATTCCACCAATGGTGTGACCTTATTATTAACAAAATCCAATGTCCATGATCAGGAAACCTTGATCATCTTGTTAATCAACAAGCTAGTCTATAAGAGAGGCATAACTAGGAACCCTTTTTTATTAAACACACATGTATTGATGTTTCCAATCAATACAATTCTAGCATGTAAAATAAACATTTATCATAAACATGGAATAAGATAATAACCACTTTATTATTGCCTCTCGGGCATATTCCCTTCAGCGGTGACCCAGCATACCACTGCATGATGTAGTACACTATAGTCGTTGACATAACACCAATGAAACTCCATTCACTAGTATTACATCCCTCAGAGTGGTACAATAGAAAACATAGCAGGTCCAAGACATGACTATAGATTACAACTCGACTCTTTACAAAAGATCCAGAGAATACTCTAGGTTAAAGAGAGAGAAAGAAACTTCTTACAAAGAAGAACCAGAAATAATAAATCAGAACTATCTAGCTAATAAGACTAGCATCCAAACTAATTGGCTTGCAATTGCTACTAATGCAATGCTCTACAAAAGTAGGTTTTATGGCTAGAGTATCTAGTCCTATCTAATCAGAAGCTTTGTCTTCACTTTGATTGATGTATATGTTGACTTCATTGACTTTATTGAAGAACTTGAGCTGTTGATGATGGTTTCTTGAGCATAAGTTGGTGTTGATGTCGTCTTCAACGTCTTAGAACCTAGCAAGGGTTAAGAAGGTAATGTTGAGTATGAGCATACTCAGCAAGTTCACTAAAAAGGAGTGTATGATGCACTATCTCTCTGACCACAAACCAAAGGTCGTAGGCAATGCATGTTTTCGTAAACATTTCTTCAAAGGTTTCTTTTATTCTGAAAACTATGTCCGACAGCCTTCACAGGTTGACCAGAACTTTCATGGAGTTCCTTTCCTGCCATGTTCATGGCTCCTTCCCAAAACAGGGAGTAACATGTAACAGTTCTTACACTCTGCAGAGGTGCGTTACTTTACCCACAAGAGACCTTAGCTTTGTTGCATAACCAAGTCATGAGCTTGTCCATACTTCCTTGGTATGGGGCCCAGTCTAAGGTCCAAGCCAATCACTGCCCCCTTCGTGACCCCACATCTCCCCTTGGTGTATGCCATGCCGACATCTTGAATTACGGTAATGGTTAGTACATACCGTCAGATGCCAGAACTATCGTGAGATGTTGAGGGTTTCCACCCATATGCTGCATATCCTCTACGAATTACCAATTAATGCACACTACGAGGATAACATCCACGACCTGGCCATCCGGATGCATGCGAGAGGAAGAAAAGCATTAACTTCTCCGTCCCATTCCAAATTGCATGGTTAACGCGTAATATACGGCGCTAGAATCACTAGCGACATTGGTAGTTAAGTCCTAGATATTATGTTCCTTCACCACTGGAACTGTATCAGTAGATTATTACCACTTGGTAAATAATACATAATCATATTATTATGAAAATAGTATTTTCTGATCTTTTTGAAATGCAGGTGATGATAACATTTGAGTTACAAGCATTTGATAGAAAATAACCAAAGGACATGAGCAAGTGTGAACTTGTCTTTTGTGATTGCAAGATTATGCAGGCACGGTCTTCAGGATACTAGAAGATCCAAATTCTATAAACAACATCATTGGTCCGGTAAGGACTAATGTTCAAATAAGCAAGATGCAACGATGCATAAGTAATGTAATGCAATTTGATAAACGCGAATTCCCCGGACTAATCGTATATGATCTAGGGTTTGGAAACTATGAATGGTTTCTTTAGGATGTGTTTCACTTTTAGATTAGCTTCACACTTGTGCTTCTTATTAAGGCTTGTGAGAGTGTGTGAAACAATATGTAGATACAACAAGTAGCATGCAATACTAAAGCACTCAAGTGAGGAATGGCACACAGGGATATCTTAAAGGGGTTATTAATTCATTAGAGTCTTCACAGAAATACTTAAGGATTACTTTTAATATTTTGTGAAATAATAACTTTTGAGGAAAGGATTACTTTACTAAGTAAAATCATTTAAATTGTAAAGCTAACATTTTAAGGTTTTCTTATTAATTACAAGTATTGAAGTAGAAAACAATGAGTATTTTTGAATAGCTATTCTACTAGCAAATGGAGATTTTTTAACACTTCAAGAAGGTGAAATAAAAGTATTATGCCTTCATGGAAGTGGTGTTCTCTTGATTTTATAAGTAAATAGAATCACTTACTTATTATAGAATTATTACTTATTTCTATGAACATGGGAATGGCATCATGTTAAATACTTAAAACTTTGTTTAACATTTAAAGTGGATTCCCAAACTTGTTAAATAATTAGTACTCAAATCTTGATGATTTTATAATTGATAAAATATTTTTTGGAGATTAAGATTTACTTAATTCTAAATGGTAGTTTTAGTAAGTACAACTTGAAATGGTAAGACCTATCTTGACTTCACTTAGACATCAATTGAACTTATTTTTTTATACTTTTAGACTTTAAACAAATAATGCTAAAGGTAAAGTAAGGATTTTTGTATTTTAATCCATTAAGATATTAGAAAATAATTTTAATCAAGACTTAATAAATATTTTCATTTATTTTACTTCAAATGTTAAGAGTTATATTTTTTGATGTGTAGATTTGATTTTTTTGTGATCAATTTGGTATATTATAGGTATTTTGTGATTTTTAAATAATAAGATACGATTTATAAGTTTTCTCACTTTATAAAAACTAAATAAATAATAAATACTTATTTAAGTGACACAAAAATAAATAAAACAAGTTTGTAAATGTAGATTTTGTTTTTCTAAGAATTTTGATATATTATACTTATTTTTATGAATTTTAGATAATAGAATATATTTATTTAAGATTTATCCCTAATGGGTTATTTACTAATAATAATAATTATCTTATTTAAGTTGGAAAATAAAATGTGCTAATACGTTTATAATATAGAATTTATTTTTCTGAACATTTTGATATATAATATATATTTTCTGAGTTATAAAACAAAAGATATTCAATTTTAAGATTTAATCTTTTCTTAAATTTCTGGAAAATATTTATATCTGAATTTATATTGATTTACTTATTTACTAAATAGACAATACCCTTTTATCGAGACCTATTCTAGCCACACACACACTGAGCCGTGGGCCATTGGCCACGTCGGTAGCCACGTGGGCGTGGACCAGTCAAACTCACGATGTGGCAGGGTTGTGACGTGGGTATGACGTCGGGGTGACGTCACCTCGCCCTTGAACACCACATGACGGTGGCGGTGATTTAGTGCGACTTAGCAAGTGCTCTTGGTGTCATTGGAAAGAGTGCAGCGTGGGGAACCTAATAGTGGCGGCACCGCTAGTAAGCGATGCTTGAACAGCGAAAGTGAGTTACCACGGCGGCAGATGGCAGGCTAAGGTGGCAGATCGATCCAGGGCAAAAGGGAGATATTGAAATGGTGTCTGAGCACCGCTGGCTCACCGGGTCGAGCGGAGGGTTCTTGGCCGGAGGAACTTCGAAGGCACGAATCGGCGGTGAGGTCTGCGGCCAGCTACGATCTGAGCTCGATTCCACCGATTCATGGTGCACTTGCTTACAATCTTGGTTGGAGATGAGCGAGGAGACCAGACGAGCATGATGGTGCCCAGGTTGGTGGGAGGTGATGCTGTGGTGACGGGGCCGAATTCCGTGAGCTAGGGTTTTGGCCCTCAGCGGAAAAAGAAGAGAAACGCGAGAGAGAGAGGATGGGGATGAGGGCAGTGAGGCGTCATCGTGGCCTCCTTATCCCTCCCAGGGCGGCATGGATCTCCATGCCTTGCGTGGCCAGCGATGCTTTCGCCCTTGTTGCCAGCGAGGTGAGCGATGACGATTAGATCGACAAATCGGTACATGGGTCTAGGTTGGTCTTGGGCTTTGCTTGGCGGAATGCTCTAGAGGGTGCCTGGGAGGCAGTTAAGCGAGGGGCGACACAGGCCATGGGCGGGCGACTGGCTGCTTCTTTCCTTTTTCTTTTTAATTCCAGTTTCTATTTTCTTTTCTATTTACAATTTTCTTTATCTTTTCGAAATTTATGAGTGTATGAAAGGTTCTTTTATTTAGTAAAGTAAATACAAATTAGGGTTTTGTGAATTTGTTTCTTCTAAAGAAAAACTTATGGAAATGTTCTTATTTTCACCATGATAATAGTTATGGCAAGAATTTAAAATGTTGAATGATATGTAGAGAATTCCATTCATACTTGGCCTCATAAAGGAATGATATATATATTTATTATAAGGTAGTAAACCTTGTGGTTCATGACATGGTTATTTGAATTTCATGGTTCTCCATATTTGATGATTTCGTTTATTCAAATTCTACTTGATTTGGAGTGTTTGGGATTACCATGGATAACCTTGGTAAAGTCGAGAAGCATGAATAGCAATCATTAATGAGAATGTTCATTTCCAAATAATTTTCTTGAGTTTTAGGAAGGTTTTAATAAACTCATATTCTATTATGAATATGGATAAGGATCAAGGTTTAGGAATACTACTTCTAAATCTATGAGTAGGTTTGATATCTCAACTTAGAGAGATATTGGAATTAATTCTTAATGTGATCCTGATAGTTCTATTATTCTAGGTTTCTATTAGGGTTTAATATAATAAGGTGAACAAGGCTTTCATCCATAAACACTCATCTAGTCCTCTAATTATCTCTTGGAAACTTCATTTGTCCAAGAGATATTGTGCAATGGTTACCTAGGAATAGGAAATGGTTCCTCTACAAATTTTATTCTAGGGGTTTGGACAAAGAGGTAGACATGGTTCTGTTATGGCTTGATGCAATGTTGGTTAAAGGTTTCTCAAGTACTCCTACCTTAATACCTCATTAAGCTTATCTTTAGACAAGGGGTTCCTTTCCTAAATATACTCCATATATCCTTCCTATCTTATTCACAAGATCACATCTTCCTGAATAAGTCAATCATCTGACTCCACCATATCCATCATCATATGATGACATGGTCATGTCATTTCAACAATAATCATTCTCTATTATTACTCTAGTATGAAACTTCCATTTCTTAACTACCTCTAATAAATCCATCAATGTAGCTACTTCTAACTCCATCCATTAACTCCTTTAAATCCATCTTTCAACTACTTCCAAGGCTTGCAAGATTATAGTTCTCTCTATATCACATGTGATAACAATCCTCTGGAATAGGTATGGTACTACTCTCCATAATACAAGTTTGTTATTGTATTAGCTTAGTTAAACTACTATGCCTCCAACTACTCCATACAACTCATACTATATACTTCATCATATTCTAGCTTGACTTCTCATGATCCGCTAGATGATTCAACAATAAGGATTTGCCTAACTTGGTAGACTCATAAATCTTCTTCAACACCTAGTCATCTATTCTCAAATGACTTGAGAATATTGACCACCATCCTTTGATCATACTAAGCTTAGGCTTCTAATTGTCTCACCAAGATCTATAATCAACTAAGTAATAGACTTGTACTAGTCTCTCATAGGATTTATCTTGTTAAGGAAACTTACTTTAGGTTTATACCTATTTGGCTTAACAAGGTTATTACCTGATACTCTAACACTACTAGCTTTCTTATAACTTCTCAAATATTAGTTAATTCTTAGGTTTAGATACTTCTTCTAGTTAACTCATGAGTTAGTTAACCCCTCCAACATCCAATGGTTTGATCACCACTAAGGATCACATTTCATTGATGATGGCATACTTCACCATAGCTAGTTCCTCCTCCTTATTAATTTACTTAAGGGCTCTGGAGTGTTAATATAATAGTTCAAAGCTAAAGTCTAATAAGTTCTAGGTCGAATTGATCACTCAACAACGATGATCACTTGACACTAGGACTTGGTTAAATAGGAATGTCACCTCTTAATATCATATTAAGAGTATGTGCTAGAGGGTCTCGGCTTGACTTCCTTTTCTACTCTATTTGTAATAAGAGTTAATGTTTAAGAACTACCATGATACCCATAGTCGAAATAACTATGGCAAGCAAGTGTATCAAGATTTAGTTATAGAGTTTCTTTACTTAAGTTTATACTTAACTTTGTATTCATGGTTTGTGGTAGATAATACCTTGACATCATCTTTAGAATATTAAGTATTTATCCTTGAGTTGTTGTATGGAATACCATGTAATGATCTCTAGCAGATCAGGTACTCCTTATTAAGTACTGTGTTGTGACTTAGTTTTATTACGTTTGATCTACCCTTAGATCAAATTAGATTACCCAAAGAAAAGGTTTAGCAAAGGCCATATTGAAACTTATCGTAGTCAACTTGATGATCTACTTCAGTTCCACCAAGTTAAGAGAAGCTTCAATCACTTTGACAAATTTTTATTTAAAAGCGCGAAAATTATCCAGATTTTCTATGCATGAATGCAATGCACACACCTCATCTCAGCTAATTTCTAAGCTCTAATGCTGGGATGTTACAAGGCTCTTGTTGACGCACTTCAGGAAAGATGTGTTGTACAAGCTCAGTCACAAAGATCTTGTATGTGTATTATGTCCTAGGTCTTATGCTCTTTTTCTGTTTTATATGGGTAACTGTTATTTATGTAGGTGGATCACTTTCTATTTCCATCTGTGGATAACCTTTTTTAGAGTTGATGTGTGGTATTGTCTTATTATTTTTTTGTTTTTCTTGTTGCAGCTATCGTTCCCTGTTCTTCAGGATCTTGGTACAAAAGAGTACCCTATGGGGCATTGGTACATGCTTTCGCTCAATATGCCTATAAAAAGGTTTGATATTCTTGGCTCTCTTCGTGGACCAGCTTGTGGATGCAATTAAAACAATGTATCGTGTGAATTACTCTGATTCAAGACGACAGATGATGATTTGGAGCTTGATTATGTTCTAGTACCGAAGCAAGAGACCGGGTTAGTGTTATTGTTTTGCAATCTTTTTTCCATCTGCCATGTTCTCTGTAAGTATTAT
This sequence comes from Avena insularis, assembly GCA_023614405.1. NCBI lineage: Eukaryota > Viridiplantae > Streptophyta > Magnoliopsida > Poales > Poaceae > Avena > Avena insularis. The sequence goes on along the minus strand of CM042690.1, from coordinate 253,980,678 downwards.
TTATTCTGTTTGGTTCATTTCTGACTGGTTCTTTGTATTCATTTTACTCTGTAGTACTTGTTGCGGCTTTTTCATGCTAAAAAATCTAGAATTGTGGAACGGCAGTGTGGTTCCTGCAGTCTATCAAGAGCAGATCCTAGCGTATAGGAAGATTCTTACAACCAAGTGGTTGGAGCACGAGCGCAACCGCCTATTAAATTGGAGGAGTCTGTTGGACGACAACATGCTTTGAGGTAACTCAGCCATGGATTTTTTTTGGTATGTCTGGATGATTCATATATACTAGGTTACTAACATATTTTTAGGGTGGTTTACTTTGCCACAAATCCTGCAGTAGGTTATGGGTGACTTTTATAGCAGGCAGTGGATAAGTTATGTGTTGAATGGTGGATTATTTTTAGTTGTTCTATTGATATCTTTGAAGTTGTAGCCTGATTTTTGCTCATCTGATATTTTTTGGGTTTTACTTCTATTGATTTGGGTTGATAACTCTAGTTCATCATTATGTCTTATATTTCTATGTGAAAAATTGTTGGTAACTTAATTGTTGGTTTTGTGGGTAACTTCTATGTAATCTTGTGGGTATGTTCTGAACAAACTTGTGGGTAACTTCCAAACAAACAGGGACATAATGATTTCATACACTTACAGGATCATAATGATTACAAATTTTCAGGGATTCCATATTCATTGCATTCATTTACAATGGTTAATACACCAACTTAGCATAGTTCATTACATGGGTATGATTACATGCTTCACTTGGGGTATCCCTGTAGCTTCAACTTTTCCTTACAACCTTTGACAATGTGTTCGGTTGATTGACAGAAGCTGCATTTTTTCGGTTTCTTTGCAGCAAGATCCAGCGGATTTTTGTTTGCAATTTCTTGCGGTCGCCCTCTTGTGTTTGATATTGGCGGGTTCTGTATATGATGTGTAGATGGCACGTTAGACCCTGAGTTGGTTGACTGTGGGACAGAAGTTGTATTGCTATTTGTCTTACGCTTTCTTGATGCAGATGGGGCGCTTTTTACTGGAGGCATGTGTGCATCCGGAGCGCTGTACGACGACATTGTTATTGCTGCCTCTTCTGCTTCTCTTTGTTGCTTTTGATCTCGTCTTGTTATGACATCAAGCTCTTGCTTCATGGCTTTTAAGTGTGTTCTTGCTATTTTCTTACCATAAATGCATCTTCTGACCACCTTTGCTACCTTAGTGAACTTCGTCCCTTAGTGTATAAACACCATCAAATTGCGTTGTTCGACCGACATTTCTCTCAGCTTTGGCTTTTTGCTGCCACCTGTTTCCCCTAGCGCTGCCGCTGCATCCCAAGTCCACCTCTTCAATATGTATGTTTCTGGGATGTCGTAGACTCTAACCTCTATCATCACCTTTAGTATATGGCAGCAGATCAAACCGTCTCGGTCAAACTTGCAGCACTCGCATGTGTAAACCTTGCTGACATAGTCTCCGTGCACCTTATAAACCAGAGTTCCATAGAAAGGGACATGATCACCTATAGGGGCTAGGTCAAACTCGTACCCACCCATGTGCTTGCACTCGTGAGATCTGATTCTGCATCTCGGTGAAACTTGTAGAATATGTTTTGTGTGTAGATCTTTGCCATTCGCACTCCATAGGGTTCGACACCAGAATGGTGGATTTGTGAGAGTTGTTTACGCCTCCACCTTCTCCTTGGCATTGTTAATCTTGTCTTGGATTACATTGTCTTTGCTTTAGGAAGTCGAATATCGAGTTTTCGGGTTGATGTATCTCTTTAGGACGGAGTTGAAGCCTTCGCTCCTTGTAGTGGTTTGAAGGAAGGGAAGAAAGCATGCATAAAGTATGCGATACCCAACATTTTCTCTCCTTACATATTACAAACAAATCATGTTATCTTTCACTCCATAGAGATTTATCATATCCATCCAATATTGATCAAACTCTTCTAGTGTTAGGCTGTTATTCATGCGGGCATTGAATGCTTCCGGCAGCTACGGGTTTTTCCATGAAAGGGCCAATCCGCTCGATTCGTTCTACATGGCGTGCCACTGCGGTTCCTCTGAATAGAATTAGGGAACACGGCTTTAATGGCCTCTTTCATGGCAGCGTCTTGATGCATTATTATGTTCTTTGGTTGTGCATACGCCCATAGCTTCAAGGAACATCTCGAATAGACACACAAAGCTATCTTTCAGCATTACGGAAAAAACCACGGTCTGAATCATCATCCATGGTTATTTATGCCGATAAGCGGAGGACATGGCATCTTGTACCGGTTTCTAAGGTATGTGGTGTCAAGCGAGATGCGATCGAATATGACTTGTATGCTTGGCGTGCTACTCCGTCCACCAAAAGATTTTCTCAACTCGACACTCCTTGTTGGCGATATCTCGATGAAGAAATCCGGATCATCTTTTTGTAGTTTTGCAAAGTATTCCAATGTGTCCTACATGTCATGGTGGTTATGCTCACTGCAGAACTTGGCCCTCACGTTTGAGACGTCCTTAGCTATGTATGGCACCTCTGATAGGCCTCCATAGAACTCTGCCATTAGTTGCATCTGCTGGGACGTCGGTATGTTGCAGGCATGCAGCATCCTCAAACGATTGTTCCTCAGGTGGTATGCTATGGTGGGAGCGCAAGAACCTTGTAAGCGACGGTTCAAGGATTAGTGGGTGATTGTGTTCGTAATCAAAATCTTCCACGTGATACCATGCGTCATTCCTTTTTTAGATACATGTGTGCTTTGCAGCCAGTTCTAGGACATGTGTTGTACTTTCTTGTTGGAACCACGGATTTTGGGTTTGTAGTGACCCAGCATACCACTACATGATGTAGTACACTATAGTCATTGACATAACACCAATGAAATACCATTCACTAGTATTACATCCCTCAGAGTGGTACAACAGAAACACAGCAGGTCCAAGACATGACTATAGATTAGAACCTAGCAAGGGTTAAGAAGGTACGGTTGTCTGGCGTACTCGCAAGTTCACTAAAAGGAGTGTATGATGCACTATCTCTACAGCCACACACCATAGGTCGTAGGCAATGTAGGTTTCGTAAACATTTCTTCAAAGGTTGATTTTATTCTAAAAACTATGTCCACAGGTCTTCACAGTTGACGAACTTCATGGAGTTCCTTTCTGCGTTCGTAGCTCCTACCGGAATAGGGAGTAACATGTCACAATTCTTACACTCTGAGAGTGCGTCACTTTTCCCACAAGAGACCTTAGCCTTGTTGCACAACCAAGTCATGACCTTGTCCATACTTCCTTGGTATGGGGCCCAGTCTAAGATCCAAGCCAATCACTACCCTCTCCACGACCCCATATGTCTGCACGATCCTCCGGTGACTACACCTCCATTAAGCCTCCAACTAGGGCAAGCTATAACCTGGTGAGTTCGAAGACTCTATGAAGTGGTGATGCTCTGGTAAGCTCCATAAAAGGCACTATACCTCCGTGACCACTCATAAATAATCTAGACACCAAAATCTTGGGGCCTAAGGGTGCCCACCCATAGGTTGGATCCATACCAGGAATCCCAAAATCACGATAAGGTCATCTTGACTCCATGTGAAAGGAAGAAGATCTGGTGACTTCTCGTCCCATTCCAAATCTCATGGTTAACGTGTGATATATAGCACTAGAATTTTTAGTGTGTAGATTTCATTTTTGATCATTTTGGTATATTATAAGTATTTTGTGAATTTTAAATAATAAGATATGATTTTTTAAGCTTATTCACTTTATAAATACTAAACAAATAATAAATATTAGTTAAAGGATACAAAATAATTGAAACAAGTTTGTAAATATAGATTTTTTTACAAGAATTTTGGTATATTATTTATATTTTTCTCGTTAACCAATATTAAAATATGAATTTTCAAAGTATGATTAATTATAAAATCTTTATTAAATAATATTTATTTAAATAGTTAACACAATAATGTTTGTTAATAAGTTTATAATATAGATTTTATTTTTCTAAGCATTTTGATATATTATATACATTTTCTGAATTATAAGAGAAAAGATATAGAATTAACAAGATTTAATCCTTTTATTAAATTTCTAGAATTATATTTATATTAAACTTATTTGGTTTTATTTATTTTCTAAACAGATAATAATTTTATACTACACTAAACCTAGCCATAGACACTGACTAATGGGCCCGTGGCCACGTCATCTGCCACACGAGATAAAGACCAATTTACACCCAATTGAATTTACCCCAAAGTCACAGACAGGTGGGGCTATTGCCACGTTGGCTGCCACGTGAAACAAAACTGGTCAAACTAGGACTGGGTGGGGTGACGCGGAGGCAACGTTGCGGTGATGTCATGTAACATCCCAAAACTTTAATCCAAGGTTAGTAAGATCCAAATCATCAAAATTAGGGTTAACAAAAACTTTTCCAATTTAAAATTATTAAAGCATTCATATGTGTGTGCATTTAAAATAGGAGTTGATTTGAATTGCCATGATTAAGTGATCCATTGCTTGTAAAATAATTCTTAGGTGAAATAAACATCATCTAGATCATTCCCAAACAAATCCCAAAGAAAAACAAATCAAAATGAATAAAATAACCAAATGGTCATTTGTGCCATTTTAATCAACATGCCTACTTTAGCTATTCCTAGTACTCAAAACCTAACAGAAATAATTATGGATCTTTGCACCCCTTGCTAGTACACATAATGAGGTACCAAGGCTCACTTTGTGATCTGCTAAAAACATTCAAACACTAAATTTAAATGGCATTTGAAAATTGAATCTATTTCATATGGGAAGATCCCACTATTTCAAAAACCACTCAAACAAGCTCAATTTTCAAAACCCAAGCACCCACAGAGTCTCAAGCTTATGCCTAGCACACCCACCAAAAATCTTTTCAAAATTCAAAAATAAATTTCTTGCGGCTATTTCCACAAACACTTGGCAGGCAGAGTTTACACCTAGTAATTAGCTCACTGTTTTGTACAGGGTTTTGCACCCACTTGTCCTCAAAACACTCCCTCTGTCCCCAAGTGATCTAACCAGGCCATTTACACCCCATCCCCTACCCCCTAGTGGCAATGCCATGCCATGCCGAGCACCATGCTTGCTGGCCGACCATGCCATCGCCGCAGCAGACCACCCCTCTCTCACTCACCTTATCTACGAGCTAGCTCGAACCTCACCGCCACCCTCTGTCCCCTGCCCGAGCCAGGCCAAGCCGTGGACCACTGAGGAACCACCGCACCCAGTGTGTCTACACCATGCCGAGCATGCACCAGAGCACCGCGCCCGATACACGTACACACGCCGCCCCTCGACCGTAGCCCGCGTCAACCGCTCCACCATGACCCCAGGAACACCGTAGACATGCTCGTTCGCCGCCCAACGCACCATAGCGCTCGCTGTGGAGACCGCCGCCTCTGCCGCTCAGAGCGCCACCACCGCCCGACCGCATACCACCGCCCCTAGGCCCGCATTTACCCCGTAGCGCACCGCCAGGAGACCAGCCACCGCCCCCTACCTCGAGCCACGCCGCTAGCACACTGTGCAGCCCTCGCCGGAGCCTCCCGCCCATGCCTTTCGGTCGCATCGTCGGGCTATAAATAGAGGCCACCCCCAGCCAGTTTCTGCACACCACTCACCTCCCCTCTTGCCACTGACCCTTCCCCACCTCTAGCTGGAGCAGCGCGAGCACTTGTTCGCCAGAATTTGGCCGGAGTAGCCCGCAGCAGAGGAGGAGAGGACGATGTCGATTTCGTCCACCCCCGGAGCTGCCTCGACCATCCCTGAGCTTGTCGTCGTCTACCAGTCTGTTTGCCCACCTCGCCATCGTTGCTGGAGCCCTGGTACGCCCCTTGAGCACCCCCACCGAGCCGCTAGGGTTAGAGTTTGCCGGCGACCTGTCCGTCGTTGATGACGATCCCCAGTCGTTGATCCCCGTTCTAATCTAACGGCCCACATCGCCATGTACCGCTTCACGCGTTATGAGCCTCTGACCGGTGGACACCCCTGTCAGCTGTGCCCCACGCCACGTAGTGTCACTGGGCCAGCCCATTAGCTTTCCCGCGCTATCCATTTAGTTTGAATTAGGATTTTCTATTTTAGTTTAAACCTAGTTTTGTCCCTTAGTTTGAAATTCCATTCAGAGGGATTTTCTAATCCAAATGGAGTGATTCCAATTTTGTTAGAAAGCTACTGAAAAGATCTACCCAAGCCCGTTGGATTTAATTCAATTAGAGTTAGAGATCTCTCCTAGTAAAAATAACAAAACAGAAGCATTTGCACCTTGCAACATTTTTATAAAATCAACCATGATAGCTTTTGAGTTGATTTCAACTCTCAAAAATCACATTTAACCATACCTATCTGAATATGTAATAATATTAATGTTTACATGCAGTCACTTTGTACTAGTACCAAATTAATGCTATATAGGCATTTCTAGTCACTTTAAATCATTAAATATTAAACTTAAACCAAAGTAATTGTCATCCAACCCTTAAATCACATTCCCACATGTTAGAATATGTGGTGATGACATGTGTCCACATGATCCCATATTTTAAGTGGTGAATATTAAATCTTAGTTAATTTTTCAATGAGTAGAAATTACTTTTCTTAAATAAAAAGTTTGAAACTAGTTAATAAAACTTGTGATGCTTGTGATGATAATAGATCATCAAATGTGTGCCTTAGAGTGCTAATTAGACTAGTTAAGTATTGTTTGGTGATTGTGTACTCCATATGTATTTATAGAAGATAGTCGAGCCAAGCTTTCGAGGAGGAGGAGTTCTATCAAGAGGAGGAAGAAAACTTCAACCACTTCACCAACCAAGGCAAGCTACTATTGGCAAGCTAGCACTTGCAAGTATAATGCTTAGAAAGCTAGAATTAAGCTAGATGACTTGAGCAAAGATGCTTTAGGCATGCTTTGGTCACACCACTTTGAATATTACTTACCCCAAGTATTATTTTCAAGCTTTACTTCCTTTACTTTACACAAAGTCCCTTACTTGTTTTGAAGGTAGCATAAATAGTATAAAACTTGGCCTATTTAGCTAAACTTTAGATGTCATTCTATGGCATGAGATTGATCCCATCTTTCCACCTTAGTGAACACTCTTAACTTAGTAGTTTAGAGTAGATAAAAAAACTTGAGTCACTTTAGATGGGAACACTTGGTGAAAATGAATTATGAAAACCTTGGAATGATGAGTCATTCTATTGAGATGTTTTGACATGTGTTGAGAAACACAAATGGTTTATGATGGTGAAAATGTTGAGGCATGAGCCTTAACCCTTTTACAAAACTGATGGTTGGATTCGGATGCGATACCATTCCAAATTTACCGTACAACCACAATACCTGAATTGGGTAAGGCTTAGCCGGAAGTTTATATGCATTAGTATTAGTTCCCTCGCGGGAGAGGTTTGAGATGAGGCTACCTCTCAATGTTGTCCACCTATGCAGTGCCCAAGATGATAGATGGTCATGGTTGGGAGGCCATGCTCATAGGAGAGGTGCTTATACTAGAGTGTGTAAAGGAAAGGTTATGTTTGATTATATGCATACTAAGTATGATGATTCAGGGTTATCCCTGATAGATGTATCAAATCTTGTGGTGAAAGTGTACCACCTCTGCAGAGTGTCAAACTATTTGAATAGCCGCGTCCATAGTTATGGACAGTTGGAATGGCCATACTGTTTCGTTGTCAGATGTTTTCAAAATAATTTATGAAATGAATGATGAATCTTGACTTGACCACAACAGGGTTGTGTTTATGACACTAGCTTCCCGACTTAAGTGATTCTAGAACTTTATTTTATCTTTCTTTGCTTCAGAACTCAGCTTAGGTTTCAAACTTAATTTTATAGCTAAACATAGAGTTAACACTTTAACTTAGAACTTTACTACTTGTTAGTGGTAGTTTGCGAGTACTTAAAGAGTACTCATGGCTTTTGTCCCTGGCTGTTCTCATGGCCAGACTATGAAGGAGACAATCAAGATGATGGCCAGCAGGATGGCTATGATAACTAGGATTATTTGCCTTCGTCAGCATTGCTTGTGCCCCTGAAGATGGACCCCACCGCTACGCTTATCTTTTATTCCGCTGCTTGTTGTATTAAGACTAGATCATGAGATCCTTATTTGTGTAAGACCTTATGTATGGTTTGTAATGGATGATGTACTGTGATATTCAATCTGTTATGTCTCGCAAAAATGGTAATCCTGGGATTGCGATGTATGACATAACAGGCATCTGGGATTAAAAATCCGGGTGTTGACAAGTTGGTATCAGAGCCATCCTGACCATAGGAGACCCTAGTTAGAATAGACGTCCGAACAAAAACTTAGTTTCAAAACCAAAGTGATTATTTATGAAAAACTATTTCCTCTCTTATCCTTGGGAATTCATTCTTTCTCAAAAATTCATGTTCCTCAAAATTCTTACACTACTACTTAAAATTTGACACACTTGATCACTTCACTAATTTCCTCATCCTTAATTCTTGTAGATGGAGACTCAGTTCAGCAAGTTCTACCAGTTGGGAAACGGAGGTCAACTGATCTTCGAGAGGGATCTGGATTCACTATCAGAGTTACTGGGACGCCCGCATCCGGAGTTTCTTGGAGCTCAACTTCCAGGACCCCCAGGAGGAGATTTGTAGTGGCTAGTCACCGCTGATCCTAGAGGGAGCATCGAAGCACCAACATCCGGGAGAATCCAGTTCTCCATGAGAGAGAACAACTGGCTAGATGGATTAGCCAGGGCAATGCATGAAGCTCTCGCACGTCTATGTGCCCTTAGTGTCAACCAACTCCAGGGAACCCGTTTTGCTCACTATGCAAGACGTGACTTCATGGGAATGCCAATGGAGATGCCAAGTCACCCAGAGCTAAAGCGTTAAGTGGAAAACCTTGACTTCCTGTTGTACGATCGCCAGAAGGAATTGGACAGTGCCAGGGAGTTAGCCAACCACAACCGTGCCATTGCCGCCCAGAAGGCCCAGACTTTCTCACTGCTAGTCAAGGATCGTCAGTCTCTTCGCCTCCAGCATGAAAAGAAGGATCACACCATCGCCCGTCTTCGCAAGAAGGTGGCCGACCTCAAGAAGACCGTCAAGGAGCAAGAAGCTCAGCTTGCAACAAAGGAGGAAGAAGAGGAGGGTGAAAACATCCAGGGAGACATGGATTCTTACCTCAGCAATGATGATGACTTTCTGGAGGAGGATGCTATGGACTTCTACACTGATGATGAGGACTCCGACTTCATAGACGATGAGTAGATGCACTAGAGCACTGTCGTAGCATGATATTATCGGTCCCACTGTATCGTAGCTTGCAGAATGGTTCTTCAAACCATCTGTTTTCCTTTGATTGTTGTGGTGTGTGTTTGTATCGTGTGCTTGTTTGCATGAATGAAATGGAGTTAGTTGCCAAACCTGAGTCAAACTCAAAGTTTTAGTCTTGAAACCAAAACCATGAACCTTAGAACTTTCCCTCTTACCCCTTTATCTACCTCAATCTTCAGATGACTCGTGGAAACCAAGGAGGGAGCAGCTCGTCGCAAGACCCAATGCTGCAGATCTTGCAGAATCTCATCGCAGACAGAGAAGCAAGCAGGGCAGAGCGCCAAGCTAACTTAGCAACATTGCAGCAGATCGCCCAGATGGCTCTCAACAGCCTGAACCATGGAAACTAGGATCACCATGGATCCAAACTCAAAAACTTCCAGAATACCAATCCCCCAATCTTTAACCAAGCTGAAAACCCACTAGATGCTGATGACTGGTTACAGACCATGGAAAACAACCTAGAAGTTGCAGGAGTTGATCACAACGAGAAAGTTCTCTTCGCCACCCACTATCTGGCGGGAGATGCAAGAGCTTGGTGGACTAGTATCCGCAATATGAACCATGGTCAAGTGATGACATGGGAAGCCTTCAAAACCAAGTTCAACCGCACCCACATGTCGCAAGGTCTAGTCACCAGACTAAGAGATGAGTTTCGCGACTTGAAGCAAGGCAGAATGACTGTGGTGGAATACCGTGACAGATTCCTATCGCTTGCAAGGTACGTACTTGATGAAATCAACACAAAGTTAAGAAGAAGGAGAGATTCCTGAACGGACTACATGATGAGATGCAGACTGTCCTCATCAACATCCGTTTCGAGGATCTCGAAGAGCTAGTCGACTCTGCCATTCAGATGGAAGGGAAGATTAACCAGGCAAACGACAACCGCAAATGTCGTATGATGCAGCAATCTGGATCCAGCAGTCACCAGAAGTACCGTCCCAACCCCTCACCAGGATATGCACCAAGGAACAACCGACCCCCAATGTCTCGCCCAAGCTACCCCAACCGTAGCGGAGGAATTGTGAAGTCCGGAGGAAACAATCACAACTCCAGCAACACCAACAATTTCAACTGTGCCCCTCCCAAGAGCATCAACAACAACAACACTGCACCTAGAACTGGCAGCAATGTTGTGCTCGTCGCAGCAAAGGACAAGTCCCAGATCACTTGTTTCGAGTGTGGAGTGAAGGGTCACTATTCCAATGAGTGTCCCAAGAAGACTGCCGCTACTGCCAATGTGAATGCCCCAGCTCAACAACAGCGTCGTGTTCAACCAGGGAGAAGATTTGCCCCAAGGAACCCTCACAACCGCAACGGTCGTCTCTTCCACATGAACGCCGAAGAAGCCCAAGAAGCGCCCGATGTAGTGCTGGGTATGTTTTCTGTCAACTCAGTTTTAGCAAGGGTATTGTTTGATTTGGGAGCATCGCATTCATTTGTCACCGAAGAATTTGCATGCACTAGTAAGATTCACCCAACCAACCTGAAGCATGTCATGATAGTTCAAATCCCCGGATCAACTACAAAAGCTAGAAAAATTTGCAAAGCTGTACCTATCAGAATACATGGGATAGATTTTTATGCCAACCTAATTGTACTTGGAACCAAAGGATTGGAAGTAGTACTAGGTATGGACTGGATGTCAAGGCATAAAGGAATGATAGACTGTGCTAAGAAAGCCATCACCATGACCAGTAGATCTGGAGTCACAGTAGAGCATATATTTGAAACCTTACCCCGTCAATTCAAGTGCAACAAGAGTCTAGCCCTACCCACCATAGACCAAGTAAGAGTAGTCTGTGAATACCCCGACGTATTCCTAGATGAATTGCCAGCCCCCGGATAGGGATATTGAGTTCATTATCGAACTAATCCCCGGAACCGGACACATAGCCCAGAGACCTTATAGCATGAACCCCTCAGAGTTAGTAGAACTGAAGAAGCAGTTAGATGCCATGTTAGCAACAGGCTTGATTCAACCAAGCGCTTCGCCATGGAGATCACCAGTGTTATTCGTCGACAAGAAAGATGGAGGCAACCGTCTGTGCACAGATTACAGAAAGTTGAATGACGTCACCATCAAGAACAAGTACCCCTTGCCAAAGATAGAGGATCTATTTGATCAAATGACTGGAGCTCAGGTATTCTCAAAGATTGATCTTAGGACTGGTTATCACCAACTTAAGATTCATGCAACGGATATTCCGAAGACCGCCTTCACTACTCGCTATGGTTTATACGAGTATACGGTTATGTGTTTTGGATTAACTAATGCCCCTGCTTATTTCATGAATCTCATGAATAAGATCTTTATGAATTTCCTAGATAAGTTTGTAGTTGTGTTCATCGATGATATCCTTATCTACTCCAAGCCAGAAGAAGAGCATGAGCAACATCTGAGAATCATCCTAGAAACCCTGAGAGAGCATCGGTTGTATGCCAAGTTCAACAAGTGTGAGTTTTGGCTGAAAGAAGTAGGATTCCTAGGACATATTGTGTCTGCCGGAGGAGTCTCTGTTGATCTCGCCAACATCAGAGATGTCGAAGCATGGGAAGCCCCAACCACTCAAACCCAAGTCCGTGCATTTCTCGGATTAGCGAGATACTACCGCAAGTTTGTAGAAGGATTCTCAAGCATCGCCAGACCCATGACCCAATTGTTGAAGAAGGACAAGAAGTTTGAATGGACTAACAAATGTGAAGCCAATTTCCAAGAGCTGAAGAAGACATTGATATCAGCCCCAATATTGATCATGCCAGACATCAATAAGCCATTAGATGTGTATTGTGATGCATCCAAGATTGGTCTAGGATGCGTATTGATGCAAGAAGGCAAAGTAATCGTGTATCTGTCTTGACAACTGAAGCGGCATGAGAAGAACTATACGACCCATGATCTTGAATTAGCAGCCGTAGTTTTGGCATTAAAGACCTAGCGTCATTATCTGATGGGTAATCGTTGTGAGATTTACTCGGATCACAAGAGCTTGAAGTATATTTTCACCTAGAAGGAGCTGATTATGAGGCAAAGGAGAAGGATAGAGTTAATCAAGGATTATGACCTTGACATTCACTATCACCCCGGCAAAGCCAATGTGGTAGCGGATGCTCTTAGCAGATTGCCATGTAGGCTAAACACCATGATCAAGGAGAAGCTGGCAAGTTTGTATGAGGAGTTGGAGCAGTTTAGAACTGAATTAGTTAGCAAAGGATTCTTAGCTAGCATTGAACTTCAACCCACATTGATTAGCCAAATCAAGGAAGCCCAGAAGGGAAATGAAAGTATCGACAGAATCAAACGTCGTATGGGTACAGGAAAGGTACCTGGATTTACCAAAGACGAATAAGGAGTTCTGTGGTACAAAGGCCGTATCTGTGTGCCAGCAGATTCGGAGCTGAAGCAAGTTATCATGCAGGAAGCTCATGATACTCTTTACTCTATCCACCCCAGAGGAACAAAGATGTATCAAGATTTGAAAGAGCAATTTTGGTGGCACAAGATGAAGAGAGAGATTGGAAGTTACATCGCCAAATGTGACATCTGTCAAAGAGTCAAAGCAGAGCATCAGAGACCTGCAGGACTGTTGCAACCATTGCAGATTCTGGAATGGAAATGGGATTCCGTCAGAATGGACTTTATCACCGTTTTGCCTACTTCCAGTAGGGGAAATGACCCAATCTGGGTCATAGTTGATAGACTGTCCAAGGTAGCTCACTTTATACCTGTCAAGACTACCTACCAGAGTGCGAAGCTAGTAGAGCTATATATTGCTAGGATTGTTAGTCTGCATGGAACCCCCAAGACCATAGTATCAGATCGAGGAACCCAGTTTACCTCAAGATTTTGGCAGAAAGTTCAGGAAGGATTAGGCACCAAGTTGAATTTCAGCACCGCGTATCACCCGCAAACTGATGGACAGACTAAGAGAGTCAACCAGATCTTAGAGGATATGCTTAGAGCTTGTGTATTAGAATATGGATCAAAATGGGAAGACTGCCTGCCTTTCACAGAATTCTCATATAACAATAGTAATCAAGCTAGTTTGCAGATGGCACCATTTGAATTCCTATACGGAAGAAAGTGTTGTACCCCTTTGAATTGGTCGCAAGTAGGAGAGAGTCAGATCTTTTGACCTGACATTCTCCGAGAAGCCGAAGAGAAGTTTCACAAAGTCCGTGAGCACCTCAAGACCGCCCAATCCAGGCAGAGGAGTTACGCTGACAAGAGAAGGAGAGACCTGACTTTCAATGTTGGAGATTTTGTATATCTCAAGGTTTCACCGTTGAAAGGAACCCAACTCTTTAGTCTAAAAGGAAAGTTAGCCCCCAGGTATATCGGGCCCTTCAAGATTCTGAACCGTCGAGGAGAAGTGTCGTATCAACTGGAACTGCCTGAAGAGATGTCAGCCATCCACCATGTGTTCCATATCTCATTACTTCGCAAATTCCTGAAAGTGTCGGAGAAGACTGAAGTTTTCAAGAACATCGATCACAGAGCTGTGGAGATCAACAATGACCTGACGTATCCTGAAGTGCCCATCCGTATCTTAGAAGAAGCTTACAGAACCACCAGGACCGGGAGTATCACGTTTCTCAAGATTTAATGGAGCAACCATACCGAAGACGAAGCCACTTGGGAGCGAGAAGATTACATTAGGACAGAGTTCCTAGATCTCTTTGGTTCCTAGTTTTCTTTGTAAATCTCGCGACGAGATTTTGTTTAAGAGGGGAAGGTTTGTAACATCCCAAAACTTTAATCCAAGGTTATTATGATCCAAATCATCAAAATTAGGGTTAACAAAAACTTTTCCAATTTAAAATTATTAAAGCATTCATATGTGTGTGCATTTAAAATAGGAGTTGATTTGAATTGCCATGATTAAGTGATCCATTGCTTGTAAAATGATTCTTAGGTGAAATAAACATCATCTAGATCATTCCCAAACAAATCCCAAAGAAAAACAAATCAAAATGAATAAAATAACCAAATGGTCATTTGTACCATTTTAATCAACATGCCTACTTTGGCTATTCCTAGTACTCAAAACCTAACATAAACAATTATGGATCTTGCACCCCTTGCTAGTACACATAATGAGGTACCAAGGCCCACTTTGTGATCTGCTAAAAACATTCAAACACTAAATTTAAATGGCATTTGAAAATTGAATCTATTTCATATGGGAAGATCCCACTATTTCAAAAACCACTCAAACAAGCTCAATTTTCAAAACCCAAGCACCCACAGAGTCTCAAGCTTATGCCTAGCACACCCACCAAAAATCTTTTCAAAATTCAAAAATAAATTTCTTGCGGCCCTTTCCACAAACACTTGGCAGGCAGAGTTTACACCTAGTAATTAGCTCATTGTTTTGTACAGGGTTTTGCACCCAATTGTCCTCAAAACACTCCCTCTGTCCCCAAGTGCTCTAACCAGGCCATTTACACCCATCCCCTACCCCCTAGTGGCAATGCCATGCCATGCCGAGCACCATGCTTGTCAGCCGACCATGCCATCGCTGCAGCAGACCACCCCTCTCTCCCTCACCTTGTCTACGAGCTAGCCCGGACCTCATCGCCACCCTTTGTCCCCTCCCCAAGCCAGGCCAAGCCGTGGACCACCGAGGAACCGCCGTGCCCAGTGTGTCTGCACCATGCCGAGCATGCGCCAGAGCACCGTGCCCGACACGCATGCACACGCTGCCCCTCGACCGCAGCCCGCGTCCACCGCTCCACCATGACCCCAGGAACACCGCAGACATGCCCGTTCGCCGCCCAACGCACCACAGCCACCGCTTGCCGTGGAGACCACCGCCTCTGACGCTCAGAGCGCCAGCACCGCCTGACCGCATACCACTGCCCCTAGGCCCGCATTTACCCCGTAGCACACCGCTAGGAGAATAGCCACCGCCCCCTACCTCGAGCCACGCTGCTAGCACGCTGTGCAACCCTCGCCGGAGCCGCCCGCCCATGCCTTTCAGTCGCATCGTTAGGCTATAAATAGAGGCCATCCCCAACCAGTTTCTGCACACCACTCACCTCCCCTCTTGCCACTGACCCTTCCCCACCTCTAGCCGGAGCAGCACGAGCACTTGTTCACCGGAATTTGGCCGGAGTAGACCGCAGGAGAGGAGGAGAGGGCGACGTCGATTTCGTCCACCCCCGGAGCTGCCTCGACAACCCCTGAGCTCGCCGCCGTCTACCAGTCTGTTTGCCCGCCTCGCCGTTGTTGCTGGAGCCCTGGTACGCCCCCTGAGCACCCCCACCGAGCCGCTAGGGTTAGAGTTCACCGGCGACCTGTCCGTCGTTGATGACGATCCCCAGCCGTTGATCCCCGTTCTAATCTAACGGCCCACATCGCCCCGTACCGCTTCGCGCGTTATGAGCCTCTGACCGGTGGACCCCCTGTCAGCTGTGCCCCGCGCCGCGTAGTGTCACTGGGCCGGCCCGTTAGCTTTCCCGCATGACCCGTTTAGTTTGAATTAGGATTTTTCTATTTTAGTTTAAACCTAGTTATGTCCCTTAGTTTGAAATTCAATTCAGAGAGATTTACAAATCCAAATGGAGTGATTCCAATTTTGTTAGAAAGCTACTGAAAAGATCTACCCAAGACCGTTGGATTTAATTCAATTAGAGTTAGAGATATATCCTAGTAAAAATAACAAAACAGAAGCATTTGCACCTTGCAGCATTTTTATAAAATCAACCATGATAGCTTTTGAGTTGATTCCAACTCTCAAAAATCACATTTAGCCATACCTATCTGGATATGTAATAATATTAATGTTTACAGGCAGTCACTTTGGACTAGTACCAAATTAATGCTATATAGCCATTTCTAGTCACTTTAAATCATTAAATATTAAACTTAAACCAAAGTAATTGTCATCCAACCCTTAAATCACATTCCCACATGTTAGAATATGTGGTGATGACATGTGTCCACTTGATCCCATATTTTAAGTGGTGAATATTAAATCTTAGTTAATTTTTCAATGAGTAGAAATTACTTTTCTTAAATAAAAAGAATGAAACTAGTTAATAAAACTTGTGATGCTTGTGATGATAATAGATCATCAAATGTGTGCCTTAGAGTGCTAATTAGACTAGTTAAGTATTGTTTGGTGATTGTGTACTCCGTATGTATTTATAGATGATAGTACGCCAAGCTTTCGAGGAGGAGGAGTTCTATCAAGAGGAGGAAGAAAACTTCAACCACTTCACCAACCAAGGCAAGCTACTATTGGAAAGCTAACACTTGCAAGTATAATTCTTAGCAAGCTATAATTAAGCTAGATGACTTGAGCAAAGATGCTTTAGGCATGCTTTGGTCACACCACTTTGAATATTACTTACCCCAAGTATTATTTTCAAGCTTTACTTCCTTTACTTTACACAAAGTCCCTTACTTGTTTTGAAGGTAGCATAAAGAGTATAAAACTTGGCCTATTTAGCTAAACTTTAGATGTCATTCTATGGCATGAGATTGATCCCATCTTTCCACCTTAGTGAACACTCTTAACTTAGTAGTTTAGAGTAGATAAAAAAACTTGAGTCACTTTAGATGGGAACACTTGGTGAAAATGAATTATGAAAACCTTGGAATGATGAGTCATTCTATTGAGATGTTTTGACATGTGTTGAGAAACACAAATGGTTTATGATGGTGAAAATGTCGAGGCATGAGCCTTAACCCTTTTACAAAAATAATGGTTGGATTCGGACGCGATACCATTCCAATTTTACCGTACAACCACTATACCTGAATTGTGTAAGGCTTACCTGGAAGTTTATATGCATTAGTATTAGTTCCCTCGCGGGAGAGGTTTGAGCTGAGGCTACCTCTCAATGTTGTCCACCTATGCAGTGCCCAAGATGACAGATGGTCATGGTTGGGAGGCCATGCTCATAGGAGAGGTGCTTATACTAGAGTGTGTAAAGGAAAGGTTATGTTTGATTATATGCATACTAAGTATGATGATTCAGGGTTATCCTTGATGATGTATCGAATCTTGTGGTGAAAGTGTACCAACTCTGCAGTGTCAAACTATTCAATAGTCGCGTCAGTAGTTATGGACAGTTGGAATGGCCATACTGTTTCGTTGTCAGATGTTTTCAAAATAATTTATGAAATGAATGATGAATCTTGACTTGACCACAACAGGGTTGTGTTTATGACACTAGCTTCCCGACTTAAGTGATTCTAGAACTTTATTTTATCTTTCTTTGCTTCAGAACTCAGCTTAGGTTTCAAACTTAACTTTATAGTTAAACATAGAGTTAGCACTTTAACTTAGAATTTTACTACTTGTTAGTGGTAGTTTGCGAGTACTTAAAGAGTACTCATGGCTTTTGTCCCTGGCTATTCTCATGGCAGACTATGAAGGAGACTATGAAGATGATGGCCATCAGGACGGCTATGATAAGTAGGACTATCTGCCTTCGTCAGCATTGCCAGTGCCCCTGAAGATGGACCCCACCGCTACGCTTATCTTTTATTCCGCTGCTTGTTGTATTAACACTAGATCATGAGATCCTTATTTGTGTAAGAATTTATGTATGCTTTGTAATGGATGATGTACTGTGATATCCAATCTGTTATGTCTCGCAAAAATGGTAATCCTGGGATTGTGATGTATGACATAATAGGCATCTAGGATTAAAAATCCGGGTGTTGACAAGTCACCTCGCCAGAGATGGTCGGACGGCGAATGGTGGCGGTGTTTGAGAGGGTTCTGGCAGGCTTGGTTGGGGTCATTCGAACGAGGAAAACAAGACGAACCAACTGGTGGTGGCGCCGCTATGATATGGTCATCGAAACAACGACATCAAAGACGACTGACGGTGGTGAATAGTGGTGCTCGTTGCAATGGCAATACATCACGTAAGGAAGGGATCTAAGAGGTGTAGGGAATTCAGCGGCTTACCCTTGACGTGCTAGTGGCCTCAAATGAAGCAGAGGAGGACGGAGACGACGACACGGTCTCGGCGGCGCTCGGCCGGAGCTCAGGAAGAAGCAATGAGGCGGCGATTGAAGCTCCCTACCGATTCCTTCGACGTGGAGGCTTAGGAAGACGAGACGAAGACACGGGCGTACTCCACGGAGCACGGGGAGACCTAGAGCGGTGGTGCTACACGGCGGATTCGATCTAGGTTTTTTGTCCCTGGAGGGGAACAGAGAGAGATGGAGGGCGAGCGAGAGTGGATGAGGATGAGCACGGAGAAGCGTCGCCATGTACTTCTTATCCGTGCGGATAGCGGCGGCGTGCATCGTAGCGCACTGCTGACGACGGCGAGCTGTATCGAGCGGCAGCGTGTTGCTCCAACGAGCTGCCTCTGTGCGTCGCGGTGACGACGGCGATTTTCAAAAAAAACCTAGCAGTTCTTTGTCTCAACCCGTGGTCCTTCACGGGTCCCATGTGACAGTGAGAGAAATAAAGTGGGACGGTTTGCTGTTGGGCTTCTCCTGGGCCATGGCTGAGTGTGCGGGATTTGCAGTCTACTGCGCTTGAGCGTTGGTTAGGCGAGAGAGAAAATGGGGCTGGTCAGCTGGGTCAGTTTCTTTCCTTTTCTTTATTCATTTCTATTTCTGTTTTCTCTATTTCTAAATTCATTTCAAATTTGAATTTCTTCAGGGTTTTAAATATGCAGAGAATTCATAGGTCATGAACATTATTGTTTGTAGAATTTATAATCATCTTCTCTTAATTTCTTATTGGACAACAAAATATATTTGTTGTATTGAAAGTCCTTTCCATTTAAGAAATATTAATAATGATTAGGGTTTTAGGGATTTTCTTCTTACAAGAAGATCATATAGAAATTATTCTAGTTTCACTTGATAATCTAAATGGTACTAGTTTGAGATGTGTATTTATATATATATAGAATCTTGTTCCTACTTATCTTCATAAAGGATTTACTTATATACATAAGAAGGAATTAATCTTTGTGGTTTGTAATGGGATGATATAAGTTTCATGGTCCTCCTTATTTGGTGATTTGCCAAATCCAATTCTACTTGATTTTTAGAGTTTAGAATTACCACAAAACACATACCTAATGTGACATTGATGGCTCTATGACATGAGGTTCTTCATCAGGGTTTAAGCCAATAAACTGGACAAGGCTTCTCAAACACTCACTTGGTTCTCTAATTATCTCTTGGAAGCTTTAATTGTCCAAGTGGTATTATCCAATGGTTACCTAAAGGTTTTTAAAGAATTCTCACCTCAATACTTCACTAAGGTTATCTTGAGATAAGAATTCCTTTCCTAAATATACTCTATATATCTCTCATATCTTATTCACAAAGATCACATCTTCCTGAATAAGACAATCATCTGACTTTAACATATCCATCATCATATGATGACATGGTCATGCCACTCAACATTTCTCCATTCTTACTCCTAGTATATAACTCCTTTTAAATAACTACCATTGATATACCAATTAATGTAGCTACTGCTAACTCCATCTATTAACTTCCTTAACTTCATCCTGTAACTACTTCCAAGGTTTGCAAGACTACAATCCTCACTTTACATACAAAGGATATCAATCCTTTGAAATAGGTATAGTACTACTCCCATAATACCAATTGTCCTTATGTTAACTTGGTTAAGACACTATGCCTCCAACTACTCCATACAACTAATCAAATACTTCATCTTACTCTAGCTTGACTTCTAATGATCAAGCTAGATGATTCAGCTTACTAGGACTTGCCTAACTTGGTCTATTCATAAGTCTTCTTCAACACCTAGTCATCTATTCTCAAATGACTTGGGAATAATGACCACCATCCTTTGATCATACAAAGCTTGGGCTTCTAATTGTCTGATCAAGATCTATACTCAACTAAGTAGTAAACTTGCATTAGTCTCTATATAGACTTATCTTGTTAAGCAAGCTTATTCTAAGTTTATGTCCACTTGTCCTAACAAGATTGTTATCTAATGTACTAATACAACTAGCTTTCTCATAGCTCCTCAATTACTAGCTCAACTCTTGGGTTTAGGTACTGCTTCTAGTTAACTCATGAGTGAGTTAACTCCTCCAACATCAAATGGTTTGATCTCCACTAAGGATCACATTCCATTGATGATGGTACACTCAACCATATCTAGTTCTTCCTTTAGATTAATTTACTTAAGGTATTTGGAAGGTCAACACAATAGGTCAATGGCTATGAGTCAATAAGTTCTAGGTCAAGAATTGATCGCACATTGATGATCAACAGACACTAGGGCTTGGTTAAATAGGAATGTCACCTCTTAATAACATATTAAGGATATGTGCTAAATGGTCTTGGCTTAACTTCTCTTTCTACTCTATTTGTGATAAGAGTTAATGTTTATGAACTACCATGATACCCATGGTAGGAGTAACTATGGCAAACAAGTGTTTCTAGATTTAGTTATAGAGTTTCTTTTACTTAAGTTATAAGCTTAACTTTATATACATAGTTTATGGTAGGTAATATCTTGATATCATCTTTGGAATATTAAGTATTCATCCTTGAGTGGTGGTATGAAATACCATGTAATGATCTCTAGAAGAGCAAGTACTCCTTATTAAGTAGTGTGTTGTGACTTAGTTTTATTACATTTCATCCACCCGTAGATCAAATTATATTACCCAAAGATAAGGTTTTAGCAAAGTTCATATTGAAACTTATCGCAGTCAACTTGATGATCTACTTCAGTTCCACCAAGTTAAGAGAAGCTTCAATCACTTTGACAAGTTTTATTTAAAAGCGCGAAAATTATCCGGATTTTCTATGCATGAATGCAATGCACACACCTGTGTTCAGCTTATTTCTAAGCTCTAATGCTAGGGTGTTACAGACTCTCCCCCTTAAAATAAACTTTGTCCCCGAAGTTCATACTCTCTTGCGTTTCGGAATGAGGAGTTGACTTGTATTGATCACACCATTTCTCAATTCCATTGTGATCACAGTTGGGGATAATTGTGGTACCCCGTATCCAGATCTGTTTCCTTGAATCATCTTCATACTTGGCAATATACATTATCACTACTAATTTATCCTATGGCTTCTTTACTATAATTTCTTGGATTACATCCTAACAGTTCTCTTTAGAATTGGTTGTGGACACATTTTGTCCATTCCAATCTGATTTTCCTATAACACTTGAGTGATGTATTTTGGAATACTCTCTTCACTCTTAGGGACACTTACGAGTTGTTTCCCCTATATAACTAGTCCACTAGGTATAAGTTGTTATATCTCCTTCGATCTTTCATCCGGACCTACTCTAGAGAGTCCTCTTATATAGATGATTCCTTATAACCTTATGATAATAAGGCTTAATCACACCATAAATTTTGTACTTCTCCAACCTTTAGTCAGAAAGTTAGACAACAACACCTCAGTGTTTATTGTTTACTCTCTCCCTTGGGGTTTTCTAATGGTCTCTAAACTTCATGTATAATACCCATTATCTCAATAGTAAGGATATTGGTCTTTATCTACCTTATATATTACCTATATAAAGTCTCTCAAAAGAATCTACGGTACACCTACATAGTTGTGGATCTCTGAAATGAATATTCCGACACTATTTGTCTTACTCTTAACCTTCTGGACATTTTTGCTTTGGTAATCCAGATCTTACGAAGCGTCTCGAAAGACAATCTTCAATTTCATACTTCCTTCGGTCTAACTTAACTTAGGCCAAGTTTTATACTCTTTAAATTACAAATATGACTTACTTCACTACACCGTTAGGACACCAGCTACGGATACCAACTACGGATACTAGCTGCGGATCCTCCTAGGTGTATGGATTACCCTACGGGTTTTAACTTCTTACTGGCATCCTCTGTGAGTTTGTCAGAGCTTAAATACCAGCTACGGTTTCCAAACTTCTTCTTTGCACTGATTCATGATACTTCCATGAACCTGGTACAACTACTTCATTAGCTTCTTAGCAACATCATCTATCTTAAGTGAACTTAAGTTCATTCCTTCATGTTGCTCCACATCCTTTTCAACACTACTATTCCTTCTTATTGCCAGCTCATAGTGAGTTGGGGTTAATCCATCCTTCAGAATAGTGTTGATACTCCTTATATTTTAGCTTCCATCTTCTTGCAAGTCTTCAACTTGATCTTCGGAACTTGTCACTCCCTTACACAAATTCCCTTTTCTATCTAGGTCTATAACATCAAGTAATAACTTGATGATGCAACATGCATTTGCACATCAAGTCAAACTTCATGCACAGATCTAGTCAATCAAGAAGATGCAATAAAAACCAAAAATCCAAATGTGGTACATATAACACACATCATTCTAAGCCCGGAATATATTAGTTGAGTATAATACCTCTAGAATTCAGGCTTAGCTGTGTAGTATATGACACCTCCTAGTATAGGTTTACTTTGTGTTACATAGCACTTAGGGTTTAAACTACTCTGCGTCTCAATATTTACCCAAATTTCTCAGGTGCAACAGGATAATTTTGAGCAAAGTGGTCTCAATTTGGTTTTGATAAGCCTCTTACCTTTCTTTTGGGATGACTAAAGACTACCAAATTTCCATTCTATCGTAAACTATCCTCACATGATCTCTCAAAACTACTACTAAAATTGTAGTTACTACCTTAATCCCAAAATTATCGTAATGTTATAATACTTATGACTTCTATCATAGACCTTCATTGTTCTTTACTTACTGTTATTACTAGATTATTTACTAAGTACTTGTCCTAATTGCAAACTTATCATGGTCTCAGAGCTAATTTCACCATGAACTTGTCCAGATTTACCTAGTCATCATGATTAAAGAGCTAATCTCACCATGACGACTCTTCTTCTTGGCTTATTGTTAATGATTCTTTACAAAATTATACTCCATCACATGGAATTATCAAGTGGGTGCCACATGATTTACTTCCATTCGTAACTATACATACTCTGATGGTCTACCTTTGGTATAATGGTATCAACTAGTGGTAAATTCTGCTACTTCACAGGGGTTCTAAATATATACTCCATCACTAATACTACTCCACATGATATACTAATCTTAGTCTTAATCTTCTTTTATATTTTAACTTACTTAAGATATCTTAGTGGTGTTATACCTAATTATATTAATACTAAAATGACATTTCTCTAGAGAATACCTATAACTAATCCTTAAGAAAGATGACAAGAACATCCAACTTAAGTGTGACAAGGTTTATCCTCAAATAGATATCCATCACAAGTCTTGGTTCAGATAAGATGGCTTCTATAGTCACTATCCAACCTAGAGATCTTCCTAAAAGGGTTTTAATCCTAAGGTCAAAGCATATGCTCTGATACCAGTTGCAGTGACCCAGCTTACCACTACATGATGTAGTACACTATAGTCGTTGACATAACACCAATGAAACACCGTTCACTAGTATTACATCCCTCAGAGTGGTACAACAGAAACACAGCAGGTCCAAGACATGACTATAGATTACAACTCGACTCTTTACAAAAGATCCAGAGAACACTCTAGGTTAAAGAGAGAGAAAGAACTTCTTACAAAGAAGAACCAGAAATAATAACTCAGAAATATATAGAACTAAGACTAGTATTTAAACTATTTGGCTTGCCATTGCTGCTATTGCAATGCTCTACAAAAATAGGTTTTATGGCTAGAGAATTTGCTCCTATCTAAACCGACACTTTATCTTCACTTCAGTTGATGTATATGTTGACTTCATTGACTTTATTGAAGAACTTGAGTTGGCGATGATGGTTTCTTGAGCAGAAATTGATGTTGACATTGCCTTCAATGGCTTAGAACCTAGCAAGGGTTAAGAAGGTACGGTTGAGTACGAGCATAGTCAGCAAGTTCACTAAAAAGGAGTGTATGATGCACTATCTCTATAGCCATAGACCATAGGTCGTAGGCAATGTAGGTTTTCGTAAACATTTCTTCAAAGGTTGCTTTTATTCTGAAAAGTATGTCCGATACCTTCACAGTTAACGAACTTCATGGAGTTCCTTTCCGTCGCTCGTAGCTCCTTCCTAATGTGGAGTAACATGTCACAATTCTTACACTCTGTAGAGGTGCGTCACTTTTCCCACAAGAGACCTTAGCCTTGTTGCACAACCAAGTCATGACCTTGTCCATACTTCCTTGGTATGGGGCCCAGTCTAAGATCCAAGCCAATCACTGCCCTCTCCGCGACCCCATATGTCTGCACGATCCTCTGAGGCTGACTACACCTCCGTTAAGCCTCCAACTAGGGCAAGCTATAACCCTGCTGAGTTCCCGAAGACTCTATGAAGTGGTGATGCCCCTGGTAAGCTCCATAAAAGGCCCGACTATACCTCCGGCAGCCACTCATAAATAATCTAGACACCAAAATTGTGGGGCCTAAGGGTGCCCACCCATATGTTGGATCCATACCAGGAATCCCAACATCACGATAAGGTCATCTTGCCTCCATATGAAAGGAAGAAGATACATCTGACTTCTCCATCCCATTCCAAATCTCATGGTTGATGCGTGATATATGGCGCTAGAATCACTAGCGACATTGGTTGTTAAGTCCTAGATGATACATTACTGTACAATGGCGTCTCCATTGCCAGTTATTATAGATTAGCTGATCACCCTAGATCAGTAACCGATATTTCCAGATAATTGTGAAAATAGTGTTTTCGACCTTTTTGAAATGTAGGTGATGACACAGTTGAGTTACAAGCATAGAAAATAATCAAAGGACATGAGCAAGTTGTGAACTTGCCTTTTGTGATTGCAAGATTATGCACTCACGGTCTTCAAGACAATAGAAGATCCAAATTCTATAAATAGCATCATTGGTCCGGTAAGGACTAATGTTTAAAGAAGCAAGATGCAATGATGCATAAGTAATGTAATGCAGATTGATAAACGCGAATCCCCGGACTAATTGTATCTGATCTAGGGTTTGGAGTTTGTGATGAGTTCTTAGGAATGTGTTGCACTTTTATAGCAGATTCACACTTGTGCTTCTTATTAAGGCTTGTGAGAGTGTGTGTGAAATAACAAGTAATATGCAATATTAAAACACTCAAACGGGTATGGTATCTGAAATATTGCTTAAACAAGATTAAGAATCAATTAGAGCTTTTTAAAGAAGGGTTCAAGTATCACTTTTAATGTTTCTTAAGAAAAATAACTTTTGAGGAAAATACTACTTTATAAAGTAAAAAGTATTTTAAACGTAAGGCTAACACTATAAGGTTTTCTTATTACGTATAAGTACTAAAGTAGAAAACAACTAGTATTGTTGCTTTTACAAATGATAAAATACTTTTAGAGAGTAAAACTTATTTAATTTGAAATGGTAGTTTTAGTAAGTATGACTTAAAATGGTTAGACTTATATTAACTTTACTTAAACATTATTTGAACTTGTTCTTACATTTTTAGACTTTAAACAAGTAATGCTAAAGGTAATAGTACGTACTTATATATTTCTAATGAATTAAAATAAAATAAAAGGGTTTAAAAAGATTTATTAGACCTTTACCTTTTATATTACTTCAAAAGTATGAGTTGATATTTTTAGTGTGTAGATTTCATTTTTGTGATCATTTTGGTATATTATAAGTATTTTTGTGAATTTTAAATAATAAGATATGATTTTTTTAAGTTTATTCACTTTATAAATACTATTAACAAATAATAAATATTAGTTAAAGGATACAAAAAGAATTGAAACAAGTTTGTAAATATAGATTTTGTTTTTACAAGAATTTTGGTATATTATTTATATTTTTCTCGTTTACCAATATTAAAATATGAATTTTCAAAGTATTATTACTTATAAAATCTTTATTAAATAATATTTATTTAAATAGTTAACATAATAGTGTTTGTTAATAACTTTATAATATAGATTTTATTTTTCTAAGCATTTTTATATATTATATACAGTTTTCTGAATTACAAAACAAAAGATATAGAATTAACAAGATTTAATCCTTTTATTAAATTTCTAGAATTATATTTATATTAAACTTATTTGGTTTTATTTATTTTCTAAGGAGATAATACTTTTTATACTACACTAAACCTAGCCACAGACACTGACTAATGGGCCTGTGGCCACATCATCTACCACACGAGATAAAGACCAATTTACACCCAATTGAATTTACCCCAGAGTCAAAGACAGGTGGGGTTATTGCCACGTTGGCTTCCACGTGAGCAAAACTAGTCAAACTAGCTGACTGGGTGGGCGATGACGCAAAGCTGACGTCGCGGTGACGTCACCACGCCGGAGATGGTCGGACGGCGAACAGCGGTGGTGTTTGAGAGGGTTCTAGCGGGCTTGGTTGGGGTGATTCGAACGAGGAAAACGAGACGAACCAACTGGTGGTGGCGCCGCTACGATATGGTCATCGAAACAACGACATCGAAGACGACTGACGGCGTTGAATGGTGGTACTCGTTGCAACGGCAATACATCATGTAAGGAAGGGATCTAAGAGGTGCAGGGAATTCAGCGGCTTACCCTTGACGCGCTAGTGGCCTCAGATGAAGAAGAGGAGGACGGAGACGACGACATGGTCTCGGCGGCGCTCGGCCGGAGCTCAGGAAGAAGCAGTCAAGGGCGACGATTGGAAGCTCCCCTACTCGATTCCTTCAACTAGGAGGCTTAGGAAGACGAGGCGAAGACATGGGCGTACTCCACGGAGCACGGGGAGACCCAGAGCGGCGGTGCTACACGGCGGCTTCGATCTAGGTTTCCTGTCCCTAGAGAGGAACAGAGAGAGAGATGGAGGGCGAGCGAGAGTGGATGAGGATGAGCACGGAGAAGCTGCTATGGTACTTCTTTATCCTTGCCGATAGCAGTACAAGATCGCAGTCAAGACCGCCGACGACGGCGAGCTGTATTGAGCGGCGGCGCGTTGCTCCAACGAGCTGCCTCTGTGCGTCGCGGTGACGACGACGGCGATTTTTCAAAAAAAAACCTAGCAGTTCTTTGTCTCAACCCGTGGTCCTTCACAGGTCCCACGTGACAGTGAGAGAGATAAAGTGGGACGGTTTGCTGTTGGGCTTCTCCTGGGCCGTGGCTGAGTGTGCGGGATTTGCAGTCTACTGCGCTTGAGCGTTGGTTAGGCGAGAGAGAAAATGGGTCGTAATGCAGCGGTATTGGCTGTTTTTTTCCTTTTCTTTATTCTGCTTTATTTCTGCTTTTCTCTATTTCTAAATTCATTTCAAATTTGAATTTCTTCAGGGTTTTAAATATGCAGAGAATTCATAGGTCATGAACATTATTGTTTGTAGAATTTATAATCATCTTCTCTTAATTTCTTATTGGACAACAAAATATATTTGTTGTATTGAAAGTCCTTTCCATTTAAGAAATATTAATAATGATTAGGGTTTTTAGGGATTTTCTTCTTACAAGAAGGTCATATAGAAATAATTCTAGTTTCACTTGATAATCTAAATGGTACTAGTTTGAGATGTGTATTTATATATATATATATATAGAATCTTGTTCCTACTTATCTTCATAAAAGATTTACATATATACATAAGAAGGAATTAATCTTTGTGGTTTGTAATGGGATGATATAAGTTTCATGGTCCTCCTTATTTGGTGATTTGCCAAATCCAATTCTACTTGATTTGTAGAGTTTAGAATTACCACAAAACACATACCTAATGTGACCTTGATGGCTCTATGACATTAGGTTCTTCATCAGGGTTTAAGACAATAAACTGGACAAGGCTTCTCAAACACTCACTTGGTTCTCTAATTATCTCTTGGAAGCTTTAATTGTCCAAGAGGTATTATCCAATGGTTACCTAAAGGTTTATAAATAATTCTCACCTCAATACTTCACTAAGGTTATCTTGAGATAAGAATTCCTTTCCTAAATATACTCTATATATCTCTCATATCTTATTCACAAAGATCATATCTTCCTGAATAAGACAATCATCTGACTTTACCATATCCATCATCATATGATGACATGGTCATGACACTCAACATTTCTCCATTCTTACTCCTAGTATATAACTCCTCTTAAATAACTACCATTGATATACCAATTAATGTAGCTACTGCTAACTCCATCTATTAACTTCCTTAACTTCATCCTGTAACTACTTCCAAGGTTTGCAAGACTACAATCCTCACTTTACATACAAAGGATATCAATCCTTTGAAATAGGTATAGTACTACTCCCATAATACTAGTTGTCCTTATGTTAACTTGGTTAAGCCACTATGCCTCCAACTACTCCATACAACTAATCAAATACTTCATCTTACTCTAGCTTGACTTCTAATGATCAAGCTAGATGATTCAGCTTACTAGGACTTGCCTAACTTGGTTTATTCATAAGTCTTCTTCAACACCTAGTCATCTATTCTCAAATGACTTGGGAATAATGACCACCATCCTTTGATCATACAAAGCTTAGGCTTCTAATTGTTTGATCAAGATCTATACTCAACTAAGTAGTAAACTTGCATTAGTCTCTATATAGACTTATCTTGTTAAGCAAGCTTATTCTAAGTCTATGTCCACTTGTCCTAACAAGATTGTTATCTAATGTACTAATACAACTAGCTTTCTCATAGCTCCTCAATTACTAGCTCAACTCTTGGGTTTAGGTACTGCTTCTAGTTAACTCATGAGTGAGTTAACTCCTCCAACATCAAATGGTTTGATCTCCACTAAGGATCACATTCCATTGATGATGGTACACTCAACCATATCTAGTTCTTCCTTTAGATTAATTTACTTAAGGTATTTGGAAGGTCAACACAATAGGTCAATGGCTATGAGTCAATAAGTTCTAGGTCAAGAATTGATCGCACATTGATGATCAACAGACACTAGGGCTTGGTTAAATAGGAATGTCACCTCTTAATAACATATTAAGGATATGTGCTAAATGGTCTTGGCTTAACTTCTCTTTCTACTCTATTTGTGATAAGAGTTAATGTTTATGAACTACCATGATACCCATGGTAGGAGTAACTATGGCAAACAAGTGTTTCCAGATTTAGTTATAGAGTTTCTTTTACTTAAGTTATAAGCTTAACTTTATATACAGAGTTTATGGTAGGTAATATCTTGATATATCTTTGGAATATTAAGTATTCATCCTTCAGTGGTGGTATGAAATACCATGTAATGATCTCTAGAAGAGCAAGTACTCCTTATTAAGTAGTGTGTTGTGACTTAGTTTTATTACATTTGATCCACCCTTAGATCAAATTATATTACCCAAAGATAAAGTTTTAGCAAAGGTCATATTGAAACTTATCGCAGTCAACTTGATGATCTACTTCAGTTCCACCAAGTTAAGAGAAGCTTCAATCACTTTGACAAGTTTTATTTAAAAGCGCGAAAATTATCCGGATTTTCTATGCATGAATGCAATGCACACACCTGTGTTCAGCTTATTTCTAAGCTCTAATGCTGGGGTGTTACAGGGTTTTGGATGATTTCTTCTTCTTTTTTCTTATGGGGTTTGCGAGCGCAGATGCACACAATGTTCACCTTGTCATACTCACTATCGTCTGCAAATGTCCCTAGTCAATTCTGATTCCAAATCCCTTTCTCTGTGCATATGCACTGTGATGACTGCAAGTGCACAAATCGTTTGTAGCTAGTTTCGAAATAAAGATATCGATCCCACAGGGAGAAGGAGTCTGAAGTCTAATAACTCTTGAAATAAATATTATGATAGAAATGCTAAATAAAGTTCTAAGTGACAAGATAAAATGCGAGTATTATGTAAAAGGGTGTTTTGAGTTTTAGGTATAAGAGCAAGAATAAAGTAAAGTAAAATAACTGAATGTAGAAAGTAAGTATCGCGTATGTAAGAGAGATTGGAACTGCAATAGGGAAAAGGCGTTCGTGGAGTAGCGGGTACACCACTAGCATTATAAGGAGCTAAGATAAAGATTATTATCATTAACTTTCTCATCTATGTATGTGTGGGAGGAACTTCGTATTTGGACAAATAGGCAAGAATCGCTGCTCACATCATCCTCATAACTACGAGTCAAGAATCGACATCAATCGAATTACTGCGCTATTAAGGGACGTAATCCCATAGGACGTATCCCATGACATGGATAGTGTTCCGTGAGTTTCCTCACTTTCCCAAGTTGATACGTAAGGAGTGCCAACAACTTTATAGTCACTGTAAGTGCTAGCACGCCTCCGTCTACCAACAAGTAGTTCCCTCCATCAAGTCCCCATGAGAGGCAAATATTGAGAGGTTGACTTCTCTCAACATCAAGATGTAGAAAATCTAACACATGGTCACAACAATGAATATCATAATAGACTTTATCTTATTTCAATCTCATACTAGGGTTTCTCCATCTCCCCAAGAACTAATGATCTACTCAAACATGGAGGCAATCAACATCATGGCAATAACAATGGAATCTATCATAGATAAATAGTACTTGTATAAATCCACAACGAGTACAGAAATTACAACAAGATCTAGACAAGATGTAGATGGGGTGGATGGAGATGGTGGTGATGCAGCGGTGGATGATGAAGATCGATGCCTTAGCCTCCCAAATCAAGTAGGCGTAAGATGGATCCCTGGGATGAGTTCCTCTAGATTCCTTCCGGAGGTGAGGTTTCAGCGATTTTTGGGTGTTCAGATGTCAGATTCTGATCTAGTTGCACGGGGTGAAACTATTTGTTGTATAGTTGGTCGTTGAACCCTCTGTCTCCTCTATTCGCTTCTGGTTTTCTTCTGGTATTATTAATATTTCCCAAATAAGAGATTTACATTGTTTTTGACTCCTTTTCTCCATAGTACAACTGCTCCAAGAATTGTATCCATGGGATCCATCATATGTCCTGATCCTGGTGAAAACAGACATAAAATGTGCGCGCGAGCGCCGTAAAATACCAAGATACTACATCTACGGTGTAAAATAATAGTGTAAAACATGATGCAAATGTGCACTCATCACCCTATAGTGTTCTTTAGCTGCTTTGAACCTTTCAAACCGCATCCCATGCACTGGTGCCTATGGGGTGGAGTGTACAACATCTTCGTTATCATTGTTTCCCCCTCCCTCGTCTGACCTCAGTGTGATATACGTGGGTTCATCAATTGTTTCTCCTATTTCTGTTACTGTTGTTGGTCCATATCTGTGTGCGGTATCAATGTTGTCACTCACAGTATGAACATGGTGAGATCCACCCCTGGAAGATAGGAAAAAACAGCAGTCAATATCATTTTGTTCATAGCTCAATTGGGTAACTTTACAACTAAAGTATGGGTAACTTGTATTGTGGGTACTGGATTACTTCAGCTCAGATGTGTGGGTAACTTTGAGTAGTGGCTGGTGCGCAATTTTATCAAAACTAACATGTAATGCAGTCAGTAAGTTAATTTTGTTCAGCACAATTAAATTTGAATGTTAATATGTGTTTTTGTAAGATCATTTGTGCTTTGGTATGTGTGGGTAACTCT
Source organism: Avena insularis (assembly GCA_023614405.1). Taxonomy (NCBI): domain Eukaryota; kingdom Viridiplantae; phylum Streptophyta; class Magnoliopsida; order Poales; family Poaceae; genus Avena; species Avena insularis. Next base: position 253,948,818 of record CM042690.1, on the reverse strand, counting down.
TGCTTGTACCTATATGGCACTTTAGTTATGACTGGTGGGTAACTTCTGTGTGGAAGACATCTATATTGTGTTCTCAAGCTGTCATGTTAGTGTGTGTTTGTCTTGAGTGTGGGATCCTATTAGTGATATGAGGTGGTTTACTATAGTGTTCATAGGTGGGTAACTGTGTGCTATCATGTGTGTTTGATATTTGGTTCAAACATTTTGTGCACGTGAAAGTTTTTCAGTGTTGCTAATATATGGGTTACTTCAGTGATAGCAGGGGATAACCTTACTGTCAACATATGGGTCACTCTACTGAAAGCATGTGGGTAATTAACTTTGACTGTTAATATGTGTTTTTGTAAGATCATTTGTGCTTGTTATCAGGGTGTGTGTGGGTAACTCTTGCTTGTACCTATGTGTCACTTTAGTTATGACTGGTGGGTAACTTCTGTGTTGAAGACATCTATATTTTGTTCTCAAGCTGTCATGTTAGTGTGTGTTTGTCTTGAGTGTGGGATCCTATTAGTGATATGAGGTGGTTTACTATAGTGTTTATAGGTGGGTAACTGTGTGCTATCAAGTGTGTTTACTATTTGGTTCAAACATTTTTTGTGCATGTGAAAGTTTTTCAGTGTTGCTAATATATGGGTTACTTCTGTGATAGCAGGGGATAACTTTACTATCAACATATGGGTCACTCTACTGAAAGCATGTGAGTAATTTTTAGTGATAAGTTTCTTGTTTGCACCATACCTTCTTGAGGAGGAACTTGAATATTTGCATTCGTGTTTGATACACTGTATTCTTCTTAATGCTCTTCTTGTTGACCAAGGTCGATATTAAGGTCCAAAACCATGTCTTTTTTCTGCAAGATCAAACATGAATTTCATTACAGTTATATAGGAACTAATTTTTTCATTTTCCATGTAGATGGTGTACCACAAACTGATTCAGTACAGGAAATTTTATACATTGCAGCAATACAAACTCTTTGACAGTCAAATTTGTGTCAGATATAGAAGAACATAAGTGATCCATCAGATGTAGAAGTGACAGCAAATAGAATAGAAATCGAAATAAACCATATGTTTTTAGAGATCAGTAGTAGAAACAAGTTTTTATTTGTCTAGGTCTTCATTTTTTCATACTTAGCCCTATGGATTTCCTGTCATGTTATTTGCTAAAATAGAACATTGATGCATCAATCTGTAGCAAACATAGTAGAAATCAAAAAAATCTTTGTGTTTTCACAGATCAGGAGTAGGAACAAGTTTAGGGTTTCAGTTTCTAATGGATCTATGTGCATTGTTCTTGCTGAAAATAGAAGAATGTGCAGATGTTTCTCTAGGTTTAGCAGAATTACATGTGTTTCCTTGCTTCTTTCTTCTGTTTCCTTTACTTTTCAGGTGGTTAACTTCAAATCAAGGTTTAGGTGAAGATTTCCATGGCATTTTTGAAGAGGTTGAGGAGGAAGGAAGAAGGGGGATCGATCTGGCTGGAGGTCGAGGATGGCAGGGGAGGGGTGAGTCTGCTTTGTGTCATTTTTCTTTCTTGAGGGGGAAGTTGATGCTGGGGAGGAGATCTCTGCTAGGAGAGGTGGCGCCAGGTGGTCTTGGTCACGCACCCCGCGTGACTGTACGGACGCGTGGAAAGAGGAGCATGGGGGGACCGGGGATAGCGATCGTGTCGGGGTGAGATGTTGTCATGCCCGCCGGATCGGAAAATCTGGCAGGCGCCATCCCCCTAGGCGCGTCCAACCTTTATGCCGATGCGAATACAATTGAGTGCTTCATGGACGATTTAGCTGAAGTTAAGGGTTACGGTATTCAGAATCGTGTGGCAAACACCCATACGATGGTGCACTGGGGCTACCGTCAAGGGAGAAATCGATGTCGAGGATAAGGCAGTCACACGCTGTAAACTACCCCCTCTATTTCAATATAAGATGTTTTAGCTTTTGTAAAAATGAATTTATCTAGACCCCGTTTAGTGTGTAGATTCGAGTTAGTTTCACAAAATCTAAAACATCTTATATTTTGAAACAGAGAGAGTAAGTGCTACATCAATTCTTAAAAAAGGACTATATCGATTTTTCTATAACTAAGGGTCGTGTCTAGAGCGAAAATACAAGATGTTTTTTCGACAAAGGGGATATATTAATATCGCAAAGATACCAACTACATATAACCTCTGCAACAATGCAGTGCTCTAATAGCAATACGAATGCACACATCCAACAAAATAAAGAAGAATTATAAAAAAAAACTCCCGCTACAGTGATTTAGTCCTTATAACAGTAGACCAAATACCACCAAGACAGCATCAAAAATTCAACTTCTCCAAACGTGTTGCCTTCAATAAGAAAACAGTGCACAAGCTTTGTCATCGTCCGATCATAGATCACATGTTTCCACCTTGTAGTTCAATTCACGCTCTCAAAATAATGTCTTCAACAAGATCATTGTCAGGCACAACCAATTAAGGTCAGATCTTGGGCTTTCACCTTGAAAGCTTAGACACTAAACTTCTCCTATGCTATCGTCCCTACTTTCCTATGTCGCTGCTACAAGTCACGAATCACCAAGCCAATTCCTCATCGCCACCAGGACTCGAACCACCATTACTAGTCCTCGGATCTCGGCTTCCATGACATTCTCCGCACATTAACTTCACCATGGAACAACAAAAATGTCTCACGATGGCAACATGCTGCAGAGTTTCGTCTCGCTCCCTCTGAAACCAAACAGTAAAAAAACACGGTTGCATGCGACCGAATCACATCTGATCCGGTAATCTCCAGTCATTATTCACCAAAGGGAGTTCGGTGAAGCCTTTCGGAACTCGACATCCGACCATATCATGGAAGACAGGCATCAAGCATATCAATGTCTTGCCGTGTGCAAAACCCTAGGACCACCACCTTTATTAGAACCAAGCCGCCACGCCGCCGCTAATCGGCCTCCACCAGGACCGTCCACCCCAAACCCCACCAAGAGTTCAAGACACGGCCGACAACAGAGGTGAACCGCTACCAAGCCTCCGCTAGATGGCATCACGACTCCGAGCATCCAGGAGGCGGGTCACCACCACACTGTCGATGCAGGGTCGCGCAACCGTACCGCCATCGCAGGACCACACCACAACGCCGCCAGCGCCTGTTCGATCGACAAACGCGAATTTCGCCACCATCCGCCATGGGAATACCACCACTGTCTCCTGGGGCCGCCGCTCCGGTTCCCAACCTTCGTCACCATGAGTGTGTTGTCCGGGGAAATGCACTGTGCGACCGAAGGGCTCCTCGTAGGGGAGAGACCGCCACGAGAGGAGACCGTCCTGCCGCCATCATCGAATGAAGGCTTTTGATCGACGGCGTCCTCCGGTAATAGCAGAGAAGACTAGGAAGGAGATGTTCGGGGTGGTGGTGGCTAGGGTTTCCACCCGAGCCGTCCCTGGAGAGCGAGCAGGGGAAGTTTCCATCAAGGACCAGTAAAAACACAAGCTACCGAACTGTAAAAAGAAAAGGAAAGGATACTACCCCGGGGATCGCTCTGCTCGATACCCTGTCGCCTCAGGCGCTCGTGGTGGGACCTCTTCCGTGATGGATCGATCGTATGGTTTCTTCCTCCACCACGCCGCCACCCGCCTTCGCCGCCGTTGCCGCTGCTGCTACTTCGCCAGCATTTCAGCCGGATCTCCGCGGCCGCGCAACTCCTTCACTCGCTGGAAGACGCTACCATCGGATCTCCGCGGCCGCCGGAGCACGCCGCGCCTCTCCTTGCTCTCCGGTGTCGATGACCGAGACGGCCAACCTCCATCTCCGGCGACGGTGTTGACGATCGCGACAGTGGTCCTCCATCTCCGTCTCCCGCGTTGATGAAGCCGACGATGCTAATGTCCCCATGGGTTTGTTACATGCGGCCGCCGGGAGTGCTACCCAAGACCACCTACGCTGCTACATACAATGTCGACATATGCTACATGCAGTCGACGAAGGTGCTACATGCGGGTGCTAGCAGTGCTACAAACGACGTTGAGTTTTGCTACAAACGACAGTGCTACAAGTGGGCGTTGGGTTTGCTCCCCGGCGATGTCTCCGGCGAAGCCTTTTTTGCTACATATGTTGAACTTTTTTGCTACATCTCTTTTCTAGTTTTGCTACAATAGCGCAAGTTTCTGCTACAGTGTCTCCGGCAAGGTCTCCTGGCGAAAGTCTCCGGCGAGATCTCAGGCGAGGTCCGGCTTTTGCTACATTTGCTAAACTTGTTTGCTACAACTGTATCGTGGTTCTGCTACAACAGGTTAAAATGTCTGCTATGATATCTCCGGCGAAATTTTTGCTACACGGTCGCCGGCGAAAGTCTTCGGCGAGGTTTCCAGTGAGTCTCCGGTGAGGTCGGGTTTTGCTACATTAGTACAACTTTTTCGCTATGGTCGTCGGCGAGGTCTCCGGCGAGGTCTAGTCTATTTTTATATTTTCTGGGTCGAACCGTTTTTGCTACATGTAGCAAAAGCGGGCATTATATAGCAAAAGCGAGTCGCGGTGTCGCAAAAGCGGGATTTAGACGGGACATGTGTCAGCAGGAGGACGGGGATCGGAAGTTTTGATCCCAGGAGACGCATAGCATCTTCCAAAGAAAAAAGACACTGCACACTCTTTCTTGAAGAAAGCACATGTTGTTTAGCTGTGCTGAGCGGCATGAGCCAGCGCTTCTCATGTATCAATGTCGTGAGGGCGGACAAAGCGGGGAAACGTTTTGACACCTGGGATGAACAATAAGAAACATTAGAAATGTTATAGGTACTATAAAAAACTGTACTTAGCACAAATGTTTTTTTATATGAGTGAAAATTTTCAAAAAGAAAAGAGACGTTGTGTCGTAGGAAAAATAAATACACAAAAATAATAACTATAAGCATTTTTTCATATAAGCACCAATTTTTATCACTGAGGCCATGAGGTCGGAAATACTAAAAAAACCTGACATTCACAAGAGTCCACCCTGCACATCATCGTTGCGCTGAGTGACGTCTTCTTCTTCGTGCTCTGCTCATAGCGAGGTTATGCATGTTTGACAAGTGCTGCAATCAGAATCAAAGTGAAATTAGGATGATAGAGGAACACGGAGAGTGAGTATAGATTTTTCTTTTTATTTTCCAAATCCGATGATTTAAAATAAAATAACTTGAGAACCGTTTGTCTAAATTACAAACCATTTCACTTTTGAGCTCATCGTGCCGAGATCTTTAAACTAGATCCCACGTTGGTAGGTTTTAAATAATTTTTATTTTACTTTTCAAACTGCTCCGCTCCTACTTTAGATTACTTCAGTTATGTATTTGTTATACTTCGGGTTCTTAGCGTACTTTATATTTAGGTTACTACAAACTTGTACTTCCACGTATTTTGACGGTGTGTACACTTTTTTCTGTACTTTGGCTCTTAGTACAGTAGTAGTTTCATGTACTTGGATGTGTGTACGTTTGTATCTTCGTGTATTTCGACTGTGAATGCACTTGTACTTATATGTATTTTGGCTCTTAGTACACTTGTTGTTATGCGTACTTTTACTTTTAGTACATTTGTACTTTCACGTACTTTGACTCTGAGTAGAGTTGTACTTTTCGTGTATTTCGACTTTGAGTATAATTTGTATTTTCAATGTACTTTGTCTGTGATTATAAGTGTACTTTCGCGTACTTTGGATCTCCATATACTTGTACTTCCGTGAACTTTGCCTCTTAGTACAGCTGTTGTTCCGCGTATTTTAACTCTTAGTATGTTTGTACTTTTCCGTACTTTAGCTCTGAGTTGAGTTGTACTTTCGTGTATTTTAACTTAAAGTACATTTATATTTTCACTGTATTTTGTCTGTGAGCATAATTATACTTTCGCATTTTGGATCTTCATATATTTATACTGTGTACTTAGCATATTAGTATGTTGTTCCACGTACTTCGACTATTAGTATGTTTGTACTTTCGCGTATTTCGGCGCTGAGTAGACTCAGTACTTTCATGTATTTCGACTTTGATTATAGGTGTACTTTCATTGTACTTTGGCTGAGAGCATAATTGCACTTTCGCGTACTTTCGATCTGCATATACTTGTATTTCAGTACTTTACCTCTTAGTTGTATTTCTATACTTTGATGCGCCGTATGCGCTTTGATGGCGAAGCCGAGTCATAGAACACGCTACGACAAATTGGGGAAACGATAAACGGACGCTACGACCAATAAATCACTTCAAGATATTTATGAAGATTTAAGACAAAATAGACGCTTTGAGTTGAGGCGAAACCGAGCCGTAGACTGCGCAGAAATAATAAAGTAAAAAGAGAAAACAAATACACGTACACGCTTAGCCTATAGATCGGAAGCTGGTTCTTGGGAGCGTTCGCTCACGCGCACGGAACAGACCGTCATGACGCCGAAATCATACGTGAATTTACTTGCACGTGCGAAAAATTTAAAATGTCACAACTCTTGAGTCGGATATCCGAATTGCAATCTTTTTTCACAGTTGGCCCTCTCACAATGAAACTTTAGAAACTATATCTCATCTATACTCCTCCATTTCAAAATAAGTGCTTGCGTTTGTCTCGATTTGTATGTATCTACGTACTAAAACGTGTCTCTAGATACATCCAAATCTAGACAAATCTAAGTCAGTTATTTTAGAACAGAGGAAGTATATATTTTGACAAACCTTTTTTTAAATCAACTTAGTGTTATGGAAAAGCAACTTCGTACAAAAGTTGGTTACACTACTTTTTGTATATTTTGTGACCAACTTAGTTTTCAAGATATTCACTTAGCAACAACACACATCAACTTTATAATACCGAGACTTGCAAAATTTGCACTACGGGTTATTTTCTAGTATTGTTGGTAACTTGCTTTCTTAGACAGACAACTTAGTAGCAATGAAAAGACAACTTCATAACAATCAGTGCGCAACTTAGGCGTAGTGGTATGCAACTTCATGACAATGGTACGCAAATTCACAAATGTGATGCTAGACGACTTAATATTGCTGGCTTAATTATAACACCACTACCGCCCATCTCATGGAGGTTACTACTTGACACAGCCCATCGTGGCAGCCTCCTACTTGATGCCATTATTAGCAACAACTCGAGCAGCCAGTGGGAGAATAAGGAGTCCCGCGATGCAGAATGGATCACGGTCCATCCGAGCTCCATGGCGACAACACAACTTAGTTCGTGTGTGAAGCAAAAAATTACTTTTGGCAAATGTAACATATCATTTACAACATACAACTTTACTTGTTCTAGGTACAACCTAGTTTATAAATGGATACAACTTGGGATTAAAAAGCAACTTGTTGCTGCTCAGTTGCAGCCATATCCTCACAAAGTCGCATTTGATTCATGATATAGTTGTCACTTTTGAAATAAGTTGTTGCTACTCAGATAGAGCAAGTTAACTTCACAGATGGGGTATGCAAGTTAGCAATAGTGGGTATACAACTTAATAATAGTGGATACGCAACTTAGTAATAATGAGTATGCAACATAGCAATAGTGGGTATGCAACTTACCAGATGTGTGAAAGCAACAATTTAATGTATACAAACATGATTTAGTTGTTGCCACTTTCGTGTATAGGTAGGAAACTTCACGGATAGGATATGCAACTCAGCACTGGAGGTATGCAACTTAGCAATAATGGGTATGCAACTTACTATAAATGTGAAGCGCAATAATGGGTATGCAACTTACTATAAATGTGAAGCGACAATTTAAGTGTGTACAAACATGACTTAGTAGATGTGTGAGGGAACAATTGATTGTCTGCAAACTACAACTTATCGAATATGTGGAACAAATAGCCGCTAAAAATACAACTTAGTGCATGAAGAAAAAAATGTCATCTTCGTGGTAGCCATCACTGCAAGGTACAACTCCACCTCGATCAATGCGGATGGAGCCAATGTCATGAGCAACTATTAACGGCGCAACATGAGCTACAAGCCGAATGGGGTGTCAGAATTGCAATATGTTTTCACCCTTGAACCTCTCGCGATGAGATCTTCAAAACTAGAGCACATATGTTTTGATAATACTTTTTTACGAAACAACTTAGTGTTGTGACGAAACAAATTTGTGTATATGTTTTGATAATATTTTTTTTATGAAACAACTTAGTGTTGTGACGAAATAAATTTGTGCAAAGAGTTGCGTACACTAATTTTTTATATATTTTGTAACCAACTTAGTCTCTGATACAACCACTTAGCAACAAAAATAAACAATTTTATAGTACTAAGACCCGCTTTGCACTAGTAGCTGCCATACTTTCTAACATCATTCATAACTTGGTCTATGAGGTAAACAACTTAGTAGTAACGAAAATACAACTACATACCAGACGTTGTGCAACGTTGTGTTGTCACGGAGCAACTTCGTTCAAAGAGCTGTGTGTACTACTTTTTGTTTACAAAGCTTTTTTTAAATAACTTAGTGTTGTGGAAAACCAATTTCATATAAAAAGTTGTTTTCACTATTTTTTTAATATTTTGTAGCCAACTCAGTTTCTATTGTACTCACATAGCTACAACAGGCAGCAACTTTACAATATCGAGACCCACAACTTTGCCCTGATAGTTGCTATTATACTTTTTTCAATATTACTTGTAGTAATTAGGTTTTTAAGGTGTACAATTTACTAATAACCAAATTACAAATTAATATATCAAACAATGCAACTTAGACGCAAGAGTGTAGAACTTCATAACTATAGTCAAGTTCATCACGAAATTCATCGCAATGATGCACAACTTAATCATAAAATGGTGTTATACAACTTAGTTCTAGTGGTAGAAAACTTAGGCACGGTGCTAGCTAACTTAGAGCTAGTAGTAGCCAACTTCATGATAATAGTGCACATACAACTTAGTACTAATGGTAGACAACTTAGGTGTTGTGCTAGCCAACTTAGTACTACTAGTAGGCAACTTCATGATAGTGGTGCGCAAGGTGTTAGCCGACTTAGTAATAATGGTGTAAAATTTAGGCGCATTTGATAGGCAGATATAAGGAAGAATCGTGGTGGTACTCAACTAGAATCACAAATGGTGCTAATGGTGCTAGCCAACTTAGTACTACTTGATCAATGGATGCAACTTAATTCTAGTTAGACAGTAAAAAGGCAAAAAAGCTACCGAAAATGGACTAAACATAGACAACAATGCAACCATGTTTATTCCATCTAAACTATGTTGGACAATAGATACAGCTTAACCTTAGTGGGTATACAACTTAGCAAATAGTGGGTATGCAACTTACACATGTGAAACCATAATTATTGTCCATAAACACGCCTTAGAAATATGTGAGTAAGATTTTTTTATTGTGTACAAAATACGACTTAGCTAATCTTTGTAACCCATAATACCACTAGGAAAATACAACTTGGAATACACCGAGCGAGTGTGTCGTTAATCTTTGAAATGGGATGCTATGTCATACACGCAGTGGTGGAGCCACCTCCTGGGCGACACCGAACGACTGCCTGAAGCTAGATTAGTTGTTCCGACTCTTGCAAAAAAATCCTTGATTACGAATCAATTTAGCATACCTTACCTACTTTTCACTAACACAAGTTAGCTCATATATGCAACCAACAATACCACCGGCAAAAATCAACTAAGCACATGCATGAAGAAAAAAATTGATGTCTTCGTGGCAGCCACCGTCGTGAGGTATAACTCCACCTTGATCAACACGAATGTGGCATGTGCCGCAAGCCACGGCACGAAGCGCAACACGAGATGCAAGACGTCAATGTGGATGTCCCTTTGAGACCGACATTGCACAGCCCTCCAAAAAGCCATGCCGAACGGTGGTGGGTTGGAGCTCCAAGACGATGGACAAGGCAGGATGGCGGGCGGAACATCCAGATCGGTGTACATTGGCGTCTGGAGAATATCGAGCGAGATGAAGATGGGTGTGACATCAAGCGCAATCTTTTGCAGATGGGACTAAAGGTGCAACATTCAACTAGGTCTCAACGGGACCCGACATGAAAGTACTACATTGACTTTAATATGGAGTTGTTTGAAAATGTAACCAAAACATTTCTTATGTGTAAATACAATTGAAATGTAATTCTGGCATGTCACTGGAGTCCTCCTCAAAGGTTGAACATGGAAATAGATATGTGTAAATGCAGTAAAGTTGAAAGACTAAATGAAATAACTCAAAAAGATAAGGTTTCTATCTTCATTGACGAACACCGCCTCTGCCTTCAACCATGGAAGGATCACCCGTGCTGGCAAGACCTTGCGCCCTGGGGCGATCGCAACTGCCAGCGAGACCTAGAAGCATCGAGGAATCTTGTGCGCCGGCACTCGCCTTCCTCGGGAATCTCAAGGCCACGCCCCACGCTGCAGCTGCGTTCAGCCGGGCCGCCTAGCCTCGGTCCTGTGGGCGCCTCGAGTGTGCTGGTCCAGGATCTTGTCGCGGCGGCTCTGGGATGGGGTCGAGACCACGTGTGTGAGTTGCCATGGAGGATTTGGCGACGGAGGCATGACACCGTCGCCTCCAGCATTGTCGCCGCCCGTGGCCCAGTCCGGCGGCGGAAGAAGGCGGGACCAAGTCCAGGCGGGCGCCGACGCCGTCCTCGTGCAACACGGCGTGTCGGCGTCCATGCTGCCAAGTGTGTCAAAGGAGCAGCTCCATGGCGTTGATGTCGATTGGCGGGAGGTCGAGCCGATGAATGCACACTGGGCCTCTGCACGGAGGCGTGGATGAACGGCGGTGAAGGCGTCAGAGGTCGGTAGTAGGCCGGCGGTGGTGTCTCTAGGGAAGAGTTGGGATGGAGGTCGGCGGTGCCGGTGGATGTGTGAGGCGTAGAGAGAGGGAGGTGGATGTGTTGTTGACTTCGCAGGAAACATCGTTGTGTCTTTTGAACCTGTCGAAACTGCTCGTCGATTAGCACATCGGACGGCCGAGAATCGAGTGCTTGAACACGTCAACTAGCACCCGAGTGTTTTTTAGGCTGGTCATAGTGGGAGTATCATATTACTAGTATCATGCATATGATACTACCTCTCTAGTGGTTAGTATCGTCTAGTAGTATCATAGTACTATTATATTTAATTTTTTCTACAATCTCAATGTAATTATGTGTATGAGATGTATTGATCATTAAATTACCTAGTTTCACGAGCTATGATACGGTATCATATTATTATACTACTAACATCTCTCTCTTCATTAATTGTGGTGTCACATCAGATTTTTGCCAAGGTGACATGCATGATACTCCTTATGATACTCCCGCTAGGACTAGTCTTAGCAATCGGGCTCTTTTTACTATACGAGGTTTTATTTTCTGTATAAAACTTTACATGTAGGTGTAGGACAAAGCCCACGAGTCGACATTTCACTTGGGCCCCGTAACAGCAACCACGCCCGGCGTTCCATTTTCCACTCTCAGGCAACAGAGACGGCGGCCGCCGCCGCCGTACGGTTCGCCGCTCGATCAACACACCGACCCTCGTCCGGAGTACAGCGCTGATATCTGGTACACGCCTCTCCTTGCTCCCCGTACACCTGCCGCCTTCCTCTCTTCCCTACTTTTCTCCCTGATCCTACAGTGTGCACTGACCGTGCACGCAAGGTGCTCGACGTGGTGCCTCTAGGCCTATCCGCCTTCCTCTGCTCCGTTGGTCGCGCTTGCTGATGTTTTTGGGTACCTTTTCTTGTTTGCAGAGGTCGACTCGGGACAATGGCGGCGAAGCTACCGTGCCCGACGCCGTCGTGGTCGGACATCCCGCTGGAGCTGGCTGGCCTGGTGCTCCACCTCCTGCCTGCGTACGCCGACCGTGCCCGCTTCTCCGCGGTCTGCCCTCAGTGGCGCGCTGCTGCTCGGAAGCTCACCGTGCCACCTCTAGTGCCACTGCTCGCTCTTCCCGACGGCACTTTCTACAGCCTCCCCTACACCGAGCCGTTCCGCTTCACCGGCTGCGGCTTTGCTGGTTTCAAGAGCGCCTGTGGAAGCTGGCTCGTCTTCCCGCGCGACGACGGATGCTTCCTGGTCAATCCCTTTTCCAGGGACACTGTGACGCTCCCAGCTCTGTCCAGTGTCCGGCTCAACCCGCCTGATGCTGATGTGAGCCACGTACCTGGGGACCCCCCTAGGTTGACATGGCTGCATATCAAGGACAAGAATCCCCATTTGAGTAAGCTAATGTTGTGCTCGCCGAACCTCGTCGCTGCATTCGTCAACCATCAAGGCTTTGGTCAGATTCTTGTGTGTCAGCCTGGTGCTTCCTCATGGTCGGTTCGAGCCTACGATACCTGTAAGGGGTATGAAGATATGGCATTCTACCAGGGCAAGCTCTACGTCCTTTCTCACCATGAGCATCTCTCTGTCATGGACATCAGCCAGGACCAAACCACTGGTGATCCACAGGTTTCTCGGATTGTACGGGTCATCAAGGGTAATCCCTTTCCTCTGCTACTGTCTGAAAACAACACTAGGGTCGATAAGAAGCTCTACCTGCTTGAATCGCGTGGCGCATTGCTAATGGTGCGCAGGAAGATTTTCTCGAGACGGATACCTGATAAATTTGTGGTTTCACGGAACAAGTTTGAGATGTTTCAGGCTGACCTCAAGCAGCTAGGGTGGGTCAGTAAGACAACCTTAGGGGATGACCAGGTTCTCTTTCTAGGCCGAAGGTGCTCCCAGATTGTTCCTGTCTCAGTACGGTTTGCTGGGAGACCGCATCTGCTTTTTGGATGATGATGAGGAGTTTTTCAAAGGCTGTTGTTACGAGGAGGAGAACGCTTCCATTGGTGTCTATGATGTGATTGGCCAGGTGTTCTCCTCTCCTCTGCCAACAGTCTCTTGGAAGCATGATGGGATGCGTCTCGCGACATGGCTACTCCCTCAAAACTGAACTTGAAGCGTTTCTGTCCAGTCTCTTCAATGTGTCACTACATATCAGTCTATGGCATAGTGTTATGTGGCTACTACGTTGTTTGGTGCATGCGTACTTTGTGGACTCGACATGCTGGTTAATCTGTTAACTGCATCAGTATGTACCGACTTTTATTTTGGCGGTTGCCCTATGTGCAAGCTGTCGAATGCATCAGCACTTTATTATCTGAACTCATGGTGTTATATGTAGTGACGAATTAGTAAAGTCTTGATGATCCTGGGCTTGTGTTATGGTCAAGCTGTGAACTTCTGGTGCGCCAGAGTGGTGAAGCATACGTGATGGTTTGCTTATTTAGATGCAAATTTAGTTTTGCTGCCATCCTGACATCTTTTAGAAACTTCTGCCATCCTATCCTTGAACAGGTGAAAATACTCTGTCCTAGTTGTATATATGTTGTCAAGATGAACGGACCCCAGCAAAAAAGTTGCCAAGGTATCTTTGTAGGTTTAGATGAAGATTCAATCTGTCAACTCAGTATGTTTGTGTGCTGTAGCGGAAGTTTTCTTTTTTGCATTGTTTGAGTTGTTTAAATCCTTGTGTCATCATAGTTATTAATTTTATGCAAAATACAAATTATCTAAAATTATGCATTTATCTAAATAATTATTGATCATAAGCTAATGATACATATGTCTGCTACATAAAATGTATGATAATTACATTGTGGCTGCACTGTCTGCAAGCTGCAGACTTAATTTTCTGAATTATGGTTGTATATGTATAATGAGTAAAGGCTCAATGACCCTGACCCGGAGTTTTCTTCTGTTGAAGCTGTGAGCCTGTGATACTTCCTTGTAATGAACCAGGTGGTAGTGTGGTTTATTTTGATGCATATTTTAGTTATGCTGCATTATTGGAAACTGATGTCATATTGTTTCTAAAGAGGGGAGTAACAGTCTCCATATATATAATCTGCATCGGCTCTTCATTCTTAATATGCAAGTAGAGTTGGCTTCATTCTTAGTCCATGTTTATGTGGGTTTTTTTTCCGAGAACATGTTTATGTGCTTGCAGGGCCAAGACAGGCAAGAGTCCCCTGTTGTTGAGGTTTGTGTATCTCAAACAAAAGAATTGCGGTTTGTATCCGTAGTCACTTTATGATTTTGCAGCGATTGTGTTATGCTGCCCAAGTTTGAAATATGTGATAGAACCATGTGCTAACAAGCAAAGAACGGGTATAACAAGAAACAACTGAGAACAGTTTTCGTGATCCATTCTAGTATTTTCCTGCTTTAAATATAAATGTTTTAGCTTTATAAAAGGAGTGTATCTAGACCCCTTTTAGTGTGTAGGTTCACTCCAAACCTACATGAACCTACACACTAAAAGAAGTTTAGATACACACTCCTTTCACAAAGGTAAAACATCTTATATTTTAAAACGGAGGGAGTACATTACAAGCATAGTAATCTACATGTAAGTGCAAGGAGGCATCTTTATCGGAAAAAAAAAGTGCAAGGAGGCAAACAATGGTGTAGTAGGCATTGAAATTACTTGTACAGGTTTCTTGGATTTGGATTTTGAAAAGCTCTGCTTGCTGTATAATTTCTGGTGCCTTCCTGCCGGTCATCATCGCAGCGCTGCTGCCAGTTGGCTTGCAGACCCAAATTTTGGCCATCCTAAAGAGAGAAAGCTAGAACAAATTTGTGCCGTATTTTTTGCATACAAGAAGATAGAGAAAAATTACAAGAAGCTGTCTAAACTTTGAGAACAAAGTAGAGCACTCCACACACACACACTAGCCTACTCTCTTACACGGTTGTTGCTCCCTCCAACTCTACTCTCACCCAAGTTTTGAATTCATCTACAATCTTGTCGACTAGGGCTGTGACAGTGCGCTGCTGTCTCTCAACCTGCATTTCTTTGTTTCCATAGCGACTAGCAGATGAGCATGACATCAAAGTGTTTCTTCTCCTTTTTGGTGTAACGTTTCCTTGCCTTCAGCCACCCCAGAGTACCAGCACAATGTAAACACCTGGCGTAGACGCACTGCATAAGGATGTGTTCAATCTGATCCTCCTCCTCAGGACAGATGAACAGAGCCTTCTGTCCCAGGTCCAAACTCGATTTTGCACTGCTAACCATGTGAAAATTTCGCACTTAAGTGGCGCTCCTGCTTTCCAAATGTAATTCGAGGCAGCAAAATGCGTGCTCCCCCGACACAGCATCTTGTAGGTACGAGCTCAAATCTTTTGAGTAATAAAGTGCCCTTTTGTCACGAAAAAAAAGGTAGAGCTAGCACAATAGCATCCCTGTTGTGACCAGAGCCACACAAAAGATATCCTGTGCAAGGCTGTCTCCCTGAATACTGTTGATGGAAATCCATAACTGAATATATTGTTGAATGAATCCCTCCTGACTGAGCTCGGACGACATGTTCTCAATCCACTTGTTGCCCTGACTTGCCTCCTTGACAGTTCTAGAATTTATCCTCTTTGTGCTGACAGCTTGCAGCGCTAGGGGCGCTATCTGTTCAACAGAGCAGTCCATCTGCCCGTCCAAAACATGACCTTGCTTCCCTCTCCTATTGTGATGTTCATTTATCAGTGCCAAGCCTTGCCAAGGTCAGTTTCATGGGTTCTCCTCAGCCACTTCCACCTGGTGCGTAAGGCGAGACAATGAAGCTTCAAGTCCATTACTCCAATCCCTCCAAAACACTGGAGTTTACAAATCCTCTCCCAGGCTACTAAGCATTGCCCACCATTCACCTCCTCTTTACCGGCCCAGAAAAGGCATGCCTCCATTTTTCAATTTCTTGGATCAACCATACCAGCGAAATCAGAGAAGTTGATGGTGCACTGGTTTGAGGTTTCACTGCAATGACTGATTTGATGAGTACTAATCTTCCTGCCCGGGCAATTAAACCTCTGCCAATCAGGGATGAAAGCAACAGAAGCGCCGAGCATGGGGCCATTACGCCCTGGTTAAGTTGGAGCCCATGGTACCTGATGGGAAAAGGTTCAATTCTGCATCTGAGTATTCGTTTGATCAGACGCTCATCCTGGGTGATCCTCTTATTAGAGTTGCTCGTCCTGAGTGATCCTCTTATTAGAGTTGCTGTCGACTTCTTGTAGTTGATCCGCAGACCAGACACATCTCCAAACATGATCTGATAAACAGCCCTGGGGTCCGAAGTAAGAGGCTTAATAAACAGGACTATGTCATCTGCAAACACAGAAATCTTCCGCATTGGCTTGATTCCCGTTAGCGGCCAAGAAGCTGCTTCCACCGCGTGAGCTATGAGCGCAGACATTAATTCCATGGCCATGACAAACATAGGGGAGATGGGCCCCCCATCTTAAACCACGTGCATGCAGAATTCTTTGCCCTGGCACACCATTAACAATGATCTTCGTGCCAGCTGTGTACAGCATCAAATCTGTCCCTCTAAGCCAGATCTCACTGAACCCAAACTTGCTAGACCAGTTTTCACAATGATCTTTGTGCAGCCTGTGTATGGCATGCAAGAGTTTGACATCACAGTAGATCTCTTTTCGCCTCTAGACACCATGGGTACTCCGTGGGAGTCACGCCGCCCACGTCAAACCAGCCCCTTCCTACCGCGTTTGTGTCCATCATCATCGCAGCGCCGCTGCCAGTTTGACCCTCAGAATGTGCAGATGGAGAATAACAATGATCAATATCGTAGTAAATGTTAAACAATCCATAAATTTGGCCATCCTAAAGAGAGATAGCTTGACCAATTTTCACATCAAAAGAAACAAGTTTATAAGTTCTAATTTGGTTCAAGTACTAGTCAAGAAGCTAAGTAGAGAAAGTACGATATTGCGATCACCTGGGAGGCTGCGGTCCTGGGTGGTGCCGGCGTGGCATGCCGAGTTCGACATCACAGCATATCTCTTCTTGGCTCCAGAGACCATGGGTACTCCGTGGGAGCCAGACGCCATGGGTACTCCGCTGGAGTCAGACACCATGGGTACTCCGTGGGAGTGGGAGTTACACCGCCCACATCAAAGCACCACCTTCCCATCGCCTCGTCATCGCAGCGTCGATACCAGTTTGACCCTCAGAATTTGCAGATGGAGAATAAAAGTAATCAATACGTGTAGCAAATGTTGAACAGCCCAAAAATTTGGTCGCCCTAAAGAGAGATGGCTCGTCCAATTTTCACATCAAAAGAAGTAAGTTTGCAAGTTCTAGTTTGGTTTGTGTGCCAGTCAAGAAACTAAATAGAGAAAGTACGATAGTGTGATCACCTGGGAGGCTGCGATAGCTCCTTGCCACCACCCTGCAGGTTGTTTGCAACCTCTAATTCCTGAGTCAATGCAAAAAGTGCACCATTAGAAGGAAAGTACATAGCTGGCCTAAAAACTATCAATTGTGTCAGGCTAGGGCTGGTTCAATACTGACGACAAAATATCAGTTCCTCCACATCGAAGCACCCCCTTCCTATTGCCTTCATGTCCGTCGTCATCGCAGCGCCAATACCAGTTTGACCCTCAGAATTTGCAGATGGAGAATAATAATTATCAATATGTGTAGCAAATGTTATACAAGCCAAAAATTTGGTCATCCTAAAGAGAGATAGCTCGTCCAATTTTCACATCAAAAGAAGTAAGTTTATAAGTTTTAGTTTGGTTTGTGTGCCAATCAAGAAACTAAATAGAGGAAGTACGATAGTGTGATCGCCTGGGAGCTGCGATAGCTACTTGCCACCGCCCTGCAAGTTGTTTGCAACTTCTAATTCCTGAGTCAATGCATAAAGTGCACCATTAGAAGGGAAGTACATAACTGGCCTAAAAACTATCAATTGTATTGGGTTAGGGCTGGTTCAATACTGACAACAAAATATCAATTCCTTCACGTGAGACATTAACAGCCCAAGAAAATCAGTTTAACACAAAAAAGAATATATATTGGAACTAGCCACGATAAAACCTGCAACGAATTAGTTTCACATGGTTTTTCCTCAACATATGTAGAAGAAAGGAAATGAAAGAATCAATACAGATTTACCAAGAAAAAACTAATTAACTCCTTAATACCTAATAAAGTTTACTTGTGGCTAAACTGATTTATATCCACTGGTGTCCATAAAGAGGGCAAGCAACCAGGCACCTGATAAAGTGAAAAACGTTATCTTTTCGACCAAGTAGTATCATAGGTCCTGTTCCTTGCACAACTCTTAACAGTTCAAATAAAAACCACACTACCAATTATTTATTGAACAGCTAGACCTTATTAACTCTTAAGAAAGGGAACTATAGAGGAGAAATATTTCTGCGATTAGATGTTCCCCATCAAAGTTCTAACATGCAAACAAGAGGTAGCTGATCCCCCTTACACCAAAGTTTTAAAAAAAAGTTTGCAAACAAGAGGAGACAAAGCTCTCTAAATGCAATGATATACACAAAGACGGTTCACAAGATCAAATTATGACATCGTGAACGACAAAGGGAACGAATAAAATGTGTGTCTGGACTAATGGCATAGAGAAGTAAAGTAGCCTCTACAAGTTTGTTTGTTGGAGAACTGGGTTACCATAATCAGCAAAAGGAGGGAAAGCAGAAAATGTTTGTCTGAACTAATCACCCAGAGAAGTGAAAGTAAACTCTATAAGATTCTTGTTGGCCAACTGAATTTCCATATATTATTCAGCTGTAAAACACAAACTGATTGTACATATTTTTCCTATGGGGGGGAAATATGGTGATATTTCTTCGATTCATATTCCAAAAATATATATTTTACGTTGTTGGGATCAGGGATAGCGAACCTGTCACAGACTTGGTATCAAACTATCAATATAATACTGGCTGCAAAGTAATAAACTGAAGAATTAGTAAGGATGCACAGATAAGGAACAAGAGTAACAGAACAGTTAACCCAGGTTAGGAGCAAGAATAAAAGAGAGTTTTACCTGCGCACCAAGGGCGGAAAGAAGAAACTCAGGTGGGCGCCTCCTCTGACAATAGCAGTACAAACAACCAAGAAATCAGTCTCTAGAAAGAATAAACTGGAGAAATGGGGATCAAGAGAATGACTAGAAAGATTGAACTAAACAACAAGAGAAAATACCTGCAGTCCGCAGCCCTGCCATCTTGCTGGAGAAAAGGTTGCTTCAAACCCTATGAGACAAGGCGAGGTCCTTATAGCAAGCGACCAGAGCTCCTTGGATGGTGGGATCTACGGGAACAACTTGTACTACGTCAAAAAACGGCAAAAATATCAAATCATAAAATGTTGAAGAACAACCGAAACATCTAGAAAAAAAACAGCTCACCAAAAAACAGAATTCAGCAACAGCAGCTACCAGAGCCCACCAAACCGCACCTGCAGAAGAACAAGTTAACAGATCAAAACAAGAATAAGAAAACAATGAACACCCAAATCCACCTTACTTGTACCCAGAAGAACAAACGACACAAACAGAAGCACGCCAAGAACCTGCAAAACCAACACAATAACCTGATGAAAAAACAGAGACTACTGTGTAATCAAAGAAAAGAAAAAAGCAAGAGAACCAAGAACTTAACCCCAAGCTGCACCAAAAATCGGAAAAATCGTAATGCCACGACTAACACCGCATCTCCCAAATCCCCACATACAAACCCAGTGAACCCAGCGCACAGGCTAATCACGAAGGGCAGTAAAAAGAAAAGCAAACGAAAAAAAACTGACTTAGCACCAACCATTGCTAACCAGCAGGGCCCCAAAGGACAATCGGCAGCGCGAAGCAGCAGAAAATCTAGCACTCAGAGCCACCGGGAAGGAGAAGTGGCGACGAAGGTCTCCACTAAAATGTCTAACAGAACCCAAACAACCACCATCGCCTATAGCCCAAAAGAAACCCAGCAGATATGATAAATATGGCAGACTAAGAAGGAAACATGTAGAGCAAAATAGGACCTCATTATACATGGCAAACCCATGGTTCTAGCAAATGTGTCGAGAAAAAAGGAGTAACCAAGGCACCTCTATGTATTGTAAGACAGGGCATGGCCCAGATAAATGCAACGAGAACCTACTGATGTTAGCAATGACAATTATAATAGCAAAAGCAGTAGAGACATCTCAATATACAGTGCTAGAAAGAAACTCAGCTCTGCTAAAGGTATTAGCTACCACAGTAGTAAAAATTATCAGTAGTACTCATACAGACAAGAAACATTTGATATATTATTTATGGAAGACTGCTGAAAATAATATTATCTCCTAAACTTTTTTGCATCATTTGCCTCTTTGGTGATTAATGACAAAAAAGGAGTCCACCTATATAACAGAAGGAATTCTGAAAAATTTCTGTCAGTGTGCCCATTTATGAGGTCAATTTGCATATGATATATAAGATGAAGATAAACAGTAAAATTGCATGCCATGATTCTTTTAACTGACTCGCCTCCAAAACTATGTCAATTCAAAACTGAGAGTAAGGAATATTAGATGAACTTTCTTGTGTGTACCATTGCAGCACTACAAAAAGATTACAGCGCTCAACATCGATTAGCCAAGTATTGTGCACATGATGCTTCGATACAAAGAAGGGAAACACACGGAAATCACAGAAAGATAGAAATGTAGCACCCAGTTGTGCACAAATTATCTGCCTATACAGAAAACCCAACTATCTATGCACAATCATAGAGAAGCTAAAAAGACCTGGTAACAAAACCGCAAAAAGGCATATATTGCATGATCTCACCTGGGACGAGTTTCCTTGAAGCATTCATATCACAGATGAAATCTGCCATCATGAGACAGGAGATGCAAAAGTAATAAATGACGAATCCTAATTGAGCGCAATTGAATATTACCAGACCTGCAAGGAGAACAACTTTGAATAGCACTATTATTGGAAACCTGAAACAAAGCATCTAGAAAAAATAAACATGAGTCTCCATGATCCTGAAACAAAACAACGAGGTATAAGTGAAAAAATAAAGGTTCAACTAACAGAAATTTTGCGAAAATGTGTATACTATTCAATTTAAGGGATATTTTTCATTTGGCAAGTCAAGGGGTTTTTCTTCAAGTTTTATTATTACTTTATAAACTATGGAAAAGAGGGAGAGGGGGCGATAACATCAAAAGGGTTCCATGGGAACCCTTCGATTTTAACTCCGTTGTTGATGCACGGCCTCCAAACCCAATGCCGAACCATTTAGCGCTCAGCTCCTGCATGATAGTGTCCTTAACCTCGCAAAATTTGTCCGCCCAACCAGCTGGTTCGATAGCATCAACTCCTAAACCAGGAGCCCTGTCACCGGACTGAAGGTTGACTGGATCTGCCCAGTCAGCCACATAAGCAGAAACACGTCTCTTGAATTTTACCTTGAACTCCGACCACGCCTGATACTTATAGTGATTGATGCGAGCCAGCTTGGACCATGTAGTATTGAAACCAGATCTCAGAGAGAAATGATGTATTGAGTTCTGTAGGGACTGTCCCACGGCGTCAAGACGGACGAATGACTTGTGGCGCTGCATCTTCTTCTGTTTATTAGCGTGTAGCCTTGGCACACCCCCTCCTCCGGATTTGCTATTTGGCCAGAGGGACCAAAATCAAAGCACCAGAGATAGATCTGGCCAATCTGAGGATGAACAGACAGAACTTGTTCAAGCATGGATTTTGACGGATTCTCGAATTTTTTCCAGTTGGGTGAAAAAATGAATTCGTCAACGTCAATAAACGCCATCCACTGGCAGGATGTTTGGTGCACTGCGGCGCAGTGAGAAAGGCCAGCTTCCTGAGTCTTGATCCAAGGCCATGCCACTGTGTTGATGTCAATTCCAGCAGACCTCAACTGAGCTACCTGCTCCTCCAAGTTATCCTCGCTGCCGTTGTCATACAAGTAAAACTGGTCTATGCCCAGCGCGGCATGGTATAGCACCCACTCCCGAAGAAACTTGGACACATTGCGGACCATTGTGCAGGCACAGATCCGGTTTGTTCGAGGTGTCGCCAGAGGGTCAATTTGTTGTGGACGGTGGTAGGTCGCAAGGGAGGGGATGGGCTCCTGGCCGGTGAGCGCAAGTGTGACTCGGAGCTGTGTGTTGGCAGAAACTAGAGCAGACGGTGGAGGAGGGCACCTTATGACCTGTTGCTCTGAAGTCATGGCCGGGAAGGAGGCCAACAAGCCATCAGCAGCACCATGGTAGACGCAGTGGACATGAGCAGGGTTGGCCCCTTGGCGGCGGATGACACCTTTGGCGAAGACAATCACATCGCCTCCGTGGAGGACAGCAGAGTCGAACACAAGCTTGTCGGTCCAGTTGAGCAACGCGCGGCCCACGAAATCAGAGGCTGCGGGAACGGCAGCGGTCAAGGAAGGAAGCAGCAGGGGCGCTTTGAGTGGTTGGACCATCAGCGCTGGGTCAGGCATGACGCACAGGTAGGCATGGCGTCCGGGCCCAGGCAGCCTCCCGAGAGCACGCGCCGGGGACGACGTCCCACCCTCGAAGGCGCACATCACGTTCCCCGGATCACCGGCAGTCTCATCAGCCAGGACAAGTACCTCATCGTCTGGGAGCAAGACGGCATCGGCCTCGTGCAGCGGCGGCGGCGAGTGGCCGGCGCCACGGCGGATCGGGAGCAGGCGTCGCGGGAGGGCCAATTCGGTGTTGGCCTCCGAGCTCTCCGGCTGTGGTGGCAAGAGGTAGCTTGGTAGCGGGAGAAGCATCTCCCGCGGCACCGGCCAGTTGTGGGCGCCGAGGCCGAGGGGCTGGCCCCCCGAGAAGAGCGGGGCAGGGGAATATGCCGCCCGGCCTGCGCCGAGCAGCAGAAGAGCACCGACCGAAACTGCTCCGACGCCCTGGAGGATACGGCGGTGCAGGCTGTGGCGGCGGTGCTGCGGCATGACGGGCAAGCTTGCGGCGGTGCTGCGAGACTCGGAAGATCTGGATTTTGGACGGAGGTTTCTTTCGCGCGCGAGCGAGCGAGCGAGCGGGGAGCAGGGGCCGTGGGGATTTGGGAGAAGGTTTCTTTCGCGAGCGAGAGCAAGAGGAAGATGGCGTCTAGGTCTGAACCCAGTATATGCTGCGCGAGTCGAATCGAATCGATCGAGTTCGAGTCGGGGTCGGTCGAATCGACCGAGTCCGAGTTTGGGTCTGACGCGGGGAGTCAGCTTGTTTCCCACGCTGGTTGAGTTCGGGTCGACCGAGTTTGGGTCCGATGGGGTCCAATCGATCGAGTTGGGGTCCAAAGCTTGTTTCTCACTCTTAGTTGAGTGTGGCCGATAGAGTTTTTTTTTAACTACTTTGCCCCATTTCGATTAAAGAAGGAGAAAAGTTTGGACAAATTACAACTGCAAGGCCAACCAAACATCGCTAAAGGCAACTTTAAGACACGGCACAATTCCCAACGGTGCCCCATTAAATCGGGCATAGATGGCAGATCGCTACCTGCCCAAAAAGCCCGATAGGCCAGGCTCGGGCATGGGAAAAGGCGAAAATAGGGAAGGCCTAACCCGGTGGCCTGGTGGTTTTGTGCGCTTTGGGGGTTTGGCAATTTTTAGGCCCGATAGCGGTCGCTCGGGTTCGGGAAATGCGGCAGTTTCTTCCGTCTTACCGAGAAACGCCGACCTTGTACGAAGCCGGGCTTGCGCATTTCATGTCGAAAATTTGGCTGGCTTTGCGGTCCGATGGACAGCCACGATCCTTTTGTCCCATTCAGTGCCCTCCACTAGCCACACACATTCTCTCCCTCCACTCTCACCACCACCCCTATGTCGCCAAGGCCTAGATCCGTAGAGGCCATGCCGCCTCGCCATGCTCAAAGTTGACCCGGTGTGGAGGTCGTGGCCTCCACGGCATGGCAGCGAGGACCCTTCACCCAACCCACCGTCCGGCCTTCGGTGGAACGCCCTCAGTAAGTCTTCCTGCTGGAGGCGGAGCTCTGCACGGCGCCACAATCCCTCAACACCGCTACAGAGGCAAATTGAGTATCTGGTGTACCCCATCCGCCTTTTTCGGGTTGGGGCTATCAGGTTCTGCTATAGATGCTCGAACCTGGATAAGCTGGATCGAGCAGGCGGGATAATGTTATCAGAAACCCCCATCTCACAACATGGTCACACCCTCCTGCTCATGCTAAGTTTCACTGAACCACTCATGCTTGATCTGCCAACTGACATTTCATTGTCTACCTCTTGCATTTCTTTGCTTCCAAAAACCCCCACCGACAAGCATGATGAGTGTGACCAGTTCTTCGCCTTCTTGTCAGCATTCGCACCGATAGTCTAAAGCGCCTACTCTAGATCGCATCGACGCACCACGATCACTTGAGAAGCCGGGAGGGACAACCCGTATTTCTTACATGATTCATGTACAATGTAGAATAGGCGGCATAGATTGCATCTCTATGCGCAAAGATATGGTCCATTCTTTCACCGGATGAAAATCGAGTGGATTCCGTGACGCAAAGTAATTCCGCTTTTGTTATACGGATTTGCTAGTTCTCGATCGCCGAAAACTATCTAAATCTCACCACGTTAGCTAAATCTCAGTCACGCCCATTACCGCTTGGATAAAGCGCTTTGTGCGATTGGGTGCCTAGGCTCGTCCATTGTTTGCCGGTCATGTTGTTTGGTGTATTATCCGGTCCCTATGGGCTGCACGTTTTTTTTGCTATATGAGCTCAACCTGATCCGTTTGTTGTTTTGTGGGCTGGATTTTGTGAGTTGGGCTTTTGCAAAGGGAAATGATACCCTCCCCTAGGGGATCGCACTCTTCCCATCCTCGGGTCGTCGCTGTCGGGTGTGGTTCCCATCCACGTTCTGTCTCCACTTCCTTATCTTCTTCCTCCGTCGGCTGCGCGGCGCCTCCACCGCTCGTCCTTGCGCGCGCCTCTGCCGCCACAGCGCCGAGCCGCCATCGCCTGTCCCGTGCGCGGAGCCTCGGTCGTGCCCCAGCTGCCCTTCTCTCATCGGGGCGTCATCTTGCCGCCTCGCTACGCCGACCACCATGGGGACTCGTCCTCGGGGAGATCCGCAGATCAAGAGCTGTGAGGGCGAGGTGGGCGCCGCCACCGCTTGCGCCACGGACCTTCGTCGCCCTTGCTGCTCCGCCCCCTGCCATGGCGACGCCCATGGACGACTCGTTGTGATTTTTTGCTACACGTGTTTCGTGGTTTTGCTACCCTAGGTATCCGACGATGCTATCATAGGCATAGGTTGAAGCTACCAGTTTTAGTGACAGTGTCGATGCTACAATGTCCCCGAGCTCGGTTTTTTGCTACCCTAGGCATGAGGGGGGTGCTACCATAGGCATACAATGGTGCTACCAGCTTTAGGTGGCAGACTCTGACGAGGTCTCCGGCGAGGTTTTCGACGAAGTTGAATTTGCTAGAATAGGACTTTTGTTTTGCTACAATACTTCATATGGTTTGCTACGAGATCTCCGGTGAGGTCGGATTTGCTACAACAGGATATTTTGTTTGCTACATATGTTTTGCGGTTTTGCTACAATAGCGTTAATTTTTTTCTACATGGTCTTCGGTGAGGTCTACCGACGAAAGCTTCCAGCAAGTCTCCGGCGAGGTTGGATCTGCTACACTAGCACAACTTTTTTGCTACATGGTCGCCGGCGACGTCTCCGGCAAAATCTCTGGCGAGCTCGAGTCTGTTTTTCTATTTTTTAGACCAAACCGTTTTTGCTGCATGTAGCATAAGCGGGGCATTATGTAGCAAAAGCGGGACGCAGTGTAGTGAAAGCGGAAATTAGAAGGGACACGTGTTAGCAGGAGGACCCGGGGATCAGAAGTTTTGATCCCCGGACGCTGAGTAATCACCGCCTTTGCAAAAGACGGTGTTCAGAATTTTATAACCCGCCGGTTGGAATGTAGAACGTTAGAGGCCCACGTGCACTATTTGTATTGTCTGTTTTTATTTCTTTTTCCTATTGCTAGTTGGTTTGCCGTAGGATTATGTTTGCCTCCTTTTTAGACATTGTTCTTTTTATTATTTGTTTTATTAAGTAAAAAAGAGTGGCATGATAATAACTTTCTTATTTTTTTATCATATATTTTCATGTAGTTTTTGTGTGTTTTCGTTATTATTATTATTGACCTTTATTTTCCCTTCTTTGTTTCCCTCTCTTCTATTTTTTTATTTTTTCTGTTGTCCTATATTATTGTTTTCTCCTAAAATGTAATAGCATATTTTTGTCGCCTTTGTTCCTTTTTTTACTATGATTTTGTTAATTCTCGCCCATCGAGATAACTTAGAGCACAATCAACTCTAGACCCGTTGAATTTGTGTTGTTATTCGCGCTACCATGAGAATTGCATATGTGTTGCAACTGAGATCTTTTAGCTTTGCATGTGGATTGGAACTTTGTATTTTAGCAGTTGAAAGTAGGTTGCAACCGAGATTGCTTTATATCACTAGATTTATGTTGTCATTTGTTGTAGTGCAGGAGTTGCAAGTGAGTTGCAACGGGGATTTTCTTGTTATATGTGGGTTAAAACTAAGTTTTTTCTAGCTCCAAGTTGCAACTCATTAAAAATTTCTTAACCATTGTTGGATTTATGTTGTAATTCATGCTAGAGTGGGAGTTGCAAGTGGGTTATAACTGGTATATTGGATTTACATGTGGGTTACAACTTTTTTTTGGTTCTAACTAGGTTGCAACTCAGAAAAATATTCATGGTCGTTGGATTCACGTCGTGGTTTGCGCAAGAATGGGAGTTGCAACTAGCTTGCGAATTTTCATTTGCAAGTGGTTGAAAATGAGTATTGTTTCGATTGCAAGTAGGTTGCAACTAGAAAAAATATTCCTGACCGTTGAATTTACGTTGTGATTTGTGCTAGTATGGGAGTTGCAAGTGGGTTGCAACTGAGAAATTATTTTTGACCATTGAATTTATGTTGTGATTCATACTAGTGTGAGAGTTACAAGTGAGTTGCAACTGATATTTTGTTTTTACATGTGGTTTGCGATTAAGTTTTTTACGGTTGCGACTGAGAAAAATATTCATGGTTGTTGGGTTCAAGTTGTGGTTTGTGCTAGCATGAGAGTTGCAAGTGTCTTGCAACTGAGAATATTTAGCTGCAAGTGGTTAAAAATGAGTATTGTTCGGTTGCAAGTAGGTTGCAACTAGAAAAATGTTCTAGATTGTTAAATTTAAGTTGTGATTTGTGCTAGTGTGGGAGTTGCAAGCGGATTGCAACTGAGATTTTTGAGTTAGAATTGAATTGGAACTGAGCATTTTACAGTCACAACTCAGAAAATAGATATTACCGACTGTTGGATTTGCATCGTGATTCGTGTTAGCGTTTGAGTTATAAGTGGGTTGCAACCGAGGCTTTTCGATTGCATGTGGGTTGCAATTAATATTTTTAATTGCAAGTGGGTTGGAATTGAGTTTTCCAATTGCAAGTAAGTTGCAACCGAGAAAAATGTTTTTGATGTTTATATTTATATAGTGAACTGTGTTTTCATTTTTTGCTTTTCACAATTATTATGCATACGTTGCAATAACTTGGCAATCCCCATTTCCTCACCAATCAGGGAGCCTCCGGGACAGGACAAGGGGGCTTCTTTCCTTATTAGGGATATTAAAATCGACACATACATGAGCTCTCTCACGACCTCCACTTTTTTGCCGTTGGATCCCCGTGCAGATCAATTCTGGACCTTTGATTCCATTATGTAGTGGGTCGATTATCCTGGGACAGCTACTCTGGAAAACACATCGCTGATCTCTCGTAAACTGGGCCTAAAGAGCCGCGCAAAGGCCCAACTAAGTCGTCTCCATTGTAATCCAGCCCTGATTCTAGCGCTACAAACGGAAATATCAAGTCTTCAAGCAGCAGCGGGCGACGACGGCGATGAATGGCGATGAAGCCCCCGTGGTCTCTCCTTTGCCCTCCCTATGGCGGCACGGGGATCCTCCGAAGGCGCAACCGAAGCTGGCGGCACAAATCCCGAGGCGCTGGGGCCGGAACAATCGGAGCCGGAGCCGCGCCTCCCCACTGATTCAATCGAGCCCGCCCCTTCGACAGGGATGACAGTGACGACTCATCCACCTTGGTCTCGTCCTTCCCCCTTTCACGACCCTAACAAAGATTGCAGTGGAGATCTTCTGATTTCCCCCTTTTCATCCTGTTGACTTTGGACTTCTTAAAGCTCATGGGTTGCAATTGTTAACTTTCAGGTAATCTCATTTCACTTGTGTGCCTAATGATCTATAGAATTGCATGCTATTGTTTGTGGGTATACTGAACATCATACTACAGCTGGCTGTGTTTCTTGTTGTATGGAGCATGTTATTAGGCAGTAGAGCAAAATGCACACTGACTACCGGCAAGCGATGCCACCGGAACCTGCATCCTCAAGCATGTGACCGTGCTTCTGCACTATCTCGACCATGGCCATGCTTACGTGCCTTCCCAGCTGGCGGCAGTTCCAAGCAAATATGGAACCACATCTCCTCTTCTCCAAACTACTCCGCCGATAATATTGTGTGCCAGTTTGATCCACAGGATATGCACATGATTACTCGTGTTTGATTGCTAACTATGTAGCTAACTGAGCCTATTTTAGTTTTGTTCTGCTGGAATCCAAATGTGTAGATGCTACAGGATTCCATGTGAGGAGGCGCCACTGATACTTGGTGACACATTAGGACAAAGGGAGAGGCGACAATACAAATTGATGTTCTAATGCTGAAGGCAAGAATTTGCAAAGTGTTTTTAACTAATATATGTATTACCCACCCCGCAAAAAAATACTACAATAAATTACTCTGTTTTTTTGGTCATGTAGGTTCGAGGAGCTCCAAAGAGGTGTGCAAAGTTCACTTATAATCATATATGAGCCAGCAATACCATTAGCATGTTGTTGTTGGGTTGGAAAAACATCCTCGCTCTTTGGAGGTGAACCATAGTGGATCATGATTTTAGGAAGTTCATGTATAAATAGAACTCGTGCATACAACCTTTTTTAGGTGGGTTAGAAACTCATGTAAGATGTTTTACCTTAAGGTTGATCAAGTTATAAGGTGAAGTCAATATCTTTTGCTGGGTCGCTTTTCTATTGTTTATATTCAGATTATAAACCAGATTATGTTTCTTTGGTGAGATACATTTATATTAACTATCCATGGCAACCTTGCAAGGTCACATGCGATATCTATAGCTGCACAGGTTATGCGAAGTACATGATAATAAACAAGACTCAAAATAATATAATTTAGATTAGATTGTATGATTTCTCCCAACGTAGTAACTAGTAACTGTTAATCTAGACAGAGAATAAAATTTGGGATGAACAATCCTAATTTTAAGGACAGAGGTGATTGGCCTTGTCAAGTGACAAGTCTCACACTGATGGTTTCCTGACTCGGTGGCTATGTTTTCCGCTCATAGATGCATGATATCTGCTATTATATTTTAAAAATTTAATGATCGTGTTCGAAAACTTAGTGTAGACATGCATTGATTAGGTTACAGTCTCCTTTTTTCCACAATATATCACAAACTACTTGAGCTTCACAGTGTTTCTTATTTCTACTTACAATATTTTAATAAATATTTCTCTCGTTCTAGATTTCACTCTAAATTAATCTTGCTGCTATGCACCTTTTTTGGATTGATGTAGATGAGTAAGTTTGAAGCAATTATTGTATATTTAATTAATTGAATGGTAACCTACGTAATTAATCACATTCCGTTATCCCTAAGTTAGAACAAAGGAAGGTTCACAGCGGCACAACCTGCCTAGCGGGAAATGTACTAAACTTCATATCAGGTACCTCACACACCATCAAGTAAAAAATTCACGATAAAATTAGTAAATAATAATATATATATTCTTTCAAGATACTAACTAACATTAACATGCCAAATAGACGTGCGCGGCAACGCGCGCCTTCAATGATCTAGTTACTTTATTAGCTCCAAGACAGGACAAGGGGGGATTCTTTCCATGGACCACCTAGCGATGACTACAAACAAAAGAACGAGCTATGGCGTTCACGCCCCTCGCCCCTCCATCGCAGGAGCCGGACAAAGCTTATCGTAATAGACTTGTTGTAGTAGACAGACGGGAAGTTGTTGTGATAAGGCCCCAAAGGACCAGCGCACTAGAGAAGCAACCATCGCTAATGATGACATTCGTAAATCGAAAGAGACTGACCTGAACTCACACCAGCAACCACGAAAACGGACCAGATCCTACGAGATCCACCGGACACACGACCATCGCGTTCTGCGTTAGTGCAAGATGCACCACCAGAGTGAGGATAGGACAAGAAGAACCTTATTCTGACTTTAAGATATAGCCGACGTTTCAACATCCTAAAAAAGACACTAAAAAAGATATAAACAAAGAACGAGAAACCCCCCGCTGACGAGAGGTCGTGGTCCGTCACACCTCCGAGACCACCGGAGACGGAACAGATCGGTGGCATCGCTGGCGAGAGTACCGAACCCGAGATTGGGTCTCTGCCGCCTCAAAGTCGCCTACTCGCCTGGTACCAGTACGCACGTGGATGAGGAAATCTTTAGTGCTACCTCTTTATCTACTAGCTAGGCTAGGCACGTATGAACAAGGCATGCTCCATTGT
Organism: Avena insularis; assembly: GCA_023614405.1. Lineage (NCBI taxonomy): Eukaryota > Viridiplantae > Streptophyta > Magnoliopsida > Poales > Poaceae > Avena > Avena insularis. The sequence goes on along the minus strand of CM042690.1, from coordinate 253,918,334 downwards.
ATGGTTTACTATACTGATTAGACTAAGGAGAAATTTTTATTAGTGCCATGTTGTTTAGTGCTGCAAGTAGTTATTATATGTCAAACAGAAAATAGATTGTGTCGCAATGGAATATGATTACTCTCATTCACATTTTTAGGGTTCTTAAATATAAAAAAATGGGAGAAGGCATAATGTCTGCCGACATGAGGAATCAAGACCAGCCAATTCCTTCAGCAAGCACAATCGTAAGCGAGCATATACAATACCCCTTTTGTCGTGCCTACATGACTTGAAGTGTTTTCCGTTTTGTACACCAATATAGAAAGAAGTTTTTTTATTGCTAAATTCTTTATTTATGTAGATTGTTCCGCAAGTGAGACTCATAAAGCTCATAGAACGAACCATATCGACATCCACCAAGCTTGTCCTATATAATTGAGGACCAAATCCTCTTTCTTCACGCTGCCACACTCCACTGCTAACCCTAGATCTCACCCTCTCCCTCTTTCCCCACCAAACACTTCATCTCATCTGGTCTCCCTCTTTCCACTCTGACCCCTAGATCTCATCAGGGCCTTCCCTTATGTCCACTCAGAACACATATGTGCTCAAGCGGTCCACATTCGGTCAAGTTGCCCGATCTTCTCAATTCGTAGTGAAGTCCTCCACTGACCATGTACATGTTCGTTATCCCTTCTTCAACGTGTGTTTTGTTGATTTCTTCATTGCCCTTTTGCTAATATATCATTCGTTTTTGTTTAGATCCGCGGCCAGGAGGCCGGCCAGAACAGACTCGCCAAGCATGGTGCGCTGATTGTTGCCGAGGTCATTAGCGCCTGCCACGATGATAATGGCGGCCAGTTCTTCAACGAAGTTAGCAGCGCATGGCTCCAAGATGATGGTGGTAAGAAACACGTCACCGAGACAGATGGGCGTCTCGTCAAGGAATCCATGAAAGCATGGTTGTTGTATAACCCTCCATCAATCCCAAAATAGGGGATGGAGGGGATTAGATCTGTAGGAAAAGAGTTGGTAAAATCTCATAATTAGGTGATGTAATTAATTTAATACTATTTATCAATGAATTTGATACCTTAATATAATCCAGCATCTGATTCGAATCAATGCGCGTCTAGATGATTTCGTTTGTACTAACTGTAATTAACAGTAGTGCCGCTGAAAAGTATACCAAGCACGGCGAAGCAGTTTCACTGTTTCTCGACAAGTATTGGCCCCGCCGTGTTTCTTGTAACGTGGCATATCCTCTGCTGCACCGCGAAAGCGCTAGTTCGGCGGATCATATTGTGTCGCGCCAAAAATCCGCTGCTGTTCGTGAATCACCGATGTAGTTATCCTTGGCGGCTTTTTTTGTAGTGCCATCGCAAGCGCGACGACTAAGGTTGTGTCTCCGCGTCTATAAGCGCCAGCGCCCGAGCTCCGTGTTGTAGTGAATGTTATATCACGGAAACGAGAAAAGAGTACTTGTCGATAACGGGATCAAACTAGGTATGGGGATACCGATGATCGAATCTCGAACATGCAATATATTGCGAGAAAATGGGATTTAGTTATGATGTTAAAGGTTCTCACAATCACTAGAGTCTTCGTTGAATGTGTGAGAGTCATTATGGATCTCCAGGTCCCGTTGCTGATTATTGATCGGAGAGGGGTATCGATCATGTCTACATTATTCGTGAACCATAGGGTGACATGCTTAAGGTATACTGATAGCCTGCAAGAGCACAGGTTTGTCAGAGCATGTTTTCGTGGAAGTATTAATTCTAGTTTTTATATCGATCTCAATAAGGAGCTTAGGGAAGTGTCCATCTGAGGCATTTCTGTCGCATCCAAGGTGTCACGTTGTCTTGAGTGAATTGACTGCAAGTGTCGAGAGTGGAAATGGACGAGTGAATACGGGAATAAATTTGAGTACTGAACGGAACTAGAAGTAAATAACATAAAAGTAAAAGTAGGGGAGTTGTTAAGGATTCCTGCAGATGAGAAGTTAGGCGCGGAGAGAAACAATTCGAGGTAATAGTGAATGTGCCAAATGGATAAAAATGGGATAAGTGATTGTGATACTTCTTATTAATATGTGAGTAGGCAACAAACCTATATACTAATCAGGAGTCCTCTTGGTAGATTCTTCCCAATCCCAATGATCCGTCTGTCTGTTACCATATTAATGGTCAGAACATCAATTAAGGTCTTCCGACCAGATCAAGGCTTTAAACTTGATGGTTCCTTGTTATCTTCAAGTTGTACTAGCTCCTCTTTGATATCATTCGTGTCACTCAGGGGTCGCCGAAATAAGTTCATACCTATGAGATCTCGAGATCATGTTATACGGGCCCTTAAATTGGACAACAAGCATTAGGCAAACATAGATAGTCATTCTCACAATATAATAATCATGACAACAATCACAAATAGATGGAAATATAGGAGGCATAACACATCTCACCAATCCCCTACTGGAAGGACATAGATGTTGCCTAGAGGGGGGGTGAATAGGCGGTTTAAAACTTTTACGAGATGGGCTTAACAAAGGCGGGATAAAACTAGCGTTTACTTTATCAAGCACAAAACCTATATATACTATGGTTCACCTATGTGCACCAACAACTTATGCTAAGCAAGACAAGCAACTATGTGATAGCAAGATATAGACTTCAAGCACGAAGGCTATTACAAAGTAAGGTGCATAAGTAAAAGCTCGGGTATAGAGATAACCGAGGCACGCGATGTTTTACCGAGTTCCTCCCAATGGAGTACGTCTCGTTTGGAGAGGGGGTGGTTTCAAACCACCAACGCCACAAAAGGCCTCCCTTGTTCTCCTGTGAATATCACCCCAACGGGATCGATCCACACTTAACTAATCCACAAACCTGCAATACAACCAAACCGTCTAGGGTTTCAAGAACCCAAGAGTAAAAAGCTTCTCACCTTTCACCCAATCGAATCCTCACCGAGAACTCAATCCGATGCACCAAATGCAATGGCAAGAACACAAGAAGTGCTCAAGTCCTTCTCTCTCAAATTCCACCAAAGCTACAAAATCTTATGGGGGAATAAGAGAGGAAAAACCATGAAGGAAATCCACAAAAGACTCCAAGATCTAGATCCCAAGATGTTCCCCTCACTTAGAGGAGAGATTGATTGGTGGGGTTGTAGATCTAGATCTCCTCTTTCAAATCCCTCAAGAATATGCAAAAATCAATGGAGGGATTGAGGGATAGCAAGCTCAAGAAGGTCAGCAATGGAGGGGAAAACTTGCAAGAAAGGTTAGGGAACCATTGGGGAAGAAGGGCCCCATAAATAGGTCCCAAGAAATCCAACCGTTAGGCCCAGGAATCGCCCGGTCCGGAGTCTCCGGACTGGGACCGGAGTCTCTAGTGTACCCAGGCTAAACAAGGTCAAACTGGGGGACAATCAGTACACGGTCCGGAGATGGGCCGGAGATTTAGTCCGGAATGTCCGGTCTTACAAAAACTGACAAAAAGACCAATACGAAAACAATCATAACTTTTTGCATCTAGACTCCGATTTTGATGATCTTGAACTCGTTTTAAAGAGGACAACAAACTCTACAAGATCATGTTGGGAACCATCATAGTCCAGCAAGGGAGGATAGAACCAAATGACAAAAGTTTTGACCTCTCATGGATAAGAACCGGTAAAACCTCCAACATCGAAAACACAATAGAGAATGCATATGAAATCCATTTTTGATGAACTTGGGCTTGTCATGAAGATTAACACAAGCTCTAAATCCTCTCATGGATAAGAACCAAATAATGGAAGGTTTTATCAATCTATAAAAGACAAAATGGTAAAACCTTCAACATCAAAAACGCAATAGAGAATGCATATGAAATCCGTTTTCGATGAACTAGAGCTTGTTATTAATATTACCACAAGCTCAAGAACCTCACATGGATAAGATCCAAATAACAACCAAGAAAGATGATGCCAAGTATGCAAAGGTTTGAGCTCTCTCCGAAGGATATGATCAAGTTACTCACTCGAAAGCCGCTCTTGATAGTACGGTTACCTATCCTATAAACCGATCTCCCCAACTAACACCATGAGACCGGTAAGAAAGAAAACCTATCAAGAACATACCTTTGCCTTGAGCATATTCCACTTGAGCTTGATGATAACGATATTTTCCACCTCAAGATGGAACATCTTTCTTGATTCCGCTAGGTTGATCAAGTCTTGCAAATTGCTCCCCCATACTCACTATGGAAGAACCTCTCTTTTAGGCATATCTTCATAAAATCATGATCATAATAATGATGGCAAGCCCCAAGCATATGATCTCTTCAAGATGGCTCATCTTGAACTTGCACATCATTTTTTTTTATTCATTATGTTGGTGACTTGAAGATACATAAGAGATATCACTCCAACTTTATTCTTCAAGACACCCTTGCCATAGGCTCAACTCTCACATGACCAATCTTTGGATCTCTCCTTGAACACCTTGGTCATCACTTGATCTTCTTTACTTTCTTATTCTCCCAACCTTGAAGCCAACATATGGTATAAACATTGCCTATGGAAAAATCCTACAAGTAAAACTCAATGCAAACATAAGTCCATAAAGATTGTTATTATTTACCAAAACCACACAAGGGGGCACACATGCACTTTCAATCTCCCCCATTTTGGTAATTGATGACAATCCCTTTGAGAGGGTTTTTATATAAGGAATTAATCAAACAAAATGTTGTGCTAACATCAAATACAACACAAGTATGTGATGTTAGTACAACCACAATATAGAGCAAACTCCCCCCACAATCTATGCACGTGTGGATGAACTTGAATTTAATTGCATATATTGCCAACCATTACCGGTGGTGGAGTTTTCTCTATATATTCAAGATGCCATGCAACACACTAAGATGCAAAGCACACGAGGCAAGTGTTTAAGTACAAAACTCACAACACACAACCAAATTCCCTAAAACGCTCTAAACCTTCTCCCCCATTGGCATCGATTGCCGAAATGGGTGAAAAACTTTAGAAGGCCAATTTAGTGAGAGTTCCTCCATATGGTGTGCATTTCTCATAATATGAGTGAAATCAAATGCACGTATCCAATGACGAATACCATGAGGAAATCAAACTAAACTGAGGATCCAAAGATTGCCAAGAAATAAAATGATGAAGAAGCATCAACGAATGAAGCAAGCAATCAAAAGATTGAAAGAAGCACTTCACAAAAGGAAGATACCAAAAGAAAGATAGATATTATGAGACAGTTGACAAGAGAGTGATCTAAATAATATGAGGAGACTCCCCAAGGTTTGTGCACAAATTATAATTTCGTTTGAATAAAACAATGCGGATTTGCTACACACGGGCATAACTGTCAATAGGATTAGGTCCATTGGATATAGAGATCACATGCAATGCTCCTTTAGATGCTAGTGGCTGGCTCTTAGAAAGGGATAACAGTGTGTAACAGTGTGTGTATCATTCCATTTTTGTGCATGCATGCAATGGCTAGGGTTTTGGACAAACCCTAACTTTTTAGCGTGCTGTTTGGCTAATAAATTTTTAGCATCTAAAATGGGAAGGTAGTGAGAACAAGGCTTATAAGAGTTTTGCATGCAAATGCTTCATACTAAGTAACCGATATAGCCTTAACCAATAGATGGAAAACAAGGACTTCATTAACAGCATGCAAAATTGAAACAAAACAAGCATTGTTTGAGTTAGAGTTACGCATGCACCTCAAGTTGGGCATCAAAAACAATAGTTGTTTGAGTTAGGATTACGCATGCACCTCACGTTGGGTGTAAAAACAATAGTTGTTTTCCTTAGGGTTTCGGGTGACACTAGATGCGAAAGACAAACAACCGTTGTTTTGATTTGGGTGGCTGCACTCCATGTATGGCCACAAGATTTTGTGTATGGGTGTAACGCTGATTTGTTATGTCTGAACATTCTAACAAAGTAGCTGTAAAATGTAGCGTCAATATTAGAAAGGGGAATGTTTTTTAAACAAAAAATTTGAGATTTGTCTGTTTTTGGTTTGCTCATTTGGAATAGGTGTAGTGAAATAAATATGCGGTCTTTTTTGGTATAATTTCATTTTTTGATCTGTTGAGACAATAAAAAAATCCCGAACAACAGCGGCAAATTGTGATGGAACGAGGTTTTCACGTAAGTGGATAATAGAGTACTGAAAAATGCAAAACTTTGATTACAACATATAGTTTTTCCAGCAATTCGGTGCTAATTCAAAACTTTAAATTTTACATGTTGGAATAAAAATACTGAAAACAGTAAAACTAGTCATCCAATTCTTCAACAAATTGTGGCAGGAGGCTTTCTGAATTGTTCTTAAGGTGTAGCATGTCGAATAGCAAGTCCGCCAAGTGTGAACTGACATATGCTGATGGATTCGCAACTAGACACGGAGATGATACGCCGGCACGAATGTATTTCACCGAGCGGCTCTTGCGACCGATCCATGAGCCATTGCCACTGCTCATACTCACTATACATGTAATCAAAACACGTAAAAAAATGCATAAGTTTGTGTGGAGTGAGTAAGAAAGGCATAAAAAATTGCTTGTGATTAGGAAAAATAATGGTACGTACCAAAAAAAAGTTTGCCGACGGCAGCGGCGTGCACGACGACGGATAAAGTAAAACAAAGAAAGCAATAGCCGATCCCACCTTGTTTATCCAATGAGCAAGGAAATTTGATGAAAGAATGAATAAGTGAGGCTATGGCCAGCAACTCGTAAAACAAGAGATAAAATGAAAAGAAGTTGTGGTCTACATGCAATAGCTAGTGCCCTCTTTAGGGTTTTTGCTACTATACCTAAAGCAACAAAAACACATAGCATAATCTGAGAAGCTTAGTTTGATTAGGGTTTTTGCATGTCTTTATCTATGGTATATTGGGTTTTGCGTTACAAAAGGAATAAGGCTTAGTTCGGTTAGGGTTTTGTGCATGTAGTACATTAGGGTTTGCACGCTGGCATGGGTATACCCTACAGGTACTCGAGTTTGGCATATACGGTCTAGATATGGCAAAAGCCCATGGTGTTGGCGAGGCCCAATGCAGAATTCGGGTGACCCACGGACTCTCCGATTGCTTGCAATGCAAGAAGAAGGTTAAGATAGAAAGTTCAAAGGGATGAACCCTAATCTGTAACCGACTCGACCTGCTACCCGAGACCTAGCCTATCTATATAAAGGCTAGGAGGGGGCGACGAGGAGGACAATCACAACCCTAGTTTCAACAACCATCGCCAGATTGCACCTGCGCACCCCTATAACTTTCGACTCCTTCGATAATTCCAAGAGCAGACAAGCAGGAGTAGGGACCTCTACGAGGCCTAAACCTAGGTAAACCTTGCGTCCCTGTGTGCTTGTTTGCTAGCTGATCGATGCCTCCAGTGCTCCCTCCTTCTCCAAAATCCAAGTCCATAACAATGGGCATTGACGAGTTGAACCCTCATCAATTGGCGCCGTCTATGGGAACTGGGAGTGCTAATGTCGCAGCTTCTTCGTCCCCGTCAAACGCGATCTACAACTCTGCAACAGCGGAGATTCGTCAGCTCTTCGGCACTTTCGACTTCACCGTCCACACGCCAGCCACTCGCCCGGCTTTCGAGTCCATGGGCGATGGGATCAGCCTGGCGATCGGGAGCTTCCGCTTCCAGGTCGGTCAACTGGGCATGCTTCGCGTGCCTGATCAGCCAATGACACCCGCGATTGCTCCAACATCGTGGTTCCCGCCACAAATCAGCACCCTCAGCGAGCTCGACGCCCTAGCAACAGCTGGGGGCACGGATAGCGACAGCAGTCGCAGATCCGATCTGGGTGACCTAGCCACAAAAGATGGAGCCTATGGCTCCGGATCTGAAAGTTATGGGAGAAACAGCTTCCCCAACCACTTCATGTGCGACGTCATCAACACGGGCGACACCAGCGTCAATCGCGAAAACGCCGGCACTAGCACTGGACCGCCCAACGACGGTATACCAAACGGTAGCCCTACCAACAGCGGCCCCACCAACGGTGCGCCCACCAATAATGGGACGGGAGGAGAACCGTCGCTCACGGCGAATGAGAACACCAGAGAGCGCATGCTGATCAAGCTCAATGGCAACAAGTGGGCCCGCTGTCGAGAAGCTCTACGTGTTGGAATTATGCCCTATAGGCAATAATAAAGATGTTATTATTATAATTCTTGTTCATGATGAAGTTTATATTCCATGCTAGAATTGTATTAAGCGGAAACATTAATACTTGTGTGGTTTGTGAACAACACCATGTCCCTAGTACGCCTCTATGGACTAGCTCATTGATCAATGATGGTTAAGGTTTCCTAACCATAGACATGAGTTGTCAATTGATAATGAGATCATATCATTGGGAGAATGATATGGTGGACAGACCCAAACTAAGCGAAGCAATTAGATCGTATCATTGTGTTCATCTTTGCGAAGCTTTTTCTATGTCAAATATTATATTCCTTAGACCATGAGATAATACAACTCCCTGGTATCGGAAGAAAGCTTTGAGGTCATCAAACGTCATCCTATGAGAGGGTGATCATAAAGGTGTCTCTCAGGTGATCGGAAAGTATCTGTTGGGTTGTATGTATCGAGATGGGATTTGTCCCTCCCAAGTCGGAGAGATATACTTCGGGCCCACTCGGTAATCGATATCAACACCGCTTGCAAGCATGTGGTTAAGGAGTTAATCACAAAGTGATATCGGATTATGGAACGAGTAAAGTACTTGCTGTGAACGAGATTGAACTAGGTATGACGATACCGACGATCGAATCTCGGGCAAGTAAAATATCGCGAGACGAAGGGAATATATATGGGATTGATTGAATCCTGGCATCGTGGTTCATCCGATATGATCATCGATGAATGTGTGGGAGTCAATATGGGTGCCCAGACCCCGCTGTTGATTATTGATAGAAGATCATGTCTGCATATTCTCGAACCCGCAGGGTCACACACTTAACGTGTCTCGACGCTAGGATAGATTGGATAATTGGTTTATGAATTTTTGTTCGGAGTCTCGGATGGGATCCGGGATATCACGAGAGGTTCCGGAATGGTCCGGAGAATAAGATTCATATAAGGCAGTGCAGTTTTTGGAGTTCGGAATTGTTCCGGATTAATCGGTATTGTACCGGAAGCTTCTAGAACCTTCCGGAAGGGGGCCAACGTGGTCCCACCTTCCGGGAGGGGGCATGGGCCTATGAGGGAGTGTCCTGGCCGCATTGGGCCAGGGGCACAAGGCCCCATAGGGCCCAGCCGATTCTAGATAAGTTTAAACTCGTTTAAACTAGAGATAGAATTTCTAGATAAGGGAGAGTTTAAATCGTTTAAACTAGAGATAGGCTTGGAGGAGAGGCAAGGGCTGGCCGCACCCCCCCTCTATATATAGAGGGCTGGTGCGCCCCCTCCCCACACACATCTCCCTCCAAGCCCTAGTAGCCCTGCTGCCTTCCTCTCTCCCTCCCTGCTTGCAGCGAAGCCCTGCAGAAATTCTCCACCAAATACACCACGCCGTGTTGTAGATCCAATCTATCTCCACCATACTTGCTGGTCCAAGGAAGGAGGAGACGCCGAGGTGCTGCGTGTGCATCTCACGAGGCACCGCCACTTGTGGTGCTAGATCGGATCGGATCGCGAGGAGGAGAAGCGAGCACGACTACATCACCCACGCCCGACGTTAACGCTCACCGCTTGAATCTTCAAGGGTATGAAGATCTAATCCAATCTCTCTCGTTGTTTGTATCTCCTAGATTAGATCTTGGCTTTCCTCTGTTCGCTCAGAGAAAATTTTGATTTACTATGCTGCAAAACCCTTCAGTGGTATCAGAGCTAGATCTATGCGTAGATGTGATTCACGAGTAGAACGCAACATGGTTGTTGCGGGCGTTGATGTTTTCTGTTGCAAGCCTCTTGTTTGTGTTCTTCTTATGATGCGGGATAGTGAGATTGAAGCGGTCCAGGCCAACCTTACGCGACGTCGTCATGACCGGCTCCGCACTTGACGTGTGGCTTGTACCACACATGCGGTGGATGTCGCCTCTCACTATAGTTGTCATGGGATTAACACCGAGTTTGGCAACCATAATATCACCGTTGGCTTTCCGTAGGTAAGAATCGTTCTTAGCATCTACTCCCATAAGCCACGTAAAACATGCAACAACAAAGTAGAGGCGTCTAACTTGTTTTTGCAGGGAGTGTTTTCTGTGATATGGTATGGCCCAAGATGTGATGTGTATATTGTATGCGATGATCATGTTTTGTAATGTTTCACGACTTGCATGTCGATGAGTACACAACCGACAGGAGCCATATGGTTGTCTTTATAATTGTGTATGACCTGCGAGTCAACTTCTTATACGCCATGTAATAGCTTTACTTTATCGCTAAGTAGTTAGCAATAGTTGTAGTTGCTATTCGTGGTGGAGGCAATCATGGTGGAGTGATGGAGATCATGCTTAACGCACAAGATGGAGATCATTGCCAAGATTGGCTATACCATGTCACATAAAGTTATATGCATGTGATGTTTATCCTTTTATGTATCTTATTATGCTTAGATCGCGACGGTAGCATTATAAGATGATTCCTCACTTAAAGATCAAGATAAAAACTGTGTTCTCCCCAAGTATGCACCGCTGCAAAAGTTCGTCGTGTCCAAGCATCACGTGATGATCGGGTGCTATAGACTCACGCTCACATACAACGGTGCAAGCCGTTTGCACACGCGGAAATACTTGGGTCTAGCTTGACAAGCCTAGCATGTACAGACATGGCCTCGGAACACAAGAACCGAAAGGTTAAGCATGAGTCATATGAATGATATGATCGACACTTCGTTGTCCACCATTGAAACCACATCTCTTCTCGTGATGATCGGATTAGGTGTGGTGAATTTGGATCGTGTTCAATAAACAACTTGTGGTATGTTGTATTTAGTTAATTTGAACTATTTATCATGAACATAGTCTAAATTGTACTTGCAAATACTGTAGATCACATGGCCAAGTCCAACTTCAACTTCAACGCTTTTGCTGAGAAAGAAAAGCTTAGAAACAATGGGTCTAACTTCACCAAGGTTCCGCAATCTAAGAATTATTCTCTGGCGGACAAAAGGACTATGTCCTTGAGAAAGCGTTAGGTAACCCCTCAAGCAATCGCGCGGCTGATGAGAAAGCTGTCTATCATCGCAAGAAAGATGATTATGGTGTGATTAAGAGCACCATGTTGTTTGCTATGGAACCGAACTTCAAAATCGTTTTGAAAACTATCCGGGCCCTTTGAGATTCTCGAGGAGCTGAAAACCATGTTTCGACTCAGGCCGCTCGAGAGATATTAGATCTCTGAGAAGTTCTGTAAGTGCAAGATGGAGGAATGGAGTTCCGTTAGTGAGAACTCTATTTAGATGTCTGGCTACACTCAACGCCTTGAGCAACTGGACCGAAAGATTCCAGAGGAGCTCAAGATTGACAGGTTCTGCAATCACTCCTCCCAGCTACAAAAGTTTTGTAGTGACTCATAATCAGATTGGTACCATCGATACGATCACCGAGCTCTTCGAAAGTGAAGGCTGCGAGGTGGACATCAAGAAAGATAATCATGTGTTGATGGTCAACAAGCCCTCCTTTAAGAAAGGTAAAGGTGCAAAGAAGCCCTTCAAGAAAGGTGGCGGCAAGCGCGTTGCCCCTGCTGAGAAGAAGCTCAAGTCTGGTCCTAAGCCGGACACTGAGTGCTTCTATTGCAAGGACAAGGGTCACCGAAGCGCAATCGTCCAAGTACTTAGCGGACAAGAAGGCTGGCACCATCAAAGGTATATTTGATATACATGTTATTGATGTTTTCCTTACTAGCCCTCGTTGTAGTGCACGGGTATTTGATCTCTGGTTCGTTGCTAATATTTGTAACTCGAAGCAGGAGCTACGAATAGACGACGGCTTGCGAGGGATGAGGTGACGATGCGCTGGCAACGGATCAAGAGTTGATGTGATGGCGTCAAGACGCTCTCCTTAGTTTTACCTTCGGATTAGTTTTAAACCTTAATAAATGTTATTATGTGCTGCGTTGAGCATGAACATTATTTCGGATCGTGTTTATTGCAAGACGGTTATTCATTTAAATCGGAGAATAATGGTTGTTCTATTTATATGAGTAACATCTTTTATGGTCATGCACCTCTTGTAAATGGTTTATTTCTTCTAAATCTCGAAAGGGATGAAACACACATCCATAACATTGAGGCTAAGAGATGCAAAGTAGATAGTGATAATACTACTTATTTGTGGCACTGTCGTCTAGGTCATATTGGTGTAAAGCATGAAGAAACTCCATTCGATGGACTTTTGGAGTCTCTTGATTTTGAATCATTTGACACATGCGAACCATGCCTCATGGGCAAGATGATCAAAACCCGTTCTCGGTATGATGGAGCGAGCAGCGGACTTGTTGGAAATCATACATACCGATGTATGCGGACCGATGAGTGTTTGACGCGGTGGATATCGCTATTTTCTCACTTTTACCGATGACTTAAGTAGATATGGGTATATCTATTTAATGAAACATAAATCTGAAACGCTTTGAAAAGTTCAAGGAATTTCAGAAGGAAGTGGAGAACCATCGTAACAGAAAGATTAAGTTTCTACGATCCGATCGTGGGGGCGAATATTTGAGTTATGATTTTCTCACGCATCTCAAAGCAAGTGGAATCATTTCACAACTCACGCCACCCGGAACACCACAACGCAATGGTGTGTGCGAACGGAATCGAACCCTATTAGATATGGTCCGATCGATGATGTCTCTTGATTTGCCGTTATCATTTTGGGGTTATGCATTAGAAACCGCTGCATTCACTTTAAATAGGGCTCCATCTAATTCCGTTGAGACGACACCGTATGAACTGTGGTTTGGTGCTAAACCTAAGTTGTCATTTCTTAAAGTTTGGGGATGTGAAGCTTACGTCAAGAAGTTGATGCCGGACAAGCTCGAACCCAAAGGAGAAATGCGTCTTCATAGGATACCCTAAGGAAACTATTGGGTATACCTTCTATCACGTAATCGAAGGCAAAGTGTTTGTCGCAAAGAATGGTTCCTTTCTTGAGAAGGAGTTTCTCTCGAAAGAAGTGAGTGGGAGGAAAGTAGAGCTAGACGAGGTTATTGAACCTTCTCTTGAATTGGAGAGTAGCGCAGCACCTGAAATTGTTCAAGTGCCGCCTGCACCAACAATAGAGGAAGCTAATGACAAGGATCATGAAGCTTGGACGATCTTGCAGCGTCGCAGTCGACAAGGTCGCGTGCCCTCCCGAGTGGTACGGCAACCTGTCTTGACTGTCTTGTTAGTAGAAGACAACGAACCTACGAACTATGAGGAAGCGATGATGAGCCCAGACTCTGAGAAATGGCTAGAAGCCATGAAATCCGAATTGGGATCCATGAGCGAAAACCAAGTATGGACTTTGGTGGACCCTCCTAGCGACCGAAAGGCCGTTAAGTGCAAATGGATCTTCAAGAAGAAAACGGACGCGGATGGTAATGTTACCGTCTATAAAGCACGGCTTGTTGCGAAAGGTTTTCGACAAGTTCAAGGTGTTGACTACGATGAGACTTTCTCTCCCGTAGCGATGTTTAAGTCCATTCAGATTTTATTAGCAATTGTTGCGTTTCATGATTATGAAATATGGCAGATGGATGTCAAGATCGCTTCCTCAATGGCAACATTGATGAAGAGTTGTATATGATGCAACCCGAAGGTTTTGTCGATCCTAAGGATGCTGATAAAGTATGCAAACTTCAGCATTCCATTTATGGACTGAAGCAAGCATCTCGGAGTTGGAACCTTCGTTTTGATCAAGTGATCAAGAGCTTTGGATTTGTTCCAAATTGCTACGAAGCTTGCGTCTACAAGAAAGTGAGTGGGAGCTCGGTGACGTTTCTGGTACTATATGTGGATGACATATTGATTATTGGAAATGACATCAACATGCTTAACGATGTGAAGAGTTATTTGAACAAGTGTTTTTCAATGAAAGACCTAGGTGAAGCTGCTTATATATTGGGCATCAAAATCTATAGAGATAGACAAAGACGCCTGATAGCTTTAAGCCAGAGTACATACCTAGATAAAGTTCTGAAAAGGTTCAGAATGGATAAGGCATTGAAAGGTTCAGTGCCTATGTTGTCGTAAGATATTGAGCAAGGCTCTGTCCAAATACCACGGTAAATGATAGGGAAGCTATGAGCAAAGTGCCTTATGCCTCGGCCATAGGTTCCATCATGTATGCCATCTTGTGTACTAGACCGGATGTGTCCAATGCTCTTAGTTTGACGACGAGATATCAAAGTGATCGAGTGGAACATCGGACAGTAAGAACATCCTAAGGTACCTAAATAGGACTAAAGAAATGTTCTTAGTATATGGGGTGATGAACAGCTCGTCAGAAAAGGTTACGTCGATGCTAGTTTCGACACCGACAAGGATGATGCTAAATCTCGCATGTGATACGTGTATATTTTGAATGGAGGAGCGGAGTCGAGAAGCTTCAAGCAAAGCGTGGTCGGGATCTACATGAGAAGCGGAATACATGGCTGCCGCAGAAGCGTCAAGTGAAGGAGTTTGGATCAGAAACTTCATCATCGAGCTTGGCGTGGTTCCAAGTGCATTGGACCCATGGAGATATTGTGTGACAACACGGCGCCATAGCACTCGCTAAGGAACCAAGATATCATCCAAAGACCAAGCATATCAACCGCAAGTTTCATATAATCCGAGATTATATAGCAGATGGAGATCTGAAGATCAGCAAAGTACATACAGATCTGAATGTCGCAGATCCATTGACTAAACCTCTTCCACGTGTAAAACATGATCAGCACCTCAGTGCCATGGGTGTAAGATTGTTGCCAAATGTAAACTAGATTATTGACTCTAGTGCAAGTGGGAGACTGTTGGAATTATGCCCTAGAGGCAATAATAAAGATGTTATTATTATAATTCTTGTTCATGATAAAGTTTATATTCCATGCTAGAATTGTATTAAGCGGAAACTTTAATACTTGTGTGGTTTGTGAACAACACCGTATCCCTAGTACGCCTCTATGGACTAGCTCATTGATCAATGATGGTTAAGGTTTCCTAACCATAGACATGAGTTGTCAATTGATAATGAGATCATATCGTTGGAGAATGATATGGTGGATAGACCCAAACTAAGCGAAGTAATTAGATCGTGTCATTGTGTTCATCTTTGCGAAGCTTTTCCTATGTCAAATATTGTATTCCTTAGACCATGAGATAATACAACTCCCTGGTATCGGAAGAAAGCTTTGAGGTCATCAAACGTCATCCTATGAGAGGGTGATCATAAAGGTGTCTCTCAGGTGATCGGAAAGTATCTGTTGGGTTGTATGTATCGAGATGGGATTTGTCCCTCCCAAGTCGGAGAGATATACTTCGGGCCCACTCGGTAATCGATATCAACACCGCTTGCAAGCATGTGGTTAAGGAGTTAATCACAAAGTGATATCGGATTACGGAACGAGTAAAGTACTTGCTGTGAACGAGATTGAACTAGGTATGACGATACCGACGATCGAATCTCGGGCAAGTAAAATATCACGAGACGAAGGGAATATATATATGGGATTGATTGAACCCTGGCATCGTGGTTCATCCGATATGATCATCGATGAATGTGTGGGAGTCAATATGGGTGCCTGACCACTGTTGATTATTGATAGAAGATCATGTCTGCATATTCTCGAACCCGCAGGGTCACACACTTAACGTGTCTCAACGCTAGGATAGATTGGATAATTGGTTTATGAATTTTTGTTCGGAGTCTTGGATGGGATCCGGGATATCACGAGAGGTTCCGGAATGGTCCGGAGACTAAGATTCATATAAGGCAGTGCAGTTTTTTGGAGTTCGGAATTGTTCCGGATTAATCGGTATTGTACCGGAAGCTTCTAGAACCTTCCGGAAGGGGGCCAACGTGGTCCCACCTTCCGGGAGGGGGCATGGGCCTATGAGGGAGTGTCCTGGCCACATTGGGCCAGGGGCACAAGGCCCCATAGGGCCCAGCCGATTCTAGATAAGTTTAAACTCGTTTAAACTAGAGATAGAATTTCTAGATAAGGGAGAGTTTAAATCGTTTAAACTAGAGATAGGCTTGGAGGAGAGGCAAGGGCTGGCCGCACCCCCCTCTATATATAGAGGGCTGGTGCGCCCCCTCCCCCACACACATCTCCCTCCAAGCCCTAGTAGCCCTGCTGCCTTCCTCTCTCCCTCCCATTTGCTTGCGGTGAAGCCTGCAAAATTCTCCACCAAATACACCACGCCTGGTGTTGTAGATCCAATCTATCTCTCCACCATACTTGCTGGTCCAAGGAAGGAGGAGACATCGAGGTGCTGCACGTGCATCTCACGGAGGCACCGCCACTTGTGGTGCTAGATCGGATCGGATCGCGGAGGAGAAGCGAGCACGACTACATCACCCACGCCGATTTAACGTTCATTGCAGCGAATCTTCAAGGGTATGAAGATCTAATCCAATCTCTCTCGTTGTTTGCATCTCCTAGATTAGATCTTGGCTTTCCCTCTGTTCGCTTCCGTAGAAAATTTTGATTTACTATGCTGCAAAACCCATCACTACGGGGCAATCCTCTGCCCCCACCACCTCGCAGGACATGCTGATGGGCTACCATTGGCTGCTAAAGGAGGAATTCAAGCGCCAGCAGCAAGTAATCGCGCAACTCGAGGCACGCAGAAAGGTGGCCGACGAGTCGAGCCTTCGGCAAGCTGGGCTCTCCTCCCACGGAGGATCCTCCTCCAAGGGCAACGAATACCTGGCCAACAAAAGGGGATCTCGACTAGCCCACCTCACCGTACAAGAGCGCGTAGAAGCCGTGAAAGTCCTCGACTTCAGCTCTATGATGGTGGATATGCAAGGTAACGTGCTCCCAAAGACGCCGCAAGCCGCGGTGACGGCGGCCACCATGTACCTCCTCAACAACTAGCCACCGGCTAGAGATCCATGAGCTGCCATGCACCGATCCACGGTCGCGGGCCTAGGGCTAATCGAGGCCGCCCTAGACAAAGAGCCAACGCCAGAGCCTAAGAAAAGCAAAGCTCTGTCCAAACGCTACCCCTCGCCCTCGTCCAGCAATGATAGCCACGACCTGTCTCGATGTCGCCGCTCACGACGACATGATCACGACTACGACGCGCGTGATGATATCACACAGCGCAAAGTTGACAAAATGCGCGCAAGACGCGCTCGTTCGACTAGCCCAAAAGATGATGAGGTGGAGCTCTGCGGCGCCAGATGTTTCAGCAGAGCTATCAGGCAAAAGCGAATGCCTAAAGGGTTCAAACTCCCCTCGTAAAACCCAAAATTTGATGGCCTACAGGACCCAAAGATTTGGCTAGAGGATCACATCTCTTTCATCAGGCTGCACGGCAGGAGTCGAAGCACGGCCATGCAATTCCTACAACTGCAGCTGCAGGGTGCCACTCGCGCATGGCTCAACAACCTCCCGCATGGATCCATTCGCAGCTAGGAAGAGCTAGTCTACAGCTTCGTGCGCAACATCAAGGGCACTTACAAAAGGCCCGCATCAATCGAAGAACTGAGAGGCTGCCAACAAAGGTCTGGCGAGTCGCTACGCTCGTACATCCAGAGGTGGTCCATCATCAAGAACTCCACAAAAAACATCTCGGAAGACCGTGCAATCAACACGTTTAACGACAACGTTCGCTGTATAGAGATCAGGGAGGAGCTAGGCCGCTCGAAGCCCAAAACAATCGACCACCTGATGGAGATCGCAAATCGGTGGGCGGACGGAGAAGATTCGGTAAAAAACCGTACCTACTCCGATGATGGCGATGACCTCGGGTGCAGACGCGACCGCCGAGGAAAATGTCGAATTTGCGTCCACAAGGATCGTGACGAAGTCAACATGGTCGTGGCTGGCTACACTGACAAACACGACGACAACCGCAATAGCGGATATCGCAGCGGAGGATAATGCGACGGTGGGAAAACCACGCAAGTGTGGCAACGCCACATTCGCGAAGAGGCACCCACAACATCCATCTAGGACAAACTGTCCGGACCATGCAACGTGCACTTCTACATCGACAAGAAAAAATCAAGCCAACTTCTCAAGAATTTCCGTGAGTTCCTCAAACTCCATGAGGGCCTGGCCCAGATGAATCGCGACGCGATCAACAGGGGCTATGGAGCTGCCCCAGATGCTGTGGCACATGGAGCTCCGCCACCACCGCCCAGGCCACCACCACCTACGGCTGCACCCGTCCGGCATCATGGAGGTGAGCCATACCCGCGAGTTGTGGGTAACATGGGGATGATCCAAAAAGGGCGCCCTCCAATCGAATGCAGAAGGCAATCACTCACCAAGTCAATTTGGCGATAAACTCTCCACCTTCCACCACTGAGTACCTCAGTGGAAGCAAGTCCTGCATCACCTTCGACAAGCGCGACCACCCGCACCAAGTTCCTCGTCCAGGCCATTGTCCCCTCGTACTCGAGGCACAGATCGGGGCTTTGATATGACTCGCGTCTTCATGGACGGCGGGAGCGGCATCAACCTCATGTTCACAAGTACCTTGTGTGCGATGAGGATCCCTCTGATTTGTCTGGAAGTTTTAGACACGACATTCCACGACATCCAGGGGTGGAGCTGGATGGAGACCAAGGCTGGTGCTAAACATTCATAATGATGCTAATTACCTATATTTTTTATAGTTTTAGCCTTGAAAATTTGTACATGCTCTTTGTAGTGCAGCCGATCGGCCGGTGCTACGGCACCGGTAGCACCATGGCTAGATCCGCCCCTGACGGCATCGTCCTAGAAGGGCGTATATCCCCCGGGCAAAATCAACCTCGATGTCATCTTTGGCACGCCGCAAAACTTTCGGCGGGAGCGCATCGACTTTGAAGTCGTCGAATGGCCCTCACAATACCACTGCATCCTCGGACGTGTCACGTTCGCGAGGTTCATGACAGTGCCGCACTACGCCTACGTGCAGATAAAAATGCCAGGTCCAAACGGCGTCATCACAATCAATGGAAGCTTTGAGAGGTTCGACAGCTGCGACAGGAAATTCAACAGAATCTCCCAGTCCTTCGGCATGCAGGAGGAACTCGTAAGATTGAAGGAGTTGACAGACAATAGTCTGCCTCCCTTGAGCAGGCCAAGTTCACCCGACCTGTCCTTCACCTCGTTGGTACACACGAACAAAGTCCAGGTCCACCCAACGGACCCGACCAAGACGGCCCTCATTGCCAACAACCTGAGTTCTGCATAGGAACTCGCGCTCGTCGAATTCCTCTGTGAGCACTGTGAAATCTTCGCCTGGTGTCCAGCAGACATGCCAGGGGTTCCCAGGGAATTCGCCGAGCACTCATTCAATGTGATTCCAGACGCGAGGCCAGTCAAGCAGACAATACAACGATTGTCTGAACCAAGAGCAAAAGCAGTCGGTATGGAGATCAACAGACTCCTCGACGCAAACTTTATACGCGACATCAAGGAAAGCACCTCGCTCGCTAACACAGTGCTTGTGCCTAAAAAGACACGGATATCCTATGGATGTGTGTGGACTTCACCTCCTTGAATAAACACTGCCCAAAGGATCACTTCTCGTTGCCACGGATCGATCAAATCATCGACTCCACCACGGGATGTGAGCGTCTCTGCTTCCTCGACGCCTACTCAGGGTACAATCAGATTCGAATGAAGGAGGATGACTAGGAGAAAACAGCGTTTACAACGCCCTTTGGTGTGTTCTGCTACAACAGGATGCCCTTCGGGCTAAAAAACGCAGGAGCCACCTATCAGCGGTGCATGCAGGCTTGCCTCAAGAACCAACTTGGTCGCAACATCCAAGTCTACATTCACGACATCGTCATCAAAACCAAAGAGGAAGCCACGCTAATCGACAATCTCCGCAAGACCTTCGCTAACATTGACCGCTACCGGATCAAGCTCAGTCCGGACAAATGCGCCTTCGGTGTGCCATCAGGGCAACTACTCGGGTATCTCATCTCTGCGAGGGGGATCGAGGCAAACCCGAAGAAAATAAAGGCCATATTGGCCAAGGAGAAGTCGAAGAACGTAAAAGGCATCCAACAGCTGGCTGGGCGAATCACGGTGCTCAGTCGATTCATCAGTCAAATTGGCGAAAAGGCACTACCCTTTTACCAACTCCTCCGCAAAGCTGACAAGTTCGAGTGGACAGACGAGGCACAAGAGGCATTCGAATACCTCAAGCGTCTACTATCCACCTCGCCAGTACTAGTGACGCCTCGTGAAAAGGAACCACTACTGCTCTACATCTCCGCCACCAACCAGGTGGTCAGCACGGTGCTCGTGGTGGAACGAGCCAAAGAAAATAAGGTCCACGGGGTCCAAGGCCCAGTATACTACCTCAGCGAGGTGCTCACGCCAACAAAGCAGCGGTACCCACACTACCAGAAGCTGGCATATGGCGTCTTCATGATAGTCAGGCGACTGCACCACTACTTCCAGGAGCACCCAATCGTGGTGGTAAACGACACCCCGCTCGGGCATATACTCAACAATCCTGACACCACCGGATGAGTCGTGCTCTAGGAAATCGAGTTGTCTCCACGAGACATCACATACGAGAAGCGCGACGCGATCAAGTCACAAGTCCTCCCGGATTTTCTCGTGCACTGGATGGAGAACCAGCTCCCCGACAAGCCAGATATGTCATATATTTGGACAATGCACTTCGACGGGTCCAAGCAAAAGGACGGAGCGGGGGCAAGAGTCATACTGACATCACCCTAAGGAGACAAGATGAAATACGTTCTGTGAATGCAGTTCACTGCCTCCAATAACAAAGCTGAGTACGAGGCCTTAATCCACGGGATGCGGATGGCGAAAGCCTGCGGTGCCAAGAGGCTCATCATCTACGGTGCTTCCAAGCTGGTGGTCAACCAAACGATGCATGAGTGCAACGCACTAAGCGATAACATGATTGCCTATCGCGACCTCTACGACACACTCGAGGGAGACTTCGACGGCTGCGAGCTGCGACACGTAGGCCGTGAAAGCAACGAAGAGGTGGATACACTCGCCAACATCGGCTCCACCTACACCCCCATACCACCTGGGGTATTCCTCGAGCGTATCTGCGAGCATTCCATCAGCAAGCACGTCAACAGACTCGGGGGCTACGCCCCTCAATGAGCTAATAACACTCGATGACACGGAGCTTGGTACGAGACTCGAAGGCCCAATGGAGGTCATGATGATCGAGCCATCTTGGACACAGCCATACATCACATATCTACTTAGCAAGAGGCTGCCAGATGACCCGACTGATACGCGACACATCGCACGACGATCCAAGGCATTCGTTCTCATCAACGGCGAAATGTACAAGCGCAACATTACTGGGGTACTTCAACGGTGCGTCTCCAACAGGAACGGAAGGGTCGTCCTCCTCGACATTCATGATGGCACCTGCGGGCATCATGCTGGCAGTCACGCCCTTGTTGCCAAAGCTCTACGAGCTGGATTCTACTGGCCCACGGCCATGCGCGACACCAAGGACATCGTCCAGCGTTGCAACGCTTGCTAGCGATTCGCGGACAAACCTCACGCACCTGGCGCAGAACTCAGGCCAATACCATTGGCTTGGCCCTTCGCACAATGGGTACTCGACATGGTCGGCAAGCTCCCAAAGTCCTCGTGAGGAGGTTACGTCTACCTCTTAGTCGCGGTCGACAAATTCACCAACTGGATCAAGGCCATGCCGGTGACGAATCAATCACGGGCCAGCGCTGTCAAGTTCTTCGAGTCCATTGTCTACCACTTTGGAGTGCCACATAGCATCATCATGGACAATGGGACGAACTTCACCTCTAAGGAGTTCCAGGAATTCTGTGAAAACCTGGGAATCAACATAAGCTACGCCTTGATGGCTCACCCGCAGACCAATGGTCAAGTCGAAAAGGCCAACGGCCTCGTCTGCGGTGGAATCAAGAAACGACTCCTTTGGCCACTCGAACAAGCTGTTGGATGCTGGCCAGACGAGCTGCAATCCGTACTTTGGAGGCTGCGCACAACTCCAAACAGCGCCACGGGATACACTCCGTTCTTCATGGTGCACGGTGTTGAAGCGGTGCTACCCGTAGAGGTACGCTACAAAGCCCCACGGGTGGTTGCATACAGCGAGAAGGAGTCAACTCTCGCACTCGAAGACTCCGTCGACCTCCTTGACGAGGCACGCAAGATAGCAGCGGAGAGATCAACGATCTACCAGCAGAGCCTCCGCAACTACCACAGCAGAAGGCTACGCCCCAGATCCTTCGTTGAAGGAGACCTGGTCCTGCGACTGAAGCAACAAAGGCATCTCAAGCTCGAGTCCCCTTGGGAAGGATCTTACGTGATTACAGAAGTAATCCCAGGTGGCGCCTATCGCCTTAAAGATTTCGAGAGCGGAGTCGCATACTCCAACCCCTGGAACGTCGCGCAGCTGCGTCGTTTCTAACCCTAGTCGTTTTTACATTACAAATAAGGCTATTCATCCAGGCTACTTAGCCACACGTTGTACCACGTACTATTCTGCGAATAAATAAAGCTAAGTGCCCCAAAACTCTATGTTTTTCTTATTTTCTTGCAATTTCATCACTCGGGGGTTGCGCCACCCTTTACACTTTCGTTCTACGAACATATCACAGTATCGTGAGTAGCTAACACAATACCAATCGAACCCTTGATAAACACCAACCCAGTTGCAATGCACCTGATAGGTTGACAAGGTGCTGAGATAAACACAAGTCAGGCTAACAAAAAGGAACTGCAGAGTACAATACACTTGAATAATATACAAGCTAGCAAGATCTTCACATATCAATGGGTATTAAATACACCCAACACAATCATACAAACTTTACAACACTTATACATCTATGTGCAGGATACAAACTATGCTACTGCTGTAGAAGATGAACATTCGTCTGCTCTTCAAAGAAGTCGACGATGTCCTCTGCCGGCCGATTAACCGCCTGGTAGTTTGGTACCATGTTCCAAGTCATCCCTTCTGGCCGTGGTGGTGGCCCAGCAGCAACGGTCGCTATGTCCACATCTGGCCGATGCAGTCACACCAGCGACAGGGCAACCTTCGCACCTGCGACCAGTTGTTGACGCACGCACTCGTGTACCGCGCTTATATCTTGAAACTTCGCCAGAAGAGCCAACAGGCTTGAAGGGACGACGTCCAGCGGAAACATCGTCTGATAAATGTGCCTAAGACATGACTACGCATTCTTCAAGCATTGGAGAACTCGAGAAGAACGATTCTGCAGGGTCGCCAGCACGACTGCACGGTCGTGGTCCACACAAAAAATACCCACTCGCCTGCAGCGGCTCCTGGGTCAGGTTGTTCATTCGAATGGCCACTCGGTGCTTCTCATCCTGCGGATAACAAGCGCTAACAACTACACCAAGCAAGCAGCAAAGTGTGAAGACAAGGCATCGCTGCGACTGACTAAAAGAAAAGATGAGAAGGCAGAAAGCTAACATTTAAACTGCTCATTTAATTGTGCCACTTCCTCCAAGAGATAATTCTCGCGGGCGGTGGCCTTCTCAGCCTTCGACTTCAACACATCCGCGCTACCGCGGATTATGGGCAACTCACGCTCCAATTGTTTAATGCGGTCGCGTAGTCGCGAAAGCAACGACAATTCCTCCACCTTTGAACGAGGTTACGCCGTGGTTTCATCGGTGGAAGGAGAATCATGAGGACCACTCGAATGATCACTTGAAGGACCCTAGGTAGAATCAAGCAAGAGGCAAAATGAGACTAATCATACATCGATAAAAAGAGGACTGAGTTCAAATTTGATAAAAGTGTCAAGGGGGCACCCCCCGCAAAAGGCGGACCAACAAAAGGAGCTAGACCTATTACAAAGGATAACTATGGAGCAATCTGCTTCTTCGACTTAGACTTCGACTTCAGGGGCTTCATCACATCCGTGGCAGTCTCCGATGCCACGGACTTGCCGATGGTAGCCCTAGATGCTGCATTCTTTGCTGCCTTCGCTCGCTGCCGCTCCTCAGAGTATTTGGCGACTGTCTCGATAAGCTGAGGCCCGTATTTACCGCAGTTACTAGCAAAAGGAGCAAACACTACCTGCTGGCCTCCAGCATCGACATGCATAGCCTCAGAGATCGCGGCGGGATCCAACGCCACGCCATGGGCTTGCACCATCGCGAGTGCCATGGTGGCACCGACAGACCGCTGGGAGTTCCTGAATTCCATGGGAATACCTCTAGTGAAGGATTCCACCAGGTCGTCAAGATTATCGATTAAAACGACCTTGGGAGTCAGATCCTCCCGGAGGCGACTGAGCACACCCTTGGCCTTCCCCAACGTCTCTTGGAGAGAGACGCTACAATCATTGACTGCGGCGACAACGCCAGCAAGAGCATCCTCACAACGCAAGGCTTGGGCGTTGAAACTGAGGCCAGCGGCATCTGAAGAGTACAAGGCATGACCACAAAAACAAGTAACCTGAGATAAGAAAGAACACAAGGGGAAAGTACCTGAGAGAGCCTTCGTAGTCGAGAAAAGCTGTTCCGTGAACAACTTCTCCCTCTCAGCAGCGGAAGCGCGTAGGTCCTCCTCACGCTTTCGCGACTCCTCTAGGGCTACGATTGCCTCGTCGCGATTCTTCACCGCCACAACAAGCCCCTTCTCGAGGGACGTAACATGACCGAGAAGTTCATTATGTTCACCTGTAAAAGTCAGAACACCATAAAGTATATGTGCCTACAAATCCCAGTGCAAAGGAGATTAAAGAGACAAAGTCAAAGAACAAACCTTCGACTGAGCGGTGGCGATTGTCCAGCAGGCCGTGCTGTCGACCCATGGCAAGGACTTTCTCCACAAGGTGAGCAGCTTCCTTCATAATGAGCTACATCAAACGAAGACTCAGCGTCAGCCCAAAGTACAAATTCGGCTGCCAGACAGCAAAAAGGACACTCACATGTTCCTCCAGGGACTCCAAAGATGACTGTCGAGTAGTCATCCGTGCAACCATCTAGTGCTCCCCAGCATGTGGGGAGATAGAAGAATCGGCGCCGGAGTGGGCCGCCACTGGAGGGGAAGAAGACCATGCGGCCACCTCCTTGGTCTTGGAGTCTGCGACTCCGGACTCTTTCACAAGTTGGACGTCGTCAGAAGATGATGACGCCATTTGATTGCAAAACGTGCCCAGCACCACTTCAGAAAAAGCAACCTCAAAGAGAGCAAAACAAACTCGCGGACATTAAAATCTTACCAGTTGAATTTATCGAGGTCAAAGGAGTCATTCAACGACTCCTTCGGCATCGCAGCTTCTTCCGAGCAGGAGGAGCCCTGGCGCGCACGGGTACGGCAGGAATTGGCTCCTCTGCAGCAGCAGAAGGATCTTCCAGCGTCATCAGCGAAGAAGCGTCAGAATCCTCACTACGGGAACGCTTGCGAGTGCCGTGCTTGCTGGACTCGGGGGCTCCCTCCTCTTCTTCAATTGGGATGGTCGATTCCGACTCATCCTCTTCCTCCGCTTCGCGAGGGATAACCCCTTCAGGTTGAGGAGGAAAACTGGCAGCCACGTTCTAGTCCTACAATAAGAAGATACATCATTACATCAAGTACTTGGTAGGCAATCAAAAAAGTAAATTACTTTATAGTACAGTTCTACCTCAGGAGGAGGGTTGTTGGCATCGAAAGGAGGCACGACTGATTTGCTTGGGAGATCCTCCTTGGTGGTGTACTTGGTCACCAGTTGCAACCTCCTGTACCTCACCCGCAGAAATGCCCTCCGCAGATATGCAAGTGACATCGCCCGCACCAGCCCAGCGGTACATCGGATGGACTCTGGCCTATAGAGGCTGGATACGGCGGCGCAACCACGTACGAATGAGTGTAGTGCCACCTTCTTCTCTCCCGATGCAGCCTTCGAGGTCGCAAACACGCTGGTACAACATCTCTGTCTCCTTGGACTCACCAGGCATCACGACGTTCTTCTAGGAATGCCTCCTCTTACAAGCAGTCATGGAGTCGAAGGGTGCGAGTCTATAATGCTCTCCGTCGGCCTTATGGTCACGGACGTAGAACCACTTGTCTCTCCACCCTTGGACAGACACGGTGAGCTTGATATCGAAGTAAGTGGCGGAAGAATCGACATGAATCCCGCAGCACCCTACATCGTAAACTACCGAACCCGACCCCGACTGACGCTTAAGCTTAAAAAGCTTCTTGAAGAGACCGAAGTGTGGCTCGATTCCAAGCCAGCACTCGCAGAGAGTGATAAAACAAGAGATATGAAGAATCGAATTTAGGGACAGCTGATGTAGCTGGAGCCCATAGAAGAAAAGCAGACCCCTAACAAATGGATGCAGGGGAGAGAGAGACTGATACGTCCATTTTGCATCACTATTCTATATCATAATTCACTGTTATTCATTGATATATTTCATATTAAGAGATGATACTTATGTTATTTCATCTGTTTTTTCATGGTTGATGACTTTTGGAGCATTGACCGCGGTAGTCAAGATTTTGATGGAAAAGCTGCTGTTTGGAGGCAAAATTCACGAAGATCAGAAAATCTGGGAAAATATTCAGAAAATCCTATTTTTTCAGAAGACGAAGGAAGCCAGAAGGAGGAGTGGAGATGGGCCAAAGGGGGCCCACACCACCCCCTGGCGCGGGCCACCCTAGGCCGCGCCACCAGGTGGTGTGGCCGCCCTGGCCCACCTCTGGCTCTCCCCTCTGGCGTATATATTCCTCCGGAAACCCTAAGACTCAGGGGGCGACCACAGAAAGATTCCGCCACCTCTGCGGGGTGGAAAACACCGAGAGAGAAAAATCTCTCCGGTAGACAGATTTCTGCTAGGGGAATTCCTTCCCGGAAAGGGGAGATCGTCGCCATCAACACCACCATCAAGCTGGACTTCATCGGTATCATCATCATCATCACCACCACCATCATCACCATCAGCACCCTCATCACCATCTCCATATTGCTGTAACAATTGGGTTGAATCTTGCATAGTTCTTAGGGGAATCTTTACTGGTGTTGATTACTCTTTGTAGTTGATGCTATTGAGTGGAACCATTGAATTATTGTTTATGTTCAGATTGTTATACATCATTATTCCATCTCTGATCATGATCCATATGATTTCTTGTGAGTAGTTTGTTTTGTTCTTGAGGTCATGGGAGAAGTCATGTTGTTAGTAGTGGAATTGTATTGAGAAAGATTCAATAGTTTGATATTTAAGTTGTGGTGTACTTCTTCTAGTGGTATCATGCGAATGTCGACTACATGACACTTCACCTATATGGGCCTAGGGGAATGCATTGTGTATTTGGCTACTAATCGTAGGGGTTGCCGGAGTGACAGAAACCTGAACCCCCGTTAGGAAACCATTGCACAAGGGACGTCAGGGTCTTAGAGTTTAAAGCTGTGGTTAGGTTTCTATCTTAATTACTTTCTTGTAGTTGCGGATGCTTGCAAGGGGTATAATCACAAGTATGTATTATTCCTAGGAAGGTCAGTACATTAGCACAGGTTCACCCACACAACACTTAGCAAGCTAAAGAAAATTAATCAACTATATGAAGCGAAGGCACTTGACAGTCTTCCCATGTGTCCTTGAGAATGTTTGGTCATCTTAAGTAATACAACCGGCTTGTCCTTTGCTGCATAAAGGATTGGGCCACTTGTTGCATTTATTCCTACTGTCTTTTATTTACTCGTACTTTATTTACTTGCATTATCAAAAAACCCTAAAAATCCATTTGCTAAGTATTTGAAGAGAATTCCTGATCCATACCACTAGCCAGCACCTTTTGCTCCTTGTTCGGTTCGACACTCTTACTTATCGAAAATACTGCGATACACCCCCTATACTTGTGGGTCATCAAGACTATTTTACGCTATTTGTTGGGGAGTGAAGCGCTATTGGAGAGTGGAACTGGTAAAGGAAACTTCTACTGTGAGTATTGTTTACTTCTGTTAGTTGCTTTATTTTCGTTATGGATAATTCGCTGAGTTTCTTATTTGGTAACGCTACTACCACTGCTAAGGTAGTAGATGAACCACCACCTACTGAGAATGATGCTTTAAAAATACCTACAAGAATTATTGATCGTGTTATGGATAACTACTATGTTGGGGATGGAACTGTCCATCCCGGTGATCATTTAATCTTTATACACGAATTATGCGGGTTGTTCAAGTATGCATGTATTACTATAGATCAAGTTAATAAGAAGTTATTCTCATTATCACTAAAAGGAAGAGCTGAGGAATGGTATAAGCTGCTGAAGAATGGTCAAGCTCTTGAATGGGAGGAAATAGTACCTCTCTGTTATTCAAAGTTTTATCCTCCTAGTGAGATTCATAAAGATCAGAATCAAATATACAACTTTTGGCCTCTTGATGGAGAGAGTACAACTCAAGTTTGGGGGAGATTGAAGTTACTAATGCTCAAATGTCCCATTCATGAGCTCCCCAACAATATTATTATCAATAACTTTTATGCAAGGCTTTCTCTACATGACAAGGATTTATTGGATGCTTCTTGTGCTGGATCATTCACTCGCATGGAAGAAGAAGATAAATGGGATCTTCTGGACCGTATTCAAGACAATGCTGAAGCATGGGAGAACGACAAAGGTAGAAAGTTAGGTATAAATTATGATTATGAATGCATCGAATCTTTTATGGGAACTGATGACTTTCAAAACATTAGTAATGCTTATGGTCTTGATTTACAAGTTATTACAAATTGTTTTAAGGATTTTGCTTCTTATATTGAAATCCCAACAAAGGGATGGAGCAAGTACCATGCACCCTATAAAGATATTGCTGACTCTGTTCCTGTTGGAAGTATTGAGTATTGCATTATTGAGCATGTTTTACCTGAACCTTACATTGAGAAGATACCCTTCCCAGATAAGGTAAAGGATCATCCTATGATAACTAGTGTAATCACTAAAAGTGAAAAGAGGACTGTAAAACCTGATGAACAAATAAGCATTGAACCTGTAGTAGCAATTGTTAAAGATCTTGTAACTAAAATTATAGAAGATGAGCACATAGTATTTTGTGAGGACGCTTCTAATATTGTCTCACATCCTAATAGAACTAAAAAGGCTAGTGTCCCTGTGCTATCTTTTAGGACTGGTGATCATTGCTATTATGGTTTGTGTTATATTGGTGCAAGTTCAAGTGCCATTCCTTATGAGCTTTATAAAGAAATTATGCATGAAATCAGTCCCTGCGAGTTGGAAGAGATTGATGTGGTTATTCACCTTGCTAATAGAGAACCCATCTCTCCAATTGGTATTGTGCGGGATGTAGAAGTTCTTTGTGGTAAGATTAAATATCCTGCTGATTTTCTAGTACTTGGTTCAGCTGCTAGTAAAACTTATCCCATCATTTTTGGTAGACCTTTCTTGAGTACTTGTGGAGCTATTATAGATTGCAAAAGAGAGAAAATATTGACTAAGTTTGATGGGGAATCTTATGAGTTTAATTTTTCGAAATTTACTAAAGAACCTTGTGAAAATGAAACCCATAATGAGGATTTTAGAGTTGAACAAGTTGCTTCTATTTCTCTTGCTCCTAATAATGCTTTGCAGTAGTATATGGAAGACCATGAAAGTGAGATCTTCATGGAAGAAATAAATGAGATTCACGAGATTCTCCTTCGTTAACCTAAGATGCTTAAGCATAACTTGCCTGTGGAAGATTTGGGTACCACGTTGCCACCTAAAAAGGATCCGGTTTTCAATCTAAAACCTCTCCCTGACGATCTTAAATATGCTTACATTGATGATAAAAAGATATTTCTTGTTATTATTAGCTCTAAACTTTTAGGGAAGGAAGAGGAACGATTATTGGAGGTTTTGAAGAAACACCGAGGGACTATGGGCTATACTCTGGATGATTTAAAAGGGATTTCACCTACTATATGTCAGCATGCTATCAATATAGAACCAGATGCAAAGCCAGTAGTAGAGCACCAATGACGTTTAAATCCTAAGATGAAGGAAGTGGTAAGAAATGAGTGAAGGAAATATGCCCTGAGAGGCAATAATAAAGTTGTTATTATGTATTCCTTGTATATGATAGATGTTTATTTTGCATGCTATAATTGTATTCATAGGAAACATCAATACATGTGTGTTTAATAAACAAAAAGGGTTCCTAGTTATGCCTCTCTTATAAACTAGCTTGTTGATTAACAAGATGATCAAGGTTTCCTGATCATGGACATTGGATGTTGTTAATAACAAGGTCACAACATTTGTGAAATGATGTGATGAACATTCATCCGAAGTATAGCATTACGATCAAGTCATTATGTTTATATTGCTATAACATTATACGAAGTAATCTTTATCCTTAGACCATGAAATCATGTTAATTGCTAACACCGGAAGAGTATCTTGATAACATCAAACGTCACACCGTAACAGGGTGACTATAAAGATGGGTTCAGAACTACGAAGGTGTTATGTTGAGGCTCATGGATCAAGAGTGGAATTTGTCAATCCAGATGACGGATAGATATACTCTGGGCCCTCTTGGTGATATCACATTAGGATAGCTTGCAAGCAAGTGATGTGATCACTAGAATGTTATATCACGGGAACAAGAAAAGAGTGCATGTCGGTAACGAGATCAAACTAGGTATGGAGATACCGATGATCGAATCTCGGACATGTAATATATCGAGAGAGGGATTTAGTTACAAGCGTTAAAGGTTCTCACGATCACAGGAGTCATCGTTGAATGTGTAGGAGTCAGTACGGATCTCCAGGTCCCGCTGCTGATTATTGATCGGAGAAGGGTCTCGATCATGTCTGCATTATTTGCGAACCATAGGGTGGCACACTTAAGAGTTACCGGACACCATTTTGGAGCACATATGTTTCAGACGAAAGAATTGCAAAGCGCAAGAATTGTTTCAATAGAAACCGGAAATTGTTTCGAGTGAAATTGCAGAAGGTGGTTCTGCATGTGATATTGAAATATTGCAAGGGGCTATATGTGAATGTTTGTTAATTAAAGTAATTAACAAAATTCTGAATAAATTTAATAAAAAGAGTTTTATTAAATGAGAGAGCATTAAATTTGGAGAAATTTAATGCATTTAAAGTGGAGACTTTAAAAGGGAATGTGAAGAGGCATTTTAATGTGGAGGGGTTACCACCACATGAATGGGGGAGGTGAGGGGTCACCCCCCCATGCGCCGGCCATGGAGAGAGGGGGCACCCCCCCTCCTCCTATAAAAGGCCACCCATTCCCTCCTTCGTCCACACACCTCCTTGTGAAGGATCTCTCTCCCCCTCTAGAATTATTCTCCCATGGTCTCGGATTAGCTAGATACATGTTCCCGGTGGCATTTCGTCTGGAAGGAGTTGCTGCTTCCGCTGGATCGCTGGAGCAAGGAGGTGGAGGTTGTCCGGTGGCTTGAACGTGTGTGTGAGGATGGATGCGCTACTGATTTGCGGCGCTCGGACTTCCACACGATCTTGAGATCGGCAAGCGTACGACTACATCAACCACGAGTTCCTACTCGTTAACAAAACTCGTTGTCTTTGAGGGTAAGTTCTCCATGGATGTATGTCCACCCGTTGCTCTGTATCTAGTAGATAGATCTTGGCGTATAGTTCTCATCGTAGGAAATTTTTTGTTTTCTATGTTGTGGACCCAACAGTGGTATCAGAGCCTGATCTATGCGTAGGTGCTTTGCACGGGTAGTACACAAATGTTTATATATGGGCGATGATGATCATGTTATTGCATCTTCTATGTACTTTGGATATTGGTGGCATAGTGGGATGAAGCGGCCCGGACCAACCTTACATGTCATCGTACATGAGACCGGTTCCACGACTGACATGCAACTAGTTTTGCATAAGTGGCTAGCGGGTGTCTGTCTCTCCTACTATAGTCAATATCTGATTTACAACGAGTTGCTAATAACTTGGTTATCCTCGTTGTGGTTCATGTTCGTAGGTAAGACAGCCCTAAGCCACGTAAAACTTGCAATTGATAAATTAGAGGCGTCTAGTTTAGATCGTTGCTGGGCTAGTGTCTTGATATGGTATTGTTGTAAGTAGATGTATGATAGATACTCTTACAACTCACTTAACATGTAAGTTCCATAGACCTTGGCCTTACACACAAGGGAATGATAGAGATCATACCACGATGCAAATGATAGAGATCAAATGCATGGACCATATCACATCACTTCACACATTAGATGTTAGCATCTTATGTTGCTAGTTTGGCGCTTTTGGTAGCATTATAAGATGATCCCTCATTTAGATATCAAGATAAAATGTGTTCTTCCTTAAGTATGCACCGTTTTGTGGATCGTGTTTTGAGGCATCACGTGATGATTGGGTGTTCTCGACTCTACGCTTTCATACAACGGGTGTAAGACAGTTTTACACACGCAAATACTAAGGTTCTTACTTGACGAGCCTAGCATGTACAGACATGGCCTCGGAACACGGACCGAAAGGTTAAGCATGAGTCATATAGTTGATATGATGCCCATATAGATGCTCGCCTTTGAAGCTACACCGACTCACGTGATGATCTGACTTGGTGTAGTGGATTTGGTTCATGTAATCACCAAAAGGACACGAGGGATGTCGTTTTTGAGTGGGAGTTCATTAGTAATTTGGATTAGTTGAACTCAATCTATCATAAACTTAGTCTAAATATATTTTACAAATTATGTTGTAGATGGCACCACCTGCTTTTAATTTCAATGTGTTCATGGAGAAAGAGAAGCTTGCTGCGAATGGTAGAAACTTCACCAACTGGGCTATGAATTTGAGGATTCTCCTCACTGCTGCACAAAAGCAATATGTGCTAGAGGCGCCGCTAGGCCCCCCACCAGCTCCTGATGCCCCTGACAAGGAAAAGAACGTCTATATAACTCGTCAGGAGGACCACAACTTAGTTCATTGTGGCATACTGTATGGGCTAGAGCGAGAACTTCGAAAACGTTTCGAAAATGGCAATGCCTTTGATACCATGGGAGAATTGAAAATGATTTTCGATACCCATGCTGCCGTAGAGAGTTATAATGCTTCTGAAAAGTTCTTTAGCTGCATGATGGAAGAGAACAGCTCCGTTAGTGAGCACGTACTCAAAATGTCTGGGTACGCTGATAAGCTTGTGTCCTTAGGAATAACAATTCCCATTGACTTAGGCATACATCGTGTTCTCCAATCTCTGCCACCTAGCTACAAGAGCTTCATGATGAACTATAATATGCAGGGCATGAAGAAGTCCCTTCCCAAGCTTCTGTCAATGCTTAAGACTGCAGAAGTGGAGATTAGGAAATAACATCAAGTGTTGATGATCAATAAGACCACTGGTTTCAAGAAGGACAAGAAAGGCAAGCAGAAGGGAAAGAAGAGCGGCAAATCTGTTGCCGCGCTTGAAAAGAAACCCCGAGCTGGCCCTAAGTCTGACACCGAGTGCTACTATTGCAAGGGGACTGGCCATTGGAAGCACAACTGCCCCAAGTATTTGGCGGACAAGAAGGTCGGCAAGGCAAACAAAGGTATATGTGATATACATGTTATTAATGTGTACTTGACTAGTACTCGCAGTAGCACCTGGGTATTTGATACGGGATCGGTTGCTACTATATGTAACTCGGTTCAGGGGCTACGGAACAAGCGACAACTAGCAAGGGATGAGGTCACGATGCGGGTCGGCAATGGATCAAGAGTTGATGTGATCGCCGTCGGAACGCTGCCTCTCCATATGCCGTCGGGATTAGTTATAGACCTGAATAATTGTTATTTGGTGCCTGCATTAAGCATGAACATTGTATCCGGATCGTGTTTGATGCAAAGTGGTTATTCGTTTAAGTCTGAAAACAATGGTTGTTCGATTTATATGAATAATATCTTTTATGGTCATGCACCTGTGTTGAATGGTTTATTTCTGTTGGATCTCGATAGTAGTATTACGCATATTCATAATGTTGAATCTAAAAGGATTAAACTTGATAATTATATATCTACATATATGTGGCACTGCCGTCTAGGTCATATTGGCGTTAAACGCATGAAGAAACTCCATTCCGATGGACTTTTGGAATCACTTGATTTTGAATCATTTGATACATGTGAGCCATGCCTTATGGGCAAGATGACTAGAACGCCATTTTCCGGTTCAATGGAACAAAGCATGATTTATTGGAAATCATACATCTTGATGTGTGGACCAATGAGTGTGTCGGCGCGAGGTGGATATCGTTATTTTGTTACTTTCACGGATGATTTGAGTAGATACGGGTATATCTATTTGATGAAACATAAGTATGAAACCTTTGAAAGGTTCAAAGAATTTCAGAATGAAGTGGAAAATCATCAATGTAAAGATCAAATTTACGTGGTCCGACCGTGGAGGAGAGTATCTTAGTTACGAGTTTAGCACACATATGAAAGACTGTGAATAGTTTCACAACTCACGCTGCCAGAACACCACAACGTAATGGTGTGTCGAACGTCATAATCGTACTTTTATTGGATATGGTTCGATCTATGATGTCTCCGATCGACTTGCTTATCATTTTGGGGTTATGCACTGGAAACCGCTGCATTCACTTTAAATAGGGCACCATCTAAATCCGTTGAAAAGACACTGTATGAATTATGGTTTGGAAACAAACCTAAGCTATCATTTCTTAAAGTTTGGGGATGCGATGTTTATGTGAAGAAACTTCAACCGGATAAACTCGAACCCAAAGTAGAAAAATGCGTCTTCATAGGATACCCTAAGGAAACGATGGGTATACCTTCTATCACAGATCCGAGGGCAAGGTCTTTGTTGCCAAGAATGGATCCTTTCTCGAGAAGGAGTTTCTCGCGAAAGGTGTGAGTAGTCGGAAGGTAGAACTCGAAGAGGTTATTGAACCTTCTCTTCATGAAATGGCGAGTAGCGCAGCTCTAGAAGTTGTTTCGGAGTTGACTTCACCTAATGAAGAGAGAGCTAATGATATTGATCATGAAACTCCGAAAGAGGACACTACCAACCTCGAGTCAAGGTGACACGTGCAGCTCCTGAACTGTACGGCAATCCTGTTATGAATTTCATGATTGATGAAATAGATGCCCTTGCGACGTATGAAGAAGTGATGATGAGCCCTGATTCCAACAAATGGCTAGAAGCCATGAAATCCGAGATGGAATCCATGTACAAAAACCAGGTTTGGAATTTGGTGGACTTACCTCACGATCGAAAGGCCGTTGAGAATAAATGGATTTTCAAAATAAAAACTGATGCTGATGGTAATGTAACCATCTATAAGGCTCGACTTGTTGCAAAGGGGTTTCGAAAAATTCAAGGAGTTGACTACGATGAGACATTCTCTCCCGTAGCGATGCTTAAGTCAGTTAGGATTATGTTAGCAATTGCTGCATATTTCGATTATGAAATATGGCAGATGGATGTCAAAACTGCGTTCCTCAATGGTAATATTGAAGAAGAGTTGTATATGATATAACCTAAGGGTTTTGTCGATCCTAAGGATGCTGATAAGGTATGCAAACTTCAGCGATCCATCTATGGACTGAAGCAAGCATCTTGGAGTTGGAATCTCCGCTTTGATGACGTGATCAAAGAGTTTGGATTTGTCCAAACTTATGGAGAGGCTTGTATTTACAAGAAAGTGAGTGGGAGCAATGTGGCATTTCTGATATTATATGTGGATGACATATTATTGATTTGAAATGATATAGATCTTTTAAACAGTGTTAAAAGTTATCTAAACAACAAATTTTTGATGAAGGACCTTGGTGAAGCTTCATATATATTAGGCATTAAAATCTATAGAGATAGATCAAGACGCCTAATTGGGCTATCGCAGAGTACATACCTTGATAAGATATTAAAGAAGTTTAATATGGACGGAAGTAAGAAGGGATACTTACCTATGTTGCAAGGCAAGACATTGAGTAAGACTCAAAGTCCTGCTCACGCATGAAGAAAGAGAGATAATGGATAAGATCCCCTATGCCTCAGCCATAGGCTCTATAATGTATGCCATGCTATGTACAAGACCGGATGTGGCACATGCTATTAGTTTGACTAGTAGGTACCAATCTGATCCAGGTTCGGAACACTGGATAGCGGTTAGTAATATCCTTAAGTACTTGAGAAGAACTAAGGATATGTTTCTTGTATACGGAGGTGAAGAAGAGCTAGTCGCTAAGTGTTATGTCGATGCTAGGTTTGACACTGATACGGATAACTCTAAGTCTCAATCCGGATACGTATTTCTCTTGAACGGAGCAACAGTTAGTTGGAGGAGCTCCAAACAACCTGTGGTGGCTGGATCAACGACGAAGGCGTAATATGTTGCTACTTCAGAAGCAACGCAGGAAGCGGTTTGGATGAAGGAGTTCATAACGGAACTAGGTGTGGTTCCTAGTGCGTTGGACCCAATGGTGATCTATTGTGACAATAATGGAGCCATAGCCAACGTCAAGGAACCAAGGTCTCACAAGAATTCCAAGCATATTAAGCGCCGGTTTCACTCCATCCGCGAGCATGTCAAGGATGAGATATAAAGATTTGTAAAGTGCACACGAACCTGAATGTAGCAGATCCGTTGACTAAAGTACTCCCTAGGGCAAAACATGATCAACACCAGAACTCCATGGGTGTTAGATTTATCACTATATAAACTAGATTATTGTCTCTAGTGCAAGTGGGAGACTGAGGGAAATATGCCCTGAGAGGCAATAATAAAGTTGTTATTATGTATTCCTTGTATATGATAGATGTTTATTTTGCATGCAATAATTGTATTGATAGGAAACATCAATACATGTGTGTTTAATAAACAAAAAAGGTTCCTAGTTATGCCTCTCTTATAGACTAGCTTGTTGATTAACAAGATGATCAAGGTTTCCTGATCATGGACATTGGATGTTGTTAATAACAAGGTCACATCATTTGTGAAATGATGTGATGAACATTCATCCGAAGTATAGCATTACGATCAAGTCATTATGTTTATATTGCTATAACATCATACGAAGTAATCTTTATCCTTAGACCATGAGATCATGTTAATTGCTAACACCGGAAGAGTATCTTGATAACATCAAACGTCACACCGTAACAGGGTGACTATAAAGATGGGTTCAGTACTACGAAGGTGTTATGCTGAGGCTCATGGATCAAGAGTGTAATTTGTCAATCCAGATGACGGATAGATATACTTTGGGCCCTCTCGGTGATATCACATTAGGATAGCTTGCAAGCAAGTGATGTGATCACTAGAATGTTATATCACGGGAACGAGAAAAGAGTGCATGTCGAATAGATCAAACTAGGTATGGAGATACCGATGATCGAATCTTGGACATGTAATATATCGAGAGACAAAGGGATTTAGTTACAAGCTTAAAGGTTCTCACGATCACAGGAGTCATCGTTGAATGTGTAGGAGTCAGTACGGATCTCCAGGTCCCGCTGCTGATTATTGATCGGAGAAGGGTCTCGATCATGTCTGCATTATTTGCGAACCATAGGGTGGCACACTTAAGAGTTACCGGACACCATTTTGGAGCACATATGTTTCAGACGAAAGAATTGCAAAGCGCAGGAATTGTTTCAATAGAAACCGGAAATTGTTTCGGGTGAAATTGCAGAAGGTGGTTCTGCATGTGATATTGAAATATTGCAAGGGGCTATATGTGAATGTTTGTTAATTAAAGTAATTAACAAAATTCTGAATAAATTTAATAAAAAGAGTTTTATTAAATGAGAGAGCATTAAATTTGGAGAAATTTAATGCATTTAAAGTGGAGACTTTAAAAGGGAATGTGAAGAGGCATTTTAATGTGGAGGTTACCACCACATGAATGGGGAGGTGAGGGTCACCCCCATGCGCCGCCATGGAGAGAGGGCACCCCTCCTCCTATAAAGGCCACCCATTCCTCCTTCATCCACACACCTCCTTGTGAAGGATCTCTCTCCCCTCTAGAATTATTCCCCATGGTCTCGGATTAGCGAGATACGTGTTCCCGTGGCATTTCGTCGGAAGGAGTTCTTTGCTCATTTGGATCGCTGGAGCGAGGAGGTGGAGGTTGTCCGGTGGCTTGAACGTGTGTGCGAGGATGGTTGCGCTGCTGATTTGCGGCGCTCGGACTTCCACACGATCTTGAGATCGGCAAGCATACGACTACATCAACCACGAGTTCCTACTCATTAACAAAACTCGTTGTATTCGAGGGTAAGTTCTCCATGGATGTATGTCCACCCGTTGCTCTGTATCTAGTAGATAGATCTTGGGTATAGTTCTCATCGTAGGAAATTTTTTGTTTTCTATGCTACGAACCCAACAATGAGGTATTGAAACTCCTTGATGCTGGTATTATTTACACTATTGCTGATAGTGAATGGGTTAGTCATGTTCATTGTGTTCCTAAAAAAGGAGGAATTACCGTTGTTTCTAATGATAATGATGAGCTTATTCCCTAAAGAACAGGAGTGGGCTACATGATGTGCATCGATTTTAGGAAAGTTAACAAAGTTACTAAGAAAGATCATTACCCGCTTCCTTTTATTGATCAAATGTTAGAAAGGTTGTCTAAAAAGACCCATTTTTGTTTTCTTGATGGATATTCTGGTTTCTCTCAAATTGCTGTTAAACAACAAGATCAAGAAAAAACTACTTTTACATGCCCTTACGGAACCTATGCTTACAGACGTATGCATTTTGGTTTATGTAATGCTCCTGCTACTTTTCAAAGATGCATGTGTGCTATCTTTCATGGTTTTTGTGAGGAAATTGTGGAGGTGTTCATGGATGACTTCTCCGTCTATGGAACTTCTTTTGATAATTGTCTTCACAATCTTGATAAAGTCTTGCAGAGGTGTGAAGAAACTAATCTTGTTCTTAATTGGGAGAAATGCCACTTCATGGTTAATGAAGGGATTGTCCTTGGGCATAAGGTGTCCGAAAGAGGCATAGAGGTGGATAGAGATAAAGTTGAGGCAATTGAGAAAATGCCCTTCCCAAGAGACATCAAAGGTATTTGTAGTATCCTTGGTCATGCTGGTTTCTATAGAAGGTTTATTAAAGATTTTTCTAGGATATCAAAACCCCTCACTAATCTTCTTCAAAAAGATGTACCCTTTATTTTTTGATGATGATTGTAAGGAAGCTTTTGAAACTCTTAAGAAGGCTTTAACTATAGATCCTATTGTTCAACCACCTGATTGGAGTTTACCCTTTGAAATAATGTGTGATGCTAGTGATTTTGCTGTAGGTGCTGTCCTTGGGCAACGAATTGATAAAAAGCTGAACGTTATTCATTATGCTAGTAAGACTCTAGACGCTGCTCAAACGAATTATGCTACTACTGAAAAAGAGTTTCTAGTTGTCGTCTTTGCTTGTGATAAGTTTAGACCCTATATTGTAGACTCAAAAGTCACCATTCATACTGATCATGCTGCTATTAAGTACCTTATGATGAAGAAGGACGCTAAGCCTAGGCTTATTAGATGGGTGCTGCTTTTACAAGAGTTTGATCTACATATTGTAGATAGGAAAGGTGCTGAAAAGATAATTTATCTCGATTGGAAAATATCTCCTTTGACCCTATGCCTGTTAATGATAGTTTTCCAAATGAACAGTTGGCTGCGGTAGGGGTAAGCTCGCGAGGGAGCCCTTGGTACGCTGATTATGCTAACTTTATTGTCTCCAAGTATTTGCCTCCAACTTTTATAGCTCAGCAAAGAAGAAAGTTCTTTTATGATTTGAGGCATTATTTTTGGGATGACCCACACTTATATAAAAAAGTAGTGGATGGTATTATGCGAAGATGTGTTCCAGAATATGAACAAAAAGAGATATTGCGTAAATGTCATGGTAGTGCTTACGGAGGACACCATGCAGGAGATAGAACTACACAGAAGGTGCTGCAATCAGGTTTCTATTGGCCTACCCTTTTTAAAGATGCAATAAAATTTGTTTTATCTTGTGATGAGTGTCAGCGTGTTGGTAATATTTCTAGACGCAATGAAATGCCTATGAACTACTCTCTAGTTATTGAACCCTTTGATTGCTGGGGATTTGACTTTATGGGTCCTTTTCCTCCCTCGAAAGGTTATACTCATATTCTTGTTGCCGTTGATTATGTTATTAAGTGGGTAGAAGCCATTCCTACGAAGAGTGCTGACGGGGAGACTTTTTTAAAAATGCTTAAGGATGTTATCTTTCCTAGGTTTGGAGTGCCTAGGTATCTCATGACTGATGGAGGTTCCCATTTCATTCATGGTGGTTTTAGAAAGACCCTTGCTAAATATGATGTTAATCATAGAATTGCTTCAACTTATCACCCTCAAACTAGTGGGCAAGTAGAGTTATCAAATAGGGAAATTAAATCCATCTTGCAAAAGACTGTTAATAGATCTAGAAAAAATTGGGCTAAAAAGTTGAATGATGCTCTATGGGCTTATAGGACTGCCTACAAAAACCCTATGGGGATGTCTCCTTATAAAATGGTTTATGGGAAAGCTTGTCACCTACCCTTAGAATTAGAACACAGAGCTTACTGGGTAGTTAAAGAACTCAATAGAGATTGTAAGCTCGCATGTGAGAAAAGATTATTTGACTTAAGTTCTTTAGATGAATGGAGGAGTGAAGCCTATGAAAATGCTAGGCTCTTTAAGGAAAAAGTTAAAAGATGGCATGACAAGCGAATACTTAAGAGAGAATTTCATGTTGGTGAGAAAGTTCTATTGTATAGGTCCCGTCTCAGATTTTTTGCAGGAAAGCTACTGCCAAAATGGGAAGGACATTTCATTATTGAAGAAGTGTACCGTTTAGGAGCAATAAAAATTTCTTCTTTAAAAGATAATACTACACAAGTAGTGAATGGGCAGCGACTCAAGCACTATATTGCTAGAGATTCTTACAATGAAGATGTGGATGCCTTTCAAGTTATAACTCCAGAAATTTATCAAGGACCAACTTCAGAGACCTGCAGAGTTGGTTTCCAAATAGGTAACAGTTCTGGTAAGAAAAGTTCCGTAAAAATACTATCCAACTATATTTTTGCAGTTTTCAGTCAATAAGGAAAGCTATGAAGCAAAAGGGGACGGAAACGGAGCCAGGGTGGCTCACACCACCCTGTGGCGCGGGCCCACCCCTGGCCGCGCCACCAGGTGGTGTGGCCACTTTGGACTCCGCCTCTGACTCGTTTTCTCCCAGTACCTTCCTTTTGTTGTGAAACTTCGTAAAATATAACCCCCCGGATCTCCCGAGGTTCGTATATCGTGTTTTCATCGTGTTTTCATTTCGATCTGTTTCTGCCAGGAACTATCTTTGAAAGCTTAGGAGCACAATGGTGTCTGCCAAGGATAAAGGAAAGGAGCCTATGGAGGAAGATCTCCAAGACCCCAAGCAGGGGCTAGTACCTTTAGTCTCTTGCCCTGCATCAACGGAAGCCCTACGAGTCACTAAGGAGTTCTGCGATAAGTACCGAGACTTGAGGAGGAAGGTGGACATGCTTCAATGGGAGAATAATAGGCTTTGCAAGATGCTGGAAGATTTCCTCACGTCCATGATGACCCACAAGTATAGGGGGTGTATCGCAGTATTTTCGAGGGAAGTGAAACCCAATTTATTGATTCGACACAAGGGGAGCCAAAGAATATTTATAAGCCTTAACAACTGAGTTGTCAATTCAGATGCACCTGGAAACAATCTTGCTCACAACAGTTTATCAGTAGCAATAGTTTTGTAGTAGGAATAGTAAAGTAACAGCAGTAGTAAAGCAAAGATAGTAGTAACAAAAGCAGTAAACAGTGGGATTCGAGTGCGGTAGGCATAGGGATGGATGGACGGGCGTTGCATGGACAAGATAATCCACATAGAAATCAGAACATAGGGCAATTGCAGATAAATAAGATAAAGCATCCAAGTACTAGACAATCCTAGGCATGTGTTCCATATATAGTCATACGTGCTCGCAATGAGAACTTGCACAACATCTTTTGTCCTGCCAGCCCGTTTGCAGCGGGGCCTCTAGGGAACTACTGGCAATTAAGGTGCTCCTTTTAATAGAGCACCGGAGCAAAGCATTAACACTCCATGAACACATGTGATCCTCACATCAAAGCCATTCCCTTCCGGTTATCCCGATTTCTGTCACTTCGGGGCCATAGGTTCCAGACAACAACGTGTGTATACAACTTGTAGATAAGACCAAAAACAATACTATCATAATGAATCAATAACATGTTCAGATCTGAAATCATGGCACTCGGGCCCTAGTGACAAGCATTAAGCACAACAAGTCGCAACAAAGTCATAAAGCACTAATAAAAGATACTAGGCACCATGCCCTAACAATCTGATGCCATTACATGAACGATCTCATCCAATCCCTACCATCCCCATAGCCTACAGCGGGGGAGTACTCACTCATAGATGGGGGAAACATGGATGGTCGATGAAGAAGCGATGGTGATGATGATGGCGATGATCTCCTCCAATTCCCTGTCCCGGCAGGGTGCCAGAATGGAGTTTCTGGTGCTGTTTCGTGGAATCTGGTGGTGGCGGCGGAGTGGAACTCCTTCTGGAAAAACGTCGGACCCCCCAAAGTTTTTAGGTCAGAAGGCTCCTTATAGGTGAAGAGAGAGGCCGAGGGGGTGTCTGGGGGGCCCACACCACCCCCTGGCGCGGCCTGGCCTGGCCTGCGCCAGCAGGTGGTGTGGCCACCCCCTGGCTCTTCTCCGTCTCGTATTCTGGCTCCTAGAGTCTTCGGGTGAAATAGGATTTTTGGCGTATTTTCCGGGATTTTTCCTGATAGTTGATTTTCTGCACAAAAAGTAGACACCAAGGGAATTCTGAAACAGGTCACCGCATTAGTTGTATCCAAATCACACAAGTTTAGAGGAGAAACAATAGCAAAAGTGTTTGGGAAAGTAGATACGCTTTTGGACGATCACCTCCCCCATGCTTAGCTTATTGCTTGTCCTCAAGCAATTCAGTTGAAAACTGAGTGCGATAAAAGAACTTTCACGAACACATTTGCTTCATATGATGTAAATATTCTCAGCAATGTGATCAACTACTTGGACAATTCATAATAAAGAGTATGCAGCCAAGTCTATTTAATAGTCTTTGCAAGCTATGAAGAGATTCCAACTCAAGAATAATAAGTAGCATGAGGCACAAACATAAGCAACATTACAATGCTCATAGAAAGGTATGATAGAGTGGTATCTCGGTTGCCTTTGATTATGAATGCCAAGGCACCTCTGAAGTTCAAGTGGTGACTAGAAGTAAAGATATCAAGAATACAAGCATCAAAGTCATAACACAAATAATCAAGTAATGGAACAAACATAAAGAATGACAACTATGCTCTCAAGAAGGTGCTCAAAGAATATGTGGAGACTCAACAAGTAGAAGAAAAGGTTTTGAATAATTTGAAAGGCTTCCAAATGCTGAAAGTATGGTACTTGTTAGATTTGAGCTCTCATTGCCCCTATCATAAGCATCTTTAATGTGGTTAAGGTGAAAGTGACACAACTAAGAGGATATGCTTGACAAGTTATAAATCGAAGTCTCATGCCCCTTACTTATGAAGACCGATCCTCATGCTACTCAACTTCAGTCACAAGCAAGCTCTTGTCATTGTAAGTATATACGTATCATAGAGAACCGCCAACGGGGTACCCCTTGCACATGACACAGGAGCTATCCCATAATCAAAATACAAGGCAAGCAGACAATGAGCATCTCGGCGATCTTTTTATTTACTATGTGCATAGATTTTTATTGAGGATGCTTCATAGAATGCTCATTATGGTTATGCTGCAAGTTTCCACCATGATTAGGCATGGCTTAGGCTAGCAGCCCAGGTGTTTCTCTAACATACATACAAACTCCATGATCTTACAAGTTCCACTTTTATTTCACACCGCCGGGATCCATAATCAAAAGAACATGATATCAACTAGGTACAGAGTACCTATGAAGCGTTGAAAGCGGTCCCCATGATACATGGTTCTTCTAACTTCAACTCATAAAGCGCAAGCATATACGCAACAAAGAAGGACGCAATGGTTCAGGTTTATTAAGTGCAAGAAAATAAAGTGTGCCATCAAGTTCGTGAGAGCTTTACTAACTAACTTTCTCATAACAAGCAAACATTTTATTCAGAAGAAAACAAGGCATATTGAAAAAGGACGGAAGTAGCAAATGATGCTAAAGGGTAAGTATGGTGGACACTTTGGAAATATTTGGTTTAGGGAGTTGGAAACTTGAGTAAAACATACTCAGAAAAAGTGAAGGCTAGCAATAGTAAGGGAGCGACAAACGAGAGAGCAATAGCTGTCATTATCATGCTTGCAACAAAACATGACTACTCATGGCATGAAAGTGATTCAAGATCCTCAAGGAAAAATAATTCATCGAGGCTTAACTGATTATTACAGTCATGTGCATGCGTGAGCATGTGCCAAGTCAATCAAATGAAACATTCAGAGGAGGATACCACGATGTCATACCAATTTATGAATAGAGCAATGCAAGCA
This sequence comes from Avena insularis, assembly GCA_023614405.1. Classification (NCBI taxonomy): domain Eukaryota; kingdom Viridiplantae; phylum Streptophyta; class Magnoliopsida; order Poales; family Poaceae; genus Avena; species Avena insularis. Next base: position 253,873,639 of record CM042690.1, on the reverse strand, counting down.
AACATTCATAAGACATGCTACAAACTATTAGTGAGCTGGAGCTAATCATAAGAAAGCAAGAACTACTAAGCATCCAAAGATAACATACACCCTACTTGAACGGACTAAGCAAGCTCACAATGATGAGTATACGTACACAATGAAAACAAATAGAGTTTGTTACAAGCCTCTTACCTTGCCTCAAGTTGTCCTTGATCCTCATTATTGCTCTTCACTTGTGTGGCTTGAGTAATAATATGAAACCAATATCCACTGATGACTACCAAACCCTATAGTAAACTCGCAAAAACCAAAAAAGAACGACAAATATTTTTGGTGTTTTCGATTTTTAAACAAGAACCAAAAGGGAAAAACAAGCAAAGCAAAATCTTTTTGGGTTTTTCGAGTAGTTCAAACAAAGCAAAAAGGGAAAAGCAAACCAAGGCAAAAAGAAGAAGCAAACCAAAGAGAAACAACAGAAATATTTTTGGTCTTTTTGCGTTTTTAAAAAGCAAAAGCAAAGAAGAACGAAAACTAAAAAGAGAACGAAAACATGAATATACAAAGTACCGACGCAACATGATATGGAGATGAGTGCAGTGTCGGCGTACCTCCCCCCAAGCTTAGGCTTTTGGCCTAAGTGGGTATCAATCCCAAGCTGGCCAGGATGAAGTGTCACCCTGGTACGACAAAGAGGTCCCCTCATCCTGGTGCGAACTCGAGTACGTCCCTCCGTAATGCGCGGAGTAATCATAGGAGGGCACATCCTCCTGGTGCTCGTGGAAACCCAAAGAAGTTAAGCTGCTCGTCCACCTCCTCCTTGGAGCGTGACCACGGTCTCCTGTGAACACTAAACAAAGCAGGTTGTGGCAAAAGGATCTCCCTTTCATCCCCGTCAGTGAAAAGCATCCTATATACTAGATTGTTCAAATCAGAGGTAGTAGTGACAAAGTGATGAGTTTTCATGGCAATAAGGTCAAGCCTCTGTGGTGCCAACATAGCATCATAGGGATCTACTGAAAGACCTAATGCATTGACTATACGTGAGGCAATGATGCCCCCATAGATAGGCCCCCTAGCAGCTAGGCGGCGAGCAATAAGCGAGCCAAGATTGTATCGAGTATCATTGTTAAGCGCAGCAGCAAGGAATGCTAAATGATAGTTGGAGATATTACTTGTGTTCTCTCTACCCAGTACACTAGTAGCAAGATAATATGCAAAGTATCTGAGAGCAGGGAGTTGGATATTTCTTATCTTTCCGCGCTGCGCCACGCGGTCATCATCATTGGTCACCCCTCGGTAAAGCTCCAACAAATCAGTGGGTCGCCCTTGAATTTTCTTCACGGTCCCTGTCATACGCACACCTATAATACTGCAAAATCTCTCCAAAGGCATGGTGAAGGGCAGATCATAGATTTTAAAAGAGACAGTAGACTGATAGGGCGTGTTAGTAAACGTGAAGCTCTCAACAAAAGTTTTGGTGAGCATAGCGTATTGTGCACTCTCATCTTGCATATATGAGGTCAAACCAACCCTCTCAATCAGTAGCAAGAAATCATCAAGAATACCTGCAGCTTGTAAGAAAGTAAAACAAGGAAAAGAGGATGGGTGAGCATCCACATCATCCCTTTCACTGCCAATACGAGTTGCAATCAGATCTTCATTGTATGATGGCCTAGCTTGAGAGGCTGTCCTCAAGGGCCTCGACCTCCTAGGTGCATCACTCTCAAATATCTCTCCAAAAGTATGGTTGTTCATGCTTGGTATTCTGAAATTTAAACACCTATTAAACAAGTGATTGCAAAGTAAATATAATGAAGGATTCTACTCATAGGGACTTGCAAGAGGCCTAAACATGCATCAAAACTATATCTCTAAGCATCAAACAAGCTTACAAGCTCTCATAACCAGTCACCTATAGCAGCAAAATACTCAACATATAATCCACTAAACACAAATCTACTTGGACAAGGGGAGGAGTCACATACCAGGGAACAATTGCTCCAAATTTCAGCAAGAAAGATGGGCTGAGCAAGGAGATCGAAAAATTCGAGATCAAGCACAGCAAGAACGCGATTTTGAGATATGAACCGGAGCTTACTCGGGAGAGAAAAGAAAGTGGCAGGTGAGAGAGTTAGTGGGGGCCAGGGGTGGCCCACACTAGGGCATGGCGCCACCCAAGGCTGGTCGTGCCACCATGTGGTGTGCCTGCCTGGTGGGCTCCCTGGTACCTCCTAGGTACTCCTCTGCCCCTTTTTCACGTAAAAATTTAATATGAATTTTCTGGAATTTTTCAAGACACTTTATTTTTGGGCATTTTTCAGAAATAGAAGAATGATTTTTCTGACAGACAGACTTTTTTTTGGAAACATGATGCAAAGACAAAACAAGGCTAGAACTACAGAAGTTCTAGCATGCAAGCAACTAACAACACAAAGAAAACTAAACGAAAACAAAAACTAAAATGCAAAGGATAGAAATAAACGGAGATAATCATAATGAAAACATTGTTTTGCTCAATGGAATCCTTTTGTTAACAAGGTTGATCAAGTCTTGTTACCAAAACAATTGCATATGAGATAAAACTTTGTTCTCCACTAATGATTATGTTACCTTAACCTTGATAGGAATGGTCCCAATCATAATAGTTTCAAAATTTTCTCTTGGTATGGGACAATATATTTCTCCAACTTGAATGCCTTCAACATGTTCAATTGAATTCAAACCATAAGTCCTTTCAATCTCCTTGGGGAAATAGACAATATGTTCCTTGTCATTAACATTGAAGGTCAGCTTTCCTTGATTACAGTTAATAACAGCTCCTGCAGTATTAAGAAAAGGTCTCCCAAGAATAATAGACATATTATCATCTTCAGGCATTTCAATCACAACAAAATCAGTTAATATCAAGCAATTGTAAGCCACCTGAACAGGTACATCCTCACATATACCCACAGGAATGGTGGTAGATTTATCAACCATTTGCAAAGATATATCAGCTGGTATTAATTTTTTAAGTTGAAGCCTCTTGTAGAGAGAGAAAGGCATAACACTAACTCCAGCTCCCAAATCACACAAAGCAGTTCTAACATAACTGTTCTTAATAGAGCAAGGGATAGTTGGAATCCCTGGGTCTCCAAGTTTCTTAGGAACCTTACCATTGAAGGAATAATTAGCAAGAAAAGTAGAAATTTCTTCATTAGGGATCTTCCTTTATTTCGAGACAATGTCCTTCATATACTTTGAGTAAGGAGGCAATTTAATAGCATCAGCCAAAGGAATTTGCAAGAATAAAGGCTTCATCCACTCACAAAACTTATTATAGTGTTCATCTCCCTTTGACTTGTGTTTCTTATCAGGGAAAGGCATACGTTTTTGGACCCAAGGTTTTCTTTCACTACCATGTTTCTTAGCAATAAAATCTTCTCTGGTGTATTTAGTATTCTTACTGTGGTTTTCAGGTTGTTCTTCAACTTTTTCTTCATTAGGAACAACATTTTCTTCATTACCACTTTCAGTTTGAGCATCAGAGATAGATATACTATTAGGATCTATAGCAGGTTCAGAGGGTTCTACAACAGTTTTATGTTTCTTTTTCCTTTTCTTACGAGTAGAACCGCTATTTTCAGTTTGTTGAGAATCCTGCTCAATTCTTTTGGGATGCCCCTCAGGATATAGAGGATCCTAGGTAGCAGCACCACTTCTAGTTCTAATTTCATAAGCATGTTTTTCTTTAGCAGCATTAACTAGCAAGTCGTTTTGCACTTTAACGAGTTGATCTATTTGAGTTTGAAACATTTGAAAGTGTTTAACAATCATTTTAACATCATTAGAGGTTCTTTCCACAATATCTTTCAACTCAACAATAGCTCTAGTGTTTTCCATTAGATGATTTTGCACCCTTTTATTAAAGCTATCTTGCTTAACAATAAAGATATCAAATTCTTCTAAGCATTGATCAGGAGGTTTAGAGTAAGGGATATCACCTTCATCAAAGTGTTGGAGAGAGTGTACCTCAATAGTGGGTGAGTAGGGAATAGGCTTACATAATTCTTCTATAGGAGGTAAATTCTTGACATCTGCAGCTTTAATTCCCTTCTCCTTAAGACATTTCTTAGCTTCCTTCATCACTTCATCATTTAATTCAATAACTCCCCTCTTCTTTGATGTTGGAATAGGCACGGGAATAGATGGTTCAGGTACAATTACTTCAGGTATAGCTTGTCTAGGAGGAGTCCAATCTTCATAATTCTTGCTTATTTTAGCCATTAATTCCTCAGCTTCCTTAGGAGTCCTATTCCTAAAAACACAATCAACACAACTATCTAGGTATGTCCTAGATTCCTCGGTTAGTCCATTATAAAATATATCAAGAAGCTCATTCTTAGGTAATGGACTTCCAGCCTGTGCATGAATCAAAGCACAAAACCTTGCCCAAGATTCGGGCAATACCTCTTTTTCTCCCTGTTTAAAATCAAAAAGTTCCTGCAAAACAGCATGTCTAGCACTAGGAGGAAAATATTTTTGCAGGAAAGTACTAATCAAGCACGCAGGGCTATCAATAGATCTAGGAGGTAAATCAAAAAGTTTTAGCTTCTCCTTTCAGTGAAAAGGGAAAAATCTTAGCAACAAAGTAAGTACGCATCTTAATATCATCAGAAAACAAGCCACTCATGGTAGAAAGTTCATTCATATGTGCTACCGCACTTTCATTCTTAGTCCCACAAAAAGGTTCTTTCTCGACAATAGCTATGTAAGATAGATTGAGTGAGAAATCATAATCTTCATCTATAATGTTTATGGGAGAAGCAGCAAACTTAGCAGCAGGAGATAATTTGGGTCTAATAGTACGCCTCTCAAGGAGACTCTTAGCAGCACTCCTATCATGGGTGTTCTTACATTCTTTAATAAACTCATCGGTCATCTCAACATAACCATCTTCAATATCATAACTCTCACTAGAATCAGGTGAGCTAACAGGTGTGGTAGTTTCTTCATTAGGAGTTTCGGTATTTCCAGCTATAGTTCTAGCAATCGTAGCATCTAGGAAAGGACCTAATGAACCACTCTTATCAAGCACAGTAGAAGCAGCATCAGAAGTTTCAGATTCAGCAGTAGTAGTAGTGTGTGTAGCATGTGTATGTGGTGGTGTAAGGAACTTACTCAGAAAAGACGGTGAATCAAGAGCAACCGAGGTGTTCAGAACCGTACGTCTTCTTCTAGTGGATGGTAAAATAGGAACCTTGCCATCACGAGACTTACCCATGATGGATGGATAGCAGCGAACAATAGAGAATCCAAGTGAACTTGATAAATAAAGCTATGCTCCCCGGCAACGGCGCCAGAAAATAGTCTTGATGACCCACAAGTATAGGGGGTGTATCGCAGTATTTTCGAGGGAAGTGAAACCCAATTTATTGATTCGACACAAGGGGAGCCAAAGAATATTTATAAGCCTTAACAACTAAGTTGTCAATTCAGCTGCACCTGGAAACAATCTTGCTCACAGCAGTTTATCAGTAGCAACAGTTTTGTAGTAGGAATAGTACAAGAATGCAGTAGTAAAGCAAAGATGAGTAACAAAAGCGAAATGGGATTCGAAAAGGTAGGCATAGGGATGGATGGACGGGCGTTGCATGGACAAGACAATCCACATAGCAATCAGAACATAGGGCAATTGTAGATAAATAAGATAAAGAATCCAAGTACTAGACAATCCTAGGCATGTGTTCCATATATAGTCATACGTGCTCGCAATGAGAACTTGCACAACATCTTTTGTCCTGCCAGCCCGTTTGCAGCGGGACCTCTAGGGAACTACTGGCAATTAAGGTGCTCCTTTTAATAGAGCACCGGAGCAAAGCATTAACACTCCATGAACACATGTGATCCTCACATCAAAGCCATTCCCTTCCGGATATCCCGATTTACATCGCCGGGGCCATAGGTTCGGACAACAACGTGTGTATACAACTTGTAGATAAGACCAAAAACAATACTATCATAATGAATCAATAACATGTTCAGATTTGAAATCATGGCACTCGGGCCCTAGTGACAAGCATTAAGCACAACAAGTCGCAACACAGTCATAAAGCACTAATAAAAGATACTAGGCACCATGCCCTAACAATCTGATGCCATTACATGAATGATCTCATCCAATCCCTACCATCCCCATAGCCTATAGTGGGGTATTACTCACTCATAGATGGGGGAAACATGGATGGTCGATGGATAAGCGATGGTGATGATGATGGCGATGATCTCCTCCAATTCCCCGTCCCGGCAGGGTGCCAGAACGGAGTTTCTAGTGCTATTTCGTGGAATCTGGTGGTGGCGGTGGAGCGGAACTCCTTCTGGAAAAACGTCGACCCCGCCGAAGTTTTTAGGTCAGAAGGCTCCTTATAGGTGAAGAGAGAGGCCGAGGGGGTGCCTGGGGCCCACCACCCCTGCGGCGGCTCGGCTCGCTCAAGGCCAGTGGTGTGGCCACCCCCTGGCTCTTCTCCGTCTCGTATTCTGGCTCCTGGAGTCTTCGGGTGAAATAGGATTTTTGGCGTATTTTCCGGGATTTTTCCTGATAGTTGATTTTCTGCACAAAAAGTAGACACCAAGGTAATTCTGCTGAAAACAGCGTCAGCCCGCATTAGTTGTATCCAAATCACACAAGTTTAGAGGAGAAACAATAGCAAAACTGTTCGGGAAAGTAGATACGTTTGGGACGTATCAGTCCACTAAGAAAATATTACCACCACCACCGAAGGAGTAATTCGTCATCAGGTTTGGCATCCCCTTGGTTTGTTCCAAGCTTGGGGGAGTGCCGCGGTATCATATCACTACCTTCTATCTTTTTACCTTTTTAGTAGAGTCATATCATGAATAGAGAAGTTATCATGTAGGATGGTTTGCATTATGGAAGTGTCCCCTCTCTCATTAGATATGTATCCCTTGGTGTGAGTTACCGTTATGGATTATTAATGAGAAGTTCTATCATTTACTCTTTTTCATAACTTATATTAGTTTTCAATTCATGGTTATATGATTGATCTTATTGTTAGTATTGGTATCACTTTGGGATCATTGAGTTAATTTCGTTCGTTTTGGCAAACCTGGCTCGGTCAGTAGCAACACTATCTTTGAGAGTTGAATGAAAAGATAAAAGTACTCTAAAGAAAAATAATTTCATCATCTTTCTTTCTTGATTTGCTCATAAGTTTAGTATTCTCTAGTTAAGATCTTTTGTGCTTCCAAGGAAGATTGCATGTTTGTCTTTATCACTTGTATGTTTGTTTGTTTCCTTCAACTTTTATACTTGCTACCCAGCCTTGCTAGCCAAAAACCTGTATTGAGAGGGAATTCTTCTCGTGCATCCACCTCCTTAAAACCAAAACCCATGCCATTTGAGTCCACCATACCTACCTATTAGCATTATTGCTATTCCAAGTAAATTCTTGTTTTTATCTACCTTCCAAATTAAACTTGTTATGTGAAAATTAGTGATTCAAGCTCTCACAAACTTGATGGCACACTTTACTTTCTTGCACTTAATAAACTTGAACCATTGTGCCCATCTATGTTGCGTATATGCTTGCGCTTTGTAAGTTGTGAATTAGCAGAACCATGCTGTCATGGGGAACGCTTTCAACATTGCACTAGTACTTTGTACCTAGTTGATATCATGTTCTTTTGTCTATGGATGTCATCGGTGTGAAATGAAAGGGGAGCTTGTAAGTCCATGGAGTTATGTATATGTGTTAGAGAAACGCTTGGGCCGCTGGTCTAATCCATGCTGACATGGTGGAAACTTGCAGCGTAACCATAACGATTATCTATGAAGCATTCTTCTTATACAAAAAAGAGAGTTCGATATTGAGAAAAAGAGAAAAAGAAAAAAAAAGATATTATGAAAAGAGGAAAGAGAGAAAAAGCACCATATTCCCATGGTAAATAAGAAGATTGCTGAGATACTTGTTGTCTGCTTGCCTTGTCATTTTGATATGGGGATTCTTCCGTATCATCGGGCAAGGGGTACCCCGTTGGCGGTTCTCTATGATACACATGTGCTTACAATGACAAGTACTTACCGGTGAGTAGACTTGAGTAGCATGAGGAGCGGCCCTCGTATTCAAGGGACATGAGATTCTCAATTTACAACTTGTCAATGCATATCCTCATATTTGATCACTTTAACCTTAATCACCTAAAGATGCCTATGATAGGGGCAATGAGAGCTGAAAGCTAATAAGTATCATAATTTTTGGAGCTCTTTATGAAACTTGAAATCCCTGCTTCCCTCTGCGAAGGGCCTTTCTTTTACTTTTTAGTTGAGTCAGTAAACCTATTCCCTTCTATCTCAGCAAGTATTTTGAGTTGTTGTGTTTCATTCATTCATATGATGATTTATTCAATCATGTTTCTTATGTTCCTTGTTTTGCACATTGATCTTATCTTGGTGATTACTACTTTGAAAGCTATCATTGAAAATCAGTTATTTGTGAACTTCAGCAAATTATCAACTATTCTTCGACCAAGAGCTAAGTTTGCCATTAGCAATTATGATTTACTTCATGTATCTTTATTGTGTTTCCTTTACTTATTACAAGTTAAGTTATATAATAGTGAGTTGTCTTCTATTATGATCTATGTATTGATGAATGTGATGCTTCTTGTCTGTATTCTTTTATTGACTCTTCACTCCATAAACCCGAGGCCATGTTTATTGAGCTCAGTTTTGCTTGGGGACAAGCAAAGTCTAAGCTTGGGGGAGTTGATACGTCCATTTTGCATCACTATTCTATATCATAATTCACTGTTATTCATTGATATATTTCATATTAAGAGATGATACTTATGTTATTTCATCTATTTTTTCATGGTTGATGACTTTTGGAGCATGGACCGCTGCAGTTAGGATTCTGATGGAAAAGGTGCTGTTTGGAGGCAAAATTCGCGAAGATCAGAAAATCTGGGAAAATATACGGAAAATCCTATTTTTCCAAGAGATGAAGGAAGCCAGAAGGAGGAGTGGAGATGGGCCACAGGGGGCCCACACCACCCCCTGGCGTGGGCCACCCTAGGCTACGTCACCAGGTGGTGTGGCTGCCCTAGCCCACCTCTAGCTCTCCCCTCTGGCGTATATATTCCTCCCAAAACCCTAAGACTCGGGGGGTGACCACAGAAAGATTCCGCCACCTCTGCGGGGCGGAAAACACCGAGAGAGAAAGATCTCTCCGGCAGACAGATTTCTGCCGGGGGAATTCCTTCCCGGAAAGGGGAGATCATCGCCATCAACACCACCATCATGCTAGACTTCATCGGTATCATCATCATCACCACCACCATCATCACCATCATCACCCTCATCACCATCTCCACATTGCTGTAACAATTGGGTTGAATCTTGCATAGTTCTTAGGGGAAACTTTCCTGGTGTTGATTACTCTTTGTAGTTGATGCTATTGAGTGGAACCATTGAATTATTGTTTATGTTCAGATTGTTATACATCATTATTCCATCTCTGATCATGATCCATATGATGTCTTGTGAGTAGTTTTATTTGTTCTTGAGGACATGGGAGAAGTCATGTTGTTAGTAGTGAAATTGTGTTGAGAAAGATTCAATAGTTTGATATTTAAGTTGTGGTGTAGTTCTTCTAGTGGTGTCATGTGAACGTCGACTACATGACACTTCACCTATATGGGCCTAGGGGAATGCATTGTGTATTTGGCTACTAATCGTAGGGGTTGCCGGAGTGACAGAAACCTAAACCCCCGTTAGGAAAACATTGCACAAGGGACGTCAGGGTCTTAGAGTTTAAAGCTGTGGTTAGGTTTCTACCTTAATTACTTTCTTGTACTTACGAATGTTTGCAAGGGGTATAATCACAAGTATGTATTAGTCCTAGGAAGGTCGGTACATTAGCACAGGTTGAGCCACACAACACTTAGCAAGCTAAAGAAGATTAATCAACTATATGAAGCGAAAGCACTTGACAGTCTTCCCATGTGTCCTCGAGAACGTTTGGTCATCTTAAGTAATACAACCGGCTTGTCCTTTGCTGCATAAAGGATTGGTCCACTTGCTGCATTTATTCCTACTGTCTTTTATTTACTCGTACTTTATTTACTTGCATTATCAAAAACCCCTAAAAATCCATTTGCTAAGTATTTGAAGAGAATTCCTGATCCATACCACTAGCCAGCACCTTCTGCTCCTTGTTGGGTTCTACACTCTTACTTATCGAAAATACTGCGATACACCCCCTATACTTATGGGTCATCAGAGACCTCGAATGATGAACGGAAGGAACATCACTCAGAAACCCGTAGGAGGATGGGGATTACCTTGTCGCCAGGCACTCGAGAATTATCTTCCATAGAAGGAAGTGCTCCATCTTGACAAAGAGTGTGCAGCTCGGAAGACTTGATGACAGATGCACGCCAGGATCCATTGGTGATGCGGGTGCCCGCACCTTTCTTCTTCCAAGCGCCGGCGGTGCTGGTGCCCACGGCGATGGTGCCTCCCTTCTTCTTGGCAGCGACAATGGTGGCTGCACATCCAGCGGCAGCGCCTCCTTTCTTCTTGCCCATCTTTCGACAGTGGTGAGAGCACAGAAAATAGCTGGGAAATACGCGCAGCTGGTCCAGTGCCACAGAGGGGATGAGCTCAAAGGAGCAGAGAGAGCAAAAATGGCGAAGGAGGCACGAGCAAGAACAGAGATGGGAAAAATCACCGCAGTTGTGCTGCTACTTAACCTCCTCGCAGATGTCATCCAACGGCCAGCGGAAACCCTATTGGATGCGTGGCGCACATTGTCATCGATGCGTGGCGAAGGTGAATCACGAACCGTCCCCCACTATTCCCATTACGCGTGGAAATCAAGGAGACACATTTAAAACCGAAGATTACGCACGCCCAGTCAAATCGAAGTCAGAAAGTGGGACCCACCGCTCGTCACGTCCCGTCAAAATCGCTCACGCAGGCAACTGAGGTCATCACATCGTCAGCACTGACGTCACCGATTCCAACAGAAGAAGATTTTGACTACTTTAGTTCTTGCTCGAGTCTTCGACTCAACCAAGCACTCAGGGACTACTCCTAATAGGAGCGCTGGCCACACACCCAAAAGAATTTTTATGCAGGTGTATGAGCATTCAAGACAAACCCATCACTCGAATCAACGATTCGATTGTGAATTACGGGTTACTCCCATAGGGAGCGCTGGAAGCACATTCGACTGAAACAAGTAACCAAACACGACAGCAGTCGCAAAAAGTTTTTAGTCCCCACTCGAGTCTATGACTCGAATAGGAACTCGGGGATACTCCCATAGGGAGCGCTGGTCGCACACCGATTATTTCTACATCGTATTGTGTCAATAACATCCACACTCGAATGCTATGGTAACTCCGCCTCATATTTTCCCTACAAAGAGATTACGTCTCCTGGGCCACCCAAATCATCTCCGCGATGACAAAATTCGGATGCCGCGCTTACAGCGTGAAGATAAGACCTGAACAAGGCCTGACAACGCATCTACTGTGCACTGCTAGAAATATATCCGTGCCTGTAGGTACAATGAACATGCCTTGACGAACGCGTCGAGTGCTCACATTTATACACTAGAATTTGACTTCGGTAAGACCTCTGTGGCCTGAGTCGAATTACGCGAGCACTTTTCCGAATTCGAGTCCAGGGACTCGAGTTTGAGTAGATTGTGTTGTTTTGCCCTAAGGCATTTAACTGATACCGATACATCGGATAAATCAGGCACGTATATCAACAATCCCTATGACATAGACAAAAACACTCGAAAATATGCTCAGTCACGCACTCGTAAGACTTCACAAAGTCTCCAGTCGAATCTATGATTCCACTGGACACTCGGGGGCTACTGACATGGGTATACCCTACAAGTACTCGAGTTTGGCATATACGGTCTAGATATGGCAGAAGCCCACGGTGTTGGCGAGGCCCAATGCATAATTCGGGTGACCCACAGACTCTCTGATTGCTTGCAATGCAAGAAGAAGCTTAAGATAGAAAGTTCAAAGGGATGAACCCTAATCTGTAACCGACTCGACCTGCTACCCGATACCTAGCCTATCTATATAAAGGCTAGGAGGGGGCGGCGAGGAGGACAATCACAACCCTAGTTTTCACAACCATCGCCAGATTGCATCTGTGCACCCCTATAACTTTCGACTCCTTCGATAATTCCAAGAGCAGACAAGAAGGAGTAGGAACCTCTATGAGGCCTGAACCTGGGTAAACCTTGCGTCCCTGTGTGCTTGTTTGCTAGCCGATTGATGCCTCCAGCGCTCCCTCCTTCTCCAAAACCCAAGTCCATAACAATGGGCATTGACGAGTGGAACCCTCGTCACACGCAGTCAAAGAAATGTAATCTAAGAAGCTTAGTTTGATTAGGATTTTGTGCATGCCATGGTACGTAGGATATTAGGGTTTGCATTGAAAATGGCCAGCTAGTCAACTAGCGTTTCACTTCTCCATCAACTAATGGCGTTAATAGCCTCATATGGGGATCCACCGTTTTGGGTATGGAAATGTGCGCTCTCTATATCAAAAGGGGAAAGAATCAACGGTGGATAGGCTATGCGTAGCTATGCCTATGTGTAGCTGGCTATTTTGGTTGAATAAAATATGCACAAACATGGCATCCTCATTCCCTCTATATCATTTAAACCACAAACACAAGCAAGAGAGAAGAAATTATGATGAGAGCAAATGGGTGTTTAGATGAAAATAGGAAGCTCCCCAAGGTTCATGCACAACAAAGTGCACAATTATGGAATCCTAACTCCCCATAATTAAACAAAACACCAAACAAGAGTAAGAAGGCAAATGTGTGTTCTTAGGTAAATTAGGAAAGCTCCCCAAGGTTTATGAACCAAATATAATAATTGCTTTGAATGCAAAGTGCATAAACATGGTATCCTTGCTCCCCAAAAGTTACATAACAAAACAATGGCATGAGAGATCAACTTTCTTAACACCAATGAGTGCCAAAAGATGCAAATGAAAAGTTCAATCCCTCAAAGCAAAACTTTTGGAGCCACTAAAGAATAAAAGGGGGGCACAAGGTGTAGACTCCAAAGCAAAAGGATATCAACTGGAGATTTATCCATAATCATGTGTAAGTTTCTAGGTAGACAAAAATCACCAAGATATACATCCACAAAGAAACATGTACACACAAAATGGATACTCAAGAATGAACAAGATATCCAAACGAAAGTCATAGATAGTTCCATTAAGATTATTGCTAGAAAGCATGGCCAAAGGCTCAAATTTATCTTGTTGAGCATCAATTACCTTCGAATACATCACAACTATCACAAGGGAACAAGAGATAGTTGAAATGCATTGGGAAAGACAACATGTATTATAAAGAACAAATAAACCTTGCAAATTCATCTATATTGCCCATGAGATAAACTGAGGAAATGATTGGCAATAGAATTGCTAGATTGGCATATGTGGGATTGGTGAATCATAAACATGGTTTTTATATATTCCCCAAACTATGCATTCATCTCAACTTACTCATATAACAATAAGGATGATACAATGAAATCTTGCAAGAACCACAAGAAAAGCAACTGAAGGAAATCATGCCATGATGCAACCACAAAGGTTGGATGCTAGAAAAGTATGCATGAGAGGGATACTTGTTACCGAGATACCATTGGTAGGATGAAGTAGATATGAGTTTGTTGATCATCCTAGCTTGCCTCCAATTATCATTTAGTCACCACATCTTCTTATTATTGAGACAAGCATCCTGTATCTCCAATGTACCTAAAACAACATTAAGTACACTATGGTCCCCAAACGAATTGGGTACGAAGTGGTTAGTGCAACTATAATACATAGGAGACCCTCCACATAAATATATGCATATTGATATGAAGTTGAATTTCATGCACATCTTAGCCGATAGGACTTAGTGGAGAATCCCCTATACATTGGATCAACAAATCAAGCATTCCATAATATAGAACATGTAGTAAATATGCATGCACACGATTTTCAAGAACCAAAAGGAGTACAATTTGAACAAAACACCAAGTAAACCAAGAAATCGCACACAAGAGTGTGACACGACAAAAGGGTGTCCAAATTGCATCAAAAAGCCAAATAAACACATGAAAGGACACAAATTCAACAAATGAACAAGACAAAAGCCAAATATCGAAAGATAGACAAAAACACCAATGCTCAAGGATTTATCTCATCCTAAGGGATAAAACAAGTAACAAGGAATTGTGGCATCCCGCTAAAACCACTACTAGAAAATCGCGGTGTTTTTATGCATTGCATCATCATGACCGCATGCTCATGTCATCGTGCCACCTTGCATTTGAGCATCGTCATCATCATGCATGGTTTTTGTCTAAACTATTTTCGAAACGCCTAGTTTTGTTTTCTAAATATTCCCGTCTTTATTCAAATTAAAAACTCGGGTCGCCGGAATATTTTGGTTTGTCTAAATACGATTTGCAAAAAGCCTTGGTTTTAATAAATAAAATTATTTGTTTATTTTTAGGAGGCAGCCCGCCAGGCCCGAAAGCCCAGCCGACCGCCTCCAAACCCTAGTCTAAAATATCTAGTCCTAATTCTACCCAATCCTATCCTACCCAGCCTCCCTCCACCTCACCCTGACCAATCCCCTCCCTCCACCTCACACCTCCACCTCACTCCAGCCAACCAACAGCCGCCACCTCCCCTCACACCCGCCACCTCACCGGTGGACGCGCACACCCACACCTACCACCAGCCACACACACACCAGCGCACGCACACAAAAATCTCCACCCCGCCGCCAGCCACTCCACCCCGCCAGCCACCCCACCTACCCCACGTGCAGCCCAGCCCCGCTCCCCCATCTCCTTTCCCGCTCGCCCAGCCCCACCCCGCATCAATCCCCAGGCTCCACCTGCCGCCCAACACAACCGCCCCAGGCATGCCTCCCTCTCCCCCTGGGCCACTGGCCACGTCCCGCGCGTGTCCCCACCTGTCCCCACCTCTCTCCCACCAACCACGGCCCCTTCTCCACCTACCCCCATCTCTCGCTCCCTTCCTCGCCAGTGAGCAGAGCCGCCATCGGCGGCGGCCTCTCCTTCGTCGAGCCCGCACCCCGCCACTAGGGAGCCGCCTCGTAGCCGCCCCGACCCGTGCTAAGACCGGCGCCCTCCCCTTCTTCCTCCGTCCCCGCCACCGACGCCTTCTCTTCCACCCCGCCGGAGCCGCCGCTGCAGCAGGCCTTCCCCGCGCCCCTCCTGAGCCGCCGGTCGTTGACCGGAGCACGGCGATCCCGCGTTGCCGCCACTGCCTCAACCTCGCGCCGACCTTCCTTTGCATCGACGCCGCGCCCTCCTCCCAAGCTCCGTCCTCTCCCACCAACCCCGTGGCCCGTCTCCTCCGGCCGCCGCCGCCCTCCGGCGTCCTTCCCGCGAGTGCCCGCCCGCCCTGCGAGCAGCCGCCTCCCTCTGCCTCGAGTCCAATGACTGCCGCCTCCACCTCGGGCCCTCTGCTCCGGCAAGCTGGCCGCGTCCCGGTCATGCTCGCCTCTGCGCCACCCGCAGGTGACCTTCACGTCCTCGACCGAGCGGGATTGATCCCCTTTGTCTGTCTTCTGCGGGTGTGTTAACGCCCCTCGTCTCGATGTGCCGCGAGCCCTCCCAGGTGGTCACCTCGTGAAGCCAGTATCGCGCGTGTCTGCTGTTGAGCTATTTTATCTTAGATCCTAGATCATGGTGTCCCCAACTTGTGGCGTGAAGATGTGGAGTGTGGTGCTCTATGTGTTCGAGTGGGTACTACTTGCTACTGCTGGGTCGGCTCCCGTGGTATAGCGAGATGTAACGAAGACACGGGCTACCTCTCGAAGGACAGAGCTATACAAGAGCCTCAGTGTTGCACGAACAACTACCCCCACGACCAACATACGACAAGATCTCTGTCAAGAAATCGCAAGATCTCCTACATGGATACGAAGGCCTCGATGCTTGGCCCGGGATACTGAAGGTGGCTATTTCCCGGAGTCTGAAGACCGAACCCTGGCGTGCCAAGTTCTTCGACCCCGAGGACCGATCCATCAGAACGCCAAGACCTCCTTCCTGGATGCGATGCCCGAGAACCCGGACGCCAAGATCGCCGACATGGAACGCCAAGTTCTTCATCCCAGACGCCATGACCGTCGACATGACCCGAAGACTGCGGATGCGACAAGATCTACCTCTCGTTGTCTGAAGATCGATCCCGCCAAGTCCCAAACTCGATCCCCGTCGAACCCTGTCGGACCCCGGACCCCCCGAACCGAAGATCTCCGGAACCCAGATGTGTGAACCTTTTCCCGAGCCCCTATTTTATAAATGCTTTATATAAATTGTTGCATATTAAATCGTCATGCTTGCATACATATTCATGTGGGTTTGGGGGCGTTATGCCGATTCACCTCATAATTAAATATGGAGTGTTTATGCGGGATACTTTTGTCTTATTCCGGACTCCATTTAAATTTGAGTACCGAACCGATGCCATGTCTTGCCTTGTTAAGACAACATTTAAATGCGGGGTTGTTAAATAACTTGAACTGTTTGATTAATTGTCGGGACCCCGGTTCCGCTTAATATTGCCTAATTGCACCGCATCTGTGCCATGCCATGCATCATATCATAAGCATGCCGGATCTTCTGTCGTAGTATTAAATATTGCATCCGGTGTTTCTTCTAGTGTTTGCTTCTTCGCGGACTAGGCCGATGAGTTGATGCGAGTATTGACAAGTTCTCCGGATATGATCCGTCGGCAGTGTTTTCCAGGCGAGCATCTCTTCCCCTTCTACCTATTTTGCATTTATAGTCTTTATTTCCTCCTGTTGATCTATTGTTATCCGTGTCGTGATGCTTTAGTTTCCGAACACCAGTTATATCCCGTGCAGCCTCTATATTGCCTTGGACACCTCCTATTACCTGTGTTTGGTAGATAGCTGGCCTTGGGATTCGTAGCTGCTTGCTCAGGTGCGATCTCGTGTTGTCAAGTACCACAGTTGTTGGAAGGTTGGCAGATGCTTAATGGTGGAGATGCTTAATGGTGGAGCTGATCATGACTTTAAATACAACTATTAAAATGCTAGATATAACTAATGCAGAGGCAGCATTGGGCAATAAATGTTATTTGGTTCTTCCACGCTCACTTGTGTCCCGTAGGACCCCGAGTACTTGATACCTGTTCCTTGATTTTTCGCACTATCCACATCCGGGAGGCCTTATGGACCCCCCCTGAGCCAGAGCTTGATTCATTTCTATTTCTTGGGGCCACAAGTATTTTGGGGCTTTATTACTATCCTGTACTTATGCCATGCTTTACTGCTTAATTTAAGATTGTGCGTGGAGCACCTGTACTGTTTTGGATCGTGGAATGTTTTCGCGGTATCGATAAGCCCAGTCACACTTTCGGGTTCCCAGTCGTTTACAGCCATTGACACAAACCCTGGGTCCGTCTCGGAGCCGGCCAACTTTGTTGCAGGTAGCTTAGTGGGGTGGCCCCCTGAAATATTTTATGAATCCTGTGATCGCTTTGTCGTGAAAGCCTCGTTGGGTTTTGAGTTGGTTTTTCCGAGGTTGATCGAGTGTGTGTTGCTATTTGTGCACCCCTGCAGGGTAAAACTTTCTGAAAGCCGTGTCCGCGGTTATGGACGACTTGGAGCACAGTATCTCGATCATAGACAAGCATAACTAAAGTAGTGCTATAAACTTGACTTAATATATGACTAGTAATCAGATTCAACTATAACGGAATGGATATTAAAAATGCCAATAGCTGGTGGATCTGGGTTGTTTGTTATATATGCCTAGTAAGTATTGCAACTCCAATGGAATGTGATAAAAGTGCCAACAACTGCTGGGTTTTGGGGATTCCTCAGGACAATTTTATCTGACTAGTAAATGTTCCAACTACAACGGAATGCTAACTAAAACTGCCCAGTACTTCTGCTATCGGGATGACTCATGCTATATATCTGACTAGTAAATGCTACAACTAAAATGGAATGAGTAAAACTGCCAACGGTGTGAGTTCCTTGGTCCGACTTCCTCGTTTGGTCTCGAGGGGGAAATACCAGGATGGGTTTGTTTGGTGTTAGCTTCAGGTTGGATCCGAATAGGTCTCTCTTATCCCTCTCTGATAACCGCCAGTTGTATCGAGTCTCTATAGGTTGTTTAGTGCCGCTGCGCTGCCGCTTCAGCCCACCATACCTATGTAGGCGAGAGCCGCCGAATTCTAGCCTCGCCGTGTACTGGCCTCGATCGACGCTCCTCTTTTTCCTTTGCCCTTTGCCGGCACCCCTTTGTTTTAGCAGGTTGAGATCGACGTCGTTAGCAGGGTTACCCTTCCGGCTTGGCCTGGGCAGGGTTATGGACGCCATTGGTTATTCTTCAGGGCTCTTAGCCCCATTTGTATCTTGTCCGTAGCCGGACGCTCTATCATTTTCAAGGTGATTTGAATCTTTGTATATTATATCTGTATTCTTGACTCGTTGAGTCGCTGTTGTATATATATATCTGTTCTATGGGTCCCATCGAGGACTGTTGTGTAATGGTATTACTTCGTTTTCCACCCGCACGAAAGTGCCTAGTGGGCGTCCTTGAATCGTTTCTATGCGGGTTTGGCGGAAAGGGCTAAAACTTGCATAGGGCCAATTCGAGGGTGTTACAGAGTGGTATCAGAGCACAGCAGTTACGATACCCCACTTGTCCAGCCTGTAGGATAACCTAGCTAACGGCCGATGTAGCATGTCAAACTATTTTTGAAAATCGGTTGGATAGATCTGATTAGGTCTGATTTTACTCCTTACCCCTCTGTTGTTCTCCTCTTACCTCTGCGTGTTTTGATTCTACCCTCTTATCTTTTCTTCAAGTCCAGGATTTCTCGTGGTTGGGTTTCCGTCGTACCTTCAGGGTTTCGCTTCCTTTTTGGGTAACGGTGCATCTAGATCCGTTCTTCATGCTATCTGAGGAATCCTTCATCTGTTGGACTTCTCTTTGTTTCTTTTTGTGCATTCCGGTGTTTTCCAACACGACACCCTCATCTACGCCAGATCCGATGCAGAGTCTGCATCACTCCTTTGTTTCCGAACCTCGATTGTCGAGATCTTCAGTCTAATTCCGAGAGTTGGTTGCATAATTCACCTATTCGTGTGCAGAGTAATGATTTGGGTGCGCGATGGACTGATCACCATTCGACTACTCTTATCATTCGCTTTTGTATATTGAATCGGTGGATCCAGCAATTTTACTCCGCCCACAGAAGCTAGAGGTGGATTTATTTGTTGATACCTCTACCTTCGCCTTTATTCCCGGAGTGCTCTCTCGACGATCATGGACAACGACACCTTGTTGGTGGTGTCGCCAATTTCAAGATGGATCAAGAATCTTTGTTAGTGGTGGCACGAGGATCTACATGAAGCGTGAAGATTCAGATTGCCGACCTTCTTCCCGGTACCATGAGGCGGATCTCGAGGGCGAGATCCCTTGTTAGTGGTGTCGAATTGTGGCATCCCGCTAAAACCACTACTAGAAAATCACGATGTTTTTATGCATTGCATCATCATGACCGCATGCTCATGTCATCGTGCCACCTTGCATTTGAGCACCGTCATCATCATGCATGGTTTTTGTCTAAACTATTTTCGAAAGGCCTAGTTTTGTTTTCTAAATATTCCCATCTTTATTCAAATTAAAAACCCGGGTCTCCGGAATATTTTGGTTTGTCTAAATACGGTTTGCAAAAGCCTTGGTTTTAATAAATAAAATTATTTGTTTATTTTTAGGAGGCCGCCCGCCAGGCCCGAAAGCCCGGCCGGCCACCTCCAAACCCTAGTCTAAAATATCTAGTCCTAATTCTACCCAATCCTATCCTACCCAGCCTCCCTCCACCTCACCCTGACCAATCCCCTCCCTCCACCTCACACCTCCACCTCACTCCAGCCAACCAACAGCCGCCACCTCCCCTCACACCCGCCACCTCACCGGTGGACGCGCACACCCACACCTACCACCAGCCACACACACACCAGCACATGCACACAAAAATCTCCACCCCGTCGCCAGCCACTCCACCCCGCCAGCCACCCCACCTACCCAACGTGCGGCCCAGCCTAGCCCCGCTCCCCCATCTCCTTTCCCGCTCGCCTAGCCCCACCCCGCGTCAATCCCCAGGCTCCACCTGCCGCCCGACACAACCGTCCCAGGCATGCCTCCCTATCCCCCTGGGCCACTGGCCACGTCCCGCGCGTGTCCCCACCTCTCTCCCACCAACCGCGACCCCTTCTCCACCTACCCCCCATCTCTCGCTCCCTTCCTCGCCAGTGAGCAGAGCCGCCACCGGCGGCGGCCTCTCCTTCGTCGAGCCCGCACCCCGCCGCTAGGGAGCCGCCTCGTAGCCGCCCCGACCCGTGCTAAGACCGGCGCCCTCCCCTTCTTCCTCCGTCCCTGCCACCGGCGCCTTCTCTTCCACCCCGCCGGAGCCACCGCTGCAGCAGGCCTTCCCCGCGCCCCTCCTGAGCCGCCGGTCGTCGACCGAAGCACGGCGATCCCGCGTCACCGCCACCGCCTCAACCCCGCGCCAACCTTCCTCTGCATCGACGCCGCGTCCTCCTCCCGAGCTTCGTCCTCTCCCGCCAACCCCGCGACCCCGTCTCCTCCGGCCGCCGCCGCCCTCCGGCCTCCTTCCCGCGAGCGCCCACCCGTCCTGCGAGCAGCCGCCTCCCTCTGCCTCGAGTCCGATGACTGCCGCCTCCACCTCAGGCCCTCTGCTCCGGCAAGCTGGCCGCGTCCTGGTCGTGCTCGCCTCTGTGCCACTCGCAGGTGACCTTCACGTCCTCGACCGAGCGGGATTGAGCCCTTCTGTCTGTCTTCTGCGGGTGTGTTAACGCCCCTCGTCTCCATGTGTCGCGAGCCCTCCCAGGTGGTCACCTCGCGAAGCCAGTACCGCGTGTGTCTGCTGTTGAGTTATTTTATCTCAGATCCTAGATCATGGTGTCCCCAACTTGTGGCGTGAAGATGTGGAGTGTGGTGCTCTATGTGTTCGAGTGGGTACTACTTGCTACTGCTGGGTCGGCTCCCGTGGTACAGCAAGATGTAACAAAGACACAGGCTACCTCTCGAAGGACAAAGCTGTACAAGAGCCTCAGTCTTGCACGAACAACTACCCCCACGACCAACATACGACAAGATCTCCGTCAAGAAATCGCAAGATCTCCTACATGGATACGAAGGCCTCGATCCTTGGCCCGGGATACTGAAGGTGGCTATTTCCCGGAGTCTGAAGACCGAACCCTAGCGCGCCAAGTTCTTCGACCCCGAGGACCGATCCATCAGAACGCCAAGACCTCCTTCCTAGATGCGATGCCCGAGAACCCGGATGCCAAGATCGCCGACACGGAACGCCAAGTTATTCATCCCGTACGCCATGACCGTCGACATGACCCGAAGACTGCGGATGCGACAAGATCTACCTCTCGTTGTCTGAAGATCGATCCCGCCAAGTCCCAAACTCGATCCCCGTCGAACCCTGTCGGACCCCGGACCCCCCGAACCCAAGATCTCCCGAACCCAGATGTGTGAACCTTTTCCCGAGCCCCTATTTTATAAATGCTTTATATAAATTGTTGCATATTAAATCGTCATGCTTGCATACATATTCATGTGGGTTTGGGGGCATTATGCCGATTCACCTCATAATTAAATATGGAGTGTTTATGCGGGATACTTTTGTCTTATTCCGGACTCCATTTAAATTTGAGTAGCAAACCGATGCCATGTCTTGCCTTGTTAAGACAACATTTAAATTACAGGGTTGTTAAATAACTTGAACCATTTGATTAATTGTCGGGACCCCGGTTGCGCTTAATATTGCCTAATTGCACCGCATCTGTGCCATGCCATGCATCATATCATAAGCATGCCGGATCTTCTGCCGTAGTATTAAGTATTGCATCCGGTGTTTCTTCTAATGTTTGCTTCTTCGCGGACTAGGCCGATGAGTTGATGCGAGTATCGACAAGTTCTCCGGATATGATCCATTGGCAGTGTTTTCCAGGCGAGCATCTCTTCCCCTTCTACCTATTTTGCATTTATAGTCTTTATTTCCTCCTGTTGATCTATTGCTATCCGTGTCGCGATGCTTTAGTTTCCGAACACCAGTTATATCCCGTGCAGCCTCTATATTGCCTTGGACACCTCCTATTACCTGTGTTTGGTAGATAGTTGGCCTTGGGATTCGTAGCTGCTTGCTCAGGTGCGATCTCGTGTTGTCAAGTACCACAGTTGTTGGAAGGTTGGCAGATGCTTAATGGTGGAGATGCTTAATGGTGGAGCTGATCATGACTTTAAATACAACTATTAAAATGCTAGATATAACTAATGCAGAGGCAGCGTTGGGCAATAAATGTTATTTGGTTCTTCCACGCTCACTTGTGTCCCGTAGGACCCCGAGTACTTGATACCTGTTCCTTGATTTTTCGCACTATCCACATCCGGGAGGCCTTATGGAGCCCCCCTGAGCCAGAGCTTGATTCATTTCTATTTCTTGGGGCCACAAGTAGTTTGGGGCTTTATTACTATCCTGTACTTATGCCATGCTTTACTGCTTAATTTAAGATTGTGCGTGGAGCACTGATCGCTTTTGGATCATGGAATGTTTTGGTATCGATAAGCCCAGTCCACACTTTCGGGTTCCCGATCGTTACACCATTGACACAAACCACAGGTCCGTCTCGGAGCCGGCCAACTTTGTTGCAGGTAGCTTAGTGGGGTGGCCCCCTGAAATATTTTATGAATCCTGTGATCGCTTTGTCGTGAAAGCCTCGTTGGGTTTTGAGTTGGTTTTTCCGAGGTTGATCGAGTGTGTGTTGCTATTTGTGCACCCCTGCAGGGTAAAACTTTCTGAAAGCCGTGTCCGCGGTTATGGACGACTTGGAGCATAGTATCTCGATCATAGACAAGCATAACTAAAGTAGTGCTATAAACTTGACTTAATATATGACTAGTAATCAGATTCAACTATAACGAAATGGATATTAAAAATGCCAATAGCTGGTGGATCTAGGTTGTTTGTTATATATGCCTAGTAAGTATTGCAACTCCAATGGAATGTGATAAAAGTGCCAACAACTGCTGGGTTTTGGGGATTCCTCAGGACAATTTTATCTGACTAGTAAATGTTCCAACTACAACGGAATGCTAACTAAAACTGCCCAGTACTTCCGCTATCGGGATGACTCATGCCATATATCTGACTAGTAAATGCTACAACTAAAATGGAATGAGTAAAACTGCCAACGGTGTGAGTTCCTTGGTCCGACTTCCTCGTTTGGTCTCGAGGGGGAAATACCAGGATGGGTTTGTTTGGTGTTAGCTTCAGGTTGGATCCGAATAGGTCTCTCTTATCCCTCTCTGTTAACCGCCAGTTGTATCGAGTCTCTATAGGTTGTTTAGTGCCGCTGCGCTGCCGCTTCAGCCCATCATACCTATGTAGGCGAGAGCCGCCGAATTCTAGCCTCGCCGTGTAGCCGGACGCTCTATCGTTTTCAAGGTGATTTGGATCTTTGTATATTATATCTGTATTCTTGACTCGTTGAGTCGCTGTTGTATATATATCTGTTCTGTGGGTCCCATCGAGGACTGTTGTGTAATGGTATTACTTTGTTTTCCACCCGCACGAAAGTGCCTGGTGGGCGTCCTTGAATCGTTTCTATGCGGGTTTGGCGGAAAGGGCTAAAACTTGCATAGGGCCGATTCGAGGGTGTTACAGGAATGAGACAAAAACAACTCCCAAAAGAGCAAGGCTCTAACACATAAACCACACTCTCCACACTTTTCATGATGGCACAATACCAAAATGAAAAGATCGAACTTCCAAGCACATAAAACATGATATGGAACAAAACAAGAAGCATAAATATGAGTGTTCTAAATAATATAGGAGAGCTCCCCCATGGATAGTGCATTATTTAGGATTTTCGTTTTGAATGCAAAATACACACAAATGGGATCGTCACTAGTACCTACATTAAATAAAACACACGAGGATACCAATAAAATAATAAGATCCACAAGAGGCAAGGAAAGCTTGAGAGACAACACAAAAACTTTTCTTGGCAAGAGATAGTACAAAATTAATCAAAGGCAAAAATGAATATGATCAATCAACTTCTACCAAAACTATAGTACTAATTGTCCAAGGACAATAAGTATTGGGAATAATCTTCCCAATACAGTCCACATGGATATCCAAGATCATATTCACACAAAGAAGCATATAACAAAGTATAAGAATTAAGCTTGATGCTCCAAAAGAGATTCTTGGTAGCTTCCAATAGTCATACAATCACTAGTGATTAGAGTAACTTGAAGTTAATGGTTTCCATCAGGATATAGAGACCCAATTATGAGGAAACACATACCAAGAAACACTCTCACAAACAAGATCCAAAAGATGTGCAATAAAGGTATTCAAGCAAATTTGAACTTGTTTGAGCAAATGTGTCACATAGGAGCTAGATAATTATCAATATCAATTCTAAGTGACACAACCTCGAATATTCACATTTTCTAGGTTTCTAATATACACTAAGCATATGACTCCCCCGTAATGTGATAAACCATAAATATCGACACGAGGCAAAATGATCCAAATAGAGATGATTAACGGACATTATAGAACTTGAATTTCTCATGAGAAACATACCACATATAGACTAGATAATATTGCACTATCAATACTAGGTGGTATTCCTCATGTACACACATTTAGGATTGTGAGGTGCCCCAAAGGACAACACACTCCCCCAAAATGGGATAGTCCATTAATCTCTCGCAAGAGCCAATTAAGATATGAACAAGATGCAATAGGCTCAAACATAAAACACATACATGGTGTGCAAACCAACATACACAAGCTTGATTTCTCAAGTTAAGCAAGTAGGAAGCACAACATATACAAAACACATGCAAGGTACAAAACTAACACATGCACAAGGGGGCGAGTAACTTTCAATGTATATGAGTTAAGCACATGTTACCGCAAGGAGGAACATTGGATATATGATAGAAGCATGATAATCCAAATGGCTTGACTTAACAAGAATAAATGATGAAGATCCCTCAATTCTTCATAATGTAGCCAAACCTCCAATGCTCTCCAAACACACCTATTGATCAAGTTTTGGCTTGTTGGTCCCCAACCAAG
The DNA here is from genome assembly GCA_023614405.1 of Avena insularis. Lineage (NCBI taxonomy): Eukaryota > Viridiplantae > Streptophyta > Magnoliopsida > Poales > Poaceae > Avena > Avena insularis. Next base: position 253,848,393 of record CM042690.1, on the reverse strand, counting down.
TTGTGTCCTATGAAGTTAGTCACAATAGGCTTGGCAACCCAAATGGTTCATTTCTTGAACCCACATTGAGCACCAACAAATTTGGCAAACATATTGCCAACCTCATCCTTATGAAGAGAATAAGCATCATCAATATTGATAGGGTTGTATGAGGAGTTACCAATGGTGCATGAGGAAGAGATATGCCCTTTCTCGCGACAAATGTAGCAAGTTATTCTCTTGCCATCTTTCCTTTTGGATGAAGCAACAACTTGAGGAAGAGCTTGAATCTTCTTGGGAGGAGGCCCATCTCTAACAAGAGGTAGAGCTTGAGGCCGCTTCCCTTGTTGCTTATTGCTAAGGGGATTCTTCTTCAGTGGGCAAGACTTAACATGATGTCCTTCTTACTTGCACTTGAAGAAAACAATGTTGTCCGGATGCTTGACTTGATCTTGGCCATTTTTCTTTTTGCTCTTGTGCTTCAACTTGATATTGGACTTGTTATTTATATTGGAGTTGAATCCAAGTCCACTCTTGTCATTGGGGGATTTTTGCACATTCAAGATGTTGTTGAGTGTGGCCTTCCCTTTATGACCCTTTTTAGGTCATTCTTCAAAGAAGTGACTTGAGCCTTGAGCTCTTTAATTTCCTCTACATGGTTAGTGTGAACAACAATACTAGAGGAAGTGGATGCTACATTGTTAGAGCAACAAGGCATGAAATGTAATTCATCACAAGATGTAACAATGGCATGAGTGGATGAATTACAAGGACAAGCACATGGCAATATGACACTTAGAGTAGAAGTAGTGCTAATGTCCACATGAGGCTCATTAGATGTTACCTTTGACATAATAGCCTCATGAGCTAATTTTAGCCTATCATGGTATGCTAGAAGATCCTCATGAGAGTTTGATAGCTTACCATGACTTTCTTGCAAGATCCCATACTTGCTAGTTAGCAAAGCAAGTTGAGTCTTTATCTCAACATTCTCCTTCAAAATAGATGCTTCACAAGAAATAGAGTTAGTAGCACAAGCATCATAATTAATTACAAGAGGTGAGGGCAACTTCGAAAGATCTTTTGAGTAAGAGGCTTTAAGTTGGTCATGTGACTCGGTGAGTTTGATGAGTTCTCCCTTGATTACTCTAGAGCCATTTTTAAGGTGCTCAAAATCCTCAAGGAGTTTAGCATAAGCAACTTGAATCCCAACCTTTTTACTTTTAAGATCACTTGCCACCTCAAGATCTCTATCACGAGATTCCTTCACTCTAGACAACTCTAGAGCAAAAGTCCCCTCAAGAGATTCCTTAGTGGTTTGTTCCTCTTCAAGAGCTTCATTTAGATGTGCAATTTGATTAGCATACTCACACTCAAAGCTACTCATTTTATCAATGGTGTTCTCATGATCCTCAGTTTGTGCTTCTAACTTATCAATGTGTTCTTTGATCTTAATATCAAAGTCCAAGATTTCAACGAAGTTAGAGCAAGCAATATTATCCTTAACAAGAGCATGATAAACCATCTCATCCTTTTCATATAAATCATCAACATTAATCTCTTTTTGCTCATTATCCTCATCCTCATCATCACAAGAGGTATTGGGTTCCAAAGTAGGAGTTACCTTTGAATCCCGAGCCATAAGGCATAGGTGGGAACCGTGAGATGATGATGATGAAGAATTACTTGAAGCTCCATTCAAATTCGTGTCTTTACCAACAGAATCTTCGGTTTCCTCTACATTGTTAGACACACAACAACTAGAGGAAATAGAAGCATTTATATTATGACAACAAGGAAAATAGAGCATATCATCATGTGATCTATTGAGGCAATTTATACATGATATGCAAGGACTATCAACACTAGCATGTAAATCATATATAGTGCTAGACGTTTTTAAGTCCAAAGGTGAAGTATTGCAATGAGATAGAGAAGAAGGATCAATAAGAGTAAGCTCACTATCAACATTGCAAAGTTCACCACCACTCACCATATCATTACCTTGTGTCTTACCATGCTTTGGTGAAGTGGAATAAAAAGAGAACTAATCTCGACCGGAAGTGGAAGCAATACAATCATCCTCAATAATGTTGGACACATCATATTTATCTTGAAGTTTTGTCCATATCTCATGAGCGCTCCAAAAAGGTATGATTGAAGAAGTAACTACATAGATCAAAGCATTAACAAGCACATTTGAATCTTGAGAATCAAGATATAAGTTTTTCTCATCCTCACAAGATAGATTTCAGAAATCCATTGGAGGAGAAAAACCTATATCTACAACCCGCTCCAAATTTGGGTCCATGTCCTGAAAATGAATAAGCATACGAGTTTTCCATATATCATAATTTGTGCCATCGAATATGAACATTTCATTATGCACTAATCCCGTGGGCGACATCTTTACTCTCAAGGCGGTGAAGCCTAAAAATGAGAGACCGGGCTCTGATACCAATTGAAAGGACACAAATGTTGCCTAGAGGGGGGGGGGGTGAATAGGCAGTTTAAAACTTTTACAAGATGGGCTTAACAAAGGCGGAATAAACCTAGCGTTTACTTTGTCAAGCACAAAACCTATATATACTGTGGTTCACCTATGTGCACCAACAACTTATGCTAAGCAAGACAAGCAACTATGTGATAGCAAGATATAGACTTCAAGCATGAAGGCTATCACAAAGTAAGGTGCATAAGTAAAAGCTCGGGTATAGAGATAACCGAGGCACGCAGAGACGACGATGTTTTACCGAGTTCCTCCCAATGGAGTACATCTCGTTTGGAGAAGGGTGGTTTCAAACCACCAACGCCACAAAAGGCATCCCTTGTTCTCTTGTGAATCTCACCCCAACGGGATCAATCCACACTTCCACTATCAGTGCACTTGTCGGTGGCAATCTGGAACCTCTCACAAGATTGGGGCACTTATCCACAACTCAATTGGACGCTCCCAACTAACAAGTTTGGGGAAAGCTCCACAACTTAATTGGAGGCCCCAAGTAATCCACAAACCTTCAATACAACCAAACCGTCTAGGATTTCAAGAACCCAAGAGTAAAAAGCTTCTCACCTTTCACCCAACCGAATCCTCACCAAGAACTCAAACCGATGCACCAAATGCAATGGTAAGAACACAAGAAGTGCTCAAGTCCTTTTCTCCCAAATTCCACCAAAGCTACAAAAGCTTATGGGGGAATAAGAGAGGAAGAACAATGAAGGAAAACCACAAAAGACTCCCAGATCTAGATCCCAAGATGTTCCCCTCACTTAGAGGAGAGATTGATTGGTGGGGTTGTAGATCTAGATCTTCTCTTTCAAATCCCTCAAGTATATGCAAGAATCAATGGAGGGATTGAGGGATAGAAAGCTCAAGAAGGTCAACAATGGAGGGGAAAACTTGCAAGAAAGGTTAGGGAACCATTGGGGAAGAAGGGCCCCTTAAATAGGTCCCTAGAAATCCAACCGTTAGGCCCAGGAATCGCCCGGTCCGAAGTCTCCGGTGTACCCAGGCTAAATAGGGTCAAACTAGGGGACAATCAATACGCGGTCCGGAGAAGGGCCGGAGATTTAGTTCGGAATCTCCGGTCTTACAAAAACTGGCAGAAAGACCAATACGAAAACAACCATAACTTTTGCATCCGGACTCTGATTTTGATGATCTTGAGCTTGTTTTAAAGAGGACAACAAACTCTACAAGGTCATGCAGGGAAGCATCATATTACAGCAAGGTAGGATATAACCAAATGACGAAAGGTTTGACCTCTCTCAAAAAGACGAACCGGTAAAACCTCCAACATCGAAAACACAATAGAGAATGCATATGAAATCCGTTTTTGATGAACTAGAGCTTGTTATGAATATTACCACAAGCTCAAGAGCCTCACATGGATAAGATCCAAATAAAAACAAAGAAAGATGATGCCAAGTATGCAAAGGTTTGAGCTCTCTCCGAAGGATATGATAAAGTTACTCACTCGAGAGACGCTCTTGATAGTATGGTTACCTATCCTATAAACCGGTCTACCCAACTAACACCATGAGACCGGTAAGAAAGAAACCCTATCAAGAACATACCTTTGCCTTGAGCATATTCCACTTGAGCTTGATGATAACGATCTTTTCCACCTCAAGATGGAACATCTTTCTTGATTCCGCTAGGTTGATGAAGTCTTGTGAATTGCTCCCCCATACTCACTATGGGAGAGCCTCTCTTTTAGGCATATCTTCACAAATCCATGATCACCATAATGATGGCAAGCCCCAAGCATATGATCTCTTCGAGATGGCTCATCTTTAACTTGCACATCATTTCTTCTTTCTTCATTATGTTGGTGACTTGAAGATACATAAGAGATATCACTCCAACTTTATTCTTCAAGACACACTTGTCATAGGCTCAACTCTCACATGACCAATCTTTGGATCTCTCCTTGAACACCTTGGTCATCACTTGATCTTCTTTACCTTCTTCTTCTCCCAACCTTGAAGCCAACATATGGTACAAGCATTGCCTATGGACAAATCCTACAAGTAAAACTCAATGTAAACATAAGTCCATCAAGATTGTCATTAATTACCAAAACCACACACGGGGGCACACATGCACTTTCACCTACATCTCCCACGCCTATGGGGATTTACTCAGACATGAGAGAAAGACAGATCAAAGGCATAATCATATTACAAATGGAAATCATATCAACTTTACCGTAGCAAGCCACAATACCGTTGAAGATCAAATCAAGTACAAGCCAAACTGGAATAGAGGTTCAAACCCTAATCTTACAAGTATGAATCTCTCTCTCTCAGTATAAGTGGGAATGATGGTGGAGTTGATGATGGATAGGTTGGGGATCATCGAAGGATGAGGTGGTGTTCTTTTCCTTCTTCAGATCTGATCTCCACTCCTATGGGACTGTTTGCGGCGACTGTGTTCGTATTTCAGCTCACCTCCCTTCACGAAAGTTGCTTGTATTGATATACCAGAGGCAAAGGAAGGTCGTACGAGTGGGCCATACGGGCGGCCTCCAACCATACCAGTGGTCGTTACAGGCTCTAGACGCCTCGAATGAAAGGATCTGCAATTAGGGATTTGTTCATGTGGATGTAATTAGCTCATAAATGCTCTCAAATATTCCATAAGTGCTCAATACTTGAAAACCAATACAACAAAACAAAGGTTTCGCTAACTTGTGATGTTATCTTTAGTTAAAAGGTCAAAACCAACAAAACCCGGTGAAAACCCAGGAAAAATCCTTGATAAAAAGTGTTAAAATTTAGAGCTATCAACTTCTCCAAGCTTAGCTATTACTCGTCCTCGAGTGACAAAGCTATAAAGGATAATAGCGAGAAATGAATTCAAGCGAGGAAACGCACAAGTTCAAGGTTGTATCATATTCCATCGTCACAAATCCTGCAACCTTAAACATGGGCATAATATATCTGAATAATTGCACTCAAGTTCGCTTCTTAGCCGAAAATAACTCGCTAGCTAATAATTCTTAAACTCAAAAGAGACTGTCAAAAACTTGGTTAGGCTTGCGAATCAATTCTTTTAGTGCCTCTCTTTATGAGAGTAAAATCATTTTAAGCACGGATGCTTCAGTCTAATTAGGGGGTGCACTAGTATATGTCAAAAGAAGGATAAACTTAGAGCTTCTCATTTAACACCCACTTTGAAATTCATGGTTTTCCAACACCCCATCCTTTCCTTGTTTTTCAAGAACTGTAATCTTTTAAGTGGTGAGGTGATGCCAAGACTTTCATAAGAATCAAATAATTTCTGCTCATAGCTTGACAATAGTTTGTTTTGCTCAAGTACTTGGGCTCATGGAATTAAAATTTTGCACACCGTAGCAATGCTACAAATGTCTACTCAACTCGTAGCCAAAATCCGAGATGAACTCAAGATCGTTCGTAGGCCGTAAGAGTTGTTAGTTCCATAAAGTTTGGGTACTCTTGTAATTCTCTTCAATAAAAATATTTCTTTTCAACCAAGCAAGACAAGTTTGGAATCTCCCTCAACCATCGCAAAATATCCATTCCTTTAAACAATTTTTTTCAAAAGGTTTTATCAAGTCAACCATTAAGATGTAGGGTTGAGTACTGCTAAGATTAAGCCGTTAAGACAAAAACATGACACCAAAGTTGTCAAGAAGACACTTTCTATTGTTCTTAAAAGTTTGGAATTTAATCCAGTGTGGTTGTTTTTCTAACTGAGCACAATTGTCATAAGTCGAAACCAAAGTAGTGACATTAGCCTTCGGAGTAAGTCTTAAAAGATAACGAGCTAAGCGTGGAGTGTAACTCAAGTGCAAGCGAACAAACATAGTATGTTTGTGAATGATATGATTCCACCACCATGGCAATGGTATCCCCTTGTGACGAACAATGCTGCATAGAGCTAGATGTTGTTTCTGTAATGTAGAATTTTCAAGCCACTTATCCTCCCAGAAACAAATCTCCGACCCATCCTTAATAGATATTGTGCCAAAGCGGAGAAGTGCTTCGTAGCCATCAATCCGGACCAAAAGTGCGAGTCTCCTGGCTTCGAAAGCACTTGAGACAACACCTTCGAGCCAACATATTTCCTCCTTAGGAGGGTTTTCCATACACCGTCCTCAGTAGAGCAGGACCTCAAGGTTATGAATCCTTAATTCACCTTGATCTTTGGAACGGCAAACCACACTCTAGATAAGAAATTGGTATTTATTTTCCTCACTATCTCCTTGCCAAAATAATCTAGATCGGAAAAATCCTATCGATGCAAGACTCCTTTAGAAAGATGGAAGAAAGAGATCATATATATAGTACCATATTACTCAGTACTGATTATATGAGCACCAATGTCCCTCCTAGAGATAGGAATTTTTCCTTTCCAAGTTCTTAGTCTTTTTTGTAGTCACTCCTCGGCGTGTTTCCACTCAACATTTGTGACTCTCCGATAATAAAATGGTACCCCCAAATTGTTGACTGAAAACTGGCTTTGCCCACAGCCAAAAAGTTCAGCATACGGGCGGGCCTCGTCTTGGGCCTCTCCGAAGCAAAATAGTTCACTCTTATGGAAATTGATGTTTAGGCCAAAAACTTGCTCGAATGCTGATAATATTAATTTCAGATTCTTGGCTTTTTCGAAGTCATGTTTCATAAATAGAACCGTGTCTTCAACAAATGATAGAAAGTCCATTATCGACGAGATGAGGAACCACCCATTTAATCTGGTCAGAGGCTTTTGCACACTCAATCAAGATGACCAATATATCCGTCACTCTGTTAAATAGTATAGGGGAGAATGGGTGTACCTTATCTCGATCGTTTTCTCGTCTAGAAGTATCTGCCCGTAATGGCAACACTAATTTGGGCTGAATATGAATCGGTCAGCACGTTGTTACGTCTGGGTCGTGTCGCTGAACAGGTGGTTTTTGGTGTCCTCCTGACCGCGGGCAGGCCCATTTGGAATAACCGGCTAGAGATGCCCTTGGTAAAAACAGAATTAATCGTTCTCTTCAGGCCCACTCGGCCGGGCACACGGCGGCGGCGACGGCGAGCGCACTGAGAGGTGCTTTCAGGAATCCAGCACAAACATGGTAACAAGAACTGCCAGTAGTGCCTTGATTTTTTTCCTGAAATTTGTGTTCTTGTCAGGCACCATCGATCTTCCATCCAACGACACAGGCGCTTCAGTACAATTTCACGCCAAATCCCTCAGGTGTCGCTGTTAAACTTTACAGCTGGTTCTCAACTACTCTGTTGTTTGTCGTTTTGGACTCTGTAAGCTTTATAAGCCCTGATCTCCTTTGAGATGGGCATCAATTATTGTGTGGGTTAAACCCTAGCCGCCTTTGTTGAGGTCTGGCAAGATTATTGTAATTTGAATCTGAAATTCGAGACACAAATATTCAGTCAAAAATCCCTGTTGTTCTTGCTGTTCTTGTGATTAACTGTCTACAACCCTGAATTCCTAGTCTAGGCCTATCAATTGGTATCAGAGACATCTGGTACTCGGAGGCATACGAATCGTGCGCATGGTAAGGTTGGGATCTCTCGTAAAATCCCTCACTTTCACAATTGATTCCGGCGACGGTGTGGTGCTCCTTCCTCAAAAGGGAGCAGTCGGCGGCGGCTTGGCGGCGGCGGCACAACTCGGGTATAGATCCAGGGAAAAGGGCGTGGTTGCTGCAAGAACCCTTCTTCAGCGGTAAAATCCCACCTCCTTCCCAGATCCGTGTACCATCTGGCGGCACGGCGGCGTTGGCGTGGCGGCGATAGGACTGACTGGATTGAGTCGGGTTGCCACTCACAGGCGTAAAACTCCTCCTCAAGTTCAGTTAGCCATCTTCATACAACGAGTTTTTCTGGTGCATCACCAGTCTGTAAAATTCTCCTTGTATCATGCCTAAAGTAAGCGAATCAAGCACCACCGAAGAGCTCGAGATGCAATCTCTTCAGTTGGACATACAGACCTTGCAGAGATATAGAGAAGAGGACCGCAAAGAATTTCTTGAGTTCTCCTCCAATGTCAATACAAGCTTCATGTCCATCCAGGAAAATCTCTCCAACATTCAGACAAATTTGGATCGATTCTTCATGGCCCCTCCTGCAGAGGTACGAGACAATCTTTCCCCACCTCCTGAAGTACCTGCACAACAACTCAAACAAGGTACAATCCCAACTACCTCCCCAGGCCAAGGTAGTGTTTACATGATCACCCCTCAAGGCCCCACCTTTATGGGCGCTGGCCAACACAGACAACACCCACAACAGGCAACAATTGTTGGGCATGGTACACTACATGATCACCAGGGCAGGGAACAAAACCTTGATGGTACTTATAAGATTCCATATAGGCACCCTCATTATGCTAATCAGAAGAATCCTGGACACCTGCAACAACTTCGAATTGAACAGGCTACCAAAGAACAACAACATCCAGCTAATCTCCCAGAACAGATAGAGGAAGGGCTAGATGATATTGCAAAAGGGAGGACATTTCCCACAAACACCAGCAGGACATGAGGAAAAGTACAACACTCATGGTCAAACCAGCCAAACTGAACATACCTGAATTTGATGGGGAAGATGCAGACTCCTGGATTCAGACCATAGAACAATATTTTGATTCAGCTAGAACTCCAGTGGATCAAAGGACACAAGTGGCAGTCACATACCTCACTGGGTCTACTATGCAATGGTGGATAAGCACTAGATTTGCTACATCCACTATCCAATGGCATAGATTTTGCAGGTATCTAATTGATAGATTCTCAGTCACCTCAATCTGTGATAATGTCAGGACATTCCACTCCCTAGTGCAAACATCCACAGTAGCTGATTATATCACTAGGTTTGAAAAAGCTATGAACTTGCTCAGGAGGGACAATCCAACACTACCTGATGACTATTATGTCAACAGCTTCGTCTCTGGCCTCTCCACATACATATAGACACACCTGCAGTGTCTAAAACCATAGGATATGCAGACAGCAATGTGGTATGCTCGCCATTTGGAAAATTCGATACCACCACCTACACCTCCAAAACGATTCTATCCCTCTACCAGACGGCCAGTTACTGTGGAACAACCAAGAACCCTAGCTCTGGTTCCACCACCATCGACAACTACCGCAATCATCCAACAGGCCAAGCAGAAAAACCTCTGTTACAAATGTAAGGAACATTGGTTTCCTGGCCACAAGAAAGTCTGCAAAATGTCCCAAGCTGCTCAAATACAAGCGTTGCAAACACAGGAACCTGACAACCCTGAAGTAATTTACATACATGAGTATGAGGAGGACTCTGACACCCCTGAAGAAACCTCTGACAACCCCCCATTGGCACTCTCTCTGCATGCATTCAAGGGCGCCAAAACCAAGAGGTACACTTTCACACTTCCAGTCACTATTGGAAATGAACAGGGATTGGCTTTGGTAGACAGTGGGAGCACAACAACTTTCATTACTCCAGAACTGGCTGAAAAAGCTAAATGCAGAATCACGCCTACAAAAAGGAAAAGGTGTGGTCTGTCTCTCTCTCTCTCGAATTCTATGAACACGACAAGCAGAGGCAGAGAGTTTTTGGTGCCGTAACAACTGCTGGCTTTTCTGATCTTTCCTTCCTTTTATTCTGTTACAGAGAAACGTGTTGAGCTCCCATGATCCATGTTTCCCGTGCCATCCCACGAGGGCATCGTGCAGCCAACAGAATAGGTCCTGGTTGGTTAAGCCAAAGACCAGGACAACTAAGCCTATCTGAAACTTAAACAGAGAGAGAGAGGCTAACAGCGTCAGAACCAACCCTGACGAACTGTCTAAACTGGCTACTCTGAAGATGCAGGGTTTATGCTAACAATCTCCCCCTAATCCCTGCCATCTTCACTTTATTTGAGCTACACCTATCCTACCTCGCATCTCCTGGAACTTGACTCGACCCAGAGGTTTCGTCAGGATGTCAGCGAGCTGCGACTCTGTGCTGGTGAACTCCACGAGGATCTGCCCCTTCTCCACACACTCGCGAATGTAGTGGAACCGGAGGTCAATGTGCTTGCTTCTCTCGTGAAACACCGGGTTCTTGATCAGGGAGATAGCGGACTGATTGTCCACCATCAGAGTAGCTGCTTTTGGTTCTTCTTCCCTGAAATCACCTAGCAGCCTCGCGAGCCAAATTCCTTGGCACGCCGCGGTGGTAGCTGCAATGTACTCTGCCTCGCAGGACGAGAGCGCCACCACCTTTTGTTTCTGGGATTGCCAGCTGACTGGGTTGTCGCCGAGGAAGAAGAACACTCCTGTGGTGCTCTTCCTTGTGTCGACGTCGCCTGCCATGTCGCTGTCACTGAATCCTTTCAGTCCAGCACTGGTTCCTCCCTTTCTCCCATAGACACAGCCGTAGTCCAAGGTTCCTGCGACATACCGCAGAATGTGCTTCACCGCCGTCCAATGCTCCTCAGTTGGACGCTCCATGAACCTGCTCACGTATCCCACGGCATAGGTGATATCTGGGCGAGTGTGAGTCAGGTACCGGAGGCTGCCAACCACACTTCTGTAGTGGGTGACGTTGACGGCCGGCGCGGTGCTGTCCTTGCTGAGCTTCAGTCGCGTCTCCATAGGGACAGAGCAAGCATTGCAACCTACGAGTCTGGCCTTCTCCAGCACACTCTTGGCGTACGAGGTCTGGGCAAGGGTGATGCCGATCGCACTGACGCACCTCGATGCCCAGATAGTAGCTGAGCAGCCCGAGGTCGCTCATGCGAAATGCCCCCTTCATCTCCTCCTTGAACCGCTGGAGATCACCGTCGCTGCTCCCGGTGATGACGAGATCGTCCACATACACCCCAACAATCAGCTTGTCGCGGATGTAGACGGCGTGCTCAGACTCACTGTGCTGAAACCCGAGTGACGCCATAGTGGCATCAAGCTTGGCATTCCAGGCACGAGGAGCCTGCCGCAGGCCGTACAGCGCCTTGCGCAGGCGCAGGACCTTTCCCTCTTCTCCGGCGACGACAAATCCGGGCGGCTGCATGACGTACACCTCCTCCTGGAGGTCACCGTTCAAGAATGCCGATTTCACGTCCATGTGATGAACCGGCCATCCTTCCTGTGCAGCAAGAGCCAGAAGCAGACGAACAGACTCGATTACGGCGGCGAAGGGCGAATACCTCGTCAAAATCGACTCCTTGTTGCTGGACGTAGCCTTTCGCCACAAGTCTCGCCTTGTGCTTGATGATGGCGCCGCGCTCGTCGTGCTTGACCTTGAAGACCCACTTCAGGCCGATAGGTTTGTGACCTCGAGGCAGATCAGTCATCTCCCAGGTCTGATTCCCCTCAATTGCCGTCATCTCCTCCAGCATTGCTGCACGCCAGCTTGGATCCTTCTCAGCTTCTGCGACGCTTGACGACTCCTCTGCAGAGGTGAGGAAGAGCCGCTCCGCTAGCCCGGGCGCCACTGCATCTGGCCCAATCAGATTGGCGACGCGGCGGTAGCGCTGCGGGATTTCTGGGTCGAAGGTGCCGTCGTGGAGCTCAGGATCTGGTGCTGACGGAGGTGTGGCGAGCTCTATCGCAGCTGCAGCTGGTGTTGCGGCAGTTCTCGATGCAGAGACTGGTGTGGTAGGGGCTGGCGTGGTAGGAGCGACAACATCTGCCTCGCGGCGTCCCGCGTCGCTCTAGGCTGGCCGCTGCGCGCTTCAGCGAAGTGCTGTCGCCACCGCTGCTCGCCAGGCTCTCTGCACTCCGTGTACTCGATGACGAAGTCGTCGGTGTCGCGGGTATCTGGATCTCCCGACCAGTCCCACGCACGTCCTTCTTCAAAGACGACGTCGCGCGACACCACCACACGCTTAGTCGCAGGGTCATACAGCCTGTATGCTTTGCTTCCTGGCTCGTAGCCGAGGAACACAGCTGGAGCGCTGCGATCAAGCTTCTTGAGGTTTAGCCTCGCTGCCTTCACATGTGCCTCGCAATCAAGACACGAAGGTAATGGACATCTGGTTTGTGCCCGTGCACGCCTCGAAGGTGCGCCCGTCCACGCTGCGGGTGAATGAGCGGTTGAGCACGAAGACAGCGGTGGTCACCGCCTCCCCCCAGAACGCAGCTGGCATGCCCATTGCCTTCAACATGCTCCGCGCCATCCCGACGATTGTCTGATTCCGGCGCTCCACCACCCCGTTTTGCTGTGGTGAGTACGGGGCGGTGAGGTGCCGGGCTGTTCCACGGTCAGCGCAGAAGGAGGCGAAGTCCCTCGACGTGAATTCTCCCCCACGATCAGTGCGGAGGGTGCGGAGGCGCTGCCCTGACTCCATCTCCGCTGCTGCTGTGAAGCGTCGAAGCGCGGCAGCGGCCTCGTCCTTGGTTCTCAGGAGAGTGATCCACATCATCCTGCTATGATCATCGACCAGGAGCAGGAAGAACCGTCTGCCTCCGTGCGTCGGTGGCGAGATGGGGCCGCAGAGGTCGCCGTGAACAAGTTCCAGGGCGGCAGATGCCCTGAACTTTGCTGCCTGCGGGAACGGCATCCTCTTTTGCTTCCCAGCAAGGCACGCGTCGCAGATCTCCTCTGGGTGCGTGATCTGAGGCATGCCGCGCACCATTACCTTGGCCGCGAGGCGCTCGAGCCCCTGGAAGTGTTGGTGGCCGAACCTGGCGTGCCAGAGCCACGCGGTGTCTCCGGTGCGTGCCAGCATGCAGGCTGGTCTCACGATTGGCAGGCGAGTGGGGTACAGGCGATTGCGAGCCCGAGGCGCGCTGACTATCACCCGCCTGAGCCTGTCGCGCACCGTCATGGTGCCGTCCTTGATGTGCGTGGGGCACCCGATCTCATCGAGCTGCCCTATGCTGACGACGCTGCTCCGAAGCCTCGGGATCCAGTACACGTTTGTCAATGCGCGGTGCTGCCCTCCAGCGGCAGCGAAGAGCACCGTCCCACGCCCGTGTATCTCAACGAGCGAGCCGTCGCCAAACTTGACGCGGCCAGAGATCTTGTTGTCGAGCTCGGAGAAGACGTTGGCGTCGCCGGTCATGTGGTTCGACGCGCCAGTGTCGAGGAACCACACAGCATCAGCAGCTTCCGTCCCATGGCGGAGCTCGACGTGCGCGCGCTCTTCGTTGAGGTAGACGCGCTGCGCAGGCCCCGCGTCGCCCATGTCATCAGGCACGCGCACCGCCATGAGCATGGCGGGGTCGGCATCGTCCTCGCCTTGCACGAGATGCGCCTGGGCCTCCTCGTCCCGCTTCTTCTTCCTGCATTCACGGGCCCAATGGCCCTTCTTCTTGCAGTAACGACACTTGTCGTCTTTGGACGCGCCGCCGCCGCCGCGCGCGCCGTCCTCGCCCCCGCTCGGGCGATGATTCTTCTGCTTGCCGCCGGATCCGGAGCCGGACCCGCCTGATCCGTGCTGGCGGCCACCACTGCGGGCACGCCACTCCTCCTCCGTGAGGAGCAAGCGCCCGCCCGCGTCGGTCTCTGGTTCGCCGCGTCCCTCGGAGGCAGCGAGCCGCCCGCTCAGCTCGTCGATCGACAGATCCTTAAGGTCAAGCAGAGTTTCAATGGAACATGCCATCTGCGCATACCTGGGCGGGACGACCCGCAGTATCTTCTGCACGCCATCGAGTTCCGACGTGGTGTCGCCCAGGGACTGCAGCTCAGTGACCAGGCTGGACACGCGCAGGGAGAAGTCCTCGACGCTCTCCCCGCTCTTGAATGCCAGCGAGTCGAAGTCCTTGCGGAGCTTCTGGCGGCGCGCCTCCCGGACGCGATCCACCCCCACGCGCATTGTCTTGATGGTGTCCCAGGCCACCTTGGCGTTGTCCTTCGCTGCCAATATCTGCACCATCTCCGGTGGCACAGAGCGCAGAATGGCGCCGAGCGCCTGCCGCTCCTGCCGCTCCGGTGCATCATCCGTGTCGACAGCGTCCCAGAGCCCAGCGCCCTGGAGCTGGACACGCATCAGGATCGCCCACTCGGTGTAGTTGGTGCGTGTGAGAGTGGGCCAGTTCGCAGATCCGCCGCCGCCCGTCTCCCGTACGACCGTCTCCCTCACCACGACCTCGCCGCCGCCGCCATCCCTTCTCCTGCTCCGTCCGCGGCTCTGAGAGCGCACGCGACGAGAGGACCCCGCTGCAGGGGGCGTGTTGGTCTTGGCTGCTGCCGCCGACGCGCTCGGTGGTGGAGTCCCAACCATGGGGTTAGGGCTCTGATACCAGATGTGGTCTGTCTCTCTCTCTCTCGAATTCTATGAACACGACAAGCAGAGGCAGAGAGTTTTTGGTGCCGTAACAACTGCTGGCTTTTCTGATCTTTCCTTCCTTTTATTCTGTTACAGAGAAACGTGTTGAGCTCCCACGATCCATGTTTCCCGTGCCATCCCACGAGGGCATCGTGCAGCCAACAGAATAGGTCCTGGTTGGTTAAGCCAAAGACCAGGACAACTAAGCCTATCTGAAACTTAAACAGAGAGAGAGAGGCTAACAGCGTCAGAACCAACCCTGACGAACTGTCTAAACTGGCTACTCTGAAGATGCAGGGTTTATGCTAACAAAAGGTGCAAGTAGCTAATGGAGAAACACTCTGGACAACATTCTCATGTACTGATATTCAGTATGACATACAAGGTGTTCCATTTAAATCTGACTTTCGAGTTCTCAAATTGAGAGGATATGATGTCATCCTTGGGGCTGACTGGATTTATAATCACAGCCCAGTGGAACTCAATCTGAAAGCATTAACACTTAAAGTGCAGAATAATGGAGAAACTATCACTTTCCTTGATGCAAGTTTACCTCCATCTCCAGATATACAACACAACAGTAAAGTGAAGAAGTTGTTAGATAATTCAATATGTGGAGCACTCTTGTGGATTTCTCCTGTACTGAATGCAACAACTGAAGAGGAACCAATCCCATAGCAAGTGGAAGCTGTATTGTCAGAATTTCAGGATATATTTGCTGAACCTACTAAGTTGCCACCAAAAAGGGCTTATGACCATGTCATTAACTTGGACAAGGATGCCAAGATCATCAACCAAAGGTGTTATAGAATTCCCCACCACCAAAAGAACATCATGGAAAAGCTAGTAGCTGTACTGCTCAAGAATCACTTCATTCAACTAAGCAATAGTCCATATTCTTCCCCAGCTCTAGTGGTCAAAAAGAAGGACTTTGATTGGAGGCTTTGTATTGACTTTAGAAAACTGAATGCCCATACAATCAAAAACAAGTTTCCCATCCCTGTTATTGAGGATTTGTTGGATGAACTCAATGGAGCTCAAATCTTCTCTAAGATTGAACTTAGGAGTGGATACCACCAAATCAGAATGAATGAGAAAGATATTGACAAAACTGCTTTCAGCACACACCAAGGCCATTATGAATATGTGGTCATGCCTTTTGGACTCATAAATGCACCTGCAACTTTTCAGTAGTTGATGAACACAATTCTAGCAAAATACTTGAGAAAATTTGCCTTAGTCTTCTTTGATGATATACTGATTTACAGTCAGTCCCTGGAAGAACATATCTTACATCTGCAGCAGATATTTACAACTCTCAGGGAACACAAGTTGTTTGCAAAGAGGAAGAAATGCACTTTTGCTCAGCCTAAAGTGGAATACCTTGGCCACATCATTACTAGACAAGGAGTTGCTACAGATCCTACAAAAATTGAAGCAATTGTCAAATGGCCAACACCTACTACTGTAACAGAACTCAGAAGCTTCTTGGGGCTAGCTGGGTATTACAGAAGATTTGTAAAGAATTATGGCATCATCTGCAAACCACTTTTCTCATCTCTGAAGAAAGAGGGGTTTTCTTGGATAGAGGATCAAGAAACTGCTTTCAAGGAACTTAAATAGAAAATGACAACTACACCTGTCCTTGCAATGCCAAATTTCTCCCAACCTTTTATCCTGGAAACTGATGCAAGTGGATATGGAATAGGAGCTGTTTTGATGCAGCAAGGCAGACCCATTTCCTTTATGAGCAGACCAATTGGACCCAAAGCTGCAACCCTCTCCACATATGATAAAGAAGCAATGGCAATCATAGAGGCACTAAAAAAATGGAAACATTACTTTGCAGCAAGATCGTTAGTCATAAGGACCGACCAACAGAGTTTAAAACATATCCATGAACAAAAACTCATAGAAGGAATCTAACACAAACTGTTGATTAAACTCCTTGAATATCAATACACTGTGGAGTATAAAAAGGGCAGGGAGAACAAGGTAGCTGATGCTCTGTCTAGAGTAAAATATCATCTGAGACAACTTTTCTCTAGCACATCTATTCCCACTTGGATACAAGAAGTCACTGATAGTTACAAGAATGATGAAAAATGTCAAGATTACATCACCAAACTAACATTGGATCCACATGCAATCCAACATTTCACTCTCACAAGTGGAGTCCTAAGATATAAGCACAAGGTGTACATTGGTCAAGGAAGTAACCTACGAGAGAAGCTGCTACAATCATTGCACAACTCTGAATTGGGAGGACATTCTGGGGAAAAAGCAACTTATCAGAGAATCAAACTCCTGTTTGCTTGGCCTGGCCTCAAATCAGCAGTGCAATCCTTTGTAAAAGCATGCCCTGTTTGCCAGATCAATAAACCTGAACACTCCTTGTATCCTGGCCTGCTACAACCACTTCCAGTACTAGATTTTGCTTGGACTTACATTAGCATGGATTTTATTGAAGGCCTTCCCCTTTCTGAGAACAAGGATATGATACTAGTAGTGGTGGACAGATTCACTAAATACTCCCACTTTATCTCCATGAAACACCCTGTCACAGTGAAGACAGTAGCAAGATCATTCACTGACAATGTTTTCAAATACCATGGCTTCCCTACAGTCATTGTTACTAATCGAGACAGGATCTTTACAAGTAACATGTGGCAGAACTTGTTTCAAGCAATGGGAGTAAAGCTACATTTCAGTACTTCATACCACCCCCAAACAGACGGCCAAACGGAGAGAGTAAATCAATGCTTGGAGAACTACTTGAGGAACATGGCATTCCTGTAGCCCAAAAAGTGGCATAGTTGGTTGTCAATGGCTGAACGGTGGTACAATACTAGTTTCCACACATCCCTTCAGATGACACCATTTCAAGCACTGTATGGCAGAGCTCCACTGCTTGCTGAAATGATACTCCCAGCTGAAACTAATACTGACAACTTCTCTCCAGATCAGCAAAGATCAATCATTGCAGAACAAATAAAGCAGAATCTGGCAAAGGCTCAAGCAAGAATGAAACATTTTGCTGACAAATCCAGAGTGGAAAGGTCTTTTGAGGTTGGAGATATGGTTTATCTGAAATTACAACCATACAGACATACATCACTGAGCATACACAGATGCTTGAAACTTCACTCAAAATATTATGGGCCTTTTAAGGTACTAGCTAAGGTGGGCAACACTTCTTACCAGATTCTTCTCCCTGAGGGTTGCAAACTGCATCATACCTTTCATGTCAGCCAACTCAAAAAGCACATTGGCCCAAAGGCAGTCCCAAACCCCAACCTACCATTGCTAGATGATGAAGGGAACATACTAGTAGCTCCTGAATCTATTTTTGAAAGAAAATTGGTTCCAAGAGTCCAAGGGGATATCAGCATTCCAGTAGTTCGATGGTTGATCAAGTGGGTAAATCTTCCTGTCGAAGCAGCTACCTGGGAAGACTCTAGCTTCATCCAGAAGGTGTTCCCGCACTTCACGCCTTGAGGACAAGTCGAAACTCAAAGAGGGGGCACTTGTCAGGCACCATCGATCTTCCATCCAACGACACAGGCGCTTCAGTACAATTTCGCGCCAAATCCCTCAGGTGTCGCTGTTAAACTTTACAACTGGTTCTCAACTACTCTGTTGTTTGTCGTTTTGGACTCTGTAAGCTTTATAAGCCCTGATCTCCTTTGAGATGGGCATCAATTATTGTGTGGGTTAAACCCTAGCCGCCTCTGTTGAGGTCTGGCAAGACTATTGTAATTCGACTCTGAAATTCGAGACACAAATATTCAGTCAGAAATCCCTGTTGTTCTTGCTGTTCTTGTGATTAACTGTCTACAACCCTGAATTCCTAGTCTAGGCCTGTCAGTTCTGTGATACTTTCCAGGCCGGTGATTTAGCTAGGGTTCCTGATTCGTTAATCCTGGTATGGTTGGCGCGCTCAGTTTGTTTGTCATAGCGATCATTAGTTACTCAGATTTCACTGCTTGGGACCTGATCTTTATAGGATTTGGGTTTAATTTAGGGGGTCTGTACTGCAGCAGCAGAGGGTCGATATAGAAGCGATGTGCTGGGTTGGTCACTTCTCTAGCTTGACCATAGAGTTCAGTCACATGCATAAGCAGGTTGAGCAGTATATAGCGAGCCTTCTTTAAATTCTAGATAATTGCTCTAGCAGATTGATTTCATCTTTCATGGTTAATTTATGGCGGTGCAATTTGTCAACCTCTTTACCACTAGACTAAATAATTTGTATTATCTCAAAGCAGATCTGTACCAGAAAGATGGCTCGGACAAATGGCCAGCGATCATGGACGGATCTCCCGTCAGAGCTTTTATGCCATGTCCTCGGCTGCCTGCCTACCCACACTGACCGCATTCGGTTTGCAGCCGTATGCCGTGATTGGTGCATTTCTGCAAGGCACCCTGGCATTCCCCCACCTTTTCCATGGCTTGTGCTCTCCGATGGCACCTTCTTCACCTTACCGTGCAGTGAATCCTTCAAGATCATCAGTTCCGGCTTCCGCGGCTGCACTGGCGAGTGGCTTATCTTCTCAAGTGAAAGAACCTGCTCCTTGGTTAACACCTTCTCCAAGGCCACCTTGAAGCTTCCTGGCCAGTATTGTTTTGATCTCATCGATGAGAGCCTCATGAAGTTATTAATGGCTATATGGTGCCCAACACAGTGCTGAACACTGTTGATGGGATTTCAGTTGGTGGGAAAGTAGTCGTTTGCTCACAAGTCCTTATTTCTGCCTTGGTTAGAGTTGGCGACCTTTTTACGGTTGCATTCTGCCGTCCGGGAGCTAAGTCATGGTTTGTTAGTGCACTTGGCAAGATCTGCCCACCTATAGATGTAGTGTTCTATGAAGGTAAGGTGTATACTGTTGATATTGATGGTAACCTCTGTTCCATTATTGTCGAAGAGGACATTGGCAGTGGAAAGCTAAGCCTGTCTCGGATTGAACGCGTCGTCACTGAGGCTCCTTCCTTTCCCTGGCCTTTTTCTGGCGCTGGCCGTTGTACAATGCGGCATTACCTGGTTGAGTCTTGCGGTGCACTACTGCTTGTCCGCAGAAGGATCTTTCGACAGCCTTCTAGGGATGGCTTGTATGATACATCCAAGGTAGTACGGATCGAGTTTGAGGTGCTCAAGGCCAACTTTCAGTCGTCACAGTGGGTGAAGGTGACGAGCGTGGGGGATGATCAGGTGCTGTTCGTGGGGGTAAGATCCCAGTCTATATGTGTTTCTCAGTACATGCAAAAGGGAAATTGTATCTTCTTCTTGCATGAGACTGAAAGATACTTTGACGATGCACCGAGCTCTTACTCAATCTATGACATGAGTGATAAGACGGTACACTCACCGCATCCTAGAGGATCGTGCAAGGGAAAGAAGCTGCCAGCGACTTGGCTTTTCCCTAGATAATTTTTTTTCCCGCATGTTAAGTACTTCACAATGTGTTTGTTTTGTGTCCGAGTGTTGTAGTATAAGTTTGGAAAAATGATGTCGTTTGGATTGTGTTTGTGTTTTGTGTCAAGTGTTCTACTTAAACCAATGGCTGTTCTTCTAAGTTTTGTGGCCTCCTGGAATGGAGGATGGTGCTTGTATTCTGCCGGTCCATCCCAACCAGTGTGAAATGTCTCCAACATGTCATGCTAATTTGCTGATGCCAATGCTGATAATGCTGCTCCAGACTTGCGGCATCAGGTGGGAACTGTGTGAGTGTTACCAAGTACAGAATGCAGCTATATTCTGAGTGCCATGTATTTTTTTGCATATGTATATCTTTTCTTCACAATATGTCTACATATATCTTCTAATGTTCAGAGTTTGAAGATCTCAAGATTTCCTCGTTTACTTTAGACTTTATTTTGCAATGGAGATAGCTCGTGTATGTTTACCATGTACTATTCACCACCATAAACATATCAGTGTACTGATTGTCAATTTTATATTTCTGAGTAAGGATAATAAAATATAAATTCTTAATTGCACAATAAACACGGGCCACTGCTCCTTGAAATAAAAGAGTTATTGAAGTGTTATACAGTCCAGTCAGATAAACATGGGCTGCAAGCTCAATAATGCTTGATTCGTTCGACATGCCATGCTGGCCAAGCGATGATGCATCGAGGATTGACTAGTGCCACTCAGTGCAGCTGAGTTGGCTTCATTCCAACATCATAGCGTCACTTACTGCTAGATTGGCTTCATCCAGAGGGTAATTCCAAAAGGGGTATCATTTTGTCTTATACAAAACATGGGTTAGTTCACGTAGTAAGTTACAATGCAAATACAACAAGTTTATGTTAGATTTTTTATTCGTGAATGGAAGCGCATAATGTGATCTGATATTTTTCTTCCGGTATAATGACTAACCACTCTGTCATGGGACAATGGTGATGATTTTCGTCTAGGCATCTACCAGCTGTTTGAAGCATTTGAATCCCGTTTTAATTCAAGTCATTGTAGGGTGTTGGAAATTGCTTTTATCTCCCAATCTCAATAAAACCCTTTAGTTTCAATAGACTGAAAAAAATTGTTTAGGTGTTGGAACTTGGAAGACACTGTCAATCTCCAAAAATTCATATAAGATATCTCATTTGAGAGCTGCACCAGAAAAACAAGATGATAATCTGTAGTGGTGAATAGACCCACGTGAAGGATTGCGGAAATATTGATTGTATTGATATTGGGTGATTACATTGTGAGCCCTTGTGCTGTTTATATAGAAGTATAAACTTGTAATAGAGATTGAATTAGATTACAAACTTAAACTACCAAATATTCTTAGCCGTAATATACTCTAACACCCTCGGCAGTCGGATCTTTAGTGGCGCGAACACCAGGAGTGTCGCGGACGGTCTGACTAGAGCATAATCCGAAGGTGCCGATTGGAGAGGAAGCCGGTAGATGCCGATGTCGATGTAGCCGATAGTAGGGTGTTGCAGTCGTGGTCGATGGTGCCGTTGGTGATGTCGTCGCTATTGATGAAGTTGATGATGTGGTTGTGTTGTGGTCGATGTCGTCATTGAGCCTGGGGAAGTCGCCGTAGTAATTGAGTTAGACGTAGCTGGAGTTGAGGTAGGCGACACGCCGTACCGACCTTGCCAAACTCGGGAACGCGCCGGGGACAAAGGCACGTGTTCGTGTTGCCAATACCGGACATGCGAAGACAGAGACCTTCACGAACAATGCGAGCCAGAGTCGGAGGGAGCATCAGAGAAATTCTTCGTGAATGGTCGGTGCGTAGAAGTTGTCCGCTGATGTGTCAGAGTATACAAAGTAGTTGCAAGAAGAAAACTGATTTAGTGCAAAATAAAAATTAGACCGCGACTCTGGCGGCGAGGTCGTGATGGACGAAGACGATGAGATAGTTGTTGATGGCGATTGAATTATAGGGTAATCGATTCTGGGGATTGAACCCCTGCCATTTGCTTGTAGGAGCACGCCATCACTGGTGGAGGCGAATAAGATTTTGTTGGCATTGACATTGACCACTATCGGTGATGGCGGCAACAATGTCTTGATGTTGTTGGTGTAGATGGTTGTCGACGATGATGGCCACGGTTGATGCAGATTAGAGTCGATAGCCCGGAGTAGATCGGCGGTGTACACGTGCAACAAGATACATCTTGGCTTGAAGTAGAGCTGATCCATCCGTGTCCCATATGCACATGGATGCATTGATGCATGCGAGTTGAGCCATGGAACTTTAACTTGGTGTCTGAAACTTGCGCCCGTCGTTATAGTCGAACCTGCGTGTGCAGCGCAACCAAATGGCAAGCGCGTGTCTGCCGAGCGAGGCTCGAGGAGCTGGAGTCGATCGATCTGCTATTGGAATTTGGCTGATTTCACCGGCCGGAAATGATTTTGGTGGCTAAAGATACATATCTAATCGGAAAACTAAAATTTGCTAGAACTACCAAACAGATCTATGGAAATTGAAAGAAAAACTATGTACGAGATGTGATGCACCTGGCGGAGATCATAGAGATTGATCTCGCAGGGACGGCGCGGCGAAAGCGGTGGTGGTTAAGAAACGCTCTGATACCATAATGAAGGATTGCTGAAATATTAATTGTATTGATATTGAATAATTATATTGTGATCTCTTGGGTTGTTTATATAGAAGTACAGATTTGGAGGGCAAGAAGTCTAATAGAAATAGAATTAGATTATAAACTTAAACTATCAAATATTCCTAGCCGTAATATACTCTAACACCGTGGCTACTTGTTATTTTAATTCATCATCTTTACTATTAAATGACTTATGGTCTTGATGGTCTCGTAGGTCGCTCCTAAACTACCTCATCTTTTCTGAATATTTACGATATATGTCATCCCTAAGTAAAAATACGAGTTGAGATGTCCGTCATAAAAATCGGCACAGTTCTGATAGGAAAAGAAATTGGGCCACGACAATCCTTGTATAGCTCACGTCAAGTCCTTTCAGCCCCATGCACCGCTTGTGGAGGTTGCCACGAGGACAGCGAGGTGCATAGCCGGTTAGTGCCAGCAGGCTGATTAGTAATGTCGCTTGCTTAAGAGCAAGCACAATAATATAGCCGATTGTTGGCTATATATATGCCATGTCACCTAAAGCTAGTATAACTACAATAAGCTAGCTATTAGGTGAGCTTTATTAAATATTTTAATATTTAATGGTTTGGGTGTTCATTAGGTTGCAAGGAGGCGGTAGCGTTTTGATTTGTGTGCTGCATCCGGCGATACATGGAGCGTCGGCTTCCCTCTCTGTCCTCTCTTCTCTCACTTCCAGCTAGGATTTTGATGACGTGTACTTGCTTATAGCCTAATGAGTAGGATTTATTATACTTGCTCTAATCTCGTACGCAGCCACGCAGGGCTTGACTTGATAAAACCCATAAGCATGTTGGCTGATCTCCTTTTCTTTTGCGGGGCGCTGATCTCCTTGGAAGGGCTTCACTTGATAAAGCCCACAGCACGCCGGCACTCGGCAGGAGCTGCATGTGCTAAGTATTTTTTTTTGCCCCCTTAAAAAACTAAATTATTGCTTGCTAGGCATTCTACTTATATCTAACTAAGAGATTAACACGCGATACAACTGTACTACAAGAAGCCTAATGCAAGCATCGTCCAACACTAGCAAATGCCTATATCGGAGCCGCCAATCAGCTATTGCCCTTTACATTTCTGAGCTTTTGTGCAAATATAACATAGCCTAATCATCATTGGCGTCTTCAAGAAGTTCTACCGTTAGATGGCCGTCAGATTTAGCCTAGGAGATTTACGGCGGAAGCGTGGCCAAATTTAGTTCCAATAAAACTTAAAAAGATTGAGTTATGCAAATATTCGCTTGCATCAGCAGCCCATTAGCAATGGAACTATTTATGACCTAAAAAGTATATTCTATACAAATCAAAATCAAACCGTAGTAACGTGCATGTAACTACAGGTGGTGGAGAAAAGTAGTTGCATGTAGGGAGATGTATAAGGCGAGAACAACACATGATACCTACAAGCCGCCGCACGGAGTATGCGGCGCCGCCTTGTAGCATTGCCCTTTTATTATACCACGGTAACGCGTGGACACTTAGCTAGTATTTTATTATATTTTGTGTAGTACATTATTAGAAAAACATATAAAAACATTTAGACTGGTAGTTTATCCTAACATGCACATGTTATACATTCTTGTGACTACTTTGAAACCTGCGAATGTACATCTTAGTTTAAAAAAATAAAGGTCTAACTGGAGCTCGGGAGTCAAAAGTCTGCAATCCGAAAGAAATTCTGTGTTCTGGGGAAAAAGAACTCGGCAAAGATCCATATACTCAACAAAAATAAATTTTCCTGTAGTGGTATCTGCCTTACCGTCTGGTCATTTAATCTGTCTTGCCTTTGTTGTGTTAGTTCCGTTCCCCATATTTCTGTTATTTGTGCATGCACGGTTGGAGAAGAGATTTCACAAAAAAAGTAGACTGATAGTTTATCCTACCGTGCCCATATTATAAATTTCATGAATGTTTTGGAACTTATAAATAAAGGTGAAGTGGAGCTTGGGATCCAAAATCTGCAATTCGTAGTATAATGTATAGTATCTGCCTCACTGACACAAGACCAAGAGTATAGGCGGCATATCTGTCATTGACATGAGTTCCTTTTCTTCTCTGCAGGAGATGCTACCAAGCAATATGATAGAGATATACTACCCACTATCATGGTCAGACCTGCCACCAGAGCTTGCTGGTCTGGTCCTTCGCCACCTCCCTTCCCACATGGGCCGTGTTTGCTTTGCTGCAGCATGCATCCATTGGCTTTTCATCAGAAAGTAGCATAGCCTGTCGCAACCTTTACCATGGCTTGCATTCCCTGATGGCACCTTCTTTGGCTTGCCTCACGCGAAAGGAATACAAGAATCCTTCAATCTCCCAAACAATGCTAGCTATCACATTTCCTGTGGTGACTGGCTTGTCTTTTAACGCGAAGGCACTTGCTTGTTGATGGACCCCTTCTCTAAGGTCACCTTAACACTTCCTGGCCTATCTTCTTTCTGTCCCATGGATGAGCCTGCTGTATTCATTAATGATCGTGTCATCGTAGAGGAAGAGCTGCCTGATGCAGTGTTTATGAAGGATATTGAGATATCACTATTCAAAGTAGCCATGTGATCCGAACTCTTTGTTGCGGCAATTGTTGACATTGGGCCTCTCCATATTGTTGTTTGGTGTCGGACAGGTTCTGCCTCATGGTTTGTAAGTGAACTTGGCATCAAAAGGTCTATAAGAGACATGATGATGTTCTACACAGGTAAGCTGCATGGCATCGACGAGTTTGAAGACCTTTTGGCTATCAAGGTGGGAGAGGACCATGATAGTGACAAGCTAAGGGTTTCTCAGATCGAGTGCCTACTAGAGGGTTCGTACCAGGCCATATTGTTCATCAAGGGTGGTGTTTCTAACATTGATGAATACCTGGT
Source organism: Avena insularis (assembly GCA_023614405.1). Classification (NCBI taxonomy): domain Eukaryota; kingdom Viridiplantae; phylum Streptophyta; class Magnoliopsida; order Poales; family Poaceae; genus Avena; species Avena insularis. Next base: position 253,822,729 of record CM042690.1, on the reverse strand, counting down.
TGAATCCCATGGTGCACTACTGCATGTTCGAAGACCATTTTTTGGTGGATTATTTGATGATGACACGAGATCTACGATGATTAAGCCACCAGGAGCTCACTTCGAGGTATCTTCGGCGGACTTCCAGCTGCAGAGGTGGGTGGAGGATATGGGTGTGGGGGTGGAACAAGCTCTGTTCTTGGGCAAAAGTTGCTCCCGATGTTTCAACATATCTTAGTACAAACTAAGGGGGGAATTATGTCTTTTTCCTGGACGATGGTACTTGTGACTGGTTCTGGGAGGATGTGCCAACTGCTAGGTCGTTGTGCCGGTTATGATATGAGGGACGAGGATGTCGACATGATCATTCAAGGATTTGAATATGATATTGCATGATTTTTCCTAGGTGATGATATGTATATTGTTTTGCGATATGTAATTTCCCTAGGTGACGAGGATGTGGTCTTCACGCCTTTTGACGACTTCATGCTTTTTTGATACTGTTGTAACCAGTGCAATAGAAGTGTTGTTTTGCTGATTGTCGTATTTGACATGAAGAATGGGAAGGTGATCTACGTACCACTGCTGTAGTCAGTACATTACATGTATTGCTCTGGTTGTATCGTTGTGTTATGGACATGCATGATTTTCATCAAATATTCTTAACCATGGATGATTGGTCACCCTAATATGCTGCAGGATGTCATTAAGATTTGGAATCTGTGTTATCTCGGGTTTTGCATGCTATCATTCTCTGGAGATGCTATATTAATACGTTTCTAGAAAGATAATGCTTGTATTCTATAACACTTTGTGTCCATTATAGCTAATTTGAAACCAACTCAACTTCTTTTTCTTTCTTTTGCTTTTTGAATATTTCTTTTGTACCATGCTGAGGTTTTCATGTATTCCAACCAAATGCATGGTTATTTGGTCGGTATCGGCGGCTACTCCTCAACAATCTCCTGTATAGACGAAAGCTGCCTTGTCGGACTACTTAATTTTTTGTATATATGTGTTGGTTTTGATCTACGGGATTGGCTTTCAAATAAGTTTTATCCAACTTTCACAAAAAATTTGTGGACTTTGAACTATATTATTAAACTTTGGAAAATTCAACATGACTTTTCAACAATTATTGATCAACTTTCAGAAGCTTGGGATGAACTTCCAAAAATTGGGAAAACATTCAACAAACTATAGAGATGAATCAACTTTCACAAGAATCTACTCTTTTTTTAGGTATGAAGTGTTCTAGTATCCATCATCAGTCAATCAATGTGTGAAGTGTCATTTGAAGTCTTGCTGTCCAAGCTATGGATATGTGCATATATTTACCTTGACAGATACTGTCATGAGAAAGCAATACTGCACACCTGCACTTAGCTGTGTGTGTGTGTGTGCGCATCTTTGTGCTGGTTTATCGATCAGCCATCTAGCTGCACATTAGACCAGCCTAGAACCCAAGGAGATGATCTGGTCCAGAGAAGCAGCAGTCCCGAAGGGCCAGGCCTTATCCTCTCCTGACCTTCTTACTCCCTCCATTGAGAGTCAACCGCCACGCGCTGGGCCTCCCGCCGCCCTCCCTGCCGGAATAGCCGGATGGGGTTGGGTTCGGGGAGGTGCCGGAGGTAGTAGTAGGTGTAGCTGGTCTTGGTTTTGGCGGATTTCTGCCGTGGCTTGGCGTCTTGCCGGGAGTTCGCGCGCGCATGGTCTCTGGGCCGAGATCTACTCATGGCTGGCGGCCCTGCCTCTCCTGGTGTTGCTCCGGCGGCCGGAGCTACTGGTGGAGGTCGGCGCCGACGACTCCTTGAATAAAAGGCTCGTGGAGCACCTTCTTCCAATAAGGACGGCAGAGGCTGCCATGTCTCACCCGGCTGGCCGTGGCGGCAGGGGGGTGAGGTGCGGCGACGTGATGCGGTGGCCTGCTCGTCTTCCCTCGGCCGGCCATGGCGGCGAGGAGGGGAAGAAGATGACGGTTGTTTCCTCTTGGCCCTCCTCTAGATGGCATTTGTGCTGGAGCTGATTGAAGTTGAGTTGTGCCATTTTGCAGCTATTCCTGGCCGACCGTGGTGGCGAGGAGGGAGGCTGCGATGCTGCTGATTCGGATTGCTTCGGTCTTCGCCGCCTTTTGTCTAAGAAGACGTGGTTCCGTTGCAGCTATCCTAGCGGCAGTGTAGGCTTGCCGCTGGAGTGGTCGTCCTCGCCGATTTTTGGGGCTCCGTGGGGGAGTTCCTCGTTGGCGATCTTTGGTCGTTGCTTGTCCAATAAGCCTATTTCTTGGGTTCATCGCTGCGGCATCTTCTACGTGTTCTTCTCCTCATCTTGGGCAGGCGCTCTTAGGAGATATCTCGGTTTCTTCACGCGGCGTCAACGAATCCTAGGTGCTCAATGTTGTTGCTACTCGGTGTGTATTCTGCTCCTAGGCGCAGTGGTTGCGCCTCGATGGGAAGGATCGCTAAGTTGCAGCAACGAAGGGCATCTTTCGAGTAGTGAAGCCAATATTTGCTGTAGTCCAAGATGGAGACAGTTTGCCAGCCAATTATCCCAGCCAAATCGAGCCCTTCAAGCTTGCCGGTGAAGTCCGGCGACCCTTCAACCTCCATAGTGAGGCCTAGCAGTTGCAGAGATGAGTTGGAAGAGGACCTGATTGCTTTATTCTATATTTTTGTAGGGTTCTCTCTGTAAAGCGTTTGGACCTGATTTTAGGGTTCTTCGCGAAAATATGTATCTCCATCATCTAGTTTTAATGAAGGCTTCCGACCCCTTTCTGGGGCTCTCTTGTTAAAAAAAGAACCCAAGGAGATGAAGTCACTATAGGCTTGTGCTTGTGTTTCTTGATAGATGGAGGATTTTTTTTCTGAAAAGGGGAGTATGACCCCGGCCTCTGCATCCTGGGATGCACACGGCCTTTATTAAAAACCGATAAGTATCATAGTATCATTACAAAACAAGAGTCAGATAAGGTTGGCACATGCATCAACCATCTGAAAAAGATAACAATCTCACAAGAGAGTAAAAGCAACAACTAGACATTTATCAATCTACTAGAATGACGCCACGAAGCCTGGCTGAAGAAATCCGAAGTAACCGCCACAAGACGGTTGCACCCAGAAACCATGGGTTGACGCTGATGCTCTGGAGAAGGAAAGCCCAGAGCTGAATCCAATACGCCGCCAAATGGATAACCTGCAAGAAGGAAGGAACTCCTGTTTTGTTAAAAATACAGTTATTTTGACACTTCCAAATAGACCAACAAATGGCCGAAATGCCAACCCGTATTCTGCCCTTATTCGCCTTATCTATTCTATTTAGCCAATTAACAAACATATTGGTGATATTGGTTGGAGGGGGTAGGTTATAAGTGTAAAAAATCATTCGCCAAATTATCTTTGCAAAAGGACAAGCTAAGAACAAATGATCAATTGTTTCTCCATCATCACAAAAGCAACATTTGGTACACCCATTCCAGTTTCTTTTGGCAAGGTTGTCTTTTGTTAGCAAAATTTTGCTACTTAAAAACCACATGAAAATTTTAATTTTTAAAGGTATCTTTATCTTCCACGGGTACCTTGTAGGAAACCGTGGATGATCATTCATGACATCTTCATACATAGACTTAACCGGAAAAAATCCCATTTTCAGTTAAGTTTCATGAAAACCTGTCTCTCTCATCTGACAAGGATATTTTCATCAACCTCTCGCATAAGTGCAGCCATGCAACCCATTTATCCCCTGTTAAATTTCTCCTAAAACCTATATTTAAAGGGTTTTGGGTCAAGACGTCGTGGACGAGTACGTGTTTTCTATGTACTATGTTGTAAATAGATGGATATTGTTGGGCAAGAGATACCTCCCCTAGCCATATATCTTCCCAGAATCGGATGTCTCTCCCATCACCTAATTTGAAAACGCCACGGGCAAAAAACTCATATTTTACTCCCATTAGTCCTTTCCAGAAAGGAGAACCAGTAGGCTTGGCTTCAACCTGTGCTAAAGTTTTATTAATCAGATATTTGTTGTGTAACAACTCTTTCCACACCCCTTCTTCTGTCAATAACTTATACAGCCATTTACAAAGTAAGCATTTGTTTTTCAGCTCTAGCACTTCAATACCCAAGCCCTCCTGATCTTTGCGTCGGCAAATAATGTTCCACCGAGTCAGTCAGTACTTCTTCTTATACTCATCGCTTTGACAAAAGAAACGAGAACGGTAGAAATCCAGTATTTTCCTCACCCCCTTAGGTATTGGAAGGAACGACAACATAAACATCGGCATACTTGATAGAACAGAATTAATTAGTACAAGTCTATCTCCATAAGATAGCAACTTTCCTTGCCAAGATCCTAATTTACCTTCACATCTATTTTCTACCGAGTTCCATTCGGAATTACGAAGTTTCCTATGGTGTATAGGTACCCCAAGGTACCTAAATGGTAAGGAAGCTAGTTCGCAGCCAAAAATCTCCCTATAAGTTTGTTCGTGTAACAGCCTTGCCGAAGCAAAATATCTCACTCTTATGGAAATTAATTTTTAGCCCCGATAGTTGTTCAAAAATACATAATATGAGCTTCATATTGACTGTCTTTTGAAAATCGTGTTCCATGAACAAGATTGTATCATCGGCATATTGCAAGATGGACACCCCCTTCAACAAGATGGGGTATTATTCCAGCAACCTGACCATTCTCTTTTGCTCTAGCAATTAAGATGGCGAGCATATCAACAATAACATTGAAAAGCATAGGTGATAGTGGATCTCCTTGTCTCAATCCTTTTCTAGTTTGGAAGTAATGGCCAATGTCATCATTGACTCTAATGGCTACACTTCCATCACGTACGAAGCTATTAATCCATTGACACCATCTAGGATCAAAACCTTTCATACGAAGAACTTGCTGAAGGAATAGCCACTTTACCTTGTCATAAGCCTTTTCAAAATCAATTTTGAAAAGAACTCCATCCATTTTCTTGCTGTGAATCTCATGGATGGTCTCATGCAAAACAACCACTCCTTCAGGAATATGCCTCCCAGGCATAAAAGCCGTTGGTGTGGGTCTTATGATTTTTTGTGCGATTGCAGTTATTCGGTTTGTTGCAACCTTAGTAAAGATCTTAAAACTTATATTTAATAATCAAATGGGTCTATATTGTTGTATTTGTATCGCGTTCTCTTTTTTGGGCAGCAAGGTTACTACACCAAAATTTAACTTAAACAGGGGGAAGGTTGTCTTGATGCAACTGTGCAAAAAGAGCCATCAAATCCTGTTTAATCACAACCCAAAACGTTTGATAGAATTCCGCAGGGAACCCATCAGGTCCAGGCGCTTTGTTATGCTCCATGGAGTCAATAGCCCCAAAAACATCTACTTCAGAAAACACACTAGTTAGAATTTCATTCTCATAACCCGAAACCTAAGGAATATCATGTATTATATCCTCAATAAGAGTGATTCCACTGGGAGTCGGCTCCCCGAATAAACGCTTATAGTATTCAGTGATAAAGACTTTCAAATTCTCCTGTCCTAAAATTGTTCCTTCCTCTTGATCTAGTTGGAATATTTTTTCTTCCTATGCTTTCCATTGGCTATAAGATGGAAGTATTTAGTATTATTCCCTCCTTCCTGCACATGTTTGACCTTAGCACGCTGAGCCCACTTGGACTCTTCATCATGCCTAAGTTTGTTAATTTGTTCATTTGCATCTCTCAGGTTCTTTCTTTCATTATCGGAGAGAGGAGATGTTTTGGCCTTTATATTCAGTTCATTAATGATGGATAATAGTCTCTCCTTCTCCTTCTTATACTTTCCACTTTGGTTTTTGGCCCACCCACGAAGAAATCTACATAAATGTTGTATCTTCCTCTGCCAACGATCAATAGGCGTATCACCATGTGTCACTGAAGCCCATTCAGTTGCCACAAGGTCATAGAAACCTTCTTGCCGTAACCATGAAATCTCGAATGAGAATCTCGGATTATTACCCAAGTGTGTCTGAACTCCTGAGTCAATCAGAAGTGGAGTATGATCCGAGCCTGCCCGAGTAAGTGCTCTCATCGTTACAAGTGGAAACTTCTGTTCCCAATCAATAGTTGATAAAACTCGATCAAGTTTTTCATATGTGGGTACGTCTCTACGATTATCCCAAGTAAACTGTCTACCGGAGAGAGCAATCTCTCGCAAGTCTAGACTCTCAATGATCGCATTGAACATAAAAGGCCATCTTGTATTAAAATTATTATTATTCTTTTTTTCCCTTTTACGTAGGATATTGAAATCTCCTCCAACAAGCATGTTTTTTTTTCGAAATGGGGATTCCCCGGCCTCTGCATCCTGGGATGCATACAACCCTTTTATTAAAGTACCAAAAAGTATTCAGAGAGTATTACAAATCACTTGACAGACATGGTTGATACATACACCAACCGTCTGACCAAACACAAGAGGATCTCACACGAGATAAAACCTAGAACAACTAGGCATCTGTCAGTTTGCTAGAAAGACGCCATCAAGCCTGACTGGAAAAATCTGAAGTAACCGTCATAAGACGGGTGCACCCAGAAACCATGGGTTGCCGCTGATGCTCCGGGAGAAGCAAAGCCCAGAGCTGAATCCAGTGTACCGCCATAAGAACAACCTGCAAAAAAGATGGAACTCCAGCATGGTTAAAAATAAAGTTATTCTGACATTTCCAAATTGACCAACATATGGCTGAAATGCCAATTCTGATTCTGTCCTTGTTTGTTTTATCTACCCCATTTAACCAGTTACCAAACATATTAGTAATATTAGTTGGAGGTGGTAAATTATAAGTACAAAAAATCAAACGCCAAATAACTTTAGCAAAAGGGCATGAAAGAAAGAGATGTTCTATTGTTTCGTCTTCGTCACAAAAGCATCATTTCCTTGATCCATTCCACAAACGCCTAGCAAGATTATCTTTTGTTAACAACACTCCTGTATTAAGAAACCACATGAAGATCTTTATTTTCAAGGGAATCTTTAACTTCCACAAATACCTCGAGGGAAAGCTCGGATGAATATTCATGAGGTTTTCATACATCGATTTCACCGTAAAAATCCCATTCTCCGTTAGTTTCCAATGGAAACTATCCTAATTATCTGTCAAACTTACATCCATCAACCTCTCGCATAAGTGCAGCCATGCATCCCATTTACATCCCGTTAAACTCTGTCTAAAAGTAATGTTTAGAGGGTTGTACGAGAGAACTAAGTTAACCAAAACATGTTTCCTATGAACAATGCTATATAGGGATGGATATTAGTTTGCAAGAGGTGACTCTTCCAACCAAGTATCCTCCCAGAATCTAGTTCCTTTCCCATCTCCTATCTTGAAAGTACCAGACGCAAAGAACTCATCTTTCACCTCCATTAGTCCTTTCCAGAATGGAGAATCAGTTGGTTTAACTTCAACTTGCGCTAAAGTTTTGTTTTTCAAGTATTTGTTGTAAAGAATCTCTTGCCATACCCCATCCTCATTCAATAACTTATAAAGCCATTTGCTTAGTAAGCATCTATTTTTTAACTCTAATACCTCAATCCCCAAACAGGTTGGTCTTTCGGGCGACAAATAATGTTCCATCTAGTAAGTCTATATTTTTTCTTATGTTCATCCTCTTGCCAAAAGAAGCGTGAGCGATAGAAATCTATCCTTTTCCTAACACCCTTTGGTATTAAAAAGAAAGATAACATAAACATAGGCAAGCTCGATAAAACCGAATTAATCAAAACAAGTCTATCACCATATGATAAAAGTTTTCCTTTCTAGCAACTTAGCTTTCCTTCACATATAGTTTCCACGGGGTTCTCTCAGAATTCTAGAGTTTCCTATGATGTAAAGGGATCCCAAGGTATCTAAAAGGCAAGGCGCCAGCCTCACAATGATACATTGCAAATTTATCTATAATTTTTGATGTTCCATGCTTGGTTTTATCTACTTTCTTGTGTTTTATCCACACTTTGGAGTACTTTTCATATGATTTCTTAGACTAACCTATTAACAAGAGCCACAGTGCCAGCTGGCTGTTTTTGGTTCCAGGAAGTCAGAAAATGAATATTCTCGGAATTGGACGAGACAAAAGCCAAAGTCACTATTTTACCGGAAGACGCTTGGAGCCAGAATACGAGATGGAGAAGGGCCAGAGGGCGGCCACACCACCTGGCCGCGCGGCCAGGCTTGACCCGTGCCAGGGGGTGGTGTGGCCAGCCCAGGCACCCCCTCGGCCTCTCCTTCCGCCTATAATATGCATCCGATACCAAAACCCTAAGTACCCGATCAAAAATTCCACGAAAGAGTCTGTAGCCGCCGTTGTCTCTGTCCCTTGATCGGGGGGATCTGAAGCTCTTCCCGGCACCCTGCCAGAGAGGGGAATTCACCCTGGAGGCCTTCTTCATCATCATGCAAGCCTCCGGTGTGATGCGTGAGTAGTTCATCTCTGGACTACGGGTCCATGTAGTAGCTAGATGGCTGGTTCTCCTCCTTTGTGGTTTCATGTCTAGATCTTGTGAGCTCCGTTCATGATCAAGATCATCTATTTGTAATTATGCATGTTGTGTTTGCGGGGATCCGATGGATATTGAGATGTTATTTCAGATTGACTATTGATTCTATCATGTCTTTGTTATTTGTGATCTTGCATGCTTTCCGTTGTTAGTAGCTATATTGGCCAAGTAGATGCTAGCAACTCCAAGAGTTAGTATTTATGCTCGATAGTGGGTCCATGCCTCCGTAACTGGGAAGTGACAGAAATCTCTAAGGTACTAGATGTGCTGTTGCTACTAGGGAGAAAACAACAATCCTTTGTTCATAAAACAATCGTATTGTTTACTTTACACGCAATTCATAATGCAATTATCCGTTGCTTGCAAGTTAATACTGGAGGGGGTTCGGATGATAACCTGAAGGTGGATTATTAGTCATAGATGCAGTTGCATGGCGGTCTATGTATAATATTGTAATGCCCAATCAAGTATCAAAGGATGCAAGATGATTAGTATATGCTTGTGTGCTTTCTTGATGTTTGTCAATTGCCCCGCTGTAATTTGTTCACCCAACATGTTATCTATCTTAAGGAGAGCCACCTCTAGTGAATTATGGACCCCGGTCCTTTCTTCTACATACAATCTACAAACTATTTACTGCTTTGTGTTTACTTTCTGTAAACTATTACTTCCTTTCATTCGATACTTTTAATCCTTTGTTTTTAGCAAAATCGGTGAGATTGACAACCTCATCGCAAGTTGGGGGCAAAGTTCTGTGGTTGTGTTGTGCAGGTCTCCACGTTCTTTAGCACCGTAGTAAATCACCGCCAACGTTCAGCTAGCTACACCTTTGGGGTGTTTCCTTGCTCCTACTGGATTGATAACCTTGGTTTCATACTGAGGGAAAACTTGTTGTTGTGCTCATCATACCTTCCTCTTGGGGTTCCCCAACGAGCTCGATATATTTTGGGCCATCAACAACTTTTTCTAGCGCCGTTGCCAGGGAGTCAAGGACATCTTCACAAGGGGAGTCCCTCATAACCAATCTCTTTACTTTGTTATTTTTGTTTTGCTTAGTTTACTTTTGCTTTGTTTGCTTGTTTCTTTATCAAAAACACAAAAAATGACTACTCTTGAAAACACTAAGTTGTGTGACTTCACTAGCACCAACAACAATGATTTCGTGAGCACACCTATTGCTCCACATGTTCCTGAAGCTACTTTCTTTGAGATAAAACCTGCTTTACTCAATCTTGTTATGAGAGAACAATTTTCTGGTATTGGTAATGAAAATGCTATTGCCCATCTAAATAACTTTGTTGAACTTTGTGAGGTGCAAAAGCATAGGGATATAGATGGTGATATTATTAAGCTGAAATTATTTCCTTTCTATTTGAGAGGAAAAGCTAAAGAATGGTTGAATTCCTTAACTAGGAATAGTATTGATTCTTGGACTAAATGCAAAGATGCTTTCATTGGAAAATACTATCCTCCTGCTAAGATTATATCTATGAGAAGTGAAATAATGAAGTTTAAACAATCTGATAATGAACATGTTACTCAAGCTTGGGAAAGAATGAAATCTTTGGTAAAGAATTGTCCCACTCATGGACTGACTGCTTGGATGATCATCCAAACTTTTTATGCAGGATTGAACCATTCTTCAAGGAACCTATTGGATTCTGCTGCTGGAGGTACCTTTATGACCATTACTTTGGGTGCTGCAACAAAGCTTCTGGATAATATGATGGTTAACTACTCTGAATGGCATACTGAAAGAGCTCCACAAGGTAAGAAGGCAAATTCTGTTGAAGAAAATTCCTCCTTGAGTGATAAGATTGATGTTATTATGTCTATGCTTGTTAATGGGAAAGCCCATATTGATCCAAATAATGTTCCCTTAGCCTCTTTGGTTGCTCAAGAAGAGCAAGTTGATGTGAACTTCATAAGAAATAACAATTTTAGCAACAATGCCTACAGGAATAATTTTGGTAACAACAATTATAAGCCATATCCTCCCAACAATGGTAATGCTTACGGAAATTCCTACAACAATAATAAGAGTGCTCCCTCTAAACTTGAAGTTATGCTTAAAGACTTTATTAGTAAACAAACTGCTTTCAATAAAACTATTGAGGAAAAACTCTCTAATGCTGAAAGAAATATAGCAGCTTTGGCTGAAGCTCAATCTTTTTTGAATAAAATGGCTGCTAAACCTGAAATTAATGATAATCCCTTTGCAGCTACTAATGCCATACAAGTAAGAATTGATGAAAATGTTAGACTATTAGCTGAATTACATGCTAAGTGGGAAAGAGAAGATGAAATTGCTAGAAACATTAGTGTTTCTACTATCACCACCACTAGTGTTGAGACTAGTAATAGTTCTACTACTTTAGATGATAAATTTGATTTTGATCTTGATGGTTGCAATATCTCTGAAGTTATTAAGTTCCTACAAAAGCTTGCTAAAAGTCCTAATGCTAGTGCTATGAACATGGCCTTTACAAAACACATTACTGATGCTCTCATAAAGATTAAAGAAGAAAAGATGAAACATAAAGCTTCTATTCCTATAAAACAAGAAGATAGTTGGGAACCCATCATTAATATGAAAGTGAATGATTTTGATTTCAAAGCTTTATGTGATCTTGATAGTAGTGTTTCTAGTATGCCTAGAAGGATTTATGATATGCTTGATTTCCCTCCACTTGAAGATTGTTATTTGAATGTCCCACTTGATGATAATGCTAAAAATAAACTAATGGGGAGTATTAATGATGTTCTTATTATGGTTAACAATGCCTATGTCCCCATTGATTTCTATGTTTTGGATGTTGAATGCAATGCTTCTTGTCCTATTACTTTGGGAAGACCTTTTCTTAGAACTGTTGGTGCCATTATTGATATGAAAGAAGGCACCATTAAATATAAACTCCCACTCAAGAAAGGTATAGAACACTTACCTAAGAAGAGAGAGAGAAGATTTCTTTAGCCTCTCCTATGAAAACAGAATTTGCTCGCAATGCTTCTTCATTTGAAAACACTTGATTCTTTTTTGCTTCTTATGCCTAACTTAAAGGCGTTAAAGAAAAGTACTTATTGGGAGATAACCCAAAAGTTTTAGATGAGTCTTGGAAGTTATTACTTCAGTAATAACCGCTCCTTATCCTTTTTATTTGCTTTTTGTGCCAAGAGTAACCTCTAATGAGAGAGAAGTAATGATTGGGAAAGTTGCTGTCCCGAAACAGATTTCTGTGCTTCACCGTAAAAATTCGTGTAAAATATCTGTAAGTCCTTTTGAGGCGTGCATTTTTGTGCGTCTGCCCCAGGTTGTTATCTAACTTTTTTTAGTTCAACACTTTTTTATTTCAGCAACAGAAGGTCTTCGAAAAAATTCGTCTTTACCTGCTGGTCTGTTTTGACAGATTTCTGCCATTTTCTGCATTTGCTTCTTGTTGGTTCCTTTTTGAGTTCTTTTGGGGAATTGATCTTTTTGAGGGAAGTACTACAGTAGCTAGTGTTCTAATAGAAGTTTATTGGTGTTAGAACTGAACCTAAGGACTTATTGTCTTGAATGCACTAATGTTGCTAATAAAGATTGTGTGAAGTTTTGTATGAAGGAAAAATTTCAGGTATATGGAAGGAATGAGTAATGAGATGAAAGATGGACTAAAGCTCAAGTTTGGGGATGCCACGCCTGTGACCCCAAGAAATATCCAAGAAGTACAAGGGTCAAAGCTTGGGGATGCCCAAGACATCCCCCTCTTCATCAATAAAAATCCCAGGTTTCTTTCAAACGCTTCATTTTTATTGTTTCATGCACAGTTGTGTTGTTCTTGGAGCATCTTCTTTTTCGTTTTTGTTTTGGTTTTTCGTTTGCTTTGTTTGCTTAGTTTGTTGAATAAATTGGTTGGACCCCCTCTTTCATACATTGGTTTTCAAATAGTTTGGTTTGGTTTGGAAAAGAGTAGGAAAGTTCATGCTTAAGTGGTAAAGAGAGCTCGTTTTTGACTGTGGCCTATGCTTTGTCATGCCATGCTTGATATTGTTTTGGCTTTATGCTTAGTATTCTTTGATGTAGCATGACTTATTATAAACAATTGAGATTGCTTAATGTGCCTTGGATGAATCATGTGTTGTTTAAGCATAGTATAGTGATATTCTCCTTTGATGCTTTATTTGGGTTGACTTGGCGCATGCTCACACCATGTTATGACTATCCCAAGTCACCATAACCTTGATGATCCTTTAGTTTTCAACTTGTAGTATCACTTTATGCTTTGATCAATGATGTTTTGTCGCTCTGCATGATTATGACCATTATTGCTCTCTTAGTTTGTCGCTCCCAGTCTTTTGCTAGCCTCCACAACCAAGTATGAGTTCCACTCATGCATCCAACTCCTTAAACCAAGTTATTACAAAGAGTCCACCATACCTACCTACTAGCTTATGCTATTTGAAGTATATTCATGTTTTTGTTTACCTTCCAAATTAAACTTGTTATGTGAAAATTAGTGATTAAAGCTCTCACGAACTTGATGGCACACTTTACTTTTCTTGCATTTAATAAACTTGAACCATTGGGTCCTTCTTTGTTGCATATATGCTTGCGCTTTATAAGTTGAAATTAGCAGAACCATGTATCATGGGGAATGCTTTCAACATTGCACTTGTACTTTGTACCCCGTTGATATCATGTTCTTTTGCTTATGGATCCCGGCGGTGTGAAATAAAAGTGGAACTTGTAAGATCATGGAGTTCGTATGTGTGTTATAGAAACGTCTGGGCCGCTAGCCTAAGCCATGCCTAATCATGGTGGAAAGTTGCAGCATCACCATAATGAGCACTCTATGAAGCATCCTCAATAAAAACCTATGCAAATAGCAAATAAAAAGATCGCTGAGATGCTAATTGTCTGCTTGCCTTGTCATTTTGATTATGGGATAGCTCCTGTATCATGTGCAAGGGGTACCCCGTTGGCGGTTCTTTATGATACATATGTACTTACAATGACAAGAGCTTATTCATGACTAAAGTTGAGTAGCATGAGGTTCGGTCTTCGTAAGTAAGGGGCATGAGATTTCGGTTTATAACTTGTCAAGCATATTCTCTTAGTTGTGTCACTTTAACCTTAATCACCTTAAAGATGCTAATGATAGGGGCAATGAGAGCTGAAAGCTAACAAGTACCATAATTTTTGGAAGCTCTTTATGAGACTTGAATCCCTACTTCCTTCTATGAAGGCCTTTCTTCCACCATTATATTGAGTCTTCACCTTCTATCTTTATGCACCTACTTTGAGAGCATAGTGGCCATTCTTAGTTCTATGTGCATTGTCCCAAGACTAGTTGATTGATGCATAACTTGATATTGCTTGTTTTAAACTATTTGTATCTAGTCACTCTTATAAACTTTGAAGGTGTCCTATGCATTTATATTTGCTACTCTATGAGGGACAAGCTGAATACTATTATGCTATGTTTTCTTTATGTGAAACAAACAAACGTCTTGCAAAACATTGTTATTCATGAACCTTTTGTTTGTGCCTTTTCATGTTGCATCATAGTTTCTTTGTCTTATTGCTAGAACTTTGTCTTTCATGTTATTATTGAAGTACTATGATCCTAGCTTTGAATGTTTTACAAATACTTTGATCAAGTTTATGATGGTGCATATCACCTCAAAAATTATTCTTTCTTTTTATCACTTACCTACTCGAGGATGAGCAGGAGTTAAGCTTGGGGATGTTGATACATTGCAAATGTATCTATAATTTTTGATGTTCCATGCTTGGTTTTATCTACTTTCTTGTGTTTTGTCCACACTTTGGAGTACTTTTCATATGATTTCTTGGACTAACCTATTAACAAGAGCCACAGTGCCAGCTGCCTATTTTCTGCTGTTTTTGGTTCCACGAAGTCCGAAAATGAATATTCTCGGAATTGGACGGGAAAAAAAGCCAAAGTCACTATTTTACCGGAAGACACTTGGAGCCAGAATACGAGACAGAGAAGGGCCAGAGGGCGGCCACACCACCTAGCCACGCGGCCAGGCTTGGCCCACGCCAGGGGGTGGTGTGGCCAGCCCAGGCACCCCCTCGGCCTCTCCTTCCGCCTATAATATGCATCCGATACCAAAACCCTAAGTACCCGATCAAAAATTCCACGAAAGAGTCTGTAGCCGCCGTTGTCTCTGTCCCTTGATCGGGGGGATCTGAAGCTCTTCCCGGCACCCTGCCAGAGAGGGGAATTCACCCTGGAGGCCTTCTTCATCATCATGCAAGCCTCCGGTGTGATGCGTGAGTAGTTCATCTCTGGACTACGGGTCCATGTAGTAGCTAGATGGCTGGTTCTCCTCCTTTGTGGTTTCATGTCTAGATCTTGTGAGCTCCGTTCATGATCAAGATCATCTATTTGTAATTCTGCATGTTGTGTTTGCGGGGATCCGATGGATATTGAGATGCTATTTCAGATTGATTATTTATTCTATCATGTCTTTGTTATTTGTGATCTTACATGCTTTCCGTTGTTAGTAGCTATCTTGGCCAAGTAGATGCTAGCAACTCCAAGAGTTAGTATTTATGCTCGATAGTGGGTCCATGCCTCTGGTAATCTGGGGAAGTGACAGAAATCTCTACGGTACTAGATGTGTTGTTGCTACTAGGGAGAAAACAACAATCATTTGTTCATAAAACAATCGTATTGTTTACTTTATACGCAATTCGTAATGCAATTATCTGTTGCTTGCAAGTTAATACTGGAGGGGGTTCGGATGATAACCTGAAGGTGGATTATTAGTCATAGATGCAGTTGCATGGCGGTCTATGTATAATGTTGTAATGCCCAATCAAGTATCAAAGGATGCAAGATGATTAGTATATGCTTGTATGTTTTCTTGATGTTTGTCAATTGCCCCGCTGTAATTTGTTCACCCAGCATGTTATCTATCTTAAGGAGAGCCACCTCTAGTGAATTATGGACCCCGGTCCTTTCTTTTACATACAATCTACAAACTGTTTACTGCTTTGTGTTTACTTTCTATAAACTATTACTTCCTTTTATTCGATACTTTTAATCCTTTGTTTTTAGCAAAACCGGTGAGATTGACAACCTCATCGCAAGTTGGGGGCAAAGTTCTATGGTTGTGTTGTGCAGGTCTCCACGTTGCTGCTGGCACCGGTAGTGCGTTCTGCCAACATTCAGCTAGCTACACCTTTGGGGTGTTTCCTTGCTCCTACTGGATTGATAACCTTGGTTTCATACTGAGGGAAAACTTGCTGTTGTGCTCATCATACCTTCCTCTTGGGGTTCCCCAACGAGCTCGATATATTTTGGGCCATCACACACCCGAAGATTTCCTTATAGGTATCTTGTTGTTCCACAGCTTTGCCAAAACAAAAGAACTCGCTTTTATGAAAATTGATTTTTAAACCAGAGAGTTGTTCGAAAATACATAAAATCAGTTTCATGTTTACCGTTTTTTGAAAATCGTGTTCCATGAATATGATAGTGTCATCCGTATATTGGAGCACGGATACCCCCCCCCCCCTCGACAAGATGGGGGATCAAGCCTACGACATGACCATTCTCTTTTGCTCTAGCAATAAGAATAGCAAGCAAATCGGCCACAATACTAAACAACAAAGGAGATAACGGGTGTCCTTGTCGAAGCCCTTTTTTAGTTTGAAAGTAATGGCCAATATCATCATTAACCCTTATTGCTACACTCCCATAGCGAACAAAATTATCAATCCACTTACACCATGATGGATGGAAACCTTTCATATGAAAAACTTGTTGCATGAAAGGCCACTTAACATTGTCATATGCTTTTTCAAAATCAATTTTGAATAAAACTCCATCTAACTTCTTCTTATGAAGCTCATGAATTGTCTCATGCAAAACCACTACCCCCTCCAGAATATGCCTTCCAGGCATGAATGTTGTCTGAGTAGGTCTAATAATTTTGTGAGCAATCACAGATATTCTATTTGAATGCTCTCAACCTTGGATTTTAACCAACAAGCATGGGTAGTGATTCATGTTCGCAAACACGAACCAACTCAGCAAGAAACTCATGTTTCAGATTATCCTGGACCGCTCCATATACAGGGACCAAAATCCAGCGGAACCCATCGAACCGATTCCTTAGATGTATCTTAACACAAAAATCGCCCGAGTCGACCATGTCAACTTGAAGCGTTTCAGTATTAACCCCAACCAAAATGCCCCCTGAGAGATGGAGGATTTATTACAGGTGCCATTTGTTGTTTGGGAATTTCTTTCACTTGGGTGGTTTATCTTTTCAGAAAAATACCGAACATTTGCTTCATTTAAAATCAATTGTTTTCCTGTCTCCTGATGGTGGATCGGTGTCATCATTTTTTAGCTTAGTTCACAAGTTTTTGCTAAAACAGAGGGGTTTCTTTCACTGGCTGTTATGAAAGTGCAACCGCTGCTGTTGTGTTCGATTATTTCTTTCATAAATGGAACACACGCTATGCCTAACCATGGACGGCCTCTGCCCGGACACCATGTGCCTCCATTGACGTTTCAATCTCTTGACTGTTCAAAGAGCATAGAAGCCATAATGAGAAGACTTGGGCTTGTGACCTTCTGTGACTGACACGCTGAATGATTCTTGTCTTTGAGGACATAGCGATGCTCCCAAGCAGAACGCCAGTAGAGCGCAGAAGACCTTTGGAGAGTTCACAACACATTCTTTGACCTGGTATTTGTCTCATGGAGCACCAGATGATCTGGCAAAGAGATAAATGCATTGGATCCACATACAAGGTACTCCTGATGCCTCACGTGCCTATGCATATATCTAGCCGGTACAAATATGAAAAGGAGGCATTTGTCTTCTCTAAGTTTTTTTGTTTGCTTCTCTTAGTGCAGGTGATAACTCCACGACACAACTCCTCTTATAGGCGCTCCTTCTGCACACTGCATGTCCTTAATCATTCGTGGAGTACTAGTCAACAACTGCTGAGATTTGAATTTATCCATGCACAATCAAACAGTCTTGGTAAATTTTAAAGGCCATGTGCAGCGTGATGGGGATGCAACAGTGGGACAAAGTGTGATGAGTGGGATGTGTGCATCACTCAGATGCACAGGCCGGAGCATTATTCTCCATTTCGAAAAAAAAAACACTACAAGGACTGTCCTCATTCAGAGTGCTCCTATGAGCCATGGATGTGCATACATGTTTCAACATCCAGTCGAATCTTGCAGGTATCACCGATTCACTGGTATTTTTTTGAAAAGAAGAAATACATGGCCTCTGCATCAATTAGTGCATATAGGGATTATTTATTATTAAAATTTGTCTGCAAAGTATTATAACTTATGGGTCACATAAGGTCGCTACATATATCAACCATTTTAAAATAATTATAGCATAAAGCACCTTTGCATCAACATAATACTCGGTTATCCAACCGGCAGCTGCATTGGTTGTCTAAATTCCGTGCAACCATTTTTCAAAAGGTTGCACCAAGAATCCATGGCCCGTTTGTGCTCCGCTAACTTGAGAAAGGATCACATATGGATCCAGTTCGTAGCCAATAGGATAACCTGAGAAAAGAGGGACCTCTTCCTTGGAAGGCCGGCAGGGGTGTATAACTTTACCCACACGTACCAACCGACTTTTAATGCAAGCTATTAGCCCTCTTCCTTGGAAGGCCAGCAGAGGGTGGTTGGACACGACCTTTACCTTGCGTTCGCCGAGACAGTTACACTATCGCGCAGCAAAAATAGATCAAACGAAGAACAAGAACACAGATTTTTACGTGGAAACCCTTACGGGAAAAAACCACGAAAGACGGCGTATCACTATAATTGGAAGGAGTATTACAATACACGAGAGGATAAACCCTCTACGTGCTATCAATATGGTGAAACTCTCTCAATCTAATCTATGACTACCTGACACTATATAAAGGGGCAAACAACTCTCTTTTTTGGCGGACACGAAATAGAGTTGTAGATGTGCTACGTCTAGCACGGTTGGCACGCCGTAGTCCGTTAGGACTCCTTCTGTAGTATAACAGGTACATAGGATTCGGGTCATATTCAACAATCTCCACCTTGAGCCGAAATCCCTTATAAAAGTCATAGATAGTATTCAACTCCTCAATTAAAGTCATCATCACAAGTAAACCTTGTGGTTTGAAACGTCCATAGGACTAATAAACTTCTCACGAAGTCACATTGAGCAAATCAAATGGTAGGTCGTCCAAAGAAAACATAGCTGTCAACAAAGCAGACATACGAACTTGGGTCTTCTATAATACCCAATAAAAGTCTGAGTCTATGTCACTGATCTCCAAAAGCTGAAATTGCTCAATCATCAAATGACATAAGTCATCATATCTCCTGTGGTGCCTCGAGTGAGCGCAAAGCTCATAGTGCAACATCTTGGTGCACATAACATTGTGAAGAACTCATCTCATGGAATCTGAACGTGCTACAAAAAGCACAAACCTCGGCAAACAATACTCATGCAAAAGCATCTGGTACGGAGTGCATCACGTACGCCAAAAACTGCCGCTTGTAATGGTTAATGAAAATCCATGATATGGTTAAGAACTGTCCATGTAGAACAAAGGTCGAATGTAGGAAACTTCTCAACATGCAACGGAGCTTAAACACTGCAATAGCCCTTTCTTGAAAGAGCAAAGACAACTAAACAATGTTGTAGTATCTAGCAGAAAATAAATCTTCTCTTGCACCTCAAACTGATCCTCATCACGAACTTGAATAACAAAGACAAAAACCTTCACATGCATAATAGCAAAACTCTGGAGAATAAAAAGTATATGCTAGCTACCAACAGGCTTAACAATCACCTCCTCCATATTTTTTATTTATTTCTAAATTGTGTTCTTCATATGATTGCAGCAATATAACATCTTGAATTTGCATCCATAATATCTCCTATATAAAATTGTATTGAATATGAACAATCATAAAACTTATTTGAACTTCCAGCCTTCAAATAAGATAAAACCCAAGAACGAACGAGTCGTCATATTACGCCGCAAGTAGAACCGCCATAATGTTGAGCCCAAACTGTAGTACAACTTGAATCTACTTCAACAAATTTCACCTTGAACAACAAAACGATGATCATCTCAGCGGCAAATCATCGAACATAGGTGGCGCGGGTAGAACCGATATTTAGATCGGGATAGAGCGTGGGTCAATGCTCGAGCTGAAAAATAGACTGTTCACTTTTGTCCGTGCTGACAGTAACACCAGTATATATTACACCTGTGCTAGAATAATCCGCATCTTGACTTGACAAAACAAGCCAAACAAAAAACGACTCTTAATAGAATCTATAAACTGCAGACTAAATGAAAATAGCACAAAAACTTTCATGGTATCTTTAAAGTGCACGTAGCAATTGGAGATGAAAGGACGGATCTGAACTTGTACGATCGAACTTGATTCACTTCAAGTAGGCAGCAGATTGGTTTTCACCTAGGCACTTGGCCCTAGCCGGGCTGATCACCTCATGTCCGTCTGATCGCGTGAGAAAGCAAAGATCAACGTTGTGGACTTGATCAGCAGAGCTTCACATGAATAGAGCATCAATCAGGTAGTGGACGCCCTGCCTCGGGACTTGATCCTAACCTGATCGTTTTAGTGCTTCTCTGAACATGTTGCTTCAGATCGATCGGAGCTGGGTACGTACCGCCGAATAAATAACCCGGTGAATTAGGGGCAGCAAATCGAGTCGGTCTCGCCAGGAAAATTGATCGATCAGCCGCCGCAAAAAACTCCGCCGGATGCAACGCAGCGGAACACAACCATCCAGCGAATCGTCAAAGCCGGCGCACGTGACGCCCCTCCAAAAACTGTGTCGATCTTAGATCTAGTCTCAGATCAACTGATGCCGCGATTTGATCGAGTCGACGCTGCGCGATAGCTGTCCGGCAGCGCAGCGGAAAGTCTCCCGGACAACGGATCTTGAAACCTGGAGCTCTGATACCATTTGTTATACTATCGCGCAGCAAAAATAGATCAAACGAAGAATAAAAAAACAGATTTTTACGTGAAAACCCTTACAAAAAAAAACCACGGAACGCACGACGGCGTATCACTATAATTGGGAGGAGTATTACAATACACGAGAGGACAAACCCTCTACGTGCTATCAATATGGTGAAACTCTCTCAATCTAATCTATGACTACCTGACACTATATAAAGGGGCAAACAACTCTCTTTCTCGGCGAACACGAAATAGAGTTATAGATATGCTACGTCTAGCACGGTTGGCACGCCGTAGTCCGTCAGGACTCCTCTGTAATACATAGGATTCGGATCATATTCAACAGAGACCATGAGTCACGCCCTAAGGATGGTTCCGCCGTAACGGGTTAAATCCCAAAGCCGGTCCCTAGAGATGTGAGGCGAGGTTGGTTTACCAGGGGCTCCATCGACCCCAAGCAACCCCGTCCACGCTTACCTACCTGTTATGATGCACGTTCACCCGCCAAATCTTTTAAAACGTTTTCTATGCATATGTCTACTGGAACGCCAAACTATGTGACTCATGGAATCTACTAGGCAAGTTAGTTACTCGTGAGGTTTTCCAGGCCCCGTGTGGCTGTATGCTCATCTCGGTTCCAAAGGCAAGAACTCGGTTCCTAGTATTAGCGAGCATGGGACTAGAAAAATCACATCCCACCGTGGCCTCCCATACAAGCCTTAGCGTGTTTAACCTTTACCACTGACCTTACCTCATCAGTATACCTTGTTCTCCTGTCATACTAGATTCTTTGCATTTGGTACATCTTCTGGATGAACCAACACTGACGGCTAAGCATGGCTAAGCAAGACACAGATATAATCTCTAGCAATGCATACAAGCCAAACCTAGTTATGCTAGGAGCAGTGGATCAGGAAATATAAGCTCAAAGGGAGTAATGCAACAAATATGATACTCTATCTATCGATAAAAGACCACAGTGGAATCGTATGCATTATGGCAAGAATGAAATACTTTCGAAATCATAGGATTGTATAATGGTGGGGCTATGCTTGCCTTTGCCTGTTGATACCTAGATATAGATCTTCAGAAGCCTTGTACTTGAATTGATTATAGCTGATCAAGTATTGTTCTTCAAGCTTCGATGGTGTTGATCTCGGTCTTCGGTCTCAGAGTCGGTATTGTGTTCTACCGGGAAGAAGCAAACACCGAAAAGAAATGGAGAACAACAATCAACACATGTCATCGATGCAATTCTCAAGCAAGAATGATGATATAACAAGTTAAATAGATCTTAAATGAAACCCTAGGGCATGCTTGATCATTTTAAACAGGGTCCGAAGGGTACAAACCCTAGGACAGGGGAACCCCGGAACACCTGTGAGGGGTTGATTTAGTTCTCTAATTAAATTAGTCATTTAAGTTGCTTAACAATGCATGATTATAGTTTAAACAGATAGATCTCAATTTTCTGGACATTTTGATATATTATACATATTTTTCTAAATTACAAAATAAAAGATATTGAATTTACAAGAATTAAACAATTTTCTGAATTTATTAAACCAATATAAAACATTTATTGCGTCAGCATGACACAAGGCTGACGTCAGCGCGAGCATCTATTCTTTTTTCACCCGAACCTGAGATAGCCAGAGTCACTGACCGCTGGGCCTGGGCCACGTCGTCGGCCATGCTAGAAAAGGTTGCACAGCGGCCACGTCAGCAACGGCGACCACCACGAGGTGGTCACCGGCGACGGCGGAGGAGGTCAAGCGGGGTTGCGGGACTGGTCAGGCTCGAACCAGTGGAGCAATGCGAGCAGGATAGAGGCGGCTCCGCCCGGATTTGGTCACCGGAGCAAGCTCCCCGGCGACGAGCGGCAGCTGCAGGTGCACGACGGCAAGCGCCAGAGAGGGGTAGGAAGATCAAGGAGAGGTCCTTGAGGATTGGAGGATCACCCTGAAGCTGGAGGGACCGACGACAAGGCATGAGGTGGACCGGAGCGACGTCAATGGTGACGGTGGAGCTCGGACAGAGGCGGGGAGGACGTCGACGTTGCGCTTGATTACGGTCGACCGGGAACGATTCCTTCAAGGAAGGGTGATGTCTACGCACTTCTATTCTTGTAGACAGTTGTTGGGCCTCCAAGTGCAGAGGTTTGTAGAACAGCAGCAAGTTTTCCGTTAAGTGGATTACCCAAGGTTTATCGAACTCAGGGAGGAAGTGGTCAAAGGTATCCCCTCTCAAGCAACCCTGCAATCAAGATACAAGAAGTCTCTTGTGTCCCCAACACACCAAATACACTTGTCAGGTGTATATGTGTACTAGTTCGGCGAAGAGATAGTAAAATACAAGTGGTATGGATATAAGACAATTGTGACAGAATATAGCTTGATGGCGTGGAAGAGACTAAAGACAAACTGAAATAAAGATGGAAATAAGCAAACATGTAACAGATCTAGTTGCAAACGGTGTTTCAATACTTAGAAACAAGGCCTAGGTATCATACTTTCGCTAGTGAACACTCTTATATAAACATCTTCTCTTTATGATACTACTCTTAACTACTCTCTGGTTGGACACTCTAATCCATGGTAGGGCTATAACAGCACACCTCAAAGTCCACTTTCCCCATCAAGATAACCCCACACTGTCACCTTGAGCTCTAGATGGTTCCAACAAACACCACAATTTCATACAAAAATCCAACTCCAAATATAACTCATAACAAGTAATTGTAATCTCTAGCCTAAGTGCCACCATGGTGTGCACGCTGTCACTTTCACACACATGGGGAGAGCAGAGATCTATTAAAGCACTTGAGTAGCAAGGTATATCTACTTGATTACAAAGCTCATGATCACACTATGATCATACATAGAGAGAGAGATAAACACATAGCTACCGGTAGAACCCTTATCCTCGAGGAAGAACAACTCCCTCCTCATCATGGGAATCAACAATGGCGATGGAGATGGTGGTGGAGTCGAAGGAGATGGCTCCAGGGGCTCTTCCCCGTCCTGGCAGGGTGCCGGAACAGAGACTTTCGGTCCCCCGAATCTCCCCTTCGGTGGCGGTGGCGCTACGGAACTTTTCGTGGCTGGAGGCTATTCGACTTAGGGTTTTTGCATCGGGAGGCATCTTATAGGCAAAGAGGCAAGGTCGGTGGAGGCCGGAGGGGCCCACACCACCTGGTGGCGCGGCCAGGGGGACCCGTGCCACCCTATGGTGTGGCTGGCCCCTGGCCCCTCTCTGTCTCGTCTTCTGGCTCCATGTTCCCCTCGGTGAAATATTGACTTTGGCTTTTGTCCCGTCCAATTCCGAGAATATTCATTTTCTGACTTTCCTAGAACCAAAAATAGCAGAAAACAGGCAGCTGGCACTGTGGCATCTTGTTAATAGGTTAGTCCAAGAAAGTGTATGAAATGTACTCCAAAGTGTGGACAAAACATAAGAAAGTAGATAAAAACCAAGAATGGAACATCAAAAATTATAGATACGTTAGCAACGTATCAACATCCCCAAGCTTAACTCCTGCTCGTCCTCGAGTAGGTAAGTGATAAAAAGAAAGAATTTTTTTTGAGGTGATATGCACCATCATAAACTTGATCAAAGTATTTGTAAAACATTGATAGCTGGGATCATAGTACTTCAACATAGCATGAAAGAAAAAGTTCTAACAGTTAAGACATAGCAACTATGTTGCAACATGAAAAGGCACAAACAAAAGATTCATGAATAACAATGCTTTGCAAGACATTTGTTTGTTTCACATAAAGAAAACATAGCATAGTGGCATTCAGCTTGTCCCTCATAGAGTAGAAAACATAGATGCATAGGACACCTTCAAAGTTTATAAGGGTGACTAGATACAAATAGTTTAAGAACAAGCAATATCAAGTTATGCATCAATCAACAAGTCTTGGGACAATGCACATAGAACTAAGAATGACCACTATGCTCTCTCATAGAAGGAAGTAGGGATTCAAGTTTCATAAAGAGCTTCCAAAAATTATGGTACTTGTTAGCTTTCAGCTCTCATTGCCCCTATCATAAGCATCTTGAAGTGATTAAGGTTAAAGTGAGCAAACTATGGAGTATATGCTTGACGAAGTATAAGTTGGAAATCTCATGTCCCTTGAATACGAGGGTCGCTCCTCATGCTACTCAAGTTTAGTCACCGGTAAGTTCTTGTTATCGTAAGTACATGTGTATCATAGAGAACCGCCAACGGGGTACCCCTTGCCCGATGATACGGAAGAATTTCCATATCAAAATGACAAGGCAAGCAGACAATAAGCATCTCAACAATCTTCTTATTTACCATGGGAAAATGGTGCTTTTTCTCTCTTTCCTCTTTTCTCATATCTCTTTTTTTCTTTTCTTTTTCTCTTTTTTCTACATATCTGACTCTTTTTTTATAAGAAGAATGCTTCATAGACAGCTCATTATGGTTACACTGCAGGTTTCCACCATGACGACATGGATTAGACCGACGGCCCAGGCATTTCTCTAACACACATACATAACTCCATGGACTTACAAGGTCCCCTTTCATTTCACACCGACGACATCCATAGACAAAAGATCATGATATCAACTAGGTACAAAGTACAAGTGTAATGTTGAAAGCGTTCCCCATGACAACATGGTTCTGCTAATCCCCAACATATAAGTGCAAGCATATACCACATAGATGACACAATGGTTCAAGTTTATTAAGGGCAAGAAAAGTAAAGTGTGCCATCAAGTTCGTGAGAGCTTTAATCACTAGTTTTCTCATAACAAGTTTAATTCGGTAGGTGGATAAAAACATGAATTTACTTGGAATAGCAAATGCTAATAGGTAGGTATGGTGGACTCTTTGGAATAACTTGGTTTTATTTGGAGTTGGATGCATGAGTGGAACTCACACTTGGTTATGTAGGCTAGCAAAAGACTAGGAGCGACCAACTAAGAGAGCAATAATGGCCATAATCATGCAAAGCGACAAAACATCATTAATTAAAGCATAAAGTGATATTACAAGTCGAAAACTAAATGATCATAGAGGCTATGGTGACTTGGGATAGTCTTAACATGGTGTGAGCATGCACCAAGTCAACCCAAATAAAGCATTAAAGGAGAATACCACAATACTATGCTTTAATATGCTAAAACAACGCATGATTCTTCCAAGGCACATTAAGCAATCTTAATTGTTTATAACATGTCATGCTACAACAAATATCACTAAGCATAAAGCCAAAACAATATCAAGCATGGCATGACAAAGCATAAGCCACAGTAAAAAACAAGCTCTCTTTACCACTTAAGCATAAACTTTTCCTACACTTTTCCAATCCAAACCAATCTTATTCGAAAACTAATGCATGGATGAGGGGGTCCAAACAATTTATTCAAGCAAACTAAGCAAACCAAGCAAACGAAAACTAAAAACAAAAACGAAGACGCTCCAAGAACAACACAACTGTGCATGAAACAATAAAAATGAAGTGTTTGGAAGAACCTGAGATTTTTATTGATGAAGAAGGGGATGCCTTGGGCATCCCCAAGCTTTGACGTTTGTACCTCTTGAATATTTCGTGGGGTGACACGGGGTGGCATCCCCAAGATTGAGCTTTTGTCCATTCTTCATCTTATTACATCATTCTTTCCTTACACCTGAAATTTTTCCTTCATACAAAACTCCACATAATGTTCATTAGCAACATTAGTGTACTCAAGATAATAAGTCTTTTTGGTTCAGTTCCAACACAAGTAAAACTTCCATTAAAACAAAAGCTACTGTAGCACTTCCTTTAAAAAGTTCAAATGATCAAAGAGAACTCAAAGAGAAAGAGATTAAGAGGCAAATGCAAATAATGGCAGAAATTTGTCAAAACAGACCAGCAGGTAAAAACTAATATTTTTGAAGACCTTCTGTTGCTCAAATCAAAAAGTGTTGAACTAACGAAAGTTAGATAACAACCTGGGGCAGAAGCACAAAAATTCATGCCTCAAAACGATGTACAGAGATTTTACACGAATTTTTACGGTGAAGAACCAAAATCTGTTTCAGGACAGCAACTTTCCCAAGCATTACTTCTCTCTCATTAGAGGTTACTCTTGGCACAAAAAGCAAATAAAAAGGATAAGGAGCGGTTATTACAGAAGTAATAACTTCCAAGACTCATCTAAAACTTTTGGGTTATCTCCCAATAAGTACTTTTCTTTAACGCCTTTAAGTTAGGCATGATAGTTTGAGAAGATGCTCACATAAGAAATATGAATTGAAGTAAAAGAGAGCATCAAGAAGCAAATTCAAAACACATTTAAGTCTACCCACTTCCTATGCATAGGAATCTTGTAAAGAAACAAGTCATGAAAGCACAAAGCAACAAGCATAGTAAAGCAAAACAAGTGCAACTTCAAGACTTTCAACATAAAGAGGGGAAACTTAATATTATTGAGATGCATAAAACCTTGTTTCCCTCTCTCATAATAACTTTCAGTAGCATCATGAATAAAATTAACAATTTAACTATCACATAAAACATTCTTATCATGAGCCACATGCATATAATCATTATTACTCTCCACATAAGCATAGTTATTTTTATTAATTATAGTAGGAGCAAATTCAACAAAATAGCTATCATTATTATTCTCATCACCATAATCATCAAATATAGAAGGAATATTGTAATCATAATTAATTTTCTCCTCAATAGTAGGTGGACTGAAAATATCATATTCATCATTGTAATCATCATATATTGGAGGCATAGTATCATCAAAGTAAAGTTTCCCCTCCGTGCTTGGGGGACTAAAAATATCATGCTCATCAAAACTAGCTTCCCCAAGCTTAGAATTTTCCATAGCATTAGAAATAATGGTGTTCAAAGAATTCATACTAATAACATTGCTATTAGCACGCAAATAAAGTTTCATAGGTCTTTTAATTTTCTCTTCAAACACTTCATGTCCTAACTCAATATAAATACTATAAAGCTCTCTAATTGTGTTGTTGTTTTCCATTAAGACTAACTAGTGAAAATAAAAACAAGAAACAAAAAGATATAATTGCAGAATCTAAAGGAAATAACTTCGAGCACTCACACCGGAGGATGTGAGTACCTTTCTATACCTCCCGCAACGGCGCTAAAAATACTTCTTTGGCGTGGTTGACGTGGGAGCTTATTCTTCTTCAGTCCCCGGCAACGGCGCCAGAAAATAGCTTGATGTCTACGCACTTCTATTCTTGTAGACAGTTGTTGGGCCTCCAAGTGCAGAGGTTTGTAGAACAGCAGCAAGTTTTCCCTTAAGTGGATCACCCAAGGTTTATCGAACACAGGGAGGAGGTGGTCAAAGGTATCCCCTCTCAAGCAACTCTGCAATCAAGATACAAGAAGTCTCCTGTGTCCCCAACACACCCAATACACTTGTCAGGTGTATAGGTGCACTAGTTCGGCGAACAGATAGTAAAATACAAGTGGTATGTATATAAGACAATGGTGCCAGAATATAGCTTGATGGTGTGGAATAGACTAAAGGCAAACTGAAATAAAGATGGAAGCAAGCAAACATGTAACAGATCTAGTTGCAAACGGTGTTTCAATACTTAGAAACAAGGCCTAGGGATCATACTTTCTGTACTGAACACTCTCATATAAACATCTTCTCTTTATGATACTACTCTTACCTACTCTCCGGTTGAACACTCTAACCCATGGTAGGGCTATAACACCACACCTCAAAGTCCGCTTTCCCCATCTAGATAATCCTACACTGTCACCTTGAGCTCTAGATGGTTCCAACAAACACCACAATTTCATAGAAACATCCAACTCCAAATATAACTCATAACAAGTAATTGTAATCTCTAGCCTAAGTGCCACCATGGTGTGCACGCTGTCACTTTCACACACATGGGAAGAGTAGAGATCTATTAAAGCACTTGAGTAGCAAGGTATATCTACTTGATTACAAAGCTCATGATCACACTATGATCATGCATAGAAAGAGAGATAAACACATAGCTACCGGTAGAACCCTTATCCTCGAGGAAGAACTACTCCCTCCTCATCATGGGAATCAGCAATGGCGATGGAGATGGTGGTGGAGTCGATGAAGATGGCTCCGGGGGCACTTCCCCGTCCCGACAGGGTGCCGGAACAGAGACATTCTGTCCCTCGAATCTCCCCTTCGGCGGCGGCGGCGCTACGGAACTTTTCGTGGCTGGAGGCTGTTCGACTTAGGGTTTTTGCATCGGGAGGCATCTTATAGGCGAAGAGGCAAGGTCGGTGGAGGTCGGAGGGTCCCACACCACCTGGTGGCGTGGCCAGGGGGACCCACACCACCCTATGGTGTGGCTGGCCCCTCTCCGTCTCGTCTTCTAGATCCATGTTCCCCTCAATGAAATATTAACTTTGGCTTTTGTCCCGTCTAATTCCGAGAATATTCATTTTCTGACTTTCCTGGAACCAAAAATAGCAGAAAACAGGCAACTGACACTGTGGCAGCTTGTTAAAAAGGTTAGTCCAAGAAAGTATATAAAAAGTACTCCAAAGTGTGGACAAAACATAAGAAAGTAGATAAAAACCAAGCATGGAACATAAAAACTTATAGATACGTTAGCAATGTATCAAGGGGCACCAGCGCGACGAGCGGAGCTAATGGTGGTCGCAGATGGTCTCGGGGTGTCCAGGAATGACGACGATTCAATCCGGCGGTGGCTAGGGTTTCGGGTGCCTCTGTGCACGAACGACACAGAGTGAGAGAGAGAGGGAAATGGGGATGGAGAGAGAGAGGGTGACGAGTCTATTCTTTGCCTCGACTCAGCGGGCGGCAGCGAGCATCATAACGCACCAAAGATCAATGGCCGGCGACGGGACATGCAGCAGCTTCCTCGGTGTCCTTCTGGTGGAGGAAGAAGAAAGTAGAAAGGGAGCGAAGGGGTACGTGGGCCTGGGTGGGTCGCGGCTGGGCTACGCGGCCTGGAGGCTCTAGCTTTATATTTTTTTAGCAACACCTTTTTCTGATTCTGTTTTCCCTTTTCTATTTGAATAAACATTTCAAATCTGTTTTTCATAATTTCAAAAATGCCAGAAGGTTTACAAAATATATAAAATACTCCAAGGACCCCTTTAGTCAATTTGGGCTCCATGAGTTTTGATAGTTTTCAAAATATTCAAACCTATTTGAATTGTTTTCAAGAGGGAGAGGGAAATTAGGGTTTAGGGTTTTGCATTTAGTTCTTCTTTGCATGCATTTTAAACAGATGATGCTCATGTATGCACAATCAAACCCTAAATTAAGGATTAGCTAAAACTGGGGGGTGTTACACCTCTCGATTTGTTAAAAGTTAAATCATTGCGTACATACCATATACTATTCCAAAGTGAAAGAACAGACACCCATTCGGATTTGAACTTTTCCTCTTTAGCAATTTTATTCAACCAATTACCAAACAAATTTGTAATATTGGTTGGAGGTAAAAGATTAAAAGTCATGTTGACTATATGCCATATAATTTTCATAAAATAGCATGTATGAACAAATATTGTATTCTTTTCTCTTTGTCGCAAAAACAACACATTTTATTTCCCTGTCAACTCCTCTTTGCAAATTATTTTTTGGTTAGAAGCTTTTTCCAGTGATAGCAACCCATAAATATTTTTATTTTCATTGAAACGTTTTTCAAAAAAAGGAAGCCATGGAGCTCGGGACATGCTACCACTTTCCACATTTCTCCCCTTAGAATCAATCCAAACAGGAAGTACATGTAATTACAAATTTACAGCCTTCATGCAAAATTTACTCTAATCTATTTTGCATCCCATGGACCGATGATCTCCCCGACAGAGGAACAGTTGAGGCAGCCTCGCAAAACCGCAGCAAAGCCTCGCAAAATTTACTCTAATCTATTATTTCTGGAGTACATAGTGTTGAATGTAAAGGAGATGCAATGGATTGAATGAATCAAGTGTATCTTTGCATTGATCAATTGGATATTATATATATACAAGTATAATAGGCACCTCAAGAGGGCACCAACATGGGGAAGAGGTAGGGCAATCAGGAGGTGACATGGGTATACCCTACAGGTACTCGAGCTTGGTATATACGGCCTGAATACAACGGAAGCCCACGGCGTTGCCAAGGCCCAAATGGAGAACTCGAGTAACCTACGGACTCTCGATTGCTTGTAGAACAAGAAGAAGCTAAAGATAGAAAGTTTAAAGGGAAAACCCTAACCTGTAACCGACTCGACCTTCTACCAGAGACCTAGCCTATCTATATAAAGGCTAGGAGGGGGCGGCGAGGAGGACACACACAATCCTAGTTTCCACAACCCTCGCCATATTGCATCTGCGCACCATTGTAATCTTCGATTCCTTCATTAATTCCACGAGCAGACAAGCAGGAGTAGGGACCTCTACGAGGCCTGAACCTGGGTAAAACCTTGCGTCCCTATGTGCTTGTTTGCTAGCCGATTGATGCTTCCAGCGCTCCCTCCTTCTCCAAAACCCAAGTCCATATCAATGGGTATTGATGAGTTAAATCCTCATCAATTGGCGCCGTCTGTGGGAATTGGGAGTGCTGATGTTGCGCCATCTTCGGCCCCATCAACTGCGATCTACAACTCCGCAATAGCGGAGATTTGCCAGCTCTTCGGTGCGTTCGACTTCACCATCCACACGCCGTCCACTCGTCCGGCTTTCGAGTCCGTGGGCGATGGAATTAGCCTGGCGATTGGAAGCTTCCGCTTCCAAGTTGGTCAAATGAGCACGCTTCGCATGCCTGACCAGCCGACAACACCATCGATTGCTCCAGCATCATGGTTCCCTCCACCGATCGGCACCCTTAGTGAGCTCAATGCCTCGACAACAGTCGAGAATACGGACAGCGACAGCAGTCGTGAATCCGATCTGAGCGATCTAGCAACTGAAGATGGAGACTATGGCTCCGGATCTGAAAGTTGTGGGAGCAACAGCTTCCCTAACCACTTCATGTGCGCCATCATCAACGCTGGCGACACCTCCGCCAATCGCGACAACACGGGAAATGGTGGCAATGCAGCCGACCCACCAAACGGTGGCATACCTAATGGCGGACCACCCAACGGCAGCCCCACTAACGGCACCCCCGTCAACAATGGAGGAGAAGTAGAACCACCAACCATGGTGAATGAAAACACGGGGGAGCGCGTAGTGATCAGGCTCAACGACAATGAGTGGGCCCACTGCCGAGAAGCCCTACGAGGCAACCCTCTACCCTTCAGCTCCCCGCAAGAACTGCTGATGGGCTACCATTGGCTCCTGAAGGAGGAATACAAATGCCAAGTGCATACACTCGCGCAACTCGAAGCGCGTAAAAAGGCGGCAGACGAGTCGAGCCTCCAGCGAGCTGGGCTCTCCTCCCACGGAGGATCCTCCTCCAAGTGCAACGAGTACGTCGCTAACAAGAGGCGATCTTGATTGGCCCACCTCACCGAACAAGAGCGTGTAGAAGCCACAAAGGTCCTCGACTTTGGTTCCATGACGGTGGATACGCGTGGCAACGTGCTCCCAAAAACGCCGCAAGCTACGGTAACGGCGGCCACCATGTACCTCCTCAACAACCAGCCGCCAGCTAGAGATCAGCGAGCCGCCATGCACCGATCTACGATCGTGGGTTTGGGGCTAATCGAGGCCGCCCTCGATAAAGAGCCAACGCCAGAACCCAAGAAGGGCAAGGCCCTGGTGAAACACTATTCCTCACCCTCGTCCAGCGACGACAGTCACGATCTGTCTCGACGTCGCCGCTCACGGCGGCACGATCACGACTATGATGCACGCGATGACCTCACACAGCGCAAAATCGACAAGTCAAGGGCACGACGTGCTCACTCGACTGATTCAGAAGAAGACGGGACTGAACTCTGCGATGCCAGATGCTTCAGCAGAGGCATCAGGTAGAGGCGAATGCCTAAGGGATTCAAACTCGCATCGGAAAATCCAAAATTCGACGGCCTATAGGACCCGAAGATCTGGTTGGAAGACCACTTTTCCTCTGTCAAGCTACACGGAGGGAGTCGAAGCATGGCCATGCAATGCTTGCAGCTATAGCTGTAGGGCGCCACCCGCACATGGCTCAACAATCTCCCGCGCGGATCCATTCGCAGCTGGGAAGAGCTAGCCTACATCTTTATGCGCAACTTCAAGGGTACTTACAAAAGGCCCGCATCAATTGAAGAACTAAGGAGCTGCCATCAAAGGTTGGGCGAATCGCTACGCTCGTACATCCAGAGGTGGTCTATCATCAAGAACTCCACAGAAAACATCTCGGAGGATCGCGCAATCGACACATTCAATGGCGGTGTTCGCCGCATGGAGCTCAGAGAGGCGCTGGGTCGCTCGAAGCCCCAAACAATCGACCACCTGATGGAGATCGCGAATCAGTGGGCGGATGGAGAAGATTCGGTGAGAAACCGCAACTACTCCGATGATGATGAAGACCTCTAGCACAGACGTGACCATCGAGGCAAACGGCAAATGCGCACATACGATGACCGTGACGATGTCAACATGGTCGCAGCCGGCTACACCAACAAGCACGACGACGGTCGCAACAGCGGCTATCGCAGCGGCGGATATCGCGACTCCGGGAAAACCACACAAGTATGGCAACGCCGCACTCGCGACGAGGCACCCGCAACATCCATTGAGGATAAGCTGTCCGGGCCATGCACCGTGCACTTCTACATCGACAAGCATGACTGCAAAAAGAAATCCAGCCACCTCCTCAAGGACTGCCGCGAGTTCCTCAAACTTCATGAGGGCCTGGCTCGGATGAATCGCGACGTGGTCAATAGGGGCTATGGAGCCGTCCCAGGCGCTGTGGCACATGGATCTCCTCCACCACCACCTGGACCACCGCCAACCGTAGCTGTGCCTGACCAGCATCACGGAGGCGAGCCGTACCCACGGGCCATGGGCACCATGATGATCCAAAAGGGCCGCCCCTCCAACCGGGTGCAAAAGGCCATCACTCGCCAAGTCAATTTGGCGACAAACTCACCACCATCCACCACTGAGTACCTCAGTGGAAGCGACTCCTGCATCACCTTCGACAAGCGCGACCACCCGCACCAAGTACCTCGTCCAGGCCATTGTCCCCTCGTACTCGAGGCACAAATTGGAGGCTTCGACATGAGTCGCGTCTTCATGGACAGTGGAAGCGGCATTAAACCCATGTTCGCAAGTACCTTGCGAGCAATGAGGATCCCTCTGACCTGCCTAGAGGTCTCGGACACAACATTCCACGACATCGTCCTAGGCAAGGGCGTATATCCCCTTGGCAAAATCAACGTCAACGTCATCTTCGGCACGCCAAATGTAACATCCCAAATTTTACGATTGCAGATGTTACTAGAAGCATGCATCATATCTTTGCATCATGACATCACACAATAAAAGCTGCATCAGATACTTTTCCAAACCCTATTGTCGTATAAAGGCAAAAAGGGGTTACACAAAAACTAACCTTCTAAACCCTTGCAAAAGTGTTATATTATAACCCCATACTAATCTCCTTCTTTTTACAAAATTTTAGAGACCAATTTCACTTAATTTGGAGTCCGTTTGCAAAAGATATAAGACAATTAGTGAAACAGAAAAATAAAAAGAATAAATACAAAAAAAAGGGGGGATCTAGCCTAGCGAGAGGTCGCCCAGCACTGCAGCCAAGATCAAGCAGCCCAGATCGCGCCAGTCACCGACACCCGCCCACCTCACATCGTCGTTCCGACGAGTTCAGAACGAACTCGTTCTGCCGCCGCCTCTGGAACCAACTCGGGCCGAATCGGAGAGGAATTCCGCGACCCCCGTGCCACGCCAGGCCGCCTATAAGTACCCCTCGACCCGCCTCCCAAAAACCCTAGCCATTTTTACACAAATCACCATCGGGCTGCTGCCATAGACCTCGCCGGAGATCGCC
Organism: Avena insularis; assembly: GCA_023614405.1. NCBI lineage: Eukaryota > Viridiplantae > Streptophyta > Magnoliopsida > Poales > Poaceae > Avena > Avena insularis. Next base: position 253,788,275 of record CM042690.1, on the reverse strand, counting down.
ACCGCCGACGCTTGACGACAAGGTTCCGGTGCCCTCTGCCCCTCCTCTTTCCCTTCTCGGTATCCCCTTGCTGTACCGGTTCTTCTCACACCTTTTCCCTCTCTGTAGCAGACCATAGCGAGCTCAATTACTCGCCGAAGTACTCACCGGCGTCTGCGAAAACCAGCCGCCGTTCACCGTCGCTTCGGGAGAAGGGAGCCGATGCCACCCCCAGGAACGGAACCGCGACGAGGAGGCCGCCACCGTCATCTACTCCGTCGAGCCGCGGGAGCACCGCAGCGACGGTGCCGACGACCGCCGACCACCACCTACCCGCCGTCATCCACGTCCGCTCTGCCACCGGTAAGTCGTCGGCCACCCCCCAGCCGTTCAATTTTAATCTAACGCCTAGGATTAGATGGCCAGACCGAAGGGGTGTCGGCCAACCCCCCCGCGCCGCGTGGCAGTACCGCGTCAGCGTGCTGAGTCCGCACCGCGTCGGCCCGCCGACCAAATCATGAGCCACCACTTGGCGCCGCGTAGCTGGCCGCCGATCTGTTTTGTTTTTAAATAGGCAGAAATCGTTTTAATCTTGCTTAATTCATAGTAAATAGAGTACTTGTCCAAAAATTGCGTATAATATACCGTTGGATTCACAAAATTGAGTAGAACACAGATATGCAATAATATTTCTGGTTTACTGCAGTAATCTTGTGGTAGGACTTAAAGTTTAGATTGGAGTATTTTAATTCTAGAAAAATATCCGTAACACCGTTTTAGTTGATTCTTGTTGCGTTGGTTTTGTATCTACGAGATCTTCTGTGGAAAATTGTTATATCATGCTTAGAGTGTTTAGATCTGTTTCAAGGTAGATTGGAAGTGTAGATCTATTTATGAGCATGTTTACTTAAGTATTAATCCAAAATACTTAAAATCTGTGGGAAATCGATACTAATGACATCCCCAACTCAACAACACCCCAGAATAAAACCCTTAGTAGAAATTGAATCCATCCTTGCATATTACCATGTTGCATGCATGCATATTTACCTTCATGGCATTATTTTGTGCAAATTGTGATTAAATCTATGTTTGTGTTTTGTTAGATTGTTCGGAGTGTGCTGAGGAGTACTGTTGTGTAGAGTGCTGCTCGGATCAAGGCAAGTTACACCACTTGTACATATCATGTCCCAGTTTTTGACTATGCATGTTTTACTCTTCAAATCTTGTAGTATGCATGTGTAGGTCTTTAGTAGAATTTCTTAGTACTATTTATTTTGCAAGTGCGGTTTTGTAGTATGCCATGAGTAGCTTTATACTTAGGAATTTCCATCCTAATAGGCTTCCCCTATTTTTGCTAAGTAATGCTTGCTATGCTATATATATACTAAGTACCGTTGGGGGGTTCGAAAAACTCAAAATTTTCTAAGTATGAGAGCTCTCTCGAGTGAACTTTTCTTCTCAAAACCCCCTTCAAAATAAAACTAAGTTTTCTTCTGGGCGGAATGGTTGTCGGGACAACGAGTGGGATCTTTGGTGGAGGACGGCCGCCCAGGAATCAAAGAAGTTTGCCATGTTTCAAAATTCAGAAGCTTCTAGTGCAACCACAATACATATGGGCTCTGTCTTGGCTTAGTACTTAGTGGGAAACCTCACCGGGGTACCAACATTTGGAGGTTCTTGGCACGGTTGGATCTAGCTGGTAGAGGGGCTACTAAGGGAAGGCTTCGCCATGGTATTGTCTATAAAAGGACTTGATCGTGGATTGTGGGGAAAGTGCATAACCTCTCGAGAGTATTGCAATCTGATCAATCAACCGAGTTCATGGAAAAGAACACTTTGAGCATCTAAATGATGGAGCCTCTAATAGATCTTCCTCTCTCTCTTTTCCAAACTTAAAGTTTTATAAACCCCAAGGCGTGAGTAATATCACCATTGGGTGGGATTTTGGGAACTTGGTGCGTAATATCCAAGTGCTAGGTTGATTGGACATTTGGTGAGTAATATCCACGTGTTCCATTCGACCCTATACTACTTATCAATGTTTACAAAGTAGGGTAAACTCTTCCTCTTTTCTTCTTACTTAGAGAAAATTGGCCTTATGCAAAAGAACCCCAAAGCCTACACTTAGCCTTGCATGTAGAGATAGTCTTATTCTTTCCTTGGTGTAATTTGCCAATACATTCAAAGTATTGACCCAACTTGTTGGCTGCATGTCTTATGTGCAGAATCTGAAGACCGAAAGGTGCGTAGGGATCGAGGGTCTTCACGCAACTAGCCTGAGGCATTGATGGACTCAAGTTTTACTTAGTTTCCGCTGTTTTATTTGAGCTAGCTATAAGCTATGCAAGTTGTAATAATTTATACTCTAGATTATTCGTGTAATAATGACTTGTGTTTTACATGATATTCATCGACTGTGAAGTGCTAGCTATTGATCCAGGGACTAGCATGTTAATCACAGGGACTTAGGATCCTTAACGATCCGAGGTCACAACAGATGGTATCAGAGCACAAAGTTGCCTGTAGGACGTGACCCCTAGGAATTGGAAACCACCTTTACCATTGTGTGTTTTTTCTTTCTATATTCTTCTAAGTTATTTATACTCTTCTTGTAACTCTGTCCCTTATCACTTTGTGTCTAATCTTCACTTTCCTAACTTAAAGATGACGACCTTCTACTACGACACCGCCGAAGACATCAAGTACCTGCGCTTTGGGGAATGCCTTCTAGACATCATCAAGACATTGGAGTTGCCCACGCCATCAATCAAGGGAAGCGAGTTGAGGAAGATGCACAAGGAAGGATGCTGGGCAATTGAAGTCATCCAACCGGGGCGCAGCGAGTCTGAACCCAAGACGAAGGCCATTGTACTCAACGTCACCAGCGACTCCAAGGACAAAGGACTTAGCACCAGCATGCAGGAGCTCATCGGAAGCCTATGTGGACGCCACCATGAAGAGGTTGAAGGCTACTACATCAAACTCTTTGGAAGACGTGATGAGAAGGGAGTTCCAATCGAGCTAACCTCGGAGGAAAGGGCGACATGCAAGTGTCGAAGGATCCAATACCAAGACTTGGAGTGCCACATCAACGATCTTGAGGAGGGAAGCTGCTTTGAGATCATGAGGAATGACGAGTTATGCGCCCTAGTCAAGGAGAAGGACGAGAAGATCGAAGAGCTGGAAGAGAAGATCAAGTCCCTAGGAGGGAAGCGCACCGCCCAAGACAAGAAGTTCGCTAATCAAGAGAAGAGGGTGCAGGATAAGAAAAAGAGGGTTAGGGAACAAAGTCTTGTACTCGCAAAAAACGAGATGGAGTTCAAGAACTTTGCCACCATGTTGAAGGACCTGCGAGCAACCAAGAGGAGCTTGGAGGAGAAGATCGCGCCCATGACTAAGGAGTCAAGCTTGATCAAGGAGCTGCAGGAGGAGAAGAAGGAACTTCAAGAGAAGCTCGAAGCTGCTACCCAGGAGCCGCATGAGGTGAAGGAACTTCAGGAGAAGCTTGAAGCCACGACAAATGACATGGAGTTATACAAGTCAATGCTGGAGAAGGAAGGCTTCACTATTGAGGATGAGGAAGTGGATGATGAGTAGAGTAGATAGTTGGACCACCTTTATTTCTATAGTCAAACGTTATTCATGATTGTAATAAGTACCAAAACTATATTGGTTTAGTTAAACTTGGATGAGTTGTGTAAAACTTTGTGCTATGTGTGCCTTCTGTGTTTCTCGTGTGTTTTTCTTGTGTTTACATAAGGGTAGGAGTTTATTCCTTAGACTTTCTATTTTCTTAACTTGTTTCCCAAACCCCATAGATGGCGAGACGTGGGAACAACAATATGCCCCAAGAGATAGCACAACTTCTGAACTCCTAGAATCAGCTGATCCAACTCCTCACTCAGAACATGCAAAACAACAACAACAACAACCCGCCGCCTCCACCACCTCTACCACCCCAACAGGATCACCTGACTCGGTTCTTGAGGTTGAACCCTCCTATTTTCTCAAGTAGTTCTGAGCCAATTGTGGCAGATGACTGGCTCCGCACCACCAACAAGAAGTTAGACACCGTCCAAGTTGTTGGAGCTGACAGGGTGCGCTTTGACGCGCACCAACTTGAGGGACCAGCTGCTGAATGGTGGGATAATTACCAAGTCACCCACCCTGATATTGAAGCTATCACCTGGAACCAGTTTGAGGTGGCCTTTCGTACTCATCATGTAGCTGCTGGTGTCATGTCACTAAAGAGACATGAGTTCCGCGACTTGAAGCAACTACACCGCTCTGTCTCCGAGTACGTGGACCTTTTCAGCAAGCTGGCACGTTATGCACCTGATGATGTTTCCACTGATGCCAAGAGACAGGAGGAGTTCCTAGGGGGACTTAATGATGAGATATCCATTTAGCTTGTGGCTCTGAAGTTTGATAACTATCAGGAACTTCTGGACAGGGCAGTTGTGGTTGAAGCAAAGCAAATGAGTATAGAGAACCGCAAGAGGAAGTCCACCTCACACAAGCACAACTCAGCCCCATATCAGAAGCAACGCACTTCGTCACCACCACCCCACAACCACAATGGTCATCGTCATGGAGGACATAACCACAATGGCCATAAACACCGCAATGGAAATGGCAATGGGAAGGATCTGAGTGAAGTGACATGCTTCAAGTGTAACAAGGCAGGGCATTATGCAACTACTTGCCCCGAAAAGATGAAGAATGGGAATGGCAATGGGAACGACAACGTACACAACCATGGTAATGGTAATGGAAATGGGAAGAAGCCGAATCCATTCGTCAAAGCCACGGTGAATCATGTCTCCGTGGAGGATGCTCGTGAGGCACCTGACCCCATGATTGGTAAGTTCAAGCTTAACTCCACCCCCGCAGTTGTTCTTTTTGATACTGGTGCATCGCATTCATTCATATCAAGGGTATTTGTGGATAGAGGCAAGATACATACGGAGACTATTAGTACTCCCCTAAGGGTAAGTTCTCCTGGAGGAGAAATAGTGGCAAACTCTGGATGCCGTGGGTTAGAACTAAGGATTAGGGCACACATCTTTCCCACAAGTCTATTCGTTCTGGAGTCAGAAGGCTTAGACATAATTTTGGGCATGAATTGGATGACCGAATATGAGGGAGTCATAGATTGTACCAAAAGGACTGTCGCACTCACAACTCCGGATAAGAAAAGAATTCGCTTTAAATCGGCCTTTGCACTCAAAGGAAGTATGGTGAACTCTCTTAAGGGGGTTAGCTTGGAGGATGTGCCAATTGTGAAGGAGTATCCAGATGTATTTCTGGAAGAATTGCCAGGGATGCCTCCTGACCGGGACATCGAGTTTCTCATTGACTTGATGCCTAGGACTGGACCGATAGCAAAGAGACCGTACAAGATGGATGTTGATGAGTTGAAGGAACTTAAGAAACAACTTAGAGAGCAATTGGCCAAAGGCTTCATTCAACCAAGTGCGTCGTCTTGGGGAGCGCCTATCTTATTCGTGGAGAAGAAGGATAAAACCAAGAGACTAGTTGTGGACTACCGGTTGTTGAATGAAGTGACAATCAAGAACAAGAACCCTCTACCCAATATCAACGACCTGTTCGATCAATTAAAGGGAGCTAGTGTGTTCTCTAAGATTGATCTCCGATCAGGTTATTTCCAGTTAAAGATCCGGGAACAGGATGTACCCAAGACAACCTTCACCACAAGATACAGATTGTATGAGTACACCGTGATGTCTTTTGGTCTAACCAATGCCCCAGCATACTTCATGACTATGATGAACAAGGTGTTCATGGAGTACTTGAATAAGTTTATTGTGGTATTCATTGATGACATACTCATATATTCCAAGGACGAGAAGGAACATGAGAAGCATCTGCGCCTAATTATGGAAAAGTTAAGGCAACACAAGTTGTATGCCAAGTTTAGCAAATGTGAGTTCTGGTTAAAAGAAGTGGGATTCCTTGGTCATATTGTGTCAGCTAAAGGAGTTGCCGTGGACCCAAGTAAGGTAGCTTCCGTGACAGAATGGGAGTCACCTAAGAATGCGGGTGATATCAGGAGTTTCTTGGGCCTTGCAGGATATTACCAAAGGTTCATTGAAAACTTTTCCAAGATAGCAAAGCCTATGACAGAATTGTTGAAGAAAGAAAAGAAGTTCCAATGGACCGAGGCATGTGAAGCAAGTTTTCAAGAATTGAAGAAGCGCCTAGTAACAACACCAGTTTTGTGTCTACCTGACATCCAAAAATATTTCCAAGTCTATTGCGACGCTTCTCGACAAGGACTTGGTAGTGTACTGATGCAAGATGGAAAAGTAGTGTCTTACGCCTCTCGGCAACTTTAGAACCATGAGAATAACTACCCCACACACGATTTGGAATTATCATCAGTTGTACATGCGCTCAAGGTATGTAGACATTACCTCATGGGCAAACATTGTGATGTGTTCACCAATCACAAGAGTCTTAAATATATCTTCACTCAAAAGGAGTTAAATATGAGGCAAAGGAGATGGCTTGAGCTCATCAAGGACTATTACTTGGACCTGCAGTACCATCCTGGAAAGGCCAATGTTGTGGCTGACGCCTTAAGCCGGAAAGTCTATGTAAATGGACTTACCGTGGGAGAGCTTCCAAAGGATTTGTGTGAACAGTTCAAGGATCTCAGGTTGGAAATAGTTCCGGAGGGATACTTAGCAACTATGGAGATAGTGCCAATGCTTCTAGACCAAATCAAAGAGGCCCTGAACAGGGACAAAGAGTTGGAAGAGATAAAAGCTAATATAAGCAAGGGTAAAGCAAAAGGGTTTCATACGGATGAACAAGGGACACTTTGGTATGAGAAGCATTTGTGCGTTCCCGATGAACCCGATATCAGGAAGTTAATTCTTCAGGAAGCTCACGATTCGCCTTACTCAATTCATCCTGGTAATACAAAGATGTACATGGATGTGAAGGATAGATTCTGGTGGAATAACTTGAAAAGAGAAATTGCCGAATACATCTCCTTGTGTGACGTGTGCAACAGAGTCAAGGCCGAACATCAAAAACCAGCAGGGCTGCTGCAGCCATTACCTGTGCCTGATTGGAAGTGGGACAAGGTAGTCATGGATTTTATCGCAAGACTACCCCGGACTCATTCTGGGTATGATTCTATCTGGGTAGTGGTCGATCACTTCACAAAGGTGGCCCACTTTATTCCCGTAAAGACCACCTATACAAGTGCTAAACTTGCCAAGATTTATATGTCAAGGATCGTAAGCCTTCATGGTGTACCCAAGGGGATTGTCTCTGATAGAGGTACCCAATTCACCTCGAAGTTTTGGCGACAGCTACACGAGTCTCTAGGGACACAACTGGAGTTTAGTACTGTTTCCACCCGCAAACAGATGGACAAACGGAAAGAGTTAATCAGATCTTGGAGGACATGTTAAGAGCCTATGCACTAGTCTATGGGTCTAGTTGGGATGATAATTTGCCATATGCGGAATTCTCATACAATAACAGTTACCAAACTAGTATCAAGATGGCTCCATTTGAAGTTCTATATGGCAAAAAGTGTAGAACTCCACTGCTATGGAACGGAGTTGGAGAACGTAGCTTGTTTGGACCTGAGCTGATCAAAGATGTCGAAGAAAAAGTAAGGCAGATTCAAGACAGGTTAAAAGTAGCCCAATCCAGGCAAAAGAGTTATGCTGATTCCAAGCGCAGGGATGTAACTTATGAAGTGGGAGACCGTGCATATCTCCGAGTTTCACCCCTACGAGGAGTTAAGAGATTTGGAATCAAGGGTAAGTTGGCACCTAGATTCATAGGGCCCTATAGGATTTTGGCTCGTAGAGGGTAGGTTGCCTATCAGTTGGAATTGCCCGAAGTGTTGACTGTTCATGATGTATTCCATGTGTCACAACTAAAGAAGTGTCACCTAGAAATGGCTGAAACACCGCTAAAGGACACGGTTCCTTTGGATGAGGTTCAACTGGAAAATGATCTCACCTATGAGGAAAAACCCACCAGGATTCTGGAAACAGCTGAGAGGATTACTCGTACCAAGACTATCAGGTTTTGCAAAGTTCAATGGAATCACCATTCCGAGGAAGAGGCCACGTGGGAACATGAAGAAGACCTGAAGAAAGAACACCCACACCTATTTGCTAACCAACCTGAATCTCGGGGACGAGATTCTTCTTAAGGGGGGTAGGTTTGTAACATTCCAACTTTTACGACTGCAGATGTTACTAGAAGCATGCATCATATCTTTGCATCATGGCATCAGACAATAAAAGCTGCATCAGATACTTTTCCAAACCCTATTGTCATATAAAGGCAAAAAGGGGTTACACAAAAACTAACCTTCTAAATCCTTGTAAAAGTGTTATCTTATAACCCCATACTAATCTCCTTCTTTTTACAAAATTTTAGAGACCAATTTCACTTAATTTGGAGTGCGTTTGCAAAAGATATAAGACAATTAGTGAAACAGAAAAATAAAAAGAATAAATACTAAAAAAAGGGGGATCTAGCCTAGGGCCAGACCAGCCTGGGCCTGGCCTACCGCCCTTTGGAGAGAGTGCGATAGCGAAGGGCCGCCCAACACCAAGACAACCAGCACCGCTAGCATCAAGACCCCGCAGCCTGGCCGACGCCCGCCCTACCCGTCACATCGCTGCTTCAACTCGTTCGCCACCTCTGGAACCAACTCCGGCCGAATCGGAGAGGAATTCCGCGACCCCCACGCCACACCAGGCCGCCTATAAGTACCCCTCGACCCGCCTCCCCAAAACCCTAGCCCTTTTTAAACAAATCGCCACCGGGCTGCCGCCATAGACCTCCCCGGAGTTTGCCATCGCCGATGCTCGACGACAAGGTTTCGGCGCCCTCTGCCCCTCCTCTTTCCCTTCTCGGTATCCCCTTGCTGTACCGGTTCTTCTCACACCTTTTTCCCTCTCTGTAGCAGACCACAGTGAGCTCAATTCCTCACCGGAGTAGTCGCCGGTGTCCCTGAAAACCAGCTGCCGTTCACCGTTGCTTCGGGAGAAGGGAGCCGACGCCACCCCTGGAAATAGAACCGTGACGAGGAGGCCGCCGCCGTCATCTACTCTGTCGAGCCGGGGGAGCACCGCAGCAACAACACCGACGATCGCTGACGCGCCACCACCGCCCGCTGTCGTCCACGTCCGCTCTGCCATCGGTAAGTCGCTGGCCACCCCCCAGCCATCCGATTTTAATCTAACACCTAGGATTAGATGGCCAGGCCGAAGGGGTATTGGCCAATCCCCTCGCGCCGCGTGGCAGTACTGTGTCAGCACGCTGAGTCAGCGCCACGTTGGCCCGCCGACCCAATCATGAGCCGCCACTTGGCGCCGCGTAGCTGGCCGCCGATCTATTTTGTTTTTAAATAGGCAGAAATCGTTTTAATCTTGTTTAATTCATAGTAAATCGAGTACTTGTCCAAAAATTGCGTGTAATATACCGTTGGATTCGCAAAATTGAGTAGAACACAGATATGCAATAATATTGCTGGTTTACTGCAGTAATCTTGTGGTAGGACTTAAAGTTTAGATTGGAGTATTTTAATTCTAGAAAAATATCCGTAACTCTGTTTTAGTTGATTCTTGTTGCGTTGGTTATGTATCTACGAGATCTTCTGTGGAAAATTGTTATATCATGCTTAGAGTGTTTAGATATGTTTCGAGGTAGATTGGAAGTGTAGATCTATTTATGAGCATGTTTACTTAAGTATTAATCCAAAATACTTAAAATCTGTGGGAAATCGATACTAATGACATCCCCAACTCAACAACACCCCAGAATAAAACCCTTGGTCGAAATTGAATCCATCCTTGCATATTACCATGTTGCATGCATGCATATTTACCTTCGTGGCATTGTTTTGTGAAAATTGTGATTGAATCTATGTTTGTGTTTCGTTATATTGTTCGGAGTGCGCTGAGGAGTACTGTTGTGTAGAGTGCTGCTCGGATCAAGGCAAGTTACACCACTTGTACACATCATGTCCTAGTTTTTGACTATGCATGTTTTACTCTTCAAATCTTGTAGTATGCATGTGTAGGTCTTTAGTAGAATTTCTTAGTACTATTTATTTTGCAAGTGCGGTTTTGTAGTATGCCATGAGTAGCTTTATACTTAGAAATTTCCGTCCTAATAGGCTTCCCCTGTTTTTGCTAAGTAATGCTTGCTATGCTATATATACTAAGTACCGTTGGGGGGTTCGAAAGACTCAAAATTTTCTAAGTATGAGAGCTCTCTCGAGCGAACTTTTCTTCTCAAAACCCCCTTCAAAATAAAACTAAGTTTTCTTCTGGGCGGAATGGTTGTCAGGACAATGAGTGGGATCTTTGGTGGAGGACGGCCGCCCAAGAATCAAAGAAGTCTGCCATGTTTCAAAATTCAGAAGCTTCCAGTGCAACCACAATACATATGGGCTTTGTCATGGCTTAGTACTTACTGGGAAACCTCACCGGGGTACCAACATTTGGAGGTTCTTGGCACGGTTGGATCCAGCTGGTAGAGGGGCTACTAAGGGAAGGCTTCGCCATGGTCTTGTCTGTAAAAGGACTTGATCGTGGATTGTGGGGAAAGTGCACAACCTCTCGAGAGTATTGCAATCTAATCGATCAACCGAGTTCACGGAAAAGAACACTTTGAGCATCTGAATGATGGAGCCTCTGAAAGATCTTCCTCTCTCTCTCTTTTCCAAACTTAAAGTTTTATAAACCCCAAGGCGTGAGTAATATCGCCATTGGGTGGGATTTTGGGAACTTGGTGCGTAATATCCAAGTGCTAGGTTGATTGGACACTTGGTGAGTAATATCCACGTGTTCCATTCGACCCTATACTAGTTATCAATGTTTACAAAGTAGGGTAAACTCTTCCTCTTTTCTTCATACTTAGAGAAAATTGGCCTTATGCAAAAGAACCCCAAAGCCTACACTTAGCCTTGCATGTAGAGATAGTCTTATTCTTTCCTTGGTGTAATTTGCCAATACAATCAAAGTATTGACCCAACTTGTTGGCTGCACGTCTTATGTGCAGAATCCAAAGACTGAAAGGTGCGTAGGGATCGCGGGTCTTCACGGAACTAGCCTGAGGCGTTGATGGACTCAAGTTTTACTTAGTTTCCGCTGTTTTATTTGAGTTAGCTATAAGCTATGCAAGTTGTAATAATTTATACTCTAGATTATTCGTGTAATAATGACTTGTGTTTTACATGATATTCATTGACTGTGAAGGGCTAGCTATTGATCCAGGGACTAGCATGTTAATCACAGGGATTTAGGATCCTTAACGATCCGAGGTCACAACACCGAAAAACTTTCGACGCGAACGCATCGACTTCGAAGTCGTCGACTTGCCCTCACAGTATCACTGCATCCTTAGACGTGTCGCGTTCGCTATGTTCATGGCAGTACCGCACTACGCCTATCTGCATATGAAAATGCCAGGACCCAACGGCATCATCACAATCAACGGGAGTTTCGAGAGGTCCGACACTTGCAACAGGGTTCCCAGTCCTTCGGCATGTAAGAAGAACTCGCAAGATTGAAGGAGTCGACAGACAACAGTCTGCCTCCCCTGAGCCGGCCAAGTTCACTCGACCTATCCTTCGACTCGTCGGTGCACACGAAGAAAGTTCAGGTCCGCCCATCGGACCCAGCCAAGACGACCCTCATCGCCAACAACTTGAGTCCCGCATAAGAACTCACGCTCGTCGAGTTCCTCCGTGAGCACTGGGAAATCTTCGCCTGGTGTCCAGCGGACATGCCAGGAGTTCCCAGGGAATTCGCCGAGCACGCACTCAATGTCAACCCAGACGCAAGGCCAGTCAAACAAACAATTTGGCGACTGTCTGAGCCAAGAGCAAAAGCAGTCGGAATGGAGATCAACAGAGTCCTCGACGCCAAATTCATACGCGAGATCAAGGAAAGCACTTGGCTCGCCAACACAGTGCTAGTACCAAAAAAGGACGCGTATATCCTACGGATGTGCGTGGATTTTACCTCTCTGAATAAGCACTGCGCAAAGGATCACTTCCCGCTGCCGCAAATTGACCAGATCATCGACTCCACCACGGGATGTGAGTGCCTCTGCTTCCTCGACGCCTACTCAGGCTACAATCAGATTCGAATGAAGGAGGAAGATCAAGAGAAAATGGTGTTTACAACACCTTTTGGTGTGTTCTGCTATAACATAATGCCCTTCGGGCTAAAAAACGCAGGAGCAACCTATCAGCGATGCATGCAGGCTTGCCTCAAGAACCAACTTGGTCGCAACATCCAAGTCTATGTTGACAACATCGTAATCAAGACCAAAAAGGAAGCCTCTCTAATCGACGATTTACGCAAAACCTTCGCCAACCTCGACCGCTAACGGATCAAGCTCAATTCGGACAAATGCGCCTTCGGCGTACCATCTGGGCAACTACTCGGGTATCTCATCTCCGCGAGAGGGATCGAGGCGAACCCGAAGAAAATAAAAGTCATAGTGGCCATGGAGAAGCTGAAGAATGTAAGAGGTGTCCAGCAGCTAGCTGGGCAAATTGCGGCACTCAGACGATTCATCAGTCGAATGGGTGAAAAGGCACTGCCCTTCTACCAACTTCTCCACAAAGCTGACAAGTTCGAGTGGACCAATGAGGCACAGGAAGCATTCGAAGACCTCAAGCATCTACTGTCTACCTCACCAGTACTGGTGACCCAACGCAAAAGGGAACCACTGTTGCTGTACATCTCCGCCACCAACCAGGTGGTCAGCACAGTGCTCGTGGTGGAACGAGCCAAGGAAAACAAGGTCCACGGGGTACAGCGCCCAGTCTACTACTTTAGCGAGGTACTCACGCCAACAAAGCAACGGTACCCACACTATCAGAAGCTGGCAGATGGCATCTTCATGACAGCCAGGTGACTGCGCCACTACTTCCAAGAGCACCCAATCGTGGTGGTCAATGACGCCCCGCTTGGTCATATCCTCAACAACCCCAACACCACCGAACGAGTCGTGCTTTAGGGAATCGAGCTGTCTCCACCAGACATTACATATGAAAAGTGTGATGCGATCAAGTCGCAAGTTCTCCCTGACTTCCTCGTGCACTGGATGGAGAATCAGCTCCCTAAAAAACCAGATATGTCCTATCTCTGGACAATGCACTTCAACGGATCCAAGCGAAAGGACGGAGCTGGCACAGGTGTCATACTGACATTGCCTCAGGGAGACAAGCTGAAATACATCCTGCGAATGCAGTTCACCGCCTCCAACAACGAAGCTGAATACGAGGCCCTGTTGCACGGGATGCGGATGGCAAAAGCTTGCGGTGCCAAGAGGCTAATAATCTACGGCGACTCCAAACTGGTCGTCAACCAGACAATGCGCGAGTGCGACGCACTGAACGACAATATGATCGCCTACCGCGACCTCTACGACGCACTCGAAGGGGACTTTGATGGCTGTGAGTTGTGGCACGTAGGCCGTGAGAGCAACAAAGAGGCAGACGCACTCGCCAACATTGGCTCCACCTGCGCCCCCATACCACCTGGGGTATTTCTCGAGCGTATCTGCGAATGCTCCATTAAGCCAAAGGCCATAGAGAAGAAAACAAGCGCAACAACGGACTCGGGGGCTGCGCCGCCCAATGAGCCAATGGCACTCGACGACCTGGAGCTTGACACAGGACTCAAAGGACCGATGAGTGTCATGATGATCGAGCCATCTTGGACTCAACCGTACATCACTTACCTTCTCAGCAAGAGGCTACCAGACGATCCGACTGACGCACGACACATTGCGCGGCAATCCAAGGCATTCGCTATTACCAACAGCGAACTATACAAGCGCAGCATCACAGGAGTACTCCAACGATGCGTCTCCAATGCTGATGGAAGAGCTGTTCTCCTCGACATCCATGAGGGGACTTGCGGGCACCACGCCGGCAGTCGCGCCCTCGTCGCGAAAGCTCTACGAGCTGGATTCTACTGGCCTACGGCCATGCGTGACGCCAAGGACATCGTCCAAAAATGCAACGCTTGCCAGTGATTTGCAAACAAACCACACGCACGTGGCGCGGAGCTCCGGCCAATTCCATTGGCCTAGCCCTTCACAGAATGGGGACTCGACATGGTCGGCAAGATCCCAAAGTCCCCGCGAGGAGGCTACGTCTACCTCTTGGTTGCAGTCGACAAATTCACCAAGTGGATAGAGGCCATACCGGTGACTAACCAGTCAGAAGCCAGTGCAGTCAAGTTCTTCGAGTCCATCGTCTATCGCTTCGGAGTGCCACACATCATCATCACGGACAACGGGACGAACTTCACCTCCAAGGAGTTCCAAGAATTCTGCGAGAACCTAGGAATCAACGTAAGCTATGCCTCCGCAGCTCATCCACAGACCAACGGTCAGGTCGAAAAGGCCAACGGGCTCGTCTGTGGCGGAATCAAGAAGCGACTCCTTAGGCCACTCGAACAAGCCGCAGGATGCTGGCCAGACGAGCTGCAGTCGGTACTCTGGAGCCTACACACAACCCCAAACAGTGCCACGGGGTACACCCCGTTCTTCATCGTGCATGGTGTTGAAGCGCTGCTACCCGCAGAGGTACGATACAAAGCACCACGAGTGGTCGCTTACATCGAGCAGGAGTCAACTCTTGCACTTGAAGACTCTGTCGACCTCCTTGATGAAGCACGGGAAATCGCAGCAGCAAGATCGACGATCTACCAGCAGAACCTGCGCAACTACCACAACAGTAGGCTACACCCCAGGTCCTTCGTCGAAGGAGACCTGGTCCTGCGATTGAAACAACAAGGGCATCTCAAGATCGAGTCCCCTTGGGAAGGACCATATGTGATCACAGAAGTAATCCCAGGTGGCGCCTATCGCCTCAAAGATTTTGAGACAGGAGTCGTGTACTCTAACCCCTAGAACGTCACATAGCTGTGGTGCTTCTACCCTTAGTCGTCCTTTATTTCTTACATTGCAAATAAGGCTATTCAGCCAAGGCTACTTAGCCACACATTATACCTCGTACTATCCTACGAATAAATAAAGCTAAGTTCCCCAAACTCTGCGTTCTTTTATTTATTTTTCGCAATTTATCCACCCGGGGACTACACTACCCTTTACACATCTGTTCTACGAACCAATCATGATATCCTGAGGAGCTGACACACTAATCAAACCCTTGACAAAAACCAACCCAGCTACAATGCACTTGACAGGTTGGCAAGGTACTGAGATAAACACAAGTCAGACTAACGAAAAGGAATCGCATTGTGCAACGCACTCGCAAAACATACGAGCTAGCAAGCTCCTTACATATCAATATTAATCAATTATATACATCATACATATGAACTTTACAACATTAGTATACTTATGTGTAGGATACAAACTAAACTATTGTTGCAACAGAAGAACATTTGTCTGCTCCTCGAAGAAGTCGACAATATCCTCCGCTAGGCGATCCACCGCCTGGTAATGAGGAACCATATTCCAGGTGGAGCCTGCTAGCGGCACCAGCGGTCCAGCAGCAATCGCTGCAACATCCACATTAGGCCTGTGTAGTCGCACCAACGACATAGCATCCTTGGCACCAGCCACTAACTTTTGCCGTATACACTCGCGGACTCCACTCAAGTCTTGAAATTTAGCAAGAAGAGCCAGCAGGCTCGAGGGAACGACGTCCAGCGGAAACATCGTCTGATAGATATTCCTTAAGCACGATTGCGATTTCTTCAAAAAGTGAAGCACTCGCGAGGCACGATCCTGCAGGGTCACCAGCGCAATTGCGTGATCGTGATCCACCCAGAAGTACCCACTCGCCTGAAGCTGCTCTTGGGTCAGGTCATTCATGCGAATGGCGATCCTGTCCTTCTCATCCTGCGGATGACGCGTGCTGACACTATACCAAGCAAAGGCGAAAAAGTATGAAGACAACGAACTACCGCGAGTGGTTACAAAAAAAGATAAGGAAGCAGAAAGCTAACACTTGAATTGGTCGCCCAGCTGCGCCACCTCCCCTAGCAGATATTGCTCTCGGGCAGTGGCCTTCTCCTCCCTCAATTTCCACATATCCACGTTACCACGGAGGACGGGCAATTCACGCTCCAGCTGCTTAACACGGTCACATAGTCATGAAAGCAGAGACAGCTCATCCACCCTTGAGCGCGACTACGCTAAGGTATCATCAGTGGATGGCAGATCTCGAGGCTCACTTGAAGGACCACTCGAAGTGCCCTATCACAAGCCAAGCAAGAAGACAATAAGAAGACCAAGCAATACATGGACAACAACTCAAGTGCATTCAAGCATAACAAGTATCAACAGATACACCTCGCCAACGACATGTTCTAGACAAAAGGGGTCAAACTATCAACTATTACAAAATATGACTACTGAGGAGCAACTGGCTTCTTCGACTTGGACTTCGGTTTCGGAGGCCTCATCGAGTCTGTGGTAGTATCAGATGCCACAAACTTCCCGCCGGCCCCTGACACCATAGCCTTCGCTGCCTTCTTGGCTCGCTGCAACTCCTTAGAGTACTTCCCAACTATGTTGATGAGTTGCGACCTGTACTTGCCACAAACAGTTGCAAAAGGAGCAAAAACTACCTGTTGACCGTCTGTGGCAACAGGCATCGCTTTAGAGACCGCAACAGGATCCACCTCGACTCCATGGGCTTGAACCATCGCGAGTGACATAGAAGCGCCAGCCGCACGAAGCGAGTTTTTGAAGCCTGCAGGAATGCCTCCAGCAAGGGACTCCACCAGATCATCTACATTCTCAATCAGCTCAGCTTTGGGCGCCAGCTCCTCCCGAAGGCGACTAAGTATACCCTTGGCTTTGGTCAGCGTCCCCTAGATGGAAGCACTGCGATCTTCGACTGCTGCGACGACGCCTGCCAAGGCATCATCACGACGGAGCGCCTAGGCGTCAAAGCTCAGACCGCCGGCATCTACATAGAACAAAGTGTTGGCAAAAAAAAGGTTAGCACAATAACAAATTCGAAAGAAAGGACATGACGGAAATATAGATGAAGGAATACCTGAAAGAGCCTTGGCAATCAAGAAGAGCTGTTCTTCGAACAACTTCTCCCTAGCAGCGATGGAAACGCGCAAATCCTCTTCGCGTTTCCGCGATTCGTCAAGCGCAACGACTGCCTTATCGTGACCCTTCACCGCCGTGACGAGTGTCTTTTCGAGGGAAGCGGCGTCGCGAAGAAGAGCATTATGCTCAGCTGCGAAACAAACAAAGATAGACCGTCATTCGAGTATATCACAATGATGAAGAAGAATCAGCAAAAATCACTCACTTTCAACCATGCGATGGCGAGTGTCCAGCATTGCATGATGGCGACCCATTGCAAGCACCTGCTCCGCCAGGCGAGCAGCTTCCTTCATAATAAGCTGCAACAGGAGAAACAACAAAGGATCAACAGATCACATGGATGATTAATTCGACTGCAAAGGAAAAGCAACATCACGTACGTGATCCTCCAGTGACTACGAAGTCAATTGCTGCGCAGTCGTCCGGACAACCATCTGGTGCTCCACATTGTGTGGAGAACTTGACGAATTGTGCCCGGAGTGGGCCGCTAATGGAGGAGACAGAGTCCGTTCAGCCACTTTCTTGGCTTTGGAGTCCGCGACTCCAGATTCTTTCAAAAATTGGACGTCGCCAGAAGATGACGACGCCGGTTGACTACGGAACAAAATCAACATCAGGAAAATGCAACTCCAAAAAAGAACCAAGAGAAGAACTGTATACTTACCAATCAAACTTATCAAAATCGAAGGTTTGGCCCTCCAATTCCGGCGACGACTCCTTCGGTAGTCGCATCTTCTTGCGAGAAGATGGCACCACAGCACTCATAGGAATGGCAGGTATCGGAGACTCCGCACCAATAGCTGGGCCTCCTGGAGTCGACGGAGACGACACATCTGAATCTTTGCTGCACGAATGCTTGCGAGTATCCGGACTGCTGGACTCGGGGGCTTCCTCCTCCTCTTCACAAGGGACGGTCGACTCTGACTCGTCCTCCTCATCTACCTCGCGAGGAATAACCCCCTCAGAAAGAGGGGGCATACTGGGAGAGACCTTCGAATCCTGCATACAGAAAACAAGTCAGCACAAGTCAAGCAAAAGAAGCACTCGATAAACAAAGCTACTTCGTAGCACAACCATACCTCAGGAGGAGGATTAGCAGCATCGAACGGGGGTACAACTGGTTCACTGGGGAGCACATCCTTGGCGGTGTACTTGGTGAGCAGTCGCACCCTCTTATCTACTTCACCCACAGAAATGCCATCAGCAGATACGCGAGTGACAACGTCCGCACCAGCCCACTGGAACATAGGGTGGACTCTGGCCTGCAGGGGCTGGATGCGACGGCGCAACCATGTGCAAATGAGGGTGCATCCTCCCTCTTCTTTACCCATGCGACTCTCGAGGTCGCAGACGCGCTCATACAGCATATCTATCTCCTCAGACTTGTCAGGCATCACCCCGTTCTTCCAAGAACGCCTCCTCCTGCACGGCGCTGTAGGATCGACAGGCGCGAGTCCGAAGTGGTCTCCGTCGGCCTTCTGGTCGCGGATGTAGAACCACTTGTCCCTCCAACCTTGGACGGACGCCATAAGCTTGATGTCAAAGTACGTGACAGAGGAGTCGACATAAATACCGCAGCCTCCTACATCGTAGACTACGGAACCAGACGATGACTGGCGCTTCAGCTTGAAGACGCTTGAAGAGACCAAAGTGTGGCTTGATTCCGAGCCAGCACTCGCAAAGCGTAATGTAGCAGGAAATGTGGAGGATAGAGTTGGGGGACAACTGGTGCAGCTGGAGCCCATAGAAACAAAGGAGGCCCCCGAAGAAAGGATGCAGGGGCAGAGAAAGACCGCGAATGATGAACGCTAGGAACATCACCCGGAAACCAGTAGGAGGACAAGGGGTTACCTCACCACCTGGGACTCGCGAGTCACCGACCATGAGAGACAGAACTCCGTCTTGGCGCAGAAGACGGAGCTCGGATGACTTGATGATGGACGCGCGCCACACGCCATTGGTGACGCGAGTGCCCGCGCCCTTCTTCTTCCCGACGACGGTGGTGGTGGTGACCGCAACGGCGGAGGCGCCCTTCTTCTTGGCAGCAGCAATGGCGGCGGCGGATTCAGCAGCGACACCTCCTTTCTTCTTCCCCATCTTGCGGTGGCGATGCGAACGGAGGAAGTAACTAGGGAATACGCGGAGCTGGTCCAGCGCCGCGAAGAAGATGAACTCTAGGGAGTAGAGGAGCAAAAACAATGGCGATGGAGGCAAAGGCAGAGAAAAGAGCAGATGGGAAAAATTACCGCCGCAACGCTGCTACTTAACCCCCTGGAAGATGTAATCCAATGGCAGCAGAAACCCTATCAGACGCGTGGCGCTCATCATGATCGACACGTGGAGGACCTGAAGCACGAACCGTCCCTCACTATCCCCATTACGCGTGGAAATCGACGAGGCACAGTTAAAACGGAAGATTATGCACGCCCGGTCAAATCAAAGTCAGAAAGTGGGGCCTACCGCTCGTCCGTTCCCGTCAAAACCGCTCACGCGGGCAACTGAGGTCATCACATCGTTAGCACTGATGTCATCATCATCAGCAACTGAAGATTTTGACTGCTTTAGTCCTTGCTCGAGTCTTCGACTAAACCAAGCACTCGGGGGCTACTCCCATAGGGAGCGCTGGTTGCGCACCCTACGATTTTCTTCTTATGCAGGAACTTGAATATTCAAAGCATACCCAACCACTCGAGTTTACGATTCGACTATGGACATGGGTTACTCCCATAGGGAGCGCCGGAAATAAATTCGACTGCAACAAGCAAACAAAAGACGACAGCAGTCGCAGAAAGTTCTTTAGTCCCTGCCTGAGTCTTCGACTCAACCAGGCACTCGGGGGCTACTCCCGTAGGGAGCGTTGGTCATGCACCCTATGATTATTTATACATCGTAATGTGTGTCAATAACATCCACACTCGAAGTCTATGGCGACACCGCCTCATATTTTTCCCTACAAAGAGACTGCATATCCTGGGTCACCCGAATCATCTCCGCGATAACAAAATTTCGGATGCCGCGCTTGCAGCGTGAAGATAAGACCTGAATAAGGTCTGGCAATGCATTCTGCTGCGCACTACCAGAAATTTATCCGTGCCTACAGGTGCGATGAACATGCCTTGACGGACGCGTCGAGTGCTCACACCCATATACTGGAATTCGACTCATGTAAGACCTCCGCGGCTTGAGTCGAATTACACCAGCACTTTTCCGAATTCGAGTCCGGGGACTCGAGTTCGAGTAGATGGCGTTGTTTTACCCTAACATAGTTAACTGATACCGATACATCGGTTAAATCAGGCACGCACATCAACAAATCCCTATGACATAAATAGAGCACTTGAAAAAATACTCAGCCATACACTCGAAAGGCTTCATAAAGTCCCCAGTTGAATCTGCGATTCCACTGGACACTCGGGGGCTACTGGCATGGGTATACCCTACAGGTACTCGAGCTTGATATATACAGCCTGATTACAGCGGAAGCCCATAGTGTTGCCAAGGCCCAAATGGAGAACTCGTGTAACCTACGGACTCTCGATTGCTTGCGGAACAAGAAGAAGCTAAAGATAGAAAGTTTAAAGGGAAAACCCTAACCTGTAACCGACTCGACCTGCTACCCGAGACCTAGACTATCTATATAAAGGCTAGGAGGGGGCAGCGAGGAGGACACACGCAACCCTAGTTTCCACAACCCTCGCCAGATTGCATCTGCGCACCATTGTAATATTCGATTCCTTCATTAACTCCATGAGCAGACAAGCAGGAGTAGGGACCTCTACGAGGCCTGAACCTGGGTAAAACCTTGCGTCTCTGTGTGCTTTTTTGCTAGCCGATTGATGCTTCCAGCGCTCCCTCCTTCTCGAAAACCCAAGTCCATAACAATGGGCATTGATGAGTTAAACCCTCGTCAGGAGGTGATCGCGTTTTCCACTAGGGTTTTGCGTGCGAGGGTGGTGCTGGATCCCGACGGTGATAGTGATCACGACTGCGTGACTCCTCTCTAGCGGCTAGGCGTGAGGTTTCGGGGCTCTCCCTCGGGCAAGTGCCTAGGTTTTGCGATGGCATTGTCGTCGCGTGGGACGAAGGAGGAAAACGACGCATCTAGGACTACACAATCTGTCTCAAGATCACCAGTCAAAGCTAGGGAGGATGATCTAGTGGCGGGTCTCTCAACAAGTCTAGGTGATCTCCTACTTACAGACAAGGAGGCTTCTGGACTGGTGCTGAAGGAAGTTGAGCAGAGTTCTGTTCCCCGCCCTCGGTGGGCATTGGTGGGCAAAGTGTGCCCCCCTCAGAAGCTGATCCTTGGAGTGTTGGAGAAGGTGATGCAGCGAGCCTAGGGGGTCCATAGCCCTGCTCAGTTCAAGGAGATAGGCGATAACAGGTTTGTTGTTTGCTTTAATAGAGAAGGAGATTGGAAGCATGCTATGAAGAATGGTCCTTGGAAATTCGACTTCCATGCCGTGTTACTACGTGACTTTGATGATATGGTTTGCCCATCTGATATGATTTTCGATTCTCTGGAAAGTACATCTCTATTGATGTGGATGAGGAAGGAATGGCGTGGGCAGAGGATCTGAGGATTAGGGTTGCGGTGGATGTCCATGAACCACTGCTACATGGGATCACCCTTAAGGGCTCAACTGATGATCTTGTGGGAAAATGGTTTGATTTACAATACGAGAAGGTGTCCCATTTTTCTTAGATTGTGGCTTCCTAGTCCACACTGATAAGGGTTACGCAGCACCTAGCTTTAGAGAGATTGGTAGCAAACAGTGAGGTGAATGGCTCAGGGCTGCCCCTCGCAAGAGTATGAGGGCACCGCCTCCAGCCAGGCCGACAATGTCCTCTGGCAGCTACGGTAGCCGCTCAAATCGATCTGATTCAAGACCCTATGGTGGAACTTCAGTCAGAGATTTACCACCAAGACACAACATATCAAGATATTTTGAGCATTCTGTTTCATATGGTACTGAAGGGGCTGATCGTAGGCATGGTAGGGTTGAAGTTACGAGCCTGGATAGGTGCCACAGGACGCCAGACCATGTTAAGAAGGGCAAGAACGGGGGGATTGACGGGTTGGGAAGGACGCCAAAGAAGAGCACTAGCTATGGCACTTTTACCCGCCGCCCGCAAAGAACTAATCAGACCAACATTCCTTCCAGGATTCAGGTTGTTCCACCGGGTACCTACAACAAAAAGACGGGAGCAAGGAAGCAGTGGAGGTCGATTGTTGTCCAAGCAGTGTGCGAGGGAACCTCTAAATTGTCCAGTAAAAAGCAATGCACCGATTCAGTGTTTAATAGGCTGGATGAGCAGTCGAACTCAGTATTTGATAGACTCCAGGCACCAAATGATATGTCGGCGGACTCCAGGGAGCTGGGACGCTGATCCCAATGAATATCTTGGGCCTAAACAGTTGCAGATTGGGGTTGGATGCGATGGTGGGCGATATTAGAGACATGTGTAGGTCCTACAACCCGGCGGTGGTTTTTCTAAGTGAAATTAAGAAGTGCAACAAGGATATGAACAAACTCAAATGGCATGGGAAGGTTTGCGTTATCTAAGATCACAAGATGATCATCCTTGGATTTTTTCTAGAGACTTTAATGAGGTGATGACTACCTCTGAACAATTAGGTGTCAACCCAAGAAACCTTGCGTAGATGGAAGCTTTTTGCGAATGTATGACTGTTTGTGGCCTCACTGACCTGGGCTACTATGGTTATGACTGCACATGGAATAACAAGCGGGATGGCGCTGACAATATTCAGGTCAGGTTGGATAGGGGAACGGTGACAATTTCCTTCCTACAGATGTTTCCAATGACAATGATCGAGCATATAACCACAGAAGAGAGTGATCATATGGCTCTTCTTATTAGAGTGCAAGCTAAATTGATGCAACATCCTGCTGCTCCACGGGGATTCATGTTTGAAGAGATGTGGCTACGTCATGAGGGGTACGAAGACATGATTCGTGAAGCTTAGGAGAACCACGAAGAGGGCAGCGTTGGCATTGAGATTTTCTGGATATGGCTCCGGCACTTGTCAGGCGACATCAAGAAGTGGAGTTTTGAAACTTTCAGGTCTATCCGATCAGAGATTAAGCGGCTGTGTCCAAAGTTAGAAGAGGCTAGGACAGCAGACAGACTATCAGGCTACTCTCAGGAGATAGGAGACATTGAAAAACAACTACATGATATTTATGAAAAGGAGGAAGTAATTTATTAGACAATGATCTAGGCAGGATTGACTAAAAGCGGGCAACTGCAACAGTAGATACTTTCAGAATAGAGCTTCTCACCGGAGAAGAAAAAACACAGTCAAAGGCCTGCGACATAATGATGGTTCCTTATGCAGTACAAACGAAGGGATGGCGGAAATGGTAGTGGCCTTCTACCACAACCTCTACACTTCAGAGGGATCAAGCAATCGTGTTGTGATTCTAGATTTGATTGACACCTTTCTTACCAAGGAGATGGAAGAGGAATTGACAACAACATTCTCGGATAAGGAGATAGAGGAGCTGGACGGATGTATTTCTCAGTCCTTTGTTCCAACAAGGGGCCTTCGACAAGGTGATCTGTTGTATCCATACTTATTCCTATTTTTTGTGGAAGGCTCGGCACTCCTGAAGCAGGCCCAAGGTGAGAAGGAAATTGCTGGTCTTAGATTTGGAAAAGAAGGTCCAACGATCACCCATCTACTTTTTGCAGATGACAGCGTGGTCTTTCTTGAGGCCAGTTGTGACACCCCCGGGATTAGGGCTTTGCATTATTTCTTGGATGCATTTTAACTTAGCCAAAAATAATGATGCTCATGCAATGCACATTAAACCCTAATTAGTATTTAGCTAAAACTAGGGTGTTACAGCTCTATCCCCCTTACGAGAATCTCAACCCGAGATTCTAAAGGTAGGAAGGAAGAAGAAAAACAGGGTCACTCTAAGGATAAGAGGGAAACACACTAAACAACACATCGTGTATCTCATGGTTGACTCATGAAGGAGTGTTTAAGAACAATTCTGAGGTGAAGAAAGGAAACAAAAGGATATGGTTTCAAGTTGTTAGATAACTGATCTTAATAAGGATGGAGACAATGGAGCTCACAGAAGAAGTTAAGCTTATGATAAAAGGGGGCTTACAATAGAAAGAACATGACCATAGACTTTGAGATATGAAACTCTACTAGACGACTTAAGTAGAGTTTCCAGGGATATAGAGATACGGATAACCAAGCTATTGAACTACTTTTGAAGTAGAAGGGTCACTCTTTCGTTCAATAGAAGGTCAAGACAGAAAGGTTGTTTTGTGGCGAGGACTCGTAAGAGTCACAATGAACATGTAACAAGAGAAATTTCTGATTACCAAAATCATAGTCACTCTATGAACATGATCGAAAAATGAAGGAAACTCTTTATTCATCCAGGATCATCAAAATCTTTGCGAAAGATCGTGATATCACTTTACACCAATATGAATAGATAACAATATTTCCTGATGACACTAGAGAAAAGAAACTTCATTCTCAGACTCCAATTACTTGGCACAACAAGATGCTTGCCAACGTAGAAGGTCTAGAGGATAGTCCAAGACACATTTAGCAACACTACTTTAAATTTTCTCCTTGATGTTCAAGACACCAAAAATCAACTAAATATCGGACTTCAGATACAAAGGAAACCATAAGTGCAACTCCTATAATAAATCAAAGAAGAATCCTCATGAAGAGTGGTTGTTATTGCCGAATCAAGAGAGTATGACATCGGGTGATCTGGCTAATTATGTCAACCAATACATCAACCTTGCTGGATTTACAAAGATATCAATGTCAAAACCTTGAGAAACAACAACCATCGTATCTGCTTGATATTCAGATCTGGTTAGGTGGAATGGTACTTCAGACTCAGCATGTCCGAATAGAAGGCATGCACCACAAAGGTAAAGCTACTTGATTCTCAAGACATAGACTACAGTGTCAAGCTCCAATAGATTGAGCTAGATTGCTAGAACTATGTATTAGCAACTTGTCAGAGGACAACTACTCATACATCAAATACTTGCAACAAAACACACATGTGACCTTAAGGAAACAAAGATAACTCTGCTCGAATCCACGGCGACATCTTTCAACATTTGCACATGAATCAGAGGAGGTCACTTCTAACATCCAGAACACATTCTTCGAGATGACTCAAATATGGTTCTTAAAAGTTTCCAACATCAATGCCAACTATTCCATATGAATCTAGTCTAGAATGGATAAGACAAGGATGTCGTCGACGGGCTCAGTAACAAACTTATCGAGATACTCCAATGGGATGAACTCATATGTTACGTGAACATCGCAAAAGTACTGGTAATACCAAAGGACATGAAGATGTACTCAAGTGAAACATCACGAGTAGCAACATCGTTAGGATAGTCATTGTAACTGGGTTTGACTTGACGATAACCCAAATCAAATCAAAGGAGGGGAAGATAACATATCCACGAAGGAAATACTATCTTTCTTCAGCACGAACAAAACTAGACATCCCTTTATGAACTAAGTTGGATATATCTTTTGTCTTACAACTCTCCAAGTTGTTGAACCAACTAGTTTAGGGGTATCCAGTATGGATCCTCGGAGAAAGGAGCAGTTCAGAGAACTTGCTTACTCAAGTACTTGACAATATGGTCATGTGGCAACATGAAAATACTTCTAGTAGACATCTAGAATATCACAGACCACCTATATGTCACTTAGTTCGAGAGGAAACTTTCTTGGTAAGGCAAGAAGACATAGTCTCAGAGCTTTGGCACGAGCCTAACTCTTTGATCCGGGAGAGTGTACGGGGATAACGTACTTGGTATCACAATCATCCTTTGCGTGGTGGTAGGATTAATCCATCACACTAAGAAATGACACAAATATCCTTGTAGTTCAAAGCAATGATAATTGATAAGAATCTTGGATGGCCACATCATTACGCACACGCATCATTCACGAGCACGAAAACTCAGAGGAAGGGTGGTAAAGATGTGTAAAAGCATCACTTCATTAAGAGGGTCATGAAACTCATCACAACCTCCTTATTGTAAAAGGGTGTGATACTTTAAGGTAGAACAGATAAAAGCTAATCATTGCCTCTTGATTTGTGGATTACAACACTTTTACCTGGTCTTGGATATGACAAGGTACTAGAGTTTGTTTGTCCTAACATCCCGAAATGGTTTGTCTTGATGGACCACAAGAGTATCTTACATCAAAAGACACTAATGCGCATTACTAGTTGGCTACCAAATGGTAGACAAAGGTCAGAAACAATAAGGGGAGAGGACCATGCTCATTATAGAATCTCAAGATGTGGATGCACAGATTAACAATCTTCTGAAAATCAATGTAGAGAAGGGAGGTGTGGCAGCGTCATGAGTATTACTCACGAGGAGTATTCTTGTCATGATCTATTTGATTCCATTTAAGAACATCTGCCATATCATGTGGTAGGGGAAGTTCTTAATTGTCAAAATGCAATCACGATAATATCCACAAGAACGAAGGCTATAATTATAGTACCATACATCCTGAGGTAATGTGTGAGCACTAGCAACATTGGTCAATGGAATGGATCTTGGGTTAAAGGCCAACTTCATGTACAAGACTCACAATACTATAATCTAGCACAATCTGGGACCTTCGGTTCAAGTCCAAGGGTTAAAACCCCGGAAAAGGAAGTATCTACTATTTGAGTGACACATCATACACTATAAGGTAGTAAACACAAGGTAGATTCCAAAAGAAGAAAAAACTTCTGAAGCACCCAAACAAATAAAAAGGAGGCACACGAGGCGAGAGGAAACCTCGAAACCTAGAAAAAAGCACTATGGCACCTTATATTGTAGGTTCCATAAGACAGAGAGATCATGTTGGAAAGAAATCTCTCAACTGAAGCAGAGCAAAGGGGACACAAAGAACTCACACCAAACACAACTCTAGAGAACTCAACACTAGGTCAACTGGTTGAGAAACGACATGCCCAAAAGGCACCTAAGCTTTGGAAGACTAGAATACATAACAAAACCTTTCAAAGTAAACACAAGATAAGATGACCCACAGTTAGAGCGATACCAGATGAGGAGCAAAACAAGCATACTAAAGTTTTCGCAAATACTTTTCATCTTTGAAATGGTTTTTTCACAAGCACTAGACTCAACATCAACCAATAGCAAGGTTTTCCTACGGTCGGTATTGCTCTAATACAAAGACTATGACACCCCATCAGGGATTTACATTATTTCTTGGATGTATTTTAACTTGGCCAAAAATAATGATGCTCATGCAATGAACATTAAACCCTAATTAGTATTTAGCTAAAACAGGGGTGTTACAGCTCTAAGTGTTTGGAGGCACTCAAAGGTGTGCTCCAGATATATAAGGTTAGCTCGGGGCAGCGTGCCAACTTACATAAAACTTCCATTTATTTTGGCAAGGGCTGCCCGGAGCAAGACATGAATGCCCTAAAGTCCTCCATCAGTATTTAGTGTGAAGCTTTGGTAGAGCGCTATCTGGGCCTACCGACAACGATTGGCATGTCAAAGAATGGTGCCTTTTGATATCTGATGGAAATGTGAACGATTTAAAAGGCCAAGGCTTATCTAAGGCGGGTAGAGAAGTGCTCGTTAAATCAGTATTGCAGGTCGTACCATGTTTCCAGCTTACAAAGGGGTAGTGTGGCCAACTCTCTTCGGTCTCATCGAATTTTTTGTGGGAAACGACTGATAGCAAGAGGAAAGTCCATTGGATAGGATGGTAAAGAATGTGTGCATCAAAGAGAAGCGAGAGCATGTGTTTTCACAATTTTGAGGATTTCAATCAGGCCTTGTTAGCTAAACAGACCTGGAGGACGTTAACATCACCCAACTCTTTATGCGCCAGGGTTCTTTGTGCAAGGTACTTCGAGGGAGGGGACTTCTTGTCAGCGAGTTGTCCTAAGCATGCACCTTAGACTTGGAAAAGTATTCTGTATGGGAGAGAGCTGCGTAAGGAGGGTCTTACGTGGAGAATTGGGAATGGAAAAGAGGTGGATGTGTGGAACCATAACTGGATTCCGCCATCCTCTTGGAAATGTCGCATTGAATTACACAAAAAATAGGGTCTTCAGTGTTAGATCTACATATCATGTGAAACAACAGATTAAAAGAGTGAACAATACACAGTCTGGAGCTTCGGCTAGTCTAGATGAACACAAGGGTTGGTTGACGCTATGGTTAGCTGACATTGCTAGCAAATTGTGGCGCCCTGCCAAAAACCACTACCAGAAAATCGCGTTGTTTTTGTGCATTGCATCATCATGACCGCATGCTCATGTCATCATGCCACATTGCATTTGAGCATCGTCATGTCATCTTGCATTTGTTTGCATAAAACCATTTTCCGAAACTGCTTTTGTTTTCTAAACGTCCCGTTATTATTTCAAATCAAATCCCGGGGTCTCTGGATTATTGCAAAAGTCTCGTTTTAATAATTAAAATTTTTAAATTATTTTTAGGAGGCAGCCAGCCAGGCCCGAAAGCCTGACCGGCCACCTCCAAAATTCCTAAAACTACCTAATCCTAGTCTACCCAGCCCCTCCACCTCACCCCATCCAATCCCCTCCCTCCACCTCGCCACCTCACCTCACCTGAGCCACTCCTGCGCTGCCACCTGCCCCATCCACCGCCAGCTCTCCCCACCTGGCCTTTTCCCGCTCGTGCGCGCGCCCCCACGCAGCTGCACGTGTCCCACCCCACCTGGTCGCCGCCCGTTCCCGCTTGCTTCCCCAGCTACCGCGTCACGGGTCCCACCCCGACCGACAACCGCCTCGCCTCGATTCCCCACCCCGCGCCTGTCCTCCCTCTCGCTTCCTCCCGCAACTCCCACACCGTCCTCTCCTCCATCGGCAACCGCCGCCGCCACCTACCCTGGCGACCCTCGGCGGCCTTCCACCGCGCGTCCGCCGCCAGTCTCCCGGCCGCCTTTCTACTGCCGGAGAGCACTCCTCCGCCCGTCACCTCCATCTCCGCTGCCAGGGTCGAAGCCGCCGTCGGCCGCCACCACCTCCCCTCTGTCTTCCCCCCCTCTGCCGCGCCTTCCTCTCCTCCGGCCGCCGCTCCATCCGCGGCTCTCCTCGAGCCAACCCTCACCTGGAGCTCCTCCGCGGTGCCCCGCCAGCGTGGCCCCATATCCCACTCCTCTCGGCAGAGCTCTGCCGGCCTCGCCGAGCCGCCCCTTTGTCTGCAACCATGCGACCCCACCGCCGTCGGCCTCTGTCCGCGCCTCGCCTCATGAAGCGGTGTCGCGGCCTGCCACCGCCAGCTCTGCCCCGCACCGGCCACCGTCGCCAGGACCCCCAACCCCAGCGACCGCGTCACGCCGCCCCACGTCGAGCTCCTCGTCGCCCTGCGTCTCCACCTCGCCTCGTTCGCCTCGAACCTCCCCGGTGACCTGCCTCTGTTCTCGTGCTAAGGGAAGCGTGCATCCTCTGCTTCCTGCGCGAGTCTTGTTCCTGGTTGTGTTTGACGGTGAGCTCGTGTGTGCTCCAGGCGGGCACTTCAGCTAGTCAGACATGTGTACATCACACCAATTCTATATCTCTGCGTACGTGCCCTTGTGTTGCCGCCCTAAGAACTGCAAGATCTTCTTCGGAGTCACTTTCAGGCTTCCTGAGTGCCCCGAACCCGTACTCTGCTGAGGACCTCGGCAAGATCTCCTACCCGAAGATTTCTAGACGCAAAGTTCTCCATCCTGGATCCGATGCGCCGGATCGACGAGTTCTCCTTCCCGGACGCCAAGATCTCCCGGCGCCGAGACCCGAGACCGACACCGTCACCCGAGTACTTCGACAAGCACGCCAAGAGCGCCGACACGGATACGACAAGTACTTCACCCCGGACGGCGAGACCCTGAACGACAAGTTCTCCTTCCCGGAAGCATTGACGCCCGTGCGACAAGATCTACTTCCTGGATCCGAAGACCCCGGTACCCGATCCACTCAAGTTCGCCATCGACGACAAGATCGACCGCTTGGCACCCAAGTTCTCCGTCGCGACACGACAAGTTCTCCATCTTGTATCCGAACCTCACCGTTCCCCCGTCGAACCCTGCTGAACCTCGAACCCCCGGAACCCAAGATCTTCCAAACCCCATGTGTGAACCTTTTCCCGAGCCCCTATTTTATAAATGCTATATATAAAACTAACGCATATTAATTTGTTCAAGCATGCATACCTGTCTGTGGGTTGGGGGCATTATGCCGATTCACCGCATAATTAAATATGGAGTCTATATGCGGGCTATTCTAGTCTTGTTCCGGACTCTATTTAAATTTGTGTAGCGAACCGATGCCATGCTTCGCCCTGTTAAGTCAACATTTAAATTGTTGGGGTTCTAAATAACTTGAACCGTTTAATTAATTGTCAGGACCCCGGTTCCGCTTAATATTGCCTAGTTGCACCGCATCTGTGCCATGCCATGCATGATATCATAAGCATGCCGGATCTTCTGCCGTAGTATTAAATATTGCATCCGGTGTTTCTGCTAGTGTTTGCTTCTTCGCGGATTAGACCGATGCGTGGGTGCGAGTATCGACAAGTTCTTCGGATATGAATCTCCGGCAGTGTTTCCCAGGCGAGCATCTCTTCCCCTTCTACCTATTTTGCATTTATAGTCTTTATTTCCTCCTGTTGATCTATTGCTATCCGTGTCACGATGCTCTAGTTTCCGAACACCAGTTATATCCCGTGCAGCCTCTATATTGCCTTGGACACCTCCTATTACCTGTGTTTGGTAGATAGCTGGCCTTGCGAGTCGTAGTTGCTTGCTCAGGTGCGATCTCGTGTTGTCAAGTACCACAGTTGTGGAAATGTTGGCAGATGCTTAATGGTAGAGATGCTTAACGGTGGAGTTGATCATGGCTTACATTATAACTTGTTAATTAAAAATGCTGGAAATAGATATAATACAGAGGCACCGGTGGGTAATAGTCAATATTTGGTTTTTAACCGCCCACTTGTGTCCACCTAGGACCCGAGTTCTTGTCACCTGTTCCGAGATCGAGCGCGCTAACCACAGGTGGGGTGTGTGGGCACCCCCATCGGCTTACTACCTGATTTCAAAGTATTGTACCGGGGGCCACAAGTAGTTTGGGGCTTTATTACTATCATGTACTTATGCCATGCTTTACTGCTTTATTTAAGATTGTGCGTGGAGCACCTGTACTGTTTAGGATTGCGGAGTGTTTTCGCGGTATCGACAAGCCCAGTCACACTTTCGGGTTCCCAGTCGTTTACAGCCATTGACGCAAACCCTGGGTCTGTTTCGGAGCCGGCCAACTTCGTTGCGGGTAGCTTAGTGGGGTGGCCCCCATGTACTTGCTTTGGGTCTGGGAAACGTCATGACTTAGGCCCCGCCGACATACCGATGGGTGTATGTTAACTGATCTGGCAAAAAGGGTCGAAGTGCGTGTGGATACTTTGGTGCACCCCTGCAGGGTTAAATCTTTTCGAAAAGCCGTGTCCGCGGTTATGGACGACTTGGAGCACAGTTTCTCGATCATAGACAACAATAACTAAAGTTTACTGTTATAATTTGACTTACATCTGAGATGACTAGTAAGTTGGATAACTGCCATGGAAAGATTAAATAAACCTGCCAACCGTGTGAGTTTTCCTCGGCTTGACTTCCTCGTTTGGTCTCGAGGGGGAATACCAGGATGGGTATGTTTGGTGTTAGTATCAGGTGGTTTCGAATAGGTCTTTCTTATCCCTCTCTAATAGCCGACAGTTGAATCGAGTTTCTATAGATTGTTTAGTGCATGCTGCGCTGCCGCTTCAGTCCACCATACCTATGTAGGCGAGAGCCGCCGAATTCTAGCCTCGCCATGTACTGGCCTCAGTACTGACGCTCCTCTTTTTCCTTTGCCCTTTGTCGGCACCCCTTTTGTTTTAGCAGGTTTGAGATCGACGTCGTTAGCAGGGTTACCCTTCCGGCTTGGCCTGGGCAGGGTTATGGACGCCATTGGTTATTCTTCAGGGCTCTTAGCCCCATTTGCATCTTGTCCGTAGTCGGACGCTCTATCGTTTCCAAGGTGATTTGGATCTTTGTATTATATATCTGTATTCTTGACTCATGGAGTCGTTGATGTATATATCTGTTCTGTGGGTTCCATTGAGGACTGTTGTGTAATGTTATTACTTCGTTTTCCACCCGCACGAAAGTGCCTGGTGGGCGTCCTTGAATCGTTTCTATGCGGGTTTGGCGGAAAAGGCTAAAAGTTGCATAGGGCCGATTCGAGGGTGTTACACAAAGTCAAGGTGCATTGCTAGAGACTGGCCAAGAATGGTTTAGCCGTTGGTGAGGAATTGCAAAGGAGACACATCAAGGAGTGTGTCCGATGTATTGTCTGCAACAAAACTGAAACGATTGTGCATAGGTTTTGGGAGTTCCCACATGCAACAAACATTTGGGACTTGATCATGCAACACACAAGTTTGCTCCTTTGCGCACCACCGGGAGACATGCAACCTCACCGTGTGTTCCAGGGCAGGTTTTTGGATTGGTTGGGGAACCTGACGGAGAAGGAGCTCATTGTTGCTATGAAGACATTGTATCAAGTATGGCTGGTAAGAAATTATGCTCGTGATTTGGTTATGATTGAAAATCCTAAAGCTATAGTGAGACTGATTTTATTTTTGCTCGAGGAATGGTGCTTGCTCAAACCGATCCCGAGTCTGCAAATGAGTAGCTTGGCGGAGCACTGGCTCCCACAGGACTTTGGGTGGCACAAAGGGAACTATGATGGAGCTTTCTCCCAGGGCAATGGACAAGGTGGCGGGTGTTTGGTTATACGTGATCCCCATGGAGCTTTCCTTGTAGGAGCTTGCCATTTCGCCCCTCATCCACGCACCCTGAAGGAGCTGAACTCCAAGCGTGCCTGCGGGCTGTGCTTCTGGCAAAAGAAATGGGTGTTAGAAGATTGGTGCTGAAATCTGATTGCAATGAAGGTGTATGGAAGCTGGGGATCAAGGAGATGGATCGGTCTCTTAATGGTCCAATTATCGAAGATATCAAGATGCATTTGGGCGAATTCGAAGACTTCTCGGTCAAACATGTAAGGCGTACATGCAACACCGTTCCACATGGATTATCTAAAGAAGGTTGTGGTAATAAACTTTGTAAGACCTGGTTGGGTTGTCCCCGGGATGGATTGTGAACTTGTTGTCATCCGATTGTGGTGATTAATAAAACCACAGTTATTTTATCTAAAAAACATGGGGAAGAGGCCCAAGAGGACACTGACATTGGGAAGAGGCGCCTGCATAGACATAAGAGTCCGTATGGATGAAGGGTTGTGACCGTATGGACACATGCGTCCATACATCCATACGAGTTTGGACCTAAAAGAAGCCTATTTCTAATACCTCCCTTTACGCGTCTATTAAATGTAAATGAGATGTAATGGATTGAATGAATCAACTATAGTATATACAAGTAGAAGAGACATCCTAAAAGGGCACCGACATGGGTAGACGTACCTCAAGAGAGCACGAAAGAGGTGCTTGTACAAACACATGAGTTCTTACGAGCAAAGGGTTACGACCGTACAGACATATGCATCCGTATGACACTTACATTAAAATAACCTATTTTTGACACATAGAGATGATTTATGAGCTTGAATTGGCATGTGCCGATGTGCACAACACAATCTGACCTTCTAGTTAGTCAGCTAATACCTAAATACTAAATGACCTCACCTAGAAACATAGATTGATGAAAATACCCTTTTTAATTGGAGCTATATTACTATATATTACTACTCATTAAGTTGGGCTAAAAGGATGCCTCCTTGGGGCCTCTGAAGAGAGGCACTCGTAGTAGTTAGATCTCCTCATGAAATGATCCCTGAGTAGTCCATTCTCTCATTAAATGTTTATTGTTGTGGGTGAATTGGGTTTTGTGGCGTGAGTACATCTCGTAAGCCAGATCCAAAATAGACAAAAAGGTTTTCATTTGGGTGGTGACTGGTGAGTTAGACTTCACAATTTCCTCTGTTTGGGTCTCATGTTGGGCCAAATGCCGCAACCCATTTTGTCTGGCATGTTCCTTTCTTTACCCTTTTGTAAACCCCTCCAGGAAATGCTCTAAATCATAATCCGGTATAATCTAAGTGTGCATGCAAGATGTACTACTGTGGAGGCCATGAGACCACCCACAAGCAGGACCAGGGTCAGGACATGGTACTGGCCAACAATCCCATCAATACTCTTGGTTATAGCTTCAGAACACGTCCGAAGAAGTATGCGTATCTCGTACACAAATGGACATGTACGAGTACGACATACAAGAGTATAAAGGAGTCATTCCATCTAGAAAAAATAGAAATATATTAGAACGCTATTACGACAAGATCCAAATACATAGATAATAGTAGTATCATAAAGTATTACATCCTCATACATTAATCATCAAACATCAAGCGGAAGCACAAATCCGAGTATGAATTAAGATGTAAATGGGCATAATATGGCATGAGCAAAGCAAATCTCATTTCACACATCTCAGAATCGTAAACCCCGGAATATCTACTCAAGGGGGGCGTCGCCTCCATCGTCGGCTTGGTCAATGAAGTAACCACCATATGGATAAGCCTGATAATTTTATAAATTCTGAGTGTGAGATCGGGGCAGGCACTTAGCAAGTCTTTATACATCTAAAGGGATGACGTTGTTTGGCGCAATTGCAGCAAAAATAAACATCTATAACAGCTTATAGAGACATGCTATAACACTCGTCTAACTAGATATAGATGATAGAGCAATAAACATAACCAACAGATATAGATAACATAAAGTAAAGCATATCCCATCCACCTTCTCGCTTACCAAATGTGAAGACGAAAGAATATCCAACCCGTTGGCAATTTCATTAACCATTACATGAGAATTGCACTAATTACTAGTCAAGTTTAGTCAAGTTAAACATGCTTCTTTAGTTTGAGTTATCTATGGTTGAGACACTATGCTCCAAGTAGTCCATAACCACAGACACGGATTTTCGAAAAGATTTACCCTGTAGGTGTGCACAAATAGCAACACCACGCATGCTCAACCTTAGGGAAAAACCAAATAAAAACAAAGAGGCATCAGGACAAAGCATTCTTAGAATAAAAAATCATCTCGGGGAGCCACCCCACAAAGCTACCTACTACGGAGTCATCCAGGCTCCAGAACAGACCCAAAGATTTGCATCAATGGCTGAAAAAGACTGAAACCCGAAAATGTGATTGGGCTTATGCAGAGAGCGTAAACATTCCGCATTTCAAAATAGTATAGTATTAAACTGCTCCTCAAGCAACAATAGCGAATAAAGCACTAAGGCATGACATAAGTACATGATAGTAGTCAAGCTCCAAACTAATTATGCGCCCCCCAAAATAAGATGAATCAAGATCATACAAAAGAATGCCATAGGTCCCACATGTGGATATTGCGATAGTCAAGGAATATGCTTCAAGTACCCGGGTCCTACGGGACAAAAGTGAGCGGATAAAAGCCAAATCTTAAGTATTGCCCACAAATGTCTATTTATTTAGTTGTCCCATTACTACATAATTTAGTTTTTTTGGGTACCTCGTTATCTACATCAGACTCTCACAAACCCTACACATGTCGTTCTATGACTCGCATGGCTCAATCAAATCATGTAGTAATGTCTGATAGGATAGAAAGAACAAGCTTTATAGTGGGGCTAAAATATAAAGTCTATACAGTACCTATAATTGCAATTTAATACGGTCGTGATAAGTAACGCAAGGATAAATATAGAGACATAGGTGCTATTAATGTAAATGCAAGTAGAGAAATGTTTGCCTGGTATCTCAGAGGGGTAATAGCAAGGGTCCGGATAATACTCAGCAGTCTCCTGATAACCTCCTTGCTCAACATCTATTCAGATAAAAGCCAAACACATAAGGATCCAATAAATAAATTGCATAATCATATGAAGCATATGCAACAAAAAAACATTTTATTCCATGATGATATGATGCACAATTGCATGGTATAACTTGGTATGACATTGGTGAGACATTATCAACCAGAAATAATCATTTTTTTCATTTTATTCATCATATTTTCCTTGCATAAACAATTCTGGTTATTCAAGGTCTCCATGATGCATAATGCAATTACAAGTATGGAATGCATAGTTGGAAAGGCGATTTAGACATATTATTTGTCAAATTTCGATAAACGGTTAAACAAAATTAAATCATTTTTAATAGATTAAACAAATTTTGAATTTTTTTCATTGTCCATAATTAAAATCCAATGTGATATTATTAATTCTTGCATTATTATTATCATGTTTGATATATAAAACATTTTACTTGGAATAACCAATAAAAATATATGAATTATCCAAATAAAATAATTTTCTAAAATTTAGAAAAGAAAAAACAACAATCGTGGGCTGAAGTGGGGAGATACCTGGCTATCTGTCGCCCGCTAGCGAGGGAGAGAGCTTGTCGCAGCTGGTTCGGCCCAATGGCGGCCTGTGGAAATATCACTGGTGATAAAAGCTAAACACATAAGGATCCAACAAATAAATTGCACAATCATATAAAGCATATGCAATAAAAAAACATTTTATGCCATGATGATATGATGTACAATTGAGCATGGTATAGCTTGGTATGGCATTGGTGAGACATTATCAACTAGAAATAATCAGTTTTTCCATTTTTTTGATCATATTTTTCTTGCATAAATAATTTTAGTTATTCAAAGTCTCCATGATGTATTATATAATTACAACTATGGAATGCATAGTTGGAAAGGCGATTTAGACATATTATTTTTTAAATTCCGATAAACGATACAAAAGTTATGAATTAAACAAAATTAATTCATTTTTAATGGATTAAACCAATTTCAAAAAAATCATTGTCCATAATTCCAATGTGATATTATTAATCCTTGCATTTTTAATATCATATTTGATATATAAAACATTTTATTTGGAATAACCAATAAAAGTATATGAATTGTCCAAATAAAATAATTTTCTAACATTTAGAAAAGAAAAAACAACTATGGGATGAAGTGGGGAGGTACCTGGCTATCTGCCGCCTGCTGGCAAGGGTTCGTCCGTCGATCTGTGATCGGCTGCTCTAGTGAGTCTTTTCCGATCTACTAGATTGATTTTTCTCTCCGTCGGTCACTTGGCCGGTCATCTTTTTTTGGTTCACCGATAATAGATCGGATTGAGTCGCCCACCGCCGTCGTCATCACCACGCCTCTACTCAGACCATTGGCGTCGACGATCTACACCGCGCCCGTGCGCCTGCCTCCTCCGCTGCCTGCCTCGGTAGACTGTCGCGGCCTCACAGCAGGCTGCCGCGCACCTCGGCCGGTTGCTACACCTTCCTCGGTAGGCTGCTGTGGCCGTCCCCCTTGGATCGTCTTCCCCGTCATCGCCCGGGACTTCACCAACAACGCCGTCATCGACTCCGATCTACACGTCGTCAATGCCATGGCGCATACGGCGCACCATCGGTCCGATCAACCGATCTCGCACGCGTTTATGCCAAGCACATCACTGAGCACGTGCCTACTACCGATCGAGCTACGGGCTGGCGTTGTGTCGCCGTGCGGACCGCAGCGCCACCGCCTTTGGTCTCCCAACCGCTCCACCGACTTGCACCCTACAATTATGCCGCCCCAACAGGTCATAGCATCGTTGCACGCAGTCTACATCGCCGTCCTTGCACACCGATGCCCCGGGCTATCTCTGCACCACCTCCACGGTGCAGGTCGTCTACGTCCGCACATGGTCTTCGTCACGTCGGATTCTTCTTCGCCTACACCAAGTACCGCTGCCGCGCCAATCTAGGCGTCCAACATGACCACTCCAGGCCGCGTTGGTTTCGCCGCCTTCTACGTCTTCGTTCCTGCCCTTGCGTGCCCGGTATTGGCAACATCGGTGCGTGCCTTCGTTCCCGACGTGTCCCCAAGCCTGACAATCTCGGATCGGTGCGTGCCTTCGTTCCCGACGCGTTCCCGACACCCCACGACAAGCCTCCACGGACCCTCGGCAAGCCTCCGTGGACCCTCAGCAAGCTGTCGCGGCCCCACGACGACTATCTCGATGCGTCTCTGTCATCCTCCTCGCGCACTATGCGCATGCGGCTTCACGTGCGGCTATCTCGACACCAACATCTCCGATCATGATATCGATCACAACGACCCCTCGCAATGGCTACCCGACCTCGGCACCGCCTCAAGCTCTCGGCTCCCTCGACATCGGCACAAGGGTTATCACCTCGCCTGAGTATCCCACCAGCTTTCTCTATAGTCCAAGCTACTGCGACGCGACACCGTCCACGATGTTCCCGCTCGGACAACAGGGGATGTCAGTCTACTGGATGCTACTTCGGTTTATCTCTAGTCTGGCCGTCCGCGACGTTCCAGTTGTTCACGATGCTACCGCTACGACTGCGGGAGAGTGTTAGCGTATTAGATATATACGGTTGTTATGATAGTTTAGATAAAGTTAGGATCTGCTTACGTACAATCATAACTTGACTTGTACTTTAAAATAATCCTCTATATGTCTATATATACTCGTCCATGAGACTCAATAATATATCCATCATATTCCGTCAAACTCATACTCGTTTAATGTGAACCAACCTTCAAGAGAAACCTAGCATTAAAATCTGCCAATGGAATGGATCGGCAAGATCACCATCGCTGCTCCAATGCGCCCCTCGGAATGCACCTGCGTCCACACCAACATTCAGTTGAGGAGCACAAACTGCAAGCAAGCCCTACAAAATAAGGTCGAACCCCAACCGCTCCTGAACCCAACCCCAAACGCCCACAACCAACCAATGGCCACCTCCGGCAGTGGCAAACATCCACGATAGCAAAAGCGAAAAAATGTGTGAGAGCAGGAGATTCTTACCTTACATTCGAGGCGAGTCCCATAGCACCTTCTCCCGTGTCTGCTTGCTTTATCCCTACATCCTCCACCAAGTAGAGACCCGATCTTATGAGGGATTTAAACTGGTAGCAAACATGCTAAAAGACAAGATCGAAACAATCACCTCAACAAGTGCTACTCGGCCACCCATATCCTCCTTCTGCCTAGGTGCGCCTCCCTTTTTTCTATGCCTCATCTGGCCGCCGGTGTTCTAGATCCCGAGGAGAGGGGATCGGCAACGAGAGCCTGGTGAGGTCGCAAGCGAGTGCGTACCCGGAGGCGTGATGACGACGGCGGTGGCTCGGGGTAGGAGAGGAGGAGGCGTGAGATCAGGGCGGCTGCTTGGGGAGCAGAGGAAGGGGCACGGGAAAGGAGAGAACTAATCTGGAGCCGGCGCAGATATTTTTCACCTCAGGCTCTGAAGGCTAGGGTTTTACCCGAGCTCGTTGAGCGCTATCCACCTGGCGACAAAGGAAAACGACGGAGACGAGGAGTAGTTGCCCGTTGATTCGCCGGCCCCACGTGTATCTAGGCCCAACTGTCATGAAAATATCTTGAGAAGCAGGAAGTAAGGAAAGAATTGCTTGCATGTAACGGCTGTGAAAGAACCACGCAGTGAAAAACGACTGTAGCTGCCGAATCGAACGAACTAGGTTGACACGCGATTGATGACCCTCTCCTTGGCCGGGTAGGCTTGCATCCTTTATAGGAGTAATATAGCAGGGCGCAAGGCTAATAATTCGAGGAACTAATTTTGGACAGGGAGAGTATTCTACTCAATTATTGTAAGTCTTGTTTCGCTTAGGAGTCAGGTGGACTAAAACCTATCGGGATATATAATAATAATTTGCATGTGACCTTATTTGCTCTTCGTCTCCGCTAGAGATATCTTATATTGAGTGTTAAAATCTCAGTGGAATAAATTATTCGAAACCAACTGATCGCCATGTCAAATAGTGGGGTAGATTTTTTCATTTTTAGTTTGGGCACGCCTTGGTCTCAGACGCTCAGTCGCCTGACGTCATCACCTTTGATTTGTACTGTTTTCCTGTGCTCTGCTTCCGATCGGTAGGTTCACAGCTTGACACAGACTCGTTTCGTATGGGCTTCAACATGGAAGCTGCTGTCTTGCAATGGCCATCCGCTTTTTTTGTTTTGTTTCTTGGTCCCTTAAGTCTGTCGCTCTTTGAACCTTTTGACTGTATCACCTCCGTCTCAAATAAGTGTCTCAATTTTATAAAGATATACATGTACTTACACACTAAAACATACTCCCTCCGTTTTAAAATATAAGATGTTTTAGCTTTGTAAATAAAGTGTATCTAGACCTCTTTCAGTGTGCAGATTCACTCCAAACCTAAATGAACTACACACTAAAAGATCTAGATATACTCTTTTCACAAACCTAAAACATCTTATATTTTCAAACAGAGGGAGTATATACATGCGTATTTAGACAAAATTGATACACTTATTTTAGAAGATAGGTATTATTGTCTTCTACCTTTGTAGGGTAGTAACATTTTTTTCATCCATTTGCATGTTTAACTGAATCTAATGGTTCGCGGTATTTTTTAGTTGCAACCCAAGTTCAAAATGAGAAAATCTCAGTTGCAACTCAGGAGGCCCGAGTTGCAACTCACGTGTAACTTAAAAACCTGAGCTGCAATCCATATGTAACTTAAAAATCTCGGTTGCAACTCACATGCAACTAGGAAAAATACCAGTTGCAACAAATGTGCGACTGAGACACTTTCATTTGCATCTCACGTGCAACTATGGAAAACCACAATTGCAACCGACGGGTGCTCAGTTAGAAGCAAGTTGCAACTGGGCCCGACAAGAGCTCAGTTAGAAGCAAGTTGCAACTATCCCTCGACATGGCTCGACGGGGGCTCAGCGACAAACAAGTTGCAACTGGCCCCCTCGACAGAGCCCTAGTTGCAAACAAGTTGCAACATGCACTCGATGGGGGTTCAGTTACAAGTAAGTTGCAACTGGCCACGGCAGGACCCCAGTTTATAAGCAAGTTGCAACTGCCCCCCTTGGCGGGTCCCCTGTTACAAGCAAGTTGCAACTGGGCCCTAACGGGAGCTTAGTTATAAGCAAGTTGCAACTATCCCTCGACGGGGGCTCGACAGGGCTAGGGCTCAGCTACAAACAAGTTGCAACTGGCCCCTCGATGAGGCCCTAGTTGTAATAAAGTTGCAACTGGCACTCGACGAGGGTTCAGTTACAAGTAAGTTGCAACTGGTCCCTCGACAGAGCGACCAGTTGCAATCAAGCGGCAACTGGGACTCGACGAGGGCTCAGCTACAAGCAAGTTGTAACCGGGCCCCGCTGACGGGGTCCCCCCGGTTGCAATCAAGTTGCAACTAGCCCCCTCGGCAGGGCCCTAGTTACAAGCAAGTTGCAACAAAGCCCTAGGCCCGCCGACGAGGTCCCCCTGGTTGCAATCAAGTTGCAACTAGCCCTCTCGGAGGGCCCCAGTTACAAGCTAGTTGCAACTATCCCTCGATGGGGCTCTACGGGGGCTCAGCTACAAACAAGTTGCAACTGGCCCCCTCGATAGGGCCCTAGTTGCAATCAAGTTGGAAAAGGCACTCGACAGGGGTTCAGGTACAAGTAAGTTACAACTAGCCACGGCGGGGTCCCAGTTACAAGCAAGTTGCAACTGGGCCCCGGTGGGAGCTCAGTTACAAGCAAGTTGCAACTAGGCCCCGACGGGAGCTCAGTTACAAGCAAGTTGCAACTGGCGCGCCGACGGGGTCCCCCTGGTTGCAATCAAGTTGCAACTAGCCCCCTCGACAGAGCCCTAGTTACAAGCAAGTTGCAACTGGCCCTAGGCCTGCCGACGAGGTCCCCCCAGTTGCAATCAAGTTGCAACTGCCCCCCTTGGCGGGGCCCCAGTTACAAGCAAGTTGCAACTGGGCCCCGGCAGGAGCTCAGTTACAAGCAAGTTGCAACTATCCCTCGACGGGGGCTCAGCTACAAACAAGTTGCAACTGGCCCATCGACGGGGCCCTAGTTGCAATGAAGTTGCAACTGGCACTCGACGAGGGTTCAGTTACAAGTAAGTTGCAACTGGCCCCTCAACAGAGCGACCAGTTGCAATCAAGTGGTAACTGGGGCTCGACGAGGGCTCAGTTACACGCAAGTTGTAACTGGGCCCCGCCGACGGGGTCCCCCGGTTGCAATTCAAGTTGCAATTGGCCCCCTCGACGGGGCCCTAGTTACAAGCAAGTTTCAACTAGGCTCCGGCGGGAGCTCAGTTACAAACAAGCTGCAACAACCCCTCGACGGGGAATTGACGAGGGATCAGCTACAAACAAGTTGCAACTGGCGCCTCGATGGGGCCCTAGTTGCAATGAAGTTGCAACTGGCCCTCGACGAGGGTTCAGTTACAAGTAAGTTGCAACTGGCCCCTCAACAGGGCGACCAGTTGTAATCAAGTGGCAACTGGGGCTCGACGAGGTCTCAGTTACAAGCAAGTTGCAACTAGGCCCCACCGACGGGGTCTCCTCGGTTGCAATCAAGTTGCAACTAGCCCCATCGGCACGGCCCCAGTTACAAGAAGGTTGCAATTGGGCCCTAGTCCCGCTAACGGGTCCCCCGGTTGCAATCAAGTTGCAACTAGCCCCTCGGTGGGACCCAGTTACAAGCAAGTTGCAATTGGGCCCCGACGGGAGATCAGTTACAAGCAAGTTGCAACTATCCCTCGACGGGGGCTCAGCTACAAACAAGTTGCATCTGGCCCCTCGATAGGGCCCTAGTTGCAATCAAGTTGCAACTGGCACTCGACGGGGGTTTAGTTACAAGTAAGTTGGAAGTGGCCACAACGAAGCCCCAATTACAAGCAAGTTGCAACTGGGCCTCGACGGGAGCTCAGTTACAAGCAAGTTGCAACTAGGCCCTGGCGGGAGCTCAGTTATAAGCAAGTTGCAACTGGCCCGCCGACGGGGTCCCCCTAGTTGCAATCAAGTTGAAACTAGCCCCCTAGATGGAGCCCCAGTTACAAGCAAGTTGCAACTTGGCCCCAGGCACACCGACGAGGTCCCCCCGGTTGCAATCAAGTTGCAACTGCCCCCCTCGGCGGGGCCCTAGTTACAAGCAAGTTGCAACTGGGCCCCGACGGGAGCTCAATTACTAGAAAGTTGCAACTATTCCTCGACGAGGGCTCAGCTACAAACAAGTTGCAACTGGCCCATCGACAGGGCCCTAGTTGTAATGAAGTTGTAACTAGCACTCGACGAGGGTCCAGTTAAAAGTAAGTTGCAACTGGCCCCTCAAGAGAGCAACCAGTTGCAATCAAGTGGTAACTGGGGCTCGATGAGGGCTCAGTTACAAGCAATTTGTAACTGGGCCCCGCCGACGGGTCCTCCCCATTGCAATTCAAGTTGCAATTGGCCCCCTCGGCGGGGCCCTAGTTACAAGCAAGTTGCAACTAGGCCCCGGCAGGAGCTCAGTTACAAACAAGTTGTAACTACCCCTCGACGGGGGCTCAGCTACAAACAAGTTGCAACTGGCGCCTCGACGGTGTCCTAGTTGCAATGAAGTTGCAACAGGCCCTCGACGAGGGTTCAGTTACAAGTAAGTTGCAACTGGTCCTCAACAAAGCGACCAGTTGCAATCAAGTGGCAACTAGGGCTCGACGAGGGCTCAGTTACAAGCAAGTTGCAACTGGGCCCCACCGACGGGGTCTCCCCGGTTGCAATCAAGTTGCAACTAGCCCCATCGGCACGGCCCCAGTTACCCCAGGCCCGCTGACGGGTCTCCCCGGTTGCAGTCAAGTTGCAACTGGCCCCTCGGTGGGCCCCAGTTACAAGCAAGTTGCAACTGGGTCCCGACGGGAGCTCAGTTACAAGCAAGTTGCTACTATCCCTCGACGGGGGCTTAGCTAAAATCAAGTTGCAACTGGCACTCGACGGGGGTTCAGTTACAAGTAAGTTGCAAGTGGCCACGACGAGGCCCCAGTTACAAGCAAGTTGCAACTGGGCCCCGGCAGGAGCTCAGTTACAAACAAGTTGCAACTGCCCCCTCCCCCACACCGACGAGTGCTCAGTTACAAGCAGGTTGCAACAGAGACCCGACATAGCTCAGTTACAAGCAAGTTGCGACTGCGCCCCCCATCCACACCAACGGTCTTCAGGTACAAGCAAGTTGCGACTGCCCCCTCCACACCAACGGGTTTTCAGTTACAAGCAAGTTCCAACAAAGACCCGTCAGAGCTCAGTTACAAGAAAGTTGCAACTGCCCCCTCCACACTGACAGGGTGCTCAATTACAAGCAAGTTATGACTGGCCCGCCGACAGAGTCCCCCCGGTTACAAGCAAGTTTCAATTGAAACCCGGACGGGTGCTCGCAAAGCAACATACAAAACTGCCCTCCCCCAAACGGGGTCCCCGGTTGCAAGCAAGTTGCAACTGGCGGGTTGAAAAACTCAATTGAACCTACAACTCAAAAATACTTAAAGATAATCTTGATTTCACAAAAGAAAACAATCACAAAAAAAAATACCAAGCAGTCTAGCTTTATATATTTATGTTGCCAGTGAAAAAATAATAAAACTGATAATAATTGTTGTCCATAATAAAACGGCCACAAATAACAACTGC
This sequence comes from Avena insularis, assembly GCA_023614405.1. Lineage (NCBI taxonomy): Eukaryota > Viridiplantae > Streptophyta > Magnoliopsida > Poales > Poaceae > Avena > Avena insularis. The sequence continues at coordinate 253,743,542 of CM042690.1, read as the reverse complement.
AAAACATAACACAGGTTAAAAAAAGTACAGAAAAAACAGACAAAACCAACATCAGCCCACAGAGAAACAGCCCCAACCCGCCCCCGATCAAAATTTCTCTTGCTCCCATTGTGCGTTGCTAGGAAGAGCAAAAAAAAGCACACAAAAAAAAACGCTAACAAAAAAAAAGAAAACAGCCTGCAGTAACAGCCCAGAGAAACAAAAGCCACAAACACACGCGCGACGGTCACAGCCCACAAACACATACGACACGCACACGCGTGACGGGAAGGCTCTAGTTTACACAAATCGCAAAGCATACGATCAAACAGTTAAAAAGGTGACTGATACTTAACTAATTCTCGATAATTAGCAAATCCGCATAATATATTACCATCACATTATGACCAGTCTAGTAAAAATAATATAGTCTTATGTCGCCTAGCAATAAACAGTGACAACTGTAAAAAAATAAGAGAGGAACGGTCAAAAAAATGAGATACAACCTGCAAAGGAAAATAGAAGATTGAAAATTACAAATCTGAAGCTAATCTTAATTTCTCCCAAAAAACCCAATTAGTTGCCGACGAAAAACGACAACAAAAGAAACAAGTATAGAGAAAAAAGAAATGGCCGCCGGCGACAAAGTAGATAAAATAGCCATTCGTGTCCACCTCTTAGTCTCACCCCCAATGTGTTCATTCAAAATATAAATAGATCGATACCTACTAGCAGATGTGCCAGGTCTACATATCTAAACGGCCACAAAACAGTCATCAGAAGAAGACAGGTACCAGCCCACAAACACAAGGCAAAACACGAAAAAGGGAAAACAGAAAAAAAGGAAAAAGGCCACATACCTCACAGGCGCACAACCCATGTTTATCATGGGCCAGCAGCGGGTAGTGCAAGCGAACGCTAGGCAAAGATGGAGTCGCTACGTGAGTCTATACAGCGATACAAACAAAGCTACTAAGTGCTGCACGAATCTTGGTGTATAAAATCTAATGGTTGATAAGGTGACTGAGATTTAGCTAAATCTCATAATCATTCATGTTATTTGAGCAATGATGTTGCTAGTATTTACTTAGTTATTACAACCCTAGGCGAGGGGCGACCGCGCCGCCGGCCGAGCAACCCCTCCCCTCTCCCCCTCCCCTCCGCCGCCGCCAGAGGTCCCGTCGGGCAAAGCCCGGGCGGCAACGGCGGCGACGGGGCCTTCTCCCTCGCGGCGGTAGCCCCTTCCTGTGGCGGCGCGTGACCCGGTGGCGTCTGGCGGCGAGGTGCTGCGGGGCTCCGGCGGGGCGTGCGGCTCGACGACATTCGTGGAGGTTGGGGCCTGCTCTCCATGCGACAGAGGCGCCCCTGCAGCGGCGGCGACATCAAGCGCTGGGCTCGCTCGCGGCCTAGATGGGCCTGGGCGGGCCTGCTGCTCCAGGCCCCGTGGCTGCAGACCGGCGTGGGTGTGGGTGCGCCTGACGACGCTGGCTGCTGGGCGCCATGGTGGTGCCGGCGGTCAGACAGGCGGTGGGTGGGTCTCTTGGCGCACGACAAGCTTCTCGCTGTCGGCGTCGAAGGCCTTGCGGTGGTGAGGAAGATGCTGCTCACGGCGTGGTCTCTGGAGGTGCTGCGAGGACAATGGCGGTGCGGAGGCCGGAGGACGACAGCGGCGCTGGTGTGGGTCTAGTCTGGGCCCGACCTGGGCATAGATCTGTGGCCGTGCGGGCCCTTTGAGGCCCGACCTAGGCTTGCGGGGCGCAGCGCTTGCGCGCTACCGCAACACCGGTCCCGGCACGGAGTTCGTGCGAAGACCACCACAACGGCCAAGGCATGTACGCCCCTCCTTTCCCTGCCGTGGGAGGTCGACCTCAACCATCGCGGGTGGGTCTGTCAGCGCGGCGACAAGCTTCTTGTCGCCGACGTAGAAGGCCGGCTGGGTGGTTGAGGATGCTGGCTTAGCGCGGCGCAGGACTAGGCCCTTGGCGACGCGAGGGACACGCTATCGTGCTGGTCGTCCGCCATAGGTTTGACCTGGTGGTGGCGACTGGTCCTATCGTGCCCCTCTCCTCCCACCTACCCCTCCCACCGCATACAGCGACGACGCCGTCCTCATGCTGCTCCGCCTCTCTGGTGGTAGCGTTGGAGAGGCGATGCGCTTTGCGGTGGGGCAGCTCCGCCCTTGGCAGCGAGCTGCGGTGTGCATAGGCATCACCCAATGTGCAAGTGGCCCTGCTAAAGGTGACCCTGACGCAACACCATGTCCATCAGCTCGTGTGGTTCTATTGCATAACATGCATGGTAATCCAGACGCAGGGTCATTAACTAGTACAGTACTATATGCTAAAGAGACGTTCCTACAGGAGCAGCACGACTCTCAGAGACACGCTTCAGGCTTCATATATACTGTATGCTCTTCTGACGCTACATTTTTTTTTTACAAAATAGACTCCTGACTTTAAATTAATAAACCCTAGCAGATCCAAACAAAATACAGAACAACATGCTACGGCCTACAGTTTAGCCAATACAAACCAGCAGACTAAATGAAAAGAAACCAGCGACGGGTGGGCCTCCTCAGAACAGAGCGATATACGCGACTCCCCCTCCCGTCCCGTCCCCGTGTGGTGGCGGCCGGAGGGAACACCAAATCCCACCGCCCCAAGCCCTCCTCCACCTCTCTCCCCCTCCTCCGCCACTGCCAGAGGGCGCGGCCAGGCAAAGCCTGGCCGGCGCCGGCGGGATCCTTCGTCCTCTCGCGTGCCTAGGTGAAGATGCGGGCTGGATTCACGCGCTGGGGCATGGGTCGGCCGTCTGGCACCATGGCGGGGCTGTTTCGCCGCCGCGATGTGGCCGTCGGATCTCCGGCGTGTGGGTGAGGCGGCGACGCGGCAAAAGGCGTGGTGTGCGGGCTGGCGGCGGCCGATCTTCGGCATGTTGACAGCGGCGGTGACGCAGCTGCAGGCTGGGCTAACAGCGGGCCGATCTGGCCCCTATGGGTTCGGATGGGCTGCCATTTCCCGGTGCATCTCAATAACTTCGACGATGACACCATGGAGGTTGGGGTCAGTCCAGAGACACGAGTAAGATGGCCGAGGCGACCTACTTCTCTATCGAAGGTGGTCGGCCTGAGGCTGGTTTGGCAGATCTCGCTATCCACCATCTAGTCCCGGCTGCGAGGCGGGAAGACCTAGGTGCCGGTGAAAACCGTGCAGATTTGGTGGGCGATGGCGACGCTACCACGCCGTGTCCTTGATGAAGGCACCGCCGGGCAACTAGTGTCGATCTCACTCGTGCTGCTCCGGGGAAAACCCTAAGATCTTTGGGTCAGGCGATGGCGGTGCCGCGATGTCGGTATCACGTTCTCTCCTGGGAGCATTGCCTGTGGAGCAGTGTTGGATGGAAGCGGCAGGAGGGGTGGAGCGGCTAGCGCGTGGGGGTGGTGCTGCTTGGCACCGAGGTAGTGTCGGTGGTTGGTGCGGCGAGAGTATGTGCATCGATCTACATGCTGACGACGGGTTGGAGGAAGATTTTGAAGGCGGCGACATCCGGAGCTGGTGCGTGGGCGCCGCTCCATGGATATGCTGTGTGGTTCTAGGGCTCCTTTTGCTTGAGTTCGAGCCGCCGTGCCAAGGCACTCCAGCTTCTCTTGGCGAGTGGCAATAGTGTGGGTGACCATGGGGCAGGGTCGAAACAGGTAGATAGGTGTTTCATAGATCTCGTTGGGGAGCTGGCGATACAATTATCATTTTTGCTCAGTGTTTTGTTTTGGCGGTTCCGGTTTGTATGATCTTTGTAATGGCATTTGCCAAACAACGTGGTTCTAATAATAAATAAAGGCTATGTGCATCGCTTGATGCAGAGGCCGGGGCTCCGCTCCCCATTTTGAAAAAAACCACAAAGCTAGAGTAAGATAGACGAAGCATCAAACTCGATGATGATCGCCCTTAGAGGGCGAGCTTCACGTCTCCACCACCCTTCCTGGTGCCACCTTGAGGTATAGAGCTCTTAGTTCGCTCTCCATCCACTCCAGGCCTTCCTTGTCCCTCGCCTTTGCATTGAGCTTCCAAAGCTGCAATAAGATGATCATTTTATAGAGCATATCAGCAGGGTGACACAACACCTTTGATTCGATGGTCAACTTGTTGCCGATAAGCCAAAGCACCCACAGTTGTGCGACAAAAAAGATCCAAAGCAAGCGTCTAGGTTGCCCTGGGAACCCCGAGAGGACAGCATAGAACTGAGCAAAGTTAGAGGGGTTCCACTGGCAGCCTAGGATTTCCCGGAGAGCGCCCCACACAAAATTAGCAAGCGAGCAGGAGAAACAACCCATTAGATGGCCCATGACATGTCGCGATAAGTTTGTTAGCTGGTAGGCGATCAAGGACAAGTAGCCAGGAGAAGATCTTATTCTTGAGAGGGATCTTGGCCTCCCATATGTCTTTAAAATGTGCAACCTCCACCCCTTGTGACAGCTCGTGATACATGGAGTTCACCGAGAACACCCTAGATGTTTCAAGGTGCCAGGAAATATGATCCTTGCCAGGGCGCAGTGACACAACCTCGAGCCTATCTACCAGCGAGGTCCAGTCCTCCATGTCCTCCTTATCGAACAACCAACAGAAGGCTAAGTTGATGTGGGTGTCGAGGCAAACATCAGCCACCATGGCCATAGGAATGTCACATATTGTGAACAAGTGAGGGAATTGGTCTTTGAGAGGAGCCTCACCAAACCACTAGCCTAGCCATAATAAAGTGTGCGCCCCCTCCTGCACCAAGTGTTTGGCCCCTGCCTTGAAAAAATGCTTAACCTTGTGCAGGCTCTTCGAGAACTAGGAACCCCTTGTCCCGTTCCATCAAAGAGGTCATTTGCATTCCCATACTTGGCCCTAATGATCCTGGCCCAAATCGCGTTGTCATCCTGATACAATTTCCAAATTCACTTAAGAAGTCAGGCAATGTTCATATTTTTGGCATTAGTTAAACCCAGAACACCCTAGTGATACGTCCATTTTGCATCACTATTCTATATCATAATTTACTGTTATTTATTGATATATTTCATATTAAGAGATGATACTTATGTTATTTCATCTGTTTTTGCATGATTGATGACTTTTGGAGCATGGACCGCAGCAGTCAGGATTCTGATGGAAAAATGTGTTGTTTGGAGGCAAAATTCGCGAAGATCAGAAAATCCGGGAAAATATATGGAAAATCCTATTTTTCTAGAAGACGAAGGCTGCCAGAAGGAGGAGTGGAGATGGGCCATAGGGGGCCACACCACCCCCTGGCGCGGGCAAGCCTAGGCCACGCCACCAGGTGGTGTGGCCGCCCTGGCCCACCTCCAGCTCTCCCCACTAGAGTATATTATCCTCCTGAAACCCTAATACTTGAGTAGCAACCACAGAAAGATTTCGCCACCTCTATGAGGCGGAAAACACCGAGAGAGAAAGATCTCTCCGGCAGACAGATTTCTGCCGGGGGAATTCCTTCCCGGAGAGGGGAGATCGTTGCCATCAACACCACCATGAAGCTGGACTTCATCGAGATCATCATCATCATCATCACCACCATCATCATCATCAGCACCATCATCACCATCTCCATATTGCCGTAACAATTGGGTTGAATCTTACATAGTTCTTAGGGGAAACTTTCCCGGTGTTGATTACTCTTTGTAGTTGATGCCATTGAGTGGAACCATTGAATTACTGTTTATGTTCAGATTGTTATACATCATTATTCCATCTCTGATCATGATCCATATGATGTCTTGTGAGTAGTTTGTTTTGTTCTTGAGGATATGGGTGAAGTCATGTTGTTAGTAGTGGAATTGTCTTGAGAAAGATTCAATAGTTTGATATTTAAGTTGTGGTGTACTTCTTCTAGTGGTGTCATGTGAACGTCGACTACATGACACTTCACCTATATGGGCCTAGGGGAATGCATTGTGTATTTGGCTACTAATCGTAGGGGTTACCGGAGTGACAGAAACTTAAACCCCTGAGACGTCCATTTTGCATCACTATTCTATGTCTTAATTCACTATTATTCATTGATATATTTCATATTGAGAGGTGATACTTATGTTATTTCATCTATTTTTGCATGGTTGATGACTTTTGGAGCATGGACCGCTGCAGTCAGGATTCTGATGGAAAAGGTGTTGTTTGGAGGCAAAATTCATGAAGATAAAAAAATCCAGGAAAATATATGGAAAATCCTATTTTTCTAGAAGACTAAGGATGCCAGAAGATGGAGTGGAGATGGGCCACAGGGGGCCCACACCACCCCATGGCGCGGGCAGGCCTAGGCCACGCCAGGAGGTGGTGTGGCCACCCTGGCCCACTCCAGCCTCTCCCCTCTGGCGTATATCAACCTCCCGAAACCCTAAGACTCAGGGAGCGACCACAAAGATTTCGCCGCCTCTGCAGGGCGGAAAACACCGAGAGAGAAAGATCTCTCCGGCAGACATATTTCTGCCGGGGGAATTCCTTCCCGGAGAGGGGAGATCATCGCCATCAACACCACCATCAAGCTGAACTTCATCGGGATCATCATCATCATCACCACCATCATCATCACCATCAGCACCCTCATCACCATCTCCATATTGCTGTAACAATTGCATTGAATCTTGCATAGTTCATAGGGGAAACTTTCCCGGTGTTGATTACTCTTTGTAGTTGATGCTATTGAGTGAACCATTGAATTATTGTTTATGTTCAGATTGTTATACATTATTATTCCATATCTGATCATGATCCATATGATGTCTTGTGAGTAGTTCTGTTTGTTCCTGAGGACATGGGAGAAGTCTTGTTGTTAGTAGTGGAGTTATGTTGAGAAAGATTCAATAGATTGTTATTTAAGTTGTGGTGTACTTCTTCTAGTGGTGTCATGTGAACGTCGACTACATGATACTTCACCTATATGGGCCTAGGGGAATGCATTGTGTATTTGGCTACTAATCGTAGGGGTTGCCAGAGTGACAGAAACCTAAACCCCCGTTAGGAAACCATTGCACAAGGGACGTAAGGGTCTTAGAGTTTAAAGTTGTGGTTAGGTTTCTACCTTAATTAATTTCTTGTACTTACGGATGTTTGCAAGGGGTATAATCACAAGTATGTATTAGTCTTGGATGGGGCGGTACATTAGCACAGGTTCACCCACACAACACTTAGCAAGCTAAAGAAGATTAATCAACTATATGAAGGGAAAGCACTTGACAGTCTTCCCATGTGTCCTCAAGAACGTTTGGTCATCTTAAGTAATACAACCGGCTTGTCCTTTGCTGCATAAAGGAATGGGCCACTTGCTGCATTTATTCCTACTGTCTTTTATTTACTCATACTTTGTTTACTTGCTTTATCGAAAACCCCTAAAAATCTGTTTGCTAAGTATTTGCAGAGAATTCCTGATCCATACCACTAGCTAGCACCTTCTGCTCCTCGTTGGGTTCGACACTCTTACTTATCGAAAATACTGCGATACACCCCCTATACTTGTGGGTCATCAAGACTATTTTCTGGCGCCGTTGTCGGGGAGTGAAGCTCTATTGGAGAGTGGAATTGGTAAAAGAAACTTCTACTGTGAGTATTGTTTACTAATGTTAGTTGCTTTATTTTTGTTATGGATAATATGCTGAGTTTCTTATTTGGTAATGCTACTACCATTGCTAAGGTAGTAGATAAGCCACCACCTGCTGATAATGATGTTTTCAAAATACCTACAAGAATTATTGATTGTGTTATGGATAACTACTATGTTGGGGATGGAACTGTCCATCCCGGTGATCATTTACTCTTTATACACGAATTATGCGGGTTGTTCAAATCTGCAGGTATTACTACAGATCAAGTTAAGAAGTTATTCTCATTATCACTGAAAGGAAGAGCTGAGGAATGGTATAAGCTGCTGAAGAATGGTCAAGCTCTGGAATGGGAGGAAATAGTGCCTCTCTTTTATTCAAAGTTTTATCCTCCTAGTGAGATTCATAAAGATCGGAATCAAATATACAACTTTTGGCCTCTTGATGGAGAGAGTACAACTCAAGCTTGGGGGAGATTGAAGTTACTAATGCTCAAATGTCCCATTCATGAGCTCCCCAACAATATTATTATCAATAACATTTATGCAAGGCTCCCTCTACATGATAAAGATTTATTGGATGCTTCTTGTGCTGGATCATTCACTCGCATGGAAGAAGAAGCTAAATGGGATCTTCTGGACCGTATTCAAGACAATGCTGAAGCTTGGGAGAATGACAAAGATAGAAAGTCAGGTATAAATTATGATTATGAATGCATTGAATCTTTTATGGGAACTGACGACTTTCAAAATATTAAAAATGCTTGTGGTCTAGACTCTCAAGCTATTGCTTCTTATTTTAAGGCTTTTGCTTCCTATATTGAAGTGCCTAAAAAGAAATGGAATAAGTATCATGGACCTTATAGAGATGTTGCTAAGAGTGTTCCTGCAAGAAATACTGAAGTTTATACTGCTAATCATGTTTTACCTGAACCTTATATTGAGAAAATGCCTTTTCCAGTTAAGGTAAAGGAACATTCTATGATAGCTAGTATGGTTAATGAAAGTATGAGTAAAACTATTGAACCTGATAAACAAATGGTTGATGAACCTATAATAGCAAGTGTGAAAGACTTTGTCACTAAATATGAAAAAGAAGGACACCCTATCCTTTGTAAGGATACCTCTAATATTGTTTCACAAAATAGTGTTATGAGAGCTAGTATTCCCGTGTTTTCTGTTAGAATAAGTGATCATTGCTATGATGGCCCTTGTGATAGATATATTGTTAAGTTTATGCATGATGCTGAAAGTTACTATGAAAGAGGGAAAAGTGTTCTTATGCATCTCAATAATATCAAGTTTCCTCGCTTTATGCTGAAAGTTTTTATGTTGCACTTCTTTTGCCTTCTTATGCAAGTTGCCTTTGGTTTCAACAACTTATTTGTTTACAAAATACCTTGCATAGGAAGTGGGTTAGACTTAAATGTGTGTGTGTTTTGGCTTCTTAATGCTCTCTTTCATTTCAATTCATAAACCTATGAGAGCTTCTTAAAAATTATCATGCCCATCTTAAAGGCTATAAAGAAAGAGCTTTATGGGAGACAACCCAATTTGTTTTTGCTTTCAGTTTGTTTTTGTTTCTTTGAGTCTTGGAAGTTATTACTTCGGTAATAACCGCTCCTTATCCGTTTTGTTTGGTTTTTGTGTCAAGATCAACCTCTAATGAGAGAGAAGTAAGATTTGTGGAAGTTGCTGTCCCGAAACATATTTTTGTGCTTCACCATAAAAATTCGTGAGAGGTCTATGTCTGTCGGATTGAGCTGTAATTTTTTTTGCTTCTGCCCCAGGTTGTTATTTAACTTTCCTTAGTTTTGCACTTTTTGATTTGAGCAACAGAAGATTTTCGAAAAAATTGATCTTTACCTGCTGGTCTGTTTTTGACAGATTTAGCCACTCTTGCATTTGCTTTTTTATTCGATCTGCTTTTTGAATTCTTTTTGGGTTTTCGGAAGGAGTTACTTCAGTAGCTTTTGTTTTGATCGTTTTCAGTTGAAGTTGGACTCAAAAGGTTTTATCACTTCACTTATACTAATGTTGCTAATGAGAATTGTGTGAAGTTTTGTGTGAAAGAAATTTCCAGGTAGTGGAGATAATGGTGTAATAAGGAAGAGAAGGGTTTTATGACTCAAGTAATAAGTGTATGAATATGAATATATCGATGATATTCAAGAGATGACTCCGGAAGAATCTACTAGATACCAAATTCAGAGACCTGCAGAGTCTGTTTTCAAAAAGGTAACAGTTCTGGTAAGAAAAGTTTAGCGAAAATACTATCCAACTATTTTTTTGCAGTTTTCAGTCAATAAGGAAAGTTATGAAGCGAAAAAGGGACGGAACCGGAGCCAGGGTGGCTCACACCACCCTGTGGCGCGGGCCCACCCCTGGCCGCGCCACCAGGTGGTGAGTCCACCCCGGACTCCTCCTCCGACTCGTTTTCTCCAAGTACATTCCTTTTGATATGAAACTTCGTAATATATAACCCCCCGGATCTTCCGAGGTCCATATATCGTGTTTTCGTCATGTTTTTGTTTCGATCTGTTTCTATCAGGACATACTCTTTGAAAGCTTAGAAGCACAATGGTGTCTGCCAAGGATAAAGGGAAGGAGCCTATGGAGGAGGATCTTCAAGACCCCAAGCAGAGGCTGGTACCTTTAGTCTCTTGCCCTGCATCAATGGAAGCCCTATGAGTCACTAAGGAGTTCTGCGATAAGTACCGGGACTTGAAGAGGAAGGTGGACATGCTTCAATGGGAGAATAATAGGCTTCGCAAGATGCTGGAAGATTTCCTCACGTCAACTAAGAGCATAATACCACCACCACCGAAGGAGTAATTCGTCATCAGGTTTGGCATCCCCTTGGTTTGTTCCAAGCTTGGGGGAGTGCCGCGGTATCACATCACTATCTTCTATCTTTTTACCTTATTAGTAGAGTCATATCATGAATAGAGGAGTTATTATGTAGGATGGTTTGCATTATGGAAGTGTCCCCTCTCTCGTTAGATCTGTATCCCTTGGTGTGAGTTGCCATTATGGAATATTAATGAGAAGTTCTATCATTCACTCTTTTGCATAACTTATATTAGTTTTCAATTCGTGGTTATATGATTGATCTTGTTGTTAGTATTGGTAGCACTCTGGGATCATTGAGTTAATTTAGTTGCTTTTGGCAAACCTGGCTCGGTCAGTAGCAACACTATTTTTGAGAGTTGAATGAAAAAGATAGAAGTACTCTAGAGTAAAATAATTTCATCATCTTTCTTTCTTGATTTGCTCATAAGTCTAGTATTCTCTAGTTAAGATCTGTTGTGCTTCCAAGGAAGATTGCATGTTTGTCTTTATCACTTGTATGTTTGTTTATTTCCCTCAACTCTTGTACTTGCTACCCAGCCTTGCTAGCCAAAAACCTGTACTGAGAGGGAATTCTTCTCGTGCATCCACCTCCTTTAAACCAAAACCTTTGCCATTTGTTTCCACCATACCTACCTATTAGCATTATTGCTATTCCAAGTAAATTCTTGTTTTATCTACCTCCCAAATTAAACTTGTTATGTGAAAATTAGTGATTAAAGCTCTCACGAACTTCATGGCACACCTTACTTTCTTGCACTTAATAAACTTGAACCATTATGCTCACCTATGTTGGGTATATGCTTGCGCTTTGTAAGTTGTGAATTAGCAGAACCATGCTGTCATGGGGAACGCTTTCAACATTGCACTGGTACTTTGTACCAAGTTGATATCATGTTCTTTTGTGTATGGATGTCGTCGGTGTGAAATGAAAGCGGAGCTTGTAAGTCCATGGAGTTATGCATGTGTGTTAGAGAAACGCCTGGGCCGCTGGTCTAATCCATGCGGACATGGTGGAAACCTGTAGCGTAACCATAACGAGTATCTATGAAGCATTCTTCTTATAAAAAAAGAGATAGAGATTGAGAAAAAGAGAAAAGAAAAAAAAAGAGGTTATGAAAAGAGGAAAGAGAGAAAAAAGCACCATATTCCCATGGTAAATAAGAAGATTGCTGAGATACTTGTTGTCTGCTTGCCTTGTCATTTTGATATGGGGATTCTTCCGTATCATCGGGCAAGGGGTACCCCGTTGGCGCTCCCCTATGATACACATATGCTTACGATGACAAGAACTTACCGGTGACTAAACTTGAGTAGCATGAGGAGCGGCCCTCGTATTCAAGGGACATGAGATTCTCAACTTACAACTTGTCAATGCATATCCTCATTTTTGATCACTTTAACCTTAATCACCTAAAGATGCCTATGATAGGGGCAATGAGAGCTGAAAGCTAGTAAGTATCATAATTTTTGGGAGCTCTTTATGAGACTTGCAATCCCTGCTTCCCTCTTTGAAGGGCCTTTCTTTTACCTTGCAGTTGAGTTAGCAAACCTACTCCCTTCTATCTCAGAAAGTATTTTGAGTTGTTGTGTTTCATTCATTCATATGATGATTTATTCACTCATGTTTCTTATGTTCCTTGTTTTGCACATTGCTCTTATATTGATGTTTGCTACTTTGAAAGCTATCATGGACAAACCAGTTATTTGTGAACTCCAGCAAATTATCAACTATTCTTCGACCAAGAGCTAAGTTTGCCATTACCAATTATGATTCACTTTATGTATCTTTATTGTGTTTCTTTTACTTATTACAAGTTGAGTTATATAATAGTGAGTTATATGATCTATGAATTTGATGAATGTGATGCTTCACTCCATAAACCTGAGGTCATGTTTATTGAGCTCAGTTTTGATTGGGGACAAGCGAAGTCTAAGCTTGGGGGGAGTTGATACGTCCATTTTGCATCACTATTCTATGTCTTAATTCACTATTATTCATTGATATATTTCATATTGAGAGGTGATACTTATGTTATTTCATCTATTTTTGCATGGTTGATGAATTTTGGAGCATGGACCGCTGCAGTCAGGATTCTGATGGAAAAGGTGCTATTTGGAGGCAAAATTCGTGAAGATCAAAAAATCCGGGAAAATATACGGAAAATCCTATTTTTCCAGAAGACTAAGGATGCCAGAAGATGGAGTGGAGATGGGCCACAGGGGGCCCACACCACCCCATGGCGCGGGCAGGCCTAGGCCGCGCCAGGAGGTGGTGTGGCCACCCTGGCCCACTCTAGCCTCTCCCCTCTGGCGTATATCAACCTCCCGAAACCCTAAGACTCAGGGAGCGACCACATAAAGATTTCGCCGCCTCTGCGGGGCGGAAAACACCGAGAGAGAAAGATCTCTCCGGCAGACAGATTTCTGCCGGGGGCATTCCTTCCCGGAGAGGGGAGATCGTCGCCATCAACACCACCATCAAGCTGGACTTCATTGGGATCATCATCATCATCATCACCATCAGCACCCTCATCACCATCTCCATATTGTTGTAACAATTGCGTTGAATCTTGCATAGTTCATAGGGGAAACTTTCCCGGTGCTGATTACTCTTTGTAGTTGATGCTATTGAGTGAACCGTTGAATTATTGTTTATGTTCAGATTGTTATACATTATTATTCCATCTCTGATCATGATCCATATGATGTCTTGTGAGTAGTTCGTTTTGTTCTTGAGGACATGGGAGAAGTATTGTTGTTAGTAGTGGAGTTGTGTTGAGAAAGATTCAATAGATTGTTATTTAAGATGTGGTGTACGTCTTCTAGTGGTGTCATGTGAACGTCGACTACATGACACTTCATCTATATGGGCCTAGGGGAATGCATTGTGTATTTGGCTACTAATCGTAGAGGTTGCCGGAGTGACAGAAACCAGAACCCCTGTTAGGAAACCATTGCACAAGGGACGTAAGGGTCTTAGAGTTTAAAGCTGTGGTTATGTTTCTACCTTAATTACTTTCTTGTACTTACGGATGTTTGCAAGGGGTATAATCACAAGTATGTATTAGTATTGGATGGGGCGGTACATTAGCACAGGTTCACCCACACAACACTTAGCAAGCTAAAGAAGATTAATCAACTATATGAAGCGAAAACACTTGACAGTCTTCCCATGTGTCCTCGAGAATGTTTGGTCATCTTAAGTAATACAACCGGCTTGTCCTTTGCTGCATAAAGGATTGAGCCACTTGCTGCATTTATTCCTACTGTCTTTTATTTACTCGTACTTTGTTTACTTGCTTTATCAAAAACCCCTAAAAATCTGTTTGCCAAGTATTTGCAGAGAATTCCTGATCCATACCACTAGCCAGCACCTTCTGCTCCTTGTTGGGTTTGACACTCTTACTTATCAAAAATACTGCGATACACCCCCTATACTTGTGGGTCATCAAGACTATTTTCTGGCACCGTTGCCAGGGAGTGAAGCGCTATTGGAGAGTGGAACTGGAAGGAAACTTCTACTGTGAGTATTGTTTACTTCTGTTAGTTTCTTTATTTTCATTATGGACAATTCCTGAGTTTCTTATTTCGTAATGCTACTACCGCTGCTAAGGTAGTAGATGAACCACCACCTGCTAAGAATGATACTTTTAAAATACCTACAAGAATTATTGATCGTGTTATGGATAACTACTATGTTGGGGATGGGACTTTCCATCTCGGTGAACATTTGCTCTTTATACACGAATTTGCGGGTTGTCCAAGTGTGCAGGTATTACTACAGATCAAGTTAAGAAGAAGTTATTCTCATTATTGCTGAAAGGAAGAGCTGAGGACTGGTATAAGCTGCTGAAGAATGGCCAAGCTCTGGAATGGGAGGAAATAGTACCTCTCTTTTATTCAAAGTTTTATCCTCCTAGTGAGATTCATAAAGATCTGAATCAAATATACAACTTTTGGCCTCTTGATGGAGAGAGTACAGCTCAAGCTTGGGGGAGACTGAAGTTACTAATGCTCAAATGTCCCATTCATGAGCTCCCCAACAATATTATTACCAATAACTTTTATGCAAGGCTTCCTCTTCATGATAAGGATTTATTGGATGCTTCTTGTGCTGGATCATTCACTCGCATGGAAGAAGATGCTAAATGGGATCTTCTGGACCGTACTCAAGATAATGCTGAAGCATGGGAGAATGACAAAGGTAGAAAGTCAGGTATAAATTATGATTATGAATGCATTGAATCTTTTATGGGAACTGATGACTTTCAAAATATTAAAAATGCTTATGGTCTTGATTTACAAGTTATTACGAATTATTTTAAGGCTTTTGCTGCCTACATTGAAGTGCCTAAAAAGAAGTGGAATAAGTATCATGAACCTTATAAAGATATTGCTAAGAGTGTTCCTGCAAGAAATACTGAAGTTTATACTGTTAATCATGTTTTACCTGAACCTTACATTGAGAAAATGCCTTTCCCAGTTAAGATAAAGGAACATTCTATAATAGCTAGTATGTTTAATGAAATTACAAATAAAGCTGTTGAACCTGATAAACAAATGGTTGATGAACCTATTATAGCAAATATGAAAGACTTTGTTACTAAATATGAAGAAGAGGGACACACTATCCTTTGTAAGGATACCTCTAATATTGTTTCACAAGGTAGTGTTATGAGAGCTAGTATTCCTGTGTTTTCTGTTGGAATAAGTGATCATTATTATGATGGTCCTTGTGATAGTTATATTGTTAAGTTTATGCATGATACTGAAAGTTACTATGAGATAGGGAAAAGTGTTCTTATGTATCTCAATAATATCAAGTTTCCTCGTTTTATGCTGAAAGTTTTTATGTTGCACTTCTTTTGCCTTCCTATGCTAGTAGCCTCTAGTTTCAACAACTTGTTTGTTTATAAAATTCCCTTGCATAGGAAGTGGGTTAGACTTAAATTTTTGAATTTTTGCTTCTTAATGCTCTCTTTCACTTCAATTCATATTCCTATGTGAGCATCTTTAAAATTATCATGCCCATCTTAATGGCTATAAAGAAAGAGCTTTTTGGGAGACAACCCAATTTATTTTTGCCTTCAGTTTGTTTTTGTTTCTTTGAGTCTTGGAAGTTATTACTTCGGTAATAACCTCTCCTTATCCTTTTTGTTTGGTTTTTGTGTCAAGGTCAACCTCTAATGAGAGAGAAGTAAGATTTGGGGAATTGTTGTCCCGAAACAGATTTTTGTGCTTCACCGTAAAAATTCGTGAGAGATCTCAGTCTATCGGATTGAGCCTAAATTGTTTGTGCTTCTGCCCCAGGTTGTTATTTAACTTTCCTCAGTTTTGCACTTTTTGATTTGAGCAACAGAAGATTTTCGAAAAAAATGATCTTTACCTGCTGGTCTGTTTTGACAGATTTTGCCACTCTTGCATTTGCTTCTTAATTCGATTCCCTTTTTGAATTATTTTTGGGTTTTCGGAAGGAGTTGCTACAGTAGCTTATGTTTTGATGGTTTTCAGTTGAAATTGGACTCAAAAGGTTTTATCACTTCACTTATATTAATGTTGCTAATGAGAACTGTGTCAAGTTTTGTGTGAAAGAAATTTCTAGGTTAGTGGAGATAATGGTTTTAATAAGGAAGTGAAAGGTTTCATGACTCAAGTAATAAGTGTATGAATATGAAGATATTGATGTTATTCAAGTGGTGACTCCAGAAGAATCCACTAAATACCAAATTCAGATACCTACAGAGTCCGTTTTTAAATAGGTAACAATTCTGGTAAGAAAAGTTCTGCGAAAGATCTGTCTAGTTATATTTTTGCAGTTTTTAGCCAATAAGGAAAGTTACGAAGCGAAAGAGGGACGAAAACGGAGCCAGGGTGGCTCACACCACCCTGTGGCGTGGGCCCACCCCTAGCCGCGCCACCAGGTGGTGTTGCCACTCCGGACTCCGTCTCCGACCCGTTTTCTCCCAGTACCTTCCTTTTGTTTTGAAACTTCATAATATATAATCCCCCGGATCCCCCGAGGTTCGTATATCATGTTCTCGTCGTGCTTTTGTTTCGGTCTGTTTTGTTCAGATGTCGTCCAGGGGTTCATCTTCAAAGGATTACTTGCTGCGACGCCGCCGCGAGCTCCATCGCAATCTTGAGCAGAAGACCTTCGTAGAATGGGTGGAAGAAGAAAGGATCGCAACTAAGCGCGAAGACATGGATCGAAACGGCAGGGAGGAAGTAATGGACATGACAACAGGCATGAAGGAGCTGATACCTCCAACTCTAGATCTCAGTTCTTGGCCTGCAGCAGTGGAAGCTCTACGAGTCACTGATGAGTTCTGCGACAAGTACCAAGTCTTGAGGAGGAAGGTGGATATGCTTCAAGAGGAGAATAACAGGCTTTGCAAGATGCTGGAAGATTTCCTCACGCCAACTGAGAGAACACCACCACCACCGAAGGAGTAATTCGCCATCAGGTTTGGCATCCCCTTGGTTTGTTCCAAGCTTGGGGGAGTGCCGCGGTATCATATCACTATCTTCTATCTTTTTACCCTTTTAATAGAGTCATATCATGAATAGAGAAGTTATCATGTAGGATGGTTTGCATTATGGAAGTGTCCCCTCTCTCGTTAGATATGTATCCCTTGGTGTGAGTTATAGTTATGGAATATTAATGAGAAGTTCTATCGTTTACTCTTTTGCATATCTTATATTAGTTTTAAATTCGTGGTTATATGACTGATCTTGTTGTTAGTATTGGTATCACTTTGGGATCATTGAGTTAATTTAGTTGGTTTTGGCAAACCTGGCTCGATCAGTAGCAACACTATTTTTGAGAGTTGAATGAAAAGATAAAAGTACTCTAAAGAAAAATAATTTCATCATCCTGCTTTCTTGATTTGCTCATAAGTTTAGTATTCTCTAGTTAAGATCTTTTGTGCTTCCAAGGAAGATTGCATGTTTGTTTTTATCACTTGTATGTTTGTTTGTTTCCTTCAACTCTTATACTTGCTACCCAGCCTTGCTAGCCAAATACCTGTACTGAGAGGGAATTCTTCTCATGCATCCAATCCTTAAACCAAACCCATGCCATTTGTGTCCACCATACCTACCTATTAGCATTATTGCTATTCCAAGTAAATTCATGTTTTTATCTACCTTCCAAATTAAACTTGTTATGTGAAAATTAGTGATTAAAGCTCTCACGAACTTGATGGCACACTTTACTTTCTCGCAATTAATAAACTTGAACCATTGTGCTCATCTATGTTGCGTATGTGCTTGCGCTTTGTAAGTTGTGAATTAGCAGAATCATGCTGTCATGGGAACGCTTTCAACATTGCACTGGTACTTTGTACCTAGTTAATATCATGTTCTTTTGTCAATGGATGTCGTCGGTGTGAAATGAAAGGGGAGCTTGTAAGTCCATGGAGTTATGCATGTGTGTTAGAGAAACGCCTGGGCCGCCGGTCTAATCCATGCTGTCACGGTGGAAACCTGCAGCATAACTATAATGAGCATCTATGAAGCATTCTTCTTATAAAAAAGAGATAGAGATTGAGAAAAAGAGAAAAAGAAAGAAAAAAGATATGAGAAAAGAGGAAAGAGAGAAAAAAGCACCATATTCCCATGGTAAATAAGAAGATTGCTGAGATGCTTGTTGTCTGCTTGCCTTGTCATTTTGATATGGGGATTCTTCTGTATCATCGGGCAAGGGGTACCCCGTTGGCGGTTCTCTATGATACACATGTGCTTACGATGAAAAGAACTTACCGGTGACTAAACTTGAGTAGCATGAGGAGCGGCCCTCGTATTCAAGGGACATGAGATTCTCAATTTACAACTTGTCAAACATATCCTCATATTTGATCACTTTAACCTTAATCACCTAAAGATGCCTATGATAGGGGCAATGAGATATGAAAGCTAATAAGTATCATAATTTTTGGGAGCTCTTTATGAAACTTGAAATCCCTGCTTCCCTCTGCGAAGGGCCTTTCTTTTACTCTTTAGTTGAGTCAGTAAAGCTATTCCCTTCTATCTCAGCAAGTATTTTGAGTTGTTGTGTTTCATTCATGCATATGATGATTTATTCAATCATGTTTCTTTTGTTCCTTGTTTTGCACATTGCTCTTATCTTGGTGATTACTACTTTGAAAGCTATCATTGAAAATCAGTTATTTGTGAACTCCAGCAAATTATCAACTATTCTTTGACCAAGAGCTAAGTTTGCCATTACCAATTATGATTCACTTTATGTATCTTTATTGTGTTTCCTTTACTTACTGCAAGTTAAGTTATATAATAGTGAGTTGTCTTCTATTATGATTTATGTATTGATGAATGTGATGCTTCTTGTCCATATTCTTTTATCGACTCTTCACTCCATAAACCTGAGGTCATGTTTATTGAGCTCAGTTTCGCTTGGGGACAAGCGAAGTCTAAGCTTGGGGGGAGTTGATACGTCCATTTTGCATCACTATTCTAAATCATAATTTACTGTTATTCATTGATATATTTCATATTAAGAGATGATACTTATGTTATTTCATCTGTTTTTGCATGGTTGATGACTTTTGGAGCATGGACCGCTACAGTCAGGATTCTGATGGAAAAAGGTGTTGTTTGGAGGCAAAATTCGTGAAGATCAGAAAATCCGGGAAAATAAATGGAAAATGCTATTTTTCCAGAAGACGAAGGCTGCCAGAAGGAGGAGTGGAGATGGGCCAAAGGGGGCCCACACCACCCCTTGGCGCGGGCAAGCCTAGGCCACGCCACCAGGTGGTGTGGCCGCCCTGGCCCACCTCTAGCTCTCCCTCTGGCGTATATTATCCTCCCGAAATCCTAATACTCGGGGAGCGACCACAAAAGATTTTGTTGCCTCTACGGGGCGGAAAACACTGAGAGAGAAAGATCTCTCTGGCAGACAGATTTCTGTCGGGGGAATTCCTTCCCGAAGAGGGGAGATCATCGCCATCAACACCACCATCAAGTTGGACATCATCGGGATCTTCATCATCATCATCACCACCATCATCATCATCAGCACCATCATCACCATCTCCATATTGCTGTAACAATTGGGTTGAATCTTGCATAGTTCTTAGGGGAAACTTTCCCGGTGTTGATTACTCTTTGTAGTTGATGCTATTGAGTGGAACCATTGAATTATTGTTTATGTTCAGATTGTTATATATCATTATTCCATCTCTGATCATGATCCATATGATGTCTTGTGAGTAGTTTGTTTTGTTCTTGAAGACATGGGAGAAGTCATGTTGTTAGTAGTGGAATTGTGTTGAGAAAGATTCAATAGTTTGATATTTAAGTTGTGGTGTACTTCTTCTAGTGGTGTCATGTGAACGTCGACTACATGACACTTCACCTATATGGGCCTAGGGGAATGCATTGTGTATTTGGCTACTAATCGTAGGGATTGCCGGAGTGACAGAAACCTAAACCCCTGTTAGGAAACCATTGCACAAGGGACGTCAGGGTCTTAGATTTTAAAGTTGTGGTTAGGTTTCTACCTTAATTACTTTCTTGTACTTACGAATGTTTGCAAGGGGTATAATCACAAGTATGTATTAGTCCTAGAAAGGTTGGTACATTAGCACAGGTTCACCCACACAACACTTAGCAAGCTAAAGAGGATTAATCAACTATATGAAGCGAAAGCACTTGACAGTCTTCCCATGTGTCCTCGAGAACGTTTGGTCATCTTAAGTAATACAACCGGCTTGTCCTTTGCTGAATAAAGGATTGGGCCACTTGCTGCATTTATTCCTACTGTCTTTTATTTACTCGTACCGTATTTACTTGCTTTATCAAAAACCCCTAAAAATCCGTTTGCCAAGTATTTGCAGAGAATTCCTGATCCATACCACTAGCCAGCACCTTCTGCTCCTCGTTGGGTTCGACACTCTTACTTATCAAAAATACTGCGATACACCCCCTATACTTGTGGGTCATCACCTAGTCTTTGGGTTGGAAAATTGCCGGCCAGTTCACTAAGTGATATTTGCGCTTGGGACCAATTCCCTCCCAAAAGAACTTGGACCTGATAGTGTCAAACTTCTCGTGAATCCCATCATGGAGCAGAAACAAGCCCGTGGCGAATAATGGGAGGATGTCTAGACATGAGTTAGTCAGAATCAGTCTCCCTCCTGAGGATAGGAATCTGCTAAGCCAGGGCTCGATTCTACCCCCATCTTTCTTACAAGGAACATCCATTGATCCATTATAAGCTTCCTGTCTGGAATAGGAAGGCCCAAATATACAAAAGGGAACCCACCCAATTTGGAGTTGAGCATATTCGCGATTCTACGCTGTTCCTCAATGGGCTAGCCCATGACCACCACCTCACTCTTATGATAATTGATTTTGAGACCTGACATATCCTCGAAGCACATAAGAAGGAATTTTAGATTAGCCAACTCCACATCGTTGTGTTGGACCATAATGAGCATATTGTCAGCGTATTGGAGGTGCGAGATGCCTCCTGGGACCAAGTGCGGAACCACTCCTATGATGCATCCCGAAGCACAAGCAGCTGACATCATGGACGAGAGGGCCTCACTGATGAAGTTAAAAAGAAAAGGTGACAGTGGGTCCCCTTGACGGACCCCTCTCTTATTACGGAACAAGGGGCCCACTTCTCCGTTGATGGAAATGGCAGTTTGCCCTCCCGAGACCAGCTGTGAGATTTTGTGGATATACCCGGCGTCAAATCCCTTGAGCCTTAGAACCTCCAACAAGAAATCCCAATTGACACGGTCGTATGCTTTCTCAAAGTCAAACTGAAGGAGCATCCCTCCTAGCTTCTTCTTGCGGAGCTCATGAATGATTTCCATCAAAGCCAACGAACCATCAAGGATGAATTGACCCTTGATGAACGCGGTTTGATTAGGACTAATGATTCTATTGGCCACCGGGTCGAGACACGAGGCAAAAGATTTCGTGGTGATTTTTAAGATCACATTGATCTAGGCGATGGGACAAAATTGGGAAATAGATTATGCCTCGGGAACCTTGGAGATGAGTGAGAGAACACCAAAGTTGAGACGAGAAACGTCGATGCGCCCCAACACAAAGTCGTTCAGAATGTGTAGCACACCATGTCTAACAAGCAGCCAGAAGAACTTGAAAAACGATACTGGGAATCCGTCAGGGCCTAGAGTAGTGTCTAATTTCATCTCGTTGATGACCTCCTCCAACTCCGCCTTCGAGAATGTGAGGGCAAGGGCCGTGTTTTGTTTGCTCGAGACCTGACTCCCAGCACCCCAGGTGGTAGGAGAGAGGCCACAACAACACGCAATAGTGGACCCTAGCAGCTCATAGTAGAATGAATACACATGCTCTTGGATGGCTTCTTTGTCTGTGATAGTCCCATCTTTGGTCAAAAGGGAAACGATGTTACACTTCCTGCGTCGTCCATTCGCCACCGCATGGAAGTAACCCGTGTTCGCATCGCCTTTGAGAGCCCATCCGACTCGTCCCCTTTGTCGCCAGTACTCCTCCTTCTGCCTTAGGATTTGGAGCATTTGTTCCTCCAGGTAGTAGCGGAACGCCCATCCGTCCTCGTCTAGACCCGAGGAATCAGCTTGAATATCGAGCTGATTAATGTGCACCAACATTGTTCCCTTCATACGTTGTGCTTCTTTGCCTTCGTCCAAACTCCACCCACGGAGGAACGACCACCAATCAATGATTTCGTGGCCTCCAGCCTTGATCCCAAGCATCTCCCACCTCTTAAACACCAAATCCTTGAAACCCGGAATCTCCAGCCACCCAGTCTCGAAGAAAAACTGGTTGGATTTGACTCTAGTGCCCTCACTTGAGTCAAAGATCAACGGCGTGTGGTCAGAACCTAAACTAGTCTCCTCCACAAGAGACGAGAGGGGAAAGATAGCTTCAAACTCAGAGGAGATAAACACGCGGTCCAGGACACACCAGACCGGATTCAGCTGTCGGTTCTTCCAGGTATAGCGCTCCGCGGTGCGCGGAATTTCCCGAAGAGCCCAGTTTGCAATGTGGGTGTTGAACATATCAATTCTACTCTTGTTAATATTCTCGTTATTTTTGTCCTCCTTTGATCTAATGAGATTTAAATCTCCCCCCTCCCAAAATAATGGGTATATCGCACCCTGCAATCTTAGCCGAGATTTCCTCAAGGAACCCCGCCGATCGCCCATGATCATCAGGTCCGTAAACGGTCATAATATCCATGGTGCGATGATAATCTCAGTGGAGAGCTGCCACACTAAGGAAATATTGGCCCCTGTCCACATGGTCCACTTTGAAAACACTATCCTTGAGCCCCACAAGCATTCCCCCTGAATGTCCTGTGGCAGGCAACCAATACCAATAGAACTTGTCTCGCACCTCTAGGCTACCCAGTTCAGCATCCATAAATTCTTGCTTGATTATCTCTTATAAGCAAACAACATCGATCTTGTGCTTGCGGAGGAAATCCTTCAGAAGTCGTATATTCTAGAAGATGATCCATATTAATACACCCCGCCTTGCGCCCATGCTTGGCGGGTTAGCGGTTTTGAACCTGCTGAAACGACCTTCTTAGCTCCATGCTTACGCTTAGTAGTCGACATTTTTGGAATAGTGGAAGCACCAGCCCCTGCTGGAGTTGTACTCCCGTTTGAAGACCCAGACTCTCCCGCAGCAGCCACACGCTGCTCCGCCTCTGCCAACGCCGTGGCTTGCTCCTTCTCAACACGGTCTCTGGCCATGACTAACTCTGCTTGCGCAAGTTCTCGAGCTTGGATAAGAGAGACGCAAGTGTAGGGGGGATAGAAAAACACAGAAAGAGAACAAAATCGTGCGCAACATCCAATAAGTGTCCATATAAATAAACGTGAAGAACCGCAAAATCTGAGATGGAATTACCTAGTTTGTTCTTCTCCGCAGTGACACGGATGGTGCGGTCGAGCACAGGTTCCTACGTTAGGCCCTTGCCGCGAGCACTCTTGCGCAACGATTCAGTGGGCACGACCTTGGATCTAGGTGCTCTTGCAACATTGGCCGCCAAAAGGCAGCACTGCCGGGCTCCGATGCAAAGCGCCACCCAGTGCTTCCATGGACGACCGTTTCTCAGTAGGGCCTAGCTCTCTCGCAGCCGGTGGAGTAGTACGGACGCGGGCTGGATGATCAACATTGCGCTTGCTCCTTTGCTCATTCTTCCTCATATGTTCAACATCGGTTTCCCACGAAGGCGACTTCTTCTTTGCGGCCTCCGACGTCTTGTTCATCGGAGTGTCTTGGGATACTTCCGCCACACTTTCCGACACTAGCGTGAGTGAAGGGGAAGGGGGCGGATGATCACTTGAGATAAGCACAGATCTGGGCTCCGCAGGTTGGAGGATGGCCGCGATTGAGGGGAAACGTCACTCTCCGACGTGAGATGGAGCCATATTGATTGAACATCGATGCTGGCAGCTCTTTAGATGCTTGGTGTGAGGTCTCCTCAGTCACCGCAACCGATTTGTGTCCTCTACGTGAGTAGGGTTTTGGTGCTGGGGTGGACTTCTCTTTGCCATCGTGATGGCCGCGATGGCCATCCCACTCATCCTCATCAGTCTCTTCATCATCCTTGCTGTCTTCCTTGTCGTCCCCGCGTTTGGGAGCGGGAGGTGGCGGTGGAGGGGACGGCGAAGGGACTACACCCCCCGGGGCTGCTTCCACTTCCACCCGAATCCTAAACCCCTGGGAGTTGACAAACACCATGATAGAAGGGACCAGTTGCACCGGGGAGCGGCAGCCGAACGTCATGCGGACCGGATCGACCGCATGGATCAGCGAATGCTCGTCCACCACAATTGGCCTACCAATATCCCTCGTGGCGCCCATGAGCCGCTCGGCATGTCGCAGATGCATAGGGACCCCATACAGGCGCACCCAAACTTCAGTCAGAATCTCTGATGCTTGTTGATCCACTACAGCCTCGATCACCAGAGCCTTGTGCTTGCTGTGTGGGAGACGGAACCCCCCGCCCCGAATCGCCATACGGAGACTTTCTTTGGAAGGGAAAACAATTGCGTAGTCGGTTGCACTCAGTTTCCGCACTTGCCAATCCCAACCTTCATCAACCAGCTCCTTGAATTCCTCCTCCACTTGCTGGGCAGATAGGTTGCCAGTTGGCGTAGATAGGTTGCCAGTCCCAACCTTCTGACGCTACATTGTGGAGCCATCTTGGTTTGGTGATCAGCATCTCTCGAAACAAGGAAATGATGCCTTTGAGAATCCATTTCTTTGCATCAGACACACATAGGCTTGTGCGGCATCAGGAGTGCTTCGTAGCAGCTGCAATTATATTTTGTAATACTAGATTATTTGGAGAACTACCACAGCGTTTTCGCGCTGAAGAAGGCGATGCAAATTGTGGGCTGTTGTCTGTTATATTGAATGGCTGACTAGACACACCGAAACAACACCTTCAGACGGTTTAGATCATTATAATGACCGCATTCTGAGGCTAGTGGGGCAAAATGTCAACTTAAACTTCTGCAAATGCTTTTAGGAAGAAGCTGACACTACTAGCTTTCAGGGAATCGTCATCAGCACACAACAAATTCTGAAGAGGCCTTCATACTGTTTCATACCGACAACAGGATATCCTATGGCTTGCCAAAAAGTCAGCAGCTCCATATTTATTTCTGCAGTTCTGAATGTCTCATATTTTAACAGCCGTCAAACAAGTTCATATTCAGTTCTAAAGTTGTGTTTCTCGGTACCCCCTCAGCCTGTGTTCTACAGAATTTTATAAATTTAGCGTTATATTAATCGAATCAGGAGCTATCAACTTATAGCAGACTAGCTGTCATGTTTATCTGTATCAGCTCTATCAAATCAGTCTACTGCATATTTGTTAAATTTGTACTTTGGAATTTGGATAGTATTAGCATTTACGAAATGTTCAATTTTGTAATTCAACCAAATGTGAGTCTTTCGCAATTGATAAACTTTATTATATCAGAAAATATGCAGAGCATTATGAATGACATAGTACTAATTTTGCTTACCATTTCGCCGGATAGAAAAGCAAAACAAATTATCAGTTGATTATTTATGATACACTGATAAAGGAGCAACATAGTCTTAATACAATTATTGTGATACCCGTATATGCCCCATCTTCAGTTATATAATCATCATGTCCTCATGATTCACTACAAGTCTATACAAATGAGTGTCCCGGTCACAGAACAGCTATTGTTCAACAATATGCCACTGTACAGTTCAGTAGCACACATGTATCTCCTCATGTATTCATACGACAACGTCCAAGTACTCAAGATGCAAAGTTCCGACAAGACATCCATATATAACACAATAATACAAGGATAGTGAAATTATACTCCCCTCCGTCTCAAAATAGATGTCCGGGGTTTGTCAAAATTTGGATGTGTCTAGATTCATCCAAACTTTAACAAATGTGCGTCATCTACTTTGAGATGAAGGGAGTACTTATTAACGCTACTAAAAACCATTTATCACTCCATAAACTTGGGATAACGAGGCCGGAGGTCTCATTATCCATTTCGAAAAAGAAAAAAA
Organism: Avena insularis; assembly: GCA_023614405.1. Classification (NCBI taxonomy): domain Eukaryota; kingdom Viridiplantae; phylum Streptophyta; class Magnoliopsida; order Poales; family Poaceae; genus Avena; species Avena insularis. The sequence goes on along the minus strand of CM042690.1, from coordinate 253,717,562 downwards.
CTCCTCGAAACTTCCTGACGAGAGACTAAACTGAGATAGATATATAGTAGTAGCTAAATTAATCCAATGTTCTTTTGAGCCTGCTTGCCTTCTCCCACATGTCGGCTACAACAGAAGCAGAAGTCCTTTTGAGCTGAACATACCCTTGGCTTGCGACAACCTCATCTTCTTAGCAGTTCAGTAGCACACATGTATCTCCTCATGTATTCATACGACAACGTCCAAATACTCAAGATGCAAAGTTCCGACAAGACATCCATATATAACAAAATAATACAACGATAGTGAAATTGTAATCCCTCCGTCTCAAAATAGATGTCCGAGGTTTGTCAAAATTTTGATAAATCGATAAACTAAAACTAAATAGTGTCTAGATTCATCCAAACTTTAACAAATGTGTGACATCTACTTTGTGATGGAGGGAGTACTTATTAACGCTACTAAAAACCATTTATCACTCCATAAGCTTTGGGATAACGAGGCCGGGGGTCTCATTGTCCTTTTGGGAAAAGAAAGACACTTGAGATAACTTCCTGACGAGAGACTAAACTGAGGTAGATATATAGTAGCTAAATTAATCCAATAATGTTCTTTTGAGCCTGCTTGCCTTCTCCCACATGTCGGCTACAACAGAAGCAGAATTCCTTTTGAGCTGAACATACCCTTGGCTTGCGACAACCTCATCTTCTTTTCCAGAGCATGCGATAAATCGAATGCAAGCATCTTTTAGGCCGACACAATGATGCTGATCGGCGAGAGCAAGCGTATCTGCGACAGACTTGACATCAAGGCCCTTACGAAGGATGCTTTCGCAGACGAGCTTAAGCCTCCCCATAGCGTACCGATCTGCCGCCACGAGCAAATGCCTGGTCATCTCTTTCTTGTCATCACTATCAAGATCCTCCATCATGGACCGCAGTGAATCTGTATAGATAAAATGAAGCAGAGCTCTAAAGACGGCAGGTTGCATGTCAAGAATGGGAATACAAGCCATATCCTTGCCCCTCACGGGGCCGTAGAGTTGAGCCTTGAGGACAGGTGAGCGCATCGCCAACACGATCCTGTGGGCAGGGAATTCCTCTTGTCCAACCTTGAATATCACGTCCGCCTCATCCTTTGCCTCCAACAGCTTCCCCAGATGCTCGGTGATGTCGGACGGCGGCGGTGGTGGCGGCGGTGGCTGGGCATAGCAGCCGCCACCAAAAAACGGCCTTGCCTCAGGCACCACCCCTGGCACCTTGATGACGTTTAGGGTGCAGATGAGACATAGCCGATCCCCGACAATGTAACCGGTTGCTTCCATCTGGCTCCTTTCGATGAAGCGGGTAAAGTGCAAAGGCGGGGAGTTAAAGAACAGCACCGGCATAGACGTGAATTGTGATAGCGGGGTAGTCGGGTGGTGCAACCCGAATCTGACGGACGCTCGCACCGCCTCTGTGCCACTGGTAATGTGATGGATACCAACGGACACACAGTCCTTGCAATCCTCATCGAGTCCGTCGGGGTAGAAGAGAACGCACCAGACATGGCCGCCGACGGTGAAGTCGGCCGACCGGAGGTAGTGGCCGACGCCGAGGCCGCGGTGCTTGCTGTACCCGGTGATCTCAAGCACGTGCGCTCCCTGCTCCGACTCCCCTGCGCATGTGGACATGGTCACGTTTGTCATTGGAGCTTGCTTTGCGGGGACGCGGCCGCCGGCCAGGGTGAGATTAGGGTTTGGGTAGGAAGAGGAAGAAGCAGACGGCGGTAGGGAGCACTTTTTATTTGGTGTTGCCGGCGAATATATATCGGACGCCACGCCAGTCCCTCCGGATTTCCTCCTCCCGTTTCCGGATTTTCCTACCTCTCCCTCTCCTGGTAAGGAAAGTGAAGGAATTATCGGACCAAAAACTGCCGCCGTTTAATTTCGTCACCCCATGGACGACAGCTCCTTAATTTTCTTCCTTTCTACTATGTTGCCCGATAATCCTGCCCCCTTCCATCCAGGCGCTACCCTACTAGGAATCGGCCCCCTTCAATGCACCGCGGATTTGGTCCTCAACGTGGATTTCTCCCTACAATCACGCATGCATGGATTCAATTTTGGATGGTCTAGCACAACTTGCGCAGAAATATATATATTTACTTTTTTTTGAAAGAATATATATCGTTATTCATTGGTTGTAATTACGATTTCTTTGCTAACAACTAATCCCGTAAATCACGTCAGACTTGGTGCAAAAAGGGACTACAAACCCAGATGCAATATATCAAATTAAATAGGGTATGAAAGTTTTGGCCGATGAGGCCGAAAAATATCCCCCTGCTCCCTCAGGTCGCCACCTCAAGCGCGAGGGCGACATGAGGGAGGAGCCAACCCTAGCACCCCTCCGCTGCCGCCCCTCCCCCTCCCCCTCCACCCTCGTCGCCCCCACAGACGGCCGCCAGAAGGCCGCGCGCGCCGCCAGTGAAGGGGGCGGCGGGGCTCGTGCTTCAGCGCCTAGGGATGCCCGGAGGGAAGCCGCGTCCTGGCGGCGAGTAGTCCGTCCTCGCCGGCGCGCGAGAAGAGGCAGGGCGTGTCGGAGGGCCTCGGCGTAGCGACGGGCGGAGGCGCGGGCCGGCTCGTCCTCAGGTTCCAGATTGGTGGCGGGGCGAGGGCGCTGCTGATTGGCGGCGGTGGTGGCAGAGACGAGGTTGGCTGGCGGCTCCAAACCCTAGATCTAAGCCCGTTGGGCCCGACTTGGGTTTGGGCGGGCTAGCTCACCCTCAGGTCGCTGCCATGGTTGGTGAGGGAAACGCTTTGGGACAGGGAGCGATGATGGCGATGCGTCTGCTGCAGGCGACGACGGGGGCTTCACGGGCCCGATCTGGGCTCGGTCAGACCTAGTTGGCCTGGTATGCTCCTGCTGCTGCGTCCGGTCTACTACCGCTTTGGCGGTGGAGGTCGATCCCTCCCAGGCGGCAGCGACGCCACTATCCCTTGTCTTCGGTGGGTTCCTCGCGCCAGCCAACCTCATGGTGTTTGCCATGGTGAGACGCCGATGAAGACGGTAGGACTATTTTGGCGCATGTTGGCGGACGACAAGTTGGTGGAGTGCCAGGATTGACTGGGGTTTGGGTCGTTGGGGGGTTAGAGAAATCCTTGCTGGCTAGACTAGCTCCGGCGCGGCGACATCTGCGGGTGCCGCCTTCCTTCTTGAAGGGCGCCGGATGTACCCTCTTCTTACTCCCCTGCGTGTACCGGGAGAAATCCTAGGAGAAGTCCGGGCAGCAACGTCGTGATCGTTGTCCTCCTTCTTGAAGATGTTGCTTGGTAACGGAAATCCGGAGGCATAGGATCGTGGTGGGACTGTTTTGGAGGGCACATCGGTTGCGAGTCTTAGTCGGTTGTTGTGCATTTCTTTCTTTTTCTTTCTTTTGTATTTTCTCTTGGGCTTTTGCTTGTGGTGTTTTTCCCTAGTAGTGTTCGGAACTTCCTTCGGGCATTGTGATGTCTGACCAAGCAACGATCTCACCTGTGTGCTTTATTTATAAAGAGGGGCGAAATCCTGATTCGAGAAAAAGTTTCGGCCGATTCTGTTATCCACGTAGCCCTGATTCTTTCTGGCCGTGCGATGGACAACTGGGAAGCTGCGCGTCGCCGTCGCAGCGGAGCCCCCTCTCCCGGGGAGCAGGGCCCACCGCTGGGATTCCCTTGCGTAGACAACGCTCTCACTCACGTTCTTGCCTCGCTTCGCCGGATGGTGGGCCACGCGCCGTCCATGGGCCATGTGTCAGCGGTTGTTGGCAATAACACTTTGGGTGAGAGGCATTCGGCACACGGGAGAGCTCCGCACCCCCCTGGTCGTTGGGCCCATCGACAGCGATGTGGAAGTGGAAACCCTCGTCGTCCGCTGGTTCTCGCAGTGAGATAGTGCGTTAGGTCCCATTTCAGCGGGAGAACGACTCTCACATATAATGAACATGCACAAGGATCCGGCGAACCGCCATGCTTCCTGCTATCATCCCATGCCCGACAGTTTTTAGGTAGAAAAGTACCTGCAAAAGTTGGTTACCTAGCGGATGAGCAATCGCAACACCATATTTTCACGGCGGCCACGTATACGCCCTGCCAGACCCGATACCGGCGTATATTAGTGTCGTGGTAGGTGGGAGAGAAAGGTGACGGTTTTTAATGCCACAATAGATGGATGGAGGCATATACTAGTCGTTGTGCGACACTTAGAGTGTGTCCCACGCTGGAGACTGGTCAAGCACCTCATGTTGATTGGTCAGTCTTATCATGCTGACTTGTATGGCTAACCACCGGTGGGGCTGGCCTTCATATCTTCTTTTACACCTCCAACAACTCCAATCTCAATCTCGATCTATTTCTTACTACTCCCAGTCTCGTAGTACTCTCCCCAAATCTCCCTCCTGAAATATTTAGTGGCGGCGATACCCGAGCCAATGGCGCATCAAGTTGGTTTCTTTAATATGGTTTGTTCTTTCCAGTTCTTGGTAGTTGTTATGAATCTCTCTACTGATCAGAAGAAATAATTTGGGATATTTATCTCTATAGAATCACTCGGATTGGAGCGACATCTGTTAATATCCCCATCTGGGTTGCACATGCTGGCTGTAGGTTTCAGCCGCATCGCACCCTCGCCGTTAGTGGCGATGACGCTAGCCACAGGTTCCTCTGGTGCCACCACACACTGCCAATGTGCAACTTCTAGATTTGGATCGATCCTCCGAACATGCCGGAGACTCAGCTTCCCTTGAACAAGGAACACGAAGCAGGGGCAACGGCAACAACGAGGACACTAGGTACACGATGAAACTTCTGCTGTGTGGTGAAAGGGAGAAATCCCTTGACCTGGTGGCGCTAGAGGAAATTCTATTATGGTACGGAGATGTAATTTTATACTATAGTGTTAAGTAAATATACATGAGCATTATGTTATCGAATCTTGTTGTTTTGTTATCGTATTGTTTATGTTATAATATAAAATGGAGACCACCGGATTAGCCCACTTTGTCCTATGGGCTTTTAAGAAAGTCAGGCCCATAGGACATGCCCTAAATCTATGTCGCAATAGTATATAATACTGGGAACACTTGGAGTGTCTTTTAGCGATGCCACCGCACTCCACACTCTCCACTCCTTACCTCTTTAATGCCCTCGACCTTGGCTACGTGCACCTCTCTGACGCTGTCGTGGTGTGGAACACGGCAGTACCACCAGGGATGGCTTAAGAGGGGACAATCGGGGGCTTCCGTAGGTGGAATTTGGCAGAAGCACCGCTAACACAGCGAAGTTCCTAGGTTCAGGGCCCTCTCGGCGAGGTAACACCCCTATTCCTGCAAGATCTTAATATATGAGGGAAAAATCCCAATACAAGTGCTCCTTGAGCTATATGCTAAATGAATTGGGGAAAGTCGGGAGAGTGGAGAGTTCAACCTAGGGTTCGAGGCTCTGCCCCCTTATATACTAGCTGGGGGTGCAGAGTACAAGGGATGGCCATGAAGGGAATGTGTGTTGGGTCCATAGTATAGAAAACAAAAAAAAATCTACGATGAGAACTATACGCCAAGATCTATCTACTAGGTACAGAGCAACGGGTGGACATACATCCATTGAGAACTTACCCTCGAAGACAACGAGTTTTGTTAACGAGTAGGAACTCGTGGTTGATGTAGTCGTACACTTGCTGATCTCATGATCGTGTGGAAGTCCGAGTGCTGCAAATCAGCAGTGCATCCGTCCTCGCACACACGTTCAAGCCACCGGACAACCTCCACCTCCTCGCTCCAGCGATCCAGCGGAAAAAGCAACTCCTTCTAGACGAAATGCCACCGGGAACATGTATCTCACTAATCCGAGACCATGGGGGAATAATTCTAGAGGGGGAGAGAGATCCTTCACGAGGAGGTGTGAGGAAGAAGGAGGAAGAGGGGGGCCTTTTATAGGAGTAGGAGGGTACCCCCTCCATGGCCGGCGCCTCATGGAGATGACCCCTCACCTCCTCCATTCATGTGGTGGTAACTCCCTCCACATTAAAATGCCTCTTCACATTCCCTTTTAAAGTCTCCACTTTAAATGCATTAAAATTCTCCAAGTTTAATGCTCTCTCATTTAATAAAACTCTTTTATTAAATTTATTCAGAATTTTGTTAATTACTTTAATTAACAAACATTCACATATAACCCCTTGCAATATTTTAATATCACATGCAGAACCACTTTCTGCAATTTCACCCGAAACAATTCCGGTTTCTATCGAAACAATTCATGCGCTTTGCAATTCTTTCGTCTGAAACATATGTTCTCCAAAATGGTGTCCGGTAACTCTTAAGTGTGTCACCCTACGGTTCGCGAATAATTCATACATGATTGAGACTCCTCTCAGATCAATAATCAGAAGCGGGACCTGGAGATCCATACTGACTCCTACATATTCAACGATGACTTCTGTGATCGTGAGAACCTTTAACGCTAGTAATTTAATCCCTTTGTCTCATGATATAATACATGTCCGAGATTCGATCATCGGTATCCAAATACCTAGTTTGATCTCGTTACCGACATGCACTCTTTTCTTGTTCCCGTGATATAACATTCTAGTTATCACATCACTTGGTTGCAAGCTATCTTAATGTGATATCACCGAGAGGGCCCAGACTATATCTATCCGTCATCAGGATTGACAAATTCCACTCTTGATCCATGAGCCTCAACATAACACCTTCGTAGCACTGAACCCATCTTTATAGTCACCCTGTTACGGTGTGACGTTTGATGTTATCAAGATAGTCTTCAGGTGTTAGCAATTAACATGATCTCATGGTCTAAGGATAAAGATTACTTCGTATGATGTTATAGCAATATAAACATAATGAATTGATCGTAATGCTATACTTCGGATGAATGTTCATCACATCATTTCACAAATGCTGTGACCTTGTTATTAACAACATCCAATGTCCATGATCAGGAAACCTTGATCATCTTGTTAATCAACAAGCTAGTCTATAAGAGAGGCATAACTAGGAACCCTTTTTGTTTATTAAACACACATGTATTGATGTTTCCGATCAATACAATTATAGCATGCAAAATAAACATCTATCATATACAAGGAATACATAATAACAACTTTATTATTGCCTCTCAGGGCATATTTCCTTCAGTCTCCCACTTGCACTAGAGACAATAATCTAGTTCACATAGTGATAAATCTAACACCCATGGAGTTCTGGTGTTGATCATGTTTTGCCCTAGGGAGAGCTTTAGTCAACGGATCTGCTACATTTAGGTCCATGTGTACTTTACAAATCTTTATATCTCCATCCTTGACATGCTCGCGAATGGAGTGAAACCGGCGTTTAATATGCTTGGAATTCTTGTGAGACCTTGATTCCTTGGCATTGGCTATGGCTCCATTGTTGTCACAATAGATCACCATTGGGTCCAATGCACTAGGAACCACACCTATTTCCATAATGAACTCTTTCATCCAAACCGCTTCCTGTGCCGCTTCTGAAGCAGCAACATATTCCGCCTCCGTCGTTGATCTGGCGACCACAGGTTGTTTGGAACTCCTCCAACTAACTGCTGCTCCGTTCAAGAGAAATACATATCCGAATTTAGACTTAGAGTCATCCGGATCGGTGTCAAAGCTAGCATCGACATAACACTTAGCGACTAGCTCTTATTCACCTCCGTATATAAGAAACATATCCCTAGTTCTTCTCAAGTACTTGAGGATGTTCTTGACCGCTATCCATTGTTCCGAACCTGGATCAGATTGGTACCTACTAGTAAAACTAATAACATGTGCCACATCCGGTCTTGTACATAGCATGGCATACATAATATAGCCTATGGCCGAGGCATAGGGGATCTTATCCATTATCTCTCTTTCTTCCGCCGTAGCCAGACTTTGAGTCTTGCTCAATGTCTTGCCTTGCAACATAGGTAAGAACCCCTTCTTACTTCCGTCCATATTAAACTTCTTTAATATCTTATCAAGGTATGTACTCTGCGATAGCCCAATTAGGCACCTTGATCTATCTCTATAGATTTTAATGCCTAATATATGGCCTTCACCAAGGTCTTTCATCAAAAATTTGCTGTTTAGATAACTTTTAACACTGTTTAAAAAATCTATATCATTTCCAATCAATAATATGCCATCCACATATAATATCAGAAATGCCACATTTCTCCCACTCACTTTCTTGTAAATACAAGCCTCTCCATAAGTTTGTACAAATCCAAACTCTTTGATCACCTCATCAAAGCGGAGATTCCAACTCCGGGATGCTTGCTTCAGTCCATAGATGGATCGCTGAAGTTTGCATACCTTATTAGCATCCTTAGGATCGAAAAAACCCTTGGGTTGTATCATATACAACTCTTCTTCAATATTTCCATTGAGGAACGCAGTTTTGACATCCATCTGCCATATTTCATAATCGAAATATGCAACAATTGCTAACATAATCCTAACCGACTTAAGCATCGCTACGGGAGAGAATGTCTCATCGTAGTCAACTCCTTGAATTTGTCGAAACCCCTTTGCGACAAGTCGAGCCTTATAGATGGTCACATTACCATCGGCATCAGTTTTTCTTTTGAAAATACATTTATTCTCAATGGCCTTTCGATCGTGAGGTAAGTCCACCCAGGTCCAAACCTGGTTCTCGTACATGGATTCCATCTCGGATTTCATGGCTTCTAGCCATTTGTTGGAATCCGGGCTCATCATCGCTTCTTCATATGTCGCAGGGTCATCTATTTCATCAACTATGAAATTCACAATAGGATTGCTGTACAGTTCAGGAGCTGCACGTTTCCTACTTGACCTGCAAGGTTCGGTAGTGTCCTCTTTCAGAGTTTCATGATCAATATCATTAGCTCTCCATTAGGTGAAGTCAACTCCGAAACAATTTCCGGTGCTGTGCTACTCGCCATTTCATGAAGAGAAGGTTCAGTAACCTCTTCGAGTTCTACCTTCCGACTACTCACACCTTTCGCGAGAAACTCCTTCTCAAGAAAGGATCCATTCTTGGCAACAAAAACCTTGCCCTCGGATCTGTGATAGAAGGTATACCCAATTGTTTCCTTAGGGTATCCTATGAAGACGCATTTTTCCGCTTTGGGTTCGAGTTTATCCGGCTGAAGTTTCTTCACATAAACATCGCATCCCCAAACTTTAAGAAATGACAACTTAGGTTTGTTTCCAAACCATAATTCATACGGTGTCGTTTCAACGGATTTAGATGGTGCCTGATTTAAAGTGAATGCAGCTGTTTCCAGTGCATAACCCCAAAATGACAGTGGCAAGTCAGTCAGAGACATCATAGATCGAACCATATCCAATAAAGTACGATTATGACGTTCCGACACACCATTACGTTGTGGTGTTCCGGCAGGCGTGAGTTGTGAAACTATTCCACACTCTTTCATGTGTGTGCTAAGCTCGTAACTTAGATACTCACCTCCACGGTCAGACCGAAGAAATTTGATCTTTCTATTACGATGATTTTCCACTTCATTCTGAAATTCCTTGAACTTTTCAAAGGTTTTAGACTTGTGTTTCTTCAAATAGATGTACCCGTATCTACTCAAATCATCTGTGAAAGTAACAAAATAATGATATCCACCTCGCGCCGACACACTCATTGGTCCACACACATCAGTATGTATGATTTCCAATAAATCTGTCGCCCATTCCTTTGAACCGGAAAATGGCGTTCTAGTCATCTTGCCCATAAGGCATGGCTCACATGTATCAAATGATTCAAAATCAAGTGATTCCAAAATTCCATCAGAATGGAGTTTCTTCATGCGTTTAACGCCAATATGACCTAGACGGTAGTGCCACATATATGCAGATATATCATTATCAAGTTTAATCCCTTTAGCATCAACATTATGAATATGCGTAATACTACTATCGAGATCCAATAGAAATAAACCTTTCAACACAGGTGCATGACCATAAAAGATATCATTCTTATAAATCGAACAACCATTGTTTTCAGATTTAAAGGAATAACCACTTTGCATCAAACACGATCCGGATACAATGTTCATGCTCAGTGCAGGCACCAAATAACAATTATTCAGGTTTATAACTAATCCTGACGGCATATGGAGAGGCAGCGTTCCGACGGCGATCACATCAACTCTTGATCCATTGCTGACCCGCATCGTGACCTCATCCCTTGCTAGTTGTCGCTTGTTCCGCAGCCCTTGGACCGAGTTACATATATCAGCAACCGATCCCGTATCAAATACGCAGGTGCTACTGCGAGTACTAGTCAAGTACACATCAATAACATGTATATCACATATATTGTTTGCCTTGCCGGACTTCTTGTCCGCCAAATACTTGGGGCGATTGCTTCAATGGCGATCCCTTGCAATAGTAGCACTCGGTGTCAGACTTAGGGCCAGCTCGGGCTTTCTTTTCAGGCGCGGCAACAGATTTGCCGCCCTTCTTTCCCTTCTGCTTGCCTTTCTTGTCCTTCTTGAAACCGGTGGTCCTATTGATCATCAACACTTTATGTTCTTTCCTAATCTCCACTTCTATAGTCTTAAGCATTGACAAAAGCTCGGGAAGAGACTTCTTCATGCCCTGCATATTATAGTTCGTCACGAAGCTCTTGTAGCTAGGTGGCAGAGATTGGAGAACATGATGTATGCCTAAGTCAATGGGAATCGTCATTCCCAAGGACACAAGCTTATCGGCGTACCCAGACATTTTGAGTACGTGCTCACTAACGGAGCTGTTTTCCTCCATCATGCAGCTAAAGAACTTTTCTGTAGCATTATAACTCTCTACGACAGCATGGGTATCGAAAATTATTTTCAATTCTCCCATGGTATCAAAGGCATTGCCATTTTCGAAACGCTTTCGAAGTTCTGGCTCTAGCCCATATAGTATGCCGCAATGAACTAAGTTGTGGTCCTCCTGACGAGTTATATAGACGTTCTTTTCCTCATCAGGGGCATCAGGAGCTGGTGGGGGGCCTAGCGGCACATCTAGCACATATTGCTTTTGTGCAGCAGTGAGGAGAATCCTCAAATTCATAGCCTAGTTGGTGAAGTTGCTACCATTCGCAGCAAGTTTCTCTTTCTCCATGAACACATTGAAATTAAAAGCAGGTGGTGCCATCTACAATAGAATTTGTAAAGTATATTTAGACTAAGTTTATAATAGATTGAGTTCAACTAATCTAAATTACTAATGAACTCCCACTCAAAAACGACATCCCTCGTGTCCTTTTGGTGATTACATGAACCAAATCCACTACACCAAGTCCGATCATCACGTGAGTCGGTGTAGCTTTAAAGGCGAGCATCTATATGGGCATCATATCAACTATATGACTCATGCTTAACCTTTCGGTCCGTGTTCCGAGGCCATGTATGTACATGCTAGGCTCGTCAAGTAAGAACCTTAGTATTTGCGTGTGTAAAACTGTCTTAGACCCGTTGTATGAAAGCGTAGAGTTGAGAACACCCGATCATCACGTGATGCCTCAAAACACGATCCACAAAACGGTGCATACTTAAGGAAGAACACATTTTATCTTGATATCTAAATGAGGGATCATCTTATAATGCTACCAAAAGCGCCAAACTAGCAATATAAGATGCTAACATCTAATGTGTGAAGTGAGGTGATATGGTCCATGCATTTGATCTCTATCATTTGCATCGTGGTATGATCTCTATCATTCCTTTGTGTGTAAGGCCAAGGTCTATGGAACTTACACGTTAAGTGAGTTGTAAGAGTATCTATTATACATCTACTTACAACAATACCATATCAAAACTCTAGCCCAACAACGATCTAAACTAGACGCCTCTAATTTATCAATTGCAAGTTTTACGTGGCTTAGGGCTTTCGGAGATAGAACCTGTCTAACCTACGAACATGAACCACAACAAGGATAACTAAGTTATTAGCAACTCGTTGTAAATCATATATTGACTATAGTAGTAGAGACAGACACCCGCCAGCCACTTATGCAAAACAAGTTGCATGTCAGTCGTGGAACCGGTCTCATGTATGATGACATGTAAGGTTGGTCCGGGCCGCTTCATCCCACTATGCCACCAATATCCAAAGTTCATAGAAGATGCAATAACATGATCATCATCGCCCACATATAAACATATGTGTACTACCCGTGCAAAGCACCTACGCATAGATCAGGCTCTGATATCACTGTTGGGTCCGCAGCATAGAAAACAAAAAATTTCCTATGATGAGAACTACACGCCAAGATCTATCTATACATCCATGGAGAACTTACCCTCGAAGACAACGAGCTTTGTTAACGAGTAGGAACTCGTGGTTGATGTAGTCGTAAACTTGCCGATCTCAAGATCATGAGGAAGTCCGAGTGCCGCAACTCAGCAGCGCATCCGCACTCGCACACACGTTCAAGCCACCGGACAACCTCCACCTCCTCGCTCCAGCGATCCAGCGGAAGCAGCAACTCCTTCTAGACGAAATGCCACCGGGAACATGTATCTCGCTAATCCGAGACCATGGGGGAATAATTCTAGAGGGGGAGAGAGATCCTTCACAAGGAGGTGTGAGGATGAAGGAGGGAATGGGTGGCCTTTTATAGGAGGAGGGGGGTGGCCCCTCTCTCCATGGCCGGCGCATGGGGGGGTGACCCCTCACCTCCCCCATTCATGTGGTGGTAACACCTCCACATTAAAATGCCTCTTCACATTCCCTTTTAAAGTCTCCACTTTAAATGCATTAAGTTTCCCCAAATTTAATGCTCTCTCATTTAATAAAACTCTTTTATTAAATTTATTCAGAATTTTGTTAATTACTTTAATTAAAAAACATTCACATATAGCCCCTTGCAATATTTCAATCTCACATGCAGAACCACCTTCTGCAATTTCACCCGAAACAATTTCTGGTTTCTATTGAAACAGTTCCTGTGCTTTGCAATTCTTTCGTCTGAAACATATGTGCTCCAAAATGGTGTCCGATAACTCTTAAGTGTGCCACCCTACGGTTCGCGAATAATGCAGACATGATCGAGACCCTTCTCCGATCAATAATCAGCAGCGGGACCTGGAGATCCGTACTGACTCCTACACATTCAACGATGACTCCTGTGATCGTGAGAACCTTTAACGCTTGTAACTAAATCCCTTTGTCTCTCGATATATTACATGTCCGAGATTCGATCATCGGTATCTCCATACCTAGTTTGATCTCGTTACCGACATGCACTCTTTTCTCGTTCCCGTGATATAACATTCTAGTGATCACATCACTTGCTTGCAAGCTATCCTAATGTGATATCACCGAGAGGGCCCAGAGTATATCTATCTCATCCGGATTGACAAATTCTACTCTTGATCCATGAGCCTCAACATAACACCTTCGTATTGAACCCATCTTTATAGTCACCCTGTTACGGTGTGACGTTTGATGTTATCAAGATACTCTTCCGGTGTTAGCAATTAACATGATCTCATGGTCTAAGGATAAAGATTACTTCATATGATGTTATAGCAATATAAACATAATGACTTGATCGTAATGCTATACTTCGGATGAATGTTCATCACATCATTTCACAAATGCTATGACCTTGTTATTAACAACATCCAATGTCCATGATCAGGAAACCTTGATCATCTTGTTAATCAACAAGCTAGTCTATAAGAGAGGCATAACTAGGAACCCTTTTTGTTTATTAAACACACATGTATTGATGTTTCCTATCAATACAATTATAGCATGCAAAATAAACATCTATCATGTATAAGGAATATATAATAACAACTTTATTATTGCCTCTCAGGGCATATTTCCTTTAATAATAAGTTCAGATCTGAAATCATGGCACTCGGGCCCTAGTGACAAGCATTAAGCACAACAAAGTTGCAACAAAGTCATAAAGCACTAATAGAGATACTAGGCACTATGCCCTAACAATCTGATGCCATTACATGAACAATCTCATCCAATCCCTACCATCCCCATAGCCTACAATGGGGGATTACTCACTAATAGATGGAGGAAACATGGATGGTCGATGATGATGATGGTGGAGTTAAATGGAGATGGCTCCGGGGGAACTTCCTGTCCAAATAGGTCTTAACAGAGACTTTCTGTCCCCAAATCTCCCCTTGATTGGCGCGCGAGGAACTTTTCATGGAAAAACGTGAACCCCAAGTTTTTAGGTCAAGGCTTCTTATAGACGAAGAGGGAGACCGAGGGGTGCACAGGGCCACCACACCAGGCCACAGCAGGCTGCCCAGCCCTCTGCTCGGGGTGTGGCCAGCCCTCCTCTGCCGTATTCAGCTCCCGTGAGTCTTACGGAAAATAGGCACTTTGGCTTTTGTCCCGTCCAATTCCAAGAATATTCATTTTCTGACTTTCCTGGAACCAAAAACAGCAGAAAACAGGCAGCTGGCACTGTGGCTCTTGTTAATAGGTTAGTCCAAGAAATCATATGAAAAGTACTCCAAAGTTGGAACAAAACACAAGAAAGTAGATAAAAACAAGCATGGAGCATCAAAAATTATAGATACATTTGCAATGTATCAACATCCCCAAGCTTAACTCCTGCTCGTCCTCGAGTAGGTAAGTGATAAAAAGAAAGAATAATTTTTGAGGTGACATGCACCATCAAAGACTTGATCAAAGTATTTGCAAAACATTCAAAGCTGGGATCATAGTACTTCAATCATAACATGAAAGACACAGTTCTAGCAATAGGCAAAGAAACTATGATGCAACATGAAAAGGCACAAACAAAAGATGCATGAATAACAATGCTTTACAATACGTTTGTTTGTTTCACATAAAGAAAACATAGCATAATAGTATTCAGCTTGTCCCTCAATAGAGTAGCAAACATAAATGCATAGGAAACCTTCAAAGTTCATAAGAGTGACTAGATACAATAGTTTTAAACAAGCAATAACAAGTTATGAATTAATCAACTAGTCTTGGGACAATGCACATAGAACTAAGAATGGCCACTATGCTCTCAAAGTAGGTGCATAAAGTTAGAAGGTGGAGACTCAATATAATGGTGGAAGAAAGGCCTTTTGTAAAAAGGAAGTAGGGATTCAAGTATCATAAAGAGCTTCCAAAAATTATGGTACTTATAGCTTTTCAGCTCTCATTGCCCCTATCATAAGCATCTTGAAGTGATTAAGGTTAAAGTGAACAAACTATGGTATACATGCTTGACGAAGTATAAGTCAGAAATCTCATGTCCCTTGTATACGAGGGCCGCTCCTCATGCTACTCAAGTTTAGTCACCGGTAAGTTCTTGTCGTCGTAAGTACATGTGTATCATTGAGAACCGCCAACAGGGTACCCCTTGCCCGATGATACGGAAGAATCCCCATATCAAAATGACAAGGCAAGCAGAAAACGAGCATCTCAGCATTCTTCTTATTTACCATGGGAATATGGTGTTTTTTTTCTCTCTTTCCTCTTTTCATCGTATCTTTTTTTTCTTTTCTCTTTTTTTCTCAATATAGGACTCTTTTTTTATAAGAAGAATGCTTCATAGACAGCTCATTATGGTTACGCTGCAGGTTTCCACCATGTCAGCATGGATTAGACCAGCAGCCCAAGCGTTTCTCTAACACATATACATAACTCCATGGACTTACAAGCTCCCCTTTCATTTCACACCGACGACATCCATATACAAAAGAGCATGATATCAACTAGGTACAAGTACCAAGTGCAATGTTGAAAGCGTTCCCCATGAAAGCATGGTTCTGCTAATTCCCAACAAATAAGTGCAATCATATACAACATAGAAGACACAATGGTTCAAGTTTATTAGAGGAAATAAAGTAAAGTGTGCCATCAAGTTCGTGAGAGCTTTAATCACTAGTTTTCTCATAACAAGTGGAAGGTAAACAAAAGCATGAATATACTTGGAATAGCATAAGCTAGTAGGTAGGTATGGTGGACTCTTTGGAAAAACTTAGTTTAGGGAGTTGGATTCATGAGTGGAACTCATACTTTGTTGTGGAGTCTAGCAAAAGGCTGGGAGCAACAAACTAAGAGACCAATAATGGCCATAATCATGCAGAGCGACAAAACATCATTGATAAAAGCATAAAGTGATACTACAAGTTGAAAACTAAAGGATCATAAAGGCTATGGTGACTTGTGATAGTCATAACATGGTGTGAGCATGTGCCAAGTCAACCCAAATAAAGCATCAAAGGAGAATACCACTATACTATGCTTTAATATGATAAAACAACGCATGATTCATCCAAGGCACATTAAGCAATCTCAATTGTTTATAACAAGTCATGCTACAACAAATAATACTAAGCATAAAGACAAAAAAATATCAAGCATGGCATGACAAAGCATAGCCACAGTCAAAAACGAGCTCTTTTTACCACATAAGCATGAACTTTCCTACTCCTTTCCAAACCAAACCAAACTATTTGTAAACCAAAGTCTGAAAGAGGGGGTCCAACCAACTTATTCAGAAAACTAAGCAAACCAAGCAAACTAAAAACCAAAACGAAAACAAAAAATAAGACGCTCCAAGAAAAACACAAATGTGCACGAAACAATAAAAATGAAGCGTTTGGAAGAAACCTGGAATTTTTATTGATGAAGAAGGGGATGCCTTGGGCATCCCCAAGCTTTGACACTTGTACTTCTTGGATATTTCTTGGAGTGACACGTGTGGCATCCCCAAGCTTGAGCTTTAGTCTATCCTTCATCTCATTACTCATTCCTTCCACACACCTGAAATTTTTCCTTCATACAAAACTTCACACAATCTCATTAGCAACATTAGTGCACTTAAGATAAATAAGTATCAAGGTTCAGTTCTAACACCAAATAAACTTCCATTATAACACTAGATACTGTAGCACTTCCCTCAAAAAGCTCAATTCCCCAAAGGAACTCAAGAAGGAACTAACAAGAAGCAAATGCAGAAAATGGCAGAAATCTGTCAAAACAGACCAGCAGGTAAAGAAGATTTTTTCGAAGACTTTATGTTGCTCAAATCAAAAAGTGTTGAACTAACGAAAGTTAGATAATAACCTGGGGCAGAAGCACAAAAAATTACAGCTCAATCTGACATACAGAGCTCTTTCAGAAATTTTTACGATAAAGCACAAAAATTTGTTTCGGGACAGCAACTTTCCCAATCATTACTTCACTCTCATTAGAGGTTACTCTTGGCACAAAAAGCAAATAAAATGGATAAGGAGAGGTTATTACAGAGGTAATAACTTAAAAGACTCATCTAAAACTCTTGGGTTATCTCCCAACAAGTACTTTTCTTTAACGCCTTTAAGTTAGGCATAAGCAAAAACTAAAATGGATAGAATAGAAGTAAGCGGAGATAATCATGGTGAAAACATTGTTTTGTTCAATGAAATCATTTTGTTAACAAGGTTGATCAGGTCTTGTTACCAAAAAAAATTCATATGATACAAAACTTTGTATTCCACTAATGATTATGTTACCTCAACCTTGATAGGAATGGTCCCAATCATAATAGTTTCAAATTTTTCTCTTGGTATGGGACAATATATTTCTCCAACTTGAATGCCCTCAACATGTTCAATTGAATTTAAGCCATAAGTCCTTTCAATCTTCTTGGGGAAATAGATAATATGTTCCTTGTCATTAACATTGAAGGTCACCTTCCCTTGATTATAATTAATAACAGTTCCTGCAGTATTTAAGAAAAGGTCTCCCAAGAATAATAGACATAATATCATCTTCAGGCATAATAGTTTGAGATGATGCTCTCATAAGAAATATGAGTTGAAGTAAAAGAGAGAATCAAGGAGCAAATTCAAAACACATTTTAGTCTAACCTACTTCCTATGCATAGGAATCATGTAAGCAAATAAATTTGCAAAGAACAAAGTGACATGCATAGGAAGATAAAACAAGAGTAACTTCAAAACTTTCAGCACATAGAGAGGTGTTTCAATACCATGAAAACTCCTACCACCATATTTTCCTCTCTCAAAATAATTTTCAGTACCCTCATGAATAAACTCAACAATATAAATATCACATAAAGCATGCTTTTCATGATCTACAAGCACTAGAGCCTTATCATAAACATTTTCAAAGGAAACCTCGGGAACATAACATTCATCCTCCTTTAGTAAGCATGGAGGACAATCAAATAATGTAAGGGATAAAGAGTTACTCTCATTAGAAGGTAGGCATGGGTAGCTAATCCATTCTTCCTCCTTTTGTTCATCACTCTCCTCCTCTTTTTCATCTAATGAGATTTCAGGTTCATCAATTTCTTCTTCCATAGGAGCCTACAAGGCATTAGTCTCTTCCATAGGGTCCTGCAAGGCATTAGTATCTTCCATTTGTGGAAAGCATCTATTAAAATATTCAAGGATATAGCTATTTTCATCCTTGTAATTATCAAAGCAAAATTTAAGTATACCATACACCTCACACTTATAAGGTGAATCATCAATATTTTCAAGCAAACTAGCAAGTTCAAAAGCACCCTTCCAAGCAATAAATTATTCAATTTGTTTCGCATCATAAAAGTCATAAATTCCTTTAGCATAGGAAGATATGGTATCATTATCACTATACTCACATTGAAAAGGGAGGTGTTTATACCTCTTTCTGCAACAAGACTCATCACAGCAATAAGTAACATTATAAGTAGAGCACACGTTTCTAGCAATGGTATACAATCTATCAATTTGTTCCCATAAGTGTTTCCCTTTTTGTGACAAGCGGTGTTCCTTATACTAATATTTTTGATCTTCCGTGAACCCACCTTGCCAATAAGCTTCAGTTTCAAAGAAACCAACCATTGACAACAAGCATGATAAAGCAAGACAATAACAGACCAACGAAGATAACAACTAGAGTAGGAACTACTTTTTTTGTATTTTCAATAAAGAAAGGAGCAAACAAGGAAGAAATAAACTTAGCTTGAACAATAGTGAATCCAAGTGAACTTGATAAATAAAGCTATGCTCCCCGGCAACGGCGCCAGAAAATAGTCTTGATGACCCACAAGTATAGGGGGTGTATCATAGTATTTTCGAGGGAAGTGAAACCCAATTTATTGATTTGACACAAGGGGAGACAAAGAATATTTATAAGCCTTAACAACTGAGTTGTCAATTCTGCTGCACCTGGAAACAATCTTGCTCACATCAGTTTATTAGTAGCAACAATTTTGTAGTAGGAATAGTAAAGTAACAGCAATAGTAAAGCAAAGACAGTAGTAACAAAAGCAGTAAACAGTGGGATTCGAGTGCGGTAGGCATAGGGATGGATGGACGGGCGTTGCATGGATAAGACAATTCACATAGCAATCAGAACATAGGGCAATTGCAGATAAATAAGATAAAGCACCCAAGTACTAGACAATCCTTGGCATGTGTTCCATATATAGTCATACGTGCTCGCAATGAGAACTTGCACAACATCTTTTGTCCTGCCAGCCCGTTTGCAGCGGGGCCTCTAGGGAACTACTGGCAATTAAGGTGCTCCTTTTAATAGAGCACCAGAGCAAAGCATTAACACTCCGTGAACACATGTGATCCTCACATCAAAGCCTTTCCTTGCTACCCCGATTTACATCGCCGGGACCATAGGTTCCGGACAACGACGTGTGTATACAACTTGTAGATAAGACCAGAAACAATACTATCATAATGAATCAATAATAAGTTCAGATCTGAAATCATGGCACTCGGGCCCTAGTGAAAAGCATTAAGCACAACAAAGTTGCAACAAAGTCATAAAGCACTAATAGAGATACTAGGCACTATGCCCTAACAATCTAATGCCATTACATGAACGATCTCATCCAATCCCTACCATCCCCATAGCCTACAGCGGGGGATTACTCACTCATAGATGGAGGAAACATGGATGGTCGATGAAGATGATGGTGGAGATTGATGGAGATGGCTCCGGGGCACTTCCCCGTCCCGGCAGGGTGCCGGAACAGAGACTTTCTGTCCCCCGAATCTCCCCTTCGGTGGCGGCGGTGCAGCGGAACTTTTCGTGGAAAAACATCGAACCCCTCGAAGATTTTAGGTCAGAAGGCTTCTTATAGGCAAAGAGGGAGACCGAGGGGGTGCCTGGGGCCACCACACCAGGCCCTGGCACGGCCAGGCCCAGCCCATGCCTGGTGAGGTGTGGCCAGCCCCTAGCCCTCCTCCGTCTCGTATTCTGGCTCCGTGAGTCTTCTGAAAAAATAGGCACTTTGGCTTTTGTCCCGTCTAATTTCGAGAATATTCATTTTCTGACTTTCCTGGAACCAAAAATAGCAGAAAAGCAGTGGCAGCCTTTGTGGCTCTTGTTAATAGGTTAGTCCAAGAAATCATATGAAAAGTACTCCAAAGTTGGAAAAAACACAAGAAAGTAGATAAAAACAAGCATGGAGCATCAAAAATTATAGATACATTTGCAATGTATCACTTTTCCTCTCAAAGAGAAAGGGAACAATTTAAGCTTAATAATATCTCCATCTATATCCCTATGTTTTTGCATCTCACAAAGTTCAACAAAGTTATTAAGGTGAGCAGCAGCATCTTCAGTACCAACACCAGAAAATTGTTCTTTCATAACAAGATTGAGCAAAGCAGGTTTAATTTCAAAGAAAGTAGCTTCAGGAACAGGTGGAGCAATAGGTGTGCACCTGAAATCATTGTTTTTGGTGCTAGTGAAGTCACACAACTTAGTGTATTCAAGAGTAGTCATTTTTTGTGTTTTTAATATAAAGAAGCAAACTAGTACAACTAATTATTTTATGTATTTCATAAAAGAAACAAGGAAACAAAGCAGAAATAAACTCAGAAAAGCAAAAAACAAAGTAAAGAGATTGGTTGTGAGGGACTCCCCTTGTGAAGATGTCCTTGACTCCCTGGCAACGGCGCTAGAAAAAGTGCTTGATGGCTCAAAATGTATCGAGCTCAGTGGGGAACCCCGAGAGGAAGGTATGATAAGCACAGCAGCAAGTTTTCCCTCAGTTATGAAACCAAGGTTATCAAACCAGTAGGAGCAAGGAAACACCTCCAAGGTGTTATTTCCAACTTGGAATCCTACACAACACAACCACAGAACTTTGCCCCCAACTTACAGTGAGGTTGTCAATCTCACAGGTTTTGCTGAAAACAAAGGAGTAAACATATTGTGTGGAAGATAGTAATTGCTTGCAGAAAGTAAACAGAAAACAGTAAATAACTTGTAGATTGATGGTAAAAGAATGGACCGGGGTCCATAGTTCACTAGAGGTGATTCTCCTTAAGATAGTTGACATGTTGGGTGAACAAATTATAGTGGGGCAATTGACAGACATAGAGAAAGCATACATGCATATACTAATCATCTTGACTCCTATGAGATTTGATTGGGCATTACAACATTATACATAGACCGTAATCCAACTGCATCTATGACTAATAATCCACCTTCAGGTTATCATCCGAACCCCTTCCAATATTAAGTTGCAAGCAACAGATAATTACATTAAGCAAAGTGTGTAAAGTAAACAATACGATTGTTCTATTAACAAAGGATTACTGTTTTCCCCCTAGTAGCAACATCACATCTAGTACCTTAGAGATTTCTATCACTTCCCCAAATTCCTAGAGGCATGAACCCACTATCGAGCATAAATACTCCCTCTTGGAGTTGCTAGCATCTACTCGGCCAAGATAGGTACTAACAACAGAGAGCATGCAATATCACAAATAATAAAGACATGATAGAATCAATAATCAATCTGAAATAGCATCTCAATATCCATCGGATCCCCACAAACACAACATGTAGGATTACAAATAGATGATCTTGATCATGAACGGAGCTCACAAGATCTAAACATGGTAACACAAAGGAGGAGAACCAACCATCTAGCTACTACATGGACCCGTAGTCCAGGGATGAACTACTCACGCATCACACTTGAGGCAGGCTTGGTGATGAAGAAGGTCTCTAGGGTGAACTCTCCCCTCCGGCAGGGTGCCGGGAAGAGCTTCAGATCCCTCCCGATCAAGGGATGGAGATGGCGGCAGCTACAGACTCTTTCATGGAATCTTGATCGGGTACGTAGGGTTTTCGTCCCGAGGGGTCTTTATAGGTGAAGGGGCAAGGTCGATGGAGTACCAGGGGACCCACACTAGGTGGCGGCGCGCCTATGGCTGGCCGCGCCACCCTAGGGTGTGGCCGCCCTGGTTCCCCTCTTCGTCTCCCCTCCGGACTCCGTGTTCCTTCTGGTGAAATATTGACTTGGGATTTTGTCTGGTCCAATTCCGAGAATATTTCTTTACTAGCTTTCCTGAAACCAAAAACAGCAGAAAACAAGCAACTGGCACGACATCTTGTTAATAGGTTAGTTCCAGAAAATGTGTAAAAATACTCCAAAGTATGGACAAAATATAAGAAAGTAGATATAAAACAAGCATGGAACATCAAAAATTATAGATATGTTTACAACATATCACATATCACTACTAGGAAATACCTCATCAGTAGCGCACGTGTTTTCACATTCTGTAGCGCATATGTGATGTGCCACTATTACGTTGCCACTGATATTTATTTTTGTGGTGCATATCGATATGTGCCTCAGAATTCTTAGACTTCTGTGGCGCATTTCTCCCTATGCGCCACAGGAATGTTTTTAGTGGAACATATCGCGCCATGCGCCACATAATGATTATATGCCACAGATAACTTTACTATATGCACCACTCATTATATTACAGGTATTCAAAGTAGAATATGTTCCTGGTGTATAATCAGGTATTTATACAGGATTTCTACAGTATTGATACCTTCGATCCGGATTACGGATGTAGCATAGCTCTTTTTCCCTAGTAGACCTAGGTTATCGAATCCTCGGGAAGTAGATGCGTAGTGAAGTTACTTTAACGGACCTTCGGGAGTTTTAGAATTCCTTTTGTGTTTTTACCGAACCAAGTGTTTGTGTATTTTTGTTCTTGTTGATGATGGAGAGAGGGCCTAGGGCGTTCGGTTTCACCTGTAGCTATGCAAAACATCTGATGGGAATAAAAGATAAAGATAAAGTATGCATGTAATTTTTAGAGCAAGATAAATTATATGTGGGCAGTGCATCCATAATTGTTATTGCTTCCGCAACCTCTTATAGCAATAACCTACTAGTATCATCCATAGAAGAAAGTAAACTAATGATATGCATAGTGATGTCACCATTAATCCCATGTAAATCCCTCACATACAGCTGTACTACCCCTTCTATCACTGGGGTTCCCAACCTGCAGAGTAGTCATTACTCATGCTCCCTATACCTGGCTCAATCCTCGGGGTCTTGGGTACCTGACAAGTCCTTAGATTGAGGCAAGAGAGGATACAATAATCATCATGTCATACAAACTAATACATGATCCCATCTATGATAAATAACATGCACAAACGCTACATGGCTAGGCCGAAGCCCTTAGCCCAAGGAGAATTACTCACACATAGAGATGAGATCAACAATCACAAACATTGTAATGGAAATCATGAGATTGATAGAAAATAGTCTTACAATGTCGCCATTCGAACAAGAGATCTACTATTACAAGTGGTGGAATATGGCTATGGTGGTGGAGAAGGATTTGGAGATTAGATCTAAGTCTATTCCTCCGGTGGCTGATGATCTAGGGCAGGGACTCTCGAGGCAAGCTCTTTTCTCGTCGCCTGAGGCTTCTTTATATAGGGGTCCCTTCATGAAAGTTGTTCTGTTTGACCTAGCGACGTCATTGGCAACTATACGGCCGAAACTATATGGCCGAAATTTTATTCCGGTCGTATAGTTGGTCGTTAAAGCGTCTGCCTCCGACCCACGACTTCTGGTTTCTTCTAGTTGTTGGAAATCTCGTATCTTTGACTTTAATGTAGTGATTTCCATCATAAAACGTCATTAGCTGCGCAGGAAAAAATAGAAAGAAAGGATTGCATACCCCTTTGATTATTAGGCATTAGTGGCAGGGTTTAGAGTGATATTTGATCGAAAATATGAATAATATCCAGTTTAAATATGGACGTGGATGGCTTTATTTCAGAGCCATTAACCTCCCCAAGCTTAAACTTGCTCGTCCTCGAGCAAGAAAACCAAAATCAAAAAAGGAATTCAGCATTTAAACTGAAATAATGAGATGATGATCTTACTCATGATTGGTAGTCTCATGTTTCCTCCACTTCATAATTCTGAAAAACTTCAGCATAGATAGAGTAATGACAAGCATATCATACGGGTTTTATGCATCCTTATAGCATAGCAAAATTATTGTTAACATGGATGATTCAAATAAATATACTTTATTCCATGTCATGTAGTCAACTCATAGGCTTGCCTTTGAACAATAAAATATAATCATGTAAATTGAGAGTGTGAGAGTTGTCATGAAAAGCATATATACTAGAGTATCTCAATTCTCCCACATCAATAAATCAAGACTTTTCAAGCACTACTTTTATATTCATTGTCCTTCAAGAATTTTCAGTTTTTGAGTAATTGAGAGCATGCCAAAAAAAATATTAGTTTAGCGGGTTGTGATGGACACTCGTGGCATCACTAAGGTTTTTGTTCCTTTTGCATAATGATTACTCATGACAACCATAGGAGTGATTCCATCTTGAACACAGATACCCATGAGTGACAAGAATCTTACCCACTATAGCATTGCTGCTACATGTGTTTAATCAACTCATAACCGAAATTTAGGAGTTTCCTCCATGAAGATCGTTCATAGGCTAGCGGAGTTGTTGGCATCCCATGAAGTTTGCACACATAAAGCTATATCATTCTTATAATTAACAAATCAAACTTTGGCATGCTCACAAAAACCGCTAAACATTAATTCAATCGAACAAATCCTTTTAAAGAGAGATATCAAGTCAATCAACATTTTCAGTGGTGTTGAGTGTCTCTGGAAATAACCTTCAAGACTAAACACTACAACACCCTAGCCTTCAATTGTGAGACTTTTTCTTATTACGATTCTTTAGCAAATTTTAGGCAAGACTTGGTTAATTACGAGAGTTGGAACAAATTTACCCAACTAAATACCCATGCGAACAAAAATCTTACTACAATACAAAGACTCACTCCACCAATATAACATCTCAACACTTATTACTAACTAGCATGGGTTTCTCAAACTTCAAAAGTGGGGAGTCATAAGGCATACCTCTCATGCTTGGTTCCACTTCTCTCTTCCTTTTTTATTTGTTTCTTGTAAACTTGAAGTTGATCACTCTCCTGAAAATACATGAGAACCTCGAGGTGGAAAGAAAAGAAAGAGGGAAAATAAAGAAAAATGGAGAAATCTTTTTGTTGTTTTTAAGAGAGGGAGTTTAAAGAATAGAAAATTGGTGGTAAGCTCGGCTAGAAAATCTTGAAAGTAAATAGAAAGAACTAAAAATAAAGTGTTGGGAAAACCAACACGAGTGCTTATAAACTAGAATTAAAAACACAACCTCAAAATAAATAAAAGCCCGCCAAATAAAGATACATCTTCCCCAAGCTTAGGCTTTTGCAAGCCCTTCAAATCATTGTGGTGGCGGGAAAAAGTGGTTACTCCAGTTCACAAATTGAGTTGAGAGGTTACTAGTTGTTTCTCAGAGGTTCAAAGAGAGGCTATGCATCCTCTCCACAGTCCCTCCAAGTTCTTGGAAGTCTTGGTATGTGGCGAACTGGGTTTGTGGCTGCTCCTCTTGATAAGGAACTTCTTGCTCCTCTTCTTGGTCCTCATCCTACTCCGTAATCTCCTCCTCGGGTTGGTGTTGCTCAACCTGCAAGTCATATAGCAAATGTCCTTCCTCGATAGAGAAAAGACCATTAGGCATAGGAGCGGGGTAGAGACGCCCAGCTCCAGCAATATGCAAGTAATAAACACCACCTCTCCTAGTGAGCATTACACAAGCTTTTAAAGTAGAGAAACCAACACGTCGCTCACCTAGCACATGTTGCAACTCACCTAGGTCGATGCCTAGGGTAATGGAAAGCACGGTGATGACGCCTCCACCTGTGATTGGTCCTTGGCTTTGGGAGGATTGGTGCTCCAGGTAGCGCACAAGGATGGCACCCAAGTTGAGTGACAAATCGCAGTTGATGTGAGTCTTGTGAAGTCGTTTCTTGCCTACAAGGTGTTAGAAATAACATAGAAGAAATAGCGAAATGCAGGATGTTGAATAGTCTTCCCCTTGTTTACTCTAGTAGTGAAACTTATTCCAATATAATATTATGAAGGGGAAGGGTCTAAGCTAGTAAACGATGCGCGTAAAGCATTACCATCATTGTTTGGAAAATTAAAACATGCACACCATTTATCTAGTGTTAAAGTGTGCTTGTTGTTCATAAGTCAGAAATAAATCGTGTTCTCTCCCTGCCAGAGTTTAACGGTGCTTTGCAATGAACTTAGGAATTCAATGGTTCACCGGCGATACGTAGGCACATCATTGTAAACAAATTTTTGCAGGCCAGCTCTATTGCAAAGTAAATTGAAGTCATCAAAAAAACCAAGTTGGTTCAATATAATGGGGCAAGCCCACTTGGTTGCCTTCACTTCGTGGTTCTTGATCCTATTGAAGCGATCACATTGGAGATTATCCCGGAACCGTATCCCCATGCGTTCTTGAGTGACAACCCGAGAAACACTAGCGGTGGCACGAGCACGAGTTTGACTCCTTGTGTTCATCATCTAAAACATTGAAGAAAGACAAAAATAAAACTTTTTGATCCAACAACAGTAAGTCTAACATATTCCTCATCCTAGCACACTAAAGAATCCCCTCCAAATAGTAATCTAGGCAAGAGAATCATGGCAATTAGTTCATAGTAGGTCTCACCCTAGATTGATAATGACAATAGATCAAAAATGAATTTACAAAAAGTAATTGGAGGATCAGAGGAGAAACATACCGTAGATCACTTGTGTGCGAGGAAATCGAATAAAATTAAGTAGAGATGAAGATATCTTGAGGTTTTGAGAAGGTTTGGAGGTAGAAAAGAGAAAAATGATTGAAGTTTTGGTGTTGGAGGTACCTTCCCGTGCGTTTTTGTGGTCAGACACAACTATACGGGCGGAACTATACGACCGGAGCATTGTGTTCCTGCCGTATAGTTGGTCTACTATCAAAACTTTACGGTTTCCACCTGGCGGTGCGGCTATACGGCAGAACAATATGTTCTCGCCGTATAGTTGGTCGTCAAACCGTCTATACCCGGGAAAAGAAACTATACAAAGCCATCGATATCTATACGACCGGAACTATACGGCGGGAATAAATTTTTTATTCCCGCCGTATAGTTGGTCGTTAAAACGTCAGTATGTGGAAAAGAATTTATACGAAAGCACCGGTATCTATACGACCGGAGCTATACAGCCGGAATTTTTATTCTTGCCGTATAGTTGGTCGTTAAACAGTCAGTACCTATAAAATAAAAATTGTCGATGGCAAAGATATCTATACGACCGGAACTATACAGCCGGAATTTTTATTCCCACCATATAGTTGGTCGTTAAACCCTCTATATGCATAAAAAAATTGTTTCTTCGAATATTATTTATGTTTCTTGTTTTTGACAGAAAATTGACAGTAAATATTGTCGACCAACAACAGCATGAATAAAGCGGGATTTTTAGTACTACCGAACTTCTTCTCCTCAATTGGAGTTTTCTAGCACTCTTTATTGAAACTAAAACTTAAAATAAACTGAAAAACTTTACTCAAACCTTTATTTCACATGGGTTGCCTCCCATGAAGCGCTCTTTTATGTCAATAGCTTGACCTCAGTTTTGCTCACTTAGGCCAGATGAGTGGAACACCCACTCCAAAATAGTTGGTCTTAAAAGTGATGGCCTCCTTTTCATGATGCTTGGATTTCTTCTTCCTAGGGAGATGACTAACAAAAGGATCTCGCGAAGGCAATTGAAGCTTCATGTTCCCTTCATGTAGATTAATCAAAGTCTTAATAGTTCTTAAGAAAGGACGGCCTAGTATAATAGGACTAGTAGCATCTTCAGGCATGCCAACAATAACAAAATCAATAAGAGTAGGACAACCTTTAATGTATACTAAAGTATTCTCCTTAATTCCTACAGCTTTTTTGTAGGTAGAATCTTCTAGATGCAATTTTAACTCGGTGATATCAAAAGAGCCAAGATTTAACTTGTTAAAAAGACTCTTTGGAATTGTTGAGACGCTTGCACCTAGATCACAAAGTGCAGCTATCTCACTGGTCCCAATTTTAATCTTAATAGTAGGCTCAAATATGTCATCAAGCTTCACAAGTAATTTTTCAGCAATTTGCTTATATTCTTCCTCAAGCTCACATACCTTTATTTCTACCTGATTAACAAAGTGTTGGTACATAGCTTCCTCATTACCTTCACTTACTGGAATCTTAACATTGATCCTTTTTATGAGATATTCAATGGTGTGGCTCGGTGAAGGGGCATTTATAATCAAGTTCTTTAGGCTCCTCTCTTTGGATCCTCATCATCTTGTGGTCTTCAACAGGATTGGGCTCAGCTTTACCTGCAAATTTAGCTAGAATGGAAGTTTTACTCTCGGTTATCTTACCTAGCTGTGTCTCAACGATCCTTGTTCTTTCTTGGAGGGCCTACAAATCATTTCTCAAACTTACAGCTTGGTTAGACAATTTTCCAAGCATAACATCATGGTTCTCTGTTATTTTAACAAGAATATTGTTTTGTTCATTTTGTGAGTCTATAAAAGACTTAAGTGTTTCTTGGAGACTACCATTACTAGTTCCCATATTATTATTAGAGTTACTTGCAAGATTAGAATAGTGTTTCTGAAAATTAGGATTATAATTCTTCTTCCGAGGAGGGTTATAATCATTACGACCTATGCAATATATTTCTGCAATATTTGATTTTGGAATAGCTCTTACCTGGGTTTCCTTACCTTTTACGGCTAATATGAGCTCATCCAACTTAGCATTGAGTTCTTCATTTTCTTGTGGTGAGACGGAGTTCACCTTCTTCGTGTTTGATCTATCCACATGCCATTGGGCATGGTTGTCTTGCATATTGTCTAGCAGCTCCTTTGGTTCGGTAATATGTTTACCCATAAACGTTCCTCCAGCTACAGTATCAAGAATAGACTTAGACACAGGGTTAAGAGCATTATAAAATAGATGGAGAATTAACCAGTCTTCCATCCCATGACTAGGACAGTTTCTCATGCATTCTTTCATCCTCTCCCATGCAAGCGCTAGTGACTCACGCTCTTCCTGTCTAAAACCAGTATTATTAGATCTTAGTTTGCATAGTCTTTGCAGGTGGGAAAAATTTAGTTATAAATAAAGAAATGCATTCCACCCATGATGTATTAGTATTTCTAGGCAAAGATAGCAACCATTCTTTTGCTCTTCCCCTACGATAGAAAGGAAATAAGCGCAATTTGACCACATCGGGGTCAATGTCTTTTATACGCATCATATCACATATTTTAGTGAAAGTATTCAAGTGCATACCTACGTCTTCAACAACAGAGCCTCCAAATTGATTCTATTGAACCAAACTTAAATAATGGGGCTTAATTTCATAGTCATCAACAGCAATTGTTGGCTGAGTAATAGGAGTACGCAAATAATCATTGTTGGGAGTAGCAAAATCCCCAAGCTTCTTTTCAGCCATATTTCCTATGTTTTTGGGTTTTCTTAAACAGAGACTTATAATAGTAAAAGCAAGAATTTAAAGACTAACTAATTTTTTGGTTTTTCAAATAAAGACTAAAAGCAAACTAAAAACTAAAAACAAGAATTAAAACTAGCAAGGTTCCTACTAACCTCACCAGGGTAGCTATTGCTTCCCCGACAATGGTGCCAGAAAAAGGGTTGATACCTTTGATCCGGATTACGGATGTAGTATAGCTCTTTTTCCCTAGTATACCTAGGTTATCAAATCCTTGGGAAGCAGATGCGTAGTGAAGTTACTTTAATGGACCTTCGGGAGTTTTAGAATTCCTTTTGTGTTTTTACCGGACCAAGAGTTTGCATCTTTTTTTGTTGTCGATGATGGAGAGAGAGGGCCTATGGAGTTTGGTTTCACCTGTAGCTATGCAAAACATTTGATGGGAATAAAAGATAAAGATAAAGTATGCATGTAATTGTTAGAGGAAGATAAATTATATGTGGGCAATGCATCCATACTTGCTATTGCCTCTGCAACCTCTTATATCAATAACCTACTAGTCTCATCCATAGAAGAAAGATAACTAATGATATGCATAGTGATGTCACTTTTAATCCCAAGTAAATCCCTCACATACAGCCGTACTACCCCTTCTGTCACTGGGGTTCCCAACCTGCAGATCAGTCATTACTCATACTCCCTATACCTGGCTCAATCCTTGGGGTCTTGGGTACCTGACAAGTCCTTAGATTGAGGCAAGAGAGGATACAACAATCATCATGTCATACAAACTAATACATGATCCCATCTATGATAAATAACATGCACAAACACTACATGGCTAGGCCAAAGCCCTTAGCCCAAGGAGAATTACTCACACATAGAGATGAGATCAACAATCACAAACATTGTAATGGAGATCATGAGATTGATAGCAAATATTCTTACAATGTCGCTAATCAAAGAAGAGGTTTACTATTACAGGTGGTGGAATATGGCTATGGTGGTGGAGAAGGATTTGGAGATTAGATCTAAGTCTATTTCTCCGGCGTTTGGTGATCTAGGGTAGGGACTCTCGAGGCTGGCTCTTTTCTCGTCGCCCGAGGCTTCTTTATATAGGGATCCCTTCACGAAAGTTGTTCTGTTTGACCTAGCAGCGTCATTGGAAACTATACAGCCGGACTATAGAGCCAGAATTTTATTCCGGTCGTATAGTTGGTCATTAAAGTGTCTGCCTCCGACCCACGACTCCTGGTTTCTTCTGGTTGTTGGAAATCTTGTATCTTTGACTTTAATGTAGTGATTCCCATCATAAAACATCATTATCTACGTAGGAAAAAATAGTAAGAAAGGATTGCATACCTTTGATTATTAGGCATTAGTGGCAGGGTTTAGAGAGATATTTCATCAAAAATATGAATAATATCCAGTTTAAATGTTGACGTGGATGGCTATATTTCAGAGCCATCAAGTATTTATAGAGATCAGTAGACAAAGTACATTGGACATATAGTAGATGAAAACCGACATATAATACAAACACTAGTATAATGTCATCACACTTAGAGCCGATCGAGATACATATATAGTGTCAAGTGCCGAATTTTTACACAAGTGCCAAATACAAAGTTCATATCATCTCACATTACAAATATGAAGTGTTCACCGCCTACACTAGGATCAAATAGAATATAGCTATGATGATGGTGAACAAGAGCAGGATCCCAACCAATATCTTCATCCGGTTCTTCTTCCACAGGTGGTTCCTCCACTTGGCTACCGCCTCCTCTCTAGTCGTGTATCCTTTGTAGCTGTTACCACTGAACTTGTTCACTTGTTTGTGACAGTCCTCCCACTCCTTGTAGATTCCTGGAACCCGACCCATGTACACGACATACCACCTCGTCGCCATCTCTATAGACGACAAGGCATATTAGTAAAACATGCAATAGAAAGAATTAAAGGGTTCACATGCATATATGTTCACAAAATATAAAGCAAAGGATCGATAAACCTAAAAGGTAGCATCACAATCATCATATAAGTAATAAGTTCAATGACAACACGACCACAATATAGTTAAGTCTAACAACAATGACCGTTTTGAGCTAGGCAAGTTAACTTTATGAGACACTATACATGTCCATCGATACACAAACTCATGAAGATAGTAAAGTTTATGACACACACTACACACATCCATCAAGAATATACACACACTCGATCGTTATAGGCACACATCAATCATGAAGACTTCTTCTTGCTCGGCTTCAGGAATGGTTGATAGCCCTCTTTCATCATCCATGTCCTTGTGTCACCCTGCTTATGGAGGCATTCTTCGATCTCACTCTTAGTCAACCCTCTGACTTGTTCTAGGCCCCCCTTGTGTTGACATCTTCAATGATGATTTGCCACAACTTCATCTGAATGCGATGGAAGTCTTCTCTAAGATCATCATCGTCAGTTCGTGCCAAATTTTTGGCCCATCCTCGGAGACTAGATGGCAGCGCTAGGTTCTAGCAATCCCGAACGTATCCTTTAAGGTGATGGAGGACGTAGAAGGCCTCCTTGGCGCTACCAGTAGCCGGCTGCTTGACGCTGGGGAACTCGAGCACATGCTTGAACACGTGTTTTCCATCCTTGGTACATTCCCCCTTATTTACGAAGGTGCATCCCTTCTTAGCATAGCCCTCGAGAGCCTCATTGAGAACACCCCTTATTCTGGTGTAGTCTTTATTCTTTGTCAAACTCCCCGAGTCGAAATACATGGCTAGTGAATACCTCAGGGCAATGACGATGAGTGTGTAGTATTTGTCTTTGCACAACACAATTGGAACAGAATGTTGAAAAAAGAGCAAAGGAAGAAATCTATAAGAAAGGCATAAGTTACGGCAACGAGCGAGAGTGTACTTACTCGGGAAATAAAGGCAAAAGAAGTGTGTCCTTCCTCTTGTTGTCCACCATGAACTTCTCGAGGTACATCGTTGCCTTGGTACGTGTCTCTCATCCTTTGACCAACTGGTTGTCCCGCATGTAGTAGGGATCCACTATCGCGACTTGCGGGGTACTCTATCTCTTGATCTTCATCACCAGATTGAGCGCGTATAGGTGGACAAAGTTATAGTCCAGCCATTTCGAGAGAAATAACTTGAAGATGTCCTCGTATGCTATGAAGAATAGATCCACGGGGGCTTCATGGACGAAGCCCACGTCTGATGGCACCATGGCCGTGAAAATCGGGTAATTTGGATATTTGTCTTTAAGGAGACCCTCTAGTGTCTTGACACCCTCATGCAAAGTTACCATGGGTCCAACCGCGATGTGGAGCAGATCCGGAGTTGATAGCTGTGAGATTTGACACATTTTTATGGTTTTCTCCCAGATTTGATTGTTTTCTAGCTTTACCTAATGCTAATACTTCGGTAGCAAAGAAAACTTGGTTTTTAATGTGTGTTTTAGGTTCTGAACATCAACAGAAGGTTTTAACTAGAGAAACACAATATTCAGGCAAAAACAAGAAAGTCTCTATTTGGAAGCAATCGAGGGAAGTGTACAGAGGCTTTAACGAGCAACTATACGGTGGGAACAATTTTTTTGGCCGTATAGTTCCCGCTGTATAGATGCCCCCGCCTCCATCTTGTCAAAAGGGACAACTTCCATGAAGAGGCCAAGGACAAAAACAGAACACAGCAGCTACCATCCCATCCAGAAAGGAGAAAGAAGAGATCCGAAGAAGAAGGGGAATATGTCCCTCATCTCGCTCCATGATCTTCGACCTCCTAGCCAATACACCGCCATAGCCATTGCTTGTACTTGAGAGAGAGAGAGATCTTCACCTTGCAAGACTAGGGTTTGAGATTGTTTCTTCCAATCTTGAATTGTGTTGGATTACTTTTCTATTCCTATTGTGGATATCCACGGTAATATCGAGAAGAACTCCCTTTATTTAATTATATCGATGATTGTTTCTTCTCTCATGTGTGAGTAAGCTCTTTGGGCGTGGGAGATGTAAGGGATTGGTGAGATGTGATGTGCCTCCATATATTTTCCATTAAGGAGTGATTTATTTTAATTACTATATTATGTGTGCTTGACTATCTATGGGATGCCTAATGCTTGTTATCCAATTAAGGGCCCAGACAACATGATGCTTTGTTCTACATAGATAGGATCTTGTTCGCTAGCAGACCAACGACCCCCGAGTGACACAGGGATATCAATGGAAACTAGTAGACTAGAGGATAAAAAGGAACCATCGTGCTTATTGCATTAGTCCGATCCAAGGAGCTTAATCTCTAAGCGACCTGAAGGGTCTTAATCGTCTAGTGTCTGACCATGGTTTTGATAACAAACTAGTAGGATTATTGAACTTGGGATGAAATCTACCAAGAGGAGTTCCGGCTAATTATGGGTTGCTCGCCTACACATATACCTATAAGATTATAATTGTTACACTCATCATTTGTCCATATGGCACATTCACTATCACCATGAACTGTATCTCCCCGCGCCTCTTTTGCCATCTGCAGAAAACAACAAACAACCGAATCGTTCTTTACTTTTATGATTTTTATTTCTGAAGTTTACATTTTAGTTTTATTTAATACAACAAGTTTAATCCAAATTCCATTTTAATTTTTACACTTGCAGTCAATTCACTCAAGACCTGTGACAACTTTGGGTGTGACAGAGACTTCACGATAAACACTTAAATTTGGGCTCCCTGTGGGATCGATATCTATACTTCGAAACTAGCTACAAATCATCTGTGAACTTGCAGACATCAAGCTATTTTCTGGCACCGTTGCCGGGGAGCTAAGCGCTAAGTGTTTGTCTCTTGACATTTCAGGTCTTACTACTACAAAATGTTCTCCCTAGGAGACAAAGGGTCTACACCCTCTGGTAGGACCTATTTACTAGATTATATTGATCGCTTGCCTGCTCAGAGGCACGAGGAAATTATTGAAAACCTTTTAAGATCAAATAAAGTTGAAGTTGAGAACCTGAGTGATATAATGGAAATCATGTCTATTTACAGGACAACTCCCAAAAAACTTGAGAAAACTCTTAGAGAATACAGTGCTCCAAGTTTTGAATTTCTTAAACAACCAATAGAATTCCCTAATCCTGGAGTTATAGAATATCGATTTGATGGTGGAATTACTAAAATTTTGCAGGAAAAATCTTTCAGTGGAAGGGAAGATGAAGACCGAGGAAGACATCTTAGAGAGTTCAATGATGTGATGAGATCACTTGGACCAAAAGGTTTGCCAAGAGACTTCCCTTGTCTAAAATTATTTCATTGGTCTCTTAAAGGTAAGGCTCTAGACTGGTTATATTCTCTCCCTCGCCATTACATTAAATGTTGGGAAAACTACATTGTTAAATTCATAAACAGGTTTAATCCTTTTAAAAAGGTAACTGAACTAAGAAAGAATATAGGAAACTTTAGTTAGAACGCGGGAGAAAACAACCCACAAGCCTGGGATAGATTTTTTGGAATGATCAATAGTATTCCTAATCATGGATATTCTAAATCAACTATTTGCCATTTATTTTACCACGGTCTTAATACTCAATGTAGAGAGTTGCTTTACTTCTCAGCAGGAGGATCGATAAATACTTTAACTATTAAAGAATGTTTGGAGTTGATATCTACAAGGGCTAAGAATGATTCTTTATATAATCCTGATTTTGCACTAAGCTAGAAAAAGGGATACTTCAGATAACTCCTGATCTTATGCCTGAAGTACGCAAAACAATGAAAGAAAAATATACCTTCTGAACTTGTTAAGGAAAACAAAGTAGACTTGTTACAAGTTTTAACTAAAGAAGATGAAACTAGCAAAGTTTTTCAAGAATTAAAACATCGACAAGCAAAATCTCATAATAACCTGCATAAGCACTTTCCAAAACATAAAAAGATTTTGGCGGAACTCACGGAAAATTATGATGAGATTGGCCAAGAAATAAAATTATTTCACAAGTATCTTCGTATGATTGAAACCAAATGTGAACAAATAACATCTGGTTATCAAATTTTTCTTCGTGATGATATAGATATTCCTTTTTCTACTAATGTTGTTACAAGAAGAGGTGCAATTGTTATAGGACCATTAGGACCACCAGAATATGAAGCTGAAAAAGAGCGAAAGGAAAAAGCCTTGCTCGAAGCAAGCCAAGAAGTTGACACACTGGTGGATCCTCAAGATGAAACTGCTCAAGAAACACAAGATCAAACCAAGGAGGGCCAAGATGATGCACATTATGACCATTATGACTCTGATGCAGAGATGGTTGATCCAAGAGAAGAAAAAGAGATAAGCAATGAAGATGAAGTTTTTGTAGTAGAAAATAAGAAAAGCGATAAACAACAACAAAAGAAAGCAACAAAAGAGCCTGACCCCACACAAAAGGTAAAAGGCAGGAATAAGAAAGGTGAGAAAAGCTTCCTTATCTAGATCGAAAAATAAAGCACTAGATCAGGTACTTTTACAAAGGCACTTGGTGACCTTCGTCTATAAATTCCATTTGCAGATGCAATCAAAGTTCCTACCTATTCTAAATTCCTCTGTGATATTCTTAGTAGAAAGAAAGAAATAACTGAAACCGTTGCCATGGTGACTAGTTATCCTGCTAATGGGAAGCTATTTTCTAAATCAGGAGATCCCGGAATACCAACTATTTCATACTCAATAGGCAAGACTAATATTCACAATGCCTTGTGTGATTTAGGTGCTGGAGTTAGTGTAATGCCATACTCCCTCTATAAAAGGTTAGGATTATGAGAGTATTCCCCTACTACTATCACTTTACAGATGGCTGGCAAGTCCACTAAACAAACCATTGGTATGATTAAGGATGTTCTAGTTAGAATAGTTGAGCATGTTATTCCCATTGATTTTATTATTCTTGAGATGCCAGAAGATGAAAAATTATCTATAATACTTGGAAGACCTTTCCTTAATACTGCAGGGGCATTAGTTGATTGTGCTAAGGGAAAAATAATCTTCAATGTTTATGATGCTGAAATCATACGGTATTTTCCAAAGAAGCTAGAAGTAGGAGAAAAATATATTCCACTGGCAAAACAAGTTCATGTGGTAAATGCCTTTGATAGGGGTAACCCAAGGTAAGAATTCAAGAATAGAGAAGGGGTTGAGTTATTCAACCATTCTTAAAAAAATGCTTAATGAGAGTCAACCCATCACATCAATAAAATAAAATAAAGAATAAAAAGTTCATCGCATTCCTACAAATTTTTCACAGACATTCTTGCGGAAGCGTGCCCGTGAAGATGCAGCTGTCAAAAAGTAGTAGAAACATCAATTGAACAAGTATAGAATAAGTATAAAAATATAAGTTTGAGTTTTGTCTACAAAGATTAAAATTCTGCTATTTACATGCTAGTTTTGATCGACAGTTTCTACTGACATTTTTCTATAAAAAATAAAATATTTTGCTAAATTTCAGAATAATAAGGTATTCTTGAAGAAATAGAATTTTTTTGATGACTACTAATGGTTTAACGACCAACTATACGGCGGGAATAAAAATTCTGGCCGTATAGTTTGGCCGTATAGATATCTTTGCCATCAATAAATTTTCTTTCGAAGGAACAGAGAATTTAACGAACAACTATATGGCGGGAATAAATATTATTCTGAATTTCTTGATGGCAAAATATTCCGGCCGTATAGTTCCGGTCATATAGATATCGATGCCTTCGTACAATTTCTTCCCAAAGGTAGTGACTATTTAACTAGCAACTATATGGCGGGAATAAAAATTCCGGCTGTATAGTTCTGGTCGTATAGATATCGAGGGTACAGATGGTTTAACAACCAACTATATGACGAGATCATTATGATCTGGCCGTATAGTTGTGTCCATATAGCTGTGTTTTGCATAACAAAA
This sequence comes from Avena insularis, assembly GCA_023614405.1. NCBI lineage: Eukaryota > Viridiplantae > Streptophyta > Magnoliopsida > Poales > Poaceae > Avena > Avena insularis. The sequence continues at coordinate 253,679,974 of CM042690.1, read as the reverse complement.
CCCTAGTTGGCGGCACCGCCATAACTATACGGGCGGAACTACATATCCCGCCCGTATAGTTCCAGCCCTATAGTTTGGCGCGACCACAAAATCAGGCCAGGGCGGCTAGGTTTCTTCTCCTTCCTCATTATTTCTCTCATATTCTCTCTCCAAACCTCTCAAAATCCACCTAGAACTCTTGATTCTTCGCGGATTTCATTCGTTTGAGTAGGGGAATCAACAGATCAGTATGTTTCTCTCCCCTATCCATACTTTATTTTCAGATTTCCATGGTTGAAACTCTCACATTGATCTAGTGGCTAAACTCAAGCTTGTTTAGTTTTTCCTATTGATTTCTCATGTTAGGATTGAATTTTTCCATGTAGGATCGTTCGTATATCATGTAGAAACTATATGCCTAAGGTTTTATGGTGAAAGTTTTCAGTGCATCAAGATGAACAAAATCAGTAATATTTTTCGCAAGAGCAAGTGCCAACGTGGAGAGAGCTCGGGTCCCAAGCCGAGCGGAACCCCAAGTTGGCCATAGTTTCATCAAGGAGGGTTCTGCCCACATGTTGGACCGACCATAGCTTTCTCACCGCGGCGGGGTTGAAGGCGGACTTCGACCTCATGTGTAACAAGGCTAGGATAATAGTACTCGGCTACGCAAGCCACGACACCTACACTGAGCTTACCTATGAGTTCCTTGCCTCCTTCTGTGATGACCACAGGGAGAAAGGTAATGCATGCACGGTAAGCTTCACCATGAACCGACAACACTATGAAATAACTTTTGAACAATTTTGTGATGCTTTTAGCTTCCCTCACATTGGGGAGTCAATTGTTACTAACCTCTATAGCGTCACAAGTGGAGAAACTTGGGAGGCTATTTCTGTTAATGGTGGCACCGAATTCTACTAGAAGAAGAGGTCCACCATTCAGAACCCAACAATTCACTACTACGCCTTGTTCCTTGCCAACACACTATTGGGAAGAGGTGATACCGGTTCCATGGCCAATGTGGACATGGCAATGATCACCAAGGCTCGCTTTCCCACTGCATCGCAAAGCCCCAATCCTACAGCTCTACTCATCCAACACTTTCGCCACCAAAGCAACAAGATGAAAGGTGATATTCGCAATGGTGGATTGGTAACCAACCTTGCCCATGCATTAAATATTACATTACCTGTGATGCAATCTGTTGATGGATCTAAACTTATGGACATCAAGTACTTAACTGCTTGTGGCTTCCTTGGTGTTTACCAAGCTAACCGGAGGCTCCAAGCATATCAGTTTAGTTATCTTGGTGATGCACAGGGTGAGCAGGTTCCATTGCCCTATCCCCAAGCCTTCTCAATTGTGGAGAAGGACACTTGGATCCTCACCAAGGACCAAGTGACGGAGATCATGGCTGAACTCCAACCTGATCAAGAGGAATATGAAGAAGTAGAGCAGCAGGATGAGGATGAGAAAGAGCATGAGGATGAGCAGGGATACAACCCTGCTTGAGAGGGACATCAGCAATAGTAGCAAGGGGAGCTTGGGACCCGTGGCCGAACCAGCCGCAACAGGGGTATAGCTACGTCCCTATCAAGAATACCAGCAGCTCAACCAGCGTGTTGGGGAGATTGAACACACTCTTCAAGGAGTGACTGAATATGTGAGTGCCTTAATTCACAACTTCAGTCACTTCACGACCCATTTCCCTGACTACTACTAGCAGTATCATCACCAACCGCTGAATGATGACAACAACTTAGCCTGGCAATAGCCTAATCTTGGGGGAGGTTTGAAAACCTCTAAACCTTGCATTCATATTTTTATTTCTTCTTTTGATTTATTTTACTTCTTCAAAATTTCATGTTTACTTTCAGTTTGCATTCCTAAAACTAAAATACAAAAAATTAGTTGTAACTTTTATTGCAAGTTCATTTCTTTGTTTCTCTTGGAGATTGCTCAATTTCAGGTGACTTGACATTATGGAAATACAGAGGGGGTTCGACTCAAATACGAGAAAAAAGCAAGTAAGAGGATGTATCACATTCATTTCATCACCTTTTCCACAACCTTAAATTGATCCTACAATTATTTACTCGCTTGCACTAGAGTCACTCCCCACTTACCTTGTTATCCTATAAATTATATTCCTTTGCTAGTGTCTCCTTTTTAGCTTTGAAACAATGAGCAATGAACTTGGTTAAAAATATTTCCTACATTTTTACAACAAGAGAAAGCATCCAAAAGATGACTTGAGTCCATGTTTATCCCAAAGAATTTGATTTTACAACTACTCCATCCCGTTTAAGCTTAATATAAGTAGACTCGATAGTACCCTTGAATGAAATTGTTTGATAAAATGTATGCTCCAAAGTAGTAGAGATTATGCCACTATTTTTTCTAATAATTACCGTAAGATATTGCTTTACGCATGTCATTACAACACTATGGTGCTCCATGGGGAACTATTAACTCTGCTAGCCAACGAATGATCTAAATGTGGGAAACCACTTGATTTCGGCTATCGAGTTATGTAAACGTCTGTAGAAGTAATGCTATGACGGATAATATTTTAGTATCCTCGTGGTTTCACGTTCCAAGTGAAGTTGTAGTACTCCTCTAACCCATTATTTCTCAACATATTCATTCACATGGTCACGAGTGCACAACACAGTCCCAGTTAACATGTTAGAAATAGTGGCATGATTTATCTATGAAAGAGCTGAAGCTTTTTAAAGGCAAAGGAAGGAAATGAAGGAGTTATGCCCTAGAGGCAAATAATAAAGTGTATTATTTGATATATTTCCTATATGTTCATAATACGTTTCATACTGTGCTATAACTGTGTTAATACGAAACATTAATACACGTGTGGTATTTAAACAAACTGTGTCCCTAGTTACCTCTAGCGAACTAGTTCATTGGTCATGAGGATGGTCTGGGTTTCATGATCATGGGCATTTATGCCAATTGACAATGAGGTCATGTTATTAGTTGAATAACATGATAGACAAACATCTGACTGTTATATCTTAATGAGATCTAGTTACAAAGTTCAACATTGATGATAAAACACAAAGAACCTCGCAACCTGATCCTTTGACTGTGAGGTAATGCAAATCACCATTCTGGAAGAAGCTTAGATGGTTATCAAGAATCATCTCGTAACAGGGTGATCAAAAAGGTGCCACTCAGGTTTTCAGAAGGGATGCGTAGAGGAGTACATATCAAGACTAGGATTTGTCTAGTCCATGTAAAAGACAGATACATGTGTCCATCTCGGTGACGTTGCATTAATGAAGCTTGCAAGCATGTGACTAGGTAACGGAATGCAACGACATGAGAACGAGAAAATAAGTTCATCGGTAACGAGATCGAACTAAGGTATGGAGATACCGAAGATCAAGCCTCAGATGAATTAGGTATCGAATGACAAAGGGAACAGGAAATGACTATCTCACGGTTCGAGCGATTATATTCGTGAAATGCACAGGGGTCACATGGCCATCCAGGTCCCTCTATTGATCATTGATGTGAGAGTAGTCTCAATCATGTCCAAAGTGTTTCCGAACCGAAGGATGTCACGCTTAAGGGTAGGGACGCTTAGGGTAGATGAGGCATCATAGGAGAAATAGAGAAAGAGAAACTGGAATAGTTCTGGGTAACATCCGATGGAGATCGGAAGGGGTCCGTATGGTGTTCCGGAGTAAAGGAATAATATAATATGTGTATTTGAATGTTAATTGGAGAATTAATATTAAATATATATTTTATTTTATTATTAAAGGCATCTTAATGCTAATGGGCCTCACCCGAAGGGAGGCCCAATAGGGCATGGCGCCTAGGGAGTGGGGGAAAACCGGCCTAGGCTTGGTGGGCCGCCCTAATGAGGCCCACCTAGGGCTGGCGGCTGCCCCTAGGTGGCTGGCGGGTGTGGGCTTTAGTCCCACACCGCCTGGCCCCTGGGTGGTGCCCCCCTTCCACTATATATAGGGGTCTCCCCTCCCCTTTGGAATCACCCCATTCCCTCTCATTCTCTCTCTCTCTCATCCATTTAGGACTTCTCCATAATATTGGGGAGGACCTCACGGGTGAGTTCTCCACCTTCACACCACCGTCATGTGATCTGCGATCCAGCATCTACTTCTTCTGCTGCTCGGCTGGATCGGAGTCCGGTTGACATCTCCTACACCGGACGTGTGACGAACTTCAGAGGCACCACACTTGGGGTGCTGCTCATCTTCATCAATATACGCCTTCCTGCGTAAGGCGTGCCTCGGTCTTCAAAGGTATGAATACCATATCCCTTCTCTGTTACTTATGTCTACATAGTATAGATCCCGGTATTAGTGTTCGAGTAGATATAAATTTTTGTTTTCTGCTACGGAAACCTTTAGTGGTATTAGAGCGGGTTTATGGGTACACATGTCGTACGGATAGAACACATAGCAATATGTGGGCATTGATTCTCTACTTGCTACCCTCTTTAATGTTATTTTTCATATCATGGCACTGTTTGATGAAGCGGCCCCCAACCGACCTTACGTGGTGATTCACGAGACTGGTCCACGAATTAAAGTGGCTTAGGGGGGTGTTTGTCTCTCTATAGTAGTTGATATGTCATTAACGTTGGAGGGCCCTGAAAAGGGAAGAAGAACGGCAATCATTGAATCCATGTTGTGGCTCGATGTTCGTAGGTGGGAAGGGGTTCTACTGCGAAATCCCTTAAAGCTGCGTAAAACATGCAATAGATAATTTAGAAGCATCTATTTTTATTATTGCATAGGGGCAAGTATTATAACATGGCAATGACAAATTTATGAAACTTTCATTGAAGCTATTGATGATGATCATAATGCTGTAACCATGTCATAACACTTTGCTTTTGAAGTATTACTTATTATGTTGATATATACTTATATTCGACGGTAGCATGATAAGGTAATCCCTCACAGTATTCCAGTTATCGTATTCCCCTTGTGTGTGCACCACCAAGAAAGTTCTTCGGTATGAGGCCAGCCGTGATGATCGGGGGTCATACATATCTACGTTCGCATACAGTGGGTGCAAGCCATGTTGCACTATGAATACACACGAGATAGAACTGGCGAGCCTAGCATGTATAGACATGGCCCCGGGATACAGGAGACCGAAAGGTCGAGCATGAATCACATAGTTGATGTGATCGACATTAGGGAATGTCCACCTTTGATACTGCACTGATGGCTGTGATGATCGGGGGAGGTGCAGGGGATAGGGATCATGTGATCACTTAGCGAGTAGAGGGATGTTCGTTTAAGTGGGAGTTCTTTTGGTTAAAACTTGAACTCATTATTATGGACATAGTCTAAACACTTTGCATATCCTTTGTAGATGTCTCGCCCACCCACCTTCAACCTTAACACTTTCCTCGAGAAGGACAGGCTGAAAACTGATGGAACCAACTGCACCGCATGGTTCCGCAATCTTAGGATCCTCCTAGTCCCCTACAAATTGACTTATGTCATCAAGGCTGAGCTTCCGGCTAAGCCTGCAGATTCTGCCTCCCAGGACAAAAAGAATGTCTGGTAGTCCAAGGCGGACGATTTCTCCCTCATCCAGAGTGGAATGCTCTATGCCATGGAGCCGGAGCATCAAAAGTGTTTTGAGAAGATGAATGCCTTTGAGATCATTGAGGATCTCAAGGCCGTCTTTGCTCCACAGGCCCGTGCAGAGGGGTATGATGCTTCCGAGCTCTTCTTCTCTGCTAAAATGGAAGAGCACAACAGTATTAGTGAGCACGTGGTCAAAATGTCTGGCTACGTTAAGCGCTTAAACGCCCTGGATTTCAAAATCCCGGAGGAGCTCACGATTGATAGGGTGTTGTACTCGCTGCCCCTAGCTATAAGAGCTTTGTGATGAACTACAACATGCAAGGGATGACTATGACCCTTGATGAGGTGTTCGCCATGCTCAAAACTGCTTAGGTTGAAATCAAGAAGGAGCACACGGTGTTGATGGTCAACAAGACCACCAACTTTAAGAAACCGGGGCAAAAGGGGAAAGGCAAGGGTAAGAAGTCTAAGAGGGATGGCAGGTTTGTTCCCAGCACCTCAAAGACTGCCAAGCCTAGCCCCAAGCCCGGCACTCCGTGCTTCTACTGCAATGGGGATGGGCACTGGAAACGCAACTGCCCAAAGTACCTTGAAGACAAACGAGCCGGCAAGATAGCTGCCCAGGACAAAGGTATATATGATATACATGTTATTGATGTATTCCTTACAAGCGCCAGGAGTAACACCTGGGTATTTGATACCGGATCTGTTGCTCACATTTGTAACTCTCAGCAGGATCTGCAGAGTAGGAGGCGTCTGAGGAAGGACGAGGTGACAATGCGCGCCGGCAATGGTTCGAGAGTCGAAGTGATGGCCATTGGCACCCTGCATCTCCACCTACCGGCAGGATTATTATTGGTTTTGAATAAATGCTATTATGTACCCGCATTGAGTATGAATATTGTGAGTTGGTCTTGCTTGTTGCAAGACCGTTATTCGTTTAAATCAGGAACAAATGGTTTTTCAATTTATATGAATGATGTTTTCTATGTTCATGCTCCTGTGTGTGATGGTTTATTCTTACTTGATCTTGATTGCAATACACACATCCATAGTGTTGATGCTAAACGTTCTAAGCATAGTGATGATAATTCCATGTTCATGTGGCAATGTCGTCTTGATCACATTGGTGTAAAGCGCATGAAGAAGCTTCATTCAGAAGGGCTTCTTGGATCATTGGATTTCGAATCCCTTGATACATGTGAGCCATGCCTCATGGGCAAGATGACTAGGACACCATTCTCCGGAATAGTGGAGAGAGCTATAGACCTACTTGGAATCATACATATGGATGTATGTGGACCAATGAGCATCTCAACATGCAATGGTTATCGTTACTTTGTTACCTTTACTGACGAATTAAGAAGATATGGATATATCTAATTAATGAAGCACAAGTCTGAAACCTTTGAAAAGTTCAAGGAATTTTAGAAAGAGGTAGACAATCAACTTAACAAGAAAATCAAGCACCTTCGATCGGATCGAGGAGGCGAGTATTTGAGTTATGAGTTTAACATGCACTTAAAGGACTGTGGGGTTATCCCACAGCTTACGCCAGCCGGAACACCATAGCGTAATGGTGTGTCGGAACATCATAACCGAACCCTATTGGATAGTGTGTGGTCCATGATGTCTTTAACTGATTTGTCTATGTCTTTATGGGGATACGCATTAGAAACCATCGCTTTTATTTTAAACCGAGCACCATCCAAATCCGTGGAGACAACCCCATATGAGATATGGTATGGGTAGAAGCGGAAGTTGTCATTTCTAAAAGTTTGGGGTTGTGAGGCGTACGTTAAGAAACTGCAGCCTGACAAACTCGAACCCAAATCAGAAAAATGTATCTTTGTGGGATATCCAAGGGAAACCATTGGGTACACCTTCTACAATCAAGCCGAAGGCAAGACTCTTGTCGCAAAAACTAGAACCTTTCTTGAGAAAGAGTTTCTTGCAAAAGGAGTGAGTGGAAGGAAAATTGAGTTAGATGAAATTGTTGACCCTTCTCTCCAAATTCCGAGTAGCGCAATGGAAGCTGTTCCGAAACCGCTCTCCAACATGGAGGAAGATCCCATTGATGATGATGATCAAAACAATGATGTCGAGACTCCTGAGGTTCGCAGGTCTACAAGGGTTCGTGCCACTCCTGATTGGTACAGTAGCCTTGTAATGTCTGTCATCTTAGATGAACAGGAAAAACCTGCAAACTACAAAGAAGCTATGGATAGTGCTGACTCCGAGAAATGGCTAGAAGCCATGAAATCTGAAATAGGATCCATGCATGAAAACCAAGTTTGGACCTTGGTGGATCTTCCAGAAGGCCGTAAGGCCGTGGAAAATAAATGGATCTTTAAGAAAAAGACAAATGCGAATAGTAATGTGACCGTTCACAAAGCTCGACTTGTCACAAAGGGGTTTCGACAAATTCAAGGAGTTGACTACGATGAGACTTACTCTCCCGTAGTGATGCTTAAGGCTGTCAGGATTTTAATAGCAATTGCTGCACATTTCGAGATCAAATTTGGCAGATGGATGTCAAGACCGCATTCCTCAATGGTCACATTGATGAAGAGTTGTATATGATGCAACCAGAAGGTTTTGTTAATCCTAAGGATGCTGGAAAGGTATGCAAGCTTCAATGGTCCATTTATGGATTGAACCAAGCATCTCGGAGCTGGAACCACCGTTTTGATCAAGTGATCAAGAGTTTTGGATTTGTCCAAAATCAACAAGAGTTCTGTGTTTAGAAGAAAGCGAGTGGGAGCTCAGTTGTTTTCTTAGTAGTATATGTGGATGACATATTACTCATGGGAAACGATGTGGATCTTATGAAAAGCGTGAAAGCATATTTGAGTAACCAATTTTCCATGAAGGATCTAGGTGAAGCTGCATACATATTAGGAATCAAGATCTATAGAGATAGATCAAGGCACCTAATAGCATTGAGTCAGAGTACTTACATAGATTTTTTTTGAAGAGGTTCAAAATGGAAAACACCAAAAGGGGTTTTACACCTATGATGAAGAATTCCAAAATGAGTATGACTCAATGTCCTGTAACAGACGATGATAGAGATAAGATGTCTTACATCCCCTATGATTCAGCCATAGGATCTATCATGTATGTAATGCTAAGTACACGACCTGATGTGGCATTGGCTCTTAGTTTGACGAGCCGATATCAAAGTAATCCAGGACCAGATCACTAGACAGTTGTGAAGAATATCCTAATGTATCTGAGAAGAATAAAGAATATGTTCCTAATCTATGGAGGAAATGATGAAGCTCTAAACGTAACAGGTTACGTAGATGCGAGCTGGAATTCAGATCATGATGACTCGAAGTCTCAAGCAGGATTTGTTTTCTTGGTGAATGGTGGGGCGGTAAGCTAGAAGAGCAAGAAGCAGTCGGTGGTGGCGCAATCTTCAATGGAGTCTGAATATATTGATGCGGCTGATGCAGCAAATGAAGCTGTTTGGCTAAAGAATTTCATCATCGAACGGGGAGTTTTTCCAAATGCACAAGACCCCGTGACGATCTATTGTGATAACACGGGAGCTATTGCAAACACAAAGGCACGAAGTACTCATTCCACGGCCTAACACATTAATCTTAGATTTCATGTCATCCGACAGAATGTTGACGAAGGTGAAGTCAAGATTTGCAAAGTAGATACGGAACTGAATGTGGCAGATCCTTTGACTAAAGCTCTCCAACAGGAAAAGCACGAACAACACCGAGATTACATTGGTGTTAGGTTCCTTCCTATTGTAAACTAGTTTTGTTTATACTCTAGTGCAAGTGGAAGACTGAAGGAGTTATGCCCTAGAGGAAAATAATAAATTGTATTATTTGATATATCTCATATATGTTCATAATACGTTTCATACTGTGCTATAACTGTGTTAATACGAAACGTTAATACACGTGTGGTATGTAAACAAACCGTGTCTCTAGTTACCTCTAGCGAACTAGTTCATTTGTCATGAGGATGGTCTGGGTTTCAAGATCATGGGCATTTATGCCAATTGACATTGAGGTCATGTTATTAGTTGAATAACATGATAGACCAACATCCGACCGTAATATCCTAATGAGATCTAGTTACAAAGTTCACCATTGATGATAAAACACAGAGAACCTTGCAACCTGATCCTTTGACTGTGAGGTAATGCAAATCACTATTCCGGAAGAAGCTTAGATGGTTATCAAGAATCATCTCGTATCAGGGTGATCAAAAAGGTGCCACTCAGGTTTTCTGAAGGGATGCGTAGAGGAGTACATATCAAGACCAGGATTTGGCTAGTCCATGTAACGGACGATACATGTGTCCATCTCGGTGATGTTGCATTAATGAAGCTTGCAAGCATGTGACTAGGTCACGGAATGCAACGACATGAGAACGAGAAAACAAGTTCATCGGTAACGAGATCGAACTAAGGTATGGAGATACCGAAGATCAAGTCTCGGATGAATTAGGTATCGAATGACAAAGGGAATGGGAAATGACTATCTCACGGTTCGAGCGATTATATTAAGTGAAAGCGACGGGGTCACATGGCCATCCATGTCCCTCTGTTGATCATTGATGTGAGAGTAGTCTCAATCATGTTCGGAGTGTTTCTGAACCGAAGGATGTCACGCTTAAGGGTAGGGACGCTTAGGGTAGATGAGGCATCATAGGAGAAATAGAGAAAGAGAAACCAGAATAGTTCCGGGTAACATCCGATGGAGATTGGAAGGGGTCCGGAAGGTGTTCCAGAATAAAGGAATAATATAATATGTGTATTTGAATGTTAATTGGAGAATTAGTATTAAATATATATTTTATTTTATTATTAAAGGCATCTTAATGCTAATGGGCCTCACCCGAAGGGAGGCCCAATAGGGCATGGCGCCTAGGGAGTGGGGGTCAGCCGGCCTAGGCTTGGTGGGCCGCCCCAATGGGGCCCAGCTAGGGTCGACGGCTGCCCCTAGGTGGCCGGCGGGTGTGGGGTTTAGTCCCACACTGCCTGGCCCCTAGGTGGTGCGCCCCCCTTCCACTATATATAGGGGTCTCCCCTCCCCCTTTGGAATCACCCCATTCCCTCTCATTCTCTCTCTCATCCATTGAGGACTTCTCCGTAATATTGGAGAGGACCTCGTGGGTGAGTTATACACCTTCACACCACTGTCGTGTGATCTGTGATCCGGCATCTACTTCTTCCGCTGCTCGGCCGGATTGGAGTCTGGTTGACGTCTCCTACACCAGACATGTGATGAACTTCGGAGGCACCACACTTAGGGTGTTGCTCGTCTTCATCAATATACGCCTTCCTGCGTAAGGCATGCCTCGGTCTTCAAAGGTATGAATATCGTATCCCTTCTCCGTTACTTATGTCTACATAGTATAGATCCTGGTATTAGTGTTCGAGTAGATAGAATTTTTTTGTTTTCTGCTACGGAACCCTTCAGGAAAAAGGCGCTTTGAGAGTCTTGAAATTTTGACATGGGAATAGATGAGTTGTTCTTCAATTGAATGTTTTGGTGCCAAAGGTTTCATCTCTCAACAAAGAGAGATACCAAAAGAATTTGTCTCACTTTCCTAGCTAAACTTTTGACACTTGCTCAGGCATATGATTTATTTGATAGCAAGATATACGTGGTTAGGAAGTGGACTCGGTGCAATCTTGTGAATACTTGTATGATCATGTTTAAGATTGCAGGGATTGTTAAGAAAAGAATTTGACACCAATTCAAGCTTGTAAGTTCTTTTATTTTAGTCTCGAATCTCTGTTATTCTTATTTATTTCCTTGTCACTCGAGGGCGAGCAACATCTAAGCTTGGGGGAGTTGATAGCTATGAGATTCGACACATTTTTGATGGTTTTCTCCCAGATTTGATCGTTTTCTAGCTTTACCTAACGGTAATACTTCAGTAGCGAAGAAAACTTGGTTTTTAATGTGTGTTTCAGGTTCTGAACGTCAACCAAAGGTTTTAACTAGAGAAACACAATATTCAGGTCAAAATAAGCAAGTCTCTCTTTGGAAGCAATCGAGGGAAGCGTATAGAGGCCTTAACGAGCAACTATATGACAGGAACAATTATTCCTGCTATATAGTTCCCGCAATATAGCTACCGCCACCTTCGTCTTGTCAAAAGGGACAACTTCCATGAAGAGGCCAAGGACAAAAATAGAACATAGCAGCCACCATCCCATCTAGAAAGGAGACAGAAGAGATACAGAGAAGAAGGGGAAGATGTTCTTCATCTTGCTCCACGATCTTCGACCTCCTAGCCAATACACCCCCATAGCTATTACTTGTACTTGAGAGAGAGAGATAGAGATCTTCACCTTGCAAGACTAGGGTTTGAGATTGTTTCTTCCCATCTTGAATTGTGTTGGATTAGTTTTCTATTCCTATTGTGGATCTCCACGGTAATATCGAGAAGAACTCCCTTTATTTAATTATATCGATGATGCTTTCTTCTCTCATGTGTGAGTAAATTCTTTGGGCGTGGGAGATGTAAGAGATTGGTGAGATGTGATGTGCCTCCATATATTTTCCATTAGGGAGTGATTGATTTTAATTACTATATTATGTGTGCTTAACTATCAGTGGGATGCCTAATGCTTGTTGTCCAATTAATGGCCCAGACAACACGATCCTTTTTTCTACATAGATATGATCTTCTTCGCTAGCAAACCGGTGACCCCCGAGTGACACGGGGATATCAATGGAAAACTAGTAGACTCAAGGATAACGAGGAACCACCATGCTTATTGCATTAGTCTGATCCAAGGAGCTTAATTGCTAAGCAACTTGAAGGGTCTTAATCGTCTAGTGTCTGACCATGGTTTTGGTAACAAACTAGTAGGATTATTGAAGTTGGGATGAAATCTACCAAGAGGAGTTTCGGCTAATTATGGGTTGCTCGCATACACATATACTTATAAGATTATAATTGTTACACTCATCTTTCGTCCATCCGGCACATTCACTATCACCATGAACTGTATCTCCCCGCGCCTCTTTTGCCATCTGCAGAAAACAACAAACAACCGAATCGTTCTTTACTTTTATGCTTTTTATTTCTAAAGTTTACATTTTAGTTTTATTTAATACAACCAGTTTAATCCAAATTCCATTCTCATTTTACACTTGTAGTCAATTCAATCGAAGACCTGTGACAACTTTGGGTGTGACAGAGACTTCACCATAAACACTTACCTTTGGGATCCCTGTGGGATCGATATCTATACTTCGAAACTAGCTACAAACGATCTGTGCAGTTGCAGACATTAGGAGTCAATATTGGATCACCAGCTACATGCACTCGGGGCAAGCCATATTGTGTGGATGGTACGACGATGGCGTCCTAAGCCCGGATCCTCTTTGGAGGAGGCTGGCTCGTAGCCTTCTTCTTCTTCTTCTTATTATTATTATTATTATTACCTCTCTTCCTCTGCTTCTTCTTTGCAGTAGGGTCATCAACTTGGGATGCTAATAACTGATCATCGACCGCCTTTTGGAGTGTGGTAGGGCTGAAAACGGTTCCCGGTTTGTCCTATGGATCAGCGGCCAAAGGCATCTCTTGAGAAAAACCATGGAAGACCAGACGTTGTGTGCATGTACTAGGCCGACCAGCTTGATGGCCATGAGCTGTGAAGGGTTCTTCATCCATAGAAGGCATATACAATCCTTTGTCGGCACCGGTGTTGATGAAGTTATCGATGTAGACCAATTCATCATCATCTTCGTGGTTGCCATCATGTGGTGGTGGTAGCAGGGGCGATGGCAGTTGCGGTGCAACGTCTTTGCCATGGGGCGGTACACACACTCCCAAGAGTTGTTGTGGCGAGTGGTGATGCAGACGACAATGGCTACTAGCTTCCGAGGTGGTGGCCGGGCGGTCGAGGTGGTGGCCAGGAGGTCGAGGTGGCGCCGGTCCACCCCCCGCAAGACGAATCTAGGTCTTCGGCCATGTTAAAGGCCAGTTGTAGCATTCTCCAAGGGTCTTGTGTTCATCGGCTCCCTGAGGTTGAAAGGAGGGGTCCATGTTGTCGCACCCTGGCAACACCTGAGCCAACCCGACCCTCATCATGTCATCATCCATTGGATTGTTGTGCATCGTGCAGCTCACCGGTTGTATTAGAGTGCCCTTGGTAACATCCTTCAACTCACCGCCAACATCTTTAAGAAGGAGTACGCAAGAAGTGTCCTGAGACAAAACAAGTTGGGAATCATGAGATGGTTGTCATCAAAGGCATAAAGGAGATGATGTGCACTAACTAATTAATTAGTTTCCTTGGTGATGTCATTAATCTCAGCTAATGTTGACACACGGCCGGTGCCGGTGCCGGCGACCGCCCTATCATCAACATTCTCTTGCTCGGGTGCAGCTTTATTAAGCACCACCGATGTCGGATGCCCCTTCGTATTTTTGGTGGGATGGGGCATCGGTGCAACCAAATCAAGCGGCTGTGCTATGGTGATGGTGGTGATGGGCAGCGGGGTCACCAGGTCCGGCGACACGTTAATGTTGATGCTCGAGTTGTTGCCGCTGAAGCTGGGCAGCTGTATCGGGCCCTATCAACCTCCCGCATTCCAAGCAGCTAGCCCCTGAACAACCCAGGGGGATGAACGCGTAGAGCTTCTCTTCCACTAACTTGTCCACTGCTTTCTTGTCCACTCTTTGCTCGAGTGTCTGCACCTTCATCTTCAGATCTTGAACATCGGCTTTTTCCTTAGCCGCCGAATGGTTCTTCCTCTCCCTTGTTTTCTTGGCGTCCTCTTTATAGTACTCCTTAAACTTCATGCTCGTACCAAAGCCGGACACACGGCCAGCTGAGGACGGTAGTAACCCATTGTCCCTCTTCTTGTAAGCATTCGTCGCCATGTTGAAAACCGTGTCCCATGGCTCCTTCGAATCCCGAGACAGCTCTTCAGCAGGAGCATTCAGTTTATTCTCCTACAGAGACAAGGAAAGGTGAACCCATTTAGATTATTGGCTTCATTATTTTAATTAGAATGCAATAGACTTGATATTGGTAGTAGATTCCTTATTACTAGCTCTTTCTCAAAGTCCTTCACCTCCGGATCATCGGTGACGAACTCCCCTATAATCGGGTCCAGGTAGTAGCGGGCCCGGACAAAGTTCCTAAGCTGCAAGTTCATGATTTTAAGCCATGGGTTGTCTTTACCCAGGCGTTCAAGCTCGGTGTCCTCCTTGTCCCAAATAGGTTGTTTCCCTTTGTAACCGCCGCTTCCAAGCCGGTGGTTAGCTATGTTATGTTCTTGCATTGTCCTGCCCCAGTTAGTCCACTTTATAGCGTCAATGGTAGCTGTATCCACCTTGAATATCTTAAAATCCTCTTTGTCGAGCATCAAATTTTTCTTACTAATAACCTCCCAGCTTTCACCTTTGTCAATGCTCTTCTTTACCCGGGTTTTGTAGTTGCTCAAGGCGTTGCTCATCTTCGTGAGGGCTAGTTTGTTCACCGGGTTCTTTCTCTCCAGGTTTCTGAACCTCTCTAGGAATGTGTATCACTTGTGAAGCTTCTTAAGGAGGTTATCGACCAAAGCCGCATTGGCAGCACATCTGATGTACTTCGTGTTGATCGAAATGCTTTCCCGGATGATGCAACTAAGTTGCATGTCATACCCTGTGGCAAATGCCTCAGGCGCAATGGGTTGGCCACTTTTTGTGACTTCAGTGAACTCATCGCAGACAGTGGCGAGCACTGGTAGCTTCCGATCCTTCCTTTCCTTCTTCTTCTTCTGAATAGTTGTCGGGTTGAAGCTACCGCCATCTGTGCGCTCACTGCCATCGGTGGTGTCATACTCCTTGTCGCCTTCAGTAGTTTTATCGTAGTCGTCTTCGTCCCCCTTGTAATCAGCATCTCCCTCATTTCCCCAGTAGCTCTGGCGGTGGTCGCCTCCTCCTCCGGTGGTGGTGTCATCCTCATCTCCTCCTCCTACTGTTGAGACCCCTGTCAGAATGACTCGTTGGCTTGTCTAGCTTGTTCTTCGACGCTCATGTGCTTAGAAGTGCCGACCTCGTCATTGCCCGACATGTTTTCACTCTATTAAAAAGAGGAAAAAAGTTAGCACAAATATCGACCGAAAAATTCGGCATGACCTGTGCTAATTTTTTGACCTAGGAGTGCCCATTTCTCAACCGAAACGGAAGTAAATCGACACTTCGGGAGAAACAGGCAACTCAATTGAAGAAATATATTCCTGCAAGACAAAACATCCCATCCCCATATTGACAGCCCCATGGATTGACAACAGCATCCATCATCCATCATCCACATGTAGTATATATAACAGATACATATGTATAAATACACTCAAAGTACCATCAGCTACATGTATAACATATACATGTATAATAGATATACACTCCAGGTACCATCAGCTATAGTATTCTTGAAGAATGTAGATGTACCCTCGGCATAATATTTGTTATATAGCTCCAGGTACCATCATTCACACAAAAGTATAACAGATACATGCATGTATAAGAATAACTTTAAAAACTTAAAAAGGTATAGCAAGTTATAGTACAGTGCTTCTATCAGATACATGTATATACAATAGTATAATAGGTACATGTATAAATCAGACTTGTACATGAGGAGAAAATTTGTTATACACCTTGCACAGTTATAGAAAATTTGTTATATAGCTTGCACATCAAGCTTGATGACATCACCTCACACACACACATCATCAAGCAATAGAAGTTATAGAAAATCCCACTGCTAGTAGCAACTAACACAATGTGTACTGTCAAGTTTTGGTAGATTATGGATACATAGAAAATAGCATACACATCTCACTACGACTAGCAACACAGTTTGTTGTACTGTCAAGTTGACAACATCGACACCATGCAAGTATTCCCCTAGAACCACACTAGAGTATATGCAACAACATGTGGGGGCCGACTTTAAAATTGTCCAGACTTGAAAATGAGCATTACAAAGCAGTCCCACTTAAAACTCAAATCTGCAAGAGGTAACCGAAACATGTAGTTATTTTAAAACTTTCAAATTGCAAGAGGTAACTTCATCTTTAAATCTGCAAGAGGTAACTTCAACTTTAAAACTCAAATCTGCATACATGAAGATCATGTAAATTCTTGGCATCATCTCAAGTAGCATGTATAGGTCTAAATCCTATACAGGTATTCACAGCAACCCTAAACATGATGAAAGGATCGTATGGGCACCTAGAGGGAGGGGGTGAATAGGTGCTACTTCAAATTTTACTCTTTTTCAATTTAGGGTTTGACATGAAAGGTAAATTCTCTAGATTATGCAACTATGGTGAATTCACCTATATGTCAAACAAGCACAAACTAGGCAATAACTAGATAAGTAAAGTGTGGTAAAGGATAGAAGTAACCAAAGTGGAGTACACGGAGACACAAGGATTTGTTTCCCATAGTTCCTTCATTTTGAGGGGAAGTACGTCTAAGTTTGGAGAGGGGTGGTTTCAAACCACCAACGCCACGAGAGGCCTCCCTTGTTCTCCGATGAACCTCACCCCAACGGGTTCGATTCACCTCTTCCACTATACGGCAACCTTCAAGGTGGAAGCCGACACCTTTACAACGAGTTCGGGGCACACATCCACAACCTAATTGGAGGCTCCCAAGTACAAGCTAGTTATCAAACAATCAAAGACAAGCTAGTAAGAACCAAATCACAAGCTAGGGTTTCCAATGAAACACTAGAGCAAGGGGCCCTCAAGTGAATGAGGAGGAAATGAAGATCTCTTTTGGTGAAGATGTAGATCAAGGCCTCCTCCTTCGATTCTCCAAAGATCAATGCCTTTGGATGGTTGAGTGAGGAGATCTTGTGGATTTGGTGGCTCAAATGGTGTTGGAGTTCTTGAGGTGGACGAGAAGCTTCCAAGGTGGAAGAAGGGGACTTTATATAGGCCCCCTGGAAATGGAGCCGTTGGGAGCCACTTACCCCGGACAGTCCGGCCAACACCAACCGAACAGTCTGGCCCAGCCAGACACTCTGGGCGAGACCAGCCAGACACTCCGGCCTGACCAAGTTTCTGGACAGTATCCGGTATGTGTCCGAGGAGTGTCCGAAAAGCTATTCTGAGTGTCCAGAGAAGTTGCCCACTTCCCATGAGGGGACAGTCCGGGCGAATCCCACTGTATAGTCCGGCCTGGCTGGACACTCCGGCCTGGATCAGCCGGACAGTCCGGCTGAGGCTTGTCCCCTGCACAGACCAGATCCTGGGAAGCTCCTTTTCCTTTATTGCAACATACATAGGGGAAGCTGGAATCTCCTGAAACATTTAACAGATGGTTAAACTTATCCAAGTGTTGTCACCAAACATCAAAATAATAGTAAGGGCATAAATGCCCTTTCAATCTCCCCCTTTTTGGTGTTTGATGACAACCCAAGGATTTGCAAAAGGTATAGCTATAAATGTTCACAAGTGGAGATATACAAAATATAGTGAGGCTCCCCCTAGATGTGTGACCAATTTTTGCTTTGCATTTGAATACAAGATCACACACCATAGGATTACATCCTCGCTAGATTTTGTAGATAACAAGTTATGACATGATATATAATAACAACCAGATCAATAAGCCAGGCATAGACATAACATAGTCATTTAACACAACCGGGTAAGCATGTCACAACACACAACACAGAGTTCAACACAACATAGTACTCAATAAGTAGGATAAAGACACGAAGCTTCAAAGAGGCAAATAGAAATAACGTGAAGCTCGTGTACCCATGCAAATCCCCGGTAGCAACCTAATAATAAAGGGGATACTTCTCCCCCTTTGGCATCGAGACGCCAAAAAGGGAAAAGAGCACAACTAAAGCATCCCACCGCCAAATCTAGCCACTGTAGTCGTTTTCGTCATCCTCCTCCTCCTCCTCATCCTCGTCCTCATCCTCATCACCATCCTCATCATCTTGATCCTCCTGAGTAGATCTCTGGTCGTGAGGGCGAGAAGAAGAAGATACATCCTCAAACATGGACCAATCCACACGACCCTGACTCCAGTAACCATAGGAGAGTGTGCCATAAGACGCCTGCTACTGAGAAGGGTCAACATCCATGGGCTGGTTGATCCGCTTGAGCTCCCTCATCACATTCATGTTCGCCTAGTATGCATCGTACTGACCATGGCTAATGTCAATGTTCTGGAACAGAAGAAGCTTCTTCCACCAGTAGGCCTTCTTCACCTTCTGGTGCACTTCCTCCTTGGAGGTCGTGAAGCGATATGCATTGCTGTCATGCTTCATGCGAGGGCCACGGGACACAGCCTCCGGAACCTCCTCAGAACCATCATCACTCTCAGAGGCATCTATCTCATCATCCTCAAATATATCCTGAGCAGGGGGGTAGCCACGAGGTGCCTTGGAGGTGGGGGCACCCTTCCTCTGTAGCTTGGCAAGGAGGTGTGCAACAAGGTCAGTGTAGAGCAGTGGAGTGACTGGAGCCTGAGCAACAATGAGCTTCATCACATATGGAGCAAATAGAGGACACTTCTTGTCAGTGATGCACTTGTACATATCCTGATAGATGAAGTCCATGACATCTATGGCACCACCTGGGTGAGCTGGACTGCAAACATACACGGAGTGGGCATAGGACATAAGATTGATCTCAGCACCCCGCATCTCATCCTTGTTGCCTCTCTTGGGAGTGAGAGTGTGGCGAAACATGCGGAGCAAGATGTTGTAAATGAGCTTGATATTGGTGGTTTGGCCAACCACACCATTCTAAGAGTAGATTGAAGCCAACAGCTATTTGTCATACGCCTGACCATGCACATGTATCTGGTGACCACTGTGAGCATTGGGGTTGAAAGGCACACCAAGGAGATGGGCAAACTGAGCCATGCTGGAACTACATCTAGTAGTGCCAGTGATCCACTCAAGGGGAATATCAGGAGTGTCCCCAAAAACCACCGTGGCATAGAACTGCTGGACCAACTCAATGTTGTAATCTTCCCTTGTTTGAAAGATGGTGTGCAGAACCATCTTCTCAGTCACCCAGAGAGCGTCCTCAAAGTACCTGTGGGCCTGGAGCTTCGGAATATCCAACCACTACATGGGGCACACAGGAGTCCTGAAAGCATAAAACACCTCAAAGAAGAGTAGGGCATGCTCATTCCTCCAGAAGCGTTCATCCTCAAAAGTGCACTATAGAGAATAGAATTACTAGACACGCATCTCCACAAACTCTTCGGTGCCCAAATTTGCCAAAGTGGTTAATGACTCAAATTTCATGCACTTGGCTTCATCCCTCTTTAGTTTTCTGACCTTCTCCTGCTTTGCTGTAACACGGTCACGAGCAGCCTGCCTGACCATGGATGGATCCATATGAACCTCATTTTCTTTATCATGGTACCTGAGAGGACGAGCTTTCTGAGCGGCCCTAGAGCAACGAGGACGGGAGCCACCTGTGAATTCAGAGTAGAAAGATAGCACTTGGGTAAGCACATTTGTCCAGGAGGTGAAAGCACATAGCAGTAGTGAAAGGAATGCTAGATCAAAACTGGTTGAGGACTATTCGAAAAATCCCGGAGACTTCACGCCAGACACGCCATTGCCAGGCTGGACATTCCGGTTGGGCGGAGTGTTCGCTTCAATGCACACCGGATAGTCCGGTGGGAGACCTGGTGATTTTTCGGGCAGCACGAAAGTACTCAACGGGAGCAGATCGGGATTGCTAGAACTACTACAATGACGCCATATGCACACAGAATGATGAATCCATGGATCAAGATAGGTCATTGCCTCCAAAAAGCATCTAGAGGAAACCCTAGAGATGTAGAAGAGGGGGAGGCAAAATACCAGCATCCATGGAGCCTTCACTAAAGGGGAACAGGTCCCAGTGGCAAAGGGGCAGGAATGGCCGGCGGCAACGGTCGAATCCGGGGTGGAGAGGCCCTCCCGGTGGAGATCCTGGTCAGGGGCAGCGGGTTGTGGAGAGAAGAGAGTCGGGGGAAGAAGGAGGACTGAACCGTCCACTTCTCCTTGACCCCTTTTACAGGACTAAAACTGCTAGGGCCAGACTTTCCGGGCGAAATTAGCCGGAGTGTCCGGCCCTGCCAGAGTGTCTGGGCTGTATCAAGCGGAGTGTCCGGCCTGGCCGGACTTTCCGGTCGGTACAGTGCGGACATTCTGGCCCCCACGACCAGAAAACTCCAGGTACAAAAGTTGGACAAATGTGTGGCAAGAGGAGCATGTTTAGGGATGAGTATAGGCCTGGGATTGAGAAGATGTAATGTGAAGAACCAAAAAACCATAGATAGTCAAAAGATGGCAAATTAAGATCCAAACCACACAAGTCAAGAACCAACTCTTCAAATATGAAGAGGGCGGTGGCCGAGGCCACCATGTAAGAGATTGTGGCATGACACCGCGAAGAACTATCCTTGGGTTCATTGCCACTACTCATCAATGATGCTCACATATCACTAAATGATATTAAGAGAATTGAATTTCTTAATGTTGGCATTATGGGGGAGGGATAGTCCAATGTATTAGAACCGCACTCCCCCTATCTCCATGCATGCACCTAAACCAAATAAGAGTCAAGATACTGGTGAGTATGCAAGGTGATCAAGTCAAGCTCCTAGAATCTATGATATTTAGTTCATTCCTCAAATAACAAAACCTTGCTTCATCAAGTGGCTTCGTGAAAATGTCGGCAAGTTGGTCTTTGGTTGATGCATAGGATAACTCAATATCACCTCGAGCAACATGATCTCTAATGAAGTGATGACGAATCTCAATATGCTTTGTCCTTATATGATCCACTAGGTTATATGCAATCTTGATAGCACTTTCATTGTCACATAGAAGAGGCACTTTGTCACAATGGACACCATATTCCTTTAAAGTTTGCCTCATCCATAGCAATGATGTACAAGCACTAGTAGCTGCCACATACTTGGCTTCGGCGGTGGAGAGAGATATACAATTTTGCTTCTTACAAGACCAACACACCAAGGACCTCCCAAGGAATTGGCAAGCCCCGGAGGTTGATTTTCTATCATCCTTGTCACCAGCCCAATCCGAATCCGTGTATCCACATAGAGAGAAAGTTGAGCCCCTAGGATACCAAATACCATAGTTTGGGGTATGAACCACATATATAAAGATTCTCTTGACCGCCATCAAATGGCTTTCTTTAGGAGCCGCTTGATATCTTGCACACACTCCTACACTCAACACAATATCGGGTCTAGATGCACAAAGGTAAAGCAAAGAGCCAATCATGGACCGGTATACCTTTTGATCCACATCTTTACCATTTGGGTTAAGTTCAAGATGAGTCTTTGTTGCCATAGGAGTGGGAGCTCCATTTAGATCTTTCATGTTGAATCATTTGAGCATATCTTGAGTATACTTGGCTTGGTTGAAGGATGTTCCTCCTCTCACTTGCTTGATCTCAAAGCCAAGAAATACTCTCAATTATCCCATCATAGACATCCTGAACCTGTCAGTCATAAGCTTTGAGAATTCATCATTAAAAGCTTTGTTAGATGAGCCAAAGATAATATCATCAACATAGATTTGGCACACAAAAAGTTCCCCATTGACCTTCTTAGTAAAAAGAGTGGGATCGATTTTCCCAACATCAAACCCACGATCTAACAACAACTCTCTAAGGTGCTCATACCACGTGCGTGGGGCTTGTTTGATCCCATAGAGTGCCTTATCAAGTTTGTAGACGTGGTTTGGAAAGTTGGGATCCTCAAACCCCGGGGGTTGCTTCACATATACCAAGTCATGCAATGGACCATTAAGAAATGCACTTTCTACATCCATTTGTTGTAATTTAAATTTATGATGTGCCACATAAGCAAGAAGGATACGGATGGACTCAAGGCGAGCCACGGGTGCATATGTCTCTCCATAATCAATGCCTTCCATTTGAGAGAACCCTTGTGCAACCAATCTTACCTTGTTCCTCACCACAATTACATGGTCATCTTGCTTGTTCTTGAAAATCCACTTGGTGCCTATAACATTGCGGCAATCTTTTGGCTTTTCAACTAACTTCCATACTTTGTTCCTCTCAAAGTTGTTGAGCTCTTTGTGCATTCCATCCAACAAATCTGAATCTTCAAGAGCTTCCCATACTTTCTTTGGTTCCACCATGGAAATGTGTGCTTGGTGCTCACCAAAGTTCTTCAGTTGAGCTCTAGTAGATATTCCTCTTCTTAGATCTCCTACCACATTCTCAAGAGTGTGGTCTCTTAATTCCAAAATTCTATCCATTCTAGCTTGGCGACGAGTTTCGATCTCCTTATTGTTCCTTGGGGGGATCACTTCCTCATTTTGGTCCTCGTCTTGACCATCAACTTGACCTTGATCATCATTGGGATTATTCTCTTCTACAAGAGACAAAGATTGACCTTGGTCTTGATCAAGCATACTTCTAGACAGGCATTGAGCTTTCCTTATGGCAGTTTATATAGATCTTCCTTGTGTAATAGACTTAGCACCACTAGACATTCTGGCAAATGGAGACTCAAGTAACTCCTGGCTAGAGGTTCCTTCTTGATCAGCAGGTTGAGGGTCCACAACATGTCTTTGACATGTGTCATTGTCCTCCTCGATAGGAGCTTTTTGATGTTGTGAAGATGAGGGATCCACTTGAGTGGAGCATAGTTCTTCTCGATCCGCCATAAGGGGGTCCTCAACAGGACGGATGAAACCCACACCCATTCTTCCTATGGCATCCTAAGGCATTTCATCATCTACATCACATACATCAACACGCTCCGCTTGGGGACCATCATATTCTTCAAACACCACACTACGAGATTCTATGACGGTTCTAGAGAGCTTTTCATAGATTCTATAAGTGTGGGATTCGAGACCATAACCAACAAAAATACCCTCTAATGCTTTGGAATCAAACTTGGACAAATGAATACCCTTAATGCGAGAGAAGCACTTACAACCGAACACCCGGAAGTAAGAAACATTGGGCTTGTTACCGGTAAGGATTTCATATGGAGTCTTGATCAACTCTTTGTGGAGGTAGAGACGGTTTGATGCATGGCATGCGGTGGAGATAGCTTCCGCCCAAAAATTGTATGGAGATTTAAATTCCGCCAACATAGTCCTTGCCATATCAATAAGAGTCCGGTTCTTCCTCTCAGCTACACCATTTTGTTGAGGGGTATATGCAGCGGAATATTGATGTTTTATTCCCTCATCACTAAGAAATCCATTCAATGTGTAGTTCTTGAACTCGGTACCATTGTCACTTCTGATTGTCAATACTAGGATATTGTGTTGACGTTGAGCCATGTTGATGAAGTCAATGAAGTTCTCTTATGTCTCACTTTTCAGCTTGAAAAAATATACCCAAGTGTATCTTGAGTAGTCATCAAGAATCACCAAGCAATATTTCTTCCCACCAAGACTTGCATGAGAAGGAGGACCAAATAGATCCACATGAAGGAGCTCCAAGATCCTCTTGGACTTGATGTAGTTCTTTGGCTTGTGGGGAGAATCATGCATCTTTCCTTCAACACATGCCTTGCAAACACGATCTTTGGCAAAGCAAACATTTTCTTTTAGTCCAACAATATGATCATCCTTGTGGAGGCTTTGCAAAGTTCTCATGTTGACATGGGCTAGACGGCGATGCCATAGCCAACCCACATTGGCCTTTCCGAATAAGCACATCGGACTTGTAGTGGTTTTCCCCGAGAAGTCCACCACATATAAGTCATTCTTGACGTACCCAACGAAAGCAACCTTTAGAGACTTGCTCCACATGAGGATCACAATATCATTATCAATAAAGACGGCAAATCCCATCTTTCCAAGCGCACGGACAGAAAGTAAATTATAACCAAGGGTTTCGAGAAGCATGACATCCACGAGAGTGATATCATGTGTAACCACAACGTTACCGAAACCCATTACCTTAGACTTTGACTTGTCGGGATACGTCACAGATATTTGATCAACATTTGGTCTCAACTCCTTGACACTAGATGCGCTTCCGGTCATATTACTTGTGCATCCACTATCAAGCACCCATTTTGACCCTCCGGAAGCAATAGGTCTACAAAAGATCAAGCTAGTTTTTAGGTACCCATTTTTCAATGGGTCCTCTTTTGTTAGCAATAAGGGTATTGGGAACCCAAATAGACCATGCAATATAACCATTAAATGGGCCAACATATTGTGCATACACATCACCATAATAATCATGCATTAAAACATAGTGAGAGTTAGCACTACCCACAAAATCATCATGTGACATAGTTTTGCCACTTGTGGTCTTACTTCCCACAGTGACCTTGTTATTTTCTTGAGCGGGCATGGCCTTCTTCTTCTTGTTGTTCTTTTCCTTCTTGGCTTTAGAGATAAAGCTAATGCCCCTTTTTCACCATTTGACCTTTGCTTGCTTAAGAGATCATCAACAGACTTGTTTCCTTTTGGAAAGGAGGTCTTAGCTAGCTCCCCCTTCAACCTAGCATGTTCTTCAAGTGTATTTGTACAGCTAGAAGGAATGAACGTAGTAGGTGAGGGAGTATTGATCAATTGAGTTTGAAGCTTTTCACGAGACTTTGTGAGCGACAAGAGTTCACTTTACAAGGCCTTGTGAGCCTTGTCAAGTGTACTAAAGTCCTCGACAAGTTTTTCATGAACAACATCAAACTCAATCTTGTCCTTTTTAGCCTTTTTATATTTAGCAATAGCAGGATCACGTTCCTTGATGAGTTTATTAATAATGAGATCATTTGCATCATCAAGACCCTCTAGTTTAGTTTCAAGTGATATTCTAATTTCTTGTTCTTCTTCTAGAGCATTATTTAGAGCTTCCACCTTAATCATGTGCTCCCTTCCTAGTTGACATCTCTCATCTAGAAGTTCTTATGTGTGTGCAAGTTGATTTAAGAGGTCCACAACATGTTTATTGTGTTCCCATTGCAAGTTGTTCATGAACACATCAAAAGAAACTAATTCTTTTTTGACCTCAAGAGATAACTCATCATCAAAATCATCATTGATTGAGGTGGAGTGTGATGATGATAATACCTCCGTTCCTCTTGCCATAAGGCAAGTGACGTTCTTGTTGGGGATATTCTCATTTGGAGAATCGAAGAGTGAGAATGACGGGGTAGATGTAGTGGCAAGAGCCGCCACACCACTTGATGTATCCTCTTCATCATCATCATCATCATCATCATTGGAGGAGTACTCTTCATGTGTGATCAAGACAATTTCTCCCGGCTTCGTGTTGGTTGAGTTCCTTTTGATGAAGGGTTTCTTGTAGGGAGCTTTGGAGGTCTTCTTCAACACAAGTTTACCCCATGATCTTCTCTTTTCTCATAGGGACAAGCTGCAACAAAGTGATAGCGGTCACCACAATTGAAACAAGTTCTCAACTTGGACCCATTATCTCTTCTCCCATTGGGGTTGCTTCTTCGTTGCATTTCCATCTTGGCCTTGGCGGGATCTTTCCAAAAGTTTCTTGCATAGAAGGCCATGTATTCACCATGAGCAACCTTGACATCTTCAGGGTGGCTCATTGAAAGTCCCTCATCACTTCCTTCATCTTCATCATACTCCACAACCTTGGCCTTCAAGGCAAGATTGACACCGCTACTCATTCCAATGGCACGAACACGGGCGTCTTTGGCATTCTTGGCAGCAACCTTGAAGGTGGCCATCTCTTGCATCACTTCATTGGAGGTCATGAGATGGTAGTTGTGTCTTACTGGAGACTCTTCAAGTCAGTAGGCTCGAAAGGCATGAGTGCACTCACATACTTCCTCTTGATCCAAGCATCATCAATGTGAGAGGCGCTAACATTCATGAAGGCGGTGGCTATGGATTTGAGTCTTCGATACATGTCTTCATGATCCTCACCATCCTTCATGAAGAAACCTTCGGCCTCATTGCTTAGGCATCATATCTATTTCTTCTCATACTCTCATTGCCAACAAACAAGTCAATGAGAGCCTCCCAAGCTTCCTTGGCGGTGTTGTAGTGCTCAATGTGGGGAAAATCCTTTGGCCCCACTCCAAGTTGGATCATGTGCAAGGAAGTCGCATTGAGTTGGCTATTGACCACTTCTCTTCTAGTCAAGGTTGTTGGATCCTCAATTTTGAGTCCTTCTTTAATAATATTCCACAAATAAATGCAAGAGCTGCGCACATGAGATTTCATTAAAACTTGCCATTGAGCAAAAGTATGTGCAGCTAACTTAGGTGGGTCACCTTTATTATTTATATGTGGGTGAGGGATATGAGGGTAGGGAGAGTACCATCCGGGAACCGCATGGTGCTCTTCCTTCCCATCACCCTTTTTGGTGGTGGAGTTAGTGGAATTATGTTCATCCCCCGCCACTTCCTCCAAAGACTTAGCCGGAGCATTAGCCCTTGGGTTATGTGGTGTTTCCTCTTGAGAGGTAGGAGGTGAGGTTTTCTTATCCCTAACAAGTTTCTCAACGAGTTGACGCAACTGTTGGATTTCGTTGCCCAAGGTAGAGCTCAAGCTTGTTTCCAACTTCTTGAGATCTACCATGGTCACCGAATGGCTAGCCTCACTTTCTCCCTCCTCTGTGTTTCCCATAATCTCTTAGGAGGTTAAGATCGAATAAAGAGCTGAGGCTCTGATACCAATTGAAAGGATCATATGGGTACCTAGAGGGGGTGAATAGGTGCTACTTCAAATTTTACTATTTTTCAATTTAGGGTTTGACATGAAAGGTAAATTCTCTAGATTATGCAACTATGGTGAATTCACCTATATGTCAAACACGCACAAACTAAGCAATAAATAGATAAGTAAAGTGCGGTAAAGGATAGAAGTAACCAAATTGGAGCACATGGAGACACAAGGATTTGTTTCCCCAACGGGTTTGATTCACCTCTTCCACTATATGGCAACCTTCGAGGTGGAAGCCGGCACCTTTACAACGAGTTCGGGGCACACATCCACAACTTAATTGGAGGCTCCCAAGTACAAGATAGCTGTTAAACAACCAAAGACAAGCTAGTAAGAACCAAATCACAAGCTAGGGTTTCCAATGAAACACTAGAGCAAGGGGCCCTCAAGTGAATGAGGGGGAAATGAAGATCTCTCTTGGAAGATGTAGATCAAGGCCTCCTCCTTCGATTTCCAAAGATCAATGCCTTTGGATGGTTGAGTGAGGAGATCTTGTGGATTTGGTGGCTCAAATGGTGCTAGAGTTCTTGAGGTGGACGAGCAGCTTCCAAGGTAGAAGAAGGGGCTTTATATAGGCCCCCCTGTAAATGGAGCCATTGGGAGCCACTTACCCCAAACAGTCCGGCCAACACTAGCCGGACACTCCGGCCTAGCCGGACACTCCGGCCTGGCCAAGTTTCCGGCCAATATCCGGTATGTGTCTGGGGAGTGTCCGAAAAGCTATTCTGAGTGTCCAGAGAAGTTGCCCACTTCCCATGGGCAGACAGTCCGGGTGAATCCCACCGGACAGTCCGGCTTGGCCGGACACTCCGTCCTGGATCAACCGGACAGTCCGGCTGAGGCTTGTCCCCTGCACAGACCAGATCCTGGGCAGCTCTTTTTCCTTTATTGCAACATACATAGGGGCAGCTAGAATCTCCTGAAACATTTAACAGATGGTTAAACTTATCCAAGTGTTGTCGCCAAACATCAAAATAATAGTAAGGGCATAAATGCCCTTTCACATGATTCAGAGCAATCCTATACATGTATTCACAACAATCCCATACAGGTATTCATAGCAACACTAAATTCTTGGCATCATTTCTAACTGAATAGGGGGTTTCTATTTGAATGAAAGTGTTAGTAAGGACAGTAACCATAAACATGAGATAAAACAAGTATTCATAGCACTATAGCAAAGATAGAAAGATGGACATAAAAATCTGACTTCCTAGATCCATGTGGGACTAGTAAAGTGGATGTGAACCATATGAGCCTGCATGGATTATAATTCAAAACAAAAGAA
This sequence comes from Avena insularis, assembly GCA_023614405.1. Lineage (NCBI taxonomy): Eukaryota > Viridiplantae > Streptophyta > Magnoliopsida > Poales > Poaceae > Avena > Avena insularis. The sequence continues at coordinate 253,651,416 of CM042690.1, read as the reverse complement.
TGTAAAGGCAATGAGATTAACAAGATGCAGCATGCTGACCTAGCTTTGAGTATGATCATCCCCAACAAAAAACAAAAACACGACAAGGCCAGACCAAGACTATATCTCCCAGTACCATCAAGTATAACACACAGAGTGCACATGCAACTCAATTTATCTGAAATCCATCTCAATTTACCAAGTATAACACACATGTGGGAAGGATCACTTCACATAGATACATGTGGCACATATAGCACAGATAGCAAGGGGAAGAATTGGCACAGAGAGAGTCACAAATTGGGGGCAGAGAGATTCATGTACCTATGCGGTGGGGAGGTGGTTGTAGACGAGGGTGGCGGTGGTGCTCCTACTGCGGGCGGTGCAGGCCTCCTCCTCCTAGGTCGCAGGCTAGGCAGGGTGGGCCTCCTCCTCCATGGGCTCCTGTGCGGCGGTGTCGGGCCTCCTCCTCCATGGGCTCCGGCGTGGCGGTGGCGGGCCTCCTCCTAGGTCGCAGGCGGGGCGGGGCTCTCCTCCACGACAGCTCTCCTCCTCCTCCATGGGCTCTCCTCCATGGCGGCTCTGGTGGCGAGGGAGAGGGCGAGGCTATGGTTTGCGCGTGGGCAAGATAAGGGGAAGAAATGGAGAAGGGGGATTAGCAGGGGAGGCCAAGCCCGTTATTTGGCTAAGTGTGAAAATTCTATGGCGCATTCCCACAATATGCACCACTGAATTTCCAACTTCTATGGCGCATTACTACTATATGCGGCGTCGTAGTTAGACAAGAAACTATACATGTCCTAGTGGTCTTGCTTGCCAGCTATAAACCTAGGGCATCCAGGTTCAAATCCTGGCTATCTCAGACTTTTTTCCTTTTTAAAAAATATTTTTAATTACATATGTTTAAAAGCAAGAACATATACACACATGCATATTTATTCAAAAAGCAAGAACATATACATGCATACTTATTCAAAAAAAACCTCCCTGAATCATATACATATATGTGTGCTTGTCACACACAAATGTGAATTTGTGTACCCACACGAATATCACGTTAAATGTATTAGTCTCTAACTAATATAAAATTGCGAGCACACATATGAATTATTACACAAAAAAGTCACACAGTTGCTAGCGTCTCTTCACAATATTCTTGCCCTTTTTCGTCGCGGTTGAATACTTTAGCCCGTGCACTTTGAGATTTCTTCTTCTGAATGGACAACCTTTAGTAGGTAGTGTGGTCTTATTTCTTACTGTAGTAGTAGTAGGCATGTTGAAGTACTTGTCAAATTCCTGTTCGGTCTTTGGATCACTGTTCTTGTTGAAGTCTTGCTCATTGGCGGCTCCTTCCATTCTGATGATGCTCCTCTTGCCACTCCTTACTACAACACGGTTGGGCTTTGATGGGTCAGTAATAAAAAAACATTGATCAACTTGGCTAGCGAGTACCCAACGCTCATTTTTTGCAAAGGTGTTCTTTGCCGATTTGGCATATGGTATAACCATTGTGGTGAAATACCAGCCTTCTTTTTCCACGTTCTTGGCCCATCTAACATGGAACATCGGTACGATCTTTCCATAGTAGTCGAGATCCCATATCTCCTCGATCCTTCCGTAGAATCTTTCCATGACACTAGTCTCGTCATCGGCGAATGATAGCATAGTTACTCCTGAGTTTTGATATTCGCTATTCCTATCCTTTTCCTTGGTGTAGAATCTGTAACCGTTTATGTCGTATGATTGATAGGTCCTTAGGTTGTGCCCTAGGCCCTACGACAAGGAGAATATGAGTGTTTGATCTTCCATAGAAGGCATTTGTGGGGGATTGTCCAGTAGCCTTTTCTTGAACTAACCCGTGAAGCTGGAGTTCTTCTCTCTGGTTACATCTCCTTTCTTCCTCAGCCAGCCCTAGTCAACATACTCCTGCTCGATTCAACTTCTACGTTCTTCCACCCAAGGGCCGACCAATTCAATGTTCTATAGCGTGACTCGATGTGCCCTATCAAATTCAGTGTTTCGACCATCAATGCCGACATGTAGTGAGCAGTAGCCCTCGTGGTGACCATATCTAGCGAGCCTGCCGAGGTGCTTCTTGGTGGGTATTCCAACATCCTCGTTCTTGGTGGTTAGATAATTCTAGTAGAAGGAGATGCACTCGTAGATCAGAAAGCCCTTGGCTATGCTTCCATATGGACGGGACCTGTTGCGAATGAATCCTTTGATGACATCGTTTAGCCTTTCAAATGGCATCATGTTGTGCAGGAATGTTGGCCCAAAGCTGGATGATGTCATCCACAACATGTACAAGCATATGCACCATGATGTCAAAGAATGCGGGCGAGAAGTAAATCTCGAGCTCGCATAGTATCACCACGATCTCTTCCTATAGCCTGTCGAGATGCTACACACCAATCGACTTCCTAGATATGACGTCGAGAAAGTTGTAGAGGCCAAATAGCGTCTCACGGACATGCTCGTCCATTATCTCGCGAATCGAATAGGGAGTATCCGCGTCATCAGCACGTGACAGTCATGAGACTTCATACCGCTGAACCTCTTCTTCGCCACGTCTAGATATCTGCTTATCTTCCCCGAGTAACCGTGAGGAACTTTCACTCCTAGGAGGCAACTGAAAAACTACTCGAGCTCCTCCTGACTCAGTGAAGCAGGCAACGCGAAGCACCACCACATTCTTCTTAACTCTTTTGCAACGACCTTGAGTCCCTTCCGTCTGATCATCATCATAATCATCATCATCACTATTAGTGTACTGAAGATCTTTCTTGATGCCAAGAAATTTAAGGTTCTTTCTTGCTTTCGGCCCATCCTTGGTCCTCTCTGGCATGTTTAGTAGAGTGCCAAGCAAACTCTTGGTAACGTTCTTCTTGATGTGCATTACATCGAGGCTATGGGGCAGGTGGAGGACCTTCTAGTACGGAAGGTCCCAGAAAATAGACCTTGCTTTCCATACAACCAGCAGCGCCTTTGTCTCGAGTCACTTTTTTCCCAGCGCAGGGCAATCTACCCAATTATTGAAAAGATCCTCGATTACTTTGCAACTTCTCGGATGGGGGGCTCTTTCGAGCTCGTCTTTACCATTGAACATGTCACCGCATTTTCTCCACGGGTGATCCATACGGAGCAACTTTCGAGTACCTTGGAACACGGTTTTCAAAGACCCGGGATCCCTTGGTAGCTGGAGATGTGGTGTCTCGTCCATGCACTTGACACATGCATTGTGTCCATGGTTCACCTGGGCTTACATATGCGTAACCAGGATAGTCCTGCACCATCATGAGCAATGCGGCTCTCAAAAGGAAATATTCTTTAGTGTAGGCATCCCACGTACGGGCTAGCGTCTCGTACAACATGGCTAACTCCTCTCTCAATAGCCCGACATACAGATGCATATCGATACCTGGTTGTTTCAGTCCCTAAATAAGAGATGCGCATGTGTACGTACCTTTGCTTCGTGCACAGCCACGGGGGGAGGTTGTACAGCCATACAAACACGGGCCAGGTGCTATGCGTGCTACTCTGGTTGCCAAACAGATTGAGTCCATCGGTGCTCATACCTAGCCTGACGTTCCTTGCATCGCCCCCGAACTCTTCAAAGTCGATGTCCAATGCATTCCACTGCCTAGCGTCTGAAGGGTGTGTCAGGATCTTGCCCTTCTCCGGATCATCTCCAGGTTTCTCCCTTTCTACGTGCCATTGCATGAGCTTTACTTCCTTAGGATCTACGAAATATTGCTCGAGACGGGGGTAGATAGGAAAGTACCATACCACTTTTTGAGGAACTTTCTTGTTCCCTCTCTTGTACCGTCCTTGGCCGCACACTAGACATGTGGTTCTCTCCACGTACTCGTTCCGATAAAGTGCACAATCATTGATGCAAGCATGGTATTTAATGTGTGGTAGGTCAAGAGGGCACACGATTTTCTTGGCCTCCTCGATACTTGTTGGCAATGTGTTCCCCTTAGGAAGTCAGTCGTGCTAGTATTCCTTGTTCGCGTTGAAGCTCACATCGATCCATTTGTGTTCGGCCTTCATCTCTAGAGCCTTGAGCGTTACACTAAATCGTGTATCCTCGGGGCGACACCTAGGATACAATGGAGTCATCCCATCTATATCCATTTGTGCCAGCTTGGCTTTCTCTGGCTGCAGCTTTGGCGTTGCTTGTCTCCTTCAGGAGCAGTTCTTGAACATGAGGGTCCTGCAAGGACGAAGTTAGCAGCATCTGTGTGTTCTTGTCTTCTTCTTCTTCATGATGATCATGCCCGTCGGTATCTCCTTCTTCATGATGATCATGTCTGCTGGCATCTCCTTCTTCATGATAATCATGCCCGCCGGCATCTCCTTCTTCATGGTGATCATGCCCGTCGACATCTCCTTCGTCATGATGATCATGCCCAGGAGACTCTTCGTCTTCTCGCCCTCCCATGTCTTCGTGACCACCATGTCCTGTCGGCACCTCATTGAGGTCACGCATAAAACTGGGCCTGAGCAAGTGACCCTCCAATTGTCCAGAATCAGGGTCGATCCAGCGCTAGAGTTTGCATGTTTGACATGGACATCTTATCATGGTCTTGTTGTTCAGAATCATGTCCTCCTTCGCGCCTTTCTTCTACCTAGCAACTCGACCTTCGCTCATCATGACGACCATGGTTTCCTGAGCGGTCACAATGGAGAGTAGGTTAGAACCACACCATATGCACACACACATGCATGGTAGCCGGAAAAAAATTGGCATGGACTTTCCTAAAAGTAGGGCATATGGGTAGTGCAAAAATTTGTCGAAATGGAAATGAATCAACATTTCAGCAAACATCAATGCACCACACTGGGACAACAACAAACAAACAACAAAAAACTTCCTCCCAATGCAAATATTCATGCACCACACAAGCTTCATGTATAAACATCGTCTCGCCATGCATCGCACACATCTCCCGCGCGACAAGCTTCACCTACAAAATATGCATATTCATGGCCAAGTACTCACATAGTAGATTCAATAATAGAGAGACGAGACCGCAATGAGAGAGTGTGGACAAATAGATCTACAAGTTGGTGGAGAGGAAATTAGTGAACAAATAGAGATGTGGGAGAGAAAAGTAAGTGTGTTTTTGATCTACAAGTTGGAGGGAGGCTTCCCCTTACAAATCTATGAACTAAAGTAGGTTTAGTTACAAGAAAATGGACAAACTATGGGCAAAATGGGGTGGGAGGGAGGAGAAAGACGAGCTGAGTGTGGAGAATGGAAGAAGAGATGTGAAATGGGTGGTGGTGGATAGAGAGGGGTGAGTTGCCACCTTTTTGCACAAGGATCTATACACCTTATTTTGTGGCGCATATTGCAGTTATGCGCCATAGAAGTTCAAATTTATGTGGAGCATATTGCTATATGCACCACATAATAAGGTTGTGCACTTTCAGTGGTGGGACCCGCGTCAACTTTTTGTGGCGCATATGAGGATATGCGTGTAACACCCCATCCACTCCTGGGCCCGGGGGGTGTCACTCCTGGTAGCTTAATAGGATATCTAGAATGACCCCACAGACCAACACTAGTCTTTTCTGCGCACTTTGTCCTCACTCGTGCGCACCCGGTTACCCACTTCCCGGTCGGTCACCCATCCTAGAATTGCTCTAGGCCAAGCACGCTTAACCTTAGAGTTCTTTTCGAATGAGCTTCCGGAAAAGAAGTTGCAACTTATTGGTATGAGTATTCTATCAATCCTATTAAGCCATGTGCCTGGTCTCACATACACCCACCCTTTAGAAGATTGATGCCCTCATCGATCAAGCACACCCCAGGAACGTTCCCTCTTGGCACGCGTATGTGCGTCTAGTGACGGCACATGTGCCATGTCGTGTCCACTCCGTGCCACACGCGCCATGCTCCACATGTCCCGCCACTAACCCGCACACACCCATTTAACCGCGAGGTCAGCTCTGATACCACTTGTAACACCCCGTCCACTCCTGGGCCCAAGAGATGTCACTCCTGGCAGCTTAATAGGATATCTAGACTAAACCCACAGACCAACACTAGTCTTTTCTGCGCACTTTGTCCTCACTCGTGCGCACCCGGTTACCCACTTCCCGGTCGGTCACCCATCCTAGAATTGCTCTAGGCCAAGCACGCTTAACCTTAGAGTTCTTTTTGAATGAGCTTCCGGAAAAGAAGTTGCAACTTGTTGGTATGAGTATTCTATCAATCCTATTAAGTCATGTGCCTGGTCTCACAATGCGCCACAGAAACCAAACATTTCTGTGGCGCATATCGCCATATGCACCATAGAAAGTGGGTCAAAAGATTCTTTGGTGGGGCCCGCATCCACTTTATGTGGCCCATATAGACATATGCGCCATATAACTTATTATTTCAGTGGCGCATATGCCCATATGCGCCACAGAATTTTTGTCGCCCAACCCTAGTGATGGGTCCCACATAATTTCTAAGGCGCATGTTTTCTGAAATGCTCCATAGAATTGTGCAAGTTTCTGTGGCACATTCTCTAGCATGCGCCACTGACATTTTTCTGTGGCGGATGGTTCTGTATATGTGCCATAGAATAGCTCGTCTATCTATAGCTATTTTCCTAGTAGTGTATTCATGAGAGTCTTTAACTAGTGTAGGCTAGTAGAAACCTGACTGTAAGACCTTAGCTACAGTACGATTACCAGCATGATGCCCGTCGTAAGGACTATCGTGACAAGCCTTAAGGATGGCCTTTGCCTCATGCTCATGTACACATTTCCGGATTATCCCGTCTATGTCGTGCCTGTATAAGTAAGGGTCATCCCAAAAGTAATGTTTTAAATCATTGAAGAATTTCTTTCTTTCATTGTAATCCATTCCCTTTGGTAAAAACTTGCCTACAAGGAAATTAGCATAATCTGCAAACAAAGGATCGCGAGGTTCTATAACTGCAAGGTATTCTCGTGGAAAAGATTCATTAATAGGAATAGGATCCTATATGATTCCTTCCATCCATGACAGATGGTCGGCCACAGGGTTATCCTTTCCCCTCATATCTACTATCTGCAGGTCATATTCTTGTAGTAGCAAGACCCATTTAATTAGACAAGGCTTAGCATCTTTCTTAGCAAGAAGGTGTCTCAAAGCTTGATGGTTAGTATGAACTATTACTTTTGAGTTGATAATATAGTGTCTAAATTTATCACAAGCAAAAAACAATAGCTTTATTTCTCGGTTGTTACATAGTTCCTTTGATCCTCATTAAAAACTCAACTAGCATATTGAATGACGTTCAGATTCGGTCCATCTCTTTGTCCTAAAACAGCCCCAACAGCATAGTCACTACCATAATTTCAAATGGTTCATCGCAATTGGGTGGTTGAATGACCGATGCAGAAATTAGTGCATTTTTTAACTGTTCGAAGGAATCATAGCAATCTCTATCAAAAGTAAAAGGGGTAGATTTATCTAAGAGAAGAGTTAAAGGGGTAGCTATTCTAGCGAAATCTTTAATGAAGTGTCTATGAAAACCAGCATGTCCAAGGAAGTTCTGTAACATCCCAAAAAATTTCATCTGAAAACCATCATCATTGCACTAATATCATCATGACATGTATTACTTTGCATCTAGTTTGTCCTCCAAAAATTTGGTGAAATTTTGAGGCAATTTGGAGCCCTTTTGCTAAATCCAAAACCTAGAAAAATAAAATCTAAAAGGAAAAAGGAAAAGGAGGGAAAAAATTATAAACAGCAGCAGTACTCTAGCCTTTTCGGCCCAACCAGCCCAACAAGCCCACCCGGGCCACTCTCCCCCTCTCTTTCTTTTCTCACACCCCCTCTGCCCACCCCCTCCCACTTACCTCCTGGCCCCAAGTCCACGTCACCGCCACCTCATCTTCTTCCACGCGAACGAGCTGCACCTCTCCCATCCCTCTGCCATTTCGAACCGGCTCAAATTCGAGCGTTTCCCGTATTAATTCCCCGCGGCGATCACCCCTTCTTAATCCCCTCTCATTCCCCTTCTATTTCCCCCCAGCCACTACCCCAGGAGAGCCCCCAGGCTCCCCAATTACTAGCTCGAACCGCCGCCGTCCGAAGCAACTCCGGTGATGATTCCGATGAGCTCCGGCCACCTTGCGCCCTCCTCGCTGCCCTATCTAATTTGCCGTGTCCTGGCGCATCTTCTAACCCCGGCCGCGTGCCTTCTCTTGCCCCAGATCGACCACACGGTCTTCTCCGGCGAACTCCCTCTGCCGCCGTCCGTCGAGCTTTCCGGTAAGGTTAGGGTTTCCGCCGCCCCTTTTTAGTCCCTGCTCGACCGTGCCGACCCGGGCGCCCCTCACTGACCCCTTTTCTTGCTTGTTCGAGCCCCAGATCATCGTCACCGATGCAAAGACTCGAGCTCCGCCATCGACGCAACTCTGGCGAGGGATCGAGATCGAGGAAGAGCACCCCCTCACTCCACCGTGACCTCCATCGAGACCGCCACGACCGCCTCGACCTCTGGTAAGTGTCCATGGACCCCCTGCCCCTGTAGAACCCCCGGAACACCGCCACCCGACGCGTCGCCGCCGCGCGCGGTAGGTCAGCGCCGCCTGTTCCCGGCCAGGCCCTAGGACCGTTAGATCTATCGCTAGTGGCTCAGATTAGACCTCTAATCGAAAGGGTACGGGCTGATCAGATCCGTCCGTTTGTCACTTAAAATCTAACAGTCTGGAGCAGTCGATATGACCGAACCGGTACAGACCAATAGGGTTGCGCTACGTCGGCTAGGTTATCTGTTTAAAAGAAAAATAGACAGATTATGTATTAAACTTAGAAATTCAATAACTTTTGTTCCACAACTCAGAAAAATGCAAATTTGGTGTCTATGGATTCAGAAAAATAAGGCCTTTATTATAGAGGCCTTGTTTCACACTTTTGCTTCTGAAAATTGGAATTATAGGCAGAACCTTTCTAGGAGTATTTTGCTCATAAAAAATATTCCATAAATTTTTTTTAGGTTTTCTTATGCCTTTAGATAGAGTATTTTAACCTCTGTACTGTAGACTCTATAAGTTTTGGAGTTGTGATCATATCATTGCATTTTGCATGCATTTATATTTTTGTGATGCTATATTGATTGAATTATTGTCATTGTATTGTTCTTTGTGTAGATTGTGTGGATTGTGAAGTTTGTTGTTGTGAGGATTGTACCTATTCCCCTAGCTACCAAGGTAAGTGATATTTCATCTCATGTCCTATTATTTTCACTATTGCACTAGTGTTATTTTGGTAGATCTTAGTATGGTAGGATTATATTATTTGTTACTATACTATGCTATGCTATCCTATAGATTATATCTTGGTAGTATTTCCTAGTTGAAAGACTTCGTATGCTAGAGTGCTTAGCCATGCTATTAGAATTCGTGGGTGAAAAATTCATATCAAGATAGTATGGAAGGATGTTATTTTATTTGACTAAGAAAACAACCAATGTTAATAAAACACCTGGGTGGAATGGGACTTGCTTGGATTATGTTGAGTGGTTACTCAGGGGCCATGTCTATGGTCAGCTAGTGTATCGCCCTTGTGGACGGCCACCCAGGAACAAAGAGATTGGAGACGTTCTTGTCATGAAGCTTCCAGTGCAGCCACATCGCATATGGGCTCTGCCTTGACCAACTAAGTTGCAAGAACTCAGCCAGACAGACAGAAGGTGGTAGTTACGATAGGATGGAATGCGTCCGTGGTGGTCTTAGGGATTGCTTCTGAAAAGTCTCGTCTCGATGCATGTCGAGTCTTGTGGGGAAAGTGCACCACCTCTCGAGAGGGTAAAACTAAGTACTTAGCCGTGTCCCTAGTTATGGACAATTTCTGAGCCTCAAGACAGTGATGCAGTTCAATAATCTCCTCATCCAAATTTCTCTAAGTTAAAACTTGTGGGTGAACAAGGGTAGAGGTTTAGTGATGTCTATCATTGGTACCTTACTGATGGAAAGAGAAAACTTACTCTTCAAAAACTATGAGATAAAACTTGCTTTTAGCAAAGTCAGGCAAAACCACACTTAGCCATATATTCATGTAGTTGTTGGATTATACTAAGTATCTATGGTATCACTTGCCAATACAATTCCAAATGTATTGACCCTTTGTGGCTGTAACTTATTATGTTGCAGGATACTCTGATGATGAGTAGGGTTGCGGGTCTACACTCGACATGTTTGCCTGTGGCGCATGAAGACAAAAGACTCTATTATTATACTATGTAATGTGAATCTTGAGTATCATTAGCCTTGGGCTAAGTGAGTTGTAAGAACCATTATATTCCTGGATATGCGATGTAATAATGACCTTTGTTTCTGTGTACTTCATCTTAAACTATGGGTGCTAGCAATTCGATCCAGGGACTAGCACTGCAATCACAGGGATCTTACCTTATTATGGTGAGATCTTACAGATGGTATCAGAGCACTGTGTTGCCTGTAGGTTCATGACCGTAGGTTGGATTAGACTAAGGAAAACCCTTAGGAGAAATAACTTTATATTCAAACTTTACACTTGTCTTTTCATCTCGTAAAACTTTCCCTGATCATCCTTTCTCATCTATTTTTGTAGATGTCCACCATCAATGAATCTATCAAGAAGGGACCACTGATGACTATGACCCTTGAGTGTGAGACAGAATTTCCCAAGGCACTCAAGAACCTCATGATTGGCTTGGGAATGGATGGTGAAGCCGTGTACAAGGGATTTCCTATGATAGACGAGGGACAAGAGTATTGGTGGGTGCAACTCCATTTGCATAAGAACAAGGAAGATGATCCCAAGAGTACGGGATTCTGCATGTTCACCAACTCTGAAATGCACACGTCATTCTTTGACTCTGCAAGGAATGCTGCATGGAAAGCCATTGAGGAACTTGGGGAACGACTCAAGTATAGAATGCTCAATACTCAGGAGGATCTCAAGGAGGAGAAACGTCTTGTCCAAGATTCAAAGGCCACTGTAAAACGACTAAGTAAGGATATCATAGGCTTGGCTTTGGAGCTATGCGACCAAGACAAGCAGATTGCTGCCAAGGATGCCCAGATTGCTACCTTGGTTAAGAAGGAGTGAGATACTAGTTGGACCACCACCCTTGGCGTTTTATCACGTTAGTATTTTGATCATGCCGACCTATGTGGTATGGCAAAAATAAGTTATGTCTGGAACCTTGACTGCTTTGAGTTGAATAATGTATTGCTACTTGGTATGAGGAATGTTTTGTTGGTTGATTTTACTTTATCTTTGCATATTTTGTGACTTGTGTTTTCTTTCTCTAGATTTGTGTTATTACTAATTTTCTCCATGCTATGCAAAAGATGCCGAATTTTGTCTACAGCACGGCCGAGGATTTCAAGGGAACTCGCTTTGGGACTCGTATGTTGGAGCTCGTCCATGTGCTCGCTCTTCCAATCCCTACCATTCAGGGACTTCGGTTGAGGAAGTTTCAGAGGAAGGACTTATGGGGATTCTGAGTTACCCAGCCAGGACGTGAGACAGAGCCCCAAACTGGGGAGATTGCCTTCAAGATACTCCATGATGACATGGAGAGGGGCCTCGACGTCGCTATGCAGGAGCTGTTGGGACGCCTATGTGGACGTCACTCTTCTGAGATCAGGAGCCACTACTTCCACTTCTTTGGGAGGCGCGACGAGGACGGAGAGCCTATTGTGTTAGACGAGGCCACTAAGGAGTCTATCAAGCCCGTGCGTCACCACCTCCAGGACTTAGAGAGCCTTATCAGACACATTGATACTGATAGGACTAATGTGATGCTTAGCAACGATGAACTACGAGTCCAACTTAAGGAGAAGGACAAGGCCTTCCAGGAATAGGAGAAGCAAATCAAGGAAATGGAGAAGAAGTTTGAAGACCAGGAGAAGAAATTCAAGAGCCAAGAGAAGAGGGTTCCGGAGAAGAACAAGAAGATCAGAGACTTGGAGACCAAGTTAGAGCTTGAGGACATTGAGCTGGAAGCGGATCACGAGGTGATAGAGAGGCTACGCACACAGAAGAGAGAATTCCAGGCAAAGATCGATGCTTTGTCTACAAGCTTGGAGGAATACAAGGCAGGATTCACTGCAGCAGGACTTGCACTAGTGGAGGAGGAAGTTGACATGGAGGAGTATTGATACTTATCCATCTATCTATCATTTTATTATCGAGTTGCATAGATCATACCGACTTGTGGGTGACTATGCTAGTATGTTTATTTTCGCAAACTCTGTTATTGTCATGATGTTGAACCTGCATGCGCTTGCTTGTTTGATTGTTGTTATTTTATTTTGGTTATCTATCATTACTTACCCTTATTAAACCCACATATACCTCCCCGACGCAACAACGAGGATAACAATGACAATGGCAATGGAATGCAGCAAATGATGGCTGCACAAACACAATTGATGCAAATGATGACTCAATTCATGGCAAACCAGAATCAGAACAACAATAATAACAATAACAACCAGAACAATCCACCATCTCTGGATATGCTTACAAGATTTCTAAGGCTGAGACCTGCTAAGTTCTCTGGTACTACTGACCCCATGGTAGCAAATTATTGGCTACGCTCTGTGAATAAGGACCTAGTCATAGTTGGATGCACGGATGCAGAAAAGGTCAGATTCGCAGCACACTTATTGGAAGGTCATGCAGCTACTTGGTGGGACAATTTCCAAGTTACTCACCCTATTGAGGAAGTAACTTGGGCAATATTTGAGGATGGATTTCGTACCACTCACATCTCTTCTGGAATAATGGGGTTGAAGAAAAAGGAGTTTCACAACCTCAAGCAACGCCACCGCAGTATTTCTGAGTACATCGAAGAGTTCAACAATCTATCATGTTATGCACTAGATGATGTTGACATTGACGCAAAGAGAAAGGAGAAGTTCCTTGATGGGTTGAACGATGAAATATCTATGCAACTATCTATTGCTTATGTTCCAACCTATCAATCTTTGTGTGATAAAGCTACCATCCTAGAAAACAAGATGAAGCAAGTGGAAGGTAGAAAGAGGAAGCACCATTTTGATAAGTTTGGATCAGGATCACCTCACAAGCGTTCTCATGGTGAAGGAAGCGGGAGTTCAGGATTCCACAAGAATGGGAATCATAACAACCATCATAACAATCACCATGATGGAAACAATCATCATGGACATAACAAAGGTGGATTCAGGAATAACCACAATGGCCATGGGAATCAAAATAGTCAGAATCGTCACAATCAGCCAGCAAAAAAGACATCAGTTAGGTGGAATGTTTCAAGTGCAAGAAGACAGTGCACTATGCTAATGAATGCCCAGAGAAGAAGACTGATGGGGCTAAGCCAAACCCATTTCAAAAGGGTCATGTGAATCACATCAATGTGGAGGAAATTCAAGAAGGATCTGATGCCGTGATCGGTAAGTTCAAGATTAACTCCTTTCCTGCACTTATCCTTTTCGATATCGGCACATCACATTCATTCATTTCAAGAGCATTTGTAGTCAAAAACGAACTCTCCACTGAAACCATTGGATGTCCCATTAAGGTAAGCTCCCCGGGTGGAGAAATGATAGTAAATTCTAGGTGCCGACAGATAACCCTAGAAATTGGAAAGAACAAGTTTCTAGTTAATTTAATAATCCTAGAGTCCCAAGGATTAGATGTAATATTAGGGATGGACTGGTTGACCCATTATGAAGGAGTGATTGATTGTGCCAAACGAACTGTTATGCTCACCACCCCAGAAAAGAAAAGGATCAGGTTCAAGTCTAACTTTGAACCCAAGGGGAGCAAGGTTAATTCTCTTAAGGGGGTTAGCCTAGACAGTGTGCCAATAGTGAAGGAGTACCCAAATGTGTTCCCTGAAGAATTACCTGGCATGCCACCAGATAGGGATGTGGAGTTTCTGATAGACCTACTGCCAGGAACTGGACCTATAGCAAAGAGACCTTACAAAATGTCGGTGGACGAGTTAAAAGAACTCAAGAAACAGCTGGGAGAACAGTTGAAAAAGGGATTTATCCAACCAAGTTCTTCGTCTTGGGGAGCACCAGTTTTATTTGTTGAGAAGAAGGACCGAAGTCAAAGGCTATGCATAGATTATCGTTCACTTAATGAAGTGGCCATAAAGAATAAATATCCCCTACCTAGAATAAATGATCTCTTTGATCAGCTAGAGGGAGCATGTGTGTTCTCAAAAATTGATCTTCGATCAGGATACTTCCAACTAAAGATTAGAGAACATGATATACCAATGACTGCATTCACCACTAGATATGGGTTGTATGAATATACAGTGATGCCGTTTGGATTAACCAATGCACCAGCCTATTTCATGAACATGATGAATAAGGTATTCATGGAATTTCTTGACAAGTTTGTAGTGGTATTCATCGATGACATATTGGTATATTCCAAGAATAACAAAGAACATGAAGAACACCTACGCCTAATTCTAGAGAAACTCAGGGAACACAAACTATATGCCAAGTTCAGTAAATGTGAATTTTGGCTGAATGAAGTGGGTTTTCTTGGGCATATAGTATCTGGAAATGGTATAGCTGTTGACCCAGCAAAAGTGGCAGATGTGACAGAATGGGAACCTCCTAAATCGGTTAAAGAAATCCGTAGTTTCCTAGGCCTAGCAGGACAGTATCGGAGGTTCATTGAAAAAATTTCAAAGATAGCAAAGTCTATGGCTGATCTGCTAAAGAAAGAGAAGAAGTTTAACTGGACAGAAGCATGTGAAACCACCTTTCAGGAGTTGAAGAAGAGACTAGTGTCAGCACCAGTGTTATGTCTGCCAGATCTTGAGAAAGACTTTCAAGTCTATTGTGATGCATCTCACCAAGGACTAGGAGGTGTACTAATGCAGGAAGGTAGAGTCGTAGCTTATGCATCAAGGCAACTCAAAAATCACAAAGTGAACTATCCTACTCATGACCTAGAGTTGGCATCAGTTGTGCATGCCTTAAAAACATGGAGGCATTATCTTATGGGAAAGCATTGTGAAATGTTCACCGATCACAAGAGTCTAAAATACATTTTTACACAGAAAGAACTCAACATGAGACAAAGAAGATGGCTAGAACTTATCACGGACTACGACTTAAGTTTGCAATACCATCCTGGAAAGGCAAATGTCATAGCCGATGCATTAAGCCACAAGGTTTATGTAAAAGGCCTCCATAAAGGAGAATTGCCAGAGGAGTTATGTGCCCAATTTAGGGAGTTGAGACTAGAGATAGTGCCTGAAGGATACCTTGCATCCTTGGAAGTGCAACCCACACTGATGAACAGAATTCAAGAAGCTCAAAAGATGGACAAAGAAATAGAAGAAATCAAAAGTAGGATTAGTAAAGGCAAGGCAAAAGGATTTCATGTAGACGAACAAGGAACCTTATGGTACAAAAAACGAATCTGTATTCCGCAGGATCTTGAGCTTAAGAAGTTGATCTTACAAGAAGCTCACAACTCACCATATTCAATTCATCCTGGCAACACCAAGATGTATATGGATGTTAAGGAAAGATTCTGGTGGAATAATTTAAAGAAGGATATAGTAAAGCACATTGCCTTGTGCGACGTGTGTAGTCGTGTAAAGGCAGAACATTAGAAACCGGCGGGATTATTACAACCACTGCCAATACGTGATTGGAAATGGGATAAAATCGGTATGGATTTTATCACCGGACTGCCAAGGACTAAATCTGGATACAATTCTATATGGTTTATTGTTGATCGCTTGACAAAAGTGGCTCATTTTATACCGGTGAAGACCACTTACACAAGTGCCAAGCTAGACAAGATATACATGAATAGAATTGTATGTTTACATGGGGTGCCTAAGAGTATCGTGTCGGATAGAGGAACTCAAATCACTTTGCACTTTTGGCGACAACTTCACGAGTCATTGGGAACTCGACTAGAATTCAGCACTGCATTTCATCCACAGACTGATGGGCAGACAGAAAGTACCAATCAAATATTGGAAGATATGCTAAGAGCTTGTGCGTTAGATTATGGATCTAGTTGGGATGAAAGTCTACCGTACGCAGAGTTTTCCTACAATAAAAGCTATCAATCAAGCATAGAAATGGCTCCGTTTGAATTCCTTTATGGAAGGAAGTGTACTACACCGTTGCTGTGGAATGGAGTAGGATAAAGAAATTTGTTCGGGCCAGACCTAATCAAGGAGGCTGAAGAGAAAGTCAAGATGGTGAGGGATAGGCTAAAGGTAGTCCAATCTCGGCAAAAGAGCTATGCAGATCCAAAACGTAGAGAGGTCACCTATGAGGTTGGTGATAGAGCTTATCTCAGGGTATCACCACTTCGTGGTGTGAAGAGATTTGGAATCAAAGGAAAATTAGCACCACGCTATGTAGGACCCTTCAATATTTTGAGCCGCAAAGGAGAAGTGGCATATGAGATAGAATTACCAGAATCTCTGTCAGCAGTTCATAATGTATTTCATGTCAGTCAGCTGAAAAAGTGTCACCCAGAGATGCAAGAAACTTCGTTGAAAGACACTATACCGTTAGAAGAAGTTCGGCTTGAGAATGATCTCACTTATGAAGAGAAACCTATTAAGATTCTGGAGATAGCAGAAAGAATTACCCGTACCAAGACAATCAAATTCTGCAAAGTGCAGTGGAACCATCACACTGAATCAGAAGCAACATGGGAGCGAGAGGATGAACTTCGGAGAGATCACCCTCACCTATTTGCTAGCCAACCCGAATATCGAGGGCGAGATTCATTTTAAGGGGGTTAGATTTGTAACATCCCCAAAAAATTCAGCGCCGCCCGTTCCCGGCCAGGCCCTAGGAGCCGTTAGATCTATCGTCAGCGGCTCAGATTAGACCTCTAATCGAAAGGGTATGGGCTGATCAGATCCGTACGTTTGTCACTTAAAATCTAATGGTCTGCAGCAGTCGATCCGACCGAACCGGTACGGACCAATAGGGTTGCGCCACGTCGGCTAGGTTATCTGTTTAAAATAAAAATAGATAGATTATGTATTAAACTTAGAAATTCAATAACTTTTGTTCCACAATTCAGAAAAATGCAAATTTGGTGTCTATGGATTCAGAAAAATAAGACCTTTATTATAGAGGCCTTGTTTCACACTTTTTCTTCTGAAAATTGGAATTATAGGCAGAACCTTTCTAGGAGTATTTTGTTCATTAAAATTATTCCATAAATTGTTTTTAGGTTTTCTTATGCCTTTAGATAGAGTATTTTAACCTCTGTACTGTAGACTATGTAAGTTTTGGAGTTGTGATCATATCATTGCATTTTGCATGCATTCATATTTTTGTGATGTTATATTGATTGAATTATTGTCATTGTATTGTTCTTTGTGTAGATTGTGTGGATTGTGAAGTTTGTTGCTGTGAGGATTGTACCTATTCCCCTAGCTACCAAGGCAAGTGATATTTCATATCATGTACTATTATTTTCACTATTGCACTAGTGTTATTTTAGTAGATCTTAGTATGGTAGGATTATATTATTTGTTACTATACTATGCTATGCTATCCTATAGATTATATCTTGGTAGTATTTCCTAGTTGAAAGATTTCGTATGCTAGAGTGCTTAGCCATGCTATTAGAATTCGTGGGTGAAAAATTCATATCAAGATAGTATGGAAGGATGTTATTTTATTTGACTAAGAAAACAACCAATGTTAATAAAACACTTGGGTGGAATGGAACTTGCTTGGATTATGTTGAGTGGTTACTCAGGGGCCATGTCTATGGTCAGCTGGTGTATCACACTTGTGGACGGCCACCCAGGAACAAAGAGATTGGAGACGTTCTTTTCACGAAGCTTCCAGTGCAGCCACATGGCATATGGGCTCTGCCTTGACCAACTAAGTTGCAAGAACTCAGCCAGACGGACAGAAGGTGGTAGTTATGATAGGATGGAACGCGTCCGTGATGGTCTGAGGGATTGCTTCTGAAAAGTCTCGTCTTGATGCATGTCGAGTCTTGTGGGGAAAGTGCACCACCTCTCGAGAGGGTAAAACTAAGTACTTAGCCTTGTCCCTAGTTATGGACAATTTCTGAGCCTTAAGATAGTGAAGCAGGTCCATAATCTCCTCATCCAAATTTCTCTAAGTTAAAACTTGTGGGTGAACAAGGGTAGAGGTTTAGTGATGTCTATCATTGGTACCTTAGTGATGGAAAGAGAAAACTTACTCTTCAAAAACTATGAGATAAAACTTGCTTTTAGCAAAGTCAGCCAAAACCACACTTAGCCATATATTCATGTAGTTGTTGGATTATACTAAGTATCTATGGTATCACTTGCCAATACAATTCCAAATGTATTGACCCTTTGTGGCTGTAACTTATTATGTTGTAGGATACTCTGATGATGAGTAGGGTTGCGGGTCTACACTCGACATGTTTGCCTGTGGTGCATGCAGACAAAAGACTCTATTATTATACTATGTAATGTGAACCTTGAGTATCATTAGCCTTGGGCTAAGTGAGTTGTAAGAACCATTATATTCTTGGATATGCGATGTAATAATGACCTTTGTTTCTGTGTACTTCATCTTAAACTGTGGATGCTAGCAATTCGATCCAGGGACTAGCACTGCAATCACAGGGATCTTACCTTATTATGGTGAGATCTTACAAGTTCTAGACTCCTTCTGTATCTTGCCGAATCTACATTGTTTCTAAAGTAACCAAATTTTAATTATCGATCTCAATATTCTTTTCAAAAACCTTATGCCCGAAAACTATACCTTCCCTTACCATGAAGCGGCAGTGCTCCCAATTGAGAACCATCATGGTTTGTTTACATCAATGCAAAACTCTATTAAGATTATAGAGACATTTCTCAAAAGTAGTTCCATAAACAACAAAATTGTCCATAAGGACCTCCATAGAACTTTCCACAAAACTATAAAATATTTTTAGAACACACTCTTGAAAAGTAGTAGTTGCATTACACAAACCAAAAGGCATTAATCTATAAGCGTAGGTTCCATAGGGACAAGTAAAAGTAGTATTTTCTTGATCTTTATGTTGGATAGCTATTTGAAAGTATCCAGAGTATCTGTCAAGGAAAAAGTAAGAATTAGTGGTCATCCTTTCCATAATATCTTTAATGAGGGGTAGTTGCTTATGAATTTTTATAGTTTCTTTGTTCAACTTGCTGAAGTCAATACACAGTCTATATACTTCTACCGTTCTAGCAGGGATTAATTCATCCTTATCATTATTAATTATTGTTATACATCCTTCCCTATGTATGCAATGAGCTGGGCTCACCCACTTACTGTCTGAAATTGGATAGATAATACCGCTGTTGAACATATGTATGACTTCCTTTCTTACTACCTCTTTCATTTTAGGATTCAACCTTTTTTGATTA
Source organism: Avena insularis (assembly GCA_023614405.1). Taxonomy (NCBI): domain Eukaryota; kingdom Viridiplantae; phylum Streptophyta; class Magnoliopsida; order Poales; family Poaceae; genus Avena; species Avena insularis. The sequence continues at coordinate 253,632,037 of CM042690.1, read as the reverse complement.
TCAATAAATGGTTTATCATCTTTAATCATAGATATCTTGTGAGTTACTATGGAGGGATCTATACCTTTTATGTCATTAAGAGTGTATCCAAAAGTTTCACGCTGTTTGACAAGTAGCTCTAAAAATATTGTGTTGTCCTCCGGAGAGAGCTTATCATCTAAAATCACTAGGCATTTACCTTCATTATCTAAGAATTCATACATGTGACCTGGAGGGAGAGGTTTTAAAACAAGGGGCGGTAGATCCTCATCCCCTTTTCTTTCAAGTTCTTCAAATTCAACCCTAAGGCCTGGCTCGACCTCTAGTGCGGTGGTGAGTATCTCATCCAAATCTTCCTTTGCAGAGTCATTGGTAAGCGAATCATCGCTTGTCAACCTCCTCTCCAACTCAGATTGTGGAGTGCAAAAATAGATTGCAGCCAATTCTTCAATAGTCTTCTCCTCCTTAATCTCAACTTTCTTTTTATAACGTAATCTTGTGAATTGGCTGTAGTTTATTTCTACATTTTCTTCACCAAACTACAAAGATAAAGCCTGGTTTTTATTGTCAATATCAATGTTCATAGAGTTGTAAAAATGGCTACTAAAAATGACCGGTCAGGAGGAGTTGAAAGGTATTTCAATAATATGTAAATCAACTAGGTACAAAAAAGCCCCAACAGAAACACAAACATTGCGGAGTATCCCGCGAGTAGGATGCAAAGTTCGATTAGAAAACATAAAAGTATCTTCTAATGGCTCAAGGTAAGATTCATCAAGATGATCATGCATTTCTTCATAGAATGTATAAGGCATAATGTTTATGGAAGAACTTAAGTCACAAAACCCTACATAAGTAATCCTTCCTAAACAAAAAGGAATTTTCTGTTGACTTATATTCTTACCATCAAACTTGCCCCCTATCATTTCGGAGGATTATTTACTTCATCCTTGAACAACTCAGGTTCTAGAAGTTCTTTTACTATCCCAATATTCTCTTTAATGGCTCCCAGATCCTTAGTTAACCTTCCTATTATTTTATTCCCTTCACCCCTGCACTATCCATTACTTTAGTTAGAATAGTCTCTTCCTCGGCTAACATTTTCTTCTTCATTTTCGAATATTTATCACTATGGCAAGTTTTAGAGGGTTTCTCTTCCACAGGTGGTGTATAGTATTCCCAATCTTTTGGAATCTATAGGTAGTCAGCATAGGATCTAATAATTCATGCAATGGTCAAGATTAAAATTTCCAAGCAGTTTTTCTATTTTCCCCGAAGCTAGAAATATTTTTAAGCAATTGTATTCTATGGGATTTTCTTTATTAAACTCATCCTCACAATACTCTTTCTCTATCCTATTCACCGTGTCTAGCAAATTCCATGCCCTTTCAACACTAAATTTGGTGAACGACCCATTGGTAAGGGAGTCGAGTTCATGTCTGTTATTATTATTCAAACCTGTGTAGAAGGTGTGTATCACCAGCCAAGGTGGGAAATTATGATGGGGGCAGTGATCAAGCAATCCCTGAAACCTTGTATATCCTTCATGCAAGCTTTCTTCGGGTTTTCCTTTAAAATTTCTGATCATGCATATCGCCCCAAGAGTTTTTGTCCTGGGAAAGAAATCAACTAAAAATAGAGAGGCTAGGCTCTCCCAAGAATTAGTAATCTTTGCAAAACTTTGAATGTACCAAGAACGAGCCTGATCCATGAGAGTTTGAGCAAATAGAGCAAATTTAACCCCATCCTCATTTTGTAGATTAAGTGGAAAGTCCCACAAATATCTTTAAAGAACCCTACATGCTCATACAGATCCTTCATACCATATCCTACAAATTTCTTTGCATGCAAAAGATCCAAGAGCATCGAGTTAATACCATACCCTCTTGGGTTATTGGATTTTAAATAGGCGTCCATGGGCGGACCAGAATTCCTCACAGCCTCCAGCTGGATTATATGTTGGTATTCGCCCATAATGTATCACCTAGAACTAATAAACAACTTTAGTAAAACAATGAGTAAAATAAGTAACTAAGAACAAAGACCAAAATCGCTTAGCTCCCCGGCAACGGCGCCAGAAAATAGCTTGATGACTGCAAGTGCACAGATCAATTGTAGCTAGTTTCAAAGTAAAGATATCGAACCCACAAAGAGATATTTGGTAAAGGTCTTTATTCCCCTTGTTACTCTCTTCCAAAGGGTACTTATAAGCTTCCTTTGATCTCAAGTAAAGGGTGTTTGAAAGGTTTATGGTTGTTCGCAGAAAAGTAATTAAAACAAGTAACAATTTTGTATGAACTCAATAGGGCTAAAACATTCTCAGGGATGTAGGATACACCACTAGCATAGTATTATTGTTATATGTAATCAAGATAACATACTCCTTGTGTCATGAGATGTGTGGAGAGAGCTCCATAATAAGATGTTCACTATAAGGCTCGTAGGAGGCAACTTTGTTAAGCCAAGAGTGAGGTCATCTCTAAATAACCACTGTGATGTTTGAGAGAATTCACCCATACAGACCACCGCAATTAAGGGTTTCCCCGTGGATATCGTAATTATCTTAGGGAGTCCCTCTTTAGTCCTCCTTTGAACGTGTAGGTTACGAGCCAGCGCCAATCTATCACAGGGCCATTCTGGGTACGCTTCCAAGACACGTCTAAAGTATTTCTCCTTCCCTTTAGTCCCGAGGGAAAATAATATGCGGCCGACTACACATAACATCTAAAGAGAGAGATCAAACATAAATCATAATTATATCATAGACGAGAAAGTCATATGGACACAAGAATAGATCTTATTTATTACGAATTCATAATAGTGCTAGGGTTTCTCCATCTCCACAAGAACAAGGTAACTACTCACTCATGGAAGCAATCAACAACATCATCATAATCCAATGAATGGATAAAAGTATGGAGATAGATCTAATGCAAACCACAATTGAATCTAGAATTACAACAAGATCTAATAGATCAAAGATGGGGGTAATGGTGGTAATGGAGATGAAGTGGTTGATGATGGAGGGGATGATGCATTATCCTCCAATGATCCATGAAACAGCTGGGATTTTGCCCCAGCCAAGTTCCTTCATCAGATCCCTTTCAAATGTGGTTTTTCATGGTTTCTAGTGGATGTGAATGTCGGATCTCCCTCTCGTATTTGCAAGGGGAAAGTATTTGACGAGGCGGTCACGATGGCACTTGGTATGGGCGGATAGTACGGGAAGGCTCCTCCCGTACCACTAGTCAGCATCGGTGCTGATTGCTCCTCCTCGCTTGGTATTCTCCCAGGTGCGAAGGTAAATCCATAAAATGACTTTTATCACTTAGAAATATCATATAATTACACAATATGACAGTTCCAATTGATATGTTCATATACTCAGTGATTTGGGATCCTGTTAAAACAAGAACACAATGGCGCGTGCAAACACGGTGAAATACAAAGATCCCTACTCTATATATGCAAAAAATAAAAGGTAAAAATGCTTCAATTTTGGACTCATCAACTGCTCTCGAGGATCTCCAATAGAAACAGACCGCTTGGCTGGCTGAGCTAACTCAGATCAATGTCATCGTAGCTCATAAGCTTATTTTTCCAACTTTCCTTTTCTTGCCGAAGTTTCCCTTTAACCTTGATTTGTTTCCTCTCACTTGCTCTCTTAGCTTGTTCTCTTAGGTGATTTCCCCCAATCAAAGGCTCGTGCCGCCACTGCCATCAGCAAATTCTAGGAGAAGAAAGGAGAAATTGGCCCCCTCCCCAAAGAGTGTGACATTGATGAACTCTTGGTTGGCCTCAAGGCCAGCTTCGAGCCCATGAGGGTCTTCGGGGTTGAGATCTTGGATGCTGCCATCCGAGTCTTCGATGTTCTCTAGCCAAAGGAGACCGCTCCCAAGAAGGTCGCTCAGGTGTCCGATAAGCTGATGGATTGTGAAACTTAGCTCAACTTGTGGAGGAAATTAGTTGCCCGTGTCAGTGCTAACATGGCATTATCCTTTTTGTGTTGTCCTGGTATGAAGGTATCAATTTAGATGGTCTTCGAAACATGTGCACTGGATCGCAGTGGACAACTGATCCTGACCATATCCAGCATTGCCAAGATCAGGACTATCAGTTGATTCAGTATGCCAACATCCACACATGGAATGAAGGGCCAAGCTTCCTCGACCAGGTGGACGATGCATACATTGAAGAGGGTGCGGGTGAAGATGAGGAGGATCCTGAGGACCCCGAAGTTAACCCGTATGAGGAAGCAGAAGTCGAGGTTGCTGATCCCAAAGTTGTTGTTGCTCCTCTCGCCGATGACCCGGTTGCTGCCGCTCCTTGAGCACATAATCTTTTAAACTTCGTTAAATCCCCAGTATGCCAGGTGCAAATGTGTGAAACAATTTAAGTCCTTTCGCTACTATTATGCTTTTTATGTCAAATCTATTTGGTTGAAGTCCCCGAGTTACATTTTCTTGTTCTCTCAATCTTATTATTCGGCTCACGTCTACCATTTTTCGACGTTCAACTTATGAGTCCGAGATCAAAAAATCAAATTAACAATACTTGAAATTATGAGGATTAGCTCAAAATGATTTGGCATAATATTAAAGAAAGTAAATACAGGGGTTAGCCCAAAAATAAATCTCGGCTCGATTAATTTCCCCTTCCTTGCTTGCCATGAAGCCAATCTTTTGGATGTGTCTAGCATTTGCGAGCTTTTTCTCTTGCTTGCCATGAAGCCAATATTTTTGACAGCAGCAAGTCAAAGAGTTAATCTTTGGTGCCGACACATTACTAATTCGGCCTAAGGGGTAGGAATTTTAAGCCAGCCGACATATAAAAAGTAAATACAGAATAATGACAATTACTACTAAGGTAGTCCCCGAGTTTCTGCTCGCGGTGCCGAGGTTTCATTAATCAGCTCATTGCCTACATACAGTCTGACATATGAGAGTTCGAGACACATACACTTTAGCTAAGTGTAAAATGGATGAAGAAGTGCTACATTCCATGGCCTTTTTGACTCTTCTCCTAACATGTTCGTCTTATTCTTCTCATGTGGTTGAGCATCTATAAGATAGTATGCATCATTGTGCAGTGCTTTGCTCATGATAAATTTTCCTTCCCACGGAGGTGATAGCTTGTGCATGCCGGCAGTGCGTTGCACTAGCCAAAGCACTAAATCCCCTTCCCTAAAAACTCAGGGGGTCACTTTCCAGCTATGGTAGCGTCAGAGATTCTACTGATATATGGTGGATCTGGACAATGCCAACTCTCTTGCCTCTTCTAGAAGATTCACATCATTTTGCCAAGCTTCTTGCACTTCATCTTCTGTGTATTAGGTGACCCTAGGAAAATCAAGTTCTTTGTCGGCTGGTAATACAGCTTCTACCCCATATACCATAAAGGATGGCGTATAACTAGTTGATCGATTAGAAGTTGTCCTGAGGCTCCATAGTACTGATGGGAGTTCGTCAATCCAACACCCAGCTAATCTTTGCAGGGGCACAATGAGCCGGGGTTTTATCCCGGACAGTACTAGCCCATTGGATCTCTCCACTTGCACGTTATATGCGGGGTGTGCGACTGATGCAACATCTAGTCTTATTCTTTTATCTTGACAGAAATGATCAAATGCTCCCTTGGCAAAATTTGTGCCATTATTTGTTATGATACTATGTGGGTACCCATATCTCAAGATGATGTCCTTGAGGAATGATATGGCAGTGAGTCCATTACACTTTTTGATTGGCTTAAGATCAATCCATTTTGTGAACTTGTCCACTATGACTAGGATATGAGTCATGTTTCCACGAGCCATCCTAATGGTCCAACCATATCCAAACACCATACAGCAAATGGCCAAGTGATAGGTATAGTTTTTAGTTCGGAGGATGCCGTATGTATTTTCCTCAAATATCTTTGACACCCATTGCACTTCCTCACAAGGTCCTCAGCATCTTGTAAAGCACTAGGCCAATAAAATCCATGCCAAAATGCCTTGGCGACTAAAGCTCTGGACGAGGCATGATGCCCACATTCGCCCTGATGTATATCTTGGAGGATCTCCTGGCCCTCTGTCGGATCAACACATCGCTGAAGGACACTTGTGACACTTCTCTTATATAACTCGGCATTTATTATGGTATATGAATTTTCTCTTCTCTAAACTAGCCTGGAGAGAACCTCATCACTTGGAAAACTCCCATCTTTCAAGAAACAAAAAATTGGTTGCGCCCATGCTGGTATGGCTCATGCCAGGAAAATTACTTCATCAACTTCCATTAGGTCAGCCGACATAACTTCTATCGGGTTAAGCTGAACAGTCCCCGAGTTCTATGAGATAGTCCCTGGGTTTGTCGAGGTAGTCCCCGGGTGTGACGAGGCTGTCCCTGGGTTACTCAAACTGTTCCCCCAATCAATGTCCATTGGGATAACCCAGATCCTGGATTGGTCGGGATATAGATTGACTCAAATTCTGGCGATGGTTTGATAGATGGTTTTCTGAGATGTTCCAGACCTACGCCTGGTGGGATTTCTTTCCAAGATGAACCAAGTTTGGATAATACGTTGGCTGCATCATTTTCAGCTCTTGGTACATGATGGAATTCACATCCTTTAAAGTACCCACCGATTTTTTGCATGTGGAGTCTATACAAATGCCATATTTGCATCCAAAGCATCCTAATGACAAGAAACTTGTTGTATCACCAAATCCGAATCACCGAAGCATTGAATTTGATGTATTCAAATTTCTTTTGCTACTTTTAAGCCATGTACAAGTGCCTCATATTCGGTCACATAGTTTGATGCTCTAAAGTGAATCTGCAACACATATCTCATCTGGTCTTTTTTGGGAGAGGTAAGCACTACCCCGACACCTAAACCATCCTTTAGTTTTGACCCATCAAAGTGCATTCTCCAGTAATTCGGATGAGGCAAGGGCGGCTCATACTACATCTCGACCCAATCCTAAGACTTGATTTCATCTCTCCTATCATATTGTGGAGCATGGGGCTAACTCAATTGCCCACTTGGCGATTCGGCCAATTGCATCTCTATTGCCCATTATTAAAGATATGGGTGCTTCACATATCACCTTTATGGGGTGCTCTTCGAAGTAGTCTTTAAGTTTCTTTGCCGCCATATAAACACCATATGGCATTTTCTGATAATGGGGATAGTTTTGTTTCGAAGCAGAAAGTACCTTGCTTAGGTAATAGACTGGCCTCTGCACCAACTTACCCTCCTCGTCACGCTCCACCACTGCCATGGAAATAACGACTCGGTTGGTCGCTGCTATGTAGAGCAACATCAGCTCTTTGGATAGTGGTGATGCTAAGACAGGTGCAGACGCTAGCATCTTTTTTAATTCATCAAAGGCATCATTTGCATGCGGTGTCCATATGAACTTATCTGACTTTTTCATTAACTGGTAGAGAGGCAAAGCCTTTTCTCCCAGCTGACATACAAAATGACTCAATGATGCCAGGCAACCAATGAACTTCTAGACATCACTGAGACACTTCAGCAATTCTGTGCGCTCCATAGCTTGGATTTTAGTTGGATTAGCTTCAATACCTCGGATGGATACGAGAAAATCGAGTAATTTTCTGGCCAGGACACCAAAGGTGCATTTTTCTAGGTTAAGCTTCATTCGGAACCTCCTTAAGTTAGTGAATGTTTGCCGGATATCATCTAAGAGAGTATGAATCTCCTTGGTTTTTATCACCACATCATCGACATACACTTGAACATCTTTGACAATTTGATCATGCAAGAACTTTTGCATGCATATCTGATATGTTGCCCCTGCATTACGTAAGCCAAATGGCATAGTGCGATAGCAATAAGCCCTGTGCAGGGTACTAAAAGCAGTCTTTATTTGATCAGCTGAGTTTAACGGTATCTAGTGGAAACCAGAATGTGCATCTACAAATGATAAGTGCACACAACCAGCTGTCGAGTCAATGAATTGATCTATCCTTGGCAAAGTAAATGGATCTTTTGGACATGCTTTGTTCAGGTTCATGTAGTCAATACACTGCCACATTCGGGTCATATTTCTTCTTCTCCACCAGCACCGGATTAGATAGCCAATCTGGATGAAGTACGTTCATGATAAACCCGCTTGCAAGGAGCCGAGCTATCTCATCTCATATGATCTTTCTCCTATCCTCGGTGAAGCGGCGGAGAGGTTGCTTCACTGCCTAGCATCAGGCCTGACATGCAAAGATTGCTTAGCCAGCTCCCTCAGCACACCTTGCAGATCCTGTCTGGACCAAGAAAAGATATCCCAATTCTCATGAAGGAAACTGATGAGCTCGCTTTCCTATTTGTCATTCAGGCCCGCACCAATATCATGATACGCTCTGGGAACTGGTCGTCAATTGGAACTTTCGTAGTGTCCTTAGTCGGCTAGAATGAGACACTCCCATGTGGGTTACTCAGTGCCGGCATACTCAGCTCAGCTGACTGAGCTAATGCCACCACATCATGGATCCACTTCTTTTCCTGTGCTATCACGACTGACTCGGCCAAATTTGATCCGGCCGAGGCACATTGCATAGAGCGCCTATAATCTCCTGCGAAGGTGATAATCCCATTCATCCCTGGAAGTTTCATCTTCAAATAGCTTATGTGACAACTTACCATTAACTTGGATATAGCCGGTCTACCCAGCAGTGGATGGTAGCAACTTTCTAGATCCACAACCTCGAACTCCAGGTTTTCTATCTGACAACTCTCTCTATTGCCGAATAACCCATCTATCTGAACCTTCCCGATTGGCTCACACGATAGACTTGACACAATGCCATGGAATGTGGTCTTACTCGCTTGGAGCATGTTTTCCGAGATTCCCAACTTATGCATTGTGTCCTTATACAGTATATTGATACTAGTGCCAGTATCAACAAACACCTTGGAGAACTTGATATTCAGACTCGGCCCAATGAATGTCGGGTCAAGTACCCGAGCGTATGCTCCAGGACTTGGCATGATCTTGGGGTGATCCTTTATGCTCCATGTGATTTCATGATCTAACCAGTACATATATATCGCACCACCGGATAACTGCATTGACCTCCATATGTCGCCTTTGCATACTTTGTCTGTCATTTTGCTCTTTGGTGAACACACAATAGCTCTGATGATGCTCCCTATACTCATTTCAGCCTCCTCGGCTGGCATACTCATAGTTTGCTTGATTCTGGTCCTCCACTCTATGCACTTCCCTTCTCTCCTAGTTCTCATACCTCGACGGGGGTGGTGGCAACATTACTTGCTGAGCATTTGCCCCTATAATATGTGGCTGCCAAGGTGTCTGTGGAGGTCCCATATTACCTTGTCATGCACGCGGAAACAACTCACACTGTTGGGTTATATGATTCGTCGGTTTACTCCGATTGGGCGTGTGGAACTTACACGGCTGATCCAGTATGGACTCATACATATACTTTGGCCTATCCCTCATGTCTTGCCATTGCTTTTTTGTTCATTGGTCCAAGTTTTATTGCCATCATTCTTTTGTGTCCATTGTTGGTTATTGTTCTTCTATCACTGGTTACTCCCTGCATCAGGCTGATCTTGAGCCACTGCAGCAACATGATTCGAGTTGTACCGATAATCCGGCCTTTCATCTAATCTTTTGCTCTAGAAATCATTCCTCCGAGATGACCCAGCCCCATCCCTGGAGTAGTACTCCTCATTCAGCTCAGCCGACATAAGCAGCGGTTGGGTCGGATTTCCCAATGCATATGATTTAGGAATCTTGATTATCTCGGCCAACGTGGTTGGCATATCCCTTTGTAGCCTATGCCACAACACACTTGCGTGTATACACCCTTGCACAAACCACGCTATTGCCTGTGATTAGATCACACCTTTGCATGAGTTACGCAACATGCACCACCGAGTCAGAAACTCTTGGTAAGTCTCATTTAGCCTCTGCTTACACATTGCCAGGTGTTGTGGCCTATTTGGCCTCTTATACATTCTAGTGAAGTTACTCATGAACATTTCCTCAAAGTGCAACCAACAGTTGATACTTCCTGGTGGCAGATTATTCAGCCAGACCCTTGCTGGTCCCTCTAAAATCTAAGGCACATATCTCACCACCCATTTGAGATTCCCCTGTGCGATGTGCACAACTGTGGAATATTCAATCAACCAATATTGTGGCTTGGTACTACCATCATATGTCTTTGTTCCCCTAGCTAACTGAAAGTTTGACACAGGTGGTTCTCTCATGATCCGAGGTCCAAAACATGCAGGACCTAGAGGACCTTGTCCCTCCAACAGCTCTGACCAATATATTCTGTCCAGCTTCAACCTTGCATCATCTGGCTTTAAATTCCTGTTTCCCAACCTTGATCCCATTGCACTTCCCATTACATGGTGATCCAGCCTAGGAAACCCGGCATTGGCCATAGCCTAGTAACCATCATTGTATCTGTTATTCCTGGATGAGCGTATTGCTGCTACATAGCTGGCCCTGCACTTTGCTCTTGCCGAGGTGCATATTGTTGCTATTGTGGGGGATATTGTCCTGCTCCTGCTGATTTATGTTGTCTGACATTGCCATACCCAGCGTTTCCTTGATTTCCATTGCCTTGGCCGAGGTTTTTGTGACCACGGTTGCCTCAGCTAACACTTCCTCTCTCAGCATTTCCATGTACTGCTTTGCCTTTCCCAGCTACAGTCGGGTCATATGGCACCATTTGCCTGTTTCTTCTTCCCAAGGTTACCACCTCTTATCTCCTTGGGTCTGCTGCAGGTGAAGATGCTTCCCCAGCTGATTTTGTAGGAGCGCCCCCAGACGAATGAACGACACAGGAACCCCCTGCCCTGGTCGGGTTAGACATGTGAAACTCCTCATTTTGCTGGTTTGCAATATGCACCAGCTCTATCACTCTTTCTTGCTACCTCTCCTGAGTATCACCGGTCAAACCATCTAACTCGGCTACTGCTGCATCTGCAGCCCTGAGCTTCTTTGCCGGGGTGCTATACCTTGGCAGCCCTGCTGAAATGGGGTTAGCCGAATCTCCTGGCCTAGGCACATATTCCTTATCTATTTCACTGATGAGGTTCCTTCCCCTAATTATAAAACCATCCATGCAGGTGGGACTTGTGTTAATCTTATTTGCCCCAGCATCCTCACGCAGCATGATGTTCAACACCTGTTGAGCTGCTGCTACTTTTTTGGCCCCCGCTAACATTTTCTGCCGGGTTTCCTCTAGTTCGTCCTGTGCTTGAGCTGGATCTACTGTGGGAGCTATAGCTGCAGTTAGGCTCTCTAGGCTTGCTACAGTATGTTTTGCAGCCTTTCAGCGGAGGACCTCTAGCTCGAGCTACCTTGGGGGTAGTTTCTCCATCCTCGGTCGGATCTTTTCTCATGCCACCATCTGGCGTGGTCATCATCACCTCGACACAGCTGGCAGGTCGAGTGATACGCGGACCGCGAGCCACGCTGAGAGGAGGTTCTCCCAACACGATGACTCACTGCGGGTACGCACATGAATCATCGATGCCTATGTAGATCTTATGTGTGCCAAAGGTGATGAAGATCCCGTTGTGCGGAGGCGGGCGGGTGCCAATGCTGCGCGTGTTGTCGCTGATGAAGTCCAGCGCGCCGAATCACTAGACCAGCCTAGAGACGATGCGCTCTCTAGTGGTGATGAAGGTTCCCATCTGGATCTTGACACCATCTAGTGTTGTTGCTGGCCCCACGGTGGGCGCCAACTGTCGTGGTGGTGTCATGGTAGATGCCATGGGTAGGCTATAGATGGGGCCAATGTGCACTAGTGGTATCCAGAGAGGGATATTGTAGTGAATCTACACATGAAGAACGATGAACTCAACGCAAAATATACACAGGTTCGAGGCTCTCCTATGGAGATAAAACATCTACTCCTGCTCTAGATCTTATATTATGATCCTTTTGACTATTACAAGTGCTCCTTGAGTTGTATCATAGAGAGGAAGGAGATGAAGTGCTCCTGCTCTCTACTCCCTCTAGGGTTTCTCCCTTAGGAAAATGAACCAACCCTCTCCTTGGAGGCCCTAGCTCACCTTATAAAGGGGTGGCCAGGTTACAGCTAGGCCTTACATGGCCCGGATATCCTAGGAATATTCTTGTCCCAATATAGTAACTCGGCGCCCTTCTTTCCTCTATCTCCAACCCCTACATGGCAATGTCATAGAAGGCACGTTGTCTCACCATTGGGGTCAGACACTGCCACGTCTATGACGATCTGCTCTGTCTCTGCCATTCTATCCCTTGTCGCTAGCACTCGTCTCTCCCTAGATTCCCTTAGGAGATAGAAGAACGCTGACCTTGGGCTGGCTTTCTCCTTCTTGAGGAAGCCAACTCCTGATTTGGCCTTGGTAAGGATAACCTGGCTAAGAAGGTACCTGCAAAGAGAGAACAGCTCAATCTCCGTGCTGACTACTACATATGTTAGCCGAGTCTTGCCGGTGCAGCCTGGCTTAGGGTAACCCGGCCGTAATCCGGCCGGCCCTTCTATGACTCGGCCAGCTCACGCTTTGACCTGTTTATGACTCAGTGGACCTTCCCATTATACCTCGGCTTGACCCTACCTAGGGTCACGCCCCAACACTATTGGAGTGTGTGTGCTTATGTGGATCAAAGTGGTTTGGAAAATAACACATGCAATGACTCTAGAGACTCCATGTGTCAAAGCAGGGTTAAAAATCCCCAAAACACATACGAAAGCAACTGCCACATGGAATGGTGCACGAGTGTGACAGAAGTTGCATCACCACATCCATTTGAGTGGGTGTGGTAATGTGGATCAAGATGGTTTTGAAAAGAATACAAGCAATGACTCTAGAGGATCAAGGTTGTTTGGAAAAGAACATATGGAATGACTCTAGAGACTCCATTTGTGAAACCATGGTCAAAAATCCCAAAAATTCGTTGGAATGTAACTACCACATGGAATGGTGAACCAGTGTGACCATAGTTGCATCACCACATCCATTGTAGTGTGTATGGTCATGTGGATCAAGGTGGTTTGGAAAAGAACACATGCAATGACTCTAGAGACTCCATGTGTCAAACCATGGTCAAAAGGCCCAAGAATCCCTTGGAATGTAACTACCACATGAAATGATGCACCAATGTGGCAGAAGTTGCATCACCACATATATTGGAGTGTGTGTGGTCATGTGGATCAAGGTGGTTTGGAAAACAACACATGCAATGACTCTAAAGACTCCTTGTGTCAAACCATGGTCAAAAATCCCCAAAACACATATGAATGCAACTGCAACATAGTATGGTGCACCAGTGTGATAGAAGTTGCATCACCATATCCATTTGAGTGTGTGTGGTAATGTGGATCAAGGTGGTTTTGAAAAGAACACATGCAATGACTCTAGAGGATCAAGGTGGTTTTGAAAACAACATATGGAATGACTCTAGAGACTCCATGTGTTAAACCATGGTCAAAAATCCCAAAAACCCCTTAGAATTCAACTGTCACATGGAACGGTGCACAAGTGTGACAATAGTTGCATCACCACATCCATTGCAGTGTGTGTGGTCTCGTGGATCAAGGTGGTTTGGAAAAGAACACGTGCAATGACTCTAGAGACTCCATGTGCCAAACCATGGTCGAAATGTCCAAGAATCCCTTGGAATGCAACTGCCACATGGAATGATGCACCAATGTGGCAGAAGTTACATCACCACATATATTGGAGTGTGTGTGCTCATGTGGATCAAGGTGGCTTCGAAAAGAACACATGAAATGACTCTAGAGACTCCATCACTACTACAAAAAAGCTTATTAGTGGCGCACCAAATATGTTATCTGTGGCGCATGTCTCGTGCGCCACTTTCATCACACCACTGATATTTTTTTATCAGTGGCGCACGATTCCATGTGCCATGGATAAGATCAATTATCTATGGCACATATGAGTAAGGTGCGCCACAGATATTTTTTTCATAATTCAAAACTAAAAGCGGGAAATGAAAATTTATCTGTGGCGCATGTTGGAACGGTGCGCCATTGATAATTTTTTCAAAATTCAAAAAAAAATGGGATCTGGATCTTGTCGTCATCGCCTCACCACGACCACCACCTACCACCGCATGGAGGTACAGGAGGCCGTGGCCGCACTCGGGGAGGAGCTCAAGGAGGCTGCTGTCGGGGGTCGGCTCAGGGAGGAGCTCGAGGAGGCCGTCATCGGGGGTCATCTCGAGGAGGAGCTTGAGGAGGCCACCGTTGTGGGTCGGGTCAGGGAGGAGCACTAGTTAGGAAGGCGCAGAGAAGGAGAATTAGATGTGGAGAAGGAGAAGTAAAGGTGAAGGAGAAGAGGATAGGACAAGAAGGGGAGGATAAGAGGATAAGGGAAGGAGAATGTGAAGGTTAAGGTGAAGAAGAGGAGAAGGTGAAAGGAAGGAGAAGGAGAAGAAGAGGAGAAGGAGAAGGGAAGGATGGGAGGAGAAGGAGAAGGAGAAGGAGAAGGGAAAGATAGGAGGAGAAGGAGAAGGGGAGGAGAGGAGGAGAAGGAGAAGGATAAGTGAAGGATAGGAGGAGGAGAAGGGAAGGATAGGAGGATAAGTGGAGGGAAGGAGAGCTAGATTCAAATTCAATTCCCGCCCTAAGTTATCTGTGGTGCACCAATATGGGGTGCGCCACAGATAAAATGTGCTCACTTTATTCTGTAGTCAAAAATCTTATTTTTGCCATATCATTTTTTTCTTTTCGAATTCTGAGAATCAAAGAAATCGCTAAACGGTCTCCGACGGTTGCGAGCGGATAGAAAACTCTGGGCTCGTCGTTTTGATATATTATAGATTTTTTTCGACATCGTATGCAAAAGTTATGGCCGTTTTACCTTGCCATAACCTTTTTTTGCAAAAATGTCGAAATTGATGTTTGTTAATTTTCCTATAACCTTTTTTTGCAAAAATGTCAAAGGATTTTAAAATTTGAAGTGTTTTCCATTTTCTTTTCTTTTTTGCAAGACAGAAAAGGCGATCCACAAGGGGGAGTAGAATTTGGATGGTTTCTGACTTACCTGTGGCGCATGTGTTTGCGGTGCGCCACTGGTAACCCAAATATCCATGGCTCACGGCCACCACATGCGCCACGGATATGTCAGGGCCCATCCATAAGTAGAAGATCTGGATGCCTAGACGTATCTGCGATACACCCAGAGCCCATGCGCCACAGATATTTTCGTTATCTGTGGCGCATCTTTTGCATGTGTGCCACATATAATTTATCTATGGCGCACCACCCTTTTCATGCACCACTGGGTACCAATCCGTGGATAAGAAAATATGTAGTAGTGCATGTGTCAAACCATTGTCAAAAATCCCAAAAACCCCTTGGAATCCAACTACCACATGGAATGCTGCACTAGTGTGACAGGAGTTGCATCACCACATCTATAGGATTGTGAGTGCTCATGTGGATCAAGGTGGTTTTTAAAATAACATATGCAGTGATTCTATAGACTCCATGTGTCAAACCATGGTCAAAAATCCCAAAAACACATACGAATGCAACTGCCACATGGACTGGTGCACCAGTGTGACGGAAGTTGCATCACCACATCCATTTGAGTGGGTGTGGTAATGTGGATCAAGGTGGTTTTGAAAATAACACATGCAATGACTCTAGAGGATCAAGGTGGTTTGTAAAAGAACATATGGAATGACTCTAGAGACTCCATGTGTTAAAGCCTGGTCAAAAATCCCAAAAAGCCCTTGGAATGCAACTGCCACATGGAATGTTGCATTAGTGTGACAATAGTTTCATCACCACATCCATTGTAGTTTTCTGGTCATCCGGATCAAGGTAGTTTGGAAAATAACACATATAAAGACTCTAGAGACTCGATGTGTCAAACCATGGTCAAAAGGCCCAAGAACCCTTGGAATGCAACGGCCACATAGAATGATGCACCAATGTGACAAATTTTGCATCACCACCTCTATTGGAGCATGTGTGCTCATGCGGATCAAGGTGGCTTTGAAAATAACAAATGCAATTACTCTCGAGACTCCATGTGTCAAACCATGGTAAAAAATCCCAAAAACAAATACGAATACAACTTTCACATGGAATGATGCACCAGTGTGAAAGAAGTTGCATCGCCACATCCATTTCATTGTTGTGGTAATGTGGATCAAGGTGGTTTTGAAAATAACACATACAATGACACTAGAGGATTAAGGTGGTTTGGAAAATAACACATGCAATGACCCTAGAGACTCTATGTGTCAAACCATGGTCAAAAATCCCAAAAAGCCCTTGGAATGCAACTGCCACTCGGAATGGTCCACCAGTATGACAATAGTTGCATCACCACATCCATTGTAGTGTGTGTGGTCATGTGGATCAAGGTGGTTTGGAAAAACAACACATGCAATGACTCTAGAGACTCCATGTGTCAAACCATGGTCAAAAATTCCCAAAACCCCTTGGAATGCAACTACCACATGGAATGGTGCACCAGTGTGACAAAAGTTGTATCACCACATCCATTGTAGTGTGTGTGTTCATGTGGATCACGCTGGTTTGGAAAATAACACATGCCATAACTCTAGAGACTCCATGTGTCAAACCATGGTCAAAAGGCCCAAGAAGCCCTTGGAATCCAACTACAACATGGAATGATGCACTAGTGTGATAGAAGTTACATCACCACATCTATTGGAGTGTGTGTGATCATGTGGACCAAGATGGTTTGCAAAATAACAAATTGAAAGACTTTAGAGACTCCATGTGTCAAATCATGGTAAAAAGCCCAAAAACACATATGAATGCACATGTCACATGGAATGGTGCATTAGTGTCACAGAAGTTGCATCAGCACATCCATTTGAATGTGGGTGGCAATGTGGATCAAGGTGGTTTTCAAATGAACACATGCAATGAATCTAGAGGATCAAGGTGGTTTGGAAAAGAACATATGGAATGACTCTAGAGACTCCATGTGTTAAACCATGGTCAAAGATCCTAAAATAAACCTCGGAATGCAACTGCCACATGGAAGGGTGCACCAGTGTGACAATAGTTGCATCACAACACATCCATTGTAGTGTGTGTGCTCATGTGGATAAAGGTGGTTTAGAAAATAACACATACACTGACTCTAGAGTCTCCATGTGTCAATCCATGGTCAAAAGGCCCAAGAACCCCTTGGTATGCAACTGCCACATGGAATGATGCACCAATGTGATAGAAGTTGCATCATCACATCTATTGGAGTGTGTGTTCTCATGTGGATCAAGGTGGTTTGGAAAATAACACATGCAATGACCCTAGAGACTCCATGTATCAAACCATGGTCAAAAATCCCTTGGAACCCAACTGCCATATGGAATGATGTACCCGTGTGACAGAAGTTGCATCACGACATCTATTGGACTGTGTGTGCTCATGTGGATCAAGGTGGTTTAAAAAGAACGCATGCAATGATTCTAGAGACTCCTTGTGTCAAACCATGGTTAAAAATTCCAGAAAGCCCTAGGAATACAACTGTCACATGGAATGATACACCAGTGTGACAGAAGTTCCATCACCACATCCATTTGAGTGTGTGTGGTAATGTGGATTAAGGTGGTTTTGAAAAGAATACATGCAATGACTCTAGTGGATCAAGGTGGTTAGTAAAAGAACACATGGAATGACTCTAGAGACTCCATGTGTCAAACCATGGTCAAAAGTCCCAAGAAGCCCTTGGAATGCAACTGCCACATGGAATGATGCACCAATGTGACAGAAATTGCATCACCACATCTATTGGATTGTCTGTGCTCATGTGGATCAAGGTGGTTTGTAAAATAACACATGCAATGACTATAGAGACTCCATGTGTCAAACCATGGTCAAAAAGCCAAAAACACATACGAATGCAACTACCACACACAATGGTGCACTAGTGTGACGGAAGTTGCATCACCACATCCATTTGAGTGTGTGTGGTAATGTGGATCAAGGTGGTTTGGAAAAGAACACATTCAATGACTATAGAGACTCCATGTGTCAAACCATGGTCAAAAGTCCTAGGAAGCCCTTGGAATGCGACTACCACATGGAATGGTGCACCAGTGTGACAGAAGTTGCATCACCGCATCTATTGGAGTGTGTGTGCTCATGTGGATCAAGGTGGTTTGGAAAAGAACACATGGAGTGACACTAGAGACTCCATGTGTAAAACCATGGTCAATAAGCCCCAAAACACACTGGAATGCAACTCCCACGTGCAATGATGCACCAGTGTGACATAAGTTGCATCGCCACATCCATTTGAGTGTATGTGGTAATGTGGATCAAGGTGGGTTTGGAAAGAACACATGAAATGACTCTAGTGGATCAAGGTGGTTTGCAAAAGAACACATAAAGTGACTCTAGAGACTCCATGTGTCAAACCATGGTCGAAAGGTACAAGAAGCCCTTGGAATGCAACTGCCACAAGGAATGATGCACCAATGTGACAGAAGTAGCATCACCACATCTATTGGAGTGTGTGTGCTCATGTGGATCAAGCTGGTTCGTAAAAGAACACATGCAATGACTCTGGAGACTCCATGTGTCAAACCATGGTCAAAAATCCCCAAAATCCCTTGGAATACAACTGCCACGTGGAATGGTGCACCAGTGTGATAGAAGTTGCATCACCACATCCATTGGAGTGTGTGTCGTGATGTGGATCAAGGAGGTGTGGAAAACAAAAACATGCAATGACTTTAGTGGATCAAGGTGGTTTGAAAAATAACACATGGAATGACTCTAGAAACTCCATATGTTAAACCATGGTAAAAAAATCCCAAAAGCCCTTGGAATGTGATGGCTCAAAATATATTCGAGGTCGTTGGGGAACCCCAAGAGGAAGGTATGATGAGCACAGCAGCAATTTTTCCCTCAGTTATGAAACCAAGGTTATCGAATCAATAGGAGCAAGGAAACACCTCCAAGGTGTTGTTTCCAACTTGGAATCCTACACAACACAACCACAAAACTTTGCCCCCAACTTACAGTGAGGTTGTCAATCTCACCGGTTTTGCTGAAAACAAAGGATTAAATGTATTGCGTGGAAGATAGTAATAGCTTGCAGAAAGTAAGCAGAAAACAGTAAATAGTTGCAGATTGATGGTAAAAGAATGGACCGGGGTCCATAGATCACTAGTGGTGATTCTCCTTAAGATAGATGACATGTTGGGTGAACAAATTACAGCGGGGCAATTGACAAACATCGAGAAAGCATACATGCATATTGTCACATCCCAAGATTTTCCAAATCTTGTAATGTGAAAATAAATGAATAAAATAAAACTTTGTTTGATTTTCAGGGACAGAAGAAACTTTTTGATTTCAATTGGGACCTCAAACCAGTTGGATCAAATAAAATCCTAAAGGGATTTAAAAAGATAAACATTTAATAAAGGAAAATAAAATATTTTGGAACTACTATTTTGGATCATTTAAATAAAAGGATTTGGTTTTCAAAAGAAAAGGTGGATTTATAAATAAAGGTTATTTTATAAAGCCAAATTAAACCTTGGCCAAGACTTTGAAACAAAAGATTTTGCTTTGATTAAAATAGTAGAGGTTTATTTAAAATAAAACAAAAAGGATTTAATATCCAAGTTGTTTTAATAAAGGTTTTACTATTTTCAAAACATCAAAACTTATTTATCTATTTAAAATAAGTTTTCCAAATATTTTATATTCTCAAATAAAACCTACTGAAGTGTTTTTGGTTTTATTCTAGATTTCAAAATAAAAATTTAAATAAAACCAATCCTATTTTGATTTATTAACTAAGGTCCATTTTATTTAATTATTAATGGACCCTATAGCAAAAATGTTATTTTGTTTTAAACAAGCTTTCCAAGTATTCATTATTTCCAAATAAAACCTACTGATTTGGTTTTGAAAATATTTGGATTTCAAATGGAGATTTTATTAATTAAATCAAACCCTATTTTATTAATAAACTAAAAGATCCATTTTATTTAATTAATGAATGGATCTTAAAATGAATAAATTTTTTTTTTGTGATTTGGTTTATGTTGATAAACAGAACCAAGTCCAAAGTTGTGAAGTGTGGTGTTTGTTTGAATTGATTTGGTTGATTGAATCATTTGTTTGAATATCAAATCAGAAAATAGAAATAGAAAAGGAAAAATAATTCAGACAGAAAAAATAGAACAGCCCACCCTCTGGCCCAACTAACCCAACAGCAGCCCACTAAGGCCCAGCGAACCAGCCCAGTTTTTCCCAGAGAAAAACGGTTCACACTTATTAACTTACCCGCAAAGAGAATGACCGGTGGACCCTCTTTCCCTCCCGCACTCCACTGACCGGTAGACCCCACCTCTACTGCTCATCGTCCACACCCGCACGACCCCTTCTCCCCTCCCTCGACGCCGTTTCCTGCAGTAATCCCGCGGCTTCAATTCGCCATAATGCCGGGCCTTTACCTCGCCTTGATCACGCAGGTTGAAACGCCCATGTCTCCCCTATATTTCCCCTCTGACACCCCGCGCTGGCATGCCTTAGACCTCCCCAATTTCCTCCCCGAGCACCCTCTGTTCCGACGAAGTCCGGTGCCGATTCCGGCGACTCGACACCGCCCCGAGCCTCCCTGAGCACGCTGGCAGTTTCCCCACTCCCAGACGCATCTCCCAGCACCCTCCTCTCCACCGCGGGTGCCCCAGAGCGTCGGCTACGACAAGCTCTGAACGACGCCGCCGTCTGCAACCTCTCCGACGACCTTCCCCGGTAAGCACTGACCGCCCCGCGTTGTCTCGATCACGCAAACATCTTTGCCATGGCCTTGTGCAGCTAACCCAGTCCTCCGTTTGTCTTCTCGTGACCTGTAGCGACGTCTCCGACCACGACTGAGACCACCCGACGTTGTCCTCCACTCCGGCGAACAATCCCTGACAGCACCGTGCGCCCCTTGGACTATCACGACCACGTTGAGCACCAGCATTCCACGGCGATCACTGTAAGCATCTCCCTACCTTCCCTAGCTTCCTGTATCGCCGGCAACCTCGCCGCCAGAGCGCCGCCGCCGCGCGCAACCGTCGAGCGCCGCCATAATTTGGTCAGGGTGACGATGGCCGTTGGATGACAATCTGACGGATACGATAGTTTCACTTAACGCCGAAGAGGTACGCTACCTACGCCACACGATCTAGTTAGATCCAACGCCCCACAGCCACGATCCGGCCGAACCGGTACCACCCAATTAGACAGCGCCGCGTGTCACCTATTCTGTTTAAAAACAGATTTGAAAACAGAATTATTTGCAAACTTCAAACCCTTGTATCTTTGGATCCACACGTCCAAAAATTACAAATTTTATGTCGTTGGATTCAGGAGAGAAATACCTAGCCAACCATGTCCTTGGTTTAGCAAATAGTATCTGTTAGATTGCTTGTCTTTGCAGATTCTTTTGTGTGCTTGCTAAGATTAGAAAAATTGTTTAAAAATGATTTTAGGGTTAAAACCTTTGCAAAATGGTTTGTGAAGAACTTATTGACCCTAGGAACCAACCCTTGGTGTTAAAAATGATTTTGGTAAATTTATGTTGGATTATTGGACTTATCCAATTTCTAGCCAAATAAAATTTATGATTTTATTATGAAAACATTTATGGAAAGAAAACTTTGAGAAAATGGTTTGGACCAAACCTACTGACCCAAAACACCAAGTTTTGCAATAGCAACTCATTTGGTGAAACAACATAAGGATTCTTTGATTTAAAACCATTTCTAGTCAAATAGAAATGTGGTTTATTTATTAAAAATGGTTTTGGAAGAAAACCTTTGGAAAATGTTTTGTTTTAAACTCACTGACCCTAAACACCAAATTTTATAGTTTGAAAACATATTTGGTGAACCCTATAGGTTAATACCTTAGTAAAAATATTTCTACACCACATAAAATGATACTTTGTTTTGAAAATGGTTTTTGAAGTGAAACCTCTTTGCAAATGACTTGGCCACTTTACAAAATGACCAATTAGGTGTTTTCAAATGTCTATGACCCATTAGGAACCACTTTTTCAAACAAAACAAAGCTTGGCATGCTTGCATGCATGCATTACTTTGACTTTGTCATTCTATGTGTTGTTTTGCTTGATTGGTAGATTGAGTTGTACCTTGCTTGATTGATTTGTAGTGACTTGAAGAGTGTGATTGTTGCAAGGACAAGGAGTGAACCTATACCCTCTACCAAAAAGGCAAGTGATGCTTCATACTTTTGTCCCACTACTTTCTCTATGCATTAGTGTTTTTGCTAAGTAAAACTTGCATGGATTTTTGCTAAGTATAAACCATGCTATAGTAAAACCTAGTAGATGAAACCTTAGTGGAAATCTTCCTAAGTTAAGATTCCTATTAATATCAAGCTTAGCCTAGCTAATAGAAAACATGGGTGGAATATATTCACACTATGGAAAAAAAATCCTAAGTCTGAGGACTTGTATTTTGTTTAATAAAACAACTAAGTTAATGAATCACCTGGGTGGAATGGGACTTGCTTGGTGGTTTTTGGTTGAGTGGTTCACACGGCCCATGTTTATGGTTGACCTTGTGTATCTCACTTGTGGATGGCCACCCAGGAACAAAGAGATTTGAGATGTCAAATGTTGAGAAGCTTCAAGTGCAACCACTTGGCAATATGGGCTCTGCCATGATCATAGAGGTTGCAAGAACTTAGCCATATGGACAGTGGGTGGTAGTGTTTGATAGGTTGGAACGCGTCCATATTGGTCTAAGGGAAGGCTTCTGAAAGATCTTGTCTTGGGAAACCAAGTCTTTTGGGGAAAGTGCACCACCTCTGCAGAGTGTAAAACCTAAGTACTTAGCCATGTCCCTGGTAAAGGACAATTTGAGCATCAAGACATGGAAGCAATCAAGAATCTCATCATTCAAATTTCTAAGTTAAAACTTGTGGATTGAACAAGGGTTGTTTGAAATCTTCAATCTTTGATTGAGAGATGCCTTGTAAAGGATCTTCAATCTTTGATTGAGAAAAATGATTTTATCAAAGCAAAAACTTAGTATTTTCAAAGGTTAGGGAAAAATCTATTTTGAGCAATGCAAGCCTCAACTCCACTTAGCCAAATGCATATAGATGATAGACTCCACTATACTACCATAGTATCACTTGCCAATACAATTCAAATGTATTGACCCTTGTGGCTGTAACTTGTAATGTTGCAGGTTTGATTGATTTTAGTGAAGATTGATTGATTAGGATTACAAAGTCTACAACCAACATCTGCCTGTGGCACTTGAAGATGAAGGACCCATGACTATAGTTATTCCGCTGCAATGTAATGTAATAGCCAAATGAGCTATGTAAGATGTAATAAAACTATGTTATTCCTGGTTATAAAGTTATATTATGACCTTTGTTTCTTGATATTACATCTTAACTGTGGATGCTAGCTATTGATCCAGGGACTAGCATTGTAAACACAGGGGATTCTACCTTACCTTATATTTTAACAAGGTTGGTAACCCTATACATATACTAACCATCTTAACTCCTATGAGATTTGATTGGGCATTACAACATTATACATAGACCGTAATCCAACTGCATCTATGACTAATAATCCACCTTCTGGATATCATCTAAACCCCCTCCAGTATGAAGTTGCAAGCAACAGATAATTGCATTAAGCAAAGTGTGTAAAGTAAACAATACGATTGTTCTATGAACAAAGGATTGCTGTTTTCTCCCTAGTAGAAACAGCACATCTAGTACCTTAGAGATTTCTGTCACTTCCTCAGATTCCTAGAGGCATGAACCCACTATCGAGCATAAATACTCCCTCTTGGAGTTGCTAGCATCTACTCGGCCAAGATAGCTACTAACAACAGAAAGCATGCAAGATCACAAATAACAAACACATGATAGAATCAATAATCAATCTGAAATAGCATCTCAATATCCATCATATCCCCGCAAACACAACATGTAGGATTACAAATAGATGATCTTGATCATGAACGGAGCTCACAAGATCTAAACATGGTAGCACAAAGGAGAAGAACCAAGCATCTAGCTACTACATGGACCCGTAGTCCAGGGATGAACTACTCACGCATCACACCGGAGGCAGGCATGGTGATGAACAAGGCCTCTAGGGTGATGTCTCCCCTCCGGCAGGGTGCTGGGAAGAGCTTTAGATCCATCTCGATCTAGGGATGGAGATGGCGGCGGCTACAGACTCTTTCGTGGAATTTTGATTAGGTACTTAGGGTTTCTGCATCAGAGGCTTCTTATAGGCGAAAGGGGAGGCCGAGGGGGTGCCTGAGGTGGCTGCACCCCGCCAGGCGCGGGCTAAGCCAGGCTGTGCGGCCAGGGGGTGTGCCCCCCTCAAGGCCCTTCTCCGTCTCATCTTCTGGCTCCGTGTTCCCCTCGGTGAAATATTGACTTTGGCTTTTGTCCCGTCCAATTCCGAGAATATTCATTTTCCGGCTTTTCTGGAACCAAAAATAGCAGAAAACAGGCAACTGGCACTGTGGCATCTTGTTAATAGGTTAGTTCCAGAAAATGTGTAAAAATACTCCAAAGTGTGGACAAAACATAAGAAAGTAGATATAAAACAAGCATGGAACATCAAAAATTATAGATATGTTTGCAACGTATCAACATCCTCAAGCTTAACTCTTGCTCGTCCTCGAGTAGGTAAGTGATAAAAAGAAAGAATAATTTTTGAGGTGAGATGAACCATCACAATCTTGATCAAGGCATTTATAAAACATTGATAGATGGGATCATAGTGCTTTAACATAGCATGAAAGATATAGTTCTAACAATAAGACATAGCAACCATGTTGTAGCATGAAAAGGTACAACCAAAAGATTCATGAATAACAATGCTTTGCAAGACATTTGTTTGCTTCACATATAGAAAACATATTAAGAATGGTATTCAACTTGTCCCTCATAGTGTAGCAAAACATAAATGTATAGGACACCTTCAAAGTTCATAAGGGTGACTAGATACAAATAGTTTAAGAACAAGCAATATCAAAGTTATGAATCAATCAACAAGTCTTGGGACAATTCACATTAAACTAAGAATGGCCACTATGCTCTCTCAATAGGTGCATAAAGATAGAAGATGGAGACTCGGCATAAAAGTAAAAGAAAGGCCTTCCTAGAAGGAAGCAGGGATTCAAGTCTCATAAAGAGCTTCCAAAAATTATGATACTTATTAGCTTTCAGCTCTCATTGCCCCTATCATAAGCATCTTGAAGTAATTAAGGTTAACGTGAACAAACTATGGAGTGTATGCTTGACAAAGTATAAGTTGGCAATCTCATGTCCCTTGAATACGAGGGCCGCTCCTCATGCTACTCAAGTTTAGTTACCGGTATGTTCTTGTCATAGTAAGTACATCTGTATCCTAGAGAACCGCCAACGGGGTACCCCTTGCCCGATGATACGGAAGAATCCCCATATCAAAATGACAAGGCAAGCAGATAATAAACATTTCAGCATCTTCTTATTTACCATAGGAAAATGGTGCTTTTTTCTCTCTTTCCTCTTTTCTCGTCTCTTTTTTTCTTTTTTCTCAATCTCTATCTCTTTTTTTATATAAGAAGAATGCTTCATAGATTGCTCATTATGGTTATGCTGCAGGTTTCCACCATGATTAGACATGGATTATACCAGCCGCCCAGGCGTTTCTCTAACACACATACATAACTCCATGGACTTACAAGCCCCCTTTTCATTTCACATCGACGACATCCATAAACAAAAGAGCATGATATCAACTGGGTACAATGTACAAGTGCAATGTTGAAAGCGTTCCCCATGATAGCATGGTTCTGCTAATCCCCAACGTATAAGTTCAAGCATATACAACATAGATGACACAATGGTTCAAGTTTATTAGGGGCAAGAAAAGTAAAGTGTGCCATCAAGTTCGTGAGAGCTTTAATCACTAATTTTCACATAACAAGTTTAATTCAGAAGGTAGATAAAAACATGAATATACTTGGAATAAAAAATGCTAATAGGTAGGTATGGCAGACTCTTTGGAATAACTTGTTTTTATTTGGAGTTAGATGCATGAGTGGAACTCATACTTGGTTATGGAGGCTAGCAAAAGACTGGGAGCGACCAACTAAGAGAGCAATAATGTCCATAATCATGCAAAGCGACAAAACATCATTAATTAAAGCATAAAGTGATATTACAAGTCAAAAACTAAAGGATCATAGAGGCTATGGTGACTTGGTATAGTCTTAACAAGGTGTGAGCATGCGCCAAGTCAACCCAAATAAAGCATCAAAGGAGAATACCACAATACTATGCTTTAATATGCTAAAACAACGCATGATTCTTTCAAGGCACATTAAGCAATCTCGATTGTTTATAACATGTCATGCTACAGCAAAAATCACTAAGCATAAAGCCAAAACAATATCAACCATGACATGACAAAGCATAGGCCACGGTCAAAAACAAGCTCCTTTTTACCACTTAAGCATGATCTTTTCCTACTCTTTTCCAATCCAAACCAACTTATTTGAAAACTAATGTATGAATGAGGGGGTCCAACTAATTTATTCAAGCGAACTAAGCAAATGAAAACCAAAAACAAAAACAAAGAAGCTCCAGGAACAACACAACTGTGCATGAAACAATAAAAATGAAGTGTTTGGAAGAAACCTGAGATTTTTATTGATGAAGAAGGGGATGCCTTGGGAATCCCCAAGCTTTGACGCTTGTACTTCTTGGATATTTCTTCAGGTGACATGGATGGCATCCCCATGCTTGAGATTTTGTCCATTCTTCATCTTATTCCATTACTCTTCCCTACACTTCAAAATTTTCCTTCATACAAAACTTCACACAATCTTCATTAGCAACATTAGTGTACTCAAGATAATAAGTCTTTTGGTTTATTTTCAACACAAGTAAAACTTCCATTAAAACAAAAGCTATTGTAGCACTTCCTTTAAAAAGTTCAAATGATCAAATACAACTCAAAGAGAAAGAGATTAAGAGGCAAACGCAAATAATGGCAGAAATCTGTCAAAATAGACCAGCTTGTATGTCTTTGAAGTGATGAATTGTATTGAGTGTGATAAATGTTTTCATAACATCTGGTGGTATTTCTGGTTCAGAATCTCATAATTCACAGTTTGGGCCCCGTGGTTGAGGCAAGTGCATGACAGGATAATACTTTGCTTGATTCCCTTCACTTGACTTCTATTTTATAGCACTTGTTTATTACTCTGTTCCTATATATTGCTTTATTTGTGTGGAGATAAAGTGGATACAACAAAGGATACACTTGCACCTGCATTTTTTGCATAGCATGTTAAAGAAAGTGCATTGTGTTATGACCTACTGAGGTAGGCACCTTGAGACCATAGATGTTGGGATGAGTCCCACATTGTCGACAACCTCCACAAGTTGGAGTGAATGGATGTCGACGGGTGTTCACTCAAGCTATACCGGTATACGCAAAAGAAAAGTGAAAGCAAAGAGCATGTAGGCATATAGGGTCATCATCGCGACATGACTAGTGTTACAAGATAATCGTTAGTGTTGTGTTTTATGCAATACTTATTATTTATTTATGTACTTGTTGAGTACTTTGTACTCACCCTTGTGGCTTCTATGTTTTTAGATACCATTTGAGGATAGCTTGCATGGGATGGGAGTAACACCTCTATACTTTACACACACTACTTTTCACACATTATAATACTTTTTAGATAGAGCACTTCAAGCACCCTCAAGATTGCTTTTGACTTATTATGTATTATACAGTTTGATATTTCTTATGGCTACCGAGTTAGTTTATATTAGACATCATGGATATGAAGTTTAAATTAGTCTTGTGGAACCGTGTGGTTGTTTTTATAGATAAAATTGGAATAGTATTATGATTTTATTGCCTGGATGTCCCCATAAACAAAGGAGACTCTGCTGAAATTTATAGCTTTGTACCAATATGAGAAGTGTTTAATGTATGTGTAGCACCGCCAGATAGGGTGGATATCTGGGTGTTACACTTTGCTATCACCAGGTTCTAGAAGACCAAAACCACCGAGAGGTTCAAGAGGTGGAGCGACACAATCAGACCCAGCTACAACGCCACCAGTGCCATCACTGGCATCATCGGTAGCTGGAGAAACCTCGTTGAAAGTATCAGCTGGAGGAGCAAGGCGATGGCCCTTAGGAGCAGGAGAACAATACCTAGTGGATAGGCAGGGCCACAGCTAGCGGCAGCTACAATAGAAGCAGCTGCTGCCACACCACATCGACGACTAGGAGCAGTTTCCACAATAGACGTGCTTCGAGTACTAGCAGAGTCTATACCATGAGCTTGCTCGACAACAACAGGGTTTCAAGTAGCTAGAACAACAGCCCGCTAAACTTCACCACGGGTTCGAGGAGGAGGAGCACTCAAGACAACAATTTTGGCAACAACAGCGGGGCAGCCTCTAGAAGCCTTAGTTATCTCAACAGCAACAGGGATTGGGTTAGTAGCAATTAGAGCAACAACACCATGGGGACGACCAGTACTAGCAGATTCCCCAATAGGGGTTTGCACATTGGCAATAGGGGTACCCCTACAAGGAGGTTACACAACAGAAGCAGGGCATAGACGACGAACCAAATTTTGCTTACTAGCAATAGGGCTTTGAGTTAGACCACCCTGGCCAAGAATAGCAGTGCGACTACCAGTAGCAGCAGCTTCCACATCTAGTATTTTACAATTTAGGAAAAACATGCAATCCTCAAGAGACCTTTTCATCACCTCGCATAGATAACTGTCACACATTACAAGAACCATGATGCCTCGTTCATCCTTGAAGTTGAACTGTGCAGTCTCCTAGGTTCAATATATCTCTATAATGTTAATATCTAGCTAGCATTTATAGTTACTGTGAATAGCAAAGAGAAGAGTAGCTCACCCGCATATAGCCAAAACTTTTTCTTCCTTGGTAGTAGGATCTGCCATCCTCTGTGCTGCTTAGCTTGTCCGGTGGCGGAGGCGGGCTAGAGCCTTGCAAAGTCGGGCACGACATGCAACATTGGAGATCAGGATCAGCTAGTGGGCATATCAACTTGGTGCCGGAAGCCAAATGTCCCAAGGGATCATTCTGGTTGGAGCGTGGATTTCACTGCACCGGTGCTAGGGTTCATGCGAAGGTGGGAGTGAATTTGTGAATTTGGTCAATGCACTAAGGCCCTTAGTTCCTCATTTTGCCTACATGGTTATCGTGTTGGCGCTCTCGTCATAGATAGAGTACTAACATGAGGGTCCCGACCGTCTACTTCACAGGGCAGTTGACGAAATGTTTGAATTTGGTAGGGGTGGGATGAGTTTGCCTCGAAATAGGCCCTCTCGGTAGTTGGCAGCTCAACTTTGCGAAACCCAACAATTACAACAAATTCGGACCCCCGATGCACTCGCACACCAACTTTGGGGCCACGAATTAACAAGCCCATCTCCACTTTGTCACTAGAAGAGAGAGCAATACATATAATATATGAAACCATATAGTCTAGGATTGCATACTAGATCATACCACAACTTAGAACTGGATCAATTACTCAAAGATAGAAGAATATAAATACAAAAAGTAATTCATTGAGATGATCATGTTCAATCTTAAAAATACAAGATTTAGGACAAGGAATAGAGAGATGGAGGTGTTGATGGAGATGGTGACGAAGCCGGCGCCCGGTGTGTGGTGTTGTGGTGATGGCCTCCCTCTTCTCTTATTTTTGCTTGGACAGTGTGGAGGTGTTGATGGAGATTTAGATCTTGGAGGTGTGGCAGCTATGGAGATGCCATGATGGAAGGGCTTCGACGTGGAGGCGTGTGAGGATGGGGCCTTCTCCTCTTTATATAGGCCTAGGAGGGCCCCCAATTGTCCTTCCTACGTTGCCTATGACCTAAGGAAGGTCTAGGAACGAATATGAGGCAAAATGGTGAAGAAGCGCATCGGTTCTGGGTTTTTCGTCGCCCAGAACCCACGGTACAGGCGGGCAGTACGACCGACCGCGTCCGTATCGACGGTCGTTACGCTTGTAGATGCTTTCGGATTTTGGCCACCGTTTGTTCATACGAACTCTGATTTGGGTGTTCTTTGTCTCATTGGATTCATATGGACGAGAGCTACAACACCATGGTATTAGATCATGATATTGAGTTGATAGAAATTATCACTTTTTTACCCCTCAAATGGCTAAGTCTGGTGGCCGCAACTCCTCCATATTGCATCCTCTTTGCTCCTCTTCCCTTGCTTTATCCATAATCAATCACAACACCTACACCCAAGTCAAAGACAAGGAAAGATAATAAAATCCTAATAAAAACTAATAGTTATGCAACACACATATGAAAATGAATGAGAACTAGTAATCATGCAAAATAGGCATAGTTGTAGCTAGATATAGCATGATATGAGTGGCAATATGAATAATCTATATGCTTAAATATGCATCGTATTTGTACTTATCAATATCCCCAAGCTAAATGTTTCCTGTCCTCGAGAAACAGAGTTGATAAATTAATGCTATCATCTAGCTTACCATAAAAACTAATATTTTCTACGGTAAAGTTGAGATGATTTAAATCTACAAGATGATTATGTCTTTGATCTATTCTCCTCTCGTGTGCGACTAAATACCCATACATGTCGGAGATGTTGGGAATTAGTGAGATGTGATGTGCCTATCTTATTTTCATCAATTTTTGATTATTGTCATGATTATTATATTGTGAGAATGATTATCTATGTATGACTAATGCTTGTTATCCAATTTAAGGGCCCAGGTAACATGATCCTAAGATCTCATATGTATGAACTTGTTTACTAGTGAATCGGCGACCCCCGAGTGACATGGCCAATATCAAAGAGGATCTAGTATAACTCGGGGACAACAAGAAACCATCAAGTTTAAAGCCTTGATCTGGTCAAAAGACCTTTATTGATGTGCTGACCATGGCTTTGGTAATAGGCATAAGGATCATTGGAATCGAGAAGAATCTACTAAGAGGACTCTTGATTGGTATATGGCTTGCTTGCCTACTCACATATGAATAAGAAGTATTACGATCACTTATCCCATTTTATTCCATTTGGCACATTCACTATCACCATGAATCGTTTCTCTCCGTGCCTAATCTTTCATCTACAGGAAAATCTCAAACAACCTTTGTGTTATTTTACTTTTATGTTTTTTACTTTAAGTACCATTCAATACTCAAAACCACTTCCTTTCCACACATTCCTTTACACCTAAAATCATGCATTCAGTTCACTCAAGACAAGTGACACCTTGAGTGTGACGGAAACACCGCAGATAAACATTTTCCTAAGCTCCTTATTGTGACCGATATAAAAACTAGAACTAATACTTCCATGGAAACATGCTCTAACGAACCTATGCTCTTGTAGGCCATCAAGCTATTTTCTAGCACTGTTGCCGGGGAGCTAAGTGCTAAGTTTTTGTTTCTTGACATCAGTAAGTGTTGAAACCATTTATGATATTTGTTGAATATATAGAGGATCTACACATTTCAGAAGAGATTATTTGCCTACCTATATTGAACATGTACTAATTTAAAGATGCCTAGAATTTATTGAATTTTTTTCTAACTCATGTTCTACAGACGTGAACAGTTTGATTCCTTTTTATGGCAGATTTGACCATCACCCGAAGGGTAGTAGAGCCTGATAAATCTTTGGGAGATTATGGGAATTCATCTAGGCATCTTACGAGAATACCTATTCTCTATCCTGATCTTGAAGGCATGGGATTTGAAATAGATCTTGAGCTAATATATATGGTGAAAGAAATTGCTTTTGTGGGAAGATAAGATGAAGATCCAGGTGATCATCAGACGAAGGTTCATGATCTTTGTGATACTCTTAAACTAGCTGGACTACCAAAAGAATTTGTACTTCTTAAACTTTTCCAATGGTCACTAAACGATAAAGCTTATTCTTTGTTACAATCCTGACCTAGACATATTATAAAAAGTTACACGAATTGCATCCAAGAATTCATGAAAAATTTCTGCTCATTTACTAAGATTTTGTAGATCAAGCGTGATATAGCTAATCTCTTTCATATATTTGGAGAAAACTTCTCACAACCATGGGAAATATTTTATTGGATTATTATGAAAGTCCCAAATAACTATTTTAAGGAGCATTTATCATACAATATTTTTATAATGGACTCACTAATAACTCCAAACAAATGATTGATTTAACTACAGGAGGAATTTTGAGCAAGTTGACACTACTTGAATGCAGAGATCTTTTCACAGTAAGATCCTTCAATGATGAGAAGTATAATCATGTTGAAGATTGATGGCTCAATGCACGGCGCCTAGAAAAATGCTTGATGGCGGTATTGATGTAGAACTCGTTGGGAACCCCAAGAGGAAGATATGATGAGAACAGCACCAAGTTTCCCTCAGTTATGAAACCAAGGTTTAATCGAACCAGTAGGAGCAAGGAAACACCGCAAAGGTGTTACTAGCTGAGCTTTGGCAGGGCGCACTACCGGTGCTAGTAGCATCGTGGATACCTGCACAACACAACCATGGAACTTAGTCCCCAACTTGCGATGAGGTTGTCAATCTCACCGTGTTTTGCGGAAAACAAAGGATTAAACGTATCAAATGGAAAGAAGTAATAGTTTGCAGAAAGTAAACACAAATAGATGATCTTGATCATGAACGGAGCTCACAAGATCTAGACATGAAAGCACAAAGTAGGAGAACCAGCCATCTAGCTTTACATGGATCTGTATTCCAAGGATGAACTACTCACGCATCACACCGGAGGCTTGCATGGTGATGAAGAAGGCCTCTAGGGTGAATTCCCCTCTCTGGCAGGGTGCCGGGAAGAGCTTCAGATCCTTCCCGATCTAGGGATGGACATGACGGCGGCTACAGACTCTTTCGTGGATTTTTGATCCGGCCCTTAGGGTTTTCATCTCGAGGGCATCTTATAGTCGAAAGGGGAGGCCGAGGGGGTGCATGGGCTGGCCACACCACCCCCTAGCGCGGGCCAGGCTTGGCCGCGCGGCCAGGTGGTGTGGCCGCCCTCTGGACCCTCTTCGTCTCATATTCTGGCACTTGATGACTTCCGGAAAAATAGGCACTTTGGCTTTTGTCCCGTCCAATTCCGAGAATATTCATTTTCTGACTTTCCTGGAACTAAAAACAGCAGAAAATAGGCAGCTGGCATTGTGGCTCTTGTTAATAGGTTAGTCCAAGAAATCATAAGAAAAGTACTCCAAAGTTGGAACAAAACACAAGAAAGTGGATAAAACCAAGCATGGAACATCAAAAATTATAGATACATTTTCAATGTATCAACATCCCCAAGCTTAACTCCTGCTCGTCCTCGAGTAGGTAAGTGATAAAAAGAAAGAATAATTTTTGAGGTGACATGCACCATCAAAGACTTGATCAAAGTATTTGTAAAACATTCAAAGCTGGGATCATAGTACTTCAATCATAACATGAAAGACAAAGTTCTAGCAATAAGCAAAGAAACTATGATGCAACATGAAAAGGCACAAACAAAATATTCATGAATAACAATGCTTTGCAAGATGTTTGTTTGTTTCACATAAAGAAAACATAGCATAAAAGTATTCAGCTTGTACCTCAATAGAGTAGCAAATATAAATGCATAGGACACCTTCAAAGTTCATAAGAGTGACTAGATACAATAGTTTAAAACAAGCAATATCAAAGTATGCATCAATCAACTAGTCTTGGGACAATGCACATAGAACTAAGAATGGCCACTATGCTCTCAAAGTAGGTGCATAAGGGTAGAAGGTGGAGACTCAATATAATGGTGGAAGAAACGCCTTTTTATAAAACGAAGTAGGGATTCAAGTCTCATAAAGAGCTTCCAAAAATTATGGTACTTATAGCTTTCAGCTCTCATTGCCCCTATCATAAGCATCTTGAAGTGATTAAGGTTAAAGTGAACAAACTATGGTGTACATGCTTGACAAAGTATAAGTTAGAAATCTCATGTCCCTTGTATACGAGGGCTGCTCCTCATGCTACTCAAGTTTAGTCACCGGTAAGTTCTTGTCATCGTAAGTACATGTGTATCATAGAGAACCGCCAATGGGGTACCCCTTGCCCGATGATACGGAAGAATCCCCATATCAAAATGACAAGGCAAGCAGACAACGAGCATCTCAGCATTCTTCTTATTTACTATGGGAATATGGTGCTTTTTTCTCTCTTTCCTCTTTTCATAGTATCTTTTTTTTCTCTTTTCTCTTTTTTTCTCAATATAGGACTCTTTTTTTATAAGAAGAATGCTTCATAGACAGCTCATTATGGTTACGCTGCAGGTTTCCACCATGTCAGCATGGATTAGACCAGCGGCCCAGGTGTTTCTCTAACACATATACATAACTCCATGGACTTACAAGCTCCCTTTTCATTTCACACCGACGACATCCATATACAAAAGAGCATGATATCAACTAGGTACAAGTACCAAGTGCAATGTTAAAAGAGTTCCCCATGAAAGCATGGTTCTGCTAATTCCCAACAAATAAATGCAAGCATATACAACATAGACGACACAATGGTTCAAGTTTATTAAGGGCAAGAAAAATAAAGTGTGCCATCAAGTTCGTGAGAGCTTTAATCACTAGTTTTCTCATAACAAGTTTAATTTGGAAGGTAAACAAAAGCATGAATATACTTGGAATAGCATAAGGTAGTAGGTAGGTATGGTGGACTCTTTGGAATAACTTGGTTTAGCGAGTTGGATGCATGAGTGGAACTCATACTTTGTTGTGGAGGCTAGCAAAAGACTGGGAGCGACAAACTAAGAGAGCAATAATGGCCATAATCATGCAGAGTGACAAAACATCATTGATCAAAGCATAAAGTGATACTACAAGTTGAAAACTAAAGGATCAAAAAGGCTATGGTGACTTGAGATAGTCATAACATGGTGTGAGCATGCGCCAAGTCAACCCAAATAAAGCATCAAAGAAGAATACCACTATACTATGCTTTAATATGCTAAAACAACGCATGATTCCTCCAAGGCACATTAAGCAATCTCAATTGTTTATAACAAGTCATGCTACAGCAAATAACACTAAGCATAAGGCCAAAACAATATCAAGCATGGCATTACAAAGCAATGTATTAAAGAAGGGGTCCAACCAATTTATTCAGAAAACTAAGAAAACCAAGCAAACTAAAAACCAAAACAAAAACGAAAAAGAAGACGCTCCAAGAGCAACACAACTGTGCATGAAACAATAAAAATGAAGCGTTTGGAAGAAACCTGGAATTTTTATTGATGAAGAAGGGGATGCCTTGGGCATCCCCAAGCTTTGACGCTTGTACTTCTTGGATATTTCTTGGGGTGACACGCATGGCATCCCCAAGCTTGAGCTTTAGTCCATCCTTCATCTCATTACTCATTCCTTCCATACACCTGAAAATTTTCCTTCATACAAAACTTCACACAATCTTTATTAGCAACATTAGTGCACTCAAGATAAATAAGTCTTAAGGTTCAGTTCTAACACCAAATAAAATTCCATTAGAACACTAGCTACTGTAGTACTTCCCTCAAAAATCTCAATTCCCCAAAAGAACTCAAAAAGGAACCAACAAGAAGCAAATGCAGAAAATGGCAGAAATCTGTCAAAACAGACTAGCAGGTAAAGCCGAATTTTTTCGAAGACCTTCTGTTGCTCAAATCAAAAAGTCTTGAACTAACGAAAGTTAGATAACAACCTGGGTCAGAAGCACAAAAATCCACGCCTCAAATAGACGTACAGAGGTTTTACACGAATTTTTACGGTGAAGCACAGAAATCTGTTTCGGGACAGCAACTTTCCCAATCATTACTTCACTCTCACTAGAGGTTACTCTTGGCACAAGAAGCAAACAAAAAGGATAAGGAGAGTTTATTATAGAGGTAATAACTTCCAAGACTCATCTAAAACTTTTGGGTTATCTCCCAATAAGTACTTTCCTTTAACGCCTTTAAGTTAGGCATAAGAAGCAAGAAAGAATCAAGTGTTCTCAAATGAAGAAGCATTAAGATTAATACCAGAAATATCTTCAACAAGGAAAGGTATATCATCCAAATAAGTTCTAGAGTATCCTCTCTCAATGCTCTTAGGTTTACTATTCTCATCAAAAGGGTTTGCAGGAACAATCCAATCAAGATTCTTTTCTATGGCATCATGTATTGCTACTAGTTTGAAGGGTATTGGTATGTTAGGTTCCTCCCCATTAGGTTCGGTTTTGTTCAGCTTTTCTCGTGTACCAACATCTACACATGAGCCTAACATATTGAAACGTTCAAATACTTTTCTAGCTTCCTTGGAAACATCATAAAACTCCTTAAACAAAGTTTTCTAGAATAAAATCCCTCTTTTCAGGGTCTTCAATTTCTTTAAGCTTAAGAAACATTACTTGCATTAAGGGGTTGAGGTTAACAAACCTAGCTTCTAACATGTGAATTAAAGAATCTGCAGCAATCTCATAGTTTGGAGCAAGTTCTGCAAGGGATCTATCCTCAGTATCCTCATGTTTACTAACATGATTAAAGAATTCTTCAATATTATCTTTCCCAATTATAGAACCACTACCAATTGAAAGGTCTTTCAGGGTGAATTTGGGGATCAACATGGTGAGCTAAGGAAGAGGTGACAACTAAAGGAGACTTAATTTTTTTGTGTTTTTGAAAAGAAAGCAAACTAGTAAAACTAACTTTTTATGTTTTTGAATAACAAAACAAGCAAACAAAGCAAAAAGAAAACTAAGCAAAACAAAAATAACAAAGTAAAGAGATTGGTTATGAGGGACTCCCCTTGTGAAGATGTCCTTGACTCCCCGGCAACGGCGCCAGAAAAATGCTTGATGGCTTAATGCACGACACCCAGAAAAATGCTTGATGGCGGTGTTGATGTAGAGCTCGTTTGGAACCCCAAGAGGAAGGTATGATGAGCACAACAGCAAGTTTCCCTCAGTTATGAAACCAAGGTTTAATCGAACTAGTAGGAGCAAGGAAACACCCCAAAGGTGTTACTAGCTGAGCTTTGGCAGGGCGCACTACCGGTTCTAGTAGCAACGTGGAGACCTGCACAACACAACCACAGAACTTTGTCCCCAACTTGTGATGAGGTTGTCAATCTCACCGTGTTTTGCGGAAAACAAAGGATTAAACGTATCGAATGGAAAGAAGTAATAGTTTGCAGAAAGTAAACACAAAGAAGTAAACAGTTTGTAGATTGTATGTAAAAGACAAGGACCGGGATCCATAGTTCACTAGAGGTGGCTCTCCTTAGATAGATAACATGCTGGGTGAACAAATTACAGCGGGGCAATTGACAAACACCGAGAAAGCAATACATGCATATACTAATCATCTTGAATCCTTTGAGATTCGATTGGGCATTACAACATTATACATAGACCGCCATCCAACTGCATCTATGACTAATAATCCACCTTCAGGTTATCATCCGAACCCCCTCCAGTATTAAGTTGCAAGCAACAGATTATTGCTTTACGAACTGCGTGTAAAGTAAACAATATGATTGTTCTATGAACAAAGGATTGTTGTTTTCTCCCTAGTAGCAACACCACATCTAGTACCTTAGAGATTTATGTCACTTCCCCAGATTACCAGAGGCATGAACCCACTATCGAGCATAAATACTAACTCTTGGAGTTGCTAGCATCTACTTGGCCAAGATAGCTACTAACAACAGAAAGCATGCAAGATCACAAATAACAAAGACATGATAGAATCAATAATCAATCTAAAATAGCATCTCAATATCCATCGGATCCCCGCAAACACAACATGTATGAATTACAAATAGATGATCTTGATCATGAACGGAGCTCACAACATCTAAACATGAAAGCACAAAGGAGGAGAACCAGCCATCTTGCTACTACATGGATCCATAGTCCAAGGATGAACTACTCACGCATCACAACGGAGGCTTGCATGGTGATGAAGAAGGCCTCCAGGGTGAATTCCCCTCTCCAGCAGGGTGCCGGGAAGAGCTTCAGATCCCTCCCGATCTAGGGATGGAGATGACGGCGGCTACAGACTCTTTCATGGATTTTTGATCGGTCCCTTAGGTTTTTCGTCCCGAGGGCAATATATAGGCAGAAGGAGAGGCCGAGGGGGTGCTGGGAGCGACCACACCACCCCCTGGCGTGGGCCAGGCCTGGCCGCGCGGCCAGGTGGTGTGGTGGCCCCTGGCCCCTCTCCGTCTCGTATTTTGGCACTTGATGACTTCTAGAAAAATAGGTACTTTGGCTTTTGTCCCATCCAATTCCGAGAATATTCATTTTCTGACTTTCCTGGAACCAAAAACAGCAGAAAACAGGCAGCTGGCACTATGGCTCTTGTTAATAGGTTAGTCTAAGAAATCATATGAAAAGTACTCCAAAGTTGGAACAAAACACAAGAAAGTGGATAAACCAAGCATGGAACATCAAAAATTATAGATACATATGCAATGTATCAAAGATATTAAACCAAATAAATGTATTCTTTATATAACTCCAGAACTTATGCCTTAAGTCAAGAAGTCCATGGAAGAAAAAGGAATAGCAGTGGAACTCGTAAAAGAAAATCAACTTGATGTTCTCCAAAATTTTATAGAAGAAGATGAAATAAATCGTTCTATACAACAATTTAAACATCAACAACTTTAGTTTTGTGATAGTTATAATAAACACCTCATGCTCAACAAGAAAGATGTAAAAGAATTGACTGCATTTTTTGATGATCTAGGACATGCTGCTAGACATCTTGATGAACATATTAGTATGGTTAAAGTTGAATGTGATCAAATAGCTGAGACTCAAGCTTTGATTTTAAGTAAAATTAATCATGATTACAATATTGTATCTACAAATACTATTACTAGACATGGTACAGAAACACAAGAACCTCTAGGACCACCTTGGTATCAAGAAGAATAGGCCTGGAAGGAAAATGATACTCAAGAAACAAGTCAAGAAGAAGAGGACCTTGTTGAACCACAAGATGAGATTGACCTTGAAGCCCAAAGAAAAGAGAAATAAGCTTCAACGGAAAATCAAGAAGAGGAAGAGGCAGAAGATAAAGATAAACAATATGACTCTGATGCTGAAACTATCGATCCGATAGAAGTTGAGCTTAGCCATGAACAAGAGGAAGAGGTGATTATATCAAAGGAAAAACAAGTTGAAAATCAGAAGCCGACAATGAACAAGAACAACAAAAAAGATGTTGAGCCGACGCCCAAGGTAAAGGAAAAGGTAAAACCAACTAAAAAGAAAATCCCTTATCCTAACCGTGTTCAATATGAACCTGATAAGAGTGTCCATGACTCATTTTCCGAGGCTCTAAGTAATATTCGTTTAGAATTTCCTTTAGCTGGTGCATTTCAAGTTCCTACTTACAAAAGGTTCATGTGACATATTCTTAACAGAAAGAAAAAGGTAACTAAGACTATAGTAGTGATGATAAGCTATGGTGATAAGCTTCCTGCTAAGCTTGGGGATCCTGGTATACCAACTATTTCTTGTGCTATTGGAAAAACTAACATACTCAATGCTATATGTGATTGAGGTGCAGGTGTTAGTATCTTGCCTTATTCCCTCTTCAAGAAACTGAATCTTGGATATAACTATCCTACTTCCATTACCTTGCAGATGGCTAATAAAACCACTAAACAACCCATGGGTATGAACGAAGATGTTTTACTTAGAATTGATCAACATGGCATACCTACTAACTTTATTATACTTGATGTTCCTAAAGATGAAAAACTTTCAATCATCCTTGGAAGACCTTTTCTTAGTACTGCAGGAGCTAATGTTGATTGCA
This sequence comes from Avena insularis, assembly GCA_023614405.1. Lineage (NCBI taxonomy): Eukaryota > Viridiplantae > Streptophyta > Magnoliopsida > Poales > Poaceae > Avena > Avena insularis. The sequence goes on along the minus strand of CM042690.1, from coordinate 253,592,142 downwards.
CTAGCAGAAAAATTGTCTTCAACACCTATGATGATCAGATTGTTTGTTACATCCCGAAGAAACAAGAACAAGATGGAAAATATGTACCACCACCAAAACGTGTTCAAGTGCTAAGTACCCTCGATGAAGGGCAGCCCAAGGTATGTGCCAAAGACTCAGAGGTTGGCTGAGTCAAATCAACCGATTCAAAATAAATGCTTAATGGGAGTCAACCCAACTTTGAATAAAGGTAGTATAGTTATTTCTTTGTTTTAGTTTAGTTGTTCTAATAAAACTCTTGTATACAAAGTTTTGCGGAGGAAATAGGCTGATAAGAAGTTGTGGTTCAAGTTTGGAGGAAGGAATTGAAAAGAAAACAAGAAGGAGGCCTTTAGAGCCTTTAATAATCATCGATACGGCCAGAAGGCACTGTATCGCGCGCCTGTACCGAAGACCTAGAGGAAACAGAATTTGATCTACCGAAACAGAGCCTTTAACGAGCTACTGTATGGTCGGATAACCATGTACAGCGCACCCGTACTGTTTCTCGATGAAGAAAGCAACGTTCTCTTCTAGGCTACTGACCAAATAACAATAGGCGCTATGACCGGATGCGCCCGTACCGCGCGCCTGTACTAAGGCTCAGGTTCGAACTCAAACCATAACTAACATATCCAACGGTGACGACCACCAGTAAGGGCAGGACACACCCATGCCGAGTGCGTAGCCACTCAAAATTGACGGTGGCTGGCTGGGCAGCCCAACCATCCATCTTCTTCCTCCCTTTCTCTCTCTTTATCTCTCAAACTCAAACCCTAACCTCCTAGAATCCTTGATTCTTCACAAATTTTAATTGTTTGAGTTGGGGAATCTTCACATCTGTAAGTTTCTCACCGGATCCATGCTTTATTTTCTGAAATCCATGGTTGGAACCCTCACATTTGCTATCTAGATGAGTTCTTGATATTTTTAAATTCCTGTTGATTCCTCACATTAGGATTCAAAGTTTTTACCTGTAATCATCTGTTTACGTAATAGAAACCTTATGCCTATAATTTTGTTTTGAAATTTTTCAATGCAATGAATATTGGAAGGTTTTTTTTGCCCCGAAGGGAACTCGGGAGGATTGGGACCCTTTGGAAGCTCGACCGCACCGGGATCAAACAAGAGGCGCCAGGAGGGGGATGCTCTAAAGTGCGCCATGAACAACGACTACACGAGAGTGAGCTCTCACAATGTGGTGTCCACCAAGTGGATGCACAATGACTTCCTCTCTCGCCATGGTTTGAAGGAAGACTTCGACATGATGGCTGAGAATGCTGGTATGACCGCCTTTGTCACCCTCGCTGTCGACACTTTCAAGTGCTCCACGTGGAAGTTCTTATCGACCTTCCATGATGACCTTGCACTCCAACAATGTCATTGCAATATAAGTTTCATACTTAATGGGTAGCCCAAAAGTCTTACATTCTATGAGTTTTGTGATTTCTTTGGGTTCTCTCGAGGGAGAGCTCGATATTACTAAAGAAGTCCTCTTAGAGGCAATGTTTTCTTGGGAGCAAATTTCTGATCATAGGGACATTTGTTACATGCGGAAGAAGACCGGCCCATATAGAATCCCACCATTCGCTACTTCACCACCTTTTTGGTGAATTCTATTTTTGGGAAGGGATACCCAGGGTAATGACTAGCCCCGAGATATGTGTTCTTTACATGGCTCTCCATCTAGAGATGGTACATAAGGTAAATTTGGGTGGATTGCTAATCCCACACTTTGGCCTCTTACAAAGGCTTTAATGACCTACCGTATAGTAAGAGGCCACCTATACCAGACGTCATCGTCTTTGTTATATAAATACAAGCATCTTTCGTGAAGACAAAGAGGGCAAAATACGAACACAGCTGCCACACACCATCCAGAAGAGAGGAGCTCAGATCTAAAGAAGGAAAAGAACCGCACCTCGTCCTTCAAAGATATCTAGCCTCTTGATCATCAAACCACCATAATTCCTACTTGTACTGAGAGACATTCATACTTGTCAGATTAGGGTTTTGAACCTCTATTCCTACTTTGGCTTGTATTCGATTTGATCTTCAATGTTATTGTGGTTTTCTATGATAAATTTTAGATGATTTCCATCTTCAATATGATTATGTCTTTGATCTATTCTCTTATCATGTGCGGGAAAATCCCCATAGCACATGGGAGATGTAGGGAATTGGTGAGATGTGATGTGCCTCTCTTATTTACGTCCATTTATGATTATTGTTGTGATTATTATATTGTGAGAATGATTATCTATGTATTCCTAATGCTTGTTATCCAATTTAAGGGCTGGGGTAACATGATCCCGAGATCTCATAGATATGAGCTTGTTTACTAGTGAATCGGTAAACCCTGAGTGAGATAGCCGATACCAAAGAGGAGCTAGTAGAACTTGAGGACAACAAGGAACCATCAAGTTTAAAGTCTCGATCTCGTTGAAAGACCTTTATTCATGTGCTGACCATGGCTTTGGTAATAGGAAGAAGGATCATTGGAATCGAGAAAAATCTACCAAGAGGACTCTTGATTGGCATATGGTTGCTTGCCTACTCACATATGAATAAGAAGTATTACAATCACTTATCCCATTTTATTCCATTTGGCACATTCACTATCAGCATGAACCATTTCTCTACACGCCAAACCTTTCATCTGCAAGAAAACCACAAACAACCTCCGTACTATTTTAATTTTATGTTATTTATTTTAAGGATTGTTCAATACTCAAAACCACTTCATTTCCACTCATTCATGTCCATGTCAAATCTTGTAGTTAATTCAGTCAAGAAAAGCGACACCTTGAGTGCGACCGAAACACCGCATATAAATATTTTCCTAAGCTCCTTATTAGGGTTGATATAAAAACAAGAACTAATACTTTCATGAAAACATGCTCTTATGAAGATGTGCTCTTGTAGGCCATCACCTCTGTCCTTCTTATTTTCCTTTAGTCCCTGTCAACACCCGGATTTTTAAGTCCATATGCCTGTTATGCCGTACATCGCAACCCCAGGATTACCATTTTTGCGAGACATAATAGAATTGGTACCACAGTACATCATCCATTACAAACCATAATATTCTTACAAATAGTTGATCTCATGTTCAAGTCTTAATACAAATCAGAGCAGCGGAAATAAACGTAGTAGACTCCATCTTCATGGTCACAGGCAATGCTAACGATGGGAGATGATCCTTGTTATCATAGACCTCCTGCTGTGCATCTTCCGGGTAGTCGTCCTCATAGTCTATCCATGGGATAGCCAGGAACAAAGCCATGAGTACTCTTTAAGTACTTGCAAACTATTACTAACATAAGTAAGGTAAAACTAGTAGGAATCTTAAGCTCTAGGTTTGTTTGCAAAAAGCCACGTTTATTCCAGAAGGACTTAAGAGTAAAGACCTAATTTAGTTCTCTACATCACTTAAGTGGGAACCTAGTTTTCATGTTCACAACTCTGTTTTGGTCAAGTCAAAGACATTGCTTAAATCACAAGTCATTTTGAAAACATCTAACAACATAACAGTATGGCCACTCCAACTGTCTATAACCACCGATGCGGCTATTCGAATAGTTTGACACTCTGGAGAGGTGGTACACTTTCACCACAAGATTTGATACACCCGTCAGGGATAACCTTGAATCATCATACTTGGTATGCGGATAATCAATCCTAACCTTTCAATTACACAACCTAGTATAGGCACCTTCCCTATGAGTTTGGCCTCCCAGCCATGGCCAACTGTCATCCCGAGAACTACATAGGTGGACATTCATATTCGTGGGGTAGCCTCAGCTCAACCTCTTCCGCAAGGGAACCCATACTAAGACATATAAACTTCTAGTTAAGCCCTACCCAACTCAGGTATTGTGGTTGTACGGTAAAATTGGAATGGTATCGCATCCGAACCCAACCATCAGTTTTTATCAAACTCAAGGCACATGCCTCATTCAGTATCATATCCAAATCATTGTGTTTCATAACACATATCGAAACATTTAAATAGAATGAATCGTCATTCCAAGGTTTTCTTAATCATTTTCTCCAAGTGTCCCCATCTAAAGTGATCCAGTTTAGCTTAGCACTAGCCACTAGTATTGAGGGTATCATTATTGAGGGGTGCTAATCAAGTATAAGTACCCAAGACTAGTTCTATGATCTTGGTGGTATCCATCCTATTTTCCACTAATCACACTTCATTAACTAGATAAGAAACTTTAGTAAAGGGAAAAGTAAAGCTTGGAATAAAATTGGGATTGGTAGAATCAAGGTTGCATAACCAAGCATGCACGGTGCATCTTGCATAGGTTATCTTGCATAGTGGCTTGCATTAGTTAGCTTGCCTTGAGTAGTGCAGTTGTTGAAGTTCTCTTCTTCTTCCTTGAAGTATTCCTCCTCGTCGTACCCCGGGTCGATACTAGCATATATAAATACATACGAGGTACACAATCACCAAACAACACTTCTCTACATCTATTTAGCACACAAGGGCTCACACTAGATGATCTAGTATCATCTCAATCATCACATGAAATAATGACACATTCTTATTTATCTTATTTTGGAAAAGTAATTTCTACTCATTAAAAATACTTAAGATTTAATATTCTCCAATTAAAATATGGGATCATGTTGGCACATGCCATCACCACATATTTAAATACTTGGGAATGTGATTTATAGGTTTTGGCATATATTACAAGATTTAATATTGCTATTTAATAATATTAAAGTGACTAGAAATTCCTATCTAGCATTCTTTTAATACTAGTCCATGATCAAAGCTTGTAAAATTAAATCATTTTACATATTCATATAGAGCATTGCAAATGTGATTTTTGAGAGTTGGAATCAACTCAAAAGCATTTATGGTTGATTTTATAAAAATGTTTGAAGTTGTAAAAGTCTTTGTCTTGTTATTTTTACTATAGGTGATCCATAATTTAAAATGGTTTGAATCCAACGGGAGATTGTAGATATTTTTAATCCCTTTCTAACAAAATCTAAATCATGCAATTTGGTTCAGTACATCTCTATGAATTCAGTTTTGAATCTATTGACAGAATAGGGTTTTGATTTAAATGTAAATCCCTATTTGAATTCCTGGGCTACTCACGGGAAAGAACTTGGGCTGACCCAACTGCATAGTGCACGCATAGCGGGCTGCTGACAAGATGGTCCCACGCGTCAGCGACTCTATCTAACCAAAACTGTATCTGTTAATATCAGTCCTACGATTAGAACGAGATCGATGGCTCTAGTTCATCGTCTGCGTCGTAGAGAGCGCACAAGATTCTGAACCTAGCGGCATGGTGGGGGTCGTCAGAGACTTACCAGGGCTCCAGCTAGGTCCAGTGATGGGGGCGAACAGGCTGGTAGACGACAGTGAGCCGAATGGTGGTTACGGCAGCTCCTGGGGTGGCACCAATCAACAGTGTCCTTCCTTCACTACAGCGGCGGGCTCCGGCTAAATTCCGGTGATGTGGTGCTCTCCTTGCTCCGGGGAAAGGTCAGGGATGTTTCTGAGAGAGGGGAGTGGAATGGTGTGTCGTTTGAGGCTGGGGAAGGGTCCTATTTATACACCGGCGAGAGAGGCAGTGCGGCATGGCTCAGGCTCGTCGGCGACGCTGTTACAGGTCGCTATAGACATGGTGGAGGGCATAGGTCGACGCGGTGGACTGTGGCGATCATCACGCGCATGTTGGCGCGGCAAGGGGCGGTCTTAATCGGTCCGGAGAGGTCCGTGCTCTACGCGGGTACTGAAGTGTTCGTCATCGCGTACGGTGGTCCCGGGGCGCGCGGCGGCAAACGGTCGTGTTTTGGAGGTGGCTAGTGACGTGGCGAGTGAGGGTACGCTAGCCGGCTTCGGCACTCTGGCATGCGCTCAGCATGGCAGAGAAGTAAATGGGTGCGGCGCTGCTGGCTTCTCCACTGCTCACCGTTGGTCGAGGGGTGGACAGAGGGGTGCGGTGAGGTCACACCTACTTGCTAGTGGTCGTGGGAGAGGACGGCACGGCGTGTGGCATCGTGTCCATGATCGACCGGCATGGACATGCTCGAGTATGGCATGGCACTAGTGCAACAACAAAGGGGAGAGACTCCACTGCACGGCTGTGTACTGGGAGTGATCATGGGTGGGTAGTGGAGTCGAATTGGGTACAATTGGTGATCAATTGATTAATCAAAACAGTGAATAGTCGTTGAGCTCGTACTCTGTCTGCTAAGTGTTTGATCAAATGGCCGCATGAACTAATCATTTGAATTTTTGAATGAATTTTGGTGGGTGTGTTGGTCCCATGCTTAGGTATCTCTGGTTGCTGAGAATTGGCAAGTGGTGTTTGGTTTGAGTGGTTTTTGAAAAAGTGCCATCTAGGTACCTACACTTGATTCAATTTTCAAATGTCTCTCAAATAGATTTGCAATTGGTTTCTGTAGATTTGTAAAGTTTGCTTGTGTTCATTTTCACTTAGTCTAGCAAGGGGTGAAAATAAGTAGAATTGTTTCTGTTGGAAATCTTTTACTAGAGATTCCCAAAGTGGGCTAGTGGTTAACTTTGGCCAAAATGACCATTTGATCATTATGCTTATAACTTGATTTTATTTTGATTTGTTTCTGTTTGAAAATGACCTAGATGATCTTGTTTTCATCTTTAAGCTAATCCTTATCATTGATAGCAATCAAACATAGCATAGCAAGAATTCATGCATTAATATAAATACATATGCATTCATATAGGTTTAGGTATAAAAGTTTTTGGTTAACCCTAATCTTGGGTGATTAGACTTGATAAGCTTGTTCAATATTTTTGAGATGTTACAAACATTCCCTCCTTAAATAGAATCTCGTCCCGAGATTCAGGAAAAACTAGGAATTCAAGAGATTGGGAAACTCTGTCCTAATATAATCTTCTCGCTCCCAAGTGGCTTCTTATTCGGTATGGTTACTCCACTAGATCTTGAGAAACTTGATACTTCTGGTCCGGGTGGTTCTGAAAGCTTCTTCCAAAATACGAATGGGGACTTCACGATAAGTTAGATCCTTGTTGATATCTATGGCCCTGTGATCGATGTTCTTGAAAACTTCGGTCTTCTCTGGAACTTCTAGGCATTTCCTAAGTAATGAGATATGGAAGACATCATGTATGTCTGGCATCTCCTTAGGCAGTTCTAGCTGATAGGATACTTCTCCTCGGTGACTTCAAATCTTGAAAGGTCCAATATATCTAGGGGCTAGCTTCCCTTTTAGTTGAAAACGCTGCATTCTTTTCAAGGGTGATACTTTGAGATACACAAAATCTCCGACATTGAAGGTCAGGTCTCGATGTCTTTTATCAGCGTAACTCTTCTGCCTGGATTGTGCTATCTTGAGGTGTTCACGGACCTTGTGAACCTTCTCTTCAACTTCTCGTAGGATGTCTGGTCCGAATATCTGACTCTCTCCTACTTGCGACCAATTCAGGGGGGTACGGACTTCCTTCCATACAAAAACTTAAATGGGGCCATTTGCAAACTGGCTTGATAACTGTTGTTGTATGAGAATTCTGTGAAAGGCAGACAATCTTCCCATTTAGATCCATATTCTAACACACAGGCTCTCAGCATATCTTCTACTATCTGGTTTACTCTTTCTGTTTGTCTGTCGGTCTGTGGGTGATAAGTTGTGCTGAAGTTCAGTTTGGTTCCTAATCCATCGTGGACTTTCTTCCAGAACCTTGAGGTAAACTGGGTTCCTCGATCTGACACTATGGTCTTGGGGGTTCCATGAAAACTAACTATTCTAGCAATATACAACTCTGCTAGCTTCGAGCTTTGATATGTAGTCTTGATGGGTATGAAATGAGCTACTTTGGACATTCTATCTACTATGACCCAAATGGAATCATTTCCCCTACTAGATGTAGGCAAACCGGTGATGAAATCCATTCCAACAGAATCCCATTTCCATTCTGGAATCTATAATGGTTGCAAAAGTCCTGCGGGTCGCTGATGTTCTGCCTTGGCTCTCTAACAGATATCACACTTGGCTATATAGCTTCCGACTTCTCTCTTCATTTTGTGCCACCAAAATTGATCCTTCAAGTCTTGATACATCTTGGTTCCTCCCGGGTGGATAGAATAAAGAGTATCATGGGCTTCCTACATAATGACTTGTTTCAACTCTGAATCTTCTAGCACACAAATACATCCTTTATACCACATAACTCCTTCTTCATCTTCGGTGAATCCGGGTACCTTCCATGTACCTATATGATGCTTAATTCCATCAATACTGGCATTTCCTTTCTAGGTTTTCTTTATCTGACTGATCAAAGTGAGTTGAAGTTCAATACTGGCTAGAAATCCTTCGCTAACTAGCTCCATTCTAGAGTTCTCCATCTCCTCATGCAGACTTGGCTGAGCTTCCTTAATCATGGTGTTTAATCTACATGGAAATCTACTAAGAGCATCCGCTACCACATTGGCCTTGCTGGGGTGATAGTGAATGTCAAGATCATAATCCTTGATTAACTCTATACATCTCTTTTGCCTCATATTCAGCTCCTTCTGGGTGATATACTTCAAACTCTTGTGATCCGAATAAATCTCACAGCGGTTACCCATGAGGTAATGACACCATGTCTTCAAAGCTAACACTACGGTTGCCAGTTCTAAGTCATGGATAGGATAGTTTTGCTCATGTTGCTTCAGTTGTCGGGGTAGATATGATATTACTTTGCCTTCTTTCATCACCACACATCCGAGACCAATCTTGGATGCATCACAATATACATCAAAAGGCTTCTTGATATCCGGCATGATCAAAATTGGGGCTGAAATCAATCTTTTCTTGAGGTCTTGAAAACTTGCTTCGCATTTGTCTGACCATTCAAATTTCTTATCTTTCTTCAACAACTGGGTCATTAGCCTTGCGATGCTTGAAAATCCGTCAACAAACTTGCGATAATATCCGGCTAATCCTAGAAATGCATGGACTTTGGTTTGAGTGGTTAGGGCTCTCCATTCTTCAACATCCTTAATCTTGGCGGGATTGACAGCAACTCCTCCTGCCGACAAGATATGGCTTAGGAACCCTACTTCCTTTAACCAGAACTCACATTTTCTAAACTTGGCGTACAACTGATGCTCCCTAAGGGTTTCAAGGATGGTTCTTAGGTGCGATTCATGGTCCTCGTCTGACTTGGAATAGATCAGAATGTCATCGATAACACAACGACAAACTTATCCAAGAAGTTCATAAAAAATTATTCATGAGGTTCATGAAATAAGCGGGGGCATTGGTTAATCCAAAAGACATGACATTGTACTCATACAATCCATATATGGTGGTGAAGGCGGTCTTTGGAATATCCGTTGCGCGGATCTTCAATTGATGATAACCAGTCCTAAGATCAATCTTAGAAAACACTCTAGCACCAGTCAGTTGGTCAAACAAATCTTCTATCTTTGGCAGTGGGTACTTGTTCTTGATGGTGACGTCATTCAGCTTCCGATAATCCGTACACAAACATTTGGCACTATCTTTCTTATCCACAAACAAGACAGGTGATCACCATGGTGATGCACTTCGTTGTATCAAACCTTTTCCCAACATATCATCAAGTTGCTTCTTTAGCTCCACTAATTCAGAGGGGTTCATACTATATGGTCTCTAAGCTATGGGTCCAGTTCCAGGAACTAGTTCAATGATAAACTCGATATCCCGATCTAGGGGCATACCGGGCAATTCATCCGGGAACACATCGGGGTATTCACAGACTACTCTGACTTGGTCTATGGTTGATTGAGTTAAACTCTTGTTGCACTTGAATTGACAGGGCAACGTCTCAGATATTTGTTCTACTGATACTCAAGTTCTACTGGTCATGGTTATGGCTTTCTTGGCAGAGTCGATTAATCCTTGATGTTTCGACATCCAATCCATTCCTAGTACTACTTCCAAACCTTTGGTTCCAAGTACTATTAGATTGGCATAAAAATATATTCCATGTATTCTGATAGGCACGGCCTTGCAAATTTTTCTAGCTTTGGTGGTTGAACAGGTATTTGAACTATCATTACATGCTTCAAATTTGTTGGTTGAATCTTACTAGTGCGTGCAAATTCTTCTGTAACAATATGAGTGTGATGCTCCAGAATCAAACAACACTCTTGCAAGTACTGAGTTAACAAAAAACATGCCCAGCATGGCATCTGGCGATTCCTAGGCTTCCTCAGCATTCATGTGGAATAGACGGCCGGTACGGTTGTGCGGGTTTCCTGGGGCAAACCTCTTTCCAGGCTGGACACGACGCTGTTGTTGGGTAGGTGTAGTAGCATTGGTTGCTACGGCAAGCTTCTTGGGGCACTCGTTGGAGTAGTGACCCGTGACTCCACATTCAAAGCAGGTTATCATTGACTTGTCTTTCCCTACGACACGCATAGCATTGCTTCCAGTCCTTGGGGCAGTATTGTTGTTGTTGTTGTTGGACCTTGGCGGTGCACGGTTGAAGTTATTGGGGTTGCTAGGGTTGTTGTTGTTGTGGCCTCCGGGCCTCGGGTTTCCTCCGCCTCGATTGGGGTAGTTCGGACGGGACATATGGGTTCTATTGTTTCTTGGTGCAAATCCTACAGACGGGTTGGGGAGATACTTCGAGGTATGGTGGGGTCTAGGTTGGTGCATCATACGACGCTTACGGTTCTCACTGGCTCAGTTGATCTTTCCTTCCATCTGGATAGCAGAATCCACTAAAGCTTCTAGGTCATCAAAGGGAATGTTGACTAACATTGTCTGCATCTCATCATGCAGGCCATTCAGGAATCTCTCCTTCTTCTTCACTTCAGTGTCAATCTCATCAGGGGCATACCTATCCAGAGACAGAAATTTTTCACGGTATTCTACCACAGTCATTCTTCCCTGCTTCAGCTCCCTGAATTCATCCCTCATCCGCTTGATCAAACCTGGGGGCACATGGGTCTTGCTGAACCTGAGCTTGAACTCCTCCCAAGTCATCATTTGTCCTCCATTCATGGTACGGGTGCTGTTCCACCATGATCTTGCATAACCTGCCAGATAGTGGGTGGCAAACAGCACCTTCTCATTGGCATCTACTCCTGCCACTTCTAAGTTGTTTTCCATGGTTTGCAGCCAATCATCAGCATCTAAAGGCTCTTCTGATTTGCTAAACATAGGAGGATTGGTGTTTTGGAAGTTCTTGAGTTTGGATCCATGGTGATCCTGGTTTCCATAGCCTTGGTTGTTGTGTGCCGTCTGGGCTATCTATTGAAGAGTGGCTAGATTGGCTTAGTGTTCGGTTCTACCGGCTTCACGGTCAGATACAAGCATTTGCAGAATCTAAAGCATTGGATCCTGGGATGAGCTTCTATTACCGGGGTTTCCGCGAGTCATCTGAGGATTGAGATAGATCATAAGACAAGAGGGAAATTTTCTATGGTTCGTTGGTATGGTTCAAGAAGCTTTTGAAAATTTGAGTATGACTAAGGTTTAACACTAATAACTCCTTTTCATTCATTCATTCCAAGCACACAATACGAACACACACCACAACTACGAAAGCAGATGGTTTTAAGAACCATTTTGTGAAGCTACGATACAGTGGGACTGGGTACAAACTCACACTTACGATAGTGCTCAGGTGCGACTACTCATCATCAGGACTATCGGGATCCTCGTCAGTGTGGAACTCTGTGGCGACGTCCTCCAGGTAGTCATCATCATCACTGAGGTAAGAGTGGATATCACCACGGATATCTTCACCTTCCTCCTCCTTCTCCTCAAGCTGGATCTCCTGGTCATGGATAGTCTCCTCAAGGGTTGCCACCTTCTGGCGAAGACAGGCGATGATGCGGTCCTTCTTGTCACGCTAGCGACGAAGTGACTTGCGCTCCTTGGCAAGGATGGCGAGCGTCTATTTCCTCTTAGTGGCTTCCGCATGATTCTGGTTAGCATACACACGAGCATTGTCCAACTCCTTCTGAGTCTCGTGCAGCATGAAGTCCAAATGGTCCACGTGGTGCTTCAACTCTAGATGTGCCGGCATGGCCAAAGGCTGTCCCGTAGAGTCACGTCTTGCATATTGGGAAAAACGGGTGCCATTGATCTGGTTGATGTTCTGTGCACACAGACGAGAAAGTGCCTCCTGCATGGCTCGAGCTAATCCGTCTAACCAGTTGCTCTCCCTCACGCTAAACTAAATCTTCTCCCAAAGAGGTGGCTCCATTTTGCCTCTCAGATCCACAACTATCAACCACTGTAGTTCCCCTCCTTGTTGGTCATTGAGCTATGCTCCGAAGAACTCCGGGTGTGGGCGTAAGGTACTCCGAGAGCTGATCCAAATCCCTCTCAAAGATGAGCTGCCCTCCATTGCCCAGCTGGTAAAACTTGCTATATTTGACCTCCATATATAAGCAATTAGGATGAGTAAGTTAGTGAGGGGATCAAGTGTGTCAACTTTTAGGTAGAATTGCAAGAATTTTGAGGAACAAGTGACTTCTTTTTGAAAGAATCTCAAGGGTAAGAGTGAGAATAGGTTTTCATAAATACTCAATTACTTTGTTTCAAAGCTAGGTTTTTCAGACGTCCAATCTAACTAGGGTCTCCTATGGTCAGGATGGCTCTGATACCAACTTGTCAACACCCGGATTTTTAATTCCAGATGCATGTTATGCCATAAATCACAGTCCCAGGATTACCATTTTTGCGAGACATAACAGAATTGGTACCACGGTACATCATCCATTACAAACCATAATAGTCTTACAAATAGTTGATCTCATGATCAAGTCTTAATACAAATCATAGTAGCGGAAATAAACGTAGTAGACTCCATCTTCATGGTCACGGGCAATGCTGACGATGGGAGATGATCCTAGTTATCATAGACCTCATGTTGTCCATCTTCCGGGTAGTCCTCCTCATAGTCTGGCCATGGGAATAGCCAGGGACAAAGCCATGAGTACTCTTTAAGTACTCGCAAACTATCACTAACATAAGTAAGGTAAAACTAGTAGGAATCTTAAGCTCTAGGTTTGTTTGCAAAAAGGCAGGTTTATTCTAGAAGGACTTAAGAGTAAAGACCTAATTTAGTTATCTACATCACTTAAGTGGGAACCTAGTTTTCATGTTCACAACTCTATTGTGGTCAAGTCAAAGTCATTGTTTAAGTCACAAGTCATTTTGAAAACATCTGACAATGGAATAGTATGGCCACTCCAACTGTCCATAACCGCGGATGCGACTATTCAAATAGTTTGACACTCTGGAGAGGTGGTACACTTTCACCACAAGATTCGATACATCCATTAGGGATAACCCTGAATCATCATACTTGGTATGTGGATAATGAATTCTAACCTTTCAATTACACACCCTAGTATAGGCACCTCCCTTATGAGTTTGGCCTCCCAGCCATGGCCAACTGCCATCCCGGGAACTGCATAGGTTGACATTCATATTCGCGAGGTAGCCTTCTCTCAACCTCTTCTGCAAGGGAACCCATACTAAGACATATAAACTTCCAGTTAAGCCCTACCCAACTCAGGTATTGTGGTTGTATGGTAAAATTGGAATGGTATCGCATCCAAACCCAACCATCAGTTTTTATCAAAGTCAAGGCACATGCCTCATTCAGTATCATCTCCAAATCATTATGTTTCATAACACATGTCCAAATATTTCAATAGAATGAATCATTATTCCAAGATTTTCATAATCATTTTCTCCAAGTGTTCCCATCTAAAGTGACCCAGTTTAGCTTAGCACTAGCCACTAGTATTGAGGGTATCATTATTGAGGGGTGATAATCAAGTATAAGTACCCAAGACTAGTTCTATGATCTCGGTGGTATCCATCCTATTTTCCACTATCACACTTCATTAACTAGATAAGAAACTTTAGTAAAGGGAAAAGTAAAGCTTGGAATAAAATTAAGAATGGTACAATCAAAGTTGCATAACCAAGCATGCATGGTGCATCTTGCATAGTGGTCTTGCATTAGTTAGCTTGCCTTGAGTAGTGCAGTTGTTGAAGTTCTCTTTTTCTTCCTCGAAGTATTCCTCCTCGTCGTACCCCGGGTTGGTACTAGCGTCTATAAATACATACGAGGTACATAATCACCAAACAACACTTCACTACTTCTATTTAGCACACAAGGTCTCACACTAGATGATCTAGCATCCTCTCAATCATCACATGAAATAATGATACATTCTTATTTATCTTATTTTGGAAAAGTAATTTCTACTCATTAATAATACTTAAGATTTAATATTCTCCAATTAAAATATGGGATCATTTTGACGCATGCCATCACCACATATTTCAATATTTGTGAATGTGATTAAAAGGGTTTGGCATATATTACAAGATTTAATATTGCTATTTAATAATATGAAAGTGACTAGAAATGCCTATCTAGCATTCTTTTAATACTAGTCCATGATAAATGCTTGTAAAACTAAATATTTTTACATATTCATATAGAGCATGGCAAATGTGATTTTTGAGAGTTGGAATCAACTCAAAATCATTTATGGTTGATTTTATAAAAATATTTGAAGTTGTAAAAGTCTCTGTCTTGTTATTTTTACTATAGGTGATCCATAATTTCAAATGGTTTGAATCCAACGGGAGTGTGTAGATATTTTTAATACCTTTCTAACAAAATCGAAATCATGCAATTTGGTTTAGTACATCTCTTTGAATTCAGCTTTGAATCTACTAACAGACTAGGGTTTTGATTTAAATGAAAAATCCCTATTTGAATTCTTGGGCTACACGCGCGAAAGAACTTGGGCTGGCCCAACTGCAAAGCGCGCGCAGCGGGCTGCTGACAAGCTGGTCCCACGTGTCAGCGACTCTATCTAACCAAAATTGTATATGCTAATATCAGTCCTACAATTAGAACGAGATCGAAGGCTCTAGTTCATCGTCTACGTCTCAGAGGGCGCGTGAGATTCTAAACCTAGCGGCATGGTGGGGGTCGTCGGAGGCTTACCAGGGCTCCATCTAGGTCCGGTGATGGGGGCGAATGGGCAAGTAGACGACGGCGAGTCGAATGGTGGTCGCGGCGGCTCCTGGGGTGGCTCCAATCAACGGCGCCCTTCCTTCACTGCAGCGGCAGGCTCCAGCTAAATTCCAGCGATGTGGTGTTCGCCTTGCTCCGGGTAAAGGTCAGGGATGTTTCTGACAGAGAGGGGAGTGGAATGGTGTGCCGTTTGAGGCTGGGAAAGGGTCCTATTTATACACCGGCGAGAGAGGCAGTGCGGCATGGCTCGGGCTCGTCGGCGACGCTGCTACAGGTCGCTATAGGCATGGCGGAGGGCATAGGTCGACGCGGTGGACTGCGGCGGTCGTCACGCGCATGGTGGCGCGGTGATACGTCCATAACGTATCTATAATTTTTGATGGTTTTATGCTAATAATATGCTTTTGATACTCCTTTTTATATAAAGTTTATGATTTATTTGGACTAAGCTACTAATAGTTGCAAAAGTGCATAATGTTCTTGTTTTACACTTTAATGTGTAGAAATTACCAAGAATACAAGTGGAAACCTTGTTGGAGTCAAATTGGGATTTTTCAGAAATCTGTCTCAGAACTCTTTTTGAAGATTGTCACGTTTCGGGTCAAAGACGGCGTCAAACGGAAAACTCTTCAACTACAAAGTTGTTGGCAATTTTATGACAAACGTTCTGGACATATATTTTAGCTGATTCCGAGTCCGGACGGGCCCGTTAGGCCCGATTTACTACAGCCCAAGATGGGGTGACCGAAATCCGAGAAGCTATATAAAGGGAGGAAACCTAATTCGTGGGAGAGACCTCCAACCACGAATTTGCAGCCACCAAAGCCACGTTTTTTCCTCCCCATGGATTCCATCTCCATGGAGAAGGGCTCCCAAGAAGCCATGAAGGAAGGGTGCTAAGGGGCAGTTCTCCCCTGTGATAGCGGCAGCGGGGAAGGAGTCCTCTGCACCGTCACCGCCTCTTCACCATCTTCACCGCCATCTTCATCGACTCCATCGCCATCTCCATCGTCGTTGCAAACTCCCATGATAAGGAGGGAGTAGTTCTCTCTCGAGTCTAAGGGTTCTACAGGTAGCTATGTGTTCATATCTCTCTATGCATGATCATATTGTGATCATGAGCTTTGTAATCAAGTAGATCTACTTTGCTACTCAAGTGCTTTAATAGATCTCTGCTCTCCCCATGTGTGTGAAAGTGACAGCGTGCACACCATCATGGCACTTAGGCTAGAGATTACAAATACTTGTTATGAGTTATATTTGGAGTTGGATGTCTCTATGAAATTGTGGTGTTTCTTGGAACCATCTAGTGCTCAAGGTGACAGTGTGGGGTTATCTAGATGGGAGAGATATACTGTGTTGTTATAGCCCTACCATGGATTAGAGTCTCGAACCGGAGAGTAGTTCAAAGTAGTATCATAAAGAGATAATATTTATATGAGAGTGTTCACTAGTGAAAGTATGATCCTTAGGCCCTGTTTATAAGCATTGAAACTTTGTTTGCAACTAGATCTGTTACATGTTTGTTTGCTGCCATCTTTATTTCAGTTTGCCTTTAGTCTCTTCCACGCCATCAAGCTATTTTCTGGCACCATTGTCTTATATCCATACCACTTGTATTTCACTATATCTTTGCCGAACTAGTACACCTATACACCTGACAAGTGTATTGGGTGTGTTGGGGACACAAGAGACTTCTTCTATCTTGATTGCAGGGTTGCTTGAGAGGGATACCTTTGACCACTTCCTCCCTGAGTTCGATAAACTTTGGGTAATCCACTTAAGGGAAACTTGCTGCTGTTCTACAAACCTCTGCACTTGGAGGCCCAACAACTGTCTACAAGAATAGAAGTGCGTAGACATCAAGCTATTTTCTGGCGCCGTTATCGGGGAGGTAAGGTAAAAGGTACTCACATCCTCCGGTGTGAGTGCTCGAAATTATTTCCTTTAGATTCTGCAATTTTGTCTTTTTGTTTCTTGTTTTCACTAGTTAGGCTTAATGGAAAACAACAACAAAATTAGAGAGCTTTATAGTATTTATCTTGAGTTAGGACATGAAGTGTTGAAGAGAAAATTAAAAAACCTATGGAACTTTATTTGCATGCTAATAGCAATGTTGTTAGTTTGAATTCTTTGGACACCATTATTTCTAATGCTATGGAAAAGTCTAAGCTTGGGGAAGCTACTTTTTATGAAAATGATCTTTTTTGTTCCCCGGGTTTGGAAGATAGTTATTCTATTGCTTATAATGATACCAAACCTCCAATATATGATGATTACAATGATGAATATGATATTTTCAGTCCACCTACTATTAAGGAGAAAATTAATGATTACAATATGCCTCCTATATTCGATGATTATGGTGATGAGAATTATAATGATAGCTATTTTGTTGAATTTGCTCCCACTACAATTAATAAGAATGACTATGTTTATGCGGGGAGTATTAATTCTTTTATGCATGTGGCTCGTGATAAGAATGTTTCATGTGATTTTTATATTGTTAATTTTATTCATGATGCTACTAAAAGTTATTATGAGAGAGGGAAACATGGTTTTATGCATCTCAATAATATTAGGTTTCCCCTCTTTATGTTGAAAATTTTGAAGTTGCACTTGTTTTGCTTTCCTATGCTTGTTGCTTTGTGCTTTCATGACTTGTTTCTTTACAAGATTCCTATGCATAGGAAGTGGGTTAGACTTAAATGTGCTTTTAATTTGCTTCTTGATGCTTTCTTTTACTTCAATTCATATTTCTTATGTGAGCATCTTCTCAAACTATCATGCCTAACTTAAAGGCGTTAAAGAAAAGTACTTCTTGGGAGATAACCCAATAGTTTTGTTGAGTCTTGAAAGTTATTACTTCTATAATAACCTCTCCTTATCCTTTTTTATTTGATTTTTGTGCCAAGAATAACCTCTAATGAGAGGGAAGTAAGACTTGGGGAAGTGCTGTCCCGAAACAGATCGTTGTGCTTCACTGTAAAAATCCGTGAACAATCTCTGTATGTCGGATTGAGCCATAATTTTCTTAATACATCCCCCAGGTTGTTAGCTAACTTTTGTTAGTTCAACACTTTTCGATTTGAGCAACAGAAGGTCTTCGAAAAAATTGGTTTTTACCTGCTAGTCTGTTTTGACAGGTTTCTGCCATTATTTGCATTTGCCTCTTAATCTCTTTCTCTTTCAGTTCTCTTTGATCATTTGAACTTTTCAAAGGAAGTTCTACAGTATCTTTTGTTTTAATGTAAGTTTTACTTGTGTTTAAACTGAACCAAAAGACTTATTATATTGAGTACACTAATGTTGCTAATGAAGATTGTGTCAAGTTTTGTATGAAGGAAAAATTTTAGGTGTAAGGAAAGAATAATACAATAAGATGAAGAATGGACTAAAGCTCAAGCTTGGGGATGCCACCCCGTGTCACCCCAAGAAATATTCAAGAAGTACAAGCGTCAAAGCTTGGGGATGCCCAAGGCATCCCCTTCTTCATCAATAAAAATCCTAGGTTTCTTCCAAACACTTCATTTCTATTGTTTCATGCACAGTTATGTTGTTCTTGGAGCGTCTTTGTTTTTGTTTTTGGTTTTCATTTGCTTGGTTTTCTTAGTTTGCTTGAATAAATTGGTTGGATCCCCTCTTTCATACATTGGTTTTCAAATAGTTTGGTTTGGATTGGAAAGAGTAGGAAAGTTCATGCTTAAGTGGTAAAAGGAGCTTGTTTTTGACTGTGGCCTATGCTTTGTCATGCCATGCTTGATATTGTTTTGACTTTATGCTTAGTGATCTTTGTTGTAGCATGACTTGTTATAAATAATTGAGATTGCTTAATGTGCCTTGAAAGAATCATGCGTTATTTTAGCATATTAAAAACATAATATTGTGGTATTCTCCTTTAAATGCTTTATTTGGGTTGACTTGGCGCATGCTCACACCATGTTAAGACTATACCAAATCACCATAGCCTCTATGATCCTTTAGTTTTTGACTTGTAATATCACTTTATGCTTGAATTAATGATGTTTTGTCGCTTTGCATGATTATGGCCATTATTGCTATCTTAGTTGGTCGCTCCCAGTCTTTTGCTAGACCCCATACCAAGTATGAGTTCCACTCATGCATCCAACTCCAAATAAAACCAAGTTATTCCAAGAATCCACCATACCTACCTATTAGTATTTGCTATTCCAAGTATATTCATGTTTTTATCTACCTTTCGAATTAAACTTATTATGAGAAAACTAGTGATTAAAGCTCTAACGAACTTGATGGCACACTTTACTTTTCTTGCCCCTAATAAACTTGAACCATTGTGTCATATATGTTGATATGCTTGCACTTATATGTTGGGGATTAGCAGAACCATGTTGTCATGGGGAACGTTTTCAACATTGCACTTGTACTTTGTACCTAGTTGATATCATGCTCTTTTGTCTATGGATGTTGTCGGTGTGAAATGAAAGAGGAGCTTGTAAGTCCATGGAGTTATGTATGTGTGTTATAGAAATGTCTAGGCCGCTGGTCTAATCCATGCTATCATGCTGGAAACCTACAGCGTAACCATAATGAGCTGTCTATGAAGCATTCTTCTTATAAAAAAGAGTAAGATATTGAGAAAAAAAAGAGAAAAAGGAAAAAAATAGAGATTTGAGAAAAGAGGAAAGAGAGAAAAAACACCATTTTCCCATGGTAAATAAGAAGATTGTTGAGATGCTTGTTGTCTGCTTGCCTTGTCATTTTGATATGGGGATTCTTCCATATCATCGGGCAAGGGGTACCCCGTTGGCGGTTCTCTATGATACACATGTACTTACTATGACAAGAACTTACTGGTAACTAAACTTGAGTAGCATGAGGAGCGGCCCTCGTATTCAAGGGACATGAGATTTCCAACTTATACTTTGTCAAGCATATACTCCATAGTTTGTTCACTTTAACCTTAATCACTTCAAGATGCTTATGATAGGGGCAATGAGATCTCAAAGCTAATAAGTACCATAATTTTTGGAAGCTCTTTATGAAACTTGAATCCATGCTTCCTTCTATGAAGACCTTTATTTTACTTTTATGTTGAGTCTCCATCTTCTATCTTTATGCACCTTTTAAGAGAGCACAATGGCCATTCTTAGTTTAATGTGCATTGTCCCAAAACTTGTTAATTGATGCATAACTTTGATATTGCTTGTTCTTAAACTACTTGTATCTAGTCACCCTTATAAACTTTGAAGGTGTCCTATGCATTTATGTTTTGCTACTCCATGAGGGACAAGCTGAATGTCACTATGCTATCTTTTTTATATGTGAAACAAACAAACGTATTTCAAAATATTGTTATTCATGAATCTTTTGTTTGTACCTTTTCATGTTACAACATAGTTGCTATGTCTTATTGTTAGAACTATATCTTCCATGCTATGTTAGAGTACTATGATCCCAACTATCAATGTTCTACAAATACTGTCAACACCCGGATTTTTAATCCCAGATGCCCGTTATGCCATACCTCGCAATCCCAGGATTACCATTTTTGCGAGACATAACGGATTGGATATCATAGTACATCATCCATTACAAACCATACATACGGTTTTACACCAATAAGGATCTCACGATCCAGTCTTTAATACAACAAACAGCGGAAATAAACGATAGCGTAGCGGTGGGGTCCTCTTCAGGGGCACAGGCAATGCTGACGAAGGCAGATAGTCCTAGTTATCATAGCCGTCCTGCTGACCATCATATTGGTAATCTCCTTCATAGTCTGGCCATGATAATAGCCAGGGACAAAAGCCATGAGTACTCTTTAAGTACTCGCAAGCTACTACTAGCAAGGGTTATGATTCTAAGTTAAAGTACTGAAATGAAAGAATAACTATCAAGTTAAGTTTGAAACCTAAGCTGAGTTCTGAAACAAGAAAAGATAAAATAAAAGTCTAGAATCACTTAAGTTGGGAAGCTATTTTCATCTACACAACACTGTTGTAGTCAAGTCAAGGTTCATCATTCATTTCAAGTTATTTAGAAAACATCTGACAACAAAATAGTATGGCCATTCCAACTGTCCATAACCGCAGACGCGGCTATTCGAATAGTTTGACACTCTGCAGAGGTGGTACACTTTCACCACAAGATTCGATACATCTGTCAGGGATAACCCTGAATCATCATACTTAGTATGCAGATAATCAAACATAACCTTTCCATTACACACCCTAGTATAAGCACCTCTCCTATGAGCATGGCCTCCCAACCATGACCATCCGTCATCTTGGGCACTGCATAGGTGGTCATCATTGAGAGGTAGCCTCAGCTCAAACCTCTCCCGTGAGGGAACTAATACTAATGCATATAAATTTCCAGCTAAGCCTTACCCAATTCAGGTAATGTGGTTGTACGGTAAATTTGGAATGGTATCGCATCCGAATCCAACCATCATTTTTATAAAAAAAGTTAAGGCTCATGCCTCATCGTTTTCATCATCATAAACCAATTGTGTTTCTCAACACATGTCAAAACATCTCAATAGAATGACTCATCATTCCAAGGTTTTCATAACTCATTTTCACCAAGTGTTCCCATCTGAAGTGAATCAAGTTTGATTGATTCTAAAACACTAGGTTAAGAGTGTTCACTAGGGTGGAAAGGTGGGATCAATATCATGCCATAGAGTGACATCTAAGAGTTTATAATTAGGTCAAGTTTTATACTCTTTATGCTACCTTTAAAATTAATTAAAGAACTTGGTGTCCCCAAGGGGGGGGGTTGTGATCAAAGTATGCTTAAGGCATCTTTACTAAACTATCTAGTTTTATTCTAGCTTGCTACAATAGCTTACAAAGACATGTTTGCAAGGGTTAGCTTGCCACTAATAGCTTGCCTTGGTTGGTGCAGTGGTTGAAGTTTTCTTCTTCTTCTTCTTGGTAGAACTCCTCCTCCTCGAAGGCTTGGTCGGTACTATCGTCTAGAAATACATAGGGAGGGCACAATCACCAAAAAATACTTAACTTAGGCTAAGTAGTATTCTAAACCACACAATTGATGATCTATTATCATCCAAAACATCACAAGTTTAATTCAATAGTTTCCACCTTTTTATTTTGGAAAAGTAATTTCTACTCATTGAAAAATTAACCATAATTTAATATTCACCACCAAAATATGGGATCATGTGGACACATGTCCTCACCACATATTCTAACCTGTGGGAATGAAATTTAAAGGTTGGATTACTATTACTTTGGTTTAAGTTTATTATTTAATGATTTAAAGTGACTAGAAATGCCTATATAGCATTATTTTGGTACTAGTCCAAAGTCACTGTCTGTAAACCTTAATATTATTACATATTTGGATAGATATGATGAAATGTGATTTTTGAGAGTTGGAATCAACTCAAAAGCTAACTTGGTTGATTTTACAAAAATGTTTCAAGTTGCAAAAGCTTTTGTCTTCTTATTTTTATTAGGAGAACTCTATAACTCTAAATGAATTAAATCCAACGGGCTTGGATAGAGCATTTCAATACCTTTCAGACAAAATTGGTTTCATGCAATTTGGATTTGTCAAACTCACAGAATTGAATTTTGAAACACTGGACAGAAACTATATTCTAACTAAAAAGAAAAATCCTAATTTGAATCTACGGGCTTGCGCGGGAAAGGAAATGGGCCGGCCCAGTGGCACTGTGTGGCTGTGGCTCAATGACAGGGGTCCCGCTTGTCGGCGGCACTTAACACGCTGTGACAGTGGCGAAACAGTGGCCGTGCGATCTGGTTCTAATCCAACGGCTGAGGGTCATCGTCGACGTTGGGCAACGCCGGCGAGACAGAACCCTAGCGCGGCCAGTGGGGGTCGTTGGGGGCTCACCGGGGTTTAGGCAAGGGTCGGCAAGGCGGGCGAACGACGAAGTCGACAACGGCGAACCTCCTGGTACCGGCAGCTTCTCCTGGGGCAGCCTGAATCAACGGCGCCCTTCTCCTCCCGAGGCGGCGGCTCCGGCTGTAATTCCGGCGGTCTGGTGCTCGAGCGGCTCCGGCTAGCGGTGGGGAGTGAGAGTGAGAGGTGGTGAGTGAGATGGTGTGCTCAAATCGGCTGGGGGTGGCCTCTATTTATAGTGGCGAGAGGGGACCGACGGGGCGCATGGTGAGCTTGTTGTGGTCGATGGTACAGA
Source organism: Avena insularis (assembly GCA_023614405.1). Classification (NCBI taxonomy): domain Eukaryota; kingdom Viridiplantae; phylum Streptophyta; class Magnoliopsida; order Poales; family Poaceae; genus Avena; species Avena insularis. Next base: position 253,568,920 of record CM042690.1, on the reverse strand, counting down.
CGGCTATCGGCATGGGCGACGGTAGGGGCGGTGCGGTGCTCCCTGGCGATGCTCAACGACACGGTGGCGAGACGTGGTGCGGTGCGGTTTGGTCGGGAACAAGCGATGCTCTGCGCGGCAGAGGCGGCGTCTTCGACGACGAGCGGTGGTTGTGCGTCATGGGGCGGCGAACGGGGATGTCTGGCGGTCTCCTGGGTCGGTGGTGATCATGTATGCAAGCGGCAAGGGCGGCGTAGGCTGGTCGAGGGTGGCGCTCTAGCGCATGCTCGGCATGGTTGCTGGCGGGCTGGGCGCGGTCCGTGCGTGTGGTCCACGGGTTGGCAAGGTTCGGGCGCTGGACAGGGAGTGGCGGTGGACGGTGGGCTGCCTCCTAGACAAGGTTGGCACGGCTAAATCTCCTCCTAGCTTGTTGTCTCCACTGGGGTGGCATGGTGAGCTTCGGCTGTTCACCATTGATGTCATTGCCCAGCTTACAGTGAGTCTAGTGCTTGGTTTAACTTGCTAGCTGATCTACTGAGATGGTTGCGAGCTAGAGAGGGAACAAGTTAGGCTTCAATCACTGCTCATAATAGTGTTTGGTTTTTGTTTGATTTGTGTCTGCCACCTGTTCGATGAAATGGCCGCAAGAACTCAAGTTTTGAATTTTGAAAAGATTTTTGGTGGGTGTGCTAAGTTGGTGCTGGTGAGTATGCAGATGCTTGGGTTTTGAAAGTTGAGCTTGTTTGAGTGGTTTTTGAAAAAGTAGGATCTTCCTATATGATAAAGATTCAATTTTGAACTATTATTTAAAATAGTTTACAGAAGGTTTTTAGAAGATCAAAAGGTGGGCCTTGGTACCTCATTATGTGTACTAGCAAGGGGTGCAAAGATCAAGAATTGTTTACATTAATTTTGAGTACTAGGAATAGCCAAAGTAGACATGGGAGTTAATTTTGGCAAAATGACCATTTCTCCATTTTAAAACTTTTTGATTTGATTTTCTTTAGAACAAGTTTGGGAATGATGTGGATGATGTTTAAATCACCTAAGAAACATTTTACAAGCATTGGATCACTTAATCATGGCAATTCAAACAACTCCTATTTAAATGCACATAATATGAAGGCTTTCATTTTAAAAATGGAAAAGTTTTTGTTAACCCTATTTTTGGATGATTGGATCTTTGATAAACATGGATTGAAGTTTTGGGATGTTACAAACCTTCCCCCCTTAAATAAAATCTCGTCCCGAGATTTACAAGGAAAACTAGGAACTAAAGAGATCTGGGAATTCTGTCCTAATGTAATCCTCGCGCTCCCAAGTGGCTTCTTCCTCGGTATGGTTGCTCCACTGAATCTTGAGAAACTTGATACTCCTGGTCCTGGTGGTTCTGTAGGCTTCTTCTAAGATACGAATGGGCACTTCCCGATAGGTCAGGTCATTGTTGATTTCCACTGCTCTGTGATCGATATTCTTGAAAACTTCAGTCTTCTCTGGCACTTCTAGGCATTTGCGGAGTAACGAGATATGGAACACATTGTGGATGGCTGACATCTCTTCAGGCAATTCCAGCTGATATGATACTTCTCCTCGACGGTTCAGAATCTTGAAAGGTCCGATATATCTAGGGGCTAACTTTCCTTTCAGACTAAAGCGTTGAGTTCCCTTCAAGGGTGAAACCTTGAGATATACGAAATCTCCGACATTGAAAGTCAGGTCTCTCCTTCTCTTGTCAGCATAGCTCTTCTGTCTGGATTGGGCGGTCTTGAGGTGCTCACGGACTTTGTGAACTTTTTCTTCGGCTTCTCGGAGAATGTCGGGTCCAAAGATTTGACTCTCTCCTACTTGCGACCAATTTAAGGGGGTACGGCATTTTCTTCCGTATAGGAATTCAAATGGTGCCATCTGCAAACTAGCCTGATAACTGTTGTTATATGAGAACTCTGCGAATGGTAGGCAGTCTTCCCATTTTGATCCGTATTCCAACACACAGGCTCTAAGCATATCCTCAAGAATCTGGTTGACTCTCTCAGTCTGTCCATCTGTTTGCGGGTGATAGGCAGTACTGAAATTTAACTTGGTTCCTAAACCTTCCTAGACTTTCTGCCAAAATCTTGAAGTAAATTGGGTTCCTCGATCTGATACAATGGTCTTGGGGGTTCCATGCAGACTAACAATTCTAGCAATGTACAACTCTGCTAGTTTTGCACTTTGGTAGGTTGTCTTGACAGGTATGAAGTGGGCTACCTTAGATAGTCTATCAACTATGACCCAGATTGAGTCATTTCCCCTACTAGAAGTAGGTAAACCTGTGATAAAGTCCATCCCGACGGAATCCCATTTCCATTCCGGAATCTGCAATGGTTGCAACAATCCTGCAGGTCTCTGATGCTCTGCTTTAACTCTTTGACAAATTTCACACTTGGTGATGTAGCTTCCGATCTCTCGCTTCATCTTGTGCCACCAAAATTGCTCCTTCAAATCTTGATACATCTTTGTTCCTCCGGGGTGGATAGAATAAAGGGTATCATGAGCTTCCTTCATGATAACTTCTTTCAGTTCGAATCATTGAACACGATACGTCCTTTGTACCACAGTACTCCTTCTTCGTCTTCGGTGAATCCAGGTACTTTGCCTGTACCAATACGACGTTTGATCTCGTTGATACTCTCATTTCCCTTCTGGGCTTCCTTGATCTGGCTAAACAAAGTGTGTTGAAGTTCAATGCTAGCTAGGAATCCTTTGCTAACTACTTCAGTCCTGAACTGCTCCAGCTCCTCATACAAACTTGGTTGCTTCTCTTTGATCATGGTGTTAAGCCTACACGGCAATCTGCTAAGAGCATCCGCTACCACATTGGCTTTACCGGGGTGATAGTGAATGTCAAGGTCATAATCCTTGATTAACTCTATCCATCTTCTTTGCCTCATATTCAACTCCTTCTGGGTGAAGATATACTTCAAGCTCTTATGATCTGAGTAAATCTCACAGCGATTACCCATCAAATAATGACGCCATGTCTTCAATGCTAGAACCACTTCGCTAGCTCAAGATCATGGGTCGGATAGTTCTGCTCATGCTTTAGTTGTCGAGATGACTGCGATGACTTTGCCTTCTTGCATCAATACACATCCTAGACCAATTTTGGATGCATCACAATATACATCAAATGGCTTCTTGATGTCTAGCATGATCAAAATTGGGGCTGATATCAATCTCTTCTTCAGCTCCTGGAAACTGGCTTCACACTTGTCTGTCCATTCAAACTTCTTGTCCTTCTTCAACAATTGGGTCATTGGTCGGGCTATGCTCGAGAATCCTTCTACGAATTTGCGGTAATATCCCGCTAATCCGAGAAATGAACGAACTTGGGTTTGATTGGTTGGGGCTTCCCATTCTTCGACATCTTTTATCTTACTTGTATCAACAGAGACTCCTCCGTCAGACACAATATGTCCTAGGAATCCTACTTCTTTCAGCCAAAACTCACACTTGCTGAACTTGGCATATAACTGATGCTCTCTCAGGGTTCCTAGGATGATCCTCAGATGTTTCTCATGCTCTTCTTCGGACTTGGAGTAGATAAGGATGTCGTCGATAAACACAACTACAAACTTATCTAGAAAATTCATAAAGATCTTATTCATGAGATTCATGAAATAAGCAGGGGCATTGGTTAATCCAAAAGACATAACCGTATACCGTGATAAACCATAGCGAGTAGTAAAGGCGGTCTTTGAATATCCGTTGCACGAATCTTAAGTTGGTGATAACCAGTCCTAAGATCAATCTTTGAGAATACTGAGCTCCAACCGATCAAATAGATCCTCTATCTTTGGCAAGGGTACTTGTTCTTGATGGTGACATCATTCAATTTTCGTAATGTCGTGCACAGACGGTTGCCTCCATCTTTCTTGTCGACGAATAACACTGGTGATCTCCAAGGCGATGCGCTTGGCTGAATCAAGCCTGTTGCTAACATGGCATCCAACTGCTTCTTCAATTCCACTAACTCTGAGGGGTTCATGGTATAAGGTCTCTGGGCTATAGGTCCGGTTCCGGGGATTAGTTCGATAATGAACTCAATATCCCTATCCGGCGGCATACCTGGCAATTCATCTGGGAATACGTCGGGGTATTCATAGACTACTCGGACTTGGTCAAGGGTAGGCAGGGCTACACTCTTGTTGCATTTGAATTGACGGGGCAAGGTTTCAGAGATATGTTCTACGGTTACTCCAGAACTACTAGTCATGGTAATGGCTTTCTTAGCACAGTCTATTAGTCCTTTATGCCTTGACATCCAGTCCATACCTAGTACTACTTCCAAACCTTTGGTTCCAAGTACAATTAGGTTGGCATAAAAATCTATCCCATGTATTCTGATAGGTACAACTTTGCAAATTTTTCTAGCTTTGGTAGTTGAGCCGAGGATTTGAACTATCATGACATGCTTCAAGTTGGTTGGGCGAATCTTACTAGTGCATACAAATTCTTCGGTGACAAAGGAATGTGATGCTCCAGAATCAAACAATACTCTTGCTAAAACTGAGTTGACAGAAAACATACCCAGCACTACATCTGGTGCTTCTTGGGCTTCTTCTGCGTTCATGTGGAAGAGACGGCCGTTGCGGTTGTGTGGATTCCCTGGGGCAAATCTCCTGCCTTGTTGAACACGACGCTGCTGCTGAGCTAGGGCATTCACAGGGGCATTGGCGGCAGTCTTCTTGGGACACTCATTGGATTAGTGACCCTTCACTCCACACTCGAAACAAGTGATCTGGGACTTCTCCTTGACTGCAACAGGTACAGCATTGCTGCCAGTTCTGGGTGCAGTGTTGTTGTTGTTGTTGTTCCTGGGAGGTGCACGGTTGAACTGATTGGCATTACCGGAGTTGTGATTGTTTCCTCCGGACTTCACATTGCCTCCACTACGGTTGGGGTAGCTTGGGCGAGAATTCGAGGGTCGGTTGTTCCTTGGTGCATATCCTGGTGAAGGGTTGGGACGGTACTTCTGGTGACTGTTGGATCCAGACTGCTGCATCATACGACGCTTGCGGTTGTCGTTTGCCTGGTTAATCTTCCCTTCCATCTGAATGGCAGAGTCGACTAGCTCTTCGAGATCATCGAAACGGATGTTGACAAGGACAGTCTGCATCTCATCATGCAGTCCGTTCAAGAATCTCTCCTTCTTCTTGGCCTCCGTGTTGATCTCATCGGGTGCATATCTGGCAAGTGACAGGAATTTGTCATGGTACTCTACCACCGTCATTCTTCCTTGCTTCAACTCACGGAATTCATCTCTCATCCTGTTGACAAGACCTTGCGGCACGTGGGTGCGGCTGAACTTGACCTTGAATGCTTCCCAGGTCATCACTTGACCTTGGTTCATAGTGCGGATGCTATTCCACCAAGCTCTTGCATCTCCTGCCAGATAGTGGGTGGCGAATAGAACCTTCTCATTTGCATCCACTCCTGCAACCTCTAAGTTGTTTTCTATGGTCTGCAACCAGTCATCAGCATCTAGTGGGTTCTCAGATTGGTTGAAGATTGGGGGATTTGTGTTCTGAAAGTTTTTGAGTTTGGATCCTTGGTGATCCTGATTCCCATGCCCTTGGTTGTTGAGAGCCATCTGGGCGATCTGCTGTAGTGTTGCTAAGTTGGCTTGACGTTCGGCCCTGCTTGCTTCACGATCCGCTATGAGATTCTGCAAGATCTGCAGCATTGGGTCCTGCGACGAGCTGCTTCCTCCTTGGTTTCCACGAGGCATCTGGATATTTAGATAGATATAGGGGTAAGAGGGAATATTCTAAGGTTCATGGTTTTGAGGTTTTCAAAGCTAAAACTTTGAGTTAGACTCAGGTTTCTCAACTAACTGCTTTTTCATTCATGCAAACAAGCACACGATACAACACACACCACAGCAATAAAAGGGAAACAGATGGTTTGAAGAACCATTCTGCAAGCTACGATACAATGAGATGGTACATCTCATGCTACGACAGTGCTCTAGTGCATCTACTCATCGTCGATGAAGTCGGAGTCTTCATCTTCAGTGTAGAAGTCCACGGCATCCTCCTCCAGAAAGTCATCATCGTTGCTGAGGTAAGAATCCATATCTCCTTGGATGTCTTCACCCTCATCTTCTTCTTCTTTTGCTACGAGCTAAGCTTCCTGCTCCTTGACGGTCTTCGAGGTGCGCCACCTTCTTGCGAAGACAGGCGATGGTGCGATCCTTCTTAACGCTGGCGATGAAGAGAGGCGGTCTTGGACGAGTAGTGTGAAAGTCCGGGCCTTCGGTCGGTGATTGCGGTTACGGTTGGCTAACTCTCTGGCATTGTCCAGTTCTTGCTGTCTGTCATGAAGCAAGAAGTCGAGGTTCTCCACTTGACGCCTCAACTCTGGGTGACTTGGCATCTCCATCGGCATTCCCATGAAGTCACGTCTTGCATAGTGGGCAAAACGGGTTCCTTGAATCTTGTTGACGCTGAGGGCACATAGACGTGCGAGAGCTTCATGCATTGCCCTGGCTAATCCATCTAGCCAGTTGTTCTCTCTCACAGAGAACTGAATTCTCCCGGAAGTTGGTGCTTCAATGCTTCCTCGAAGATCTACGGTGACTAGCCATTGTAGGTCTCCTCACAGGGGTCTGGAAGTTGAGCTCCAAGAAACTCCGGATGTGGGCGTCCAGAATTTCAGCATGGTGAATCCAGATCCCTCTCAAGATCAATCGACCTCCGTTTCCCAACTGGTAAAACTTGCTGAACTGAGTCTCCATCTACAAGAATTTAGGATGAGGAAATTAGTGAAGTGATCAAGTGTGTCAAATTTTAAGTAGTAATGTAAGAATTTTGAGGGACATGTATTTTTGATAAAGAATGAGTGCACAAGGTAAGAGGGGAAATAGTTTTTCATACATACTCACTTTGGTTTTGAAGCTAAGTTTTTTGGTTTGGACGTCCATTCTAACTAGGGTCTCCTATGGTCAGGATGGCTCTGATACCAACTTGTCAACACCCGGATTTTTAATCCCAGATGCCCGTTATGCCATACCTCGCAATCCCAGGATTACCATTTTTGCGAGACATAACAGATTGGATATCATAGTACATCATCCATTACAAACCATACATACGGTTTTACACCAATAAGGATCTCACGATCCAGTCTTTAATACAACAAACAGCGGAAATAAACGATAGCGTAGCGGTGGGGTCCTCTTGAGGGCACAGCAATGCCGATCTTGGCAGATAGTCCTAGTTATCATAGTCGTCCTGCCGACCATCATCTTGATAATCTCCTTCATAGTCTGGCCATGATAATAGCAGGACAAAAGCCATGAGTACTCTTTAAGTACTGCAAGCAAGCTACTACTAGCAAGGGTTATGATTCTAAGTTAAAGTACTGAAATGAAAGAATAACTATCAAGTTAAGTTTGAAACCTAAGCTGAGTTCTGAAACAAGAAAAGATAAAATAAAAGTCTAGAATCACTTAAGTTGGGAAGCTATTTTCATCTACACAACACTGTTGTGGTCAAGTCAAGGTTCATCATTCATTTCATGTTATTTAGAAAACATCTGACAATGAAACAGTATGGTCATTCCAACTGTCCATAACCGCGGACGCGGCTATTCGAATAGTTTGACACTATGCAGAGGTGGTACACTTTCACCACAAGATTCGATACATCTGTCAGGGATAACCCTGAATCATCATACTTAGTATGCAGATAATCAAACATAACCTTTCCATTACACACCCTAGTATAAGCACCTCTCCTATGAGCATGGCCTCCCAACCATGACCATCAGTCATCTTGGGCACTGCATAGGTGGTCATCATTGAGAGGTAGCCTCAGCTCAAACCTCTCCCGTGAGGGAACTAATACTAATGCATATAAATTTCCAGCTAAGCCTTACCCAATTCAGGTAATGTGGTTGTACGGTAAATTTGGAATGGTATCGCATCCGAATCCAACCATCAGTTTTATAAAAAAAAGTTAAGGCTCATGCCTCATCGTTTTCATCATCATAAACCAATTGTGTTTCTCAACACATGTCAAAACATCTCAATAGAATGACTCATCATTCCAAGGTTTTCATAACTCATTTTCACCAAGTGTTCCCATCTGAAGTGAATCAAGTTTGATTGATTCTAAAACACTAGGTTAAGAGTGTTCACTAGGGTGGAAAGGTGGGATCAATCTCATGCCATAGAGTGACATCTAAGAGTTTCTAATTAGGTCAAGTTTTATACTCTTTATGCTACCTTCAAAATTAATTAAAGAACTTGGTGTCACCAAGGGGGGGGTTGTGATCAAAGTATGCTTAAGGCATCTTTACTAAACTATCTAGTTTTATTCTAGCTTGCTACAATAGCTTACTAAGACATGTTTGCAAGGGTTAGCTTGCCACTAATAGCTTGCCTTGGTTGGTGCAGTGGTTGAAGTTTTCTTCTTCTTCTTCTTGGTAGAACTCCTCCTCCTCGAAGGCTTGGTCGGTACTATCGTCTAGAAATACATGGGGAGAGCACAATCACCAAACAATACTTAACTTAGGCTAAGTAGTATTCTAAACCACAAAATTGATGATCTATTATCATCCAAAACATCACAAGTTTAATTCAATAGTTTCCACCTTTTTATTTTGGAAAAGTAATTTCTACTCATTGAAAAATTAACCATAATTTAATATTCACCACCAAAATATGGGATCATGTGGACACATGTCCTCACCACATATTCTAACCTGTGGGAATGAAATTTAAAGGTTGGATTACTATTACTTTGGTTTAAGTTTATTATTTAATGATTTAAAGTGACTAGAAATGCCTATATAGCATTATTTTGGTACTAGTCCAAAGTCACTGTGTGTAAACCTTAATATTATTACATATTTGGATAGATATGATGAAATGTGATTTTTGAGAGTTGGAATCAACTCAAAAGCTAACTTGGTTGATTTTACAAAAATGTTTCAAGTTGCAAAAGCTTCTGTCTTCTTATTTTTATTAGGAGAACTCTATAACTCTAAATGAATTAAATCCAACGGGCTTGGATAGAGCATTTCAATACCTTTCAGACAAAATTGGTTTCATGCAATTTGGATTTGTCAAACTCACAGAATTGAATTTTCAAACACTAGACAGAAACTATATTCTAACTAAAAAGAAAAATCCTAATTTGAATCTACGGGCTTGCGCGGGAAAAGAAATGGGCCGGCCCAGTGGCGCTGTGCAGCACAGGGATCAGCTGACAGGGGGTCCCGCTTGTCAGGGCACTTAACACGCGAAGCGGTACGGGCAAACGGTGGCCGTGCGATCTGGTTCTAATCCAACGGCTGAGGGTCATCGTCGACGTTGGGCAACGCCGGCGAGACAGAACCCTAGCACGGCCAGTGGGGGTCATTGGGGGATCACCGGGGTTCAGGCGAGGGTCGGCGCGGCGGGCGAACGACGAAGTCGACGACGGCGAACCTCCTGGTACCGGCAGCTTCTCCTGGGGTGGCCTGGATCAACGGCGCCCTTCTCCTCCCGAGGCGGCGGCTCCGGCTGCAATTCCGGCGCTCTGGTGCTCGAGCGGCTCCGGCTGGCGGTGGGGAGTGAGTGTGAGAGGTGGTGAGTGAGATGGTGTGCTCAAATCGGCTGGGGGTGGCCTCTATTTATAGTGGCGAGAGGGACCGACAGGCGCCGCAGTGAGCTCGTCGTGGTCGATGGTACAGACGGCTATCGGTATGGGCGATGGTAGGAGGCGGTGCGGTGCTCCCTGGCGATGCTCAACGACATGGTGGCGAGACGTGGGGCGGTGCGGTTTGGTCGGGAACAAGCGATGCTCTACGCGGCAGAGGCGGCGTCTTCGACGATGAGCGGTGGCTGTGCGTCATGGGGCGACGAACGGGGATGTCTGGCGGTCTCCTGGGTCGGTGGTGATCATGTATGCAAGCGGCGAGGGCGGCGTGATGCGTGGCGTCGGTCGAGGGTGGCACTCTAGCGCATGCTCGGCATGGTTGCTGGCGGGCTGGGCGCGGTCCGTGCGTGTGGTCCAGGGGTTGGCAAGGTTCGGGCGCTGGACAGGGAGTGGCGGTGGACGGTGGGCTGCCTCCTAGACAAGGTTGGCACAGCTAAATCTCCTCCTAGCTTGCTGTCTCCACTAGGGTGGCATGGTGAGCTTCGGCTGTTCACCATTGATGTCATTGCCCAGCTTACAGTGAGTCTAGTGCTTGGTTTAACTTGCTAGCTGATCTACTGAGATGGTTGTGAGCTAGAGAGGGAACAAGTTAGGCTTCAATCACTGCTCATAATAATGTTTGGTTTTTGTTTGATTTGTGTCTGCAAGAACTCAAGTTTTGAATTTTGAAAAGATTTTTGGTGGGTGTGCTAAGTTGGTGCTGGTGAGTCTGCAGATGCTTGGGTTTTGAAATTTGAGCTTGTTTGAGTGGTTTTTGAAAAAGCGGGATCTTCCCATATGATAAAGATTCAATTTTGAACTGTTATTTAAAATAGTTTATAGAAGGTTTTTAGAAGATCAAAAGGTGGGCCTTGGTACCTCATTATGTGTACTAGCAAGGGGTGCAAAGATCAAGAATTGTTTCTGTTAATTTTTGAGTACTAGGAATAGCCAAAGTAGACATGGGAGTTAATTTTGGCAAAATGACCATTTCTCCATTTTAAATCTTTTTGATTTGATTTTCTTTAGAACAAGTTTGGGAATGATGTGGATGATGTTTAAATCACCTAAGAAACATTTTACAAGCATTGGATCACATAATCATGGCAATTCAAACAACTCCTATTTAAATGCACATAATATGAAGGCTTTCATTTTAAAAATGGAAAAGTTTTTGTTAACCCTATTTTTGGATGATTGGATCTTTGATAAACTTGGATTGAAGTTTTGGGATGTTACAAATACTTTGATCAAGATTATGATGTTGCATGTCACCTCAAAAATTATTCTTTCTTTTTATCACTTACCTACTCGGAGACGAGCAGGAGTTAAGATTGGGGATGTTGATACGTCTATAACGTATCCATAATTTTTGATGGTTTTATGCTAATAATATGCTTTTGATACTCCTTTTTATATAAAGTTTATGATTTATTTGGACTAAGCTACTAATAGTTGAAAAAGTGCACAATGTTCTTGTTTTACACTTTAATGTGTAGAAATTACCAAGAATACAAGTGGAAACCTTGTTGGAGTCAAATTGGGATTTTCAGAAATCTGTCTCAGAACTCTTTTTGAAGATGGTCACATTTTGGGTCGAAGAAGGCGTCAAACGGAAACCTCTTCAACTACAAAGTTGTTGAAAATTTCACGACAAACGTTTTGGACATATATTTAGCTGATTCCGAGTACGGACGGACCCGTTAGGCCGGATTTACTGCAGCCCAAGATAGGGTGACGGGAATCCGAGAAGCTATATAAAGGGAGGAAACCTAATTCGTGGGAGAGACCTCCAACCACGAATTTGCAGCCACCAAAGCCACGTTTTTGCCTCCCCATGGATTCCATCTCCATGGAGAAGGGCTCCCAAGAAGCCATGAAGGAAGGGTGCTAAGGGGCGGTTCTCCCCTGTGATACCGGCGGCGGGGAAGGAGTCCTCTGCACCGTCACCGCCTCTTCACCATCTTCACCGCCATCTTCATCGACTCCATCGCCATCTCCATCGTCGTTGCAAACTCCTATGATGAGGAGGGAGTAGTTCTCTCTCGAGGCTAAGGGTTCTACCGGTAGCTATGTGTTCATCTCTCTCTATGCATGATCATATTGTGATCATGAGCTTTGTAATCAAGTAGATCTACTTTGCTACTCAAGTGCTTTAATAGATCTCTGCTCTCCCCATGTGTGTGAAAGTGACAGCGTGCACACCATGGTAGCACTTAGGCTAGAGATTACAAATACTTGTTATGAGTTATATTTGGAGTTGGATGTCTCTATGAAATTGTGGTGTTTCTTGGAACCATCTAGCGCTCAAGGTGACAGTGTGGGGTTATCTAGATGGGAAAGGCATACTTTGAGGAGTGTTGTTATAGCCTTGCCATGGATTAGAGTGTCCAACCAGAGAGTAGTCCAGAGTAGTATCATAAAGAGATAATATTTATATGAGAGTGTTCACTAGTGAAAGTATGATCCTTAGGCCCTATTTCTAAGCATTGAAACTTCGTTTTCAACTAGATCTGTTACATGTTTGCTTGCTTCCATCTTTATTTCAGTTTTCCTTTAGTCTCCTCCACGCCATCAAGCTATTTTCTGGCACCGTTGTCTTATATCCATACCACTTGTATTTCACTATATCTTCGCCGAACTAGTACACCTATACACCTGACAAGTGTATTGGGTGTGTTGGGGACACAAGAGACTTCTTGTATCTTGATTGCAGGGTTGCTTGAGAGGGATACCTTTGACCACTTCCTCCCTGAGTTCGATAAACCTTGGATAATCCACTTAAGGGAAACTTGCTGTTGTTCTACAAACCTCTGCACTTGGAGGCCCAACAACTGTCTACAAGAATAGAAGTGCGTAGACATCACGCGGCAAGGGGCGGTCTTAATCGGTCAGGAGAGGTTCATGCTCTATGCAGGTACTGAAGTGTTCATCATCGTGTACGGTGGTCACGGGGGGCGCGGCGGCAAACGGTCGTGTCTAGGAGGTGGCTGGTGACGCGGCGAGTGCGTGTACGCGCGGAGAGAGCGAGGCTCGGCGAGGCTACGCGAGGCGGCTTCGGTGCTCTGGCGTGCGCTCAGCATGGCAGAGAAGTAAATGGGTGCGGCGCTGCTGGCTTCTCCACTGCTCTCCATTGGTCGAGGGGTGGACAGAGGGGTGCGATGAAAGTCACGCCTACTTGCTAGTGGTCATGGGAGAGGGCAGCGCTATGTGTGGTGTCGTGTCAATGATCGACCGGCATGGACATGCTCGGGTACGACATGGCACTGGTGCAATGGCAAAGGGGAGAGGCTCCACTGCACGGCTGTGTACTGGGAGTGATCATGGGTGGGTAGTGGAGTCGAATTGGGTACAATTGGTGATCAGTTGATTGATCAAAACAGTGAATAGTTGTTGAGCTCGTACTCTGTCTGCTAAGTGTTCGATCAAATGGCCGCATGAACTAATCATTTGAATTTTTGAATGAATTTTGATGGGTGTGTTGATATCATGCTTAGGTATCTCTGGTTGCTGGGAATTGTCAAGTTCTGTTTGGTTTGAGTGGTTTTTGAAAAGGTGCCATCTAAGTACCTACACTTGATTCAATTTTCAAATGTCTCTCAAATAGATTTGCAATTGGTTTCTGTAGATTTGTAAAGTTTGCTTGTGTTAATTTTCACTTAGTCTAGCAAGGGGTGAAAAGAAGTAGAATTGTTTCTGTTGTAAATCTTTTACTAGAGATGCCCAAAGTGGACTAGTGGTTAACTTTGGCCAAAATGACCATTTGATCATTATGCTTATAAGTTGATTTTATTTTGATTTGTTTCTATTTGAAAATGACCTAGATGATCTTGTTTTTATCTTTAAGATAATCCTTATCATTGATAGCAATCAAACATAGCATAACAAGCATTCATGCATTAATATAAACACATATGCATTCATATAGGTTTAGGTATAATTTTTTTGATTAACCCTAATCTTGGGTGATTAGACTTGATAAGCTTGTTTAATATTTTTGAGATGTTACAGCCCCACCCTGGGACTTTAGGGGTAGGAGTCCTCTGTTTCCCCTATATAAAGAGGTCTATATTGGTGGGAAGAATACACAACAAAATAAAAGGGCAATTTCCTTAGGGGTTCTCTTTTCTCTATTGAATATTGCGAGTGTGATTCCAAGAAGAACTGTACACGAGAAAGTCGACACCACTGGCACCCCACCGCACTACTGGATCCTAGTTCCAGAGGGTCTACCTCGCATACCGGCTAGATCAAGGAGAACTAGAGTCATCTTAGGACACCATGCATGTGCGATACCTCGGGGGCGCTGCCACTTGTGGCACAGGAGCTGCCGTGCAAGGCACAGGAGGCGATGTGCGAGGACCAAAGAGACCTTGAGGTTGGCTATAAGTACAACTACTTAATCCATGTCCCAAGCAGGACGTTAACCGTGTTCGGTCTACAAGTGTATGTTACCACTCCATTCCCGTTACTACTTAACACATAGATAGATGTTGGCATGGTTGGATCTATACGTATTTTATGCTAGTATGGATATAACACATGTTGAATATGGGCATTGATCGCATAGTTGTTACCCTCCCATGTGTACTTGTTCATATCACGACACTGTGTGGTGTAGCGGCCCGGACCGACATTACGCGTAACCTTACACGAGACTGGTTCCCCGCTTGACATACGACGTGTACCGTATAAGTGGCCAGCGGGTGTCTATCTCTCTCACAGTAGTAGATATGGCATTTACAACAGAGGGTCCCGAGAGGGGTGTAGTAGAGACAACTACTAGATCAATGTTATGGTTGATGTTCGTAGATATGAATGGTTCTATCTCGAAAGCCCTAGCAGCCACGTAAAATCTGCAACTAATAAAGTAGAAGAGTCTAGCTTTATGTTGTGCAGAGGGGCTTGTTATGTGATGTGGTCATATTCACATATCCATCTGGGCTTCATGTAAAACAACCAACTAGTAGCGCCACCTAAATGGCGTCATACTGGTGGCACGTGATGAGAATCAAGGCACAGCGTATGATGGTGATCATAGCACATGACATGAAGGACCACATTATATCACAGTTATAAAATTGCATGTGATGTTGTTTTGTGCATCTTGTTTTGCTTAGTTGTATTAGATACGCGACGGTAGTAAAATAGGATGATCCCTAAATAATACCAACTTTAGTTTTCTCCCTAAGGTGTGCACCACCAAGAAAGTCCATCATTGTGAAGCAGGCCATGATGATCGGGTGCTAGACACATCGATGTTCGCATATGGTGGGTGCAAGCCATGTATGCACAACAAATAAACTTATATTGAATTGGTGAGCCTAGCATGTACAGACATGGCCTCGGAACACGAGAAGATCGAAAGATCGAGCACGAGTCACATGAACAATGTGATCGACGGGATTTGTCCACCCTGGCAGCTATATCAAAGGCTGCACCGATCAGGGTTGATATAGTGTAAAAGGATCGTGTGATCGCTAGACTCATCTTAGGGATGATGATTTTAGTGGGAGCTCTTGTAATAATTTGATTATAAAGCTAGAACTCAAAATTATGAACTTAGTCTTATGTTTTTGCAAATGTCCTTATAGATCATGGCACACAAACCTGTGCGTTTCAACCATGTTTCCCTTTTTTGTTATGAGTTTCTTAGAGTAGACGGGTCCAACTTCATATACTGGTACCAATGCTTGAAAGACGTCCTCATAAAGAATGACGCACTCTTTACTGTACAAGACCCACTTGGATATCCTCCCAATGTTGGTGCAAGTCAGGACTATGATGACGAGTTCTGCGAATGTCATGAGAAGTTCCTCTGTGCCAGAGGCGCCATACAGTTCAACATTGATCCTGAGTTGTATGAGCTGTTTATGGACGCTCAAGAATATGATATAATGTTTGAGTTAAATGTGATGTTCGAACAACAAGTCGGACTTATGAAGTTTGAAATCCTTGACAAGTTTCTTTCACAAAATATTGAAGAAAACATGTTCCCAGATGATCACGTGGAAATAATGCATGACTTGCATGAGTCGGTAATATATGATGAAGGATACTGGATGGATGACAAATTCGCAATATACGGGTGTTGTGCTCGCCTCCCCGTAGCTATGAATATGTCGTCAAAGGATACGTCATGAGAGGGGAAGAGTTCACCTTTCGTGAATTCCTACAAAAGTTGAGAACTATGAAGGTAGAATCTATCGCTAGGGAAATCATTGATTGAGAAGGTATATGTGATATATAGTTTGTAAATGTGTTTCTCACAAAACACCGTTGCAGTCTTATCAAGTATGTTGATACTTGTTCTTGTTTTATGAAAACAGGATTTTCTGCAAGAGCGTTGCGTGAAGAAGACAAGGAGACTAGGCATGTTGATGGCATACAAGATGTTGATAGCCAACGACATTTATCCTTCTACATTTATCATCTGGATTAGTTGAGATTTGAATAGATTTGTAATTGATTTGAGAGTGTGAACTTATTGGTGTGTCTTGCATCTTGCAAGACGGTTATTCATAATGAGTTTGTAACAAATTAGTTGTTAGATTATTATGAATAATTTGTATTATGGTCACATTGTTCGATCATAGATATATTATTCGCTTTATATTCTTGATGATAATATACATTTATAAAAATTCAAAGCTAAAAGATATCTGAACATAATAATGAATGACACTATAGTTTAAGTCATAATAGTGTTGTATGGGTTCATGTTTATGAAAACATGAAGTCATTGGATGTTCAAAATCCTTTGACATTTACAATAGTGGGACTTCCAAGCAAACATGACTAAACTAATACGTTCTGCTAAAACAGAATGTATAAATTGTTGAATATTGTACATAACGATGTATTATTCATCAATACAATGGAAATTGTTATTTCGTAAGAACAATTGTGGAATCAAGTGAGTAAAAGGTATTCATGTGATCAAGCATGAGTTTGAAACCGTTTGAAATATTCAAATGTTTTTAGCATAAAATACGGATATGATATTAACAAGAAAGTGCAAATCTCTATGATTCGATCATAGTAACGGCCATTTGGGTTGAAATTTTAGCACACATAAAATACTTGTGGAAATTGTATCACAAATTGTGATGATTAGATATATCAAAGCATATTGATATACCTCAAACATAGAAATTATAATGTATTATATACATATGCTCTAAAGAAAATCTCTGAATTAGCAAACACTTATGACATAGGAAATCATATAAATTCGCAGAAACAACACCATAAGAGTTATGGAACGTTCGAGTTTCTAGAGACTTTGATAAAGTCATTGCGAATAAATTTGTGTATGAGTATTCATAGATAAATATGAATACATGCCTTCCATAATTGAAAATCACAAAATAGATGTTGTCCAAAGTATTCTTACCAAGAAAAGGTTTCTCGGCAAGAATGTGGTTGGAAGAATGTAAAAGTTTGAAATCAAGCTGTTCGATCTTACTCGAATATGAGTGGCACAACCGAATGTGTTCCGTGAATCAAAACTCTACCATAAAAGAGTGAAACTAATGATTGTGATTATGACGTTTCGATTAAGCACTTTACTTAAGAAAAGTAGGATTCAATGGTGCGTTTTCTACTTTATGGAAATACATTGATTCACTTGTCATGTTAAGTGAGCAAGACATACCTAAAAAGTACAAATAACAGATGATGGAAATATGTAAAATAAATGATTAATAATCATGAAATCCAGCGGTAAGTTACATTTAAGATTTCTAAAGTAATGAGATTACTTGATCTTGTCAAAGTAAGCGATTACTTGATCTTTCCCAAATAACTAGACAGTTATAAGGAAGAAATGCAACTTTAATTAAGACCTAAAAGCTCAATTTGTCATGAAGAGTGTCTTGAAAATTTTGTTAACTACAAAAATGTAGCGATGCTTGAAGTCTGGTGGATTTAATTAGCAATCAATGCAATTATGAATGATTGCTTGTTGATGAAACAAATCTGCATGTCTCCAATACTAAATTGAAGAAAGGTCGTAGTTAGTATAACAGGAAGGGTTTTGTTAGATCATGTGGATGCTAAACATCTTGTAGTGGGAAGTTCTCGATTTGATAAACAGATCAAATGATTTTGGGGATTACCAAAATATCGAGAAAGCTCGTACGTATGAAGCTTTTTGGTGGGAGCTACAGGGACATCACAAATCCCATATATGATGGCATATTTGAGTGGGAGCGTGACGAACATCCTAATATATGTGTGACATATAATGGATGGTGTATTTGATATTAATGATATTTAAGGTTAAATATTATGTGAATGAAGTTGAATGAAATATTAGATATTGAAATCTATTGAGATATATTGATATATTTAATAGACATCAAAGTAGGAATGTTTCTATTTAGATTCTAAAGAAAGTTCAAAATTGCCTGGATTGGATTCTGAAGAGATTTCAGAATGGAGTAAGCAAATTTATTCTTGCTTGTTGAAATAGGTGAAACATTAGTATGAACAACAAATTTTGGTCATATGTTCTTCCACGAAATCAACATGTTGTAGACTTGGCTGAAATGTGACCCATGTTCTTGATTAGAACAGGTTCCGAGGTGATTTTGAGACCACTGAACCAGTAATAAGCGAATCACCGAAGACTAGGAAGGATCCACATAGATATTGAAGTAGGTGGCTAAAAGTATGACTAGGTTTAATGAAGATCGACTTCAGCCAAATCTGTTTCTGGTATAATGACAACATTGAAAGTTCTTGTGACTGATCGAACATCATGGAAAGACTCATAAACAAAGTCTCACTTTGTCACCAAATGAATAGTTTGGTACATTATGAGATAATGTTGTAAGTGTCCGAATTAGGAGACACTTAACGATATGAAAATACATACAGATCTGGTAAAATAGATAAAAAACAAGGCGTTTCCCATAAAGCAGGCATGATCAAAATAGCTGTGTTTATGATCAGTAACAAATACAACTAGATTATTTATACTCTAGTGCAAGTGGAAGACTAAAGGAGATATGCCCTAGAGGAAAATAATAGGTTTATTATAATATCTTAAATTAGTTCATAATAGTTTTATACTTTGCTATAACTGCATCAAGAGAAAACATTAATACAGGCGTGGTTTGTAAACAAGCCAAGTCCTTAGAAGCCTCTATTCAACTAGTTAGTTGGGCAACCGATGATCAAGATTTCCTGATCATGGAGCATTTATGCCAGTTGACAATGGAGTCATATCATTAAAGAATGATATGATGTACATTACCCACATAAATATTATAATGTGATCAAGTCACATGGTTTATCATTGGAATAGTTAGAAACTAAGTGATCTTCTCCTTAGATCGTGAGATCATACTAATCACTGTCTCTCGCGGCTGCTTTGATCACACCAAACGTCATGACCGTAACTGGGTGACAAAAAAGTGTGTATTGCGTATTCCATAGGAATAGTTGAGGCATATGCATCAAGATCGAGATTTGTTCACCCATGTGACGGGAAGATACACTGGGCCCACTTGGTGAGATTGTATCCAATAGATTTCAACCTTTGACTAGGTCAGGGGATACAATATCACAATAACGATTTAAATAGACTTGTCGGTAACGAGATTGGTATGTTGATACCAAAGATCAAATATCATAAAAGTCATGTATCAAAGAAACAAAAGCATATGGACACAATGTTTATTTTTCCAAATGACAGAGTTTCGTGGAATACACGGGGGTCATTATGGACATCCCGATCCCGCTATTGATCATTGATCAGAGAGACATCTCGATCATGTCTGTGCCATTTCTGAACCGTAGGGTAACACACTTAAGGGTCTTACGACGTTCTGATATTGTTATGAAAGTGAAGGGATCACCAATGAGAAAGAGAATCAGAATCATTCCGAGAGAGAAAAGATTGCCAGAATAGTTACGAAGAGGATCCAAAGTTGTTCGGAGAAGGAAAGGAGCTGAAAGGTGTTTCAAAATTAATATAGATTTATAATATATATTTATTATGAATTAACATTTAAATAAATATTTAAAATTAATATTAATGGAGCAACTTCCTATATTGGGCCAAATCCCCAGAGGGAAAAGGCCTAGAGGGAAGCCACCCCAAAGGGCAGCACAGCCGCCACTGCGGCTAGGCCCCACTAGCCAGGCCAGCCCACGCGAGCGACCACTAGCGAGTGGGCAGTTGCGTGCGGGCGAGCGCTAGCTAGTGGGTCGTGGCCAAAGGCTCACACGGGCGTGGGCGGGCTCTAGCAGGCGCGCAGGCGCTGGCATGTAGGTGGGCCGTGGGAAAGGCCTACCCAACCGATGTTGCGTCGCTGGCTGCTGCTGCTAGGCTGGCGCGCGAGTGGCCCACCCTGCTGCACCTCCTCAATCCCAACTGACTGCCTCCCTCCTTTTCCTTTAGTCCCACCCCGGGACTTTAGGGGTGTGAGTTCTCCCTTTTCCCCTATATAAAGAGGTCTATATTGGTAGGAAAAAGACACAACAAAATAAAAGGGAAATTTCCTTAGGGAATTTCACCTCTTTCTTTTCTATGTTGAATCTCGCGAGTGTGGTTCCAAGAAGAACTGCACACGAGAGAGTCAACACCACCGGCACGCCGTCGCGCTGCTGGATCCCAGTTCCAGAGGGTTTACTTACGCATCTCGGTTGGATCAAGAAGAATGGGAGTCGTCGTCAAACACCGTATGTGTGTGATACCTCAGGGGCGCTGCCACTTGTGGCATTTAAGTTATCATGCAAGGACCAAGAGGTGACATCCGAGGAGTAACATGACCTTGAGGTCAGCTACGAGTATGACTATTTCATCCACGTTCCCCGCGGGACATTAACCGCGTTCGGTCTACAAAGGTATATCTTACCGAAACTCCATCCTCGTTACCACTTAATACATAGATAGATCTTGACATGGGTGTTGCGATAGCTTGGAGTTTTTTGTTTTCCGCTACTGAACCCCTTCACTTCATCATCCATAACATCAACACCATCTCCATCTCGAGATCGACATCATTCCCCTCATAATTTGTGATAGATTGAACCCTAGATATTGTAC
Organism: Avena insularis; assembly: GCA_023614405.1. NCBI lineage: Eukaryota > Viridiplantae > Streptophyta > Magnoliopsida > Poales > Poaceae > Avena > Avena insularis. The sequence continues at coordinate 253,548,217 of CM042690.1, read as the reverse complement.
TAGTGTTGTGTGCATGATTGTGCTTGGCAACATGTCATTATTTTGTGTAGAAGTTATATTTTCAGATTGTGTTGTATCCTATATGCCACTGATCCATATCATGTTTCACCATTGTGAGTAGTTTCCCATGTTCCTGGGGGCATATGATGAATTGGCTATTCTATATAGAATATAATGAGTATTTGGTTAAGTTCTAATATTGTATGTGGTTCTATGACGGTAATATGCGAACATCGATTGCACATTACTTCACCTTTATGAGCTCATAGGGCTTCACCTTAGTGTAATGAATAGAGTAGGGTGGGATGGAATGACAGAAACCATGTCCTAAGAATTTGAGTTGGATTGGAGGTGGTTCTTGATCAGGGACCTTACAACGTAAAGCAGTGATTGGACTCTTATGTCTTAATGAATCCTTTGTTTGCGCATGAAAATAGGCTTAGGCCCAATCATTAGAGGTGTATTTGCACATGTATATGGCTGCACTTATTTTAAGCTCTGTCCAATGATAATTAAATGATAAAATGCTTACCATGTTGTTATAGAAATCTTTATGCTAAGTAAATCCATGCCGCCGTCGGGAACATTTTAACATATAAGAACACACTTGAGGTTATCCTCTTGCTGCGTAGAGGATTGAGCTTTCTCTGAAAAGAGCATTAAATTACTTGTAATTTACTTTACAATAATTTATTATTTCTGCATACTATAAACGTCAAAAACACAAAACCATTGCAACTTTTATTGTTTTAGTTATTGAACTTACTAACCAATAGTTTCAGCTTTTCGTGGTTTCGACAATCTTTTCTATATTAAAAGGTACTACAATAGATCTTATGCACTTGGGAGACATCAGCACAACATATAGACGGACAATCTCCCTAGAAAATAGATTAGCAACATATGAAACATCATCTGTTCGTTAGCATGGGATAAAATGAGCTATCTTAGAAAATCGATCAACAACAATAAAGATTGGATCATGTCATTGCTTTGATCTTGGAAAACCTAAAATGAAATCCATACTAATGTTGGATCAAGTTGCATGAGGAATCGGTGAGAGATTGTAAAGACCAAAAGGATGGGTCGAGAATTTAGCTTGAATGCAAGTTGTGCATCGTTGGACGAGCAGTTTCACATCGCTCTTTAACTTGGGCCAATAATAGTGTGTTGGTAGCATCGAGTATGATTCTTAAAAAGTATAAATGCACGCATGTATGTGTAATATGTATGCACATTTTTATCAACATATTTTTCAGCTACGCAATGGATATAATTATGGATCAAAGTAGAGTAAGTTTTTGTCTTTTTAGAGCCACAAATTTGTCTGGTGGCGTAGATTACAAATTGATGTAATGTTTAAACAAATTTTACAGCAAAATGCAGAACATATCAATACCTCCTGTGGAAAAGAATTATAAAACATTTTGATATCATTTTCGAACTCTTACTATCAAATTCCAGAATTAGAGTGCAATGGCAACAAGGAGTCGGCTGGTGTATATATGTCTGCTCGCCTGGTCCTGATCTGTGCATGTTAGTAGATCGCAGTGACGGAGATGGCGGACAGTGCTAGCTGCTTTGGCTGCTGTCCCAGCGCACTAGTTCCATTTGAGTAACTAGTTTTGCAAGGCACAATGTCTGGCACTAGTTTATGGCCCTAACATCTGCACCGCATGGCATCGCTACCAGTAACCATGACACATTTCAGTTCCTCGCTGCCGCAGTGGTCCGATGATATCAACCCGACCTAACCCTCCCCCAGGGCGGAGGCGGCGCTGCGCCGCCCCAGGGTCATCCCCGCCGCCCCTCCTCGAGGCCCCTCCCACATCACCCTCCCCCCACCGTCGGAGGAGTCGCCGGTCAAAGGCTGAGCGGCGTGGCGGCGGCGGAGCGTCTGCTGGTTGCGGCCTGGGGTGGGAGACGACGCCCTCCTCTCCTCTTATCCGTGGTGGTGCGTGGTGTTTGTGGCCTGAGATCGCAGGTGGCGGTGACGTGTATCGGCGACGAAGGAAGCGGCGCCATCGCGGCATCTGGGCACCGGGGCGGCGGCCTCGGGCATGGCTGTGGCAACTTCCTCCTCTAGAGGTGGTTGGCCATGTTGGGATCTAGTGTGGAGGATCTTGGGATCTCACACCGAGCTCCGGTGATGGATTTCTAGTCGGCGTCGAGTATAGAGGGGACATGGAAGCCGGTGAAAACCGAGCCTTGACTCTGATCTTGGCGGACGATGACGGCGTCACTCGACGTCGTTACCTTGTTGGAGGCATCGTCTTCGCTGGTGTCGTCATTTTACTCGAGTTGTTCCGGGGGAAATCCCAGATCTGGGTCTCCCGAATCGGATGATGGCGGCGCTTGGCGTCGGTTCCCCTCTTGAGGGTATCGTTTTTGGAACAGACGTCGGCTACATGTCATGGCCACTCCTGCTGCTCCGGAGGAAATCCTAATCTGGTTATCCGGATCAGGCATTGGCGGTGCTTTGGTGTCGTATTCTCTCTTGGGAGCTTTGCTTGTGGTGCATCGCTGGATGGCAGAGGCTAGTGGTGGAGCGGCTTCATCTTGCACGGAGGCTCTAGTGGAGATGTCTAGTCATGCCTAACCGCCAGGTGCTACGCTCAGTCATGCCTAGTGCGGTAGGTGCTACGGACGATAGATCTTCTGGCGGTCTCTAGCTGCGGCGGTTGGCGAGACTCGGCGGCATGGCGCCAAGAGGTCTCGGTGGCGATCACACATTCTTGTTGATGGAAGTGCACAGGGCGGTGGTGCCATCTGGCGTCATGGCGGCGTCGATGGCAGGCCTTGCAAGGTCTTTGCATCGATCTCTCCTGAAGATGGGTTGGCGGAAGACGGCGGCGGCAGGAGATTCAACGTGCACGATGGTGTGCTACGGATCAGCTGGACCGCTTTGTGCTTCTGACCCGCCGTGGGGCGGTTTTCGGGACCTCCGATATGTTGATGATGTGTTGGTGTTGCGGTTAGAGTGTTCTGACATAGCCACCCATTTATCAAGTTGTTTTTTGAGATGTGACTTCGATTGATCTTTGTATTCTCTTTGTAAGATTTCGTTGAATAATAAATAAATCAGACTGTGTGCATCTTTTTGATGCAGAGACCGGGGATAATACCTCCATTTTGAAAAGAAAAAAAAGTGGTATGATGCTCTGATGCCCTTTGCATTCTCTATGCTTTCCAGGCCTATAGCGCGAATCTACGCATCAAAAAGGGCAAACAATGTTTCTTTTATGATTTGGAGCTAGCTAGCTATGCATGCATGCATTTTGTATTTGGCTAAAACAAAGACGGAAGGAGGTGATTTATACTCCCGCCATCCAAAAATAACTGATTTGAGATTAATTAGTTTTAAATGTATTTATACACTAAATACGTCTAAATATTCAAATCTATATAAATCCAAAACAATTATTTCTAGACGGAAGGAGTACAACAACAAAAGGAGACGGAAGAAGGGCTCAGCCTCTATATATGTATACAGTCCGGTGCTTTTAAATAGATAGAGGTTTTGTGCATTATGTTGTGCCGTGCAAATGATATATTTCAGCTCTGTCGCTTTGACATGCGTGGGGAATATATGGCTGCCTGCATGATATTCCCTCCTTTTTAAAATACAAGATGTTGATACTTCCGTGAAACGGATATATATCTAGACATCTTTTAGTATATAGATTCACTTCGAACATATACACTAAAAAGAATAGATACATTAATTTTACGAAAGCTAAAACATATTATATTTTAAAACGGAGGGAGTAGTATGGTACAAGCAAGAGCAATGATCTGCCTACTACTCCCTCCGCCCCTAGGCTTAAGGCCTATAATTTTTTGAAAATTCAAGTTACAGAAAGTTGATTAAACTTTTTAAAAAAACTATCAAGAATTATGATATTATATAGATATCACATGAAATATGTTTCACGATGTATCCAAGGTATATATTTTATATTGTAAATATTAATATTTTTCTTTAAAAAACTTGATCAAATTTTACGTAGTTTGGCTTTTTCAAAATATTATAGGCCTTAAGCCTTCCAACGGAGGTCGTATTTGGTAGGATTTCCTTCGAAACCGAAGTTTATTTCCATAACAAGCGGGATCGTTGCAATCTCCAGAATTCAATTTTCAACAATGAATCACTGACTGAGTATCTCTGCCAACAAACGCATCATGATGCATGCAATGAGACCCTGAATTTCGCCTTGTACAAAGCAGAATAAGGAATTGTTTCTCATGCGTACTTCCTTGACCATCCATAATGCTGGTAGCACGTTAGCATCAAGCCTCAAAATTTTCTTAGAGCATTAACCGGAGTAGTAAAAGTCTCTAGAGGAGAAAAAATAGGTCGCTAACGGCGCCTCTGGACGAACTCGCGAAAACGATTAGAGAAGTAAAAATGAGAGACCACCCCTGAAAGTCGACACCCCTCTCTCGTATTTTCTCTCTGCCCACCTCGGTGACAATAATTTCGGTCTCCCACCGAGTGGCCACTCTCCCGCCCAAATCCGCCGCCAGTCGTCGGCGGCGCCACCGTTCTCCCTTCCCCTGGCTGGAATGGCACCGGAACTCGATCCCACATGCCCGCTGGAGTTTTCTGCCAACGCGTCCCCGCCCGATTTGACCCCCGCGACGCCTCTGATGCCACGGAAGCGGTTGGGCAACACCGGCACGGTGCGTGCAGCGGTAGTGGCCAACAAGGGCACCGGAAAGTTGACGGAGGCGATGCAAGCCCACTCACAGTCGGTGGCAGAGAAGAAGAAGGTCACGGCGGTGGTGTCCTCGACGCCTACACGCAGGGTCAAGCCATCGTCAGTGTCCTCAATTCCCTCACATTCTCCCTCTTCCACGAAGGCCGTCACAGCTCGCCCCCGAGTCGCCACCCGCGAGGTGATTGATGAAATGCATGAGTCTCGTGCAAGTGCGGCCGAGATTGGGGTTGCTGAATTCATGTCCCCATTGGATTGTTCACACGCTCAAGGGCTCGACGACCTCCACTTCGGCGACACCTACGACGAGGAAGAGGAGACCGAGGCAGTGGTGGCTGCGGAAGACGTGAACGAGGTGGAGGCGCCAACAGGCAAGGGCAAGAGGTCCGCAAACTATAGGGAAGAAGAAGATGTTGTATTGTGCCATGCTTGGATGAATATCTCTCTTGATGCAACAGTTGGCACGGTCAATGCAAGGACAAGTTTTGGGAAAGAATCGAGGAGCACTATCACAAATCGGTCAAGATCCTGTCATATCACACCCAGGGCTCTCTTAGTCATCGTTGGGGAACAATTCTTGAGCAATGCAATCGATGGGACAACTCCATTGAGTCGGTGGCCAATGCACCACCGAGTGGGGTGCCGGTCACTCAATATGGACCGGTTCAACAAGACATGTACAAGCTCCGCAATAAGAAAGGAGGGCACAAAGGCTTCACTTTGTTTCATTGCTACAAGGAACTAGAGAGCAATGAGAAGTGGATTCGAAGAAACTACGAGACCACACCGAAGAGGGCAAGGATACATTCAGCCATTGACGTTGATGATGAGGAAGAAGACCTCAACAAGAGGCCGGATGGTGCCAAGATTGAAGGAAATATGCCCTGAGAGGCAATAATAAAGTTGTTATTATGTATTCCTTGTATATGATAGATGTTTATTTTGCATGCTATAATTGTATTGATAGGAAACATCAATACATGTGTGTTTAATAAACAAAAAGGTTCCTAGTTATGCCTCTCTTATAAACTAGCTTGTTGATTAACAAGATGATCAAGGTTTCCTGATCATGGATATTGGATGTTGTTAATAACAAGGTCACAACATTTGTGAAATGATGTGATGAACATTCATCCGAAGTATAGCATTACGATCAAGTCATTATGTTTATATTGCTATAACATCATACAAAGTAGTCTTAGTCCTTAGACCATGAGATCATGTTAATTGCTAACACCGGAAGAGTATCTTGATAACATCAAACGTCACACCGTAACAGGGTGCCATAAAGGTGGGTTCAGTGCTATGAAGGTGTTATGTTGAGGTTCATGGATCAAGAGTGGAATTTGTCAATCCTGATGACGGATAGATATACTCTGGGCCCTCTCGGTGATATCACATTAAGATAGCTTGCAAGCAAGTGATGTGATCACTAGAATATTATATCACGGGAACGAGAAAAGAGTGCATGTCGGTAACGAGATCAAACTAGGTATTTGGATACCGATGATCGAATCTCGGACATGTATTATATCATGAGACAAAGGGATTAAATTGCTGACGTTAAAGGTTCTCACGATCACAGAAGTCATCGTTGAATATGCAGGAGTCAGTATGGATCTCCAGGTCCCGCTTCTGATTATTGATCTGAGAGGAGTCTCAATCATGTCTACATTATTCGTGAACCGTAGGGTGACACACTTAAGGGTTGCCGGACACCATTTAGGAGCACATATGTTCTAGACAAAAGGTTTGCAAAGTGCAGGAAATGTTTCGATAGAAACAGGAATTGTTTCGATAGAAACCGGAATTGTTTCGGGTGAAATTGCAGAAAGTGGTTCTGCATGTGATATTGAAATGTTGCAAGGGGTTTTATGTGAATGTTTGTTAATTAAAGTAATTAACAAAATTCTTAATAAAATAAATAAAAGAGTTTTATTAATTGAGAGTTGCATTTAATTTGGTGGAAATTAAATACATGTGAGTGGGATTTTGGGTGGAGGCCATGTTTATGTGAGTGGAGGTTCACCACATGAATGAAGGAGGGGAGGAGTCCCCCCCTCATGTGCTGGCTATGGGAGGGGAGGGGTCTACCTCCCTCCTATATAAAGCCCCCTCTCCCCTCTCACAAACTACACCTCCTCGTGAAGGATCTCTCTCCCCCTCTAGATATTCCCCCATGGTCTCGGATTAGCGAGATACATGCTCCCGGTGGCCTTGCGTCTGGAAGGAGTTGCTGCTTCCGCTGATTCGCTAGAGCGAGGATGTGGAGGTTGTCTGGTGGCTTGAACGTGTGTGCGAGGACGGATGCGCTGCTGATTTGCGGCGCTCGGACTTCCACACGATCTTGAGATCGGCAAGCGTACGACTACATCAACCACGAGTTCCTACTCGTTAACAAAACTCGTTGTCTTCAAGGGTAAGTTCTCCATGGATGTATGTCCACCCGTTGCTCTGTATCTAGTAGATAGATCTTGGCGATAGTTCTCATCGTAGGAAAATTTTTGTTTTCTATGTCATGGACCCAACAGTGGTATCAGAGCCTGATCTATGCGTAGGTGCTTTGCACGGGTAGTACACATATGTTTATATGTGGGCGATGATGATCATGTTATTGCATATTCTATGTACTTTGGATATTGGTGGCATAGTGGGATGAAGCGGCCCGGACCAACCTTACATGTCATCGTACATGAGACCGGTTCCACGACTGACATGCAACTAGTTTTGCATAAGTGGCTAGCGGGTGTCTGTCTCTCCTACTATAGTCAATATCTGATTTACAACGAGTTGCTAATAACTTGGTTATCCTCATTGTGGTTCATGTTCGTAGGTAAGACCGGTTCTATCTCCGAAAGCCCTAAGCCACGTAAAACTTGCAATTGATAAATTAGAGGCGTCTAGTTTAGATCGTTGCTGGGCTAGTATCTTGATATGGTATTGTTGTAAGTAGATGTATGATAGATACTCTTACAACTCACTTAACGTGTAAGTTCCATAGACCTTGGCCTTACACACAAAGGAATGATAGAGATCATACCACGATGCAAATGATAGAGATCAAATGCATGGACCATATCACCTCACTTCACACATTAGATGTTAGCATCTTATATTGCTAGTTTGGCGCTTTTGGTAGCATTATAAGATGATCCCTCATTTAGATATCAAGATAAAATGTGTTCTTCCTTAAGTATGCACCGTTTTGTGGATCGTGTTTTGAGGCATCACGTGATGATCGGGTGTTCTCGACTCTACGCTTTCATACAACGGGTGTAAGACAGTTTTACACACGTGAATACTAAGGTTCTTACTTGGCGAGCCTAGCATGTACAGACATGGCCTCGGAACACGGACCAAAAGGTTAAGCATGAGTCATATAGTTGATATGATGCCCATATAGATGCTCGCCTTTGAAGCTACACCGATTCACGTGATGATTGGACTTGGTGTAGTGGATCTGGTTCATGTAATCACCAAAAGGACACGAGGGATGTCGTTTTTGATTGGGAGTTCATTAGTAATTTGGATTAGTTGAGCTCAATCTATCATAAACTTAGTCTAAATATATTTTACAAATTCTTTTGTAGATGGCACCACCTGCTTTTAATTTCAATGTGTTCATGGAGAAAGACAAGCTAGCTGCGAATGGTAGCAACTTCAGCAACTGGGCTATGAATTTGAGGATTCTCCTCACTGCTGCACAAAAGCAATATGTGCTAGAGGCGCCGCTAGGCCCCCCACCAGCTCCTGATGCCCCTGACGAGGAAAAGAACGTCTATGTAACTCGTCAGGAGGACCACAACTTAGTTCATTGCGGCATACTGTATGGGCTAGAGCCAGAACTTCGAAAATGTTTCGAAAATAGCAATGCTTTTGATACCATGGGAGAATTGAAAATGATTTTCGATACCCATGCTGCCGTAGAGAGTTATAATGCTTCTGAAAAGTTCTTTAGCTGCATGATGGAAGAGAACAGCTCCGTTAGTGAGCACGTACTCAAAATGTCTGGGTACGCCGATAAGCTTGTGTCCTTGGGAATAACGATTCCCATTGACTTAGGCATACATCGTGTTTTCCAATCTCTGCCACCTAGCTACAAGAGCTTCGTGATGAACTATAATATGCAGGGCATGAAGAAGTCTCTTCCCGAGCTTCTGTCAATGCTTAAGACTGCAGAAGTGGAGATTAGAAAAGAACATCAAGTGTTGATGATCAATAAGACCATCGGTTTCAAGAAGGACAAGAAAGGCAAGCAGAAGGGAAAGAAGAGCGGCAAATCTGTTGTCGCGCCTGAAAAGAAACCCCGAGCTAGCCCTAAGTCTGACACCGAGTGCTACTATTGCAAGGGGACTGGCCATTGGAAGCGCAACTGCCCCAAGTATTTGGCAAACAAGAAGGCCGGCAAGGCAAACAAAGGTATATGTGATATACATGTTATTGATGTGTACTTGACTAATACTCGCAGTAGCACCTGGGTATTTGATACGGGATCGGTTGCTAATATATGTAACTCGGTTCAGGGGCTGCGGAACAAGCGATAACTAGCAAGGGATGAGGTCACGATGCGGGTCGGCAATGGATCAAGAGTTGATGTGATCGCCGTCGGAACGCTGCCTCTCCATATGTCGTCGTGATTAGTTATAAACCTGAATAATTGTTATTTGGTGCCTGCACTGAGCATGAACACTGTATCCGGATCGTGTTTGATGCAAAGTGGTTATTCGTTTAAGTCTAAAAACAATGGTTGTTTGATTTATATGAATAATATCTTTTATGGTCATGCACCTGTGTTGAATGGTTTATTTCTGTTGGATCTCAATAGTAGTATTACGCATATTCATAATGTTGATGCTAAAAGGATTAAACTTGATAATGATATATCTCAGATATATGTGGTAATCGCCGTCTAGGTCATATTGGCGTTAAACGCATGAAGAAACTCCATTCTGATGGACTTTTGGAATCACTTGATTTTGAATCATTTGATACATGTGAGCCATGCCTTATGGGCAAAATGACTAGAATGTCGTTTTCCGGTTCAATGGAACGGGCGATAGATTTATTGGAAATCATACATACTGATGTATGTGGACCAATGAGTGTGTCGGCGCGAGGTGGATATCGTTATTTTGTTACTTTCACGGATGATTTGAGTAGATACGGCTATATCTATTTGATGAAACATAAGTCTGAAACCTTTGAAAAGTTCAAAGAATTTCAGAATGAAGTGGAAAATCATCGTAACAGAAAGATCAAATTTCTGCGGTCCAACCGTGGAGGAGAGTATCTTAGTTACGAGTTTAGCACACATATGAAAGACTGTTGAATAGTTTCACAACTCACGCCTGCCGGAACACCACAACGTAATGGTGTGTCAGAACGTCGTAATCGTACTTTATTAGATATGGTTCGATCTATGATGTCTCTTACTGACTTGCCACTGTCATTTTGGGGTTATGCACTGGAAATCGCTACATTCACTTTAAATAGGGCACCATCTAAATCCGTTGAAAAGACACCGTATGAATTATGGTTTGGAAACAAACCTAAGCTGTCATTTCTTAAAGTTTGGGGATGCGATGTTTATGTGAAGAAACTTCAACCGGATAAACTCGAACCCAAAGCGTAAAAATGCGTCTTCATAGGATACCCTAAGGAAACGATTGGGTATACCTTCTATCACAGATCCGAGGGCAAGGTCTTTGTTGCCAAGAATGGATCCTTTCTTGAGAAGGAGTTTCTCGTGAAAGATGTGAGTAGTCGGAAGGTAGAACTCGAAGAGGTTATTGAACCTTCTCTTCATGAAATGGTGAGTAGCGCAGCACCGGAAGTTGTTTCGGAGTTGACTTCACCTAATGAAGAGAGAGCTAATGATATTGATCATGAAACTCCGAAAGAGGACACTACTGAACCTCACAGGTCAAGCAGGACACGTGCAGCTCCTGAACTGTACGGCAATCCTATTATGAATTTCATGATTGATGAAATAGATGACCCTGTGACGTATGAAGAAGCGATGATGAGCCCTGATTCCAACAAATGGCTAGAAACCATGAAATCCGAGATGGAATCCATGTACGAAAACCAGGTTTGGACCTTGGTGGACTTACCTCACGATCGAAAGGCCGTTGAGAATAAATGGATTTTCAAAAGAAAAACTAATGCTAATGGTAATGTAACCATCTATAAGGCTCGGCTTGTCGCAAAGGGGTTTCGACAAATTCAAGGAGTTGACTATGATGAGCATTCTCTCCCGTAGCGATGCTTAAGTCGGTTAGGATTATGTTAGCAATTGCTGCATATTTCGATTATGAAATATGGCAGATGGATGTCAAAACTGCGTTCCTCAATGGTAATATTAAAGAAGAGTTGTATTTGATACAACCTAAGGGTTTTGTCGATCCTAAGGATGCTGATAAGGTGTGCAAACTTCAGCGATCCATCTATGGACTGAAGCAAGCATCCCGGAGTTGGAATCTCCGCTTTGATGAGTTGATCAAAGAGTTTGGAATTGTCCAAACTTATGGAGAGGCTTGTATTTACAAGAAAGTGAGTGGGAGCAATGTGGCATTTCTGATATTATATGTGGATGACATATTATTGACTGGAAATGATATAGATCTTTTAAACAGTGTTAAAAGTTATCTAAACAGCAAATTTTCGATGAAGGACCTTGGTGAAGCTTCATATATATTAGGCATTAAAATCTATAGAGATAGATCAAGACGCCTAATTGGGCTATCGCAGAGTACATACCTTGATAAGATATTAAAGAAGTTTAATATGGACGGAAGTAAGAATGGGTACTTACCTATGTTGCAAGGCAAGACATTGAGTAAGACTCAAAGTCCGCCACGGCCGGAAGAAAGAGAGATAATGGATAAGATCCCCTATGCCTCAGCCATAGGCTCTATAATGTATGCCATGCTATGTACAAGACCGGATGTGGCACATGCTATTAGTTTGACTAGTAGGTACCAATCTGATCCAGGTTCGGAACACTGGATAGTGGTCAAGAATATCCTTAAGTACTTGAGAAGAACTAAGGATATGTTTCTTGTATACTGGTGAAGAAGAGCTAGTCGCTAAGTGTTATGTCGATGCTAGCTTTGACACTGATCCGGATGACTCTAAGTCTCAATCCGGATACGTATTTCTCTTGAACGGAGCAGCAGTTAGTTGGAGGAGCTCCAAACAACCTGTGGTGGCTGGATCAACGACGGAGGCGGAATATGTTGCTGCTTCAGAAGCAGCGCAGGAAGCGGTTTGGATGAAGGAGTTCATAACAGAACTAGGTGTGGTTCCTAGTGCGTTGGACCCAATGGTGATCTATTGTGACAATAATGGAGCCATAGCCAACGCCAAGGAACCAAGGTCTCACAAGAATTCCAAGCATATTAAGCGCCGGTTTCACTCCATCCGCGAGCATGTCAAGGATGGAGATATAAAGATTTGTAAAGTGCACACGGACCTGAATGTAGCGGATCCGTTGACTAAAGTACTCCCTAGGGCAAAACATGATCAACACCAGAACTCCATGGGTGTTAGATTTATCACTATATAAACTAGATTATTGTCTCTAGTGCAAGTGGGAGACTAAAGGAAATATGCCCTGAGAGGCAATAATAAAGTTGTTATTATGTATTCCTTGTATATGATAGATGTTTATTTTGCATGCTATAATTGTATTGATAGGAAACATCAATATATGTGTGTTTAATAAACAAAAAGGGTTCCTAGTTATGCCTCTCTTATAGACTAGCTTGTTGATTAACAAGATGATCAAGGTTTCCTAATCATGGACATTGGATGTTGTTAATAACAAGGTCACAGCATTTGTGAAATGATGTGATGAACATTCATCTGAAGTATAGCATTACGATCAAGTCATTATGTTTATATTGCTATAACATCATACAAAATAGTCTTAGTCCTTAGACCATGAGATCATGTTAATTAGTAACACCGGAAGAGTATCTTGATAACATCAAACGTCACACCGTAACAGGGTGACTATAAAGGTGGGTTCAGTGCTATGAAGGTGTTATGTTGAGGCTCATGGATCAAGAGTGGAATTTGTCAATCCAGATGACGGATAGATATACTCTGGGCCCTCTCGGTGATATCACATTAAGATAGCTTACAAGCAAGTGATGTGATCACTAGAATGTTATATCACGGGAACGAGAAAAGAGTGCATGTCGGTAACGAGATCAAACTAGGTATTTGGATACCGATGATCGAATCTCGGACATGTATTATATCATGAGACAAAGGGATTAAATTGCTGACGTTAAAGGTTCTCACGATCACAGAAGTCATCGTTGAATATGCAGGAGTCAGTATGGATCTCCAGGTCCCGCTTCTGATTATTGATCTGAGAGGAGTCTCAATCATGTCTGCATTATTCGCGAACCGTTGGGTGACACACTTAAGGGTTGCCTAACACCATTTAGGAGCACATATGTTCCAGACAAAAGGTTTGCAAAGCGCAGGAAATGTTTCGATAGAAACAGGAATTGTTTCGAGAAACCGAAATTGTTTCGAGTGAAATCGCAGAAAGTGGTTCTGCATGTGATATTGAAATGTTGCAAGGGGTTTTATGTGAATATTTGTTAATTAAAGTAATTAACAAAATTCTGAATAAAATAAATAAAAGAGTTTTATTAATTGAGAGTTGCATTTAATTTGGTGGAAATTAAATACATGTGAATGGGATTTTGGGTGGAGGCCATGTTTATGTTAGTGGAGGTTCACCACATGAATGAAGGAGGGGAGGAGTCCCCTCCCCTCATGCACCGGCTATGGGAGGGGAGGGGTCTCCCTCCCTCCTATATAAAGCCCCCCTCTCCCCTCTCACAAACTATACCTCCTCGTGAAGGATCTCTCTCCCCCTCTAGATATTCCCCCATGGTCTCGGATTAGCGAGATACATGTTTCCGGTGGCCTTGCGTCTGGAAGGAGTTGCTGCTTCCGCTGATTCGCTGGAGCAAGGAGGTGGAGGTTGTCCGGTGGCTTGAACGTGTGTGCGAGGACGGATGCGCTGCTGATTTGCGGCGCTCGGACTTCCACACGATCTTGAGATCGGCAAGCGTACGACTACATCAACCACGAGTTCCTACTCATTAACAAAACTCGTTGTCTTCGAGGGTAAGTTCTCCATGGATGTATGTCCACCCGTTGCTCTGTATCTAGTATATAGATCTTGGCGTATAGTTCTCATCGTAGGAAATTTTTTGTTTTCTATGTTGCGGACCCAACAAAGATTGCAAAAGAGAAGAAGAAAATGGGAGGTGTCAGCTGCTACAAGGAAAAGTGCAATGCCATCATTGAGACCAAGAAAGCATTGGCGGCCGAATGCAAAGAGGACAAGAAGGCTAGATGGAGGGAGATCAAAGTTCTTGAGGACGAAAAGTGGCGGCCAAAGTTGGCGGTGGAGGAACGAAGGATTGCACTAGAAGAAGAAAGCATGGCAAAGGAGAAGAAGCTAGAAGAGCAAAGACTTGCACTTGAGGAGGAGAAGTTGGCCAAAGAGAGGGAGGATGTCGACTTCACCATCATGTTCATAACCCAAACACCTTGGATGATAAAGTAAGGGCATATTGGGAGATCGCTCTATGCAAAGATTTTGGCCCGAGAGAGTGGTGGTGGTGGTGGCGGTGGCCCTGGTGGTGTTTGAGGTGGCCGAGATAACGGTGGCCAAGATGGTGGTGGCCTCGACAACATAAACATGCTATGATGTGCTTTTGGATCAAACTTGATCAATATGATATTTTTGGATAATATTTATTCATGTTTGAACTTTGTGAGATCTTTCGAAAATGATGTTAAATTTTTTTAGTCCTTTAAGTTATCGTGGTTGTAGTATCGCGGCTACCATTTAGAGGACTTAAATTTTAAGTCCATCTTTTAGTCCGGCCGAAATTCCTCTAATTAATTGGCTTTCGGTTAAAGATGCTTTTAGTTTCTTATTCACCCAAGGAGCTCATTTGTTGATGAACTTAAATTCGTCCCAAGGAGCTCACTTGTTACAAACTCAAAAAACTAGCTTGAAATCTCAAACAATTCGAAAAAAGTAGAAAGACACATATAGATGTGTAGTACGTGTGTACAATCTTTTGTCAACATTTTTTTAGCTAACACAATAAACATATTTATGGATCAAACTAAAATAAATTTTTTTTTTTCGTAGACTACAATACTATGAGAAAAACAGCTATAGATAGATACTTTACCCATGACGCATGCGAATTTACCATGGAAATATACTCATGGCGCACCATATATTGATGCGCCATCGGTAGAAACTTGTCTGTGGCGCATTCATATTATGATGCGCCACAACTAGTTGGTGTACGGGCCGCCAGGGGTGTGGCATTTTGGTGTGCCATGAGTATAAAGCTATTTTTTATACCTGTGACGTAGCAAGATGCCATGCACCACGAGTAAGGGGTGGTAGGTGGCAGGTTACCGTGGCACTAGTACGGTGTGCGCCACGGGTAAGGGTGTTTTGTCTGCTCACCCCCTTTCCTCGGGTCGTCTTTTTATTATATAAAAAATAAACGAAAATAATAAAAACTTTAAATTTTAAAATCATTTTAGATGTACTTAGGTTACATGGTATAGTTGTTACGAAAAATAAAAAACATGAATCGATATTTTCCGCAGAAAAAAGTTATGTCCCGAAAACAGCTATAACTTTGTATACAATATTGGATAAAAATCATTAATGTATGAAAAAGTATCTTCACGAAATTTCCGATCCAATTTCTTTCGACTTTGGTCATTATCGATTATTTTAGAATCCTAAAATTCGAAAAGGAAAAAATACGTTAAAAGTTAAAAATTTTGCTTTAAAAAGTACTCATTTGCATGTGGTGCGTCATGGGTAAGTGAGAGTGGAATTAGGATTCAAACCGGCCACCCACCCTCTACCTACCACTCACAGTCCACCTACCACCTTCCCCTTTCTCTTCTCCTTCCCTCTCCCTATCCTTCTCTCTCACCCTCTCCTTCTCCTTCTCCCTCTCCTTCACCTTCTTATTCTCCTTCTCCTTCTCCTTCTCCAAGGCGGCATGCCATACTCTCGATCTCCATCTCTGATCTTGCCTCCTCCCCATTCTCGCAACAGCCTAAAGCTCGTCCCCTCTGCCTCGACCTCCATCTCTGACCCCACCTCCTCCCCATCATTTCAACGGTTTGAGCTCCTCCCCGCCGATCAGCGTGGCCATGACCTCGAGCTCCTCCCCATCAACCGGCGAGGTCACGGCCTCTCACACCTCCCTATGGTGGTAGGGCGCGGACATGGTCTCCCGCACCTCCCCGAGGAAGAACCGGCAACCACCTGCCCACCATGATGCCACTGGTGGCATCCTAGACTCGACTTCTTTCTTTTTTTGTTAGGGTATTTTGTGTAAAAAGTTTTTCAAAAAACCGTCCACGGCTACCTATAGCGCGTTGTGTGGTGCGCCATGAGTAAGTGCACTACCTATGGTGCAGCACTAGTGCGCCAAGAGTAACAATTACTAGTGGCACCTCGTTATGGGCATGGCTGGTGTGCCACGAGTAAGCAAAATTGGTGCACCACGAGTAAGGTTTTTCCTAGTAGTCTAAAATGGCATAATGTTTGAATAGATTTTCACTATAAAAATACCCCATACTAGGCACTTTTTTGGGGCGGCATAAGCAAAAAAGAATCGGCAAAAATAGGATACCTCACGGATGTGCTATTCGCGGCAACAAGCAGCGCGACGGTCGATTTTTTACTTTGGCAAATTTATGTATGGCGTTAAATTGCGTCGCACTAATTGTCCATAGGTACCGGCGTTCCGAGACATCTCAGTAACGCGAACCGGATGTTATGTTGACTGTCGGTCCTGCATGTGTGATTGTTCATGTTTGTCTCATTGCCGGGTGAGCCCCACCGAAGTCCAGTCGTTGACATTTGAATGTTATAAGGAAAGAACCCTCCTCCCCACGACCGTAATTTCTCTCCAGCATCATGCACTTTGTCATTTCTTCAACCTATGTCTTTCTCTCTCGACGAAGCTTCGAGCGGCGGCGGCAGTGAGAATCGGTGGCGGAGTACCGGAGCGTATTGCTGTTTTTTTCAACTTCGACGTTCCTGGAGTACCGGAGCATATCAGTGACCTGCAATGGCACGGGAACATGATGCGAACGTGTTATGTTAATGCCATGACCATGTAATCGCCTGGCAATACTTGGCCTACGACAAGAACTTCACAGAGGACACTGGCTCCAAGTTTCTCTCGTGTCGTCGTCGGGGTGCAGCTTCATGCCGTTGGGTGCGATGGGTTGATCCAGAGCACCCAATCCATCTCCAACAATATTTTCATGAGCTGTGGGGTGAGATGGAGGACAACGAACGAAAAAGGCAGGTCGCGTACGATGAACATATAGAACATGCAATCAGAGAATTACATAATCAGGTAAATGATCATGTTGCAGCGCCGAGGGAGCGTTGCGCTAGATTGGCTAGCAGGGTGCAAGCCATTATAAATTGGTTGGATAAGCTTGCTGATCTATGTA
Organism: Avena insularis; assembly: GCA_023614405.1. Classification (NCBI taxonomy): domain Eukaryota; kingdom Viridiplantae; phylum Streptophyta; class Magnoliopsida; order Poales; family Poaceae; genus Avena; species Avena insularis. The sequence goes on along the minus strand of CM042690.1, from coordinate 253,530,947 downwards.
ATTAAAGTTAAAGTTAATTATGTTTCTAGTATTAGTTCTTAGTACTATTAATATTGTAGTAGATCGAGTAATCTGTAGTGTTCTTTTGGTGGCTTCTTCATTCTGGACAATGCAATGACATGTGTACTGATATCTTCCCATATTTAGAAATAACTATTTCTCCTTTTTATTGTGTTCTTTTGTTGGTTTGCTAATCGATACAAATGTTTATCAAATAAAATGTTGGGGCATATCGACATGTTTGACTTGCCAAAAAATCGGTAACGCAAATGTTGGCGTAGTTAAGAACCATACTAGTTATTTCTTCTTTGGGCACTGACCTCGGCTGCGCTGACCTCTGCGCCGTGTAGGACCGCACTGTCCTCAGCGGTGGCGTTGACCCCGGCCGCGCTCACCTCTGCGCCTCACCGGACCGTATTGTCCTCTGGAGTGGTGCTGACCCCGGCCGCGCTCACCTTCCGTGCCACGCCGGACCGTATTGTCCTGGCGCTGATCCCGTCCGCGCTCACCTCCTGCGCCACACCGGACAACACCGTCTTCCGCGGCAGAGCTGTCCCCGGCCGCATATCCATATGTCCCAAACCTCTCGAACTGTCATTGTTTATTTTCAGACATTGGTATTTGTTAGTATATCATTGTTTTATGATTCATTGTGCTTTGGAATCTAAAAACTAACATTGCTAGGTAGTAAGTAGTGATGTTAAACTGTCTTAATTTTCATGGTGAAAAACAGTAATGTTGAACAACAAAAGTAACAAAGTTCCAAGGTCTTAACATGCTATGGCCTCTACCATGCGAGGTAAACTTGCTCTCGGTATACAACTTTATCAATACAAGACACATATAACCAGGACCGTCCCTCAGAAATCAGAGACCCTGTGCGAAACCATATATACTAGGCCCTTGATGTAACCATTGACAATTAGAAAAACATTGTTTTGTAATATGTATAGTAAAATTTTCAAAAAAAAATATAGATATCATGCTGGTGGTAAAGTTTTTGAAAGAAATTTCATCCAAAAAATAGTGATTATCAGAATTTAGAATTACAAAATTATTTAGCCCAGACGTGCCATCCTTCTAGCAATTCCTTGAGGCGGAATATTCAACAAGTTATTCATCAGAAACTTTCTCCAAAATGTTATACATCAAAAACTGAATTTGCAAACAAATACGACTTGAATAAAACAACGTTTCATTAATTTTATAAGCAGACGATTGGAGTCCGATAATCGGACGGCAGCGTGTGTGTCTCATAGTCAGCTTGCTCCTCGGGTCAAGCCTCCAACTCCAACTCCAATCGGTCCGTTAAGATTGCAGAGGCGGCAGTAAGTAGCAAAGTGATCGAAATAAGTAGAGCTCAGAGATGTGAAATTGAGAAAACATCAAATAAATATAGATGGTAAATTGAGGGTGCAACCTGAAGCGTGCCTTTCAACGTTGTGTATACTTGTTAATCTTAATCCGTGTACGTAGGAGCAACGACCGGAAGACTAACAGGAGGATATATGACCGCCCTTGTGATTAAAATGGAAGCGAAAAGATGGAGATATAAGGCTAGCCCTAGTACGAGTATCATAAGAAATATTATGCATACTACCTTGGCAAAATTCTGATGTGACACAATAATTAATGAAAAGAGAGGTGTTAGTAGTATCATAATATGATACCGTATCATAACACGTGAAACTAAGTAATTTAATGACCAATACATCTCATACAATGCATTGAGATTGTGAAAAAAATTAAATACAATGTTACTATGATACTACTAAATGATACTAACCACTAGAGAAGTAGTATCATACACTAGTATCATATGTATGATACTAGTAATACGATACTCTCACTATAACTAGCCTAAAAGAGGCGTGCTTGTGCTGAGGCCTCTAGAGTTAATTCCGTATCAGATTTCCAGGTGATAGTACTACTCAACATCTACTCAGCAGGTAAATGGGTCATTAATTATCAGCCGGTAACATAAAATCCTCCAAATTTGGAGGCCCTGTACAGTTGAACACTCAGTACATGCCTCCCGTGCAGGCCTGCATATAACTAAATGTACACGCTTCGATGTAGGTTTGACAATAAAGTTAGCATAATCAATATTCTTTCATTTGGTAATACAATCTCTGTTTGGGATTATTAGTCCTAAGAGCTTTTTTATATTGTTTGAGATTATAAGGGCTGTCTCATTTATTAGTCTCTCGTCCAATGCATGTTTTCCTTTTCTTCTTACTTTTCTCATGCATTTAAAATTATTGGTATATGCATATATTAATGAGAAAGAGTTGTGGAGTATCTTGGTATTAGTAACTTAGCCCTTGGAACTAATAATCCCGAACAGAGGTAGTAGCTTTCACTTTGCAATTCGCACAAATGACGGGCTGAAGAGTGTGTTAACAGCGGAAATGATAGTGAACCCCACCTGTCGGGGTGGCATGGTAAGGATGGATGGCACGATGTCAACAAGAGATACCGGCCCACCATTTCTTAGGGGTAGACACCAATGTCAGACTGCCTATTTTGTAAAAAGGACCTCTGTAAATTACATCTTCTTAATTTATTTTATTTCTCTTCCATTTTCTTGTCTTTCTTTTTTATCTTTTTTCCCTCGACAGGCCGGAGAAGAAGTGCGCCGTGCCACTGTTGCAGGCTCCCATGGGGAGTGGGGGTGCTGTGAGCAGGGAGTGGACGCTCCTCGCTCAACTCGATGCATCCTCCCATGGGGGAGCCGAAGATGGCCAAGGCAGCCTTCGAGACCTCCATGCTTCGTTGTGATCTCTTCCTCTTCCCGCTACCACACAACGGCATGAGAGCCATGGCGGTAACAACGGGAGATGTAGGGGCGACGATGTTGGGAGATCCAGGTAGAAGACAGCGGTGGGCGATCTAGGGAGGGGACGGCGGCGGGAGAGCCTAGGTGGCGGCGGCGGGAGAGCCTGGGCAGCGGAGGTGGCGTCGGGAGAGCCAGTGGGGCAGCGGCGACAGGCCCCAAGAGGCATGGACATGGCGCGTTGTTGGAGACAACGCATGATTTTTTTTTCCAAAGACAACACAGTTAAACATCCACTAGTAGAAAACAGACCTTTGATCTAGGGGTATTAGCCCCGGTTTTGCTACAAACCGGGACTAATGCCCCGGTCCAACGGCTAGAACTGGCCCTAGGGGGTGGCAGGCACTAGCCCCGGTTCGAACGGGACATTTAGCCCCGGGTCGTCTAACAAACCGGGGCTAAAGGGTTTCAGGCAGGCCGGGTCGTGCGCCAGACCCTTTAGTCCTGGTTTGTTATACGACCCGGGGCTAAAGGTGGACCTTTAGCCCCGGTTCTAGACATGAACCGGGGCTAAAGGTCTGACTATATCTTCTTCCCCTGCCTGAGCCACCATTCAAGCTGGTGGCTCTCCTCTCTCTCTCTCTTTCTTGTTTCAAGCGCGAGTTCATGCCCTTTTTTTCCTCAAGATTTGTCTATATTTTGTGGTGCCCCATCTATCCAAAGGTTCTAAAAGGTGAGCAACTTCATCCTTTGAACTCCCATTGCTATATTAGCTTATTTCATGCTCTATCTTATAGATGGATTTGTGGATTTAGTTTGGTAATAATTTTTGCAATGATAGCATGAGATCGATGTTTAGATTCTATCTATCTTGTATTAATGTAAGAAACTCTAAGGTAAATATCACAATATGTGGATTCTATCTATATATATCTTGTTTTGGCACATAGTCTCGAAATTTGATTTTAAAAGCACACACATGCGTGAGTTCATCATTCTAACTAGCTAGCTAGGCAAAATATCATTTTTCGTCTACCTACGTTCAACAAACTGAAAAAATTGTAACAAAGATAGAGTTAATTCATAAAAGCTTGATAAGAAGACATCACAGTACATCTTCGAGAAGCTCCTCTATGGCGAGCTCCTCGAAGATGTGTGAGGATATATAGGACCCTAAGACATCTTCGAGAGAAGCTCCGCCGTAGTGGTGTCCCTCTGACACCATCTTGGAGTTAATAACTTCTCTAGCTATAGATTAATACGCCGGGTAACTAAAACAATTCACATATTAGGGAGTGCCTCTATGGCGAGCTCCTCGAAGATGTCTGAGGACGGGATCCTAAGACATCTTCGAGAAGCTCTGCCGTAGTGGTGTCCCTGCTCTCGCACACCATCTTTCAATTTATATCTTCTCTAGCTAAATCAGTATGCTGGTGAAGCTAACTAATTTCACATATTAGATAGTGCCTCTACGACGAGCTCCTCGAAGATGTCTGAGGACGAGGTCCTAAGACATCTTCGAGAAGCTCCGCCGTAGTGGTGTCCCTGGTCTCGCATACCATCTTGCAGTTCTTCACAAGAATGCATACCTATTTATAGATTAAGCAGCACAACATAGTGTCGGACACTGATGACATAATGTCGACACACTTACCCTGGCATAGTGCTGCCACCCACCCAAAATAGTGTCGTCATTTAATTTACTGTCTTAGTGCTGCCCACTGAGGACATAGTGTCGACATGTTGTCTCCACATCCACATTTAGTCCCGGTTGGTGCCTCCAACCGGGATAAAAGGTTCATCATATCTTTAGTCCCGGTTGCTGGTTTTAATTTTTTTTAGATTAGTACTAATTAATTATGATTATGCTGCCACCCACCCAAAATAGTAGTCATTTAATTTACTGGCTTAGTGCTGCCCACTGAGGACATAGTGTCGACATGTTGTCTCCACATCCATATTTAGTCCCGGTTGGTGCCTCTAATCGGGACTAAAGGTTTATCATATCTTTAGTCCCGGTTGTTGGTTTTAATTTTGTTTTTTAATTAGTACTAATTAATTATGATTATGCTGCCACCCACCTAAAATAGTGTCGTCATTTAATTTACTGGCTTAGTGCTGCCCACTGAGGACATAGTATCGACATGTTGTCTCCACATCCACATTTAGTCCCGGTTGGTGCCTCCAACCGGGACTAAAGATTCATCATATCTTTAGTCTCGGTTGCTGTCTTTAATTTTGTTTTTTATATTAGTACTAATTAATTGTGATTATGTTTGATGTACTTAATTAATTATATAATGCAGATGAGCCGGCAATGGATGTACGCTGACCGACTCTCTAACGAGTTTATTAAAGGCATGCATTCTTTTCTTCTTGTGGCCGAGGCAAACAAGCGGAATGGTTTTATGTCTTGTCCATGTGGTGTCTGTCGGAATCATAAGGAATACTCTTCCTCAAGAGTCCTTCACAGCCACCTGTTTCGGTCCGGTTTCATGACTGGCTATAATTGTTGGACCAAGCACGAAGAAAGAGGGGTTATGATGGAAGACAACGAAGAAGAAGAGAATGACAACGACTACCCTAAATACGATGGTACTACAATGGAAGATATTGATGAAGAAAAAGATGAAGAACGGGCATCAGATCTGCCCGATGATGATCTTAGTCGGGCCATTGCTGATGCCCAGGAAGAATGCGTAACTGAAAGGGAGAGGTTGAAGTTCAAGAAGATGTTAGAGGATCACAACAAATTGTTGTACCCAAATTGTGAAGATGGGCACAAAAAACTAGGTAGCACACTGGAATTGCTGCAATAGAAGGCAGAGAACGGTGTGACTGACAAAGGATTTGAAAAGTTGCTGAAAATAATGAAGAAGTTGCTTCCAAAGGATAACGAACTGCCCGCCAGTACCTACAAAGCAAAGAAGGTTGTCTGCGCTCTAGGATTAGAGGTGCAGAAGATACATGCATGCATTAATGACTGCATCCTCTACCGCGGCGAGGAGTACGAGAAGTTGGATGCATGCCCAGTATGCACTGCATTGCGGTATAAGATAAGACGAGATGACCCTGGTGATGTTGAGGGCGAGCGCCGCATGAAGAGGGTTCCTGCCAAGGTGATGTGGTATGCTCCTATAATACCACGGTTGAAACGTTTATTCAGGAACAAAGAGCATGCCAAGTTATTGCGATGGCACATGGAAGACCGTAAGAAAGACGAGATGTTGAGACACCCCGCCGATGGGTCCTAGTGGAGAAAAATCGAGAGAGAGTTTTCGGACTTTGCAGGTGATGCGAGGAACTTATGGTTTGGTCTAAGTACAGATGACATGAATCCTTTTGGGGAGCAGAGCTGCAGTCATAACACCTGGCATGTGACTCTGTGTATCTATAACCTTCCTCCTTGGTTTTGCATGAAGCGGAAGTTCATTATGATGCCAGTGTCATCCAAGGCCCAAAGCAACCCGGCAACGACATTAATGTGTACCTAAGGCCATTAGTTGAAGAACTCTTACAGTTGTGGCATGGACAAGGTGTACGTGTGTGGGATGAGAACAAGCATGAGGAATTTGACCTACGAGCGTTGTTATTCATAACAATCAATGATTGTCCTGCTCTTAGTAACATTTCAGGACAGACAAACAAGGGATACAATGCATGCACACACTATTTAAACGAGACTGAAAGTACATATTTGGATAAATGTAAGAAGAATGTGTATCCGGGGAATCGTCGTTTTCTTCCACCCATGCACATCCTAAGAAAGAAAGGTAAGTATTTCAATGGTGAGGCAGACAGCCGGTGTAAACCTATCCGCCATACTGGTGATGATGTATTTGACATGGTGAAGGATTTAAAAGTAATCTTTGGAAAGGGTCCTGATAGACAATCTATTCTGAAGGACGATGTCGTACACGCACCCATGTGGAAAAAGAAATCTATATTTTGGGAGCTACCCTATTGGAAAGTCCTAGAGGTCCGCTCTGCAATTGACGTGATGCACCTGACGAAGAATATTTGCGTGACGCTGCTAGGCTTCTTGGGCATGTATGGGAAGAACAAAGATACACCTGAAGCACGATAGGACCCACAACGTATTAAAGACCGAGATAGCAAGTATCCAGAGCTATTTGAAGGTACTGCTAGCTACGCTATTACCAAAGAAGAGAAGGAAATCTTTTTTAAAGTCCTTTACAGTATCAAGGTCCCGTCTGGTTTCTCGTCGAACATAAAGGGAATAATAAATATGGCAGAGAAAAATTTCAAAACCTAAAGTCTCATGACTGCCACGTGCTTATGACCCAGCTGCTTCCGATTGCATTTAGGGGACTCCTGCCGAAAAATGTTCAAGTACCCATTGTGAAGCTATGTGCGTTTCTCAATGCAATTTCTCAGAAGGTAATCAGTCTAGATAGTCTACTAAGGTTACAGAAAGATGTGGTCCAATGTCTTGTCAGCTTCGAGTTGCCCACCATCCTTCTTCACTATTATGACTCACCTCCTAGTTCACCTAGTCGACGAGATTAACATTCTTGGTCCTGTATTTTTACACAATATGTTCCCCTTTGAGGAGGTTCATGGGAGTGTTAAAGAAATATGTTCATAATCGTGCTAGGCCAGAACGAAGCATCTCAAAGGGATATGTAGCGCATCACACCGACGATAGTCCGGTTAGCCCACCACAGGCAGCGACCGGCCTCGTTGTGGTTCACTGGGGGCGGGCCGTCACCCTCGTACCTGGCGAGCTCCCTTTCCCACCGGTTTGCGAAGAAGGCATTCCAGGTGTCGAGGTTGTCGGGATCCCAATGGGGATCCATCCGCTGCTCCGGCGTGAGCTCGAGGTAGAAGTGGTTCGTGATGGCCGTCTGGCGGGCCGAACCTTGAGGCACAGGAGGAACAGGAACCCCTCCAGCGCTCAGCATCCAGCCAACGGGCAGTCGGTGAAGGAAATATGCCCTGAGAGGCAATAATAAAGTTGTTATTATGTATTCCTTGTATATGATAGATGTTTATTTTGCATGCTATAATTGTATTGATAGGAAACATCAATACATGTGTGTTTAATAAACAAAAAGGGTTCCTAGTCATGCCTCTCTTATAGACTAGCTTGTTGATTAACAAGATGATCAAGGTTTCCTGATCATGGACACTGGATGTTGTTAATAACAAGGTCACAGCATTTGTGAAATGATGTGATGAACATTCATCTGAAGTATAGCATTACGATCAAGTCATTATGTTTATATTGCTATAACATCATATGAAGTAATCTTTATCCTTAGACCATGAGATCATGTTAATTGCTAACACTGAAAGAGTATCTTGATAACATAAAACGTCACACCGTAACAGGGTGACTATAAAGGTGGGTTCAGTGCTAAGAAGGTGTTATGTTGAGGCTCATGGATCAAGAGTGGAATTTGTCAATCCAGATGACGGATAGATATACTCTGGGCCCTCTCGGTGATATCACATTAGGATAGCTTGCAAGCAAGTGATGTGATTACTAGAATGTTATATCACGGGAACAAGAAAAGAGTGCATGTCGGTAACGAGATCAAACTAGGTATGGAGATACCGATGATCGAATCTCGGACATGTAATATATCGAGAGACAAAGGGATTTTGTTACAAGCGTTAAAGGTTCTCACGATCACAGGAGTCATCGTTGAATGTGTAGGAGTCAGTACGGATCTCCGTGTCCTTGCTGATTATTGATCGAAGAAGGGTCTCGATCATGTACGCATTATTCGCGAATCGTAGGGTGGCACACTTAAGAGTTACGGACACCATTTTGGAGCACATATGTTTCGACGAAAAGAATTGCAAAGCGCAGGAATTGTTTCAATAGAAACAGAAATTGTTTGGTGAAATTGCGTAAAGGTGGTTACGCATGTGATATTGAAATATTGCAAGGGGCTATATGTGAATGTTTGTTAATTAAAGTAATTAACAAAATTCTGAATAAATTTAATAAAAGAGTTTTATTAAATGAGAGAGCATTAAATTTGGAGAAACTTAATGCATTTAAAGTGGAGACTTTAAAAGGGAATGTGAAGAGGCATTTTAATGTGGAGGAGTTACCACCACATGAATGGGGAGGTGAGGTCACCCCCATGCGCCGACCATGGAGAGAGGGCACCCCCTTCTCCTATAAAAGGCCACCCATTCCTCCTTCATCCTCACACCTCCTTGTGAAGGATCTCTCTCCCCTCTAGAATTATTCCCCATGGTCTCGGATTAGCGAGATACATGTTCCCGTGGCATTTAAATGCGGAAGGAGTTGCTGCTTCCGCTGGATCGCTGGAGCGAGGAGGTGGAGGTTGTCCGGTGGCTTGAACGTGTGTGCGAGTGCGGATGCGCTCCTGAGTTGCGGCGCTCGGACTTCCTCAGGATCTTGAGATCGGCAAGTGTACGACTACATCAACCACGAGTTCCTACTCGTTAACAAAGCTCGTTGTCTTCGAGGGTAAGTTCTCCATGGATGTATGTCCACCCATTGCTCTGTATCTAGTAGATAGATCTTGGCGTGTAGTTCTCATCGTAGGAAATTTTTTGTTTTCTATGCTGCGGACCCAACAGTCGGTACCCTAGCGGGCATGGGCAGCTAGGCGCCTGACGCCTCGGTCTCCTCGGCGTCGAGAAGGCCCGATGGCGGTGTCCATTGTTGTGAGAGAGAAGGTGTGGATGTGTGGATGGACATGGTGCTCGGCCTAGATATAGAGGGACATGGCGGGAGAACATGGCGGGAAGCGGGGGAAATTGCGGGAGAACATGGTGGGAAGCGAGGGAAATGGCGGGAAAACATGGCGGGAAGCGGGGAAATGGCAGGAAAATATGTTAAACAATAGATAATTTTATTTAAGTTGTATAATAAAGTATGATAATAGATTTAAATTATAGATCTTCTTTTTCTGAAAATTTTGATATATAATACATAATTTTCTGAAAACTATAAACCATTTTTGGTTTTGGCGCCAAAAATAACCTTTAGCCCCGGTTTGTAATACAAACCGGGGCTAAATGGGTGTGGCGCGCGGGAAGAGCGGTGACCGATACAACCCGGGGCTAAAGGTGTTTTCGGTCACCGCTCTTCCCGCGCATTTAGCCCCGGGTTGTAATACGAACCGGGGCTAAAGGGGGACATTTAGCCCCGATTCGTATTACAACCCGGGGCTAAAGGGGGGTGGTATAAATACCCCACCACCACCCCGGGTCGTGGCACGACCCAGAGAGCCAGATCGCCACACCTTCTTCCCAGAGAGCTCATGCCGCCCGTCTCTGCCCGTGCCGTCCATGCCCATGCGTCCATTAGTCGTCTGCTTGCCCGTCAGTCATCCGAATCTCCGTGCCGCAGGTGCCACCACCCTCCGCACTGCACCCTGCCACGCCGCATTGCGTTGTGTGATCGTGTGAGTCCGTCAATTTTGGTTGTTAATGTTGTTAATTTTGGTTAATTAGTATTTAGGGTTAATTAGTATTATAGGTTAGTATTTAGTATTAGTATTAGGTTAGTATTTAGTATTAGGTTAGTATTTAGTATTAGTATTAGTATTAGTATTAGTATTAGGTTAGTATTAGTATTAGTATTAGGTTAGTATTTAGTATTAGTTAGTATTTACTATTAATATTAGTTAGTATTAGTATTAGGTTAGTATTTAGTTAGTATTAGTATTAGGTTAGTATTTAGTGTTAGTTAGTATTAGTATTAGGTTAATTGTATAGGTGAGTATTTATCTAGGGTTAGTTAGGGTTAGTTAGAATACTTAGTTAATTAGGTTTATGGTTAGTGTTATTAGGGAAATACTTAGTGATTTAGTTACTGCTTATGTTTTATGATTGTTTATTGCTATTATTTAGTTATGCCATGTCCACCTCGTCCGAGCCTAATGGACTCCGTCGAGGATGTCCGAGTCTGGGCTCCGCCGGGTTGGCACTAGGAGGTGCTACCTGTCGGGACTCGTACCTTGGTGAGAAATCCGGGTATCATCATCGACCCGGAGCTTCTTTGGTGGCGTCCACGAGGTCCAGGAGCGGTGCAGAGGGAGCCAGCTCCCAAGGAGGTGGTACGTCGTCGTATCAGGGAGGAGGACGAGCATGTACGACGATACATGTATCTTTTGGAGACTAGATTCTCCAATATCTGGCAGGTTCACGGATCTCACCCGAGCTATTCTCTGGTGATGGTTTCTCTTCTGTGGCTGCAGAGCTCCCGTAGCACAGACCGCGGCAGCCACGTTCGCTAGTTTGATATGAGCGAGATGTATTAATAATGTACTTTATATTATGAGCGAGATATGAGCGAGATGTATTAATAATGTACTTTATCTTATATTATTGTACTTTATCTTAATCACTAAGTACTGTATCCGAGTTGTCGCAATTGTAATATTCTTTTACTTAATGCAATATTCTTTTTCTGTATTAGTTAAGCTATGGACGGTAGACAGAATAAAGAGGAGCTTCTCAACATTATAGATGAGGGTACTGGGGGTCTTATTACGATGGCTCCGAATATCTTAATTTGTCTGGAGGAGACGATGATGGAGAACATAGTGAGACGATGGTGCTGACCATGGTGGAGACCATGGTGAAGACACCATAATAATGACGAATGTACTGACGAATCGAGGTATATAAAACCTCTATCGATCGTTCACTAGTATAGATGCACTAATTGATTCGTATATATGTACTGACGAATGTTTCTTCTCTTAGACCTCCGCTTCCGGCCAATCTTCTACAAGGACAAGAGGCCCGACACACAAGTTGCCCGCTGATGTCCGTTTCAGCATTGACTTAGTCTCTCCAGGTCAACTATTGGAGCCCAAAGAATCTGCGAATGCATTTACAAGTCAACACGGAGTGATTGTTAGAGACAAAGTCCCGATCACCACGCAAAATTGGAACAAGCCAGGAAAGAAAAAGGATCCAGCTGGGGCTAGTTTTGTAGATGACAGAGCGAGAGATACGATGTGGAATTCTCTCATGACACATTTCACCCTACCAGTCTTGGAGACTGATGAGCTCACACAGCAAATGACGAGGAAAGTCAAGCACTTTGCTCTTAAGAAGATGGCCGAACTATTCAAGGAATGGAAAAAATGATTGTTCCACAAGTATGTCTTGAAGAAAAAACTCCTCCATTCACTGGCCCACTAGAGTTGCAGCAGGATAACTGGGCCGCATTTGTGGAATACAAGACCTTGAAACCAGCTAAGGCAATGTCAGCAAAGAATAAGTTAAATGCAGCCAAAAAGAAATATCACCATCATATGGGCACAGGTAGCTACAGGAGTGCCATGCCTAAGTAGGATAAAGCTGAGGCTGACCTGGAGGCTAAAGGGGTCACTCCAGCTATGTCTTGTTGGCCCAGGAGGTCAAGAAATTGGGTACTCGGGCATGGGGCATCATTAGACCCAGAAACAGGCGAGATTGTTGTAGTCGAAGAAATTTCTTCACCCAAGAATCAACTTATTAAAGTGATAAAAGAGGTTGAAGAGGGAACGTTTGTTCCTGACAGAGAGAACGATGAGCTAACAAAGGCTCTCAGGAATCCTGAAAAGGTTGGACGAACAAGAGGGTTCGGACCTTCTTATCCATGGGTTATCGGGTTTCCCGAGCACCTTGACACATATAGAAGCTGATCGAGAAAAACAAAGCGGCAAAAAAGGAGGATACGGAGCGGTTCACGAGGTTTGAAGCCATGCTAAAGGAGCATCGCCAGGAGCTTAATGAACTTAAAGGACTCCGATAGCAAGATCCTGCACCGGACAGTACGGTCGGCCCATCGCAACGGAAAAGCAGCGTGGCTTCCATGGAGGGCCACGGTAATGATGCAACGATGGATGTGTACCCCGTGGATGCAATTAAGGAGAAGACTAGTTGTGAGCTGCATGTTGAACTGAAGAATATATCCATGAAGGTGGCGGTCGGCTTTGCTTTACCTTCTGCACCGGGAGCGACCTACCATTGCAATCCGATTCCAGCTGGTTATGCTCGTCTCGGTGTGGATGAAATTCAACCTATGTGTCAGTCACTACAGCTTGACATCCCTGGAGGTGAAGGGGAGACGACACTGGGAGAAGTCACGAGTGGCTTCATTCTTTGGAAAAAAGAATACATCAAGTTTCCAGGCTCGACACCAAGGCCACCTTCTCCACCAAGAAACAATCCATCACCTCCAAGGCAACTGTCTCCTCCCAGTAAAAGTCCACCTCCAAGTCCACCTCTAAGTGCACCGTCTCCTCCCACTAAAATTCCACCACCTCCAAGTCCAATCCATGACCCCAACACGAGTCCATCTCAATCTACGCAGCCGCCTCCACCCACTAAGGGCCAAAAGCGAAAGAATATCACCGCTCCGTCGAGCGATAACCGACGCCCAAAGCGACAGTTGTCGCCCCTCCCAAGAGTACCGCCGGTTCCTCCCAAGAGGGCTTACGACCTGACCGATGAGGAGACCGATGCGGTCAGACGTCAAGTGGATGCTCATTTTAAAAGAAACAACCTGAGCAGAGGTCCAAATAAAACCGAAACCAAGGAGCACTTTAGGAAATTCTTGTGCAGCCATCCCAAGCTCAGTTAAATTTGCCAAATGACTATACACGATGTCTTCAGAAGACACTGAAACAGAAGAGATCAAGCGGTAGAGGAAGCATCACAAAAGAGGTTCCCCAACAGGAGGAACAAGCAAAAAAATCGAGTGGTAGCGGAAGCATCGAATGCACGCCCCCCGGGGAAACAAGCAAAACAATTGAGTGGTAGCCGAAGAACCAAAAGAGATGTTCCCCAGCTAGAGAAACAAGCAAATAAATCGCTCCCCCCACTCCAGGTGAACATACCCGAACCTCAACTATATGAGGTAGAACCTATAGACCCGGAAATGGCTAGGATATTGGTCGAGCAATGTTGATGGGTTCGTAGCAAGGAAAACAAAAAAATTCTACCGCAAGAACGAACAAAACCTAGATCTAATCTAGATAAAAGCCAAGATCTAATCTATTAGACATGAGCAACGAGATAGATCTTGTACTAACCCTCGTAGAACCGAAAGCGTTACGAGATTAGATCTCGGGGTTGATGTAGTCGATCACTTGCCGATCTCAAGATCGTGTGGACGATCCTTCCAAGGCCGCGTTCAGCAGCTTCATGATCGGTCACACGCCTTGAGTCGAAGACCTTCCTCTCCCTGTTCCGTGGCGGAGGTAGTAGATCTTCTCCACGGAATCCCAGCACGACGGTGTGGTGGTGGTGGTGGAGAGAATTCAGGCTTCCCAAGCCGGAGCAGAGCGAAGGAAGAGGAGAGAGGCGGCTAGGGATTGTTATGGGAGAGGTCTAGAGGGGCTCCCCTCCCTCTATTTAATGGGGGGTGGCGCGCCATGGGAGGGGGAGTCCTAGTAGGACTCCCCTCCCTCCTTGGCCAGCGGGTTGGGAAGGGGGGAGGAGTCCTCCTCCCCCACGAATCTGTGTCTAACCCCCACAAGGTTTCCTTGACCCTTTCTTGGTTTTCAAGCAAACACCAAGAACTCTTCTAGAACCTTCCAGAACATTCCGAAACCTTCTAGAATCTCCATACAAACACTCTGAACATTTCCTAACTTAGAAAATGATTCCCAATATATAAATCTTATTCTCGACCATTCGGATCTCCTCGTGATGTCCGGATCCAATCCGAGACTCAACAACATTCGGTCTCCAACGCATATTCCATATCTACTTAAAACAACTTCAACCTTAAGTGTGTCACCCTACGGTTCGTGAATATGCGTATGATAGAGACACCTCTCCGATCAATAACCATCAGCGGGATCTGGAGATCCATAACGGCTCCCACATACTCAACGATGACTTCGTGATCGATAGAACCATTAACATACGAAACCAATTCCCTTTGTCACACGATATTCTACTTATCCGAGGTTTGATCGTCGGTATCTCTATACCTAGTTCTTCCTCATCGATAAGTACTCTTTACTGCTCCATGTTATGTCATCCCTTGTGACCTAGTCACATGCTTGCAAGCTAACTAGATGACATTCCACCGAGAGGGCCCAGAGCATATCTATCCGTCATATGGATGGACAAATCCCAATCTTGGTTCATGCGCTTCAACACATACTTTCGTAATACCCAATGACACCTTTATAACCACCCGCCATTTGAACGGTGTTTGATGTCATCAAAGTACCCATTCGGTGATGGTGATTAACATAACCTCATGGTCGAAGGATTAGGTTACTATGCATTTGAAAGCTTACAGCAATACGAACTTAATGACTTGATCTTATGCTACGCTTACTATGGGTGTGTGTCCATCACATCATTCTCCTAATGATATAACCTTGTTATTAATGATATCCAATGTCTATGATCAGGAAACCATGATCATCATTTAATCAACAAGCTAGTTCCACAAGAGGCTTACTAGGGACTCTTTTATGTTTACAAAACACACATGTATTAGTGTTTCCTTATAATACAATTATAGCATGGGATGTAAACATTCATCATAAACACAAAGATATAATAATAACCACTTTTATTATTGCCTCTTGGGCATATCTCCAACAAATGTAATATGTCTATTCATGACATTCTTCACAGCGATATGCCCAAGGCTAAGGTAGCACCCAAATTTATTCACGGGGAGCCTCTGGTCAGTTCTGAGAGGCTTTGGGATATGCCAACACAAATGCGACGATTTCATGAATGGTACATGAAAGCATCAAAAGAACAGCAATATTGGCTCTTACTGAAAGTTCGAAAATCGCATTACTTCACTAAAGACGAGGTCCCTATTAAATTTACAGAATTATTTCAGTTATTTAATCTAAAGGAACTCGATAAAACTATCCTCAGTGCGTATTGTTTGTAAGTGATTACTTTATTTATGTAATTAGGTCTCTATCTTAGCTTGTTCAATTCATTGCCGGTAAGTATACTCACTATATTCTTGTGTACGCTATATATAATGATGCAGAATGAAGATGCTTGATTGTAAAAGAAAGGCTATCAATGGATTTGGGTTTATTGACCCACATCGAGTTCATGGAGCTATACTAAAGGATAAACCACTGGAGGTCGAGCACAACTTGTTGCGGTTTCTCACGAAACAACATTTCTGTAATACAATACTATTTCCTTACCACGATGGTAAGTGAGTTTTTGTACACATAAAATTTTGCTTACTCGATGTTCAGTGTAAATGATGAGTTACTGACGTATGTAAACCTTGCGTAGGTACTACTGAATTCTTCTAAGCATTTTATTTGACTTGGGAAGAGTTCACATCATGGACTCACTAAACAAAGACATTGAAAACTACCGCAGCATTATCGATGCGCTCCAGAGGTAATTTCAACCATTATCGCACTATATCGGTTTCTTTCGTTCATTTTCTAGGATATCAAGTAGTTATTAACTCATACATTAATTTTCTTTGTCGAGTAGGGTTTGGACATAGTTCAAGAACCATGTCCGCGGTCAATGGCGTGAGGAGCTATTTTTTAAATCACTCTCGGTAAGTAGTACGAGCTAAGTCCGCGCATCTATTTAATTCTAGTTCATGTGCATTTATCATGCTAAGTTATTATTTGATTGAATTCTATTCTTGTAAAGTGCGCGAGGCAGCCACATGGGACTAATCTATGTGGATTCTACGTGTGCGAGTTCATTCGTATCAGTATTGAGAAGCTCTCGGAAAATGTTCGAGTAAGTAAACAATATATTCACATTTTATTTTTATTACAAAAAGTTGTGTTGAGTCTAATTCATACGATCTCCTTTTTATATAGTTGGACGCGATGCGGGACAAGCTCATACCAGAGGACCGCCTAATAGCAATCCAAGAGGAATTTGCTCGATTTTTTGTCGACGAGGTCATGGACCCACGCGGAGAATACTCAATACGTAGACCCTAAAACATTCATGTAATGATCTCCATGTAATCAAATAGACATGCTCTGAACCCGGTTGGGACTCCAGGTATGCTTGTAAGAGAAATTATATTATATATTACATCAATGTGTACAAGTACTGTGTAGTAGCGTTCTGTATGTATACGAAAACTTGTTTCTAATGAAGACACAGAATAAAAAATAATTGAACACAAAACACAAAATGAAAAGAAAAACACAAAACCCTAAAACCCCACCCCCTGCCGCGGCAGCCAAATGGCCCAAAATGCTGCCACGGCAGGGAACCTCTAGTCCCGGTTCGTAACAGCCCGTGACTAAATGTCCTGCCGTCCAGCGCGCCTCGCATGGCCACGTGGTTAGACCTCTAGCCCCGGTTCGTAACAGAACCGAGACTGAAGCTTGAACCTTTAGTCCCGCTTCGGCAGTCCCGGTTCGCAATCCGGGACTAAAGGTCCTTACGAACCGGGCTAATTGTCTGATTTCTACTAGTGGTCTGTGAAGCCATGTCATGCTACGTCACCCCGACAGATAGGGCCGTTGTCAGTTTTCACGTTAATTGTCTCTTAGCTCGTCCGAATTGCAAAATCCGTGCCGTAGAGTGGTTGATTTGCATCAAAAAGCATAAAGTGATACCATTTTGGTACATTAGACCGTTAAAGTGATAGTTTTAGTGGTTTTAGAATCCAACTGAAGTTAAGTTATTTTTATCTTTTCGTGTAGTCTACAAATTGATGTAACGTTTGAACAATTTTTTACAGAAAGTAAGATTTTTGAACTCATAAATATTGTTTTCGAACCCTATACTATCAAATTCCGGTCTTCGTAGAGCGTACGGAGTCAGCAGCTGATGATGTACTATACACGCTGGTCCAGGTGTGTGCATGATAGATCGCAATGAAGGAGATGGCGAACATCTAGTGTGAGCTTCTACTGCTGTCCCAGTACACTAGTTCCAGTTGAGCTAGTAGTTTTGCAAGGCAATTTCTCGCACTCCCTCCGTCCCGGAAAAGATGTCGGACGGGTAGTTCATCGTATATTTTACAAAAAAGTCCAACATACACTGAAAACGTTTTAGATTTGTCCTCCAAACAAAGATTCCAAGTTTCAGACTTGGCATCTCCGTCCGCCGCCGCTCCCCGGCAGTCCGCCACAATCCTGGCCAACGGGCCGGTCCGGCATGGCCCAGGCACGGCACCGCCTTCACGGGCCTGGCATGGCACGGCCCGCCAAGCTCGCGTGCCGTGCCGGCCCGGCCCGGCCCCGGCGTCTGGCAGGCTGGCCCGCGGCACGTGTGGCCTGCGGGGCCGAAAACGGCCCGTTTTGCCTGTTTTCCTGTTTTCCTTCGATTTGTGTCCGAAAAATGCTAAAAAATGCCCAAAATTACAGAAAAATAGTGAAATGGGATAAAAAATGAGCGTTATTAATGTTGCCTCATTAAAAAACCTTACATCCCTAGTAAGAAAAAAGAGTACAACCCGCTCGAAAAGAAAAAATTACATCGACTAATTAGTTCCCTCCGTCTTGCCTCTGGTGAGACGAAACATGCCTATGCAAGTGACCAGTTCCACCTCCACGACGCAATATGAACAAATAGCCGCATCTTCTGCACCTAGCTCTATTCACTTGTTCACCATCTACCGCACACACTTCTTCATCGAAGTGCTCCCAAATACGGCTTTATTCTTCTTGGTGGTTGGGGTCTTGGTGGGTTTGCTCCAAAGTTCCACTAGTTGAGATTTGGATCAGCAGCCATGTGGTGTGAAGAATGAGAGGGTGGTGTGAAGAATGAGAGGGTGGATTGCTCTATTTAAAGGGAAAGAAGTGAGACCAAGGGGCATTGGGGCAAGGGCCATATGGAGACAAGTTTGTATGGGAATAAAAATTGGCCTTTATTATTAGCTACCTCATCAAAACCTTCCATCCCTGGGAATGGAAAAGAGTACAGCTGGCTCTAAAACGAAGAAAAAATTATAGAAGAGAATAAAAATTACAAAGAGATTAAAAAATCCTATATCAAGTTTCTTCTTGGTCTTCAGTCCACCGCATAGCTTCAAACGAGGCTATCAGTTCTGGGTTCTCGGTGGTGTGTTGGGCTCTTCGTCTGGCTAGTTGTCCATCTTTGACAGACCTCAGTGATTTCACCATCTCTGGGGTGAGACTAGTTCTTCTATCATCAATTATCCGTCTAGCTAGACTAAAAGCAGACGCCGATGAGACCGTTGAGACGGGCACCGATAGCACATCCTATGCTAATATGGAAAGCACCGGATATGTTGACCTTTTATCCTGTCATCAATGTAGTATATCGAAGTTGTCATCGTCATCATCATTAGTAGCAACTACTGGACTGTTGAGATACTTTGCTAACTCCCCGCCACCTTGAACCATGGGAGTTTATGTGGAAGAGCTCGGCATGGTCGTGGAAGTACCAAATATTTTTCCCCACACTTTTTTCTTACCCCTACCGGCTGTTGGTACCGCCGGAGGTTTGTGAAGCAAAGATGCGCCATACTTAACCTCATACTTACTATAAACTTCCTGCAGCTTATCCTTTATATCAAGTGAATATTGATCATAGCTAACTTTTACGGTATAACTTAAGAGCGATAGAACACCACTAAACCCTTCCATTTTAGCCCTAGGATCCAAAATAAATGCGATAGCATAGATCAAAGGTATAGTTTTCCAATATTTGAGAAATTTTTGTTTCATGTTATGGACAGCTACTAATAAAGTGGTATCATTTTCATACTAATAAAGTGGTACCATTTTCATACTCTTTCAGGTGTTGGGCAATTTCTAAAATATGATGCACAATCATATGAGATGTAGGATAATAAACCCCAGATAAAGTAATAGTTGATTCATTAAATGTAGCCAGAAACTTATAGATCGATTCAGCAACGTGCCACTCATCACCAAGTAGATGATACCCGTCTTCTTGCAGAAAATGTGCATTAACAAATACGGAAAATTGAGTCTTGTCACGTATAACTAACTGAAGCATCAGATATGTAGAGTTCCATCTAACTGGCATGTCTAGATGAAGACCATGACATGGTACATTAATAACAGCACAATAATTTCTATAGCTTCCGAGTCTAGTATTAGAAGCATTCAACCATAATATTCCCATACGCAATCTCTCAATGTGTGGTTCTAGATCATCTAAAGCACTTTTAGCAATAAGATTAATTATATGACAAGCACAACGTTGATGAAGCAGAAATTTTGATGCATATACTTTAAATGTAGGAATGAGGGTATTCATCGCACTAGTATTTGCAGAAGCATTATCCAAAGTTACTGCAAATATCTTTTCAGCAAGACCAAACTCACTAACAACTTTAAGTATAGCATGGGCAATATTCTCACCATTATGTGATACATCAATTAACTCAAATCCTATTATCCTTTTATTTAATTCCCAGGATGAGCTAACATATTGAGCAACAACAGTAATATAATCTTGCTTAGCACGACCACTCCAAATATCAGAAGTTATGGCGACTGAGAAAGTTGACGATCCTAATTCTTCTTTTACAGCGGCAAGACCTGCCTTGGCTAGCTTTTTCATGTCCCTAGTTATAGTTTGTCTAGAGACCGGTGTAAAACTATAAGTGTGAGCAGTTCTAATATATTCGACAAAACCAGGAGACTCGCCAAATCCTAATGGTAAATCATTCACGGCAATTAATGTTGCAAGAGCCTCTCTTTGACGAGTCGCATCATAGACAAATATACCTCGGGAAGTGCCGTCGGGGTTGAAGTTGATCCTGCTCTGGATCGCCGCGGCTTGTCCATCTTGCTTGGCTTGTCCATCTTGCTTGGCGTGGGTCGCCAAGTGCCTCCTCATGTGGCCGTGGCCTCCTCCCTTCTGTAGAGCAAATTTGCTCGAGCAACCCGGGTGCAAGCACCGAGCTCTCATCTTCGTCACACCATCGCCGTCAACATATTCTTCTTCCTCATAGTGCTGCCAGATCTCCGAGGTTTTTTTCCGCCGCTTGCTACCAAAAGCGGTGGAATTTTGGCTAGCACTAGCACTACTAGATGTATCGGGAGAATGTGTGTATGTTGGTGTTGGATGATCGGATTGGGTATATGGAAATTGCATGGTGTCGATGTTGTCGTTGCCACGGAAGGGAGAAGTATTGAAGTCAGGAGGAATCTCGACCCCCAACTCATTGGCATTGAAAAGAAACTGGTTGGGATTAGCCATGAGAGATGTGTTGGATGGTGTGGAGTTGAGAGGGGTGTGCTGCCCTTTTTATAGCAAAATTTTGATGAAATTCGAACCAAAGTAGCCTTCCAAATGACCTAAAACCCTAAAAATACTCAAAAAAGGGACCAAAATGCCCCCAAACCCTCCCAACTGCCAAAAACGGCCACCCCGCCCCCCTGGCCCCACCGATTCAAATTTTCCCGCTCCCTCTCGTGGCGGCTGGTCAGCGCTGGCCAGCGTGCTTGGCCAAGGCGTGTCGTCTTGGGGCCCGCCAGCGTCTTGAGGCGGCCACGACACCCGCGTGGAGGCCTCCCATGGGATCCCCACCGAACTCGCCGAGGCCTCCCACTGGGTCGCCGTGATCCGCGTGGAGCTTCGCCTTATGGTCGGGCCGCCACTCCGGTCATTGACGGAGGGCTCGGGAAAGGTCGTGCCGACGAGAGTTGGTACCTGCGTGGGGGAGAAAGGTCGCGCCCCTCCCGTTCCCGCTATGGCCTCCTCGCCACGTTCCCGTCCACGAGGTCGAGCTCACCTGCCTCTTCCTCATCGACCATACTCCGTCGTCGAGCTCGGGGGAGACATGCTCAAGCTACACGGAGGCGACGCGCAGGAGGGAGGCGCGTCCGATGCCGTTCTGCGATAGCAGTTGGTGCCCTGTCGTCCTTTGTCGCCTCGGCATTTCCTCGCCGCCGCCGCTCTGCCGTAGCAGCTGATGCGTGCTTCGGTTCCTGCGAAGAACAATGAGAATATGAGTTCATGTTTTCCGATGGCATTCAGCTTACTACATTGTAATTGACCCAGTACCTTTAAATCATGTGCACCATCGCCGCCGCGGCCAAGAGGGAGCGCCATCTGCAAGAAGGAACTTATGCCTGTACTGAATCAAAGGAATACACTTGTTAACTGAAGAAAAGTTCAGGATTAAAGTTTGCAGACAGTCTGAAACTGGATAAGGGGTACTACTGATGTTCAGGGTAAATACTAAGAGGCAAGTAGCAGAATCATTTTGAATGACACATGTGGCCGAATAATTTTGAGTACTACTCGTGTGAAATATCAGATTGCCATGTAATTGTTGTCTTGCATGACAAATGAAGTTGCAATTGCATCTCTCATCTTCATGCATAAGTAGCTAACTAAGAAAATGTAGTCAAAGATGGGCTCTGAATTCAAATTGCAGTTCAGACCACTTCTTTTGAACTTCTTATGGATTACACAAGCTTGAAGCATAAGAATGGAGTTGTAATGTACCTTTCTATTTGAACTAGGAGCTCTTTCCAACTTAAACAAATTTCTAAGCAAAAATAGTCTAACACACACTAGTAAACAGAGAGATGGTACCATGCATTGACAGTGGCATGCCTGTTCTGAAGGCCATCACCATATTTTTGCAAATCTATGGAATTTCAGATAATTTACAGCAAATCACTAGTTGAATTAGACAACCTCTAAACTATATTTTGCTGTAAAAATTAGTTGTGTTCATCATGTAACTGAATTGAGGCATCTAGAAAACTCCAGGCTAATGTTCTTGGTTGGAATATCCACTGTTCTCTGTTGGAAGAGCCACTATTCAAATTCAGTGTCAAAATACAAATACTAGGATTTTTTTTTTCAAGAAGAAGCGAAAACTAAAGTTGATTTCTTCCTATTATTGAAAAATTAATTTTGGCTCCAGAGTAGTTGTCCAAGTTTCAGTCATTTCGAGTCACTTTCCTGTCATTTTTAAGTCCATCTTCTGATCCAACAAAAGAATAGGCTACAGATTCAGAGTTGCAAGTAATTGTACAGTACATCAGAGCTTATGTGTTGTAATGGCAGGATAGTAATTGTACAGTACATGAGAGCTTAAGTGTTGTAATGGCAGGATAGTAATTGTACATTGTACAGTACACAAAGGAGCAAAGAATGGTCAGTTTGACTGTATAAATCATTCTCAGTTTGTGCTTTATTGAGAGAACTCACTATATCCACTTTGTGCTTTTGACTGTACATGTATGCCACATACTGGCTGAATACTGAGTACTGAGTACAAACTGAAAAATAAAAGAATTACTAATCCAGAGAATAAAAGAATTACTACTGAAAAAGGAGAACATGTATGCCACATACTAGCTCAATACTGAGTACACACTGTTGTCTCCTTGTTGTTCTCAAATACAGTAGTTTAACAGTGCCAGGAAAATTTATTGTTCTCAGAGTAAGGAATGCCACTAGAAATTAAATTGACAATGCCAGGAAGTTTTATTTAAACAGTCAACTACTCTATATAGTGCTTTTCAACACTGAGTGTATAGAAATCACTACTGAGTATGTTGGAAGTGCTACATACTGCTATACAGACTAATTCAGATTACCAGACTAGAGTAAGTAACAACTAAGAATACTCATTCAAATGGGCCGGCTGCAGAACCATTTAGTTTTGCTTATCTACAAAATATGCTCATGCATCTAGAGAGATGCAGGGTCATCACATTCTGAACATGACAGCATCATTGACATTTTCTGTCTAGTGTCTACCCGGGGTGTTTGCTGCACATGAGATTGAGAAGATCGTTTGGTGGTACATAACTACTTATTTCTAGATGGTCATATATCAACTCTTTTCTGTAGCAAAGGAAATGTTTAGGTTATGTATTACTGACCTGAGATGTCAGTTCGTGCGCTGTTCCATTCTCACTGAAAATGAAACCTCATCGTCATTGACACTGTGTTTTTTCTGCCTGAAAGAGCATAAAAACTGATGATTGATCAAAGAACCTGTTCAGCACCAGTTTTTCATCTTCTCTTCTATCAGCATAGTTCCAGGTGCCTTGTTGCTAACAAATAATCCATTTGTACCATCTGAGAATTTTCAGACCACATCAGTCTAACCAGTATCTGACATTCGGATGACATATGTTCTACGTATTTATTTCAAAAATCAACACCACAGATCCTAGTCAACAGAGAGAAGATCGCCTGCCATGCTTGTTGCCACGGAGTACTACAATCGATTGGGTTCTTTTTTTTTGCGGGTGATTGGGTTCTTAAATCTACATCAACATTGCACGCCTGTAAACATTCTTCAGAGTTGCAAATGCACGCATAAATTAAAATTTGGGATTTACCTTGTGCCTGCAGCAAGCCGGAGCGGTGGCCGGCGGCGTCAGCTCGGGGAAGATGCGTCTTTTGCTCCGGCAGTAGCAGCTCCCCGTCGGCAGCCGACGCGCACAGCCTCAGCAGCCCGGTAAAATGACGGGGGCGACGACGACGGTGCGTACGGCCTCAACAGATTCGTCGTCGGTGCGGATGGGGGCGACGTCGCCGCTTCATATCCAGCCGCCGGAGGAGGGGAAATATCCCATCTTGAACTCCAGGAGGAAGAAGATGACGCGAGGGAGGAAGATGCAGGCGGCGACGACACGCGGGAGGAAGATGGAGGCGGCAGCCCGGCGCGGGGGAATCAAGGCGGTAGCGGTGTGGGATGGGAGGGGGTGGTGGCATGGGAGGGGAATCAAGGCGGTAGCGGCGTCGGGTGGCGTCGAGGGGAAGGGGAGAGAGCGAGGAGGAAGACACCGCGGTGCCAGCGAGAAGAAGGACCCATAAATTGGTCGGAAATTTAGCAAGGCCTTTTGTGCAAAACAACCCGTCCGACATCTTTTTCGGGACAGAGGGAGTACCCATGTATACTTTCCCGCGCATCTTAACAAGGAAGAGAACACACAACCTATTTGTTTTGCAATTTAGAGCTACACATGCATTTTGCACTTTGCTAAAACAAAGACCGATCGAAGAAGGTGAGTTTAAATGGAAGAAGGGCGACCCCATACGTCCCAACAAGAGAGATGCATACATATCAACTTGTGTGTAGTCCGGTGCTTTTAAATCGTACTAGAGGTTTTGTGCACTATTGTGTGCCATGCAAACGATTTCAGCTCTGGTTCTCTGACCAATATGCTCTACCTACCATGCATGTAATTAGTAGGATTTCCCCCAATTTCGATTTACATTTCCATAACAACGGATTGGTTGCGTATCCCCAGAATTCAATTCTCAACACTGAATCACTAACCGTGTATTTAAAAACATCATGATGCTGAATCACTGAATTTCGCCTTGTACAGTAGTACTACCAAACAGCTGAAAAAAGGGGACTTGTTACTCCCGGCGAATCCTCCTTGGTTCTTCCTTGGTCATCCATAATGCTGGTACCACGTCGCATCAACCCATCAAGACTCAAAAGCTTCTTAGTTTCATAGTCGCCAGTGCAACAAAGAACCCGATTCCACCATGGCCTCACTTTCGTACGTGGAATATTTAGGGGCCGGACAGCACCAAACTTTTTCTTTCCAAATGAACGAGCTAGCTAGCTGTCCCTAGAAGGATGAAGGTGTCGCCCAGTGTTCTAGTAGATGCATGCACGGAGGCAGACGAATTTAAGTACCCTCCAGTAGTTAAAGGTGAAGTGAAAGTAGAACCATTCTTGGCTTGTGATATCATGGAATGAATTAACTTCATGATCAAAGAAAATACTAACTGACCCGCCGGTATTAGTATAGGAATCGTTTGTTAAGAAAATCGGAAAGAACCTTTTGATGTGCCAAACGGTTCTGACAAGAATAATACACATGTACATATATATAGATGTGAAGTCTATATGCATCTACATATACTAATTGCAATTTTCAAATCGTAGATATCTTTTCCAAACTCTTATTTGAATCCCGGAAGCCAAAATTTGGCACTCATTGGTGCAATCGCAAGCTGGAAAGTCAGCTGAGATATACTACCCCTTCAATTAGTCATCCGCAAATAAGTACAGCTTTAAATATGTGTTAAATCCCAAATAAATTTAGTTAGTGAATCAACCAATTGCATGCCTGTTGAAGAAAATATTGTTTATGGAGGAATAAGGAAACGCGTTACTAGTCCCTGCAATTTATACGCCCCCTCTCCACCCCTTCACACTCCACACCTCTCTCTCTCTCCCCCCACTTCTGTCTGCTTCTCTCGATCTCTCTCTCCACTTCAATCTGCCTCTCCCAATCCATGTAAGAAGCCAAGGAGGCCACGCCGAAAGCATGGCAGACAAGGTTGATCCCTCTCTCTTTCTCTTTTTTCAAATTTGCAAGATAACATGGGCTATGCGTTGTACAATCATGTTTCTGTTGCATGGTACTGGGAATTTATATGTTTGTAGAAATTACAGTGTATCGTTCTTCAGGAAATACCAGTGAATAAAGTCACAGGAATAATGGCAGGCAAGAGCATATGTTCTATGTTCTAGTGTCTAGAACATTGCAGATTTATGCCTGTAGGAGTATCAACGAATAATAACAAGGCATGCCTGTCAACCAATCACCACATAGTAGATGCTATCTAGCTACATATGTGTTTCATTCACCCGTCGTTGCAATAGCAAAATCTGAAATCGAACTACTCTTTACTTGCATCCTAATAAAATTTGCTAACTTTATGTTCTCATTCCTAATAAACCTGGAATGTTAATCTTCACGGTGTATCGTGCAATGTTTCAGCAAAACTTCAGTAGGCCTCCAAATTTTCTGCCATATATTTACCTTACTTTTTTGTGCTATATCAACCCAGATGTCCACGCTAATCCTAAAGGTTGATCTTCATTGCTGCTCGTGTTACAAAAAGATCCGCAAGATCCTCTGCAAACTCCAAGGTAAATTATATATAACCTCAAAATTATGTTCCTACATGTTCATCCATCTGACCATGTTCCTCTCTTGAAGTGAGTTCGCTTGTTATTTGAGATTTTGATGATCCATCCGTTTCAATCGCACATGCAGATCAGGAGGGGATCAGAACGATCTCCTACGACGATGGGAGCAATACCATCGCTGTCGTCGGGCCGTTTGACCCGCACAGGCTCTCCTGCAAGATCAGGTGCAAGGGAGGCAAGGTGATCAAGGGCATCGAGATCATCCAACACGGCGGCAGCGGCGGGGGAGAGCCACCGTCGAATATGACAGGGCCGCCGCCAATGAAGAACGGCAAGAAGGTGAAGGGGAAGGGGAAGGGGAAGACTAAGGACAAGGAGATGGAGCCTCATCCGCCGCCAGTTCATGAGCAACCGCCACAGCCGCCGCCGGTCGAGAACCCACCGCCGCCCGCGCAGCCAGCGGTCCCTGACAGCCACATCTCGACGGGGATGCCGCCGACGATCGAGGAGAAGAAGCCATGGGAGATGGCCGCCGAACTTGAACCGACGTACGAACCATTCCCGCCGCCGCCACCGGTGGAGCAGGAGAGGCCGACAGATCAGACTCAGAGGCTGCAGCCGCCGCCGACGAGGCCCTTTTGCCCGGTGGACATGAAGCCTACGACGGCCGAGATAGAGATTCCGTCGTGGCCGGCGCCGCCACAGCCGATAGGAACAGCAGGATCATCATACGGCTGCTCGTGCTGCCAGCCGTGCTACCGGGGGTACTACGAGGGGTGCAGGTGCTGCAGCTGCGGCAGGGTGTACGGCTACGCCGTCGGCGTCTTGCCGACGCCAGCAGGGTGCTACGCCGGCGGCGCCACCTACAGGCCGGGCTGCCAGCTCTACAGCGAGGAGGACCCCGCCAGTGCTTGCGCCGTTATGTGATTCGTCCGTTGTTCTTTTTGCGGATCTTTCTGTTTTGTGGGGACCAAAATGTGTGTTCGTTTTTCTTCAGTGTTGAACTGTTGATGCCTCATTTCATTCTGTGGAGAGAATATATCGATTGATGCCTTCTTTTTAGTAAACTAATCCTTCTGTGGAAAATTAATTTCGCTTTACATCCTCTTTGGCATGATTTTTATATACTTGAGCATCTCCGGTAGCTCTAAAAGCAGGGCCTCTAAGAGCAAAATAGGGTGTTCCGCTATTTTCCCAACCCAAAATAATTTTATTCAGCTGGTGCCGTGCTTTATATTTCTCAGCCCCTATTCCTTTTTTTTGTGTGCACATGTCCTCTATGTTTCCATTTGTTTAACATCATAATAATTTAAAAATATAACATTTCCAACTCATAGATTTCAACCATACTGAAACCCAATATAATCAAACACGGTAATTTCCATCTAAGCAACAAAAGACGGCATGCAAAAATTCCCATATCAACAATTACAACTCATGCATGAACACCTTGACAAACCGTTTCAATCTTGACATCTGCATTCAATGTTAATTGACATCAATCGACATGAATTTTCATCACAATTGTCAAAAAAATGGCACCATCATACTCAAATATACATTTCAACATACATTATTATCAACAATATGATTACAGTTTCTCTTACCAATCCATACATCAAATCAGTCATTCATACACCCATTCATCATTGGTTCATACATGCATGACAACAAAAAGAATAGCTTCATAACATTAGGTAAGGCGGTGGTATAGATGAGAAGGAGGCTGAGAGAACGTCGGCTGGGCAGAGGAGGCCTAGGCGGCATCAGTGGGATGAAAGAGGGGGAGGGCCAAGAGCAATAAGGCATGTGTTGGGAGGCTCTAGAAAAGGAGGTGTGCGATGTGTGGTGGTGGTGGTGGTGGCGGCGGACCAAAAGGGTAAAGGTGTGGCAGTGGTCTAGTAAGGCGATGCATTGTAATCCAACCGCCTAAAAGGAAGTCAAGTAATAAGAACAGATATAAACCAAAACATCACTAAATCTTTGACTATAACTATGAAGGACACACTCCCATAGGATGTAGCCAAAAGATCATTACTTGATACAAAGTTAACTCTATTGTCGAGGCACCTTCTAGAAAGGAGATGCGACCCACCTCTCAATGACTAGAAGGCTGTCAGGGGAAGGTGAACCTACGCAGAGATGGTGGTGGAGAACCTCATGGATGGCAAACCCTCAAATGCCCTTGGA
This sequence comes from Avena insularis, assembly GCA_023614405.1. NCBI lineage: Eukaryota > Viridiplantae > Streptophyta > Magnoliopsida > Poales > Poaceae > Avena > Avena insularis. The sequence continues at coordinate 253,502,166 of CM042690.1, read as the reverse complement.
TGTAGGGTCAAAAATGGAAAGGAAACAGACAAAAACATGTTTTATCGTATTCGTTTTCGCATATCTCACCAGAATCGAAAACAAAACCTAGAATCGAATACCAAACCGCACGTTCAGATTACTTACCTACCCTTTCACTTTTTCTTCAGCTGTCAGCAACTTTGTTCAATGCTAGTCAATAACCCATGAATAAGATCTGAACCTGTTTTGTCTACAAATATGTCGGTCCAGTGGCAACCAGGGTACCACGGCCTACCTTCTACTGGGCCCCTGATAGCAAGGTCTCCTATAGTACCGCGGGAAGTTTCCCTCATGAAGCCCAGCGCTTCCCGAGGAATGACCCTCGCGGAGCCCTCCCTCAAGGGGCACAAGCCTAGCGAGGCTCCCTCATTGAGTGATACCTCCATGAGCCTCTAGAAAGAAAGAACGCACCCTCACGAGGGAGCAACATGAAGTGCGTCAGGGACTTAACACCCAGTCAAAGATGGAGCTCATGATCACATGTGTGATGATGGCGGTGACATACACCACAGCTGGCCAAGTCCATCTCCTCTACTCAAGGAAGGCACCTTCCCCTCCCATAAGTAAAGTGCGACCGACAACTGCTACCACCAAAGCGGATCCCGGTGCTTACCCTTTGGTGAAAGAAGACTGTGGATGTTGCAAGGCCACAAAGGAGGACGTAAGCGGCAGGATCCACGTCCCTTCCATGGACCCCGCTTTACCTACCATGAACCAAGTCCATGGTCTAAAGTAGCGTTAGGCACCTGCCCACTCTCATGTCGCCATGTGGCAACCCTTCCCGCCAACATAAATCGGGAAGAGGACTAGGGCGCCTATAAGAGGGACAGTGCTATAACCTAGCAAGGGACAGCTTAACCTATCTTAGAAACCCTAGATCTGATCGCTCGATCAACCCTTGTACAATAAACCTTGCCAAGAAGAATAAGCATTTCAAACAACTAGGAGTAGGATTTTACACCGCACGGTGGCCTAAACCTAAGTAGCTATGTGTGTCCTCTGTCGTGCTTATTTGCGTGTCCATCACCAAGGTCCACGAGGGTCTAAAGCTTGCATGTTCATCCCCTAGAGTTCGATACACATCCTACATCGAGAGATACCCTAGTTCCTTTGCAGACACAATCTCCGACATTTGGCGCACCAAGTAGGGGGTTGAGGCGCATCTTCCACTCTTTCAACGACATAGCTAGGCTAACCCACAATGAGCACGTGTGCCGCCATGCTGCCAGGACGAAGCCCATCCTCGACCCCAACGCCAACGATCATCGCGCCCGTGACAAAGCCCCTCAACTAGAACGCACAGGTGAGGATGAGGCGAACTCCTCCGCTCCCCTAGGCAGTTGCAACGCTCTGGCACCCACACCGTACGGATCTCCTCCGCCTCCAAGAGCGGGCACCCTGATCGGCCTTCTCTAGAGGTTGCCCTGCTCGTGGCGCAAGAACTGTTGCGCTATCGCCCCACCGACAAGGGGCATGACGTGTCACTTCAGCGCATCACCGAGCTCGTCAATGCTGTCGGCGCTACACTGGCACCATCCCGCTCCTTGGTGCCTCCATCGTCGCAGGTCCAAGCTAGAGCGGGGAAAGTCGCTCACGGAGCTCCACCGCCTCCTCCTCCTCCACCACCACCACCTCCAATTGGTGGAAATGTTGGGCAAAACCATGGTACACGCAGGCCAAGAGGAGCTCAGCCTCGTTCCCCTCGCAGCCTCTTCACCACATGTTGCCCCTAACCCTGACCCGCCCAGCTACCAGATCATCCAACGGGAACTAGAGGATGTTTGTGTTGCCATCGAGTGCCAGGGCAAACATTAGGAGCGTGCCATCGCCAAAGTTGCCAAGACAGGCAACAAAAATCGCATCGCCCTCACAGACGGCACCCCTTCGTACATCGGTTGTTGCCTCGTGTTCACCAAAGAGCTACGCATCAGGGTGTGGCCCATCAAGGTCAAGCCGGAGTTACCTCCACACTATGATGGTAAGGAAACCCCGTCAAGTTTCTACAGATCTACACCGTGGGCATCCAGACTGCAGGCAGATATGACAAGGTGATGGCCACCTGGTTCCCCATGGCCTCAAGGATGCAGCCCATGCCAGCTGATGAACAATCTCCCAGAGGAATCCATCTCCTCGTGGGTAAATCTATGCGAGAAATTTGTCACCAACTTCAATGGCACGTACGAGCTCTCCCTCACGCTCAACGACCTTCGCAACATGCGCTAGCAGCCCGATGAGACGATGCGCAAGTACATCTGATGCTTCAGCCAGGTCTTCAACAAGATCTTGCGCATCACCGATGCATCGATCATCTCGATCTTCTCTGTGGGCATCAGTGATGTCAAGATGCTCAAATTGCTCGCCATGAATGATGAGCTCACCTCATGGTCAAGATTTTCGAGCTGGCTGATAGGTGTGGTAAGTCTAAAGAAGGTCCTCTCTTCAAGCACGACGACATCGATCCAGCAAGCACTTTCGCGCTCGCCAAGAGCAAGAACAAGTACACCAAGCGCAAGAATCAGGATGTCCTTGCTGTGGAACCTGAGCAGAATCACCAGTGTGGAGGCGATGACGCAAAGCAGGATGACGGTCGTCCCTACAGCATCTTCCACAAGATGCACTCCCACAACCGATGATTTCTTTGAGCTCAAGAAGCTCCATGATGAGGGCGAAAACCAGAGGAAGAGCGGTAATGACCGCGGCTACGGTCGCGGAGGTGGCCATGGTGGTGGACTCTAGGGTAACCGCAACAACAACTACTACTACTACTAGCCGAACCAGCAGGCTAATGGTTCCTAGTAGCACCTCGCCAAGGCGAACAACAACCTCCCTGAGGAATACGCCGGGCTACCAAGGGCCACAAAGGATGGCGTGCATCCTTGGTGGGGCTCAGGCTCCCATCTCCAGCTACCAACTCAAGGAGCTCACCTGCAAGATATGTGATGTCCTTCCCACGGTTGACCCCCCCGAAGCTTAGGTGGTCACAATATCGCATTATCTGTGATGCCAGAGACCACCCCAAGTCCACAAGGACTATGGGCACCATCCCTCTGGTGTGTACTCCCACCATCAACAACGTCGCTGTCACCACAGCACTCATCGACGGAGGCACAAGCCTTAACATGATCTTCATGGAGACATTCGAAAAGCTGCAAGTGCCCTACGAGCGCCTGATGCCCATGATACGCCATAAACGTATCTATAATTTTTGATGCTCCACGCTTGTTTTATATCAACTTTCTTATGTTTTGTTCACACTTTGAGGCATTTTTATACATTTTCTAGAACTAACCTATTGACAAGATGCCGCAGTGCCAGTTGCCTGTTTTCTACTGTTTTGGGTTTCAGAAAAGCTAGTAAAGAAATATTCTCAGAATTGGACGAAACAAAGCCTGAAGTTCCTATTTTTTCCGACACGAGACAGAGTCCAAAGTAGAGACGGAGGAGGGCCAGGGGCTAGCCACACCCTATGGTGGCGCAGGTACCCCCAGGCGTGCCACCAGGTGGTGTAGGCCCCCTGGAGCTCCACTGACCTTGCCCTTTCGCCTATAAAAGTGTCCTGATGCGAAAACCCTAAGTACCAGATCAGAAATCCACGAAAATTTCCACAGCGCCGCTGCCACCGAAGAGGAGATTCGGGGGACATAAGTCTCTGTCCCGGCACCCTGCCGGGACGGGGAAGTGCCCCCGGAGACATCTCCATCGACTCCACCGCCATCTCCATCACCATTGCTGACTCCCATGATGAGGAGGGAGTAGTTCTCTCTCGAGGCTAAGGGCTCTACCGGTAGCTATGTGTTCATCTCTCTCTCTCTCTATGCGTGATCTTATTGAGATCATGAGCTTTGTAATCTATAGATCTATTCTTGTACTCAAGTGCTTTAATTAATTTCTACTTATCCCCATGTGTGTGAAGTTGATAGTGTGCACACCGTGTGGCACTTTGGCTAAGGTTACAGAAATACTTATCATGAGTATAATTTGAGTTGGATGTCTCTATGATATTGTGGTGTTTGTTGGAACCATCTAGCGCTCAAGGTGACAGTGAGAGGTCATCTAGATGGGGAATGTGAACTTTAAAGTGTGTTGTTATAGCCCTATATCGTCCAGCTGGAGAGTAGTTCAGGGTAGCATAATGAAGAGAAGATATTTATATGAGAGTGTCCACTAGTGAAAGTATGATCCCTAGGCCTTGTTTCTAAGCATTGAAACACCATTTACAATCAGTCATGTTACATGTTTGCTTGCTGCCACTCTTATTTCAGATTGCAATTACCACTTATAATCATCCATATTACTTGTATTTCACTATCTCTTCACCGAACTGGTGCACCTATACACCTGACAAGTGTATTGGGTGAGTTGGGGACACAAGAGACTTCTAGTATCTTGATTGCAGGGTCGCTTGAGAGGGATACCTTTGACCACTTCCTCCTTGAGTTCGATAAACCTCAGGTGATCCACTTAAGGGAAACTTGTTGCTGTTCTACAAACCTCTGCACTTGGAGGCCCAACACTGTCTACAATAATAGAAGCGTGCATAGACATCAAGTTATTTTCTAGCGCCATTGCCGAGGAGGTAAGGTAAAAGGTACTCACATCCTCTGGCTACTAACCTATCTTCTAGTACTGTTGCTGGTGTGTGAGTGCTTGAAGTTATTTCCTTTAGATTCTACAATTCTATCTTTTTGTTTCTTATTTTTGTTTTCACTAGTTAGGCTTAATGGAAAACAACAACAAAATTAGAGAGCTTTATAGTATTTATCTTGAGTTTGGACATGAAGTGTTTGAAGAGAAAATTAAAAAACCTATGGAACTTTATTTGCATGCTAATAGCAATGTTATTAGTATGAATTCTTTGAACACCATTATTGCTAATGCTATGGGAAAGTCTAAGGTTGGGGAAGATGGTTTTGATGAGCATGATATTTTTAGTCCCCCAAGCACGGAGGAGAAAATTTACTTTGATGATACTATACCTCCAATATATGATGATTACAATGATGAGTTTGATATTTTTAGTCCACCTACTATTGAGGTGAAAATTGATTATGATTACAATATGCCTCCTATATTTGATGATTATGGTGATGAGAATAATAATGATAGCTATTTTGTTGAATTTGCGCCCATTACGATTAATAAGAATGACTATGCTTATAGGGAGAGTAATAATTATTTTATGCATGTGGCTCATGATGAGAATGTTTTATGTGATATTTATATTGTTAATTTTATTCATGATGCTACTGAAAGTTATTATGAGAGAGGGAAACATGGTTATATGTATCTCAACAATATTAAGTTTCCCCTCTTTATGTTGAAAATTTTGAAGTTGCACTTGTTTTGCTTTCCTATCCTTGTTGCTTTGTGCTTTCATGACTTGTTTCTTTACAAGATTATTTTTCATAGGAAGTGAGTTAGACTTAAATTTGTTCCATATTTGCTTCTTGATGCTCTATTTTACTTCAATTCATATTTCTTATGTGAGCATCATCGAAATTACCATGCCTATCTTAATGGCTATAAAGAAAGAGCTTTTGGGAGACAACCCATTATATTTTTACTTTCATTTTATTTTTGTTTTGTTGAGTCTTGGAAGTTATTGCCTCTGTAATAACCTCTACTTATCCTTTTTGTTTGGTTTTTGTGCCAAGAATAACCTCTAATGAGAGGGAAGTAAGATATGGGGAAGTTCTTGTCCGGAAACAGATTTATGTGCGTCACTGTAAATAATCGTGAAAAATCTCAGTACGTCGGATTGAGCTGTAATTTTTTGTGATTATGCCCCATGTTATTACCCAACTTTCATTAGTTTTGCACTTTTCTATTTGAGCAACAGAAGATCTTTGAAAAGATCGTTTTTTACCTGTTGGTCTGTTTTGACAGATTTCTGCTATTATTTGCATTTGCCTCTTAATCTCTTTCTCTTTGAGTTCTCTTTGATCACTTGAGCTTTTATAAAGAATTGCTACAGTATCTTGTGTTTTGGTGGAAGTTTTAATTGTATTGAAACTAAACCCAAAGACTTATTATCTTAAATACACTAATGTTGCTAATGAAAATTGTGTGAAGTTTTGTATGAAGGAAATTTTCAAGTGTAGGGAGAGAATGATGTGATGAGATGAAGTATGGACAAAATATCAAGCTTGGGAATGCCACATGTGTCACCCCAAGAAATATTCAAGAAGTACAAGCGTCAAAGCTTGGGTATGCCCAAGGCATCCCCTTCTTCATCAATAATCGCATGTCTTCTTTCAAGACACTTTATTTTTATTACCTTATGCACTATGTGTTGTTCTTGGAGCGTCTTTGTTTTTAGTTTTATTTTGCTTTCTTTGCCGCAAGAAGTTGGTTGGATCCCAACACACTTCTTTTGGAGAGAGACACACCCTGTTATTCATTGCCTAGAACACTCTAGTTTTCACTCTTATTGTTCTGTGAGTGTTCTCCTTTGCTAGCATTGTGTTTAGCTTTAGTTTTCTTATTGTTTTGGCTTAGAAATTTTTAGTTCTTCTTTGTAGATGGGTGAGACATGCTCTCTGGTGTTTATTGATTATTATCTTTGAGAGTTGTTTCAAATAAGTCGATTGGTGTTGGAAAAGAGTAGGAAGTTTCATGCTTATAGTGGTACAAAAGGAAGCTTGTTTTGACTGTCATGTCATGCTAGATGTTACTTTGACCATATACTTAGTGATTATTGTTGTAGCATGACTTTTTTCAAACAATTGAGATTGCTTAATGTGCCTTGAAATAATCATGCGTTGTTTTAGCATACAAAAGCATAATATTGTGGTATTTTCCTTTGATGCTTTATTTGGGTTGACTTGGCACATGCTTACACCATGTTAAGACTATGAACCAGTCACCATAGCCGCTATGATCATTTAGTTTTTGACTTGCAATATCACTTTATGCTTTGATTAATAATGTTTTGTCGCTTTGCATGATTATGGCCATTATTGCTCTCCTAGTTGGTCGCTCCTAGTCTTTTGCTAGCCTCCACCGGTACCCAGTATGAGTTCCACTCATGCATCCAACCTCCAAGAGAACCAAGTTATTCCAAAGAGTCCGCTATAAATTCCTATGCATGGTGTGTTACACCATTCCAAGTATATTCATGTTTTTATATATCTTCCAAATTAAACTTGTTATGTGAAAATTAGTGATTAAAGCTCTCACAAACTTGATGGCACATTTTATTTTCTGGCACTTAATAAACTTGAACCATTGTGTCCATCTATGTTGCTTATATTCTTGCACTTTATAAATTGTGAATTAGCAGAACCATGTTACCATGGGGAACGCTTTCAACATTGCACTTATTATTCAGTTGATATCATGTTCTTTTGTTATGGATCCCGGCGATGTGAAATAAAAGGGGAGCCTATAAGCTCATGGAGTTTGTATGTGTGTTAGAGAAACGCCTGGGCCGCTAGCCTAAGCCATGCCTAATCATGGTGGAAACTTGCATCATAACCATAGTGAGCATTTTGTGAAGCATCCTCAATAAAAACCTATGCAAATAGCAAATAAAAAGGTCGCTGAGATTCTCATTGTCTGTTGCCTTGTCATTTTGATATGGGAAAGCTCCTGTGTCATGGGGCACGCGGTACCCCATTGGCGGTTCGGTACTCGTAAGCAAGGGGCATGAGATTTTCAACTTATAACTTGTCAAGCATATCCTCAGATTTGTGTCACTTTAACCTTAATCACCTTAAGATGCTTATGATAGGGGCAATGAGAGCTGAAAGCTAATAAGTACCATAATTTTTGGAAGCTCTTTATGAAACTTGAAATCCCTGCTTCCCTCTGTGAAGGGCCTTTCTTTTCTTACTTTTATGTTGAGTCTCCATCTTCTATCTTTATGCACCAATTGAGAGAGCATAGTGGTCATTCTTAGTTTAATGTGCATTGTCCCAAAACTTGTTGATTGATTCATAACTTTGATATTGCTTGCTCTTAAATTATTTGTATCTAGTCACCCTTATGAACTTTGAAGGTGTCCTATGCATTTATGTTTTGCTATACCATGAGGGACAAGCTGAATACCACTCTTATTATGTTTTCTATATGTGAAACAAACAAACGTCTTTCAATGCATTGTTATTCATGATCTTTTGTTTGTACCTTTTTATGTTGCAACTTAGTTGCTTTGTCTTATTGTTAGAACTCTATCTTTCATGCTCATGTTTAGAGTACTTTGATCCTAGCTATCAATGCTTTACAAATACCTTGATCAAGATTGTGATGGTGCATGTCACCTCAAAAATTATTCTTTTATCACTTACCAACTTGAGGACGAGTAGGAGTTAAGCTTGGGGATGATTGATACGTCATAAACGTATCTATAATTTTGATGCGCCATGCTTGTTTTATATCAACTTTCTTATGTTTTGTTCACACTTTGAGGCATTTTTATACATTTTATGGAACTAACCTATTGACAAGATGATGCAGTGCCAATTGCCTGTTTTCTGCTGTTTTTGGTTTCAGAAAATCTAGTAAAGAAATATTCTCGGAATTGGACGAAACAAAGCCTAAAGTTCCTATTTTTCCTGACACGAGACGGAGTCCAAAGCAGAGACGGAGGAGGGCTAGGGCTGGCCACACCCTATGGTGGCGCGGGTACCCCCAGGCACGTCACTAGGTGGTGTGGGCCCCCTGGAGCTCCACCGATCTTGCCCTTTCACCTATAAAAGTGTCCCAATGCGAAAACCCTAAGTACCAGATAAGAAATCCACGACAAGTTCCACAGCGCCGCCGCCACCGAAGAGGAGATTCAGGGGACAGAAGTCTCTCTCCCGGCACCCTGCCAGGACAGGGAAGTGCCCCCGGAGCCATCTCCATCAACTCCACCGCCATATCCATCGTTGTTGCTGACTCCCATGATGAGGAGGGAGTAGTTCTCTCTCAAGGCTAAGGGCTCTACCGGTAGCTATGTGTTCATCTCTCTCTCTATGCGTGATCTTATTGAGATCATGAGCTTTGTAATCTATAGATCTATTCTGCTACTCAAGTGCTTTATTTAATCTTTGCTTATCCCCATGTGTGTGAAGTTGACAGTGTGCACACCATGTGGCACTTTGGCTAAGGTTACAGAAATACTTATCATGAGTATAATTTGAGTTGGATGTCTCTATGAGATTGTGGTGTTTGTTGGAACCATCTAGTGCTCAAGGTGACAGTGAGGGGTCATCTAGATGGGGAATGCAAACTTTAAAGTGTGTTGTCATAGCCCTACATCGGCCAACCGGAGAGTAGTTCAGGGTAGCATAATGAAGAGAAGATATTTATATGAGAGTGTCCACTAGTGAAATTATGATCCCTAGGCTTTGTTTCTAAGCATTGAAACACCATTTACAATCAGTCCCGTTACATGTTTGCTTGCTGCCACTCTTATTTCAGATTGCAATTACCACTTATAATCATCCATATTACTTGTATTTCACTATCTCTTCGCCGAACTAGTGCACCTATACACCTGACAAGTGTATTGGGTGTGTGGGGGACAAAAGAGACTTCTTGTATCTTGATTGTAGGGTCTCTTGAGAGGGATACCTTTGACCACTTCCTCCCTGAGTTCGATAAACCTTGGGTGATACACTTAAGGGAAACTTGCTGCTGTTCTACAAACCTCTGCACTTGGAGGCCTGATACATTGCAAATGTATCTATAATTTTTGATGTTCCATGCTTGGTTTTATCCACTTTCTTGTGTTTTGTTCCAACTTTGGAGTACTTTTCATATGATTTCTTGGACTAACCTATTAACAAGAGCCAAAGTGCCAGCTGCCTATTTTCTGCTATTTTTGGTTCCAGGAAAGTCAGAAAATGAATATTCTCGGAATTGGACGGGACAAAATCTAAAGTGCCTATTTTTCCGGAAGTCATCAGATGCCAGAGTACGAGACAGAGAGGTGCCAGGGGGCCACCACACCACCTAGCCGTGTGGCCTAGCCTGGCCCGCGCCAGGGGGTGGTGAGGCCAGCCCTGGCACCCCCTCGGCCTCCCCTTCCAACTATAAGATGCCCTCGGGACGTAAACCCTAAGTGCCTGATCAAAAATCCACGAAAGAGTCTATAGTCGCCGTCATCTCCATCCCTAGATCGGGAGGGATCTGAAGCTCTTCCGGCACCACGGAGAGGGAATTCACCCTGGAGGCCTTCTTCATCACCATGCAAGCCTCCGGTGTGATGCGTGAGTAGTTCATCCTTGGACTACGGATCCATGTAGTATCTAGATGGCTGGTTCTCCTCCTTTGTGCTTTCATGTCTAGATCTTGTGAGCTCCGTTCATGATCAAGATCATCTATTTGTAATTCTGCATGTTGTGTTTGCGGGGATCCGATGGATATTGAGATGCTATTTCAGATTGATTATTGATTCCATCATGCCTTTGTTATATGTGATCTTGCATGCTTTCCTTTGTTAGTAGCTATCTTGGCCAAGTAGATGCTAGCAACTCCAAGAGTTAGTATTTATGCTCGATAGTGGGTTCATGCCTCCGTAACTGGGAAGTGACAGAAATCTCTAAGGTACTAGATGTGTTGTTGCTACTAGGGAAAAAACAACAATCCTTTGTTCATAGAACAATCGTATTGTTTACTTTACATGCAGTTCGTAAAGCAATAATCTGTTGCTTGCAACTTAATACTGGAGGCGGTTCGGATGAAACCTGAAGGTGGATTATTAGTCATAGATGCAGCTGGATGGCGGTCTATGTATAATGTTGTAATGCCCAATCAAGTTCCAAAGGAGTCAAGATGATTAGTATATGCATGTATTGCTTTCTTGATGTTTGTCAATTGCCTCGTTGTAATTTGTTCACCGAGCATGTTATCTATCTTAAGGAGAGCCACCTCTAGTGAACTATGGATCCCGGTCCTTGTCTTTTACATTCAATCTATAAACTGTTTACTTCTTTGTGTTTACTTTCTGCAAACTTTTACTTCTTTCCATTTGATATTAATCCTTTGTTTTCCGCAAAACACGGTGAGATTGACAACCTCATCGCAAGTTGGGGACAAAGTTCTGTGGTTGTGATGTGCAGGTGTCGTGGAAATGGCCACGACAGTCGCTGCCACTGGCAGCGATTGAGTGTTTCATGAGGAAGAGTCGGCGGCCATCTGCGGTGCGAGATGGGGGCGGATGCACATGGGTTTACCCAGGTTCAGCCCCCCGCAGGGTAAAGACCTCCTCCTGCTAGATTAGATTATGGGAGAGCGAGTTACAGGGGTGGCGAGCTCGGCGACTATGCTGCGAGTCGCTTGAGGGGGTGTATGATGGAACGTGAGTCTCTAAGATACCCTAGGGAGGTTTATATATGAGGCACCTCGCTAGGGTTTACATTTTACAACCGAACAAGATAAGGATTCATAGGTTTTGACCTAATCCGACTGGGCTTCTATTACGCTCCTGGGCCTCCAGTCGCCAGTCGCCGGGCTTCTCCTTCCGTTGTTGTCCAGTAGCCACCCTTCAGGCGCACTCTCAAGCCTTTCGGCCCAATCGGAACGTCCTGCTGGGCATACCCCCTTTGGCATATCCCCATCAATAGTCCCCGAGGCCATCGTTGATGCAGGCGCAGGCGTCCTTTTGGCGTTCGGAGTAGGCAAGCCCAATTTGGGCGTCCAGTCGAGTCGGCGATGGACTCCATCTAAACCAAGGAGAATTTCCCCATGTTTCCATTCGCTGCCCCAATGAGCATTACTGCCACCCAGTCGTCGTTTCGGCGAGTGGAAAAGACTGGCGGGTAGCGGGTGAAATAAAGGAGTTGGACCGTCAAATTTGGTCAAACTATCCATTGGAATTTCCAACGGTAACTTCGGCGCAATTACCATGAGTAACGGCTATCCCGATTTTGGCGGGTGGCGCTCCCATATAAGGGGAGTGATGGTTCAGCTTTGCATACCTTCTCCGCATTCTTCATTCTTCCTCATTCGTTCTTCCTGTCTCCAATCTCTCTGCCTATATTCTTCCGACTTGTCCTTTCCGTGTCGTGCGATTCCACATCCTACCCTATGGCGCCTCCCAAAGGCTCATGGGGGAAATCCAAGTGTACCACAACCTAGCTTAAATCTTTCGAGGACGCCGGAGTACTCCGCAAGGGGAACTGGCGGGTTCCCCCTCCTCCGAGACCGAGCCAAAGCCGCGACCCGGCGAATTCATCTGCTTCCCCAATCATCTTGAGAGGGGTCTGGGATTCCCTACTTCACTCTTCTTCCGCCGCTTCTGTGCATACTATGCGATCAAGCCATCAGATCTTGGTCCGCACAGCATCGAGCAGCTGGCGATCTTCGTCGCCTTCTGCGAATGCTACCTCGGCTGTAGGCTGTACTTCCCGCTGTGGTTGGAACTCTTCCACGGCCGCATTGGGCGCGAGGCGTCCGGTGGCTTAATGTTGGCCGCAGGTGGCGTCACATTCCAACTGAAGCCAAAGGCCAATTTCGTCAAGCTCCTCCTGCCGAAGAAGGCCGCCAGTGAGTGGAAGAAGAGATGGTTCTACGTCAAAGAGGCCACTCCCTCCAGCGAGGTGGCTCTTCCCGAATTCATTGCCGAGAGGAGCGAGCCTTGCCGGTTGGCACCGAAGAAGCTTCCCGAAGATCAGCGGATGGCCGTCGTGGAAATGATGGACCAGATCCAGAAGCTGAAGGACCAGGGGTTGATTTCGATCAACCTCTACAACTGCTGGCTCGGGCGGCACTTGGTTCCGCTGGCGGCTCGACCGCACTGGATGTACAAGTACGGCGGGAAGCATGATCCATCCCGAACCAGCAAGGAATCATGGGAGGCCGAGGACTACAAGGCCGCCCTAAAGAAGATCACCAATGCTGAGTTCACCAATGTGGCGGTCGGGGTCGCCCCGTACACTCATGTGAAGAATGAAGACCCCATAGTAAGTTCTCTTCCCAGTCGCTGTGTCCGTATTTCAGTCCTCAGTCTCCGCGTTTGGTGTTTCACTCGCGGTAGTTCTCAACTTTTTCAGGTGTTGGAGGGCTGGCTCCCTCCACTCAATGAAGAGGTTCCCCAGGAGCTGGAGGAAGACTCCGAGGGAGATTCTCCCGACAGCGACGGGGAGGAGGAGGAGGTTCCTCCTCCAGCGCCTGTGGCTTGCAAGATCCGCATGCAGAAGCAACGTGAGTTCGAGGCGAGCCGCAGCCTGGACGAACACGACGGAGGCGACGAGGTCGCGCAGGAGCACATGTCCCGGCGTACTGCTACGCCGTTAAAGCCCGCACGCAAGCCCAAGTCACCAGCGAAGGGGCCAACGTCACCGTCCAAATCGGCGGTGGTGTTCGAGTCAGATGACGACTCTGATGATGAAGATTCCCCCAAAATCTTGCACAAGGCTCCAAAGGGTGCGATCCCGACGAAGGGGTTAGAGGGCAAGGACACTGAGGTGCTGTTAGAGGTTCCCCTGGCGGCGATTGCACTGACGGTCTCGGGGGTTCCAAGCCAATAAGCGGCTGAGGCGATGACATCCAAGTCGCCACAGCCGTCAAGGGCGGCCGAGTCGGAGCTGGAGATCCCGGCGACTGCGGCTTCATCATGGAGGAAGCCCGTGGTTTCGTGGGCTTCAAACATCTTCGAGAGGGGGCTCACCCTCAAGTTGGGCCCCGAGTTGGACAAGCCCGACCATATCCATACCGGGCTTCACGTCCTTCCGGTTACTAAGTGAGTACTGCTCCTTCATACCGATTCGCCTCGCTCTTTTTGTATTATCATTATGTCGACTGTGGGAACTCGTGAAGGTCGGGGGCCAAGAAGATTGGTCGTCCTTCGGTGGATAAGATTCCACCGGCCACCCCTACGGGAGAGGGCGACCTCCCCAAGAAGAGAAAGGCCGCCAGAGATGTGGCGACCGCGGAGGGCGTGAAGAAGCAGAAGGGGGCGCCGATGATGCCATAGCCAAGAACAGCATCGCGGAGCCCAAAGCTGCGTCAGTCGCTGAAGAGGTGGTGGCGGCGCAATCGGAACTGGCACTGGCCGCGTCCGTGCCGGAAGCGCCGGCCCCAACAACCAGTGCCCCCGCCAGAGCGTCGGCGATGTTCCCGTGCTTCATGGCTAGGGGGTTTCCAGGTGTGGCGGATACTCAGTCTCCGCAAAGTCCAGAGATCGTGGATGCAGACATTGGGTCCCGTCGCGGGCGCACTTCCTTCACGATCCCGTCGACTGACGCCGGAGAACTTCACAGGATGCTCGGCGCAGCTATTCAGGTATGTCTAGTCCCCGAGTTCCTAGTCACTGAATTTCAGCGGCTAGGAACTGAACCTCTTGCTCCTCTCCAGTCCCCGAATTCCTAGTCGCTGAATTTCAGCAGCTAGGAATTGAGTTTATTTCTCCATCTCTAGTCCCCGAATTCCTAGTCGCTGAATTTCAGCGGCTAGGAATTGAGTTTCTTTCTCCATCTCCAGTCCCCGAGTTCCTGGTCGCTGAATTTCAGCGGCTGGGAACTGGGTTTTGTTTTGTCAAATGCTAAGGTGTGTTGTTTGTTTGCAGGGATTGCAAAGGGAGTCGACCGATCGGCAGGCCGCGAGAGAGCGCTTGGAGCGTGACTTGCGTGAAGCTCAAGAGGCGAACTAGCGGCTTCAGGAAACTGTTGGTGAGTATCTGTTTGTTTTTCTTTTCTTCTGTCAGGTGTGAGGTAGTGGTGTACAGCATGCTAATGGTTTGTCTTGCAGATGGTTTCCCGGCTGCGATTTCCAAGGCCCGTGAGGGGTATGTCCCAGTCGCCGAGCTGGACACGGCGAATGGACGAATAGCCTCCCTGGTCCAAGACTTGGAGGAGGCGAGAGTGGCCTCAGTTTCTTCGGAGGAACGAGCGAAGGCTGCTATTGCTGCGGCTGAGGAAGAACACAAAGCCATGGATTCCATCATCGTGGGCTGCACAATGAGAAAACCGCCCTGGAGAAGCACGTCACGGTGAACTGCCGCAAACTCCTTGGTGAGTCTCCGTCTTTGCTTGACTCGTTTGTCGAGTCCCTGATTGGGGGTTTTCATAGTTTCACTTGACGACTGATTTTGCAGCCGTGATAGGCCAAAGCGATCTGGTGGTGCAGACCTACAATGCTTCACAGTGCGTGACTGCCGTGGTGAACGCGGCCACGGCTTCGGCGTTGTGCGTCAAAGCAGCTCTTCAGGGCATGTCCCCCACCGAAGTTATTCCTGGGGGGCTTACGGATGTGTGGCGCTATCTGGAGGAGATGCCTGCCGTCGTGGAGTGGATGACGCACTCAACGTTCAGGCGCGGGGCCACCACAGCGTTGAGCTTAGGTCTCGCCCACTTCCCTGATGACTTCGACCTTGACGATGTGACGAGTGGCTACCCATCGGCGACTGGCACAGTGGAGATGTCGGAGGTGCTGAAGCTGACCGCGAAGGCCGCTCCTTATGCCGATCGGGTCTTGGCAATGAGGGATCTTCTACCGTACCAGGAGATGGTGTTGGCGCCTGGCGACCCCGAGCCGGAGCACCACGACATGAAGTCGGAGCAGCCCTTTCGGTCGTCGTTGTCGAAGTCGCTGACGACGTATCCGATGAACCCATGGTAGGCCTGTGGAGTAAACAATGTAGTTGTCCAATTTTTCTAGTATGCCAAGTGGCGAATGCTGTAAAATATTTTGCAATATATGCCAAGGGGAGTCAATCGACTTGTATTGCGACTAGGATTGTGCGGTGTGTTTGTTTTTGGTTGAGCGAGTCCCCGAGCGCGTCCACCCTTTAATGGGGCATAACTCGATTGTATACTTTTGTGTATTGTTTTGGTTTAGGCATTGTTTTTTATTTCTCGCGTCTTCTGAGTGGTGAGTAGGGTTGTCTTATAAGCGAGTCCCCAAGCGCGAATTGGACTGACTTGTAAGCGAGTCGCCGAGCGCGAGTTGGACTGACTTGTAAGCGAGTCCCCGAGCATGGTACCCGGCTACGTTGGTCATGTTCCTTTTGCAGATTGTGAATGCGTTGTTTGTAACGCGTCTCCTCCCCTGGCCCGGAGAGCCAGTCGCTTACTTGGTGTGTTCCCGAGCTGCGTGGTGGTTCCCGTTTTGCGGGGTCCCCGTGCGTGGTACTTAACCGTTCGAGTCGCTTTGCACGAGGATGGGAGGGACAGGTCGTTGTGAGAAGCGTGTACCGGTTGTCTCGGCCCGGTGGGCCAGTCGGGCTAGGCGGCTCCAATGGCGGCTCCAGGTTGGCGTTTTCATGGATGACCCAAGGCCCGAATACTTCTAGTGCCCTTGTGCCGCACTACTTAGCCGTGCCGGTGGCTCGAGCAGAGGTTGACTTCCGTAAGTAGCGTATTGCTAATATGTACGAGTGCGAGTGGCACAAGAATATGGCGAGTGGACACAATTTGTGCGATCCAGATGAATTTCATTATATATGCTAGTGGAGTACAATGCGGGGTTCTAAGTATAGAACTTTCTGAGGAGGTTTACATTCCATGGCCTCCCTACCTCTAGCTGGCCGTCACCCCGTATGTCGATGGGGTAGTAGGCATCATTGCCAAGGCTCGGCCTATGGCGAACGGCCCCTCCCATGGAGGGGAGAGTTTGTGCATGCCCTTCTTGTCTTGGGCCAGTCGTAGGACCAGGTCGCCTTCCTGGAAGGTGCGAGTTCACACTCGGCGGCTGTGGTAGCGGCGGAGTCCTTGCTGGTATATGGTGGTGCGGGAGCGAGCCAGGTCGCGTGCCTCGTCGAGTTGATCGATGCTGTCTTGGCGAGCAATCTCGTTGGCCGCCTCGACGTAGTTGGCGACTCGAGGTGAGTCGTGCTCCAGGTCTGTTGGCATAACGGCCTCGCGCCGTACACCATGAAGAAGGGCATGAGCCCGGTGGAGCGATTGACGGAGGTGCGGATCCCCCATATCACAGAGGAGAGCTCGTCGACCCAGCATCCTGGGGTGCGCTCGAGGATCACCTGGAGTCGCGGCTTGAGCCTGTGGATGACGCTCTGGTTGGCGCGTTCTGCTTGGCCATTTGACTACGGGTGGGCGACTGATGCGAGGTCGAGTCGTATGCCATGTTCTTCACAGAATTCCGCCATGGCCCCCTTGGCGAAGTTGGTGCCATTGTCTGTTATGATGCTGTGCGGGTAGCCATACCGGTAGATGAGCTCGCGTAGGAACTTGGTGGATGTCTTGCCGTCGCACTTTTTTATTGGCTTGGCCTCGACCCATTTGGTGAACTTGTCGACTGCGACCAGGAGGTGAGTGAAGCCAGACGGGGCCTTCTTGAACGGGCCTACCATGTCCATGCCCCGTACGGCAAATGGCCACGTGATGGGGATGGTCTTGAGTGCCGAGCCAGGGAGGTGCGTCTGGTGGGCGTACTTCTGGCACCCGACGCATCATTGGACGATGTTGGTGGCATCGGCGTGTGCGGTGAGCCAGTAGAAACCATGCCACATGGCCTTGGTGACTAGCGAATTGGCGCCAGCGTGATGGCCGCAGTCGCCGGCGTGAATGTCCTGGAGGATCTTGTGGCCTTCTTCTGGCTATAGGTAGCGCTGGAACACGCCGGTCACGCTGCATCTGTGGAGCTCGCCGTTGATGATGATGAAGGATTTGCAGCGACGCACGATCATTCGCGCCTCCGTCTCATTGCTTGGTAGGAGCTTGTGTTCTAGGAAGGCGACGTCTGGTGTTGTCCAGTCGCTAGGCTCCACAACCATGGCGACTAAGGCCAGTTCTGGTTGCAGTGGGATCCCGACGTCGATCTCTTTGGGTGGGCTGACCGATGGTTTGTGGATGATGTCGAGGAAGACGCCTACTGGTGGCGCTTGTAGGGTCGATCCGATGCGGGAGAGGGCATCTGCCTCCTTGTTTTTGCGCCTGTCGATCCACTCGACGGAGTAGCCGTCGAAGTGTCCTCCTAACTGGTCGACAGCTTGGCGGTACGCGATCATTGTTGGGGAGACGGCGTCGCACGTCCCGGCGACTTGGTCAGCGACTAGGTCGGAGTCGCCATAGCATCGTAGGCAGTTGACGTTCATCTCCCTGGCGGCTCTCATGCCGTGAAGGAGGGCCTCATATTCTGCCATGTTGTTGGTGCAGGGATTGAAGTTGAGGTGGAGCACGTAGCAGAGCTTGTCTCCTTTGGGAGAGGTCAGTATGACCCTAGCCCCTGCGCCATCGGCGTTCTTGGAGCCGTCAAAATGGAGCGACCAGTAGTGGAGGTACGAGAGTTTCTCTAGCTGCTGTGCTTCTTCCCAGTCTGCAAGGAAATCAGCCAGGGCTTGTGACTTGATTGCTTTGCGGGGCTCGTATTTGATGTTGAGGATGCCGATTTCGACGGCCCACTTGGCGACTCACCCGGTCGCCTCGCGATTGCGTATGATGTCTTGCAGGGGCGCGGAGGAGACCACCGTGATTGGGTGCTCCTGGAAGTAGTGTGGGAGTCACCGCTGTGCTCGGAATACCGCGTACACCAGTTTTTGGTATTACGGGTAGCGCTGTCGTGAGTCCGTTAGGACTTTGCTGATGTAGTAGACGGGGCGCTGGATGGGGCGCTCCTTGCCCTCTTCCGGTCATTCGAAGACCATCACGGCGCTGACGACTCGAGTGGAGACCGCGACGTAAACGAGCATTGGCTCCTTGTCGAGTGGAGCAGCGAGTAGTGGGGCCGTGAGTAGCACTTCTTTGAGCGCTTTGAGTGCGTCATTAGCCTCCGCGTCCCATTGGAACTTGGGGTTCTTGCGCATCAGGCGGTAGAGGGGCATTGCCTTCTCGCCTAGTCAGGGGATGAAGCGACTGAGGGCCGCGACTTGCCCTGCCAACTTCTGGACGTCGCGCAGGCACTCGGGTTTCCGGAGTCGCGCGATGGTGTCGATCTTGGTGGGGTTGGCTTTGATGCCTCGCTTGGAGACTACATATCCCAGGATTTGTCCGGTGGGGACGCCGAAGGTGCATTTTCCGGGGTTCAGCTTGATGTTGTACCTCCGCAGGTTTGCGAAGGTTTCGGCTAGGTCAGCGAGAAGGTCGTCCTAGCGGGTGGATTTTACCACCACATCGTCGATGTAGATATGAATGTTGCGGCCAATTTGGCTCGCTAGGCACTCCTGCATGCACCTATGGTATGTGGCACCTGTGTTCTTAAGGCCGAATGTCATGGTCGTGTAGCAGAAGGCGCCAAATGGCGTAATGAACGCCGTCTTCTCCTCGTCCTCGATCGCCATCTTGATCTGGTTATAACCAGAGTAAGCGTCAAGGAAGCATAGCGACTCCGATCCTGCGGTAGAGTCGATGATCTGATCGATGCACGGTAGGACGAACTCCTCCTTCGGGCAGACGCTGTTGAGGTTGGTATAGTCGATGCACATTCTCCATGTGTTGTTCTTTTTTAGAACCAGGACTAGGTTTGCCAGCCACTTGGAGTATTTGATTGGCCGGATGAAGCCTGCGGCTAGCAGGCGCTGAACTTCTTCGGCGATTGCTCGACGGCGCTCTTCATTGAAGGGCCGTAGCGACTGCTTTACTGGTCGCACTTTGGGGTCGGCATTTAGTTTGTGCTCAGCGAGTTCCCTCGGGACACCTAGCATGTCAAATGGCTTCCATGCTAAGATGTCACGGTTCTCACGGAGGAACTCGATGAGCGTGCTTTCCTATGCGGGGCTCATGTGCGCCCCAATGGTGACCGTCTGGCTGGAGTCGCCGGGGACGAGCTCGACGGTGCGGGTGTGCGTGGTCGCCTCGAACATGGAGTTCGCGGCGGTTGGCTTCTTCAGGATGGTGGGGTCATCCTTGTTGATGCTGCCCGTGTATTTTGCGAGCTCCTCCGCGTGGTCGGTCTCCGCGGCGATGACGGCATCGGCGAGCTCAGCGCCTTTGTCCTCGCATTCCACGGCCATGTCAGGGTCGCCGTGGACGGTGATGATGCCGCTTGGCCCAGGGAGCTTCATCATGTTGTACGCGTAGTGGGGGGTCACCATGAATTTGGCAAACGTCTGGCGTCCCAGCACGCAGTGGTAGGGGCTGCGGAAGTTCACCAGCTCGAATTCGATTCACTCGGTGCGGTAGTTTGCCGGTTTGCCGAAGGTGACTGGCAGCGTCACTTTTCCGATCGGGTATGCCTTTCGATCGGGGACGATACCGTGGAAGGTTGTTAGGGTCGGCTGGATTGCCGACTCTGGGAGCTGTAGCCTCTTGAACGTGTCCAGGTACATGATGTTGATGGAGCTCCTGCCGTCCATTAATGTCTTGGGTAGCCAGTAGTCAGCCACTTTGGGCCTGACTACCAGCGACTTCATACAGGTACTGATTCAGGGGCATGGTCCTGGCGAGTCCAAGTGATACTCTGCTCGGACCAGTTTAGGAAGCACGGGATGTCGACCTAAGTCACCGCATTGACGGCGACCGCGTGGGCGAGCACCTTTCTCTCGCGCTTGGTGCCGAGTCCGGTGAAGGTGTGTAGCGAGCCGACGGCGGTGCCGAAGCCGCCACCGTTCCCGTTGTCCCAGGGTGGGTTGTTGTTGGGGTCCTCCCTTGCTCGTCTCGCCTTCTCGATCTCTTTGAGAGAGTGGCAATCAGCGGTGGTGTGGGTGGCTGGTTTCCCCTCCCTGCTATGGTAGATGCAGGGCTGATTGAGCAGGGCGGCGGGGTCGAATTTCGGCCTCATCGCGTTGTTGGCGCGGTAGTTCCTGCTGTCGCGGTAGTTTCCTCCATCCCGGCAGTAGTTCTTGGAGTCGCGCTGGCCATAGCCAGCATTGGCGATGAAGTCGACTTGCCCGTCCGTGCGGAGCTTGCTAGTGATGCGGGTGTTGCTATAGAGCATGTCACGTAAGCGCCCGCTGTCGTGGATGCTGGTGCGGCGTCTTCCTCCCGACTCGTCGTCGGAGTCTTGGTTGGGGTCTTCCTCCACATAGCACTTGGCGATCTCGAGGAGGTCGGGGATGTTGTCGAGCGTCCGATAGACCCTCTTGATCTTAGCGACCAGGGGTTCCTACCGGCACGCGTTCTTGAAGCATTGTATCACCGTGTCTGGGTGGATGCCAGAGGCGTTTACCCATAGTTCTTGCCATCTTTGGATCCAGCGGCGAGTCGACTCGCGTTGTCCCTGGATGCATCGCTCTAGGTCCTCTATGGTGGTGGCGCGGGTGTAGGAGCCCTCGAAGTGCCTGACGAAGGCGTCCCGCATTTCTTCCCAGGAATCGATGCTGTCGGCAGGGAGCATGTTGATCCATTGCCGGGTTGCACCCTCCATCATCAGGGGGAGGTAGCGAGCGGCGAGCAGGTCGGTGTGGCCTGCGATTCCCATTGCCATGAGGTATGTGTCCAGCCAGATGGCATGATCGTACGTCGGGTCGTACTTTTCGATCTCCTTGGGGGCCTTGAAGTTGGCGGGGTATTTTTCCCCACGAATCATGGGCCCGAAGCATTGCGGCCCGACTCAACTGAGTGAGCCTCTTGGTTCTGGGTCACTGCGGTTGGTGAGGGTGTGCCTTAGGTCGTTGGGCTGGCGCGACCGCCACGCCTGGTTGTTGATGATGTTCATGCGGGCATCGATGGGCTGCCCATTAGCGGCGACCGTGTTATTCGCCGGTCGTGGTTCGTTGGTGGACAGCGCGGGATTAGCGGCCCGCGGTTGGTTCACCAGGTGCTGCGGTGGTGGGCAAGTTAATGCATTTGCCACGGTGGGGTGGCCGCTTGATGCCGCCCTGCTTGCTGATGAGCGGGAGTACATCCGTCCCCACGGGTCGACTCCCGCAGCTTGTTGCTCGACGGCCCTGACGAGTAGGGCCTCGGCGTACTGGATCTGTAGAGCGCCATCGCCTTGGACATCGAGGTTGGCGATTGCAGCGTCGGCCGCAACGACGTTGTCCATCGGGGTGGAGTATAATGGTAGCCCGTTGGAGTCGCGGGCTTGAGGCGAGATGATGATCCGCGGTTGGCCCGGCGGGGGCGCACGGCCCATGGGTGGTGGAGGGGCTCCGGTTGCCGGTGCACTGGGTGGTGGTCTCGCGGGGTTGCTTCCGCCTGGCGGCACGTTCTCGCAGTATTCGCGATCGGCGGCGCGTGCGGGGTCGCTCTCGTCGTTGAAGTTCAGGATGCGGCCCTGGACGATGGAGTTCAGGCGGGACCTGATGCGGCGTTGGTGATAGAGCGACAGCTCCCGCGCCGTCTCTCGTTCGAGGCGGTATTTCTCACGCTCGGCGAGTTCGTTGCGTTGCGCCTCCACGAGCCGTAGGCGGGCTTGCTCCACCTCCGTGGCCATCGCAGTCGGCGGGATCGGCGTGGCGAACAGATCTGGCGTGGCGGCCGTGCTGCCCACCAGGTAGATCGCGTTGAAGCGATTGGATCTGGCGTGAAAATCCTCGGGGGACTCCGAGCCTGAATCAGAGTCGAAGATTCCCAGGATGGAGGAGTCCTCGAAGTCCTCGGGGTTGGAGACTGATGTGATGGAGTCCTCTCGTGATGCGGCGGTGATGGATCCGTCGACCGAGGTGGGGGTCGCGGAGTCAGCGTCGTCGTTTAGGGCATCGTCGTTGGTGGCGGCGTTGGTCTCGACCGCGTTGCTGGCGGCCGAGTCGTACTCGGTGACGAGGCTCTTGATGGAGCGGACCTGCTCTTCCGAAAGCAGGTCATGGTGCAGCGGCGATCCGCCGACGATCACCGTTGTAGCTGGGTCGACCGTGCCAGTGAAGCCGACGAAGAGGTTGATGGAGCCGACCGACATCACCGCACCGTGAGTGACCGGGCGTGACGTCGGGATGTAGCTGCTGGGCAGGATCTGTAAGATCCCGCCGATGGCAATCATGTGGCCGGTGGCGAGCGGCCGATCGATCGGCGAGTAGGGTCTCGCCGTTGAACTCAGGCCAGTCCCGCTATGCCCCACGGTGGGCGCCACTGTCGTGGAAATGGCCACGACAGTCGCTACCACTGGCAGCGATTGAGTGTTTCGTGAGGAAGAGTTGGCGGCCATCTGCGGTGCGAGATGGGGGCGGATGCACATGGGTTTACCCAGGTTTGGCCCCCCGGAGGGTAAAGACCTACTCCTGCTAGATTAGATTATGGGAGAGCGAGTTACAGGGGTGGCGAGCTCGGCGACTATTCTGCGAGTCGCTTGAGGGGGTGTATGATGGAACGTGAGTCTCTAAGATACCCTAGGGAGGTTTATATATGAGGCACCTCGCTAGGGTTTACAGTTTACAACAGAACAAGATAAGGATCCGGAGGTTTTGACCTAATCCGATTGGGATTCTGTTACACTCCTGGGCCTCCAGTCGCCAGTCGTCGGGCTTCTCCTTCCGTTGTTGTCCAGTAGACACCCTTCAGGCGCACTCTCAGGCCTTTCGGCCCAATCGGAACGTCCTGCTGGGCATACCCCCTTTGGCATATCCCCATCAGCAGGTCTCCACGTTGCTACTAGCACCAGTAGTGCGCTCTGCCAAAGCTCAACTAGTAACACCTTTGGGGTGTTTCCTTGCTCCTACTGGTTCGAGTAAACCTTGGTTTCATTACTGAGGGAAACTTGCTGCTGTGCTCATCATACCTTCCTCTTGGGGTTCCCAACGATCTCTACATCAACACCGCACCAGCACTTTTCTAGGCGCCATACACAGAGCCATCAAGCATTTTTCTGGTGCCGTTGCCGGGGAGTCAAGGACATCTTCACAAGGGGAGTCCCTCATAACCAATCTCTTTACTTTGTTATTTTTGTTTTGCTTAGTTTTTTTTGTTTTGTTTGCTTGTTTATTTATCAAAAACACACAAAAATTAGTTCTACTAGTTTGCTTTCTAATTTCAAAAACACAAAAAAATTAGTTCCTTTCTTAAGTTGCCACTATGTCTAGCGTTGCTCCAGTCACTATGTCACCCGAGGAAATATTTTTCACTTTTAAACAAGGAATTGAGGAAAGTTTTAAGGAAGCTTGGTCAAGAATCTTTGATCTACATGAAAAAACTGAGCCTAAAATGACTCAAAGCTTGTTCCTTAGCAGTTTTTACCTTGGGATTGCTCTTTGCTATAGATATGCTTTAGATGCTGTTGTGGGAGGAGATTTCCTCCAATGTAATGAGGATCATGCTATTAATGCTATAAAGAAATTGATCCCCACTTACAACTTGCCTAGCCAAACTGATATTTCTTTCGCAAGAATATTTGCTAGATTGAACACTCTTGAGAGTAGCACTACTAGCTTAAAAGATTGCTATACGCTTAGGGAGCATCACAATTATGTTCCAATAAATTCTGAACCATCAAAGTGGCTCCCTACAGTAAAGATTGATATAAACACTGAAACTTTTCAAGCCCGTTGTGATATCATGTCTGGATTTTGTCTTATGCCCAAGGATATTTATGAATCTCTGAATACTTGGGGGCTTACTGAAGGAGGAAAAGAAATATCTCTTGCTAACAATGCTATCATATTACCTCTTGGAATATCTGAAGGAGTGTTTACTAATATCCTTGGGAAAATGATTTCTACTGATTATCTTGTTATTGAATGTGCAGGAAAAGGACAAATTACACTTGGAAGGTCCCTATTAGAACTCCTTGGAGCAATAATAGATGTGGGAAAGGGGACCATGCACATTTCTTCTCCACCAAACAATCATATTTTCCCCAAGGTTAAGAATAAAATTAAGAGAGGTAAGGGCAAGAAATTTGGTTTTAATGCTTCTTCATTTGAGAACACTTGATTCTTTCTTGCTTCTTATGCCTAACTTAAAGGCGTTAAAGAAAAGTACTTATTGGGAGATAACCCAAAAGTATTAGATGAGTCTTGGAAGTTATTACTTCAGTAATAACCGCTCCTTATCCTTTTTATTTGCTTTTTGTGCCAAGAGTAACCTCTACTGAGAGAGAAGTAATGATTAGGAAAGTTGTTGTCCCAAAACAGATTTCTGTGCTTCACCGTAAAAATTCGTGTAAAATATCTGAACGTCTTTTTGAGGCTTTAATTTTTGTGCTTCTTCCCCAGGTTGTTATCTAACTTTCGTTAGTTCAACACTTTTTGATTTGAGCAACAGAAGGTCTTCGAAAAAATTAGTCTTTACCTGGTGGTCTGTTTTGACAGATTTCTGCCATTTTCTGCATTTGCTTCTTGTTGGTTCCTTTTTGAGTTCTTGTGGGGAATTGAGATTTTTGAGGGAAGTGCTTCAGTAGCTAGTGTTCTAATGGAAGTTTATTGGTGTTAGAACTGAACCTTAAGACTTATTTATCTTGAGTGCACTAATGTTGGTAATAAAGATTGTGTGAAGTTTTGTATGAAGGAAAAATTCCAGGTGTATGGAAGGAATAAGTAATGAGATGAAGGATGGACTAAAGCTCAAGCTTGGGGATGCCACGCGTGTCACCACAAGAAATATCCAAGAAGTGCAAGCGTCAGAGCTTGGGGATGCCCAAGGCATCCCCTTCTTCATCAATAAAAATCCCAGGTTTCTTCCAAACGCTTCATTTTTATTGTTTCATGCACAGTTGTGTTGTTCTTGGAACGTCTTCTTTTTCGTTTTTGTTTTGGTTTTTCGGTTGCTTGGTTTGCTTAGTTTTCTAAATAAATTGGTCGGACCCCCTCTTTCATACATTGATTTGCAAATAGTTTGGTTTGGTTTGGAAAAGAGTAGGAAAGTTCATGCTTATGTGGTAAAAAGAGCTTGTTTTTGACTGTCGTTTATGCTTTGTCGTGTCATGCTTGATATTGTTTTGGCTTTATGCTTAGTATTCTTTGCTGTAGCATGACTTGTTATAAACAATTGAGATTGCTTAATGTGCCTTGGATGAATCATGTGTTGTTTTAGCATATTAAAGCATAGTATAGTGGTATTCTCCTTTGATGCTTTATTTGGGTTGACTTGGCGCATGCTCACACCATGTTATGACTATATCAAGTCGCCATAGCCTTTATGATCCTTTAGTTTTCAACTTGTAGTATCACTTTATGCTTTGATCAATGATGTTTTGTCGCTCTGCATGATTATGGCCATTATTGCTCTCTTAGTTTGTCGCTCCCAGTCTTTTGTTAGCCTCCACAACAAAGTATGAGTTCCACTCATGCATCCAAAGAGTCCACCATACCTACCTACTAGCTTATGCTATTCCAAGTATATTCATGCTTTTGTTTACCTTCCAAATTAAACTTGTTATGAGAAAATTAGTGATTAAAGCTCTCACGAACTTGATGGCACACTTTACTTTTCTTGCCCTTAATAAACTTGAACCATTGTGTCGTCTATGTTGTATATGCTTGCACTTATTTGGTGGGAATTAGCAGAACCATGCTTTCATGGGGAACGCTTTCAACATTGCTACTAGCACCGGTAGTGCGCCCTGCCAAAGCTCAGCTAGTAACACCTTTGGGGTGTTTCATTGCTCCTACTGGTTCGATTAAACCTTGGTTTCATTACTGAGGGAAACTTGCTGCTGTGCCCATCATACCTTCCTCTTGGGGTTCCCAACGAGCTCTACATCAACACCGCATCAGCATTTTTCTGGGCGCCATACACAGAGCCATCAAGGCCCAACACTGTCTACAAGAATAGAAGTGTGTGTAGACATCAACCCACAAGGCCCTTCTTGGGTGTGACTGAAGGAACCACTATGCCCCTTGGGTATGTCCATCATCTTGTCACGTTCGGGACTCATGAGAACTACCGCACCGAACACATTAACTTTGACGTTGAGCGAGCCTGCCCAACAACACCATCCTCAACTACCCGCACTCTCCAAGTTCATGGTGGTCACCCACCACACCACTAACCTCGTCAAGCTTTCGGGATACAGCGGGACCATCATCGTCCATGGCGACGAGAAGGATACCGTGCACTCCATCGAGCACGTATACAAGGCCACCACTGATATGCACCTTGCTGACGAGGATGCCATCAAGCTTCCCACGAAGAAGAATCAATTGTTTTCCTAGGAATGGGTTGCGACCAAGAAGGTGTTGCTAGACGGCAGTGGCTCGAGGGCTACCGTCACCATCGACAGCAACCTGCATGCCAAATAGGAAAGACGATACCTTTGATCCGGATTATGGATGTGGTATAGCTCTTTTTCCCTAGTAGACCTAGGTTTATCGAATCCTCGGGAAGCAAAAAGCATAGTGAAGTTACTTTAACGGACCTTCAGGAGTTTTAGAATTCTTTTTGTGTTTTACTGGACCAAGATCTTGCTATCTTCTATTGTTGTCGATGATGGAGAGAGAGGGCCTAGGGCGTTTGGTTTCACCTGTAGTTGTGCAAAACATCTGATGGGAATAAAAGATATTAATAAAGTATGCATGTAATTGTTAGAGCAAGATAAATTATATGTGGGCAGTGCATCCATAATTGCTATTGCCTCCGCAACCGCTTATAGAAATAACCTACTAGTATCATCCATAGAAGAAAGAGAACTAATGATATGCATAGTGACATCACCGTTAATCCCAAGTAAATCCCTCACATACAGCAATACTACCCCTTCTGTCACTAGGGTTCCCAACCTACAGATTAGTCATTACTCATACTCCCTATACCTGGCTCAATCCTCGGGGTCTTGGGTACCTGAAAAGTCCTTAGATTGAGGCAAGAGAGGATACAATAATCATCATGTCATACAAACTAATACATGATCCCATCTATGATAAATAACATGCATAAAAGCTAAATGGCTAGGCCGAAGCCCTTAGCCCAAGGAGAATTACTCACACATAGAGATGAAATCAACGATCATAAACATTGCAATGGAAATCATGAGATTGATAGCAAATAGTCTTACAATGCCGCTGATCGAAGATGAGATCTACTATTACAAGTGGTGGAAATATTGCTATGGTGATGGAGAAGGGTTTGGAGATTAGATCTAAGTCTCTTCCTTCGGCGGCTCTTCGGTGTTGTGGATGGAGTTCTAGGGACGGCTGTTGATCTGAAAAGAGGTCTTGTTTCTCATCCCGAGGCCTCTTTATATAGGGGTCCCTTCATGAAAGTTGTTCTGTTTGACCTAGCGGTGTCGATGGCAACTATATGACCGGAACTATACGGCCGGAATTTTATTCCTGCCGTATAGTTGGTCATTAAAGCGTCTGTCTCCACTTCATGACTCCTGGTTTCTTCGGGTTGTTTGAAATCTCGTATCTTTGACTTTAATGTTGTGGTTCCCATCATCAAACGTCATTATCTGCGCAAGGAAAATAGAAAGAAAGCAGTGCATACCCCTTCGATCATTAGGCATTAGTGGCAGGGTTTAGAGAGATATTTCATCAAAAATATGAATAATATCCAGTTTAAATGTGGACGTAGATGGCTATATTTCATAGCCATCAACCTCCCCAAGCTTAAACTTGATCATCCTCGAGCAAGAAAACCAAAATCAAAAAAGAACTCAACATTTAAACTGAAATAACGAGATGATGATCTTACTCATGATTGGTAGTCTCGAGTTTCCTCCACTTTATAAATCTAAAAAACTTCAGCATAAATAGAGTAATGGCAAGCATATCATACGGGTTTTTATGCATCCTTATAATGAAGTAAAATTATTGTTAACATGGATGATTCAAATGAGTAAACCTTATTCCATGTCATGTAATCAACTCATAGGCTTGCCTTTGAACAATAAAGTGTAATCATGTAAAATTAAGAGTGTGAGAGTTTGTCATGAAAAACATATACACTAGAGTATCTCAATTCTCCCACATCAATAAATCAAGACTCTTCAAGAACTACTTTTCTATTCATTGTCCTTCAAGAATTTCAGTTCTTAAGTAATTGAGAGGAGGCCAAAGATTTTAATTAGTTTATCGGGCTATGATGGACAGTCGTGGCATCACCAAGGTTTTGTTCCTTTTGTACAATGATTACTCATAACAGCCACAGGAGTGATTCCATCATGAACACAACTACCCGGGAATGCGAAGAATCTTACCCATTATAGCATTGTTGCTACATATGTTTAATCAACTCATAGCCGAAATCTAGGAGTTTCCTCTATGAAGATCGTTCGTAGGCTAGCGGAGTTGTTGGCATCCCATGAAGTTTGACATGCATAAATCTATATCATTCTTATGATTCACAAGTCAAACTTTGGCATGCTCACAAAAACCGCTAAACATTAATTCATTTGAACAAATCCTTTTAAACAGAGCTATCAAGTCAATCATTATTTTCTGTGGTGTTGAGTGCCTCTAGAATAAGCCTTCAAGACTAAACACTACAACACCCAAGCCTTCAATTGAGAGACTTTTTCTTATTACAATTGTTTAGAAAATTGTTAGGCAAGACTTGGTTAACTACAGGAGCTGGAACAAAATGTACCCAACTAAATACCCATGCAAAATTTTACAACAATACAAAGACTCACTCCACCAATATAACATCTTATCAGTTACTACTAACTAGCATGGGTTTCTCAAACTTCAAAAGTGAGGAGTCTTAAGGCATATCTCTCATGATTGGTTCCACTTCTCTTCCCTTTTTATTTGCTTCTTGGAAACTCGAAGTCGATCACTCTCCTGCAAATGTGTGAAAGCCACAAGGAGAATATAAATGAAGGAAGAGGGAAAATAAATATGAATGGAAAAATCTTTTTGTTGTTATTTAGAGAGGGAATTAAAGAATAGAAAATTGGCGGCAAAGCTCGGCTAGAAAATCTCGAAAACAAATAAAAGTAACTAAATATAAAGTGTTGGGGAAACCAACACGAGTGCTTATAAACTCGAATTAAAAACATAACCTCGAAAATAAAAACAAATGAATTCTAAATAAAGATAATGAGGAAACCTCCCCAAGCGTAGGCTTTTGCAAGCCCTTCAAATCATTGTGGTGGCGGGAAAAAGTTGTAACTCGAGTTCACAAATTGAGTTGATAAATTACTAGTTGTTTCTCGGAGCTTCAAGGAGAGGTTTTGCATTCTCTCGACAGTTCCTCCAAGTTCTTGGAAGTCTTGGTATGTAGAGAACCGGGTTGGTGGCTGCTCCTCTTCTTGATCCTCATCCTCATCCAGAATCTCCTACTCAGGTTAGTGTTGCTCAACCTGCAAGCCATATAGCAAATTGTTGGGTTCGTAGCATGGAAAACAAAAAAATTCTACCGCAAGAACGAACAAAACCCAGATCTAATCTAGACAAAAGCCAAGATCTAATCTATTAGACATGAGCAACGAGATAGATCGGTACTAACCCTCGTAGAACCGAAAGCGTTACGAGATTAGATCTTGTGGATGATGTAGTCGATCACTTGCCGATCTCAAGATCGTGTGGACAATCCTTCTGGCACCGCGTTCCGGCAGCGCTTTCGCAGACGATCAGACGTGCGGAGTCGAAGCAGACCTTCCTCTCCCCGTTCCAGCGAGCAGCGGAGGTAGTAGATCTTCTCCACGGAATCCTAGTAGCACGACGGCGTGGTGGTGGTGGTGGAGATGAGAATTCTGCAGGGCTTCGCCTATGCCTGTGCAGAAGAAAGGTGGAGGAGAGAGGCGGCTGAGATTGGTTGTTATGAGAGAGAGGCAAGAGGGGGCGCCCCCTCCCTTCTATTTAAAGGAGGGAGGCGCGCTTGGGGAGGGGGAGTCCTAGTAGGACTCCCCTCCTCCTTGGGCCGGTGGGTTGGGGGGAGGAGTCCTCCTCCCCACGAATCCGTGTATTGCCCCACTTGGACTCCCTTGATCCCTTTCTTGGTTTTCAAGTAAACTCCAAGAAATCCTCTAGAACCTTCCAGAACATTCCGAAACCTTCTAGAATCTCCATACAAACACTCCGGAACATTTCCCAACTTAGAAAATGATCCCCAATATATGAATCTTATTCTCCGGACCATTCCGGATCTCCTCGTGATGTCCCGGATCCATTCCGAGACTCCGAACATCATTCGGTCTCCAACGCATATTCCATATCTACTTAAAACAACTTCGAACCTTAAGCACCCTACGGTTCGTGAATATGCAGACATGATGAAGACATCTCTCCGATCAATAACCATCAGCGGGATCTGGAGATCCATAACGGCTCCCACATACTCAAAGATTACTTCGTGATCGATAGAACCATTTAACATACGAAACCAATTCCCTTTGTCACGCGATATTCTACTTATCCGAGGTTTGACCGTCAGTATCTTCATACCTAGTTCTTCCTCGTTACTGATAAGTACTCTTTACTCGTTCCATGTTATGTCATTCCTTGTGACCCAGTCACATGCTTGCAAGCTATCTAGATGACATTCCACCGAGAGGGCCCAGAGTATATCTATCCGTCATATGGATGGACAAATCCCAATCTTGGTCTATGCGCTTCAACACATACTTTCAGAATACCCAATGACACCTTTATAACCGCCCAGTTACAAAGCGGCGTTTGATGTCATCAAAGTACCCATCCGGTGATGGTGATTGACATAACCTCATGGTTGAAGGATTAGGTTACTATGTATTTCGAAGCTTACAACAATACGAACTTAATGACTTGATCTTATGCTACGCTTACTAGGGTGTGTGTCCATCACATCATTCTCCTAATGATATAACCTTGTTATTAATCACATCCAATGTCCATGATCAGGAAACCATGATCATCAATCAATCAACAAGCTAGTTCAACAAGAGGCTTACTAGGGACTCTTTTATGTCTACAAAACACACATGTATTAGAGTTTCCTTATAATACAATTATAGCATGGGATGTAAACGTTCATCATAAACACAAAGATATAATAATAACCACTTTTATTATTGCCTCTTGGGCATATCTCCAACAGTCTCCCACTTGCACTAGAGTCAATAATCTAGATTACTTGGTAATATACCGAACACCCATGGCGTTCTGGTGTTGGTCATGCTTTGCTCTAGGGAGAGGTTTAGTCAATGGATCTGCTACATTCAGATCAGTGTGTACTTTGCAAATCTTTATGTCACCATCTTGGACATACTCGTGAATAGCATGGAATCGTAGCTTGATGTGCTTCAGCTTGCTATGTGACCTTGGCTCCTGTGCATTAGCTATGGCACCTGTGTTGTCACAGTAGATGGCCATCGGGTCCAACGCACTGGGAACCACGCCAAGTTCAGTAATGAACTCCTTCATCCATATGGCTTCTTGAGCAGCCTCCAAAGCAGCTATGTATTCCGATTCAGTTGAAGATTTCGCCACAACGCTCTGCTTGGCACTCCTCCAGCTCACTGCAGCACTATTCAAAATAAATACATATCGGTGTGACTTGAGTCATCGGATCGGTGTTCCAACTAGCATCGGTGTAACCATTTACAACAAGCTGTTCATCACCTCCATAAGAAAGAACCATATCCTTAGTCCTATTCGGTACTTTAGGATATTCTTGACCCTGTCCGATGTTCCATTCGGGATCACTTTGATATACGCTAGTCAAACTAATAGCATGTGCTATATCCGGTCTTGTACATGGCATACATGATAGAACCTATGGCGAGGCATAGAATTTTATTCATCATTTCTCTATCTTCTGCCGTAGCCGGACTTTGAGTTTTACTCAAGGTCTTACCTGACAACATGGGCATGAACCCTTTCTTGCTCTCTTCCATTCTAAACTTCTTTAGAACTTTGTCTAAGTATGTACTTTGTGAAAGCGCTATTAGGTGTCTTGATCTATCTCTATAAATCTTGATGCCTAGAATATATGCCGCCAAGATCCTTCATCGAAAAACTATTATTCAAATAGGTTTTGACGCTATTAAGAAGTTCTATATCATTCCCAATCAACAATATGTCATCTACATATAGTATTAGGAATGCTACAGAGCTCCCACTCACTTTCTTGTAAATACAAGCTTCTCCATAAGTTTGTATAAATCCAAAGTTTTTGATTACTTTATCAAAACGTTGATGCCAACTCCGAGATGCTTGCTTCAGTCCATAAATGGAGCGCTGAAGTTTGCATACCTTGTCAGCATCTTTAGGATCGACAAAACCCTTGGGTTGTACCATATACAACTCTTCCTCAATATCACCATTAAGGAACGCCGTTTTGACATCCATCTGCCAAATTTCATAATCAAAATATGCAGCGATTGCTAACATAATGCTCACAGACTTTAAGCTCTTTGGTGAGAAAGTCTCATCGTAGTCAACTCCTTGAATTTGTCGGAACCCTTTCGTGACAAGTCGAGATTTATAGACGGTAACATTACCATCAGCATCTGTTTTTCTTTTGAAAATCCATTTGTTCTCGATAGCCTTACGGCCATCCGGTAAGTCCACCAAAGTCCATACTTGGTTTTCGTACATGGATCCCATTTCGGATTTCATGGCTTCTAGCCATTTGTCGGAATCTGGGCTCACCATAGCTTCTTCATACATCGCAGGGTCATCAGTGTTGTCCACTAACATGATGTTCAAGGCAGAGTCATACCACTCAGGAGTGGTATGGACCCTCGTTGACTGCGAGGTTCAGTAGTAACTTCGTTCGAAGTTTCATGATCATCATCATTAGCTTCCTATCCAGTTGGTGTAGGCGGCATAGAAACATCTTCCGGTGCTGCGCTACTCTCAACTCCGAAAGAAGGTTCAATAACCTCGTCGAGTTCTACTTTCCTTCCAGTCACTTCTTTCGAGAGAAATTCCTTCTCCAGAAAGGATCCATTATTAGCAACGAAAACTTTGCCTTCGGATCTATGATAGAAGGTATACCCAATTGTTTCTTTAGGGTATCCTATGAAGACGCATTTCTCCGCTTTGGGTTCAAGCTTATCAGGGTGTAACTTCTTTACATATGCTTCGCAACCCCAAACTTTAAGGAACGACAACTTAGGTTTCTTTCCAAACCACAATTAAATGCGGTGTCGTTTCAACGGATTTAGATGGTGCCCTATTTAAAGTGAATGCGGCTGTCTCTAATGCATAGCCCCAAAATGATAATGGTAAATCTGTAAGAGACATCATAGACCGAACCATATCTAAGAGAGTTCGATTACGACGTTCGGACACACCATTACGTTGTGGTGTTCCCGGCGGTGTCAACTGAAAGTATTCCACATTTCTTTAAATGCATGCCAAACTCATAACTCAGATATTCACCTCCATTGTCGAGCATGAAACTTAATCTTCTTGTTACGATGATTTTCCACTTCACTTTGAAATTCCTTAAACTTCTCGAAAGTTTCGGATTTATGTTTCATAAAGTAGACATACCCATATCTACTCAAGTCATCCGTGAAAGTGAGAACATAACGATATCCACCACGCGATGCTACACTCATTGGACCGCACACATCTGTATGTATTATTTCCAATAAGTCTGTAGCTCGCTCCATTATACCAGAGAATGGAGTCTTAGTCATTTTTCCCATTAGACATGCTTCGCAACTTTCAAGTGATTCAAAATCAAGTGATTCAAGAAGTCCATCAGAATGGAGTTTCTTCATACGCTTCACTCCAATGTGACCAAGACGACAGTGCCACATGTATGTAGAATTATCATTCAATTTTATTCGTTTAGCATCTATGTTGTGAACATGTGTATCACTACTATCGAGATTCAATAAGAATAAACCATTCATCTCAGGTGCATAACCATAAAAGATATTACTCATATAAATCGAACAACCTTTATTCTCAGAATTAAAAGAGTAACCGTCTCGCAATAAACAAGATCCAGATATAATGTTCATGCTTAACATAGGCACCAAATAACAATTATTTAAATTTAAAACTAATCCTGATGGTAGATGTAGAGGGAGCATGCCGACGGCGATCACATCAACCTTGGAGCCATTTCCAACGCGCATCGTCACCTCGTCTCTCGCCAGTCTTCATTTATTCCGCAGCTCATGTTTCGAGTTACAAATATGAGCAACCGAACCAGTATCAAATACCCAGGCACTACTACGATTACTAGTAAGATACACATCTATAACATGTATATCGAATATACCTTTCTTCTTGATGTTGCCGTTCTTCAGATCCGCTAGGTATTTGGGGCAGTTATGCTTCCAGTGACCAGCACCCTTGCAGTAGAAGCACTCAGTTTCAGGTTTAGGACCAGCCTTGGGCTTCTTAGCAGGTGCGGCAGCTTTCTTGCCGTCCTTCTTGAAGTTTCCCTTGTTCTTAGGCTTGCCCCGTTTCTTGAAATTGGTGGTCTTATTGACCATCAACACTTGGTGCTCCTTCATGATCTCCACTTCAGCAGTTTTCAGCATGGAGGATAGTTTAGGCAACGTCTTGTTCATGCAGTGCATATTGTAGTTCATCACAAAGTTCTTGTAACTTGGTGGCAGTGATTGGAGGACACGGTGAATCCCCAATTCATTAGGATTCGGTATCCCCAACTCTCGGAGTTTGTTTGCGTGCCCAGACATGGTGAGCACGTGCTCGCTAACGGAGCTACCCTCTTCCATCTTGCAGATAAAGAACTTCTCGGAAGCTTCATAGCTTTCCATGGCCGCGCGAGTCTCAAAAATGAGTTTGAGCTCCTTAATGATCTCAAACGGGTCATGGTGCTCAAAACGCTTTTGAAGCTCCGATTCTAAACCATCTGAGGATGGCACTTTGAACTGTGGAGTAGTGATGTTTCAGTGGCATAAACATTCTTTCGTCATCGGTGGCATCTTCTGCGGTGGGTCACCTAAGCGGTGCTTGAGCACATAGGTCAATGACCAACCACGAGGCGATCTTGATCCACGGAACCAGTCCGTGAAATTGCTTCCATTGTTCTTAAGCTTTTCTTTCTCTAGGAACGCATTGAAATTGATGGAAACGTTCGCCATAATCTACAACAAATTTGCAAGAAGTTTAGACTAAGTTTATGAGAAATAGTGTTCAAATTTAATTCTTAAATCAACTAGGTGAACTCCCACTCAAAACAACATCCCTCGAGTTGTTTTAGTGATTACACGAACCAAATCCACTACACCAAGTCCGATCATCACGTGAGATGATGTAGCTTCATCGGCGAACAATCTTCATGTTCATCATACCAATCATATGACTCATGCTCTACCTTTCGGTATTCCGTGTTCCGAGACCATGTCTGTACATGCTAGGATCATCAAGATTAACCTTAGTTTCCGCATGTGCAAATCTGGCTTGCACCTGTTGTATGCACACGTAGAGTCTATCACACCCGATCATCATGAGATGCTTCAAAACGACGAGTCTTAGCAACGGTGCCAACTAAGGACGAACACTTTATTACTTGATATTTAGTGAGAGGGATCATCTTATAATGCTACCGTCGCGATCTAAGCAATACAAGATGCATAAAGGATTAACATCACAGGCAATTCATAATTAGTGTGATATGATATGGCCCTTTCTTCTTATGCGTCGATCTCCATCTCCAAAAGCGGACATGATCTCCATCATCACCAGCATTGCGTCAAGGTCCGTGGCGCCGCTTCATGGTTGTTCATCTTCACTAGCAACTATTACAACTACTTGGAACGAAGCTATTACAAGATGAATCGACACGCAGGTCTTAACAGAATTAAAGACAACCATTATGCTCCTGCCGGTTGCCATATTACAACAAGGATCATTGCATACATCAAATACAATCACAATCACATGTAGGCCATATCACATCACAAAACCCCTGCAAAAACAAGTTAGACGCCTCTAATTTTCTTTGCAAGTTTTATGTGGCTTGGGGCTTTCGACTAAGAACGCATCTTACCTACGAAACTGAACCACAACGTTGATACAAGTGCTATCAAGTGCAAAGTGTAGATTTGATCTATACTATGATGGGAGAGACAAACACCCGCAAAGCCACTTGTGAAAAGCAAGTTGCACGTCAAGCGTGGAGCAAGTCTCATGTATGATGACATGTAATGTTAGCCCGAGCCGCTTCATCCCACCATACCGCAAGATGCAAAGTACACACATAGCAAAAGACGACACGAGCACCAACGCCCACAACCTCATTGTGTTCTACTCGTGCAACAGATCTACGCATAGACAAGGCTCTGATACCACTGATGGGTTCGTAGCATGGAAAACAAAAAAATTCTACCGCAAGAACGAACAAAACCCAGATCTAATCTAGACAAAAGCCAAGATCTAATCTATTAGACATGAGCAACGAGATAGATCGGTACTAACCCCCGTAGAACCGAAAGCGTTACGAGATTAGATCTCGTGGATGATGTAGTCGATCACTTGCCGATCTCAAGATCGTGTGGACGATCCCTCCGGCGCCGCGTTCCGGCAGCGCTTCCATGAAACCGGTCCTGCGTCTTGGTCGGCAGACCTTCCTCTCCCGTTCCGGTGAGCGGAGGTAGTAGATCTTCTCCACGGAATCCTAGCAGCACGACGGCGTGGTGGTGGTGGTGGAGATGAGAATTCTGCAGGGCTTCGCCTATGCCTGTGCAGAAGAAAGGTGGAGGAGAGAGGCGGCTGAGATTGGTTGTTATGAGAGAGAGGCAAGAGGGGGCGCCCCCTCCCTTCTATTTAAAGGAGGGAGGCGCGCTTGGGGAGGGGGGGGTCCTAGTAGGACTCCCCTCCTCCTTGGGCCGGCGGGTTGGGGGGAGGAGTCCTCCTCCCCCATGAATCCGTGTATTGCCCCACTTGGACTCCCTTGATCCCTTTCTTGGTTTTCAAGTAAACTCCAAGAAATCCTCTAGAACCTTCCAGAACATTCCGAAACCTTCTAGAATCTCCATACAAACACTCCGGAACATTTCCCAACTTAGAAAATGATCTCCAGTATATGAATCTTATTCTCTGGACCATTCCGGATCTCCTCGTGATGTCCCGGATCCATTCCGAGACTCCGAACATCATTCGGTCTCCAACGCATATTCCATATCTACTTAAAACAACTTTGAACCTTAAGTGTGTCACCCTACGGTTCGTGAATATGCAGACATGATGAAGACATCTCTCCGATCAATAACCATCAGCGGGATCTGGAGATCCATAATGGCTCCCACATACTCAACAATTACTTCGTGATCGATAGAACCATTTAACATACGAAACCAATTCCCTTTGTCACGCGATATTCTACTTATCTGAGGTTTGATTGTCAGTATCTTCATACCTAGTTCTTCCTTGTTACTGATAAGTACTCTTTACTCGTTCCATGTTATGTCATTCCTTGTGACCCAGTCACATGCTTGCAAGCTATCTAGATGACATTCCACCGAGAGGGCCCAGAGTATATCTATCCATCATATGGATGGACAAATCCCAATCTTGGTCTATGCGCTTCAACACATACTTTCATAATACCCAATGACACCTTTATAACCGCCCAGTTACGAAGCGGCGTTTGATGTCATCAAAGTACCCATCCGGTGATGGTGATTGACATAACCTCATGGTCGAAGGATTGGGTTACTATGTATTTCAAAGCTTATAGCAATACGAACTTAATGACTTGATCTTATGCTACGCTTACTATGGGTGTGTGTCCATCACATCATTCTCCTAATGATATAACCTTGTTATTAATCACATCCAATGTCCATGATCAGGAAACCATGATCATCAATCAATCAACAAGCTAGTTCAACAAGAGGCTTACTAGGGACTCTTTTATGTCTACAAAACACACATGTATTAGAGTTTCCTTATAATACAATTATAGCATGGGATGTAAACATTCATCATAAACACAAAGATATAATAATAACCACTTTTATTATTGCCTCTTGGGCATATCTCCAACACAAATGTCCTTCATCGATAGAGAAAATACCATTAGGCAAAGGAGCGGATAGAGACGCCCAACTCCAGCAATATGAAAGTAATAAACACCACCTCTCCTAGTGAGCATTCCACAAGCCTTTCAAGTAGAGAAACCAACACGTCGCTCACCTAGCACTAGTTGTAACTCACCTAGGTTGATGCCTAGGGCAATGGCAAGCATAGTGATGACGTCTCCACGTGTGACTGGTCCTTGGCTTTGGGAGGATTGGTGCTCTAGGTAGCGCATAAGAATTGCGCCCAAGTTGAGTGAAAAGTTGGTGTTGTTGAAAGCAGCCTTTGCAAGGACTAAGATGTCATCCTCATTGAGTCTCGTGAACTCGTTTTGTTCCTGCAAAGTGTTAGCAGTAACATAGAACAAATAGAAAATTGCAGGATGTTGAATATTCTTCCGCTTGCTTACTCTAGAAGTAAAACTCATTCCATTATAGTATTGTTACGGGGCAGGGTCTAAGCGAGTAAAGGATGCGCGTAAGTCATTATAATTATTGTTTGGAAAATTAAAACATGTGCACCATTCATCTAGTGATAAATCATAATTGTTGTTCATAAGTCGGAAAGAAATCATGTCCTCTCCATTCCATGCTTTAACGGTGCTTTGCAAAGAACTTAGAAATTCAAGAGTTAACCGGCGATAAGTAGGTACATCATTGAATACAAAGTTTTGCAAGCCAACCCTATTGCAAAGTAAATTGAAGTCATTAGAAATACCGAGTTGATTCAATATAATGGGGCAAGCCCACTTGGCTGCCTTCACTTCTCGGTTCTTGATCTTGTTGAAGCAATCACGTTGGGGCTCATCCTTGAACTGTATCCCCTTGCGTTCTTGAGCGGAAGCCCGAGAAGCGCTAGCAGCGGCACGAGCATGAGTTTGGCTCCTTGTGTTCATCATCTAAAATAACAAGGATAGATAGAAATAATTTTTTTTGATCCAACAATAATAAGCATAACATATTCCTAATCATAGAACACTAAAGAATCCCCTCAAAATAATAATCTAGGCAAGAGAATCATGGCAATAGTTCATAGTAGGTATCACCCTAGATTGATAATGTAGGGGTTCCGTGCATGGAAACAATAAATTTTTACCCTACACCCCTGAACCCCTGATGCTGCCAGGACCTATCTATTAGTAATACAGTAACAGGAGGGGCTTTTCGCGAACTTACCCTTGAAGACCGAAAAGCGTTGTCAACACTCAGGAGAGAATGGTTGATGTAGACGAGCCAAAGCCGACCTCAAGGTTGTGATGAAGTCCTTGTGCTCCAACGGCTCCAACGACTTGAGTGCCTCAAGTGCGACACCTCACGGGGAGTTACACACGTCCGGTGCCTGACGATGACTCCTGCTTCCTCGATCCAGCAACAGTTGTGGAAGTAGAGCTCTTGGATCCAAATCCCGCGGTGCGACAGCGCTCCACGGTGAAGATGTCTTTCGTTCGTGCAGTCCGAACTTGGGACCATGGTCACGAGAGAGAGAGAGAGAGAGAGAAAATATCAATTGGAGGTCTCCCCAAAAGTGAGGAAACCTTTATTGAATATTGTGTGTATTTATTTGGCCAAATATCCCCACTATATATAGGGGGAGGGGAGGTACTACCTCCCTCAAAGTCCCAGGGTGGGACAAAAGGAGAGGAGGGGAGGTGGGGGAGGCGCCACCGGCCACCCCTCCATGGGCCCCACGCGGGGGGCTGGCCCAATAGGGCCGCCGGCCACCCCCTTGGCCCCTCCTAGGGGTTCGCCCCCCTCTTGGGCCCTTTCCCCTCCGAGAATTGGCCCATTAAGCCCTTTGACCATTTAAATTGATTTTCTCTTTATTAAATAATTATGAATAAATGATTAAATCAATATTTAACATTCATTCACATATTCAACCTCCGTGGCTATGGAACACCTTCCACCTCCACTCCGAACATCCTCTCGACTTACCAAAACCCTTCCGGTTTTCTCTCTACTATTCTTCGGTGATTCTTCTGATCCTATAAACACTCTCTAAGCATC
The DNA here is from genome assembly GCA_023614405.1 of Avena insularis. NCBI lineage: Eukaryota > Viridiplantae > Streptophyta > Magnoliopsida > Poales > Poaceae > Avena > Avena insularis. The sequence continues at coordinate 253,461,570 of CM042690.1, read as the reverse complement.
ATCAATCCCTTTAGCATGATACCCCACGGTTCGGGAACACTCTAGACATGGTCGGGACACTCCCGCACTAATGATCGACAGAGGGATCTGGATGGCCATGTGACCCCTGTGCGTTCCACAAAGATCTTTCATCGTTTGAACCGGGATAGTCGTGTCTTATTCCCTTTGTCTCTTGATACTTGCATTTCCCGAGATCTGATCAATGACATCACCATGTCGTGTTCAATATCATTACCGAACAATGCTACTTGACTCATTCTGACAAGTGATATCCTTGTGATCAAATCACACGCTATGCAGCTTTTGGATATAACTTCTAAGGTTGATGGTATCAAAGCACTCTCGAGAGATAGTGATTGATATAGCCTCATGGTCTAAGGAATAGTCTACGAGGATCCATTTCTAATCATCGTAACTTGAACTTCGTGACATGATAGGGTCATGATGTTGAGGTTGGGTATTGGTTCATCATCTCATTCTCAGAATGAGTTGACTCCATTTCCAACTGGCATAAATGCCACATGATCAGGAAACATGATCATCTGTTGAACAATGAACCAGTGACTAGAGTTTCACTGGGAACCCCTGGTTGTTTATATATCACACGTGTATTGATGTTTCCATTCAATACATTTATAGACTGATATAAAACTTAATCATAAACTATATGAAATATGATAATAGTCCTTATAACTATTTGTCTCTAGGGCATATTTCCAATAGTCTCCCACTTGCACTAGAGTACAAATACACTAGCTGCATTTGTTCTTAACCATTGGCACCATATCCGGTACCCTGAACATGCTTTCTCATGGAAGTGGTTGAGTCTTGGGCCTGTACTTTATAGTCCCAAATCCTTTGCAACTTACTAATGTCACCTTGATTGACATTAGTACTTTATCATCATATGATAACATCTGTGTGTATGCATCGTTGCTATGGCAGCAGAACGAGGCCTGATTCTAGGAGCCTACAGTGACTTTAGATCAACCTCGAGGGCTTTATCATGGGCAATGTGCCCTGGGACACATCATTCTACGTTAAAAGCGAACTAGCCCCATCATAACATTATACAACACTTTAGAAGGTACCCTTATCTATTATTATAAATGTATTCATCAAAACGCTAGTGCACCCTGTGCAACTTTCAATGTTTTGTTCACCTCGCTTCCTACTTGACTCTAATCGGTATTTACAAGAGTTTCCAACAAATTCCCTTATAACATAACCCTTTATTCTTTAAGATATGTCATCCTTTATGGATGGAAAACATGTCTGTAGTTCTCTATTAGACACTGCTGACAAACTTAGCTCAACATTATGTGATTCAAACTTAATCACTTTTAAACATTTCTTATTAGATCATATATTATGTTAAGTTATCATCATGGTTTTCTAAGATAGAACCTATGTCTCAACATAGTGGATGATGATCATGCTTTTCTTTCTTTCAACCATCGATGTTAAACTTAATACTATTCCTAACTTGAGTTATTAAGGACTAGTTCCTTAATTAACTTCTATTCTGAAACCCTTTTCAGAATCCCTTAAGGAATACTACATAATATCATAATACACTTATTATCAACTTCTACACCTTATAAATCATTATTTATTTGTACTTGCACTTTTATTCTTAACACACTTAAGAATCACTCCTATAAGCTCCCACTCAAAATATGTTTCTACCATATTTGGGTATGAGTCAGTACTCTTACTCAAACTATGTTCCTACATATTTGAATTTGAGACTTATATTGCTCTCACTCAAAAATATGTCATTCACATATTGTTTTAGGAAGACTTTTATAGATCCCACTCAATTTCATGCAAATTGCATATCCACTCACTATTTTGAACAATTTCAAAACCCTTTGATCAAATATCAAACTTGGATATTTTACTATGAGATACTAGTACTTTTACTAGTTTTAAATCCACTAGACATTTAGCACACTTGAATCAAATTCATTTGAATTCGTCCAATACTTGACAAATTGTGCTTTTGTCATTCACCCCTTTTCCACTATGGCTTTGCAGTCATTTGGGAAAATTCGAAGTAACCCCTTTTACTTGTGAGATTCAGCAACGAATTGCTTTCTAATCTCAAGTGAATTTTGTTATTAGGATTTCTCATAATTCTAGTTTACCATTATTTCCTTAGTAGTTCGTAGGTATGTCATATTCCAATAATCATGAAAAATGATTCATAAATGTCTCCATACAAGATATGGTTTACATTTTGAATCCTACTTCATGTAGTGAAAACACCAGTGGGGAAAACACAATGATCATTATCATTGATTCTTTCCTTTGTGAAAAGAATCATTCAGGAACATTTTCCGTTGCGATTCTCAACACTCTGATGCAGGGATTTGAATTCGCATCGTGTTTTTCACTATCTTCCATTCGCTTCATAATCGAGAAATATCACTAAAAGTGAGCTTTCTCAGAAATGCACCAAAATTCAAGCAATACTAGTTTTGCTTCTCTTTTGGTTTCAGCTACGGATTTCGTATTCAAAGTTTCCAATGTATACTATACAAGGACTTATTCGCTATTGTTTTGGTTATATAGAATAACCCCAAAACTTTCATGAATTCAAATGGTTCACTATATATTCTAATTGAGTGGTAACTATTTCTAACTAATGGTCTCTACATCTACACTACAATGATTTATTTGGTGCCATCTACTCACCCCATTTTGATATCTAATATCATATTGTGATGCTTTGCATTTTGACATTTCAAAACACTTTGTATTCCACAATTTCTTTATGCCATTCTTATAAAGTCGAATTTCATTACTATTGATCAAATCAGAGTAATTAGATTCTCTTTTATATTTATACCCTTTGTTGATGAAACACTTTGATCAAATCAAATAGTTTCATACTTATGTTTCCTTTGGTAAACTTATTTACACATTTAAACAATCATATAATGACAATTACCATTTTGTTAAAACACAATACATCGAATATGTATTTACTTTTAACAATTCATAAAACACTTTGTATTCAAGCAATACACGGTGTTCAAGTTATTTTGCCGAACTTAAGCATGATTTATATGTGATAAGAAATCTAATGTCTTTCACATATTATCACATAACTTTGAATTCAAACAATGGTTTCATTCAATATGAATATATCATTAAGTTGGGTATTTTTCAAAGGCATTTCAATATTTTACAAATGTTAATGCATTATCAATTAGTTTCAAACAACAAGGATAATTCACATATAATCAAACAAGATATGAACACAAATGGAAATCTTTCATAAAAGTAGAACAACTGTTTGTTAAAAACTCATATGAATAACCGTCTCACAAAGTGTGAGACACACTAAAGAAGTTCATAATATTTTGATTACGATAATCATCCTAAAACATAAACTAAGTGATAAATGTCGAGGGAGAGTGTCGTCGGCCATCATCATCATGCTCGCCATCAACACGCAACGTCACCTCCTCTCCAGCAAGCACCTCTCATGCAGAAGGACCTGTTTTCAGTAAAACAGAACAAGTATCAAATATACTTAACACTGTAAATGTGTTTGCAAGATTATAACATTTATAAAATTGTATATCAAATATATACCTTTGTCATCGATGACCTCTCCGGTGATTGGTTCAACCTTTACGTTCCTGAAACGTAATATGAACTCTTGGAAATCCAATGTTTCCGTATCACCACTCATGATGCTACTCCGTACATGTCCTTCATAGCTGGGAGGCAACGATCGAAGCAGCACGCCTATCGCAGACGGATCATCCATCCAGTAGTCCACAAAGTGAACCAGTCTCATGTGTGCATCCAGCATGCGCTCCAAGTGACCCTTCAGACATGTGTGCTCCTCCATCTGTATGGAAAGGAACTCTCCAAGCAGCTCGTGCTTCCACATGCACACATGGCTTATGAACTCTGCTCCTAGCTGATCCACCATCGAATATGGATCAAGATCACCCATGAGTGGATGGAGTTCATCCACCATCCCGTAGCGCATTATTATGTGAATGTAGGTGGACATCTCTTGACGATAGTAGCGGTCTGCCAGCTCTTGCGGGGTATCATAGTGGTCTGGCTCAGTCAAATCCATCGTGTGGCGTATGTATTCTACCACATGATTCCTAGTAAGGAGATTATTCAGCGCACAAGCCAACTAGGGAAGTTGGATCCATCAAGTCTAAGTTTCTCACCCATTACCCATTCCTCAATGACAAAGTAAGCTTCACGGTGAGCCATCTCTACATTTATAATTGCAAAAGGAATTTAGACTAAGTTTATAATTAAATGAGTTAATAATAACTCCACTCAGAAACACCAATCCCCAGAAGGGTTCCTAGTGATAACACGACCCCTATCAGCCACATCTCCCCCGATCATCACGGCCATCAATGTGGGTTCAAGGGTAGACGCTAAATGTCGGTCACATCATTCATGCGACTCGTGCTCGATCTTTCGACCATCCGTGTTCCGAGGCCATGTCTGTACATGCTAGGCTGGCCAACTCAACCTTAGTGTATTCGTTGTGCAACATGGCTTACACCCACTGTATGCGAACGTAGATATGTCTGACACCCGATCATCATGGCCTGCCTCATACCGAAGAACTTTCTTGGTGGTGCACACTAAGGGGGAACACAATCGTTGGTAATTTTAACAGGGATCATATTATTAGGCTACCGTCGAGTATCTAATACTAGCACACAATAAGATATACAAACAATAACATTGAATGTAAATGCTATGTGATATGGTCCTTCACGTCGTGATCTCCATCCGTCGTCACCGGATTTCGGCGCCAGGGTTCCAGCGTTGTAGACACCAGGGTACCGGTGTCTTTCCGGCATGGTAGCCCATCACCTCCATGACTATCTACTACTATGTAACATAAGGTAATCACTTTACCTTAGCCACAACCATATCACAAAGCAACGCCCCCTGCAAAACAAAGTTAGACGCCTCTACTTTATCTTTGCATGTTTTACGTGGCTGAATGAGCTTTCGCACAAGAAACGTTCTTACCTACAAACTTTCAGCACAACGCTGATCAAGTAGTTGTCTCTACTACACCCCTTTTGGGGCCCTCCTTTGCAAATGGCATACCAACTAATGCGAGAGAGATAGACACCCCCTAAGCCACTTTATACGGTACAAGCCGTATGTCAAGCGTGGACCAGTCTCGTGAATGAACACGTAAAGTCAGTTGGGGCCGCTTCATCAAGCATTGCTATGGTATACACAAGTACACGTGGGAGGGTAACAACTAAAAGATCAACGCCCACACGCTACATCTCATGTGTTCTACCCGTACTAGCATTACTACGCATAGATCTAGCTTTGATACCACTGTAGGGGTTCCGCGCATGAAAACAATAAATTTTTACCCTACGCCCCTGAACCCCTGATGCTGCCAGGACCTATCTATTAGTAATATAGTAACGGGAGGGGCTTTTCACGAACTTACCCTTGAAGACCAAAAAGTGTTGTCAACGCTCAGGAGAGCGTGGTTGATGTAGACGAGCCGAAGCCGACCTCAAGGTCGTGATGAAGTCCTTGCGCTCCAACGGCTCCAACGACTTGAGTGCCTCAAGTGCGACACCTCGCGGGGAGTTACACACGTCCGGTGCCTGATGATGACTTCCACTTCCCCGATCCAGCAGCAGTTGCGGAAGTAGAGCTCCTGGATTCGAATCCAGCTATAACGGCGCTCATGGTGAAGATGTCTCTGCGTTAATGCGTCGAACTTGGGACCACGAGAGAGAGAGAGAGAGAGAGAGAGAGAATATCAATTGGAGGTCTCCCCAAAAGTGAGGAAACCTTTATTGAATATTGTGTGTATTTATCTGGCCAAATACCCCCACTATATATAGGGGGAGGAGAGGTACTACCTCCCTCAAAGTCCCAGGGTGGGACTAAAGGAGAGGAGGGGGAGGGGGGGAGGCGCCACCGACCACCCCTCCATGGGCCCCACGCGGGGGGCTGGCCGAATAGGACCACCGGCCACCCCCTTGGCCCCTCCTAGGGGTTCGGCCCCCTCTTGGGCCCTTTCCCCTCCGGGAATTGGCCCATTAAGCCCTTTGACCATTTAAATTGATTTTCTCTTTATTAAATAATTATGAATAAATGATTAAATCAATATTTAACATTCATTCACATATTATTCAACCTCCGTGGCTATGGAACACCTTCCACCTCCACTCCGGACATCCTCCGGACTTACCGAAACCCTTCCGGTTTTCTCTCTACTATTCTTCGGCAATTCTTCCGATCCTATAAACACTCTCTAAGCATCATCAAGCCCTTAAGCGTGATACCCCAAGGTTCAGGAACACTCCAGACTTGGTCGGGACACTCCCGCACCAATGATCGATAGAGGGACCTGGATGGCCATGTGACCCTTGTGCGTTCCACGAAGATCTTTCGTCGTTTGAACCAGGACAGTCGTGTCTTATTCCCTTTGTCTCTCGATACTTGCATTGCCCGAGATCTGATCAATGACATCACCATGTCATGTTCAATATCGTTACCGAACAATGCTACTTGACTCGTTCTGACAAGTGATATCCCTGTGATCAAATCACACGCTGCGCAACTATTGGATATAACTTCTCCGAGTGGGCCGTTGAATATCTTTCCGTCACGTGGACGGACAAATCCTGCTCTTGACATATATTGCCTCTACGGTTTCCTCTGAGTACCTGAACACACCTTTATAACCAATGTATTACCAAGTGGCGCTTGATGCTATCAAAGCACTCTCGGGAGACAGTGATTGATATAGCCTCACGGTCTAAGGAATAGTCTATGAGGATCCATTTCTAATCATCATAACTTGAACTTCGTGACATGATCGGGTCATGATGTTTAAGTTGGGTATTGGTTCATCATCTCATTCTTAGAATGAGTTGACTCCATTTCCAACTGGCATAAATGCCACATGATCAGGAAACATGATCATCTGTTGACCAATGAACCAGTGACTAGAGTTTCACTGGGAACCCCTGGTTGTTTATATATCACACGTGTATTGATATTTCCGCTCAATACAGTTATAGCATGATATAAAAGTTAATCATAAACTATATGAAATATGATAATAGTCCTTATAACTATTTGTCTCTAGGGCATATTTCCAATAGATAATGACAACAGATCGAAGATGAATTTGCAAAAAGTAATTGGAGGATCAGAGGAGAAAAATACCGTGGATCACTTGTGTGCGAGGAAGTCGAACAAAATTGAGTAGAGATGAAGATCTCTTGAGGTTTTGAGAGAGTTTGGAGGTAGAAGAGATAAAAAAGGATTGAAGTTTTGGGGTTGGAGGTACCTCCCGTGATGATTTTGTGGTCGGACGCAACTATACGGCCAAACTATACGGTCGGAACAATTTGTTCCCATCGTATAGTTGGTCTGCTGTAGAAAATTTAGGGTTTCCACCTGGCAGCGCAGTTATACGGCCATAACTATACGGCCAGGATTTTTCATCCCCGCCATATAGTTGGTCATCAAACTTTCTGTACCTGGAAAAGAAATTTTACGAAGGCATCGATATCTATCTGGACAGAACTATATGGCCGGAATTTTTGTTCCCGCCGAATAGTTAGTCGTTAAACCTTCAGTACTTAAGAAAGACAAATTGTCGATGGCAAAGATATCTATACGACAGGAACAATATGGCCAGAATTTTTATTCCCGCCATATAGTTAGTCGTTAAACCTTCTATAGCCATCAAAAAAATTCTGTTTCTTCGAGAATTATTTCTTATCCTGAAACTTAGCAAAACACCTTGTTTTTGATAGAAAAATGATAGTAAAAATTGTAGACCAACATCAACATGTATAAAGCAGGATTTTTAGTACTACCGAGCTTCTTCTCCTCAACTGGAGCTTTCTAGCACTCTTTATTGAACATAAAACTTAAACTAAAACTTAAAAACTTTTACTCAAACCTTTATTTCACATGGGTTGCCTCCCATGAAGCACTCTTTTATGGTCAATAGCTTGACCTTGATGTTGCTCACTTAGGCCAGATGAGTGGAACACCCACTCCAAAATAGTTGGCCTTCAAAGTGATGGCCTCGTTTTCATCATGCTTGGCTTTCTTCTTCCTGGGAAAATGAATAACAAAAGGATCCCGCGAATGCAATTGAAGTTTCACGTTCCCTTCATGTAGATTAATCAAAGCCTTAATAGTTCTTAAGAATGGACGACCAAATATAATAGAAGCAGTAGCATGTTCAGGCATGTCAACAATAACAAAATCAATAAGAGTAGGACAGCCTTTAATGTATACTAAAGTATTTTATTTAATCCATACAGCTTGTTTGTAAGTAGAATATGCTAGATGTAATTTTAACTCGGTGATTTCAGAGGAGCCAAGATTTAACTTATTAAAAAGACTTTTTGGAATTGTTGAAACGCTTGCACCTAGATTACAAAGTGCAGCTATCTCATTGGTCCCGATTTTAATCTTAATAGTAGGCTCAAATATATCATCAAGCTTCATAGGTAATTTTTCAGCAATTTTCTTATATTCTTCCTCAATCTCACGTACCTTTATTACTACCTGATTAATGAAGTGTTGATACATAGCTTCCTCATTTCCTTCACTTACCGGAATCTTGATATTGATTCTTTTTACAAGATCTTCAATGGCGTAATTTGGTGAAGCAGCATTACTACAATCAAGTTCTTTAGGCTCCTCCCTTTGGATTCTCATCATCTTGAGGTCTTCAACAGGACTGGGCTCAGCTTTACCTGCAAATTTAGCTAGAATGAGAGTTTTACTCTCGGTTATCTTACCTAGCTATGCCTCAACAATCCTTGTTCTTTCTTGGAGGGCCTGCAAATCATTCCTCAAACTTACAGCTTGATTAGATAATTTGTCAAGCATAGCATCATGGTTCTCCGTTATTTTAACAAGGATATTGTTTTTCTCATTTTGTGAGTCTATAAAGGACTTAAGTGTTTCATGGAGACTACCATTACTTGATCCCATACTATTATTAGAGTTACTTGCAGGATTAGAATAGTGTTTCTGAAAATTAGGATTGTAATTATTCTTCCAAGAAGGGTTATAATCATTACGAGCTATGAAGTCTATTTCTTCAATATTTGTTTTTGGGATAGCTCTTACCTGGTTTCCCTTACCTTTTATGGTAATATGAGATCATCCAGCTTAGCATTGAGTTCTTCATTTTCTTGTGGTGAGACAGAGTTCACCTTCTTCGTGTTTGATATATCCACATGCCACTGGGCATGGTTGTCTTGCATATTGTCTAGCAGCTGCTTTGCTTTGGTAATATGTTTCCCCATAATGTTCCTCCAGCTGCAGTATCAAGCATAGACTTAGACACAAGGTTAAGAGCATTATAAAATAAATGGAGAATTAACCAATCTTCCATCCCATGACTGGGACAGTTTCTCATGCATTCTTTCATCCCCTCCCATGCAAGCGCTAGTGGCTCACGCTCTTCCTGTCTAAAACCAGTAATATTAGATCTTAGTTGCATAGTCTTTGCAGGTGGGAAAAATTTAGTCATAAATAAATAAGTACACTCCACCCATGATGTAATAGTATTTCTAGGCAAAGATAGCAACCATTCTTTTGCTCTTCCCCTAAGATAGAAAGGAAATAAGCGCAATTTGACCGCATCAGGGTCAATATCTTTTATGCAGATCATATCACATATTTCAGTGAAAGTATTCAAGTGCATACCTGCGTCCTCAATAGCAGAGCCGCCAAATTGATTCTGTTGAACCAAACTTAAATAATGGGGCTTAATTTCATAGTCATCAGCATCAATTGCTAGCTGAGTAATAGGACTACACAAATAATCATTGTTGGGAGTTGCAAACTCCCCAAGCTTCTTTTCAGCCATATTTCCTATGTTTTTGGGTTTTCTTAAACAAAGACTTATGATAATAAAAACAAGAAATTAAAGACTAACTATTTTTTTTTGGTTTTTCAAATAAAGACTGAAAGCAAACTAACAGAATTAAAAACAATAATTAAAACTAGCAAGGTTCCTACTAACCTCACCAGGGTAGCTATTGCTTCCCCGGCAGCGGCACCAGAAAACGGGTTGATACCTTCAATCCGGATTACGGATGTAGTATATATATTTTTCCCTAGTAGACCTATGTTTATCGAATCCTCGGGAAGCAGAAAGCATAGGGAAGTTACTTTAACGGATCTTCAGGAGTTTTAGAATTCTTTTTGTATTTTACTGGACCAAGAGTTTGTTGCCTTTTGTTGTTGTCAGTGATGGAGAGAGAGGGCCTAGGGTGTTCGGTTTCACCTGTAGTTGTGCAAAACATCTGATGGGAATAAAAGATAATAATAAAGTATGCATGTAATTGTTAGAGAAAGATAAATTATATGTGGGCAGTGCATCCATAATTGTTATTGCCTCTGCAACCGCTTATAGCAATAACCTACTAGTCTCATCCATAGAAGAAAGAGAACTAATGATATGCATAGTGACATCACTATTAATCCCAAGTAAATCCCTCACATATAGCCGTACTACCCCTTCTGTCACTGGGGTTCCCAACCTACAGATTAGTCATTACTCATATTCCCTATACCGGGCTCAATCCTCGGGTCTTGGGTACCTGACAAGTCCTTAGATTGAGGCAATAGAGGATACAATAATCATCATGTCATACAAACTAATACATGATCTCATCTATGATAAATAACATGCACAAAAGCTACATGGCTAGGCCTAAGCCCTTAGCCAAAAGAGAATTATTCACATATAGACATGAAATCAACGATCATAAACATTGCAATGGAAATCATGAGATTGATAGCAAATAGTCTTACGATGTCGCCGATCAAAGATGAGATCTACTATTACAAGTGGTGGAAATATGGCTATAGTGATGGACAAGGGTTTAGAGATTAGATCTAAGTCTATTCCTCTAGTGTCTCTTCGGTGTTGTGGATGGAGTTCTAGGGGCGGCTGTTGATCTGAAAAGAGCTCTTGTTTCTCGTCCCCCGAGGCCTCTTTATATAGGGGTCCCTTCACGAAAGTTGTTCTGTTTGACCTAGCGGTGTCGATGGAAATTATACGACCGGAACTATACGGCTAGAATTTTATTCCCGTCGTATAGTTGGTCATTAAAGCGTCTGTCTCCACTTCATGAATCCTGGTTTCTTTGGGTTGTTGGAAATCTCGTATCTTTGACTTTAGTGTTGTGATTCCCATCATCAAACGTCATTATCTGCGTAGGAAAAAATAGAAAGAAAGGATTGCATACCCCTTTGGTCATTAGGCATTAGTGGCAGGGTTTAGAGAGATATTTCATCAAAAATATGAATAATTTTCAGTTTATATGTGGACGGAGATGGCTATATTTCACAACCATCAATAGCGCACTCATCACCTTCCTGCGGGAAAATGCTGAAATGTTCGCATGGACACCGTCAGATATGTCTGGCGCATCCAATGATTTGATTTATCACCACTTGGCAATGTGTCCCGCTACGCTTCCCGTGAAGCAAAAGGTGTGTTGCATGGCACCAGAGAAGTAGAGTTTTACCATCAAGGAGATAGAGAAGCTCAAGAAGGCACATCTTATCCGTGAGGTCGAGTACACCGAATGGGTTGCTAACCCCGTGGTGGTATACAAAGCCACTCCCGGAGGACGTCTCTGCATTGACTTCACTAATCTCAACAAGGCGTGCCCTAAGGACCCCGTACCCACTACCATGAATCGACCAGATCGTGGACTCCACAGCGGGTTGCGATCTCCTTTGCTTCTTGGATACCTTCTCAGGTTATCACCAAATCAAGATGGCAAAGGAGGATGACGAGAATACAGCGTTCATCACACCTTGTGGTGTGTTCTACTACATGTGCATGCATTTTGAATTGAAGAATGCAGGCGCTACCTTCCAGAGGCTCGTGTGCATCTCTCTAGGAGATCATATGGTAAAGAATGTGGAGGCCTACATCGATGACATCATTGTCAAGACCCAGGAAGAGTGCACGCTCGTCTTGAACCTCGAGGAGACCTTTGCCAACCTCCGCAAGGTCAACATCAACCTCAACCCCCACAAAGTGCATCTTTGGGGTGCCTTTAGGCAAGTCCTCGAGTTCCTCATTTTGAATTGCGTTATGAAAGCAAACCTCGACAAGATCAGGGTTGAAAGGACAAAACATGTCACCTAGAGGGGTGAATAGGCTTTTAAAATAATTACGATTTAGGCTCTAACAAATGTGGAACAAAACTAACATTTAATTTATCAAAGCACAAAACCTAAATTCAGTAGGTTAAACTAAGTGGACCAACTACCTATGCTAAGCAAGACAAGCAACAAGGTGATAGAAAGATAGAATACTTCAAGCATGATGGCTATCACAATGTAAAGTGCATAAGTAAAGGTCTCGGGTATAGGAATAACCGATGGACGCTGAGACAAAGATATTTATCCCGAAGTTCACTTCCAAAGAAGCTACATTTCCGTTGGAGAGGTGTGGTGGTGCAATGATCTCCGAATGCCACAAATGGCTCACCTTGAGGTGTGGTGGCTTGATGCTTACCCAACACCACACAACGCCTCACCCCAAGATGCAAAGACAAGCAACTCACCTACACCACAATAGGATCACCTTATTCTCTCGTGAGCTCACCACAAAGGCCTACTCAGGATCCACTATGAGCCACTTGAGGGCGGTCACCAAACCCGTACAAGATTGGGGCAATCTCCACGGCTCAATTGGAGGCTCCCAAGAATCACCAGAAAGGCCTCTAGCTTGAGGAATCTCCACAAATCAATTGGAGGCCCCAAGGGAACCACACCACAACCACACAACCGTCTAGGGTTCCAACAACCCAAGAGTAACAAGCCCATAAGCTTGAACTCGCAAAACTCTATAGAGAACTCAAACCTATGGACCAAATGCAAAGGAAAGTCCTTCACTCCCAAATTCCACCAAAGCTACAAAAGATATTGGGGGAATAAGATAGGAAGAACACAAGAGGAGAACAACAAAACTCTCTAAGATCTAGATCCCAGGGATCCTTCACAAAGAAGGGATTTGAGTTGGTAGGATTGTAGATCTAGATCTCCTCTTCCAAATCTCTCAAAAAGATGCAAGAATCATAGGAGGGAGAAAGGGAGAGGGCAAGCTTTTGAAGGTAAACAATGGAGGAGAGAGAGTGGAAGAGCTAGCAAAAAGGGCCTCAAAAGTTAGGGAAACATTAGGGAAGAAGTGCCCCTTAAATAGGACAAGAGAAATCTGCTCGTTTGGGTCAGTTTTGCACTTTATCAGAACTTTTGGTGAACCACCGGAATTTCCGGTGAAGAGGAAACATGAGTTACTGCAAGGAAACTAGCCTTTACCAGAATTAGGTCAGAAGTTAGGCCAGAACTTCCGCTCAAGAAAAAACATTGGACACCATTGCATGAAAACTTCAATAACTTTTGAGTCTTGACTCTGTATTTGATGATCATGTGCTAGTTTTGAAGAGAACAACAAGATCTACAAGATTATGCAAAGAAAGATCACAGTACAACATGGAAGGATAAAACCAAATGGATAAAGGTATGACCTCTCTAGAAGCGATGAACCGGTAAAACCTCCAAAACACAAAACACAAGAAGTTGAGCTTGGAAACTCCAACTGGGATGAAACCAATTTTGTTTGAAAGATAAAACTAAGTAGAATCCAATAAAAAGGTGTAAATATTTAGTGTCAAAAAGGGATAAAATACCAAGGATAAATATGTGAGATACCTCTCAAGGTGTGGAGCCAGAAAACCTGCAGGATAAAAAATGCAATAAGATATTCAAAGGAAATCCTTTTTTGATGAACTAGAGCTTGTTATGAATATAACCACAAGCTATATATCCTCACATGGATAAGAACCAAATAACAACCAAGAAATATGATGCAATAATGCAAAGGTTTGAGCTCTCTCTGAAATATGCAATCAAGTTACTCACTCGAGAGCCCCTTTTGATAGTACGACTATCTATCCTAAATCTAGTCTCCCAACTAAAAACATGAGACTGACAAAAGAGAAAACCTATCGAAATCATACCTTTGACTGAGCATTCCACTTGAGCTTGATGTAGACCATATTTTGCTCCCCAAGATGGAACACATTTCTTGATTTCTCCTCCTCGCTCTTGCTTGATGAATACTTGTGAATTGCTCCTCATACACCATAGGGAGACCTCTTCCTTGAACTTGTCTTCATCAATCCATGATCAACGAGGATGGCAATCTTCAAGCATGTGATATTCTAGAGATGGCACATGTTGAGCTTGCACTTCATTTCTTCTAACTCCATTAGGATGATGTCTTGAAGATACACATGAGGAACTCCATCTTCTTCTCCAAGACACTCTTGATATTCCTTGAAGCCAACACATGGCCCAAGCGATGACAATGGACAATTCCTACAAGTAAAACTCGATTCAAACATTAGTCCATGCAGATTGTAATTAATTACCAAAACTACACATGGGGCATGCATGTCCTTTCAATGTACCCAATGTACCCCATTTTGGTAATTGATGACAATCCCTTTGAGAGAGTCTACATATGGAATTTAACGAACTAAGTGGTTGATACAACATCAAATAGTACACAAGTATGTGATGTTGGTACAACCACAATATATAGAGAAAACTCCCCCCATAATCTATGCACGTGTGATGAACTTGAATTTCATTGCATAGATTGTAACGCCCCCGAATCAGGTCTATGCAGATCTCAGCATTTTCCGCCAAAACCCGCATAGAAGCTATTCAAAGACGCCCACCAGACACTTTCATGTGGGTGGGTTTTATCACAAGTAGTTACATCATAATAGTTTACAATAGAGTCCACAAGATCTTATATATGCAACAATGACTCGGCTATTCAAGACTACAAATGATATAGTTCAAAGGTACAACTCAAGAAGAAAGCAAAATAGTGTCCGAGTATGGACAAGATCCAAATTGGACTAAGAGTCCTGAAGGATAACCAAGCGGTGTCCATAACCCTACCTAGGCCAAGCCGGAATGGTAACCTTGCTAATTTCGTCGATCACATACCTATCAAAGCCAAAGGGGTGCCGACAAAGGAAAAAGGAAAATAGAAAAAGAGAGCGGTCAGTACTGAGGCCAGTACATGGCGAGTCTAGAATTCGGCGGTCCTCGCCTACATAGGTATGGTGGGCTTAGGGGTCAGTACTGAATGAATGTTCAGGGCTTAGATATCTACCCTGGAAGCCACATCAAAGGCCGTGATAATTGGGGATGATGTGGTGTAAAGGGATCATGTAGTCACTGAACGAATGTTGAGGGATGTTCATTTGAATGGGAGTTATGGTATTTTAGTTCAACTAAAAAGAACACATATTATGAAAATTAAGATTAATTACTTTCCATGTAGATGTCTCGCCCTACCTTCAACCTTGGACCTTTCCTTGAGAAAGAAAAGCTCAAAACTGACAGGACAAACTTCACCGCCTGGTCCTACAATCTGAGGATTCTTCTTATTCCCCAGAAACTCTCCTACATACTTGATGCTGCGATAGGTGACCACCTCGCTGCCAACGCCTCTCAGGCTGTTAAAAATGTTTATCAGCAAAAGGCCGATGATAATGCTTGTGTCCAGAGTGGCATGCTCTATGCCATGGAGTCTGACCTACAAGAGCGCTTTGAGAACAAGAGTGTCTTTGAGATCATCACTGATCTCAAGGCCATCTTTGAGCCTTGGGCAAGGTCTGAGAGGTATGAGGTTTCAAACATATTCTTCTCTGCCATGATGGAAGAGCACAACAGCTTGAGCGAGCATGCGGTCAAAATGTTTGGTTATGTTCAAAGCTTGAATGATCTTGATTGCAAATTCATTGATGAGTTGGTGATTGATAGGGCGGTGCGGTCTCTGCCACCTAGCTACAAGAGTTTTGTGCTGAACTACAACATGCAGGCTATGGACCAAACCCTATCTGAGTTGTTTGCCATGCTCAAGCGCACTAATGTGGAAATCAGGAAGGAGCACAATGTCTTGATGGTCAATATGACTTTTGACTTCAAGAAATCCTCCAAGAAGGGCAAGGGCAAGAGGGGTAAACCCAAGAAGGTGTTGGGTTCGCAGCATAGAAAACAAAAATTTCCCTATGATGGGAACTATTATATGCCAAGATCTATCTATTAGATACAAGCAACGGGTGGATATACATCCATAGAGAACATACCCTCGAACACAACAAAGCTTTGTTAACGAGATGGAACTCGTGGATGATGTAGTCGTACACTTGCTGATCTCAAGATCGTGATGAAGTCTAGCAGGTCCAGCTCCAGCACGTCCATCAGATCCAGCTCCAGTAAGTCTAGCACCACCAAGTCCAGCACCACAAAGTAGTGGTGCATCCGTGATCACACACATGTCCGGTACCCCGACAACCTCTGTCCCTCGCTCCAGCAAAGCAGCGGAAGCAGCAACTCCTTTCCAGATAAAGCCATCGGGAACATGTATCTCGCTAATCTGAGACCATGGGGAATAATTAGAGGGGGAGAGAGATCCTTCACGAGGAGGTGTGCTTTGTGAGGAGGAGAGGGAGGCTTTTATAGGTAAGAGGGGGACAACCAAGGGCCATGGCATGGTAGCCATGGTGGTACCCCCACCTCTTCCATCATTCATGTGGTGGATGCTCCACTCACATAAATATGCCTCCACTCACACTTCCACTCACATGCATTAATTTAATGCAAGCTCTCATTAAATAAAACTATTTTATTTCTTTTATTCAGAATTTTGTTAATTACTTTAATTAACAAAAATTCACATAAACCCCCTGCAACATTTCAATATCACATGCAGAACCAGTTTCTGCAATTTCACCCGAAACAATTCCGGTTTCCATCGAAATGATTCCAGCGCTTTCTTAAATCTTTATCTAAAACATATTTGCTCCAAATGGTGTCCGTATCCCTTAAGTGTGTCACCCTATGGTTCGCGAATAATGTAGACATGATCGAGACCCCTCTCCAATCAATAATCAGCAGCGAGACCTGGAGATCCGTACTGACTCCCACACATTCAACAATGACTCTTGTGATCGTGTGAACCTTTAACGTTGTAACTAAATCCCTTTTGTCTCACGATATATTACATGTCTGAGATTCAATCATCGGTATCCAAATACCTAGTTTGATCTCGTTACCGACATACACTCATTTCTTGTTCCCGTGATATAGCATTCTAGTGATCACATCACTTGCTTGCAAGCTATTTCAATGTGATATCACCGAGAGGACCAAGAGTATATCTATCCGTCATTGGTATGGACAAATCCCACTCTTGATCCATGAGCCTCTACATAACACCTTCGTAGCACTAAACCCACCTTTATAGTCACCATGTTACGGTGTGACGTTTGATGTTATCAAGATACTCTTCCGGTGTTAGTGATTAACATGATCTCATGGTCTAAGGACTAGGATTACTTTGTATGATGTTATAGCAATATAAACATAATGACTTTGATCGTAATGCTATACTTCGGATGAATGTTCATCACATCATTCCACCAATGTTGTGACCTTGTTATTAACAACATCCAATGTCCATGATTAGGAAACCTTGATCATCTTGTTAATTAATGAGCTAGTTTATATGAGAGGCATTACTAGGAACTTTGTATTTTGTTTATTAAACACACATGTATTAACGTTTCCAATTAATACAAGTATAGCATGCAAAATAAAAATTTATCATAAACATGAAATAAGATAATAACCATTTTATTATTGCCTCTCGGGCATATTCCCTTCAGTCTCCCACTTGCACTAGAGTCAATAATCTAGTTTGTAAACTTGTATATACAACACCTAGGTGTTGAATATACGCGTTTGCTAGTGGTTAACATAATCTCCGGATCTGGTACTTTCAGGTTCGTGTGTATTTGCATTTCTTTGCATCTCTACGCATCACTCATTCTCTAATGAGATGGCATTGTATAAATTTAGTCCTTTGGTGAGGCCTTTAGTTCCTTTGGGTTAAAACATGTCGATAGTATTGTCGTACAATATATCTTCATAGTATTATCCCACTGTGAACCACACCTAGTTTGATAACAAACTGCTTGACACAAATGCCCTCCTTTCCTGCTACTATGACAGTCATTTACTTAGCCTTTTGTTTGTAGTATCCGTCACAATGTCTTAACTTTGGAACTCATACAAATCCATCATGGAATTTCCTTTCCAGAATATTGTGCCACCCATAGTTTAAATTGAGATAAATTTAATTTGTATCTTGTGACAAACTAGTATCAATGTAACATACTACAATGAACTATTATCAACTATTTGTCACTTATACATGATATATTCTTAGTTCTTGCAAAGCTCATAAGAATATCTTTACTATCGTCCAATGATCATCTTATAAATCATTCTGGTATATGATCATAACATTTAGAGCATTGGACATATCTGGATATGTACATATCATGGTATTATTGATCAAAATCTTCTTGTGATTTTACTCACCAAGTGTTGAAACACTTGAATCTTGATACAATCCTTTCCATGCAGCAAGAACCTTTCTTGTTGTTTCCATATTAAACCATTTTCAATATCTCATATATGTACGTCTGGCACAACCATATTAGCACCTCAATCTATCCATATAGACATTGATGCCGAATATTCCGGTTTTTCCCAAGTCTTTCATCAAAATGAAATTCTTAACCGTGTCAATAAAAGATACATCATTTCCAATCAACAATATGTACTCAGCATAAAGTATTGGAAATTTGTCTCAGTGCTCCCACTTAATTTCTTGCAAATGAAAGCATCTTCATCATCTCCGATGAAATTAAACTACTTTAACATTTTCATCACGGTGAAGATTCCAACTCCGCTATGCTCACTTGAACTATTGAAGTTTACATGCCCTTTTAGCACCCTTTGAATTAACAAAACCCTTCGGACCGTGTCTTGTACACGTCCTAGGTAACCATTCTATTAGAAGAACATTGTTTTGTTTGTTCAACTACCATACACCAAATTATATGTAGTGGTTGCTAGATTAATCCGTCAAGATTAAATATCGCTATGAAATATCAAATCTTGTCATAGTCAACTCCTTGAACATTGTCGTAAATTCCTTTTCGACATGTCGATTATTTCATAGACGTGAAATATCCATGTCTATTTCTTTATAGATCCAAACACGACTGATAGGCTTCATGCCTTTTCGGAGGGTCTTCCAAGTTCAAAAGCTTGATTTATCGTGTATGGAAACTATCATGGATTTTATGACTTCTAGTCATTCTATCGAGTCAGGGCCCATCATCGCTTCTTTGCATGCAGTCGGTTCATTATTGTCAAAACAATAACGACTTGTTTATCAAATCTCATTATTTGATTGTTACCCGATGAATATGGTTCAAATAGGAACTCTAATCTCCAAGATCACAACCTTTGTAATCACGGGAGCCATGAGTATTTTTGCCGCCACTGGAACACTTTCTGGCGCTGCGCTACTTAGCACATATAGCTAAGGTTCAATAACCTTATCAAAGTTCTATTGTCCTCCCACTTAACTTTTTGCGAAAAATTCCTCCTCAGGAAACTTAACGTTCCAAGTGACAAACTCTTTTGTTCTCGGTGTTATGGAGGAATACCCAACAAATTCTTTGGGATAACCTACAAAGACATGCTTATCCAACTTTGGTTGTAAACATTTACTTATGCATAGAATACCAAAATTTTAAGAAAAGACAATTCGGGTTTTATCCCAAACCATAATTCATATGGTGTCATTACAATGGATCACGATGGTGTTCTTTTTAGTGTAAAAGCGGTAGTATCTAAAGCTTTAATCTTTAAAACATAATGGTAGTTTTATAAATTACACCTTTGATATTACCATGTCAAACAAGGTTTGATTTGATCTCTCGAACATACCATACTCCCGTGGTTTATCGGGAAATGCAAATTTCATGATACAATTCCTGAAATCTTAGGTGTTTTGCTAAAACTGTAACTCAAATTTCTTCCTTTATGATTGAATCATAAAATCTTTATTTTCTTGTTACAATGATTTTCCACTTCATCTTGAAAGTCTTTGAACAATTTTCAAATGTTTCATACTTCTTCCTCATTAAGTAAATATATAGATATATTCACTCAAATTTCCGGAGAAAGCATATGAAGTCGAAAGATGCACAGCACATGGCTACATATAATGGACTATGCACATCATCATGCACAATTTCCAATAAGTTAGTCATCCGTTCCTCTTTGGCCTATGAATGGAGTTTCAATTATCTCAAGGAAAGTTTCAAGCATCAATTGATCAAAATCAAAAGACTCCAAAAAATCCATCAACATGAAGTTTCTTCATGTTTTCTTTCCAATATAATTTAAACGACGATGTCATTTCGTAAGTGATCTTTCAATAATTTGTCTTGTGACATTTTAGCATAAGTTTTATGGACGTGATTTCTCCAACTAGACTTGTAGAAGTTCATCCATCTTTTATGGAATATGGTAATTATTTGAACAACCAATGTTCTCATAATACCGGAACAAAATAACAATTATTTAAACAAATCTTGAAGGTAAGCTTTGATGTCAACGAGAAATACAATAACACTTTATTTGTTTTCAATGAACATCATCACATATTCTTTTGCTAGTTACTTAGGCCATTGTAGTTCATGAATTGCGTTGTTCCGTATGATATTTCATACCAACAAATTCGGTATCCAATACCCAATAACCACATTGTTTAACAAGAAAATAATACAACCATAACATGCATATCTTCTATATACCTTAGCTGGACATTTCCAGTCTTTTATTTTCTGACAAATATTTTACTGATTCTCTTTCAACATTTCCTTTTCCTTTTTTTAAAAGAATTTATCAACATCAACAGTGGCACCATACATATGACACATAGTCCAAAGTATTTATACTAAAATACTAATACCTTTGGACTTGCACTTTGAAGTTGATCACCAACATCAAATGTTTGGTGTTCTTTAAAAAATCCATACTTTAGTAATCTTTTAGTGTAGTAAACATTTTACTTACATCTTATATTCATCCTTATCATGACAACTTTCATTATCAAGCTACTATGGCTTATAAGGACGAATCGTCAGTATAATGTCAGTTCCCAAAACCTGTTTGGGAGATTAGGTCGTCTAGCGTCTCCAACATTCGCAAATTCTCATACAATGTGAGAACATGTATTTTTCCAAATTATACTCTATCATATTGCAACCATAAACATTGTTTCAGATATCAAAATATCTTCCACGCATGATGGCTTCTGAAACAATTCTTTCAGCTCCTAGATAACCTTGATATTAAAAATAACTTTTGAATATCAAGAATCATGGAGGCAAACATGATACTTTAGATACTAACATTGGAATTCTTACTCTCGATTTAATATTAACTTTTAAACTTCATGGAGTAAATAGAGTTTGCTGAAAGTTTGCAATAGGACTTCTAAAATTGACATTCAAAACAATACGATACCAGTTCGTAAAGTAAATATCCAGAATTCTATAGTTCTATTATCTCAACTAAAACTAAGCATAAGGTAGTAAACAGATGTCAATGACTACAACAAATTATGCAAATTCACTTTGATTTAGTTTACGAGAAATTGAGTTTGACTAATACAAATTAGAAATGAACTCCCACTCAAAAACGACATCCCTCGTGTCTTTTTGGTGATTACATGAACCAAATTCACTACACCAAGTCCGATCATCACGTGAGTCGGTGCAGCTTCAAAGGCGAGCATCTATATGGGCATCATATCAACTATATGACTCATGCTTAACCTTTCGATCCGTGTTCCGTGGCCATGTCTGTACATGCTAGGCTCGCCAAGTAAGAACCTTAGTACTCACGTGTGTAAAACTGTCTTACACCCGAAATATGATCGTGGATTCAAGTACACCCGATCAACACGTGATGTCTTGAAGTGGCGAAACATAAACGGTGCATACTTAAGGGAGAACACATTTTTATCTTAATATCTAAATGAGGGATCATCTTATAATGCTACTAAAACGCCAAACTAGCAATATAAGATGCAAACATCATATGTGTAAAGTGGAATGATATGGTCCATGCATTTGATCACCATCATGTGCATCGTAGTATGATCTCTATCATTACTTTATGTGTAATACCAAGGTTTATGGAACTTACACGTTAGGTGTGTTGTAAGGGTATAAATTATACATCAAGTTACAACATTACCATATCATGACACTAGCCCAGCAACAATCTAAACTAGACGCCTCTAATTTATCCATTGCAAGTTTCACATGGATTAGGGCTTTGAGAGATAGAACCGGTCTTACCTATGAACATGGAACCACAACGATGATAACTAAGTTATTAGCAACTCATTATAAATCAGATATTGACTATAGTAGGAGAGACAGACACCCGCTAGCCACTTATGCAAAACTAGTTGCATGTCAGTCGCGGAACCGGTCTCATGTGCGAGGACATGTAAAGTTAGTCTAGGCTGCTTCATCCCACTATGCCACCAATATCCAAAATACATGAAAGAAGCAATAACATGATCATCAACACCCACATATAAACATATATGTACTACCCGTGCAAAGCACCTACGCATAGATCAGGCTCTGATACCACTGTTGGGTTCGCAACATAGAAAACAAAAAATTTCCTACGATGGGAACTATTATACGCCAAGATCTATCTATTAGATACAAGCAATGGGTGGATATATATCCATAGAGAACATACCGTAGAAGACAACAAAGATTTGTTAACGAGATGGAACTCGTGGATGATGTAGTCGTACACTTGTCGATATCAAGATCGTGATGAAGTCCAGCAGGTCTAGCTCCAGCACGTCCATGAGATCCATCTCCAGCAAGTCCAACACCACCAAGTCCAGCACCGCAAAGCAGTGGTGTATCCGTGATCGCACACACGTCCGGTACCCTGACAACCTCCATCCCTCACTCCAACAAAGCAGCAGAAGTAGCAACTCCTTTCCAGATAAAGCCACCAGGAACATGTATCTCGCTAATCCGAGACCATGGGGAATAACTAGAGGCGGAGAGAGATCCTTCACAAGGAGGTGTGATTTGTGAGGAGGAGAGGGTTCCTTTAATAGGGAATAGGGGGAAACCAAGGGCCATGCGTGGCAGCCATGGTGGTTCCCCCACCTCTTCCATCATTCATGTGGTGGATGCTCCACTCACATAAATATGCCTCCACTCACACTTCCACTCACATGCATTAAATTTCCACCAAATTTAATGCAAGCTCTCCTTAAATAAAACTATTTTATTTATTTTATTCAGAATTTTGTTAATTACTTTAATTAACAAATATTCACATAAAACCCTTGCAACAATTCAATATCACATGCAAAACCAGTTTCTGCAATTTCACCCGAAACAATTCCGGTTTCCATCGAAATGATTCTAGCGCTTTCTTAAATATTTATCTGAAACATATTTGCTCCAAATGGTGTTGGTATCCCTTAAGTGTGTCACCCTACGGTTCGCGAATACAGACATGATCGCGACCCCTCTCCGATCAATAATCAGCAGTGGGACTTGGAGATCCGTACTGACTCCCACACATTCAACGATGACTCTTGTGATCGTGTGAACCTTTAATGTTGTAACTAAATCCCTTTGTCTCGCGATATATTACATGTCTGAGATTCGATCATTGGTATCCAAATACCTAGTTTGATCTCGTTACCGACATGCACTCATTTCTCGTTCCCGTGATATAACATTCTAGTGATCACATCACTTGCTTGCAAGCTATTTCAATGTGATATCACCGAGAGGGCCCCGAGTATATCTATCCGTCATCGGGATGGACAAATCCCACTCTTGATCCATGAGCCTCTACATAACACCTTCGTAGCACTGAACCCACCTTTATAGTCCCCCTATTACGGTGTGACGTTTGATGTTATCAAGATACTCTTCCGGTGTTAGTGATTAACATGATCTCATGGTCTAAGGACTAGGATTACTTCGTATGATGTTATAGAAATATAAACATAATGACTTTGATCATAATGCTATACTTAGGATGAATGTTCATCACATCATTCCACCAATGTTGTGACCTTGTTATTAACAACATCCAATGTCCATGATCAGGAAACCTTGATCATCTTGTTAATCAACGAGCTAGTTTATATGAGAGGCATTACTAGGAACTTTGTATTTTGTTTATTAAACACACATGTATGCACGTTTCCAATTAATACAATTATAGCATGCAAAATAAACATTTATTATAAACATGAAATAAGATAATAACCATTTTATTATTGCCTCTCGTGCATATTTCCTTCAGAAGGATGGCAAGGTTGTTGCCGCTTCTTCTAGGGAACCCAAGGACAAACCTAGCACCACGTGCTACTACTACAAGGGTGAGGGTCACTGGAAACACAACTGCTCCAACTACATGGACGATAAGAAGGCTGGAAAGATCGTTGCCAAAGAGAAATAGATATATGATATACATGTTATCGATGTTTTCCTCACAAGTGCGAAGAGCAACGTTTGGGTATTTGATATTGGTTGTGTTGCCCATATTTGTAACTATTAGGAGGAGTTGCAGAATAGTCGGTGCTCGGTGAAGGACGATGTGACGATGTGTGCTGGTAACAGCCACAAGGTGGATTTGATGGTTGTCGGCACTCTCCCTCTACGTCTCCCTTCAGTACTAGTTTTAATATTGAATAAATGTTACTATGTACCGGCCTTGAGCATGCATGTTTTTAGTGGGTCTTGCTTGATGCAAGACCATTATTTGTTTAAATCATAAACAAATGGTCGTTTTATTTATATGAATAATGTGTTATATGCTCATTCAATCTAGAATTACAATTGAAGACAAGTGCAAATCCAAGACTCAATCTAGAATTACAACAAGTAACCAAAGGGGATCGGTGATGGAGACATTGTTGATGAAGATGACGATGTAGATCAATGTGGAGGCCTTCAAGATCATAGTCCCTTCTCCTCTTGTGTCATGGTGATGGTGTAGATCTGATTGGAGGCGGCTATGGCGGTGGCACGGTGGCAGGGCTCCGCCGTGGTGGAGGATATGGCTTGGTGGCTCTCTATTGGTCTTCCCTTCTATATATAGGCCTTGGGTGTGCCCTAGGGTTCCCCCAATACCATCATATGACTTAGGGAAGGTTCTGGAGCTTCTCTGGGGAAAAATCCCGTTGTTCGCGACCATTTTACTAACTATACGGCCAAACTATACGGCGGGAACTTTTAGTTCTGGCTGTATAGTTGGTCGTTGAACTTGTAGATCCTTTAGTGTTTTGGTCGCCATTTCTTCATACAAACTCTGTTTTGGGTGTTCTTGGGCTCGTTGAGTTTGTCTAGTCGAGCGCTACAACCCCATGGTCTTGGATATTTATTTTGAGAAGTTTGAAAAATTCACTTTTCCAACCTCTCAAATGGCTAAGTCTGGTCCCTGGAGCTCCTCCATACTATGCACTCTTTATTCCTTTTTATCCATAATCTTCATCAATACCAACACACATGTCATAGAAAAGGAAAGTGATAAAATTCTACCTAAACTACTAAATTGCAAAGCTCATATGAAAGTAAATGAGAACTAGAAGTCATGCATATAAGGCATAGCTATAGCTGGAAGAAACATGATATGTGAGATAAATGGCACATTTTCTATGGCTAAAAGAGGTGGTATTTCACATACATCAACTTCCCAAAGCTAGACCTTGATCGTCCTCGAGCAGGAAGGGTCGATAGTAAATTAATGGTTGTGAAATAGCTTATCATTGGAAATCAATGCCTTGCATCCTTATTTCTTCTACAAGCTCGAAGAGAGAAACCATGTATTCATCCAAGTCAACACAAGCTCAGTTATAAAGACCACTAAAGATTCATCAAAACTTATATGCTCCATGTCAACAGTGAATCTACTTGCGGACAAACTTGTGATCCTCTTATTGCACCTTTTGTATAAATTTTCATATCATTATTTTTTCTGAGGCAAAACTTAGTCACAAATAGATGTCAAGCATAAATAGGAATAAAGTTTATCGATTCTACCCAATCATGTCATCTTGCTAAGGCTCTCAAGTGCAAACATTAGTTATTGAGTTTCAGAAAGTTTATTTCTTAGTAACAAGATTTATGCCAAAAGGAAATGCGAGAACATGTCAAAAGAAGCATAGCATTAGAGTGTCTCTTTTAGTCATCCACATCAATGAATCATGGCTATCAAACACTCATTTTATATTCTTTGTCTTTCTAAAACTTCAGTTCATCAGTAATGAGATCATGCCAAAACTTAGTGTATTTAATCAGACTGTGCAGGCTAAGAATGGATACTCGTGACCATTACCAAGGTTTCCCTTTTTGGTATAATGATTTCTCATAACAGTCAGAGGAGTATTCCCTCTTTTGCTTTGAACGCAGGCACATGAGAATACCAATGCATACCCAAATATAGCATTTCTGCTACATATGTTGGGCAAGTCATAGCCAAACTCCAAGAGTTTCCTCTTTTTAGACTGTTCAAAGGCTTCTGGAGTTGTTAGCATCCCATGTTGTGCGACAGTGGTGCAGACACGCATAAAGCAATATCATACTTTAATCAACATGTCAAGATTTGGCATGCATCTAAATTACCACTAAATATTAGTTTCTTCAAACAAATCCTTTTAAAGAGTACTATCAAGTCGATCATCACATCTATGGTGTTGAGTATCTTTAAGGTTAAACTCTTAAGACAATTAAACAACACCTTATTTAGCATAGAACTCAAGACTTCGAAATATCATTTCCAATTGACAACTCCTTCCGTAAGCAAACTATCAAGTCTATTGTTTTGACATTATGGGGTCGAGCATAACCTATTCATTTAGAACAAAGCTATTTAGTGACAACCAACAAATTTCAAAATATCTTGATCAAGTATTCATTCTTTCCAAGTGTAGATATTGTGGCATTGTTTTCTAGAGGATCACAAATAGGCTTGATAAACAATTTGGCAAGATTCATACAAGCTCTAAGTAAACTCCTATGGTTCCTATCATGAGAAAGCATATCCCCATATGAATACAGAACTAGACTCACTTAAACAAGCATTCAAAAATAGCGGGATACATGATTGCATTAAACCTTCATCGAATACGAACATTGCACAAGACTCTACACATGCAAAAGTAACCTCCCCAAGCTTAGAACTTTGCAAGAACCAAACTTGAGTATATCACCAAAAGAAAAGAGAAAATTCAGTTTCCAAATGAGAGTGTGATAAGTGGTTACCTCCCCAAGCTTAGTTGAAAACAAGGGTGACACACTTTACCGTTGAGGTACAAGTAACCTCTCTTTTGATGGATAAAGAACCTTTGCTTCAACATTTATTTCTTTATATGTCCCGGTGTGCCTTCCTTGAGGACCTGCTTAAAAACTAAAAATAAAACGAAATATTTTTGTGTTTCTGAAGACACAGGTTTAGCTCACAAGTGATAAAAATACAAGTCCCACTTAGTTGGTTCATCAACCTAAGCACAAGTCAACAAACTAGTTCTAGAAGATGCCTCTCCTAGATTGTGATGAGGTGCAAGCGAAACAGGATACAAGACATGAGTGTGAAACCCCTATGTGCTTATTAAAAGAGGTTCGAGTTGGACGGTTTTACCAGACACTGATTGTCGAAGCATTGAATTGAACCAACCAAGTGGCTCATGCGAGTGTTTGCACGGTTGGCACTACCGTACACGTCGTCACACAAGGTTCAAGTCCCTACGAAAATAACACAAAAAAATAAAATGCATCAGTTTGGTATACGAACATAGTTCGTTTACCCCACTGATAAAAGGAAAGTAAAAAAGAAAACATGAACTTCTATAGAGAATTATAGTCTAGAAGGTTTCTGAGGTAGAAATTTATTGCTTACATATGCTCGGCTTCTCTAGATCATGAGAGAAGATCCTAGGTGGTGTTTTGAGGTTTTTTGGAAGAAGAAAGAAAAAGAAAGAATAAAATTTTGAGCAATGGTTACCTTCCAGTTGGCGTTTGAGGGGTTTTCCCATCTATACGGGCGCAACTATACGGCAGGACCAAAAAGGTCCCGCCGTATAGTTGGTCATTAAACTTACTATATCTTGGAAAAGAATTTGACGAAGGCATCGATATCTATACGGCTGGAACTATACGGCTGAAATTTTTATTCTCGCCGTATAGTTCGTCGTTAAACCTTCAGTATCCTGGAATAGAAATTTTACAAAGGCAACGATAACTATACGTCCAGAACTATATGTCTGGGATTTTTATTCCCGCCGTATAGTTGGTCGTTAAACCATCTATACCTAAGAAAGAAAATTTGTCGATGACAAAGATATCTATACGGCCAAACTATACAGCTAGAATTTTTTATTCATGCCGTATAGTTGGTCGTTAAACCTTCTGTAGACATCAAAAAATTCTATTTCTTTGAGAATTCTTTCTTATCCTAAAATTTAGCGAAACACCATGTTTTGATAGTAAAATAACAACTTTAATTTTCGACCAACAACAGCATGTATAAAATGGGATTTAAGTACAACGGAGTTATGCAACACATAGTAACAATAAATTCTACCTTTTGAAAACTACAACAAGATAACTCTAATAGCAAATCATGCAAAGAATAAAAATGCCAATGCAACATGAATGCATCAAGACTCAAGACACAAAACTAAGAAAGACACCTAATCACTTTCGGGTTGCCTCCCGGGAAGCGCTTCCTTATAACCAAGTAGCCAGGGTTTTATCCATTATTATTTCAATAGATAGGAGCCAAAGAATTATTTATTCTTACCTCCAAAAGAGATTTGGAGCACTTACTATTATAGCTTGGTCGAAGTCCCACCCGCTTATGGTGCATCGGAGTCATGTAGATAAATGTGTTATTGCTTACAAATGATGATTGATGCACCATGTGTGGTGAGCATACCTCCCTATATAGCTTCAACAAAAGGATTAGATATTTACATATAAATTCAAACCTTTTACCTTTAATACAACATCGGGATACAATTCATAGTACTCTTCTTGGGCTACACTATCACGAGGGAACACTTCATAATACTCATCTTTAGCAGCAGGGAAAAATTCAAAAGTGTCTATTCTCTAGTACATCACCCTTGCTATAAAGTTCATCAGTTCTAGATTTATCAATCCACTCACAAAAAGAAGCATCATCAACAAATATTTCATCAAAGATGTCCTCTCCCGAAACTTGCTCATTAATACTACAAGGATTTATCTCCAGTTCATAATTATTAGTGCTCTCCAAATGAGTATCTAGGCATAAAGCCTCCGCAGATAAATTATCTTCAGTTTCAATACAATAAGAATCATTACTAGAGACTGAGGCATCATAAACAAACTTATTAGTAGTAGAATGATGTTTGTCTCCAACCTCAACTTTTTGGTGTTCCTCCTCATTATCCAGTGTTCCCGCAAAATGTTAGTTTCAGAAACTATTGTTTAACATAGCTCCTCACTCTTTATCACAAGTGCATTCCCACTAAAATGTTCTTGATAATAATTGACAATATAATCCATAATATTATGATACCTTGCTAAATCCTCATTATCGCTACTTTTCATAATAATGCCAATTTTCCTAAGCAGCTCATGAGACCCTTCATAAACTATGTATTCCAAGAGTTTTACATTATTACCGTTTATGTGAGTATTGGTTGATAAAAATTCTTGAAAGAGAGGAATGCATTCATAATCATAAAGCTTGTTAGGCTTACCATTATATTGCCTCATCCCTTTGAATAAATTTGACAAATTACCAGAACAGTAATCCACCTGCTCCCACATGTCTAGTAGTTGCATATCCTCAAGGATTAGTAGATCTTATTTGTGTTCATCCTCTTCTTGGGAAGGAACTTCATCCTTCTCCAATGAGATTTGCAGTTGTTCTTCATGTTCATCCTCTTCTAGGGAAGGATCTTCGTCCTTCTCCAATGAGATTTCCTACAAACAAGTAACTTTGTGCGCTACGGGTTATCTCCGTGCCTTACACCTCATAATAAGTGTATTCTCACTAAAACGTTCATGAGAATACCAAGAAATATGTTGCAGGATTTCATAAGCTATTTTTATGAGAACACTATCTTCACTATTAATACGTGATATAACATGTATTATCAACTCATGGGCACCTTCAAAGATAATATACTCTAATACTTCACTAGTAACATCACCATTATTATAAGACACTAAAGATTGATTAAAGGTATCAGAGCATTGAAAATCAAAGTAGTGCCCAAGTTTCATACATTGAGGACATATTATTGGATCGTCTATCGTATCTGAAGAAATTAACTTTTTAGCATATTCCACTATTCGGGAATACATTTCTCTTAC
The DNA here is from genome assembly GCA_023614405.1 of Avena insularis. Taxonomy (NCBI): domain Eukaryota; kingdom Viridiplantae; phylum Streptophyta; class Magnoliopsida; order Poales; family Poaceae; genus Avena; species Avena insularis. Next base: position 253,431,136 of record CM042690.1, on the reverse strand, counting down.
CGTCATATTGCTCAGTTGTTCTTCAAAATACTCATCTTCCTCTTCCAATGATGATTCATGTCCCATGTTAATAGCATCACAATATTCATAGAAAGATTCATCTTTTAGTCCCTCACCAAAGTCCCCAAAATCACTGTCTAGGCACGAATCCACCTAAGAACAATCATCATAAGTTTGGGACTTATAGAAATCATTAATACATAATGAGATATCATTTGCAGGCATACTATTTGTGTGTGGAAAGTTATTTTCATAAGTAGGAGCTTCAAGTGGTTGATCAAGTTGCTCCTCTTCATTCTTATGAAGATAATTCACGAATAGCTCAGCGATAGTATTACCTTTGGGCTTATGTTCCACTAGTTGAGAGGGTGCAACATCAAGTGCCACCTCTTTATTAACAACATGTTCTGGTGGTTTAGGTGGAGGCTCTTTGAGTGGAGTTCCCTCCACATTATCTTTTGGAGCACCCTGCAAAAGGTTAGATTCTCCCATAGCAGCTTTAATCCGCCCAACAATAAATTCATTATCATGGAAGTTATCATGGAAGTTATCATGGCAATAGAAAAATATAGGGTGGACTTCTTTATAGATCATATCGAGTGGTTTACTTTCTACCTGTATATCTCTTACACGAAATAACAACTCTTGGCAACCTAAAAAGCACAAATTGTAATGTGTCCTCCCCAGCAAGGCATTTAAACTCATCTCTATTATAGTCTCCTAGTTCGGTATTAATGGCTCAATGCACGTTGACCAGAAAAATGCTTGATGGCGGTGTTGATGTAGAGCTCGTTGGGAACCCCAAGAGGAAGGTATGATGAGCACAGCAGCAAGTTTCCCTCAGTTATGAAACCAAGGTTTAATCGAACCAGTAGGAGCAAGGAAACACCCCAAAGGTGTTACTAGCTGAGCTTTGGCAGGGCACACTACTGGTGCTAGTAGCAACGTGGAGACCTACACAACACAACCAAAGAACTTTGTCCCCAACTTGCGATGAGATTGTCAATCTCACCGTGTTTTGCTGAAAACAAAGGATTAAACGCATCGAATGGAAAGAAGTAAAAGTTTGTAGAAAGTAAACACAAAGCAGTAAACAGTTTATAGATTGAATGTAAAAGACAAGGACCGGGATCCATAGTTCACTAGAGGTGGCTCTCCTTAAGATAGATAACATGCTGGGTGAACAAATTACAGCGGGGCAATTGACAAACACCGAGAAAGCAATACATGCATATACTAATCATCTTGACTCCTTTGAGACTTGATTGGGCATTACAACATTATACATAGACCGCGATCCAACTGCATCTATGACTAACAATCCACCTTCAGGTTATCATCCAAACCCCCTCCAGTATTAAGTTGCAAGCAACAGATTATTGCTTTACGAACTGCGTGTAAAGTAAACAATATGATTGTTCTATGAACAAAGGATTGTTGTTTTCTCCCTAGTAGCAACAGCACATCTAGTACCTTAGAGATTTCTGTCACTTCCCCAAATTACCAGAGGCATGAACCCACTATCGAGCATAAATACTAACTCTTGGAGTTGCTAGCATCTACTTGGACAAGATAGTTACTAACAACGGAAAGCATGCAAGATCACAAATAACAAAGACATGATAGAATCAATAATCAATCTGAAATAGCATCTCAATATCCATCGGATCCCCGCAAACACAACATGCAGAATTACAAATAGATGACCTTGATCATGAACGGAGCTCACAAGATCTAGACATGAAAGCACAAAGGAGGAGAACCAGCCATTTAGCTACTACATGGATCTGTAGTCCAAGGATGAACTACTCACGCATCACACCGGAGGCTTGCATGGTGATGAAGAAGGCCTCTGTGGTGAATTCTCTCCCAGGTGCCGGGAAGAGCTTCAGATCCCTCCCGATCTAGGGATGGAGATGACGGCGGCTATAGACTCTTTCGTGTATTTTTGATCGGGTACTTAGGGTTTTCGTCCCGAGGGCAATATATAGGCGGAAGGAGAGGCCGAGGGGGTGCCGGGAGAGGCCACACCACCCCCTGGCGCGGGCTAGGCCTGGCTGCGTGGCCAGGTGGTGTGGTGCCCCCTGGCCCCTCTCCGTCTCGTATTATGGCACTTGATGACATCCGGAAAAATAGGCACTTTGGCTTTTGTCCTGTCCAATTCCGAGAATAATCATTTTCTGACTTTCCTGGAACCAAAAATAGCAGGGCAGCTGGCACTGTGGGTCTTGTTAATAGGTTAGTCCAAGAAATCATATGAAAAGTACTCCAAAGTTGGAACAAAACACAAGAAAGTGGATAAAACCAAGCATGGAACATCAAAAATTATAGATACATTTGCAATGTATCAGGTATCAACATTATACTTACATTGATAATTGAGGTGATCTAGAGATCCGCAATAATCACAACATAATTAATAAGAGGCCCATAGTGTGGATGAATACTTGTCCACCCAAGTCAACCTATCTTTTAATATGACTTGCCTCTTATGAATATCTCCCAAAGTCCTTCCCTTTGACTCCTCCATTATAGATTTCATCTGTTGGAAGATAGTTATCTCGGAAGACATGATTAGTAACAAATATTTTGATGGGTTTTTGGTTTGTAAACAAAAGCAAAAATACAAATGCAACAAATAAAGAAATCTTAAAATAAAATCTAGCAAAACTAAAATAAATAAACAAAAGCTAAAAGACCTACAATGCTTAGCTCCCCAGCAACAGCGCCAGAAAATAGCTTGATGACTGCAAGTGCACAAATTGTTTGTAGCTAGTTTCGAAATAAAGATATCAATCCCACAGGGAGCAGGAGTCTGAAGCCTAATAACTCTTTGAACTAAATACTCAAATAGTAATGCTAAATAACATTCTAAGTAACAAGATAAAATGCGAGTTTTGTGTAAAAGATATTTTTGGGTTTTCAAATAAGAGAACAATAAGAAAACTAAAATTGTAAGTAAACAAGAGCATGCAAGTATGATTATGAAAGTCTGTAAGATGGTGGAAAGAGTTCTTAGGGAGTAGTGGATCCACCACTAGTAATTGGAAAGAGTGATCAAAATTATTATAATGAATAAGACCATTTATGATATGTGTGGGAGGAGCTCCATATATGGACGAATAGACAGCAACCAATGCACACATCATCCATCATAACCACAACAGACAGCAATCGACACCAATCAAATTACTGCGCTATTAAGGGACTTTACCCTGTAGGATGTATCCCATAGCATGGACAAAGTTCCATGAGTTCTCCTTGGTTCCCAAGTTGATACGTAAGGAATGACAACAACTTTATAGTCACTGTAAGTGCTATCATCCCTCTGTCTACCAACAAGTAGTTCCCTCCATCTAGTCCTCAGTGAGGAAAATATTGAGTGGCACGCTTCACCCAACATCAAGATGAAGGAAATCTAACACAGATACATAATGAACAATATCACATAATAATCTTTATCTCAATTCAATCTCATACTAGGGTTTTCCATCTCCCCAAGAACAAAGGAAACTACTCACACGGGAAGGCAATCAACATCATGGATAGAATATGGATGAAGTATGATGATATAATTGAAGACAAGTGCAAATCCAAGATTCAATCTAGAATTACAACAAGTAACCAAAGGGGATCGATGATGGAGACGTTGTTGATGAAGATGATGATGTAGATCAATGTGGAGGCCTTCAAGATCCTAGTCCCTTCTCCTCTTGTGTGATGGTGATGGTGTAGATCTGATTGGAGGCGGTTATGGCGGTGGCACGGTGGCAAGGCTCCACTGTGGTGGAGGATATGGCTTGGTGGCTCACTCTTGGGTCCTCCCTCCTTTATATAGGCCTTGGGGGTGCCCTAGGGTTCCCCCAATACCGTCATATGACTTAGGGAAGGTTCTAGAGCTTCTCTGGGGCAAAATCTTGTCGTTCGCGACCTTTTTACTAACTATACGGCCAAACTATATGGCAGGAACTTTTAGTTCCGGCCGTATAGTTGGTCGTTGAACTTGTAGATCCTTTAGTATTTTGGTCGTCATTTCTTCATACAAACTTTGTTTTGGGTGTTCTTGGGCTCGTTGAGTTCGTCTCATCGAGGGATACAACCCCATGGTCTTGGATATTTATTTTGAGAAGTTGGAAAATTTCACTTTTCCAACCTCTCAAATGGCTAAGTCTGGTCCCTGCAGCTCCTCCATACTATGCTCTCTTTGTTCCTTTTTATCCACAATATTTACCAACACCTACACACATGTCATAGACAAGGAAAGTGATAAAATTCTACCTAAACTACTAAATATGCAAAGCTCATATGAAAGTAAATGAGAACTAGAAGTCATGCATATAAGGCATAGCTATAGCGGAAGAAACATGATATGAGAGATAAATGGCACATTTTATATGGCTAAAAGAGGTTGGTATATCACAGTCATCACTACACTCAGCTGCATCAGCAATATTTGTGCAGGAACGTAATCCCGTGTATGGTCTTCAAAGGTATTAATATCATATCCTGCACGTTACTGTACTTCTCCATAGATAAATATTGGGTTGGTGCATTCTCGTAGTAGGATTTTTTTTTGTTTTCTGCAACGGAACCCCTTCAAAACCAACTCCCAAATAGAGCAAGGTTCCAACACACAAACCAAACTCTCTACACTTTTCATCACGGCACAAAGTATGAAAAGAAAAAACGAGCTTCCAAGAACATATAACACGATATGGATCAAACAAGAAACATAAAAAGGAATGTTCTAGATAATATAAGAGAGATTGATACCTTCGATCTGGATTATGGATGTAGTATAACTCTTTTTCCCTAGTAGACATATGTTATCGAATCCTCGGGAAGCAGAAAGCATAGGGAAGTTACTTTAATGGACCTTCGGGAGTTTTAGAATTCTTTTTGTGTTTTACCAGACCAAGAGTTTGTTCTCTTTTGTTGTTGTCGATGATGGAGAGAGAGGGTCTAGGGCTTTTGGTTTCACCTGTAGCTATGCAAAACATCTGATGGAAAAAAGATAATAAAAAAGTATGCATGTAATTGTTAGAGCAAGATAATTATATGTGGGTAGTGCATCCATAATTGCTATTACCTCTGCAACTGCTTATAGCAATAGCCTACTAGTCTCATCCATAGAAGAATGAGAACTAATGATATGCATAGTCATGTCACCGTTAATCCCAAGTAAATCCCTCACATATAGCCATACTACCCCTTCTGTCACTAGGGTTCCCAACCTGCAGATTAGTCATTACTCATACTCCCTATACCTAGCTCAATCCTCGGGGTCTTGGGTACCTGACAAGTCCTTGGACTGAGGCAAGAGAGGATATAATAATCATCATGTCATACAAACTAATACATGATCCCATCTATGATAAATAACATGCACAAAAACTACATGTCTAGGCCGAAGCCCTTACCCCAAAGAGAATTACTCACGCATAGAGATGAAATCAACAATCATAAACATTGCAATGGAAATCATGAGATTGATAGAAAATAGTCTTACAATGTCGCCAATCAAAGATGAGATCTACTATTACAAGTGGTGGAATATGGCTATGGTGGTGGAGAAGGGTTTGGAGATTAGATCTAGGTCTATTCCTCTGGCGGCTCTTCGGTGTTGTGATGCAGGTTTCTGGGGTTCTCCGGGGTTGCTTTTCTCGTCACCCGAAGCCTCTTTATATAGGGGTACCTTCACAAAAGTTGTTCTGTTTGACCTAGTGGTGTTGATGGCAACTATACGCTCGAACTATACGGCCGAAATTTTATTCCCATCGTATAGTTGGTCGTTAAAGCTTCTGTCTCCACTTCACGACAATTGGTTTCTTTGAGTTGTTGGAAATCTCGTATCTTTGACTTTAATGTTGTGATTCCCATCATCAAACATCATTATCTGTGCATGGAAAAATACAAAGAAATGATTGCATGCCCCTTTGATCATTAGGCATTAGTGGCAGGGTTTAGAGAGATATTTCATCAAAAATATGAATAATATCTAGTTTAAATGTGGATGTAGATGGCTATATTTCATAGCCGTCAACATCCCCAAGCTTAAACTTGATCATCCTCGGCAAGAAAACCAAAATCAAAAAGAACTCAACATTTAAACTGAAATAACGAGATGATGATATTACTCATGATTGGTAGTCTCAAGTTTCCTCCACTTTATAAATCTGAAAAACATCAGCATAGATAGAGTAATGGCAAGCATATCATACGGGTTTTTATGCATCCTTATAGCATAGTAATATTATTGTGAACATGGATGATTCAAATGAGTAAACCTTATTCCATGTCATGTAATCAACTCATAGGCTTGCCTTTGAACAATAAAGTATAATCATGTAAAATTAAGAGTGTGAGAGTTTGTCATGAAAAACATATACACTAGAGTATCCCAATTCTCCAACATCAATAAATCAAGACTCTTCAAGAACTACTTTTCTATTCATTGTCCTTCAAGAATTTCAGTTCTTAAGTAATTGAGAGCAGGCCAAAGATTTTAATTAGTTTATCGGGCTGTGATGGACACTCGTGGCATCACCAAGGTTTTTGTTCCTTTTGTACAATGATTACTCATAACAGCCAGAGGAGTGATTCCATCATGAACACAACTACCCGGGAATGCGAATAATCTTACCCAGTATAGCATTGTTGCTACATATGTTTAATCAACTCATAGCCGAAATCTAGGAGTTTCCTCCATGAAGATCGTTCGTAGGCTAGCAGAGTTGTTGGCATCCCATGAAGTTTGACATGCATAAAGCTATATCATTCTTATGATTCACAAGTCAAACTTTGGCATGCTCACAAAAACCGCTAAACATTAATTCATTTGAACAAATCCTTTTAAAGAGAGCTATTAAGTCAATCATTATTTTCTGTGGTGTTGAGTGCCTCTAGAAATAAGCCTTCAAGACTAAACACTACAACACCCAAGCCTTCAATTGTGAGACTTTTTCTTATTAGAATTGTTTAGCAAATTGTTAGGCAAGACTTGGTTAACTACAGGAGCTGGAACAAAATGTACCCAACTAAATACCCATGCAAACAAAAGTTTATGACAATACAAAGACTCACTCCACCAATATAACATCTTATCATTTACTACTAACTAGCATGGGTTTCTCAAACTTCAAAAGTGGGGAGTCTTAAGGCATACCTATCATGATTGTTTCCACTTCTCTCTTTCCTTTTTATTTGCTTCTTGGAAACTCGAAGTCGATCACTCTCCTGCAAATGTGTGAAAGCCACAAGGAGAATAGAAAAGAAGGAAGAGGGAAAATAAAGATGAATGGAAAAATCTTTTTGTTGTTTTTAGAGAGGGAATTAAAGAATAGAAAATTGGCAGCAAAGCTCCGCTAGAAAATCTCGAAAACAAATAAAAGTAACTAAAGATAAAGTGTTGGGGAAACCAACACGAGTTCTTATAAACTCGAATAAAAAACATAACCTCGAAATAAATAAATAAAAATGAACACCAAATAAAGATAATGAGGAAACTTCCCCAAGATTAGGCTTGTGCAAGGCCTTTAAATCATTGTGGTGGCGGGAAAAAGTCGTAACTCCAGTTGACAAATTGAGTTGATAAATTACTAGTTGTTTCTCGGAGGTTCAAGGAGAGGTTATGAATCCTCTCCACAGTTCCTCCAAGTTCTTGGAAGTCTTGGTATGTAGAGAACCGGGTTGGTGGTTTCTCTTCTTGATAAGGGACTTCTTACTCCTCTTCTTGGTCCTCATCTTCATCCGAATCTCCTCCTCGGGTTGGTGTTGCTCAACCTGCAAGTCATATAGAAAACATCTTTCCTTGATAGAGAAAAGACCATTAGGCAAAGGAGCGGGGTAGAGACGCCCAGGTCCAGCAATATGCAAGTAATAAACACCACCTCTTCTAGTGAGCATTCCACGAGCTTTTATAGTAGAGAAACCAACACGTCACTCACCTAGCATTGGTTGCAACTCACCTAGGTCGATGCCTAGGGCAATGGCAAGCACGATGATGACGCCTCCACCTATGATTGGTCCTTGGCTTTGGGAGGATTCGTACTCCACGTAGCGCACAAGAATTGCGCCCAAGTTGAGTAACAAGTCGATGTTGTTGAAAGCAGCTTTTGCGAGGACTAAAATTTCCTCCTCATTGAGTCTCGTGAACTCATTTCGTGCCTGCAAGGTGTTACAAATAACATAGAACAAATAACGAATTGCAGGATGTTGAATATGCTTCCCCTTGCTTACTCTAGAAGTGAAACTCATTCCATTATAATAATGTTCCAGGGAAGGGTCTATGTCAGTAAAGGATGCGCGTAAGGCATTAGCATTATTGTTTGGAAAATTAAAACATACGCACCATTCATCTATAATAAAGCATAATTATTGTTCATAAGTGGGAAAGAAATCATGTCCTCTCCATGGCATGCTTTAACGGTGCTTTGCAAAGAACTTAGAAATTCAAGAGTTAACCGGCGATAAGTAGGAACATCATTGAATACAAAGTTTTGCAGGCCAACTCTATTGCAAAGTAAATTGAAGTCATTAGAAATACTGAGTTGATTCAATATAATGGGGCAAGCCCACTTGGTTGTCTTCACTCCTTGGCTCTTGATCCTGTTGAAGCGATCACATTGGAGCTCATCCCTGAATCGTATCCCCATGCGTTCTTGAGCGGCAGCCCTAGAAGAACTAGCGGCAGCACGAGCACGAGTTTGGCTCCGTGTGTTCATCATCTAAAATAATAAGGAAAGACACAAAAATAAAACTTTTTTATCCAACAATAATAAGCATAACATATTCCTCATCTTAGCACACTAAAGAGTCCCCTCAAAGTAATAATCTAGGCAAGAGAATCATGGCACTTAGTTCATAGTAGGTCTCACCCTAGATTGATAATGATAACAGATCGAGAATGTCTTTTCAAAAAAGTAATTGGAGGATTGGAGGAGAAACATACAGTAGATCACTTGTGTGCGTGCAAATCGAACGAAGTTAAGTAGAGATGAAGATCTCTTGAGGTTTTGAGAGAGTTTGGAGGTAGAAGAGAGAAAAAGGATTGAAGTTTTAGTGTTGAGCGTACCTTCTCGTGGCGATTTTGTGGTCGGACACAACTATATGGTCAAACTATATGGCCGAAACAATTTGTTCTCGCCGTATAGTTGGTCTGGTGTAAAAAATTAGGGTTTTCACCTGGCGGCGCAACTATACAGCAAGAACTATACGGCCGTGATTTTTATCCCCGCCGTATAGTTGGTCGTCAAACCTTCTGTGTCCTGGAAAAGAAATTTTACAAAGGCAACGATAATTATACGGCCAGAACTATACGTCTGGAATTTTTATTCTTGCCATATAGTTAGTCGTTAAACCTTCAGTACCTAAGAAAGAAAATATGTTGATGGCAACCATATCTATACGGCCAAACTATACGGCTGGAATTTTTATTCCCGCCATATAAGATAAAGCATCCAAGTACTAGACAATCGTAGGCATGTGTTCCATATATAGTCATATGTGCTTGCAATGAGAACTTGCACAACATCATTTGTCCTGCCAGCCCGTCTGCAGCGGGGCCTCTAGGGAACTACTGGCAATTAAGGTGCTCCTTTTAATAGAGCACCGAAGCAAAGCATTAACACTCCGTGAACACATGTGATCCTCACATCAAAGCCATTCCCTTCCGGTTATCCCGATTTCTATCACTTCGGGGCCATAGGTTCCGGACAACGACGTGTGTATACAACTTGCAGATAAGATCAGAAACAATACTATCATAATGAATCAATAACATGTTCAGATCTAAAATCATGGCACTCGGGCCCTAGTGACAAGCATTAAGCATATCAAGTCGCAACAAAGTCATAAAGCACTAATAAAAGATACTAGGCACCATGCCCTAACAATCTGATGCCATTACATGAACGATCTCATCCAATCCCTACCATCCCCATAGCCTACAGCGGGGGATTACTCACTCATAGATGGGGGAAATATGGATGGTTGATGGAGATGATGGTGGAGATCGATGGAGATGGCTCCGGGGGCACTTCCCCGTCCCGGCAGGGTGCCGGAACAGAGACTTTCTGTCCCCCGAATCTCCCCTTCGGTGGTACTCATTAGCTTTGAGCTCTCAACGCCCCTATCATAAGCATCTTTAATGTGGTTAAGGTGAAAGTGAGGTCCAATCTGAGTTATATGCTTGACAGACTATAAACTGAAAATCCCAAGTCCCTTGAGTACGAGGGCCACTCCTCATCCCAAATCCCAAGTTCTTGTCATCGTAAGTATGTGCGTATCATAGAGAACCGCCAACGGGGTACCCCTTGCCCGATGATACGGAAGAATCCCCATATCAAAATGACAAGGCAAGCAGACAATGAGTATCTCAACAATCTTCTTATTTACCATGGGAAAATGGTGCTTTTTTCTCTCTTTCCTCTTTTCATAAATCTCTTTTTTTTCTTTTTCTCAATAGTTATCTCTCTTTTTTATAAGAAGAATGCTTCATAGATATCATTATGGTTACGCTGCAGGTTTCCACCATGTCAGCATGGATTAGACCAGCGGCCCAGGAGTTTCTCTAACACACATACATAACTCCATGGACTTACAAGCTCCCCTTTTATTTCACACTGACGACATCCACAAACAAAAGAGCAAGGTATCAACTGGGTATATATTTACAAGTGTTGAAAGCGTTCCCCGTGACAGCACGGTTCTGCTAATCCCCAGCCTATAATTTGCAAGCATATAACTTTCATGGAGAGTTCACAATGGTTCAGGTTTATTAAGTGTAGGAAATAAAGTGTGCCATCAAGTTCATGAGAGCTTTACTAACTAACTTTATCATAACAAGCAAACATTTTATTCAGAAGAAAACAAGGCATATTGAATATGCACGGGAGTAGCAAATGATTCTAATAGGTAGGTATGGTGGACACTTTGGCAATATTTGGTTTAAGGGAGTTGGAAACATGAGTAAAACACTCAGTGTAAGTGAAGGCTAGCAATAGTAAGGGAGCGACAAACGAGAGAGCAATAATGGCCATAATCATGCAGAGCGACAAAACATCATTGATCAAAGCATAAGGTGATACTACAAGTTGAAAACTAAAGGATCATAAAGGCTTATGGTGACTTGGGATAGTCATAACATGGTGTGATCATGCGCCAAGTCAACCCAAATAAAGCATGAAAGGAGAATACCACTATACTATGCTTTAATATGCTAAAACAACGCATGATTCATCCAAAGCACATTAAGCAATCTCAATTGTTTATAACAAGTCACGCTACAGCAAATAATACTAAGCATAAAGCCAAAACAATATCAAGCATGGCATGACAAAGCATAGGCCACAGTCAAAAACAAGCTCTCTTTACCACTTAAGCATGAACTTTTCCTACTCTTTTCCAATCCAAACCAAACTATTTGAAAGCCAATGTATGAAAGAGGGGGTCCAACCGATTTATTCAGCAAACTAAGCAAACAAAGAAACCAAAAAACCAAAATGAAAACGAAAAAGAAGACGCTCCAAGAACAACACAACTGTGCATGAAACAATAAAAATGAAGCGTTTGGAAGAAACCTGGCATTTTTATTGATGAAGAAGGGGATGCCTTGGGAATCCCCAAGCTTTGACGCTTGTACTTCTTGGATATTTCTTGGGGTGACACGCGTGGCATCCCCAAGCTTGATTTTTAGTCCATCCTTCATCTCATTACTCATTACTTCCATACACCTGAATTTTTTCCTTCATACAGAACTTCACACAATCTTTATTAGCAACATTAGTGCACTTAAGATAATAGGTCTTAAGGTTCAGTTCTAACACCAAATAAACTTCCATTAGAACACTAGCTACTGTAGAACTTCCCTCAAAAATCTCAATTCCCCAAAAGAACTCAAAAAGGAACCAACAAAAAGCAAATGCAGAAAATGGCAGAAATCTGTCAAAACAGACCAGCAGGTAAAGATGAATTTTTTCGAAGACCTTCTGTTGCTAAAATCAAAAAGTGTTGAACTAAGGAAAGTTATATAACAACCTGGGGAAGAAGCACAAAAATGCATGCCTCAAAAAGACGTTCAGAGATTTTACATGAATTTTTACGGTGAAGCACAGAAATCTGTTTCAGGACAGCAACTTTCCCAATCATTACTTCTCTCTCATTAGAGGTTACTCTTGGCACAAAAAGCAAATAAAAAGGATAAGGAGCGGTTATTACTGAAGTAATAACTTCCAAGACTCATCTAAAACTTTTGGGTTATCTCCCAATAAGTACTTTTTTTAACGCCTTTAAGTTAGGCAAAAGCAAAAACTAAAAATGGATAAAATAGAAGTAAGCGGAGATAATCATGGTGAAAACATTGTTTTGTTCAATGAAATCCTTTTGTTAACAAGGTTTATCAGGTCTTGTTACCAAAACAATTTCATATGATACAAAACTTTGTATTCCACTAATGATTATGTTACCTCAACCTTGATAGCAATGGTCCCAATCATAATAGTTTCAAAAAAATTCTTGGTATGGGACAATATATTTCTCCAACTTGAATGCCTTCAACATGTTCAATTGAATTCAAACCATAAGTCCTTTCAATCTTCTTGGGGAAATAGACAGTATGTTCCTTGTCATTAACATTGAAGGTCACCTTTCCTTGATTACAGTTAATAACAGCTCCTGCAGTATTAAGAAAAGGTCTCCCAAGAATAATAGACATATTATCATCTTCAGGCATTTCAAGCACAACAAAATCAGTTAATATCAAGCAATTATGAGCCACTTGAACAGGTACATCCTCACATATATCCACAGTAATGGTGGTAGATTTATCAGCCATTTGCAAAGATATATCAGTTGGTATTAAATTTTCAAGTTGAAGCCTCTTATAGAGAGAGAAAGGCATAACACTAACTCCAGCTCCCAAATCACACAAAGCAGTTCTAACATAACTGTTCTTAATAGAGCAAGGGATAGTTGGAATCCCTAGGTCTCCAAGTTTCTTAGAAACCTAACCATTGAAGGAATAATTAGCAAGCAAAGTAGAAATTTCTTCATTAGGGATCTTCCTTTTATTCGAGACAATGTCCTTCATATACTTTGAGTAAGGAGGCAATTTAATAGCATCAGTCAAAGGAATTTGCAAGAATAAAGGCTTCATCCACTCACAAAACTTATTATAGTGTTCATCTTCCTTTGACTTGTGTTTCTTATCAGGGAAAGGCGTAGGTTTTTGGACCCAAGGTTCTCTTTCACTACCATGTTTCTTAGCAATAAAATCTTCTTTGGTGTATTTAGTATTCTTATTGTGGTTTTCAGGTTCTTCTTCAACTTTTTCTTCATTAGGAACAACATTTTCTTCATTACCACTTTCAGTTTCAGCATCAGAGATAGATATACTATTAGGATCTATAGCAGGTTCAGAGGGTTCTACAACAGTTTTATGTTTCTTTTTCCTGTTCTTACGAGTAGAACCACTATTTTCAGCTTGTTGAGAATCCTGCTCAATTCTTTTGGGATGCCCCTCAGGATATAGAGGATCCTGGGTAGTAGCACCACTTCTAGTTCTAATTTCATAAGCATGTTTTTCTTTAGCAGCATTAACTAGCATGGTGTTTTGCACTTTAACGAGTTGATCTATTTGAGTTTGAACCATTTGAAAGTGTTTAACAATCATTTTAACATCATTAGAGGTTCTTTCCACAATATCTTTCAACTCAACAATAGCTCTAGTGTTTTCCATTAGATGATTTTGCACCCTTTTATTAAAGTTATCTTTCTTAACAATAAAGATAATGAATTCTTCTAAGCATTGATCAGGAGGTTTAGAGTAAGGGATATCACCTTCATCAAAGTGTTGGAGAGAGTGTACCTCAATAGTGGGTGAGTAGGGAATAGGCTTACATAATTCTTCTATAGGAGGTAAATTCTTGACATCTGCAGCTTTAATTCCCTTCTCCTTAAGACATTTCTTAGCTTCCTTCATCACTTCATCATTTAATTCAATAACTCCCCTCTTCTTTGATGTTGGAATAGGCACAGGAATAGATGGTTCAGGTACAATTACTTTAGGTATAGCTTGTTTAGGAGGAGTCCAATCTTCATAATTCTTGCTTATTTTAGCCATTAATTCCTCAACTTCCTTAGGAGTCCTATTCCTGAAAACACAATCGGCACAACTATCTAGGTATGTCCTAGATTCCTCGGTTAGTCCATTATAAAATATATCAAGAAGCTCATTCTTAGGTAATGGACTTCTAGCCTGTGCATGAATCAAAGCACAAAACCTTGCCCAAGATTCGGGCAATACCTCTTTTTCTCCCTGTTTAAAATCAAAAAGTTCCTGCAAAATAGCATGTCTAGCACTAGGAGGAAAATTTCTGCAGGAAAGTACCAATCAAGCACTCAGGGCTATCAATAGATCCAGGAGGTAAATTACTAAACCAAGTTTTAGCTTCTCCTTTCAGTGAAAAGGGAAAAATCTTAGCAACAAACTAAGTACGCATCTTAATATCATCAGAAAACAAGCCACTCGTGGTAGAAAGTTCATTCATAAGTGCTACCGCACTTTCATTCTTAGTCCCACAAAAAGGTTCTTTCTTGACAATAGCTATGTAAGATAGATCGAGAGAGAAATCATAATCTTCATCTATAATGTTTATGGGAGAAGCAGCAAACTTAGCATCAGGAGACAATTTGGGTCTAATAGTACACCTCTCAAGGAGACTCTTAGCAGCGCTCCTATCATAGGTGTTCTTACATTCTTTAATAAACTCAGCGGTCATCTCAACATAACCATCTTCAATATCATAACTCTCACTAGACTCAGGTGAGCTAACAGGTGTGGTAGTGTCTTCATTAGGAGTTTCGGTATTTCTAGCTATAGTTCTAGCAATCGTAGCATCTAGGAAAGGACCTAATGAACCACTCTTATCAAGCACGATGAAAGAAGCATCAGAAGTTTCAGATTCAGCAGTAGTAGCAGTGTGTGTAGCATGTGTATGTGGTGGTGTAAGGAACTTACTCAAAACAGGCGGTGAATCAAGAGCAACAGAGGTGTTCAGAACTGTACCTCTTCTTGTAGTGGATGGTAAAATAGGAACCTTGCCATCACGAGACTTACCCATGATGGATGGATAGCAGCGAACAATAGAGAATCCAAGTGAGCTTGATAAATAAAGCTATGCTCCACGGCAACGACGCCAGAAAATAGTCTTGATGACCCACAAGTATAGGGGGTGTATCGCAGTATTTTCGAGGGAAGTGAAACCCAATTTATTGATTCGACACAAGGGGAGCCAAAGAATATTTATAAGCCTTAACAACTGAGTTGTCAATTCAGCTGCACCTGGAAACAATCTTGCTCACAGCAGTTTATCGATGTAACAGTTTTGTAGTAGGAATAGTAAAGTAACAAGAGTAGTAAAGCAAAGACGGTAGTAACAAAAGCGAGAAATTGGGATTCGAGTGCGGTAGGCATAGGGATGGATGGGCGGGCGTTGCATGGACAAGACAATTCAAATAGCCATCAGAACATAGGGCAATTGCAGATAAATAAGATAAAGCATCCAAGTACTAGACAATCCTAGGCATGTGTTCCATATATAGTCATATGTGCTCGGAATGAGAACTTGCACAACATCTTTTGTCCTGCCAGCCCGTTTGCAGCGGGGCCTCTAGGGAACTACTGGCAATTAAGGTGCTCCTTTTAATAGAGCACCGGAGCAAAGCATTAACACTCCATGAACACATGTGATCCTCACATCAAAGCCATTCCCTTCCGGTTATCCCGATTTCCGTCACTTCGGGGCCATAGGTTCTGGACAACAACATGTGTATACAACTTGCAGATAAGACAAGAAACAATACTATCATAATGAATCAATAACATGTTCAGATCTGAAATCATGGCACTCGGGCCCTAGTGACAAGCATTGAGCATAACAAGTCGCAACAAAGTCATAAAGCACTAATAAAAGATACTAGGGACCATGCCCTAATAATCTGATGTCATTACATGAACGATCTCATCTAATCCCTACCATCCCCATAGCCTACAGCGGGGGATTACTCACTCATAGATGGGGGAAACATGGATGGTTGATGGAGATGATGGTGGAGATCGATGGAGATGGCTCCAGGGGCACTTCCCCGTCCCGGCAGGGTGCCGGAACAGAGACTTTCTGTCCCCCGAATCTCCGCTTCGGTGGTTGCGGCGCTGTGGAACTTTTTTGGAAAAACATCGAACCCCCCCCCCCCCCCCGAAGTTTTTAGGTCAGAAGGCTCCTTATAGGCGAAGAGGGAGACTGAGGGGGTGCCTGGGGCCACCACACCATGCCCTGGCACGGCTAGGCCCAGCCCGCGCCTGGGGGTGGTGTGGCCAGCCCCTGGCCCTCCTCCGTCTTGTATTCTGGCTCCTGGAGTCTTCCAGAAAAATAGGCACTTTGGCTTTTGTCCCGTCCAATTCCGAGAATATTCATTTTCTGACTTTCCTAGAACCAAAAGCAACAGAAAACAGGCAGCTAGCACTGTGGCTCTTGTTAATAGGTTAGTCCAAGAAATCATATGAAAAGTACTCCAAAGTTGGAACAAAACACAAGAAAGTGGATAAAACAAAGCATGGAACATCAAAAATTATAGATACATTTGCAATGTATCAGGGTGTACTAGGACGACCGGGAGGGAATCGTCCCACGGCGCACGGGGCAACGCGCGGGAGAGGCACGGTTCGAACCCAGTCAGCGACGGAGGGGCGCTGAAGCGGTATCGGTGGCTGCGGGTTGTTCGATTAAAGGGGGATTGACGGCTCGTGGATGTCGTCCACCTGGGCTCGCCGGCGACGAGTGCTAACCCTAGCATAGGACGGCGCAGGGCGGGGAGCTCACCTGAGGGCTCGGGAGAGGACGTGGAGGCGGCAGGGTGACGCGGTCGATGACAGTGACCTCGGGGTTGGGCGGAAGGAGGGGTTCTTTGACTGGATCTTGCCCGTGCGGTGACGATCGCGGAGAGCTCGTCGGAGATCGATAGCAATGTCGGAGGAGTCATTGCTTGGCGAGAAAAATGGCACGGTTAGATAGAGGAGGAGTAGTTGGTCATGGCAAGGTGACATGCAGAGGGAGAAGGGGAGATGAGGGGGCTACGCTCAGATCTCGAGCAAGGTCGATGCTTCTTCCTCTTCTTCCTGCGGGCAGCACAGAGCAGAGGAGGAAGAGGGAGTGCTGGGGGAGGTAAGTGGGGAGGAGGGGAAGCAAATGAGGGGCAGGGGGCATGCTGGGGTGCTCTCTGGCCTTTATACCAAGGAGGAGGACTAGTTGGAGTAAATGTCCCATTTGGACATGGGGGAGGGGGAATGCTGGCCAGGGATTGGTGGAGAGGGGTAGGAAGGGTATTGGTTAGGTTGAGAGAGCTGTGGCAGCTGGGGTAATTACTTGGAGTAAATCTTGTAAGATTTGCTTGTCTCTCTCTCTTTCTACTAGTACAAGGGTAAAATGGGAAGGGCTATGGTGGAGCTACAGTGTTGGTCGACCAGGGGAGTGTCCTGGTGCTGAGGAGGTGCATTGAGCAAGATTGGTGGGGGTTTGATCTTGTTTTGACTCAATATTAGTTAGAGTTGCTAAATTGAGTGGATAGGTGGTTGTGAAGGAAGTTCAAAAACTTGCATTGGACCACAGGAGGAAATGGTACTAGGAGATAGATGAGGTCAAGGTAGACTCCTAGGATTTAATTGATATTTTTATAAGGGGTTTTAGTCCTTATAAATCCATTTATTCAAAAAGGGCAGAAGTGGTTTCTAGAAGATCATTTGATAAATTTACATTGGACAAGGTTGGTTTCTGGTTTGAGAGGGTCCCAAATGTGAATACGCACTTAGGGGAATTTTCCTAAGATTTATTGAGGCATAGAAGTATTTAAAACAATTATTATTTCAATTCAGCCATTTAAGAAAATGGGCAAAAAGAAATAATAAAGCTTCTCAAAAATATTTATGCTTGAGATGGTAAGATAGGGTATGATATATGGAACTCACTTGAGCCAAAATTTGGAGAAGTGTTTTGGGAAAAACCAAACTTTCCTTTGGGAAAGGAGTTTTGGAGATTTTGACTATTAAAGGAATTAAATAGAGTTGGGGCCATAATAATTATGGAAAATTGTTGATAAATTTTGATGATCCAGGTAGAGGAGGTATACAAGGTGTAGCAAGCATTTTCAACCTTGGGATTGGAGAATCCAAGTTGAATTAGATGAAAGAAGATATTGAGGATCTAGGGTGAGGTTATTTTTATACCACCTAAACCTTGTTGGATCTTGGAGCTCAGAGCTCACCTTGATGAGAGGGATAGATGTATAGTTAGACCCAGTCATATAGATGATCATGGAATGAAGGGTTTGAATTAAATGCATTTGAGGTGATCTAGAAATGGTGGCAAACTTTGTTGAAATTAAGGTTGCCATACAAAATGAGTCCTGATGCCTTATAAACCATGTGGGTTTAATAAGCTCAAAGATCCACTTGGAACAAGTGAAGTAGGTTTTTATATACCTATATGAGTAGAACACAACCATGCAAAGAGTTGGTCCATAGAAGGTTGGATGAGGGTGTGAGCTTCTGCCAAAGTAGGCATGATGACTAGATTTGCAGGAAAAGTTATTTTCTTGCCTGCAAAACCATCAAGAACAAGTGGGTTGGAAGAGGATCTAACCAAGAGAAAATGTGGGCATTGATAGTCCTTAGGATGGTTAACAAGATGGTTCAAGTGCATTATCAAAAATGCACATGGTTTGAGAAAAGGAGGCATTCAAAAAGGTGATGTTGAAACTGTTTCCAGACTTGGTCAAATTTGGCAGTTTTGAGGATTTTGACTAGAGCATGAGAGGGAATGTTCTGGGAGGGGTTGCAAGGTACCAAGGTATCATCAGGTGGGTGATGTTGAAGTGTAGATTGAGTAGAATAGATCCATGCTTGATATTGGTCTTCATTGACTTGGAAGCTTCTAGAATGGATCACTGCAGGATTGATCAGGCTAAGGATTTTGGATGATCACCTGGTAACTAGGGATTTGATCTTGCTTGGATATCTTGCCTAGGATGTGGTGATTTGGAAACCTCTTGATCCTAGTTATGAGCTCCTAGAGAGGCTCATACTACTTCCTGAGCAAACAAGTCAAGTAGCAGATCAAGGCAACTCATCTTATCAACTAAGTGAATCCACTACTAGGGTTACCAACAAGCCTTGCTTGAGGTAGGGTTGGGGCATTTTGAAGAGGTTGAGTTTTGAATAAGATGAGAGTCCTTGGTATCTCTACCAAGAGTAGAATTTCAAAAACTTACAAAAAGGTTTTGGTGATCCTAGAGGTAAGGGTAGTTTGAAGGTTCTGTCTTAAAAACATAAGGAGGTTATATTATATATCTCTCCATAGTTTTGTCAATAGAAACTACTAAAATAGTTTTGGTTACAATAGCATCTTGGCTCATGTTTTGAAATGCCAGGACGTTTGAGAATATGTAAGATGAGCCAGGATAGTTTTGGTGAGTAGCTTTTGTCAAATGATGGTGAGGTAAGGAGTATCATCTAGTATATACTCACATGCACAAGAACAAATAAACAATCAAGCAATGCTGCTCTAATGAACAAGAAAAGGTTTTTGTTCCCCCTGATTTTTGCATTCTGGTCAACAAATCAGGGTTGCTGAAATTGGGATGTTACATAATGTGCCACATTGGAGCTAGATAATTTTCAATATCAGTTCTAATTGGCACTACCTCAAATGTCCACGTTTTCTAGGTTTGGAATATGCACAAAGCATATGACTCTCCCATAGTGTGATAAACCATGAATACTCAACAAGAGGCCAAAAGATCAAAATAGAGATAATTAATGGACATTATGGAACTTGAATTTCTCACGAGAATGACATACCACACATAGACTAGATAATCTTACAATATCAATACTACATGGTATTCCTCATGTACACACATTTTAGGATTATGGAATGCCCAAGCATGACACTCCTCCAAAATAGGATAGTCCATTAATATCTCACAAGAGCCAAATAAGATAACAAACATATTCAATATAGGCTCAAACATAAGAACACAAATACATGGGGTGCCAACCAACATACACAAATATACTTGATATATCAAGATAAGAAGTGGTAAGCACAACATATACACACAGAATGGTACAAAACCAACACATACACAAGGGAGTAAATATATTTCAATGTAAACAAATTGAGTACAAGTTACCACAATGAGTAACATTGGATATATGATAGAATGATGATAATGTAAATTACTTGGATTTACAAATATAATTGATAAATATCTCTCAATTCTTCATGTGTAGCCAAGTCTCTAATGCCCTTCAACAACACATATTGATGAAGTTTTAGGTTTTTGGTCCCCAACCAAGTTGTGCCCTAAGAAGTTAGTCACAATAGGCCTAGCCACCCAAATGGTTCTTCTATTGACACCACATTGAGCACCAACATATTTGGCAAACACATTGGCACCCTCATCCTTGTGAAGAGAATAAAGATCATCAATCATGATGGGGTCGGATGAGGAGTTACCCATGGTGCATGAGTAAGAAAGGTGCCCCTTCTCATGGCATATAAGGCAAGTTCTTCTCTTGATATCTTTCTTCTTGGGAGCCACAACTTTAGGAAGATCTTGTGACTTGTTGGGAAGAAGCCCATCATGAGCTTGAGGTGGAGCTTGAGGCTCCTTCCTTTGTTGCTTCTCACTAAGAGGCTTCTTCTTCAATGGGAAAGCTCTCACATGATGTCCTTATTCCTTGCACTTGAAGAAAACAATATTGGCAGGATTCTTGAATTGTTATTGGCCCTTCTTCTTGTTGCTCTTATGCTTCTTATTGTTAATGGGCTTTTTATTAATACTAGAGTTGAATCCAAGCCCACTCTTGTCATTGGGGAATCTTCGCACATTCAAGATGTTGTTGAGTGTAGACTTCTCTTCACGACTGTTCTTCAAATCATTCTTCAAAGAAGTGATTTGAGCCTTGAGCTCTTTGATTTCCTCTACATGGTTAGTATCAACAAGAATACTAGAGGAAGTAGATACTCATTGTTAGAGCAACAAGGCAAGGAATGTAATTCATCACAAGATGTATCAATGGTAGGAGTGGGTGAATTGCAAGGAATAACACATGGAAATATGACATGTTGAGTAGCTTGTAACACCCCCGGGATCAGGGTGAAACAAATCCCTGACCTTAGCCTTACATAAGCTTAACCTAGAGCTCGAGGATATTCAGTGAGAAATCGGTAACACAATAGTAAGCCTACGACATAAAAATTATTATAGCGAGCTCATAACTGAGCAAAGAACCAAAATATTACAAGCAGAGGTCACTAACCACAAACATCAAACAATGGAAGGCAAATTATGCTATTAAGTATAGCAAACTTAACAAATGGCCTAAGAGGCCTGAATCATAACGATGACGTCCCAGCCCATAGATTCCAGGCCGCCAGCCAAGAACCCCAAGCTACTCGTTGGTGTCGATGTCGTACGGAACTCGTCTTTAGGGGAACACTTACTCTGCTACAAAAGTATCAACAAAGCAAGGGTGAGTACAGGGTGTACTCCGCAAGACTTATGGCTGGTGGGGTTATTTTGCATAAAGCCATCTTTGTTTATAAAATCATGGAGAGAATAAGATCGTCTAATCAGAATATTTTAAAAGGTGATAAGAGAGCGACATCTCCGAAGAATTGATCATTATCTTTTCATATCCACCAAGTCATCATCATCTCCTAACTAGGATCACCCCCTCATACCCATGAGGAAGCATCCTTAAGAACACATTGAAACCTCCAAGTTTTAGGATTAGGTTAATGTTCTCTATGATCTTAGAATTCGGTCACCAAGCGTTCATAACCGTGAACACGGCTTTTCAAAAATATTTAACCCTGTAGGGGTGTACAACTTTACCCACACGTACCAAACGACTCTTAATGCCAAGCTATTAGCCCTCTTCCTTGGAAGGCTGGCAGAGGGTGGTTGGACACGACCTTTACCTTGCTTTCGCCGAGACCATGAGTCATGCCCTAAGGAGGGTTCCGCCATAATGGGTCAAGTCCCGAAGCTGGTCCCTAGATATGTGAGTCAGGGTTGGTTTACCAGGGGATCCATCCACCCCAAGCAACCCCAGCCACGCTTACCTACCTGTTATGATGCACCTTCACCCGCCAAATCTTTCAAAACTTTTTCTATGCATATATCGAATGGAATGCCCGACCTATGTGACTCATGGAATCTACTAGGCAAGTTAGTTACTCGTGAGGTTTTCTAGGCCCCGTGTGGTTGTACACTCGTCAGTTTCAAAGGCAAGAACTCGGTTCCTAGTAGTGGCGAGCATGGGACTACAAAAACCACATCCCACCATGGCCTCCCATACAAGCGTTAGCATGTTTAACCTTTACCACTGATCTTACCTCATCAGTATACCTCGTCCTCCTGTCATACTAGATTCTTTGCATTTGGTACATCTTCTGGATGAACCAACATGGACAGCTAAGCAGGGCTAAGCAAGACACAAATATATGCTCTAGAAGTGCACACAAGCCAAACCTAGTTATGCTAGGAGTAGTGGATCAGGTAATATAAGCTCAAAGGGAGTAATGCAACAGATAGGATACTCTATCTATCGATAAGAGACCACAGTAGACTCGTATGCATCATGGCAAGAATGAAATACTTTCAAAATCATAGTATTGTATAATGGTGGGGCTATGCTTGCCTTGTTTGTAGATAACCAAAAAGCCGAGCTTCAGATATCTTGTACTGGACTTGATTATACTTGATCTAGTATTGATCTTTGATGGCGTTGATTTCGGTCTTTGATCTCGATCTCGATATCGTATTCTACCGGGAAGAATCAAACACTAGAAAGAAAGGGAAATAATCAACACATGGCATCGATGCAATGCTCAAGCAAGGATGATGATATGACAAGTTAAATTGTATTGAAATGAAACCCTAAGGCATGCTTGGCAATTTAAGCAAGGTCCGAGGGGTACAAAACCTAATACAAGAGAGACCCCGGAATCACCTACGATGGGTTGATTTGTTCTTCTAATTAAACTTGTAGTAAAAGTTGCTTCACAATGCATGATTTTGATGGTAAAGTGTAGATCTTGTTTTTCTGAACATTTTGGTATATTATACACATTTTTCTGAGTTAATTAGATATGAATTTTCTAGTGTTTATTCAATTTCTAGAAATATTAAAACAATTTAAAAAGATTTACTGCGTCATTATGACGTCATCACAGAGCTGGGGCATTTCTCACTAGGGCAGTAGCTACCCATAGTGGCTGATAGAGGGGCCCTAGGCCACCTCAGCAGCCACGTGAGTGGAGGCAGGCCCCGCCAGGTTGACCGGCGCTGACTGCGCACGGCAGACGGTGGCTGATGGCGGTGACCTCTCAGCGGCGGTGCTATGGCATGTGCGCGGAAGTGCCCTTGTGCATAAAAGGATCGCCTCTTCGCGGCCTACCTAACTAGGGCGGCGCGAGACCATGTGGTGGTCGGGAACTACACTGGCTATGAGGCCGAGCGGCGGCCGGCGGTGGAGCACGGCGCGAGGATGAAGTGGGGCGAGAGGGAGGGAGCGGAGAGGTCCAGCAAAACCGCGAGCTCACCCTGGGCATGTAGGGGTCGACGGAGACCCCGGAGATGGACGGTGGCGATGGCACGGATGACGACCAGAGTTGGGGAAGGACCAGTCGATTGGGGTGACGGGTGGCTCCCCGACTTGCACATGTTGGCGATAAGAACAAGCACACCGGGGAGGTTCATATGGTGGCCTCGGTTGGGCGAGGGGAGCCCAGAGATGGCGGCGATTCATCTGCAAATCTGGCTAGGGTTCGGGGCCCTCGCTGGTAAAGAGGAGAGAGGCACTGGGGGAAGTGAGAGGTCGAGGAGAAACCTTGAGGCAGTATTATCTCCACCCAAAGTGCGGAGAGCATCAAGGCACGGGCGACATCGCTTGGCGGCGGTGGTGAGGCCACCGAGCTGATTTGGCTCTGGGAGGAAGATGACAGGGAGAAGGGACCGAACAGGTATGCAGGCTGGGCTTTGCCGGGCTACTACTTGGCCACGGGACGCTGCACGCGAGCGGCAGGTAGCACAGGGGAAGGTTGGGCCGGCCTGGGCTTTTTTTAGCAAAACCTTTTTCTATTTAGCTTTCTTCTTTTCTCTTTGTATTCTCAAATTCAACCCTGTTTTAAATATTCCAAAAATACTAGAGGGTTCAAAATAAGTTGAAAACACTCAGGGCCCTTGTAAACGATTTGGGCTCTAAATATTTTAGTACTATTTCAAAATATTCAAAACCTTTTGAATTGATTTGAGAGAGAGAGAGAAACTAGGGTTTTAGGGTTTAGCATTATTTCTTTAAATGCACTTTTAAGGAATGATGCTCATGAATGCACAAACAACCCTAAATATAAGATTAACTAAAATAGGGGTGTTACATAGATATAGTGCTAGTGACCACATGAGGCTCACAAGATGTTACCTTTGACATAGTGGCCTCATGAGATAACTTTAGCCTACCATGGGAGACGAGAAGATCATCATGTGAGCTTGAGAGCTGATACGTTGCTAACGTATCTATAATTTTTGATGTTCCATGCTTGTTTTATATCTACTTTCTTATGTTTTGTCCACACTTTGGAGTATTTTTATACACTTTCTTGGACTAACCTATTAACAAGATGCCATAGTGCCAGCTGCCTGTTTTCTACTATTTTTGGTTCCAGGAAAGTCGGAAAATGAATATTATCAGAATTGGACGGGACAAAAGCCAAAGTCAATATTTCACTGAGGGGAACACGGAGCTAGAAAACGAGACGGAGAGGGGCCAAAGGCCGACCACACCACCTGGCCGTGTGGCCAGGCCTGGCCCGTGCTAGGGGGTGGTGTAGCCGCCTAGGGCACCCCCTCGGTCTCCCCTTTCACCTATAAGATGCCTCCGATACAGAAACCCTAAGTACCCGATCAAAATTCCACGAAAGAGTCGGTACCCACCGTCATCTCCATCCCTAGATCGGGAGGGATCTGAAGCTCTTCTCGGCACCCTGTCGGAGGGGAGAGATCACCCTGGAGGCCTTTTCATCACCATGTCTGCCTTCGGTGTGATGCGTGAGTAGTTCATCCCTGGACTACGGGTCCATGTAGTAGCTAGATGGTTGGTTCTTCTCCTTTGTGCTACCATGTCTAGATCTTGTGAGCTCCGTTCATGATCAAGATCATCTATTTGTAATCTACATGTTGTGTTTGCGGGGATCCGATGGATATTGAGATGCTATTTCAGATTGATTATTGATTCTATCATGTCTTTGTTATTTGTGATCTTGCATGCTCTCCGTTGTTAGTAGCTATCTTGGCCGAGTAGATGCTAGCAACTCCAAGAGGGAGTATTTATGCTCGATAGTGGGTTCATGCCTCTAGGAATATGGGGAAGTGACAGAAATCTCTAAGGTACTGGATGTGTTGTCGCTACTAGGGAGAAAACAACAATCCTTTATTCATAGAACAATCATATTGTTTACTTTACACACAATGCTTAATGCAATTATCTATTGCTTGCAACTTAATACTAGAGGTGGTTCGGATGATAACCTGAACATAGATTATTAGTCATAGATGCAGTTGGATTACGGTCTATGTATAATGTTGTAATGCCCAATCAAATATCATAGGAGTCAAGATGATTAGTATATGCATGTATGCTTTCTCGATGTTTGTCAATTGCCCCGCTGTAATTTGTTCACCCAACATGTCATCTATCTTAAGGAGAATCACCACTAGTTAACTATGGACCCTGGTCCTTTCTTTTACTATCAATCTACAATCTATTATTTACTATTTTCTATTTACTTTCTGCAAGCAATTACTATCTTCCACACAATACGTTTAATCCTTTGTTTTCAGTAAAACCGGTGAGGTTGACAACCTCACTGTAAGTTGGGCGCAAAGTTCTGTGGTTGTGTTGTGCAGGATTCCAAGTTGGAAACAACACCTTGGAGGTGTTTCCTTGCTCCTACTAGTTCGATAACCTTGGTTTCATAACTGAGGGAAAACTTGTTGCTGTGCTCATCATACCTTCCTCTTGGGGTTCCCCAACAAGCTCAATATATTTTGGGCCATCAAGCTATTTTTCTGGCGCCGTTGCCGGGGAGTCGAGGACATCTTCACAAGGGGAGTCCCTCATAACCAATCTCTTTACTTTGTTATTTTTGTTTTTCTTAGTTTATTTCTGCTTTGTTTGCTTGTTTCTTTATCAAAAACACACAAAAATTAGTTGTACTAGTTTGCTTTCTTTATTAAAAACACAAAAAAATGAGTACTCTTGAAAACACTAAGTTGTGTGACTCCACTAGCACCAACAATAATTATTTCATGTCCACACCTATTGCTTCACCTATCCATGAAGCTACTTTCTTTGAAATTAAACCTGCTTTACTCAATCTTGTTATGAGAGAACAATTTTTTGGTATTGGTACTGAAGATGCTGCTGCTCATCTTAATAACTTTGTTGAACTTGGTGAGATGCAAAAACATGGGGATATTATTAAGCTTAAATTGTTTCCTTTCTCTTTGAGAGGAAAATCTAAAGAACGGTTGCAATCCCTAACTAGAAATAGTATTGATTCTTGGACTAAATGCAAAGATGCTTTCATTGGAAAATACTATCCTCCTGCTAAGTTTATATCCATGAGAAGTGAAATAATGAAATTTAAACAATCTGATAATGAACATGTTGCTCAAGCTTGGGAAAGAATGAAATCTTTGGTAAAGAATTTTCCCACTCATGGACTGACTGCTTGGATGATTATCCAAACCTTTCATGCAGGACTAAATTATTCTTCAAGAAATCTACTGGATTCTGCTGCTGGAGGTACCTTTATGACCATTACTTTGGGTGCTCCAACAAAGCTTCTTGATAATATGATGGTGAACTATTCTAAATGGCACATTGAGAGAGCTCCACAAGGTAAGAAGGTAAATTTTGTTGAAGAGACCTCTTCCTTGAGTGATAAAATTGATGTTATTATGTCTATGCTTGTTAATGGGAAAGCTCATATTGATCCAAATCATGTTCCCTTAGCCTCTTTGGTTGCTCAAGAAAAGCAAATTGATGTGAACTTTATAAGAAATAATAATTTTGGTAACAATGCTTATGGTAATAACAATTATAGGCCTTACCCTCCTAATAATACTTATGGTTATCACGGTAAACCTAGAATACCTAGTGAAGTAAGAATTTTAGAAGTCGAAAGAGCCACTAAAAATTCATGCAAATGCAATATGAACAAAATAAATTATTTACTAAAACCATGGAGGAATAATCTACTATTCTGAAAAATATTAGTCATCAACTTGCGAGTTTAAATAGGGAAATTCCTAGTTTGCAATTAAAACTTTCTAATGCTGAAAGAAATATATCATCTTTGTATGAAGCACAATCCTCTTTGATTAATAAAATGGTTGCTAAACCTGAAACTATTGAAAATCCCTTTGCTGCTACTAATGCCATACAAGTTAGAATTGGTGAAAATGTTAAACTATTAGCTGAATTGCATGCTAACTGGGAAAGAGAAGATGAAATTGCTAGAAATATTAGTATTTCTACTATCACTACCACTAATTTTGAAGCTAGTAAACCCAATGGAACCTTTTCTAATAAAAATGCTGAAATTCTTCGAAACATGGGGAACAATAGCTCTACTACTTTAGATGATAATTATGAGTTTGATCTTGATGGTTGCAATATTTCTGAAGTAATTAAGTTCCTACAAAAGCTTGCTAAAATTCCTAATGCTAGTACTATGAATATGGCCTTTACAAAACACATTACTGATGCTCTCATAAAAATTAAAGAAGAAAAGATGAAACATAAAGCTTCTATTCCTATAAAATTAGAAGATGGTTGGGAACCCATCATTAATATGAAATTAAATGATTTTAATCTCAAAGCTTTATGTGATCTTGATAGTAGTGTTTCTATTATGCCTAGAAAGATTTATGAAATGCTTGATTTTCCACCATTGGAAGATTGTTATTTAAATGTCCCACTTGATGATAATGCTAAAAAGAAACTCATGGGGAGTATTAATGATGTTCTTTTTATGGTTAACAATGCCTATGTCCCCGTTGATTTCTATGTTTTGGATGTTGAATGCAATGCTTCTTGCCCTATTACTTTGGGAAGACCTTTTCTTAGAACTGTCGGTGCCATTATTGATATGAAAGAAGGCACCATTAAATATTAACTCCCACTCAAGAAAGGTATAGAACACTTCCCTAAGAAGAGAGAGAAGATTCCTTTTGCCTCTCCTATTAAAACAAAATTTGCTCTTAATGCTTCTTCATTTTAGAATACTTGATGCTTTTCTTGCTTATTATGCCTAACTTAAAGGCGTTAAAGAAAAGTACTTATTGGGAGATAACCCAAAAGTTTTAGTTGAGTCTTGGAACTTATTGCTTCAGTAATAACCTCTCCTTATCCTTTTTATTTGATTTTTGTGCCAAGAGTAACCTCTAATGAGAGAGAAGTAATGCTTGGGAAAGTTGTTGTCCCGAAACAGATTTTTGTGCTTCGCTGTAAAATTTCGTGTAAAATCTCTATACGTCGGTTTGAGATGTATTTTTTGTGCTTCTGCCCCAGGTTGTTATCCAACTTTCATAAGTTCAAAAAAATTCAATTTGAGCAACAGAAGGTCTTCAAAAAATAGGTTTCTATCTGTTGGTCTGTTTTGACAGATTTCTGCCATTATTTGCATTTGCTTCTTGTTAATTCCTTTTTGGGTTCTCTTTGGGGAATTGAGCTTTTTGAGGGAAGTGCTACAGTAGCTTGTGTTTTAATGGAAGTTTTACTTGTGCTGGAACTTAATCCAAAGACTTATTATCTTGAGTACACTAATGTTGCTATTTAAGATTGTGTGAAGTTTTGTAGGAAGGAAAAAAATTCAGGTGTAAGGAAAGAATGATGTAATCAGATGAATAATGGACTAAAGCTCAAGATTGGGGATGCCACCCATGTCACCCCAAGAAATATCCAAGAAGTACAAGCGTCAAAGCTTAGGGATGCCCAAGGCATCCCCTTCTTCATCAATAGAAATCTCAGGTTCTTCCAAACACTTATTTTTATTGTTTCATGCATAGTTGTGTTGTTCTTGGAGCATCTTCGTTTTAGTTTTCGTTTGCTTGGTTTTCTTAGTTTGCTTGAATAAATTGGTTGGACTCCCCCATTTCATACATTAGTTTCAAATAGTTTGGTTTGATTGAAAAGAGTAGGAAAGTTCATGTTATGGTAAAGAGAGCTTGTTTTTGACTGTGGTCATGCTTATCATGCCATGCTTGATTTTTTTTGGCTTTATTCAGTGATCTTGTTTGTCAGAGACAGTATGGATCCTAAAACAATTGAGATTGCTATAATGCCTTGAAAGAATCATGCTTGTTTTGAAAGCTATTACTTAAATATAGTATTGTGGTTTTATCCTTTGATGCTTTATTTGGGTCGATTTTGAGATGTCACATCGCATGTTATGACTATTCGTCACCATAGCCTTTGATGACTTTAGTTTTCGAATTTGTAATATCACTTTATGCTTTAATTAATGATGTTTGTCACTTTCATGATTATGGCCATTATTGCTCTTTAGTTGGTCGCCCAGTTTTTGCTACCTCCATAACCAAGTATGACTCTTCCACCATTTGGAGCATCCGATATGTTGCTAATACGTATCCATAATTTTGATGTTCCATGCTTGGTTTTATCTACTTTCTTATATGTTTTGTCCACACTTGGAGTACTTTTCATGATTTCTTGGACTAACTATTAACAAGAGCCAAAGTGTGCTGCTCCGTTTTATCCGCTGTTTTTGGTTCTAGAAAAGTCAGAAATGAATATTCTCGAAATCAATTTGGAAAAAAAGCCAAATTGTTGTTTTCCCGGAAGAGTCAATGGAGCCGTAAGGAGAGACGGAGAGGGGCCACAGGTGGCTAAACCACCCCTAAGCTGGCTCCACCCAGGCCGTGGCTGCACATGGTGGGCCTCCTGGGTCCACCCACCACCTTGCCTTTTCGCCTATAGCATCTCCTCCCGATGTAAAACCCCTAATCACAATCGAAATCCACTTAAAGTTCGCAGAATACCACCTAATCAAGGGAGATTCGGGGACAGAAACTGTTTCAAGACCTCGCCAGATTCGGGGGAAGTGTTCTCGATCCCTCTCCATTATCTCCACCCACCATCTCCATCACCATGCTAGTCCATTCCCATGATGAGGAGGGAGTAAGTTCTCTCCTTGAGGCTAAGGGTCTCTACCAAGAGCTTACATGTGTCTATCTCTCTCTATGCAAAGATCTTATTGAGATCATGAGCTTGTAATCTAGGATCTACCTTGCTACCAAGTGCTTTTAATAGACTGCCTCCTCATGTGTGTGAAGTTGACAGTCGTACACCATGGTGGCACTTAGGCTAGATGCTATTTGGCAAATTTATGGTATTATTTATCAAAGTTGGATGTCTATATGATCATCAGTGGTGTTTGTTTGAACCATCTTCGTCAAGGTGACCTGTTGATTCGGGCCGGAGGAATTTAAACAAAAGGCTTATCACTTTGAGGGGTAGCTGTTATAAAACCCTACCAAAGGATTGTAGGGAGTGTCCAACCTAGATGGCATATCTGAATAGTATCACAAAGGTAGAAGATAATTTTCGTTGAGAGTGTTCACGAGTATAAAATTGATCCTACCCTTATGTTTCTTAAACATTGAAACACCACGGTATTGAACTTAGATTCAATGAGTAATGTTTTCTTGCTTCCTTATCTTTACAGTTTGCCTTTTGAACTCTTCACGCCATCAAAGTCATTTTCTAGCATCATTGTCTTATATCCATACTACACGTTTGTATTTCACTATCTCTTCATTAACTAGTGCACCAAGAAACTATACACCAACAAGTGTATTGGGTGTGTCAACAATAATAAGAGACTTCTTGGTATCTTGACTTTCAAGTCAGGGTTGCTTGAGAGGGATACCTTGACCACTTAGTGCCTCCTTGGTGAGTCCACTTAAGGGAAAACTTGTCAGGTACACTTAAGAGGCAATCTTTTGTCTGTTCTACAAACCTACTGCAATTTGAGGCCCAAACCTTCACAAGGATATATGCGAGAATCAAGCTATTTTCTTCGCGCAAGCGCTTCCGGGAAGGTATAGAAAGGTACTCACATCTCCTAAAGAGTGCTCTCGGGTTATTTCCTTTAGATTCTGTTAATTTTGTCTTTTTGTTTCTTATGTTTCACTAGTTAGGCTTAATGGAAAACAACAACAAAATTAGAGAGCTTTTATAGTATTTACCTTTTAGTTAGGACATGAAGGTTTGAAGAGAAAATTTTGGAACTTTATTTGCATTCTAATAAAGAACAAATTAGCAGTATGAATCTTTGACACCATTATTGCTAATGCTATGGAAAAGTCTGCTTTGGGGAAGCAGTTTTATGAAACACACCTTTTTTAGTCCCCTGTTTAAATGGAAAGATAGATATTTATGATGATGAAACCTCCAATATATGATGATTACAATGATGAATATGATATTTTCAGAATCCACTCTACTATTGAGAGAAAATTAATTGTGATTACACTATGCCTCCTATATTTGATGATACGGTGATGAGAATAATAATGATATCTATTTTGCTGAATTTATCTCCCACTACAATTAATAAGAATGACTATGCTTTGTGGGAGATAATTAATTTTTATGCATGGCTATCATGATAAGAATGTTTCATGTGATAGTTATATTGTTAATTTTATCCATGATGCTACTGAAAGTTATTACAGAGAGGG
This sequence comes from Avena insularis, assembly GCA_023614405.1. NCBI lineage: Eukaryota > Viridiplantae > Streptophyta > Magnoliopsida > Poales > Poaceae > Avena > Avena insularis. Next base: position 253,399,243 of record CM042690.1, on the reverse strand, counting down.
AAACATGGTTTTATGCATCTCAATAATATTAAGCTTTCCTCTTTATGTTGAAAGTCTCTGGGTTGCACTTGTTTTGCTTTTGATTGACCTATGCTTGTATGCTTTGTGCTTAAATACTTGTTTCTTTTACAAGATTCCTATGCATAGAAGTGGGTTAGACTTAAGATGTGTTTTTGAATTTGCTCTTGATGCTCTCTCTTTACTTCAATTCATATTTCTATGTGAGCATCTTCAAACTATCAAGTTCTAACTTAAAGGCGTTAAAGAAAAGTACTTATTGGGAGATAACCCAAAAGTTTTAGACGATAGTAATAACCGCTCCTTATCCTTTTTATTTGCTTTTTGTGCCAAGAGTAACCTCTAATGAGAGAGAAGTAATGATTGGGAAAGTTGTTGTCCCGAAACAGATGTTTGTGCTTCACCATAAAAAATCGTGAAAAATCTCTGTACGTCGTTTTGAGGCCTGACTTTTTGTGCTTATGCCCCAGGTTGTTATCTAACTTTAGTTAGTTCAACACTTTTTGATTTGAGCAACAGAAGGTCTTCAAAAAAATTGGTTTTTACCTGCTGGTCTGTTTTGACAGATTTCTGCCATTATTTGCATTTGCTTCTTATTGTTTCCTTTTTTAGTTCTTTTGGGGAATTGAGATTTTTGAGGGAAGTGCTATAGTAGCTTGTGTTTTTATGGAAGTTTTATTGGTGTTGGAACTGAACCTAAAGACTTATTATCTTGAGTGCACTAATGTTGCTAATAAAGATTGTCTAAAGTTTTGTATGAAGGAAAAAATTCAGGTATATGGAGAGAATGATGTAATGAGATGAAGAATGGACTAAAGCTCAAGCTTGGGGATGGCACCCCGTGTCACCCTAAGAAATATTCAAGAGGTACAAGCGTCAAAGCTTGGGGATGCCCAAGGCATCCCCTTCTTCATCAATAAAAATCCCAGGTTTCTTCCAAACACTTCATTTTTATTGTTTCATGCATAGTTGTGTTGTTCTTGGAGCGTCTTTGTTTTCATTTTTGTTTTTGGTTTTCATTTGCTTGGTTTTCTTAGTTTGCTGAATAAATTGGTTGGACCCCCTCTCTCATGCATTGGCTTTCAAATAGTTTGGTTTGGATTGGAAAAAAGAGTAGGAAAGTTCATGCTTAAGTGGTAAAAAGAGAGGTTGTTTTTGACTGTGGCCTATGCTTTGTCATGCTATGCTTCATATTTTTTTGGCTTTATGCTTAGTGATCTTTGTTGTAGCATGACATGTTGTAAACAATTAAGATTGCTTAATGTGCCTTTGAAGAATCATGCGTTGTTTAGCATATTAAAGCATAGTATTGTGGTATTCTCCTTTGACGCTTTATTTGGGTTGACTTGGCGCATGCTCACACCATGTTATGACTATCCAAGGTCACCATATCCTTTATGATCCTTTAGTTTTTGACTTGTAATATCACTTTATGCTTTGATTAATGATGTTTTGTCGCTCTGCATGATTATGGCCATTATTGCTCTCTTATTTGGTCGCTCCCAGTCTTTTTCTAGCCTCCATAACCAAGTATGAGTTCCACTCATGCATCCAACTCCTAAAACCAAGTTATTCCAAAGAGTCCACCATACCTACCTATTAGCATTTGTTATTCCAAGTATATTCATGTTTTTATCTACCTTCCGAATTAAACTTGTTATGATAAAACTAGTGATTAAAGCTCTCACGAACTTGATGGCACACTTTACTTTTGTTGCCCTTAATAAACTTGAACCATTTTATCGTCTATGTTGTATATGCTTGCACTTATATGTTGGGGATTAGCAGAACAATGCTGTCATGGGGAACGCTTTCAACATTGCACTTGTACTTTGTACCTAGTTAATATCATGCTCTTTTGTCTATGGATGTCGTCGGTGTGAAATGAAAGGGGAGCTTGTAAGTCCATGGAGTTATGTATGTGTGATAGAGAAACACCTGGGTCGCCGGTCTAATCCATGCTGTCATGGTGGAAACCTGCAGCGTAACCATAATGAGCTGTCTATGAAGCATTCTTCTTATAAAAAAAGAGTCGGATATTGAGAAAAAGAGAAAAAAAGATATGAGAAAAGAGGAAAGAGAGAAAAGGCACCATTTTCCCATGGTAAATAAGAAGATTGCTGAGATGCTCGTTGTCTGCTTGCCTTGTCATTTTGATATGGGGATTCTTCCGTATCATCGGGCAAGGGGTACCCCGTTGGCGGTTCTCTATGATACACATGTACTTACTATGACAAGAACTTACCGGTAACTAAACTTGAGTAGTATGAGGAGCGGCCCTCGTATTCAAGGGACATGAGATTTCCAACTTATACTTTGTCAAGCATATACACCATAGTTTGTTCACTTTAAGCTTAATCACTTCAAGATGCTTATGATAGGGGCAATGAGAGGTGAAAGCTACTAAGTACCATAATTTTTGGAAGCTCTTTATGAAACTTGAATCTCTACTTCCTTCTATGAAGGCCTTTCTTCTACTTTTATGTTGAGTCTCCACCTTCTATTTTTATGCACCTACTTTGATAGCATAGTGGCCATTCTTAGTTCTATGTGCATTGTCCCAAGACTTATTGGTTGATGCATAATTTTGATATTGCTTGTTCTTAAACTATTTGTATCTAGTCACTCTTATGAACTTTGAAGGTGTCTTATGCATTTATGTTTGCTACTCTCTAAGGGACAAGTTGAATGCCACTATGCTATGTTTTCTTTATGTGAAACAAACAAACGTCTTGCAAAGCATTGTTATTCATGAATCTTTTGTTTATGCTTTTTCATGTTGCAACATAGTTGCTTTGTCTTATTGCTAGGACTTTATCTTTCATGCTATGTTGAAGTACTATGATCCCAGCTATCAATGTTCTACAAATACTTTGATCAAGTTTATGATGGTGCATGTCACCTCAAAAATGATTATTTCTTTTTTATCACTTACCTACTCGAGGACGAGCAAGAGTTAAGCTTGAGGATGTTGATACGTTGCAAACGTATCCATAATTTTTCATGTTCCATGCTTGGTTTTATCTACTTTATTATGTTTTGTCCACACTTTGGAGTACTTTCTATACACTTTCTTGGACTAACCTATTAACAAGAGCCACAAAGCCGACTATACATTCTGCTTTTTTGTTTTGGTTCCAGAAAGTCGGAAAATGAGTATTCTCGGGTGGAATGGGACAAAGCCAAAGTCAGTTTTTTCACCGAGGGGACAAGGAGAATCACGAGCAGAGAGGGTCGGTAGGCCACACCACCTGGCCATGCGGCTTGGCCAGCTAGAAAAGTGGCCACCCAGAACTTGATATGTTGCTAACGTATCCATAATTTTGATGTTCCATGCTTGGTTTTATCTACTTTCTTATGTTTTGTCCACACTTTGTAGTACTTTTCATATGATTTCTTGGACTAACCTATTAACAAGAGCCACAGTGCCAGCTGCCTGTTTTCTGCTGTTTTTGGTTCCAGGAAACTCAGAAAATGAATATTCTCGGAATTGGGCGGGACAAAAGCCAAAGTCAGCTTTTCACCGAGGGACACTAGGAGCCAGAATATGAGATAGAGAGGGGGGCCACACCACTGGCCAAGGCTGGCCAGGCGCCAGTGGGGTGGTCTGGCCCCCTGCACCCCTCGGCTTCTCCTTCGCCTATATTGCCTCCCATGAAACCCTAAGCACCGATCAAAAATCCACGAAAGAGTTCAGAGTCGTCATCTCCATCCCTAGATCGGGAGGGATCAAGCTCTTCCAGACCGCGGAGAGGGAATTCACCCTGGAGGCCTTCTTCATCATCATGGAAGCCTCCGGTGTGATGCGTGAGTAGTTCATCTCTGGACTATGGGTCCATGTAGTAGCTAGATGGCTGGTTCTCCTCCTTTGTGCTATCATGTTTAGATCTTGTGAGCTCCGTTCATGATCAAGATCATCTATTTGTAATTCCTACATGTTGTGTTTGCAGGGATCCGATGGATATTGAGATGCTATTTCAGATTGATTATTGATTCTATCATGTCTTTGTTATTTGTGATCTTGCATGCTTTTCGTTGTTAGTAGCTATCTTGGCCAAGTAGATGCTAGCAACTCCAAGAGTTAGTATTTATGCTCGATAGTGGGTTCATGCCTCTAGTAATTTGGGGAAGTGACAGAAATCTCTAAGGTACTAGATGTGCTATTGCTACTAGGGAGAAAACAACAATCCTTTGTTCATAGAACAATTGTATTGTTTAATTTACACGCAATTTGTAATGCAATTATCCGTTGCTTGCAACTTAATACTGGAGGGGGTTTGGATGATAACATGAAGGTGGATTATTAGTCATAGATGAAGTTGGATGGCGGTATATGTATAATGTTGTAATGCCCAATCAAGTCTCAAAGGAGTCAAGATGAGTAGTATATGCTTGTATGCTTTCTCGATGTTTGTCAATTGCCCCGCTGTAATTTGTTCACCCAACATGTCATCTATCTTAAGGAGAGCCACCACTAGTGAACTATGGACCCCGATCCTTTCTTTTACCATCAATCTACAATTAATTGTTTACTGCTTTGTGTTTACTTTCTGCAAACTATTACTTTCTTCCATTCGATATGTTTAATCCTTTATTTTTAGCTAAACCGGTGAGATTGACAACCTCATCGTAAGTTGGGGGCAGAGTTCTGTGGTTGTGTTGTGCAGGTCTCCATGTTGCTGCTAGCACTGGTAGTGCGCCCTGCCAAAGTTCAGCTAGCTACAGCTTTGGGGTGTTTCCTTGTTCCTACTGGATTGATAACCTTGGCTTCATAACTAAGGGAAAACTTGCTGCTGTGCTCATCATACCTTCCTCTTGGGGTTCCCACGAGCTCGATATATTTTGGGCCATCAAGCTCTTTTTCTGGCGTCGTTGCCGGGGAGTCGAGGACATCTTCACAAGGGGAGTCCCTCATGACCAATCTCTTTACTTTGTTATTTTTGTTTTGCTTAGTTTACTTTTGTTTTGTTTGCTTGTTTCTTTATCAAAAACACACAAAAATTAGGTTTACTGGTTTGCTTTCTTTATTAAAAACACAAAAAATGACTACTCTGGAAAACACTAAGTTGTGTGACTTCACTAGCACCAACAACAATGATTTTATGAGCACACCCATTGCTCCACCTGTTCCTGAAGCTACTTTCTTTGAAATTAAACCTGCTTTGCCCAATCTTGTTATGAGAGAACAATTTTTTGGTATTTGTAATGAAGATGTTTCAGCCCATCTAAATAACTTTGTTGAACTTTGTGAGATGCAAAATCATAGGGATATAGATGGACATATTATTAAGCTTAAATTGTTTCCTTTCTCTTTGAGAGGAAAAGCTAAAGAATGGTTGAATTCCTTAACTAGGAATAGTATTGATTCTTGGACTAAATGCAAAGATGCTTTCATTGGAAAGTACTATCCTCCTGCTAAGATTATATCTATGAGAAGTGAAATAATGAAGTTTAAACAATCTGATAATGAACATGTTGCTCAAGCTTGGGAAAGAATGAAATCTTTGGTAAAGAATCGTCCCACTCATGGACTGACTGCTTGGATGATTATCCAAACCTTTTATGGAGGATTGAACTATTCTTCAAGAAATCTATTGGATTCTGCTGCTAGAGGTACCTTTATGACCATTACTTTGGGTGCTGCAACAAAGCTTCTGGACAATATGATGGTTAACTATTCTGAATGGCACACTGAAAGAGCTCCACAAGGTAAGAAGGTAAATTCTGTTGAAGAAACCTCCTCCTTGAGTGATAAAATTTATGTTATTATGTCTATGCTTGTTAATGGGAAAGCCCATATTGATCCAAATAATGTTCCTTTAGCCTCTTTGGTTGCTCAAGAAGAGCAAGTTGATGTGAACTTTATAAGGAATAATAATTTTAGCAATAATGCCTACTAGAATAATTTTGGTAACAACAATTATAAGCCATATCCTCCCAACAATGGTAATGCTTATGGAAATTCTTACAACAACAATAGGAGTGCTTCCTATGAACTTGAAGTTATGCTTAAAGACTTTATTAGTAAACAAACTTCTTTCAATAAAACTATTGGGGAAAAACTTTCTAATGCTGAAAGAAATATAGCATCTTTGGCTGAAGCTCAATCTTCCTTGAATAAAATGGCCACTAAACCTGAAACTAATGATAATCCCTTTGCTGCCACTAATGCCATACAAGTAAAAATAGATGAAAATGTTAGACTATTAGCTGAATTGCATGCTAAGTGGGAAAGAAAAGATGAAATTGCTAGAAACATTAATGTTTCTACTATCACTACCACTAGTGTTGAGGCTAGTAATAGCTCTACTACTTTAAATGATAATTATGATTTTGATCTTGATGGTTGCAATATTTCTGAAGTTATTAAGTTCCTACAAAAGCTTGCTAAAAGTCATAATGCTAGTGCTATGAATATGGCCTTTACAAAACACATTAGAGAAGAAAAGATGAAACACAAAGCTTCTATTCCTATAAAACAAGAAGATGGTTGGGAACCCATAATCAATATGAAAGTGAATGATTTTGATTTCAAAGCTTTATGTGATCTGGATAGTAGTGTTTCCATTTTTCCTAGAAATATTTATGATATGCTTGATTTGCCACCACTTGAAGATTGTTATTTGAATATCCCACTTGATGATAATGCTAAAAAGAAACTCATGGGGAGTATTAATGATGTTCTTATTATGGTTAACAATGCCTATGTCCCCGTTGATTTCTATGTTTTGGATGTTGAATGCAATGCTTCTTGTCCTTTTACTTTGGGAAGACCTTTTCTTAGAACTGTTGGTGCCATTATTGATATGAAAGAAGTCACCATTAAATATTACCTCCCACTAAAGAAAGGTATAGAACACTTCTCTAAGAAAAGAGAGAAGATTTCTTTTGCCTCTCTTATGAAAACAAAATTTGCTCTTAATGCTTCTTCATTTGAGAACACTTGATTCTTTTTCTTGTTTCTTATGCCTAACTTAAAGGCGTTAAAGAAAAGTACTTATTGGGAGATAACCCAAGAGTTTTAGATGAGTCTTGGAAGTTATTACTTCAGTAATAACCGCTCCTTATCCTTTTTATTTGCTTTTGTGCCAAGAGTAACCTCTAATGAGAGAGAATTAATGATTGGGAAAGTTGCTGTCCCGAAACAGATTTCTGTGCTTCACCGTAAAAATTCGTGTAAAATCTCTGTACGTCCTTTTGAGGCGTGACTTTTTGTGCTTCTTCCCCAGGTTGTTATCTAACTTTCGTTAGTTCAATACTTTTCGATTTGAGCAACAGAAGGTCTTTGAAAAAAATCGTCTTTACCTGCTGGTCTCTTTTGACAGATTTCTGCCTTTATTTGCATTTGCTTCTTGTTGGTTCCTTTTTGAGTTCTTTTGGGGAATTGAGCTTTTTGAGGGAAGTGCTACAGTATCTAATGTTTTATTGGTGTTGGAACTGAACCTAATGACCTATTATCTTGAGTGCAATAATGTTGCTAATAAAGATTGTGTGAAGTTTTGTATGAAGGAAAAATTTCAGGTGTATGGAAGGAATGAGTAATAAGATGAAAGATGGACTAAAGCTCAAGCTTGGGGATGCCACGCATGTCACCCCAAGAAATATCCAAGAAGTACAAGCGTCAAAGCTTGGGGATGCCCAAGGCATCCCCTTCTTCATCAATAAAAATCCCAGGTTCCTTCCAAACTCTTCATTTTTTATTGTTTCATGCACAGTTGTGTTGTTCTTGGAGCGTCTTCTTTTTGTTTTTGTTTTTGATTTTCGTTTTCTTTATTTTCTTAGTTTGCTGAATAAATTGGTTGGACCCCCTCTTTCATACATTGTTTTTCAAATAGTTTGGTTTGGAGTGGAAAAGAGTAGGAAAGTTCATGCTTAAGTGGTAAAGAGAGCTTGTTTTTGACTGTGGTCCATGCTTTGTCATGCCATGCTTGATATTGTTTTGGCTTTAGGCTTAGTATTCTTTGATGTAGCATGACATGTTATAAACAATTGAGATTTCTTAATGTGCCTTAGAAGAATCATGCGTTGTTTTAGCATATTAAAGCATAATATTGTGGTATTCTCCTTTGATGCTTTATTTGGGTTGACTTGGCGCATGCTCACACCATGTTATGACTATCCCAAGTCACCATAAGCCTTTATGATCCTTTAGTTTTCAACGTGTAGTATCACTTTATGCTTTGATCAATGATGTTTTGTCGCTCTGCATTATTATGGCCATTATTGCTCTCTTAGTTGGTCGCTCCCAGTCTTTTGCTAGGCTCCGTAACCAAGTATGAGTTCCACTCATGCATCCAACTCCTAAAACCAAGTTATTCCAAAGAGTCCACCATACCTACCTATTAGCATATGCTATTCCAAGTATATTCATGTTTTTGTCTACCTTCCGAATTAAACTTGTTATGAGAAAACTAGTGATTAAAGCTCTCACGAACTTGATGGCACACTTTACTTTTCTTGCATTTAATAAACTTGAACCATTGCGGCCGTCTTTGTTGCATATATGCTTGCACTTTATATGTTGAAGTTAGCAGAACCATGTATCATGGGGAACGCTTTCAACATTGCACCTGTACTTTTTACCCCGTTGATATCATGTTCTTTTGCTTATGGATCCCGGCGGTGTGAAATAAAAGGGGAACTTGTAAGATCATGGAGTTTGTATGTGTGTTAGAGAAACGCCTGGGCCGCTAGCCTAAGCCATGCCTAATCATGGTGGAAACTTGTAGCGTAACCATAATGAGCACTCTATGAAGCATCCTCAATAAAAACCTATGCAAATAGCAAATAAAAAGATCGCTGAGATGCTCATTGTCTGCTTGCCTTGTCATTTTGATTATGGGATAGCTCCTGTATCATGTGCAAGGGGTACCCCGTTGGCGGTTCTCTATGATACATATGTACTTACAATGACAAGAGCTTACTTGTGACTAAAGTTGAGTAGCATGAGGTTCGATCTTCGTAAGTAAGGGGCATGAGATTTCGGCTTATAACTTGTCAAGCATATCCTCTTAGTTGTGTCACTTTAACCTTAATCACCTTCAAGATGCTTATTATAGGGGCAATGAGAGCTGAAAGCTAATAAGTACCATAATTTTTGGAAGCTCTTTATGAGACTTGAATCCCTACTTCCTTCTATGAAGGCCTTCCTTTTACTTTTATGTTGAGTCTCCACCTTCTATCTTTATGCACCTACTTTGAGAGCATAGTGGCCATTCTTAGTTCTATGTGCATTGTCCCAAGACTTGTTGATTGATGCATAGCTTTGATATTAATTGCTCTAAACTATTTGTATCTAGTCACTCTTATGAACTTTGAAGGTGTCCGATGCATTTACGTTTGCTACTCTATGAGGGACAAGCTGAATGCCACTATGCTATGTTTTCTTTATGTGAAACAAACAAACGTCTTGCAAAGAATTTTTATTCATGAATCTTTTGTTTATGCCTTTTCATGTTGCAACATAGTTGCTTTTTCTTATTGCTAGAACTTTGTCTTTCATGTTATGATTGAAGTACTATGATCCCAGCTATGAATGTTTTACAAATACTTTGATCAAGTTTATGATGGTGCATGTCACCTCAAAAATTATTCCTTCTTTTTATCACTTACCTACTCGAGGACGAGCAGGAGTTAAGCTTGGGGATGTTGATACGTTGCAAACGTATCCATAATTTCTGATGTTCCGTGCTTGGTTTTATCTACTTTCTTATGTTTTGTCCACACTTTGGAGTACTTTTCATATGATTTCTTGGACTAACCTATTAACAAGAGCCACTATGCCAGCTGCCTGTTTTCTGCTATTTTTGGTTCCAGGAAAGTCAAAAAATGAATATTCTCGGAATTGGACGGGACAAAAGCCAAAGTCAGTTTTTCACTGAGGGACACCAGGAGCCAGAATACGAGACAGAGAGGGGCTAGGGCCCGGCCACACCACCTGGCCGCACGGCTAAGCTTGGCCCGCGCCAGGGGGTGGTCTGGCCGCCCCAGGCACCCCCTCGGCCTCTCCTTCCGCCTATATATTGCCTCCGATACAAAAATCCTAAGCACCAGATCAAAAAATCCACGAAAGAGTCTGTAGCCGCCGTCATATCCATCCCTAGATCGGCAGGGATCTGAAGCTCTTCCCGACACCCTGCCGAAGAGGGGAATTCACCCTGGAGGCCTTCTTCATCATCATGCAAGCCTCCGGTGTGATGCGTGAGTAGTTCATGTCTGGACTACGGGTCCATGTAGTAGCTAGATGGCTGGTTCTCCTCCTTTGTGCTATCATGTTTAGATCTTGTGAGCTCCATTCATGATCAAGATCATCTATTTGTAATTCCTACATGTTGTGTTTGCGGGGATCCGATGGATATTGAGATGCTATTTCAGATTGATTATTGATTCTATCATGTCTTTGTTATTTGTGATCTTGCATGCTTTCCGTTGTTAGTAGCTATCTTGGCCAAGTAGATGCTAGCAACTCCAAGAGTTAGTATTTATGCTCGATAGTGGGTTCATGCCTCTAGTAATCTGGGGAAGTGACAGAAATCTCTAAGGTATTAGATGTGTTGTTGCTAGTAGGGAGAAAACAACAATCCTTTGTTCATAGAACAATCGTATTGTTTACTTTACACGCAATTCGTAATGCAATTATCCGTTGCTTGCAACTTAATACTTGAGGGGGTTCAGATGATAACCTAAAGGTGGATTATTAGTCATAGATACAGTTGGATGGCGGTCTATGTATAATGTTGTAATGCCCAATCAAGTCTCAAAGGAGTCAAGATGAGTAGTATATGCTTGTATGCTTTCTCGATGTTTGTCAATTGCCCCACTGTAATTTGTTCACCCAACATGTCATCTTTCTTAAGGAGAGCCACCACTAGTGAACTATGGACCCCGGTCCTTTCTTTTACCATCAATCTACAATCAACTGTTTACTGCTTTGTGTTTACTTTCTGCAAACTATTACTTTCTTCCATTAGATACGTTTAATCCTTTGTTTTTAGCAAAACCGATGAGATTGACAACCTCATCGCAAGTTGGGGGCAGAGTTCTGTGGTTGTGCTATGCAGGTCTCCATGTTCTTCTTGGCACCATGATGCATACGCCAAAGTTCAGCTAGCTACACATTTGGGGTGTTTCCTTGCTCCTACTGGATTGATAACCTTGGTTTCATAACTCAGAGAAAACTTACTAATGTGCTCATCATACCTTCCTCTTGGGGTTCCCCAATGAGCTCGATATACTTTGGGCCATCAGGCACCCCCTCGGCCTCCCCTTTCGCCTATAAGATGCCTCCAATACAGAAACCCTAAGTACCCGATCAAAAATCCACGAAAGAGTCTGTAGCCGCCGTCATCTCCATCCCTAGATCGGGAGGGATCTGAAGCTCTTCCCGGCACCCTGCCGGAGGGGAGAATTCACCCTGGAGGCCTTCTTCATCACCATGCTAGCCTCCGGTGTGATGCGTGAGTAGTTCATCTCTAGACTACAGGTCCATGTAGTAGCTAGATGGCTGGTTCTTCTCCTTTGTGTGCTATCATGTTTATATCTTATGAGCTCCGTTCATGATCAAGATCATCTATTTGTAATCCTACATGTTGTGTTTGTGGGGATCCGATGGATATTGAGATGCTATTTCAGATTGATTATTGATTCTATCATGTATTTGTTATTTGTGATCTTGCATGCTTTCCGTTGTTAGTAGCTATCTTGTCCAAGTCGATGCTAGCAACTCCAAGAGTTAGTATTTATGCTCGATAGTGGGTTCATGCCTCTAGTAATCTGGGGAAGTGACAGAAATCTCTAAGGTACTAGATGTGATGTTGCTACTAGGGAGAAAACAACAATCCTTTGTTCATAGAACAATCGTATTGTTTACTTTACACGCAATGCATAATGCAATTATCTATTGCTTGCAACTTAATACTGGAGGGGGTTCAGATGATAACCTGAAGGTGGATTATTAGTTATAGATGCAGTTGGATTATGGTTGATGTATAATGTTGTAATGCCCAATCAAATCTCATAGGACTCAAGATGTTTAGTATATGCATGTATTGCTTTCTCGATGTTTATCAATTCCCCCGCTGTAATTTGTTCACCCAACATGTCATCTATCTTAAGGAGAGCCACTAGTAGTGAACTATGGACCCCGGTCCTTTCTTTTACCATCAATCTACAATTGTTTACTGTTTTCTGTTTAGTTTCTGCAAGCTTTTACTTTTTTCCAAACAATACGTTTAATCCTTTGTTTTCAGCAAAACCGGTGAGATTGACAACCTCACTGTAAGTTGGGGGCAAAGTTTTGTGGTTGTGTTGTGCAGGTTTCCACGCTGCTGCTGGCGCCAGTAGTGCGCCCTGCCAATGTCCAGCTAGAGACACCTTGGAGGTGTTTCCTTGCTCCTACTGGATTGATAACCTTGGTTTCATAACTGAGAGAAAACTTACTAATGTGCTCATCATACCTTCCTCTTGGGTTCCCCAACAAGCTCGTTAATACACGAGTCAGTAGACCAGCGCTCCCTGTGGGAGTAGCCCCCCGAGTGCCTGGTTAAGTCGAAGACTCAAGCGGGGACTAAAGATCTTTTTAGGACTGTTGCCGTCTTTCGCTGCTTGTTTTAGTCGAATTTGCTGCCAGCGCTCCCTATGGGAGTTACCCATAGTCTTGAATCGAATCGTAGATTCGAGTGGTGAGTATGTCCTGAATGTTCATATATCTGCATGAAAATAATCGTAGGGTGCGCGACCAGCGCTCCCTATGGGAGTAGCCCCTGAGTGCTTGGTTGAGTCGAAGACTCGAGCAAGGATTCAAGTAGTCGAAATCTTCTGCTGTTGAAATCAATGACATCAGTGCTGACGATGTGATGACCTTGGTTGCCCGCGTGAGCGGCTTTGACGGGACATGACATGTGGTGGGTCCCATTTTCTGACTTTGATTTGACCGGGCGTGCGTAATCTTCTGTTTTAACTATGTCTCCTCGATTTCCGCGTGTAATGGGAATAGTGGGGGGACGATTCGTGCTTCGCCACGTGTCGATGGCGATGTGCGCCACGCGTGTAGTAGGGTTTCTGCTGGCCGTTGGATGGTGTCTGCGATGAGGTTAAGTAGTAGTGCAGCTACGGTAATTTCCCCATCTCTCTTCATTGTTCTTTCCTCCATTGCCATTGCTGTTGCTCTTCGTTTCTCTATGCACTTTCTCGCTACGGCGTTGGACCAGCTCTGTATCTTCCCCAGCTACTTCCTCCGTTCTCACTGCCATCGGAAGATGGGCAAGAAGAAAGGAGGCGCCACCGCTGGGTCTGCTGCTGCCATTGCCGCCGCCAAGAAGAAGGGCGGCTCTGCCACTGTGGGCACCAGCTACGCCGGCGCTGGGAAGAAAAAGGGCGCGGGTACCCGCTGTAGGGGTTCCGCGTATGAAAACAATAAAACTTTACCCTACGCCCCTGAACCCCTAAAGCTGCCAGGACCTATCTATTAGTAATATAGTAACGAGAGGGGCTTTTTGCGGACTTACCCTTGAAGACCGAAAAGCATTGTCAATGCTTAGGAGAGCGTGGTTGATGTAGATGAGCCGAAGCCGACCTCAAGGTCGTGATGAAGTCCTTGCGCTCCAACGGCTCCAACGACTTGAGTGCCTCAAGTGCGACACCTCGCAGGGAGTTACACATGTCCGGTGCCTGACAATGACTCCCGCTTCCCCGATCCAGCAGCAGTTGCGGAAGTCGAGCTCCTGGATCCGAATCTCACAGCGCGACGACGCTTCGCGGTGAAGATGTCTCTCGTTTGCACAGTCCAGACTTGGGACCGTGGTCACGATAGAGAGAGGGGAGAGAGAAAATATCAATTAGAGGTCCTCCCAAAAGTGAGAAGACCTTTATTGATTATTGGTGTATTTTATTTGGCCAAATACCCCCACTACATATAGGGGCAGGGGAGGTACTACCTCCCTCAAAGTCCTGGGGTGGGACTAAAGGAGAGGAGGGGGAGGGCAGCCACCGGCCACCCTAGTGGGCCCCACGCAGGGGGCTAGGCCCAGCCGGCCACCCCCTTGGCCCCTTCTTCCTCTCTCCTTTCCCTAATGGGCCCTCTCCCCTCTGGGTATTGGCCCATTAAGCCTTTGACCATTTAAATTGATTTTTCTCTTTATTAAATAATTATTAATAAATGATTAAATCAATATTTAACATTCATTCACATATTATTCAACCTCCGTGGCTATGGAACACTTCCACCTCCACTTCGGACATCCTCCAGACTTACCGAAACCCTTCCAGTTTTCTCTCTACTATTCTTCAGTGATTCTACCGATCCTATAAACACTCTCTAAGCATCATCAAGCCCTTAAGCGTGATACCCCACGGTTCGGGAACACTCCATACATGGTCGGGACACTCCCGCACCAATGATCGACAGAGGGACCTGAATGGCCATGTGACCCCTGTGCGTTCCGCGAAGATCTTTCGTCGTTTGAACTGGGATGGTCATGTCTTATTCCCTTTGTCTATCGATACTTGCATTTCCCGAGATCTGATCAATGACATCACCATGTCGTGTTCAATCTCGTTACCGAACAATGCTACTTGACTCATTCTGACAGGTGATATCCCCGTGATCAAATAACACGTTGTGCAGCTATTGGATATAACTTCTCCGAGTGGGCCCTTTGAGTATCTTCCCATCACATGGACGGACAAATCCCACTATTGACATATATTGCCTCTACGGTTTCCTCCGAGTACCTAAACACACCTTTATAACCACTATATTGCCAAGTGGTGCTTGATGCTACTAAGCACTCTCGGGAGACAGTGATTGATATAGCCTCACGGTCTAAGGAATAGTCTACGAGGATCCATTTCTAATCATCATAACTTGAACTTTGTGACATGATCGGGTCACGATGTTTAGGTTGGGTATTGGTTCATCATCTCATTCTCGGAATGAGATGACTCCATTTCCAACTGGCATAAATGCCACATGATCAGGAAACATGATCATCTATTGACCAATGAACCAGTGATTAGAGTTTCACTGGGAACCCCTGGTTGTTTGTATATCACACGTGTATTGATGTTTCCACTCAATATAGTTATAGCATGATATAAAACTTAATCATAAACTATATGAAATATGATAATAGTCCTTACTACTATTTGTCTCTAGGGCATATTTCCAACAGTCTCCCACTTGCACTAGAGTACAAATACACTAGCTGCATTTGTTCCTTAATCATTGGCACCATATATCCGGTACCCTGAACATGCTTGCTCATGGAAGAGGTTGAGTCTTGGGTTTGTACTTTACAGTCCCAAATCCTTTGCAACTTACTAACGTCACCTTGATTGACATTAATACTTTATCATCACATGATAGCATCTGTGTGTATGCATTGTTGCTATGGCAGCAGAACGAGGCCTGATTCCAGGAGCCTATAGTGACTTTAGATCAACCTTGAGAGCTTTCTCATGGGCACTGTGCCCTGGGACACATCATTCTACATTAAAAGCGAACTAGCCCCGCCATAACATTATACAACCCTTTAGATGGTACCCTTATCTATTATTATAAATGTATTCATCGAAACACTAGTGCACTCTGTGCAACTTTCGATGTTTTTGTTCACCTTGCTTCCTACTTGACATCAATCGGTATCTACGGGAGTTTCCAACATATTCCCTTATAACACAACCCTTTATGTTTTAAGATATGTCATCCTTTATGGATTTGGAAAACATGTCTGCAGTTCTCTACTAGACACTGCGTACATACTTAACTCAACATTCCGTGATTCGAACTTAATCACTTTCAAACATTCCTTATTGGATCATATATTATGTTAAGTTATCATCATGGTTTTCTAAGATAGAACCTATGTCTCAACATAGTGGATGATGATCATCCTTTTCTTTCTTTCAACCATTGATGTTAAACTTAATGTTATTCCTAAGTTGAGTTATTAAGGACTAGTTCCTTAATTAACTTCTATTCCGAAACCCTTTTTCAGAATCCCTTAAGGAATACTACATAATATCATAATACACCTATTATCAACTCATACACCTTATAAATCATTATTTATAAGTATTTGCGGTTTTATTCTTAACACAGTTGAGAATCACTGTATAAGCTCCCACTCAAAAATATGTCATTCACATATTGTTTTAGGAAGACTTCCATAGCTTCCACTCAATTTTATGCAAATTGCATATCCACTCACTATTTTGAATAACTTCAAAATCCTTTGATCAAATATCAAACTTGGAGTTTTACTGTGAGATACTAGTACTATTACTAGTTTTAAATCCTCTAAATATTCAGCACACTTGAATCAAATTCATTTGATTTTGTCCAATACTTGACAAATTGTGCTTTTGTCATTCACCCCCTTTTCCACTATGGCTTTGCAGTCATTTGGGAAAATTCAAGTAACCCCTTTTACTTGTGAGATTCAGTAATGAATTGCTTTCTAATCTCAAGTGAATTTTATTTCTAGGATTTCTCATAATTTAGTTTACCATTATTTCCTTAGTAGTTCGTAGGTATGTCATATTCCAAGAATCATGACAAATGATTCACAAATGTCTCCATACAATATATGGGTTACATTTTGAATCCTACTTCATGTAGTGAAAACACCAGTGAGAAAACACAATGATCATTATCATTGATTCTTTTCCTTTGTGAAGAGAATCATTCAAGAACATTGTCTGTTGCGCTTCTCAACACTCTGATGCAGGGTTTTGAATCCTCATCGTGTTTTTCACTCTCTTTCATTTGCTCCATAATTGAGAAATATCACTAAAAATGAGCTTTCTTAAGAATGTACCAAAATCCAAGCAATACCAGTTTTGCTTCTCTTTTGGTTTCAGCTATGGATTTCATATTCAAAGTTTCCAATGAATACTCTACAAGGACTTATTTGCTATTGTTTTGGTTATATCGAATAACCCCAAAACTTTCGCGAATTCAAATGGTTCACTACATTCTAATTGAGTGTTACCTATTTCTTAACTAATGTTCTCTACATCTACACTACAACGATTTATTTGATGCCTTCTATTCACCCACTTTGATATCTAATATCACATTGTGATGCTTTGCATTTTGACGTTTCAAAATGCTTTGCATTCCACAATTTCTTTTATGCCATTCTTATAAAGTCGAATTTCATTACTATTGATCAAATCATAGTAATTAGATTCTCTTTTATCTTTATACCCTTCGTTGATGAAACACTTTGATCAAATCAAATAGTTTCATATTCATGTTTCCTTTGGTAAACTTCTTTACACATTTAAACAATCATATAATGATAATTACCATTTTCGTTAAAACATAATACATCGAATATGTATTTACTTTTAACAATTCATTAAACACTTTGTATTCAAGTAATACTCGGTGTTCAAGTTATATTGGCGAACTCAGGCATGATTTATATGTGATAAGAAATCGAATGACTTTCACATATTATCATTATAACTTTGAATTTAAACAATGGTTTTCATTCTGTAATGAAGTATCATTTAAGTTGGGTATTTTTAAGGCATTACGATATTTTACAAATGTTCACACATTATCAATTAGTTTCAAACAACAAGGATAATTCATGTATAATCAAACAAGATATGAACACGAATAGAAATCATTCATAAAAGTAGAACAACTGTTTGTTACAAACTCATATGAATAACCGTCTCACAAAGTGTGAGACACACTAAAGAAGTTCACAATCTTTTAATTACAATAATTATCCTAAACATAAACTAAATGATAAATGTTGAGGGAGAGTGTCGTCGGCCATCATCATCATGCTCGCCATCAACACGCAACGTCACCTCCACTCCAGCAAGCACCTCTCATGCAGAAGGACCTGTTTTCAGCAAAACAGAACAAGTATCAAATATACTTAACACTTCAAATGTGTTTGCAAGATTATAACATTTATAAAATTGTATATCAAATATATATCTTTGTCATCGATGACCTGAGCGACATCTGGTTCAACCAACACATTCCTGAGATGTGTCACGAACCGGTGGAACTCCATTGATTCTGCGTCGCCCCTCATAATACAAGTCCTGACTTGTGCTTGGTAGCTTGGTGGCAGCGACCACAGAACAACACCGTTTGCAAAAGAGCCCGTCGTCCAGCTATCCAGGAAGTATGCAGGCCTCATGTACACATCATGCATGCGCTCCAAGTGGTCGTCCAGTGATGAGTTCTCCTCCATCTTAATGGAGAGGAAGTCTCACATCAGCTCATGCTCCCATATGCATGCTTGTTCCATGAAATGTGTCCTAAGTTGTAGCATCACCGAACGAGGGTTGACATCACCCACGAAAGGCCACATCTCATCCACCATTCTGAAACACATAGTAACTGAAATGAAGGAGGCCATCTCTCGACGGAGATAGCGGTCTTTCTGCTACTCTAGGGTCTCTAGGTCAATGGGCTGATCCAAATCCATCATGTCGAGTATATAGTCGACCACGTCATTCTTGCTAAGGAGAACGTGGAGACGCGCAACCCATATGGAGAAGTTTGATCCATCTAATCTGAGCTTCTCTCCTTCTAACCAATCAATCGTCGACAGGAAAGGTGGCATGTACATTTGTAATTGCAAAAGAAATTTAGACTAAGTTTATAATTAAATGAGTTAATAATAACTCCACTCAGAAACACCTGTCCCCACAAGGGTTCCTAGTGATAACACGACCCCTATCAGCCACATCTCCCCTGATCGTCATGGCCATCAATGTGGGTTCAAGGGTGGACGCTAAACATCGGTCACATCATTCATGCGACTCGTGCTCGATCTTTTGACCATCCGCATTCCGAGGCCATGTCTGCACATGTTAGGCTCACCAACTCAACCTTAGTGTATTCGCTGTGCAACATGGCTTACACCCACTGTATGCGAACGTAGATATGTCTGACACCCATGCATGTACCATGGATCGCCTCATACCGAAGAACTTTCTTGGTGGTGCACACTAAGGGGGAACACAATCGTTGGTAATTTTAATAGGGATCATCTCATTAGGCTACCGTCGAGTATCTAATACTAGCACACAATAAGATATACAAACAATAACATTGAATGTAAATGCGATGTGATATGGTCCTTCATGTCGTGATCTCCATCCGTCGTCACCAGATTCCGGCACCAGGGTTCCGGCGCCATAGACACCAGGGTACCGGTGTCATTCCGGCGTGGTAGTCCATCACCTCCGTGACTATCTACTACTACGTAACAAAAGGTAATCACTTTACCTTTGCCACAACCATATCACAAAGCAACGCCCCCTGCAAAACAAAGTTAGACGCCTCTACTTTATCTTTGCATGTTTTACGTGGCTGAATGGGCTTTCGCACAAGAACCGTTCTTACCTACGAACTTTCAGCACAACGCTGATCAAGTAGTTGTCTCTACTACACCTCTTTCGGGGCCCTCTGTTGCAAATGGTTTACCAACTAATGCGAGAGAGACAGACACCCCCCTAAGCCACTTTATACGGTACAAGCCGTATGTCAAGCGTGGACCAGTCTCGCGAATGAACGTGTAAAGTCGGTTGGGGGCGCTTCATCAAGCATTACTGTAGTATACACAAGTACACATGGGAGGGTAACAACTAAAAGATCAACACCCACATGCTACATCTCGTGTGTTCTACCCGTACTAGCATTACTACGCATAGATCTAGCTCTGGTACCACTGTAGGGGTTCCGCGTATGAAAACAATAAAATTTTACCCTACGCCCCTGAACTCCTGAAGCTGCCAGGATCTATCTATTAGTAATACAATAACAGGAGGGGCTTTTCGCGAACTTACCCTTGAAGACCGAAAAGTGTTGTCAACGCTTAGGAGAGCGTGGTTGATGTAGATGAGCCGAAGCTGACCTCAAGGTCGTGATGAAGTCCTTGCGCTCCAACGGCTCCAATGACTTGAGTGCCTCAAGTGACACCTCGCGGGGAGTTACACACGTCCGGTGCTTGACGATGACTCCCGCTTCCCCGATCCAGTAGCAATTGCGGAAGTAGAGCTCCCGGATCCGAATCCTGCAGCGTGACGGCGCTCCGCGGTGAAGATGTCTCTCGTTCGTGCAGTCCAGACTTGGGGCCACGGTCACAAGAGAGAGGGGGGAGAGAGAAAATATCAATTAGAGGTCCTCCCAAAAGTGAGAAGACCTTTATTGATTATTGGTGTATTTTATTTGGCCAAATACCCCCCACTATATATAGGGGAGGGGAGGTACTACCTCCCTTAAAGTCCCGGGGTGGGACTAAAGGAGAGGAGGGGGAGGGGCTTCCATCGGCCACCCTAGTGGGCCTCGCGTGGGGGGGTCTAGGCCCAGCCGGCCACCCCCTTGGCCCCTTCTTCCTCTCTCCTTTCCCTAATGGGCCCTCTCCCCTCTGGGAATTGGCCTATTAAGCCTTTGACCATTTAAATTGATTTTTCTCTTTATTAAATAATTATGAATAAATGATTAAATAAATATTTAACATTCATTCACATATTAGTCAACCTCCGTGGCTATGGGGCACTTCCACCTCCACTCCGGACATCCTCCGGACTTACCGAAACCCTTCCGGTTTTCTCTCTACTATTCTTCGGTGATTCTACCGATCCTATAAACACTCTCTAAGCATCATCAAGCCCTTAAGCATGATACCCCATGGTTCGGGAACACTCCAGACATGGTCGGGACACTCCCGCACCAATGATCGACAGAGGGACCTGGATGGCCATGTGACCCTTGTGCGTTCCATGAAGATCTTTTGCCGTTTGAACCGGGACGGTCATGTCTTATTCCCTTTGTCTCTCAATACTTGCATTGCCCGAGATCTGATCAATGACATCACCATGTCATGTTCAATCTTGTTACCGAACAACGCTACTTGACTCGTTTCGACAAGTGATATCCCCGTGATCAAATCACACGCTGCGCAGCTATTGGATATAACTTCTCCGAGTGGGCCCTTTGAGTATCTTCCTGTCACATGGACGGACAAATCCCGCTCTTGACATATATTGCCTCTACGTTTTCCTCCGAGTACCTAAAGAACCTTTATAACCACTGTATTACTAAGTGGCGCTTGATGCTATCTAAGCACTCTCGGGAGACAGTGATTGATATAGCCTCACGGTCTAAGGAATAGTCTACGAGGATCCATTTCTAATCATCGTAACTTGAACTTCGTGACATGATAGGGTCATGATGTTTAGGTTGGGTATTGGTTCATCATCTCATTCTCGGAATGAGATGACTCCATTTCCAACTGGCATAAATGCCACATGATCAGGAAACATGATCATCTGTTGACCAATGAACCAGTGACTAGAGTTTCACTGGGAACCCCTGGTTGTTTGTATATCACACGTGTATTGATGTTTCCACTCAATACAATTATAGCATGATACAAAACTTAATCATAAACTATATGAAATATGATAATAGTCCTTACTACTATTTGTCTCTAGGGCATATTTCCATCACCCACGTCACCAATGGCGCTTGGCGAGCGTCTATCATCAAATCCTCCGAGCGTCATCTTCATCGTCAAGATGGAGTTCTTCCATCCGCGGAGGGCGATTCGCGAGTGCCCGGAGAGGAGGTAATCCCATGTCCTCCTTCTGGTTTCTGGGTGATGTTCCTTGCGTTAATCATACGCAATCTTTCTCTGCCCCTGCATCCTTTCTTCAGGGGCCTCCTTTGCTTCTACGGGCTCCAGCTGCATCAGCTGTCCCCAAATTCTATTCTCCACATCTCTTGCTTTATTACGCTTTGTGAGTGCTGGCTCGGGATCGAGCCGCACTTTGGCCTCTTTAAGAGGCTTTTTAAGCTGAAATGCCAGTTGGCGTCCGGTTCAGTAGTCTACGACATAGGAGGCTATGGAATCCACGTCGACTCCTCTGTCACCTACTTTGCCATCAAGCTCACCACGTCCGTCCAAGGGTGGAGGGACAAATGGTTTTATATCTGCGACCAGAAGGCTGACAGAGAGCATTACAGACTCGCGCCCTTCGATCCCGCGACATTGTGCAAGAGGAGGCGCTCCTGGAAGAACATAGTAATGCCTGGCGAGTCCAAGGAAACGGAGGTGTTGTACAAGCGCGTTTGCGGCCTCGAAAGTCGCATAGGTAAAGAAGAGGGTGGTGCCACCCTCATTCGCAGCTAGAGTGCACCCAATGTACTGTTGGACCGGTGCTGACGATGTCACCCGCGTGTCCGTCGAGGGCATTTCTGTGGGTGAGGTAGATAAGAGGGTGCGACTAGTTACCAAATACACCGCCAAGGAGGTTCTCCCAGGCGAACCACTGGTGCCTCCTTTCGACGCCTCTAACTCCCCTCCTGAGGTAGAGTTATTCTGTGAAATAGTTTCCGTTTGTGACTGCCTTTATGATGTTTTTTGATATATAATGTTGTATATTCTGAATGTAGGACTCGAAGGTGTCTCCCAACTTGCCCCCTCAACCTGAAGGGATTATCCCATGCGAAGTGGATTAAGAGGACGAGTCGGAGTTGACCATCCCAATTGAAGAGGAGGAGGGAGCCCCCGAGTCCAGCAGCCAGGACACTCGCAAGCGAACCCGCAGCAAGGACTCGGATGCCTCGTTGCCGTCAATGCCAGAAGGCCCTTCTACTGTTGCAGAGGAGCCGATCCCGCCGTTCCTATGTGCTCCATGGCTCCTCCTGCCCGGAAGAAGCTGCGGCTGCCAAAGGAGTCGTCAGAGTCGGAGGAGCAATCCTTCGACCTTGATAAATTTGACTGGTGAGTTTGTGATGTTGCCTTAGTTTCTTTATTTGGAGTTGCTTTCCCTGAGGTTTTTCCTTGACGTGTTTTGCAATCAAGAAGCATCGTCGTCTTCTGGCAACATCCAATTTGTGAAGGAATCCGGAGTCACGGACTCCAAGGCTAAAGAAGTGGCCGAACGATCTTCTTCTCCTCTATTGGCGGCCCACTCCGGGCACAATTCTTCGAGTTCCCCGCATGCTGGGGAACACCAGATTGTTACCCGGATGACTGCGCGGCAATCATCTTCGGAGTCTCTGGAGGACCACGTAAGCGTCCTTTTGTTTGTTTTGGCAGTCGAATATATACTTGGTGTTGTTACTGAACTTTGTTTTCTTCTAATGCAGCTCATCGTGAAGGAGGCTTCTCGCCTGGTGGATCAAGTCCTGGCGATGGGTCGATAGCATGCGCGGCTGGACAATCACCATCGCGTTGTTGAAGGTTAGTATTGCCTTTGTATTTGTCTTGGTGAAGTGTCTAGATGCGATTGATGATATGTCCTCTCTTGCAGTTGAGCATAACGAGCTTCTGCGTCATGCTGCTTCACTTGAGAAGGCGCTTGCCACGGCGGCGAAGAATCGTGACGAAGCAATCATGGCCTTGGAGGAATCGCAAAAGCGCGAGGAGCACTTGCAGAAGCGCGAAGAGGACTTGTGTTCCTCCAATGCCGAGAGGGAGAAGTTGCTCGAGGAGCAGCTTTTCTCGATTGTTAAGTCCCCCTCAGGTATTCGTTCAGCTGAATTTTCTTTGTTTCTTGCTTCGACATCGTGGTATTGTACCAACATTTTGCTGTATGTAGATGCCGGCAGCCTGAGCTTTGACGCCCAGGCCCTTCGTCGCGACGATGCATTGGCTGGTGTCGTCGCTGCAGTCGAAGACCGCAGCGCTTCTCTTCAAGGGATGCTGACGAAGGCCAAGAATGTGCTCAGTCGCATACGCAGGGATCTAACTCCCAAGGATGAACTGCTTGACAACCTGGAGGACCTAGTGGAATCCCTTGCTGGGGGTATTCCCATGGACTTCAGGAACTCCCAGCGGTCCGTCGGCGCCACCATGGCACTCGCGATGGTGCAAGCCCATGGCGTGGAGGTGGATCCTGCCGCGATTTCCAAGGCGATGCCCGTCGTCACAGATGGACAACAGGTAGTGTTTGCTCCCTTCGCTACTGGTTGTGGTAAATATGGGCCGCAGCTCATCAGTACAGTCGCCAAATACTCGAGGAGCTGCAGCGAGTGAAGAATGCGGCGAAGGCTGCGGCATCAGGGGCCGGAACTAGAAAGTCTGTGGCATCAGAGACCGCCACGGATTCGACGAGGCCCTCGAAGTCCAAGTCAAAGTCGAAGAAGCAAGCTACTCCTTAGTAGCTATCTTGTAATAGTTGTAGTTTTAACTTATGTGTTGGAACAATGCTTTTATGGAAGTGTCCTAGTCGAGACTTTTGCTGAGCTTGAATGCGTCTATGCCTTTTGTCAATGTATTCTTGGTCTCTTATTTGCTTTTGCTTGGTTCGTGATAGGGTACATCGAGTGGTCCTTCGAGTGGTCCTCACGATCCTCCACCCACCAATGAGATCTTGGCTCAGCCGCGCTCAAAGGTGGACGAGTTGTCCTTGCTTTCGTGATTGCGCGATTGCATTAAGCAACTAGAGCGTGAGTTGCCCATCCTCTTTGGTAGTGCGGATGTATGGAATTCGAAGGCGGAGAAGGCTGCCGCCCGCGAGCAGTATCTATTGGAGGAGGTGACGCAGCTGGGCAATCAATTCAAATATTAGCTCTCTGCCCTCTTATCTTTTCTTTTAGTTAGTCGTGGCAATGCCTTGTCTTCATACTTTGCCCTTTTTTGCTTGGTGTAGTTGTCAGTGCTCGTCATCCGCAGGATGAGAAAGACCGGATTGCCATTCGAATGAATGACTTGACCCAGGAGCAGCTTCAGGCGAGTGGGTACTTTTGGGTGGACCATGACCGTGCGATAGCGCTTGTGACCCTACAGGATCGTGCTTCTCGAGTACTCCACTTTTTGAAGAAGGCGCAATCGTTCCTTAGGCATATCTATCAAACAATGTTCTTGCTGGACACCGTCCCTTCAAGCCTGTTGGCTCTTCTGGCGAAGTTCCAAGATCTGAGTGCAGTTCGCGAGTGTGTGCGAAAGCAGTTAGTGGCTGGTGCCAAGGCTGCTTTGTCGCTGGTGCGACTGCATAGACCAGATGTAGACGTTGCAGCTATTGCCGTTGGGCCGCCGACCCCGCCGGAAGGTTCGACCTAGAACATGGTTCCACATTACCAGGCAGTTGATCGCCCAGCAGAAGAAATCATCGACTTCTTCGAGGAGCAAATGAACATTCTTCTATTGCAGTAGTAGCTTTAGCTTGTGTCCTGCGCATAATTGTACAAGTGTTGTAAAGTTAATATAGATATGTTGGGTGTAATTAATTTCTATTGATATGTAAAGGGCTTGCTAGCTTATATATTTTGCGAGTGTATTTGTACTCTATAGTTCCTTTTCGTTAGCCTGACTTGTGTTATCTCAGCACCTTGCTAACCTGTCAGGTGCGTTGCAACTGGGTTGGGTTTTTATCAAGGGTTCGATTGATGTTGTGTCAGCTACTCAGGATACTGCGACTTGTTCGTAGAATGAGGATGTAAAGGGTGGCGTAGCCCCCGAGTGATAAGATTGCCAGAAAATAAGGGAAAATACAGAGTATCGGGGCACTTAGCTTTATTTATTCGCAGAATAGTACGAGGTACAATGTGTGGCTAAGTAGCCTAGCTGAATATCCTTATTTGTAATGTAAAAAACGACTAGGGGTAGAAACAACGCAGTTGTGCGACGTTCCAAGGGTTGGAGTATGCGACTCCTGTCTAGAAATCTTTAAGGCGATAGGCGCCACCTGGGATTACTTCTGTAATCACGTAAGGTCCCTCCCAGGGGGACTCGAGCTTGAGATTCCCTTGTTTCTTGAGTCGCAGGACCAGGTCTCCTTCGACGAAGGATCTTGGGTGTAGCCTTCTGCTGTGATAGTTGCGGAGGCTTTGCTGGTAGATCATTTATCTTTCCGCTACAATTTCTCGTGCTTCGTCAAGAAGGTCGACGGAATCTTCAAGTGCAAGAGTTGACTCATGCTCGCTGTAAGAAACCACCCGTGGGGCTTTGTAGCATACTTCTGTGGGTAGCACCGCTTCAACGCCATGCACCATGAAGAACGGCTTATATCCCGTGGCGCTGTTTGGAGTTGTGCACAAGCTCCAGAGTACGGATTGCAGCTCGTCTGGTCAGCATTCGGCGGCTTGTTCGAGTGGCCGGAGGAGTCGCTTCTTGATTCCACTGCAGACGAGGCCGTTGGCCTTTTCGACTTGACCGTTGGTATGCGGGTGAGCCACCAAGGCGTAGCTTATGCTGATTCCCAGGTTTTCGCAGAATTCCTGGAACTCTTTGGAGGTGAAGTTTGTCCCATTGTCCGTGATGATGTTGTGCGTCACTCTGAAGCGATAGACAATGGACTCGAAGAACTTGACGGTGCTGGCTCCTGACTAGTTTGTCACCGGCATGGCCTCGATCCACTTGGTGAATTTGTCGACTGCGACCAAGAGGTAGATGTAACCTCCTCGCGAGGATTTCGGGAGCTTGCCGACCATATCGAGTCCCCATTGCACGAAGTGCCAATCCAATGGTATTGGCCGGAGTTCCGCGCCAGGTGCGTGCGGTTTGTCCACGAATCACTGCCAAGTGTTGCAGCACTAGACGATGTCCTTGGCATCGCGCATGGCCATGGGCCAGTAGAATCCAGCTCGTAGAGCTTTGGCGAGGAAGGCGCGACTGCCAGCATGGTGCTCGTAGGTCCCTTCGTGGATGTCAAGGAGGACGGCCCTTCCGTCCCTGTTGGAGACGCACCGTTGGAGTACTCCTGTGATGCTGCACTTGTATAGTTTGTCGTTGATGACGGCGAATGCCTTGGATCGTCGCGCAATGTGCCGCGCGTTAGTCGGGTCGTCAGGCAGCCTCTTGCTGAGAAGATATGTGATGTAGGGTTGAGTCTAGGATGGCTCGATCATCATGACACCCATTGGTCCTTCGAGTCCTGTGTCGAGCTCCAGGTCATCGAGTGCCATTGGCTCATTGGGTGGCGTAGCCCCCGAGTCTGTTGACGCGCTTGCTTTCTTCTCTGGAGCCTTTGGCTTGATGGAGCGTTCGCAGATATGCTCGAGAAATACCCTAGGTGGTATGGGGGCGCAGGTGGAGCCAATGTTGGCGAGTGTGTCCGCCTCTTCGTTGCTTTCGCGGCCTACATGCCGCAGCTCACAGCCGTCGAAGTCCCCTTAGAGTGTGTCGTAGAGGTCGCGAAAGGCGATCATGTTGTTGCTCAGTGCATCGCACTCGTGCATTGTTTGGTTCACCACCAGTTTGGAGTCGCCGTAGATGATGAGCCTCTTGGCGCCGTAGGCTTTCGCCATCTGCATCCCATGGATTAGGGCCTCGTACTCAGCTTCATTGTTGGAGGTCGTGAACTGCATTCGCAGAATGTATTTCAGCTTGTCTTCTGATGACCCACAAGTATAGGGGTGTATCGCAGTATTTTCGAGGGAAGTGAAACCCAATTTATTGATTCGATACAAGGGGAGCCAAAGAATATTTATAAGCCTTAACAACTGAGTTGTCAATTCAGCTGCACCTGGAAACAATCTTGCTCACAGTAGTTTATCAGTAGCAACAGTTTTGTAGTAGCAATAGCAAAGTAATAGCAGTAGTAAAAGTAAAGAGAATAGTAACAATTGCAGTAAACAGTAGGATTAAAGCGCGGTAGGCATAGGGATGGATGGACGGGCGTTGCATGGACAAGACAATTCACATGGCAATCAAGACATAGGGCATTTGCAGATAAATAATATAAAGCATCCAAGTACTAAATAATCATAGGCATGTGTTCCATATATAGTCATACGTGCTCGCAATGAGAACTTGCACAACATCTTTTGTCCTGCCGGCCCGTTTGCAGCGGGGCCTCAAGGGAACTACTAGCAATTAAGGTGCTCCTTTTAATAGAGCACCGGAGCAAAGCATTAACACTCCATGAACACATGTGATCCTCACATCAAAGCCATTCCCTCCAGTTATCCCGATTGCTGTCACTTCGGGGCCTTTGGTTCCGGACAACAAGGTGTGTATACAACTTGCAGGTAAGACCATAAACAATACTATCATAATGAATCAATAACATGTTCAGATCTGAAATCATGGCACTCGGGCCCTAGTGACAAGCATTAAGCATAACAAGTTGCAACAAAGTCGAAAAGCACTAATAATAGATACTAGGCACCATGCCCTAACAATCGATGCCATTACATGAACGATCTCATCCAATCCCTACCATCCCCATAGCCTACAGCGGGGGATTACTCACTCATAGATGGGGGAAACATGGATGGTCGATTGAGAAGCGATGGTGATGATGATGGCGATGATCTCCTCCAATTCCCCATCCCGGCAGGGCGCCAGAACGGAGTTTCTGGTTCTGAATCGCGGAATCTGGTAGTGGCGGCGCAGCGGAACTCTTTCTGGAAAAACGTCAAACCCCCCTTCGTTTTTAGGTCAAGAGGCAACTTATAGGCGAAGAGGGAGGCCGAGGGGGCAGCCGAGGCGGCCACACCACCCCTAGGCGTGGCTCGGCTCGCTCAGGCGACAGGTGGTGTGGGCCCTCATGGCCCTACTCCATCTCGCCTTCGGCTCCGTGAGTCTTCCGGTGAAATAGGATTTTGGCATATTTTATGGATTTTTCCTAATAGTTGATTTTCTGCACAAAAACTAGACACCAAGGTAATTCTGCTGAAAACAGCGTTAGTCCGTGTTAGTTGTATCCAAATCACACAAGTTTAGAGGAAAAAACAATAGCAAAAGTGTTCGGGAAAGTAGATACGTTTTGGACGTATCAACTCCCCCCAAGCTTAGCTTATTGCTTGTCCTCAAGCAATTCAGTTGAAAACTGAGTGCGATAAAAGAAACTTTCACGAACACATTTGCTTCATAAGATGTATATATTCTCAGCATATGGTCAACTACTCAGGCAATTCATAATAAATAGTATGCAACTAAGTTTACTTAGTAGTCATTGCAAGCTATGAAGAGATTCCAACTCAAAAATAATAAGTAGCATGAAACATAAACATAAGCAACATTGCAATGCTCATAACAAGGTATGATAAAGTGGTATCTCGCTTGCCTTTGATTGTAGAGCAAACATAAATGCCAAGGCACCTCTGAAGTTCAAGTGAAGACTAGAAGTAAAGATATCAAAGATACAAGCATCAAAGTCATAACACAATTAATCCAGTTTTTAGACAAGCACATTACACTAAGAATGACAACTATGCTCTCAGGAAAGTGCTCATAGAATGGGTGGTGACTCAACAA
This sequence comes from Avena insularis, assembly GCA_023614405.1. Taxonomy (NCBI): domain Eukaryota; kingdom Viridiplantae; phylum Streptophyta; class Magnoliopsida; order Poales; family Poaceae; genus Avena; species Avena insularis. Next base: position 253,370,033 of record CM042690.1, on the reverse strand, counting down.
GGAAATGAAAAAGGGTTTGAAAAGTTTGAAAGGCTTCCAAATGCTGAAAGTATGGTACTCGTTAGCTTTGAGCTCTCATTACCCTATCATAAGCATCTTTAAATGGTTAAGGTTAAAGTGACACAACTAAGAGGATATGCTTGACAAGTTATAAGTTAAAATCTCATGCCCCTTACTTACGAGTACCGAACCTCATGCTACTCAACTTTAGTCACAAGTAAGCTCTTGTCATTATAAGTACATATGTATCATAGAGAACCGCCAACGGGGTACCCCTTGCACATGATACAAGAGCCATCCCATAATCAAAATGACAAAGCAAGCAGACAATGAGCATCTCAGTGATCTTTTATTTGCTATTTGCATAGGTTTTTATTGAGGATGCTTCATAGAATGCTCATTATGGTTATGCTGCAAGTTTCCACCATGATTAGGCATGGCTTAGGCTAGCGACCCAGGCGTTTCTATAACACATATACAAACTCCATGATCTTACAAGTTCCCCTTTTATTTCACACCGCCGGGATCCATAAGCAAAAGAATCATGATATCAACAAGGTACAAAGTACCAGTGCAATGTTGAAAGCGTTCCCCATGATACATGATTCTGCTAACTTCAACTTATAAAGCGCAAGCATATAGGAAACAAAGATGGACGCAATGGTTCAAGATTATTAAGTGCAAGAAAGTAAAGTGTGCCATCAAGTTCGTGAGAGCTTTACTAACTAACTTTCTCATAACAAGCAAACATTTTATTCGGAAGAAAACAAGACATACTAAATGTGCACGGAATAGCAAATGATGCTAATAGGTAGGTATGGTGGACACTTTTGGCAATAATGGTTTTAGGGAGTTGGAAACACGAGTAAAGCTTATACTCAGTGCAAGTGAAGGCTAGCAATAGTAAGGGAGCGACAAACGAGAGAGCAATAACTATCATAATCATGCTTGCAACAAAACATAACTAATCAAGGCATGAAAGTGATTCAAGACCCCTAAGGCAAAATAACTCATCGAGGCTTAACTGATTATTGTTTCAGTCATATGCATGCATGAGCATGTGCCAAGTCAATTCAAGTGAAACATTCATAGGAGGATACCATAGTGTCATACCAAGTTATGAATAGAGCAATGCAAGCAAACATTCATATGACATGCTACAAGATATTAGCGAGCTGGAGCTAATCATAAGAAAGCAAGAACTACTAAGCATCCATAAATAACATACACCCTACATGAATAGACTAAGCATGCCCACAATGATGAGTATATGTACAAAAATGAAAACAAATAGAGTTTGTTACCAGCCTCTTACCACACCTCAAGTTGTCATTAATCCTCATTATTGCCCCTCACTTGTGTAGCTTGAATAATAACATGAAACCAAATTCCACTGAGGACTGCTGAATCCCTGCAACAAACTCACAAAACCAAAGAAGAACAACAAATATTTTTGGTGTTTTTAATTTTCAAAGGCAAGAACAAAAAGGAAAAACAAGCAAAGCAAAATCTTTTTTGGGTTTTTCGAATAATTAAGACAAAGCCAAAAGGAAAAAAGCAAACCAAGGCAAAAAGTAGAAGAAGCAAACAAAGAGAAACAACAGAAATATTTTTGGTCTTTTTGTGTTTTAGAAAGCAAAAGCAAATAAAGAACGAAAACTAAAAAGAGAATGAAGCATGAATATACAAAGTACCGACAAAAAATGATATGGAGATGAATGTGATATCGGTGTACCTCCCCCCAAGCTTAGGCTTTTGGCCCAAGTGGGTATCAATCCCAAGCTGGCCAAGATGGAGCACATCCGTAGTATGGCGAGGAGGTACCCTCGTCCTGGTACGAGCTCGAGGACGCCCCACCATAGTGCGCAGAGTAGTCGTAAGAAGGCACATCCTCCTGGTGCTGCCTGTGGAAACCAAGCAAGCGGATCTGCTCATCCACCTCCTCCTTGGAACGCGACCACGGCCTCATGTGAACACTGAACAAAGTAGATTGCGGCAAAGGAATCTCCCTTTCATCCCCGTCAATAAACAACATCCGGTATACTAAACTGTCCGTATCAGAGTCAGTAGTGACGAAGTGATGTGTTTTCATGGCAGCAAGATCAAGCATTTGTAGTGCCAATATAGTATCATTAGGATCCACAGAAAGTTCTAACGCAGTAACCATACATGAAGCAATAATGCCCCCATAAATAGGTCCCCTAGCAGCTAGGCAGTGAGCAATGAGAGAGCCAAGATTGTATCGAGTATCATTATTAAGTGCAACAGCGAGGAAGGCTAAATGATAATTGGAGATATTACTTGTATTCTCCCTACCAAGAATGCTAGTAGCAAGATAATAAGCAAAGTATCTAAGAGCTGGGAGTAGGATGTTTCTTATCTTCCCGCGCTGAGCTACGCGGTCATCGTCATTTGTCACACTTCGATAGAGCTCCAGCAAATCAGCGGGTCGCCCTTGGATCTTCTTCACGGTCCCTGTCATGCCTATACCTATAATGCTGCAAAATCTTTCCAGCGACATGGTGATAGGCAGATTATAAATTCTGAAAGAAACAGTTGACTGATAGGGGGTGTTAGTGAAAATGAAACTCTCAACGAAAGTTTTGGTGAGCACGCATATTGCTCACTCTCATCTTCCATGTATGAGGTCAAACCGACCCTCTGAACCAGTAGTAAGAAATCATCGAGGATCCCTACAGCTTGCAAAAAGGTATAACAAGGAAAAATAGATGGGTGAGCATACCCCTCATCTCCTTCATTGCCAAAGCATGGAGCAATGAGATCTTCATTGTATGAAGGCCTAAACTGAGAGGCTTGTCTTGAGGGCCTTGACCTCCTAGGTGTGTCCCTCTCAAATATTTCTCCAAAGGTGTGGTTGTTCATCTTTGATATTCTGAAATTTAAACATCCATTACACAAGTGATTGCAAAGTGAATATATAATGAAGGGCACTACTCATGGGGACTTGTAAGAGACCTAAACATGCATCAAAACAAAATCTCTAAGCATTGAACAAGCTTACAAGCTCTCATAACCTGTCACCTATATAAGCAAAATACTCAAGATATAAACCACTAAACACAAATCTACTTGGACAAGCTCAGGAGTCACATACCGAAGAACAAATGCTCCAAATTTCAGCAGCAAAGATGGGCTGAGCAAGGAGATCGAAAAATCATGGACAAGAACAGCAAGAACACGATTTTGAGCAAAGAACTGGTGTTTTATCGAGAGAGAGAGAGAGAGAGAAGGAAGTGGTAAGTGAGAGAGTGAGTGGAGGGCCAGGGGTGGCCCACACCATGGCTAGGCGCGCCCCTAGGGTGGCCGTGCCACCAGGTGGTGTGCCTTCCTGGTGGGGCCCCCTGGTACTCTCCAAGCACTTCTCTGCCCCTTTTTTCACGTAAACATTTCATATGAATTTTCTGGAATTTTTCAAGACACTTTATATTTGAGCAATTTTCAGGTATAGATGAGATTTTCTGACAGAAAAAGGTTTCTGGAATGATGCAACAACTAAACAAAGCTAAAACTCCAGAAGTTCTAAGACACTCTAACATGCAAGCAACTACCAACAGAAAAGTAAACTAAACGAAAGCAAAAACTAGAAAAGATAAAATAAAAGTAAACGGAGATAATCATGGTGAAAACATTGTTTTGTTCATTAAAATCCTTTTGTTAACAAGGTTGATCAGGTCTTGTTACCAAAACAATTTTATATGAAACAAAACTTTGTTTTCCACTAATGATTAGGTTACCTCAACTTTGATAGCAATGGTCCCAATCATAATAGTTTCATATTTTTCTCTTGGTATGGGACAATATATTTCTCCAACTTGAATGCCCTCAACATGTTCAATTGAATTTAAACCATAAGCCCTATCAATCTTCTTGGGGGAATAGATAGTATGCTCTTTGTCATTAACATTAAAAGTCACCTTTCCTTGATTACAATTAATAACAGCTCCTGCAGTATTAAGAAAAGGTCTCCCAAGAATAATAGACATATTATCATCTTCAGGCATTTCAAGCACAACAAAATCAGTTAATATCAAGCAATTATGAGCCACTTGAACAGGTACATCCTCACATATACCAACAGGAATAGTAGTAGATTTATGAGCCATTTGCAAAGATATATCAGTTGGTATTAGTTTTTCCAGTTGAAGTCTCTTATAGAGAGAAAAAGGCATAACACTAACTCCTGCTCCCAAATCACACAAAGCAGTTCTAACATAACTATTTTTAATAGAGTGCAGGATAGTTGGAATCCTTGGGTCTCCAAGTTTCTTTGGAACTTTACCATTAAAGGAATAATTAGCAAGAAAAGTAGAAATTTCTTCATTAGGGATCTTCCTTTTATTCGAGACAATATCCTTCATATATTTTGAATAAGGAGGCAATTTAATAGCACCAGTCAAAGGAATTTGCAAGAATAAAGGTTTCATCCACTCGCAAAACTTGTTATAGTGTTCATCTTCCTTTGACTTGTGTTCCTTATCGGGGAAAGGCATAGGTTTTTGGACCCAAGGCTCTCTTTCACTACCATGTTTCTTAGCAACAAAATCTTCTTTAGTGTATTCAGTATTCTTAGTGTGCTTTTTAGGTTCTTCTTCAACTTGTTCTTTATCAGGAACATCATTTTCTTCATTACCACTTTCAGTTTCAGCATCAGAGACAGATAAACTATTAGGATCTTTAGCAGGTTCAGAAGGTTCTACAATAGTTTTATGTTTCTTCTTTCTTTTATTAGGAGTAGTACCACTATTTTTAGTTTGTTGGAGAATCCTGCTCAATTCTTTTAGGATGCCCCTCAGGATATAGAGGATCCTGGGTAGCAGCACCACTTCTAGTTCTAATTTCATAAGCATGTTTTTCTTTAGCAGCATTAACTAGCAAGTCTTTTTGTACTTTAATAAGCTGATCAATTTGAGTTTGAACCATTTGAAAATGTTTAACAAGCATTTTAACATCATTACAAGTTCTTTCCACAATATCTTTTAACTCAACGATAGCTCTAGAGTTTTCCACTAAATGATTTTGCACCCTTTTATTAAAATTATCTTGCTTAACAATAAAAATATCGAATTCTTCTAAGCATTGGTCAGGAGGTTTAGAGTAAGGGACATCACCTTCATCAAAATGTTGGAGAGAGTGTACCTCAATAGCGGATGAGTGGGGAATTGGCTTACACAATTCTTCTATAGGAGGTAAATTCTTGACGTCTGCAGCTTCAATTCCCTTCTCCTTAAGACATTTCTTAGCTTCCTTCATCACTTCATCATTTAGTTCAATAACTCCCCTCTTCTTTGATGTTGGTATAGGCACAAGAATAGTTGGTTCAGGTATAGTTGTCTCAGGTATAGTTGGTTCAGGAGGAGTCCAATCTTCATAATTATTGCTTATCTTAGCCATTACTTCCTCGGCTTCCTTGGGAGTCCTATTCCTGAAAACACAATCAGCACAACTATCCAAGTATGTCCTAGATTCTTCAGTTAGTCCATTATAAAATAAATCAAGAAGCTCATTCTTAGGTAATGGACATCCAGCCTGTGCATGAATCAAAGCACAAATCCTTGCCCATGATTCAGGCAATATCTCTTTTTCTCCCTATTTAAAATCAAAAAGTTCCTGCAAAATAGCGTGTCTAGCACTAGGAGGAAAATATTTCTGAAGGAATGTACTAATCAAGCAATCAGGGCTATCAATAGATCCAGGAGGTAAATTATTAAACCAAGTTTTAGCTTCTCCTTTCAGTGAAAAAGGGAAAAATTTAGCAACAAAGTAGGTGTGCATCTTAATATCATCAGAAAATAAGCCACTCATGGTAGAAAGCTCAGTCATATGTGCTACCGCACTTTCATTCTTAGTCCCACAAAAAGGTTCTTTCTCAACAATAGCTATGTAGGATAGATCAAGAGAGAAATCATAATCCTTATCTTTAATGTTTATGGGAGATGCAGCAAACTTAGAATTAGGAGACATTTTAGGTTTTATAGTTTGCCTCTCAAGGAGACTCCTAATAACACTCCTATCATGGGTGTTTTGACATTCTTTAATAAATTCATCGGTCATCTCAATATAACCATCTTCAATATCATAGCTCTCTCTAGACTCAGGTGAACTGACAGGTGTACTAGTGTCTTCATTAGGAGTTTCAGTATTTCCAGCTATAGTTCTAGCAATCGTAGCATCTAGGAAAGGACCTAATGAACCACTCTTATCAAGCACAGTAGAAGCAGCATCATAAGTATCAGAAGTTTCAGATTCAGAAGTAGTAGCAGTGTGTGTAGCATGTGTATGTGGTGGTGTAAGGAGCTTACTCATAACAGATGGTGAATCAAGAGCAACAGAGGTGTTCAGAACCGTACCTCTTCTTGTAGTGGATGGTAAAATAGGAACCTTGCCATCGTGAGACTTACTCGTGATGGATGGATGGCATCGAACAATAGTGATTCCAAGTGAACTTGATAAATAAATCTATGCTCCCCGGTAACGGTGCCAGAAAATAGTCTTGATGACCCACAAGTATAGGGGGTGTATCGCAGTATTTTCGAGGGAAGTGAAACCCAATTTATTGATTCGGCATAAGGGGAGCCAAAGAATATTTATAAGCCTTAACAACTGAGTTATCAATTTAGCTGCACCTGGAAACAATCTTGCTCACAGCAGTTTATCAGTAGCAACAGTTTTGTAGTAGCAATAGCAAAGTCATAGCAGTAGTAAAAGTAAAGACAATAGTAACAATTGCAGTAAACAGTAGGATTAAAGCGCGGTAGTCATAGGGATGGATGGACGGGCGTTGCATGGACAAGACAATTCACATGGCAATCAATACATAGGGCATTTGCAGATAAATAAGATAAAGCATCCAAGTACTAAATAATCATAGGCATGTGTTCCATATATAGTCATACGTGATCGCAATGAGAACTTGCACAACAACTTTTGTCCTGCCAGGCCGTTTGCAGCGGGACCTCAAGGGAACTACTGGCAATTAAGGTGCTCCTTTTAATAGAGCACCAGAGCAAAGCATTAACACTCCATGAACGCATGTGATCCTCACATCAAAGCCATTCCCTCTGGTTATCCCGATTGCTGTCATTTCAGGGCCTTTGGTTCCGGATAACAACGTGTGTATGCAACTTGCAGGTAAGACCATAAACAATACTATCATAACGAATCAATAACATGTTCAGATCTGAAATCATGGCACTCGGGCCCTAGTGACAAGCATTAAGCATAACAAGTCGCAACATAGTCAAAATGCACTAATAATAGATACTAGGCACCATGCCCTAACAATCTGATGCCATTACATGAACGATCTCATCCAATCCCTACCATCCCCATAGCCTACAGCGGGGGATTACTCACTCATAGATGGGGGAAACATGGATGGTCGATGGAGAAACGATGGTGATGATGATGGCGATGATCTCCTCCAATTCCCTATCCCGGCAAGGTGCCTGAACAGAGTTTCTGGTTCTGAATCATGGAATCTGGTGGTGGCGGCGCAGCGGAACTCTTTCTGGAAAAACATTGAACCCCCCTGGTTTTTAGGTCAAGAGGCAACTTATAGGCGAAGAGGGAGGTCGAGGGGGCAGCCGAGGCGACCACACCACCCCCAGGCGTGGCCTGGCCTGGCCCGCGCGGCCAGGTGGTGTGGGCCCCTCATGGCCCTACTCCGTCTCGTCTTCTGGCTCTGTGAGTCTTCTGGTGAAATAGGATTTTTGGCATATTTTCCGGGATTTTCCTGATAGTTCATTTTCTGCACAAAAACTAGACACCAAGGTAATTCTGCTGAAAACATCGTCAGTCCGTGTTAGTTGTATCCAAATCACACAAGTTTAGAGGAAAAATAATAGCAAAAGTGTTCGGGAAAGTAGATACGTTTTGGACGTATCATCTCCCTGGGGCGATGTCAGTATGACACCTGCGCCGGCTCCGACCTTTCGTTTGGACCCATCGAAGTGCATTGTCTAGAGATAGGACATATCTGCCTTTTCAGGGAGCTGGTTCTCCATCCAGTGCACGAGGAAATCGGGGAGGACTTGCGACTTGATCGCGTCGCGCTTTTCATATGTGATGTCTTGTGGAGACAGCTCGATTCCCCAAAGCGCGACTCGTCTGGTGACATCAGGGTTGTTGAGGATATTCCCGAGCAGGGCGTCGTTGACCACTACGATTGGGTGCTCCTGGAAGTAGTGGCGCAGTCGCCTGGCTGTCATGAAGACGTCGTACGCCAGCTTCTGGTAGTGCAGGTACCGCCGTTTTGTTGGTGTGAGCACCTCGCTGAGGTAGTAGACTGGGCGTTGGACCCCGTGGACCTTGTTTTCCTTGGCTCGTTCCACCACGAGCACCATGCTGAGATGTAGAGAAGCAGTGGCTCCTTTTCGCGAGGCGTCACCAGTACTGGCGAGGTGGATAGTAGACGTTTAAGGTATTCGAATGCTTCTTGTGCTTCGTCTATCCACTCGAACTTGTCAGTCTTGCGGAGAAGTTGGTAGAAGGGCACTGCCTTTTCGCCCATTCGAATGATGAATCGACTGAGCGTCGCGATTCGCCCAGCCAGCTGCTGAACGCCTCTTACGTTCTTTGTCTTCTCCATTTCTAGTATGGATTTTATTTTCTTCGGGTTTGCCTTGATCCCTCTCGCGGAGATGAGATACCCGAGTAGTTGCCCAGATGGTACGCCTAAGGCGCATTTGTCCGGATTGAGCTTGATCCGGTAGCGGTCTAGGTTGGCGAAGGTTTCGTGTAGATCGTCGATTAACGAGGCTTCCTCTTTTGTTTTGATGACGATGTCATCAACGTAGACTTGGATGTTGGGACCAAGTTGATTCTTGAGGCAGGCCTGCATGCACCGCTGATAGGTGGCTCCTGCGTTTTTAGCCCGATGGGCATCGTGTTGTAACAGAACACGCCAAAGGGCATTGTAAACATTGTTTTCTCTTGGTATTCCTCCTTCATTCGGATCTAATTGTAGCCTGAGTAGGCATCGAGGAAGCAGAGACGCTCACATCCCGAGGTGGAGTCGATGATCTGGTCGATTCGTGGCAACGGGAAGTGGTCCTTTGGGCAGTGCTTGTTCAAGGAGGTAAAGTCCACACACATCCGCAGGATATCTGTGTCCTTTTTAGGCACAACCACCATGTTGGCGAGCCAAGTGCTTTCCTTGATCTCGCGTATGAATTTGGCGTCGAGGAGTCTGTTGATCTCCATTCTGACTACCTTTGCTCTTGGTTCAGACAGTCGCTGAATTGTCTGCTTGACTGGCCTTACGTCTGGATTTACGTTGAGTGAGTGCTCGGTGAATTCCCTGGGGACTCCTGGCATGTCCGCTGGACACCAGGCGAAGATATCCCAATGCTCATGGAGGAATTCGACAAGCGCGAGTTCCTATGCGGACCTCAAGTTGTTAGCGATGAGGGTCATCTTGGTCAGGTCCATTGGGTGGATCTGGAGTTTCTTCGTGTGCACCGACGAGTCAAAGGACTGGTCGGGTGAACTTGTTCTGCTCAGGGGAGGCAGACTATTGTCTGTCAACTCCTTTAGTCTTGCGAGTTCCTCCTGCATGCCGAAGGACTGGGAGATTCTGTTGAATTCCCTGTCGTAGCTATTGGACCTCTCGAAGTTGTCGTTGATTGTGATTACGCCGTTTGGACCCGGCATCTTCATCTGCAGGTAGGCGTAGTGTGGCACTGCCATGAACCTCGCGAACGCGACACGTCCGAGGATGCAGTGATATTGTGAAGGCCAGTCGATGACCTCAAAGTCGATGCGCTCTTGCCGAAAGTTTCGCGGCGTGCCAAAGATGACGTCGAGGTTGATTTTTCCCAGGGGATATATGCCTTTCCCTGGGACGATGCCGTGGAACGCGTCGGTTCGAAACTTCCGGACATCGCCGAGGGATCCTCATCGCCCGCAAGGTACTCGCGAACATGAGGTTAATGCCGCTGCCGCCATCCATGAAGACGTGACTCATGTCGAAACCCCCAATCTGCGCCTCGAGTACGAGGGGACAGTGGCCTGGACGAGGAACTTGGCACGGGTGGTCACGCCTGTCAAAGGTGATGCAGGAGTCGCTTCCGCTGAGGTACTCAGTGGTGGAAGGTGGAGAGTTTATTGTCAAGTTGACTTGGCGAGTGATGGCCTTCTGCACTCGATTTGAGGGACGCCCCTTTTGGATCATCCCCATGTTACCCACGGCTCGTGGGTATGGTTCACCTCCGTGGTGCTGGACTGGCGCGATCGCGGGTGGTGGTGGTCCGGGCGGTGGTGGAGGAGCTCCATGTGCCACGGCGCCTAGGGCGGCTCCATAGCCCCTGTTGACTACGTCGCGATTCATTCGGGCCAGGCCTTCATGGAGTTTGAGTAACTCGCGGCAGTCCTTGAGAAGGTGGTTGGATTTCTTCTTTCCATCGTGCTTGTCGATGTAGAAGTGAATGTTGCAGGGTCCGGACAGTTTGTCCTCGATAGATGTTGCGGGTGCCTCTTCGCGAGTGCGGCGTTGCCACACCTGCATGGTTTTTCTGCTGTCGCAGTATCCACCACTGTGGTATCCGCTGTTGCGGTTGTCGTCGTGTTTGTCGGTGTAGCTGACTGCGACCATGTTGACTTCATCGTGGTCATCGTACACACGCATTCGACGTTTGCTTCGGCGGTCGCGTCTGCGCCCAAGGTCGCCATCGTCGTCGGAGTAGGTATGTTTTTTCACCAAGTCTTCTCCGTCAGCCCACCGATTCGCAATTTCCATCAGGTGGTCGATTGTTTTGGGCTACGAGCGGCCCAGTTCCTCTCTGAGCTCTATGCGGCGAACGTCGCCATTGAATGTGTTGATTGCGTGGTCCTCCGAGATGTTTTCTGTGGAGTTCTTGATGATGGACCACCTCTGGATGTACGAGCATAGCGATTCGCCCGACCGTTGCTCGCAGCTTCTCAACTCTTCGATTGATGCGGGCCTTTTGTAGGTGCCCTTGAAATTGCGCACGAAGCTGTAGACCAGCTCTTCCCAGCTGCGAATGGATCCGCGCGGGAGATTGTTGAGCCATGCGCGAGCGGCGCCCTACAGCTGTAGCTACAGGCATTGCATGGCCGTGCTTCGACTCCTGCCATGTAGTCTGACGGAGGAGATGTGGTCCTCCAACCAGATTTTCGGGTCCTGTAGACCATCAAATTTTGGGTTCTCTGATGGTAGTTTGAACCCTTTAGGCATTCACTTCTGCCCGATGGCCCTGCTGAAGCATCTGGCACCACAGAGTTCAGTCTTGTCATCTTCTGAGTCAGTCGAACGAGCGCGTCTTGCCCTTGATTTGTCGATTTTGTGTTGCGTGAGATTGTCGCGCGCATCATAGTCGTGATCGTCCCGTCGTGAGCGGCGACGCCGAGACAGGTCGTGGCTATCATCGCTGGACGAAGGCGGGGAGTAGTGTTTTGCCAGAGCCTTGCTTTTCTTTGGCTCTGGTGCAGGTTCTTTGTCGAGGGCTGCCTCGACTAGCCCCAGGCCCGCGATCGTAGATCGGTGCATGGCAGCTCGTGGATCTCCAGCTGGCGGCTGGTTGTTGAGGAGGTACATGGTGGCCGCCGTTACCGCGGCTTGCGGCATCTTTGGGAGCACGTTACCCCGTGTATCCACCGTCATGGAGCTGAAGTGGAGGACTTTCGCGGCTTCTACGTGCTCCTCCTCGGTGAGGTGGGCTAGTCGAGATCTTCTCTTATGGCCAGGTACTCGTTGCCTTTGGAGGAGGATCCTCTGTGGGAGGAGAGCCCGGCTTGCGGAAGGCTTGATTCGTCCGCCGCCTTTTTACGTGCTTCGAGTTGCGCGATTGCATGTAGCTGGCATCTGTACTCCTCCTTTAGTAGCCAATGGTAGCCCATCAGCATGTCTTGTGGGGAATTGAGGGGCATAGGATTGCCTCGCAAAGCTTCTCGACAGCGGGCCCATTCGTTGTCGTTGAGCTTGATCACCACGCGCTCTCCCGTGTGCTCATTCACTATGGTAGGCGGTTCTCCTGCCGCTCCATTGTTGATGGGTGCGCCGTTGCCACCGTTGGTGGGGCCGCCATTGGGCGTACTGCCGTTGGGTGGTCCAATGCCGTTGGGCGGTCTGGTGCCAGATCCAGGGCCGACGTTTTCATGATTGGTGGTAGTGTCGCCTGCATTGACTGTGCACATGAAGTGGTTAGTGGCCAGGTCACTCGGATCGGATCAGTGACTGTTGTCGCTGTCCGTGCTCCTAGCTGTTGCTGGGGCGTTGAGCTCGCTGAGGGTGCCGATTGGTGGCGGGAACCACGATGCTGGAGCAATCGTGGGTGTTGTCGGCTGGTCAGGCATGCGAAGCGTGCCCATCTGACCAACCTGGAAGCGGAAGCTCCCAATCGCCAGACTGATTCCATCACCCACTGGCTCGAAAGCCGGGCGAATGGCCGACGTGTGGACGGTGAAGTCGAACGCGCCAAAGAGCTGACGAATCTCCGCTATTGCGGAGTTGTAGATCGCGGTTGATGGGGACGAAGAAGCCGCGACATTAGCACTCCCAATTCCCACAGACGGCGCCAATTGACGAGGGTTTAACTCGTCAATGTCCATTGTTATGGACTTGGGTTTTGGAAAAGGAGGGAGCGCTGGAGGCATCAGTCGGCTAGCAAACAAGCACACAGGGACGCAAGTTTTACCCAGGTTCAGGCCTCGTAGAGGTCCCTACTCCTACTTTTCTGCTCTTGGAATTAACGAAGGAATCTAAGATTACAAGGGCGCGCGGATGCAATCTGGCGAGAGTTGTGGAAACTAGGGTTGCGTGTGTCCTCCTCGCCGCCCCCTCCTAGCCTTTATATAGATAGGCTAGGTCTTGGGTAGGTCAGTCGATTCATGATTAGGGTTTTCCCTTTAAACTTTCTATCTTAAGCTTCTTCTTGTCTCGCAAGCAATCGAGAGTCCGTGGGCCACTCGAATTCTCCCTTTGGGCCTTGGCAACGCTGTGGGCTTCCGCCGTATCTAGACCATATATACCGAACTCGAGTACCTGTAGGGTATACCCATGTCAGACCCCCTCAATCATACATCAGTTTTCAAATAAGATTGGTTTGGATTGGAAAAGAGTAGGAAAGTTCATGCTTAAGTGGTAAATAAAGAGCTTGTTTTTTACTGTGGCCTATGCTTTGTCATGTCATGCTTGATATTGTTTTGGATTTATGCTTAGTGATTTTTTTGTAGCATGACATTTTATAAACAATTGAGATTGCTTAATGTGCCTTGAAAGAATCATGCGTTGTTTTAGCATATTAAAGCATAGTATTGTGGTATTCTCCTTTGATGCTTTATTTGGGTTGACTTGGCGCATGCTCACACCATGTTAAGACTATACCAAGTCACCATAGCCTCTATGATCTTTTAGTTTTCGACTTGTAATATCACTTTATGCTCTAGTTAATGATGTTTTGTCGCTTTGCATGATTATGGCCATTATTGCTCTCTTAGTTGGTCGCTCCCAGTCTTTTGCTAGCCTTCATAACCAAGTATGATTTACACTCATGCATCCACTCCAAATAAAACCAAGTTATTCAAAAGAGTCCACCATACCTACCTATTAGCATTTGCTATTCCAAGTATATTCATGTTTTTATCTACCTTCCGAATTAAACTTGTTAAGAGAAAACTAGTGATTAAATCTCTCACGAACTTGATGGCACACTTTACTTTTCTTGCCCCTAATAAACTTGAACCATTGTGTCATATATGTTGTATATGCTTGCACTTATACGTTGGGGATTAGTAGAACCATGCTGTCATGGGGAACGCTTTCAACATTGCACTTGTACATTATACCCAGTTGATATCATGCTCTTTTGTCTATGGATGTCATCGGTGTGAAATGAAAGGGGAGATTGTAAGTCCATGGAGTTATGTATGTGTGTTAGAGAAACGCCTAGGCCGCTGGTCTATTCCATGACTAATCATGGTGGAAACCGGCAGTGTAACCATAATGAGCAATCTATGAAGCATTCTTCTTATAAAAAAGAGATTGAGATTGAGAAAAAAGAAAAAAAAGGAGATGAGAAAAGAGGAAAGAGAGAAAAACGCACCATTTTCCCATGGTAAATAAGATGATTTCTGAGATGCTTATTGTCTGCTTGCCTTGTCATTTTGATATGGGGATTCTTCCGTATCATCGGGCAAGGGGTACCCCATTAGCGGTTCTCTATGATACACATGTACTTACTATGACAAGAACTTACCGATAACTAAACTTGAGTAGCATGAGGAGCGGCCCTCGTATTAAAGGGACATGAGATTTCCAACTTATACTTTGTCAAGCATATACTCCATAGTTTGTTCACTTTAACCTTAATCACTTCAAGATGCTTATGATAGGGGCAATGAGAGCTGAAAGCTAATAAGTACCATAATTTTTGGAAGCTCTTTATGAGACTTGAATCCCTGCTTCCTTCTATGAAGGCCTTTCTTTTACTTTTGTGTTGAGTCTCCATCTTCTATCTTCATGCACCTATTGAGAGAGCATAGTGGCCATTCTTAGTTTAATGTGCATTGTCCCAACACTTGTTGATTGATGCATAACTTTGATATTGCTTGTTCTTAAACTATTTGTATCTAGTCACCCTTATGAACTTTGAATGTGTCCTATGCATTTATGTTTTGCTACACTATGAGGGATAAGCTGAATACCATTCTCATTATGTTTTCTTTATGTGAAACAAACAAACATCTTTTAAAGCATTATTATTCATGAATCTTTTGTTTGTACATTTTCATGTTACAACATAGTTGCTATGTCTTATTGTTAGAACTATATCTTTCATGCTATGTTATAGTATTATGATCCCAGCTATCAATGTTCTACAAATACTTTGATCAAGATTATGATGGTGCATGTCACCTCAAAAATTATTCTTTCTTTTTATCACTTACCTACTCGAGGACGAGCAGGGGTTTAGCTTGGGGATGTTGATACGTTGCTAACGTATCTATAATTTTTGATGTTCCATGCTTGTTTTATATCTACTTTCTTATGTTTTGTCCACACTTTGGAGTATTTTTATACACTTTCTTGGACTAACCTATTAACAAGATGCCACAGTGCTAGCTGCCTGTTTTATGCTATTTTTGGTTCCAAGAAAGTCAGAAAATGAATATTCTTGGAATTGGACAGGACAAAAGCCAAAGTCAATATTTCACTGAGGGGAACATGGAGCCAGAAGACGAGACAGAGAGGGGCGAGAGGTCGAGCACACCACCTGGCCGCTCGGCCAGGCTTGGTCCGCGCCAGGGGGTGGTGTGGCCGCCTAGGGCACCCCCTCGGTCTCCCCTTTTGCCTATAAGATGCCTCTGATACAGAAACCCTAAGTACCCAATCAAAATTCCACGAAAGAGTCTGTAGCCGCCGTCATCTCCATTCGTAGATCGAGAGGGGTCTGAAGCTCTTCCCAGCACCCTGCCAGAGGGGAGAGATCACCCTGGAGGCCTTCTTCATCACCATGCCTACCTCCGATGTAATGCGTGAGTAGTTCATCCCTAGACTACGGGTCCATGTAGTAGCTAGATGTTCGTTCTTCTCCTTTGTGCTACCATGCCTAGATCTTGTGAGCTTCGTTCATGATCAAGATCATCTATTTGTAATCTACATGTTGTGTTTGTGGGGTTCTGATGGATATTGAGATGCTATTTCAGATTGATTATTGATTCTACCATGTCTTTGTTATTTGTGATCTTGCATGCTCTCCATTGTTAGTAGCTATCTTGGCCGAGTAGATGCTAGCAACTCCAAGAGGGAGTATTTATGCTCGATAGTGGGTTCATGCCTCTAGGAATCTGGGGAAGTGACAGAAATCTCTAAGGTACTAGATGTGCTATTGCTACTAGGGAGAAAACAACAATCCTTTGTTCATAGAACAATCGTATTGTTTACTTTACACGCAATGCTTAATGCAATTATCTGTTGCTTGCAACTTAATACTGGAGGGGGGTCGGATGAGAACCTGAAGGTGGATTATTAGTCATAGATGTTGTATTACGGTCTATGTATAATGTTGTAATGCCCAATCAAATCTCATAGGAGTCAAGATGATTAGTATATGCATGTATGCTTTCTCGATGTTTGTCAATTTCCCCGCTGTAATTTGTTCACCCAACATGTCATCTATCTTAAGGAGAATCACCACTAGTGAACTATGGACCCCGGTCCTTTATTTTACTATCAATCTACAATCTATTATTTATTGTTTTCTGTTTACTTTCTGCAAGCAATTACTATCTTCGACACAATACGTTTAATCCTTTGTTTTCAGCAAAACCGATGAGATTAACAACCTCACTGTAAGTTGGGGCAAAGTTCTGTGGTTGTGTTGTGCAGATTCCAAGTTGGAAACAACACCTCGGATGTGTTTCCTTGCTCCTACTGGTTTGATAACCTTGGTTTCATAACTGAGGCAAAACGTGCTGTTGTGCTCATCATACCTTCCTCTTGGGGTTCCCCAACGAGCTCGATATATTTTGGGCCATCAAGAGCTTAACATTACTTTCCTCTAATGTCCCATAGTTGATATTTAGCAAAGAAAGTTGAGATTTTATCTCAACATTCTACTTCAAAATAGATGATTCAGAAGAAGTAGAGTTAGTAGCACAAGCATCATCATTTAAAGCAAGAGGTGAGGGCAACTTGCAAAGTTATTTTGAGTAAGAAGCTTTAAGTTGCTCATGTGACTCAGTGAGTTTGATGAGCACACCCTTGATGACCCTAGAGGCATTGTTGATGTGCTCAAAATTCTCAAAGAGTTTATCATGAGAAACTTTAAGCTCATCATTTTTAATTTTGAGGGCACTTGCCACCTCAAGATCTCTATCATGAGATTCCTTCACTCTAGATAGCTTTAGAGCAAAAGTCTCCTCAAGATATTCCTTAGTGGTTTGTTCCTCTTCAAGTGCTTCATTTAGATTGGCAATGTCATTGTTCCTCTTCAAGTGCACGAGGAAGAAAGGTGCCCCTTCTCACGACATATGAGGCAAGCTCTTCTCTTGCTATCTTTCTTCTTGGGAGCGGAGCTTGAGGCTCCTTCCCTTGTTGCTTCTCACTAAGAGGCTTCTTCTTCAATGGGAAAGCTCTCACATGATGCCCTTATTCCTTGCACTTGAAGCAAACAATGTTGGTGGGGTTTTTGACTTGTTCTTGTCCCTTCTTCTTATTGCTCTTGTTCTTATTATTGTTAGTGGGCTTTTTATTGATACTGGAGTTGAATCTAAGCCCACTCTTGTCATTGGGGAATCTTCGCACACTCAAGATGTTGTTGAGTGCAGACTTCCCTTCATGACTGTTCTTCAAGTCATTCTTCAAAGAAGTGACTTGATCCTTGAGCTCTTTGATTTCCTCTACATGGTTAGTATCAACAAGAATACTAGAGGAAGTATATGCTTCATTGTTAGAGCAACAAGGCAAGGAATGTAATTCATCACAAGACGTATCAATGGCATGAGTGGATGAATTGCAAGGAATAGCACATGGCAAGTGTATGAATTACAAGGAATAACACATGGCAATATGACATGTTGAGTAAATATAGTGCTAGTGACCACATGAGGCTAAAAAAGATGTTACCTTTCACATAGTGGCCTCATGAGATAACTTTAGCCTACCATGGGAGACTAGAAGATCCTCGTGTGAGCTTGAGAGCTTAACATGACTTTCCTCTAATGTCCCATAGTTGCTAGTTAGCAAAGCAAGTTTAGATTTTAGCTCAACATTCTACTTCAAAATATATGATTCACAAGAAGTAGAGTTAGTAGCACAAGCATCATCATTTAAAGCAAGAGGTGAGGGCAACTTGCAAAGCTATTTTGAGTAAGAAGCTTTAAGTTTCTCATGTGACTCGGTGAGTTTGATGAGCACACCCTTGATGACTCCAGAGGCATTGTTGAGGTGCTCAAAATCCTCAAAGAGTTTAGCATGAGAAACTTGAAGCTCATCATTTTTAATTTTGAGGGCACTTGCCACCTCAAGATCTCTATCATGAGATTCCTTCACTCTAGATAGCTTTAGAGCAAAACTCTCCTCAAGATATTCCTTAGTGGTTTGTTACTCTTCAAGTGCTTCATTTAGATTGTAAATGTCATTAGCATACTCATGCTCAAGACTACTCATTTTGTCAATTGTGTCCTCATGCTCATCAATAAGTTGCTTACTTTCAATAGCAAAGGTTAAGATTTCAATGAAAGTAGAGCAAGCATTTTTATTTTTGTGTAGATCACGAAGGACTAACTCCCCTTATCTTTTAAAGAAGCAACATGATCAACAACTTTATAATGATCAACATTCACATCATCATGAGATATATTGGGATCCAAAGGAGAGTTTACCTTTGAAGCCTTATCCCTGAGGCATAAGTGAACATTGGGAGAAGGTGATGATGAGGGAACATTTGAAGCTCCATTCACAATCTTTTCTTGGCCCATATATTCTATGGTTCCCTCTAAATGGTTAGAAACACAAGTGCTAGAGTAAATAGAAGCATATTTATCATGGCAACAAGGCAAAGCAAGCATATCATCATGAGATATATTCAAGGAATTTCTACATGATATGCAAGGACAATCAACACAAGCATGTAAATTATTTATAGTGCTACAAGTGTTCATGCCCAAAGATACAACATTGCAATGATATAGATATGGAGGGTCATCAATGGTAAGCTCACAATCCACATTGCAAGTTTTATCACCACTCACCATATTGTTACCTTGTGACAAATCACATGTTGGTGTAGTGGAAAAAGATGAGAGATCATCACGACCAGAGGTGGAGGGAACAAAATCATCCTCATTTATATTGGACACATCATATTTTTCTTTAAGTTTGGTCCAAATATCACGAGCATTCCTAAAAGGCATGATTGTGGGAAGAACTACAAAGCTCACAACATTAACAAGAACATTAGAAACTTGAGCTTTGAGATATGAGTTTGTATCCTCCTCTATAGATATATTTTGGGGATCCCTAGGGGGATAAAAACCCATATCTAGATTTTGCTCTATATTTGGGTCCATGGTCTGGAAATGACTAAGCATGCGAATTATCCAAATACCATAGTTTGTGCCATCAAATGTAGAAGTGTCATTGTGCACTAAACCCCTAGGAGACATCTTTAATCTCGAGGCGGTGAAGCCTAAGAAGCTAGAGACCTCGCTCTGATACCAATTGAAAGGACAACGGATGTTGCCTAGAGGGGGTGAATAGGATTTTAAAATAATTACAGTTTAGAATCTAGTAAATGCATAATAAAACTAACATTTAATTTATCGAAGCACAAAACCTAAATTCACTAGGTTAAACTAATTGCACCAACAACCTATGCTAATTAAGTCAAGCAACAAGGTGATAGCAAGATATAATACTTCAAGCATGATGGCTATAACAATGTAAAGTGCATAAGTAAAAGTCTTGGGTATAGGAATAAATGATGGACGTTGAGGCAAATACTTTTATCCCGAAGTTCACTTCCAATGAATCTACGCCTCTGTTGGAGAGGTGGGATGGCACAATGCTCCCTGAACGCCACAAATGGATCACCTCGAGGTGTGGTGGCTCGATGCTCACCCAACGCCACACAAGGACTCACCTCAAGATGCGAATGCATGTAACTCACCGATGCCACAACAGGCTCACCTTATTCTCCCATGAGATCACCACAAAGGACTACTCAAGATCCACTATGGGACACTTGAGGGCGGTCACCAAACCCGTACAAGCTTGGGGAAATATCCATCAATCAATTGGAAGCTCCCAAGAATCACCACAAAGGTCTCTATCTTGAGGAATCTCCATAACTCAATTGGAGGCCCCAAGGGAAGCACACCACAACCACACAATTGTCTAGGGTTCCAAGAACCCAAGAGTAACAATCCCACAAGGTTGAACTCACCGAAACTCTATAGAGAACTCAAAACTATGCACCAAATGAAAGGGCAAGTCCTTCACTCCTAAATTCCACCAAAGCTACAAAAGCTATTGGGAGAATAAGAGAGGAAGAACACAAGAGGGGAACACAAAACTCTCCAATATCTAGATCCCAAGCAAGGATTCCTTCACAAAGAAGGTATTTGAGTTAATAGGATTGTAGATCTAGATTTCCTCTTCCAAATACCTCAAAAAGATCCAAGAATCATGGTAGGTAAACACTGGAGGAGAGAGAGTGGAAGAGCTAGCAAAAAGGGCCTCCAAAGTTAGGGAACCATTAGGGAAGAAGTGCCCCTTAAATAGGGCAAGAGAAATCTGCTTGTTTGGGTCAGTTTCGCACTTTACCAGAACTTTAGGTGAACCACCGGAACTTTCGGTGAATAGGAAACACGAGTTACTGCAAGGAAACTAACCTTCACCGGAAGTAGGTCAGAAGTTGGGTCAGAACTTCCGCTCAAGCAAAAACGTTGGACAACATTGCACAAAAACTCCAATAACTTTTGATTCCGAACTCTGTTTTTGACAATCTTGGGATCATTTTGAACAGAACAACAAGCTCTACAATATTATGCAAATAAAAATCATAGTCCAACATGGTAGTCTAAAACCAAATGGAGAAATGTATGACCTCTCTAGATGCGATGAACAAGTAAAACCTTCAAAACCCAAAACACAAGAAGTTGAGCTTGGAAACTCCAATTGGGATGAAACCAATTTTGCTAGAAAGATAAAACCAATTAGAATCCAACAAAAAGGTGTAAATATTGAGTGTCATAAAGGGATAAAATACCAAGGATAAATATGTGAGATACCTCCCAAGATGTGGAGCCGAAAAACCCGCAAGATCAAGAATGTAATAAGATATTCAAAGGAAATCCGGTTTTGATGAACTAGAGCTTGTTATGAAGATAACCAGAAGCTATAGATCCTAAAATGGATAAGATCCAAACAACAACCAAGAAATATTATGCAATAATGCAAAAGTTTGAGCTCTCTCCGAAAGATGCGATCGAGTTACTCACTCGAGAACCCCTCTTGATAGTATGGCTATCTATCCTAAATACGGTCTCCCAACTAACAAAATGATATTTGAAAAAGATAAAACCTATCAAAATCATACCTTTGCTTTGAGCATTCCACTTGATCTTGATGTAGACCATCTTGTCCTCCCCAATATGGAACACATTTATTGATTGATCTTGCTCTCTCTCTTGCTTGATGAAGACTTGTGAATTGCTCCCCATACACCATAGGGAGACCTCTTCTTTGAACTTTTCTTCATCAATCCATGATCACCGAGGATGGCAAGCTTCAAGCATGTGATATTCTAGAGATGGCATATCTTGAGCTTGCACTTCATTTCTTCTAACTCCATTAGGATGATATCTTAAAGATACACATGAGGAACTCCATCTTGTTCTTCAAGACACTCTTGATCTTCTTTTCTTTATTCTTCTTATTTTCTTCATCTTTCAACCTTGAAGCTAACACATGGCCCAAGCGATGCCAATGGACAATTCCTACAAGTGAAACTAGATTCAAACAATAGTCAATAGAGATTGTCACTAATTACCAAAACCACACATGGGGGCATGCATGTCCTTTCAAGGGCCATTGAAGAGATGTGGCCTCCACAGAGGCTCAAGGACATGCAATGCTTGGCAGGATGTATGGCCACTCTTAGACGCTTCATCTCTAGGCTCGGCGAGAAGGCCTTGCCTTTCTTCAAGATCATGAAGCGATCGAGCACCTTCTAGTGGACTTGATGAGGACATCCATACTGATCCATTACAGGGTCGGGCCGACAAAATCCAGAGCCCTGTACGAAATTCTAAAATGAGGCCCTATTTTAATATAAAAGTAGACCTAATAAATAATTATAATGTATATACTTCCTCCATTCCATAATTTTTTTGTAAATTTGAACTAAAACCATGACAAAAATTATGGAATAGATTGCACATCTTCGATGATGTTCAGATTGAAGAACTACTCTTAGTGCCTCTAGATTCAAAACCCCGTGGTAAAATCGTCTTAAAACTAGTTAAGAGGAAACCTGTTTAGTTTCTAAACTAACTGAACTCGTGGTTGAACCATAAAAATCTGCATCTAATGGTTATGATACATTTGAACTTTTTGCCTTTAAAAAATTACATTTGAACCGAGAAGTCAAGATATGTCAGAGAACTTTTTTCTAACATGTTCAATAATTGGAACTAGAAATTGGTTTCAAGAATAGGTATAGTGTGTTTTACACATGGAGAAAAGCTTCTTTATAGCTTGTGTGAGTTTTATTCAATGATAATCAAATGCATAATCAAATATTTGCATCGTAGGCATCAATTGAAGTAGCAAAAAATAAAGAATACCCGGTACCTGCAGGAACTGAACTCATAGGCACCAATTGGAGTAGCAAAAAAACATAGAACATAAAACACAAGAGCTGATGCAGGAACTAAACTCATAGGCACCAATTAGAATAACAAATAAACTTAGAAAAAAATACCTACTACCCAACAATGTAACTCGCAACCATCATCCTCATGCAACGACCATGCTAGAGCATCGTGACCAACTCGGCTGACAGAGCTTTGTGATTTTCCATTTAAGTATAAGAAACATAAAAGATAAGTCGGAAATTTTGGGCACCCAAATATTTGGGGCCCTGTGTGGCCGCACGACCCGCACTCCCATGGGCCCGGGTCTGATCCACTATCTCCTAGTCCTATTTAAGATGAATATGTTGCCGCAAAGAACAAGTCCAATGAGATAAGGATTGGACCCGTTATAAGGGCTCATGTAAATCTACTTGAACAATAGGTGAATCCACTCCTAACTGAACCTGATGTTTTACTTAATGAGAACTTTATACTACCAAAATCTATGCATCTTTGTATGGTCAGGTTTGTTGATAACACAAGCATTGCACGAGGAGGAGAATAGTTGCAGCATGAACAGCATGGAGAATTGTTGCGCACGAGGGAGGAGGGGAGGCAGGCGCACAAGACAATGAGGGAACCATGTACCATGAGGAAGGCCAGGTGGCGCACCAACATCACCAAGGCGCGCCACATATATAGGCTACGTGCCTAATTCAGCCGACTAACTAGTTTGAGTCAAACCATGTTTTAGTATGCGAGTCCTAGCTAGATGGCCACCCCTCCTCCATATAATCTATTGGGTGCCATAATAGAGGTTAGACCATGTTTTGATTAAACCCTAGATTCAAGACAGATTTGCTATAAGCAATCCTCCGAATTACTCCACACCAATTCGTATGGATCTGGTGTTTGCTGTTTGCTACTGAAGCTGAGTGTGATTTGATATTCCACTAGAAATTAGTTAATCGCAAGTTTGAGTGTGATATGTTGTTTTATTGGGAATTAGGAGATTGCAATACCGCTTAGTGGTCACCGGTTACGTGCGCAAGTGTGTGAATTTGCGACTATCCAAAGGTGTCAACACCCGGATTTTTAATCTCAGATGCCTGTTATGCCATACATTGCAATCCCAGGATTACCATTTTGTGAGACATAACAGATTGGATATCACAGTACATCATCCATTACAAACCATAATAAGGTCTTACACAAATAAAGGATCTCATGATCCAGTCTTAGTATAATCAAGTAGCGGAATAAATAGCGTAGCGGTGGGGTCCATCTTCAGAGTCACAGGCAATGCTGACGATGCAAGATGATCCTAGTTGTCGTAGCCGTCCTGCTGTCCTCCTTCAGGGTAGTCCTCCTCATAGTCTGGCCACGGGAATAGCCAGGGACAAAAGCCATGAGTACTCTTTAAGTACTCGCAAACTACCACTAACAAATAGGATAGTTCTAGTAGGAACGCTAACTCTAAGTTTATTTGTAAAGTTAAGTTTGAAACCTAAGCCGAGTTCAGAAACAAAGAAAGATAAAATAGAGTTTGAAAACACCTAAATGGGAACTTGGTTGTCATAGTAACAACTCTGTTGTGGTCCAGTTATGTCACAATTCATTTCATAAGTCATTTTAAAAACATCTGACAACGGAACAGTATGGCCACTCCAACTGTCCATAACCGCGGACACGGCTATTCGAATATTTTGACACTCTGCAGAGGTGGTACACTTTCACCACAAGATTCGATACATCTGTCAGGGATAACCCTGAATCATCATACTTAGTATGCAGATAATCAAACATAACCTTTCCTTTACACACTATAGTATAAGCACCTCTCCTATGAGCATGGCCTCCCAGCCATGACCATACATCATCTGGCCTTTGCATAGGTGGACAACATTGAGAGGTAGCCTCAGCTCAAACCTCTCCCGCGAGGGAACTAATACTAATGCATATAAACTTCCGGCTAAGCCTTACCCAATTCAGGTATTGTGGTTGTACGGTAAAATTGGAATGGTATCGCATCCGAACCCAACCATCAGTTTTGTATAAGGGCTAAGGCTCATGCCTCAACATTTTCATCCTCATCATAAACCATTGGTGTTTCTCAACACATGTCAAAACATCTCAATAGAATGACTCATCATTCCAAGGTTTTCACAAATCATTTTCACCAAGTACTCCCATCTAAAGTGAATCAAGTTTTAGTTTAGTTCCAACTACTAAGTTAAGAGTGTTCACTAAGGTGGGATGCTAAGATCAATCTCATTTCATAGAATGACATCTAAGTCTAACTAGATAGGTCAAGTTTTATACTCTTTATGCTACCTTTAAACAAGTAAAGGACTTTGGTAAAGTAAAGAAGGTAAAGCTTGTAAATAAAACTTGGAGTAGGTATAAGTCAAAATGATATAACCAAAGCATGCCTAATGCATCTTGCTTGGGTTATCTATCTTGCAAGGGTTAACTTGCATTTTTAAAGAGGGCTTGCTAGGTATAATACTTGCAGGTGTTATCTTGCCAATAATAGCTTGCCTTGGTTGGTGCAGTGGTTGAAATTCTCTTCCTCCTCTTCTTGGTAGAACTCCTCCTCCTCGTAGACTTGGTCGATACTATCGTCTATAAATACATACGGGATACACAATCACCAACCAATACTTAACTAATCTACTTAGCACACTAATGCACACATTTGATGATCTATTATCATCACAAGCATCACAAGGTTTAATGAACTAGCTACATTTATTTTATTTGAGAAAAGTAATTTCTACTCATTGAAATTAACTAAGATTTAATATTCTCTAATTAAAATATGGGATCATGTGGACACATGTCATCACCACATATTCTAACATGTGGGAATGTGATTTAAAGGTGGGATCACATTTTAATAAGTTTAAGTTT
This sequence comes from Avena insularis, assembly GCA_023614405.1. Lineage (NCBI taxonomy): Eukaryota > Viridiplantae > Streptophyta > Magnoliopsida > Poales > Poaceae > Avena > Avena insularis. The sequence goes on along the minus strand of CM042690.1, from coordinate 253,344,782 downwards.
AATATTTAATGATTTAAAGTGACTAGAAATGCCTATATAGCATTATTTTGGTACTAGTCCCAAGTCACTACATGTAAACCTTAATATTATTACATATTCAGATAGGTATGGTTAAATGTGATTTTTGAGAGTTGGAATCAACTCAAAAGCTATTATGGTTGATTTTATAAAAATGTTTGAATGGGAAAGCTTATGTCTTGTTATTTTTACTAAGAGAGATCTATAACTCTAAATGATTTAAATCTAACGATCTTGGATAGAGATTTTCATTAGCTTTCCAACAAAATTAGAATCACTCAATTTGGTTTAGTAGATCGTTCTGAAATGATTTTCAAACTAAGGGACAGAATCTAGTTTAAGTCTAAAAAGAAAAAGATTTATTTGAATCACAGGGCCAGCGCGGGAAACTAATTGGGCTGGCCCAGATTCACTCTGTGGCACTGAGGACTGCTGACAAGGGGGTCCGCCTGTCAGTGGCTCATTACACGCGAAGCGGTACGGGGCGAGCTGGACCATAGGATTAGAACTAGATCTAACAGCTCACGGTCGTCGTCGATGACAGACTCGTCGCCGGCGAGACTGAACCCTAGCGGCTCGGTGGGGGTGCAGTGGGGACGTACCGGGGCTCCATCTAGTGTGGCGAGGCGGGCAAACTAACGAGTAGACGACGGCGGGCTCAGGCGAAGTCGCGGCAGAGGCTGAGGTGGACGAAATCAACGGCAGCGTCTCCTCTTCTGCTGTGGCTGCCTCCGGTGAAATTCCGGCGACCTGCTGCTTGAGCTTCTCCGGCGAGAGGTGGGAAAGGACTGAGGTTGAGAAGGGAGTGGAATGGTGTGGCGATTGAGGCTGGGGAAGGTCTCCTTATATAGGCTCGAGGAGGGGACCGAAGGGGCGACGACGAGCTTGTCAGTGACGATGATACAGGGGCCTAGAGGCATGGGCGGCGTAGGCAGACAGTGGCTTGCCTCCTGGCGGTCCTCTATGGCTTTATGGCACAGGTAGAGACGGTGGCAATCGGTCGGGAGCATCGCGCGCTCTAGGAGACAGGGGCAGTGCTCGACAGGGTTCCTGGCGACTGTGGGTCGCACGGCGGTGCACGGCTGTGTCTGGCGGGGTGAGGTGGTCAAGGCGGAGCGGCGTGCACGGTCTGCGGTCGAGGCGCGGTCTATGGCGTGCTCTGGGGCAGCGTAGAGAGGCATGGGCGCGAGTGAGTGGAGGTGGTCCAGGGGCTGGATTTGGCCGTGGGGTGGATAGGGCAGTGCGGTAGGGTTGGGCGGAGCTAGTAGTGGTGCTGGAACGGCGCGGCGCGGTCTGGGGAGCGTTGCCCACGTTCGGCCGGCGGTGACCAAAAACGGGCGGCGCGGCACTGCTGCTCTAGGCCGGTTAGTAGCTTAGTTAGGGGCTGGTTAGAGTTAGAGGGGACAAGGGGACCAAATGGCGTCCAATTACTCGACAATGCATTGATCATTGAATAGTAATAGTTAGGCAGATAAAATGTGCATGCCACATATTCGACACAATGGCCGCATGAACCAAACTTTCAAATTTTAAGATGATTTTTGGTGGAGTTGTTGGTCTCATGCTTGAGCATCTCTGGTTGCTAGGATTTGTTAAATGGAATTCATTTAAATGGTTTTTGAAATAGTGGGATCTAGACATATGAACTAGATTCCATTTTCAATTGTCATTTAAAATTAGAGTTTGAATGTTTTCGGGATAACACAAAGTGGGCCTTGGCACATCACTACTTGTACTAGCAAGGGGTGCAAAGATCCACAATTGTCTCTGTTGGAAATTGAGTGCTAGGAACACCCAAAGTGGGCTAGGTGATTAAAATGGCAAAAGTGACCAATTCCTTTATTTAATTCTTTTTGATTTCTTTTTCTTTAGTTTTTGCTTGGGAATGATCTAGATGATGTGACATTCATCATAGAACCATTTTACAATCATTAGAACAAACAATAGTGGCCTTTCAAACAACTCCTATTTTAAATACACACACATATGAATGCTTAAAGATTTTAAATGGAAAAAGTTTTTGTTAACCCTAAATTGGGTAGATTTGATCTTGATTAACCTTAAATTAAAGTTTTGGGATGTTACAAAAGGTTTGAGAGCTGTTGCACCTGGTAGCATTGATTAGCCGGTGAGTTCTCAGATTCATACAATTTATCAACACTATCATCATCGCTATCCACGGTGTTCACTAAGAAGATCGGGCCACCTCATATCAACTTGGTACCATCGATGTGTTTCCGGAGGAGGTACCGGCTGGTTTGCCACCCATGCGTGACATAGAGCACCAGATAGACCTAATCCTCAGTGCCACGTTTCCCAACCGTGACCCTTATAGAACCAATCCCGAAGAAACAAAGGAAATTCAGAAATAAGTACAAGCGCTTCTCAACAAAGTTTATATTCATGTGAGCTTAAGTCCTTGTGTTGTTCCTGTGATTTTAGTCCCTAATAAAGATTGTACATGGCGCATGTGTGTAGATAGTAGAGCGATAAATAACATCACTAGTCGATATCGTCATCCTATTCCATGCTTTGAAGATATGCGAGATGAATTGAGTGGTGCTGTTGTTTTCTCTGAGATAGATTTGCGTAGTGGTTATTATCAAATTAGTATGAAAGAAGAGGATGAATGGAAAACTGCCTTTAAAACGAAATTTGGTTTATATAAGTGGTTAGTCATGCTATTTGGGTTAACTAATGCACCTAATACTTTCATGAGATTAATGAACCATGTTTTGAGGAATTTTATTGGCAAGTTTGTGGTTGTATATTTCGATGACATATTAATCTACAGTCACAGTGAATCTGAACATAGTGATCATATTAGACAAATTTTGCAAGTGTTGCGTGATGCTAAATTTTATGGTAATCTTGAGAAATGCACATTTGGCAAAGATAAGGTCATATTATTGAGATATGTTGTTTCTAAACATGGAGTAGAGGTAGATGCATCTAAAACTGAAGCTATTCAAAATTGGACTACTCCCATGAATGGTAGTCAAGCACAAAGTTTTCACGGTCTTGCTAGTTTTTATAGACGTTTTGTGAAGGACTTTACTACTATCGTTGCACCTTAAAATTTAGAATGCGGATGAATTTTATCGATGCTAGTGTTGTCTTTGTTCCGCGAAATTGTAACAAGCCTGATCATGATTTAGAGGTTTTGGGTGTAGGTGTAGCTGACAAGAACTATTCTATGTGGACGACGAGCTACTCTAATTCTATAACCTGTCTGGTGTCTGACGATTTAGTCGTGACTTAATGGAATACAAGGGCGTGTTTGGTTGCTCGTTGCGCCGTTTCTCGCATGGTACGGGAAGAAATACGGGCGTTTGGTTCCGCGCGCTCAGAGAAATCTTTGCACCGCACGAGTTTTAAAGTGCCCCTCAGTCTGGTCCTGGAGGAACGCCCAAACCGGGCTTTTCCATGGAGCCAAGTTATTCTCTCGCTCGTGGGGGAAGAAGATGCACGCGCGCGTGCAAAGAAGGGATGGCAGGAGATCAAAAAATCTGGCGGGAGAAATTGGGGTTACCGCCCGCCAATTCGCGACGGCTATAAACACCGCCCCTCCTCCAACTCCAAAATCCCCGCCACCATTTCCCCCAATTTCGAGCTCTCCCTCCAAATCCTCTTCCTCACCGATGGACAGGTAAGCGACGCATCCTACTCTGATGGATCTAGATCATCTCCGGCAAGCCTTCTTGCTCGGCTATCTTGGACATGTCGTCCTCGTCGATCGAGATTGAGATCGTGGTAAGAAACGCCTTACCCTAGCTTTCGCAGCTTAGATCTGTTGCCATGTTCTAGCTCACAGTTCATATGTTCGTCTGTGCTCCGTTCTAGTAGATCGTGGTCCATTTTTGCACTTAGTATTCATGTTGTACTGTGAGGATTGCCATGTGTTGTAGGTAGGATTAGTGTTGCAAGTATAGTTCTTCCCCTAAAACTGAACACATTGCGTATCTCTGGTGCCGTAGGAGAAGGTTGTGTCCCCTAATCTGTCCGCAACCTCTGTGAGGTCTCTGCGTTATGTGTTGATGCCTGATGCAGCGACTAGGATGAAGTTGGCCATGTCATGACCAGCATCTCTGTCCACCTTTGTCCTATATTAGGTCTTCCAGTTAATCGAGAAAGGGGGTTCAGTTGTTCGGGGATTCAGAGAGGCAGACATGCGGTTGATTGCTGACGAAGTCTTCAAGTTCTGTGGTCAAACAGTCACTTCAAACTAGGTGTACAACCACATGAGGCACTAGAGAGTTTGGTGAATTCAGTTGCTGAGGATCAAGAGGCTTGGGACCGTGCGCTGGGTTAAGGAGACCTCTTCTATCATCATGGACGATGATGATTACTATGTGCACATCAAGATTCGATATATTTGCACTTGCATTAGTAGTTATAAATCTCACATATGAACTACATGTCTTGAACTAACTGTGATTTTCATGTAGGCTCAGCCGAAGGACACTGAGTTGATCAACAAGCCCATTGAGAACTATGCTTAGATGAAGATCATCTACGGTCCTCGCATTCTCGTTGCACCCATCTCTCTGACCTCGATACACCGTGCTCTTAGCCACCTGATGGAGCACAGTGGACAGGCGACCAAGTATCTGACATGACTCCTGAGCACAGGATGAGCTGGTTCACGACCTTCCTAAACAAGCACTACCTCTGAGCAGCGAACTGAGCTGTTCGAGGAGGTGTTGGTAGCGGTATTGATGATGATGACTGTGATGTGTTTTTTGGAGTAGCTAGGCTGATGGACTTTAGTTGCGGTGACCCCTGAACTTTGGTCTGTATATTTTGGGAGGTAGTATTCAGTTATAACCCCTTCTTTTGTGATGAACTTGTGCTGCATCATGGGTAGTTGTTCGTGAACTCGTGCTGCAGCACACCTGCCATGACTGATTATGTCGATTCAGTCTTAATATAATTTAGTAGTTCTCTGAATTGCAATTGTCTGAACTTTGTTTTCTGCCTTGTTGATGTTGGGTAAGCTCACTTGAGAAGTAAGTAGGTAAGGCTACCAGGGACAATGCAACTAGCCAAACAAGTACCAATTTGCTCAAAACCAAGAATACATGGAACCAAACAACTAGGCCTTGCTTCCAAACCCCTAGGAAAATGAGAATAATGGAACCAAACGAATGACCTTTTTGGCACGATAAGTTGTATTGCCGCGCATAGCTTCTATAGAGGCATGATCTCTAGGTGCAACTAAAAGCCACGAGCAACCAAACACACCAAGTGTTCCAGGTAAAAAAAAGACTATGAATCTTATGAAGTGTTTGATAAACGCTAAGAGCGTCTCCACTCGGGGGACTCAAAGGCCCCCCATAGCGTTTTGGGGGGCGTCGACACGAAATTTTGAGCCCAGCCACACACCCCAATTTTTTTGGCGCCGGCACGGCCCAATTATTTACCCGGCAGCCCTAGGCCAAACCTAATGTACAAGGAGGTGAGCGGGGGCGCCGGATGGCAGGGCGGGTGGCGGGAAGAGAAGGCGGGAGTGCACGCGCCAAACCCGCCCGGTCAAAGCTGGCTCGCATGACAGCCGCATAGAACCGGTCTTCTTCCTCGCCATCAGCGTCGAGTAATGCCGTTGCTCGCCGCAGCCTTTCTAGCGAACACTAGCGGGCGGTGCAGCCGACGCGTCCCGTTAATGGGGCACGGGTTAGCGTTAATGCCCACCACTCGCCTCCCCTCTCCCATTATAAAAACCTACGGCGGTTTCCACTGCCGCCGCACACACATTATCTCGACGAAGAGCTCCACCATCTCCTCTCCCAACCTCCCCCAAGCTTTTCGTCTTCTTCTCCCTCGGTGATGGCTGACTACGACGGCGCGGCGACCAACGGCTTTGGCGGACAGCGAAGGCCGACGGCGATGGTGGAGCGCTCTAGGGCGCACCCTCGCCTGGGTCCTGGACCACATCACCAATGGCAACAACCCGCCGTTGGCGATGCCGCTGTGTCCCCCGCGCAATCGCCAGCAGACCGCCAGCAACTAGGGGCCTCGCTGTGCGCCGTCGGCGTCCTCCTCCTCCTCCCCGTGTTCCTCGGCATCCCTAGCGCGGTACTCGCCGTACTCCTCGCCGTCGCCGTGCTACCAGGGGATGCTTGCGCCAGTGAAGGACGAGCAGGCGAGCCCACCGCGCAGACGTCGCGCGCCTCCCTCGCTGCCTCGTGGCCGCCTCCGCTTGGGCAGGCCCAAGCCCGAGCCCAAGAAAGAGTGGACGCCACCGCCGGAGTACAAGGCGGCAGTGCTCCAGCTGACTGACGGCGAGGACCCGGAAGAATTTTCGAGCTAGAGGATGCTAGAGCGGGCATCCTTCAACGCCGTCCTGCCGACCACCGACGAGTTCGCGGCCAGGTGGTCCGCCAGATCGGCGGCGGCGAGCGGCCCGAGTGCCGTTGACGCCTCGTCGTCGACATCGACGCTGACGGCGGCTGGTCCTTCTATGAGGCCGTAGCAGACCGCCGCCGGATCGGTCGTGGCCGCCATTAGATTGCGTTTTTTTCCTTGTAAATTTCTGTTAAATTTAACTATTCGTCTATGTTTTGGTGAATTTTGAACTGTTTGTCCAAATTTTTATTAAATTTAAAATATTTAAATTTTATTATAAGAAGCACGATTTCCCCCATTTGGCAACATCGCGTCGACGCCCTCGTACGAGAAAAAAAAAGGAATCACGCCGGAGCCTGTACAGGGGTTAGGCGTGGAGATGCTCTAAGATAGCTTACTGCTGTCGCCAAAGGGAAGGAATAATCCCAGGCAAGCCGAGCAAAGAGAGGCCCACGTCGGCGCTCATGTCCACAGAAACAAAACCTTCTCGGCCTCCTCAGCGATAACGCTGTCTCCTCCTCGCATGGACGAGTACCCACCACCTCACCCCATAGACCGTCTCTTGTGCACCCTCTCGCCCACAGTGAGATGTCTCCACGGTTCACGGACGATTGTGTAGACCGGGCGCACTTAGATCTCGCTTATGTTTTTCCTATTTGCACATACAAGTCGCTGTTGTACAACCAGTACTGTAGCATCCTCCAGTAAAAGATGTGGAATATAATTCGAGGGACAAATTAGCGGGCACCATTGGATTTATCGAGGGCTCCTGCTAGGAATTTTGTTCTAGGCTGGAGCAATCCGAGCGTGGCAGATCCTGAATCCGCAACCCGCGGGTTGACTCTCGTGTTGCATCCTCCTCCCCGTAAGCTGATTCTGTTTTTTTTCCTTACCTTTCCCCCTTCGTTTTCCTGGCTATGGCTGTCTATCCACTGATGAATAAAGAGAACCTTAGGATTTGTTTCTTTCGTTTCTTTAAGAAGAAGGCTCTGCGTCATGGTCAGTGGATCTTCTGTCTTGCGATTCTCGTTTAGTTCAGCACTCTTGAAATGTGTGTGCTATTCTGGATCCACTGGTGTGGTGTAGTGTGATGTGGAAGACCTAGTGGATTTGGTGAAGAAGATGGGAGAATTGGGGTGCCGTAGTCAGTGCGTCTTCCGAGAGGCTTTGCCCCGGGAAGACCGGCGGCCTCTTTTTGCGGCAGCAATGGAACTGGAATTCGGTTTTGGAGATGGTGGCTTCTTGCTTTAGCATTATCTCTTGAATAAACAGGTCTAACGGCCCCTGTTCCATTCTACTAGAAAACAAAAATTGAGATGTTCTTCTTTCCCTACGGTGTTCTTTAGCATTATATGCCGATTGAGATGCTCTTCATTCATTAGTTATGGTGCTGTCATTGGGATCACTACAATTTTATCATCCTTTCTTTGTTGTGCAGGAGGGAAGCGTACTTGTTTCCCCCTCTCCACCTTTGTGATGCACTGAGCAGGATTTAGGAATTCTTTTGTAATGGCCGAGTGCTCCTTAGCAACACTGAGAGGCCAGTATCGAGGGGGATGGACCCAATCCAGCGGCAAACTATCCTCACGGAACATATCAATCGGGATGTCAAAGAGGTAGTGTTACTCTTCAGTTTTTGTGATATACTACTATAGATCATCTGGAGTTGTTGGGTTATATTTCATCTGTGCGCTTTCTGTATTTGTAGGAACTACATTCACCTTCCGTGTCTGTCCAAATTCAATTCAGCGAAAGATTGGAAAAGTGGTGTATCTACCGCTTTTAATTTTCATGGAAAGGGTTACAAGCTGAGGACTGAAGTTAGGTGTTATTTCTTTCAGTCACTGATGGGTTCGGAGAGTTTGATCTCACCGAATCTAATGTTGCTTTCCGATGAAGCGCTTCTTACTATCAGCATAATTTTTGCGTATTTGGCCGGAGTCACACCCTCTCGACCAACAGTTACCAGCACCAGAAGTCCCAGTGCTAATCAACGTCTTGCAGAACCAATCTCCTCTGATTCTGGTAGGTAAGAGTAGCTGCTTTAGTATCACTTCTAGATGCCCAATAACATTTGCTTTCGAGGAAACGATGACTACTAATGCAGTTTTCTTTTGCAATTGCTAGGAATGTAAAACATTTGCTCGACAAGGCTACAGGGTTTGACCCTAATGAAACATGGAGCGAAGTAAGAGCTAAACTTTCTGAAGCCTTAGAAGCAATTGGTCAAGATGTCAGTTTCGATAGCAGAGAGAATGGATTCAAGAATGATAGGAAAAACTATCCATTGAGTATGCTTGCAATTCATGGTGGTCCCAGGTTGCGGCTTCTTCTGATCACATTTCAACTTCTTGAGATGGAGGCAAGAAGTGCACTATAAATATTTTTCTTTCATGTTCTCTGTATTATTACTGAATACTGAAGATTAGACAAGTATACTTTTCTTAGTTTAGATAAGCTAGTAGGCAGTAGCTGAGTTATCTTCCAATAAATAGTAAAAGGGTGATACCTCATCCTTTAGGTTTTTGTTGGCTAAGTAGCATAAAGCTCCATGTTGTGTCACTGTTTTCTTCTTAATACATCAACTATTTGACTGAAACCACTGTCTGTGCACCAGAATTTCTGGAGTGAAATGCAGTTGCTATTCAGATTTCCTTTTTGTTCAAGTAGCATTTGACCCAATTATTTTGGAATATTGTTTGACATTCATATAAGATGCTATAAGCTGGTCTGACCTCATGCAGGCAAGAAATGTGTCTGGAAGTTTTGAACTCTTAGATGGGATCAGGTGGTCGCAAATGTCAGTTTTGTTGATAGATCGCTTGATTGAACCAGCATTTATGAAATGGATTGAAGATGAACAAGCCTTGGAAAATGGCAAGATCGATGAAGTATATCATCAGTTTGGACTGCCCTCCATTCCTCCAGATTGTCTGTACCTCCAACTGTCTGATTTTTATTTCTTTTCTGTTCCAGAAACTTCTGATGGTGATTAGTAGAAAAATAAAGGAGGACGATGGGATCTTAAAGAGATTCACCAGATTAGGGAAAGCTGAGCTCTATTTGGATCTCCTCTTTTTCATAAGATTCGGTTCTGCAAGGTACTATTTCCCCTTCTTGATCGTTAGTCTTCTTCTGTTCAATTTCCTCTGATTTTCAGTTTAATATCATTTTTAAGAAGGTAATAGCCCCTCTGTAATGTGCATAATTATGTTCTTGTTCTCTATTACATGGTGGCAGGTCTGACAGCTATTTCGATGCTAAATTTCTGGCTGAAAATGGAGCCAGAATTTTGGAGGACCTGGTTATTTTCTTAGCTGATGTGATTGCTAGTCTTTATCTAGAGATTATGTCAGTTGATGGTGACATGCCTACCGAGGTTGTCGGCTCCAGCCTAGCTCTATGTTCTCTATCAACAAGAGAACTTCAAAAGCAGCGTAATGAGGTAATACTTGCAGAGTGTACTAGCTGCTACTTTCTTTTTAATTCTTTGTTGTGTATATTCCCATTGTCATATTTTTTAGCTCGTAAGCATTTTGAAGCGCCTAGAAAATATATTCCAGTGAACATTGAAGGACACATGAATTATCTAATTATTGGATACCGTTTGCACTGTTTCTCCTGTTATGATTTTCTCGTGTATATATTCTCATGTTATGACATGCCCTACTCAATATTCTAGAGCTTTCAAGGGTGTATTTGTGTTTGAAGTATGCACTTTCAGAATTTGATGATTGCATGCTAATCTATTTTCTCTCTTTGAAGGTAGCAATTAACGGGTGGCTGCACCAGTATTTCGAGTCAGTTGTTTCAATGTACGAGGACAGGTTTGAGTTATATGTTCTAAGCAGAAGAACAGATGGTAACCCAGTGGATAGTCAGCCTGAGAAAACTAATTGGTTCAGACTTGCATTTCAAAAGCCTCCCACATCTACTCCCCTGGATTATGTTTGCATAAGTCCATTTTCTCTTCCAGTGAGAAGGACGAAGGAGCTAAGAGCTTTGACTGGATGGTAATCCCCTGCCCTTTGCATGCTGTCCCTTTCACGACAAGTTGGTGAAATATATATCACATGTGATGTACGGATTAGGGGATGTCGAATTTTATATCTTAACATTGTTTCCCTGCCATTCTGTTGCAGGAGGTATTATTACAGCCTGATCTTGGAGTTATCGGATATCGCAATGCCTTTTGCAAGGGTAGTCGTCGCTAGAGTCAGCGCTGCTGTGTCCTACTTCTGGGTGTCCATGATTGGGAGATCTCTTGGGCTGATCTTTTCCGGGATAAGACAATCTCTCGGCTGGAGATGATATTGTGCTTCTTCTGTTTTCATTTTGACTCCTCCAATCTCTCTATTAAAGTTTTGTCAATTGCTAGGCTGTGCATTCGACCTCTCAAAGATGACTGTCTTGTGCTCATTGTTGTAGAGTTTCATTTGAGGTTATGTATACGGAGACTATTCCATTTGTTACCATCATAACCTTGTCAGCTCAAAGACCAGTGTTGCCCATTTTATAAGAAATAAAAAAATTGTCGATGAACTCTGCCTGAAGCGTTTGGTTGATAAAAAACGTTGACAAGGGGGAAGAGTCCTCAAGCACCTTGCCTACCACTGAGCTAGCGTCAGTTCTCAAGCATCTGGTTGTTGTTTCGGTTGTTTTGATCTCTTGGAATGTTTTCAAGATCTTAATGTACATCTCAAAAGAAGAAAATCTTGATGTAATAGTCTTACAACCTTGGGGGAAATATCATGCCCAAAGCATCGATAGATATGAATTTAACGCATTTTCAAGTTACTCATTTTTCCCCTTCAAGAAGAGATTTAATCATTTATCTGTAGAACAACACATATAATGCCCAGATTATGTATAAGTTATGAAAGAAAAATAAATTTGATAAACAATGTCACAAAATGATTCGTCACAAGCATCATCAATACAGGGCGGGCCTTCTCATGTCTAGACTGGGCCACCTTGTCAGAACCTTTGGTCCTATGTGCAGTGGACGGCTTGGATTTGTTCCAGTCCACCAGATGGACGGTCCACAACGCATCCAGGTCCCATACCCAGCACAGTAGAAGCCAGCAGAAGCCAGCCCATCGAACTCTCTCACCTGAAGCCCGACCCGGCAGTTGACGTACAGCTCCGACAAGCCCGTCCGTCCGAGACGCCGGCGATCTCCCCCTCTGGCGACGGCCACCTCCCCGGCGTCGCCCCTACATCCGCCTTGTTTACTACTCCGACGCCACCATGGTAACAACCGCGATCACGCCCGATCTTGACCGCCTCGCTAGTATTTCCTTATTCTTTCCCCTCCGAATTGGCATCTTTAACCACCTGAGATCGCACTAGATCCCACTCTGATCCCCGCTCTTTCGGTCCAGAATTACATCATCGGCGCCTTCAAACCTCCCTGCGACATCTTTGTCACTTTCTCCGATGAGAGGAGCCGAAAGCAGGTGCGGCGCCCCCCTTCAGCTGCACGCTCTTCGTGTTGAGTCCCGTTCCATGGGAGGTCGTTGGGTTCTAGAACACTTTGTTGAAGTTGTGATTCTTTCTTGCAGGTGCCAGTCAAGAAGGACAACGGGAAGACAGCCATGGTGCCGGCGTTCCAGAGCCTGGAGACCATAGCCGGAGAGGTAGTGCCAGTGGTGTTCCTTGCCTTCTGTTGTTTGTTCTGGTGTGTGAGGTCGATTGTTGTCATGGAATCGTGATTAAATGGTTTGCAGGTGTCGATAGCACCTGTTCCAGGTAAAAGGATTGAGCACATGGGTGTTAAGATTGAGCTACTTGGTCAGATAGGTACATGCTATGCTACTACTCCCTCCAACCCATATTAGTTGACTCAAATTTGTCTAGATTTGGATGTATGTAGCACTAAAACTTGACTAGATACATTCGTTTTTAGATGAATCTAAGTCAACTAATATGGGTCGGAGGGAGTACCTCAAATGCTTCATTGCTGTGATCAGTTGTGACTTGCAAATATAACTGCCAGAGTGCTGATTTTAATTTATCTATAGGATGTTGTAGTACTGGATTATTCTCTTTGCAAACTAGCATACTTCTCACTGTGTGCTTGTAATTTCTGCAAATGCTATTGTAAAATTTCATTGGCATGACAAAGTATAGGTTTTCATTGCTGGAGAATCTGCAAAAACAATTACTCCTGAGCACTGATCTACTACTGCTCTCCTTTAAATACTACAGTTCTTGCTAAGTATTGAGTATTGACATTGTTGTCTATGGTCATTTTTATTGCAGAGTTGTATTTCGACAGAGGCAACTTCTACGACTTCACTTCATTGGGTAGGTTCCCTGTTGAAGTCGTCTTGAACATATTATTGCATAACGATAGGTCAATAACCTTTCTGCCGAGATATCCATGTGCTTTAAAATATTCTTGTTGTCTGTTCCTTCTCTTTTGCTAGCACGCTTCTGATACTGCTAAACCACAAGAGTCACAGTGTTAGCTACTCCTGAAAACACTGTCGTGGAAGTGACTGATAGTGCGCCTTCTGAACGCAGTCTGTAATTTGTCTTGTTAGTGTTTTACTGTTTTATGTGTAATCTGCTCATTATAACATTAATGAGTGACCAATGTGTACTCATTCGATCGCCAAATGACTTATAGCTTACCACCATTCTATTTCAGTTTTTTTTAATGTGTAAGCCCATTTCACCACCTGAAGTGTCGTTTTCTTTATATGCAGTGCGTGAGTTAGATGTTCCTGGTGAAATATATGAACGAAAGACATATCCATTTGAGTTTTCTACTGTTGAAATGCCATACGAGTCATATAATGGAACTAATGTCAGACTGAGGTAAGAAATAAATATCAAAAACTTGTGTTATGATTTGCGCATTTTGTTACAAGAATAGCCTGCATGCTGCGCATCATCAAAAACTAGATTTAGCACTATCTATGAAGACTGAAATGCATACTGGTTATTCTCGCTTGCAGGTACATCCTGAAAGTGACAATTGGCAGAAACTATGTTGGCAATATTGTCGAAAGTCGGGATTTCTGTGTAAGTCTAAACTTCGTCACATTGATCTTCCATGTGTGGCAGTCAGCTTAACTTTTAGGTCCAACTTGGACCATCATAATCTGATTATCTAATTTTGTTTATCTTAGGAAAATAGAAAATGAGAATGCCACATGATCTATACATAATTTGATTTATTCTACCCTTTTCTGACGTGTTCTTCAGTGGTTCGAAGCAAATGCATTTAGGCTTTAGTACTTCATGTGTGGATCATTTTAGTTATGTTTCTTTTGTTTTCAGGTAAGAAACTATTCTCCTCTTCCTTCGATCAACAACAGTATCAAGGTTAGTCCTAGTAACTGGATGGCTTAACTTGTTCTATATAATTGTAATTGTATTGGTAAGGTTTGTTGGACTAAGTGATACTTGTGAAATAGGTCAATTATGGTTTGGCCATGGTTTACTTACCAATTCACAGTATGATAGCTTTGCTTGCTCAAAGTTATTCTGAGGTGCATTTTAGAACTTCTAAAATAAAACTAGTATCAATATTAAGCGCTGAAAGAAAGGAAAGGAGATCACATTTTTTCTAGCTTACCTTTGAAGTATTAAAAATGATGATAGCATCAGTTCAACATCATTGTTCGATTCATAGTGATCACTACTGGGTAAGTTTAAGATGGAATTGATGTTGAAAACAAAGTTCAGCAGGCCGCACTGAATATCACGAAGGGGAAATAGTTCTACTGTGCAAACAGAAGGGACTGTCCATTCTGATTAGGGCGGACCCACGTAATGTTTAGCAGGGTACTTCCCCCCCTCCCAAAAAAATAATTTTATGTGTTTGCACTAGAGAAGTCTAGTATTTTGCATGGTTCAAGAAAGCGGAAAGCGTAAACGGAGCGTGGGCTCTCGCTTAGAGTTTTGGGTGCTTAATCGTCGCTTAAGCGCGCTTAAGCGTTTCTAAAATTCACTAGTTTAGTAGTAGTTTTGCATCCATAAGCATAGGAGAAGTAGAGGAGGAGTCGAGAAGAGTGTTAATTGCTACGGGGAAGAAGAAATGGCGGATGCAGAGAAGGGGAAGTGCCTGCAGCACCGCCATTATTGTTGTGGATGCGTAAGTGAGAGGGAAGAAGGTCATAGAATGAGACGAGGAGACTAGATGGAAGACTCAGATCTAAAAAGATGAACGGCTCAAAATTGGGTTAGTAGAGTAGGGTTTCATTATGGGACCTAATGGGCCAGTTTTGTAGCATGAAGGAGACCATAAGAACGAGTTTTTTACGTCCTTATTGTGCTAATGGGCCTTATCAGTGCTTAAGGGGTCGCTTACATCTAAGCGAGGCGTTTTGCCATCGCTCAGCGCTTAAGCGTATGCTTAATTACGCTTTCTTGAACCTTGGTATTTTGCACTCTGCCCAGTCTAGAGGCCCCCGGTCACTCACTTTTGGCCTCTTTGCAATAAATAAAGGCTCAAGGCCCATTGGCACACCTGGACTGCCCAGTCATAGCAAGCTAGCACAAGACACAAAGAGGTTGCATGTTGCTCGTTTCCTCTCCTCTCATGGACGCTCAAGATCCCTAAGACAGTAAAGACTTAGCTATGCCCCATCTTGTTGGCTTCTTTCCAAAATATTAAATTATTGTTATTTTCCATATAAAAACAAGATGTCAATTGAGTATATTTTATCACTTGTCTTCAATCCAAATTACTTGCTTGGGGATTTTGCAGTGCAACACTGCAACCCCTAGCTGCTAGTACTAGGCTGGTTCCCTGCACAATCCAGTACCTCCTTATAAATTGTTCTTTCTTCTAGGCAGGCTTGTCTATGGTACATTAATAGTAACCTGGAGTATATCTTGTGATTTTTGGTTCAAGGTGGTAAACTTATGATCAACCCTTCTGTCAAGTCAATCTGTCTTTGTAGAGAAAATGCAATTCTAGCTATACATGTTTTTTTTACTAAAACCCGTAGCACTAGCGATTCTAAGAAGCCACCTCAAGGGCGAAATGTGCATACTAATGAAGTTTCATTATTTATGCTCTATGTATACTGATATCTGAGATTAAATTTGTAGTAGTATTATGCTATGTAGTCTTGGAGCAATTTGTATTTACAATATATAATTTCATTGAATTCAAGTACGATTTGTAACACATTTACGTCTTACACTCCATTCATATGTAAAAGTGCAACTTCTAGCATATGTTTAGTTGGTGCTGGCTTTGGCTTAGTGGGGCCCACAGGTGAGCCCCCCCATGCTGGTGCTCCTACTAACTTCCTGTCCTGGGTCTGCCCCTGATTCTGATGTTCATGTTCCTCATTTCAATAAAAATAATTATCTACTAAAAGTTTAATTGTGTTTTCATGTCTTCGTGGTGTTACTTAATCAAGTTGGTTGCTTTAGTACTTAGTCGATCTACTTTGATCAAATGCAACATTAATAGTGGCAATTGTAGTCACTTCTCGACATCCTTGTTAGCTTCTTGCATAATTCTGTTGCTCACCTTGCTGGAGTTAGATGTACCAGACCTGGGCTGTGGTCGCTGAAATTGATCATTGCTTTTCAGATGGAAGTTGGAATTGAAGATTGCTTGCATATTGAGTTCGAGTACAGCAAAAGCAAGTAAGTTCAGTGCCATATGGCAGTTTGGTAGTATGTTCTGACTTTCACCCAATTTGGGATGCTCAGAGTACTGATAATCTTGCTTGTGATCATTACCTTATCCAGGTATCATCTCAAGGATGTGATTGTCGGAAAGATCTATTTTCTTCTAGTCAGGATAAAGATAAAAAACATGGAGCTTGAGATTCGTCGTCGGGAATCGACAGGATCAGGTCCTAACACATATGTTGAGACTGAGACACTTGCGAAATTTGAGCTGATGGATGGTGCCCCAGTTAGAGGTATATTACACATTTTTCCACTCTTCCTTTCCAGTTTTATCAAGTGCCCAATAAGAAACTACCTGCTGAGTTAGCTCAAATCATTTAAGTGGTGACATACATACCTTAACTAATGCACATTGAGGTGCCTATCATGAACTTATTTGTTACTTTTTAAAGAGGTTCTCCTTACTGGGTGCTGAGGTTACTGAAAAATCATATTACAGGAGAATCTATTCCGGTAAGGCTATTCTTGACACCATACGAGCTAACCCCGACTTACCGCAACATAAACAACAAGTTCAGTGTCAAGTACTACCTCAACCTGGTTCTCGTCGATGAGGAAGACCGGAGATACTTCAAGCAGCAAGAGATCAACATGTTCCGCCTTGACGAAACTCCACAGCCTTCATAGACTCGTATTGCTGAGATCTAGGACAGGCCTGAGTTGTTTCGCGCAAGAGTTTGGTAAATTGGCATGATGTGCCTTCCTGTATATAACTCCCCAGGAGAGCATGCAGTGCAGTTCCTATGTACCGCGACGCTGTTGCCTTTGTTGCACTTTCTTACCCCAATCTGGGTTAGGAATACAACCATGGATGGTCTTGCTGATTTTCTGCCATGTTCATTTCCGCGCTCTCCTGAGACTTTTTTTTCTTAGACTATTGCGAGGCATTTTAGATAACCGTATGTGTTGCTATTTGTGCTTCATGGTGTTTTAGTTCATTTGAACTCAATTATATGACAGTCTCTCTGCTAGGATATTGACACTCGACAGAAATAATTTATATGTACTCTTATACCGTGATTTTATGTCAGAGATTTAAACATTTTGCATCACAACTCTGCCATACTTGTTCTTTTTCCAGTGTTGGGCAATGGAATCGTATCTCCCAAACTCAAGCGAGATGGTGAGTTCATTAATTTAAAATCTCTATTACACAGAGATAGATTGTGTTGGCTTACCCGTGGCCGTGGGGTTTGAACATGTGTTTGGTACAAGACCTGGGCTTAATGGTGGGTTTGATATAGGCATAGAGCTTGGCCGGATTACACTACTCAATTTGCCATATTTAGATATGAGCTGGATGATGTGTTATTGCATCTGTAATTCATACTGTAGTAGTTTCAACAACAAAAAAAAACACGGTATAGTCATTGTGGTTTGTGGACGCCATCGCTACTCTTGGGTCTCCAGGATCCTTGGGCCCTTAATTTGCAAAATCCCCTCCTGGATTAGAGCATGTGACCTGCGTAGCTGCTCCTTGTACATACCCCAGATGATACAGATGATTTTTTTTTGCGAAAATTCCACCGATCTATTAATAATCATCAATAGAAGTACAAAGAGACCTAAAAGTAATAAAAATTACAAATAGGTCCATGAACCATCTAGCGACGACTACAAACACTAACACGAGCCGAAGACGCGCCGTCGTTTTGGTCCCTCCATCACCGGAGGCGGCCAAAGCTTGTCGTAGTAGAGCTTGTTGTAGTGACAGACGGAAAGTCATCGTGCTAAGGCCCCAAAGGACCAACGCAACAGAGCAACAATCATCGCCAATGATGAGAATCGTAGATCGGAAGAGACTGAACTAAAACCATACCAAAGAACACAAAAACCGACCGGATTTCTGGAGATCCACCGGACAAACGACTCTACACGCCCTCCGCCAGAGCTAGACGCACCACCGGAGCAAGGATAGGCGGAGAAGACTTTATTCTAACTCCAGGATATAGCCGTCGCCTGAGAAGACACGGAAAACAGTCTAAGAAAAGAAAACGGAGAACCCTCCCGTCGGCGAGAGGCCGCGGTCCGCCACACCTCCGAAGACGGAGCGGACCGACGGCGTCACCGGCATGAGGAACGAGAAACCCTAGATGGATCTATAGGCGGCCGCTGCCACGATCTCCTCACGTGCCCGTTCGCAGATGATTAATTTTTTGACCTGTGGCTGTGGTAAAATACACGTGCTTGGTTGATGCGATGAATTGGTTCTTCATGTACAATTCAATAATGCTTCTACCCGCTGCTTTCTCGTAGTTCACCAACTCCAATTACACTTGTCACGAGCTCCAGTCTAAACAAACATTCACATACTCCACTATGGATGGAACTGAAGTAAAAGGTTGGCAACAAGAAAGAGGAAAGATGCAATTCTTGTAGATCATAAAATACTTTGAGCTAGACAAAATGAGTCATTTGGGCAAAAGTGAATGTACGTATTGGTCATTCGCAAAATAGAAATATAGGTATGGTTCACGCACTCCTTATCTCTCCCTCTCCTTCCGTCCCCTTTTTTCAAAGTTTGGTGCATTCATGCCTAGTAGTATTTGGGTTTAGATTGGTCCATTCTTGGCCTTATAGCAACATGAAACCGATTTATTTACTACCAAAAAGAAATTAGTAATGTGTATTTAGGGAAGGTGGACAATACACTAAACATGGTGATTAATTGGTATGTGAGCCTGCTGTTGGTGCGAATCGTAGTTGATTTGACGTTAGCCATTGACACGAGTTCCACAATTAGAGTGCATTGGACGCATGTTCCAACCGACCATTAGGTTTTGACAATGTGTATTGTTTTTGTTTTGAGGGTACAATGTGTATTGTTGAGTAGGAACAGTGTTGAAAATGTGCAGAGGGAGATGATGGTTTGGTGTTTTCTAAGGGTGATGATGGTGGTTAGGTTGACGTGTTAAAGCAATTTGTTTGAAACGGTCTTGGATCGGTTCTTATCACGATTAAAATAATCCAACAGATTAACAAATACTAGTAGACAGTTTGCTTCGTCTCTAGCTGCTTCCATCCAACAACATAAAGCAGTGAGAGAGTCTCGCAAAGAGAGATACCAATACCATAAAAATAAAGTGCCCCCCGACACACCTCTATGCTGCAGAAAGTGTCGATCCAAGCACATTTCTTTTTGTTGTTTACTTCACGTCCCATCTCTTTAGTCGCTCACAAGAATCTCCCCCGCTCTGACAGAGTCAACACCACACGACACGGTTGGTTCGTCTGTGGTGCTGTCGGCGTGACGGCCCCGCCAATCCGCGATATCGTTCGCTGCCGCGCCACCGGCGTGCGGTGGTATGATTTTCTCGTTGGTGTCTGGTGTTGGTTTGGCTGCTTCCTGACACAGGAGTGAAGCTGCTTCGTCGAATGATTCCGTTCAACACGATAGGATGTTTTGTCGAGTATGCTTGTCCGATTTTCTTATTTAGGAACCAGAACGTACTTTATTCAGCTACTACTAGGTGCAAGATGTATGCATCCCACATTTCAGATTATAAGCAGAGACTACAACAAATTATTTGTCATTAATTAGTCTCACGTCTTAGATAAATGTACTCGTCATTTTTCTTTCGTGCACCGTCTCCTTGATGTTTTATTTTTTTCTCGGCAGATGATGCAGTATATGAGTGTGTGTATGTATGTAAAGCTATAAAAATGTTACTAGAAGGCTTTGCTTAGATGCACACTCATGTATACTAGGCAAAACGGCGGGGAAAAATGCGATTGGGCACAAGATGCGCGGAGTGGCTGCTGGAACCATGGAAACCAACAAGAAGATTTGCTTGGGATCCTACAAACAACCGCGTCAAATTGTACAAGATTTTTTGTTCAAGATGTTGTCAAGCCGAGTCCAAGCCTATCCAGCTTCATCAAGCTCAACGCTTTCTGGACAAAAGACTACATTGCTATTTTCATTTCATTAAAGGGAGTTAAACGAATACATGATTAAGGCAATTACAACTCACACCACAACTCAAAAACAAGACAAAAATAAAGCTACATAAGAGTAGGAGGTCTTTACATTCCATGTTCATCTAAGCCAGAAAGGGAAGTGCCTTGACCATTGGTTGGTCGGTTGCCACCTGACAACACGCTCATAAAAAGGGGGAGAGGAGTCGTATGGAAACAAGTAGATCCAAGATGGATGAGGAACTTGCTAACCCAGCTTCAGGCGAAAGCTTTAGGATCTTCTCCTGAATTGAACGAACGATGAGACAAATGGCAACCACCTCCCTTCCACCACAACCATTTGCTACCACTGACAAGGACAAGCATGCTTTAACTGAGATATTCAATCTAGACTCGATCTGGAGCTTTCGTCCGAGATGACGCTTCCAAGGAAGTAATGACGCCATCGAAGATGTCACCATCATTCAATCCAATCTAGATCTAAAGCTTTCGCCAAAGAGCACTTAGGGTGGACTTGTATGGAAGTTTCATGATGAAACCTCCAAGGAGAAATAACACCGCCTTCTGAGGTGCCTTATTTGCTAGTGCTGACAAAAGTCGGCATAGGGCTTTCATCCACACTAGTCCCCATCGTCCGCCGATGCCACCAACTACATTAGCATGTAACGCCCGACCCCTCTTGTTTCTCTTGATGCCCACCATCTATATGGCATGCAAACTCCTGATCTAGACCCTAGCTCGAGATCCTAACCCCAACACCACCCAAACAACTAGAAAGGAGAGGGCTCTCTCAAGGACAACACCCAACCAAGATAAGAGGAGGAACAACCGAAGCATATGAAAAGCGGGGTGAAAGGAGGGATTAACATAGAAAAGGGGGCAACTAGGCAACATGACCATCGACGAATGATGGCTTGCAAGAGCACAGGTTTGTTAGAGCACATTTTCGAGGAAGTATTAGTTCCAGTTTTTATATCGATCCCAACAAGGAGTTTAGGAAAATATTTATATGCGGTGTTTCTATCGCATTCAAGGTGTCTGAAAGGATATTGATTTCTCTATGTATTTTGGTGTTGATGACAACTTTACTTGTGGTTTAACCATTTGCCTAAGCTGCAGGTTTTACTTACGGACGGTTTGGTGTGTGGACTCATCTCTTGACGAATCATGAAGACGGCACCTCTTAGTTAGACTTTCTCTCTGTGTTGTGTGTTAGGAGGCCGTACTATCAAGAGGGGTCCACATAGGAAGGTTGTGGGAAATCATGTTTTCATGCACAAACCATAATTGCACATCCACAACCTTCCCATTTTTTAGCAAGAGAGCGATCCTGTGAGGAGTATGAGCCTTTTCTGCCCTGACCAGAAGTACTAGCCAGGCGTCAATAGTTTCGCCCATAGTTTTCTGAGGGGCTGGCCTGGCTGTAGTTCCGGCGCAAGGTCCGGTGGTAGTTCCGTTCACGTTCAGTGACTCTCTGTTTGGGAGTGCTCTATTTGACAGAATTAACACCAGAATCTGGTCCAGTAGTACCGGTCGGAAGTTTCGGTCATCCCTGACATGAACTTCTGCCTAGCACTATCTGGCCACCTCCCTTGAGTGGCACTATGGCTAGGCCCCAGTAGTTCCAGTCAGGACCTCGCAACCCAGTATTTCCGGCGCTATTTCCGATCGAAGTTCCGCCGGTGCTCGAATTTGATTCAGAACACTTCTGTTTTGAAGTGTTGTATTTGTCGGAACTTGGGCCGAAACTTCTGTCGGTAGTACCAGTCAGGTAGTTCCGCCTGCCTCTGTCGGAACTTCTGGCTGGATCGGGAGCCACTCCAATCTGATTTCGAGCCGTTGGAGCATGCTCACCGGAAGTACCGGCCACCCACCGGTAGTACCGGTGGTGTCGTGGGGCTGCAATGGTTCAGTTTGAAGGGGGGCTATTTAAGGCACCCTTCTTCCTCCTCCCCATCTAACTCTTCAATTTTCTCTCTCATCCATTAATACAAGAGCTTCATCTTCCTAGATCTCTCTCTCTCTAGCCAGTCAAACCTCTTGATCTTTTGAGGAGTGGGAGTGGTGACCTAGATCTACACTTCCACCAAAGGAATCGTGATTTCCCCCACCCATCCTTTGTGGATCTTGTCACTCTTGGGTTCTTGGAACCCTAGACGGTGTAGGGAATCCTCATAGCTAGGGCAATTGTTGTGAAGCTTCGTGGTGTTGTTGAGGGCCTCCAATTGAGTTCTGGAGCCTCCCCTCAACCTTGTTGTAAAGGTTTCGGTTGGAGCCTTCAAGGTCACCGGTTAGTGGATTGTGAGGCCACCGTTATGGTGGAGCTCACCGGATAAGGAGGTGAGGCCTTTGTGGCGCTCGGGTGACCTTGTGTGGCACTGACACCTCTCCAACATAGATGTAGCTTCCTTGGAAGTGAACTATGGTAATTACTTCTCCATGTCCCCTTGCCGGTTTACTCATTCCTCTCCTTTACTACTTGCTTTAACACTTTGTTTACTTGTTGTATCGTTTGGCATATAGGTTGTTCATCTAGTTGCATCTCTAGATAACTTAATTTTGTGCAAAGCAAAAATTTGTAAGGAAAAGGATAAAAATTGGTAGTCTCCTATTCACCCTCCTCTAGTCGACCAAACTTGAACCTTTCAGTGTCACCTGTCTTGAGTGAATTGACTGCAAGAGTTGAGTTAGAAATGAATGAGTGGAAAGGAAGTAGTTTTGAGTATTGAACGGTACTTAAAGTAAATAACACAAAAGTAAAAGAGCATGGAGGTTGTTTGAGGTTTCCTGCAGATAACAAGTTAGGTGCAAGGAGAAACAGTTCATGATGATAGTGAATGTGTCAAATGGAATAAAATGAGATAAGTGAATATAGTACTTCTTATTCATATGTGAGTAGGCGAGCAACCCATATACCAATCAAGAGTGCTCTTGGTAGATTCTTCTCAATTCCAATGATCCTTCTGCCTATTACCAAATCCATGGTCAACACATCAATAAAGGTCTTTCGACCATATCAAGGCTTTAATCTTGATGGTTCCTTGTTGTCCTCGAGTTATACTAGCTCCTCATTGATATCGGCTATATCATTCGGGGTTCACCATTCACTAGTAAACAAGTTCATATCTATGAGATCTCATGATCATGTTATCTGAGCCCTTAAATTCGTTAACAAGTATTAGGCAAACATAGATAAACATTCTCACAATATAATAATCACGACAATAATCACAAATGGATGGAAATAAAGGAGGCACATCATATATCACCAATCCCTACATCTCCCATGCATATGGGGATTTACTCACACATGAGAGGAGAATAGAACAAAGACATATTTATATTGCAAATGGAAGTCATCTCGACTTTACCGTAGCAAACCACAATGAAGTTGAAGATCAAATCAAATACAAATCAAAGTAGGAATAGAGGTTTGAAACCCTAATATTACAAGTATGAATCTCTCTCTCTTAGTACAAATGGGGAATTATGACGGAATTGATCTTAAGAGGCTAGAGATCTTCGAAGAATGAGTTGGAGTTCTTCTTATTCAGATCTGGTCTCCTCTATTTCCTCTCTTCTAGGATGGTGCGTGGCGTCTGTGTACGTATTCTGCCCCTATTGCCTGCACGAAAGATGCTTGCATTGATATAACAAAGACAATGGTGTGTAGTAGGGGTGGATGGTATGGGTGGCCTCAGCCGCACTGTAGGTCGTTAAGCCCCTAGTAAGCCTCTGATAGAATTGTCTTTAATTGGAGATTTGCTAATTTAGGTGTGATTAGCTCATAAATGCTCTCGGATCTTCCAAAAGTGTCCAGTACCTGAAATTCATCAAAAAAATAAAAAGATTTTGCTAACTTGCAATATTAGCGTTAGTTGCAAGATCAAAATCAACAAAACCAAGTGAAAACCAATGGAAAATCCTTGATAAAAAGTGTCAAAAATTGGAGCTATCAACCTTTCCAAGCTTAGCTGTTACTCGCCAGAAACATCAAGGGTCCAAGACATGACTATAGATTACAACTCATAATCTTACAGAAGATCCATAAAACATTCCTCAAAACAGTGAGGAAAACATTATACAGAAGAAATTCAAAAAACATAACTCAAAGTCTATTCTAGACCTAATACTATTATTAATATATATGGCTTGCGATTGCTATTAAAGCAATGCTCTATAGAGGTAGGTTATAATATCTAGGGATTTATTTATACACTACTCTTCAGCTTATCTTCTATTGTTCCTGATGTTGTCGTCGACTTTGTTGATCTCCACCAAATATCTTCAACTCTTCAAAGTAGTGCTCCACCTGAGTTCGCCATTGAATGCTCCGAAATCTAGCAAGGGTTAAGAAGGTACAGTTGAGTACGAGTGTACTCATCAAGTTCACTAAAAGGATTGTTTGATGCACTATCTACAACCATAGACCAATGGTTGTAGGTTATGCAGGTTTTCATAAATATTTTTTTAAAGGTTGCTTTTATTCTAAAAAGCTATGTCCGTCAGTCTTCACAGATTGATTAGAACTTCGTGGAGTTACTTTCCTGTAGTGTTCACAACTCCTTCCTGGAACATGGAGTAAGATGTCACACTTTTATACACTCTGCAAAGGTGCGTTGCTTTACCCATGAGATATCCTTATCCATGTTGCACATCCAAGTCATGACCTTGTCCATACTTTCTTGGTATGGGCCCTGTATAAGGATCCAAGCTGATCACTGCCCTTCTCTGCGACCCCACATGCCAACACGATGCTTGAAGCTGCCACATCTCTGTTAAGCCCCCTTTCAAGCAAGATACAACTCCGATAGGCTCCTAAAGACTCTGTGAGCCGGTTGTGCGCCTGGCAGGTTCCATTTAAAAAATGACTGACCTTATCTTCGACAGCCTCTCACAGATAATCTAGACACGAAAACCGCGGGGCCTATGGGTTACCACCCGTGTTGCTAGATCCGCGCAAGGAATCTCGGTGTCTTGTAAAGGTTGTCCGTTGACACACGAAAGGAAGAAGATCTAGCTGACTTCCCTAGAGCCCATATAGATCTCATGGTTAACACGAATATACGACACAAGAATCATTGGCGACATTTCTTGTTAAATCCTAGGTGATACATTCCCGAGCAATGGTGGTTCCATTGCGAGTCATAATAGATTAGCTAATCACCCTAGACTAGTAACCACTAGTTCAAGTCAATTAGGAAAATAGTCTTTCCTATCCTCCTTTTCAAAATGTAGGTGATAACAATATTAGATTACAAATACTTAATAGCAAATAGCTAAAGGACATGAGCAAGTGTAAACTTTCCTTTGTGACTAAATATTATGTAATCACGGTCTTCGAGACAACATAAGATCCAATGTCTAAAAACAACACCATTGATCCGGTAAGGACTAATGTTTAAAGAAGCAATATGCTATTATGCATAAGTAACGCTATGCATTTTATAAAACTCCTGAAGTACCCTTATTATTGTGTGTGGTTTGTGTTTAAGTGATTTCATAATTGTTGCTTTAAGTTTACTTTGATATTATAAGAACTATGAAAGATTGTAAAGAAAATAAAAGTAAAACACAACAAGATAAATTTGTAATATTGATTGACATTAACTACTATAATTGATGATGTTTTAGGTTTCCAAGACTTAAAGAGTGTAATTTGAGGTTTCAGTTTGAAGTGGCAAAAACAATAACTTTTGAAGAAAAGGTTTCTTTGATAAGGTTTAAACAATTTATGGTTAATAAAACATGATCGATTTTGTTTGTGTTGCTCAGATAGATTGGACTCTATATGCCTTGTGTTTTAATTGGAACAAACCAAAGTTAACTATAAAAATAGAAATGTACTTAAGTCATAACGTGTCTAAAACATTACCAAGCTTTAGGGTTTTGCTATGTATGATTAAGAATGTGAGATCATTCACTTCTAATGCAAATGAATGATGAGTTCAAAACTTGATTTATTATAATCCTAAAGAAAATATTTAACTCCTTAATGGAAGTATAATTACATGATCTCATCTATTTGTTAGGGTTGGAGGTATTTATACACACTTAAGAGTTAATTATGTTGGTTAAATAAATAGCTTTATATAAGCTTTACATGTTTTAGCCTTAAAGAATTGCATTCTATGTTTCAATAATTCCTACGTAATCAATTAAAGCTAATATGGATTTATTTTGATTTATGAATGATACTAGAAAATATATCTCTTTAATTTTAATAAAAGAAAAGGACTATAAAGTCAATTATGACAATGATTTGCTTAAAAATACTAAAAATGACTTGGAATTTTATAATTAGCATTTTTATGAAATAATAGATTTATTTTTATACACAAAATTGGTTTTTATTGATTTTTAGGGCTTTTCTTTATTTGTTATATTTCATTAAGGAATTTAGTGGCTTTAATATTTAGTTGTATTTTATTTAACTCAAACAAGTAATGTTATATTTTTCCCGGGTAGAGATTATTTTTGTAATCATTGTGATATATTATATGTATTTTTTATGATTTTCTATATTTTTCTAGAGCTAAAATAATCTCAGGGATATTTTGGTAATCTCCATTTGGTTTATTATTTAGTTTACAATATTTTTTTACAATTGGGCCTGGCCTATGGGATGGCCCAGCTTAAACCTAGTTCGGCCCACCTGGTGGCGTAGACCCTTGTGTGGCCCTCTGGGATGGGTTAGTGACCCAGACCCACCTGGTGCTCTCTCTCTCCCTCATTCTCCCTTCTCTCGCTTCCCTTGTGATGCTGTGGTGATGTCGCCATTGCCGAATGATTCCGGCATGCTCCGGCCTCCCCGGTCACCACCACCAGTAGTAAACGAAGCACCACCTCTCGCCGCTTCTTCCTATCCAATACAATCTAGGGTTTGAGCCTGTATGCGGTCGCCCCCTATGCTACTATGACGCTGATATGTCCATTTTGCATCATTATTCTATATCATAATTTACTGTTATTCATTGATATATTTCATATTAAGAGATGATACTTATGTTATTTCATCTGTTTTTGCATGGTCGATGACTTTTGGAGGATGGACCGCTGAAGTCAGGATTCTGATGGAAAAGGCACTATTTGAAGGCAAAATTCACGAAGATCAGAAAATTCTAGAAAATACATGGAAAATCCTATTTTTCCAGAAGACGAAGGATGCCAAAGGGGGAGCAGAGATGGGCCACATGGGGCCCACACCACCCCCTGGCACGGGCCACCCTAGGCCGCACCACCATTTGGTGTGGCCACCCTGGCCCACCTATGGCTCTGCTCTTTGGCGTATATAATCCTCCTAAAACCCTAAGACTCGAGGAGCGACCACAGAAAGATTCCACCGCCTCTGCGGGGCAGAAAACTATAGAGAGAGAAAGAGCTCTCCGGCAGGCAGAAATCTTCCTGGGAAATTCATTCCCAGAGAGGGGAGATCGTCGCCATCCATAGCACCATCAAGCTGGACTTCATCGGGATCATCATCATCATCTCCACCAGCACCATCATCACCACTCTGTACCGCTATAACAATTGGGGTGAATCTTGCATAGTTCTTAGGGGAAACTTTCCCGGTGTTGATTACTTGTTGTAGTTGATGCTATTGAGTGGAACCGTTGAATTATTGTTATGTTCAGATTGTTACTTATCATTATTTCATCTCTGATCTTGATCCATATGATGTCTTGTGAGTAGTTCGTTTTGTTCTTGAGGACATGGGAGAAGTCATGTTGTTAGTAGTGGAATTGTGTTGAGAGAGATTCAATGGTTTGATAATTAAGTTGTGGTGTTATTCTTCTAGTGGTGTCATGTGAACTTCGACTACATGACACTTCACCTTTATGGGCCTAGGGGAATGCATTGTGTATTTGGCTACTAATCGCGGGGTTGCCGGAGTGACAGAAACCTGAATCCCCATTAGGAAACCTTTGCACAAGGGAGTGTAGGATCTCAGAGTTTAAAGTTGTGGTTAGGTTTTTATCTTAATTACTTTCTTGTACTTGCGGATGCTTGCAAGGGGTATAATCACAAGTATGTATTAGTTCTAGGAAGGTTACATTAGCACAGGTTTACCCACACAACACTTATCAAACTAAAGAAGATTAATCAACTATATGAAGCGAAAGCACTTGACGATATTCCCGTGTGTCCTCGAGAACCTTTGGTCATCTTAAGTAATACAACGGGCTTGTCCTTTTGCTAAAGAAAGGATTGGGCCACTTGCTGCAATTATTATTATTGTCTTTTATCTACTCGTACTTTATTTATCTGCATTATCAAAAACCCCTAAAAATCCATTTGCTAAGTATTTATAGAGAATTCCTGCTCCAAGCCACTCGTCAACACCTTCTGCTCCTCATTGGGTTCGATACTCTTACTTATTGAAAATACTGCGATACGCCCCCTATACTTGTGGGTCATCAAGACTATTTTCTGGCACCGTTGCCGGGGAGTGAAGCGCTATTGGAGAGTGGAACTGGTAAAGGAAACTTTTACTGTGAGTATTGTTTACTTCTATTAGTTACTTTATCTCAATATGGATAATTCACTTAGTTTCTTATTTCGTAATGCTACTACCACTTCTAAGGTAGTAGATTAACCACCACCTGCTATAAATGATACTTTTAAAATACCTACAAGAATTGTTGATCGTGTTATCGATAACTACTATTTTGGAGATGGAACTGTCCATCCTGGTGATCATTTGCTCTTTATACACGAATTATGCGGGTTGTTCAAGTGTGCAGGTATTACAACAAATCAAGTCAAGAAGAAGTTATTCTCATTATCACTTAAAGGAAGAGCTGAAGAATGGTACAAGTTGCTGAAGAATGGTCAAGCTCTTGAATGGGAGGAAGTAGTACCTCTCTTTTATTCAAAGTTTTATCCTCCTAGTGAGATTCATAAAGATCGGAATCAAATATACAACTTTTGGCCTCTTGATGGAGAGAGTACAACTCAAACTTGGGGGAGATTGAAGTTACTAATGCTCAAATGTCCTATTCATGAGCTCCACAATAATATTATTATCAATAACTTTTATGCAAGACTTTCTCTTTGTCAACACCCGGTTTTTTAATCCCAGATGCCCGTTATGCCATACCTCGCAATCCCAGGATTACCATTTTTGCGAGACATAACGGATTGGATATCACAGTACATCATGCATTACATACCATACATAAGGTTTTACACAAATAAGGATCTCATGATCCAGTCTTTAATACAACAAGCAGCGGAAATAAAAGATAAGCGTAGCGGTGGGGTCCATCTTCAAGGGCACAAGCAATGCTGACGAAGGCAGATAGTCCTAGTTATCATAGCCGTCCTGCTGACCATCATCTTGATAATCTCCTTCATAGTCTGGCCATGATAATAGCCAGGGACAAAATCCATGAGTACTCTTTAAGTACTCGCAAACTACTATTAATAGGTACTATAGTTCTAAGTCAAAGTGCTAAATCTAAGTTTAACTATCAAGTTAAGTTTGAAACCTAAGCTGAGTTCAGAAGCAAAGAAAGATAAAAGTAAAGTTATAGAATCACTTAAGTTGGGAAGTTATTATCATAAACACAACCCTGTTGTGGTCAAATCAAAGTTCATCATTCATTTCAAGTTATTTAGAAAACATCTGACAATGAAACAGTATGGCCATTCCAACTGTCCATAACTGCGAACACGGCTATTCGAATAGTTTGACACTCTACAGAGGTGGTACACTTTCACCACAGGATTCGATATATCTGTCAGGGATAACCCTGAATCATCATACTTAGTATGCAGATAATCAAACATAACCTTCCCTTTACACACCCTAGTATAAGCACCTCTCCTATGAGTATGGCCTCCCAACCATGACCATCAGTCATCTTGGGCACTGCATAGGTGGACAACATTGAGAGGTAGCCTCAGCTCAAACCTCTCCCGTGAGGGAACTAATACTAATGCATATAAATTTCCAGCTAAGCCTTACCCAATTCAGGTAATGTGGTTGTACGGTAAATTTGGAATCGTATCGCATCCGAATCCAACCATCAGTTTTATAAAAGGGTTAAGGCTCATGCCTCATCATTTTCATCATCATAAACCAGTTGTGTCTCTCAACACATGTCAAAACATCTCAATAGAATGACTCATCATTCCAAGGTTTTCACAATTCCTTTCACCAAGTGTTCCCATCTAAAGTGACTCAAGTTTTTGATCTACTCTATAATACTAAGTTAAGAGTGCTCACTAAGGTGGAAGGATGGGATCAATCTCATGCCATAGAATGACATCTAAAGGTTTCTAAGTAGGTCAAGTTTTATACGTTTTATGCTACCTTCAAAATAAGTAATGAACTTTGCATACTAAGGGGAGTAAAACTTGTAAGTAAGACTTGGGGTACTAATAGCAAAAGGGGGTGTGATCAAAGCATGCCTAAATCATCCTTGCTCATTCATCTAGCTTAATTCTAGCTTGCTAACAATAGCTTGCCTTGGTTGGTGCAGTGGTTGAAGTTTTTTTCTTCTTCTTCTTGGTAGCACTCCTCCTCCTCGTAAGCTTGGTCGGTACTATCTTCTATAACAATACATAGGGAGTGCACAATCACCAAACAATACTTAACTAGGCTAAGTAGCATTCTAAAACACACATTTGATGATCTATTATCATCACAAACATCACAAGTTTTAATTCAATAGTTTCATCCTTTTTATTTTAGAAAAGTAATTTCTACTCATTGAAAAATTAACTAACATTTAATATTCACCACTTAAAACATGGGATCATGTTGACACATGTCATCACCACATATTCTAACATGTGGGAATGAGATTTAAGGGTTGGATCAATATTACTTTGGTTTAGGTTCATTATTTAATGATTTAAAGTGACTAGAAATTCCTATATAGCATTATTTTGGTACTAGTCCAAAGTCACAGCATGTAAACCTTAATATTATTAAATATTTAGATATACATGATGAAATGTGATTTTTGAGAGTTGGAATCAACTCAAAAGCTAACTTGGTTGATTTTATAAAAATGTTGCAAGTTGCAAAAGCTTCTATCTTCTTATTTTTATTAGGAGAGATCTATAACTCTAATTGAATTAAATCCAATGGGCTTGGATAGATCATTTCCATACCTTTCAGACAAAATTAGTTTCATGCAATTTGGATTTCTAAAACTCTCTGAATTGATTTTCAAACTTGGGGACAAAAACTAGATTCAAACTAAAAAGAAAAATCCAGATTTGAATCGATGGGCTAGCGCGGGAAAAGGAATGGACCGGCCCAGTGGCGCTCCGTGGCGCGGGGCTCAGCTGACAGGAGGGTCCCGCGTGTCAGCGGCACTTAAAACGCGAAACGGTACGCGTGTTATGGGCCGTAGGATTAGAAGCGAGATCAACGGCTGAGGGTCGTCGTCGTCGACGAACAGGTCACCGGCGAGCTCGAACCCTAGCAGCTCGGTGGGGGTCTACTGGGGGCGTACCAGGGCTCCAGCAGGGTCGGTGAGGCGGGCAAACAACGTGGAAGACGACGGCGAGGAGAGGCGCGGTTGCGGCGAAGCTTGGGGTGGTCGCAATCAAGCAGCGCCTTCTCCTCCCCGCCACGGTGCTCTGCTCCAATGGCAGCTGCTGCTCCACTTGCTCCGGCTAGAGGTGGGTGAGGTTCAGAGAGGTGAGGGGAGTGGAATGGTGTGGTGAGAAGAGGCTGGGGAGGGCTCCTTTTATAGGCCCGACGGTGAGACCGAGCGGGATGGACATGCGACTCCGGCGACAAGGCTATGGCGAGGTAGAGGCATGGCTGGGGGTTGCGATTGATGGGCGGTTCCCTGGCGGTGCTCTAGAACTTGAATGCGACCGTACGGGCGGTGGCACGCGGTCTGGGCGAGGTGGCGCTCTGCGTGGCCGAAGCGGCGGTGTCCACGGCGAGCGGTGGCTGTGAGGCTTTGGGCGGCGCACGGGGATGTCTGGGGTGTTCTCCAGGTGGAGGTGGAGCGGCGGGCGCGGCTGGTGCCAAGGGGTGGTCTGTGCGAGCGGAGACAGGGCATGCTCTGGGGGCAGCGTCGGCATGCTCGACCGGCTCCGGGCGCGGCGGTTCCTGGCCGCTCTGCTCTCTGTCTCTGGCCTGGGGCTGGTTGGGCGGTGGAGGTGGACCACAGGCAATGTGCTAGACATGGCGAGAGGGGTTGGAGATGGCTGCTGCTGCGAGTGCACGGTCGGCCGGCGAGTTGGTGCTCGGCATGTTATGGCAGTGCAGCTAGGGGGTAGGGAAGAGGCTGGTTAGGCTCTGGTTAGATCAAGAGGGGACAAGGGGATTAAATGGGAATCAATTGGGGGCAAAACCCTATAGTAAATAGTGAGCTAGGATTAGAGGTGAGATTATGCATGCCAAGTGTTTGATAAAATGGCCGCATGAAAGAAAGTTTTGAATTTTGGTTTCAAATTTTTTGAGTGATCTCCACTAGTGATAGGTAGTCTCTGGTTGCAAGGGTTTTGAAAGTGGAGCTCAAATAGATGGTTTTTGAAATAGGGGTGATCTATGCATATGCATTAGATTCAATTTTAAACTGTCATTTAAAATAGTTAACAGAATGTTTTTAGC
This sequence comes from Avena insularis, assembly GCA_023614405.1. NCBI lineage: Eukaryota > Viridiplantae > Streptophyta > Magnoliopsida > Poales > Poaceae > Avena > Avena insularis. The sequence goes on along the minus strand of CM042690.1, from coordinate 253,312,249 downwards.
AGATCCAAAGGTGGGCCTTGGTACCTCATTATGTGTACTAGCAAGGGGTATAAAGATCAAGAATTGTTTCTGTTAGGAATTGAGTACTAGGAATAGCCAAAGTAGGCATGGGAGTTAACTTTGCCAAAATGACCATTCCTACTTTTTAATTCTTTTTGATTTGATTTTCTTTAGGAAAAGTTTGGGAATGATGTAGATGATGTTTAAATCACCCAAGAAACATTTTACAAGCATTGGATCATTCAATCATGACAATTCAAACAACTCCTATTTTAAATGCACACATATATGAATGCTTTCATTTTAAATTTGAAAAAGTTTTTGTTAACCCTATTTTTGGATGATTTTATCTTGATAACCTTGGATTAAAGTTTTGGGATGTTACACTCTTCATGACAAGGATCTATTGGATGCTTTTTGTGTTGGATCATTTACACACATGGAACAAGAAGCTAAATGAGATCTTCTAGATCGTATTCAAGACAATGCTGAAGCATGGGAGAATGATAAAGGAAGAGAGTCAGGTATAAATTATGATTATGAATGCATTGAGTATTTTATGGAAACCAATGACTTTCGTAATATTAGTAATGCTTATGGTTGATACGTCCATAACGTATCTATAATTTTTGATGGTTTTATGCTAATAATATGCTTTTGATACTCCTTTTTATATAAAGTTTATGATTTATTTGGACTAACCTACTAATAGTTGCAAAAGTGCACAATATTCTTGTTTTACACTTTGATATGTAGGAATTATCAAGAATACAAGTGGAAACCTTGTTGGAGTCAAATTGGGATTTTCCATAAATCTGTTTCAGAACTCTTTTTGAAGATGGTCACGTTTAGGGTTGAATACGGCGTCAAACGGAAAACTCTTCAACTACAAAGTTGTTAGAAATTTTGCAAAAAATGTTCTGGACATAAAATTTAGCTGATGTAGAGTTCGGATGGGCCCGATAGACCCGATTTACTACAACCTAAGATGGGGTGAAGGGAATCCGAGAAGCTATATAAAGGAAGGAAACCTAATTCGTGGGAGACACCTCCACCCACAGATGGGTACTTCCGGATAGGTCAGGTCATTGTTGATTTCCACAGCTCTGTGATCGATGTTCTTGAAAACTTCCGTCTTCTCAGGAACTTCCAAGCATTTGCGAAGTAACAAGATATGGAACACATTATGGATGGCTGACATCTCTTCAGGCAGTTCCAGTTGATACGATACTTCTCCTCGGTGGTTCAGAATCTTGAAAGGTCCGATATATCTGGGGGCTAACTTTCCCTTCAGACTAAAGCATTGAGTTCCCTTCAATGGTGAAACCTTGAGATATACGAAATCTCCGATATTGAAAGTCAGGTCTCTCCTTCTCTTGTCAGCATAGCTCTTCTGTCTGGATTGGGCGGTCTTGAGGTGTTCACGGACTTTGTGAACTTTCTCTTCTGCTTCTCGGAGAATGTCGGGTCCAAAGATCTGACTCTCTCCTACTTGTGACCAATTCAAAGGGGTATGACACTTTCTTCCGTATAGGAATTCAAATGGTGCCATCTGCAAACTAGCTTGATAACTGTTGTTATATGAGAATTCTGCGAAAGGCAGGCAGTCTTCCCATTTTGATCCGTATTCCAACACACAAGCTCTAAGCATATCCTCTAAGATCTGGTTGACTCTCTCAGTTTGTCCATCTGTTTGTGGGTGATACACGGTACTGAAGTTCAACTTGGTTCCTAATCCTTCCTGAACTTTCTGCCAAAATCTTGAAGTAAACTGGGTTCCTCGATCTGAGACGATGGTCTTGGGGGTTCCATGCAGACTAACAATCCTAGCAATGTATAGCTCCACTAACTTTGCACTCTGGTAGGTTGTCTTTACAGGTATAAAGTGGGCTACCTTGGACAGTCTATCAACTATGACCCAGATTGAGTCATTTCCCCTACTAGAAGTAGGCAAACCGGTGATAAAGTCCATTCCGACGGAATCCCATTTCCATTCCGGAATCTGCAATGGTTGCAACAATCCTACAGGTCTATGATGCTCTGCTTTGACTCTTTGACATATGTCACATTTGGCGATGTAGCTTCCGATCTCTCTCTTCATATCGTGCCACCAAAATTGCTCTTTCAAATCCTGATACATCTTTGTTCCTCCGGGGTGGATAGAATAAAGAGTATCATGAGCTTCCTTCATGATAATTTCCTTCAGCTCCGAATCTACTGGCACATAGATACGTCCTTTGTACCACAGTACTCCTTCTTCGTCTTCCGTGAATCCAGGTACCTTTCCTGTACCAATACGACGTTTGATTCTGTCGATACTTTCATTTCCCTTCTGGGCTTCCTTGATTTGGCTAATCAAAGTGGGTTGAAGTTCAATGCTAGCTAGGAATCCTTTGCTAACTAACTCAGTCCTGAACTGCTCCAACTCCTCATACAAACTTGGTTGCTTCTCCTTGATCATGGTGTTTAGCCTACACGGCAATCTGCTAAGAGCATCCGCTACCACATTGGCTTTGCCGAGGTGATAGTGAATGTCAAGGTCATAATCCTTGATTAACTCTATCCATCTTCTTTGCCTCATATTCAGCTCCTTTTGAGTGAAGATATACTTCAAGCTCTTATGATCCGAGTAAATCTCACAGCGATTACCCATCAAATAATGACGCCATGTCTTCAATGCTAGAACCACGGCTGCTAGCTCAAGATCATGGGTTAGATAGTTCTGCTCATGCTGCTTCAATTGTCGAGACAGATACGCGATGACTTTGCCTTCTTGCATCAATACACATCCTAGGCCAATCTTGGATGCATCACAATACACATCAAACGGCTTCTTGATGTCTGGCATGATCAAAATTGGGGCTGATATCAATCTCTTCTTCAGCTCCTGGAAACTGGCTTCACATTTGTGTGTCCATTCAAATTTCTTGTCCTTCTTCAACAATTGGGTCATTGGTCGGGCTATGCTCGAGAATCCTTCTACGAACTTGCGGTAATATCCTGCTAATCCGAGAAATGAACAAACTGGGGTTTGATTGGTTAGGGCTTCCCATTCTACGACATCTTTGATCTTGGTGGGATCAACAGAGACTCCTCCGGCAGACACAATATGTCCTAGGAATCCTACTTCTTTCAGCCAAAACTCACACTTGCTGAACTTGGCATATAACTTATGCTCTCTCAGGGTTTCTAGGATGATTCTCAGATGTTGCTCATGCTCTTCTTCTGACTTGGAGTAGATAAGGATGTCGTCGATAAACACAACTACAAACTTATCTAGGAAATTCATAAAGATCTTATTCATGAGATTCATGAAATAAGCAGGGGCATTGGTTGATCCAAAAGACATAACCGTATACTCGTATAAACCATAGCGAGTAGTAAAGGCGGTCTTCGGAATATCCGTTGCACGAATCTTAAGTTGGTGATAACCAGTCCTAAGATCAATCTTTGAGAATACCTGAGCTCCAGTCAACTGATCAAATAGATCCTCTATCTTTGGCAAGGGGTACTTGAAGGAAATATGCCCTGAGAGGCAATAATAAAGTTGTTATTATGTATTCCTTGTATATGATAGATGTTTATTTTGCATGCTATAATTGTATTGATAGGAAACATCAATACATGTGTGTTTAATAAACAAAAAGGGTTCCTAGTTATGCCTCTCTTATAGACTAGCTTGTTGATTAACAAGATGATCAAGGTTTCCTGATCATGGACATTGGATGTTGTTAATAACAAGGTCACAACATTTGTGAAATGATGTGCTGAACATTCATCCGAAGTATAGCATTACGATCAAGTCATTATGTTTATATTGCTATAACATCATACAAAGTAGTCTTAGTCCTTAGACCATGAGATCATGTTAATTTCTAACACCGGAAGAGTATCTTGATAACATCAAACGTCACACCGTAACAGGGTGACCATAAAGGTGGGTTCAGTGCTATGAAGGTGTTATGTTGAGGATCATGGATCAAGAGTGGAATTTTTCAATCCCGATGACGGATAGATATATTCTGGGCCCTCTCGGTGATATCACATTAAGATAGCTTGCAAGCAAGTGATGTAATCACTAGAATGTTATATCACGGGAACGAGAAAAGAGTGCATGTCGGTAACGAGATCAAACTAGATATTTGGATACCGATGATCGAATCTCGGACATGTATTATATCATGAGACAAAGGGATTAAATTGCCGACTTTAAAGGTTCTCACGATCACAGAAGTCATCGTTGAATATGCAGGAGTCAGTATGGATCTCCAGGTCCCGCTTCTGATTATTGATCTGAGAGGAGTCTCAATCATGTCTGCATTATTCGCGAACCATAGGGTGACACACTTAAGGGTTTCCGAACACCATTTAGGAGCACATATGTTCCAGACAAAAGGTTTGCAAAGCGCAAGAAATGTTTCGATAGAAACCGGAATTGTTTCGGGTGAAATTGTAGAAAGTGGTTCTACATGTGATATTGAAATGTTGCAAGGGGTTTTATGTGAATGTTTGTTAATTAAAGTAATTAACAAAATTATGAATAAAATAAATAAAAGAGTTTTATTAATTGAGAGTTGCATTTAATTTGGTGGAAATTAAATACATGTGAGTGGGATTTTGGGTGGAGGCCATGTTTATGTGAGTGGAGGTTCACCACATGAATGAAGGTGGGGAGGAGTCCCCCCTCATGCGCCGGCTATGGGAGGGGAGGGGTCTCCCTCCCTCCTATATAAAGCCCCCCTCTCCCCTCTCACAAACCACACCTCCTCGTGAAGGATCTCTCTCCCCTCTAGATATTCCCCCATGGTCTCGGATTAGTGAGATACATGTTCCCGATGGCCTTAATGCGGAAGGAGTTCTTTGCTCGCTGATTCGCTGGAGAGAGGAGGTGGGGGTTGTCCGGTGGCTTGAACGTGTGTGCAAGGACGGATGCGCTGCTGATTTGCGGTGCTCGGACTTCCACACGATCTTGAGATCGGCAAGCGTACGACTACATCAACCACGAGTTCCTACTCGTTAACATAACTCACTGTCTTCAAGGGTAAGTTCTCCATGGATATATGTCCACCCGTTGCTCTGTATCTAGTAGATAGATCTTGGCGTATAGTTCTCATCATAGGAAATTTTTTGTTTTCTATGCTGTGGACCCAACAGTGGTATCAGAGCCTGATCTATGCGTAGGTGCTTTGCACGAGCAGTACACATATGTTTATATGTGGGCGATGATGATCATGTTATTGCATCTTCTATGCACTTTGGATATTGGTGGCATAGTGGGATGAAGCGGCCCGGACCAACCTTACATGTCATCGTACATGAGACCGGTTCCACGACTGACATGCAACTAGTTTTGCATAAGTGGCTAGCGGGTGTCTGTCTCTCCTACTATAGTCAATATCTGATTTACAACGAGTTGCTAATAACTTGGTTATCCTCGTTGTGGTTCATGTTCGTAGGTAAGACCGGTTCTATCTCTGAAAGCCCTAAGCCACGTAAAACTTGCAATTGATAAATTAGAGGCGTCTAGTTTAGATCGTTGCTGGGCTAGTGTCTTGATATGGTATTGTTGTAAGTAGATGTATGATAGATACTCTTACAACTCACGTAACGTGTAAGTTCCATAGACCTTGGCCTTACACACAAAGGAATGATAGACATCATACCACAATGCAAATGATAGAGATCAAATGCATGGACCATATCACCTCACTTCACACATTAGATGTTAGCATCTTATATTGCTAGTTTGGCGCTTTTGGTAGCATTATAAGATGATCCCTCATTTAGATATCAAGATAAAATGTGTTCTTCCTTAAGTATGCACTGTTTTGTGGATCGTGTTTTGAGGCATCACGTGATGATCGGGTGTTCTCGACTCTACGCTTTCATACAACGGGTGTAAGACAGTTTTACACACGCGAATACTAAGGTTCTTACTTGACGAGCCTAGCATGTACAGATATGGCCTCGAACACGGACGAAAGGTTAAGCATGAGTCATATAGTTGATATGATGCCCATATAGATGCTCGCCTTTGAAGCTACACCGACTCACGTGATGATCGGACTTGGTGTAGTGGATTTGGTTCATGTAATCACCAAAAGGACACGAGGGATGTCGTTTTTGAGTGGGAGTTCATTAGTAATTTGGATTAGTTGAACTCAATCTATCATAAACTTAGTCTAAATATATTTTACAAATTCTGTTGTAGATGGCACCACCTGCTTTTAATTTCAATGTGTTCATGGAGAAAGAGAAGCTTGCTGCGAATGGTAGCAACTTCACCAATGGCTATGAATTTGAGGATTCTCCTCCTGCCGCACAAAAGCAATATGTGCTAGAGGCGCGCTAGGCCCCCACCAGCTCCACGATGCCTGACGAGGAAAAGAACGTCTATATAACTCGTCAGGAGGACCACAACTTAGTTCATTGCGGCATACTGTATGGGCTAGAACCAGAACTTCGAAAACGTTTCGAAAATGGCAATGCCTTTGATACCATGGGAGATTGAAAATGATTTTTGATACCCATGCTGCCGTAGAGAGTTATAATGCTTCTGAAAAGTTCTTTAGTTGCATGATGGAAGAGAACAACTCCGTTAGTGAGCACGTACTCAAAATGTGCAAATACGATAAGCTTGTGTCCTTGGGAATAACGATTCCCATTGACTTAGGCATACATCATGTTCTCCAATCTCTGCCACCTAGCTACAAGAGCTTCGTGATGAACTATAATATGCAGGGCATGAAGAAGTCTCTTCCCGAGCTTCTATCAATGCTTAAGACTGCAGAAGTGGAGATTAGGAAAGAACATCAAGTGTTGATGATCAATAAGACCACCAGTTTCAAGAAGGACAAGAAAGGCAAGCAGAAGGGAAATAAGGGCGGCAAAACTATTGACGCGCCTGAAAAGAAACCCCGAGCTGGCCTAAGTAAACCGAAAAGTGCTACTATTGCAAGGGATGGCCATTGGAAGAATCGCCCCAAGTATTTGGCGGACAAGAAGGTCGGCAAGGCAAACAAAGGTATATGTGATATACATGTTATTGATGTGTACTTGAATAGTACTCGCAGTAGCACCTGGGTATTTGATATGGGATCGGTTGCTAATATATGTAACTCGGTTCAGGGGCTGCGGAACAAGCGACAACTAGCAAGGGATGAGGTCACGATGCGGGTCGGCAATGGATCAAGAGTTGATGTGATCGCCATCGGAATGCTGCCTCTCTATATGCCGTCGGGATTAGTTATAAACCTGAATAATTGTTATTTGGTGCCTGCACTGAGCATGAACATTGTATCCGGATCGTGTTTGATGCAAAGTGGTTATTCGTTTAAGTCTGAAAACAATGGTTGTTCGATTTATATGAATAATATCTTTTATGGTCATGCACCTGTGTTGAATGGTTTATTTCTGTTGGATCTCGATAGTAGTATTACGCGTATTCATAATGTTGATGCTAAAAGGATTAAACTTGATAATGATATATCTACATATATGTGGCACTGCCGTCTAGGTCATATTGGCGTTAAACGCATGAAGAAACTCCATTCTGATGGACTTTTGGAATCACTTGATTTTGAATCATTTGATACATGTGAGCCATGCCTTATGGGCAAGATGACTAGAACGCCGTTTTCCGGTTCAATGGAGCGGCGGCATGATTTATTGGAAATCATACATACTGATGTGTGTGGACCAATGAGTGTGTCGGCGCGAGGTGGATATCGTTATTTTGTTACTTTCACGGATGATTTGAGTAGTTACGGGTATATCTATTTGATGAAACATAAGTCTGAAACCTTTGAAAAGTTCAAAGAATGTCAGAATGAAGTGGAAAATCATCGTAACAGAAAGATCAAATTTCGGCGGTCCGACCGTGGAGGAGAGTATCTTAGTTACGAGTTTAGCACACATATGAAAGACTATGGAATAGTTTCTCAACTCACGCCTGCCGAAACACCACAACGTAATGGTGTGTCAGAACGTCGTAATCGTACTTTATTGGATATGGTTCGATCTATGATGTCTCTGACTGACTTGCCACTATCATTTTGGGGTTATGCACTAGAAACCGCTGCATTCACTTTAAATAGGGCACCATCTAAATCCGTTGAAAAGACACCGTATGAATTATGGTTTGGAAACAAACCTAAGCTGTCATTTCTTAAAGTTTGGGGATGCGATGTTTATGTGAAGAAACTTCAACCGGATAAACTCGAACCCAAAGCAGAAAAATGCGTCTTCATAGGACACCCTAAGGAAACGATTGGGTATACCTTCTATCACAGATCCGAGGGAAAGGTCTTTATTGCCAAGAATGGATCCTTTCTTGAGAAGGAGTTTCTCGCGAAAGGTGTGAGTAGTCGAAAGGTAGAACTCGAAGAGGTTATTGAACCTTCTCTTCATGAAATGGCGAGTAGCGCAGCACCGGAAGTTGTTTCGGAGTTGACTTCACCTAATGAAGAGAGAGCTAATGATATTGATCATGAAACTCCGAAAGAGGACACTACCGAACCTCGCAGGTCAAGCAGGACACGGCAGATCCCGAATCATGCGGCAATCTGTTATGAATTTCATGATTGATGAAATAGATGACCTGCGACGACGTATGAAGAAGCGATGATGAGCCCTGATTCCAACAAATGGCTAGAAGCCATGAAATCCGAGATGGAATCCATGTACGAAAACCAGGTTTGGACCTTGGTGGACTTACCTCACGATCGAAAGGCCATTGAGAATAAATGGATTTTCAAAAGAAAAACTGATGCTGATGGTAATGTAACCATCTATAAGGCTCGACTTGTCGCAAAGGGGTTTCGACAAATTCAAGGAGTTGACTACGATGAGACATTCTCTCCTTTTGCGATGCGTAAGTCGGTTAGGATTATGTTAGCAATTGCTGCATATTTTGATTATGAAATATGGCAGATGGATGTCAAAACTGCATTTCTCAATGGTAATATTGAAGAAGAGTTGTATATGATACAACCTAAGGGTTTTGTCGATCCTAAGGATGCTGATAAGGTGTGCAAACTTCAGCGATCCATCTATGGACTGAAGCAAGCATCCCGGAGTTGGAATCTCCACTTTGATGAGGTGATCAAAGAGTTTGGATTTGTCCAAACTTATGGAGAGGCTTGTATTTACAAGAAAGTGAGTGGGAGCAATGTGGCATTTCTTATATTATATGTGTATGACATATTATTGATTGGAAATGATATAGATCTTTTAAACAGTGTTAAAAGTTATCTAAACAGCAAATTTTTGATGAAGGACCTTGGTGAAGCTTCATATATATTAGGCATTAAAATCTATAGAGATAGATAAGACGCATAATTGGGCTATCACAGAGTACATACCTTGATAAGATATTAAAGAAGTTTAATATGGACGGAAGTAAGAAGGGGTACTTACCTATGTTGCAAGGCAAGACATTGAGTAAGACTCAAAGTCCGCTACGGAAGAAAGAGAGATAATGGATAAGATCCCCTATGCCTCAGCCATAGGCTCTATAATGTATGCCATGCTATGTACAAGACCGGATGTGGCACATGCTATTAGTTTGACTAATAGGTACCAATCTGATCCAGGTTCGGAACACTGGATAGCGGTCAAGAATATCCTTCAGTACTTGAGAATAACTAAGGATATGTTTCTTGTATACGGAGGTGAAGAAGAGGTAGTCGCTAAGTGTTATGTCGATGCTAGCTTTGACACTGATCCGGATGACTCTAAGTCTCAATCTGGATACGTATTTCTATTGAACAGAGCAGCAGTTAGTTGGAGGAGCTCCAAATAACCTGTGGTGGCTGGATCAACGACGGAGGCTTCATATGTTGCTGCTTCAGAAGCGGCGCAGGAAGCGGTTTGGATGAAGGAGTTCATAACGGAACTAGGTGTGGTTCCTAGTGCGTTGGACCCAATGGTGATCTATTGTGACAATAATGGAGCCATAGCCAACGCCAAGGAACCAAGGTCTCACAAGAATTCCAAGCATATTAAGCGCCGGTTTCACTCCATCCGCGAGCATGTCAAGGATGGAGATATAAAGATTTGTAAAGTGCACACGGACCTGAATGTAGCAGATCCGTTGACTAAAGTACTTCCTAGGGCAAAACATGATCAACACCAGAACTCCATGGGTGTTAGATTTATCACTATATAAACTAGATTATTGTCTCTAGTGCAAGTGGGAGACTGAAGGAAATATGCCCTGAGAGGCAATAATAAAGTTGTTATTATGTATTCCTTGTATATGATAGATGTTTATTTTGCATGCTATAATTGTATTGATAGGAAACATCAATACATGTGTGTTTAATAAACAAAAAGGGTTCCTAGTTATGCCTCTCTTATAGACTAGCTTGTTGATTAACAAGATGATCAAGGTTTCCTGATCATGGACATTGGATGTTGTTAATAACAAGGTCACAACATTTGTGAAATGATGTGCTGAACATTCATCCGAAGTATAGCATTACGATCAAGTCATTATGTTTATATTGCTATAACATCATACAAAGTAGTCTTAGTCCTTAGACCATGAGATCATGTTAATTTCTAACACCGGAAGAGTATCTTGATAACATCAAACGTCACACCGTAACAGGGTGACCATAAAGGTGGGTTCAGTGCTATGAAGGTGTTATGTTGAGGATCATGGATCAAGAGTGGAATTTTTCAATCCCGATGACGGATAGATATATTCTGGGCCCTCTCGGTGATATCACATTAAGATAGCTTGCAAGCAAGTGATGTAATCACTAGAATGTTATATCACGGGAACAAGAAAAGAGTGCATGTCGGTAACGAGATCAAACTAGATATTTGGATACCGATGATCGAATCTCGGACATGTATTATATCATGAGACAAAGGGATTAAATTGCTGACGTTAAAGGTTCTCACGATCACAGAAGTCATCGTTGAATATGCAGGAGTCAGTATGGATCTCCAGGTCCCGCTTCTGATTATTGATCTGAGAGGAGTCTCAATCATGTCTGCATTATTCGCGAACCGCAGGAAATGTTTCGATAGAAACAGGAATTGTTTCGATAGAAACCGGAATTGTTTCGGGTGAAATTGCAGAAAGTGGTTCTGCATGTGATATTGAAATGTTGCGAGGGGTTTTACGTGAATGTTTGTTAATTAAAGTAATTAACAAAATTCTGAATAAAATAAATAAAAGAGTTTTATTAATTGAGAGTTGCATTAATTTTGTGGAAATTAAATACATGTGAGTGGGATTTTGGGTGGAGGCCATGTTTATGTGAGTGGAGGTTAACCACATGAATGAAGGAGGGGAGGAGTCCCCCCCTCATGCGCCGGCTATGGTAGGGGAGGGGTCTCCCTCCCTCCTATATAAAGCCCCCCTCTCCCCTCTCACAAACCACACCTCCTCGTGAAGGATCTCTCTCCCCCTCTAGATATTCCCCCATGGTCTCGGATTAGCGAGATACATGTTCCCGGTGGCCTTGCGTCTGGAAGGAGTTGCTGCTTCCGCTGATTCGCTGGAGCGAGGAGGTGGAGGTTGTCCGGTGGCTTGAATGTGTGTGCGAGGACGGATGCGCTGCTGATTTGCGGCGCTCGGACTTCCACACGATCTTGAGATCGGCAAGCGTACGACTACATCAACCACGAGTTCCTACTCATTAACAAAACTCGTTGTCTTCGAGGGTAAGTTCTCCATGGATGTATGTCCACTCGTTGCTCTATATCTAGTAGATAGATCTTGGCGTATAGTTCTCATCGTAGGAAATTTTTTGTTTTCTATGCTGTGGACCCAATAGTACTTGTTCTTGATGGTGACGTCATTCAACTTTCTGTAATCTGTGCACAGACGGTTGCCTCCATCTTTCTTGTCAACGAATAACACTGGTGATATCCATGGCGATGCGCTTGGCTGAATCAAGCCTGTGGCTAGTATGGCATCCAACTGCTTCTTCAGTTCCACTAACTCTGAGGGGTTCATGGTATAGGGTCTCTGGGCTATAGGTCCGATTCCAGGGATTAGTTCGATAATGAACTCAATATCCCTATCCGGGGGCATACCTAGCAATTCATCTGGGAATACGTCGGGGTATTCACAGACTACTCTGACTTGGTCAATGGTGGGCAGGGCTACACTCTTGTTGCACTTGAATTGACGGGGTAAGGTTTCAGAGATATGCTCTACTGTTACTCCAGAACTACTGGTCATGGTGATGGCTTTCTTAGCACAGTCTATCAATCCTTTATGCCTTGACATCCAGTCCATACCAAGTACTACTTCCAATCCTTTGGTTCCAAGTACAATTAGGTTGGCATAAAAATCTATCCCATGTATTCTAATAGGTATAGCTTTGCAAATTTTTCTAGCTTTTGTTGTTGAACCGGGGATTTGAACTATCATGACATGCTTCAGGTTGGTTGGGTGAATCTTACTAGTGCATACAAATTCTTCGGTGACAAATGAATGCGATGCTCCAGAATCAAACAATACTCTTGCTAAAACTGAGTTGACAAAAAACATACCTAGCACTACATCTGGCGCTCGGCTTCTTCGTTCATGTGGAAGAGGCGGCCGTTCTTGATTGTGCGGGTTCCACAGGAAAATCTCCTTCCTGGTTGAACACGACGCTGCTGCTGAGTGGGGCATTCACAGGGCATGGTGGCGATCTTCTTGGGACACTCATTGGAGTAGTGACCCTTCACTCCACACTCGAAACAAGTGATCTGGGACTTGTCCTGGACTGTGACAGGCACAACATTGCTGACAGTTCTAGGTGCAGTGTTGTTGTTGTTGTTGTTGCTCTTGGGAGGGGCACAGTTGAAATTGTTGGCATTGCCGGAGTTGTGATTGTTTCCTCCGGACTTCACATTACCTCCGCTACGGTTGGGGTAGCTTGGGCGAGAATTTGGGGGTCGGTTGTTCCTTGGTGCATATCCTGGTGAGGGGTTAGGATGGTACTTCTGGTGACTACTGGATCCAGACTGCTGCATCATACAGCGCTTACGGTTGTCGTTTGCCTTGTTAATCTTCCCTTCCATCTGAATGGCAGAGTCGACTAGCTCTTCGAGATCATCGAAACGGATGTTGACGAGGACAGTCTGCATCTCATCATGCAGTCCGTTCAAGAATCTCTCCTTCTTCTTGGCCTCCGTGTTGATCTCATCCGGTGCATATCTGGCAAGTGACAAGAATCTGTCACGGTCTCCACCATAGTCATTCTTCCTTGCTTCAATTCTCGGAATTCATCTCTCATTCTGTTGACAAGACCTTGTGGCACGTGGGTGCGGCTGAACTTGACTTTAAATGCTTCCCAGGTCATCACCTGGCCATGGTTCATATTGCGGATGCTATTCCACCAAGCTCTTGCATCTCCCACCAGATAGTGGGTGGTGAAGAGAACTTTATCATTCTCATCAACTCTGGCAACCTCTAAGTTGTTTTCCATGGTCTGTAACCAATCATCAGCATCTAATGGGTTTTCAGATTGGTTAAAGATTGGGGGACTGGTGTTCTGAAAGTTTTTGAGTTTAGATCCTTGGTGATCCTGATTTCCATGTCCTTGGTTGTTGAGAGCCATTTGGGCGATCTGCTGCAACGTTGCTAAGTTGGCTTGACGCTCGGCCCTGCTTGCTTCACAGTCTGCGATGAGATTCTCCAAGATCTGCAGCATTGGGTCTTGCGACGAGCTGCTCCCTCCTTGGTTCCCACGAGTCATCTGAAGATTGAGATAGATATAGGGGTAAGAGGGAAAGTCTGAGGTTCATGGTTTTGGGTTTTTCAAATCTAAAACTTTGAGTTAGACTCAGGTTTTTCAACTAACTTCTTTTTCATTCATGCAAGCAAGCACACGATACAACACACCACAACAATAGAAGGGGAAAACAGATGGTTTGAAGAACCATTCTGCAAGCTACGATACAATGAGATGATGCATCTCATGCTACGACAGTGCTCCAGTGCATCTACTCATCGTCGATGAAGTCGGAGTCTTCATCATCAGTGTAGAAGTCCACAACATCCTCCTCCAGAAAGTCATCATCGTTGCTGAGGTAAGAATCCATATCTCCCTGGATGTCTTCACCCTCATCTTCTTCTTCCTTGGCGGCAAGCTGAGCTTGCTGCTCCTTGACGGTCTTCTCGAGGTCGGCCACCTTCTTGCGAAGACGGGTGATGGTGCGATCCTTCTTTGCATACTGGCGATGAAGAGACTGGCGATCCTGGATGAGCAGTGCGAAAGTTTGGGCCTTCTGGTCGGCGATGGCACGGTTCTGGTTGGCTAACTCCACGAATTATCCGGCCTCTTTATCGTCATGAAGCAAGAAATCAAGGTTCTCCACTTGACGCCTCAACTCTGGGTGACTTGGCATCTCCATCGGCATTCCCATGAAGTCACGTCTTGCATAGTGGGCAAAACGGGTTCCTTGGATCTTGTTGACGCTGAGGGCACATAGACGTGCGAGAGCTTCCTGCATTGCCCTGGCTAATCCATCTAGCCAGTTGTTCTCTCTCACGGAGAACTAAATTCTCCCGGAAGTTGGTGCTTCGATGCTTCCCCGAAGATCCGCGGTGACTAGCCACTGTAGGTCTCCTCCTGGGGGTCCTGGAAGTTGAGCTCCGAGAAACTCCGGATGTGGGTGTCCCAGTAACTCCGACAGTGAATCCAGATCCCTCTCGAAGATCAGCTGACTTCCGTTTCCCAACTGGTAAAACTTGCTGAACCGAGTCTCCATCTACAAGAATTAAGGATGAGGAAGTTAGTGAAGTGATCAAGTGTGTCAAATTTTAAGTAGTAATGTAAGAATTTTGAGGAACGTGAATTTTTGAGAAAGAATGAGTTCACAAAGAGTAAGAGGGGAAATAGTTTTTCATAAATACTCACTTTGGTTTTGAAGCTAAATTTTTGGTTTGGACATCCATTCTAACTAGGGTCTCCTATGGTCAGGATGGCTCTGATACCAACTTGTCAACACACGGTTTTTTAATCCCAGATGTCCGTTATGCCATACCTCGCAATCCCAGGATTACCATTTTTGCGAGACATAACGGATTGGATATCACAGTACATCATCCATTACATACCATACATAAGGTTTTACACAAATAAGGATCTCATGATCCAGTCTTTAATACAACAAGCAGCGGAAATAAAAGATAAGCGTGGTGGGGTCCATCTTGAGGGCACAGCAATGCCGACGAAGGCGATAGTCCTGAATTATCATAGCCCTCTGTGACCATCATCTTGATAATCTCCTTCATAGTCTTGCCATGATAATAGCCAGGGACAAAAGCCATGAGTACTCTTTAAGTACTCGCAAACTACTATTAACGGGTACTATAGTTCTAAGTCAAAGTGCTAAATCTAAGTTTAACTATCAAGTTAAGTTTGAAACCTAAGCTGAGTTCAGAAGCAAAGAAATATAAAGTAAAGTTCTAGAATCACTTAAGTTGGGAAGCTATTATCATAAACACAACCCTAATGTGGTCAAGTCAAAGTTCATCATTCATTTCAAGTTATTTAGAAAACATCTGACAACTAAAACAAGATGGCCATTCCAATCTGTCCATAATCATGACGCAGCTATTCGAATAGTTTGACACTGCAGAGGTGGTACACTTTCACCACAAGATTCGATATATCATCGGGATAACCTGAATCATCATACTTAGTATGCAGATAATCAAACATAACCTTCCCTTTACACACCCTAGTATAAGCACCTCTCCTATGAGTATGGCCTCCCAACCATGACCATCAGTCATCTTGGGCACTGCATAGGTGGACAACATTGAGAGGTAGCCTCAGCTCAAACCTCTCCCGTGAGGGAACTAATACTAATGCATATAAATTTCCAGCTAAGCCTTACCCAATTCAGGTAATGTGGTTGTACGGTAAATTTGGAATGGTATCGCATCCGAATCCAACCATCAGTTTTATAAAAGGGTTAATGCTCATGCCTCATCATTTTCATCATCATACACCAATTGTGTCTCTCAACACATGTCAAAACATCTCAATAGAATGACTCATCATTCCAAGGTTTTCACAATTCCTTTTCACCAAGTGTTCCCATCTAAAGTGACTCAAGTTTTTGATCTACTCTATAATACTAAGTTAAGAGTGTTCACTAAGGTGGAAGGATGGGATCAATCTCATGCCATAGAATGACATCTAAAGGTTTCTAAGTAGGTCAAGTTTTATACTTTTTATGCTACCTTCAAAATAAGTAATGAACTTTGCATACTAAGGGGAGTAAAACTTGTAAGTAAGACTTGGGGTACTAATAGCAAAAGGGGGTGTGATCAAAGCATGCCTAAATCATCCTTGCTCATTCATCTAGCTTAATTCTAGCTTGCTAACAATAGCTTGCCTTGGTTGGTGCAGTGGTTGAAGTTTTCTTCTTCTTCTTATTCTTGGTAGCACTCCTCCTCCTCGTAAGCTTGGTCGGTACTATCTTCTATAACAATACATAGGGAGTGCACAATCACCAAACAATACTTAACTAGGCTAAGTAGCATTCTAAAACACACATTTGATGATCTATTATCATCACAAACATCACAAGTTTTAATTCAATAGTTTCATCCTTTTTATTTTAGAAAAGTAATTTCTACTCATTGAAAAATTAACTAACATTTAATATTCACCACTTAAAACATGGGATCATGTTGACACATGTCATCACCACATATTCTACCATGTGGGAATGAGATTTAAGGGTTGGATCAATATTACTTTGGTTTAGGTTCATTATTTAATGATTTAAAGTGACTAGAAATGCCTATATAGCATTATTTTGGTACTAGTCCAAAGTCACTGCATGTAAACCTTAATATTATTAAATATTTGGATAGACATTATGAAATGTGATTTTTGAGAGTTGGAATCAACTCAAAAGCTAACTTGGTTGATTTTATAAAAATGTTGCAAGTTGCAAAAGCTTCTATCTTCTTATTTTTATTAGGAGAGATCTATAACTCTAATTGAATTAAATCCCACGGGCTTGGATAGATCATTTCCATACCTTTCAGACAAAATTAGTTTCATGCAATTTGGATTTCTAAAACTCTCTGAATTGATTTTCAAACTAGGGGACAGAAACTAGATTCAAACTAAAAAGAAAAATCTAGATTTGAATCGATGGGCTAGCGCGGGAAAAGGAATGGGCCGGCCCAGTGGCGCTCCGCGGCGCGGCGCTCAGCTGACAGGGGGGTCCCGCGTGTCAGCGACACTTAAAACGCGAAATGGTACGCAGCGTGGGTAGAGGATTAGAAGCGAGATCAGCAGTAGAGGGTCGTGCGCCGACGAACAGGTCGCAGTGAGCTCGAACCCTAGCGGCTTGGTGGGGTCTCTTGAGGCGCAGGGGCTCCAGCAGGGTCAGCGAGGCGGGCAAACAACGTGGAAGACGACGGTGAGGCGAGGCGCGGTTGCGGCGGAGCTTGGGGTGGTCGCAATCAACGACGCCCTTCTCCTCCTGCCGTGGCTACTCCGGCTCCAATTCTGGCGAGCTGCTGCTCCACTTGCTCCGGCTATAGGTGGGTGAGGTTCAAAGAGGTGAGGGGAGTGGAATGGTGTGGTGAGAAGAGGCTGGGGAGGGCTCCTTTTATAGGCCCGACGGTGAGACCGAGCGGGATGGGCAGGCGACTCCGACGACAAGGCTATGGCGAGGTAGAGGCATGGCTGGGGGTTGTGATCGATGGGCGGTTTCCTGGCGGTGCTCTAGAACTTGAATGCGACCGTACGGGCGGTGGCACGTGGTCTGGGCAAGGTGGTGCTCTGCGCGGCCGAAGCGGCGGTGTCCACGGCGAGCGGTGGCTGTGAGGCTTTGGGCGGCGCATGGGGATGTCTGGGGTGTTCTCCAGGTCGAGGTGGAGCGGCGGGCGCGGGCTGGTGCCAAGGGGTGGTCTATGCGAGCGGAGACAGGGCGTGCTCTGGGGGCGGCGTCGGCATGCTCGACCGGCTCCAGGCGCGGCGGTTCCTGGCCGCCCTGCTCTCTGTCTCTGGCCTGGGGCTGGTTGGGCGGTGGAGGTGGACCACAGGCAATGTACTAGACATGGCGAGAGGGGTTGGAGAGGGCTGCTGCTGCGAGTGCACGGTCGGCCAGCAAGTTGGTGCTCGGCATGGCATGGCAGTGCAGCTAGGGGGTAGGGAAGAGGCTGGTTAGGCTCTAGTTAGATCAAGAGGGGACAAGGGGATTAAATGGGGATCAATTGGGGGCAAAACCCTGTAGTAAACAGTGAGCTAGGATTAGAGGTGAGATTATGCATGCCAAGTGTTTGATAAAATGGCCGCATGAAAGAAAGTTTTGAATTTTGGTTTCAAATTTTTTGAGTGATCTCCACTAGTGATAGGTAGTCTCTGGTTGCAAGGGTTTTGAAAGTGGAGCTCAAATAGATGGTTTTTGAAATAGGGGTGATCTATGCATATGCATTAGATTCAATTTTAAACTGTTATTTAAAATAGTTAACAGAATGTTTTTAGCAGATCCAAAGGTGGGCCTTGGTACCTCATTATGTGTACTAGCAAGGGGTACAAAGATCAAGAATTGTTTCTGTTAGGAATTGAGTACTAGGAATAGCCAAAGTAGGCATGGGAGTTAAATTTGCCAAATTGACCATTCCTCCTTTTTAATTCTTTTTTATTTGATTTTCTTTAGGAAAAGTTTGGAAATGATGTAGATGATGTTTAAATCACCCAAGAAACATTTTACAAGCATTGGATCATTCAATCATGACAATTCAAACAACTCCTATTTTAAATGCACACATATATGAATGCTTTCATTTTAAATTTGAAAAAGTTTTTGTTAACCCTATTTTTGGATGATTTTATCTTGATAACCTTGGATTAAAGTTTTGGGATGTTACACTCTTCATGACAAGGATCTATTGGATGCTTTTTGTGTTGGATCATTTACACGCATGGAACAAGAAGCTAAATGAGATCTTCTAGACCATAATAAAGACAATGCTGAAGCATGGGAGAATGATAAAGGAAGAGAGTCAGGTATAAATTATGATTATGAATGCATTGAACCTTTTATGGGAACCGATGACTTTCGTAATATTAGTAATGCTTATGGCTCATACGTCCATAACGTATCTATAATGTTTGATGGTTTTATGCTAATAATGTGCTTTTGATACTCCTTTTTATATAACGTTTATGATTTATTTGGACTAACCTACTAATAGTTGCAAAAGTGCACAATATTCTTGTTTTACACTTTGATGTGTAAGAATTATCAAGAATACAAGTGGAAACCTTGTTGGAGTCAAATTGGGATTTTCCAGAAATCTGTTTTAGAACTCTTTTTGAAGATAGTCACGTTTAGGGTTGAATACGGCGTCAAACGGAAAACTCTTCAACTACAAAGTTGTTAGAAATTTTGCAACAAACGTTCTGGACATAAAATTTAGCTGATTCAGAGTTCGGATGGGCCCGATAGACCCGATTTACTACAGCCTAAGATGGGTGACGGGAATCCGATAAGCTATATAAAGGAAGGAAACCTAATTCGTGGGAGACACCTCCACCCACGAATTTGCAGCTACCAAAGCCACGTTTTGCCTCCCCCATGGATCCCATCTCCATGGGGAAGGGCTCCCAAGAAGCCATGAAGGAAGGATGCTAAGGGGCTGTGCTCCCCTGTGATACCGGAGGTGGGGAAGGAGTCCTCCGCGCCGCCGCCTCTTCACCATCTTCACCGCCATCTCCATCGATCTCCACCACCATCTCCATCTCCGTTGCTGATTCCCATGATGAGGAAAGATTAGTTCTCTCTCGAGGCTAAGGGTTCTACCGGTAGCTATGTGTTCATCTCTCTCTCTATGCATGATCATATTGTGATCATGAGATTTGTAATCAAGTAGATCTACTTTGCTACTCAAGTGCTTTAATAGATCTCTGCTCTCCCCATGTGTGTGAAAGTGACAGCGTGCACACCATGGTGGCACTTAGGCTAGAGATTACAAATACTTGTTATGAGTTATATTTGGAGTTGGATGTTTCTATGAAATTGTGGTGTTTGTTGGAACCATCTAGAGCTCAAGGTGATAGTGTGGGGTTATCTAGATGGGAAAAGCAAACTTTGAGGAGTGTTGTTATAGCCCTACCATGGATTAGAGTGTCCAACCGAAGAGTAGTTCAGAGTAGTATCATAAAGAGAAGATATTTATATGAGAGTGTTCACTAGTGAAAGTATGATCCCTAGGCCTTGTTTCTAAACATTGAAACACCGTTTGCAACTAGATCTGTTACATGTTTGCTTGCTTCCATCTTTATTTCAGTTTGCCTTTAGTCTCTTCCATGCTATCAAGCTATTTTCTAGCACCATTGTCTTATATCCATACCACTTGTATTTTACTATCTCTTCACCGAACTAGTGCACCTATACAACTGACAAGTGTATTGGGTGTGTTGGGGACACAAGAGACTTCTTGTATCTTGATTGCAGTGTTGCTTGAGAGGGGATACCTTTGACCACTTCCTCCTTGAGTTCGATAAACCTTGGGTGATCCACTTAAGGGAAAACTTGCTGATTCTCAACAACGGGGTACCCCTTGCCCGATGATACGGAAGAATCCCCATATCAAAATGATAAGGCAAGCAGACAATGAGCATCTCAACAATCTTCTTATTTACCATGGGAATATGGTGCTTTTTTCTCTCTTTCCTCTTTTCTCATATCTCTTTTTTTTTCTTTTTCTCTTTTTTCTCAAAATCTGACTCATTTTTATAAGAAGAATGCTTCATAGACAGCTCATTATGGTTACGCTGCAGGTTTCCACCATGACAGCATAGATTAGACCAGCGGCCCAGGCGTTTCTCTAACACACATACATAACTCCATGGACTTACAAGCTCCCCTTTCATTTCACACCGATGACATCCATAGACAAAAGAGCATGATATCAACTAGGTACAAAGTACAGGTGCAATGTTGAAAGCGTTCCCCATGACAGCATGGTTCTGCTAATCCCCAACATATAAGTGCAAACATATACAACATAGACGCCACAATGGTTCAAGTTTATTAAGGGCAAGAAAAGTAAAGTGTGCCATCAAGTTCGTGAGAGCTTTAATCACTAGTTTTCTCATAACAAGTTTAATTCAGAAGGTAGATAAAAACATGAATATACTTGGAATAGCATATGCTAATAGGTAGGTATGGTGGACTCTATGGAATAACTTGGTTTTAGGAGTTGGATGCATGAGTGGAACTCATACTTGGTTATGGAGGCTAGCAAAAGACTGGGAGCGACCAACTAAGAGAGCAATAATGGCCATAATCATGCAAAGCAACAAAACATCATTAATCAAAGCATAAAGTGATACTACAAGTTGAAAACTAAAGGATCACAAAGGCTATGGTGACTTGGGATAGTCATAACATGGTGTGAGCATGTGCCAAGTCAACCCAAATAAAGCATCAAAGGAGAATACCACAATACTATGCTTTAATATGCTAAAACAACACATGATTCTTCAAAGGCACATTAAGAAATCTCAATTGTTTATAACAATTCATGCTACAGCAAAGAATACTAAGCATAAAGCCAAAACAATATCAAGCATGGCATAACAAAGCATAGGCCACAGTCAAAACAAGCTCTCTTTACCACTTAAACTTTTCCTACTCTTTTCCAATCCAAACCAAACTATTTGAAACCAATGCATGAAAGAGGGGGTCTAGCCAATTTATTCAGCAAACTAAGAAAACAAATAAAACGAAAAACCAAAACGAAAACGAAAAAGAAGACGCTCCAAGAACAACACAACTGTGCATGAAACAATAAAAATGAAGTGTTTGGAAGAAACCTGGAATTTTTATTGATGAAGAAGGGGCATGCCTTGGGCATCCCCAATCTTTGACGCTTGTACTTCTTGGATATTTCTTAGGGTGACACGCGTGGCATCCCCAAGCTTGAGCTTTAGTCCATCCTTCATCTCATTACACATTCCTTCCATACACCTGAAATTTTTCCTTCATACAAAACTTCACACAATATTATTAGCAACATTAGTGCATTCAACATAATAGGTCTTTAGGTTCAGTTCTAACACCAATAAAACTTCCATTTAAACACAAGCTACTGTAGCACTTCCCTCAAAAAGCTCAATTCCCCAAAAGAACTCAAAAAGGAATCAACAAGAAGCAAATGCAAAAAATGGTAGAAATCTGTCAAAACAAATCATGCTCATCAAAACCAGCTTCCCCAAGCTTAGACTTTTCCATAGCATTAGCAATAATGGTGTACAAAGAATTCATACTAACAACATTGCTATTAGCATGCAAATAAAGTTCCATAGATTTTTTAATTTTCTCTTCAAACACTTCATGTCCTAACTCAAGATAAATACTATAAAGCTCTATAATTTTGTTGTTGTTTTCCATTAAGCCTAACTAGTGAAAACAAGAAACAAAAAGACAAAATTGCAGAATCTAAAGGAAATAACTTCGAGCACTCACACCGGAGGATGTGAGTACCTTTACTTACCTCCGGCAGCAGCTCAGAAAATAGCTTGATGTCTATGCACTTCTATTCTTGTAGACAGTTGTTGGGCCTCCAAGTGCAGAGGTTTGTAGAACAGTAGCAAGTTTTCCCTTAAGTGGATTACCCAAGGTTTATCGAACTCAGGGAGGAAGTGGTCTAAGGTATCCCTCTCAAGCAACCCTGCAATCAAGATACAAGAAGTCTCTTGTGTCCCCAACACACCCAATACACTTGTCAGGTGTATAGGTGCACTAGTTCGGCGAAGAGATAGTGAAATACAAGTGGTATGGATAAAAGACAACGGTGCTAGAAAATACTTTGATGACGTGGAAGAGACTAAAGGCAAACTCAAATAAAGATGGAAGCAAGCAAACATGTAACAGATCTAATTGCAAACGGTGTTTCAATGCTTAGAAACAAGGCCTAGGGATCATACTTTCACTAGTGAACACTCTCATATAAATATGATACTACGCTGAACTACTCTCCGGTTGGACACTCTAATCCATGGTAGGGCTATAACAACACTCCTCAAAGTTTGCTTTTCCCATCTAGATAACCCCACACTATCACCTTGAGCTCTAGATGGTTCCAACAAACACCACAATTTCATAGAAACATCCAACTCCAAATATAACTCATAACAAGTATTTGTAATCTCTAGCCTAAGTGCCACCATGGTGTGCACGCTGTCACTTTCACACACATGGGGAGAGCAGAGATCTATTAAAGCACTTGAGTAGCAAAGTAGATCTACTTGATTACAAATCTCATGATCACAATATGATCATGCATAGAGAGAGAGATGAATACATAGCTACCGGTAGAACCCTTAGCCTCGAGAGAGAACTAATCTTTCCTCATCATGGGAATCAGCAACGGAGATGGAGATGGTGGTGGAGATCGATAGAGATGGCTCCGGGGGCACTTCCCCGTCCCGATAGGGTGCCGGAACAGAGACTTTCTGTCCCCTGAATCTCCCCTTCGGTGGCGGCGGCGGTGCTACGGAACTTTTCGTGGATTTCTGATTGATGATTTAGGGTTTTTGCATCGGGAGGCATCTTATAGGCGAAGACGCAAGGTCGGTGGGTGGCCAAGGGGCCCACACAACATGGTGGCGCGTCCAGGGCTAGCCCGCGCCACCATATGGTGTGGCCACCCTGTGGCCCCTCTCCGTCTCGTCTTCTGGCTCCGTAAGTCTTCCCGTAAAATATCGACTTTGGCTTTTGTCTGGTCCAATTGAGAGGATATTGATTTTCTGACTTTCCTGGAACCAAAAACAGCAGAAAACAGGCAACCGACACTGTGGCACTTGTTAATAGGTTAGTCCAAGAAAGTGTATAGAAAGTACTCCAAAGTTGGAACAAAACACAAGAAAGTAGATAAAACCAAGCATGGAACATCAAAAATTATGGATACGCTAGCAACATATCAATGTCCACTGGAGGGAAGACTCCACGTCATTGCTTGGCTTCACAGTCACCTTCTCCACGCACCAAGAATCCCTTCCATACCCTTGTACATTAGCATCAATTCCAAAATGTGCCCAAGGAAAAATTACCCTCCAATTGGGATATGCCTCGTCCTAACCATGCAGGAAAAGAATACTTTAAGGAGGAAGAATGGGGAAAGAATCGCAAGAGCTAGGATTCATAGCCCGGCATGATCATGAACCGCATTGAGCACAAATCTGAGTTGATTCGTACTCTCGCCTTCGATATTGAGGATTTGAGGAAATTGATTGAAAATCTCATCGACAGAACACCACCATCGTCGAAGGAGTAATTCGTCATCAGGTTTTGGCATCCCCTTGGTTTGTTCCAAGCTTGGGGGAGTTCCGCGGTATCGCATCACTATCTTTTATCTTTTTACCTTTTTAGTAGAGTCATATCATGAATAGAGAAGTTACCATGTAGGATGGTTTGCATTATGGAAGTATCCCCCCTCTCATTAGATATCTATGTATCCCTTGGTGTGAGTTTCCGTTATGGAATATTAATGAGAAGTTCTATCATTTACTCTTTTGCACATCTTATATTAGTTTTCAATTTATGTTATATGATTGATCTTGTTATTAGTATTGGTATCACTTTGGGATCATTGAGTAAATTTAGTTGGTTTTGGCAAACCTGGCTCAGTTAGTAGCAACACTATTATGAGAATTGAATGAAAAAGATAAAAGTACTCTTAAGAAATATAATTTCATCATGTTTCTTGATTTGCTCATAAGCTTAGTATTCTCTAGTTAAGATCTTTTGTGCTTCCAAGGAAGATTGCATGTTTGTTTGTTTCCTTCAACGCTTATGCTTGCTACCCAACCTTGCTAGTCAAAAACCTGTACTGAGAGGGAATGCTTCTCGTGCATCCAATCCTTAAAACCAAAACCTATGCCATTTGTGTCCACCATACCTACCTATTAGCATTATTGCTATTCCAAGTAAATTCATGTTTTTATCTACCTTCCGAATTAAACTTGTTATGTGAAAATTAGTGATTAAAGCTCTCACGAACTTGATGGCACACTTTACTTTTCTTGCACTTAATAAACTTGAACCATTGTTCCCATCTATGTTGTGTATATGCTTGCGCTTTGTAAGTAGTGAATTAGCAGAACCATGTTACCATGGGGAACGCTTTCAACATTGCACTTTACTTAGTTGATATCATGTTCTTTTGCTTATGGATCCCGACGGTGTGAAATGAAAGGCGAGCTTGTAAGGCTCATGGAGTTCATGTATGTGTTAGAGAAACGCCTGGGCGGCTGGTCTAAGCCATGCCTAATCATGGTGGAAACCTGCAGCGTAACCATAGTGAGCAATCTATGAAGCATCCTCTATAAAAAAAGAAGCCTATGCAAATAGGAAAGAAAAAAAGAGAAAACAAAACAAACAAAAAAAGAGCCTATGCAAATAGGAAATAAAAGGATTGCTGAGGTGCTCACTGTCTGCTTGCCTTGTCATTTTGATATGGGGAATCTTCCGTATCATTGGGCAAGGGGTTCCCGTTGGCGGTTCTCTATGATACACATGTACTTACAATGACACGAACTTACCTGTGACTAAACTTGAGTAGCATGAGGAACGGTACTCGTAAGTAAGGGGAATGAGATTTTCAGCTTATAACTTGTCAAGCATATCCTCA
The DNA here is from genome assembly GCA_023614405.1 of Avena insularis. Classification (NCBI taxonomy): domain Eukaryota; kingdom Viridiplantae; phylum Streptophyta; class Magnoliopsida; order Poales; family Poaceae; genus Avena; species Avena insularis. The sequence goes on along the minus strand of CM042690.1, from coordinate 253,286,619 downwards.
TATTTGATCACTTTAATCTTAATCACCTAAAGATGCTTATGATAGGGGCAATGAGAGCTGAAAGCTAATAAGTACCATAATTTTTGGAAGCTCTTTATGAAACTTGAAATCCCTGCTTCCCTCTGTGAAGGGCCTATCTTTTACTTTTTAGTTGAGTCAGTAAACCTATTCCTTTCTATCTCAGCAAGTATTTTGAGTTGTTGTGTTTCATTCATTCATATGATGATTTATTCAATCATGTTTCTTATGTTCCTTGTTTTGCACATTGCTCTTATCTCAGTGAGTATTACTTTGAAAGCTATCATTGAAAACCCCATTATATTTGAACTCCTGCAAATTGTTAACTATTCTTTAACCAAGAGCAAAATTTTCCATTACCAATTATGATTTACTTTATGTATCTTTATTGCGTTTCCTTTACTTATTACAAGTTAAGTTATATAATAGTGAGTTGTCTTCTATAATGATTTGTGTATTGATGAATGTGATGCTTCTTGTCCGTATTCTTTTATCGACCCTTCACTCCATAAACATGAGGTCATGTTTATTGAGCTTAGTTTTCGCTTGGGGACAAGCGAAATCTAAGCTTGGGGGAGTTGATACGTCCATTTTGCATCACTATTCTATATCATAATTTACTGTTATTCATTGATATATTTCATATTAAGAGATGATACTTATGTTATTTCATCTGTTTTTGCATGGGTGATGACTTTTGGAGGATGGACCGCTGAAGTCAGGATTCTGATGGAAAATGCACTATTTGGAGGCGAAATTTGCGAAGGTCAGAAAATTCCAAAAAATACATGGAAAATCCTATTCTTCCAGAAGACGAAGGATGCCAGAAGGGGGAGCAGAGATGGGCCACAGGGGGCCCACACCACCCCCTGCCGCGGGCCACCCTAGGCCGCGCCACCAGGTGGTGTGGCCACCTTGGCCCACCTCTGGATCTGCTCTTTGGCGTATATAATCCTCCCGAAACCCTAAGACTCGGGGAGTGACCACAGAAAGATTCCACCGCCTCTGCGAGGCGGAAAACTACAGCGAGAGAAAGAGCTCCCCGGCAGGCAGAAATCTGCCTGGGAAATTCCTTCCCAGAGAGGGGAGATTGTCGCCATCAACATCACCATCAAGCTGGACTTCATCGGGATCATCATCATCATCTCCATCGTCATCTCCACCAGCACCATCATCACCACTCCGTACCGCTGTAACAATTGGGTTGAATCTTTGCATAGTTCTTAGGGGAAACTTTCCCGGTGTTGATTACTTGTTGTAGTTGATGCTATTGAGTGGAACCGTTGAATTATTGTTATGTTCAGATTGTTACTTATCATTATTTCATCTCTGATCTTGATCCATATGATGTCTTGTGAGTAGTTCGTTTTGTTCTTGAGGACATGGGAGAAGTCATGTTGTTAGTAGTGGAATTGTGTTGAGAGAGATTCAATGGTTTGTTAATTAAGTTGTGGTGTTATTCTTCTAGTGGTGTCATGTGAACGTCGACTACATGATACTTCACCTTTCTGGGCCTAGGGGAATGCATTGTGTATTTGGCTACTAATCGCGGGGTTGCCAGAGTGACAGAAACCTAAACCCCCATTAGGAAACCTTTGCACAAGGGAGTGTAGGATATCAAAGTTTAAAGTTGTGGTTAGGTTTTTATCTTAATTACTTTCTTGTACTTGCGGATGATTGCAAGAGGTATAATCACAAGTATGTATTAGTCCTAGGAAGGTCAGTACATTAGCATAGGTTCACCCACACAACACTTATCAACCTAAAGAAGATTAATCAACTATATGAAGCGGAAGCACTTGACGATATTCCCGTGTGTCCTCGAGAATGTTTGGTCATCTTAAGTAATACAACCGACTTGTCCTTTGCTAAACAAAGGATTGGGCCACTTGCTGCAATTATTATTATTGTCTTTTATTTACTTGTACTTTATTTATCTGCATTATCAAAAACCCCTAAAAATCCATTTGCTAAGTATTTACAGAGAATTCCTGCTCCAAGCCACTCGTCAACACCTTCTGCTCATTGCTGGGTTCGATACTCTTACTTATCGAAAATACTGCGATACACCCCCTATACTTGTGGGTCATCAGACGCTAGGGTTGCAGACGTCGCGGTTTCTTTCGTGTGCTGGTGGTGCTCTGGTGTCATGTGGTGTTGGCGGGGCTATGATGACCCCATCGAGATAGGGGTGGTTGTTGTGGTTGGCTTGGTGCAGGTTGCAGCGCCGCTGGTGCTTCCTATTCCACCATGCCACTGTCCTGGCCTTCACCTCCTCTGCTTCCTCCCTGGCAAGCTTAGACTCACCATAGGTAGGTGACCTTCTTATTTCTCTTCCTTCCTCATCTCTGCTTCTATGCCCTACTAGATTCTTACTTAATTTAGGGTTCTTCCCTCTCTATGGCTTTATTTAAAGCTTACAGTACAAGCATAGTACAATGGCAACTGTGATTATGCTTCGGTTGGTTTGGATGGTGGCCTAGTTACTAATTTCCCTGTATATCATACTAGCTATCTAGTACGCCTATGTGAAGTTGGTGGACCACATATTAATTCTAGCTTTTAGCCATCTTATTGGGATGATGTTGTTGTTAATTCCATTTGATCTTTATCTCCCATATCACATGGGCCTAGTTACCACTATCAAACATGAACATATTAAATGTTGTATCTTACAGAGTTGGTAATGTTATTTACAATGTACTCCTTCAATACAAACAAGATTAAGATATTTTCTGTGTGATTTACCAGACATAACTTAGGATTGCTTATATCCCTTTATAATACCTTCATCTTGAAATAAAGACTACATGTTGTACTCCATAGCTAAAGAGGTAATTGCAATATGTATGGTGATTCACTAAATTCATAAGTGTGATATGTATGATATTTTGAACCTTTGGTTCAGGAATGATTTTGGAAAAATGCTGGCAATTTCCTTGCTAATAATTAAATGATTCCTAATCAAATAACTTAGGAAAATGATTCTTCTTAAATGTTCTCTACTAACAAGCAGATAGGTTAGGCATGCTAAACTGTATCTAAGCTATCACTCATGTGATCTGTTGTGTGGGCTATGATGTTAGCTTGAAAATGATTTTGCTTCCTATCATTTCTGTCCTTGAAGGTATATGTGATTGATTCATAGTTTTATTTCTAGGAAGATGATAGATCTTATTGAGTTGGTTTATCCTTTTTACATGCTTGGCTCATGTAAGTGTTGGCCCTAGAGGTATCTACTATTCTGGGTTATTGCTGTGGTGCCTCCCTTTCCTAGAGTGTGCACAGCAGTTGCCAGACAGCATGATTTGCTGCTAGGCTGCTTTTTAAATTAGATGGCTAGGCCAAGGATGCATAGGCTAAAGCACAAATGATGCTTGGATAAGAAGAGTTGTTGCTCCTCTATGGAAAACTCATCATGTGATGATCTAGTACTCCACTTGAGTACAGATCCGAGGATTTCCTCATCACCCCAACTAATTTCTAATATAAAAATGATAAGAATAGATATTTAGGCATGCGATTGGTTTAACAACCTGCTATTATAGTTGGTTGCTACGGCTGGTGAACTGGTTGGGCGTGGAGATGTTGTTGTTGATCTTGATCATCTTTTCTTGTGGTGATCTACCTCTCCTGTTTGGCCTTCTTTACTTGGCTTGGACTTCTTCTCCTAGCTTGCTGATCTTGTTTGAAATCACCATGATGTTTATGGTAGCTTTATTGGCTTAGTTGGGAACCAAATCTGGAATTATCTCAGATGTATTCTTGATGGCTTGGTAGTGAACTGAGATAGAAAGGAACTAGTGATGATATCTAGCAGCTATGATGCTGTTGTGTGGCTCCTTTTATGTGTGTTTGATTATTGTTGCTATGTTGACAGCACACAGTCTGCATGTAGTGACCATGGTGCTTACATGTGGCCTCCACTTGACTCAAGTTTCAATGGCTAGGATCTTTTGCTGGGGATGAGTTCGGCTAGTTAGTTGGTATTATCCTAGTCTAGCAATTTTCTTCTTCTAAAATGGTGAAACTTACCCCTAGTCCTTTGTCCTATGAGGTGGTACTGATGCACTTATAAGAATAAGAACAGATACTACCTCTGGTGAATTGCCCCTATATCTATATTTCTCAATGATGCATCTTTCACGGTGCACCACACTGTTTATAGCTAAGAAAAACAATACTAACACTTAACCCTAGTATTTCCCCCTTTTTGCTCTCTTTGTTTGCATGTAGGTACAAATAGTACAAGGAAGTACAAGATGGTTCAAGACTTATTTTAGGGAAATAATTTAGGACTTACTTTTATACTTTTGTAATTTTCGTTTTTATTCATTTATAAAGACCTTGTAATGATTGTTTATTTAATAAAGAATTTCTTTCATTTATTGGTAATTATTCCTTTTCTGTAATGATTTTTTATTTAGACCACTGTATGGGTAATGTAATATTGTATAAAGTTAATATTTCTTTGTTTTTTTGTGATTTTATATCTTGATTATCAATTCTTATTTATTATTATACTTCACCTTCCATACATAATTAAATTTCAAATTTCTTTTGTTTGAATTTTTTAAAATCAATGTGACTTGTATATCCTATATTGTAAAGATAAATGTAATGCATGTATTCATCTTAAATAATTCTTTTTAGTTCCTTAATGTAATTTGTCTTTATTATTTTATACTTGGAAATTCCCACTTTAATATTTATGTAATAAATAATTCAATTCTTTGTTCACTAAATGTCTTCTGGTTTGTGATTACTTCATTATTAGTGATTCCATTTCAATTTAGTTTAAAGTTAAATATGCTGTTCTGAACATTCAAATTTGAACTACTTCACCTCAAAACTTTAAAATCCGCAAAGGTCATGTCGAAATCTATCGCACTTTCCTTGACGTCTTCATTAGAGCAAGAGAGATCTTGATCCCTCTAAACTCTTTTAGTTTTGCGTGAAAATTCTTTGGATTTTCTATGCATAAATGCAATGCACACATCTTTGGTCTCTTTGACCTAAAACGCTGGGATGTTACATCGCCCTCAAGTGACAAATCGATAAAGAATAATAGCGAGAAATAAACTTAGGTAGAGAAACTCACAATTCCAAGGTGGTTTCATATTCCATCATCACAAATCCTACAACCTTAAACACGAGCATAATATTTGAATAGTTGCACTTAAGTTCGCTTCCTAACCACGTGTAACTTTCTAGCTAATAAATATTTAAACTCAAAAGGGTTTGTTAAGAATTTGGTTATGCTTGTGAATCAATTCTTTTAGCGCCTCTCTTCTTATGAGAGTAAAATTATTTTTGAGAGGTCAAATTAAGGGTGCACTAGTAAATGTCAAAAGAAGGACAAACTTAGAGCTTTTCATTAACACCCACTCTGAAATTCATGGCCTTCTAACACCCAATAGTTTCCTTGTTTTCAAGAACTTTAATTCTTTAGTAGTGAGGTGATGCCAAGACTTTCATTTGGATCAAATAAATTTAGCACAAACTATGATAGGAACTCACTTTAGCTTTAGTACTTTAGCCCATGGAATTAAAAAATTCACACTCCAACATTGCTACAAATGTCTAGCCAACTCTAGCCAAAATCTTACATGAACTCAAGATCATTCGTAGGCCATCAAAGTTTTTAGTCCCATAAATTTTTGGTACTTTCACAATTCACTTCGGCTTAAAACATTTCCTTTCAACTCATCAAGGCAAGTTTGGCATCTCCCTCAACCACCGCAAAATTTCCATTCCTTTAATATGTGGGGTTGAGTACTGCTACTATTAAGACCTTAAGACAAAAACATGGCACCAAAGTTTTCATAAAGACACTTTCTATTGTTCTTAAAAATATTAGAATTGATCCAATGCAGTTGTGTTTCAAACTAAGAGTAATTGTCATAGGTCAAAACCAAAGTAGTGACGGTAGCTTTGTGAGTAAGTTCTAAAAGATAACAAGTTGAAGGGGAGCGAGGCTTAAGTGCAACCAAACAAAAATAAAATGTTCATGAATAAACTTACAAGAAGAGGGAAGAATAAGAATGTGGTACCTCCTCTTGCTTTCTTATTTCACACTTAAATTGACTCCTCACTTTCTTCTCCATCGCTAAGTCAAATGAAGTGAATAATCTATGAAAAATCAAAAATAAAATTGAGAGAGCTTCACACAAAACAAGATAAAAGCTACTCTAATTTTTGTGTTTTGTTTTTATCAATGCAGACACAAAGTAAACATGCAACTAAAGAAAAGTAAACAAATTAAAAGAAGAAAATAAATATGAATGCAAAAGGTTGGGAGGAGTTCAACCTCCCCAAGCTTAGACTCTTGGTCAATCTTGGTTCAATTAGAGCTGCCATCGTTGGGAGGGGGCTACTGCTACAGATTTTACGGTGTAACATCCTAGTATTAGAGGCTAGAAATAGAGAGGACACATGTGTGTGCAATGCATTCATGCATAAGAAAATCCAAGGAATTTTTGCGCAAAACTAAAAGAGTGTAGAGGGATCGAGGTCGCTCTAGTACTGATGGAAACGTCAGGGTAGGTGCGATAGATTTCTACATGATTTCTACATGACCTCTAAATTGAATAATCAAATGATATAATTGAATATAAATAGAAATATGGAAATGAATTGTAAATAATCAAGTAATTCCATAATGGAAATGCAATTTCAAATAATTAATGGAATTCTTTATTACTTAACTAGTAGCAAAATATATAAACAAGTCACAAGGAATTAAATATATGATACAAAAAGAAAAGGAACTTAATTACAAATCTTTATGGTAATACAAGTACTTATAATTTTCTAATAGAGAGGGAAGTTTTAACTTTATTAATAAGAAACAATATTACAAAGTAAGGTAAAATATCCAAATAGAAAAAGAAAGTTACAAGAAAAAGAAAATATATCTTTATTACAAAGGCAATAGTACCATGTTTTACACTTTACAATAGAATAAAAGAAATCCTAAACTATTTCCTAGACTAGTTCCTTTTGTTCTTTGTCTAAACAGTGGGTTAGTTATGCTCTCAGACTAAACAGTAGGTTGCACTGTTAAAATTTCATCACCAACCATTTGTTTAGGGGAAAGTTTCATCAGTAGAGATATGTTCTTATCCTATGTGTAGCCTCAGACTAGTGCATCATAGGCTGATGCAGGGGCAAGTTTCACCAAGGGGCAGGTAAAAGGCAAAGAGGAAAAAACCCAAGAAAATATCATGTTGTTACTCGATCTGATCCATATCAAGCAATAGGTAAGCAGTCAACTCACCCATGTCTGCATGCTGGTGTGTTGTCAACACCACAACCAACATAGGAAGTACATAAGGAAAATAAACTTGAGTCACTACACCACTTCCACACAGCCTACCAAGAACACCTCTATTCTTATCAGTTCATACTCCTATCACCAAAATCATATTCACTCTCACATGAACACCAGAACACCACTCAGGTCCATTCCACACACACAAACCAGCCAAGAACACGAACCAACAATACCAACTCCCCATCAAATCACCCAAGAACAGAAGATCACTATGGTTACCTAAAGGTGTTCAAGGGTAGACCAAGGACAACATCAGGGGAGCAAGGAGTAGAAAGACAAGTCATGAGCTAGCAGGAGAAGGCCAACAACATGAGCTAAGGAGGAGGAGTCCAAGCTATAGATTGAGAAGTTGAGTAGAAACAACATCAGATCATCTACACCATCAACAAGCACATATGCCTACTCTGCAATAGCAGCTTTTGCATCACTGGCATGGGGCATATCAAAGCAGCAAAGGTACACAACAAATCACTATACCACATCACCAAGCATACTAAGTGAGTAACCACAAGTGATTACACAACTAGAAGGTTTCCTAGATGTTCTAGGCATGTCATAGTGTAGTACTAGTAATTGTTCCTCTCAGATCGCATAGGTTCTATGCAAATCATCACAAAGTTCATTAGGGACATTATAGCATCTCTTCTTATTTGTATTAGGGTCTCAGCATATGTGCATCATTGGCAAGGAGGGTCATGGCATCATTTTTTAGTGCAAATCATCAAGATTTGATGAATATGACTAGGAAAAAATGAGAGAACTACACATCCAGTCATACAGTGATAGATTACTATCGTGCACAGTCTTGTGAGGCACCACAACAGCAAACTATCAATCTTGAGGCTATATGGCTAATCAAATTGTCCAAATTATTTGCTATGAGAAAGAAAAGCCCATAATTAATTTCTAACTAAATTAATCATAAAACATATCCATCATATACTAGCAGCATATACAAGCACCAATAAAAGCTTGCATATGTAAACAACATAATTTGATTACAAGAATCATCAAAATCTTCAACTTATCCTTAAATCATCTTCCTAGCTAATAATAGGAATCCATTTCTTGTTATTTATTCACTATTAAACTTTGACAAAAGCTAGTCCAACACAACACTGACCTTAGGGTTCAGTAATTCAGTAATTCAAACGTTTAGTAAACACAAGTTTGGGTGGGGTATCCAAAGGATCATAGTACCAAAGGAGCATGTCACCGAATCAAAGAAGTTGGGCCAAATCGGCATATGGGCCAGGTTAGACTCATGGGTTGAGCCCAAAAAAGGAAGATATTGAAAAATAATTAAAAATAAAAAGAAAAAAGGAAACTACCAAAATAGCCCTAGTAATAGTGTAAGCTCTAGGAAAATGTAGAAAAATCGTAAATATATATATAATATATCAAAATGATCACAAAAATAATCTCTACCTAGGAAAAAATATAACATTACTTGTTTGAGTTAAATAAAATACAACTAAATATTAAAGCCACCAAAATCCTCAATGAAATATAACAAAATAAGGAAAAGTCCTAAAAACCAATAAAAATCATTTTTGTGTATAAAAATAAATCTACTATTTTATATAAAAAAGCTAATTATAAAATTCCAAGTCATTTTAGGATTTATAAAAGAAATAAGTGTTATAATTGAGTTAAAAATCCTTTTGTTATATTAAAATAAAAAGAATATATTTCCTTTTATCATCTATAAATCAACATAAATCCTTGTTAGCTTTAATTGACTACTTAGGATTTATTGAAGCATAGAATGTAGTTATTAAGGCTAAAACATGTAGAACTTATATAAAGTTATTTCTTTAAATAATAGAATTAACTCTTAAGTTTGTAAAAATACTTCAGACCATAACAAATTAATGAGATCATATAATTATTCTTCTATCCATGAGTTACATCTTATTTTGAGGAATGCCATAGAAAAACAAATCTTGAACTCATCATTCACTTATAATGGAAGTGAATGATCTCGCATCTTTGATTATGCTTAGGAAAACCCTATAACTTAGTAGTGCCATAAATATTATGTCTTAAGCCCATTTATATATTTATAGTTAATTTGGTCTTATATATAATAAAATAGAAGTATAATAACTCAAGATCATTTATACTTTATCAAAAACCATAGTTTTAATCCTAGTAAGCTTTAGAATTGATTAACATAACACAAATAATATTTTCTTCAAATGTTATTCTTTTTGCCGCTTAAAACAAACACATTATGTTATTTCTTTTAAAAGTATCAACAACTTAAAACATGGAATTTCATAATTGTTACATGGTATTAATCAACCTTAATCTTGTATTACTATTATAATTTACTTTTTTATCTTGCATGTTAGTCTTAAGTTTTGTGTAGATTTATTTGCTTGTGAAGTAAACTTGAAGATAAACCAAATCTTAAAGAAACCACCTAAGTTCAACTCACTTATAATGTTGAGGATTCACTTTGGGATTTTTATAAAATGCATAGCATTACTTATGCAAAATAACAAATTGTTTTTTTAAACATTAGTCCTTACCAGACCAATGATGTTGTTTTCAGATGTTGGAATTTATATCATCTCAAAGACCATGATTGCATAATCTTGTAATCACAAAGGAAAGTTCACACTTGCTCATGTCCTTTGGTTATTTTCTATCAAGTATTTGCAATCTATTATTGTTATCACCTGTATTTCAAAAAGGATGATAGAAAACACTATTCCTGTGAATACTGTGAACTACTGGTTACTAATCTAGGATGATCAGTTAATCTATTGTGACTGGCAATGTGATTCCCATTGCACGAGAATGTATCATATATGATTTAACAAAAAATGTCTCTAGTGTTTGTTGCACCGTATATTTCGTGTTAACCATGGGATCTAGAGTGGGACAGAGGAGTCAGCTGGATCTTGTTCCTTTCATGTGTCAACGGATGACCTTAACGCGACACTGAGATTCCTTGCATGGATCCAGCAACATGGGGTGGGAACCCTTAGAGCCCCACAGTTTTGATGTCTAGATTATCTTATGAGAGGCTTCCGGAGGTACGGTTGGTCATTTTATGGAACCCACCAGGGGCACAACCGACTCGTAGAATCTTTAGGGGCCTATCTGAGTTATATCGGTCTAAAAGGGGGCTTAACAGATATGTGGCAGCCTAGAGGATCATCTTGGCATATGGGGTCACAAAGAAGGGCAGTGATCGGCTTGGATATTAGAATGGGCCTCATACCAAGGAAGTTTGAACGAGGACATACTCCTGACTGTGCAACAAGGTTTAAGATCTCTTATGGGTAAAGTAACGCACCTCTGAAGAGTGTAAAAAAGTGTGACATGTTACTCCTTGTTCTAGTAAGGAGCTACTAACACGGCACGAAAGGAACTCCATGAAGTTCTAGTAAACCTGTGAAGGCTTACAGACATAGTTTTTTAGAATAAAATCAACCTTTGGAGAAATGTTTACAAAAACCTGCATAGCCTACGACCTATGGTCTACGGCTGTAGATAGTGCATCAAACAGTCCATTTTAGTGAACTTGCTGGGTACGCTCGTACTCAACCGTACCTTCTTAACCCTTGCTAGATCTCAGAGCAATCAACAACGAACTCAATAGGAGAACTAGTTTGGAGAGTTGAAGATATCCAATGGGGATCAACGAATTCGACGACTATATCAACGGGAATAGAAGAGAACTTGATGAGTAGAGTATAGATAATCTCTAGATACTAGAACCTACTTCTATAGATCATTGCTTTAACAGCAATCACAAGCCATAGATATATTTTAATAGTAGTACTATTTCTAGAATAGACTTCAAGTTGCTATTTATGGATTCCTGCTGTATAGTATTTTCCTCACTGTTTTGAGGATTATTCTCTAGATCTTTTGTAAAGATTTGAGTTGTAATCTATAGTCATGTCTTGGACCCGCAATGTTTATGGTGTACCACTACGAGGTATGTAATACTAGTGGGACAGTGTTTCATTAGTGTTATGTCAACGACTATAGTGTACTACATAATATAGTGGTATGATGGGTCACCGCATATGGGTAGTAGTTCACGATTTCAGACATGAAATGGGTGAAGTTTTGAGTGAGGGGAGTGACATTGGCATTCACGTCAGGTAGTGTGTTCTCCACACCACTGACACGAGACACCAACTAATCAAACTCACCTATTGGTAGATAGTTGTATCCCGGTGTGGTGGTGACATGTTCTGTCGTTGCTGGTATTGGGGATAGTGATTCTGGTGCTGGTGTTACTGGCCATATCATCCCAGCCCATGGTTTTTTAGCCTTGCTCCTTCTCTTGTTGCTGCTGCTCTTGGTCGACTCCCGCATTTTCCCAAGCGGGGTGTGATGGCTCAAAATATATTCGAGCTTGTTGGGAACCCCAAGAGGAAGGTATGATGAGCACCATAGCAAGTTTTCCCTCAGTTATGGAACCAAGGTTATCGAACTAGTAGGATCAAGGAAACAACTCCAAGGTGTTGTCTCCAACTTGGAATGCTGCACAACACAACCATAGAACGTTGCCCCAACTTATATCGAGGTTGTCAATCTCACTGGTTTTTCTGAAAACAAAGGATTAAACGTATTGTGTGGAAGATAGTAATTGCTTGCAGAAAGTAAACAGTAATAGTAAATAGATGGTAGATTGATGGTAAAAGAATGGACTGGGGTCCATAGTTCACTAGAGGTGATTCTCCTTAAGATAAATGACATGTTGGGTGAACAAATTACAGCGGGGCAATTAACAGACATCGAGAAAGCATAAATGCATATACTAATCATCTTGACTCCTATGAGATTTGATTGGGAATTACAACATTATACATGGACCGTAATCCAACTGCATCTATGACTAATAGTCCACCTTCAGGTTATCATCCGAACCCCCTCCAGTATTAAGTTGCAAGCAACAGATAATTGCATTAAGCAAAGTGTGTAAAGTAAATAATACGATTGTCCCATGGACAAAGGATTGCTGTTTTCTCCCTAGTAGCAACAACATATCTAGTACCTTAGAGATTCCTGTCACTTCCCCAGATTACCAGAGGCATGAACCCACTATCGAGCATAAATACTCCCTCTTGGAGTTGCTAGCATCTACTTGGCCAAGATAGCTACTAACAATGGAAAGCATGCAAGATCATAAATAACATAGACATGATAGAATTAATAATCAATCTGAAATAGCATCTCAATATCCATCGGATCCCCACAAACACAACATGTAAGATTACAAATAGATGATCTTGATCATGAACGGAGCTCACAAGATCTAAACATGGTAGCACAAAGGAGGAGAACCAACCATATAGCTACTACATGGACCCGTAGTACAGGGATGAACTACTCACGCATCACACCGGAGGCAGGCATGGTGATGAAGAGGGCCTCCAGGGTGATCTCTCCCCTCCGGCAGGGTGCCAGGAAGAGCTTTAGATCTCTCCCGATCTAGGGATGGAGATGATGGCGGCTATAGACTCTTTCCTGGAATTTTGATCGGGTTCTTATGGTTTTCGTCCTGGGAGGCTTTTATAGGCGAAGGGGCAAGGTCGGTGGAGCACCAGGGGGCCGACACCCCTATTACTGCCCCCAGGCCGCGCCGCCACCAAGTGTGGCTGCCCTGGTGCGCCACTTTGTCTCCCCTCCGTACTCCGTGTTGCTTCGGGTAAAATATTGACTTTGGCTTTTGTCCGGTCCAATTCCGAGAATATTTCCTTACTAGCTTTTCTGAAACCAAAAAATAGCAGAAAACAGGCAACTGGCACTGTGGAATATTGTTAATAGGTTAGTTCCAGAAAATGTGTAAAAATACTCCAAAGTGTGGACAAAACATAAGAAAGTAGATATAAAACAAGCATGGAACATCAAAAATTGTAGATACGTTTACGACATATCAACATCCCCAAGCTTAAATCCTGCTCGTCCTCTAGTAGGTAAGTTATAAAAAAGAATAATTTTGGAGGTGACATGCACCAACACAATCTTGATTAAGTTAATTGTAAAACATTGATAGCTGGGATCATAGTACTCTAACATAGACATGAAAGATATAGTTCTAATAATAAGACGTAGCAACTATGTTGTAACATGAAAAGGTACAAACAAAAGATTCATAAATAACAATGCTTTGAAATACGTTTGTTTGTTTCACATATAGAAAACATAATGAGAATGGTATTCAGCTTGTCCCTCATAGTGTACCAAACATAAATGCATAGGACACCTTCAAAGTTCATAAGGGTGACTAGATACAAATAGTTTAAGAATAAGCAATATCAAAGTTATGAATTAATCAACAAGTTTTGGAACAATGCACATTAAACTAAGAATGACCACTATGCTCTCTCAATAGGTGCATAAAGATAGAAGATGGAGACTCAACATAAAAGTAAAAGAAAGGCCCTTCATAGAAGGAAGGAGGGATTCAAGTCTCATAAAGAGCTTCCAAAAATTATGGTACTTATTAGCTTTCAGCTCTCATTGCCCCTATCATAAGCATATTTAGGTGATTAAGGTTAAAGTGAGCAAATATGAGGATATGCCTGACAAGTTATATGCTGAAAATCTCATGCCCCTTACTTACGAGTACCGAACCTCATGCTACTCAACTTTAGTCACAGGTAAGTTCTTGTCATTGTAAGTACATGTGTATCATAGAGAACCGCCAACGGGATACCCCTTGCCCGATGATACATAAGCTTTCCCATATCAAAATGACAAGGCAAGCAAACAATGAGCATCTCAGTGATCCTTTTATTTCCTATTTGCATAGGCTTTTTTTCTTTCCTATTTGCATAGGGTTTTTTTAATTTCCTATTTGCATAGGTTTTTTTATTGAGGATGCTTCACAGATTGCTCACTATGGTTATGCTGCACGTTTCCACCATGATTAGGCATGGCTTAGATTAGCCGCCTAGGCGTTTCTCTAACACATATAGGAACTCCATGAGCCTTACAAGCTCCCCTTTCATTTCACATCGTCGGGAAGCAAAAGAACATGATATCAACTAAATAAAGTGCAATGTTGAACGCGTTCCCCATGGTAACATGGTTCTGCTAATTCACATCTTACAAAATGCAAGCATATACGCAACATAGATGGGCACAATGGTTCAAGTTTATTAAGTGCAAGAAAGTAAAGTGTGCCATCAAGTTCGTGAGAGCTTTAATCACTAATTTTCACATAACAAATTTAATTCGGAAGGTAGATAAAAACATGAATATACTTGGAATAGCAATAATGCTAATAGGTACGTATGGTGGACTCTTTGGAATAACTTGGTTTTATTTGGAGTTGGATGCATGAGTGGAACTCATACTTGCTACATGTGGAGGCTAGCAAAAGACTAGGAGCGACCAACTAAGAGAGCAATAATGGCCATAATCATGCAAAGCGACAAAACATTATTAATTAAAGCATAAAGTGATATTACAAGTCGAAAACTAAATGATCATAGAGGCTATGGTGACTTGGTATAGTCTTAATATGGTGTGAGCATGCGCCAAGTCAACCCAAATAAAGAATCAAAGGAGAATACCACAATATTATGCTTTTATATGCTAAAACAACGCATGATTCTTTCAAGGCACATTAAGCAATCTCAGTTGTTTGTAACAAGTCATGCTACAACAATAATCACTAAGCATAAAGTCAAAGCAATATCAAACATGACATGATAAAGTCTAGGCCACAGTCAAAACAAGCTCTTTTTGTAGCACTTATAAGCATGAACTTTCGTACTCTTTTCCAATCCAAATCAACTTATTTGAAACTATGTATGAATGCGGTGGTCCAACCAATTTATTCAAGCAAACTAAGCAAAAGAAAACTAAAAATAAAAACGAAGACGCTCCAAGAACAACACAATTGTGCATGAAATAATAAAAATGAAGTGTTTGGAAGAAAACATGAGATTTTTATTCATGAAGAAGGGGATGCCTTGGGCATCCCCAAGCTTCGACGCTTGTACTTCTTGAATATTTCTTGGGGTGACACAGGTGGCATCCCTAAGCTTGAGCTTTTTTCCATACTTCATCTTATCACATTGTTCTTCCCTACACTTTAAAATTTCCTTCATACAAAACTTCACACGATCTTCATTAGCAACATTAGTGTACTCAAAATAAAAAGTCTTTAGGTTTAGTTTCAACACAAGTAAAACTTCCACTAAAATACAAGATAATGTAGCAATTCCTTTTAAAAGTTCAAGAATTTGGCAAGAACTCAAAGAGAAAGAGATTAAGAGGCAAATGAAAATAATGGCAAAAATCTGTCAAAACAGACCAGCAGGTAAAAAACAATTTTTTCGAAGACCTTCTGTTGCTCAAATCGAAAAGTGTTAAACTAACGGAAGTTATATAACAACCTGGGGCAGAAGCACAAAATATTACAGCTCAATCATACATATAGAGATTTTTCATGAATTTTTAGAGCGAAGCACAAAAATCTGTTTTGGGGTAGCAACTTTCCCAAGCATTACTTCTCTCTCATTAGAGGTTACTCTTGGCACAAAAAACCACACAAAAAGGATAAGTAGAGGTTATTACAGAGGCAATAACTTCCAAGACTCAACAAAATAAAAATTTATTGGCTAAAAATTTGGGTTATGTCCCAATAAGTGCTTTTCTTTAACACCTTTGAGCTAGGCATAAGAAGCAAGAATCAAATATTCTCAAATGAAGAAGCATTAAGAGCAAATTTTGTTTTAATAGGAGAGGCAAAAGGAATCTTCTCTCTCTTCTAAGGGAAGTGTTCTATACCTTTCTTGAGTGGGAATTGATATTTAATGGTGCCTTCTTTCATATCAATAATGGCACCAACTGTTCTAAGAAAAGGTCTTCCCAAAACAATAGGACAAGAAGCATTGCATTCAATATCCAAAACATAGAAATCAACAGGGACATAGGTATTGTTAACCATAATAAGAACATCATTAATACTCCCCATGAGTTTCTTTTTAGCATTATCATCAAGTTGGACATTTAAATAACAATCTTCCAATGCTGGCAAATCAAGCATTTCATAAATCTTTCTAGGCATAATAGAAACACTACTATCAAGATCACATAGAGCTTTGAGATCAAAATCATTTACTATCATATTAATGATGGGTTCCCAACCATCTTCTAATTTCATAGGAATAGAAGCTTTGTGTTTCATCTTTTCTTCTTTAATTTTTATGAGAGCATCAGTAATGTGTTTTGTAAAGGCCATATTCATAGCACTAGCATTAGGACTTTTAGCAAGATTTTGTAGGAACATAATTACTTCAGAGATATTGCAACCATCAAGATCAAAATCATAATCATCCAAGGTAGTAGAGCTATTGTTTCCCATATTTCGAAGAATTTCAGCATTTTTATTGGAAAAGGTTCCATTGGTTTTAGTCATTGTTGCAGAAGGAATGGGGACTTCATGTGGTTTGCTGGCATCAACATTAGTGGTGGTGATAGTACAAATACTACTATTTCTAGCAATTTCATCTTATATTTCCCACTTAGCATGCAATTCAGCTAACAGTCTAACATTTTCATCAATTCTAACTTGTATGGAATTAGTAGCAGCAAAGGGATTTTCAATGGTTTCAGGTTTAGTAGCCATTTTATTAATCAAAGAGGATTGTGCTTCAGACAAAGATGATATATTTCTTTTAGCAATAGAAAGTTTTTCCTCAATAGTTTTATTGAAAGCAGTTTGTTTACTAATAAATCTTTAAGCATGACTTCAAGTTTAGAGGGTGCACTCCTATTGTTATTGTAGGAATTTCCATAAGCATTACCATTATTGGGAGGATATGGCCTATAATTATTATTACCAAAATTATTCCTATAGGCATTGTTGCTAAAATTATTATTTCTAATAAAATTCACATCAACTTGTTCTTCTTGATCAACCAAAGAGGCTAAGGGAGCATGATTTGGATCAATATGAGCTTTCCCATTAACAAGCATAGACATAATAACATCAATTTTATCACTCAAGGAGG
The DNA here is from genome assembly GCA_023614405.1 of Avena insularis. NCBI lineage: Eukaryota > Viridiplantae > Streptophyta > Magnoliopsida > Poales > Poaceae > Avena > Avena insularis. The sequence continues at coordinate 253,269,264 of CM042690.1, read as the reverse complement.
AGGTTTCTTTAACAGAATTTACCTTCTTACCTTGTGGAGCTCTCTCAGTGTGCCATTCAGAATAGTTAACCATCATATTATCAAGGATCTTTGTTGTAGCACCCAAAGTAATGGTCATAAAGGTCCCTCCAGCAGCAGAATCCAGCAGATTTCTTGAAGAATAATTCAGTCCTGCATAAAAGGTTTGGATAATCATCCAAGTAGTCAGTTCATGAGTGGGACAATTCTTTACCAACGATTTCATTCTTTCCCAAGCTTGAGCAACATGTTCATTATCATATTGTTTAAATTTCATTATTTCACTTCTCATAGATATAATCTTAGCAGGAGGATAGTATTTTCCAATGAAAGCATCTTTGCATTTAGTCCAAGAATCAATACTACTTCTAGTTAGGGATAGCAACCATTCTTTAGCTTTTCCTCTCAAAGAGAAAGGAAACAATTTAAGCTTAATAATATCTCCATCTATATCCCTATGTTTTTGCATCTCCCAAAGTTCAACAAAGTTATTAAGGTGAGCAACAGCATCTTCAGTACCAACACCAGAAAATTGTTCTTTCATAACAAGATTGAGCAAAGCGGGTTTAATTTCAAAGAAAGTATCTTCAGGAACAGGTGGATCAATAGGTGTGCACATTAAATCATTGTTGTTGGTGCTAGTGAAGTCACACAACTTAGTGTTTTCAAGAGTATTCATTTTTGTGTGTTTTTAATATAAAGAAGCAAACTAGTACAACTATTTTTTTTGTGTTTTTGATAAAAGAAACAAACAAACAAAGCAAAAATAGACTAAGCAAAACAAAAAACAATGTAAGGAGATTGGTTGTGAGGAACTCCCCTTGTGAAGATGTCCTTGACTCCCCGGCAACAGCGCCAGAAAAAAGGCTTGATGGCTCAAAATATATTCGATCTTGTTGGGAACCCCAACAGGAAGGTATGATGAGCACAACAACAAGTTTTCCCACAGTTATAAACCCAAGGTTATTGAACCAGTAGGAGCAAGGAAACAACCCCAAGGTGTTGTCTCCAACTTGGAATCCTGCACAACACAACCACAAAACTTTGCCCCAACTTATAGTGAGGTTGTCAATCTCACCGGTTTTGCTGAAAACAAAGGATTAAACGTATTGTGTGGAAGATAGTAATTGCTTGCATAAAGTAAATAGTAAACAGTAAATAAATGGTAGATTGATGGTAAAAGAATGGACTGGGGTCCATAGTTCACTAGAGGTGATTCTCCTTAAGATAAATGACATGTTGGGTGAACAAATTACAATGGGGCAATTGACAGACACCGATAAAGCGTACATGCATATACTAATCATCTTGAATCCTATGAGATTTGATTGGGCATTACAACATTATACATAGACCATAATCCAACTGCATCTATGACTAATAATCCACCTTCAGGTTATCATCCGAACCCCCTCCAGTATTAAGTTGCAAGCAATAGATAATTGCATTAAGCAAAGTGCGTAAAGTAAACAATACGATTGTCCCATGGACAAAGGATTGTTGTTTTCTCCCTAGTAGCAACAACACATCTAGTACCTTAGAGATTCCTGTCACTTCCCCAGATTACTAGAGGCATGAACCCACTATCGAGCATAAATACTCCCTCTTAGAGTTTCTAGCATCTACTTGGCCAAGATAGCTACTAACAACGGAAAGCATGCAAGATCACAAATAGCATAGACATGATAGAATCAATAATCAATCTGAAATAGCATCTCAATATCCATCGGATCCCCGCAAAAACAACATGTAAGATTACAAATAGATGATCTTGATCATGAACGGAGCTCACAAGATCTAAACATGGTAGCACAAAGGAGGAGAACCAACCATATAGCTACTATATGGACCCGTAGTCCAGGGATGAACTACTCACGCATCACACCGGAGGCAGGCATGGTGATGAAGAAGGCGCAGGTGATCTCTCCTCGGCAGGTGTGGGAAGAGCTTCAGATCCCTCCCAATCTAGGGATGGCGATGACAGCGGCTATAGACTCTTTCGTGGAATTTTGATCGGGTTCTTAGGGTTTTCGTCCCGGGAGGCTTTTATAGGAAGGGGCAAGGTCGATGGAGCACCAGGGGCCCACACCCCCTGGTGGCGCCCCCCAGGCCGCGCTACCACCAGGTGTGGCCGCCCTGGTGCGCCACTTCATCTCCCCTCCGGACTCCGTGTTGCTTTGGGTAAAATATTGACTTTGGCTTTTGTCCGATCCAATTCCGAAGAATATTTCCTTACTAGCTTTTCTGAAACCAAAAACAGCAGAAAGCAAGCAACTGGCTCTGTGGCATCTTGTTAATAGGTTAGTTCCAGAAAATGTATAAAAATACTCCAAAGTGTGGACAAAACATAAGAAAGTAGATATAAAACAAGCATGGAACATAAAAAATTATAGATACGTTTACGACGTATCAGGGTGTCCTTCCGGAGTGTGACCCTGCCCGAGATGATCATTGCTTGTTGGAACTCCTACTCGTCAAGTACTCAACTCTATTTTCCTGACAAACCAAAAACATGAACAAAAGGAAGCATAATTTGGCGAAATTCACCATTAGGTTCATAATAAAATTGATAAGTATGGGAAGGACGGTGAGCCCATATATTTGGTGCTTGCCATGTGAACAACATCCAAGTATTCTCTACCTGGTACCAGTCTTTATTGGAGCATGGTGAACTCACTTTCATAGGCGATTTGAGCGATCAAACCATCATAACAAATATCCCCTGAATGGGCCGACCTTTGGCGGCAAAAGTGTTGGATTAGCAATACAGCCAAGTTTACCTTATGCACCATATCCGGGTGGAGAGATATGTCAAGCACACATATGTCAAGGCTAGCCTTTGCCCCGGTGTCTCCCTTCCCAAAAATAGAATTTGCCAAGAACATGGTGAAGTAACGGATGGTGGCAGTCTTCTTCCGCATATAATCAACATCCTTGTGAACATAAATTTGCTTCCAAGAAAACATTGCATCTACAAGGACTTCTTTAATAATATCGAGCTCTCCCTCATAGGAGAACCCTAAGCAATCACAAAACTCATAGAAAGTAAGATTCCTGGGGCTTCCCATTAAGTACAAAACTTACAGTGAGATGGCATTGTTGGAGTGCTGGGTCATCGTGGAAAGTCGAAAGGAACTCGTACGTGGAGCGCTTGAAGGTGTCAGTAGTGAGGGTGGCGAAGGCGGTCATACTAGCGTTCTTAGCCATCATGTCAAAGTCCTCCTTCAAACCATGGTGAGAGAGGAACTCGTTGCACGCCCACTTGGTGGGAATCACATCGCGAGAACTCACTCTCGCGTAGTACTTGCTCAAGGAGGACTTCAGAGCATCCCCCTCTCGGCGCCTATTCTTCGAGCCTAGTGCGGTGGATCTCCCAGAGGCTCCGGAGCCTCCTAGCTTCCCTCTGGTGCGGAAAAGCCTTCCAATATTCATTGCACTGAAAAATTTCTAAACAAAAATCTTTAGGCATAAGGTAAAAACTTTGAATCCTAATGTGAGGCATCAACAAAAATCTAAAAATAATTAAGAACTCATCTAGATAGCTGATGACTGCAAGTTGCCTTTGATTTCAAGTAAAGGATGTTTGAAAGGTTTTGTGTTTGTGTGCAAGAAAGTAATAAAACAAGTAATGGAAGCATTGAAAAATGATGTTGGAACTCAATAAGGCTAAGATGTTCTTGGGGATGTAGGATACACCGCTAGCATGTGGTAATTAATTGTAATTAGGATAATATATTTATTGTGTCATGATATGTGTGGGAGAGTTCCATAATATGATGTTCACTACAAGACTCGTGGGAAGTCACTTTCTTGAGTCAGGTAATGAGGTCATCTCTAAATAATCACTGCGATGCCTTAGAGCAATCACTCATACAAACCACCGCAATTAAGGGTTTTCCCATGGATATCGTAATTAGCTTAGTGAATCTCTCTTCATTCCCCCTTTGACCGTGCAGGTTATAAGCCAATGCGTGTAGTCACAAAAGTAACACTGGACATACTCCCATACATGTCATAAGGGTATAAACCTCTCTTTAGACCCGGAGGCAAATGATATGTGGCCAACTACACATACTATCTAAAGAGAGAGATTAAACACAACATCATAGATCAATGGATCATGGACAAAAGTAATAGATCATCTTTATTTCAGTTCATAATAATGCTAGGGTTTCTCCATCTCCCCAAGAACAAAGGGAACTACTCACATATGGAAGCAATCAACAACATCATCATATTCAAATGTATGGAGATAAATATAGTGCAAACCATAATTGAATTTGAAATTACAACAAGATCTAAAGTATGGAAGAGGGGAATAGTAATGTTGATGGAGATGCAGCGGTTGATGATGAAGGGGATGATGTGATGTCCTCCGATGATCCGTTAAGAAGTAAGGAATTTCCCTTCTCCTAGTTCCTTCTCGAGATCCCTCTCTCGTGTGGTATTTTGAGGCTAGAAGTTTCTATGAATGTGGGATATCAGATCCATCTTCGCATGGTGAGAGTATTTGATGAGGTGGACTCACTGGAAGGTGGTACGGGTGGACTGTGCAGGGAAGATCCACCTGTACCACAGGTCGTTAAACCCTCTTTAGGATTCTTCCATGTTTGCTATTCTCCCTGGTGCGGGGAAAAATCAAATATATGACATTTTATCACTTAGAAATATCATATTACTGCGTGATATGAAAGTCCCAATTGATATGTTCACAAGATACTTAGTAATTCGGGATCCTATTGAAATAAGGACAAAAAGGTGTGCGTGAGCGTAGTAAAATACCAAAAATCCTAATCTACTTATGCAAAAACAAGAGGTAAAAGTGCTTCAATTTTGGAGTCATGAACTTCCCCAAGCTATACTCTTGCTCGTCCCCAAGCAATGTGGTGGTTTATGGACAAGGTATCATGTTCATGAGGCATGAGTGGTTACAGTAAATGAGGCAAAAATTGAAACAGAATTACTATATCAGATATAGAACTACATCATGAGTTATATCACACCCTCACACATCACATGACTTAGAGGCTTCTGCACCTTTCACATCAATATGTTATAATAAGGTTTATAGTTAGGCATATTATAGAATCATCAAGTTTAATTAGTTAAGCACTTGATTTGAGTAAATAATAATTCATGATCACTGCTTGAGTAACCCCTTTTAAAATCTTGTATGTTTTCTTGTCTTGGAACTCTTTGATAGCAAAGCCTTTTTAGTTTTGTTCAACAGTAGTATTATATCATGTTAATACTCTTTATGACTCATGTTTTATCAAACTTATGACTATAACATGCTGTCAAGATTTCCTTCTCATAATTTACCAATACTTTGTTGGTGTGGAAGACACTAAAATCATAATAGTGGTACAAGTATCATAGAACTCAACCTAATTCATACATCTATTACAATAATCATGGATCAAAAATTACTTCAAATATCATAAAGTCTCAAAACTCAATGGATATAATTCTTTCCTTGAACCAAAGGAGGTTGATTAAGCAACTAAGGCAAATTCTGGAATCACGAACAAATATGCATGCAAGAAGGTAAACATGCTAAAACTGAAAGATAGACTACAAGGTGTTATAGATCTCCCCAAGCTTGGAATCAAGCCAGTGGGATCAAATAATCCCTCCCGATTATTTGATACCGTGAAGTTGTTTAGGGTGAAGGCAGGGTGTTGGAGACAGCTGCACAAAGCTTCTTGGTCGTCTCCTCTAGAGCAGATATGCAGCAAAGGCACTTCTTCAAATCAGAATACATGGAGTACATTACATCAGCAACCTTACCCAGCACTTCATTGATTTCCTTCTTGCCCTCAAGATCCAGCATGCCTTTGCGCACGACTTCACGATTTAGGAGTTTTTCCTTCTGGTTCTTCTCTATCTTGCGAAGACGTTGCACGGTTTCTGGGACTTGCGTGGAAACAGGCACATCCAAGAGGTTGAACTCCCAATCATCCCGTGACTTCACACTCATGTGTGTGTTCATGGTGATTTTCTTTGTTGTAGAAGTGTGTGTTGTAGTTTCCTGATAAGTTCCCGCATCAACTCGGTTAGCCTTCTTATGCTTGGGTGAAGAGTAGTTGGTGACAATGAAGTTGAGCGACTCTGTGCATCCCTTCCCATGGGGATTCCTTACTTCCTCTTAATCTCCAGGCTTCACCATAGCAAGGTAATCTAGTTGCCTCCATCCTCTCGTCGTCTGCTCCATGAAGGTCTTGAACTCCCCATCATCATCATCGCTAGAGTCGTAGGCGTACCTCTTGTTCTTCGGGCTTAGTCCTTGCACTTCACAGTCATTGGCCTTGATGGAGGAGGTTTAAAAACTATCCCATAAAGGAGCCATGAGGCCGAAAGGTTTTCCATTGCCTAGAACTGGGTAGCGCATCAAGGAGATGGATCTGTTGATATAAGAGGAAAGAAGACCTTTGGGAAGGCTTATGAAGGGTTAGAAACAGGAAAAACTCATACTAGAGGTAAATGGTCAGCCAAGAAAAGAATCCCAGTAATTTAGGAAAGAATCAAGATAAAAAGGGAGATTTGGACGACGTAACGACCAGTGGTACGGACGGTGCCTGTATGGTGCACCGATACTCGATGGACTTAAAAAAACTACCCCGACTGAGGTCAATACAAAACTACTGACTAGTTCATATGGGCGGGTGCTGCCCGTACGACCCACCCGTACTAGCAGTTACTGTCCCTTCCAACGTCAGTAAAAAGGGTTTTTCTAATAAAAAAAAAACTAACGAAAACCAAATGAGATACACTGTGTTTAACGACCTGCCATATGGTGGGAAGCAGCCGTACGGCCTGGTCGTACTACCTGTGGAAGAAAACAATTACGAGCGAGCGAGTGTACTGAGCATTTAACAATTAGTGGTACAAGCGGGTGTGGCCGTACAGCCTGCTTGTACCAAGATCGTAAAACTAGCAGTAACTTTGGAAAAACATAAGAAGTTCAAAATGCAAACGAAAATGACAAAACAACAATTAGAACACAGGAAAACAAGGTTAGGATCACCTTACTCATCTGTTAGTAACAAGTTCACTTTGACACCTTCTCTCCCTTAAACTCCTGGATTAACTTCTTCTTCTTCTTCCCTTTGAACAAGGTTGATCGTAAGAAATTGCTAAAACCATTATAGAGTGAAACATAAATTTTTATTTTGAGATGGGTAGTTCCTGATGGTATACAAATAGATGACACCCTTTCTGGTGATCTGGTCTCTTTAATTTACCTCGGTGTATCAACCTGTTCTTCTCTTCTTTGAAGGAACTGCAAGTCAAATTCTTGCAAAAGCAAAGTCCAATAGAATATTATTGGCTTAACGTCAGTTCTTTCAAGGATTTCTTTTAAGCCAATACGATTAGTATGCACTCTTACTTTCGAATCAAATATATAAGATCGAAACTTATCACACGAGAAAACAACACCGAAAAGTTCATTTTCTGCCATGGGCTAATTCTTTTGGGCACCATTCAAGGTACGACTAGCATGATGAATAATATTGAGTTCATCACCATCATACTGGCAAAGAACTGCTCCCACATTATCATGACTGGCTTCACAAAACAAGTCAAAAGGATTTTTCCAATTACGTGGTTTAATTATAGGGGCATTAAGAAGAGCTTGCTTTAATATGGTTAAAGCATTGAGGCAGTTTTCATCAAAGTTAAAAATGACTGCCTTCTATAGAAGGTTAGTTAATGATCTAGCAATTTTATAGAAGTTTTTAACAAACCTTCTATAAAATCGAGCATGACCTAAGAAACTCCTTATACCTTTTACATCATGAGGAGAGGGAAGTCTTTCTATTACCTCTAGTGTTGCTTTGTCGACTTCTAATCCTTTGCCCGAAATCTTATGACCAAGTACTATACCTTCTTGAACCATGAAGTGACATTTCTCCTAATCCAAGACTAGGTTAGTGTCTTCACATCTATACAAAACTTTATGAAGATCAGGCCCGTACCAGACGCATGTGCATAAGGTTTGGCTGCACAGGGCCTCTAGATTATGAGGGCCCCAAATTTTTCCTTTAACTAATACTCCTACTTAATAATCATAATCACCGGTTTAATTGAGCTTAATTCCTTCCCCTCAAAAAAAATTGAGCCTAAATTCTATGGAATACTGCTACATGATGCCTTGAAGTCAACAACCAAATTAACTCGTTATGCCCCAAATCATGCACGACTTTGTCTGCCCTTTTCTTTTTCTTGCTGTGCTAGCATAGTTTTGTTCGTCTTCCTACCATGGCTCCTACTTGGAATAATGCCATCACGATTTTTCCAGAATAGAGTTGCACCCTCATCAATCTATCATATATCTATTTGGTGTTTTCTTTTAAATATCTCATCTCTCTCCTCTTGGCCTTTGTAATGCTCCTGCCACCTTCCAAAGGTGTATGACTGCCATATTTGCTGATTATGTTGAAAAACATAATTAGCAAATATGGCAGTCATACACCTTTGGAAGGTGGCAGGAGCATTACAAAGGCCAAAAGGCATACGACGATAAGCATATAAACCAAAAGGGCAAGTGAAAGTTGTCTTTAATTGGTCATCAGCATGGACATCTATTTGAGAAAAACCGGAATAACCATCTAAGTAACAAAAATGAGAGTGCATAGCAAGTCTCTCTAAAGTTTGATCTATAAATGGTAAAGGGTAGTGCTCCTTTCTAGTTTTCTTATTAAGATTCCTATAATCCATGCACATCCTATGAACAATGATGGTACGCGTTGGCACCATCTCATTGTGTTCATTTGGGATGACAATGAACCCACCTTTCTTTGGAACATAATGAACAAAACTTACCCAATAGCTCTCCTCCATGTGAAATATTATGCCTGCATCTAGTAAGCGTATTACCTATTTTCTTATCTCTTCTTTCATATGAGGTTTTAGTCGCCTTTGGAAGTCTGTAACTGGCTGAGTTCCTTCTTCCATAAATATTCTATGGGTGGCTATCGAGAAACTAATCCATTTCAAGTCATCCATCGAATATCCAAGGGCCTTTCGATGCATCCTTAGGACTATCATTAAATTCTCCTCCTTTTTCTGCAAGATTAGAGATTACAATAACAAGATATTTATTAGTTTCGTTAAGAAACTTGTATTTTAATTCCTTGGGCAGGGCTTTGAGAGTAGGTGGTGGAAGTGCCTCATCCCATTTTCTTATAGGTATCTCATATATTTGATTCATTTTGGGATGAACCGCAGGGGTCAAATCAAGATAATTATCATTTTCCATTTTATCTAAATCCTCAGGTAGATTGTCACAATCCACTAGTCTTCTTGCTAAATTACCATCGGGAGTCTCAATGAATATAGAAGCAAGACTAGTAATGTTACTTTCTTCCTCTTTCCCATACTCATATTCATCAAACTCTTCAATATTTGTCCTATGATCAAACTTGGAGAAATGGAAATTCATTTTATCCTCGCCAAACTTGAGAGATACAGTTACTTCCTTGCAATCAATGTTTGCCCCTGCGGTGTTCAGAAAAGTTCTTCCAAAAATGTCGTGGGAATGACCACGGCAGTCGCTACCAGGGGTAGCGATTGATACGATTTGGGCCAAGAGCTAGTCGCCATCCGTGGTGCGAGATTGGAACCAGAGACAAGGGATTTACCTAGATTCGGCCATCCATAGGGTAAAGACCTACTTCCCGCTAGATTGTATTATCCGCGAGTGAATTACAAGGTGGGCGAGCTCGGCGGCTAGGCAGCGAGTCGCTTGGATGGGGTAGCTAATGGCACATAAGTATGCAGAGTACCCTAGGGAGGCTTATATAGGGGTACCTCGCTAGGGTTTACAGGATTACAACTGAATCAGTTAAGGTTTTGGAGGTTTGACCTAATCCGACTAGGCCTATCTAAGTTCGTGGGACTCCAGCTTCTAGTCGCCAGGCTTCTCCCTCAGTCACTTTCCAGTCTCCGTTCCTGCAGGCCCACTCGCTATGGGCTTGACTCAGTCGAATTCGGCCTTTTGGGCATACCCCGATTGGCACATCCCCATCAGTAGTCCTCGAGGGTAACGGGGGTTCGGTGCAGGCATCAACTTGGCGGTCAGAGTAGACGAGTCCAGGTGGACGCCCAGTCGAATTGGCGGTGGACTCCTCTAATGAAGGGAGAAGTCTCTCTTGCATGTCTTTAGTCGCAGCATTGGCAAGTGGAAATGTGCTCAATTCGCCATGCCCAATCGATTGGAAGGGGCATGCGAGTCGAGTGGCTGAAGTTGGACCGTCAATTTGGTCAAACTAGCCGTTGGGTAATGATGGCTCTGTGTATGGCGCCCAGAAAAATGCTGGAGCGGCGTTGATGTAAAACTCGCTGGGAACCCCAAGAGGAAGGTATGATGAGCACAGCAACAAGTTTCCCTCAGTTATGAAACCAAGGTTTAATCGATCCAGTAGGAGCAAGGAAACACCCCAAAGGTGTTACTAGCTGAGCTTTGGCAGGGCGCACTACCGGTGCTAGGCAACGTGGAGACCTGCAGAACACAACCACAGAACTTTGTCCCCAACTTGCGATGAGGTTGTCAATCTCACCGTGTTTTGCTGAAAACAAAGGATTAAACGTATCGAATGGAAAGAAGTAAAAGTTTGCAGAAAGTAAACACAAAGAAGTAAACAGTTTGTAGATTGAATGTAAAAGACAAGGACCGGGATCCATAGTTCACTAGAGGTGGCTCTCCTTAGATAGATAACATGCTGGGTTAACAAATTACAGCGGGGCAATTGACAAACATCGAGAAAGCAATACATGCATATACTAATCATCTTGACTCCTTTGGAACTTTATTGGGCATTACAACATTATACATAGACCGCCATCCAACTGCATCTATGACTAATAATCCACCTTCAGGTTATCATCCGAACCCCCTCCAGTATTAAGTTGCAAGCAACAGATTTTTGCTTTACGAATTGCATGTAAAGTAAACAATACGATTGTTCTATGAACAAAGGATTGTTGTTTTCTCCCTAATAGCAACGGCACATCTAGTACCTTAGAGATTTCTGTCACTTCCCCAGATTACCAGAGGCATGAACCCACTATCGAGCATAAATACTAACTCTTGGAGTTGCTAGCATCTACTTGGCCAAGATAGCTACTAACAACAGAAAGCATGCAAGATCACAAATAACAAAGACATGATAGAATCAATAATCAATCTGAAATAGCATCTCAATATCCATCGGATCCTCGCAAACACAACATGCAGAATTACAAATAGATGATCTTGATCATGAACGGAGCTCACAAGATCTAGACATGAAAGCACAAAGGAGGAGAACTAGCCATCTAGCTACTACATGGATCTGTAGTCCAAGGATGAACTACTCACGCATCACACCAGAGGCTTGCATGGTGATGAAGAAGGCCTCCAGGTAATTCCCTCTTGACGAGTGTGGGAAGAGCTTGGATCCCTCCTGTCTAGGGATGGAGATGACGGCGGCTACAGACTCTTTCGTGGATTTTTGATCGGGTACTTAGGGTTTATGTCCCGAGGGCATCTTATAGGCAAAAGGGGAGGCCGAGGGTGCCGGAGGCGGCCAGACCATCCCCTGGCACGGGCCGGGATGGGCCGCGCGGCTAGGTGGTGTGGTGGCCCCCTAGCCCCTCTCCGTCTCGTACTCTGGCATCTGATGACTTCCGGATAAATATGCACTTTGGCTTTTGTCCTGTCCAATTCCGAGAATATTCATTTTCTGACTTTCCTGGGACCAAAAAAAGCAGAAAACAGGCATCTGGCACTATGGCTCTTGTTAATAGGTTAGTCCAAGAAATCATGTGAAAAGTACTCCAAAGTGTGGAAAAAACACAAGAAAGTGGATAAAACCAAGCATGGAACATCAAAAATTATAGATACATTTGCAATGTATCACGGTACCTCGAAGAAGCGCCCACAGTCATCGAATGGATGGTGTGGTCCGTGTTCCGCCGTGGAGCCACTACTGCGTTGAGACTCGGACTCGTGCATTTCCTGGAATACTTTGATCTCGACGACGTCACCAGCGGGTACCCTTTGGCGACTGACAAGGTGGAGATTGCTAAAGTCCTCAGGTTGAACGCCAAGGCTACTCCATATGTAGAGCGTGTGTTGGTGATGAGCGATCTGCTATCTTATCAGGAGATGTGATGTAACACCCTCAAATCGGCCCTATGCAGGTTTTAGCCCTTTCCGCCAAACCCGCATAGAAACGATTCAAGGACGTCCACCAGGCACTTTCGTGCGGGTGGAAAACGAAGTAATACCATTACACAATAGTCCTCGATGGGACCCACAGAACAAATATATACAACAGCGACTCATCGACTCAAGAATACAGATATACAATACAAAGATTCAAATCACCTTGAAAACGATAGAGCGTCCAACTACAGACAAGATGCAAATGGGGCTAAGAGCCCTGAAGAATAACCAATGGCGTCCATAACCCTGCCCAGGCCAAACCGGAAGGGTAACCCTGCTAACGACGTCGATCTCAAACCTGCTAAAACAAAAGGGGTGCCGACAAAGGGCAAAGGAAAAAGAGAGGCGTACCATCGAGGCCAAGACACGGCGAGGTTAGAATTCAAGCGCCTCGCCTACATAGGTATGGTGGGCTGAAGCGGCAGCGCAGCGGCACTAAACAACCTATAGAGACTCGATACAACTGGCGGTTATTAGAGAGGGATAAGAAAGACCTATTCGGATCCAACCTGAAGCTAACACCAAACAAACCCATCCTGGTATTTCCCCCTCGAGACCAAACGAGGAAGTCGGACCAAGGAACTCACATAGTTGGCAATTTTACTCATTCGGTTATAGTTGCAGCAATTACTAATCAGATATAGATAGCGTGAGTCATCCTGATAGCATAAGTAGTGGGCAGATTTAATCACCATTCCGTTGTAGTTGGAACATTTACTAGTCAGATATAATTGTCTTGAGGAATCCCAAAACCCAGCAATTGTTGACACTTTTATCACATTCCATTGGAGTTGCAATACTTACTAGGCAGGTACAGCATGTCACAAAACAACCCAGGTCCACCAGTTGTTGGCATTTTTAATATCCATTCCGTTATAGTTGCATCTGATTACTAGTCACATATTAACTCAAATTTATAGCACTACTTTAGTTATGCTTGCCTATGATCAAGATACTATGCTCCAAGTCGTCCATAACCGCGGACACGGCTTTCAGAAAGTTTTACCCTGCAGGGGTGCACAAATAGCAACACACACTCGATCAACCTCGGAAAAACCAACTCAAGACCCAACGAGGCTTTCACGACAAAGCAAACACAGGATTCAGAAATATTTCAGGGGGCCACCCCATTAATCTACCCGCAATGAAGTTGGCCGGCTCCGAGACGGACCCAAGGTTTGCTCCAATGGATGTACACGACTGGGAACCCGAAAGTGTGACTGGGCTTGTCGATACCGCGAAAACACTCCGCAATCCTAAACAGTACAGGTGCTCCACACACAATCTTAAATAAAGCAGTAAAGCATGGCATAGGTACAGGATAGTAATAAAGCCCCAAACTACTTTGTGCCCCCAAGAAATAGAAATGAATCTAGCTCTGGCTCAGGGGGGTCCATAAGGCCTCCTGGATGTGGATAGTGCGAAAATCAAGGAACGGGTATCAAGTACTCGGGGTCCTACGGGACACAAGTGAGCGTGGAAGAACCAAATAACATCTATTGCCCACCGATGCCTCTGCATTAGTTATATCTAGCAATTTAATAGTTGTATTTAAAGTCATGATCATCTCCACCATTAAGCAGCTCCACCGATAACCATCTGCCAGCATTCCAACAACTATGGCACTTGTCAACACAAGAACGCACCTGAGCAAGCAACTACGACTCGCAAGGCCAGCTATCTACCAAACACGGGTAATAGGAGGTGTCCAAGGCAATATAGGGGCTGCACGGGATATAACTGGTGCACGGAAACTAAAGCATCACGACACGGATAGCAATAGATCAACAGAAGGAAGTAAAGACTATAAATGCAAAATAGGTAGAAGGGGAGATGCTCGCCTGGGAAACACTGCCGAAGGTTCATATCCGGAGAACTTGTCGATACTCGCATCAACTCATCAGCCTAATCCACGAAGAAGCAAACACTAGAAGAAACACCGGATGCAATATTTAATACCACGGCAGAAGATCCGGCATGATCATGATATGATGCGAGATGAACAATTATTATGCAACAGGTTTTATATATAGCATTTATAAAATAGGGGCTCGAAAAAGGTGCACACATCTAGGTTCGGAAGATCTTGGTTCCGGGGGTTCGGGAGGGTTTGGTCTCAGGATTCGACAGGGATCGATCTCGCATCCGGGAAGAAGGACTTGGTTCGGCGTCGAGGCGCATCGGATTCACCCTGGTCGATGTTGATCTTGTCGTCACGAAGATCTTGTCGGGTCCTCGGATCGGGTCGGTCTTGGCGTTCGAGATGAAGAACTTGGCGTTCCGCGGCGAAGTGCTTGTCGTCGGGTCCGGTGGCGATCTTGGCGGTCATCGGGTCCGGTAGAAATTCTCGGCAAACTAGTCGGTTCCATGTCGGCGTACTTGGCGTTCTTGTAGAAGTTCTCAGTGTCGGCGTCGGTCTTGGGTTTTGGCACCGGTAGATCTTGGTGCCCAGGGATTCTCCGGGTTCGGGGGCCTCGACGCTCCATGTCAAAGGCCTTGGTTTCCATGACGGAGATCTTGGAGTTCCGGGACGAAGTTCTCGAAATTCGACGCCGGTGGTCGGTGATGGACTTGGATCCTTCCGGGGCAGAAGTAGCCGAAGCACTGATACCCAAGCCACCATCTAACCCACGAACACGTTTTCCTGGTCTCGGTAACATCAACACGAAGGCATCTATACATCTGTTCCGCAAAAGGTTCCAACACATATATACAAGACACTGCTGGGCCATATCGATACACGGTCGTACTTAGCATCTGGAGGCAGGGACGAGGACGCGCGGTTCCTGGGAAGGTCGGCCTTGAGGCGGACCGTGGCGAAGCGGTGGCTGAGAAGGAGCTCGGGGCGACAATGCGAGCTCTCGGAGCAGAGGAGGGCCAGGCCTCGCGGCTGCGGAGGATGGCCAGGAGGGGCGAGGGCGGCGCCTCGGCTGGCTTGCATACGGGAAAGGGAGGGGCCGTGCGGGCCGGAGATGTAGAGAGGCGAAGGGCGAGGGCGGCAGGGGGTCGCAGCACATGCGAGGATGGAGGCCGGGCAGAGGGATGCGGGCGCGCGACGACTTCCGGGAAGGCTCGGGGAGGCGCCCCTGGCGGCAGTCGACGGCGAGCGACATGGGGAAGAGCAAGGGGCGGGGACCGAGGTGGGGGAGGACGCCACGGTGGCTGCGGAAGCTCGGTGGCGAGCTCGGCGGCACGCAGCCGTGGTCGAGGAAGGCCGGAGGCACGGTGGCGGAGAGCTTGCGGGAGATGCGGGCCGGGGCGACGCTGCAGGTAAGGGGAGGGGACAGCGGCCGTCGGCGGCATCCATGGTGGAGAGGGGGCCCGCGGTAGAAGGAGGACGCCTGGTGGGTTGGGGGCGGGGTTGGCCACGGCAGGCGGCGGCGGAGCGCCAGGCCAAGTGGGGGAAAGAGGAAAGGATGGAGGCGGGGACGAGCGACGCGAGGCGGGGAACACGGCGGCCGGAGCTCGAGCAGGAGGAGAGAGGGCGGCGAGGGGCACGGTGGAGGGCGGCGGCGCTGTACGCGGGGGCGGTTGGTGAGGCGAGAGGGAGAGGTGCGAGAGGAGGGGCTGGGTGGAGCGTGATAGGGTGGGGGTGGGGGGGGGCGCTGGGAATCGGGCAGCTGGGTGGACTGGGCATCATGGGAGGCGCGTGTGTGGCGGCTTGTCGGGTGTCAAGGGAAACTCAGGAGGGGAAGGAGTTGGGGTGAGGTGGCGACTGGGTGTGTGCATGTGTGGCGTGTGGGGACTGGGCCAGGGGTGTGGGTTGGTGAGGTGGCGAGACGGGGTTGGCCGGGGTGAGGTGGAGGGGCTGGGTAGGATAGGGTTGGGTAGAAAAGGGTTTGGGTAGTCCTGGTTTTGTACTGGGGGTGGCCGACTGGGTCGGATCGGCTCGGTACGGCTGCCCCCTAAAAATAAAATAAATATTTTATTATTTAAAACGGGGCTTTTGCAAACTGTATTTAGACAAACCAAAATATTCCGGAGACCCGGGTTTCAATTTGAATAAAGACGGGAATATTTAGAAAACAAAACTAGGCGTTTCGAAAATAGTTTTTAAAACAAACCATGCAAGATGATGACGATGCTCAAATGCAATGTGGCATGATGACATGAGCATGCGTTCATGACGATGCAAAGCACAAAAACAACGCGATTTTCTAGTAGTGGTTTTTGCGGGATGCCATAATTCGACACCACTAACAATGGATCTCGCCCTCGAGATCCGCCTCATGGTACCGGAAAGAAGGTCGGCTATCTGCATCTTCTCGCTTCGTGTAGATCCTCGCGACACCACTAACAAAGGTCGTTGTCCAGGATCGTCGAGGGAACACTCTAGGAACAAAGGCGAAGGTAGAGGTATCCACAAATAAAGCCACCTCTAGCTTCCGTGGACGGAGTAAAATTGCTGGATCCACCGATTCAATGTACAAAGCGAATGATAAGAGTAGTGGTATGGTAACTACTCCATCCCGCACTCAAAGCATTACTTTGCACATGAATAGTAGAATTATGCAACCAACTCTCGGAATTCAGACTGAAGATCTTGACAAGCGATGTCCGGAGAATAAAGGAATGATGCAGGCTCTACATCGGATCTGGCATAGAGGATGTCATCGCGTCGGAAAACACCGGAAGGCACAAACAAGGAACAGAGAATGGTACCACAGATAAAGGATCACTCAGATAAGACGAAGCCCGGAGGTAGAAACACCGTTGCCAAAGGAGGAAGCGAAACCCTGAAGGTACGACGGAACCCAACCACGAGAAATCCTGGACTAGAAGAAGGTAAGAGAGCAGATTTAAAACAAGCAGAGGTAAGAGGAGAATAGCAGAGGGGTAAGGAGTAAAAGCAGACCTAATCAGATCTATTCAACCGATTTTTTGCAAAATAGTTTTAACACTCTACTTCGGCCGTTAGCTAGGTTATCCTACAGGCTGGACTTGTGGGGTATCGCAACTGCTGAGCTCTGATACCACTCTGTAACACCCTCAAATCGGCCCTATGCAGGTTTTAGCCCTTTCCGCCAAACCCGCATAGAAACGATTGAAGGACGCCCACCAGGCACTTTCATGCGGGTGGAAAACGAAGTAATACCATTACACAACAGTCCTCGATGGGACCCACAGAACAAATATATACAATAACGACTCATCGAGTCAAGAATACAGATATACAATACAAAGATTCAAATCACCTTGAAAACGATAGAGCGTCCGACTACGGACAAGATGCAAATGGGGCTAAGAGCCCTGAAGAATAAACAATGGCGTCCATAACCCTGCCCAGGCCAAGCCGGAAGGGTAACCCTGCTAACGACGTCGATCTCAAACCTGCTAAAACAAAAGCGGTGCCGACAAAGGGAAAAGGAAAAAAGAGGACGTCAGTACTGAGGCCAGTACACGACGAGGCTAGAATTCAGCGGCTCTCACCTACATAGGTATGGTGGGCTAAAGCGGCAGCGCAACGACAATAAACAACCTATAGAGACTCGATACAACTGGCGCTTATCAGAGAGGGATAAGAAAGACGTATTCGGATCACACCTAAAGCTAACACCAAACAAACCCATCCTGGTATTTCCCCCTCGAGACCAAACAAGGAAGTCGGACCAAGGAACTCACACAGTTGGCAATTTTACTCATTCCGTTATAGTTGCAGCAATTACTAATCAGATATAGATAGCGTGAGTCATCCTGATAGCATAAGTAGTGGGCAGATTTAATCACCATTCCGTTGTAGTTGGAACATTTACTAGTCAGATATAATTGTCCTGAGGAATCCCAAAACCCAGCAATTGTTGGCACTTTTATCACATTCCATTGGAGTTGCAATACTTACTAGGCAGGTACAACATGTCACAAAACAACCCAGGTCCACCAGTTGTTGGCATTTTTAATATCCATTCCGTTATAGTTGCATCTGATTACTAGTCACATATTGAGTCAAATTTATAGCACTACATTAGTTATGCTTGTCTATGATCGAGATACTATGCTCCAAGTCGTCCATAACCACGGACACGGCTTTCAAAAAGTTTTACCCTGCAGGGGTGCACAAATAGCAACACACACTCGATCAACCTCGGAAAAACCAACTCAAGACCCAACGAGGCTTTCACGACAAAGCAATCACAGGATTCAGAAATATTTCAGGGGGCCACCCCATTAAGCTACCCGCAACGAAGTTGGCCAGCTCCGAGACGGACCCAAGGTTTGCGCCAATGGCTGTAAACGACTGGGAACCCGAAAGTGTGACTGGGCTTGTCGATACCGCGAAAACACTCCGCAATCCTAAACAGTACAGGTGCTCCACGCATAATCTTAAATAAAGCAGTAAAGCATGGCATAGGTACAAGATAGTAATAAAGCCCCAAACTACTTTGTGGCCCCAAGAAATAGAAATGAATCAAGCTCTGGCTCAGGGGGGGTCCATAAGGCCTCTCGGATGTGGATAGTGCGAAAATCAAGGAAAAGGTATCAAGTACTCGGGGTCCTACAGGACACAAGTGAGCGTGGAAGAACCAAATAACATCTATTGCCCACCGATGCCTCTGCATTAGTTATATCTAGCAATTTAATAGTTGTATTTAAAGTCATGATCATCTCCACCATTAAGCAGCTCCATCGATAACCATCTGCCAGCATTCCAACAACTGTGGCACTTGTCAACACAAGAACGCACCTGAGCAAGCAACTACGACTCGCAAGGCCACCTATCTACCAAACACGGGTAATAGGAGGTGTCCAAGGCAATATAGGGGCTGCACGGGATATAACTGGTGCACGAAAACTAAAGCATCGCGACACGGATAGCAATTGATCAACAGAAGCAAGTAAAGACTATAAATGCAAAATAGGTAGAAGAGGGAAAGATGCTCGCCTGGGAAACACTGCCGAAGGTTCATATCCGGAGAACTTGTCGATACTCACATCAACTCGTCGGTCTAATCCGCGAAGAAGCAAACACTAGGAGAAACACCGGATGCAATATTTAATACCACGGCAGAAGATCCGGCATGATCATGATATGATGCGAGATGAACAATTATTATGCAACAGGTTTTATATATATCATTTATAAAATAGGGGCTCAGAAAAGGTGCACACATCTGGGTTCGAAAGATCTTGGTTCCGGGGGTTCGGGAGGGTTCGGTCTCAGGGTTTAACGGGGATCGATCTCGCATCCGGGAAGAAGGACTTGGTCAGCGTCGAGGCTCATCGGATTCGCCCTGGTCGATGTTGATCTTGTCGTCATGAAGATCTTGTCGGGTCCTCGGATCGGGTCGGTCTTGGCATTCGGGATGAAGAACTTGGCGTTCGAAGTGCAATAAATGTCGGTGGCGATCTTGGCGGTCATCGGGTCCGGGAGCGGTTCTCGGCGAACTGGTCGGTTCCATGTCGCCGTACTTGGCGTTCTTGTAGAAGTTCTCGGTGTCGGCGTCGGTCTTGGGTTTTGGCGCCGGTCGATCTTGGTGCCCAGGGATTCTCTGGGTTCAGGGGCCTCGACGCTCCGTGTCAAAGGCCTCGGTTTCCATGACGGAGATCTTGGAGTTCCGGGACGAAGTTCTCGAAATTCGACGCCGATGGTCGGTGATGGACTTGGATCCTTCTGGGGCAGAAGTAGCCAAAGTAGTGATACCCGAGCCACCATCTAACCCACGAACACGTTTTCCTGGTCTCGGTAACATCAACACGAAGGCATCTATACATCTGTTCTGCAAAAGGTTCCAACACATATATACAAGACACTGCTGGGCCATATCGATACACGGTCGTATTTAGCATCTGGAGGCAGGGACGAGGACGCGCGGTTCCTGGCGAGGTCGGGCTTGAGGCGGACCGTGGCGAAGCGGTGGCTGAGAAGGAGATCGGGGCAACGATGCGAGCTCTCAGAGCAGAGGAGGGTCAGGCCTCGCGGCTGCGGAGGATGGCCAGGAGGGGCGAGGGCGGCGCCTCGGCTGGCTCGCATACGGGGAAGGGAGGGGCCGCGCGGGCCGAAGATGCAGAGAGGCGAAGGGCGAGGGCGGCAGGGGGTCGCAGCATAGGCGAGGATGGAGGCCGGGTAGAGGGATCTGGCGTCTGGCGACCGGGAAGGCTCGGGAGGCGCTTAGCGGTGAGCAGCAGCGACATGGGGAAGAGCAAGGGGCAGCGACCGAGGTGGGGGAGGACGCCGCGGTGGCTGCGGAAGCTCGGTGGCGAGCTCGGCGACGTGCAGCCGTGGTCGAGGAAGGCCGGAGGCGCGGTGGTGGAGAGCTTGCGGGAGATGCGGGCCGGGGCGACGCTGCAGGTAAGGGGAGGGGACGGCGGCCGACGGTGGCAACCATGGTGGAGAGGAGGCCATGGCGGGAGGGGCGCTGGTGGGGTTGTGGCGGGTTGGCCACGGCTCGTGGCGGCCTGGCTGGAGGGAGGAAGCCTTGGTCGGGAGGAGCCAGGGAAGACGTCGGTGCTCACGAGGAGGAAGAAGGAGGCGGGAGGCCAAAGGCGCAAGGGAAAGAGGAGAGGATGGAGGCGGGAACGGGCGACGCTGGCGGGAACGCTGGGCCGGGAAACTCAGGAGGGGAGGGAGTTGGGGTGAGGTGGCGGCTGGGTGTGTGCGTGTGTGGCGTGTGGGGATTGGGCCAGGGGTGTGGGTTGGTGAGGTGGCGAGACGGGGTTGGCCGGGGTGAGGTGGAGGGGGCTGGGTAGGATAGGGTTGGGTAGAAAAGGGTTTGGGTAGTCCTGGTTTTGTACTAGGGGTGGCCGACTGGGTCGGATCGGCCCGGTACGACTACCCCCTAAAAATAAAATAAATATTTTATTATTTAAAACGGGCTTTTGCAAACCGTATTTAGACAAACCAAAATATTCCGGAGACCCAGGTTTTAATTTGAATAAAGACGGGAATATTTAGAAAACAAAACTAGGCGTTTCGAAAATAGTTTTTAAAACAAACCATGCAAGATGATGACGATGCTCAAATGCAATGTGGCATGATGACATGAGCATGCGGTCATGACGATGCAAAGCACAAAAACAACGCGATTTTCTAGTAGTGGTTTTTGCGGGATTCCACATGCGAGTGGCGCCAAACGACACTGAGCCGGCGCATCACGACCTGAAGTCGGAGCAGCCCTTTCGGTCATCACTCACGAAGCAGTTGACGACTTACCCGGCGAACCCCTGGAAGCCTTTTGTCCGGGCCAAGGGTGCTGACGGTGCCTCTTCGTCGAAGCCTACAGAATGAAGAATTGTTGTGCGACATAAGTTAGTGTGGCGATTGGCCTTTTGTAATTTACTTTTGGTGGTGAACAATACATTTTTTTCACTTTGTGAATATGTCAATCGACTCGTATGAGATTTTGTGATTTTATTTGTTTGGATTTTGACTTATGCCAGCCCCCGAGCACGTTCGTTGTTGGGTATTGAACTCACCTATATGTTTATTGATTTGTTTTATGTTGTTTGGTTAACCTAGGTTGACTCGCCATGGCTCGTGGAGCCAGTCGCTTGGTGACTCCAAGGGTTGCTCTGTACTTGATGTTTTCCCTAAACGCGGATAGGGTCGATTAGGCGAGTCCCCGAGCGTGATACTTAACCGTTCGAGTCGTATGTCCAAGGAAGGTAAGAACGTGGTATGTTGTTGTAACGTGTCTCTCCTCCTGACTTGGAAAGCCAGTCGTGTGTCGAGTCCAAGGCAAGCTCTCATACTTGGTGTGTTCCCAAGTTACATTAGGGTCATTTTGGACGAGTCCCTGAGCGTGGTACTTAACCGTTCGAGACACCTTGCACGAGGATAAGGAGGACTGGGCACTGTGGGAAGCGTGATCGGTGGTCTTGGCTCGGAAAGCCAGTCAGGCGAGGCGACTCTGATGGTGGCTCCGGGTCGGTGTTTTTCATGGACGATGCAAGGCCCGAATATTTTCAGTGCCCTTGAATAGCACTACTTAACCGTGTCGGTCGCTCAACCAAGGGTTGACTACCGTTGTTAGCGTTTTGCTAGATATACGAGTGCGATTGGCACAAGAAATGGCGAGTGGGCACAATTTGTGCGAACATTGTTTTTATTTCATCATGTGGCAGCTAAGTACAAGTTTTAGTTCTATGTATAGAACTTTTGGAGGAGATTCATGTTCCATGGCCACTCGACGTTGATCTGGCCATCGCCTCGTAGGTAGTAGGCGTTGTTGCCTAGGACTCGCCCTATGGCGAATGTCCCCTCCCACGGGGGGACAGCTTGTGCATGCCCTTCTTGTCCTGGATGAGTCGCAGGACGAGGTCACTGATACCTTCGATCCGGATTACGAATGTAGTATAGCTTATTTTTCCCTAGTAGACCTAGGTTATCGAATCCTCGGGAAGCAGATGCGTAATGAAGTTACTTTAATGGACCTTCGGGAGTTTTAGAATTCCTTTTGTATTTTTACCGGACCAAGAGTTTGCGTCTTTTTATTATTGTTGATGATGGAGAGAGAGGGCCTAGGACGTTCGGTTTCACCTGTAGGTGTGCAAAACATCTTATGGGAATAAAAGATAGAAATAAAGTATGTATGTAATTGTTAGAGAAAGATGAATTATATATGGGCAGTGCATCCATAATTGCTATTGCCTCCACAACCACTTATAGCAATAACCTACTAGTCTCATCCATAGAATAAAGAGAACTAATAATATGCATAGTGATGTCACCATTAATCCCAAGTGAATCCCTCACATACAGCAGTACTACCCCTTCTGTCACTGGGGTTCCCATCCTACAGATTAGTCATTACTCATACTCCCTATACCTGGCTAAATCCTCGGGGTCTTGGGTACCTGACATGTCCTTGGATTGTGGCAAGAGAGGATACAATAATCATCATGTCATACAAACTAATACATGATCCCATGTATGATAAATAACATGCACACACGCTACATGGGTAGGCTAAAGCCCTTAGCCCAAGGAGAATTACTCACACATAGAGATGAGATCAACAATCACAAACATTGTAATGGAAAACATAAGCTTGATAGTAAATAGTCTTACAATGTCACCAATCGAAGAAGATATCTACTATTACAAGTGGTGGAATATGGCTATGGTGGTGGAGAAGGGCTTTGGAGATTAGATCTAAGTCTATTCTTCCGACGGATCTTCGGTGTGGTGGATGGAGATCTGGAGGCGGCTGATGATCTGGGGCAGGGACTCTTGAGGCTCTTTTCTCGTCGCTCGAGGCTTCTTTATATAGGGGCCCCTTCACGAAAGTTGTTCTGTTTGACCTAGCATCATCATTGGCAACTATACGGCTGGAACTATATGGCCGAAGTTTTATTCCGATCGTATAGTTGGTCGTTAAAGCGTCTGCCTCCAACCCACGAATCCTGGTTTCTTCTGGTTGTTGGAAATCTCATATCTTTGACTTTAATGTAGTGATTCCCATCATAAAACGTCATTATCTACGCAGGAAAAAATAGAAGGAAAGGATTGCATACCCCTTTGAATATTAGGCATTACTAGAAGGGCTTAGAGAGATATTTCATCAAAAATATGAATAATATCCAGTTTAAATATGGATGTAGATGACTATATTTCAGAACCATCAACCTCCCCAAGCTTAAACTTGATTGTCCCGAGCAAGAAAACCAAAATCAAAAAGAAACTCAGCATTTAAACTGAAATAACGAGATGATGATCTTACTCATGATTGGTAGTCTCATGTTTCCTCCACTTCATAAATCTGAAAAACTTCGGCATAGATAGAGTAATGGCAAACATATCATACGGGTTTTATGCATCCTTGTAGCGCAGCAAAATTATTGTTAACATGGATGATTCAAATGAGTAAACTTTATTCCATGCCATGTAATCAACTCATAGGCTTGCCTTTGAACAATAAAGTATAATTATGTAAATTGAGAGTGTGAGAGTTGTCATGAAAAGCATATACACTAGAGTATCTCAATTCTCCCACATCAATAAATCAAGACTTTTCAAGCACTACTTTTCTATTCATTGTCCTTCAAGAATTTTCAGTTCTTGAGTAATTGAGAGCATGCCAAAAAAATATTAGTTTATTGGGCTGTGATGGCACTCATGACATCACTAAGGTTTTTGTTCCTTTTGCATAATGATTACTCATAACAGCCAGCGGAGTGATTCCATCATGAACACAGCTACCCAGGAGTGCCAAGAATATTACCCACTATAGCATTGCTGCTACAAGTATTTAATCAACTCATAGCCGAAATCTAGGAGTTTCCTCCATGAAGATTGTCCATAGGCCAGCGGAGTTGTTGGCATCCCATGAAGTTTGACACACATAAAGCTATATCATTCTTATGATTAACAAGTCAAACTTTGGCATGCTCACAAAAACCACTAAACATTAATTCAATCGAACTAATCCTTTTAAAGAGAGTTATCAAGTCAATCAACATTTTCAGTGGCGTTGAGTATCTCTAGAAATAAACCTTCAAGACTGAACACTACAACACCCAAGCCTTCAATTGTGAGACTTTTTCTTATTACAATTGTTTAGCAATTTTTAGGCAAGACTCGGTTAACTATGAGAGCTGGAACAAAACATACCCAACTAAATACCCATGCGAACAAAAATCTTACTAAAATACAAAGACTCACTCCACCAATATAATATCTCAACATTTACTACTAACTAGCATGGGTTTATCAAACTTCAAAAGTGGGGAGTCATAAGGCATACCTCTCATGTTTGGTTCCACTTCTCTCTTCCTTTTTTATTTGCTTCTTCGAAACTCGAAGTCAATCACTCTCCTGCAAATACATGAGAACCTCGAGGCGGAAAGAAAAGAAAGAGGGAAAATAAGGAAACATGGAGAAATCTTTTTGTGGTTTTTAAGAGAGGGAGTTTAAAGAATAGAAAATTGGCAGCAAAGCTCGGCTAGAAAATCTCAAAAGCAAATAGAAAGAACTAAAAATAAAGTGTTGGGGAAACCAACATGAGTGCTTATAAACTCGAATTAAAAACATAACCTCGACAAAAATAAAAGCAAATGAACGCCAAATAAAGATACATGAGGAAACTTCCCCAAGCTTAGGCTTGTGCAAGCCCTCCAAATCATTGTGGTGGAAGGAAAAGTCGTTACTCTAGTTTGCAAATTGAGTTGAGAGGTTACTAGTTGTTCCTCGGAGGTTCAAAGAGAGGCTATGCATCCTCTCCACAGTCCCTCCAAGTTCTTGGAAGTCTTGGTATGTGGCAAACCGGGTTTGTGGCTGCTCCTCTTGATAAGGAACTTCTTGCTCCTCTTCTTGGTCCTCATCCTCCTCTGGAATTTCCTTCTTGGGTTGGTGTTTCTCAACCTGCAAGTCATATAGCAAACATCCTTCCTCGATAGAGAAAATACCATTAGGCATAGGAGCGGGGTAGAGACGCCCAGCTCCAGCAATATGCAGGTAATAAACGCCACCTCTCCTAGTGAGAATTCCACAATATTTTAAAGTAGAGAAACCAACACGTCGCTCACCTAGCACGGGTTGCAACTCACCTAGGACGATGCCTAGTGCAATGGCAAGCATGGTGATAACGCCTCCACCTGTGATTGGTCCTTGGCTTTGGAAGGATTGGTGCTCCAGGTAGCGCACAAGGATGGCACCCAAGTTGAGTGGCAAGCTGTAGTTAATGTAAGCAGCCTTTGCAAGGACTAAGATGTCCTCCTCACTAATTCTCGTGAACTCATTACGTGCCTGCAAGGTGTTAGCAATAACATAGAACAAATAGCGAATTGCAGGATGTTGAATATTCTTCCCCTTGCTCACTCTAGTAGTGAAACTCATTCCATTATAATATTGTTCGGGGGAAGGTTCTAAGCTAGTAAAGGATGCGCGTAAGGCATTAACATAATTGTTTGGAAAATTAAAACATGTGCACCATTCATCTAATGTTAAAGTGTAGTTGTTGTTCATAAGTCGGAAAGAAATCGTGTCCTCTCCTTGCCATAGTTTAACGGTGCTTTTCAATGAACTTAGGAATTTAATAGTTAAGCGGCGATAAGTAGGCACATCATTGTACACAAAGTTTTGCAGGCCAGCTCTATTGCAAAGTAAATTGAAGTCATCGGAAATACAGATTGGTTCAATATAATGGGGCAAGCCCACTTGGTGGCCTTCACTTTGTGGTTCTTGATCTTGTCGAAGCGATCATGTTGGAGCTCATTCCTGAACTGTATCCCCATGCATTCTTGAGCAATAGCCCAAGAAGCACTAGTGGTGGCACGAGCACGAGTTTGGCTCCTTGTGTTCATCATCTAAAACATTGAAGAAAGACAAAAATAAAACTTTTTGATCCAACAACAGTATAACATATTCCTCATCATAGCACACTAAAGAATCTCCTCAAAATAATAATCTAGGCAAAAGAATCATGGCAATTGGTTCATAGTAGGTCTTACCCAAGATTGATAATGATGATAGATCGAAGATGAATTTACAAAAAGTAATTGGAGGATTGGAGGAGAAACATACCGTGGATCACTTGTGTGTGAGGAAATCGAACGAAATTGAGTAGAGATGAAGATATCTTGAGGTTTTGAGAAGGTTTGGAGGTAGAAGAGAGAAAAAGGATTGAAGTTTTGGGGTTGGAGGTACCTTCCCGTGCAATTTTGTGGTCGGACGCAACTATACGGGCGGAACTATATGGCCGAAACATTGTGTTCCCGCCGTATAGTTGGCATGTTGTCAAAATTTTAGGGTTTCCACCTAGCGGTGGGGCTATACGGCCGGAACTATACTGCCGAAACAATATGTTCCCGCCATATAGTTGGTCGTCAAACTGTCTATACCTGAGAAAATAAATTATACAAAGGCATCGATATCTATACGACTGGAACTATACGACCGGAATTTTTATTCCTGCCATATAGTTGGTTGTTAATCCGTCAGTACATTGGAAAAGAATTTCTACGAAAGCACCGATATCTATATGACCGGAGCTATACGACCGGAATTTTTATTCCGGCCATATAGTTGGTCATTAAACCGTCAGTACATATGAAAGAAATATTGTCGATGGCAAAGATATCTATACGATCGGAACTATACGGCCAGAATTTTTATTCCCGCTGTATAGTTGGTCGTTAAACTCTCTGTATGCATCAAAAAAATTCTATTTCTTCGAAAATTATTTCTTATCCTATAACTTAGTGATATACCTTGTTTTTGACAGAAAATTGACAGTAAATATTGTCGACCAACAATAGCATGAATAAATTAGGATTTTTAGTACTACCGAACTTATTCTCCTCAATTGGAGTTTTCTAGCAATCTTTATTAAACATAAACGTAAAAACCTTACTCAAACCTTTATTTCACATGGGTTGCCTTCCATGAAGCGCTCTTTTATGGTCAATTGCTTAATCTCAATGTTGCTCACTTAGGCTAATTTGAAATAGTTGGCCTTCAAAGTGATGGCCTCCTTTTCATCATGCTTGGCTTTCTTCTTACTGGGGAAATGAATAACAAAAGGATCCCGCGAAGGCAATTGAAGCTTCATGTTCCCTTCATGTAGATTAATCAAATCCTTAATAGTTCTTAAGAAAGGACAACCTAATATAATAGGAGCAGTAGCATCTTCAGGCATGTCAACAATAACAAAATCAATAAGAACGGGACAACCTTTAATGTATACTAAAGTATTCTCCTTAATTCCTATAGCTTGTTTGTAGGTAGAATCTGCTAGATGCAATTTTAACTCAGCAATATCAAAAGAGCCAAGATTTAACTTGTTAAAAAGACTCTTTGGAATTGTTGAAACGCTTGCACCTAGATCACAAAGTGCAACTATCTCATTGGTACCAATTTTAATCTTAATAGTAGGCTCAAATATGTCATCAAGCTTCATAGGTAATTTTTCAGCAATTTTCTTAAATTCTTCCTCAAGATCACGTTGCTACCTGATTAACAAAGTGTTGGTACATAGCTTCCTCATTACCTTCACTTACCGGAATATTAACGTTGATCCTTTTTACGAGATCTTCAATGGTATAACTTGGTGAAGGAGCATTACTATAATCAAGTTCTTCAGGCTCCTCCCTTTGGATTCTCATCATCTTGAGGTCTTCAACAGGATTAGGCTCAGCTTTACCTACAAATTTAGCTAGAATGAGAGTTTGACTCTCAGTTATCTTACCTAGCTGTGCCTCAACGATCCTCGTTCTTTCTTGGAAGGCCTACAAATCATTTCTCAAACTTACAACTTGGTTAGATAATTTACCAAGCATAACATCATGGTTCTCTGTTATTTTAACAAGAATATTGTTTTGTTCATTTTGTGAGTCTATAAAAGACTTAAGTGTTTCTTGGAGACTACCATTACTAGTTCCCATATTATTATTAGAGTTACCTGTAGGACTAGAATAATGTTTCTGAAAATTAGGATTATAATTCTTCTTCCAAGCAGGGTTATAATCATTACAAGCTATGAAATCTATTTCTTCAATATTTGTTTCAGGGATAACTCTTACCTGGGTTTCCTTACCTTTTACAGCTAGTATGAGCTCATCCAACTTAGTATAGAGTTCTTCATTTTCTTGTGGTGAGACGGAGTTCACCTTCTTCGTGTTTGATCTATCCACATGTCATTGGGCATGGTTGTCTTCCATATAGTCTAGCAGCTACTTTGCTTCGGTAATATGTTTACCATAAATGTTCCTCCAACTGCAGTATCAAGCATAGACTTAGACACAGGATAAAGAGCATTATAAAATAGATGGAGAATTAACTAGTCTTCCATCCCATGACTAGGACAGTTTCTCATGCATTCTTTCATCCTCTCCCATGCAAGCGCTAATGGCTCACGCTCTTCCTGTCTAAAACCAGCAATATTAGATCTAAGTTGCATAGTCTTTGTAGGTGGGAAAATTTTAGTCATAAATAAAGAAGTGCATTCCACCCATGATGTAATAGTATTTCTAGGCAAAGATAGCAACCATTCTTTTGCTCTTACTCTAAGAGAGAAAGGAAATAAACGCAATTTGACTGCATCGGGGTCAATGTATTTTATACGCATCATATCCCATATTTTAGTGAAAGTATTCAAGTGCATACCTGCGTCCTCAACAACAGAGCCTCCAAATTGATTCTGTTGAACCAAACTTAAATAATGGGGCTTAATTTCATAGTCATCAGCAGCAATTGCTGGCTGAGTAATAGGAGTACGCAAATAATCATTGTTGTGAGTAGCAAACTCCCCAAGCTTCTTTTCAGCCAAAGTTCCTATGTTTTTGGGTTTTCTTAAACAGAGACTTATAATTGTAAAAGCAAGAATTTAAAGGCTAACTATTTTTTTGGTTTATCAAGTAAAAACTGAAAGCAAACTAACAAAACTAAAAACAAGAATTAAAACTAGCAAGGTTCCTACTAACCTCACCAAGGTAGCTATTGCTTCCCCGGCAACGGCACCAGAAAAAGGGTTGATACCTTTGATTTGGATTACTGATGTAGTATAGCTTCTTTTTCCCTAGTAGACTTAGGTTATCGAATCCTCGGGAAGTAGATGTGTAGTAAAGTTACTTTAACGGACCTTCGGGAGTTTTAGAATTCTTTTTGTGTTTTTACCGGACCAAGATTTTGGGTCTTTTTGTTGCTGTCGATGATGGAGCGAGAGGGCCTAGGGCGTTCGGTTTCACCTGTAGCTGTACAAAACATCTGATGGGAATAAAAGATAGAAATAAAGTATGCATGTAATTGTTAGAGCAAGATAAATTATATGTGGGCACTGCATCCATAATTGCTATTGCCTCCACATCCGCTTATAGCAATAACCTACTAGTATCATCCATAGAAGAAAGAGAACTAATGATATGCATAGTGATGTCAACGTTAATCCCAAGTAAATCCCTCACATACAGCCGTACTACCCGTTCTGTCACTAGGGTTCCCATCCTGCAGATTAGTCATTACTCATACTCCCTATACCTGGCTCAATCCTCGGGGTCTTGGGTACCTGACAAGTCCTTGGATTGAGGCAAGAGAGGATACAATAATCATCATGTCATACAAACTAATACATGATCCCATCTATGATAAATAACATGCACAAACGCCACATGGCTAGGCCGAAACCCTTAGCCCAAGGAGAATTACTCACACATAGAGATGATATCAAAAATCACAAACATTGTAATGGAAATCATAAGATTGATAGTAAATAGTCTTACAATGTTGCCAATCAAAGAAGAGATCTACTACAAGTGGTGGAATATGGCTATGGTGGTGGAGAAGGGTTTTGGAGATTAGATCTAAGTCTATTTTTCGGCTGCTCTTCGGTGTGGTGGATGGAGATCTGGAGGCGGCTGATGATCCAGGGCAGGGACTCTCGAGGCTCTTTTCTCATCGCCCGAGGCTTCTTTATATAGGGGTCCCTTCATGAAAGTTGTTCTGTTTGACCTAGCGGCGTCATTGGCAACTATACGGCCAGAACTATACGGCTGGAATTTTATTCCGGCCATATAGTTGGTCGTTAAAGCGTATGTCTCTGACCCACGACTCCTGGTTTCTTCCGGTTGTTGGAAATCTCGTATCTTTGACTTTAATGTAGTGATTCCCATCATAAAATGACATTATCTATGCAGGAAAAAATAGAAGGAAAGGATTGCATACCCCTTTGAATATTAGGCATTAGTGGCAGGGTTTAGAGAGATATTTCATAAAAATATGAATAATATCCATTTTAAATGTGGACGTAGATGGCTATATTTCAAAGCCATCAGTCACCCACCTAGAAGGTGCGAGTCCAGACTCGGCGTCAGTGGTAGCGGCGGAGACCTTGCTGTTAGATGGCGGTGCGGGAGCAAGCTAGGTCATGAACTTCATCGAGCAGGCCAACCCCGTTTTGACAGGCGACCTCGTTGTCCTCTTCCGCATAGTTGACGATGCACGACATGTCGTGTTCCAGGTCGGTCGGCATGACGGCCTTGGCACCGTACACCATGAAGAAGGGGTAAACCCTGTCGATCGGTTGACAGAGGTGTGAATGCCCCAAAGCACGGAAGGGAGCTCATCGAGCCAGCATCCAGGGGTCCGCTCGAGGGGGACCTGTAGTCTTGGCTTTAGGCCATGGAGGACGCTTTGGTTAGCGCACTCTGATTGGTTGTTCGACTCCAGATGGGAGACTAAGGCAAGGTTGAGTAGGATGCCATGCTCCTCGCAGATATCAGCCATGGTGCCGTTGTCTGTGATGATGCTATGCAGGTAGCCATACCGGTAGATTAGCTCACGGAGGAACTTGGTGGTGGTCTTGTTGTCGCATTTCTTGATCGGCTTCGCCTCGACCCACTTGGTGAATTTGTCGACTGCAGCCAGGAGGTGGGTGTAACCTGATGGAGCGGTTTTGAACCGACCCACCATGTCGATGCCCCAGACGATGAATGGCCATGTGATAGGGATGGTCTTGAGGGATGAACCAGGGATGTGCATATGGTTGGCGTACTTCTAGCACCCGACGCAGCGTTGGACGATGTCTGTGGTATCAGCATGTGCGGTGAGCTAGTAGAAGTCGTGGAGCATGGCCTTGGCGACTAGCGACTTTGCACCAGCATGATGGCCACAGTCGCCGGCGTGGATGTCTTATAGGATCTTGCGTCCTTCTTCTGGTTGGATGCAACGTTGGAACACGCCTGACACACTGTGCTTGTGGAGCTTGTCGTTTATGATGAGGAAGGACTTGCAACAGTGCACGATCATCCATGCCTCAGTCTCGTTGTTGGGTAGGATCTTGTGCTCCAGGTAGGCGACGTAGGGAGCGGTCCAGTCGCTAGGCTCCATGATCTTGGCGACCAGAGCGGACTCGGGCTGCAGTGGTATCCCAATGTCAATCTACTTTGGGGGGAGATCGACGGCTTGTTGATGATGTTGAGAAAACAACCTGGAGGTGGTGTTTGGTGGGCCGACCTGATGCGTGAGAGTGTGTTGGCCTCCTCATTCTTGCGCCGGTCGATCCATTCAACGGAGTAGCCGACGAAGTATCCACCCAGCTGGTCCACCTCTTGGTGGTATGCTATCATGTTGGGGGCGATGGCATCGCAGGTGCCAGCGACTTGTGCGGCGACGAGATCGGAGTCGACATAGCACCTGAGGCAATTGATGTTCATATCCTTGGTGGCTTGCATGCCATGGAGGAGGCCTCGTACTCCGCCATGTTGTTGGTGCAGGGCATGAAGTTGATCTGCAACATGTATTGGAGCTTATCGCCTTTGGGAGAGGTGAGTATGATCCTTGCCCTGGCACCGTCTGAGTTCTTGGATCCATCAAAGTCGAGTGATGACTGCAAGTGCACAGATCGTTTGTAGCTAGTTTCGAAATAAAGTTATCGATCCCACAAGGAGCAGTAGGCGAAAGACTAAAATGCTTTTAACTAAAACTAAACAAAGTACTTAAAGAATAACTTTAAGATGCAAGAAAATTAGAGTTTTTTCTGGGTTTTTGATTGAATGAAGCAATTTAAATTAAAGTAAAACTTAATATAGAAAGTAAGAATCGCGTGTGTAAAAGAGCTTGGAACTGTAATAGGGAAAAAGGCGTTCTTAGGGAGTGGTGGATACACCACTAGCAATTTAGACTAAGCAATCAAGATTATTATAATAAATATTCTTATGATATGCATGTATGTGGGAGGAGCTCCATATATGGACAAACAGGCAGCAACCATTACTCACATCATCCTTCATAACCACAGCTGGCAGATAAACGATATCAATCGTAATGTCCCGCTATTAAGGGATTTCTCCCGTGGTATGGACATGGCTTTATGAGTTCTCCTTGTTTTCCCAAGTTAGTACGTAAAGAATGACAACAGCTTTATAGTCACAGTAAGTGCTGTCATCTCTCCGTCTACCAACAAGTAATCCCCTTCATCGAGTCCCCATAAGAGGCAAATATTAAGGAGGTGCACAACTCCCAACATCAAGATGAAGACAATTAACACATACACATAATGATGTATAGCATAATAATGTCTATCTTATCCCAATCATATGCTAGGGTTTCTCCATCTCCCCAAGAACTAAAGATCTACTCATACATGGAGGCAATCAACATCATGACAATGGTAATAGAAGCAATTGTAAATGAATAGTTCTTGTATAAATCCACAACGAGTATGGAAATTACAACAAGATCTAGATGGGATGAAGATGGGATGGATGGAGATGATGGTGGTACAGCGGTTGATGAAGATGAAGATCGATGCCTTGGCCTCCTAGATCCGTGTAGGGCGAAGATGGATCCCTTGGGAAAGTTCCCCCCTCCAAATGCCTTCTGGAGGTGAGGTTTCAGCCATTTCTAGGTGTTCTCTATGTCGTCTCTCTCATCCAGTTGCACGGGGTGAAACTATTTGAGGAGGCGGTGGCGGCGCCAACTATACGACCGGAACTATACAGCCGGAAAATCTATTCCTGCAGTATAGTTGGTCGTTGAATCGTCTGTATGCCTCAACCGCTTCGGGTTTTCTTCTGGTGTTATTGATATTTCCCAAATACGCGATTTACGTTGTTTTTGACTCCTTTTCTCCCTAATACAACTGCTCCAAGAGTTGTGTCCATTGTATCCATCATCTGTCCCGATCCTGGTGAAAATAGACATAAAACATGCGTGCGAACACCGTAAAATACCAAGACCCTACCACTATAATGCAAAACAATAATATAAAACATGATGCAAATATGCACTCATCATGGAGGGACCAGTAGTGGAGGCAGGGCAGCTTCTCGGGTTGTTGCGCCTCTTCCTAATCAGCGAGGAAGTCAACCAGAGCTTGCGACTTCATCGCTTTGCGCGGCTCGTACTTGATGTTATGGATGCCGATTTTGACAGCCCACTTGGCGACTCGCCTAGTCACGTCGCGGTTGCGGATGATATCCATTAGCGGGGTAGAGAAGACGACCGAGATGGGGTGCTCCTGGAAGTAGTGTGTGAGCCTCCTTTGGGCTCGGAATACCGCGTAGACCAGCTTCTGGTACTGCGGGTAGCGTTGCCTCGACTCAGTGAGGACCTCGCTGATGTAGTAGATAGGGCGCTGCATGGGGTGCTCCTTGCCCTCCCCTGGTCATTCGACGACCATTACGGTGCTGACGACTCGACTAGAAGCCGCGACGTAGACGAGCATTGGCTCCTTGTCCATGGGTGCGACGAGTACTGGTGCCGTGAGTAGCACCTCCTTGAGCGTTTTGAGCGTGTTGTTTGCTTCGTCATCCCATGTGAATGTGGGGTTCTTCCGTATTAGGCAATAGAGGGGCATTGCCTTTTCTCCGACCCGGGGGATGAAGCGACTGAGAGCCGCGACTTGCCCGGCTAGCTTCTGGATGTCGCGCAGACACACGGGTTTTTCGAGTCGCGCAATGGTGTCGATCTTGGAGGGGTTAGCCTCGATGCCTCATTTGGAGACTACGTAGCCTAGGAGATATCTAGTGGGCACGCCGAACATGCACTTCTTTGGGTTGAGTTTGATCTTGTACTTCGCAAGTTTGCAAAAGTTTCGGCCAGGTCAACGAGTAGATCGCCCTAGCGAGTCGATTTCACCACCACGTTGTCGATGTAGACATGGATGTTGCAGCCAATTTGGCTTGCTAGGAACTCCTGCATGCACCATTGGTAGGTTGTGCCGACGTTCTTGAGGCCAAATGTCATCGTGGTGTAGTAGAAGGCTCTGAATAGCGTAATGAAAGCCGTTATCTCCTCATCCTCGACAGCCATCTTGATCTGATTATAGCCGGAATAGGCGTTGAGGAAGCACATCGACTTAGAGCCTGTGGTCGAGTCGATGATCTGGTCGATGCGTGGGAGGACGAACTCCTCATTCGGGCAGACGCTATTAAGGTTGGTGTAGTCGATACACATCCTTCAGGTATTATTCTTCTTCAGGACCAGGACTAGGTTTGCCAGCTACTTGAAGTACTTGATTGGCCGAATGAAGCCTGCAGCAAGTAGTCGCTGCACTTCTTTGGCGATTGCTCGGTGGCGCTCTTCATTGAAGGGCCGCAACGACTACTTCACATGTCGCACTTTGGGGTGGGCGATTAGTTTGTGCTCAGCGAGTTCCCTCGGGACACCAGGCATGTCAGATGGCTTCTAAAAGGGTAGTTCCTGCCCTAATCATGTTTTGATGTTTGGTGTCAACACAAGATAGTTTTTACCATGTGCTAAGTTTTTAGGTACATCCGTATAAAAACACAAGACAGTGTTCTAGTATTCGAAGGAGAAGGGTTCAAATTTTCATGAAGAAAAGGTGCCTGTTGGGAGCTTGGTGTTCTGCCTCCCCTGAGTCTGGAGACTCCGGGGTCCAGGCCCGGAGACTCTAGGGTCTTGGACCGAAGACTTCGGCCAGGTCTGCAGGCAAGTCTCTGGTCCCCCAGACAATCTCTCTATGTCCAGGTCCGGAGCTGGACCTGGAGTCATGTGTCCTCCCCAGAGATTCTAGCCGTGCCCGGAGACTCCAGCCCTGGTCGCCGGAGACTCTAGGGCAGGAGCCCGGAGTCTCCGGGGCAATCTCCGTCCTGGTCTTCGGGGTGGCTCGTTTTGCTCCCAGTAACCCCCTCCGGAGTCCTGTCCAGAGTCCAGCCCCCCACCCCAGAGACTCCGGCCCCGCCCGGATACTCCAGCCCTGATGACCGGAGACTCTGGGGTTAGTGATGCCGCAACGGCTATTTTTCTGGGGGAGGGGGGGTATATATACCCCCTTCTTCTCCAAGTAAAGGTTGCGGCTTCAACTCTCTCTCCTCCATTAATGCTGAGCTCCAACCTCCTAGATCTCCCTCTCTATCCACCCAAACTTGTTCCCCTTGGGGATTTGAGGGAGGAGACCTAGACCTAGCTTTCCACCAAAGGGATTTGTGTTTCCCCACCACTTGTGTAAGTTGTTGTTGATCTAGGGTTTGAGGAAACCCTAACTTGAAGACGCCGCCCTCCATAGGATCCGTGGATAAAATTGCCATCCTTACATATGTCAGTGACAAGTGAGGGCGCGGTGGAGGGGGCCTAGTTGTGGCGGTGGCTCATTCACCACGTGAGTCGGCTCAACTACTTTTTGCATGAGTACACTATACAATATGCTCACATTGTAAACCTCGTCAAGCTATCTCTAGTTTTATACAGTGAACCTTGATCTTCTTATGTTGTTGAGTGTCTTCTGACTTCAGTGTGGGCATTCGCTGGGTTTAGTTGTTTGAGCTCAAATTGAGCATATAAAGTTTAACTAAGGTTGTGTTTGGTGTTACGGTGGATTGTTATAGTCCCGTTTGTCCCACCCGTATTTCAACCCTAATTTTTCCTGTTTTTGTGGTTAGATTTTAGAGAAATTTTAAGATCTTCCCAAATAATTATGGATTTCCCATTGATATATTGATCTAATGTCTAGAATGATGTATTATCTTGTAGAAGGTAAGACCGTAAGATGTCACTTCTCCTTCGCATTGTTAATGTTGTCTTTGCGCATAATTAGTCCACATAAGTTTTCAGAATTTTAATGGAAATGACTGTGTAGAAGGAAATGAAAGGACATATCGAGCAATATTATGACACAATCAAATCATTAATGACATTAATGGTTGACATGTAGACCAAAGTAATGCAATATAATGTATTGTCACATAACTTCTTCCGAGTTCATCCAAAACTAATGACTTTTGAGCGAAAAGTACTTATCTTATTTTTGTAATCAAGTGTTGTTTGTACAACACATTCGTTAATTTTCGCCTAGCTATTTACAAATTCGTGTCGTTGAAGTAGTTTGTCCGAATACGGCTGCACTTATTATAGTATATATATGAGTAGTAGTTTGATATGGTACTATTTAAGGAATACATATGTTTCTTGGAAGAAAAGTTTGTCAAAAATCATACACGACACATCCTATCAAAATCATAGTAATGCAATCAAGCATGCCATTTATGGATAGGAATGCACCGATTCGCACCAATTAACTGGAACACGATCAGGATCCCATTGTGATATTTTGACCGGATATCAATTGTGATTGCCTATTTTATCATTTCTTATGGAAGAATTTAATGTCTTGCTGAATATACCATCAATTGCCTTATTAGCATTACTTTTTTACCAAGTTTACCATGGATCCATGGGTATATCTAGCCCTGGAAAGCTTTACGTTTGCCCGGCGCACCTGGTGACGCGACGCGAGATCATCCCCCACCTCCCGACGCGTGCCATCCCCGACCTCCCCCTCTCCCTCTCCCTCTCTTCGATTCCGTCCCACAAAAGTCTCTCCCCTTCCCCTCAATCCCCTTCGCCCCCTCTCCTCGCCTCGCCGAAACCCCTGCCGCCTCCTCCGAGCCTTCTCCTCCTCCCCCGATCCCTCCTCTTCACGCGTCTGGAGCGCCGGCTGGATGCGATTCCTTCCATTGGCGGCAAAGAATCCCTAGCCGGTTCCGATTTTTCCTCGGCTAGCTGTGGACAATCGGATTCCGCCGGATATCTCTCCTCCGATATCCATCGACCACACCCTACCTACACGACTACCCTATCCAAGGTACCCGGAGCTAATGCTACTCCTAGTACTCTTACCAGTTTATTTCAGACAAAAAATAATTCGGGAAAGTACAGTTCAGTCATCGGATTGGACAACATTTCTCCGGTTGATTTTCTCTGCTACGTCCTGATTTGCTTCCGTTGACAGGTATCGTTTCGGGGAGCCCTGCCCGCGGAGTAGCTAAGAAACCGACGTTGGCCACTGTTCTGCTGCTACCTCGGAGGAGTTGGTAACCTGTCGGTGGCTGTTGGCTGCCCCGTCTTGGTTCGAGGACCTCTTTTCAGGCAAACACTTGTTGAGGGGTCATGGGTGCTTTCTGCTCGTGTTTGCAACCCGATTACTCGGACCACCATGGGAACCAGGCTTCCGGTGCGTTGAGGAACTGCATGTGCCTCAGGTGCTTTACCCAGCAGCTGATCAATGCCGTAAGTCTCTCCCCTGTTTCTTGATTGCTCTAGGGTTGGTATCGCAAAGATTAAATCGTGTGGATGACTTCTAGTTGATCACTCATAATTTTTGCGTGTGTGCAACTGCACTTCTTTTTGTCTTATCTGTTAAGCAAGACTTAGTGGGGTATGTTTTGGTACATACCAATATGATTTAGTATTTGAATTCGATGATAACAATGTGTTCTGCCGTTGGATTACCTCAAGTCTTGGACAGGATATTATACTCTATACTAAGACAAGAAAGAAGGAACCAACAAGAAACTATCTAATTCACTATTGTCACCTTGTCTATACATAATACATAGTTCTCTATAGTAACTGGCCTTTTGTGGTGAGCAAACATAAAAAACATGGTACAAATTGTTTCTTGTTCGACCTGCCTACTGGAATTATCTTTCTTATTTCTTTTCTAATAAATTACTTACTACATTCAGCATAAATTGAGCTTGAACAGTTAGAATATCATTACATCTTTAATCTCATTTTTTTCACAGTACACTGTTTTATTCCGAGTTGGAACAGTCCACGCTGTTTCTCAAGCTATAGAAGCCACCCCTATCGATTCATCTGAAAGTTCGTTCGATACATATCGGGCACCCCCAAGACCACTGCCATATGATGATCCTAGATTCTCCCCTCCTCTTCGCGACTGGTTTGCCTCGAGGCATGATGCTTCAAGCCATTCGCCAGAAGAATCAGAACCACTCAGAGCAAATTTCGACGAGGAAATGGAAACAATGAGTTCAGTCGACAAGCCAAGTAAAACAAATTATGACACAAAAATGAAAAGAGCCAGCTCTGCTTACGGAGATAAGCTGTCCCGAAAGGAATCCGGAAATTACTTCACCTACTTTTCTCCGTCTGCTGAAGATGAAGATGTCTGCCCAACATGTCTTGAAGGTAAGCTAACCAATTTTTAGTATATTAGCCTATTATGAAGATGTCCGTGCTAAATTCTGTATGAAGCATTATTATTTTCAAAGCATTAGCAAGAGTTGAAATAGCACATTGATGAGCATTAGTTATGTTTATTGCACAACCAAAATGACAATAAAACAGTTTACTTCTTCTGTGTTTAACTTATGTTGTACTAATTTTGTTTCCCGGGCAACTCAATCTTACTGATCTTACATTCCATACATGTTGCATTGCTACATTGTGAAAACACGAGTGGTGATGAACAAATTCTCGAGAACTTTCATAAATTTAGGTTATACCCTGCTAAATCGAAATGAACTCTCATATAAAATGACCTGAGAGACCATTACGTATCTAATTTGCAGATTATACTTCGGAGAATCCTAGGATAGTTATGCAGTGCTCACATCATTTCCACCTTGGCTGTATTTATGAGTGGATGGAAAGAAGTGAGGCATGCCCAGTTTGTGGAAAGGTAACTTGGTTTACCTCTATCCCTGTGATCCGTTAGTACCATTTCCATATGCTGTTACACTTTGTACTATGAAATCAGTAGTCTGCATTTACTTTGGAGCAGTGTAGGTATTTTAGTACATGTTTTGCATTTTACTGACTTCAGGTGCTGTATTTTTGTGTTTAAACAGGGAAGGACTTTAATTACGCTGTACAATGATTGTGATACATTATTTGCTTGTCCTTTGCATGTTGTTCAAAAGTGCGAAACTTGATTTCTTAGTACCATTGTATTGTGGTGCTATACTTTGTTCTCCTATGAGATTCAATAGTCTAAATTTTGCTTTGAAACGGCGAAGGCATTGCAGGAAGCATTTCTGCAATTTACTTCTTTTAGGTGATCTATTGTGTGTTTAGATAGGGTGGGCCTGTAATTGCATTTTGCAATTTATTGCAGTGCAACATTTGTACTTGTTTGTTACTTTCAGCTCCAGCACGGGCAGTGCCATATCTGCACACACATGTGCAGGGGCATTTGGCAGCCTCCCTTGTAACACTATTTTATATTCTTAACACATGATATGGTAAAAAATTAACCTAGTATATTAACGTAGTCATATATCACCATTCACCAAAAATATGTAGTTTCCCGATTACAGATTTTACACGAAAGAGCTGTATCACCGTAACATTGATTATGGGAAATGCAACATCCCCATTACCACTAAAGCTCTGAGATTATTCTTCCTTGTCATTAGACAGGTTATTAATCTTCTCATGCATCGAAATGTCTGACAACATGGTAGCTGATAGTCTGAGACTAATCCCTTCGTTGATCTCCTCTTACAATGCGTTGTGGGTCTCTGAAAGCTTAATGTAGGCCTTGTTTATACTCCAACACTCTAATGATTTACGGGCATAGATTTTTTTTTACTTGAAAGGGAAATTCACACATACATTGGACATACTCAAGTAGCAAGGAGGATGTTGTCTGGGGCTGAAGAATGTCTACCTAATTTCGATTTTAGACTATTAAATTTTATAAACTTGGGATGACAGTTGGTCATCAGATAGGAAGCTTGCAATATTTGTCACCAACTTTTGTGGTTTAGTAACCTGGGTTTGTCATCTTGGATTTGGTGTAGTAAAAACTTCTGATAAATGTGTATTGCTATCTTTTTCATTACTATTGTTCCACACTATGTTTTTCGTGTACTGAATTTTAACTGATCTTTTGCTTCGGCATGATCCTCTGCAGAAAATGGAGTTCAACGAGACGACTTAGACCTCAAGTTGGACTCTGTGTCTTGGATTAACGTCAGGAATGATGACCTGAAAATACAGGTACTAGTCCTGCAAATACCCTGTAAATAGACCCTCTAAGTGTTGAATCAGCAACGTGCCCTATTTAGGGATACTGGAGTCCTCGATATGTCGGAATGGTCCATATAAACATTCTTTTTATTTTTCTTTGAAATGGCCGGCAGGGGAAGCTTTTTCCTCTTGGTTTATCTGTGCCACTGCGCATTGCGACATGCTTTCGTTTTCCGGTGATAGTGTCGCTGGAAGGCTGTAAATTAATGGTATTTGTTAATATAAGTCCGTATGAAATCCCATGGTTCAAGGAGAACCTCTTGTTTCTTGCAGTACATTTTAGCTCCATATCATGTTCCATTGGCTTGCATCTCTGATGACATGCTAACCGTGCTCAAGATAACAAGAAAGGAGAGACTGGTAGTACTATCATGTTTCATCCTTAAGAATGTCGTGTAACAGCAGATGACTTCAGACCAATATCACATTTTCCAGGTCACTCTGAAACTAATTACAAAACTTGTTGCCAAATTGACTGAAAGTATTATTACCAAGCTAGTACAAGTCAATTTGCCAATCAAGTCAAAGGACAATTGAAGGATTGTATAGGATAGACTTACATCTCTTATCATCATATGCCCACAAAGTAACAAGTATGCGTTAGCTTTATATTGACAAAGTAGCTCACCAAGTTATTCTGGATGTTCTCAAATGCAAAGGCTTTGGGACCAAATGGATCAACCGGGCAGTGTCTAGTTTTACCCCTGTTGTAAAACCTACAACTGCACGCAATGAGGTCCTCTGTTCACCCCATTATCGGTTTTGAACCATCTGGCAAAGCAACGTAACAACGGCGTATCCTGTATTCTCAGGAACATGCTCTATTTAGTGATACTGGGACGCCAGTATGTTGTAAAAATTCGAAATTCTGCCTTCCAATTAAATTAGGATGTATTTGTCAGCTTGATTTTTTTTGAGAAGTCTTTTAGAATTTCAGGAAGAGTAAACAAAAGTATCTCACAGTTTTTGAATTTATTTTAATATCAGGGTTAATTTTTGTGTCTTATATCTTCAACACGATTGCACTCAAAAGCTCAAGACTTTATAGAATCAACACACTAGTAGTAGTTGCATAGTCACTTCTAAGAACAAAAATATCAGAAATATCCAAATAAATCTCTGGATTTTGCCTATCAATTGGGAGGAGTTCACGGAGCAAGCTTGGTGAGCAGCTCTTGTACGACCGAGGGGCAGCTGCTTGTGAGATGCTGATAGCCGTCAGATGCCATGACTGCCTTCAGTTTGCCTGGAGAAGTGAGGAACTTAAAGCACACCTTCTTGAGCGTGTGGCAGCCATGCTGCTCAGCCAGCGCCAACGTTGTCGCAGCCGTTCTCTTGCATATGCGGTTGCACAGCTTGTCCTCGCAGATGAGCTTTAGCCTCTCCAGGTTGTACCTGTCGGCCGCTACAAGCAGATGCTGGCACATTGCTATGGTGTCGTCCTCATCCATCTCAGGCAGGGAGTCGGTGTAGATGAAGTGAAGAAGAGCCTTGAACACATCAGCCTCCATGTTGATCTGTATACATGATGCGGTGTTCTCCTTCATCAGACCAAGGAGCTCCGCCTTGAATACTGATGACCGGGCTGCGAGTATGCACCTGTGTGCAGGGAATGTCTCTGCACCGACCTCGAAAGTAACATCAGTCGCGTCGCTGGCGAAGAGTAGCTGGGCAAGATGCTGGTGCATGTTGGATGGTGGCACCACCAAAGGCGGGGGGATAGGCTCAGTGAAGACGGCCTTGATGACGGTGACATCGCACCTGATGCAGAAAACTTCATCTCTTAGGCTAAGGGATTTCTCCAAGTCTTTCCGTTGGATGAACTGACCAAAGCCCCATGAAGAAGTTGCGGAAAAGGCGCATATATGGCTGCTGCATCTGCTGTACAAGGGCACTGGTTGGCCATCTTGGTCGAGCAAACTAATCTTGAATTGCGCTCTGACTTTATCGGCGGCATTGCTGTGGTCGAGACGCAGATACGTAGATATACATTGGGAGTCGCCTGAGCCATAACCATTGGGATAGTACGCTAGGCGCCAACTGTGTCCTCCAGCGTTGAACGTCTCGGAGAGGATGTATTGGCCGTTACCGAGCCCCTTGGTGCGGGAGTAGCCGTCGATCTTGATGATGTGCGACCCGGACACGGCCGGTGGTGCGACGATGGCTGACGCGGTCAAGCCACCGCCGAAGAGGAGGTTACCGATGAAAGGCAGACATGAGTTGGACATGATTGCCCCCGCGTGGAACTTGAATTTGCTGGTAGGATGAACACTCGGAGTGTAGTTTGTACTAGTTGATTCGCATAGCTCCAGGGACTTAGTTATATACATCCCCAGGGACACGAGTCAAACTCTGTCTCACGGACTACTAGGTAGGAGTAGTACATATTCCTTCCTAGTCGTGGACTACTAAAGCAAGGGCAATAGTATAGCCAGCTGCTCGCTATAAGCCAAGTGTCAGGTCATCTATAGCCAACATAGAGCTAGTATGTACAATAGTGAGCTACAAAAATACAATATTTTAGCACTACATGGTCCACCTCTCACTCTTTCAAAGTGCCTAGGAGCACGTGCAAGAGCTGGCTCTTGCATGAGAGCACACTTTTATTCTCTCTCCTCTTCTCTCTTCCAACTAAGCAAGAAAATAATATTTTAATCCTTAGGCCTTTGATAATGGAGGATTTCTTAGCACGTTACCATAGGCAAAATAAATGTCTAAGAAACACCCTTCACAATGCATTGTTTTTTAAGGTTGTATCTTAATTTAATAATTTTAGCCTCATGCATGCATGTGATTGGTCTACTACTTGTTTTTGCCTATGACTACGTGCAAGAGGTGTATCTTAGCTAAGATACAACACCACTCTCTTTCATCATTAAATATGGTGCCACATAGCATTTTCCCTATGATACCACGCCTAGAGACTACCATTGTGAAAGGTCTTATAGCCAGCGATGTAAGATGACGACTCTTTCCAACTTTTTCCGTAACCTCTTTGGGCATCAGCTCAAGACCTAACCATGGACATATACGCTCTGCCAGTTGAGCTGCTTGCAGCTGTCGAGTTCCGTTGGTGGCTCCCATGTTACTGTCAACATTTGATGACTGGACACAAAACTATTTACTACTAATTGATAACCTAGCTAAGATTATTAACATGGAGTGCTACGTGTACTTGGGCAGCAACACGTTCAGAATGGTCGACAGCTTCTGCCCTGGCGGATCCCGGATCGCCGCCTTGGTGATGATTCGACTCGGAGGAATGTCGTGCTCTTGGGGCCTGATTGTAGGTGAATCCTCCTGAGAATGTGGAGCATCTGGCTTGGCCCAGCGCCAACCATGGAGGTGGAAATGATTGGGTTTAAATATATGTGAGGAAATAAGCAAACCGTCTTCTTATAAACTTTATTATTATATGTAATCATAGCCTTTAACAAACTACTAG
The DNA here is from genome assembly GCA_023614405.1 of Avena insularis. Lineage (NCBI taxonomy): Eukaryota > Viridiplantae > Streptophyta > Magnoliopsida > Poales > Poaceae > Avena > Avena insularis. Next base: position 253,224,924 of record CM042690.1, on the reverse strand, counting down.
TGGTTCCATAGTCATCATTTAAAAAGACTTTCATATTTTTGCCTTTCATCTGGAAGAGTTCACGGAACAAGCTAGCCGAGCAGCTCTTGTACCTACTATAACATAGGGGCAACTGCTTCTGAGATGTTGATATTCATCACCTGCATGCCACAACTGCCTTCAAGTTGGCCGGGGAAGTGAGGAATTTGAAGAATGCTTGTTTGAGCGCGCCGCAGCCATGATGCTCAGCCAGCGTCAAGCCTAGTCGCAGCCGTTCTCTTGCTGCAGATGTGCTTGCACAGCTTCTCCTCGCAGATCAAGTTTAGCCTCTCCATGTTATATCGTCTGTCTGCCGCTACAAGCAGATGCTGGTCTCCTTGGTTACGGTGATATCGCAGCTGATCCTGGAAACGTCATCTTTAGGCGGATAAGGGATTTCTCCAAGACGTCTCTTTGGAGTAGCATCTCCCCACACCACACACACACCGCTCAGAACGGTATCAAACCCCGTTTACCCATGGATTAGTGTTATGTTGACAGTCTGCGCCTATGACCGGTGGTGGTTTATGTTGATAATAAAACATATATATGTGGTTATTTTTTGTAATTTTCTCATCTTAATAACCATCGAGCCACAAGGACTTGTACAAACGAGTCGGATTCTGTCTCACAGACTCCTGCTTATTCCTAGTTCTCTTTAGGTGTGGACTCCTACTTGTACACAAATTAAGGGAACGGAACGGATTGTGTTCTCCCTTGGTACACGTTACCATGGACCGGGATGGGAGGAGCTAGCTCAGAGTTGTATGCACCCACGCTCTACTATACCTTTTCTCTTCTTTTAGTTACACATTTATGGCTAGTGCTGAGCGTCCCCCGGGATATCCCCGCCTCCTCAAATCCCATCCACCCGATCACAGCAGCATACTCCCACCCGCCAAGCAAAATCTTATGATATTCTAGCATCGATTTTATTTCGCGATAGGTCGAAACTATATAAAAAAATTAAGCCGGCATGAGTATGAAACAAAGCCCTATCTGTCGCATCAAATCCTGAACCTTCAAAGCAAAACTCCAAAATACAAGTAAACACACGTATTCATCATGTGGGGACTACATTTGCAACTGCTCACGAAAACAACTGCACCAAAAGCCCCCAAAACATCCCAACATCTTGCGCATGCGTTCGCAACATAACATGCGAGTTTGCAGCGTGTCAGACAAACGAGTATGCAGCATCAAAAATCAATAGAGTGCTCACCACATCGCCATACCTCGCCAACCACGAATCCGGCTCGTCAGAGCTTACCGGATCCTAGATCGGTGATCTAAGACCCATTCCGTTTAGGCCCACCCTTTCTCAACCATGGGATCACAAAGGCTTCTAGATCCAAGCTCCCACCATGAGTATCCATGGCGGCACAATAGTAAAAAATGGCGACGCTCGGCCATGGGACGAGACGTGGAGTTGCTGGGCCGGCCTACATGTAGCTAGTATTTTCATAGTCCCTGCTGAGAATACAAATAATAGAATGTGATATTTGTAGGCATTTTTCAAAAAATAATTTTCTATGCAATATTTAAAAGTGCCTCAACTATGACATAGTGCCATTTGAATAGATTTTGCCCATCATCAAGTGTAAGAGCTCACGGAGCAAGCTTGATGAGTAGCTCCTCTATAACAGAGGGGCAACTGGTTCTAAGGTGCTGATAGCCATCAGATGCCATGACCGCCTTCAGGTTGCCTGGGGATGTGAGGAACTTGAAGCATGCCTTCTTGAGTGCGCTGCAGCCATGCTGCTCAGCCAGCGTTAACGTTGTCGCAGCCGTTGTGTCGCAGATGTTTTTGCACAGCCTGTCCTCGCAGATGAGCTTTAGCCTCTCCATGTTATATCTGTCCGCCGCTACAAGCAGATGCTGAAACATGGGTGCGGTGTCACTACCCTGGTCGATCTCAGGCCGCAGGGAGTCGGTGTAGACGAAGTGGAGAAGGGCCCTGAACACGTTGGATTCCATGTCGTCGATCCGTACACGTGATGCGGTCTTCTCCTTCATGGGACCAAGGAGCTCCGCCTTGAAGACCGATGACCGAGCGGCGAGCACGCACCTGTGCGCAGGGAATATCTCTGCACCGACCTGGAAAGTAACATCGGCTGCCTCGTCGGACAAGAGTAGCTGGCCAAGATGGCGGTGCATGTCGGACGGTGGCACCACCACCACCGAAGGCGGGGGGGATGTGCTCGGTGAAGATCTCCATTACAACGGTGACCTCACACCTGATTCCGAAAACATCATCTTTTAGGCAATGGGATACCTCCAGGACTTCCCGTTGGATGAATTGAGGGAAGCCCCACGGAGATCCGGAGAAGGTGCGTATCTGGCTGCTGCATCCGATGTACGGCGGCACTGGTTGGCTATCTTGGTCAAGCAAACTAATCTTGTATTGTGCTCTTACTTCATTGGCACGGCTGTGGTCCAGATCTGGAACAAGAAAAAAAGATATCCAATCGGCGGTTTCTGAGTTGCAACCGTCGGGATAGTACTGTAAGCACCAGCGATGCCCTGCGATGTCGAACGTCTCGGAGCGGATGAATTGGCCATTACCGAGGCCCTTGGTGCGGGAGTAGCCGTCAACCTTGAGGACGTGCGACCCAGACAAGCCTGGCGGCGCCACGATGGCCGATGCGGTCTCGCCACGGCTCAAGAGATTGCGGATACAAGACATACACGAGGTCACCCCCATTGTTACCGTGCTTATGGATCTGCATATAGGCGTCAATCATACTGCCCAAAGGATTTGTACACAGACGGGTTCGGTATCAGCAGGGACTCCTATGTAGTATCCCTCCGTTCCACGATATGTGTCTTTTTTTAGAAAGCTACAACTGCTTGCTAAGAGCAACTCCCGCAGAGGCACGAAATCGTGTTCGCACGGTAAACACGACTTTTATTAGGCGCGGGTGTCAGAAATTCCCACTCCAGCTGACGCGCTGCGCAGTAAATTTTTTTTGGGCGCGCGGGATATTGCGGCTCCACGCGAGGGATATTTGCCACACGCGGGACATTGCGATGTAAAAACTCCTGGTCGCGCGCGAACGCCAACGACGGGTCTAAAACCTCCGCGCGCCATTCCAGCGCCGCCGATTCGTCTGCCCCTCTTCTCCTCTGGTGCCATCGCCACGCCTATTCCCCAAAATTGACGTCGGAACTCGATGCGGCGCCACTTCCCGTCCGGCGTTGTGCGTTGAACCGGCTAAATTGGTTGCCCGACGGCGTGAATCGGCTGTGCCGTCGCCGCTCCGCCACAGCATCCACAGGCCACACTGTCGACGCCGGAGTTGGCGCCTCTTCTTCGCCGTTTCTTCTTCACCCGCGCCCACTGCGCCGCGTCCGCTTCGACGAGTCGTCATCTGCACCCGCAAAGTGCTTGACGGTTGCCGCACCCCGGCCTATAGTATCGAAATTGTGTAGATGAGTTCATCATATGATTTGTCCAATGAGGCATGGGATAGTCAAGAAGAAGAAGATATAACCATTCTATGGGCAATGCGCCAAAAAAGGCCAAAACATGGTGGTTCCGTTGTCGGTCGACAAAAATTGTGGCGGGAGAGGATAGAAGCCCACGAGAAGCTGATGCGTAGCTATTTTGCGGAGAATCCAACCTACCCGGAGAGCTATTTTCACCGCGGTTTTTGTATACGCATCCGATTGTTCAAGTGTATCTCCGAGGAGGTGAAGAAATATGACAAATTTTTTGAGCGACGGAGAAATGCCGCCAGAGAACTTGGACATAGCACTGAGCAAAAGGTCACCGCTGCTTTGCGTATGCTGGCATATGGGATTCCAGCGGATCTTGTTGATGATCATTTGGCGATGGCTGAGAGCCAAGCTATCAGTGTGTGTTTGGCGAGGTATACTTGAGAGCCCCCAATGAGCTAGATACAACTAGGCTTCTGGAGTTCAATGAAAATCATGGATTTCCAGGTATGCTTGGTTCTATTGATTGCATGAATTGGAGTTGGAAGAACTATCCTGCGACATGACATGGACAGTTCAAAGGCCACAAAAAGGATTCCACTATAATCTTCGAAGTTATGGCTGATTATGAGACTTGGATTTGGCATGCTTTCTTCGGATTTCCCGGTACATTGAATGACATCAACGTTCTTCAACGGTCACCACTAATGAACATAATTGCATTGGGTGACACTCCACCGGTTGAGTTTGTAGCCAATGGGCGTACCTTTACAACTATGGGTACTTCCTAGCCGATGGCATCTACCCAAAGTGGCAAACATTTGTGAAGCCAGTTGTGAAACCATCTGGTAAGAAACAGCTTCAATTCCATAATGCACAAGTGGCAGCTAGGAAAGATGTGGAGAGAGCATTTGGGATTTTTTAAGCCCAATTTGCTATTGTGGGGGGACCGGCGAGGTTTTGGGATCAAGACATCCTTTGGTATATCATGACAGCTTGGGTGATCATGCATAACATGATCATCGAGGATGAGCGTGGTCAAGAGAATGACTACTCGCACTATGAGTTGATGGGACACCCTGTGAGGATCCGTAGGAAAGAAGAGATAGTAGCCCAGTTTATTTCCTCGTACAAAGCTATTCGAAGGGAAGATCTGCATCTTCAGCTTCAAGAAGATCGATCTCAACGAGGAGTGGTGGACATGGAATGAGCAATAATAGTTTCATCTCATCATTTGTATGTTTGTTGTATGTTGGAAATATGCCCTAGAGACAAATAATAATATGGATTATTATCATATTTCATAAAGTTTATGATTAAGTTTTATATCATGCTATAACTGTATTGAAAGGAAAATTAATACACGTGTGATATATAAACAACCAGAAGCTCCCAGTGAAGCTATAGTCACTGGTTCATTGGTCAACAAATGATCAAGGTTTCCTGATTATGTGGCATTTATGCCAGTTAACAATGGAGTCATCTCATTGCGAGAATGAGATGATGAGATATACCCAACCTAAGCATTATGACCCGATCATGTCACGAAGTTCAAATTACGATGATTAGAAAAGACCTAGTGTCCTATTTCTTAGACCGTGAGACCATATCAATCACTGTTGCCCGAGGATACTTAGATAGCATCAAACGTCATCTGGTGACTCGGTGATCGTAAAGGTGTGTTCAGGTATTCAGAGGAACAATTGAGGAAATATGTGTCAAAAGCAGGATTTGTCCATCCGCGTGACAGAAAAGATACTCGAAGGCCCACTCAGGAGAAGTTATATCCAATAGCTGCGCATCGTGTGATTTGATCATAGGGATATCACTTGTTAGAACTAGTCAAGTAGCATTTATTGATAACGAAATTGAACATGACATGGTGATGTCATTGATCAGATCTTGGACAATGCAAGTATCGAGAGTCAAAAGGAATACGACACCGCGTTCATGGTTCAGCGACGAAAGATTTCATGGAATCCACAGGGATCAACATGGCCATCTAGGTCCCTCTGATGATCATTGGTACGGGAGGGTCCCGACCATGTATGGAGTGTTCCCGAACCATGGGGTATCATGCTTAAGGGCTTGATGATGCTCAGAGAGTGTTTGGGTATTGGCAGAATCACCGAAGAAAAGAGAGAGAAAACCGGAAGGGTTTTGGTAAGTCCGGAGGATGTCCGAAATGAGATGGAAGGAGTTCCACATCAACGGGGATTGAATAATATGTAAGTGAATGTTGAATATTGATTTAATCATTCATTTATATTTATTGAATAAAAGAAGAAAAAATTAAAAAGGGTCAAATACCAAATTGGGCCAAAATCCGGAGGGAAAAGGGCCCATGAGAGAAAAGACCAAAGGGAGGAGAGAGAGGGGTGGCCGGCTGGGCCATAGGCACCCCGCGCGAGGCCCACAAGGGCCTTGGCCGGCTGGCCAAGCCCCCTCCCCCTCTTCTTTGTTTAGTCCCACATGGCTAAGGCAATTGCCTATGTGGGGGGGGGGGAGGGAGGGGTTCCCCTATATAAAGAGAGGTATTTTAACAAATTAAATACACAATAATCAATAAAAAAGTTTCCTCTCTTTTGGGGAGACCTCAGTTGATTCTCTCTCTCTCTCTCTCTCTCTCTCTCTCTCTCTCTCTCTCTCTCTATCTCTCTCTCTCTCCCGTGACCGTGGTCCCAAGTCCGAATCGCGCGAGCATGAGTCTTCTTCACCGCGGAGCACCATCGCGTTGCGGGATTCGAATCCAGAAGCTCTACTTCTGCAATTGCTGCTGGATCGGAGGAGCGGGAGTCATCGTCAGGCACCGGACATGTGTAACTCCCTGTGAGGTGCAACAATTGGGGCACTAGGAGTCGTTGAAGCCACAGGAGCTGTCGGGACTTCAACATGACCTCGAGGTCGGCTTTGGTTCGTCTACATCAACCATGCTCCCCGAGCGTTGACAACGCTTTTCGGTCTTCAAGGGTAAGTTCGCGAAAAGCCCCTCCCGTTACTGCATTACTAATAGATAGGTCCTGGCATTAGGGTTCTTGGCGTAGGAAAAATTTATTGTTTTTCATGCACAAACCCCTATAGTGGTATCAGATCTAGATCTGTGCGTAGTATTGCTAGTACGGGTAGAACACACGAGTTGTAGTGTGTGGACGTTGATCTTTTAGTTGTTACTCTCCCACGTGTACTTGTGTATACCGCATCAATGCTTGATAAAGCGGCCCCCAACCGACTATACGCGTTCATTCGCGAGACTATTCCACGCTTGACATACGGCTTGTAGCGTATAAAGTGGCTTTGGGGGGGTGTTTGTCTCTCTCGCATTAGTTGGTATGGCATTTGCAATGGAGGGCCGCGAAAGGGGTGTATCATAGATAACTACTCGATTAGCATTGTAGTGGAAGTTCGTAGGTAAGAACGGTCCTTGTACGAAAGCCCTATCATCCATGTAAAACATGCAAAGATAAAGTAGAGGCGTCTAACTTTGTTTTGCAAGGGGTGCTGTGATGTGATATGGTTGTGGCAAAGGTAAAGTAGCTTACTTTATGTTGCTGAGTAGTAGTAGACGGTCATGGAGATGATGGACTACCATGTCGGAGGGCACCGGTACCCTGGTGCCTACGGCGCCGGGACCCTGGCGCCGGAATCTGGAGGTGCGGGATGGAGATCACAACGTGAAGGACCATATCGCATCACACTTACATTCAATGATTATTTTTTGTGCATCTTATTGTGTGCTAGTATTAAATACTCGACGGTGGCCTAATAAGATGATCCCTAATCAAAACTACCAATGAAAGTGTTCTTCCTTAGTGTGCACCACCAAGAAAGTTCTCCGATATGAGGCAGGCCGTGACGATCGAGTGTCACACATATCTGCGTTCGCATACAGTAAGTGTAAGCCATGTTGCACATCGAATACACTAAGGTTGAGTTGGAGAGCCTAACATGTGTAGACATGGCCTCAAAACACGGATGGTCAAAAGATAGAGCACGAGTCGCATGAATGATGTGATCGACTTTTTGGCGTCCACATTTGCAACTATATCACCGGCCGTGACGATCGGGGGTGGTGTAGTGAATAGGGATCGTGTAATCGCTAAAACCCTTCTAGGGATAGGAGGTTTTAGTGGAGTTCTTGTTTTAACTCATATAATCATAAAATTAGTCTAAATTCCTTTTGCAATTATAAATATAGAGATGGCTCATCATGAAGCTTAATTTGATGTTGATGAGTGGGTAGTTGGTGAAAAACTTAGACTTGATGGATCAAACTTCCCTGATTGGCTTGTGCGTCTGAATGATCTCCTTACTAAGAATAATGTGGTATATTACATATTCCGCACGATGAATTTAACCGAGCCACATGACTATGAGACCCCACAAGAGCTGGCAGAACGCTATTATCGTCAAGAGATGTCCACTTTCATTCAGATAATAATGCGTTACAGAATGGTGGATGAACTACATCCGCTCATGGGTGATCTTGACCCATATTTGATGGTGGATCAACTGAGAGCAGAGTGTATAAGTCATGTGCGCATATGGAAGCACGAGCTACTTGGAGATTTTCTTTCCATTAAGATGGAGGAACACACTTGTCTAAAGAGTCATTTGGGGCGCATGCTTGATGCACACATAAGACTGGTTTACTTCGTGGACCACTGGATGAACGAGTCAAATGCGATAGGCGTGCTGCTTCGATCGCTGCCTCCCAGCTACGAAGGACATGTCCGGAGTAGCATTATGAGTGGTGATTTGGACACAATGGATTTCCAGGAGTTCATATTATGATTTAGAAACGTAAAGGTTTAACCTAACGCCGAAGAGGTCTTCGATGACGAAGGTATATATTTGATATATAGTTTTATAAATTTTATAATCTTGCAAACACTTATTGCGGTGTTAAAGTATTTGATACTTATTCTGTTTTGGTGAAAACAGGTCCTTCTACATGAGAGTTGCTTGCTAGAGAGGAGGTGATGTTGCGTGTTGATGGTGAGCATGATGATGATGGCCAACGACACTCTCCCTCGATATTTATCATTTAGTTTGTCATTTTTGGATCATTATTGTGATCGATGGATTGTGAACTTCTTTAGTGTGTCTCACATTTCATGAGATGGTTATTCATACGAGTTTGTAACAATCAGTTGTTCTGCTTCTATGAATGATTTCTATTTGCTTTCATATGTTGTTCGATTATGTGTGAGTTATCCTTGTTGTGAAACTAATTGATAATGCATGACCATTTGTAATGCATGAGCTAATATTTTTGTTGATCCCATATATTCCAATTTTGTTGTCTGGGAACTTCGGTTAGCTCATGTACCTCTCTTTCGAGCTTAATGTCAGTATGTCACCACATTGATGTTTTCCGTTATGACAAGGATCAGCTGTGACCTTTCTTGTAGGATTATGGACACTGCGTGATATTAGCCACTCATGCCAACTATAAGAAGTTCTTTGGCAGCTGGGCTGGAGTTTTTCCCACTTGGTGGAGATCCAAAAAATACTTGCTGAATGTATGTTTATATTGCGATGCGTTTTATTCTTCAACTTTGTCATATGAATATTAATTGCATTGGTATATTCACACTCTGAGCAGATATGGTGACTAATAAAGGGTTCATTCCTTCGGGCCCATCGGAAATTCCTATTCAAAGAAAGCAGATAAGAGAAATTATATTTTCCTTGATGTGCTCGTGTGCAAGGATCCTCATCCTGACACTGGCATTCCTTCATGCCCATCATTTTCATCAGATTCAATTTTCTAAGATAATCTTCTGGATCCAACTAAAATGGGCAAGACCAACAAATCGGTTCTTGTAAAACTATATGATCCTAAACAACAAATATTGTCCGTTGGGGATCATTGTTGCGAGCTTGTAACCACATGTGTATGCTCTCTTCCTCCCAGATTACTCTTTGATTTGTCATATCCTCTGTTTGACAGGTTAAGTTCATTGTTTAAGTTGTTAGGAAAAAGTTTCTAGCTTGTGAACTAGTGACTAGTAGCGGAAAGAGTCGAAGCAAGGTACTATGATCTAGCTGTCGGTAGCGAGACATACAACCTACAGTTTTGTACATGAATTTTTGATTGTATAGATCGATCGAACTTGCTCAACGCGATCAAACTTGCTCGATGGTGTATTTGTATACCAACTGCGAGATAGGGATATAATTTAACTTTGGTCAATCTCCTCCAGAAAGCTTCGCTGATTGATATTGGCTAAGGCTGCAACGTCTAGATACATGTAAATTTAGACAAATTCAAGTCACTTATTTTTGGACGGATGGAGTATTATGGCTCGGTGTATGCTTTTTTTGGCACTGAACAATTATCACTTTCTGAATTCTTGTTCAACTTGTGCTATTGTGCAAGACCTGGCTTGTGAGATCAACAATGAACACTTTCTGAACATTTTTCAGAAGATGGGTCCGCTTTTCCTGTCAATAGCCTTTTCTCCTTTACATATTTATTTCTCACGTTCACTTAGTGCCAGAATTTGGTGTGTAGAATTTGGTCTGCACAAATTTATTCCAATACATACACATGTACATTGGTGCTTGGCAGTTATTAAAATGACGTAACAAAAACTTTTTAATATCTTGATTGATTCTCTTGGTGGCATAGACTGATATTCGAAGAGAATGTTGCTACACTTAACTGATGCCTTAGAATTAAGATATTCTCCGCTTGACTGATGTCTTAAACTAAAAGTACCATCTTCAATAGCCAGTCGTGAGATCAGTGATAATTGCATATGCATTCGTTACTGGATATTTTAGATATGATTATATTGTTGAAGGATGTTGATCATAATGTAATATTCTAATTGTTTACTTCAAAGGCTGTATTTGCTGAGAGCTTGTCGGTCGTGACATCAGTGATGGATGGTTTCAATGGATACACCTTTAGCTATGGGTAAAATGGAACAGGGAAACCTTCACCATGGAAGGTGTTCCAGATAATAGAGGTGTTAATTATAGGGCTCTTAAGGAACTGTTCAGGGTCTCTGATGCGAGAAGCTCATCTATTGCATACGCGTTTTGTGTGAGTATATTGGAAGTCTATAATGTAAACATTGGGGACCTTCTTGACAACACCTCTAAAGTAACGTCAAAACGGTATATCTCCTTTCTTTGTTTAATATGACATGATAGTAAATCATTGTCGGACCAAGGGCACCGGGGGTACCCGAGTCCCTGGTCGGTTGGGCCTTCAGACGGACCATCCGGGCGTCTCGTGAGCGCTAGGGGGGGGGGGGGGGGTGTCCTTACGAGATATCCTCAGCGGGATCTTCCCCTCCAGAGGGAACAGACGAGCGGCGGTCCCTCGAGCAAGGCACGTGCATGCACGCCTTGGTGGAAGACGACAACCTTGGCGGCAACATTGGATACCGACCCGAGACAGTCCAAGGGGTCCCAGTTGGTCAAAGGTGCCTCTGGTAAAGGTCCCGACAGCTAAAGCGATGTCTCTCCATTTCGGGGCAAGAGGCCAAAAGCCGACGCGCTTCTAGGACGGACGTCATCCATGATCGAAGAACACGAGGAGGACGGGTGTCTCCACGGCGGAATAGGTTGAGTCCACGAAAAGTACTTTGATAGACCAAGACACCGGAGGGCAGCATTGTGGAGACCCTTCCCGCCCAACATTTGGGGGGAAGAGGCTCGACTCCCCTATATAAGGAGACACTCTCCTACCTTAGAACAGGTCGATCTCAGTGATCTGTAACCCTAGACATTGATACACCATTGTACCCTAACGAAGCACCGGGAGCAATACAACCAAGCAGGCGTAGGGGCTTTACCTCCTCACGAGGGTCCCGAACCTGGGTAAAAAACCTCGTGTCAACCTCTCTATCATGCTCGTGCGCCGCCGCCTCCGCCATCGTTGAGCAGCTCAGAACACGTGTTCAGTCCCCTCTCGAACTCAAGGCTTGTTGGACCCCTTGTTCCTTCGCAGGACACTTTCTCCGACATTTGGCACGCCGGGTAGGGGGCTAAGATGTGTTTTAGAGGTCTTCCTCGACCCCGGTGGCATGGCGCCGAGCTCCGACATGGGGTCCCAGCAGCAGGCCTCTCCAGGTGCCACGACACGGGAGAACATGCTACGCGAGGCACGGAGGTTGCTCCACCACGTCCCCGCCGCCTCCGAGCGCACGGCGTGGTACACTCGCCTCGTCGAGCTCCTAGGCAACCCAAGACATGGCCTGGTCCTAACTAACGACCAGGCCTAAGGGCTGGCACTGGGACCGCCGGGCTACCACACCGCACCGTGCCAAGGCGCGTCGGGCACCGTCCCATGCATCCTAGGCGGCTCCCGAGATCCCGCCTCAGGGAGGCACTTCAAGCAGCTCTCACGCGAGTTGGCGGCGGCAAGGCCCAGCGCTACCGTCGCCAGGCTTAGGTGGTCTAAGTAGCCGGTCTCCTTCGGCATCGATGACCACCCCGAGTCCACCCGCTCGGTGGGCTATACCCATGGTATGCTCCCCCACCATCAACGACGTCACCGTGGCGAAAACCCTCGCTGACGGTGGAGGCGGGTTGAACATGCTCTCGGAGGAGGCGTTCCAGCGGATGCAGGTGCCCATGACTCAACTGTCGCCCGCCCTGCCGTTCTCGGGGGTGACGGAAGGCGAGGCCATGCCTCTTAGGCAGATAAGGCTCCTTGTCACGTTTGGGACGAGCAACAACTACCGCACCGAGCTCATCGACTTCCACACCGCCCGGATCGGCCTGCCATACAACGGCATACTAGGCTACCCGACTTTGGTGAAGTTCATGGTCGTCACCCACAACACCTACAACATGATCAATATGTCGAGCTGCGCCAGTGGCCCTATCATGATTCGTTCTGATGAGGGGGGGGGGGGCTTGGCGATCCCTTGAACATGCCTACAAGAAGGCGGCAGCCGCCTGCCCTGAGGAGGAAGCAGGGCCAAATGACGTTGAACCTCCTGCGCGCAAGAAGCCAGCCCCATCTAGGGACGCAACCGGGGCCGCCACGGGCGAGCCAGCGGCCCTTCTAGAGGAGGAGGTCACATGCTCCCCTGGCATGGCCGGAAAGAAGAAGCCACAGTTCTCTCTGGAGCGCGCGCTGACCAAAAAGGTCCAGCTCGACCCCGCCGTCCTGGGGGCTACCATGACCATTGGGGCACACCTCACAGCGGAGGAGGAGCAGACGCTCGTCACTTTCCTACGTGCGAACACGGACATGTTGATACATTGCAAATGTATCTATAATTTTTGATGTTCCATGCTTGGTTTTATCTACTTTCTTATGTTTTGTCCACACTTTGGAGTACTTTTCATATGATTTCTTGGACTAACCTATTAACAAGAGCCATAGTGCGGTTACTGTTTTTACGCTATTTTTGGTTCCAGGAAGTCAGAAAATGAATATTCTCGGAATTGGACGGGACAAAAGCCAAAGTTACTATTTTCCCGGAAGACTCACGGAGCCAGAAGGAGAGTCGGAGAGGGGCCACAGGGTGGCGACACCCCCTTGGCACGGGCCAGCCCAGGCCACGCCAGAGCATGGTGTGGGCCCCCTGGACGGCCACCGACCTTGCCTCCTTCGCCTATAAGAGCCTCCCGATACCAAAACCCTAGATAGTCAATCAGAAATCCATAAAAAGTTCCACAGCGCCGCCGACACTGAAGGGGAGATTTGGAGGACAGAAAGTCTCTGTTCCGGCACCCTGCCGGGACGGGGAAGTGCCCCCGGAGCCATCTCCATCGATCTCCACCACCATCTCCATCACCATTGCTGATTCCCATGATGATGAGGGAGTAGTTCTTCCTCGAGGCTAAGGGTTCTACCGGTAGCTATGTGTTCATCTCTCTCTTTATGCATGATCATATTGTGATCATGAGCTTTGTAATCAAGTAGATCTACTTTGCTACTCAAGTGCTTTAATAGATCTCTGCTCTCCCCATGTGTGTGAAAGTCACAGCGTGCACACCATGGTGGCACTTAGGCTAGAGATTACAAATACTTGTTATGAGTTATATTTGGAGTTGGATGTTTCTATGAAATTGTGGTGTTTGTTGGAACCATCTAGAGCTCAAGGTGACAGTGTGGGGTTATCTAGATGGGGAAAGCGGACTTTGAGGAGTGCTGTTATAGCCCTACCATGGATTAGAGTGTCCAACCAGAGAGTAGTTCAGCGTAGTATCATAAAGAAGAATATATTTATATGAGAGTGTTCACTAGTGAAAGTATGATCCCTAGGCCTTGTTTCTAAGCACTGAAACACCTTTTGCTATTAGATCTATTATAGGTTTGCTTGCTTCCATCTTTATTTCAGTTTGCCTTTAGTCTCTTCCATGCCATCAAAGTATTTTCTAGCACCGTTATCTTATATCCATACCACTTGTATTTCACTATCTCTTTGCCGAACTAGTGCACCTATACACCTGACAAGTGTATTGGGTGTGTTACAAGAGACTTCTTGTATCTTGATTGCAGGGTTGCTTGAGAGGGAATACCTTTGACCACTTCCTCCCTAAGTTTGATAAACCTTGGGTGATCCACTTAAGGGAAAACTTGCTGCTATTCTACAAACCTCTGCACTTGGAGTCCCGACAACTATCTACAAGAATAGAAGTGCGTAGACATCACATGTTCGCCTAGACCCTGTTAGACATGACCGGTGTGACTCGATAGGTGGTCGAGCACCACCTGGCAGTATGTCCCTCGGCATGCCCAATAAAGCAGAAAGTGAGGTGGCAATAGGCCGAGAAACAGTAGTTCATTGTTTCCGAGATGGAGAAGCTGGTCAAGGCACACCTCGTCCGAGAGGTCCTCCATGCAGATTGGTTGTCCAACCCGGTCATGGTTCCGAAGACCACTGGAGGGGGCATCTCTGCACCGACTTCACCGATCTGAACAAGTCATGTCCTAAAGACACGTTCCCACTCCCTCGAATTGAATAGATAGTGGACTCGACTGCGGGATGTGACCTACTGTGCTTCCTAGACGCCTTCTCAAGTTATCACCGGATCAAGATGGTCCGGGAGGACGAGGAGAAGATAGCTTTTGTCACCCCCTATGGAGTGTACTATCACACCTGCATGCCATTTGGCCTCAAGAACACCGGCGCCACCTTCTAGAGGCTGATACGCACCCCTTGGGCACGCAGATGGGCAAAAACACGGAGGTCTATGTCGACGACATCGTAGTCAAAAGTCATGAGAAGGACACGCTGATAGCGGACCTGGCGGAGACCTTTGACAACCTACGTAGGGTGAACATCAAGCTCAACCCCGCCAAGTGTGTGTTTGGGGTCCGTTGAGTAACTCCTCGATTTGTTGGTGTCACACCGAGGCATCTAGGCAAACCTAGACAAGGTGTGGGCCATTGAGGAGATGCGGCCACCTAAGCGGCTCAAAGACATGCAAAGCTTGGCGGGGTGCATAGCGGCCCTCGGGAGGTTCATTTCCAAGCTGGGCGAAAAGGCCTTGCCCTTCTTCAAGATCATGAAGCGATCTGGTAACTTCCAGTGAACCCTAGAGGCGACCGAGGCCTTCGAAGCCCTCAAGAGGTACCTCACCAGCCCCCCGGCCATGGTAGCGCCAAGGGAACGTGAACCCCTATTGTTGTATCTAGCGGAGACCCCATAGACAGCGAGCGCCGTGCTCGTGGCCGAGCACAAAGAAGAAGTCATGAAAGGGGCCCGACCCTCCAAGCCTCGCGAGGGCTTGGGGGCTGAAGCTCCTGAAGAGGGCGGCATCGCACTAGGGCTCGAGGGAAAGGATTCCCCCACCAAGGATGCGCTTGAAGCCCCGGCGAATACCACAGAGCTTGTACAACGACCAGTCTACTTCGTCAGCACGGTACTCCAAGACGCCTGAGAGCGGTATCTGATGTAGCAAAAGTTCCTCTACGCACTCCTCGTAGCGTCCAGGAAGCTCTGCCACTACTTCCAGGGTCACCCCATTAGGGTGGTCACCAAGTTCCCTCTGGAGACCATTCTGTGCAACCCAAACGCCACGGGACGCGTCTCCGAGTGGGCCATTGAACTGCAGTCTTTTGAGCTAACGTTCAATACCACTCCCAGCATTCGGGGGAGTGCCCTCGTGGAGTTTGCCGCAAAGTGGATAGACCCTGGTTGGAGCGAAGTCAGGGAGGAAATGTCCTAGTTACCCGGGAAGCTGGCCCCAGGGCGGTGGGTCGTAAAATTTGATGGGGCGTTCATTAGCGACGGAGATGGGGCAGCAGCAGTACTCATGTCCCCAACCGGCGACAAGCTCTACTACGCCATACAACTACAATTCAGGGACGAGGCCAAGCTCTCCAACAACCTCGCCGAGTATGAGTGCCTAATCGCAGGCCTTAAGGCTGCCATCACCCTCGGCATCAAGCGGGTCATGATACAGGGAGACTCCTTGCTCCTTGTCAACTTATCCAATAAAAGCTACAATCCCAAGGATGAGAACATGGCGGCCTACCTAGAGGATGTTCACAGACTAGAGAAGCACTTCCTAGGCGTGGACTTGCTACACATCCCGCAGGGAGAAAACCAGGAGACCAACGAGATCGCCAAACGCGCATCTCGCCAGGAGTCATAACGGCCAAGGGTCTTTGAGGAGAGGCTTTTCGAGCCATCGGCCGTGCCACCGAGTAAGGGTCGGGATAACCCTCTGGAGGGCCTGCCCCCATCGCCCTCGACAGGCGCCCCAGATTGCGGACTACCCTCAGGAAACCGCCTCGTCTTGGCGCTCGCCGCTGAGGAGACGTACTAGATCACCGAGCTCAAGACTTACCTGAAGGACGACACCCTATCGGACAATGAAGACATGGCTGAGTGTCTCATCCGTTGTGCCAAGAAGTACTACATGGTGGATGGGGAGCTCTACTGTCGTAGACCTAATGGAGTAGCCCTGTGGTGCATCTCGACCAAGGAGGGTTGTGAGCTACTGGCTGACATCCATGCGAGGAATGTGGCCACCACGCCTCGGCGCGCACCCTCGCGGGGAAGGCTTTCCGCAGTGGCTTCTACTGGCTCACAGTGCTCGATGATGCCACAAAGTTGGTCAAGTCTTGCAAAGCCTGCCAATTCCACGCGAAGCAGATCCATCATCCTGCTCAGCAGCTGCAGACCATCCCTCTCTCTTGGTTGTTCGCGGTTTGGGTGCTGGATATCCTAGGGCCCTTTCCTAGAGCTCCCAGGGGCTACCGGTAGCTCTACGTCGCCATCGACAAATTTACCAAGTGGGCTAAGGTGGAGCCCATAAGGACCATCCCAGCAGGGTCATAGGTCAAGCTCATACGCGGATTAGTATGCCGTTTTGGTGTCCCTAACCGCATCATCACCGACAACGGCAGCCAGTTCACGGGTGGGCAATTCAAGTCCAACTGCGAGGACATCGGGACCAAGATCTGTTATGCCTCCGTTGCACACCCGCGCAAAAATGGGAAGGCTGAACGGGCTAACATAGAGGTGTTGAGGGGACTTAAGACAAGGTGCATGCCACCGGTGCCACCCCCTATCGACATTGGGAACTAAAGTGTCGAGATCTAAACTTACAGACTAGCTCTAGCCAAAAGTCACCTCACCCACGGTTCTCGGTGCTCGATAATCTGCACACGACACGCGCATGGAAAGCATTCATCATGCGTAACCTACGGTTTCCTCCCTGAGAGACTATACAGGAAAAGTACGCATCCTACGGCTCCTTCCTCGAGGGGCTTACAGGACGGAACCGAATGTCCAGAGTGTTGGGTTCGCAGTATAGAAAACAAAAAAAATTCTATGATGGGAACTATTATACGCCAAGATTTATCTACTAGATACAAGCAACGGGTGGATATACATCCATAGAGAACATACCCTCGAAGAATGACAGAGCTTTGTTAACGAGATGGAACTCGTGGATGATGTAGTCAAACGCTTGCTGATCTCAAGATCGTGTAGAAGTCCTAGCGCTGCAAATCAGCAGCGCATCCGTCCTCGCACACACGTTCAGGCCACCGAACAACCTCCACCTCCTCGCCACCAAATTTAATGGAACTCTCATTTAATAAAACTCTTTTATTTATTTTATTCAGATTTTTGTTAATTAATTTAATTAACAAACATTCACATAAAAAACCCTGCAACATTTCAATATCACATGCAGAACCAATTTCAGCAATTTCACCCAAAACAATTCTGGTGTCCATTGAAATAATTGCAGCGCTTTGCAATTCTTTCGTCTAGAACATATTTGATCCAAATGGTGTTTGGCAACCCTTTAGTGTGTCACCCTATGGTTTGCTAATAATGCAGACATGATCGAGACCCCTCTTAGATTAATAATCAGAAGCGGGACCTAGAGATCCATACTGACTCCCACACATTCAACGATGACTTCTGTGATCGTGAGAACCTTTAACGATAGTAACTAAATCCCTTTTGTCTCGTGATATATTACATGTCCGAGATTCAATCATCAGTATCTCAATACTTAGTTTGATCTCATTACCGACATGCACTCTTTTCTTGTTCCCGTGATATAACATTCTAGTGATCACATCACTTGCTTCCAAGCTATCTTAATGTGATATCACCGAGAGGGCCTAGAGTATATCTATCTGTCATCGAGATTGGCAAATTCCACTCTTGATCCATGAGCCTCAACATAACACCTTCGGAATACCCGAAGCCATCTTTATAGTCACCCTGTTACGGTGTTACATTTGATGTTATCATTCTTTCAGTGTTAGCAATTAACATGATCTCATGGTCTAAGGATAAAGATTACTTCGTATGATGTTATAGCAACATAAACACAATGACTTTGATCGTAATGCTATACTTCAGATGAATGTTCATCACATCATTCGCCAATGATGTGACCCTTTTATTAACAACATTTAATGTCCATGATCAGGAAACCTTGATCATCTTGTTAAACAACGAGCTACTTTATAGAGAGGCATAACTAGGAACTTTCTATTTGTTTATTAAACACACATGTATTAAGGTTTCCGTATTAATACAATTATAGCATGCAAAATAAACATCTATCATATACTTGGAATATGTATAATAACAACTTTATTATTGCCTCTCAGGGCATATTCCCTTCAGTCTCCCACTTGCACTAGAGACAATAGTCTAGTTTACATAGTGATAAATCTAACACCCATGGAGTTCTGGTGTTGATCGTGTTTTTCCCTAGGGAGAACCTTAGTCAACGGATATGCTACATTTAGGTTCGTGTGTACTTCCAAAATTTATATCTCCATCCTTGACATGCTCGCGGATGGAGTGAAACCGGTGCTTAATATGCTTGGAATTCTTGTGAGACCTTGGTTCCTTGGCGTTGGCTATGGCTCCATTGTTGTCACAATAGATCAGCATTGGGTCCAACGCACTAGGAACCACGCCTAGTTCCGTTATGAACTCCTTCATCCAAACCGCTTCATGCGTTGCTTCTGAAGCAGCAACATATTCCGCCTCCGTCGTTGATCCAGCCACCACAGGTTGTTTGGAACTCCTCCAACTAACTGCTGCTCTGTTCAAGAGAAATACATATCCGGATTGAGACTTAGAGACATATGAATCGGTGTCAAAGCTAGCATCAACATAACACTTAGCGACCAACTCTTCTTCACCTCCGTATACAAGAAACATATCCTTAGTTCTTCTTAAGTACTTAAGGATATTCTTAACCGCTATCCAATGTTCCGATCCTGGATCAGATTGGTACCTACTAGTCAAACTAATAGCATGTGCCACATCCGGTCTTGTACATAGCATGGCATACATTATAGAGCCTATGGCTTATGCATAGGGGATCTTATCCATTATCTCTCTTTCTTCTGCCGTAGCTAGACTTTGAGTCTTACTCGATGTCTTGCCTTGCTACATAGGTAAGAACCCCTTCTTACTTCCGTTGTAACTACCTCGGTGAATTACGCTCCTAGTACAAGCCTGGATGATCAGAAATGGTTGAAATAGTACGGTGGGGCCCAAATGCCACTCACAGGTAGACCTTTCGGCCGTCCCAACCATTTCCAAACATCGGGACAAGAACGGGCGACGTAATCGGCAGGCGAAGGGATCAACTACATACACAAATGAGTATGTATGCAAGCCACCATACAATAGTACATCAGAGCCATTCCATCTAAAAAGAAAGGAAATATAGCAACGCCATACGGCAAGACCCAAATATCCTAGATAGATATAATAGGGTAGGATATCTCCTCATACATCAATCAACAGAGTATCAAGCGGAAGCGGAAGACAAAATCCGAGTACGGATAAGAAGCAAATCGGCATAAGATGCCCCATAAATAAGCACATCCCGCCCACAGATCTCACGGATCCCCGTTCCCGGAATCTCTACACCGAATGATCATTGCCCACATCGTCCGTCTCTTCCACCCAGTATCCATCTTGCGAGTGTACCTGTCCATCTGAACCAATAATTTATCGTGTGAGACCCTAGGGGTACTCAGCAAGTCTTTATGCCTCTAAAGGGGACACAACCTGGGTGACGCAATTGCAGCAAAAGATAAACCCTAGCAATTCTATAGATACTCGCTAACCATCCGCCTAACCAGAGATAGACGGATGTCCGTGAATTAAGAACAACAGTTATAACAGTTATAAAGGTAATCTTAACAGATCCATCCTCCTCCTCGCTTACCGACGAGGAAGCGGACGAACAACCCCCCATCCATTGGCAGTTTTATTATCCATTCCGTGAGTATTGCACTATTTACTAGTCAGGTACCTAGTCTAGTCAAATTAGAAGCGGTACTTTAGTTATGCTTGTCTATGATCGAGAAACTGTGCTCCAAGTCGTCCATAACATGGACACGGCTTTCAGAAAGTTTTACCTAGGGTGCACAAATAGCAACACACACTGATATGCCTCGAAAAACCAAATCAAAACCCAACGAGGCATCCACGACAAAGCAATTACAGGATTCAGAAATATTTCAGGGCCACCCTTTAAGTAGATCCATAGCGAAGCGGCCGCTCAAGACGGGCTTAAGGTTGTGGAGGCGGCTGTAAACGACTTGGAACCCGAAAGTGTGGCTGGGCTTGTCGATACAGCGAAATCGGGCCACGATCCTAAACAGTACAGTGTGCTACTCGCACAATCGTAAATAAAGCAGTAAAGCATGGCATAAGTACAGGATAGTAAATAAATCCTCAAACTAGTTTGTGGCCCCAAGAAATAAGAATGAATCAAGCTCTGGCTCAGGGGGGTCCATAAGCCTCCCGGATGTGGATAGCGCGAATATTCTTGGAACAGGAATCAAGTACTCGGGGTCTTACGGGACACAAGTGAGCCTGAAAAACCAAATAGCGAATATGGCTCACCGATGCCACTTTCATTAGTTATCCCATTACTACTCAGGTTAAGTTGTTTAGGTACCTCGTTATCCATCAGACACTCACATACCCTACACATGTGTTCTCACGACTGCATGGCTCAAACAACTCCTGTAGTAATGGCTCATGGGATGGAGGAACAAGCTTCGGTGGGGTTTAAATGTAAAGGCTATGCAATACTTGGGATTCAATTTAATGCAATCGCGACTCAATGATGCAAGAATAAGATAGAGGCAATAGGTACTATATGTATGCAAGCATGTGGTAGTGCTTGCCTGGCAGCTCAGTTGAAGCGAAGGATGGATCTGGGTAGTGCTCCTGGTTCTCTTGATATATCCCCTGCTCAGCGTCTATTCGAAGAAGAACCAAACAAACAAGGGCCAACATAAATAAAGTGCGCAAGCATATGAATAAAATGCATAAAGCAAACAATCATGCCATGATGAATGATGCACAATTTGCATGGCATTAAGGTAGCATGGCATGGGTGAGGTGTGGAATACAATAATAAAGCATTTTATTTAGTTTTGGCCCCATTTTATTCCCATATTAGTTGCTGTACTCATTATATTTATATGATGCATGCTCCAAATCAAACCATGGAATGCATAAACAGAAAGGTCTCGTTGAGCTAATCATTTTAGACATATCATTTGTTAAATTTGGACTTATAAAACAAAAGATATTAATTATTTAAGTCAAAAGAGCAATTTGTTGTAATTTAAATAAACTTGGAATTTTAAATGTTCAAAATATATTTTGGATTGCATATTTGAAATCCTCACATTTTTCTGATTTGAAAACATATATTATTTGTATTATTTGGATTAATATTTGAAAACAGAATTATATTTGAATTTGAAATAATTAGAAAAGGATTTGAATTAAACAATTTTGATTTCGAAATACTTTTTATACAGAGGGAGCTAGCCATCACAGACAAGGGGCCACAGTCTTGGCTGGCAACACGCAGCGCAAAGAACGCTTCGCCCAAGGCTTGCTGCTAGCCTCAGAGGCCGACGGGTGGGGTCAGAGCACTCACGGGCCCAACTGCCAGCGGCGGGACAGCGCAGAGGCTGACAGGTGGTCAAACGGGAGCGCGGGTTGAGGTTTAGAAAGGCTAGGGGTTGCTCTGCAAAAAGTCCAGAGAGAGGTCGGGTGGGGCTACGGATGCGGGTTAAGCCGAAAAAACAGGGGTCAAACGCAAAGAGCTTGCCGTCGTGCTTCTTCTCGCGCAGAACCGATCGGTGCGGCTGGCGCGCGGCGCAGGGAGTTGAACTCGACGCGCGGGACACGCTGTGGTGGGCGAGCCGCTGCGTGGCTCGGGGCTGTTGATAGGAGGGGCTAGGCGGCTAGCTAGAGCGTACGCCTTGGCTCTGTGAGCGTCTTGGCTCGTCGGTGCACCGAGGGTGCTCGACGATCGGTCCGGTGAATCTAGGGCGGCACGGCGGAGGTGACCATGTCAAGGGGGTTTAGGGGCTCACCGAGAGGTTGCTGGTGGAGTAGGTTCGGGCAGAAGCGCCGATGATCGCTGGCGTAGCAGACGCCCGGCGGGTTAGGGTTTCCGGGTCGGCACGGCGCAGATCGGTTGCTCTGGTCTGTCTCCTCCTCGTCGCTGGGCTCATGGTGAAGCAGAGGACCCGTCTCGTTCTTCCCGATCACTCCACGGACGTGCGGCTCGCCAGGATCAACGGGTCGTGGAGGAGGCCGACGGTGGAGACGATGGTGAAGGCGGTGGCGATGGAGCAGAGGGGAGAGGCCGGTGTGGTGGCTGGATCTGGGGATGTGGGGAGGCGAGAGAGGGTGGATAAGGCAGAGAGGCAGGTGGTGCCGTGGGGGAGTGGGAGAGGAAAAAGGTGGCTCGGCCACCTTTTCTTCCTCCACCCTCACGTGCTCTGAAGGCGAGGCGGGCAGCTTCCAGGTGGGGACGGTGAGGCCAGGGAGGTGGTGGTTCGGGCTGGGTGGCCCTAGGGCAGAGAGAGCACGAGAGGGAGAGGTGAGGGTAGCCTCGGGTGGGGTAGATCTAGGCTCGGGTTGGGACTTGGGTTAGCTAGGGTTTGGGTTGTGGTAGCAGCTAGGTGGGGCAGGGGAGAGAGGTGGCCAGTGGGGCCAGCTAGGTAGGGAGAAGAGGGGCGAGAGGTGTGAAGGTGGGATTAGGGTTTGGTCATGGTGGGGTTTAAGGAGAGATGAGGAGGGCACTTAGGGTTTGGTCTAGATTATGGTAGATTAGGGTTTAGGTTTAGATGGGGTATGGTGAGGTTAGATGCTAGAGAGAGAAAAGAGAGAGGTGTGAGCTAGGTTTAGAAGCATGCTTGCTCCAAACATAGATCAAGCAAGATCACACTAGATCAACCCAAAGAGGGAGGAAGAGGTTAGAGATGACCCACTCAAAATGCAACAAAAATCCAAATGACAAGCAAAAGGTGGTACTTGCATGGCCCATGCAAATATTTATTGCCATGTTGATTCTTGTGAAAACAATATTATCACATGGCATTATTATTATGCATTCCCAAAATTGGAATAAAAGCCAAGCAAAGGAATTTAGAAAGAATTCCAAGTGGAGTATATGGAGATGGTCACATTGGATTATATTTGGGACTTGCTAGTGTGTATATGCCACTAGGTATTTAATAAGCCCACAAAATATCCCAACATGATGATAACCCCAAAAACACACATATGGAAGCTAGGAAAAAGGTTCCACCCACAAGGCATGCAAAGGTGGCCATGTGGCTCTCAAGTACCAATAATGTGAAAACAACATGACACTAAGATGAGAGCATGTGGTAAAAGAATTGGATCCATCCCAACCCACATGAGCTAGAGATAAACTCAAATAAAGCCAAGCTCATATTTAGTTGGATGGTGGAATTGTAAGGTGGTGACAGAGAAAAGGTGGTGGAGTTAATAAGAGATATGCCCCCAACTCAGCTTGGGCATTTTACAATATATCAAGAACCAAATACAATATCAAGAAGCAAATACAATTAATAATGCATATGAGATAAGAACCAGATGGAAAAGGGTTTTATATGATGCTCAAATGCAAGGTGGCATGATGACATGAGCATGATATATTTATGATGCAACAATTATATGTAGGAAGTAGCATCTATGTAGACTAGGCTAGTAGCATTGCAATTGTTAGACAATTGGGATGCTACAACTCTCCCCCACTAAACAAGAATCTCGCCCCGAGATTCCTAGGAAAAAGAAAACAACACAAGGATAGGCGGTGTCCGAACGAAGGTGACCCTCACGTTCCCAAGGTGATGAAGAAAGGAATGGTGCGACCACTACACCTTGCAAAACTTGCTAGACTTGTTGCGAGTCTTGCGTTTTGCTAGAGAAACGACGGGTAGAAGAGTTGAAGGATTAACGTGAGACAAGAAGGATAGGATAGACATAGCTCCGGTTTTCTCAAGAAACAAGATAAAAGAATAGAACCACTTGTGAAAAGAAGGGGAAGATGATGCAGCATGGATAAATAAAGGCACACCGATAAGATTAAAGATTTACCGATACTAGAGAGGATGAATCTTTGTCTCGCCGGAAGAAAAGAGCTAGATTGGAGAGGTTTTGAACCACTATGACAATAGCATCGTATCCTCTCTCGGATTTGAGAAAAGAAGTTCGGAAACAATATTGCCTTCAAACAATAGAGTCCCTTGATAACAATGTAAAGATTTAGCTAGACATCGTCGGATTAGATTCTTGTTGCGCCGGTAATACTCCGAAGGATCACGCAATTGAGGTGCGCGGATATAACTCCCAGAGACGGATGTGACGCCAGATCATGGTGGAATGCTAAGAAGCAAAGAACATAGAGGATCTGGAATTTATTGTAGAGATACTTATTGCTTTCTTTAGCCTTGAGGCTAACGCAATAGATTTGCGGCTGATGGCATCAACCATAACTGGCTTTACCACAGAAAAAGAATTTATGAAACAGAGAGATATGGTTTCCTTTCATCTTGTTTGGGGATGTCGAGCACCGGTAGAAAGACGAGGACCGCAAAGAGTTTGCGTTTGTTTCCACCAGATAATTGAAGATTTTGCTCCGTGTAGAAAAGATAGATCATCATCGAGAGATTATTGATTACTTTCTTCGAGAGAGCACTCCGGAAAGACAAGGACGGAAGTAAAGTATCAAGGGATAAAGGCCACTTCTAACTTCCGTGGAATGAGTGAAATCACATAAATTCCCCAATTCAATGTACAAGAGCGAATGATAAGAGTAGTGGTATGGTAGCTACTCCATCCCGCACTCAAAGCATTACTCCGCACATGAATAAGGAAAAACCATGCAACCCAACTACCGAAACAGACTGAAGGTATTGACAAGAAGAGCTCATGGATCTCCGTTAGAAAACGAGGTTAGATGCAAACGATTCCCGGATCCAAGATAGATAAGGGTGATGATGTTGTCGTCATACCTGATGTAACAAGCCACCGGAAAGATATGAAGGAAGATTACGGAGAACAACTGCCAGATTCCACAGGTAAAGAAGAAGATAACACCAACTGATCACGAAAGATCTGAAAAGTCTTCATGGCCTCCGGTGGATTGAGCATCGATGATAGAACGAGACGGTTTCAAAAGATCACTTAACGAGATAGAGGTGAAAAGAACTCCATGTTCTTCTTGAAATGATTGAGAGAGATCTAGCAGTCTTGAGGAAAACTTCGGCGGAACGACGATGATAACTTGCCAACAAGGAACAACTCCGGATTTGATTGAAGATGGAAGATGGAATTAACAATGGACTTGCTGATTCCAGAATTGAAGAAGATGCACTGGAAGAATAGATTATCTGGTCCTTCGGAAGAAAAAGAGATGCCGCCTGATTCACATTGTCGATCGGATCACCGGTTACAAAGATAAAGAGATCTTGGACAAGAAACGATGATATAGCTTTTCTTATGGTATGAGCTATCAGAGACGAAAAAGATGTGCAGATATGGAGTTCAAAAAGATGTGAAGCATGATAAACAGATGATAGACCGCCGTGGTGCCTTGAGAAACTCCGGATTTCCAAGGATGCTTGAATTTGCATAGCTATGATCACGGTGTACTCCAAATCACAGGAGATAACCGTATCCATATGGAGGATAGAGTTGATAGCATTTTCCATATTCCAATCGACACTTATCATGAGTGGGATATAGCTTTGCTGAGAACCAAATTACAATCACCAGCATCGGATCGACACATGTTATGTAATTAGCCCAAGAGAAAAGAAGATGAAGTGAAAACTCCAGGATTAAGCGCCGGCGACAAAAGAATGAGTTAGCATGGACATGCTGATAAAAGAGAGATAGATAATGTTTCACACACGACTGAAAAGGAGTGTGGAAACACAGATGGATCAAAGAAAAAATTTCCGCATTTTTCGGCATTAAAATACCGATAGATGCGCAAAATCACTTAGCAGATAGGGATTAGCATCGATGCCCGCATGTAAGAACACCCTTTAAGAAGATGGCACCGGTCAACAAGGAGTCAGATAGATCGCGCCGGTTTTCAAAAGCCTGTCGATATGGAACGTACCAACAGTTGATAACCAAAGGCAGATAAAGATAACATGTTGGATGCAACAGATAGACAAGGAATTACACACACACACACACACACACACTTTCTATGGTACTACGGAAACCCAGAACACGTGAATCCTAGTTTGAATTTTAAGAAGAGGATTGAAAACGTTACACTTCCTTACCAGAAAAGGGTGGTTGGGTAAGAAGAAAAGTGGAAGCAGTCCTACTCTCGCTTTTGTTTTTCCCTAGTATACATAACTACCAAAAATATTTGCTAGATGCATAACGACCATTTGGCCGAGACCACGAAGGTCGGGCTGGCTCGATACCAATTGTAACTACCTCGGTGAATTACGCCCTAGTACAAGCTCGGATGATCAGAAATGGTTGAAATAGTACTGGGGCCCAAATGCCACTCACAGTAGACCTTTCGCCGTCCCAACCATTTCCAAACATCGGACAAGAACGGGCGTAATCGGCAATGAAGGGATCAACTACATACACAAATGAGTATGTATGCAAGCCACCATACAATAGTACATCAGAGCCATTCCATCTAAAAAGAAAGGAAATATAGCAACGCCATACGGCAAGACCCAAATATCCTAGATAGATATAATAGGGTAGGATATCTCCTCATACATCAATCAACAGAGTATCAAGCGGAAGCGGAAGACAAAATCCGAGTACGGATAAGAAGCAAATCGGCATAAGATGCCCCATAAATAAGCACATCCCGCCCACAGATCTCACGGATCCCGCTCTCGGAATCTCTACACAATGATCGTTGCCCACATCGTCTGTCTCTTCCACCCAAAGATCCATCTTGCGAGTGTACTGTCCATCCGAACCAATAATTTATCGTGAGACCCTAGGGTACTAAAGAAGTCTTTATGCCTCTAAAGGGGACACAACCTGGGGTGACGCAATTGCAGCAAAAGATAAACCCTAGCAATTCTATAGATACTCGCTAACCATCCGCCTAACCAGAGATAGACGGATGTCCGTGAATTAAGAACAACAGTTATAACAGTTATAAAGGTAATCTTAACAGATCCATCCTCCTCCTCGCCATCGACGAGGAAGCGAACACAACCCCCATCCGTTGGCAGTTTTATTATCCATTCCGTGAGTATTGCACTATTTACTAGTCGTACCTAGTCTAGTCAAATTAGAAGCGGTACTTTAGTTATGCTTGTCTATGATCGAGAAACCGTGCTCCAAGTCGTCCATAACCGCGACACGGCTTTGAAAGTTTTACCCATAGGTGCACAAATAGCAACACACACCGATATGCCTCGAAAACCAAATCAAAACAACGAGACAGATCACGACAAAGCAATTACAGGATTCAGAAATATTTCAGGGGCCACCCTTTAAGTAGATCCCAAGAACGGGCCGGCTCGAGACGGGCTTAAGGTTGTGGAGGCGGTCAGAACGATCGGGAACCCGAAAGTGTGGCTGGGCTTGTCGATACAGAAATCGGGCCACGATCCTAAATGATGCAGGTGCTACTCGCACAATCGTAAATAAAGCAAGAAAGCATGGCATAAGTACAGGATAGTAAATAAATCCTCAAACTAGTTTGTGGCCCCAAGAAATAAGAATGAATCAAGCTCGCCTGTGGGGGTCCATAAGCCTCCCGGATGTGGATAGCGAATATTCTTGGAACAGAATCAAGTACTCGGGGTCTTACGGACACAAGTGAGCCTGAAAAACCAAATAGCGAATATGGCTCACCGATGCCACTTTCATTAGTTATCCCATTACTACTCAGGTTAAGTTGTTTAGGTACCTCGTTATCCATCAGACACTCACATACCCTACACATGTCGTTCTCGACTCGCATGGCTCAAACAACTCCTGTAGTAATGGCTCATGGGATGGAGGAACAAGCTTCGGTGGGGTTTAAATGTAAAGGCTATGCAATACTTGGGATTCAATTTAATGCAATCGCGACTCAATGATGCAAGAATAAGATAGAGGCAATAGGTACTATATGTATGCAAGCATGTGGTAGTGCTTGCCTGGCAGCTCAGTTGAAGCGAAGGATGGATCAGGTAGTGCTCGGTTCTCTTGATATATCCCCTTCAGCCTATTCAAGAAGAACCAAACAAACAAGGGCCAACATAAATAAAGTGCGCAAGCATATGAATAAAATGCATCAAGCAAACAATCATGCCATGATGAATGATGCACAATTTGCATGGCATTAAGGTAGCATGGCATGGGTGAGGTGTGGAATACAATAATAAAGCATTTTATTTAGTTTTGGCCCCATTTTATTCCCATATTAGTTGCTGTACTCATTATATTTATATGATGCATGCTCCAAATCAAACCATGGAATGCATAAACAGAAAGGTCTCGTTGAGCTAATCATTTTAGACATATCATTTGTTAAATTTGGACTTATAAAACAAAAGATATTAATTATTTAAGTCAAAAGAGCAATTTGTTGTAATTTAAATAAACTTGGAATTTTAAATGTTCAAAATATATTTTGGATTGCATATTTGAAATCCTCACATTTTTCTGATTTGAAAACATATATTATTTGTATTATTTGGATTAATATTTGAAAACAGAATTATATTTGAATTTGAAATAATTAGAAAAGGATTTGAATTTAAACAGATTTCGGAAATACTTTTTATACTCAGAGGGAGCTAGCCATCATCACGAACAAGTGGGCCACAAGATCGATCGGGCAACACGCTGCATAGAGCTTCGCCATCATGGCCGCTAGCCTCAGAGGCCGACGGGTGGGGTCAGAGCACTCACGGGCCCAATCGCCAACGGGACAGCAGAGGACAATGTGTGGTCAAACGGGAGCGGGTTGAGTTTTATAAAGGCTAGGGGTTGCTCTTCAAAAAGTACAGAGGTCGACGGTGGGGCTACGCGGATTGCGGTTAAGCGAAAAAGAAAACAGGGGTCAAACGCAAAGAGCTTGCCCGTCTTGGCTTCTTCTCGCAGCAGACCGACGGGCGGCGATGCGGGCGCGGGCGCGAGGTTCGAACCCGCGACACGGGACACGCGCGCGGTGGGCGGAGCCGCTGCGGTGGCTCGGGGGCTGTTGATAGGAGGGGCTAGGCGGCTAGCTAGAGCGTGACGCCGAAAACTCTGTAGACGCTGCTGCTCGTTGGTGCACCGAGGGTGCTCACGATCGGTCCTGAATCTAGGGCTGACGCGAGGTGACCATGTCTAGGGGGTTTAGGGGCTCACCGAGAGGTTGCTGGTGGAGTAGGTTCGGGCAGAAGCGCCGATGATCGCTGGCGTAGCAGACGCCCGGCGGTTTAGGGTTTCGGGGTCGGCACGGCGCAGATCGGTGGCTCTGGTCTGTCTCCTCCTCGTCGCTGGGCTCAGGGTGAAGCAGAGGACCCTTCTCGTTCTTCCCGATCACTCCACGGACGTGCGGCTCGCCAGGATCAACGGGTCGTGGAGGAGGCCGACGGTGGAGACGATGGTGAAGGCGGTGGCGATGGAGCAGAGGGGGAGAGGCCAGGGCATCGCTGGGGCTGGATCTGGGGATGTAGGGGAGGCGAGAGAGGGGGTGGATAAGGCAGAGAGGAAGCAGGGTGCCGTGGGGGAGTGGGAGAGGAAAAAGGTGGCTCGGCCACCTTTTCTTCCTCCACCCTCACGTGCTCGGGCAGGGCAGGGGCAGCTTCCAGGTGGGGACGGTGAGGCCAGGGAGGTGGTGGTTCGGGCTGGGTGGCCCTAGGGCAGAGAGAGCACGAGAGGGAGAGGTGAGGGTAGCCTCGGGTGGGGTAGATCTAGGCTCGGGTTGGGACTTGGGTTAGCTAGGGTTTGGGGTGTGGTAGCAGCTAGGTGGGGCCAGGGAGAGAGGGTGGCCAGGTGGGGCCAGCTAGGTAGGGAGAAGAGGGGGGCCGAGAGAGGTGAAGGTGGGATTAGGGTTTGGTCATGGTGGGGTTTAAGGAGAGATGAGGGAGGGCACTTAGGGTTTGGTCTAGATTATGGTAGATTAGGGTTTAGGTTTAGATGGGGTATGGTGAGGTTAGATGCTAGAGAGAGAAAAAGAGAGAGGTGTGAGAGCTAGGTTTAGAAGCATGCTTGCTCCAAACATAGATCAAGCAAGATCACACTAGATCAACCCAAAGAGGGAGGAAGAGGTTAGAGATGACCCACTCAAAATGCAACAAAAATCCAAATGACAAGCAAAAGGTGGTACTTGCATGGCCCATGCAAAATATTTATTGCCATGTTGATTCTTGTGAAAACAATATTATCACATGGCATTATTATTATGCATTCCCAAAATTGGAATAAAAGCCAAGCAAAGGAATTTAGAAAGAATTCCAAGTGGAGTATATGGAGATGGTCACATTGGATTATATTTGGGACTTGCTAGTGTGTATATGCCACTAGGTATTTAATAAGCCCACAAAATATCCCAACATGATGATAACCCCAAAAACACACATATGGAAGCTAGGAAAAAGGTTCCACCCACAAGGCATGCAAAGGTGGCCATGTGGCTCTCAAGTATCAATAATGTGAAAACAACATGACACTAAGATGAGAGCATGTGGTAAAAGAATTGGATCCATCCCAACCCACATGAGCTAGAGATAAACTCAAATAAAGCCAAGCTCATATTTAGTTGGATGGTGGAATTGTAAGGTGGTGACAGAGAAAAGGTGGTGGAGTTAATAAGAGATATGCCCCCAACTCAGCTTGGGCATTTTACAATATATCAAGAACCAAATACAATATCAAGAAGCAAATACAATTAATAATGCATATGAGATAAGAACCAGATGGAAAAGGGTTTTATATGATGCTCAAATGCAAGGTGGCATGATGACATGAGCATGATATATTTATGATGCAACAATTATATGTAGGAAGTAGCATCTATGTAGACTAGGCTAGTAGCATTGCAATTGTTAGACAATTGGGATGCTACATCCGTCCATATTAAACTTCTTTAATATCTTATCAAGGTATGTACTTTGTGATAGCCTAATTAGGCCCCTTGATCTATCTCTATAGATCTTAATGCCTAATATATATGATGCTTCACCAAGGTCCTTCACCAAAAATTTGTTGTTTAGATAACTTTTAACACTATTTAAAAGATCTACATCATTTCCAATCAATAATATGTCATCCACATATAATATTAGAAATGCCACATTGCTCCCACTCACTTTCTTGTAAATACAAGCCTCTCCATAAGTTTGGACAAATCCAAACTCTTTGATCACCTCATCAAAGCGAAGATTCCAACTCCGATATGCTTGCTTCAGCCCATAGATGGATCGTTGAAGCTTGCATACCTTATCAGCATCCTTAGGATCGACAAAACCCTTAGGTTGTATCATATACAACTCTTCTTAAATATTACCATTGAGGAACGCAGTTCTGACATCCATCTGACATATTTCATAATCGAAATATGCAGCAATTGCTAACATAAACCTAACCGACATTAGCATCGGTACGGGAGAGAATGTCTCATCGTAGTCAACTCCTTGAATTTGTTGAAACCCTTTGTGAAAAATCGAGCTTTATAGATGATCACATTACCATCAGCATCAGTTTTTATTTTGAAAATCCATTTGTTCTCAACGGCCTTTTGGTCATGAGGTAAGTCCACCAAAGTCCAAACTTGGTTTTCATACATGGATTCCATCTCGGATTTCATGGCTTCTAGAAATTTGTTGGAATCCAGGGTCATCGTCGCTTCTTCGTATGTCGTAGGGTCATCTATTTCATCAACCATGAAATTCATAACAGGATTTCCGTATAGTTCAGGAGCTGCATGTGTCCTGCTTGACCTGTGAGGTTCGATAGTGTCCTCTTTCGGAGTTTCATGATCATTATCATTAGTTCCCTCTTCATTCGGTGAAGTCAACTCCAGAACAATTTCTGGCGCTGCGCCACTCGCCGTTTCATGAAGAGAAGGTTCAATAACCTCTTCGAGTTCTACCTTCCGACTACACACGCCTTTCGCAAGAAACTCTTTGTCTAGAAAGGATCCATTCTTGGCAACGAAAACCTTGCCCTCGGATCTGTGATAGAAGTAATACCCAATTGTTTCTTTAGGGTATCCTATGAACACGCATTTTTCCGCTTTGGGTTCAAGTTTATCAGGTTTAAGTTTCTTCAGCTAAACATTGCAACCCCAAACTTTAAGAAATGACAGCTTAGGTTTGTTTCCAAACCACAATTCATACGATATCTTTTCAACAGATCTAGATGGTGCCCTATTTAAAGTGAATACACCAGTTTCTAGTGCATAACCCCAAAATGATAGAGGCAAGTCAGCCAGAGACATCATTGATCAAACCATATCCAATAAAGTACAATTATGATGTTCTGACACACCATTACATTGTGGTGTTCCGGCAGGTGTGAGTTGTGAAACTATTCCACAATCTCTCATGTGTGTGCTAAACTTGTAACTAAGATACTCACGTCCATGGTCAGACCGCAGAAATTTAATCATTCTATTACGATGATTTTCCACTTCATTCTGAAATTCCTTGAACTTTTCAAAGGTTTCAGACTTGTGTTTCATCAAATAGATATACCCGTATCTACTCAAATCATCTGTGAATGTAACAAAATAACGATATCCACCTCACGCCGACACACTCATTGGACCACATACATCTATATGTATGCTTTCCAATAAATCTATCGCCCGTTCCATTGAACCAAAAAACCGCGTTCTAGTCATCTTGCCCATAAGGCATGGCTCACATGTATCAAATGATTCAAAATCAAGTGATTCCAAAAGTCCATCAGAATGGAGTTTCTTCATGCATTTAATGCCAAAATGACCTAGACGGCAGTGCCACATATATGCAGATATATCATCATCAAGTTTAATCCTTTTAGCATCAACATTATGAATATGCGTAAGACTATTATCGAGATACAATAGAAATAAACCATTCATCATAGGTGCATGACCTTAAAAGATATCATTCATATAAATCGAACACCATTATTTTCAGATTTAAATGAATAACCGCTTCGCAACAAACATGTTCCAAATACATGTTCATGCTCAGCGTGGGCACCAAATAACAATTATTAAGATTTATAACTAATCCTAATGGTAGGTGGAGAGGTAGCATTCCGATGGCAATCACATCAACTCTTGATCCATTGCCGACACGCATCTTGACCTCACCCCTTGCTAGATGTTGCTTGTTCCATAGACCCTGATTCGAGTTACATATATTAGCAACCGATCCAGTATCAAATACCCAGGTGCTACTGCGAGTAATAGTCAAGTACACATCAATAACATGTATATCACATATACCTTTGTTTGCCTTGCCGGCCTTCTTGTCCGCCAAATACTTGGGGCAGTTACGCTTCCAATGGCCAGTCCCCTTATAATAATAGCACTCGGTATTAGACTTAGGGCCATCTCAGGATTTCTTTTCAGGTGCGGCAACAGATTTGCCACCCTTCTTTCCCTTCTGCTTACCCTTCTCGTCTTTCTTGAAACCGGTGGTCTTATTGATCATCAACACTTGATGTTCTTTCCTAATCTCCACTTCTGTAGTTTTAAGCATTGACAGAAGTTCGGGGAGAGACTTCTTCATGCCTTGCATATTATAGTTCATCACGAAGCTCTTGTAGCTAGGTGGTAGAGATTGGAGAACACGATGTATGCCTAAGTCAATGGGAATAGTTATTCCCAAGGACACAAGCTTATCGGCGTACTCAGACATTTTGAGTACGTGCTCACTAACGGAACTGTTCTCTTCCATCATGCAGCTAAAGAACTTTTCAGAAGCATTATAACTCTCTACGGAAGCATGGGTATCGAAAATCATTTTCAATTCACCCATGGTATCAAAGGAATTTCCGTTTTCGAAACACTTTTGAAGTTCCAGCTCTAGCCCATACAATATGCCGCAGTGAACTAGTTGTGGTCCTCCTGACGAGTCAAATAGACGTTCTTTTCCTCATCAGGGGCATCATGAGCTGGTGGTGGGGGGGGGGGGGGCTAGCGGCGCTTCTAGCACATATTGCTTTTGTGCAGCAGTGAGGAGAATCCTCAGATTCATGGCCCAGTTGGTAAAGTTGCTACCATTTGCCGCAATTTTCTCTTTCTCCATGAACACATTGAAATTAAAAAGCAGGTGGTGCCATCTATAATAGAATTTGTAAAGTTTAGACTAAGTTTATGATACATCGAGTTCAACTAATCAAATTACGAATGAACTCCCACTCAAAAACAACATCCCTCGTGTCTTTTTGTTGATTACATGAACCAAATCCACTACACCAAGTACGATCATCGTGTGAGTTGGTGTAGCTTCAAAGGCGAGCATCTATATGGGCATCATATCAACTATATGACTCATGCTTAACCTTTTGGTCCGTGTTTCGAGGCCATTTTTGTACATGCTAGGCTCGCCAAGTAAGAACCTTAGTACTCACGTGTGTAAAACTGTCTTACACCCGTTTATGATCATGGATTCAAGTACACCCGATCATCACGTGATGTCTTGAAGCGGCGAAGCATAGAACGGTGCGTACTTAAGGGAGAACACATTTTTATCTTGATATCTAAATGAGGGATCATCTTATAATGCTACTAAAATGCCAAACAAGCAATATAAGATGCAAGCATCAAATGTGTAAAGTGAAATGATATGGTTCTTGCACTTGATCACCATCATGTGCATCGTGGTATGATCTTTATCATTCCTTTGTGTGTAAGGCCAAGGTCTATGGAACTTAGACGTTAGGTCTATTGCAAGAGTATCAACTATACATCAACTTACAACATTACCATATCATGACACCAGCCCAACAACGATCTACACTAGACGCCTCTAATTTATCAATTGCAAGTTTTACGTGGCTTAGGGCTTTCGAAGATAGAACCAGTCTTACCTACGAACATGGAACCACAACGATGATAACTAAATTATTAGCAACTTGTTGTAAATCAGATATTGACTATAGTAGGAGAGACAGACACCCGCTAGCCACTTATGCAAAACTAGTTGCATGTCAAGCGTGGAACAGGTCTCATGTGCGAGGACATGTAAAGTTAGTCCGGGACACTTCATCCCACTATGCCATGAATATCCAAAATACATGAAAGAAGAAAAAACATGATCATCATCACCCACATACTCATATGTGTACTACCCGTGCAAAGCATCTATGCATAGATCAGGCTCTGATACCACTGTTGGGTTCGCAGCATAGAAAACAAAAAAAATCCTATGATGGGAACTATTATACGCCAAGATCTATCTACTAGATATAAGCAACGGGTGGATATACATCCATATAGAACATACCCTCAAAGAATAATAGAGCTTTGTTAACGAGATGGAACTCGTGGATGATGTAGTCGAACGCTTGACGATCTCAAGATCGTGTGGAATTCCTAGCACCGAAAATCAGCAGCGTATCCGTACTCGCACACACGTTCAAGCCACTGAACAACCTCCACCTCCTTGCTCCAGTGATGCAGCGGAAGAAGCAACTCCTTCCAGACGAAATGCCACCGGGAACATGTATCTCGCTAATCCGAGACCATGGGGGAATAATTCTAGAGGGGGAGAGAGATCCTTCATGAGGAGGTGTGCTTTGAGAGGGAGGAGAGGGGGGCCTTTTATAGGAGAGGGGGGGGGGATATCCCCTCCCCATGGCCGGTGCCCAAGGGGGGTGCCCCCACCTCTTCCTCATTCATGTGGTGGAAGCTCCACTCACATAAACATGCCTCCACTCAAAGTTCCACTCACATGCATTAAATTTCCACCAAATTTAATGGAACTCTCATTTAATAAAACTCTTTTATTTATTTTATTCAGAATTTTGTTAATTACTTTAACTAACAAACATTCACATAAAACCCCCTGCAACATTTCAATATCACATGCAGAACCAATTTCAGCAATTTCACCCGAAACAATTCCGGTGTCCATTGAAATAATTCTAGCGCTTTGCAATTCTTTTGTCTAGAACATATTTGCTCCAACTGGTGTTTGGAAAACCTTAAGTGTGTCACCCTATAGTTCGCGAATAATGCAGACATGATCAAGACCCCTCTCATATCAATAATCAGAAGTCAGACCTGGAGATCCATACTGACCCCCGCACATTCAACGATGACTTCTGTGATCATGAGAACCTTTAACAATAATTACTAAATCTCTTTGTCTCGCGATATATTACATGTCTGAGATTCGATCATCAATATCTCAATACTTAGTTTGATCTTGTTACCGACATGCACTCTTTTCTTGTTCCCGTGATATAACACTCTAGTGATCACATCACTTGCTTGCAAGCTATCTTAATGTGATATCACCGAGAAGGGCCCAAAGTATATCTATCCATCATCGGGATTGAAAAATTCCACTCTTGATCCATGAGCCTCAACATAACACCTTCGTAATACCCGAACCCATCTTTATAGTCACCCTGTTACGGTGTGACGTTTGATGTTATCAAAGTATTCTTCCAGTGTTAGCAATTAACATGATCTCATGGTCTAAGGATAAAGATTACTTCGTATGATGTTATAGCAATATAAACACAATGACTTTGGTCATAATGCTATACTTTGGATGAATGTTCATCACATCATTAACCAATGTTGTGACCTCGTTATTAACAACATCCAATGTCCATGATCAGGAAACCTTGATCATATTGTTAATCAACAAGCTAGTTTATAGAGAGGCATAACTAGGAACTTTCTATTTGTTTATTAAACACACATGTATTAAGGTTTCCGTATTAATACAATTATAGCATGCAAAATAAACATCTATCATATACTTGGAATACATATAATAACAACTTTATTATTGCCTCTCAGGGCATATTCCCTTCACAGAGCCTATAGGCCATCTCCACGAGGGGCCTACAGGACAAGTACAAGCCTGACGGTCCTCTCATGGAGAGGTAAGCGAGGCAGCCCAGGAGGAAGCCCGCCTCAAGTGGCCCAAACAGTGCCAGAGCCTAAGACCACCTCCTCAAGGGGTTGACGGGCCAGTGCATTATCACCTCCCCGAGGGGCTAAGGAGCCAGAACGCACGAACAAGCACGGGCGAACAAGGGAAGTACTCTTACAGTCCTAGTTGGGAAAGATAGGTTCTAGGGTGCCCGACAGGCATTACACAAATGAATGTCAAACTTCCCCGACCGTGGCACCTGTGTCCAGGTCGCCAAGGCCGGCATCCAGGGTAGCAGAAACTTTGGTGTCGTTGGACCCATCGTCTATCCCCTCGTCCACCTAGCGGGTAAACTCCCTGATCAGCAGATTCACGAGTTCGGAGACCCTGGGTTCCAGCGTGGCTGCAACTGCTGCCGGTCACACGACCTACAACACCTAGCATCACACATCGTAGTCTACATCAGGGGCGAGCTGCAAGATGTTACTCAAGGGTGCCCTCCCACGACACCCAACATCACCTAACATTCGTCGGTGATAAACCCATTCAAGTCCTGCTTTGCCTCCCCCAGAGGAGTGAGGATCCTACGGGTAGGCTCAAGGAAGGCATCAGCCTCGTGCCTAGCAGAAAGATCAGGCACACGGAAGCTTTCAACGCCAAGGGTGGGGAGAATTGCTGCACTCTGCTTCAAGAGGGTGGAAAATGACTCCCTTTGGATCTCCAGCACCTCACGAGCTAGCCTCTCGCTCTCCTCATGAGCCCTGGTGGCAGCTACAACATCTTTCTTCAAGGATGCGACCTTGCCCTTGAGGTCCTCGACCTCGCGGAGCAAGTAATCCTGGCGCTTCCCCGCGACCTCCAGGGGCCGGTGCAGCCGGGAGCTCTCCTCTTTCTCCTTAGCCAAGGAGCCTTGGACCTCTTCCAGCTTAGCGCTGGCCTCAGGGGACTGAGCGTCAAGCTCCCGCTGACGTTCGGACATGACCTCCTCCCAGGAGGAAATGTCCTCCTCGCAAGAGGATAAAACATGTCCCTGTGAAGAAGCACGCACCTCAGCATCATCGATAATCTTCATCGCCTGCACCGAGGCGCCCTGAAGTGCGGCCTCCATAGAGAGGCGAAACTTCTCCTGATCTACTTCCATCATCCTCTAAGCCTCACTGAGCCGGTCCTGGTCCAGCACCAACTGAAGGTCCTCCCTTGTGGCATCCACCAGAAACCGGTTCAGTTCCCGACGAACACTAGAAATGAGTCTCCCCAGGTGCCCTACCCGACCAAAGCCCAGAAGCTCTAGCACGGCCAGGACCAGTGCTTGGGACTCATCATGACCGGCCTCGAAGGCCGTCCTAGCCTGGGAGGGGCGCTGGGGGCTGGAGATGGAGTCAGGCCTGACTCTGTAGAGGGAGTAGGGGCCGCCGAGGCTGACCCGTGAGCTTTGCCTTCACCCAAGTCCTCGGATGGGAGGTCCACCCGGTCAGCGTGGCATGGGCCCAAGGCTTCACCCTAGCGACGAACGCGCCTGCCCTCGAGACCCCAATGGAGCGGTGGCATCGGTCACGGGGGAGACGCCCCGCGCCCCCCTCTACATGTGGGGTAGCGGTCAAGGGGTTGTTCCACCCAGGATAACCGCCCGACGCATCACGTTCCGCGGCCGGAGAAGGCGGGAGGATGGGAGAGGGGTGTGCACGCGCTGATGCGATAACCTCCCCCCACATTAGGGGCTGTCGGTGGGATCGGTGCACCCACAGGTCATAACGTGAGGTTGCCAGAGCGAACCACCAGATGAGCCTTCCTGGAGGAGGTCCGCTTCACCTGCCATTTCTGGGAGGATCATCGCTGGAAAGCATGAAACAGCTCACTCATAAAGACTCACGGTCAAGAAGAACAGGGGCATGGCTGAGCCTTACCTAGAGGCGCCAACTCATGAGAGCAGGGAGCTCTAGTTCCCCCACTTTGCACCAGGAGGGATGGAGGCCCCAGCGGGCCTCAAGGTCCCACTCCCACTCATGCCAGCCTCGTGAAGGGAGTTCACCTCCCCACCGGTCTCGATGGGGGCAGGTGACTGGGTGAGTTAACAAGACGCCTCCCGAGGGCTGGTCTCGCTAGCCCTTCTTCTGGTCTTCGTGGCCTCCTCGGAGGTAGCGTGCCGAGCCCCCTAGTCAGGGGTAAGTGGATCTGGACCTAGGAGATTTTCCCGTTTACCCGCATGGTCGGCAGGGAGAATCCCCCATTCATCTAACTGAGGGAGGGATTCCTGGATCTTGGCCTTTCGAGGGTCGAGGAAAAGAGGCAAGACCCCCACAGGGAGATCCGATGTGGTGGAGGTGTGGATGAACTCGTAGAGGAACTTCCCCACGGAGGGGTCGTCCGTAATGTCATCCCCTAGGGATGCGCAGTCTTCTTTGTCTAGGTCCCATGGATCCTTGCGATGCTTCTGCAGCGAAGCTATGCAGCATCAGAGGAACTCCATGACTACCAGGGGCCCGATCAGGCCGAAGGCATTGAGCTGCTCGACGTGCGCGTCCAGGGCCTCGACCTTCTCCCCCTCCAATTCCGTCATGGACCATCGGCTGCTGGTCTTTTCGGCCAAGGCAGTAGGGAGATGAAGTCGTGGATCGTCCGCCAGAACGTCCATGAAGAACCAACGCTTCTAGAAGTCCTCCACCTGTTTTGTCCAGCCCATAGGGAAACTGAAGGTCCCCTCTTTCACGAAGGAGACGCAACCAGTGTTGTGGGAGGTGGAGGTGATACGAAGGGCGTACATGCGGCGCAGCAGCGCCACATAGGGCTTCACCCCGACGAACATCTCGCACCAGCAGACGAAGCTGGACAGAGTGGTGACAGAGTTGGGGTGGAGGTGCAAGGGAGAGATCTGGTAGTACTCCAGGACCGCCATAAAGAAACGAGAGAACGGGGGAACTATCCCCGCGAGAACAATGTGGTAGAAGAAGGGGTGCGCGGAACCGACAAGACTCGCTGAATCTTCTTAGCTAGGCCACGCCCGGGTCGCCCCCCACTCATTCCAGCTCATGCGAGTTGCGAGCGGGACTTGTCAATCCCCGAGTCTAGGTGGATGGTGGAAGGGATCAGCACCTCGCCAGTCTCCTCCTCTTCGTCCTCCACCCTGGAAGGCTCAGCGGGAGCGGGCCTTGTTTTGATGATGGGGACTCCTTGGAGAGACATCTCGTGTTGGCGAGGAAGGAAAGCAAGCAGAAGGGAGTGCGAGAAGTGGTGGCTCGGTGGTTGGAATCGGGAGGACTCAGTGGGTAGGGACACGACCTTATTAGGGCGGCCTCTCCCCTAGGGTGGGCCCGAGTTCCTGAGGAGTGGCGCGCGGCCCCGTGAGGGTGGCACCCAGGGAGCAGGAGCGACACGTGTCCTAGTGCACCAGCGGACCGTTGGGCCTCCTGAGCCTTCGCTCCTTAAGGTGAGCGTGCGAGCCGGGCGCCCGGGGGCTACTATTGGACCAAGGGAACCGGGTGTACCCCGAGTCCCTGTTCAGCGGGGCCTCCAGACGGGTCATCCAGGCGTCTCGTGAGGGCCAGGGGGTCCTTACGAGAGATCCTCAATGGGATTTTCCCCTCTAGAGGGAACATACGAGTGGTGATCCCTCGATAGGGGAAAGGCACACGCGCGTGCCTTGGTGGAAGATGACAACCTTGGTGGCAACATTGGATACCAACCCAGGATAGTCAAAGGGGTCCCGGGTGGTCAAAGTTGCCTCTAGTAAAGGTCCCGATAGCTAAAGTGATGTCTCTCCATTTCTGGGCAAGAGGCTGACGCGCTTTTGGGACGGATGTCATCCATGACTGAAGAACACGTGGAGGACGGGTGTCTCCGAGGCGGCATAGGCTGAGTCCATGAAAAGTACTCTGATAGACCGAGACACCAGAGGGCGGCATTGTGGAGACCCTTCCCGCCAAACATTTGGGGGAAGAGGCCTGGCTCCTCTATATAAGGATTCCTTCTCTTACCTTATAACAGGTCGATTCTAGCGATCTGTAACCCTAGACATTGATACACCATTGTACCCTCGTGAAGCACTGCAGCAATGCAACCAATCAGGAGTAGGGGATTTACCTCCTCACGACGGTCTCGAACCTGGGTAAAAAAAACTCGTGTCAACCTCTGTCGTGCTTGTGTGCCGCCGCTGTTGAGTAGCTCGTAACGCGTGTTCAGCCCCCTCTCGAGCTCAGGTCTTGTTGGACCCCTTGTTCCTTCGCGAGACACTTTCTCCAACAATCATAGCGCATAATATCTTGTTTCATCCAAAGGTTGGGAATAAAGCAAATTTCTGATAGGGCACTAGTGTTAAGTTACTATACTTAACATACCAATACAATTATTTCAGCATTGGGATAATGATATACTTAACATCCGAATGCAATTATTTTAGCATTGGGATAGTGATATTCGGCCTTCTGTTGTACTTGCAGGTTGGTTACGGTCACTGTTACGAGTGATCATTTGGTTACTTCTATCAGTCAGATTACTCAATTAGTTCATAATTAATTTTAGGCATTCTATGGTTAGGATATCATTTCTTTTGCAGATTACATCTTGGATAAATCATTTCTATTGCAAACTACATCTTCGATATTCATTTTACTTTCCTAGATTGGTGACTTCAAAGTGTCGTTGAGGGAAGTATATTATCAGGCACTTGCCGTCACAATGTCATAAAATGGGCCTAGTTATCATAAGTGAATGAGATGTGTTAATATTTTCATTCGTCTACCTTTTTATCTCTAGCTTTGGCTAGTTGTAACCTTATAAAGCAGTTGTCACAGATATGGATACAGGCAGGACATTTGGTGTGACATCCATGAAGCTCGGATTTCTTTTTCTTCTATTTTTTCCTTTGTCAATTCTGAGATCTGGGTATTGTGCCTTCCGTTCACTTTTTTGTGACATTTGTTGTTGGTCCAATAATACTAAGGATAAGGAAATTTGTACTCGTTCATGGTAGCGATGGATTACTTTATCATTGATTCCATTCACCTGTGAAAGATAATGTGTGGCTTGAGAAATTATATTGGAAAACTACCAAAATAAGTCGGGAGTTGGGAATGAAAACCAAATGAATGATGTTTTCAAAAGTGTTTTGATGATTGTTGTGATCTCCTCTTAATCGACTATGATGATTTGCTAGTGTTAGAAAAGACCGGATTGGAAGAGCAAGTGATTGTTGGATTAGAGTGACTATATGAAGTACAAAGGTGACATTGTTGGAATGAAGTGACTACAAAGCACAATAGCATTGTTTCAAAGAGAGCAAGGGAGAGAGAGGGAGGGATATAAAGACCATCAATAGCACATTGACCTCGCTCGACATCACCGCCTCCACCAATGTCGTAGCTGCTGGAGTGCCTTAGTCTGCCCAAGATTAAGAGAACGATGGCCACATAACAAGATACTCATTCCATAACCCTAATAAGAATAACGACCACAGATCGAGCTACTCATTACATAATGAGAATTACGGTCACAAGAGAAATAAGAAAGACGCCAATCAACAAGGATGAGAAGGATAGATAACCACGAGAGGAAGAACAAAGACGACCACGACCATAAGGGAGGCAGGTAATACCGTACCGCGTGATGTGCACTAGAATATGGACAACCTGTTGCAACACACAGGCAATTAACTAGTATTTTTAGATGTGAGAGCATGAACACCAACGGCTTTGAGCCCTGTCCCCAACCGAGTTATGTGTGGAGTTCAAAGTTCCACCCGCACCTGCGGTCCTCAACCACTGCCGCATATTAGGCTGCCCACCAATCTATCTGGTACGCTCTAGCCTTCCTCTATGACCACGGGTTAGGCTGCACTGCCAACAATGCATGGAAACGCGCACCACGCTAGAAAAGCCACGTCGGGCCCCTTGTCTGCGACCGAAGGCAAACCCCACTCCTCCCTCCATCCCTCCATTCTATTCTTACCATCCTGCGAATTGCCACCGCAGCTGTCGACCATCTCTGACCTTCTGCTGGACATCCTTTCCCAGTATCGCCCACCTAGTGCGTCATCCATCCCCTAGTAGTCAACCACATGGTTCTCTCCGCGGTATCATAGTCGATTGAGCGCCGCCAATTGTGACCTAGCACTTCACCTGCCACCAACATACGACGTCCTGCCGTCACGACTATCTCTGGAGTTGCGTCAAGGCTAGAAGTCGCGCCCTTGGTTCGCGAACCTCGTCGAGCTCGCTGCACACACAAGGTGCTCGACCTTTTTACTAGGCCATGGATAGCGATGATGAGCTCATGATGATACAATTGCTGCAAGAGGAGGCCGACACATAAGCCGATGAGGCAGAGCATATTATGATCATCGGCAGCCTCATTCACCCACATGCTAGCTTGCGAGATCCTCGACGTGGAGGCTTAGTCCCTTTACCTACCCTTCAGCCTAAGTACTATAAATAGCCCATATGGCTCACCCTTTGACTTTAGACTTGATGATAGAACTAGAAACCCCCAGAGATGAACCTTTCTAGTTTTGGTCTCACCTTCCTACCAAGAAAGAACTATCATCCTCTACCTCTTTAAGCTTTTCCCTTGAGCATCCACAGTTGTACAAGATCTTTCAATTTAGTTAGTCTTTGAAAGTTATCAAGACCCTCTCTAAGGTGTTCTTCCCTCTATCATTGGGATTGATGGGAGCACGTTGACCGATCTCTCATTGCAAGGATTCAATCGGACTTGTGGCCACCGGTGGGAGAAATTGGTATTGTATCGTGTTTGTGTTCACGTGTGTTCGCCAAGTTCTTCGTGTGGTGTGTGTTCGCTTCCTCTACTTCCCCTCTTTCTCCACACTTTCCCCCGTGATTTAACCATGAGATCCATGAAGATCGGGCCACCCTTGAGGTTAACCCCTATCACGTAAAGTGACCGACCAGATCGATTAGATCGGGATCATCGGGATTCATGTAATAGAACAACCTAGTGGTTGAACACACACACTCTCTCTTCCCTCCTCATTATGAACTGACCAGTTCATCCGATTCCATCCCCCTGACATGACACTAGGGTTTGTAATTCGATTGAACTTGTACCTGAGTGATAGTACATCGTGCGAGAGTGTGACACGCTATTGCAAGAGGAGTACATGCTACAAAATTGCATGAGGCAAAACATCGCATTCCTAAAAGATGAGCTGAGTAGCATAAAGGCTCTCCTTAAGAAGCTAGCCAAGGCAGAGACGGTTGAGCATCATATGAAGGAGTGGAGGGACCAGGTAAGGGAGATGGCATATGAAATCAAGGATTACATCAATAAGTACATGACTTGCCTCCACCATGAGCCAGACAAGCCTAACATCACGATGGAATTTTTTAGCAAGAGTGTCCGGAAGGTGAAAAACTTTGCAGCTAGCCACGAGATTGCACTGCAAATCAAGGAACTCAAGTATCGCATCATTGA
Source organism: Avena insularis (assembly GCA_023614405.1). Taxonomy (NCBI): domain Eukaryota; kingdom Viridiplantae; phylum Streptophyta; class Magnoliopsida; order Poales; family Poaceae; genus Avena; species Avena insularis. Next base: position 253,180,250 of record CM042690.1, on the reverse strand, counting down.
GTCAAGCAAGCATCATGATAAATACAAGATTGATGCTATGGTCTCTTATTATAGACTAATGTTGTTCCCATAGATCCTCGATTGCTTTTCCTCTATGTGGAGGCAGCCAGCCTTGTCGGCATTGACGGTCCAAGGGATGAGATCATTAAGTTGATCGTGGATGAGGAGCTCTCACTAAAGGTGGTTTCTGTCATAGGTTTTGGAGGACCGGGGAAGATGATTCTATCTAATCAAGTATACCAAAAAATTGGTAGACTCTTCAAGTGCAAAGCTTTTGTATTAGTGTCATAGAAGCCTGATATAATAAAGTTTTTGTGGTCCATACTCTCTCAAATAAAAGAGAGGAAATCTGGGATTGATCAATCTTGAGAAGCCAAGAACATGAGAGCTGACATGCAGGAAGACAAGGGAAGAAAGGGGTTCCTAATCCACTGAACCCTCTGTCGAGCGAGTGCACACCAAGCAGGGGCACATTGCTACTTTTGCTGGCCACGATGACATGTTGCTAGGGAGGGAAAAGTTCGATGATGTATAAGCACTAGGCGCAAGGATATGCTTGAGCGCGCCGACCTTGTCTGCGTCAAAGCAAAGCGGATAGCTGAGGGGGGTGGGATGGAGAGATCGCCGGCCCCCAGGCCCAAGCAGACGAGATTGCTATCCCTTGGTCGGGCAAGGTGACGGGCAATGAGCAGCATCCAGGCGGTGAAGAACTAGGTGAATAGGATCAAGGGGTCGCCAACACGCAGTACCAGCATCAACAGTGTTGGGCGACGCTGGAAAGAAGGAGTCTAGCTATTGGGCAAGGTGCACATGGGTGGCAAACTGCATCAAGGGAGGCGAGGTGCTAGGCAATACAATACCTAGGCCAACATTTGTTGGGTGACTCTAGGAAGAATGGAGGTCAGCTGTTGGGCGAGGTGCATGATGACTGGGTTCCTGCATCCAACAATAGGGTTATTGCAGTACTTGTAGCAGCATATATTTATAAGAAAGTTTGTCCCAAGGAAGCTTCGCAAATGGAAATAAGACAACACCATGGCCACATTGTTAGTGTGACCACGTTTGCACCAAAAAGGGTATTTGGAGATAGTCTACTATATAGGTTGCTAGGATAGTAGTAATTGAGAGAGGTTTAAAGTAACCAATAACAAAGAGCTAAGTGAGAACAAAGTAAACCAAAACTGGAAGTAAACAAAGGGGTTGTAGATGTAGAATTGACTAGAGTAAAGGCGGTGTCTAGGCTTTTGGTCTCACTAGTACTAGAGGGACAACTATGTAGCCATCTATTGCAATTACACAAGGTACATCTTTAGATAAATAAATGATCCATAATGATTCTAGGTTGTTACGCGTGTGTACTACATAGATCTTCGTGTCATTGTAACTCATGCAAGTCAATAATACACTCCATATCAAAGGATCACATGAACTCATCTATCTCCTCCTTCTCACTAGAAGAGAGAGTAATATAATAGATCAAGCCACAAAGTCTATGGTTGCATACTAGATCATACCTTACCCTAGAACCAAATAAATCACTCAAACAGAGATGAATAATAACACAAAGGATAATACATGAAGGTCATCGTCATGTTCAATCTTACAAATACTAAATACACGAGAGAGGGATATGGAGGCGTTGAAGGATATGGAGATGGTGATGAAGCCAATGCTCAGTGCGTGGTGGTGGTAATGGTGATTACCTCCTTCTCTTCTTCTTATTGCTTGGATGGTGTGGAGGTGTAGATGGAGATCTAGATCTTGGTGATGTGGTGGCTATGGAGGCGGCACGGTGGCAGGGCTACGTTGTGGATCTCTAAGGAGAGGGGTGCCTTCTCCCTTGGCTCCTCACATCTTTATATAGGCCTAAGGGGTGTCTTCTAGCCCCTCCCACATTTCCTATGACCTAAGGAAGGTCAAGAAACAAATGGGGACAAATTCTATGAAGAAACATGTCTAGAAAGGACTTTTCTGTGCGTCTACACCTATGATACGGGCAGGTGGTACAACCGTACCGGCTGTACCGCTGGTTGTTACGCCTATAGATGCTTTTTGTATTTTGGCCATCATTTCTTCATACGAACTCCGATTTGGGTGTTCTTCGGCTCGTTGTATTCATATGGACGAGTCTACAATACCATGGCCTTGGATCTTCATTTGGAGTTGATAAAAAACACCTTTTCCGCCCCTCAAATGGTTAAGTCTCGTGCCTGCAGCTTCTACATATTGCATCCTCTTAGCTCCCCTTGCCTTGATTTATCCATAATTCATCAAAACACCTACACACAAGTCAAAGACAAGAAAAGTAATAAAATCCTAATAAAACTAATAGTTCTGCAACACTCATATGAAAATGGATGAAACCTATTAATCATGCATAATAGGCATAGTTGTACCTAGATATAGAATGAAATGAGTGACAATATGAATAATCTATGTGCTTAAATATGCATCATATTTGCACTCATCAGTGTACCTTGGCGGAAACACGGGGATCAAGGGAGGCGAGTGACATGGGGTGATCACGTCAATGCCTATGGTTAATGGACTTAGGTTTTGAGGAAGAGCGGCATGCTGGAGACTTTGTCGGCTAATAGAAAAACACACGGGGCCATGAGGTTTATCTATGTTTAGGCCCCGGATGGAAAACCCTACTCCTGCTTGTCTGTTCTTGATTAATGAGGATTTGAAGGATTATAGGGATGCCAAGATGGCGATGGTGCGCACATGAGATCTGGCGGGTGTATGTGTGAGAGTATTGATTACCCTTCTCGTCGCTCCCCTCCTGGCCCTTATATGGGGGGCTAGGTCTCGGGACATGTTTGAGTCGATTTTAGATTCGATGGAGGAACCCTAAGCATTCTTATATAATCATGTCATGTTCGTCAAGGAGTCGTGCCCTTCATGGGCTCGGCCTCACTCGAATCATTGATGAGTCCAAAATTGAAGCATTTTTACCTCTTGTGTTTGCATAAGTAGAGTAGGTTTTTAGTATTTTACTACGCTCGCCCACACCTTCTGTCCTTGTTTCAACATGATCCCGAATTACTAAATCTTTCATGAATGTATCAATTGGGGCTGTTATATTATGCAGTAATATGATATTTCTAAGTGATAAATGTCGTTTAATTGATTTTTCCTCGCACCTGGGAGAATAGCAAACATGGAGGAAGGCTACTGAGGGTTTAACGATCACTAGTATAGGAAGATCTTGCCTGTACCGCCTGCCCGTACCACCTGTCAGAGTGTCCATCTTGTCAAATACTCTCACCTTGCAAAGACAGATCTAAGATCCGATATGCACAGAAATCACTAGCCTCAAATACAACGCCAGAGAGGGATCTGGAGGAGGAACTAAGAGAAGGGAAAATCCTTGCTGCTCTGCGTATCATTGGAGGACATCACATCATCCCCTTCATTATCAACCGCTTCATCTCCATCACCATTACCATTCCCCTCTTCCATACTTTAGATCTTGTTGTAATTCCAATTACAATTGTGGTTTGCACTAGATTTATCTTCATACTTTTATGCATCCATTTGAATATGATGATGTTGTTGATTGCTTCTATGTGTGAGTAGTTCCGTTTGTTCTTGGGAAGATGGAGAAACCCTAGTATTATTATGAAATGAAATAAATATGATCTATTACTTTGGTCCATGATCCATTGATCTATGATGTTGTGTTTGATCTCTCCCTGTAGATGGTATGTGTAGTCGGCCACATATCATTTGCCTTCGGGTCTAAAGAGAGGGTGATACCCTCAGTACGTGTGTGGGAGTATGTCTAGTGTTATTTTTGTGACTACAAGCATTGGCTTATAACCTGCACGGTCAAAGGGGAATTAATAGGGATTCACTAAGATTATTATGATATCCATGGGGAAACCCTTAATTGTGGTAGTCTGTATGAGTGATTGCTCTCAGGCATCACAGTGGTTATTTAGAGATGACCTCATTACCTGACTCAAGAAAGTGATTGCCCACGAGTCTTGTAGTGAATATCTTATTATTGAGCTCTCTCCACACATATCATGACGAAAGAAATAGGTTATTCTAATTACGATTAATTACTCCATGCTAGCGGTGTATCCTAAATCCCCGAGAACGTTTTAGCCTTATTGAGTTCCAACACCATTTTCTCCAACACTTTCTTTACTTATTTTACTTTACTTGTTTTATTACTTTCTTGCACCCAAACACAAAACCTTTCAAACACCCTTTACTTGAGATCAAAGGAAGCTTACAAGTATCCTTTGGTAGATAGTGACGAGGGGCATAAAGACCTAAACCAAATAGCTCTCTGTGGGTTTGTCTTATTTTGAAACTAGCTATAATTGATATGTGCACTTGTAGTCATCAATCGTCATGGTCTTCATCATCCTTGGTAGATCATCACGTGGACTTTCCGTTGGGCCGGACCAGATAGCCAATGATAGGTACCCGTAGGGCATTCCTATGCCAGTAGCCCCCAAGTGTCTAGTCGAATCGAAGATTCAGGTGGAGACTTTGGAAGTCATTCACTTGAAGGTTCGTCGGGCTTGATTAAAATGTTCATATAGCTCATAGAAATTGCGACACATGTGTCTGGTTTGTCTGACGGATCAGGACTAGTTAATTTCTCTTGGGCAAAAACAAACATGACCTACTAAAACTTGAGTCCCTAGACTCAAATTTGGAAATTGCTGATGTAATTCTACTCATGCCACAGAGGCCTTACTGAGTCAAACTCCATTTTTAGTGTTTATATACCCAACGCGTCCATTAAGATTTTTCATCTCACTTGTTGGTGCGGTATTTAACTGGTAGAGCGTAGCAGGTGCAATTGGTAGGCCATCAGACGATATCTATATGTCTTATCTTTGTGTCATAGACACAACATCCAAAATTTTACCACCGCGGAGGTGTTTTGGGTGGGCAAGGAGACGTTTTCTTTGAACTTGATATTGGAGCATGCTTGGACAAAGTCGCCAATAGTTTCAATTGTTGTAGGCAGGTCACCATTGCGGGTGTAGCCAGCACACCGGATAATTGCATTAATTTCTTATTTTTTCTGTAGGGTGTGTGACCAGCGCTCCCTATGGGAGTATCTCCCGAGTGTCTGCTCGAGTCGTAGACTCGAGCAGGGACTTTATTTTGCTAATTGCATGACTTCATTAATCTGGCAGTGCTTTGGATGATCCCGCAAATTTCGTTGACATCATCATATTGTCAAATGCCTGAAATAGTGCTCCCTATGGGAGTAGCCCCCGTGTCCTTTAGCCGGATCATAGACTCGGATGACGAGTTGGGGCGTGTTACTCGAAGATCTTATAGATGCGCGACCAATGTTTCAGCTCGGAGTAGCCCCTGGGTGTTTGTTCGAGTCGTAGACTCAGGCAGAGACTTAAGTCCTTATGCTTTAATAACCTTGGTTGAGAATATCTTAGGCTTACACTGGACTCGAAAGTACATCAGGTGCACGACCGGTGCTCCTGTTAGGATTAGCCCCCGAGTGTCTTTTCGAGTCATAGACTCGAGGTGAAACTCAATCTCATCCCCATGGTGTAACTTAATTCGAGCATTTGCTCAAATGACTATAGTCAAATGTTTTTGCTAGGCTCACTTTTGAGCTTAGCTTGGTTTGAATTTACTATGATGCCAGGGGTTCGATCGGTGAACTCAACCGCTAGTAGGAAAAGAACGATGGGACATGGCCTAGTGGGCCCCGATGGTAGTCTGACTAGATTTAACCGTACCACACGTTAAAATTGTTATTAACTGTGTTTCCTTGATTTACGCACATAGTGGGGAAAGTGCAGCGACAATTTGGTTCATTGGTCACCACATGTCTCTGTTGGATGAGTACAACATGCCCACGATCGAGAGCCAGTGTCCGAGATTGTATGGGATGCAATATAATAGAGGGTAATATCGTAGTAACAATCTCACTTTTTATTCTTCCTCACCATCTCTGTGTCCTTGCACCCCAGCATTGTTCCTCTTTGCTACTTGCTGGAAGTGCTACACATATTCCTAAGCGCATTCATCCAAGCCTCCTTGAAGAGAAAAAGTGTTTCCATGGGGAAGAGCAAGGGCAAGGGCACTGGAGGTTCCATCTCCAACACTATTGCTACCCCGAAGAAGAAAGGCATCGTCACTTCTAGGGTTACTGATGGCAGTGGTTAATGGTGAAGAAATTGGAGATGCACCATCTTCGCATATCCAGCCTGATCCCGGGGGCCGAAGAGGATTGCATCATCCTTGGACCGGAGATAATCCCCAATCCTCCAAATGGGTTCAGGGTGATGTTCTTGGATTTTGTTCTTCGTGGGCTATCTCTTCGTGCCCACGATTTTCTATGGGGTCTTCTTCTCTTCTATGGCATTCAACTGCATCAGTTGTCGCTGAATTCCATTCTGCATATAGCCTGCTTCATCACCCTCTATGAGTTCTGGCTTAGCATTGCATTGCACTTTGGGTTATTTAAGAAATTGTATAGCTTGAAGAGGCGGTTGGGATCTGGGGTCACGTATATGAAGTTTGTGGGTCGACATCACCATTCACCCGAACTAGCAGTATTTCTCCTTCAAGATACTCGATTCTGCTCAGGGATGGAGAGCCAAGTGGTTCTACATCCGTGATCAAAAGATTAGTGATTGGAAGTATGGGATGGCTCCCTTTGACACGAATGCCAAGGTCAAGAGGATTCACTCCTAGAGGAACAAAGTGCTCCCAAGGGAAGATGCTAATGTTGAAGCTCAGTATGATCGGGTGAAGCAGTTGCAAATTTTCCCTGGTCAAGAAGTTGATGGTGTGGATATCATCTGAACCTTCATTCAGCGTCGGGTTCAACCTCTTGAGGCTAGGGTGCAGCCAATGTGGAAGTATACTGGCTCGTCTGATCCGACACGCACCTTGTAAGAGGGCTTGTCATCTACAGGTTTAGAGAAGAGGATCAAATCTCTAACTAGTTTTATTGTAGATGACAAGCTGCCGAAGGAGACTTTGGTTGCTCCCTTCAGTTTGAAAAAATGGTCCCTCGGGTAAGTCTTTGACTCTTGTTGCCCTTCATTCACAAATGTTTCTATTGCTTTGTAATGTGATTCCATCTTTGTTTCTCGTTGAATGCAAGGTCTGAAGATGAAGGGCTTGATGCCCCCTCTGCCAGAGTAGGGCGAAATAGCGGGGGCGATGAGCCAGATAATTCCGAGTCAGTCGTTCCTCCCTGAGACTGCCGAGGAGGAGAGTGTTGGTGGCTCTTGGAAATTAAGCCGTAGCGAGGTCTAAGATGCTTCAATGATGGAAGATCCGCTTTCTGATGCATCGCCATCTTCCTCTCACCCGTTCGCTGCAGTTCCGATACGGGTTGCACCGCCAGCACCAGCTGCCAAGAAGTCGAAGCCTGGCTGGGATATCAACAACTTGAGCTCGTAAGTGCCTTCTTTTCTATTATTCTGCTCCTGAGGGTTGTTGTTGTTCTGTATTTGAGTTTGTTGTCTCGACAGCACCATCTCTGCACTCCCTACAGATGTTCATGATGAAGTGGTGGAGGGAGTCATGGACTCGAAGGCCACGATTTCTGACGATATCATGGAGGTCGCAAATCCAGCGGATGGTCATGATAGCGATAATTCTTCTAGCTTGACCAAGCTTCAGACACGGAAGAGGGGGACTCTGCAGGTCGCTCTGCATGGTCCTTCAAAGTTTGATGATGATCATGTAAGTTGTCTTATTGTCTTTTTTTCTAGTTGTATTTTCAAAGCCCTCGAGTATGTTTGTACTAACACGAGTGTTTTGTTAACCCCTCATGCGTAGCATGGTGGAGGCAGGACAAAAGTATGTCCAGATGGAGGCGGAGCGGGACCACATGAAGTGTAAGTGCTGCTATTTTTCATGTTGACCTTGATCTGCACTATTGCCCTTCTGCTGACCTTGATCTGCTTGAGGCAGTCGAGAAAGACGAGGCTTTGCGTCGTGTGGAGGAGTTTGAGAAGAGCCTTGGCCACGAGCCTGTTTGTCTGCGGTACCAAAGTTCGCAGGCCAGCGCATGGCGGTACCTAAGTTGCCTGAAATTACCGCGTTTTGAAAAGTTGGGCCGCCAACTACTGAGAGGGGCCATTTCAAGGCAAACTCATCTCACCCCTGCTAAATTCAAACATTCCATTAAACCGCCCCGTGAAGTAGACGGTCGGGACCCTCATGTCGGTCATCTGTCCGTGACGCGGGCGCCAACGCGGCAACCTCTTAGGCAAATCGAGCAGCTAAGTGGATTGGATGCGTTGACCAATTTCACAAATCCATTCCCAGCTTTCCCCTAGCACCGGCAGCGTCGGAATCCACCCTCCAGGCAGGACGATCCCTTCGGACATTTGACTTCTGGGGCCAAGTTGCTGCGCCCAATTACTGCGCCCAGTCACTGATACCGAGCTCCAATGGTGCATGCTGTAGCCGCCGTTGCGAGGCTCTAGCCCACCTCCGCTGCCGACGAGCCGAGCAGTTCAGAGGATGGCAGATCCTACTATCAAGGAAGAAGAAGTTCTGGCTACAAGCGGGTGAGCTACCCTTCTCTTTGCTATTCGCACTAATTATAACTGCTAGCTGGCTACTGAACCTCAAATTGTTTGTTAACCCAACGCTGACAAACATATTTTGTCCATAGTTTTCTGGCAAGTGGGATCTGCGCGGACCCCCCTTACCTGGTTACGGTAGTCCTCTATAGGTACGACTCTAAGGGCAAGTGGTATGGACACCATTGTTTCACGATGGAAGAAGCTCCTGCGTAGATCTGCACTATATCTGGTATGGTTGCTGCTCTGCGTAATCATGTTGAATTATGGCCGAAGCAGACAACAAAGTTCAGCTTCATGGATGAACGTGGCATCATGGTTCCTATAACGTGTGATAGTCAGCTAATTGGGTTGATGAAAAGGTATGCTTCGGCTGCCATGTTTGAGCTGAAATGTGATGTACTAGATGTGGAAGCTGCTGCAACTGGGAGTCGCCCTTCTATTCTTGGACAGGGTGGTTGCTCGAACCCAATTAGCTCCTGGTAAGCAAAGGTCGCTTGGGGTTCGCATGTTTGTGCTGAATTGTAATTTTTGTTTTATTTACTCTATAGATATTGGGCAGTTATGCAACAGTCCGTTTTCTTTGACAGGAAGCGTCGCAAGGTTAGAAACATGACTGTCGGGTCAGTCATTTTGTTACCCGAAGAAATTAAAAATGAGTGGAAAGATGATGTTGGACACGATTCTGGTGCCCATTGTCCCGGCGATGTAGAGTACGTGAAGCTAAGAAAATTGGCACCGAGGAAGAGGAAGAAGGCAGGAAATGAAGAAGCGGAAGGAAGGCTTGGCACCCAGGCTACGGAAGAAGGCTGCTGGCAATGAAGATGCATAGTAATGTGTTGAACTTGAACCTATATATGTAATTCTGTTAAATTCTGGAGCTCTGTGTGTGGCATATTGCTGGGCGAAACAATCTACCCACGTTCTCTGAGTAAAATGTACCGCGACTTAGGGTTTGGAAACGCTCGAGTCAGTAGTTGAATCTGAAATTGTGATTGTGCCACTGCTATCTGAAAACAAGGATCCACCGGTTCCACGATTGCTGAGGGGTAGGAGGTCTCCAAATACGACGGAATGTAAGTGGCACAGAAATAAATTATTTAAGCTGCCACACTCCACGAAGCAGCAACTTATTTCAGATGCTGCATAACGACGTGGCAACATAAACAGCAATGTTCTCACCGATAATGCCCAGATGAGGAGGAAATCGGTACCACTTTCTGGCCTAATATTGAGCCCGTCTATCTCACCGCCTCTCTGCTCCTGCATCCCCTGCATCTGGCGAAGCTCCCGGATCTCCAGTAACCGGGTGTACGTGATTCCACTTTATAAATTGTGGTTGTGCCATTTGCATGCGGCCAAATCCACGTAGATTACGTTTAAACAAACCACCAATGTCAGAATACACTAGTAGAAAAGGGGTCTTTGGTCCACGGTCACGTTCCCAATCCGGGACAAAGATCTAAATCAAGGCAGAAATTGATCTAAATCACAAATTTTTCCACAAAATAATCGAGACAGAGATCTAAATCGAGGCATTTCATTAATTCAACCACAAATTCTTCTAAACAAAGGTGCGATTTCACATCCTACATTAATTCAACAACTAGTCAACAATTTCACTTCCGTTGCCGCTGTCCTCCGAGCCACCGGCTTCCTCGTCGTCGTCGGACAGAACCTCCACGATTTCCGCATTGTTCGCGAGACAGAGCACCTCTTTGCGGCGAGCGGCAGCGATGACGGTGTACTTGGTCCGTCCAGGGACGGACCAGAACCTCTCCCGCTCTTTTCGGTTGCAGAGATCCTGGTGCACCACGCGCCCGTAAACGATGTGGTTGCCAATCTTGGCCTTCCTCTCCTTCTTGAACAGCGCCGGCCAGTACGGGCTGGCTGTCGCATACCGGGGAAACGCCCTCTTCCACGCGGGCATCTGGCAGCGGCGCGCCGCGATTTCGCTCTCCATCACGGCTCCGCCGGGGACGAGGAGTGGAGCCACCAGCAGCCCCGCATAGCTGATGCACCATCCGCGGGCACCGTCGCGGCCGGCGGCACAAGGATGTCGAAGTGCGTGAACATCACCGCCTCGTAGAAGTTCAGCGAGGGCATCTCCATGGCGGCGCGGTGGAGATTGGAGAGGGAGCGAGGGGGTGGACGACGAAGCGACGACGCGGTGGAGATTGGAGAGGGCGAGGGGATGGGCGACGAAGCGACACGCTGTGGCGGCTCCTATTTGTACACGAGGACGACAAAGCGACGGGCGGAATATCCAAGGCGCATTGGTCAGACAAAAGGAAGTAATGCAGGGTTAAGACAGATTAACGGGCGACCAATTTTTTTACTCCCAGGACTCCGGGGCCAATAGTTCAGACCGCTAGGTCAACAAGTACAACTATTAAAACTTCAAAAAGGCACAGAGCTTAAGATAAATAGAACTAGTTATCACACATCTCCTTGATCTTCCTAATCTTAGCCCGATGCGCATCTTCCTGCGAGAGCAAGGATCGAATCGTCTGCTCCTTCCTTTTAGCATCTTCCTTGCACAGCTTCAATTGTTTCTCTGCATTTTTCCTCATGCACTTGTCAATACTCGTAGTTGTGAACTACAGGACTTTGGCCTGGTGGAGATCATTCCTTGCTTGAGTCAGTTCTTGCTCTGCTTTAGCCTTCAGGGACAATGTCGCGTCCCTCTCCTTCTCGACTTTGCTAACCTTGTCTTGCAACCACCTGAGATCTCTCTTATGCTTGGTCATGTCAACTGGTTCCCATAGGTTCATCTCAACACTGTCAAGAAGTGAGCTGAATACGGATTCTTTCAACTCAATAGTCATTTCCCATAGTTTGTCCAGCGTTTTCTGCATCTCTTTGGGCCACTTTGGATCTACCCATTTGACAACACCGCAACTTCCGCCTTGCATCATTGCACGATTCCCTTGACACCATAGAAACCTCCTGCCTGCGTTTCATCCTTCGAACGCTACAAATTTAGCGGGCACATATCCATGTTTACATAGCAGAGGACTGTCTTCATCTGCTAAACCGTGATAGTCGGAGTCATACATCGTCTGGTTGGCCTAACACATCATACGCGCATGAGTAAACAGATTAGATCTAGCTCAAAAAAAGATAACTGGCCACAGATGATAGAAATAGAGATGAGACGACTCACATCGAAATCACCGTCCCGGTCGTCACGACGTGTTTCCTCGCCGTCTCTCCTTGAACCCATGGCGAGAGGGGAGGGGGTGGCTGCCGGAGAGGGGATTGGGATGGAGGCGCCGTCTGCTTGCGGCTACGGTAGGATGGAAGTGAAGTGGGGAAAGTGATTTCGAGGGGAAGGAAGAGAAGTACGGGGAGGAAGAGAAGTAATGGGGACGTGACACTGGGATGTGGCCCACTGAACTCGTGAGACGTGACACTCGCAACAGGGGAGTGCCCGGTGTTGCCAGTTTGTCCAGAGCAAGCGTGGCCAATCATGCCGCAGAATAGCCTACTCGCGAATCGCTCTCACGAATACCATCCCAATCGTCCAAGCGCCCCGATCGAACGGTATGTAACAATCCTCAAGCAGAACAACTGTGTTAGGGCGTGCCTTCTAGAAGACTCGGTCTAACGGCCACCCATGCAATGACACTGGTGTATCCATGTGTAGTTTGTGAAAAGAACAGACATGCAATCACACTAGGTGGATCCATATGTGGTTTATGGAAGTGACAGACATGCAATGACTCTAGATGTGATTCATGAAAAGAACATACATGCAATGACACTGGTGGATCCATGTGTGGTTCATGAGAAGAACACACATTCAATGACACTGGTGGACTCTAGCTGTGGTTCATGAAAAGAACAGACATGCAATGACACTGGTGGACCCATATGTGGTTTGTCTAGAGGAACACACATGCAATGACACTGGGTGTGGTTCATGAGAAGAACACACATCCAATGACACTGGTGGATCCTTATGTGGTTGATGAAAAGAACAGACATGCAGTGACACCGGTGGATCCTTATGTGGTTTGTCTAGAGGAACACACATAAAATGGCACCAGGTGTGGTTCATGAAAATAACAGACATGCAATGACTTATGTGGTTTGTCTAGAGGATAACACATGCAATGACACTTGGTGTGGTTCATGAAAAGAACAGACATGCAGTGACACTAGTGGATCCATGTGTGGTTTGTGAGAAGAATAGACATGCAATGACACTAGTGGATCCATGTGTGGTTCATGAAAAGAACTGACATGCAATGACACTGGGTGTGGTTCATGAGAAGAACAAACATCCAATGACACGGGTGGATCCTTATGTGGTTCATGAAAAGAACAGACATGCAGTGACACCGGTGGATCCTTATGTGGTTTGTCTACAGGAACACACATGCAATGACACCGGGTGTGGTTCATGAAAAGAACAGACATGCAATGACACTGCATGTGGTTTGTGAAAAGAATAGACATGCAATGACACTGGTGGATCCTTATGTGGTTCATGAAAAGAACTGACATGCAATGACACTAGGTGTGGTTCATGAAAATAATAGACATGCAATGACACCGGTGGATCCATGTGTGGTTTATGGAAGTAACATACATGCAATGACTCTAGCTGTGATTCATGAAAAGAACAGACATGCAATGACACCAGTGGATCCATGTGTGGTTCATGAGAAGAACACACATCCAATGACACCGGTGGATCCTTATGTGGTTCGTGAAAAGAACAGACATGCAATGACACCGGTGGATCCATGTGTGGTTCATGAGAAGAACACACATCCAATGACACTGGTGGATCCTTATGTGGTTCATGAAAAGAACAGGCATGCAGTGACACCGGAGGATCCTTATGTGGTTTTTCTAGAGGAACACACATGCAATGACACTGGGTCTGGCTCATGAAAAGAACAGACATGGAATGACTTATGTGGTTTGTCTAGAGTAACACACATGCAATAACACTGGGTGTGGTTCATGAAAAAGAACAGACATGCAATGACACTGGTGGATCCTTATGTGGTTTGTGAGAAGAACAGACATGCAATCACACTAGTGGATCCATGTGTGGTTCATGAAAAGAACTGACATGCAATGACACTGGGTGTGGTTCATGAGAAGAACACACATCCAATGACACTAGTGGATCCTTATGTGATTCATGAAAATAACAGACATGTAGTGACACCGGTGGATCCTTATGTGGTTTGTCTAGAGAAACACACATGCAATGACACCAAGTGTGGTTCATGAAAAGAACAGACATGCAATGACACTGCATGTGGTTTGTGAAAAGAACATACATGCAATTACACTGGTGGATCCTTATGTGGTTCATGAAAAGAACAGACATGCAATGACACTAGGTGTGGTTCATGAAAATAACAGACATGCAATGACACCAGTGGATCCATGTGTGGTTTATGGAAGTAACAGACATGCAATGACTCTAGCTGTGATTCATGAAAAGAATAGCCATGCAATGACACCGGTGGATCCATGTGTGGTCCATGAGAAGAACACACATCCAATGACATTGGTGGATCCGTATGTGGTTCATGAAAAGAACAGACATGTAGTGACACCGGTGGATCCTTATGTGGTTTGTCTAGAGGAACACACAAGCAATGACACCGGGTGTGGTTCATGAAAAGAACAGACATGCAATGACACATCATGTGGTTTGTTTAGAGGAACACACATGCAATGACACTGGGTGTGGTTCATGAAAAGAACAGACATACAATGACACTGGTGGATCCTTATGTGGTTTGTGAGATGAAAAGACATGCAATGACACTGGTGGATCCTTATGTGGTTCACGAAAAGAACTGACATGCGATGACACTGGGTGTGGTTCATGAAAAGAACACACATCCAATGACACTGGTGGATCCTTATGTGGTTCGTGAAAAGAACTGACATGCAATGACACTGTGTGGTTCATGAAAAGAACAGACACGCAATGACACTGGTGGATCCATGTGTGGTTTATGGAAGTAACAGACATGCAATGACTCTAGCTGTGATTCGTGAAAAGAACAGACATGCAATGACACCGGTGGATCCATGTGTGGTTCATGAGAAGAACACACATTCCATGACACTGGTGGATCCTTATGTGGTTCATGAAAAGATCAAACATGCAGTGACATCGATGGATCCTTATGTGGTTTGTCTAGAGGAACACACATGCAATGACACTGGGTGTGGTTCATGAAAAGAACAGACATGCAATGACTTATGTCGTTTGTCTAAAGGAACACACATGCAATGACACTAGGTGTGGTTCATGAAAAGAACAGACATGCAATGACACTGGTGGATCCTTATGTGGTTTGTGAGAAGAACATACGTGCAATGACACTGGTGGACCCATGTGTGGTTCATGAAAAGAATTGACATGCAATGACACTAGGTGTGGTTCATGAGAAGAACACACATTCAATGACACTGGTGGATCCTTATATGGTTCATGAAAAGAACAGACATGCAGTGACACCGGTGGATCCTTATGTGGTTTGTCTAGAGGAACACACATGCAATGACACCGGGTGTGGTTCATGAAAAGAACATACATGCAATGACTTATGTGGTTTGTCTAGAGGAACACACATGCAATGACACAGGGTTTGGTTCATGAAAAGAACAGACATGTAATGACACTGGTGGATCCATGTGTGGTTTATGAGAAGAACAGACATGCAATGACACTGGTGGATCCATGTGTGGTTCATGAAAAGAACTGACATGCAATGACACTGGGTGTGGTTCATGAAAATAACACATATCCAATGACACTGGTGGATCCTTATGTGGTTCATGAAAATAATAGACATGTAGTGACACCGGTGGATCCTTATGTGGTTTGTCTAGAGGAACACATATGTAATGACACCGGGTGTGGTTCATGAAAAGAATAGACATGCAATGACACTGCATGTGGTTTGTGAAAAGAACAGACATGCAATTACACTGGTGGATCCTTATGTGGTTCATGAAAAGAACAGACATGCAATGACACTGGGTGTGGTTCATGAAAAGAACAGACATGCAATGACACCGGTGGATCCATGTGTGGGTTATCGAAGTAACAGACATGCAATGATTCTAGCTATGATTCATGAAAAGAACAAACATGCAATAACACAGGTGGATCCATGTGTGGTTCATGAGAAGAACAGACATCCAATGACACTGGTGAATCCTTATATGGTTCATGAAAAGAACAGACATGCAGTGACACCGGTGGATCCTTATGTGGTTTATCTAGAGGAACACACATGCAATGACACCGGGTGTGGTTCATGAAAAGAATTGACATGCAATGACACTAGGTGTGGTTCACGAAAAGAACAAACATGCAATGACACTAGGTGTGGTTCATGAAAAGAACAAACATGCAATGACACCGGCGGATCCATGTGTGGTTCATGGAAGTAACAGACATGCAATGACACTGGGTGTGGTTCATGAAAAGAACAGACATGCAATTGACACTAGTGGATCTATGTGTGGTTTATGGAAGTAACAGACATCCAATGACTCTAGCTGTGATTCATGAAAAGAACAGACATTCAGTGACACCGGTGGATCCATGTGTGGTTCATGAGAAGAACACACATCCAATGGCATTGGTGGATCCTTATGTGGTTCATGAAAAGAACAGACATGCCGTGACACCGGTGGATCCTTATGTGGTTTATCTAGAGGAACACACATGCAATGACACTGGGTGTGGTTCATGAAAAGAACAGACATGCAATTACACTGGTGGATCGTTTTGTAGTTTGTGAGAAGAACATACATGCAATGACACTGGTGGATCCTTATGTGGTTCATGAAAATAACTGACATGCAATAACACCGGGTGTGGTTCATGAAAAGAACATACATGCAATGACACTGGTGGATCCATGTGTGGTTTATGGAAGTAATAAACATGCAATGACTCTAGCTGTGATTCATGAAGAAGAACAGACATGCAATGACACCGGTGGATCCATGTGTGGTTCATGAGAAGAACACACATCCATTGACACTAGTGGATCCTTATGTGGTTCATGAAAAGAACAGACATGCAGTGACACCGGTGGATCCTTATGTGGTTTGTCTAGAGGAACACACATGCAATGACACCGGGTGTGGTTCATGAAAAGAACAGACATGCAATGACTTATGTGGTTTGTCTAGAGGAACACATATGCAATGAAACTTGGTGTGGTTCATGAAAAGAATAGACAGGCAATGACACTGGCGGATCCTTATGTGGTTTGTGAGAAGAATAGACATGCAATGACACTGGTGGATCCATGTGCGGTCCATGAAAAGAACTATCATCCAATAACACTGGGTGTGGTTCATGAGAAGAACACACATCCAATGACACTGGTGGATCCTTATGTGGTTCATGAAAAGAACAGACATGCAGTGATGCCGGTGGGTCCTTATGTGGTTTGTCTAGAGGAACACACATGCAATGACACCAGGTGTGGTTAATGAAAAGAACAGACATGCAATGACTTATGTGGTTTGTCTACAGGAACACACATGCAATGACACTAGGTGTGGTTCATGAAAAGAACAGACATGCAGTGACACTGGTGGATCATTATGTCGTTTGTCTAGAGGAACAGACATGCAATGACACTGGGTGTGGTTCATGAAAAGAATAGACATGCAATAACACTGATGGAACCTTATGTGGGTTTGTGAGAAGAACAGACATGCAATGACACTGGTGGATCCGTATGTGGTTCATGAAAATAACTGACATGCAATGACACTGGGTGTGGTTCATGAAAAGAACACACATCCAATGGCACTGGTGGATCCTTATGTGGTTCATGAAACAAACAGACATGCACTGACACCGGTGGATCCTTATGTGGTTTGTCTAGAGGAATACACATGCAATGACACTGGGTGTGGTTCATGAAAAGAACAGACATGCAATGACACTGGTGGATCCTTTTGTGGTTTGTGAGAAGAACAGACATGCAATGACACTGGTGGATCCTTATGTGGTTCATGAAAAGAACTGACATGCAATGACACCTAGTGTGGTTCATGAAAAGAACAGACATGCAATGACACCAATGGATCCATGTGCGGTTTATGGAAGTAACAGACATGCAATGACTCTAACTGTGGTTCATGAAAAGAACAGACATGCAATGACACCGGTGGATCCATGTGTGGTTCATGAGAAGAACACACATCCAATGACACTAGTGGATCCTTATGTGGTTCATGAAAAGAACAGACATGCAGTGACACCGGTGGATCCTTATGTGGTTTGTCTAGAGGAACACACATGCAATGACACCGGGTGTGGTTCATGAAAAGAACAGACATGCAATGACTTATGTGGTTTGTCTAGAGGAACACACATGCCATGACACTGACTGTGGTTCATGAAAAGAACAAACATGCAATGACACTGGTGGATCCTTATGTGGTTTGTGAGAAGAACAGACATGCAATGACACTGGTGGATCCATGTGTGGTTCATGAAAAGAACTGACATGCAATGACACTGGGTGTGGTTCATGAGAAGAACACACATCCAATGACACTTGTGGATCCTTATGTGGTTCATGAAAAGAACAGACATGAAGTGACACCGGTGGATCCTTATGTGGTTTGTCTAGAGGAACACACATGCAATGCCACCGGGTGTGGTTCATGAAAAGAACAGACATGCAATGACTTATGTGGTTTGTGAAAAGAACAGACATGCAATGACACTGGGTGTGGTTCATGAAAAGAACAGACATGCAATGACACTGGTGGATCCTTATGTGGTTTGTGAGAAGAACACACATCCAATGACACTGGTGGATCCTTATGTGGTTCATGAAAAGAACAGACATGCAATGACACTGGATGTGGTTCATGAAAAGAACACACATCCAATGACAGTGGTGGATCCTTATGTGGTTCATGAAAAGAACAGACATGCAGTGACACCGGTGGATCCTTATGTGGTTTGTCTAGAGGAACACACATGCAATCACACCGGGTGTGGTTCATGAAAAGAACTGACATGCAATGACACTGGGTGTGGTTCATGAAAAGAACTGACATGCAATGACACTAGGTCTGGTTCATGAAAAGAACTGACATGCAATGACACCGGTGGATCCATGTGTGGTTTATGGAAGTAACATACATGCAATGACACTGGGTGTGGTTCATGAAAAGAACAGACATGCAATGACACTGGTGGATCCTTTTGTGGTTTGTGAGAAGAACAGACATGCAATGACACTGGTGGATCCTTATGTGGTTCATGAAAAGAACTGACATGCAATGACACCTAGTGTGGTTCATGAAAAGAACAGACATGCAATGACACCAATGGATCCATGTGCGGTTTATGGAAGTAACAGACATGCAATGACTCTAACTGTGGTTCATGAAAAGAACAGACATGCAATGACACCGGTGGATCCATGTGTGGTTCATGAGAAGAACACACATCCAATGACACTAGTGGATCCTTATGTGGTTCATGAAAAGAACAGACATGCAGTGACACCGGTGGATCCTTATGTGGTTTGTCTAGAGGAACACACATGCAATGACACCGGGTGTGGTTCATGAAAAGAACAGACATGCAATGACTTATGTGGTTTGTCTAGAGGAACACACATGCCATGACACTGACTGTGGTTCATGAAAAGAACAAACATGCAATGACACTGGTGGATCCTTATGTGGTTTGTGAGAAGAACAGACATGCAATGACACTGGTGGATCCATGTGTGGTTCATGAAAAGAACTGACATGCAATGACACTGGGTGTGGTTCATGAGAAGAACACACATCCAATGACACTGGTGGATCCTTATGTGGTTCATGAAAAGAACAGACATGAAGTGACACCGGTGGATCCTTATGTGGTTTGTCTAGAGGAACACACATGCAATGCCACCGGGTGTGGTTCATGAAAAGAACAGACATGCAATGACTTATGTGGTTTGTGAAAAGAACAGACATGCAATGACACTGGGTGTGGTTCATGAAAAGAACAGACATGCAATGACACTGGTGGATCCTTATGTGGTTTGTGAGAAGAACACACATCCAATGACACTGGTGGATCCTTATGTGGTTCATGAAAAGAACAGACATGCAATGACACTAGATGTGGTTCATGAAAAGAACACACATCCAATGACAGTGGTGGATCCTTATGTGGTTCATGAAAAGAACAGACATGCAGTGACACCGGTGGATCCTTATGTGGTTTGTCTAGAGGAACACACATGCAATCACACCGGGTGTGGTTCATGAAAAGAACTGACATGCAATGACACTGGGTGTGGTTCATGAAAAGAACTGACATGCAATGACACTAGGTCTGGTTCATGAAAAGAACTGACATGCAATGACACCGGTGGATCCATGTGTGGTTTATGGAAGTAACAGACATGCAATGACACTGGGTGTGGTTCATGAAAAGAACAGACATGCAATGACACCGGTGGATCCATGTGTGGTTTATGGAAGTAACAGACATGCAATGACTCTAGCTATGGTTCATGAAAAAAATAGACATGCAATTACACTGGTGGATCCATGTGTGGTTCATGAGAAGAACACACATCCAATGACACTGGTGGATCCTTATGTGGTTCATGAAAAGAACAGACATGCAATGACACCGGTGGATCCTTATGTGGTTTTTCTAGAGGAACACACATGCAATGACACCGGGTGTGGTTCATGAAAAGAACATACATGCAATGACTTATGTGGTTTGTTTAGAGGAACACACATGCAATGACACTGGGTGTGGTTCATGAAAAGAACAGACATGCAATGACACTGGTGGATCCTTATGTGGTTTGTGAGAAGATGATGGCTCAATGCATGGCGCCCAGAAAAATGCTTGATGGCGGTGTTGATGTAGATCTCGTTGGGAACCCCAAGAGGAAGGTATGATGAGCACATCAGCAAGTTTCCCTCAGTTATGAAACCAAGGTTTAATCGAACCAGTAGGAGCAAGGAAACACCCCAAAGGTGTTACTAGCTGAGCTTAAGGTATGACTACCGGTGCTAGTAGTAACATGGAGACCGCACAACACAACCACATAACTTTGTCCCCAACTTGGCGAGGGTTGTCAATCTCACCGTGTTTTATGGAAAACAAAGGATTAAACGTATCGAATGGAAAGAAGTAAAAGTTTGCAGAAAGTAAACACAAAGCAGTAAAAGATTGTAGATTGTATGTAAAAGACAAGGACCGGGATCCATAGTTCACTAGAGGTGGCTCTCCTTAGATAGATAACATGCTGGGTGAACAAATTACAGCGGGGCAATTGACAAACACCGAGAAAGCAATACATGCATATACTAATCATCTTCCTTTGAGACTTGATTGGGCAATACAACATAATACATAGACCGCCATCCAACTTCATCTATGACTAATAATCCACCTTCAAAGTTATCATCGAACCCCTCCATTATTAAGTTGCAACCAGATTATTCCTTTGAACTGCATGTAAGGTAAACAACGATTGTTCTATGAACAAAGGATTGTTGTTTTCTCCTAGTAGCAACAACACATCTAGTACCTTAGAGATTTCTGCCACTTCCCCATTACTGAGAGGCATGAACCCACTATCGAGTATAAATACTAACTCTTGGAGTTGCTAGCATCTACTTGGCCAAGATAGCTACTAACAACGGAAAGCATGCAAGA
The DNA here is from genome assembly GCA_023614405.1 of Avena insularis. Taxonomy (NCBI): domain Eukaryota; kingdom Viridiplantae; phylum Streptophyta; class Magnoliopsida; order Poales; family Poaceae; genus Avena; species Avena insularis. The sequence goes on along the minus strand of CM042690.1, from coordinate 253,158,986 downwards.
TCTCAAATAACAAAGACATGATAGAATCAATAATCAATCTGAAATAGCATCTCAATATCCATCGGATCCCCAAACACAACATGTATGAAATACAAATAGATGATCTTGATCATGAACGGATCTCACAAGATCTAAACATGAAAGCACAAAGGAGGAGAAACCAGCCATCTAGCTACTACATGGATCCGTAGTCCAAGGATGAACTACTCACATCACACCGGAGGCATGCATGGTGATGAAGAAGGCCTGGTGAATTCCTCTCGGCAGTGGTGTCGGAAGAGCTCCTGATCCTCCCGAGGGATGGAGATGACATGTACTGAGACTCTTTCTGGATTTTGATCGGGCTACGGTTGCTGGCCCCGAGGTAACTTATAGGCGGAGAGGCCGAGGGGTGCTGGGTCGGCTGCACCACCCTCGGCATGGGCTGCTCACGCACGTGGCAGTGGTGTGTGGCTGGCCCCGCCCCTCTCGCCTCATATTCGCACTTGATCCTTCAAAAAATAGGCACTTTGGCTTTTGTCCTGGCCCAATTGAGAATATTCATTTCGACTTTCCGAAAAACCAAAAGAAAAGCAGAAAAAACCAAGCATGGCTCTTGTTAATAGGTTAGTCCAAGAAATCATATGAAAAGTACTCCAAAGTTGGAACAAAACACAAGAAAGTGGATAAAACCAAGCATGGAACATCAAAAATTATAGATACATTTGCAATGTATCAGAAGAATAGACATGCAATGACACTGGTGGATCCATGTGCGGTTCATGAAAAGAACTGACATGCAATGACACTGGGTGTGGTTCATGAAAAGATAACACATCCAATGACACTGGTGGATCCTTATGTGGTTCATGAAAAGAACAGACATGCAGTGACACCGGTGGATCCTTATGTGGTTTGTCTAGAGGAACACACATGCAATGACACCGGGTGTGGTTCATGAAAAGAACAGACATGCAATGACACTGCATGTGGTTTGTGAAAAGAACAGACATGCAATTACACTGGTGGATCCTTATGTGGTTTGTGAGAAGAACAGACATGCAATGACAATGGTGGATCCTTATGTGGTTCATGAAAAGAACTGACATGCAATGACTCTGGGTGTGGTTCATGAAAAGAACACACATCCAATGACACTGGTGGATCCTTATGTGGTTCATGAAAAGAACAGACATGCAGTGACACCGGTGGATCCTTATGTGGTTTGTCTAGAGGAACCCACATGCAATGACACTGGGTGTGGTTCATGAAAAGAACAGACATGCAATGACACCGGTGGATCCTTTTGTGGTTTGTGATAAGAACAGACATCCAATGACACTGGTGGATCCTTATGTGGTTCATGAATAGAACTGACATGCAATGACTCTAGCTGTGGTTCATGAAAAGAACAGATATGCAATGACACCGGTGGATCCATGTGTGGTTCATGATAAGAACACACATCCAATGACACTGGTGGATCCTTATGTGGTTCATGAAAAGAACAGACATGTAGTGACACGGGTAGATCCTTATGTGGTTTGTCTAGAGGAACACACATGCAATGACACCGGGTGTGGTTCATGAAAACAACAGACATGCAATAACTTATGTGGTTTGTCTAGAGGAACACACATGCAATAACACTGGGTGTGGTTCATGAAAAGAACAAACATGCAATGACACTAGCGGATCGTTATGTGGTTTGTGAGAAGAACAGACATGCAATGACACTGGTGGATCCATGTGTGGTTCATGAAAAGAACTGACATGCAATGACACTGGGTGTGGTTCATGAGAAGAACACACATCCAATGACATTGGTGGATACTTATGTGGTTCAAGAAAAGAACAAACATGCAGTGACACCGGTGGATCCTTATCTGGTTTGTCTAGAGCAACACACATGCAATGACACTAGGTGTGGTTCATGAAAAGGATAGACATGCAATGACTTATGTGCTTTGTGAAAAGAACAAACATGCAATGACACTGGGTGTGGTTCATGAAAAGAACAGACATGCAATGACACTGGTGGATCCTTATGTGGTTTGCGAGAAGAACACACATCCAATGACACTGGTGGATCCTCATGTGGTTCATGAAAAGAACATACATGCAATGACACTAGGTGTGGTTCATGAAAAGAACACACATCTAGTGACACTGGTGGATCCTTATGTGGTTCATGAAAATAATAAACATGCAGTGACACCGGTGGATCCGTATGTGGTTTTTCTAGAAGAACACACATGGAATGACACCGGGTGTGGTTCATGAAAAGTACTGACATGCAATGACACTAGGAGTGGTTCATGAAAAGAACAGACATGCAATGACACCGGTGGATCCATGTGTGGTTTATGGAAGTAACAGACATGCAATGACTCTAGCTATGGTTCATGAAAAGAACAGACATGCAATGACACTGGTGGAACCATTTGTGGTTCATGAGAAGAACACACATCCAATGACACTGGTGGATCCTTATGTGGTTCATGAAAGAACAGACATGCAGTGACACCGGTGGATCGTTATGTGGTTTGTCTAGAGGAACACACATGCAATGACACCGGGTGTGGTTCATGAAAAGAACAGACATGCAATGACTTATGTGGTTTGTCTACAGGAACACACATGCAATGACACTAGGTGTGGTTCATGAAAAGAACATACATGCAATCACACTAGTGGATCCATATGTGGTTCATGAAAAGAATAGACATGTAGTGACACCGGTGGATCCTTATGTGGTTTGTCTAGAGGAACACACATGCAATGACACTTGGTGTGGTTCATGAAAAGAACAGATATGCAGTGACACTGGTGGATCCTTATGTGGTTTGTCTAGAGGAACACACATGCAATGACACTGGGTGTGGTTCGTGAAAAGAACAGACATGCAATGACACTGGTGGATCCTTATGTGGTTTTTGAGAAGAATAGACATGCAATGACACTGGTGGATCCTTACGTGGTTCATGAAAAGAACTGACATGCAATGACACTAGGTGTGGTTCATGAAAAGAACACACATCCAATGGCACTGGTGGATCCTTATGTGGTTCATGAAAAGAACACACATCCAATGACACCGGTGGATTCTTATGTGGTTTGTCTAGAGGAACACACATGCAATGACACTGGGTGTGGTTCATGAAAAGAACAGACATGCAATAACACTGGTGGATCTGTTTGTGGTTTGTGGGAAGAACAGATATACAATGACACTGGTGGATCCTTATGTGGTTCATGAATAGAACTGACATGCAATGACACCGGGTGTGGTTCATGAAAAGAACAGACATGCAATGACACTAGTGGATCCATGTGTGGTTTATGGAAGTAACAGACATGCAATGACTCTAGCTGTGGTTCGTGAAAAGGACATACATGCAATGACACCGGTGGATCCATGTGTGGTTCATGAGAAGAAGACACATCCAATGACACTGGTGGATCCTTATGTAGTTCATGAAAAGAACAGACATGCAGTGACACGGGTGGATCCTTATGTGGTTTGTCTAGAGGAACACACATGCAATGACACCGGGAGTGGTTCATGAAAAGAACAGACATGCAATAACTTATGTGGTTTGTCTAGAGGAACACACATGCAATGACACTGGGTGTGGCTCATGAAAAGAACAAAGATGCAATGACACTAGCGGATCCTTATGTGGTTTGTGAGAAGAACAGACATACAATGACACTGGTGGATCCATGTGTGGTTCATGAAAAGAACTGACATGCAATGACACTGGGTGTGGTTCATGAGAAGAACACACATCCAATGACACTGGTGGATCCTTATGTGGTTCGGAAAAAGAACAAACATGCAGTGGCACTGGTGGATCCTTATGTGGTTTGTCTAGAGGAACACACATGCAATGACACCAGGTGTGGTTCTTGAAAGGGACAGACATGCAATGACTTATGTGGTTTGTGAAAAGAGGAAACATGCAATGGCACTGGGTGTGGTTCATGAAAAGAACAGACATGCAATGACACTGGTGGATCCTTATGTGGTTTGTGAGAAGAACACACATCCAATGACACTGGTGGATCCTCATGTGGTTCATGAAAAGAACATACATGCAATGACACTAGGTGTGGTTCATGAAAAGAACACACATCTAATGATACTGGTGGATCCTTATGTGGTTCTTGAAAAGAACAAACATGCAGTGACACCGCTGGATCCGTATGTGGTTTTTCTAGAGGAACACACATGCAATGACACCAGGTGTGGTTCATGAAAAGAACTGACATACAATGACACTGGGTGTGGTTCATGAAAAGAACAGACATGCAATGACACCGGTGGATCCAAGTGTGGTTTATGGAAGTAACAGACATGCAATGACACTAGGTGTGGTTCATGAAAAGAACAGACATGCAATGACACCGGTGGATCCATGTGTGGCTTATGGAAGTAACAGACATGCAATGACTCTAGCTATGGTTCATGAAAAGAACAGACATGCAATGACACTGGTGGATCCATGTGTGGTTCATGAGAAGAACACACATCCAATGACACTGGTGGATCCTTATGTGGTTCATGAAAAGAACAGACATGCAGTGACACCTGTGGATCGTTATGTGGTTTGTCTAGAGGAACACACATGCAATGACATCGGGTGTGGTTCATGAAAAGAATAGACATGCAATGACTTATGTGGTTTGTCTAGAGGAACACACATGCAATGACACTGGGTGTGGTTCATGAAAAGAACAGACATGCAATGACACTAGTGGATCCTTATGTGGTTTGTGAGAAGAACAGACATGCAATGACACTGGTGGATCCATGTGTGGTTCATGAAAAGAACTGACATGCAATGACACTGGGTGTGGTTCATGAAAAGAACACACATCCAATGACACTGGTGGATCCTTATGTGGTTCATGAAAATAACAGACATGTAGTGACACCGGTGGATCCTTATGTGGTTTGTCTAGAGGAACACACATGCACTGACACTGGGTGTGGTTCATGAAAAGAACAGACATGCAGTGACACTGGTGGATCCTTATGTGGTTTGTCTAGAGGAACACACATGCAATGACACTGGGTGTGGTTCATGAAAAGAACAGACATGCAATGACACTGGTGGATCCTTATGTGGTTTGTGAGAAGAATAGACATGCAATGAACTGGTGGATCCTTATGTGGTTCATGAAAAGAACTGACATGCAATGACACTAGGTGTGGTTCATGAAAAGAACACACATCCAATGACACTGGTGGATCCTTATGTGGTTCTTGAAAAGAACAGACATGTAGTGACACCGGTGGATCCTTATGTGGTTTGTCTAGAGGAACACACATGCAATGACACTAGGTGTGGTTCATGAAAAGAACAAACATGCAATGACACTGGTGGATCCTTACGTGGTTCTTGAGAAGAACTGACATGCAATGACACCGGGTGTGGTTCATGAAAACAACAAATATGCAATGACACCGGTGGATCCATGTGTGGTTTATGGAAGTAACATACATGCAATGACTCTAGCTGTGGTTCATGAAAAGAACAGACATGCAATGGCATTGGTGGATCCATGTGTGGTTTATGGAAGTAACATACATTCAATGACTCTAGCTGTGGTTCATGAAAAGAATAAACATGCAATGACACTGGTGGATCCATGTGTGGTTCATGAGAAGAACACACATCCAATGACACTGGTGGATCCTTATGTGGTTTGTTTAGAGGAACAGACATGCAATCACATAGGTGGATCCATGTGAGGTTTATGAAAAACACACACATCCAATAAACTCTAGTGGATCTATCTTGGCATAATTTGATGTATTCCACGATGTATTTCATTGTACAAGCCACTTTCCATTTTTATACTACTCAGTTTTGCCCTTGGTTTTATGTGGTACTACTTAGTATTGCCCCCTCTCTATCTTTCGTAGAAGCCCAAACCTGTGCTCACCCTGTCTGCTACTCCCTGATTGGTTGTCATAGTTGTCACGCGGATCTTGCGCACCAACTGTTGATTCTGTGTGATCCAACGATGATCGTTGCACACGTCGTGCCCTTCACAGTACAGCGTGAGACAGCACGGACATCTCCCTCAGCGAGACTTCTACAGGAAGGAACACGATGTCGTCCATGGAAAAAGTCGTCGAGCAGTCATGTCAAGTTTAATCAAGTCTGAAAAGCCTACTACTGCTACTACAACACATGCACAGGGCAACGAGGTCATCGAGTGCACGGTTGTCAACGGGACACTGCAATTTATTGCCACTTGATTTTAATAAGACATATCCCATTTTTACGCAGCGCTCTCAATCTCACTTCCAACTGGGCCCTACCGCTAGTAACTTCCATGAGGCAAGGGCCCCCTCGAGTAGATCTAACGTTGCTAGAAATTGGTTTTGCACCACTTGCATGCAGTGGAATCGAGGTCTGCCATGAGCGTGTTTTCAATGCAGCTCTAAAGTGGAGATCGTGGCTGTTTAAAAAAAAGGGAACCAAAAAAAAGGGTGGAGATCACGGTAGCCCCCCGCACCCCGCCCACCACACGTGTCCACTCGAGGACTATGAACGGTCTAGTGTTTATAACCCCCCTCGACCTTCTTCTTCCATGAGCTCGTGTCATTTCCCCCTAGTCTGTCTAGTCCCAAGACCCTAATCTACACCTGCCGTGCGCGCTGAAGCTCCCTCGTTTGCACTACCTCCTTCCCTTGGTGCGCCATGAAGTGTACGCGTGGAGACGAGCCGGAGGTGAAGCCAGTTGAAGGCGCAGCAGCAGATGGCTCGGTCGTTGCCAAGCAGGCGGAGGCGTCTTCTCCCGGCATGAACGCCGCTCGTCACCGTGCCGTCAAGGGTGCGAGCTCATCCGTCCAGCCAGAGTCGTCGCCGCCGAGCAGCAGGTGGTAGCCATTGCTGCCGAGCAGCAGGTGGTAGCCATCACCACCGAGAAGCAGGTAGTAGCCATCACCGCCGAGCAGTAGGTGGCCCACAACATCGTGGGGCCAGCGGCAGATCTGGATGGAGGGCAGGCGGCAGGCGGAGGCAATCCGGTGATCTACATCGACGACCCCATCGCCGTATAAGAAATCTTCGATGCAATCACGGAGAATGATGAGTTCGAGGAGGAGGTCGCTGATGAGGATTCGGATGTACTACATTGCTAGCTTCTCTAGTCGCAGCCGCAGTTTTCACTGTTCATACATAGGATTTGCTCAATCGTGTACAGATTCTTTTGCTCTTGAAGTAGGGTAGTATATATATGATTCGATCGGTTAATTGATGCATCTACCATCTAGTCACAAAACTCCAATTCGTCTAGTCACAAAACCCCAATCTGCTCCTCTGCCATCTAGTTGAGTTTGCTAGTTGACTGTTGATTTCGATACACAACAGGCCTATAACATTACATTTCTATTCCTTACTGAGCCCAATGATTCAATTTTTCCCCAAAATAGTGCAAGGGCATCTGATGGTGTTGTTTTCTTAGGGATGGTTAGTGAACCTAAGGCAGCAATGCACATAAACAATATAGGTTGTGCTGTTGGTATTTTGGTTCTCCGACTCCATCGCTGAAAAAAATGAGGTCCTAATTTTTCTCTCATATAGAACCTAAATATATAATCTTTGTATTGTTTCTGATCTATGAATGCATTGTATGATGCATTTGTATATCCCTGAATATTGTTTTGTACGATTACATTTCAATTTCTTATTGTGGCCAATGATTCAAATTTGCCCCAAAGAGAGGCAGACATATTGGTGTCAGATTTTTTTAGGGATGAGTGAGCGAACCTGGGGCCATGTACAAGATCAATATAAGATGTGCAATTGTTACTTGGTTCGCTTACGCCATCTCTATAGAAACTTATGAGGATGCAATCTTTATTCTACATTCATAGAACTATGATATTTGAATTATCTATTCCATGCATTCATAGTGTATAAGAATTACATTTTAATTTGTCACTGAGGCAGATGATTGAAATTTGCCCCAAAAGAGTTAAAGGGGAGAAACGTATGATGGTGTCGTGTTTTAGGGATGGGTTGGTGAACCTGAGGCAGCAATGCACACAAACAATATAGGTTGTGCTGTTGGTACTCTGGTTCTTCAACTCCATCTCTGAAACAAATTATGAGGCCCTTGATTTATTCTCATATGGAACTACATATATAATCCTTGAATTGTTTCTGATCTTTTAATGATTGGTATGATGCATATGTATATGAATGGTTTTGATCATAAGTATTTTTAACATGTACCTGAAGATTAATTGTTTGGTTTTTTATTTATAATTACAATATTTAGGCTTGTTTTTGTACCTGACTAATATCCCTGAATATTGTTTTGTACGATTACATTTCAATTTCTTATTGTGGCCAATGATTCAAATTTGCCCCAAAGAGAGGCAGACACATTGGTATCAGATTTTTTCAGGGATGAGTGAGCGAACCTAGGACCATGTACAAGAACAATATAAGCTGTGCAATTGTTACTTGGTTCGTTCACGCCATTCCTGAACAAACTTATGAGGCCGCAATCTTTATTCTACATTCATAGAACTATGATATTCGAATTATCTATTCCATGCATTCATAGTGTATAAGAATTACATTTTAGTTTGTCACCGAGGCCGATGATTGAAATTTGCCCCAAAAGAGTTCAAGGGGAGGCATGTATGATGGTGTCGTGTTTTAGGGATGGGTTGGTGAACCTAAGGCAGCAATGCACACAAACAATATAGGTTGTGTTGTTGGTACTTTGGTTCTCCAACTCCATCTCTGAAACAAATTATGAGGCCCTTGATTTATTCTCATATGGAACTACATATATGATCCTTGAATTTTTTCTGATCTTTTAATGATTGGTATGATGCATATGTATATGAATGGTTTTGATCATAAGTATTTTTAACATGTACCTGAAGATTAATTGTTTGGTTTTTTATTTATAATTACAATATTTAGGCTTGTTTTTGTACCTGACTATGTATATCCCTGAATAATGTTTTGTACAATTACATTTCAATTTCTTATTGTGTCCAATGATTCAAATTTGCCCCAAAAGAGAGGCAGATACATTTGTGTCAGATTTTTTCATGGACGAGTTAGTGAACCTGGGGCGATGTACAAGAACAATATAGGCTGTGCAATTGTTACTTGGTTCACTTACGCCGTCCCTGTAGAAACTTATGAGGCCTTAATCTTTATTCTACATTCATAGAACTATGATATTCGAATTATCTATTCCATGCATTCAGTGTATAAGAATTACATTTTAGTTTGTCACCGAGGCCGATGATTGAAATTTGCCCCAAAAGAGTTCAAGGGGAGACACATATGACGGTGTCGTGTTTTAGGGATGAGTTGCTGAACCTGAGGCAGCAATTTACACAAACAATATAGGTTGTGTTGTTGGTACTTTGGTTTGCCAACGCCATCTCTGAAACAAATTACGAGGCCCTAGATTTATCCTCATATGGAACTACATATATTATCCTTGAATTGTTTCTGATCTTTTAATGATTGGTATGATGCATATGTATATGAATGGTTTTGATCATAAGTATTTTTAACATGTACCTGAAGATTAATTGTTTGCTTTTTATTTATAATTACAATATTTAGGCTTGTTTTTTACCTAACTATGTATATCCCTGAATAATGTTTTGTACGATTACATTTCGATTTCTTATTGTGGCCAATGATTCAAATTTGTCCCAAAAGAGAGGCAGACACATTGGTGTCAGATTTTTTCAGGGATGAGTTAGTGAACCTAGGGCGATGTACAACAACATTACAAGTTGTGCAATTGTTACTTGGTTCACCTACTCCATCCCTGAAGAAACTTATGAGGCCCCTATATTTATCCTACATTCACTCTGATGCAATGATTTGTCATTGTATTGAGATGAAATAATATATGAACCGATCAAACTATTGCTGAGATGCTTTATCTTTGATATCCACGGATATATTGTCTTACATATACATGTTGTAAATTCTTGAGTTGTAATACAATTCAATCATATGTATGATTTCTAAGTTATGTTCTTAAAAATCAATAGGAGGATGATGATGAAGTGGACGATAGCAAGGTATCCAGGGACAATAAGAGCTGCTACGTCTTGGCCGAGATTACAGCAGGGCTAATCCGTTTCCACCATAGGGGGAGACTGTTTTGCCCATTCTATGGCAGAGCAATCAACGTGGACCTCGACAGCATGATCCAGCACACGGAGGGCGTTGGAAGAGGCGGCAGCATAAGCCATAGGACGATTACCTTGGCGCGGCACACAGCCTACGGCAAATTCCTCCGAGAGTATGTCAGGACTGGCCTGTATCCAATCGACTAGGCTGTCGCTGTCTCCTGCTGATAAACCCCTGCCCTGCTAGGCGTCTCCGTGTCCCGGCCTCCTACTGTAGCCCCTACTTTTATCTTGTTCTAGTTAATTATTACCTGTGTGTGGCATGTAAGACAATATATCCGTGGTGTCTCTGGTGAACCTTCTATATTAATCTACTCCTTTATATGGACTGCCTTAAAGTTTCTAGTGTTCAATTATATTTACTGATCATGCTCATGCACACTACAAAATATTTCTAGTGCTCGATTATATTATAATTGTCAAGAAATACATCAACAAGTTAAATTGGTCGAAATTTTGTATTGAAATAACTAAATATATCAAACACATAATAAACTAGAAACTAAAATCTAGTTCAAACACATAATGTATCACCACCACTTGTTGTCGTCCTTGACTTGCTTCCCCTTCAACCGCTTGATGTCGCCACCGTCCCAAGATCCTTGCTCGTCCTGAAACCGCTTTCTGTCCTCCTCGCGCTTCTTCTCCTGGGCTAGCTTGCAACCAGGGCATAGCTCTCTCGCGAAAAACCCCACCTTAACCATCCCATCTTCCAGAACAGAGGAAGAAGAAGCGCCCAGGAAAAACTGCAGAGGAATGACTGAGGAAGAGGAATGACTACAGAAGAAACATGGTAACTGCAACTTTCGGTTCGAGAACTCACCGTGGTTACATGGAGATCGTGGCAGTGCTGCCGGTTCAACAAGTGGGGCCAGTTCCTGCGAGAATATGAAATTAGCTATGCATTTTTCTACGCGAGAAACTGAGAGATATCATTTATATTTTGTGTTTCATAATTAAACACAATGAAGTTGGTATAGCCCAAGATATTTGAACAAAAGAGATTTGCTAGTTTAACATACAACAACACTTACAGGCCCAACATGGCAGAACTTGGAGAGCCTCGGAACTTGAGCTACCACAGAGACCTCGGCAAAGGTGGCAGAATTGGTGTGGGTGCAACCACGGCGACAGCGAGCTCGGATTCTAGAGGAGGAAAACAGAACCGAGCATGGTCGACAAGGTGATAGATCTCACCGGGAACCAATTCTTGTCCCTGCACCGTGCCATGGGTGCGTCCATGGTGAGGGCGAGCTCTGACTCGGGATGGGGAGGAGAGCGGGGCCGAGCAGCTTCATCACGTCCCAGCTCTGCGCCATGGCCGAGACCACAGATTGCCGCTCCGAGGAAGAAGACGCGTAATAGATGCAGGCGCCAACCCTGCAAGCCTACAGGGAGGAGAGTTGGGCCGAGCAGGTTCGTCCACATCCCAGCTCCGCACCATGGCTGCGACGCCCCACAGATTGCCGCTCCAGGGAAGAAGAAGACGCGTAATGGATGCAGGCACCAGCGTTGTAAGCCTAATTGACACCTAAGCGACGGGAGCGACATAACGGCGAGAACTGACAGGGGGCCCAACTTGATGACCGTTAGCCTGATTTTTTGTATTGAAACGTAAAGTTGAATTCGTGCCGATAAAGACCCTCTGAGTATTTGGCACACCAACTATAGTCATCCCGGCTGATTTTAGGGAACTTGGGTACCGCGTTGCCTAGACACCCCAACTTTCGGGCCGCAAAATGATATTCTCCTTGGCCACATAGAAAATATGGAGAAACATGCTCCAGAGGCTCTTGACACGCATAAGGCTAAAGCTGAGCACCGTGCGGTAGATCTTATGGCTGCGTCAAAGAAGCGTGAGGAGAAACTGGTGATCGCCTTATGGCTGTCTCTCAAACCTTGTCTGGTGAGTAGGTCTTTCGAGTTCTTCTTTCACTACAAGAAATGTGTTGACTAGTGACTTTTTAACGACCCTAAGTTTTTTGGTCATAGATCTATGACCATTTTGAACCAACTGGTCGCAGGTCATTTGGGAGGGTACAAACCCTGAAAAACTATGACTTTTTTTGTCAGAAAAGTCATAGTTTGCTTACACCAGTTGGTCATAACATAGATATCGTTGGTCCATGACTTAAGAAAAACGATGGCCATCTCAGCAGGTGAATCTAGGTGTCACGTCCATGTGTCAAGTTTCGTTGACGTGTATGCATATATGTCATACCCATGTGTCAATTTACGCTTACATGTGTCATTGACCTGTTGACTACTAATTATACTCCTACCCAATAACATGTGGGGCATGCTTGCCATGTTGGTTTTGCGCTGTTGACCAGAACCTGTCGGTCATCAAAACTGAAGTTTTGCGTTGTTGGTCATCGGACTGAATATTAGACAAAAAAGATACATGTGTCGTTGACCTGTTGACTACCAATTATACTCCTATCCAATAACATGTGGGGCATGCTTGCCATGTTGGTTTTGCGCTTCCTGTCGGTCATCATAACTGAACTTTTGCATTGTTGGTCATCGGACTGAATATTAGACAAAAAAGGTGAAACTTGGAGTCGACCTCGCGACCTCATGAACTCCCAAGTCCAACCCAAACAGGAGTACCACTAGGCCATCGCTACCTTGCAATATAAAAGAGAGTACCACATATTCTTAACCAATTATCAGCATTGCTAACCCACGCAGGCCTCCACTTTGCGGCTTCTTGGGATGCTTCCTGGGCTCACCTTAGGCCGACGATAGCAAGAGAGCATGCAAGGCTTGCTTGGCTGGCTCGTTTGCCTAGCGGATTCGTCGGGCCAACCACCTCCAGCTTTTTCTTCTTTTTTGAATTATTTTGTATCTTTTTAATCATAATTCCAAATTGACTCAAACAAAATTCAGAGAAATTGTAAAATTTCAGAGAATGTTTTTAGTACATTATGGAACATTTTGAATTTCTAGGAAAACTATAAGAAGATATTTTTCATATAAAACCTTAATATGTGTAAATAGAGATTTTGAATCATGGTTTTGACAATAGGGGTTTGAAATTGAAACTTTTCATCCACGGGTTGTGCCTCACTAAACTTGCATTGGATCACTAAAGAAATATCATATTGTGAGTCTAAAAATGATGTTTTCAAAAAATCATGAGCATTAGATCATATACCTATAGTTTAAATCAGACCCAGTTCCTACCGATTCTGCAGACATTTGTCTTTTCCGCGAGGGGTGAACGAAAAAGTTTGAGATCCCTCGGTTCGGACATTGTCCATGTAATATGGTATAGTATTTTTGAAAAATATGGTGGTAGAGTATTTTTGAAAAATATAGTGGTAGAATTTTGAATGAGCACTTTGGTGGCCGCTTCACAAAACGCCCCGTTTTTGGCATTCAGAAAATAGAAAATGAATTTTTTGTGCGACGAAAAGGAAAAATTCCTCCTTAAACATTGTTCGCCATCTCAAGATGCACATGAATGCACGATATGGGTACATTATCACAAACTATGTCGTGATTTTTACCATAACATTGGTCATTTGACCCGAAAGCCATGAAACCTCGAACAAGATAGTTCATTTCTTTGAAGGTTTTTTCGAGATGCAATCAATATACCAAGTTTGGTATTTTTTCTTGCAACTATACCACATGATATTATACCATGCAAAGGATTTACCTTGTTTGGACCGTTTTTGAATTTTTTATGCCCGTTTTAAATTATGGTCAAAATGGCGGGCATGAAGGTTCTTAGCTAGGGGTTGGGCCTCGCTAAACTTTCATTGGATCTCTAAAGAAACATCATATTGTGAGTCTAAAAAAGGATTTTTGCAAAAAATCATGAGCATTATATCATGTACATGTAGTTCAAATCGGACCTACTTCCTACCAATTAGGCAGTCATTTGTCTTTTTCACGAGGGGTGGATGGAAATGTTTGAGATCCCCCGGTTCGGACATTGTCCATGTAATAAAGTCTAGTATTTTTGAAAAATATGGTGGTAGTATTTTGAATCAGCACTTTGGTGGCTGCTTCACAAAATGCCCCGTTTTTGGCATTCGGAAAATGGAAAATGCATTTTCTATGCGACGAAAAGGAAAACTTCCTCCTTCAACATTGTTCGCCATCACAAGATGCACATGAATGCACAATATGGGCACATTATCAAAAACTATGTCGCGATTCTTACCATAACATTGGTCGTTTGACCCGAAAGCCATGAAACCTCGAACAAGATAGGTCATTTCTGTGAAGTTTTTTTCGAGATGCAATCAATATACCAAGTGACGAGGGTTGAACTCATCAATGCCCATTGTTATGGACTTGGGTTTTGGATAAGGAGGGAGCGCTAGAAGCATCTATCGACTAGCAAACAAGCACACAGGGGACTCGAAGATTTACCCAGGTTTAGGTCTCGTAGAGGTCCCTACTCCTGCTTGTCTGCTCGTGGAATTATCAAAGGAATCGAGGATTACAGTGGTGCATAGATGCAATCTGGCGAGGGTTGCGTGTGTCCTCCTCGCCGCCCCATCCTAGCCTTTATATAGATAGGCTAGGTCCCAGGTAGCAGGTCGAGTCGGTTACAGGTTAGGGTTTTCCCTTTGAACTTTCTATCTTTAGCTTCTTCTTGTTCTGTAAACAATCGAGAGTCCGTAGGTTACTCGAGTTCTCCATTTGGGCCTTGACGACGCCGTGGGACTCCGATGTATTCAGGCCGTATATACCAAGCTTGAGTACCTGTAGGGTATACCCATGTCAGTAGCCCCCGAGTGTCCAGTGGAATCGCAGATTCGACTGGGGACTTTAAACCTTTGTTGCATGAATGAGTATATTTTCGACTGCTATGTTTGTGTCATAGGGATTGTTGATGTGCGTGCCTGATTTAACCGATGTATCGGTATCAGTTAACTACCTTAGGGTAAAACAACACAATCTACTCAAACTCGAGTCCTCAGACTCGAATTCGGAAAAGTGCTAGCGTAATTCGACTCAAGTCGCAGAGGTCTTACAGGAGTCAAATTCTAGTATATTGGTGTGAGCACTCGACGCGTCCATCAAGGCATGTTCATCGTACCTGTAGGTACGGATACATTTCTGGTAGTGCGTAGAAGATGCGTTGCCAGGCCTTATTTAGGTCTTATCTTCACGCTACAAGCGCGGCATCTGAAATTTGTCATCGCGGAGATGATTCGGGTGACCCAGGAGACGCAATCTCTTTGTAGGGAAAAATCCTGAGGCGGTGTCGCCGTAGACTTCGAGTGTGGATGTTATCGACACACAGTACGATGTACATATAACCATAGGGTGCGCGACCAGCGCTCCCTATGGGAGTAGTCCCCGAGTGCCTGGTTGAGTCGAAGACTCAGGTAGGGACCAAAGAACTTTGCAACTCCTGTCGCCTTTTGTTTGCTTGTTTCAGTCAAATTTGTTTCCAGCGCTCCCTATGGGAGTAACTCATGTCCATAATCGAATCGCGGATTCGAGTGATTGTGTATGCTTGAGTGTCCATGTTCCTGCAGAAGAGAGAAAAAGAAAAATTATAGGGTGCGCGACAGCGCTCCCTATGGGAGTAGCCCCCGAGTGCTTGGTGGAGTCGAAGACTCGAGCAAGGACTCAAGTAGTCGAAGTCTTCTGCTACTCAATTTTGATGACATCAGTGCTGACGATGTGATGATCTTATTTGCCTGCATGAGCGGGTTTGACGGGACGTGACGAGCGGTGGGTCCCATTTTCTGACCCTAACTTGACCGGGCGTGCGTAATCTTTGTTTTAACTGCGCCTCCTCGATTTCCATGCGTAATGGGTGTAGTGGGAGACGGTTTCTGCTTCGGGTTCGCCACTTGTCGATCACGATGAACGCCACGCGTCTGATAGGGTTTTTGCTGGCCGTTGGATTACATCTTCCAGGGGGTTAAGTAGGAGTGCCGTGACGGTAATTTTCCCATCTGCACTTTTTCTCTGCCTTTGCCTCCGTCGCCATTGCTGCTTTTCCTCTGCTTCCTAGAGTTCATATTTCTCGCGGCACTGGACCAGCTCCATGTATTCCCTAGTTACTTCCTCCGGTTGCATCGCCACCGTAGAATGGGGAAGAAGAAGGGAGGTGTTGCGGTTGAATCCCTGCCACTGTTGTTGCCAAGAAGAAGGGCAGCTCCGCCGCGGCAGGCACCAGCTCCGCCGTCGCTAGGAAGAAGAAGGGCGCGGGCACTCGCGTAACCAATGGTGCGTGGCGAGCGTCTACCATCAAGTCTTCTGAGCTCCATCTCTTGTGCCAAGACGGAGTTCTATCTTCTGCAGTCGCTGACGCTCGTGTCCCCGATGGTGAGGTAATCCCTTCTCCTCCTGCCGGTTTTCGGGTGATGTTCCTAGCATTCATCATCCATGGTCTCTCGTTGCCCCTGCATCCTTTCTTCAGGGGCCTTCTCTGTTTCTATGGGATCCAGCTGCATCAGCTGTCCCCCAACTCCATCCTCCATGTAGCTTGCTACATTACTCTTCGCTAGTGCTGGCTCGGAATCGAGCCACACTTCGGTCTCTTCAAACGTCTCTTCAAGCTGAAGCGCCAGTCGGCGTCTGGCTCCATAGTCTACGATGTAGGCGGCTGCGGTATCCACGTCGACTCCTCCGTCACATACTTCGACATCAAGCTCACGGCATCCGTCCAAGGGTGGAGGGACAAGTGATCCTACATCCGCGATCAGAAGGCCGATGGAGACCACTTCGGACTCACGCCCTTCGATCCCGCAACGTCGTGCAAGAGGAGGCACTCCTGGAAGAACGTAGTGATGCTCGGTGAGTCCGTGGAGACAGATGTGTTGTACGAGCGCGTCTGCGACCTCGAGAGTCGCCTGGGTAAAGAAGAGGGTGGCTGCACCCTCATTCGCACGTGGCTGCGCCGTCGCGTCCAGCCTCTGCAGGCCAGAGTCCACCCTATGTTCCAGTGGGCTGGGGCGGACGATGTCACTCACGTATCTGCCGATGACATTTCCGCGAGTGAGGTAGTTAAAAGGGTACGACTGGTCACCAAGTACACCGCCAAGGATGTGCTCCCCAGTGAACCAGTCGTGCCTCCGTTCGATGCTGCTAATCCTCCTCCTGAGGTACGGTTGTGCTACGAAGTAGCTTTATTTTTCGAATGCTTCTCTTTTCTTTCACTTGTGCTAATTTTTTTTCTATATGCAGGATTGGGGGTGTCACCCTGTATGCCCCCTCTTCCTGAGGGGGTTATCCCTCGCGAAGCCTTGGAAGAGGATGAGTCGGAGTCGACCGTCCCATCTGAGGGGGAGGAGGAAGCCCCCAGGTCGAGTAGTCCGTATACTCGCAAGCGTTCGTGCAGAGAGGATTCGGATGCATCTTCTCCTTCGACTCCGAAAGGTGCGGCTGTTGGTGCTGAGTCGTCGATACCTGCCGTTCCTGTGAGTGCCGTGGCGCCATCTTCCCGCAAGAAGATGCGACTGTCGAAGGACTCATTGTCAGAGTCGGGGGATCAAACCTTCGATTTTGACAAGTTTGATTGGTAAGTATACAAATCTTCCTTTTGATTCTTCTTTGGAGTTGCATTTTCTTGATGTTGGTTTTTGTTCTGCAGTCAGCCGGCGTCGTCATCTTCTGGCGACGTCCAATTTTTGAAGGAATCTGGAGTCGCGACCTCCAAAGCCAAGAAAGTGGCTAAGCGCGCCCCTTCTCCTCCATTGGCGGCCCACTCCAGGCATAATTCATCAAGTTCTCCACACGATGTGGAGCACCAGATGGTTATCCGGACGTATGCGCTTCAATCGACTTCGGAGTCACTGGAGGATCATGTATGTCTAGTATCTCTTCTTCTGATTTTGCAGTCGAATTTTTTTCATCTATGCCATCTGCTTATCCTTTACTATTTCCTTTATCACAGCTCATTGTGAAGGAAGCCACTCACCTGGCGGAGCAGGTGCTTGCGATGGGTCGCCAGCATGCAATGCTGGACAATCGCCATCGTGCGGTTGAAAGTGAGTGTTCTTTACTTTTTATTCTGCATCCTTGTGATATAGTCTATCTTTTGTTTGTTTCATAGCTGAGCATAATGCACTTCTTCGCGATGCCGCTTCCCTAGAAAAGGCGCTCGCTGGGGCTGTGAAGAGTCATGATGAGGCAATCGCAGCACGTGACGAATCGCAAAAACGCGAAGAGGATATGCGCGCCTCCATCGCAGCTAGGGAGAAGTTGTTTGAAGAATAGCTTTTTTCAATTGCCAAGGCCCTCTCAGGTATTTCCTGGTCTGGAATTTCATCAAGTGCCCCCTCTTTCGATTTTGCTGTTTGTGCTGACTTTGTGCCAGTGCTTGATTCTTGTGTAGATGCCAGTGGTCTGAGCTTTGACGCGCAGATGCTCCGTCGTGATGATGCGTTGGCGGGTGCCATCTTAGCAGTAGAAGACCACAGCGCTGCCGTTCAGGGGACACTCACCAAGGCCAAGGGTGTGCTCAGTCGCCTCCGGGAGGAGCTGGCGCCCAAGGCGGAGTTGATCGAGAATATGGATGGGCTGGTGGAGTCTCTTGCCGGAGGCATTCCTGCGAGCTTCAAGAACTCACTCCGTGTGGCTGGCGCTTCAATGTCACTCGTGATGGTTCAAGCCCACGGAGTCGAGGTTGATCCTGCAGCGGTCTCCAAGGCGATGCCTGTTAGCGCGGATGGCCAACAGGTAGTCTTTGCTCCTTTCACAACTGCTTGTGGCAAGTATAGGCCGCAACTAATCAACACAGTTGCGAAGTACTCTGAGGAGCTGCAGCGAGCCAAGAAGGCGGTGAAGGCTGCAGCGTCAGGGGCTAGCGGAAAGTCTGTGGCGTCTGATACCGCCACGGACTCGATGAGGCCCCCAAAACCAAAGTCCAAGTCAAAGAAAACAGTTGCTCCTCAGTAGTCATGCCTTTGTAATAGTTAAATAGCCTGTCTCTTTTGTCTAGAACATGCCTTTGGCAAGTGTATCTGTTGATACTTTATTATGCTTGAATGCACTCGAGTCTTTTGTTTGTGCATTGCCTTAGTATTATCGTCTCTTGCTTGGCTTGTGATAGGGCACGTCGAGTGGTCCTTCGAGTGAACCTCAGAATATGCCATCCACTGATGATACTTTGACGCAGCCGCACTCAAGGGTGGATGAGCTGTCTCTGCTCTCGCGACTCCGTGACCGCGTGAAGCAGTTGGAGCGTGAACTTCCTATGCTCCGAGGTAACATGGATGTATGGAAGTCGAGGGCGGAGAAGGCCGTCGCCCACGAGCAATATCTGCTAGGGGAGGTGACGCAGTTGGGCAATGAATTCAAGTGTTAGCTTTCTTCTTCCTTATCCCTTTCTTGTAGTCACCTGCGGTAGTTCGTTGTCTTCATACTTTTGCCTTTGCTTGGTGTAGTTGTCATCGCGCGTCATCCACAGGATGAGAAGGACAAGATCACCATTCGAATGCACGATTTGACCCAAGAGCAGCTTCAGGCGAGTGGATACTTCTAGGTGGATCATGATCGTGCAATCGCACTTGCGACCCTGTAGGATCGTGCTTCGCGAGTGCTTCACTTCCTGAAGAAGTTGCAATCCTACTTGAAGAATATTTATCGGATGATGTTCCCACTGGACATCGTTCCATCGAGCCTGCTGGCCCTTCTTGCCAAATTCTAGGATTTGAGTGCAGTCCGCGAGTGTGTACGGCAACAGTTAGTGGCTGGTGCCAAGGTTGCTCTGTCGCTGGTGTGACTGCACCGGCCTGATGTGGATGTTGCAGCAATTGCGGCTGGGCCGCCAGTGCCACCAGCATGTTCGACGTGGAATATGGTTCCTCACTATCAGGCGGTGGATCATCCGGCGGAGGAGATTGTCGACTTCTTCGAGGAGCAGACCAACGTTCCTTTGTTGCATCAGTTGTTAGGTTGTATCCTGCACATAGTTGCACCAGTGTTGTAAAGTTCATATATATACTGTGTATATTTGATTGACATTGATGTATATAAGGAGCTTGTTAGCGTGTATGTTTTTGCGAGTACGTTGCACTATGCGATTCCTTTTCGTTAGCCTCAATTATGTTTATCTCGACACCTTGCCAACCTGTCATATGCGTTGCAACTGGGTTGGTGCTTGTCAAGGGTTTTGATTGGTGTGTCAGCTACTCAGGATATTGCGTTAGTACGTAGAA
Organism: Avena insularis; assembly: GCA_023614405.1. NCBI lineage: Eukaryota > Viridiplantae > Streptophyta > Magnoliopsida > Poales > Poaceae > Avena > Avena insularis. The sequence goes on along the minus strand of CM042690.1, from coordinate 253,138,661 downwards.
CAGATGTGTATAGGGTGGCGCAACCCCCGAGTGGATAATTTGCAAGGAATAAAAGAGACACAGAGTTTTGGGGCACTTAGCTTTATTTATTCGCAGGATAGTACGAGGTACAATGTGTGGCTAAGTAGCCTTGGCTGAGTAGCCTTATTTCCAATGTAAAAACAAAAACAACTAAGGGTAGAAGCACCGCAGCTGCGCGACGTTCCAGGGGTTAGAGTATGCGACTCCTGTCTCTAAATCTTTAAGGCGATAGGCGCCACCTGGGATTACTTCCGTAATCATGTATGGTCCCTCCTAGGGGGACTCGAGCTTGAGATGCCCTTGCTGTTTCAGTCGCAAGACCAGGTCTCCCTCGATAAAGAACACAGGCGTAGCCTTACTGTGGTAGTTCGCGAGTTACTTTGGTAGATCGTTGATCTTTCCGTGGCGATTTCCCGTGCCTCGTCAAGGAGGTCGACGGAGTCTTCGAGTTCAAGGGTTGACTCCTGCTTGCTGTAAGCAACCACTCGTGGTTCTTTGTATCGTACCTCTGTGGGTAGTACCGCTTCGGCCCCGTGCACCATGAAGAACGAGGTGTACCCTCTAGCGCTGTTTGGAGTTGTGCGTAGCCTCCAGAGTACCGATTGCAGCTCGTCTGGCCAGCAGCCCGCGGCCTGTTCGAGTGGCCTGAGGAGTCACTTCTTGATGCCGCCGCAGACGAGCCCATTGGCTTTTTCGACCTGACCGTTGGTCTGTGGATGTGCCACGGAGGCATAACTGACATTGATTCCCAGATTCTCGCAGAATTCTTGGAACTCCTTGGATGTGAAGTTTGTCCTGTTGTCCGTGATGATGCTGTGTGGTACTCCAAAGCGATAGACGATGGACTCGAAGAACTTTACTGCGTTGTATCCTGACTGGTTAGTCACTGGCATGGCCTCAATCTACTTTGTGAATTTATCGACTGTGATCAGGAGGTAGACGTAGCCTCCTCGTGAGGACTTTGGGAGCTTACCGACCATGTCGAGTCCCCATTGCGTGAAGGGCCAGGCCAATGGAATTGGCCGGAGCTCCACGCCAGGTGCGTGTGGTTTGTCCGCAAATCACTAGCAAGCGTTGCATCTTTGGACGATGTCCTTGGCGTCACGCATGGCTGTAGGCCAGTAAAATCCAGCTCGTAGAGCTTTGGCGACAAGGGATTGACTGCCAGCGTGGTGCCCGCAAGTCCCCTCATGGATGTCGAGGAGAACAGCCCTTCCATCGGCGTTGGAGACGCATCGTTGGAGTACTCCTGTAATGTTGCGCTTGTACAGTTCACCGTTGATAACAGCGAATGCCTTGGATCGCCATGCAATGTGTCGCGCATCAGTCGGGTCGTCCGGTAGCCTTTTGCTGAGAAGGTACGTGATGTACGGTTGAGTCCAGGATGGCTCGATCATCATGAAGCTCATCGGTCCTTCGAGTCCTGTGTCAAGCTCCAAGTTGTCGAGTGCCATTGGCTCATTGGGCGGCGCAGCCCCCCGAGTCCATTGCTGCACTTGTTTTCTTCTCTGCGGCCTTTGGCTTGATGGAGTGTTCGCAGATCCGCTCGAGAAATACCCCAGGTGGTATGGCGGCGCAAGTAGAGCCAATGTTGGCAAGTGCGTCCGCCTCTTCATTGCTTTCGCGGCCTATGTGCCGAAGCTCACAACCGTCAAAGTCCCCTTCGAGTGTGTCATAGAGGTCGTGGTAGGCGATCATGTTGTCGTTCAGTGCGTCGCACTCGTGCATTGTCTGGTTGATGACTATCTTGGAGTCCCCATATATTATGAGCCTCTTGGCGCCGCAGGCTTTTGCCATCCTCATCGCGTGCAGCAGGGCCTCGTATTCAGCTTCATTGTTGGAGGCGGTGAATTACATTCACATAATATATTTTAGCTTGTCTCCCTGGGGTGATGTCAGTATGACGCCTGCGCCAGTTCCATCCTTTCACTTGGATCCGTCAAAGTGCATTGTCCAGAGGTAGGACATATCTGGTTTTTCAGGGAGCTGGTTCTCCATCCAGTGCACGAGGAAGTCATGAAGAACTTACGACTTGATTGCATCTCGTTTTCCATATGTGATGTCTCGTGGAGACAGTTCGATCCCCCAAAGCACGACTCGCCCAGTGGCGTCGGGATTGTTGAGGATATGCCCAAGCGGGGCGTCGTTGACTACCACGATTGGGTGTTCCTGGAAATAGTGGTGCAGTCACCGGGCTGTCATGAAGACGCCGTACGCCAGCTTCTGGTAGTGCGGGTACTGCTGCTTTGTTGGTGTGAGTACCTCGTTGAGGTAGTAGACTAGGCGCTGTACCCCGTGGACCTTGTTTTCCTCGGCTCGTTCTATCACGAGCACTATGCTGACCACCTGGTTGGTGGCAGAGATGTATAGCAGCAATGGTTCCCATTCGCGTGGGGTCACTAGTACTGGCGAGGTGGACAATAGGCGCTTGAGGTCTTCGAATGCTTCCTGTGCCTGATTGGTCCACTCGAACTTGTCAGCTTTGCGAAGAAGTTGGTAGAAGGGCAGTGCCTTTTTGCCCATTCGACTGATGAATCGGCTGAGCGATGCGATTCACCCAGCTAGTTGATGGACACCTCTGATGTTCTTCGGCTTCTCCATTGACAGTATGGCTTTTATTTTCTTCAGGTTTGCCTCGATCCCCCTCGTGGAGAGGAGGTACCCGAGTAGTTGCCCAGATGGTACACCGAAGGCGCACTTGTCCGGATTGAGCTTGATCCAGTAGCGGTCGAGGTTGGCGAAGGTTTCGCGTAAATCATCGATTAGTGAAGCTTCCTCTTTGGTCTTGATTACGATGTCGTCGACATAGACTTGGATGTTGTGACCAATATGGTTCTTGAGGCAAGCCTGCATGCACCGCTGGTAGGTGGCTCCTGCGTTTTTTAGCCCAAAAGGCATTGTGTCATAGCAGAACACACCAAAAGGCATTGTAAACACCATTTTTTCTTGATCTTCCACTTTCATTCGGATCTGATTGTAGCCTGAGTAGGCGTCGAGGAAGCAGAGGCGCTCACATCCCGCGGTGGAGTCGATGATCTGGTCGATTCGTGGCAGCAGGAAGTGATCCTTCGGGCAATGCTTATTCAGAGAGGTGAAGTCCACGCACATCCATAGGATATTCGTGTCCTTTTTTGGTACTAGCACCGTGTTGGCGAGCCAAGTGCTTTCTTTGATCTCGCGTATGAATTTGGCGTCGAGGAGTCTGTTGATCTCCATTCCGACTGCTTTTGCTCTTGGCTCAGACAGTCGCCTAATTGTTTGTTTGACTGGCCTTGCGTCTGGGTTGACATTGAGTGCGTTCTCGGCGAATTCCTTGGGAACTCCTGGCATGTCCGCTGGACACCAGGCGAAGATTTCCCAGTGCTCACGGAGGAATTCGACGAGCGCGAGTTCCTATGCGGGACTCAAGTTGTTGGTGATGAGGGCCGTCTTGGCGGGATCCGATGGGTGGACCTAGACTTTCTTCGTGTGCACCGATGAGTCGAAGGATAGATCGGGTGAACTTGGCCGGCTTAGGGGAGGCAGACTGTTGTCTGTCGACTCCTTTAGTCTCGCGAGTTCTTCCTGCATGCCAAGGGACTGGGAAATTATGTTGAATTCCTTGTCACAACTGTCGGACCTCTCGAAGCTCCCGTTGATTGTGATGACGCCATTAGGTCCTGGCATTTTCATCTACAGGTAGGTGTAGTGCGGCACTACCATGAACCTAGCAAACACGACACGTCCGAGGATACAGTGGTACTATGAGGGCCATTCGACGACTTCAAAGTCGATGCGTTCACGCCGAAAGTTTTTTGGCGTGCCAAAGATGACGTCGAGGTTGATTTTTCCATGGGGGTATACACCCTTGCCTAGGACGATGCCATGGAATGTTGTATCCGAGGCTTCTAGGCAGATCAGAGGGATCCTCATTGCTCGCAAGGTACTCGCGAACATAAGGTTGATGCCGCTTCCGCCATCCATGAAGATGCGGCTCATGTCGAAACCTCCGATTTGTGCCTCGAGTACGAGGGGACAGTGACCTGGACGAGGTACTTGGCACGGATGGTCGCGCTTGTCGAAGGTGATGCAGGAGTCGCTTCCACTGAGGTACTCAGTGGTGGATGGTGGCGAGTTTGTCGCCAGATTCACTTGGCGAGTGATGGACTTTTGCACCCGGTTGGAGGGGAGACCCTTTTGGATCATCATGGTGCCCATGGCCCGTGGGTATGGTTCGCCTCTGTTATGTTGGTCAGGCGCAGCTGCGTTTGGTGGTGGTCCGGGCGGTGGTGGAGGAGCATCATGTGCTACTGCGCCTAGGGCGGCTTCGTAGCCCCTGTTGACTACGTCGCGGTTCATCCGAGCTAGGCCCTCATGGAGTTTGAGGAACTCGTGGCAGTCTTTGACGAGGTGGATGGATTTCTTTTTGTCGTCATGCTTGTCGATGTAGAAGTGCACGGTGCATGGCCCGGACAGCTTTTCTTCAATGGATGTTGTGGGTACCTCATCGCGAGTGCGGCGCTGCCATACTTGCGTGGTTTTCCCGGAGTCGCGGTATCCACCGCTTCAGTAGCCTCTGTTGCGGTTGTCGTCGTGTCTGTCGGCGTAGCCGGCTGCGACCATGTTGACGTCATCGCAGTCATCGTAGATGCGCATTCGACGTTTGCTTCAGCCATCGCGTCTGCGCTCGAGTTATGCTTCCTTGTCAGAGTGAACATGATTCTTCACCGAATCTTCTCCATCAGCCCACCGATTCGCGATTTCCATCAGGTAGTCGATGGTTTTGGGCTTCGAGCGGCCCAACTCCTCCCTGAGCTCTATGCGGTGAACGCCGCCGTTGAATGCGTCGATTGCGTGGTCCTCCGAGATATTTTCCGGGGAGTTCTTGATGATGGACCACCTCTAGATGTACGAGCGTAGCGATTTGCCCGACCTTTGCTGGCAGCAACTCAACTCTTCGATTTATGCGGGCCTTTTGTAGGTGCCCTTGAAGTTGCGCACAAAGCTGTAGACCAGCTCTTCCCAACTGCGAATGGATCCGCGTGGGAGGTTGTTGAGCCATTCCTGGGCGGTGCCCTGTAGCTATAGCTGCAGGCATTGCATAGCCGTGCTTCGACTCTCGCCGTGGAGCCTGACGAAGGAGATGTGGTCCTCCAACCAGATTTTCGGGTCCTGTAGACCATCAAACTTTGGGTTCTCTGATGGGAGCTTAAACCCCTTGGGAATTCGCTTTTGCCTGATGTCCCTGCTAAAGCATCTAGCGCCACAGAGCTCCACGTCTTCGTCTTCTGAGTCAGTCGATCAGGTACATCGCGCCCTTGACTTGTCGATCTTGCGATGCGTGATGTCATCACGCGTGTCGTAGTCGTGGTCATGTCGCCGTGAGCGGCAGCATCGAGACAGATCGTGGCTATCATCGCTGGATGAGGGCGAGGAATAGCGTTTTGCCAGAGCCTTGTCTTTCTTCGGCTTCGATGTTGGCTCCTTGTCGAGGGCGGCCTCGACTAGCCCCAAGCCCGCGATCGTAGATCGGTGCATGGCGGCTCGGGGATCTCCGGCTGGCGGCTGGTTGTTGAGGAGGTACATGGTGGTTGCTGTCACTGCCGCTTCCGGCGTCTTTGGGACCACATTGCCCCGCGTGTCGACTGTCATAGAGCTGAAGTCGAGGACCTTTGCAGCTTCTATGCGCTCTTGCTCGGTGAGATGGGCCATCCGGGATCGCCTCTTGTTTGCGATGTGCTCGTTGCCCTTTGAGGAGGATACTCCGAGGGAGGAGAGCTCAGCACGTCGAAGACTCGACTCGTCTGCCACCTTTTTGCGCGCTTCGAGTTGCGCGAGTGTATGCACTTGGCGCCTGTATTCCTCCTTCAGAAGCCAATGGTAGCCCATCAGCATGTTCTGCGGGGAGTCGAGAGGCAGGGGTTGCCTCGTAGGGCTTCTCGACAGCGGGCCCACTCGTTGTCGTTGAGCCTGATTACTACGCGCTCTCAAGTGTTTTCGTTCACCATGGTTGGTGTTTCGATTGCTCCCTCGTTGTCACTGTTACCGCCATTGGGTATGCCATCGTTTGGCGGGTCGGTTCCATTGCCACGGTTGCCCGTGTTGTCGCGATTGGCAGAGGTGTCGCCCGCGTTGATGACGACGAACATGAAGTGATTGGGGAAGCTGCTGCTCCCGAAACTTTCAGATCCGGAGCCGTAGGCCTCATCTTCAGTTGCTAGATCGCCCAGATAGGATCCGCGACTATTGTTGCTATCCGTACTCCCAGCTGTTGTCGGGGCATTGAGCTCGCTGAGGGTGCCGATCGATGGGGGGAACCACGATGCTGGAGAAATCGATGGTATTGTCGGATGGTCAGGCATGCGAAGCATGCCCATCTGACCAACTCGGAAGCGGAAGCTCCCGATCGCCAGGCTAATTCCGTCGCCTATGGATTCGAAAGCCGGGCGGGTGGCTGGCGTGTGGACGGTGAAGTCAAACGCGCCGAAGAGCTGGCGAATCTCCACTGTTGCAGAGTTGTAGATCGCAGTTGATGGGGCCGAAGAAGCCGCAACATCAGCACTCCCAATTCCCATAGACGGTGCCAATTGACGAGGGTTGAACTCATCAATGCCCATTGTTATGGACTTGGGTTTTGGAGAAGGAGGGAGCACTGGAAGCATCTATCGGCTAGCAAAAAAGCACACAGGGGACTCGAAGATTTACCCAGGTTCAGGACTCGTAGAGGTCCCTACTCCTGCTTGTCTGCTCGTGGAATTATCAAAGGAATCGAGGATTACAGTGGTGCACAGATGCAATCTGGCGAGGGTTGTGGAAACTAGGGTTGCGTGTGTCCTCCTCACCGCCCCCTCCTAGCCTTTATATAGATAGGCTAGGTCGCAGTGCAGTCGAGTCGGTTCTGAGTTAGGGTTTTCCCTTTGAACTTTCTATCTTTAGCTTCTTCTTGTTCTGCAAACAATCGAGAGTCCGTAGGTTACTCGAGTTCTCCATTTGGGCCTTGACGACACCGTGGGCCTCCGCTGTATTCAGGCCGTATATACCAAGCTCGAGTACCTGTAGGGTATACCCATGTCACCAAGTTTGGTATTTTTCTTGCAACTATACCATATGATATGACACCATGCGAAGGATTTACCTTGTTTAAACCGATTTTGAATTTTTGATGCTCATTTCAAACTATGGTCAAAATGGCGGCCATGAAGGTTCTTAGCTAGGGGTTGGGCTTCGCTAAAATTTCATTGGATCTCTGAAGAAACATCATATTGTGAGTCTAAAAAAGATTTTTTTTAAAAATCATGGGCATTATATCATGTACCTGTAGTTTAAATCGGACGCACTTCCTACCGATTCGGCAAACATTTGTCTTTTACGCGAGGGGTGGATGGAAAGGTTTGAGATCCCCCGGTTCGAACATTGTCTATGTAATATGGTCTAGTATTTTCTTTAAATATGGTGCTATCGTTTTGAATGAGCACTTTGGTGGCTTCTTCACAAAACGCCCCGTTTTTGGCATTCGGAAATTGGAAAATGCATTTTCTGTGCGACGAAAAGGAAAACTTCCTCCTTCAACATTGTTTGCCATCCCAAGATGCACATGAATGCATAATATGGGCACATTATCACAAACTATGTCGCAATTCTTACCATAACATTGGTCGTTTGACCCGAAAGTCGTGTAACCTCGAACAAGATAGGTCATTTCTGTGAAGGTTTTTCGAGATGCAATCAATATACCAAGTTTGGTATTTTTTTTCTTGCAACTATACCACATGATATGATACCATGCGAAGGATTTACCTTGTCTGGAACATTTTTGAATTTTTTTATGCCCGTTTCAAACTATGGTCAAAACGGCGGGCATGAAGGTTCTTAGCTAGGGGTTGGGCCTCGCTAAACTTTCATTGGATCTTTGAAGAAACATCATATTGTAAGTATAAAAAAGATTTTTGCAAAAAATCATGAGCATTATATCATGTACCTATAGTTCAAATCGGACCCACTTCCTACCGATTCGGCGGACATTTGTCTTTTTCGCGAGGGGTGGACAGAGAGTTTTTACACACACTAGTTGTGACATTGTCCATGAAACATGTTCTAGTATTTAAAAAATAGGATGGTGGAGTTTTTAAACTTTCGTTTAGTGATTGCTTCACAAAACACCCCAATTTTGACACTTGGTAAATCAAAATTGATTTTTCTGTCTGTAGCTAATGAAATCACCAGAATCAGACTCCCATGGATTGGCAACATCGGTATGATCCGAACCGTTAAGCACTCATCGCGCCGCCACCACCAAGCCAAAAAAACCTAGATTGACACTAGACGTGTCGCCACTAGCCAAAACCAACTTCCCTTGTGCCACCCTAGCGGCCTCCCTCCCCCACCCGAAGCCGATGCCGATGCCACAAAAGCCACCTCCGATGCGTGTGGCGCTCGCGAGCTCGAACGAGCCGATGACGGTGTTCTGGATCTTGGACAAGGAACGAGTGGTGGGGCTCACAAGACTGGCCATGGTGAGCTTGCCCTCCCCTCCCGGCTTCTCCTGCTCCTCCCGAACTTCTAGCGTTGCCAGATCCCAATACTGACCCTTGCCCCTCCCCTCATACTTCTCAGCGACAGAAACAAGGGAGGTTCGACAGCACAAAAGACCATGGAGGCCAGGTGGAGGCTCCAAGCTGCAGGCTCCTCCCACGCCTCTGCTGCTCACCTCCAGTGCGTGGCTGCACACTGCTTGCCTCCAACTCTGGCGGCTCGCCTCCCTCCACTCTGCTCACCTCCCACTACAGCGGCACACTCCAGTGAGAAGGTTGAACCGTCGCCAAGGTCCTCTACTAATTTGACGGTCGCCAGATCTACACGTCGTCATACCCCCACCTTCTCTGCAAGGTTCAATTTTCTTTTGTCTCGGTACTGGTACATCTCTAGCAACAATCTCAAGTTTCTATTTGATTTTAAGTGGTGATTGGGGCTGTCTAGAAACCGTTGTAGATTTTTTTGTTCCTTCGCTTAATGTTGTTTAAATCGCTAGCAGTTGCTAAAATCGTATCTAACCTTGATGCTAGCTAGTACCATATTATAGTTGATTGCTCTCTGTTCTCTTTACTTTGGATTAGAAATGGGTGACACCCATAATTAGCATAATTAGCTAATCAATCCCCTTTTGTGATAAACAACACATGACATTCTATCAGAAACATATGTTTTACCATAGTAGTAATTATTAGTGTATATTACAATTTCAGTGCTTGGCTGCTTGCATTAGAGACCTCTCACTTGCTTCGGTATGTTAGCATTTCATTTTGAGATATGTGGCCATAGCTTGGTTTGTTCATTTCCAACTTAATAGGTAAAGGTAGTGTTACTGCTGCAGCACCACCTTGCAGTTGTTAAAGCAACATGTTTATTATGTGTCATATTGTACTCCCACTTTTCTTCTGTATATTTTCCATGCTCAATACCTATTGTATATTTTACTTACCTGATGTGTGTTCCTCTGTTCTCCAGGCTGGTTCATGCCTCTTATCCATGAGTATGATTCTATGCTTTGTTCTACACATCTCCAGACACTTTTAGGAGTGTTACTATTGGAAGTTGGTCCATATGTTTTCAAAAAAATTGTGCTACGAAGCGTATGTAAAATGCACACCTTACACTGAAGTTTTTTGTGGTATTGGTGGTCGATCAAGTGGCATGTACCCTGTACTAAAGCCTTCTATAATAACAATTGTTGTTTTATATGTTCAATAATATATGTGGTTAATTCACTAGAAGTAATGGTAGCTATGTTGTTCATCTGCTATTTTATATGTTCAATAATATATGTGGTTAATTCCTGAGCTCTACTTGAACTGGCATGAAAGATTGTTGCTAGCACAACATTCTTGTGGTGAAGTGCTTTGTTATTACTAGTTCCATGACACTATTTCTGTCATCCTTTTATTTTTATCAGATTATAGTTTGCATTATTTATTGGATGCTAGAGAGGATCACCTTTGATGTGTCCATATGTTGAGAAGGTATACATGATGTTGTTGATGGCTCTGAGTATGAGATGTTTATTTCTGACTGAAACTAAGTTCTGTGTGCTATATGGTTTATTTATCCAGTAGGCTGTCTACAGAATGGTGCAGGATATTGCAAAGCCAATTATTGTAGAGAACACTGCAAAGTTGAGATCGATTCTGTTGAGTTTGAAACACTTACGCTGGGTAGCTTACCACCCAACTTAGGCATATAAGCCTTGTTTTTTACTCGCGGTAGGTCCTGCTTATGTAGAAAACCAGAAAAAAGTTAGTCTTACTAGTGTTCTATTCTTATTTTTCTATACTTGCCTGCAAACTGCTCTTGTGTTTTACTATCACACTTGTTAATTCCAACAAATTGCCTCATAGAAGTTACCTTTGTTGTAGCTTAATGGACCTACACTGAATGGGTGTTTTGTCCCCGTCCTGTGTTCCGTTTCCTATTTATTTTGTTCTTAGAGAATGCAATCATAACTATGCTAACTAGAGATCATCATAGCTCACTTGTTTTTTTGTTGTTGCTAGGTATCGAGTGTGGTGTTTTGCTCTCTTAAAAGAGCTCTAGGCTGATGTTCAAAGAAGCCTTCCTGTAGCTCCACACAACAAATATGATGTATTTTTGGAGTTAGATTTTAGATAGCAGCAGTACTGTCATTGATAAGAAGGGATGATTGTAATAGAAATTGTTTTGATTTTATTTGAAATGTTCCATTTGATTCCCTTGTCAATTTGAAATATTGGTTGTTTACTATAAATTCTAGGAAACTTAAACCTGACAATGTGGAGTGGATTTGTGAGAATTTGAAATCCTGTGAGTGGGGTCTGTAGGTGATGTCTACAAGTGCACAGATCGTTTGTAGTTAGTTTCTAAGTATAGATATCGATCCCACAGGGAGTCCAAAGGTAAGTGTTTATGGGTAAAGTCTCTATGACACCCGAAGTTGTCACAGGTCTTCAAGTGAATTGACTGCAAGTGTTGAAATAAAACTAAAATGTAAACTTCAGAAATATAAAGCAGAAAAGTAAAGAATGACTTGGTTGTTTGTTGTTTCCTGTAGATGGCAAAAGAAGGCGCGGGGAGATTCAGTTCATGGTGATAGTGATTGTCCCAGGTGGATGAATGATAAATGTAACCATTATAATCTTATAAATATATGTGTAGGCGAGCAACCCATAATTAGCCGGAACTCCTCTTGGTAGATTTCATCCCAACTTCAATAATCTTACTAGCCTATTACCAAAACCATCGTCAAACACTAGACGATTAAGACCCTTCGGGTCACTTAGCGATTAAGCTCCTTGGATCGGACTAATGCAATAAGCACAGTGGTTCCTTGTTATCCTCGAGTCTACTAGTTTTCCATTGATATCCCCGTGTCACCCGGGGGTCGTCGGTCCACTAGCAAACAAGATCTTATCTATGTAGAACAAAGCATCGTGTTGTTTGGGCCCTTAATTGGACAACAAGCATTAGACATCCCATAGATAGTCAAGCACACATAATATAGTAATTAGAATTAATCACAAACTAATGGAAAACATATGAAGGCACATCACATCTCACCAATCCCCTACATCTCCCATGCCCAAGGGAATTACTCACACATGAGAGAAGAACAGATCATCAATATAATCAAATAAATGGAATTTGTTTTTGTATTTCTGTGGAGATCCACAATAAGAATAGAAAAATATCCAACACAATTCAATATTGTAAGAAACAATCTCAAACCCTAGTCTTGCAAGGTGGAGATCCCTCTCTCTCTCTCTCTAGTACAAGTAGTGGCTATGATGGTGTATTGGCTAGGAGGTCGAAGATCGTGGAGCAAGATGAAGAACGTCTTCCCCTTCTTCTCCGGATCTCTTCTTTCTCCCTTACGGATGGTATGGCGGCTGCTGCGTTGTGTTTTCGTCCTCGGTCCCTTCATGGAAGTTGTCCCTTTTGACAAGACAGAAGCAGCAGCAACTATACGGCGGGAACTATACGGCCGGAAAATATTCCCGCTGTATAGTTGCTCGTTAAAGCTTCTGTGAGTTCCCCTCGAGTGCTTCCAAAGAGAGACTTGCTTGTTTTCTCCAGAATATTGTGTTTCTCTAGTAAAAACCTCCTGTTGATATTCAGAACCTGAAACACACATTAAAACCCAAGTTTTCTTTGCTACCGAAGTATTAGCGTTAGGTAAAGCTGGAAAACCATCAATAAAAGCCATAAAAAATGTGTCAAATCTCATATCTATCAACTCTCCCAAGCTTAGATGTTGCTCGCCCTTGAGTGACAAGGAAATAAGGAATAATAGCAGAGATTCGAGACTGAAAATAAAGGAACTCACAAGTTTTAATTGGTGTCTAACTCTTTTCTTCACAATCCCTGCAATCTTAAATATGATCATACAAGTATTCACAAGATTGCACTGAGTCCACTTCCTAACCATGTATATCTTCTTAGAAAATAAATCATTTGCCCAAGCAAGTGTCGAAATTTTTAGCTAGGGGAGTGAGACAAATTCTGTTGGTGTCTCTCTTAGTTGAGAGATGAAAACTTTTTGTTCTTGTTTGCTTAATCAATTAACAGTACTCAAGTTAGGATCAAAACATTTAATTTAAGAACAACTCATCTACTCCCATGTCAAAATTTCAAGACTCTCAAAGCACCTTTTTCTTTCTTTTGTCTTTCAAAAACTTCAGCTCTTTCATAGAGAAATCATGCCACTATTTTTAACATGTTAATTGGGGCTGTGTTGTGCACTCGTGACCATGCCAATAAATGATGTTGAGCAATAATGGGCCAGAGGAGTACTACAACTTCACTTGGAACATGAAACCATGAGGAGACTAAAATTTTTACCCGTCATAGCATTGCTGCTACAGACGTTTACATAACTCAATAGCCGAAATCAAGTGGTTTCCCACATTTAGATCGTTTGTTGGCCAGTGGAGTTAATAGTTCTCCATGGAGCACAACAGAGTTGTAATGACACGCGTAAAGCAATATCTTATGGTAATTATTAGAAAAAGTAGTAGCATAATTTCTACTACTTTGAAGCATCCATTTAATCAAGCAATTTCAATCAAGGGTACTATCGAGTCTTTTATATTAAGCTCAAATGGGATGGAGTAGTTCTAAAATCAAATTCTTTGAGCTAAGCATGGACTCAAGTCATCTTTCAAATGCCCTCTCTTGTTGTAAAAATGTGGGAAGTATTTTAACCAAGTTCATTGCTCAATGTTTCAAAGCTAAAAAGAAGACACTAGCAAAGGAATAGAATTTGTAGGATAACAAGTTAAGTGGGGAGTGACTCCAATGCAAGCAAGTAAATAATTGCAGGATCAATTTAAGGTTGCAAACAGGGTGATGAAAGGAATGAGATACCTCCTCTTGCTTGATTCGCTCTCGTATTTGAGTCGAACCCCTTCTGTATTTCCTTATTACCAAGTCACCTGAAATTAAGCAATCTCCAAGAGAAACAAAGAAACGAACTTACAACTAATTTTTTTTGTCGGTTTAGACATGCAAAGCTGAAAATAAACATGCAAAATTTGAAGAAATAAAATGAATCAAAAGAAGAAATAAAAATATGAATGCAAAGTTTGGAGGTTTTCAAACCTCCCCCAAGCTTAGGCTATTGCCAGGCTCAGTTGATGCCGTCATTTGGCGGCTGGTGCGGATACTACCGGTAGTAGTCGGGGAAGTGGGTCATGAAGTGACCGAAGTTGTGAGTCAAAGTATTCACATCTTCATTCACTTCCTGAAGAGTGTGGTCGATCTCCCCAATGCGATGGGTGAGCTGCTGGAATTCCTGATAGGGGACATAGTTGTAGCCCTGTTGTGGCTGGTTGGGCCATGGGTCCTAGGCTCCCCCTTATTGTTGCTGCTACTGTCCCTCCCAAGCAGGGTTGTGTCCCTGCTCTTCCTCCTGCTCCTGCTCCTTCTCGTCCTCATCCTCATCCTGTTGCCCTCCTTCTTCATCTTCCTCTTCATCAGGCTAAAGTTCGGCCATGATCTCCATCACTTGGTCCTTGGTAAGGATCTAAGTGTCCTTCTCCATAATCGAGAAGGCTTGAGGGCATGGCAACTGAACCTTCTCACCCTATGCATCACCAAGATAACTGAATTGATATGCTCGGAGCCTCTGGTTAGCATGGTAGACACCAAGGAATCCACAAGCAGTCAAATACTTGACGTCCATGAGTTTGGAGCCATCAACAGGTTCCATAACAGGTAGTATAATATTTAATGCATGGGCAAGGTGGGTTACCAATCCACCAAAGCGAATATCACCTTTGGTCTTGTTGCTTTGGTGGCGAAAGTTCTAGATGAGTAGAGTTGCAGGATTGGGGCTTTGCGATGAGTGGGGAAGAGAGCCTTGGTGATCATTGCCATGTCCGCATTGGGCATGGAACCGGTGTCACCTCTTCCCAGTAGTGTGTTGGTCAGGAACAAAGCATAGTAGCGAATGGTTGGGTTCTAAATGGTGGACATCTTCTTTTGGTAAAATTGCCTGCCACCATTAACAGAAATAATCTCCCAAGTCTCTCCACTTGTGACGCTATAGAGGTTAGTAACAGTAGGCTCCCCAACATGAGGGAAGCTGAAAGCATTGCAAAATTGTTCGAAATTTATTTCATAGTGCTGCCAGTTCATGGTAAAGCTTACCGTGCACATATTACCTTTCTCCCTGTGGTCGTCGTAGAAGGAGGCAAGGAACTCATGTGTAAGCTCAGTGTAGGAATCGTGGCTTGCGAAGCCAAGTACTGCCAACCCTGCCCTGTTGCACATGAGGTCGAACTCCGCCTTCAACCCTGCCACGGTGAGAAAGTTGTTGTCAGCCCAACATGTGGGTAGCACCCTCCTTGATGAGACAATGTCCAACTTGGAGTTGTACGAGGCTCGGGACCCCGAGCTTGAGCCCTCCCTCCTTTGGCGCTTTCTCAAACAAAAGAGGTTACGGATTTTGTTCATCGTGATGCACTGAAAAATTTCACCATAAAACCTTAGGCATATAGTTTCTACATGATATATGAACGATCCTACATGGAAAAATTCAATCCTAATGTGAGAAATTAATAGGTAAAACAAAATAAGATTGAGTTCATCCATTAGATCAATGTGAGAGTTTCAACCATCGAAATCTGAAAATAAAGCATGGATAGGGAGAGAAACATACCGATCTATTGATTCCCCCACTCAAACGAACAAAATCCACGAAGAATCGGGAGTTCTAGGTGGATTTTAAGAGGTTTGGAGAGAGAATATGAGAGAAATAATGAGGAGGGGAGGAAGACCTAGCCGCCCCAGTATGATTTTGTGGTTGCACCGAACTATACGGCTAGAACTATACGGGCGGGTAATGTTGCTTCGCTCGTATAGTTGCGGCAGCGCCGCCAACTAGGGTTTCTTTATGTAGAAAACATCTATATGGACACAACTATATGGCCGGATTGCAATGATCCTGCCGTATAGTTGTTCATTAAACTGTCTGTCCCTCAAGATAAATTTCTAAAACTAGCATCGATATCTATATGACCGAAACTATATGGCCGGAATTTTTATTCCCACCATATAGTTGGTCATTAAACTATCAGTACCTTTGGGATAAATTTTGTACAAAGGCATTGATATCTATATGACCAGAGCTATACGGCTGGAATTTTTATTCCCGTTGTTTAGTTGGTTGTTAAACTCTCTGTGTCTTTGAAGAAACTTTGTTGATGGAAAAGATATCTATACGATCGGAACTATACGGCCAGAATTTTTATTCACGTCGTATAGTTGGTCGTTAAACCATCAGTAATCATAAAAAAAACTATTTCTTTGGGAATACCTTCTTATCCTAAAACTTAGCGAAATACCTTATTTTTGACAGAAAATTGATAGTAGAAACTGTCGACCAACATTGGCGTATTAAAAGCAAAATTTTAGCTTCTTTAGATGAAAAATTCGAACTTTAATTTTTATTCTTATTCTAAACTCATTCAATCGATGTTTCTACTACTTTTTGACAGCTGCATCTTCACGGGCGTGCTTCCGCAAGAATGTCTGTGAAAAAGTGGTAGGAATGCAATGAACCTTTTATTCTCTAATCTATTTTATTGACGAGATGGATTGACTCCCATTAAACTTTTATTAGGAATGGTTGAGTAACTCAATCCTTTTTTCTGTTCTCGAATTCTTACCTTGGGTTGCCCGTTATCAAAGGTACTTACCTCACGAACTCGTTTTGTCGGCGGAATATATATTTCTCCTACTTCTAGCTTCTTTGGAAAATACCGGATGATTTCAGCATCATAAACATTGAAGATTATCTTTCCTTCAGCACAATCTACTGATGCACCTGCAGTACTAAGGAAAGGTCTGCCAAGTATTATAGATAATTTTTCATCTTCTGGCATTTAAAGAATAATAAAATCAGTGGGAATAACATGCTCATCTATTCTAAGCAAGACATCCTCAATCATACCAACGGGTTGTTTAGTGGACTTGTTAGCCATCTGTAAAGTGATAGTAGTAGGAGAATACTCCCCTAATCCTAACCTTTTATAGAGGGAGTAAGGAATTACACTAACTCCTGCTCCTAGATCACACAAGGCATTGCGAATATTAGTTTTACCTATTGATCATGAAATAGTTGGTATTCCAGGATCTCCAGACTTAGACAGCAGCTTCCCATTAGCAGGATAAATAGTTACCATGGCATCCGTTTCAGTTATTTCTTTCTTTCTACTAAGAATATCACGGAGGAATTTAGTATAAGTAGGAACTTTGATTGCATCCACAAATGGAATTTCCAAATGAAGGTCACTAAGTGCCTTTGTAAAAGAATTATAAATTACCTAATGCAGTGCTTTCTTTTTTTGATCTGGATAAGGAAGCTTTTTCTCACCTAACTTACTCTTGTCTTTTACCTTTTGTGGGGGGGCAGGCTCTTTCATTGATTTGTTTTGTTGTTGCTTATTTCTTTTCTTCTTTTCTACTACAACAACTTCATCTTCCTTGCTTATCTCTTTATCTTCTCTTGTATCAACCGTATCTACATCAGAGTCATAATGGTCATCATGTGCATCATTTTGGTCCTCCTTGGTTTGATCTTGTGTTTCAATTTCATCTTGAGGATCCACCAATGTATCATCTCCTTGGCTTGCTTCGAGCAAGGCTTTTTCCTTTCGCTCTTTTTCAGCTTCATATTCCGGTGGTCCTAAGGGTCTTGTAACAACTGCACCTTCTTGTGACAACATTAGTAGAAACAGGAATATCTTTATCATCGTGAAGAAAAATTTGATAACCATATGCTATTTGGTCACACTAGGTTTCAATCATACTAAGATACTTGTGAAATAATTTTATTTCTTGGACAATTTCATCATAATTTTCCATGAGTTCCGCTAAAATCTTTTTGTGTTTTTGGAAATGCTTATGCAAGTTATTATGAGATTTCACTTGTTGATGTTTTAATTCTTGAAAAACTTTTCTAGTTTCATCTTCTTCAGTTAAAACTTGTAATAAATCTACTTTGTTTTCCTTAACAAGTTCAGAAGGTATACCTTTTTGTTTCATTGTTTTGCGTACCTCAGGCATAAGATCAAGAGTTATCCAAAGTATCACTTTTTCCGGCTTACTGCCAAAATCGGGATTATATAAAGAACCATTCTTAGCCCTAGTAGGCATCAATTCCAAACATTATTTAATAGTTAAAGTATTTATTGATCCTCCTGCTGAGAAGTCAAGCAACTCTCTACATTGAGTATTAAGACCATGGTAAAATAAATGGCAAATAGTTAGTTCAGAATAGCCATGATTAGGAATACTATTGATCATTCCAAAGAATCTTTCCTAGTCTTGTGGGTAGTTTTCTCCCACGTTCTAACTAAAGTTTCCTATATTCTTTCTTAGTTCAGTTACCTTTTTAAAAGGATTAAAGCTGTTTATGAATTTAACAATGCGGTTTTCCCAACATTTAATGTAATGGTGAGGGAGAGAATATAACTAGTCTAGAGCTTTACCTTTAAGAGACCAACGAAATAATTTTAGACGAGAAAAGTCTTTTGGCAAACCTTTAGGTCCAAACGATGTTATTACATTGTCGAACTCTCTAATATGTCTTCCTGGGTCTTCATCTTCCCTTCCACTAAAAGCTTTCTCCTGATTTTTTTTAATAATTCCACCATCAAATCGATATTCTCTAAATCCAGGATTAGGGAACTCTATTGGTTGTTTAAGAAATTTATAACTTGGAACACTATATTCCTTGAGAGTTTTCTCAGGCTTTCAACTTCAACTTTATTTGATCTTAAAAGTTTTTCAATAATTTCTTCGCGCCTTTGAGAAGGCACGTGCTTAATATAATCCGGTAGATAGGTCCTACCAGAGCGTGTAAACCCTTTATCTCCTAGGGAGAACATTTTGTAGTAGCAACACCTGAAATGTCAAAAGACAAACACTTAGCGCTTAACTCCCCAGCAACGGTGCCAGAAAATAGCTTGATGTATGCAAGTGCACAGATTGTTTGTAGCTAGTTTCGAAGTATAGATATCGATCCCACAGGAGCCCAAAGGTAAGTGTTTATGGGTGAAGTTTCTGTCACACCCGATGTTGTCATAGGTCTTCGAGTGAATTGACTGCAAGTGTTGAAATAAAGAATGGGTTTTTTATTAAATGGGATGTATTTAAATAGAACTAAAATGTAAACTTCGGAAATATAAAGCATAAAAGTAAAGAACGACTTGGTTGTTTGTTGTTTCCTGTAGATGGCAAAAGAAGGCGCGGGGAGATTCAGTTCATGGTGATAGTGACTGTGCCAGGTGGATGAATGATAAATGTAACCATTATAATCTTATAAATATATGTGTAGGCGAGCAACCCATAATTATCCAGAACTCCTCTTGGTATATTTCATCCTAACTTCAATAATCCTACTAGCCTGTTACCAAAACCATGGCCAGACACTAGACGATTAAGACCCTTCAGGTCGCTTAGCGATTAAGCTCCTTGGATCGGATAAATGCAATAAGCACAGTGGTTCCTTGTTATCCTCGAGTCTACTAGTTTTCCATTGATATCCTTGTGTCACCCGGGGGTCACCAGTCCACTAGCGAACAAGATTTTATCTATGTAGAACAAAGCATCATTTTGTTTGGGCCCTTAATTGGACAACAAGCATTAGGCATCCCATAGATAGTCAAGCACACATAATATAGTAATTAGAATTAATCACAAACTAATGGAAAATATATGAAGGCACATCACATCTCACCAATCCCCTACATCTCCCAAGCCCAAGGGAATTACACACACATGAGAGAAGGACGGATCATCAATATAATCAAATATAGGGAATTTGTCTTTGTATTACCATGGAGATCTACAATAAGAATAGAAAAATATCCAACACGATTCAAGATGGGAAGAAACAATCTCAAACCCTAGTCTTGCAAGGTGGAGATCCCTCTCTCTCTAGTACAAGTAGTGGCTACGAGGGTGTATTGGCTAGGAGGTCGAAGATCGTGGAGCGAGATGAAGAACGTCTTCCCCTTCTTCTCCGGATCTCTTCTTTCTCCCTTCTGGATGGTATGGCGGCTACTGTGTTGTGTTTTTGTCCTCGGTCCCTTCATGGAAGTTGTCCCTTTTGACAAGACAGAAGTGGCGACAATTATACGGTGGCAACTATACGGGCGGAAAAATATTCCCACCGTATAGTTGCTCGTTAAAGCTTCTATGAGTTCCCCTCGAGTGCTTCCAAAGAGAGACTTACTTGTTTTCTCCAGAATATTGCGTTTCTCTAGTAAAAACCTCCTGTTGATATTCAGAACCTGAAACACACATTAAAAACCAAGTTTTCTTTGCTACCGAAGTATTAGCGTTAGGTAAAGCTAGAAAACAATCAAATCCGGGAGAAAACCATCAATAAAAGCCATAAAAATGTGTCAAATATCACAGCTATTAGTAGGTAAACCAACACTGACTAGTGGGATATGTGGGGAACTGTTACCTTTTTTTAGTGGAACTAGTACCTGATATGTGGGACCATGTAGCAAATTGACACTAACAAGAGGGCCCACCTGACATGTGAGGCCTACTGTGAATTAAAATGAGAAAAAATGTTGGGCCAAACAAAATTCCATGGGCCAAAAATTTATGGGCTTTAGTTTTGGTCTTGGCCTTTGTACATGCCTAGAATTGACAAGGAAAAAACACACATGGGATGAATTGATGGGCTCAGCCCATGTAAAGCACTGAGCTAGACTGGGCTGAATTTGATCAATGACCATCTAATTTGGTTATGGATTTGCCACGCAGGATTGGCCATGTAGGATCTTACGTGTACAGGGCAGATAGCCCGTGACTAAATTTTTTTGTTATAGTTTCCATGACCATCTATTTTGGTCATAGCTGTCCATGACTAATTCAAAAAGGTCATTAACTATCTATAGTGACCCTCGCTATGTGACCTACTATTTTTGGCCATAGAAAGGTCATAGATGGATTACTATGACCTTTCTATGACCAATATTTGGGGTCACCAGTTAGCACATTCCTTGTACTGTTTATCTTGGTTTTTTCAGTCTACTAAATATTCTACTGCTTTTGTCTGCAGATGTTGCTGATATTCCTCTTGACCACTCTGCCTAGTCTGGTGTGGATCCTTTGACTGCCACTATTGTGATAGTTGAAGATCGTGGCACCCTCTTGAAGAATGTGCTGGTAAAAGCCAAGGGTGTGTTGGGTTATTTTCACCGGGAGATCCTTCCAAAGGTTGTTGCCGTCGAGGATGTTGATGGGCTCGTGGATGCTCTTCACGCATTGGGGGACCGGGTGAAGGAGTTCAACTGGGTCTAGAAGGCGAGTGGCATGTCCATGGCATTCGGGGTTGCAGCGGCTCATGGCATGAAGGCCAATTTTGACAAGGTTTCTTCTCCCTTCCTCTAGCAACTACAGGAAAGGAGGTTCGTACTTTCATCAAGCATGCCAAGAAATACGACCCTTCCTTCTTCTTGCTGGTCGAAAAGTATTTTCAATAAAAGAAGCGTCTAGATGCAATTAGCTCTCTAGAGGGTTCTGCCAAACCATCGGACATTATGTCTTAGGGTGTCGCAGTAGTAGGAGCCTTCGAGTGGTGAACTTTTAGGGATATTGTAATCTGTTTTTCTTCATTTGTTGAGCGTGCCTTGGAGAATTGTATGAACATGATGAAGTTTTTGGTTTTGGTAAACTAATTGCAGTATGCTTTGTATCCCTTTGCAGCCCCCGAGTGTATGACTCAAAGTGGCATTATGTGTCTTGCATTTTGCTACTTCACTCTTTGAATGTCATCTTTGCTCATCTACCATGCAGGGGATAGTTGATGTATCCTCGAGTTCTTCAGAGGCCGAAGATTCTTCAACTCAACCACAATCGGCTAGCAGGGTTGCTAAGTTGTCGCTGAATGTGCAGCTTCGCGACCAACTGAAGAGTCTAGAGAGGCGAAATGTGTCCCTTAAGGGTCTTGCGGACATTTGGAAGTCTAGGGCAGAAAGGCCCACGAATCACGAAGAGTATATGTTTGGGGAGTTGGAGTATATCAATGAGTATATGAAGTGTGAGTACCCGAAGATTGTTTTGATTCCTCTATGTCCTTTTAAACTGTCGGCTATTCTGATGTGCCATTCTTCTTTGTTGTTGCAGTTGTCAGTAGCGACCCTCAGGAGGAAGAGAATATCATTAACTCTCGGCTGAACTCCATGGGGATGAGGATTTGGAGGTTAGTGGATCCTTCTCGACAGATAGGGATAGAGTGTATGTGCTTGCCAAGGTCCATGAAAGGGTTCGCCAGGTTGTTAAGTGCATGAAGGGCACCCCTAATTTTTTAGATGCGGTACATAATATTATGTTCCCGCTAGATCATGGACCCACAAGCTTGTTGGGTTTGATGAGGCGATTTTGTGACTGCAATCAATTGTGGACTTTGTGCATTCCTAGCTAGTTGTAGGGGCACATATGGCTCTTACATTTATTCGGATCCATCATCCATAGATAGACGTGCGGGCCGCCACTGAAGATCTTCCTCCAATGCCGGATGGGTCCAATAGGTAGCTTGCTCCACACTTCGAGGTTGTTCGTGGCCCAGCTATACGCATAGCTCGCCATATTGATATGAGCAGGCAGTTATTTCTTCAAGAGCAGCGGGTGCATTGTGTGTTGTAACTTTTGTGCGGAGCATGTTGTATGTAATCTTGTAAGGAACATTGGCATGTTGGCCTTTTGTAAAGAGTGCTGGCCTATTGGCTTATATTTAAGAGTGTTGTCCTACTGGCCTGTTGTAAACTTTGTTGTTCACTCGAAATTTTTATGCTTAGGCCTTTTTGTTACCCTAGATACCCTTAGTCTCGGTGCTTTGCCGAGGTATTCGAAATTCAAAGATTCGACAATTAGGTAGGTTTAGCTACTTAGGCCTTCACAAGTGGTGTTTGAGTAAAGTTAATTGACATTATGTCAAAATGTGTTGAGGGGTGTAGCCCTCGAGTGGTGTAATGCGTAGAGGGAAAAGTAGGTAATCATCTCTTAGTAGAGGAACTATCTTTATTGATTGCAGGTAGCAGGTACATGTTTTTGGCTAAGTAGCCTTATTGAAAAGTAAATGCATCTAGGTGTAAAAACAGTGCAGTTTGTGAGACATTCCAAGGATTGGAGTATGCGAATCCAGTTCCCACGTCCTTGAGGCGGTAGGAGCCACCTGCTATCACTTTGGTGCTGATGTAGGGTCCCTTCCAAGGGATTCCAGCTTGAGGTGTCCTTTCTTGAGCCATAGCACGAGGTCTCCTTCGGAGAAGGACCTAGGCCGCAATCGATGACTTCGGTAGTTGCATAGGCTTTGTTGGTATATAGCCGACCGTGCAGCGGCAATGTCGCGGGCCTCATCGAGCAGGTTGATGTTGTCTTCGAGTGCGGTTGTTGATTCGGCTTCGTTGTAGGCCACTACTCGAGGGGCATTGTAGTGCACCTCAGTAGGTAGTACTGCTTCAACACCGTGCACCAGGAAGAAGGGTGTGTAGCCTGTGGCGTTGTTTGGTTTCATCCGGAGGCTCCATAGTACTGAGGGTAGCTCCTTAGGCCATGCTCCCACCGCTCTTTCGAGAGGTCGAATGAGCCTTTTCTTGATGTCGTTGTAGATGAGGTTGTTGGCCTTTTTGACTTGGCCATTGGTTTGTGGGTGCGCCACAGAGGCGTAGGTGATGTTGATCCCCATCTTCTCGCAGATGCCTTGGAATTCCTTCAAGGTGAAGTTTGAGTTGTTGTTGGCGATGATGATGTGTGGCACCCCGAATCTATAGACGATGGACTCAAAGAATTTGATAGCGATGGTACCGCTTTGGATGGTGACAGGCCTTGCCTCAATCCACTTCGCAAACTTGTTGACTACAACGAGGAGATACATGTGACCGATGTGCAATGATTTCTACAACTTTCCGACCATGTCTAGTCCCCATTGTGTAAAGGGCCAGGCCAACGGTATTGGCCATAGCTCAGAGCCTAGTGCGTGCGGTTTGTCCGCAAATTTCAGGCAGGTATTGCACTTTTCAACGAGGTCATTGGCATCTTGCATCGTTGTTGGCCAATAGAAGCATGCCCAAAAGCCCTTTGTGACGAGTGACGGTTGTCAGCGTGGTGTCTGCAGGTGCCCTCCTGTATGTCAAGGAGGATGCCCTTGCTGTCGGTGTTGGTGACACATCGTTGGAGGATGCCAGTGATGCTTCGCTTGTAGAGTTCGTTGTTGATGATGGTGAAGGCCTTCGAGCGATAGGCGATGTGTCGCGCGTCAGTCGGGGTGTCCGACAGCTCCTTACACAGCAGGTACATGATGTATCGTTGAGTCTAGGAGGGCTTGATGAGCATGATTTCCATGGGCCCTTCGAGTGAGGGATCTGCTTCTATTTTGGCTTTTGCCATGTCATTATTGGGCGGCATAGCCCCCGAGTGAGTTATGGGTTCTTGAATGCTGGCAAGTGACTTGGACTTGATTGAACGTTCACATATGTGCTCCAGGAAGACGCCGGGCAATATGGGTGCACAGGTGGACCTAATGTTGGACAGTTTGTCGGCCTCCTTGTTGCTCTTGCGACCTATGCATCACAGCTCACACCCATCAAAGTTTCCTTCTAGGGAGATGTAAAGCTCGCGATAGGCGACCATGTTGTCATTGATGGCGTCACAACGATTCATTGTTTGCTGCACCACGACGTTGGAATCGACGTAGATCATCAGTCCTGTGGCACCACAAGCCTTTGCCATGTGCTTGACGTGGACGAGGGCCTCATACTTTGACTTGTTATTTGATAGACGGAATCCAAGACATGACTGTAGATTACAACTCGACTCTTTACAAAAGATCTAGAGAACACTCTAGGTTAAAGAGAGAGAAAAACTTCTTACCAAGAAGAATCACGATAATAACTCAGAGCTATCTAGAGGCTAAGACTAGTATCTGAATTAATGGACTTGCAATTGCTGCTATTGCAATGCTCTACATATATAGGTTTTATGGTTAGAGCATCTACTCCTATCTAATCAAGATACTTGTCTTCATTTCAGTTGATGAATATGTTGAATGCATTGACTTTATTGAAGAACTTGAGTTGTCGATGATGTTTCTTGAGCAGAAATTAATGTTGACGTTGTCTTCAATGGCTTAAAATCTAGCAAGGGTTAAGAAGGTACAGTTGAGTACGAGCGTACTCAGCAAGTTCACTAAAAAATGTATGATGCACTATCTCTACAGCCACAGACCATAGGTCGTAGGCAATGCAGGTTTTCGTAAACATTTCTTCAAAGGTTTCTTTTATTCTGAAAACTATGTCCGACAACATTCACAGGTTGACCAGAACCTTCATGGGGTTCCTTTCCTGCCGCGTTCGTAGCTCCTTCCTGGAACAGGGAGTAACAAGTTACAGTTCTTACACTCTAAAGAGGTGAGTTGCTTTACCCATGAGAGACCAAATCCTTGTGGCACAACCGGGCGATATTTCCTGTCCACACTTCCTATGGTGTGGGGCCCAGTAGATGATCCAAGCCAATCACTGCCCCCTTCGTGACCCCGCATGTCCCCTTGGTGTACACCATGGCCACATCTTGAATTACAGCAATGGTTAGTACAGATCATCAGATGCCAGAACTATCATGGGACATTGAGGGTTCCCACCCATATGCTGCATATCCTCTACGAATTACCAATTAATGCATGCTACGAGGATAATAGCCACGACCTGGCCATCTGGATGCATGCGTGAGGAAAAATATATAGCTGACTTCTCCGTCCCATTCCAAATCTCATGGTTAACGCGTATTATATGGTGCTAGAATCACTGGCGACATTGGTTGTTAAGTCCAACATCTTATGTTCCTTTACCACTAGAACTGTATCAATAGATTACTACCATTTGGTAAATAAACTATAATCATATTATTATGAAAATAGTGTTTTCTAACTTTTTGAAATGCATGTGATGACAACATTTGAGTTACAAGCATTTGATAAATAATCAAAGGACATGAGCAAGTTGTGAACTTGCCTTTTGTGATTGCAAGATTATGCACTCATGGTCTTCGAGATAATAGAAGATCCAACTTCTGTAACTGCATCATTGGTCCGGTAAGGACTAATGTTTAAAGAAGCAATATGTTGTGATGTATAAGTGATGTAATGAAGTTTGGAAAACCCCCAAAGTAATATTCAATATGGTTAATAGGTTAAGTTTGGGTGATTTCTTATAGATTTAGTTTGTCTATAAGTTTACTTAAACAAATATATAAACATAAGGAACTTAATGCTAACATGTATGATTCAAAGTAAGTATAACAACACATGATTCGAGTTATTTGATATCATGCAACTATTATGGAAGTTTATGTTTTAGATTGATAAGAGTTGAAGAACTTATTATGAGATTGTTTTTTGAAGTGGCAAAATGAATAACTTTTGAAGAAAAGGTTTCTTTGATAAGGTTTAACCAATCTTTATGGTTAATAGAATATGATTAATATCATTTGCGTTTCTTCGATAAGTTTGGATTTGAGATGCCTTATGACTTAATTTGCAATATAGACAAAAGTTAACTATAAAAACATAATTAGATCGAGGGTGTGATGTGTTTTAAAGTATTAATAAGCTTTGACTTTCCAACAATCATGTTTGAAGGTATAGGATCATTCACTTTCAGCTTAAGTGAACGATGAGTTTAAATGTGATTTGTTATTATGAATATAGTTTGTCTTATTAAGGAAGTAAATTTAGATGATTTGAATAAATTATTAGAGCTATAATCATGTTTAAGAATAGTTAAGAGATAAATAACATTCATTTTTATGATGTTCAAAATTTTACTTAAAATTGTTGGTTTAGATTGGATTGATGATTTCAAAAGAGTTTTATAAGGTTAATAAGTTACACTTAAGTTTTATTATAGATCCAAGTCATAGTTTTGGACTTAGAATTTAATTATTAGGGATTTAAGGTGTTATATGGAGAATTGTGATTATTATTATTTAAGAGATGTTTTTATAGAATTTACAAAATAGGTATCTTATAAAATAGATAGGGATTTATTATTTTAAAATCTTGGAACCTATTGGAATAATATATGGTGTATTTTTATAATAAAGTATATTTATTTAAGATCTTAAAAATGATTTTTATTTATTTTTAAGTATTATTATTATTTTTACAAAATTCTATAAAGGATTAAATGTCCTTTACTACTTGTTCCAAGTTTGATTTGTAAAAAAATTAAGTTAGTATTTTTGTAAAATAGTAGATTTATTTTCATATACAAAAAATGATCTTTATTCATTTTTAGGACTTTTTCCTTATTTTATTAACTTTTAATTAGATTTTTAATGTCGTAACATTTATTTGTCTTTTATCTAACTTAAACAAGTAAGGTTTATTATTTCCTTATTTGGTTGTTCTATCCTCTTAATAAAAGTTTGCTATTTTCTTTAATTAAAAAGAAAAGTATTACTTAAAGTCTTTGGAATTTTCATAAACATTATGTTTAGTATTTTTATAATGACTAGTATTATTTTAAGAGTTTAAAATTGAATTATTTAGTTTTTAACTCTTTTAAATATTTAACTAAAAATCCTTTAAGGAAATAAGACTTTATTTTTATCAAATTAAATTTACCTTTCAATAAAATACAAACTAGCATTTTTCTATAATAGCACTCCATTTTAGAATTGTAAAAATGGATTTTATTCAATTTTATGTGTTTGATATATTTTTATAAAATTCTAAAGGAATATATACCTTAATAAAAATAATAATTTTAAATTTAATTACCTAAAATTCCATTTGTTATTTTTCTTAATTAAAGGACATATCTATGAGTCCATTGATATTTTATTTATATTTTTAGTATTTTTATTTTATTTCTTAGAGCCATTTAAGTCCTAGGGGTATTTTGGTCATTTGACAATTTAATTAGATTTTTCCTTTTAAAACTGGACCTAGCCTATTGGGCTGGCCCAGCCCTGACCCAGCCCAACCCGACTGGTCAAACCCTCTCAAGTGAGGGGTACTGGACCACACCAGGCCAGTACGCACCCCTCACTCCTCTCGCCCTCTCGTGTTCTTCCTCAACCTACTGCGGTGTGGTGTCACCGATGATGTTGCCGCTCGATTACCACTGCCCTGGTTCTCCCCGACAGTCGTCATGGTGCATGGCGAGGTAGCCAGCACCACTCCATCGTCTGGCCCAATTGGATTTGTCTGCAACCCCTCTTGTGTCCAGGTTGACTCCACCCCGAACCCTAGAGTTTAGGGGTTGTCGACGATGTGGAGTTTCCCCGCCCTGGTGGTGCTGTGCTGGGCTTCTCGCAGTCCTGTGGTGCCTCTGCTGCTGCCCGTGTGGCTGTGACCGCCATGCCATGGCTTGGCGCGGGTTGCAGCGCCCTCAGGTGCTCGTCGTGCCACCGTGTGCGCTTGCTAGTGACTATGCTTCCTGTTCTATCTACAGCAAGGACCACAGGTGAGTTTCTCTTCTCTCCTGCTCTAATTCTCTGGCTTACCTTGGTTCCCTCTGAGTGCTGGCCATGTATGACCCCTAATAACATCTGTTCGCGGCACTAGGGCTCATCCCTCTGTGTCAGGGTTCATCCCTTGATGCCATGTTTATCTAAGGTGGTTTCCTACTGAATCTAGCTGTGTATGATTCACTGCTATACTATGGTTCTTGGTGTTGACAGTTAATTCTATCAGTAAGCTGTTAACTGAACTTTTACTTACTGTCATGTATTATGGCTATGATCTAGCTTGAGATTAATTCTCTAGTTATTATTGATATGCTTTGAGATGAAAGAATTGGAGTTGTATATTTAGTCCAATTACTTTCTGATACTTGCAGGCAATAGAATACAGAGGCGTCAAAATGTGATTCCTAATTGCTATTTTAGGAAAATGATTAGGTGTTCTGTTGCAAGCATTGTATTATGAAATCCCTGGTAGAAAATTCTTGGTTAGGATAGACACTTGTGACACCCTCATTTGAGTGGTACACAGGTTCATCCAGATAATACACTATTTTCTATTTGTGTTCTATTGTACCTAAGATTTGCAGAACATTTTATTGGGTAAATTATCCTGTGATGTTGGTATGAGGCAAAGCTACAGAGAAGTAGCTATTTTCACCTGCTGCTTTACTTCTTTGATGATCTGTGATGGATACCTCTAGGTATCAGCCCTATAGTGCTTGTGGAATTTACTTTGGTAGACTGTTGTAAGATAAAATTTTAAGATGTGTCATTTCTGAGGTGCTACCATCCATAGGATATGACCAGAAATGTCTATTCAAGATGCTTGTGTATCTAGTTAAGAAACTAGAGATTTCTCTCCAAGATCAGTGATGCAAAGGCTAAGATCTTGGTAGTGACTTGTAAAGATTTATCATTGGCTTTTTGTCTTTCTTCTACGATGGATATACACCTCACTTGGGTGTTTTTCTGAGAAGATCATATAAAACAACACATACTCTATTTAATCTATGATGATTTGATCATGTGATGGTTTTATGTATACTCACCACACTACTTGATGGCTGGTGAGGTTGTGGTGTTGCTTGCTGGCTTGATCTTTTGAACTTGTGCTTGCTAGAATGATTTGACTCTGCACCTCTTGGTGCTGCTCCTATGACCATGTACTTGGCCTTGCTATCCACCTGCTCCACCTTCTTCTTATGTTACCATCTTGTGGTGAACTGGTGGTTGATTTGGTAAACTGGTTGGTGGTTTTATTAAGGTTTTGGCAAGCTCAATGTGTTCAGAGTGTGTGCCTGAGAAGGAGAAATGGTTTGCCTGTAGCTATGCTTTGACTGAGTGCTCTGTTTGAGTGCTTGCATTGTTGTTGCTGTCTTGACAGCACACCCCATGTATTTTGGTGACTGAGTTGTATGTCTATGTGGTCTGGTCATGTGGATCAATTCAAGTGAAAGTATCTCCACCTGTTACCCTCTTACTAGTTACTATGTTGGTGAAATTTGCCCCTTTGTCCTAGGCTTATGATGTGGTACTGAAGCTTTTTGGATGAAATAGAACATATACTACATAGTGGTGAAACTTGCCCCTTTACCTATACTCAATGATGTAAAAATAAGAGTGCACCACACTATTCACTACTGAGAGTAAAACTAACTAACTAACCCTTTATTTTATTTTCTTGTTTTATTAGTCTTTGTTTTTAGGTACCAAGAGGAAATACAGGAAGATCTTTACTGGATGTAGGAGTTTACTTATAAGTGTTTTCTTTATTATTTTGTAATTTACTTATTCCTTTGTAGAAGACCTTGCAATGTATATATTGTTTTGTAATAAAGAATTCTTTTAGTTATTTCCTTTATTGTAATTCCTTTTTCTATTTATTTGTTTCATGTACTTTGTTTTCATTCTCTTATTGTAGAAGAACAATAATACTATATGTATTTATGTAATAATAAAGATTATACTTATCCATTATGAATTCTTATATATTAATCATTTTGTTTATTCATTGTAATATTTATATAACATTAATGAATTCAATAACTCATTTCTTTATTTATAATCTAATTCAAATTTCTTTTGAATTCAATTTAATCATTTGTATTCTCAAATATGAAATGATTCCCCTTGAACACAAAGATACAGTAGAGGTCATGTCGGAATCTGTAGCACTCGCCCGGATGTTTCCATCAGAACAAGAGAGATCCCGATCCCTTGCTAGCTTCTTCAGTTCACGCGAAAATTGTCCAGATTTTCTATGCATGAATGCAATGCACACACCTCATCTCAGCTTATTTATAATCTCTAATGCTTGGATGTTACAGACTCTCCCCCTTAAAATAAACTTCGTCCCTGAAGTTCGTACTCTCTCTCGTTTCAGAATGAGGAGTTGACTTGTATTGATCACGCCATTTCTCAACTCCATTGTGATCATAATTTGGGATAATTGTGGTATCCCATGTCCATACCTTTTCCTTGAATTCCCTTCATACTTGACAATATCCACTATCGCTTCTAATTTATCCTGTAATTTCTTTTACTATAATCCTTTGGATTATATCCTTACAGTCCTCTTTAGAATTGTTTGTGGACACATTTTGTTCCTTCTAATAAGGTCTTCTTACTACTATACTCTAGACTATTTTGGTAGGCTCTCCTCCTTCTTAAGGATAACTTACGAGTTGTTTTCTTCTTAAACTAGTCCACTAGGTTTAATCTATTATATCTCCTTCGATCTTTCATCCAGACATACTCTCGGGAATACTTTATAATGATGGCTTCTTATAGCCCTATGAGAATAGGACTTAACCTCATCCTACTTTGTATTTTTTTCTACAACCATTAGTGAGAAGGTTGGACAACAACACTTCAGTGTTTATTGTTTACTCTCCCCCTTGGGGTCTCCTAATGGTCTCTAAACTTCATGTATAATACCCATTAACTCAATAGTTAGGGTATCGGTCTTTGTCTAACTTATACCTTACCTGTGGAAGGTCTCACGAAGGAATCTATGGTGTATCCACATAATTGTGGATCTCTGAAATGAATCTTCCAACATTATTTGCCTTACTCTTAACCTTCTGGTCATCATTTTTCACTGGCAAATCTGCTGTTACGAAAACGTCTCGAAAGACGACCTTTAATTTAGTACTTCTTTATGTTCTTCTTAACTTAGGCCAAGTTTTATGCTCTTTAAACCTTACAAGATGGCTTGTTTAGCTAAACCGCTAGGATACTAGCTACGGATCCTTCTAGGTGTATGGATTACCCTATGAACTTTGTACTTCTTATCACCATTCTCTCTGAGTTGTTAGATCTTGAATACCACATTTGTTCCAAAACTTCTTCTTTGCACTAATCCATGATACTTTCATGATTTTGGTACAACTACTTCATTAGCTTCTAAGCAACATCACCCATTTTAAGTGACTTAAATTTATTCCTTAAGTTGTTCGACACCTTTTTGGTACTAATTATCTTTCTTATTGCCAGCTCATAATGAGTTGGGATTAATCCATCCTTCAAAATAGTATTGATACTCCTTATATTTGGCTTCCTTCTTCCTGTAGTCCTCATCTTGATCTTCGGAACTCGTCACTCCCTTACATGAATTCCCTTTTCTATCTAGGTTTATAACATCAAGTAATAACTTGATGATGCACATGCATTTGCGCACCAAGTTAAACTTCATTTACAGATCTAGTCATTCAAGAAGATCCAAGAAAAACCAAGAAATACTCAAACATATACCATGTATTAAACATATGTCTTCGAAATCTTACAACTGCCAACCATAGCAAGACACTCCCCCTATACACTACCTCCTTATATTACAAGAGATTTCTTGCTCATGTGAGCATATTCTCACTTATTTTAGCAAGCCTCTCAAGCACTACAATACGCATTACCCAATATGAACATTATTCAAGCACGCTACTCTATGGACTACTTCCATTCTTACTTTCTTTACTCACTTCCGTGCTTCTGGAATTTTCGTCCATGATGGCACGAAGTTTGACGACTGCCTTCTGGTGCATCACAACATCTAGTAGGTTCGTAGCCTTGAGTAGAAGTACCAATAGTGAGATTAGCCATTGAGAAATGACTATCATACTCATTATCTTCTTCAGTATTCTGCTTTCCTCCTCCGGGCGCATCTTCAAAGTAAGAGGTACTCTTTGCTTTTTCCACTATCAAGTCGTATGTACTGGTGTAGTAACTACCAGGACACTCTTCCAGCTCAATGGGATTATTATTACCCCCATATGGTCCATATGATTCTTCAGGATTATAACTGGTTTCTACTCCCTTACTAGCTCCCCAGGGTATAGCTTTCCCCATGAATTCATCATAAGACTGGTCTTCCCATCCGGTATTACCTCTAACGGCATTATTGAGGTTGGGTGCATTCCATATTTTCTGTTCCTCCTCATATTTAGTCCATGGGTCTACTGGTTGCTGAGGTTCAACTAGATAATAGGCATAGACTTTAGAGTGTGGGTCATTAAACTCTATTTATTCAAACACCTCCCCTGAAAAGACTGGCTTTGGGTGCTTTGCATATCTAACTGACTTCTTTCTACGTGCCACTACCTTTGCAGGATCAGTGAAATCATCAATGACCGTGTCCAACTCTTGAACTAGCACTTGATGAGTGTTATGAAACATGTTCAGTAAAGACTTATAACGATCCATATACTCTATTGCCAGAGTAGGTTTAGTCCTTACCAGAGCAGAATGATCTAACTCTGGATCAGAACTAAGGGTTTCGTGAGGTATAACAGTATAGGTAGTACCTACCAGTGCCTTGGAATTATGTTCCCTTATCTTGGTTATGGCTGCTACTACTGCAATCTGATATGCTATTGCCATACATCTTTCTTCTCCTAATGGCATTTCTCCACGCACTCCCAACTTCTTGGGTAACATGATCAGGATATGGTACTTAGCCAGTATCCGTCCGTCATAGAAACTGTAAACCTTGACCAGAAGTCGAGACTTACAATCCAGGCTCCATAGAAGTTGTCTTAGATTGATTGTCCAGTCATATTCATAATCATCTAAGGTCTTGTTCAATACTTGAACATTCCGAGGTGGATACCTAGGTGCCATTATTGTACTGTAGATAAAAAAATTATCATCAGTCATCTTGAGTTCAAACTCATGGTACTCATTTTAAAATTACATAATAAAGAATCATCGCACTAGCAATATGACGAGATTATTCCCAATTGAATATCCATCATATTTCTAGAGAACTCTTTATTGTTGCTAACATTCTTCCTACAGGTTCTCCCCATTTACTAGGTTTATCAACCTAAGGTCAAAGCATATGCTCTGATACCAGATGCGGTGACCCAGCATACCACTGCATGATGTAGTATAGTATAGTCGTTGACATAACACCAATGAAACACCGTTCACTAGTATTACATCCCTCAGAGTGGTACAATAGAAACACAGCAGATCCAAGACATGACTATAGATTACAACTCGACTCTTTACAAAAGATCTAAAGAACACTCTAGGTTAAAGAGAGAGAAAAACTTCTTACCAAGAAGAATCGGGATAATAACTCAGAGCTATCTAGAGGCTAAGACTAGTATCTGAATTAATGGACTTGCAATTGCTGCTATTACAATGCTCTACATATATAGGTTTTATGGTTAGAGGATCTACTCCTATCTAATCAAGATATTTGTCTTCATTTTAGTTGATGAATATGTTGAATGCATGACTTTATTGAAGAACTTGAGTTGTCGATGATGGTTTCTTGAGCATAAATTAATGTTGACGTCGTCTTCAACGGCTTAAAATCTAGCAAGGGTTAAGAAGGTATGCTTCAGTACGAGCGTACTCAGCAAGTTCACTAAAAAAAGTATGATGCACTATCTCTACAGCCACAGACCATAGGTCGTCGGCAATGCAGGTTTTCGTAAACATTTCTTCAAAGGTTGCTTTTATTCTGAAAACTATGTCCGACAGCCTTCACAGGTTGACCAGAACCTTCATGGGGTTCCTTTCCTGCCGCGTTCGTAGCTCCTTCCTAGAACTGGGAGTAACAAGTTATAGTTCTTACACTCTGAAGAGGTGCGTTGCTTTACCTATGAGAGACCAAATCCTTGTTGCACAACCGAGCGATATTTCCCGTCCACACTTCCTATGGTGTGGGGCCCAGTAGATGATCCAAGCCAATCACTGCCCCCTTCGTGACCCCGCATGTCCCCTTGGTGTACACCATGCCCACATCTTGAATTACAGCAATGGTTAGTACAGACCGTCAGATGCCAGAACTATCATGGGACATTGAGGGTTCCCACCCATATGCTGCATATCCTCTACGAATTACCAATTAATGCATGCTACGAGGATAATAGCCACGACCTGGCCATCTGGATGCATGCGAGAGGAAGAAGATATAGCTGACTTCTCCGTCCCATCCAAATCTCATGGTTAACGCGTATTATATGGTGCTAGAATCACTGGCGACATTGGTTGTTAAGTCCAACATCTTATGTTCCTTTACCACTAGAACTGTATCAATAGATTATTACCATTTGGTAAATAATCTATAATCATATTATTATAAAAATAGTGTTTTCTGACTTTTTGAAATGCAGATGATGACAACATTTGAGTTACAAGCATTTGATAGAAAATAATCAAATGACATGAGTAAGTTGTGAACTTGCCTTTTGTGATTGCAAGATTATGCACTCACGATCTTTGAGATAATAGAAGATCCAAATTCTATAAACAGCATCATTGGTCTGGTAAGGACTAATGTTTAAAGAAGCAATATGCTATGATGCATAAGTAATGTAATGCAGTTTGGAAAACCCCAAAGTAATATTCAATATGGTTAATAGGTTAAGTTTGGGTGATTTCTTATAGATTTAGTTTGTCTATAAGTTTACTTAAACAAATATATAAACATAAGGAACCTAATGCTAACATGTATGATTCAAAGTAAGTATAACAACACATGATTCGAGTTATTTTATATCATGCAACTATTATGGAAGTTTATGTTTTAGATTGATAAGAGTTGAAGAACTTATTATGAGATTGTTGTTTGAAGTGGCAAAACGAATAACTTTTGAAGAAAAGATTTCTTTGATAAGGTTTAAACAATCTTTATGGTTAATAGAATATGATCAATGTCACTTGTGTTTGTTCGATAAGTTTGGATTTGAGATGCCTTATGACTTAATTTGGAACAGACAAAAGTTAACTATAAAAACATAATTAGATCGAGGGTGTGATGTGTTTTAAAGTATTAATAAGCTTTGACTTTCCAACAATCATGTTTGAAGGTATAGGATCATTCACTTTCAGCTTAAGTGAACGATGAGTTTAAATGTGATTTGTTATTATGAATATAGTTTGTCTTATTAAGGAAGTAAATTTAGATGATTTGAATAAATTATTAGAGCTAGAATCATGTTTAAGAATAGTTAAGAGATAAATAGCATTCATTTTTATGATGTTCAAAATTTTACTTAAAATTGTTGGTTTAGATTGGATTGATGATTTCAAAAGAGTTTTATAAGGTTAATAAGTTACACTTAAGTTTTATTATAGATCCAAGTCATAGTTTTGGACTTAGTATTTAATTATTAGGGATTTAAGGTGTTATATGGAGAATTGTGATTATTATTATTTAAGAGATGTTTTTATAGAATTTACAAAATAGGTATCTTATAAAATAGATAGGATTAATTATTTTAAAATCTTGGAACCTATTGG
The DNA here is from genome assembly GCA_023614405.1 of Avena insularis. Taxonomy (NCBI): domain Eukaryota; kingdom Viridiplantae; phylum Streptophyta; class Magnoliopsida; order Poales; family Poaceae; genus Avena; species Avena insularis. The sequence goes on along the minus strand of CM042690.1, from coordinate 253,102,892 downwards.
AATAATATGTGGAGTATTTTTCTAATAAATTTTATTTATTTAAGATCTTAAAAATGATTGTTATTTATTTTTAAGTATTATTATTATTTTTACAAAATTCTATAAAGGATTAAATGTCCTTGACTACTTGTTCCAAATTTTAATTGAAAAAAATTAAGTTAGTATTTTTGTAAAATAGTAGATTTATTTTCATATGCAAAAAATGACCTTTATTCATTTTTACGACTTTTTCCTTATTTTATTAACTTTTAATTAGAGTTTTAATGTCCTTAACATTTATTTGTCTTTTATATAACTTAAACAAGTAAGGTTTATTATTTGCTTATTTGGTTGTTCTATCCTCTCAACAAAAGTTTGCTATTTTATTTAATTAAAAAGAAAAGTATTACTTAAAGTCTTTGGAATTTTCATAAACATTATATTTAGTATTTTTATAATGACTAGTATTATTTTAAGAGTTTAAAATTGAATTTATTTAGTTTTTAACTCTTTTAAATATTTAACTAAAAATCCTTTAAGGAAATAAGACTTTATTTTTATCAAATTAAATTTACCTTTCAAAGAAATACAAACTAGCATTTTTCTATAATAGCACTCCCTTTTAGAATTGTAAAAATAGTTTTATTCAATTTTTGTGTTTGATATATTTTTATAAAATTCCAAAGGAATATATACCTTAATAATAATAATTTTAAATTTAATTATCTAAAATTCCATTTGTTATTTTTCTTAATTAAAGGACATATCTATGAGTCCATTGATATTTTATTTATATTTTTAGTATTTTTATTTTATTTCTTAGATCCATTTGACAATTTAATTAGATTTTTCCTTTAAAACTGGACCTAGCCCATTGGGCTGGCCCAGCCCTGACCCGACCCAACCCGGCTGGTCAAACCCTCTCCACTGAGGGGTACTGGACCACACCGGCCTAGTACGCACCCCTCATTCCTCTCGCCCTCTCGTGTACTTCCTTAACCTGCTGCGGCGTGGTGTCGCCGACGCCGTTGCGACTCGATTACCACTGCCTTGGGCCTCCCCGGCAATCGTCGTGGTGCGTGGCGAGGTAGTCGGCGCTGCTCCACCGTATGGCCCTATTGGATTTGTCTGTAACCCCTCTCGTGTCCAGGCTGACTCCACCCCGAACCCTAGGGATTGGGGGTTGTCGGTGATGTGGAGTTTCGCCGCCTCGTTGGTGCTATGCTAGGCTTCTAGTGGTCCTGTGGTGCCTCCGGTGCTACCCGTGTGGCTATGACCGCCGTGCCAGGGCTTGGCGCGGGTAGCAGCGCCGTCAGGTGCTCCCCGTGCTGCCGTGTGCGCTCGCCGGTGACTCTGTGTCCTCTTCTATCTACAACGAGGACCACGGGTGAGTTTCTCTTCTCTCCCGCTCTGATTCTCTGGATTACCTTGCTTCCCTCTAAGTGCTGGCCATGTATGAACCCTAATAACATATGTTCACGACACTAGGGTTCATCCCCCTGTGCCAGGGTTTATCCCTTGATGCCATGTTTATCTAAGGTGGCTTCCTACTGAATCTAGCTGTGTGTGATTCACTGCTATACTGTGGTTCTTGGTGTTGATAGTTAATTCTGTCAGTAAGCTGTTAACTGAACTTTTACTTACTGTCATGTATTATGGCTATGATCTAGCTTGAGATTAATTCTCTAGTTATTATTGATATGCTTTGAGATGAAAGAATTGGAGTTGTATATTTAGTCCAATTACTTTCTGATACTTGCAGGCAATAGAATACAGAGGCGTCAAAATGTGATTCCTAATTGCTATTTTAGGAAAATGATTAGGTGTTCTGTTGCAAGCATTGTATTATGAAATCCCTGGTAGAAAATTCTTGGTTAGGATAGACACTTGTGACACCCTCATTTGAGTGGTACACAGGTTCATCCAGATAATACACTATTTTCTATTTGTGTTCTATTGTACCTAAGATTTGCAGAACATTTTATTGGGTAAATTATCCTGTGATGTTGGTCTGAGGCAAAGCTACAGAGAAGTAGCTATTTTCACCTGCTGCTTTACTTCTTTGATGATCTGTGATGGATACCTCTAGGTATCAGCCCTATAGTGCTTGTGGAATTTACTTTGGTAGACTGTTGTAAGATAAAATTTTAAGATGTGTCATTTCTGAGGTGCTACCATCCATAGGATATGACCAGAAATGTCTATTCAATATGCTTGTGTATCTAGTTAAGAAACTAGAGATTTCTCTCCAAGATCAGTGATGCAAAGGCTAAGATCTTGGTAGTGACTTGTAAATATTTATCATTGGCTTTTTGTCTTTCTTCTACGATGGATATACACCTCACTTGGGTGTTTTTCTGAGAAGATCATATAAAACAACACATACTCTATTTAATCTATGATGATTTGATCATGTGATGGTTTTATGTATACTCACCACACTACTTGATGGCTGGTGAGGTTGTGGTGTTGCTTGCTGGCTTGATCTTGTGAACTTGTGCTTGCTAGCATGATTTGACTCTGCACCACTTGGTGCTGCTCCTATGACCATGTACTTGGCCTTGCTATCCACCTGCTCCACCTTCTTCTTATGTTACCATCTTGTGGTGAACTGGTGGTTGATTTGGTAAACTGGTTGGTGGTTTTATTAAGGTTTTGGCAAGCTCAATGTGTTCAGAGTGTGTGCCTGAGAAGGAGAAATGGTTTGCCTGTAGCTATGCTTCGACTGAGTGCTCTGTTTGAGTGCTTGCATTGTTGTTGCTGTCTTGACAGCACACCCAATGTATTTTAGTGACTGAGTTATATGTCTATGTGGTCTGGTCATGTGGATCAATTCAAGTGAAAGTATCCCCACCTGTTACCCTCTTACTAGTTCCTGTGTTGGTGAAATTTGCCCCTTTCTCCTAGGCTTATGATGTGGTACTGAAGCTTTTTGGATGAAATATAACATATACTACATAGTGGTGAAACTTGCCCCTTTACCTATACTCAATGATGTAAAAAGAAGAGTGCACCACACTATTCACTACTGAGAGTAAAACTAACTAACTAACCCTTTATTTTATTTTCTTGTTTTATTAGTCTTTGTTTTTAGGTACCAAGAGGAAATACAGGAAGATCTTTACTGGATGTAGGAGTTTAGTTATAAGTGTTTTCTTTATTCTTTTGTAATTTACTTATTCCTTTGTAAAAGACTTTGCATATATATATTGTTTTGTAATAAAGAATTCTTTTAGTTATTTCCTTTATTGTAATTCCTTTTTCTATTTATTTGTTTCCTGTACTTTATTTTCATTCTCTTATTGTAGAAGAACAATAATACTATATGTATTTATGTAATAATAAAGATTATCCTTATCCATTATGAAGTCTTATATATTAATCATTTTGTTTATTCATTGTAATATTTATATAAAATTAATGAATTCAATAACTCATTTCTTTATTTATAATCTAATTCAAATTTCTTTTGAATTCAATTTAATCATTTGTATTCTAAAATATGAAATGATTCCCCTTGAACACAAAGATACAGTAGAGATCATGTCGGAATCTGTCGCACTCGCCCGGATGTTCCCATCAGAACAAGAGAGATCCCGATCCCTTGCTAGCTTCTTTAGTTCATGCGAAAATTGTCCAGATTTTCTATGCATGAATGCAATGCACACACCTCATCTCAGCTTATTTCTAATCTCTAATGCTGGGATGTTATAGTCATTGACCACCATAGTCGAATGCTCCATGAAGTAATGGCACAATCGACGAGATGTCATGAAGACTCCATACGCCAGCTTTTGGTAGTGCGGGTACCGCTGTTTGGCTGGCGTGAGCACCTTGCTGAGGTAATAGATGGGTCACTGGACCCCATGGATCTTGCTATCTTCTCCATGTTCAATGACGAGCACCGTACTAACCACCTGATTGGAGGTGACGATGTATAGGGGTACCTCGCTAGGGTTTACAAGATTACAACCGAATCAGTTCAGGTTTCGGAGGATTTGACCTAATCCGGCTAGGCCTATCTAAGTTCTTGGGTCTCCAGCTTCTAGTCACCAGGCCTTTCCTTCAGTCACCGTTCATGCAGGCCCACTCGCTATAGGCTTGAGCCAGTCAAATCAAGGCCTTCTGGGCATACCCTGATTGGCATATCCCCATCAGTAGTCCCTGAGGGAAACGGGGTTCAGCGCAGGCGTCAACTTGGAGGTCGGAGTAGGCGAGTATAGGTGGACGCCCAGTCGAATCGGTGGTGGACTCGTCCAATGAAGGGAGAAGCCCTCTTGTCATATCTTCAGTCGCAGCTTTGGTGAATAGGAAAGTAAGCAAATCTCTTTGCCGGCGAGCTCCTCCAATAAAGGGAGAGACCTGTCACGCGTGTCTTCGGTTGTAGCATTGGCGAATGGAAATGTGCTTAAGTTGCCATACCCAATCAATCAAAAGGAGCATGCAAGCAAGCGAGTCAAGTGGCTGAAGTTGGACCGTCAGTTTGGTCAAACTATCCATTAGGTAACTCCAACGGTAACTTTGGCGAAGTTATCGCGAGGTAACGGCTACCCTGGGATTGCTAGGTGGTGCCGCTTTATAAGGAGAGTGGGAGAGGGTAATGCAGACCTTCCTCTCATTTCTCTGCCTCCTCTCGCCTTTAGTCTCCAGAGCCGCTCCCGATCTAGAATTTCTAGATCGAGCGATCTCCTTTCGGTGGCGCCTCCGATGGATTTGTGGGGAAAATCGAAGTGCTCCATAGCCATCCTGAAATCGTTCAAGGACGCTGGGATTCTCACCAAGGGGAACTGACGGATCCCTGCGGATGCTGAGACCGAACAGAAGTCGCGGCCAAGGGAGTTCATTTGCTTCTAGAGCCACCTCGAAAGGGGATTGGGATTCCCAACCTCCCTCTTCTTCTGCCGCTTTTGCTCCTACTACATGATCAAGCCATAGGACCTAGGACCGCACATCATCGACCAGCTCACCATTTTCGTGGCGTTCTGCGAGTGCTACCTGGGGTGCCACCCATACTTCCCTCTCTAGCTAGAGCTGTTCCATGGCCGTCTCATCCGCGAAGGGAAGGGCGGCCCCATCCTGGCCACGGGAGGCGTCACTTTCCAGTTGAAGCCCAAGGCTAAATTCATGAAGCTATTGCTGCCGAAGAAGGCGGCGAATGAGTGGAAAAAGTTCTGGTTCTATGCCAAAGAGTCGATTCCCTCTGGTGAAGTGTCACTGCCAACATACACCAGAGAGAGGAGCGAGCTGCGTAGATTGTCGGCAGATTCACTTCCCAACGACCAGAAAATGGTCATGGATGAGATGCTCACGCGGATAAAGGAGTTTTAGGATGAAGGGCTGGAGACCATTAACTTGTACAACAGCTGGCTTGGACGGCAACTGGTCCCACTCGCGAACCGGGATTGGTGTTGACGGCGCGGGCGAGTACCTTCTTCTCGCGCTTGGTTCTGAGCCCGGTGAACGTGTGCAGCGATCCGACTGTGTTGCCTAAGCCGCCAGCATTGCCGTTGTCCCTTGGCGGATCATTGTTGTTACCCTCCCTCGCTCGCCTTGCCTTCTTGATCACTTTGAGAGAGTGGCAATCAGCGGTAGTGTGCGTGGCAGGCTTTCCTTCCCTGCTGTGGTAGACACGAGGTTGGGAGAGTAGGGTCGCTGGGTCGAATTTTTCCCTCACGGTGTTGTTGGCACGGTAGTTGCCGCTGTCACAGTAGTTGCCTCCGTCGCGGCAGAAGTTCTTGGGGTCGCGCTTCTCGTAGCCATCATTGGCGATGAAGTTGACTCGCTTGTCACCACGGCTCTTGCCAGTGAGGCGAGTGTTGTTGTGGCGCATCTCGCGCTATCTACCGTTGCCGTGGCCGCCCACGCGGCGTCTCCCGCCTGACTCGTCCTCCGAATCCTGTTTCGGGTCTTCCTCCATGTACCGCTTGGAGATTTCGTGGAGGTCAGTGATGTTGTCGAGCGTCCGGTAGACCTTCTTGATATTTGCGTCCAAGGGTTCGTACCGGCACGCGTTCTTGAAGCGGTGAATCGTCGTGTCTGTGTGGATACCAGAGGCGCTGATCCATATATCCTGCCACCTTTGCACCCAGTGGTGGGTCAACTCGCGTAGTCCCTGGATGCAGCGCTCCAGGTTCTCGATGGTGGTGTTGCGGGTGTAGGAGCCCTCGAAGTGACTGATGAAGGCATCTCGCATGTCCTTGTTGGAAATATGCCCTAGAGACAAATAGTAGTAAGGACTATTATCATATTTCACATAGTTTATGATTGAGTTTTATATCATGCTATACCTATATTGAGTGGAAACATTAATACACGTATGATATATAAACAACCAGGGGTTCTAAGTGAAACTCTAGTCACTGGTTCATTGGTCAATAGATGATCAAGTTTCCTGATCATGTGGCATTTATGCCAGTTGGAAATGGAGTCAACTCATTCTGAGAATGAGATGATGAACCAATACCCAACCTAAACATCGTGACCCGATCATGTCATGAAGTTCAAGTTATGATGATTAGAAATGGATCCTCGTAGACTATTCCTTAGACCGTGAGGCTATATCAATCACTCTCTCCTAAGAGTGCTTTGATAGCATCAAGCGCCACTTGGTAAAACAGTGGTTATAAAGGTGTGTTCAGGTACTCGGAGGATACCGTTGAGGCAATATATGTCAAGAGCAGGATTTGTCCATCCATGTGACGGGAAGATATTGAAGGCCCACTTGGAGAGGTTATATCCAATAGATGTGAAGCGTGTTATTTGATCACAAGGATATCACTTGTCAGAACGAGTCAAGTAGCGTTGTTTGGTAACAAGATTGAACACGACATGGTGATTTCATTGATCAAATCTCGGACAATGCAAGTATCAAGAGACAAATGGAATAAGACACGACTGTCCCGGTTCAAACGACGAAAGATCTTCGTGGAATGCACAGGGGTCACATGGCCATCCAGGTCCCTCTATCGATCATTGGTGCGGGAGTGTCCCGACCATGTCTAGAGTGTTCTCGAACAGTGGGGTATCGCGCTTAAGGGCTTGATGATGCTTAGAGAGTGTTTATAGGATCGGAAGAATCGCCGAAGAATTGTAGAGAGAAAACCGGAAGGGTTTCGATAAGTCTGGAGGATGTCCGGAGTGGAGGTGGAAGGTGTTCCATAGTCACAGAGGTTGAATAATATGTGAATGAATGTTAAATATTGATTTAATAATTTATTCATAATTATTTAATACAGAGAAAATCAATTTAAAATGTCAAAAGGCTTAATGGGCCAATTCCCGGAGGGGAGAGGGCCCATTAGGGAAAGGAGAGAGGGAAGTGCCCATTAGGGAAAGGAGAGAGGGAGAAGGGGCAAGGGGGTTGGTCGGCTGGGCCAAGCCCCCCGCGCGGGGCCCACTAGGGCTATCCGGTGGCCTCGCCTCCCCTCCTCTCCTTTAGTCCCACTTCGGGACTTTGAGGGAGGTAGTACCTCCCCTCCCCCTATATATAGTGGGGGTATTTAGCCAGATAAATACACCCAATAATCAATAATGGTCTTCTCACTTTTGGGAGGACCTCTAATTGATATTTTCTCTCTCTCCCTCTCTCTCCCGTGACCGTGGTCCCAAGTCTGGACTGCACGAATGAGAGACATCTTCACCGGAGCTCATGCTTCTGGGATTCGGATCTAGGAGCTCTACTTCCGCAACTGCTGCTGGATCGGGGAAGCAGGAGTCATCGTCAGGCACCGGACATGTGTAACTCCCCACGAGGTGTCGCACTTGAGGCACTCAAGTCGTTGGAGCCAAGGGAGCGCAAGGACTTCATCACGACCTTGAGGTCGGTTTCGGCTCGTCTACATCAACCACACTCTCCTGAGCATTGACAACGCTTTTCGGTCTTCAAGGGTAAGTTTGCGAAAAGCTCCTCTCGTTACTGTATTACTAATATATAGGTCCTAGCAGCATCATGGGTTCAAGGGCGTAGGGTAAAATTTTATTGTTTTCATATGCAGAACCCCTACAGTCCTCCCATGAGTCGATGTTGTTCTTGATAAGGGTGTGTAGCACCCCGGTAAAACGACTATTAGAAAATTGTTGTGTTTTTGTTTTGTGCATCATCATGACAGCATGCTCATGTCATCATGCCACATTGTATTTGAGCATCATCATGTCATCATGCATCTTTTGCCAAAAACTATTTTCTAAAAGCCCACCTTTGTTTTCTAAACACCCCGTGTTGATTTCAAAACAAAACCCCGGGTCTACCTGGATATTTTATTTGCCTAAAAACTATTTGCTCAAGTCTCTAAAAAATAAACTAAAGTTAATAAAATATCTTATCGGGGGAGGCAGCCGCAGGCCAGCCCAACCCGTAGCCACCTACCACCCCTCTGCAAAAGGAAACCCTAGCTAACCCGTAGCGCCACCGCACTGCACTCACATACACGCACTCCACCAGCCATCACCTCATGTCACGTTGCAGCGCAAGCCACTCACCTGCTCACGCACGCACATCCGAAGTAGAAACACACGCTGTACACGCATGTGCGTAGAGACCACGTCCACCACCAACCCGATCGGAATTCCACCGCCACCAACTCTCTCCCCCACATTTTGCGCTCTGCCCTGCAAGCGAGCCCGTCTTCCTCGCGTCCCCTTTCCCATCGTCACCAAATCCGCCGCGAGACGCCACACTGGATCCCACACCGAGCCGTCGTCTCCTCGGCCTCGCTCCTCGCCTGGCAGCCTTCCTCGTCGGGATCTCGAAGACCCTGCCTCCCTCTGTTGGCCGCGGTCCTCTTCCTCGGTCGCTGCCTCGCGGAGCACCTACGCCGCGCCACATCCTCCCCCGCTAACAGAGCGCGTGCTGCTGCCAGGCGCCATGGCCTCGCTTCATCCTCTGACCCTGAGCATCGCCGCCAGTGTCTCCTCTGGCGTCCTCGATCCTCACGACTTGCAGCGTTGCCGCATCCCCGCCTTGCAGCGTTGCCGCATGAACCCCGCCACCGAGCTCGTCCCCAAGTGCCATGGTCGTCGTCCCGCGCTACCTCATCGCTAGATGGAGTCGTGAGCCCAACTGTATGGTCCTCCGTATCCCTACAAGCCGCCTCTCCACCATCGACCTTCGCCGCCCGCCGAGCCCGGCAGACGCCGCGTATGCCCCTCTGGCCGTGCATGCCTTCAGGACCCCTGTTGCCGGCCTCCTACGCTTCCGCGCTTGCGTCACCAAGCCCTGCCTCGTGCCTCATCTTTTCCTCCACCGCACAGCTAGAGACGCCCCTGCATCTGATGAAGTATGACCGGTGGGTGCTCGCCAAATTGACTGAACGGGAACAAGGCTGTCACGTACTGCTGTTACTACTCAGTGATGTTTTGGTATTGATGTATTTGGAGTAGAGCTGCAAGGATGGACTTCAGCCTCGGTGACGCAGGATGGCAATGTTGTGGGTAGCCGAGACCTTGTGAAGCTCTATCGTCTCGGTCTACCACGGATGATCAAAGCCGGAACACCAAGACCCCCGACCAAAAGATTCTCGGACACCAAGATCACTCACATAGATCTGAAGCCCTAGTCAAAAAGGACGCCAAGGTCTACATCATGGATCCAAAGATCGAACCCCCGATCCCGGAGTCCGAAGACGAGACCGATCCCTCGAGACCCCAAGATCTTCGGAACCCTAGTGTGATCCCCTACCCGAGACCCCTATTTTTATAACATATAACATCTAACTTGTTGCACAGAAAATATTCATACTCGCATACATATTGTGGTTGTTTGGGGGCATTATGTCGATTCACCTCCTAATTAAATATGGAGACCATATGCGGGGTAATCTAGTCTTATATTGCATCCATTTAAATTTGTGTAGCGAACCGGTGCAATATTTTCCCTTGTTAATATAATATTTAAATTGCAGGGTCTAAAAAACATGAACCCATTAATTAATTGTCGGGACTCCGGTTCCGCTTAATATTGCCTAGTTGCATCGTATCTATGCCATGTCATGCATGATACCATGAACATGTCGGATATTCTTCCGTAGTATTAAATAGTGCATCCGATGTTTATTTTAGTGCTTTGCTTTTTCATGGATTAGGCAGATGAGTTGATGCGAGTATCGACAAGTTCTTCGAATAATGTATCTTCGGTAGTGTTTCCCAGGCAAGCATTCTCCCCTTTCTACCTATTTTGCGTTTATAGTCTTTACTTCTTCCGTTGATCTATTGTTGTCCCTGTTGCGATGCTTTAGTCTTTCCGTACCCGTGATATTCCTTGCAGCCTCTATATTGCCTTGGACACATCCGATTGCATGTTGTTTGATACACAATCGGTCTTGCGAGTCATAGTTGCTTGCTCAGGTGTTGCTTCATGTCATTGTTGTTCCATCGTTGTTGGAAGGTTGGCACATGCTTAATGGTGGAGATGATCATGACTTTAATTTCAAATGATAATTAAAAAGTTAGGAATATATATAACTAATGCAGAGGCACTGGTGGGCAATAGATAATATTTGGGTTTTAACCGCTCACTTGTCTCCCATAGGCCCCGAGTACTTGATACATGTTCCTTGACTATCGCACTATCCACATGTGGGACCATGAATCCCCTTAGCCAGAGCTTGATTCATTTCTTATTTCTTGGGGCCACAAACTAGTTTGGGGCGTTATTACTATCATGTACTTATGCCATATTTTAATGCTTTATTTACGATTGCGCATGGAGCGCGTGTACTGTTTAGGAATGCGGAATGTTTTCACGGTATCGACAAGCCCAATCACACTTTCGGGTTCCCAGTCGTTTCTGACCATTGTCATAAACCCTAGGTACATCTCGGAGAGCCAACCGTTCGCGGGTAGCTTATTGGGGTGGCCCCCTAAAATATTTTATGAATCTTGTGATTGCTTTGTCATGAAAGCCTCGTTGGGTTTTTATTTGGTTTTTCCGAGGTTGATTGTGCGTGTGTTGCTATTTGTGCACCCCTACAGGGTAAATCTTTCTGAAAGGTGTGTCTGTGGTTATGGATGACTTGGAGCATAGTATCTCGATCATAGACAACTATAACTAAAGTAGTGCTATAAATTTGACTTTGGTATGACTAGTAATCATCTTCACTACAATGGAATGATTAAATAAAAGTGCCAACAACTAGTGGAAGTTTGGGAGATCTCTAGCCAATTGTATCTGACTAGTAAGTATTACAACTACAACAGAATGATTAACTAAAACTGCCCACTGCTTATGATATCAGGATGACTCATGCTATCTATATCTGACTAGTAAGTGCTACAACTATAATGGAATGAATAAAACTGCCAACTATGTGAGTTCCTTGGTTTGACTTCCTCGTTTGGTCTCGAGGGGGAAATACCAGGATGGGTATGATTGGTGTTACTATCAGGTTGGATCCGAATAGGTCTTTCTTATCCATCTCTAATAGCCGACAATTGTATCGAGTCTCTATAGGTTGTTTAGTGCATGTTACGCTGCCGCTTCAGTCCACCATACCTATGTAGGAGAGAGACGCTGAATTCTAGACTCGCCATGTACTGGCCTCAATACTGATCGCTCCCTTTTTCCTTTGCCCTTTTTTTATCAGGTACGAGTTCGCTGTTGTTAGCAGTGTTACCCTTTCGGCTTGGTCTGGGCAGGGTTATGGACGCCATTGGTTATTCTCCAGGGATCTTAGCCCCATTTGCATCTTGTTCGTACTCGGATGTTGTATAGTTTTCAAGGTGATTTGGATCTTTGTACTATATATCTGTATTCTTGACTCGATGAGGCGTTGTTGTATATATATGTTCTGTGCGTTCCACCATGGACTATTGTGTAATGATATTACTTCGTTTTCCACCCGCACGCAAGTGCCTGGTGGGCATTTTTGAATCGTTTCTATGCGGGTTTGGCAGGAATCACTAAAACTTGCATAGGGTCGATTCGAGGGTGTTACAAAGTGGTATTAGAGCTCAACAGTTACGATACCCCACTGGTCCAGCCTGTAGGATAACCTAGTTAACGGATGTTGTAGAGTGTCAAAACTATTTTGCAAAATCAGTTGGATAGATCTGATTAGGTCTGTTTTTACTCCTTACCCCTATGCTATTCTCCTCTTACCTTTGCATGTTTTGAATCTGCTCTCTTATCTTTTCTTCAAGTCCAGGAATACTCGTGGGTTGGTTTCCGTCGTACCTTCAGGGTTTCTCTTTCTCCCTTTTATAACGTTGGAGATACAATCATCTAATCTGCATCTCGTTTGTTGTACCCATCATCCAATATTTTTGGTCCTTGTACTCTTTATCTGTATCTACACCTTGACGGATATCCGTATCGTTGAAAAACATTATGAGAAGGATGAGCATTGGTGAAGTTGGAGTATACCTTGAGCATGTGTTGTTCATGCTAATGGAACCATCACGGAACCTAATCATTGTGTCTTTTCATACGATTTTCTTTGTATCTTCTGGTGGTTTCCAAAGCGACGACAACATCTACATCAGAAGAGCCTACAACAATCCTTTGTTTCTGAACATCGCTTATAAATATCTTCAGTCTAAATTTCGAGAGTTGGTTGCATGAGTCTTTTGTTCACGTACAGAGTAAGGCTTCGAGTGCGGGATGGAGTAGCTACCATACCACTACTCTTATCATTCGCTTTCATACGTTGAATTGGTGGATCAATGTGACTTTTACTCCTTTCATGGAAGATAGAGGTGGTCTCCTGTCGAGACCTCTACCTTCGTCTTTTGTTTCTCCGGAGTGTTCTCTTGTCGAATGTGAACAATGACCCTTTGTTGGTGGTGTCGCCGATTTCAAGATGGAGCAAGAATCTTTGTTAGTGGTGTCGCAAGGATCTACACGCAGCGAGAAGATTCAGATCGTTTGCCTTCTTACCCGTACCATGAGGTGGATCTCAAGGGCAAGATCCATTGTTAGTGGTGTCGAATTGGAGCACCCCGGTAAAACGACTACTAGAAAATCATTGTGTTTTTTGTTTTTTGCATCATCATGACCGCATGCTCATGTCATCATGCCACATTGCATTTGAGCATCATCATGTCATCATGCATCTTTTGCCAAAAACTATTTTCTAAAAGCCCACCCTTGTTTTCTAAACACCCCATCTTGATTTCAAAACAAAATCCCGGGTCTACTTAGATTTTTTTTTGCCTAAAAACTATTTGCTAAAGTCTCTAAAAAATAAAATAAAGTTAATAAAATATCTTATCGGGGGAGGCAGCCGCAGGCCAGCCCAAAAGCCAGCCCGCAGCCACCTACCACCCCTCTGCAAAATGAAACCCTAGCTAACCTGCAGCGCCGCCGCACTCTACTCACATACACGCACTCCACCAGCCGCCACCTCCTGTCACATTGCAGCGCAAGCCACTCACCTGCTCATGCACGCACATCCGAAGCAGCAACACACGCTATACACGCATGTGCGTGGAGACCATGTCCACCACCAACCCGATCGGAATTCCACCGCCACCAACTCTCTCCCCCATGTTCTATGCCCTGCCCTGCAAGTGGGTCCGTCTTCCTCGTGTCCCCTTGCCCATCTCCACCAAATCCACCGCAAGTCGCTGCTCTAGATCCCGCGCTGAGCCGCCATCTCCTTGGCCTTGCTCCTCGCATGGCCGCCTTCCTCGTCGGGATCTTCGAAGACCCCGCCTCCCTCTATTGTTCGTGGTCCTCTTCCTCGGCCGCTGCCTCGCGGAGCACCTGCGCCACGCCACCTCCTCCCCCGCTCACAGAGCGCGCGCCGCCTCCAGGCGCCACGGCCTCGCTTCATCCTCTGACCCTGAGCATCATCACTAGTGTCTACTTCAGCATCCTCGATCCTCGTGACCGGCCTCATCCTCGCCGCTCTGCATCCCCGCCTTGTAGTGTTGCCGCATGAACCCTGCCATCGAGCTCGTCCCCGAGCGCCATGGTCGCTATCCCGCGCTGCCTCATTGCTAGATGGAGCCGCGAGCCCGACCATATGGTCCTCCGCATCCCTACAATCCGCCTCTCCACCATCGACCTTCGCCTCCCGCCGAGCCCGGCAGATGCCGCGTACGCCCCTCTGGCCATGCGTGCCTTCCGGACCCCTGTTGCCGGCCTCCTGCTCTTCCGCGCTTACGTCACCAAGCCCTGCCTCGTGCCTCATCTCTGCCCCCACCGCACAGCCAGAGACGCCCTTGCATCTGATGAAGTATGACCGGTGGGTGCTCGCCAAATTGACTGAACGGTAACAAGGCCGTCACGTACTGCTTTTACTACTCAGTGATGTTTTGGTATTGATGTATTTGGAGCGGAGCTGCAAGGATGGACTTCGGCCTCGGTGACACAAGATGGCGATGTTGTGGGCAGCCGAGACCTTGTAATGCTCTATCGTCTCGGTCTACCATGGATGATCAAAGCCGGAACACCAAGACCCCCGACCCGAAGATTCCCGGACACCAAGATCGCTCACATTGATCCGAAGCCCCGGTCAAAAAGGACACCAAGGCCTACATCATGGATCCAATGATCAAACCCCCGATCCCGGAGTCCGACACCGAGACCGATCCATTGAGACCCCAAGATCTTCAGAACCCTAATGTGATCCCCTACACTAGACCCCTATTTTTATAACATATAACCCTAACTTGTTGCATAGTAAATATTCATAGTCGCATACATATTGTGGTTGTTTGGGGGCATTATGTCGATTCACCTCCTAATTAAATATGGAGACCATATGCAGGCTAATATAGTCTTAATTGCCTCCATTTAAATTTGTGTAGCGAACCGGTGCCATATTTTCCCTTGTTAATACAATATTTAAATTGCGGGGTATCTAAACAACATGAACCCATTAACTAATTGTCGGGACCCCGGTTCCACTTAATATTGCCTAGTTGCATCGTATCTATGCCATGTCATGCATCATACCATGAACATGTCGGATATTATTCCGTAGTATTTAATAGTGCATCTGGTGTTTCTTTTAGTGCTTTGCTTTTTTGCGGATTAGGCTGATGAGTTGATGCGAGTATCGACAAGTTCTTCAGATAATGTATCTTCGGCAGTGTTTCCCAGGCGAGCATTCTCCCCTTTCTACCTATTTTGCCTTTATAGTCTTTACTTCCTCCGTTGTTCTATTGCTATCCGTGTTGCGATGCTTTAGTCTTTCCGTACCCGTGATATTCCTTGCAGCCTCTATATTGCCTTGGACACATCCTATTTCCTGTTGTTTGATACACAGTCGGCCTTGTGAATCGTAGTTGCTTGCTCAGGTGCTGCTGCGCGTCATTGTTGTTACACCGTTGTTGGAAGGTTGGCACATGCTTAATGGTGGAGATGATCATGACTTTAATTTCAACTGATAATTAAAATGTTGGGAATATATATAACTAATGCAGAGGCACCGGTGGGCAATAGATAATATTTGGTTTTTAACCGCTCACTTGTCTCCCGTAGGCCCCGAGTACTTGATATTTGTTGCTTGAATATCGCAATATCCGCATGTGGGACCATGAATCCTGTTAGCCAGAGCTTGATTCATTTCTTATTTCTTGGGGCCACAAACTAGTTTGGGGCTTTATTACTATCTTCTACTTATGCCATGTTTTAATGCTTTATTTACGATTACGCGTGGAGCGCCTGTACTGTTTAGGAATGCAGAATGTTTTCACGGTATCGACAAGCTGAATCACACTTTCAGGTTCCCAGTCGTTTACAACCATTATTGCAAACCCTAGGTCCATCTCGGAGCCGGCCAACTTTGTTGCCGGTAGCTTATTGGGGTGGCCCCCTGAAATATTTTATGAATCTTGTGATTGCTTTATCGTGAAAGCCTCGTTGTGTTTTTATTTGGTTTTCCTGAGGTTGATCGTGCGTGTGTAGCTATTTGTGCAACCCGGCAGGGTAAATCTTTCTGAAAGCCGTGTCCGCGATTATGGACGACTTGGAGCACAGTATCTCGATCATAGACAACTATAACTAAAGTAGTGCTTTAAATTTGACTTTGGTATGACTAGTAATCATCTTCACTACAATGGAATGATTAAATAAAAGTGCCAACAACTAGTGGAAGTTTGGGAGATATCTGGCTAATTGTATCTGACTAGTAAGTATTACAACTACAATAGAATGATTAACTAAAACTGCCCACTGCTTATGATATCGGGATGACTCATGCTATCTATATCTGAGTAATAAGTGCTACAACTATAATGGAATGAATAAAACTACCAATTGTGTGAGTTCCTTGGTTTGACTTCCTTGTTTGGTCTCGAGGGGGAAATACCAGGATGGGTATGATTGGTGTTACTATCAAGTTGGATCCGAATAGGTCTTTCTTATCCATCTCTAATAGCCGACAGTTGTATCGAGTCTCTATAGGTTGTTTAGTGTGTGCTGCGCTACCGCTTCATTCCACCATACCTATGTAGGCGAGAGCCGCCGAATTCTAGACTCGTCGTGTACTGGCCTCAGTACTGACCGCTCCCTTTTTCCTTTGCCCTTTTTCGGCACCCCTTTTGTTTTATCAGGTACGAGTTCGCCGTTGTTAGCAGGGTTACCCTTCCGGCTTGGTCTGGGCAGGGTTATGGATGCCATTGGTTATTCTCCAGGGCTCTTAGCGCCATTTGCATCTTGTCCGTACTCAGATGTTGTATCGTTTTCAAGGTGATTGGGATCTTTGTACTGTATATCTGTATTCTTGACTCGATGAGTCGTTGCTGTATATATGTTCTATGGGTTCCATCGTGGACTATTGTGTGATGATATTACTTCGTTTTCCACCCGCATGCAAGTCCCTGGTGGGCATTTTTGAATCGTTTCTATACGGGTTTGGCGAGAATCACTAAAACTTGCATAGGGCCAATTCGAGGGTGTTACAGGGTGTTGATCCATTGTCGAGTCGCTCCCTCCATCATCAGGGGTAGGTAGCGATTGGCAAGAAGGTCCGTGTGGCCGGCGATCCCCATTGCCATGAGGTACATGTCGATCCACACGGCTGGATCGTACGTGGGGTCGTACTTCTCGATGTCTTTCGGTGCTTTGAAGTTGGCAGGGTATTTTTCGCCTCGGATCATTGGTCTGAAGCATTGTGGGCCGATTCGGCTGAGGGAGCCCCTTGGCTCGGGCTCGCCGTGGTTGGTGAGGGTGTTCCTCAAGTAGTTTTGCTAGCGAGCTCGCCAGGCTTGGTTGTTGATGATGTGGGGCCGCGCGTCGATCGGCTGACTATTAGCAGCGATTGTGTTGTGCACAGGCAGCGGTTTGTTGGTGGAGAGTGCGGGGTTAGATGCCCGCAGTTGGAGCTGCAGGGGCTCGGGTGGTGGGCAGTTGATGGCGCTGATGACTATCGGGCGACCACTCGATGTTGCGTGACTGCCGGACAAGCAGGAGTACATCCGCCCCCGCGGGTCGGTCCCCACGACTTGCTGCTTGACGACCCCGGTGAGTAGGGCCTACGCGTAGTTGATCTGCAGCGCACCCTCTCTAGTGATGTTGAGGTTGGCGACTGTGGCCTGTCCCGTGATGACGTTGTCCATTGGGGTGGAGTAGAGCGGGAGTCCGTTGGAGTCGCGGCTACCGCAGGAGATCAGATTCGCGTTGCTCCACGGAGGCGAAGCGGGATGGTGGTGGCGCTCGATTGCAGCGCCTACCGTGGACGCTCGCCGGGTGGCATGATGTTGCAGCACTCGCGCTCGGCCACGTGAGCAGGGTCGTGTCCGTCGTTGAAGTTCAGGGTGCGGCCCTGGACGTTGGTGTTCAAGCAACTCCTGATGCGGAGCTGGTGGTAGAGCGACAGCTCTTGCCTCGTTTGCTGCTCGAGGCGAAATTTTTCACGCTCGGCTTGCTCCCTGAGCTTTGGCGCCTCTAGCTGTTGGCGGTATTCCACAAAATCCGTCGCCGTCACGGTTGGTGGAAGGGGCGTGGAGAAGGGATCTAGCGGGAGAATATCATTTTGCGGCCCGAAAGTTGGGGTGTCCAGGCAACACGGTACCCAAGTTCCCTGAAATCAGCCGCGATGACTACAGTTGGTGTGCCAAATACTCAGAGGGTCTTTTTTGGCATGAATTCAACTTTACATTTCAATACAAAAAATCAGGCTAACGGCCGTCAAGTTGGGGCCCCCTGTCAGTTCTCGCCGTTATGTCGCTCCTGTCGCTCCCGTTGCTTAGGTGTCAATTAGGCTTGCAACGTTGGCGCCTGCATCCATTACACGTCTTCTTCTTCCCTGGAGCGGCAATCTGTGGGGTGTCGCAGCCATGGCGCGGAGCTGGGACATGG
Source organism: Avena insularis (assembly GCA_023614405.1). Lineage (NCBI taxonomy): Eukaryota > Viridiplantae > Streptophyta > Magnoliopsida > Poales > Poaceae > Avena > Avena insularis. The sequence goes on along the minus strand of CM042690.1, from coordinate 253,084,669 downwards.
ACAAACCTGCTCGACCCAGCTCTCCTCCCTATAGGCTTGCAACGTTGGCGCCTGCATCCATTACGCGTCTTCTTCCCTGGAGCGGCAATCTATGGTCGCGGCCATGGCATAGAGCTAGGACGTGACGAAGCTGCTCGGCCCCGCTCTCCTCCCCATCCTGAGTCGGAGCTTGCCCTCACCATGGACGCACCCATGGCACGGTGCGGGGACAAGAATTGGTTCCTGGTGAGATCTATCACCGTGTCGACCATGCTCTGTTATGTTTTCCTCCTCTAGAATCCGAGCTCACCGTCACCGTGGTTGCACCCGCACCAATTTTGCCACCTCTGCCGAGGTCTCTGTGGTAGCTCAAGTTCTGCCATGTTGGGCCTGTAAGGGTTCTATTGTGTATGCATGAAGAATAATTGTAACAAAGGCCTGAAAATCTTGGGGCGATATTGCATATCGGAAATATATGACGATTGCATTGAGTTCACTGACCCCTGGGCTGAATTCTGTGCTAAAAATAGAATTTGCCTTGATGATTTGCTCGTCGTCTAGGTCAAGGTGATGAGGCACTATATCAAGCTAATTATTGAGGTGGTCACCGGTCCGGCAGAGGAAATAGGAGGATGCGGAAGACGACAACGACGAGCAGCACGAGGAGGACGAAGACGAGAGCGTTGGCTCTATAATATCAGTTGTAGCTCAGAACTTCTGAATAAATCATCAGAATTTAACTTTCAAGAATACATGCTCAGAAACTTTTGTGTTGTTGTATGTTAAACTAGCAAATCTCTTTTGTTAAAATATCTTGGGCTGTACCAACTTCATTGTGTTTAATTATGAAAGACAAAATATAAATGATTTCTCTCAATTTCTCGCATAGAAAAATGCACAGCTAATTCCATATTCTCGCAGGAACTGGCCCCACTTGTTGAACCGGTAGCACTGCCACGATCTCCACGTAACCATGGTGAGTTCTCGAACCAAAAGTTGCAGTTACCACGTTTCTTCTGTAGTCATTCCTCTTCCTCAGTCATTCCTCTGCAGTTTTTCCTGGGCGCTTCTTCTTCCTCTGTTCTGGAACCGTCGGTTCATCTTCTTCTTCCTCTCGCAGGCAGTTCCTTGCAGGAATTTCCTTTCACCCATTTCCTTGCAGGCATGGACAATGGGAAATGGACAACAGAGACCCACTTGGTCCCTTCCCATGGCACCACAACTTTGACAGTGGTGTACACAAATGATGAAGCGACTGTGGAGACAACTCTCGCCAGGTTTGAGCAATTTCTTGAGAAAGAGGAGCACAAGTTTGTGGGGCTAGACTTGGAGTACACCCGTGCAAATAAGCGAAAAAATCCTCCACAAGAGATCGCTGTCGTGCAAATCGCCATACATGAGGAGGTCCTCGTTTACCACTTCTGCAGGTATGTGAAATTTAAATTTGAGATCACCACTTCTGCATCCCTTGTTCCCTTACGTCCCTAGAACCATCTAAGTGCAGGAGTAAACCAACTGAGATGCATTGTCCGGCTTTGGTCGAGTTCTTGTGTAGGAAAGGGATAACTTTCACTACCGTGGATATCACAAATGACACAATTATGCTTTCTCGTGCGTTGATAAAAATCCCAGATGGGAACCACATCAACATCCAAAATCTATACAAGATCAAACCATACCCAGGGAAGGATGGCATGGGTGATCTGGCAGCGGAAATCATTGATAAATCCTATGAAAAACTGAAGAAACTAAAGCGACTCGATCACGACTACTGGGAGTGGAAGCCGATGAGCCAGGTGCCCCTCGAGTATGCAGCCTGAGACGCCTACATGGCGTACGAGTTGTATAGTAAGCTCATTACCATGAAATATGGGATGGTTAAGGCGGGGTTTTTTGCGAGAGAGTTATGCCCTGGTTGCAACCTAGCCTAGGAAAAGAAGCGCAAGGAGGACAGAAAGCGGTTTCAGGACGAGCAGGGATCTTGGGACGGTGGCGACATCAAGCGGTTGAAGGGGAAGCAAGTCAAGGACAACAAAAAGTGGTGGTGATACATTATGTGTTTGAACTAGATTTTAGTTTCTAGTTTATTATGTGTTTGATACATTTAGTTACTTCAATACAAAATTTCGACAAATTTAACTTGTTGCTGTATTTCTTGACAACTATAATATAATCGAGCACTAGAAATATTTTGTAGTGTGCATGAGCATGATCAGTAAGTATAATTGAACACTAGAAACTTTAAGGCACTCCATATAAAGGAGTAGATTAATATAGAAGGTTCACCAGAGACACCACGGATATATTGTCTTACATGCCACACACAGGTAATAATTAACTAGAACAAAATAAAAGCGAGGCGGCGAGGAGGCCGAGACACGACGCCTAGCGAGGCGGGGTTTATCGGCAGGAGGCAGCGGCAGCCTAGTCGATGGGATACAGGTCGATCTGACATACTCCCGGAGAATTTTGCCGTCTGGTGTGTCGCTAAGGTAATCGGCCTATGGCTTCGCCTCGCCTCGCCAACGCCTCCCGTCTTTGGATCATCTTTGTTGAGGTCCACGTTGATTTCTCGACCACAGAATGGGCAAAACAGTCTCTCCCTACGGTGGAAACGGATTAGCCCACACCGTAACCGCCTCAGCACGTAGCGGCTCTTGTTGTCCCTAGATACCTTGCTATCGTCCACTTCATCATCATCCTCTTGTTGATTTTTAAGAACATAACATAGAACTTATATATATGATTGAATTGTATTACAACTCAAGAATTGACAACATGTATATGTAAGACAATATATCCGTGGATATCAAAGATAAAGCATCTCAGCAATAGTTTGATCGGTTCATATATCATTTCAGCTCAACACAATGACAAATAATTGCATTAGAGTGAATGTAGGATAAATCTAGGGGCCTCATAAGTTTCTTCAGGGATGGAGTCAGTGAACCAAGTAACAGTTGCAGAACCTGTAATGTTGTACAGCACCCCAGGTTCACTAACTCATCCCTGAAAAAATCTGACAACAATGTGTCTGCCTCTCTTTTGGGACAAATTTGAATCATTGTACACAATAAGAAATTTAAATGTAATCGTACAAAACATTATTCAGGGATATACATAGTCAGGTACAAAAACAAGCCTAAATATTGTAATTATAAATAAAAAATAAAACAATTAATCTTCAGGTACATGTTAAAAATACTTATGATCAAAACCATTCATATACATATGCATCATACCAATCATTAAAAGATCAGAAACAATTCAAGGATCATATATGTAGTTCCATATGAGAATAAATCTAGGGCCTCATAATTTGTTTCAGGGATGGAGTTGGCAAACCAAAGTACCAACATCACAACATATATTGTTTGTGTGCATTGCTGCCTCAGGTTCACCAACCCATCCCTAAAACACGATACCATCATATGTGTCTCCCCTTGAACTCTTTTGGGGCAAATTTCAATCATCGGCCTCGGTGATAAACTAAAATGTAATTCTTATACACTAAATGCATGGAATAGATAATTCGAATATCATAGTTCTATGAATGTAGAATAAAGATTTAGGCCTCATAAGTTTATTCAGGGATGGCGTGAGTGAACCAAGTAACAATTGCACAATCTATATTGTTCTTGTACATCGCCCTAGGTTCACTAACTCGTCCCTGAAAAAATCTGACACCAATGTGTCTGCCTCTCTTTTGGGGCAAATTTGAATCATTGGCCACAATAAGAAATTGAAATGTAATCATACAAAACATTATTCAGGGATATACAGTCATATACAAAAACAAGCCTAAATATTGTAATTATAAATAAAAACCAAACAATTAATCTTCAGGTACATGTTAAAAATACTTATGATCAAAACCATTCATATACATATGCATCATACCAATCATTAAAAGATCAGAAACAATTCAAGGATCATATATGTAGTTCCATATGAGAATAAATCTAGGGCCTCATAATTTGTTTCAGGGATGGAGTTGGAGAATAAAAGTACCAATAGCACAACCTATATTGTTTGTGTGCATTGCTGCCTCAGGTTCACCAACCCATCCCTAAAACACGACACCATCATACGTGTCTCCCCTTGAACTCTTTTGGGGAAAATTTCAATCATTGGCCTCGGTGACAAACTAAAATGTAATTCGTATACACTATGAATGCATGGAATAGATAATTCGAATATCATAGTTCTATGAATGTAGAATAAAGATTGCGGCCTCATAAGTTTATTCAGGGACGGCATGAGCGAACCAGGTAACAATTGTATAGCTTATATTATTCTTGTACATGGTCCCAGGTTCGCTAACTCGTCCCTGAAAAAATCTGACACTAATGTGTCTGCCTCTCTTTGGGGCAAATTTGAATCATTGGCCATAATAAGAAATTGAAATGTAATCGTACAAAACATTATTCAGGGATATACATAGTCATGTACAAAAACAAGCCTAAATATTGTAATTATAAATAAAAAACCAAACAATTAATCTTCAGGTACATGTTAAAAATACTTATGATCAAAACCATTCATATACATATGCATCATACCAATCATTAAAAGATCAAAAACAATTCAAGGATCATATATGTAGTTCCATATGAGAATAAATCTAGGGCCTCATAATTTGTTTCAGAGATGGAGTTGGAGAACGAAAGTACCAACAACACAACCTATATTATTTGTGTGCATTGCTGCCTCAGGTTCACCAACCCATCCCTAAAACACGACACCATCATACGTGTCTCCCCTTGAACTCTTTTGGGGCAAATTTCAATCATCGGCCTCGGTGACAAACTAAAATATAATTCTTATACACTATGAATGCATGGAATAGATAATTTGAATATCATAGTTCTATGAATATAGAATAAAGATTGCGGCCTCATAAGTTTACTCAGGGATGGCGTGAGCGAAACAAGTAACAATTGCACATCTTATATTGTTCTTGTACATGGTCCCAGGTTCGCTCACTCATCCCTGAAAAAATCTGACAGCAATGTGTCTGCCTCTCTTTGGGCAAATTTGAATCATTGGCCACAATAAGAAATTGAAATGTAATCATACAAAACAATATTCAGGGATATACATATGCATCATACAACGCATTCATAGATTAATAACAATACAAAGATTATATATTTAGGTTCCATTTGATTGAAAAATTAGGGCCTCATTTTTTTCAGCGATGGAGTCGGACCACTAAAATACCAACAGCACAACCTATATTGTTTATGTGCATTGCTGCCTCTGGTTCACTAACCATCCCTAAGAAAACGACACCATCAGATGCCCTTGCACTATTTTGGGGCAAAATTGAATCATTGGGCTCAGTAAAGGAATAGAAATGTAATGTTATAGGCATGTTGTGTATCGAAATCAACACTCAACTAGCAAACTCAACTAGATGGCAGATGAGCAGATTGGGGTTTTGTGACTAGATGGCAGATGCATCAATCAACCGATCGAACCATATATATACTACCCTACTTCAAGAGCAAAAGAATTTGTACATGATTGAGCAAATCGTGTGTATGAACAGTGAAAACTGCGGCTGCAACTAGAGAAGCTAGCAATGTAGTACCTCGGACTCCTCATCAGGGACCTCCTCCTAGAACTCATCGTTTTCCATGATTGCGTCGAAGATTTCTTATATGGCGATGGGGTCATTGATGTAGATCACCGGATTGCCTCCGCTTTGCTTTGCCTCCCATCCAGATCGCGGCGCACCACGGCGTTATCGGCCACTGCTTTCGGCGGCGGCGGCTACCACCGCTGCTTTCGATGGCGATGGCTACTGGCTGGACGGATGAGCTCGCACCCTTGACGGCACGGCGATAAGCGGCGTTCGTGCCCAGAGAAGATGCCTCCGCCTGCTTGGCGACGACCGAGCCATCTGCTGATGCGCCTTCAACTGGCTTCACCTTCGGCTCGTCTCCACGCGTACGCTTCATGGCGCACCAAGGGAAGGAGGTAGTGCAAGCGAGGGAGCTTCGGCACATGCGGCAGGTGTAGATTGGGGTCTTGGGACTAGACAGACTGGAGGAAATGACACGAGCTCATGGAAGACGAAGATCGAGGGGGGTTATAAACACCAGACCGTTTGTAGTCCTCGAGTGGACACGTGTGGTGGGCGGGGGGTGGGGGGCTACCACGATCTCCACCCTTTTTTTGGGTTCCCTTTTTTTTAAACAGCCACGATCTCCACTTTAGAGCTGCATTGAAAACATGCTCATGGCACCCCTCGATTCCACTGCATGCAAGTGGCGCAGAACCAATTTCTAGCAACGTTAGATCTACTCGAGGGGGGCCCTTGACTCATGGAAGTTACTAGAGGTAGGGCCCAGTTGGAAGTGAGATTGAGAGCGCTGCGTAAAAATGGGATATTTCTTATTAAAATCAAGTGGCAATAAATTGCAACATCCTGTCAACAACTGTGCACTCGATGACCCTGTTGCCCTGTGCATGTGTTGTAGTAGCAGTAGCAGGCTTTTCAGACTTGATTAAACTTGACATGACTGCTCGACGACTTTTTCCATGGACGGCATTGTGTTCCTTCCTATAGAAGTCTCGCTGAGGGAGACGTCCGTGTTGTCTCACGTTGTACTATGAAGGGCACGACGTGTGCAACGATCATCGTTGGATCGCATAGAATCAATGATTGGTGCGCACGATCCGCGTGACAACTGTGAGCACATGTTTGGGTTTCTATGAAAGATAGAGAGAGGTGCAAAACTAAGTAGTACCACATAAAACCAAGGGCAAAACTGAGTAGTATAAAAATGGAAAGTGTTCCTCTAGACAAACCACATAAGGATCCACCGGTGTCACTCCAAGTCTGTTCTTTTCATGAACCACATAAGGATCCACCAGTGTCATTGGATGTCTGTTATTTCCATGAACCACACCCAATGTCATTGCATGTGTGTTCTTTTAAACAAACCACATAAGTCATTGCATGTCTATTCTTTTCATGAACCACACCCAGTGTCATTGCATGTGTGTTCCTCTAGACAAACCATATAAGGATCCACCAGTGTCACTGCATGTCTGTTCTTTTCGTGAAACACATAAGGATCCACCTGTGTCATTGGATGTGTGTTCTTCTCATGAACCACACATGGATCCACCAGTGTCATTGCATGTCTGTTCTTTTCATGAACCACAGCTAGAGTCATTGCATGTTTGTTACTTCCATAAACCACACATGGATCCACCGGTGTCACTTCATGTCTATTCTTTTAATGAACCACATAATGATCCACCAGTGTCATTGGATGTGTGTTCTTCTCATGAACCACACATGGATCCACCAGTGTCATTGCATGTCTGTTCTTTTCATGAACCACAGCTAGAGTCATTGCATGTCTATTACTTCCATAAACCACACATGGATCCACCGGTGTCATTGCATGTCTGTTCTTTTCATGAACCACACCCAGTGTCATTGCAAGTCAGTTCTTTTCATGAACCACATAAGGATCCACCAGTGTCATTGCATGTCTGTTCTTCTCACAAACCACATAAGGATCCTCCAGTGTCACTGCATATCTTTTATTTTCATGAACCACACCTAGTGTCATTGCATGTGTGTTCCTCTAGACAAACCACATAAGGATCCACTGGTGTCACTGCATGTTTGTTCTTTTCATGAACCACATAAGGATCCACCAGTGTCATTGGATGTGTGTTCTTTTCATTAACCACACCCAGTGTCATTGCATGTTTCTTCCTCTAAACAAACCACATAAGGATCCACCAGTGTCATTGCATGTCTGTTCTTTTCATGAACCACACCCAGTGTCATTGCATGTGTGTTCCTCTAGACAAACCACATAAGGATCCACCGGTGTCACTGCATGTGTTCTTTTCATGAACCACATAAGGATCCACCAGTGTCATTGGATGTGTGTTCTTTTCATGAACCACACCCAGTGTCATTGCATGTCTGTTCCTCTAAACAAACCACATAAGGATCCACCACTGTCATTGCATGTCAGTTCTTTTCATGAACCACCCCCAGTGTCATTGCATGTGTGTTCTTCTAAACAAACCACATAAGTCATTGTATGTCTGTTATTTTCATGAATCACACCCAGTGTCATTGCATGTGTGTTCGTCTAGACAAACTACATAAGGATCCACCAGTGTCATTGGATGTGTGTTCTTTTCTTGAACCACATCTAGTGTCATTGCATGTTTGTTCCTCTAAACAAACCACATAAGGATCCGCCAGTGTCATTGAATGTCTGTTCTTTTCATGAACCACACCCAGTGTCATTGCATGTGTGTTCTTCTAAACAAACCACATAAGTCATTGCATGTCTGTTCTTTTCATGAAACACACTCGGTGTCATTGCATGTGTGTTCCTCTAGACAAACCACATAAGGATCCACCAATGTCACTGGATGTGTGTTCTTTTCATGAACCACACCAGTGTCATTGCATGTTTGTTCCTCTAAACAAACCACATAAGGATCCACCAGTGTCATTGCATGTCTGTTCTTTTCATGAACCACACCCAGTGTCATTGCATGTGTGTTCTTCTAAACAAACCACATAAGTCATTGCATGTCTGTTCTTTTCATGAACCACACCCGGTTTCATTGCATGTGTGTTCCTCTAGAAAAACCACATAAGGATCCACCGGTGTCACTGCATGGCTGTTCTTTTCATGAACCACATAAGGATCCAACAGTGTCATTGGATGTGTGTTCTTCTCATGAACCACACATGGATACACCGGTTTCATTGCATGTCTGTTCTTTTCATGAACCACAGCTAGAGTTATTGCATGTCTGTTACTTCCATAAACCACACATGGATCCACCGGTGTCATTGCATGTCTATTCTTTTCATGAACCACACCTAGTGTCATTGCATGCCAGTTCTTTTCATGAACCACATAAGGATCCACCAGTGTCATTGCATGTTTGTTCTTCTCAGAAACCACATAAGGATCCACCAGTGTCATTCCATGTCGGTTCTTTTCATGAACCACACCCGGTGTCATTGCATCTGTGTTCCTCTAGACAAACCACATAAGGATCCACCGGTGTCACTGCATGTCTGTTCGTTTCATGAACCACACAAGGATCCACCAATGTCATTGGATGTGTGTTCTTTTCATTAACCACACCCAGTGTCATTGCATGTCTGTTCCTCTAAACAAACCACATAAGGATCCACCAGTGTCATTGCATGTCTGTTCTTTTCATGAACCACACCCAGTGTCATTGCATGTGTGTTCTTCTAAACAAACCACATAAGTCATTGCATGTCTGTTCTTTTCATGAACCATGCCCAGTGTCATTGCATGTGTGTTCCTCTAGACAAACCACATAAGGATCCACCAGTGTCACTGCATGTCTGTTCTTTTCATGAACCACATAAGGATCCACCAGTGTCATTGGATGTCTGTTCTTTTCATGAACCACACCCAATGTCATTGCATGTGTGTTCTTCTAAAGAAACCACATAAGTCATTGCATGTCTGTTCTTTTCATGAACCACACCCAGTGTCATTGCATGTGTGTTCCTCTAGACGAACCACATAAGGATCCACCGGTGTCACTGCATGTCTGTTCTTTTCATGAACCACATAAGGATCCAACAGTGTCATTGGATGTGTGTTCTTCTCATGAACCACACATGGATACACCGGTTTCATTGCATGTCTGTTCTTTTCATGAACCACAGCTAGAGTTATTGCATGTCTGTTACTTCCATAAACCACACATGGATCCACCGGTGTCATTGCATGTCTATTCTTTTCATGAACCACACCTAGTGTCATTGCATGCCAGTTCTTTTCATGAACCACATAAGGATCCACCAGTGTCATTGCATGTTTGTTCTTCTCAGAAACCACATAAGGATCCACCAGTGTCATTCCATGTCGGTTCTTTTCATGAACCACACCCGGTGTCATTGCATCTGTGTTCCTCTAGACAAACCACATAAGGATCCACCGGTGTCACTGCATGTCTGTTCGTTTCATGAACCACACAAGGATCCACCAATGTCATTGGATGTGTGTTCTTTTCATTAACCACACCCAGTGTCATTGCATGTCTGTTCCTCTAAACAAACCACATAAGGATCCACCAGTGTCATTGCATGTCTGTTCTTTTCATGAACCACACCCAGTGTCATTGCATGTGTGTTCTTCTAAACAAACCACATAAGTCATTGCATGTCTGTTCTTTTCATGAACCATGCCCAGTGTCATTGCATGTGTGTTCCTCTAGACAAACCACATAAGGATCCACCAGTGTCATTGGATGTGTGTTCTTTCATGAACCACACCCAGTGTCATTGCATGTGTGTTCCTCTAAACAAACCACATAAGGATCCACCAGTGTCATTGCATGTCTATTCTTTTCATGAACCACACCCAGTGTCATTGCATGTGTGTTCTTCTAAACAAACCACATAAGTCATTGCATGTATCTTCCTTTCATGAACCACACCCGGTGTCATTGCATGTGTGTTCCTCTAGATAAACCACATAAGGATCCACCAGTGTCACTGCATGTCTGTTCTTTTCATGAACCACATAAGGATCCACCGGTGTCATTGGATGTGTGTTCTTCTCATGAACCACACATGGATCCACCGGTGTCATTGCATGTCTGTTCTTTTCATGAACCATAGCTAGAGTCATTGCATGTCTATTACTTCCATAAACCACACATGGATCCACCGGTGTCATTGCATGTCTGTTCTTTTCATGAACCACACCAAGTGTCATTGCATGTCAGTTCTTTTCATGAACCACATAAGGATCCACCAGTGTCATTGCATGTCTTTTCTTCTCACGAACCACATAAGGATCCACCAGTGTCATTGCATGTCTATTCTTTTCATGAACCACACCCAGTGTCATTGCATGTGTGTTCCTCTAGACAAACCACATAAGGATCCGCCGGTGTCACTGCATGTGTTCTTTTCATGAACCACATAAGGATCCACCAGTGTCATTGGATGTCTGTTCTTTTCATGAACCACACCCAGTGTCATTGCATGTCTGTTCCTCTAAACAAACCACATAAGGATCTACCAGTGTCATTGCATGTCAGTTCTTTTCATGAACCACCCCCAGTGTCATTGCATGTGTGTTCTTCTAAACAAACCACATAAGTCATTGTATGTCTGTTATTTTCATGAACCACACCCAGTGTCATTGCATCTGTGTTCCTCTAGACAAACTACATAAGGATCCACCAGTGTCCTTGGATGTGTGTTCTTTTCTTGAACCACATCCAGTGGCATTGCATGTTTGTTCCTCTAAACAAACCACATAAGGATCCACCAGTGTCATTGGATGTCTGTTCTTTTCATGAACCACACCCAGTGTCATTGCATGTGTGTTCTTCTAAACAAACCACATAAGTCATTGCATGTCTATTCTTTTCATGAACCACACCCGGTGTCATTGCATGTGTGTTCCTCTAGACAAACCACATAAGGATCCCCCAATGTCACTGAATGTGTGTTCTTTTCATGAACCACACCCAGTGTCATTGCATGTTTGTTCCTGTAACCAAACCACATAAGGATCCACCAGTGTCATTGCATGTTTGTTCTTTTCATGAACCACACCCAGTGTCATTGCATGTGTGTTCTTCTAAACAAACCACATAAGTCATTGCATGCACCTTCTTTTCATGAACCACACGGTTTCATTGCGGTGTGTTCCTCTAGACAAACCACATAAGGATCCACGGTGTCCTTTGCATGTCATTCTTTTCATGAACCACATAAGGATCCACCGGTGTCATTGGATGTGTGTTCCTCTCATGAACCACACATGGATCCACGGTGTCATTGCATGTCTGTTCTTTTCATGAATCACAACTAGAGTCATTGCATGTCTGTTACTTCCATAAACCACAATGGATCCACCGGTGTCATTACATGTCTGTTCTTTTCATGAACAACACCTAGTGTCATTGCATGTCAGTTCTTTTCATGAACCACATAAGGATCCACCAGTGTCATTGCATGTCTGTTCTTCTCACAAACCACATAAGGATCCACCAGTGTCATTCCATGTCGGTTCTTTTCATGAACAACACCCGGTGTGATTGCATCTGTGTTCCTCTAGACAAACCACATAAGGATCCACCGGTGTCACTGCATGTCTGTTCTTTTCATGAACCACATAAGGATCCACCAGTGTCATTGGATGTGTGTTCTTTTCATGAACCACACCCAGTGTCATTGCATGTATGTTCCTCTAAACAAACCACATAAGGATCCACCAGTCTGTTTACATGTTTGTTCTTTTCATGAACCACACCCAGTGTCATTGCATGTGTGGTCCTCTAGACAAACCACATAAGGATCCACCGGTGTCACTGCATGTTTGTTCTTTTCATGAACCATACAATGATCCACCAGTGTCATTGGATGTGTGTTCTTCACATGAACCACACATGGATCCACCAGTGTCATTGCATGTCTGTTCTTTTTAGGAATCACACCTAGAGTCATTGCATGTTCGTTACTTCCATAAACCACACATGGATCCACCAGTGTCATTGCATGTCTGCTCTTTTCATGAACCACACCCAGTGTCATTGCATGTCAGTTCTTTTCATGAACCACATAAGGATCCACCAGTGTCATTGCATGTTTGTTCTTCTCACAAACCACATAAGGATCCACCAGTGTCATTGCATGTCTGTTCTTTTCATGATCCACACCCAGTGTCATTGCATGTCTGTTCCTCTAAACAAACCACATAAGGATCCACTAGTGTCATTGCATGTCTGTTCTTTTCATGAACCACACCCAGTGTCATTGCATGTAGTTCTTCTAAACAAACCACATAAGTCATTGCATGTCTGTTCTTTTCATGAACCACACCCGGTGTCATTGCATGTGTGTTCCTCTAGACAAACCATATAAGGATCCACCGGTGTCACTGCATGTCTGTTCTTTTCATGAACCACATAAGGATCCACCAGTGTCATTGGATGTGTGTTCTTCTCATGAACCACACATGGATCCACTAGTGTCATTGCATGTCTATTCTTTTCATGAACCACAAATAGAGTCATTGCATGTCTGTTGCTTCCATAAACCACACATGGATCCACCAGTGTCATTGCATGTCTATTCTTTTCATGAACCACACCTAGTGTCATTGCATGTCAGTTCTTTTCATGAACCACATAAGGATCCACCAGTGTCATTGCATGTCTATACTTCTCACAAACCACATAAGGATCCACCAGTGCCATTGCATGTTTGTTCTTTTCATGAACCACACCCAGTGTCATTGCATGTGTGTTCCTCTAGACAAACCACATAAGGATCCACCGGTGTCACTGCATGTCTGTTCTTTTCATGAACCACATAAGGATCCACCAGTGTCATTGGATGTGTGTTCTTCTCATGAACCACACATGGATCCACTAGTGCCGTTGCATGTCTATTCTTTTCATGAACCATAGCTAGAGTCATTGCATGTCTGTTGCTTCCATAAACCACACATGGATCCACCGGTGTCATTGCATGTCTATTCTTTTCATGAACCACACCTAGTGTCATTGTATGTCAGTTCTTTTCATGAACCACATAAGGATCCACCAGTGGCATTGCATGTCTATACTTCTCACAAACCACATAAGGATCCACCAGTGCCATTGCATGTTTGTTCTTTTCATGAACCACACCCAGAGACATTGCATGTGTGTTCCTCTAGACAAACCACATAAGAATCCATCGGTGTCACTGCATGTCTGTTCTTTTCATGAACCACATAAGGATCCACCAGTGTCATTGGATGTGTGTTCTTTTCATGAACCACACCCAGTGTCATTGCATGTCTGTTCCTCTAAACAAATCACATAAGGATCCACTAGTGTCATTGCATGTCTTTTCTTTTCATGAACCACACCCAGTGTCATTGCATGTGTGTTCTTCTAAACAAACCACATAAGTCATTGCATGTGTGTTCTTTTCATGAACCATGCCCAGTGTCATTGCATGTGTGTTCCTCTAGACAAACGACATAAGGATCCACCAGTGTCATTGGATGTGTGTTGTTTTCATGAACCACACACAGTGTCATTGCATGTCTGTTCCTCTAAATAAACCACATAAGGATCCACTAGTGTCATTGCGTGTCTTTTCTTTTCATGAACCACACCCAGTGTTTGCATGTGTGTTCTTCTAAACAAACCACATAAGTCATTGCATGTCTGTTCTTTTCATGAACCACACCCGGTGTCATTGCATGTGTGCATGAACCACACAAGGATCCACCAGTGTCATTGGAGGTGTGTTCTTCTCATGAACCACACATGGATCCACCAGTGTCATTGCATGTCTGTTCTTTTCATGAACCACAGCTAGAGTCATTGCATGTGTGTTACTTCTATAAACCACACATGGATCTTCCAGTGTCAATGCATGACTGTTATTTTCGTGAACCACACCCAGTGTCACTGCATGTGTGTTCCTCTAGAGAAACCACATATGGATCCACCAGTGTCATTGCATGTCTATTCTTTTCATGAACCACAGCTAGAGTCCACCATTGTCATTGGATATGTGTTCTTCTCATGGACCACACATGGATCCACCAGTGTCATTGCATGTCTTTTCTTTTCATGAATCACAGCTAGAGTCATTGCATGTCTGTTACTTCCATAAACCACATATGGATGCACCTAGTGTGATTGCATGTCTGTTCTTTTCACAAACCACACATGGATACACAAGTGTCATTGCATGTATGTTCTTGTCATGAACCATAACTAGAGTCATTGCATGTCTGTTGCTTCCATAAACCACATATGGATCCATCGGTGTCATTGCATGTCTATTCTTTTCATGAACCACACCTAGTGTCATTGCATGCCAGTTCTTTTCATGAACCACATAAGGATCCAACAGTGTCATTGCATGTCTGTTCTTCTCACAAACCACATAAGGATCCACCGGTGTCATTGCATGTATGTTCTTTTCATGAACCACACCCAGTGTCATTGCATGTGTGTTCCTCTAGACAAACCACATAACGATCCACCAGTGTCATTGGATGTGTGTTCTTTTCATGAACCACACCCAGTGTCATTGCATGTCTGTTCCTCTAAACAAACCACATAAGGATCCACTAGTGTCATTGCATGTCTGTTCTTTTCATGAACCACACCCAGTGTCATTGCATGTCGTTCTTCTAAACAAACCACATAAGTCATTGCATGTCTGTTCTTTTTATGAACCACACCCGGTGTCATTGCATGTGTGTTCCTCTAGACAAACCACATAAGGATCCACCGGTGTCACTACATGTCTATTCTTTTCATGAACCACATAAGGATCCACCAGTGTCATTGGATGTGTGTTCTTCTCATGAACCACACATGGATCCACTAGTGTCATTGCACGTCTGTTCTTTTCATGAACCACAGCTAGAGTCATTGCATGTCTGTTGCTTCCATAAACCACACATGGATCCACCGGTGCCATTTCACGTCTGTTCTTTTCATGAACCACACCTAGTGTAATTGCATGTTAGTTCTTTTCATGAACCACATAAGGATCCACTAGTGTCATTGCATGTCTATACTTCTCACAAACCACATAAGGATCCACCAGTGTCATTGCATGTCTGTTCTTTTCATGAACCACACCTAGTGTCATTGCATGTGTGTTCCTCTAGACAAACCACATAGGGGTCCACCGGTGTCACTGCATGTCTGTTCTTTTCATGAACCACATAAGGATCCACCAGTGTTATTGGATGTGTGTTCTTTTCATGAACCACACCCAGTGTCATTGCATGTCTGTTCCTCTAAACAAACCACATAAGCATCCACTAGTGTCATTGCATGTCTGTTCTTTTCATGAACCACACCCAGTGTCATTGCATGTGTGTTCTTCTAAACAAACCACATAAGTCATTGCATGTCTGTTCTTTTCATGAACCACACCCAGTGTCATTGCATGTGTGTTCCTCTAGACAAACGACATAAGGATCCACCGGTGTCATTGGATGTGTGTTGTTTTCATGAACCACACCCAGTGTCATTGCATGTTTGTTCCTCTAAACAAACCACATAAGGATCCACTAGTGTCATTGCATGTCTGTTCTTTTCATGAACCACACCCAGTGTCATTGCATGTGTGTTCTTCTAAACGAACCACATAAGTCATTGCATGTCTGTTCTTTTCTTGAATGACACCCGGTGTCATTGCATGTGTGCTTGAACCACATAAGGATCCACATGTGTCATTGGAGGTGGGTTCTTCTCATGAACCACACATGGATCCACTAGTGTCATTGCATGTCTGTTCTTTTTATGAACCACAACTAGAGTCATTGCATGTCTGTTACTTCTATAAACCACACATGGATCTTCCAGTGTCATTGCATGTCTGTTCTTTTCATGAACCACACCCAGTGTCATTGCATGTGTGTTCCTCTAGACAAACCACATATGGATCCACCAGTGTCATTGCATGTCTATTCTTTTCATGAACCACAACTAGAGTCCACCATTGTCATTGGATATGTGTTCTCATGAACCACACATGGATCCACCAATGTCATTGCATGTCTGTTCTTTTCATGAATCACAGCTAGAGTCATTGCATGTCTGTTACTTCCATAAACCACATATGGATGCACCTAGTGTGATTGCATGTATGTTCTTTTCACAAACCACACATGGATACACCAGTTCCATCGCATGGGTGGCCGTTAGACCGGGTCTTCTAGAAGGCACGCCCTAACACAGTTGTTCTGCTTGAGGATTGTTACATACCGTTCGATCGGGGCGCTTGGACGATTGGGATGGTATTCGTGAGAGCGATCCGCGTGTAGGCTGTTCTGCGGCATGATTGGCCACGCTTGCTCTGGAGAAACTGGCAACACCGGGCGCTCCCCTGTTGCGAGTTTCACATCTCACGAGTTTAGTGGGCCACATCCCAGTGTCACGTACCCATTACTTCTCTTCCTCTCCATACTTCTCTTCCTTCCCCTCGAAGCCACTTTCCCCACTTCACTCCCATCCTGCCATAGCCGCAAGCCGATGGCGCCTCCATCCCAATCCCCTCTCCGGCAGCCACCCCCCCCCCCTCCCCTCTCGCCATGGGTTCAAGGGGAGATGGCGAGGAAACGAGTCGTGACGACAGGGACGGTGATTTCGATGTGAGTCGTCTCATCTCTATTTCTATCATCTGCGGCCAGTTATCTATTTTTTGAGCTAGATCTAATCTGTTTACTCATGCGCGTATGATGTGTTAGGCCAACCAGACGATGTATGACTCTGACTATCACGGTTTAGCGGATGAAGACAGTCCTCTGCTATGTAAATATGGATATGTGCCTGCTAAATTTGTAGTGTTCGAAGGACGAAACGCAGGCAGGAGGTTTCTATAGTGTCAAGGACATCGTGCAATGATGCAAGGCGGAAGTTGCGGTGTTGTCAAATGGGTAGATCTAGAGTGGCCCAAATCGATGCAGAAAACACTGGACAAACTATGGGAAATGACAGTTGAGTTGAAAGAATCCGTATTTAGCTCACTTCTTGATAGTGTTGAGATGAAGCTATGGGAAAGAGTTGACACGACCAAGCATAAGCGAGATCTCAGGTGGGTGCAAGACAAGGTTAGCAAAGTTGAGAAAGAGAGGGACGCGGCGTTGGCCCTGAAGGCTAAAGCAGAGCAAGAACTGACTCAAGCAAGGAATGATCTCCACCAGGACAAAGTCCTGCAGTTCACAACTACGAGTATTGACAAGTCCATGAGGAAAAATGCAGAGAAACAATTGAAGTTGTGCAAGGAAGATGCTAAAAGGAAGGAGTAGATGATTCGGTCCTTGCTCTCGCAAGAAGATGCTCATCATGCTAAGATTAGGAAGATCAAGGAGATGTGTGATAACTAGTTCTATTTAGCTTAAGATCTGTGCCTTTTTAAGTTGTAATAGTTGTACTTGTTGACCTAGCGGTCTAAACTATTGGTCCCGAAGTCCAGGGATGTAACACCCCGTCCACTCCTGGGCCCGGGGGGGTGTCACTCCTGGCAGCTTAATAGGATATCTAGACTGGCCCCATAGACCAATACTAGTCTGTTCTGCGCACTTTGTCCTCACTAAATGCGCGCCGGTTACCACTTCCCGGTCGGTCACCCATCCTACAATTGCTCTAGGCCAAGCACGCTTAACCTTAGAGTTCTTTTTGAATGAGCTTCCGGAAAAGAAGTTGCAACTTTTTGATATGGGTATCCTATCAATCCTATTAAGCCATGTGCCTGGATCTCACATACACCCACCCTTTATAAGATCGATGCCCTCATCGATCAAGCACACCCCAGGAACGTTCCCTCTTGGCACGCGTCTGTGCGTCCAGTGCCGGCACATGTGCCATGCTGTGTCCACTTTGGGCCACACGCGCCATGCTCCACATGTCCAACCCGCACACTTTTTGCGATGTAATCACAAGGGTCGGCTCTGATACCACTTTGTAACACCCCGTCCACTCCTGGGCCCGGGGGGTGTCACTCCTGGCAGCTTAATAGGATATCTAGACTGGCCCCACAGACCAACACTAGTCTTTTCTGCGCACTTTGTCCTCACTCATGCGCACCCGATTACCCACTTCCCGGTCGGTCACCCATCCTATAATTGCTCTAGGCCAAGCACGCTTAACCTTAGAGTTCTTTTCGAATGAGCTTTCGGAAAAGAAGTTGCAACTTGTTGATATGGGTATCCTATCAATCCTATTAAGCCATGTGCCTGGATCTCACAAGGGAGGAAAAAAATTGCTCTCCCGTTAGTCTGGCCCCGCATTACTTCTTTTGTCTGACCAATGCCCCTTGGATATTCTGGTCGTCGCTTCGTTGTCCTCGTGTACAAATAGGAGGCGCCACAACGCGTCGCTTTGTCGTCCATCCCCTCGTCCTCTCCAATCTCCACCGCGACGTCGCTCCGTCGTCCATCCCCTCGCTCCCTATCCAATCTCCATCGTGCCGCCATGGAGATGCCCGATCTGAACTTCTACGAGGCGGTGATGTTCGCGAACTTCGACATCCTCACGCCGCCAGCCGCGACGGTGCCCAACGGATGGCGCATCAGCTCTGCGGGGGTGCTGGTGGCTCTGCTCCCTGGCCGAGCCAAGATGGAGAGCAAAATCACGGCGCGCCACTGCCAGATGCCGGCGTGGAAGAGGGCGCTGCCCGATCTGCTGACAGCCCAGCCCGGTGTTGTTCAAGAAGAGGCGGAAGGCCAAGATTGGCAACCACATCATTGTGGTAGCGTGGTGCCAGGATCTCTGCAACCGAGAAGGGCGGGAGGTTACGTCCCCTCGAGACCAAGTACACCGTCATTGCCACCGCTCGCCGCGAAGAGGTGCTCCATCTCGCGAACAATGCGGAAATCATGGAGGTTCCGTCCAAACAAGAGGAAGCCGGCTCGGAGGACGATGGCGGAAGTGAAATTGTTGACTAGTGGTTGAATTAATGTAGGATGTGAAATCGCACCTTTGTTTAGAAGAATTTGTGGTTAAAGTAATGAAATGCCTCGATTTAGATCTCTGTCTCGATTAATTTGTGGAAGAATTTGTGATTTAGATCAATTTCTGCCTTGATTTAGATCTCTATCCCGGATTGGGAACGTGACCGTGGACCAAAGACACCTTTTCTACTAGTGCATTCTGACATTGGTGGTTTGTTTAAACGTAATCTACGTGGATTGTGCCGCATGCAAATGGCACAACCACAATTTATAAAGTAGAAGCACGTACACCCGGTTACTGGAGATCCGGGAGCTTCGCCAGATGCAGGGGATGCAGGAGCAGAGAGGCGGTGAGATAGACAGGCTCAAGATTAGGCCAGAAAGTGATAGCGATTTCCTCCTCATCTAGGCATTATTGGTGAGAACATTGTTGTTTATGTTGCCACGATGTTGTGCAGCATCTGAAATAAGTTGCTGCTTCATGGAGTGTGGCAGCTTAAACAATTTATTTCTGTGCCACTTACATTCCGTCGTATTTGGAGACCTCCTGCCCCTCAGCAATCGTGGAACTGGTGCTGCGTGTTTTCAGATAGCAGTGGCACAATCAAAATTTCGGATTCAACTACTGACTCGGGTCTTTCCAAACCCTAAGTCACGATACATTTTACTCAGAGAACGTGGGTAGATTGTTTCGCCCAGCAACGTGCCACACACAGAGCTCCAAAATTTAACAGAATTACATATATAGGTTCAAGTTCAACACATTACTATGCATCTTCATTGCCAGACCTTCTTCCGACACAGGTGCCAAGCCTTCACGTCCACTAGCTTCTTCATTTCCTGCCTTCTTCCTCTTCCTTGGTGCTAATTTTCTTAGCTTCACGTACTTTGCATCGCCGGGACAATGGGCACCAGAATCCTGTCCAGCATCATCTTTCCACTCGTTTTTAATTTCTTCGGGTAGCAAAATGACTAACCCGACAGTCATGTTTCTAACCTTGTGGAGCTTCCTGTCAAAGAAACAAGACTGTTGCATAACTGCCCAATATCTACAAAGTAAATAAAGCAAAAATTATAATTCAGCACAAACATGTGAACCCCAAGCGACCTTTGCTTACCAGGAGCTAATTGGGTTCGAGCAACCACCCTGTCCAAGAATAGAAGAGCGACTCCCAGTTGCAGTAGCTTCCACATCCAGTACATCACATTTCAGCTCAAACATGGCAGCCGAAGCATACCTTTTCATCAACCCAATTAGCTGACTGTCACACGTTAGAGGAACCATGATGCCACGTTCATCCATGAAGCCGAACTTTGCAGTCTGCTTTGGCCATAATTCATCATGATTACACAGAGCAGCAACCATACCAGATATAGTGCAGATCTACGCAGGCACTTCTTCCATCATGAAACAATGGTGTCCATACCACTTGCCCTTAGAGTCGTACCTGTAGAGGACTACCGTAACTAGGTAAGAGGGGTCCACGGAGATCCCACTTGACAAAAACCTGTGGATAAAATATGTTTGTCAGTGTTGGGCTAACAAACAATATGAGGTTCAGTAGCCAGCTAGCAGTTATAATTAGTGCGAATAGCAAAGAGAAGGGTAGCTCACCCGCTTGTAGCTAGAACTTCTTCTTTCTTAATAGTAGGATTTGCCATCCTCCGAACTGCTCGGCTCGTCGGTGATGGAGGCGGGCTAGAGCCTCGCAACAGCGGCTATGGCATGTGCCATTGGAGCTCGGGATCAGCGACTGGGCGCAACAACTGGGCGCAGCAACTTGGTGCCAGAAGTCAAATGTCCGAAGGGATCGTCCAACCTGGAGGGTGGATTCCGACGCTGCCGGTGCTAGGGGAAAGGTGGGAATGGATTTGTGAAATTGGCCAACGCATCCAATCCACTTAGCTACTCTATTTGCCTAAGAGGTTGCCGCGTTGGTGCTCGCGTCATGGACAGATGACCGACATGGGGGTCCCGACCGTCTACTTCACGGGCCAGTTTAACGGAATGTTTGAATTTGGCAGGGGTGAGATGAGTTTGCCTCGAAATGGCCCCTCTCAGTAGTTGGCGGCCCAACTTTTCGAAACACGGCAATTTCAGGCAACTTAGGTACCGCCATGCGCTGGCCTGCGAACTTTGGTACCGCAGACGAACATGCCCATCTAGCGGGGCGTTGACGCTGCCCTCCATGTAGATGGTGTCGTAGCAATTGGATCTAGCGTCGATGTCATTGGGGGACTCTGATCTGGAGTCGAAGTCGAATATCCCGAGGATGGAGGGGTCCTCGGAGTCTTCAGCGTTGGAGACTCACGTGATGGAGTCCTCGTGCGATGCAGCGGTGATGGAGCCGACGACCGAAGCAGGGGTCACCCAATTAGCATAGTCGTGTAGGGCCACGTCGTTCCTGGCCACGTCGCTAGCAGCCGAGTTGTACTCAGAGGTGAGGAGGGTGGAACGGACCTGCTCCTCCGAGATCAGACTGCGCGGGGGTGATCCATCGATCACCACCGTCGGGTCGATGGCATCGATGAATCCAACAAATAGGTTGATGGAGCCGACCGGCATCACCACGACGTGGGTGACTAGGCATGACGCCAGGATGTAGCTTCTTGGCAGGATCTGGAGGAACCCGCCGCTGGTGACCATGCGACCAGTGGCGATCGACCGATCGATTGGAGAGTATGGTCTCACCGCAGATCTCAGGCTTGACCGGCTATACCCCATGGTGGGCACCACTATCATGGGAATGACCATGACAGTCGCTACCAAGGGTAGTGATTGATACGATTTGCGGCAAGAACTAGTCACCATCTGTGGTGCAAGATTGGGAACATAGACAAGGGATTTGCCCAGGTTTGCCCCCCCGTAGGGTAAAGACCTACTTCCTGATAGATCGTATTATTGGCGAGTGAATTACAAGGAGGGCAAGCTCAGCGGCTAGGCAGCGAGTCGCTTGGATGGGGTAGCTAATAACACGTAAGTATGCAGAGTACCCTAGGGAGGTTTATATAGGGGTACCTCGCTAGGGTTTATAGGGTTACAACAGAACTAGATCAGGTTTCGGAGGATTTGACCTAATCCGACTGGGCCTATCTAAGTTCTCGGGGCTCCAACTTCTAGTTGTCAGGCCTTTCCTTCAGTCGCTTTCCAGTCATTGTTCCTACAAGCCCACTCGCTATGGGCTTGAGCCAATCGAATCGGCTTCTGGGCATACCCCGATTGGCATATCCCTATCATCTTGCATTCTGAAGGATTGGGAGATTCTGTTGAATTCCCTATCGCAGTTGTTGAACTGTGTGAAGGTTTCGCATATGGTGATGACACCACGGGGTCCTGGCATTTTCAGCTAGAGTTAGGTGTAGTGTGGCACTACCGTGAATATGGCAAATGTGACCCATCCCAGCATGACATGGTATTGAGATGGCCAGTCGACGACATCGAAGTTGAGCCTTTCCCGTCTGAAGTTGTCGGTCTTGCCAAAGATTGCGTCGAGGTAGATTTTCCCAAAGAGTATATGGGCTTTAGAGGCAGGATGCCGTGAAAGGTCGTATCGAATGGATCGAGGCTTGTCAGGTTGATATTCATTACATGCAAGGTGCTGGCGAATATGAGGTTAATGTTGCTGCCACCGTCCATGAATACTTTGCTCATCTCGAAGCCTCTGATTTGTGCTTCAAGCACGACGGTGGCGTGGCCTGGCCGTGGGACCTGACATAGGTGGTCGGGTCGGTTGTAGGTGATGCAGGACTCTGACCCGCTAAGGTACTCGCGGAATGCAGGTGGTGATGATACGGCCATGCTCACTTGGTGACTGGTCATCTTCTAGGCCATATTAGAGGGGCGCCCCTTCTGGATCATGCTCATGTTTCCGAGTGGTCGAGGTTATTAATCACCGCCATTGTTGTGGGTTGCCGCGACCACAGGTGGTGGAAGTGCGTTGGCTGGGAGAGGTAGTGGTGGTGCTTGATATGCCACGAGGCCAATGGTTGTCCCATAGACTTGGCTTGTTGCTTTGCATTGCAACTGAGCATAGGAATCTTGGACCTGTGGAACTCCTGACAGTCCTTGAGGAGGTGGTTGGAATTGCGTTTGCCATCTTTGTTGTCGATGTAGTAGTGGACGTTGCACGGTCCCGATAACCACTGCATCAGGGATGACCCCTCTTTGTGTTGCCATACTTGTGTGGTTTTTCCGATGTCCCTGTCATCATGGTAGCCTCCGCCCCGATAGACGCTGTTGCGGTTGTCGTCATCGCGCCTGTCGGCATAGAGCTGCAACCATGTCAACTCTGTTATGGCCACCATAGTCACACATTCTACGCTTTCCTCGGCGGTCGCGTGCGTCCTTGGTCATATTCGTCACCCGATCACGAGCGACCGTTGTGGAGGGAGTCCTCACCATCTGCCCATTAGTTGGCGATGTCCATCAGGTGGCTCATGGTGCTTCATTTTGTGTGGCTGAGATCTTCCCTTAACTGGCACCGGCAGACACATTGGACATGTTGATCGCCCGCTCTTCAGAGATGTCCTCTATAGAGTTTCGGATGACGGACCAGCGTTGGATGTAGGAGAAGAGGGACTCACCGCATATTTTGGTGCACTCTTGTAGCTCTTCTATGGATGTAGGGCATTTGTACGTACCCTTGAAGTTTCAGACAAAGCTATATACCAGCTCTTCCCAGGCACGGATTAAGCTAGAGGGGAGACTGTTAAGCCAAGCACGGGCAACACACTTCAGTTGCAGTTGCAGACACTGCATGTATGTGCTCTTGGATCCGCCATGGCACATGATGGATTGGAGATGGTCATCTAGCCAGGTTTTCGGCTCCTGGAGGCCATCAAACTTTGGGTTTTCCGAAGGCAGCTTAAAACCCTTTGGCATCGAGTTTGCCATATAGCACGACTGAAGCATCTAGCACCATAGAGTTTGATGTCTTCGTCATCAGACTCGGTTGTGTAGGCGTGTTTCGTGCACGACTTGTCGAACTTCCGCTGCGTGATTTCGTCATGGGCATCATAGTCGTGATCTTTCCACCACGGACTGCAACATCATCGTGGGAGGTCATCGTCTCGCGATGCTGAGCAACTGCTTTTTCTGCACCACAGGTGCTTTTGTTGCCTCTTTGGTGGGTTCTCTCGCGAGTGCTGCCTCAACTGGGATGAGCCTAGCGACGACAGGTGTGTGTATTCCGGATCGCGGATCCCTTGCCTGGGGTGGGTTGGACATCAGGTAAGTGGTAGACGCGATGATAGCGGCCTCCAGAGTTTTGGGCACCATGTTGCCCTGCGAATATGTTGACATGAACGAGAAGTCGAGGTTTCGATTAGTGGTGCGCCTGGCCTCCTCGTCCATCATATGCGTTGGAGAGCGCCTCTTGTGCGCTCCCGCATGATGGTTTCACTTTGAAGAGGATATGCCAATCAAAGAGAGCCCCACCCATCAGGCACTTGATTCGTTGTTGAGTCGACGCCATTCTTCTGAGTTGAAATTGCACTGTTTATTGACGGAGGAACTCCTTTTGAAGGAGCCAATGGTAGCCCATCAACACTTCTCGCGATGAGTCTTCTCGCAAGGGAGAACCTTTTATGGCTTGCCTGATCATGTTCCACTCGTCGCCCGTGAGGTGGATCTGAGGGTGCTCCTCGATGCCGCCGCGATGGACGTTGTCATGGTTGGCATTGTCACGACCGACTCCATTTCCGACCCTAGCATTTCCGTGGATTCCATCGCCGCTGTTGGCATTGATGACGACGCACATGTAGTGGTTGGAGTATCCATTGCTTTCGCAACTTTCTAGACTAGATCCAACATCGTCGTTTCCTTCGAGCGGGTTGCTCAGATCGGAATCGCAACTTTTCTTGCTATCCGGGTCGTGGGCCAAAGAGGAGGCATTGAGCTCGCTGAGGATCCGAAGTGGTGGTGGGATCCACGAGGCGGGTGCAATCGATGGTGGCATCGACTGCTCGGGAACTGAACGGATCTGGTCTAGAAGGCGTAGCGTGCTGATCTTATCAAACTGGAAGTTCAAACCACCAATCAACATCCTGGCTCCATCGGCGATGGAGTTGAAGGATTGACCTAAAGCTGGGGCATGGATGGTGAAGTCAAAGGATCCGAAGCAGATCTGGCTTGCCAAGGCCGATGCATCGTAGATCACCGGAGATGGAGCCGCCAAAGTCATAACATCAGCGCGCGGGCTTCCCACAGACGACGCCAGTTGACGTGGGATGGTCACGTAAATGCCCATGGTTAATGGACTTCGGTTTCGAGGAAGAGCGACGCGTTGGAGACTTTGTCGACTAACAGACATACACACGGGGGCATGAGGTTTATCTAGGTTCAGGCCCCCGGAGGGAAAACCCTACTCCTACTTGTATGTTCTTGATTAATGAGGACCCAAAGGATTAAAGGGGTGTTGAGATGGCAATGGCACGCACTGCGCAGATGAGATCTGTCGGGTGTATGCGTGGGAGTATTAATTACCCTTCTCGTTGCTCCCTCTTGGCCCTTATACGGGGGAGCCAGGTCTCGGGACACGTCCAAGTCGGTTACAGATTTGAGGGCGGAACCCTAAGCATTCCTATCTAATCATGGCAAGGAGTCATGCCCTTAATGGGCTCGGCCTCACCCGAATCGTCCTGGGCTTCATCATCCTTGGCAGATCATCATGTGGACTTTCCGTTGGGCCAGACCAGATAGACCAATGATAGGTACCCATAGGGCATACCTATGTCAGCGAGGTGCTGGGTGACGCAGGGAAGAAAGGAGACAAGGAAGGAGGCACGATGCCAATGTATTTTGAATTTCAATCTCAGATCGATCAGGGGTACAATTGTCCTTTAGCGTTATGTTGGGGCAGTTGGAATTTTCTTTCCAGGACATGTACAATGGGTTGACGCCAACCTTCTCTTAGTGTTTCCATGTCGGAATGTTTTGTTTAGTTGGAGGAGAGAGTTAAGATAAGATTATCTTACCTTAGCCAAGAGATGATCCCTTAAAAATAAGAGAACACTAATTTCTCCACCGTGTCTTCCCTTATCAACATAATTTCTTAATTAGCCAATTCACATTAATTTTTAAAGATGGTAATAAGAGATGACCTATTATATGATTTATATTTTTTGCATTCTCTAAATTATGTGGAGGGCTAAAAAACTCGTATTCTCTACCATTGTACATGTTACAAAAGTGGATGGATAGAGTAATACATTTCTAGAGTTGCTCTTAGAAGTGTAGATTTTCTGTGGAGGCACAGTTCACGGGGCGCCCCGGCCATGTTGCCTAGTCATGCGACGCGGTACAACGCCGACACCCCATACGGGAAAAAATAGCATCCACCGGATGCCGTACGGGACCCCGGCTGGAGACACTCTTAGAGCATCACTAACAGACACCGTATATAGGGAAACTATAAAGGTAGTTTACAGGCTACGGTAAATAGATTTTATGCATGATGAATGGCAAAATGCAAGATCGATATGCAATCAACTGATGCATAGTTCATAGTTTTTACATCAAATGCAAGAATCACCGCCAGTGACCCAAAAAGTTGCCTCTTGTCACCTAGAACGCATCAAACATCGGTATTGACTCAGAGATCATTGGAGACACCCCTGTCACCACCATCTCGAGTAGTAGACGATGCATCATCGCTTTCCCCACCCCCTAGACGAGTTATCCTTCTTCTTTCCATGATCTCCAAAGTGGTCTCCTTCCACCACTCCAATTGTTGCTCATTCATGTCCTTTGTAGACATCATCATTGTAACAACCTCGAACCCTACGCTCTAAGTTCAAGCCTGGATGAACCAAAAGTGGTTAAAGTAGTACAGCAAGGGCCCAGGGGCCACCCACGTGTAGGCTCGTCGGCCACCCTAACCACTTCCAAGAACATCGGGACAAGAGCGAGCGGCATAGGCAACGGGCGAAGAGATCAAATACATACACAAGTGAGTATGTATGCAAGCTACCTTACAACAGTTCTCAGAGCCATACCATCTAAAAGAAATAGAAATATTGCAACGCCATACGGCAAGATCCAAATATCCTAGATAGTTATAATAGTGTAGGATAGCTCCTCATACATCAATCAACAGAGTATCAAGCGGAAGCAGGAAACAAGATCCGAGTACGGACAAGAAGCAAATCGGCATAAGATGCCACATAAAGAAGCACATCCCGCCCATAGATCTCACGGATCCCCATCCTCAGAATCTCTACACCTAGTGATCGTTGCCAACATCATCTGTCTCCACCACCCAGTATCCATCTTGCGAATACACATGTTCATCTGAATCAAACAATTTATCGTGTGAGACCCTAGAATTTTCGGCAAGTCTTTATGCCTCTAAAGGGGACATAACCTGGGGTGACGCAATTGCAGCAAAAGATAATAACTAACAAGTCTATAGATACTCGCTAACCTATCGCCTAACCAATGATAGACGGATGTCCGTTAATTAGGAACAACAATTATAACAGTATAAAGTAACAGATCCATCCTCCTTCTCGCTTACCAACGAGAAAGCGGGCGAACAACCCATCTATTGGCAGTTTTATTAACCATTCCATGAAGATTGCACCATTTACTAGTCAGGTCTTTAGTCAAGTTAAAGATGGTACTTTATTTATACTTGTCTATGATCTAGAAACTGTGCTCCAAGTCATCCATAACCGTGGACACGGCTTTCAGAAAGATTTACCTTGTAGGGGTGCACAAATAGCAACACACACACGATCGACCTCGGAAAAACCAAATCAAAACCCAACGAGGCTTTCACGACAAAGCAATCACAGGATTCATTAAATATTTCAGGGGGCCACCCCACTAAGCTACCCGCAACGAAGTTGGCCGGCTCCGGAACTGACCCAGGGTTTGTGACGATGGCTGTAAACGACTGGGAACCCGAAAGTGTGACTGGGCTTGTCGATAGCACGAAAACGTGGCACGATCCAAAATAATACAAGTGCTCCATGCACAATCTTAAATAAAGCGGTAAAGCATGGCATAAGTACAGGATAGTAAATAAAACCCCAAACTAGTTTGTGGCCCCAAGAAATAGAAATGAATCGAGCTCGCGCTAAGGGGATTCATGGCCCCATATGCGGACAGTGCGATAGTCAAGGAACAGGTATCAAGTACTCGGGGTCCTACGGGACACAAGTGGACATAAAAACCAAATAACAGATATTGCCCACCGGTGCCTCTTTCATTAGTTATCCCATTACTACTCAGGTTAAGTTGTTTAGGTACCTCGTTATCCATCAGACTCTCACATACCTTACACATGCTGTTCTACGACCCGCATGGCTCAAACAACTCATGTAGTAATGGCTCATGGGATGGAGGAACAAGCTCGGTGGGGTTTAAAGTAAAGGCTATGCAGTACTTGGGATTCAAATTAATGCAATCGCGACTCAATGATGCAAGAATAAGATAGAGGCAATAGGTACTATATGTATGCAAGCATGTGGTAGTGCTTGCCTGGCAGCTTAGTTGAAGCGAGAGAAGGATCTGGGTAGTACTCCTGGGATTCCTGATATTTCCCCTGCTCAGCGTCTATCCGAGAAGAACCAAACAAACAAGGCCAACATAAATAAAGTGCACAAGATACGAATAAAATGCGACAAGCAAACAATCATGCCACGCTGAATGATGCACAATTTACATGGCAATAATATAGCATGGCAAGGGTGAGGTGTGGGGACAAGAATAAATCATTTTATTAAGTTTTTGGTCATGTTTTGCTCCCATAACACTTGCTGTCCACTTAATATTTATATGATGCATGCTGCAATTCATATCATGGAATGCATAGAAAGAACGGGCTCATCGCGCTGACCGTTTTAGACATATTATTTGTCAAATTTGGAGTTGTAGAATTAAAGTTATTAATTAATTAAGAAAAGGCATTTTTATTGCAATTAAACAATTTCGAAAAATTAAATTAGTCAAACATTATTTTGGATGGCATATTTGAAATCCTCACATTTTTCTGATTCCAAAACATATATCATTTGTATTAGTTGGATTTATTAATTAAAAGTTATTAATTTCTGGATTTTAAAATTATTTAAACAAATTCTGAAAACATTTTTATTAAACAGAAACAGACAGCGACTTTTTGTACTCAGAGGGATCTAGCCCAAGTCACAGACAGGTGGGGTCGCGCTGAGCTGGCGAAACCAACGCACAGCAGAGACCTTTCATACCGCTCGTCCATCCAGCAAAAATGGCGGGTGGGGTCACGCAGCGACCACGGTGCCACTGCTGGCGCCCGTGAGCCACGTGGGGGAGCCGGGGAGCGCGGGTTGAGAACCCCGGATTTGCGGGTGCCTTTTCGTAAAAGTGCCACAACGATAGACAGGTGGGCCTGGATGGAGCGCGGGTTGAGGAAACAAAAGACGCAGGGGGTAAAGGAAAAAAGGCCACCCGAAACTCCGCTGCACTGTTGTTCTTCTCGCTGGTTGTTCTCTGACAAAACTGACGGCGCGGGGAAACAGAGTGCGGCGGGGGTCGAACTCGCGATCTGGCGCGCGCGCGGGCGGCGGCGACCACTGGGGCTAGCAGGGGTTGTTGCTGGGTAAACGCTACGCGGCAAGATGATGTATCTGGCTAGCACGACGGGTGGCAAATGCGAGCGGTGCATGAGAGTGCTTTCAGAGTCTTGTGGCGTGTCCAGGAAGCAGATCAGCAAGAGGAGTTGTCTAGGAGGGTCGGATGCTCACCGGGAGTAGTTCGGTGGTAGCGGATCAGCCTAGAGCGCAGCGGATCAGCGGCGTTGCAGGCGAACATCGGCTAGGGTTTCCTCTTCGGACATGACGGTGTGCAGTGGATCTGGCCGTCTCCTCCTCGACTCCATGTACATGGGTGGTGCAGGAGGTCTCCTCGGTCTTCCCCAACGCCCAACGCCTCGCCCGCCGCCTTGTGGTGGTGGTGGGAAGAGGGAGCAGACGGTGAGGTCGGGATGGATGAGAGAGGGATAGCAGGTAGATGGGGAAGGGCTGCGGCGGTAGGGCCCTGGGGATCTGGGCGACGCCGGGCAGAGAGGAGGGGGTAGATAAGGTCGAGGCGGAGGTAGAGCACATGGGGTGGCTCGGGTGTAAAAGGTGGTGGCAGCCACCTTTTCTTCTCCTCCTCCTCACGTGTTCAGCGGGGCTCAGGAGGGGCTGCAGCTGGGGCCAGAGGACGATGCAAGGTGGCTCGGTGGGGCTTGTTTGGCAGCGGGAGAGAAAACAGAGAGGGGAGGGACATGGCTAGGGCTAGACCGGCAGGGGTCGGCATGGTGGCTCGGGCTGGGTTGCTAGGCTAGGGAGTATTGGGGCCGAGCCAGGGTGGTGGTACAGGGAGGCTCGGTCTGGTAGTGGTGGCGGTTAGAATAGAGAGGGGAGGGTTAGGTCTTAGCCGAAGCTAGGAAGGAGAAAAGCTAGGGTTTAGGGTTTGAGTTAGGTGTAGATAGAGAGAGGAGATAGCTAGGTTTAGCTAGAAAAGAGGGAGGGGAGGAAGAGAAACGTGGCACATGTATGCACACATGCATGTGTAGATGATGGACAAGGTAGGAGGGATAGATAGAGGAGCTAGGGTTTAGAGAGAAAAATAAAACACCAAAGAAGTTTGCATTGAGAAAAAGGGAGAAACCAAAAGGACCAAAGGAGAGAGAGAGAGGTGGAAGAAAAGATAATCTTGCATGTGGCATTCTCTCATGCACATGAGAATATTTGGTGAAAACAAAATATGTATCCCATGTATGCTTGACAAAGAGAAAACCACTCAAAGAGTTGCAAGGTGGAGGATGTAACACCCTCAAATCGGCCCTATGCAAGTTTTATCCCTTTCCGCTAAACCCGCATAGAAACGATTCAAGGACGCCCACCAGGCACTTTCGTGCGGGTGGAAACAAAGTAATACCATTACACAACAGTCCTCGATGGGACCCACAGAACAGATATATATACAACAGCGACTCAACGAGTCAAGAATACAGATATACAATAGAAAGATCCAAATCACCTTGAAAGCGTTCTGACGTCCAGAAATGCGGACAAGATGCAAATGGGGCTAAAATGTCAACACCGGATTTTTAATCCCGGATGCCCGTTATGCCATACCTGCAATCCCGGGACTACCATTTTGCGAGACATAACAGATTGGATATCACAGTACATCATCCATTACAAACCATACATAAGGTTTTTACACAAATACGGATCTCATGATCCGGTCTTTAATACAACAAGCGTGGAAATAAGCGATAGCGTGGCGGTGGGGTCCATCTTGAGGGCACATAATGCGTGACGAAGGCAGATAGTCCTAGTTATCATAGCCGTCCTGCTGACCATCATCTTGATAATCTCCTTCATAGTCTGGCCATGATAATAGCCAGGGCCAAAAGCCATGAGTACTCTTTAAGTACTCGCAAACTACTACTAACAAGGATTGTAATTCTAAGTTAAAGTGCTGAATTTAAAGAATAACTATCAAGTTAAGTTTGAAACCTAAGCTGAGTTCTAAAGCAAGAAAAGATAAAGTAAAGTTCTAGAATCACTTAAGTTGGGAAGCTATTATCATCTACATAACCCTGTTGTGGTCAAGTCAAAGTTCATCATTCTTTTCAAGTTATTTAGGAAACACCTGACAACGAAACAGTATGGCCATTCGAACTGTCCATAACCGCGGACGCGACTATTCGAATAGTTTGACACTCTGCAGAGGTGGTACACTTTCACCACAAGATTCGATACATCTGTCAGGGATAACCCCGAATCATCATACTTAGTATGCAGATAATCAAACATAACCTTCCCTTTACACACCCTAGTACAAGCACCTCTCCTATGAGCATGGCCTCCCAACCATGACCATCAGTCATCTTGGGCACTGCATAGGTGGACATCATTGAGAGGTAGCCTCAGCTCAAACCTCTCCCGTGAGGGAACTAATACTAATGCATATAAATTTCCAGCTAAGCCTTACCCAATTCAGGTAATGTGGTTGTACGGTAAATTTGGAATGGTATCGCATCCGAATCCAACCATCAGTTTTATAAAAGGGTTAAGGCTCATGCCTCATCATTTTCATCATCATAAATCAATTGTGTTTCTCAACACATGTCAAAATATCTCAATAGAATGACTCATCATTCCAAGGTTTTCACAACTCATTTTCACCAAGTGTTCCCATCTAAAGTGACTCAAGTTTTGATCTATTCTAAAACACTAGGTTAAGAGTGTTCACTAAGGTGGAAAGGTGGGATCAATCTCATGCCATAGAATGACATCTAAAGGTTTCTAAGTAGGTCAAGTTTTATACTCTTTATGCTACCTTCAAAATTAATTAAAGAACTTTGTGGAAACTAAGGGAGGTAAAACTTGTCAATAAGACTTGGGGTACTAATAATTAAAGGGGGTGTGATCAAAGTATGCTTAAGGCATCTTTACTAACCCATCTAGTTTTATTCTAGCTTGCTAACAATAGCTTACTAAAGCATGTTTGCAAGGGTTAGCTTGCCACTAATAGCTTGCCTTGGTTGGTGCAGTGGTTGAAGTTTTCTTCTTCTTCTTCTTGGTAGAACTCCTCCTCCTCGAAGGCTTGGTCGGTACTATCGTCTAGAAATACATAGGGAGTGCACAATCACCAAACAATCCTTAACTAGGCTAAGTATTATTCTAAACCACACAATTGATGATCTATTATCATCACAAGCATCACAAGTTTAATTCAATAGTTTCAACCTTTTTATTTTGGAAAAGTAATTTCTACTCATTGAAATATCAACTAAAATTTAATATTCACCACCAAAATATGGGATCATGTGGACACATGTCTTCACCACATATTCTAACATGTGGGAATGAGATTTAAAGGTTGGATCAATATTACTTTGGTTTAAGTTCATTATTTAATGATTTAAAGTGACTAGAAATGCCTATATAGCATTACTTTGGTACTAGTCCAAAGTTACTGCCTATAAACCTTAATATTATTACATATTTGGATAGATATGATGAAATGTGATTTTCGAGAGTTGGAATCAACTCAAAAGCTAACTTGGTTGATTTTATAAAAATGTTTCAAGTTGCAAAAGCTTCTGTCTTCTTATTTTTATTAGGAGAAATCTATAACTCTAAATGCATTAAATTCAACGGTCTTGGATAGAGCATTTCAATACCTTTCAAACAAAATTAGTTTCATGTAATTTGGATTTGTCAAACTCACAGAATTGAATTTTGAAACACTGGACAGAAACTATATTCTAACTAAAAAGAAAAACCTAGATTTGAATCTACGGGCTTGCGCGGAAAGGAAATGGGCCGGCCCAGTGGCGCTACGTGGCATGGGGCTCAGCTGACAGGGGGTCCCACTTGTCAGTGGCACTTAAAACACGAAACGGTACGCGCGCTGTGGGCCGTGGGATTAGAGGCTAGATCTACGGCTGAGGGTCGTCGTCGACGACGGACGGGTCGCCGGCGAGCTCGAACCCTAGTGGCTCGGTAGGGGTCTACTGGGGGCGTACCAGGGCTCCAGCAGGGTAGGCAATGCGGGCGAACAAAGTGGAAGACGACGGCGAGGCGAGGCGTGGTCGCGGCGAAGCTTGGGGTGGCCGGAATCAACGACACCCTTCTTCTCCAGAGGCGGCGGCTCCAATTCCTGAGCTCTTGCTCCACTTGCTCCGGCGAGAGGTGGGTGAGGTTCAGAGAGGTGAGGGGAGTGGAATGGTGTGAGTCTTTGGTGCTGGGGAGGGCTCCTTTTATAGGCTCGACGTTGAGACCGAGCGGGATGGGCGGTCGACGGTGGCGACATGGCTACGGCGAGCTAGCAGCATGGCTGGGGATGGCGATCGATGGGCGGTCCCCTGGCGGTGCTCTAGTGCTTCAATGTGGCCGTAGGGGCGGTGGCATGCGGTCGGGGTGAGGTGGCGATCTGCACGGCCAAAGCGGCTGTGTCCACGGCGAGCGGTGGCTGTGGGGCTTTGGGCGGCGAACGGAGGTGTCTAGGGTGTTCTCCAGGTCGAGACGGAGTGGTGGGCGCGGGCTGGTGTCGAGCGGCGGCTTGTGCATGCGGGGACAGTGCGCGCTCTGCGGGCGGCATCGGCATGGTCGACAAGCTCCGGGCACGGCGGTTCCTGGCCGCTCTGCCCTCTGTCTCTGGCCTGGGGCTGGTTGGATGGTGGAGGTGGACCACTGGCTATCTCCAGGACACGGTGGATGGCGCTGGCGGCGGCTGTGGCTTGCTGTCGCCGGTGGGGTGCCCAAGTGGGGGTTCGGCCTTAATGGCCATGACCATTTGGTCATGGCACAGTGTGGGGCTGGGCTAGAGAGGGTTAGGGGGAGTAGTGGAGAGGTTTTTGGTGGCAATTTGGGGAACAAGTTTGGCCAGAACACTATTTAAAATAGTGAAATTTGTTTAGTTTGTAATCTGTCTGCCAAGTGTTTGATGAAATGGCCGCAAGAGAAAAAGTTTTGAATTTTGAGTTCAAAATTTTTGGGTGATCTCCACTAGTGCTAGGTAGTCTCTGGTTGCAAGGGTTTTGAAAATGGAGCTCAAATACATGGTTTTTAAAATAGGGGTGATCTATGCATATGCATTAGATTCAATTTTAAACTGTCATTTAAAATAGTTAACAGAAGGTTTTTAGTAGATCAAAAGGTGGGCCTTGGTACCTCATTATGTGTACTAGCAAGGGGTGCAAAGATCAAGAATTGTTTCTGTTAAGAATTGAGTACTAGGAATAGCCAAAGTAGGCATGAGAGTTAAATTTGTCCAAATGACCATTCTTTCATTTTAATTCTTTTTTATTTGATTTTCTTTAGGAAAAGTTTGGGAATGATGTAGATGATGTTTAAATCACCTAAGAAACATTTTACAAGCAAAGGGTCAATCAATCATGGCAATTCAAACAACTCCTATTTTAAATGCACACATATATGAATGCTTTCATTTTAAATTTGGAAAAGTTTTTGTTAACCCCAAATTTGGATGATTTGATCTTTGATAAACTTGGATTGAAGTTTTGAGATGTTACAAAGAGCCCTGAAGAATAACCAATGGCATCCATAACCCTGCCCAGACCAAGCCGGAAGGGTAACCCTACTAACCACGTCGATCTCAAACCTGCTAAAACAAAAGGGGTGCCGACAAAGGGCAAAGGAAAAAGAGGCGTCGATCGAGGCCAAGATCTGCGAG
This sequence comes from Avena insularis, assembly GCA_023614405.1. NCBI lineage: Eukaryota > Viridiplantae > Streptophyta > Magnoliopsida > Poales > Poaceae > Avena > Avena insularis. Next base: position 253,049,023 of record CM042690.1, on the reverse strand, counting down.
GCTAGAATTCGGCGGCTCTCGCCTACATAGGTATGGTGGGATGAAGCGGCAGCGCAGCGACACTAAACAACCTATAGAGACTCGGTATCACTGGCGGCTATTAGAGAGGGGTAAGAAAGACCTATTCGGATCCTACCTGAAGCTAACACCAAACAAACCCATCCTGGTATTTCCCCCGCGAGACCAAACGAGGAAGTCAGACCAAGGAACTCACACAGTTGGCAATTTTACTCATTCTGTTATAGTTGCAGCAATTACTAATCAGATATAGATAGCATGAGTCCTCCTGATAGCATAAGTAGTGGGCAGTTTTAGTTAACATTCCGTTGTAGTTGGAACATTTACTAGTCAGATATAATTGTCCCGAGGAAACCCAAAACCCAGCAGTTGTTGGCACTTTTATCACATTCCATTGGAGTTGCAATACTTACTAGGCAGATATAACAAACATCCTAGATCCAGCAGTGGTTGGAATTTTTAATATCCATTCTATTATAGTGAAGCTGATTACTAGTCATATATATTAAGTCAAATTTATAGCACTACTTTAGTTATGCTTGTCTATGATCGAGATGCTGTGCTCCAAGTCGTCCATAACCGCGGACACGGCTTTCAGAAAGTTTTAACCTGCAGGGGTGCACAAATAGCAACACACACTCAATCAACCTCGGAAAAACCAACTCAAAACCCAACGAGGCATTCACGATAAAGCGATCACAGGATTCAGAAATATTTCAGGGGGCCACCCCACTAAGCTACCCGCAACAAAGTTGGTCGGCTCTGGAATGGACCCAGGGTTTGTGTCAATGGCTGTAAACGACTGGGAACCCGAAAGTGTGACTGGGCTTGTCGATACCGCGAAAACATTCCACGTTCCAAAACAGTACAGGTGCTCCACGCACAATCTTAAATAAAGCATTAAAACATGGCATAGGTATAGGATAGTAATAAAGCCCCAAACTACTTTGTGGCCCCAAGAAATAGAAATGAATCAAGCTCTGGCTCAGGGGGGTCCATAAGGCCTCCCGGATGTGGATAGTGCGAATAATCAAGGAACAGGTATCAAGTACTCGGGGTCCTACGAGACACAAGTGAGCGTGGAAGAACCAAATAACATCTATTGCCCAACGATGCCTCTGCATTAGTTATATCTAGCAATTTAATAGTTGTATTTAAAGTCATGATCATCTCCACCATAAACATCTGCCAGCATTCCAACAACTGTGGTACTTGACAACACGAGATCGCACCTGAGCAAGCAACTACGACTCGCAAGGCCAGCTATCTACCAAGCACAGGTAATAGGAGGTGTCCAAGGCAATATAGAGGCTGCACGGGATATAACTGGTGTACGGAAACTAAAGCATCACGACACGGATAGCAATAGATCAACAGGAGGAAATAAAGACTATAAATGAAAAATAGGTAGAAGGGGAAGAGATGCTCGCCTGGGAAACACTACCAAAGGTTCATATCCGAAGAACTTGTCGGTACTAGCATCCACTCATCGGCCTAATCCGCGAAGAAGCAAACACTAAAAGAAACACCGGATGCAATATTTAATGCTACGGCAGAAGATCCGGCATGCTTATGATATGATGCATGGCATGGCACAGATGCAGTGCAATTAGTCAATATTAAGCGAAACCGAGGTCCCGACAATTAATTACACGGTTCAAGTTATTTAGAAACCCCGCAATTAAATGTTGTGTTAACAAGACAAAACATGGGATCGGTTTGCTACAATAATTTAAATGGAGCCAATATGAGACTAGAAAAGCCTGCATATAGTCTCCATATTTAATTAAGGTGAATCGACTATTTAATCCAACCCACCAGATGACATGTATGCAAGCATGATGATTTAATGATGCGACAGGTATATGTCATATTATAAAAATAGAGGATTAGGGTCACACATCTGGGTCCGGAAGATCTTGGGTTCCGGGGGTTCGGGGTTCGACAGGGTTCGACGAGATCGGGGGTTCGGTTCGACGGGATCGGTCTCGGACACGGGAGGTAGATCTTGTCGCATCTGGGGAGATCTTGGTTCGACCTCGGTCAAAGCGTTCGGAAGCAGATCTTGGTGTTCAGGGCATCTTCCGGTCGGGGTCTCGGCGTCCATGAAGAAGATCATGTCGATCCACGGGGTTCGTTCTTCGGGGTCGGGGCTTCGAAGCCAGGAAGGAGAACTTGGTGTCCATGATGAAGATCTTGGAATGCGTCGCCATCACATTCGGGTTTTGGCGTAGAGGTCGATGTTGACGATGCTTCGGTACCGACTTCATTGCCGATGGCGAACTTGAATAGACGACACCGGGTACAAGATGGCCCCTCGGGTTTTGGCTTCGCACGATGGCGTCGAAGATCTTGCTTTCGACAGATCTTGGAAGCGACACTCTGCCATCGTATCCGTGACGGAGAACTCGGTGTATCTCGTGGACAAGAATCTATGGCCGCACGTGGCAGATCATGGGCCTCACAAAACGGCAACACAAAACAAAACATCCACTGTGCTACTATGCACACAAGGGAACAGGCAGCAGAGGCAAGGAGGAGTCATGGACGGCGGCACCACATTTGTCTTTGCCGCAAGACGGCGGTCGACGGCGGCATCGGCGCAAGAGCGGAGACGGACGGAGCGGCCGGAAGGGAGAGAAGCGGCTGGCGGGCCAGCCGACACCGGCCAGCTGGTCGGCAACGCCAACGGCTGGCTCGTGAGGAGGCGCTGCGCAGGGGGAAGGGAACAAGCGCCGGCGGGTTGAAGGCGGGTCCACGTGTTGGTCGAGGGAGGCGGTCGTGGCAGCCAACAGAGGGAGCCCGCGGTGGTGGAGCTGTAGAGGAAGGCGCCAGGCGAGGGATGCCGGACGATGGCGAAAGCAGCAGCGGGCGGGTGGCTTGTGCCAGAGGAGAGAGCGAGGTGAGGAGCTCGGCTGTGGCAGGGAACTGAGGCCAGGCGGCAGTGTCGTGATGGCAGGCGGCACGGCCAGAGGAGGCGAGGTGAGGGCGCAACCGGAGATGAGGGCGGAGACAGGGTCAGGCGGCCGCGCAGCTGGTGGGGGAAACAGGGTCGGGCCGCGCGGTTAAGGGTGAGGAGGCGAGGGAGGTGGCCGGCGACGGGGTTGTGGCCGGAGCCGGGAGGAGGGTGAGCCGTCGGGTTTTGGTGGGGAGAGGAAGGAGGGAGAGAGAGGCAGACGCGGCCTGGGGGACGGGGGAATCCCGAGGCGCCTGGTCGGGGACGGGTCTCTCCTGTGGGTGGGGCCCGGTGGCAGGTGGCAGGGCAGGTGGAGCGGGATGGGGCCTAGGCGGGAAGCGTGTCCAGGGGCGGGGTGGGAAGCGTGCGTGGCGTGGGTGTGCGTGGGTGCCTGCGGGGTAGGCTAGGCGCAGGCAGGTGGGAGATGAGGTGGCGGCTGGTGGTTGGCTGGAGTGAAGTGGAGGTGTGAGGTGGAGGGAGGGGATTGGTGAGGGTGAGGTGGAGGGAGGCTGGGTAGGATAGGATTGGGTAGAATTAGGATTAGAACTAGATATTTTTTTAGACTAGGGTTTCGAGGTGGCCGACCTGGCTTTCGGGTCTGGCTGGCTGCCTCCCAAAAATAATATAAACTTTTATTTTAATTTAAAATAGACTTTTGTAAATAGTTTTTAGACAAATAAAAGACCTGGAAAAGACCGGAGTTTTGATTTGAAATTAAGACGGGGAATATTTAAAAAACAAAACTAGGCTTTTAGAAATTAGTTTTAGACAAACAAATGCATGATGACATGACGATGCTCAAATGCAATGTGGCATGATGACATGATCATGCGGTCATGAAGATGCAATACACAACAACAACGCGATTTTCTAGTAGTGGTTTTCGCGGGGCGCCACAGAGGACAAGAGAAAGAATAAGCATTTATTTGGTTTATTTGTTTCAATTTGGTTTCAAACAAACTCCACCCAAATATTCCCAAAGAAACCAAAATAGAAGAACAAGAGAGGGGCCTTGCATGGGCCATGCATGAAAAATAATTGCCACATTCATTAGTTGTGAAAACAACTACATATATATATATGGGCGTCTATTACCCCCATGCACATCCATACTTGAATAAAGACCACCACATAAGCTACAAGCTTGACAAAATATGGTAAGGTTGGATTTAAGCATAATTGAATATAATAGGCCATGCTAGTGTGTATGTCCCACTAGAAGTTTATTTGGCCACAATTATATTTAAACAATGCTCAATTATTCCCAAAACAAACCATATGGAAGATAGAGCAAGTGAGACTAACCACATGCATGCAAAGGTGGCCATGTGGCTCTTCACATATCAACAATGTGAAAACAACATGAGGCATATATGAGAGCATGTGTAAATAGAAGTGGATCCATCCCAAACCACATGAGCTAGAGGTAAACCCAAATAGAATGCAAATATCACATATAGTTGGATAGTGGAATTATGGGGTGGTGACAAGACAAGGTGGTGGAGTTAAATAAAAAATATACCCCCAACTCAACTTGGGCACCAAGCATTTATCAAGAACCAAATACAATTTATTAAGAACCAAATACAATTGATAAATGCATATGAGACAAGATCCAAAAGGAAAAGGGTTTTATATGATGCTCAAATGCAAGGTGGCATGATGACATGAGCATGATATAATTATGATGCAACAATTATATGTAGGAAGTAGCATTTTATTATTAGACCATGTAGCATTACAGATGTTAGACAGATGGGATGCTACAATCATGACCTCCTTCTCTTCGACCAAGATCTCCTCCATTGCCTTGGTTTCCTTTAGTCTGATCGCCCTCTCCTCCAACTCGTCCTTGCACCTTGTTTCTTCTCGTGAGGATTCCAACTTTCCAAGCTTCACCTCTTTCTTCTTCTTGGTCATTACAAGGTTTGCCTCCAATGCCTTCAATGTCATTGCCTCCTTCGACTTCATCATTTGATCAAACCTGTCCCTCAACATTGATGCCCCGGCTTCAATCTTGAGCCTCTCTTTGGCCTTCTTGTTTCCCTCCGTCTTGTCATTGTTCCTTCCTTCTTTGTCATCCGCACTCTCATCATCCATTTTAAGCATTGACCCTCTCTTCGTGGTGCTTCTTGGTCCCTCAGTTTCCATTTGGGAAGATGTTGGAGCACATCAAAGCAATGTTTTAATTGAAAGCCTTTGTCCTTGGATCCGACCATGTCTTTGTACCTTCCCACCGCAATGCTTTCCTACAATCACAAAACAAGGATGAATTCACAAGATAGGATCACAAAACAAGAATTGACATACATAAGATGGACAATAAACTCACATATTGGTCGATAGTTGTGCCACTAGGAGGATTGATCCTCACTTGGTCCATAGATGCACTCCAACGGCTACATGCCGGTTTGATCACGTCCCACCGACCTTGTAGGGATCAGTACAAGCGATACACCTGTTGGCAAACCCGAGGTATGAGCTTAAAAAACTTATCTTCATTGTGTTTCCAATAGCGCTTCCCGATTTGATTTGTGTCGGACACCACATCAATCCCCACTTGCTCCCAAGCATGACACAATGTCGCATCTTCTATCTTAGTGTAGTTGACAACTCTTCTTCTTCCCTTCCACTTGACTTGCTTCATACATTACCTCCTCGATCTCAGTCACCTCATCGTCAACCCTGGCATCCTCATCATCGACCTTATCATCCATGCCGAATGGATCGAGTTGTGGATCGGAAATGTTAACTCCCTATTCGTTTAGGAGTTCCAAGAACGAACCATGGGCATTGTTGCTATATCGGAGATAAAGGCCACCGTATGCTAACTAATCCTCGCCAATCGGACTCAAAGATAGAATTTTCTTTACCTAGTAGACCCATCGTCGAACACTTGGGGGGCATCATTGGCGTCGTGGACATTCGAAGATGGAGACGTGGGAGGCACCATGACCGGAGGCGACAGGGCACTTCAGTGGACCAACTTCTTCGTGTAGGCCCCTTCGGGCCTTCGACTTTTGCGTCGAGGCAGGGGTGGGGACCGCGATGGGGTTTGTCGAGCAGCACCGGTGCCCCGCCATGGCTTGCGGGACCAAGTGTGAATCGCATGCTTCCACTTGTTGATGCTGGTGGCGGCAACCATGTTGGCAACATTGCCGGAGGTCGGCATGCCACGACCCGCCGCGAGAGCCACGGTGAGCACGCCAGACGGTGGTTGAGGCTGTGTGATGCCTCCGGCTACCGACGGGGACGAGTTGAGATTCATGGCGCCGAGATCCGACCACGGTGTTGCAGGAGAGGGTGCGGGCGTGTAGCTCGGCGGCGACATGTGGGCGGGAATGGGGAAGGGGGAAAAGCTCCCTCGGGCCCAACGGCTGGACAAGTGCGGGTTGCCCACAATTTCCCCTCCCAACCCGCGAACTTAGAGGTCGACGAGGGAATTCGATTCCAGCCCTTAAATATTTTTTACTGATCGGCTTGTTTACGGTGTCTGATCGGCCGATTTTCCGGTCGAAACTGTAAAACGAGAGTTAATTTGTGGGTTTGAGGTGTTTAGGGTGTCTGTTAGCGATGCTCTTACGACTTACGGTCGGTAGGCGGGAGGCGGGACGAGCAGGCAACAATGGCAGGAGCGGATGCCCACGGAGGAGGGGAGGCCGACGTCGTGTGGCTGCAGCGGGGCTGGAACCCCAGCCCCCGAGCGCCCCCAGTTTACGCGATCTGTTGCGTTGACCTAGAGCCCAGATTCGGTACGACAGCTTTCCCCCTTCGTGCTTCCCTCCTCCCATCCCAATTGCTTCACAAAACTTCTCTAAATCCGTTTCGTCGTTCCTAGTTTCCTACCCAGTGAAGAACAAGGCGACGAATTCGGTTGGAGCTAGGGTGAGGCCACACAGCCGATTGGTAGCTCACTGGTCCTGGTCCCCTGGGCTGGTTCAGAGGTCGCAGTAGCTAGCGCGAGAACGCAGCTGAAGGAAAAAAAAAAACAAGGTGTGCCATGCAACTTCGTTTTCTTTTGTTGATTTCTCATGGACATAGTTTGATTTTGTGTACCTGGATGTTTGAAATGTTTGCAGATCTGAAAAAATGCTCCTCTCCATGGCAGCACTAAGCATGTGACGCTGAACAGCTGCTTTCCATTTCACTGACTCTGCACAAGATGGAAGGGATCATGGTGAGCGCAGCCACGGGGGTGATGAAATCCCTCCTCTGCAAGCTCACCACGCTGTTGCAAGAGGAGTACAAGCTGCAGAATAGCCTGAGGCGCGACATCGTGTTCCTGAAAGACGAGCTGAGCAGCATGAATGCTCTACTTGAGAAGCTGGCCGAGGCTGAGACGGTTGACCAGCAGATGAAGGAGTGGAGGGACCAGGTGAGGGAGATGGCATATGAAATCGAGGATTACATCGATAAGTACATGACTCGCCTCCACCATGAACCAAACAAGCCTAACGGCGCCCTGGAATTTTTTAGCAAGAGCGTCCGGAAGGTGAAAAACTTTGCAGCTAGCCGCGGGATTGCACTGCAAATCAAAGAACTCAAGTCCCGCATCATAGAGGCAAGTCAGCGTCATGACAGATACAAGCTTGATGCTATGGTCTCTTCTGCTAGCACCAATGTTGTTCCCATAGATCCTCGATTGCCTGTCCTCTATGTGGAGGCAGCCAGCCTCGTTGGCATTGACGGTCCAAGGGATGACCTAATTAAGTTGATCGTGGATGACGAACTCTCACTGAAGGTGGTTTCTGTCGTAGGTTTTGGAGGACTGGGGAAGACAACTCTTGCTAATCAAGTATACCAAAAAATTGGTAGACTGTTCAACTGCAAAGCTTTTGTGTCGGTGTCACAGAATCCTGATATAAGAAAGATTTTGTGGTCCATACTTTCTCAAATAAAAGAGGGGGTATCTGCCATTGATCAATCAAGTGATGAGGCGTGCCTCATCAATTCACTAAGGGATTTCTTGAAGGACAAGAGGTACACTATCTAAATGACATCTTTTTTTTAGACTACCACAAAGGTGCCCCAAAATGCTCTTCACTTTTTTACCATCAACATTTATATTTGGGCAGTTCATGTGCTTCAAGGTCCAATCTACTTACTAGATATGTGAAATACTCCTTATACCATGTCTTGGATGTATTCGTTGAAATTCTCGAACTTTGTTCCCATCGACATTATATATATATATATATATATATATATATATATATATATATATATATATATATATATATATTATCAGTTTCAGCTTCAAGGTTCTATCTACTCCCTCCGTTTCAAAATATAAGATGGTTTAGCTTTGTGAAAGGAGTGTACCTAGACCACTTTTAGTGTGTAGGTTCATCTAGATTTGAAGTGAACCTACAAATTAAAAGGGTCTAGATATACTCATTTCATAAAGCTAAAACATCTTATATTTTGAAATGGAGGGAGTACTTACTAATGTGCAAAATACTTGTCAGTATTACATCTTTGATGTATTTAATGAATGTTATCTTATTGGATCACAATTCCTTATGTGACAGGTGTATTATAGTAATTGATGATATATGGAGTATCGAAGCATGGAGGACTATCAAGTGTGCCTTGCTTGCTAATACTTGTGGTAGTAGAATAATAGTGACAACACGAAATGTCAGTATTGCTAAGTCGTGTTGCTTCCCTCGCCTTGACCTAGCATACGAACTAAGGACTCTGAGCGAAGCAGATTCTAAAACCTTATTCCTTAGGAGAGTTTTTGGCTCCGTCGAAAAATGTCCACTTCACCTGAATGGAATTTCAACTGAGATCATAAAAAAGTGTGGTGGTTTACCATTAGCAATCATTACAATTGATAGTTTACTGACCACAAAATCGGATAGAAGAGAAGAGTGGATAAAGGTCCGAAATTCGATTGGTTTAGGTCTTGAGAAAAATCCTGATGTAGAGGAAATGAAAAAGATTTTATCCCTCAGCTATAATGATCTTACTATCCAACTGAAGACCTGCTTACTGTATTTAAGCATGTATCCTGAAGATTATGAGATTCAAATGGAAGATTTGGTGAGGAGATGGATAGCAGAAAGATTTGTTAAGGTTGATTGTTGGGAAAACTTATTTGACACAGGAAAACAGTATTTCAATGAACTTGTAAACAGAAGCTTGATCCAACCAACAGATATCAACTATAATGGTCAAGCAATGGCATGTCGTGTGCATGACATGATCCGTGATCTCATTATATCCAAGGCAGATGAAGTAAATTTTATCACTCACAGCGGTCAAGAAACACTTACCTCGGTCTCGCAGAATAAAGTTCGCCGGCTTTCGATTGACTATCGTGGCCAAGAAAATGTAAAGACAGTGTCATCCATGGTTACTGCTCATGTTCGATCCCTTAGCGTGTTTGGATATACTGATCAAGTGCCTCCTCTTTTGGAATTTCCAGCCCTGAGAATGCTTGCTCTAGACAGGAGTGAGAGGCTGGAAATTAGTTATCTTCACAATATAGGGAAGCTATTTCTATTGAGGTACCTTCGGATTGAAGGAAGCTACATTACAGAACTCCCCGAACAGATAGGAGATCTACACTGTTTGGAGATGTTGGATTTATATGGTACCAATATAAGGGAACTGCCAAAAAGTATTGTTAAGCTGGGGCAATTGAAAATGCTACTTGTGGATGGAGTAAAATTACCACATAGTGTTGGCAACATGCAAGGTCTGGAGGAACTGTCATGTGTAACTGTGGATGATAGTACCTCAATTAACCTCTTGCAGGAGTTGGGAAGTTTGACTAGACTGAGAACTCTTGGACTGAAGTTGTGCATTAGCAACTCACCCGGTTATAAGACAATAACAACATATGTGCATGAGTTGGTTTCATCTCTTGGCAAACTCGGTAGCACTCGCCTTCAGCGTTTGTTCGTCAAAACGGGTGGTCGTTTGGTTGACATGCCATTGGATTCTTGGCACCCACCTCCTCATCTCCTGCAGGAATTAAGCACCTCTGATTTGTGCCTCTGTCAGATTCCGGAGTGGATGGCATCAATGGCTAACCTCACCTGCCTGCAAATCAGTGTTAATCAAGTGAGACAGGAGACCCTTGTCATCCTTGGGGGTTTGCCCGCCTTGTTATCTCTAACACTGAACTCCCCACAGAATGCAGAACCGAAGCAAAGGCTCACCGTCTGGAGTAACACGTTCCGATGTCTGAAGCGGTTCCTCTTATATTGTGAAGTGGGTCTTCTGATATTTGAAGCAGGAGCCATGCCAAAGCTCAAAGCCCTCGAGTTTCAAGTCGTGGCATGCGAAGCACGATCTGCAAGAAGAACCCCAGATCTTGGCATTTGCCACCTATCTGCGCTCAGTGATCTCTGCATCTGGATGGACTGCATGGGTGCAAACGCTGATGAGGGGGTTCACGAGTTGCAGGATGCCATCAGGAATGCAGCAAGGCTACTTCCCAATCGTCCTACGCCGTATTTCCATAGATTGTATTGAAGTGAAGATGAGAACGAATAAAGGAAGCAGAGAGGGAGAGGTTCACAAGCAGTGTAAGCCCAACCCAACTTAATCTACATCTACGAATAATGGAAGCAGAGAGGGAGAGGATCAAAAGCAGCTCAGTTCAATATTGCTAGCAGTACCTCCAGAGAAGGATTTTTTGTTGACAGCCACAACTTGTTCAGTGTCTACCTTTTTTGGGGTAAAAACTCTGTGTCTAAGTCCTCTGAATAATTTAAATGATATTCTTGATCCAACTTCAGGTTATAGCAACACAATATGTTATGTTGTCCTTCATCAGGAAGAGACATCTCGTTGAGTTTCCTACAATATTTTTGTCTGTCATCCGCAAAACAGTTGAATGAAAGTCCAGTAGTCCTTCAAATTTATTCATTTTATCTGCGCACATTCACTAATTAATGTTTGTTCTCATTATTACCATCTCTTGCATAATAAAAAACAGTCTTAGGAAAAGCTGAGCTGACCTGAATTTTTTCCCTTGTTTTAACCATTCTAGATTGCAGTTTGAAGCGAATTAAGTTCAGATGACCGCGCCAAACTGAAGGGACAAGACAGCAAAGAAGAGGAAAAGGAAAACAAGTCTGTCCTTTCGTGTGGTTAAAAGTTACTGTACAAGAATAGATCTGATTAAACGTTTCTTCAAGTTGAGCTGCTGTTTTAGATGGCTTGGGCGGAAATACGTGGTGGAACCTGGGCACTCCTGAACCCGGTTCCCCCCACTGGTCCATCGTATTTGGAAGTTTCAAAAAGAATTATACATAAATCATGCGTGTGAATACAACGTTGATACTTATACGTACCAAGTTTCGGTGAAAAATATGTGTCATATGTAGCCTACACAAAAATGATAAATCTGAAACTTGCATAGTGAAATGTTGTAACTTGTACCGTTCATCCAGAACTTTGTCTTTTTTTCCTAATTTACATAATTTTTAATTTGAGTTTGAAACTTGGTACGCACATACCTGCATACATCTTCTACATGCAAAAATTTATTTCATATTTTTCTGATATATTTTTACTATTCATCTGAGATCCGGAGAACCCGACGAACATTTAACTAGATGTAACTATTGATGACATATTAGAGTGGTCATATACTGTCATGTGACGCTCGCTATGTGACCTAGTGCTTTTGGTCATAGAAATGTCATAAATAGATTATTATAACCTTTTAGTGACCATATTTGAGGTCTCAAGTTAGCATATTTCTTGTAGTGTTTATAAGTACAATTGTGTGACCATTTGGAACATATTACAAAGGTTTTGTAAGCATTGTATGGAGTCTGAAGTTTTTCTAGATCTGATTCGAAAGAAAAAAGTTTTTCTAGATCTAATTCTGAAATCACTATACATGTCGGTCAAATTCATTTTACGTTTGCAGAAAAAAGGTCAACTTTTTCACAATTGACAAAATAAAATAAAGAATTCACATTTATCTTCTAACCATATACGGAGTACATCTTCTATGCTATATTTTTTTTAAATAATACAATTTTTTTATGCAATTTCATAAATAATACCTAAACTTCAGGATTTGCAATAGTAGCACGGCCTTGGCACTTAAAACACCGACCACTACCGACCAGCCCTAGAGTTGAACCGCCGATAGGATGCCGAAAGCAAGCCGCGCCGGTCCTGCCTGCTGGTCTGTCTCCTGTAACTACCTCGGTGAATTACGCTCTAAGATGCATGCCTGGATGAGCGAAAGTGGTTAAAATAGTACGGTGGGGCTAGGGGCCACTCACAGGTAGACCTTTCGGCCGTCCTAACCACTTTTAGAACATCGGGACAAGAACGAGCGGCGTAATCTGCAGGCGAAGGGATCAACTACATAAACAAGTGGGTATGTATGCAAGCCACCATACAACAGTTTTCAGAGCCATTCCATCTAAAAGAAATAGAAATATTGCAACGCCATACGGCAAGATCCAAATATCCTAGATAGAGATAATAGTTTAGGATAGCTCCTCATACATCAAATATCAGAGTATTAGGCGGAAGCGGAAAACAAGATCTGAGTACGGATAAGAAGCAAATCGGTATAAGATGCCACATAAATAAACACATCCCGCCCACAGATCTCACGGATCCCCATCCCCGAAATCTCTACACCGCGTGATCGTTGCCAACATCATCCGTCTCCTCCACCCAGTATCCATCTTGCGAATACACTTGTTCATCTGAATCAAACAATTTATCGTGTGAGACCCTAGGGGTACTCAGCAAGACTTTACGCCTCTAAAGGGGACATATACCTGGGGTGACGCAATTGCAGCAAAAGATAATAACTAATAAGTCTATAGATACTCGCTAACCATCCGCCTAACTTATGATAGACGGATGTCCGTTAATTACTAACAACAGTTATAACAGTATAATTAACAGATCCATCCTCCTTCTCGCTTACCAACGAGAAAGCGGACGAACAACCCATCCATTGGCAGTTTTATTAACCATTCCATGAGTATTGCACTATTTACTAGTCAAGTACTTAGTCATATTAAAAGCGGTGCTTTAGTTATACTTGTCTATGATCGAGAAACTGTGCTCCAAGTCGTCCATAACCGTGGACACGGCTTTCAGAAAGATTTGCCCTGCAGGGGTGCACAAATAGCAACACACACTCGATCAACCTCGGAAAAACCAACTCAAAACCCAACGAGGCATTCACGACAAAGCAATCACAGATTGAAATATTTGGGGCCACCCATTAAGCTACCATAGCAAGTTGGCCGGCTCTGAGACGGACCCAAGGTTTGCGCCAATGGCTGTAAACGACTGGGAACCCGAAAGTGTGACTGGGCTTGTCAATACCGCGAAAACACTCCGCAATCCTAAACAGTACAGGTGCTCCTCGCACAATCTTAAATAAAACAGTAAAACATGGCATAAGTACCAGATAGTAACAAAGCCCCCAAACTACTTTGTGGCCCCATGAAATAGAAATGAATCAAGCTCTGGCTCAGGGGGGTCCATAAGGCCTCCCGGGTGTGGATAGTGCGAATAGTCAAGGAACAGGAATCAAGTACTCGGGGTCCTACGGGACACAAGTGAGCATGAAAAACCAAATAGCAGATATTGCTCACCGGTGCCTCTTTCATTAGTTATCCCATTACTACTCAGGTTAAGTTGTTTAGGTACCTCGTTTTCCAACAGACACTCACATACCCTACACATGTTGTTCTACGACCCGCATGGTTCAAACAACTCTTGTAGTACTGGCTCATGGGATGGGGGAACAAGCTTCGGTGGGGTTTAAAAATAAGGCTATGCAGTGCTTAGGATTCAATTTAATGCAATCGCGACTCAATGATGCAAGAATAAGATAGAGGCAATATATACTATATGTATGCAAGCATGTGGTAGTGCTTGCCTGGCAGCTCAGTTGAAGCGAGAGACGAATCTGGGTAGTGCTCACAGGATTCTGATATATCCCACCTTTCGGCGTCTGAAGAAGAACCAAACAAACAAGGGCCAACATAAATAAAATACACAAGCATATGAATTAAAATGCGACAAGCAAACAAGCATGCCATGATGAATTATGCACAATTTACATGGCAATAATGTAGCATGGCATGGGTGAGGTGCGGGGTACAAGAATAAAGCATTTTATTAAGTTTTAGTCATGTTTTGCTCTCATAACACTTGCTGTCCACTTAATATTTATATGATGCTTGCTGCAATTCAGAACATGAAATGCATAGTTAGAAGGGCTCGTCGCGCTGATCGATTTAGGCATATTATTTGTCGACTTTGGAGTTGTAGAATTAAAGTTATTAATTAATTAATAAAAGGGCATTTTTATGGCATTTAAACAATTTCGAAAATTTAATTTGCCCAAAAGATATTTTGAATGGCATATTTGAATTCCTCACATTTTTCTAATTCAATCTGGATATTGAAACATATTAAGCATTTCTAGGAATTATTTTTATTAAAAGAAAAAGGATCTGGAACTTTTGTCACCGGCTCAGACTTACCCACGGTGACCGACACGCGGGCCAGGGTCAGGAGCGGGGCCAGCCAAGGACGGCGGGGTGAAATTTTGAAAACTCCAGGGGGCTGCGAGCAAAAGCGTCATCGACGACTGGCAGAACTGAAATTTTTACACGCGGAAAAGGTTAGCAGATCTTGATTTCGAAGGACGATGTCGAGCGATTCGTTGGGAATTTGAAGATGATGTAAAAACGAAAAGTGTAGATCTCACTTCTCTCTACAAAGTTCGTGTTTGGTGTTTCAGCGGGGGTGGACTGTATCGATGGTAAAAACATGATGAGCAGAGATGTCTCTACGGTTTAAAACTGACGGACAGTTTTCAGAAAATGGCTGAGATCGGACTGGGTTGCGACGATGATTGCGACCGAACAACGACGAATTTATCCCTGCCGTAAAAAGGAAAGTTGTAGAGGGTGGATCGGGCTACAACTTTGGTGTTTGGGGATTTTGCGAAGGGGGACTGCAACGGACGGGGCAAGGCGAAGAACAGAGGGTGTTCTTTGGCGTGGTCAAGTTGGCGCTGCATGCGCCATCGCGTGTGACAGCTTGGCTGCCGAAGGGCGAAACGAGGGGGATATGGGTGCATGGAGTAGCAGAGAAAAGCGGGGATGGAAGAAGGGGCTCACCAGCGTGCTCATGATCGAGCTGCGCTTGCTGGCGTGGACGAGGACGGCGAGGCCTCGGTGGTGTTCACGGTGCGGTGACGGGCGTTTGCGGCGGCGTCAAGCGGAGACGAACCCAGCACGGAGGAGGTCATGGCAGCGGTGCACAGGTACGGCGTGCGCGTGCTGGAGCTGACCCAGGCTATCCCCCTCGCGCGTGATGCAGAGCGGCGGTGAGGCGTCGGTGGCAGAGAAGGCAACGACGGCGTCATGGCCACATCGGCTAGTAGCGAAAATCGATCTGGGAACTCCTCTGCTACAAGGCTGCTATGCTTGGAGGAGAAGATGTAGAGGAGGGAGGCCAGCCGGGGCAGGTGAGATGCGGTGAAGAGGGGATTGTCGCTGCTGTTGTTCGCTTTGAGGAGAAAGGAAAGCAAGTCAGCGAGAGGACGGGTCACGAGACAGGCGTGGCGAGGTGGTTACGGCGCGGGCACGTGAGTGAGCGGGAGACAAGGGCTCTCACCGACCGGTGGGACACGGTGGCGCTGGGACCCAGGGTGTAGAGGGAGGGTGGCGATCTGGGACTGGCGCTGCTGCGGGGCTGCTCTCGGCTGCTGCTGGATTGCACAAGGGAGAGAGACAGGGTTTGGGCTGAGAGGGTGCCGCCGGTTGCACCAGGCCAGCTAGTTATAGGGAGATATGGATTGGGTGGGTGTGTATGTGTTGGTGCATCCACATGCATCCACGGTAGGAATTTAGACTAGCTTAGAGAAAGAAGAAGAAAGATTGGCAATGTTCGGTTGTCACTAGAAAAAGAGAGAGAAAGAGAGGGTGTGTGTATGACAGCTAGGTGTATGTGTGTAGCTATATACACGAGTAGAGATATGCATAGGTTTAGATAAAGAAAAAGAAAGCTTCCTAGGGTATGGATAGACTAATCCATCATCACATGAAGCTTAGGGAGTTTAAAAGAAAAGAGACCAAAATTACATGTTTCTCTAGAAGATGTAGAAGAACACCACGAGTAGTCTTGACATTATATGTGAGTAGAAAAGAGGTTATTAATGCATGTGACCATAAAAGGCTTGTTATTGTATGTGTGCTAGGAGCCAAAATTAAAGAGAAGGAATAATAGCACACATGTGGATCTGATAGAGGTAAATTAGAATATTAGATGATTAGGTTTTAAGAACCATTCAAAAGAGCAAATAAGACAAAGTTTAAACACAAGAATTTCCACATAAAATTTCATGTGAATAGATAGAATGATCTTATAGTGCACGTGGGACTAGAAAAGGTAGAGATAGAGTGATACATGCATATTTGGAAGAAAAAGAGAATATACACTAGAAAGAGAGGGGTGGGAATATATGGATGTATCCACACATAAATACACATGGCCATGATTCCAATAAAATCAAATAAAAGAATCCATGTAAAATATGTGGTAGATTTAGATAAGATCACATGGACAAGAGATAGTAGCATGTTAGTAGGTGGAAAAGAATTTAAAAGATATGCCCCCAACTCAGCTTGGGCATTTAACATTATATCAAAAGTCAGATACAATATATCAAGAAACAAATACAATATAAATGCATATGGGGAGAAGAACCAAATGGAATAGGTTTTATATGATGCTCAAATGCAATGTGGCATGATAACATGAGCATGATATAATTATGATGCAACAATTATATGTAAGAAGTAACATATATATAGACTAGGCTAGTAGCATTGCAATTGTTAGAGAATTGGGATGCTACAACTCTCTCCCACTAAACAAGAATCTCGCCCCGAGATTCCTAGTAAAAAGAGAACAACACAAGGAGAGGCGGGTGTTCGGAACGAAGGTGACCCTCACGTTCCCAAGTTGATGAACCCCGGAATGGTGCGACCACTACACCTTGCAAAACTTGCTAGACTTGTTGCGCGTCTTGCGTTTTGCTTCAAGAAACAAAGGGTTAGAAGAATTAAAGGATTGTCGTGAGACAAAAAGGATAGGATGAACATAGCTACGGTTTTCTCAAAAAAAAACATGATAAAAGAATAGAACCACTTGTGAAAGAAATAGAAAGGATGATGTATCATAGATAAAGAAAAGACACACCGTTAGGATTAAAGATCGGAAGCTGCAAGTGGTGATGATTCTTGCCCTTGCCGAACGAAAAGAGCGACTTTGGAGAAGTTATCAACCACTATGAAAATAGCACTGTACCTTCCCTCAGATTTTAGAAAAAAAATTCGGAAACAATATCGCCTTCAAACAATAGAGTTCCTTGATATCTACGAAAAGATTCAGTTAGACCTTGTCGGATTAGATTCTTGTTACGCTGGAACCAAAGGATCACGCAATTGAGGTGCGCGGATATAACTTCAATAGAAAGGGGAAAAGGCTAGGTTATGGTAGAATCCTTAGAAGAAGTGGAATGTGGAATAGATTTGCGATTAATGGCATCAACCATAATTGGCTTTACCAAAGAAAAAGAATTGATGAAACAAAGAGAGAGATAGTTTCCTTCCATCTTGTTTAGGAATGTCGAGCACCGGTAGAAAGACGAGGACAGAAAAGAGTTTGTGTTTGTTCCCACCAGATAATTAAAGATTTTGCTCCGTGTAGAAAGGGCGAGATCACCAACAAGAGATTATTGCTTATGTTCTCCGAGAGAGCACTCTGTAAAAACAAGGACGGAAGTAAAGTATCGAGGGATAAAGGCCACTTCTAACTTCCGTGGAATGAGTGAAATTGCATTAATCCGCCAATCCAATGTACAAAAGCGAATGATAAGAGTAGTGGTATGGTAGCTACTCCATCCCGCACTCAAAGCATTACTCCGCACATGAATAGGAAAACTAAGCAACCCAACTACCAAAACAGACTGAAGATCTTGACAAGGATAACTCATGGAACTCCGTTAGAAACAAGGATAGATGCAAACGATTCACTGGATTCAAGATAGATAAATATGATGATGTTGTCGTCATATCAGAAGTAACAAGCCACCGGAAAGATATGAAGGAAGATCCGGAGACAACTGCAAGATTCCATAGATAAAGAAAAAGATAGCACCAACTTGAACAAAAGGATTACAAAAGATCTGAAAAGTCTTCATGGCCTCCGGTGGATTGAGCATAGACGATAGAACGAGAGGGTTTCAAATATTACTTGACGAGAATGAGGTGAGAAGAACTCCGTGTTCTTCTTGAAATGATTGAGAGAGATTTATCAGTCTTGAGGAAAATCTTTAGCGGAACGACGATGATAACTTGCCAACAAGGAACAACTCCGGATTGGTTGAAGATGGAGGATGGAATTAACAATGGACTTGCTGATTCCAGAATTGAAGCAATGTATTTAGCAGAAGGACATGGTCGAGATAGGTGACTTCAAGAAGCCAGAATTCACACTTTGAGAACTTTGCACACAGGCAGTGTTCTCGAAGCTTGAGAGAAAGAGACATAGATGATCTTCCATGTTCTTCCATTGATATAGAATAAGCAAGCATATCATCAAGATATACCACCATGGTTACCAAGATATTCCAAGAATATCAAGTTCAAAAGGCAGGAGAAACAGACAAATGCTCGAAATACTTTCTGAGCTCAATGCTCTTTGAAAGATCAACATTAAGAGCACGGGTTCGTGTTGAAAGAGATGCACTGGCAGAATAGACTATCTGGTCCTTCAGAAGAGAACAAGAAATGCCACTTGGTTCATATTGTCGATTGGATCGCCGGTTACAAAGATAAAGAGATCTTGGATAAAGGAACGATGATAGCTCATGCCTTAAGAAAAGCTATCAGAGGAGAAAAGATGCAATTCCCTCGTATCAACGAGAATTTTGCAAATATGGAGTTCCAAAAGATGTGAAGCATGATAAACAGATGATAGACCACTGTAGGGCTTTTAAGAAAAACTCCAGATTGGCAAATATACTTGATTACGATATAGATATGATCACGGTATAACTCAAAATCACAGGAGATAACCGCCATCATTTGGAGGATAGTGTTGATAGCATTTTTCCATATTCCACTCATGATAAGTGTCATGTAGCTATGCCGAGAACCAAATTACAATCACCAACATCAGATCGACACTTGTTATGTAATTAGCCCAAGAGAATTTGAAGATGAAGTAAAACTCCACGATTAAGTGTCGGTGACAAAAGAATGGGTTAGCATGATCATGCCAATAAAAGGAAGATAGATAATGTTTCACACACGACTGAAGAGGAGTGTGGAAACACAGATGTATCAAAGAAAATTTTTCCGCATTTTTCAGCATTGAAATACCAATAAATGCGCAAAACCACTTATCAGGTAGAGATTAGCAACTCCACATTCTGTGAAAACATGCTGGAAGGAAGAACACCCTTAACAAGATGGCACCGGTTAACAAAGAGTCGGATAGATCACGTCGGTTTACAAAAGCCTGTCGGTATGGAGTGTACCAACAGTTGATAACCAAAAGGCAGATATTGATAACAAGTTGGATGCAACAGATAGACAAGGAATTACACACACACACACACTTTCTATGGTACTACGGAACCCAGAACACGTGAATCCTAGTTTGAAATTTTAGAAGCGGATTGAAAACGTTACACTTCCTTACCAGAAAAAGGGTGGGTGGGTTGGTAAGAAGAAAAATGGAAGCAGTCCTACTCTCACGTTTTTGTTTTTCCCTAGTATACATAGCTACAAAAATATTTGCTAGACTGACAACGACCATTTGGCTGAGACCCTGAAGGGCGGGATGACTCTGATACCAATTGTAACTACCTCGGTGAATTACGCTCTAAGTTGCATGTCTGGATGAGCGAAAGTGGTTAAAATAGTACGGTGGGGCCGGGGGCCACTCACAGGTAGACCTTTCGGTCGTCCTAACCACTTCCAGAACATCGGGACAAGAACGAGCGGCGTGTCAGTGAAGGGATCAACTACATACACAAGTGAGTACGTATGCAAGCCACCATACAACAGTTTTCAGAGCCATTCCATCTAAAAGAAATAGAAATATTGCAACGCCATACGGCAAGATCCAAATATCCTAGATAGAGATAATAGTTTAGGATAGCTCCTCATACATGAAACAACAGAGTATCAGGCGGAAGCGGAAAACAAGATCCGAGTACGAATAAGAAGAAAATCGGCATAAGATGCCACATAAATAAACACATCCCGTCCACAGATCTCACAGATCCCCATCCCCGGAATCTCTACACCGCGTGATCATTGCCAACATCATCCGTCTCCTCCACCCAGTATCCATCTTGCGAATACACCTGTTCATCTGAATCAAACAATTTATCGTGTGAGATCCTAGGGGTACTCAGCAAGTCTTTACGCCTCTAAAGGAGACATATACCTGGGGTGACGCAATTGCAGCAAAAGATAATAACTAATAAGTCTATAGATACTCGCTAACCATCCGCCTAACCAATGATATGTTGGAGATATGCCCAAGAGGCAATAATAAAGTGGTTATTATCATATCTTCATACTTATGATAAATGTTTACATACCATGCTATAATTGTATTAACAGGAAACATTAATACTTGTGTGATTTGTAAACATAAAAGAGTCCCTAGTAAAGCCTCTTGTTAAACTAGCTTGTTGGTTAATATATGATCATTGTTTCCTGATCATGAACATAGAGATGTTATTAACAACAGGGTCATATCATTAGGAGAATGATGTGATGGACATACTCCTATAGATAAGCGTAGCATAAAGATCAAGTCATTTCAATAGTTCAATTGCTATATGCTTTCTGATACATAGTAACCTAATTCCTTCGACCATGAGATCATGCATATCACCTTTACCGGATGGATGCTTTGATGTCATCAAACACCACACCGTAACAGGGTGGTTATAAAGGTGGCATTGAGTGTTTGAAAAGTATTGGTTGAGACACATGGATCAAGAGTGGGATTTGTCCATCCACATGACGGATAGATATTCTCTGGGCCCTCTCGGTGAAATGTCATCCAATTAGCTTGCAAGCATGTGACTGGGTCACAAGGGATCACATATCACGGAGCGAGAAAAGAGTACTTATCGATAACGAGGTTGAACTAGGTATGCGGAGATACCGATCATAACCTCGGATAAGTAACATATCGTGAGACAAAGGGAAATTGGTATCGTATGTAAGTGGTTCATTCGATCGCAAAATAATCGTAGAAATATGTGGAGCCATATGAATTTCCAGATTCCTCTATTGGTTATTGATCGGAGAAGTGTCTCGATCATGTCCGCATAATTCACGAACCGTAGGGAGACACACTTAAGGATTGACGTTGTTTGAGTAGTTATGGTATTATGAGAAAGAGACCGAATGTTGTTCGAGTCTCGGATGGGATCCGGATATCACGAGGAGATCCGGAATGGTCCGAGAATAAGATTCATATAAGGAAAGTCCCATTTCGGAGTTGGGGAATGGTTCCGTGTTTTCATCGAATGTTCTAGAATGTTCGGAATGTCCCAAGACCAAGGGGAAGGGTACATGAATGTGTCATTGTAAGTTGGAATGATTGCATCATGTACTAGGTGTTCTCGCTGTCCAAAATAAAGGGTTTATTTAAATCCTAAATTGAAAAGTCAAACGGCTAGTTTGAAAGTCAAACGACAATTTTGGGAAGTGGAAAGAGGAGGAGGTGAAGCCGAGTTGGAGAGGAGTCCTCCCAAGCCGGGCGCCCACCCAAGCCGAGTTGGGGAGGACTCCACTCCTCCCTTGGCCGCCAGCCCTCCCACCTATATAAGGAGGGCAGGGCTCCTCCTAGCACACACAAGTTTCCACCTCTAATCTCGGTTTAGAGCCGCTTTGGTTTAGAGCTTCTAATTGCTTTAGCCAGCGGTTTAGAGCCTTCTAATTGATTTAGAGCCTTCTAATTGGTGTGTCTAATTACTAGACCACTAATAGCCTCTCTCATAAGCTCCACCATACTCGCACTTGGCTTAAGCCTGGGATCTCCCTCTACTTAGACCACGCCGCCAGTCACGGAATCGCGAGGAGAGTGCTACAACCTCCGCTCTGCTGGAACAAGGGAGAGGAAGGTCTTCTTCGAGTACCGAACGTGTGACCGACTACGGGAGCGCTGCTGGAACGTGGCCCTGGAAGGATCGTATACGCGATCTTTAGATCGGAAAGAGTACGACTACATCATCCACGAATCTGCTCTAACCGCTTTGGAATCTTCGAGGGTGAGTTCCTCTATCGACTCGTTGCTACAATCTAGTAGATAGATCTTGGCTTGTTTGTTTGTATGCGGTAGAAAAATTTTGTTTTCCATGCTACGAACCCCTACAAAGGGTATCGAGCCGTGTCTATATGTAGATCACAGACGAGTAGAACACAATGGTCATTGTGGGCGTTGATGCTTTATTGTAGATTGCTTTTGTGTACTTTGCATCTTGCGGTATGTTGGGATGAAGCGGCCCGGCTAACCTTACATGACATCATTCATGAGACTTGCTCCACGCTTGACATGCAACTTGTATTGCATAAGTGGCTTTATGGGTGCCTGCTTTCTCCTAGCATAGTAAAGATCCAATTTACAACGGGTAATCAACAATGCTAGTATCAATGTTGTGGTTCTTGTTCGTAAGTTAGAACGACACTTATTGAAAGCCCCAAACCACGTAAAATATGCAAAGAAAGTAGAGACGTCTAACTTTGTTTTGCAGGGGTGTGCGGATGTGATATGGCCATGATTGTGATTATATTTGATGTATGCAATGTTCCTTATTGTAAGTTGGCAACGGCGGAGCCATATGGTTGTCTTTAATTTTGTTAAGACCTGCGTGTCTATTCAAAGTAGTTGTAATAGTTGAAGCTGGTGGACGACAACCATGAAGAAGCGTCATTGACCTTGATGCTATGCCGGTGATGATGGAGATCATGTTCGTGCTTGAAGATGGAGATCGGAAGCACAAAGAAGAAAGGCCATATCATATCACATATTATGAATTGCATGTGATGTTAATCCTTTATGCATCTTGTATTGCTTAGTAGACGACGGTAGCATTATAAGATGATCCCTCATGCACATAAATTTCAAGTTCTAAAGTGTTCAACCTTAGTATGCACTTGCCAAAGCTTGCTCAAGCACCACGTGATGATCGGGTGTCTTTGATTCCGCTGGTGAATACAACGTAAGCAAGCCAGATTTGCTTATGCGGTAGCTAAGGTTTGATCTTGACGAGCCTAGCATGTACGTATGGCCTCGGGAACACGGATTACCGAAAGGTAGAGCATGAGTCATATAGTAGATATGATGAACATGTTGATTGTTCGCCATTGAAGCTATATCAACTCTCGTGATGATCGGTTTTGATGTGGTGGATTTGGTTCGTGTGATCACTAAAACAATGTGAGGGATATTGTTTTGAGTGGGAGTTCACCTAGATTAATTTAATTTTTAATTAGAACTCAATTTATCATAAACTAAATCAAAGTGAATTTGCATAGTTGTTGTAGTCATTGGCATCCGTTTACCACCTTGCGCTTAGTTATAATTGAGATGATAGAACTATAGAATTCTGGTTAGTTACTTTACGAACTGGTATCGTATTGTATTGAAGTGTTAATCTAAAGTTTAAAAGTCCTATTGCAAACTTTCAAGAAGTTCAGTTACTCCATGAAGTTTAATAATTAGTATTAAATCAAGAGTAACAAATTCCAAATGTTAGTATATAAGTATCATGTTTGTCTCCATGATTCTTGATATTCAAAGATTGTCTTAATATCAAGGTTATCTAGGATCTGAAAGAGTTATTTCAGAAACCATGATGTGTGGAAGATATTGTGATATCTGAAACAAAGTTTTGGTTACAACATGATAGAGTATAATATGCTAAAGTTCATGTTCTCATATTTTGATGAGAATTTGCAAAAGGTTGGAGACACTAGTTGTCCTAATCTTCCAAAAGGTTTTGGAGAGCAACATTATACTCACGATTCACCGTTACAAGCTAAAAGTAGCTAGATCATGGATAAGTCCATGATGAGGGTGAATATTTGATGTAGGTAAAATGTTTACTACACCAAGAGATTACTAAAGAAAGGAATTTGAAAGAACACCAAATATTTGATAATGGTGATCTACTTCAAAGTGCAAATTCAAAGACATTGGTATTTAACTATACACGCTTTGGACTATGTGTCATAAGTATGACTCCACTATTGATGTTGATAGATTCTTTCAAACAGAAAAGGAAATACTGAAAGAGAATCTCATAAGTATATGGCAGAAAAGAAAAGACTAGAATTGTTCAGTTTAAGTATATAGATGATATATGTGTTATGGCTATATTCTTTGCTTATTAAACAATGTGGTTCTTAAGTATTTGATACTGAATTTGTTGGTGTGAATCGTCATACGAAACAACACAATTCATGAACTACAATGGCCTAAGTAACTAGCAAAAGAATAGGTGATGATGTTCATCGAGAACAAATAAAGGGTTATTTTGTTGCTCGTTAAACATCAACGCTTGCCTTCAAGATTTGTTTTATCAGGTATTATGAGAACAAAAGGGTTGTTCAAATAATTGCCGTAATCCATAAAGATGGATGATTCACAAATCTCGTTGGAGAAATCACATCCATAAAACTAGTGCTAAAATTGTCGAAAGACAAATTGATTGAAAGATCACTTAGGAAGTGACATCGTTTAAATTATATTGGAAATAAAACATGAAGAAACTCCATGTGGATGGAATTTTGGAGTCTTTTGATTTTGATCAAATGGCGTTTGTGAAACTTTCCTAGAGATAATTAAAACTTCGTTCATAGGCCAACAAGGAATGAATGACTAGCTTATTGGAACTTGTGCATATTGTTGTACGAACTCCATTATGTGTAGTCAAGAGCGATGGATTTCAACTTCATATGCTTTCTCCGAAAATTTGAGTGAATATGTGAATATTTACTTAATAAGGATGAAGTGTGAAATATTTGAAAAGTTCGAAGATTTTCAAGATGAAGTGCAAAATCATTGTAACAAGAATATGAATAGTTTATGATAAGATCATAAAGGAAGATATTTGAATTACAAGTTTAGCATAATACCTAAGATTTAAGGAATCGTCGTGGATTTGCATTTCCGAAACACCATAAGAGTATGGAGCGTTCGAGATATGTAATTGAACCTTGTTTGACATGGTAAGATCGAAGGTATAATTCATAAACTGCTATTATATTTTAAAGATTAAAAGCTTTAGAGACTACCGTTTTCCACTAAAAGAGCTCCATCATAATCCGCTGAAATGACACCATATAAGGTTATGGTTTGGGATAAAACCCAAGTAGTCCTTTCTTAAACATTGGTATGCTATGCATAAGAAAGATGTTTGCAACCAAAGTCGGATAAACCTGTCTTTGTATTCTCATAAGTATTCCTCCATAAAACACCGGAGACAAAAGTGTTTGTCGCTTAGAACGTCAAGTTTCTTTGAGAAAGAATTTTTCGTGAAAAGTTAAGTGGGAGGACAATAGAACTTTGATAAGGTTAAAAGAACCTTGGCTATATGTCCAAAGTTGCACCAGAAAAGTGTTAGGAGGCAGAATAATGCTCATGGCTCACGTGCCTCAAAGGTTGTGGTCACGGAGGTCTAAGTTTCTATTGAAACAAGTAGGTCGGATGAACAATCAAATACCAAGATTTGAGGGTTGAATCATTATTTGAGAATAATGAACCGACTACATGCAAAGAAGCAATGATGGGCCCTGACTCCGTCAAATGGCTTGAAGCCATAAAATCCGTGAAAGTTCCATACACGAGAAATCAAGTTTTGAACTTGAAGGACCCTCGAAAAAGGTGTAAGACCTTGCAGTTGTGTTTGGATCTATAAAGAAGTAGACATGGATGTTTCACATCTATGAAATAGTCGACATGTTGGGAAAGAGTTCACAACAATGTTCAAAGGTTGTATATGACAAGATTTGATCTTTCATAGCGATTTTTAGTCTAGACGGATTAATGTAGCAACCACTACATATAATTTGTTATGTGGTAGTAGAATAAACAAAACAAGTTCTTCTAATAGAATGGTTACCTAGGACGTGTGCATGACACGGTCCAAAGGGTTTTGTTAATTCAAAGGATGCTAAAAGCATATGCAAACTTCAATGGTTGAAGTAAGCATATCGGAGTTGGAATCTTCACTATGATGAAACTGTTAAAAGAATTTAATTTCATCGGAGACAATGAAGATGCTTGCATTTGCAAGAAATTAAGTGGGAGCGCTAAGACATGTTTCTAATACATTATGTGGAAGACATATTGTTGATTGGAAATATTGTATCTTTTATTAACACATATTAAGAATTTCATCCCGATGAAAGACTTAGGCAAAACCCAAATAATTTGGCATCAATAGACGCTAATATGGTTGTGCCAGAAGTACATAGACGAGATATTGAATGAGTTCAATATAGAAACTACAAGAAAAGGTTCTTGTACGTAAAGGATTGAATGAGTTCAATGTTGATGATATATTCAAATGTATTGACATTTGGTAAGTGAAACAAAGATTCAAGTATAGATTGATACTTGATGTATGAAATCACAAAGAGTATTTATATCAATCATACTGTGATATGTACAAATCCAGATATGTCCTATGCTATAAATATTATGAGCATATACCAGAATGATTCATAAGATGATCATTGGACGATAGTAAGGATATTCTTATGATCTTTTGGAAGAACTAAGAGTATATTATTTGTAGAAGTGACAAATAGATGATTAGTTCATTGTAAAAGTACTACATTGATACTAGTTTTGTCACAGAGTACAAATTAAGTTTTATCTCAATCTAAACTAAGGGTGGCACAATATAATGGAAAGTAAGTTCCATAATGGATTTGGATGAGTTCCAAAATTAAGACATTGTGATGATACTACAACAAAAGGCTAAGTATATGACTGCTATTATAGCAGCAAAAGAGGGCATTTGTGTCAAGTAGTTTGTTATCAAACTAGGTGTAGTTCACAATGGGATAATACTATGAAGATATATTGTGCACAATATTATCAACATGTTTTAACCCCAAAGAACTAAAGGTCACAGAAAGACCAAATCATACAAAGCCATCTCATTAGAGAATGAGTGATGAGAGACGCAAAGACATGCAATTACACACGGACTGAAGTGTCGATCCGGAGATCAGTTAACCACTAGCAATCGTGTACATACAAACACCAGAAAGCCATAGGTGTTGAAAACACAAAGGTTTGAAACTAGATTATTGACTCTAGTGCAAGTGGGAGACTGTTGGAGATATGCCCAAGAGGCAATAATAAAGTGGTTATTATCATATCTTCATACTTATGATAAATGTTTACATACCATGCTATAATTGTATTAACAGGAAACATTAATACTTGTGTGATTTGTAAACATAAAAGAGTCCCTAGTAAAGCCTCTTGTTAAACTAGCTTGTTGGTTAATATATGATCATTGTTTCCTGATCATGAACATAGAGATGTTATTAACAACAGGGTCATATCATTAGGAGATTGATGTGATGGACATACTCATATAGATAAGCGTAGCATAAAGATCAAGTCATTTCAATAGTTAAATTGCTATATGCTTTCTGATACATAGTAACCTAATTCCTTCGACCATGAGATCATGCATATCACCTTTACCGGATGGATGCTTTGATGTCATCAAACACCACACCGTAACAGGGTGGTTATAAAGGTGGCATTGAGTGTTTGAAAAGTATTGGTTGAGACACATGGATCAAGAGGGATTTGTCCATCCACATGACGGATAGATATTCTCGGCCCTCTCGTGAAATGTCATCCAATTAGCTTGCAAGCATGTGACTGGGTCACAAGGGATCACATATCACGAACGAGAAAAGAGTACTTATCAAGAACGAGGTTGAACTAGGTATGCAGATACCGACCATCATAACCTCGGATAAGTAACATATCGTGAGACAAAGGGAAATTGGTATCGTATGTAAGTGGTTCATTCGATCGCAAAATAATCGTAGAAATATGTGGGAGCCATATGAATTTCCAGATTCCTCTATTGGTTATTGATCGGAGAAGTGTCTCGATCATGTCCGCATAATTCACGAACCGTAGGGAGACACACTTAAGGATTCGACGTTGTTTGAGTAGTTATGGTATTATGAGAAAGAGACCGAATGTTGTTGAGTCTCGGATGGGATCCGGATATCACGAGGAGATCCGGAATGGTCCGAGAATAAGATTCATATAAGGAAAGACCCGTTTCGTAGATCGGGAATGGATCCGGTGTTTTCATCTGGAATGTTCTAGAATGTTCCGGAATGTCCCAGACCAAGGGAAGGGTACATGAATGTGTCATTGTAAGTTGGAATGATTGCATCATGTACTAGGTGTTCTCGCTGTCCAAAATAAAGGGTTTATTTAAATCCTAAATTGAAAAGTCAAACGGCTAGTTTGAAAGTCAAACGACAATTTTGGGAAGTGGGAAAAGAGGAGGAGGTGAAGCCGAGTTGGAGAGGAGTCCTCCCAAGCCGGGCGCCCCACCCAAGCCGAGTTGGGGAGGGACTCCACTCCTCCCTTGGCCGCCAGCCCTCCCACCTATATAAGGAGGGCAGGGCTCCTCCTAGCACACACAAGTTTCCACCTCTAATCTCCGGTTTAGAGCCGCTTTGGTTTAGAGCTTCTAATTGCTTTAGCCAGCGGTTTAGAGCCTTCTAATTGATTTAGAGCCTTCTAATTGGTGTGTCTAATTACTAAACCACTAATAGCCTCTCTCATAAGCTCCACCATACTCGCACCGGCTTAAGGCGGCTCATGGATCTCCTCTACTTCCTGCACCACGCCAGCCGAATCGCGAGGAGAGTGCTACAACCTCCGCTGCCTCCGGAACAAGGAGAGGAAGGTCTTCGCCGAAAGTACGAACGTGTGACCGACCACGGAGCGCTGCTGAACGTATACCGAAGGATCGTCACGCGATCTTGAGATCGGAAAGAGTACGACTACATCATCCACGAGAATCTGCTCTCGTTAACCGCTTTGGAATCTTCGAGGGTGAGTTCCTCTATCGACTCGTTGCTACAATCTAGTAGATAGATCTTGGCTTGTTTGTTTGTATGCGGTAGAAAAATTTTGTTTTCCATGCTACGAACCCCTACATGATAGACGGATGTCCGTTAATTACTAACAACAGTTATAACAGTATAATTAACAGATCCATCCTCCTTCTCGCTTACCAACGAGAAAGCGGACGAACAACCCATCCGTTGACAGTTTTATTAACCATTCCATGAGTATTGCACTATTTACTAGTCAAGTACTTAGTCATATTAAAAGCGGTGCTTTAGTTATACTTGTCTATGATCGAGAAACTGTGCTCCAAGTCGTCCATAACCGTGGACACGGCTTTCAGAAAGATTTTCCCTGCAGGGGTGCACAAATAGCAACACACACTCGATCAACCTCGGAAAAACCAACTCAAAACCCAACGAGGCATTCACGACAAAGCAATCACAGGATTCAGAAATATTTCAGGGGGCCACCCCATTAAGCTACCCGCAATTAAGTTGGCCGGCTCTGAGATGGACCCAAGGTTTGCGCCAATGGCTGTAAACGACTGGGAACCCGAAAGTGTGACTGGGCTTGTCAATACTGCGAGAACACTCCGCAATCCTAAACAGTACAGGTGCTCCTCGCACAATCTTAAATAAAACAGTAAAACATGGCATAATTACCAGATAGTAACAAAGCCCCAAACTACTTTGTGGCCCCACGAAATAGAAATAAATCAAGCTCTGGCTCAGGGGGGGTCCATAAGGCCTCCCGGGTGTGGATAGTGCGAATAGTCAAGGAACGGGAATCAAGTACTCGGGGTCCTACGGGACACAAGTGAGCATGAAAAACCAAATAGCAGATATTGCTCACCGGTGCCTCTTTCATTAGTTATCCCATTACTACTCAGGTTAAGTTGTTTAGGTACCTCGTTTTCCAACAGACACTCACATACCCTACACATGCTGTTCTACGACCCGCATGGTTCAAACAACTCTTATAGTACTGGCTCATGGGATGGGGGAACAAGCTTCGGTGGGGTTTAAAAATAAGGCTATGCAGTGCTTGGGATTCAATTTAATGCAATCGCGACTCAATGATGCAAGAATAAGATAGAGACAATATGTACTATATGTATGCAAGCATGTGGTAGTGCTTGCCTGGCAGCTCAGTTGAAGCGAGAGATGGATCTGAATAGTGCTCCTGGGATTCCTGATATATCACCTGCTCGGCGTCTATTCGAAGAAGAACCAAACAAACAAGGGCCAACATAAATAAAATGCACAAGCATATGAATTAAAATGCGACAAGCAAACAAGCATGCCATGATGAATTATGCATAATTTACATGGCAATAATGTAGCATGGCATGGGTGAGGTGTGGGGTACAAGAATAAAGCATTTTATTAAGTTTTAGTCATGTTTTGCTCTCATAACACTTGCTGTCCACTTAATATTTATATGATGCTGTAGGGGTTCGTAGCATGGAAAACAAAAATTTTCTATCGCATACAAACAAACAAGCCAAGATCTATCTACTAGATTGTAGCAACGAGTCGATAGTGGAACTCACCCTCGAAGATTCCAAAGCGGTTAACGAGAGCAGATTCTCGTGGGTGATGTAGTCGCATTTTCCGATCTCAAGATCGCAGAGACGATCCTTCCAGCGCCACGTTCCAGCGCCCCAATGGTCACATCGCTCGCAGATTGACGAAGACCTTCCTCTCCCTTGTTCCAGCAAATGGAGGTTGTAGCACTCTCTCGCGATTCAAAGACAACGCGTGGTACCGGAAGTAGAGGGGAGATCCCGCAGGGCTTCGCCTTAAGCCGGTGCGAGTATGGTGGAGCTTATGAGAGAGGCTATTAGTGGCCTAGTAATTAGACACACCAATTAGAAGGCTCTAAACCAATGGCTAAAGCAATTAGAAGCTCTAAACCGAAATAGCTCTAAACCGGGGTTTAGATCTAGGGTTTAGTTTAGAGGATAGGAACTTGTGTGTAAGGAGGGGAGCCCTGCCTCCTTATATAGGTGGGAGGGCTGCGCCAAGGGAGGAGTGGAGTCCCTCCCCAACTCGGCCTTGAGGTGGGCGCGGCTTGGGGAGGAGGAATCCTCCCAACTCGGTTTCCACTTCCTCCTCTTTTCCCACTTCCCAAAATTGCCGTTTGACTTTCAAACGCCGCTTGACTTTTCAATTTAGGATTTAAATAAACCCTTTATTTTGGACAGCGAGAACACTTAGTACATGATGCAATCATTCCAATTTGCAATGACACATTCATGTACCCCTTCCTCCGGAGTGCCGGACATTCCGGACTTTCTAGAATGTTCCCGATGAAAACACCTAACCATTCCCCAACTCCGAAATGGGACTTTCCTTATATGAATCTTATTCTCCGACCATTCCGGATCTCCTCGTGATATCCCGGATCCCATCCGAGATTCCAACAACATTCGGTCTCTTTCATAATACCATAACTACTCAAACAACGTCAATCCTTAAGTGTGTCTCCCTACGGTTCGTGAATTATGCGGACATGATCGAGACACTTCCTAACAATAACCAATAGAGGAATCTGGAAATTCATATGGCTCTACATATTTCTACGATTACTTATGATCGAATGAACCACTTACATACGATACCAATTTCCCTTTGTCTCACGATATGTTACTTATCCGAGGTTATGATCGTCAGTATCTCCGCATACCTAGTTCAACCTTGTTATCGATAAGTACTCTTTTCTCGCTCCGTGATATGTGATCCCTTGTGACCAAGTCACATGCTTGCAAGCTAATTGGATGACATTTCACCGAGAGGGCCCAGAGAATATCTATCCGTCATGTGGATGGACAAATCCCACTCTTGATCCATGTGTTTCAACCAATACTTTCCTAACACTCAATGCCACCTTTATAGCCACCTGTTACGGTGTGGTGTTTGATGACATCAAAGCATCCATCCAAGAAAGGCAATATGCATGATCTCATGGTCGAAGGAATTAGGTTACTATGTATCGTAAAGCATATAGCAATTGAACTATTGATATGACTTGATCTTTATGCTACGCTTATCTATAGGAGTATGTCCACCATATCATTCTCCTAACGATATGATCTTGTTGTTGATAACATCTCAATGTTCATGATATGGAAACCTCAATCATCAATCAACCAACAAGCTAGTGAAGTATAGAGGCTACACTAGGGACTTCAAATTAAGTTTACAAATCACACAAGTATTAATGGTTTCCTTGTTAATACTATTATAGCATGAATGTAAACATTTATCATAAGTGTGAAGATATGATAATAACCTACTTTATTATTGCCTCTTGGCATATCTCCAACAGTCTCCCACTTGCACTAGAGTCAATAATCTAGTTTCAAACCTTTGTGTATTCAACACCTATGGCTTTCCGGTGTTGTATGTACACGATTGCTAGTGGTCAATCGATCTCCGGATCGACACTTCCAGTCCGTGTGTAATTGCATGTCTTTGCCTCTACGCATCACTCATTCTCTAATGAGATGGCTTTGTATAAATTTGGTCTTTCGTGTGACCTTTAGTTCTTTGGGGTTAAAACATGTTGATAATATTGTCGCACAATATATCTTCATAGTATTATCCTGTGAACTACACCTAGTTTGATAACAAACTACTTGACACAAATGCCCTCTTTGCTGCTATAATAGCAGTCATATACTTAGCCTTTTGTTGTAGTATCCGTCACAATGTCTTAACTTTGGAACTCATCCAAATCCATTATGGAACTCACCTTCCATTATATTGTGCCACCCTTAATTTAGATTGAGATAAACTAAATTTGTACTTTGTGACAAAGCTAGTATCAATGTAGTACTTTTACAATGAACTAACCATCTATACGTCACATATACAAATCATATACTCTTAGTTCTTCCAAAAGATCATAAGAATATCCTTACTATTGTCCAATGATCATCTTACGAATCATTCGGTATATGCTCATAACATTTAGAGCATAGGACATATCTGGATTTGTACATACCACAAAGTATGATTGATATAAACACTCTTTGTGATTTCATACATCAAGTATCAATCTATACTTGAATCTTTGTTTCACTTACCAAGTGCCAATACACTTGAATATATCATCAACATTGAACTCTTTCAATCCTTTCTGTGCAACAAGAACCTTTCTTGTAGTTTCTATATTGAATTCATTCATTATGTTGTCTATGTACTTGGCACAACCATATTAGCATCTATTGATGCCAAATATTTGGTTTTGCCTAAGTCTTTCATCGGGATGAAATTCTTAATATGTGTTAATAAAAGATACATTATTTCCAATCAACAATATGTCTTCCACATAATGTATTAGAAACATGTCTTAGCGCCCCACTTAATTTCTTGCAAATGCAAGCATCTTCATTGTCTCCATGAAATTAAACTTTTTAACAGTTTCATCATAGTGAAGATTCCAACTCCCTATGCTTACTTCAACCATTGAAGTTTGCATATGCTTTTAGCATCCTTTGAATTAACAAAACCCTTTGGACCGTGTCATGCACACGCCCTAGGTAACAATTCTATTAGAAGAACTTGTTTTGTTTATTCTACTACCACATAACAAATTATATGTAGTGGTTGCTACATTAATCCGCTCTAGACTAAAATCGCTATGAAAGATCAAATCTTGTCATATACAACCTTTGAACATTGTTGTGAACTCTTTCCCAACATGTCGACTATTTCATAGATGTGAAACATCCATGTCTACTTCTTTATAGATCCAAACACAACCGCAAGGTCTTACACCTTTTCGAGGGTCCTTCAAGTTCAAAACTTGATTTCTCGTGGTATGGAACTATCACGGATTATATGGCTTCAAGCCATTTGACCTGAGTCAGGCCCATCATCGCTTCTTTGCATGTAGTAGGTTCATTATTCTCAAATAATGATTCAACCTCAAATCTTGGTATTTGATTGTTCATCCGACCTACTTGTTTCAATAGAAACTTAGACCTCCGTGACCACAACCTTTGAGGCACGTGAGCCATGAGCATTGTTTTTGCCTCCTAACACTTTTCGGGTGCTAACTTTGCACATATAGCTAAAGTTCTTTTAACCTTTTCAAAGTTCTATTGTCCTCCCACTTAACTTTTCACGAAAAATTCCTTCTCAAAGAAACTTGACGCTCTATGCGACAAACACTTTTGTCTCCTGTTTATGGAGGAACACTTAACAAGAATACAAAGACAGGTTTATCCGACTTTGGTTGCAAACATCTTTCTTATGCATAGCATACCAATGTTTAAGAAAGGACTACTTGGGTTTTATCCCAAACCATAACCTTATATGGTGTCATTTCAACGGATTATGATGGAGCTCTTTTAGTGGAAAACGGTAATCTCTAAAGCTTTTAATCTTTAAAATATAATAGCAGTTTTATGAATTATACCTTCGATCTTACCATGTCAAACAAGGTTCAATTACATATCTCGAACGCCCCATACTCTTATGGTGTTTCGAAATGCAAATCCACAACGATTCCTTAAATCTTAGGTATTATGCTAAACTTGTAACTTAAATATCTTCCTTTATGATCTTATCATAAACTATTTATATTCTTGTTACAATGATTTTGCACTTCATCTTGAAAATCTTTCGAACTTTTCAAATATTTCACACTTCATCCTTATTAAGTAAATATTCACATATTCACTCAAATTTTCGGAGAAAGCATATGAAGTTGAAATCCATCGCTCTTGACTACACATAATGGAGTTCGTACAACAATATGCACAAGTTCCAATAAGCTAGTCTTTCGTTCCCTTTTGGCCTATGAACGAAGTTTTAATTATCTCTAGGAAAGTTTCACAAACGTCATTCGATCAAAAATCAAAAGACTCTAAAATTCCATCCACATGGAGTTTCTTCATGTTTTCTTTCCAATATAATTTAAACGGCGATGTCACTTCCTAAGTGATCTTTCAATCAATTTGTCTTTCGACAATTTTAGCACTAGTTTTATGGATGTGATTTCTCCAACGAGATTTGTGAATCATCCATCTTTTATGGATTACGGCAATTATTTGAACAACCCTTTTGTTCTCATAATACCTGATAAAACAAATCCTGAAGGCAAGCTTTGATGTTTAACGAGCAACACAATAACCCTTTATTTGTTTTCGATGAACATCATCACATATTCTTTTGCTAGTTACTTAGGCCATTGTAGTTCATGAATTGTGTTGTTTCGTATGACGATTCATACCAACAAATTCAGTATCAAATACTTAAGAACCACATTGTTTAATAAGCAAAGAATATAGCCATAACACGATATCATCTATACACTTAAACCGAACAATTCTAGTCTTTTCTTTTCTCGCTATATACTTATGAGATTCTCTTCAAGATTTCCTTTTCGCTTGAAAGAATCTATCAACATCAATAGTGGAGTCATACTTATGACACATAGTCCAAAGCGTGTATAGTTAAATACCAATGTCTTTGAACTTGCACTTTGAAGTAGATCACCATTATCAAATATTTGGTGTTCTTTCAAATTCCTTTCTTTAGTAATCTCTTGGTGTAGTAAACATTTTACCTACATCAAATATTCACCCTCATCATGGACTTATCCATGATCTAGCTACTTTTAGCTTGTAATGGTGAATCGCGAGTATAATGTTGCTCTCCAAAACCTTTTGGAAGATTAGGACAACTAGTGTCTCCAACCTTTTTCAAATTCTCATCAAACATGAGAACATGACTTTGCCATATTATACTCTATCATGTTGTAACCAAAACTTCGCTTTCGTATATCACAATATCTTCCACACGCATGGTTTCAAACAACTCTTTCAGATCCTAGATAACCTTGATATTAAGATAATCTTTTGAATATCAAGAATCATGGAGACAAACATGATACTCATATACTAACACTTGGAATTGTCACTCTTGTTTTAATACCAATTATTAAACTTCATAGAGTAACCGGAACTTACTGAAAGTTTGCAATAGGACTTCTAAACTTTAGATTAACACTTCAATACAATACGATACCAGTTCGTAAAGTAACTAACCAGAATTCTATAGTTCTATCATCTCAATTATAACTAAGCTTAAGGTGGTAAACGGATGCCAATGACTCCAACAACTCTGCAAATTCACTTTGATTTAGTTTATGATAAATTGAGTTCTTATTAATAATTAAATTAATCTATGTGAACTCCCACTCAAAACAATATCCCTCACATTGTTTTAGTGATCACACGAACCAAATCCACCACATCAAAACCGATCATCACGAGAGTTGATGTAGCTTCAATGGCGAACAATCAACATGTTCATCATATCTACTATATGACTCATGCTCTACCTTCGGTAATCCATGTTCCCGAGGCCATGTCCGTACATGCTAGGCTCGTCAAGATCAAACCTTAGCTACCGTGATAAGCAAATCTGGCTTGCTTACGTTGTATTCACCCGGAATCAAAGACACCCGATCATCACGTGGTGCTTCAAGCGCAAGCTTTGGCAACGGTGCATACTAAGGGTGAACACTTTAGAACTTGAAATTTATGTGCATGAGGGATCATCTTATAATGCTACCGCCTACTAAGCAATACAAGATGCATAAAGGATTAACATCACATGCAATTCATAATATGTGATATGATATGGTTTTCTTCTTTGTGCTTCCGATCTCCATCTTCAAGCACCTAACATGATCTCCATCATCACCAGCATGGCATCAAGGTCAATGACGCTTCTTCATGGTTGTCGCCCACCAGCTTCAACTATTACAACTATTTGAATAGACACGCAGGTCTTAACGAAATTAAAGACAACCATATATTCTCGCGGTTGCCAACTTACAATAAGGAACATTGCATACATCAAATATAATCACAATCATGGCCATATCACATCATCGACACCCCGCAAAACAAAGTTAGACGCTTCTACTTTCTTTGCATATTTTACGTGGTTTGGGGCTTTCCATAGGTGTCGTTCTAACCTTTAACAAGAACCACAACATTGATACTAGCATTGTTGATTACCTGTAAATTGGATCTTTACTATGCTAGGAGAAACAGGCACCAAAAGCCACTTATGCAAAACGAGTTGCATGTCAAGTTGGAGCAAGTCTCATGAACGATGTCATGTAAGGTTAGCCCGGCCGCTTCATCCCAACATACCGCAAGATGCAAAGTACACAAAAAGCAATCTACAATAAAGCATCAACGCCCACAATGACCATTGTGTTCTACTCGCAACAGATCTATATATAGACACGGCTCGATACCAATCAGAGGGGTTCAGAGCATGGAAAACAAAATTTTCTATCGTGATACAAACAAACAAGCCAAGATCTATCTACTAGATTGTAGCAACGAGTCGATAGTGGAACTCACCTCAAGATTCCAAAGCGTTAACGAGCAGATTCTCGTGGGTGATGTAGTCGATTTCTTCCGATCTCAAGATCGCAGACGATCCTTCCAGCGCCACGCCCGCAGCGCCCCAATGGGTCACATCGCTCGGTACTGACGAAGACCTTCCTCTCCTTGTTCCAAAGAAAATGGAGGTTGTAGCACTCTCCTCGCGATTCCCAAAGACAACGGCGTGGTACCGGAAGTAGAGGGGAGATCCCGCAGGCTTCGCTTCTTAAGCCAAGTAGTATGGTGGAGCTTATGAGAGGCTATTAGTGGCCTAGTAATTAGACACACCAATTAGAAGGCTCTAAACCAATGGCTAAAGCAATTAGAAGCTCTAAATCAAATAGCTCTAAACCGTGGTTTAGATCTATGGTTTAGTTTAGAGGATAGGAACTTGTGTGTGTAAGGAGGGGAGCCCTGCCCCTACTTATATAGGTGGGAGGGCTGCGGCCAAGGGGAGGGAGTGGAGTCCCTCCCCAACTCGGCCTTGAGGTGGGCGCCGGCTTGGGGAGGAGGAATCCTCCCCAACTCGTTTCCACTTCCTCCTCTTTTCCCACTTCCCAAAATTGCCGCTTGACTTTCAAACCGCCGCTTGACTTTTCAATTTAGGATTTAAATAAACCCTTTATTTTGGACAGCGAGAACACTTAGTACATGATGCAATCATTCCAATTTGCAATGACACATTCATGTACCCTTCCTCCGGAGTGCCGACATTCCGGACTTTCTAGAATGTTCCCGATGAAAACACCTAACCATTCCCCAACTCAAATGGGACTTTCCTTATATGAATCTTATTCTCCGACCATTCCGGATCTCCTCGTGATATCCCGGATCCCATCCGAGATTCCAACAACATTCGGTCTCTTTCTCATAATACCATAACTACTCAAACAACGTCAATCCTTAAGTGTGTCTCCCACGGTTCGTGAATTATGCGGACATGATCGAGACACTTCCCGAACAATAACCAATAGAGGAATCTGGAAATTCATATGGCTCCCACATATTTCTACGATTACTTTGCATCGAATGAACCACTTACATACGATACCAATTTCCCTTTGTCTCACGATATGTTACTTATCCGAGGTTATGATCGTCAGTATCTCTCGCATACCTAGTTCAACCTTGTTACCGATAAGTACTCTTTTCTCGCTCCTGATATGTGATCCTTGTGACCAAGTCACATGCTTGCAAGCTAATTGGATGACATTTCACCGAGAGGGCCTGAGAATATCTATCCGTCATGTGGATGGACAAATCCCACTCTTGATCCATGTGTTTCAACCAATACTTTCCAACACTCAATGCCACCTTTATAGCCACCGTTACGGTGTGGTGTTTGATGACATCAAAGCATCCATCCAGTAAAGGCAATATGCATGATCTCATGGTCGAAGGAATTAGGTTACTATGTATCAGAAAGCATATAGCAATTGAACTATTGAAATGACTTGATCTTTATGCTACGCTTATCTATAGGAGTATGTCCACCATATCATTCTCCTAACGATATGATCTTGTTGTTGATAACATCTCAATGTTCATGATATGGAAACCTCAATCATCAATCAACCAACAAGCTAGTGAAGTATAGAGGCTACACTAGGGACTTCAAATTAAGTTTACAAATCACACAAGTATTAATGGTTTCCTTGTTAATACTATTATAGCATGAATGTAAACATTTATCATAAGTGTGAAGATATGATAATAACCTACTTTATTATTGCCTCTTGGGCATATCTCCAACAGATGCTTGCTGCAATTCAGAACATGAAATGCATAGTTAGAACGGACTCGTCGCGCTAATCGATTTAGGCATATTATTTGCCGACTTTGGAGTTGTAGAATTAAAGTTATTAATTAATTAATAAAAGGGCATTTTTATGGCATTTAAACAATTTCGAAAATTTAATTTGCCCAAAAGATATTTTGAATGGCATATTTGAATTCCTCACATTTTTCTGATTCAAAAACATATATTATTTGTATTATTTCGATTTACCAATTAAAAGTTATTAATTTCTGAATATTGAAACATATTAAGCATTTCTAGGAATTATTTTTATTAAAAGAAAAAGGATCTGGAACTTTTGTCACCGGCTCAGACTTACCCACGGTGACCATGAGCTGTGGTCGGGGCGGGGCCACTGGCGTCTGGCCAGCCCGACGCGACATCGCGGCAGCCGAGGACGGCGGGGTGAAATTTTGAAAACTCCAGGGGGCTGCGAGCAAAAGCGTCATCGACGACTGACAGAACTGAAATTTTTACACGCGGAAAAGGTTAGCAGATCTTGATTTCGAAGGACGATGTCGAGCGATTCGTTGGGAATTTGAAGATGATGTAAAAACAAAAAGTGTAGATCTCACTTCGCTCTACAAAGTTCGTGTTTGGTGTTTCAGCGGGGGTGGACTGTATCGATGGTAAAAACATGATGAACAGAGATGTCTCTACGGTTTAAAACTGACGGACAATTTTCAGAAAACGGCTGAGACCGGACTGGGTTGCGACGATGATTGCGACCGAACAGCGACGAATTTCTCCCTGCCGTAAAAAGGAAAGTTATAGAGGGTGGATCGGGCTACAACTTTGGTGTTTGGGGATTTTGCGAAGGGGATCGCAGACGACGGTCAAGGCGAAGAACGAGAGGGTGTTCTCGTATTCTTTGTGCCGCGCTGCAGACGCTGGCGCGGCATGCGCCGTCGCGGTGAGCGGCTTCTTGCTGAAAAGAAGTAAAGGGGGATCTGGGTGCATGGAGTAGCAGAGAAAAGCAGGGATGGAAGAAGGGGCTCACCAGGCGTTTCATGATCAAGCGCTTCTTGCTGCCGTCAGGCGAGGCGGCGAGGCCTCGGTGGTGTTCACGTCTTGGTGACGGGCGTTCTGGCGGCATCAAGCGGAGACGAACCCAAAGACGGAGGAGGTCATGGCAGGGCGGCGTGCAGCGTCTGGGTGACCGGCGGCCCCCCTCGTGATGCGTGATGAGGCGGCGTCGCGTGCAGAGAAGGCAACGACGGCGTCATGGCCACATCGGCTGGTAGCGAAAATCGATCTGGGAACTCCTCTGCTACAAGGCTGCTATGCTTGGAGGAGAAGATGTAGAGGAGGGAGGCCAGCCGGGGCAGGTGAGATGCGGTGAAGAGGGGATTGTCACTGCTGTTGTTCGCTTTGAGGAGAAAGGAAAACAAGTCAGCGAGAGGACGGGTCACGAGACAGGCGTGGCGAGGTGGTTACGGCGCGGGCACGTGAGTGAGCGGGAGACAAGGGCTCTCACCGACCGGTGGGACACGGTGGCACTGGGACCCAGGGTGTAGAGGGAGGGTGGCGATCTGGGACTGGCGCTGCTGCGGGGCTACTCTCGGCTGCTGCTGGATTGCACAAGGGAGAGAGACAGTGTTTGGGCTGAGAGGGTGCCGCCGGTTGCACCAGGCCAACTAGTTATAGGGAGATATGGATTGGGTGGGTGTGTGTGTGTTGGTGCATCCACATGCATCCACGGTAGGAATTTAGACTAGCTTAGAGAAAGAAGAAGAAAGATTGGCAATGTTCGATTGTCACTAGAAAAAGAGAGAGAAAGAGAGGGTGTGTGCATGACAGCTAGGTGTATGTGTGTAGCTATATACACGAGTAGAGATAGTTTTAAGAACCATTCAAAAGAGCAAATAAGACAAAGTTTGAACACAAGAATTTTCACATAAAATTTCATGTGAATAGATAGAATGATCTTATAGTGTACGTGGGACTAGAAAAGGTAGAGATAGAGTGACACATGCATATTTGGAAGAAAAAGAGAATATACACTAGAAAGAGAGGGGCGGGAATATATGGATGTATCCACACATAAATACACATGGCCATGATTCCAATAAAATCAAATAAAAGAATCCATGTAAAATATGTGGTAGATTTAGATAAGATCACATGGACAAGAGATAGTAGCATGTTAATAGGTGAAAAAGAATTTAAAAGATATGCCCCCAACTCAGCTTGGACATTTAACATTATATCAAAAGTCAGATACAATATATCAAGAAGCAAATACAATATAAATGCATATGAGGAAAAGAACCAAATGGAATAGGTTTTATATGATGCTCAAATAGAATGTGGCATGATGACATGAGCATGATATAATTACGATGCAACAATTATATGTAGAAAGTAGCATATACATAGACTAGGCTAGTAGCATTGCAATTGTTAGACAATTGGGATGCTACATCTCCCGATAAGGCGCACTTCGGTAGGGCGCATTTCGGTAGTTAAAATGCCGACCAGTCTTTTCAGCAGTTCAACCGCTGACGAGCTGCCTCCTTATCTACACAACAGACTCCACCACCTTTCTCCACACAGGATACACAGACCTAGGGTGACGGGTCAACTCTACCTCCCCGTAATCTACGGTCACCCAGAAGTTACGAATGGAGTTCACCGGTGTCATGGCAAACCCATGACCGGTGGCAATGATATCTATCTATGTATGAGACACACACACGTATATATATATAATAACAGGTGCACCATGGTGCCCAAACACCGTACGTGATAGGCGCATTTTTGCTTTGAACCACGCATATCTGAGGATATACGTATATAAGTTATACATACCTATGTATCACATATCTAAGTTATATATACATAACATATTACATACCTAAGGTGTACGTACGTAGCATACGTGTATATATATGCAACTTAGGTATGTACACCTTAGGTATATATATCTTGAATAGGTATATCTTAGGTACGTAAACCTTAGATATGTAAAATTTAAATACGTACATTCTGAATATGTAAGAAATACATGTATGGTGACTGGACACCATGGTATCCCATATGAGCGTCATATGGGATACATATATATAGCAAAATAGTGGTCTGCCTAGGGTGGTAGCTGTGCACCGACCTCAGACCGTTAGATCGTCCTATAGGTAAGTTTCCACCATCGATTGTATTTAACGGCGTCTAAGTACATCCATCCACCAAACCTGTCCCTATCGACCAAAAAAAAGTCGTGCTCCACCTCCATTCCTACCTCTCATCGTGCTACTAGAAAAAATCAGCACGGCACCATCACCACATCCCACCGCGCCACCCTCTCACTGTCCTCCATCTAAGCAAGCACGCCATCCCAGCGACCCACGCGACGCCACACCGCTGGTGCCCTGTCGCCGGCGCTCCCCTCCACCTCGCGGCCCCCGCTCCAGCGCCCACCCCTCTTGCATCCCCATGTCTCGCTTCACCGACGGCTGATTTGCCTCGTGCGCCGCCCTGGCCATCCACATCCAACACAAGCGGCGATCCGGCCTCCCTCGATAGTACCTCCAGCGGCCTCGCTCTCTCTCGATCCGCGGCCATGGTGGCTGGCAGACACCGCTGGATCCGCGCGTTGAGGGCTGCTGGCGGAGGGATCATGGCAAGGAGGTGGGAGCTGGGCCTTCAAGGACGACAGGGAGAGGTCGCATGCAAGTGCTAGAACTCTGCCCGGATCCATCTTTTTTGCCTACTCTTTTCTTGATTTCTCGCCATGATCTTTTCTTCCCCAAAACCAGCCTAATTTTTCTCTCTTGGATAAGTATCTCCTGATTTCAGGTCGGTTGTTGTACCAAGAAGAACGAGTTCGTCCATGTGGTGATTAATATCTAGTTAATCCTTGATTAGCTCTTGGTATTATTCAGATCAATTTTTATTTTTGGTTTGATATCTGGGTTTTCGATTCCGAGCAATGGGGCACCTGGACGATTAGAACAGTCTGTTTTTTGTTTAACAAACAGTACAAAACAGTTGGTTGGAAATTTCTTCTGGGCCTTCGTACTAGCTCATGATTTTGTGCGTCGTTGTAGCTTTCCAAGTTGGATTTTGATCCTTTTTAAAATAGCAGATGATTCCTTCCTCTATCTCCTTTTGGGCTTCTAGCCTCGCTATTTTCTTTTTCCAAGATTTGGCCGTTTCATTCTTTACTGGGTAGCGACCATCACTAGTCTAGTGGATGACTACAGATCACGAGGCCCGGTGTTGTTGCTGCTGCAAGATCCCCTTTTCAGTTCCTGGTCTAGTTTCATGTGTTGCAAATATTAGTGATCTTTTTTGTCTGGATTATTGGGTTGGCGAGTCCAGATCTTGGAGATTCTTGGTAGTATGTTTTTCACAGTGTTATGATGAATTCTTGTTTCTGGTTCTTACAGGGGCGGGTTTGGGGTACAGTATTCCGGATCCCACCACATAAGGCCAGGTGGTTTCACCAGATCCACGCTGTAAACGCTGTCGTCGGCAGGAAGGAGGTGGCGGGGGATCGCAGTATGGAGATGTCCGTGGTGTCTAGATCAAGCTCGGGGCTGTGGTGATTGCCTGATTGGTCCAGGGCGCCGACGTTTGTGTGTCAAATCGACCA
The DNA here is from genome assembly GCA_023614405.1 of Avena insularis. Classification (NCBI taxonomy): domain Eukaryota; kingdom Viridiplantae; phylum Streptophyta; class Magnoliopsida; order Poales; family Poaceae; genus Avena; species Avena insularis. The sequence continues at coordinate 253,005,045 of CM042690.1, read as the reverse complement.
CGGTGTCCCGTTCTCCAACACCGGCTCATGGTGGTAAGGAGGAGGAAGGGGCTGGAGATCTGCGCTGGTGTGGGTCAAGGCGACGCCAACTTCTCCGCCTGGGCGAGGTGGTCATAGACTCGAGCGGTCGCCGTCGTCCTTCCTCTGGGACAGAGGATTGCAGTTCGCCGCCCTCAGACACCGCCCGGCGCCCCTCCATCATCCTCCCCCAAGGTCGTCGTTCTCTGCGTTTTCCTTGTCAACGAGGGAGGAGGCCTGTTATGGCCACGGCGTGGTGCCACGAGGACAAACAGGTCTCTAGGAGCAGCATATCGACCGTAGAGTGCGGCGAGCAGGGGGGATGCCTCCTTTTCTGTTTATTTTTATTTTTGTAAAACATTTTTTAGACCTGTGTTTTTTCAATTACAAGTAAGATTTATTTCTCTGCAAACAAAATTTCTCGGGTGTTCTTTAATTGGGGTAGGCACAGAATAATTTCAGCTGAGCCCCATTTGTTCGCTGTTTCAATATCTATGATTCGTATGGCATTTTCAAGATCTAGATTTGTTCCATGTTTCTTCAATGTATGAGAAGAGGATTTTTCATTCCTTTCTTTTTCTGCTTTGTAATTTTCTCCCATTATCTGTACAAGCAACGTTATATAATGTATCGCACCAGTCCACTGGTGAATCGTACCGTCATTTTTTTTAGTTTAAAATGATTGTTTTGATTATTTCGGATAACTGCACGTTTCGTACTCGGCATGCTTTTTTGCTGGGCTAGGTGGCCACGAGGTCTAACAGATGCTAACGGAGGTTAACGGCAGCATGTATCGCGGAACAATATCAGACGGCTTTAAACACGTGCACAGCTATCATCCCGGGCAGCAAATCACATCACCCCGGGCAGCAATGACTCGGATTTCCTACCCACGAGGTGCTACCATATGATCCCGCAATATCCGCATCATCGGTTTCTGCTATTATTCGGCTAACGACATCTTCTTTTCATCCTTCAAAATCTGCTAAGCGCCGGCTGTAGGAGATATAGGTAAAATAACTGGAGCACCATGGTGCCTAGACACCATACGTGATATACGTATTTTTGCTATGAACCATACATACTTGAAGGTATACGTATCTAAATTATACATACCTAAGTTATATATACCTAACATATGTAATATCTAAGGTGTACGTACGCAACGTACGTGTATATATATACAACTTAGGTATGCGATATCTTAGGTATATATAATTTGAATAGGTATATCTTAGCTATGTAAACTTAGGTATGTAAAATTTGGGTACGTATACTCCAGGTATGTTGGTGTCCCATATGAGTGTATATATATATATTTATATATATATATATATAGGACATATTCATACTACACCCAGATGTAATTAGACCCACGTGTGTTTCACATCATGTAAGTATTATCTATCATACCAAAGAGTATGTACGCGTAGTATGAAGTATTATAAGACTATTTAGTAGTATATATACTACTTTTAAGGTAGTATGTATACGTTTTTCACATACTCTTATTTTACGTATAAATATGAAGGGTATTTTGAAAATATAGCTCAAACTATGGTCCCGCTTGCATTTTTTTACGTAACTTGATTTGAAGTATCTTAGATGTAATATATGAACATACTCAAACTGATAAAGTATCACGTATACTTTCGTATGGGAGTATATAAAAGATCGGTGTAACTACACCCGGGAGTAAGAAGGATTTTTCCTATATATATATATATATATATATATATATATATATATATATATAGAAACCCTATTCAGCACCCAGGGTGCAGAAAAGTTATTTTGCAACCCAACATATTTTTACGTTGTTAGACTAAAAAATTATGTTTTGTATACGAATAATTATGTTCATATAATCACCACAACCAAAAAAAATTACACAAAAATATTTTTTTTGAGTCATTATAGTGTAAAAACACCAAAAATATGTCTTTTACGTCGATTTTTTTTACAGCATGTAAACAAAAAAAATTATGTCATTTTTAAATTTTATTATGTTCTTCTCAACTTACGAAGTAATACAAAATTTACGTGACGTAAAAATAATATACGGTTCACACCATGTAGGTAATATCTATCATACCGAAAAGTATGTACGTATAGTATAAAATATTATAAGACTATTTGATAGTATATATACTACTTTTGAAGTAGTATGAATAAGTTTTTCACATACTCTAATTTTACATACAAATATGAAGGGTATTTCGAAAATATAATGCAAACTATGGCTCCACTTGCATTTTTTTCACGTCACTTGATTTGACGTATCTTAGATATAGTATATGAACATACTCAAACTGATAAAGTATCATGTATACTTTCGTATGGGAGTATATAAGGCGTGGGTGTAGTTATACCCGAGAGTAGGAAAAATACTTCTTACTCCCGGGTGTAACTACACCCACGGCTTATATACTACCTTACGAAAGTATTTGTAATACTTTATCTGTTTGAGTATGTTCATATAATATATCTAAGATACTTTCAAACAAGTTAGATGAAAAAATTGCAAATACACCCATAGTTTACACTATATATGTAAAATACCGTCATATTTGTACGTACAAAAAGAGTATGTGAATAAAAATTACATACTACCAAAAAAATAGTATATATACTGCCCAAATATTTGTATATACTTTATACTATCCATATATAGTCTCCAGTATGATAAATACTGCCTAAATAATGTGAAACACACGTGGTTGTAACTACACCCGGGTGTAGTATGAATATGTCCTATATATATATATATATATATATATATATATATATATATATATATATATATGGGAAATAGCCAGCTAAACACGGGCGTAGCTGCGCATAGGGTATCCACCGTTGATTCTCTCCACTTTTGATATAGGGTGCACATGTTTCCATACCCAAATGGCTTGTTCCGCATATGCCGTTACTAACACCGTTACTACCTTGGCTTGCAAACCCTATTTTTTTCCATGCACAAACCCTAACCCAAATAGGCCTTATTCATTCTTTCATCAATTTAGTCAGATACACTCAAGCTACATGCACACTAGCACAAAGCGAACTAAGCCTTATTCATTCTTTCATCAAATTAGCCAGCTAGGTACATGCACAAAACTCTAACCAAAATAAGCCTTGTTCATTATTTCATCAAATTAGCAGCTACACAAAAGTTGCATGCACAAAACCCTAACCTTCGTTGCTTTAGTTATAGTAGCTACACTACTGCTTCAACACTAGCCGACACCAATCTACAGAGGTGTGTTGTTTTTTGCTCCCTATTAAAATTTTGTTTCATACATCTTTTCTTCTCAACAACACACTAATCAAATTACAATACAGACACCCAAGATATGACTTTGCACCAGAAGCTTTGCACTTTTGCCGAACATTCGACGGCGTTAAACAAGTAGGTCGACCGACTGCTATGAGCATTACACGCCATTATTTTGGATGTCTACCATCACCCATAATATGATTGTCAATATGAAAATTAATTACTAATCACATTTTTTTAAATGCTTACTTTCAGCCATCTAAGGATTTCCCAACGTCGACGGACTTGCTATTCGACATGCTACACCTTAAGAACAATTCAGGAAGCCTCCCGTCACAATTTGTTGAAGAATTGGACGACTAGTTGTTTTTCAGTATTCTTCATTCTAACATGTAAATTTTAAAATTTTAAATTAGCACGGATTTGCTAGAAAAATTGTATGTTGTAATCGAAGTTTTGCATATTTTGGTACTCTATTATCCACTAACGTGAAAATCTCGTTCCATCACAATTTGCCGCTTTCGTTCGGAATTTTTTATTGTACCAACATATCAAAATATGAAATTATATCCAAAAAAACCGTATATTCATTTCACTACACCTATTCCTAATGATCAAACCGAAAACTGACAAATCTCACATTTATTGTTTAAAGATTAAACCTATTTCTAATATTCACGCTACAATTTACAGCTAAATGATCTAAATGTTCATACATAACATATCGTAGTTAGACCCGTGCATAAAATCTTGCGGTCATACATTTAGTGCAGCCACACAAATCAAAACAACGGCTGACGAGGTTTCAACTCGTCAATGCCTATTGTTATGGACTTGGGTTTTGGAGAAGATGGGGATGCTGGAGATCGTGGCACGGTTAACAGACAAGCAACCAGGGGACACGGGATTTACCCAGGTTCAGGCCCCCGGAGGGAAAACCCTACTCCTGCTTGTCTGTTCTTTTATTGCGGCGGAACCGAAAGTTACAGGGTGCGCAGATTCAATCTGGCGTGGAGTTGTGTATGTCGTAATCGCAGGGTGTAATCGTTGTTGGGTGTTGTGTGCGTGCCCTCCTCGTTGGACCCTCCTAGCCTTTATATATGGGGAGGCTAGGTCTCGGGTGCCAATACAAGTAGGTTACAAGTTGTATTGAAACTCTAGTCTTGTTCTTCAAGGATCCGAAGGCGTCATGGGCCTGGGCCACCCGAAAATCTTCGTGGGCTGGCGTATATTGGCCGTGGGCCTTCCTTGGACTGGACCAGGTATGCTGAAGTTACGTACCCGTAGGGTATAACCATGTCAGTAGCCCCTGAGTGTTTAGTCGAATCGTAGATTCGACTGAGGACTCTTCAATCCTTCGGGTGTAACTCTGTCTTTCAAGAGAATGTGTAGGGATTGTTGATGCGTGTGCCTGACTCACCCGACGGATCATGGTCAGTTAATCGCCTTAGGACAAAACAACACGATCTTCTTCAGTGCGAGTCCCTCGACTCGAACCGGAACATATGTGGCGTAATTCGACTCAGCGCGGAGGACTTACAGGAGTGGAATTCGGTGTTTTAAATGATATACCCAACGTCGTCGGGATTTTTCATCGCACTGCTGATGCAGTTCATACTAGCAGAGCTTGATCGGTGCGTTGCCGTGCCATCGATGATATCTGAGGTCTTATCTTTGCGTCGCAGCAGCATCGAATGTTTATCACCGCGGAGGTGTTTCGGGTGGCCAAGGAGGATGTTACTCACTTAGCATTAATTGGGGCAGAGTTGCCGAAAAGTTTTTGCATGCGGATCCGGAAGATCGCAGTCGAAGATTTCATAGGGTGCGCGACCAGCGCTCCCTATGGGAGTAGCCCCCGAGTGTCTGTTCGAGTCATAGACTCGAGCGGAGACTTTTAGTGCAAGCATTGCTCAGTTGTTTAGTCCGTAGGACTCGAAAATTTTCGGATGCTGAAATCCTTCCTCCCTATGGGAGTAGCCCCCGAGTCCGTAGTGGAGTCGTGGACTCAACGTAGGACTCGAAGCTCTTGTGTGTGAACGGCCATCGCTCCAGTTTGGAGTAGCCCCCAAGTGTCTGGCGGAGTCGTAGACTCGGGCAGAGACTCGAGTCTTGTATCATGCAACGGTAGTAGGAAAATCTCGTGGGCATTGCTGTCTCGGAAGTACATCGGGTGCGCGACCAGCGCTCCTGATAGGAGTAGCCCCCAAGTATTTAGTCGAATCGTAGATTCGAGTGAGTACTTTTAGCTGTGGAGCCGAAGTTATTGCTAGTATAGCTGTTGATGACGTCAGTGCTGACGATCAATGACCTCAAGCGTCTGCTGCGCCAGAGATGACTTGACTGGACGATGCGTGGGTCCCACTTCCTGACTTTGAATTGACCGATCACGCGGCGTGAGAGATGATTACGGCGTTTCCTCGATTTCCAGCGTAGTGGACGTCGTGGGAACGACGGTTTGTTTTGGTGCTGACACGTGTACGGCCAGATCTGCCGTTGGCGTTAGGTCTTCTTGATGGACGGTCAGCGTGCGTCGTCTTTGCTGTTATAATCCATGGTGAAAATCGTGGTTTGTTTTCACCGCACCAGTTCTTGCGTTTTACTGCCTCCTTGTGCTCGAGCGATTCTTGCTGCGTGCTGAGAGTTCCTTTCGCATTTCCTTTGTCTTCGTCGTTGGCAACGACACCACCGCCGTAGCGCCATGGGGAAGCCAAAGAAGTCTTCGCCTGCAGTGGGAACCAGCGCCGCCGGAGGCAAGAAGGGCGCCGCCGCTGCTCGTGTCACCGATGGTGGTGGCGGCGTCGATCAGAGACGCGAGAGCGATCTCGCGAGCTGCTTGTGGCGAGCTCGATTCCGCAGGACACGACGGCCGTGAGACTCCCCGGTAGTGAGGTAATCCCCCGTCCCCCATCTGGGTATCGGGTTATGTTTGTCGCCTTCGTTTTGCGTGGGTTTGCGTATCCAGTCCATGACTTCCTTCGTGGACTGCTCTTTTTCTATGGGGTTCAACTCCATCATCTGTCTCCCAACTCCCTTCTCCACATTGCGTGTTTTATCACGCTTTGCGAGTGTTAGCTTGGTATTGAGCCGCACTTTGGCCTCTTCAAAGCTGTATTCCGTGAGGAGGCAGTCTGGTGTGTATCCCATTGGGGGTTTCATCATCTCTCGTAGTCCCGATGTCCAATTCTTTTCCTTCTCCATGTCCGAATCTGTCCAAGATCTTGGCGGAGAAATGGTTTTACATCCGTGACTCCGTCTTTGCCTGGCAAGATTTTGGTCTCGTTCCTTTTGACCCCTCCCAGTTAATTGTGAAGAAGAGGTCCTGGAAAAATCAGATCTTAGACGGTGAGGTGGCGGAGATAGAGGCCTTGTACCGTCGGGTGGAGGAGCTCCAATTGATTCCTGAGAAGGAGGTGAACGGTGTCGACATTATCCGGGTGTTTCTTGAGCGTCGGGTGCAGCCGCTCCAGGCTAGAGCGCACCCGATGTTCCTGTACTCTGGGCGCCGTGATCCGACGAGGGTTTCGAGTGAGAAGGTCTCCGAGGTGGAACTTGACAAGGATCTTCGCGTGCTGTTGAAGTTCAAGGCCGACAAAAAAATCCCGGGGAAGTCGCTGACTCCTCCCTTTTCGTCGACGTTGGCCGTGCCAAAGGTGTAGATTTGTGCACGTAGTGCTTCCCTTATGTTTTTGTCAGTTGTGTACTTGTGTCCTTTGTTTGCTAACAAAGTTTCTTCTCATCTTGTAGAGCTTCAAAGTGCCAGGCATGGCGCCACCATTGCCCGAAAGGTATCCGAATGCCCCGGATAATGAAGTGGTGGATTCCGTGTCCGAGCTTCCTTCGGCGCGATCTCCGGCGGAGGATGTCGATGAATCGAGTGAAGACCATTCGAGTAAGCGATCACGGAGCTCGAGCGAGTCTTCGGATGCCTCGACTTCTCCGACTCCCAGGAATCCTCGGGGCCTTGAGCGTCATGATGATGTTCAGGGGGGTTCGTCTTCTCCTATTCCTGCCATTCCTGTGCGAGCTGTTGCTCCGCACCCGCCAGCAAAGCGGAAGAAGGAAGAGAAGAAGGAGGAGAAGAAGGAGGAGAAGAGGGCCCGGAGGGCTTCTCCTATCTTTGACCTGAGCGCGTTGGGCTCGTAAGTGTGCTTGTTGCCACTGTTGTCTTTTGCTCACTTGTTATTTTTGCGCCTGTGTTGATTGGTTCGTATGTAGGCAATCCTCCGACGGCTCTAGTGATGGAGCGCGCGAGATGATGGGGGAGTCGAACATTGCGTCGCCGCCTCTGCAGACGGTGGCGACGCTGGTGGTGCCGCAGTTCCTCTTGTGCAGGAGAGGCTGGTGGTTGCGCTTCAGAATTTGCAGCGGGCTGCATGGGTTCGCCGAGCACGTAAGTTTTTCGCTTCATGTCACGGGGAGCCCAGGCGCCTTCGTGTCGATGTTGTGTTTGCTTCTTTGTTTTGGGGAGCCCCAAGTCATGCTCTTACTGCTATTGCTTTTTCCTGCAGCCTTGTGTCCGAGAGGCTAAGCGGCTGGTGGAGGAGCACCTGACGCTGGAGGTGAAACTGCAGCAGCTGCAAGGTATTCGTCTGCCTTGTAGTACTTTTTTGTTTATCCTTGTCCTGTTTGTTGACACTGGGTAGTATGTAGTTTACTTTTGCTGTAAATATCTTTTGTAGCACCATTCTTGAGCCACGCAGTGGCCTTATTTAATGAATTCCTCCGAGTTGGGCTTTATCTTTGGCTGAGTGTCTGTGCCTTCTTTTTTCTTCGCTTTAGGTTCCTTGGTGTTGACCCGCTTGGTACTTCATCCAAAGGCCCTTGCGAGCATCGTTGGATGATTTCGCAGCTCGCTTTCTGCGGGATCGCGCGCGCAGCTTGGAGATGGATTTGCTTGGGCTACGCGGTCGTCTTGGCGTTTGGAAGTCCAAAGCGGACCGTGCAGCAGAGAGGAATACTTGATGGCGGAACGGGTCGGCTGTCCGAAAGCAGCGGTGTAAGTTGATCCTTCTTCGGGCCATAGCTTAGTTCTTGGGTGAGCCCGCTGGCCTTACTCTTGTTCTCTTTGTTGTCGCAGGTGCGAATCTTGCTCGAAGGAAGAAAAGGCGCATTGCTGTTCGAGTCAATTGTTTGACTCAAGGACATGGAAGCCGGTGGCTTCTTTTGGGTGGATCGCGATCGTGCCATGGTTCCGGACGGTGCAGGATCGCGTCTTCCGTGTTTCGCGGGTGCTCCGCCAGTGCGGTTATCGTTGTCCTTGGTGTTGCACGCGTCATTTTTCCGTTGATGGCGCGACGACCCTTGCGTGTCTTCTGGCGAAGTTTGAGTGCCAGCAATGTCAAGGAGCTGGTGCGGCAGCAACTTGTCGCAGGGGTGAAGGCTGCCTTGTCTCTTGTGAGGGTGCATCGCCCTGATGTAGATTTGGCTGCTGTGGCGACTGGGCCACCTCCTCGGCCAGATGGTGGCGAGTGGAATATGCGTCCGCATTACGCGGCTGTAAGGCAGTATGTCGAACAGATTGTAGATTTGTTTGAGCAGCGTGCTCAGGCTATTCTGCAGAATAGGTAGAACCTGAAAATAAACAGATAGATGTAAAATTTGTATATTGCGGCTGGGCCTGTATGTGCCCTTTGTTGTAAAGGTTTTCTTGTTAGCGAGCACGCAGTGCTTTGATTTAGTACGTGCCCTTTTCGTTAGCTCGACGGGTGGTCACTCAGTGCACATGTGTTGTCCTCGGTCGATGAAATCGTGAGGTGGGGGAGCCCCAGCTGCGTTTTCCTCGGTCGATGAAATCGTGAGGTGAGGAGCCCGGCGCGTTTTGTCCTCAGTCGATGAAATCGTGAGGTGGGGGGAGCCCCCGAGTGCGTTAGTAGCATGTAACAAAGTTGCAGAGAAATAGTCAACCGAAGGTTGGGAGCGAGACACTTAGCTTTATTTGTAGCGTAATGGAGGAGGTACATGGTTCGGCTGAGTAGCCTTGGCCGTAAGCCTTATTGAAAGTAAAAAGGGTACATTGCTCATTGCTATGGGTAGAATCGTCGCAGGTGCGAGATGTTCCATGGGTTGGAGTATGCGACTCCAGATTCCACGTGCTTGAGGCGATAGGCGCCACCTGGGATGACTTCGGTGATGACATAGGGTCCTTCCCATGGCGAATCGAGTTTGTTCGGTCGCTTTTGCTTGAGTCGCAAGACGAGGTCTCCTTCGACGAAGGACACGGCGCAGCCGGCGGCTGTGATAGTTATGGAGACTTTCTTTGGTACACCGCGGATCTAGCTGCTGCTATATCCCGTGCTTCGTCGAGTGTGTCGGCGTCTTCGAGTGCAGCCGTGGATTCGCCTCGTAGCGACGACTGTGGAGCTCGGTGACGTGCCGGCTGGTAGCACCCTCAGCTCCGTGTACCATGAAGAACGGTGTGTAGCCGGTGGAGCTGTTTGGCGTGGTTCGTAAGCTCCACAGATGACGGTAGCTCTTCGTCCGCTTGCCAGCTTTGTGCTCGAGTGAGCTCATGAGGCGTTTCTTGATGCCAGCGCCGATTAGGCCATTGGCCTTTTCCACTTGCCCGTTTGTTTGCGGGTGCGCCACTGAGGCGTACGTGATATTGATCCCGAGGCCTTCGCAGAAGTCCTGGAATTCTTCGGAGATGAAGTTTGATCCGTTATCGGTGATGATGATGTGCGGTACGCCGAACCTGTAGACTATGGATTCGAAGAACTTGACGGCGGTTTTGCCCTTCTGGTTGGTGACTGGCATGGCCTCGATCCACTTGGTGAATTTGTCGACTGCGACCAAGAGGAAGACGTGTCCTCCCTTCGAGGATTTTGGCAGTTTGCCGATCATGTCAAGGCCCCATTGAGCAAAAGGCCAAGCTATGGGTATGGGTCGGAGTTCGGACCCAGGTGCGTGCGGTTTGTCGGTGAACCGTTGGCACCCGTTGCATCTTCGGACGATGTCCTTTGCGTCGCTCATGGCCGTTGGCCAATAGAATCCTACTCGTAGAGCTTTGGCGACAAGGGAGCGGCTGCCTGCGTGGTGGCCGCAGATGCCCTCGTGGATATCTTGGAGTATGGTCTTGCCATCGCTGATGGTGATGCACCGTTGTAGGACGCCTGTAATGCTGCGTTTGTACAATTCACCGTTGATGATGGTGAAGGCTTTTGACCGACGAGATATGCGCCGGGCATCTGTCGGGTTGTCTGGTAAGTTTCCGTTTAGCAGGAACTGGAGGTATGGGCGTGTCCAGGTTTCTTCGACTGCCATGACCTGCATCAGGTTGACCATGGCGACTTCGGTATCCAACTTTTCGGGTCCTTCTTGACCTTCAGGTAGCGTAGCCCCCGAGTGTTCTACTTCTTCGGGTGATCCCTTGGGGAATTTCCGCTTGATGGATGGCACGCAGATCTGTTCGAGGAACACACCTGGTGGTACTTTTGCACAAGTGGAGCCGATGTTGGCGAGTCTATCGGCCTCCTCGTTGCTCTCTCTTCCGACGTGCCGAAGTTCGCAGCCGTCGAATTCTCCTTCGAGTGCGTTGTATAGTGTGCGGTACGCGATCATGTTTTCGGCGTGTGCGTCGCACTCATTCATCGTCTGCTGGACGACAAGGTTGGAGTCACCGTAGATGACCAGGCGCGTTGCGCCGCATATTTTTGCCATCCGCATGCCATGGATGAGGGCCTCGTATTCGGCCTCGTTGTTGGAGGCTCTGAATTTTATCCGAAGGACGTACTTCATCTTGTCACCTTGCGGGAGGTCGATGACTCCTGCCCTGCTTCGCGTTTGGAGCCGTCAAAATGCATTGTCCAGGATTGCGACATGTCAGGGGTGTCAGCAATGCAGCTCCATCCAGGCACCAGAAGTCCGGAAGGACTTGAGATTTGATTGCGTGTCGCTTCCGTAGATGATGTCCAGTGGTGATAGTTCGATGCCCCACAGGCCACGCGTCTGGCCTCTGGATTATTCAGGATGCTGTTTAGGGTGCTCGTTGACGACCATCACCGATGCTCCGGAAGTAGTGGCTCACCGTCGAGCCGTCATGAACACGCCGTGAGGCCACAGTAGTGCGGGTACCGCTGTTTTGTTGGAGTGAGAACCTCGCGAGGTAGTAAATTGGGCGTTGTACCCCATGGGTCTTGCCTTCTTGTCGTTCGACCACGAGTCTTGTCGACCACCGGTGTGTGGCTGCTATGTATGCAACAGGCTCGCGCTCTTTTGGCGTGACCAAAACGGGCGAGGTGGAGAGGAGCCGCGTGAGGTTTTCAACGCGCCGTTGGCTTCGTGTCCACTCGAACTTGTGCGCTTTTGCGCAACAGCTTGGTAAAATGGTAGGGCCTTCGCCCATGCGGTGATGAACTCGCTTAGTGCCGCTATCGCTTCGCGAAATGCTGAACGCCCTTGAGGTTTTTCGGCTTCTCCATTGTCATGATAGCTTTGATTTTCTTCGGGTTAGCTTCGATCCCTCGTTGAGAGATGAAGTATTCGAGCAGCTGACCTGAGGGGACGCCGAACGCACTTTTCTGGATTGAGCTTGATCCTGTAGCGATCAAGGTTGTTGAACGTCTCGCGGAGATCGTCGATAAGTGTTCTTGCCTCCTTGGTTTTGATGACTATGTCGTCGACATAGACTTGGACGCTGACCGATCTGGTCCTTGAGGCAGCTGCATGCATCGCTGGTACGTGGCACCCGCGTTCTTTAGCCCGAAGGGCATTGTGTTGTAGCAGTATACTCCGAACGGTGTGATGAACGCCGTTTTCTCTTGATCTTCGACCTTGAGTCGAATCTGGTTATAGCCTGAGTAGGCGTCGAGGAAGGAGAGTTTCTCACAACCTGCAGTCGAATCGATGATCTGGTCGATCCGAGGGAGAGGGAAGTGGTCCTTAGGGCAGTGTTTGTTCAGTGACGTGAAGTCCACGCACATCCGCAGGATGTCCGTGTCCTTCTTCGGGACCATCATCAGGTTTGCCAGCCACTCGCTTTCCTTGATTTCCCGGATGAAGTCTGCTGCGAGTAATCTATTGATCTCTTTGCCGATAGCTTCGGCTCGTGGCTCCGACAGTCTTCGGATGGACTGTTTGACTGGCTTGGTGTCTGGGAAGACATTGAGTGCGTGCTCGGCGAATTCCCTGGGAACTCCTGGCATGTCCGCAGGACACCAGGCGAAGATTTCCCAGTGCTCACGGAGGAATTCGACGAGCACGCTTTCCTATGCGGTGTTGAGGTCGTTGGCGATTAGCGCCGTCTTGGAGGCATCCGTTGGATGGACCTGTACTTTTTTGGTGTTGATGGTGGAGTCGAAAGACATATCAGGTGCGTTCTGCTTGGTGACTGGGGGTAGCCCATTGTCCGCCGCCATGGAGCCTTACAAGCTCGTCTTGCATGCCAAGGACTGGAGATTTTGTTGAAATCCCGCCGCATTGGTCCGATCGGGTGAAGCTCCGTGGACTGTGATGACGCCTTGGTCCCGGCATCTTGAGTAGTAGGTATGCGAGTGGGACGGCCAGGAACCTTGCGAATGCTACGCGTCCCAGGATGGCGTGGTATTGCGACGGCCAGTCCACCACTTCGAATTCTAGGCGCTCCTGCCGAAAGTTGTCCGGTGTCCCGAAGATGACGTCGAGCCCTATTTTGCCTAGGGGGAAGATGCCCTTCCCTGGGACAATGCCGTGGAACGTTGTGTCTGATTGTTCCAGGCTGCATTGCGGGATCCGCATAGCTGCTAGAGTGCTTGCGAATATTAGGTTGATGCCGCCGCGTCCATGAAGACGCGACTCATCTCAAGCCTCCGATCTGCGCCTCCAGCACCAGGCAGCATGACTGGGCGAGGATCTGGCAAGGGTGATCCGCGGGTGAATGTGATGCAGGACTCGATCCGCTGAGGTACTCGTGGATTGCAAAGCGAGTTGTCACGGCCATGTTGATTTGTCGGGTGATTTTCTTCTGTACCCTGTTGGTGGGACGTCCCTTCTGTATCATATTGAGTGCTCCTTTTGGTGGGGGGTATGCGACCCCGGCGTTGTTTTCTTGCTGGTGCGATGGTTGATGTGGGCCTCAATAGGCAGCGGTGGAGGAGCTCCGTGCTATTATTTCGCTGGCGAAGTGCGTTATGAACACAAGAATTGGAGCTTGTTGCCTCATCGTACCATGCTTTCGCTGAGTTTCGAACGGAACTCGGCAGTCCTTGAGCATGTGGCTAGCTTTCTTTTGCCATCTTGTTTGTCGATGTAGAAGTGGATGGTGCATGGACCGAAAGTTTGTCGAAGTGCTGAAGGTCCGTTGTCGCGTCGCGGGCGCTGCCATCGCGTTGGTCGTCTGCTGTCGCGGAAGTTTCCACCAGCGATATCCTCTCTGCTGCGGCCGTTGTCGTTATTTGCGGTCGGCGAGCTGCAGCTGCGACCATGTCGGGTCCGTCGCGGGTCCTCGTGACGCCGCGGTCTCCTCTTGCTGCGGCGTTCGTCTTCGCCGTAGTCGTCTTCTTCGATTCCGCCGCCATTGGATGCAATCTTTCGCATCTGCCCAACTATTGGCGATTTCCATGAGCTGGTCGAGTGTCTTGGGCTTTACGCGCCCAAGTTTCTCCTTCGGAAGTACAGGCGTTTGACGCCGCCCCGAAGAAAGCGCTGGCGGCCCGCTCTTCTGAGATGTGTGCTGTGGAGTTCTTGGTCGTAGACCAGCGTAGTATGTACGAGCAATAGATTCACCCGTTCTCTGAGTGCAGGCTCGCAGCTCTTCGATTGAGGCGGGCCTTTTGCTGGTGCCTTTGAAGTTTCGGATGAAGCTATGCGAAGCTCCTCCCAGGATGGATCGATGGATCCCGCGATAGGTCAGCGGACCCGCGCCTTTGTCAATTGCGGTGAAGGCATTGCATGGCGGTTTCTTTGTTGCCTCCGTGAAGCTTGACGGATGACAGATTGTCGCTGAGCCAGGACTTTGGATCTTGCGTGTCGTTGAACTTCGGAGTATCCAAAGGAAGCTTAAAGTTGCGTGGCATCTGTGTTCGCCGGACGGATCTGCTGAAGCATCGAGCCCCGCAGAGTTCTCCTTCGTCTTCATCCATCTCAGATTCGGATGAGCATGCGTGTTTGGCACGTGCTTTGTCGATCTTGCGCTGTGTAAGCTTGTCTCTGGCGTCGTAGTCGTGTTTGTGGCGGTGCGAGCTCTTCTTTGTTCGAGGAAGGTCGTGTTCTTCTTCATCTTGGGATGAGGGAGTGGGGCTCCGGTCGCGCCTGGCCGGAGCTTTCTTCTTCGGCTCCGTAGGAGCATCTTCGTGGAGCTCAGCTCCGATTAGTCCTAGTCCGGTGAGTGCGGACCTATGCATGGCCCTTTTCGGTCCCTCCGAGGTGGGTGAGCCGCAAGATACGATGGCTGCCATGATCGCGGCTTGTGGCGTCTTCGGGTGATGTTGCCGTCGGCGTCCATATCCATGAACGATGTGTGGAGGGTTGGTCACGTCACGCCGCTCCTTGGTCCATGTTTTCCACCGAGTGGTGCTTATTTCCCTGATTTCCGTTTGTCTGGGCCGGAGCGGTCCCATGGCGGAGAGCGCATTCTCGTCGCAAGACCGGAGGTCGCTCGTAGGCTTCTGCGTTTATCGAGCGTCTCCTGGATCTTGACTTGTTGCTTGTGCTCCTCGATGAGGAGGTAGTGGTATGCCATCAGCAGGTCACGTGGGAGTCCAGGTAGGACTATTTCGCCTTCGGGCGACGGCGTGCTTCGCCCATCCTTCTTTGCTAAGTTGGATGAGGTGGCCTATTTTCCTGTTTGCCGCTTTCCGCCCGTTGGGGTTGGGCGGGTTAGGCGTGTCTTCGTCGGTTTGGATGATTGCGCGGCGCATGATAGCGCGCAGATTGGTTGGCTGCCGCGCTTTCTTCGGATTCGAACCGAGATCCCTTCATCCGAAGGTGGATCGCATGATCGGAGTTGCAGTAGCTGTCAGAGAACTCATCTGTTGATGGTGACGCGTAGCACGGGTGTGGAGCCCACGGCGGGCCTGATTGGCGGCACGGGCATCCGCCGGGAGGCGGAGGTGCCGCTTGTCCCACACAGGCGAAGCTCGAACAGATTTCGAGTCCGTCACGGGCTCGAAATCCTTCATGGTGGCCGAGTGGGGTATGAAGCGCGTGAAGAGGAGGTGATTCTCCGTCGCCGAGGAGTTGTAGATCGATCGGTCGGAACCGCCACGCATCGCAATCAGCAGCCCCAATTCCCACAGACGGCGCCAATTGACGAGGTTTCAACTCGCCAATGCCCATTGTTATGGACTTGGGTTTTGGAGAAGATGGGGATGCTGGAGATCGTAGGCACGGTTCGCACAAGCAACCAGGGGACACGGATTTATCCAGTTCAGCCCCGGAGGGAAAAACCCTACTCCGCTTGTTCGCTTTTTATTACGTGGTGCGCAGATTCGATCTGGCGTGGAGGTGTGTATGTCGTAATCGCAGGGTGTAATCGTTGTTGGGTGTTGTGTGCGTGCCCTCCTCGTTGGACCCTCCTAGCCTTTATATATGGGGAGGCTAGGTCTCGGGTGCCAATACGAGTAGGTTAAAAGTTGTATTGAAACTCTAGTCTTGTTCTTCAAGGATCCGAAGGCGTCATGGGCCTGGGCCACCCAAAAATCTTCATGGGCTGGCGTATATTGGCCGTGGGCCTTCCTTGGACTGGACCAGGTATGCTGAAGTTACGTACCCGTAGGGTATAACCATGTTAACGACCGTTTGACTTTCTATATTAGGTGTTGAATTTTTCTCAAACAAACAACACTCTAAAATTTTAGGGTTTGCCAAATAAAGCTATACATTCTATAGCCGGATAGTTAAGGTTTCCATACTAGCACAGGCACTTTGCCATGAAGCATTTGCATGCAAAACTATTATAAGCCTTGTTCTCACTATATTCCTCTTTTAGCTTCTAAAATTTTCTAGACCAAATAATGCTTAAAAGTTTTAGAGTCTGTCCAAAACCCTAGCATTGCATGCATGCACAATCAAATAGACACCGTTAGACGCTGTTATGCAATGAAATAGCCAGCCACTAGCATCTAAAAGAGCATATGCATGTGGTCTCTATATCCAACGGTCCTAAGCCTATGCACAGCTATGCCCGTGTGTAGCAAATCCGCGTCGATATATATATATATATATATATATATATATATATATATAAACCCTAACCATGGTGCTCGGACACCATACCTGTATTTCATATATACCCAGAGTGTACGTACCTAAATTTTACATACCTAAGGTTTACATATCTAAGATATGCATATCCAAGTTATATATACCTAAGGTATCACATACCTAATGTGTACATATCTAAGTTACATATATATATACACGTATGCTACGTACGTACACCTTAGGTATATAATATGTTAGGTATATGTAACTTAGGTATGCATATCTTAGGTATGTGATATCTAGATATGTACTATATAGGTACGTATACCCTCAGTTATGTGTTATTTATAGCGAAAATACGTGTATCACGTATGGTGTTTGGGCACCAAGGTGCACCAGTTATTTTACCTATATATGTGTGTGTGTGCAAAATAGTGGGTTGCCTGCTGGGCTAGATGTGCATACCTGCACACCGTAGGATTAGTCTAACGAGAGCACAGATAGTTGATGGTTGCATTATAGAGTTAATAGAAAACTAACGTTGTATCAGGAGCATGGTGTCGGGTTTACAAGAAAACGATGCATGTATCTACAAGCACAAATCCTTCCATTGTCCTTGTCATTTGCCATGGCGTGTGTCCTTTACTTTTCACACCCACCAACATACAAACCAAGAACTAGTGTCTTCTCCAACATAGAGAGAGAGCACATTCTTGTTCTGTTAACACAAATTGAGTATATTTTTGTTCATCTGGCACAAATCCATCGAGAGCGTCAGGCAGGTATGGGATTTGATATTTTCCATCGCATACGTCTGTTTGAGCATATCCATTTCTGTTTTAATTTTTTTCTAACTAATCCTTATAGGCATAGGTTCCACTCATCCAACAACACTGGCCCGAGTGGCTCGAAGCCATCTGTTTAAAAAAAATTCTAACTAATATTTACGGGCGTAGGTTCCACTCATCGGACATCACCGGCCTAAGTGGCTCGAAGCCATCCGCAATGTCATAGACGATGAAGTGGGAGGGCCATCTGTCAAAGTCAAGCAAACCAGCAACATACCAGAAGGCGACGACAAAGGGAACACTGTTGTCATCATCGACATATCCGACGATAACGATCCATGAATCGTCGCATCCCGTGCTACGAGGGGAATCACGCCCCTCATATCTGTTTCAATTTCCCATTTAAATTCAGTCTTTAGTTCCTCTTGTTTACCGTCGTCCACATGGATCCAACCGGTCTAGAAAATCACCTCTCAGTATCCCACTGTTGTAATAAATAGCACTACTACTACTACTACTATCAATTGTTGGTTTACCATCTAATACTAAATACGCACTTGTTGGTATTATATACGTTGGTCTATAATAATTATGTGCATTTTGTATTGGCCAATAATGTCTCCAGTAGGATATGTATCACTCCATGATCACATCACTTACGGATGAAAAATTCTTGAAAAGAGACAAAAATATATATAAAATATTTCGTCTGAAATACATTATACATGTGTCGAACAAACGTGTGAATGTAAAATTCATTATTGGCTGTCGGAGAAAAATAAAATATTGACTGACTTACCGATTATGCGCGTAGAATATGTATGGTGGCATTGAAGTGATTAGGTAGATCGAACTGTTCGGTTGAGTCCATATCATTTTTTCAATATCCTAGAAAATATCACGTTAGTGACTGCTTTTATGTTCACGCCTTGTTACACCTTGTTACATCTTTTTTGTGTTTTTAACTTTTCATCTTAGTGGCATCGTCAAGCTATCAAGTTTTCACCTTTCAAATCATTTTTATCACTATAATTTTTTGGGACATTTTGCTTTCACCATATATTCAATATGCTCACACCAAACACATAAAATTAGGAGTTTTAAATAAAGAATATACTATCACCATGCCAGCGCCACACGAGACCTCCAAGTTTGGTGTAGCCGGATGGTATACGTGCACGAGAGGTACAACGACGTCGTACAGTGATACCACATTCCACATGTCGAACCAACCAGACCAAAAAATCGGCAATGAGAAGGCACATATTCTTGTGGAGAAGTTTTCTACCTCACAGATTCACTTTGCGCTCATATATATTGCCATGCACCTGCCTCACGGGAACCATGATAGAAGTGTGCGGGAAACCACGAACACGTGGCTGTGGTATCGTGTCGCGAGAACGAAGATAGAAAAATACAGGAATCCACGAACATACTGTTATGGCATCCATTGATACAAGCTGTTTTTTTTGCAAAACCACATTCGTGTGATTGCGAAGTTCAAGACACAAAGAAATTTGCAAGGAAATTGCATACTATAGGCATGTGTTTGTGGAGTGAAATACACAAAGTAAAAAAAATGACATTTCATACGTCCTATGCTCAGCTATTTGGATGGATGGTAAAGGACGCCGTTAGCAAAATAACACCAGTAAAGCGACGACGTGGATATTACAGTATCACATGGTGCCTATATCGGTGGGTAGAAAATCTGCATTGATATATATATATATATATATATATATATATATATATATATATAGAGAGAGAGAGAGAGGCGCTATTTTGAACCCTAGGGTTATTCTACACCCATCCTTTATCTTCCAAACCGTATATTATTTTTACGTTACGTAAATTTTCTCTGATCTCGAAAGTTGAGAAGAACATAAGAAATTTAAGAAATGTCATAAAAAAATAGTTTACATGCCGTATAAAAATATGATGTAAAATGCGTATTTTCTATGTTTTTTAACTATAATGACTTATAAATCGTATTTTTATGTCGATTTTTTTATGTTTCTGATAAACATGAACATAATTATTAGTATACAAAATATAAATTTTTATATGTGAGAACATAAAAATATATGGGGTGGAAAATAACTATTCTGCACCTTGGGTGCTGAATATATATATATATATATATATATATATATATATATATATAAACATGAACCAGTTCCTGTATAACTATACAGAAACCCATGCGAACCTTGACAGAGAACAAAGTGAACCTTGTTTTTATAGGGCAAGCGAACCTTGTTTTTCCGGAGTGGGGGGCAGACGTCCTGTTGATTTTTCTCTTGTGGGCGGACGCCTGTATAACTATACATGAACCCATGTGAACCTTGACAGAAAACAAAGTGAACCTTGTTTTTATAGGGCAAGTGAACCTTGTTTTTCCGGAGTGGGGGCAGACATCCTGTTGATTGACGGTTGTGAGGTGGTCCTGGGGGGGGGGGGGTTGTGAGGGAGGACCCCCCATTAGCTGGAGACAAAAAAAACTTTTAGGTCTGGTTTTATTTGCTAATCTGTGTCTTAACTCTTGCACCACCTGGCTTTAATTGGAAATCCCACTATGCCCGCACCGCATTCACTCTCTGTAACGTCTCTCTTCTCTCTCCCCTCAACCCCGCTTCCTCCGCCATTGACAACCGCCTGGCGTCGTGATCGGCAACTGCCCCGCATGGCGCCGCACCAGGAGATAAGCAGCGCCCCGCATCCCCCTCTCCCCCACTTCCCCCCACTCCTCCTTCCTCCCCACCCCTTTCTCTTTATCCTGGCCGCGCTCGGCTTTTCGCAGTTAGGTTTTGGGGATGGATTTGGTGGGGGTTCCACCATCTCTGGCGACTGTTTGGTTCTGCTGCTGGTCGCCGGCGGAGCTCTGGAGGTCCGTCGGGTCCGTTCCTCCTCCCTCCCCTTCTGTTTCCCTGTATCCTGACCGTGCTCGAGTTTTTTTGTGTCAGGTTCTGCTACGGAGTTGGTGGTGGTGTTGTTCTCCGGCGGCGGCTGCTTCTTCTGGTTGTTGGCGGCCGGCAGCGGAGGGCTCGGAGTTCGTGGTGTCTGGGTTTCCTGTTTGGACGGATCCCTCTTCGTGGTCTGCGCCCTCATCCCTCTCCACAAAGTGCAGATGGATCCTAATTATCCGACAAGTATACATGTTTTCTCCTTTTGTTTTTATGTGAATCTGTGTGATTCAGTGTTTATTTTATTTTATTATGCTTTTTTGTGTTCATATGCTATGATTTATTGTTTTTATAGTTCATTTAGTACATGACATTGATGCAATGTTTGCTAACTGTACATTTTGTTTGTGGGCTCTAGTATAGGTTCATGTGTAGATTCACACTTGTGTTTGGTGTTTTTTTATTTTTTTCAGTAATTTAGGATATGGTCTGCAGGGACTTTTGTGTTTTTGTTGCTAGCCGAATCTTGTTTTTAGTATTGTGTCACTCTGAATTCAAGCCTAATATGTTGTGAACCTTCATAAATTGTTTCTCAATTTTTAGTTTTTTTAGCACATGAACAATTGAAATTCCTTGGGTGTGTAATTCACTGTGTACCATAGTTCTATCATACGTGAACTTTATTTTTACCATATGTGAACTTTGTGTTTTAATTTGCTAGCTGAATCTTTGTTTTAGTATTCTCTTTTTGTTTTTATGTGAATCTGTGTGATTCAGTGTTCATTTTATTTCTTTTATGCTTTTTTGTGTTCATGTGCTATAATTTATTGTTTTTATAGTTCATTTAGTACATGACATTGATGCAATCTGTTTGCTAATTGTACATTTTGTTTGTGGGCTCTAGTATAGGTTCATGTGTAGATTCACACTTGCGTTTGATGTTTTTTAATTTTTTTAGTAATTTATGATATGGTCTGTAGGGACTTTGTGTTTTCGTTGCTAGCCGAATCTTGTTTTTAGTATTGTGTCACTCTGAATTCAAGCCTAATATGTTGTGAACCTTCATAAATTGTTTCTCTGTTTTCAATTTTTTTAGCACATGAACAATTGAAATTCCCTGGGTGTGCAGTTCTTTTTTATGTTGCATTTTTGTAATGGCTTCTGTTAATTGTGTGCGTGTTTTCCCAGGATCTGGTGACGTTTCTGAGAGTTCAAACCCTGTTAAGGTTATTAAGAAAGCAAAATTAGTTGCTCGCGATGGAAAATTGAGTTTAGCTGCTGGCATTCCTTTACTGGTTAGTCTTGTTTCTCTAGTTTCTGAATCTATCGTGTAGACGCGGGATATGGCCAAGGACGATCACCATGCGGTTGATCATGTTGAAAAACCCCTATCTCCACCTGGTATGATTTTATTATTTTTTCATTCTTTTTCTTTGTTTAACTTGTAAATTTTTATGTTTAATTTTCTCCTTTTTTACTCGTAATTAACTCTTGGTTTTTATTATATTGATTCGACAGTTATATCTGTGTCAAATAATCCTAATTTGGAAGATTTATCTACTGTTGATGGAGGTTTTTTCTCTAATACTTTCAATACTTTTGTTAACTCTTTATCTTATTTTTGTTTATGTGCTGCTACCTAGTTTATTTGTAAAATGAAACACCTATTATATTTTTTTCCTGTTAGTTATTTGTTTTAACTGTCCTATTTAAAATTGAGACTACTAGTACACATTGTCTACTTTTTAGTTTAACTCTGATAACCTCTAATTATAACTTCTATCATTCATTTATCATATGTGTCTCTCTGAATTCCACTGTGTACCTTAGTTTATTCATGTATGAACTTTTAGTTTATTCATGTATGAACCTTAGTTTGTTAGCTAAATCTTTGTTTTAGTATTTTTGTGTCTCTGAATTCCAGTCTAATGTGATGTGAACCTTCATAAATGGTTTATGGTTTCATTTCTTTGTTTTCAGTATTTATTAGCACATGAACAATTGAAATTTCATGGGTGTGCATTTTTCACTGTGAACCTTAGTTTTATCAGATATGAACTTTAGTTTTACCAGATGTGAACTTTGTGTTTTAATTTGCTAGCTTTTATCTTTGTTTTAGTATTATTGTGTCTCTCTGAATTCCAGTCTAATGCGATGTGAACCTTCATAAATTGTTTCTTGTTCTAGTATTTCTCTGTTTTCAGTTTTTTCTTAGCACATGAACAATTGAAATTTCATGGGGTGTGCAATTCACTGTGAACGTTAGTTCATTTCATATGTGAACCTTAGTTTTATCATATGTGTCTCTCTGATTTTTCACTGTGAACCTTAGTTTATTTCAGATATGAACCTTAGTTTATTCATGTATGAACCTTAGTTTTGTTAGCTAAATCTTTGCTTTAGTATTTTTGTGTCTCTGAATTCCAGTCTAATGTGATGTGAACCTTCATAAATGGTTTCTGTTTCATTTCTTTGTTTTCAGTATTTCTTTAGCACATGAACAATTGAAATTTCCTGGGTGTGCATTTCACTGTGAACCTTAGTTTTATCAGATATGAACCTTGGTTTCATAATGGTTGATGTTTAATCGATATAATGTTGTGTGAAGTTTGTATGTTGGCTGGGTGAATCTAGTTTTTCTATATGGGATCTGTGAACCCTAGTATAATGTGGTGTGAACCTTCACATTATTTTTATGTTTTCTATACTTTCTAGCACATGATTAATGCAGATTTTAATGTGGTTTGAACATTTAGGATATGAACTTCATTTTTATATAATGGATCTTTTTTTCTTATGCACATGTGAATTTTTTCCATGTAATAACTGAACTTCTTTTATATCTGTTTGTTCAGCTGAGGAGAATATCAGGTAGTCTTTGGATATTTTGAACAGTGAATATCCAGATGCTGCCTCACCTGCATTAGCTATTCCTGATAGTGGTGCGGTGCGAAACAGTGCATCTGTGATGGCTTTGTGTACGGCGCCAGAAAAATGCTGGAGCGGTGTTGATGTAGAGCTCGTTGGGAACCCCAAGAGGAAGGTATGATGAGCACAACAACAAGTTTTCCTCAGTTATGAAACCAAGGTTTAATTGAACCAGTAGGAGCAAGGAAACACCCCAAATGTGTTACTAGCTGAGCTTTGGCAGAGCGCACTACCGGTGCTAGTAGCAACGTGGAGACCTGCACAACACAACCACAGAACTTTGTCTCCAACTTGCGATGAGGTTGTCAATCTCACCGTGTTTTGCTAAAAACAAAGGATTAAACGTATCGAATGGAAAGAAGTAAAAGTTTGCAAAAAGTAAACACAAAGCAGTAAATAGTTTGTAGATTGTATGTAAAGAAAAGAGGAACGGGATCCATAGTTCACTAGAGGTGGCTCTCCTTAAGATAGATAACATGTTGGGTGAACAAATTACAACGGGGAAATTGACAAACATCGAGAAAGCAATACATGCATATACTAATCATCTTGACTTCTTTGAGACTTGATTGGGCATTACAACATTATACATAGACCGCCATCCAATTGCATCTATGACTAATTGATGCACTCGACGATCGACGTAGAGCTCGTTGGGAACCCCAAGAGGAAGGTATGATGAGTACATCAGAAAGTTTTCCCTCAGTTATGAAACCAAGGTTTAATCGAACCAGTAGGAGCAAGGAAACACCCCAAAGGTGTTACTAGCTGATCTTTGGCAGGACGCACTATCGGTGCTAGTAGCAACGTGGAGACCTGCACAACACAACCACAGAACTTTGTCCCCAACTTGCGATGGGGTTGTCAATCTCACCGTGTTTTGCGGAAAACAAAGGATTAAACGTATCGAATAGAAAAAAGTAAAAGTTTGCAGAAAGTAAACACAAAGCAGTAAATATTTGTAGATTGTATGTAAAGAAAAAAGACCAGGATCCATAGTTCACTAGAGGTGGCTCTCCTTAGATAGATAACATGCCGGGTGAACAAATTACAGCGGGGCAATTGACAAACACCGAGAAAGCAATACTTGCATATACTAATCATCTTGACTCCTTTGAGACTTGATTGGGCAATACAACATAATACATAGACCGCCATCCAACTGCATCTATGACTAATAATCCACCTTCAGGTTATCATCCGAACCCCCTCCAGTATTAAGTTGGAAGCAACAGATTATTGCTTTACGAACTGCGTGTAAGGTAAACAATACAATTGTTCTATGAACAAAGGATCGTTGTTTTCTCCCTAGTAGCAACAGCACATCTAGTACCTTAGAGATTTCTGTCACTTCCCCAAATTACTAGAGGCATGAACCCACTATCGAGCATAAATACTAACTCTTGGAGTTGCTAGCATCTACTTGGCCAAGATAGCTACTAACAACGGAAAGCATGCAAGATCTCAAATAACAAAGACATGACAGAATCAATAATCAATCTGAAATAGCATCTCAATATCCATCGGATCCCCACAAACACAACATGTATGAATTACAAATAGATGATCTTGATCATGAACGGAGCTCACAAGATCTAGACATGAAAGCACAAAGGAGGAGAACCAGCCATCAAGCTACTACATGGATCCGTAGTCCAAGGATGAACTACTCACGCATCACACCGGAGGCTTGCATGGTGATGAAGAAGGCCTCCAGGGTGAATTCCCCTCTCCAGCAGGGTGCCGGAAAGAGCTTCAGATCCCTCCCGATCTAGGGATGGAGATGACGGTGGCTACAGACTCTTTCTTGGATTTTTGATCGGGTACCTAGGGTTTTCGTCCCAAGGGCAACTTATAGGCGAAAGGAGAGGCTGAGGGGGTGCTGGGGTCGGCCGGACCACCCCCTGGCGCGGGCCCTTCTCCGTCTCGTATTCTGGCACTTGATCACTTCCGAAAAAATAGGCACTTGTTTGTCCCATCCAATTCCGAGAATATTCATTTTCTGACTTTCCTGGAACCAAAAACAGCAGAAAACAGGCAGCTGGCACTGTGGCTCTTGTTAATAGGTTAGTCCAAGAAATCATATGAAAAGTACTCCAAAGTTGGAACAAAACACAAGAAAGTGGATAAAACTAAGCATGGAACATCAAAAATTATAGATACATTTGCAATGTATCAACATCCCCAAGCTTAACTCTTGCTCGTCCTCGAGTAGGTAAGTGATAAAAAGAAAGACTAATTTTTGAGGTGACATGCACCATCAAAGACTTGATCAAAGTATTTGCAAAACATTCAAAGCTGGGATCAAAGTACTTCAATCATAACATGAAAGACAAAGTTTTAGCAATAAGCAAAGAAACTATGATGCAACATGAAAAGGCACAAACAAAAGATTCATGAATAACAATGCTTTGCAAGACGTTTGTTTGTTTCACATAAAGAAAACATAGCATAATATTATTCAGCTTGTCCTTCAATAGAGTAGCAAATATAAATGCATAGGACACCTTCAAAGTTCATAAGAGTGACTAGATACAATAGTTTCAAACAAGCAATAACAAGTTATGCATCAATCAACTAGTCTTGGGACAATGCACATAGAACTAAGAATGGCCACTATGCTCTCAAAGTAGGTGCATAAAGTTAGAAGGTGGAGACTCAATATAATGGTGGAAGAAAGACCTTTTGTAAAAGGAAGTAGGGATTCAAGTCTCATAAAGATCTTCCAAAAATTATGGTACTTATAGCTTTCAGCTCTCATTGCCCCTATCATAAGCATCTTGAAGGTGATTAAGGTTAAAGTGACACAACTAAGAGGATATGCTTGACAAGTTATAAACCGAAATCTCATGCCCCTTACTTACGAAGACCGATCCTCATGCTACTCAACTTCAGTCACGAGTAAGCTCTTGTCATTGTAAGTATATGTGTATCATTAAGAACCTAACAGGGTACCCTTGCACATGATACGGAGCTTTCCCATAATCAAAATGACAAGGCAAGCACAATGAGCATCTCGTGATCTTTTTATTTGCTATTTGCATAGGTTTTTATTGAGGATGCTTCATAGAGTGCTTATTATGGTGATGCTGCAAGTTTCCACCATGATTAGGCATGGCTTAGGCTAGCGGCCCAGGCGTTTCTCTAACACACATACAAACTCCACGATCTTACAAGTTCCACTTTTATTTCACACCGCCGGGATCCGTAAGCAAAAGAACATAATATCAACGGGGTACAAAGTACAAGTGCAATGTTGAAAGCGTTCCCCATGGTACATGGTTCTGCTAATTTCAACTTATAAAGCGCAAGCATATACGCAACAAAGAAGGACCCAATGGTTCAAGTTTATTAGAGGCAATAAAGTAAAGTGTGCCATCAAGTTTGTGAGAGCTTTAATCACTAGTTTTCTCATAACAAGTGGAAGGTAGACAAAAGCATGAATATACTTGGAATAGCATAAGCTAGTAGGTAGGTATGGTGGACTCTTTGGAATAACTTGGTTTAGGGGGTTGGATGCATGGGTGGAACTCATACTTTGTGATGGAGGCTAGCAAAAGACTGGGAGCGACAAACTAAGAGAGCAATAATGGCCATAATCATGCAGAGCGACAAAACATCATTGATCAAAGCATAAAGTGATACTACAAGTTGAAAACTAAAGGATCATAAAGGCTATGGTGACTTGTGAAAGTCATAACATGGTGTGAGCATGTGCCAAGTCAACCCAAATAAAGCATCAAAGGAGAATACCACTATACTATGCTTTAATATGCTAAAACAACGCATGATTCATCCAAGGCACATTAAGCAATCTCATTTGTTTATAACAAGTCATGCTACAGCAAAGAATACTAAGCATAAAGCTAAAACAATATCAAGCATGGCATGACAAAGCGCAGGCCACAGTCAAAAAAAAGCTCTTTTTACCACATAAGTATGAACTTTCCTACTCTTTTCCAAACCAAACCAAACTATTTGCAAACCAATGTATGAAAGAGGGGGTCCAACCAACTTATTCAGAAAACTAAGCAAACCAAGCAAACTAAAAACCAAAACTAAAACGAAAAGGAAGACGCTCCAAGAAAAACACAACTGTGCATGAAACAATAAAAATGAAGTGTTTGGAAGAAACCTGGAATTTTTATTGATGAAGAAGGGGATGCCTTGGGCATCCCCAAGCTTTGACGCTTGCACTTCTTGGATATTTCTTGGGGTGACACGCGTGGCATCCCCAATCTTGAGCTTTAGTCCATCCTTCATCTCATTACTCATTCCTTCCATACACCTGAAAATTTTTCTTCATACAAAACTTCACACAATCTCATTAGGAACATTAGTGCACTTAAGATAAATAAGTCTCAAGGTTCAGTTCTAACACCAAATAAACTTCCATTAGAACAGTAGATACTGTAGCACTTCCCTCAAAAATCTCAATTCCCCAAAAGAACTCAAAAAAAGGAACTAACAAGAAGCAAATGCAGAAAATGGCAGAAATCTGTCAAAACAGACCAGCAGGTAAAGACGAATTTTTTAGAAGACCTTCTGTTGCTAAAATCAAAAAGTGTTGAACTAACGAAAATTAGATAACAACCTGGGGCAGAAGCACAAAAATTTACAGATCAATCCTAGGTACATAACTCTCTCAGCAATTTTTACGGTGAAGCACAGAAATCTGTTTTGGGACAGCAACTTTCTCAATCATTACTTCACTCTCATTAGAGGTTACTCTTGGCACAAAAAGCAAATAAAAAGGATAAGAAGAGGTTATTACAGTGGTAATAACTTCCAAGACTCATCTAAAACTCTTGGGTTATCTCCCAACAAGTACTTTTCTTTAACGCCTTTAAGTTAGGCATAAGAAGCAAAGAAAGAATCAAGTGTTCTCAAATGAAGAAGCATTAAGACCAAATTTTGTTTTCATAGGAGAAGCAAAAGAAATCTTTTCTCTATTTTTAGGGAAGTGTTCTATACCTTTATTGAGTGGGAGTTGATATTTAATGGTGCCTTCTTTCATATCAATGATGGCACCAACAGTTCTAAGAAAAGATCTTCCCAAAGTAATAGGACAAGAAGCATTGTATTCAACATCCAAAACATAGAAATCAACGGGGATATAGGAATCATTAACCATAATAAGAACATCATTAAGACTCCCCATGAGTTTCTTTTTAGCATTATCATCAAGTGGGACATTCAAATAGCAATCTTCAAGAGGAGGCAAATCAAGCATATCATAAATCCTTCTAGGCATAATAGAAACACTACTATCAAGATCACACAAAGCTTTGAAATCAAAGTCATTCACTTTCATATTAATGATGGGTTCCCAACCATCTTCTTGTTTTATAGGAATAGAAGCTTTATGTTTCATCTTTTCTTCTTTAATCTTTATGAGAGCATCAGTAATGTGTTTTGTAAAAGCCTCATAGCACTAGCATTAGGACTTTTAGCAAGCTTTTGTAGGAACTTAATAACTTCAGAGATATTGCAACCATCAAGATCAAAATCAACTTTATCATCTAAAGTAGTAGAACTATTACTAGCCTCAACACTAGTGGTGGTGATAGTAGAAACACTAATGTTTCTAGCAATTTCATCTTCTCTTTCCCACTTAGCATGTAATTCAGCTAATAGTCTAACATTTTCATCAATTCTTACTTGTATGGCATTAGTAGCTACAAAGGGATTCTCATTAGTTTCAGGTTTAGCAGCCATTTTATTCAAAGTAGATTGAGCTTCAGCCAAAGATGCTATATTTCTTTCAGCATTAGAGAGTTTTTCCTCAATAGTTTTATTGAAAGCAGTTTGTTTACTAATAAACTCTTTAAGCATAACTTCAAGTTCAGAAGGAGCACTCTTATTATTGTTGTAAGAATTTCCATAAGCATTACCATTGTTGGGAGGATAAGGTTTATAATTGTTGTTACCAAAATTGTTCCTATAAGCATTATTACCATAAGCATTATTACCATAAGCATTGTTGCCAAAGTTGTTATTTCTTATGAAGTTCACATCAACTTGCTCTTCTTGAGCAACCAAAGAGGCTAAAGGAACATTATTTGGATCAATATGGGCTTTCCCATTAACAAGCATAGACATAATAATATCAATCTTATCACTCAAGGAGGAGGTTTCTTCAACAGAATTTACCTTCTTACCTTGTGGAGCTCTCTCAGTATGCCATTCAGAATAATTAACCATCATATTATCCAATAGTTTTGTTGCAGCACCCAAAGTGATGGTCATAAAGGTACCTCCAGCAGCTGAATCCAATAGGTTCCTTGAAGAATAGTTCAATCCTGCATAAAAAGTTTGGACGATCATCCAAGCAGTCAGTCCATGAGTGGGACAATTCTTTACCAAAGATTTCATTCTTTCCCAAGCTTGAGCAACATGCTCATTATCAAGTTGTTTAAACTTCATGATTTCACTTCTCATGGATATAATCTTATCAGGAGGATAGTATTTTCCAATAAGAGCATCTTTGCATTTAGTCCAAGGATCAATACTATTCCTAGTTAAGGAATTCAACCATTCTTTAGCTTTTCCTCTCAAAGAGAAAGGAAACAATTTCAGTTTAATAATATCACCATCTATATCCCTATGCTTTTGCATCTCACAAAGTTCAACAAAGTTATTTAGATGGGAAGCAGCATCTTCATTACCAATACCAGAAAATTGTTCTCTCATAACAAGATTGAGCAAAGCAGGTTTTATCTCAAAGAAAGTATTTTCAGCCATAGGTGGAGCAATAGGTGTGCTCATAAAATCATTATTGTTGGTGCTAGTGAAGTCACACAACTTAGTGTTTTCAAGAGTAGTCATTTTTTTGGGTTTTCAAATAAGAAAGCAAAACAAGCAAAACTAATTTTTTGTGTTTTTGATAACAAAACAAGCAAACAAAGCAAAAAGAAACTAAGCAAAACAAAAACAACAAAGTAAAGAGATTGGTTATGAGGGACTCCCCTTGTGAAGATGTCCTTGACTCCCCGGCAACGGCGCTAGAAAAGATCTTGATGCACTCGACGATCGACGTAGAGCTCGTTGGGAACCCCAAGAGGAAGGTATGATGAGTACAACAGAAAGTTTTCCCTCAGTTATGAAACCAAGGTTTAATCGAACCAGTAGGAGCAAGGAAACACCCCAAAGGTGTTACTAGCTGAGCTTTGGCAGGGCGCACTACCGGTGCTAGTAGCAACGTGGAGACCTACACAACACAACCATAGAACTTTGTCCCCAACTTGCGATGAGGTTGTCAATCTCACCGTGTTTTGCAGAAAACAAAGGATTAAACGTATCGAATGGAAAGAAGTAAAAGTTTGCAGAAAGTAAACACAAAGCAGTAAACAATTGTAGATTGTATGTAAAGAAAAAGGACCGGGATCCATAGTTCACTAGAGGTGGCTCTCCTTAGATAGATAACATCCTGGGTGAACAAATTACAGTGGGGCAATTGACAAACACCGAGAAAGCAATACATGCATATACTAATCATCTTGACTCCTTTGAGACTTGATTGGGCAATACAACATAATACATAGACCGCCATCCAACTGCATCTATGACTAATAATCCACCTTCAGGTTATCATCCGAACCCCCTCCAGTATTAAGTTGCAAGCAACAGATTATTGCTTTACGAACTACGTGTAAGGTAAAAAATACAATTGTTCTATGAACAAAGGATCGTTGTTTTCTCCCTAGTAGCAACAGCACATCTAGTACCTTAGAGATTTCTGTCACTTACCTAGATTACCAGAGGCATGAACCCACTATCGAGCATAAATACTAACTCTTGGAGTTGCTAGCATCTACTTGGCCAAGATAGCTACTAACAACAGAAAGCATGCAAAATCTCAAATAACAAAGACATGATAGAATCAATAATCAATCTGAAATAGCATCTCAATATCCATCGGATCCCATCAAACACAACATGTATGAATTACAAATAGATGATCTTGATCATGAACGGAGCTCACAAGATCTAGACATGAAAGCACAAAGGAGGAGAACCAACCATCTAGCTACTACATGGATCCGTAGTCCAAGGATGAACTACTCACGCATCACACCGGAGGCTTGCATGGTGATGAAGAAGGCCTCCAGGGTGAATTCCCCTCTCCGGCAGGGTGCCGAGAATAGCTTCAGATCCCTCCCGATCTAGGGATGGAGATGACGGCGGCTACAGACTCTTTCGTGGATTTTTGATCGGGTACCTAGGATTTTCGTCCCGAGGGCAACTTATAGGCGGAAGGAGAGGCCGAGGGGGTGCTGGGGTCGGCCAGACCACCCCCTGGCGCGGGCCAGGCCTGGCCGCGCGGCCAGGTGGTGTGGTGGCTCCCTGGCCCTTCTCCGTATCGTATTATGGCACTTGATCACTTCCGGAAAAATAGGCACTTTGGCTTTTGTCCCGTCCAATTCCGAGAATATTCATTTTCTGACTTTCCTGGAACCAAAAACAGCAGAAAATAGGCAGCTCGCACTGTGGCTCTTGTTAATAGGTTAGTCCAAGAAATCATATAAAAAGTACTCCAAAGTTGGAACAAAACATAAGAAAGTGGATAAAACCAAGCATGGAACATCAAAAATTATAGATACATTTGCAATGTATCACTAATAATCCACCTTCAGGTTATCATCCGAACCCCCTCCAGTATTAAGTTGCAAGCAACAGATTTTTGCTTTACGAACTGCTTGTAAAGTAAACAATACGATTGTTCTATGAATGAAGGATTGTTGTTTTCTCCCTAGTAGCAACATCACATCTAGTACCTTCGAGATTTCTGTCACTTCCCCAGATTACCAGAGGCATGAACCCACTATCGAGCATAAATACTAACTCTTGGAGTTGCTAGCATCTACTTGGCGAAGATAGCTACTAACAACGGAAAGCATGCAAGATCACAAATAACAAAGACATGATAGAATCAATAATCAATCTGAAATAGCATCTCAATATCCATCGGATCCCCGCAAACACAACATGCAGAATTACAAATAGATGATCTTGATCACGAACGGAGCTCACAAGATCTAGACATGAAAGCACAAAGGAGGAGAACCAGCCATCTAGCTACTACCTGGATCCGTAGTCCAAGGATGAACTACTCACGCATCACACTGGAGGCTTGCATGGTGATGAAGAAGGCCGCCAGGGTGAATTCCCCTCTCCGGCAGGGTGCCGGGAAGAGCTTCATATCCCTCCTGATCTAGGGATGGAGATGACGGCGGTACAGACTCTTTCGTGGATTTTTGATCGGGCCCTTAGGGTTTTCGTCCCGAGGGCATCTTATAGGCGGAAGGGGAGGCCGAGGGGGTGCCAGGGGCCACCACACCACCCCCTCGCGCGGGCCAAGCCTGGCCACGCGGCCAGGTGGTGTGGCCGGCCTCTAGCCCATCTCCGTCTCGTATTGTGGCATCTGATGACTTCCGGAAAAATAAGCACTTTGGCTTTTGTCCCGTCCAATTTCGAGAATATTCATTTTCTGACTTTCCTGGAACCAAAAACAGCAGAAAACAGGCAGTTGGCACTGTGGTTCTTGTTAATAGGTTAGTCCAAGAAATCATATGAAAAGTACTCCAAAGTGTGGATAAAACACAAGAAAGTGGATAAAACTAAGCATGAAACATCAAAGATTATAGATACATTTGCAATGTATCAACATCCCCAAGCTTAACTTCTGCTCGTCCTCGAGTAGGTAAGTGATAAAAAGAAAGAATAATTTTTGAGGTGACATGCACCATCAAAGACTTGATCAAAGTATTTGTAAAACATTCAAAGCTGTGATCATAGTACTTCAATCATAACATGAAAGACAAAGTTCTAGCAATAAGACAAAGAAACTATGATGCAACATGAAAAGGCATAAACAAAAGATTCATTAATAACAATGCTTTGCAAGACGTTTGTTTGTTTCACATAAAGAAAACATAGCATAATAGTATTCAGCTTGTCCCTCAATAGAGTAGCAAATATAAATGCATAGGACACCTTCAAAGTTCATAAGAGTGACTAGATACAATAGTTTAAAACAAGCAATATCAAGTTATGCATCATCTTGGGACAATGCACATAGAACTAAGAATGGCCACTATGCTCTCAAAGTAGGTGCATAAAGGTAGAGGGTGGAGACTCAATATAATGGTGGAAGAAAGGCCTTTTATAAAAGGAAGTAGGGATTCAAGTCTCATAAAGAGCTTCCAAAAATTATGGTACTTGTAGCTTGTAGCTCTCATTGCCCCTATCATAAGCATCTTGAAGTGATTAAGGTTAAAGTGAACAAACTATGGTGTACATGCTTGACGAAGTATAAGTTAGAAATCTCATGTCCCTTGTATACGAGGTCCGCTCTTCATGCTACTCAAGTTTAGTCACCGGTAAGTTCTTGTCATTGTAAGTATATGTGTATCATAGAGAACCGCCAACAGGGTACCCCTTGCCCGATGATACGGAAGAATCCCCATATCAAAATGACAAGGCAAGCAGACAACGAGCATCTCAGCAATCTTCTTATTTACCATGGGAATATGGTGCTTTTTTCTCTCTTTCCTCTTTTCATAAGCTCTTTTTTTCTCTTTTTTCTCAATATAGGACTCTTTTTTTATAAGAAGAATGCTTCATAGACAGCTCATTATGGTTACGCTGCAGGTTTCCACCATGTCAGCATGGATTAGACCAGCGGCCGTGCTTTCTCTAACACATATACATAACTCCATGGACTTACAAGCTCCCCTTTCATTTCACAATCGAACATCCATATACAAAAGAGCATGATATCAACTAGGTACAACTACCAAGTGCAATGTTGAAAGCGTTCCCCATGAAAGCATGGTTCTGCTAATTCCCAACAAATAAGTGCAAGCATATACAACATAGACGACACAATGATTCAAGTTTATTAAGGGGAAGAAAAGTAAAGTGTGCCATCAAGTTCGTGAGAGATTTAATCACTAGTTTTCTCATAACAAGTTTAATTTGGAAGGTAAACAAAAGCATGAATATACTTGGAATAGCATAAGCTAGTAGGTAGGTATGGTGGATTCTTTGGAATAACTTGGTTTAGGGAGTTGGATGCATGAGTGGAACTCATACTTTGTTGTGGAGGCTAGCAAAAGACTGGGAGCGACAAACTAAGAGAGCAATAATGGCCATAATCATGCAGAGCGACAAAACATCATTGATCAAATCATAAAGTGATACTACAAGTTGAAAACTAAAGGATCATAAAGGCTATGATGACTTGAGATAGTCATAACATGGTGTGAGCATGCGCCAAGTCAACCCAAGTAAAGCATCAAAGGAGAATACCACTATACTATGCCTTAATATGCTAAAACAACGCATGATTCATCCAAGGCACATTAAGAAATATCAATTGTTTATAACAAGTCATGCTACAGCAAAGAATACTAAGCATAAAGCCAAAACAATATCAAGCATGGCATGACAGAGCATAGGCCACAGTCAAAAACGAGCTTTTTTACGACATAAGCATGAACTTTCCTACTCTTTTCCAAACCAAACCAAACTATTTGCAAACGAATGTATGAAAGAGGGGGTCCAACCAATTTATTCAGAAAACTAAGCAAACAAAAAACCAAAATGAAAACGAAAAAGAAGATGCTCCAAGAACAACACAACTGTGCATGAAACAATAAAAATGAAGCATTTGGAAGAAACCTGGGATTTTTATTGATGAAGAAGGGGATGCCTTGGGCATCCCCAAGCTTTGACGCTTGTACTTCTTGGATATTTATTGGGGCGACACGCGTGGCATCCCCAAGCTTGAGCTTTAGTCCATCCTTCATCTCATTACTCATTCCTTTCATACACCTGGAATTTTTTCTTCATACAAAACTTCACACGATCTCTATTAGCAACATTAGTGCACTCAAGATAAATAAGTCTTAAGGTTCAGTTCTAACACCAAAAAAACTTCCATTAGAGCACTAGATACTGTAGCACTTCCCTAAAAGGTCTCAATTCCCCAAAAGAACTCGAAAAGGAACCAACAAGAAGCAAATGCAGAAAATGGCAGAAATCTGTCAAAACAGACCAGCAGGTAAAGACGAATTTTTTCGAAGACCTTGTGTTGCTCAAATCAAAAAGTGTTGAACTAACGAAAGTTATATAACAACCTGGGGAAGAAGAACAAAAATTCACGCCTCAAAAATACGTTCAGATATTTTACACAAATTTTTACGGTGAAGCAAAGAAATCTGTTTCGGGACAGCAACTTTCCCAATCATTACTTCTCTCTCATTAGAGGTTACTCTTGGCACAAAAAGCAAATAAAAAGGATAAGGAGAGGTTATTACAGAGGTAATAACTTCCAAGAATCATCTAAAACTTTTGGGTTATCTCCCAATAAGTACTTTTCTTTAACGCCTTTAAGTTAGGCATAAGAAGCAAGAAAAAGGATCAAGTGTTCTCAAATGAAGAAGCATTAAAACTAAATTTCTTGCCCTTACCTCTCTTACTTTTATTCTTAACCTTGGGAAAAATATGATTGTTTGGTTGAGAAGAAAGGTACATGGTCCCCTTTCCCACATCTATTATTGCTCCAAGGAGTTCTAATAGGGACCTTCCAAATGTAATTTGTCCTTTTCCTACACATTCAATAACAAGATAATCATTAGAAATCATTTTCCCAAGGATCTTTATAAACACTCCTTAAGCTATTCCAAGAGGTAATATGGTAGTATTATTATCAAGAGATATTTCTTTTCCTCCTTCAGTAAGCCCCCAAGTATTCAGAGATTTATAAATATCTTTGGGCATAAGGCAAAATTCAGACATGATATCACAACGAGCTTGAAAAGTTTCAGTGTTTATCTCAATCTTTACTGTAGGGAGCCACTTTGATGGTTCAGAATTTATTGGAACATAATTTTGATGCTCCCTAAGCGTATTATAGCAATCTTTTAAGCTAGCAGTGCCAGTCTCAAGAGTCTTCAATCTAGCAAATATTTTTGCGAAAGAAATATCTGTTTGGCTAGGAAAGTTGTAAGTAAGGATCAATTTCTTTATAGCATTAATAGCATCATCCTCATTACATTGGAGGAAATCTCCTCCCACAATAGCATCTAAAGCATATCTATAGCAAAGAGCAATTCCAAGGTAAAAACTCTAAGGAACAAGCTTTGAGTCATTTTAGGCTCAGTTTTTTCATGTAGATCAGAGATTCTAGACCAAGCTTCTTTAAAACTTTTCTCAATTCCTTGTTTAAAAGTTAAAATCATTTCCTCGGGTGACATAGTGATTGGAGCAAGGCTAGACATAGTGGCAACTTAAGAAAGGAACTATTTTTTTGTGTTTTTCAAATAAGAAAGCAAACTAGTAAAACTATTTTTTGTGTGTTTTTGATAAAGAAACAAGCAAACAAAGCAAAAGGAAACTAAGCAAAACGAAAATAACAAAGTAAAGAGATTGGTTATGAGGGGCTCCCCTTGTGAAGATGTCCTTGACTCCCCGGCAATGGCGCCAGAAAAATGCTTGATGGCTCTGTGTATGGCGCCAGAAAAATGCTGGAGCGGTGTTGATGTAGAGCTCGTTGGGAACCCCAAGAGGAAGGTATGATGAGCACAACAACAAGTTTCCCTCAGTTATGAAACCAAGGTAATCGAACCAGTAGGAGCAAGGAAACACCCCAAAGGTGTTACTAGAAGCTGAGGTATGCACTACCGGTGCTAGTAGAAACATGGAGACCTGCACAACACAACCACAAAACTTTGTCCCCAACTTGCGATGAGGTTGTCAATCTCACCGTGTTTTCTTGAAAACAAAGGATTAAACGTATCGAATGGAAAGAAGTAAAAGTTTACAGAAAGTAACACAAAGCAGTAAACAGTTTGTAGATTGTATGTAAAGAAAAGAGGACTGAGATCCATAGTTCACTAGAGGTGGCTCTCCTTAAGATAGATAACATGTTGGGTGAACAAATTACAGCGAGGCAATTGACAAACATCGAGAAAGCAATACATGCATATACTAATCATCTTGACTCCTTTGAGACTTGATTGGGCATTACAACATTATACATAGACCGCCATCCAACTGCATCTATGACTAATAATCCACCTTCAGGTTATCATCCGAACCCCCTCCAGTATTAAGTTACAAGCAACAGATTATTACTTTATGAACTGCGTGTAAAGTAAACAATACGATTGTTCTATGAACAAAGGATTGTTGTTTTCTCCCTAGTAGCAACAACACATCTAGTACCTTAGAGATTTCTGTCACTTCCCTAGATTACCAGAGGCATGAACCCACTATCGAGCATAAATACTAACTCTTGGAGTTGCTAGCATCTACTTGGCCAAGATAGATACTAACAATGGAAAGCATGCAAGATCACAAATAACAAAGACATGATAGAATCAATAATCAGTCTGAAATAGCATCTCAATATCCATCGGATCTATTGAGGGCAAACCTCTAGGGTGGCCCGATCTTTCACGATTCCCTTTCAAATCGAGGATGGAGTGCGGGGAGAGGAGGGGAGGATGAACATGACGAACGCACGCACGAAGAACGCGATGAACACACACACACAAAACCACGATACACACCAATAGCTCACGCTGTCGGTGACTGGTCCGGCGCAATCCCTAGGATCAGCGTCGGGCGGAGGACTCTCTCTCGAACCGGCACGTTAAGATGGGAGACTCAGTGAGATCTTGACGTCTAGGCAAAGGGACACCGATGCCTAGGCCTTGTACAATGCGGAGGCATGATGCAAACTCCAACAAGGTTTGGGGATATTGGTGCTCCTTAGTCAAGGAGCATGAGGCAAGAATTAGATAGATCCACAAAGGGGTTTCCACTAATTCCAGTATCATGCCTAGGGTTTACAATGGAGGTGGGGGACTATATATAGGCCAGCCACTTAAATAGGGGTACTTTAGGAATAAAAGACAAGTTCTGGATGGACTAAGGGGTACATGGGCCCCAGGCCCAAAGGCCTTTTCATGCCTGGCAACGGTCGGTCTGGAGACTCCGGTCTGGACCGGAGATTCCGGTCGGTCTTTGGACCGGCCTCTCGAGGGGCCTTCAGACTGTCCCAGGGCCTGGTTCTAGGGGCAGACCGGAGGTGGGGCCGGAGACTCCGATGTCTTCAGGTCGGAGACTTTGGTGGACCGAGACTCGGTGCGCAGCGAGACTCCGGTCTGAGTAGCCCAGCTGCCTCGCCTCCTTGTTCTCCATCCTTGGGTGCTTGGTGATGTGTCGAAGCTTCGTACCTGATGATGCATAGGGTAGTTGCATGAAGTAGCATACCATCCAAGGAGGTATCAAATTGGCACGAGGAGAGGAGCGAGTTCACCTTAGCTTGTAGGAGTTTGGCTCGGGCACGAGTCATGGGTCCACTTGGGGGACTTGTTGGTGTAGATGTAGGAGCGTCCGTAGGACGGGCCGCATCAGCTCCCCCCTTGGGAAAGAGTCGTCCTCGACTCTTCATGGTTATCATCTTGAACATCTCCATGGTAGGGTGAAAGATCCTTGACATTGAATGTATTGCT
The DNA here is from genome assembly GCA_023614405.1 of Avena insularis. Lineage (NCBI taxonomy): Eukaryota > Viridiplantae > Streptophyta > Magnoliopsida > Poales > Poaceae > Avena > Avena insularis. Next base: position 252,966,485 of record CM042690.1, on the reverse strand, counting down.
TGCAAGGTACTTGGAGGTTGGTATGTCGATGATGTAGGCGTTGTTGTTGATTCGTTTGAGGACCTTGAACATACCATCTCCTCTTGGCTTGAGCTTGGAGTCACGTTCCTTAGGGAAGTGGTCTTTGCTTAGGTGTATCCACACAAGGTCACCTTCTTCAAAGATCATCTCCTTCATGTCCTTGTTTAACCTTGCAGCTTGGCGAAGGACTTGTTGTTCGATAGTAGCTCTTGTTTCTGCATGAAGCGTCTTCATAGCTTGTGCACGCTTCTCGAAGTCCATGTTCGTGCGCTCATAGAGAGGTAGTGGTAGGATGTCGAGCGCGGTGAGGGGCTTGAAGCCATAGACGATCATGAATGGACTCATCTTGGTTGTTGAGTGCTTTTCTCAGTTGTAGGCGAGCTCGGCGTGGGGAATGCATTCCTCCCAATCCTTCAAGTTTTTCTTGATCAACACACGTAGGAGAGTTTCGAGGGTTCGGTTGACAACTTCGGTTTGGCCATCAGTTTGAGGATGCGATGCGGATGAAAAGAGGAGCTTGATGCCGAGCTTGGCCATGAGGGTCTTCCATAAGTAGCTCATGAATTTGACGTCGCGGTCGGAGACGATTATCCTTGGCACACCGTGAAGACGAACGATTTCCCTGAAAAACAGATTTGCAACATGTGAAGCATCGTCGGTCTTATGGCACGGTATGAAGTGTGCCATTTTGGAAAAGCGATCCACAACAACAAATATAGAATCATGACCATGCTTAGATCTAGGTAATCCTAACACGAAATCCATGCTAATGTCAGACCAAGGTGTATGAGGAATAGGCAATGGCATATAAAGACCATAGGGATTAGCTTGCGACTTAGCTTGAACACATGTCGTGCATCGTTGAACGTAGCGCTCCACGCCGCGCTTCAAACGTAGTGAGTGGAGAGCATGTCCAATGTCCTTTTACGGCCAAAGTGATCCATGAGGACTCCACCATGAGATTCTTGGAGAAGCAAAAGTTGGAGCGACGACTTTGGAATGCATAGCTTGTTTTGTTTAAATAGAAAGCCCTCATGCAAATAGAAATCATCAACTCCTTTGTCATTGGAGCACTTTGCGAAAATTGGTTCAAAGAATGGATCGGAAGCATACAAAGATTTTATTTCCTCAAGACCCAACACATTGATTTCAAGTCTTGTAAGAAGGCTTGTATGTTTGCGAGACAATGCGTCCGCAACTACATTATCTTTGCCCTTCTTATACTTGACAATGTACGGAAAAGACTCCATGAACTCAACCCACTTAGCGTGTCTCTTGCTCAAGTTAGCTTGGCCTTTGAGATATTTAAACGATTCGTGGTCGGAATGTATGATAAATTCCTTGGGCCAAAGGTAGTGTTGCCAAACTTGAAGGACACGAACTAAGGCAAAAAGCTCTTTGTCATAAATCGGATAATTAAGGCGAGCACCATCAAGTTTCTCGCTATGGTAGGCTATAGGACGTCCGTTTTGCATAAGGACTCCTCCAATTCCAATACCACTAGCATCACACTCTATCTCAAAAGTTTTTGTGAAATCTGGTAACGCAAGGAGAGGTGCTTCAGTGAGCCTCTTTTTAAGTTCATCAAAAGCTTTTTGTTGTGCTTTGCCCCACACGAAGGTGACATTCTTTTTGGTCAATTCATTAAGGGGACAAGCAATGGTTAAAAAGTCTTTCACAAAGCGACGATAGAAACCGGCCAACCCATGAAAACTTCGGAGTTCACTCACATTTGTTGGGATGGGCCAATCTCGTATGTCCTTTACCTTGGAAACATCAACTTCAATTCCTTTCGAAGAAACAACAAATCCAAGAAAAATCAAGTTGTCTTTAGCAAAAGTGCACTTGGGAAGATTAGCATAAAGCTTTTCATGTTGAAGGTTTTGCAAAACTTCCTTGACATGTGTTATATGGTCCTCAAGTGATTTGCTATAAACAAGAATATCATCGAAATAGACAATAACACTTTTTCCAATGAGAGAACACAAGATATGATTCATTAGGCGCATGAAGGTGGATGGTGCATTAGACAAACCAAAGGGCATAACCAACCATTCATAGAGACCAAGTTTGGTCTTGAAAGCAATTTTCCACTCATCACCTTCAACCATGCGTATTTGATGGTAACCACTATGAAGATCAATTTTCAAAAAAATAGTGGCTCCACACAACTCATCAAGCATGTCATCGAGACGTGGTATGGGATGTTGCTAACGCACGGTGATAGTATTGATTGGACAACAGTCCATGCATAACCGTAACATATCATCCATCTTTGGAACAAGAATCATGGGTATGGCACTTGGACTAGTGCTAACTTGGATCAAACCTTTGGAGACGAGTTGGTTTATTTGACGTTCGATCTCCTTCGTCTCCTCCGGGTTCGTGCGGTAGGCGGCGCAGTTGGGAAGTGGTGCACCGAGGATGAGGTCAATACGATGTTTGATGCCGCGAAGAGGAGGTAGTTGATGACCCACAAGTATAGGGGGTGTATCGCAGTATTTTCGAGGGAAGTGAAACCCAATTTATTGGTTCGACACAAGGGGAGCCAAAGAATATTTATAAGCCTTAACAACTGAGTTGTCAATTCAGCTGCACCTGGAAACAATCTTGCTCACAGCAGTTTATCAGTAGCAACAATTTTGTAGTAGGAATAGCAAAGTAACAGCAGTAGTAAAGCAAAGACAGTAGTAACAAAAGCGAACAATGGGATTCGAAAAGGGTAGGCATAGGGATGGATGGACGGGCGTTGTATGGAGAAGACAATTCACATAGCAATCAGAACATAGGGCAATTGCAGATAAATAAGATAAAGCATCCAAGTACTAGACAATCCTAGGCATGTGTTCCATATATAGTCATACGTGCTCGCAATGAGAACTTGCACAACATCTTTTGTCCCGCCATTTCGCTTGCGGGGCCTCTAGGGAACTACTGGCAATTAAGGTGCTCCTTTTAATAGAGCACCGAAGCAAAGCATTAACACTCCATGAACACATGTGATCCTCACATCAAAGCCTTTCCCTTCCGGTTATCCCGATTTCTGTCACTTCGGGGCCATAGGTTCCAGACAACAACGTGTGTAAACAACTTGCAGATAAGACCAAAAACAATACTATCATAATGAATCAATAACATGTTCAGATCTGAAATCATGGCACTCAGGCCCTAGTGACAAGCATTAAGCACAACAAGTCGCAACAAAGTCATAAAGCACTAATAAAATATATTAGGCACCATGCCCTAACAATCTGATGCCATTACATGAACGATCTCATCCAATCCCTACCATCCCCATAGCCTACAGCGGGGGATTACTCACTCATAGATGGGGGAAACATGGATGGTCGATGAAGATGATGGTGGAGATCGATGGAGATGGCTCTGGGGGCACTTCCCTGTCCCGGCAGGGTGCCGGAACAGAGACTTTCTGTCCCCCGAATCTCCCCTTCGGTGGCGGCGACGCAGTGGAACTTTTCATGGAAAAACGTTGAACCCCCCGAAGTGTTTAGGTCAGAAGGCTTCTTATAGGAGAAGAGGGAGACCGAGGGGGTTCCTGGGGCCACCACACCATGCCCTGGTGCGGCCAGGCCCAGCCCGCGCCTGGGGGTGGGAGGGTGTGGCCAGCCCCTGGCCCTCCTCCGTCTCGTATTCTGGCTCCTAGAGTCTTCTGAAAAAATAGGCACTTTGGCTTTTGTCCCATCCAATTCCGAGAATATTCATTTTCTGACTTTCCTGGAACCAAAAACAGTAGAAAACAGATAGCTGGCACTGTGGCTCTTGTTAATAGGTTAGTCCACGAAATCATATGAAAAGTACTCCAAAGTGTGGACAAAACACAAGAAAGTGGATAAAACCAAGCATGGAACATCAAAAATTATAGATACATTTGAAATGTATCAACATCCCCAAGCTTAACTCCTGCTCGTCCTCGAGTAGGTAAGTGATAAAAACAAAGAATAATTTTTGAGGTGACATGCACCATCAAAGACTTGATCAAAGTATTTGTAGAACATTCAAAGTTGGGATCATAGTACTTAAATCATAACATGAAAGACAAAGTTCTAGCAATTAGACAAAGAAACTATGATGCAACATGAAAAGGCACAAACAAAAGATTCATGAATAACAATGCTTTGCAAGACGTTTGTTTGTTTCACATAAAGAAAACATAGCATAGTGGCATTCAGCTTGTCCCTCATAGAGTAGCAAACATAAATGCATAGGACACCTTCAAAGTTTACAAGAGTGACTAGATACAAATAGTTTAAAACAAGCAATATCAAGGTATGCATCAATCAACAAGTCTTGGGACAATGCACATAGAACTAAGAATGGTCACTATGCTCTCAAGAAGGTGCTCAAAGAATGTGTGGAGACTCAACAAGAAAATGAAAAGGTTTTGAAAAGTTTGAAAGGATTCCAAATGCTGAAAGTATGGTACTCATTAGCTTTGAGCTCTCATTGCCCCTGTCATAAGCATCTTTAATGTGGTTAAGGTGAAAGTGAGGTCAAATCTGAGTTATATGCTTGACAGACTATAAACTGAAAATCACAAGTCCCTTGAGTACGAGGGCCGCTCCTCATGCTACTCAACTTTAGTTACCGGTAAGTTCTTGTCATCATAAGTATGTGCGTATTATTGAGAACCGCCAACGGGGTACCCCTTGCCCGATGATACGGAAGAATCCCCATATCAAAATGACAAGGCAAGCAGACAATGAGTATCTCAGCAATCTTCTTATTTACCATGGGAAAATGGTGCTTTTTTCTCTCTTTCCTCTTTTCATAAATCTCTCTTTTTTCTTTCTTTTTCTCAATAGCTATCTCTCTCTCTTTTTTTATAAGAAGAATGCTTCATAGATATCATTATGGTTACGCTGCAGGTTTCCACCATGTCAGCATGGATAAGACCAACGGCCCAGGCGTTTCTCTAACACACATACATAACTCCATGGACTTACAAGCTCCCCTTTTATTTCACACCGATGACATCCGCAAACAAAAGAGCAAGGTATCAACTGGGTATATATTTACAAGTGTTGAAAGCATTCCCCGTGACAGCACGGTTCTGCTAATCCCTAGCCAATAATTAGCAAGCATATAACTTTCATGGAGAGTTCACAATGGTTCAGGTTTATTAAGTGCAGGAAATAAAGTGTGCCATCAAGTTCGTGAGAGCTTTACTAACTAACTTTCTCATAACAAGCAAACATTTTATTCGGAAGAAAACAAGGCATAGTGAATATGCACGGAAGTAGAAAATGATGCTAATAGGTAGGTATGGTGCACACTTTGGCAATATTTGGTTTAAGGGAGTTGGAAACATGAGTAAAACACTCAGTGTAAGTGAAGGCTAGCAATAGTAAGGGAGCGACAAATGAGAGAGCAATAATGGCCATAATCATGCAGAGTGACAAAACATCATTAATCAAAGCATAAAGTGATACTACAAGTTGAAAACTAAAGGATCATAAAGGCTTAAGGTGACTTGAGATAGTCATAACATGGTGTGAGCATGTGCCAAGTCAACCCAAATAAAGCATCAAAGGAGAATACCACTATACTATGCTTTAATATGCTAAAACAACGCATAATTCATCCAAGGCACATTAAGCAATCTCAATTGTTTACAACAAGTCATGCTACAGCAAAGAATACTAAGCATAAAGCCAAAACAATATCGAGCACATGACAAAGCATAGGCCACAATCAAAAACAAGCTCTCTTTACCACTTAAGCATGAGCTTTCCTACTCTTTTCCAAACCAAACCAAACTATTTGAACACCAAAGTATGAAAGAGGGGGTCCAACCAATTTATTCAGAAAACTAAGCAAACAAAAACAAACGAAAACCAAAATGAAAACGCAAAAGAAGACGCTCCAAGAAAAACACAACTGTGCATGAACCAATAAAAATGAAGTGTTTGGAAGAAACCTGGGATTTTTATTGATGAAGGAGGGGATGCCTTGGGCATCCCCAAGCTTTGACGCTTGTACTTCTTGGATATTTCTTGGGGTGACACGCGTGGCATCCCCAAGCTTGAGCTTTAGTCCATCCTTAATCTCATTACTCATTCCTTCCATACACCTGAAAATTTTCCTACCTACAAAACTTCACACAATCTTATTAGCAACATTAGTGCACTTTAGATAAAAGGTCTTAAGGTTTAGTTCTAACACCAAATAAACTTCCATTAGAACACTAGCTACTGTAGAACTTCCCTCAAAAAGCTCAATTCCCCAAAAGAACTCAAGAAAGAACCAACAAGAAGCAAATGCAGAAAATGGCAGAAATCTGTCAAAACAGACTAGTAGGTAAAGATGAATTTTTTCAAAGACCTTCTGTTGCTCAAATCAAAAAGTGTTGAACTAACAAAAGTTAGATAACAACCTGGGCAGAAGCACAAACAATTACAGCTCAATCTGACATACAGAGCTCTCTCAGGAATTTTTAAGGTGAAGCAAAAAAATCTGTTTTGGGACAGCAACTTTCCCAATCATTACTTCTCTCTCATTAGAGGTTACTCTTGGCACAAAAAGCAAATAAAAAGGATAAGGAGCAGTTATTACTGAAGTAATAACTTCCAGGACTCAACTAAAACTCTTGGGTTATCTCCCAACAAGTACTTTTCTTTAACGCTTTTAAGTTAGGCAAAAGCAAAAACTAAAAATGGAAAAATGGAAGTAAGCGGAGATAATCATGGTGGAAACATTGTTTTGTTCAATGAAATCCTTTTGTTAACAAGGTTGATCAGGTCTTGTTACCAAAACAATTTCATATGATACAAAACTTTGTATTCCACTAATGATTATGTTACCTCAACCTTGATAGCAATGGTCCCAATCATAATAGTTTCAAATTTTTCTCTTGGTAGGGGACAATATATTCCTCCAACTTGAATGCCCTCAACACATTCAATTGTATTCAAATCATAAGTCCTTTCAATCTTCTTGGGGAAATAGACAGTGTGTTGCTTGTCATTAACATTGAGGGTCACCTTCCCTTGATTACAATTGATAACAACTCCTGCAGTATTTAAGAAAAGGTCTCCCAAGAATAATAGACATATTATCATCTTCAGGCATAATAGTTTGAGAGGATGCTCTCATAAGAAATATGAGTTGAAGTAAAAGAGAGCATCAAGAAGCAAATTCAAAACACATTTAAGTCTAACCCACTTCCTATGCATAGGAATCGTGTATGCAAATAAATTCGCAAGGAACAAAGTGGCAGGCATAGGAAGATAAAACAAGAGTAACTTCAAAACTTTCAGCACATAGAGAGGTGTTTCAATACCATGAAAACTTCTACAACCATATTTTCCTCTCTCATAATAATTTTCAGTAGCCTCATGAATAAACTCAACAATATAACTATCACCTAAAGCATGCTCTTCATGATCTACAAGCACTAGAGCTTTATCATAAACATCTTCAAAAGAAACCTTGGGAACATAACATTCATCCTCCTTTAGTAAGCATGGAGGACAATCAAATAATGTAAGGGATAAAGAGTTACTCTCATTAGAAGGTAGGCATGGGTAGATAATCCATTCTTCCTCCTTTTGTTCATCACTCTCCTCCTCTTTTTCATCTAATGAGATTTCAGGTTCATCAATTTCTTCTTCCATAGGAGCCTACAAGGCATTAGTCTCTTCCATAGGGTCCTGCAAGGCATTAGTCTCTTCCATTTGTGGAAAGCATCTATTAAAATATTCAAGGATATAGCTATTTTCATCCTTGTAATGATCAAAGCAAAATTTAAGTATACCATAAACCTCATATTTGTAAGGTGAATCATCAATACTTTCAAGCAAACTAGCAAGCTCAAAAGCACCCTTCCAAGCAATAAATTCTTCAATTTGTTCCGCATCATAAAAGTCATAAATTCCTTTAGCATAGGAAGATATGGTATCATTATCATTATACTCACATTGAAAAGGGAGGTGTTTATACCTCTTTCTACAACAAGACTCATCACAACAATAAGTAACATTATAAGTAGAGCACACATTTCTAGCAATGGTATACAATCTATCAATTTGTTCCCATAAGTGTTTCCCTTTTTGTGACAAGTGGTGTTCCTTATAATAATATTTTTGATCTTCCGTGAACCCACCTTGCCAATAAGCTTCAGTTTCAAAGAAACCAACCATTGACAACAAGCATGATAAAGCAAGACAATAACAGACCAACAAAAATAACAACTAGAGAAGGAACTACTTTTTTGTATTTTCAATAAAGAAAGAAGCAAACAAGGAAGAAATAAACTTAGCTTGAACAATAGTGAATCTAGGTGAACTTGATAAATAAAGCTATGCTCCCCGGCAACGGCGCTAGAAAATAGTCTTGATGACCCACACGTATAGGGGGTGTATCGTAGTATTTTTGAGGGAAGTAAAACCCAATTTATTGATTCGACACAAGGGGAGCTAAAGAATATTTATAAGCCTTAACAACTGAGTTATCAATTCAGCTGCACCTGGAAACAATCTTGCTCACAGCAGTTTATCAGTAGCAACAGTTTTGTAGTAGGAATAGCAAAGTAACAGCAGTAGTAAAGCAAAGACAGTAGTAACAAAAGCGAAGAACAAAGGATTCGAAAAGCGGTAGGCATAGGGATGGATGGACGGGCGTTGCATGGAGAAGACAATTCACATAGCAATCAGAACATAGGGCAATTGCAGATAAATAAGATAAAGCATCCAAGTACTAGACAATCCTAGGCATGTGTTCCATATATAGTCATACGTGCTCGCAATGAGAACTTGCACAACATCTTTTGTCCCGCCCGCTTGCAGGGCCTCTAGGGAACTATCGGCAATTAAGGTGCTCCTTTTAATAGAGCACCGAGCAAAGCATTAATACTCCATGAACACATGTGATCCTCACATCAAAGCCTTTCCTTCCGGTTATCCCGATTTACATCGCCGGGCCATAGGTTCCGGACAACAACGTGTGTAAACAACTTGCAGATAAGACCAAAAACAATACTATCATAATGAATCAATAACATGTTCAGATCTGAAATCATGGCACTCGGGCCCTACTGACAAGCATTAAGCACAACAAGTCGCAACAAAGTCATAAAGCACTAATAAAAGATACTAGGCACCATGCCCTAACAATCTGATACCATTACATGAATGATCTCATCCAATCCCTACCATCCCCATAGCCTACAGCGGGGGATTACTCACTCATAGATGGGGGAAATATGGATGGTCGATGAAGATGATGGTGGAGATCGATGGAGATGGCTCCGAGGGCACTTCCCCGTCCCGACAGGGTGCCGGAACAGAGACTTTTTGTCCCTCGAATCTCCCCTTCGGTGGCCGTGGCGCAGCAGAACTTTTCGTGGAAAACGTCGACCCCCCCCCCAAAGTTTTTAGGTCAGAAGGCTTCTTATAGGCGAAGAGGGAGACCGAGGGGGTGCCTGGGGCCACCACACCATGCCCTGGCGCGGCCAGACCCAGCCCGCGCCCGGGGGGTGTGGCCAGCCCCTGGCCCTCCTTCGTCTCGTATTCTGGCTCCTGGAGTCTTTTGGAAAAATAGGCACTTTGGCTTTTGTCCCGTCCAATTCTGAGAATATTCATTTTCTGACTTTCCTGGTACCAAAAACAGCAGAAAACAGGCAGCTGGCACTGTGGCCTTTGTTAATAGGTTAGTCCAAGAAATCATATGAAAAGTACTCCAAAGTGTGGACAAAACACAAGAAAGTGGATAAACCAAGCATGGAACATCAAAAATTATAGATACATTTACAATGTATTAGTAGTCTATGTGGGAGCTCTTCGGGGAACACATCCTTGAATTCCTGCAAAACACTCATCAAAGATGGAGGAACATTGGTTAATTCGTTAGTTCCTTGCGCTAGTCCGTTGCAAAGGAGGACATAGTGCAAGATGGATGGGTTGTTCCAAACATCTCTCATCTCACTTTTGGTGGCAAGGAGAACACTCTTAGTTTTTCCACCCGAATTTGGCTTGTGGCTCTCACTCACTATGAGGTGGTTCTCTCTCTCACCGTTCTTCTCACAAGTAGGTGTTATGCTTTGCACCCTCGCTAAAGCCTTTGCATTGTCCGCAATTATTTGGCTAGGAGTCATCGGTTGCAAAACACATGTTTTGTTGAGCCATTTGAAGGTGTATACATTGGTGCGACCATCATGTTGAGCAGCCTTGTCAAATTGCCACGGTCGACCAAGAAGCATGTGGCAAACTGTCATCGGGACGACATCACACTCCACCATATCTTTGTAAGGACCAATGGCGAAGGAGACCGATACGGTATGCTTGATCTTCACGGACCCTTGGTCACTTAGCCATTGCACGTGGTACGGGTGCTTGTGTGGATGGAGGGTGAGGTTGAGCTTCTCACACAACTCGGTGCTAGCAAGGTTGTGACAACTCCCTCCATCAATGATCACCTTGATATATTTGCCATTGATGCCGGCTCGTGTTTGGAAGATATTGGAGCGTTGGTCTTCATGCTCTTGTGCTTGAGTGGTCAAGATCCTTGTGACGACAAGCGATAGACTTGCGTCATGTTCACACATGAGGAGTTCTTGATCATCTTCCACTCGTTGCCTTGCCATTGCTTCCTTGACACGGGCATCAAACTCATCTTCACTCAAGTACTCTTCATCACCATTGTCATGGATGAACAAGACTTTCTTGTTTCCACATTCGGCCGACTTTTGTGCTTTACCTCCACACTTGTAGCATTCACCATTGAAAGGTGTATCACTCTTTGCTTACTTGCCACTTGGGGGTAGTTTTCCTTGAGGAAGTGTGGGCTTGAAGGAAGGCTTGGAGGTACTTGATGAGCTTCCATTGAAAGTTGTTGGTGTAGCAATTGAATCTTGCTTGTAGGTGAAGTACGTCTTGGGCTTGTTGTACTTTGATATCCTCTTGCACTTGACGTTCAGCCTTTGTTGCGATGTGCACAAGCTCAACCATGGTGTTGTATGTTTGAAACTTGATGATGCACTTGATTGGGTGATTCAAGCCAATAAGGAAACATGCCATTGTTTGCACCATGCGCTCATCAATGTTGGTGCGAATCAAGTTGAGTTCCATTTCCATGAAGTACTCTTCCATGGTCTTTGTCCCTTGACGAAGTGCTTGAAGGTTGTTGAAGAGGTCACACGTGTAGTGCGCGGGGACGAATCGGGATCTCATGTGAGCCTTCATGGCATGCCAAGTTGTGATTGGCAGCTCTTGTCTTGCATCACGAGCAACTTGAACTTGTTCCCACCAAAGGTTGGCGTAATCATCAAACTCAAGCGAAGCCATGGCGACCATCTTCTCGTTGCTATAGTTGTGCATTCGGAAGATCTTGTCGACTTTGAGCGCCCATGAGAGGTATTCTTCGGGGTCATTGGATCCGGTGAACTTGGGCATTGTGAACTTGAGCTTGCCAAAAGTTTCTTCATCGTTGCGGTCATTGCAACGAGCTTGGTGACCTTGTTGATGATCTTGTAGTTGGGGAGGTGGAACTTGGTTCTCGCGACCTTGTTGCGGAGCTTGCTCTTGGTATTGTTGTTGAGGAGCTTGCTCTTGCTCTTGGCACGGTTGTTGACGTGGTTGAGGCGCTTGGGCCTCATGGTGGCGAGGGTGTGGAGCCTCTTGACACAGTTGATGACGAAGAGGAGGGTCATTCCTCGGTTGGTGATGTTGGTTAGGCACATGGGCTTCACGGTGAAGAACATGGTCATGAGCCTCTTGACGTGGTGGGCGTCGCTCAACTTGTATCACTTGATGCTCCAAGTTTTGTTGAGGTGGAGGAGGCGCCTCGTGATGACCATGGTGTCGGTGTGGACGTTCATGACGTTGATGACGAGGAGGAGGATCTTGGAGAGCTTCACGTTGATGACGAGCTCGATTCTCCAAATTGGAGTCATCACTTGTTGTGTCAAGTATGTGTCGCGGTCGATGGTGGTAGACTTGCAGTTGCACTTGCGGTTGCGCTTGCGGTTCCTCTTGTGGTTGCTCTTGTTGGATCACTAGTGCCCTTGCGTGATGACGGTGTGCTTCTTGCCTTGCTCGTGGCCTTGAAGAGAGGTCACCATCATAGCTTGACGTTGCGACGTGCCGTGGGGAAGGTACATAGTTCGAAGAGGTTCCATCTTCAACCACGGGGGCATCATTGCGTCTTGGAGCACTTGGTTGAAGATCTTGTTGAGGAGGAGCATGACGACGCGATGAGCTTGAAGAGCTTGAAGCACATGAACATGGTCTTGTCATTCCGTCGATGAGGCGTCGAAGATTGTCATTTGTTTCGGCGATGGAGCGTTGAAGCACTTAATTTTGGTGGCCGAAGTTATGATGCATTGCATGCATTTGTCATTCGAGGCCATCGAAGCGGTTGTCGATGTTCTTGAACTCGGCTTGCGTCTCGCCAAATTGTTCATCTTGTCACGTCTCAAGAACTTGGCAATGTTCACGAAACTCTTGGCGGACGATGAAGTGACTTGCGCGTGTCATGTACGGTCCTTGATCTTCTTCTTGGGGAGGTGATTGTCTCGGCTCACCGTGCCTATCCATCATGCAAGACACACAAGTATTGTATATGGAAGTGGAATATGGTGGTGTTAGCCTTGTACCTCACCTTGGGGATTGCACCAAACTAGAAACCACAAGTGAGAGCTATAAGCGTGCAAAGTGGAAATGCAAAGAAAACTCACACTAAAGAAAGAACTAACTCTCAAAAGCTTGTTGGTGGTAGGTTAGGATTGTGGAAAGCCGAAGAACCAACCAAAAAAAAGGGATAGTCAAAAGTGGGTAAAATCCAACAAAACTCAAGTCAAAGGCGAAGGTCAACAACTCAAAAGGGTGACGGGAACCTACGACTATGTACACACATGTGGAGAAAGTTGGGATTGACACGACTATGAAAATGAGCAAACAAAATGTCCTAACAAAGACTAAGCTCGTTGTCGTGCCAATGCAAGGAGAGACCGTGGATCGTTTGCAAAGAAGAAAAAGTGAGCAACGGATTTGTGCACTTGCCTTGGGCTCTCTTCTTTCTCTCTTGCTTACAAGCTTTGAGACTCTCTTTGGCAATGGGAGACTATTTTTCTTTTGCTTTTTCTTTGTATCTTTTTATTTCTTTTGCTTTTTTTTGCTCTCCCTTGGTGTTACCTAGTCACACTTGATATTGCTCTTACACTCTCACTATCCAAGGGCAAATGCACAATGCTCAAGCAAACACAAGATGAGCCACTCTCATAGGATAGGTACACACAAAGGAAGATAGGGGTTAAAAAGGTGACGCAAGTTATACCTTCATTGGTGATGATGAACTTGGCGTCGGTGGTGCAGGATGATGTTCGTGGGCCGTGGTGTCGATGAGTGCGGGGGTTGTCGATGCGGAAGCTTGTTGTTAGTTGACGACACGCACACGGGCACAAACAAACAAGAGGAAATCAGCCAATGCAAGATTAGAGGCAAAACTGTCAAAATCAGGCGTCAGGCCAGAGACTCCGGGGTTTTAGGCCGGAAACTCCGGTGCAGGCCGGAGACTCCGGTGTGGATAGGCCGGAGACTCCGGTGTGCAGGCCAGAGACTCCGGTATGGACTCAGATCGTGAACTGCTCGTGTTCTTGAGCGGAAATCCATGCCTTGGGTCCTCAAATCCACGAAAAATTGGCCAAATTGGGCTAGGAAAACGCAGGATAAAGCTGGACCAACACCTAAGACAAGGTTTGGTTGGATCAAAACCACAAATAACACTCCAAATCACTAGATCGATCCAAAGGCAAATATGGGCTGTTTTTTTGGGGGGATTTTCGAATTTTTGGTGGATAGAAGAAAAATTTGTGGGAGAAATCGTGAGCAACGAAGGTCTTGATACCAATATGTTGAGGGCAAACCTCTGGGGTGGCCCGATCTTTCACGATTCCCTTTCAAATCGAGGATGGAGTGCGGGGAGAGGAGGGGAGGATGAACATGACGAACGCACGCACGAAGAACGCGATGAACACACACACAAAACCACGATACACACCAATAGCTCACGCCGGTGGTGACCGATCTAGCGCAATCCCTAGGATCGGCGTCGGGCGGAGGACTCTCTCTCGAACCGGCATGGTGAGATGGGAGACTCGGTGAGATCTTGACGTCTAGGCAAAGGGACACCTGTAACACCCTCGAATCGGCCCTATGCAAGTTTTAGCCCTTTCCGCCAAACCCACATAGAAACGATTCAAGGACGCCCACCAGGCACTTTCGTGCGTGTGGAAAACAAAGTAATACCATTACACAACAGTCCTTGATGGGACCCACAGAATAGATATATATACAACAGCGACTCAACGAGTCAAGAATACAAATATACAATACAAAGATCCAAATCACCTTGAAAACGTTACAGCGTCCGAGTACGGACAAGATGAAAATGGGGTTAAGAGCCCTGAAGAATAACCAATGGCGTCCATAACCCTGCCCAGGCCAAGCCGGAAGGGTAACCCTGCTAATGACGTCGAACTCGTACCTGCTAAACAAAAGGGGTGCCGACAAAGGGCGAAGGGAAAAAGAGGAGCGTCAGTATTGAGGACAGTACATGGCGAGGCTAGAATTCGGCGGCTCTCGCCTACATAGGTATGGTGGACTGAAGCGGCAGCGCAGCATGCACTAAATAACCTATAGAGACTCGATAAACTGTCGGCTATTAGAGAGAGATAAGAAAGACCTATCCGGATCCAACCTCATAGTAACACCACTCATACCCATCCTGGCATTTCCCCCTCGAGACCAAACGAGGAAGTCAAACCGAGAAAATCACACAGTTGGCAGTTTTATTCATTCCATTATAGTTGAAGCACTTACTAGTCAGATATAGATAGCATAAGTCATCCTGATAGCATAAGTAGTGGGCAGTTTTAGTTAACCATTCGGTTGTAGTTGCAGTACTTACTAGTCAGATACGATTAGCATGTGACATCCCAAACCCAGCAATTATTGGCACTTTTATTTCATTCCATTGGAGTTGCGATACTTAATAGGCAGGTATAACATGACACGATACACCCCAGCTCCACCAGTTGTTGGCACTTTTATTATCCATTCCATTATAGTGAAGCTGATTACTAGTCACATATTAAGTCAAATTTATAGCACTACTTTAGTTATGCTTGTCTATGATCGAGATATTGTGCTCCAAGTCGTCCATAACCGCGGACACGGCTTTCAGAAAGATTTACCCTGCAGGGGTGCACAAATAGCAACACACACACGATCAACCTCGGAAAAACCAAATCAAAACCCAACGAGGCTTTCACGACAAAGCAATCATAGGATTCATAAAATATTTCAGGGGGCCACCCCACTAAGCTACCAGCAACGAAGTTGGCTGGCTCCGGAACAGACCCAGGGTTTGCGAGAACGACTGTAAACGACTGGGAACCCGAAAGTGTGACTGGGCTTATCGCTATCGTGAAATTGTGCCGCGATCCAAAACAGTACAGGTGCTCCACGCACAATCGTAAATAAAGCAGTAAAGCATGGCATAAGTATAGGATAGTAATAAAGCCCCAAACTACTTTGTGGCCCCAAGAAATAAGAAATGAATCAAGCTCTGGCTAAGGGGGATTCATAGAGTCTCCCGTATGTGGATAGTGCGAATAGTCAAGGAACAGGTATCAGGTACTCGGGGTCCTACGGGACACAAGTGAGTGTGGAAAAACCAAATAACATCTATTGCCCACCGATGCCTCTGCATTAGTTATATCTATTCCCAGCATTTTAACAGTTGCATTTAAACTCATGATCATCTCCACCATTAAGCATCTCCACCATTTATCATGTGTCAACTTGCCGTCAATGGTGAAACGACAACGGCGCGAAGCAAAACATAAGCAAGCAACTACGACTCGCAAGGCTGACTATCTATCAAACAACAGGCAATAGGATGTGTCCATGGCCATATAGAGGCTGCAAGGAGCATAAATGGTGCACGGAAACTAAAGCATCGCAACACGGATAACAATAGATCAACAGGAGGAAATAAAGACTATAAATGCAAAATAGGTAGAAAGAGGGAGGATGCTCGCCTGGGAAACATAGCCGAAGAGATATTATCCGAAGGACTCGTCGATACTCGCATCCACTCAACAGCCTAATCCGTGAAGAAGCAAAGCACTAGAAGAAACACGAATGCACTATTTAATTCTACGGCAGAAGATCCGGCATGATTATGATATGATGCATGGCATGTCAAAGATGCGGTGCAACTAGCCAATGTTAAGCGGAACCGGGGTCCCGACAATTAATTAATAGGTTCCAGTTATTTAGATACCCCACAATTTAAATGTTGTCTTAACAGGCAAAACATGGTATCGGTTCCCTACACAAATTTAAATGGAGTCCGGAATAAGACTAGAATAGTCTGCATATGGTCTCCATATTTAATTTAGGTGAATTCGACTATTTAACCCAACCCACCAGATGACATGTATGCAAGCATGATGATTTAATGATGCGACAGGTATATGTCATATTATAAAAATAGGAGTCTCGGAAAAGGGGGATCACATTAGGGTTCGGCGAACTTGGGCTCCGAGGGTCTATGGGTCGACGAGATCGGCCTTCGCCTCCGGGAACGGGTCTTGGCGTCCGGGAAGGAGAGCATGAAGCCGATGCCGGGGTTTGGATCCGAGGTCTCGAGGTTCGACGGGGATCGGTCTTCGGATCCGGGCTCTTCGGGGTCTCCGCCATCTGATTCGGGAAGGAGATCTTGGCGCGGTGCTGGGTTTAGGATCGGTCTTCAGTCCTTGGTTCCAAAGAAGGTCTTGTAGATCCGGTTTCCATGTTGAAGTACTCGTTGCCCATCTTTTGTTGAATGTCAAACATTGGGACAAAAGTAGCCAATGTCGTACCCAGCTTGCTCTACCGTCGATCTTGTCAAGGGCTCGCAACTACAGGGCACCCACGGAAACATTGCGACCGGCTTTAGCTCACACAAGCACACATATGCATCCATACACACCTCACGCTTGGAAACACAGAGAGTACTGAACTGAACATGACAGGAACACGGAGGCATCCTCACGAGGGGCGGGGTTGCCGGAGACGGGGTCGGGGTCGAACATGGCGGCTGCGCCGTGCAGTAGAACAGCGCGAGGGAGGCGACGAGGTGGTCTGGTTCGCGGACGGAGGCGTCGGGGCTTGACGGTTCAGGCGCGAGATAGGAGGGCGACACGGGTAGAGGTCGACGGGGTGACGCGGGCAGAGGCCAACGGGGTCCTGTGGGGCGCCGCTTGCAGGGCGGTGGTGCTCTGGGCGCGGAGGGAGGAGGTGGCACCCGGGGTCGAGGTCGAGGGCGGCCGGACACGACAACGCTCGGGGTGAGCCGGGCGGAGCGGAGCATCTGGCGGCGGGGAGCGACACGGGGCAGGGGCCGGGCACGGTGGAGGCTTGGACGCGGGGCCGGGCAACGTGGAGGTGGAGGAGCTTGAGACGCGGGCGAGCGATGGCCGGCGCAAAGGGGCTCGACCGCAGGCGATAGACGGCGTGGCCGGAGAGGGACCGCAGGCGGCGGTGGAGCTCGACGGTGAGGTCGACGGTGGCTCAACGCGAGGGGAGAGGCAGCGGGGTGCTGCGAGGCCACGTCGGAGAGGAGCTCGAGCATGGGTCGTGGACCAAGGCTCGCCGCCGGCGGAATCGGGATCGAGGGAAGAGGGAGGATGAGGTGGGGTGGTTGCGTGTCGTTCTCCGTGCGAGGCTGGGACGTGCGAGCGAGCGGTAATGGGAAGGTGGGGCCGGGGATCATGACGAAGTCCGCGCACGGTGGGTGGTGGGGCCAGGCGGGCACGGGGTGGACGCGGTCGAGTGTACCGCTGGGCGATGTGGTGTGTGTACCATGTACGTGACAGGGGCCGGGGCGTGTCGGGGTGAGAGGCAGGTGTGCGGCGCTGGGGTGTGCGTGCATGGGCAGGCGGAAGGCACAGGGTGTGGGGCGTGGTGGGGCCAGCTGCATGCGGCAGGGTGGGGATTAGGTAGGGGCTGAGTCAACACGGGGCTGGCGAAGGTGGCCGGGCGAACGCAGCATGGCCCAGCTGAGTGGTTGGGTAGGGTTAGGTCTAGTGGGATTTAGGGTTTGGGGATGGACTGGGGTAGTAGGCTGCTGGCTTGCTGGGATTTTGGCCCAGCTGGCTGGCGGCCTCCCCCGGTAAATTTTTTGATTTAGTTATTTATTTATTTTATTTGAAATAGACTTTTGTAAATAGTTTTTAGATAAATCAAAAGATCTGAAAGAGATCGGGGTCTTGGTTTGAAATAACAGAGCTTTTAGTAAAAATAGTTTTAGGCAAACAGATGCATGATGACATGACGATGCTCAAATGAAATGAGGCATGATGCCATGAGCATGCGGTCACGATGATGCACAAATCAGAAATAGCAAGCGATTTTATAGTAGTGGTTTTATCGGGGTGCTACAACACCGATGCCTAGGCCTTGTACAACACGGAGGCACGATGCAAACTCCAATGAGGTTTGGGGATATTGGTGCTCCTTAGTCAAGGAGCATGAGGCAAGAATTAGATAGATCCACAAAGGGGTTTCCACTAATTCCAATATCATACCTAGGGTTTACAATGGAGGTGGGGGACTATATATAGGCCAGCCACTTAAACAGGGGTACTTTAGGAATAAAAGACAAGTTCTGGACGGACTAAGGGGTACATGGGCCGCAGGCCCAAAGGCCTTTTCATGCCTGGTGATGGTCGATCCGGAGACTCCGGTGTGGTGGACCGGAGATTTCGGTCGGTCTCCGGACCGGCCTCCGGAGGGGCCTTCAGATTGTCCCAGGGCCTGGTTCTGGGGGTAGACCGGAGGTGGGGCTGGAGACTCCGGTATCTTCAGGCCGGAGACTTTGGTGGACCGAAGACTCCGGTGTGCGCAGACCGGAGACTCTGGTCTGAGCAGCTCCAGCGGCTCCTGCTTCATGCTCTGCTCCTTGTTCTCCATCCTTGGGTGCTTGGTGATGTCAAGCTCAGACTGATGATGCATAGGGTAGTTGCATGAAGTAGCATACCATCCAAGGAGGTATCAAATTGGCACGAGGAGAGGAGCGAGTTCACCTTAGCTTGTAGGAGTTTGGCTCGGGCACGAGTCATGGGTCCACTTGGGGGACTTGTTGGTGTAGATGTAGGAGCGTCCGTAGGACAGGTCGCATCAGGATCCACACAAACACAACATGCAGAATTACAAATAGATGATCTTGATCATGAACGGAGCTCACGAGATCTAGACATGAAAGCAAAAAGGAGGAGAACCAGCCATCTAGCTACTACATGGATCCATAGTCCAAGGATGAACTACTCACGCATCACACAGGAGGCTTGCATGGTGATGAAGAAGGCCTCCAGGGTGAATTCCCCTCTCTGGCAGGGTGCCGGGAAGAGCTTCAGATCCCTCCCGATCTAGGGATGGAGATGACGGCGGCTATAGACTCTTTCGTGTATTTTTGATCGGGCCCTTAGGGTTTTCGTCCTGAGGGCATCTTATAGGCAGAAGGGGAGGCCGAGGGGGTGCCAGGGGACACCACACCACCCCCTCGTGCGGGCCAAGCCTGGCCGCTGGCCGTGGTGGCCGGCCTCGCCCTCTCCGTCTCGTATTCGCATCCGATGACTTCGGAAAAATAGGCACTTTGGTTTTGTCCGTCCAATTCGAGAATATTCATTTTCGACATTCCCGGAACCAAAACAGCAGAAACAGTAAAGCACGGCACTGTGGCTCTTGTTAATAGGTTAGTCCAAGAAATCATATGAAAAGTACTCTAAAGTGTGGACAAAACACAAGAAAGTGGATAAAACTAAGCATGGAACATCAAATATTATAGATACATTTGCAATGTATCAATCTGCTGCGCCTATTTATGATACGCCATCGCGACTTCCTGTTGATGCTAGAGGCAGTGGATTCCGTCCTGGTGAAGCAACAGCGGGTCCTATATTTGATGTCAGCGGTATCCGGCCTGGTGAAGCAACAACAAGTCCTAAATTTATGTTACAACTTTAGAGAGGAACAATCCTGATGACAGCAATGAAACAAGAGAAGTTCCCATTGATCCTGTTGTTCCTCTTTCATTTCCAGTCTTGGAGGATACACCGTCGCAGTCAGTAGATGGCACGGAAGAGGTTACTCAGGAACACAATGTGCAGGCTCAACTTGATCATTATAAAGCAGCACAAGAAGCTAAAATGGCTAGGTACAGTGAGGCAGTTAAAAAGTATGTTAGAAAGAAGCTTCCTAAAGGCACTGCTGTTTCGCCTTCTGTTCCTGTTGGTGCCGCTGCTCAGCCTGAACCCGTTTCTGTACCTGTTGGTTCATCGGCTTCTCCTGTTGTTGATCAGGCTGAGGCTCAACCAACTCCTGGAACAGAGGGGCTCCCCGAAGTGTTACGTTAACCTTCATCTTCTTCACGTAAGCTGAGGGTAGCTCTCCGTAAAAAGAATATTCGGTTTGTAACTCCAAATGTGGCTGGTGATGTTCGGCACAGCCCACGCTTGTCTGCCTGTGATTCAAGCGGTGTTCGTTCATCTAAAGTTGTTAAGAAAGCTGCTCCCTCCAAGCGTGCTCGTTCTCCGGATAGATCTTCTAAAGCATCATCATCTGATGGTGATGATGACTTTGAGGATTACACTGCTTCCTTCAAGGTTATTTTTGACTTCTCCTTTTATTTTTGCAACTTTGATTTTAAATCTGTTTTTTGATTATATGAACTATTTACTACATGGCAATCTGAACTGTTGTATTGTTTTACTATAGCGTACTGTCAATAAGAAGAAGGGGGAGCGTCATGTGATGAAGGTCTACCTCCTGTTGAGAAGGCAATCTCTATTTTTTTTAGGAAACAACCTTTTTTCCTTTTTGTGTTTTCATTATCTAAACTAGTAGTGTATGCCTATGTGAACCTTTTGTCTATTCATGTTGTTCCAATTGATGTACCTTTTCTTCTTTTTTTTACGAACATGCTTTATTGCATTCTCTAATTTGTGTTAGCCCACATAGTGAACCTTTATAGTTATTCCCAGTGAACTGTAGTAAGATTTTTTTTGAGTGAACCTTCACAAATAGTTTCTATTTTGTTCTTTTGTGTTTGCATTTATCTATTGATAATTTGTTTTTAGCTACGCATTTCATTTTTGTGAACTGTATGATCACATGATTTGAACCCTAATATTTCTGTGTATGTTTGGTTTATTTTGTTTTTGTGGGCACTAATTCTGGGTATGAACCTCCTAACTTAAGTGAACTTTCCTTTTTTTGTATCATAGCATCTGTGAACTTTAGTTAAATGTGGTGTGAACCTTGAATTAATTATTTATGTACTTTTAGCACATCATTATTGGAACCTCCAAACTTAAGTGAACTTTCCTTTTTTTTGTATCATAGCATCTGTGAACTTTAGTTAAATGTGTTGTGAATCTTGATTAAATCTTTCTGTTTTCTGTACTTTAGCACATCATTATTGGAATTTTGTTTTCTAGTTTTTTGTGTTCATTTTTGTGAACTGTTTTTAATTGTGTTGTGAACCTTGATATCATTATTTTGTTTTACTTAGGATGTCACGAAAAAGAAGAGGGGTAGACCTGCAAAACCCGGGAAGAAGGGTCCAAGTAAAGTTAGTAAAAAGGCAAAACTGAGTAAGAATGGTAATGAAGATGATGACCGTTTGTTTCAGCAGACTATCCACAGTTCGCTTGGTGAAGTTATTGAGGCAGCGAAGTGTCTCAAGCATTCTCACAGATTAAAGGTTATCCAAGCATGTTTTGGCTGCGTGTTTGATTGGGTTTTGGATGGCAATATTAGTCGGGCCGTCATGTGTGTCCTTCTTAGCCAAATTGATAAGAAGACAATGAAGTTGGAATGTGGTCCTGGCAGGGTTCTTCATGTCACCAGAGATTCAATTCATCACATTTTCGGGTTCCCAAATAAAGGTGAATCTATTCCTAGGCCATCAGATACCGGCCATGATGCTGCGTTGGCGAAGCTTAAGGCAGAACTTGGCTTCGCCAGTAAATCTAGCATTGATCCCAAGCATCTCCGTGATTTTTTGAAGAAGCTAGTTGAGGATGAAAGCAAAGTTGACCAAGCTGTCAAGGTTTTCTTTGCTATATTGTATAACAAGCTTATCTGCCCTGGGAATGCAACACGGATCAGCAGAGAGGCTGCAATGCTTGTTGACATGGATTATGAGAAGATGTCTAGAGGTTATTTTTGTCAGCTTGTTTTCGATGAACTAAAGCATGCAGCAGAGAAGTTCTAGCTCGAAGGTGCATCGCCTGGTGGCCCTGAAGGCTGTGGTGTTGCTCTTGTACTCCAGTATCTGGATAGTTGCTTTTCAAGGAAGCACTCTGTTATGCATCGCTTGACTCCTCATGCCAATTACTTGCGCCAGGCACCTATGAGAAAAATCTACTATGAAGATCGCATAGTTAATGGTAAAATGGATTTCACGAAATATGTTATTGGGAAGTTGCCGATGAGTGAAATGTGTTTCTTCGTGGCCACTTTGTTGTACTTATTTTGCTGTTAACTGTTGAACTATATTCATGCTATATAGTGAACTGTGTGTATTTTTCCCTTCAATTGTGCTAACTGAAAGCTCTTATTATGTCTGACTTTGTTTCTTAGAGCTATCTTATTGGCTGATGGGTTTTTCATTAGTTAATTGTTTTATGTTTTCACAATAAGAGTGAACTTTATTCATCGTTTATAATGAACTCTGTTTAAAAAATGCTAAGTTATGTTCTTTTTACATTTTTGCTTTCTTTTTTACATTGAACTTATTGTATACCTCTTTTTATTCTTTAATCTATGCTTACTGCATGTGTTTTTAGACTTTTGTACTCAGTTAACTTCATGTTTTTCATCAGTTAATTGTTTTATGTCTCCACAATAAGAGTGAACTTTATTCATCCTGTATAATGAACTCTGTTTTAAAAATGCTAAGTTATGTTCTTTTACATTTTTGCTTTCTTTTTTACATTGAACTTATTTTATACTCTTTTATGGGGTTTTTAGGAGTGAACTGTATTCTTGTTGTAAGTGAATCTGTTTTTATCCTTTAATATATTCTTACTGTATGTGTTTTTAGACTTCTATGCTCAGTGAACTTCTTTTCCACTTAGTGAACTTTTTTTGCTTGTTAATTTTTTTTTCATCTAGTGGAAAGCGTGCAATGGCATTCTGTACAATTACAAAATGCCTGCCGAGAAACACTTCGTTGACCCTAATGTGCCCAGCAAAGCAGCTCGTCCTGATTTTCTTGAGAGCTCTCATCCTTTGTTGCTCACCGAGTCATAGGCTCGCAAACACGCTGATATGCCTGGACCGAGTGCTGTTTCTTCAAGGGCATCTACTGCTTCAACATTCAGAGAGATTGATAGGCTTTTATATAAAGTAAAAGATCTTTCGTGGTTGGTCCCAAGCATTGATTCTCTTTTTCCTGATGCGCCTGCTGCCATTAGCGATGCTATGAAGAAAGTGGCTAGGTATGATGCTGGTATTCTTGACAGTTTGGTGACTGTTGTATCTTGTCTGCGGCAAAGTTATGGTGATTTTGAAAGGAAACAAGATGCCATATTTGGAGTG
The DNA here is from genome assembly GCA_023614405.1 of Avena insularis. Classification (NCBI taxonomy): domain Eukaryota; kingdom Viridiplantae; phylum Streptophyta; class Magnoliopsida; order Poales; family Poaceae; genus Avena; species Avena insularis. The sequence goes on along the minus strand of CM042690.1, from coordinate 252,942,858 downwards.
CATGAAAAAGCATCCGGGAAGGAGCAAGGTGCTAGTGGGTCATCTAGTGCATGCGTGGATAATGAATCTTTGTTTACCCAAACAATTTTAGGGCAAAGAGAATCAGATGCTGAGGTAATGGTTCCCATCTATCAACAGCTTCTTCTGAATTTTTTGGCACATATGAACTGTAGTCTGCCCTGTATGTGAACTTCAATATTTTTTAATGCTTTTGATTTTTCTCTGTTTATAGGAAGAAGCTAAACAGAGGAAGCAGCCATGCATGAAGAAGAAGTTGAAGATAAAGGTTCTGGTCATGGTGAAGTTGCAGACCAGTTCCTGTTCCGTAAGCGTGCGGCTACTCCTGTGATGCCGCCGCATGATTCTAGTGATGGAGAGGGTGATGACTTTGTTAAGAATGATGATTTCATCCCAAGTTCAGAGTATGGAGGGCAGAGGGTTCCTGAAGGTGGTAGTGTGGCAGGTGGATGCGATGGCATTGTGGATAAATCTGCGTTCGCGCCTACTCAGCAAGCTGCTAGTGAAGATGGTACTTCCAAGATATTATCTCCGGTGGGTAGTGTTGAAGACATTGTTGGGGGCAAGTCTGAAGTCCCCACTGCGCCGGTTACAGTTGTTCAATCATGTGTTGCAGATGGAGGAGCTGTTCTTTCTACGAACCAGGGTGTTCCAAAATTGGATAAGAAGGCTCAAAGTGTTGATGTTTCTGCTGGTGATGTCCGTGCAGTTAGTGCTACAGTTAGAGATGAGGTTCCTGCTCGCAATGTCCCTGCGAATTCTGGGCTTGCTATGGATGAACCAGTGGAGGAAGGAGATCCTGCTGCACGATCTCGTGCCATTGGCTCGGAAGACCAAGACAACGATTCTTCAATCCCTGGGAGTGAACCTAACATCTTTGATTCTACCTTTTCAAGTACCCCCTCCTCTCTTTGACTCTACTGGTCTTTCAAGTGCGCCCATGGATAACATAGGCAAGGATCTTTGAATAAGAAACCTCATCCACCCCACTGCCCTTCCTCCCCACCTCCATCATCTGTTTGTTTTGTTCCTACAAGTTCTCCACGCCCCTTTTGCTTTATATATGATATATGTTTTTTATAACTATCATGTATGTGTCTTTTTTTGTGTTTATGGATGGGGGCAGGGTGTTGAGGGGTTTTGTTCTGGTTTTGTGGGGTGACCGGTGTAACGAGACAAATGTAAGACCTAAACAATTTATGTAATGGATTATCTTTTACCTTTCCCACATGTGTAAATGTGTGTTGTGTTTTTGTGTGGTGTGTTGGTGGGGGACGGGGTGGAGGTTGTATTGTGCAGTGAATTCTCCTCACAAGGATTTTTTGCCAGGCAGATACAAACTGTACCTTTTCCTATCTCTATGATTTTTTCTCTTAAGTGAACTCTATATAGAGGTTGATGTGATCTGGCTTTTCTGTTTTCCTGTTTTCATCATCTAGGGCTTTGTCGACACCTAATATATCGCAGCTTCCCGCTTTTAGAAGAATCAAGGAGGTGTATGATACTGTATTGAAACTGGGATCTCATCCTACTAAGAAGTATGTATTTTTATTATTGTTGCATTGTTCTTATTTGTTTGGTTTTTTGTGTTATCTTTGTGTGCAGTGTCTAAAATCTTTGTGCTTGTTCATAATGTGCCACCTGCAAAGTTTATACAGTGCTCACAGGAAAATCTGATAGTGCTTTTGCTATGGATGGACATTGATCTGTATTTTAATAAAATAGAAGTCATTCTTTATATGACAAAACCATAACCAAAACAGTTCACATTAGAGAGTTTATATTCTAGCAAACATAGACTGTGGCGAACTTCTAGTGATATTTCAAGTGAACTTTTTTACTTTTGTTTTCTTCAACACACTGATGTGAACTGCAATATGAAAGTACATTTTCCAAGCACAGATTATAATCCCAGGTGAACTTCAACTTTTTTCTCATGTGAACTACAACTACACAGCTATGGTGAACTTCACTGTATTTTTCAAGTGAACTTTTTTACTTTCTGTCTAGATAAACACAGTGATGTGAACTGCAAGATGAAAGTACATTTTTGCAAGCACAGATTATAATCCCAGGGGTGAACCTCAACTTTTTTTCTCATGTGAACTACAACTACACAGCTATGGTGAACTTCACTGTTTTTTCAAGTGAACTTTTTACTTTTTGTCTAGGTAAACACAGTCATGTGAACTGCAAGATGAAAGTACATTTTTCTAAGCACACATTTTAAAACCATTTTAAAAAAAAATATGGTTACCTTATGCACATGGGTTCTTTCCCTCCCATACATTTTAGGAATGTGCTGAAAACCCACTTGAACGAGTCTTCTGTTTCATCACCCATCAGCTCTACGGCCAATATGAATGACTATTGATGGTTATTCACGCTGACAAAAACCGCTAGTGGCATGTGGTATATGTTTGATCGGTATGTTGTATCAGATGTGATGCAGTCACCGAAATCAGCGTACGCAGCTCTACAGCTAGCGTTGGCCCAGAATATACTCTTAATCTGCCATCTTCATCAACATCATGATCGTGGAAGAAATTCTCATTCTCAGCTTTCATTTCTTTGAAGAATTCGAACAACTTTTTCACATCCTGCAAAGCCTCTTTACACGAGTGTTCTATTTTTCTGCAAAATAAAATTTTCATATTTGTTAGTAATCCCGCTTCTTTTTGGTTTCAAAAAATGTAGTACTTTGTTTTTTGTTCTATGACATGGTGGTAGTACTTACATATTCAGTACATCCTTGTTGTGGCATGGTAGGTTTCCGCGTCCACCGTTCAGCCTTGTAAGTAGCCCCATGATGTTAACATGCTTGATATTGCTGAACTGGAGGTCTTTGATGTATTCTTTCAGCGTTGAATCCACTCTTTTATGTGAATGCATGAAGATATTCATGGATGGACTTAGTAGCAGAGGGTGGTTGTGGTCAAGACATGTGTCTTTCACAACATAGCTTCCATCCTCTCTCTCGTTCAGTCGCAAAAATGCTTTGCAGCCAACTTTCTGTGTTGGTCTGTCGCGCTTGCGGTCAGCATCAGCAACATTTGTTATGTGTTTTCCTTCTCGAACACACCGCAGATATCTCCGACTCTTGTTGTGCTGATTCTTTTTAATGCCAAAGCCCGTGTGCTTTGCGTATGCGTTGTAAAAGCCATACGCTTCGTCAAATGTCTTGAACTGCTGTCCAATTACCGGTATCAGATGTGCTGGTAGCTCAGGTGCCTGCACAAGTTTTGAACACATTCTTTCAGCCAATACACATGCATGGTTCAATTCCTACAACTATATTGCACTGCTGCTATAAATTGTAATGAACCTTTTATTTTTTTGCTTATGCTATATGCTTTCTAAGAATATGGTTGACAATACTCACATGGGTGTATGATTTCGGCTTCGAGGGAGTTTCATTCTCGGTTGGCTGGATGGGACAAGGCGGTGTCACAATTGGCCTATGGAGCGATGGATCCCTTGGTGGTAATTGTTCACCATTGGTTCCACGAGCCTGATTTTTTAGCTTCGAGGCAGTTGCTAAAGTCGCTGTTTTTTACTGGGAGGCTCTTCGGGGCCTTATTGTCTATGAATTTCATCACCTTGACCGTTTGGATCTGCTCCATTGGCACGCTGGACTGTTTGACGAGGAACGCGGAGCACAGGTTTTGTCAGAATTACCGGCTCATCACACCGTATGGGTGAGCGTGGATTTTTTGGTGGACTACTCCAAGATAGGATATCCTCTTCTTCCTCTTGGTCCTCTAGCAGCACTGTTTGCAAAGGTTCTAGATTAATGAAGCTAGTGAACTTTCTTTTCAAGCATCCTGTTTGCAAGGGATTTGCATTTGGAATGGCAGTCAACAGAGTTCCCATTTTTGTCCTTGTTTTCATCTTGAATGATGCGTCTTGGGAGCCGCATAACTGTTTTAGTTACTTTTATTGGCTGCTCACAGCTTACAGGTGAAGGCGGAGGTTTCTTGGGGCCAGACCAGCATAATATTTCGTCTTCATCCCCTTCATTCAAATTGTCAATTCCTTGTTCAAGTTGGAAGACTGATTCAACTCTGGAATGTATAGCTCGATGGAATTCCTGCATGATTTGTCATCAACATATTTAGGAACTGAACTTTTTAAAAGCAATTCAAGTACACATGTTCTAATCAAAATATATCAAGTGAATCGCAGTATCACACAAGTCTAAACAGATTATATGAAATACATTTTTTACCTGCTATTTGTTGCCAGCTACACCACCAGCATTGCCACCATCAAGTCCAACATGTTGCCCCACGAATTGTCCGACTGTTTTTGGATTGGGCTGCTATTGCCCTCCAGCTGGAATGACACGCCTTGGGAGCCGCATAACAGGTTTAGTGACTAATATCGGCTGCTGACAGCTTACAGGTGAAGACGGAGGCTTCTTGGGACCAGACCAGCACATTATTCCCTCTTCATCATCTTCATTCATTTTTGTCACCTTCTTTATGTGTGTAAACTTAGGGCGCTTATTCTGCTCCAATTCCTGCATTTTTTTCATAATGTTATGAACATGTGAACTTTTCAAAATACCATATCAGAACTGAACTATTGGACAAGAGTTAAAATCAAATCATATGAATTTTGTTAGCATACCCAAATGAACTTTTTATGCTATGGACTCCAACACTTGTTTTTCTTCAATGCACTAATGTGAACTAGGGTTTTTTCCTATGTGAACTTTAACTTGTCTTTTTTCTCACACTAATTTATTTTTCAGGCACACATGTTACAATAGTGTGAACTATACTTTTTTCTTAACTGAACTTTAAAAATAGAATATCAGAACTGTAATTCCTAACACACTACCTATGGAGCTGAACTTGTTTAACACCTCACCGTGAACTTTAAAAATAGTGTGATTTATAGTCTGGTAACACCTCACTTTGAATTCAACTGCATAGATATTTTGGACACACATTTGTTTCAAGCCAAATTTCGTGTACTATGTTAACATTAGAGGCACACTCAGTTAATCTTAGTCAAAGAGAATTTTAACAAACCTGAGGATCCACACTTAACAGATATGGTCTTCTTCTAATTGGAGCCATGTCTGGCTATTTTTCAAATTCACAAACTCACTGTCGAGAACGAAATCATGAGGATTATCAGAGAGGAATTTCGAAATCGATTGTGCCCAGTTGAGGATCTAGGTTTTCGAAATACGACGCACAAGAAGCAGCTTACCAACGCCTCGTTGAACCTGTCCGCCCGCTGTGTCGTGGATGTAGGAGGTGCTGTAGGTTGGCCGCTCGCACACGGCCGCCGCGTGCTCCCTCGCGCCGGCTACCGCCGTTGACTCGCTTGCCCGCGTCGGTGAGGAAGAAGCTCTGCTAGGGTGGTGCTCGCCGTGGGATGTCGCAGTTTCCTCTCGCCACCGGCCGTCGACTTCGCTTCCTTCCATGAGGTAGAAGCTCTCTAGGGTGGTGCTTCGCTGTACCGGCCGACCGCTCAAGGCCAATGAGGTAGGTAGCAGGGAGGATTCGGGGCGGGTGTGCCGGGATCGGGGCGGGGGAGGAGTATTTAAGGCAGGTTTTGTCCGGTCGGAGCCGGGTTGGGGTTGAGGACGGGATAGGGGATCGTGTCTGTTTCCAAATTGGGTGGGGGTCCTATATAGCTATACATGAATCTCTTAAAAGGGGTTCCTATATAGTTGGGTCCTATATATATATATATATACACGACAAGACTATTCAGAAACACCTCCTTAAGAGGTTCCTAGATAACTATGTAGCAACCCACACCTAAACTACCTTCCATCCTCCTCCTCCCCCGCGTCGTCAGCCCCCTCCTCGCCACCTACCTCCTCTGATCCGCGCACCGCCGACCTCCTCCGTCCCGCGCCGCCGGCCATCCTCCTCCCCGCACTCCGCTGACCTCCTCCGCCCTCTGGCCCGCGCACCGCGCGCCGTCCTCCCTGTAGGCCTTCTCCGTCGCGTGTCGTCAGCAACCTTCCTCGCCGCGCGCCACCAGCCACCTTCCTCCCCGCGTGCCGCCGGCCTCCTCCGCCTCGAGCGCCCTCCGGCACGCGCCCCGCCACGCCCTCCTTCCCACCTAACTACCTTCTTCCTCCTCCTCTCCCTATCATCATACCCCCTCTTCAGTGCTCCTTCAGGAAGTTAACTAGTATAGAAAAAGAGGGAGTTAACTTGTACACAAGGAGAAGTTAAGAAGGGTCGCGGAAGTTAACTTGCACATGCGGAAGTTAATATTCAGTCTGCAAAAAAAACAAGAAAAAACGATGCTCTGTTAGGAAGTTAACTAGCATAGAAAGAGGGAGTTAACTTATACACAAGGGATAGTTAAGAAGTTCGTGGAAGTTAACTTGCACAGGTGGAGGTTAACATTTATTATTACTGCTACAGATTTGAAGTTAACTTGAAAAGAAAAAGAAGTTAACTCGTTTTTGCGTGAAAGTTAACAAGAGGTTCCTGTGTGTTCTCCTGAAAGAAAACAGGTGCTTCGTCAGGAAGTTAACTAGCATAGAAGTGGAAGTTAACTTGTACAAACAGGGGGAGTTAAGAAGTTCGTGGAAGTTAACTTGCACAAACGGAAAGTTAACATTTATTATTACTACTACAGACTGGAAGTTAACTTCGAAAGAAAACGAAGTTTACTCGTGCTCGCGTGGAAGTTAACAAGGTGTTCCTGCTGTTCGTGTGACAGGAAACATTGGTTCCTGAATAGTTATTCAGGAACCGGTTTTTGAATAACAGAGCTATATATATATATATATATATATATATATATATATATATATATCTATATATATAGACGCGGATTTTATAACTTGGCGGCTACCTACTTACGTGATCACTGCCGTTGGATATAGAGATCAAATCTACATACGGTATCAGGATGAAAGGGGATGGATTGTTCATGTTCTAACGACATCTCATTTTCCGTCAAGTGATGTGGAGGCGCGCCCCTTTTTTCAGCCATGCGTAGTTTGCAAAACGCATTAATCTAGGACGATCGACCATGGTCACGAACAATGATTGATGCCATGGCAGTAAAACCACCACGGTCGCTAAAGCATTTGTCCACGCCGCTCGTTCACAGTCCCGAACTATGGCTGGTTTCCCTGATATTTCTCTTTTCATCATTGTGAAAGCATCCATCCACACCGCTCGTCCATGATCACGGATCAAGACTAGTTTTCCTTGGTAAATAAAAAAATAAACTGGCTGAATTTCCGTATGCATGCAACGAGTTTCTATTTTAAGTGCATGTGCATGGCTGTTCGCAAGTACTCGATCCTACATCCAAGGATCATGCATGTGATTGACAAAAAAGTTAAAACATTATGATAATTTTTTGCCAGTATAACACAGGCCTCCTTTTATTCCCTTTGAAATCAACCAAAGTTCTACGTTTATTGCGGAACCAAATTCCTAGATAGGGTATATATTTGAGGATAAAGTATATACCGAATTTCAGCAATGGAGTATGTACGCGACTTTCTTTTTAGCTGGAGCATATACCATATGTACGACTTTTTTACGTGAACATATGGCTATTTCTTTTTTGGCGTCCATGTGAACACATCCATGAGAGGCCTTTAATTATGGTTTGATAGCAAAAAGAAACTCTCCATGAAATTTTATTGTGGATAAAAAATATTTGTGGCGCTTGCTATGGACGTTCTCTTTAGGAGTACCATGTGGACTGGTTCTATGGATATATTTATACCGTGTGGTGTTGCATATGGCAGATCATTTTTCGTGGCTATTTCTTTTGAGGCATCCACGTGAATACATCCATGAGAGGCCTAGGAACTATCCATGGAACTTTTTTGTGGATAAAAAAATATGTGGCATGTTCTATGGATATTTGCTTTATGCATACTCCTATGGTATGGTCTGTGGCTGTAAAATACATATGGTGTTGTATATGGCAAATTTAGAATTGTGGCTTGACGTGGTGGTGTGGTTTTGCATTGGAAAGTTTGCACCCGGTCTAACGCCGTTAGTGGAGGTTGTGCTTCTGGGTTCATATCAAGTGCTCTGTGTAGTTGATCTAACGGCTGTATGGACGTGCGTAGCTAGCCGCCTGAGTATCCCACTATTTCCGATATATATATGTATGTATGAGACTTGTATCTATCTATGTATGAGACACCTTTCTATTATTTCACACTTTTATTCGACAAACACATCAACATAGCTTGGAAGACAGTAAAACATAACTAGCGGTACATAAATAAGAACACTCTCTATCCCAACGACTATGTCTCACTCTTACTTTTCGATGATGCCTCGCCTTTTCCCTTCGACGAAGACTCGCTCTTCCTCTTCTTGGACTGCGCCTTCTTTATGGCATGTCTCTTGTCCCACTCAGCTCTCGCCCTGGTACCAACGATTGGCGGCATGAAGAGATCATTTTCATCTTCACTCTTTTCTAGCCAAGATGAAAATGGCTCATCCTTCCTCTGCTTGTCATTGCTCTTCTTGGCCCGCGTCTTTTTCAGGGCCCGCGCCTTGTCCCACTCAGCTCTCTCCCTGGTATCAATGACTAGCGGCATGAAGAGATCATCTTCATCTTTACTCTCTTGTATCCACAATCAAGGGTACCGGGCTTTCCTCTGCCTTGAAGCTTCATTGATAAATTTAAGCTTGTCCCACTTTGCACTAATTGTACGAAGCTCTTGTCGTATCTTCTCTGAGGTCCTCTTCGGCCACCCTTTCTATGTAATACCTCACCCAGCTCAGTGAGGAGACAATCACTAGCAATGAGTTCCTCCAATTGGGCTGGAATATTGTCTATCCTACAGGTCCCGGCGGAATGAAAAAGGTCGACGGACATGTTTGTCTCAAAACTACGGTCGTTGAGAAAACCGGACATACTGGCTAAAAATGTGAATGGTGTGCTTACACAACTTCATGAGGATGGGTTTTTATAGGGTAAACGAACAAGAATGGCGAGAACTGATTGGCGGAAAACATTTTGGCGGAAAGAACTAAGATACATTGTCTCTGAAATTAACTGACAACTACAAAGTAATGCTGAAATTAAGATACATCATGACACTACAACTGAAATAAAGATACATCACAACACTGCAACTGAAATGAAGATACAATCATGATACTACAACTAAAATGAAGATACCACGCTATTGAGACATACGTCTACCTTCCCTGAGTTCAGCGAGGGTACTTCCCGATCTTGTCACCACGTTCCTCTGCTGCCTGCGACTCAGCGGCCCTTTCTCTTAATCTCTTCCTTTCCGCATCCTGGGCCTCCTTGCGTACCTGTTCCTCCACATACCTGCGCTCTTCCTCTTCTGCCCTCCTCTTCATATTTATCTCCTGGTTTCGATCTCTCTCCTCTCTTATTTTTTCAGCTCTCTCTTCCGCTCCTTCTTCTCATTCTCGGCCCTCCTTTCGGCACGTTTCTCTTCGTGATAGGCAGCCATTGCAGCTCGGCTCCTATCACAAATCTCTTGCACGGTCCAAGCTGGCTGCTCCGTCTCAATCCAATGGTACCACTTGCAAAGAGGAGGAGGAGACTCCAAACACATTAATGGATGAATAAAAGAACAAATTCATATTCACCATGCTTCGGGAACATACTGGAGGCCTCTCGTACGGCGAACTTGCTTGCCGAGGCGGGCTTACGTCGTAGTTGGCACACATGAAAAACTTCATGCCCATACAAATGGAGAAATCCACCGACTCCTTCACCTTGGCGAGATGGCCATACCAACAACGCTCTTGTTTCATGATTTGGTCACGCTTGCTTTTTATTACCTACGTAAAACACGACGTTGCATGATCAATGCAGCTAATCAGGGGCTCTAGGCTAATCGGCAGCTCAATAGCCGATTAGACCTATCGGCATTTCAATAGCCGACATGCTGCCTGCAACCCCTGGTCGTGGCTCCGGCGGCCCTTTCGGCGGTTGGGCCGCCGATGAGCTCTGGTCGGCACTTGAACCGCCGATGCCGTGCTACTATTGTAAATTCTGAATTTTGGAAATTATTCGTGTAATTTATTAAAAAGATCGTTTTTTTTTAAAAGCCATCTTCTATTCCTCTCTAGTTATAAACATTTCTTCAGAAAGTTCCACGTTGACTTTGAGCCCAGTTGCTGCTGACCAGTGACCACCGGGTGGAGACCTGGAGGCCAGTCTGGTGTACTACCTGATAAGTACATTTTTCCTTGCCTTGCCGCGTCGAGTTTTTGACCACCGGACAAGATTTGCTACGACTTGTCTTCTTGGCGAGGAACTTGGCTCAATTTGATCTGGCCCCTGCACTCTGCATCATCATCCAAGCAGCAGCTGACAAGCTGTGAAGCAGAGATTGCCTCTGCTGAATCGCGCCTCGTCGATTCTGCGCGACCAGGGAGGGATTCAACTGTCAAGGGGTGATGGACGGGGGCGGGATCATGGCGAGCGCCGCGACGGGGGCGATGGGCTCCCTGCTCGCCAAGCTCGCCGCCCTGCTCGGGGAGGACTGCTACCGGATGCAGAGGGGCACGCGGCGGGAGGTCGCCTTCCTGCGGGACGAGCTCAGCAGCATGAACGCGCTCCTCCAGAGGCTGGCCGACGCCGAGGCGGAGGCGCCGCTCGACCCGCAGACAAGGGAGTGGAGGGGCCAGGTCAGGGAGATGAGCTACGACATCGAGGACTGCGTCGACGACTACATGGATCAGCTCCGCGGCCCAGGACCGCCTAGCGGCAGCGGCGTCCTGGGGTTCGTCCTCGGCTACGTGCAGGCGGTGCGGGAGATGGTGTCCCGCCGTGGGATCGCGGAGCAGATCCAGGACCTCAAGGCACGCGTCGTCGAGGCCGGACACCGGCGGAAGCGGTACAAGATCGATGTTGCGGTTAGCTCCTCTATTCCTGTGGTGCAGGTCGATCGCCGGCTGCCGGCGCTCTACGCGGAGCTGGGGGGACTTGTCGGTGTCAATGGTCCGAGGGAGGAGCTCATCAAGTTGCTCGACGATGGGGAAGAGAGGATGAAGGTGGTGTCACTTGTGGGGGCTGGGGGATTGGGCAAGACTACGCTTGCCAATCAGGTGTACCGAACCATTGGGGATCGATTTGATTGCAAATCCTTTGTGTCCTTGTCACAGAATCCGGACATTGGGATGATCTTTCGAACAATGCTCTCCCAACTCAAAAAGGATGATTGTGAGCTCACTGGATCAGGTGACAAGGAGCAGCTCATCAATGAATTGAGGGATTTCCTACAGGACAAGAGGTATCTTCTAAGTATAATTACTCCTAGCTATCTGCTTCTCATTTTGATTGTCTTGACATTGTCCACAAGTTGTCAGTTTACCTCGTGCCAAGACAAGTACTTAACTCTTTATTGACATATTACCATGCAGATAACTTGGTTTGCCATTTAATCATAGTTTTCTTTCATTTGTTAGGTATTTAATCGGACAAGAGATATCTAAGTATAATTAGTCTTAGCTGTTTTCTCATGAACATGTTGATCGTCTTGCCATTATCTGTAATCTGCTAGTTTACCTTGTGCCAAGACATGTGGCAAACTCTTATTGGTGAGACAAAATGGTTTGCAGCACTTTTCACATATTATCATGCAGATAACAATATATAGGTCACCATTTAATCCTGTTTTGTTTCTTTTGATAGATATTTAATCGTAGTTGACGACATATGGAGTAGCCAAGCATGGAAGATTATCAAATGTGCTTTCAGTGAGAATACTCGTGGTAGCAGAATAATTGTGACAACCAGAATTGGCACTGTTGCCAAATCATGCTCCTCCCCTGACTATGGTCTTGTATATGAACTGAGGGCGCTCAGTGAGGATGACTCTAAGATGTTATTCTATAGAAGAATCTTTGGCTCTGATGATGAATGCCCTCATCAACTGAAAGAAGTTTCATTTGAGATTGTGAGAAAATGTGGCGGTTTACCATTGGCAATCATTACTATGGCTAGTCTATTGACTACTAAGTCAGATACAAGAGAAGAATGGTTGAAGGTCTGTAGTTCGATTGGTTCTGGACTCGAGAAAAACTCCGACGTGGAAGAAATGAACATGATACTATCTCTGAGTTATAATGATCTTCCTCATCATTTAAGAACCTGTATACTGTATATGAGTATGTTTCCCGAAGATTATGTGATCAGGAGGGATTATTTGGTAAGAAGATGGATAGCAGAGGGGTTCATCAAGGGTTTTGGAGGCAGAAATTTAGAGGAGGAAGGGGAATGCTATTTTAATGAACTTATAAACAGAAGCCTGATCCAACCGGTGGATTTTCAATATGACGGTAGAGTATATGCATGCCGGGTGCATGATTTGATTCTAGACCTAATTGTATCCAAGGCGGTTGAAGATAATTTTGTTACTATAGTTACTGACAAAAGACAAATACTGCGCCCACAAGGAAAAGTTCACAGACTCTCATTTGACTCCCCTAGTGTAGAAAACATGTCAGCACATTCCATGTTTGTTGCTCATGTTCGATCCCTGAACATATTTAGGTACTCTGAACTAATGCCTCCTCTTTCGAACTTCCGGACCCTGAGAGTGCTAGATCTAGATGGAAACGAGAATTTGGAAAGCTGCTATCTTGAAGATATAAGGAAATTGTTTCAGTTGAGATACTTACGGATTAGAGCAAGCAGCATTACACTTCCAGAACAAATAGGAGAGCTGCAGTCATTGATGATATTGGATCTTCTCGACTGTTACAGTACAACCGAATTGCCTGCAAGTATTGGTAAACTTCGGAATTTAAAATGGTTACGATTCTACGAGAATTTTTATGAAAGCGTTTCATTTGCTTCTCTTCCATGGAAGTTCCATTTTCCCAGAATGTATCCTAATTTTTGGCCTAATTCTTCTTCTGATGATCGATTCAACCTCTGATCAAAAAGATAGACCTTGGTTCTATTTCATCTCTTCAACAAGTTTAGTAATAAGCATAACGGCCCTATTGTTCCGATGGAGAGAAGAACCTAATCGTGTCAAATTGCCGAATGGAGTTAGGAACATGCAAGCTCTAGAGTTCGTGTCACTTGTAGTTGTGGACTACACTACCCCAGTAACCGTGTTACAGGAACTGGGAGATTTGACCAAATTGAGAACCCTTGGATTGGATTGGCGCATCAGTTATATGCACAAGGATAAAATAGCATATGCGGATAATTTTGTTTCCTCACTCGTCAAACTAGGTACTTCCAACCTTCAATATTTAACGCTCACCAGTCCATGGTCACTCGACTTCTTGCTGGATTCCTGGTCACCTCCTCCTCAGCACCTTCAGGAATTAGCAATCAAAGGTTGTTGTCTTGGAAGGATTCCAGTGTGGATGGCATCACTGGCCAACCTCACCTACCTGGACGTCGAGGTTAATGTGATACAGGAAACCCTGCAGGTGCTTGCAGATTTCCCTGTCTTACAATTTCTCAAGTTGTACACAAATGCAGCAGGCCCTGGGGAAAGATGTCTCGTCGTCAGTAACAATGGGTTCCGATGTCTGAAGAAACTGAACTTTGTCCATTGGACGAATATGATGTTCTCTGAAGGAGCGACGCCGATGCTCGAAACTCTTGAATTTCAGATCATTGTGCACGAAGTGAAAACTGCATGTGGATCTGGTTCTCCTGACCTTGGTATCCGCCATCTCTCCGCCCTCAAGAACCTTGTTGTCAACATCTACTGTGAGTGCGCAAGAGTCGAAGAGGTCGAGGCAATAGAGGCCGCTATTCAGGTTGCTGCTAGTCTACTTCCCAACAATCCAACACCGACATTACATAGATTTTGTGAAGCAGAGATGCTAATGGACGATGCAGGATAATAAGCAACTCCTAGCCTGAATCCACACCTAAAGGTATTGACGGGTGATTCCTTGAAAACAAAATTTCTGCTCATTTGGGTTTCGATTTTGCTGCACAAACTGGACTTCCCATTTTGATTTTTGACCATTCCAGGGAATGCAGACATTTCTCGTTATGAGCTAAATTATAGCTATGGCTTGCCGCTGTTACTATAGTCCCCTTCCTTTTGTCCTTTTCTTGGTGAACGGATGAATTGATACATCAAACTTCCAAGGTGCCAATACCTTTGTCTTTGTTGACAACTGTCTCTATGTTGACTGTTGTAACTGACATGAATTTTGTTTATACCAGCTAATTTTTGAAACACATGTGTAGTACTGTACTGTACTTATTGTAAAAGTGCATAGTTCTTCACGTTTTCAGATTGCGATACACCATTTACCTGAGTCCTGTTAGGTTTTCTCACATTTCATTTCCTTAATGTATAGGAGAACAACCCTTCTAGTTTATAGTTTGTACCGAGTTTGAGAAAAAGCTTATGCTATGCGGAAATGAGAGTCGCTTATTCTATTGTTTCTGAAAACATCCATTGCTGAAGTAATCAAGTTACTCATTGGAATATCCAAAAATATTTATTGTGTTGTGGGCTCTAGACAAGCCACTTTCTTTGTATTGAAATTGCGCGGACTCTTGCCATCTGTACAATGGTCTCAGGTCTGCTCATTACTCTGAACTTTTCTTGTTCCTTGTAGGCTGTGTGCATCCCAGGATGCAGAGGCCGGGTACATCCCCATTTCGAAAAAAATGTAGAAGAGGTATCCATATTGCTCTCTCATCGTCTCAAATAGCAGCCCGGTCTCGTCTAAGGCGAAGGGTTGAGGAGGCACGCGGCGGTTGTACATCGGGGTGGAGATTTATGGCGGCGAGTGCGTGCGGTTGGTGGGATGTGGAGGAGATAGCGCTATGGTGGCGGCGCTGGGATGGCAGATCGAGTGAGGCAAGTCCTTGGCGGTGCCATCCGAGGTGCTACTGCCATGGAGTGTGGCAGCGGCAGCTGGCCCGACCTGGTCCGATCTAGGCTGGCTGGTCACGGCTGCCACTACGTGCATCGGCCGGTCTTCGTCAGTTCCTATGCCGGTTCCAGGGAGGTCGGTGGCGGTCCGGTTCGTCGTCTCCTCTGCGGTCGGCCGGTGGCGTGGGGGCTTCTGGCCCGGCTTGAATAAATGAGGCGATCCCAGGGTTATTCTCGCGTCAAGACGTTGTTCTGCTTGATGTCTGGCCTCATTGATCTGGTCGGTTACGAGTTTCGGAAGACTTCACCGGAGATCTCCATTGGATGATTGATGCCTATAGACTGTTGGATCGAATGGGATTTGGTCGTGTGCACCACTATTTCTGGCCGTGTGGCTTCAGGATTGTGTGACGCGAAGCTTCGTTGTCGGTTGTCACCATGGGACCTATCGGTGTTCCGATTTTCATGGCAAAGACAGTGGTGAAGAATATCATGGCAGCTGAGGTCTGAGGTCTACTAATGGCGAACTGAGTCTTCGAGTCGACAAGGACTTTGCTTGGTTAGTGGCATCGGTAAGTGATACGTCCAAAACGTATCTACTTTCCCGAACACTTTTGCTATTGTTTCTCCTCTATACTTGTGTGATTTGGATGCAACTAATACGAACTGACGCTGTTTTTAGCAGAATTGCCTTGGTGTCTACTTTTTGTGCAAAAAATCAACTATCAGGAAAAATCTCGGAAAATATGCCAAAAATCCTATTTTACCCGAAGACTCCAGGAGCGAATCTGAGACGGAGAAGAGCCTGGGTGGCCACACCACTGCTGGCGCGGCCAGCGAGGCCGCGCCAGGTGGTGTGGGCCCCTGCACCCTCGGCCTCTCTTTGCCTATAAGGAGCCTTCTGACCTAAAAACTTGAGGGGGGTTCGACGTTTTTCCAGAAGGAGTTCCGCTCCGCCGCCACCATCAGATTTCACGAAACAGCACCAGAAACTCCGTTCTAGCACCCTGCCGGGACGGGGAATTGGAGGAGATCATCGCCATCATCATCACCATCGCTTCTCCATCGACCATCCAAGTTTCCCCCATCTATGAGTGAGTAATCCCCCGCTGTAGGCTATGGGGATGGTAGGGATTGGATGAAATCGTTCATGTAATGGCATCAGATTGTTAGGGCTTAGTGCCTAGTATCTTTTATTAGTGCTTTATGACTTTGTTGCGACTTGTTGTGCCTAATGCTTGTCACTAGGGCCCAAGTGCAATGATTTCAGATCTGAACTTATTATTGATTCATTATGATAGTATTATTTTGGGTCTTATCTGCAAGTTGTATACACACGTCGTTGTCCGGAACCTATGGCCCAGTGATGTAAATCGGATAACGAAGGAAAAGGCTTTGATGTGAGGATCACATGTGTTCACAGTGTTAATGCTTTGCTCGGTGCTCTATTAAAGGAGCACCTTAATTGCGAGAGTCCCCTAGAGGCCCCATTGCAAACGGACAAGCAGGACAAATTTGGCAGGACAAAAGATGTTGTGCAAGTTCTCATTGCGAGCACGTATGACTATATATGGAACGTATGCCTAGGATTGTTTAGTACTTGGGTGCTTTATCTTATCTATCTGCAATTGCCCTATGTTCTGATTGCTATGTGAATTGTCTTGTCCATGCAACACCCGTCCATCCATCCCTATGCCTACCGCACTCGAATCCCATTTCTTCGCTTTTGTTACTATTGTCTTTGCTTTACTACTGTTGTTACTTTACTATTCCTACTACAAAACTGTTGCTACTGATAAACTATTGTGAGCAAGATTGTTTCCAGGTGGAGCTGAATTAACAACTCAGTTGTTAAGGCTGATAAATATTCTTTGGCTCCCCTTGTGTCGAATCAATAAATTGGGTTTCACTTCCCTCGAAAATACTGCGATACACCCCCTATACTTGTGGGTCATCAAGACTATTTTCTGGCGCCGTTGCCAGGGAGCATAGTTTTATTTATCAAGTTCACTTGGGTTTTCTATTGTTCGCTGCTATCCATCCGTCATGGGTAAGTCTCGTGATGGCAAGGTTCCTATTTTACCATCCACTACAAGAAGAATGCGGTTACGAACACCTCTCTTGCTCTTGATTCACCGTCTGTTTGAGTAAGCTCGTTACACCACCACATACACATGCTACACGACCGCTACTACCTGCTGAATCAAACTTGATACTTATGATGTTGCTTCTCGTGCTTGATAAGAGTGGTTCATTAGGTCCTTTCCTAGATGCTACGATTGCTAGAACTATTGGAAATACCGAAACTCCTAATGAAGACATTGCCACACTGTTAGCTCACCCGAGTCTAGTAAGAGTTATGATCTTTGAAGAAGATTATGTTGAGATGACTGATGAGTTTATTGAAGAATGTAGGAACACCCATGATAGGAGCGCTGCTAAGAGTCTCCTTGAGAGGCG
The DNA here is from genome assembly GCA_023614405.1 of Avena insularis. Classification (NCBI taxonomy): domain Eukaryota; kingdom Viridiplantae; phylum Streptophyta; class Magnoliopsida; order Poales; family Poaceae; genus Avena; species Avena insularis. Next base: position 252,925,562 of record CM042690.1, on the reverse strand, counting down.
TACTATTAGACCCAAATTATCTTTTGATGCTAGATTCGCTGCTTCTCCCATAAATATTATATATGAAAATTATGATTTCTCTCTCGATCTATCTTACATAGCTATTGTCGAGAAAGAACCCTTTTGTGGGACTAAGAATGAAAGTGCGGTAGCACATATGAATGAACTTTCTACCATGAGTGGCTTGTTTTCTGATGATATTAAGATGCGTACTTACTTTGTTGCTAAGATTTTCCCTTTTTCACTGAAAGGAGAAGCTAAAGCTTGGTTTGGTAATTTACCTCCTGGATCTATTGATAGCCTGAGTGTTTGATTAGTATTTTCCTGCAGAAATATTTTCCTCCTAGTGCTAGACATGCTGTTTTGCAGGAACTTTTTGATTTTAAACAGGGAGAAAAAGAGGTATTGCCCGAATCTTGGGCAAGATTTTGTGTTTTGATTCATGCACAGGCTGGAAGTCCATTACCTAAGAATGAGCTTCTTGATATATTTTATAATGGACTAACCGAAGAATCTAGGACATACCTAGATAGTTGTGCTGATTGTGTTTTCAGGAATAGGACTCCGAAGGAAGTGGAGGAATTAATGGCTAAAATAAGCAAGAATTATGAAGATTGGACTCCTCCTAAACAAGCTATACCTGAAGTAATTATACTTGAACCATCTATTCCTGTGCCTATTCCAACATCAAAGAAGAGGGGAGTTATTGAATTAAATGATGAAGTGATGAAGAAAGCTAAGAAATGTCTTAAGGAGAAGGGAATTAAAGCTGCAGATGTCAAGAATTTACCTCCTATAGAAGAATTATGTAAGCCTATTTCCTATCCATCCACTATTGAGGTACACTCTCTCCAACACTTTGATGAAGGTGATATCCCTTACTCTAAACCTCCTGATCAATGCTTAGAAGAATTTGATATCTTTATTGTTAAGCAAGATAACTTTAATAAAAGGGTGCAAAATCATCTAATGGAAAACACTAGAGCTATTGTTGAGTTGAAAGATATTGTGGAAAGAACCTCTAATGATGTTAAAATGATTGTTAAACACTTTCAGATGGTTCAAACTCAAATAGATCAACTCGTTAAAGTGCAAAACGACTTGCTAGTTAATGCTGCTAAAGAAAAACATTCTTATGAAATTAGAACTAGAAGTGGTGCTGCTACCTAGGATCCTCCATATCCTGAGGGGCATCCCAAAAGAATTGAGCAGGATTCTCAACAAGCTGAAAATAGTGGTTCTGCTCGTAAGAAAAGGAAAAAGAAACAAAAACTGTTGTAGAACCCTCTGAACCTGCTGTAGATCCTAATAGTATATCTATCTCTGATGCTGAAACTGAAAGTGGTAATGAAGAAAATGAAGTGCCTAATGAAGAAAAAGTTGAAGAAGAACCTAAAAATCACACTAAGACTATCAAATACACTAAAGAAGATTTTATTGCTAAGAAACATGGTAGTGAAAGAGAACCTTGGGTCCAAAAACCTATGCTTTTCCCTGATAAAAAACACAAGTCAAAGGAAGATGAACACTATAATAAGTTTTGTGAGTGGATGAAGCCTTTATTCTTGCAAATTCCTTTGACTGATGCTATTAAATTGCCTCCTTACTCAAAGTATATGAAGGATATTGTCTCGAATAAAAGGAAGATCCCTAATGAAGAAATCTCTACTCTGCTTGCTAATTATTCTTTCAATGGTAAGGTTCCTAAGAAACTTGGAGACCTAGGGATTCTAACTATCCCTTGCTCTATTAAGAACAGTTATATTAGAACTGCTTTGTGTGATTTGGGAGCTGGAGTTAGTGTTATGCCTTTCTCTCTCTATAAAAGGCTTCAGCTTAAAAAATTGATACCACTGATATATCTTTGCAAATGGCTGATAAATCTACCACTATTCCTGTGGGGATATGTGAGGATGTACCTGTTCAGGTGGCTCACAATTGCTTGATATTAACTGATTTTGTTGTGCTTGAAATGCCTGAAGATGATAATATGTCTATTATTCTTGGGAGACCTTTTCTTAATACTGCAGGAGTTGTTATTAATTATAATCAAGGAAAGGTGACCTTCAATGTTAATGACAAGGAACATACTGTCTATTTCCCCAAGAAGATTGAAAGGACTTATGGACTGAATTCAATTGAACATGTTGAAGGCATTCAAGTTGGAGAAATATATTGTCCCATACCAAGAGAAAAAATTGAAACTATTATGATTGGGACCATTGCTATCAAGGTTAAGGTAACATAATCATTAGTGGAGTACAAAGTTTTGTCTCATATGCAATTGTTTTGGTAGCAAGACTTGATCAACTTTGCTAACAAAAGGATTCCATTGAACAAAACAATGTTTTCATTATGATTATCTCCGTTTATTTCTATCCTTTGCATTTTAGTTTTTGCTTTCGTTTAGTTTTCTTTGTGTTGTTAGTTGCTTGCATGCTAGAACTTCTGTAGTTCTAGCCTTGTTTTGTCCTTGCATCATGTTTCCAAAAAAAAAAATCTGTCAGAAAAATCATTCTTCTATTTCTAAAAAATGTCCAAAAATAAAGTGTCTCGAAAAATTTCAGAAAATTCATATTAAATTTTTACGTGAAAAAAGGGGCAGAGGAGTACCTGGTAGGTACCAGGGGGGCCCACCAGGCAGGCACACCACATGGTGGCGTGGCCAGGCTTGGGTGGCGCCATGCCCTGGTGTGGGCCACCCCTGGCCCCCCACTACTTCTCACACCTGCCACTTTCTTCTCTCTCCCAAGTAAGCTCCAGTTCATAGCTCAAAATCACGTTTTTTCTGTGCTTTCTCTCGATTTCTTTGCTCAGCCCATCTTTCTTGCTGAAATTTGGAGCAATTGTTCCTTGGTATGTGACTCCTCCCCTTGTCCAAGTAGATTTGTGTTTAGTGGATTATATGTTGAGTATTTTGCTGCTGTAGGTGACTGGTTATGAGAGCTTATAAGCTTGTTTGATGCTTAGAGATATAGATTTGATGCATGTTTAGGCCTCTTGCAAGTCCCTATGAGTAGAATCCTTTATTATATTTACTTTGCAATCACTTGTTTAATAGGTGTTTAAATTTCAGAATAAAAGATGAGTGAGCACCACCTAAACCAACATGAGCTTTGGGTACCGGAGGTCATGAAGGTCCACAGGGAGGAGGAAGTTTTTCCCTCCATCTATCCATGCCCTGAGTTCATGAGAGCTGCAGGAATTCTACAAGATTTCCACACTTTGGTTTCTAATGCAGGGTTAGAGCGTTTCTTGGAAGATGAACCTTGTCAATTTGTGAAGCTAACCATGTCTGTGGTGCATGATTTCCAATTTAGTCACTCTTTGCCTAACCCCATGGTCCATTACAAAATTTACAATATTGTTGTCAATCTTCCTCTTGACGATTTTTATGCAGCCATTAAGGTACCTCAATGGGGATCATGTAATAAGATTAAAGAGAGACCGAAACCACTCATGGATTTATACGCAGAAATTTGTCAAGGGAGTAGCTTCTCGAAGGAGAATGGAAAAATCCGTAACATTCATCTTCCCTCCATTCGCTATTTTTCCTACTTTATTGCCAAGTGTGTTCTTGCTAGGAAAACTGCCAATAAGTTATCTTCGTTTGATCTAGCATTTATCTCTGCTGCCCTTAGACGAGATAGGTCTTATAACTTGGGTGCTTTGATAGCTTTCCGTCTTGCTGCTAACCGTGAGAAAGGTGGAATTTGTGGAGGCCTTATTGCTTCTCGTTTGCTAGCATTACATGGTTTAGTGCCTCATCATCTAGACCTACAGTTTCCCATAGAGAGGCTTGATCTTAATTCCATGATACAACATAAATTTATTTCCTTGTGGGCTAGTTTGAGTGAGTTATCTTATGAAATAACCTTTCTCAAGGCTGGCTGGAGAAAGAGCAAGTCCGAGCGTGTTGTTCTTTTGCCTGCACCTGTTTTGTTTAACCTTGATAACAGGGAAGGATGGTCCCTCACTGAGGAGGAGCTTGACACGTACCTGGGAGAGATTTCCCAGCAGGAGCAGGACACTAGAAGGGAGGTCACGAATGATTCGGTCCAGCCTTCGAATGAAGGAGAGTCTTCATATCAGCAGCCCACTTATGATTGGGGAGCTTCCTCTTCTTCCCATGGGCCCAGCTATGACCATTCTTACCAAGATTCGCCCGCTTGGAACCCTTATTCGTACATGGATTGATACCCACTTAGGCCAAAAGCCTAAGCTTGGGGGGAGGTACGTCGACACCGCATTCATCTCCATATCATGTTGCGTCGGTACTTTGTATATTCATGTTTTCGTTCTCTTTTTAGTTTTCGTTCTTCTTTGCTTTTGCTTTCTAAAAACACAAAAATACCAAAAATATTTTTGTTGTTTCTCTTTGGTTTGCTTCTTCTTTTTGCCTTGGTTTCCTTTTTCCTTTTTGCTTTGTTTGAACTATTCGAAATAACCAAAAAGATTTTGCTTTGCTTGTTTTTCTCTTTTGGTTCTTGTTTAAAAATCGAAAACACCAAAAATATTTGTCGTTCTTCTTTGGTTTTCGCGCGTTTGCTTCAAGGTACAGTAGTTCTCAGTGGATTATTGGTTTCATATTATTATTCAAGCCATACAAGTGAAGAGCAATAATGAGGATTAATGACAACTTGAGGCGTGGTAAGAGGCTGGTAACGAACTCTATTTGTCTTCATTTTTGTACATATACTCATCTTTGTGAGCTTGCTTAGTCCGTTCATATAGGGTATATGTTATCTTTGGATGCTTAGTAGTTCTTGCTTTCTTGTGATTAGCTCCAGCCCGCTAATAGTTTGTAGCATGTCTCATGAATGTTTGCTTGCATTACTCTATTCATAAATTGGTATGACATCGTGGTATCCTCCTCTGAATGTTTTATTTGATTGACTTGGCACATGCTCACGCATGCACATGATTGTGATAATCAGTTAAGCCTTGATGAATTATTTTGCCTTGAGGATCTTGAATCACTTTCATGCCATGAGTAGTCCTATTTTGTTGCAAGCATGATAATGACAGCTATTGCTCTCTCGTTTGTCGCTCCCTTACTCCTGCTAGCCTTCACTTCCACTGAGTGTTTTACTCAAATTTTCAACTCCCTAAACCAAATATTTCCAAAGTGTCCACCATACCTACCCATTAGCATCATTTGTTACCTCCGTGCATATTCAATATGCCTTGTTTTCTTCTGAATAAAATGTTTGCTTGTTATGAGAAAGTTAGTTAGTAAAGCTCTCACGAACTTGATGGCACACTTTATTTTCTTGCACTTAATAAACCTGAACCACTGCGTCCTTCTTTGTTGTGCATATGCTTGCGCTTTATGAGTTGGAGTTAGCAGAACCATGTATCATGGGGACCGCTTTCAACACTTCATAGGTACTTTTAGTTGATATCATAGTCTTTTGCTTATGGATCCCGACGGTGTGAAATAAAAGTGGAACTTGTAAAATCATGGAGTTTGTATGTATGTTAGAGAAACGCCTGGACCACTAGCCTAAGCCATGCCTAATCATGGTGGAAACTTGCAGCATAACCATAATGAGCATTCTATGAAGCATCCTCAATAAAAATCTATGCACATAGTAAATAAAAAGATTGCTGAGATGCTCATTGTCTGCTTGCCTTGTCGTTTTGATCATGGGATAGCTCCCGTGTCATGCGCAAGGGGTACCCCGTTGGCGGTTCTCTATGATACGTATATACTTACAATGACAAGAGCTTATTTGTGACTGAACTTGAGTAGCATGAGGATTGGTCTTCGTAAGTAAGGGGAATGAGACTTCAATTTATAACTTGTCAAGCATATCCTCTTAGTTGTGTCACTTTCACCTTAACCACATTAAAGATGCTTATGATAGGGGCAATGAGAGCTCAAAGCTAACAAGTACCATACTTTCAGCATTTGGAAGCCTTTCAAATTATTCAAAACCTTTTCTTCTACTTGTTGAGTCTCCACTTATTCTTTGAGCACCTTCTTGAGAGCATAGTTGTCATTCTTTGTGTTTGTTCCATTACTTGATTATTTGTGTTATGACTTTGATGCTTGTATCCTTGATATCTTTACTTCTAGTCATCACTTGAACTTCAGAGGTGCCTTGACATTCATAATCAAAGGCAAGCGAGATACCACTCTATCATACCTTTATATGAGCATTGTAATGTTGCTTATGTTCGTGCTTCGTGCTACTTATTATTCTTGAGTTGGAATCTCTTCATAGCTTGCAATGACTATTAAGTAGACTCAGTTGCATACTCTTTATTATGAACTGTTTGAGTAGTTGGTCACATTGCTGAGAATATTTACATCATATGAAGCAAATGTGTTCGTGAAAGTTCTTTTATCGCACTCAGTTTTTAACTGAATTGCTTGAGGACAAGCAATAAGCTAAGCTTGGGGGGAGTTGATACGTCCAAAACGTATCTACTTTTCCGAACACTTTTGCTATTGTTTCTCCTCTATACTTATGTGATTTGGATGCAACTAATGCGAACTGACGCTGTTTTCAGCAGAATTGCCTTGGTGTCTACTTTTTGTGCAGAAAACCAACTATCAGGAAAAATCCCGAAAAATATGCCAAAAATCCTATTTTACCCGAAGACTCCAGGAGCCAGAATACGAGACGGAGAAGAGCCCTGGGGTGGCCACACCACCTGCTAGCGCCGGCCAGGCCAGGCCGCGCCAGGGGGTGGTGTGGGCCCCCAGGCACCCCCTCGGCCTCTCTCTTCGCTTATAAGGAGCCTTCTGACCTAAAAACTTGAGGGGGTTCGACGTTTTTCCAGAAGGAGTTCCGCTCCACCGCCACCATCAGATTCTACGAAACAGCACCAGAAACTCCGTTCTGGCACCCTGCTGGGACGGGGAATTGGAGGAGATCATCACCATCATCATCACCATCGCTTCTCCATCGACCATCCATGTTTCCCCCATCTATGAGTGAGTAATCCCCCGTTGTAGGCTATGGGGATGGTAGGGATTGGATGAGATCGTTCATGTAATGACATCAGATTGTTAGGGCTTAGTGCCTAGTATCTTTTATTAGTGCTTTATGACTTTGTTGCGACTTGTTGTGCCTAATGCTTGTCACTAGGGCCCGAGTGCCATGATTTCAGATCTGAACTTATTATTGATTCATTATGATAATATTGTTTTGGGTCTTATCTGCAAGTTGTATACACACGTCGTTGTCCGGAACCTATGGCCCCGAAGTGACAGAAATCGGGATAATCGGAAGGGAAAGGCTTTGATGTGAGGATCACATGTGTTCACGGAATGTTAATTCTTTGCTCCGGTGCTCTATTAAAAGGAGCACCTTAATTGCCAGTAGTTTCCTAGAGGCCCCGCTGCAAACGGGCTGGTAGGACAAAAGATGTTGTGCAAGTTCTCGTTGCGAGCACGTATGACTATATATGGAACGCATGCCTAGGATTGTCTAGTACTTGGGTGCTTTATCTTATCTATCTGCAATTGCCCTATGTTCTGATTGTTATGTGAATTGTCTTGTCCATGCAACGCCCGTCCATCCATCCCTATGCCTACCGCACTCGAATCCCACTGTTTACTGCTTTTGTTACTATTGTCTTTGCTTTACTACTGCTGTTATTTTACTATTCCTACTACAAAACTGTTGCTACTGATAAACTGCTGTGAGCAAGATTGTTTCCAGGTACAGCTGAATTGATAACTCAGTTGTTAAGTCTGATAAATATTCTTTGCCTCCCCTTGTGTCGAATCAATAAATTGGGTTTCACTTCCCTTGAAAATACTGTGATACACCCCTATACTTGTGGGTCATCAGTAAGCCAGGGCAGCAGCACAGGAGGAGTACCGAGTCTTATCTCTCAGAGTGAAAATCCAAGGTCTGGCTTTAATTGGTTGTCCCTGACAGTGACCTTGTTGAACGCATTGTTTTGATGCGTGGACTTTCTCCAAGTTGAAAACATAAGATCGATGATCGAGCGACGACATCACATGTGTAGTGTTTTTTTTAAGACGTCACTTTTGGAGAATTTGGACTTTTGTGATGTAGCTAGAATGTTTGATTACTATAGCGGGGATTTTTTTCTTCTTCTTTTTATTCTAGGACTATGTGCATACGTAATGTCTTTAGGACAGTTCGTTGTTGTTGCAGAGGCTAGGTGTAATTCTTTTATCGAAAAAATAGCAGGTTGGTAGAGGCATGGTTTTCTTAGTTCAGAAGTCCTAAAAAAAATGACTATTTTGCGAAATAGTTAACAAAGCGCGAGAGGAAGACAAACTATGACTTTAATCGAGAACTGCACGAATGAGTTTATACTAGACAAACTAATTTTTCTTTTTGCCGTAATGCTAGCTCACTCCTGTACCAGTTTTTTCAAACATTGTCCTACTTTTCCATGGTGAACATGGAAACTAGTACTGTAGTAGTTATACCCTTCTAGTAAAAATATAATGAAATTGAGTAGTTCTAGATTCTTCCACACTACGGTGCTGGCCTGAGCTCCGTTTATATTGTTAACTAAGCGTATTGCTTCAGCAGTCCAGCTAACTACTAAATGATCAAATCCCCCAAAAAACTTTTGCTTCCTTGATTCTACTAGTGTCCTTTGTATCCTTGATGATTTGGGTTTTATTTTTTACGTGAGCCGAGCGAGCGAGCGAGCGAAAGACGTGGTGGGTGCGAGCGAGCTGGATTGTAAGCGATGAATAATTGCACGGTGTACAAACAATTAATGTTATGCGTACATATATAGTCTCATTTTCTTCTTTTTCTCTCCTTCTTATTCTGACTATAAATAGATGATGATAAGAAGAGGAGCTATGAGCCGGGAGAAGCGATTCATAGCGTTGTATTTACCATGACGATTGGTGCAGACCGATGTTTAGTGTGGGCCGTAAAAGTAGCCTCAGCTAGTGACCATCGTAGACATAGGAGACGTCAGGATCTGTAATGTAACTGCATCCCTCCGAAACCCGGCAACCAAATTTGTTTCACCAATTGCCCAGTAGTTGATCAGCCGATCAAGCTCATCTTTCTGGACATGATGAGCTCCAGTGACAGCAAAATAACCCTACTAAGTAGGTGACTTTGATATCTTTTGCCTCATAATATTAGACCCGTCTTATGGTATATATGCCACCTGTTCCGCAAATCATCAGCTAATTCTGCGTTCCAAAATTGCACGTGAAGAGTATATATATATATATATATATATATATATATATATATATATATATATATATATATATATATATATATATATATATATATAGGACATATTCATACTACACCCGGGTGTAGTTACACCCACACGTGTTTTACACTATATAGGCAGTATCTACCATACTGGAAGGTATGTACGCGTAGTATGAAGTATATAAGAATATTTGGGCAGTATATATACTATTTTTTTGGTAGTATGTAATTTTTATTCACATACTCCTTTTGTACGTACAAATATGGCGGTATTTTACATATATAGTTCAAACTATGGGTGTACTTGCAATTTTTTCACCTAACTTGCTTATAAGTATCTTAAAGAAAGTATATGAACATACTCAAATAGATAAAGTATTACAAATACTTCCATAAGGTAGTATATAAGAGGTGGGTGTAGTTACACCCGGAGTAAGAAGTATTTTTCCTATATATATATATATAGAGTGACGCTATTTGACAACCAGGGTGTAGAATAGTTATTCTTCACTCACCCTCTATCTTTCAAACCGTACATGATTTTTACGTCACGTAAATATTTTCTTACCTCAGAAGTCAAGATGAACATAAAAAAATTTAGACATGTCGTAAAAAAATTGTTTACATACGTATAAAAATACGACATAAAATGCATATTTTCTATGTATTTTACACTATAATGACTCAAAACTTGTATTTTTATGTTATTTTTTTGCATTTTTAATAAATATGAACATAATTATTAGCATACAAAACATAAATTTCTGAATGTGAGAAGATAAAAATATGTGGTGTGCAAAATAACTATTCTGCACCCTGGGTGCTGAATAAGATTTCTATCTATTTATCTATTTATCTATCTATCTATCTATATATATATATATAGAGTGACGCTATTTGACATTCAGGGTGTAGAATAGTTATTCTTCACCTACCCTCTATCTTTCAAATCGTACATGATTTTTACGTCACATACATTTTTTTCTTACCTCAGAAGTCAAGAAGAACATAAAAAAATTTAGACATGTCGTAAAAAAAATTGTTTACATACCATATAAAAATACGACATAAAATGCACATAAACATAATTGTATGACTCAAAAATTGTATTTTTATGTCGATTTTTTATGTTTCTGATGAACATAAACATAATTATTAGTATACAAAACATAAATTTCTATATGTGAGAAGATAAAAATATGTGGGGTGCAAAATAATTATTCTACACGCTGAGTGCTGAATACAATAACTATTCCACATATTTTTTATGTTCTCACATTCAGAAACTTATGTTTCGTATAGTAATAATTATGTTCATATTCATCATAAACGTAAAAAAATCCACATAAAAATACATTTTATGAGTCATTATAGTGTAAAAAACATAGAAAATACGCATTTTACATCGTATTTTTATACGATATGTAAATGAATGTTTTTATGATATGTCTAAATTTTCTTATGTTCTTCTTGACTTCCGATGTAAGAGAAAATTTACGTGACGTAAAAATTATGTACGGTTTGAAAAACAGAGAGTGGGTGAAGAATAACTATTCTACACCCTAGGTATCAAATAGCGCCACTACATATATATATATATATATATATATATATATATATATATATCGACGCGGATTTGCTACACACAGGCATAATGGTGCATAGGCTTAGGACCGTTGGATATAGAGATCACATGCATATGCTCTTTTAGATGTTGGTGGCTAGCTATTTCATTGCATAAACGGCATCTAACGGTGTCTATTTGATTGTGCATGCATGCAATGCTAGGGTTTTGGACAAATCCTAAAACTTTTAGAGAGTTGTTTGGCCTAGAAAATTTTAGAAGCTAAAAGGGGAATGTAGTGAGAACAAGGCTTATAATAGGTTTGCATGCAAATGCTTCATGGCAAAGTGGTTGTGCTAGTATGGAAACCCTAACTATCTGGCTATAGAATGTACCGCCTTATTTGGTAAACCCTAAAATTTTAGAGTGCTGTTTGGCTGAGAAAAATTTAGCACCTCATATAGGGATGTATTGAGAACAAGGCTTATAAGAGATAGACGGGAGAGTGCAGTGTATTTTTTTTGGTGGGAGAGATTTAATTCTTGCGCCGGACTATTTGTTCTTTTTGTGTTTTGTGCATGCAACTTTTGTGTAGCTGGCTAATTTGATGGAAGAATGAATAAGGCTTATTTGGCTTAGGATTTTATGCATGTAGCCTTTTATGTAACTGGCTAATTTGATGAAACATTGAATAAGGCTTAGTTCAGTTTGTGCTAGTGCGCATGTTGCTTGAGTGTAGCTGGCTAATTTGATGAAAGAATGAATAAGGCTTATTTGGGTTAGGGTTTATGTATGGAATAACATAGGGTTTGCATGGTAGTAACGGCGTTAGAAATGTCATATAGGGATCAAGCCTTTTGGGTATGGTAACATGTGCTCCCTATATCAAAAGTGGAGAGAATCAACGGTAGATACCCTATGCGCAACTACGCCCGTGTTTAGCTGGCTATTTCCCATATATATATATATATATATATATATATATATATATATATATATATATATATATATAGAGTCTCGCTATTTGACTCCCAGGGTGTATAATTGTTATTCTACACCCACCCTCTATCTTTAGAACCGTATATTATTTTTTTTATTCACGTAAATTTTGTCTTACTTCGTAAGTCGAGAAGAACATAATAAAATTTAGAAATGACATAATTTTTTTGTTTACATGCAGTATAAAAATTCGACGTAAAATACATATTTTTTGTGTTTTTTACACTATAATGACACATAAACTCTATTTTTTTGTCGATTGTTGTTGTTGGGGTAAATATATGGACATAATTATTCGTATACAAAACATAATTTTTTTAATCTAACAACATAAAAATATGTTCTCACAACATATATATATAGAAACCCTATTCAGCACCCAGGGTGCAGAATAGTTATTCTGCACCCAACATATTTTTATGGTCTCACATATAGAAATTTATGTTTTGTATACTAATAATTATGTTCATGTTCACCAGAAACGTAAAAAAATCGATATAAAAATATGATTTATAACTCATTATAGTGTAAAAAACATAAAAAATACGCATTTTACGTCGTATTTTATACGGCATGTAAATGAATTTTTTTATGACATGTCTAAATTTTCTTATGTTCTTCTCGACTTCCGAGGTAAGAGAAAATTTACGTGACGTAAAAATAATATACGGTTTGAAAGATAGCGGGTGGATGAAGAATAACTATTCTACACCCTGGGAGTCAAATAGCGCCACTCTCTCTCTCTCTCTCTCTCTCTCTATATATATATATATATATATATATATATATATATATATATATATATATATATATAAACCCTATACAGCACCCAGGGTGCAGAATAGTTATTTTGCACCCCACATATTGTTATGTTCTCACATACATAAATTTATGTTTTGTATACTAATAATTATATACATAATTCATCAGAAATGTAAAAAAATCGACATAAAAATACGATTTATGAGTCATTATAGTGTAAAAAAGATAAAAAATTCGCATTTTACGCCGTACTTTTTACGGCATGTAAATAATTTTTTTACGACATGTCTAAATTTTTTTATGTCATCTTGACTTCCGGGATAAGAGAAAATTTACGTGACGTATAAATCATGTACGGTTTGAAAGATAGGGGATGGGTGAAGAATAACTATTCTACACCCTGGTATGGGGCACCATGGTGCCCATGCACCACACTTCCACACCTTTAGATTGCATTTAGATACGTGTTGTACCAACCGATTCCTGAGCTAAATAAGTATACCTATTAGCACCTTTAATTAGGAAAGAATTAATTACTTGCTAATTAACAGATAGTATATGGTAACTACCAACCGATTCAACTATGTATGTTTTTTCTTTCAAAACCAAGCATGCATGGTGTCACGCCAGGAATTTAATGCCTTGATTGTTACCGTGTGGAACACTTGCAAGTAAGGTATGAGGTATACGTCAGCTGACTTGCTTCTTTCTAAAATAATGCATATTTTTCGGTATCATACCTATAACTTTCTTTGCAACATGATATACCTTCAAATTTTTGGGTATGTATATACATAGAAATTTATTTTCACAATGTCAAAATTTGTTGGGTATACATACACTGAATATTGTTGGTCTGCAAATTCACAAAAATATAGTTTAACATACCCATGAATATCTACATACCTGATTTTATAAAGATATGTGCATACATTTACTAGGCTTGTGATATTTGTTGGTGGTACCAGTAGTTTTAGTTTCTTTGTTAATCACATACCTTGAAAAATCTTGGTATGAACATACCTAGAAATATAATTTCACCGGTTCAAAAAATTCTTTTGTGTAGGTACCCTAAATATCGTAGGTATACAAATACGTGAAAATTTAATTTAACATACCCATGAATATCTCAGGTATATGCACCTTTTTTAGCGATATGTGCATATATTTTCTAGGTATGTGATATTTCTTGCGGGTACCATACCTTGAAATTCTTGAGAATGTACATACCAATAAATTTAATTTCAGACTTAGAAATTTATTTTTCTAGGTATGTGATAGTTCCACGGGAGTATTATACGTACAATTTCTCCTTTATGACATACCTTAAGTATGTGCATACCTATAATTTTGTGGGTATGCGATACCAAATTTCTTTGCTACATGATATACCTTCAAATTCTTGTGTATGTACATACCTAGAAATTCTTATGGGTATCGGACCTTCAAATTCTTGAGAATGTACATACCAATAAATTTAATTTCAGACTTAGAAATTTAATTTTCTAGGTATGTGATAGTTCTTCGGAGTATTATAAGTACTATCTCTCCTTTATGACATACCTTGAATATGTGCATACCTACAATTTTGTGGGTATACGATACCAAAATCAAACGACAAAATGACATGCATACGACAAAATGACATGCATATTGTAACTAGGTATTAGATACCTAGTGTATGTATCGGGCAGCTATCACATACTCACAAAAAGGATATGTTTTCAAAAGAAATTGAAGCAGGCATTGATGACAAAAAGGATATGCGTTGCAGCTAGCTAGCTCGGTTGTGCTTTCATACCTAATGGTGGGTGATTTAGGATCAATTAAATAGGTGGCTAGGTATGGGTAGCAGGTTAATTATTATGCATGCATGCAAATCAAAGATGGTAGGAAATCAAGGATTTAGACGCCCGGTTGATCCATCCACCTGTTGACCATGTGAGTGTCTGTGCACCATGGTGTTCTAGTTATTTTATCTATATATATAGAGAGAGGGAGAGAGAGGGGAAAATTTCATCCTACCTCTGGGTGTAGCTACCCCACCTCTTTCCCCTTCCGATCTGCTCTAGAAAATTTGTTTCAACCGATTAAAATAACAGGCCGCATCTCTCCAGTTTTTCCGGCCGCATAACAGACTATATAACCTATGCCAAACGACTTATGGATAACTTTCAAAATATACCGGCCGTCATCATGTTTCACGGAAGCTCGCCGTCGAGGAAGGTAGTATTCAGGTTGCTACTTGTTAATCTATGTATGTTGATTTACACAGATCTCTCCGGCTCTCCCTCTTTTTCTCTTGGATCAACGAGTTGCCGACATCGCGTTTTGTTGGAGCTCAATATCGGAGGAAGATGAGAGATTCGTACGTGTGGATGCATGCGTTACCTTTTGTCAGATGCATGTGGATTAATCTTTGATGTTTATTTATTGAATCACCCTTCACGATTGGAGTTTCTATTTCATCAATCACTTCCATGGCAGCCTGCAGGACGATGCATGTCTAAATTTCTCATGTACAGATTGGACGCTACTAATGGTGGCCGCTGTAGACGTCGGAAGGCTCCTGGTACACGTCGGTGTTGTGGAGACTGCATGCCCCATCTCGGTCAACTCCGGCGGTGAACCCGGTATAACCAACCAGGGCATGTACAAATGGTAGATTCCCGTGATTTGTAGTCGGTTAAAAACCTGCGTCGACATTTGGTCTGACTAATTCTCTCTCGGTCTGTTTGCGGGTTTCATTGGCATACTAATCGCAACGTGATGCATGAGGCGCCGGCAGGACGGCCGATCCTACTTGGCCTCATTGAGCACCAATGGACGGCGGGTGACTGCTCCGTCGCCAACGGCGGTGACGACAATGATCTATGCGTGTCCACGGTGCATACCCGGCTGTTCCGATGCGGCGACAACGATGATGCATAGCTGCACAGAGCCGAAGTGTGATCCATGCACTAGTGGAAAAATGGTCTCCAGTCCCGGCTCGTAAGGGGCTTTAGTCCCGGTCCTGGTAACCGGGACTGGAGGGCGGGACTAAAGGCCCCTTCACTAGTCCCGGACCGCTTACCATCCGGAACCAATGGGTATTCACATGGCCGTCTCTGCGGGCGCTGGGTGCCCCCCCATTAGTCCCGGTTCGTATTACGAACCGAGACAAATGGTTCTCTGCCGCGGCAGAAGTTTAGGCATTTTCTCTGCCGCGGCAGAGAATTCAATTTGTATCTATTTTTCATTTCAAAAATAGTTTTCTACGCTACCACATACCATACACGTTCGTGCATATATAAGATAACTTCTCTTAATATCAAGCATACAAATATATACATGATCATGATAGTTACATGGAGATCACAATTCGATGATTTAATTACACGGTCGGGGATCATCGGTAGCGCCTATTCACGCTAAATTCCCCGGCGTCATCTATCATCTCGTTCATCAAGAATCCTGCCAGTTCTGCAGCAATTCCTAGTACGCGTTGCTGTGGTAGGAGCTGATCCCGCATTCTCTCGAACTATATAAGAAAAGGAGATCAATATGAATATCAATCATGATAACAAAAAATGACGGTAATAAAATAATGTTGTGAATGTATTGCTTACATTGACTCTATAATCTTTGTGCTCAGTGGAAAACGTGCGAATGAACTCGCAAACATAGAATCCACATAGATTCGTCCCCTGTGGCTGCCTCGCACACTTTACGAGAATAGAATTCAATCAAAATTATAATCTAGCATCATAATTGTCTTGAAACTAGAAGTAAAGAGATGCGCAAACATATCACGTATTACTTACCGAGACCGGAGTAAACGTCAGCTCCTTATTAAAAGAACCCTTAACCCTACTCTTGAACATGCTCCAAACCCTGCCCGGCAAAGAAAATAAATGAATGAGTTATTTATTACGTGATATCTCAGGAAATCAAATAAAGAGACCGATGTAGCACGGAAATTACCTCTGGAGCATGTCCTGCATGTCCCTAAACTGTTCCAGGGGTCTCTTCGATGGGTCCATGACTTCAACCCTTCCCTTATCAAGTTGAATGTCCATGAGAATCCAATGGAAACTGAACACGTTTATATATACATCAGTAACTCATCAATTACATTTAACATCGAGTAAACAAAAGTGAATGTGTACAACAGAGTAAGACCCTCACGCGAAATTATAAGGAAACAGTATATGGTCACAGAAATTTTGCTCCGTTAGAAACCTTAGAAGGTTTTCCTGCGTCTCCTCGGATTTATCCTTTAGCGTCTTACAATGTATTTTATCTGGGTCAATGAACCCAACACTAAAGATTGACCTTCTTTTACATTCCATGATCTTCATTCTGCATAATAACAGAGTACAAAAGGATATAATGAGGATAATTATATGCAATGAACTGAACAACTAAAAAAATGAACAACTTATATATAGACAATGAATTCAACAACTTACAGACAATAGCAACTCATGAGACTTTTGTCGAGGGCGTCGAAACTGTATAACTGGAAGAGTTCTGGAAACTCAACATGGACCTCTTCTTCTCGGAAGTAGTAGTCATGTGGGACTTTCGCCACGATCATTATTCTCTCCTGCTTTACGGCTTTGAAGTACCAGTTATGTAAACTCCACATTTGTGTTGGCAGTTGTTGGAACTGCTCAAAGCTGACCAGAGTCTTCCCTGGGACATATGTAGGGACTACCTGAGCCTTGGGTAACTTGTCGTCCTTGGAACCTAGCAATTCCTCAACAGTCACATTCATAGAGGCTGCAAGCTTCGCAGCTTCTTCCATATTCTGCTAGGGAATGTCATGGGATACCACCTTGAGGGGTGGGGTCGATTTTTTGGCCTGTTCCCCGAGCTGGGGGACGTCCTTTCTTTTCCCGGTTGCACTTTGACTTGATGATTTGCTCCCGCTTGCACTTCTACTTGATTTGCTCTTCTTCACTTCCTTCTGAAGTGTGCGTCAATAGTCATCTGGCTTATGGCGCAAGTCATATTGCGATTTTGTGTTCAGAAAAGAAAGTGCATATGCTTTTTGCTTCTCGGTGTATACCGGGACGGGCTCGGGTTTCTTCTTTTGAAGCTGCGCAACACATTCGGCCTTTATGATGATGTCGGTTTCCTCGTCAGTACGATCGTAAGGTCTGATGGGAAGATTCTTATGAGGTACTCTTGGGAGGGGCGACATTTGTCGTTTTGGGTTGCTGCGTCGTTTAGTACTAACCGGAGGCTGCGGCGGAGATCGAGATGGACTCGGGCTATGGTGGTCGTAGTCATGGCGTGGGCTTCTTGGAGGTGATGGAGGTGAAGGTGACATGCGACGACTCGGTGGCGGTGTTGGCTTTGGCGTCCAGCCTGGAATCTTGATGTTGTTCTTGTCCCATAGAATGATACCAACCAGTACTTCTCCGAGTGTCCTCTCACCTTCAGGTCCAGGAATGTCAAGCTCCATTGAGTCCCACCCTATTGCGATTTCATCCACAGCAACTTTAGCATAGCCAGCCAGAATCTCACGGCCATGCCAGCGTGCGCCAGGTGGACAAGGTAAAGCACATCCGACCGCCACCTTGATGGATAGGTTCTTCACCTTCTGATGGAGCTCACAAGATGCCTGCTCCTTGATTCCATTCACAGGGTAGCCGGGACCGCCATCTACCATACGTGCATCGTCAGAATGGACCTCCGATTCAGCCACGCTGCTTCTTCGCTGAGATGGGATGGTGGTAATATCAAGTACAGGATCTTGCAGGCGTGCTGCTCCTTGAAGTTCATCAATCTGTTGCTGATGCATTCGAAGTGTTCCTAGCAACTCAGTGAACCTGTCTCCCTCCTCCTCCTGCTGTCGCCTCTTTGCTCTCTCTCGGCTTCTATAAGTATCTCTGTCTTTGGAAAACCCCATCTCCCACGTATAACTAGGGCCAAGGCCTCATACACGTCCTCCGCGTTCGTCATTCCCGAGGACCTTTGTCAGCAAGTCTTTCTCTCTATCGGGACAGAACTTTGTTGTCCCCGCTTTAATCTCCTTCACCACTTTCTGCCATGTATCCCGGGTATCCTAATCCCGTCACTGCAAATAAGGTCCCTTGTACTTTCGTCATACTCACTCCCATGCCCAACGAACCAATTCCTTGCCCTCAGATCCCATTCTTCGTGTATTGGTTCTAGAGTGATCCCTTTAGCAAGCAGCTCATTCTCTTTAGCATCCCACTTTGGCATGGTAGCCGCGTAGTCCCGTGGCCCCAGGTGATGGTGATATTTCTTCATCGCGACATTTTTCTTGTTTTTTCTGACTTTTCCATAGCAGGTTCTGACTCCTTGTACTTCACAAATGCATCCTAGTTAGCCTGCTGCTTCGTTAGATAGCATTCAAATTTAGGAGGAGTCTTCGTCTTCTGATACTTTTGCCATAATGCTTTCTTCCAGTTCTTAAATAGTTCGGCCATCTTCGTAAGAGTCCACTGCTTGACTTTGTTCCTCAATGCAGCTGTGTCGGCACCATCCTCACATTCTGGCAGGGTGAAATGTGTCATGAGGTCATTCCAAAGACCCTCTTTGTACCTGTCGGCGACATACTCACCCTCTTTCGCCCCTTTGGTCTTATTCCACTCACGAACGGTGATCGGGATGCGATCCCTAACCATAACCCCGCATTGTTTTTTAAATATAGTTTTAGCCTTTTCAGGTTCCAACGGTTCACCCCGTGGTGATACCCGCGTAATTGTATAACGCGTAGATGCGTCCAACTTTTTGGCCGGGCCTCGTTTGGAATATTTTTTGCTCGATGTGGAGGCCTAAGAGAAGAAACATTCGTCAGTTTATATATATATATACAACTCATTTAATGCATATACTGATCACCAGACTTCATATATACCTCGTCGGACTTTGTTAAGGGTCCATCGAAGCCGTCGGCTTCTCCACCACCGGAGCCATCGGCTTCTCCTTGATCATTTCGGTCGACCTCCTCTCCCTCACCGGAGGGGTTCAGATAAATCGACGGAGATTCAAGTGGATCAACATGGGGGTGTCGTAGATCATATCCTCGAGAATTTCTTCCCGTGCTAGGTCTCTCTGGATTGGATCCATAGTTTTCTACAAAATGTACACAGTAACATTTTTCATTCAATATTGCTGCATAAAATAATACTAAACAATTAATATGAACACGCAATTTGCTACAATAATACTAAACAATAGCAAAATTCTAGTGATGCCCTAACCCTAACCCTAAGTACGGGCGCCCGCAAGCACCTCCACCCTAACCCTATCTCCGGGTGCCCACAAGCACCACCACCCTAACCCTAAGTGCGGGGCCCCGCGAGCACTACCACCCTAACCCTAAGTGCGGGGGCCTGCGAGCACTACCACCCTAACCCTAAGTCCGGGGGCCTGCGAGCACCACCACCCTAACCCTAAGTGCGGGGGCCCGCGAGCACTACCACCCTAACCCTAAGTCCAGGGGCCCGCGAGCACCACCACCCTAACCCTAAGTGCGGCGGCCCGCGAGCACCACCACTCTAACCCTAAGTCCGGGAGCCCGCGAGCACCACCACCCTAGCCCTATATCCAGGCGGCCCACGAGCACCACCACCCTAACCCTAAGTCCGGGGGTCCGCGAGCACCACCACCCTAACCCTAAGTCCGGGGCCCCGCGGGCACTACCACCCTAACCCTAAGTCCGGGGGCCCGCGAGCACCACCACCATAACCCTAAGTGCGGGGGCCCGCGAGTACCACCACCCTAACAATAAAATTACAACTATATACACTACTATTACACTAGCTACTAAATAATATTACAACTACTAAATAATATTACAATTATACACTACTATTACACTACTAAATAATATTACACACAAAATTAAATAATATTACACTACAAAATAAAATTACAACTATATACACTACTATTACACTAGCTACTAAACAATATTATAACTACTAAATAATATTACAATTAACTATATACTACAAAATAAAAAAATGGAAATATTAAAAACAGAGAACTTGGGCGCCTTGTGTGAGCAGGGCGAAGGGAGGGCGGCGGGCGGTGTACCTCTGGGGGCGTGAGGCAGCTGGCGGCGGTTGAAGTGATGGCGGCTGAGTGAGTGGTGGCGGTTTGGGGTAGTGGCGCGAGAGTCGGCGACTGCGGCCGATCGTCGTGGGTGTTCTCTGCATGGGGAGAAGAAGGGGCGCGTGGGGAGAAGATATATAGGTGGGGGACCTTTAGTCCCGGTCCGTATAACGCACCGGGACTACAAGATCATTAGTCCCGGTGCGTTATACGGACCGGGACTAAATGTACCCCCATTTAGTCCCGGTGCGTGCCACCTACCGGGACTAAAGGGTTTTCGGCACCGCCCAACGCGCGCGCGCCAACGCCACACCTTTAGTTCCGGTGTGTAGCACGCACCGGGACTAAAGGTCCTTTTTTCAAAATTTTCACCCAGGGGTGTAGCGCTCGCGCCAACGCCTGTTTAAAAAAAATTCAATTAGCATATTTTTTAAATATTTGAATTATACCGTTTTTGTATACTTATAAATTTGAGAAAAATTTCAACATGAAAAGTTCTTGAATTTGAATAAGTAATCCAAATCTATTTCTGTTTTATAAAATAATTATTCTAACTAGTGAAACTAATAACCGTTTTGCCATTTTCAATTTAAAAATGCATTAACTATTATATTTTGCATATTTTTGAATCTCACTAAATTTTAACATAAAAAGTGCTTGAATTTGAATAAGTAATCCAAATCTATTTTCTGTTTTATAAAATAATTATTCTAACTAGTGAAACTAATAACCATTTTGCCATTTTCAATTTAAAAATGCATTAACTATTATATTTTGCATATTTTTGAATCTCACTAAATTTTTAACATAAAAAGTGCTTGAATTTGAATAATTGATTCAAATCCATTTTCTGTTTTATAAAATAATTATTCTAACTAGTCAAACTATTAACCATTTTGCCATTTTCTTGTGATTCTGATGCTCCGGTGGTCTTCCTCCGGCGAAACCCTAGACCGGGGGCCCCAGACCGTCTACCCCTATAACTTTCTCCGTACGAGGGTAGCCCCTTTAGTCCCGGTTGATAAAAAATTCGCGCGAAACCGGTACTAAAGTTCTGTTTCTTCCCGCCTTATTTCTTCCCGTCTTATTTTTTCTCGCCCGTTTTCTTCCCGCCTTTTCCACCGCTTCCCTCCTCTGACTTCCCGCCATTTCTCACTATATATATGTAGGCTTGGTCGTTGCCATAGCACATCTAGACTCATATCTGCCGCCTCTCTCCACTCTATCCCATGGCTTCCACCATACCTCTAACCCCCAGGGAGGCGGAGATGGAGTCTTTCACAGGCTAGCAGGAAAATATTTTTCGAGGCGGAACTTCTGAAGATGCCATAGGGCGTGTGCACCAAGGGCATCTTCGAGAAGTTCCTCCACGGGAGATTTCCTAACCCTTTCCTCCGTCCATGGGGATGAAACTCTTCATCCATGTTGGCTTGTTGAGCTGCTTGCCATGGCGTATCGATGCTCCTTTTATAGGCACAGCGCCGCTTCTACTTTGTCTTCTTCCTCCGACAGGGCGTCGTGCGCTACATGATTTATCTCATCGAGCAGTGCGTCCATCCACGCATCCTATCCTGCCGACAGCTTTAGTCCCGGTTGCACCCACCAGCCGATACTAAAGGTTACCCACGCGTCCTTATCCCACCGACAGTTTTGTTAGATGACACAAAAACCACCTTTAGTCCCGGTTGCACCCACCAGCCGGTACTAAAGGTTAGCCACCCCCCAGATAAGGCGCTCCCGGATAAGCCTCCCCGGATAAGGCCCCCATCTTTTGTCGGTTTGATCCCTCACCGGGATGAAAGTTTCCCAGCAACGTTCAGCGCTTTCCACGGTTCCCACCTACATCTTCCTGCCATTTTCAGTATATATATATACGCTTGGCGTCCATTTACATATCACATCTAGACTCATCATTCTCTTCCCATGTCTTCCATCGTATCTCTAACCCCGGGGCGAGGCGCTGCGCCTCGAACTACCTGCCCACCGGGCTACCGCGTCCCATTTGGATCTTTGGCCTTGGCCGGAGTCCCTCCTGTCCCTCTAGGTGTGGAGCGCCGGATGGCCATCACGAACCACTACTACCTCGAGCTCATGCCAGAGCAGCAGAGGAATCCCAACTGGCATCCCAACTATTTCCTGACTTGGGAAGCCTTCTTCATCAATCAGCGTGAGAGGGCGCTCGCCAGGCATGAGGAGGACGGCCTACCTCCTTCGAACTTCAACGAGGCCGGCCGTCGGCTATGGTGGCGTGGCCGGACTCTCCAGAGTGTCATGGCCTACAACACGACCGACAATAACCCCCGCCTGCGGTACCCTCAAATCTAGCCCACGCATGCCCAACCTTCAAGGTTCGACTACGGCGACCCTGACGACAACAGCAACGACGGCGCCGGCGACTACGACGACTACAGTGGCGCGTATTACAGGGCTAGGCAGGAGCATGACTGAATCACTCCAACATTAGGCATGTTTCTTAATTTTCAGTTGTGCTATGTATCCTTAGTGTTTGTGGGTTCCTTCTCTTGTGATGGTTCCTTCTCTTTGGGTGATCACCTCCCGCGGCTCAGAACCCGGTCATCAACATCTAGTTTGATTGAGAAAGATGTATTACATGAAAGGGGACCTTTATGTCTCAAATAAAAGGTTTAATACATTACATAGATTTATGTCTCAAATAAAAGGTTTAATACATTATTACACATCACCAACATCTAGTGTTGTGGTTTTCTTCTGCACCATAGCCATGGAGAATCTTCATCATTTAACAGGATGCTTGGGTCAGTTTTCACTTTGAAGGGCGGAATTTCATGAAACTTATTGTAATCTTCTGATATGTCTGTCTTGTCATCCACTCCCACGATGTTTCTTTTCCCTGAAAGAACTATGTGGCACTTTGGCTCATCGTATTCTGTATTCTTTTGCTTATCTTTCCTTTTTCTCGGTTTGGTAGACATGTCCTTCACATAGAAAACATGAGCCACATCGTTGGCTAGGACGAATGGTTCATCCATGTACGCAAGATTGTTGAGATCCACTGTTGTCATGCCGTACTTTTGGTCTACATGTACTCTGCCTCCTGTCAGCTTGACCCATTTGCACCGAAACAAAGGGACCTTAAAAGTAGGTCCATAGTCAAGTTCCCATATCTCCTCTATGTACCCATAATATGTGTTCTTCTGCCCATTGTCATCTGTTGCATCAAAGCGGACACCACTGTTTTGGTTGGTGCTCTTTTTATCTTGGGCGATCGTGTAAAATGTATTCCCATTTATCTCGTACCCTTGGAAAGTACATATAGTCGAAGATGGTAACCTGGCCAACGAGTACAACTCATCTCCAACAGTGGTGTTATTCATGAGATGTGTCTGCAACTAACTGCAAAAATTCTTCTCGTGTTCCCCTTTAATCAAGGTTTCAGGCTTCCCCGGGTTTTCGGAGCGTAGAATATTCTTGTGTTTCTCGATATACGGAGCCACCACCGTGGAATTGTGTAGAACTGTGTAGTGTGCTTGAGTGAAAGAATGCCCATCCCTACATACCATTGATTACCTTCCTAGTGTGCCTTTTCTAGTCATCCTCCCCTCATACCGAGGTTCAAGAACACCAATCGGCTTAAGGTCAGGAAGAAAGTCAACACAAAACTCAATGACCTCCTCTGTTCCATAGCCCTTGTAGATGCTTCCTTCTGGCCTAGCACGGTTATGAACATATTTCTTTAAGACTCCCATGAACCTCTTGAAGGGGAACATATTGTGTAGAAACATAGGACCGAGAATTCTAATCTCTTCGACTAGGTGAACTAGGAGGTGCGTCATAATATTGAAGAAGGATGGCGGGAACAACAACTCGAAGCTGACCAGACATTGGACCACATCAATCTGTAACCCTGATAGACTTTCTCGATCGATTACCTTCTAAGAAATTGCATTGAGGAATGCACATACCTTCACAATGGCTAGTCGAACATTTTCTGGTAGAATTCCCCTCAATGCAACCGGAATTAGTTGCGTCATAAGCACGTGGCAGTCATGAGACTTTAGATTTTGAAATTTTTTCTCTTTCATATTTACTATTCCCTTTATATTCGACGAGAAGCCAGACGGGACCTTGATACTGAAAAGGACTTTAAAAAAGATTTCCTTCTCTTCTTTGGTAAGAGCGTAGCTGGCAAGCCCTTGAAACTGTCCTGGATGCTTGCCGTCTCGTCCTTTATGATGTTGCTGGTCCTCCCGTGCTGCCGGGGTATCTTTTGACTTCCCATACAAGCCCAGGAAGCCTAGAATATTCACGCAAAGATTCTTTGTTAGGTGCATCACGTCGATTGCAGAGCGGACCTCATGCACTTTCCAATAGGGTAGCTCCCAAAATATAGATTTCTTCTTCCACATGGGTGCGTGTCCGGTAATGGGGTCTTTCGGAACAGGTTGTCCTCCAGGACCCTTTCCAAAGATTACATCCAAATCCTTGACCATACCAAATACATCAGCACCACTACGGGGGACAGGCTTCGTCCGGGTTTCTGCCTTGCCATTGAAATGCTTGCCTTTCTTCTTTAAGGGATGACTAGGCGGAAGAAAACGACGATTGTACGGGTACACATTCTTTCTAGATTTATCCAGATATATACTTTCAGTCTCATCTAAACAGTGCGTGCATGCATTGTATCCTTTGTTCGTCTGTCCTGAAATGTTACTAAGAGCAGGCCAATCATTGATGGTTACGAACAACAATGCTTGTAGGTCAAATTCCTGCTGTTTGTGCTCATCCCACACACGTACACCTGGTTTGGTCCACAACTGTATAAGTTCATCAACTAATGGCCTTAGGTACACATCAATGTTGTTGCCGGGTTGCTTCGGGCCTTGGATGAGCACTGGCATCATAATGAACTTCCGCTTCATGCATACCCAAGGAGGAAGGTTGTAGATACATAGAGTCACGGGCCAGGTGCTGTGACTGCAGTTTTGCTCCCCAAAAGGATTCATGCCATCGGTACTTAGACCAAACCATAAGTTCCTTGCGTCACCAGCAAAGTCCCGGAAGTCTCTCTCGATTTTTCTCTACTGCCGACCATCAGCAGGGTGCCTCAACATCTCGTATTTCTTACGGTCTTTCATGTGCCATTGCAACAACTTGGCATGCTCTTTATTTCTGAACAAACGTTTCAACCGTGGTATTATAGGAGCATACCACATCACCTTGACAGGAACCCTCTTCCTGGGTGGCTCGCCCTCAACATCACCAGGGTCATCTTTTCTGATCTTATACCGCAATGCAGTGCATTTATCCATATTCTCGTACTTCTCACCGTGGTAGAAGATGCAGTCATTAGGGCATGTATATATCTTCTGCACGTCTAATCCTAGAGGGCAGACAAGTTTCTTTGCTTCGTACGTACTGGAGGGCAATTGGTTATTTCTTGGAAGCAGCTTCTTCATTATTACCAGCAACTTTTCAAATCCCGAGTCAGTCATACCGGTCTCTGCCTTCCACTTCAACAATTCCAGTGTGCTACCCAGCTTCTTCTGGCCATCTTCACAGGTTGGGTACAGCAATGTGTTGTGGTCCTATAACATCTGCTCGAACTGCAATCTCTCCTTTTCTGTGTCGCAGTCTCGCCTTGCATCACTAATGACCCGACCAAAATCATCAACGGGCTCATCTGGTTCCCGTTCTTCACCCTCTTCTTCTTCATTATCTTCAACTGTGGTATCATCGTATTCAGGGAACATAGATCGGTAGTTGTCATCATCGTTCTCTTCTTCATCGCCGTCTTCCATCATAACCCCTCTTTCTCCGTGCTTGGTACAAACATTATAGCTGGACATGAAACCGGACCGAAGCAGGTGGCTCTGAATGACTCTTGAGGAAGTGTGAGTCTGCTCATTCTGACATTCAACACATGGACAACACATAAACCATCCCGCCGCTTGTTCGCCTCGGCCACAAGGCGAAAAGAACGCACGCTTTCTCTATAAGCGTCAGAGCGTCGGTCACCGTATATCCATGGGTGGCTCATCTGCATCATACAACCATGCATATATATCAAACACAATCACGATGCTTAAATTAGTACCGCGCGGTCAAAACGAGAAAATAGTTGCTAACCTTTTAGGACACTTCAAAACAAAGAGGAGAAACCTTAAATGTCGCTCTGGCACCTTATATCATGTTTTGTCTTGTATGAACTCAAGTGGCATCATTCTAACAGGCATTTCACCGAACACCTCTAGTGCATATCAAAAAAAAGTTAGCACAAAGTTATACCCACCTCACATAGAAAAAAAAAACAGAAAAAAGTGGAGGACTGGATGCATATATATAGGGCCCGGCCATTAGTCCCGGTTTGAGATACAAACCGGGACTAAAGGTTCTGTCAACCCATTTATCCCGGTTTGTATCTCAAACCGGGACTAATGATTCCTTACGGACCGGGACAAAGTACTTTGGCCTCCTCGGGCCGTCTGGTTCGGACCATTAGTCAAATGCCCATTTTCTACTAGTGATGCATCACCGTGATATACCGTCATACATGTGAAATGAAAATACTCCATAGTCCATTCTGCTTTATGTAACCAGATTTTTCTAGAGAGATACTCCATACTATTTTCTACAGAGATGCTCCATACAACTTTTGAACAATATATACACTCCATACTACTTTCTAGAGAGATACTCCATACTACTTTCTATAGAGATACTCCATACACCATTTTTCATGAATAGATACTCCATATTAATTTCTTAGCTAGTGAGCTACAAGAACACAATTGTACGTACATCCATAGATGTTTGTTATACCTTGATACTCCATCAATGAATGCATGAGATCAGTATGTTGTATGTGTCACGTACCCGCAGATCATCTATTTTGTCCGCCGACAGCCGGCCGGAGGCGTAGATATACGTATTTGTATGATATACTTCACAATCCAACTATGTAATTACTTACTCCATACTTTCTTAAAACTGTATATATACTCATATGCTTGCCCAAAGAAGATACTCCATAATACATACGGCATACTTACTTGGATAAAAAAGGAATTTTGCGATATTAGCATGTACTTCATCCGCCACGTCTTAGGAGTATTATACTCCCTTTTATGATATACTCATCTAACTATATTTTCTTTCTTTTCAATTAAAGTATACTGCATACATTAAAAAAAAAGTACAGTGCGTATGCTCCTTATACTTTTTTTTGTAAGTAGCGATATTGTCTCAATCGAAAAATGGAGCGTCCATGCTCCAAGGAGAAACATTATGTACTTATTCTAAACAGAAATTGACCACGTATGGTGCATACGCATAGAGTTTCCGAGGAAGACGTGACTAGTACTTATCCATTAAACTGAATGCATGCATATAACTAGCTGGTCCAACAAATTAGCTAGGTTATTTTTTTAAACGCTATCCGATCTCTTTTTATCCACAAACCCGGTTGGTTTGACCCTGCGGTGGGCTAGTTGAGACATGTGGAGGGCTTTTGCCTAGGGAGTAGCATGAATTTGTCATATATATATAGATGTTTTCAAAATATAAGATGTTTAGATAAGTCTAGTTACACCGCAGGGTCAAACTATCTTAGTAGTGTATCTAGCCCATCACAGGACGATACTAAAAAAAGTCTAGATATACTACTTTCACAAAGCTAAAACATCTTATATTTTGAAACCTCCTCTAAAGATACTTATATTAAGTAAGCAAGCCGTCTTATTAAAAACCTTCGAGTACCCTTAGGTACTCTGGTAAGAAAAAGAGTGCGTCTGAAACTTGCTGCTGCAGTCATGTCACAATTACATCGTTTACAAGCGAGTTTAAAATAAAGCTAGGGGATCATCGTCCCATGTACAAATGATTTTGTTTTGAAAGCAAAACCTAGTTATATCATCAGCCACCTGGTTAGCTTCTCTTGGACAAAAATGATAGGTAACATTTTCTATGGAAGAAGCAAGATCCACACAATCTGCGAGAATGGCCGAAGATACACTCCACCATCTGACGAGGTTTCAACTCGTCAATGCCCATTGTTATGGACTTGGGTTTTGGAGAAGATGGGGATGCTGGAGATCGTGGCACGGTTAACAGACAAGCAACCAGGGGACACGGGATTTACCCAGGTTCAGGCCCCCGGAGGGAAAACCCTACTCCTGCTTGTCTGCTCTTTTATTGCGGCGGAACCGAAAGTTACAGGGTGGCAGATTCGATCTGGCGTGGAGGTGTGTATGTCATAATCGCAGGGTGTAATCGTTGTTGGGTGTGTCCTCCTCGTTGGACCCTCCTAGCCTTTATATATGGGGAGGCTAGGTCTCGGGTACCGATACGAGTAGGTTACAAGTTGTATTGAAACTCTAGTCTTGTTCTTCAAAGATCCGAAGGCGTCATGGGCCTGGGCCACCCGAAAATCTTCATGGGCTGGCGTATATTGGCCGTGGGCCTTCCTTGGGCTGGACCAGGTATGCTGAAGTTACGTACCCGTAGGGTATAACCATGTCAGTAGCCCCCGAGTGTTTAGTCGAATCGTAGATTCGGCTGAGGACTCTTCAATCCTTCGGGTGTAACTCTGTCTTTCAAGAGAATGTGTAGGGATTGTTGATGCGTGTGCCTGACTCACCCGACGGATCGAAGTCGATTAATCGTCTTAGGACAAAACAACACGATCTTCTTCAAGTGCGAGTCCCTCGACTCGAACCCGGAACATATGCTGGCGTAATTCGACTCAGGCCGCGGAGGACTTACATGAGTGGAATTCCAGTGTTTTTAAATGATGTACCCAACGCGTCCGTCGGGATTTTTTATCGTACCTGCTGGTACGGATTCATACTTGCAGAGCGCAGTCAGGTGCGTTGACAGGCCATCAGATGATATCTGTAGGTCTTATCTTTGCGTCGCAGACGCAGCATCCGAATGTTTATCACCGCGGAGGTGTTTGGTAGCCAGGAGGATGTTACTCACTTAGCATTAATTGGGGCAGAGTTGCGAAAAGTTTTGCATGCGGATCCGAAGATCGCAGTCGAAGATTTCATAGGGTGCGCGACCGGTATCCTATGGGAGTAACCCAGTGTCTGTTGAGTCGTAGACTCGAGCGGAGACTTTTAGTGCAAGCATTGCTCAGTTGTTTAGTCCGTAGGACTCGAAAATTTTCGGATGCTGAAATCCTTCCTCCCTATGGGAGTAGCCCCCGAGTCCGTAGTGGAGTCGTGGACTCGACGTAGGACTCGAAGCTCTTGTGTGTGAACGGCCATCGCTCGGTTTGGAGTAGCCCCAGTATCTGGCGGAGTCGTGAACTCGGCGAGACTTCAGTCTTATATTATACAGCGGTAGTAGGAAAATCTGTGGGCGTACCGCTGACCGGAAGTACATCGGGTGCGCGACCAGCGCTCGATAGAGTAACCCCAATTATTTAGTCGAATCGTAGATTCGGTGAGTACTGGTGTGGAGCGAAGTTATTGCTAGTATAGCTGTTGATAGCGTCGGTCTTGACGATCAATGACCTCAGCGTCTGCTGCGCGGAGATGACTTGATCGACAATGGGTCCCACTTCCTGACTTTGAATTGACCGGTCCGCAGCGGCGTGAGAGATGATCTGGCGTTTCCTTGATTTCCGCGTGTAGTGGGCGTCGTGGGAGCGACAGTTCGTTTAGTCTTGACTGCGTATGCGGCCAGATCTGCCGTTGGCGTTAGGTCTTCTTGATGGGCGGTCGGCGTCGTCGTCTTTCTGTTATAATCCATGGTGAAAATCGTGGTTTGTTTTCACCGCACCAGTTCTGCGTTTTGCCTCCTTGTGCTCGGCGATTCTTGCTGCGTCTTTGAGAGTTCCTTCGCATTTCCTCTGTCTTCGTCGTTGGCAGCGACACCACCGTAGCGCCATGGGAAGCCAAAGAAGTCTTCGCTGCGGTGGGAACCAGCGCCGCGGAGGCAAGAAGAAGCGCGCCGATGCTCGTGTCACCGATGGTGGTTGGTGGCGATCGAGAGCGGGAAGCGATCTCGCAAGCTGCGTGGTGAGCTGATTCCGAGACCTGACGGCTGTGAGACTCCCGGTAGTGAGGTAATCCCCGTCCCCCATCTGGGTATCGGGTTATGTTTATCGCCCCGTTTTGCGTGGGTTTGCGTATCCAGTCCATGACTTCCTTCGTGGTGCTCTTTTTCTATGGGGTTCAACTCCATCATCATCTCCCAACTCCCTTCTCCACATTGCGTGTTTTATCACGCTTTGCGATATTAGCTTGGTATTGAGCCGCACTTTGGCCTCTTCCGGAAGCTGTATTCCGTGAGGAGGCGATGCAGTTCGGATGGTGTGTATCCCATTGGGGTTTCATCATCTCTCTTAGTCCGATGTCCAATTCTTTTCCTTCTCCATGTCCGAATCTGTCCGATCTTGGCGGAGGAAATGGTTTACATCCGTGACTCCGTGCTACAGGCAAGATTTTGGTCTCGTTCCTTTTGACCCCTCCGATTAATTGTGAAGAAGAGGTCCTGGAAAAATCAGATCTTAGGCGGTGAGGTGGCGGAGATAGAGGCCTTGTACCGTCGGGTGGAGGAGCTCAATTGATTCCTGAGAAGGAGGTGAGCGGTGTCGACATTATCCGGGTGTTTCTTGGCGTCGGGTGCGGCCGCTCAGGCTAAGCGCACCGATGTTCACTACTCTGGGCGCCGTGATCCGGCGAGGGTTTCAAGTGAGAAGGTCTCAAGGTGGACCTTGACAAGGATCTTCGCGTGCTGTTGAAGTTCAAGGCCGGCGAAAAAATCCGAAGTCGCTGACTCCTCCTTTTTCGGCGTTGGCCGTGCCAAAGGTGTAGATTTGTGCACGTAGTGCTTCCCTTATGTTTTTGTCAGATGTGTACTTGTGTCCTTTGTTTGCTAACAAAGTTTCTTCTCATGTTGTAGAGCTTCAAAGTGCCAGGCATGGCGCCACCATTGCCCGAAAGGTGTCCGAATGCCCCGGATAATGAAGTGGTGGATTCCGTGTCCGAGCTTCCTTCGGCGCGATCTCCGGCGGAGGATGCCGACGAATCAGTGAAGACTATTGATGGCGATCACGGAGCTCGGCGAGTCTTGGATGCCTCGACTCCTCGACTCGGGGAATCCTCGGGGTCTTGGCGTCATGATGATTTTCAGGGGTTCATCTTCTCCTATTCCTGCCGTTCCTGTGCGAGCTGTTGCTCCACACCCGCCAGCAAAGCGGAAGAAGGAAGAGAAGAAGGAGGAGAAGAAGGAGGAGAAGAGGGCCCGGAGGGCTTCTCCTATCTTTGACTGGAGCGTTGGGCTCGTAAGTGTGCTTATTGCCGCTGTTGTCTTTTGCTCACTTGTTATTTTGCACTTTGTGTTGATTGGTTCGTATGTAGGCAATCCTCCGGCGGCTCTAGTGATGGGCCTTGCGAGATGATGGGGAGTCGAACATTGCGTCGCCGCCTCCATGAGACGGTGGCGGCGTCGGGTGGTCTTGCACCAGTTCCTCTTGTGCAGAGAGGCTGGTGGTTGCGCCTCAGAATTTGTGGCGGGCTGCGGGTTATGCCGAACACGTAAGTTTTACGCTTCATGTCACAGGGAGCCCCCGGGCGTCTTCGTGTGCTGATGTTGTGTTTGCTTCTTTGTTTTGGGAGCCCCAAGTCATGCTCTTCTGCTATTGCTTTTCCTGCAGCCTTGTGTCAGAGGCTAAGCGGCTGGTGGAGGAGCACTGATTTGGAGGTGAAACTGCAGCATGCAAGGTATTCGTCTGCCTTGTAGTACTTTTTTGTTTATCCTTGTCCTGTTTGTTGACACTAGCTTGTTGTGAATGCAGAGGAGCATAATGACTCTCTTCGTGAGGTTGATGCTCTAAAGAAGAGCCTTGGCCAATTGGAGCAGAAGGCGAAGCTGCGGTGAAAGAGCGCTGATTTGGGTATCAAAAGCGGAAGCGAAAAGATCGTCTGCCATGAGAAGCCGCAGGTCGTGAGGTAGGAGTAGCGGAGAAGCTCATGGCTGCTGCCAAGGCTATTTCGGGTGAGTGCTAGCTTTTGTACTTGCTTCTTTTTCTTCGGGTGCTCTTCTATGTTGCTATTCTTCATGTTTTCTTCTGTTTTGTCTCAGATGCCGCAGGCATTGAGTTTGACCGTGATGCTCTAGAGCACGGGAGTGCTCTGGATGATGCCACTGTGGCGGTCGAAGACCGCTGCAGCACCGTCGTCAACTCCCTTGCCAAGGCAAAGGAGGTCCTTTGTCGCTTCTACCAGGAGCTCTTCGAAGGCGCAACCCTTGAAGATGTGGGTGCTCTGGCGGAGGCTCTGTCGGTGAAGCGCTGCGGCGTACAAGCATAAGCGAAGAACATCGGCGCGTCCGTCGGGCTGGCGATAGCCATGGCGGCTGGGAGCTGGACTTGCCCAGATCACTTCTCGGATGCCGGCTGCGGATGGATCGAGGTAGCCTTGCTGCTTACTCGCTCACTTCAGGCGATATGGGCCCAAGCTCATTGACTTGTTGTCAGTACGCTTCAGCTGGCGAGGCCAAATCTAGGCAGTCTGGCTCTGAGGTGACTCGGTGTCCTACGCCTTAGGCATAGGAGATGTAGGGTAGTATATAGTTTACTTTTGCTGTAAATATCTTTTGTAGCACCATTCTTGAGCCACGCAGTGGCCTTATTTAATGAATTCCTCTGAGTTGGGCTTTATCTTTGGCTGAGTGTCTGTGTGCCTTCTTTTCTTACCTTTAGGTTCCTTCGGGTGTTGACCCAGTTGGTACTTCATCCGAAAGGCCCTTGCGAGCATCGTTGGATGATTCCTCGCAGCTCGCTTTTCTGCGGGATCGCGTGCGTAGCTTGGAGAGGGATTTGCTTGGGCTCTGTGATCGTCTTGGCGTTTGGAAGTCCAGCGGACCGTAGTGCAGCGAGAGAGAATACTTGATGGCGGAGCTGGGTGGCTGTCCAAGCGGCTACGATGTAAGTTGATCCTTCTTTGGGACGTAGCTTAGTTCTTGGTGAGCCTGGCAGCCTTACTCTTGTCTTTGTTGTCGCGGTGCGAATCTCGCTCGAAGGAAGAAAAGGTGCATTCTGTTCGAGTCAATTGTTTGACTCAACGGGACATGGCCCGGTGACTTCTTTTGGGTGGATCGTGATCGTGCCATAGTTACTGGCGACGGTGCGGATCGCGTCTGCCGGGTTTCGCGGGTGCTCCGCCAGGTCATCGCTGTCCTCGGTGTTGCGTCATGTTTCCGTTGGATGGCGCGGCGCGACCCTTGCAGGTCTTGGCGAAGTTTGATGCGGCAATGTCAAGGAGCTGGTGCGGCAGCAGCTTGTCGCGAGGTGAAGGCTGCCTTGTCTCTTGAGGGTGCATCGCCTGATGTAGATTTGGCTGCTTTGTGGCTGGGCCACCTCCTCGGCCAGATGGTGGCGAGTGGAATATCGTCCGCATTACGGGCTGTAAGGCGATATGCGAGCAGTTATGATTTGTTTGAGCAGCGTGCTCAGGCTATTCTGCAGAATAGGTAGAACCTGAAAATAAACAGATAGATTTAAAATTTGTATATTGCGGCTGGGCGTGTATGTGCCCTTTGTTGTAAAGTTTTGCTTGTTAGCGAGCACACAGTGCTTTGATTTAGTACGTGCCCTTTTCGTTAGCCTGACGTGGTCAGCTACTCAGGTGCACATGTGTTGTCCTCAGTCGATGAAATCGTGAGGTGGGGAGCCCCGGCGCGTTTTGTCCTCGGTCGATGAAATCGTGAGGTGGGGAGCCCGGCGTTTGTCCTCAGTCGATGAAATCGTGAGGTGGGAGGAGCCCCCGAGCGCGTTTTGTCCTCAGTCGATGAAATCGTGAGGTAGGGGAGCCCCCGAGCGTGTTTTGTCCTCAGTCGATGAAATCATGAGGTGGGGGGAGCCCCCGAGCGCGTTTTGTCCTCAGTCGATGAAATCGTGAGGTGGGGGGAGCCCCCGAGTGCGTTAGTAGCATGTAACAAAGTTGCAGAGAAATAGTCAACCGAAGGTTGGGAGCGAGACACTTAGCTTTATTTGTAGCGTAATGGAGGAGGTACATGGTTGGCTGACTGAGTAGCCTTGGCGTAAGCCTTTTGAAAGTAAAAGGGTACATTGCCCATTGCTATGGGTAGAATCGTCGAGTGCGAGATGTTCCATGGGTTGGAGTATGCGACTCCGGACTCCACGATGCTTGGCGATAGGCGCCACAGGATGACTTTGGTGATGACATAGGGTCCTTCCATGGCGAATCGAGTTTGTTGGTCGCTTTTGCTTGAGTCGCAAAGGCGAGGTCTCCTTGACGAAGGACACGAAGGCGCAACCGGCTGTGATAGTTGCGGAGACTTTCTTTGGTACACGCGGATCTAGCTGCTGCTATATCCGTGCTTCGTCGAGTGTCGACGGCGTCTTCGAGTGCAGCCGTGGATTGGCCTCGCTATGGCGACGACTCGTGGAGCCTGGTGGCGTGCCGGCTGGTAGCACAGCCTCAGCTCCGTGTACCATGAAGAGCGGTGTGTGGCGGTGGAGCTGTTTGGCGTGGTTAAGTAAGCTCCACAGGAGACGGTAGCTCTTTCGTCGATTGCCGACTTTGTGCTCGAGTGAGCTCATGAGGCGTTTCTTGATGCCAGCGCCGATTAGGCGTTGGCCTTTTCCACTGCCCGTTTGTTTGCGGGTGCGCCCTTTGAGCGTCGTGATATTGATCCGAGGCCTTCGCGAAATCACCGGAATTCTTCGGAGATGAAGTTTGATCCGTTATCGGTGATGATCTTGTCGATACGCGAACCTGAACTATGGATTGAAGAACTTGGCGGTTTTGCCCTTACGGTTGGTGGCGGCATGGCCTCGATCCACTTGGTGAATTTGTCGACTCGACCAAGAGGAAGCGTGTCCTCCCTTCGAGGATTTTGGCGGTTTGCGATCATGTCAAGGCCCCATTGAGCAAAAGGCCAAGCTATGGGTATGGGTGAGTTCGGACCAGTGCGTGCGGTTTGTCGGCGAACCGTTGGCACCCGTTGCATCTTCAGACGATGTCGCTGCGTCGCTCATGGCGTTGGCCAATAGAATCCTGCTCGTAGAGCTTTGGCGACAAGGAGGCGGTACTGCGTGGTGGCGCGGATGCCCTCGTGGATATCTTGGAGTATGGTCTTGCCATCGCTGATGGTGGCGCACCGTTGTAGGGGCGCTGTAATGCTGCGTTTATACAGTTCGCCGTTGATGATGGTGAAGGCTTTTGACCGACGAGATATCGCCGGGCATCGCCGGGTTGTGCGGTAAGTTTCCGTTTAGCGAGGCCCCGGAGGTATGGGCGTGTCGAGGTTTCTTCGGCTGCCATGACCTGCATCAGGTTGACCATGGCGACTTCGGTATCCAACTTTTGGGTCCTTCTTGACCTTGGTGGCGTAGCCCCAGTGTTCTTCTTCGGGTGATCCTTGGGAATTTCCGCTTGATGGATGGCATGCAGATCTGTTAGAGAACACACACGGTGGTACTTTTGCACAAGTGGAGCCGATGTTGGCGAGTCTATCGGCCTCCTCGTTGCTCTCTCTTCCGGCGTCTTTGAAGTTCGCGGCCGTCAAATTCTCCTCGAGTGCGTTGTATAGTGCGCGATGCGCGTCATGTTTCGGCGTGTGCGTCGCACTCATTCATCGTCTGCTGGACGACAAGGTTGGAGTCACCGTAGATGACCAGGCGTGTTGCGCCGCATATTTTTGCCATCCGCATGCCATGGATGAGGGCCTCGTATTCGGCCTCGTTGTTGGAGGCTCTGAATTTCATCCGAAGGACGTACTTCATCTTGTCACCTTGCGGGGAGGTCAGTATGACTCCTGCCCTGCTCCGGCTTCGCGTTTGGAGCCGTCAAAATGCATTATCCAGGACTGCGACATGTCTGGGGTGTCAGGCTGCAGCTCCATCCGGTGCACGAAGTCGGAAGGACTTGAGATTTGATGCGTGTCGCTTCGTAGATGATGTCGGTGGTAATAGTTCGATGCCCCACGAGACCCGCGCGTCCTGTGGCCTCTGGATTATTCAGGATGCTGTTTAGGGCTGCCTCGTTGGCGACCATCACCTGATGCTCCACGGAAGTAGTGGCTCGGTCGTCGAGCCGTCATGAACACGCCGTAGGCCAACCAGTAGTGTGGGTACGCTGTTTTGTTGGAGTGAGAACCTCGTTGAGGTAGTAAATTGGGCATTGTACCCCATGGGTCTTGCCTTCTTGGTCGTTCGACCACAGTCTTGTCTTGACCACGGTGTGTGGCTGCTATGTACAACGAGGCTCGCGCTCTTTTGGCGTGACCAAAGCGGGCGAGGTGGAAGGAGCAGCAGGGTTTTCGAATCGTCGTTGGCTACGGTGTCCACTCGAACTTATGCGCTGCGCTTGTGATTGGTAAAATGGTAGGGCCTTCTCGCCCATGCGGTGATGAACACCTTAGTGCCTACTAAGCCTGCTGAGCGCCCTTGAGGTTTTCGGCTTCTCCATTGTCATGATAGCTTTGATTTTCTTGGGTTCGCTTGATCCCTCGTTGAGAGATGAAGTATCCGAGCGGTGACTGAGGGGCTTGAAGGCGCACTTTTCTGGATTGAGCTTGATCTGTAGCGATCAAGGTTGTCGAGCGTCTCGCGGAGATCGTCGATAAGTGTTCTTGTCTCCTTGGTTTTGATGACTATGTCGTCGACATAGACTTGGACGTTCGACCGATCTGGTCCTTGAGGCGAGCCTGCATGCATCGCTGATACGTGGCACCAGCGTTCTTTAGCGAAGGGCATTGTGTTATGGCGGTATACTCCGAGCGGTGTGATGAGCGCCGTTTTCTCTTGATCTTGACCTTGAGTCGAATCTGATTATCTTTGAGTAGGCGTCGAGGAAGGAGAGTTTCTCACAACTGCGGTCGAATCGATGATCTGGTCGATCCGAGGAGAGGAAGTGGTCCTTAGGGCAGTGTTTGTTCGGTGGCGTGAAGTCTCGCATCCGCGGGATGTCCGTGTCCTTCTTCGGGACCATCCTTTGTGTTTGCCAGCCACTCGCTTTCCTTGATTTCCCGGATGAAGTCTGCTGAGTAATCTGTTGATCTCTTTGCCGATAGCTTGGCTCATGGCTCGATAGTCTTGGATGGGTATTTGGTTTGGTATGCAGGAAGACATTGAGTGCGTGCTCGGCGAATTCACAGGAACTCTGGCATGTCCGCGACACCGGTAATTTCCAGTGCTCACGGAGGAATTCAGCGGCGCTTTCCTATCTTGATGTTGAGGTCGTTGGCGATTAAGCGCCGTCTTGGGCATCCGTTGGATGGACTGTACTTTTGGTGTTGATGGTGGAGTCGAAAGACATACCGGTGCGTTACGCTTGGTGGTGGGGTAGCCCATTATGCGCCTTAGCGAACCTTACAAGCTCGTCTTGCATGCGAAGGGCCAGGAGATTTTGTTGAAATCCTGTCGCATTGTCCGATCGGGTGAAGCTCCGTGGGCGTGATGGCGCCCTTGGTCACGGCATCTTGAGTAGTAGGTATCGTAGTGTGGGACGGCCAGGAACCTTGCGAATGCTACGCGCCGAGATGGCGTAGTATTGCGACGGCGATCCACCAC
Source organism: Avena insularis (assembly GCA_023614405.1). Taxonomy (NCBI): domain Eukaryota; kingdom Viridiplantae; phylum Streptophyta; class Magnoliopsida; order Poales; family Poaceae; genus Avena; species Avena insularis. The sequence goes on along the minus strand of CM042690.1, from coordinate 252,887,449 downwards.
TTAATTCTAGGCGCTCTGCCGAAAGTTGTCCGGTGTCCGAAGATGGCGTCGAGCCCTATTTTGCCCGGGGAAGATGCCCTTCCACAGGACAATGCCGTGGAGCGTTGTGTCGATTGTTCCGGCTGCATTGCGGGATCCGCATAGCTGCTAGAGTGCTTGCGAATATTAGGTTGATGCGCTGCCGCCGTCCATGAAGACGCGACTCATCTCGAAACCTCCGATCTGCGCCTCCGGCACCGAGCGGCATGACCTGGGCGAGGATCTGGCAAGGGTGATCCAGCGGGTGAATGTGATGCGAGGACTCCGATCCGCTGAGGTACTCGAGGATTGCGGCGAGTTATCACGGCCATGTTGATTTGTCGGGTGATTTTCTTACGCACCTGTTTGTGGGGCGTCCCTTACGTATCATATTGAGTGCTCCTTTTGGTGGGGTAAGCGACCCGGCGTTGTTTCTTGCTGGTGCGGTGGTTGATGTGGGCCTCAATAGGCGGCGGTGGAGGAGCCCGTGTGCTATTTCGCTGGCGCAAGTGCGTTTCGAGCATAATTGGAGCTTGTTGCCTCATGTACCATGCTGAGTTTACGGAACTTCGCGGCAGTCCTTGAGCATGTGGCTAGCTTTCTTTTGCCATCTTGTTTGTCGATGTAGAAGTGGATGGTGCATGGACCCGAAAGTTTGTCGAGTGCTGAAGGTCCGTTGTCGCGATGTGGCGTTGCCCGCTGCGTTGGTCGTCGTTATCGCGGAAGTTTCCGCTGCGATATCCTCCGGCTGCGGCTGTTGTCGTTCTGGCGGTCGTGGCAGCCTTCGACTATGTCGGGTCGTCCGTGAGCAGCGGTCCGCGGTCTCCTCTTCTTGCGGCGTTCGCGTCTTGACGTGGTCGTCTTCTTCATCTGATCGCCCGGATGCAATCTTCGCCATCGCCCAAGCTGTTGGCGATTTCCATGAGCTGGTCGAGTGTCTTGGGCTTCGCATCAAGTTTCTCCTTGAAGTGCAGGTGTTTGGCCGTCCTGAAGCGTCGATGGCGCTCTTGGAGATGTGTCTGCGGAGTTCTTGGTAAATGAACCAGCGTAGTATGTCTGGCGAATAGATTCACCCGTTCTCTGAGTGCAGGCTCGCAGCTCTTGATTGGCGGGCCTTTTGCTGGTGCCTTTGAAGTTTGGATGAAGCTATAAGCGAGCTCCTCCAACCGGATGGATCGATGATAGGCTGCTGAGCGGACCAGCGCCGCTTTGTCCAAGGCATTGAAGGCATTGTGGCGGTTTCTTTGTTGCCTCTGTGAAGCTTGACGGATGTGATGGTCGCTGAGCGGGACTTTGGATCTTGCGTGCCGTTGAACTTTGGAGTATCGAAGGAAGCTTAAAGTTGCGTGGCATCTGTGTTCGCGGACGGATCTGCTGAAAGCATCGATCCCGAGTTCTCCTTCGTCTTCATACATCTCAGATTCGGATGAGCATGCGCGTTTGGCGTGCTTTGTCGATCTTCGCTGTGTAAGCTTGTCTACGGCGTCGTAGTCGTGTTTGTGGCGGTGCGAGATCTTCTTCCTTGAGGAAGGTCGTGTTCTTCTTCATCTTGGATGAGGGAGTGGGGCTCTGATCGCGCTGGCGGAGCTTTCTTCTTCGGCTCTGTGGAGCATCTTCGTGGGCGCAGCTCCGATTAGTCCTAGTCCGGTGAGTGCGGACCTATGCATAGCCCTTTTGGGTCCCCCGCCGGAGGGGGGTGAGCCGCAAGATCCGCAGTGGCTGCCATGATCGCGACTTGTGGCGTCTTCGGGGTGATGTTGCCGTCGGCGTCCATATCCATGAACAATGTGTGGAGGGTTTGGGTCACGTCACGCCGCTCCTTCGGGTCCATGTTTTCCACCCGAGAGTGGTGCTTGTTTCCCTGATTTCCGTTTGTGCTGGAGCCAGGTCCCATGGTGGAGAGCGCAGCTCATCGCGCACTGGACTCAGAGGCTGCTTTCTTGCGTTTATCGAGCGTCTCCTGCATCTTGACTTGCTTCTTGTGCTCCTCGATGAGGAGGTAGTGGTATGCCATCAGCAGGTCACGTGGGGAGTCCAGTAGGACTATTTACGCTGACGGCCTTGGCGTGCTTGACCCATCCTTCTTTGCTAAGTTGGATGAGGTGGCCCCTGTTTTCCCTGTTTTCGTCGTTTCCGCCCTGCGGGTTGGGGTTGGGCGGCGGGTTAGGCGTGTCTTCGTCGGTTTGGATGATTGCGGCGCACAGATAGCGCCTGCATATTGGTTGGCTGCTGCCGCAGCTTTCGGATTCGGAACCGTAGGTCCCTTCATCCGAAGGTGGATCGCACAGATCGGAGTTGCAGCAGCTGCTGCTGTAGAACTCATCTGTTGATGGTGACGTGTGTAGCACGGGGTGTGGAGCCCATGAAGCGGGCCTGATCGGTGACACGGGCATCCTTCGGGAGGCGGAGGTGCCGGCTTGTCCCACACAGGCGAAGCTCCGAATAGAATTTCGAGTCCGTCGCCTACGGGCTCGAAGTCCTTCATGGTGGCCGGCGAGTGGGCGGTGAAGTCGAAAGCGCCGAAGAGGAGGTGATTCTCCGTCGCCGAGGAGTTGTAGATCGATCGGGTCGGAACCGTCACGACCGCACAATCAGCAGCCCCAATTCCCACAGTGGCGCCAATTGGCGAGGTTTCAACTCGTCAATGCCCATGTTATGGACTTGGGTTTTGGAGAAGATGGGGATCTTTGGAGATCGTAGCAGTTAACGGACAAGCAACCAGGGACAGGATTTACCAGTTCAGGCCCCGGAGAAAACCCTACTCCTGCTTATGCGCTCTTTTATTATGGAACCGAGAAGTTACAGGTCTTGTGATTCGATCTGGCGTGGAGGTGTGTATGTCGTGTCGCGGTGTGTCGTTGTTGGGTGTGTCCTCCTCGTTGGACCCTCCTAGCCTTTATATATGGGGAGGCTAGGTCTCGGGTACCGATACGAGTAGGTTACAAGTTGTATTGAAACTCTAGTCTTGTTCTTCAAGGATCCGAAGGCGTCATAGGTCTGGGCCACCCAAAAATCTTCATGGGCTGGCGTATATTGGCCGTGGGCCTTCCTTGGGCTGGACCAGGTATGCTGAAGTTACGTACCCGTAGGGTATAACCATGTCACCATCTGTCGCTCCCGTTGCAAGCTTCAATGGTTTAAAGGGAATCAGATTCCGCAATGACTCTATTAAATCCCAACCTGTTAGCGAGATCGTGGCCCCCTTTCATTGCCATTGCTTCAGCCATAGCCACTGAAGCCACATATTGGATAAAAAACCCTGCAGCTGCAACGAATTGTCCTTTGTAATCCTGGATGATTGCTCCTGCTGAACCAGAGCATGATTCTTCATGGAAGGATGCATCCACATTAATTTTGACATATCAAGGCATTGGTTTTGACCATTTTTCTTGCGCACTCGATCCAGTTTTTGTAGTAGTTTTTGCTGCATTAGATGTTATCGCCAGAATGGATACCTTGCATCTAGATAATGGGGGAACATGTTCGTTATGTGTACGCCGACGTTGTATCCACCATAAATACCAACACGTCACGACCATCGTTTCTTTTAACTGGACTATCTGCATACCCGAAAAAGAATTGTTAGAGGAGCAAAACAAGTGCTCCAGTATACCTGATCCTACTCGGTCAACCAGAATGGCTTCAGCGATTATGTCTTTGATGCCTAGCTCAGCCCAGAGACCAGCTGCGGTAGGGCAGGTGAATAGAAAATGACGGATGTCCTCTGCTCATTGGTGACAGATAGGGCATTCACCGCTATTGCCAATATGGCGATTAGCCAACACACATTTTACTGGTAAGATTCCATGCAAAGTCCGCCAAATAAAAATCTTCACCTTAGCCGGTACCTTAAGCTTCCATATAATTTTCCATACTGAGTTTGTTACTGAACCTCCTGGCAACGCAAGCCCAGCAGAAGGACCGAATTGGTGTTTCCATTGGGTATAGTAGGCTGATCGGACCGTAAACCGACCATTCTTAGTACAATTCCATGCAATAAAATCATTGAATCCCTGATTATTTAGGGGTATCTGAAGAACCTGCCCAACATCCACTGGGCTAAAAATAGATCGCAGTATCTCTTCATCCCATTGACCCGTTGTCGGATCAATCAATTCATATACCTTTGTAAAGATGGTCCGTCCTCTTGGTGACAAAATCATTCTGTTAGGGCTAGCAGGGATCCAAGGATCATTCCAAATATTAATATTAACTCCATCCCCTAGACGCCAAACATATCCTCTTTTAAAAGTTGCTAACCCAGCTATAATGCTTTGCCATGTGAAAGATGACCCTGCCTTGGGCCTAGCTTTAAGAATATCACCATGGGATAGTATTTAGCCCGCAAGACTTGAGCACACAGTGACTCAGAATCATCAATCAATCTCCACACCTGTTTAGCCAACATGGCAAGGTTGAAAGAATGGAAATCTCGATATCCCATGCCCCCTTCATTTTTTGGGTAACACAACTTCCACCATGCATACCAATGCATTTTGTTACTATTTGCATCATCTCCCCACCAAAATTGAGAGATAGCGTCCATCATCCTTTTACAAACTCCTTTTGGAATCTGGAAACCGACATAGCATAGACAGGGATAGCTTGCGCTACCGCCTTCAATAAAATTTCCTCTCCTCCAATGGATAAGTGTTTCTCTTTCCATCCATTGATATGATGAATAATTCTTTCAACAAAGTGTAAGAAGCAATCGCTCCTATCTGCTCCGACAAGTGTAGGAAGTCCCAGATATTTATCTGACAGAGCTTCCGTATCTATATGCATGGTTTCACAAATTTCTAATCTCAAAATAGCATGAGTATTAGGAGAAAAGAAGATACTAGATTTAGCCACACTCACCAATTGTCCAGAATTTGCACAATAGGAGTCAAGCACTTGTCGCAAGGAAGTTGCATTAGTCATATCCGCCTTCACGAGGATCAAGGAATCATCAGCAAATAAAAGGTGTGAAACTGACGGTGCATTTCTGCACACCTTTACCCCATTAATGCCACCAACTTCTTCTTCATACATCAAGAGACTTGATAATCTTTCCGCACACAAAAGGAACAAATAAGGCGAGAGGGGGTCTCCCTGTCGTAGACCCCTAGAGGGAGTGAACATGTATGTTTCCTCTGAATTAAAATGGACCTCATACCTTACAGACCGAACACAAGCCATCATCATTGAGGTCCATTGGTCATCGAAGCCCAGCTTCCTCATCATGTTCTTAAGAAAAATCCACTCCACTCAGTCATAAGCCTTGTACATATCCAACTTTACTGCACACGAACCAATAGAGCCAGATCTCTTATTCTTAATCGCATGAATGCACTCGTAGGCTTCGAGAACATTATCAGTAATAAGCCTCCCTGGAACAAAAGAACTCTGCATCGGTGATATGATTTCTGGAAGTATCTCCTTCAGACTCTAGGCAAGCATCTTCGAGATGATTTTGTATATTACATTGCATAAGCTGATGGGCCGAAACTGAGTAATTAGTTCCGGATCATTCACCGGAATTAACACCACAGTAGTATCATTCCATCCCTCCGAAATTTGACGAGAATTTATAGCATTCAAAACCTCTTGAGTAATTTCATCGCCACAGATGTTCCAAAAGTTCTTATAAAAAACCGCATGAAGTCCATCTGGGCCTGGAGCCTTGAAATCTCCGATGCTAAACGCATCCTTTTTAACATCCTCGGCTGAGAATGGTTCCATAAGTTTTTCGTTCATAGCCTGGGACACTTTAGGCCGAATTTTCTCCACAAAACCTGGTTTGGTATTCTGCACCTCAGCAGTAAAAAGATTAGAGAAATAATGAAAAATTAAAGGTTTCAGCATTTCCGTACCTTCTACCCAAAGCCCGTCGTCATTTTTTAATTTCTTGATAAAATTCTTCTTACGACGAGTAGAAGCAAAATTGTGGAAAAAGGAGGTGTTACGATCCCCATATTGTAGCCAGTTCGCTCTGGACCTTTGCAGCCATCGGATCTCCTCTTGTTCCAACAACATTTCAATAATCTCCGCCAACTCTTTGGCCTTCGCTTCGCTCTCATCCGAAATAACTCCGCTCACGACATTCTCAAATTCCTGTTGCGCATGGCGCAGCCTTTTCTTTGGCTTCTTTAGTACCGAAACATCCCATACATGCAACGCCTCATGGAGATGGCTCAGTTTGGCCAGGACCCCCCCATCATGCAGCGCTGCATTCGCGTATTCCCAAGATTTGTGAACAACATCACATAACTCTTTTTCCTTGAGCCATTTTGCTTCAAAATTGCGACTATTCAGATTCCATTGACCATTCATTACCGCATGCTCCGTGTCTAGGAGGATGGGCCGATGATCCGAACGTGCATATCCTAGGTGTTTAACCAGGGCGCCTGGGTGCATATTATTCCATGCATTATTAGAGACAACTTTATCGAGCCTTTCTCTAATCCTTCCCCTTCTCCAAGTAGACGGGTCACCTGAGAAGCCAAGGTATTCAAGCTCACAGTCATCCAATGCATCACGGAATGCCTTCATGTAGGGATCAGGTCTCGGATTGCCTCCATCTTTTTCATGAGAAAACATGATTTCATTAAAATCACCAATTATTGCCCATGGTAAATCGTGTTGAGCTTTAAGTTCTCTCATCTTGTCCCACGTTTTATACTTGTCCTGCCACCTCGGTTCACCGTAGAGACCAGTTAGCCGCCACACTTTATTTGCACTTTCCACCACTTTAACATCGATGTAATTTGGGGCGGAGAAGAGCTATTGAATCATCACCTCTCTTTTCCAGAATAAGATAACACCACCACTCCGGCCATTACTAGGGTTTACAATTTTGAAGTCCATATTTAGTCTTCTCCTCAAACAATCAGCTGGAAAATCGTCCAAGTGGGTTTCAGACAGAAAAATCACCTCGGGGTCACATTGCCTTCGGACATCCGAAAGCGCTCGAACTGTCGGGTCGTTCCCCAGACCCTGAAAGTTCATTCCTAATATCCTCATTGCGGCCGGACGGGCTCTTCACGGGAGTCCGCCGATCCTAGTGAAGGGGAGATAGCTCCATCCTTCTTTGGGCGTTTCTTCTGATCTGTTTCAGCCTCACTATCTGGTGGATTAGTTCCCAATGGTTCTCTATATGTAACCATCATCACGTTATCTACATCAGTAGCACCATCTAGACCAACAATAGTCGGCCCTGACATTAAAAGCAACCTCTTCTTAGTTCCCGAATCACTGCTAATTTGATCATCCGTATCCATTGCAACTTTTTTATTAGGGCTAGACAATGTGTCCTCCAGATCATCTTCCGATTGGATCGCTCCATCATTAAAAGGGATGGAATTGTACCTTCTAGCCGGATTACCTCTTCCTCGGCCGCGAGCCTCATCGCGCCTACGTGCTCCCTGCTCCCTCTCGAAATCCCCACGTCCTTCCTGTCTTTCTCTTCCACGGCCTCTGTTACCTCTCACTATTCGACCATGCCAGGTCGACCAATCAGCCTTGAGGAACTCACCCCACTTGAGATTCTGTATATCATGTTCTCCCGAGCCACACTCCAGATGACTATGGCCGAGAAAACCACAGGCACCGAAAAATTTCGGAATTTTTTCGTACATAACTTGATAGAACTCACACTGTCCAGCTCTAGAAATAGTAACAAATCTAGAAAGCACCTTCCTGACATCCAGCTTGACCCGGACACGCATGAAATTACCTTGGCCTTGGACATTTAATTCAATACTTATCACTTTTCCAATCTTTTTCTGAGTCAGATTTTTGATAAAAGGTTCGTTCCTATATCCCACCAGGATCTTGTGTATCTGAATCCATGCATCAAAGTAATTCAGGTCAACAGACTCTGTCGGAGACAAACCATCGTATTTCTCGATGCATACCAGCGTTTTGTCTGAATAACCAGGGACCACCCTGCTCTACTTTGATCCAGGCAAAAACATTGCACTGTGAACAGATTTTCCTCCATGTGCTGAAATCTCACCTTCTTTGCAGGGCTCCATGCCACTTTCATGTTTTGTTCAAACAAACTAGGGCTGAAGTAGTTCGTGGTATGAATCCTAGCAAGCGCCATCCACTTGATCCCTTCCTTCGGAGCAGCTTCTTCCTCTTCAAAGATCAGGTCATCAATTTCGTCATCCTCGATCCCCAAGCGATGAACAAGATCATCCAAAGCCTCTGCTTTCTTTCCGGATCTATCAGATTTGTTTGGCGTACTCCCCCCGGGCTCGCCATCGCCTATGAGGGAATTAGGCCCCGATCTCAAAGGAGACCAGGGGAGTCGGGTGCAGAGAAAAATACCCCGCGTAGCTGAGCTAGCCGGACTCAAGAGGAACTCCACGTCGGGGCAAAGCACCGACGGGAGGAATAAAACCCTAGTCGCCCTGTTAGTCGCCTAACAGAACCCTAGGTAACAATTCCATGTTGATACCTCCTTATGAATTTACTTTATACTCTCTCTGTTTCAAAATATAAAATGTTTTAGCTTTGTGAAAGAATTATATTTAGACCATTTTTAGTGTGTAGGTTCACTCCAAATCTAAATGAACCTACACACTAAAAGGGTTCTAGATACACTCCCTCCACAAAGTTAAAATATCTTATATTTTGAAACAGAGGGAGTAATAGTGTTACGGGTTACGATTTATGTAAGCATTTTCCCTAAATGTTCTTTGATTGACCGTCTTCCTTGAACATACATACTTTGGTGAAAGAGTCAAGGGGAACATCTGCAAGAAAAAGGGGAACATCTGCAGGATCATTTTTATCATCGGTTTTGCTTCTAGCATTGCCAACTGAACGAGGCATAACCTTGGCTCTATGGAGAAGCCATTATGAGCGTATGTGCAGTATTTGTTAATTACTTTTGTAATCGTGTACCCAAACCTTATCGAATCCAACTCATTTGCTCCGCCGGTACTCCAGATCTTGTCTCGGACCAGCATTGCAATAGGAATCACAATTTTATCTCCCTTATTACTACTCCCATAAGATGTTTTAGCTTTGTGAACAGATGTTTCACTCCAAACCTATATGAACCTACACATACTAGATCTCTCAAAACAGGCTTTCGCTTCGCTTTATAAATAAAGCACACAGGTGAGACCGCTGCTGAGCCAGCCAGCACAACGCCCAAGGTACAAACCGGCACAACCACGAAACCACAACTAGGGCAGACAACACAGCAAAAGCCCAAAAGAAAAACAAGAGAACGGAAAAAGGAAAGAAATGCCAACAACGTCGGATCGACATAAGCGCTAGTGTCTCGCAACCGCTGTGCCCACCAAAGATTACCACCACACTCAGATGCCTTCGAGTCATCGTGTACCAAGCAGCACCTTCAAGAAGGGACGACGACGACGCTGCTGCCCGGACAGGTCCTAGGATTTCTCCCGCTACACTGGGGGAGTGGAGGAGGGTACACCCGCCGTCCTGAGCTAGGAAGGTGGCGCCCGCATGCGTCACCACGACGGGGCCGACCACGCCGACGAGGATTTCTCCCAACCCCCCGACCCCACGAGACCGAAGAGCTCCACCAAGCTTGCCGCCCACCAACATGCACCACCACGGTCTTGAGTACACCATTGCCGTCTCCCCGAGGCAAACATTGCGTGGTCGGCTGGACCAAAAGCAAGGACCCGTAGGCAAGAGGTGACCGAACCACAACCCCGTGGGAGGGAACAACCTCCACCTCCATAGGCGATAGCCGGCCGGACTCAGCAGCAGGAGCAAACCTGGCCATTGGGAGCCGAAGGGCAGCAGCCGCACAACCAACTGGAGGACATCCTCCACCGCTAAAGAGCGGGTGCCGGCCGGACGAGGCAGTGAGGGCACACCAGGCCGGAGGCCCGGCCGGACCCAAGGAGGGTAAAGCCCTCTCTACCACGCTGCAGCATGAAGGCCAGCCACCGCCGCCCAGGTTCAGCGCCCTAGGCCGGGCCGAGCGGGCCCGTGAAGCTCTCGCCGCCTCGCTGCAGCAGACGCGACGCATGCGCAGCCACCCACACCACAAGCCCTACCCAGTTCCAACCAGAGACGATGCGTCGACCTGCAGATCCGGCCCGCCCAGGCCCAAATCGAGCCTAGATCTGGGTGAGCAACCCTAGCAGATCCAACCCCGCCGCTGCTGGCATGGGGTGAATCCGTCGCCGATACCGCCCCGACCTACACGGGCTTGGCCAGCTGCGCCACCAGCCAGGCGCCCGGACACCTAGCGCGAACACTACCAGCGCTGGCCATGCCCGACCACCACGAGGACCTCGCGCATTCGCACCATCACTCGCCATACGAACGCCGCTGGCGAGATGCCGCACCGCCAAGGTGGCGTCAATACGTCTTGCGCCCGTCAGCGCTACACGGAGCGCGCTGGCTGAGGCCAGGAATGCCCGGGCTGACCCTAAAGGCACCAGTGCGCCATGCCTGGCCATGCCGACACTGCCGGAGGCCTCGGCGCGCGCACCATGCTCACGCCGCCATACCGCCGAGATACGCCGGGGATACCGCTACGCCGCCCGCACGCGCTGGCGCCCGCGCCTACGCCGCCGCCCTTCGCCCGCACCGAGCACGAGAAAGGAGAGAACACCCCGCGCGCCGCTTCGCCGTGACCGACCCACCGAGCAAGGAGGAGAGGAGACGTCGCCCGCCACCGATGCTGGGCAGCTTGGCCGCCGGCGCTAACCGTTGGTGGCGAGGGAGAAGGCGCGCGAGGAGGAAGGGAGGAGGCGGCGAGGAGCCCCCTTCAGCGAGAGCAGGGTGGCTTGTGTTATCCTACAACAATGCCTCGTACGGTACGTGGAGGAGAATGATCAAGGGGACTAGATACACTCTGTTCACAAAGGTAAAACATCTTATATTTTAAAACGGAGGGAGTATGTCAGAAGAGAGTTCTTGAGACTTTCCCAATTTCATATTAGAGATACGATTTTCTCTGCATGATAATAGCAGGGTCATACAATCTAATTGTCTGAGGGAGCACCATTGTCACCTATAGCGCCAATCACCAGGGTTAGGCTATCATCTACAAGGCTACAACTAAGATAAATTGGATTCATATGATGGTGACATATTCGGGGTTTTGCTCGGGCAGAGTTGTGTTCTTTTGGAAGGCAATAATAGTTTTTTTTATCAAAAACAGCACTTTATTGATTAGATAATATCAATACACAGAGTTCCCCGGATGCAATCCGAAATAGAATGGAAAATCTCACTCGAAAAAAAAGAAATACAAGGCTTAGCTAAGACATGAGCTACTTCATTTAGACTACGCTTCACATGGATAAACGACACCGTAGTGAAGAACCTTGCCATGTCCTTGATGTTCTTGACCAACAGACCCCCCAAGGAGCGATCTGGCGTCGCTGACTGGAGTCTATGTATCAGGGAAAGACAATCGGAGGCAAAGATAACCTCGGTCAAGCCGTCCTCCTGCGCAAACCAGACTGCTTGCTGGAGTGCCAACGCCTTGGCCTGCTCAGGTGGTGCAAGTCCTGGCATGTGATGACGATACGCTGCAACACAACGTCCCTCAGAGTTCCGAACCACCACGCCCGCACCCATATTGCCAGCCTTTGCAAAGATTGCCGCATCCACATTGACAAGAAGAACCCTCGGCGGAGGCGGAGTCCACTTAGATGGGGCTTTGGACTCATGTCTAATAACCGAAGGATCCTTGAACAGGTGTAGAGTAATGAGCTCAACATATGCCAAAATCTTTCCATAGGTATGCCTCGGATCAGGAGTACCCACCGACTTCCTTGTCTCATTCTGTGCTTCCCACACAAACCAGAAGGTGACAGCCAGGACCGTCGCCTGTACGCACTCGCGCGGTCCAGAAAGTCGAAGAGCCATTGGCTTCCAATGACCAAATTTTTACGCTCTAAACAGATATCATAGTGTTGCTTGATCTCTCTCCAAACCACTCACGCAAACTGGCAGGAAAACAAAGCATGATCACCACTCTCCAGCCTCCCATAGAACACACAAGGCCCCGTCTCAGGAATGCGGCATTTGATCAACTGGTCACCGCTCGGAAGGTAATTCTGAACAAAACTCCACATGTGAATAATCACTTTCCCGGTGCTTTGATTTTCTAGAGAGAGCGCCATTGTTTGTCTTGATCCATCCATCCCGAACTTAGTCCAAGCCTAGACGAGCTCCACCACTTCAGGAACATAGAAGATCTCACCAAATTATACCCTGACTTAACCGTGTATAAGCCATTGCGAGTAAATGGCCAAGAAACGAAATCTGGGCCGTCATGACGAGAGATCGGAAAGCACGATCCGTGTCGCGATCTCAGGGCTAAAGAAAGCATGCACATTCTCCAGATTCCACGTGCGAGTATCCTCATTAATCAAGCAATGAACCGTAGCGAGCCTAGGGATTGGAGAAGTGGAGCGCAGCCTCTCCGGAGGGAAGCCAGGTACCCAGTTATCAGCCATGATCTTCACTGACTTAAGAGCTTCTGGCCGGAACCTTCACAACAAACCTTGAGGGTTTTCTTAAGAGCTTCCACACTCCTACTATCACTTCTTGCAAAGAAGATGCTGTTATCTGCAAACAGTAAATGGGATATAGGGGGGCCCAGCCTACCATTACGAATGCCATAGAGCTCACCTCGGTCCTCCCTTTGTTGCAGTAAACTTGACAACCCTTCAGTACAAAGAAGAAATAAGTACAGACGGATTGGATCTCCCTATCTGATCCCCCTGGATGGAACAACCGGATCAGGCAATAATAGTTGATTATGTTGCTACATTGATATACGCAAATTAAATTACTCATCGGAATATCTAAACTTGTTAGTTGTGCTTCTAGATCTAGTAAAAATTATGTCTCGGTGGAAGAAAGCGATCCACAAGAAAGGACCACAAAGGAAGGCTTTGGCTTCACTCGCAATGTTGGTCTCATGGGAAATATGGAAGGAAAGAAACGCAATAGTTTTTCGAGGACATGCCGTCACCGTTGATATGATGGTAACAAAAATCAAAGAGGAAGCACGCTTGTGGTGCTTTGCGGGGGCAATTAGTATTTAATCTTGCGCGAGTAATTGTTTTGTTGTTTGGCCTTGGCTTTGGCCAAGTCGTGGCTTGTAAGCACTATCTAAAAACCTTCTCCTTAATCAATGAAAATGGCAAACCTTTTGCCTTGTTTCAAAAAAAACATGAAGTTGCTGCAACAATGCTGAAGTATTTAGGTACAAACTTTGCTCTCAACTCTTAAGGACATAGGCGATTTATTACATTACTTCCTTGGCATTTCAACTGAAGAAAAAAAGGGATGATACAGTAATGTCACTAGAAAAATATGCATTTTATCTTTTGACTAAAATAGTAATCCACGCGTGTAATACTGCACATACACTCTCTCTAGCACATGAAATTATCTACACTTGATGCAAGTTTGGGACATGATAGTACAATGTACCTAAATACTGTGAGTGCACTTTATACGTACTTGACTCTTGGTATGCTAGATATTGATTTTTTTTTGGCAAATAAAGTTTAGCGGTACCTTCATGTACCTACATCATCAAGTTTGGCAACAACTAAGAGAATGCTTAGATACATTAAGAACACTACTAGTGTTGGACTCACATTGAACATGTCCACTAGTGAAAAATGGATATTTTGTCCCGGTTTCTAAGGGGCTTTAGTCCCGGTTGCCCAACTGGGACAGGGCAATCGGGACTAAAGCCCCAACCCTTTAGTCCCGGTTGGGCTGCAAACCGGAACAAAAGGTTCTCACGAGGCTGGGTCGAGCGTGCGAGACCTTTAGTCCTGAAGATATTTTTTTCAATTTTTTCTTAAACTTTCGAATTATCTAACTCGTTAATCTCTCACATCTCTCATTTTTAACACTAACTATACTTAAGCTTAGGTCAAATTATACTTATGGTCGAACTTCCTGGTCGGTCACCCATCCTAGCAATACTCCACCCCTAGCTCGCTTAACTTGCTCATTCCATCTCACTCACCTCGCGCGAAGGACCCTTATACCTTGTTGTCAAGACTAGTATATCAATCCTATTAACTAATATCAATATGTCAACCGTCTTTATTTTTTGAAATTACGAACAACTATTTAAGTAAACAACAATAAATAAATAATAATAATATTTATTCCAATGAAAACAATAATAAAAAAATTAATAATTTATTCATTTTTTGTCATTTATTTATTTAATATGACATAAATAATATCTTCAAATCTATAAATCGAAATTCGACAAATAATATATCCATTATTATCAGAAAAATGTGAGGAATTCAAATATGACATAAAAAGTAACTATTTTTTTTAATTTTGAAATAACCTTTTTTCATTTCAAATTTTAAGAATCTAAAAGAATCCAAAACGGCCTAAGGCGGTTGAAATTGAAGAGAGGAATTTTTTCTGCATGTTTTGATAGGTTGTATGTTTTTTCTGACATCGTATGCAAAAGTTATGGTCATTTGAATTTTTCATGACATTTTTTTGTAAATTATGTCAAAATTCATGTTTATTAATTTTCGTAACAACTAAATCACTTAATATAACTACAGTTTGAAGGATTTTATTTTTGGAACTTTTTATATTTTTTAGCATGATTTTGAAACTAGAAAAGGCGATCTCCTGCCCAGGGGTGGAGAGCCGTTCTCCTGTCGCGGCAGGATTTGTGCCCGTTTTTCTGCCGCGGCAGAACTTGAGAATTTTTTTGCCTGTTTTCTTTAGTCCCGGTTGGTAATACGAACCAGGACTAAATGTCACCTCTTTAGACCCAGTTGGTGATACGAACCGGGACTAAAGGGGTCGGCACCGGCCGCAGCCTGCCGCAACCCCTTTAGTCCCGGTTGGTGTCTCCAACCGGGACTAAAGGTCCTGTTTGACCCGGGACTAAAGATTGTTCCGTTGGAATCGGGACTAATGTGAACATTAGTCCCGGGTCCAACCACAACCGGAACTAATGCTCCAAACTGGGGTGGACGAAAGGCTCTTTTTCTACTAGTGGTCCTCCTCTATCTTTGTTTTTTCGAAAAGGGGAATGAAGCCCCGGCTTCTGCATCAAACGATGCATACAACCTTTAGTTATGATTAAACAACAAAGGCTAGTAAAAGTTGTGGTACCCCTGGGTCAGCCATCCGATAATCCCTTATGCATTCAACCATGACCCCATGATTAGTGTGTCAGTGGAGCATAATCGCAAGGTATGAAAGAATACACCAATTACATACCGAATACATGTCTTACAACAAAGCATTTATGGCTATACCTTACATAAACCCCACTAGGATAACACCAGTTAGTGATACATTGCAAATGTATCTACAATTTTTGATGTTCCATGCTTGGTTTTATCTACTTTCTTGTGTTTTGTCCATACTTTGGAGTACTTTTCATATGATTTCTTGGACTAACCTATTAATAAGAGCTATAGTGCCATCTGCCTGTTTTCTGCTGTTTTTGGTTCCAGGAAAGTCAGAAAATGAATATTCTCGAAATTAGACGGGACAAAAGGCAAAAATCCTATTTCACCAGAGACGGAGCGGGGCCGGGGCCCAGCCACACCACCTGGTCGCGCGGGCTGGGCCTAGCCGCGACAGGGGGTGGTCTGGCTGCCCCAGACACCCCCTCGGTCTCCCTCTTCACCTATAAGATGCCTTATGACCTAAAAACTCATGGGGGTTTGACGTTTTTCCAGAAGGAGTTCCGCTCCCCCGCCACCACCAGATTCCACGAAACAGCACCAGAAACTCCATTCTGGCACCTTGCCGGAACGGAGAATTGGAGGAGATGATCGCCATCATCATCACCATCGCTTCTCCATCAACCATCCATGTTTCTCCCATCTATGAGTGAGTAATCCCCCGCTGTAGGCTATGGGGATGGTAGGGATTGGATGAGATCGTTCATCTAATGACATCGGATTGTTAGGGCATGGTGCCTAGTATCTACTATTAGTGCTTTTTGACTTTGTTATGACTTGTTATGCTTAATGCTTGTCACTAGGGCCCGAGTGCCATGATTTCAGATCTAAACATGTTATTGATTCATTATGATAGTATTGTTTATGGTCTTACCTGCAAGTTGTATACACATGTTGTTGTCCGGAACCAATGGCCTCGAAGTGACAGAAATCGGGATAACTAGAGGGGATGGCTTTGATGTGAGGATCACATGTGTTCATAGAGTGTTAATGCTTTTCTCCGGTGCTCTATTAAAAGGAGCACCTTAATTGCCAGTAGTTCCCTTGAGGCCCCGCTGCAAACGGGCTGGTAGGACAAAAGGTGTTGTGCAAGTTCTCATTGCGAGCACGTATGACTATATATGGAACACATGCCTAGGATTATCTAGTACTTGGATGCTTTATCTTATTTATCTGCAATTACCCTAAGTTCTGATTGCTACGTGAATTGTCTTATCCATGCAACGCCCGTTCATCCATCCCTATGCGTACCGCACTCGAATCCCACTGCTTACTACTATTGTTACTACTGTCTTTACTTTACTACTGCTGTTACTTTACTATTTATACTACAAAATTGGTTCTACTGATAAACTACTGTGAACAAGATTGTTTCCAGGTGCAGCTGAATTGACAACTCAGTTGTTAAGGCTTATAAATATTCTTTGACTCCTCTTGTGTCGAATCAATAAATTGGGTTTCACTTCCCTCGAAAATACTGCGATACACCCCACATACTTGTGGGTCATCAAGACTATTTTCTGGCGCTGTTACCGGGGAGCATAGATTTATTTATCAAGTTCACTTGGAATCACTATTGTTCAAGCTTAGTTTATTTCTGCCTTGTTTGCTTGTTTCTTTGCCAAAAATACAAAAAAAAAATTAGTTCCTACTCTAGTTGTTATTTTCGTTGGTTTGTTATTGTCTTGCTTTATCATGCTTTCTATTTTTCTTTGAAACTGAATCTTATTGGGAAGGTGGGTTCACGGAAGATCAAAAATATTATTATAAGGAACACCGCTTGTCACAAAAAGGGAAACACTTATGGGAACAAATTGATAAATTGTATACCATTGCTAGAAACGTGTGCTCTACTTATAATGTTACTTATTGCTTTGATAAATCTTGTTGCTGTAAGAGGTATAAACACCTCCCTTTTCAATGTGAGTATAATGATAATGTTACCATATCTTCTTATGTTAAAGGAAATTATGACTTTTATGATGTGGAACAAATTGAAGAATTTATTGCTTGAAAGGATGCATTTGAACTTGCTAGTTTGCTTGAAAATATTGATGATTCACCTTATAAATATGAGGTTTATGATATACTTAAATTTTGCTTTGATAATTACAAGGAATAAAATGGCTATATTCTTGAATATATTAATAGATGCTTTCCACAAATGGAAGAGATTAATGCCTTGCAGGATCTTATGGAAGAAGAAATTGATGAACCTGAAAGCTCATTAGATGAAAAAGAGGAGGAGAGTGATGAACACAAGGAGGAAGAATGGATTAGCTACCCATGCCTGCCTTCTAATGAGAGTAACTCTTTATCCCTTACATTATTTGATTTTCCCCCATGCTTACCAAAGGAGGATGAATGGTATGCTCATGTTATCTGTGATAATCCTTTATTTGTGCCTAACTTCGAGATGCATGGTACTAAAGAGTTTTGCTTAGAAATTGTTTATGATAAAGCTCTAGATGATGGTCCTATATTGAATGATCAGCCATTGTTTTATAGAATTGTTAAAAGTGGGTTTGAAGGTTTTAATCCCACTATTTTTGAGCTTGATAAAAATTATGTTTTTGTAGAACATGAAAAGCATGCTTTATGTGATAGTTATATTGTTGAGTTCATTCATGAGGATACTGAAAATTATTATGAGAGAGGAAAATATGGTTGTAGAAGTTTTCATGGTATTGAAACACCTCTCTATGTGCTGAAAGTTTTGAAGTTACTCTTGTTTTATCTTCCTATGCCTGTCACTTTTTTCTTTGGGAATTTATTTGCATACAATATTCCTATGCATAGGAAGTGGGTTAGACTTAAATGTGTTTTGAATTTGCTTCTTGATGCTCTCTTTTACTTCAATTCATATTTCTTATGTGAGCATCCTCTCAAACTATCATGCCTAACTTAAAGGCGTTAAAGAAAAGTACTTATTGGGAGATAACCCAAAAGTTTTGGATGAGTCTTGGAAGTTATTACTTCAGTAATAACCGCTCCTTATCCTTTTTATTTGCTTTTTGTGCCAAGAGTAACCTCTAATGAGAGAGAAGTAATGATTGGGAAAGTTGCTGTCCCGAAACAGATTTTTTTGCTTCACCGTAAAACTTCGTATAAAATCTCTGTACGTCCTTTTGAGGCGTGAATTTTTGTGCTTCTGCCCCAGGTTGTTATCTAACTTTCGTTAGTTCAACACTTTTCGATTTGAGCAACAAAAGGTCTTCGACCAAATTCATCTTTACCCGCTGGTCTGTTTTGACAGATTTCTGCCATTATTTGCATTTGCTTCTTGTTGGTTCCTTTTTAAGTTCTTTTGGGGAATTGAGATTTTTGAGGGAAGTTCTACAGTAGCTAGTGTTTTAATGGAAGTTTTATTGGTGTTAGAACGGAACCTAAAGACCTATTATCTTGAGTACACTAATGTTGCTAATAAAGATTGTGTGAAGTTTTGTATGAAGGAAAAATTTCAGGTGTATGGAAGAAATGAGTAATGAGATGAATGATGGACTAAAGCTCAAGCTTGGGGATGCCACGCGTGCCACCCCAAGAAACATCCAATAAGTACAAGCATCAAATCTTGGGGATGACCAAGGCATCCCCTTCTTCATCAATAAAAATCTCAGGTTTCTTCCAAACGCTTCATTTTTATTGTTTCATGCACAGTTGTGTTGTTCTTGGAGCGTCTTCTCTTTCGTTTTTGTTTTGGTTTTTCATTTTCTTGGTTTTCTTAGTTTTCTTAATAAATTAGTTGGACCCCCTCTTTCATACATTGGTTTTCAAATAGTTTGGTTTGGTTTGGAAAAGAGTAGGAAAGTTCATGCTTAAGTGGTAAAGAGAGCTTGTTTTAGACTATGGCCTATGCTTTGCCATGCCATGCTTGATATTGTTTTGGCTTTATGCTTAGTATTCTTTGATGTAATGACTTGTTATAAAAAATTAAGATTGCTTAATGTGCCTTGGATGAATCATGCGTTGTTTTAGCATATTAAAGCATAGTATTGTGGTATTCTCCTTTGATGCTTTATTTGGGTTGACTTGGCGCATGCTCACACCATGTTATGACTATCCCAAGTCACCATAAGCCTTTATGATCCTTTAGTTTTCAACTTGTAGTATCACTTTATGCTTTGATCAATGATGTTTTGTCACTCTGCATGATTATGGCCATTATTGCTCTCTTAGTTTGTCGCTCCTAGTCTTTTGCTAGCCTCCACAACCAAGTATGAGTTCCACTCATGCATCCAACTCCCTAAACCAAGTTATTCCAAAGAGTCCACCATACCTACCTACTAGCTTAAGCTATTCCAAGTATATTCATGTTTTTGTTTACCTTCCAAATTAAACTTGTTATGAGAAAACTAGTGATTAAAGTTCTCATGAACTTGATGGCACACTTTATTTTTCTTGCCCTTAATAAACTTGAACCATTGTGTCGTATATGTTGTATATGCTTGCACTTATTTGTTGGGGATTAGCAGAACCATGCTATCATGGGGAACACTTTCAACATTGCACTGGTACTTTGTACCTAGTTGATATCATGCTCTTTTGTCTATGGATGTCGTCGGTGTGAAATGAAAGGGGAGATTGTAAGTCCATGGAGTTATGTATATGTGTTAGAAAAACGCCTGGGCCGCTAGTCTAATCCATACTGACATGGTGGAAACCTACAGCGTAACCATAATCAGCTGTCTATGAAGCATTCTTCTTATAAAAAAGAGTCCTATATTGAGAAAAAAGAGAAAAAGAAAAAAAAGATTACGAAAAGAGGAAAGAGAGAAAAAAGCACCATATTTCCATGGTAAATAAGAAGATTGCTGATATGCTTGTTGTCTGCTTGCCTTATCATTTTGATATGGGGGTTCTTCCATATCATCGGGCAAGGGGTACCCCGTTGGCGGTTCTCTATGATACACATGTACTTACGATGACAAGAACTTACCGGTGACTAAACTTGAGTAGCATGAGGAGCGGCCCTCGTATTCAAGGGACATGAGATTTCTAACTTATACTTCATCAAGCATGTACACCATAGTTTGTTCACTTTAACCTTAATCACTTCAAGATGCTTATGATAGGGGCAATGAGAGCTGAAAGCTATAAGTACCATAATTTTTGGAAGCTCTTTATGAGACTTGAATCCCTACTTCCTTCTATGAAGGCCTTTCTTCCACCATTATATTGAGTCTCCACCTTCTACCTTTATGCACCTAATTTGAGAGCATAGTGGCCATTCTTAGTTCTATGTGCATTGTCCCAAGACTAGTTGATTGATGCATACCTTGATATTGCTTGTTTTAAACTATTTGTATCTAGTCACTCTTATAAACTTTGAAGGTGTCCTATGCATTTATACTTGCTACTCTATGAGGGACAAGCTGAATGCCATTATGCTATGTCCTTTATGTGAAACAAACAAACGTCTTGCAAAGCATTGTTATTCATGAACCTTTTGTTTGTGCCTTTTCATGTTGCAACATAGTTTTTTTTGTCTTATTGCTAGAACTTTGTCTTTCATGTTATGATTGAAGTACTGTGATCCTAGCTTTGAATGTTTTACAAATACTTTGACCAAGTTTATGATGGTGCATGTCACCTAAAAAATTGTTCTTTCTTTTTTATCACTTACCTACTCGAGGATGAGCAGGAGTTAAGCTTGGGGATGTTGATACATTACAAATGTATCTACAATTTTTGATGTTCCATGCTTGGTTTTATCTACTTTCTTGTGTTTTGTCCACACTTTGGAGTACTTTTCATATGATTTCTTGGACTAACCTATTAACAAGAGCCACAGTGCCAGCTGCCTGTTTTCTGCTGTTTTTGGTTCCAAGTAAGTCAAAAAATGAATATTCTCGGAATTGGACGGGACAAAAGCCAAAAATCCTATTTCACCAGAAGACTCCCGGAGCTAGAATATGAGACGGAGTGGGGCCCAGCCACACCACCTGGCCGCGCCAGGGGTGGTCTGGCCGCCCCAGACACCCCCTCAGTCTCCCTCTTCGCCTATAAGATGCCTTCTGACCTAAAAACTCAGGGGGGTTCGACGTTTTTCCAGAAGGAGTTCCACTCCGCCGTTACCACGATTCACAAACAGCACGAAACTCCGTTACGCACCTCACGGAGACGGAGAATTGGAGGAGATCATCGCCATCATCATCACCATCGCTTCTCCATCGACCATCCATGTTTCCCCAATCTATGAGTGAGTAATCCCCTGCTGTAGGCTATGGGGATGCTAGGGATTGGACGAGATCGTTCATGTAATGGCATCGGATTGTTAGGGCATGGTGCCTAGTATCTACTATTAGTACTTTTTGACTTTGATGCGACTTGTTATGCTTAATGCTTATCACTAGGGCCCGAGTGCCATGATTTTAGATCTGAACATGTTATTAATTTATTATGATAGTATTGTTTATGGTCTTACCTGCAAGTTGTATACACACGTTGTTGTCCAGAACCAATGGCCCCGAAGTGATAGAAATCGGGATAACCGGAGGGAATGGCTTTGATGTGAGGATCACATGTGTTCACGGAGTGTTAATGCTTTGCTCCGGTGCTCTATTAAAAGGAGCACCTTAATTGCCAGTAGTTCCCTTAAGGCCCCGCTGCAAACGGGCTGGCAGGACAAAAGATGTTGTGCAAGTTCTCATTGCGAGCACGTATGACTATATATGGAACACATGCCTAGGATTATCTAGTACTTGGATGCTTTATCTTATTTATCTGCAATTACCCTATGTTCTGATTGCTTTGTGAATTGTTTTGTCCATGCAACACCCGTCCATCCATCCCTATGCCTACCGCACTCGAATCCCACTGTTTACTGTTATTGTTACTATTGTCTTTACTTTACTACTGCTATTACTTTACTATTCCTACTACAAAAATGTTGCTACTGATAAACTACTATGAGCAAGATTGTTTCCAGGTGCAGCTGAATTGACAACTTAGTTGTTAAGGCTTATAAATATTCTTTGGCTCCCCTTGTGTCGAATTAATAAATTGGGTTTCAGTCAGCATCAGCGGAACTTCATCAAAGTGTCGTGTCCAAGTCACGGCTTAACCCTACATGCAATTGATTGGGAGAACTTCCTATCTTGCATAGCCATCAACATATCCTTCACCTTCATCCTTATCAAAGTCTAAGCAAGCAAATAGCCAGAGACAGTGCCATTGAGTATGTTTGAATCTACTCCCAAATCACCCTAAAGAAGAATGTAACAAAAAGATATGCAATATGGCTATAGTAGTAGTTTGGCTCTATCTAAGGTTAGTTTCTTTAAATAAGTTTTCTCTTGTAGATATATCATGTCTATATCTTTGTTGAAACAATTTTTAAAACAAGTTTTTATTTGCAAACCACTAGGATGGGGTTACCTTTTCTTCCTTTTTGGTCATCCCGTGAACAAAACACTTCCTTCGTACCATTCTGGTACTCAAAACATTTTCAACTGCTTGTTTTCTTTTCTAAAACACTTTGATACCAAAACCAACATAACTAAGAAGAATTCTTTCCAACTATCCATGACCATGGACATAGTTATTTGAATAGTTTTACACTCTGCAGAGGTTGTACACTTTACCCACAAAATTCGATACATCCGTCGAGATCAACAACAGATCGCCATACTCAAGTATGCGGGGTTCGGATAATCAAACAAAACCTTTTGAACGTCTACTCTAGCATGGGGCCCTACCCTATGAGGTGTTCCTCTCAACACCAGGGTGTTGGGTGCCAAGGAACATCCGGAGCATATTTTTCCACTTCTCGAGTGTGCACTTGGAATGAGAGGATCATAGTATCATCCGACTGCCGGTGTGGCAGTTTGTATCTTCCTTGGGATAACCATAATTTCCACATGACCCTTCAGGGGAAGACCTGGCTCCGAGGGACTCGGACCATTATAAGTAGTTGCAAGGCATCCCATACTAAAATAAAACAACTATGGGTTAAACCCCGTCCCATTATAGGGTAATGTGGTTGCACGGTATAGTTGTTCCGATAAAACTACATAGAACCATGTGTTTTTTCTCATAAAAAAATTCCTCCACTTTCCTTCCAACATCATTTGATAAACCCTTTTAATTTTTAAACTTCCTCTTGGTATGGCAACCTTCCAAAAGTTTTTGAAAGAACATCTTTTGTAACGAAATTGAGGGGTTCCCAACATATAGTTTTTCTTTGCTAAAAAGGGCGGCCAAGGGGGAGGGGCATGGTGTGAATGACCATACTAATGAATAATGGTGTATAAAGGTATCAAAAGGGGGTGTACTTAACAATGCACTAACATCATAGCTTGGAGCAGCCAAGCTACTACAAAGACATAAATAACTAAAGAGTGAAAAATGTAATTTGCATTAAGTAGATAAATAAAACATGCTTAAGAGAAATAATAGGACAAGATTATGATCAAGAAGGTGGCTTGACTTGGTCAGCACATTGTTCCTGGACTTCCTCTTTGAAGTCCTCAATTAATCCTCATTCCTTGGACTCACCCTAGTCGCATCTATTGTCGCAAAGCACACACATGCATACAAACAGGTATAAGCAATCAATAACCACTCCACTATAGCAAACATATATTTCAAACAAAGGTGGTAAGCCGGATGGTTTTATAAAGTCATTGAAAGTGGTTTTATTCAATTTTCATTTTTAAAACAAGAGATATGAAAGTAGGGAGTCATGCATGCATTAAGGTATATTTATTTGCATTTGTGCTCGGTGTACTGGAACAACATGCAAAAGTCATACCCACAGATAGATATGGATTTCGTGAGCTCAAAAAAATTGGATTAGCATTTTTATCATTTTTATTTATTTTCTTATGATTTTTGTAGTGAAAACAACCCCTGTTTTCAAATTTAGTTCACTATAAATTCTCTGTAGATAAAATAAAATTGTCTATAGAGATTTTAGAAGGTATTGGAATTCATGTTCACTGTAAGTTGGAACCAACTCAAAATATGCAATAGAATGGCCTAGAGA
The DNA here is from genome assembly GCA_023614405.1 of Avena insularis. Classification (NCBI taxonomy): domain Eukaryota; kingdom Viridiplantae; phylum Streptophyta; class Magnoliopsida; order Poales; family Poaceae; genus Avena; species Avena insularis. Next base: position 252,863,245 of record CM042690.1, on the reverse strand, counting down.
AAATCCCAATTTGATATCTGCATTTTATTTGTCTTTTTATTACTTTTATTCTATAGGTCCAAACGGCAAGATACCAAGTACACATGCAAGGTATTGTAAATACCTAGCAACAGAAATTGGATTCAGACCATTTAAGTTCACGGATATCTGGGAATAATGTTTGGAGTGAAAATGCCTATGTAATTTTGTTAAATTACCTGAAATTCTACAAAGAAGATATGAAGACGAAACTGGTTTAATTTGGTAGATATTTCAATAAGGATTTGGGTAAATTTTGAATTAAGTCATTTGGATATGTAGATATTTTTATATGAATTAAAATCTACAAGTCAGATTCAAAATAGAAAAAGATTCCTAAAACATTACCGCCAACGGGCAAGATCTGGACAGTCCTGGGCCACGCAACACCAAACCGGCCCAGAAATACGTCCACGAGCGCGGGGGCCAGCCGGTTCAAACAGCCAGGGCGGGGCTCGCTGGTCAGCATGAGCGAGGGGGAGGGGTAATTAGCGACTCTGGCCATCTTCTTCCTCTGGCTGCGAGAGACAGTGTGTGAAAGGGCATGTATGCCCCCATGTGTGGTTTTGGTAATTAATGACAATCCCTATGGACTAGTGTGCAAATTGAGTCTCACTTGTAGGTTTGTCCATTGGCATCGCTTGGACCATGTGTTGGTTTCAAGGATGAAAAATAAGAAGCATTGTCCAAGGGCTTTGTGCCTATTGGAATCAAGTAGAAGAAGAAGATCAAGTATGTCTTGAAGAATAAGAAGAATATGGAGTTCCTCATGGATTTCTTTAAGACATCATCATCAAGAATTGATGCGCAAGATCTTGGTGCGCTATCTCTAGAAGATCTCATGCTTGGAGCTTGCCTCCTTGGCGTTCATGGAGTGATGAAGACAAGGTCAAAGAAGAGGTTTCCCCATGGAATATGGGGGAGCCATTCGCAAGTCTTCATCAAGCAAGAGCAAGCATGAGCAATCAAGGAAGGTGTTCCATCTTGAAGATGACAAAATCGTCTACATCAAGCTCAAGTGGGATGCTCAAGGCAAAGGTATGATATTGATAGGGTTTCTATTTTACCGGTCTCTTGTAGTGTTGGGAGACCGGATTTAGGATAGATAGCCGTACTATCAAGAGGGGCTCTCGAGTGGGTGATGCGTTCGTATCTTTTGAAGAGAGCTCAAACCTTTGCATACATAGCATCATCTTTCTTGGTTGTTGTTTGGTTCTTGTCCATGTGAGGATCTAGAGCTTGTGGTTATCTTCATAACAAGCTCTAGTTCATCAAAAACGGATTTCCCGTTCATATCTTATTGCGTTTTTGATCTTGCGGTTTTTCTGGCTCCACACCTTGGGAGGTATCTCACATATATATTCATGGCATTTTCTCTCTTGGTGATACCCAATATTTCGTATTTTTGTTGGATTCTACGCGTTGCTATCTTTCCAACAAAATTGGTTTCGTCTCGTTTGGAGTTCGGATGTGAAAGTTCTTGCAATTTTGGTTCTGAAGTTTGTCTCACCGGAAGTACCGGCCAGATGCCGGAAGTACTGCTCGGGCAGAAATGCTGCCGGTAGTACTGATGTTAATTCCGACCCAACTTCCGGTAAACCCAATTTTGGTTTAGTACTCTCTCTGCCTAGTTTGCGCTATTTGACGGTACTTCAGTCGGAATCTTGGGCGGTAGTACCAGTGACCACCGGTAGTACCGGCCGTCCTCATTTTTATGTTTGTTCGCATCGCTGTTTTTGGACCGTTGGCTGAGTGTCACCAGTAGTACCGACCACCCACCGGTACTACCGACCGTGCGCGAATCTGTGAGTAACGGGCAAATCGGGGAGCCCTTTAAAAGGAGCTCCCCTTTCCCCTTCGGGACTCACTTGCTCTTTCTTGGTTTTTGGCTTTCTCTCTCCTCCATTGTTGACCTTGAAGAGCTTGCCCTCTCCCCTTCCCCCTCCTATGATTCTTGCATCTTTTTTGAGGGATTTGAGAGAGGAGATCTAGATCTACAAGCCCCACCAAACCAAATCCCTTCTTTGTGAAGGAATCCTTGGGATCTAGATCTTGGAGAGTTTTGTGTTCTCCTCTTGTGTTCTTCCTCTCTTATTCCCCCAATAGCTTTTGTAGGTTTGGTGGAATTTGAGAGAGAAGGACTTGCCTCTTGCATTTGGTGCATAGATTTGAGTTCTCCTCAGAGATTCGGTGAGTTCAAGCCCTTGGGCTTGTTTCTCTTGGGTTCTTGGAACCCTAGACGGTTGTGTGGTTGGATTGTTGACCTCTTGTGGTCTTGTAGACTTTTGTGGCCTTGTTTCCTTTTGTGGCTTTGTAGCCTTTGTGGCATTGTTGTTGGGAGCCTCCAATTGAGTTGTGGAGATTACCCCAACCTTGTACGGGTTCGGTGACCGCCCTCAAGTGTCCCATAGTGGAACGTGAGTAGGCTTTTGTGGCGAGCTCATGGGAGAATAGGGTGAGCCTGTTGTGGCGTCGGTAGGTTGCGTGCCTTCGCATCTTGGGGTGAGGCCTTGTGTGGCGTCGGGTGAGCATCGATCCACCACACCTCGAGGTGAGCCACTTGTGGCGTTCAAAGTACATTGCGCCCCCGCACCTCTCCAACAGAGACGTAGCTTCTTTGGAAGTGAACTTTGGGAAACAAATCATCGTCTCCGCGTCCATTGATTATCTCTGAACCGAGCCCTTTACTTATGCAATTTACATTGTGATAGCCATCATGCTTGAAGTATTATATCTTGTTATCACCTTGTTGCTTGTCTTGCTTAGCATAGGTTGTTGGTGCACTTAGTGAACCTAGTAGATATAGGTTTTGGCTTGATAAATTAAACGTTAAGTTTTATTCCGCATTTATTAGAGCCTAAACCGTAATAATTTTAAAACGCCTATTCACCCTCCTCTAGGCGACGTCCATTTCCCTTTCAGTGTGGAACCCTAGGGTGGGCATGATGGGAACAAGAGATCACCTAGGGGGATCATCCAGTGACGGCGAGGTGACAGGGAGAGACGATGCTCCGAGGCGAGTCCAACAATGGGTGGTCGCGCCTAATTTGGTGCCGAGAGGTGTCTATCAATGTTAACCTCAGCTTCTTCCTCACAATACCGGCAGTGAACTCGGTCTCGTACATGTTGTAAAGGGTGAGAGGAAGAGCCTCCACTATCGGGTGAGGGTGTGGTGATGTGAGCGTGGAATGGACATAGTAGGGAGGCGAGATGGGCCCTATGGCTATATATCCGAGGAAGTTCTAGCACATGGTGGACGGGGTGGACAGCGGGCATGAGCACAGGGGCGACTGATGACCCACAAGTATAGGGGGTGTATCGTAGTATTTTCGATAACTAAGAGTGTCGAACCCAACAAGGAGCAGAAGGTGATGGCTAGTGTTCTCTGCAAATACTTAGCAAACGGATTTTTAGGGTTTTTTGATAATGCAAGTAAATAAAGTACGAGTAAATAAAAGACAATAAGAATAGATGCAGCAAGTGGCCTGATGACCCACAAGTATAGGGGTGTATCGCAGTATTTTTGAGGGAAGTGAAACCCAATTTATTGATTCGACACAAGGGGAGCCAAAGAATATTTATAAGCCTTATCAACTGAGTTGTCAATTCAGCTGCACCTGGAAACAATCTTGCTCACAGCAGTTTATCAGTAGCAACAATTTTGTAATAGGAATAGTAAAGTAACAGCAGTAGTAAAGCAAAGACAGTTGTAACAAAAGCAGTAAACAGTGGGATTCGAGTGCGGTAGGCATAGGGATCGATGGACGGGCGTTGCATGGACAAGACAATTCACATAGCAATCAGAACATAGGGCAATTACAGATAAATGAGATAAAGCATCCAAGTACTAGACAATCCTAGGCATGTGTTCCATATATAGTCATATGTGCTCGCAATGAGAACTTGCATAACATCTTTTGTCCTGCCAGCCCGTTTGCAGTGGGGCCTCTAGGGAACTACTGGCAATTAAGGTGCTCCTTTTAATAGAGCACCGGAGCAAAGCATTAACACTCCGTGAACACATGTGATCCTCACATCAAAGCCATTCCCTTCCGGTTATCCCGATTTCTGTCACTTCGGGGCCATAGGTTCCGGACAACAACGTGTGTATACAACTTGCAGATAAGACCAAAAACAATACTATCATAATGAATCAATAACATGTTCAGATCTGAAATCATGGCACTCGGGCCCTAGTGACAAGCATTAAGCACAACAAGTCGCAACAAAGTCATAAAGCACTAATAAAAGATACTAGGCACCATGCCCTAACAATCTGATGCCATTACATGAACGATCTCATCCAATCCCTACCATCCCCATAGCCTACGGTGGGGGATTACTCACTCATAGATGGGGGAAACATGGATGGTCGATGGCGAAGCGATAGTGATGATGATGGCGATGATCTCCTCCAATTCCCGTCTGGCAGGTGCGAACGGAGTTTGGTGCTTTGTGGAATCTGGTGGTGGCGGCGGAGCGGAACTCCTTCTGGAAAAATGTCGAACCCCCCGAAGGTTTTAGGTCAGAAGGCTCCTTATAGGCGAAGAGAGTGGCCGAGGGTTCTGGGGGCCCACACCACCTTGGCGCTGGCTGGCCTGGTTCAGCGCCACCAGTGGTGTGGGCCACCCCCTGGCTCTTCTCTGTCTCGTATTCTGGCTCCTTGAGTCTTCGGGTGAAATAGGATTTTTGGCATATTTTCTGGGATTTTTCTTGATAGTTGATTTTCTGCATAAAAAGTAGACACCAAGGCAATTCTGCTGAAAACAGCGTCAGTCCGCATTAGTTGTATCCAAATCACACAAGTATAGAGGAGAAACAATAGCAAAAGTGTTCGTGAAAGTAGATACGTTTTGGACGTATCAACTCCCCCCAAGCTTAGCTTATTGCTTGTCCTCAAGCAATTCAGTTGAAAACTAAGTACGATAAAAGAACTTTCACGAACACATTTGCTTCATAAGATGTAAATATTCTCAGCAATGCGATCAACTACTTAAACAGTTCATAATAAAGAGTATGCAGCTGAGTCTACTTAATAGTCATTGCAAGCTGTGAAGAGATTCCAACTCAAGAATAATAAGTAGCATGAAGCACGAACATAAGCAACATTACAATGCTCATAAAAAGGTATGATAGAGTGGTATCTCGCTTGCCTTTGATTATGAATGCCAAGGCACCTCTGAAGTTCAAGTGGTGACTAGAAGTAAAGATATCAAGAATACAAGCATCAAAGTCATAACACAAATAATCAAGTAATGGAACAAACATAAAGAATGACAACTATGCTCTCAAGAAGGTGCTCAAAGAATATGTGGAGACTCAACAAGTAGAAGAAATGCTGAAAGTATGGTACTCGTTAGCTTTGAGCTCTTATTGCCCCTATCATAAGCATCTTTAATGTGGTTAAGGTGAAAGTGACACAACTAAGAGGATATGCTTGACAAGTTATAAATCGAAGTCTCATGCCCCTTACTTATGAAGACCGATCCTCATGCTACTCAACTTCAGTAACAAGTAAGCTCTTGTCATTGTAAGTATATACGTATCATAGAGAACCGCAGCGGGTACCCTTGCACATGACACGGGAGCTATCCCATAATCAAAATACAAGGCAAGCAGACAATGAGCATCTCGGCGATCTTTTTATTTACTATGTGCATAGATTTTTATTGAGGATGCTTCATAGAATGCTCATTATGGTTATGCTGCAAGTTTCCACCATGATTAGGCATGGCTTAGGCTAGCAGCCCAGGCGTTTCTCTAACATACATACAAACTCCATGATCTTACAAGTTCCACTTTTATTTCACACCGCCGGGATCCATAAGCAAAAGAACATGATATCAACTAGGTACAAAATACCTATGAAGCGTTGAAAGCGGTCCCCATGATACATGGTTCTGCTAACTTCAACTCTTAAAGCGCAAGCATATGCACAACAAAGAAGGACGCAATGGTTCAGGTTTAATAAGTGCAAGAAAATAAAGTGTGCCATCAAGTTCTTGAGAGCTTTACTAACTAACTTTCTCATAACAAGCAAACATTTTATTCGGAAGAAAACAAGGCATATTGAATATGCACGGAGGTAGCAAATGATGCTAATGGGTAGGTATAGTGGACACCTTGGAAATATTTGGTTTAGGGAGTTGGAAACTTGTGTAAAATATACTCAGAAAAAGTGAAGGCTAGCAATAGTAAGGGAGCGACAAACAAGAGAGCAATAGCTGTCATTATCATGCTTGCAACAAAGCAGGACTACTCATGGCATGAAAGTGATTCAAGATCCTCAAGGCAAAATAATTCATCAAGGCTTAACTGATTATCACAGTCATGTGCATGCGTGAGCATGTGCCGAGTCAATTCAAATGAAACATTCAGAGGAGGATACCATGGCGTCATACCAATTTATGAATAGAGCAATGCAAGCAAACATTCACAAGACATGCTACAAACTATTAGCGAGCTGGAGCTAGTCATAAGAAAACAAGAACTATTAAGCATCCAAAGAAAACATACACTCTACATGAACGGACTAAGCATGCCCACAATGATGAGTATATGTACAACAATGAAAACAAATAGAGTTCGTTACCAGCCTCTTACCACGCCTCAAGTTGTCATTGATCCTCATTATTGCTCTTCACTTGTGTGGCTTGAATAATAATATGAAACCAATATCCACCGAGGACTGCCGAACCATGTAGCAAACTCGCAAAAACCAAAGAAGAACGACAAATATTTTTGGTGTTTTCGATTTTTAAATAAGAACCAAAAGAGAGAAACAAGCAAAGTAAAATATTTTTGGGTTTTTTGAATAGTTCAAACAAAGAAAAAAGGGAAAAGCAAACCAAGGCAAAAAGAAGAAGCAAACCTAAGAGAAACAACAGAAATATTTTTGGTCTTTTTATGTTTTTAGAAAGCAAAAGCAAAGAAGAACGAAAACTAAAAAGAGAACGAAAACATGAATATATAAAGTACCGACACAACATGATATGGAGATGAGTGCGGTGTCAGCGTACCGCCCCCCAAGCTTAGGCTTTTGTCCTAAGTGGGTATCGATCCCAAGCTGGCCAGGATGAAGTGTCACCCTGGTACGATGAAGAGGTCCCGTCATCCTGGTGCGAGCTCGAGTACGTCCCTCTGTAATGCGTGGAGTAATCATAGGAGGGCACATCCTCCTAGTGCTACTCGTGGAAACCTAGCAAGCGAAGCGGCTCGCCACCTCCTCCTTGGAGAACGACCACGGTCTCCTGTGAACACTAAAAAAAGCAGGCTGTGGCAAAAGGATCTCTCTTTCATCCCCGTTAATGAAAAGCATCCTATATACTAGATTGTTCAAATCAGAGGTAGCAGTGACAAACTGATGAGTTTTCATGGCAACAAGGTCAAGCCTCTGTGGTGCCAGCATAGCATCATAGGGATCCACTGAAAGACCTAATGCAATGACTATGCGCGATGCAATGATGCCCCCATAGATAGGCCCCCTATGTAACACCCTCAGAATCGGCCCTATGCAAGTTTTAGCGAATCCCGCCAAACCCGCATAGAAACGATTCAAAGGTGCCCACCAGGCACTTGCGTGCGGGTGGAAAACGAAGTAATATCATTACACAATAGTCCACGATGGAGCCCACAGAACAGATATATACAACAACGACTCAAAGAGTCAAGAATACATATTTACAGTACAAAGATCCAAATCACCTTGAAAACAATACAGCGTCCGAGTACGGACAAGATGCGAATTGAGCTAAGAGCCCTGAAGAATAACCAATGGCGTCCATAACCCTGCCCAGGCCAAGCCGGAAGGGTATCCCTGCTAACGACGTCGATCTCAAACCTGCTTAAACAAAAGGGGTGCCGACAAAGGGCAAAGGAAAAAGAGAGCGGTCGATCGAGGCCAAGACACTGGCGAGACTAGAATTCGGCGGTCCTCGCCTACATAGGTATGGTGGACTGAAGCGGCAGTGCAGCATGCACTAAACAACCTATAGAGACTCGACATAACTGTCGGCTATCAGAGAGGGATAAGAAAGACCTATTCGGAACCACCCTGATGCTACCACCAAACATACCCATCCTGGTATTTCCCCCTCGAGACCAAACAAGGAAGTCAACCGAGGAACCCACACAGTTGGCAGTTTTATTCATTCCGTTATCGTCGCAGCAATTACTAGTCAGGTGTAGATAGTCATCCTGATATAATAAGTAGTGGGCAGTTTTAGTTAACCATTCCATTGTAGTTGCAACACTTACTAGTCAGATACAATTAGCATGAGATATCCCAAAACCCAGAAGTGGTTGGTACTTTTATTTAGCCATTCCGTTGTAGTGGAGCTGATTACTAGTCATAACGGATACAAGTCAATTGATAACAGTAAACTTTAGTTATAGTTGTCTGTGATCGAGAACTGTGCTCCAAGTCGTCCATAACCGCGGACACGGCTTTTCGAAAAGATTTAACCTGCGAGGTGCACCAAAAGTATCCACACGCTTCGACCCTTTTGCGGATCGGTTAACATACACCCATCGGTATGTCGGCGGGGCCTAAGTCATGGCGTTTCCCGGATCCAAAAGCAAGTACATGGGGCCACCCACTAAGCTACCATAGCGAAGTCGGCCGGTCTCGAGACGGACTCGGGGTTTTGCGTCGATGGTAAACGCAGGAACCCGAAAGTGTGACTGGGCTTGTCGATACCGCGAAAACACTCTGCAATCCTAAACAGTACAGGTGCATTCCTCGCACAATTTTAAATTAAGCAGTAAAGCATGGCATAAGTACATGATAGTAATAAAGCCCCAAACTACTTGTGGCCCCCGGTACAATACTTTGAAATCAGGTACTAATCGATGGGGGTGCCCACACACCCCACATGGTTAGCGGCGCTCGATCTCGGAACAGTGTCAAGAACTCGGGTCCCACGGGACACCGGTGGCTGATTAAAACCAAATATTGTCTATTACCCACCGGTGCCTCTGCATTTACCTACTTTCAATTTTAGTTATTAAACAGTAATTAAAGCCATGATCATCTCCAACAAATAAACATCTGCCAGCATACCAACAACTGTGGTACTTGACGACACGCAACAGCACTTGAGCAAGCGACTACGACGCGCAAGTCCAACTATCTACCAAACAATAGGTAATAGGATGTGTCCAAGGCAATATAAGGCTGCAAGGGTTATCACGGGCACGAAAACTAGAGCATCGCAACACAGATAGCAATAGATCAACAGGAGGGAATAAATACTATAAAAGTAAGATAGGTAGAAAGGGGAAGATGCTCGCCTGAAAACATTGCCGAAGGTTCATCCGAAGATCGGGTCGACACTCGCATCAACTCAACGGCCTTATCCGCGAAGAAGCAAAACACTAGAAGCAACACCGGATGCAATATTTAATACTACGACAAAAGATCGGGCATGATGCAGGTATGATGTATGACATGGCAAGGGTGCGATGCATTTAGGCAATATTAAGCGAAACCGGGGTCCCGACATTTAATTAGACGGTTCAAGTTATTTATCTACCCCGCAAATTAAATGTTGGATTAGCAAGACAAAACATGGCTTCGGTTCGCTATGCCAATTTAAATGGAGTCCGGAATAAGACAAAGATATCCCGCATATCGACTCCATATTTAATTATGAGATGAATTGGCATAATGCCCCCAAACCACAGACAAGTATGCATGCATGAACAATTTAATATGCATCAGTTGATAATGTCATATTATAAAAATAATGGGGTCTCGGATAGAGAATCACATTAGGGTTCGGCGAACTTGGGCTCCGAGGGGTTCGGGGTCGGTCTCAGGGTTCGACGGGAGAACGGCTCGACGAGATCGGTCTCAGACAACGGAATTCGATCTTGTCGCATCCGAGAGGAAGAACTTGGTTGGCATCGGGGGCACATCGGATCCGCCCTGGTCGGTGCCGATCTTATCGTCACGAAGATCTTGTCGGGTCCTCGTATCGGGTCGGTCTTGGCGTTCGGGAAGAAGAACTTGACGTGCGACGTCGTCGGCATCGGTGCGGGAAGGAGGTCTTGTCGTTCCGTGTCGGCGACCTTGGCATCCGGGTTCTCGGCGAACTTGGCGCCCGGGAAGGAGTACTTGTCGCACCGGGGTCTCGGGTCGAAGAACTTGGCGCGCCAGGGTTCGGTCTTCGGCGGGATTGGTCTTCGGATCTGGAAAGAAGAACTTGGTGTCCATGAAGAAGATCATGTCGTCCTCGGATTCCATCCCGCTTGTCGTTGTCGGACTTGAACCTCAGTGCCACCAGTTTATCGCTGTTGTTCGGGTCGGCGTTTGATCTCACCCTTACAGTAACAACTCCAGATCAACCATGCCACTACACCCACATAACTAATATGGTCCACCAATGTCCACATCAACTGAAACCACACACAGCCCGCGTACAGAGGAGGTCGCGAGATGGCGGCGGCAAGAATCATTGGGGCCCGCGCGGTTGCAGGCGGATGGCACGGAGGCACGGCTCGCGGGCAGGGGCTCTTGGAGGCGAAGGAGGGTGCAGAGGGGGTCGCGCGGCGGCCAGCGACAGAGAGGGGAGGCGACGGCTCCGTCGGGAAGGGGACGGGGATCCAAGGCGGCCGGCTCGGGAGGAGGTCGGCGACGAGGAGACGGTGGCGGACGGCGGGGCGAGCCCGAGCGGCGGGAGGAGAAGGAGGCCGGCGGCCGAGAGGAAGCAGAGGCGCATCCGCGGGGCTCGCCATGAGCGGACGCAGCGACGCAGCGGCGCTCCAGCATGGCGGAGGTGGTGGCGAACAGGGGCGGGCTCGGCCGGGAACGCGGAGCAGGCGGCTCGCGAGCCGGAGGAGAAGGTGGAGGAGGACGGTCGGTCGAGGCAAGGAGAGGGAGGCAGCGGCGCTGCATCTGAGGGAGGCCAGGGTCGCGAGGGCGGGGCGGTCAGAGGGCGAGGATGGCGACCGGCGGCGGTGGCGCGGGCAGAGGCATGGCGCTGGCGAGGCGGCGACGACCTGGGAGGGAGGCCGGCCGAGGCGAGGCACATGTGTGGACGCCCTGAGGAGGACGGAGAGGCGCAGGAGGGATGGTGGCGAGAGCTCGGGGAGGCTCGGCGGATCGAGGGAGTCGGTGTAGGTGGCGCAGGGGCAGGTCATGGTGGGACCATGGGACCAGCGGGGCAGGGCGGGCAGTGTGGGGAAACCGTGGTGGAGGTGGGGGGGTTTTGGTGGGCGGCAGGTGGGGCATCGGGCCAGGCTGGCCAGGGGGAGGGCGGTCGGCTGTGTGGTGTGAGTGGTGTGTGTGTGGTGAGGTGGAGAGAAAAAGGGTGGGGTGGTGAGGTGGCGGCATGGGATTGGAGGGAGTGAGGTGGCTGAAGGGTGGGTAGACTAGGTTTAGGTATAAAAGGGTTTGGAGTAGCTCTGGTTTAGACTAGGGTTTCTTTTGGGCCGGGTAGTAGGCGGTCTGACCGGTTGGGCTTTTGGGTCGGCCGGCTGGACTGCCTCCCCAAAATAATAGTTTTTGTTATTTCTTTTATTTTAAAATAAATTTTGTAAATAGTTTTAGATAAATAAAAGATCTGGCTGGACCGACGGTTTTGGTTTGAACAAAGAGAGGAGGATATTAATATAGAAAACAAAGTAGGTCTTTTAGCAAAATAGTTTTAATCAATTAGAAGCATGCTGATGTCATGATGATGCACAAGTATTTTTAACACGCGATTTTCTAGTACTGGATTTACCCGGGGTGCTACACCCTAGCAGCTAAGCGGCGAGCAATAAGCGAGCCAAGGTTGTACCAAGTGTCATTGTTGAGCGCAGCAGCAAGGAAAGCTAAATGATAGTTGGAGATATTACTTGTGTTCTCCCTACCCAGTACACTAGTAGCGAGATAATATGCAAAGTATCTAAGAGCAGGGAGTTGGATATTTCTTATATTTCCTGGCATAGCCTTGATCATCATCATTGGTCACCCCTCGGTAAAGCTCCAACAAATCAGCGGGTCGCCCTTGAATTTTCTTCACGGTCCCTGTCATACGCACACCTACAATACTGCAAAATCTCTCCAAAGGCATGGTGAAGGGCAGATCATAGATTTTAAAAGAGACAGTAGACTGATAGGGTGTGTTAGTAAACGTGAAGCTCTCAACAAAAGTTTTGGTGAGCATAGCGTATTGTGCACTCTCATCTTGCATATATGAGGTCAAACCAACCCTCTCAATCAGTAGCAAGAAATCATCAAGAATACCTGCAGCTTGTAAGAAAGTAAAACAAGGAAAAGAAGATGGGTGAGCATGTCCATCATCCCTTTCACTGCCAATACGAGTTGCAATGAGATCTTCATTGTATGATGGCCTAGCTTGAGAGGTTGTTCTTGAGGGCCTCGACCTCCTAGGTGCATCACTCTCAAATATCTCTTCAAAAGTATGGTTGTTCATGCTTGGTATTCTGAAATTTAAACACCTATTAAACAAGTGATTGCAAAGTAAATATAATGAAGGATTCTACTCATAGGGACTTGCAAGAGGCCTAAACATGCATCAAAACTATATCTCTAAGCATCAAACAAGCTTACAAGCCCTCATAACCAGTCACCTATAGCAGCAAAATACTCAACATATAATCCACTAAACACAAATCTACTTGGACAAGGGGAGGAGTCACATACCTGGGAACAAATGCTCCAAATTTCAGCAAGAAAGATGGGCTGAGCAAGGAGATCGAAAAAATCGAGAGCAAGCACAGCAAGAACGCGATTTTGAGCTATGCACTGGAGCTTACTCGGGAGAGAGAAAAAAGTGGCAGGTGAGAGAGGTAGTGGGGGGCCAGGGGTGGCCCACACCAGGGCATGGCGCCACCCAAGGCTGGCCGCGCCACCATGTGGTGTGCCTGCCTGGTGGGCCCCCTGGTACCTCCCAGGTACTCCTCTGCCCCTTTTTTCACGTAAAAATTTAATATGAATTTTCTGGAATTTTTCGAGACACTTTATTTTTGGGCATTTTTCAGAAATAGAAGAATGGTTTTTCTAACAGACAGATTTTTTTTCTTTTTTTCTTTTTGGAAACATGATGCAAGGACAAAACAAGGCTAGAACTACAGAAGTTCTAACATGCAAGCAACTAACAACAAAAAGAAAACTAAACGAAAGCAAAAACTAAAATGCAAAGGATAGAAATAAACAGAGATAATCATAATGAAAACATTGTTTTGTTCAATGGAATCCTTTTGTTAACAAGGTTGATCAAGTCTTGCTACCAAAACAATTGCATATGAGACAAAACTTTGTACTCCGCTAATGATTATGTTACCTCAACCTTGATAGCAATGGTCCTAATCATAATAGTTTCAAATTTTTCTCTTGGTATGGGACAATATATTTCTCCAACTTGAATGCCTTCAACATGTTCAATTGAATTCAAACCATAAGTCCTTTCAATCTTCTTGGGGAAATAGACAGTATGTTCCTTGTCATTAACATTGAAGGTCACCTTTCCTTGATTACAATTAATAACAGCTCCTGCAGTATTAAGAAAAGGTCTCCCAAGAATAATAGACATATTATCATCTTCGGGCATTTCAAGCACAACAAAATCAGTTAATATCAAGCAATTGTGAGCCACCTGAACAGGTACATCCTCATATATACCCACAGGAATAGTGGTAGATTTATCAGCCATTTGCAAAGATATATCAGTTGGTATTAATTTTTCAAGTTGAAGCCTCTTATAGAGAGAGAAAGGCATAACGCTAACTCCATCTCCCAAATCACACAAAGCAGTTCTAACATAACTGTTCTTAATAGAGCAAGAGATAGTTGGAATCCCTAGGTCTCCAAGTTTCTTAGGAACCTTACCATTGAAGGAATAATTAGCAAGCAAAGTAGAAATTTCTTCATTAGGGATCTTCCTTTTATTCGAGACAATATCCTTCATATACTTTGAGTAAGGAGGCAATTTAATAGCATCGGTCAAAGGAATTTGCAAGAATAAAGGCTTCATCCACTCACAAAACTTATTATAGTGTTCATCTTCCTTTGACTTGTGTTTCTTATCAGGGAAAGGTATAGGTTTTTGGACCCAAGGTTCTCTTTCACTACCATGTTTCTTAGCAATAAAATCTTCTTTGGTGTATTTAGTGTTCTTAGTGTGGTTTTCAGGTTCTTCTTCAACTTTTTCTTCATTAGGAACAACATTTTCTTCATTACCACTTTCAGTTTTAGCATCCGAGATAGATTTACTATTAGGATCTATAGCAGGTTCAGAGGGTTCTACAACAGTTTTATGTTTCTTTTTCCTTTTCTTACGAGTAGAACCACTATTTTCAGCTTGTTGAGAATCCTGCTCGATTCTTTTGGGATGCCTCTCAGGATATAGAGGATCCTGGGTAGCAGCTCCACTTCTAGTTCTAATTTCATAAGCATGTTTTTCTTTAGCAGCATTAACTAGCAAGTCGTTTTTCACTTTAACGAGTTGATCTATTTGAGTTTGAACCATTTGAAAGTGTTTAACAATCATTTTAACATCATTAGAGGTTCTTTCCACAATATATTTCAACTCAACAATAGCTCTAGTGTTTTCTATTAGATGATTTTGCACCCTTTTATTAAAGTTATCTTGCTTAACAATAAAGATATCGAATTCTTCTAAGCATTGATCAGGAGGTTTAGAGTAAGGGATATCACCTTCATCAAAGTGTTGGAGAGAGTGTACCTCAATAGTGGATGAGTAGGGAATAGGCTTACATAATTCTTCTATAGGAGGTAAATTCTTGACATCTGCAGCTTTAATTTCCTTCTCCTTAAGACATTTCTTAGCTTCCTTCATCACTTCATCATTTAATTCAATAACTCCCCTCTTCTTTGATGTTGGAATAGGCACAGGAATAGATGGTTCAGGTATAATTACTTCAGGTATAGCTTGTTTAGGAGGAGTCCAATCTTCATAATTCTTGCTTATTTTAGCCATTAATTCCTCAGCTTCCTTAGGAGTCCTATTCCTGAAAACACAATCAGCACAACTATCTAGGTATGTCCTAGATTCTTTGGTTAGTCCATTATAAAATATATCAAGACGCTCATTCTTAGGTAATGGACTTCCAGCCTGTGCATGAATCAAACCACAAAACCTTGCCCAAGATTCGGGCAATACCTCTTTTTCTCCATGTTTAAAATCAAAAAGTTCCTGCAAAATAGCATGTCTAGCACTGGGAGGAAAATATTTCTGTAGGAAAGTACTAATCAAGCACTTAGGGCTATCAATAGATCCAGGAGGTAAATTACTAAACTAAGTTTTAGCTTCTCCTTTCAGTGAAAAGGGGAAAATCTTAGCAACAAAGTAAGTACGCATCTTAATATCATCAGAAAACAAGCCACTCATGGTAGAAAGTTCATTCATATGTGCTACCGCACTTTCATTCTTAGTCCCACAAAAAGGTTCTTTCTCAACAATAGCTATGTAAGATAGATCGAGAGAGAAATCATAATCTTTATCTGTAATGTTGATGGGAGAAGCAGCAAACTTAGCAATAGGAGACAATTTGGGTCTAATAGTACGCCTCTCAAGGAGACTCTTAGCAGCACTCCTATCATGGGTGTTTTTACATTCTTTAATAAATTCATCGGTCATCTCAACATAACCATCTTCAATATCACAACTTTCACTAGACTCACGTGAACTAACAGGTGTGGTAGTGTCTTCATTAGGAGTTTTGGTATTTCCAGCTATAGTTCTAGCAATCATAGCATCTAGGAAAGGACCTAATGAACCACTTTTATCAAGCACAGTAGAAGCAGCATCATAAGCATCAGAAGTTTCAGATTCAGCAGTAGTAGCAGTGTGTGTAGCATGTGTATGTGGCGGTGTAAGGAACTTACTTAGAACAGACGGTGAATCAAGAGCAACAGAGGTGATCATAACCGTACCTCTTCTTGTAGTGGATGGTAAAATAGGAACCTTGCCATCACGAGACTTACCCATGATGGATGGATAGCAGCGAACAATAGAGAATCCAAGTGGACTTGATAAATAAAGCTATGCTCCCCAGCAACGGCGCCAGAAAATATTCTTGATGACCCACAAGTATAGGGGGTGTATCGCAGTATTTTCGAGGGAAGTGAACCCCAATTAATTGATTCGACACAAGGGGAGCCAAAGAATATTTATAATCCTTAACAACCGAGTTGTCAATTCAGCTGCACCTGGAAATAATCTTGCTCACAGCAGTTTATCAGTAGCAACAGTTTTGTAGTAGGAATAGTAAAGTAACAGCAGTAGTAAAGAAAGACCGTAGTAACAAAAGCAGTAAACAGTGGGCTTCGAGTACGGTAGGCATAGGGCTAGATGGACGGGCGTTGCATGGACAAGACAATTCACATAGCAATTAGAACATAGGGCAATTGCAGATAAATAAGATAAAGCATCCAATAAATAGACAATCCTAGGCATGTGTTCCATATATAGTCATACGTGCTCGCAATGAGAACTTGCACAACATCTTTTGTCCTGCCAGCCCGTTTGCAGCGGGGCCTCTAGGGAACTACTGGCAATTAAGGTGCTTCTTTTAATAGAGCACCGGAGCAAAGCATTAACACTCCGTGAACACATGTGATCCTCACATCAAAGCCATTCCCTTCCGGATATCCCGATTTCTGTCACTTCGGGGCCATAGGTTCTAGACAACAACGTGTCTATACAACTTGCAGATAAGACCAAAAACAATACTATCATAATGAATCAATAAAATGTTCAGATCTGAAATCATGGCACTTGGGCCCTAGTGACAAGCATTAAGCACAACAAGTCGCAACAAAGTCATAAAGCACTAATAAAAGATACTAGGCACCATGCCCTAACAATCTGATGCCATTACATGAACGATCTCATCCAATCCCTACCATCCCCATAGCCTACAGCGGAGGATTACTCACTCATAGATGGGGGAAACATGGATGGTCGATGGAGAAGCGATGGTGATGATGATGGCGATGATCTCCTCCAATTCCCTGCCCCGTTAGGGTGCCAGAACGGAGTTTCTGGTGCTGTTTCGTGGAATCTGGTGGTGGCGGCGGAGCGGAACTCCTTCTAGAAAAACGTCGAACCCCCCGATGTTTTTAGGTCAGAAGGCTCCTTATAGGCGAAGAGAGAGGCCGAGGGGGTGCCTGGGGGGCCCACATGTAACACCCTCGAATCGGCCCTATGCAAGTTTTAGCGCTTCCCGCCAAACCCGCATAGAAACGATTCAAGGACGCCCACCAGGCACTTGCGTGCGGGTGGAGAACGAAGTAATACCATTACACATTAGTCCATGATGGAACCCACAGAACATATATATATATATACAACAACGACTCCATTAGTCAAGAATACAGATATACTATACAAAGATCCAAATCAGCTTGAAAACGATAGAGCCTCCGACTACGGACAAGATGCAAATGGGGCTAAGAGCCCTGAAGAATAACCAATGGCGTCCATAACCCTGTCCAGGCCAAGCCGAAAGGGTAACCCTGCTAACGACGTCGATCTCAAACCTGCTAAAACAAAAGGGGTGCCGACAAAGGGAAAAGGAAAAAGAGGCGTCGATCGAGGCCAAGACAGCGAGGCTAGAATTGTGACTCTCGCCTACATAGGTATGGTGGACCTGCGGCTAAGCATGCACTAAACAACCTATAGAGACTCGATACAATTGTCAGCTATTAGAGAGGGGTAAGAAATACCTATTCGGATCCAACCTGATACTAACACCAAACATACCCTTCCCCCTCGAGACCAATCGAGGAAGTCAAACCAAGGAACTCACACAGTTGGCAGTTTTATTCATTCCATTATAGTTGAAGCACTTACTAGTCAGATATAGACATCATGAGTCATCCTGATAACATAAGTAGTGGGCAGTTTTAGTTAACCATTCAGTTGTAGTTGCAGTAGTTACTAGTCATATACAATTAGCATGTGACATTCCAAACCCAGCAGTTGTTGGCACTTCTATTTCATTCCATTGGAGTTGCGATACTTACTAGGCAGGTATAACATGACACGATGCACCCCAGTTCCACCAGTTGTTGGCACTTTTATTATCCATTCCATTGCAGTGAAGCTGATTACTAGTCACATATTAAGTCAAATTTATAGCACCACTTTAGTTATGCTTGTCTATGATCGAGATACTGTGCTCCAAGTCGTCCATAACCGCGGACACGACTTTCAGAAAGATTTACCCTGCAGGGGCGCACAAATAGCAACACACACACGATCAACCTCGAAAAAACCAAATCAAAACCCAACGAGGCTTTCACGACAAAGCAATCACAGGATTCATAAAATATTTCAGGGGGCCACCCCACTAAGCTACCCACAACAAAGTTGGCCGGCTCCGAGACGGACCCAGGGTTTGTGACAATGGCTGTAAATGACTGGGAACCCGAAAGTGTGACTGGGCTTGTCGATACCGCGAAAACATTCCACGTTCCAAAATAGTACAGGTGCTCCACACACAATCGTATATAAAGAAGTAAAGCATGGCATAAGTACAGGATAGTAATAAAGCCCCAAACTAGTTTGTGGCCCCAAGAAATAAGAAATGAATCAAGCTCTGGATAAGGGGATTCATGGTCCCATATGCGGATAGTGCGATAGTCAAGGAACATGTATCAAGTACTCGGGGTCCTACGTGACACAAGTGAGCGTGGAAAAACCAAATAACATCTATTGCCCACCGATGCCTCTGCATTAGTTATATCTATTTCCAGCAATTAATCAAGTTGTATTTAAAGTCATGATCATCTCCACCATTAAGCATATGCCAACCTTCCAACAATGGTGGAACAACATCAACACGAAGCAGCACCTGAGCAAGCAACTACGACTCGCAAGGCCGACTATCTATCAGACAACAGGCAATAGGATGTGTCCAAGGCAATATAGAGGCTGCAAGGTATATAATTGGTGCACGGAAACTAAAGCATCGCAATACGGATAGCAATAGATCAACAGGAGGAAGTAAAGACTATAAATGCAAGATAGGTAGAAAGAGGGAGAATGCTCGCCTGGAAAACATAGCCAAAGAAACATTATCCAAAGGACTTGTCGATACTCGCATCAACTCAACGGCCTAATCCGCGAAGAAGCAAAGAACTAAAAGAAACACCGGATGCACTATTTAATACTACGGCAGAAGACCCGGCATGATGTATGTATGATGCATGGCATGGCAAAGATGCGGTGCAACTAGACAATATTAAGCGGAATCGGGGTCCCGACAATTAATTAAGATGTTCATATTGTTTAGATACCCCGCAATTTAAATGTTGATTAACAAGGCAAAACATGGCATCAGTTCACTACGCAAATTTAAATGAAGGCAATATAAGACTAGAATATCCCGCATATAGCCTTCATATTTAATTATTAGGTGAATCGGCATAATACCCCCAATCCACCCAAAGATGTATGCAATCATGAACAATTTAATATGCAACAATTTTTATATATGGCAATTTATAAAATAGGGCTAGGAAAGGGTCACACATTTAGGGTCGAAGATCTTGGTTCGAAGGGGTTCGGGTTCGGCGGGATCGGTCTTCGGGGTTTGGATCTGGGAACAGGGTATTCAGGGTCTTGGCCATCGGATTCATGAAGGAGGTCATGGCGTTCTGGGCTGAAGAACTTGTCATTCCGAGGGTTCGGTCTTCGACATCAAACACTCTTGCATTGGTTGTCTCTGCTTTGTGGCAACAATACCAACGCAGACACGGTATAAGCGTTGCGTCAACCCTCACAAAAATCGATACTACGGCTGCATCAGAAAATCACCACCATCGCCGATTGTCGTTCTTGTCGTTGCATACACACAGTAACTTCACACGCACAATGCCGTCCAATCTTCACCAACAATACACACCACATCCTCGCAGCAACATCACTAGCAGACCAAGCAAAAGGCACCAGGGGCACTTGCACGACCAGGAGGATGACGGACTCGGTGCGAGGGGAGGGCGAGGCAGCGACTGCAGTCGGCGTGCAGCAGATAAAGGGTGACAGGGAGGCGGCTCGCGTGCTAGGGCGCTTGCAGGGTCGAGGCAGAGGAAAAAAAAGGTGGCGGCTAGATGGAGGTGCTCCCTGTGACAGAAGGAGTGACCGGTGGCGCGGTGATGGGTGCCCTCCTTCGCTGTAGAGAGGAGGCCGGCACGGGACAACGCCACGCCAATGTTGGTGGAGGAGTCGTTTGGTGCGGGGCCACGGGCGATGGCACCTGCGGGTGGAAGGCGACGCCAGGCAGAAGGGGGAGGCTGACGCGGAGCTTGCAGGGACGCCACGTGGTGGCTAGGCAAGCTCGAGGCCGAGGCAGTGGCGGCTCCTGTCTGCGGAAAGGACCGGGAAGGCGGCGATGCTTGGATCGAGGAGGCCGGTGCGGAGGGACGGAGGACGACGGCGCTGGAGACAAGGGTGTCCCGGGCGGCGAGGCTGGCGAGCTCAGGACGCGGTGGAGGGAACCCAGGTCGTGGCGACGGTGGGGAGGGTGCGCTCGCGAGCAGGGGCGGTTTTTCTCGGTCTGGGGAAGGAAAGCACGAGGGAGGTAAGGTGGGGCAATGCGGTAGGTGGGTGGGGATCCCGACGCAAGAGAGGAGGGGTGAGGAGATGAGCTCAGGGTGGGCCTTGGCTCGCGGGGATCGGGGTGATTGTGTGGGCAAGGGAGTGCGCGTCGTGGGTCGCGCACTACGCTGTTGCGTGCGTTCCCGTGTACCGCGGCGTGATGGTGCGACTTTGTGAGGTGCGCACGCGGGGTGTGGTCTGTGTGGTGGGCGAGGGGTGATTGAGGTGTGGCGCTGGTGGCGGCTGGGGGTTTGCGGGGTGGGGATTGGTTAGGGTTTGGTCTAGGCCGGGTAGTAGGTGATCTGGCCGGTTGGGCTTCTGGTCTGACCGGCCGGACTGCCTCCCCGGGATTTTATAAAATATGATCTTGCTTATTTATTTTGTTTTAAATATTGTTTTAATAAATAGTTTTAGACAAATAAAAGATCCGGAAGAGACCGGGGTTTTATTTAAAGTAGAGAAGGGGGATGTTTAGAAAACAAAACTAGGCTTTTAGAAAATAGTTTTAGATAAACAAATGCATGATAATGACGATGCTCAAATGCAATGTGGCATGATGACATGAGCATGCGGTCATGATGATGCACAAAATAAAAACAACACGCAATTTTCTAGTAGTGGTTTTAGCGGGGTGCTACAATTCGACACCACTAACAATGGATCTCGCCCTCGAGATCCGCCTCATGGTAAAGGGAAGAAGGATGATGATCTAAATCTTCTCGCTTCATGTAGATCCCTACGACACCACTAACAAGGATTCTTGTTCCATCCTGAAATCGATACCACCAACAAGAGATCGTTGCTCGCGTTCCTCGAGAGAACACTCCGAAGAAAACAAAAGGCGAGGGTAGAGGTCTCGACAGATAAGGCCACCTCTAGCTTCCAGGGATAGAGTAAAATTGCTTAATCCACCGATTCGATGTACAAGAGCGAATGGTAAGAGTAGTCGGATGGTGATTAGTCCATCGCGCACCCAAAGCATTACTCTGCACATGAATAAGAGAACTACACAACCAACTCTCTGAATCAGACTGAAGATCTCGACAAACGAGGTTCGGAAACAAGAGAGTGATGCAAACTCTGCATCGGATCTGATGTAGAAGACGTTGTCGTGTTGGAAAACACCGGAATGCACAAGAAGTAACAAAGAGAAGTCCAACAGATGAAGGATTCCTCAGATAGCATGAAGACCGGATGTAGAAGCACCGTTAACCAAAGAGGAAGTGAAACCCTGAAGGTACGACGGAAACCCAACCACGAGAAATCCTGGACTTGAAGAAAGGTAAGAGAGCAGATTTAAAACACGCAGAGGTAAGAGGAGAATAACAGAGGGATAAGGAGTAAAAGCAGACCTAATCAGATCTATCCAACCGATTTTCCAAAATAGATTTGACACTCTACTTGGCCGTTAGCTAGGTTATCCTACAGGCTGGACCAGTGGGGTATCGTAACTGTTGCGCTCTGATACCACTCTGTAACACCCTCGAATTGGCCCTATGTAAGTTTTAGCGCTTCCCGCCAAACCCACATAGAAACGATTCAAGGACGCCCACCAGGCACTTGTGTGCGGGTGGAGAACAAAGTAATACCATTACACATTAGTCCACGATGGAACCCACATAACATGTATATATACAACAACGACTCCATTAGTCAAGAATACAGATATACTATACAAAGATCTAAATCACCTTGAAAACGATAGAGCCTCCGACTATGGACAAGATGCAAATGGGGCTAAGAGCCCTGAAGAATAACCAATGGCGTCCATAACCCTGCCTAGGCCAGGTAACCCTGCTAATGACGTCGATCTCAAACCTGCTAAAACAAAAGGGGTGCCGACAAAGGGCAAAGGAAAAAGAGGAGCGTCAGTACTGAGGCCAGTACACGGCGAGGCTAGAATTCGGCGGCTCTCGCCTACATAGGTATGGTGGACTGGAGCGGCAGCGAAGCATGCACTAAACAACCTATAGAGACTCGATACAATTGTCGGCTATTAGAGAGGGGTAAGAAATACCTATTCGGATCCAACCTGATACTAACACCAAACATACCCTTCCCCCTCGAGACCAATCGAGGAAGTCAAACCGAGGAACTCACATAGTTGGCAGTTTTATTCATTCCGTTATAGTTGAAGCACTTACTAGTGAGATATAGACAGCATGAGTCATCCTGATAGCATAAGTAGTGGGCAGTTTTAGTTAACCATTCAGTTGTAGTTGCAGTACTTACTAGTCATATACAATTAGCATGTGACATTCCAAACCCAGCAGTTGTTGGCACTTTTATTTCATTCCATTGGAGTTGTGATACTTACTAGGCAGGTATAACATGACACGATACACCCCAGTTCCACCAGTTGTTGGCACTTTTATTATCCATTCCATTGTAGTGAAGCTGATTACTAGTCACATATTAAGTCAAATTTATACTACTTTAGTTATGCTTGTCTATGATCGAGATACTGTGCTCCAAGTCGTCCATAACCGCGGACACGGCTTTCAGAAAGATTTACCCTGCAGGGGTGCACAAATAGCAACACACACACGATCAACCTCGGAAAAACCAAATCAAAACCCAACGAGGCTTTCACGACAAAGCAATCACAAGATTCATAAAATATTTCAGGGGGCCACCCTACTAAGCTACCCGCAACAAAGTTGGCCGGCTCCGAGACGGACCCAGGGTTTGTGACAATGGTTGTAAATGACTGGGAACCCGAAAGTGTGACTGGGCTTGTCGATACCGTGAAAACATTCCATGTTCCAAAACAGTACAGGTGCTCCACGCACAATCGTAAATAAAGAAGTAAAGCATGGCATAAGTACAGGATAGTAATAAAGCCCCAAACTAGTTTGTGGCCCCAAGAAATAAGAAATGAATCAAGCTCTGGATAAGGGGATTCATGGTCCCATATGCGGATAGTGCGACAGTCAAGGAACATGTATCAAGTACTCGGGGTCCTACGGGACACAAGTGAGCGTGGAAAAACCAAATAACATCTATTGCCCACCGATGCCTCTGCATTAGTTATTGAAGGGTTTCGCAGCATAGTAAATCAAAATTTTCTACCGAAGCGAACAGAGGGAAAGCCAAGATCTAATCTAGGAGATGCAAACAACGAGAGAGATTGGATTAGATCTTCATACCCTTAAAGATTCGCGACAGCGTTAAATCGGAACGTGGGTGATGTAGTCGTACTCGCTTCTCCTCCTCGCGATCCGATCCGATCTAGCACCACAAGTGGCGGTGCCTCCGTGAGATGCACACGTGCAGCACCTCGACGTCTCCTACTTCCTCGGACCAGCAAGTATGGTGGAGAGATGGATTGGATCTACAACACGACGGCGTGGTGTATATGGTGGAGAATTTCTGCCGCAGGGCTTCGCCTACAAACAGTCGGGAGGGAGAGGAGGCGGCAGGCAACTAGGGTTTGGAGGAAGGTGTGTGTCGGGGGGAGGCGCACCAGCCCTCTATATATAGAGGGGTGCGGCCAGCCTGCCCATCCTCCAAGCCTATCTCCGTTTAAACGATTTAAACTCTCCTTATCTAGAAACCCTATCTTATCTCTAGTTTAAACGATTTTAAACTTATCTAGGATCGGCTGGGCCCTATGGGGCCTTGTGCCCTGGCCCAATGCGCCAGGACACTCCCTCATAGGCCCATGCCCCTCCCGGAAGGTGGGGCCACGTTGGTCCCCTTCCGGAAGGTTCTAGAAGCTTAGGCACAATACCGATTAATCCGGAACAATTCTGAACTCCAAAACTGCACTGCCTTATATGAATCTTATTCTCCGGACCACTCCGGAACCTCTCGTGATGTCCCGGATCCCATCTGAGACTCCGAACAAAAATTCATAAACCAAGTATCCAATCTATCCTAGCGTCGAGACACGTTAAGTGTGTGACCTGAGTTCGAGAATATGCAGACATGATCTTCTATCAATAATCAACGGCGAGTGCAGGCACCCATATTGACTCCACACATTCATCGATGATCATATCGGATGAACCACGATGCCAGGATTCAACCAATCCCATATACATATTCCCTTCGTCTCGCGATATTTTACTTTCCAGAGATTCGATCGTCGGTACCGTCATACCTAGATCAATCTTGTTCAGCAAGTACTTTACTCGTTCTGTAATCCGATATCACTTTGTGATTAACTCCTTAACCACATGCTTGCAAGCGGTGTCGATATCGATTACCGAGTGGGCCCGAAGTATATCTCTCCGACTTGGGAGGGACAAATCCCATCTCGATACATACAACCCAACAGATACTTTCCGATCACCTGAGAGACACCTTTATGATCACCCTCTCATAGGATGACGTTTGATGACCTCAAAGCTTTCTTCCGATACCAGGGAGTTGTATTATCTCATGGTCTAAGGAATACAATATTTGACATAGGAAAAGCTTCAAAGATGAACACAATGACACGATCTAATTGCTTCGCTTAGTTTTGGTCTGTCCACCATATCATTCTCCCAATGATATGATCTCATTATCAATTGACAACTCATGTCTATGGTCAGGAAACCTTAACCATCATTGATCAATGAGCTAGTCCATAGAGGCGTACTAGGGACACGGTGTTGTTCACAAACCACACAAGTATTAATGTTTCCGTTTAATACAATTCTAGCATGGAATATAAACTTTATCATGAACAAGAATTATAATAATAACATCTTTATTATTGCCTCTAGGGCATAATTCCAACAGTCTCCCACTTGCACTAGAGTCAATAATCTAGTTTACATTTGGCAACAATCTCACACCCATGGCGAGGTCTGATCATGTTTTACATGTGGAAGAGGTTTAGTCAATGGATCTGCGACATTCAGATCTGTATGTACTTTGCTGATCTTGAGATCTCCATCGCTATATAATCTCGGATTATATGAAACTTAGTTGATATGCTTGGTCTTTGGATGATATCTTGGTTCCTTAGCGAGTGCTATGGCGCCGGTGTTGTCACACAATATCTCCAGTGGGTCCAATGCACTTGGAACCACGCCAAGCTCGATGATGAAGTTTCGATCCAAACTCCTTCACTTGACGCTCGCAGCAACATGTATTCCGCTTCTCATGTAGATCCCGCGATCACGCTTTGCTTGCAGCTTCTCCAGCTCACTCCTCCATTCAAAATATACACGTATCACGTCGAGATTTAGAATCATCCTTGTCGGTGTCGAAACTAGCATCGACGTAACCTTTACGACACTGTTCATCACCCCCATAGACTAAGAACATTTCTTTAGTCCTATTTAGGTACCTTAGGATGTTCTTCACGGCTGTCCAGTGTTCCACTCCTGGATCACTTTGATATCTGCTCGTCAAACTAAGAGCATTGGACACATTCGGTCTAGTACACATGGCATACATGATGGAACCTATGGCGAGGCATAAGGCACTTTGCTCATAGCTTCCTATCATTTACCGTAGCTGGACATCGAGCCTTGCTCAATATCTTACACGACAACATAGGCCTGAACCTTTCAATGCCTTATCCATTCTGAACCTTTTCAGAACTTTGTCTAGGTATGTACCGCTTAAAGCTATCAGGCGTCTTTGTCTATCTCTATAGATTTTGATGCCCAATATATAAGCAGCTTCACCTAGGTCTTTCATTGAAAAACACTTGTTCAAATAACTCTTTACATCGTTAAGCATGTTGATGTCATTTCCAATAATCAATATGTCATCCACATATAGTACCAGAAACGTCACCGAGCTCCCACTCACTTTCTTGTAGATGCAAGCTTCGTAGCAATTTGGAACAAATCCAAAGCTCTTGATCACTTGATCAAACGAAGGTTCCAACTCGAGATGCTTGCTTGATCCATAAATGGAACGCTGAAGTTTGCATACTTTATCAGCATCCTTAGGATCGACAAAACCTTCGGGTTGCATCATATACAACTCTTCATCAATGTTGCCATTGAGGAACGCAGTCTTGACATCCATCTGCCATATTTCATAATCATGAAACGCAGCAATTGCTAATAAAATCCGAATGGACTTAAATATCGCTACGGGAGAGAAAGTCTCATCGTAGTCAACACCTTGAACTTGTCGAAAACCTTTCGCAACAAGCCATGCTTTATAGACGGTAACATTACCATCCGCGTCCGTTTTCTTCTTGAAGATCCATTTGCACTCAACGGCCTTTCGGTCGCTAGGAGGGTCCACCAAAGTCCATACTTGGTTTTCGCTCATGGATCCCAATTCGGATTTCATGTCTTCTAGCCATTTCTCAGAGTCTGGGCTCATCATCGCTTCCTCATAGTTCGTAGGTTCAGTCTTCTACTAACAAGACAGTCAAGACAGAGTTGCCGTACCACTCGGGGAGGGCACGCGACCTTGTCGACTGCGACGCTCGATAGTAGCATCGTCCAAGCTTCATGATCCTTGTCATTAGCTTCCTCTATTGTTGGTGCGGTGACCTTTGGAACAATTTTAGGTGCTGCGCCACTCTCCAATTCAAGAGAAGGTTCAATAACCTCGTCTAGCTCTACTTTCCTCCCACTCACTTCTTTTGAGAGAAACTCCTTCTCAAGAAAGGAACCGTTCTTTGCGACAAACACTTTGCCTTGGTTACGTGATAGAAGGTATACCCAATAGTTTCCTTAGGGTATCCTATGAAGACGCATTTCTCCGCTTTGGGTTCGAGCTTGTCGGCATCAACTTCTTGACGTAAGCGCATCCCCAAACTTTAAACGACAACTTAGGTTTAGCACCAAACCACAGTTCATACGGTGTCGTCTCAACGGATTTAGATGGAGCCCTATTTAAAGTGAATGCAGCGGTTTCTAATGCATAACCCCAAAATAATAACGGCAAATCAATAAGAGACATCATCGATCGGACCATATCTAATAGGGTTCGATTCCGGCGTTCAGACACACCATTGCGCTGTGGTGTTCCGGTGGCGTGAGTTGTGAAACGATTCCACTTGCTTTGAGATGCGTGAGAAAATCATAACTCAAATATTCGCTACGATCGGATCGTAGAAACTTAATATTTACATTACGATGGTTCTCCACTTCATTCTGAAATTCTTTGAACTTTTCAAACGTTTCAGATTTATGTTTCATTAAATAGATATGCCCATATCTAGTTAAGTCATCGGTAAAAGTGAGAAAATAGCGATATCCACCGCGCGTCGAAACACTCATCGGTCGCATACATCGGTATGTATGATTTCCAACAAGTCCGTTGCTCGCTCCATCATACCGGAGAACGGGTTTTGATCATCTTGCCCATGAGGCATGGTTCGCATGTGTCAAATGATTCAAAATCAAGAGACTCCAAAAGTCCATCAGAATGGAGTTTCTTCATGCGCTTTACACCAATATGACCTAGACGATAGTGCCACAAATAAGTAGTATTATCACTATCTACTTTGCATCTCTTAGCCTCAATGTTATGGATGTGTGTTTCATCCCTTTCGAGATTTAGAAGAAATAAACCATTCACAAGAGGTGCATGACCATAAAGATGTTACTCATATAAATAGAACAACCATTATTCTCCGATTTAAATGAATAACCGTCTTGCAATAAACACGATCCAGAAATAATGTTCATGCTCAACGCAGGCACATAATAACATTTATTAAGGTTTAAAACTAATCCCGAAGGTAAAACTAAGGAGGCGTACGCGGCCATCACATCAACTCTTGATCCGTTGCCAGCAGCGCGCCGTCACCTCATCCTCGCAAGCTGCCGTCTATTCCGTAGATCCTGTTTGAGTTACAAATATTAGCAACGAACCGGTATCAAATACCCGAGCACTACAACGAGGGCTAGTAAGGAAAACATCAATAACATGTATATCAAATATACCTTTGATGGTGCCAGCCTTCTTGTCCGCTAAGTACTTGGACGATTGCGCTTCGATGACCCTTGTCCTTGCAATAGAAGCACTCGGTGTCGGCTTGGGACCAGACTTGAGCTTCTTCTCAGCGAGGGCAGCGCTTACGCCGCCTTTCTTGAAGGGCTTCTTTGCACCTTTACCTTTCTTAAAGGAGGGCTTGTTGACCATCAACACATGATTATCCTTCTTGATGTCCACCTCAGACCTTGACTTTGCGAAGAGCTCGGTGATCGTATCGATGGAACCAATCTGATTATGAGCCACTACAAAACTTTTGTAGCTGGGAGGAGTGATTGCAGAACCTGTCAATCTTGAGCTCCTCTGGAATCTTGCGATCCAGTTGCTCAAGGCGTTGAGTGTAGCCCGACATCTTAATGGCGTGCTCACTAACGAAACTCCTTCCTCCATCTTGCGGTTAAAGAACTTCTCGGAGATCTCATATCTCTCGAGCGGGCCTGAGTCCGAAACATGGTTTTCAACTCTTGAGAATCTCAAAGGGCTGGATAGTTTTCAAACGATTTTGAAGTTCGGTTCCATAGCAAACAACATGGTGCTCTTAATCACTCCGTAATCATCTTTCTTGTGACGATAGACAACTTTCTCATCGGTAGCCTTGATTTGCCAGGGGGTTACCTAACGCTTTCTCAAGGACATAGTCCTTTTGTCCTCCAGACAGAATGATTCTTAGATTGCGGAACCAGTTGGTGAAGTTAGACCCATTGTTCTTAAGCTTTTCTTTCTCAGCAAAAACGTTGAAGTTGAAGTTGGACTTGGCCATGTGATCTACAGTATTTGCAAGTACAATTTAGACTATGTTCATGATAAATAGTTCAACTTAATCAAATTACTAGATGAACTCCCACTAAATTCAACATCCCTCAAGTTGTTTAGTGAACACGATCCAAATTCACCACACCTAATCCGATCATCATGAGAAGAGATGTGGTTTCAATGGTGGACAACGAAGTGTCGATCATATCATTCATATGACTCATGCTTAACCTTTCGGTTCTTGTGTTCCGAGGCCATGTCTGTACATGCTAGGCTCATCAAGCTAGACCCAAGTATTTCCGCGTGTGCAAAACTGGCTTGCACCCGTTGTATGTGAGCGTAGAGTCTATAGCACCCGATCATCACGTGATGCTTGGACACGACGAACTTTCACAACGGTGCATACTTGGGGAGAACACAGTTTTTATCTTGATCTTTACGTGAGGAATCATCTTATAATGCTACCGTCGCGATCTAAGCATAATAAGATACATAAAAGGATAAACATCACATGCATATAACTTTATGTGACATGGTATAGCCAATCTTCGCGCAATGATCTCCATCTTGTGCGTTCCGGCATGATCTCCACCACTCCACCATGATTGCATCCACCACGAATAGCAACTACAACTATTGCTAACTACTTAGCGATAAAGTAAAGCTATTACATGGCGTATAAGAAGTTGACTCGCAGGTCATACACAATTATAAAGACAACCATATGGCTCCTGCCGGTTGTGTACTCATCGACATGCAAGTTGTGAAACATTACAAAACATGATCATCGCATACATTATACACATCACATCTTGGGCCATACCATATCACAGAAAACACTCCCTGCAAAAACAAGTTAGACGCCTCTACTTTGTTGTTGCATGTTTTACGTGGCTTATGGGAGTAGATGCTAAGAACGATTCTTACCTACGGAAAGCCACAACGGTGATATTATGGTTGCCAAACTCCGGTGTTAATCCCATGATCACTATAGTGAGAGAAACTGACATCCACCAGCGCATGTGTGGAACAAGCCACACGTCAAGTGCGGAGCCGGTCTGTGACGACGTCGCGTAAGGTTGGCCTGGACCGCTTCAATCTCACTATGCGCGTCATAAGAAGAACACAAACAAGAGGCTTGCAACAGAAAACATCAACGCCCGCAACCACCATGTTGCGTTACTCGTGAATCACATCTACGCATAGATCTAGCTCGATACCCTTTGAAGGGTTTCGCAGCATAGTAAATCAAAATTTTCTACCGGGTTAACAGAGGAAAGCCAAGATCTAATCTAGGAGATGCAAACAACGAGAGATTGGATTAGATCTTCATACCCTTGAAGATTCGAGACATGGAACGCTCGTCGAACGTGGGTGATGTAGTCGTACTCGCTTCTCCTCCTCGCGATCCGATTCGATCTAGCACCACAAGTGGCGGTGCCTCGTGAGATGCACGTGCAGCACCTCGGCCTCCTCCTTCCTAGGACCAGCAAGTATGGTGGAGAGATGGATTGGATCTACAACACGACGCGCGTAGTGTATATGGTGGAGAATTTACAGGCTTCGCCTACAAACAATGGAGAGAGGAGAGAGAGGAGGGCAGGGAACAACTAGGGTTTGGAGGAAGGTGTGTGTCGGGGGAGGCGCACCAGCCCTATATATAGAGGGTGCGGCCAGCCCTGCCCATCCTCCAAGCCTATCCAGTTTAAACGATTTAAACTCTCCCTTATCTAGAAACCCTATCTTATCTCTAGTTTAAACGATTTTAAACTTATCTAGGATCGCTGGGCCCTATGGGGCCTTGTGCCCTGGCCCAATGCGCCAGGACACTCCCTCATAGGCCCATGCCCTCCCGAAGGTGGGGCCACGTTGGTCCCCTCGGAAGGTTCTAGAGCTTCCGTACAATACCATTAATCCGAACAATTCGAACTCCAAAACTGCACCGCCTTATATGAATCTTATTCTCAGGACCACTCCGAACCTCTCGTGATGTCCCGGATCCCATCCGAGACTCCGAACAAAAATTCATACACCAAGTATCCAATCTATCCTAGCGTCGAGACACGTTAAGTGTGACCCTGCGGGTTCGAGAATATGCAGACATGATCTTCTATCAATAATCAACAGCGGGGTCTGGGCACCCATATTGACTCCCACACATTCATCGATGATCATATCAGATGAACCACGATGCCAGGATTCAATCAATCCCATATACATATTCCCTTCGTCTCGCGATATTTTACTTGCCCGAGATTCGATCGTTTGCATCATACCTAGCTCAATCTCGTTCACGCAAGTACTTTACTCGTTCCGTAATCCGATATCACTTTGTGATTAACTCCTTAACCACATGCTTGCAAGCGTGTTGATATCGATTACGAGTGGGCCCGAAGTATATCTCTCCGACTTGGGAGGGACAAATCCCATCTCGATACATACAACCCAACAGATACTTTCCGATCACCTGAGAGACACATTTATGATCACCCTCTCATAGGATGACGTTTGATGACCTCAAAGCTTTCTTCCGATACCAGGGAGTTGTATTATCTCATGGTCTAAGGAATACAATATTTGACATAGGAAAAGCTTCGCAAAGATGAGCACAATGACACGATCTAATTGCTTCGCTTAGTTTGGGTCTGTCCACCATATCATTCTCCCAATGATATGATCTCATTATCAATTGACAACTCATGTCTATGGTCAGGAAACCTTAACCATCATTGATCAATGAGCTAGTCCATAGAGGCGTACTAGGGACACGGTGTTGTTCACAAACCACACAAGTATTAATGTTTCCGTTTAATACAATTCTAGCATGGAATATAAACTTTATCATGAACAAGAATTATAATAATAACATCTTTATTATTTCCTCTAGGGCATAATTCCAACAGTTATATCTATTTCCAGCAATTAATCAAGCTGTATTTAAAGTCATGATCATCTCCACCATTAAGCATATGCCAACCTTCCAACAACGGTGGAACGACAACAACACGAAGCAGCACCTGAGCAAGCAACTACGACTCGCAAGGCCGGCTATCTATCAGACAACAGGCAATAGGATGTGTCCAAGGCAATATAGAGGCTACAAGGTATATAATTGGTGCACGGAAACTAAATCATCGCAATACGGATAGCAATAGATCAACAGGAGGAAGTAAAGACTATAAATGCAAGATAGGTAGAAAGGGGGAGAATGCTCGCCTGGAAAACATAGCCGAAGAAACATTATCCGAAGGACTTGTCGATACTCGCATCAACTGAACGGCCTAATCCGCGAAGAAGCAAAGCACTAAAAGAAACACCGGATGCACTATTTAATACTACGGAAGAAGACCCGACATGATGTATGTATGATGCATGACATGGCAAAGATGCGGTGCAACTAGAAAATATTAAGCGGAATCGGGGTCCCGACAATTAATTAAGACGTTCATATTGTTTAGATACCCCACAATTTAAATGTTGATTAACAAGGCAAAACATGGCATCGGTTCACTACGCAAATTTAAATGGAGGCAATATAAGACTAGAATAGCTCGCATATAGCCTTCATATTTAATTATTAGGTGAATCGGCATAATACCCCCAATCCACCCAAAGATGTATGCAATCATGAACAATTTAATATGCAACAATTTTTATATATGGCAATTTATAAAATAGGGCTAGGAAAGGGTCACACATTTAGGGTCGAAGATCTTGGTTCGAAGGGGTTCGGGTTCGGCGGGATCGGTCTTCGAACTCCGGGATCGGTCTTCGAGGTTCGGATCTAGGAACAGGGTCTTCAGGGTCTCGGCCATCGGATCCATGAAGGAGGTCATGGCGTTCCGGGCTGAAGAACTTGTCATTCCGAGGGTTCGGTCTTCGACATCAAACACTCTTGCACTGGTTGTCTCTGCTTTGTGGCCACAACACCAACACAGACACGGTATAAGCGTTGCGTCAACCCTCACAAAAATCGATACTACGGCTTCATCAGAAAATCACCACCATCGCTAATTGTCGTTCTTGTCGTCGCATACACACAGTAACTTCACACGCACAATGCCGTCCAATCTTCACCAACAGTACACACCACATCCTCGCAGCAACATCACTAGCAGACCAAGCAAAAGGCACCAGGGGCACTCGCATGACCAGGAGGACGACGTACTCGGCGCGAGGGGAGAGCGAGGCAGCGACTGTAGTCGGCGTGGAGCAGATAGAGGGTGACAGGGAGGCGGCTCACGCGCTGGGGTGCTCGCAGGGTCGAGGCAGAGGAAAAAAAAGGCGGCGACTGGATGGAGGGGCTCCCTGCGCCAGAAGGAGTGACCGGCGGCATGGTGATGGGCGCCCTCCTTCGCTGCAGAGAGGAGGCCGGCGCGGGACAACGCCAAGCCGATGTTGGTGGAGGAGTCATTTGGTGCGGGGCCACGGGAGATGGCACCTGCGGGTGGAAGGCGACGCCAGGCAGAAGGGGGGGCTGACGTGGAGCTTGCAGGGACGCCACGTGGTGGCTAAGCGAGCTCGAGGCCCAGGCGGCGGTGGCTCCTGTCTACAAAAAGGACCGGGAAGGCGGCGATGCTTGGATCGAGGAGGCCGGTGCGGAGGGACGGAGGAGGACGGTGCCGGAGACGAGGGTGTCCCGGGCGGTGAAGCTGGTGAGCTTGGGACACGGTGGAGGGAACCCAGGCCACGGCGGCGGTGGGGAGGGTGCGCTCGCGAGCAAGGGCGGTTTTTCTCGGTCTGGGGAAGGAAAGCACGAGGGAGGTGAGGTGGGGCGATGCGGTAGGTGGGTGGAGATCCCGACGCAAGAGAGGAGGGGTGAGGAGATGAGCTTAGGGTGGGCCTTGGCTCGCGGGGATCGG
This sequence comes from Avena insularis, assembly GCA_023614405.1. Taxonomy (NCBI): domain Eukaryota; kingdom Viridiplantae; phylum Streptophyta; class Magnoliopsida; order Poales; family Poaceae; genus Avena; species Avena insularis. The sequence continues at coordinate 252,829,134 of CM042690.1, read as the reverse complement.
GTGGTTGTGTGGGCAAGGGAGTGCGCGTCGTGGGTCGCGCGCTACGCTGTTGCGTGCGTTCTCGTGTACCACGGCGTGATGGTGTGACTTTGTGAGGTGCGCGCGCGGGGTGTGGTCTATGTGGTGGGCGAGGGGTGATTGAGGTGTGGCGCTGGCGGCGGCTGGGGGTTTGCGGGGTGGGGATTGGTTAGGGTTTGACTAGGGTTAGGTCTAGACCGGGTAGTAGGTGATCTGGCCGGTTGGGCTTCTGGTCTGATCGGCCGGACTGCCTCCCCGGGATTTTATAAAATATGATCTTGCTTATTTATTTTGTTTTAAATATTCTTTTAGTAAATAGTTTTAGACAAATAAAAGATCCGAAAGAGACCAGGGTTTTATTTAAAGTAGAGAAGGGGATGTTTAGAAAACAAAACTAGGCTTTTAGAAAATAGTTTTAGACAAACAAATGCATGATAATGACGATGCTCAAATGCAATGTGGCATGATGACATGAGCATGCGGTCATGATGATGCACAAAATAAAAACAACACGCGATTTTCTAGTAGTGGTTTTAGCGGGGTACTACACCACACAACCCTTGGCGGCCTGGCACTGGCCAGTGGTGTGTGGCCACCCCGCTCTTCTCCGTCTCGTATTCTGGCTGGAGTCTTCGGTGAAATAGGATTTTGGCATATTTTTCGATTTTTCCGATAGTTGATTTTCTGCAAAAAGTAGACACCAAGGCAATTCTGCGAAACAGGCCATCCGCATTAGTTGTATCCAAATCACACAAGTATAGAGGAGAAACAATAGCAAAAGTGTTCGGGAAAGTAGATACATTTTGGACGTATCATGGCCCAATCCTTTATTCAGCAAAGGACAAGCCGGTTGTATTACTTAAGATGACCAAACGTTCTCGAGGACACACGGGAATTTTGTTAAGTGCTTTCGCTTCATATAGTTGATTAATCTTCTCTAGTTTGCTAAGTTTTGTGTGGGTGAACCTGTGCTAATGTACCGACCTTCTTAGGACTAATACATACTTGTGATTGTACCCCTTGCAAACATCCGTAAGTACAAGAAAGTAATTAAGGTAGAAACCTAACCACAGTTTTAAACTCTAAGACCCTGACGTCCCTTGTGCAATGGTTTCCTAACAGGGGTTTAGGTTTCTGTCACTCCGGCAACCCCTACGATTAGTAGCCAAATACACAATGAATTCCCCTAGGCCCATATAGGTGAAGTGTCATGTAGTCGACGTTCACATGACACCACTAGAAGAAGTACACCACAACTTAAATATCAAACTATTGAATCTTTCTCAACACAATTCCACTACTAACAACATGACTTCTCCCATGTCCTCAAGAACAAAACGAATTAATCACAAGACATCATATGGATCATGATCAGAGATGAAATAATGATGTATAACAATCTAAACATAAACAATAATTCAACGGTTCACTCAATAGCATCAACTACAAAGAGTAATCAACACCGGGAAAGTTTCCCCTAAGAACTATGCAAGATTCAACCCAATTGTTACAGCAATATGGAGATGGTGATGAGGGTGCTGATGGTGATGATGGTGATGATGATCCCGATGAAGTCCATCTTGATGGTGGTGTTGATGGTGACGATCTTCCCTCTCCGGGAAGGAATTCCCCCAGCAGAAATCTGTCTGCCGGAGAGATCTTTCTCTCTCGGTGTTTTCCTCCCCGCAGAGGCGGTGGAATCTTTCCGTGGTCACTCCTTGAGTATTATGGTTTCGGGAGGATTATATACGCCAGAGGGGAGAGCCAGGGGTGGACCAGGGCGGCCACACCACCTGGTGGCGCGGCCTAGGCTGGCCCGCGCCAGGGGGTGGTGTGGGCCCCCTGTGGCCCATCTCTGCCTCCCCTTCTGGCTTCCTTCGTCTTCTGGAAAAATAGGATTTTCCATATATTTTCCCGGATTTTCTGATCTTCGCGAATTTTTCCTCCAAACAGCACCTTTTCCATCAGAATCTTGACTGCAGCGGTCCATGCTCCAAAAGTCATCAACCATGCAAAAACAGGTGAAATTACATAAGTATCATCTCTTAATATGAAATATATCAATGAATAACAGTAAATTATGATATAGAATAGTGATGCAAAATGGACGTATCAACTCCCCCCAAGCTTAGACTTCGCTTATCCCCAAGCGAAACTGAACTCAATAAACATGACCTCAGGTTGATGGAGTGAAGAGTCGATAAAAGAATACGGACAAGAAGCATCACATTCATCAATACATAGATCATAATAGAAGACAACTCACTATTATATAACTTAACTTGCAATTAGTAAAGGAAACACAATAAAGATACATAAAGTAAATCATAATTGGTAATGGCAAACTTAGCTCTTGGTCGAAGAATAGTTAAGAATTTGCTGAAGTTCGCAAATAACTGATTTTCAATGATAGCTTTCAAAGTAGTAGACACCAAGATAAGAGCAATGTGCAAAACAAGGAACATAAGAAACATGATTGAATAGATCATCATATGAATGAATGAAACACAACAACTCAAAATACTTGCTGAGATAGAAGGGAATAGGTTTACTGACTCAACTAAAAAGTAAAAGAAAGGGCCCTTCGCAGAGGGAAGCAGGGATTTCAAGCTTCATAAAGAGCTCCCAAAAATTATGGCGCTTATTAGCTTTCAGCTCTCATTGCCCCTATCATAGTCATCTTTAGGTGATTAAGGTTAAAGTGACATAACTAAGAGGATATGCTTGACAAGTTATAAGTTGAACTCTCATGCCCCTTACTTATGAGTACCGAACCTCATGCTACTCAACTTTAGTCACAAGTAAGCTCTTGTCATTGTAAATACATATGTATCATAAATAACTACCAACGGGGTACCCCTTGCACATGATACAGGAGCTATACCATAATCAAAATGACAAGGCAAGCAGACAAGGAGCATCTCAGTGATCCTTTTATTTGCTAGTTGCATAGGTTTTTATTGAAGCTGCTTCATAGAGTGCTCATTATGGTTATGCTGCAAGTTTCAACCATGATTAGGCATGTCTTAGGCTAGCGGCCTAGGCATTTCTCTAACACACATACAAACTCCATGATCTTACAAGTTCCCCTTTTATTTCACACCGCCGGGATCCATAGGCAAAAGAATCATGATATCAACGAGGTACAAAGTACCAGTGTCATGTTGAAAGCGTTCCCCATGATAATGGTTCTGCTAACTTCAACTTATAAAGCGCAAGCATATACGCAACAAAGATGGACACAATGGTTCAAGTTTATTAATTGCAAGAAAGTAAAGTGTGTCATCAAGTTCGTGAGACCTTAAATCACTAATTTTCACATAACAAGTTTAATTTGGAAGGTAGATAAAAACGAGAATTTACTTGGAATAGCAATAATGCTAATAGGTAGGTATGTTGGACACAAATGGCATAGGTTTTGGTTTAAGGAATGGATGCACGAGAAGAATTCCCTCTTAGTACATGTTTTTGGCTAGCAAGGTTGGGTAGCAAGTATAAGAGTTGAAGGAAACAAACAAACATACAAGTGATAAAAACAAACATGCAATCTTCTTTAGAAGCACAAAAAGATCTTAACTAGAGAATACTAAACTTATGAGCAAATCAAGAAAGAAAGATGATGAAATTATATTTCTTTAGAGTACTTTTATCTTTTCATCAACTCTCAAAAATAGTGTTGCTACTGACCAAGCCAGGTTTGCCAAAACCAACTAAATTAACTCAATGATCCCAAAGTGATACCAATACTAACAACAAGATCAATCATATAACCACGAATCGAAAACTAATGTAAGATATGCAAAAGAGTAAATGATAGAACTTCTCATTAATATTCCATAACGGCAACTCACCCCAAGGGATACATATCTAATGAGAGAGGGGACACTTCCATAATGCAAACCATCCTACATGATAACTTCTCTATTCATGATATGACTCTACTAAAAAGGTAAAAAGATAGAAGATAGTGATGTGATACCGCGGCACTCCCCCAAGCTTGGAACAAACCAAGGGGATGCCAAACCTGATGACAAATTACTCCTTCGGTGGTGGTGGTATTTTCTCATCATCGTCCGACTTCTAGGGTAAGGGCTCTCCATCAACAAAGGACATCATGGTCTCCAACATCCTAAAACTTGCAGCAGCACTTATGCGTTTAAACCTAACCTCGTACTCATAGTTTTGATTTTGAACGTCGTAGAGCTGTGCTTGTAGTTTGTTGGTTGTTTGGCGGAGTGAGAGGACTTCATCCCTGAGCTCAGCAGTCTCCTTTTGGTCTCGGCGATGAGTTCGGAACAAATCTTATGGATGATATCCACTTCGCGTTCTGCCATCTTCTTGTACCTAAAGACTTCTTGCTCCAGTGCTTCCATCCTATCCTCTAGACTTCCTTCACCTTTAGGGCCATGAACCTCTTTTATCTGTACCTCCCCATCTTCAAGCAACAACTCCTTGGGATGAATCTTCAACTCTCTCATGTATGGGTTGATGATATCCGCTAAGGAATCTTCCTTGGCTGATCCAGAGGAAGACATTGTGGCTCCAAATCTGGGACTCTACCTGTCAGAAACAGATCGAAACAAAAACACGATGATAACACGTATACGAACCTCGGGGGACCCCGGGGCATTATATATTACGAAGTTTCACAACAAAAGGAAGGTACTGGGAGAAAACGGGTCGGAGATGGAGTTTAGGGTGGCCACACCACCTGGTGCCGCGGCTAGGGGTGGGCCCGCGCCACAGGGTGGTGTGCGCCACCCTGACTTCGTTTCCGTCCCTCTTTCGCTTCGTAGCTTTCCTTGTTGGCTAAAAACTGCAAAAATATAATTGGATAGATCTTTCGTGGAACTTTTCTTACCAGAACTGTTACCTATTCGAAAACGGGCTCTGTAGGTCTCTGAATTTGGTCTTTGATAAATTTTTCTAGAGTTATAACTTGAAAAGCATCAACATCTTCATTATAAGAATCCCTAGCAATGTAGTGCTTAAGTCACTGCCCATTCACCACTTGTGTAGTGTTGTCTTTTAAAGAAGAAATCTTTATTGCTCCTGAGCGGTACACTTCTTCAATAACAAAAGTCCTTCCCATTTTGACAGTAGTTTTCCTGCAAAAAATCTGAGACGTGACCTATACAATAGAACTTTCTCACCAACATGGAATTCTCTCTTAAGTATTCGTTTGTCATGCCATCTTTTAAATTTTTCCTTAAAGAGTCTAGCATTCTCATAAGCTTCACTCCTCCATTCATCCAAAGAACTTAAGTCAAATAATATTTTTTCACCAGCAAGCTTACAATCTCTATTAAGTTCTTTAACTGCCCAATAAGCTTTGTGTTCTAATTCTAAAGGTAGGTGACAAGCTTTCCCATAAACCATTTTATAAGGAGACATCCCCATAGGGTTTTTATAGGTAGTCCTATAAGACCATAAAGCATCATTCAACTTTTTAGCCTAGTTTTTTCTAGATCTATTAACAGTCTTTTGCAAGATAGATTTAATTTCTCTATTTGATAACTCTACTTGCCCACTAGTTTGGAGGTGATAAGGTGAAGCAATTCTATGATTACCATCATATTTAGCAAGGGTCTTTCTAAAACCACCATGAATGAAATGAGAACCTCCATCAGTCATGAGATACCTAGGCACTCCAAACCTAGGAAAGATAACATCCTTAAGAATTTTTAGAGAGGTCTCCCCGTCAGCACTCTTCGTAGGTATGGCTTCTACCCACTTAGTAACATAATCAACGGAAACAAGAACATGAGTATAACCTTTTGAGGGAGGAAAAGGACCCATAAAGTCAAATCCCCAACAATCAAAGGGTTCAATAACTAGAGAGTAGTTCATAGGCATTTCATTGCGTCTAGAAATATTACCAACACGCTGACACTCCTCACAAGATAAAACAAATTTTCTTGCATCTTTAAAAAGGGTAGGCCAGTAGAAACCTGATTGTAGCACCTTTTGCGCAGTTCTATCTCCCGCATGATGTCCTCCATAGGCACTACCATGACATTTCCGCAATATCTCCTTTTGTTCGTATTCTGGAACACATCTTCACATAATACCATCCACTCCTTTATATAAATGTGGGTCATCCCAAAAATAATGCCTCAAATCATAAAAGAAATTCCTTCTTTGCTGAGCTGTGAAAGTTGGAGGCAAGTACTTGGAGACAATAAAGTTAGCATAGTCAGCATACCAAGGGATCCCTTGTGAGCTTGGCCCTATTGCTGCCAACTGTTCATTCGGGAATCTATCATTAACATGCATAGGATCAAAAGAGATATTTTCCAACCGAGATAAATTATCAGCAACAGGATTTTCAGCACCTTTGCTATCTACAATATGTAGATCAAACTCTTGTAAAAGCAACACCCATCTAATAAGCCTAGGCTTAGCATCCTTCTTCGTCATAAGATACTTAATAGCAGCATGATCAGTATGAATGGTGACTTTTGAGTCTACAATATAAGGTCTAAAATTATCACAAGCAAAAATGACAGCCATGAATTCTTTTTCAGTAGTAGCATAATTCCTTTGAGCAGTGTCAAGAGTTTTACTACAATAATGAATAACGTTTAACTTTTTATCTATTCGTTGCCCAAGGACAACACCTACAGCAAAATCGCTAGCATCACACATTATTTCAAAGCGTAAACTCTAATCAGGTGGTTGAACGATAGGAGCTATAGTTAAAGCCTTCTTAAGAGTTTCAAAAGCTTCCTTACAATCATCATCAAAAACAAAGGGTACATCCTTTTGAAGAAGATTAGTGAGGGGTTTTGATATCTTAGAGAAATCTTTAATAAACCTTCTATAGAAACCAGCATGACCAAGGATACTACGAATACCTTTGATGTCTCTTGGGTGGCATTTTCAATTGCCTCAACTTTAGCTCTATCCACTTCTATGCCTCTTTCAGAAACCTTATGCCCAAGGACAATCCCTTCATTAACCATGAAGTGGCATTTCTCCCAATTAAGAACAAGATTAGTTTCTTCACACCTCTACAAAACTTTATCAAGGTTGTGCAGACAATTATCAAAAGAAGTTCCATAGACGGAAAAGTCATCCATGAACACTTCCACAATTTCCTCTCAAAAACCATGAAAGATAACAGACATGCATCTTTGAAAAGTAGTAGGAGCATTACATAAACCAAAGGCATACGTCTATAAGCATAGGTTCCGTAAGGGCATGTAAAAGTAATTTTTTCTTGACCTTGTTGTTTAACAGCAATTTGAGAGAAACCGGAATATCCATCAAGAAAACAAATATGGGTCTTTTTAGATAACCTTTCTAACATTTGATCAATAAAAGGAAGTGGGTAATGATCTTTCTTAGTAACTTTGTTAACTTTCCTGAAATTAATGCACATTCTATAGCCTACTACTATTCTTTGGGGAATAATCTCATCATTATCATTAGGAACAACAGTAATTCCTCCTTTTTTAGGAACACAATGAACATGACTGACCCATTCACTATCAGCAATAGGGTAAATAATACCAGCATCAAGGAGTTTCAATACCTCATTTCTTACCACTTCTTTCATCTTAGGATTTAGATGCCGTTGGTGCTCTACTACTGGCTTTGCATCTGGTTCTATATTGATAGCATGCTGACATATAGTAGGATAAATCTCTTTTAAATCATCCAGAGTATAGCCCATAGACCCTCGGTGTTTCTTCAAAACCTCTAATAATCGTTCCTCTTCCTTCCCTGAAAGTTTAGACCTAATAATAACATGATACATTTTATTATCATCAATGTAAGCATACTTAAGATCATCAGGTAAAGATTTTAGATCGAAAACCAGATCCTTTTTAGGTGGCAACGTGGTACCCAAATCTTCCACAGGCAAGTTATGCTTAAGCATCTTAGGTTACCACAAAGAACTTCCACATCCCGCACAATACCGATTGGAGAGATGGTCTCTCTATTAGCAAGGTGAATAACCACATCAACCTCTTCCAATTCGCAGGGACTGATTTCATGCATAATTTCTCTATAAAGCTCATCAGGAATATCACTTGAACTTGCACCAATATCACATAAACCATAATAGCAATGATCATCAATTCTAACAGAAAGCACAGGGACACTAGCCTTTTTAGCTTTATTAGGATGTGAGATAATATTAGAAGCATCCTCACAAAAGACTATGTGCCCATCTTCTATACTTTTAGTGACAAGGTCTTTCACAATTGCTATAACAGGTTCAATGTTTATTTGTTCATGAGGTTTTACAGTTCTCTTTGCACTTTTAGTGATTACAATAGTTATCATAGGATGATCCTTTACCTTATCCGGGAAGGGTATTTTCTAAATATAAGGTTCAGGTAAGATGTGATCAATAGTGTAAAACTCAGTACTCCCAACAGGAACATAGTCAACAATATCTTTATAAGGATCATGGTACTTGCTCCCTCCCTTTTTTGGGATTTCAATATTAGAAGCAAAAACCTTAAAACAATAGGTAATAACTTGTAAATCAAGACCATAAGCATTACTAATATTTTGAAAGTCATCAGTTCCTATAAAAGATTCAATGCATTCATAATCATAATTTATACCCGACTCTCTACCTTTGTCATTCTCCCATGCTTGAGCATTATCTTGAATACGGTCCAGAAGATCCCATTTAGCTTCTTCTTCCATGCGAGTGAATGATCCAGCACAAGAAGCATCCAATAAATCCTTATCATGAAGAGAAAGCCTTGCATAAAAGTTATTGATAATAATATTGTTGGGGAGCTCATGAATGGGACATTTGAGCATTAGTAACTTCAATCTCCCCCAAGCTTGAGTTGTACTCTCTCCATCAAGAGGCCAAAAGTTGTATATTTGATTCCGATCTTTATGAATCTCACTAGGAGGATAAAACTTTGAATAAAAGAGAGGTACTACTTCCTCCCATTCAAGATCTTGACCATTCTTCAGCAGCTTATACCATTCCTCACCTCTTCCTTTCAGTGATAATGAAAATAACTTCTTCTTAACCTGATCTGTAGTAATACGTACACACTTGAACAACCCACATAATTCGTGTATAAAGAGCAAATGATCACCGGGATGGACAGTTCCATCTCCAACATAGTAGTTATCCATAACAGGATCAATAATTCGTGTAGGTATTTTAAAAGTATCATTCTCAGCAGGTGGTGGTTCATCTACTACCTTACCAGTGGTAGTAACATTAGGAAATAAGAAACTCAACGAATTATCCATAATGAAAATAAAGCAACTAACAGAAGTAAACAATACTCATAGTAGAAGTTTCCTTTACCAGTTCCACTCTCCAATAGCGCTTCACTCCCCGACAACGGCACCATAAAATAGTCTTGATGACCCAAAAATATAGGGGGTGTATCGCAATATTTTCGATAAGTAAGAGTGTCGAACCCAACAAGGAGCAGAAGGTGCTGGCTAGTGGTATGGATCAGGAATTCTCTGCAAATACTTAGCAAACGGATTTTTAGGGTTTTTTTATAATGCAAGTAAATAAAGTACGAGTAAATAAAAGACAATAAGAATAGATGCAGCAAGTGGCCCAATCATTTATTCAGCAAAAGACAAGCCAGTTGTATTACTTAAGATGACCAAACGTTCCCGAGGACACACGGGAATTCTCTGAAGTGCTTTCGCTTCATATAGTTGATTAATCTTCTCTAGTTTGCTAAGTGTTGTGTGGGTGAACCTGTGCTAATGTACCGACCTTCCTAGGACTAATACATACTTGTGATTATACCCCTTGCAAACATCCGTAAGTACAAGAAAGTAATTAAGGTAGAAACCTAACCACAGTTTTAAACTCTAAGACCCTGACGTCCCTTGTGCAATGGTTTTCTAACAGGGGTTTAGGTTTCTGTCACTTCGGCAACCCCTACGATTAGTAGCCAAATACACAATGAATTCCCTTAGGTCCATATAGGTGAAGTGTCATGTAGTCGACGTTCACATGACACCACTAGAAGAAGTACACCACAACTTAAATATCAAACTATTGAATCTTTCTCAACACAATTCCACTACTAACAACATGACTTCTCCCATGTCCTCAAGAACAAAACGAATTACTCACAAGACATCATATGGATCATGATCAGAGATGAAATAATGATGTATAACAATCTGAACATAAACAATAATTCAACGGTTCATTCAATAGCATCAACTACAAAGAGTAATCAACACCGGGAAAGTTTCCCCTAAGAACTATGCAAGATTCAACCCAATTGTTACAGCAATATGGAGATGGTGATGAGGGTGCTGATGGTGATGATGGTGATGATGATCCCGATGAAGTCCAGCTTGATGGTGGTGTTGATGGCGACGATCTCCCCTCTCCAGGAAGGAATTCTCCCCGGCAGAAATCTGTCTGCCGGAGAGATCTTTCTCTCTCGGTGTTTTCCGCCCCGCAGAGGCGGCGGAATCTTTCTGTGGTCGCTCCTCGAGTATTAGGGTTTCGGGAGGATTATATACGCCAGAGGGGAGAGCCAGAGGTGGACCAGGGCGGCCACACCACCTGGCGGGAGGTGGTGTGGGCCCCCTGTGGCCCATCTCTGCCTCCCCTTCTGGCTTCCTTCGTCTTTTGGAAAAATAGGATTTTCCATATATTTTTCCGGATTTTCTGATATTCGCGAATTTTGCCTCTAAACAGCACATTTTCCATCAGAATCCTGACTGCAGCGGTCCATTCTCCAAAAGTCATCAACCATGCAAAAATAGATGAAATTACATAAGTATCATCTCTTAATATGAAATATAATAATGAATAACAGTAAATTATGATATAGAATAGTGATGCAAAATAAGCGTATCAGCTACAATGTGCGATTGGTTGGGCAGGGCGGTGGCGAGGCTTGCCCACATGCATGCACTCAGTTTGGGACATAGGCGCTCGTCTGGGAGACGTTGGACGGTGAGAGACAAAGGATGGTCATGTCGTGGGCGACGTACTTGAGTTAATGCCGCCTTGACCAGCCTCATCCAGATTGGTGCGGAGAGAGAGAAAGGGGTGTCGTGGGCACATGGTGCTTATGTCGGGGTGTGTCTCCACCATGGCAGCATGACCGAGGCGATGTGCTCACCACCCACTAGGGTCATCTGGCGGCTGTAGTGAGAGAGAGAGAGGGCGAGAGTGGCGTGCCTAGGGCCTAGGGGAGTTGAAGTGAGGTGGGCCAGGTAGAAGAGACAAGAGAGTGAGAGAGAGGCAATGAATGAGGATCTAGGCAAGATCTTGCCTTTTTGCCTCTCTCCACCCCATGCATGTGACCAGACTCAAAAGAGAGGGTGGGTGATGGTGTGCACAACCAGGTGAGGTGGTGGGACTACTAGTGAGGTTTGATTCAAATTCAAATAGATAAATTTGAATTTCCAAAAAGGGATAAAGAATCAAATTTAGGTTAATGATTAACCCACAAAACCGAGATAGAGAGATGAGTTTCAAGGCTCCAATTGTATCAGTAAGAGGATGGGGTTAGATAGTGGGTTGGATAGATGATTATGATGCCTCATGATGATCTTTGCATAATTCAAACTAGACTTCTCTGTGCCTCTTCGAGGTGCGGCCAGTTGGCAGAACGACTTACATGCCAGCGGGGTCAACAGCTCGGCGAATCCGTCACATAATACTGTCTAATATTTGAGCATACATGTTTTGGTAGCTAACAGGATATTGAGGGACAACTCCTAGGTAGACACAATCTAAGTAAAACGCTAGACGAAAGAAAGAAACAATATGTAAAGATAGAAATCAAATATTAATCATTATTCATAGAAATTATTACGTAGACACACCGATTTGCAGGTCGTCGTCGGAGTCCAACATTAGGTCCTGCCAAAATGACTCATGATTCAGGTCGTACTTCTAGTCCATAGGCGGAGACTTTGAGAATGCCTGAGTCGTAGACATAGCAATGTCTGCGGCCAAAATATCTACATCGGAAGATCTACAGATTTCTTCTTAGGCAGCAGCTGTTGCCAAAGACATGGCCTTAGCCGCACGCACACGCTCTTTGTGGACGGCTTCCCACGCCGATTCCTTAGAAACATCTCTGTGAAGATTGCATGACCTACTTCAACTACCGAGGCTCTGAAGCATCGACAGACTCTGATGCTTCTTTAGATGACGAGATTCATGCTGCTGCTATTAGGTATGTCATAGATGTTGCTGATAATCCTTTTGAGAACTAGTAGTTAGTGCTATGTAGCTAGCTAGCTAGCTCAACTATATGTAGTTGACTGTAATTCTTTTAAGGACTAGTAGTTACTACTATGTAGATAGCTAGCTCAACTATATGTAGTTGACTGTAATTCTTTTGAGAACTAGTAGTTAGTGCTACCGCAAGGACCTTGTAGCAAAAACTTTACGCTATTATAGTAAAACCATAAAACTGTGATAGATAAAAAAGTTCTAATGTAGAAAAAAATGACCTCGCCGGAGACATTGCCGGTGGCTTGGTAGTAAAAGAAAAGTTGGGCTGCGACTTTGCTAGGAACTTTCGTCGAAAATATTGTAGCAAATATTTTGTGCTATTATAGCAAATACATAGAACAAAAATAGCAAAAAGTTGTTATTATTGTAGCATCGCCCCGTAGCAAAATCTCAAAACGCATTTATTGATAGGGTAGCATCATCGCGACCCTTCATTTGTAGCAACGACGAGCACTACTAGTCGTTCGATCCGGGGGGGGGGGGGGGTGAGATGTAATCTTTTCCTTTTTTTTTTGCATGGAATGTATTCTTTTCTTTTGCTATGTGTACCTTTAAACCTGGACGGACATGGAGCGTATACTTCATTGGCACCTGTTTGTATAAATCCCGTGCCAAACCGATGAAAACTTACCCGGGCGCGCGGATAATTTTTTTTCTTTTGCATAGAAGAGCATGCAGATTCTCAAGATTATGGAGACGACACGATCTTAACCGTCCAAAACACGACCACAATCCCATCGTGTTGCCTAGCTAGCTCTTATATTCGCTGCGCGCTAGGTCTGGCGTAATCATCCCTAGATTCCTCTATCGACTATCATTAGATCAATCGACAATGTCTGGCGCCGCCACCGAGCTTATGCTCCCGGCCCTCCGCGGAGCCGTCCGGCGCGGGGCGGGCTCCTTCTCCTCCGCCCGGGCACGGCCGATTACCGGATCCCACCTCTTCCGGATCGATGGCTACAAACTCGTCCACATGATGGTTCCCAAGGACAGCGCCGTCCTGTCCGACAAGTTCCACATCGCCGGCCTCTACTGGCAGCTCTCCTACTACCCCAACGGCCTCGGCACGCACAGCCGCTTCGTCGGCGTCGGTCTCCACGCCACCGAGGACCATCCATCCAGCATGATAGACAACATGTCTGTCACGTCTACACGTCAACTCTAGTTAGAAACTAATTAGACTACTTGTATTGTATACGGACTGCCAAGTCTTGGCCTGTAACCGACCTTGTACTATTCAATATATATATACCAGAGGACGCGGCCGTTTAGGTCCAGCGATCCATACCCTACCAATCTGTCTCGTTGTTTTTCATGGTATCAGAAGCCAGGTTTCGTCTACCCCTCCTAGATCGCATCTAGCCCCAAGTACTCCCCCATGGCGACCTCTCCTTCCATGAGCGTGGCGTCTACCGGTTCTATGGCCAGCGGGAGCGGCATCTCCAAGCTGCCCAACCCGTCGCTCTCCTTCTCCAACGGATCGTCGTCCTCGGCTTCGGCCCAGGGACCGTTCAATTTCGCGCCGCTGATCACTACGCGACTCAGCCCGGACAACTACCTCTACTGGAGGGCGCAGGTGGCGCCCATACTCCGGAGCCATCTCCTCACGGGCTTCGTCGACGGCAGTTTTCCTTGCCCGCCTGAGTACATCGACAACCCCAAGGCGGCGGAGGACGCTAATGCTCCGCATCGGCTTCACAACGCCGAGTTCACTGCATGGCACCAACAGGATGCGGCACTCCTTTCCTCCATCATGTCCACCTCCACGGAGGCGATCCAGGGCATGATCCTTTTTGCCGCTTCTGCACAAGATGCATGGACGACCCTTGAGTCGAGCTTCTCTTCGCAATCCTCCGCGCGGTCTATGCAGATTCGTCGTCAACTCGCCGAAGTGAAGAAACTTGATCTGTCCATGTCGGCATACTACAATAAGGTGAAAACAATGTCCGATACTCTCACATCTATTGGACAACCCCTTCGCCTGGAGGAGTTCATCTCCTTCCTCCTTGCCGGCCTTGACGACGACTACGATGCACTGATCGAGGTGGTCTCCGCGCGTACCACACCCATGCCTCTTCGTGATCTGTTCGCCCAGCTGCTGAGTACAGAGCAGCGCATCGAGCGTCGCAAGGCAGCACTCCATGGCAATCAGGGCGGATTCATGTCTGCTAATGCCTCTTACCGTGGCGGTGGCGGCAAGCCGGCGTACCGTCCGGACTACCGCCCAGGTGCAGACGCGCGCAACACGTCCCGTACAGGCTACAACAGCAACAAACCAGCTGGTTCAGGGTCTACGTCAGGCTTCAACCCTGGTGGCTCACGTCAGGGTGACTTCCGTGGTGATTTCCGTAGCAGTGGAGTTGGTGATCGTGGTGCACGTTCAGGTGGCGGTGGTGATGGAAATTCTAATGGCCTGTTTGGTTGCCGGCCACATTTTGCGGAGCCAAAGTTTGGCAAATGTGGCAGCCACAAAAGCGTGGCTAAAAATTTGGCCCCACAAAGTGTGGCAAAAGTTGTCAAAATATTGACTCTATGACATATGGGCCATAGATATAGTAAAGTGTGGCAACAACCAAACACTTGCCAAACTGCCAAACTTTGGCTTGGCAAAGTGTAGTTGTGAACCAAACAGCCCCTAACCGTCCCCTGTGCCAAATTTGTGATAAAGTTGGTCATAAAGCTTCTAGTTGTTTTAAACGTTTTAAGCAAGATTACCTTGGTGTGGACAACGACGGGCGTTACATGGACCGTCAGGTTGCTGCAGCTACTACACACGGCCAGACGAGCTCGTATTCTGTCGACTCCGGCTGGTACATGGATACCGGCGCCACCGACCACCTCACCAATCAACTCGAGAAACTTACGGTGAAGGAGAACTACCGCGGCACACTGATCAAGTACATGCGGCAAACGGGACTGGTATGCATATTCATCATATTGGCCATTCTAAACTCCCAACTCCTTCATCCAAATCTTTGCATCTTAGAGGTGTCTTACATGTTCCATCTGTTACTCGTAGCCTTCTATCTGTTCGTAGGTTCACTATTGATAATAGAGTTTTTATTGAGTTTCATCCAAACTTTTTTCTTGTTAAGGACCGGGACACGAGAGCAATTCTTCTTAGTGGTCGGTGTCATGGTGGTCTGTACCGGCTTGATGAGTCTCCTGCCAAACAAATCTTCAGCGGAATCAAGGTGTCACGTGACAAGTGGCACTGTCGTCTAGGACATCCAGCTACCCAGATAGTTCAGCATATTTTGCATCGTCGTCGGCTTCCTTCATCAAATTTGCATAATAATGTAATTTGTGATGCTTGTCAACAGGGCAAAAGTCACCAATTACCTTTTCCCCTTTCTAGTCATGTAGTTTTAGCACCGCTTGAGATCATGTATTCAGATGTTTGGGGTCCTGCCCAAACTTCTGTTATTGGACACACATACTATGTCAGTTTCATCGATGGTTATAGTCATTTTACATGGTTATATCTTCTTAAACGCAAGAATGATGTCTTTGATGTGTTCATGCAATTCCAACATCATGTTGAGCGTCTTCTTAATAAAAAAAATTATCCATGTGCAAACCGACTGGGGAGGCGAGTACATTAAACTCAATAAGTTTTTCAGTGACATTGGTATTTCTCATCGAGTCTCTTGTCCACATACACACCAACATAATGGCACTGCCGAGAGAAAACATCGACATATTGTAGAAACAGGTCTAACCCTTCTTGCTCATGCATCTGTTCCTTTTCATTTCTGGAGTGATGCTTTTTCCACGGCATGCTTTCTTATTAATAGACTTCCCAATCGTGTTATCAATATGAAAACTCCCTTAGAACATCTCCTTGGTGAATCACCCGATTACTCTTTTTTTCGTGTGTTCGGATGTGCATGTTGGCCTCATCTTAGGCCTTACAATAATAGGAAGCTCGAGTTTCGGTCAAAGAAATGTGTGTTTCTCGGATATAGTTCTCTCCACAAAGGATATAAATGTCTACATGTGCCCACTAATAGAATCTACATCTCGCGTGACGTCGTCTTTGACGAAGGCGTGTTCCCTTTTTCCCAACTACCCAACTCTCATTCAGAATCTACGAATCACTCAAGTCCTCATATTGGCGAATTTGATGATATTGCACATACCTCCTTGCTTTTGCCTAACTATGGTGCAGGAATCAGTCGCGTTGCTCGTTTGGAAATTCTTTCGCATGAAGAAGACGATCTCTCCGGGCACGTCGATCTGAATGAAACTCCATCGGGTGCAGTACCAGCCCATGCTGGGTCGTCGCACGATCCTGCATCTCCAGCTACTCCAGCGCTTAGTCCTGCAGCCTCATCTACTTCGGCCCATGGCTCGGAGCCCATCTTACCGCGTCGGCTCGACCTCTCTGTGGATGATACTGAGACTCCACCAGCCGGACTGCATTTGGACCATACTCCAGCACCGGATCATCCACTGCAGGAAGCTAGCAGGCCCGTGACCAGGTTGCAGCGCGGTATTCGCCAGCCTAAGCAAAGATCTGACGGCACAGTTGCCTGGACGGCCACGTGCATGGCTCATGCAGCTGAGCGTGCAGCGTGTGAGCCTCGCAATCTTCAGGATGCTTTAAATATTGTACACTGGAAAGATGCAATGGACATGGAATATTCAGCTCTGCTTAAAAATGCTACATGGAAGCTTGTCCCTCCACGTCTTGGTGTCAACATAATTGATTCTAAATGGGTTTTTAAGGTCAAGCATAATGCAGATGGATTTATTGAGCACTATAAAGCAAGGCTAGTGGCAAAAGGTTTTCGACAATGTTATGGTCAAGATTATGAGGAAACATTCAGTCCAGTTGTTAAACCTACTACTATTTGTTTGCTCTTGTCTCTTGCAGTGTCTCATGGTTGGCATCTTCGTCAGTTGGATATACAAAATGCTTTTTTGAATGGTGTTCTTGAGGAAGAGGTATTTATGCGACAACTGTAGCATCCCAATTGTCTAACAATTGCAATGCTACTAGCCTAGTCTATATAATGGCTACTTCAAATATATAATTGTTGCATCATCATTATATCATGCTCATATCATCATGCCTCCTTGCATTTGAGCATCATATAAAACCCTTTTTGTTTTGGTTCTTCTCTCATATGCATTGTTAATTGTATTTGCCTGTTGATATTGTATTTGGTTCTTGATATATTGTTTAATGCCCAAGCTGAGTTGGGGGCATATCTTTTATTAAACTCCTTTACCTTTCTCTGTCACCACCTTATAATTCCACCATTCCACCATATATGAGCCTTGCAACTTATTTGGTTTTACCTCTAGCTCATATGTGTTGGTGTGGATCCATTCCATCTCCACATGCTCTTATATATGCACCATATTGTTTTCACATTATTGGATTATGAGAGCCACATGGCCACCTTTGCATGCCTTGTGGGTGGGACCCTAATTCTAGCTTCCATATGTGTTGTTTTGGGGTTATCATCAT
Organism: Avena insularis; assembly: GCA_023614405.1. Taxonomy (NCBI): domain Eukaryota; kingdom Viridiplantae; phylum Streptophyta; class Magnoliopsida; order Poales; family Poaceae; genus Avena; species Avena insularis. The sequence goes on along the minus strand of CM042690.1, from coordinate 252,811,411 downwards.
GTTGGGATATTTTTGTGGGCTTATTAAATATCTAGTGGAATATACACACTAGCAAGTCCCAATTTTAATCCAATATGATCATCTCCATCTATTCCACTTGGGACCTTCTTTTAAATCCTTGGCTTGGCTTTATTCCAATTTTGGGAATGCATAATAATAATGCCATGTAATAATATTGTTTTCACAAGAACCCACATGGCAATAAATATTTTGCATGGGCCATGCAAGTACCCCTTTAGCTTGTCATTTGGATTTTATTTGATTTTTTTTTAGTGGATCATCCCCCTCTCTCTACCTCTATCTTTTCTTTTGGCTTGATCTATGTTGATCTTGCTCAAACCCTAATATTCCATCCCTCTCTTTTTCTTGTCTAGATCTTGTTTGATCTTGGTTGTTCTTGGCTTGATCTTGTCCAAGGCAAACCCTAGCTACAAACCTCTCCATCTATCTCTCTAAGCCTAGACCATCACCTACCTCATCATCACCATACCCCCCTCTCCTAAACCCTAATCGATACCTAATCTAAACCAAACCCTAAGTACCCACCCCATCTCTCTCTCTCTCGGCCTCTCTCTCTCTCACCTAGCTGGCCCCACCATGCCACCTAGCTACCCCACCCAAACCCTAGACCAGCCCTAGCCCGAGCCTCCCACCTACCCAACCCTAGCTCCAACCCGAGCTCCCTCTCTCCCTCCCTCTCTCTTTTCTCTCTCTGCCCTGCATGCCCCACACCGAACCCCTCTCCTTGGCCTCGCCCGTCCCCACCTGGAAGCCTCCCCCTGCCTGCCCTGCCCCGACCCGTGCACGTGAGGAGAGGAAGGAGAAAGGTGACCCCGAGCCACCTTTTTCCATCTACCCCGCTCCCCCACGGCATCCTCCCTCCCTCTGCTTTATCTCCTTCTCCACGACACCTCTGGCCTCTCCCATCTCTCCCCCGGGCCGTGCCCACATACGCCCTCCTCCCCATCTACCCCTCCCGCCTCCGTCTACCCCCTCGCCGGCCAACCCCTCGGCCTCCACCGCCTACTCACACCAGCCGGGCGTGGCGCCAAGGCTGTCGAGAAGTCGACGCCTCAGACGCTTCGACACGCCGTCGCGGAGGAGGAGCACCAGAGCGTCGGAATCAGCGCCGGCCGAAGCGAAACCCTAGCCCCGCTCGGCTTCTGCCTCGTCGACGATCCACAGACGCTGCCGATCCGACCGCACCAACCAACTCTGGTGAGCCGAGCCTCCTGGCAAACCCCCGCAGCTATGCTCCGTTGACGCTGATCCGTCTGGACGAACACCCTCGTGCACGGTGCTCGACGATACCGCCACGCAGGCGCGCTTAGGCCTACCTAGCCGTCCTGCCATTTCCTAGCACCAAGCCCTAGCCAGTCCAGTGGTCGCTGCCGCCGTGCGCACGCGTGGGGTCGCGAGTTCGAACCCCGTGTGCCGCGCCCCGCGTCGGTCGGCACCGATCTGTCCGCGGTTCAGAGGAAGCAGATCTACAGTACGGCTGTGGTCGTTTTCCACTTATCCCCCTGCATCTTTTTGTGGCTAAACCCGTGGTCCACCAGTCCCACCTGTCCCAAAGCTTTTGCAAAAGGTACCCAGGCTTTGTTTTCCTCAACTCAGCGCTCCCGACGCCACGTGGTCCACCCGGGCCTTGACATCACGTGGGGCGAGTCCCGCTGGCACTTTGTCATTCGCTTTGGATTAGCTCATGGTGTTAAAAGCTTTCTTGTATTGTCTCTGCCAAGATTTGGACCCGCTGGTCAGTGTCTGGGGCTAGTTTAACCTGGGTAACAAAAGTATTTTCTGCATATCTGTTTTAATTCAAAGCTTTTTCAAATTAATTCAAATTCAAATTTAATTCTGTTTTTAAATAACTTTTAAAATACAAATCCAAATAATACAAATAATATATGTTTTCAAATCAGAAAAATATGAGGAATTCAAATATGCCATTCAAAATATATTTTGAACACTTTATTTTCCAAGTTAATTAAAATTACATTAAAATGCCCTTATTCCTTAATTAATTAATAACTTTTATTTTATAACTCCAAATTTAACAAATAATATGTCTAAAATGATTAGCTCGACGAGACCTTTCTGTTTATGCACTCCATGTTTTGAATTGCAGCATGCATCATATAAATATAAAGGTTACAGCAACTAATTTGAGTATAAAATATGATTAAAACTCAATAAAATGATTTATTCTTGTATTCCACACCTCACCCATGCCATGCTACTTTATTGCCATGCAAATTGTGCATCATTCATCATGGCATGATTGATTGCTTGATGCATTTTATTCATATGCTTGCGCACTTTATTTATGTTGGCCCTTGTTTGTTTGGTTCTTCTTCGGATAGACGCTGAGTAGAGGATATATCAAGAGAACCAGGAGCACTACCCAGATCCATCCCTTGCTTCAACTGAGCTGCCAGGCAAGCACTACCACATGCTTGCATACATATAGTACCTATTGCCTCATTCTTACTCTTGCATCATTGAGTCGCGATTGCATTAAACTGAATCCCAAGTATTGCATAGCCTTTACTTTTAAACCCCACCGAAGCTTGTTCCTCCATCCCATGAGCCATTACTACAGGAGTTGTTTGAGCCACGCGAGTCGTAGAATAGCATGTGTAGGGTTTGTGAGTGTCTGATGGATAACGAGGTACCTAAACAACTTAACCTGAGTAGTAATGGGATAACTAATGAAAGTGGCATCGGTGAGCCATATTCGTTATTTGGTTTTTCAGGCTCACTTGTGTCCCGTAGGACCCCGAGTACTTGATTCCTGTTCCTTGAATATTCGCGCTATCCACATCCGGGAGGCTTATGAACCCCCCTGAGCCAGAGCTTGATTCATTCTTATTTCTTGGGGCCACAAACTAGTTTGAGGTTTTATTCACTATCCTGTACTTATGCCATGCTTTACTGCTTTATTTAAATTGTGCGAGGTACTGCACACTATACTGTTTAGGAAAGCGGAGTGTTTTCGCGGTGTCGACAAACCCAGTCACATTTTCGGGTTCCCAGTCGTTCACAGCCATTGACGCAAACCTTGAGTCCGTCTCGAAGTCGGCCAACTTCGTCATGGTAGCTTAATGGGTGGCCTCGAAATATTTCTGAATCTGTGATCGCTTTGTCGGATCGCCTCGTTGGTTTTGATTTGGTTTTTCCGAGGTTGATCGAGTGTGTGTTATTTGTGCACCCTCAGGGTAAAACTTTCCGAAAGCCGTGTCATGTTATGGACGACTTGGAGCACAGTTTCTCGATCATAGACAAGCATAACTAAAGTACCGCTTTTAATTTGACTAAGTACCTGACTAGTAAATAGTGCAACACTCATGGAATGGATAAGAAAACTGCCAACGGATGGGGGGTAGTTCGTCCGCTTCCTCGTCGGTAAGCGAGGAGGAGGATGGATCTGTTAAGATTACCATTATAACTGTTGTTATTAATTCACGGACATCCGTCTATCTCTGGTTAGGCGGATGGTTAGCGAGTATCTATAGAATTGCTAGGGTTTATCTTTTGCTGCAATTGCGTCACCCCAGGTTGTGTCCCCTTTAGAGGCATAAAGACTTGCTGAGTACCCCTAGGGTCTCACACGATAAATTATTGGTTCAGATGAACAGGTACACTCGCAAGATGGATACTGGGTGGAAGAGACGGACGATGTGGGCAACGATCATTCGGTGTAGAGATTCCGGGAACGGGGATCCGTGAGATCTGTGGGCGGGATGTGTTTATTTATGGGGCATCTTATGCCGATTTGCTTCTTATCCATACTCGGATTTTGTCTTCCGCTTCCGCTTGATACTCTGATGTTTGATGTATGAGGAGATATCCTAAACTATTATATCTATCTAGGATATTTGGATCTTGCCGTATGGCGTTGCTATATTTCCTTTCTTTTTAGATGGAATGGCTCTGATGTACTGTTGTATGGTGGCTTGCATACATACTCATTTGTGTATGTAGTTGATCCCTTCGCCTGCCGATTACGCCGCCCGTTCTTGTCCCGATGTTTGGAAATGGTTGGGACGGCCGAAAGGTCTACCTGTGAGTGGCATTTGGGCCCCACCGTACTATTTCAACCATTTCTGCTCATCCAGGCTTGTAACTAGGAGCGTAATTCACCGAGGTAGTTACAACAACCTCCAGGTTTTGAGGATCCTTCACGACCTCATTATTTGTGTCACCTTCAGAAAGCTATCTATGGTCTCAAGCAGGCTCCACGTGCTTGGCATGCTCGCCTCAGTTCTGTTCTTGGCTCTATTGGATTTCGAGCTTCCACTGCGGATACATCTTTGTTCATTCTTTGTCGGTCTGATGTTACCATGTTTCTGCTTGTATATGTCGATGATATTATTGTGATCAGTTCGTCGTCGTCGGCAACGGATAAACTGATCCTTGAGATGCGTTCTGCTTTTGCTGTCAAGGATCTTGGTCCCCTCCACTATTTTCTTGGTTTGGAGGTTCATCGACAACCTTCTGGTGGTTTACTTCTTACTCAGAAGAAATATGCAATGGAGCTTCTTCAGCGCGCTGGTATGCTCAAGTGCACTCCTGCTACTACTCCTATGACAGTTGTTGACAAGCTTTCTGCTAATGAGGGTACAGTTCTTTCTGCTGATGATGCGACTCGTTACCGTAGTATTGTGGGAGGCTTAGAATACCTTACTCTCACGTGCCCTGATATTTTCTTTGCTGTGAACAAAGTTTGTCAGTACTTGCATGCTCCTCGAGATTCTCATTGGACAGCTGGGAAGCGTATACTTTGGTTTGTCAAGCTTATAGTTTGTCAGGGTTTGTCTATTCGGCATACTTCGGATACTCTTCTGTCAGCTTTTTCTGATGCGGATTGGGCAGGAAATATTGATGACCGGCGATCCACGGGGGGTTATGCCATCTTCTATGGTGGTAATTTGATCGCCTGGAATGCTCGTAAGCAAGCTACAGTATCACGCTCCAGCACTGAGTCAGAATATAAGGTTGTTGCCAATGCAACTGCTGAGATTATTTGGGTACAGTCTCTTCTTAAGGAGTTAGGTTTATCCCAAGATCGTATACCTATCCTATGGTGTGATAATATTGGAGCTACTTATCTGTCTGCCAATCCGGTGTTTCACGCTCGCACCAAGCATATCGAAGTTGATTTCCACTTTATCAGAGAAAGGGTTGCTCAGAAACAACTCCAGATTAAGTTCATCTCTTCTAAAGACTAAGTGGCTGATATATTTACTAAACCTCTCTCACTACCAGCTTTTGAGTCATGTAGACGCAATCTCAACCTTTTGGAGCCCGGTTGAGATTGAGGGAGCATGATAGACAACGTGTCTGTCACGTCTACACGTCAACTCTAGTTAGAAACTAATTAGACTACTTGTTGTATTGTATACGGACTGCCAAGTCTTGGCCTGTAACCGACCTTGTACTATTCAATATATATATACCAGAGGACGCGGCCGTTTAGGTCCAGCGATCCATACCCTACCAATCTGTCTCGTTGTTTTTCACAGCATGGCTGCCGTTGCGGCCCAGGTGAGCATAGTCAACAATGCGGGGGTGCTGGCATTCAGCCGGGACATCCAGCCAGAGGATCTAGCTCCAATGTCTATGATCTGTGGATTGCGGTTCGGTTACAAGGGCGACTTTGTCGACAAGGAAGTGCTCACCAAGTGGGCGGAACACCACATGGACGACGACCGCCTTCACATCCGGTGCGACCTTGTTGTGCTGCAGATGAACACGGAGTCTCGTATCGGGAGCTACTTGAAAGACTTTTGGAGGGCACGCCCTTCCTTACAAAAGAGCAACTAATTGCTTATCCTTCTTTCTAGGATAATGGAGTACATCGCAAACAGAAAAAAATATATGCTTATGATCTTTATTATCCGATTTCATATACTACCATACTATGCAGTTCATACCTGTATCTGATCTATCCATCGCTTTATCTGTCTCTTTTGCTTATGAAGTTGTGGTTCAAATTTAGATACGTACTAAGAATTTGTGTGACATGTAAGATATGAATCGAAAAACCACCCTCGCTGCGGCTTGGGGGACGGAGGTGGCGGGGATCCTCGAGTGCAGGGACTCAGGTTGCGTTGCCCGTGGCGGAGGGTTATTATCCTCGGTGACTCGTGCCTTAGTGCGTTGGTGACTCGAGATCCAGCTCTTGGCGGGGTGGCATCGCCCCTCCCCGACCGGGTTCACCGCCATGGGTCAACCGACAGCTGGACCGACAGTGTTTCTGAGGAGTTAGATCTAGCCCGATCTGGCCGGTCTGCTTTTCCAGTGGCAAGCCCGGTGGTTCCTACACGGTGGTGGTGTCCTCGCTGCATAGGAGATTATTTGTTCTAAGGGGTTTGCACGTTGGCAACTTTCCGGGTCTTCCCGCCTTTGTCTGGCAGCATGTTGCGTGCGTCGAGAAAGATTTGCTCCGGACAAAAGCTGGCAACGCGGCGTCCACGGGCGTCGCTATCCTCCTAGGGGTCATCATGGAGCTTTTGGACCTCCCTCAGCTCTCGGGTCACATCGTCACGTCAAGGCCTAGACTTTGCGGTGCAAGGTCGGATGACCGCCTCAATCTCATGTCGCTTTTCCTCATGAGGGTGTCATCTTGAAGATTGTGGCCCTGGGTGCTTTCCTAGTTATGTACTTGCATGTCATCGTAGTTGGCCATGGTGGAGCGGCATATCGATACTGCATTGTTGGCGGTGAGTCTCGGCGGCGTGGCGTTGCGGGGTCTCGGTGGCGAATGCGTGTGATGGACGTCTACAGGGTGGTGGCATTGTATGGTGTCGTGGTGACATCGATGGCAACCTTTTTTTTTTGAAAGGACGTCGATGGCAACCTAACAAGGTCAATGTCTTGCTTGTCTCGAAGATGGGTCAGCGAAAGATTGCGGCGGTGACGTGCGTTGGTGCGCGCTGAGGGTCTGTCGGGCCGGTTTGTGATCTCTATTAGCCGTTGGGCAGTTGGTTGAGGCCTTCGGTTTTTTATGATGTGCGTATGTGAAGTCAGGGCACTAGCTCCGATATGTCCACCCCCTCCATCAATGTTGTAGGCGTTGAGACTGCTGTCGTTAGTGAGATGGCTCAGGTTGAACTGTGTGTTCTCTTTGTAAAACTTTTTTAATGCATAGGCTGGAGTATTACCTCCATCTTGGAAAAAAGAATATAAGATATGAATCATCTCTGTTCTTTTTAATTAACTAGCATAAATACCCATACATTGCAACGGGTGACAAAAAATATACGTCGTGGTTAAAAGCACGTGAGCACTACATTCTCTGCCCGTGACTTCAGCCAAGCCACCCGGCACACATGCGCCAGCAAAGTCATGTGTTGCCATCGCTACCTGCCTACCTCACCCCACTTCGTTTAGGCCTTCTCCTCCATCGGTGTGGATAAATCGTTTGGGGAAGTAAGCCGATGTGCAATAATTCTCCAACACCGCTGAGGCCTATGCATTTGACACAACCTTTTATAATAGTAATAGGTATAATGAAATTACACAAATTATGCATAAGGAACTGAAGAATTGCAGTAGCTTGATCCGCCAAAGAGAGGAGACGGCTGCGTCGAAGCGCAAGGGCTTGGCGAAACAGCACGATGGTTCACTTTATTAGGCAAGCAACAGGGGTGCAGCTCTAGCGGCATGTAGGCAGTTGTGGTGCCGAACACTTGTGTGGCTGACGATGTAGGTGCTAGATCAGACGCTTTGCAATTGAGGACCAGAACGGCACTGACAATGTGGAGCTGGAGTAAGAGAGCGATGGCATGTCCTCCTTCTCGGGCACAAACGACAGGGAGAAAAGTCAAAATCAATATATGTGTATGTTTTGCTTGCTGTCATGGTCATGCATTTTTTTTCCCAGATAACGTCATTACGTAGATTTTGAAGTCTCTTCCATTCTGCACACACCTGACACTACAGATTGCGGAATAGCTCGCACTCACGTCAAAGTAACCTGCACACACATATGTGCTCAACTATCAACTCTCAAACACAAACTAGTACGTACCTTAATAAAAATCTGGAAGCAGATGTAAAGAAGAAAAGTCCGGAAGCAATCCCAGTTCTCTAACACGCAATAACAGGCCCTCCTGACGTAGCGTAAACGCTGAAGACAACGATCTCCTCCACAGTATTCCCCACTTGACAGTAGTAGCAACTCGAAAGGAAATTCAGTGGTCTATTCTAGTATTGATTGCCATGAATTTTCAGAAATCAGTAACCTCAAAACTACTGGTAACATGTCATTGTACCAGTCAGAGGGTAGGAATTGCACAACCACAAACAGAAACAATGTTGAAGTATGATCCAAATTCTATTAAGGAGGCTAACTTCATTGGGGTCAAGCCGGGAGGCTTGAGCCCATACCGTGCCCAACTGGGACGCCTGTGGGGGGTGCGGGGGACGACAGCCCCTGCGGTACGGACCGTTGATGACCTAGGTCGCTACCGCTATATATACCTCTTGTAAGCCGCCGGCTGGGATAAGTTGTATCTGTGAAATCCCCGGCCTTGTGTAAACGCTCCCTGTTATAGTGAAGATTTGTTGGCTGACGCCCGTGGTTTTTCCCTCTCTTTGTTGGAAAGAGTTTTTCACGTTAAATCTGTGTCCCCTTTGCTGCGATTTTATTTTCGTTCTTCGTTATTTGATTGTCGCAAAGCTAACACACAAGATGCTGTACCATGATTTTATCAGCATGGAGAGCGATAGGGTAGGTACCAGGTTGAAGGGGGCGGTGAGCCCGAGCACCTTGAACCTGTCCATGACAGAAACCACTCAAGTTCCTTTAGCAATTTTAACCTTGCACTGCCCAGCTACCTAGTGGAGGCGAGGATGTTCACCCAAGGATGCCGGCGACCTCAGCGCATCCATGCAGGACGCAGCGAGAAGGAGGCGCTTGTTCCACATCGACATCGGCGCACCTCCCTGTCCCCACCACCTGCGCACCTCCCCGGCCTCCCTTCCGCCATCACGGGCTGTCACGGATTCCACTGCGTGCCACTCAAACGAATCCTCCTTCGTGGTTGAGCCTGGCCAAGAAGCCAGTTGTGGCACCTCCAGTCAACACTCATCAGGCCGGTGCTCGCATGGAACCGACAGCGTGTTGGGGGCGAGGAGACCATATTGCGCGCAGCCCCTGTTCACCCACTGTGTGTCGCCTCAGACTGCCCTGCTCGCCGGAGAGGGAGAGTGACACACCGCCTCCCTTCGACCAGGAAGTGAAGTGATTGGGGAGGGCGGACCAACGCAGGATGGGGCGAGATGGACGGGCGGGTGTACAACAGAAAAAAAGAGGCAGAACGACGAGAGAAAAATAATGTTTCATGTCACTTGAGCGGTGACATAGGTTGTAATACCTCCAAACTTTGTGAGGGCAAAACAGTAGTTTCTGTATGGACAAACCGCAGAAATGTTCCTTCCTAAGGTATGGATTTCAGAACTGAGAATTACAGTGTGGCTCCCGGATGCCACACACCACAATAACTGAAAAAATTAAAAAATAATTTTAAAAAGTTAAAAGATTCTCTTTTTTCTAAATCAAAGATGACCAGGTATCGTACTTGTATAAAAATATTTCCCTTAGGAATTACTTTCATTGTGACTTGGGTAAAAAACAAACTCGAAATGCCCATGACCACGTACTATTAACCTGTGATACGTCATTTTTTTTATCTTTTTTTTGTCCTGAAGACCAAGCGAACCATTTCCTTTCCAAATATTTTTTTTCGAGTATAATACCTGATCATCTTTGATTTTAAAAAAGTTAAATTTTTTTAACCTCAGCAACGCCGCCAGTCCTCTTGTCTAGTCTTACTTTTAAAATTGTGATCCCAAGTCATTCCGTCATTGGACAATACCTCTATCTTTCCAACACGTGCTACATTTTATTTGTATGTTTACAACATCGCCACACCATTATTCCCATAATATGTCAAAATAATACAAAGACATCGCAAAAAAAAGTTGCCAACACTTTTCTTTGAGATTCCATAATATATATTTATATTTTTTGCTAAATTTCACGAATCTATTAATAATGATTTCTACTAAGTAATCATGTTATTACGAGATTCATCAAATCAAAGTCGGTAAAAGATTTGTAATAAAGGCTGTTTAGTGACTAGGGTTGAGAATACAAGATCGATTCTATTTACAACTTATTTTCTGGGAAAAAGTCTATTTACAACTTTTTTTTTATAGATTTGTATATATATATATATATATATATATTTTATTCGACTTCTTGTCCAAGGAACGTAGACGGATACAAAAACTACAATTCCTAGGTAAAGAAGTGTATAAACGTACGTCCCGTTTCCATAGTATGGAGACGCACGGGCACACGTAATAAATACGCGAAATCAAAACCGATCGTTCGTGAACCCTAGCTACGTATCGATCTCGCTCCGATCATCATGTCGACATCCGATCTTCTGTCCGCCCTCCGCGCCGGCGGCCGGAAGCTTCTCTCCGCCTCCACCGTCGCCCCGAAGGAGGAGATCGGGTCCCACGTGTTCAAGATCGAGGAGTACAGGCACGTCAAGGGGACGATGGCGCATCGTGAACACATGGAATCGAGCACTTTCACCGTCGGCGGCCACGACTGGCGAATCGACTGCTACCCAAACGGGTGCTCGTGGCGACCCAGCGGCTGCGTCGCGCTGTTCCTCCGGCGTACCAGCAGCAGCGCGAAGGGAGGCGGCGTGGCCATCGCATCTGTCAGGTTCAGCGTGCTGGACCAGTACGGGAACCCGTGGCGTACTAAAACCTGGCCGCGACGCCCCTTCTCGATCGGCGACGACTGGGGCTGGCCAGACTTCATTAGCCACGAAGATCTGGATCTGGAGAAGGAGAAGCTTCTCACGGACAACTGTCTCATGGTCCTGTGCGACGTCACCGTCGACCTTGGGATGTGCACCGAGGCCTGCCTCTACACACCTGTCGCCGTGCCGGAACCTGCAGCTGCAGTGGAGGCGCCGGCCCCGCCGTTCGAAATCGACGATGAACTGACCAAGCTCATCTGGGAAAAGGAAAGGGCGAACGTGGAGATCAAAGTCGGCGGGGAGACGCTCGCGGCGCACCGGTGGATGCTCGGTCCCCGATCCCCCGTCTTCCAGGCGGATCTCTCGCTCGCCTTTGGTACCGGCGGCAAGAAGACCGCTGTGTTACAGATCGAGGACATGGATGCTGAAGTGGTCAGGACTCTGCTCGAGTTCATCTACAAAAACATGCTGCCTGAGAAGAAGCGTCTAGTACTAGAGACTGCGGCGATGGCGGAGCGTCTACTCGTGGCGGCGGACAGGTATGAGCTCCAGAAGCTGAAGCGGATCTGCGAGGAGGCGCTGTGCAAGCACATCGGGATGACCTCGGTGGCTGACACCCTAGCGCTGGCCGAGCGGCATGGTTGCCCCGTGCTGAAAGAGGCGTGCATGCAGTTTATTTCCTCTCCTGGGAACCTGGGGGCAGTCGTCGCAACCGATGGTTTTGAGCAGCTCAAGACAGGTTGTCCCCCTGCTCTCGTCGACCTCATGGCCAAGCAGATCGCCTTGGTGCATCTAGGTGGCACCATCTAGTCACTTATATTACCTACAGAAAGATACTATCGAGTAATTGCTACAGCTAGTCTGTAAGATTTATCCATAACCTCTTTTCCGCAAGTCTAGCATTTCCGCTATCAGCTACCTAGATGATTAGTTTTACTCTTCGTATTTGCTACCTTCATTCTATAATATAAGATGTTATTGTCGAATTGCTAGTTTTACTCTTTATATTTATTACTCCTTTCCTTCTATAATATAAGATGTTATTATATCAATGTAATCATATTGTCAATGGTGGTGGTTTTTTTATGCTGATGTGGAGTCTTTGATCGCCTTGACGGGGCACCCTTTTTTACTGCTATGTGTATTCTTCTATGTAATCGGTATCAGTTCAGTATTAATATATTCCCTTTATAAAAAAATTGATCATATAGTCCATATACTAACATCTTGGGAGTGGAGAGAATAAGTATTTTAAATTGTTTAATATTACTCCTATTTGCATGCAGAAGTTATTTGAATTCTGATACTGATTGCATATACTGAAAAATTATCTTTATCGTATACACTAGTACTAGTACTGCACATATACAATAATCACTTACCTACAGAAACATACTATCAGCAAGCTAGATAATTAGTTTCACTTGTTATATTTACTCCCTTCGTTCTATAATAAATGATGTTATTGCATCAATATAATCATATTGCCAATGTTGGTGTTTTGTTTATGCTGATGGTTTTACTTTTCATATTTACTCGCTCCGTTCTACTACCTCCGTCCCAAAGTTTAAAGCTTAATGTATTTCTAAAGTCAAACTATGTAAAGTTTTGACCAAATTTTTAGAAAAAACTATCAAAAATTATGATATTATATATAGATAACATGTAAAAATATGTTTCATGATGTATCAAAGGGTATGTATTTTGTATTGTAAATATTAATATATTTTTCTAAAAAACTTGGTCAAACTTTACATAGTTTGACTTCTGGAAAAAAATATAAACCTTAAGATTTGGGACAGAGGTAGTATAATACAAGGTGTTATTACATCAATATATTCATACTACAAACGGTGATGGTTTGTTTATGCTGCTGTGGAGTGTCTCATCACGTCGGTGGGCACCTTTTTTTTTGCTATGCGCATTCTTGATGTCTAGGGGCTCGATACTATGTAATTGGTATTAGTTCAATATTAATATATTTCTTTATGAAAAAACAATATGATCATATAGTCGTTGTCGTAACATCTTGTATTAAGGAGCAGAGAGAATGACAATTTTAAATTGTTAAATATTACTCCTATTTTGCATGCATAAGTTATTTCAATTGTGATACTGATTGCATATACTCCGTGTTAGCCTAATAAACCTGACCTATACTGATTGCCTATACTCCTATTATCGATTCATCTTGCTGCAAACTTGGCGGCGGCGGCTGCCGTCGTGTTGGATGTTGTGTGTGGCCACGAGCCGCCGGACACCAGGGGCGACCAGGTTCTGTACCTACCCATGCAACGCATGGATCATGCATGCGCCCGTCTCTCCCTCTCCTATATTGCTAGGATCTCAGCTCACCTAGCCGGCATGTAGTCCCCCTGTCTATATATTGTAACCTCTTATGAAATGTTATGATCAGTGAATATTAGGGGTGTAAACGGATCGGATCGGATCAGATTTTGATCGTACCATATCTTTTTTCATATTAGTTTCTCGGATTCGGAGCGGAGCGGATAATGACCGGTTGCGGATTCGAATGCGGATATACTAGACCGTGGATTCGAGTCGGAAGCGGAACGGACTCGGGCCGAACATGAAAGTAGTCGGATAAATAATCTCATAGGTAGATAATTATATTTCTAGCAAAGTTTTGAGAGAGATTTAATCTTTCGGCCTTGCATGAATAACCTAGATAAGATAATAGAGATATGGTGTTAAAAGTCAGAGTTAGACATGTTCGCCAAGTGAACCCGGTAACTAAATAAGTATTTGCTTTGCGATATTGTGTTCACTTTTGACTCTAAAATCGGATTATCTGGTTTGAAACACTTGGATAATCATAATTATTTTTTGGATAATCCATATTCGCATGCTATTTTTCATACCATATCCTATACCATATCATGGACGTCACTTCGGAATCGGATATCCTTATCCGTCGGATTCTATAAAATCGGATATGGATAACTTAAAATGGTTTTGGAGCCGGTTTTGGTGCGGAAATTATCTTATCTGTTTACATCCCTAGTGAATACAGGGCATCTCTCTTTTGTGTGTGCTAGTGTTACTTTCATTGATATCAGAGAGCAGTTCCTATGGGAGCATCCCCTGCCGATAGCTCGACGTCTAGCGCCACGTTGAACCCTGCCACTTCTCCTCCTTCTCTGCAGCCACTGACGATGTTCTCCTGTGTAGAAGGATTAGGGGAGAAAACACAACTCCAATAGGGCCGACTGTCTCATATATATATATAGACAATTACAGGTACAATCCTGAGGGTACAAGGAGACCTATACAGAGTACAATACGTATCTCAACACCCCCCCCCATAGTCGAAGGGTCGGTACCGACACATAGACTGGAATGAAACTCGTCGAAGGTCGACGTCGGCAATCCCTTCGTCATGATATTCGCAAATTGCTGGGAGGTCGGTATGTGAAGAACTCGAACGTTACCGAGAGCAACCTACTCACGAACGAAGTGGATGTCCAGCTCGATGTGCTTGGTGCGGCGATGATGAACAGGGTTGGCGGAGAGGTAGACAGCTGAAACATTGTCACAAAACACCACCGTGGCCCTGTCGACAGGACAAGAGAGCTCGGAGAGAAGATGAAGAAGCCACGTGCACTCAACCATGGCGTTAGCCACGGCCCGATACTCGGCCCCGGCACTCGAGCGAGAGACGATGGGTTATCGCTTGGAAGACCAAGAGACGAGCGACGAGCCGAGGTAGACACAGTAGCCCGAGGTGGACCACCGCGTGTCAGGGCAGCCAGCCTAGTCCGTGTCCGAGTAGGTGACGATATCCGTCGATGGCGAGGCATGCAGCAAGAGGTTGAGGTCCATAGTGCCGCAGATATAGCGAAGTATCCGCTTTACCGCTGTCCAGTGTGCGTCCCGAGGAGCATGCATATGCAAGCACACCTGCTGCACGGCATACTGCAACTCCGGACATGTTAACATCAAGTACTGCAGAGTGCCGATGATGGAGCGGTCGAACGACGCGTCAGAGGCCACTGATGGCCTTCGTGACAACTAGAGTAGGCGCGTGGTTGCAGTTAAGCATCCCATCGCGCTCGAGGAGCTCATGTGCGTACTTCCGCTGATGAAGGAAGAACCCATCCGCGCGTCGGACGACCTCGATGCCGAGGAAGTAGTGGAGCAGGCCAAGGTCCTTGAGTGCGAACTCAGTGTGAAGGCGATCGGTGAGCTATCGAAGGAGGCCAGCAGTGCATGCCGTCAAGATGATATCATCGACATATAGCAGCAGGTAGGCAGTATCGGTTCCTTGGCGATAGACAAACAACGACGCGTCAGAGCGCGTAGAGCGGAAGCCGAGGTGATGTAGAAACACGGCGATGCGCTGGTACCAGGCGCGTGGGGCCTGCTTCAGTCCATACAAGGACCGAGAAAGCAGGCACACATGGTCCGGATGCTCGGCATCGACGAACCCGATGGGATGCTGACAGTACACCTGCTCGGAGAGATGGCCGTGGAGGAAGGCGTTGGAGACATCCGTTTGATGCACCGGCTAGGCACGAGAGACAACGAGGTGCAGGACGGTGCGGATCATGCCCGACATGACAACCGGAGCAAACGTATCCGTGAAGTCAACGCCGGCGCGTTGGCGAAATCCGCGAACTACCCATAACGCCTTATAGCACTCCAGGGCACCGTTAGGACCCAGCTTGTGCTTGAAGACCCCCTTGACGGTGATGACATTGGCACAAGGGGGACGAGGGACCAGCTCCCAGGTCCGGTTGCGCTGCAGCGCATCGAACTCCTCCTGCATCACGGCATGCCACTGTGGGTCGTGCAAGGCGGCCCGGGCAGAGGTAGGCACCGACGAGATCGCGGACGTAGAGGCGGTGAAGACGTACTCATCGGTGGGGTAGCGGGTGGACGGCCGGCGCACTCTTGCGTGCGCACGAGTGACGACACCCGCAGGCGGGGCGGGCGGGGCAGGCACATCATCCGCAACCGAAGCAGGCGACGAAGCCAGTGACGACGGGGCTGGCGAGGAGGGTGCCGAGATGGATGGGGACAACGAGGGTGACACGAGCGGTGTCGCTGGCGCAGGTGGGGTCTCAGGCCTGGGCGGAGACATGGCCTCGGCGGGTGGCGACCCGGGCGGCGACATGAGCCCATGCACCAAGGGACCAGGCGTGGAAGGCGTAGATGGGGCCGCCGCGGTCACTCAGGGGGCCAGCGGGCACCATGGGTGTCGTCGAAGGAGTCACCAAGAGTCCCTGCTGAAACGGAAACACCAACTCGTCAAAGTAAACGTGTCGTGAGGTGATGACGCGACAAGAGACCGGATCGTAGCAGCGATAGCCTTTGGTGTTGGTTGGGTAGCCGGGAAACATGCAAGGGAGAGAGCACGACGCGAGCTTGTGCACGGCGGTGGAAGCGGTGCTGGGGTAGCAGCGGCAGCCGAAGATGCGAAGATCATCGTAGGAGGGGGGCACACCAAAGAGGAGATGGTGCGGCGTGTATTGCCAGCGAGAACGACAGGGGCAGATGTTGACTAGAAGAGTAGTCGTAGCAAGAGCATCCGGCCAAAACCATGGGGGCATGTACGGATGGAACAAAAGGGTGCGGACGTAGTCGTTGAGAGTACGAAGGATGCGTTCAACACAACCATTTTTTTGAGAGTGTATGGACACGTTAGACGGAAGATGGTGCCATGAGAGGCGAGAAGGGTGCGGATGGTGATGTTGTCAAACTCTTTCTCTTGTCGGTTTGTAAGGCGTGGATGGGGCGACCGAACTAGGTGGAGACGTAGGAGAAGAAGGAGGTGAGGATGGCGGCGACGTCGGATTTACGACGGAGGGGGAAAGTCCACACAAAATGCGAGTAATCACCCAAAATCACAAGATAGTAAGTATAGCCAGAATTACTCAAAACAGGCGAGGTCCAAACATCACTATGAATAAGTTGAAACGGAAAAGACGCAACTGTGGAGGAAGAGCTAAACGGAAGACGAACATGTTTGCCTAGACGACATGCTTTACAAGAATGAGCATTCATTTTATTACAAGAGAAAGAAAATCCTTGCATTATTTGACGAAGGGCGGTGGAGCTAGGATTGCCGAGGCGAGCGTGCTAGAGGTCGACACCGGCGGAGAGGGAGAGATGGCTGCTGGTGGCGGTGGAGGAGGACCGAACAGGGTACAAATCGCCAGGGATGTCACATCGGTGGAGGAGCATCCGGGTATGACCATCCTTAATAGAGAAACCAGAAGCGTCAAATTCCACAGTCACAAAATTATCACGAGTGAGAGAATGAACATAAACTAGGTTTTGGATCAAGTTAGGAGAAATGACAACATTATTGAGGGCGAGAGGAGTGGAGGTGGAGGGAAAGAAGGCGGAGCCAGTGTGAGTAATGGAAAGAGCATGACCGCTGCCAATGATTATATGAGAAAAAGTAGAAGTGGGAGTGGAAGTGGAGAGGTTACCGGGGTGAGAGGCCATGTGCATGGAGGCGCCGGTGTCCATGAATCAATCGCCACCACCGCCATATGAGCCCGCAATAGGATGGGTCTGGAGAGCGGTCAGCACCACGGGGTCCCACTAGACCGACAACGGGGCGTGGGGTAGACCGGCGTAGTGATGGGCTAAGGTGACGTGAAGAACACCTGGTGGGTGGCCGGGCACGACCCCAAGATGCTCGGGTGAGGGGCACGCGGCACGGGCATCGTGTAGGCGTGGACGACCCCGGTCTAGGGGTTGTGACCCATGATCTAAGGCAATGTCGGGGCGGCCTGCTGACGTGGCCGGGGCTAGGGCGCGGTGGCGTTGCCACTGTTGCCGTCGTTGCTGCCGTTGCGACTGCACCCGCACCAACGATGGCCACCACCGTTGCCAGGAGGCGGAGGCATAGGCGGCTGGGGCGCATAGAATCCCGGGGGCGGGGCCGGGGCGCGAGGCGGAGGGGCCGGAGGTGCATGAGCAGGAGCGCCCAGGGAATGACCGACGACGAAGGCGGTGTGAGCCGCCCGAGCCCGAAGATGCTTCAGCAGCTGCTCCTCGAGACGGAGATAGGCCACGGCTTGCTCGAAGGTCGGCGTAGTGAGCAGTGTGAGGTTAGAGGCGGCATTGCTGAGGTCCTCGCCGAGGCCAGCCGACAGCATGGAGAGAAGGATCTTGTCGTCGATTGGAAACTCCAGGTCACGGAGCATGTCGGAGAGGCTCTTGAGGCGGAGGCAGTAGTCGTCGAGGGAGAGGTTGTTTTGGTGGGTGCCGAAGAACTCCTGCTGCAGGAACATGACACGCTGGATCTTGTTGTCGGTGAAGAGGCCGGTGATCTTGGTCTAGACCATGAGCGCGGTGTCGTCGTCGCGAACGATGGTGGGTGACCCATCGTACCACTACATGTGTAGTATACTATAGTCGTTGACATGACATCCACAGAACACTATTCTGTAAATATCACATCCCTTAGAGTGGTACAGCAGAAACATTGCGGGTCCAAATTACAAACATACACACTTTATTTTTATTACAATACTAGAAGTTCGAGACTTCAAGAGATTCAAACTTACAAACCAAATGACTTACTTCATAAGTTCAGCGGAAGAACAAAAAATGCAACGGTAATAAAGACGTGAGCTCAACACCTTATTCTATAGAGTTCGTGCTGCTCGGCTCAACCTAGGTAACTATATTACGGCCTGACAACTACTCTGACTCGTTGTATTCAGCTCCATAGTGTATCCCGTAGTCCACCCCTTCGATTCCACCAAACAGATCTGGTTCTTCATAGTAGATGTTGTTCTGGACCTCCGTAGCATACACCTGGTCATTCTCCTGGCCCTCAAAGTATAGCAAGGGATTCAAAGGAAAGGGTGAGTAACAGCGTTACCCAGCAAGTTTGTTATATGCAAGGTGGAAAGTTTGATGCTCTATCTACCACCTCGAACTATAACTCCTTGGTACTATGCAGTTTTGGTAAACATTTCTTCAAAGATTGATTTTATTATCAAAAACTATGACATCAGCCTTCACAGGTTGACCAGAACTTCATGGAGTTCCTTTCCTACCGCGTTCGTAGCTCCTTCCTGGAACAGGGAGTAACATGTTACAATACTTACACTCTGCAGAGGTGCGTTGCTTTGTCCATAAGAGATCAACTCCTTGTTGCACAAACGGGCGTAATTTCCCGTCCACAATTCCTTGATGTGGGGCCCAGTAGGTGATCCAAGTCAATCACTTCCCCTCTCCATGACCCCGCATGAAGACACGATCCTCCAGGACCCGCCCCACCTCTGTTAGGCCCCATATAGGACAAGCTATAACTATGGTAGGCACCCGAAGACTCTATGAGCCAGTTGTGCCCCTAGCAATCCCCATAAAGGACTAGCTATACCTTCGGTAGCCCCTCATAGATAATTAAGACACCAGTATCGCGGGGAACTAAGGGGTCCCACCCATGTGCTGGATTCTCCACGAGAAATTCACATCCTCACGATAAGCTTATCCGTCCATGCGAAAGGAAGAAGATCCAGCTGACTTCTCCGTCCCATTCCAAATCTTATGGTTAACACGTAATATACGGTGCCAGAATCACTGATGTCATGGGTTATTAAGTCCTAGATGTTTTGCAAGTGGAATTTTAAATTTCCCTGCAATTCTTAGTATTTATCATCACTTAGGATGATAATAGCATTTCATTCGTTTGGGAAAATACTTATTTTCTATCTCTTTTAGAACATAGATGATAATACACAATTTTCAAATACTTTCATAAATACACTTCAAAGGACATGAGCAAGTGATGAACTTGCCTTGTGACTACAAGGTAGTGAAGTCGGATACTTCCACCTGACCTTGAGCTCTGGTTTCTATAGAAAACCATTATTTCCCGGTAAGGACACTATTTAAAGAAGCAATATGCAATGCATAGTAATGTCATGCAATGATTTATTTTCTTTCTTCTTTGCGTGTTTTACCCACCTAGTAAAGATTTTAGGTTTCTTTTAATTAATAAAAGAAAAGCATTACTTAGGAATTATTAAATTCCTATTATTTTGATTTTAGCATTTTTATAATAATTAGTATTATTCTAAGAGTTTAAGAATGAATTTATTTAATTTTTGACTCTTTTAAATATTTAACTAAAATTTCTTTAAGGAAATAAACTTTATTCTTGTTATTCTTGATTTAATTCTCAAAAATACAAACTAGTATTTTTCTATGATAGTACTTTCCTTTAGAATTTTAAAAATGAATTTTATTCAATTTTAAGTATTTTTTATATCTTTATAAATTTCTAGAAGGAATATATACAATTTTAATAATAGATCTATATTTAATTACTCAAATTTACTATCTATTATTTTTATTGGATAGACGATATTTTTGTGATTTCATAAATATATTATTTGTATTTTTAGGATTTTTATTTATTTTTCTAGAGCCTAATTTATCTCAGGGATCTATTTGCAATTATATATTTTATATAAGTCCTTCTATTAAAGCACGGGCCTGGCCCACTGGGCTGGCCCGGTCTGGCCCGACCTGCTAGGGCTGGACAATTTCCCCTGGGTAGTATTGGGCTACCCACTCCCACCCCAGTACCACTACTCGCTCTCTCTTCTCTCTCGCGTGACTCCCTCTCTGGCCGCTTGATGCCGCCGTCGTGGCGATTCCGGCGGCCCCAGGCCGCTGGGTCCGTTGTCGCGGTGCAAGATGACGTGGATGTTGCCGCTGCTCGACGCTGTCTCGCTCGATCTGATGATGTCACTCTCCTCTGGCCGCGCTGACCCCTACCTCGTGGCTAGGGTTTGGGTCCACCGTGCTCTAGCGCTCCCTCGCTAATGCTGTGGTACCCCCTCGCCGATGCTGTGGTGCTCGTGGTGCCGCTCCTTCATGGCCACAACTACTGTGTGCAGGCGCGGGTTGCAGCGCCCCCCTCGGGTGCTCCCCGTGCTGCCACCTCTCTGCCGCCAGCCACCTCTCTGCTTCCTCTTCGCTAATATTACGAGGACCTCGAGTAAGTGCTCTAATCTCCTCTCTGTGCTCTACCTTTCCCCTATCCATGACATGTGCGCACTTGTGATGGCTTTCCCAATTTAGGGTTCATCCCTAAATTCCTAGGGTTCATACCCCCTACAACGGTGATTTGGCATAGCTCTAGGGTTAATCTTGCTCGTGCTAATCCCTTGATGTTGATCTGCTGTTAGTGTAATGTCAGTCTCGGTTGAGCATGTTTGTTACTCTGTTCTCTATCAGAGAATACCCTGCTGATCATGCTTGTGTTACTCTGTTCTTTGTCCTAGGCTGCTCTATAAAAGCATGATTAGATTACTGTGGATGCTCAGATTGTTGTGGCTATGGATTTACTCCAATGGAGTTAAGTTGAGATTGCTCTATGTACTGATGCTTGGTTAATTGTTACTTGTGAAACACTGCTATGTTCAGTCTCAGGATTTAATCCTGTTACAGTGCAAATCTAGTGCTAGTGTTAGTTGATGACCCACAAGTATAGGGGGTGTATCGCAGTATTTTCGATAAGTAAGAGTGTCGAACCCAACGAGGAGCAGAAGGTGCTGGCTAGTGGTATGGATCAGGAATTCTCTGCAAATACTTAGAAAACAGATTTTTAGGGGTTTTTGATAAAGCAAGTAAACAAAGCACGAGCAAATAAAAGACACTAGGAATAGATGCAGCAAGTGGCCCAATCCTTTATACAGCAAAGGACAGCCAGTTGTATTACTTAAGATGACCAAACGTTCTCGAGGACACATGGGAAGACTGTCAAGTGCTTTCGCTTCATATAGTTGATTAATCTTCTCTAGCTTGCTAAGTGTTATGTGGGTGAACCTGTGCTAATATACCGCCCCATCCAAGACTAATACATACTTGTGATTATACCCCTTGCAAACATCCGTAAGTACAAGAAAGTAATTAAGGTAGAAACCTAACCACAGCTTTAAACTCTAAGACCCTTACGTCCCTTGTGCAATGGTTTCCTAACGGGGGTTCAGGTTTCTGTCACTCTGGCAACCCCTACGATTAGTACAGCCAAATACACAATGCATTCCCCTAGGCCCATATAGGTGAAGTGTCATGTAGTCGACGTTCACATGACACCACTAGAAGAAGTACACCACAACTTAAATAACAATCTATTGAATCTCTTTCAACACAACTCCACTACTAACGACATGATTTCTCCCATGTCCACAAGAACAAAACGAACTACTCACAAGACATCATATGGATCATGATCAGAGATGGAATAATGATGTATAACAATCTGAACATAAACAATAGTTCAATGGTTCACTCAATAGCATCAACTACAAAGAGTAATCAACACCGGGAAAGTTTCCCCTATGAACTAATGCAAGATTCAACTCAATTGTTACAACAATATGGAGATGGTGATGAGGGTGCTAATGGTGATGATGGTGGTGATGATCCCGATGAAGTCCAGCTTGATGGTGGTGTTGATGGCGACGATCTCCCCTCTCCGGGAAGGAATTTCCTCGGCAGAAATCTGTCTGCCGGAGAGATCTTTCTCTCTCGATGTTTTCCGCCCCACAGAGGCGGCGGAATCTTTCTGTGGTCGCTCCCTGAGTCTTAGGGTTTCGGGAGGATGATATACGCCATAGGGGAGAGGCTGGAGTGGGCGAGGGTGGCCACACCACCTCCAGGCGTAGCCTAGGGCTGCCCGCGCCAGGGGGAGGTGTGGGCCCCCTGTGGCCCATCTCCACTCCGTCTTCTGGCATCCTTAGTCTTCTAGAAAAATAGGATTTTCCGTATATTTTCCCGGATTTTCCGATCTTCGCGAATTTTGCCTCCAAACAGCACCTTTTCCATCAGAATCCTGACTGCAGCGGTCCATGCTCCAAAAGTCATCAACCATGCAAAAACAGATGAAATAACATAAGTATCACCTCTCAATACGAAATATATCAATGAATAATAGTGAATTAAGACATAGAATAATGATGCAAAATGGATGTATCAACTCCCCCCAAGCTTAGACTTCACTTGTCCCCAAGTGAAACTGAGCTCAATAAACATGGCCTCAGGTTTATGGAGTGAAGAGTCGATAAAAGAATACGGACAAGAAGCATCACATTCATCAAATGCATAGATCATAATAGAAGGCAACTCACTATTATATAACTCAACTTGCAATGAGTAAAGGAAACACAATAAAGATACATAAAGTGAATCATAATTGGTAATGGCAAACTTAGCTCTTGGTCGAAGAATAGTTGATAAATTGCTGGAGTTCACAAATAGCTGGTTTTTCAATGATAGCTTTCAAAGTAGTAAACATCAAGATAAGAGCAATGTGCTAAACAAGGAACATAAGAAACATGATTGAATAAATCATCATATGAATGAATGAAACACAACAACTCAAAGTACTTGCTGAGATAGAAGGGAATAGGTTTACTGACTCAACTACAAAGTAAAAGAAAGGCCCTTTAAAGAGGGAAGCAGGGATTGCAAGTCTCATAAAGAGCTCCCAAAAATTATGATACTTACTAGCTTTAAGCTCTCATTGCCCTATCATAGGCATCTTTAGGTGATTAAGGTTAAAGTGATCAAATATGAGGATATGCATTGACAAGTTGTAAGTTGAGAATCTCATGTCCCTTGAATACGAGGGCCGCTCCTCATGCTACTCAAGTTTAGTCACCGGTAAGTTCTTGTCATCATAAGCATATGTGTATCATTGAGAACCACCAACGGGGTACCCCTTGCCCGATGATACAGAAGAATCCCCATATCAAAATGACAAGGCAAGCAGACAACAAGCATCTCAGCAATCTTCTTATTTACCATGGGAATATGGTGCTTTTTTCTCTCTTTCCTCTTTTCATAATATCTCTTTTTTTCTTTTTTTCTTTTCTCTTTGTCTCAATCTCTATCTCTTTTTTTATAAGAAGAATGCTTCATAGATACTCGTTATGGTTACGCTGCAGGTTTCCACCATGTCAGCATGGATTAGACCAGTGGCCCAGGCGTTTCTCTAACACATATGCATAACTCCATGGACTTACAAGCTCCCCTTTCATTTCACACCGACGACATCCATAGACAAAAGAACATGATATCAACTAGGTACAAAGTACCAGTGCAATGTTGAAAGCGTTCCCCATGACAGCATGCTTCTGCTAATTCACAACTTACAAAGCGCAAGCATATACGCAACATAGGTGAGCACAATGGTTCGAGATAATTAAGTGCAAGAAAGTAAAGTGTGCCATCAAGTTCGTGAGAGCTTTAATCACTAATTTTCACATAACAAATTTAATTTGGGAGGTAGATAAAACAAGAATTTACTTGGAATAGCAATAGTGCTAATAGGTAGGTATGGTGGACACAAATGGCAGAGCTTTTGGTTTAAAGGAGTGGATGCACGAGAAGAATACCCTCTTAGTACAGGTTTTTGGCTAGCAAGGCTGGGTAGCAAGTACAAGAGTTGAAGGAAACAAACAAACATACAAGTGATAAAGACAAACATGCAATCTTCCTTGGAAGCACAAAAGATCTTAACTAGAGAATACTAAACTTATGAGCAAATCAAGAAAGAAAGATGATGAAATTATTTTTCTTTAAAGGTACTTTTATCTTTTCTTTCAACTCTCAAAATTAGTGTTGCTACTGACCGAGCCAGGTTTGCCAAAACCAACTAAATTAACTCAATGATCCCAAAGTGATACCAATACTAACAACAAGATCAATCTTATAACCATGAATTGAAAACTAATATAAGCTATGCAAAAGAGTGAATGATAGAACTTCTCATTAATATTCCATAGCGGCAACTCACACCAAGGGATACATATCTAACAAGAGAGGGGACACTTCCATAATGCAAACCATACTACATAATAACTCCTCTATTCATGTTATGACTCTACTAATAAGGTAAAAAGATAGAAGATAGTGATGTGATACCGCGGCACTCCCCTAAGCTTGGAACAGGCCAAGGGGATGCCAAACCTGATGACGAATTACTCCTTTGGTGGTGGTGGTATCCTCTCGATGAGCTCTCTGATCAATTTCCCAAAGTCCTCAATCTCGAAGGTGAGAGTACGAATCAACTCCGAGTTGTGCTCAATACGGCTCATGATCATTTCAGTTTGTGGATCCCAGCTCTTGTGATTCTTTTTCTGTTCTTCCCTCTTGGAGTCTTCTTTTCCTGCATGGTTATGGATAAAGGTATGGAAGGGATTCTTGGTGTGTGGAGGAAGTGACTGTGGAGCCAAACTGTGATGGGGAGCTTTCCCCCCAGTCTGCATCCGCGCAGTCCTTCTAACCCTGGCAGGTTTCGTCACCACTCCAATGCTTGCAATGGTAGTGCCGGTATGCGGATGTTGGCCTTGCTCCTCTTCACCTTCACTCTTGATCTCCTTCTCCTTCCCGGGGTCTTGGAGGTCTTCCTCCATAGGCTCCTTTCCTTTATCCTTGGCGGATACCATTGTGCTTCTAAGCTTTCAAAGAGTATGTCCTGGCAGAAACAGATCGAAACAGAAACACGACGAAAACACGATATACGAGCCTCGGAAGATCCGGGAGGTTATATATTACGAAGTTTCATATCAAAAGGAAGGTACTAGGAGAAAACGAGTCGGAGGCGGAGTCCGGGGTGGACTCACCACCTGGTGGCGCGGCCAGGGGAGGGCCCGTGACACAGGGTGGTGTGAGCCACCCTGGCTCTATTTCCGTCCCCTTTTTGCTTCGTAGCTCTCCTTATTGACTGAAAACTGCAAAAATAAAGTTGGATAGTGTTTTCGCGGAACTTTTCTTACCAGAACTGTTACCTATTTGAAAATAGACTCTGCAGGCCTCTGAATTTGGTATCTAGTAGATTCTTCCAGAGTCATCACTTGAATAACATCAATATCTTCATCTTTATATACTTATTACTTGAGTCATAAAACCCTTCTCTTCCTTATTACACCATTATCCCACTTCCTAGAAATTTCTTTCACACAAAACTTCACACAATTCTCATTAGCAACATTAGTATAAGTGAAGTGAGAAAACCTTTTGAGTCCAACTTCAACTAAAAACCATCAAAACATAAGCTGCTATAGCAACTCCTTCCGAAAACCCAAAAAGAATTCAAAAAGGAAATCAAATAAAGAAGCAAATGCAAGAGTGGCAAAATCTGTCAAAACAGACCAGCAGGTAAAGATCAATTTTTTCGAAAATCTTCTTATGCTCAAATCAAAAAGTGCAAAACTAACGAAAGTTAAATAACAACCTGGGCAGAAGCACAAAAAATTACAGCTCAATTCAAAAGACAGAGATCTCTCATGATTTTTTACGGTGAAGCACAAAAATCTGTTTCGGGACAACAACTTCCCCAAATCTTACTTCTCTCTCATTAGAGGTTGATCTTGACACAAAAACCAAACAAAACGGATAAGGAGTGGTTATTACCAAAGTAATAACTTCCAAGACTCAAAGAAACAAAAACAAACTAAAAGCAAAAATAAATTGGGTTGTCTCCCATAAAGCTCTTTCTTTATAGCCATTAAGATGGGCATGATAATTTTGAAGATGCTCACATAGGGATATGAATTGAAGTGAAAGAGAGCATTAAGAAGCAAAAACACACACACATTTAAGTCTAAACCACTTCCTATGCAAGGGAATTTTGTAAACAAACAAGTTGTTGAAACCAAAGCCTACTTGCATAAGAAGGCAAAAGAAATGCAACATAAAAACTTTCAGCATAAAACGAGGAAACTTAAGATTATTGAGATGCATAAGAACACTTTTCCCTCTCTCATAGTAGCTTTCAGTATCATGCATAAACTTAAAAATATAGCTATCACAAGGACCATCATAGCAATGATCACTTATTCTAATAGAAAACACAGGAATACTAGCTCTCATAACACTACTATGTGAAACAATATTAGAGGTATCCTTACAAAGGATAGTGTGTCCCTCTTCTTCATATTTAGTGACAAAGTCTTTCACACTTGCTATTGTAGGTTCATCAACCCTTTGTTTATCAGGTTCAGCAGCTTTTCTTGCACTTTCATTAACCAGACTAGCTATCATAGAGTGTTCCTTAACCTTAACTGGGAAAGACATTTTCTCAATATAAGGTTCAGGTAAAACATGATTAGCTGTATAAACTTCAGTATTTCTTGAAGGAACACTCTTAGCAATATCTCTATAAGGTTCATGATACTTATTCCACTTCTTTTTAGGCACTTCAATATAGGAAGCAAAATCCTTAAAATAAGAAGCAATAGCTTGAGAGTTTAGACCATAAGCATTTTTAATATTTTGAAAGTCATCAGTTCCCATAAAAGATTCAATGCATTCATAATCATAATTTATACCTGACTTTCTACCTTTGTCATTCTCCCAAGCTTCAGCATTATCTTGAATACGGTCCAGAAGATCCCATTTAGCTTCTTCTTTCATGCGAGTGAATGATCCAGCACAAGAAGCAGCCAATAAATCATTGTCATGAAGAGAAAGCCTTGCATAAAAGTTATTGATAATAATATTGTTGGGGAGCTCATGAATGGGACATTTGAGCATTAGTAACTTCAATCTCCCCCAAGCTTGAGCTGTACTCTCTCCATCAAGAGGCCAAAAGTTGTATATTTGATTCCGATCTTTATGAATCTCACTAGGAGGATAAAACTTTGAATAAAAGAGAGGCACTATTTCCTCCCATTCTAGAGCTTGACCATTCTTTAGCAGCTTATACCATTCCTCAGCTCTTCCTTTTAGTGATAATGAGAATAACTTCTTATTGAATTGATCTGTAGTAATACCTGCACACTTGAACAACCCGCATAATTCGTGTATAAAGAGCAAATGATCACCGAGATGGACAGTTCCATCTCCAACATAGTAGTTATCCATAACACGATCAATAATTCTTGTACGTATTTTGAAAACATCATTCTCAGCAGGTGGTGGCTTATCTACTATCTTAGCAGTGGTAGTAGCATTACCAAATAAGAAACTCAGCAAATTATCCATAACGAAAATAAAGCAACTAGCAGAAGTAAACAATACTCAAAGTATAAGTTTCCTTTACCAGTTCCACTCTCCAATAGCACTTCACTCCCCGGCAACGGCGCCAAAAAATAGTCTTGATGACCCACAAGTATAGGGGGTGTATCGCAATATTTTCGATAAATAAGAGTGTCGAACCCAACGAGGAGCAGAAGGTACTGGCTAGTGGTATGGATCAGGAATTCTCTGCAATTACTTAGCAAACGGATTTTTAGGGTTTTTTGATAAAGCAAGTAAACAAAGTACGAGCAAATAAAAGACAGTAGGAATAAATGCAGCAAGTGGCCCAATCCTTTATACAGCAAAGGACAAGCCGGTTGTATTACTTAAGATGACCAAACATTCTCGAGGACACATGTGAAGACTGTCAAGTGCTTTCACTTCATATAGTTGATTAATCTTCTCTAGCTTGCTAAGTCTTGTGTGGGTGAACCTGTGCTAATGTACCGCCCCATCGAAGACTAATACATACTTGTGATTATACCCCTTGCAAACATTCGTAAGTACAAGAAAGTAATTAAGGTAGAAACCTAACGACAACTTTAAACTCTAAGACCCTTACGTCCCTTGTGCAATGGTTTCCTAACGGGGGTTCAGGTTTCTGTCACTCTGGCAACCCCTACGATTA
Source organism: Avena insularis (assembly GCA_023614405.1). NCBI lineage: Eukaryota > Viridiplantae > Streptophyta > Magnoliopsida > Poales > Poaceae > Avena > Avena insularis. The sequence goes on along the minus strand of CM042690.1, from coordinate 252,782,968 downwards.
GTAGCCAAATACACAATGCATTCCCCTAGGCCCATATAGGTGAAGTGTCATGTAGTCGACGTTCACATGACACCACTAGAAGAAGTACACCACAACTTAAATAACAATCTATTGAATCTCTCTCAACACAACTCCACTACTAACAACATGACTTCTCCCATGTCCTCAAGAACAAAACAAACTACTCACAAGACATCATATGGATCATGATCAGAGATGGAATAATGATGTATAACAATCTGAACATAAACAATAATTCAATGGCTCACTCAATAGCATCAACTACAAAGAGTAATCAACACCGGGAAAGTTTCCCCTATGAACTAATGCATGATTCAACTCAATTGTTACAGCAATATGGAGATGGTGATGAGGGTGCTGATGGTGATGATGGTGGTGATGATGATGATCCCGATGAAGTCCAGCTTGATGGTGGTGTTGATGGTGACGATCTCCCCTCTCCGGGAAGGAATTTCCTCAGCAGAAATCTGTTTGCCAGAGAGATCTTTCTCTCTCGGTGTTTTCCGCCCCACAGAGGCGGCGGAATCTTTCTGTGGTCGCTCCCCGGGTCTTAGGGTTTCAGGAGGATGATATACACCAGAGGGGAGAGGCTGGAGTGGGCCTAGGTGGCCACATCACCTCCAGGCGCGGCCTAGGGCTGCCCGCGCCAGGGGTGGTGTGGGCCCCCTGTGGCCCATCTCCACTCCGTCTTCTGGCATCCTTAGTCTTCTGGAAAAATAGGATTTTCCATATATTTTCCCGGATTTTCTGATCTTCGTGAATTTTGCCTCCAAACAACACCTTTTCCATCAGAATCCTGACTGCAGCGGTCCATGCTCCAAAAGTCATCAACCATGCAAAAATAGATGAAATAACATAAGTATCACCTCTCAATACGAAATATATCAATGAATAATAGTGAATTAAGACATAGAATAGTGATGCAAAATGGACGTATCACTAGTCCCTACTCTATGATTAATAAGAAAATTATTTATAAAGAGATGATTCCTATATGATTATAGGAAAGTGATTAAGCTTAGTGGTTTCTGTACAATGTGGCCTAATGATTGACAGTGTTGATCTTTTCTATCTTTTCTAAAAGAAATGTCTATTTATGATTCCTAAATCATTTAGGAAGATGATTATTTCTGTTGGAAAAGGATATGCTTGGAGTTTGAACTCAAGCAAACATGAACCTGCTAGGTACAGAGGTGATACCCTTCTGGGAATGTGAAGGGTTCCGTAACATGAACAAAAAAATTCTATCTACTAGAACACTAATACTAGGATCTATACTATATAGACATAAGTAACGGAGGAGAGAGACGGTATTCATACCTTTGAAGACCGAGGCACGCCTTACGCAGGAAGGCGTATATTGATGAAGGCGAGCAACACCCAAAGTGTGGTGCCTCCGAAGTTCATCACACGTCCGGTGTAGGAGACGTCAACCGGACTCCGATCCAGCCGAGCAGTGGAAGAAGTAGATGCCGGATAGCAGATCACACGACGGTGGTGTGAAGGTGGAGAACTCACCCACGAGGTCCTCTCCAATATTACGGAGAAGTCCTCAATGGATGAGAGAGAGAGAATGAGAGGGAATGGGATGATTCCAAAGGGGGAGGGGAGACCCCTATATATAGTGGGAGGGGGGCGTACCACCTAGGGGCCAGGCGGCGCGGGACTAAACCCCACACCCGCAGGACACCTAGGGGAAACCGCCGTCCCTAGGTGGCCCCCACTAGGGCAGCCCACCAAGCCCAGGCCAGCTGGCCCCCTCTCCCTAGGCGCCATGCCCTATTGGGCCTCCCTTCGGGTGAGGCCCATTAGCATTATGAAGCCTCTAATAATAAAATAAAATATATATTTAATATTAATTCTCCAATTAATATTCAAATACATATATTCTATTATCCCTTTATTTTGGAACACCTTCCGGACCCCTTCTGATCTCAATCAGATGTTACCCAGAACTATTCTGGTTTCTCTTTCTCTATTTCTCCTACGATACCTCATCTACCCTAAGTGTCCCTACCCTTAAGAGTGACATCCTTCGGTTCAGAAACACTCCGGACATGATCGAGACTACTCTCACATCAATGATCAACAGAGGGACCTGGATGGCCATGTGACCCTCGTGCGTTTCACGAATATAATCGCTCGAACCGTGAGATAGTCGTTTCCCATTCCCTTTGTCATATGATACCTAATTCATTCGAGACTTGACCTTCGGTATCCCCATACCTTAGTTCGGTCTTGTTACCAATGAACTTGTTTACTCGTTCTCATGTCGTTGCATTCCGTGACCAAGTCACATGCTTGCAAGCTTCATTAATGCAACGTCACCGAGATGGCCACATGTATCTATCTGTTACATGGACTAGACAAATCATGGTCTTGATATGTACTCCTCTATGCATCCCTTTGGAAAACCTGAGTGGCACCTTTTTGATCACCCTATTATGAGATGATTCTTGATAACCATCTAAGCTTCCTCCAGAATGGTGATTTGCATTACCTCACAGTCAAAGGATCAGGTTACGAGGTTCTCTATGTTTTATCATCAATGGTGAACTTTGTAACTAGATCTCATTCAAGATATAATGGTCGGATGTTTGTCTATCATGTTATTCAACTAATAACATGCCCCATTGTCAATCGGCATAAATGACCATGATCTTGAAACCTAGACCATCCTCATGACCAATGAACTAGTTCGCTAGAGGTAACTAGAGACACGGTTTGTTTACATACCACACGTGTATTAACGTTTCATATTAACACAGTTATAGCACATCATGAAACGTATTATGAACATATAGGAGATCTATCAAATAGTACACTTTGTTATTTGCCTCTAGGGCATAACTCCTTCAGTCTCCCACTTGCACTAGAGTACAAATTAAACTAGTTTACAATAGGCAGGAACCTAACACGAATGGAATCTCGGTGTTGTTCGTGCTTTTCCTGATGGAGAGCTTTAGTCAAAGGATCTGCCATATTCAGTTTTGTATCTACTTTGCAAATATTGACTTCACCTTCGTCAATGTTCTGTCGGATGACGTGAAATCTAAGCTTGATGTGTTTGGCTGCGGAGTGAGTCCTTGGTTCCTTTGCGTTTGCAATATCTCTGGTGTTATCACAATAGATCGTCACGAGGTCTTGCGCATTTGGAAAAACTCCCAGTTCAATGACGAAATTCCTTAGCCAAATAGCTTCATTTGTTGCATCAGCCGCAACAATGTATTCAGACTCCATTGAAGATTGCGCCACCACCGGCTGCTTCTTACTCTTCCAGCTTACCGCCTCCCATTCACTAGGAACACAAATCCTGTTTGAGACTTCGAGTCATCATGATCTGAGTTCTAGCTTGCATCCACGTAACCCGTTACGTTTAGAGCTTCATCATTTCCTCCATAGATTAGGAACATATCCTTTGTTCTTCTTAGATACTTTAGGATAATCTTTACAGTTGTCTAGTGACCCGATCCTAGATTACTTTGGTATCGGCTCGTCAAACTAAGAGCCAATGCCACATCAGGTCGCGTACTTAACATTGCATACATGATAGATCCTATGGCTGAGACGTAGGGGATGTAAGACATCTTTTCTCTATCATCATCCATTACCGGACATTGAGTCATACTCATTTTGCAATTCTTCATCATTGGTACCAAGCCCCTTTTGGTATTTTACATTTTGAACCTCTTCAAAATCTTTTCTATGTAAGTACTTTGACTTAATGCAATTAGGTGCCTTGATCTATCTCTATAGATCTTGATTCCTAATATGTATGCAACTTCACCTAGATCCTTCATGGAAAATTGGTTACTCAAATATGCTTTCACGCTTCTCATAAGATCCACATCGTTTCCCATGAGTAATATGTCATCCACATATACTACTAAGAAAACAACTGAGCTCCCACTCGCTTTCTTGTAAACACGGAACTCTTGTTGATTTTGGACAAATCCAAAACTCTTGATCACTTGATCAAAACATTGGTTCTAGCTCCGAGATGCTTGCTTCAATCCATAAATGGACCGTTGAAGCTTGCATACTTTTCTAGCATCCTTAGGATCAACAAAACCTGTCGGTTGCATCATATACAACTCTTCATCAATGTGACCATTGAGGAATGCGGTCTTGACATCCATCTGCCAAATTTCACAGTCGAAATGTGCAGCAATTGCTATTAAAATCCGAACAACCTTAAGCATCACTACGGGAGAGTAAGTCTCGTCGTAATCAACTCCTTGAATTTGTTGAAACCCCTTTGCGACAAGTCGAGCTTTGTGAGCGGTCACATCACCATTCACATCTGGCTTTTCCTTAAAGATCCATTTATTTTCCACGGCCTTGCGGCCTAATGGAAGATCTTCCAAGGTCCAAACTTGGTTCTCATGCAAGGATCCTATTTTGGATTTCATGGCTTCTAGCCATTTCTCAGAGTCAGCACTATCCATAGCTTCTTTGTAGTTTGCAGGTTCTTCTTGTTCATCTAAGATGACAGACATTACAAGGCTACTGTACCAATCAGTAGTGGCACGAATTCTTGTAGACCTGCGAACCTTAGGAGTCTCGATGTTGTTGTTTTGATCATCATCATTGGGCTCTTCCTCCAAGTTGGAGAGCGGTTCCGAAACAGCTTCCGTTGCGCTTCTCGGAATTTGGAGAGAAGGGTCAACAACTTCATCTAACTGAATTTTCCTTCCACAAACTCCTTTAGCAGGAAACTCTTTCTCGAGAATGGTGCCGGTTTTTGCGACAAGCATTTTGCCTTCGGCTTGGTTGTAGAAAGTATACCCAACGGTTTCCCTTGGATATCCCACAAAGATGCATTTTTTCAATTTGGGTTCAAGTTTGTCAGGCTGTAGTTTCTTGACATAAGCCTCACATCCCCAAACTTTTAGAAATGACAACACTAGCTTCTTGCCATGCCATATCTCATATGGGGTTGTCTCTACGGATTTGGATGGTGCTCGGTTTAAAATAAAAGCGGCGGTTTCTAACGTGTATCCCCCAAAAGACACAGAAAAATCAGTTAAAGACATCATGGACCGCACACTATCTAATAGGGTTCAGTTACGATGTTCCGACACACCATTACACTGTGGTGTTCCGGCTGGCGTAAGCTGTGGGATAATCCCACAGTCCTTCAAGTGCATGTTAAACTCATAACTCAAATACTCGCCTCCTCGATCCGATCGAAGATGCTTGATTCTCTTGTTAAGTTGATTCTCTACTTCTTTCTGAAATTCCTTGAACTTTTCAAAAGTTTTATACTTGTGCTTCCTCAAGTAGATATATCCATATTTGCTTAAGTCATCAGTAAAGGTAACAAAGTGACGATAACCATTGCGTGTTGAGACGCTCATTGGTCCACATACATCCGTATGTATGATTTCCAGTAGGTTTATAGCTCTTTCCACTGTCCTGGAGAACGGTGTCCTAGTCATCTTGCCCATGAGGCATGGCTCACATGTATCAAGGGATTCGAAATCCAATGATCCAAGAAGCCCTTCTGAATGAAGCTTCTTCATGCGTTTTATGCCAATGTGACCAAGACGATAATTCCACATAACATGGAATTCTCATCATTATGCTTACAACGTTTAGCATCAACACTATGGATGTGTGTATTACAATCAAGATCAAGTAAGAATAAACCATCACACCCAGGAGCATGAACATAGAAAATATCATTCATATAAATTGAACAACCATTTGTTCCCGATTTAAACAAATAACGGCCTTGCAACAAGCAAGACTCACTCACAATATTCATACTCAATGCGGGTACATAGTAGCATTTATTCAAAACAAAAAATAATCTAGATGGCAGACAGAGATGCAGGGTGCCGACGACCAACACTTCTGTTGGGGTTCGCAGCATAGAAAACAAAATTTTCCTACGATGAGAACTACACGCCAAGATCTATCTACTAGGTACAGAGCAACGGGTGGACATACATCCATCGAGAACTTACCCTCGAAGACAACGAGTTTTGTTAACGAGTAGGAACTCGTGGTTGATGTAGTCATACACTTGCCGATCTCAAGATCGTGAGGAAGTCCGAGCACCGCAACTCAGCAGCGCATCCGTACTCGCACACACGTTCAAGCCACCGGACAACCTCCACCTCCTCGCTCCAGCGATCCAGCAGAAGCAGCAACTCCTTCCAGACAAAATGCCACCGGGAACATGTATCTCGCTAATCCAAGACCATGGGGGAATAATTCTAGAGGGGGGAGAGAGATCCTTCACAAGGAGGTGTGAGGAATAAGGAGGAGGAGGAGGGACTTTTATAGGAGGAGGGGGTGCCCCTCCTCTCCATGGCCGGCGCATGGGGGGGGGGGTGACCCCTCACCTCCCCCATTCATGTGGTGGTAACCCCTCCACATTAAAATGCCTCTTCACATTCCCCTTTAAAGTCCCTACTTTAAATGCATTAAAATTCTCCAAGTTTAATGCTCTCTCATTTAATAAAACTCTTTTATTAAATTTATTCAGAATTTTGTTAATTACTTTAATTAAAAAACATTCACATATAACGCCTTGCAATATTTCAATATCACATGCAGAACCACTTTCTGCAATTTCACCCGAAACAATTTCCGGTTTCTATCGAAACAATTCCCGCGCTTTGCAATTCTTTCGTCTGAAACATATGTGCTTGAAAATGGTGTCCGGTAAATCTTAAGTGTGTCACCCTACGGTTTGCGAATAATGCAGACATGGTTGAGACTCCTCTCAGATCAATAATCAGAAGCGGGACCTAGAGATCCATACTGACTCCTGCATATTCAACGATGACTTCTGTGATCGTGAGAACCTTTAACGCTTGTAACTAAATCCCTTTGTCTCGCGATATATTACATGTCCGAGATTCGATCATCGGTATCTCTATACCTAGTTTGATCTCGTTGCCGACATGCACTATTTTCTCATTCCCGTGGTATAACATTCTAGTGAACACATCACTTGCTTGCAAGCTATCTTAATGTGATATCACCGAGAGGGCCCAGAGTATATCTATCCGTCATCGGGATTGACAAATTCCACTCTTGATCCATGAGCCTCAACATAACACCTTCGTAGCACTGAACCCATCTTTATAGTCACCCTGTTACGGTGTGACGTTTGATGTTATCAAGATACTCTTCCGGTGTTAGCAATTAACATGATCTCATGGTCTAAGGATAAAGATTAATTCATATGATGTTATAGCAATATAAACATAATGACTTGATCGTAATGCTATACTTCGGATGAATGTTCATCACATCATTCCACCAATGTTATGACCTCGTTATTAACAACATCCAATGTCCATGATCAGGAAAGCTTGATCATCTTGTTAATCAACGAGCTAGTCTATAAGAGAGGCATAACTAGGAACCCTTTTTGTTTATTAAACACACATGTATTGATGTTTCCGATCAATACAATTATAGCATGCAAAATAAACATTTATCATAAACATGGAATAAGATAATAACCACTTTATTATTGCCTCTCGGGCATATTCCCTTCAGTCTCCCACTTGCACTAGAGTCAATAATCTAGTTTTTAAAACTTTGCGTGTTGAACACCTATGGCTTTCTGGTGTTGCATATATGCTATTGCTAGTGGTTAACATAATCTCCGGATCTGACAGTTTTAGGTCCGTGTGTATTTGCATGTCTTTGCGTCTCTACGCATCACTCATTCTCAAATGAGATGGCTTTGTATAAATTTGGTCCTTTGGTGAGACCTTTAGTTCGTTCCGGTTAAAATATGTTGATATTATTGTCACACAATATATCTTCATAGTATTAGCCCACTTTGAACCACACCTAGTTTGATAACAAACTACTTAACACAAATGCCCTCCTATGCTGCTACTATAGCAGTCATATTCTTAGCCTTTTTGTTGTAGTATCCGTCACAATGTCTCAACTTTGGAACTCATCCAAATCCATCATGGAACATCCTTTCCATTATATTGTGCCACCCATAGTCTAAATTGAGATAAATTTAATTTGTATCTTGTGACAAAACTAGTATCAATGTAACACTTTACAATGAACTACCTTTAACTATTTGTCACTTATACATGATATATTCTTAGTTCTTCCAAAGCTCATAAGAATACCTTTACTATTGTCCAATGATCATCTTAAGGATCGTTCTGGTATGTGCTCATAATGTTAAGAGCATAGGACATTCTGGATATATACATATCACGGTATAATCGATCAAAATCTTCATGTGATTTTACTCACCAAGTGTTGGAACACTTGAATCTTGATACAATCCTTTCCATGCAGCAAGAACCTTTCTTGTTGTTTCCATATTGAACCCTTTCAATATCTCATATATGTATGTCTAGCACAACCATATTAGCGCCTCAATCTATCCATATAGATATTGATGCCTAATATTCTGGTTTTGCCCAAGTCTTTCATCGAAATCTTATTTTAATGAAATTCTTAACTTGTGTCAATACAAGATACATCATTTCCAATCAACAATATGTCCGCTACATAATGTATTAGAAATATGTCTCAGCGCTCCAACTTAATTTCTTTTAAAAGCAAGCATCTTCATCATCTCCGATGAATTTAAACTCTTTTAATAGTTTCATCATGGTGAAGATTCCAACTCCGCTATGCTTACTTCAACTGTTGAAGTTTGCATGCCCTTTTAGCACCCTTTGAATTAACAAAACCCTTCGGACCGTGTCTTGTACACGTCCTAGGTAACCATTCTATTAGAAGAACATTGTTTTGTTCGTTCAACTACCATACATCAAATTATATGTAGTGGTTGCTACATTAATCCGTTAAGACTAAATATCGCTATGAAAGATCAAATCTTATCATAGTCAACTCCTTGAACATTGTCGTAAACTTCTTTCCGACATGTCGACTATTTCATAGATGTTAAACATCCATGTCTATTTCTTTATAGATCCAAACACAACTGATAGGCTTCATGCCTTTTTGGAGGGTCTTTCAAGTTCAGAAACTTGATTTCTTGTGTATGGATTGAAGGAAATATGCCCTAAGAGGCAATAATAAAGTTGTTATTATGTATTCCTTATATATGATAGATGTTTATTTTACATGCTAGAATTGTATTGATCGGAAACATCAATACATGTGTGTTTAATAAACAAAAAGGGTTCCTAGTTATGCCTCTCTTATAGACTAGCTTGTTGATTAACAAGATGATCAAGGTTTCCTGATCATGGACATTAGATGTTGTTAATAACAAGGTCACACCATTGGTGGAATGATGTGATGAACATTCATCCAAAGTATAGCATTACGATCAAGTCATTATGTTTACATTGCTATAACATCATACGAAGTAATCTTTATCCTTAGACCATGAGATCATGTTAATTGCTAACATCGGAAGAGTATCTTGATAACATCAAACATCACACCGTAACAGGGTGACTATAAAGATGGGTTCAGTGCTACGAAGGTGTTATGTTGAGGCTCATGGATCAAGAGTGGAATTTGTCAATCCCGATGACGGATAGATATACTCTGGGACCTCTCGGTGATATCACATTGAGATAGCTTGCAAGCAAGTGATGTGATCACTAGAATGTTATATCACGGGAAAGAGAAAAGAGTGCATGTCAGTAACGAGATCAAACTAGATATTTGGATACCGATGATTGAATCTCGGACATGTATTATATCATGAGATAAAGGGATTAAATTACAAGCGTTAAAGGTTCTCATGATCATAGAAGTCATCGTTGAATATGCAGGAGTCAGTATGGATCTCCATGTCCCGCTTCTGACTATTGATCTGAGAGGAGTCTTAATCATGTCTGCATTATTCGTGAACCATAGGGTGACACACTTAAGAGTTACCGGACACCATTTTGGAGCACATATGTTTCAGACGAAAGAATTTTAAAGCGCAGGAATTGTTTTGATAGAAACCGGAAATTGTTTCGGGTGAAATTGCAGAAAGTGGTTCTGCATGTGATATTGAAATATTGCAAGGGGTTATATGTGAATGTTTGTTAATTAAAGTAATTAACAAAATTATGAATAAATTTAATAAAAGAGTTTTATTAAATGAGAGAGCATTAAACTTGGAGAATTTTAATGCATCTAAAGTGGGGACTTTAAAAGGGAATGTGAAGAGGCATTTTAATGTGGAGGGGTTACCACCACATGAATGGGGGAGGTGAGGGGTCACCCCCCATGCGCCGGCCATGGAGAGGAGGGGCACCCCCCTCCTCCTATAAAAGGCCCTCCTCCTCCTTCTTCCTCACACCTCCTTCTAAGGGATCTCTCTCCCCCTCTAGAATTATTCCCCCATGGTCTCGGATTAGCGAGATACATGTTCCCGGTGACATTTCATCTGGAAGGAATTGCTGCTTCCGCTGGATCGCTGGAGCGGGGAGGTGGAGGTTTTCCGGTGGCTTGAACGTGTGTGCGAGTACGGATGCTCTGCTGAGTTGCGGCGCTCGGACTTCCTCACGATCTTGAGATCGGCAAGTGTATGACTACATCAACCACGAGTTCCTACTCGTTAACAAAACTCGTTGTATTCGAGGGTAAGTTCTCATTGGATGTATGTCCACCCATTGCTTTGTACCTAGTAGATAGATCTTGGCGTGTAGTTCTCATCATAGGAATTTTTTTGTTTTTTATGCTGCGGACCCAACAGTGGTATCAGAGCCTAATCTATGCGTAGGTGCTTTGCACGGGTAGTACACATATGTTTATATGTGGGCGATGATGATCATGTTATTGCATCTTCTATGTATTTTGGATATTGGTGGCATAGTGGGATGAAGCGGCCCGGACCAACGTTACATGTTATCGTACATGAGACCGGTTCCACGACTGACATGCAACTTGTTTTGCATAAGTGGCTGGCGGGTGTCTGTCCTCCTACTATAGTCAATATCTAATTTACAACGAGTTGCTAATAACTTGGTTATCCTTGTTGTGGTTCATGTTCGTAGGTGAGAACGGTTCTATCTCCGAAATCCCTAAGCCACGTAAAACTTGCAATTGTTAAATTAGAGGCGTCTAGTTTAGATCGTTGCTGGGCTAGTGTATTGATATGGTATTGTTGTAAGTAGATGTATGATAGATACTCTTACAACACATTCAATGTGTAAGTTCCATAGACCTTGGCCTTACACACAAAGGAATGATAGAAATCATACCACAATGCAAATGATAGAGATCAAATGCATGGACCATATCATCTCACTTTACACATTAGATGTTAGCATCTTATACTGCTAGTTTGGCGCTTTTGGTAGCATTGTAATATGATCCCTCATTTAGATATCAAGATAAAATGTGTTCTTCCTTGAGTATGCACCGTTCTATGGATCGTGTTTCGAGACATCACATGATGATCGGGTGTACTCGACTCTACGCTTTCATACAACGGGTGTAAGACAGTTTTACACATGCAAGTACTAAGGTTCTTACTTGGCGAGCCTGGCATGTACATACATGGCCTCGGAACATGGACCGAAAGGTTAAGCATGAGTCATATAGTTGATATGATGCCCATATAGATGCTCGCATTTGAAGCTACACCGACTCACGTGATGACCGGACTTGGTGTAGTGGATTTCGATCATGTAATCACCAAAAGGACACGAGGGATGTTGTTTTTGAGTGGGAGTTCATTAGTAATTTGGATTAGTTGAATTCAGTCTATCATAAACTTAGTCTAAATAAACTTTAAAAATTCTGTTGTAGATGGCACCACTTGCTTTTAATTTCAATGTGTTCATGGAGAAAGAGAAACTTGCTGCGAATGGTAGCAACTTCACCAACTGGGCTATGAATTTGAGGATTCTCCTCACTGCTGCACAAAAGCAATATGTACTAGAGGCGCCGCTAGGCCCCCCACCAGCTCCTGATGCCCCTGATGAGGAAAAGAATGTCTATGTGACTCGTCAGGAGGACCACAACTTAGTTCATTGCGGCATACTGTATGGGCTAGAGCCAGAACTTCAAAAGCGTTTCGAAAATGGTAATGCCTTTGATACCATGGGAGAATTGAAAATGATTTTCGATACCCATGCTGCCGTAGAGAGTTATAATGCTACTGAAAAGTTCTTTAGCTGCATGATGGAGGAGAACAGCTCCGTTAGTGAGCATGTACTCAAAATGTCTGGGTACGCCGATAAGCTTGTGTCCTTGGGAATAACGATTCCCATTGACTTGGGCATACATCGTGTTCTCCAATATCTGCCACCTAGCTACAAGAGCTTCGTGATGAACTATAATATGCAAGGCATGAAGAAGACTCTTATCGAGCTTTGGTCAATGCTTAAGACGGCAGAAGTGGAGACTAGGAAAGAACATCAAGTGTTGATGATCAATAGGACCACCGGTTTCAAGAAGGACAAAAAAAGGCAAGCACAAGGGAAAGAAGGGTGGAAAATCTGTTGCCGCGCCTGAAAAGAAACCCCGATTTGGCCCTAAGTCCGATACCGAGTGCTACTATTGAAAGGGGACTGGCCACTGGAAGCGCAACTGCCCCAAGTATTTGGCGGACAAGAAGTCCGGCAAGGCAAACAAAGGTATATATGATATACATGTTATTGACGTGTACTTGACTAGTACTCGCAGCAGCACCTGGGTATTTGATACGGGATCGGTTGCTAATATATGTAACTCGATTCAGGGGTTGCGGAACAAGCGACAACTAGCAAGGGATGAGGTCAGAATGCGGGTCGGCAATGGATCAAGAGTTGATGTGATCGCCGTCGGAACGCTGCCTCTCCATATGCCATCGGAATTAGTTATAAACTTAAATAATTGTTATTTGGTGCCTGCACTTAGCATGAACATTGTATCCCGATCGTGTTTGATGCAAAGTGGTTATTCGTTTAAATATGAAAACAATGGTTGTTCGATTTATATGGATAATATCTTTTATGGTCATGCACCTGTGTTGAATGGTTTATTTCTGATGGATCTCGATAGTAATGTTACGCACATTCATAATGTTAATGCTAAAAAGATTAAACTTGATGATGATATATATGCATATATGTGGCACTGCCATCTAGGTCATATTGGCGTTAAACGCATGAAGAAACTCCATTCTGATGGACTTTTGGAATCACTTGATTTTGAATCATTTGATACATGTGAGCCATGTCTTATGGGCAAGATGACTAGAACACCGTTTTCCGGTTCAATGGAACGGGCGACAGATTTATTGGAAATCATACATACTGATGTGTGTGGACCAATGAGTGTGTCGGCGCGAGGTGGATATCATTATTTTGTTACTTTCACGGATGATTTGAGTAGATACGGGTATATCTATTTGATGAAACACAAGTCTGAAACTTTTGAAAAGTTCAAGGAATTTCAGAATGAAGTGGAAAATCATCGTAATAGAAAGATCAAATTTCTACGGTCTGACCGTGGAGGAGATTATCTAAGTTACGAGTTTAGCACACACATGAAAGAGTGTGGAATAGTTTCACAACTCATGCCTGCCGGAACACCACAACGTAATGGTGTGTCGGAACATCATAATCGTACCTTATTGGATATGGTTCGATCTATGATGTCTCTGACTGACTTGCCACTGTCATTTTGGGGTTATGCACTGGAAACAGCTGCATTCACTTTAAATCGGGCACCATCTAAATCTGTTGAAATGACATCGTATGAATTATGGTTTGGAAACAAACCTAAGCTGTCATTTCTTAAAGTTTGGGGATGCGATATTTATGTGAAGAAACTTCAGCCGGATAAACTCGAACCCAAAGCGGAAAAATGCGTATTCATAGGATACCCTAAGGAAACGATTGGGTATACCTTCTATCACAGATCCGAGGGCAAGGTTTTTATTGCCAAGAATGGATCCTTTCTTGAGAAGGAGTTTCTCGTGAAAGGTGTGAGTAGTCGGAAGGTAGAACTCGAAGAGGTTGTTGAACCTTCTCTTCATGAAATGGCGAGTAGCACAACACCGGAAGTTGTTTCGGAGTTGACTTCACCTAATGAAGAGAGAGCTAATGATATTGATCATGAAACTCCAAAAGAGGACACTACTGAACCTCGCAGGTCAACCAGGACACGTGCAGCTCCTGAACTGTACGGCAATCCTGTTGTGAATTTCATGGTTGATCAAATGAATGACCCTGCGACGTATGAAGAAGCGATGATAAGCCCGGATTCCAACAAATGGCTAGAAGCCATGAAATCCGAAATGGAATCCATGTACGAGAACCAAGTTTGGACCTTGGTGGACTTACCTCACGATCGAAAGGCCGTTGAGAATAAATGGATTTTCAAAAGAAAAACTGATGCTGATGGTAATGTGACCATCTATAAGGCTCGACTTATCGCAAAGGGGTTTCGACAAATTCAAGGAGTTGACTACGATGAGACATTCTCTCCCGCAATGATGCTTAAGTCAGTTAGGATTATGTTAGCAATTGCTGCATATTTTGATTATGAAATATGGCAGATGGATGTCAAAACTGCGTTCTTCAATGGTAATATTGAAGAAGAGTTGTATATGATACAACCTAAGGGTTTTGTCGATCCTAAGGATGCTAATAAGGTATGCAAACTTCAGCGATCCATCTATGGACTGAAGCAAGCATCCCGGAGTTAGAATCTCCGCTTTGATGAGGTGATCAAAGAGTTTGGATTTGTCCAAACTTATGGAGAGGCTTGTATTTACAAGAAAGTGAGTGGGAGCAATGTGGCATTTCTGATATTATATGTGGATGACATATTATTGATTGGAAATGATATAGATATTTTAAACAGTGTTAAAAGTTATCTAAACAGCAAATTTTCGATGAAAGACCTTGGTGAAGCGTCATATATATTAGGCATTAAAATCTATAGAGATAGATCAAGGCGCCTAATTGGGCTATCGCAGAGTACATACCTTGATAAGATATTAAAGAAGTTTAATATGGACGGAAGTAAGAAGGGGTTCTTACCTATGTTGCAAGGCAGGACATTGAGTAAGACTCAAAGTCCGGCTACGGCGGAAGAAAGAGAGATGACGGATAAGATCCCCTATGCCGCGGCCATAGGCTCTATTATGTATGCCATGCTATGTACAAGACCGGATGTGGCACATGCAATTAGTTTGACTAGTAGGTACCAATCTGATCCAGGTTGAACCTTTGGATAGCGGTCAAGAACATCCTCAAGTACTTGAGAAGAACTAGGGATATGTTTCTTATATACGGAGGTGAAGAAGAGCTAGTCGCTAAGTGTTATGTCGATGCTAGCTTTGACACCAATCCGGATGACTCTAAGTCTCAATCCGGATACGTATTTCTCTTGAACGGAGCAATAGTTAGTTGGAGGAGTTCCAAACAACCTATGGTGGCTAGATCAACGACGGAGGCGGAATATGTTGCTGCTTCAGAAGCGGCGCAGGAAGCGGTTTGGATGAAAGAGTTCATTACGGAACTAGGCGTGGTTCCTAGTGCATTGGACCCAATGGTGATCTATTGTGACAACAATGGAGCCATAGCCAACGCAAAGTGTCGCATCCCACTAAAACCACTACCAGAAAATCGCTCGTTGTTTCTACTTTGTGCATCATCATGCATGTTTGTTCATAAAAGTACTTTGCAAAACCCTATTTTGTTTTCTAATTAGCCCTCCTTTAATTTCAAATCATAAAACCAGGTCTTCCTGGATATTTTATTTTTCTAAAAACTATTTATAAAATATTTTTAAAGTTAAATAAAAAAATAAAAAATATATTTTCAGTGGGGGAGGCAGCCACCGGCCAGGCCCAAAAGGCCCAACCGGCAGCAACCTACCATCCCACTACCCAAACCCTAGCTTCCTACACCAAAACCACATCCTGCCGCCGACCAATCCTCACCCCACCTACCCCGCCGCCACACAGTACACCCTGCCGCCAACCCCGCGCCACACCAGCGCCTGCAGCCCCACCCAGCGCGCACGCCACCACAATCCCTCACCCCACCAACTCCCACCGACGCGGACCACGCGTCCCACCCCACCCTGTAACCCACCTGACCCGATCGACCCAACACGCGACACACAGGCACCCTACACACCAGGACCTCACACCGACACGCTAATTACCTCGCCTCGGATCCCCAGCCCCGCACGGAACCCTTGGCCCGCTCCCGCCTGGCCCCACCCCAACCCGCGCGTCGCCCGCACGCAATCCCCAATCCCCGCACTCCATCGCTTTCTGTCCGCGGGCAGCCATCACCGGTCGGTGCGCCGCTCGACCCCGCGCCTCTCGCGGTCCACCTCACCCCTGCCACCGCGCTCGTGTTGCTTGGCTCCGCCTCCGACGCTCCCACATCCTGCCGCCGGTAGCGCAGCTCCCGTCGTCCGCCATCTCTAGCACCTCCCCGGACCCCAGCCGCTGTTGCCGGAGAGCCGCCGTGCTTTTCTCCGGCCAGGGCCCTCCCTGTCGTCCTGGCCGAGCTCGACCCCGCCTCTCCACCAAAACCGCCCTAATGGATCCTATCGCCTCCTTGCTTCTTCTCGTCAATCTAGCCCGAGGTCTAACCCGTTTTCGTCTCTGTCCGGTCATCGCCGAGCGAGCCTCCGCCTCGCCAGTGACTGACCATGCCCACGACGCTCCTCTCCGTCGGCCTCTGGTCGCCGCCACCGTCCTCGTATGGTGCCCCATCCAGCACCGCTCTAGACGCATCTTCCTCTGCCAGCGCCCCGTCATCTCCTGCTCCGTAGGCCTGGGCTTCCTCGCTGCGGTCGGCCAGCTCCCCTGCATCGTCTGCGTCCCCCTCGCCAGCCGCCACCGCCTCCATCACGTCCGTCCTGCTGCATATGCGTGAAGAGTCCTAAGCAAATAAGTTAGCTGAGGACCTTCCGATGTGTAATGCCTGTGTGTTGTGTTGTCTTGAACCACCGAGCCCTCCATGTTCCGCAACCGATCCTCGTCGTACAAGAACGACCCCAAACCAAGATCGCCCACAACCACCGACAAGATCTCCGATCCGAGCATCGGCAAGTTCGCCTCGAGGAGCCGCATGAACAGAGGATTCCGACAAGTTCTTCCGCGCCGACAAGACCGTCTCGATGCCGACGGTTTTGATGGTTGAACACGGTGCCACCAAGACCTCCGACATGGGAAGGCCCAAGTCCTTCGAGGCGAAATCGACAAGATCATCACGAAACTCCAAGATCTACTTCGTAGGGTGCCAAACGCCAAGGTTGCCGATACGGATACGCCAAGTTCTTCATCTCGGACACCATAACCATCTACTCAGATCTGAAGACCGCACCCTGGCGTGCCGAGTTCTCCGACCCTGAGGACTGATCCATCGGAACGCCAAGACCTCCTTCTGTACCCGAGTTCTTCGTCACGGGTGTCAAGATCTCCTACACGGATCCGAAGACTCCGGTACCCGACCAGGGCGAGTCCGATGAGCCGCCGACGCCACACCAAGATCTGCGACGACCTCCAAAGACCAATCCCGTCGAACCCTGAACCCTGAGACCCAGACCCGAACCCCTAGAACCCAAGATCTTCCGAACCCAGATGTGTGACCCTAAGCCTCTATTTTTATAATATGACATATACCTGTCGCATCATTAAATCATCATGCTTGCACACATGTCATCTGGTGGGTTGGGTTAAATAGTCGATTCACCTAAATTAAATATGGAGTCTATATGCAGGCTATTCTAGTCTTATATTGGCCCCATTTAATTTTGTGTGGCGAACAGATACCATGTTTTGCCTTGTTAAGACAACATTTAAATTGCGGGGTATCTAAATAACATGAACCTTATATTTAATTGTCGGGACCCCAGTTCCGCTTAATATTGCCTAATTGCATTGCACCATTGCCATGCCGTGCATCATATCACAATCATGCCGAATCTTCTTCCGTAGTATTAAATATTGTATCCGGTGTTTCTTCTAGTGTTTGCTTCTTCGCGGATTAGGCCAATGAGTTGATGCGAGTATCGACAAGTTCTCCAGATATGAACCTTTGGCAGTATTTCCCAGGCGAGCATTCTCCCCCTTTCTACCTATTTTGCCTTTATAGTCTTTATTTCCTCCTGTTGATCTACTGCTATCCGTGTTGCGATGCTTTAGTTCCGTACCCGATATATCCCGTGCAGCCTCTATATTGCCTTGTACACCTCCTATTACCTGTGTTTGGTAGATAGCTGGCCTTGCAAGTCGTAGTTGCTTGCTCAGGTGCGATATCGTGTTGTCAAGTACCACAGTTGTTGGAATGCTGGCAGCTGTTTACGGAGGAGTTGATCATGTCTTTAATTACAACTATTAAATTGTTGGGATAACTAATGAAAGAGGCACCGGTGGACAATATATGCTATTTGGTTTTTCCTGTCCACTCGTGTCCTGTAGGACCCCGAGTACTTGATACTTGTTCCTTGACTATTCGCACTATCCACATCCGGGAGGCCTTATGGACCCCCCTGAGCCAGAGCTTGATTCATTTCTATATCTTGGGTCCACAAACTAGTTTGGGGTTTTATTACTATCCTGTACTTATGCCATGCTTTACTTCTTTATTTATGATTGTGCGTGGAGCACCTGTACTGTTTTGGATCGCGCCACGTTTTCGCGGTATCGACAAGCCCAGTCACACTTTCGGGTGCCCAGTCGTTTATAGCCGTCGTCGCAAACCCTGGGTCCATTCCGGAGCCGGCCAACTTCGTTGCGGGTAGCTTAGTGGGGTGGCCTCCTGAAATATTTTATGAATCCTCTGATTTCTTTGTCGTGAAAGCCTCGTTGGGTTTTGAGTTGGTTTTTCCGAGGTTGATCGAGTGTGTGTTGCTATTTGTGCACCCCTGCAGGGTAAAACTTTCTGAAAGCAGTGTCCACAGTTATGGACGACTTGGAGCACAGTATCTCGATCATAGACAAGCATAACTAAAGTAGTACTATAAATTTGCCTCAATATGTGACTAATAATCAGCCTCACTATAACGGAATGGATATTAAAACTGCCAACAACTGGTGGATCTGGGGTGTTTTGTGCCATGCTATACCTGCCTAGTAAGTATTGCAACTCCAATGGAATGTGATAAAAGTGCCAACAACTGCTGGGTTTTGGGATTCCTCAGGACAAAGATATCTGACTTGTAAATGTTCCAACTACCATGGAATGGTTAATTAAAACTGCCCACTACTTATGCTTCAGGATGACTCATGTTATCTATATATGATTAGTAAGTGCTGCAACTATAACGGAATGAGTAAAATTGCCAACTATGTGAGTTCCTTGGTCCGACTTCCTCGTTTGGTCTCAAGGGGGGAAATACCAGGATGGGTATGTTTAGTGTTAGTATCAGGTTGGATCCAAATAGGTCTTTCTTATCCCTTTCTAATAGCCGCCAGTTTTACTGAGTCTCTATAGGTTGTTTAGTGCTGCTGCGCTGCCGCTTCAGTCCACCATACCTATGTAGGCGAGAGCCGCCGTATTCTAGCCTCGCAGTGTACTCGCCTCAGTACTGACGTGTGGCGCCCCGCAAAACCCACAACTAGAAAATCGCGGTGTTTTTGTGTTGTGCATCATCATGACTGCATGCTCATGTCATCATGCCACCTTGCATTTGAGCATCGTCATGTCATCTGGCATTTGTTTACATAAAACTATTTTCGAAAAGCCTGGTTTTGTTTTCTAAATGCCCCGTCCTTCATTCAAAGTAAAACCTGGGTCTCCGGAATATTTTGTTTTGTCTGCCAACGGTTTTCAAAAGCCCCGTTTTAAATAATAAAATATTTTAAATTATTTTTAGGAGGCAGCCCGCCAGGCCCGAAAGCCTAGCCGGCCACCTCCAGATAAAATCCTACCTACCCCAGAATCTACCCTAACCTTTTCTACCAAAAACCCTACCCTATTTTCCTACCCAGCCCCCCTCCACCTCACTCCTCCACTCCCATGCCGCCACATCAGCCTCCTGGCCCCACCTCCTCTCCACACCCTCACACACCTGCCCCAACACCACACACATAGCCGACCCACTCCCCCAACCTCCTCTCCCTTCCACCCTGGTCCCACCGACCCTACCGACCAAGCCACTCACCAACCCCCACACCTGCCGCCCGTCACCCCGCTCCCTGCTACCGACAGGCCCCCCGCCTCGGGATCCTGCCCGCGTGGGCCCTGCCTCGCGTCTCCCCCTCCCCGTCCTATGCGTCGTCCCCGCGGTCCCCCGCCTCCCGTCGCTCGCCGGCCGGCTCTGCCCTCCTCCCTGTCCTGTGCGTCGTCCCCGCGGAGCCCCGAGCCGAGCTCGCTGGCCTCGCCGTCTCCGCTCGACCCCCACCTCACCGGCCGCCCGAGGGCGCTCCTCTTCCCCTCGACCCCCTCCTCGGCTCCGCCCAGCTCGCGCCCGCCTCCCCAAGCCGCCTCCTCTGCCTCCGGCCGTGCCTCATGAGCTCAAGGCCTCCTCTCAGCTCTGAGCTCCCTCGCCGACCTCCGCTCTGTCCGCCCGGGTCCGCCCCCTCCTCTCCGTCCGCCAGCCTTCCTCAACCTCGGCCAGGGCCTCGTCGTGCCACCCCGCGGCCCCGAGCCCACGACCGCCTCGCCGCCTTCCTCCTCCTCGTGCCGTCTGTCTCGCCCTTCCCTGCGCCTCGACCTCCGCCCCATTGCGCCCCTCTCTGTACCATCATCGTCGGCTCTGCCTCGTGCCCTTGCGCGCCCTTGCACGCCCTCGCCCGCCTCCTCTCTAGCCCGCCCCCGTGCCGCCGGCCAAGCCCCTGTCTCGCCTCCCTCCAGTGCCGACAGCCTCCCCGGCGTCGTCCCACGCGGCCTTCCTCCACCTCGGGTTCCACCTCTCCCTTGCGCTGCAACCGCCCGTAGCACGTCCCGCTCCCGTTCATCTTCCGTGCCTGTGCCTAGTGTTGCTGCTGCCTGGGCATTCCGTTTGTTTCCCCAAGAGTCTGTTGTGCAAGACGTCCCCAGATGGAGAACCAACTTGCAAACCTGTCCGCCACAAAGAGCGACCGAGGCCTGCGTCACGGAGCATCGAGACCCCCGGACCCGAAGAATCCCAGGACTCTCCAAGATCTTCGGGCGTCAACAAGACCGACTACTATCGATGCGACCGTGGAAGTTCGCCATCGATGATAGAGTCGGAACGACAATATCTACTTCGCGGAACACCGAGCTCTTCCTCCCAGAGATGGGAGATGCCAAGAACCGTTCCCGGAACCGAGACCGATCCGGAGCGCCAAGGCCTTCTCGTTGACAAGACCACCCGGTGCTGACACTTCTCATGATCGTCATCGACAAACGAACCCGGTGCCGCTCCAAGATCTCCTTCCCAGAGTTGATGATCCGAAGGCCGCCAAGATCGCCACGGAACGGCAAGCTCTCCATCCCGGATACGCCAAGTTCTTCGTCCTGAACGCCAAGACCGACCGCTATGCAGACCCGGCAAGATCTTCGCTACGACAAAATCGACACCGACCAGGGCGAATCCGATGCGCCCCCGCCGCCAAACCCAGTCCTTCTTCCCGGATGCGACAAGATCTACTTCCGCCGCCTGAGACCGATCCCGTCGAGCCGTTTCCGCCCCCGTCGAACCCTGTTGAACCCCGAACCACATCGAACCCCAAGATCATCTAAACCCAGATGTGTGAACCTTTTCCCGAGCCCCTATTTTATAAATGCTATATATAAAACCTGTTGCATAATAATTGTTCGTCTCGCATGCATATCATAAGCATGCCGGATCTTCTGCTGTAGTATTAAATATTGCATCCGGTGTTTCTTCTAGTGTTTGCTTCTTCGCGGATTAGGCCGATGAGTTGATGCGAGTATCATCAAGTTCTCCGAATATGATCCGTCGGCAGTGTTTCCCAGGCGAGCATCTCTTCCCCTTCTACCTATTTTGCATTTATAGTCTTTATTTCCTCCTGTTGATCTACTGCTAACCGTGTCGCGATGCTTTAGTTTCCGTACCCCAGTTATATCCAGTGCAGCCTCCATATTGCCTTGGACACCTCCTATTACCTGAGTTTGGTAGATAGCTGGCCTTGCGAGTCGTAGTTGCTTGCTCAGGTGCGATCTCATGCTGTCAAGTACCATAGTTGTTGGAATGCTGGCAGATGTTTATTTGGTGGAGATGATCATGATTTCAAATACAACTATTAAAATGCTAGATATAACTAATGTAGAGGCATCGGTGGGCAATAGATGTTATTTGGTTCTTCCACGCCCACTTGTGTCCCGTAGGACCCCGAGTACTTGATACCTGTTCCTTGATTTTTCGCACTATCCACATCCGGGAGGCCTTATGGACCCCCCTGAGCCAGAGCTTGATTCATTTCTATTTCTTGGGGCCACAAAGTAGTTTGGGGCTTTATTACTATCCTGTACTTATGCCATGCATTACTGCTTTATTTAAGATTGTGCATGGAGCACCTGTACTGTTTAGGATCGCGGAGTGTTTTCGCGGTATCGACAAGCCCAGTCACACTTTCGGGTTCCCAGTCGTTTACAGCCATTGACGCAAACCCTGGGTCCGTTCCGGAGCTGGCCAACTTCGTTGCGGGTAGCTTAGTGGGGTGGCCCCTGAAATATTTCTGAATCCTGTGATCGCTTTGTCGTGAATGCGTCGTTGGGTTTTGAGTTGGTTTTTCCGAGGTTGATCGAGTGTGTGTTGCTATTTGTGCACCCCTATAGGGTAAAACTTTCTGAAAGCCGTGTCCGCGGTTATGGACGACTTGGAGCACAGTATCTCGATCATAGACAAGCATAACTAAAGTAGTGCTATAAATTTGACTTAATATATCTGACTAGTAATCAGCTTCACTACAATGGAATGGATAATAAAAATGCCAACAACTGGTGGACCTGGGTTGTTTTGTTATATCTGCCTAGTAAGTATTACAACTCCAATGGAATGTGATAAAAGTGCCAACCACTGCTGGGTTTTGGGATTCCTCAGGACAATTATATCTGACTAATAAGTGTTCCAACTACCACGGAATGGTTAATGAAAACTGCCCACTACTTATGCTTCAGGATGACTCATGCTATCTATATCTGACTAGTAAGTACTGCAACTATAACGGAATGAGTAAAACTGCCAACTGTGTGAGTTCTTTGGTCCGACTTCCTCGTTGGTCTCGAGGGGGAAATACCAGGATGGGTTTGTTTGGTGTTAGCGTCAGGTTGGATCCGAATAGGTCTTTCTTATCCCTCTGTGATAATCGCCAGTTGTATCGAGTCTCTATAGGTTGTTTAGTGCCGCTGCGCTGCCGCTTCAGCCCACCATACCTATGTAGGCGAGAGCCGCCGAATTCTAGCCTCGCTGCATCGGCCTCGATCGACGCCCTCTTTTCCTTTGCCCTTTGTCGGCACCCTTTTTGTTTAGCAGGTTTGAGATCGCTGTCGTTAGCAGGTGGTTACCTTCCGCTTGGGCAGGGTGGTTATGGACGCCATTGGTTATTCTTCAGGGCTCTTAGCCCCATTTGCATTTTGTCCGTAGTCGGACGCCCTATCGTTTTCAAGGTGATTTGGATCTTTGTACTATATATATGTATTCTTGACTCATGGAGTCGTTGTTGTATATATCTGTTCTGTGGGTCCCATCGAGGACTGTTGTGTAATGTTATTACTTCGTTTTCCACCTACACGAAAGTGCCTGGTGGGCGTCCTTGAATCGTTTCTATGCGGGTTTGGCGGAAAGGGCTAAAACTTGCATAGGGCCGATTTGAGGGTGTTACATAGTGGTATCAGAGCTCAGCAGTTGCGATACCCCACAAGTCCAGCCTGTAGGATAACCTAGCTAACGGTCGAAGTAGAGTGTCAAAACTATTTTGCAAAATCGGTTGGATAGATCTGATTAGGTCTGTTTTACTCCTTACCCCTCTGCTGTTCTCCTCTTACCTCTGCATGTTTTGAATCTGCTCTCTTACCTTCTTCTAGTCCAGGATTTCTCGTGGTTGGGTTCCGTCGTACCTTCAGGGTTTCACTTCCTTCTTTGGTAACGATGCTTCTACATCCGGACCTCGCGCTATCTGAGGAATCATTCATCTGTGGTATCATTCTCTGTTCCTTGTTTGTGCCTTCCGGTGATTTCCGAAGCGATGACATCATCTTCGCCAGATCCAGTGCAGAGTCTGCATCACTCCTTTGTTTCCGACCCTCGTTGGTCGAGATCTTCAGTCTAATTCTGAGGGATGGTTGCATAATTCACCTATTCGTGTGTAGAGTAATGGTTTGGGTGCGCGATGGACTGATCACCATCTGACTACTCTTACCATTCACTTTTGTATATCGAATCGGTGAATCAAGCAATTTTACTCCGTCCATGGAAGCTAGAGGTGGCTTTATTTGTTGATACCTCTACCTTCGCCCTTTGTTCCCGGAGTGTTCTCTCGACGATCACGGACAACGACACCTTGTTGGTGGTGTCGTCGATTTCAAGATGGATCAAGAATCATTGTTAGTGGTGTCGCGAGGTTCTACACGAAGCGAGAAGATTCAGATTGCCAACCTTCTTTCCGGTACCATGAGGCGGATCTCGAGGGCGAGATCCATTGTTAGTGGTGTCGAATTGTGGCGCCGCGCAAAAACCCACAACTAGAAAATCGCGGTGTTTTTGTGTTGCGCATCATCATGACTGCATGCTCATGTCATCATGCCACCTTGCATTTGAGCATCGTCATGTCATCTGGCATTTGTTTACATAAAACTATTTTCGAAAAGCCTGGTTTTGTTTTCTAAACGCCCCATCCTTCATTCAAAGTAAAACCCGGGTCTCCGGAATATTTTGTTTTGTTTGCCAACGGTTTTCAAAAGCCCCGTTTTAAATAATAAAATATTTTAAATTATTTTTAGGAGACAGCCCGCCAGGCCCGAAAGCCTAGCCGGCCACCTCCAGATAAAATCCTACCTACCCCAGAATCTACCCTAACCTTTTCTACCAAAAACCCTACCCTATTTTCCTACCCAGCCCCCCTCCACCTCACTCCCTCCACTCCCATGCCGCCACATCAGCCTCCTGGCCCCACCTCCTCTCCACACCCTCACACACCTGCCCCAACACCACACACACAACCGACCCACTCCCCCAACCTCCTCTCCCTTCCACCCCGGTCCCACCGACCCCACTGACCAAGCCACTCACCAACCCCCACACCTGCCAGATCTCCCTCCTCGTCTCTGCAAGGCCGTCTCTCATCCCCCGGGTCCCATCCGTCAGCCGACCGGCTCCGCCTCCTCAGATTGCAGGCCGTCTCCCGTCGGAGCCCCGAGCCGAGCTCGCCGGCCTCGCCGTCTCCGCCCGGCCCCCACCTCGCCGGCCGCCCGAGGGCGCCCCTCTTCCCCTCGACCCCCTCCTCGGCTCCGCCACCGAGCTCCGCGCCCCGCCTCCCCCAAGCGCCGCCTCTCCTCTGTCTCCGGCCGTGCCCTGCGATCTCGCTGGCCTGCCTCGAGCCTCGACGCCGCCACCTCCGCCTCCGTCCGCCTGGTCCGCTTCTTCCTCTCCGTCCGCCAGCCTTCCTCAACCTCGGCCAGGGCCTCGTCGCGCCACCCCGCGGCCCCGAGCCCGCGACCGCCTCGCCGCCTTCCCCCTCTTCGCGCCGTCTGTCTCACCCTTCCCTGCGCCTTGACCTCCGCCCCATCGCGCCTCTTCAGACCATCGCTGGCTGGCGCCGCCAGGCTCGTGCCCTCGCCCGCCTCCCTCCGCCCGCCTCGTGATGCCGCCAAGCCTGTCTCTCGCCTCCCTCCAGCGCCGACAGACTCCCCGGCGTCGTCCCACGCGGGCTTCCTCCACCTCGGGTTCCACCTCTCCCTTGCGCTGCAACCGCCCGTAGCACGTCCCGCTCCCGTTCATCTTCCATGCCTGTGCCTAGTGTTGCTGCTGCCTGGGCGTTCTGTTTGTTTCCCCTCGAGTCTGTTGTGCAAGACGTCCCCAGATGGAGAACCAACTTGCAAACCTGTCCGCCACCAAGAGCGACGGAGGCCTGCACCACGAAGCGTCGAGACCCCCGGACCCGAAGAATCCCGGGACTCGCCAAGATCTTCGGGCGTCAACAAGACCGACTACTGTCGATGCGACCGTGGAAGTTTTCCATCGATGATAGAGTCGGAACGACAAGATCTACTTCGCGGAACACCGAGCTCTTCCTCCTAGAGATGGGAGACGCCAAGAACCGTTCCCGGAACCGAGACCGATCTGGAGCGCCAAGGCCTTCTCGTTGACAAGACCACCCGGTGCCGACACTTCTCATGATCGTCATCGACAACCAAACCCGGCGCCGCTCCAAGATCTCCTTCCCGGAGTTGATGATCCAAAGGCCGCCAAGATCGCCACGGAAGGGCAAGCTCTCCATCCCGGATACGCCAAGTTCTTCGTCCTGAACACCAAGACCGACCGCTACGCAGACCCGGCAAGATCTTCGCTACGACCAGATCGACACCGACCAGGGCGAATCCGATGCGCCCCCGCCGCCAAACCCAGTCCTTCTTACCGGATGCGACAAGATCTACTTCCGCCGCCCGAGACCGATCCCGTCGAGCCGTTTCCGCCCCCGTCGAACCCTATTGAACCCCGAACCACATCGAACCCCAAGATCGTCTGAACCCAGATGTGTGAACCTTTTCCCGAGCCCCTATTTTATAAATGCTATATATAAAACCTATTGCATAATAATTGTTCGTCTCGCATGCATATCATAAGCATGCCGGATCTTCTGCTGTAGTATTAAATATTGCATGCGGTGTTTCTTCTAGTGTTTGCTTCTTCGCGGATTAGGCCGATGAGTTGATGCGAGTATCATCAAGTTCTCCGAATATGATCTGTCGGCAGTGTTTCCCAGGCGAGCATCTCTTCCCCTTCTACCTATTTTGCATTTATAGTATTTATTTCCTCCTGTTGATCTACTGCTAACCGTGTCACGATGCTTTAGTTTCCGTACCCCAGTTATATCCCGTGCAGCCTCCATATTGCCTTGGACACCTCCTATTACCTGAGTTTGGTAGATAGCTGGCCTTGCGAGTCGTAGTTGCTTGCTCAGGTGCGATCTGGTGCTGTCAAGTACCATAGTTGTTGGAATGCTGGCAGATGTTTATTTGGTGGAGATGATCATGACTTCAAATACAACTATTAAAATGCTAGATATAACTAATGCAGAGGCATCGGCGGGCAATAGATGTTATTTGGTTCTTCCACGCCCACTTGTGTCCCGTAGGACCCCGAGTACTTGATACCTGTTCCTTGATTTTTCGCACTATCCACATCCGGGAGGCCTTATGGACCCCCGAGCTGTAGCTTGATTCATTTCTATTTCTTGGGGCCACAAAGTAGTTTGGGGCTTTATTACTATCCTCTACTTATGCCATGCGTTCGCTTTATTTAAGATTGTGCGTGGCACATAATCTGTTTAGGATCGTGGAGTGTTTTCGCGTATCGACAAGCCCACCACACTTTCGGTTTCCCAAATGCTTTACCATTGACACAAACCACGGGTCCGTTCGAGCCAACTTCGTTGCGGGTAGCTTAGTGGGGTGGCCCCATGAAATATTTCTGAATCCTGTGATCACTTTGTCGTGAATGCCTCGTTGGGTTTTGAGTTGGTTTTTCCGAGGTTGATCGAGTGTGTGTTGCTATTTGTGCACCCCTATAGGGTAAAACTTTCTGAAAGCCGTGTCCGCGGTTATGGACGACTTGGAGCACAGTATCTCGATCATAGATAAGCATAACTAAAGTAGTGCTATAAATTTGACTTAATATATCTGACTAGTAATCAGCTTCACTACAATGGAATGGATAATAAAAATGCCAACAACTGGTGGACCTGGGTTGTTTTGTTATATCTGCCTAGTAAGTATTACAACTCCAATGGAATGTGATAAAAGTGCCAACCACTGCTGGGTTTTGGGATTCCTCAGGACAATTATATCTGACTAATAAGTGTTCCAACTACCACGGAATGGTTAATGAAAACTGCCAACTACTTATGCTTCAGGATGACTCATGCTATCTATATCTGACTAGTAAGTACTGCAACTATAACGGAATGAGTAAAACTGCCAACTGTGTGAGTTCTTTGGTCCGACTTCCTCGTTGGTCTCGAGGGGGAAATACCAGGATGGGTTTGTTTGGTGTTAGCGTCAGGTTGGATCCGAATAGGTCTTTCTTATCCCTCTCTGATAACCGCCAGTTGTATCGAGTCTCTATAGGTTGTTTAGTGCCGCTGCGCTGCCGCTTTAGCCCACCATACCTATGTAGGTGAGAGCCGCCGAATTCTAGCCTCGCCGTGTACTGGCCTCAGTACTGACGCTCCTCTTTTTCCTTTGCCCTTTGTCGGCACCCCTTTTTGTTTAGCAGGTTTGAGATCACCGTCGTTAGCAGGGGTACCCTTCCGGCTTGGCCTGGGCAGGGTTATGGACGCCATTGGTTATTCTTCAGGGCTCTTAGCCCCATTTGCATCTTGTCCGTAGTCGGACGCCCTATCATTTTCAAGGTGATTTGGATCTTTGTACTATATATCTGTATTCTTGACTCATGGAGTCGTTGTTGTATATATCTGTTCTATGGGTCCCATCGAGGACTGTTGTGTAATGTTATTACTTCGTTTTCCACCCGCACGAAAGTGCCTGGTGGGCGTCCTTGAATCCTTTCTATGCGGGTTTGGCGAAAAGGGCTAAAACTTTCATAGGGCCGATTTGAGGGTGTTACATGACGCTCCTCTTTTTCCTTTGCCCTTTGTCGGCACCCCTTTTGTTTTAAGAGGTTTGAGATCGACGTCGTTAGCAGGGTTACCCTTCCGGCTTGGCCTGGGCAGGGTTATGGACGCCATTGGTTATTCTTCAAGGCTCTTAGCCCCATTTGCATCTTGTCAGTACTCGGACGTTGTATCGTTTTCAAGGTGATTTGGATCTTTGTATAGTATATCTGTATTCTTGACTCATGGAGTCGTTGTTGTATATATATGTTCTGTGGGTTCCATCGTGGACTATTGTGTAATGGTATTACTTCGTTTTCCACCCGCACGAAAGTGCCTGGTGGGCGTCCTTGAATCATTTCTATGCAGGTTTCGCGGGAAGCACTGAAACTTGCATAGGGCTGATTCGAGGGTGTTACAGAGTCGTATCAGAGCTCAGCAGTTGCGATACCCCACTGGTCCATCCTGTAGGATGACCTAGCTAACGGATGTTGTAGAGTGTCAAAACTATTTGGAAAAATCGGGTGGATAGATCTGATTAGGTCTGCTTTTACTCCTTACTCCTCTGCTATTCTCCTCTTACCTCTGCGTGTTTTAAATCTGCTCTCCTCTTTCTTCGAGTCCAGGATTTCTCGTGGTTGGGTTCCGTCGTACCTTCAGGGTTTCACTTCCTCCTTTGGCAATGGTTTTTCTACCTCCGGACTTCATGCTATCTGAGTGGTCCTTTATCTGTGGTACCATTCTTTGTTCCTTGTTTGTGCCTTCCGGTGTTTTCCGACGCGACGACATCATCTACGCCAGATCCGATGCAGAGTCTGCATCACTCCTTTGTTTCTGAACCTCGCTTGTCGAGATCTTCAGTCTGATTCCGAGAATGGTTGCACGCTTTTCTACTGATTGTGTGGAGTAATAGTTTGGGTGCGTGATGGATTGGCCCCCATGCCGACTACTCACCCTATTTGCTCGTGTACATTGAAGTGGATGATAATTCATCGTTTCTCTCTTTCTATCGGAGTTAGAGGTGGCTTTATTTGTGGATACCTTTACCTTCGTCCTTTGTTTTTCGGAGTGCTCTCTCGACGATTGTGGACAACGACCCCTTGTTGGTGGTGTCGCCGATTTCAAGATGGAGCAACAATCTTGTTAGTGGTGTCGCGGGGAACTACCCGAAGCGAGAAGATTCTGATCACCGGCCTTCTTCCCGGTACTATGAGGCGCATCTTGAGGGCGAGATCCATTGTTAGTGGTGTCGAATTGTCGCATCCCGCTAAAACCACTACCAGAAAATCGCTCGTTGTTTCTACTTTGTGCATCATCATGCATGTTTGTTCATAAAAGTACTTTACAAAAACCCTATTTTGTCTTCTAATTAGCCCTCCTATAATTTCAAATCATAAAACCAGGTCTTCCTGGATATTTTATTTGTCTAAAAACTATTTATAAAATATTTTAAAAGTTAAATTAAAAAATAAAAAAATATTTTCAGTGGGGGAGGCAGCCACCGGCCAGGCCCAAAAGGCCCAACCGGCAGCCACCTACCACCCCACTACCCAAACCCTAGCTTCCTACACCAAAACCACACCCTGCCGCCACACACTACACCCTGCCGCCAACCCCGCGCCACACCAGCACCTGCAGCCCCACCCAGCGCGCACGCCACCACGCTCCCTCACCCCACCAACTCCCACCGACGCGGACCACGCGTCCCACCCCACCCTGTAACCCACCCGACCCGATCGACCCAACATGCGACACACAGGCACCCTACACACCAGGATCTCACACCAACACGCTAATTACCTCGCCTCGGATCCCCAGCCCCGCACGGAACCCTTGGCCCGGTCCCGCCTGGCCCTACCCCAACCCGCGCGTCGCCCGCACGCAATCCCCAATCCCCGCACTCCGTCGCTTTCTGTCCGCGGGCAGCCGCCACCGGCCGGCTCGCCGCTCGACCCCGCGCCTCTCGCGGTCCACCTCACCCCTGCCAACGCGCTCGTGTTGCTTGGCTCCGCCTCCGGTGCTCCCTCATCCTGCCGCCGCTAGCGCAGCTCCCATCGTCCGCCATATCTAGCACCTCCCCGGACCCCAGCCGCCGTCGCCAGAGAGCCGCCGTGCTTGTCTCTGGCCAGGGCCCTCCCTGTCGTCCTGGCCGAGCTCGACCCCGCCTCTCCACCAAAACCACCCTAATGGATCCTGTCGCCGCCTTGCTTCTTCCCGTTGATCTAGCTCGAGCTCCACCCCGTTTTCGTCTCCGCCCGGTCATCACCGGGCGAGCCGCCGCCTTGCCAGCGACTGACCATGCCCACGACGCTCGTCTCCGTCGGCCTCTGGTCGCCGCCACCCTCCTCGTATGGTGCCCCGTCCAGCGCCACTCTAGACGTGTCTTCCTCTACCAGCACGCTGTCATCTCCTGCTCCATAGGCCTAGGCTTCCTCGCTGCTGTCGGCCAGCTCCCCTGCATCGCCTGCGTCCCCCTCGCCAGCCGCCACCGCCTCCGTCACGTCCGTCCCACTGCATATGCGTGAAGAGGCCTAAGCAAATAAGTTAGCTGAGGACCTTCCGATGTGTAATGCCTGTGTGTTGTGTTGTCTTGAACAACCGAGCCCTCCATGTTCCGCAACCGATCCTCGTCATATAAGAACGACCCCAAACCAAGATCGCCCACAACCACCGACAAGATCTCCGATCCGACCCATCGGCAAGTTCGCCTCGAGGAGCCGCATGAACCGAGGATTCCGACAAGTTCTTCCGCGCCGACAAGACCGGCTCGATGCCGACGGTTTTGATGGTTGAACACGGTGCCACCAAGACCTTCGACACGGGAAGGCCCAAGTCCGTCGAGGCAAAATCGACAAGATCATCGCGGAACTCCAAGATCTACTTCGTAGGGTGCCGAACGCCAAGGTCGTCGATACGGATACGCCAAGTTCTTCATCCCGGATGCCATAACTGTAGGGGTTCGTAGCATGGAAAACAAAAATTTTCTATCGCATACAAACAAACAAGCCAAGATCTATCTACTAGATTGTAGCAACGAGTCGATGGAATAACTCACCCTCGAAGATTCCAAAGTGTTTAACGAGAGCAGATTCTCGTGGGTGATGTAGTCGTACTCTTTCCGATCTCAAGATCGCGTAGACGATCCTTCCGGCGCCGCGTTCCCGCAGCGCTCCTTGATCGGTCACACGTTCGGTACTGACGAAGACCTTCCTCTCCCTTGTTCCAAAGAAAGCGGAGGTTGTAGCAGTCTCTCGCGATTCCCAAAGACAACGGGCGTGGTACCGGAGGTAGAGGGAGATCCGCAGGCTTCGCCTTTAAGTGCAAAGTAGTATGGTGGAGCTTATGAGAGAGGCTATTAGTGGTCTAGTAATTAGACACACCAATTAGAGGGCTCTAAACCAATTAGAAGGCTCTAAACCAAACAGCTCTAAACCGGGTCTAGGTCTAGTTTCTAGTTTAGAGGATAGGAACTTGTGTGTCTCTAGAGGGGAGGCCCTGCCCTCCCTTTATAGGTGGGAGGGCTGGCGGCCAGGAGGGAGGAGTCCTCCCCAACTCGCCTAGGGCTGGCCGCTTGGGAGGAGGACTCCTCCCAAGTCGGTTTCAACTTCTCCTTCTTTCCAAAAGCGGCGGTTGAAAACTCGGCTTGACTTTTCCAATTTAGGAATTAAATAAACCCTTTATTTTGGACAGCGAGAACACTTAGTAGTATATGATGCAATCATTCCATCTTGCAATGACACATTCATGTACCCTTCCCCGAGTGCCGGACATTCCGGGACCTTCTAGAATGTTCCCATGAAAACACCGAACCATTCCCCAACTCCAAATGGGACTTTCCTTATATGAATCTTATTCTCGGACCATTCCGGATCACCTCGTGATATCCGGATCCCATCCGAGACTCAACAACATTCGGTCTCTTTCTCATAATACCATAACTACTCAAACAACGTCAATCCTTAAGTGTGTCTCCCTACGGTTCGTGAATTATGCGGACATGATCGAGACACTTCTCCGAACAATAACCAATAGAGGAATCTGGAAATTCATATGGCTCTACATATTTCTACGATTACTTTGATCGAATGAACCACTTACATACGATACCAATTTCCTTTGTCTCATGATATGTTACTTATCCGAGGTCATGATCGCCGGTATCTCTGCATACCTAGTTCAACCTCACATCGATAAGTACTCTTTTCTCGTTCCTGATATGTGATCCCTTGTGACCAAGTCACATGCTTGCAAGCTAATTGGATGACATTTCACCGAGAGGGCCCAGAGAATATCTATCCGTCATGTGGATGGACAAATCCCACTCTTGATCCATGTGTTTCAACCAATACTTTCCTAACACCCAATGCCACTTTTATAGCCACCTGTTACGGTGTGGTGTTTGATGACATCAAAGCATCCATCCAAGAAAGGCAATATGCATGATCTCATGGTCGAAGGAATTAGGTTACTATGTATCAGAAAGCATATAGCAATTGAACTATTGAAATGACTTGATCTTTATGCTACGCTTGTCTATAGGAGTATGTCCACCATATCATTCTCCTAACGATATGATCTTGTTGTTGATAACATCTCAATGTTCATGACAAAGAAACCACATCATCAATCAACCAACAAGCTAGTGAAGTATAGAGGCCATACTAGGGACTTCAAATTAAGTTTACAAATCACACAAGTATTAATGGTTTCCTTGTTAATACTATTATAGCATGAATGTAAACATTTATCATAAACACAAAGATATATAATAATAACTACATTTATTATTACCTCTAGGGCATATCTCCAACAGTCTCCCACTTGCACTAGAGTCATCTAATCTAGATTACATGGTAATATACCGAACACCCATGGCAGTTTGGTGTTGGTCATGTTTTGCCCTTGGGAGAGGTTTAGTCAACGGATCCGCCACATTCAGATCTGTGTGTACTTTGCAAATCTTTATATCCCGGATATGTTCTCGAATAGCGTGAAAACGCAGCTTGATATGCTTCAGCTTCTTGTGTGACCTTGGTTCTTGCGCATTGGCTATGGCGCCCATGTTATCACAAAGAGATAGACATTGGGTCCAGCGACTAGGAACCACACCCAGCTCTGTAATGAACTCTTTCATCCATATCGCTTCTTGTGAAGCCTCCGAAGCAGCTATGTATTCTGATTCAGTTGAAGATCTCGCCACAACGCTTTGCTTTGCACTCCTCCAGCTAACTGCTGCACCATTTAAAATAAATACGTATCCAGATTGTGATTTAGAATCATCCGGATCGGTGTTCCAACTAGCATCGGTGTAACCATTAACAACGAGCTGTTCATCACCTCCATAAGAAAGAACCATATCCTTAGTTCTTCTCAAGTACTTAAGGATGTTTTTGACATCTGTCCAATGAACCACTCAAGGATCACTTTGATATCTGCTAGTTAGACTAACAGCATATGCGATGTCGGGTCTAGTACATAGCATGGCATACATTAGAGATCCTATGGCTGAGGCATAGGGAGTCTTACTCATCTTTTCTCTATCTTCTGCCGATGTCGGACTTTGAGTTTTACTCAAGGTCATATTGGGCAACATGGGCAAGAACCCTTTCTTGCTATCTTCCATTCCAAACCTCTTTAGAACTTTGTCCAAATATGTACTTTGTGACAATGATATTTGCTTCGATCTATCTCTATAAATCTTTATGCCTAATATGTAAGCTGCTTCGCCAAGATCCTTCATTGAAAAACTATTATTCAAATACTCTTTGACACTATTAAGAAGGTCTACATCATTCCCAATCAACAATATGTCATCCACATACAGTATTAAGAATGCTACAGAGCTCCCACTCACTTTCTTGTAAATACAAGCTTCTCCATAAGTTTGTATAAAACCAAAACTCTTGATTACCTTATCAAAACGTTGATTCCAACTTCGGGATGCTTGCTTCAATCCATAGATGGACCGTTGAAGTTTGCATACCTTGTTAGCATCTTTAGGATCGACAAAACCTTTGGGTTGCATCATATACAACTCTTCATCAATGTCTCCATTGAGGAATGCTTTTGACATCCATCCGCCATATCTCATAATCATAATATGCAGCGATTGCTAACATAATCCTCACAGACTTTAGCTTCGCTACCGTGAGAAAGTCTCATCGTAGTCAACTCCTTGAATTTGTCGAAACCCTTTGCGACATAAGTCGAGCTTTATAGACGATAACATTACCATCAAGATCTGCTTTCTTCTTGAAAATCCATTTGTTCTCGATGCCTTCCGCCATCCTAAAGTCCACCAAAGTCCATACTTGGTTTTCGTACATGGATCCAATCTCGATTTCATGGCTTCATGCCATTTATTGAACTGGCTCATCATTGCTTCCTCATATGTCTCGGGTCATCGGTGTTGTCCACCAACATGACATTCATAACGGAATCATACCAACTGGAGTGGTACGATTTCTCGTTGACCTCCGAGGCTCAGAGCAACTTCAACCGAAGTTTCATGATCACCATCACTAGCTTCCTCTCTTATTGGTGCAGGCACCACAGAACTTCTTCCGTGCTGCGCTACTCGCAATTTCGAGAGAAGGTTCGACAACCTCGAAGTTCTACTTTCCTTCCAGTCACTTCTTTCGAGAGAAATTCTTCTCTAGAAAGGATCCATTCTTGGCAACAAAGATTTTGCCTTTGGATCTATGATAGAAGGTATACCCAATAGTTTCCTTCGGGTATCCTATGAAGACGCATTTTTCCGCTTTGGGTTCAAGCTTGTCCGGCTGTAACTTCTTTACATAGGCTTCAGATCCCCAAACTTTAAGGAACGACAATTTAGGTTTCTTGCCAAACCATAATTCATACGGTGTCGTTTCAACGGATTTAGACGGTGCCCTATTTAAAGTGAATGCGGCTGTTTCTAATGCATAACCCCAAAATGATAGTGGCAAATCTGTAAGTGACATCATAGAACGAACCATATCTAAGAGAGTTCGACACGACGCTCGGACACACCATTACGCTGTGGTGTTCCCGGTGTCAATCATGAAAGTATTCCACATTTCTTCAAATGCTCGCCAAACTCGTAACTTAGATATTCACCTCCACGATCAGAACGTAGAAATTTAATCTTCTTGTTACGTTGATTCTCTACCTCACTTTGAAACTCCTTAAACTTCTCGAAAGTTTCGGACTTATGTTTCATGAAATAGATATACCCATATCTACTCAAGTCATCCGTGAAGGTAAGAACATAACGATAACCATCAGCGATGCTACACTCATTGGACCACACACATCGGTATGTATGATTTCCAATAAGTCTGTAGCTCGCTCCATCATACCGTAAAATGGAGTCTTAGTCATTTTACCCATCGACATGCTTCGCATCTTCAAGTGATTCAAAATCAAGTGATTCAAGAAGTCCATCGAATGGAGTTTCTTCATACGCTTCACTCCAATGTGACCAAGACGACAAGGCCACATATAGGTCAAATTATCGCTTGATTTCAAACGTTTAGCCTCAATGTTATTAATATGTGTATTTCTACTATCGAGATTCAATATGAATAGACCATCTATCAAAGGTGCATGTGCATAAAACACATTACTCATATAAATCGAACAACCATTATTCTCGGATTTAAACAAGTAACCGACTCGCAATAAAAAAGAACCCGATCTAATGTTACTGCTCAACGCAGGCACCAAATAACAAATAATGAAGTATAAAACTAATCCCGATGGTAGATGAAGAGGTAGTGTCGACCGCGATCACATCAACCTTTGATCCGCTTTCCCACGCAAGATCGTCACCTCGCTCTTTACTAGCTTCCGTTTATTCGTAGCTCCTGCTTCGAGTTACAAATATGAGCAACCGAACCAGTATCAAATACCTGTGCACTACTACTTAATACTAGTGAGATACACATCAATAACATGTATATCAGATATACCTTTCTTCTTGATGTTGCCGCTTCTTCAAATCTGCCAAGTACTTTGGGCAATTCCGCCCAAAGGACCTTCTCCCTTGCAAGAAAAGCACCTGGGTTTCAGGCTTGTCCAGCCTTGGTCTTCTTCGTCGGTATGGTAACTTTCTTACCACCCTTCTTGAAGTGTCCCTTCTGCTTAGACTTGCCTTTCTTGAATTTGGTGGTCTTATTGACCATCAACACTTGGTGCTCTTTCTTGATCTCCACTTCTGCAGATTTTAACATAGCAAATAGTTCTGGCAACTCTTTGTTCATGTTCTGCATGTTGTAGTTCATCACAAAGTTCTTGAAACTTGGTGGTAGTGATTGGAGGATGCGGTAAACCCCCAAAGTATTAGGAATCACTATACCCAAACTTTGAAGTTTATTTATGCGTGCATATCTTAAGCACATGCTCACTGACGGAGCTACCCTCTTCCATCTTGCAGTTAAAGAACTTTTCAGAAGCTTCATAACTTTCAATTGCCGCATGAGTCTCAAAGATTAATTTGAGATCCTCGATAATATCATATGGGTCTGACTCTTCAAACCTTTTCTGAAGCTCCGATTCTAAACCATACAAGATAGCACACTGAACTATGGAGTACTGATTCTTCCGAGCGAGGTAAACATTCTTTACTTCATCGGTAGCATCAGCTGCAGTGGGTCACCTAGCGTGCATCCAGACATAGGTCAAATTACCACTGTGAGGACAATCTCAAATTGCGGAACCAATCCGCTAAGTTGCTTCCATTGTTTTTCAACTTTTCTTTCTCTAGGAACGCATTAAAATTGATGGTAGGGCTGCCATTGATCTACAACATATTTGCAATAGTTTATACTAAGTTTATGAAAAATTGAGTTCAAATCAATTAATGAATTTAATCTAGGTGAACTCACAATCAAAACAAAATCCCTCACATTGTTTTAGTGATCACACTAACCAAATCCACTACATCTACACCGATCATCTCGAGTTGATATAGTTTCAATGGCTAACAATCATCATGTTCATCATATCTACTATATGATTCATGCTTTGCCTTTCGGCGATCCGTGTTCTCGAGGCCATGTCGTACATGCTAGGCTCGTCAAGACAAACCTTAGCTTCCGCATAAGCAAATGGCTTGCTTACGTTGTAGTCACCATGAATCAAAGACACCCGATCATCACGTGGTGCTTGAGCAAGCTTTGGCAACGGTGCATACTAAGGGTGAACACTTTAGAACTTGAAATTTATGTGCATGAGGGATCATCTTATAATGCTACCGTCTACTAAGCAATACAAGATGCATAAAGGATTAACATCACATGCAATTCATAATATGTGATATGATATGGCCTTTCTTCTTTGTGCTTCCGATCTCCATCTTCAAGCACGAACATGATCTCCATCATCTCGGCATAGCATCAAGGTCAATGACGCTTCTTCATGGTTGTCGCCCACCAGCTTCAACTATTACAACTATTTTGAATAGACACGAGGTCTTAACAGAAATTAAAGACAACCATATGGTTTCCCGGTTGCCAACTTACAATAAGGAACATTGCATACATCAAATATAATCACAATCATGGCCATATCACATCATCGCACACCCTGCAAAACAAAGTTAGACGCTTCTACTTTCTTTGCATATTTTACGTGGTTTGGGGCTTTCCATAAGTGTCGTTCTAACTTAACAAGAACCACAACATTGATACTAGCATTGTTGATTACCCGTTGTAAATTGGATCTTAACTATGCTAGGAGAAACAGGCACCATAAAGCCACTTATGCAATACAAGTTGCATGTTAGCGTGGAGCAAGTCTCATGAACGATGTCATGTAAGGTTAGCCGGCTTCATCCCAACATACCGCAAGATGCAAAGTACACAAAAAGCAATCTACAATAAAAGCATCAACGCCCACAATGACCATTGTGTTCTACTCGTGCAACAGATCTACATATAGACACGGCTCGATACCCTTTGTAGGGGTTCGTAGCATGGAAAACAAAAATTTTCTATCGCATACAAACAAACAAGCCAAGATCTATCTACTAGATTGTAGCAACGAGTCGATGGAATAACTCACCCTCAAGATTCCAAAGTGTTTAACGAGCAGATTCTCGTGGGTGATGTAGTCGTACTCTTTCCGATCTCAAGATCGCTGAGACGATCCTTCCGGCGCGTTCAAGAGCGCTCCCTTGATCGGTCACACGCGTTAGACTGACGAAGACCTTCCTCTCCCTTGTTCCAGCAGGCAGCGGAGGTTGTAGCACTCTCCTCGCGATTCCGGCGAACTGTGGCGTGGTGGGAGGTAGAGGGAGATCCCAGGCTTCGCCTTAAGCCAAAGTGCAGTATGGTGGAGCTTATGAGAGAGGCTATTAGTGGTCTAGTAATTAGACACACCAATTAGAGGGCTCTAAACCAATTAGAAGGCTCTAAACCAAACAGCTCTAAACCGGGTCTAGGTCTAGTTTCTAGTTTAGAGGATAGGAACTTGTGTGTCTCTAGAGGGAGGCCCTGCCCTCCCTTTATAGGTGGGAGGGCTGGCGCCGAGGGAGGAGGAGTCCCTCCCCAACTCGCCTAGGCTGGCCGCGCTTGGGAGGAGGACTCTCCCCAAGTCGGTTTCCAACTTCTCCTCTTTCCAAAATCGGCAATTTGACCGAAATCGGCAGCTTGACTTTTCAATTTAGGAATTAAATAAACCCTTTATTTTGGACAGCGAGAACACTTAGTATATGATGCAATCATTCCATCTTGCAATGACACATTCATGTACCCCTTCCCCGAGTGGGACATTCGGGACCTTCTAGAATGTTCCCGATTTAAAACACGGAACCATTCCCCAACTCCGAAATGGGACTTTCCTTATATGAATCTTATTCTCCGGACCATTCGGATCACCTCGTGATATCCCGGATCCCATCCGAGACTCGAACAACATTCGTCTCTTTCTCATAATACCATAACTACTCAAACAACGTCAATCCTTAAGTGTGTCTCCTACGGTTCGTGAATTATGCGACATGATCGAGACACTTCTCCTAACAATAACCAATAGAGGAATCTGAAATTCATATGGTTCTACATATTTCTACGATTACTTTGCATCGAATGAACCACTTACATACGATACCAATTTCCCTTTGTCTCATGATATGTTACTTATCCGAGGTCATGATCGTCGGTATCTCCGCATACCTAGTTCAACCTCGTCGATAAGTACTCTTTTCTCGCTCCGTGATATGTGATCCCTTGTGACCAAGTCACATGCTTGCAAGCTAATTGGATGACATTTCACCGAGAGGGCCAGAGAATATCTATCCGTCATGTGGATGGACAAATCCACTCTTGATCCATGTGTTTCAACCAATACTTTCCGAACACCCAATGCCACTTTTATAGCCACCACTTACGGTGTGGTGTTTGATGACATCAAAGCATCCATCCAGTAAAGGCAATATGCATGATCTCATGGTCGAAGGAATTAGGTTACTATGTATCAGAAAGCATATAGCAATTGAACTATTGAAATGACTTGATCTTTATGCTACGCTTGTCTATAGGAGTATGTCCACCATATCATTCTCCTAACGATATGATCTTGTTGTTGATAACATCTCAATGTTCATGACAAAGAAACCACATCATCAATCAACCAACAAGCTAGTGAAGTATAGAGGCCATACTAGGGACTTCAAATTAAGTTTACAAATCACACAAGTATTAATGGTTTCCTTGTTAATACTATTATAGCATGAATGTAAACATTTATCATAAACACAAAGATATATAATAATAACTACATTTATTATTACCTCTAGGGCATATCTCCAACAATAACCGTCCACTCGGATCCGAAGACCGCACCCTGGCGCGCCAAGTTCTCCGATCCCGAGGACCGATCCATCGGAATGCCAAGACCTCCTTCCGTACCCGAGTTCTTTGTCACGGGCGTCAAGATCTCCTACACGGATCCGAAGACTCCGGTACCCGACCAGGGCGAGTCTGATGAGCCGCCGACGCCACACCAAGATCTGCGACGACCTCCGAAGACCGATCCCGTCGAACCCTGAACCCTGAGACCCAGACCTGAACCCCCAGAACCCAAGATCTTCCAAACCCAGATATGTGACCCTAAGCCTCTATTTTTATAATATGACATATACCTGTCGCATCATTAAATCATCATGCTTGCACACATGTCATCTGGTGGGTTGGGTTAAATAGTCGATTCACCGAAATTAAATATGGAGTCTATATGCAGGCTATTCTAGTCTTATATTGGCCCCATTTAATTTTGTGTAGCGAACAGATACCATGTTTTGCCTTGTTAAGACAACATTTAAATTGCGGGGTATCTAAATAACATGAACCTTATATTTAATTGTCGGGTCCCCGGTTCTGCTTAATATTGCCTAATTGCATTGCACCATTGCCATGCCATGCATCATATCACAATCATGCCGGATCTTCTGCCATAGTATTAAATATTGTATCCGGTGTTTCTTCTAGTGTTTGCTTCTTCGCGAATTAGGCCGATGAGTTGATGCGAGTATCGACAAGTTCTCCAGATATGAACCTTCGGCAGTATTTCCCAGGCGAGCATTCTCCCCCTTCTACCTATTTTGCGTTAATAGTCTTTATTTCCTCCTATTGATCTACTGCTATCCGTGTGGCGATGCTTTAGTTCGTACCCGATATATCCCGTGTAGCCTCTATATTGCCTTGTACACCTCCTATTACCTGTGTTTGGTAGATAGCTGGCCTTGCGAGTCATAGTTGCTTGCTCAGGTGCGATCTCGTGTTGTCAAGTACCACAGTTGTTGGAATGCTGGCAGCTGTTTACGGAGGAGTTGATCATGTCTTTAATTACAACTATTAAATTGTTGGGATAACTAATGAAAGAGGCACCGGTGGAAAATATATGCTATTTGGTTTTTCCCGTCCACTTGTGTCCTGTAGGACCCCGAGTACTTGATACCTGTTCCTTGACAATTCGCA
Source organism: Avena insularis (assembly GCA_023614405.1). NCBI lineage: Eukaryota > Viridiplantae > Streptophyta > Magnoliopsida > Poales > Poaceae > Avena > Avena insularis. The sequence continues at coordinate 252,741,349 of CM042690.1, read as the reverse complement.
CTATCCACATCCGGGAGGCCTTATGGACCCCCCTGAGCTAGATCTTGATTCATTTCTATTTCTTGGGTCCACAAACTAGTTTGGGGTTTTATTACTATCCTGTACTTATGCCATGCTTTACTGCTTTATTTATGATTGTGCGTGGAGCACCTGTACTGTTTTGGATCATGCCACGTTTTTGCGGTATCGACAAGCCCAGTCACACTTTCGGGTTCCCAATCGTTTACAACCGTCATCGCAAACCCTGGGTCCATTCCGGAGCCGGCCAACTTCGTTGCGGGTAGCTTAGTGGGGTGGCCCCCTGAAATATTTTATGAATCCTATGATTGCTTTGTCGTGAAAGCCTTGTTGGGTTTTGAGTTGGTTTTTCCGAGGTTGATCGAGTGTGTGTTGCTATTTGTGCACCCCTGCAGGGTAAAACTTTCCGAAGGCCGTGTCCGCGGTTATGGACGACTTGGAGCACAGTATCTCGATCATAGACAAGCATAACTAAAGTAGTACTATAAATTTGCCTCAATATGTGACTAGTAATCAGCCTCACTATAACGGAATGGATATTAAAACTGCCAACAACTGGTGGATCTGGGGTGTTTTGTGCCATGCTATACCTGCCTAGTAAGTATTGCAACTCCAATGGAATGTGATAAAAGTGCCAACAACTGCTGGGTTTTGGGATTCCTCAGGACAATTATATCTGACTAGTAAATGTTCCAACTACCACGGAATGCTTAATTAAAACTGCCCACTACTTATGCTTCATGATGACTCATGCTATCTATATATGATTAGTAAGTGCTGCAACTATAACGGAATGAGTAAAATTGACAACTGTGTGAGTTCCTTGGTCCGACTTCCTCGTTTGGTCTCGAGGGGGGAAATACCAGGATGGGTATGTTTAGTGTTAGTATCAGGTTGGATCCGAATAGGTCTTCCTTATCCCTCTCTAATAGCCGCTAGTTTTACTGAGTCTCTATAGGTTGTTTAGTGCTGCTGCACTGCCGCTTCAGTCCACCATACCTATATAGGCGAGAGCCGCCGAATTCTAGCCTCGTCGTGTACTGGCCTTAGTACTGACGCTCCTCTTTTTCCTTTGCCCTTTGTCGGCACCCCTTTTGTTTTAGCAGGTTTGAGATCGACGTCGTTAGCAGGGTTACCCTTCCGGCTTGGCCTGGGCAGGGTTATGAACGCCATTGGTTATTCTTCAGGGCTCTTAGCCCCATTTGCATCTTGTCCGTACTGGGACGTTGTATCGTTTTCAAGGTGATTTGGATCTTTGTATAGTATATCTGTATTCTTGACTCATGGAGTCGTTGTTGTATATATATGTTCTGTGGGTTCCATCGTGGACTATTGTGTAATGGTATTACTTCGTTTTCCACCCGCACGAAAGTGCCTGGTGGGTATCCTTGAATCGTTTCTATGCGGGTTTGGCGGGAAGCGCTGAAACTTGCATAGGGCCGATTCGAGGGTGTTACACAAAGGAACCGAGGTCTCACAAGAATTCCAAGCATATTAAGCGCCGGTTTCACTCCATCCGCGAGCATGCCAAGGATGGAGATATAAAGATTTGTAAAGTACACACGGACCTAAATGTAGCAGATCCGTTGACTAAAGATCTCCCTAGGGCAAAACATGATCAACACCAAAACTCCATGGGTGTTAGATTTATCACTATGTGAACTAGATTATTGTGTCTAGTGCAAGTGGGAGACTGAAGGAAATATGCCCTGAGAGGCAATAATAAAGTTGTTATTATGTATTCCTTATATATGATAGATGTTTATTTTACATGCTAGAATTGTATTGATCGGAAACATCAATACATGTGTGTTTAATAAACAAAAAGGGTTCCTAGTTATGCCTCTCTTATAGACTAGCTTGTTGATTAACAAGATGATCAAGGTTTCCTGATCATGGACATTGGATGTTGTTAATAACAAGGTCACACCATTGGTGGAATAATGTGATGAACATTCATCTGAAGTATAGCATTACGATCAAGTCATTATGTTTACATTGCTATAACATCATACGAAGTAATCTTTATCCTTAGACCATGAGATCATGTTAATTGCTAACACCAGAAGAGTACCTTGATAACATCAAACGTCACACCGTAACAGGGTGACTATAAAGATGGTTTCAGTGCTACGAAGGTGTTATGTTGAGGCTGATGGGTCAAGAGTGGAATTTGTCAATCCCGATGACGGATAGATATACTCTAGGCCCTCTCGGTGATATCACATTGAGATAGCTTGCAAGCAAGTGATGTGATCACTAGAATGTTATATCACGGGAACGAGAAAAGAGTGCATATCGGTAACGAGATCAAACTAGGTATTTGGATACCGATGATCGAATCTTGGACATGTATTATATCATGAGACAAAGGGATTAAATTATGTAGCATCCCAATTGTCTAACAATGGTAATGCTACTTGGTCTAGTAATATAATGGCTACTTCTTATATATAATTAATTGTTGCATCATAATTATATCATGCTGATATCATCATGCCACCTTGCATTTGAGAGTCATATAAAACCCTTTTTCTTTTGGTTCTTCTCTCATATGCATCATTAATTGTTTTTGCCTCTTGATATTGTATTTGGTTATTGATATATTGTTTAAATGCCCAAGTTGAGTTGGGGGCATATCTTTTATTCCAATTCCACAACCTCTCTTTGTCACCACCTTAGAATTCCACCATCCCATTATCCATGAGCTTGTTTTTCTTATTCTTTTGTTTTTAATCTAGCTCATGTGGGTGGGGTGGATCTAAATCTATCAATTCTTTTGCTTGGCCTTTATTCCACTTCTTGGGAATGCATAAGAATAATGCCATGCTATTATTTTGTGTTCACAAGAATTTAATCAGGGCATTTATTATTTTGCATGAGCCATGCAAGAGTACCACCACCTTTAGCCAATTGTTTCTCTCTTGGTTTAAATGGGTTTTCTCTTTATGGGGCCATATCCATCCATCACCTCTATCCCTCTCTACCACTCCTTTTTGTTTGATCTTGTTTGATCTTGCTAAAAACCCTACACCACTTCCACCCATTCTTGTATGATCTAGCTTGATGCATGCAAGAACCTAAAACCCTAAGCCCCCCTCTCTCATCTCTCCTCTCTCTACCATGCTGGTCCCATCTAGCCTCCTCACCCCCTCTCTCCAAAACCCTAACCCGAGCCCTACATAGCTAACCCGAGCCACCCTCTCTAGCATGCCCTAGCTAAAACCGAGCTAACCCTCTCCCTTAGGAGCATGAACCACCAGCTCCATCACATGCCCCTCCCCTGGTCCCCCTCTTTCTCTCTTAACAAAACAACAAGAGAGAGAGAGAGGAGAAGAAGTCACCGAGACCTTCTCTCTACCTTGCCAAAAGCTACCATCCTCCCACGTGCTCTTCCCTCCCACCTTCATCTTTTCCACCGGCCCCAGATCGAGATCCACCTCGCCTGGCTCCCTCTTCCTCCCCTCCTTCGGCCAACCAACCAAGGCAAGGCCACGCCCAAGAAAACCTAAACCTAGCTTGGTCTACCTCCTCCCTCGTCGGCCCGGTGAGTTGCAGCACGCCCGGGCATACCAGGACCTCCCTCTGTCTCCTCTACCTCACCCTGCACCGGCCACGCCTCGCCGGAGTCCTCTGAAGCTCCCCGGGCACGCCGCAGCCACCGGATCGAGCTCAGAGAATCCCGCCGCTCGCCTCGTTCCACCCCTCGTGCCAGCGACGTCACGGACGACCCCTGGTGAGCCTCTCAATCTCCTAGACATGTCCGTCCTCCTCCTAGCGGCCCAGACTCGCCGGATGTTCCGTCGAGCGAGCTGCGTGCACCGCCGCTGCGATGTCCGTCGTGTCTGCAGCAGCAACCGCAGCATCCATCCGCCCCTGTTCCTCACCCTGCCCCGCGCGCTGTAGACCACCTCCGTGCAAGTTCGCTGAATGAAAGATGTAGCCCGTGGTTCCCTCTACGTTTTTCGTTTTTGGGGCGACGTTGTCATTTAAAGCGGAGGCGCCGCCACTGCCCGGAAGACAGCCAGTCCGCCGCCCGCCGAGCCGGATCCACAAGACGGATGCAGCAGCCGATGTCCTTCTTGCACTTAGCCCCCTGCCTTTTTTCCCGCCTAAACCCGCAGCCCCAGGAGCCCACCTGTCAGTCGGCCACCGCTTTCGCAAAAGGGCACCTTAGTTTTCGGGAAAACTCCAACGCGCAGTCCTCGGACCGCCCACGTGTCGCATCCCCGCTGGGTGACGCTGCTGGCCCCACGCCTCGACCCTCACTGTTGCGGCTAAGGCTAGGCCAGCCCGCGGTGTAAAAGGGTTTTCACAAGGCGTCGCCAAGTCAGACCGCCCCACCACACACAAAGTCCTGGGCTGAGAAGGACTGAGTGACAAAAGTATTTTTTTCCCGTTTATCTGTTTTGACAAAACAATTTCAAAATTATTTAAATTCAAATTCAAATCAGTTTTAAATAACTTTTAAATTATAAATCCAAATAATACAAATGATATATGTTTTCGAATCATAAAAATGTGAGGATTTCAAATATGCCTTTCAAAATATTGTTAGAGCACTTTAAAATTTCGAGGTAATTAAAATTACAATAAAATGCCCTTTTTCTTAACTAATTAATAACTTTAGTTTTATAACTCCAAATTTGACAAATAAGATGTCTAAGTCGATCAGCGCGACGAGCCCATTCTATCTATGCATTCCATGTTCTGAATTGCAGCATGCATCATATAAATATAAAGTATACAGCAACTTACTTGAGTATAAAATGTGACTAAAACTCAAGAAAATGCTTTATTCTTGTACTCCACACCTCACCCATGCCATGCTACATTATTGCCATGCAAATTGTGCATCATTCATCATGGCACGATTGTTTGCTCATCGCATTTTAATCCATATGCTTGTGCACTCTATTTATGTTGGCCCTTGTTTGTTTGGTTCTTCTGCGAATAGACGCTGAGCAGGGGATATATCAGGAAACCCAGGAGCACTACCCAGATTCGTCCCTCGCTTCAACTGAGCTGCCAGGCAAGCACTACCACATGCTTGCATACATATAGTACCTACTGCCTCTATCTTATTCTTGCATCATTGAGTCGCGATTGCATTAAACTAAATCCCAGGTACTGCATAGCCTTTACTTTTAAACCCCACCGAAGCTTGTTCCTCCATCCCATGAGCCACTACTACAGGAGTTGTTTGAGACATGCGGGTCGTAGAACAGCATGTGTAGGGTTTGTGAGAGTCTAATGGATGACGAGGTACCTAAACAACTTAATCTGAGTAGTAATGGGATAACTAATGAAAGTGGCACCGGTGAGCAATATCTGCTATTTGGTTCTTCATGCTCACTTGTGTCCCGTAGGACCCCGAGTACTTGATTCCTGTTCCTTGACTATTCGCACTATCCACATCCGGGAGGCCTTATGGACCCCCCCCTGAGCCAGAGCTTGATTCATTCTTATTTCTTGGGGCCACAAAGTAGTTTGGGGCTTTATTACTATCCTGTACTTATGCCATGCTTTACTGCTTTATTTAAGATTGTGCGAGGAGCACCTGTACTGTTTTGGATGTGGAGTGTTTTCGCGGTATCGACAAGCCTAGTCACACTTTCGGGTTCCCAGTCGTTTACAGCCATTGACGCAAACCTTGGGTCCGTCCCGGAGCCGGCCAACTTCGTTGCGGGTAGCTTAATGGGGTGGCCCCTGAAACATTTCTAAATCCTGTGATCGCTTTGTCGTGAATGCCTCGTTGGGTTTTGATTTGGTTTTTCCGAGGTTGATCGAGTGTGTGTTGCTATTTGTGCACCCCTGCAGGGTAAATCTTTCTGAAAGCCGTGTCCGCGGTTATGGACGACTTGGGGCACAGTTTCTCGATCATAGACAAGTATAACTAAAGTACCGCTTTTAATTTGAATAAGTACCTGACTCGTAAATAGTGCAACACTCATGGAATGGTTAATAAAACTGCCAACGGATGGGGGGTTGTTCGTCCGCTTCCTCGTTGGTAAGCGAGGAGGAGGATGGATCTGTTAATAATACTGTGATAACTGTTGTTCTTAATTAACGGACATCCGTCTATCTTTGGTTAGGCGGATGGTTAGCGAGTATCTATAGAATTGTTAGGGATTATCTTTTGCTGCAATTGCGTCACCCCAGGTTGTGTCCCCTTTAGAGGCATAAAGTCTTGCTGAGTACCCCTAGGGTCTCACACGATAAATTGTTTGATTTAGATGAACAGGTATACTCGCAAGAGGGATACTGGGTGGAGGAGACGGACGATGTTGGCAACAATCATTCGGTGTAGAGATTCCGGGAATGGGGATCCGTGAGATCTGTGGGCGGGATGTGTTTATTTATGGGGCATCTTATGCCGATTTGCTTTATCCGCATCGATCTTGTTTTCCGCTTCCGCCTAATACTCGATGTTTGATGTATGAGGAGATATCCTAAACTATTATATCTATCTAGGATGTTTGATCTTGCCGATATGCTGCAATATTTCTATTTCTTTTAGATGGAATGGCTCGAGGACTATTGTATGTGGCTTGCATACATACTCATTTGTGTATGTAGTTGATCCCTTCTGCCGATTATGCCGCCTCTGTCCCGATGTTCGAAATGGTTAGGACGGCCAAAGGTCTACCTGTGAGTGGCATCTGGCCCCACCGCACTATTTTTAACCATTTCCATTCATCCAGGATTGTAACTAAGCGTAATTTTTAATTAAAGAATGAAAGGCATTTTAATGTGGAGGGTTACCCACATGAATGTCACCGCCATGAGAGGAGGGCACCCTCCTCCTATAAAGTCCTTCCCTCCTTTTCACATTCTCTGTAGATGATTTGTTGATAGATTCCAGGAATTTTTTGTTTTCTATGCTGCGGACCCAACATGGATACTATCACGGATTCTATGCTGGGGTTCACAGCATAGAAAACAAAAAATTTCCTACGATGAGAACTACATGCCAAGATCTATCTACTAGGTACAGAGCAATGGGTGGACATACATCCATCGAGAACTTACCCTCGAAGACAACGAGTTTTGTTAACGAGAAGGAACTCGTGGTTGATGTAGTCGTACACTTGCCGATCTCAAGATCGTGAGGAAGTCCGAGCGCCGCAACTCAGCTGCGCATCCATACTCGCACACACGTTCAAGCCACCGGACAACCTCCACCTCCTGCCCAAAGGATCCAAATGGAAGCAGCAACTCCTTCCAGATGAAATGCCACCGGGAACATGTATCTCGCTAATCCGAGACCATGGGGGAATAATTCTAGAGGGGGAGAGATCCTTCAAGAGGAGGTGTGAGGAAGAAGAAGGAAGAGGGTGGCCTTTTATAGGAGGAGGGGGGTGCCCATCCTTCATGGATGGCGCATGGGGGGTGACTCCTCACCTCCCCCATTCATGTGGTGGTAACCCCTCCACATTAAAATGCCTCTTCACATTCCCCTTTAAAGTCCCTACTTTAAATGCATTAAAATTCTCCAAGTTTAATGCTCTCTCATTTAATTAAACTCTTTTATTTAATTTATTCAGAATTTTGTTAATTACTTTAATTAACAAACATTCACATATAACCCCTTGCAATATTTCAATATCACATGCAGAACCACTTTCTGCAATTTCACCCGAAACAATTTCCGGTTTCTATCGAAACAATTCCTGCGCTTTGCAATTCTTTCGTCTGAAACATATGTGCTCGAAAATGGTGTCTGGTAACTCTTAAGTGTGTCACCCTACGGTTCGCGAATAATGCAGACATGATTGAGACTCCTCTCAGATCAATAATCAGAAGCAGGACCTGGAGATCCATACTGACTCCTACATATTCAACGATGACTTCTATGATCGTGGGAACCTTTAACGCTTGTAAATAAATCCCTTTGTCTCGCGATATATTACATGTCCGAGATTCGATCATCGGTATCTCCATACCTAGTTTGATCTCGTTGCCTACATGCACTCTTTTCTCGTTCCCGTGATATAACATTCTAGTGATCACATCACTTGCTTGCAAGCTATCTTAATGTGATATCACCGAGAGGGCCTAGAGTATATCTATCTGTCATCGGGATTGACAAATTCCACTCTTGATCCATGAGCCTCAACATAACACCTTCGAAAGTAATCGAACCCATCTTTATAGTCACCCTGTTACGGTGTGACGTTTGATGTTATCAAGATACTTTTCCGGTGTTAGCAATTAACATGATCTCATGGTCTAAGGATAAAGATTACTTCGTATGATGTTATAGCAATATAAACATAATGACTTGATCGTAATGCTATACTTCGGATGAATGTTCATCACATCATTCCACCAATGTTGTGACCTTGTTATTAACAACATCCAATGTCCATGATCAGGAAACCTTGATCATCTTGTTAATCAACGAGCTAGTCTATAAGAGAGGCATAACTAGGAACCATTTTGTTTATTAAATACACATGTATTGATGTTTCCGATCAATACAATTATAGCATGCAAAATAAACATGTATCATAAACATGGAATAAGATAATAACCACTTTATTATTGCCTCTCGGGCATATTCCCTTCAACTTCAACTCTCGAACCATTGCCGATGCGCATCGTCACCTCGTCCTTCCTCAGGCGCCTCTTACTCTGCAGATCCTGTTGAGAGTTACAAATGTGAGCAATAGATCCGATATCAAATACCCAGGTGTTACTCCTGGCGCTTCTAAGGAATACAAAAATAACATGTATATCATATATACCTTTGTCCTTGGCGGCTATCTTGCCGTCTCACTTGTCTTCAAGGTACTAGGGGCAGTTGCGTTTCCAGTGCCCATCCCCTTTGTAGTAGTAGCACGTAGTGCCGGGCTTAGGGCCAGGCTTGGCAGTATTTGAGGTACTGGCAACGAACGTGCCATCCTTCTTAGACTTCTTTCCCTTGCCTTTTCCCTTTTGCGCCGCCTTCTTAAAATTGGTGGTCTTATTGACCATCAACACTGTGTGCTCCTTCTTGATTTCAACCACAATAGTTTTGAGCATGGCGAACACCTCAGCAAGGATCTTAGTCATCCCTTGCATGTTGTAGTTCATCACAAAGCTCTTATAGCTAGGGGCAGCGAGTGCAGCACCCTATCAATCACGAGCTCCTCCAGGATTTTGCAATCCAGGGCGTTCAAACGCTTAACATAGCTAGACATTTTGACCACGTGCTCACTAATACTGTTGTGCTCTTCCATTTTAGCAGAGAAGAAGAGCTCGGAAGCATCATACCTCTCTGCACGGGCCTGTGGAGCAAAGATGGCCTTGAGATCCTCAATGATCTCAAAAACATTCATCTTCTCAAAACGCTTTTGAAGCTCTAGCTCCATGGCATAGAGCATTCCACTCTGGACGAGGGAGAAATCGTCCGCCTTGGACTGCCAGACATTCTTTTTGTCTTGGGAGGCGGAATCTGTAGGCTTAGCTGGAAGCTTAGCCTCGATGACATAAGTCAACTTGTAGGGGACTAGGAGGATCCTAAGATTGCGGAACCATGCGGTGAAGTTGGTTCCGTCAGTTTTCAGCTTGTCCTTCTCGAGGATAGTGCTAAGGTTGAACATGGGTGGGCGAGAAATCTACAATGGATTTGCAAAGTGTTTAGACCATGTTCATAATAATGAGTTCAAGTTTTAATTATGTTTTTCAAACTTAAAACAAAAGAACTCCCACTCAAACAAACATCCCTCTACTCGTTTAGTGATCACATGATCCCAATCCCCTACACCTCCCCCGATCATCACGGCCATCAGTGCAGTATCAAAGGTGGATATTCTCTAATGTCGATCACATCAACTATGTGATTCATGCTCGACCTTTCGGTATCCTATATTCTGAGGCCATGTCTACACATGCTAGGCTCACTAGTTCTAACTCATCTGTATCCGTAGTGCAACATGGATTGCACCCACTGTATGCGAATGTAGATATGTCTGACCCCTAATCGTCATGGCCGGCCTCATAACGAAGAACTTTCTTGGTGGTGCACACACAAGGGGAATACGATAACTAGAATACTGTGAGGGATTATCTTATTATGCCACCGTCGAATATATAAATATACCAGCACAATAAGTAATACTTCATAAAGTAAAGTGTTATGATGTGGTTATAACATTTTTATCATCATCAATGGCTTCAATGAAAGTTTCATAAACTTGTCATTGCCACGTTATAATACATGCCCCTATGCAATAATAAAAATAGGTGTTTCTATATTATCTATTGCAAGTTTTACGTGGCTTTAGGGCTTTCGCAGTAGAACCCCTTCCTACCTATGAACGTGGAGCCACAACATGGATTCAATGATTTCCGTTCTTCTTCCCTTTTCAGGTCCCTCCAATGTCGATGCCATATCAACTACTGCAGAGAGACAGACACCCCCTAAGCCACTTTGATTCGTGGACCAGTCTCTTGAATCACCATGTGAGGTCGGTTGGGGGCCACTTCATCAAACAGTGTCGCGATATGAACAAGAACATGAAAAGAGGGTAGCAACTAGAGAATAAATGCCCACATATTACTATGTGTTCTATCCGTACGACATGTCTACCCATAGACCCGCTCTGATACCACTGAAGCATTCCGTAGCAGAAAACAAAAAATTTCTATCTACTTCAACACTAATACCAGGATCTATACTATGTAGACATAAGTAACGGAGGAGAGAGACGGTATTCATACCTTTGAAGACCGAGGCACGCCTTACGCAGGAAGGTGTATATTGATGAATAGGAGAAGCACCCCAAGTGTGGTGCCTCTGAAGTTCGTCACACGCCCGGTGATACCCTTCTAGGAATGTGAAGGGTTCCGTAACATGAACAAAAAATTTCTATCTACTTGAACGCTAATACTAGGATCTATACCATGTAGACATAAGTAACGGAGGAGAGAGACGGTATTCATACCTTTGAAGACCGAGGCACGCCTTACGCAGGAAGGCGTATATTGATGAAGATGAGCAACACCCCAAGTGTGGTGCCTCCAAAGTTCGTCACACGTCCGGTATAGGAGACGTTAACCAGACTCCAATCTAGCCGAGCAGCGGAAGAAGTAGATGTCGGATAGCAGATCACACGACGGTGGTGTGAAGGTGGAGAACTCACCCACGAGGTCCTCTCCAATATTACGGAGAAGTCCTCAATGGATGAGAGAGAGAGAATGAGAGGGAATGGGATGATTCCAAAGGGGGAGGGGAGACCCCTATATATAGTGGGAGGGGGGCCTACCACCTAGGGGCCAGGCGGTGTGGGACTAAACCCCACACCCGCCGGACACCTAGGGGCAACCGCCAGCCCTAGGTGGGCCCCACTGGGGTGGCCCACCAAGCCCAGGTCGGCTGGCCCCCTCTCCCTAGGCGCCATGCCCTATTGGGCCTCCCTTCGGGTGAGGCCCATTAGCATTATGAAGCCTTTAATAATAAAATAAAATATATATTTAATATTAATTCGCCAATTAATATTCAATACACATATTGTATTATTCCTTTATTCTGGAACACCTTCCGGACCCCTTCTGATCTCAATCAGATGTTACCCGAAACTATTCTGGTTTCTCTTTCTCTATTTCTCCTACGATACCTCATCTACCCTAAGCGTCCCTACCCTTAAGCGTGACATCCTTCGGTTCGGAAACACTATGGACATGATCGAGACTACTCTCACATCAATGATCAATAGAGGGACCTGGATGGCCATGACCCTGTATGCTTTCACTTAATATAATCGTCAACCGTGAGATAGTCGTTTCCCGTTCCCTTTGTCATATGATACCTAATTCATTCAAGACTTGATATTCGGTATCCCCATACCTTAGTTAGGTCTCGTTACCAATGAACTTGTTTACTCGTTCTCATGTCATTACATTCCGTGGCCAAGTCACATGCTTGCAAGCTTCATTAATGCAACATCACCGAGATGGCCACATGTATATGTCCGTTACATGGACTAGACAAATCCTGGTCTTGATATGTACTCCTCTACGCATCCCTTTGGAAAACCTGAGTGGCACCTTTTTGATCACCCTGTTATGAGATGATTCTTGATAACCATCTAAGCTTCCTCCGGAATGTTGATTTGCATTACCTCACAGTCAAAGGATCAGGTTACGAGGTTCTCTGTGTTTTATCATCAATGGTGAACTTTGGAACTAGATCTCATTCAAGATATAATGGTCGCATGTTTGTCTATCATGTTATTCAACTAATAACATGACCCCATTGCCAATCGGCATAAATGCCCATGATCTTTAAACCCAGACCATCCTCATGACCAATGAACTAGTTCGTTAGAGGTAACTAGAGACACGGTTTTTTTACATACCACACGTGTATTAACGTTTCGTATTAACACAGTTATAGCACAACATGAAACGTATTATGAACATATAGGAGATATATCAAATAATACACTTTATTATTTGCCTCTAGGGCATAACTCCTTCAAAATGTGCTCTATACCAGCAACTGTGATGAGTATCTATCTCGTTAAAACTAGATTATAGGTCAATGATGCTGGTCTGAGACCTTGCCTGTGCAAGAACACTTGCATACTCTGGCTGTTTATTATCTGTTGTCTAATATGTTCACTATCATGTGCTTGTAAGAGAATGAATGTGTAAGTTGAAAAATGATTAGATTTACATGTTGGAACATACTCTGGTTGCTTTGTCTGATTGTTGCCTTCTACGTCTGGATTGTGTTGGCTTCCTCCTGGTGTTGTTGCTCCTATGTGACCTTGCTGTCCACCCAATACATCCCCCTCCTCAAGTCACCATCTTTGCTAGTGATTTCCTGGGTTTTCTATGGTGGAATGTGGTTTGATCTAATGATATTATTGCAAGATCTAATGTTGTTCTTGTGCTATTCTTGGTTGTGTTGGTGAGAAGCTGTGGTTGGGCTCGCTGGGAATTGAATAGCAAAGCTTGCTTTGCTCTATATGGTTGTAACTTAAGCTACCCCTTTGCTCTCTATTGTTGACACCTCAATGCATGCATTTAGGTGTGTAAGCTGCTTCTCTACTTGCTTTGGCTATGGATGAGATCAAGTAATTGGACTTTTAATTTCTACCCTTTTACTGGTTACTTGCCCTGGTGAAACTTACCACTATTCCATGTGATTTATGATGTGGTACTGAAGCTATTTTCTTAATAGAACATATTATATACTTTGGTGAAACTTGCCCCTTCCAATTACTCTATGATGTAATATGAACAGGGCACTTCACTATTCACCACTGGGAGTAAAACTATTCACTAACATTTTATTTCTTTGTTGAATTGTTTACCTTATTTTGCAGGAACAAAGTCTGGATTGTCAAGATGTAGTATCGGAATAGATAAATAGTATAGATTCTTATTGTAATCTTATTTCTATTTGCTTTGTAAAGAATCTTGTAATAGTTTTTCTATGATTTAATAAAGATTCATTTTATTGGACTCAATCCTTTGTAATATTCTGTCTTGGTATATATATATGTTTGTAATCTTATTATGAGGTAAAGAAAAGAAATAAGAATTCATTTATTGTTTGAATTTACTTGTCTTAAATTCATATTGTTGTTTAATATATCTATAATATAATCAAACAATGTTAATACCTATTTTGGAAAACCATTTAATGATTCTAACTTCTAATTTTCAAATATTATTTAAATGATTTGAATTTCAAATGTGAACTCAAAATATTCCCCCAAAAACACAATAATGACTAAAGGTCATGTCAAAATTTATAGCAATCACCTCATAGAGCTATTCCTACCTCTAGATAGTGAAAGAAACTCTGATCTCTTAAGGTTTTTGTTTGGCGAAAAATTTAACACGATTTTACAGATGAATGCATGCATATGCACAAATTCCTATTTCTACCCTTCGTTGGTTCCTAAATGTTGGGGTGTTATAGACTTCCCCCCTTAAATTAAACTTCGTCCCAGAGTTTGCTGATGTGTACCTGAATAGTTCTGGATATGCTTCTTTTAAGTCATCCTCTTTCTCCCATGTAGCTTCTCTCTCCGGGTGATGTTCCCATTGAACTTTCCAGTATTTGATTGCCCTATTTCTCAACCTTTTCCAGTTCTCTTCCAGAATTTTACAGGGTTTCTCCACATAAGTCAAATCTACTTGTAACTCAATTTCTTGATGTGTAATTGCATCATCAGGAACTTTAAGACATTTTCATAGTTGTGACACATGGAAAACTTTATGAACTTGAGCCAATCTTTTTGGTAACTCAAGAGCATAAGCTATTGTTCTTTTCTGACTCAGTATCTTAAATGGTCCAATATATCTTGGACTTAGTTTTCCTTTGACTCCGAATCTCTTAACTCCCTTCATTGGACTTACTTTGAGATATACCATATCCCCCACTTCTAGATGCCAAGATCTCTGACTTTGATCAGCATAACTCTTCTGGCGACTTTGAGCTATCTTCAATCGATCTATAATAATATCGATGATATCTTGTTTCTCCTTGATATAGTCTGGTGCAAATTCCTTGCTACTACCAGGTTCATACCAACATACTGTTTCTGGATGATAGGTTGTACTGAAATCTAACTTTGAGTCAAATGCTTCATGTAATTGTTTCCAAAATGCTGAAGTAAACACATATCCTCTATTTGATACAATCTTCTTGGGTACTCCATGCTTACTTACTATCTCTTTGACATAAATTTCCACTAACTTCTCGGCATTATCATTTTGATTTACCGGGATAAAATGTGCACTTTTCGTGAATCTATCAACAATCACCCGTATCATATCCTTCCACTTTGATGTCATAGGTAATCCTATGATAAAATCCATACCAATTTCTTCCCATTTCCATTCTGGAATTTCTAAAGGTTGTAATGGTCCTGCTGGACTTTGATGTTGTCCTTTTACCCTTTGACAAGTATGACATTCAGATACATACTTTGCAATAACCCTTTTCATGCTATTCCACCAGAATAATTCCTTAAGATCCATGTACATCTTCGTACTTCCTGGATGAATTGAATATGGTGTTTCATGTTCTTCTTGGAGTATCACCTCTCTGATCTCCGGTACATCTGGTACACAAAGACGGTTTTGGAACCATAAAGATCCATAATTTCCTAGGTGAAAAATTGATTTTTGTCCTTCAGAAATTCTTCTGATTTCTTCAGCAATAAAAGGATCATCAAGTTGATGTCGATAGATCTCATGACAAAGATCACTCCTTTGCTCTTCCACAACCCTCATGGTCGCTAAGCCTATACAAACTTCTGTCCTTAAGAATTGTATTTCTAACCTTTCCAAATCCATTTGCAACTCTTTTGGTAATTCTCTATTGATGGGTTCAATATCCGTACTCTTCGGACTTAAAGCATCTGCTACTACATTGGCTTTTCCTAGAGTATAGTTAATTGTAAGATCATAATCCTTGATCAACTCCAGCGGTAACTACGGTCATAGGTTTTTCTAACGGTGCCCTTCTAAGCCTGAACTTATCATAAAATTGTTCAGATATGAATGAAGTAGTTGCACAGGTATAAAATAGAAATTTACCAGGATTTGTGAGAATATTGAGCATACCTATCACCGCTTGATCCGAGTTATCCACCTCCTCCAAGGTTGCGCAATTCAGCTTTCCAGTAGGTCTACCTCTCTTCCATTGTCATTTTTGCCATAGCTTCCACCTCTGTTAGGCTGTCCATCTCCACCTCTTGTTTGACCACCGCTAGTTGTAGGCCAACCACCTGGTGGTTTGCTTGGTTAGTCAGGCTTGATGTGCCCCTTCTGACCACACCCGTAGCAAATGATTACTGGCTTTAGGCAGTCCTTACTGAGGTGCCCTGGGAGCTTACAATTATGGCAAATGACATTCCTCCTGATTGTGGTTGCACCATGATTGGGGTTGTTACCATTGTTAAAGGACTTGTTTCGAGCTTTGAACTCCATATTAGGTTTAGGTTTATTTGCTTGGATCCTCTTGGTTTCCTTCTTTGCTATCTTCCTGCGGTCCTCTTGAACATTCTTGTAATCATCCTCAAATGTGATGGCCGCATCAAGTAGCTATTTGAAAGTCTGCTTATTGGCTAACCTCAGCTGCATCTTCACAAATGGATTTAAACCATGAAGGAAACGTTTCTTCCTCTTTTCCTCAATGTTCACCTCATCCTCAGCATAACGAGATAGTTGACTAAACTCCCGGATGTATTTCATCACACTGGTATATCCCTGCTGAAGCTCTTCAAACTCCCTACGCTTCAGTTCAATAACACTTTCTAGAACATGATGTTCACGGAATCTCTGCTTAAACTCCTCCCAAGTATACTCCCTACCTGGAGGTTGCATTGCTAGCTGATTCTCCCACCAAGATGCTGCAGGTCCAGTTAAGAGATGTGTTGCATACCTCAACTTTTCCTCATCATTGCATCCTATAGTCCTCAACTTTCTCTCTGTATCTGCTAGCCAGTCCTGTGCATCCATTGGCTCAGGGGCTGATGCAAAAGGTAACGGTGTTGCATTTTGAAAGTCAGAAAGACTCACACCACTCCCTTCAGGTTTTCTCTGATGTCCCACTCGATCCACTAACCCCTCCATGAACTTGTTCTCGGACTCCTGCATCATTTGCATGTTCTGCATGAAGTTCTGTTCCATTAACGGGCTCATTAGTGGTGGTGGTAAATTTGCCTGCATTCTGGCATCTTCATCGCCTTTTCCTTAGTTTCGCGCTCCATGCGCTGCTGTTCAGTCTCGTCCTCTACACCTGTTTCCATACCCCTAGTCCTATAACATAAATCGAACACTGATAATTACATCATGCTTATGTGTTCTAAGCTCAACTTCATGCACATAACTAGTCACACAATGGAAAACAAGATCCAAATAAGAACCAAATATGCATTTCACATATTATACATTACAAATAACATAGTTAGTACAACGTCACTACAAGCTCATACCATTTAGGGATTACAAACTCATGTGGATGCTATCCCACTTGTTTATTTACATCAAGTGCTCCAACTCTACTCCCGTATCATCATTGGGATATTCCTCCTCAAGGTCACGCTCCCCAGAAGCTGCAACGTTCATCGTACATTCCCGGAGTACAACCGTGCTAACGTGAAGTACGACGCACCGTATGTGGAACAACTTGCCACTTTGATGGACGATACTCAGTAAGTATCTGGACTTGACGCATCATCTAGCTGAAGTGTGTCCATACCTTCCAACTCATCTGAGGTGTCTTCAGAATCATCCTCATCACTGTCTTCTTCAATTTCCTCCTGTATTCCGACTCTAGAATAATCAACAGAATATTCCGCTTCTGATGCTCCCCAAGTACTCTGCTGGGTACGATAGTCCTCAGCTATAATTGGATAGTGCACATTATCTGGAGTAGGATAATGTTCTGGTGACTCAAACACCCTTTCTTTAGGATCTTCCTCATCGGACTCTACATCCTCTACATGGAAACCTCTTCCATCAATGGAATAAGATCTCACTCCCATGCGACTAGTTTGGCCGGTGTCCCCAACTGAGTCTTCCATAGGAATAGGATTCCCGGTAGATCCATCCATCGATCCGTACCTCCATCCTTTGGAATTTCCAATAGGTAGTTCCGAGTCCTCGGTTCCCCAAGAATTCTATTGTACTGGATGACTAGTGCCCTCATCAGGATATCTAGTAGGTTCTGGCATAGGTGAATAAGAACATGGTGTAAAAGATGCTGGATGTATAGGTATATCCTTAAAAATTGGGATAACCCTATCCACTGCTTCATTCTCCAGTTTAGATGTTAACTTCTCCCTTTGTTTAGGATTAGTTAAATATGTGCTTCCCGCTAACTCTTCTACTTTGTGCTCCCGAACATTGGCTATCGCCTCCAAAATAGCAACGTGGTATGCTGCTAGGTGACTTCTACCTTCACCCATAGGTAAATCGTGATACAAACCAAGCTTTTTTGGTAGTTGGATGCTAACACGATATTTGGCTAACATTCGCCCATCATGTGTCATGGTATTAACTGGAATATTAGTTGTGCAATAGAAAACCCTCAGAAGTTCTTGAAGCTGCTCAGTTAAAGCCCCCAGATAATCATCGAGAGTCTCTTCTTTCCTTGCCAAAGTCTGTTTTGGAAACTTTGGTGCCATTTCCACTATATAGAAGATATTCATAATTAGTAACCATTAATTATAATGATGCATCATAATAAAGAATTATCGCACTAAAAAATATAATGAAATATTCCCAATTGGATATTCATCATATAATCTAGAGAACTCTTTACCGTTGCCCTATGACTCCTACAGGTAGTTCCCTTTACTAGGTTTCCAACCTAAGGTCAAAGCTATTTCTCTAATACCAGTTGCGGTGACCCAGCATACCACTGCATGTGTATTACACTATAGTCATTGACATGACATCCACAGAACACCGTTTTGTAAATATCACATCCCTTAGAGTGGTACAGCAGAAACATTGCGGGTCCAAATTATAAACATACACACTTTATTTTTATTACAATAGCAGAAGTTCGAGACTTCAAGAGATTCAAACTTAAAAACCAAATGACTTACTTCATAAGTTCAGTGGAAGAACGAAAAACACAACGGTAATAAAGACATGAGCTCAGTAGCTTATTCTATAGAGTTCGTGCTGCTCGGCTCAACCTAGGTAACAATATTACGACCTGACAACTACTCTGACTTGTTGTCTTCAGCTCCATAGTGTATCCCGTAGTCCACCCCTTCGATTCCACCAGACAAATCCGACTCTTCATAGTAGACGTCGTTCTGGACCTCCGTAGCATACACCCGGTCATTCTCCTGGCCCTTAAAGTCTAGCAAGGGATTCAAAGGAAAGGGTGAGTAACAACATTACCGAGCAAGTTCACTATATGCAAGGTGGGAAGTTTGATGCTCTATCTACCACCTCGGACTATAAGTCCTGGTACTATGAAGTTTTGGTAAACATTTCTTCAAAGATTGATTTTATTATCAAAAACTATGCCCATCAGCCTTCACAGATTGACCAGAACTTCATGGAGTTCCTTTCCTGCCGCGTTCGTAGCTCCTTCCTGGAACAGGGAGTAACATGTCACAATTCTTACACTCTGTAGAGTTGTGTTGCTTTACCCATAAGATATCAACTCCTTGTTGCACATCCGGACATACTTTCATGTCCACAATTCCTTGATGTGGGGCCCAATAGGTGATGCAAGCCAATCACTGCCCCTCTCCGCGACCCCGTATGAAGACATGATCCTCTAGGACCTACCCCACCTCTGTTAAGCCCCATATAGGACAAGCTATAACTCTGGTAGGCACCCGAAGACACTATGAGCCAGTTGTGCCCCTGGCAAGCCCCATAAAGGACCAGTTATACCTCCGGTATCCCCTCATAGATAATCAAGAAACCAGTATCGCAGGGAACTAAGGGGTCCCACCCATGTGCTGGATTCTCCACGAGAAATTCACAGCCTCACAATAAGGTCATCCGTCCATGCAAAAGGAAGAAGATCCAGCTGACTTCTCCATCCCATTCCAAATCGTATGGTTAACGCGTAATATACGGCGCTAGAATCACTAATGTCATGGGTTATTAAGTCCTAGATGTATTGCAAGTGGAATCTTAGATTTCCCTATAATTCTTAGTATTTATCATCACTTAGGATGATAATAGCATTTCATTCATTTGGGAAAATACTTATTTTCTGTCTCTTTTAGAACATAGATGATAACACACAATTTTCAAATACTTTCATAAAGACTCTTCAAAGGACATGAGCAAGTGATGAACTTGCCTTGTGACTGCAAGGTAGTGAAGTCGGATACTTCCACCTGACCTTGAGCTCTAGTTTCTGCAGAAAATCATTATTTCCCGGTAAGGACAATATTTAAAGAAGCAATATGCAATGCATAGTAATGTCAGGCAATGCTTTATTTTCTTTCTTCTTTGCGTGTTTTACCCACCTAGTAATGATTTTAGGTTTCTTTTAATTAAGAAAAGAAAAGCATTACTTAGGAATTATTAAATTCCTATTATTTTGATATTTAGCATTTTATAATAATTAGTATTATTCTAAGAGTTTAATAATGATTTTATTTAATTTTTAACACTTTTAAATATTTAACTAAAATTCCTTTAAGGAAATAAACTTTATTCTTGTTATACTTGATTTACTTCTCAAAAATACAAACTAGTATTTTTCTATGATAGTACTTTCCTTTAGAATTTTAAAAATAAATTTTATTCAATTTTAAGTATTTTGTATATTTTTATAAAATTCCAGAAGGAATATATACAATTTTAATAATAGATCTATATTTAATTACTCAAATTTACTATATATTATTTTTATTGGATAGAGGATATTTTCGTGATTTCATAAATATATTATTTGTATTTTTAGGATTTTTTTAGAGCCTAATTTATCTCAAGGATCTATTTGCAATTATATATTTTATATAAGTCCTTCTATTAAAGCACGGGCCTGGCCCACGGGGTTGGCCTGGTCCGGCCCGACCCGCTAGGGCTGGACAATTTCCCCAGGGTAGTACTTGGTTGCCCACGCCCGACCCAGTACCACTACTCGCTTTCTCTTCTCTCTTCTCTCTCGTGTGACTCCGTCTCTAGCTGCTTGATGCCACCGCCGCGGTGATTCTGGTCGCCCCAGGCCTCCAGGTCCGTTGCCGCGATGCAAGATGACGTGGATGTTGCCGCTGCTCGATGTTGTCTCGCTCGATCTGACGCTGGTGCTCTCCTCTGGCCATGCTGACTGATGTCTATGCACTTCTATTCTTGTAGATAGTTGTTGGGCCCCCAAGTGCAGAGGTTTGTAGAACAGCAACAAGTTTTCCTTAAGTGGATCACCCAAGGTTTATCCAACTCAGGGAGGAAGTGGTCAAAGGTATCCCTCTCAAGGGAACCCTGCAATTAAGATACAAGAAGTATTTTGTGTCCCCAACACACCCAATACACTTGTCAGGTGTATGGGTGCACTAGTTTGGCAAAGAGATAGTGAAATACAAGTGGTACAGATATAAGACAACGGTGCTAGAAAATAGCTTGACGGGAGGAAAAGACTAAAGGCAAAAAGATGGAAGCAAGCAAACATGTAACAGATCTAGTTGCAAATGGTGTTTCAATGCTTAGAAACAAGGCCTAGGGATCATACTTTCGCTAGTGAACACTCTCATATAAATATCTTCTCTTTATGATACTACTCTGAACTACTCTCCGGTTGGACACTCTAATCCATGGTAGGGCTATAACAACACTCCTCAAAGTCCGCTTTCCCCATCTAGATAACCCCACACTGTCACCTTGAGTGCTAGATGGTTCCAACAAACACCACAATTTCATAGACACATCCAACTCCAAATATAACACATAACAAGTATTTGTAATCTCTAGCCTAAGTGACACCATGGTGTGCACGCTATCACTTTCACACACGTGGGGAGAGTCAGGGATATATTAAAGCACTTGAGTAGCAAGGTAGATCTACTTGATTACAAAGCTCATGATCACAATATGATCATGCATAGAAAGAGAGATGAACACATAGCTACCGGTAGAACCCTTAGCCTCAAGGAAGAACTACTCCCTCCTCATCATTGGAATCAGCAACGATGATGGAGATGGTTGTGGAGTCGATGGAGATGGATCCGGGGGCACTTCCCCATCCTGGCAGGGTGCCGGAATAGAGACTTTCTATCCCCCGAATCTCCCCTTGGGTGGCGGCGGTGCTGCGGAACTTTTCATGGCTGGAGGCTGGATTCTTTAGGGTTTTCTCATCGGGAGGCTTCTTATAGGTGAAGGGGCGATGTCAAAGGGTGGACCAGGGGCCCACACCACCTGGTGGCGTGGCCAGGGGACCCGCGCCACCACATGGTGTGGCCAGCCCCTGGCCCCTCTCCATCTCGTCTTCTGGCTCCGTGTTCCCCTCGGTGAAATATTGACTTTGGCTTTTGTCCCGTCCAATTCCAAGAATATTCATTTTCTAGCTTTTCTAGAACCAAAAACAGCAGAAAACAGGCAACTGGCACTGTGGCATCTTGTTAATAGGTTAGTTCCAGAAAATGTGTCAAAATACTCCAAAGTTTGGACAAAACATAAGAAAGTAGATATAAACCAAGCATGGAACATCAAAAATTATAGATACGTTTCCAACGTATCAACATCCCCAAGCTTAACTCCTGTTCATCCTCAAGTAGTAAGTGATAAAAATAATAATTTTTGAGGTGACATGCACCATCACAATCAAGATCAAACCATTTGCAAGCATTCAAAGCTGGGATCAAAGTACTCTAACATAGCATGAAAGATATAGTTCTAACAATAAGACATAGCAACTATGTTGTAACATGAAAAGGTACAAACAAAAGATTCATGAATAACAATGCATTGAAAGACTTTTGTTTGTTTCACATATAGAAAACATAGCATAGTGGCATTCATCATGTCCCTCATGGAGTAGCAAAACATAAATGCATAGGACACCTTCAAAGTTCATAAGGGTGACTAGATACAAATAGTTTAAGAACAAGAAATATCAAAGTTATGAATCAATCAACAAGTTTTGGGACAATGCACCTTAAACTAAGAATGGCCACTATGCTCTCTCAATAGGTGCATAAAGATAGAAGATGGAGACTCAACATAAAAGCAAAAGAAAGGCCTTCATAGAAGGAAGCAGGGATTCAAGTCTCATAAAGAGCTTGCAAAAATTATGGTACTTGTTAGCTTTCAGCTCTCATTGCCCCTATCATAAGCATCTTGAAGTGATTAAGGTTAAAGTGAAGAAAATATGGAGTATATGCTTGACAAAATATAAGTTGGTAACTTCATGTCCCTTGAATACGAGGGTCGCTCCTCATGCTACTCAAGTTTAGTTACCGGTAAGTTCTTGTCATAGTAAGTACATGTGTATCATAGAGAACCGCCAACGGGGTACCCCTTGCACATGATACAGGAGCTATCCCATAATCAAAATGACAAGGCAAGCAGACAATGAGCATCTCAACAATCTTCTTATTTACCATGGGAAAATGGTGCTTTTTTCTCTCTTTCCTCTTTTCTCATCTTTTTTTTGCTTTTTCTCAATCTCTATCTCTTTTTTTATAAGAATAATGCTTCATAGATTGCTCACTATGGTGATGCTGCAAGTTTCCACCATGATTAGGCATGGCTTAGGCTAGCGGCCCAGGCGTTTCTCTAACACACATACATAACTCCATGGACGTACAAGCTCCCCTTTCATTTCACACTGACGACATCCATAAACAAAAGAGCATGATATCCACTGGGTACAATGTACATGTGCAATGTTTAAAGCGTTCCCCATGACAACATGGTTCTGCTAATTCCCAACGTATAAATGCAAGCATATACAACATAGATAACACAATGGTTCAAGTTTATTAGGGGAAAGAAAAGTAAAGTGTGCCATCAAGTTCGTGAGAGCTTTAATCACTAGTTTTCACATAACAAGTTTAATTCGGAAGGTAGATAAAAACACGAATATACTTGGAATAGCAAATGCTAATAGGTAGGTATGGTGGACTCTTTGGAATAACTTGGTTTTATTTGGAGTTGGATGCATGAGTGGAACTCATACTTGGTATGGAGGCCATCAAAAGACTGGGAGCGACCAACTAAGAGAGCAATAATGGCCATAGTCATGCAAAACGACAAAACATTATTAATTAAAGCATAAAGTGATATTACAAGACGAAAACTAAATGATCATAGAGGATATGGTGACTTGGTATAGTCTTAACATGGTGTGAGCATGCGCCAAGTAAACCCAAATAAAGCATTAAAGGAGAATACCACAATATTATGCTTTTAATATGCTAAAACAACGCATGATTCTTTCAGGGCACATTAAGCAATCTCAATTGTTTGGAACAAGTCATGCTACAACAATAATCACTAAGCATAAGGTCAAAGCAACATCTAGCATGACATGATAAAGTCTAAGCCACAGTCAAAACAAGCTCCCTTTTGTACCACTAAAGCATGAAACTTCCTACTCTTTTCCAACACCAATCAAAACTAAAGCTAAACACATTGCTAGCAAAGGAGAACACTCACAGAACAATAAGAGTGAAAACTAGAGTGTTCTAGGCAATGAATAACGAGGTGTGTCTCTCTCCAAAAGA
Organism: Avena insularis; assembly: GCA_023614405.1. Lineage (NCBI taxonomy): Eukaryota > Viridiplantae > Streptophyta > Magnoliopsida > Poales > Poaceae > Avena > Avena insularis. Next base: position 252,717,173 of record CM042690.1, on the reverse strand, counting down.
AGCGTGTTGGGATCCAACAAACTTATTTAAGCAAACCAAGCAAAAGAAAACTAAAAACAAAAATGAAGACGCTCCAAGAACAACACAATTGTGCATGAAACAATAAAAATGAAGTGTTTGGAAGAAACCTGAGATTTGATGCCTTGGGAATCCCCAAGCTTTGACGCTTTTACTTCTTGAATATTTCTTGGGGTGACACCGAGTGGCATCCCCAAGCTTGAGCTTTTGTCCATTCTTCATCTCATTACATCATTCTTTCCCTACACCTGAAAATTTCCTTCATACAAAACTTCACACAATCTTCATTAGCAATATTAGTGCATTCAAAAGATAATAAACCTTTGGGGTTTAGTTTTAAAACAGTAAAACTTTCATTAAAAACACAAAATACTGTAGCAATTCCCTCAAAAATCTCAATTTACCAAAAAGAAATCGATAAAGAGGCAAATGCAAATAATGGCAGAAATCTGTCAAAACAGATCATCAGGTGAAAACCAATTTTTTCGAAGACCTTCTGTTGCTCCAATCAAAAAGTGTTGATCTAACGAAAGTTAGATAACAACCTGGGGCAGAAGCACAAAACACTACAACTCAAACCTACATATAGAGATTTTTCATGAATTTTTACAGTGAAGCACAAAAATCTGTTTCGGATAGCAACTTTCCCAAATATTACTTCTATCTCATTAGAGGTTATTCTTGGCACAAAAATCAAAATAAAAAAGGATAAGGAGAGGTTATTACAAAAGTAATAACTTTTAGGACTCAAGAAAAACTTTTGGGTTATCTTCCAATAAGCACTTTTCTTTAATGCCTTTAAGTTAGGCATGATAGTTTGAGAAGATGCTCACATAAGAAATATGAATTGAAGTAAAAGAGAGCATCAAGAAGCAAATTCAAAGCACATTTAAGTGTAACCCACTTCCTATGCATAGGAATCTTGTAAAGAAACAAGTCATGAAAGCACAAAGCAACAAGCATAGGAAAGCAAAGCAAGTGCAACTTCAAAAGTTTCAACATAAAGAGGGGAAACTTAATATTGTTGAGATACGTAAAACCATGTTTCCCTCTCTCATAATAACTTTTAGTAGCATCATGAATAAAATTAAAAATATAACTATCACATAAAACATTCTTATCATGAACCACATGCATAAAAGAATTAATACTCTCCACATGAACATAGTCATTCTTATTAATTGTAGTGGGAGCAAATTCAACAAAATAGCTATCATTATTATTCTCATCACCATAATCATCAAATATAGGAGGCATATTGTAATCATAATTAATTTTCTCATCAATAGTAGGTGGACTAAAAATATCATATTCATCATTGTAAACATCATATATTGGAGGTTTGGTATCATCATAAGCAATAGAATAGCTATCTTCCAAAGCCAGGGAACTAAAAAGATCATTTTCATAAAAACTAGCTTCCCCAAGCTTAGACTTTTCCATAGCATTAGCAATAATCGTGTCCAAAGAATTCATACTAATAACATTGCTATTAGCATGCAAATAAAGTTCCATAGGTTTTTTAATTTTCTCTTCAAACACTTCATGTCCTAACTCAAGATAAATACTATAAAGCTCTCTAATTTTGTTGTTGTTTTCCATTAAGCCTAACTAGTGAAAACAAGAAACAAAAAGACAAAATTGCAGAATCTAAAGGAAATAACTTCGAGCACTCACACCAGAGGATGTGAGTACCTTTTACCTTACCTCCCCGACAACGGTGCTAGAAAATAGCTTGATGTCTATGCACTTCTATTCTTGTAGACAGTTGTTGGGCCTCCAAGTGCATAGGTTTGTAGAACAGCAGCAAGTTTCCCTTAAGTGGATCACCCAAGGTTTATCAAACTCAGGGACGAAGTGGTCAAAGGTATCCCTCTCAAGCAACCCTGCAATCAAGATACAAGAAGTCTCTTGTGTCCCCAACACACCCAATACACTTGTCAGGTATATATGTGCACTAGTTCGGCAAAGAGATAGTGAAATACAAGTGGTATGGATATAAGACAACGGTGCCAGAAAATAGCTTGATGGGAGGAAAAGACTAAAGGCAAAAAGATGGAAGCAAGCAAACATGTAACAGATCTAGTTGCAAACGATGTTTCAATGCTTAGAAACAAGGCCTAGGGATCATACTTTCGCTAGTGAACACTCTCATATAAATATCTTCTCTTTATGATACTACTCTGAACTACTCTCCGGTTGGACACTCTAATCCATGGTAGGGCTATAAGAGCACTCCTCAAAGTCCGCTTTCCCTATCTAGATAACCCCACACTGTCACCTTGAGCGCTAGATGGTTCCAACAAACACCACAATTTCATAGAGACATCCAACTCCAAATATAACTCACAACAAGTATTTGTAATCTCTAGCCTAAGTGCCACCATGGTGTGCACGCTATCACTTTCACACACGTGGGGAGAGCCAGATATCTATTAAAGAACTTGAGTAGCAAGGTACATCCACTTGATTACAAAGCTCATGATCACAATATGATCATGCATAGAGAGAGAGATGAACACATAGCTATTGGTAGAACCCTTAGCCTCGAGGAAGAACTACTCCCTCCTCATCATGGGAATCAGAACGGCGATGGAGATGGTGGTGGAGTTGATGGAGATGGCTACGGGGGAACTTCCCCGTCCCGGCAGGGTGCCGGAACAGAGACTTTCTGTCCCCCGAATCTCCCCTTTGGTGGCAGCGGCGTTGTGGAACTTTTCGTGGCTGGAGGCTGGATTCTTTAGGGTTTTCTCATCGGGAGGCTTCTTATAGGCGAAGGGGCAATGTCAGAGGGTGGACCAGGGGCCCACACCACCTGGTGGCACAACTAGGGGGACCTGCGCCACCACATGGTGTGGCCAGCCCCTTGCCCCTCTCTGTCTCGTCTTCTGGCTCCGTGTTCCCCTCGGTGAAATATTGACTTTGGCTTTTGTCCCGTCCAATTCCGAGAATATTCATTTTCTGGCTTTTCTAGAACCAAAAACAGCAGAAAACAGGCAACTGGCACTGTGGCATCTTGTTAATAGGTTAGTTCCAGAAAATGTGTAAAAAATACTCCAAAGTGTGGACAAAACATAAGAAAGTAGATATAAAACAAGCATGGAACATCAAAAATTATAGATACGTTTCCAATGTATCATTGACCCCTACCACGTGGCTAGGGTTTGGGTCCACTGTGCTCTGGCGCTCCCTCGCTGATGCTGTCGTACTCCCTCACTGACATTGTGGTGCTCGTGGCGCCGCTCCTTCATGGACACCACTGTTGTGTGCAGGCGCGGGTAGCAACGCCCCCCTCGGGTGCTCCCTATGCTGCCACCTCTCGGCCGCTGGCCACCTCTCTACTTCCTCTTCGCTAATATTACGAGGACCTCGAGTAAGTGCTCTAATCTCCTCTCTGTGCTCTACCTTTCCCCTATTCATGACATGTGAGCACTTGCAATGGCTTTCCCCATTCAGGGTTCATCCCTAAATTCCTAGGGTTCATACCCCCTACAACGGTGATTTAGCATAGCTCTAGGGTTAATCTTTCCTGTGCTAATCCCTTGATGTTGATCTACTGTTAGTGTAATGTCAGTCTCGGTTGAGCATGTTTGTTACTCTGTTCTCTATCAGAGAATACCCTGCTGATCATGCTTGTGTTACTCCGTTCTTTGTCCTAGGATGCTCTGTAAAAGCATGATTAGATTAGTGTGGATGCTCAAATTGTTGTGGGTATGGATTTACTCCTATGGAGTTAAGTTGAGATTGCTCTTTGTACTGATGCTTAGTTAATTATTACTTGTGAAACACTGCTATGTTCAGTATCAAGATTTAATCCTGTTACTGTGCAAATCAAGTGCTAGTGCTAGTCCCTGCTCGGTGATTAATAAGAAAATGATTTATAAAGAGATGATTACTATATGCTTATAGGAAAGTGATTAAGCTTAGTGGTTTCTGTACAATGTGGCCTAATGATTGACAGTGTTAATCTTTTCTGTCTTTTCTAAAAGAAATGTCTATTTATGATTCCTAAATCATTTAGGAAGATGATTATTTCTGTTGGAAAAGGATTGCTTTGAGTTTGAACTCAAGCAAACATGAACCTGCTAGGTACAGAGGTGCTACCCTTCTGGGAATGTGCCCTGTACCAGCAGCTGTGATGAGTATCTATCTAGTTAAAACTAGATTATAGGTCAATGATGCTGGTCTGAGACCTTGCCTGTGCAAGAATACTTGCATACTCTGGTTGTTTATTATCTGCTATCTAATATGTTCACTATTGATGGCCCAAAATATATCGAGCTTGTTGGGGAACTCCAAGAGGAATATATGATGAGCACAGCAGCAAGTTTTCCCTCAATTATGAAACCAAGGTTATCAATCCAGTAGAAGCAAGGAAACACCCCAAAGGTGTAGCTAGTGAACTTTGGCAGGGCGCACCTACCGATGCTAGCAGCAACGTGGAGACCTGCACAACACAACCACAGAACTCTGCCCCGAACTTGCAATGACGTTGTCAATCTCACCGGTTTTGCTGAAACAAAGGATTAAACGTATCGAGTGGAAGAAAGTAATAGTTTGCAGAAAGTAAACACAAAGCAGTAAATAGTTGATTGTAGATTGATGGTAAAAGAAAGGACCGGGGTCCATAGTTCACTAGTGGTGGCTCTCCTTAAGATATATGACATGTTGGGTGAACAAATTACAGCAGGGCAATTGACAAACATTGAGAAAGCAATATGCATATACTACTCATCTTGAATCCTTTGAGATTCGATTGGGAATTACAACATTATACATAGACCGCCATCCAACTGCATCTATGACTAATAATTCACCTTCAGGTTATCATCCGAACCCCCTCCAGTATTAAGTTGCGAGCAACAGATAATTGCATTACGCATTGCGTGTAAAGTAAACAATACGATTGTTCTATGAACAAAGGATTGTTGTTTTCTACCTAGTAGCAACAACACATCTAGTACCTTAGAGATTTCTGTCACTTCCCCAGATTACTAGAGGCATGAACCCACTATCGAGCATAAATACTAACTCTTGGAGTTGCTAGCATCTACTTGGCCAAGATAGCTACTAACAACGGAAAGGATGCAAGATCACAAATAACAAAGACATGATAGAATCAATAATCAATCTGAAATAGCATCTCAATATCCATCGGATCCCCGCAAACACAACATGTAGGACTTACAAATAGATGATCTTGATCATGAATGGAGCTCACAAGATCTAAACATGATAGCATAAAGGAGGAGAACCAGCCATCTAGCTACTACTTGGACCCGTAGTCCAGAGATGAACTACTCACGCATCACACCGGAGGCTTGCATGATGATGAAGAAGGCTTCCAGGGTGAATTCCCCTCTCCGGCAGGGTGCCGGGAAGAGCTTCAGATCCCTCCCGATCTAGGGATGGAGATGACGGCGACTACAAACTCTTTCCTGGAATTTTGATCGGGTACGTAGGGTTTCTGTATCGGAGGCATCTTATAGGCGAAAGGGGAGGCCGAGGGGGTTCCTAGGGCGGCCATACCACACCCTGGCGCGGGCCAGGCATGGCCGTGCGGCCAGGTGGTGTGGCCGGGCCCCAGCCCCTCTCTGTCTCGTTTTCTGGCTCCTGGTGTCCCTCGGTGAAAAACTGACTTTGGCTTTTGTCCCGTCCAATTCCGAGAATATTCATTTTCTGACTTTGCTGGAACCAAAAACAACAGAAAACAGGCAGCTGGCACTGTGACTCTTGTTAATAGGTTAGTCCAAGAAATCATATGAAAAGTACTCCAAAGTGTGGACAAAACATAAGAAAGTAGATAAAACCAAGCATGGAACATCAAAAATTATGGATACATTAGCAACGTATCAACATCCCCAAGCTTAACTCCTGCTAGTCCTCGAGTAGGTAAGTGATAAAAAGAAAGAATAATTTTTAAGGTGACATGCACCATTATAAACTTGATCAAAGTATTTGTAAAACATTGATAGCTGGGATCATAGTACTTCAATCATAACACGAAATACAAAGTTCTAATAGTAAGACAAAGCAACTAAGTTGCAACATGAAAAGGCATAAACAAAAGATTCATGAATAAAAATGCTTTGCAAGACGTTTGTTTGTTTCACATAACGAAAACATAGCATAGTGGCATTCAGCTTGTCCCTCATAGAGTAGCAAACATAAATGCATAGGACACCTTCAAAGTTCATAAGAGTGACTAGATACAAATAGTTTAAAACAAGCAATATCAAAGCTATGCATCAATCAACAAGTCTTGGGACAATGCACATAGAACTAAGAATGGCCACTATGCTCTCAAAGTAGGTGCATAAAGATAGAAGGTGGAGACTCAACATAAAAGTAAAAGAAAGGCCTTCATAGAAGGAAGTAAGGATTCAAGTTTCATAAAGAGCTTCCAAAAATTATGGTACTTATTTGCTTTCAGCTCTCATTGTCCCTATCATAAGCATCTTGAAGTGATTAAGGTTAAAGTGAACAAACTATGGTGTATATGCTTGACAAAGTATAAGTTGGAAATCTCATGTCCCTTGAATACGAGGGGCGCTCCTCATGCTACTCAAGTTTAGTTACAGATAAGTTCTTGTCATAGTAAGTACATGTGTATCATAGAGAACCGCCAACGGGTTACGCCTTGCCTGATGATACGGAAGAATCCCCATATCAAAATGACAAGGCAAGCAGACAACGAGCATCTTAGCAATCTTCTTATTTACCATGGGAATATGGTGCTTTTTCTCTCGTTCCTCTTTTCTCATATTTTTTCTTTTTTCTCTTTTTTCTCAACTAGCACAGTGGCCTGCGCATTGCACGGACATCATCTTTGAAACAATGTATAGTCATTGTGTTATTTGTATGTTAAATACTGAAAAACAAATAGTATACATTGTTTATATTTTGTCCTTCTTTGCTATATAAGATTGTTTCATTACTATGTCAAAAAAAATTGTTTCATTACAATACATTTCCAGAGCCAAAATCACCTACCATGTTATCTGGTAGCCTAATCTTATATAGATTATTCCTTTTAAGAATTTTTAGCATGCTACATGTAATTATAAGGAAGACTTATCCAAATACGACTTCATTTTCTCACACCTTCCATTGAAGATAAGCCTGGCTTTAATATCAAACTAAGAGACAACAAAGCAACACTCTAGGTGAAAATGTTGGTCCATACAGCTAGCAATAAAGAACCATACTATTGTTGCCTAGTTGGAATCATATCCAACATAATCAAACTCTGTTCATAGGTATATATAGGTTGTTACCTTAGAGCGACATTGTAATAAATTCTATAGTAGTGGACACTTGAGTAGCCATGCAATCTTCCTTTGCACAATTTCAGAAGTGGTGAGGAGGATCTAACAAATGCTTACAGGAAACCATCATTCACAAGATCCTACCAAAAAATTCCAAACAAAAGAAAATTTGTATATGTTGAAGACTTATCACTCAATATTTTCACTCAATTAATTTTATTATTAGGATCACTTAGGTAACTGGCAGACCAAACTTCCTGACCCTACAAGACCATGAAGAATATGTAGGTCTTCTCTTAGACTTCTTAATGTTTCTGGGAATCCAATAGAGATACAAAATGTTGTACTCTATGTTCTTATCCATGTGTATTCATCTCATAGACTTTTTGATGTTTTCTCCTTCAGTCATTTTAAAGTCACGACATATGCTACAAAAGAGTGTAAAAAAGAATGAATAAATTTGTGTAAGTATATAAGTTTTATCATTGAAGACCACCGTTTCTAGTCATTGATCACCTTCACTTGTTACATGCATTTTTATGTGTAAAGATCTGCTTGTGCTACCAACATGACTTCAACCATCGAGCAATTACATTGGAATAAACATAAAAATCGCCTTTCCTCATATAAATCATCTTTTGAATTTAATATCCTTCAGAACGTGCATCTCTCTCCCTCACTTTTTATCTTCATCCTCTCACACAAACTAAATTATTCATGAATGCTCAAGCTAATCTCTATATAATAGGCAAGGGAACATGATTATGGATTATAATTAATTAATAATTCTATTATACATCATCTATAAGTCAAATTAAATCTATAGTTGCTCTGAAAACATGGAAAATGACGGATATAAACACACTATGTGCAACACAAATATGTCACATGAGGTTTGAGGGGCTAAAATTTGGAAGGTTGTCATATGACTGTATCATTTACTTCTCCTCAATCAATGTGTCCACCTTCTCGTGTTTAGAGAAGTTTTAGCGGGAGAATATTTTGAGCAACCTTTTTTTTTTGAGAATCCTTAGAATAGTTACAAGTGACAACTAAAGGTTATGACCTTGGAATATTACATAAAGCACAAACTCAGCCATGCTGAATGGAAGGACAAGTTCTACGATTTGTCAGCAAAAAAGAAAAATGATGAAATCCATTAAAGCGAAAGTACAATGATGAGGCTCTATTAAGTAAAAATGAAAGTGAACATTCAAATGGGTATAGTTAGAAGAAATCTAGAGAAAACCAAAAGGAATAATTGTGTCCATCATTTATATATTTCAATCATATAATGATCCATAATAGCATGTACATTGAAGCAGAGGGATTTGGTCCTTTCAATAAACACTAAATTGTCTAAAGAGTAGTAGATTTATCCATTTTTGATCATGTACTCAAGTAATTTAGGCTAGAACCATAGTTAATTCTATAGTTGTGTCCATGTGTTCATCAATATATCCCAACCATATACTTGGTGCTATATTGAACAAAAAATAGTCATTTTGACAAAAGCACATGTATATATACAAGGTTTTGTAGTCATAATAACAAACTTTATTCACCTAAAAAATGTAGTCTACAAACATGCCTCCCCGAGGAACTCAGTGCGTGTTTACTCCTAGTAACTGAACTCCAACAATGTCATGGTAGAACATAGGTGAGGTACCATGGGTTTAAGCACAAAACATGATATCCAATGATATTACTACAACAATTGCCCGACTCTAAAGCATTCCGAAAAAGAGACCATTCAGATCAATCTGTAGTGCTAATAAATATTATGACCATCCGAGCCACCGAAGTAGTTATTCAGTTCTGCTTGAACTTCATATGTTGCCTCGATGCATATATGTGCAACTATGGTTCTTTTATCATTGGTTGACTAAGCAAGACATAAACATGCAACGTTCTGCAGCAATGCATTCCTTTTTTAATGAGATGGCACTCCATCTAGCTTCCTAATCAAACAAAACAGAGGGCTTCAGCTATATCATAAGCATACAATGCATTAGTGATTAAAATTAAAAATTGTATAAAATATCTAATCCAATTTACAAATAACTACAAGTATCTTATTGCAATTTTATTACCACTCTTCCTTTACATCTAGAAAAAACTATGAAGTCTCTGATTAGATACCAAGAAACATTACTCATAAAACATAGACGTTGGCAGGCTAAAAAAAATCTTAGGTCATGTTCTTTTAAGCTTTAATATATTAAAGGCCAGGTGGTTTCCTATTTTTTGAGTTTTTATATGACATATGTCTTATTGTTGGTCAAGCTGTCATGTATTTTAAGTATATAATAATATTTAGCTTACATGAACAAATAATGTCTACATCATCATAATTTTAGGACATAAACAACACATATCAAGTCATTATTCAGCTTGATCTATTTGGTTGGACCACGCATCCTTATCAATTGTAAATTTAGGTATACCAAAAGATACATCTAAAAACGTAATACATAATTTGAATCATGATTTTCCCAACCTAAACCTACTGCCTTATTTTCATCAAGTAAGCCAAGAAAGCTATATGCGAGCATCATAACAGCCAATATCGGCTGCTTGTATCATGTTGGTACATCACATTATTATGAGTGAATGAAAACCTCAGTGGAAGAAAGATATGTATGCAATAAAATTTTTGAGTCATGGGTGAATGAGAGCTGGTCGTCACTACGTATGTACCTAACTACACGGTCCAATCATTCAACTTTCCTAACGAAGCGTCCCGTTTGGAGAAACTTTTGGCAATACATACATATGGTCTAGAAAATATAGTTAATGTAATTTAAAAAAATTAATGTTGTCAGTAGTAATTGAAGAAAATATTTAATAATTGTGCTTGTCGATGGATGTTTGTGGTAGGTTGATAACTGATGAGGGAGGGTATGTCACCGTTTTAAAATAAAGTGTCAACAGAATCTAATGATCTTAACTATAGCTTGCTTATCTATAAAACTTTATTTAATACTTTCTCCGTTTCAAAATACAAGATGTTTTAGCTTTATGAAGCAAATGTATCTAGATGTCTTTTAGTGTTAGTTCAGAGTAAACCTACACACTAAAATAATCCAGATTCATTCACTTCGCAAAGTTAAAACATCTTATATTTTAAAACGGAGGGAGTATAAAATAACTCGAAGTCGGAAGATGTTAATTACCTCTTTATTGCCTTCTTACTATGTTAATTACCTCTTTATTAACACATAATAGTAAAAATAATATTAACTATGAACTATTGATACAGCGAGTACCTTAATTATACATGTGATTGGAAGAGAGAGAGATATAAGTGCCTTAATTATACATGTGATTGATCATGCATGGGGTTTGATCGATGCATGCATGTTTTTTACCTAAGCAGCAATTCTGCAATTGAGTTTGCATTCTATGAGTACGTACAAGTTTAGTCAAACCTGCATTTGATCAAGAGGTCGCCCACGTCGCTCAGCTGTTTGCATGCTGGGGAACTTGTTTCATCCATATCAGAAGGTAGCTTTTGGACACACTCAGCTCCGTCGAGCGGTGTCTTTGGACATACAGCAGATATGCAACACCAAGCTTGATTAGATCATCATGTACTGTCAGAAAACCGTAGGCGGTGATTCGAAAGTCAGTATCGGAGATCTTGTGTGGTTCAGTAGGGCGGCGAGGTCCGTTAGGCATACATCCTTGGCGTTGTTGAAGAACCGTACCAGTGCGAGAATGATTCTGTGAGAGTATTAGGTATAGCCTAGATTTGGACAATCTCTATGAAGCAATTCATCGTGGGTAGATCTATCGTCTGGTATCAGATAAATAGTCAAATTAATGGTTGGATGTCTCTGTTTTTTGTGGGATTTTCTAGACTATTTTTCTATTTTCTGGTTGCCCGTCGTGTACTTTTAGTATATAATAGATATCTGACTCTTTTTTTTATAAGAAGAATGCTTCATAGATAACTCATTATGGTTACGCTGCAGGTTTTCACCATGACAGTACGGATTAGACCAGCGGCCCAGACGTTTCTCTAACACCGTACATAACTCTATGAACTTACAAGCTCCCCTTTCATTTCACACCGACGATATCCATAGACAAAAGAGCACGATATCAACTAGGTACAAAGTACAAGTGCAATGTTGAACGCGTTCCCCATGACAGCATGGTTCTGCTAATCCCCAATAAATAAGTGCAAGCATATACAACATAGACGACACAATGGTTCAAGTTTATTAAGGGCAAGAAAAGTAAAGTGTGCCATCAAGTTCGTGAGAGCTTTAATCACTAATTTTCTCATAACAAGTTTAATTCAGAAGGTAGATAAAAACATGATTATACTCGGAATAGCATAAACTAGTAGGTAGGTATGGTGGACTCTTTGGAATAACTTGGTTTCAGGGTTAGATGCATGAGTGGAACTCATACTTGGTTACGGAGGCTAGCAAAAGTCTGGAAGCAACCAACTAAGAGAGCAATAATGGCCATAATCATGAAGAGCGACAAAACATCATTAATCAAAGCATAAAGTAATACTAAAAGTTAAAAACTAAAAGATCATAAAGACTATGGTGACTTGGGATAGTCATAACATGGTGTGAGCATGTGCCAAGTCAATCCAAATAAAACATCAAAGGAGAATACCATAATACTATGCTTTAATATGCTAAAACAACGCATGATTCTTGAAAGACACATTAAGCAATCTCAATTGTTTATAATATGTCATGCTACAACAAAGAATACTAAGCCTAAAGCCAAAATAATATCAAGCCTGGCATGACAAAGCATAGGCCACAGTCAAAAACAAGCTCTTTTTACCACTTAAGCATGAAATTTCCTACTCTTTTCCAATCCAAACCAAACTATTTGAAAACCAATGTATAAAAGAGGGGGTCTAACCAATTTATTTAGCAAACTAAAAAACCAAAGCAAACGAAAAACCAAAACAAAAACGAAAAAGAAGACGCTTCAAGAACAACACAATTGTGCATGAAACAATAAAAATGAAGCGTTTGGAAGAAACCTGGGATTTTTATTGATGAAGAAGGTGTTGGGGGATACCCCCGGGTAGGGTCACGCCGGGGTATAGAGGCCGAGTTAGCCGAGGTACGGCAAGGTCAAAACGAATGCTGGCCGAGTCACCTCAAGGTAGGCCGAATCACGGCATAACCCGGACCGGAGGATGTCCACCTAACTGAGTCCCGGTCAACGTATGTCGTATGCCGGCAGGATTTATGTAATTTGTATGCAGGTACCTGCGTGGCCGGATTAACCAGGCACGATCCGGGTTATATCAGACTTGCAAGAGAAGGAAGGTATCTCGCTGGTCAAAAGGTGGTCACTGTATGCTGGAGCATAAGCGAAGCGGACAGAGAGAAGGACCACCGAGGCGTGGCCGGCAAGGGTGACGCACCCTGTGTCGGATGACACTGATGCCATGGAGTCTTACGTAGCCTCTGCATGGCTTACGATGGTGAAAAGTGATCCGGTCGGTTTGCTATTTTGGGAAGAGGCATATTCCTAGGAATATGCCTCCACGTATGCCCTAATTGGAGACCTAGCCTCCCCTTTATAAGGAGCGCTAGGGCCTCTGTAGAAGGGGGTTGGTTGGCATTTGAGTAGTTGGTTCCTTGGAGATAGGTAGTGGTGAGAGTAAGAGAGTTCCTTCTTCCTCCTCTCCCCAATACAGCTCAAGGAGCACTTGTAAACTCATCTAGCTTGGAGAATAGAAAGCAACTGTGTGTGGAATCACCACACTATCCCTCCCTGGATTCCTCTAGTGCATATTGGCCCCACCTTTAGCCTATCCATGGCATATGCCGTGACACCACCACGACAGTTGGCGCCCACCGTGGGGCTAGCGGCGCTAGCAGGAGTGAAGATCCGAATGGGAAACCTCATCGGCAACGGCGAGCGCATCGTCTCTGGGCTCGTTCGCGCTTTGGAGCGCTGGACTTCGTCAGCGACAACGCTGGTTGCTTCGGAAAACGACCTATTCCGCGCAACGGCCTCTTTGTCAAGCTTGGAGCTCACAAGATCTACGTCGCAGTCGATGTGTCATGCGTTCACCTGCGGCACGTCGTCGAGGGAGGCGAGCCACCCCTTAGCACGGCTCACGGGGCGCTTACCACTCGCTCCCCTGACCGTGCCGAGGTGATGATGACGGTGCCTAGCGCTGGCGCGAGCAAAGATCCGGCACCAGATCTGAAGGTAACACCCAAGGCACCAAGGAAAAGTATAGGTCCTCCACTAGAGAGACCAGAGAACGTGCTACAGCAGGCGATAGATATCCTAGAGAGCCCCATAGCACCTGCGGTAGATCCGGCTCGGGCACAGGCCGAGTTAGAAGAAACTAGGCAGAAAATACTAGAGGGTGCGAAAAAGATAGCCGCGGCTCAGCAGTCGTTGAACATGACACTGCGTGAGTACGCGAGAGCGAATAAGGTAGATGCTGTGAAAGTGAAGGGGAAAAGCCTCATCTGTGAAATGAACAAAGAGGGTGATACTAGAGTGGAAGAGTCAGAGAACATTTTGTCCGTGGGGCTGCCGAAGTACAGTACCCCGGCAAAGAACCTCGGAGCAGCGGATGCAGCTGCATCCGAGTTAGAAAGTTTGACGGGTGAAGCCCGGCAAAGACAGCAGGATAGGGTCAATGAGTTAGTTCGGATCACTAATAGACAAAATGAAGAGTTGCTCAGGGCTAACCCGGCAAGGGCTGGAGCTTCCAAAGTCGTTTATTCAGCGGTAGGTAACCTAGAAAAATCTGCTGGAGCTACATCGTCACCACATGGTGGCCCAAGAAGAGAGGAAGTGGTAACCTCGGCAAGGAGAAACAAACAGATAGTCCCCTATGACCCGGCAAGGGCAGGGAAAGGAAAGGCAGTGTAGGGAAATGAGGATCGACAAAGTGTCAGCCGAGGTGAAGCTGGCCGGGGTAACCGCGACCAAGGCAATGCCGGTCAGGGAAACGCTGTGAACGGCAATGCCGGATAGCGCAACTCGGCGGGTGCAGGGCAACCACAGCAGCGGAATATACCACGGCAAGAGCGAAGTGCCGGCCAAGGTATGCAACAGAGAGGCGCTCCACAAGAGCAAGACAGATACAATGATGGTGATTCAGAGATGGTGAACGCAGGATACCCTAGGCCAGACTATCACGTGATAGGGTCGAGGTTGGGAAGCAGGAACTTGATGCCTGACGACGCCAGGTTAAAACTGGATCGGCTCTATAGGTCGGAGCAGATTGAGGGGCAAGGTCCTCCGGGTCCAGCGTATTTTGGGCCTCGGATCATGAAAGAACCTCCAGTACCTAACTTCCAGTTACCCAGAGGCACGAAAACATATGACGGTAGCACCAAGTCGGACGATTCGTTGATCAACTACGCAACGGCAGTGAAAATTGCTACAGGCAACTTGAGATGGGCTGTGAGATATGTACCTCAGATGCTGGAGGGGCTAGCGAGGGCATGGTTAAACAATTTACCGCCTGGAAGCATCAACTATTGGATTGATTTTGAGGAAATGTTTGTCAGTAACTTCTCAAGCACGTATTAGAGGCCGAATAGGCCACAGACTTTAGCAATGTACAAACAGAGACCAAATGAAACAGACAGGGAGTTTTTGACCCGCTGGTGCACCGTGAGAAACTCATGTGAGGGTGTGATCAAGTCACAGGCCATAGCTTGGTTTGCGCAAGCATGCTATGGCAAAGGTTACGAAGGGATATGCCAACTACACTGGCAGAGACGATCCGGATTGCTGATTCATATGCCTTTGGTGATCCGACTCAACCTAGGCTTGTGTCAAACAAGTCAAATGTGGAGTACTACCAGCGAGATGGAGCCGGATCATCCCGGCAAAATGATTACCGGGGTAAGAGAAGAGATGATAGACCGGATTACAGGTATAGTTCACAACAAGTTGCTGTTGTAAATCAAGATCAACCTGGAGCAGGGAGTAATCAGCGTCAGAAAACTAGAGGGCAACAATGGAATCCGAGAAACGATGGCAAGAAAACTTGGACGCCAGAGCAGAAGAAATAGTGGCAGGAAAAGAAAGACCGGCTGAGGTATACATATGAGGCAATGCTGGATCAGCCGTGCAAATTTCACATGCCAAATCTGAGTAACCTGGCGGGTCACACGACTCGGCAATGTGAGTGGATGAGGAAGATAGAGCAAAGTGGTCCGGGGAATGCTCAGGCACCTCGGAATGATCAACCTCGGCAGGAGTTACCCCAGCAGAAATTACTCTCCGGAGCGAACACGCAGCAATTAATGTTGCCACCACCTCTGCCGAGGTATGAAAATCATGAGAGAAGGGATGAAGTGCATCAGGTGGAAAATCAGCATCAGCCAGATCGAAGGTATCCCGGCAATAAGGGGAGAAATGAATACAAAGAGCATCATCAGAGTTACTGTGTGTTTACCACAGAGGAAACAGATAGAAAAAGCATGCAACACCGACATATGGAGGTGAATACGGTAATGCCGGCAGTGATGAGGTATATGCCTTGGTTGGATCAGGAAATTACATGGAGTATAAAAGACCATCCCAAGCTTATGCCTACCCGGTTCGTATGCACTGGTGCTTGACCCAACGTTCGTCGGGCCAAATATTAATGTAAGATTCTCTAAGGTGCTGATTGATAATGGAAGTAGCATCAATATCATGTACGTGGATACAATGCGCAAGTTGGGTATCTCGTAGAACATACTCCAGGCCACGAGAACAACTTTCCATGGTATTGTGTCAGGCATTTCCTATGAACCCATTGGCAAGGTCCGGGTAGACGTGTTATTTGGCACAAGAGATATCTGCCGAACTGAAAATTTGGAGTTTGAGGTGGTGAACCTGGAAATCGCATATCACGCGTTACTCGGCAGGCCAGTCCTAAACAAATTTATGGCAAGTTGTCACATCAGTTACATGAAAATGAAGTTGCCCGGACCAAATGAAGTAATTACCATAGCAGGAGATTTCCGACGTTCCATTGAGTGCGCGTCAGCCGGGTCTAACCTGGCCGAGTCACTCGTGATTGCACAAGAGAAGAGAAAGATCCAGGAAGTGGCGGCATTGGCTCAGTCCGCACATCAATATATGCCGGCGCTGAGTAACCCGCATGGAAGTGTCTCATTTCAAGCAACGAAAGATACAAAGAAAGTGCCTGTTGATGATCAGTTCCCAAAGCGCACCGTAACGATTGGTGCCGGGTTAAATGACAAATAGAAAAGCGAGCTCGTCAACTTCCTCCGTGAGAATCGGGATATTTTTGCTTGGTCCACACAGGACCTGCAGGGTGTTCCGAGGGAGTTGGCCGAGCACTCCTTGAATGTGAGACCCAGAGCAAAGCCGGTGAAGCAACCTCTCCGCCGCTTCGCCGAAGATAGGAGAAAAGTCATTGGGGATGAGATAGCTCGGCTCCTCGCAGCCGGGTTTATCATGGAAGTGCTTTACCCGGATTGGATATCTAATCCGGTGCTTGTGGAAAAGAAGAAAGATGATCCGAATGTAGCAATGGTTTGGCGTATGTGCATCGATTACACGAACCTGAATAAGGCGTGTCCAAAAGATCCATTCCCACTGCCAAGGATAGATCAAGTCATAGATTCTACTGCTGGGTGTGAACTGTTGTCATTCATAGATGCATATTCTGGTTTTCACCAGATACCTCTAAACCCGAGTGATCAAATAAAGACTTCGTTTATCACCCCCGTATGGGGCTTATTGCTATCACACCATGCCTTTTGGTTTACGTAATGCAGGGGCAACGTACCAGAGATGTATGCAAAAATGTTTGCACGATCAAATTGGTGGAAATGTGCAAGTATATGTGGATGATGTGGTTATAAAAACCAAGGAAAGCAAAACGCTCCTTGACGATTGATACATTGGAAATGTATCTATAATTTTTGACGTTCCATGATTGGTTTTATCTCCTTTCTTGTGTTTTGTCCACACTTTGGAGTACTTTTCATATGATTTCTTGGACTAACCTATTAACAAGAGCCATAGTGCTAGCTGCCTGTTTTCTGCTGTTTTTGGTTCCAGGAAAGTCAGAAAATGAATATTCTAGGAATTGGACGGGACAAAAGCCAAAGTCCCTATTTTTCCAGAAGACTCCAGGAGCCAGAATACGAGAGGAAGGAGGGCCAGGGGCTGGCCACACCCCCCCAGGCGCGGGCTAGGCCTGGCCGCACCAGGGCATGGTGTGGTGGCCCTAGGCACCCCCTCGGGCTCCCTCTTCGCCTATGAGAAGTCTTCTGACCTAAAACCTTCGGGGGGTTCGACGTTTTTCCAGAAAAAGTTTCGCAGTGCCGCCACCACCGAAGGGGAGATTCGGGGGATAGTATGTCTCTGTTCCGGCACCCTATCGGGATGGGGAAGTGCCCCCGGAGCCATCTCCATCGATCTTCACCATCATCTCCATCGACCATCCATGTTTCCCCCATCTATGACTGAGTAATCCCCCGCTATAGGCTATGGGGATGGTAGGGATTGGATGAGATCGTTCATGTAATGGCATCAGATTGTTAGGGCATGGTGCCTAGTATCTTTTATTAGTGCTTTATGACTTTGTTGCAACTTGTTGTGCTTAATGCTTGTCACTAGGGCCCGAGTGCCATGATTTCAGATCTGAACATGTTATTGATTCATTATGATAGTATTGTTTATGGTCTTATCTGCAAGTTGTATACACACGTTGTTGTCTGGAACCTATGGCCCCGAAGTGATAGAAATCGGGATAACCGGAAGGGAATGGCTTTGATGTGAGGATCACATGTGTTCACGGACTGTTAATGCTTTGCTCCGGTGCTCTATTAAAAGGAGCACATTATTGCCAGTAGTTCCCTAGCGGCCCCGCTGCAAACGGGCTGGCAGGACAAAAGATGTTGTGCAAGTTCTCATTGCGAGCACGTATGACTATATATGGAACACATGCCTAGGATTGTCTAGTACTTGGATGCTTTATCTTATTTATCTACAATTGCCCTATGTTCTGATTGCTATGTGAATTGTCTTGTCCATGCAACGCCCGTCCATCCATCCATATGCCTACCGCACTTTTCGAATCCCAATTTCTTCGCTTTTGTTACTACTATCTTTGCTTTACTACTGCTGTTACTTTACTATTCCTACTACAAAACTGTTGCTACTGATAAACTGCCGTGAGCAAGATTGTTTCCAGGTGCAGCTGAATTCACAACTTAGTTGTTAAGGCTTATAAATATTCTTTGGCTCCCCTTGTGTCGAATCAATAAATTGGGTTTCACTTCCCTCGAAAATACTGCGATACACCCCCTATACTTGTGGGTCATCAAGACTATTTTCTGGCGCCGTTGCCGGGGAGCATAGCTTTATTTATCAAGTCCACTTGGATTCACTATTGTTCAAGCTAAGTTTATTTTCTCCTTGTTTTGTTGTTTCTTTATCAAAAATACAAAAAAATTGGTTCCTACTCTAGTTGTTATTTTCGTTGGTCTATTATTGTCTTACTTTATCATGCTTGTTGTTAATGGTTGGTTTCTTTGAATCTGAAGCTTATTGGCAAGGTGGGTTCACGGAAGATGAAAAATATTTTTATAAGGAACACCGCTTGTCCCAAAAAGGGAAACACTTATGGGAACAAATTGATAGATTGTATACCATTGCTAGAAACGTGTGCTCTACTTATAATGTTACTTATTGTTGTGATGAGTCTTGTTGCAGAAAGAGGTATAAACACCTCCCTTTTCAATGTGAGTATAGTGATAATGATACCATATCTTCCTATGCTAAAGGAATTTATGACTTTTATGATGCGAAACAAATTGAAGAATTTATTGCTTGGAAGGGTGCTTTTGAACTTGCTAGTTTGCTTGAAAATATTGATGATTCACCTTACAAATATGAGGTTTATGGTATACTTAAATTCTGCTTTGATAATTACAAGGATGAAAATGTCTATATCTTTGAATATTTTAATAGATGCTTTCCACAAATGGAAGAGAGTAATGCCTTGCAGGATCCTATGGAAGAAGAAATTGATGAACCTGAAATCTCATTAGATGAAAAAGAGGAGGAGAGTGATGAACAAAAGGAGGAAGAATGGATTAGCTACCCATGCCTACCTTCTAATGAGAGTAACTCTTTATCCCTTACATTATTTGATTGTCCTCCATGCTTACTAAAGGAGGATGAATGTTATGTTCCTGAGGATTCTTTTGAAGATGTTTATGATAAAGCTCTAGTGCTTGTAGATCATGAAAAGCATGCTTTATGTGATAGTTATATTGTTGAGTTTATTCATGAGGCTACTGAAAATTATTATGAGAGAGGAAAATATGGTTGTAGAAGTTTTCATGGTATTGAAACACCTCTCTATGTGCTGAAAGTTTTGAAGGCACTCTTGTTTTATCTTCCTATGCCTGTCACTTTGTTCTTTGCGAATTTATTTGCATACACGATTCCTATGCATAGGAAGTGGGTTAGACTTAAATGTGTTTTGAATTTGCTTCTTGATGCTCTATTTTACTTCAACTCTTATTTCTTATGAGAGCATCCTCTCAAACTATTATGCCTGAAGATGATAATATGTCTATTATTTTTGGGAGACCTTTTTCTTAAATACCGCAGGAGCTATTATTAATTGTGATCAAGGGAAGGTGACCTTCAATGTCAATGATAAGGAACATACTATCTATTTCCCCAAGAAGATTGAAAGGACTTATGGTTTGAATTCAATTGAACATGTTGAGAGCATTCAAGTTGGAGAGATATAGTGTCCCATACCAAGAGAAAAATTTGAAACTACTATGATTGGGACCATTGCTATCAAGGTTGGGGTAACATAATCATTAGTGGAATACAAAGTTTTGTATCATATGAAATTGTTTTGGTAACAAGACCTGATCAACCTTGTTAACAAAAGGATTTCATTGAACAAAACAATGCTTTCACCATGATTATCTTCGCTTACTTCTATTTTATCCATTTTAGTTTTTTTCCTTATGCCTAACTTAAAGGCGTTAAAGAAAAGTACTTATTGGGAGATAACCCAAAAGTTTTAGATGAGTCTTGTAAGTTATTACTTCAGTAATAACCGCTCCTTATCCTTTTTATTTGCTTTTTGTGCCAAGAGTAACCTGTAATGAGAGAGAAGTAATGATTGGGAACGTTGCTGTCCCGAAACAGATTTCTGTGCTTCACCGTAAACATTCGTGAGAAAGCTCTGTATGTCGGATTGAGCTGTAATTTTTTGTGCTTCTGCCCCAGGTTGTTATCTAACTTTCGTTAGTTCAACACTTTTTGATTTGAGCAACAGAAGGTCTTCGAAAAAATTCGTCTTTACCTTCTGGTCTGTTTTGACAGATTTCTGCCATTTTCTGCATTTGCTTCTTGTTGGTTCCTTTTTGAGATCTTTTGGGGAATTGAGATTTTTGAGGGAAGTGCTATAGTAGATAGTGTTCTAATGGAAGTTTATTTGGTGTTAGAACTGAACCTTAAGACTTATTTATCTTGAGTGCACTAATGTTGCTAATAAAGATTGTGTGAAGTTTTGTATGAAGGAAAAATTTCAGGTGTATGGAAGGAATGAGTAATGAGATGAAGGATGGACTAAAGATCAAGCTTGGGGATGCCACGCGTGTCACCCCAAGAAATCTCCAAGAATTACAAGCGTCAAAGCTTGGGGATACCCAAGGCATCCCCCTCTTCATCAATAAAAATCTTAGGTTTCTTCCAAACACTTCATTTTTATTGTTTCATGGACAATTGTGTTGTTCTTGGAGCGTCTTCTTTTTTGTTTTCATTTTCGTTTTGGTTTTTTAGTTTGCGTGGTTTGCTTAGTTTGCTGAATAAATTGGTTGGACCTCCTCTTGCATATATTGGTGTTCAAATAGTTTGGTTTGGTTTGGATTGGAAAAGAGTAGGAAAGCGCATGCTTAAGTGGTAAAGAGAGCTTGTTTTTTATTGTGGCATATGCTTTGTCATGTCATGCTTGATATTGTTTTGGCTTTATTCTTAGTATTCTTTGCTATAGAATGACTTGTTATAAGCAATTGAGATTGCTTAATGTGCCTTGGATGAATCATGCGTTGTTTTAGCATATTAAAGCATAGTATAGTGGTATTCTCCTTTGATGCTTTATTTAGGTTGACTTGGAGCATGCTCACACCATGTTATGACTATCCCAAGTCACCATAAGCCTTTATGATCCTTTAGTTTTCAACTTGTAGTATCACTTTATGCTTTGATTAATGATGTTTTGTCGCTCTGCATGATTATGGCCATTATTGCTCTCTCGTTTGTCGCTCCCTTACTATTGCTAGCCTTCACTTACACTAAGTTTTACTCAAGTTTCCAACTCCCTAATCCAAATATTTCCAAAGTGTCCACCATACCTACCTATTAGCATCATTTTCTACTTCCGTGCATATTCAATATGCCTTGTTTTCTTCCAAATAAAATGTTTGCTTGTTATGAGAAAGTTAGTTAGTAAAGCTCTCACGAACATGATGGCACACTTTATTTCTTGCATTTAATAAACCTGAACCATTGTGTACTCTCCATGAAAGTTATATGCTTGCAAATTATAGGCTGGGGATTAGCAGAACCGTGCTGTCACGAGGAACATTTTCAACACTTGTAAATATATACCCAGTTAATACCTTGCTCTTTTGTTTGCGGATGCCGTCGGTGTGAAATAAAAGGGGAGCTTATAAGTCCATGGAGTTATGTATGCGTGTTAGAGAAACGCCTGGGCCACTGGTCTAATCCATGCTGACATGGTGGAAACCTGCAGCGTAACCATAATGATATCTATGAAGCATTCTTCTTATAAAAAAGAGAGATATCTATTGAGAAAAAAAGAGATATGTCTATTGAGAAAAAAGAGATTTATGAAAAGAGGAAAGAGAGAAAAAAGCACCATTTCCCCATGGTAAATAAGAAGATTGCTGAGATACTCATTGTCTTCTTGCCTTGTCATTTTGATATGGGGATTCTTCCGTATAATCGGGCAGGGGGTACCCCGTTGGCGGTTCTCTATGATACGCACATACTTACAATGACAAGAACTTACCGGTAACTAAAGTTGAGTAGCATGAGGAGCGGCCCTCGTACTCAAGGGACTTGGGATTTTTAGTTTATAGTCTGTCAAGCATATAACTCAAATTGGACCTCACTTTCACCTTAACCACATTAAAGATGCTTATTATAGGGGCAATGAGAGCTCAAAGCTAATGAGTACCATACTTTCAACATTTGGAAGCCTTTCAAACTTTTCAAAACCTGTTCATTTCCTTGTTGAGTCTTCACACATTCTATGAGTACTTTCTTGAGAGCATAGTGGCCATTCTTAGTTCTATGTGCATTGTCCCAAGACTTGTTGATTGATGCATACCTTGATATTGCTTGTTTTAAACTATTTGTATCTAGTCACTCTTGTAAACTTTGAAGGTGTCCTATGCATTTATGTTTGCTACTCTATGAAGGACAAGCTGAATGCCACTATGCTATGTTTTCTTTATGTGAAACAAACAAACGTCTTGCAAAGAATTGTTATTCATGAATCTTTTGTTTGTGCCTTTTCATGTTGCACCATAGTTTCTTTGTCTTATTGCTAGAACTTTGTCTTTCATGTTATGATTGAAGTACTATGATCCCAGCTTTGAATGTTTTGCAAATACTTTGATCAAGTTTTTGATGGTGCATGTCACCTCAAAAATTATTCTTTCTTTTTATCACTTACCTACTCGAGGACGAGCAGGAGTTAAGCTTGGGGATGTTGATACATTGGAAATGTATCTATAATTTTTGATGTTCCATGATTGGTTTTATATCCTTTCTTGTGTTTTGTCCACACTTTGGAGTACTTTTCATATGATTTCTTGGACTAACCTATTAACAAGAGCCACAGTGCCAGTTGCCTGTTTTCTGCTGTTTTTGGTTCCAAGAAAGTCAGAAAATGAATATTCTCGGAATTGGACGGGACAAAAGCCAAAGTGCCTATTTTTCCAGAAGACTCAGAGCAGAATACGAGAGAGGAGGGCAGCTGGCCACACCCCTCCAGCGCTGGCTGGCTGCACTGCATGGTGTGGTGGCCCTGGCACCTCGGTCTCCCTCTTCGCCTATAAGAAGCCTTCTGACCTAAAAACTTCGGGGGGGTCGACGTTTTTCCAGAAAAAGTTCCGCAGCGCCGCCACCACCAAAGGGGAGATTCAAGGGACAGAAAGTCTCTGTTCCGGCACCCTGCCGGGACGGGGAAGTGCCCCCGAAGCCATCTCCATCGATCTTCACCATCATCTCCATCGACCATCCATGCTTCCCCCATCTATGAGTGAGTAATCCCCCGTTGTAGGCTATGGGGATGGTAGGGATTGGATGAGATCGTTCATGTAATGGCATCAGATTGTTAGGGCATGGTGCCTAGTATCTTTTATTAGTGCTTTATGACTTTGTTGCAACTTGTTGTGCTTAATGCTTGTCACTAGGGCCCGAGTGCCATGATTTCAGATCTGAACATGTTATTGATTCATTATGATAGTATTGTTTATGGTCTTATCTGCAAGTGGTATACACACGTTGTTGTCCAGAACCTATGGCCCCGAAGTGACAGAAATCGGGATAACCAGAAGGGAATGGTTTTGATGTGAGGATCACATGTGTTCACGGAGTGTTAATGCTTTGCTCCGGTGCTCTATTAAAAGGAGCACCTTAATTGCTAGTAGTTCCCTAGAGGCCTCGCTGCAAACAGGCTGGCAGGACAAAAGATGTTGTGCAAGTTGTCATTGCGAGCACGTATGACTATATATGGAACACATGCCTAAGATTGCCTAGTACTTGGATGCTTTATCTTATTTATCTGCAATTGCCCTATGTTCTGATTGCTATGTGAATTGTCTTGTCCATGCAACGCCCGTCCATCCATCCCTATGCCTACCTTTTCGAATCCCAATCACATCGCTTTTGTTACTACCCTTTTGTTTTACTTACTCAACAAGTATTTACTTTACTATTCCTACTATAAAACTGCTCTTGATAAACTGCTGTGAGCAAGATTGTTTCCAGGTGCAGCTGAATTGACAACTCAGTTGTTAAGGCTTATAAATATTCTTTGGCTCCCCTTGTGTCGAATCAATAAATTGGGTTTCACTTCCCTCGAAAATACTGCGATACACCCCCTATACTTGTGGGTCATCAACGATATCAGGAAAACGTTCGCGAACCTAAGGAGATTCCGGATGAAGCTTAACCCGGAGAAATGTACCTTTGGTGTCCCGGCTTGAAAATTACTCGGATTTCTTGTCTCCAGCCGAGGTATCGAAGTTAATCCAACTAAAATCCGAGTCATAGAGCGAATGGAATTGCCGAAGTGTCTTAATGATGTCCAGAAGTTCACTGGTTGCCTGACATCCTTAAGTCAGTTTATATGTCGGTTGGGGGAAAAGGCATTACCTCTCTACCAACTAATGAAAAAGTCAGACAAATTCGTATGGACGCCAAAAGCCAATGAAGCCTTCATTCAACTAAAGAAAATGTTAGCCACTGCACCAGTATTAGCCTCTCCACTATCAAAAGAGCCAATGTTGCTCTACGTAGCCGCAACCAACCGAGTTGTAAGAGCAGCAATAGAGGTAGAGCGCGACAAAGAGGGTAAGTCGGTGCAGAGGCCAATCTATTACCTGAGCGAGGTATTATCAGCATCAAAGCAGAACTATCCTCACTATCAGAAGATGGCATATGGTGTATATATGGCAGCAAAGAAGCTGAAGCACTATTTTGAAGAACACCCCATTAAAGTGATATGTGAAGCCCCCATATCTGAGATAATGAGCAATAAGGATGCAAGCGGCCGGATCGCGAAATGGGCAATTGAGCTAGCCCCTTATGCTCCACAATTTGAGAGGAGAGATGCGATCAAGTCTCAGGCCGTGGCCGACTTTTTCGTGGATTGGGCCAAGATGCAATATGAGCCACCATTGCCGGATCCAAACTACTAGAGAATGCACTTTGAAGGATCAAAAACGAAAACCGGGTTAGGCGCCGGAGTTGTGCTTACCTCGCCCAAGAAGGACCAGCTGAAGTATGTGCTGCAGATCCACTTCGTAGCATCAAACAATGTTGCAGAATATGAAGCACTTGTGCATGGGCTCAAAGTGGCAAAAGAAATTGGAATATGTTGAATCCAATGCTTTGGTGACTCAAATTTGGTAGTTCAGCAAGTCTCGGGGCAATAGGATGCTTTGGATGAAAACATGGCACTGTATAGATTTCATGTGCAGAAAATTTCAGGATATTTCGAGGGATGCGAGTTCGATCATGTACCCCGATTGGAAAATGAGGCTGCCGACGTACTGTCGAAACTCGGATCCACCCGACAAGCGATTCCACCGGGCGTAGCACTAGAGCACCTCAGAAAGCCATCTATCAGACCGCCCCCAGAATCCGAGTCAATCTATATCCTGGAAAATCCGGAGTCGGAAGCTATATCCATGGACATTGATGTGGGAAGTGCCTCAGGAGACCTGGGGACTGCTTTGGCAAACCCGGGGACTACTTCGCAGAACCCGTGGACTGTGCAACCTAATCCGGCAGAGGTTATGCTGATAGATCGAATGGAAATGGACGAGGATGTGTTTCTAGTGCGAGCCATACCAGCTTGGGCACTGCCCATATTCCAGTTCCTGAAGGATGGATCCTTGCCCGATGAAGAAGTGCTTTGAAGGCAAGTTCAGAGGCGTGCAAAGGCATACACGATTATCAATGCTGAGCTATACAAGAGGAGTGTCACGAATGTCCTACAGCAGTGTGTTGACCCGGAAGAGGGGCTTGACCTCCTCCGAGATATACATCAAGGAGAATGTGGGCATCACGCTTCATCCAGAGCATTAGTGGCAAAAGCTTTCCGGCATGGGTTCTACTGGCCAAGTGCCTTGGAACAAGAAGAAGATCTAGTAAGAAAGTGCAATGGTTGTCAGAGGTATGCTACCAAGACACACATGCCAATGTCGGAGCTCAAGACCATACCAATTACCTGGCCATTTGTTGTATGGTGTTTGGATATGGTTGGCATATTTAAGCCAGCGAGAGGGAACATGACCCATATCTTGGTCATGGTTGATAAATTTACAAAGTGGATTGAAGTAAAGCTAATAAGAAAATGTGATGGAGCTACAGCCGTGACATTCCTCAAAGATATCATCTTGAGATATGGCTATCCTCACAGTATCATAAGAGATAGCGACACCAATTTTGCTGAAGGAGCATTTGCACGATTCTGCCAAGATAAAAAGATCCGGCTGGACGTTGCCTCAGTAGCCCACCCCGCATCGAACGGACAAGTGGAAAGATCCAACGGATTAGTGTTATCCGGGATAAAACCCCGGCTCATTGAGCCGTTGCAAAGATCAACGAGGTGCTGGATAGAAGAACTACCAGCAGTATTATGGAGTTTAAGAACAACTCTGAATAGATCAACAGGCTATATGCCATTCTTTCTGGTATATGGGGCAGAAGCTGTATTACCAGCCGACATAGAGCATGATTCGCCTAGAGTCACCCAATACACAAAAGCCGAAGTGCGAGAAGCCCGACAAAATGATGTTGATCTGCTGGAAGAAGGGAGAGAATTGGCATTGTCCAGATCCGCCATATATCAGCAAAATCTCCAACGCTATCATAGCCGGAAGGTAAACCCCCGAGTCTTCCGGGAAGGTGATCTAGTACTCCGGCTGGTACAACGTACTGCTGGCATGCATAAGTTATCCCCCCCATGGGAAGGGCCATTCATTGTGAGCAAAGCATTGCACAATGACTTTTATTATCTCATCGATACAAAACCACAGGAGAAGAACAAGGCGGACAGGTCCGGCGAGGAATCTAAGCGTCCATGAAATGTAGTTCTACTTCGTCCGTTCTACACTTAACAAAGAAGTGTGTGTACCCGAGCCTCTCATACGTTGGTATGTATGCCGGCAATGGGTTTATCAATGAAATCTTGGCACCTCAAGCAGTAACTCGGGGACTGCCTTAATAATATTTGTTATCTTCTGTACTTGTTGTTTATTTGTATGTCGGCTGGCTTAAGTTGCTTCTACCTAAGCCGGATTAGTAGTGTGTGAGCACCAAAAACTCAACTCTTCGATTTGCTGCTGTCCAATAAGATTTGGCTTCATGGCAAGCAAGAGAACAAGTTTGGAATTGCGTAGCACATGAAAAACGACTAAGGAAAAGAACTTAATCGAGCCAACATTTGTTATTCGGACTAACCCTATGTTTACTGCGCTGGATTACTTTGAGCTAAGCCTAAAGTTTCCAAGTATTGTTAAGTCAATTTTTGAAACTCAGACTCGTAAGTCACAAAACCGAGTCAAGGTAGACGCGAGCCGAGCCATGAAATTGAAGGAACAAGAAAATGAAACTTGGGGACTACGCCCAAGCTAATCCGGCATAACTAACTTGGTAGCAAAACATAATCAGTATGCTTAATACATCTGCACCCGGCATACCGGGGATCTGATAAATTTCAAAGTGTTTTTTGGGTGCTCAAGGAGCAGCAGGAGGAGGTAACTCGGCGCCAGCAGGTGGAACTCCGGCCTCAGCTTCATCATCATCTTCATTCTCTTCAACATCTGAAGCTTCGTCCTCTTCCTCATCTCCTGAACCATCTTCGACGTATTTGTCGTCAACAGCGCCGAGAAAGCTTGGTCCCTCGATCCATTGATGGATAGGGGCAAACTGAATGAGGTTATGGGCGCAAGCCTTGCGCCGAGTTACCCAATCCGGATCATTTGACCACCTTGATCCGGTGCGCAAGCGCTCGAGAAGATCCAGATTTATTTTCTCATACCATGTGAGCACGAAATGGAGAACAGTTTTAGCTCCGATGTGGGCGGCGGATTCCCTCCAGAGGTCAAGCTGGGTCTCGCACTCCATTAACTTGGTAATCAGAGCAGTGGACCCCTCCGGAGTATCTTCACCAGGCCAAAGGGCATTGAAGATCCGGACGGTTGAGTCTAGGATATTTGAACCATAGTTTTTTATAATCTCAAGGCGAGAGGATAGGCTGACCAGCAAATCCTCCATGTCAAAGGGAATGGTTTCAGATCCAGGACCAGTTGGAGTACCCCTCTTCTGGCGGAACTTGGCAATGGCAGTAGCCGCAATGGCATTACCCTCTGGGAATTTGCCTGATAACAAGACAAGTGAAATGAGTAAAAGAGGTTGACCTGGCAAAATTCATGTCGGTTGAAGGAAAAGAACTTACGAGAGATATGACTGTGGATCCGGATCAGCTCATTGGTGCAATCAGCACGCCTCTTCCGGAGTATCTCAAGTTCAGCATTTGCCGACTCAAGCTTGACGTCGGCCTCCTTCAGTAGCTCTTGATCTTTTGCGAGTTGAAGCTTGAGGCGTTCTTTCTCCTCGATGAAACCTTGGCCAGCCTTGTCTATCTCAACCTTATGGAGCTCCTTAAGTTTTTTCATCTCGGCCTTGAGCTTAGCAATTTCATCGTCTTTGGCTCGGAGTTGGGCGAGCTCATCATCCTTCTTCTTAAGTTCGGCCTGGTGTTGCCCTGCTTGTTCGAGAAAATGCAGCATCATATCAGGCACGGGCACACTATCTTCAAGGGATGCTGAAATAGCTTGTTGACCCGGCAAACCCGAGGTATGGATATTTTCCGAGCTTAGGAGAAAGGAAAGAGAGCACAGAAATTAAGTAACCGAAGTGACTTAACTTTTATCTCGGCTAAGTTTTTTCTCATGATTTTGTTTTCGGCATCCACTTCGGCTGCACAAATTCGAATGAGAGATTAGTTCGGCGAGAAAAGACTCAAAAAGATAAAGTCAAAGTGAAAACTTACCCCTTTTATCAAACTCAGCGAGAAGTGTAGAATGTTTCGAGCGCAGCGCCTTGTGTGTGTCCAAAAGGCGCTGAAACTCAGCACTCCGACGATTGGTGGTGACCTGAGAAAAGCAAAGTTGATTTAATCATATGCATATTCGAAGTGTACAAAATCCGGGCCAAGTGGAACTTAACCCGGCTCTAGGTGTGTGCATATTCGAAGTGTACAAGATCCGGGCCAAGTGGAACTTAACCCGTCTCTAGGTGTGTGCATATTCGAAGTGTACAAAATCCGGGCCAAGTGGAACTTAACCCGGCTCTAGGTGTGTGCATATTCAAAGTGTACAAGATCCGGGCCAAGTGGAACTTAACCCGGCTCTAGGTGTGTGCATATTCGAAGTGTACAAAATCCGGGCCAAGTGGAACTTAACCCGGCTCTAGGTGTGTGCATATCCGAAGTTACTAAGGAGCTACGCTAGTTCTCTAAGGAGCATCCGGCCGAGTAACAAGTTACTCTCCCGGAGGCTCGAGGAATAATGGTTATATCACTAAGCACTAGTACATGTTAAAGAAAAGACAAAGTAGCGTACATCCATCATCCGGCCGGCAAGGTTGATAGCCTTGGTGGCTGTGTTCATTTGTGCGGCAAACTCGGCAGGCCCAAATTTCTCCAGGAGATCGTCGTTATTGACGAACTCCGCCTTGTTTTAGTTATTGACAAACTCAATCAGGGCCGGAGGATAACGCTCTCCACTAAGCATATGGGGCGCAATCAAACCCTTGGCGTGGGCCTCCCTCCTTTCAACTTGGGCAGCAGCGGGGCTGGTGTGCAATGCAAGTTGTGTGTCAGCTGACCCGGAGGGGGCATCTTTCTTCGGTGGATTCTTCTTCGGAAGCATGGACGCGAGCGTGCGTTGTCCGGCCTCGATTGATGCTGCCCTGGCGGCGTCAGAATTTTTCTTAGTCTTGGGCTGCTGTTGAGAGGCTAAAGTTTGTGCTGCAGCCTTGGACTTGGGCATAGCCTTGGTGCTAGCTACATCTTCTCGCCGAGTCTTGGAAGACTCGGACGAGGCTGAAGGAGTTGGTGCTGCTGCTGGTACTTGTGGTGCTGCTATTGGTGCTGGCGCTGGTGCTTGTGCTGGTGATGGTCTTGGCGGGGGTGCTGTTGGTATCTCGGAGGTGGAAGATTGCGGCTGAGCCGAAGAGGAGCTGGGAGCATCTGCTGCCTCGGCAGAGCCACTTCCCCCTGCTCCAAGGCTGCCCTCCTCTAGACGAGGTGGGCTAGAACCCGGAGCAACCGCTGAACCCTCCTGAATGGGGCTCAGCGGGCGTGTATCGTCGCCACAAGGGGGAGATGGGGTATGCCGGAGAGGCGAAGCGATGCTGGATCCGCTCTGGGGAACCTCCACCACAGCCCTGCCGAATCAGACGACGAATAATAAATTATAACAAAGAAAAAGCATATGAATAGCAAAGCACGAAGCAGAGAATTGGACAAAGGAAGAAATGACTTACTCGTTAGAGGTCAAAGGCTCCTTGGGCTTTCAAGCTCTCCGGACTATGGCCTTTGTCGGAGGCTTGGTGGCGGTCTTATCTACGGACTTCTTCCTCCTCTTGGTTGTTTTGGCAGGTCCGGAGGAAGTAGCAGAAGTGGCAGCCCGTTTCTTAGATGCGGCTGGGACCGGCTCACCCGTGGCAAGAGGAGGATCTTCGTGGATCTGCCCAACCGGGTTAGCTGAAGTCAGAAAGGCATAAGAAAGGGGTACAGCGTCAAATGCTTCCATCATCTTAACGTCGGAATCATCTTCATCGTCAGGCCAATCTCTCACGGAAGAGAAGATACCAGTGGGTCGCTTGGTGGCATCAGGGAACAGCAGGAACATCTCCTGATCCGGCTCCTCCTCGTTCGAGACAAGTCGATCCTTTGCCCATTTGAGCGAAGGCTCGGTGCCATCTTCGAGGGTTTGCTGAAGAAACAGCTAAGAAGGAAATACAAAAGGATCAGATAAACAACATGCTCCGACATATGGTATAACTCGGAAAGAGATTGGAACACGAGGGTTACCGTAGGAGGAGGCTTGTCCCGGCAGAAATGTTCTATCCCCCACTCCTAATCAGCGGAGAAGTTTTTGTCGGTCGTGAAAAGGGCCTTGACCCGGCGGAATATCTCGGTGTTGTTCAGTTCAAAGGAAGAGGTCCGGTTGGGGTCAAGGCGCCAGCTCATGTGGCAAAGCTTGTGTGTGCGCTTCTGGAGAGGGGAGATCCGGCTGCGGACGAAAGTGATCATTGCATCCTCGTTGCGCAGCCCCGCATCCTTCTGCTCCTGAAACTGTTTGTTGACTTGATTCGCCAAGACAGTGGGTTTCTTGGAAACCCGGTCCCACAAATCCGGATTAGGAGGACCCGGAGCATAGGGGCGCAGCCGGATCAAATCTTCATTCGTGCCATTTCTGACATAGAAGAAAGTTCGGGCCTAGCCCTTGCAGGAATCAAGCCCCGTGACCAGGGGAAAGACGGATTGTTTCCGGGGAGAAATAGAGGCAACACCGAACTGAGTCAGATGTTTGTCCTTCGTTCAAGCTGTTTATTCGGAATCATTTTCCTTCGTATACCGAAGAACCGGATCCAGAGCTCTTTGGTAGGCCACAAACTGACATACCCTTCTATGGTGGAGGCGAATGAAGAGAGGGACGTAATGGCGTTCGCCGGAAGATGGTGGGGTTGAAGTTCATAGATGTTGAGGAAGTCATGAAAGAAATCGCTGACGGGGAGGCTGAAGCCGCGCTGGAAATGGGAGAGGAACACGACGAACTCACCCAGATTGGGTGAGGGAGCGAGCTCCTCGGCGGTGAGGCAGGCAATCATGCCCTCAAGGATGCGCCGGGTGCGGTAGAGCCAGTCCAGGTCGTCTTGGCACACCCAGGAACCGGCCCAGGCACCGCGCTCCGCGCTCCGCGTTCTCCCCTCCCTCCTCCATTTCTGCTTCAGCGACGGCGAGCTCTTCTTCAGTCATGTCTAGATCGCTGTCCTCACCGGCCCTATCGGAGGTGGGAGGCAGAGCCTTGGACTGGCGCGGACCCATGGCGGAGGAGTTGCGCGGGAGCAGCAGCGATGCAGGTGCGAAAAGGTACGGTGCGGCGGCGGCGCTACTGAGCAGATGCGGCAGTGGCGGCGTTGTCGCTAGGAGGAAGAAGAAGAAGAAGAGCCAGAGGGGCACGAGAAGGGGAAAAAGACCAAGGGGCGCGCCCCTCCCCTATTTAACCATGCCCCAGCGGGGGTAGTGGGATCGTGCGACGCAGCGAGGCCACACGGTGTGGCCGTGTATCTGCCGGGTCAGCCAATCAGAGGCGGGCCATAGGAAGGGCCACAGGATGCAGGAGATCTCACGACGCGACGTGATGATACAGTTAACGAGGAGACAGGCGCGACGTGACGTGTGCAAGTAACACGACGACATTAATCGAAAAGAATTAGCGCAGGCCTTTAAAATGAGGCAAGATAATGATTACCCTCCACGTGGGGAAGTGTACGAGAGAAGGAAGGATAACCCGGATAACTAAAGGGTGACCCGGCCAGCGAGTGAAAACTCGGAATGTGCCAAGGGAAAGTTAGCCCATGAAATTCGGACTATGAGATAACTCGGAAAAAGGAGAAAAAGGCTCGATAAATTGAACCTGTCGTGGCCTTAGCGGCTAAAGCTGCTAAGACCGCACCAGCTTCGGGGACTAATGTTGGGGGATACCCCCGGGTAGGGTCACGCCGGGGTATAGAGGCCGAGTAAGCCGAGGTACGGCAAGGTCAAAACGAATGCTGGCCGAGTCACCTCAAGGCAGGCCGAATCACGGCATAACCCGGACCGGAGGATGTCCACCTAACTGAGTACGGGCCGACGTATGTCGTATGCTGGCAGGATTTATGTAGTTTGTATGCAGGTACCCGGGTGGCCGGATTAACCAGGCACGATCCGGGTTATATCAGGGTTGCAAGAGAAGGAAGGTATCTCGCTGGTCAAAAGGTGGTCACTGTACGCTGGTGCATGAGCAAAGCGGACAGATAGAAGGACCATCGAGGCGTGGCCGACAAGGGTGACACGCCCTGTGTCGGATGACGCTGACGCCGCAGAGGCTTATGTAGCCTCTGCATGGCTTACAATGGCGAAAAGTGATCCGGTCGGTTTGCTATTTTGGGAAGAGGCATATTCCCAGGAATATGCCACCATGTATGCCCTAATTGGAGACCTAGCCTCCCCTTTATAAGGAGCGTTAGGGCCTCTGTAGAAGGGGGTTGGTTGGCATTTGAGTAGTTGGTTCCTTGGAGATAGGTAGTGGTGAGAGTAAGAGAGTTCCTTCTTCCTCCTCTCCCCAATACAGCTCAAGGAGCACTTGTAAACTCATCTAGCTTGGAGAATAGAAAGCATCTGTGTGTGGAATCACCACACTATCCCTCCCTGGATTCCTCTAGTGTATATTGGCCCCACCTTTAGCCTATCCATGGCATCTGCCGTGACACCACCAAGACAGAAGGGGATGCCTTGGTCATCCCCAAGCTTTGACGCTTGTACTTCTTGGATATTTTTTGGGGTGACACGTGTGGCATCCCCAAGCTTGAGCTTTAGTCCATCCTTCATCTCATTACTCATTCCTTCCATACACATGAAAATTTTCCTTCATACAAAACTTCACACAATCTTTATTAGCAACATTAGTGCACTCAAGATAATAGGTCTTTAGGTTCAGTTCCAACACCAATAAAACTTCCATTAAAACACAAGCTACTGTAGCACTTCCCTCAAAAATCTCAATTCCCCAAAAGAACTCAAAAAGGAACCAACAAGAAGCAAATGCAAATAATGGCAGAAATCTGTCAAAACAAACCAGCAGGTAAAGACGAATTTTTTCGAAGACCTTCTGTTGCTCAAATCAAAAAGTGTTGAACTAACTAAAGTTAGATAAAAATCTAGGGCAGAAGCACAAAAATTCACGCCTCAAAAGGACGTACAGAGATTTTACACAAATTTTTACGGTGAAGCACAGAAATCTGTTTCGAGACAGCAACTTTCCCAATCATTACTTCGCTCTCATTAGAGGTTACTATTGGCACAAAAAGCAAATAAAAAGGATAAGGAGCAGTTATTACTGAAGTAATAACTTCCAAGATTCATCTAAAACTTTTGGGTTATCTCCTAATAAGTACTTTTCTTTAACGCCTTTAAGTTAGGCATAAGAAGCAAGAAAAAGAATCAAGTGTTCTCAAATGAAGAAGCATTAAGATTGATACCAGAAATATCTTTAATAAGGCAAGGTATCTCATCTAAATAAGTTCTAGAGGATCCTCTATCAATACTCTTGGGTTCACTATTTTCATCAAACGGGTTTTTGGGAACAATCCAATCAAGATTCTTTTCTATGGCTTCATGCATTGCTACAAGTTAAAAAGGTATTGGTATCTTAATTTCCTCCCCATTAGGTTCGGTTTTGTTCATCTTTTATCGTGTACCAACATCTACACATGAGTCTAGCATATTAAAACGTTCAAAGACTTTTCTAGATTCCTTAGCAACATCATAGAATTCCTTAAGCAAAGTTTCTAGAATAAAATCTCTCTTTTCATGGTCCTCAATTTCTTTAAGTTTAAGGAACATTACTTGCATTAAGGGGTTAAGGTTAACAAACCTAGATTCCAACATGTGAACTAAAGAAGCTGCAGCAATTTCAAAGTTTGGAGCAAGTTTTGCAAGGGATCTATCCTCAATATCCTCATGTTTACTAACATGATTAAAGAATTATTCAATATTATCTTTTCCAATTATAGAGCCACTACCTATTAAAAGGTCTTTCAAAGTGAATTTAGGGATCAACATGGTGAGGTAAGAAAGAGGTAACAACTACAGAAAGACTTAATTTTTTTGTGTTTTTAATAAAGAAAGCAAACTAGTAAAACTAATATTTTTGTGTTTTTGATAAAGAAACAAGCAAACAAAGCAAAAGTAAACTAAGCAAAACAAAAATAACAAAGTAAAGAGATTGGTTATGAGGGACTCCCCGGCAACGGCGCCAGAAAAAGACTTTGATGGCGCGTGGTTGACGTGGGAGCTTCTTCTTTTCAGTCCCCGGCAACGGCGCCAGAAAAAGAGCTTGATGGCCCAAAATATATCGAGCTCGTTGGGGGAACCCCAAGAGGAAGGTATGATGAGCAAAGAAGCAAGTTTTCCCTCAATTATGAAACCAAGGTTTAGGAGCAAGGAAACACCCCAAAGGTGTAGCTAGCTGAACTTTGGTAGGGCGCACTACCGGTGCCAGCAGCAACATGGAGACCTGCACAACACAACCACAGAACTCTGCCCCCAACTTGCGATGAGGTTGTCAATCTCACTGGTTTTTGCTGAAAACAAAGGATTAAACGTATCGAGTGGAAGAAAGTAATAGTTTGCAGAAAGTAAACACAAAGCAGTAAATAGTTGATTGTAGATTGATGGTAAAAGAAAGTACCGGGGTCCATAGTGCACTAGTGGTGGCTCTCCTTAAGATAGATGACATGTTGGGTGAACAAATTACAGCAGGGCAATTGACAAACATCGAGAAAGCAATATGCATATACTACTCATCTTGACTCCTTTGAGATTCGATTGGGCATTACAACATTATACATAGACCGCCATCCAACTGCATTTATGACTAATAATCCACCTTCAGGTTATCATCCGAACCCCCTCCAGTATTAAGTTCCAAGCAATATATAATTGCATTACACATTGCGTGTAAAGTAAACAATATGATTGTTCTATGAACAAAGGATTGTTGTTTTCTCCCTAGTAGCAACAACACATCTAGTACCTTAGAGATTTCTGTCACTTCCCCAGATTACTAGAGGCATGAACCCACTATCGAGCATAAATACTAACTCTTGGAGTTTCTAGCATCTACTTGGCCAAGATAGATACTAACAACGGAAAGCATGCAAGATCACAAATAACAAAGATATGATAGAATCAATAATCGATCTGAAATAGCATCTCAATATCCATCGGTTCCCCGCAAACACAACATGTAGGACTTATAAATAGATGATCTTGATCACGAACAGAGCTCACAAGATCTAAACATGATAGCACAAAGGAGGAGAACCAGCCATCTAGCTACTACTTGGACCCGTAGTCCAGAGATGAACTACTCACGCATCACACCGGAGGCTTGCATGATGATGAAGAAGGCCTCTAGGGTGAATTCCCCTCTCCGGCAGGGTGCCGGGAAGAGCTTCAGATCCCTCCCGATCTAGGGATGGAGATGACGGCGGATACAGACTCTTTCCTGGAATTTTGATCGGGTACTTAGGGTTTCTATATCGAAGGCATCTTATAGGCGAAAGGGGAGGCCGAGGGGGCTCCTAGGGCGGCCAGACCACACCCTAGCGCGGGTCAGGCATGGCCACGCGGCCAGGCAGTGTGGCCGGGCCCCAGCCCCTCTCTGTCTCGTATTCTGGCTCCTGGTGTCCCTCGGTGAAAAACTGACTTTGGCTTTTATCCCGTCCAATTCCGAGAATATTCATTTTTTGACTTTCTTGGAACCAAAAACAACAGAAAACAGGCAGCTGGCACTATGGCTCTTGTTAATAGGTTAGTCCAAGAAATCATATGAAAGGTACTCCAAAGTGTGGACAAAGCATAAGAAAGTAGATAAAACCAAGTATGGAACATCAAAAATTATGGATACGTTAGCAACGTATCAACTATCATGTGCTTGTAAGAAAATGAATGTGTAGGCTGAAAAATGATTAGATTTACATGTTTGAACATACTCTGGTTGCTTTGTCTGATAGTTGCATTCTACTTTTGGATTGTGTTGGCTTCCTCCTCGTGTTGTTGCTCCTATGTGACCTTGTTGTCCACCCAATACATCCCCCTCCTCAAGTCACCATCTTTGCTGGTGATTTCCTGGGTTTTCTATGGTGGAAAGTGGTTTGATCTAATGATATTATTGCAAGATCTGATGTTGTTCTTGTGATGTTCTTGGTTGTGCTGGTGAGAAGCTGTGGTTGGGCTCGCTGGGAAGTGAATAGCAAAGCTTGCTTTGCTCTATACGGTTGTAACTTAAGCTTCCCCTTTTCTCTCTGCTGTTGACACCTCAATGCATGCATTTACGTGTGTAAGCTGCTTCTCTACTTGCTTTGGCTATGGATGAGATCAAGTAATTGGACTTTTACTTTCTACCCTTTTACTGGTTACTTGCCCTGGTGAAACTTACCACTATTTCATGTGACTTATGATGTGGTACTGAAGCTATTTGCTTAATAGAACAGATTCTATACTTTGGTGAAACTTGCCCCTTCCAATTACTCTATGATAAAATATGAAGAGTGCACTTCACTGTCCAATCACTAACATTTTATTTTTTGTTGAGTTTTTACCTTATTTTGCAGGAACAAAGTCTAGAATAAATAAATAGTATAGATTCTTATTGTAATCTTATTTCTATTTGCTTTGTAAAGAATCTTGTAATAGTTTTTCTATGATTTAATAAAGATTCATTTTATTGGACTCAATCCCTTGTAATATTCTATCTTGGTATATATATATGTTTGTAATCTTATTATGAGATAAAGAAAAGAAATAAGAATTCATTTCTTGTTTGAATTTACTTGTCTTAAATTCATATTGTTATTTAATATATCTGTAATATAATCAAACAATGATAATACCTATTTTGGAAAACCACTTAATGATTCTAACTTCTAATTTTCAAATATTATTTAAATGATTTGAATTTAAAATGTGAATTCAAAATATTCCCCCCAAAACACAATAATGACTAAAGGTCATGTCAAAATTTATAGCAATCACCTCGTAGAGCTATTCCTACCTCTAGATAGTGAAAGAAACACTGATCTCTTTAGCTTTTTCTTTGGTGAAAATTTTATCCCGATTTTACACATGAATGCATGCTAGGCACAAATTCCTATTTCTACCCTTCGTTGGTTCCTAAATGCTAGGGCGTTACAGACGGCGCAGAAGATCTCGTTGGAGACGGTCTGGAAGAACCAGCGGATGATGGTGGCGTCGATCATCAACCAGCCGGGGTCATGCGACATGGCGAGGAGGTCGATGGTGTCGCCGACATGATCAAGGAGATCATACTCGTGGAAGAGGAGGCCGAAGTACGTCTTCCACGGGAAGAAATTGGCAGCGGTTTGAGAGAGCATCACCGGCACGCGCTTGAGGATGGGGAATGTCGCGGATGACAGCGACGGAGGGTCCGGCGAAGGGGTTGCTACTCCCGAAGACGGAGGAGTTGAAGGGGTTGCTGGAGGAGGAGAGATCGGCCATGGTGGGGAGGGTGGGGCGGAAGGGGTGGAGGGTGGGGAGCCGATGACGCCTGGAGGAGAAGGAGGGCGGCGTCTAGGGTTTTGGGGGCGGGGGAGCCGGCGGCGCCTGGGGGGAGGGGGCGGTGGCTAGGGTAGGAAATCGTGGTTTAGGCTGATACCATGTAGAAGGGTTAGGGGAGACAACACAGCTCCAATAGGGCCGGCTGTCTCATATATATAGAGAATTACAAGTACAATCCTAAGGGTACAAGGAGACCTATATAGAGTACAATACGTATCTCAACATCCTACAAACCAACATAACATAGCCTTCTCCCTCAGTAGCTTTCAATTCTGGTGTCCATCATGTGGAGTTGCAGCTCACGATCCTCGGCCTGATGCATCATGTTGCCACGGATGTCGCTGCTCGTCCACCCGACAGCGAGTGGACCTTTTTTCGGGGTAAAGGGATTGTATTAATTAGATAATAGTGATGTTACAATCCTAACCAACAAAGGATCTCGAGGCGACCCTAACCAAACAGCAATTCTACCTTCTTGCATGCCAAATCTAGCAAACTCATGACTAGCATAATTTTGTACCCTAGGAATCTTATTAATAGAAATAATGCGATCTGATGCTAGCAGCAGATGAAGATCATCCACCATGTTCCCCAGGCAGGAACGATTGCCATCAATACTATTCAACAACGAGATCAACTCAGAGCAATCTATTTCAATCAAAACATTCTGTTGGCACATGTCAAGCGCAAATCTTACTCCCTCCAAACAGGAACCAAATTCAGCATCCAAGGTAGAAGAGCAGAGTCTCAAAGATCTGCATGCCGAAAAGATTATAGCACCATCACTACTTCTCAATATCATCCCAGCACCAGCACTTCCCGTCGATGCCATAAAGGCACCATCAACATTCAGTTTAACCATGCCAACTGGTGGTTTTATCCAGGGAATACTTTTAGGTTCAGTATTCGTATCCTTGGTGATTTTCTCCTTGATCACCTGCTTCCCTCTAACAATCACCTCCTGATCAAGCTCTCCGACATTATCTAGAAAAAGCATATAGCTGCACATGAACCGTCGAGACACTTCAAGCATAGGTAACGCCTTATCATGTGTCACCTCGTTGCACAAGAACCATACTATCCATGTGATCATGAGTATGCCGCCACACTCCTTATCTGATAGCGGCAGCAGCCAATTCTCCATCCAGTCTTCACAAACAGGAGTCGGCACAGCAGGTATAGTCCAGACCCCTCGCATCGCCTCCCACAATGAAGATGCATGTGGACATTGGACGAGAGCATGAAAGGAATTCTCCTGCATACCACCACAGACTCTGCATAATCCCGAGACCGACATATGATGTCTCTTTTTATTCTCCTCAGTTGCTAAGTTGTTCATTACAAGCCTCCAAGTGAAAATACAAACCTTTTCTGGTATATTGCATGACCACACTTTCTTCCAAATTGGCTTATCTCCCAAGGGTGCAGAACTATCGCTAGAAGGAGCGTCGTATGAAGACGCGCCGTAGGGGGCGGCATGGCTAGCGTGAGGAAGAGCCATGTAGAGGACGGTTCCAGGTGGAGCACCGCATGAATACGCGGTGTAGGGGGCAGCATAGTCGAGAAAGAAGGACGAGTGCATAGCAAGAGTAGCCATGGTGGGGAGGAGAGAGAAGAGGGAGGGGATTGGGAGGCGGCGGCGGGTGGGGTTGGAGAAAGGCCGACGACGCCTATGGTGGAGAGCGGGAGGAGCGGAAGCTATGTAGGATTGTTTAGGCTGATACCATGTGAGAGAATTGACCACACATGGACCTTTCCATTGCATGTGTATTTATACAAGAATTACAATCCTAATCATAAATGGGAGATCACAATAATAAGGACTCCCCACGATTCAGAGGATCTGAGAGTTATGTCACATAATGTTACATATCTCTGGCAATCATTTCACATAATGTGACATATCTCTAACAGATTTGACAACTTCTTTAGGAACTTCATGAGCTGATCGACATGTCTACAGTTGTCTATTATGACAATGTTTTCGCTGTATACCTTTCAGCCAATCCGGTCTAGTGTCACAGTACAAAGCACACTGAGGTCGACATTCACTTTTTCCGTGACATGGCTCAGGTTGGCGAGGCTCATGTTCTTCACGTGGCTACAAGTCTACAGTTTGCTAATTTATTCACAAAGGGGATAAACACACAAAATTTTGGAGAATTTCGCTCTAGTCTCACTATTTGATAGGCTACCACTTGGGGGGAGGTAACCATGCGTTAGACCAGGTTCTATATAGCTGGCATGGATCATGCATGCGCCACTCTCTCCCTCCTATTAGCT
Organism: Avena insularis; assembly: GCA_023614405.1. Taxonomy (NCBI): domain Eukaryota; kingdom Viridiplantae; phylum Streptophyta; class Magnoliopsida; order Poales; family Poaceae; genus Avena; species Avena insularis. The sequence goes on along the minus strand of CM042690.1, from coordinate 252,676,403 downwards.
AGGATCTCAACTCTATCCAAGCAATGCATGGATCATGCATGCGCCACTCTCTCCCTCCTATTAGCTAGGATCTCAACTCTATCCAAGCAATGCATGGATCATGCATGCGCCACTCTCTCCCTCCTATTAGTTAGGATCGCAGCTTGTATTTTCCCTCTATATATTGTAACTCGCGCTACCATTACTTTCATGCAGGATCCGCAGGTAGGCCCTGTGGGTGACGAAAACGGTATGTTTAAATGACCGCAAGTAAGGTGGATTGTACCAGCACGAAAAGATGTTGCCCAGGCGCAGCGATAACACTCGAGGGTTTGTATGTATCTCTGTAGTTACTCCTTTTTGTACTCTTTGTAATTGGTTTTGTATTCGGTAAGAAAGCTCGTTGGGCGTTTATAGGGAGACACCCCCTTCGTGCGCTGACCTGATGAAAAAAAGCACCGCTCGCTACATGAGCATGTCCGACCATGGAGCTGGCAAGTGCTTCTGGCCTAGAGCGAAAGGGGACAGGAGATATTTGGTCACCTCTCGCTAAAACCCTCATTAATTTCTACCATCATAGATTCTACCTATGTTTAGTGCAAAATGTAAGTCTATGCTTGTGATTTGTCACTTAACTTTTAGTTTGTTTAACATAGTTATAGTTATTATCAGTTATTTTTAGCAACAATATGATGGTGCATTTTGCAACAAGTCACAAACTATGGGTTTGTGGTAGGTTAGATCAGGAAGAGCCCAGAACAGCTAAACAAATGCATTAGGAAGACTTTGGGGAATGTATCATGACATGAATAGTGCAAGAATGGATAAGAAGATTGAGAATGCAAAGTTGGTGAAAGAGTTAGCAAACAAGAAGAACAAGATTGATAAGAAGTACTTAATGATATTAGTTGATGTGAAGAAATTCAATGATGAAGGTGAGAAAACACAAGTGGAGGAGAAATTGGCCAGGATTAAGGAGAACAATGTGAGTGTTGAAAAGGATCTGGTGGAGACGGAGAATGAGATGAATTTGTAGAAGACATGAGTGTTGAAGAATGAAATGGATATGCTAAAGCATGTGCATAAATCTAAAGAAGATATAATGAATGTCAGGCAGAAGAAATGGGATGATGAAGGAGACAAATAAGAAGCTTGAGTACATGCTCTTGGATATGCTCAAACCTAGTCAGGCTAAGAAGGATAAATTGAAGAGGATCCAGAAAATATGTGATGAGTGATTTGTAATTTATATCACTTCAGTTTGTTATAGCTAGATTCTAAAAATTCTAATGAATTGTATATTTTAATGAGATGATATATGTTAACCTCTCATGTGATGGTGAACTGATGGTGGTACGATGAACACCATAGAGTTAAGGAGAAACTTCTGATCCAATTCTTCTAATGATCAAGCATGCAACTGAAAGTATGAATTTGTGATGCTTCTTATGATTGTTGGATGCATTTTATGATGAGGTGTATATACTTTGTATACTTTAATTCTGTAAAGATTTGATGGAGGAGGTGCCTCCGGAACCCCGCCTCAATAAACACTTGTACAATTTTTTAAGAGAATAGCTTAATTTAAACACTTGTATATTTGTACATTTTAAGGGAGTACATGAGTAATAGGAACCGATTAAAATGTTTGTACATTTTTTAAAGAACATGCAAAGAGAAGTAGAGTAATAAACATCAAAACTTTACAGTTAACGGAGGGTTGGTACATGTAGTATTTTCACCCAATCAACTCTTGTTCATTGTAGATTTATGGCACCAATTTTTTTGACATGGACAGCCTCATGGCCTCCGGCTCCAACATGATATCTTCAAAACCTGCTCCACTCCCTTTTTGCATTGGTCTTAAGTCTTTTCTGGTATGTCCCAGTTATCATACTGCCCTAGAGGAGTCTAGTATTTGGCTCCTTCGTGACCGTCCACCACAGCTAGGCAACTCTCACACATTCTGATCCCTTCCCCTAGAGGAGTTCTCGAGCCGTCTGAAAATACTAATGAGAAGAACAAAATATGTGAACCACTAAAACCGAAACAAGCTTGACACCACTGTGATATCCGCGACGACCACCAAGTTAGGCTAAACTGCTGTGCGGGATACATCTTAATTAATTATTGAAAATATTGCCGATGATGTCATGGCGTATAGGTGTCCTCAAGTTCCGCCTTCGTCTGATGAAGCTCAATGAGCTGGCTCTATCAGGTACTTGCAAGTTTTGTGTCCCCCATATCTCTCACTTGCCAGAGTTGGGATGATCCCCCAGCCCACCTTGGTACTATCTTTTCTGAGACGGCGACCTCCCAAAATCGTGATTGCTTCTAGTCTACGTCTAACGATTTCCTGGCCGATGCATGGGTCGTGTTTTTTTAAGCTTTCTCCAACACGAGCTATGCTACCTCGGAGGCCTAGAGGGATGCAAAAGGACACATGTGTTGAACTTTTCAAGGACTTGTATGTTATTTATTTATTTATAAGGATGGTTTTTGCAAGAGCAGGTTTTAGTTAAAATATGGCCTAGGCCTTTTCCGCAAAGAAATAATTATGGAAGATATTGGGCTGGTCATGTAATAAAATGTTGTTTGGATAGCGAAAATATTGGGCTGGTCAAGTACCCCGTAAAAGTTACTCACACGTCGGAAAAGAAATGGAAAATGACAAGACTCCCCCGGGGGATCCTGTGATTCCATCCCCCGGATGTCCGCGTAGAGCGTATCCGCACATGTGCGATGGCACTAGGTCGTGGGTGGACCCCACCCATACGTCGCTCGATTCCCCATCTACTTTCTTCTCTCGCGGATTTATCCCGGCCAAGTGAAACGCTGCCACAAGACATCCCACACCCGCCGACCGGAGCGCCACCGCCACCCCAGCGTCCTCTTCCGGCCCGCTCCCTCCTCCGCCCGCATCGAGCACCTCCATCAACACCGGCCGCTCTTCGTCCGCCAACCTCATGACCCCCATGGAGCCATGGAGTGTTGTACGCGCCCCCGTCCTGATCGTGTCACCGCCGCCGATGGTGCTCCTCGGTGCAGCGAGCGGTGGTCTCCGTTGCTTCCCCTGAACCTGTTGCGACCACGATGACGATTTTCGTAGCCATGGCCCTCGGCAACGGCGATGCTATCTAGGAGTTGCGAGTTGCTAGGACAGAGGTTGTCTCCGTGTGGAGGCTGTCCGGCGTGGCCATGGCACCCATTGACCCGGTGGGCGGCTTTTGCTACCATCGTTGTACGGTGTTGCTACCAACGGCCGTAGGCTCTGCTATCTTGGATGCACACCGTTGCTACAATATTTCTGCTACAATTTTTGCTACAGGGCGATGTACAATAATAGCAATTTTTTGCTAGTTCTGTTCTATATTTTTGCTACAATAGCACAAAGTATTTGCTACAACATTTTTGATAAAAGTCCCTAGCAAAGTCGGTTTTGCTACGATAGCCAAGTTCTTTTTGCTACCAAGCCACCGGCGATGTCTCCGGCGAGGTCGTTTCTTTGCTACATTAGCATAATTTTTTTTGCTACCAATGTTTTGTGGTTTTGCTACAATAGCGTAAAGTTTTTGCTACATGGTCCCCGACGAGGTCTCTCCGGCGAGTCTCCGGTGACGTCGGATTTGCTACATCACCACAAATTTGTTGCTACATAGTCTGCAAACGAAACTCCGACGAGGTCTAGGGCGAGGTAATCTTTTTTGTTCTATTTTTTAAACGAACCGTTTTTGCTACATGTAGCAAAAGCAGGTAAAAATGTAGGAAAAGCGGGACGAAATATAGCAAAAGCGTGATAAAGGACAGAACATGGAAATCACTAGTAGAAAATGGGCCTTTGGTTCGGGCCACTAGTCCCAGTCGTGGCTGGGGCCAGGACTAATGGTCCAAACCAGATGGCCCGATGACGCCGATGTCCTTTGTCCCGGCCTGTAAGGGACCATTAGTCCCGATTTGAGATATAAACCGGGACTAATAGGTCTAGGCACGCCCGTGTGGTCCTGGCAGAACTATTAATCCCGGTTTGTGTCTCAAACCAGGAATAATAGTCTGGCCCTATATATACTGCACCCAGCCCTCCACTATCTCCTGTTTTTTTCCTATGTGAGGTGGGTATAACTTTGTGCTAATTTTTTTCTTCATATGCACTAGAGGTGTTCGGTGAAATGCCTATTAGTACGATGCCACTTGAGTTCACAGAAGACAAAACATGATATGAGGTGCCAGAGCCATACTTAAGTTTTCTCATCTTTGTTTTTAGGTGTCCTAAAAGGTTAGTAACTATTTTCTCGTTTAGATTGCGCGATAGTAATTTTATCATTGTGATTGTGTTTGATATATATGATTGTATGATGCAGATGAGTCATCCATGGATGTACGGTGACCGACGCTCTGACGCTTATAGAGAAGGCGTGCGTTCTTTTCGCCTTGTGGCCGAGGCAAACAAGCGGCAGGATGGTTTTATGTGTTGTCCATGTGTTGAATGTCGGAATGAGCAGGCTCACACATCCTCAAGAGTCATTCAGAGCCACCTGCATCGGTCTGGCTTCATGTCCGGCTATAATGTTTGGACCAAGCACGGAGAAAGAGGTGTTATGATGGAGGACATCGATTAAGAAGAGAACGATGATGACAACTATCGATCTATGTTTCCTGAATATGCTGATACCACAATGGAACAAGATGAGCCCCGCTGATGATCTTGGTCGGGTCATTTCTGATGCAAAGCGAGACTGTGACACAGAAAAGGAGAGATTGCAGTTCGAGAAGATGTTACAGGACCACAACAAATTGTTGTACCCAACTTGTGAAGATGGCCAGAAGAAGCTGGGTAGCATACTAGAATTACTGAAGTGGAAGGTAGAGACCGGTGTGACTTACTCGGGATTTGAAAGTTGCAGGTACTAATGAAAAAGTTGCTTCCAAGAAATAACGAATTACCCTCCAGTACGTACGAAGCAAAGAAGGTTGTCTGCCCTCTAGGGTTAGACGTGCAGAAGATACATGCATGCCCTAATGACTGCATCCTCTATCGCGGTGAGAAGTATGAGAATATGGATAAATGCCCGGTCTGCATTGCATTGCATTATAAGATCAGAAAAGATAACCCTGGCAATGTTGAGGGCGAGCCACCCAGGAAGAAGGTTCCTGCCAAGGTGATTTGGTATGCTCCTATAATACCACAGTTGAAACGTTTGTTCAGAAACAAAGAGCATGCAAAGTTGTTGCGATAGCACATGGAAGACCGTAAGAAAGACGGGAAGTTGAGGCACCCTGCTGATGGTTGGCAGTGGAGAAAAATCGAGAGGGACTTCCCGGACTTTGCTGGTGATGCAAGGAACTTATGATTTGGTATAAGTACCGATGGCATGAATCCTTTTGGGGAGCAGAACTGCAGTCACAGCACCTGGCCCGTGACTCTATGTATCTACAACCTTCCTCCTTGGTTGTGCATGAAGCGGAAGTTTATTATGATGCCAGTGCTCATCCAAGGCCCAAAGCAACCCGGCAATGATATTGATGTGTACCTAAGGCCATTAGTTAATGAACTTTTACAGTTGTGGGCCAAACCAGATGTACGTGTGTGGGATGAACACAAACAGCAGGAATTTGACCTACAAGCATTGATGTTCGTAACCATCAATGATTGGCCTGCTCTTAGTAACATTTCAGGACAGACGAATAAAGGATACAATGCATGCATGCACTGTTTAGATGATAATGAAAGTATATATCGGGATAAATGTAGAAAGAATGTGTACCCGTACAATCGTCGTTTTCTTCCACCAAGTCATCACTTAAGGAAGAAAGGCAAGCATTTCAATGGCAAGAGAGAAACCCGGACGAAGCCTGTCCCCCGTACTGGTGCTGATGTATTTGGTATGGTCAAGGATTTGGATGTAATCTTTGGAAAGGGTCCTGGAGGACAACCAGTTCCGAAAGACGCCGACGGACATGCAACCATGTGGAAGAAGAAATCTATATTTTGGGAGCTACCCTACTGGAAAGTGCACGAGGTCCGCTCTGCAATCGACGTGATGCACCTAACGAAAAATCTTTGTATGAATATTCTAGGCTTTCTGGGCTTGTATGGGAAGTCAAAAGATACCCAGGCAGCACGGGAGGACCAGCAACATCATAAAGGACGAGAAGGCAAGCATCCAGGGCAGTTTCAAGGGCTTGCCAGCTACGCTCTTACCAAAGAAGAGAAGGAAATATTTTTTGAAGTCCTTTTCAGTATATCAAGGTCCCCTCTGGCTTCTCGTCGAATATAAAGGGAATAGTAAATATGAAAGAGAAAAAATTTCAAAACCTAAAGTCTCATGACTGCCACGTACTTATGACGCAATTGCTTTCGGTTGCATTAAGAGGAATTCTACCAGAAAATGTTCGACTAGCCATTGTGAAGGTATGTGCATTCCTCAATGCAATTTCTTAGAAGGTAATCGATGAAGAAAGTCTATCAGTGTTACAAATTGATGTGGTCCAATGTCTAGTCAGTTCGAGTTGTTGTTCCCGCCATCCTTCTTCAATATTATGATGCACCTCCTAGTTCACCTAGTCGAAGAGATTAGAATTCTCGGTCCTATGTTTCTACACAATATGTTCCCCATCGAGAGGTTTATGGGAGTCTTAAAGAAATATGTTCATAACCGTGCTAGGCCAGAAGGAAGCATCTCCAAGGGCTATGGAACAGAGGAGGTCATTGAGTTTTGTGTTGACTTTCTTCCTAACCTTAAGCCGATTGGTGTTCCTGAATCTTGGTATGAGGGGAGGATGACTGGAAAAGGCACACTAGGAAGGAAATCAATGGTATGTAGGGACGGGCATTCTTTCACTCAAGCACACTAAATATTTCTACACAATTCCACTATGGTGGCTCCATATATCAAGAAACACAAGAATATTCTACACTCCGAAAACCCGGGGAAGCCCGACTCCTTGATTAAAGGGGAACACGATAAGAATTTCGGCAGTTGGTTGCAGACACATCTCATGAATAACACAACTGTTGGAGATCAGTTGTACTCATTAGCCAGGTTACCATCTTCGACTATATGTACTTTCCAAGGGTACGAGATAAATGGGAATACATTTTACACGATTGCCCAAGATAAAAAGAGCACCAACCAAAACAATGGTGTCCGCTTTGATGCAACAGATGACAATGGGCAGAAGGACACATATTATGGATACATAGAGGAGATATGGGAATTTGACTATGGACCTACTTTTAAGGTCCCTTTGTTTCGGTGCAAATGGGTCAAGCTTACAGGAGGAGGGGTACATGTAGTCCAAAAGTACGGCATGACAACAGTGGATCTCAACAATCTTGTGTACATGGATGAACCATTCGTCCTAGCCAACAATGTGGCTCAGGTTTTCTATGTGAAGGACATGTCTACCAAACCGAGAAAAAGGAAAGATAAGCAAAAGAATACATAATACGATGAGCCAAAGCGCCACATAGTTCTTTCAGGAAAAAGAAACATCATGGGAGTGGATGACAAGACAGACATGTCAGAACATTACAATAAGTTTCATGAAATTCCACCATTCAAAGTGAAAACTGACCCAAGCACCCTGTTAAATGATGAAGATTCTCCATGGCTATGGTGCAGAAGAAAACCACAACACTTGATGTTGGTGGTGTGTAATAATGTATTAAACCTTTTATTTGAGACATAAATCTATGTAATGTATTAAACCTTTTATTTGAGATATAAAGGCCCCCTTTCATGTAATACATCTTGCTCAATCAAACTGGACGTCGACGACCGGGTTCTGAGCTGCGGGAGGTGGTCACCCAAAGAGAAGGAACCATCACAGGAGCATAGCTCGGGTGAGGTCCCGAAAGATGCTTCCAGGCATTGGAAAACCTGACCTCCAACATATACATATAGCAGCAGACGTGCTCGTCCTCCTCCGTGACACGCCTCCGTACCACCTCCTCGGGGGCCGGCTCCCTCTGCACCACACCTGGACCGTGCGACCGCCATCAAAGAAGCTCTGGGTCGACGATGGGACCTGGATTCCTCACCAGGCTACCCGTCCCGAAAGGTAGCACCTCCTAGTGCCAGCCCGGTGGAGCCCAGTCTCGGACATTACCGATGGAGCCCAGTACTCCGCTGTCGTTGCCACCGAGTCGTGGATGAACATGCGGGGGCATTATAAAGTAGGCGGCGGGAAATGAGTGGATGTGTGGGAGGGAATGTGTTGATGTGTGGCAGGCGCCGACCTATATATAGAGGGAAAGGGCGGGAAAACATGGCAGGAAAAACATATGGCGGGAAAAAATGGCAGGAAAACGTGGCGGGAAAACATGGTGGGGAAACGTGACGGAAATCATGGCAGGAAAACGTGGCCGGAAAAACATATGGCGGGAAAACGTGGCGGAAAATATGTTTAGCCCCGGTTGGTGTTTCCAACCGGGAATAAAGATTCATCTTTAGTCCCGGTTGAAGAAACCAACCGGGACTTAAGGGGTGAGTGTCGACACTATGACAGGGGTGAGTGTCGACATTATGTCGTGAGTGTCGACACTATGTTGTGCTATTTTAATCTATAAATAGGCATCCCTGTGAAGTTATCAACTGCAAACAAGATGGTGTGAAAGAGAAGGGATAACACACTACGGCCAGCTTCAGGGAGATGCCCCCGGAGCCCAGTCCTCCGGCATCTCTCTGAAGCTGGCCATAGAGGCACTCCCTAATATGTGAAATTAGTTAACTCCCCGACATATTGATCTAGGTAGAGAAGTTATGAACTACAAGAGCGGGGACAACACTACGGCCAACTTGAGGGAGATGTCGCCGGAGCCCAGTCCTCCGGAATCTCCAACAAGTTTGCCATAGATGTACTCCCTAATATGTGAAATTAGTTAGCTCCTCGGCACAAGAATAGAACACCTTCATAGTTCAGGAAAGTTGTAGAGATACCAACACTAGTAGGAAACGATCCATTAGTCCCGGTTTCTAACTGGGACTATGGAATCGGGACTAAAGGCCCCCCTTTAGTCCCGCTGGTCTAGCCACAATCCGGGACTAACACTCAAGACATTTATTATTATTAAAAAACCGGGACTAAAGGCCCCCTTTAGTCATACTCATATCTAGCCCTATAGTACATAGCTTCAGGGTCGTCTTCATCTTCGTCATCATCGTCGTCGTCGTCGCTAGGCACACGCGGCTGGATCCTAAGCCCAGCCATGGCATATTCTAGGGTTACCTGCCACTCCAGCCTCAGATTCACGACGCGCGAGGGAGGGGGCTCCTGGATGACGATGTTGCATAGCCCGCGACCTTTACCATCCCCACCCTTCTTGTGGCTCTGTGGACAGGCGAGGATGATCTCCCTGGGCGATGTAGCGCATCACACTGACGATAGTCCGGTTTTCCCACCAAAGGCAGCGAACAACCTCGTTGTGGTTCAACGGGGGCGGGCCATCACCCTTGTACCTGTCGAGCTCCCTTTCCTGCCAGTTAGCTCGAGGTAGAAGTGGTTCGTGATGGCCACCTAGCGGGCGGAACCTTGAGGCACAGGAGGGACCATAACTCCTCCAGCGCTCAGCATCCAGTCGGCGGGCAGCCGGTAGCCTGGCGGGCATGGGTAGCTGGAGGCCCACAGCGCCTCAGTCTCCTCTAGGGTTAGAATGGCCCAGTATGCGGTGTCTATTGTTGTGAGAGGGGAAGATGTGGATGTGTGGATGGCCATCGTGGCCGGCCTAGATATAGAGGGAAAAGGCGGGAAAATATGGCGGGAAGAAGAGGGAACTGGCGGGAAATCATGACCCGTGGCTTGACAACTCTGAGAAGGGCGGGAAATATATTAAGTCCCGGTTATTGACTCCAACCTGGATTAAAGGCCCCAAAATATAATAGTTAAACCCAAAACCCTAAATCCTAACCCTAACCCAAAACCCTAAACCCTAAACCCTAACCCTAAACCCTAACCCTAAACCCTAAACCCTAAAATCGAAACAGAGATTTCCGTAAAATATAATAGTTAATGCATTTTTAAATTAAATATGGCAAAATGGTTAATAGTTTGACTAGTTAGAATAATTATTTTATAAAACAGAAAATGGATTTGGATTACTTATTCAAATTCAAGCATTTTTTATGTTAAAAGTTTAGTGAGATTCAAAAATATGCAAAATATAATAGTTAATGCATTTTTAAATTGAATATGGCAAAATGGTTAATAGTTTGACTAGTTAGAATAATTATTTTAAAAAATGGATTTGGATTACTTATTCAAATTTAAGAACTTTTTATGTTAAAATTTTTCTCAAATTCATAAGTATGCAAAAACTGTACAATTCAAATGTTTAAAAAATATGTAAATTGAAATTTTCTAAAACAGGCGCGTCCCTTAAATATTTTGGTCAAAAGTTTGAAAAAAAGGACCTTTAGTCCCGGTGCTTGTTACGCATCAGGACTAAAGGTGTGCCGTTGGCGCGTGCCCTTTGGGCGGTGCCGAAAACCCTTTAGTCCCGGTGCGAGGCACGCACCGGGACTAAAGGGAGGACCTTTAGTCCCGGTCCGTAGCACGCCCCGGGACTAAATACCCTTTAGTCCTGGCGCGTGCTACGGACCGGGACTAAAGATATATCCCCTTATATTCCGCGCCCCCTTCTCTCCCCAAATCACCATCTCACTCTGCAGCAGGGAAGCGCGCGAGGATGATGACGCAGACGTCGGCATGCTGCCCCACTCCAGCTGCCACCACCCCAACCGCCGCCACGCGCGTGTCGTCCCCCATTCCTCGCCGGAGACCACGTATGCCGCTCCCATAATTTCGTCGCCGCCATCGACTCAATGAGTCCTCGCCGCCGATTTTTGGCTCCTCGGTCCCCTCTTTCCCATGCGTGCCTCCTCACCGTCTCCTTCCTCTTGCTCTCACAGAGCCACTCCGCCGTCGTCTGCATCACCGTCGCCTCCGCGTACATCGTCGCCGGTAGAGCCACTCCACCGTCACCATCCTCTTCGATGCCCTCTCCCGTGCCTCGTCATCGCCTCCGCGTACGCTGCCGACCACCACAGCTGCCTCGTTGTCGCCGTCTGCATCGCCGACACCGCGTCTTCGCCGCCGGTGAGCCCTCCTTCGCCGCGTAGGGTTACACCGAGTGGCCACTACGTCGCGTGGTCGCGTGGCCGCTGCATCAGCGCCGCTTCGGCAGCACGTGTCAGCCGCATAGGCATCACGTGGCAGCCACGTCAGCGCCACGTGAGCAAATCAGCCCAGTGTGTATTTGTTTTATTATTAAGTAGGCAGAAAAATCTATAATCTTCTAAAATGCATAGTAAATGTTCTGTATATCAGAAAAATGCATATGATATATGTCTGGATTCAGAAAATTGTGAAGAATATTATAGACATTTAAAATTTGAACTTTGCCGAAGAAAATTATTTTAAATATTTAAACTCTAATATAGGGTATTTAGATCATAGTAATTATTTTATAAGTCCAAAAATTTCAAATAATACCTTTTTGGAATCCTTGTGAATAGTACTACAGTATCCCACTATTAGTTTTCAAACTTGGACATTTTAAATTGAACAAAATTTCAAAAATTCCATTTAGCCATTATAGGCATAACTTTAATTCTTAAAAGTATTTCTGAATAAATCTTTTTGTAAAATTCTCATATTCTAAACCTCTATCCATTAGGATCAGAGGGTAAAATTATATTAAAGGTTTACATTGAGGTTATCTAAAATTATAAAGCCTTACCTCTTTCAAATGCTATTTTGGACATTGCTAAATTTAGAAAATAGTTTTCAAATGAAACTCTTTTGCAAAATATTCAGAAATGATTTATTTGTTCAATTGGGCTAAATTAAACACCTTTCCAAACATATCTAGAACATAGTGGATGGATATGACCTCGTGCTACTATAAGCACTATGTAGTCCAAGACTAGTAAAGTATTTTGAAAACCAAGTCTTAGTTTAACAAAAACATGTGCAACCTAACCCAAACCACGGCGGCAGCCATGCACACCACGGCAGTGCCGACCTCCGGACTTAGGGTTAGGGTGGTAGTGATCGCGGGCCCCCGGACTTAGGGTTAGGATGGTGGTGCTCGCGGACTAGAATTTTTCTATTGTTTAGTTTTATTGTAGCAAATTAGGTGTACATATTATTATTTAGTATTATTTTATATTGTGTGCATTTTTGCAGAAAACTATGGATCCACCTAGTCCAATTCGCAGAGACCTAGAACAAGAAGAAATTCTCGAGAATATGATCAACGGCGCCCCCCATTTTCATCCACCCGAATCTCTGTCGATGTATCTGAACCCCTCCGGTGAGGGTGAGGAGGTCGACCAAAATGACCGGGGAGAAGCCGACGGATCTGATGATGGAGAAGCCGACGCCTCCGGTGGACCCTTAACTAAGTCCGGCGAGGTATATATATGAAGTCCGGTGATGAGTAGATGCATTAATTGAGTTGTATATATATAAATTGACGAATATTTCTTCTCTTAGGCCTCCACATCGAGCCAAAAATATTCCAAACGAGACTCGGCTAAAAAGTTGGATGCATCTACACGTTATACAACTACGCGTGCATCACCACGGGGTGAACCATTGGAACCCGAAAAGGCTAAAAGTTTATTTGTACAACAATACGGATTTATTGTTAGGGATCGCATCCCGATCACTGTTCGAGAGTGGAATAGGACAAAAGGGGCGGGAGAGGGTGAGTATGTCACCGACAGGTACAAAGAGGGTCTTTGGAATGACCTCATGACACATTTCACCCTGCCAGAATTTGAGGATGAAGCCGACACAGCTGCATTGAGGAAGAAAGTCAAGCAGTGGACTCTTACGAAGATGGCCGAACTATTCAAGAACTGGAAGAAATCATTATGGCAAAAGTATCAGAAGAAGAAGACTCCTCCTAAATTCGAATCCTATCTAACGAAGCAGCAGGCTAACTGGGATGCATTTGTGAAGTACAAGGAGTCAAAAGCTTCTAAGGAAAAGTCAGAAAAAAACAAGTTAAATGCCACAAAGAAGAAATATCACCATCACCTGGGGCCAAGGGCTACGTGACTGCCATGCCAAAGTGGGATGCTAAAGAGAATGAGTTGCTCGGTAAAGGGATCACTCCAGAACCAATACGCGAAGAATGGGATTTGAGGGCAAGAAATTGGTTCCTTGGGCATGGGAGTGAGTATGACAAAAATACAGGGGACCTTATTTGTAGTGACGGGATTAGGATACCCCAGAAGACATGGCAGAGAGTGGTGAAGGAAATCAAAGAGGGGAAAACAAAGTTCTGTCCCGATAGAGAGAATGACTTGCTGACAAAGGCCCTCGAGAATAAAGAACACGAAGGACGAGTACGAGGCCTTGGCCCTAGTAATACTTGGTAGATGGGGTTTCCCAAAGACAGAGATAGTTATAGGAGCCGAGACAGATCAAAGAGGCGACGACAGGAGGAGGATGGAGACAGGTTCACCGAGTTGCTAGGAACACTTCAAATTCATCAGCAATAGATTGACGAACTTCGAGGAGTAGCGCGCTTTCAGGATCCTGCACTTGATATTACCGCCATCCCGTCTCAGCGGAGAAGCAGTGTGGCTGAATCGGAGGTCCCGTCTGATAATGCACGGATGGTAGATGGTGGTCTCGACTACCCCGTGGATGGAGTCAAGGAGCAGACATCTTGTGAGCTCCATCTGAAGGTAAAGAACCTATCCATAAAGGTGGTGGTCGTATGTGCTTTACCTTGTCCACCTGACGCACGCTGGCATGGCCATGAGATTCCAGCTGGCTATGCTAAATTCGGGGTGGATGAAATCGCAACGGGGTGGGACTCAATGGAGCTTGACATTCCTAGACCTAAAGGTGAGAGGACACTCGGAGAAGTATTGGGTGGTATCATTCTATGGGACAAGAACAACATCAAGATTCTAGGCTCAACGCCAAGGCCAACACCGCCTTCGAGTCGTCGCATGTCACCTTCACCTCCGTCACCTCTAATAAGCCCACCCCATGACTATGACCACCACAGCTCGGGTCCATCTCGATCTCCGCTGCAGGGTCAGCCGTCTTCGCCGCTCGCTAAGGACAATAAGCGGAAGTGTGCTCCATCGATGAGTACTAAACGACGCAGCAGCCCAAAACGACAAATGTCGCCCCTCCCAAGAGTACCTCATAAGAATCTTCCCATCAGACCTTATGATCGTACTGAAGAGGAAACCGCAGCGATCGCAAAGGCCGAATGTGTTGCGCAGCTTCAAAAGAAGAAACCTGAGCCTGCCCCGGTATACACCGAGAAGCAAAAAGTGTATGCACTTGGTTTTCTGAACACAAAATCGCAATATGACTTGCACCATAAGCCAGATGACTATATACGCACACTTCAAAAGGAAGTGAAGAAGAGCAAATCAAGTAAAAGTGCAAGCGGGAGCAAATCATCAAGTCAAAGTGCAACCGGGAAAAGAAAGGACATCCCCCAGCTCGGGGAACATGCCAAAAAATCAATCCCACCCCTCAGGTTGGCATCCTATGACATTCCCCAGCAGGATATGGAAGAAGCTGCGGCGCTTGCGGCCGCTATGAATGTGACTGTTGAGGAACTGCTAGGTTCGTAGGACGACAAGTTACCCAAGGCTAATGTAGTCCCTCAATATGTCCTAGGGATGCCGTTGGTCACCCTAGAGAGGTTGCAACAACTGCCAACACAAATGCGGAGTTTACATAACTGGTACTTGAAAGCCGCAAAGGAGGAGAGAATAATGATCGTGGCGAAAGTACCACATGACTACTACTTCCAAGAAGAAGAGGTCCATGTTGAGTTTTCAGAACTCTTCCAATTATACACTTTCGACGCCCTCGACAAATCTTTCATGAGTTACTATTGTCTGTAAGTTGTTGAATTCATTGTCTACATATATGTTGTTCAATTTTTCAGTTGTTCAGTTTATTGCATGTAATTATCCTCATTATATCCTTTTGTACTCTATTATTATGCAGAATGAAGATCCAGGAATGTAAAACAAGGTCACTCTTTAGTGTTGGGTTTATTGGCCCAGATAAAATACATATAAAGACGCTAACGGATAAACCCGAGGAGACGGAGGAAAACCTTCTAAGGTTTCTAACGGAGCAAAATTTCTATGACCACATACTGTTTCCTTACAATTTCAAGTGAGGATCTTACTCTGGTGTACACGTTCACTTTTGCTTACTCAATTTAAGTGTTATTGATGAGTTACTAATGTATATATAAACGTGTGTGCAGATTCCACTGGATTATGCTAAACATTCAACTTGATAAGGGAAGAGTTGAAGTCATGGAACCATTAAAAAGACCCCTGAAACAGTTTAGGGACATGCAGGACACACTCTAGAGGTAATTTTCGCGCTACATCGGTCTCTTTCATTGATTTCCTCAGATATCACGTAATAAATAACTCATTCATTTCATTTACTGGGCAGGGTTTGAAACCAGTTCAAGAGTGCGGTTACAGGTCACTTTAGTGAGCAGCTGATGTTTAAGTCGGTCTCAGTAAGTAGTACACACATCTCTTTACTTCTATAGTTTCAATACAATTATGATGCTAGAATATTATTTTGATTGAATTCTATTCTCGTAAAGTGCGCTAGGAAGCCACTCAGGACGAATCTATGTGGATTCTACGTTTGCGAGTTCATTCGGACGTTTACCACTAAGCACAAAAATTATAAAGTCGATGTAAGAAATACATTCACAACATTATTTTTATTACCGTCACTTTTTGTTATCATGATTGGTATTAATATATTGATCTCCTTTTCTTATATATAGTTCGATAGAATGCGGGATCAGCTCCTACCAGAGCAATGCATACTAGGAATTGCTAAAGAACTGGCGGGATTTTTGATGAAAGAGATGATAGATGACGCCGGAGAATTTAGTGTGAATAGGCGCTACCGATGATCCCCCGACCGTGTAATTGAATAGACGGGCTCTAGTCTCGGTAACTGTGATGTCTC
The DNA here is from genome assembly GCA_023614405.1 of Avena insularis. Lineage (NCBI taxonomy): Eukaryota > Viridiplantae > Streptophyta > Magnoliopsida > Poales > Poaceae > Avena > Avena insularis. Next base: position 252,660,428 of record CM042690.1, on the reverse strand, counting down.
CATGTAACTATCATGTATACATTTATGTATGCTCGATCCTAATGGTTCTCCATGTGAATATCATGTATATATTTGTATGTTGTAATCCTGGTAACGTGTACGGTATGTGGTAGCATAGAAATCTATTTTGAAAATAAAAAAAGAAACAAAATAAATTCTCTGCTGCGGCACAGAAAGGGACCAAAACTCTGACGCGGCAGAGAACCACTAGTCCCGGTTTGTAATATCAACCGGGACTAATGGTACTGGACCTAGCGCGCGCAAGGACGGCCACGTGGATGCCCATTAGTCCCGGCTGGTAAGCGGACCAGGACTAGTGGATGGGCCTTTAGTCCCGCCTCTCTAGTCCCGGTACCGCAACCGGGACTTACGGGCCGGGACTATAGGCCCGTTCTCCACTAGTGAATCTGGACCGTACATATGTCCTGATCGGAGGGCGAGGTGACGCGTAGCACCACTAGTAGAAACCAGGCAATTTGCCTCGGTTCGTAAGGGCCTTTAGCCCGGATTTTGAACCGGGGCTGCGAAAGCGGGACTAAAGGTCCAAGTTTTAGCCCCGGTTCAGTTACGAACCGGGGCTAGAGGTCCAACCACGTGGCCTGCTAGGCGCGCTGGGCGGCAGGACATTTAGCCCCGGGTCGTGTTACGACCTGGGACTAAAGGTTCCCTGCCACGGCAGCATTTTGTGCCATTTGGCTGCCGCGGCAGGGGATGGGGTTTTAGGGTTTTGTGTTTTTTTTCATTTTGTGTTCTGTGTTCAATTATTTTTCATTCTGTGTTTTCATTAGAAACAAGTTTTCGTATACATACAGAATGCTACTACACAGTACTTGGCCACATTGACGCAATATATAATATAATTACTATTACAAGCATATATATATGGAGTCCCAACAAGGTCCAGAGCATGTCTATTTAATTACATGGAGATCATTACATGGATGCTTTAGGGTCTACTTATACAGTATTCTCCCTGTGGGTCTATGACCTCGTCGAGAAAAAATGCAGCAAATTCCTCTTGGATTGCTATTAGGCGGTCCTCTGGTAGGAGCTTGTCCCGCATCGCGTCCAACTATGTAAAAAGGAGATCGTATGGATTAGACTCAACACGATTTTTTGTAATAAAAATAAAGGGTGAATATATTGTTTACTTACTCGAACATTTTCCGAGGGCTTCTCAATACTGATGCGAATGAACTCGCACACGTAGAATCTACATAGATTAGTTCCCTGTGGCTGCCTTGTGCACTTTACAAGAATAGGATTCAATCAAATAATAACGCTAGCATGATAAATGCACATAAACTAGAATTAAAAAGATGCGCGGACTTAGCTCGTACTACTTACCGAGAGTGATTTCAAAAATAGCTCCTCACACCATTGACCGCGGACATTTTTCTTGAACTTTGTCCAAACCCTACCCGACAAAGAAAATTAATGTATGAGTTAATAACTACTTGATATCCCAGAAAATGAATGAAAGAAACCGATATAGTGCGATAATGGTTGAAATTACCTCTGGAGCGCATCGATAATGATGCGGTAGTTTTCAATGTCTTTGTTTAGTGACTCCATGAGGTGAACTCTTCCCATGTCAAGTGAAATGCTTAGAAGAATCCAGTGGTACCTACGCAAGGTATACATACGTCAGTAACTCATCATTTACACTGAACATCGAGTAAAGAAAAGTTAATATGTACAAAAACTCACTTGCCGTCGTGGTAAGGAAATAGTATTTTGTTACAGAAATGTTGTTTCGTGAGAAACCGCAACAAGTTGTGCTCGGTCTCCAGTGGTTTATCCTTTAGTATAGCTCCATGAACTCGATGTGGGTCAATGTACCCAAATCCATTGATAGCCTTTCTTTTACAATCGAGCATCTTCATTCTGCATCATTATAAATAGCATACAAAAGAATATAGTGAGTATACTTACCGACAATGAATTGAAAAAGCTGAGATAGAGACCTAATTACATAAATAAAGTAATCACTTACAAACAATACGAACTGAGGATAGTTTTGTCGAGTTCCTTTAGATTGAATAACTGAAATAATTCTGTAAATTCAATAGGGACCTCGTCTTCAATGAAGTAATGCGATTTTTGAACTTTTAGTATGAGCCAATTTCGCTGTTCTTTTGATGCTTTCATGTACCATTCATGGAATCTTCGCATTTGTGTTGGCATATCCCGAAGCCTCTCAGCACTGACCAGAGGCTCCCCGTTAACAAATTTGGGTGCTATCTCAGCCTTGGGCATATCGCCGTGAATAATTTCATGAATAGGCATACCACATTGCTCGGCCAATATCCTAGCCGTTTCCGGATCCATAGGTTCTTCCTCATATAGTTGAGGTTTGGGTATGTTCACCTGGAGTGGGGGGAGCGATTGGTTTGCTTGTTTCCGCAGCTGGGGAACATTTCTTTTGGTTCTTCAGCTACCACTCAATTGTTTTGCTTGTTTCCCCAGCTGAGGGACGTCTGTTCTGATGCTTCCACTACCACTCGATTGTTTTGCTTGTTCCCCCTTCTGGGGAACCTCTTTTTTGATGCTTCCTCTACCGCTTGATCTCTTTTGTTTCAATGTCTTCTGAAGACACCGTGTATAGTCATCAGGCGCATTTAACTGAGCTTGGGATGGCTGTGTCAGTAATTTCCTAAAGTGCTCCTTGGTTTCCGGTTTTATTTGGACCTCTGGCTCAGGTTGTTTCTTTTTAAAATGAGCATCCACTTCAGCATGTATGACCGCATCGGTCTCCTCATCGGTCAGGTCGTAAGCCCTCTTGGGAGGAACCGGCGGTACTCTTGGGAGGGGCGACAACTGTCGCTTCGGGCGTTGGTTATCGCTCGACGGAGCGGTGGTATTCTTCCGCTTTTGCCCCTTAGTGGTTGGAGGCGGCTGCGTAGATTGAGATGGACTCGTGTTGGGGTCATGGATTGGACTATTACTGGGAGGAGACGGTGCACTTGGAGGTGGACTTGGAGGAGACGGTGCACTGGGAGGAGACGGTTGCCTTGGTGGAGAAGGTGGCCTTGGTGTCGAGCCTGGAAACTTGATGTATTCTTTTTTCCAAAGAATGAAGCCACTCGTGACATCTCCCAGTGTCGTCTCCCCTTCACCTCCAGGGATGTCAAGCTGTAGTGACTGACACATATGTTGAATTTCATCCACACCGACACGAGCATAGCCAGCTGGAATCGGATTGCAATGGTAGGTCGCTCCCGGTGCAGAAGGTAAAGCAAAGCCGACTGCCACCTTCATGGATATATTCTTCAGTTCAACATGCAGCTCACAACTAGTCTTCTCCTTAATTGCATCCACAGGGTACACATCCATCGTTGCATCATTACCGTGGCCATCCATGGAAGCCACGCTGCTTTTCCGTTGAGATGGGACGACCGTACTGTCCGGTGTACGATCTTGCTGTCGGAGTCCTTTAAGTTCATTAAGCTCTTGGTGATACTCCTGCAGCGCGGCTTCAAACCTCGCGAACCGCTCCGTATCCTCCTCTTTTTGCCGCTTTGTTCTTCTTGATTGGCTTCTGTATGTGTCACGGTGCTCGGCAAACCTGATAACCCATGGATAAGAAGGTCCGAACCCTCTTGTTCGTCCAGCCTTTTTAGGATTCCCGAGAGCCTTTGTCAGCTCATCGTTCTCTCTGTCGGGAACAAAAGTTCCCTCTTCAACCTCTTTGATCACTTTAACAAGTTCTTTCTTGGGTGTAGAAATTTCTTTGGCTGCAACAATCTCGCCTGTTTCTGGGTCTAATGATGCCCCATGCCCGAATACCCAATTTCTTGACCTCAAGGGCCAACTAGACGTAGCTGGAGTGACCCCTTTAGCCTCTAGGTCAGCCTCAGCTTTATCCCACCTAGGCATGGCACTCCTGTAGCCACATGTGCCCATAGAATGGTGATATTTCTTTTTGGCTGCATTTTTCTTATTTTTTGCTGATATATGCCTGGAGGAGTTGTTTCCTTCAAGACATACTTGTGGTACAATCTTTTTTTCCATTCCTTGAATAGTTCGGCCATCTTCTTAAGATCAAAGTGCTTGACTTTCCTCGTCATTTGCTGTGTGAGCTCATCAGTCTCCAAGACAGGTAGGGTGAAATGTGTCATGAGAGAATTCCACAATGTATCTTTCGCTCTGTCATCTACAAAACTAGCCCCAGCTGGATCCTTTTTCTTTCCTGGCTAGTTCCAGGTTCGCGTGGTGATCGGGACTTTGTCTCTAACAATCACTCCGCATTGACTTGTAAATGCATTCGCAGCTTCTTTGGGCTCCAGCGGTTGACCTTGCGGAGAGACTAAGTCAATGCTAAAACGGACATCAGCGGGCAACTTGTGTGTCGGGCCTCTTGTATTTGTAGAAGATTGGCCGAAAGCGGAGGTCTAAGAGAAGAAACATTCGTCAGTACATATATACGAATCAATTAGTGCATCTATACTAGTGAACCATCGATAGAGGCTTTATGTACCTTGACGGAGTTTGTCATTATTATGGTGTCTTCACCATCGTCTCCACGATGGTCAGCACCATCGTCTCCACTATTTGGTCCACCATCGTCTCCTCCAGACAAATTAAGATATTCGGAGCCATCATAATAAGACCCCCCAGTACCCTCATCTATAATGTCGAGGAGCTCCTCTTCATTATGTCTACCGTCCATAGCTTAACTAATACAAAAAAAGAATATTGCATTAAGTAAAAGAATATTACAACTGCGACAACTCGGATACAGTACTTAGTGATTAAGATAAATTACAATAATATAAGATAAAGTACATTATTAATACATCACCGGAGAATAGCTCGGCTGCATTATAGGATAAAGTATATTATTAGTACATCACCGGAGAATAGCTCGGGTGCATTATAGGATAAAGTATAAGATAAAGTACATTATTAAGATAAACTAGCGAACGCGGCTGCCGCGTTCTGTGCTACGGGAGCTCTGCATCCACAGAAGAGGAACCATCACCGGAGAATAGCTCGGGTGAGATTCGTGAACCTGCCAGATATTAGAGAACCTAGTCTCCAAAAGATACATGTACCGCCGTACATGCTCGTCCTCCTCCCTGATACGACGACGTACCACCTCCTCGGGGGCTGGCTCCCTCTGCACCACTCCTGGACCTCGTGGACGCCACGAAAGAAGCTCCAGGTCGACGATGATACCCGGATTCCTCACCAAGGTAGGAGTCCTGACAGGTAGCACCTCCCAGTGCCAGCCCGGTGGAGCCCAGACTCGGACATCCCCGACGGAGTCCAGTAGGCTCGGACGAGGTGGACGCGGTATAACTAAATAATAGCAATAACTTACAATCATAAAACATAATTAACTAAGTAACCCTAACTAACCCTAGATAATACTAACCTATACAATTAACCTAATACTAATACTAAGTAATACTAATACTAAATACTAATACTAATACTAATACAAAATACTAACTAAATACTAATACTAATACTAATACTAATACTAATATTAATACTAATACTAATAATACTAATACTAATACCAATACCAATACCAATACCAATACCAATACCAATACCAATACTAATACTAACACTAATTAATACTAATACTAATACTAATTAATACTAATACTAATACAAAATACTAATACCAAATACTAATACTAATACTAATACTAATACTAAATACTAACCTAATTAATACTAACCTAATACTAACCTAATTACTACTAACCAAAATTAAAACATAATTAAACCTAATTAATACTAATACTAAAACTGACGGCGAGGCGGCGATCACCGTACCTGACGGCGAGGCGGTATGCGGCCGAGACGGAGACACGGACGACGGCGGCTGCACGGAGACAGACGGACAGCGGAATGACAGACGGCGGCACGGACGGCGCGACACGGACTTGGCGGCACACAAGCAAGCGGCGCAGGAGCTCTGGGAATGGAACTATATCTCTCCGGTCGTACACGACCGGCGAAATGGGGTATTTATACCACCCCCCCTTTAGCCCCGGGTTGTAGTACGAACCGTGGCTAAAGGTCCCCCTTTAGCCCCGGTTCAGACATACAACCCGGGAGTAAAAATTTTCGACCGCACTTCCCAAGGCTAGGCTAAAGGTTATTTTTGGCGCCAAACCCAAAAATGATTTATAGTTTTCAGAAAATTATGTATTATATATCAGAAAAAGAAGATCTATAATTTAAATCTAGTATCATGCTTTATTATACAACTTAAATAAAATTATCAATTATCTAACAAGTATTATATTTAGTAGAAATGTTCACAAAAAATAATAAAAATATAGTTTATTATTTAAAAATAGAAAAATACATATAATATAGCAAAATATTCACAAAAATATAGTAGAAATGTTGTCCCGCCATTTCCCCTGCTTCCCGCCATGTTCTCCCGCCATTTTCCCCGCTTCCCGCCATGTTCTCCCGCCATTTCCCCCGCTTCCCGCCATGTTTCTCCCGCTATTTCTCCCGCTTCCCGCCATGTTCTCCCGCCATGTCCCTCTATATCTAGGCCGACCGCCATTTCCATCGACACATCCACACCTTCTCTCTCACAACAATGGACACCGCTTACTAGGATTTTCGGCTCGACCGAGGAGACCACATGGCTGGCGCCTCAGCTACCCATGCCCGCCGGGTACCGGCTCATTGCTGGGCTGGATCTTGCGCTGGAGGGGTTCCTGTTCCTCCTATGTCTCAAGGTTCGGCCCGCCAGGCGGCCATCACGAACCACTTCTACCTCGAGCTCACGCAAGAGCAGCGGATGGATCCCCATTGGGATCCCGACAACCTCGACACCTGGAATGCCTTTTTCGCAAACCGGCAGGAAAGGGAGCTCGCCAGGTATGAGGGTGACGGCCCGCCCCCAGTGAACCACAATGAGGCTGGTCGCCGCCTGTGGTGGGCGAACCGGACTATTGCCGGTGTGATGCGCTACATCGCCATGGGAGACCATCCTCGCCTGAGGTACCCGCACTTTCACCAGCAGCATAGCCACAAGAATGGTGGTGGTGGTGAAGGCCTAGAACGTACTGGGGTCGTCATCCGGGAGCCCCCTCCCCCGTGCATCGTGAATCCGAGGCCGGAGGATCCATCCGCGTGCTACGAGGAAGGGCTGAGGATCCATCCGCGTGCTACGAGGGACGACAATGACGATGACGATTCCGAAGACGACCCAGAAGATGTGTACTACAGGGCTAGATATGATTATGACTGATTTTTACGTTTTAATATTAATAAATGTCTGTCCACCACAAGTTGCAATACTACCTATTGAGATCGAGAAAGTTCGTATCCATATACATATAAGAAGATCATTAAAAATAAAGTTTTAATAATATTGTACATTACCAACATCCACACATGTTAGGGTTTTCTTCTAATCCGTAACCATGGAGCATCTTCCTTATTTAACGGGATGCTTGGGTCATCCTTCACAGCGAAGGGCGGAATTTCATGAAACTTATCATAATCTCGACATATCATCTTATCCTCCACCCCCACGATGTTTCTTTTTCCTGAAAGAACTATGTGGCGCTTTGGCTCATCGGATGCTGTATTCTTTTGTTTATCTTTCCTTTTTCTCGGTTTGGTAGACATGTCCTTCACATAAAAAACCTGAGCCACATCATTGGCTAGGACAAATGGTTCATCTCTATACGCAAGGTTCTTGAGATCCACTGTTGTCATTCCGTATTTCTTGTCTACCTCAACCCCGCCTCCTGTCAGCTTGACCCATTTGCACCAAAACAAAGGAACCTTAAAAAAAGGTCCATAGTCAAGTTCCCATATCTCCTCTATGTAACCATAATATGTATCCTTTTGCCCATTCTCATCTGTTGCATCAAATCGGACACCACTGTTTTGATTGGTGCTCTTTTTATCTTGGGCGATTGTGTAAAATGTATTCCCATTTATCTCGTACCCTTGGAAAGTCAATATAGTCGAAGATGGTGACCTGGCCAACAAGTACAACTGCTCTCCAACATTTATGTCATTCATGAGATGTGACTGCAACCAACCGCCAAAAGTCCTCATATGTTCCTCTCTAATCCAGGAGCCAGGCTTCCCCGGGTTGTTGGAGTGTACAATATTCTTGTGTTCCTCGATATACGGAGCCACCAAGGTGGAACTTTGCAGAACTATGTAGTGTGCTTTAGTGAGAGAATGTCCGTCCATACATATCCTTGCTTTCTTTCCTAGCGTGCCTTTTCCACTAATTCTACCCTCATGCCGTGATTCAGGAACACCGATGGGCTTAAGGTCAGGAATAAAGTCAACACAAAACTCAATGACCTCCTCTGTTCTATATCCCTTTGAGATGCTTCCTTCTGGCCTAGCACGGTTATGAACATATTTCTTTAACACTCCCATGAACCTCTCAAAGGGGAACATATTGTGTAGAAATACAGGACCAAGAATGTTAATCTCATCGACTAGGTGAACTAGGAGGTGAGTCATAATATTGAAGAAGGATGGTGGGAACACCAACTCGAAGCTGACAAGACATTGGACTACATCTTTCTGTAACCTTAGTAGACTATCTAGATTGATTACCTTCTGAGAAATTGCATTGAGAAACACACATAGCTTCACAATGGGTACTCGAACATTTTCCGGCAGGAGTCCCCTCAATGCAATCGGAAGCAGCTAGGTCATAAGCACGTGGCAGTCATGAGACTTTAGGTTTTGAAATTTTTTCTCTGCCATATTTATTATTCCCTTTATGTTCGACGAGAAACCAGACGGGACCTTGATACTATAAAGGACTTCAAAAAAGATTTCCTTCTCTTCTTTGGTAAGAGCGTAGCTAGTAGTACCTTCAAACAACTCTGGATGCATGCATTCTCGGTCTTTTATACGTTGTTGGTCTTGCCGTGCTTCAGGTGTATCTTTGCTCTTCCCATACATGCCTAAGAAGCCTAGAAGCGTCATGCAAAGATTCTTCGTCAGGTGCATCACGTCAATTGCAGAGCGGATCTCTAGGACTTTCCAATAGGGTAGCTCCCAAAATATAGATTTCATTTTCCACATGGGTGCGTGTCCGACATCGTCCTTCGGAACAAATTGTCTACCAGGATCCTTTCCAAAGATTACTTTTAAATCCTTCACCATATCAAATACATCATCACCAGCGGATAGGCTTACATCGGCTGTCTGCCTCACCATTGAAATGCTTACCTTTCTTTCTTAGGATGTGCGTGGGCGGAAGAAAACGACGATTCCCCGGGTACACATTCTTCTTACATTTATCCAAATATATACTTTCAGTCTCGTTTAAACAGTGTGTGCATGCATTGTATCGCTTGTTTGTTTGTCCTGAAATGTTACTAAGAGCAGGCCAATTATTGATTGTTATAAACAACAATGCTCGTAGATCAAATTCCTCCTGCTTGTTCTCATCTCACACACGTACACCTTGTCCGTGCCACAACTGTAAGAGTTCTTCAACTAATGGCCTTAGGTACACATCAATGTTGTTGCTGGGTTGCTTCGGGCCTTGGATGAGCACTGACATCATAATGAACTTCCGCTTCATGCACAACCAAGGAGGAAGGTTATATATACATAGAGTCACAGGCCAGGTGATATGACTGTAGCTCTGCTCCCCAAAAGGATTCATGCCATCTGTACTTAGACCAAACCATAAGTTCCTCGCATCACCTGCAAAGTACGAAAACTCTCTCTCGATTTTCCTCCACTGCGACCCATCAGCGGGTTGTCTCAACATCTTGGCAAAGTACGGAAACTCTCTTTCTTACGGTCTTCCATGTGCCATCTTAACAACTTGGCATGCTCTTTGTTTCTGAACAAACGTTTCAACCGTGGTATTATAGGAGCATACCATATCACCTTGGCAGGAACCCTCTTCATGCGGCGCTCGCCCTCAACATCACCAGGGTCATCTCGTCTTATCTTATACTGTAATGCAGTGCATACTGGGCATGCATCCAAATTCTCGTACTCCTCGTCGCGGTAGAGGATGCAGTCATTAATGCATGCATGTATCTTCTACACCTCTAATCCTAGAGGGCAGATAACCTTCTTTGCTTCGTAGGTACTAGCGGACAGTTCGTTATCCTTTGGAAGCAACTTCTTCATTATTCTCAGCAACTTTTCAAATCCTTTGTCAGTCACACCGTTCTCTGCCTTCCATTGCAGCAATTCCAGTGTGCTACCTAGTTTTTTGTGCCCATCTTCACAATTTGGGTACAACAATTTTTTGTGATCCTCTAACATCTACTTTAACTTCAACCTCTCCTTTCGCCAGTTACATTCTTCCTGGGCATCAGCAATGGCCCGACTAAGATCATCATCGGGCAGATCTGATGCCCGTTCTTCATCTTTCTCTTCATCAATGTCTTCCATTGTAGTACCATCGTATTCAGGGTAGTCGTTGTCATTCTCTTCTTCTTCGTTGTCTTCCATCATAACCCCTCTTTCTCCGTGCTTGGTCCAACAATTATAGCCGGTCATGAAATCAGACCAAAACAGGTGGCTGTGAAGGACTCTTGAGGAAGAGTATTCTTTATGATTCCAACAGACACCACATGGACAAGACATAAAACCACTCCGCTTGTTTTCCTCGGCCACAAGAAGAAAAGAACGCACGCCTTTAATGAACTCGTTAGAGAGTCGGTCAGCGTACATCCATTGCCGGCTCATCTGCAATATATAATTAATTAAGTACATCAAACATAATCATAATTAATTAGTACTAATCTAAAACCAGCAACCGGGAGTAAAGATATGATGACCTTTAGTCCCGGTTGGAGGCACCAACCGGGACTAAATGTGGATGTGGAGACAACATGTCAACACTATGTCCTCAGTGCTGCTTAATCTATAAATAGGTATGCATTCTTGTGAAGATGGTGTGTGAGACCAGGGACACCACTACGGCGGAGCTTCTCGAAGATGTCTTAGGACCTCGAGGAGCTCGCCGTAGAGGCACTCTCTAATATGTGAAATTAGTTAGCTCCACCAGCATACTGATTTAGCTAGAGAAGATATAAACCGAAAGATGATGTGGGAGAGTAGGGACACCACTACGGCAGAGCTTCTCAAAGATGTCTTAGGATCCCGTCCTCAGACATCTTCGAGGATCTCGCCATAGAGGCACTCCCTAATATGTGAATTGTGATGTCTTCTTATCAAGCTTTTATGAATTAACCATATCTTTGTTACAAATTTTTCAGTTTGTTGAACGCAGGTAGACGAAGAAGGATATTTTGCCCAGCTAGCTAGTTAGTTAGAATGATGAACTCACGCATGTGTGTGCTTCTAAAATCAATTTTCGAGACTCTATGTACCAAAACAAGATATATATTGATAGAATAATCCACATATTGTGATATTTACCTTAGAGTTTCTTACATTAATACAAGATAGATAGAATCTAAACATTGATATCGTGTTATCACTGCAAAAATTACTACCAAACTAAATCCACAAATCCATCTATAAGATAGAGCATGAAATGAGCTAATATAGCAATGAGAGTTCAAATGATGAAGTTGCTCACCTTTTAGAACCTTTGGATAGATGGGGCACCACAAAATCTAGACAAATCTTGAGGAAAAAAAGGGCATGAACTCGAGCTTGAAGCAAGAAAGAGAGAGAGAGAGAGAGGAGAGCCACCAGCTTGAATGGTGGCTCGGGCAGGGGAAAAAGAAGATATAGCCAGACCTTTAGCCCCGGTTCGTGTCTAGAACCGGGGCTAAAGGTCCACCTTTAGCCCCGGGTCGTGTAACAAACCGGGACTAAAGGGTCTGACGCCCGACCCGGCCTGACTGAAACCCTTTAGTCCTGGTTTATTACACGATCCGGGTCTAAAGGTCCCGTTCGAACCGGGGCTAGTGTCTGCCACCCCCCTGGACCAGTTCTAGCCGTTGGACCGGGCCATTAGTCCCGGTTTGTATCCAAACCGGGGCTAATACCCCTGGACCAAAGGTCTGTTTCTATTACCCCTGGACCAAAGGTCTGTTTTCTACTAGTGTACCTTCCAAAAAAAATTAAGGCCGCTTCAGAGAATCATTATACTGAAGAACTAATCCAACGTCCTACCATAGATCGGAATCCTTATTCTGGAGTCCGGACTCTAGAGTCTAGACAGCACAAGTAGACCATGATACTGAGTAGGAGTACAAACTAAGATGCATCTCGTTACAAGAACAAGTTCGACTAGGCCACATCGTAGCTAGGAGTATAAGATACACACGCCCCACGTACGGACCAAAAACAAACAAGCAGAAACGTCTCGTCGATCGCTCCAGGATCTCGCACCAATCAAGTTTCGCCTTGATCGGCAGATCGGCGACCAGCAGCCATGGTGAGCACGCAGTTTCCGTCGCCGTCCGCACGCTCGACCATCACCACCACGACGAGCAACGGTTCACACGAGCTCACGGTGGAGGGGTACTCTGTGACCAAGCTCTACGCCCCCGCCGAGCACATCGCCACGCACAAATTCCGGGCGTTCGGCCACGCCTGGAAGACCTGCTACTACCCGAATAAGGGCAAGGAGAAGGACTGCAACATGTCCTTCTCCCTGAAAATGGCCGACGGCTGGAAGCTGGTCGACGACAACGTCTGCGTCGAGGTCGGGTTCAGCCTGGTGCCTCACCACGGCGCCGACCCCGCACCGGTTCAGTTTGCTGGCAAACGCCGTGTGCTGGATTTCCCTCACGGGACCAACAGGGAGCACTGGTGCCTGACGATCTCCAAGAAGGAGCTGGAGAAGTCGACGGAGTACCTCCGGGACGACTCCTTCGTGCTGCGGTGTGAGATCGCCGTCGTGGACAAGCCGGTCGTCAGGTGCCGTGGCGGTCTCCCGGTGTGCCGCTGCAAGGATGACCAGTGCAAGCTTCGTCACCTAAGAGGCGCCTCATGGCTCAAGGACGCAGTCGCCACCTACTTCCTCGACTGTCTGGGTATATGAAATTGTATAGGCATATATATAGGGGAGCATACACATCACTTCAGAACAGTCCTTAGATTTTATGATAATATAATTTGATGTCCAAATAGAGTTCAGTTGTTTACCATTCTTGTTTTGAACTGCATGCACTTCAAATCGTATTTATATTCATTAGTTCAAAATTTCCATGTCACACTTGTCTACTACCACAGGTAGAAAGAGGGCCTTTGGTCCAGCGTTCAAATTCCATTGGTCCCGGTTCGTTTCCATAATCGGACCAATGCCAGGCACCGGTCCCGGTTCATGCCACCTGGGCATTGGTCTCGGTTCATCTCTAAGCATTGGTCCCGGTTTGTGGCATGAACCGGGACCAATGCCCCATGATTTGACCTACGATTTGGTGCATTGGTCCCGGTTCATGCCATGAACCAGGATCAAAACCCCGCGACGGTCAGCAGTTCAGGATAATTAATGTAAATTAATTTGAGGCAGAAATTAATTCGAGGTAGAAATTGAATTGATCAGTATTTTTGAAAAAATCTTTCACAAATTAATCGAGACAAAGATCTAAATTGAGGCATTTTATTATTCGACCACAAATTTTTCCATACAAAGATGCGACTTTACAAATTTTCCTAGTCGACAACACTTCCGCTGCCGCTGTCCTCCGAGCCGCCGGCTTCCTCGTCGTCGTCAGACGAAATCTCCACGATTTCGGCGTTGTTCGGGAGACGGAGCTCCTCTGCGCGGCTAGCGGCGTCGATGGCGGTGTAGATGGTCCATCCAGAGACGGACCAGAACATCTCCCGTCCTTCTCGGTTGCGGAGATCCGGGTGCACCGCGCGCCCGTCCACGATGCGGTTGCAAAGCTTGGCCTTCCGCTCCTTCTTGAATAGCCGGGGCCAGTACTCGCTGGCCGCCGCGTACCGGGGCAACGCCCTCATCCACGCGGGCAGCTGGCGGCGACGCTCCGCGATGACGCACTCCATCTCGTATCCGCGGGGGTTGAGGAGCGGAGCCACCGGCACACCCGCCTCGCTGATGCGAAATCCGGCGGGCACGGTCGCGCGCGGCGGCGCGAGGATGCCGTAGTACGCAAACATCACCGCCTCGTAGTGGTTGAGCATGGGCACCTCCATGGCGGCGCGGTGGAGATTGGAGAGGAGGGAGGCGAGACGACGGCGTGGTGGAGAGGCGATGGCTAAAGGGGTGGGGTGGAGATGGACTACAGAGATGCTGGGGCGATGGCGAAAGCGAGCGCTGTGGCCTCATATTTATACACGGGGACGACGAAGCGACGGTGGGCATTGGTCCCGGTTATTGCCACGAGAGGAACCAAAGCCTCCCGCGTGGCGGCCCAGCAGCGCCCACCCAGTCATTGGTCCCGGGTGGCCATTAACGGGACCAATGACCTGGTGAAAGTGCCAACTGGCGGCCACGTGTCGCTGAAGGACCACTTTGAAGCTGACGTCATAAAGACGCAGTAAAAGTTTAATAATTGTTTAAATAATCTCAAAAAAGAGTTTAATCTTATAAATTCAATAACTAATTATTTTTAAGTCGGAAAAATATGTATAATATATCAAAATGTTCAGAAAAATGAGATCTACATAATAGACTCATAATCATGCATTGTTCAACAACTTTAATTACAAGTTTAATAAGAGAATGAAATCAACCCCTCGTAGGTGATTTCGGGGTCTCTCCTGTACTAGGGTTTGGACCATTCGGATCCCACTTAAATTGCCAAGCATGCCTTAGGGTTAAATTTCAACTCTATTTAACTTGTCATATCATCATCGATGCCATGTGTTGATTGTTGTTTCCTCTTTCTTGTCATAAACTTAATATGTAATTCCAGAACATCATCTTTGCAGATACTATGGATCCAACACATCAGGAAAACATCCTCCAAGGAATGATCTACGAAAATGAAGATATCGATATCGATGTCACCAGTGAGTTTCTGAACGATTCCGGTCAGGGAGATGAGTCTCTCAACCGAGGAGACGGCTCCGGTGAGGTAGAAGCCGAAGCCTGGGACAAGGGAGAAGCCAATGAAGAAGAAGGCGACGGCTCCGGTGGAACCTTAAATCTCGCAAACACCGGCGAGGTGTATATATGTATTTTTATAATTAAAATGTTGTTGTCTATATATATACATGCATATATTAACACTCTTTCTTCTTTTAGCCCTCCGGATGGAGAACTTCTTCTGTAAGAACGAAACGAGGCCCAACAAAAAAGTTGGATGACACTGTGAGGTATAGGATCGACGTGGTGGGTGTAGATGGCGAACCGCAAGCTCCCGTCGATATCGCAAGAAAATTTGTCAAGCAATGCGGAGTTCTTGCGAGGGACTACATCCCGATCACCGTTCAAGAATGGAATCGGCCAAGCGGCGGTGGAGTCCCGTATATCGGCGATGCCGCCAAAGATAAGCTTTTTGACAAGCTCATGACTAACTTGTTCCTGCCGATGCCAGATGTGAATCCAGATGAGGAGGAGAGAGCAAGAGTGGATCTTGTGCAAAGAGTCAAGAAGTTTGCTCTCAGCAAGATGGCCGATGCATTCAAGAACTAGAAGAAGAAACTGTACAATAACTTTGTCAAAGTAGAGAAGACTCTGGATTTCACTCAAGGCGGCTATGCTAAGTTAAGACACCAGTGGAAGGATTTGTGAAGTACAAGACATCGGAGAAAACTAAGGAAAGGTCTAGAATAAATACGGAGAACGCTTCTAAGAAACTGTACCATCATAACATGAGGCCTCCTGGCTAAGCCGGTTGCATGCCTAAGTGGGATGCACTTGAGGTCAATTACATAGCTGTCGGGATCAGACCAAAGCTCGCAACATGGACACCACGGGCGAGAAACTAGTTTTACGGCCATGGGGGCACGTTGGACAAAGAAGGGAGGGCAATATATAATCAGAAACACAAAGATGATCCCCTACTGCCCATCGACAATATTAGAAATGCAGTAGATGATGTTGCAGCGGGACGGTTCGTTCCCGATAGAGAGAACGACGAGCTCACACGCGCCCTTAAAAATCCTGAACACGACGGACGAGCACGAGGCACACCAGGCTCCAAGCCGTGGAAGGTTGCCTTCCCCCGGAAATGAAGAGATATCCCGATAAAAGCCATCAGAGGAGAAAGGAAAGGGAGGCAGCTGAGAAAGCGGCCGCTGCAGACCGGCTGCGTAATGTAGAAGAAGCATTAAAGCGGCACCAGGATCAACTCGACAGACTTAGCCAACAAGGTACTAGCGGCCAATCTCAGCGGCACGTGGTAGAAGCTGCATTCGAGGGTACCGGCGCCCTATCGAATAAGAAAGCGATGTCGCCCAAGCAGCTCCATGATGTTGATGATGATGCACCGACATCTCCTCCTAAACGCCACCTAGTGGATGATATCACGAGACCACACTTGTGAGCTAAAGGTGCAGGTTATGAACTTAAGGGTGATGGCCGGCGCGGCATGGCGGTACCAATTGCGCCTAACCCAACTTGGCATTGCAGACCGGTTCCAAAAGGGTACGCTGTCGTCACGGTGGATGAGGTGAAGGAAGATTTTGAGGAGCTGAAGCTATACCACCCTGCAGGGTAAGATATGGAGCTGACTCAATTAGGAGAAGCCAAAGGGGGGACTATTCTATGGCCAAAGGAGCGCATCATACTTCTAAATTATGTGCCGCCAAGGCCACCCACTCCTCAGAGCAGCAATCCACCTTCGCCACCACCTCACCATTCTCCAAATAAGCCGCCTTCACCGCCTCACCACTCAACGCAACCGTCTCCATCGCCGCCTCAGCCGTCTCCGCCGCCGCGTCAGCCGTCTCCCTCCCCTTAGCCTCAGAGACAAAAGCGGAAGTATACTAAGGGGGGTAGCACCACCAGCAGCAGCAAGAGCACGTTCCGATCACCGAAACGTACCTCATCAGAATATGAACAAGCTACCTTGCGAGAAGACAGATGAGGAAATTGATGCGGCCGTAGCTGCCCATTATGAAAAGTGGAAGATTGACATGGCTAACAAGAAAAAGCCGAAAGAGGCATATTTCCCGGTCACCGCAGAAGATAAAGCCAAAGTAGCCGCGCTTAAGATTCAGCTTCACCAACCCATAGCGCTCACATCAGACTATAATCGCTCTATTACCAAGTCGGCTGAGGCAAAAGAGCAGAGAGTCGGGAAAGAAGTTGCCCAGCTCGGACAACAGAAAAATCAATCGATCGAACCGCTCAAAGTGTATGATACCAATGAGTGGAGAGCCCAGGAGCGGCATGATCCGAACATTGATCCGGAGTTTGTTGGACTGTACAGAGAAAAGTCCCAATTATATGGACTGTCTATTACTGAGTACATGAGTCGTATGGATGAGTTCGATGGGTACCAAGAAACAGCATACGTGTACCAGTACGGGGCTCCTCTCGTCAAACCCGAGTTAGTCAAAGATCTACCAACAAAAATGCGAAGATTGCATAACTAATACATCCAAGCCTGTGCTGATTCCAAAAACTGGATCTATGCTGCATATAAACACCACCATTACGGTCATGGAGATGGCTTCCGACTGATCGAAATTTCAGAATTATTTTAGTTTTACCAACAAGACGCTCTTGACAAAACTATCGGCAGTGCCTATTATTTGTAAGTATTATTAATTTCTGTAACAAAGTCTTTCTAGCTTAGCTCATTCGTTGCTTGTATAATCTTACTAATCACTATACTAATTATATATGCAGAATAAAGATTCAAGAATGCAACAAAGAACAAATCTATGACCTTGGGTTTGTTGACTGTAATTTCATTCATGAAGTTACTCTAAAAACAAAACCCAAAGAGACAGAGGATAACTTGTTCCAAGCATTGAAGCATTTTAGCAACAGAAGAGAAATACTATTTCTTTACAACGCTGGGTGAGTGTTACTGTCTTGTACGCATTCTATTTTCGCTTACTCGATATTAAGCGTATAATTGACTCGTGTTATATTTTGTTAGTGTGTCCAGCTTCCACTATATTCTGTTAATCATTGCTGTTGACACCGGAGTAGTAAAAGTCCTGGACTCGAAACGCACACCATTAGAAAAGTGGGCGGACATGTAGGAATGCCTCCAAAAGGCTTGGAAATGGTTCACCGCCAAAACTAGGGGTGTTTGGAAGCCAGAGCTTACATTTCAACCATTGACTGTAAGTACTACTTTCTAGATCCATGCATCTCTTTGATTCTAGTTTCAATACCACCATTATCATGCTTGATTATTATTTTGATTGAACTCCGTTCTCGTAAATTGCTTGAGACAGGAAGATGGGAATAACTTATGTGGATACTATGTCTGCGAGTTCATTCGCTAGACGACCAAAGAGAAGGGCGCAGGCCGGAACATCAAAAAAATTGAAGTACGATAAACAATAATCACAACTTTATTGTATTACATCAATTGTGTTTAGTTTCATTTATATGTATTGATCCCCTTCTTTATATTAGATCGAATAGATGCGGGACAGTCTTCTGTCACAAGAACACGTGCAAGCAATTCAAGAGGAAATTGCCGGATTCTTGTTAGAACAAGTCATAGATCCGAAAGGAGAATACTATTACCCGCTTCATTTAGAAGGGTAAAGTGTAAAAAACAAGATGTAAATTAGATCAAATTCATGTGAGAGTATCTTTTGTAATTATAATATGTTTCGACCAAGAAGACGGATGAGACGGTGTATATATTTGTGATCATGCATGATGTGTAATATATATATCGTGGTTTTATTATTGCTGTATATATGTAGTACCATTAAATTGATAAAAAAAATCCTGCTGCGGCAGAAAAATAGCCCAAAAATCCTGCCGCGACACAAAACCCTGTCGCGGCAGAAAAATAGCCCGAAAATCCTGCCGCGGCACAAAACCCTGCCGCAGCACAGAGACTAACGATCCCGGTTCATGCCAAGAACCGGGACCAATGATCCACCCCCGCCTGTCTTTGGCGCTGCCACGTGGAGACCTATTGGTCCCGGTTTGTTCCACGAACCGGGACCAATGATCCACCCCCTCCCCCTCGTCGCGCGCCCGCCCACGTGGAGACCCATTGGTTCTGGTTTGTACACGAACCGGGACAAGCATTAGTCCCGAGTGATTGGTCCCGGTTCGGGAACCGGGACCAATGGCCCTTATGAACTGGGACTAGCCATTTTTCCACGAGTGTACATGTTGAGTGTGTTGTATTGATGTCAAAGCTGTGATCATCTTTGCTGTCCGACTTCAATCTTGTTACACTAGTCGAATCTGACCGAACCAGCACGTGAAGAAAACAAGTGTAGAACGATAGAGAGGGAGAGATTGGTAGAATATGATGGATGTATTATTAAGACTCATGAGCGAGTATATATATAGAAAGATGATGACGCTCAAGCAAGGTGGTAGCCCTTGTGCCGATGTCGAGCGAGCCGAGAGTGTGGGAAGGTGTCGTGGTCGATGTAGCCGTGCGAGGATGCCGTGGTCGATGTCATGATTGGGGATGCCGGTGTCGAGGTAGCCGCACGTGAAGCCGCAAGCGCCTAGTACGCGAGTAGAATGACGGAGACGCGTTGAGGCAGTCGCCGAGGGTGTCGATGCCGAAACCGATGCAGTCGAACCATCGAGTACGAGGTGTGGCCATAGTTTTTCCAGAACTAAGCGCACGTCGGGGATGTAGGCATACTCTGGTTTTGCTAGAACCGAGTATGCGCGCAAATAAGAACTCGTTGGTGACGCGGTCGAGGCAGTTGTAGAGGCGTCGATTCCGAAGAAGCCGTTGTTAAAGCCGATGAAGTCGAGGCGCCAATCCGAACTTGCTAGACTTGGGAATGCATCGGGGATGAGGGCACTTCCGGTGTTGCCAGTACCAGGCGTGCGAGGGATAGGGACCATCATGAACTTCTCGCCATGTCAGAGAGACTAAAAGGGGATGCCTCCAGAACGGTTGCAAGGTGCAAAGCGACAAAGGGAGAGATGCATATGTTGTCCACGGTTGTCGGAGTAGAGAAGCAGGTGGTGTAGTCAGGGTGAGGCGATGACGCTGGCGGCCAAGTTGTAGTGGACAAAGACGTAGAGGACGATGAAAACAGCGGCGAACTGGGGTGATCATGCTATTGCTAGATGCCTAGAGTGGCAACGGGATAGTCGGTGGGACCAGCGACAGCGAGAGGTCACATGCAGGTTACCTTGTGAAACGCGGCGGTGGTGCTCGAAGCAGGCGAGGAAGAACCCGGTGGTGTGACGAATACCATGTGTGGACATAAACGACCCGCACCATGGGAGATGGCACAGAGGTAGCCTGGGACATCGCTGCGCAGGGACGGCGATGTAGATTATGAGCAACAACACTACGACCCAATGGGATGGCATAGCTGCACATCACGAGTCGATATAGGGCTGGAGGCCACCGGTACGTACACACCCATAAGGCGCGTTAGTAGCCAGTAGGCGAGGACCAAAGTGGCGGCGCTTCGGCCCGAAGAGGCGACGCAGAGGCAGCCCATAGCTCGATCGGTGTTAGGTGCGTGCTTGAGGATGTGCTTGACATACACGGACGCGGGATCGGTTGATTAGACCGACAGTGCAACGTATGCGCCATGGCCTGTACGATGTGTAGACCAGAGTCGATAGCGGCGTTGTCAGTGAAGTCCCAGACGATGACAACGAAGACGATCCGAGGGGGACGGCCGCGCGACAACCTACCGAGGAAGGCGTAGCAGCCGGCCGAGGTACACGACAGCCTGCCGTGAAGCCGCAGCAGCCTGCCGAGGCAGGCGCACGAGCGCGGTGTAGATCGTTGATGCCGATGGTCGGGGTAGAGGCGCTACGAGGATGACGGCGGTGAGAGACTCAATCCGATCTATGATCGGTAAATAAAAGAAAATACTGATTGAATGACCCGCAGAGAGAAAAATCGATCTAGAGATCGAAAAAAAGACTCACCAGCCGATCAAGGATCGGCGGACGAGCCCTGTTAGGGATTGCGCAGCCCAGCGGAGATCATGGAGATTGATCCGGCGACAACTAGGTTTCAGATTGGTTTAGGATGATACCATGTAGAACGATAGAGAGGGAGATATTGACAGAATATGATGGATATGTTATTGAGTCTCATAGACGAGTATATACGCGTTCAAGGGATCAACTTGGAGTACAGATAAGGTACAATGCTATCTCTCTCTATATGGTCACTTATTCGCAATGAAGTTAATCACTTGCTAAAACATAAAACATGTATGTTATGTACATACATCTTTATCTTTGTCAACCACTCTCCATGTCCATTGGTTACATGTGTCGGGTCTAAAACAGTTGTAAAAAAAATCTGAAAAAAGATTTTAGCGAGGAAATCACTCACCCTTGAGCAGACATTGATGCCACAGAAAAAAACATAGACTAATAATCCATGAGGATATATACATATTAACCAAGCAAAGAAAACAGCAGATATAAATTTTAGAACCGGTATGGCTAAAGATTATGCCGCATATTCACAGGTTCATTCCTGATGCCACTCAATCATATATGATCGTATTTCTTGTTTGAAAAACTATCTTCTTCTTCCTTTTTTGAGACAGGGGCTACAATTTTTCATGAGAGAGATAATCTACTCCATGGACCAAGAAAGACAAGCATGTTGCCCTTTATTGTAGAGGCCAATAAGACTCTCATTAAATGGATGCTTATTAATAAATCATTGGAATTTCAAAAATTGGAAATTTTCATTTTATTGTCATTTATTGGCCTTTTCACGAACCACGAGCTGCCCAAGTACCTCTGCTTGTCCTTTTAAATTGGTACTAGTATACGGCCCTGTAAACATGTTTCCGCACTCTGTTTATTGACCTTTGACTGTCCAAGCACCTCAAACACTATATATGTATAAAATGTACACATAAATGATATTTCCCTGCTCTAACTTCTGTAACACAGTTCGAATTTTCTTTTATGTGAAAATAGTTATTTTGATAATTGTCATGGAACAAATTCCTTAAAAACGATATGCTACTTAATTTCTGAAGATATTGATAGGCATCTAGTTCCTTCAAAATAATGGATGTGTAATTATTCCCTTCAAAAAACACATATGTACCACACTGGCCATGGCATATATCATTTTCGATCAGGGTAGAGACAAGCTCAGGATCCCAGGGTGTCAGCCTGAGGTGCGGAGATTTTTTCTCTGAGTGCTTTTAGTAGTTTTAACTTTTACTACGTAAGTGTCCGTGCGTTGTAACGGGTCGTACAAAATATTTTAATGTTTTTTAATCCTCTTAAATGTTTTATATAATAAAAAAATCCTCAGAAAAGTCACCAAAATATGGATCATAGGGGATTTTTCCATGGAAAGCTGGCACGGAAGGTCTAGATTGCACTATAACTACAAGTTAACTTTCTTTTGCAAAACAGAGGAATATGTCTGAATGTTGTTGTTGAATGTTGTTAGCTCTCTATGGATGATGTGCCTCATAAAAGAAAAATAGTCTTCGAATTTTAGTTTGTGAACTCAGCGATCATGTCAAATCTTCTTTTACACTTCCAATCACTCTCCGTGCAACACTCGTAAAATAACAATAATCAGTGATTTATTCACCAAAAAGCATAGCATACTACTCAACTGAGTAGACTGATATACTGATAAATTATTTATTCCACCACGAAGCAACACATAGCACAGAGTTGATCTTATGCATTCACAACTATTCATACATTACAAGCAAATTTCATTTTACTTGACTATTTCTGCTTCAATACTACACACAGTTAAGCATAGTACAACGACATAGAAGATGATCTGATAATTCGACTAACTGTCACTTCCTAGCTAAAAGCTTGGTCGAAATTTCTGCAAACTATCTTCTCCAATCGAGAAGTAGCTTCGTCATGTAGATCAGCCTTTTCAAATGTTCTATCAAATCATAAACATCAGCTTCCTGTCAGGCTTCAGTTTGCACCTGCAACTTAAACTTCACGCTACAAAATTCATATCATACTGGGCTGAGCCAATGCAAAAAAGAACTCACGATTATCATGCACATTCACTGCCCTGGGCAGCCTCCCAGTTCAGTCAATCCCACTACGGCCCTTCCAAACCAAAACACAACAGTCATGCTGCAAGAGCATTAACCGCCACTGCCAGCTCGTAGTATCCTAACATTCATCATAGAGATCAGGAAGTCTCCTTGAATTTTTTTGAGACCACGTCTCCTCGAATCTAGAACTCCCGGAAAGGGAGGATGGGAAACTCACCACGGAGGTGGCGCAGTGCAGGCCGTCATTGCTAGGGCCTGAGGTAGAAAGCATCAGGTTTGAAGAGGAGGGCCTCCATCGGGAAGAGCAATGGCTAATGTTTGTTGCCTTCGGTGACGCCACTCATCAACTGAAACCCCCTTACCTTAGCTCCACCGAAACCCCCTTCCGGTGAAAGAAACAACATAATTCAATACATGCTTGGGTTAGTGGTGTCGATTATTCAGTTCTCAGTGAAAGAATTATCTTTCTGATTTTTTATTGAAAAAAACAGAGTAAAACTATCTAGTAAATTGGAGGTAGGGACGGTGTCTTGTTCCTCAAGGTGTATAGCTGCACGAGACGACCAAATGTAACAAATGAAAGCTAGTTATAAACCAGAAGAAAAATTAAATTGTGCGAGATGCAGATCAGCCTTTTACACAATCATATCAAGATTAAAGGTTCTCATTTTAGTGATCTGCACACCACTGACCATTCAGATTGGCTTGTAAGAAAAATTCAGAAATTCCCTATATCCTGACCACACCAGTATCAAGAAATTTTAGGTGTTCTCTCAGATTATATATTTATGAAATACTGAGAATCGCTAAAACTGCAAATTACAACCACACAGTTACACGCAAGTCTCAAGTTATGAGCATCTAACAGATTGGACCACATTCACTAAAGTGAGCAGTGTGCAATTCAAGTTCAATCAAAGCATAAACACCATTGTTTTCCCCCTTTATATCGATATCACAAATGTAAAGATGCACAAGCACAGGTGCACAAGCACAGGTGCACAAGCACAAGTGCACAGCACACACAACATCTAATTAAGTACAAGCAGAAATTCAAATTAACAACTTTTATCATTGATAAAGTAAAGAACTCAAATTAATACATTGAACACCGTAGAAACTTACCTATTCATTTAACGTTGTAGCCATAGACTGAACTCTCTAAATACATTGGAAACCTAACATCCCATAAAAGCTAATCACAACTAAACTGTGAGTCTGTGAAGCTACATTTGGTTAGAAGAAGTGTTCTTTCTACCTATAAGTATTTAAATATAGACAATAAATTAGTATCTCCAAGGATCCCTACCCATCAAAAATGGATAGCTACATGCTAAAGACTCTATCCTGGCCCTCCATCTCCACTGGCCACTTTGCCATGTCCATGTTTTGGTGCTACAAACAAGTGTGTTGGTTCTCTAATGTTTACATAAATGTTGGGGGGTCAAATTCTATCAAGAAGGAAGTCCATTAGAACCATGGATTGCAGTTAGCAGTAGCATGCCAACTTACAAAAGTAGTTACCAGAAAAAACCGGCAAGTAGCAAATTGATGCATCAGTGTATCATGCAAGTTTCACTTCACTAGTAGAAAACAGACCTTTGGTCCAGGGGTATTAGCCCCGGTTTTGCTACAAACCGGGACTAATGCCCCGGTCCAACGGCTAGAACTGGCTCTAGGCACTAGCCCCGGTTCGAACAGGACTTTTAGCCCCGGGTCGTGTAACAAACCGGGGCTAAAGGCTTTCAGGCAGGCCTGGTCGGGCGCCAGAACCTTTAGTCCCTGTTTGTTATATGACCCGGGGCTAAAGGTGGACGGTTCTAGACACGAACCGGGGCTAAAGGTCTGGCTATATCTTCTTCCCTTGCCCGAGCCACCATTCAAGCTGGTGGCTCTCCTCTCTCTCTCTTTCTTGCTTCAAGCTCGAGTTCATGCCCTTTTTTCCTCAAGATTTGTCTATATTTTGTGGTGCCCCATCTATCCAAAGGTTCTAAAAGGTGAGCAACTTCATCCTTTGGACTCTCATTGCTATATTAGCTCATTTCATGCTCTATCTTATAGATGGATTTGTAGATTTAGTTTGGTAGTAATTTTTGCAATGATAGCATGAGATCGATGTTTAGATTCTATCTATCTTGTATTAATGTAAGGAACTCTAAGGTAAATATCACAATATGTGGATTCTACCTATATATATCTTGTTTTGGCACATAGTCTCGAAATTTGATTTTAGAAGCACACACATGCGTGAGTTCATCATTCTAACTAGCTAGCTGGGCAAAATATCCTTCTTCGTCTTCCTGCGTTCAACAAACTGAAAAAATTGTAACAAAGATAGGTTTAATTCATAAAAGCTTTATAAGGAGACATCACAGTACATTTTCGAGAAGCTCCTCTATGGCAAGCTCAAACATCTTCGAGAGAAGCTCCGCCGTAGTGGTGTCCCTCTCGCACCATCTTGGAGTTAATAACTTCTCTAGCTATAGATTAATACGCCGGGTAACTAAAACAATTCACATATTAGGGAGTGCCTCTATGGCGAGCTCCTCGAAGATGTCTGAGGACGGGATCCTAAGACATCTTCGAGAAGCTCTGTCGTAGTGGTGTCCCTGCTCTCGCACACCATATTTCAGTTTATATATTCTCTAGCTAAATCAGTATGCTGGTGGAGCTAACTAATTTCACATATTAGAGAGTGCCTCTATGGCGAGCTCCTCGAAGATGTCTGAGGACGAGGTCCTAAGACATCTTCGAGAAGCTCCGCCTTAGTGGTGTCCCTGGTCTCGCACACCATCTTATAGTTCTTCACAAGAATGCATACCTATTTATAGATTAAGCAGCACAACATAGTGTCGGGCACTGATGACATAATGTCGACACACTCACCCTGGCATAGTGCTACCACCCACCCAAAATAGTATCATCATTTATTTTACTGGCTTTGTGCTGCCCACTGAGGATATAGTGTCGACATGTTGTCTCCACATCCACATTTAATCCCAGTTGGTGCCTCCAACCAGGACTAGAGGTTCATCATATCTTTAGTCTCGGTTGCTGGTTTTAATTTTGTTTTTAGTTTAGTACTAATTAATTATGATTATGCTGCCACCCACCCAAAATAGTATCGTCATTTAATTTACTGGCTTAGTGCTGCCCACTGAGGACATAGTGTCGACCTGTTGTCTCCACATCCACATTTAGTCCCGGTTGGTGCCTCCAACGGGGACTAAAGGTTCATCATATCTTTAGTCCCGGTTGCTGGCTTTAATTTTGTTTTTATATTAGTACTAATTAATTATGATTATGTTTGATGTACTTAATTAATTATATAATGCAGATGAGCCGGCAATGGATGTACGCTGACTGACTCTCTAACGAGTTCATTAAAGGCATTCATTATTTTCTTCTTGTGGCCGAGGCAAACAAGCGGAATGGTTTTATGTCTTGTCCATGTGGTGTCTGTCAGAATCATAAGGAATACTCTTACTCAAGAGTCCTTCACAGCCACATGTTTCGCTCCGGTTTCATGACCGGCTATAATTGTTGGACCAAGCACGGAGAAAGAGGGGTTATGATGGAAGACAACGAAGAAGAAGAGAATGATAACGACTACCCTGAATACGATGGTACTATAATGGAAGACATTGGTGAAGAAAAAGATGAAGAACGGGCATCAGATCTTCCCGATGATGATCTTAGTCGGGCCATTGCTGATGCCCAGGAAGAATGCGTAACTAAAAGGGAGAGGGTGAAGTTCAAGAAGATGTTAGAGGATCACAACAAATTGTTGTACCCAAATTGTGAAGATGGGCACAAAAAACTGGGTACCACACTGGAATTGCTGCAATGGAAGGCAGAGAACGGTGTGACTGACAAAGGATTTGAAAAGTTGCTGAAAATAATGAATAATTTGCTTCCAAAGGATATGAACGCGCTTGCATTACCTCGAAGCAAAGAAGGTTGTCTGCCCTCTAGGATTAGAGGTGCAGAAGATACATGCATGCATTAATGACTGCATCCTCTACCGCGGCGAGGAGTACGAGAATTTGGATGCATGCCCAGTATGCACTGCATTACAATATAAGATAAGACAAGATGATCCTGGTGATGTTGAGGGCGAGTGCAGCATGAAGGGGGTTCCTGCCAAGGTGATATGGTATTGCTCCTATAATACCACGGTTGAAACGTTTGTTCAGAAACAAAGAGCATGCCAAGTTGTTGCGATGGCACATGGAAGACCGTAAGAAAGACGAGATGTTGAGACACCCCGCTGATGGGTCGCAGTGGAGGAAAATCGAGAGAGAGTTTCCAGACATTGCAGGTGATGCGAGGAACTTATGGTTTGGTCTAAGTATAGAGGGCATGAATCCTTTTGGGGAGCAGAGCTACAGTCATATCACCTGGCCTATGACTCTATGTATCTATAACCTTCCTCCTTGGTTGTGCATGAAGCGGAAGTTCATTATGATGTCAGTGCTCATCCAAGGCCCGAAGCAACCCAGCAACAACATTGATGTGTACCTAAGGCCATTAGTTGAAGAACTCTTACAGTTGTGGCACGGACAAGGTGTACGTGTGTGAGATGAGAACAAACAGGAGGAATTTGACCTACGAGCGTTGTTGTTCATAACAATCAATGATTGGCCTGCTCTTAGTAACATTTCAGGACAAACAAACAAGCGATACAATGCATGCACACACTGTTTAAACGAGACTGAAAGTATATATTTGGATAAATATAAGAAGAATGTGTACCCGGGGAATCGTCGTTTTCTTCCGTCCACGCACATCCTAAGATAGAAAGGTAAGCATTTCAATGGTGAGGAAAACAGCCGGTGTAAGCCTATCCGCCATACTGGTGATGATGTATTTGATATGGTGAAGGATTTAAAAGTAATCTTTGGAAAGGGTCCGGGTAGACAATCTGTTCCGAAGGACGATGTCGGACACGCACCCATATGGAAAAAGAAATCTATATTTTGGGAGCTACCCTATTGGAAAGTCCTAGAGATCCGCTCTGCAATTGACGTGATGCACCTAACAAAGAATCTTTGCATGACGCTGCTAGGCTTCTTGGGCGTGTATGGGAAGAGCAAAGATACACCTGAAGCACGGCAGAACCAACAACGTATAAAAGACCGAGAATGCATGCATCCAGAGTTGTTTAAAGGTACTGCTAGCTACGCTCTTACCAAAGAAGAGAAGGAAATCTTTTTTGAAGTCTTCTACAGTATCAAGGTCCCGTCTGGTTTCTCGTCGAACATAAAGGGAATAATAAATATGGCAGAGAAAAAATTTCAAATCCCAAAAGTCTCATGACTGCCACGTGCTTATGACCCAGCTGCTTCCGATTGCATTGAGGGGACTCCTGCCGGAAAATGTTCGAGTACCCATTATGAAGCTATGTACGTTTCTCAATGCAATTTCTCAGAAGGTAATCAATCTAGATAGTCTACTAAGGTTACAGAAAGATGTGGTCCAATGTCTTGTCAGCTTCGAGTTGGTGTTCCCACCATCCTTCTTCAATATTATGACTCACCTCCTAGTTCACCTAGTCGACGAGATTAACATTCTTGGTCCTATATTTCTACACAATATGTTCCCCTTTGAGAGGTTCATGGGAGTGTTAAAGAAATATGTTCATAACCGTGCTAGGCCAGAAGGAAGCATCTCAAAGGGATATGGAATAGAGGAGGTCATTGAGTTTTGTGTTGACTTTATTCCTGACCTTGAGCCCATCGGTGTTCCTAAATCATGGCATGAGGGTAGAATTAGTGGAAAGGCACGCTAGGAAAGAAAGCAAAGATATGTATGGACAGACATTCTCTCACTAAAACACACTACACAGTTTTGCAAAGTTCCACCTTGGTGGCTCCGTATATCGAGGAACACAAGAATATTGTACACTCCAACAACCCGGGGAAGCCTGGCTCCTGGATTAGAGATGAACATATGAGAACTTTCGGCGGTTGGTTGCAGACACATCTCATGAATGACATAAATGTTGGAGAGCAGTTGTACTTGTTGGCTAGGTCACCATCTTCGACTATATTGACTTTCCAAGGGTACGAGATAAATGGGAATACATTTTACACAATCGCCCAAGATAAAAAGAGCACCAATTAAAAAAGTGGTGTCCGATTTGATGCAACAGACGAGAATGGGCAAAAGGATACATATTACGGTTACATAGAGGAGATATGGAAATTTGACTATGGACCTTTTTTAAGGTTCCTTTGTTTCGGTCAAATGGGTCAAGTTGACAGGGGGCGGGGTTGAGGTAGACAAGAAATACGGAATGACAACAGTGGATATCAACAACCTTGCGTATAGAAATGAACCATTTGTCCTAGCCAATGATGTGGCTCAGGTTTTTTATGTGAAGGACATGTCTACCAAACCGAAAAAGAAAAGATAAGCAAAAGAATACAGCATCCGATGAGCCAAAGCGCCACATAGTTCTTTTAGGAAAAAGAAACATCGTGGGGGTGGAGGATAAGACAGACATGTCAAAAGATTATGATAAGTTTCATGAAATTCCGCCCTTCGCTATGAAGGATGACCCAAGCATCCCGTTAAGTAAGGACGATGCTCCATGGTTACGGATTAGAAGAAAACCCTAACATGTGTGGATGATGGTGATGTACAATATTATTAAACCTTTATTTTTAATGATCTTCTTATATGTATATGGATATGAACTATCTCGATCTCAATAGGTAGTATTGCAACTTGTTGTGGCCAGACATTTATTAATATTAAAACGTAAAAATTAGTCATAAACATATTTGCCATGTAGTACACAGCTTCTGGGCCGTCTTCGGAATGTTCATCGTCATCGTCGTCGCTCGTAGCACGCGGATGGATCCTCAGTCCTTCCTCGTAGCACGCGGATGGATCCTCCGACCTCGGATTCACGACGCGCGGGGGAGGAGGCTCCCAGATGACGACCCTAGTACGCCCTAGGCCTTCACCACCACCACCATTCTTGTGGCTATGCGGCTGGTGAAAGTGCGGGTACCTCAGGCGAGGATGGTCTCCCATGGCGATGTGGCGCATCACACCGGTGATAGTCCGGTTCACCCACCACAGGCAGCGACCAGCCTCGTTGTGGTTCACTGGGGGTGGACCGTCACCCTCGTACCTGGCGAGCTCCCTTTCCTGCCGGTTTGCGAAGAAGGCATTCTAGGTGTCGAGGTTGTCGGGATCCCAATGGGGATCCATCCGTTGCTCCGGCGTGAGCTCGAGGTAGAAGTGGTTCGTGATGGTCGCTTGGCGGGCCGAACCTTGAGACATAGGAGGAATAGGAACCCCTCCAGCGCTCAGCATCCAGCCAGCGAGCAGCCGGTACCCCGGCGGGCAAGGGTAGCTGGAGGCACACAGCGCCTCGGTCTCCTCGAGCGTTAGAAAGGCCCAGTAAGCGGTGTCCATTGTTGTGAGAGATAAGGTGTGGATGTGTGGATGGATATGGCGGTCGGCCTAGATATAGAGGGGCATGGCGGAAAGCGGGGCAAATGGCGGGAGAACATGGCGGGAAACACATGGCGGGAAGCGGGAGAAATGACGGGAAGCGTGGGAAATGGCGGGAAGCAGGGGAAATGGCGGGAAATTATGTTTTAGTCCTAGTTAATAGTTTTAGTATTAAATATTATATTTCTATTTCTAATGAGTCTATTGTTTTTTGTGAATATTTTGGTATATTATATGTATTTTTCTGTTTTTAAATAATAAACTATATTTTTCCAACATTTGATATATAAATATTTTTCCAACATTTGATATAATAAACTAAATAATAAACTATATTTTTCAACATTTGTACTAAATATAATACTTGTTAAACAATAGATAATTTCATTTAAGTTGTATAATAAAGTATGATAATAGATTTAAATTATAGATCTTCTTTTTCTGAAAATTTTGATATATAATACATAATTTTCTGAAAAATATAAACCATTTTTGGTTTTGGCGCCAAAAATAACCTTTAGCCTCGGTTTGTATTAAACCGGGGCTAAAGGGTAAAGGGTGACCTTTAGCCCCGGTTCGTATTACAAACCGGGGCTCAAGGGATGTGGCGTGGACCTTTAGCCCCGGTTTGTATTACAACCCGGGGCTAAAGGGTGTGGTATAAATACCCCACCCCCACCCAGGGTCGTGGCATGACCCGGAGACCCAGATCACTTCTTCTCCCAGAGGAGCTCGCCCAGGCCGCCGCTTGCTTCCGTCAAGCCGGCGCGGCCGTTGCCGCACCACCATGCGCCCGGCCTCACACATCGCTTGCTCGCCTTCTTGCCGCCATGCCACGTTGGTAATCCTCTGGACGTGCCACGCCGCCACAGTAAATCTTGCCTCTTCTGCGCGCCGCCTCGCCGTTCAGGTTAGTATTTAGGGTTAGTTAGTGGTTAGGTTAGTATGTTGTTACTTTTGGTTATATGTTAATTGTTAATTTTGGTTATATGTTGTTAATTTTGGTTAATTAGTATTTAGGGTTAGTTAGTATATTAGTATTATGTTAGTATTTACTATTATTATATTAGTATTTAGGGTTAATTGGTATTTAGGGGTAGTTAGTATTTAGGGTTAATTAGTATTTAGGGGTAGTTAGTATTTAGGGTTAATTAGTATTTAGGGGTAGTTAGTATTAGTATTAGGTTAGTATTAGTATTTAGTATTAATTAGTATATTGTATTAGTTAGTATTTACTATTAGTATTTAGTATTAGTTAGTATATTAGTATTAGTTAGTATTTACTATTAATATTATTTAGTATTAGTATTAGGTTAGTATTAGTAGTAGGTTAATTGTATAGGTTAGTATTTATCTAGGGTTAGTTAGGGTTAGTTAGAATACTTAGTTAATTAGGTTTAGGGTTATTGTTATTAGGGCAATATATACTTAGTGATTTAGTTACTGTTTATGTTTTATGATTGTTTATTGCTATTATTTAGTTATGCCGCGTCCACCTCGTTCGAGCCTACTGGACTCCGTCGGGGATGTCCGAGTCTGGGCTCCGCCGGGTTGGCACTGGGAGGTGCTACCTGTCAGGACTCGTACCTTGGTGAGGAATCTGGGTATCATCGTCGACCCGGAGCTTCTTTGGTGGCGTCCACGAGGTCCAGGAGCGGTGCAGAGGGAGCCAGCCCCTGAGGAGGTGGTACGTCGTCGTATCAGGGAGGAGGACGAGCATGTACAGATCTGGCAGGTTCTCCAATTTCGATACATGTATCTTTTGGAGACTAGGTTCTCCAATATCTGGCAGGTTCACGGATCTCACCCGAGCTATTCTTCGGTGATGGTTCCTCTTCTGTGGCTGCAGAGCTCCCGTAGCACAGAACGCGGCAACCGCGTTCGCTAGTTTGATATGAGTCCCGTATTAATAATGTACTTTATCCGAGTTTTCGCAGTTGTAATCACTAAGTATTAATAATGTACTTTATCCGAGTTGTCGCAGTTGTAATCACTAAGTATCCGCCGTATTAATAATGTACTTTATCTTATATTATTGTACTTTATCTTAATCACTAAGTACTGTATCCGAGTTGTCGCAGTTGTAATATTCGTTTACTTAATGCAATATTCTTTTTCTGTATTAGTTAAGCTATGGACGGTAGACAGAATGAAGAGGAGCTTCTCAACAATATAGATGAGGGTACTGGGGGGGTCTTATTACAATGGCTCCGAATATCTTAATTTGTCTGGAGAAGACGATGGTGGAGAAGATAGTGGAGATGATGGTGCTGACCATGGTGGAGACCATGGTGAAGACACCATAATAATGACAAACTCTGTCGAGGTATATAAAGCCTCTATCGATCGTTCACTAGTATAGATGCACTAATTGATTCGTATATATGTACTGACGAATGTTTTTTCTCTTAGACCTCCGCTTCCGGCCAATCTCCACAAGGACAAGAGGCCCGATACACAAGTTGCCCACTGATGTCCATTTCAGCATTGACTTACTCTCTCCACAGGGTCAACCGATGGAGCCCAAAGAATCTGCGAATGCATTTACAAGTCAATGCGGAGTGATTGTTAGAGACACCATCCCGATCACTACGTGAATTGGAACAAGCCAGGAAAGAAAAAGGATCCAACTGGGGCTAGTTTTGTAGATGACAGAGCGAGAGATACGATGTGGAATTCTCTCATGACACATTTCACCCTATCAGTCTTGGAGACTGATGAGCTCACACAACAAATGATGAGGAAAGTCAAGCACTATGCTCTTAAGAAGATGGCCGAACTATTCAAGGAATGGAAAAAAAGATTGTACCACAAATATGTCTTGAAGAAAAAAACTCCTCCATTCACTGGCCCACTAGAATTGCAGCAGGATAACTGGGCCGCATTTGTGGAATACAAGACCTCGGAACCAGCTAAGGCAATGTCAGCAAAGAATAAGTTAAATGCAGCCAAAAAGAAATATCACCATCATATGGGCACAGATGGCTACAGGAGTGCCATGCCTAAGTGGGATAAAGCTGAGGCTGACCTGGAGGATAAAGGGGTCACTCCAGCTACGTCTTGTTGGCCCTTGAGGTCAAGAAATTGGGTATTCGGGCATGGGGCATCATTAGACCCAGAAACAGGCGAGATTGTTGCAGCCGAAGAAATTTCTTCACCCAAGAATGAACTTATTAAAGTGATAAAAGAGGTTGAAGAGGGAACGTTTGTTCCCGACAGAGAGAACGATGAGCTGACAAACACTCTCGGGAATCCTGAAAAGGCTGGACGAACAAGAGGGTTCAGACCTTCTTATCCATGGGTTATCGGGTTTCCCGAGCACCTTGACACGTACAGAAGCCGATCAAGAAAAACAAAGAGGCAAAAAGAGGAGGATACTTAGCGGTTCGCGAGGTTTGAAGCCATGCTGCAGGAGCATCGCCAGGAGCTTAATGAAATTAAAGGACTCCGACAGCAAGATCCTACACCGGACAATATGGTCAGCCCATCACAACGGAAAAGCTGCGTGGCTTCCACGGAGGGCCACGGTAATGATGCAACGATGGATGTGTACCCCGTGGATGCAATTAAGGAGAAGACTAGTTGTGAGCTGCATGTTGAACTGAAGAATATATCCATGAAGGTGGCGGTCGGCTTTGCTTTACCTTCTGCACCGGGAGCGACCTACCATTGCAATCCGATTCCAGCTGGCTATGCTCGTGTCGGTGTGGATAAAATTCAACCTATGTGTCAGTCACTATAGCTTGACATCCCTGGAGGTGAAGGGGAGACGACACTGGGAGAAGTCACGAGTGGCTTCATTCTTTGGAAAAAAGAATACATCAACTTTCCAGGCTCGACACCAAGGCCACCTTCTCCACCGAGAAAAAATCCATCACCTCCAAGGCAACCGTCTCCTCCCAGTAAAAGTCCACCTCCAAGTGCACGGTCTCCTCCCAGTAAAAGTCCACCACCTCCAAGACCAATCCATGACCCCAACACGAGTCCATCTCAATCTACGCAGCCGCCTCCACCCACTAAGGGCCAAAAGCGGAAGAATATCACCGCTCCGTCGAGCGATAACCGACACCCAAAGCGACAGTTGTCGCCCCTCCAAGAGTACCGCTGGTTCCTCCCAAGAGGGCTTACGACCTGACCGATGAGGAGACCGATGCGGTCGTACGGGCCGAAGTGGATGGTCATTTTAAAAAGAAACAACCTGAGCCAGAGGTCCAAATAAAACCGGAAACCAAGGAGCACTTTAGGAAATTACTGACGCAGCCATCCCAAGCTCAGTTAAATGCGCCAGATGACTATACACGATGTCTTCAGAAGACACTGAAACAGAAGATATCAAGCGGTATAGGAAGCATCACAAAATAGGTTCCCCAGCAGGGGGAACAAGCAAAACAATCGAGTGGTAGCGGAAACATCAAAACGGACGTCCCCCAGCTGGGGAAACAAGCAAAACAATCGAGTGGTAGCCGAAGAACCAAAAGAGGTGTTCCCCAGCTAGGGAAACAAGCAAACCAATCACTCCCCCCACTCCAGGTGAACATACCCGAACCTCAACTATATGAGGAACCTATGGATCCGGAAACGGCTAAGATATTGGCCGAGCAATGTAATATGTCTATTCATGAAATTCTTCACGGCGATATGCCCAAGGCTGAGGTAGCACCCAAATTTGTTCACGGGGAGCCTCTGGTCAGTTCTGAGAGGCTTCTGGATATGCCAACACAAATGCGACGATTTCATGAATGGTACATGAAAGCATCAAAAGAACAGCAATATTGGCTCTTACTGAAAGTTCGAAAATCGCATTACTTCACTGAAGACGAGGTCCCTATTGAATTTACATAATTATTTCAGTTATTCAATCTAAAGGAACTCGACAAAACTATCCTCAGTTCGTATTGTCTGCAAGTGATTACTTTATTTATGTGATTAGGTCTCTATCTCAGCTTGTTCAATTCATTGCCGGTAAGTATACTCACTATATTCTTTTGTACGCTGTATATAATGATGCAGAATGAAGATGCTCGATTGTAAAAGAAATGCTATCAATGAATTTGGGTGCATTGACCCACATCGAGTTCATGGAGCTATACTAAAGGATAAACCACTGAAGACCGAGCATAACTTGTTGTGGTTTCTCACGAAACAGTATTTCTGTAATGAAATAATATTTTCTTACCACGACGGCAAGTGAGTTTTTGTACACATTAAGTTTTGCTTACTTGATGTTTAGTGTAAATGATGAATTACTGACGTATGTAAATCTTGCATAGGTACCACTGGATTCTTCTAAGCATTTCACTTGACATGGAAAGAGTTCACATCATGGACTCACTAAACAAAGACATTGAAAACTACCGCATCATTATCGATGCGCTCCAGAGGTAATTTCAACCATTATCGCACTATATCGTTTTCTTTCGTTCATCCCACTGTCCACCCTCGTTCTCCATTCACCTCATGAACACGTGTAGCCACTTCAATAACATCATTTAAGGGAGGGTAGCTCTAGCTATTTGAAATCTACAAGGAAAAAAGATAGTTGATAAGCCATGCATGTACATATTTATGAAAGACTTCCATACACTTGAAGCACATTGAAGTAGATATGTTGATTGGATCAATTGTACGGCATGGTGGGATTTTTTAGAAAATGTAAAATTATATCAACTAAATGAGGATGTCAACATGGTATTCTGGATTGACTTTGTACAGAAGATGTGATGTGGACATGAAAAAGAAACAATAGATGATACATTGTGCTTGCTAAATTATGATTATTCAAATTACACAACCAAAAACATATCATCTTGTAAAAATTACACATTGGCATGGACAAATATAAAGAAGAAATATTAGAACTTCATACTTGCATTTAAAAAGGAGAATGAATTTTGTACTTATACAGATGGGTACATAATGTATCACGGCCACACACACCCACTTTGAGATCTATGCCACAATAGTAGACTCTTTCCTTTTGCTATTTTCAAACTGTCCCATCATTTCACAATTTAGTCACCTCAAGCTGTACCTTTTGGGTCTGGCCGAGCGGCATCCCCACGAAAGGGTGATAGCCTTTTTCAGCCTCCGCCCCGGCCGGTAGCCTCGATCCGACGAGCCGAGCCACCGTTGGATTCTGTCGTCCCCAAGCTCTTAGTGCCACCAACACTGCTCCTCAACTATGGTTGGGTTGCGGCACCCGGTGCCGCGCCATCCGCAGGTGGCGGCCTCCGCCGGCTTCAGTCCGACGCTGCTCCTCGCGACCCACTGGCGCCCGTCAGGCTGCAGTCCGACGCAGCCCCGTGCCCATCACCATCTTCCTCAGCGGATCCCGTCAGGCAGCCTGAGGATGAAGTTTGAGTCGTGTGCCGCTGGCAAGATCCTTCAAGATCTGGACAGTGGGGATCTTCCTCGTGAATCCCCATAGGCCAGGAGATCAAGCGCCATTTTTTTGTTCTTCCCATATTATTTTTCAGTTTTATCTATCCCCAAAGTTTCATCCGTATGTGAAATATGTTCGTGCAGGTATGTGAAGAGCACATCTCTCTATTTGTTTTTTCTATGTAAGTTAGTTCAGACCTAGAATGAGATTATATTGGTGGAACTTTCCTTGTCCTTTTAATTGCAAGGATGTTCATGGTCGATGTTCATGACTTGGATCAACAATTCTGTGGTCAACTCCCTCCCTCTTTCTCTCTCAAAATTTCTTCATATTTCCTCTAATTTTTCTTTTTGCACAAATGGCGAATTATTCATGTTGTATGGAGTGATTTCTTTGGAGAGAAGTGTATATTACAACCTTCAACTTATGCTCAGGTTTAAGTTACAACCCTGAATTGCAAAACCATTTGAAATATACCCCTCAACTACTAAAATAGGTTAAATTTGCCCCTTAGACAATTGGAATGTGGTTTTGCCATGACGTGGCATCCTAGTATTAGTCGTTTGATACTATTAATTGCCAAAGTCGTCCTTTTCTAGATTACTTTATTTCTATTATGTAAACTTATTGACAATAAGTAATATTCACATGGGTTGTGTTTGCTTAAAAAATACTCTTTATCTGTTTGAAAACAGCTAGTTCCAAACATGATCTCTTCGCCGGCCGGCAAGCACTGGCACCTCAGCTACCAAGTGTGACACCCCATGAGCGGTCGGAGTCATGGTGTGTGCTAGACGCTGACCATGTACACGGTACGGGTACTGGGCGTCGCTATGCCCCTTTCGGGACACTACATATGGTACGATGCGCCATCCACGATGCCTGCGAGGCATGGCGACATCGAGGCGGAGGAATGTGGTCTCGGTTCAGGATGGGGCACTTGGACGCATCGCTCGGCGGTATGATGTTGGGCATCGGCAAGGGTGTCGCAGACATGATCTTCGAAGATGGTCATGGAGGGTTGTTGCTGATCCGCATGAAGCATACGTGTCTCGGTCGCTTAGGAAATCGCTCTGATACTAGGTGTTTTCAAACAGATAAAGAGCTTTATCGCTTTTTACACAAATATAATACATGTGATAGTAGTTATTCTCAAAAAGTTTACATAAAAAATAAACATAATCTAGAAAATGACGATTTCGGTAATTAATAGTACCAAATGACTGATACTAGGATGCCACGTCATGGCAAAACCACCTTCCAATTATCTAAAGGGCAAATTTAACCAGTTTTAGTAGTTGAGGGGTGTGTTTTAACCGGTTTTGCAGTTCAGGGTAGTAACTTGAACTTGGGCATAAGTTAAAGGTTATAATATGCACTTCTCTCATTTCTTTGTTGATGTCCTTATCCGAGAATGGTGTGGATGTTCCAGATTGGTTCTTGTTAATGCATTAAAATATGGATTTGGGATCAGTTCTTCATGCTCAGCTCTATTCGTCTCTTGTAATCCATATACATTAAATTAAATGTGATTTGTTCCAGATTCAAGATGTGGAATGGTTTAAAATATTCAGTCGGTTCATGTTGGGAGAGAGAGACTGGCTTGGCGACAGAGCTTGCAGGGGTCGAGGTGGGGAATGGATGATGGAGGGCAGTGTAGACGCTAGGAGAAGAAGACCGATGGCTTGCTCGATGGGGGGCGGGTGGGCGGCTCGGTGGGGTCTTCACCATGGTGTCCACGATGGTCAGCACCATCGTCTCCACTATTTGGTCCACCATCGTCTCCTCCAGACAAATTAAGATATTCGGAGCCATGATAATAAGACCCCCCCAGTACCCTCATCTATAATGTCGAGGAGCTCCTCTTTATTATGTCTACCGTCCATAGCTTAACTAATACAGAAAAAGAATATTGCATTAAGTAAAAGAATATTACAACTGCGACAACTCGGATACAGTACTTAGTGATTAAGATAAATTACAATAATATAAGATAAAGTACATTATTAATACATCACCGGAGAATATCTCGGGTGCATTATAGGATAAAGTATAAGATAAAGTACATTATTAAGATAAACTAGTGAGCAGCGCAGCAGCGTTACGTGCTCTGGAGCTCTGTAGCCACAGAAGAGGAACCATCACCGGAGAATAGCTCGGGTGAGATCCGTGAACCTACCAGATATTGGAGAACCTAGTCTCTAAAAGATACATGTACCGCCGTACATGCTCGTCCTCCTCCCTGATACGACGACATACCACCTCCTCGGGGGCTGGCTCCCTCTGCACCGCTCCTGGACCTCGTGGACGCCATCAAAGAAGCTCCGGGTCGACGATGATACCCAGATTCCTCACCAAGGTACGAGTCCTGACAGGTAGCACCTCCCAGTGTCAACCCGGCGGAGCCTAGACTCGGACATCCCCGACGGAGTCCAGTAGGCTCGGACGAGGTGGACGCGGTATAACTAAATAATAGCAATAACTTACAATCATAAAACATAATTAACTAAGTAACCCTGACTAACCCTAGATAATACTAACCTATACAATTAACCTAATACTAATACTAAGTAATACTAATACTAAATACTAATACTAATACTAATACAAAATACTAACTAAATACTAATACTAATACTAATACTAATACAAAATACTAACTAAATACTAATACTAATACTAATACTAATACCAATACCAATACCAATACCAATACTAATACTAATACTAATACAAATACTAATACTAATTAATACTAATACAAATACAAAATACTAATACCAAATACTAATACTAATACTAATAATAAATACTAACCTAATTACTACTAACCAAAATTAAAACATAATTAAACCTAATTAATACTAATACGAAAACTGACGGCGAGGCAGCGATCACCGCATTCAGGCGAGGCAGTGCGGTAATGTGGCGGAGATGGGACACAGACGGCGTGGCATGAGAGGCGTCTGGAGACGACGGCAAGTGGGCGGAGGCAGAGACAGACGGCGGCCTGGCGCGACACGAGCAAGGCGGCAGGAGCTCAGAGAATGGAACTGTATCTCTCCGGGTCGTGCCACGACCCGGGGCGGGGGTGAGGTATTTATACCACCCCCCCTTTAGCCCCGGGTTGTAGTCCCCTTTGCCCGGTTCCCTGTGGGCTAAAGGTTATTTTTGGCGCCAAACCCGAAAATGGTTTATAGTTTTCAGAAAATTATGTATTATATATCAAAATTTTCAGAAAAAGAAGATCTATAATTTAAATCAAGTATCATGCTTTATTATACAACTTAAATGAAATTATATATTATCTAACAAGTATTATATTTAGTAGAAATGTTCACAAAAAATAATAAAAATATAGTTTATTATTTAAAAATGGAAAAATACATATAATATAGCAAAATATTCACAAAAATATAGTAGAAATGTTGTCCATCATTTCCCTGCTTCCTTCATGTTCTCCATACATTTTCCCGCTTCCCCATGTTCTCCATCATTTCCCGCTTCCGCCATGTTTCTCCCGCTATTTCCCCCGCTTCCCGCCATGTTCTCCCGCCATGTCCCTCTATATCTAGGCCGACTGCCATTTCCATCGACACATCCACACCTTCTCTCTCACAACAATGGACACCGCTTACTGGGCTTTTCTGACGCTCGAGGAGACCGAGGCTGTCGCCTCCACTACCCATGCCCGCCAGGTACGGCTTCACTGGCTGGATGCTGAACGCTGGAGGGGTTCCTATTCCTCCTATGTCTCAAGGTTCGGCCCGCCAGGCGGCCTTCACGAACCACTTCTACCTCGAGCTCACGCTGGAGCAGCGGATGGATCTCCATTGGGATCCCGACAACCTCGACACCTGGAATGCGTTCTTCGCAAACCGGCAGGAAAGGGAGCTCGCCAGGTATGAGGGTGACGGCCCACCCCCAATGAACCACAACGAGGCTGGTCGCCGCCTGTGGTGGGCGAACCGGACTATCGCCAGTGTGATGCGCTACATCGCCATGGGAGACCATCCTCGCCTGAGGTACCCGCACTTTCACCAGCAGCATAGCCACAAGAATGGTGGTGGTGGTGAAGGCCTAGGGCGTACTGGGGTCATCAGCCGGGAGCCCCCTCCCCCGTGCATCGTGAATCCGAGGCCGGAGGATCCATCCGCGTGCTACGAGGAAGGGCTGAGGATCCATCCACGTGCTACGAGCGACGACAATGACGATGACGATTCCGAAGACGACCCAGAAGCTGTGTACTACAGGGCTAGATATGATTATGACTAATTTTTACGTTTTAATATTAATAAATGTCTGGACACAACAAGTTGCAATACTACCTATTGAGATCGAGAAAGTTCATATCCATATACATATAAGAAGATCATTAAAAATAAAGGTTTAATAATATTGTACATCACCAACATCCACACATGTTAGGGTTTTCTTCTAATCCGTAACCATGGAGCATCTTCCTTATTTAACGGGATGCTTGGGTCATCCTCCACAGCGAAGAGCGGAATGTCATGAAACTTATCATAATCGTCTGACATATCTGTCTTATCCTCCACCCTCATGATATTTCTTTTTCCTGAAAGAACTATGTGGTGCTTTGGCTCATCGGATGCTGTATTATTTTGCTTATCTTTCCTTTTTCTCGGTTTGGTAGACATGTCCTTCACATAAAAAACCTGAGCCACATCATTGGCTAGGACAAATGGTTCATCTCTATACGCAAGGTTGTTGAGATCCACTGTTGTCATTCCGTATTTCTTGTCTACCTCAACCCCGCCTCTTGTCAGCTTGACCCATTTGCACCGAAACAAAGGAACCTTAAAAAAAGGTCCATAGTCAAGTTCCCATATCTCCTCTATGTAACCATAATATGTATCCTTTTGCCCATTCTCAATACATTGCATCAAATCGGACACCACTGTTTTGATTGGTGCTCTTTTTATCTTGGGTGATCGTGTAAAATGTATTCCCATTTATCTCGTACCCTTAGAAAGTCAATATAGTCGAAGATGGTGACCTGGCCAACAAGTACAACTGCTCTCCAACATTTATGTCATTCATGAGATGTGACTGCAACCAACCGCTGAAAGTCCTCATATGTTCATCTCTAATCCAGGAGCCAGGCTTCCCCGGGTTGTTGGAGTGTACAATATTCTTGTGTTCCTCGATATACGGAGCCACCAAGGTGGAACTTTGCAGAACTATGTAGTGTGATTTTGTGAGAGAATGTCCGTCCATATATATCCTTGCTTTCTTTCCTAGCGTGCCTTTTCCACTAATTCTACCCTCATGCCGTGATTTAGGAACACCGATGGGATTAAGGTCAGGAATAAAGTCAATACAAAACTCAATGACCTCCTCTGTTCTATATCCCTTTGAGATGCTTCCTTCTGGCCTAGCACGGTTATGAACATATTTCTTTATCACTCCCATGAACCTCTCAAAGGGGAACATATTGTGTAGAAATACAGGACCAAGAATGTTAATCTCATCGACTAGGTGAACTAGGAGGTGAGTCATAATATTGAAGTAGGATGGTGGGAACACCAACTCGAAGCTGACAAGACATTGGACCACATCTTTCTGTAACCTTAGTAGACTATCTAGACTGATTACCTTCTGAGAAATTGCATTGAGAAACGCACATAGCTTCATAATGGGTACTCGAACATTTTCCGGTAGGAGTCCCCTCAATGCAATCGGACGCAGCTGGGTCATAAGCACGTGGCAGTCATGAGACTTTAGGTTTTGAAATTTTTCTCTGACATATTTATTATTCCCTTTATGTTCGACGAGAAACCAGACGGGACCTTGATACTGTAAAAGACTTCAAAAAAGATTTCCTTTTCTTCTTTGGTAAGAGCATAGCTAGTAGTACCTTCAAACAGCTCTGGATGCATGCGTTCTCGGTCTTTTATACGTTGTTGGTCTTGTCGTGCTTCAGGTGTATCTTTGCTCTTCCCATACACGCCCAAGAAGCCTAGCAGCGTCATGCAAAGATTCTTCGTCAGGTGCATCACGTCAATTG
Organism: Avena insularis; assembly: GCA_023614405.1. NCBI lineage: Eukaryota > Viridiplantae > Streptophyta > Magnoliopsida > Poales > Poaceae > Avena > Avena insularis. The sequence continues at coordinate 252,617,559 of CM042690.1, read as the reverse complement.
CAGACCGGATCTCTAGGACTTTCCAATAGGGTAGCTCCCAAAATATAGATTTCATTTTCCACATGGGTGCGTGTCCGACATCGTCCTTCGGAACAGATTGTCTACCAGGACCCTTTCCAAAGATTACTTTTAAATCCTTCACCATATCAAATACATCATCACCAGTACGGCGGATAGGCTTACACCGGCTGTCTGCCTCACCATTGAAATGCTTAGCTTTCTTTCTTAGGATGTGCGTGGGCGGAAGAAAACGATGATTCCCCGGGTACACATTCTTCTTACATTTATCCAAATATATACTTTCAGTCTCGTTTAAACAGTGTGTGTATGCATTGTATCGCTTGTTTGTTTGTCCTGAAATGTTACTAAGAGCAGGCCAATCATTGATTGTTATGAACAACAACGCTCGTAGGTCAAATTCCTCCTGCTTGTTCTCATCTCACACACGTACACCTTCTCCGTGCCACAACTGTAAGAGTTCTTCAACTAATGGCCTTAGGTACACATCAGTGTTGTTGCCGGGTTGCTTCGGGCCTTGGATGAGCACTGGCATCATAATGAACTTCCGCTTCTCATGCACAACCAAGGAGGAAGGTTATAGATACATAGAGTCACTGGCCAGGTGATATGACTATAGCTCTGCTCCCCAAAAGGATTCATGTCATCTATACTTAGACCAAACCATAAGTTCCTCGCATCACCTGCAAAGTCCGGAAACTCTCTCTCGATTTTCCTCCACTACGACCCATCAGCGGGGTGTCTCAACATCTCGTCTTTCTTACGGTCTTCCATGTGCCATCGCAACAACTTGGCATGCTCTTTGTTTCCGAACAAACGTTTCAACCGTGGTATTATAGGAGCATACCATATCACCTTGGCAGGAACCCTCTTCATGCGGCGCTCGCCCTCAACATCACCAGGGTCATCTCGTCTTATCTTATACTGTAATGCAGTGCATACTGGGCATGCATCCAAATTCTCGTACTCCTCGCCGCGGTAGAGGATGCAGTCATTAATGCATGCATGTATCTTTTGCACCTCTAATCCTAGAGGGCAGATAACCTTCTTTGCTTCGTAGGTACTGGCGGGCAGTTCGTTATCCTTTGGAAGCAACTTCTTCATTATTCTCAGCAACTTTTCAAATCCTTTGTCAGTCACACCGTTCTCTGCCTTCCATTGCAGCAATTCCAGTGTGCTACCTAGTTTTTTATGCCCATCTTCACAATTTGGGTACAACAATTTTTTGTGATCCTCTAACATCTTCTTGAACTTCAACCTCTCCCTTTCAGTTACGCATTCTTCCTGGGCATCAGCAATGGCCCGACTAAGATCATCATCGGGCAGATCTGATGCCCGTTCTTCATCTTTTTCTTCATCAATGTCTTCCATTGTAGTACCATCGTATTCAGGGTAGTCGTTGTCATTCTCTTCTTCTTCGTTGTCTTCCATCATAACCCCTCTTTCTCCGTGCTTGGTCCAACAATTATAGCCGGTCATGAAACCGGACCGAAACAGGTGGCTGTGAAGGACTCTTGAGGAAGAGTATTCTTTATGATTCCAACAGACACCACATGGACAAGACATAAAACCACTCCGCTTGTTTGCCCACAAGAAGAAAAGAATGCGCCTTTAATGAACTTCGTTAGAGAGTCGGTCATACATCCATTGCGGCTCATCGCAATATATAATTAATTAAGTACATCAAACATAATCATAATTAATTAGTACTAATCTAAAACCAACCGGGACTAAAGATATGATGAACCTTTAGTCGGGACTAAATGTGGATGTGGAGACAACATGACACTATGTCCACTAAGCGATAAATTAAACACCGACACTATTTTGGGTGGGTGGCGCACTATGCGTGAGTGTGTCGACATTATGTCATCGATGCCGACACTATGTTGTGCTTAATCTATAAATAGGTATGCATTCTTGTGAAGATGTTGTGTGAGACCAGGGACACCACTACGGCGGAGCTTCTCGAAGATGTCTTAGGACCTCGAGGAGATCGCCGTAGAGGCACTCTCTAATATGTGAAATTAGTTAGCTCCACCAGCATACTGATTTAGCTAGAGAAGATATAAACCGAAAGATGATGTGGGAGAGCAGGGACACCACTACGGCAGAGCTTCTCGAAGATGTCTTAGGATCCCGTCCTCAGACATCTTCGAGGAGCTCTCCATAGAGGCACCCCCTAATATGTGAATTGTGATGTCTTCTTATCAAGCTTTTATCAATTAACCCTATCTTTGTTACAGATTTTTCAGTTTGTTGAACGTAGGTAGACGAAGAAGGATATTTTTCCCAGCTAGCTAATTAGTTAGAATGATGAACTCACGCATGTGTGTGCTTCTAAAATCAATTTTCGAGACTCTATGTACCAAAACAAGATTCATATTGATAGAATAATCCACATATTGTGATATTTACCTTAGAGTTTCTTACATTAATACAAGATAGATAGAATCTAAACATTGATATCGTGCTATCACTGCAAAAATTACTTCCAAACTAAATCCATAAATCCATCTATAAGATAGAGCATGAAATGAGCTAATATAGCAATGAGAGTTCAAATGATGAAGTTGCTCACCTTTTAGAACCTTTGGATAGATGGGGCACCACAAAATCTAGACAAATCTTGAGGAAAAAAAGGGCATGAACTCGAGCTTGAAGCAAGAAAGAGAGAGAGAGAGGAGAGCCACCAGCTTGAATGGTGGCTCGGGCAGGGGAAGAAGAAGATATAGCCAGACCTTTTGCCCTGGTTCGTGTCTAGAACCGGGGCTAAAGGTCCACCTTTATCCCCGGGTCGTGTAACAAACCAGGACTAAAGGGTCTGACGCCCGACCCGGCCTGACTGAAACCCTTTAGTGCTGGTTTATTACATGACCCGGGTCTAAAGGTCCCGTTCGAACCGGGGCTAGTGTCTGCCACCCCCCTGGACCAGTTCTAGCCGTTGGACCGGGGCATTAGTCCCGGTTTGTATCCAAACCGGGGCTAATACCCCTGGACCAAATGTCTGTTTCTAATACCCGTGGACCAAATGTCTGTTTTCTACTAGTGCACCTTCCAAAAAAAATTAAGGCCGCTTCAGAGAATCATTATACTGAAGAACTAATCCAACGTCCTACCATAGATCGGAATCCTTATTCTAGAGTCCGGACTCTAGAGTCTAGACAGCACAAGTAGACCATGATACTGAGTAGGAGTACAAACTAAGATGCATCTCGTTACAAGAACCAGTTCGACTAGGCCACGGCGTAGCTAGGAGTATAAGATACACACGCCCCACGTACGGACCAAAAACAAACAAGCAAAAATGTCTCGTCGATCGCTCCAGGATCTCGCACCAATCAAGTTTCGCCTCGATCGGCAGATCGGCGACCAGCAGCCATGGTGAGCACGCAGTTTCCGCCGCCGTCCGCACGCTCGACCATCACCGCCACGACAAGCAACGGTTCACACGAGCTCACGGTGGAGGGGTACTCCGTGACCAAGCTCTACGCCCCCGCCGAGCACATCGCCACGCACAAATTCCGAGCGTTCGGCCACGCCTGGAAGATCTGCTACTACCCGAATAAGGGCAAGGAGAAGGACTGCAACATGTCCTTGTCCCTGAAAATGGCCGACGGCTGGAAGCTGGTTGATGAGAACGTCCGCGTCGAGGTCGGGTTCAGCCTGGTGCCTCACCACGGCGCCGACCCTGCACCGGTTCAATTTGCTGGCAAACGCCGCATGCTGGATTTCCCTCACGGGACCAACAGGGAGCACTGGTGCCTGACAATCTCCAAGAAGGAGCTGGAGAAGTCGTCGGAGTACCTCCGGGACGACTCCTTCATGCTGCGGTGTGAGATCGCCGTCGTGGACAAGCCGGTCGTCAGGTGCTGTGGCGGTCTCCCGGTGTGCCGCTGCAAGGATGACCAGTGCAAGCTTCGTCACCTGAGAGGCGCCTCATGGCTCAAGGACGCAGTCGCCACCTACTTCCTCGACTGTCTGGGTATATGAAATTGTATAGGCATATATATAGGAGAGCATACACATCACTTCAGAACAGTCCTTAGATTTTATGATAATATAATTTGATGTCCAAATAGAGTTCAGTTGTTTACCATTCTTGTTTTGAACTGCATGCACTTCAAATCGTATTTATATTCATTAGTTCAAAATTTCCATGTCACACTTGTCTACTACCACAGGTAGAAAGAGGGCCTTTGGTCCAGCGTTCAAATTCTATTGGTCCCGGTTCGTTTCCATAATCGGACCATTGCCAGGCACCGGTCCCGGTTCATGCCACCTGGGCATTGGTATCGGTTCATCTCTAAGCATTGGTCCCGGTTCGTGGCATGAACCGGGACCAATGCCCCCGCAACGCACACGATTTGGCGCTCTGCGGGGCATTGGTCCCGGTTCATGCCACGAACCAGGATCAAAAACCCTGCGACGGTCAGCAGTTCAGGATAATTAATGTAAATTAATTTGGGATAGAAATTAATTTGAGGCAGAAATTAATTCGAGGTAGAAATTGAATTGATTAGTATTTTTGAAAAAATCTTTCACAAATTAATCGAGACAAAGATCTAAATTGAGACATTTTATTATTCGACCACAAATTTTTTCATACAAAGATACGACTTTACAAATTTTCCTAGTCGACATCACTTCCGCTGCCGCTGTCCTCCGAGCTGCCGGCTTCCTCGTCGTCGTCAGACGAAATCTCCACGATTTCGGCGTTGTTCGGGAGACGGAGCTCCTCTGCGCGGCTAGCGGCGTCGATGGCGGTGTAGATGGTCCGTCCAGAGACGGACCAGAACATCTCCCGTCCTTCTCGGTTGCGGAGATCCGGGTGCACCACGCGCCCATCCACGATGTGGTTGCAAAGCTTGGCCTTCCGCTCCTTCTTGAATAGCCGGGGCCAGTACTCGCTGGCCGCCGCGTACCGGGGCAACACCCTCATCAACGCGGGCAGCTGGCGGCGACGCTCCGCGATGACGCACTCCATCTCGTATCCGCGGGGGTTGAGGAGCGGAGCCACCGGCACACCCGCCTCGCTGATGCGAAATCCGGCCACGGATGCATGCGGCGCGAGGATGCCGTAGTACGCAAACATCGCCGCCTCGTAGTGGTTGAGCATGGGCACCTCCATGGCGGCGCGGTGGAGATTGGAGAGGAGGGAGGCGAGACGACGGCGTGGTGGAGAGGCGATGGCTAAAGGGGTAGGGTGGAGATGGACTGCAGAGATGCTGAGGCGATGGCGAAAGCGAGCGCTATGGCGTCATATTTATACACGGGGACGACAAAGCGACGGTGGGCATTGGTCCCGGTTATTGCCACGAACCGGGAACAAAGCCCCTCCGACTGCGTGCGTGGCCCAACAGCGCGCCCACAGGTCATTGGTCCCGGTTACCCGGGACCAATGACTGAGTGCGAACTGGCGCCACGTGTCGCAGAGGAGCTTTTCGGTTCGTGGCAATAACCGTGGCGGCGTTTGCGTTTAGGTAGCCCGCTGATCGCCGGTTCTAGTCGCGTCACCCCGCGCGCTTCTCTCCGCCGTCTTCCACCACCGCCTAGCAGTTCGCCGGCGAGCCTACGTGGCGCCACTGTGGCGTCGACGTGGCGTCGCGTGTGCCTTACGTGGGCGCTGACCAAGCCCCGCCAGCGTGGCATCTGAGGTGGCTTGGGCCCCTCGCGTTAGTCTCTGTGGCTAGTTTGGCCATGGAGAAAAAAACCCACCCTGAGCTGACGTCATAAAGACGCAGTAAAAGTTTAATAATTGTTTAAATAATCTCAGAAAAGAGTTTAATCTTATAAATTCAATAACTAATTATTTCTAAGTCAGAAAAATATGTATAATATATCAAAATGTTCAGAAAAATGAGATCTACACAATAGACTCATAATCATGCATTGTTCAACAACTTTAATTACATGTTTAATAAGAGAATAAAATCAACCCCTCGTAGGTGATTTCGGGGTCTCTCCTGTACTAGGGTTTGGACCATTCGGATCCCACTTAAATTGCCAAGCATGCCTTAGGGTTAAATTTCAACTCTGTTTAACTTGTCATATCATCATCGATGCCATGTGTTGATTGTTGTTTCCCCTTTTTTGTCATAAACTTAAAATGTAATTCCAGAACATCATCTTTGCAGATACTATGGATCCAACACATCAGGAAAACATCCTCCAAGGAATGATCTGCGAAAATGAAGATATCGATATCGATGTCACCAGTGAGTTTCTAAATGATTCCGGTCAGGGAGATGAGTCTCTCAACCGAGGAGACGGCTCCGGTGAGGTAGAAGCCAAAGCCTGGGACAGGGGAGAAGCCAATGAAGAAGAAGGCGACGGCTCTGGCGGAACCTTAAATCTCGCAAACACCGGCGAGGTGTATATATGTATTTTTGTAATTAAAATGTTGTTGTCTATATATATACATGCATATATTAACACTCTTTCTTCTTTTAGCCCTCCGGATGGAGAACTTCTTCTGTAAGAACGAAACGAGGCCCAACAAAAAAGTTGGATGACACTGTGAGGTATAGGATCGACGTGGTGGGTGTAGATGGCGAACCGCAAGATCCCGTCGATATCGCAAGAAAATTTGTCAAGAAATGCGGAGTTGTTGCGAGGGACTACATCCTGATCACCGTTCAAGAATGGAATCGGCCAAGCGGCGTTGGAGTCCCGTATATCGGCGATGCCGCCAAAGATAAGCTTTTTGACAAGCTCATGACTAACTTCTTCCTGCCGATGCCAGATGTGAATCCAGATGAGGAGGAGAGAGCAAGAATGGAGCTTGTGCAAAGAGTCAAGAAGTTTGCTCTCAGCAAGATGGCCGATGCATTCAAGAACTAGAAGAAGAAACTGTACAATAACTTTGTCAAAGTAGAGAAGACTCCGGATTTCACTCAAGGCGGCTATGCTAAGTTAAGACACCAGTGGGAGGATTTTGTGAAGTACAAGACATCAGAGAAAGCTAAGGAAAGGTCTAGAATAAATACGGAGAATGCTGCTAAGAAACTGTACCATCATAACATGAGGCCTCCTGGCTACGCCGGTTGCATGCCTAAGTGGGATGCACTTGAGGTCAATTACATAGCTGTCGGGATCAGACCAAAGCTCGCAACATGGACACCACGGGCGAGAAACTGGTTTTACGGCCATGGGGGCTCGTTGGACAAAGAAGGGAGGGCAATATATAATCAGAAACACAAAGATGATCACCTACTGCCCATCGACAATATTAGAAATGCAGTAGATGATGTTGCAGTGGGACGGTTCATTCCCGATAGAGAGAACGACGAGCTCACACGCGCCCTTAAAAATCCTGAACACGACGGACGAGCACGAGGCACACCAGGCTCCAAGCCGTGGAAGGTTGCCTTCCCCCGGAAATGAAGAGATATCCCGATAAAAGCCATCAGAGGAGAAAGGAAAGGGAGGCAGCTGAGAAAGCGGCTGATGCAGACCGGCTGCGTAATGTAGAAGAAGCATTAAAGCGGCACAAGGATCAACTCGACAGACTTAGCCAGCAAGGTACTAGCGGCCAATCTCAGCGGCACGTGGTAGAAGCTGCATTCGAGGGTACCGGCGCCCTATCGAATAAGAAAAGCAGTGTCGCTTCCAAGCAGCTCCATGATGTTGATGATGATGCACCGACGACATCTCCTCCTAAACGCCACCTAGTGGATGATATCACAGAGACCACAGCTTGTGAGCTAAAGGTGCAGGTTATGAACTTAAGGGTGACGGCGGCAGTCGGCATGGCGGTACCAATTGCGCCTAACCCAACTTGGCATTGCAGACCGGTTCCAAAAGGGTACGCTGTCGTCACGGTGGATGAGGTGAAGGAAGATTTTGAGGAGCTGAAGCTAGACCACCCTACAGGGTAAGATATGGAGCTGACTCAATTAGGAGAAGCCAAAGGGGGGACTATTCTATGGCCAAAGGAGCGCATCATACTTCTGAATTATGTGCCGCCAAGGCCACCCACTCCTCAGAGCAGCAATCCACCTTCGCCACCACCTCACCATTCTCCAGCGCAACCGTCGCCTTCACCACCTCACCACTCAACGCAACCGTCTCCATCGCCGCCTCAGCCGTCTCCGCCGCCGCGTCAGCCGTCTCCGTCCCTTGAGCCTCAGAGACAAAAGCGGAAGTATACTAAGGGGGGCAGCACCACTAGCAGCAGCAAGAGCACGTTCCGATCACCGAAACATAAGTTATCGCCCCTCCCAAAAGTACCTCATCAGAATATAAACAAGTTACCTTGCGAGAAGACAGATGAGGAAATTGATGCGGCCGTAGCTGCCCATTATGAAAAGTGGAAGATTGACATGGCTAACAAGAAAAAGCCAATAGAGGCATATTTCCCGGTCACCGCAGAAGATAAAGCCAAAGTAGCCGCGCTTAAGATTCAGCTTCACCAACCCATAGCGCTCACATCAGACTATAATCGCTCTATTACCAAGTCGGCTGAGGCAAAAGAGCGGAGAGTCGGGAAAGAAGTTGCCCAGCTCGGACAACAGAAAAATCAATCGATCGAACCGCTCAAAGTGTACGATACCAATGAGTGGAGAGCCCAGGAGCGGCATGATTCGAACATTGATCCGGAGTTTGTTCGACTGTATGGAGAAAAGGCCCAATTATATGGACTGTCTATTACTGAGTACATGAGTCGTATGGATGAGTTCGAGGGGTACCAAGAAACAGCATACGTGTACCAGTACGGGGATCCTCTCGTCAAACCCGAGTTAGTCAAAGATCTACCAAAAAAAATGCGAAGATTGCATAACTGATACATCCAAGCCTGTGCTGATTCCAAAAACTGGATCTATGCTGCATATAAACACCACCATTACGGTCAAGGAGATGGCTTCCGACTGATCGAAATTCCAGAATTATTTCAGTTTTACCAACAAGACGTCCTCGACAAAACTATCGTCAGTGCCTATTGTTTGTAAGTATTATTAATTTCTGTAATTAAGTCTTTTTAGCTCAGCTCATTCGTTGCTTGTATAATCTTACTAATCACTATACTAATTATATATGCAGAATGAAGATTTAAGAATGCAACAAAGGACAAATCTATGACCTTGGGTTTGTTGACTGTAATTTCGTTCATAAAGTTACTCTAAAAAAAACCCAAAGAGATAGAGGATAACTTGTTCCAAGCGTTGAAGCATTTTAGCAACAGAAGAGAAATACTATTTCTTTACAACGCTGGGTGAGTGTTACTGTCTTGTACACATTCTATTTTCGCTTAGTCGATGTTAAGCGTATAATTGACTTGTGTTATATTTTGTTAGTGTGTCCAGCTTCCACTATATTCTGTTAATCATTGCTGTTGACACCGGAGTAGTAAAATCCTGGACTCGAAAGGCACACCATTAGAAAAGTGGGCGGACATGCAGGAATGCCTCCAAAAGGCTTGGAAACGGTTCACCGCCAAAACTAGGGGTGTTTGGAAGCCAGAGCTTACATTTCAACTATTGGCTGTAAGTACTACTTGCTAGATCCACGCATCTCTTTGATTCTAGTTTCAATACCATCATTATCATGCTTGATTATTATTTTGATTGAACTCCGTTCTCGTAAAGTGCTTGAGGCAGGAAGCCGGGAATAACTTATGTGGATACTATGTCTGCGAGTTCATTCGCTAGACGACCAAAGAGAAGGGCGCAGGCCGGAACATCAAAAAAATTGAAGTACGATAAACAATAATCACAACTTTATTTTATTACCACCAATTCTGTTTAGTTTCATTCATATATATTGATCCCCTTCTTTATATTAGATCGAACAGATGCGGGACGGTCTTCTATCACAAGAACGCGTGCAAGCAATTCAAGAGGAAATTGGTGGATTCTTGTTAGAACAAGTCATAGATCCGGAAGGAGAATACTATTACCCGCTTCATTTGGAAGGGTGAAGTGTAAAAAACAAGATGTAAATTAGATCAAATTCGTGTGAGAGTATCGTTTGTAATTATAATATGTTTCGCCAAGAAGACGGATGAGACGGTGTATATATTTGTGATCATGCATGATGTGTAATATATATATCGTGGTTTCATTATTGCTGTATATATGTAGTACCATTAAATTGATAAAAAATCCATGCCGCAGAAAAAAGCCGAAAATCCTGCGACATAAAACCTGTCATGCGGCAGAAAAATAGCCGAAAATCCTGCCGCAAGACTAAGATCGATTGATCCCGGTTCGTGCCAAGAACCGGGACCAATGATACACCCCCGCCCGTCTTTGGCGCTGCCACGTGGAGACCCATTGGTCCCGGTTTGTTCCACGAACTGGGACCAATGATCCACCCCCCCTTGTCGCGCTCCTGCCCACGTGGAGACCCATTGGTCCCGGTTCGTACACGAACCGGGACAAGCATTAGTCTCGAGTGATTGGTCCCGGTTCGGGAACCGGGACCAATGGCCCTTATGAACTCGGACTAGAGGCTATTTTTCCACCAGTGTACATGCTGAGTGTGTTGTATTGATGTCAAAGCCGTGATCATCTTTGCTGTCCGACTTCAATCTTGTTACACTAATCGAATCTGACCGAACCAGCACGTGAAGAAAACAAGTGTAGAACGATAGAGAGGGAGAGATTGGTAGAATATGATGGATGTATTATTAAGAATCATGAGCAAGTATATATATAGAAAGATGATGACGCTCAAGCAAGGTGGTAGCCCTTTTGCCGATGTCGAGCGAGCCGAGAGTGTGGGAAGGTGTCATGGTCGATGTAGCCATGCGAGGATGCCGTGGTCGATGTCATGATTGGGGATGCTGGTGTCGAGGTAGCCGCACGTGAAGCCGCAAGCGCATAGTGCGCGAGTAGAATGACGGAGACGCGTTGAGGCAGTCGCCGAGGGTGTCGATGCCGAAACCGATGCATTCGAACCATCGAGTACGAGGTGTGGCCATAGTTTTTCCAGAACTAAGCGCATGTCGGGGATGTAGGCATACTCTGGTTTTGCTAGAACCGAGTATGCGCGCAAATAAGAACTCGTTGGTGACGCGGTCGAGGCAGTTATAGAGGCGTCGATTCCGAAGAAGCCGTTGTCAAAGCCGATGAAGTCGAGGCGCCAATCCGAACCTGCTAGACTTGGGAATGCATCGGGGATGAGGGCACTTCCGGTGTTGCTAGTACCAGGCGTTCGAGGGATAGGGACCATCATGAACTTCTCGCCATGTCAGAGAGACTAAAAGGGGAGGCCTCCAGAACGGTTGCAAGGCGCAAAGCGACAAAGGGAGAGATGCATATGTTGTCCACGGTTGTCGGGGTAGAGAAGCAGGTGGTGTAGTCAAGGTGAGGCGATGACGCTGGCGGCCAAGTTGTAGTGGACAAAGACATAGAGGACGATGAAAACAGCGGCGAACTGGGGTGATCATGCTATTGCTAGATGCCTAGAGTGGCAACGGGATAGTCGGTGGGACCAGCGACAGCGAGAGGTCACATGCAGGTTACCTTGTGAAACGCGGCGGTGGTGCTCGAAGCAGGCGAGGAAGAACCCGGTGGTGTGACGAATACCATGTGTGGACATAAACGACCAGCACCATGGGAGATGGCACAGAGGTAGCCTGGGACATCGCTGCGCAGGGACGGCGATGTAGATTATGAGCAACAACGCTACGACCCAATGGGATGGCATAGCTGCACATCACGAGTCGATATAGGGCTGGAGGTCACCGGTACGTACACACCCGTAAGGCGCGTTAGTAGCCAGTAGGTGAGGACCAAAGTGGCGGCGCTCCGGCCTGAAGAGGCGACATAGAGACAGCCCATAGCTCGATCGCTGTTAGGTGCGTGCTTGAGGATGTGCTTGACGTACACGGACGCGGGATCGGTTGATTAGACCGACAGTGCACCGTATGCGCCATGGCCTGTACGATGTGTAGACCGGAGTCGATAGCGGCGTTGTCAATGAAGTCCCAGACGATGACAATGAAGACGATCCGAGGGGGACGGCCGCGCGACAACCTACCGAGAAAGGCGTAGCAGCCGGCCGAGGTACACGACAGCCCGCCGTGAAGCCGCAGCAGCCTGCCGAGGCAGGCGCACGAGCACGGTGTAGATCGTTGATGCCGATGGTCGGGGTAGAGGCGCGACGAGGACGACGGCGGTGAGAGACTCAATCCGATCTATGATCGGTAAAAAAAAGAAAATACTAATTGAATGACCTGCAGAGAGAAAAATCGATCTAGAGATCGAAAAAAAGACTCACCAGCCGATCAAGGATCGGCGGACAAGCCCTGTTAGGGATTGCGCAGCCCAACGAAGATCATGGAGATCGATGCGGTGACAACTAGGTTTCGGATTGGTTTAGGATGATACCATGTAGAACGATAGAGAGGGAGAGATTGACAGAATATGATGGATGTGTTATTGAGTCTCATAGACGAGTATATACGCGTACAAGGGATCAACTTGGAGTACAGATAAGGTACAATCCTATCTCTCTCTATATGGTCACTTATTTGCAATGAAGTTAATCACTTGCTAAAACATAAAACATGTATGTTATGTACATACATCTTTATCTTTGTCAACCACTCTCCATGTCCATTGGTTACATGTGTCGGGTCTAAAACAGTTGTAAAAAAAATCTGAAAAAAGATTTTAGCGAGGAAATCACTCACCCTTGAGCAGACATTGATGCCACAGAAAAAAACATAGACTAATAATCCATGAGGATATATACATATTAACCAAGCAAAGAAAACAGCAGATATAAATTTTAGAAACGGTATGGCTAAAGATTATGCCGCATATTCACAGGTTCATTCCTGATGCCACTCAATCATATATGATCGTATTTCTTGTTTGAAAAACTATCTTCTTCTTCCTTTTTTGAGACAGGGGCTACAATTTTTCATGAGAGAGATAATCTACTCCATGGACCAAGAAAGACAAGCATGTTGCCCTTTATTGTAGAGGCCAATAAGACTCTCATTAAATGGATGCTTATTAATAAATCATTGGAATTTCAAAAATTGGAAATTTTCATTTTATTGTCATTTATTGGCCTCTTCACGAACCACGGGCTGCCCAAGTACCTCTGCTTGTCCTTTTAAATTAGTACTAGTATACGGCCCTGTAAACATGTTTTCGCACTCTGTTTATTGACCTTTGACTGTCCAAGCACCTCAAACACTATATATGTATAAATTGTACACATAAATGATATTTCCCTGCTCTAACTTCTGTAACACAGTTCGAACTTTCTTTTATATAAAAATAGTTATTTTGATAATTGTCATGGAACAAATTCCTTAAAAACGATATGCTACTTAATTTCTGAAGATATTGATAGGCATCTAGTTCCTTCAAAATAATGTATGTGTAATTATTCCCTTCAAAAAACACATATGTACCACACTGGCCATGGCATATATCATTTTCGATAAGGGTAGAGACAAGCTCAGGATCCCAGGGTGTCAGCCCGAGGTGCGGAGATTTTTTCTCTGAGTGGTTTTAGTAGTTTTAACTTTTACTACGTAAGTGTCCGTGAGTTGTAACGGGTCGTACAAAATATTTTAATGTTTTTTAATCCTCTTAAATATTTTATATAATAAAAAAATCCTCAGAAAAGTCACCAAAATATGGATCATAGGGGATTTTTCCATGGAAAGCTGGCACGGGAGGTCTAGATTGCACTATAACTACAAGTTAACTTTCTTTTGCAAAACAGAGGAATATGTCTGAATGTTGTTGCTGAATGTTGTTAGCTCTCTATGGATGATGTGCCTCATAAAAGAAAAATAGTCTTCGAATTTTAGTTTGTGAACTCAGCGATCATGTCAAATCTTCTTTTACACTTCCAATCACTCTCCGTGTAACAATAATCAGTGATTTATTCAACAAAAAGCATAGCATACTACTAAACTGAGTAGACTGTACTTATTCCACCACAAAGCAACACATAGCACAGAGTTGATCTTATGCATTCACAACTATTCATACATTACAAGCAAATTTCATTTTACTTGACTATTTCTGCTTCAATACTACACACAGTTAAGCATAGTACAACGACATAGAAGATGATCTGATAATTCGACTAACTGTCACTTCCTAGATAAAAGCTTGGTCGAAATTTCTGCAAACTATCTTCTCCAATCGAGAAGTAGCTTCGTCATGTAGATCAGCCTTTTCAAATGTTCTATCAAATCATAAACATCAGCTTCCTGCCAGGCTTCAGTTTGCACCTGCAACTTAAACTTCACGCTACAAAATTCATATCAGACTGGGCTAAGCCAATGCAAAAAAGAACTCACGATTATCATGCACATTCACTGCCCTGGGCAGCCTTCCAGTTCAGTCAAACCCACTACGGCCCTTCCAAACCAAAACACAACAGTCATGCTGCAAGAGCATTAACCGCCACTGCCAGCTCGTAGTATCCTAACATTCATCATAGAGATCAGGAAGTCTCCTTGAATTTTTTTGAGACTACGTCTCCTCGAACCTAGAATTCCGGGCAAGGGAGGATGGGAAACTCACCACGGAGGTGGCGCAGTGCAGGCCGTCATTGCTAGGGCCTGAGGTAGAAAGCATTAGGTTTGAAGAGGAGGGCCTCCATCGGGAAGAGCAATGGCTAATGTTTGTTGCCTTCGGTGACGCCACTCATCAACTGAAACCCCCTTACCTTAGCTCCATCGAAACCCCTTCCGATGAAAGAAACAACAGAATTCAATACATGCTTGGGTTAGTGGTGTCGATTATTCAGTTCTCAGTGAAAGAATTATCTTTCTGATTTTTTATTGAAAAAACAGAGTAAAACTATCTAGTAAATTGGAGGTAGGGACGGTGTCTTGTTCCTCAAGGTGTATAGCTGCACGAGACGACCAAATGTAACAAATGAAAGCCAGTTATAAACCAGAAGAAAAATTAAATTGCGCGAGATGCAGATCAGCCTTTTACACAATCATATCAAGATTAAAGGTTCTCATTTTAGTGATCTGCACACCACTGACCATTCAGATTGGCTTGTAAGAAAAATTGAGAAATTCCCTATATCCTGACCACACCAGTATCAAGAAATCTTAGGTGTTCTCTCAGATTATATATTTATGAAATACTGAGAATCGCTAAAACTGCAAATTACAACCACACAGTTACACGCAAGTCTCAAGTTATGAGCATCTAACAGATTGGACCACATTCACTAAAGTGAGCAGTGTGCAATTCAAGTTCAATCAAAGCATAAACAACATTGTTTTTCCTCCTTTATATCGATATCACAAATGTAAAGATGCACAAGCACAAGTGCACAAGCAGGTGCACAAGCACAAGTGCACAGCACACACAACATCTAATTAAGTACAAGCAGAAATTCAAATTAACAACTTTTATCATTGATAAAGTAAAGAAATCAAACTAATACATTGAACACCGTAGAAACTTACCTATTCATTTAACGTTGTACACATAGACTGAACTCTCTAAATACATTGGAAACCTAACATCCCATAAAAGCTAATCACAACTAAACCGTGAGTCTGTGAAGCTACATTTGGTTTGAAGAAGTGTTCTTTCTACCTATAAGTATTTAAATTTAGACAATAAATTAGTATCTCCAAGGACCCCTACCCATCAAAAATGGATAGCTACATGCTAAAGACTCTATCCTGGCCCTCCATCTCCACTGGCCACTTTGCCATGCCATTGTTTGCCATGTCCATGTTTTGGTGCTACAAACAAGTGTGTTGGTTCTCTAATGTTTACATAAATGTAGGGGCTCAAATTCTATCAAGAAGGAAGTCCATTAGAACCATGGATTGCAGTTAGCAGTAGCAGGACAACTTACAAAAGTAGTTACCAGAAAAAACCGACAAGTAGCAAATTGATGCATCAGTGTATCATGCAAGTTTCACTTCACTAGTAGAAAACAGACCTTTGGTCCAGGGGTATTAGCCCCGGTTTTGCTACAAACCGGGACTAATGCCCCGGTCCAACGGCTAGAACTGGCCCTAGGCACTAGCCCCGGTTCGAACGAGACTTTTAGCCCCGGGTCGTGTAACAAACCGGGGCTAAAGGGTTTCAGGCAGGCCGGGTCGAGCGCTAGAACCTTTAGTCCCGGTTTGTTATATGACCCGGGGCTAAAGGTGGACGGTTCTAGACACGAACCGGGGCTAAAGGTCTGGCTATATCTTCTTCCCCTGCCCGAGCCACCATTCAAGCTGGTGGCTCTCCTCTCTCTCTCTTTCTTGCTTCAAGCTCGAGTTCATGCCCTTTTTTACTCAAGATTTGTCTATATTTTGTGGTGCCCCATCTATCCAAAGGTTCTAAAAGGTGAGCAACTTCATCCTTTGGACTCTCATTGCTATATTAGCTCATTTCATGCTCTATCTTATAGATGGATTTGTAGATTTAGTTTGGTAGTAATTTTTGCAATGATAGCATGAGATCGATGTTTAGATTCTATCTATCTTGTATTAATGTAAGGAACTTTAAGGTAAATATCACAATATGTGGATTCTATCTATATATATCTTGTTTTGGCACATAGTCTCGAAATTTGATTTTAGAAGCACACACATGCGTGAGTTCATCATTCTAACTAGCTAGCTGGGCAAAATATCCTTCTTCGTCTTCCTATGTTCAACAAACTGAAAAAATTGTAACAAAGATAGGGTTAATTCATAAAAGCTTGATAAGAAGACATCACAGTACATTTTCGAGAAGCTCCTCTATGGCAAGCTCAAACATCTTCGAGAGAAGCTCCGCCGTAGTGGTGTCCCTCTCGCACCATCTTGGAGTTAATAACTTCTCTAGCTATAGATTAATACGCCGGGTAACTAAAACAATTCACATATTAGGGAGTGCCTCTATGGCGAGCTCCTCGAAGATGTCTGAGGACGGGATCCTAAGACATCTTCGAGAAGCTCTGTCGTAGTGGTGTCCCTACTCTCGCACACCATCTTTCAGTTTATATATTCTCTAGCTAAATCAATATGCTGGTGGAGCTAACTAATTTCACATATTAGAGAGTGCCTCTATGGCGATCTCCTCGAAGATGTCTGAGGACGAGGTCCTAAGACATCTTCGAGAAGCTCCGCCGTAGTGGTGTCCCTGGTCTCGCACACCATCTTGTAGTTCTTCACAAGAATGCATACCTATTTATAGATTAAGCAGCACAACATAGTGTCGGGCACTGATGACATAATGTCGACACACTCACCCTGGCATAGTGCTACCACCCACCCAAAATAGTATCATCATTTATTTTACTGGCTTTGTGCTGCCCACTGAGGATATAGTGTCGACATGTTGTCTCCACATCCACATTTAATCCCAGTTGGTGCCTCCAACCGGGACTAAAGGTTCATCATATCTTTAGTCCCGGTTGCTGGTTTTAATTTTGTTTTTAGTTTAGTACTAATTAATTATGATTATGCTGCCACCCACCCAAAATAGTATCGTCATTTAATTTACTGGCTTAGTGCTGCCCACTGAGGACATAGTGTCGACATGTTGTCTCCACATCCACATTTAGTCCCGGTTGGTGCCTCCAACAGGGACTAAAGGTTCATCATATCTTTAGTCCCGGTTGCTGGCTTTAATTTTGTTTTTATATTAGTACTAATTAATTATGATTATGTTTGATGTACTTAATTAATTATATAATGCAGATGAGCCGGCAATGGATGTACGCTGACCGACTCTCTAACGAGTTCATTAAAGGCATTCATTCTTTTCTTCTTGTGGCCGAGGCAAACAAGCGGAATGGTTTTATGTCTTGTCCATGTGGTGTCTGTTGGAATCATAAGGAATACTCTTCCTCAAGAGTCCTTCACAGCCACATGTTTCGGTCCGGTTTCATGACCGGCTATAATTGTTGGACCAAGCACGGAGAAACAGGGGTTATGATGGAAGACAACGAAGAAGAAGAGAATGATAACGACTACCCTGAATACGATGGTACTACAATGGAAGACATTGATGAAGAAAAGATGAAGAACGGGCATCAGATCTGCCTGATGATGATCTTAGTCGGGCCATTGCTGATGCCCAGGAAGAATGCGTAACTGAAAGGGAGAGGTTGAAGTTC
Organism: Avena insularis; assembly: GCA_023614405.1. Taxonomy (NCBI): domain Eukaryota; kingdom Viridiplantae; phylum Streptophyta; class Magnoliopsida; order Poales; family Poaceae; genus Avena; species Avena insularis. Next base: position 252,599,487 of record CM042690.1, on the reverse strand, counting down.
AAGAAGATGTTAGAGGATCACAACAAATTATTGTACCCAAATTGTGAAGATGGGCACAAAAAACTGGGTAGCACACTGGAATTGCTGCAATGGAAGGCAGAGAACGGTGTGACTGACAAAGGATTTGAAAAGTTGCTGAAAATAATGAATAATTTGCTTCCAAAGGATAACGAATCGCCTCTGAAGCAAAGAAGGTTGTCTGCCCTCTAGGATTAGAGGTGTAGAAGATACATGCATGCATTAATGACTGCATCCTCTACCGTGGCGAGGAGTACGAGAATTTGGATGCATGCCCAGTATGCACTGCATTACAGTATAAGATAAGACGAGATGACCCTGGTGATGTTGAGGGCGAGCGCCGCATAAAGAGGGTTCCTGCCAAGGTGATATGGTATCCTCCTATAATACCACGGTTGAAACGTTTGTTCAGAAACAAAGAGCATGCCAAGTTGTTGCGATGGCACATGGAAGACCATAAGAAAGACGAGATGTTGAGACACCCCGCTGATGGGTCGCAGTGGAGGAAAATCGAGAGAGAGTTTCCGGACTTTGCAGGTGATGCGAGGAACTTATGGTTTGGTCTAAGTATAGATGGCATGAATCCTTTTGGGGAGCAGAGCTACAGTCATACCACCTGGCCTATGACTCTATGTATCTATAACCTTCCTCCTTGGTTGTGCATGAAGCGGAAGTTCATTATGATGTCAGTGCTCATCCAAGGCCCGAAGCAACCCGGCAACAACATTGATGTGTACCTAAGGCCGTTAGTTGAAGAACTCTTGTAGTTGTGGCACGAACAAGGTGTACGTGTGTGAGATGAGAACAAGCAGGAGGAATTTGACCTACGAGCGTTGTTGTTCATAATAATCAATGATTGGCCTGCTCTTACTAACATTTCAGGACAAACAAACAAGCGATACAATGCATGCACACACTGTTTAAATGAGACTGAAAGTATATATTTGGATAAATATAAGAAGAATGTGTACCCGGGGAATCGTTGTTTTCTTCCGCCTACGCACATCCTAAGAAAGAAAGGTAAGCATTTCAATGGTGAGGCAAACAGCCGGTGTAAGCCTATCCGCCGTACTAGTGATGATGTATTTGATATGGTGAAGGATTTAAAAGTAATCTTTGGAAAGGGTCCTGGTAGACAATCTGTTCCGAAGGACGATGTCGGACACGCACCCATGTGGAAAAAGAAATCTATATTTTGGGAGCTACCCTATTGGAAAGTCCAAGAGATTTGCTCTGCAATTGACGTGATGCACCTGACGAAGAATCTTTGCATAACGCTGCTAGGCTTCTTGGCGTGTATGGGAAGAGCAAAGATACACCTGAAGCATGGCAGGACCAACAACGTATAAAAGACCGAGAATGCATGCATCCAGAGCTGTTTGAAGGTACTGCTAGCTACGCTCTTACCAAAGAAGAGAAGGAAATCTTTTTTAAAGTCTTTTACAGTATCAAGGTCCCGTCTGGTTTCTCATCGAACATAAAGGGAATAATAAATATGGCAGAGAAAAAATTTCAAAACCTAAAGTCTCATGACTGCCACGTGCTTATGACCCAGCTGCTTCTGATTGCATTGAGGGGACTCCTGCCGGAAAATGTTCGAGTACCCATTATGAAGCTATGTGCGTTTCTCAATGCAATTTCTCAGAAGGTAATCAATCTAGATAGTCTACTAAGGTTATAGAAAGATGTGGTCCAATGTCTTGTCAGCTTCGAGTTGGTGTTCCCACCATCCTTCTTCAATATTATGACTCACCTCCTAGTTCACCTAGTCGACGAGATTAACATTCTTGGTCCTATATTTCTACACAATATGTTCCCCTTTGAGAGGTTCATGGGAGTGTTAATGAAATATGTTCATAACCGTGCTAGGCCAGAAGGAAGCATCTCAAAGGGATATGGAACAGAGGAGGTCATTGAGTTTTGTGTTGACTTTATTCCTGACCTTAAGCCCATCGGTGTTCCTGAATCACGGCATGAGGGTAGAATTAGTGGAAAAGGCACGCTAGGAAAGAAAGCGAAGATATGTATGGACAGACATTCTCTCACTAAAACACACTACACAGTTTTGCAAAGTTCCACCTTGGTGGCTCCGTATATCGAGGAACACAAGAATATTGTACACTCCAACAACCTGGGGAAGCCTGGCTCCTGGATTAGAGATGAACATATGAGAACTTTTGGCGGTTGGTTGCAAACACATCTCATGAATGACATAAATGTTGGAGAGCAGTTGTACTTGTTGGCCAGGTCACCATCTTCGACTATATTGACTTTCCAAGGGTACGAGATAAATGGGAATACATTTTACACAATCGCCCAAGATAAAAAGAGCACCAATCAAAACAGTGGTGTCCGATTTGATGCAACAGACGAGAATGGGAAAAAGGATACATATTATGGTTACAGAGAGGAGATATGGAAATTTGACTATGGACCTTTTTTAAGGTTCCTTTGTTTCGGTCAAATGGGTCAAGCTGACAGGGGCGGGGTTGAGGTAGACAAGAAATACGGAATGACAACAGTGGATCTCAACAACCTTGCGTATTGAAATGAACCATTTGTCCTAGCCAATGATGTGGCTCAGGTTTTTTATGTGAAGGACATGTCTACCAAACCGAAAAAGGAAAGATAAGCAAAAGAATATAGCATCCGATGAGCCAAAGCGCCACATAGTTCTTTTAGGAAAAAAGAAACACCGTGGGGGTGGAGGATAAGACAGACATGTCAAAAGATTATGATAAGTTTCATAAAATTCTGCCCTTCGCTATGAAGGATGACCCAAGCATCCCGTTAAGTAAGGACGATGCTCCATGGTTACGGATTAGAAGAAAACTCTAACATGTGTGGATGATGGTGATGTACAATATTATTAAACCTTTATTTTTAATGATCTTCTTATATGTATATGGATATGAACTATCTCGATCTCAATAGGTAGTATTGCAACTTGTTGTGGCCAGACATTTATTAATATTAAAATGTAAAAATTAGTCATAATCATATCTATCCATGTAGTACACAGCTTCTGGGCCGTCTTCGGAATGGTCATCGTCATCGTCGTCGCTCGTAGCACGCGGATGGATCCTCAGTCCTTCCTCGTAGCACGCAGATGGATCCTCCGGCCTCGGATTCACGGCGCGTGGGGGAGGGGGCTGCCGGATGATGACCCCAGTACGCCCTAGGTCGTCACCACCACCACCATTCTTGTGGCTATGCGGCTGGTGAAAGTGCGGGTACCTCAGGCGAGGATGGTCTCCCATGGCGATGTGGCGCATCACACCGGTGATTGTCCGGTTCACCCACCACAGGCAGCGACCAGCCTCGTTGTGGTTCACTGGGGCCGGACCGTCACCCTCGTACCTGGCGAGCTCCCTTTCCTGCCGGTTTGCGAAGAAGGCATTCTAGGTGTCGAGGTTGTCGGGATCCCAATGGGGATCCATCCGCTGCTCCGGCGTGAGCTCGAGGTAAAAGTGGTTCGTGATGGCCGCCTGGCGGACTGAACCTTGAGACATAGGAGGAACAGGAACCCCTCCAGCGCTCAGCATCTAGCCAGCGAGCAGCCGGTACCCCGGCGGGCATGGGTAGCTGGAGGCACACAGCGTCTCGGTCTCCTCGAGCATCAGAAAGGCCCAGTAAGCGATGTCCATTGTTGTGAGAGAGAAGGTGTGGATGTGTGGATGGACATGGCGGTCGGCCTAGATATAGAGGGACATGGCGGAAAGCGGGGCAAATGGCGGGAGAACATGGCGGGAAAACATGGCGGGAAGCAGGGGAAATGGCGGGAAGCGTGGGAAATGGCGGGAAAACATGGCGGGAAACGGGGGAAATGGCGGGAAATTATGTTTTAGTCCTAGTTAATAGTTTTAGTATTAAATATTATATTTCTATTTCTAATGAGTCTATTGTTTTTTGTGAATATTTTGGTATATTATATGTATTTTTCTGTTTTTAAATAATAAACTATATTTTTCCAACATTTGATATATAAATATTTTTCCAACATTTGATATAATAAACTATATTTTTTCAACATTTGTACTAAATATAATACTTGTTAAACAATAGATAATTTCATTTAAGTTGTATAATAAAGTATGATAATAGATTTATAGATCTTCTTTTTCTGAAAATTTTTGATATATAATACATAATTTTCTGAAAAATATAAACCATTTTTGGTTTTGACGCCAAAAATAACCTTTAGCCCCGGTTTGTATTAAACCGGGGCTAAAGGAACCGGGGCTCAAGGGGTGTGGCGTGCAAGAAGAGCGGTGGCCGAAAACACCTTTAGCCCCGAACCGAGGAGACCTGCATCACTTGTATTACAGGAGCTCGGGCTAAAGAAATGGTATAAATAGCCGCCACCACCACCCGGGTCGTGGCACCCGGAGACCCAGATCACTTCTTCTCCCAGAGGAGCTTCGCCGACTGATGTCCGTGCCGCCGCCGTCGCCTGTCAGTACACGCTCGTCAGTTAGTATTTAGGGTTAGTTAGTGGTTAGGTTAGTATGTTGTTACTTTTGGTTATATGTTAATTGTTAATTTTGGTTATATGTTGTTAATTTTGGTTAATTAGTATTTAGGGTTAGTTAGTATATTAGTATTAGGTTAGTATTTACTATTATTATATTAGTATTTAGGGTTAATTAGTATTTAGGGGTAGTTAGTATTTAGGGTTAATTAGTATTTAGGGGTAGTTAGTATTTAGGGTTAATTAATATTTAGGGGTAGTTAGTATTAGTATTTAGTATTAGTTAGTATATTAGTATTAGTTAGTATTTACTATTAGTATTTAGTATTAGTTAGTATATTAGTATTAGTTAGTATTTACTATTAATATTAGTTAGTATTAGTATTAGGTTAGTATTTAGTTAGTATTAGTATTAGGTTAGTATTAGTATTAGGTTAATTGCATAGGTTAATATTTATCTAGGGTTAGTTAGGGTTAGTTAGAATACTTAGTTAATTAGGTTTAGGGTTATTGTTATTAGGGCAATATATACTTAGTGATTTAGTTACTGTTTATGTTTTATGATTGTTTATTGCTATTATTTAGTTATGTCGCGTCCACCTCGTTCGAGCCTACTGGACTCCGTCGGGGATGTCCGAGTCTGGGATCCACCGGGTTGGCACTGGGAGGTGCTACCTGTCAGGACTCGTACCTTGGTGAGGAATCTGGGTATCATCGTCGACCCGGAGCTTCTTTGGTGGCGTCCACGAGGTCCAGGAGCGGTGCAGAGGGAGCCAGCCCCTGAGGAGGTGGTATGTCGTCGTATCAGGGAGGAGGACGAGCATGTACAGATCTGGCAGGTTCTCCAATTTCGATACATGTATCTTTTGGACACTAGGTTCTCCAATATCTGGTAGGTTCACGGATCTCACCCGAGCTATTCTCCGGTGATGGTTCCTCTTCTGTGGCTGCAGAGCTCCCGTAGCACAGAACGCGGCAGCCGCGTTCGCTAGTTTGATATGAGTCCCGTATTAATAATGTACTTTATCCGAGTTGTCGCAGTTGTAATCATTAAGTATTAATAATGTACTTTATCCGAGTTGTCGCAGTTGTAATCACTAAGTATCCGCCGTATTAATAATGTACTTTATCTTATATTATTGTACTTTATCTTAATCACTAAGTACTGTATCCGAGTTGTCGCAGTTGTAATATTCTTTTACTTAATGCAATATTCTTTTTCTATATTAGTTAAGCTATGGACGGTAGACAGAATGAAGAGGAGCTTCTCAACAATATAGATGAGGGTACTGGGGGGTCTTATTACGATGGCTCCGAATATCTTAATTTGTCTGGAGGAGACGATGGCGGAGAAGATAGTGGAGACGATGGTGCTGACCATGGTGAAGACACCATAATAATGACAAACTCTGTCGAGGTATATAAAGCCTCTATCGATCGTTCACTAGTATAGATGCACTAATTGATTCGTATATATATGTCTTTAATGTTTTTTCTCTTAGACCTCCGCTTCAGGCCAATCTTCTACAAGGACAAGAGGCCCGACACACAAGTTGCCCGCTGATGTCCATTTCAGCATTGACTTAGTCTCTCCGCAGGGTTAACCGCTGGAGCCCAAAGAATCTGCGAATGCATTTACAAGTCAATGCGGAGTGATTGTTAGAGACACCATCCCGATCACTACGTGAAATTGGAACAAGCCAGGAAAGAAAAAGGATCCAACTGGGGCTAGTTTTGTAGATGACAGAGCGAGAGATACGATGTGGAATTCTCTCATGACACATTTCACCCTATCAGTCTTGGAGACTGATGAGCTCACACAGCAAATGATGAGGAAAGTCAAGCACTATGATCTTAAGAAGATGGCCGAACTATTCAAGGAATGGAAAAAAAGATTGTACCACAAATATGTCTTGAAGAAAAAACTCCTCCATTCACTGGCCCACTAGAATTGCAGCAGGATAACTGGGCCGCATTTGTGGAATACAAGACCTCGGAACCAGCTAAGGCAATGTCAGCAAAGAATAAGTTAAATGCAGCCAAAAAGAAATATCACCATCATATGTGCACAGGTGGCTACAGGAGTGCCATGCCTAAGTGGGATAAAGCTGAGGCTGACCTAGAGGCTAAAGTGGTCACTCCAGCTACGTCTTGTTGGCCCTTGAGGTCAAGAAATTGGGTATTCGGGCATGGGGCATCATTAGACCCAGAAACAGGCGAGATTGTTGCAGCCGAAGAAATTTCTTCACCCAAGAATGAACTTATTAAAGTGATAAAAGAGGTTGAAGAGGGAACGTTTGTTCCCGACAGAGAGAACGATAAGCTGACAAAGGCTCTCGGGAATCCTGAAAAGGCTGGACGAACAAGAGGATTCAGACCTTCTTATCCATGGGTTATCGGGTTTCCCGAGCACCTTGACACGTACAGAAGACGATCGAGAAAAACAAAGCGGCAAAAAGAGGAGGATACGGAGCGGTTCGCGAGGTTTGAAGCCATGTTGCAGGAGCATCGCCAGGAGCTTAATGAACTTAAAGGACTCCGACAGCAAGATCCTGCACCGGACAGTACGGTCGGCCCATCACAACGGAAAAGCAACGTGGCTTCCACGGAGAGCCACGGTAATGATGCAACGATGGATGTGTACCCCGTGGATGCAATTAAGGAGAAGACTAGTTGTGAGCTGCATGTTGAACTGAAGAATATATCCATGAAGGTGGCGGTCGGCTTTGCTTTACCTTCTGCACCGGGAGCGACCTATCATTGCAATCCGATTCCAGCTGGCTATGCTCGTGTCGGTGTGGATGAAATTCAACCTATGTGTCCCACTACAGCTTGACATCCCTGGAGGTGAAGGGGAGACGACACTGGGAGAAGTCACGAGTGGCTTCATTCTTTGGAAAAACGAATACATCAACTTTCCAGGCTCGACACCAAGGCCACCTTCTCCACCGAGAAACAATCCATCACCTCCAAGGCAACCGTCTCCTCCCAGTAAAAGTCCACCTCCAAGTGCACGGTCTCCTCCCAGTAAGAGTCCACCACCTCCAAGACCAATCCATGACCCCAACACGAGTCCATCTCAATCTACACAGCCGCCTCCACCCACTAAGGGCCAAAAGCGGAAGAATATCACCGCTCCGTCGAGCAATAACCGACGCCCAAAGCGATAGTTGTCGCCCCTCCCAAGAGTACCGCTGGTTCCTCCCAAGAGGGCTTATGACCTGACCGATGAGGAGACCGATGCGGTCGTACGGGCCGAAGTGGATGCTCATTTTAAAAAGAAACAACCTGAGCCAGAGGTCCAAATAAAACCGGAAACCAAGGAGCACTTTAGGAAATTACTGACGCAGCCATCCCAAGCTCAGTTAAATGCGTCAGATGACTATACACGATGTCTTCAGAAGACACTGAAATAGAAGATATCAAGTGGTATAGGAAGCATCACAAAAGAGGTTTTCCAACAGGGGGAACAAGCAAAACAATCGAGTGGTAGCGGAAGCATCAAAACGGGCGTCCCCCAGCTGGGGAAACAAGCAAAACAATCGAGTGGTAGCCGAAGAACCAAAAGAGATGTTCCGTAGCTGGGGAAACAAGCAAACCAATCGCTCCCCCCACTCCAGGTGAACATACCCGAACCTCAACTATATGAGGAACCTATGGATCCGGAAAGGGCTAAGATATTGGCTGAGCAATGTAATATGTCTATTCATGAAATTCTTCACGGCGATATGCCCAAGGCTGAGGTAGCACCCAAATTTGTTCACGGGGAGCCTCTGGTCAGTTCTGAGAGGCTTTTGGATATGCCAACACAAATGCGACGATTTCATGAATGGTACATGAAAGCATCAAAAGAACAGCAATATTGGCTCTTACTGAAAGTTCAAAAATCGCATTACTTCACTGAAGACGAGGTCCCTATTGAATTTACAGAATTATTTCAGTTATTCAATCTAAAGGAACTCGACAAAACTATCCTCAGTTCGTATTGTCTGTAAGTGATTACTTTATTTATGTAATTAGGTCTCTATCTCAGCTTGTTCAATTCATTGCCGGTAAGTATACTCACTATATTCTTTTGTACGCTGTATATAATGATACAGAATGAAGATGCTCGATTGTAAAAGAAATGCTATCAATGAATTTGGGTTCATTGACCCACATCGAGTTCATGGAGCTATACTAAAGGATAAACCACTGAAGACCGAGCATAACTTGTTGTGGTTTCTCACGAAACAGTATTTCTGTAATGAAATACTATTTCCTTACCACGACGGCAAGTGAGTTTTTGTACACATTAAATTTTGCTTACTTGATGTTCAGTGTAAATGATGAATTACTGACGCATGTAAATCTTGCATAGGTACCACTGTATTCTTCTAAGCATTTCACTTGACTTGGGAAGAGTTCACATCATGGACTCACTAAACAAAGACATTGAAAACTACCGCATCATTATCGATGCGCTCCAGAGGTAATTTCAACCATTATCGCACTATATCGGTTTCTTTCGTTCATCCCACTGTCCACCCTCGTTCTGCATTCACCCCATGAACACGTGTAGCCACTTCAGTAACATCATTTAAGGGAGGGTAGCTCTAGCTATTTGAAATCTACAAGGAAAAAAGATAGTTGATAAGCCATGCATGTACATATTTATGAAAGACTTCCATACACTTGAAGCACATTGAAGTAGATATGTTGATTGGATCAATTGTACGGCATGGTGGGATTTTTTAGAAAATGTAAAATTATATCAACTAAATGAGGATGTCAACATGGTATTCTAGATTGACTTTGTACAGAAGATGTGATGTGGACATAAAAAAGAAACAATATATGATACATTGTGCTTGCTAAATTATGATTATTCAAATTACACAACCAAAAACATATCATCTTGTAAAAATTACACATTGGGATGGACAAATATAAAGAAGAAATATTAGAACTTCATACTTGCATTTAAAAAGGAGAATGAATTTTGTACTTATACACATGGGTACATAATGTATCACGGCCACACACACCCACTTTGAGATCTGTGCCACAATAGTAGACTCTTTCCTTTTGCTATTTTCAAACTGTCCCATCGTTTCACAATTTAGTCACTCACGCTGTACCTTTTGGGTCTGGCCGAGCGGCATCCCCGCGAAAGGGTGATAGCCTTTTTCAGCCTCCGCCCCGGCCGGTAGCCTCGATCTCCACGAGCTGAGCCACCGTTGGATTCTGTCGTCCCCAAGCTCTTAGTGCCACCGACACTGCTCCTCAACTCTGGTTGTGTTGCGGCACCCGGTGCCGTGCCATCCGCAGGCGGCGGCCTCCGCCGGCTTCAGTCCGACGCTGCTCCTCGCGACCCACTGGCGCCCGTCAGGCTGCAGTCCGACGCAGCCCCGTGCCCATCACCATCTTCCTCAGCGGATCCCGTCAGGCAGCCTGAGGATGAAGTCTGAGTCGTGTGCCGCTGGCAAGATCCTTCAAGATCTAGACAGTGGGGATCTTCCTCGTGAATCCCCATAGGCCAGGAGATCAAGCGCCATTTTTTGTTCTTCCCATATTATTTTTTAGTTTTATCTATCCCCAAAGTTTCATCCGTATGTGAAATATGTTCGTGCAGGTATGTGAAGAGCACATCTCTCTATTTGTTTTTTCTATGTAAGTTAGTTCAGACCTAGAATGAGATTATATTGGTGGAACTTTCCTTGTACTTTTAATTGCAAGGCTGTTCATGGTCGATGTTCATGACTTGGATCAACGATTCTGTGGTCAACTCCCTCCCTCTCTCTCTCAAAATTTCTTCATATTTCCTCTAATTTTTCTTTTTGCACAAATGGCGAATTATTCATGTTGTATGGAGTGATTTCTTTGGAGAGAAGTGTATATTACAACCTTCAACTTATGCTCAGGTTTAAGTTACAACCCTGAATTGCAAAACCATTTGAAATACACCCCTCAACTACTAAAATAGGTTAAATTTGCCCCTTAGACAATTGGAATGTGGTTTTGCCATGACGTGGCATCCTAGTATCAGTCGTTTGATACTATTAATTGCCAAAGTCGTCCTTTTCTAGATTACTTTATTTCTGTTATGTAAACTTATTGACAATAAGTAATATTCACATGTGTTGTGTTTGCTTAAAAAGTACTCTTTATCTGTTTGAAAACAGCTAGTTCCAAACATGATTTCTTCGCCGGCCGGCAAGCACTGGCACCTCAGCTACCAAGTGTGAGACCCCATGAGCGGTCGGAGTCATGGTGTGTGCTAGACGTTGACCATGTACACGGTACGGGTACTGGGCGTCGCTATGCCCCCGTCGGAACACTACATATGGTACGATGCGCCATCCACGATGCCCGCGAGGCACGGCGACATCGAGGCGGAGGAATGTGGTCTCGGTTCAGGATGGGGCACTTGGACGCATCGCTCGGCGCTATGATGTTGGGCATCGGAAAGGGTGTCGGAGACATGATCTTCGGAGATGGGCATGGAGGGTTGTTGCTGATCCGCATGAAGCATACGTGTCTCGATCGCTTAGGAAATCGCTCTGACATGTAAGTAATTAACCGATGTGTGTTGAAATGACTATCGATCGAAACATATGCGTAGTTGTGCCTGCCGATTGATTGATTTTATTGAGCCGTACTAGGTGTTTTCAAACAGATAAAGAGCTTTATCGCTTTTTACACAAATATAATACATGTGATAGTAGTTATTCTCAAAAAGTTTACATAAAAAATAAACATAATCTAGAAAATGACGATTTCGGTAATTAATAGTACCAAATGACTGATACTAGGATGCCACGTCATGGCAAAATACTAATACAAATACTAATACAAAATACTAAGTAATACTAATACTAATACTAATATAATACTAAGTAATACTAATACTAAATACTAATACAAATACTAATACAAAATACTAACTAAATACTAATACTAATACTAATACTAAATACTAATACTAATACCAATACCAATACCAATACTAATTAATACTAATACTAATACAAAATACTAATACCAAATATTAATACTAATACTAATACTAAATACCAACCTAATTAATACTAACCTAATTACTACTAACCAAAATTAAAACATAATTAAACCTAATTAATACTAATACTAAAACTGCCGGCGAGGCGGCGATCAGGGCAGGCACGGGAGATGGTGCGGCGGTTGAGAGGAGCACGGGATGGCGAAGCACGGAGACGACGGATGGCAGCAGGGCGGCGCGGAGACAGGACGGACGGCGCGGGCGGCGGGACGGACGGCGGCGGCGGCACGGAGGGCGCGACACGGACGGCGCGGGCGGCGGCACGAACGGGCGGCGGCAGGAGCTCTGGGAATGGAACTGTATCTCTCCGGGTCGTGCCACGACCCGGGGCGGGGGTGGGGTATTTATACCACCCCCCCTTTAGCCCCGGGTTATAGTATGAACGGGGGCTAAAGGTCCCCCTTTAGCCCCGGTTCGTATTACAACCCGGGAGTAAAGGTGTTTTCGGCCCGCCGCACTTCCCGCGCGCCAGGGGCTAAAGGTTATTTTTGGCGCCAAACACAAAAATGGTTTATAGTTTTCAGAAAATTATGTATTATATATCAAAATTTTCAGAAAAAGAAGATCTATAATTTAAATCTAGTATCATGCTTTATTATACAACTTAAATGAAATTATCTATTATCTAACAAGTATTATATTTACTAGAAATGTTCACAAAAAATAATAAAAATATAGTTTATTATTTAAAAATGGAAAAATACATATAATATAGCAAAATATTCACAAAAATATAGTAGAAATGTTCTCCCGCCATTTCCCCCGCTTCCCGCCATGTTCTCCCGCCATTTCCCCCGCTTCCCGCCATGTTCTCCCGGCATTTTCCCCGCTTCCCGCCATGTTCTCCCGCCATTTCCCCCGCTTCCCGCCATGTTCTCCCGCCATGTCCCTCTATATCTAGGCCGACCGCCATTTCCATCGACACATCCACACCTGCTCTCTCACAACAATGGACACCGCTTACTGGGCTTTTCTGACGCTCGAGGAGACCGAGGCGCTGTGCGCCTCCAGCTACCCATGCCCGCTGGCTGGATGCTGAGCGCTGGAGGGGTTCCTGTTCCTCCTATGTCTCAAGGTTCGGCCCGCCAGGCGGCCATCACGAACCACTTCTACCTCGAGCTCACGCCGGAGCAGCAGATGGATCCCCATTGGGATCCCGACAACCTCGACACCTGGAATGCCTTCTTCGCAAACCGGCAGGAAAGGGAGCTCGCCAGGTATGAGGGTGACGGCCCGCCCCCAGTGAACCACAACGAGGCTGGTCGCCGTCTGTGGTGGGCGAACCGGACTATCGCCGGTGTGATGCGCTACATCGCCATGGGAGACCATCCTCGCCTGAGGTACCCGCACTTTCACCAGCAGCATAGCCACAAGAATGGTGGTGGTGGTGAAGGCCTATGACGTACTGGGGTCGTCATCTGGGAGGCCCCTCCCCCGTGCATCGTGAATCCGAGGCCGGAGGATCCATCCGCGTGCTACGAGGAAGGGCTGAGGATCCATCCGCGTGCTACGAGCGACGACGATGACGATGACGATTCCGAAGACGACCCAGAAGCTGTGTACTACAGGGCTAGATATGATTATGACTAATTTTTACGTTTTAATATTAATAAATGTCTGGACACAACAAGTTGCAATACTACCTATTGAGATCGAGAAAGTTCATATCAATATACATATAAGAAGATCATTAAAAATAAAGGTTTAATAATATTGTACATCACCAACATCCACACATGTTAGGGTTTTCGTCTAATCCGTAACCATGGAGCATCTTCCTTATTTAACTGGATGCTTGGGTCATCCTTCACAGCGAAGGGCGGAATTTCATGAAACTTATCATAATCGTCTGACATGTCTGTCTTATCCTCCACCCCCACGATATTTCTTTTTCCTGAAAGAACTATGTGGCGCTTTGGCTCATCGGATGCTGTATTCTTTTGCTTATCTTTCCTTTTTCGGTTTGGTAGACATGTCCTTCACATAAAAAACCTGAGCCACATCATTGGCTAGGACAAATGGTTCATCTCTATAAGCAAGGTTGTTGAGATCCACTGTTGTCATTCCGTATTTCTTGTCTACCTCAACCCCGCCTCTTATCAGCTTGACCCATTTGCACCGAAACAAAGGAACCTTAAAAAAAGGTCCATAGTCAAGTTCCCATATCTCCTCTATGTAACCATAATATGTATCCTTTTGCCCATTCTCGTCTGTTGCATCAAATCGGACACCACTTTTTTGATTGGTGCTCTTTTTATCTTGGGTGATCATGTAAAATGTATTCCCATTTATCTCGTACCCTTAGAAAGTCAATATAGTCGAAGATGGTGACCTGGCCAACAAGTACAACTGCTCTCCAACAATTATGTCATTCATGAGATGTGACTGCAACCAACCGCCGAAAGTCCTCATATGTTCATCTCTAATCCAGGAGCCAGGCTTCCCCGGGTTGTTGGAGTGTACCATATAATTGTGTTCCTCGATATACGGAGCTACCAAGGTGGAACTTTGCAGAACTATGTAGTGTGCTTTAGTGAGAGAATGTCCGTCCATACATATCCTTGCTTTCTTTCCTAGCGTGCCTTTTCCACTAATTCTACCCTCATGCCGTGATTCAGGAACACCGATGGGCTTAAGGTCAGGAATAAAGTCAACACAAAACTCAATGACCTCCTCTGTTCTATATCCCTTTGAGATGCTTCCTTCTGGCCTAGCACGGTTATGAACATATTTCTTTAACACTCCCATGAACCTCTCAAAGGGGAACATATTGTGTAGAAATACAGGACCAAGAATGTTAATCTCATCGACTAGGTGAACTAGGAGGTGAGTCATAATATTGAAGAAGGATGGTGGGAACACCAACTCGAAGCTGACAAGACATTGGACCATATCTTTCTGTAACCTTAGTAGACTATCTAGACTGATTACCTTCTGAGAAATTGCATTGAGAAACGCACATAGCTTCAATGGGTACTCGAACATTTTCCGGCAGGAGTCCCCTCAATGCAATCGGAAGCAGCTGGGTCATAAGCACGTGGCAGTCATGAGACTTTAGGTTTTGCAAATTTTTCTCTGCCATATTTATTATTCCCTTTATGTTCGACGAGAAACCAGACGGGACCTTGATACTGTAAAAGACTTCAAAAAAGATTTCCTTCTCTTCTTTGGTAAGAGCATAGCTAGTAGTACCTTCAAACAGCTCTGGATGCATGCGTTCTCGGTCTTTTATACGTTGTTGGTCTTGCCGTGCTTCAGGTGTATCTTTGCTCTTCCCATACACGCCCAAGAAGCCTAGCAGCGTCATGCAAAGATTCTTCGTCAGGTGCATCACGTCAATTGCAGAGCGGATCTCTAGGACTTTCCTATAAGGTAGCTCCCAAAATATATATTTCATTTTCAACATGGGTGCGTGTCCGACATCGTCCTTCGGAACAGATTGTCTACCAGGACCCTTTCCAAAGATTACTTTTAAATCCTTCACCATATCAAATACATCATCACCAGTACGGCGGATAGGCTTACACCGGCTGTCTGCCTCACCATTGAAATGCTTACCTTTCTTTCTTAGGCTGTGCGTGGGCGGAAGAAAACGACGATTCCCCGGGTACACATTCTTCTTACATTTATCCAAATATATACTTTCAGTCTCGTTTAAACAGTGTGTGCATGCATTGTATCGCTTGTTTGTTTGTCCTGAAATGTTACTAAGAGCAGGCCAATCATTGATTGTTATGAACAACAACGCTCGTAGGTCAAATTCCTCCTGCTTGTTCTCATCTCACACACGTAGACCTTGTCCGTGCCACAACTGTGAGAGTTCTTCAACTAATGGTCTTAGGTACACATCAATGTTGTTGTCGGGTTGCTTCGGGCCTTGGATGAGCACTGGCATCATAATGAACTTCCGCTTCATGCACAACCAAGGAGGAAGGTTATAGATACATAGAGTCACTGGCCAGGTGATATGACTGTAGCTCTGCTCCCCAAAAGGATTCATGCCATCTGTACTTAGACCAAACCATAAGTTCCTCGCATCACCTGCAAAGTCCGGAAACTCTCTCTCCATTTTCCTCCACTACGACCCATCAGCGGGGTGTCTCAACATCTCGTCTTTCTTACGGTCTTCCATGTGCCATCGCAACAACTTGGCATGCTCTTTGTTTCCGAACAAACGTTTCAACCGTGGTATTATAGGAGCATACCATATCACCTTGGCAGGAACCCTCTTCATGCGGCGCTCGCCCTCAACATCACCAGGGTCATCTCGTCTTATCTTATACTGTAATGCAAAGGCATCTTGGGCATGCATCCAAATTCTCGTACTCCTTGCCGCGGTAGAGGATGCAGTCATTAATGCATGCATGTATCTTTTGCACCTCTAATCCTAGAGGGCAGATAACCTTCTTTGCTTTGTAGGTACTGGCGGGCAGTTCGTTATCCTTTGGAAGCAACTTCTTCATTATTCTCAGCAACTTTTCAAATCCTTTGTCAGTCACACCGTTCTCTGCCTTCCATTGCAGCAATTCCAGTGTGCTACCTAGTTTTTTATGCCCATCTTCACAATTTGGGTACAACAATTTTTTGTGATCCTCTAACATCTTCTTGAACTTCAACCTCTCCCTTTCGATTCGCATTCTTCACGGGCATCAGCAATGGCCCGACTAAGATCATCATCGGGCAGATCTGATGCCCGTTCTTCATCTTTTTCTTCATCAATGTCTTCCATTGTAGTACCATCATATTCAGGGTAGTCGTTGTCATTCTCTTCTTCTTCGTTGTCTTCCATCATAACCCCTCTTTTTCTGTGCTTGGTCGAACAATTATAGCCGGTCATGAAACCGGACCGAAACAGGTGGCTGTGAAGGACTCTTGAGGAAGAGTATTCTTTATGATTCCAACAGACACCACATGGACAAGACATAAAACCACTCCGCTTGTTTGCCTCGGCCACAAGAAGAAAAGAATGCACGCCTTTAATGAACTCGTTAGAGAGTCGGTCAGCGTACATCCATTGCCGGCTCATCTGCAATATATAATTAATTAAGTACATCAAACATAATCATAATTAATTAGTACTAATCTAAAACCAGCAGCCGGGACTAAAGATATGATGAACCTTTAGTCCCGGTTGGAGGCACCAACTGGGACTAAATGTGGATGTGGAGACAACATGTCGACACTATGTCCTCAGTGGGCAGCACTAAGCCAGTAAATTAAATGCCGATACTATTTTGGGTGGGTGGCAGCACTATGCCAGCGTGAGTGCGTCGACATTATGTCATCAGTGCCCGACACTATGTTGTGCTGCTTAATCTATAAATAGGTATGCATTCTTGTGAAGATGGTGTGTGAGACCAGGGACACCACTACGGCGGAGCTTCTCGAAGATGTCTTAGGACCTCGAGGAGCTCGCCGTAGAGGCACTCTCTAATATGTGAAATTAGTTAGCTCCACCAGCATACTGATTTAGCTAGAGAAGATATAAACCGAAAGATGATGTGGGAGAGCAGGGACACCACTACGGCAGAGCTTCTCGAAGATGTCTTAGGATCCCGTCCTCAGACATCTTCGAGGAGCTCGCCATAGAGGCACCCCCTAATATGTGAATTGTGATGTCTTCTTATCAAGCTTTTATGAATTAACCCTATCTTTGTTACAAATTTTTCAGTTTGTTGAACGCAGGTAGACGAAGAAGGATATTTTGCCCAGCTAGCTAGTTAGTTAGAATGATGAACTCACGCATGTGTGTGCTTCTAAAATCAATTTTCGAGACTCTATGTACCAAAACAAGATATATATTGATAGAATAATCCACATATTGTGATATTTACCTTAGAGTTTCTTACATTAATACAAGATAGATAGAATCTAAACATTGATATCGTGCTATCACTGCAAAAATTACTACCAAACTAAATCCACAAATCCATCTATAAGATAGAGCATGAAATGAGCTAATATAGCAATGAGAGTTCAAATGATGAAGTTGCTCACCTTTTAGAACCTTTGGATAGATGGGGCACCACAAAATCTAGACAAATCTTGAGGAAAAAAGGGCATGAACTCGAGCTTGAAGCAAGAAAGAGAGAGAGAGAGGAGAGCCACCAGCTTGAATGGTGGCTCGGGCAGGGGAAGAAGAAGATATAGCCAGACCTTTAGCCCCGGTTCGTGTCTAGAACCGGGGCTAAAGGTCCACCTTTAGCCCCGGGTCGTGTAACAAACCGGGACTAAAGGGTCTGACGCCCGACCCGGCCTGACTGAAACCCTTTAGTCCCGGTTTATTACACGACCCGGGTCTAAAGGTCCCGTTCGAACCGGGGCTAGTGTCTGCCACCCCCTGGACCAGTTCTAGCCGTTGGACCGGGGCATTAGTCCCGGTTTGTATCCAAACCGGGGCTAATATCCCTGGACCAAATGTCTGTTTCTAATACCCCTGGACCAAAGGTCTGTTTTCTACTAGTGCACCTTCCATAAAAAATTAAGGCCGCTTCAGAGAATCATTATACTGAAGAACTAATCCAACGTCCTACCATAGATCAGAATCCTTATTCTGGAGTCCGGACTCTAGAGTCTAGAAAACACAAGTAGACCATGATACTGAGTAGGAGTACAAACTAAGATGCATCTCGTTACAAGAACCAGTTCGACTAGGCCACGGCGTAGCTAGGAGTATAAGATACACACGCCCCACGTACGGACCAAAAACAAACAAGCAAAAACGTCTCGTCGATCGCTCCAGGATCTCGCACCAATCAAGTTTCGCCTCGATCGGCAGATCGGCGACCAGCAGCCATGGTGAGCACGCAGTTTCCGCCGCCATCCGCACGCTCGACCATCACCGCCACAACGAGCAACGGTTCACACGAGCTCACGGTGGAGGGGTACTCCGTGACCAAGCTCTACGCCCCCGCCGAGCACATCGCCACGCACAAATTCCGGGCGTCCGGCCACGCCTGGAAGATCTGCTACTACCCGAATAAGGGCAAGGAGAAGGACTGCAACATGTCCTTCTCCCTGAAAATGGCCGACGGCTGGAAGCTGGTCGACGAGAACGTCCGCGTCGAGGTCGGGTTCAGCCTGGTGCCTCACCACGGCGCCGACCCCGCACCGGTTCAGTTTGCTGGCAAACGCCGCGTGCTAGATTTCCCTCACGGGACCAACAGGGAGCACTGGTGCCTGACGATCTCCAAGAAGGAGCTGGAGAAGTCGCCGGAGTACCTCCGGGACGACTCCTTCGTGCTGCGGTGTGAGATCGCCGTCGTGGACAAGCCGGTCGTCAGGTGCCGTGGCGGTCTCCCGGTGTGCCGCTGCAAGGATGACCAGTGCAAGCTTCGTCACCTGAGAGGCGCCTCATGGCTCAAGGACGCAGTCGCCACCTACTTCCTCGACTGTCTGGGTATATGAAATTGTATAGGCATATATATAGGGGAGCATACACATCACTTCAGAACAGTCCTTAGATTTTATGATAATATAATTTGATGTCCAAATAGAGTTCAGTTGTTTACCATTCTTGTTTTGAACTGCATGCACTTTAAATCGTATTTATATTCATTAGTTCAAAATTTCCATGTCACACTTGTCTACTACCACATGTAGAAAGAGGGCCTTTGGTCCAGCGTTCAAATTTCATTGGTCCCGGTTCGTTTCCATAATCGGACCAATGCCAGGCACCGGTCCCGGTTCATGCCACCTGGGCATTGGTCTCGGTTCATCTCTAAGCATTGGTCCCGGTTCGTGGCATGAACCGGGACCAATGCCCCCGCGACGCACATGATTTGGCGCTCTGCGGGGCATTGGTCCCGGTTCATGCCACGAACCAGGATCAAAAGCCCCGCGACGGTCAGCAGTTCAGGATAATTAATGTAAATTAATTTGGGATAGAAATTAATTTGAGGCAGAAATTAATTCGAGGTAGAAATTGAATTGATCAGTATTTTTGAAAAAATCTTTCACAAATTAATCGAGACAAAGATCTAAATTGAGACATTTTATTATTCGACCACAAATTTTTCCATACAAAGATGCGACTTTACAAATTTTCCTAGTCGACAACACTTCCGCTGCCGCTGTCCTCCGAGCCACCGGCTTCCTCTCCACGATTTCGGCGTTGTTCGGGAGACGGAGCTCCTCTGCGCGGCTAGCGGCGTCGATGGCGGTGTAGATGGTCCGTCCAGAGACGGACAAGAACATCTCCCGTCCTTCTCGGTTGCCGAGATCCGGGTGCACCACGCGCCCGTCCACGATGCGGTTGCAAAGCTTGGCCTTCCGCTCCTTCTTGAATAGCCGGGGCCAGTACTCGCTGGCCGCCGCGTGCAGAACAACGCCCTCATCAGCTTGAGCTGGCGGCGGCGGCTCGCGATGACGCACTCCATCTCGTATCCGCGGGGGTTGAGGAGCGGAGCCACCAGCACACCCGGCTCGCTGATGCGAAATCCGGCGGGCATGGTCGCGTGCGGCGGCGCGAGGATGCCATAGTACGCAAACATCGCCGCCTCGTAGTGGTTGAGCATGGGCACCTCCATGGCGGCACGGTGGATATTGGAGAGGAGGGAGGCGAGACGACGGCGTGGTGGAGAGGCGATGGCTAAAGGGGTGGGGTGGAGATGGACTGCAGAGATGCTGAGACGATGGCGAAAGCGAGCGCTGTGGCCTCATATTTATACACGGGACGACGAAGCGACGGTGGGCATTGGTCCCGGTTATTGCCCCGAACCGGGACCAAAGCCCCTCGCGACCGTGGTAACAGCGCGCCCCCCACCCAGGTCATTGGTCCCGGGTCGTGCCATTAACCGGGACCAATGACCTGGGTGGGGTGCGAGCTGTTGGGCGGCCACGTGTCGCGCGGGAGGGGCTTTGGTCCCGGTTCGTGGCAATAACCGTAGCGGCGTCGCCCGTTTTAGGTAGCCCGCATCGCGCTGGTTCGAACCGTCCTAGTCGCGTCACAGCAGTATGGCCGGCGTGGCATCTGAGGTGGCTTGGGCGTGGCGATCTGGCTAGTTTAGCCATGGAGAAAAAAAACCCACCCCGAGCTGACATCATAATAACGCAGTAAAAGTTTAATAATTGTTTAAATAATTTCAGAAAATAGTTTAATCTTATAAATTCAATAACTAATTATTTCTAAGTCGGAAAAATATGTATAATATATCAAAATGTTCAGAAAAATGAGATCTACACAATAGACTCATAATCATGCATTGTTCAACAACTTTAATTACAAGTTTAATAAGAGAATGAAATCAACCCCTCGTAGGTGATTTCGGGGTCTCTCCTGTACTAGGGTTTGGACCATTCGGATCCCACTTAAATTGCCAAGCATGCCTTAGGGTTAAATTTCAACTCTGTTTAACTTGTCATATCATCATCGATGCCATGTGTTGATTGTTGTTTCCCCTTTCTTGTCATAAACTTAATATGTAATTCCAGAACATCATCTTTGCAGATACTATGGATCCAACACATCAGGAAAACATCCTCCAAGGAATGATCTGCGAAAATAAAGATATCGATGTCACCAGTGAGTTTCTGAACGATTCTGGTGAGGGAGATGAGTCTCTCAACCGGCTCCGGTGAGATAGAAGCCGAAGCCTGGGACAGGGGAGAAGCCAATGAAGAAGAAGGTGACGGCTCCGGCGGAACCTTAAATCTCGCAAACACCGGCGAGGTGTATATATGTATTTTTGTAATTAAAATGTTGTTGTCTATATATATACATGCATATATTAACACTCTTTCTTCTTTTAGCCCTCCGGATGGAGAACTTCTTCTGTAAGAACGAAACGAGGCCCAACAAAAAAGTTGGATGACACTGTGAGGTATAGGATCGACGTGGTGGGTGTAGATGGCGAACCGCAAGATCCCGTCGATATCGCAAGAAAATTTGTCAAGCAATGCGGAGTTCTTGCGAGGGACTACATCCCGATCACCGTTCAAGAATGGAATCGGCCAAGCGGCGGTGGAGTCCCGTATATCGGCGATGCCGCCAAAGATAAGCTTTTTGACAAGCTCATGACTAACTTCTTCCTGCCGATGCCAGATGTGAATCCAGATGAGGAGGAGAGAGCAAGAATGGAGCTTGTGCAAAGAGTCAAGAAGTTTGCTCTCAGCAAGATGGCCGATGCATTCAAGAACTAGAAGAAGAAACTGTACAATAACTTTGTCAAAGTAGAGAAGACTCCGGATTTCACTCAAGGCGGCTATGCTAAGTTAAGACACCAGTGGGAGGATTTTGTGAAGTACAACACATCGGAGAAAGCTAAGGAAAGGTCTAGAATAAATACGGAGAATGCTGCTAAGAAACTGTACCATCATAACATGAGGCCTCCTGGCTACGCCGGTTGCATGCCTAAGTGGGATGCACTTGAGGTCAATTACATAGCTGTCGGGATCAGACCAAAGCTCGCAACATGGACACAACGGGCGAGAAACTGGTTTTACGGCCATGGGGGCACGTTGGACAAAGAAGGGAGGGCAATATATAATCAGAAACACAAAGATGATCCCCTACTGCCCATCGACAATATTAGAAATGCAGTAGATGATGTTGCAGCGGGACGGTTCGTTCCCGATAGAGAGAACGACGAGCTCACACGCGCCCTTAAAAATCCTGAACACGACGGACGAGCACGAGGCACACCAGGCTCCAAGCCGTGGAAGGTTGCCTTCCCCCGGAAATGAAGAGATATCCCGATAAAAGCCATCAGAGGAGAAAGGAAAGGGAGGCAGCTGAGAAAGCGGCCGCTGCAGACCGGCTGCGTAATGTAGAAGAAGCATTAAAGTGGCACCAGGATCAACTCGACAGACTTAGCCAGCAAGGTACTAGCGGCCAATCTCAGCGGCACGTGGTAGAAGCTGCATTCGAGTGTACCGGCGCCCTATCGAATAAGAAAAGCAGTGTCGCTTCCAAGCAGCTCCATGATGTTGATGATGATGCACCGACGACATCTCCTCCTAAACGCTACCTAGTGGATGATATCACAGAGACCATAGCTTGTGAGCTAAAGGTGCAGGTAAGGGTGACGGCGGCAGTCGGCATGGCGGTACCAATTGCGCCTAACCCAACTTGGCATTGCAGACCGGTTCCAAAAGGGTACGCTGTCGTCACGGTGGATGAGGTGAAGGAAGATTTTGAGGAGCTGAAGCTAGACCACCCTACAGGGTAAGATATGGAGCTGACTCAATTAGGAGAAGCCAAAGGGGGGACTATTCTATGGCCAAAGGAGCGCATCATACTTCTAAATTATGTGCCGCCAAGGCCACCCACTCCTCAGAGCAGCAATCCACCTTCGCCACCACCTCACCATTCTCCAGCGCAACCGTCGCCTTCACCGCCTCACCACTCAACGCAACCGTCTCCATCGCCGCCTCAGCCATCTCCGCCGCCGCCTCAGCCGTCTCCGTCCCCTGAGCCTCAGAGACAAAAGCGGAAGTATACTAAGGGGGGCAGCACCACCAGCAGCAGCAAGAGCACGTTCCGATCACCGAAACGTAAGCTATCGCCCCTCCCAAAAGTACCTCATCAGAATATGAACAAGCTACCTTGCGAGAAGACAGGTGAGGAAATTGATGCGGCCGTAGCTGCCCATTATGAAAAGTGGAAGATTGACATGGCTAACAAGAAAAAGCCGATAGAGGCATATTTCCCGGTCACCGCAGAAGATAAAGCCAAAGCAGCCGCGCTTAAGATTCAGCTTCACCAACCCATAGCGCTCACACCAGACTATAATCGCTCTATTACCAAGTCGGCTGAGGCAAAAGAGCGGAGAGTCGGGAAAGAAGTTGCCCAGCTCGGACAACAAAAAAATCAATCGATCGAACCGCTCAAAGTGTAAGATACCAATGAGTGGAGAGCCCAGGAGCGGCATGATCCGAACATTGATCCGGAGTTTGTTCGACTGTATGGAGAAAAGGCCCAATTATATGGACTGTCTATTACTGAGTACATGAGTCGTATGGATGAGTCCGAGGGGTACCAAGAAACAGCATACGTGTACCAGTACGGGGCTCCTCTCGTCAAACCCGAGTTAGTCAAAGATCTATCAACAAAAATGCAAAGATTGCATAACTGATACATCTAAGCCTGTGCTGATTCCAAAAACTGGATCTATGCTGCATATAAACACCACCATTACGGTCATGGAGATGGCTTCCGACTGATCGAAATTCCAGAATTATTTCAGTTTTACCAACAAGACGCCCTCGACAAAACTATCGTCAGTGCCTATTGTTTGTAAGTATTATTAATTTCTGTAATTAAGTCTTTCTAGCTCAGCTCATTCGTTGCTTGTATAATCTTACTAATCACTATACTAATTATATATGTAGAATGAAGATTCAAGAATGCAACAAAGGACAAATCTATGACCTTGGGTTTGTTGACTGTAATTTCGTTCATGAAGTTACTCTAAAAACAAAACCCAAAGAGACAGAGGATAACTTGTTCCAAGCGTTGAAGCATTTTAGCAACAGAAGAGAAATACTATTTCTTTACAACGCTAGGTGAGTGTTACTGTCTTGTACATATTCTATTTTCGCTTACTCGATGTTAAGCGTATAATTGACTTGTGTTATATTTTGTTAGTGTGTCCAGCTTCCACTATATTCTATTAATCATTGTTGTTGACACCGGAGTAGTAAAAGTCCTGGACTCGAAACCCACACCATTAGAAAAGTGGGCGGACATGCAGGAATGCCTCCAAAAGGCTTGGAAACGGTTCACCGCCAAAACTAGGGGTGTTTGAAAGCCAGAGCTTACATTTCAACCATTGGCTGTAAGTACTACTTGCTAGATCCACGCATCTCTTTGATTCTAGTTTCAATACCACCATTATCATGCTTGATTATTATTTTGATTGAACTCCGTTCTCGTAAAGTGCTTGAGGCAGGAAGCCGGGAATAACTTATGTGGATACTATGTCTGCGAGTTCATTTGCTAGACGACCAAAGAGAAGGGCGCAGGCCGGAACATCAAAAAAATTGAAGTACGATAAACAATAATCACAACTTTATTTTATTACCACCAATTCTGTTTAGTTTCATTCATATATATTGATCTCCTTCTTTATATTAGATCGAACAGATGCGGGACGGTCTTCTATCACAAGAACGCGTGCAAGCAATTCAAGAGGAAATTGCCGGATTCTTGTTAGAACAAGTCATAGATCCGGAAGGAGAATACTATTACCCGCTTCATTTAGAAGGGTGAAGTGTAAAAAACAAGATGTAAATTAGATCAAATTCGTGTGAGAGTATCTTTTGTAATTATAATATGTTTCGACCAAGAAGACGGATGAGACGGTGTATATATTTGTGATCATGCATGATGTGTAATATATATATCGTGGTTTCATTATTGCTGTATATATGTAGTACCATTAAATTGATAAAAAAAATCCTACCGCGGCAGAAAAATAGCCCGAAAATCCTGCCGCGACACAAAACCCTGTCGCGGCAGAAAAATAGCCCGAAAATCCTGCCACGGCACAGAGACTAACGATCCCGGTTCGTGCCAAGAACCGGGACCAATGATCCACCCCCGCCCGTCTTTGGCGCTGCCACGTGGAGACCCATTGGTCCCGGTTTGTTCCATGAACCGGGACAAATGATCCACCCCCCCTCGTCGCGCGCCCGCCCACGTGGAGACCCATTGGTCCCGGTTCGTACACGAACCGGGACAAGCATTAGTCCCGAGTGATTGGTCCCGGTTCGGGAACCGGGACCAATGGCCCTTATGAACTGGGACTAGAGGCCATTTTTCCACCAGTGTACATGCTGAGTGTGTTGTATTGATGTCAAAGCCGTGATCATCTTTGCTGTCCGACTTCAATCTTGTTACACTAATCGAATCTGACCGAACCAGCACGTGAAGAAAACAAGTGTAGAACGATAGAGAGGGAGAGATTGGTAGAATATGATGGATGTATTATTAAGACTCATGAGCGAGTATATATATAGAAAGATGATGACGCTCAAGCAAGGTGGTAGCCCTTGTGCCGATGTCAAGCGAGCCGAGAGTGTGGGAAGGTGTCGTGGTCGATGTAGCCGTGCGAGGATGCCGTGGTCGATGTCATGATTGGGGATGCTGGTGTCGAGGTAGCCGCACGTGAAGCCGCAAGCGCATAGTGCGCGAGTAGAATGACGGAGACGCGCTGAGGCAGTCGCCGAGGGTGTCGATGCCGAAACCGATGCAGTCGAACCATCGAGTACGAGGTGTGGCCATAGTTTTTCCAGAACTAAGCGCATGTCGGGGATGTAGGCATACTCTGGTTTTGCTAGAACCGAGTATGCGCGCAAATAAGAACTCGTTGGTGACGCGGTCGAGGCAGTTGTAGAGGCGTCGATTTCGAAGAAGCCGTTGTCAAAGCCGATGAAGTCGAGGCGCCAATCCGAACTTGCTAGACTTGGGAATGCATCGGGGATGAGGGCACTTCTGGTGTTGCCAGTACCAGGCGTTCGAGGGATAGGGACCATCATGAACTTCTCGCCATGTCAGAGAGACTAAAAGGGGAGGCCTCCAGAACGGTTGCAAGGCGCAAAGCGACAAAGGGAGAGATGCATATGTTGTCCACGGTTGTCGGAGTAGAGAAGCAGGTGGTGTAGTCAGGGTGAGGCGATGACGCTGGCGGCCAAGTTGTAGTGGACAAAGACATAGAGGACGATGAAAACAGCGGCGAACTGGGGTGATCATGCTATTGCTAGATGCCTAGAGTGGCAACGGGATAGTCGGTGGGACCAGCGACAACGAGAGGTCACATGCAGGTTACCTTGTGAAACGCGGCGGTGGTGCTCGAAGCAGGCGATGAAGAACCCGGTGGTGTGACGAATACCATGTGTGGACATAAACGACCTGCACCATGGGAGATGGCACAGAGGTAGCCTGGGACATCGCTGCGCAGGGACGGCGATGTAGATTATGAGCAACAACAATACGACCCAATGGGATGGCATAGCTGCACATCGCGAGTCGATATAGGGCTGGAGGCCACCGGTACGTACACACCCGTAAGGCACGTGAGTATCCAGCAGGCGAGGACCAAAGTGGCGGTGCTTGTCAACACCCGGATTTTTAATCCCAGATGCCCGTTATGCCATACCTCGCAATCCCAGGATTACCATTTTTGCGAGACATAACGGATTGGATATCACAGTACATCATCCATTACAAACCATACATAAGGTTTTACACAAATAAAGATCTCATGATCCAGGCTTTAATACAACAAGCAGCGGAAATAAACGATAGCGTAGCGGTGGGGTCCATCTTCAGGGGCACAGGCAATGCTGACGAAGGCAGATAGTCCTAGTTATCATAGCCGTCCTGCTGACCATCATCTTGATAATCTCCTTCATAGTCTAGCCATGATAATAGCCAGGGACAAAAGCCATGAGTACTCTTTAAGTACTCGCAAACTACTACTAGCAAGGGTTATGATTCCAAGTTAAAGTACTGAATTGAAAGAATAACTATCAAGTTAAGTTTGAAACCTAAGCTGAGTTCTGAAACAAGAAAAGATAAAATAAAAGTCTAGAATCACTTAAGTTGGGAAGCTATTTTCATCTACACAACCCTGTTGTGGTCAAGTCAAGGTTCATCATTCATTTCAAGTTATTTAGAAAACATCTGACAACGAAACAGTATGGCCATTCCAACTGTCCATAACCGCGGACGCGGCTATTCGAATAGTTTGACACTCTGCAGAGGTGGTACACTTTCACCACAAGATTCGATACATCTGTCAGGGATAACCCTGAATCATCATACTTAGTATGCAGATAATCAAACATAACCTTCCCTTTACACACCCTAGTATAAGCACCTCTCCTATGAGCATGGCCTCCTAACCATGACCATCAGTCATCTTGGGCACTGCATAGGTGGACATCATTGAGAGGTATCCTCAGCTCAAACCTCTCCCGCGAGGGAACTAATACTAATGCATATAAATTTCCAGCTAAGCCTTACCCAATTCAGGTAATGTGGTTGTACGGTAAATTTGGAATGGTATCGCATCTGAATCCAACCATCAGTTTTACAAAAAGGGTTAAGGCTCATGCCTCATCATTTTCATCATCATAAACCAGTTGTGTTTCTCAACACATGTCAAAACATCTCAATAGAATGACTCATCATTCCAAGGTTTTCATAACTCATTTTCACCAAGTGTTCCCATCTAAAATGACTCAAGTTTGATCTATTCTAAAACACTAGGTTAAGAGTGTTCACTAAGGTGGAAAGGTGGGATCAATCTCATGCCATAGAATGACATCTAAGGGTTTCTAATTAGGTCAAGTTTTATACTCTTTATGCTACCTTCAAAATTAATTAAAGAATTTTGTGTAAACTAAGGGGGTGTGATCAAAGTATGCTTAAGGCATTTTTACTAAACTATCTAGTTTTATTCTAGCTTGCTACACTAGCTTACTAAAGCATGTTTCAAGGGTTAGCTTGCCACTAATAGCTTGCCTTGGTTGGTGCAGTGGTTGAAGTTGTCTTCTTCTTCTTCTTCTTGGTAGAACTCCTCCTCCTCGAAGGCTTGGTCGGTACTATTGTCTAGAAATACATAGGGAGTGCACAATCACCAAACAATACTTAACTTAGGCTAAGTAGTATTCTAAACCACACAATTGATGATCTATTATCATCCCAAACATCACAAGTTTAATCCAATAGTTTCAACCTTTTTATTTTGGAAAAGTAATTTCTACTCATTGAAATATTAACTAAAATTTAATATTCACCACTAAAACATGGGATCATGTGGACACATGTCCTCACCACATATTCTAACATGTGGGAATGAGATTTAAAAGTTGGATCAATATTACTTTGGTTTAAGTTTATTATTTAATGATTTAAAGTGACTAGAAATGCCTATATAGCATTATTTTGGTACTAGTCCAAAGTCACTGCCTGTAAACCTTAATATTATTACATATTTGGATAGATATGATGAAATGTGATTTTTGAGAGTTGGAATCAACTCAAAAGCTAACTTTGTTGATTTTATAAAAATGTTTCAAGTTGCAAAAGCTTCTGTCTTCTTATTTTTATTAGGAGAAATCTATAACTCTAAATGAATTAAATCCAACGGGCTTGGATAGAGCTTTTCAATACCTTTTAGACAAATTTAGTTTCATGTAATTTGGATTTGTCAAACTCACAGAATTGAATTTTGAAACACTGGACAGAAACTATATTCTAACTAAAAAGAAAAACCTAGATTTGAATCTACGGGCTTGCGCGGGAAAGGAAATGGGCCGGCCCAGTGCTGCAGCTGAGGCTCAGCTGACAGGGGTCCCACTGGTCAGCGGCACTTAAAAACGAAAGCAGATGCAGCTGTGGTCAGGCGATTAGAGGGCAGATCTACGGTGAGGGTAATCGTGACGACAGACGGGACGGGCCCGAGCTCGAACCCTAAGCGGCTCGGTGGGGGTCTAGTGGGGCGTGCAGGCTCCAGGAGTCGGCGTCTTGAGCGACGAAGTGGAAGGCAGCGGCGAGGCGTGGTCACGGCGGAGCTTGGGGTGGCCGGAATCAACGGCACCTTTCTTCTCCAGAGGCGGCGGTTTCGGCTCCAATTCCGGCGAACTACTGCTCCACTTGCTCCGGCGAGGGATGGTTGAGGTTCAGAGAGGTGAGGGGAGTGGAATGGAATGGTGTGAGTCTTTGGTGCTGGGGAGGCCTCCTTTTATAGGCTCGGCGGTGAGACCGAGCGGGATGGGCGGTCGACGGTGGCGACATGGCTACGGCGAGCTAGCGGCATGGCTGGGGATGGCGATCGATGGGCGGTCCCCTGGCGGTGCTCTAGCGCTTTAATGCGGCCGTAGGGGCGGTGGTATCTTGATCGAGGTGAGGTGGCGCTCGAGAGGCAGGCGGCGGTGTCCACGGTGGCGGTGGCTGTGGGGCTTTAGGCGTGCGAGGGGTGTCTGGGTGTTCTCGGTCGGCGGAGGCGGTGGCGCGGGCTGGTGTCGGCGGCTTGTGCCTGTGAGGGACAGGCGCTCTGCAGCGTCGGCATGGTCTAGTGGCACTGGGTGCGGCTTCTTCTCGGTGGTCCCCGACTGCTCTTGGCTCGGGCAAGGGGGAGAGAGGTCTGGCGTTGGCTACCTCCTAGACATGGCGAGGAAAGGGGGAGTGGTCTGCTTTGATGGTTGCAAGGTTGGCCGGCCAGGGTGGTGCTCGGCATGGCTGTGAAGTGCGGCTAGGGGGTAGAGAAGAGGCTGGTTTGGTCTGGTCTGGCTTGAGGGGGGACAAGGTGATCAAAGCACTACAGAATTGCTAGACAAAATCAGCTCAAAACAGTAATAGTTAGGCCTTAATGATCTTGCTAACAAGGTGTTTGACAAAATAGCCGCAAGAGAAAAAGTTTTGAATTTTGAGTTCAAAATTTTTGGGTGATCTCCACTAGTGCTAGGTAGTCTCTGGTTGCAAGGGTTTTGAAAATGGAGCTCAAATACATGGCTTTTGAAATAGGGGTGATCTATGCATATGCATTAGATTCAATTTTGAACTGTCATTTAAATTAGTTTACAGAAGGTTTTTAGAAGATCAAAAGGTGGGCCTTGGTACCTCATTATGTGTACTAGCAAGGGGTGTAAAGATCCAAAATTGTTTCTGTTAAGAATTGAGTACTAGGAATAGCCAAAGTAGGCATGAGAGTTAATTTTGTCAAAATGACCATTCCTTTATTTTAATTCTTTTTTATTTGATTTCTTTTAGGAAAAGTTTGGGAATGATGTAGATGATGTTTAAATCACCTAAGAAACATTTTAGAAGCAAAGGATCACACAATCATGGCAATTCAAAACAACTCCTATTTTAAATGCACACATATATGAATGCCTTTATTTTAAATATGGAAAAGTTTTTGTTAATCCTAACTTTGGATGATTGGATCTTTGATAAACTTGGATTGAAGTTTTGGGATGTTACAGTGCTCCGGCCTGAAGAGGCGACGCAGAGGCAGCCCATAGCTCGATCGGTGTTAGGTGCGTGCTTGAGGATGTGCTTGACGTACACGGACGCGGGATCGGTTGATTAGACCGACAGTGCACCGTATGCGCCATGGCCTGTATGATGTGTAGACCGGAGTCGATAGCGGCGTTGTCAGTGAAGTCCCAGACGATGACGACGAAGACGATCCGAGGGGGACGGCCGCGCGACAACCTACCGAGGAAGGCGTAGCAGCCGGCCGAGGTACACGACGCTGCCGTGAAGCGCGGCAAAGACCGCACGAGCGCGGTGTAGATCGTTGATGCCGATGGTCGGGGTAGAGGCACGACGAGGACGACGGCGGTGAGAGACTCAATCCGATCTATGATCGGTAAAAAAAAGAAAATACTGATTGAATGACCCGCAGAGAGAAAAATCGATCTAGAGATCGAAAAAAAGACTCACCAGCTGATCAAGGATCGGCGGACGAGCCCTGTTAGGGATTGCGAAGCCCAGCGGAGATCATGGAGATCGATCCGGCGACAACTAGGTTTCGGATTGGTTTAGGATGATACCATGTAGAACGATAGAGAGGGAGAGATTGACAGAATATGATGGATGTGTTATTGAGTCTCATAGACGAGTATATACGCGTACAAGGGATCAACTTGGAGTACAGATAAGGTACAATCCTATCTCTCTCTATATGGTCACTTATTTGCAATGAAGTTAATCACTTGCTAAAACATAAAACATGTATGTTATGTACATACATCTTTATCTTTGTCAACCACTCTCCATGTCCATTGGTTACATGTGTCGGGTCTAAAACAGTTGTAAAAAAAATCTGAAAAAAGATTTTAGCGAGGAAATCACTCACCCTTGAGCAGACATTGATGCCACAGAAAAAAACATAGACTAATAATCCATGAGGATATATACATATTAACCAAGCAAAGAAAACAGCAGATATAAATTTTAGAACCGGTATGGCTAAAGATTATGCCGCATATTCACAGGTTCATTCCTGATGCCACTCAATCATATATGATCGTATTTCTTGTTTGAAAAACTATCTTCTTCTTCCTTTTTTGAGACAGGGGCTACAATTTTTCATGAGAGAGATAATCTACTCCATGGACCAAGAAAGACAAGCATGTTGCCCTTTATTGTAGAGGCCAATAAGACTCTCATTAAATGGATGCTTATTAATAAATCATTGGAATTTCAAAAATTGGAAATTTTCATTTTATTGTCATTTATTGGCCTTTTCACGAACCACGGGCTGCCCAAGTACCTCTGCTTGTCCTTTTAAATTAGTACTAGCATGTTTTCGCACTCTGTTTATTGACCTTTGACTGTCCAAGCACCTCAAACACTATATATGTATAAAGTGTACACATAAATGATATTTCCCTGCTCTAACTTCTGTAACACAGTTCGAACTTTCTTTTATGTGAAAATAGTTATTTTGATAATTGTCATGGAACAAATTCCTTAAAAACGATATGCTACTTAATTTCTGAAGATATTGATAGGCATCTAGTTCCTTCAAAATAATGTATGTGTAATTATTCCCTTCAAAAAACACATATGTACCACACTGGCCATGGCATATATCATTTTCGATAAGGGTAGAGACAAGCTCAGGATCCCAGGGTGTCAGCCCGAGGTGCGGAGATTTTTTCTCTGAGTGGTTTTAGTAGTTTTAACTTTTACTACGTAAGTGTCCGTGCGTTGTAACGGGTCGTACTAAATATTTTAATGTTTTTTAATCCTCTTAAATGTTTTATATAATAAAAAATTCCTCAGAAAAGTCACCAAAATATGGATCATAGGGGATTTTTCCATGGAAAGCTGGCACGGGAGGTCTAGATTACACTATAACTACAAGTTAACTTTCTTTTGCAAAATAGAGGAATATGTCTGAATGTTGTTGCTGAATGTTGTTAGCTCTCTATGGATGATGTGCCTCATAAAAGAAAAGTAGTCTTCGAATTTTAGTTTGTGAACTCAGCGATCATGTCAAATCTTCTTTTACACTTCCAATCACTCTCCTCGTAAAATAACAATAATCAGTGATTTATTCACCAAAAAGCATAGCATACTACTCAACTGAGTAGACTGATATACTGATAAGTTATTTATTCCACCACAAAGCAACACATAGCACAGAGTTGATCTTATGCATTCACAACTATTCATACATGACAAGCAAATTTCATTTTACTTGACTATTTCTGCTTCAATACTACACACAGTTAAGCATAGTACAACGACATAGGAGATGATCTGATAATTCGACTAACTGTCACTTCCTAGCTAAAAGCTTGGTCGAAATTTCTGCAAACTATCTTCTCCAATCGAGAAGTAGCTTCGTCATGTAGATCAGCCTTTTCAAATGTTCTATCAAATCATAAACATCAGCTTCCTGCCAGGCTTCAGTTTGCACCTGCAACTTAAACTTCACGCTACAAAATTCATATCAGACTGGGCTGAGCCAATGCAAAAAAGAACTCACGATTATCATGCACATTCACTGCCCTGGGCAGCCTCCCAGTTCAGTCAATCCCACTACGGCCCTTCCAAACCAAAACACAACAGTCATGCTGCAAGAGCATTAACCGCCACTGCCAGCTCGTAGTATCCTAACATTCATCATAGAGATCAGGAAGTCTCCTTGAATTTTTTTGAGACTACGTCTCCTCAAACCTAGAACTCTGGGAAAGGGAGGATGGGAAACTCACCACGGAGGTGGCGCAGTGCAGGCCGTCATTGCTAGGGCCTGAGGTAGAAAGCATCAGGTTTGAAGAGGAGGGCCTCCATCAGGAAGAGCAATGGCTAATGTTTGTTGCCTTCGGTGACGCCACTCATCAACTGAAACCCCCTTACCTTAGCTCCACCGAAACCCCCCCTTCCGGTGAAAGAAACAACAGAATTCAATACATGCTTGGGTTAGTGGTGTCGATTATTCAGTTCTCAGTGAAAGAATTATCTTTCTGATTTTTTATTGAAAAAACAGAGTAAAACTATCTAGTAAATTGGAGGTAGGGAC
This sequence comes from Avena insularis, assembly GCA_023614405.1. Taxonomy (NCBI): domain Eukaryota; kingdom Viridiplantae; phylum Streptophyta; class Magnoliopsida; order Poales; family Poaceae; genus Avena; species Avena insularis. The sequence goes on along the minus strand of CM042690.1, from coordinate 252,565,952 downwards.
GGTGTCTTGTTCCTCAAGGTGTATAGCTGCACGAGACGACCAAATGTAACAAATGAAAGCCAGTTATAAACCAGAAGAAAAATTAAATTGCGCGAGATGCAGATCAGCCTTTTACACAATCATATCAAGATTAAAGGTTCTCATTTTAGTGATCTGCACACCACTGACCATTCAGATTGGCTTGTAAGAAAAATTGAGAAATTCCCTATATCCTGACCACACCAGTATCAAGAAATCTTAGGTGTTCTCTCAGATTATATATTTATGAAATACTGAGAATCGCTAAAACTGCAAATTACAACCACACAGTTACACGCAAGTCTCAAGTTATGAGCATCTAACAGATTGGACCACATTCACTAAAGTGAGCAGTGTGCAATTCAAGTTCAATCAAAGCATAAACAACATTGTTTTTCCCCCTTTATATCGATATCACAAATGTAAAGATGCACAAGCACAAGTGCACAACACACACAACATCTAATTAAGTACAAGCAGAAATTCAAATTAACAACTTTTATCATTGATAAAGTAAAGAACTCAAATTAATACATTGAACACCGTGGAAACTTACCTATTCATTTAACGTTGTAGCCATAGACTGAAATCTCTAAATACATTGGAAACCTAACATCCCATAAAAGCTAATCACAACTAAACCGTGAGTCTGTGAAGCTACATTTGGTTAGAAGAAGTGTTCTTTCTACCTATAAGTATTTAAATTTAGACAATAAATTAGTATCTCCAAGGATCCCTACCCATCAAAAATGGATAGCTACATGCTAAAGACTCTATCCTGGCCCTCCATCTCCACTGGCCACTTTGCCATGCCATTGTTTGCCATGTCCATGTTTTGGTGCTACAAACAAGTGTGTTGGTTCTCTAATGTTTACATAAATGTAGGGGGGTCAAATTCTATCAAGAAGGAAGTCCATTAGAACCATGGATTGCAGTTAGCAGTAGCAAGACAACTTACAAAAGTAGTTACCAGAAAAAACCGGCAAGTAGCAAATTGATGCATCAGTGTATCATGCAAGTTTCACTTCACTAGTAGAAAACAGACCTTTGGTCCAGGGGTATTAGCCCCGGTTTTGCTACAAACCGGGACTAATGCCCCGGTCCAACGGCTAGAACTGGCCCTAGGCACTAGCCAGTTCGAGCGAGACTTTTAGCCCGTCGTGTAACAAACCGGGGCTAAAAATTTCGAGCAGGCGAATCGAGCGCTAGAACCTTTAGTCCCGGTTTGTTATATGACCCGGGGCTAAAGGTGGACGGTTCTAGACACGAACCGGGGCTAAAGGTCTGGCTATATCTTCTTCCCCTGCCCGAGCCACCATTCAAGCTGGTGGCTCTCCTCTCTCTCTCTTTCTTGCTTCAAGCTCGAGTTCATGCCCTTTTTTTACTCAAGATTTGTCTATATTTTGTGGTGCCCCATCTATCCAAAGGTTCTAAAAGGTGAGCAACTTCATCCTTTGGACTCTCATTGCTATATTAGCTCATTTCATGCTCTATCTTATAGATGGATTTGTAGATTTAGTTTGGTAGTAATTTTTGCAATGATAGCATGAGATCGATGTTTAGATTCTATCTATCTTGTATTAATGTAAGGAACTTTAAGGTAAATATCACAATATATGGATTCTACCTATATATATCTTGTTTTGGCACATAGTCTTGAAATTTGATTTTAGAAGCACACACATGCGTGAGTTCATCATTCTAACTAGCTAGCTGGGCAAAATATCCTTCTTCGTCTTCCTACGTTCAACAAACTGAAAAAATTGTAACAAAGATAGGGTTAATTCATAAAAGCTTGATAAGAAGACATCACAGTACATATTCGAGAAGCTCCTCTATGGAGAGCTCCTCGAAGATTAATAACTTCTTCAAGAGAAGCTCCGCCGTAGTGGTGTCCCTCTCGCACCATCTTGGAGTTAATAACTTCTCTAGCTATAGATTAATACGCCGGGTAACTAAAACAATTCACATATTAGAGAGTGCCTCTATGGCGAGCTCCTCGAAGATGTCTGAGGACGGGATCCTAAGACATCTTCGAGAAGCTCTGTCGTAGTGGTGTCCCTACTCTCGCACACCATCTTTCAGTTTATATATTCTCTAGCTAAATCAGTATGCTGGTGGAGCTAACTAATTTCACATATTAGAGAGTGCCTCTACGGCGAGCTCCTCGAAGATGTCTGAGGACGAGGTCCTAAGACATCTTCGAGAAGCTCACCATAGTGGTAATCCTGTCTCGCACACCATCTTGTAGTTCTTCACAAGAATGCATACCTATATATAGATTAAGCAGCACAACATAGTGTCGGGCACTGATGACATAATGTCGACACACTCACCCTGGCATAGTGCTACCACCCACCCAAAATAGTATCATCGTTTATTTTACTGGCTTTGTGCTGCCCACTGAGGATATAGTGTCGACATGTTGTCTCCACATCCACATTTAATCCCGGTTGGTGCCTCCAACCGGGACTAAAGGTTCATCATATCTTTAGTCCCGGTTGCTGGTTTTAATTTTGTTTTTAGATTAGTACTAATTAATTATAATTATGCTGCCACCCACCTAAAATAGTATCGTCATTTAATTTACTGGCTTAGTGCTACCCACTGGGGACATAGTGTCGACATGTTGTCTCCACATCCACATTTAGTCCCGGTTGGTGCCTCCAACGGGGACTAAAGGTTCATCATATCTTTAGTCCCGGTTGCTGGCTTTAATTTTGTTTTTATATTAGTACTAATTAATTATGATTATGTTTGATGTACTTAATTAATTATATAATGCAGATGAGCCGGCAATGGATGTACGCTGACCGACTCTCTAACGAGTTCATTAAAGGCGTTCATTCTTTTCTTCTTGTGGCCGAGGCAAACAAGCGGAATGGTTTTATGTCTTGTCCATGTGGTGTCTGTCGGAATCATAAGGAATACTCTTCCTCAAGAGTCCTTCACAGCCACATGTTTCGGTCCGGTTTCATGACCGGCTATAATTGTTGGACCAAGCATGGAGAAAGAGGGGTTATGATGGAAGACAACGAAGAAGAAGAGAATGATAACGACTACCCTGAATACGATGGTACTACAATGGAAGACATTGATGAAGAAAAAGATGAAGAACGGGCATCAGATCTGCCCGATGATGATCTTAGTCGGGCCATTGCTGATGCCCAGGAAGAATGCGTAACTGAAAGGGAGAGGTTGAAGTTCAAGAATATGTTAGAGGATCACAACAAATTGTTGTACCCAAATTGTGAAGATGGGCACAAAAAACTGGGTAGCACACTGGAATTGCTGCAATGGAAGGCAGAGAACGGTGTGACTGACAAAGGATTTGAAAAGTTGCTGAAAATAATGAATAATTTGCTTCCAAAGGATAACGAACTGCCCGCTAGTACCAACGAAGCAAAGAAGGTTGTCTTCCCTCTAGGATTAGAGGTGCATAACATACATGCATGCATTAATGACTGCATCCTCTACCGCGGCGAGGAGTACGAGAATTTGGATGCATGCCCAGTATGCACTGCATTACAGTATAAGATAAGACGAGATGACCCTGGTGATGTTGAGGGCGAGCGCCGCATAAAGAGGGTTCCTGCCAAGGTGATATGGTATGCTCCTATAATACCACGGTTGAAACGTTTGTTCAGAAACAAAGAGCATGCCAAGTTGTTGCGAAGGCACATGGAAGACCATAAGAAAGACGAGATGTTGAGACACCCCGCTGATGGGTCGCAGTGGAGGAAAATCGAGAGAGAGTTTCCGGACTTTGCAGGTGATGCGAGGAACTTATGGTTTGGTCTAAGTACAGATGGCATGAATCCTTTTGGGGAGCAGAGCTACAGTCATATCACCTGGCCTGTGACTCTATGTATCTATAACCTTCCTCCTTGGTTGTGCATGAAGCGGAAGTTCATTATGATGTCAGTGCTCATCCAAGGCCCGAAGCAACCCGGCAACAACATTGATGTGTACCTAAGGCCATTAGTTGAAGAACTCTTATAGTTGTGGCACGAACAAGGTGTACGTGTGTGAGATGAGAACAAGCAGGAGGAATTTGACCTACGAGCGTTGTTGTTCATAACAATCAAGGATTGGCCTGCCCTTAGTAACATTTTAGGACAAACAAACAAGCGATACAATGCATGCACACACTGTTTAAACGAGACTGAAAGTATATATTTGGATAAATATAAGAAGAATGTGTACCCGGGGAATCGTTGTTTTCTTCCGCCTACGCACATCCTAAGAAAGAAAGGTAAGCATTTCAATGGTGAGGCAAACAGCCGGTGTAAGCCTATCCGCCGTACTGGTGATGATGTATTTGATATGGTGAAGGATTTAAAAGTAATCTTTGGAAAGGGTCCTGGTAGACAATCTGTTCCGAAGGACGATGTCGGACACGCACCCATGTGGAAAAAGAAATCTATATTTTGGGAGCTACCCTATTGGAAAGTCCTAGAGATCTGCTCTGCAATTGACGTGATGCACCTGACGAAGAATCTTTGCATGACGCTGCTAGGCTTCTTGGGCGTGTATGGGAAGAGCAAAGATACACCTGAAGCACGGCAGGACCAACAACGTATAAAAGACCGAGAATGCATGCATCCAGAGCTGTTTGAAGGTACTGCTAGCTACGCTCTTACCAAAGAAGAGAAGGAAATCTTTTTTGAAGTCTTTTACAGTATCAAGGTCCCGTCTGGTTTCTCGTCGAACATAAAGGGAATAATAAATATGGCAGAGAAAAAATTTCAAAACCTAAAGTCTCATGACTGCCACGTGCTTATGACCAGTTTGCTTGATTGCATTGAGGGGACTCCTGCCGGAAAATGTTCGAGTACCCATTATGAAGCTATGTGCGTTTCTCAATGCAATTTCTCAGAAGGTAATCAATCTAGATAGTCTACTAAGGTTACAGAAAGACGTGGTCCAATGTCTTGTCAGCTTCGAGTTGGTGTTCCCACCATCCTTCTTCAATATTATGACTCACCTCCTAGTTCACCTAGTCGACGAGATTAACATTCTTGGTCCTATATTTCTACACAATATGTTCCCCTTTGAGAGGTTCATGGGAGTGTTAATGAAATATGTTCATAACCGTGCTAGGCCAGAAGGAAGCATCTCAAAGGGATATGGAACAGAGGAGGTCATTGAGTTTTGTGTTGACTTTATTCCTGACCTTAAGCCCATCGGTGTTCCTGAATCACGGCATGAGGGTAGAATTAGTGGAAAAGGCACGCTAGGAAAGAAAGCGAAGATATGTATGGACAGACATTCTCTCACTAAAACACACTACACAGTTTTGCAAAGTTCCACCTTGGTGGCTCCGTATATCGAGGAACACAAGAATATTATACACTCCAACAACCTGGGGAAGCCTGGCTCCTGGATTAGAGATGAACATATGAGAACTTTTGGCGGTTGGTTGCAAACACATCTCATGAATGACATAAATGTTGGAGAGCAGTTGTACTTGTTGGCCAGGTCACCATCTTCGACTATATTGACTTTCCAAAGTGCGAGATAAATGGGAATACATTTTACACAATCGCCCAAGATAAAAAGAGCACCAATCAAAACAGTGGTGTCCGATTTGATGCAACAGACGAGAATGGGAAAAAGGATACATATTATGGTTACAGAGAGGAGATGTGGAAATTTGACTATGGACCTTTTTTAAGGTTCCTTTGTTTCGGTCAAATGAGTCAAGCTGACAGGGGCGGGGTTGAGGTAGACAAGAAATACGGAATGACAACAGTGGATCTCAACAACCTTGCGTATTGAAATGAACCATTTGTCCTAGCCAATGATGTGGCTCAGGTTTTTTATGTGAAGGACATGTCTACCAAACCGAAAAAGGAAAGATAAGCAAAAGAATACAGCATCCGATGAGCCAAAGCGCCACATAGTTCTTTTAGGAAAAAAGAAACATCGTGGGGGTGGAGGATAAGACAGACATGTCAAAAGATTATGATAAGTTTCATAAAATTCCGCCCTTCGCTATGAAGGATGACCCAAGCATCCCGTTAAGTAAGGACGATGCTCCATGGTTACGGATTAGAAGAAAACTCTAACATGTGTGGATGATGGTGATGTACAATATTATTAAACCTTTATTTTTAATGATCTTCTTATATGTATATGGATATGAACTATCTCGATCTCAATAGGTAGTATTGCAACTTGTTGTGGCCAGACATTTATTAATATTAAAATGTAAAAATTAGTCATAATCATATCTAGCCATGTAGTACACAGCTTCTGGGCCGTCTTCGGAATGGTCATCGTCATCGTCGTCGCTCGTAGCACGCGGATGGATCCTCAGTCCTTCCTCGTAGCACGCGGATGGATCCTCCGGCCTCGGATTCACGACGCGTGGGGGAGGGGGCTGCCGGATGATGACCCCAGTACGCCCTAGGCCTTCACCACCACCACCATTCTTGTGGCTATGCGGCTGGTGAAAGTGCGGGTACCTCAGGCGAGGATGGTCTCCCATGGCGATGTGGCGCATCACACCGGTGATTGTCCGGTTCACCCACCACAGGCAGCGACCAACCTCGTTGTGGTTCACTGGGGGCGGACCGTCACCCTCGTACCTGGCGAGCTCCCTTTCCTGCCGGTTTGCGAAGAAGGCATTCTAGGTGTCGAGGTTGTCGGGATCCCAATGGGGATCCATCCGCTGCTCCGGCGTGAGCTCGAGGTAAAAGTGGTTCGTGATGGCCGCCTGGCGGACTGAACCTTGAGACATAGGAGGAACAGGAACCCCTTCAGCGCTCAGCATCTAGCCAGCGAGCAGCCGGTACCCCGGCGGGCATGGGTAGCTGGAGGCACACAGCGCCTCGGTCTCCTCGAGCATCAGAAAGGCCCAGTAAGCGCTGTCCATTGTTGTGAGAGAGAAGGTGTGGATGTGTGGATGGACATGGCGGTCGGCCTAGATATAGAGGGACATGGCGGAAAGCGGGGCAAATGGCGGGATAACATGGCGGGAAAACATGGCGGGAAGCAGGAGAAATGGCGGGAAGCGTGGGAAATGGCGGGAAAACATGGCGGGAAATTATGTTTTAGTCCTAGTTAATAGTTTTAGTATTAAATATTATATTTCTATTTCTAATGAGTCTATTGTTTTTTGTGAATATTTTGGTATATTATATGTATTTTTCTGTTTTTAAATAATAAACTATATTTTTCCAACATTTGATATATAAATATTTTTCCAACATTTGATATAATAAACTAAATAATAAACTATATTTTTTCAACATTTGTACTAAATATAATACTTGTTAAACAATAGATAATTTCATTTAAGTTGTATAATAAAGTATGATAATAGATTTAAATTATAGATCTTCTTTTTCTGAAAATTTTGATATATAATACATAATTTTCTGAAAAATATAAACCATTTTTGGTTTTGACGCCAAAAAAAACCTTTAGCCCCGGTTTGTATTAAACCGGGGATAAAGGGTGACCTTTAGCCCCGGTTCGTATTACAAACCGGGGCTCAAGGGGTGTGGCGTGCAAGAAGAGCGGTGGCCGAAAACACCTTTAGCCCCGAACCGGGGCTAAAGGGGGTGGTATAAATACCCAACCCCCACCCCGGGTCGTGGCACGACCCGGAGACCCAGATCACTTCTTCTCCCAGAGGAGCTCGCCGACCGTTCGTGTCGCCGTCTGTCTGCTGGCCATGCGAGTTCGTAAATACAGGCTCCGTGATGTCCGCTTGCCACACCGCCGTACTGCCGTCGTCTCCTGCGGCCGTGCCGCCACTCTACTGCTCGAGTTAGTATTTAGAGTTAGTTAGTGGTTAGGTTAGTATGTTGTTACTTTTGGTTATATGTTAATTGTTAATTTTGGTTATATGTTGTTAATTTTGGTTAATTAGTATTTAGGGTTAGTTAGTATATTAGTATTAGGTTAGTATTTACTATTATTATATTAGTATTTAGGGTTAATTAGTATTTAGGGGTAGTTAGTATTTAGGGTTAATTAGTATTTAGGGGTAGTTAGTATTTAGGGTTAATTAATATTTAGGGGTAGTTAGTATTAGTATTTAGTATTAGTTAGTATATTAGTATTAGTTAGTATTTACTATTAGTATTTAGTATTAGTTAGTATATTAGTATTAGTTAGTATTTACTATTAATATTAGTTAGTATTAGTATTAGGTTAGTATTTAGTTAGTATTAGTATTAGGTTAGTATTAGTATTAGGTTAATTGCATAGGTTAATATTTATCTAGGGTTAGTTAGGGTTAGTTAGAATGCTTAGTTAATTAGGTTTAGGGTTATTGTTATTAGGGCAATATATACTTAGTGATTTAGTTACTGTTTATGTTTTATGATTGTTTATTGCTATTATTTAGTTATGTCGCGTCCACCTCGTTCGAGCCTACTGGACTCCGTCGGGGATGTCCGAGTCTGGGCTCCACCGGGTTGGCACTGGGAGGTGCTACCTGTCAGGACTCGTACCTTGGTGAGGAATCTGGGTATCATCGTCGACCCGGAGCTTCTTTGGTGGCGTCCACGAGGTCCAGGAGCGGTGCAGAGGGAGCCAGCCCCTGAGGAGGTGGTACGTCGTCGTATCAGGGAGGAGGACGAGCATGTATAGATCTGGCAGGTTCTCCAATTTTGATACATGTATCTTTTGGACACTAGGTTCTCCAATATCTGGTAGGTTCACGGATCTCACCCGAGCTATTCTCTGGTGATGGTTCCTCTTCTGTGGCTGCAGAGCTCCGTAGTACGTAACGCAAAGCGTTCGCTAGTTTGATATGAGTCCCGTATTAATAATGTACTTTATCCGAGTTATCGTAGTTGTAATCATTAAGTATTAATAATGTACTTTATCCGAGTTGTCGCAGTTGTAATCACTAAGTATCCGCCGTATTAATAATGTACTTTATCTTATATTATTGTACTTTATCTTAATCACTAAGTACTGTATCCGAGTTGTCGCAGTTGTAATATTCTTTTACTTAATGCAATATTCTTTTTCTATATTAGTTAAGCTATGGACGGTAGACAGAATGAAGAGGAGCTTCTCAACAATATAGATGAGGGTACTGGGGGGTCTTATTACGATGGCTCCGAATATCTTAATTTGTCTGGAGGAGACGATGGCGGAGAAGATAGTGGAGACGATGGTGCTGACCATGGTGGAGACCATGGTGAAGACACCATAATAATGACAAACTCTGTCGAGGTATATAAAGCCTCTATCGATCGTTCACTAGTATAGATGCACTAATTGATTCGTATATATGTACTGACGAATGTTTTTTCTCTTAGACCTCCGCTTCAGGCCAATCTTCTACAAGGACAAGAGGCCCGACACACAAGTTGCCCGCTGATGTCCATTTCAGCATTGACTTAGTCTCTCCGCAGGGTTAACCGCTGGAGCCCAAAGAATCTGCGAATGCATTTACAAGTCAATGCGGAGTGATTGTTAGAGACACCATCCCGATCACTACGTGAAATTGGAACAAGCCAGGAAAGAAAAAGGATCCAACTGGGGCTAGTTTTGTAGATGACAGAGCGAGAGATACGATGTGGAATTCTCTCATGACACATTTCACCCTATCAGTCTTGGAGACTGATGAGCTCACACAGCAAATGATGAGGAAAGTCAAGCACTATGCTCTTAAGAAGATGGCCGAACTATTCAAGGAATGGAAAAAAAGATTGTACCACAAATATGTCTTGAAGAAAAAAACTCCTCCATTCACTGGCCCACTAGAATTGCAGCAGGATAACTGGGCCGCATTTGTGGAATACAAGACCTCGGAACCAGCTAAGGCAATGTCAGCAAAGAATAAGTTAAATGCAGCCAAGAAGAAATATCACCATCATATGGGCACAGGTGGCTACAGGAGTGCCATGCCTAAGTGGGATAAAGCTGAGGCTGACCGGGAGGCTAAAGTGGTCACTCCAGCTACGTCTTGTTGGCCCTTGAGGTCAAGAAATTGGGTATTCGGGCATGGGGCATCATTAGACCCAGAAACAGGCGAGATTGTTGCAGCCGAAGAAATTTCTTCACCCAAGAATGAACTTATTAAAGTGATAAAAGAGGTTGAAGAGGGAACATTTGTTCCCGACAGAGAGAACGATGAGCTGATAAAGGCTCTCGGGAATCCTGAAAAGGCTGGACGAACAAGAGGATTCAGACATTCTTATCCATGGGTTATCGGGTTTCCCGAGCACCTTGACACGTACAGAAGCCGATCGAGAAAAACAAAGCGGCAAAAAGAGGAGGATACGGAGCGGTTCGCGAGGTTTGAAGCCATGTTGCAGGAGCATCGCCAGGAGCTTAATAAACTTAAAGGACTCCGACAGCAAGATCCTGCACCGGACAGTACGGTCGGCCCATCACAACGGAAAAGCAACGTGGCTTCCACGGAGAGCCACGGTAATGATGCAACGATGGATGTGTACCCCGTGGATGCAATTAAGGAGAAGACTAGTTGTGAGCTGCATGTTGAACTGAAGAATATATCCATGAAGGTGGCGGTCGGCTTTGCTTTACCTTCTGCACCGGGAGCGACCTATCATTGCAATCCGATTCCAGCTGGCTATGCTCGTGTCGGTGTGGATGAAATTCAACCTATGTGTCAGTCACTACAGCTTGACATCCCTGGAGGTGAAGGGGAGACGACACTGGGAGAAGTCACGAGTGGCTTCATTCTTTGGAAAAAAGAATACATCAACTTTCCAGGCTCGACACCAAGGCCACCTTCTCCACCGAGAAACAATCCATCACCTCCAAGGCAACCGTCTCCTCCCAGTAAAAGTCCACCTCCAAGTGCACGGTCTCCTCCCAGTAAGAGTCCACCACCTCCAAGACCAATCCATGACCCCAACACGAGTCCATCTCAATCTACACAGCCGTCTCCACCCACTAAGGGCCAAAAGCGGAAGAATATCACCGCTCCGTCGAGCAATAACCGACGCCCAAAGCGATAGTTGTCGCCCCTCCCAAGAGTACCGCTGGTTCCTCCCAAGAGGGATTATGACCTGACCGATGAGGAGACCGATGCGGTCGTATGGGCCGAAGTGGATGCTCATTTTAAAAAGAAACAACCTGAGCCAGAGGTCCAAATAAAACCGGAAACCAAGGAGCACTTTAGGAAATTACTGACGCAGCCATCCCAAGCTTAGTTAAATGCGCCAGATGACTATACACGATGTCTTCAGAAGACACTGAAACAGAAGATATCAAGTGGTATAGGAAGCATCACAAAAGAGGTTTTCCAACAGGGGGAACAAGCAAAACAATCGAGTGGTAGCGGAAGCATCAAAACGGGCGTCCCCCAGCTGGGGAAACAAGCAAAACAATCGAGTGGTAGCCGAAGAACCAAAAGAGATGTTCCCCAGCTGGGGAAACAAGCAAACCAATCGCTCCCCCCACTCCAGGTGAACATACCCGAACCTCAACTATATGAGGAACCTATGGATCCGGAAACGGCTAAGATATTGGCTGAGCAATGTAATATGTCTATTCATGAAATTCTTCACGACGATATGCCCAAGGCTGAGGTAGCACCCAAATTTGTTCACGGGGAGCCTCTGGTCAGTTCTGAGAGGCTTCTGGATATGCCAACACAAATGCGACGATTTCATGAATGGTACATGAAAGCATCAAAAGAACAGCAATATTGGCTCTTACTGAAAGTTCAAAAATCGCATTACTTCACTGAAGACGAGGTCCCTATTGAATTTACAGAATTATTTCAGTTATTCAATCTAAAGGAACTCGACAAAACTATCCTCAGTTCGTATTGTCTGTAAGTGATTACTTTATTTATGTAATTAGGTCTCTATCTCAGCTTGTTCAATTCATTGCCGGTAAGTATACTCACTATATTCTTTTGTACGCTGTATATAATGATACAGAATGAAGATGCTCGATTGTAAAAGAAATGCTATCAATGAATTTGGGTTCATTGACCCACATCGAGTTCATGGAGCTATACTAAAGGATAAACCACTGAAGACCGAGCATAACTTGTTGTGGTTTCTCACGAAACAGTATTTCTGTAATGAAATACTATTTCCTTACCACGACGGCAAGTGAGTTTTTGTACACATTAAATTTTGCTTACTTGATGTTCAGTGTAAATGATGAATTACTGACGCATGTAAATCTTGCATAGGTACCACTGTATTCTTCTAAGCATTTCACTTGACTTGGGAAGAGTTCACATCATGGACTCACTAAACAAAGACATTGAAAACTACCGCATCATTATCGATGCGCTCCAGAGGTAATTTCAACCATTATCGCACTATATCGGTTTCTTTCGTTCATCCCACTGTCCACCCTCGTTCTGCATTCACCCCATGAACACGTGTAGCCACTTCAGTAACATCATTTAAGGGAGGGTAGCTCTAGCTATTTGAAATCTACAAGGAAAAAAGATAGTTGATAAGCCATGCATGTACATATTTATGAAAGACTTCCATACACTTGAAGCACATTGAAGTAGATATGTTGATTGGATCAATTGTACGGCATGGTGGGATTTTTTAGAAAATGTAAAATTATATCAACTAAATGAGGATGTCAACATGGTATTCTAGATTGACTTTGTACAGAAGATGTGATGTGGACATAAAAAAGAAACAATATATGATACATTGTGCTTGCTAAATTATGATTATTCAAATTACACAACCAAAAACATATCATCTTGTAAAAATTACACATTGGCATGGAAAAATATAAAGAAGAAATATTAGAACTTCATACTTGCATTTAAAAAGGAGAATGAATTTTGTACTTATACACATGGGTACATAATGTATCACGGCCACACACACCCACTTTGAGATCTGTGCCACAATAGTAGACTCTTTCCTTTTGCTATTTTCAAACTGTCCCATCGTTTCACAATTTAGTCACTCACGCTGTACCTTTTGGGTCTGGCCGAGCGGCATCCCCGTGAAAGGGTGATAGCCTTTTTCAGCCTCCGCCCCGGCCGGTAGCCTTGATCTCCACGAGCCGAGCCACCGTTGGATTCTGTCGTCCCCAAGCTCTTAGTGCCACCGACACTGCTCCTCAACTCTGGTTGTGTTGCGGCACCCGGTGCCGTGCCATCCGCAGGCGGCCTCCGCCGGCTTCAGTCCGACGCTGCTCCTCGCGACCCACTGGCGCCCGTCAGGCTGCAGTCCGACGCAGCCCCGTGCCCATCACCATCTTCCTCAGCGGATCCCGTCAGGCAGCCTGAGGATGAAGTCTGAGTCGTGTGCCGCTGGCAAGATCCTTCAAGATCTAGACATTGGGGATCTTCCTCGTGAATCCCCATAGGCCAGGAGATCAAGCGCCATTTTTTTGTTCTTCCCATATTATTTTTCAGTTTTATCTATCCCCAAAGTTTCATCCGTATGTGAAATATGTTCGTGCAGGTATGTGAAGAGCACATCTCTCTATTTGTTTTTTCTATGTAAGTTAGTTCAGACCTAGAATGAGATTATATTGGTGGAACTTTCCTTGTACTTTTAATTGCAAGGCTGTTCATGGTCGATGTTCATGACTTGGATCAACGATTCTGTGGTCAACTCCCTCCCTCTCTCTCTCAAAATTTCTTCATATTTCCTCTAATTTTTCTTTTTGCACAAATGGCGAATTATTCATGTTGTATGGAGTGATTTCTTTGGAGAGAAGTGTATATTACAACCTTCAACTTATGCTCAGGTTTAAGTTACAACCCTGAATTGCAAAACCATTTGAAATACACCCCTCAACTACTAAAATAGGTTAAATTTGCCCCTTAGACAATTGGAATGTGGTTTTGCCATGACGTGGCATCCTAGTATCAGTCGTTTGATACTATTAATTGCCAAAGTCGTCCTTTTCTAGATTACTTTATTTCTGTTATGTAAACTTATTGACAATAAGTAATATTCACATGTGTTGTGTTTGCTTAAAAAGTACTCTTTATCTGTTTGAAAACAGCTAGTTCCAAACATGATTTCTTCGCCGGCCGGCAAGCACTGGCACCTCAGCTACCAAGTGTGACACCCCATGAGCGGTCGGAGTCGTGGTGTGTGCTAGACGCTGACCATGTACACGGTACGGGTACTGGGCGTCGCTATGCCCCCGTCGGGACACTACATATGGTACGATGCACCATCCACGATGCCCGCGAGGCACGGCGACATCGAGGCGGAGGAATGTGGTCTCGATTCAGGATGGGGCACTTGGACGCATCGCTCGGCGGTATGATGTTGGGCATCGGCAAGGGTGTCGCAGACATGATCTTCGGAGATGGGCATGGAGGGTTGTTGCTGATCCGCATGAAGCATACGTGTCTCGATCGCTTAGGAAATCGCTCTGACATGTAAGTAATTAACCAATGTGTGTTGAAATGACTATCGATCGAATCATATGCGTAGTTATGCCTGCCGATTGATTGATTTTATTGAGCCGTACTAGGTGTTTTCAAACAGATAAAGAGCTTTATCGTTTTTTACACAAATATAATACATGTGATAGTAGTTATTCTCAAAAGGTTTACATAAAAAATAAACATAATCTAGAAAATGACGATTTCGGTAATTAATAGTACCAAATGACTGATACTAGGATGCCACGTCATGGCAAAACCACCTTCCAATTATCTAAAGGGCAAATTTAACCAGTTTTAGTAGTTGAGGGGTGTGTTTTAACCGGTTTTGCAGTTCAGGGTTATAACTTGAACTTGGGCATAAGTTAAAGGTTATAATATGCACTTTTCTCATTTCTTTGTTGATGTCCTTATCCGAGAATGGTGTGGATGTTCCCGATTGGTTCTTGTTAATGCATTAAAATATGGATTTGGGATCAGTTCTTCATGCTCAGCTCTGTTCGTCTCTTGTACTCCATATCCATTAAATTAAATGTGATTTGTTCCAGATTCAAGATGTGGAATGGTGTAAAATATTCAGTCGGTTCATGTTGGGAGAGAGAGATTGGCTTGGCGACAGAGGTTGCAGGGGTCGAGGTGGGGAATGGATGATGGAGGGCAGTGCAGACGCTAGGAGAAGAAGACCGATGGCTTGCTCGATGGGGGGCGGGTGGGCGGCTCGGTGCGGTCGGCGGAAAAGGCTACATCCACGTCCCTATCTATACTCCTGCCCGTCTAGATGGCAGGCCGGCCATGCAGGGCCTTTCCCGGGAATCTGGGTGCGGCGCAAGGCCTTTCCCAGGATTCCCTCTAGTTTCTCCTTTTCGAAAAATAGACAAAAGGCAGCACTATGCAATAATCTGTTCCGGATCTCAACGCACATGATAGCATCTGAACGGCCGGATAGATCCCGTACCCATGTGTACAAATACAAATGCATTTCCGTTTGAAAAGTACAGTCGCAATAGTTGGAGGTCAACAACCGTCATTGGTCAGACATGTGCTAAAAAAAACATCACTTTAGATGTCATGACCTCTAGCTGCCTAGCTAGGAAGACATTCTGAAATAAAAAAGAAGAAAAATTATAATCACGCAACCATGTAATTGCAGCAAAGGTACAAAATATTTTGGAAAAAGGCAACCTACTAAGACCATTACAAGGACATGAATTCAGCTCGTCCTTTGTTTCCTCTGGTGGATTGGGATGGCACCATGTTATATCCAAATTCAGAAATTATTTTTCGTAAGAGTTGCAGTACAACGAGAGACATGTTTGGTTTGAGCAATATGATGAAAGTTCCTTTGAGTAATCTGCAAGAACCTGCATGAACACACTCCCGTGTCTCACAAATTCTAAGTTAACCTTACATCCAGTTCAGCTCCAAACATGCAGTGGCTAGCATGATTCTTTCGAGCAAACATGTCAAACGATATAATTAAATAAACTTATGGATGGATTTTCTGTTTATCTTCATACATCAACCATGACAATTTTGAAAATACTGCAGGTAGAGAATAGAATTAGCATTTAGCCACCACAAGTTTACAACATCATAAATCAGTCCGAGAGAACAATCAGATAATTGAGGGGCACGCTAAATGATATTTTTAAACAAACTTATGGATGGATTTTCTCTTTACGTGCAGACCTCAAGCATGACAATTTTGTAAATATTGCGGATAGAGAACAGATTATATAAGCTTAAGAAGAGTAAAACTAAAGATCTACAAGCGAAAGTGAAGGTAAGATAAGATGGGTTCTGTTCTAGATTCCAAAAGAAGCAGAACAGTTAGGACTGGATTTTTTTTGAACGTGTTTATGGATGGAAAGCCTGCAAGATCTTTTGAGTTAGCTGAGCATGAAAAAAAAGCTATACATCATATTTATCTGCTACTATGAAGCATCTTATTTAAGTTTCTAATGTTACAGAATCTGATCTTGCTGAAAACGATAAAAATCCCCATGTCAAAGACGTGTCCAAGCTAGCAGCAGAGCTGTAATCTGCCATGGTTACAGTCAGGCTCGTGGTAAGTGATGGCATTTGAATCGACCTAGCATTAGAAAATTGTCGAGTTGTATACCAGGTTGAGGCTGAACTATCTAAACTACCATTAGAAAAGAGAGCTGTGTACCTAAATTCTCTTGATGTCACTGAAAGTGGGCTGGGCAATTTGGTAAAAGCAACGTATAAATAACACATTTCACAAACGGAGAGCATGTGAATCTCTTGCACTGTCAACACACTTTGTCCGACTATTGACACTAACTTGTAAATACATATATTCTTTTGCCAGGAAAAAATCTAGAACCCGTTCATATATAGGGTCTAAATCTGTAGAACGGAAAGGAGAACCAAATTAGCTTCACGGTCAAACAGCTTTCAGATCAAAAATGTGCAGGAGAGGAAAAACTTCTGAAGAAAGTTAGGAAGACAACGGTGGGGAATGGACACTTAGAGATAAAACTCGACCCTGCCTCCTCTCCAAGGATACTCCCACGCGAAGGG
This sequence comes from Avena insularis, assembly GCA_023614405.1. Taxonomy (NCBI): domain Eukaryota; kingdom Viridiplantae; phylum Streptophyta; class Magnoliopsida; order Poales; family Poaceae; genus Avena; species Avena insularis. Next base: position 252,549,046 of record CM042690.1, on the reverse strand, counting down.
GTTGGATCCGGTCAGTGGCGAAGCTCTCGGGCCCTGCGGCGGTCGGTGGCATCGAAGGATGTGGCGGCGGGGATGAACCTACGTGGTGGAGACGTTGTATCAAGGGAGAGGACGAGGATCTCAACGCGTGGGTGCTGGAGGCCGATGGCGTCGAAGGTTGCTGCACCAGGGCTAAACCCTAGGTGGAGGCGCTCTATCGCGGGAGAGGATGTGAGGAGCGGTGCAGCGGCCATGGATCGTGACGACCGAAGCACGGGCGTGAGAAGGGAGTGATTTGTGGAGGAAGGGCCGCGGTGGGAAGTGGGAACCAGGAACGAAAAGGCTAGGGCGTGCGGTGCAGGGCGAGCGGAGAATAGTGCGACGAAACCAAACGACGTATTGACGACGAGGGAAAGAGATAGAGATAAATCATTCTTCTAAAATGTCGTTCACATTTTGTTAGAAATTCTAAAAAAGGGCCGATCTTCGCAAAGATCCGTCCTGCGCGTCGTCATCGTGCCAAGTGACGTATTCTCATTCGAGGGTATGCATATAGATTTTTTCTTTTATTTTTTAAATCCGATGATTTAAAATAAAATATCTCGAGAACCATTTTTCTAGATTACAAACCGTTTTCACTTTTGAGCTCACTGTGCCGAGATCTTTAAAACTAGATCTCATGTTGATATGTTTCGAATAATTTTTCTTTTGCACTTTCCAAACAGATGTGTTCGTAGTTTAGATTACTTCAGTTCTGTATTTGTTGTACTTCGGGTTCTTAGTGTACTTTATAGTTGGATTATTACAAACTTGTACTTTGACAGTGAGTACACTTATACTTTTCTGTACTTTGGCTCTTAATACAGTACTACTTTCATGTACTTAGCTCTGAGTATATTTCTATTTTTGTGTACTTGTGAGTACACTGTATCTATGTGTACTTTGGCTCTTAGTACAGTTGTTGTTAGGCGTACTTCGACTTTTACTATATTTATATTTTCGCGTACTTCGGCTTTGAGTAGAGTTGTATTTTTCGTGTATTTCAACTTTTAGTACAGTTGTACTTCCTCTGTATTTTGTCTGTGAGCATAAGTATACTTTCACGTACTTTGGATCTCCATATATTTATATTTTCGTGTACTTTGCCTCTTAATACAATTGTTGTTCCGTGTACTTCGACTTTTAATACGTTTGTACTTTCGAGTACTTCGGCTCTCAGTAGAGTTGTACTTTCATGTATTTCGACTTTAAGTATAGTTGTATTAATTATACTTTCGCGTACTTTGGATCTCCATATACTTGTATTTCCGTGTACTTTGCATGTTAGTACAGTTGTTTTTCGCGTACTTTGACTCTTAGTACGTTTGTACTTTTACGTACTTAGGCTCTGAGTAGAATTATTCTTTCGTGTATTTTGACTTTAAATATAGTTGTACTTCTGATGTACTTTATCTATAAGCATAATTATATTTTCGCGTACTTTAAATCTGCATATACTTGTTCTTTAGATTAGTATAAATCATTCTTCTAAAATGTTGTTCACATTTTGTCAGAAATTCTAAAAAAAGACCGATCTTTGCAAAGATCCATCCTGCGTGTCGTTATCGTGCCAAGTGACGTATTCTCATTCGCATGCTCCTCCTAGTGAGACTCTACATGCTTGACAAATATCGTAATAAGAATCAAAATGGGATTAGAACGAGAGAGGGAGATACGGAGGGTATGCATATAGGTTTTCTCTTTTATTTTTCAAACCCGATGATTTAGAATGAAATATCTTGAGAACTGTTTGTCCAGATTATAAACCGTTTTCACTTTTGAGCTCATCATGCCGAGATCTTTAAAACTAGATCACATATTGATATGCTTTTCTTTTGTACTTTCCAAATCGATGTGCTCGTAGTTTAGATTACTTCAGTTCTGTATTTGTTGTATTTCGGGTTCTTAGTGTACTTTATAGTTCGATTACTACAAACTTGTACTTTGATAGTGAGTACACTTATATTTTTTTGTACTTGGCTCTTAGTACAGTACTACTTTCATGTACTTAGCTTTGAGCATTCGTGTACTTCGACTGTGAGTACACTGTATCTATGTGTACTTTGGCTTTTAGTACAGTTGTTGTTACGACTTTTACTATATTTGTACTTTCGCGTACCTCGGCTCTGAGTAGAGTTGTACTTTTCGTGTATTTCAACTTTTAGTATAGTTGTATTTCCTCTGTATTTTGTCTGTGAGCATAAGTATACTTTCGCGAACTTTGGATCTCCATATACTTATATTTTCGTGTACTTTGCCTCTTAGTACAATTATTGTTCCGTGTACTTTGACTCTTAATACGTTTGTACTTTCGAGTACTTCGGCTCTGAGTAGAGTTGTACTTTCATGTATTTCGACTTTGAGTATAGTTGCATTTTCGCTGTACTTTATATGTGAGCATAATTATACTTTTCGTACTTTGGATCTTCATATACTTGTACTTCCGTATACTTTTCCTGTTAGTACAGTTGTTTTTTGTGTACTTTGACTCTTAGTATGTTTATACTTTCGCGTACTTAGGCTCTGAGTAGAATTATACTTTCATGTATTTCGACTTTAAATACAGTTGTATTTCTGATATACTTTATCTGTGAGCATAATTGTATTTTCGCGTACTTTAAATCTGCATATACTTGTGTTGTGGTACTTTGCCACTTAGTACACTTGTACGTCTATAATGTACTTTGCCTCTTAGTACACTTGTACGTCTATACTTTGATACGCTATAGGCGTTTGATTCGAGGCAAAGCTGAGTCGTAGAACGCGCTACGATAAATTAGAGGAATGACAAAGACGCTACGACCAATAACCCCCTTCAAAATGTTTATGAAAATTTAAGGTACCGTAGACACCTTAATTCGATACGAAACCGAACCGTAGAGTGCGAAAAAAAAAACGAACACATGTACACACTCGCATACGAACCGAAAAGCTGGTTTCCTAATAGCGTGACACGTGTCGTACGTAGAATCGCTCGCGTGCACAGGAACAGACCTTCACAAAGGAACGACAGATGGTGGGCATAGTATATGGTAGAGAGTTGGGCCACACTATACGAGCAGCACTGAGCAAATCGGAAACAGCGTACCGCACGTAATATGGGCCAAATCTAATGGACCCTACTCTCTCCGGGTCAAAGTCGCTGACAAGAGCGGCCCATGCCCACCAGTACCGGCACCGGCACCGGCACCGCGCCGCCGCATAGCCATGGCCACACATTACGGTTGCGAAGCCTGTGCTTGGCATCGAGCGGTGCATCGGTTAGCTCCTTTCATCCCGTCCCTCTGTTTTCTTGCACGTATTATGTGCTCTTAATTTCTGCTGCTGCCGACAATAACCTACTGTCTGGGATATGTGATTGATGCAGCTCTATTAGTGACTGTGAGGATAATTTATCTCTGGGAAAAATTATCTGGCAAACTCGTAGCGGTGTAGCCTCGTTACTGAAGGCCTGTTAATTAAGCTTCGATGTATCCTGTTCATATTGCTGCAAGTCGATTTGCAGCCTTACAGGGACAGATTCTAGTTCTCAACTTACTCCAGCTGATGAATTTCTTGCGTCTTATTTTGAGTGGATGGCTACGAATACTCCTGCGGTAACTATCTCACACGATTGATTTATTTATTTTTTCTGTTTAGAGATTCATTCCAGACAAGTTTGGAGCTTTGTTATTTGTGCACGATTGATCTATGGACAAGTTTGTAGTAGTATGAATAGTATTCTTGCATACTAAATTACTAATCATGATTACTCACTTGGCTGAAATTCTGAGTCTACAATTAAATGTATAGTCACCCCCAAAAGATGGACAATGTTAGGCAACCATCTCTTGCTGATTGTCAATTGTTGCAACAAATTAGCTCTGGATATACATGTAACAACACCTTTCCTCTTTGGAATCTACAACTCCACATCCTAGCTAATTCCTTCACCGTGCCATCCTCAGGCCTACATACTGGGTGGGCCAAGGATGCTGATTTTTCTCATCGGCAATGGTAAACCTTTTGATCTCATTCTGAAACCTCACCGCCCTGGTGTCCAACTCCTTGAACTGAGCCAGCTCTGATTCAGTCGATGTTGATGACACAGCTGTCCCGGAGTCTGAGTCTGAGGACTTCATTGCTTGCTTGCCTTTCTGGCTTCGGCTGCTGCTCTTACTGCTCCCAGTTGCCAGAGTAAGATCAAGGTTGCATTCTTCTGCAGAGGCAGGGGTGCGGATTTCTGGGAACCCGTAGAATTTCTGACAGTCGTTAGCCTTCTCATTGCGCCAGACGTAGAGTTTTGGTTTTGTTCCTGCTTGAGCTCGGCTCAGCTCGGCTGTCTGCACCTCCCTCGTCAGTTGTTTTTGAACATGGTAAACTCGGTGCATCTCATGAACCTGGTTCAACAATGTTGAGATTAGTCAGAAACTCTACATTGTAAGTGTGCACAAGAATTTCTTGATTCAAAACATACAATGAACAATGCTTTAGCTATCAGTACAGAGGTTCCAACTATATTCTTTAAAGACAGAAAGGTAAAGACCACAAGCATGGAACCGGGAGTGTCTGCAGCATTTTGGCTAGCTAGTTATGAATTACTACCTCAGTTCCTAAATGTAAGACTTTCTAGCAGTTCAAATTGAACTACTACTTAAAAGGCTTTCATTTTGGAACAGAGGGAGTAGCTGATATCAGCATCAATTGGGTACAGTACTACTTCTTAGTGACTAGTTGTAATGTCTGACCTACTTGCTTCACTACATTTCTTCTCACCTATAACTATGCTTGCCTTCATCAGTTGGATACATACTTGGATGCCAAGAGAACACTGGTGCAACCTACCTTCACCTAGACAGTCACATTCACACCTGAGCAAAGAATTTCCCTTGTTTACACGATCAGGGAAACAAACCTACAGAGGATGGTTTACACTAAACTTTAGGAATGAGTGGAATCAGGATATGGTCTCTTTCTAGCTACTAAGCACGGTGGACACGGGAACCAGTTCTTGCGATACATCTTCAATTTGTGAGGATAGGGCGTGATGGAGACACGGTTATTAGTACTACAACCCAATGTGCATCCAAATTTGTTGGTGCCAGTTATGATGATGCAAGAGTCGAGTAAGTTGCTGGGGTACTGACTCATGGACTAGTCACGAGTAATCCCTAATAGTCACAACTAGTCAGGTTTTGACTGGAATCCAAGTACCAGCTCCTAGACACTCATCATGACTAATTGAGCAACTCTAAACCATTGGTTGATGCATTGTAGAAATAATAACTATCTGTGAAATGTTACATGTTCTGCTTAGTAGTTTCTCAATGTAGCGCGCTATATACACATCCATGGAAGGAATTGTTCATGGAAAAGTTTGCCCGGCTGATCATTATCGTATGGCTGTCAACCCGAAGCGTGTGTATTGTTCTGTGTCAGAGGATACACATATCTGTAGAATAGTGTTTTCATGAGTGTGTTGCCTTACCTGTTGTCTGAATGTGTGTTCTTGCTCCAGGATAGCCATCTTCATCCGCTCCCTGTCCATCTCTTGGTTATGCTAGATGCAAGACCCCTTAGCTTTAAGTACGTACTTATTTCCTATCTGTTTCATGAAACATCAGGATGAGAACTGTATGCAATCACTGCCTTAAATGGTAGTAATAGAATCTAGTACATTCAGTAAATTTGTCATAGTGGCTTTTTCCATGAATCGGTAACTTTACTATCACATCCTGTGTTCTTATGGGTAAACATCATCACAGTAGAAAGAGAAGTTGTGGATTCTTGTTTTGGACAGACCAATTTTTTCTCAATATCAAAATCTTGTATTGCCATCAAACTTGGATACATACAGAGCAGGAATAGAATACCAAATATTATGATAAAAGAGATTGAGACATCATCTAAGTATGACTCTTCACCATTTCTTGTGCTGTCAAGTCTTGCAGGTATGATCCTATAACTTAAACCTTCTTAATGCTACCAATGAAAGTCTTACACTTGTCCAACTAAGTGAACTAACAAAACAAAATCTTATGGTTGCAGTTGCAGGCATTCATCACCTCCCCACTTTGAAACAGCGTGCCATAACGCTTCCGACGAACAACTGTAAAACTCTGTATTCTATGGCGGAGTAGCAAAATGGACAGAGCTATCAAGGAGACGGAGGAAGAAGTAGCTGGAAAAAAAATGCCCTTTCAGACTGGCACATGCCATGTAGACCTTCCGAAAATCCTCATAGCAGAAGACATAACTTAATTTACAAGACAAGAACGCTAGTAAAAACTGCATGCTCTGAACTCTGAAGCACGCCACACATGTTCCATGGAAGAAGAAACAAGACAAGAGGAAGAGATGAGAAGAAGCTCGTGCTCACCTCTGTTTCGGTTTCCCTCCAGCAGCCAAATTAACCTACGGAGCAAGGAAGGTACTCCCTCCCTCTACCTCTCCCCAAGAAGCTCTGTTTTATAGTTTTACCAGGCGTAGGATCTTTGCTTCTGCCGAGAAGGAAGCAGCTTGGCGTGTATGATAGATATATGTAGCGAGGCAGGCAGAGGGAGGTGATGATGGAAGAGGAGATTTAAGATTCTCTCCTGGCTGCCATGAGCTTCACAGCACAGCAACTGGTGGGGCCTTTTGTAGGCATGCCAAACAAATCCAAGTCGCTTTGGCCAATGAGTTCCATCTATCTTGATGTGTGAAAGATGCTTCCATGTAGTGCCAAAATAAGGATAGGCATGATGAGATAAGGAGCTCCAGCTATTATATTTTTCTTCCACCTTCAAAAGCCTATGTGTCCCCTCGTATCTCTACACAGTTGAAGCTCCAGTACTTGGATGGCCTGCTAGGGGTAGTCCAGTCGGTAAAGCAAGTAAAGAAACCGTTTGATTATATATCCTGTAATAGTATTGTGGATTTTTCATGCAATTTTTTTTAGTGTTCATTCATGATGAGAACATTTCCAGCAATCCTCTTAAGGCATACTTATACACTATCAAATATGTTGATTGTTGAGCGTATGTGCATTGTTAGTCTTTGGTAATATTGTTAGGTTCCCTTTTCTGGGGTGGCATAGCGCACTAGGTTACTTAATGTTTTTTTGGATCAATCCTTCCCAAGAATCATTGAGGAGACAAGTCGACATGCAGTGTGTTTAGATCTCTCGTATTCACATGCGCACCGGATCAGCACCAGTTGTCCAGATCCAAAAAAATATTATACTAGGTTCTGATGATTTTTTATCTCCTAGAATTGGTTATGTTAGTGTCATCCTAAGTCAAACGCATCAGCCTGGCATGAAAAATAATGCTGCGGAATGATTGAGACAGCCCATGCCATAAGTTTATATTCGTCTAGAACATGTCATGTTTTTTACCGGATAAGTTTACTATCACAGGCCATAGGTCAGAATGACTTCTTTGTATATCGGTAAATTATTTTGCTTGACTAATACTGATCTGTCATCATGATTTTTCAGGTTAACTTAGAGTTTGTCACGACTGTAACGTCTTAATATATACTGATCCGTTGAGTTCTGAGAGAAGGGGCGGAAAGCTTATGATTAGTTCAACTACTAATGAGAAGATAGTTGATCTTGCAGTTTGTAAGTGGCATCGCAAGGTATCTAGTACTAGTTCGTCATGATCAAGGTCGACCTGTGAAGCCGAAAGACTGATCAGGCAGCGGTATTACAGGTAAACTTTAGACATACTGTTTAGTTAAGGTAGGAAGATCCAAAAGTGTTTTGCTATGTGTTGATAGACTTGATCAGATTTACTATATAAATAGTACCATGATTGGTCTGTATACAATTCAAGATTCGCAACTGCGATTAACCTGTCTTTGTCATGAATGTAGTAGTTCCTGTTCCTTCCTCTTTTTTCGTGACGAGAGCTAATGTAGTAGTTGGTGATGTGAATTGATAACCTCCCTCCCTAGCTAGCTAGCGCTATCAGATTCTGGAGGAACTGCAAACTAATCTTGTTATTTTAGTTCCACAGATTTGGACATCTCAGAACATGACAAAATGAACATATAACACTTCTTGATCTCATTAGCTAGTTCCAAGTCGTGCTTGCATGATTGCATATCTCCTTTTAATTAATTAGCTTAATCTGCTTGCCCATTCACACCATTGATAGCACTTTTGTAGACTTTTCTTTTGTCGGTGTTAAGCTATTATTCCTGTCATCTTGTTTGTTGCTTTTTTTTTTTTGCTTATTCTTCAGTAAGTAAATTAGGAGTTTATTTCTGGTACATTGATGAAAAAAAAGATCAATCTGGTCCAAGTAGAAAGTCTTTGTTGCCAGAACTCTATGACTTGATTTTTTCACAAGTATGTTTAAATGTCTGTCATCTGAAGTACAATCCGGAGTTGAATTTGGCAGCAACATGAAATAGTTGAATGTGAACCCAGATTTTTAATTTTGGATGAACCTCCGTGCATGTGAATCTTTGTAGTAGACATAAGCGAGTAATGTATGGAGAAGTTGAGACATAAGCGACAAGTGGGCCAATTTTTTTTGATGAAATGCATTAGATACATCATGTGGTACGAAAGGCACGCATAAAGGATGCTTGCAACTAATCAGCGTATCTAGGTTCCATCACATTAAACCGAATAAATCTGAATTTAGACCTAATTACTTCTCGCGTTTCAAGCTTCGAACTCATCGCAAAAGAATATATTGTCTTGGTGTCTCCATAGTTACTGATCATATCATTTCTGAATTAAAAGATAGACGGACACGTACCCATTTTGTAAAGTGCACACTTATAGGTCATTACTATTTCATCACACATAAAGTGATGTATATGAGACTAATAGTTATCTGTAGCTCTGTATATACATGTGTTAATAATCTGCACTACTTCAGAGAAACTCTTGGAAAGAGGAATTTTAGAAAGAAGTACTACATGTATCTGCTAGGTACAACTTGGTAGGTACATGTATCTCGCACATATATTGAGAAACTCTTGGAACAAGGAACTGAAAAAAAGAAACCACATATATCTTGTAGTAGATGCAACTTGGTAGGTACATGTATCTCTGGTATACTAGTACCACAGATGCAACACACGTGTGTATCCAACTTGATAAGCACTCATCTCTCGCTCTTACACATGGCATGGACAATGGGAATGGGAGGTCCACACAAGCATGACAGCACCCATTGCCTGGGTAGGGAGGCACACTCCACCCATGGCAGGGCCCCAACTGATTGGGGTTTGCATCTACTTAATAATGGACATGATCATTGGTCCAATGTACAATGCACCTAGTCCGAACACAACGAGAGGAATAAAAGGATTGAATAGATCAGCACTGAATAGTTCAAAGGAGAGTAATTGACCGTCGTAAAGTTTAGGAGTAATCTGCTACTACTACATAAAGTAGTTTCTTTTTCAAGATTCTGAATAAAGTGCTATGAAACAAACTGCACATGTCCATGCTGACACGGTATGATGATCGGCGCGATGTGGTGTATTATACCGAGACTCAAGGACGATTGTATACAGAGTACGAGACAAGTTAGAATCACAAATTCTACCTCTCTCATATCATCCCATGACAACCGAATATAACATCCCGCAGCAGTCGTAGTGGTAGAGTCGTGGATGATCATCGACAGTGTCATAGCATGAACACACCTTGACTGTAGGTAAATTCGACGAGTGCCATACCCTACGATGTTGGTCATGAACACCAGAACATACAACTCGTGGAGTACCAACCAATGTGTGAACTTTTTTTCAGACAAAGAAAATCTTTACTGACTCAAAATGCCTCGTCGAATCGAATCTTAAAATGTGAACTTAGACGTTGATCATCTCGTAGGCTTCCCAACGAGCTTCACGATGGTCAATTCAATCCTGGCCGAACCCTCATTCGAAAAAAGAAAAGCTCAATTATGTGCTTCAAGATTCGCTGAGCAACACCAACTACTTTTCTTTTCTTTTTCTGACGCGGCAAGAATCTGTGTAGCTAGCTAAGCAAGCTCGTGGATGTCTCGCTGGCAAAACCTAGATGAACTAGATATTATATAGGAGCTGTCTAGCACACATGAACATCCAACGTACAAAGAGACATGCAATATGGTTCGCACGCCACACAAGATAACAAAAAGAAAACCCGTTGATTCCTTTCAAGGGCGGTGCCAACTTGGTGTATCACGATGAAATCGTTGGATTTTTTTGTCAATACGAATACTCCCTCTGTCCGAAATTAACTCACCTACATTTATCTATCACATATGAATCTAGATAAATATGAGTCAGTTGATTCTGGATGGAAAGAATTTGCATCATATTTTATCACCTCATAAAGGTTAGACACACCCTCAGAGTAAAACATACTTCTCGAATCAGGCTTTCGTCCAGATTTATAGATAAAGTCACAACCGAGTACAAAGTTCAAGATCCACACGGGCACCGGTATGCCCAAACAAAAAAGCAAAAAGAGGTTCCAGATTGCTGGGGCCACATCACATCCAAGCCCATAGAGAAAAATAAAAAAGCCAAGAGAGAGCGCATGCTATGGCAGTTCCTCGGGATCCGCCACTGTGAAGCACCGCGCCACCGCTCTCAACGCCACCAGGGAGCCGTCCAAGTGCTCCCGATCCCTCTGCCTAGAGAGAGGGTACCACTGCTGAAGGTAGGCCAAGAAAGCAAACATAGAGTCAGAAGCCCGGCGCGGAAAAATATTCTCTATCACCATCTTATTACGAATGTTTCAAAGTGTCCAAGTGAGAGCCGCAAACACAAGCCAGAAGAGGTGGCGCCTCCCTCCCGGCCGGTTTGCCTCCGTCTCCAGGAATTCACCAAGATCCTGGGCCTGCTAGCCAGGGCCCAGCGCCTCTTGGATAAAACTCTACAGAAACTGAGCGGCATCACACGTGAACATTATGTGGGCACAGGTCTCCGGTAAACCACACAATGGACACAGCCCATTTCCAGGTCCATTCCGCTTCGCCACCTCTATCCTTGAGGGGAGACGATCCCGTAACAGCTGCCATAGGAAAATCCTCTGACTCAGGGGCACAGGGGCTTTCCAAAGGTGGGACGTCCAAGGGAGATCCGGACCCTGGAAGAGGGTCCTATACGCCGAGCTAACCAAAAAGGCTCCCGAAGGAGACTGGCACCACGACACCCCATCCCTTCCAGGCGAAAGAGATGAGGGAAGGGCACCCCGCAGCCTCCCGAAGTCAACTGCTTCGGCGTCACTAAAGGTACGTCGGAACATGATGTTCCAGCTGCCACCTTGCTCCGCCTCAGCCACTAACAACATAGGATCTGCGCAAATGGCAAAGAAAGCCGGGAACTCTTGGCATAGAGGAGGCCCCTGGACCCACGGGTCCAACCAGAAGAGGGTCTATCGTCCGTCACCAATGGAAAAGGAAGACTCTCTCCTTATCAGATGCTTGATGTCCTGGATGGCTCGCCAAAACTGTGAGCCCTCCCTACGCTCGCAGGCCAACAAGGGTTTTCCCCTTAGATATAAGTAAAACATACTCCCACCATTTAAAAATATAAGATTATTTAGCTTTGTAAATCGAATGTATCTAGACGTCTTTTAGTGACATTTTAGCTTTGTAAATCGAATGTATCTAGACGTCTTTTAATGTATAGATTCGTAGTGGTTCAGAGTGAACCTGTACACTAAAAAGCGTCTAGATACATTCAGTTTACAAAGCTAAAATGTCTTATATTTCTGAACGGAGGGAGTACATGATTCGAGGGTCACTCTCACAGGGGCGGTGAGCCCCGAAGCACAACAGGAGTGTATACAAAGGTTCATGGTGGCTATTCTGTCTTTGCCGGCATAGTGCCCTATCCTCTGCCAGCAGCGTGGTGGCGCGGCGACATGGTTTCTGCTCTCTCTCTCTCTCTCATGGTGTGTCTTCAAGGCGGTGCACTCAAAGAGGCGACTAGGTCACGATGGTGGCTGCGCATTTCGGCCGGCAACACGCTCTACTGGTGACTGTTGTGGATGTCTTGATGGTGGTATCGGTTGGCCCTGGTCATATTGCAGCAAGGTGTAGGGCTGCGGATCTGGTCCCCTAGGCTGACAGGCCTAGATCGAGCTCCTCATTGTAGGGTTCCTGATGGTGGTGGTGGACAGGTGGGTTAGCCGACCCTAGCTTTGGGAGTGAGACAACCGATGAAATCTAGACTCAGATTTGTTGGGGCCGACGATGGCGACATCGTCACATTACTGGAGGCATTGTTGTTGCGCTCTCATCTCCGTGTCCAAGATCTTCTATGGGAAATCCTAGATCTGGGTCTCAGATCAGACGATATTGGTCTAGTGTTGTTCTACCCTCTTGAGGGCTTCGTTTAAAGTAGGGTTTGCCCGACAGGGCTGGTTAGTCATGGTTGTGGTTGGAGGCGGCTTGTGTAATAGTGGCTATGAGGATGCACGATGACGGAGTTTTGCCAAGGTTGAGGTAGTCGTCCATTCAGCGGCATGTACATGGGTTCACCATGCTTTGTTTGTGGCTTGAAGTCAAATTTTTTGCTACAACGTATAGGTGGTGATGAGCAGTGACGAGGTCCTTGCGACGACATGGTCCATGCGGCGACGTGATTCATGCGGTGATGAGATCTACGCGAGGAGGCGATGAAAAGTCATAGGTAGTATAGCTTGGTGACCCTTCGCGGCGCTAGCTTTGCACAGTCCTCCTTTGTAGCTCGTCCTCATATCCGAGACTACACTATCGTCGGTTCTAAGAATTCACTTTCGGCGCGTTTGGTAGGTTGCACGAAGTCCATCCAGGCCCTAGGGAGAAGACAACGGGCTGATTGGATGCCTAGGCCTCCTCCATGTTGTGGCCAGCATGCCACACAAAGAACTCCCCAACAAGGCCCTCTAGGAACTGCCGAATCGGCAATTGCCGTGGAGCTAGACCTAGGAGAGCACAAAAGGGACCTTCCCCTACATGTGTCGAGAAGGAACGATAGATGCTATGTTCCCTCGGTGTCGCACAACATAATATCATCACCACTCAGTCTCCCTCGCTTCATTCTCATCCACCATCGTATCACCGGCGGAAAATCTACGGCATAAATGTCTCAGGGTCGAGTCCTAAAAATTCGCCATGCCTAGCTAGAATGACAGTGAGAGATCGACCTAGTTGTATCTAGGGGTAAGTTAAATTTCCCCAATTCCTACAAAGGATTAGGGTTTGCTGCTGATTTGTGAATTTTGGGTTTGGCCTCGGTAAAACTTGATTGTATTGTAGTGTCATGGTTGTTAGGACCTCATGGACATGGACTATGCTCCAGACTGCATTGAAGACCACACATTCTGAGGCAGAGAAGTGGATTGTCACCATCTGTGTCGCCTCCACAGGCTTGAGCCTAATAAATGTGATGCATTCAAAGGAAGCAACACTGGCTGTAGATTCTATATGTGCCAAGTGCAGAATATAAGTTCTTATCCTTTGATCTGTCTATTACTAGCTCATCCACTATATTTGAGCATGTAAATTTTCTTTGTACGAAGTTTCAGACTGTGGGTTTATGGCTTGGTTGGATAAATAATGGCTAGAACCAGCGAAAAATTCATTAGGACAATGATGAGTGCAATTATGACACATTTTTAAGCATACAAAATATCCATATTGCCACTCATCTACTGCTCTGTCTAGCTACAACTATGCCAGTTATGCATGATTACAAGTTCTTATTCATTTTCATATTAGTGTTGCACAACTATTAGTTTTTATTAGGATTTTATTACTTTTCCTAATTTTTGACATGTGTATAGGTGTTATGGATAATGGATGGTAAAAGGAACCAAGAGGATGCAATATGGAGGAGTTACATGTACTAGACTTAGCCATATGAGGGGTGGAAATAGTCATATTTTCCACCATCCCATATTAAATATCCATTGCCATGGTGTTGTAGCTCTCACCCATACGAGTCCAACGAGCCAAAAAACAACTAAATCGGAGTTCGTACGAAAAATAGCGGCCAAAACACTACACGCATCTACAAGCTTAACGACCATAAGTACGGTCTGGGCCCGACCATACCGTCCCCTATAACATCTTTCGTTGACTCTGTTTTGTTAAACAGTACATCATTTGTGAAGGGGTGATGGGCATATTCGGTACGGATCTTCCCAGAATCGCATAACCAACCTCCATAATCCTATTTATAGAGGGAGAACCCTAGCTGCCAAGGAACCATCCACACACGCCTTAGGGGCGAAGCCCTACTGCTCTGTCGCCTCCATAGCCACCGCACAAAAGATCTCCACTATCACCACCACTCAAGAGGAAGATGTGACTTGGATCTTGAAGGGCTTCACATCGATCTTCATCATCATCATCATCAACATTGTCTCCAACACCGATCCCCTTTGTTTACTTGATTGTAATCCAAACCCTTGTGGATTTTCGCTTGTATTCAATTGTACTTTCATCCATATTATTGTCATGATGTTGATCCCCTTCATTTGTGAGTAGTTCCCTTGTTCTTGGGGAGATATGGAGAAATCCCAGCAATATTGTAATGTGAGATAAAGATGATCTATAATTTTAGTTCATGAACATGTATTAGTTTTCTCTAGATATTATGTGAAGTGCATCATGTAGTATTTTCCTTTGGAACTAGAGAGGAAACTACCGTTGGTTATCGTGGTATTACATAAGGTGCTAAGTGACATAACGTACCAGTGTGATATTCATGTGGATAACGGGGATTAGAAGGGATTCACTAAGCTCATATCAATATCCATGGGGAAACTCTTAATTGTGAGTGATCGGAGTGACTTGCTTAGGATCATTGCGGTGGTTATTAGGGATGAAATAACAGATGGCTTTCTATGATCATCTTATTATGGAGCTCTTCCCACACATGTTATGGAAGACAACATAGATTCATCCTAATTATAAATAGTATGAATGCTATATTTGGATCCTAAACTGCCCAAGAACTCCTTACCCATATTTTCACTTCCACAACCATACTCGTTGTTCTTGTTTACTTTAGCTTATTACTTTGTTCTTGTTTACTTTTGCCCTCAAACACAAACACCATTTATACACAATTACTTCGAATTAGAAATAACTTACAAGTACTCTATAGTGAATAGTAATGAGGGGCATAAATACCTCTACCAATAGCTCTCTGTGGTTCGATACTCTCACTTCGAAACTAGATACATACGAAATGTGCTTTTACTATCATCAAGCTATTTTCTGGCATCATTGCCGGGTGCTAAGCGCTTTAGGTTTTTGTCTTTTGTTATTAGTTTATTATTATTGTACTAAAGTTGTTTGCGAGTTTCAAGTTATTTCCATTGATTGATTTTTGTCTTATTGCTTTTACTTATTTGAAAAGAACAAAAAAATTACAAAACAAAAATATATTAAAAATTCTTGTTACTAATCATGTATTCCAAGATGGCTACCTTTGAAAAGATGAAACTTGTAATGGATGAGTCAAAGGATGAGACTATGGGAAGTTTGATGAAGAGGCATGGCATATTAAAAGAATGTTTGACTTGAGTGGATAAGTTTTAATCCATAATATGTGCCTCTTACTAATTTCATTGTGAATGCTGCAATTATAAAGATCACCTTGACCATCAATGTGAGTATAATTTTGATCCTGAACTAGCATGTTATAATAGTGATGAATTTAAGTTCGATGCTAGTGAAGAGAGAGTTAAATTTGTGCTTTTTACTGGTTGCAGCAAGTTGCTAGTTCATCTAAGAGACATAAAGATAGAAAGTAAAACACTTGATATGATCTATGATGTAGTTCGTTCTATATAATGTTATTGCCAAGATAACTTTAATAATAATACATTTATTTTTGAGTGGCTTAAAGCCACCAAAGAAAGAGCTAACCTTTTGTAGAATGCTCAAAAGGCTGATGTGGAGGCAACTCCACCTAAAAGAACATCTTATTCAACTCGACATAGTAAAAGGCTCTAGCCTACCAATGAAAGCTTATTTCAATGTGAGCTATATGTATGACCGTAAGGAGTTAGCTATTAACCCGATGATACTTGAATTTCTACATTCTAATAGATTTGCAGGAGATAGTATGAAAGACCCACACATGCATTTGGAATTCTTTATAGAGGTCTGTGAGACTTTTAAATTAAAAGACTTTACTCAGGATGAAGTTAAATTTATACTATTTGGTCAATCTCTTATTGGTAAAGCTCGTGCTTGGTTTAATGCTTTTCCCACAAAAATTAATACTTGGGATATGTTATCTACTGCATTCTTGACTCATTTTTATCCAGCATCCAAAACTATGATGATAAGATGCATGATCACTAATTTCAAGAATCGCCCAGGAGAAAGCCTATATGATGGCTATGAAAGGTTTAAGGGTTTTATTAATGATTGTCCTTACCATGGATTTCCACCATGGTTGATCATAGAAACCTCTAATGGAGGACCTTTCCTCTAAAGGAGCATTTATGAAATTAAGTTCTTATAAATCTTGGAACCTACTAGAAACTATCCACAATTAAAAAATCCTTTGGTCATTTGGAACTTTTTGATAAAGATGATTCCATAGAGTGTGTTTATAAGTTCCTTAATAGTGGGAGAGTGGAATATCTAGTTGAAAATTCTCATCTTGATGATGATATGATTGTGCAAATTGTCAAAACATATGCTGGGTATCTACAGGTACGTCAAGACCCGGATTATTTCGAACCATCAGAATCAGGAGCTTTTATGATGAAGGTTAGGAGGAGTATATCAACCAAAGTGAATGCAACTCCACTTAAAGAACCTGCACCTAAACCATCAAAACATAGTGTTAATGAAGAGGTGTCACTTGATGTTGCACCCTATCAACTGGTAGAAGGTAAGACTATCATTGAGCTACTTGTTATTTAACTTAGCAAGAATAAAGAGGAACCACAAGATGAGGAGAGTGGAAAGAAACTGAGGAGGGATCATTTGATGAGCCACTTGAATCTTCTATTTCTGAAAATAACTCTCCGCATAGAAATAGTATGTTTGTTTATCATTCCTCTTTCTCTAGTAATGATTCTTATTATGTTAAAACTGATGATAATTTATCTGCGGAGGCGTTGTGCCTAGATACTCATTTGGAGGACATTAATAATGATGAGCTGGAGGAGATAGAATCTTGTAGAACTAATGTTTAGGGACAAGAAGAGCACATTTCAAATGAAACGTTTGTAGATGATGCTTCCTTTCATGAGTGGCTTGATATCTACAGAACCGACGAACTTGCTAGCAAGTACGATGAACTAGTGGATGTCACCTTTGAATTTTCCATGTTGCAAAGAAAAGCACTACGAAGTGTTCCCCCATGATAGTGCAACTAAGGAAGAGTACTATGAATTATATCCTTATGATACCATTCATGGTAAAATATTTGAATTCATATGTAAGTCTCTAATCCTTTTGATGAAGTTATCTATGGAGGCATGCTCATCATACATGACATATCCATCATCACTTGGAGCTACACTTTATTTATCTACAAGACTTCTATGCATCATAAGCTAGTGCGACTTCGACCAAGCTAGATTGGTAAGCGATCCCTACCTCTATCGGAGGTAATAAAAAATGCTTCCCCAGTTGAAATCTATTAATGAAATTATAGTGGAGCAAATAAATCCTGGTTGCTTGGCTTTAAGAAAGCGCTTCACGGGGGCAACCCGGAAGTCCGTAGGTGTCTTTCTTAATTTTTTGTCTTCAGTTTAGTTGCATTCATGTTACATTGGCACTTGTATCTTTGCATGATTTACTATTAGAGTTAGCTTGGGACTATTTTCAAAAGGTAGAATTTTTCGTTGCTCTAATCGCGTGTTGCACATCTTGGTTAAATTTTCTCTACAAAAATATATGTATGTTTTGTTTGAATGCTAGACAAACATTTCAAGTCCTTAAAAAAAATTCTGAGAGAATAAGCTGCTTTGCAGCTTCCAGAATTTTTAACGAGGAGTGGTATGGGCATACCGGCCCGTACCACACACCCGTACCTCCCCTGTGTCGCGGCAAAAGAGACAATAAAAATCCAAAAAAGTTATTGCAAGGTTAACGAGTACCAGTATGGGCACATGCAATCGTACCGTGCGCTCGTACCAACCTCGTTTCCGCGAGATTAAGTTCCAGGAGGTTACAGAAAACTTAACAACCACATGTACGAGTAGGCATGTCCGTACTGTCCGGCTGTAGCAACTTAATAGGGACCGATAAAACTGAAGAGAAGTCGAGCAACTATGAGTATACTTCATTCTTTTTGCCTACCTTCAAAACTTCCTAGTCTATAATTCTCTACAGTGTTTCATGTTTTGTTTCTATTGTGTTTTCTCGGTTGGGTGAACAAACTCCGTTCGTACACCAAATTGTTTGCTTTTATTTCATGTGTTATTTTCACAGATACTTGAACCTTGCCTGATGATGTCTATGGTTTGTGCCAACCATGTAAATACTTGCATGAGCCACTTGGTTGTTTCAATTCAAGCTTCAACGAGTGTTCGGTAAAAAACCTTCCAACTTGAATCTAATCTAGGTTCTCTAGGAAGACGACCACCAGACCACATCAATAAGTATTCATTGAACCAAAGGTCCATGTTCATAGAACAATACATTCTTCATACCTCAATGATAAAGTGTGACACCCTTTATTTCATTTAAGCTTAGGGAAGTAACCACTTCTCACACTCTCTTTTGATAACTGTATTTTCTCTTTTCGTTTGCTCATATATTCAAGTTTGGTTCTTGCAAAGTTATGATCTAGGGTAAGTTACTCTTGCATGTGGAGAGCTTGTGCAATGATCTTATTCAATAAAGTTTTTGTGCAATTATATATCCTGTTGTTTTTAATGCTTGCTTAGGTAAGTTATGTTTCATATTTGTATAAGGGATACACTTTCTTTGGTTAGGCTCCATAAAAGTTGAGTTAGGGCTTTGATGCACTTTGTTAAAAACCTTTATCCAGCTTGAGAAAAATATTGTGATCCTCTGCAATAATTTCCAAGATTTCTACAATTGAGAAGATCAAAATATAATGAAGAAGTTCTATGGAACCTATTTGTAATCACTACTAGACTTGTCTTAAATAAATAGTTATGAGTAGAAAAACCTCATCATGTTTAAAATAATAGACTTAATAGTTTGCTTACAGAGGGAGTTGTCAATTGGAATTGATGCTTCGAAGTTTTGAGGTATATGCCAAAAGAGAGAAGTTTAACTGACTTAAGAGCTTAGCCTTACAAATACTCAACCCCATGTATTTAATGATCGACTTGATATAACTCTTGATAGGATTTGTTTGAAGGATCTAATGTATAGCAGTGATTGAGATGCATGCCAAAATTTGACATGTTAATTAAAAATATGATATTGCTTAAGCACATGTCTATAACACTATCGCACACCGTGTGATGCTGTTAACTCCGCTGTCCTACAAACAATCCTTATGGGGGAAACCTCTGGATTTTAGTATGAGTTGATTAAACATTTGTAGCAGCGATGCTATGATGGGTAAGAGTATTGGCACTCATGAGACACCAAATATACCACTAAGTTTTGGCATGATTTTGTTACTAAAGGATTGAAGTCTAGAAAGGTAAAGAAAGGAAAACAAGTGTTTGATAAACATAATTTATTGATGAGGTTGTTCTAATGAGACACTCCAATGTTATGATTCTTTCGAAATGCTCTCGCAACTTTTTGGCATAGTCTCATTACTAAGGGATAGATAT
The DNA here is from genome assembly GCA_023614405.1 of Avena insularis. Classification (NCBI taxonomy): domain Eukaryota; kingdom Viridiplantae; phylum Streptophyta; class Magnoliopsida; order Poales; family Poaceae; genus Avena; species Avena insularis. The sequence continues at coordinate 252,529,326 of CM042690.1, read as the reverse complement.
TTTGAGAGCTTAGTAACTAAAGTTTGCACTTGAGAGCCTTGACTAGATTGCATGGTTTGGTAGACCTACTTTATTCTATTTGTATTTGACACCTGTTAGTGCTAAGATTTTACCTTACAAAAGTGAGGACACAAAAATTTAAAAGGCGCAATAGTAGGATCACAAGTTTGCATTCAATCTAGATTTACTTTAACATGGGGTATAGAAGTTTTGATTGATCTCTAATGGTTTGACATAGCTAGGCTTATGTTGCCTTGTATGATTATGTTCTATCTTACTTTGAGCTTGCAGGAAAAATAAGGATAGAAGGCATCGATCTTCAATGTTAAGCAAGATGGTAGCATTAAGTGATCAAATATCTTGCTCGAAGACGAGCAATGTTTAAGCTTGAGGATGTTGATGATTGCAATTATGACGCATATTTATGAAAGATATATGCCCTAGAGGCAAATAATAGATAGGTTTATTATCATATCTCAAATCAGTTCATAATAGTTTTATACTATGCTATAACTGTATCAAGAGGAAACATTGATACAAGTGCGGTATGTAAACAAACCAGGTCCCTAGTAGCCTCTATTCAACTAGTTTGTTGGACAACCGATGACCAAGGTTTCCTGATCATGGAGCGTTTATACCAGTTGACAACGGAGTCATATCATTGTAGAATGATATGATGGACATTACCCACATAAGTATTGCAATGTGATAAAGTCACATGGTATGCTGCAATAGTTAGAAACTAAGTGACCTTCTCCTTAGACCGTGGGATCATACTAACCACTGTCTCTCGAGGCTGCTTTGATCGCATCAAACGTCATGACCATAACTAGGTGACAATAAAGGTGTGCATTGGTTATTCTAGAGAAATAGGTTGAGGCCTATGCATCAAGATCGGTATTTGTTCACCCACATGACGGGAGATACACTAGGCCCACTCGGTGAGACTGTATCCAACAGGTTGCAACCATTGACTAGGTCAGGGGATACATTATCATGGTAACGAGTTAAGTGGACTTGTTGGTAGCGAGATTGTTATGGTGATGCCAGAGATCAAATCCCAGACAAATCATGTATCAGAGAAACAAAGGGATAGGGACATAAAGTTTATGGTTCGAACACGACCGAGTTTCATGGAATGCATGGGGGTCATTATGGACATCCCGGTCCCGCTATTGATCATTGATTAGATCATGTATGTGCCATACCCGAACCATCGGTTAACACACTTAAGGGTGGGTATGCAATGTTCTGAGATCATTACGGAAGCGAGGGGATTCCCGGTGAGAAAGAGAGAATCAGAATCGCTCCGATAAAACATTACCGAAAAAGTTCCATAGAGGATCCGAAGTTGTTCAGAGAAGTAAATATGTCGAAAGGTGTTTTGAATTAATGGAGATTTATAGTATGCATTTATATATGTTAATGTGAATTAATATATACTGAATAAATATTTAATTAATATTAAGGGGAAACCTCCGCTAATAGGCCACCCCGGTGAAGCAACCACGACTCTGGGTCTCACTAGCATTACCTTGAGCACAATGGCCAATGGCAGCCGTGACACGTGGCCTCACGAGCCCAAGACGGGGTGTGGGCAGGCATAACTGGCGTGGTGCTGGCGGGCCTCACGTCCAGGCCCACCCGACCAGGCTACCACCTCTATCGCGCTGGCCACCAGGCCATAGGCTGGGCTGGCTGGCGGGTGGCCCACCTGGCCGACCGACAGCTCTCCTCCTATTTTCTTTAGTCCCACCTGGGACTTTGGGGGTGGGATTACTCTTGTTTTCACTATATACAGAGGTGTATATTGGTGGGAAAATAATACAATAAAATAAAAGGGGATTTCCTAAAGACTATTTTCTTAGGGAATTTATCCCTCTCTCTCGTTGACCTCTGTGGTGGCACGGTCCCTGAAAGGACTATACATATAGGAGTCAACACCACTAGCATGCCATCGTGCTGCTGGATCCAAGTTCCAGAAGGTCTACTTCCGTATCCCGGCTGGATCAGGGAGAACTGGAGTCATCGTCAGACACTGTACGTGTGTGATACCTCGGATAGCGTTGCCACTAGTGGCGCTGGGCTATCGTGCAAGGATTAGGAGGTGACAAGCAAGGATATTCACGATCTTGAGGTCGGCTACCTATATGAATACTTCAGCCATGTTCCCCGCACGACATTAACCGTGTTCGGTATACAAAGGTATGTAACCAAAACTCTATCCCCGTTGCTGCATTAACTCATAGATAGATCTTGGGTTCATAGGTGTTTTACCGTAGAAAATTCTTGTTTTCTACTACTAAACCCCTTCAGTTGTATCAGAGCCGATCTTTGCATAGTTATGCTAGTACGGGTAGACCACATGTTGAATGTGGACATTAATCACACATATGTTACCCTCCCATGTGTACTTGTTCATATCGCGGCACTATGAGATGAAGCGGCCTGGACCGACCTTACGTAACCTTACACGAGACTAGTTCCACGCTCGACATACAAATTGGTATCGTATAAGTGGCCAGCGGGTGTCTGTCTCTCTCATAGTAGTAGGTATGGCATTTACAACGAAGGGCCTCGTGAGGGGAGTAATAAGACAACTACAAGATCAATGTTGTGTTTGATATTCGTAGGCATGAACGATTCTATCTCGATAGCCCTAGCAACCACGTAAAATCTGCAATTAATAAAGTAGAAGAGTCTAGCTTTATGTTCTGAGGAGGGGCTAGTAATATGATGCGGTCATATCCTTCGGGCTTCATGCAAGACGACCGATTGGTAGCACCACATTAACGGTGTATTACTGATGGCGTGTGATGTGAATCTGGCACCGCGTATGATGGTGATCATAGCACATGACATGAAGGACCACATCATATCACAATTACAAAATTTTATGTGATGTTATTTTGTGCATCTTGTTTGCTTGGTTGTATTATATCCACGATGGTAGTAATGCAGGATGATCCCTAAGTAATACCAAATTTAGTGTTCTCCCTAAGTGTGCACCACCAAGAAAGTCCATCGTTATGAAGCAGGCTGTGACGATTGGGTGCTAGACATATTGGCGTTTGCATACGGTGGGTGCAAGCCATGTAGGCACTATGAATACACTTAGGTTGAATTGGCGAGCCTGGCATTTGTAGACATAGCCTCGGAACACGAGAAGATCGAAAGATCGAGCACGAGTCACCTGAATGATGTGATCGACGAGATTAGTCCACCCTAGCAACTAATATCAAAGGCCGTGATGATCGGGGATGATATGGTGTAAACAGATCGTGTGATTGATAGAATCATATTAGGGATGATGATTTTAGTGGGAGTTCTTGTGATAATTTGATTATAAACTAGAACCCAAATTATGAACTTAGTCTTATGTCTTTGCAAATGTATTTATAGACCATGTCAAATAAAATTCTACCATTCAACCCTGGATCTCTGTTCCATGATGAGTTGCTTAGAGTAGACGGGTCCAACTTCCTCGACTGATATCAATGCTTAAAAGATGTCCTCATAGAGAATGATGCACTCTACAGTATGTAAGACCCACTTGGAGATTCTCCCAAAGCTGGTGAAGTCAAGAAGATCATGATGAATACCGCGATCATCGTGGCATGTACATATGTGCTAGTAGCGCTATTCATTTTAGCATGGCGCCTGAATTGTGTACGCAGTTTATGCACACTCAGTCATATGATATAATCGTCAAGTTAAGGGTGTTGTTCGAAGAACAAGTCAGGCTTCTAAAGTTTGAGCTACTTGATAAGTTTCTTTCACAGAAGATGGAAGAAAACACATACCTAGATGACCATGTGGAAATAATTCATGACTTGCATGAGTCGCTCATATATGATACAAACTACTAGATGAATGGAAAATTCGTGATAGATGGGGTGTTATGTTCGCTTCCCTCCCAGCTATAAAAATGCCATCAAAGGATACATTATGAGAGAGGAACAGTTCACCTTTCATGAATTCTTGTAGCAGTTGAGAACTATGAAGGTAGAACCCATTGCTGGGGAAATCATTGATTGAGAAGGCATATGTGATATATAGTTTATAAATATGTTTATCGCAAAACACAGTTGTAGCTTTATCAAGTATACTGATATTTGTTCTTGTTTTATGAAAACATGACCATCTGCAAAAGGTGTTGCATGGAGAAGACGAGGAGACAAGGCGTGTTGCTGGCATACAAGATGTTGATTGCCGACAACATTTATCCTTCTACATTATCGACTGGATTAGTTGAGATTTGAATAGATTTGTAATTGATTTTAGATTGTGAACTTATTAGGGTGTCTTATATCTCGTGAGACATTATTCATAATGAATCTGTAACAAATCAGTTGTTCGGTTATTATGAGTAATTTCTTTTATGATCACATTGTTCGATTATAGATATGTTATTCTCATTATAGTCCTTGTGATAATGCTTCATACATTTATAAAAACCAAAGCTAAAAGATATCCAAACTTAATAATGAATGACACTATAGCATAAAAGTCATAAATAGTGTTGTATTCATGTTTATGAAAACATGAAGTTGTGGGATGTTCAAAATCCTTTGACATTTACAATACTATGCCATATAGGCAAACATGACAAAACTAATATGTTCTGGTAATATAGAATGTATACATTGTTGAATATTGTACATGTTGATGTATTATTCACCAACATAGTGGAAATCATTATTTCGTAAAAACAATTGTGAAATCAAGTGAATAAAAGGTATTCATCTAATAAAGCATGAGTTTGAAACACTTTGAAATGTTCAAATGTTTTTAGTATAAAAGTTGGATATGATATTAACAAGAAAGTGCAAATCTCTATGATTCGGTCAAACTAACTAACTAGCATTTGAGTTAAGATTTTAGCACATAAAAGACTTGTGAAAGTTGTTTCACAAATTACGGTGATCAGATATATCAAAGTGTATTGATATACCTCAAGCATCATAATCATAATGTATTGGATACATATGGTCTAAAAAAAAAATCTCTGAATAGGATATTGTAAAACTAGAGATGTAAGTCATAGAATTATCAAACACTTTTGAAATAGGAGAGATCATCTAGATTCACGGAAACAACACCATAAGAATTATGGAATGTTCGAGTTTTCTATAGACTTTGATAAAGTCGTTGCGGATAAATCTTTGTACAAGTACTCATAAGCAATTATGAATACAAACCTTCCATAAGACAAATTGGTTGTTGTCCAAGGAACCCTTATCAAGAAATTTTTGAAATAAGAATTTGATGGAAGAATGTGAAAGTTTGAAATCAAGATGTTCAATCTTACCCAAGTTTGAGTTGCGCAACAGAATGTGTTCCGCAAAGTGAAACTCTACGAGAAAAGGGTGAAGCTGATGATTGTGATCATGACATTTTGATTAAGGACTTTACTTACGAAAGTAGGATTCAATGGTGCATTTTACACTTTGTGAAAATACATTGATTCACTTGTCATTTAAGAGCACATGACATACCTACGGACCTAAGTATGAGAAATGATTAAGAATCATAAAAAATCCAATGTAAGTTACATTTGAAGATTACAAAAGTAATGTGATTACTTGATCTTATCAAAGTAAGTGGTTACTTGATACTTCCCAAATGACTTAGAGTTATAAGGAAGAAATGTAACTTTAAGAAAAAGACTTGAAAGCTCGATTTTGCACGAAGATTGTCTTGACAAATTTAAAGGGTTAACTATAGAAATGTAGCGATGCTTGAAGTCTGATGAATTCAATTAGCAATTAATGCAATTTGAATAATTGCTAGATGATTAACAAATCTGTATGTTCTCCAATATGAAATTGAAGAAAGGTTATAGTAAGTACAACAAGAAGAATTTTGTTGAATCATGTGGATATTAAACAACTCATAATGGGAAAATTCTCGATTTGATAAACAGATCAAAAGATTTTAGGGATTACCAAAATTTCGAGAAAAGCCCATTCTTGTGAAGTATTTAAGTGGGAGCTGAATAGCTTGTTGGCCAAATATGTGAATGACATATTTGAGTAGGAGCTATAGGGATATCAAAATGAACTCATATGTGATGACATATTTGAGTGGGAGGGTAATGAACATCCAAATATATGTGCTTGACATATAATGGATGATATAATTTATATTAGTGATATTAAAGGTTAAATATTCTATGAATGAAGTTGAACAAAATATTAAATATTGAAATCTATTAAGATAGATTGGTATATTTAATAGGCATCAAATTCAGAATGTTTCTGTTTACATTCTAAAGGAAGTTTAGAATATCCTAGATTGTATTCTGAAGAGATTTCAGAATAGAACAAGCAAAGTTGTTCTGCTTGTTGAGCAACGTGAAACATTGGTGTAAACAAATGTTGATGGAGCGAAAAGTGATGATGTTCATCCCATATGAATCTATCATATGTCTCTTCTAGGAAATCAACAAGTTGTATACTTGGCTAGAATATGACATATGGTTCTTGATATAGCAGGTTCTGAGGTGATTCATAAATCACCGAACCAGTAATAAGCGAACCACAAAGACTTAGAGAGGAATCTACATAGATATTGAAGTAGGTGGCTATTTCAAGTAAAAGAAGTATGACTAGTTCGATTAATGGAGTTCGACTTCAGCTAAGTGCATTTCTAGTATAATGGCAATAGTGAAAGTCCTCGTGATTGATCGACCATCAATGGGAATACTCGGAAAAAGTCTCACTCTGTTTCCAAACAATTACTTTGGTACATTATGAGATAATCTTGTAGGTGTAAAATTAGGAGACACTTAAGATTTGCAAAGGACATACAAATCTGGTAAAACAGATCAGGGACGGGAAGTTTTCCCATAAGCAAGCATGATCAAAATAGTTGTGTTTATGATCCATAACATATGCAACTAGATTATTTGTACTCTAGTGCAAGTGAGAGACTAAAAGAAATATGCCCTAGAGACAAATAATAAATAGGTTTACTATCATATCTCAAATTAGTTCATAATAGTTTCATGCTATGCTACAACTATATCAAGAGGAAACATTGATACAAGTGTTGTATGTAAACAAACCAGGTCCCTAGTAGTCTCTATTCAGCTAATTCGTTGATAAAACGATGATCAAGGTTTCTTGATCATGGAGCATTTATGCCAGTTGACAACAGAGTCATATCATTGTAGAATGATATGGTGGACATTACCCACATACGTATTGCAATGTGATAAAGTCATATGGTTTATCGTTGCAATAGTTAGAAACTAAGTGACCTTCTCCTTAGACCCTGAGATCATACTAATAAGTATTTACTGAGGCTGCTTTGATCGCATCAAATGTCATGATCTTAACTAGGTGACAATAAAGTTGTGCATTGGGTATTCTAGAGGAACAGGTTAAGGCCTATGCATCAAGATCAGGATTTTTCACCCGCGTGACTGGAGATACGCTAGGCCCACTCGATGAGACTGTATCCAATAGGTTGCAACCATTGACTAGGTCAGGGGATACACTATCATGGTAACGAGTTAAGTGGACTTGTTGGTAACGAGATTGGCATAGTGATGCCAAAGATCAAATATCGGACAATTCATGTATCGGAGAAACAAAGGCATAGGGACACGGAGTTTATGGTTTGAACACGACAGAGTTTCGTGGAATGCATGGGGGTCATTATGGACATCCTGATCCCGCTATTGATCATTGATTAGATCATGTATGTGCCATTCTCAAACCGTAGGGTAACACACTAAGTGTCTGACGACATTCTGAGATCGTTAGAAAAGCGAGGGGATTCAGGATGACAGAGAGAATCGGAATCGCTCCGATAAAAAATTCCCGGAAAAGTTCTGAAGAGGATCTAAAGTTCTTCAGAGAAGGAAATATGCCAAAAGGTGTTTCAGATTAATGGAGATTTATAATATGCATTTATATATGTTAATTGTGAATTAATATATACTAAATAAATATTTTAAATTAATATTAAGGGGTAACCTCCGCTAATGGGACGAATCCCTGGTGGAAACAGCCCAAGAGGGAGGCCATCCCAGACTAATGCAGCACCTGGACCTTCTAGGCCCCGCTGGCTGGCTCACGTGGGGGCACAGCGCGCAGGAGGGTGACATCGAGCGGGCAGGGCAAGACCGCCCACGCGGCCTCTCGGGCCCAAGATGGGGCGCGGGCAGGCGGCCACCAGGCCGTAGGCTAGGCTAGCAGGTTGGTGGCCCATCCGGCCGGCCGGCATCTCTCATCCTCTTTCCTTTAGTCCCACCCCGGAACTGTTGGGGCGGGAATACTCCTTTTTACCCTATATAAAGAGGTGTATATTAGTGGGGGAAAATAACACAACAAAATAAAAGGGCATTTTCTAATGACTATTTTCTTAGGGAATTCCCCCTCTCTCTCTCATTGACCTCTGTGGTGGCACGGTCCCTAGAAGGACTATACATGCACGAGTCAGCACCACCGGCACGCTGTCGCGCTGCTGGATCCTAGTTCTAGAGGGTATACTTTCGCATCCTAGCTAGATCAAGGAGAACGGGAGTCGTCGTAGGGCACTACACATATGTGATACCTCAGACAGCGCTGCCATTAGTGGCGCTAGGCTTTCGTGCAAGTACCAGGAGGTGATGAGCAAGGAGCTTTGCGACCTTGATGTTTGCTATGTGTACGACTACTTCAGCCATGTTCCCCGTGGGATGTTAACCACGTTCGGTGTACAAGGGTATGTAGCTGAAACTATATCCCATTGCATTAACCCATAGATAGATCTTGGGCTCATGGGTGTTTTATCATAGAAAATTCTTATTTTCTGCTACTAAACCTCTTCCATTTAAGCATACAAAATATTCATATTGCCACTCATCTACTACTCTATCTAGATATAACTATGCCAATTATGTATGATTACAAATTCTTATTCATTTTCATATGAGTGTTGCACAACTATTATTTTTTATTAGAATTTTATTATTTTTCCTTGTTTTGACATGTGTGGCAAGAGGAACCAAGAGGATACAATATGGAGGCGCTACAGACACCAGACTTAGCAATACGAGTGGTGGAAAAGGTCATATTTTTACCATCATACCATATTAAAGATCCAAGGCCACGGTGTTATAGCTCTCGTCCATACGAGTACAACGAGCTGAAGAACACCTCAACCGGAGTTCGTATGAATAAATATGGGCAAAACCCTGTAGGCATCTACAATCTTAAAGACCATCGGTAAGGTCTGGACCATACCGTCTATCCGTACCACCCTCTGTTGACTCTGTTTCATGAAACAGAACATAATTTGTGAAGGGGTGGTGGGCATATTCGGTACGGACCTCCCCAGAATCGTAGAACCGACCTCTAGGAGCCTATTTAAAGAGGGAGAATCCTAACCGCCAAGGAACCATCCACAAACGCCTTAGGGGAGAAGCCCTACTGCTCCGTCGCCTCCATAGCCGCCGTACACAAGATCCCCACCATCACCAGCACTCAAGAGAAGAGGGTATTTGGATCTTTAAGGGCTTCACATCGATCTTCATCATCATCATCATCAATGTCGTCTCCAACACCGATCCTCTTTGTTTACTTGATTGTATTCCAAATCCTTGTGGATTTGCACTTGCATTCAATTGCACTTTCATCCATATTTTTGTCATGATATTTATCCCCTTCATTTGTGAGTAGTTCCCTTGTTCCTGGGGAGATTTGGAGAAAGCCTAGCAATATTATGATGTGAAGTAAAGATGATCTATAATTTTAGTTCATGAACATGTATTAGTTTTCTCTCTAGATATTATATGAAGTACACCATGTAATATTTGCCTTGGGGACTAGAGACGGAACTACCGTTGGTCATATGATAGTACGTACGATGCTAAGTGAAATAAAGTGTTGGCGTGCTATTCATATGGGTAACAGCGATTAGCAGGGATTCACTAAGCTCATATCAATAGTCATGGGGAAACCCTTAATTGTGAGGGATCGGATTGGCTTGCTTACGATCATTGTGGGGGTTATTAGGAATGAAATAACATATGGCTTTCTATGATCATATTATTATGGTGCTCTTCCCACACATGCTATGAAAGATGATATAAATTTATCCTAATCATAAATAGTATCAATGCTAGTGATGGATCCTAAACTCCCCGAGAACTCCTTAGCTATATTGTCACTTCCACAATCATACTCGTTGCTCTTGTTTACTTTACCTTGTTACTTTTTTCTTGCTTACTTTTGCCCTCAAACACAAACGCCATGTATACACCTTTACTTGAAATTAGACATAACTTACAAGTACTCTCTAGTGAATAGTAATGAGGTACATAAATACCTCTACCAATAGCTCTCTGCGGTTCGATACTCTTACTTCGAAACTAGCTACATACGAACTATGCTATTGCAGTCATCAGGCAATTTTGGGGCATGTGTCATGATAGTAATAGGGCAAGAATCGACACGAGGATTCTGAATGCAAAGTTGGTGAAGGACCTGGCTGATGAGAAGAACAAGGTTGAGAAGAAGTACTCAAGTCTATTAGTTGATGTGAGGAAATTCATGTATGAAACTAAGAAAAGGGTGGCGGAGGAGAACTTGTCTAGGATTAGGGGCATCACTACTAGGGCTGAGGAAGAATCATTGGAGAAGAACAATGAGATGGATTTCAAGTAGATGGAAGAGTTGAAGAATGAAGTGGATATGCTGAAGCAGGTGTAGGAACCCAAGCAGAGATGATGAAACTCAAGCAGAAGAAATGGGATGAGGAAATGTAGAGTTTGAAATAGGAAAAGAAGAAGCTAGAGTAAATGATTATATGCTCAAAGCTAGTTAGGCTAACAAGGATAAGCTGAAGAAGATCAAGGAAATCTATGATAGTTGCCTTCTTATTCTAGTGTTGTTGTACCTATGTCCTAAAAACTTCTAATGATCGAATATTGTCATGAGGTGGTATATAGTAATCCCTCATGTGATGGTGAACTGGTGGTGCTGGTAGGATGACACCCACTTTTGATGTGGTGGTAGGTTAAAACCATGGTGATACGATGAACTATGATCCCCTTTTGCCAAGATCATGCATGCACATGTTCGTGTTATGCATGTGTTATTACAGGTTTTCTTCTTGTGATGCTAGCTTGTGATGTAGTGCTTGTGATGTTCCTGGTGTTGTGCTTGTGATGCGCCTGATGTTGTGCTTGTCATGTTCCTGTTATCATTATGGTGTTCTTGATGTTGTGCTTGTGATGTTTCTGATGTTGTGCTTGTGATATGTTTGAGTTGTGCTTGCCATGTTCCTGTTATGCTTGCGGTGTTCTTGATGTTGTGCTTGTGATGTTACTGATTTTCTTGTGATGTTCCTGATGTTGTGCTTGCGATGTTCGTGTTATTCTAGTGATGTTCGTGATATGCTTATGGTGTTCCTGATGTTATGCTTCTAATATTCGTGTGGTAAACTCACTATATGTGGTACATGGTAACCATATGCAAAGCCATGTGGGCAACCAAACACTTCTGATTTGCATCACCCATCCTATGAGAGTTTTGTGCGGCTTACCAGACAAAATGAGTTTGATATCCACCCCACAAAGCCAAAGTTTAACCGAATGAGGGGGAGAAAATGGAGTTTAGGCTATTTCTTCTAGGCCTTGATCCTCAGGGCTTGCCCCCAAGGATACGGGAAATCCCTACAGGTACCAAACGTGTTCTTTGGCTCCCAGGTTCACATGCTCCCTTTACCCAAAAAGGCACCTCTAAATGTTTAAAATTCTCAAAAGAATTCATTATATGTGCGCAAGTAAAATTTTGTGGAAGACCAATATTTTTGTGGGCTATGTAAAAACGGACAAAAGAATATCTCATGAAAAGCCTTATTTTATCTTTTTTACACGTGTCATAGAAAAGTTGGTTTTCCGTGAAAATAGTTTGTAAGCATGTAGTATGTGGAGTTGTATGCATAGAATATGTCTTTTGGAATATTTCAAATAAAAGGTATGCAACCCCAATAGGCATAACAAAGGTCTGCTCGATTAATTTTAACTTTTTACGAAAAATCCACTGATCTATTAACCATCATCATCAGCAGTACAAAGAGCACTAAAAGTAATAAAAAATATAAATAGTTTATTAGACCACCTAGCGACGACTCTGGAAACTGATCGTGTTGATTTGTCCCATGTACTACCTGAAATATGTCAACACCCAGGAGATGAGACGCACTTGTGTAGAATACATGGGATTGAGGTCAGGTGCATCTCGTACTGTCTCCACACGGGGCATGAGAGTGACCTGACATGGACCCAAGCAAAGCGACGTTCGTATCAATGGACGGACGGACGGCACCCATGCGTGCGTGCGTTCGGTAGTACTTGATTTTCTTTTCTATCCTGTTGTTAGAACCATGCGTCTTTTTGCACACTTGTAGCAAAAAGAAGCGTTGCATCGATGTAGTTGGTGATGTGGGATGCTCAACAGCGTAGGGCGCGACACGTATATGGTGCATCAGGACAACTGGTTTGTGGTCTGTGGACACATGACGAACCAGGTAGGTGTTGATCATGTATGATTTTTTTTTTTGCGGGTAGGGTAATCATGTATGGTTAGTGTTACTAGTTTTTTCGAGATGGTGAATGGAGTCCTGGTCTCTGCATCCAGTGTTACACACTGCCATCAAGGTTAGTGTTACTACTATCAGAAGGTATCTTTATTGTTTCCTAAATACTAAGTTAGATTTTGTACTCTCTCCGATCTAAATTATTGTTCAGATTTGTCTAGATTCAGATGTATCTAGTACTAAAACATGATTAGATACAGCCGAATCTAGACAAATCTAAGAATAATAATTTAGATCAGAGAGAGTAATAAAAAGACGTTGATGCCTGTTATTCTTATGTTGGCCAATTCTACTTTTTTTTTCGATCGGCGCAGCATCAGGAGTACCTCTCATGAATTTAGTGATGGACAGACACAGCAACTTGAGCAAAAACTGTAGTACTGGGAATCAGGGAATGCATGCGTGTCACCACACGGTTTGATCAATCTGATATACTCCACCATTTATTGACCAACAATCCTATGCACCACTTGTCCAGATACTGTTGGCACACATCACCACTTCTAAAGGGACCAAGACCACACGTGCAAGCACACAGGGAAAAAAAGGAAGAAGAGAAGATACTTCCAAACTCCCAGTGACGACGACTGGACACAGTGGGCAGACAAAGGTTAGGCAAGTGTCGAATCGCTATGCCATCGCCATCCCCCAAGGGAATAAAACTTGGCACCATACTACCACTCTGTACACCGCACCTGTAGCCGTCTACTAGCTCACTGTGCAAAAATCAAGGGGACAACTTCCATGTCAGTACATATCCTCTCCCGAGCACACCAGTTTGGCTCGTAGGTTTGCTTCTCCCAACTAACCTCCGGATATAGATGCAAAGATTGTCCCTTTTCAGTTTGTCGTTTTCAGGCTGCCCAAGTTGTTGGGGTCGAGAGTTTGAAATCTTCCGAACACTGCTAGAACTAGAGCAAAGTGTTTGTGTCCGCACAAGTGGAGGTGAAAGACTGCGCACACGTACGCAGCAAGCATGATCAACCCGGTTGACCTATGTCTAGCTTGTTTGTTAACACCCCATGCATTTTCAGCCAGCTTCATTGAACATACCATCTCTAACCAAATTGTGATACATGTTATCAAAGGACTTATCAAGCAAATAAAGGAGGTCTCGGGCCGATAGATCACCCGAATCCGATCTACTTGTAACCTTCTGAGGAAAAACAAGCTATCATCATATGTTGCCCATAGCCTATATAAAGGTTGTGACGTGCTAGAAACTCGCGCTATCAGCGAGCTATATTGAATTGAGTGCATCAACCAACTTATCCGAAAATTCAAGGAGAGGAAGGAAGAAAGGACGGTATTCTTTAACACTCCAGTTCTCACCCTCTGCCGGACCTTGGACGTGGGAACGATGTGGGCTGCAACTATTTTTTAGTAATAGCGTGTTGGGTTACTCAAACTTGGGATCTCTTTGCTCCGATAACATATTGAATTGCATGTATCCACGTGTTTATCTAAATGTCCAAACCGATGAGAAAAGAATGGACAATATATTCAAACATGCTACCCTCTTTTTGAACAAGATTCACAATCTTGGACATTTATGCCACTAATGGTAAGATGACACTCTTATGTATGATCGGGTGGTGCAATTTTCCCCACTGCAAAGGTTCTTTGTCTAAGTGCCATAATTCACAGTTAGATACCGCATTTCGTCTTTAGATTGAGTTTGTTGTTGCAGATTATGTTTGTGTCCGGCGAGAGAATGGTATGCTCAACGGACAAAAATAATTGGTAGATGACACATAGCTCCGTGCCTCTGTGGTCGTACCAACTTATATCATCTAAAACCTAAAAAGTAGTATTATATCAATTTTTTCTCATTTATTATCGCTAAATTGTTCAAATTTAACGGGATCGTGAGTCAGATTCACCCAAAAACCTATCAGTTGGTGAAAGTAGTGTTACACAATAGCCGCAAAGTGGAACAGATACACGCATCATCGTCTTTGGTTGGTTGATTGGAGGGTAAACCAAAAGTGAAAGGTAAGGTTCGGGATGACAGCGGACACTTCTTTTTGACAATTGTTTTGTTTTACGTCCAGCTTGTATAGTGGGCATGAAAAAAAGGTGGAAGTGGCGTGGGACTGCATTAAATAAACTGCTTATCAATGGGAGCTCAAGACTTTCTTAGTGTCCTTCTCCATGTGAGAAAACAGCCAAGCACCTAGAACGATACATGTCGATTCCTTGGTTGGACGCCTAACACGACAAAATGAATATGGCTTTATTTGACCATCCCAACATCTGCCGGTACTACCGCCACCTCTGTATCGGTACTTTCGCCGCATCAAGATGCACGCCGGAACTACCGCCCTAGTACCGCTAAACTAGATGTCACTATACTGAAGCTTGGCATAGCCCTTCACGCGCTCGTCGGAACTGGACCGGTACCAAGCCGATACTACCGCCACCACCCCATCGGTACTACCACTGCGACACCAGTACTATGGCTACGACGCCGGTACTGCTGCCACCCCTGAATAAAACCCTGGCTGACTACCACTGGAGTGCCGGTACTACCGCCGCTGTGGGCCTACGCACCTAGGTAGCCCCTTGAGCCATGTAACATTATCCTTTCCTACTTGTACTATAAATATCTCTTAGTAGGCTCAGATCTAGAGTTAGACTTGAATTGAATTGTATTGGTTTATCCTGCACTTTTCTTTTCTTAGGGAGGGGGGGGGGGACTCTCCACAGATTGCATCTTGGAGTTATTATACAAGGCCACACCTTGTGAATTGGATCCTTGCTATTGTGTACTCTATTTCCTTTGATCTCTCTCTCTCTCTCACTGTGTGTGTGTCTATCAATTGCAATCTCTTGATAATATGATTATATCCATTTGCTTGGCGATCTTTTCACCGTGGATCTCAACCTAGTGGTGTCTTTTACATAGATTCTATCGAGCCGGCGATTCAGGCCAATGTGGGAAACCGAATGTGTTTGTGCGCATGAGTTTGTATCTTACTTTTCCGTTCTTCGTGTTCATCGCCCTCCCAGGTTGCCACATCAAATCCGTGAAGATCGGGCCACTCTCGAGGTTGGACCTCATCAATCTCAGATACACGGATTCACTGGCTCAATAGGATACCATGAGGGTGTCTTTGAAAAGAAGCAACAAACACCAGGGGCATATCCGTGAGGAAGGAGGGACCAGCGAGCAAAATCTTAAAAAATAGCTGTCTACTTGACCACACAAGCAGGTGCGGTCGAGCTTGGAGCAGGGTTTGGGCCTTGGGTCATCTTGTTCGCCAACAAGTGGGCATCCCTGATGCTTTGCCACATGGCGGCTCGTATCACGGTAGCCAACATCGTCTTCAGGAGTACGGTCCTGACAAAAAGTTGGCGACGAACATATGGATTAACCAGCTGCTCTGTGAATGAACAAGTACGCTCCTCTTATCAGAACAGGATTTCGTCCCGCTTTACATATAAATCCACATGACAAAATGATATAGTGATAAGAAAATCTCTTAGAAAGCAAATAAAAAAAGTATAGGAGTAGCCACACCCTGACGAGCACACGACACTAATAACTAGAGATGCCACCACGCTTCTTTCTGAAACCACAACAGGTAGTCGCATCAAACCCACCAAATTGATGTCGTAGAGGGCTGTCTTCCCTCGTGCTCTAGGATGTGATGCACTGATCCTGCCAGCAGAAAACGAGTACGGAGAGTGGTGAAGACAGTCACATGTAAATGATAGGAGAAGCCAAGAACGTCCCAGGCCAGCACCGGAAGAGTCTTGAGACATGATTTAAACTTGCCCACCGATGATATCAGAACAAGGCCAATAGGTACCAGACCTACACGGCAACGCCCACGAGAGGGCGACTATGCGACACGTTAGAGGTGCTTTTCTTGTTGCTAAATTAAATTTTGGACATTTGAACAGTTGTTATTTTCCAATCGTACTGTGGCCGGACAGTGGGCACCGGATCTCAGCGAATAATAACTCTCCCTCAAAGCAGAGGAGAAATCTCTAGGCATCTTGCCAATTAGAACTGGTTCCCAACGACGTTTGATCAGTTTGGTGGCACAAAGTAGGGTGCACGTGTGGCATCTTATTCTCCATTGCTTGATTCCAGATCGTCGACTAAGTTAGTTACAAAGATATTCTCATTCCTGCGTGCACTTGCACTTGCATCTCATTTCTTTTTCAGTAATTGAATATACTATGCCTTTTACAGAATGAAGAAATACTCGCATCGAAGAGAAATACAGGAATGTCGGGGGGATGACCCCCGGGTAGGCCAAGACGGGACCAACCGACCGGCTCCAAGGAGCTCTGGCCGTCTAGACCTAGAACAAGGAACCACAGCCGGTGGAATTCTCCACCCGGTCCGCATCCAAGTTTTCCCGGCTGACCCGTCTAGCCGGGTGGCTAGAAGAAACGTCTGGGAGGCCGCTCCTAGCCGGCCGCCTCGGATCCGCTGGCCATGGTACGGTGGGGATGACGCTCCCTGCTGAGCGCACCTCTAACCGGACAGGCTGGCTAGTCTGGCCGGCGCTACCGGACAAAAGTACCAAAGCTGGATGCTGACGAGGAACGCAAGGGCTGATGAGTAAAGCTCCGGCTTACGCATAAAGAGCCGGCTGACGAGTAAAGCAGGGGCGTAGCACCATCCCTCCCTGTACTGGAGGATTGACTGGACCCGGGCCTACCATTTGGCCCTGTCCAGCCGGCCCACTTTGTAAGGCCCAGATCCAAATAGTAAACCCTAGAACCCATATTGTAAACTGCCTCCTCAACCAGTATATAAGGGGGAGGGTAGTGCTAGGGTTCTAGGTAGACAATTACAAGTTAGGAGTTCTCCACATTGGACAAGTTGAGTAGCTCCCCCTTCTTCTAGCAAGGAGTAGCCAGGAAAACAGCTCAAGGAGCATCTGTATTGGGCGTTCACCCCTTGATAGTAGATCCTTGCAGGAATAGCAGCTTTACCTCGCCAAGAGGGCTCCGAACCTGGATACATCACTGTGTTTGCAGTATCTGTGCCCAACCCGTTGCTAATAGCCACCGATAGTAGCCTGATTGTCCCCTTCATGCCATCCCCGATGGCACTGCCGTGTTCCACACCACGACAGTTGGCGCCCACCATGGGGCACAGCGCTTCGGCTGGGGTCATCTTTCGCACGGGACTTCCGCTCGTCACCGGTGAGCGAGTCGCCTCTGGCCTCGTCCTCACTTTCGGCTCTTTCGACTGCGTCCTCGACAACGCATCCTGTTTTGCCGGGGAAACCTTCCCAAGCGGCGGCTCCGTCATGCACTTCGGCGAGCATCACGTCTACGTCGCCACCATCGCCGAGGCCTTCCCTCGCGAGAACGTCACCGTATCCGGCACGCCTCCAGGCTTCTCCGCTTTGCGCGTCACCAGTGGTAGCGTCGAGGTCATGATGGCGGGCTCAGGCGAGAACCGTCGCCCACCTCTAGAGCGCAACGGGGAAAGTCGTGCCGCTAACTCGCACCTCCCGAACCAGGACCTGCTCAACGCGTCCATCGAGCAGCTCCACAACCCCATCACCCACATCGAGGCAGATCCAGCTGCAGCTGCGGCAGCATTGGAGGCTACTCTCCAGAGCTTTCTGGAAGAAGCTGGCAAAGTGGCAGTCGCCCAACGACGGATGAACGCGACCATGCGCGAGTACAACATCGTGCACGGCTTTGCCCGCTTACCCGGCACCAGCCGCCTGGCCTAGCCCCAAGGCCGAAACCTCGGTTTGGAGATGGATCGCACTGCTGATCCGCGTACGCCCGCGGTGCAGCCGGTTTACAGCAATCCCGCCAAAAACATGAGGGCCGCGGAGGCGGCAGTCACCGAGCTAAGCCACCTAGAGGGTGAGGAGCTGCTCCGTCAGCAGGCACGTGTCCAGCTCCTCGTGGTCACGACAAACAAACAGCAGGCTGAGGCAGAACTCAGCATGGCCGGCAACAACAGGACCCAACTGGCTCGCCGTATGGCGGATCCGTCTGTAGGTGGCAACAAGGCATCTTCCCCACACGGAGCAAGGCCGAGCAACCGCCCACACAGTGGATCAGCAGGCCGTGGGCACAACGCCCGCAATGCAGTAGCTGTTACCAGCAAAAACCGCGAGCCGGCCGACGAAGCCGAAAAAGGCCAAGCGCTGCCCAAGTCCCGCCTATCCGGCCAGCTGGGACCGCTCGAGCCAGAAGAACCACAAGACGCGCACGCACGCATCGACCTACTGGTCCAGTCACGCCCGCTGGAAGAAGAAAGCCCAGTAGGCCCAAGATGCTTCAGACCGCAAATACGAAATGAACCGTTTCCAAAGGGATTTTCGCTCCCAAGGGATACACCAAAGTACAACGGCTCGGTCGAGCCGGAGGACTGGCTGGTGGACTACACCACCGCGGTGGGCATCGCAAACGGCAACCGCCGGGTGGCTGTACGCTATGCCCCCCTCATGCTCCTCGACTCGGCCAAGACATGGCTCAACAGCCTCCCCGACAACAGCATCTATGCTTGGATTGATTTCGAGCAGGCGTTCGTTCGCAACTTCACTGGCACCTACAAGCGCCCAGGTCGACCTGGCGAGGTCGCTCTTTGCGTGCAAGGGCCGGATGAATCTGATCGCTCCTACATAACCCGATGGACGAGCATGCACAACTCCTGCGAGGGGGTACACGAGCACCAAGCGGTTGACTTCTTCGTCAATGGCTACAGAGACGGCACTATGCTCAAGCACAAGCTTCGCCGGATGGAGCCCACCACCATGGCGCAGACCATGGCCATCGCGGACAAGTACGCCACCGCTGACGCGACAATGAAAAGATCCATCCGGGTGGACGACTGATGACCCACAAGTATAGGGGGTGTATCGCAGTATTTTCGAGGGAAGTGAAACCCAATTTATTGATTCGACACAAGGGGAGCCAAAGAATATTTATTAGCCTTAACAACTGAGTTGTCAATTCAGCTACACCTAGAAACAATCTTGCTCACAGCAGTTTATCAGTAGCAATAGTTTTGTAGTAGGAATAGCAAAGTAACAGCAGTAGCAAAGCAAAGACAGTAGTAACAAAAGCAGTAAACAGTGGGATTCGAGTGCGGTAGGCATAGGGATGGATGGACGGGCGTTGCATGGACAAGACAATTCACATAGCAATCAGAACATAGGGCAATTGCAGATAAATAAGAATAAGAATCCAAGTACTAGACAATCCTAGGCATGTGTTCCATATATAGTCATACGTGCTCGCAATGAGAACTTGCACAACATCTTTTGTCCTGCCAGCGCATTTGGAGCGGGGCCTCTAGGGAACTACTGGCAATTAAGGTGCTCCTTTTAATAGAGCACCGGAGCAAAGCATTAACACTCCGGGAACACATGTGATCCTCACATCAAAGCCTTTCCTTCCGCTACCCGATTTACACCGGGACCATAGCTTCCGGACAACAACGTGTGTATACAACTTGTAGATAAGACCAAGAACAATACTATCATAATGAACCAATAATACGTTCAGATCTAAAATCATGGCACTCGGGCCCTAGTGACAAGCATTAAGCACAACAAGTCGCAATAAAGTCATAAAGCACTAATAAAAGATACTAGGCACCATGCCCTAACAATCTGATGCCATTACATGAACGATCTCATCCAATCCCTACCATCCCCATAGCCTACAGCGGGGGATTACTCACTCATAGATGGAAGAAACATGGATGGTCGATGAAGATGATGGTGGGGATCGATGGAGATGGCTCCGGGGGAACTTCCCCGTCCCGGCAGGGTGCCGGAACAGAGACTTTCTGTCTCCCGAATCTCCCCTTCGGTGGCGGCAGCGTAGCGGAACTTTTCGTGGAAAAACATCGAACCCCCAAAGTTTTTAGGTCAGAAGGCTTCTTATAGGTGAAGAGGGAGACCGAGGGGGTGCCTGGGGCCACCACACCATGCCCTGGCGCGGCCAGGCCCAGCCCGCGCCTAGGGGTGGTGTGGCTAGCCCCTATCTCTCCTCCGTCTCGTATTCTGGCTCCTAGAGTCTTCTGGAAAAATAGGCACTTTGGCTTTTGTCCCGTCCAATTCCGAGAATATTCATTTTATGACTTTCCTGGAACCAAAAACAGCAGAAAACAGGTAGCTGGCACTGTGGCTCTTGTTAATAGGTTAGTCCAAGAAATCATATGAAAAGTACTCCAAAGTGTGGACAAAACACAAGAAAGTGGATAAAACCAAGCATGGAGCATCAAAAATTATAGATACATTTGCAATGTATCAACATCCCCAAGCTTAACTCCTGCTCGTCCTCGAGTAGGTAAGTGATAAAAAGAAAGAATAATTTTTGAGGTGACATGCACCATCATAAACTTGATCAAAGCATTTGTAAAACATTCAAAACTGGGATCATAGTACTTCAATCATAACCTGTAAGAAAAAGTTCTAGCAATAAGACAAAGAAACTATAATGCAGCATGAAAAGGCACAAACAAAAGATTCATGAATAACAATGCTTTACAAGACGTTTGTTTGTTCCACATAGAGAAAACATAGCAAAGTGGCATTCAGCTTGTCCCTCAAAGAGTAGCAAACATAAATGCATAGGACACCTTCAAAGTTTACAAGAGTGACTAGATACAAATAGTTTAAAGCAAGCAATATCAAGGTATGCATCAATCAACAAGTCTTGGGACAATGCACATAGAACTAAGAATGGCCACTATGCTCTCAAGAAGGTGCTCAAAGAATGTGTGGAGACTCAACAAGTAGAAGAAAAAGGTTTTGAATAATTTTGAAAGGCTTCCAAATGCTGAAAGTATGGTACTCGTTAGCTTTGAGCTCTCATTGCCCCTATCATAAGCATCTTTAATGTGGTTAAGGTGAAAGTGAGGTCCAATCTGAGTTATATGCTTGACAGACTATAAACTGGAAATCCCAAGTCCCTTGAGTACGAGGGTCGCTCCTCATTCTACTCAACTTTAGTTACCGATAAGTTCTTGTCATCGTAAGTATGTGCGTATCATTGAGAACTGCCAACGGGGTACCCCTTGCCCGATGATACGGAAGAATCCCCATATCAAAATGACAAGGCAAGCAGACAATGAGTATCTCAGCAATCTTCTTATTTACCATGGGAAAATGGTGCTTTTTTTCTCTCTTTCCTCTTTTCATAAAACTCCTTTTTTTTCTTTTTGTCAATAGCTATAACTCTTTTTTTTATAAGAAGAATGCTTCATAGATATCATTATGGTTACGCTGTAGGTTTCCACCATGTCAGCATGGATTAGACCAGCGGCCCAGGCGTTTCTCTGACACACATACATAACTCCATGGACTTACAAGCTCCCCTTTTATTTCACACCGACGACATCTGCAAACAAAAGAGCAAGGTATCAACTGGTATATATTTACAAGTGTTGAAAGCGTTCCCCGTGACAGCACGGTTCTGCTCATCCCCAGCCTATAATTAGCAAGCATATAACTTTCATGGAGAGTTCACAATGGTTCAGGTTTATTAAGTGCAGGAAATAAAGTGCGCCATCAAGTTCGTGAGAGCTTTACTAACTAACTTTCTCATAACAAGCAAACATTTTATTCGGAAAAAAACAAGGCATATTGAATATGCACGGATGTAGCAAATGATGCTAATAGGTAGGTATGGTGGACACTTTGGAAATATTTGGTTTAGGGAGTTGGAAATATGAGTAAAACACACACTGGAAGTGAAGGCTAGCAATAGTAAGGGAGCGACAATCGAGAGAGCAATAATGGCCATAATCATGCAGAGCGACAAAACATCATTGATCAAAGCATAAAGTGATACTACAAGTTGAAAACCAAAGGATCATAAAGGCTATGGTGACTTGAGACAGTCATAACATGGCGTGAGCATGTGCCAAGTCAACCCAAATAAAGCATCAAAGGAGAATACCACAATACTATGCTTTAATATGCTAAAACAACGCATGATTCATCCAAGGCACATTAAGCAATCTCCATTGTTTAACACGTCATGCTATAGAAAAGAATACTAAGCATAAAGCCAAAATAATATCAAGCATGGCATGACAAAGCACATGCCATAGTCAAAAACAAGCTCTCTTTACCACTTAAGCTTCCTACTCTTTTCCAAACCAAACCAAACTATTTGAACACCAATGTATGAAAGAGGGGGTCCAACCAATTTATTCAGCAAACTAAGCAAACAAAAGCAAACAAAAAACCAAAACGAAAACAAAAAACAAGACGCTCCAAGAACAACACAACTGTGCATGAAACAATAAAAATGAAGCGTTTGGAAGAAACCTGAGATTTTTATTGATGAAGAAGGGGATGCCTTGGGCATCCACAAGCTTTGACGCTTGTACTTCTTGGAGATTTCTTGGGGTGACACACGTGGCATCCCCAAGCTTGAGCTTTAGTCCATCCTTCGTCTCATTACTCATTCCCTCCATACACCTGAAATTTTTTACTTCATACAAAACTTCACACAATCTTTATTAGCAACATTAGTGTACTCAAGATAAATAAGTCTTAAGGTTCAGTTCTAACACCAAATAAACTTCCATTAGAACACTAGCTACTGTAGCACTTCCCTCAAAAAGCTCAATTCCCCAAAAGAACTCAAAAAGGAACCCACAAGAAGCAAATGCAGAAAATGGCAGAAATCTGTCAAAACAGACCAGCAGGTATAGACGGATTTTTTTGAAGACCTTCTGTTGCTCAAATCAAAAAGTGTTGAACTAACGAAAGTTAGATAATAACCTGGGGCAGAAGCACAAAATATTACAGCTCAATCGACATACAGAGCTCTCTCACGATTTTTTACGGTGAAGCATAGAAATCTGTTTCGGGACAGCAACTTTCCCAATCATTACTTCTCTCTCATTAGAGGTTACTCTTGGCACAAAAAGCAAATAAAAAGGATAAGGAGCGGTTATTACTAAAGTAATAACTTCCAAGACTCAACTAAAACTCTTGGGTTATCTCCCAACAAGTACTTTTCTTTAACGCCTTTAAGTTAGGCAAAAGCAAAAACTGAAAATAGATAAAATGGAAGTAAGCGGAGATAATCATGGTGGAAACATTGTTTTGTTCAATGAAATCCTTTTGTGAACAAGGTTGATCAGGTCTTGTTACCAAAACAATTTCATATGAGACAAAACTTTGTATTCCACTAATGATTATGTTACCTCAACCTTGATAGCAATGGTCCCAATCATAATAGTTTCAAATTTTTCTCTTGGTATGGGACAATATATTTCTCCAACTTGAATGCCCTCAACATGTTCAATTGAATTCAAACCATAAGTGCTTTAAATCTTCTTGAGTAAATAGACAATGTGTTCCTTGTCATTAACATTGAAGGTCACCTTCCCTTGATTATAATTAATAACAGCTCCTGCAGTATTTAATAAAAGGTCTCCCAAGAATAATAGACATATTATCATCTTTAGGCATAAAAGTTTGAGAGGATGATCTCATAATAAATATGAGTTGAAGTAAAAGAGAGCATCAAGAAGCAAATCCAAAACACATTTAAGTCTAACCCACTTCCTATGCATAGGAATCTTGTATGCAAATAAATTCACAAAGAACAAAGTGACAAGCATAGGAACATAAAACAAGAGTAACTTCAAAACTTTCAGCACATAGAGAGGTGTTTCAATACCATGAAAACTTCTACAACCATATTGTCCTCTCTCATAATAATTTTCAGTAGCCTAATGAATAAACTCAACAATATAACTATCACAAAAAGCATGCTCTTCATGATCTACAAGCACTAGAGCTTTATCATAAACATCTTCAAAAGAAACCTTGGGAACATAACATTCATCCTCCTTTAGTAAGCATGGAGGACAATCAAATAATGTAAGGGATAAAGAGGTACTCTCATTCGAAGGTAGGAATGGGTAGCTAATCCATTCTTCCTCCTTTTGTTCATCACTCTCCTCCCCTTTTTCATCTAATGAGATTTCAGGTTCATCAATTTCTTCTTCCATGGGATCCTGCAAGGCATTAGTCTCTTCCATAGGGTCCTGCAAGGCATTAGTCTCTTCCATTTGTGGAAAGCATCTATTAAAATATTCAAGGATATGGATATTTTCATCCTTGTAATTATCAAAGCAAAATTTAAGTATACCATAAACCTCATACTTATAAGGTGAATCATCAATATTTTCAAGCAAACTAGCAAGTTCAAAAGCACCCTTCCAAGCAATAAATTCTTCAATTTGTTCCGCATTATAAAAGTCATAAATTCCTTTAGCATAGGAAGATATGGTATCATTATCACTATACTCACATTGAAAAGGGAGGTGCTTATACCTCTTTCTGCAACAAGACTCATCACAACAATAAGTAACATTATAAGTAGAGCACACGTTTCTAGCAATGGTATACAATCTATCAATTTGTTCCCATAAGTGTTTCCCTTTTTGTGACAAGCGGTGTTCCTTATAATAATATTTTTGATCTTCCGTGAACCCACCTTGCCAATAAGCTTTAGTTTCAAAGAAACCAACCATTGACAACAAGCATGACAAAGCAAGACAATAACAAACCAACGAATATAACAACTAGAGTAGGAACCAATTTTTTTGTATTTTTGATAAAAAAACAAGCAAACAAGGAGAAAATAAACTTAGCTTGAACAATAGTGATTCCAAGTGGACTTGATAAATAAAGCTATGCTCCCTGGCAACAGCGCTAGAAAATAGTCTTGATGACCCACAAGTATAGGGGGTGTATCGCAATATTTTCGAGGGAAGTGAAACCCAATTTATTGATTCGACACAAGGGGAGCCAAAGAATATTTATCAGCCTTAACAACTGAGTTGTCAATTCAGCTGCACCTGGAAACAATCTTGCTCACAACAGTTTATCAGTAGCAACAGTTTTGTAGTAGGAATAGCAAAGTAACAGCAGTAGCAAAGCAAAGACAGTAGTAACAAAAGCAGTAAATAGTGGGATTCGAGTGCGGTAGGCATAGGGATGGATGGACGGGCGTTGCATGGACAAGACAATTCACATAGCAATCAGAACATAGGGCAATTGCAGATAAATAAGAATAAGCATCCAAGTACTAGACAATCCTAGGCATGTGTTCCATATATAGTCATACGTGCTCGCAATGAGAACTTGCACAACATCTTTTGTCCTGCCAGCCCGTTTGTAGTGGGGCCTCTAGGGAACTACTGGCAATTAAGGTGCTCCTTTTAATAGAGCACCGGAGCGAAGCATTAACACTCCATGAACACATGTGATCCTCACATCAAAGCCTTTCCCTTCTGGCTACCCCGATTTCTGTCACTTCGGGACCATAGGTTCCGGACAACGATGTGTGTATACAACTTGTAGATAAGACCAAGAACAATACTATCATAATGAATCAATAATACGTTCAGATCTGAAATCATGGCACTCGGTCCCTAGTGACAAGCATTAAGCACAACAAGTCGCAACAAAGTCATAAAGCACTAATAAAAGATACTAGGCACCATGCCCTAACAATCTGATGCCATTACATGAACGATCTCATCCAATCCCTACCATCCCCATAGCCTACAGCGGGGGATTACTCACTCATAGATGGAAGAAACATGGATGGTCGATGAAGATGATGGTGGGGATCGATGGAGATGGCTCGAGGCACTTCCCGTCCGTGAAGGTTTGGAACAGACTTTCGTCCCCGAATCTCCCCTTCGGTGGCGACGGCGCAACAGAACTTTTCGTGGAAAAACGTCGAACCCCCCGAAGTTTTTAGGTCAGAAGGCTTCTTATAGGTGAAGAGGGAGACCGAGGGGGTGCCTGGGGCCACCACACCATGCCCTGGCACGGCCAGGCCCAGCCAGGCCTAGCCCGCACCTAGGGGTGGTGTGGCTAGCCCCAGCTCCTCCGCTTCAGATTCGCTCCTGAGTCTTACGAAAAATAGGCACTTTGGCTTTTGTCCCGTCCAATTCCGAGAATATTCATTTTCTGACTTTCCTAGAACCAAAAACAGCAGAAAACAGGCAGCTGGCACTGTGGCTCTTGTTAATAGGTTAGTCCAGAAATCATATGAAAAGTACTCCAAAGTGTGGACAAAACACAAGAAAGTGGATAAAACCAAGCATGGAGCATCAAAAATTATAGATACATTTGCAATGTATCAACGACCAGGGGCAAATCATCGTCGATGTCACCGTGGATCGGCGCCAGCCAGAAGGGAATGGCCATAACTCCAAGAGGCATGACAACCGCCACGGCAAAAGAAAGGACGACCAGCCAGATAACCAATATGGTTCCAAGCAGGTGGCAGCAGTGCAGGAGGATCCGGCTGCAGGCGGAAGCCGGAGACAGAAGCCTGATGACCGGCCTCCGAGGCCCAAGTACACCATCGAGTCAATGCTTGATGGGCCATGCAAGTTCCACAACGGAGGCAACAAACCGGCTACACATACCACACGCCAGTGCACCTGGACGAAGAAGATGGCGGAAATTGCTGGCGCGCCAGCCGCGCAGGCTCCACCACCCCCAGCCGGTGGGTCGCAGGGCGATCACAATAACCAGCACCAAAGGGAAGATGACGATAACAACTGCCCCGGCTAGGTGGGAAACTACCACATCTTCACGATGGAGCCGGAGACCAAACACAACAAGAGACGCCGCGAGGCGGAGGTGAACGCAATCGTTGCTCCCGTCCCCTAGTACCTCAACTGGTCGGAACGAGAAATTGCATTGAGCCGAAAGGACCAGCCAGCTGAGCTGCCTCACCCAGGAAACTACGCGATGGTTTTGGACCCTATCATTGTCTCCCAGAAGCATTCCTGCAGATTCTCCCACATCCTCATAGACGGAGGGAGCAACATCAACCTCCTGTACCGCAGCTTACTAGACCGGCTCGATATCAGTGAGTCGCAGCTGGAGCCGTCAAGCACCTCTTTCCACGGAGCCGTTCCGGGCCCATCGCATTCTCCCATCGGAAAGATCCGGCTGGATGTCATCTTTGGCATGGAGGATAACTTCCGCTGCGAGCCCATCTGGTTTGAGGTGGTCAACCTCTGCAGCGCATACCACGTAATCCTGGGGCGCCCGATGCTCACCAAGTTCATGGCGGTACCGCACTACGCATACCTCAAGATGAAGCTACCGGGGCCAAAGGGTGTCATCACCATGTCCGGCTGCTACAGGCAGTCTGTGGAGTGTGCCACGGACGGGTCCAAGATAGCAGAGGCAATGATCATCATGGAAGAGAAGCATTATCATGCAGAATGTGGCAGCCCTGTAGAAGGACATGCCGGCCGGAGAAGCACAGTTCAAGCCATCCAAGGGCATGAGAAAGATCCTGTTGGACGAGGCCGAGCCGGACAAGTTCGTCCTGGTCGGAGACAACCTTGACAGCAAATAGGAAAGCGCGCTTGTCGACTTCCTCTGTGAGAATCGGGATATCTTCGCATGGTCCCCCAAGGACATGCCAGGTGTTCCGAGGGAGCTCGCCGAGCACTCTTTACATGTCAGGCCGGACGCAAAGCCGGTCAAATAGTCACTATGCCGCTTCACGGAAGAAAAAAGAAGAACCATCGGTGAGGAGATCACCCGGCTACTCGCAGCCGGATTCATCATGGAGTTTTTTCACCCGGAATGGCTGGCAAACCCCGTACTGGTGCTGAAGAAGAACAAGACTTGGCGCATGTGTGTTGACTACACCAGCCTCAACAAAGCATGCCCCAAAGACCCATTAGCCCTGCCAAGGATAGACCAAGTGATCGATTCCACAGCCGGCTGCGAGCTGTTGTCGTTTCTAGACGCGTATTCCGGCTACCACCAGATCCGACTAAACCCCGCTGATCAAATAAAGACAACATTCATCACTCCCTATGGAGCCTATTGCTACACCATCATGCCGTTTGGACTGAAGAATGCTGGGGCAACATACCAGCGCTGAAGGGTTCGCAGCATAGAAAACAAAAAATTTCCTACGATGGGAACTATACGCCAATATCTATCTACTAGATACAAGCAACGGGTGGATATACATCCATAGAGAACTTACCCTCTGTGGCATCCCGCAAAACCACTACTAGAAAATCGCGTTGTTTTTGTGCATTGCATCGTCATGGCCGCATGCTCATGTCATCATGCCACATTGCATTTGAGCATCGTCATCATCTTGCATTTGCTTGCATAAAACTATTTTCGGAAAACCTAATTTGTCTTCTAAACGCCCCGTCTTTATTCAAACGCAAAACCCGGGTCGCCGGGATATTTTGTTTTGTCTGCTATCGATTTGCAAAAGCCCAGTTTGAAATAAATAAAATAGTTAATTATTTTTAGTGGGGCAGTCGAACGGGCCGATTCGACCCGAACGACCACCCCCGGAATAAAAACGGTCCACCTAAATTCCTAAACCTACCAGTCCTATTCTACCCACCCCTCCTCCACATCACCCCCACCTATCCCTGGCTGCCACCTCATCTCTCCCTCCCCTCTAACCAACCCCAAGCCGCCACCTGCCAACTCCCTCTCTCCTGCTGCCACCTCACCCTGGCCACACAGTCACAGCAACCCACAGCCTCCCTACCCTCTTCCCCTCCAACCACCGACGCCCGGGCCCCACCGACCCAGCTCCCTCTTCCACCCAGCCACCTACCCCTAGACCGAGTCACCCCCTCTGGCCCCACCACCCCTGGACCAGGTCCACCCCCCATGACCCGTCCCCCACCTCCCGCTCCTCCTCTCTCCCCACGCCCCGACACCTCCCGCTCGCAGCCTCCCCTCTCGGCCGCGGCCTCTCCGCCACCGCCAGCTTCGCCCGTCATCAGCCCGCGGCCGCCTCCGGCCCGCGTCCGCTGCCGCGGGGGTTCTCTCCCCTCCCTCCGGCCGCCGCCCGAGCTCGCCTTGGTCGCCGCCTCCCCCAAGCCGCCAGAATCAACCGCTGCCTGCCGTCTCCCGTCGGCCGCTCCGCCTCAGCGTCACCCCGGTGAGCTCCTCCGTCTGCCCCACCAGCGTCCGCGACCCCGCCCTCCATGTCCTCCGTCGGCGACTGAGGAGCCCGCGCGTCCTCTGCCCCACCTCGCCGACGACCCCCTCGCCTCCACCGGCAGCCGCAGCGCCTCCGGAGCCCGCCGCCGCCGCTCGGCGCTCTCCGGCGGTCTCGCCTGCCATGGACGCCACCGCTTGCCCATGTCCCAAGGCGTCCTCCGCGAGCCCCGGACCCGTCGAGCTCGTTGCGGCGCCATGGCCACCCTCCCTTTCGCTGCCCCTTCGCGCAATGTTTTGTTTCGGCATTCGGTGTTGCTTGATGAATGTCTGGTGGAGTCACGATAGCGTCGGGGAGATGATTGATCATGAAGACCGCTGTCAAGAGCTACAAGTTGGAACCCACAAGAGTTGAACCCGAGGATCCCTGTCGCAGAACGTCAAGTCCTCTATCTCGGAAAACCACAAGAACTCCTTCCTGGACCCGACGCCATGTCAAGATCTCCCTCACGGATTCGACGACCGAACCCGATAACCGCCAAGGTCGCCGATGCGAATACGACAAGTACTCCTTCCCGGATGCGATACTCGAGAACCCGGACGGTAAGGACACCGACGCAGAAGGCCAAGTTCTTCACCCCAAACGCCAAGTCCGACCCGACCCGCGGACCCGACAAGGTCTCCACGAATGCGACAAGATCGGCACCGACCAGGGCGAAACCGATGAGCCGCCGACACCGAGCCGAGTCCTTCGACAACGTCCGAAGACCGAGCCCGAAGACCCGGATGCGACAAGATCTACCTCTGTTATCCGAGAACGATCCCGCCGAGACCGAACCCCAGATCCGGACCCCGAGACCGACCCCGAACCCTCGGAACCCCAAGATCTTCGACCCTAATGTGTGAACCCTTTTCCTGAACCCTATTTTATAAATGCCATCTATAAAATTGTTGCATATAAAATTGTTCTCGCATGCATATTGTCATGTGGTTAGGGGGCCTTATGCCGATTCACTGCATAATTAAATATGGGGCCCATATGCGGGCAAATCTAGTCTTATATTGGCCTCATTTAAATTTGTGTAGCGAACCGGTGATCTATTTTGCCTTGCTCAAACAACATTTAAATTGCGGGGTAGTTAAACAACTTGAACCATATATTTAAATGTCGGGACCCCGGTTCCGCTTAATATGGCCTAATTGCACCGCATATTTACCATGTCATACATCATACATGCCTCATGCCCGATCTTTTGCCGTAGTATTAAATAGTGCATCCGGTGTTTATCCTAGCGTTTTGGTTCTTCGCGGATAAGGCCGTTGAGTTGATGCGAGTGTCGACCCGATCTTCGGATGAACCTTCGGCAATGTTTTCAGGCGAGCATCTCCCCCTTTCTACCTATCTTACTTTTACGATTTATTCCTCCTCATTGATCTATTGCTATACGTATTGCGTTGCTCTAGTTTTCGTACCCGTGATATCCCTTGCAGCCCTATATTGCCTTGGACACATCCTATTACATGTTGTTTGGTAGATAGTTGGACTTATGCGTCGTGATAAAGCTTGCTCGAGTTGCGTGTCGTCAAGTGCCACAGTTGTTGGTGTATTACCGCATGTTTGATGTTGGAGACGACCATGGCTTTACTTATCGTTCACTTTAATTCCTGTTTAACAACTAAAATTGAAGTAAGTAGCAGAGGCATCGGTGGGTGATAGATAATATTTGGTTTCCGACCGCCCACTTGTGTCCCGTAGGACCCCGAGTACTTGATACCTGTTCCTTGATTTATCGCGCTATCCACATCCGGGAGGCTTATGGACCCCCGAGCGAGCTTGATTCATTCTTATTTCTTGGGGCCACAAACTAGTTTGAGGTTTTATTTACTATCTGTACTTATGCCATGCTTTACTGCTTTATTTAAATTGTGCGAGTGCACCTTTGTCTTTGTTAGGAAAGCGGAGTGTTTTCGCGGTGTCGACAAGCCCAGTCACATTTTCGGGTTCCCAGTCGTTCACAGCCATTGACGCAAACCTTGAGTCCGTCTCGGAGTCAGCTAACTCCGTTGCGGGTAGCTTAATGGGGTGGCCCCCTGAAATATTTCTGAATCCTGTAATTGCTTTGTCGTGACGTTGGGTTTTGATTTGGTTTTTCCGAGGCATATCGAGTGTGTGTTGCTATTTGTGCACCCCTGCAGGGTTAAAACTTTCTGAAAGCCGTGTCCGCGGTTATGGACGACTTGGAGCACAGTATCTCGATCATAGACAACTATAACTAAAGTAGTGCTATAAATTTGACTTTATAATGACTAGTAATCAGCTTCACTATAATGGAATGGCTAAATAAAACTGCCAACAATTGCTTGTTTGGGTGTCGCTTGCGACCATTGTACCTGACTAGTAAGTATTGCAACTACAACGGAATGGCTAAATAAAAGTACCAACAACTGCTGGGTTTTCGGGGTTATCTCATGCTAATTGTATCTGACTAGTAAGTGTCGCAACTACAACGGAATGGTTAACTAAAAGTGCCCACTGCTTAATTTATCAGGATGATTATCTATACTTGACTAGTAATTGCTGCAACGATAACCGAATAAATAAAAATGCCAACTGTGTGAGTTCCTCGGTTGACTTC
Source organism: Avena insularis (assembly GCA_023614405.1). Taxonomy (NCBI): domain Eukaryota; kingdom Viridiplantae; phylum Streptophyta; class Magnoliopsida; order Poales; family Poaceae; genus Avena; species Avena insularis. Next base: position 252,497,162 of record CM042690.1, on the reverse strand, counting down.
CTCGATCGGTGTCGAGGGGGAAACGCCAGGATGGGTTTGATTGGTGGTAGTATCAGGTTGGTTCCGAGTAGGTCTTTCTTACCCCTCTCTGATAGCCGCCAGTTGTATCGAGTCTCTATAGGTTGTTTAGTGCATCTGCATGCCGCTTGATCCACCATACCTGTGTGGCGAGGACCGCGAATTCTAGCCTCATGTGTCTTGGCCTCGATCTTGACGCTCCTCTTTCCCTTTGCCCTTTGTCGGCACCCTTTTGTTTAAGCAGGTTTTGAGATCGGCGTCGTTAGCGGGTTACCCTTCGGCTTGGCACAGGGCAGGGTTATGGGCGCCATTGGCTATTCTTGAGGCTCTTAGCTCAATTTGCATCTTGTCCGTACTCGGACGCTCTATTATTTCAAGGTGATTTGGATCTTTGTCTTGTATATCTGTATTCTTGACTCATGGAGTCGTGTTGTATATATATCTGTTCTGTGGGTCCCATCGAGGACTGTTGTGTAATGTTATTACTTCGTTTTCCACCCGCACGAAAGTGCCTGGTGGGCACCTTTGAATCGTTTCTATGCGGGTTTGGCGGGAAGCGCTGAAACTTGCATAGGGTCGATTCTGAGGGTTTTACACCCTCGAAGAAAACAAAGCTTTGTTAACGAGTTGGAACTCGTGGATGATGTAGTCGTACACTTGCCAATCTCAAGATCGTGATGAAGTCCAGCAGGTCCGGCTCCAGCACGTCCATCAGATCCAGCTCCACCAAGTCCAGCACCACCAAGTCCAGCACCACAAAGCAGTGGTGCATCCGTGATTGCACACACGTCCGGTACCCCGACAACCTCCGTCCCTCGCTCCAAAGAAAGCAGCAACTCCTTTCCAGATAAAGCCACCGGGAACATGTATCTCGCTAATCCGAGACCATGGGGAAATAATACTAGAGGGGGAGAGAGATCCTTCACGAGGAGGTGTGTGGAAGAAGGGGTGTGAGGGGGGCCTTTTATAGGAGGAGGGGAGGTACCCCTCACCTTCTCATTCATGTGGTGGTAACTCCCTCCACATAAATTTGCCCCTTCACATTCTCTTTTAAAGTCTCTACTTTAAATGCATTAAATTTCTCCAAATTTAATGCTCTCCCATTTAATAAAACTCTTTTATTAATTTTATTCAGAATTTTGTTAATTACTTTAATTAACAAACATTCACATAAAACCCCCTGCAACATTTCAATATTACATGCAGAACCAATTTCAGCAATTTCACCCGAAACAGTTTCGGTGTCTATTGAAATAATTCCAGGGCTTTCTTAAATCTTTATCTGAAACATATTTGCTCCAAATGGTGTCGGTATCCCTTAAGCGTGTCACCCTACGGTTCGCGAATAATGCAGACATGATCGAGACCCCTCTCAGATCAATAATCAGAAGCGGGACGTGGAGATCCATACTGACTCTTATACATTCAACAATGACTTCTGTGATCGTGAGAACCTTTAACGCTAGTAACTAAATCCCTTTGTCTCTTGATATATTACATGTCCGAGATTCGGTCATCGGTATCTCCATACCTAGTTTGATCTCGTTGCCGACATGCACTCTTTTCTCGTTCCCGTGATATAACATTCCAGTGATCACATCACTTGCTTGCAAGCTATCTTAATGTGATATCACCGAGAGGGATCAGAGTATATCTATCCGTCATCGGGATGGACAAATCCCACTCTTGATCCATGAGCCTCAACATAACACCTTCGTAGTACTGAACCTACCTTTATAGTCACCCTGTTACGGTGTGACGTTTGATGTTATCAAGATACTCTTCCGGTGTTAGCAATTAACATGATCTCATAGTCTAAGGACTAAGATTACTTCGTATGATGTTATAGCAATGTAAACATAATGACTTTGATCATAATGCTATACTTTGGATGAATATTCATCACATCATTCCACCAATGTTGTGACCTCGTTATTAACAACATCCAATGTCCATGATCAGGAAACCTTGATCATCATGTAAATCAACAAGCTAGTTTATATGAGAGGCAGTACTAGGAACTTTGTATTTTGTTTATTAAACACACATGTATTAACGTTTCCAATTAATACAATTATAGCATGCAAAATAAACATTTATCATAAACATGGAATAAGATAATAACCACTTTATATTGCCTCTTGGGCATATTCCCTTCAGTCTCCCACTTGCACTAGAGTTAATAATCTAGTTTGTAAACTTGTATATACAACACCTAGGTGTTGAATATACGCGTTTGCTAGTGGTTAACATAATCTCCGGATCTGGCACTTTCAAGTCCGTGTGTATTTGCATGTCTTTGCGTCTCTACGCATCACTCATTCTCAAATGAGATGGCATTGTATAAATTTGGTCCTTTGTTGAGACCTTTAGTTCGTCCGGGTTAAAATATGTTGATATTATTGTCGTACAATATATCTTCATAGTATTAGCCCACTTTGAACCACACCTAGTTTGATAACAAACTACTTAACACAAATGCCCTCCTATGCTGCTACTATAGCAGTCATATACTTAGCCTTTTGTTGTAGTATCCGTCACAATGTCTCAACTTTGGAACTCATCCAAATCCATCATGGAACATCCTTTCCATTATATTGTGCCACCCATAGTCTAAATTGAGATAAGTTTAATTTGTATCTTGTGACAAAGCTAGTATCAATGTAACACTTTACAATGAACTACCTTTAACTATTTGTCACTTATACATGATATATTCTTAGTTCTTCCAAAGATCATAAGAATATCTTTACTATTGTCCAATGATCATCTTATGAATTATTCTGGTATGTGCTCATAACATTTAGAGCATATGACATTCTAGATATATACATATCTTGGTATAATCGATCAAAATCTTCATGTGATTTTACTCACCAAGTGTTGAAACACTTGAATCTTGATACAATCCTTTCCATGCAGCAAGAACCTTTCTTATTGTTTCCATATTGAACCCTTTCAATATCTCATATATGTATGTCTGGCACAACCATGTTAGAGCCTCAATCTATCGATATAGATATTGATGCCAAATATTCCGGTTTTGCCCAAGTCTTTCATCGAAATCTTAATTTAATGAAATTCTTAACTTGTGTCAATACAAGATACATCATTTCCAATCAACAATATGTTCTCTACATAATGTATTAGAAATATGTCTCAGCGCTCCCACTTAATTTCTTGCAAATGCAAGCATCTTCATCATCTCCGATGAATTTAAACTCTTTTAAAAGTTTCATCATGGTGAAGATTCCAACTCCGCTATGCTCACTTCAACTATTGAAGTTTGCATGCCCTTTTAGCACCCTTTGAATTAACAAAACCCTTCGGACCATGTCATTTACACGTCCTATGTAACCGTTCTATTAGAAGAACCTTGTTTTGTTTATTCAACTATCATATACCAAATTATATGTAGTGGTTGCTACATTAATCCGTCAAGACTAAATATCGCTATGACAGATCAAATCTTGTCATAGTCAACTCCTTGAACATTGTCGTAAACTTATTTCCGACATGTAAACTATTTCATAGATGTTAAACATCCATATCTATGTCTTTATAGATCCAAACACTGCCGATAGGCTTTACGCCTTTTCAGAGGGTCTTCCAAATTCAGAAACTTGATTTCTCGTGTATGGATACTATCACGGATTCTATGACTTCTAGTCATTTTATGGAGTCATGGACCATCATCGCTTCTTTGCATGCAGTCAGTTCATCATTGTCAAAACAATAACAACTTGTTTATCAAATCTTACTATTTGATTCTTACTGACCCACACGGTTCAATAGGAACTCTAATCTCCGAGATCACACCCTTTGTAATCACAGGAGCCATGAGCAATGTGGCCGCCACCGGGACACTTTTCCGCTGCTATGCCATTAGCACATATAGCTAAGGTTCAACAACCTTATCAAAGTTCTATTGTCCTTCCACTTAACTTTTCACGAAAAGTTCTTTCTCAAGAAACTTGACGTTCCAAGCGACAAACTCTTTTGTCCTCGATGTTATGGAGAAATTCCCAACAAATTCTTTGGGATAACCTACAAAGACGTGCTTATCCGACTTTGGTTGTAAACATTTTACTTATGCATAGCATACCAAAATTTAAGAAAAGACAATTCGGGTTTTATCCCAAACCATAACTCATATGGTGTCATTTCAACGGATCACGATGGTGCTCTTTTTAGTGTAAAAGCGGTAGTCTCTAAAGCTTTAATACTTAAAACATAATGGCAGTTTTATAAATGACACCTTTGATCTTACCATGTCAAACATTGTTTGATTTCATCTCTCAAATATGCCATACTCCTATGGTTTATCGGGAAACACCAATCATGGAACAATTCTACAAATCTTAGGTGTTTTGCTAAACATGTAACTCAAATATTTTCCTTTATGATCGAATCCTAAACTCTTTAATTTCTTGTTACAATGATTTTCCACTTCATCTTGAAAGTCTTTGAACAATTTTCAAATGTTTCATACTTCTTCCTTATTAAGTAAATATATAAATATATTCACTCAAATTTCTGGAGAAAGCATATGAAGCAAAAAGATCCATCGCATATGGCTACACATAATGGACTATGCACATCAGCATGTACAATTTCTAATAAGCTAGTCATCCGTTCCTCTTTGGCCTATGAACGGAATTTTATCTCGAGGAAAGTCTCACAAGCGTCAATTGATCAAAATCAAAGACTCCAAAAATCCATCAACATGGATTTTCTTCAAGTTTTCTTTCCAATATAATTTAAACAACGATGTCACTTCATAAGTGATCTTTCAATCATTTGTCTTGCGACATTTTAGCAATAGTGTTTAAGGATGTGATTTCTCCCACTAGACTTGTAAAAGTTCATCCATCCTTTATGGAATACGGTAATTATTTGAACAACCATTGTTCTCGTAGTACCGAAACAAAATAACAATTATTAAAACAAATCTTGGAGGCTAGGTTTGACGACAACGAAAAACACAATAACACTTTATTTGCTTTCGATGAACATCATCACTTATTCTCTTGCCAGTTACTTAGGCCGTTTCAGTTCATGAATTGTGTTGTTCTGTATGATACTTCACACCAACCAATTCGGTATCCAATACCTAAGAACCACATTGTTTAACAAGCAAGGAATACAGCCATAACATGTATATCTTCTATATACCTAAGTTGGACATCTCCAACCTTTTCTTTTCTGCCAAATATTTTATAGATTCTCTTTCAACAATTCCTTTTCTTTTAAAAGAATCTATCAACATCAATAGTGGTGTCATTCATATGACACATAGTACAAAGTGTATATAGTTAAATACTAATACCTTTGGACTTGCACTTTGAAGTGGATCACCATCATCAAATGTTTGGTGTTCTTTCAAAAATCCATTCTTTAGTAATCTATTAGTGTAGTAAACATTTTACTTACATCTTCTATTCATCCTTATCATGACAACTTTCATGATCAAGCTACTATAGCCTGTAAGGAAGAATCACGAGTATAATGTTAGTTCCCAAAACCGTTTTGGGAGATCCGGATGCTTAGCATCTCCATCCTTCACAAATTCTCATACAACATGAGAACATGTATTTTGCTAAATTATACTCTATCATAATGCAACCAAAAACATTGTTTCAGATATCACAATATCTTTCACACATGATGGTTTCTGAAACAATTTCCAGCTCCTATATAATCTTGATATTAAAATAACTTTTGAATATCAATAATCATGGAGGCAAACATGATACTTTAGATACTAACATTGGAATTCTTACTCTTGATTTAATACTACTTATTAAACTTCATGGAGTAAATAGAGTTTGCTGAAAGTTTGCAATAGGACTTATAAACTTTAAATTGACATTCAAAACAATACGATACCAGTTCGTAAAGTAAATATCCAGAATTTTATAGTTCTATTATCTCAATTAAAACTAAGCATAAGGTAGTGAACAGACGCCAATGACTACAACAAATTATGCAAATTCACTTTGATTTAGTTTATGACAAATTGAGTTCGACTAATCCAAATTAGAAATGAACTCCCACTCAAAAACGACATCCCTCGTGCCTTTTTGGTGATTAGATGAACCAAATCCATTACACCAAGTCCGATCATCACGTGAGTCGGTGTAGCTTCAAAGGCGAGCATCTATATGGGCATCATATCAACTATATGACTCATGCTTAACCTTTCGGTCCGTGTTCCGAGGCCATGTCTATACATGCTAGGCTCGCCAAGTAAGAACCTTAGTATTCGCGTGTGTAAAACTGGCTTACACCCGTTCTCCTGAAAGCGTAGATTCGAGTACACCCGATCATCATGTGATGTCTCGAAACACGATCCACAGAATGGTGCATACTTAAGGAAGAACACATTTTTATCTTGATATCTAAATGAGGGATCATCTTATAATGCTACAAAAAAGCGCCAAACTAGCAGTATAAGATGCTAACATCTAATGTGTAAAGTGAGATGATATGGTCCATGCATTTGATCTCTATCATTTGCATCGTGGTATGATCTCTATCATTCCTTTGTGTGTAAGACCAAGGTCTATGGAACTTACACGTTGAGTGTGTTGTAAGAGTATCTATCATACATCTACTTACAATAATACCATATCAAGACACTACCCCAGCAACGATCTAAACTAGACGCCTCTAATTTATCAATTGCAGGTTTTACGTGGCTTAGGGCTTTCGGAGATAGAACCATTCTTACCTACGAACATGAACCACAACAAGGATAACCAAGTTATTAGCAACTCGTTGTAAAACAGATATTGACTATAGTAGGAGAGACAGACACCCGCCAGCCACTTATGCAAAACAAGTTGCATGTCAGTCGTGGAACCGGGCTCATGTATGATGACATGTAAGGTTGGTCCGGGCCGCTTCATCCCACTATGCCACCAATATCCAAAATACATAGAAGATGCAATAACATGATCATCATCGCCCACATATAAATATATGTGTACTACCCGTGCAAAGCACCTACGCATAGATTAGGCTCTGATACCACTGAAGGGTTCGCAGCATAGAAAACAAAAATTTTCCTACGATGGGAACTATACGCCAAGATCTATCTACTAGATACAAGCAACGGGTGGATATACATCCATAGAGAACTTACCCTCGAAGACAACAAAGCTTTGTTAACGAGTTGGAACTCGTGGATGATGTAGTCGTACACTTGCTGATCTCAAGATCGTGATGAAGTCTAGCAGGTCCGTCCAAAGACGTCCATCGATCCAGCAAGTCCAGTACCACCAAGTCCAGCACCACAAAGCAGTGGTGCATCCGTGATTGCACACACGTCTGGTACCCCGACAACCTCCATCCCTCGCTCCATCAAAGCAGCGGAAGCAGCAACTCCTTTCTAGATAAAGCCACCGGGAACATGTATCTCGCTAATCCGAGACCATGGGGAAATAATACTAGAGGGGGAGAGAGATCCTTCACGAGGAGGTGTGCGGAAGAAGGGGTGTGAGGGGGGACTTTTATAGGAGGAGGGGAGGGTGGTACCCCTCACCTTCTCATTCATGTGGTGGTAACTCCCTCCACATAAATTTGCCCCTTCACATTCTCTTTTAAAGTCTCTACTTTAAATGCATTAAATTTCTCCAAATTTAATGCTCTCTCATTTAATAAAACTCTTTTATTAATTTTATTCAGAATTTTGTTAATTACTTTAATTAACAAACATTCACATAAAACCCCCTGCAACATTTCAATATTACATGCAGAACCAATTTCAGCAATTTCACCCGAAACAGTTTCGGTGTCTATTGAAATAATTCCAGCGCTTTCTTAAATCTTTATCTGAAACATATTTGCTCCAAATGGTGTCGGTATCCATTAAGTGTGTCACCCTACGGTTCGCGAATAATGCAGACATGATCGAGACCCCTCTCAGATCAATAATTAGAAGCAGGACTTGGAGATCCATACTGACTCCTACACATTCAACGATGACTTCTGTGATCGTGAGAACCTTTAATGCTAGTAACTACATCCCTTTGTCTCGCGATATATTACATGTCCGAGATTCGATCATCGATATCTCCATACCTAGTTTGATCTCGTTGCCGACATGCACTCTTTTCTCGTTCCCGTGATATAAGATTCTAGTGATCACATCACTTGCTTGTAAGCTATCTTAATGTGATATCACCGAGAGGGCCCAGAGTATATATATCCGTCATCAGGGTGGACAAATCCCACTCTTGATCCATGAGCCTCAACGTAACACCTTCGTAGTACTGAACCCACCTTTATAGTCACCCTGTTACGGTGTGACGTTTGATGTTATCAAGATACTCTTCCGGTGTTAGCAATTAACATGATCTCATGGTCTAAGGACTAAGATTACTTCGTATGATGTTATAGCAATATAAACATAATGACTTTGATCGTAATGCTATACTTTGGATGAATGTTCATCACATCATTCCACCAATGTTGTGACCTCGTTATTAACAACATCCAATGTCCATGATCAGGAAACCTTGATCATCATGTAAATCAACAAGATAGTTTATATGAGAGGCAGTACTAGGAACTTTGTATTTTGTTTATTAAACACACATGTATTAACGTTTCCAATTAATACAATTATAGCATGCAAAATAAACATTTATCATAAACATGAAATAAGATAATAACCACTTTATTATTGCCTCTTGGGCATATTCCCTTGTGTATACGCGTTTGCTAGTCTCCCACTTGCACTAGAGTTAATAATCTAGTTTGTAAACTTGTATATACAACACCTAGGTGTTGAATATACGCGTTTGCTAGTGGTTAACATAATCTCCAGATCTGGCACTTTCAAATCCGTGTGTATTTGCATGTCTTTGCGTCTCTACGCATCACTCATTCTCAAATGAGATGGCATTGTATAAATTTGGTCCTTTGGTGAGCCGGTTCATCATCCGGCTGGGCGAAAAAGCACTCCCGCTATACCAACTCATGAAGAAGACGGACAAGTTCATCTAGACGTTGCAGGCAGATGAAGCCTTCCGCGACCTCAAGCGCATGCTCACCTCACCACCTATACTGGCAGCACCACTGGCAAAGGAGCCCATGTTGATGTACATCGCAGCAACCAATAGGGTTGTCAGTGTGGTGGTGGTAGTGGAGAGTCCGGAAGAAGGAAAGGCGCAGCCAGTGCAACAACCAGTGTACTACTTGTGTGAGGTACTCTCGCTCTCGAAGCAGAATTACCCTCGTTACCAGAAGCTGGTGTACGGCGTGTACATGGCCGCCAAGAAATTGAAGCACTACTTCCAAGAACATTCCATCCGGGTGGTGGCGCTAGCGCCGCTCTCGGAGATCATTGGCAATAGAGATGCCATAGGCCGGGTGGCGAAATGGGCCATAGAGCTCACCTCCCACAACATACAGTACGAGCCAAGAACGATGATCAAGTCTCAGGCCTTGGCAGATTTCCTTGTTGATTGGGTAGAGACACAATACGTGCCGCCTTGCCTTGACTCCACGCATTAGAAGCTACATTTCGATGTCTCCAAGATGTATGGGGGGCTCGGAGCCGGAGTGGTCATCACCTCTCCCAAAGGAGACCGGCTGGAATACGTGCTGCAGATCCACTTCCGCGCGTCCAACAACGTCGCTGAATACGAGACGCTCTTCCACGGCCTCAAGATGGCAAAAGAGATCGGCATCCAGCGCATTCTATCCTTCGGCGACTTGGATCTGGTGGTGCAGCAAGTGTCAGGCGATTGGGATGCCAGGGATGCAAACATGGCTTTATACCGCTTCTTCGTATAGCAGCTATGTGCCTATTTTGAAGGGTGCGAGTTTCACCATGTCCCCAGAGTAAACAACGAAGCTGCGGACACGCTCGCCCGCATCGGGTCAACAAGACAAGCAATTCCACCTGGAGTCTCCCTTGAGCACCTGCGCAAGCCGTCAATCACGTCGTCTCCGGAATCCGACTCCATCGTACTGGACGTGGACCCGGGGACTGCCGGCTCCAAGACCTCTATGACGGCTTCACCGCACCCGGGGACTACTTCGCCGCACCTAGAGACTGTAGGCTCCAAGACCTCCACGACAGCTTCACCGCACCCGGGGACTGCTTCGCCGCACCCGGGGACTGCCGGCTCCAAGACCTCCACGACGGCTTCACGCACCGAGGGCCGCCCGCACCCGGGACTGGGCTCAAGACCTCCGTGACTTCACCGCACTGGGACTGCTGCTCCAAGACTTCATGAGCTTCACCACACCCGGGGACTGCATCACCGCACCCGGGGACTGCCGCATCCAGCCTAGAGGCTGCTGGCTCCACTACTCCACCCGGTCGGCCTCCAGACGAGCCCAACCCGGCTATCCGTGCAGAAGTGAATCAGCTCATGCAGGAGGTATGCGCCATCCGGGAAACCCCAACATTGGCCAAGCCGTTCATGGATTTCCTAGCCAGAGGAGAGCTGCTCGAAGAGGAGGTAGAGGCAAGGCAGGTGAAGCACAGAGCCAGCGCATATACTATCATCAACAACGAGCTCTACAAGCGCAGCGTTGGGGGCATTTATTAGCGATGCGTGAGCCAGGGGAAGGGATCCGGCTACTGGTTGACATACACCAGGGCGAATGCAGACACCACACATCGTCACGAGCCATAGTCGCAAAGGCATTTCGCCATGGGTTCTACTAGCCCACGATGCTCGAAGATGTTGAACAAATAGTCAAGGCATGCAACGGTTTCCAGCGGTTTAGCCAGCAGAAGCACACCCCATCTGTGGCACTCAAGACGATTCCCATCACTTGGCCCTTTGCCGTCTAGGGAGTGGACATGGTTGGCCCTTTCAAAACAGCCTGATCCGGCATGACGCACTTGCTGGTGGCGGTAGACAAATTCACCAAGTGGATCGAGACAAAGCCAATAAAGAAGCTGGATGGACCAACAGTGGTCAAGTTCTTCACGGACATAATCACACGCTTTGGCTACCCCAACAGCATCATAACAGACAACGACACAAATTTCGCCAAGGGAGCTTTCACACGCTTTTGTGGAGACAAGGGCATCCGCCTAGACCTTGCATCTGTGGCACACCCCTAGTCCAATGGGCAGTGCGAGCGAGCAAATGGCCTAGTCCTAGCCAGAATAAAGCCCCGGTTGATCGAGCCACTGATGCGATCTCCCGGCTTCTGGATTGAGGAGCTACTGGCTGTGCTTTGGAGCCTTCGCACCATGCCAAACCGGTCCACCGGCTACACCCCTTTCTTCCTTGTCTACGGGGCGGAGGCGGTCTTGCCAATAGACATCGAGTTTGACGCACCTCGCAAGTTGCTGTACTCAGAGCAACAAGCCAAGGAAGCACGTGAGGACATCATCGATCTCCATGAAGAAGCACGCGAGCTGGCCTTGTCCAGATCCGCCATCTACCAGCAGAACTTACGCCGTTACCACTCCAGCCGGATCCACAATGTTTTGTTCCGCGAGGGCGATCTGGTACTAAGGCTGGTACAAGACACCAATGGGAGGCACAAGTTGTCTCCACCTGGGAGGGCCCATTCATCATCAGCCGGGCACTGCAGAACAACTCATACTATCTCATCGACACCCGCCAGACGGAAAAGAACAAGATGGACCGTTCAGGCGAAGAAACTGAGCGCCCTTGGAACGCGAGCCTGCTTTGCCCCTTTTACACTTGAACAAGAAGTGTATGTATCTTACCTTTATGTAACGAACAAGCACGGGATCCTCGACACAGAGGACTCCGCAATAAATTAGTAAGTCGTGCTGCACAATTTGGTTTTTCCGGCTGCATTATTCTAACCCTGGAGCCGGCGATCCGTCTCGGGGACTCGCCGGTTGGCCCAGACGGCCGCGCAATCCACGCGGCAAAGTACTGTACGCGGCTCCTAGGGCTTCCTCTTCGGTTCCGGCTACAGACAATAAGCCGGCTGACAGATCCAGCAAGAGCAGAACGCTCGAAGACCCTTACACGAAAAATCTATGAGGAAAACAAAGACGTCTGGACGTTCCGGTCGCGCTCGCTCGCCCAAGGCCAATGACCCAAACCTGAAGTGTCATGCATTACGCCTACTAAGCTACCCCTTCGACTCTGGCTCGAAGCCGGCAAGGGCACAACATCAAATTGGCCAATGCTCACTGAGAAAAGGGCAAAGTCATTGGCTTCGTGCGAAACAGCAAAATTTCAAGACTAGTGAATCTCAGATTACAATTCAACTTCCATCTATTTAACCAGGCAAACAACTTGTTTCTTTTTCATCTTTGCATGAGCCAAAGTTCCACGATGAACGCCCAAGCCGGAGGCTAGTAGCTTCCAGGCTGCCGCAGAGCAGGTCAAGGAGATTCGACCTGGTTGTATTCTCCAGCCGGCCCGAACCTCGGGGACTACGCCATGTGGGTGCGATTGCATGCCCCACACAGAAACCTGCAAACAGACAACAATATAAAGGAGCTTCGACCCGGCTGTATTATCCAGATGGCTCGAACCTCGGGGACTACACCCTGTGGGTGCGCTTGCGTGCCCCCACATAGAAACCTGCAAACAAACAACAATATAAAGGATCTTTGACCCGACTGTATTCTCCAGCTGGCCCGAACCTCGGGGACTACACCATGTGGGTGCGCTCGTGCGCCCCCACACAGAAACAAGCATGCAGCAAATGTAAAACAGAAAGTGCAAATGAAAAAGCACGAGCAAATATCCAAAGGGAGGCGATGCTCCCATGAGAGTTCAATAACAGAACAAAGACGATTGTTCAACAACGCAAAAACACAAGTTCTTCATCTACAAATACTCTCGGTATACCGGGGATCAAGCTGACTGGTTGGCAGAGGGGCCGGAGACATTGGCTGGAACTTGGCTGCTGGAGGCGACGTTGGCCGAGGCGGTCTGGGGCGCAGCTGGGGCCTCAGTGCGTGGTGCATCCGGACTATGGTGATACAGCTCCGTGCCAGCCGGGTCACTGAAGTCCCGGTCCAGTGTGACGAAGATCTTCACGCCACAAGAGTGGATGTCAGGAACCTCGGCGTGAAGCTGGTCATAGCTGGTCCCTTGGTGAAATCCACGGGAAAGGCTCCACAGATCCATGTCCGGGTACCAGGACTTCAGCAACGCTAGTACCATCTCCGTGTCGCCACGAGCCGCCCACTCCCGAGCCACGTTCATGAGGTCTGGAGCACCCCAAAGCTGCTCAGCCAAGGCGTCCATGGTGGCCGGCTGGACGGTGTCAGTCCAGACATAGTCGTAGACCTCAAGAGTGGCGGCATGAAGCCGGTTCGCCTCCTCGCTGACAACCGCCACCAGCTCCCCCAGGTGGAGATCTCGCTCCAGATCAGTCTCGGGAATGCGGGCCAGTGCCTGATCAGTCGCCTCAGGATACTGAGCTGCACCCAGGAAAAGAGACAATAATCAATGTTGGCTGCAGAAGGCAAAACTGCAATATTGGCCTAGATTGGGAGCACTTACTGACGACAATCTTGGCGATCTGGCAAAGCTCTCCCAGCACCGCTGCCTCCTTGGCCTTGGAGACCTTGAGAGCATCCTCCTGGGTGGCATAGAGCACCTCCAGGTTCTTCAGCGCCTCAGTCCGGGTGTCCGCCACCTTCTTGGCTTGGCCGACCTTGATCTCCATCTGCTGCTGATGCACGGCCAACTGGGCGATCTGGTCCTGGCGAGCCCTGATGGAATCCTCCAGCTGGGCCACCTCCCCCGTCAGCCGGGCCACCTCACGGTCCCGGTCCGCCAGCAGAGCTGCAGGAGGGTAACCAATATTCAACAAGAAGCGCGAGAAATCGTGCAATCGGGAAGACACGGCAGAGCAAGCAATCTTACGGCCCAGGTCCCGCGAGGTCTTGGAAGCATCGACAATAGCCCTCTATGTAAAAGAGATAAGTAAGAACCAAAAGAACCAGCTGTGACGCGAGACGGAGAAAAAACATCAAAATCGGCAAAAGGACACATACCTCGATGGAGGCCACCAGCGCCTTGGCCTGGCCAAGCCCCTGCTCCAGCACCTCCACCAGCTGGCGGGCCTGGCCAATAGCCAGGGGTGCCGTCCCCGACAGCTGTGCCAAGGCGGTGTCCAGCGGCGGTGTAGCCCGAGCCGGGGTCCAACCGGTGACCTGAAGGTCATCGTCGCTCCCTGGGGCCGCAGAGGGCCCACCCGTCGGCTGGACAGGGACCTCTAGCGGTGGCACCTCCACCAGCTCTTCCACCGGTAGACGCTGGGGTCAGCACCCGCCGTCGGGCCAGAGGGCGGAGCGGCCGCACCACTACGCCTAGGCAGGAGAGCCTCGGCAAGGCGGGAGACGGTGCCGGCCCGGTGCAGCGTCACGGGCGCAGCCAGAAGCACCACCTCCGCCACATCCGCATCGGCCCCAGCCGACGCAGTAGGTGCCACCTCGGGCACCGAAGTCGGCGCAGCCTCGGGCATCGCAGGAGGCGCACCTCCATCCCTGGCAGGCGGAGGGGCAGATGTGGTGCCAATGGTCACGGAGCCTGGTAAAGCCATCACCTCGCTGCGGAAAAGACAAGGGCGAGCTAAGCGAGTGCGAGCCCATCAGTACAAGTATATAATAAGTAAAGGAACACCTACCCGGTGACGCTCGGTATGGTGGCCCTGGCTTTGGGGTGGCGACTCTTCTTGGCGGCACCCCCAGCCGACACGATGCTGGTCGAGGCGGCGCGCTTCCCCCTAGCCCTGGGTGCGGCAGCCTCGGCCAGGTCCACATCCTTGCCATGCACGGCTGTTCCAACACAAGCAAAATATCAAGTTCACGGCTAGAATGCAGCGGGAGCAAGGCAAGCAAGGACAAGGAAAATCTCTCACCGGGTGGGAACTCGCAGCCCTCGTTGGCCAGCATGGGAAACCGCTCCGGCTCCACCGGTGGAGCCTTTGCGGGCTTGTGGTCCGCAGCAAAGTTGGGGAGCTCATTGTCCCCCATGCCGTCCTCCGCTAGCTGCGCCGTAAAAATCTACTCAACAAGGGAAGATAAGAGGCACGAAACAGGAATCCCTTGGGAAAATCCACCCGGAAAAGAGGAGGAAAGACATACCTTCGGTGGAAGCCGGCCGCGGTGGTACGGCCGGCAGGAGAACTCCCAGTCCTCCTCCAGCGCCTCCTTTGAGATGGTGGCGAGCCACTCGCGGGGGGTAGCATACGACACGTCCAGCCAGGATACCCGGGTGGGATCCAGATGGCTGGAGAGGTAGCACATCTTGTGCGACCGGTGCTATAGCGGGAGCACGCGACTCGCCATCTAGGATAGTAGAATGTCCCGGGCGGTGATCCGCTCCTTCTCCACAAGGACTGCCAGCCGGGCGGCCATCTGATCGATGTCGCCCTGGGCGCCCAAGTGCTGGACACTCCAGGCCTTCTGGGTGGAAGGGATGTTCACAAAGACTGGAATCTTGATCCAGTCCACCTTGGTGGCGTTGTGCACGTATAAATACGAGCGCTGCCACAGCTTGACAGTGTCTGGGAGCTCTAGGCACGGCATCACCACCGATGGCCGCGGGTAGATGGTGCAGCAGCCCGTCTCCGTCAGCGTTCCGCCCATCCCCACCACCTGAACTTTGAAGTAGAAGAACTTCAAGAAATTCGCAGCGTCGGGGCGGACGCCAAGATATGCCTCGCAGCAGGCCGCGTGATGCGTCAGCATCGCCACGGCATTGGCTCCGAGGTAGTGGAGCTGGAGGTCGAAGGAGACGAGCAGCTCCAAGACGAATTGGCACAGCGGTAGCCCGAGGCCGAGAGCGAAGTGGGCGAGGAAGACGACAGCCTCGCCGGGCTGAGGGTTAGGCACCCGCCTGCCCTCTGGCGCGAGGCGGTGCTTCACCAGGCGCTCCGATGGTAGGAACTGATACATTGCAAATGTATCTATAATTTTTGATGCTCCATGCTTGGTTTTATCCACTTTCTTGTGTTTCGTCCACACTTTGGAGTACTTTTCATATGATTTCTTGGACTAACCTATTAACAAGAGCCACAGTGCCAGCTGCCTGTTTTCTGCTGTTTTTGGTTCCAGGAAAGTCAGAAAATGAATATTCTCGGAATTGGACGGGACAAAAGCCAAAGTGCCTATTTTTCCAGAAGACTCCAGGAGCCAGAATACGAGACGAAGGAGGGCCAGGGGCTGGCCACACCCCCCAGGCGTGGGCTAGGCCTGGCCGCGCTAGGGCATGGTGTGGTGGCCCTAGGCACCCCCTCGGTCTCCGTTTTCGCCTATAAGAAGCCTTCTGACCTAAAAACTCTAGGGGTTCGACGTTTTTCCAGAAGAAGTTCCGCAGTGCTGCCACCACCGAAGGGGAGATTCGGTGGACAGAAAGTCTCTGTTCCGACACCGTGCCGGGACGAGGAAGTGCCCTCGGAGCCATCTCCATCGATCTCCACCATCATCACCATCGACCATCCATGTTTCCCCCATCTATGAGTGAGTAATCCCCCGCTGTAGGCTATGGGGATGGTAGGGATTGGATGAGATCGTTCATGTAATGGCATCAGATTGTTAGGTCATGGTGCCTAGTATCTTTTATTAATGCTTTATGACTTTGTTGCGACTTGTTGTGCTTAATGCTTGTCACTAGGGCCCGAGTGCCATGATTTCAGATCTTAACATGTTATTGATTCATTATGATAGTATTGTTTTTGGTCTTATCTGCAAGTTGTATACACACGTTGTTGTCCGGAACATATGGCCCCGAAGTGGCAGAAATCGTGATAACTGGAAGGGAATGGCTTTGATGTGAGGATCACATGTGTTCACGGAGTGTTAATGCTTTGCTCCGGTGCTCTATTAAAAGGAGCACCTTTATTGCCAGTAGTTCCCTAGAGGCCCAACTACAAACGGGCTGGCAGGACAAAAGATGTTGTGCAAGTTCTCATTGCGAGCACGTATGGCTTTGCTACTCCTACTACAAAACTGTTGCTACTGATAAACTGCTGTGAGCAAGATTTTTTTCCAGGTGCAGCTGAATTGACAACTCAGTTGTTAAGGCATATAAATATTCTTTGGCTCCCCTTGTGTCGAATCAATAAATTGGGTTTCACTTCCCTCGAAAATACTGCGATACACCCCCTATACTTGTGGGTCATCAAGACTATTTTCTGGCACCGTTGCCGGGGAGCATAGCTTTATTTATCAAGTCCACTTGGAATCACTATTGTTCAAGCTAAGTTTATTTTACCCTTGTTTGCTTGTTTCTTTATCAAAAATACAAAAAAAATTGGTTCCTACTCTAGTTGTTATTTTCGTTGGTCTGTTATTGTCTTGCTTTATCATGCTTGTTGTTAATGGTTGGTTTCTTTGAAACTAAATCTTATTGGCAAGGTGGGTTCACGGAAGATGAAAAATATTATTATAAGGAACATCGCTTGTCACAAAAAGGGAAACCCTTATGGGGAAAATTGATAAATAGTATACCATTGCTAGAAACGTGTGCTCTACTTATAATGTTACTTATTGCTTTGATAAATCTTGTTGCTGCAGGAGGTACAAACACCTCCCTTTTCAATGTGAGTATAATGATAATGTTACCATATCTTCTTATGTTAAGGGAAATTATGACTTTTATGATGTGGAACAAATTGAGGAATTTATTGCTTGGAAGGGTGCATTTGAACTTGCTAGTTTGCTTGAAAATATTGATGATTCACCTTATAAGTATGAGGTTTATGGTATACTTACATTTTGCTTTGAGAATTACAAGGAAGAAAACAGCTATATTCTTGAATATACTAATAGATGCTTTCCACAAATGGAAGAGACTAATGCCTTGCAGGATCCTATGGAAGAAGAAATTGATGAACCTGAAATCTCATTAGATGAAAAAGAGGAGGAGAGTGATGAACAAAAGGAGGAAGAATGGATTAGCTACCCATGCCTACCTTCTAATGAGAGTAACTCTTTATCCCTTACATTATTTGATTATCCCCCATGCTTACTAAAGAAGGATGAATGTTTATGTTCCTGAGGATTCTTTTGCAGATGTTTATGATAAAGCTCTAGTGCTTGTAGATCATGAAGAGCATGCTTTATGTGATAGTTATATTGTTGAGTTTATTCATGAGGCTACTGAAAATTATTATGAGAGAGGAAAATATGGTTGTATAAGTTTTCATGGTATTGAAACACCTCTCTATGTGTTGAAAGTTTTGAAGTTACGCTTGCTTTATCTTCCTATGCCTGTCACTTTGTTATTTGCGAATTTATTTGCATACATGATTCCTATGCATAGGAAGTGGGTTAGACTTAAATGCGTTTTGAATTTGCTTCTTGATGCTCTCTTTTACTTCAACTCATATTTCTTATGAGAGCATCCTCTCAAACTTTTATGCCTGAAGATGATATTATGTCTATTATTCTTGGGAGACCTTTTTCTTAAATACTTCCGGAGCTGTTATTAATTATAAGCAAGGGAAGGTGACCTTCAATGTTAATGACAAGAAATATATTGTCTATTTCCCCAAGAAGATTGAAAGGACTTATGGCTTGAATTCAATTGAACATGTTGAGGGCATTCAAGTTGGAGAAATATATTGTCCCATACCAAGAGAAAAATTTGAAACTATTATGATTGGGACCATTGCTATCAAGGTTGAGGTAACAAAATCATCAGTGGAATACAAAGTTTTGTCTCATATGAAATTGTTTTGGTAACAAGACCTGATCAACCTTGTTAACAAAAGGATTTCATTGAACAAAACAATGTTTTCACCTTGATTATCTCCGCTTACTTCTATTCTATCCATTTTAGTTTTTGCTTATGCCTAACTTAAAGGCGTTAAAGAAAAGTACTTATTGGGAGATAACCCAAAAGTTTTAGATGAGTCTTGGAAGTTATTACTTCAGTAATAACCTCTCCTTATCCATTTTATTTGCTTTTTGTGCCAAGAGTAACCTCTAATGAGAGTGAAGTGATGATTGGGAAAGTTGCTGTCCCGAAATAGATTTCTGTGCTTCACCGTAAAAATTCGTGTAAAATCGCTGAACGTCTTTTTGAGGCGTGAATTTTTGTGATTCTGCCCCAGGTTATTATCTAACTTTAGTTAGTTCAACACTTTTTTATTTGAGCAACAGAAGGTCTTTGAAAAAATTCGTCTTTACGTGCTGGTCTGTTTTGACAGATTTCTGCCATTTTCTGCATTTGCTTCTTGTTGGTTCCTTTTTGAGTTCTTTTGGGGAATTGAGCTTTTTGAGGGAAGTGCTATAGTAGCTAGTGTTCTAATGGAAGTTTATTTGGTGTTATAACTGAACTTTAAGACTTATTTATCTTAAAATGCACTAATGTTGCTAATAAAGATTGTGTGAAGTTTTGTATGAAGGAAAAATTTCAGGAGTATGGAAGGAATGAGTAATGAGATGAAGAATGGAATAAAGCTCAAGCTTGGGGATGCCACGCGTGTCACTCCAAGAAATATATCTAAGAAGTACAAGTGTCAAAGCTTGCGGATGCCCAAGTCATCCCCTTCTTCATCAATAAAAACCACAGGTTTGTTCCAAACGCTTCATTTTTATTGTTTCATACACAGTTGTGTTGTTCTTGGAGCGTCTTCTTTTTCTTTTTTGTTTTGGTTTTCGTTTATTTGGTTTGTTTAGTTTTCTGAATAAATTGGTTGGACCCCCTCTTTCGCACATTGGTTTTCAAATAGTTTGGTTTGGATTGGAAAAGAGTAGGAAAACTCATGTTTAAGTGGTAAAGAGAGCTTGTTTTTGACTGTGCTTGTGCTTTGTCATGCCATGCTTGATATTGTTTTGGCTTTATGCTTAGTATTATTTGCTGTAGCATGACTTGTTATAAACAATTGAGATTGCTTAATGTGCCTTGGATGAATCATGCGTTGTTTTAGCATATTAAAGCATAGGATAGTGGTATTCTCCTTTCATGCTTTATTTGGGTTGACTTGGCACATGCTCACACCATGTTATGACTGTCTCAAGTCACCATAGCCTTTATGATCCTTTAGTTTTCAACTTGTAGTATCACTTTTTGCTTTGATCAATGATGTTTTGTCGCTCTGCATGATTATGGCCATTATTGCTCTCTTAGTTTGTCGCTCCCAGTCTTTTGCTAGCCTCCACAACCAAGTATGAGTTCCACTCATGCATCCAACTCCCTAAACCAAGTTATTCCAAAGAGTCCACTATACCTACCTACTAGCTTATGCTATTCCAAGTATATTCATGCTTTTTTTACCTTCCAAATTAAACTTGTTATGAGAAAACTAGTGATTAAAGCTCTCACGAACTTGATGGCACACTTTACTTTACTTGCCCTTAATAAACTTGAACCATTGTGTCGTCTATGTTGTATATGCTTGCACTTATTTGTTAGGAATTAGCAGAACCATGCTTTCATGGGGAACGCTTTCAACATTGCACTTGGTACTTGTACCTAGTTGATATCATGCTCTTTTGTATATGGATGTCGTCGGTGTGAAATGAAAGGGGAGCTTGTAAGTCCATGGAGTTATGTATATGTGTTAGAGAAACACGTGGGCCACTGGTCTAATCCATGTTGACATGGTGGGAACCTCCAGCGTAACCATAATGAGTTGTCTATGAAGCATTCTTCTTATAAAAAAAGAGTCCTATATTGAGAAAAAAAGAGATACTATGAAAAGAGGAAAGAAAGAAAAAACACCATATTCCCATGGTAAATAAGAAGAATGCTGAGATGCTCGTTGTCTGCTTGCCTTGTCATTTTGATATGGGGATTCTTCCGTATCATCAGGCAAGGGGTACCCCGTTGGCGGTTCTCTATGATACACATGTACTTACGATGACAAGAACTTACCGGTGACTAAACTTGAGTAGCATGAGGAGCGACTCTTGTATACAAGGGACATGAGATTTCTGACTTATACTTCATCAAGCATGTACACCATAGTTTGTTCACTTTAACCTTAATCACTTCAAGATGCTTATGATAGGGACAATGAGAGCTGAAAGCTATAAGTACCATAATTTTTGGAAGCTCTTTATGAGACTTGAATCCCTACTTTCTTTTACAAAAGGCCTTTCTTCCACCATTATATTGAGTCTCCACCTTCTATCTTTATGCACCTACTTTGAGATCATAGTGGCCATTCTTAGTTCTATGTGCATTGTCCCAAGACTAGTTGATTGATGCATACTTTGATATTTCTTGTTTTAAACTATTGTATCTAGTCACTCTTATGAACTTTGAAGGTGTCCTATGCATTTATATTTGCTACTCTATTGAGGGACAAGCTGAATACTATTATGCTATGTTTTC
Source organism: Avena insularis (assembly GCA_023614405.1). NCBI lineage: Eukaryota > Viridiplantae > Streptophyta > Magnoliopsida > Poales > Poaceae > Avena > Avena insularis. The sequence goes on along the minus strand of CM042690.1, from coordinate 252,475,878 downwards.
TTTATGTGAAACAAACAAACGTCTTGCAAAGCATTGTTATTCATGAATCTTTTGTTTGTGCCTTTTCATGTTGCACCATAGTTTCTTTGTCTTATTGCTAGAACTTTGTCTTTTATGTTATGATTGAAGTACTATGATCCCGGCTTTGAATGTTTTACAAATACTTTGATCAATTTTATGATGGTGCATGTCACCTCAAAAATTATTCTTTCTTTTTATCACTTACCTACTCGAGGACGAGCAGGAGTTAAGCTTGGGGATGTTGATACATTGCAAATGTATCTATAATTTTTGATGCTCCATGCTTGGTTTTATCCACTTTCTTGTGTTTTGTCTACACTTTGGAGTACTTTTCATATGATTTCTTGGACTAACCTATTAACAAGATCCACAGTGCCAGTTGCCTATTTTCTGCTGTTTTTGGTTCCAGGAAAGTCAGAAAATGAATATTCTCGGAATTGGACGGGACAAAAGCCAAAGTGCCTATTTTTCCAGAAGACTCCAGGAGCCAGAATACGAGAGGGAGGAGGGCCAGGGGCTGGCCACACCCCCCAGGCGCGGGCTGGGCCTGGCCGTGCCAGGGCATGGTGTGGTGGCCCCAGGCACCCCCTCGGTCTCCCTTTTCACCTATAAGAAGCCTTCTGACCTAAAAACTCTGGGGGGTTCGACATTTTTCCAGAAGAAGTTCATGATGCCGCCACCACCAAGGGGAGATTCGAGAGACGAAAAGTCTCTATTCCGGCACCTGTAAGACAGAGAAATGCCAGTGCCATCTCCATCGATCTCCACCATCATCTCCATCGATCATCCATGTTTCCCCCATCTATGAGTGAGTAATCCCCCGCTGTAGGCTATGGGGATGGTAGGGATTGGATGAGATCGTTCATGTAATGGCATCAGATTGTTAGGGCATGGTGCCTAGTATCTTTTATTAGTGCTTTATGACTTTGTTGCGACTTGTTGTGCTTAATGCTTGTCACTAGGGCCCGAGTGCCATGATTTTAGATCTGAACATGTTATTGATTCATTATGATAATATTGTTTTTGGTCTTATCTGCAAGTTGTATACACACGTTGTTGTCCGGAACCTATGGCCCCGAAGTGACAGAAATCGGGATAACCGGAAGGGAATGGCTTTGATGTGAGGATCACATGTTTTCACGGAGTGTTAATGCTTTGCTCCAGTGCTCTATTAAAAGGAGCACCTTTATTGCCAGTAGTTCCCTAGAGGCCCCACTGCAAACGGGCTGGCAGGACAAAAGATGTTGTGCAAGTTCTCATTGCGAGCACGTATGACTATATATGGAACACATGCCTAGGATTGTCTAGTACTTGGATGCTTTATCTTATTTATCTACAATTGCGCTATGTTCTGATTGCTATGTGAATCGTCTTGTCCATGCAACGCTCGTCCATCCATCCCTATGCCTACCGCACTAGAATCCCACTGTTTACTACTTTTGTTACTACTGTCTTTGCTTTACTACTACTGTTACTTTGCTATTCCTACTACAAAACTGTTGCTACTGATAAACTGCTATGAGCAAGATTGTTTTCCAGGTGCAGCTGAATTGACAACTTAGTTGTTAAGGCTTATAAATATTCTTTGGCTGCCCTTGTGCCGAATCAATAAATTGGGTTTCACTTCCCTCTAAAATACTGTGATACACCCCCTATACTTCTAGGTCATTAGGAACCTCCCCGCCGGTACTTCTGCACCAACTCCTCAGTGACATAAGAGCCACACCACCCGCCGGCGATGTCCAGCAACATGTTGTTGGGGAAGGTAGCCCTGTTGGAAGCGCGGGGGACTGTCGTAGCAGCAAGAGAAGTGCAGCACTGGCGACCAAGAAGCGACAGTGCAAGAAAGCAGGAGAAGGCTAGGACACAATGGAGGGGAAGGGCAACAGGCGCAGGAGGAAGAAGTGAGGAGACCCCGCTCCCTGGCATCCCTATTTATCGGAGAAAAAGAACTACACCAGTTGTCCTCCCTCTCCGCCACGTGGCAAGCAACTACCACACCTCCACGCGACAGTTCGGGGCGGATCGTGTGCGCCTGCGCAAGATGCACAGAAGATCCCGCAGGCGTTACTGCGAGAGGAAAACCGCGCCCACGATCTCCAAGAAACTGCAATGATGAAGGCGTGGCGCAGTTACCAAAAACTACCACGGTAGACCAAGAGGTTAAACTGATGCGACGCGTGCCACAAATGGCAGCCGTGGCTGACACGAGCAGTGACGTTAGCAAACGGGCGATCCCTCTCCTGGCCGGGTGCGGCAGCTGGTCCATAAGATCACCGCTCACACCCTGTGTGTGGGGCCATCGCCTCCGTAGCCGGTAAACCCTAGCCGGGAAACGGCGAAGAATCTCAAGCTGGTACAAGACAAAGACTACAAGACAAAAGCTATGAAACAAAAGAAAAACGACAAGGCCCCTGCATCATCAATCATTTCAAATGAGCACGGAAGAACTTCACTACGGGGCGAAGTCCTAATGCGCTCGGAGACTAATGTCGGGGGGATGACCCCCGGGTAGGCCAAGACGGGACCAACCGACCGGCTCCAAGGAGCTCTGGCCGTCTGGACCCAGAACAAGGAACCACCGCTGGGTGGAATTCTCTAGCCGGTCCGCATCCAAGTTTCCCGGCTGGCCCGTCTAGCCGGGTGGCCAGAAGAACCGGCTGGGAGGCCGCTCCTAGCCGGCCGTCTCGAATCCGCTGGCCATGGTACGGTGGGGATGACACTCCCTGCTGAGCGCACCTCTGACCGGACAGGCTGGCTAGCCTATCCGACGCTACCGGACAAAAGTGCCAAAGCTAGAGGTTGACGAGTAAACCTCCGGCTTAGGCATAAAGAGCCGCCTGACAGCGAAAAAGCCGGCTGACGAGTAAAGCAGGGGCGCTAGACACTATAGCACTGTCCTCCCTGTACTGGAGGCTTGACTGGACCCGGGCCTACCATTTGGCCCTGTCCAGCCGGCCCACTTTGTAAGGCCCAGATCCAAACTTTAAACCCTAGAACCCATCTTGTAAACTGCCTCCTTAACCAGTATATAAGGGGGGGGTAGTGCTAGGGTTCTAGGTCGACAATTACAAGTTAGGAGTTCTCCACATTGGACAAGTTGAGTGATACATTGCAAATGTATCTATAATTTTTTATGTTCCATGCTTGGTTTTATCCACTTTTTCTTGTGTTTTGTTCCAACTTTGGAGTACCTTTCATATGATTTCTTGGACTAACCTATTAACAAGAGCCACAGTGCTAGCTGCCTGTTTTTTGCTGTTTTTGGTTCCAGGAAAGTCAGAAAATGAATATTCTTGGAATTGGACAGGACAAAAGCCAAAGTGCCTATTTTTCCGAAAGGGATCAAGTGCCAGAATACGAGACGGAGAAGGTCCAGGGAGCCACCACACCACCTGGCCGCGCGGCCAGGCCTGGCTCGCGCTAGGGGGTGGTGTGGCCGCTCCCGGCACCCCCTCGGCCTCTCCTTCCGCCTATATATTGCCCTCAGGACGAAAACCCTAAGTACCCGATCAAAAATCCATGAAAGAGTCTGTAGCTGCCGTCATCTCCATCGCTAGACCGGGAGGGATCTGAAGCTCTTCCCGGCACCCTGCCGGAGAGGGGAATTCACCCTAGAGGCCTTCTTCATCACCATGCAAGCCTCCGGTATGATGCGTGAGTAGTTCATCCTTGGACTACGGATCCATGTAGTAGCTAGATGACTGGTTCTCCTCCTTTGTGCTTTCATGTTTAGATCTTATGAGCTCCGTTCATGATCAAGATCATCTATTTGTAATTCTTACATGTTGTGTTTGCGGGGATCCGATGGATATTTAGATGCTATTTCAGATTGATTATTGATTCTATCATGTCTTTGTTATTTGTGATCTTGCATGCTTTCCGTTGTTAGTAGCTATCTTGGCCAAGTAGATGCTAGCAACTCCAAGAGTTAGTATTTATGCTCGATAGTGGGTTCATGCCTCGTAACTGGGAAGTGTAAATCTCTAAGGTACTAGATGTGCTATTGCTACTAGGGAGAAAACAACAATCCTTTGTTCATAGAACAATCGTATTGTTTACTTTACACGCAGTTCGTAAAGCAATAATCTATTGCTTGCAACTTAATACTGGAGGGGGTTCGGATGATAACCTGAAGGTGGATTATTAGTCATAGATGCAGTTGGATGGCGGTCTATGTATAATGTTGTAATGCCCAATCAAGTCTCAAAGGAGTCAACATGATTAGTATATGCATGTATTTCTTTCTCGGTGTTTGTCAATTGCCCCGCTGTAATTTGTTCACCTAGCATGTTATTTATCTAAGGAGAGCCACCTCTAGTGAACTATGGATCCCGGTCCTTTCTCTTTTCATACAATCTACAATCTTTTACTTCTTTGTGTTTACTTTCTGCAAACTTTTACTTCTTTCCATTCGATACGTTTAATCCTTTGTTTTCCGCAAAACACGGTGAGATTGACAACCTCATCGCAAGTTGGGGACAAAGTTCTGTGGTTGTGTTGTGCAGGTCTCCACATTGCTACTAGCACCGGTAGTGCGCCCTGCCAAAGCTCAGCTAGTAACACCTTTGGGGTATTTCCTTGCTCCTATTGGTTCGATTAAACCTTGGTTTCATAACTGAGGGAAAACTTACTGCTGTGCTCATCATACCTTCCTCTTAGGGTTCCCAACGAGCTCTACGTCGAACGACGAGCACATCAAGATCTTTTCTGGTGCCGTTGCCGGGGAGTCAAGGACATCTTCACAAGGGGAGTCCCTCATAACCAATCTCTTTACTTTGTTGTTTTTGTTTTGCTTTGTTTGCTTGTTTTGTTCTTCAAAAACACAAAAAAATAGTTTTACAAGTTTGCTTTCTTATTTGAAAACCCAAAAAAATGACTACTCTTGAAAACACTAAGTTGTGTGACTTCACTAGCACCAACAACAATGATTTTATGAGCACACCTATTTCTCCACCTGTGGCTGAAAATACTTTCTTTGAGATAAAACCTGCTTTACTCAATCTTGTTATGAGAGAACAATTTTCTGGTAATGGTAATGAAGATGATGCTTCCCATCTAAATAACTTTGTTGAACTTTGTGAGATGTAAAAGCATAGGGATATAGATGGTGATATTATTAAGCTGAAATTGTTTCCTTTCTCTTTGAGAGGAAAAGCTAAAGAGTGGTTGAATTCCTTAAACAGGAATAGTATTGATTCTTGGACTAAGTGCAAAGATGCTTTTATTGGAAAATACTATCCTCCTGCTAAGATTATATCTATGAGAAGTGAAATAATGAAGTTTAAACAACTTGATAATGAGCATGTTGCTCAAGCTTGGGAAAGAATGAAATCTTTGGTAAAGAATTGTCCCACTCATGGACTGACTGCTTGGATGATCATCCAAACTTTTTATGCAGGATTGAACTATGCTTCAAGGAACCTATTGGATTCTGCTGCTGGAGGTACCTTTATGACCATCACTTTGGGTGCTGCAACAAAACTTCTGGACAATATGATGGTTAATTATTCTGAATGGCATATTGAGAGAGCTCCACAAGGTAGGAAGGTAAATTGTGTTGAGGAAACCTCCTCCTTGAGTGATAAGATTGATATTATTATGTCTATGATTGTTAATGGGAAAGCCCATATTGATCCAAATAATGTTCCTTTAGCCTCTTTGGTTGCTCAAGAAGAGCAAGTTGATGTGAACTTCATAAGAAATAATAATTTTGACAACAATGCTTACGGTAACAATGCTTATAGGAACAATTTTGGTAACAACAATTATAAGCCATATCCTCCCAACAATGGTAATGCTTATGGAAATTCTTACAACAATAATAAGAGTGGTCCCTCTGAACTTGAAGTTATGCTTAAAGAGTTTATTAGTAAACAAACTGCTTTCAACAAAACTATTGAGGAAAAACTCTCTAATGCTAAAAGAAATATAGCATCTTTGGCTGAAACTCAATCTTCTTTGAATAAAATGGCTGCTAAACCTGAAACTAATGATAATCCCTTTGCAGCTACCAATGCCATATAAGTAAGAATTGATGAAAATGTTAGACTATTAGCTGAATTGTATGCTAAGTGGGAAAGAGAAGATGAAATTGCTAGAAACATTAGTGTTTCTACTATCACCACCACTATTGTTGAGGCTAGTAATAGTTCTACTACTTTAGATGATAAAGTTTATTTTGATCTTGATGGTTGCAACATCTCTGAAGTTATTAAGTTCCTACAAAAGCTTGCTAAAAGTCCTAATGCTAGTGCTAGGAACATGGCCTTTACAAAACACATTACTGATGCTCTCATAAAGATTAAAGAAGAAAAGATGAAACATAAAGCTTCTATTCCTACAAAACAAGAAGATGGTTGGGAACCCATTATTAATATGAAAATGAATGACTTTGATTTCAAAGCTTTATGTGATCTTTATAGTAGTGTTTCTATTATGCCTAGAAGGATTTATGATATGCTTGATTTTCCTCCTCTTGAAGATTGTTATTTGAATGTCCCACTTGATGATAATGCTAAAAGGAAACTCATGGGGAGTCTTAATGATGTTCTTATTATGGTTAATAATTCCTATGTCCCTATTGATTTCTATGTTTTGGATGTTGAATACAATGCTTCTTGTCCTATTACTTTGGGAAGACCTTTTCTTATAACTGTTAGTTCCATCATTGATATGAAAGAAGGCACCATTAAATATCAACTCCCACTCAAGAAAGGCATATAACACTTCCCTAAAAAGAGAGAAAAGATTTCTTTTGCTTCTCCTATGAAAACAAAATTTGGTCTTAATGCTTCTTCATTTGAGAACACTTGATTCTTTCTTTGCTTCTTATGCCTAACTTAAAGGCGTTAAAGAAAAGTACTTATTGGGAGATAACCCAAAAGTTTTAGATGAGTCTTGGAAGTTATTACCTCTGTAATAACCTCTCCTTATCCTTTTTATTTGCTTTTTGTGCCAAGAGTAACCTTTAATGAGAGTGAAGTAATGATTGGGAAAGTTGCTGTCCCGAAACAGATTTTTGTGCTTCACCGTAAAAATTCGTGAGAGAGCTCTGTATGTTGGATTGAGCTGTAATGTTTGGTGATTCTGACCCAGGTTGTTATATAACTTTATTTAGTTCAACACTTTTTGATTTGAGCAACAGAAGGTCTTCGAAAAAATTCGTCTTTACCTGCTGGTCTGTTTTGACAGGTTTCTGCTATTTTCTGCATTTGCTTCTTGTGGGTTCCTTTTTGAGTTCTTTTGGGGAATTGAGCTTTTTGAAGGAAGTGCTACAGTAGCTAGTGTTCTAATGGAATTTTATTTGGTGTTATAACTGAACCTTAAGACTTATTTATCTTAAGTGCACTAATGTTGCTAATGAGATTGTGTGAAGTTTTGTATGAAGGAAAATTTTTAGGTGTATGGAAGGAATGAGTAATGAGATGAAGGATGGACTAAAGCTCAAGCTTGGGGATGCCACGCGTGTCACCCCAAGAAATATCCAAGAAGTACAAGCATCAAATCTTGGGGATGCCCAAGGCATCCCCTTCTTCATCAATAAAAATCCCAGGTTTCTTCCAAACGCTTCATTTTTATTGTTTCATGCATAATTGTGTTGTTCTTGGAGCGTCTTCTTTTTCGTTTTCGTTTTGGTTTTTCGTTTGCTTGGTTTGCTTAGTTTTCTGAATAAATTGGTTGGACCCCCTCTTTCATACATTGGTTTGCAAATGGTTTGGTTTGGTTTGGAAAAGAGTAGGAAAGTTCATACTTATGTGGTAAAAAGAGCTCGTTTTTGACTGTGGCCTATGCTTTGTCATGCCATGCTTGATATTGTTTTGGCTTTATGCTTAGTATTCTTTGCTATAGCATGACTTTCTATAAACAATTGAGATTGCTTAGTGTGCCTTGGATGAATCATGCGTTGTTTTAGCATATTAAAGCATAGTATAGTGGTATTCTCCTTTTATGCTTTATTTGGGTTGACTTGGCGCATGCTCACACCATGTTATGACTGTCTCAAGTCACCATAGCCTTTATGATCCTTTAGTTTTCAACTTGTAGTATCACTTTATGCTTTGATCAATGATGTTTTGTCGCTCTGCATGATTATGGCCATTATTGCTCTCTTAGTTTGTCGCTCCCAGTCTTTTGCTAGCCTCCACAACCAAGTATGAGTTCCACTCATGCATCCAACTCCCTAAACCAAGTTATTCCAAAGAGTCCACTATACCTACCTACTAGCTTATGCTATTCCAAGTATATTCATGCTTTTTTTACCTTCCAAATTAAACTTGTTATGAGAAAACTAGTGATTAAAGCTCTCACGAACTTGATGGCACACTTTACTTTACTTGCCCTTAATAAACTTGAACCATTGTGTCGTCTATGTTGTATATGCTTGCACTTATTTGTTAGGAATTAGCAGAACCATGCTTTCATGGGGAACGCTTTCAACATTGCACTTGGTACTTGTACCTAGTTGATATCATGCTCTTTTGTATATGGATGTCGTCGGTGTGAAATGAAAGGGGAGCTTGTAAGTCCATGGAGTTATGTATATGTGTTAGAGAAACACGTAATTTGGTCTAATCCATGTTGACATGGTGGGAACCTCAGTAGTAACCATAATGAGCTGTCTATGAAGCATTCTTCTTATAAAAAAATCCTATATTGAGAAAAAAAGAAAAAAGAGATACTATGAAAAGAGGAAAAGAGAAAAAGCACCATATTCCCATGGTAAATAAGAAGAATGCTTTGAGATGCTCGTTGTGCCTTGCCTTGTCATTTTGATATGGGTATTCTTCCGTATCATCGGGCAAGGGGTACCCCGTTGGCGGTTCTCTATGATACACATGTACTTACGATGACAAGAACTTACCGGTGACTAAACTTGAGTAGCATGAGGAGCGACCCTCTTATACAAGGGACATGAGATTTCTGACTTATACTTCGTTAAGCATGTACACCATAGTTTGTTCACTTTAACCTTAATCACTTCAAGATGCTTATGATAGGGGCAATAAGAGCTGAAAGCTATAAGTACCATAATTTTTGGAAGCTCTTTATGAGACTTGAATCCCTACTTCCTTTTACAAAGGCCTTTCTTCCACCATTATATTGAGTCTCCACCTTCTATCTTTATGCACCTACTTTGAGAGCATAGTGGCCATTCTTAGTTCTATGTGCATTGTCCCAAGACTAGTTGATTTATGCATAACTTGATATTCCTTGTTTTAAACTATTGTATCTAGTCACTCTTATGAACTTTGAAGGTGTCCTATGCATTTATATTTGCTACTCTATGAAGGACAAGCTGAATACTATTGTGCTATGTTTTCTTTATGTGAAACAAACAGACGTCTTGCAAAGCATTGTTATTCATGAACCTTTTGTTTGTGCCTTTTCATGTTGCATCATAGTTTCTTTGCTTACTGCTAGAACTTTGTCTTTCATGTTATGATTGAAGTACTTTGATCCCAGCTTTGAATGTTTTGCAAATACTTTGATCAAGTGTTTGATGGTGCATGTCACCTCAAAAATTATTCTTTCTTTTTATCACTTACCTACTCGAGGACGAGCAGGAGTTAAGCTTGGGGATGTTGATAAATTGCAAATGTATCTATAATTTTTGATGTTCCATGCTTGGTTTTATCCACTTTCTTGTGTTTTGTTCCAACTTTGGAGTACTTTTCATATGATTTCTTGGACTAACCTATTAACAAGAGCCACAGTGCCAGCTGCCTGTTTTCTACTGTTTTTGGTTCCAGGAAAGTCAGAAAATAAATATTTGCGGAATTAGACGGGACAAAAGCCAAAGTGCCTATTTTTCCGAAAGGGATCAAGTGCCAGAATACGAGACAGAGAGGGGCTAGGGAGCCACCACACCACCTGGCCGCGCGACCAGGCCTGGCCCGCACCAGGGGGTGGTGTGGTGGCTCCCAGCACCCCCTCGGCCTCTCCTTCCGCCTCTATATTGCCCACGGGACGAAAACCCTAAGTACCCGATCAAAAATCCACGAAAGAGTCTGTAGCCGCCGTCATCTCCATCCCTAGATCGGGAGGGATCTGGAGCTCTTCCCGGCACCCTGCCGGAGAGGGGAATTCACCCTGGAGGCCTTCTTCATCACCATGCAAGCCTCCGGTGTGATGCGTGAGTAGTTCATCCTTGGACTACGGATCCATGTAGTAGCTAGATGGCTGGTTTCTCCTCCTTTGTGCTTTCATGTTTAGATCTTGTGAGCTCCATTCATGATCAAGATCATCTTTTTGTAATCCATACATGTTGTCTTTGTGTGGATCCGATGGATATTGAGATGCTATTTCAGATTGATTATTGATTCTATCATGTCTTTGTTATTTGTGATCTTGCATGCTTTCCGTTGTTAGTAGCTATCTTGGCCAAGTAGATGCTAGCAACTCCAAGAGTTAGTATTTATGCTCGATAGTCGGTTCATGCCTCTGGTAATCTGGGGAAGTGACTGAAATCTCTAAGGTACTAGATGTGTTGTTGCTACTAGGGAGAAAACAACAATCCTTTGTTCATAGAACAATCGTATTGTTTACTTTACACGCAGTTCGTAAAGCAATAATCTGTTGCTTGCAACTTAATACTGGAGGGGGTTCGGATGATAACCTGAAGGTGGATTATTAGTCATAGATGCAGTTGGATGGCGGTCTATGTATAATGTTGTAATGCCCAATCAAGTCTCAAAGGAGTCAAGATGATTAGTATATGCATGTATTGCTTTCTCGGTGTTTGTCAATTGCCCTGCTGTAATTTGTTCACCCAGCATGTTATTTATCTAAGGAGAGCCACCTCTAGTGAACTATGGATCCCGGTCTTTTCTCTTTTCATACAATCTACAATCTTTTACTTCTTTGTGTTTACTTTCTGCAAACTTTTACTTCTTTCCATTCGATACGTTTAATCCTTTGTTTTCCGCAAAACATGGTGAGATTGACAACCTCATCGCAAGTTGGGGACAAAGTTCTATGGTTGTGTTGTGCAGGTCTCCACGTTGCTACTAGCACCGGTAGTGCGCCCTGCCAAAGCTCAGCTATTAACACCTTTGGCGTGTTTCCTTGCTCCTACTGGTTCGATTAAACCTTGGTTTCATAACTGAGGGAAAACTTACGGCTATACTCATCATACCTTCCTCTTGGGGTTCCCAATGAGCTCTACGTCGAATGACGAGCACATCATTGAGTATCTCCCCCTTCTTCTTCTAGCAAGGAGTAGCTAGGAAAACAGCTCAAGGAGCATCTTTATTGGGCGTTCGCCCCTTGATAGTAGATCCTTGCAGGAGTAGGAGCTTTACCTCGCCAAGAGGGCTCCGAACCTAGGTACATCGCTGTGTTTGCAGTATCTGTGCCCCACTCGTTGCGAATACCCACCGATAGCATCCTGATTGTCCCCTTCATGCCATCCCCGATGGCACTGCCGTGTTCCACACCATGACAAGGAACAAACTGATCAAACATCATAAATATGCAAACAAATGTAAATAGTCAACATACATTTCAGGTACTCCCTCCGTCTCAAAATAGATATCACAACCTGCAACATCTATTTTGAGACAGAGGGAGTATATGATTGCATCATGATGATCGGTACTCTAATTTCAGAGAAAGCAAAACATGGTACATAGTATTTCTCTGTAGTTAGTCTAAGGTACTTCTCTGTTCCGCAATTTTTTCTTTCTCAGTGACACATTTTTGGTGTAACATCCAACACTTTTTCCAACGAAAACCTTTCAGTTTTGATCCATAGTAGTAATATTTTAAATGCCTTGACTTCTCTACCGTGTTTTTTTATTGAAGTTGATGGAAGAGAAAAAGGCTAAAGTCATCAATGATCAGAAATATAATATACAGTAGATACTATGGTGAACCATAATAAGATGTGAATTTAACACCTACCATTATGTCGATTTCTTTCACGACAATGCCTTCAAAAGGGGGAATACGTCCTCCATCATAGTTGCCATGTTCGGTTGAACATAGCTAGGAAATGAATTTTCATCCCAATTGCCCAAACTAACCAATTAAGAACAACACATCAATAAGGAGACCACACCTTCGACAAGGCCACGACACAAGTTTGACATTGCTGGTGTTATAAACGTGACAAGAAAATAACAAAAATGAAAAAGAAATCACAGCAAAGGGACACAGATTTAACATTGAAAACCTCTCCAACAAAGACAGAAAAAAATCACGGGCGCCACAATGCCGGGGATTTCACAGATGCAACTTATCCCAGTCGGCGGCTTACAAGAGGTACATATAGTGGTGGAACCCTAGGTCTTCAACGATCCATACCATGGGGGGGGGCAGGCGTCACTGTTGGGCACGGTTATGACTGAAGTTAGCCTCCTTAATTGATTTGGATCATACTTCAACAAACTCCACCATGAGACAAATTCTTTCTTATAGCATCAACAACAAACATCTCCCTGAACAAACAAAGAAAACACTTTTAGCGCCAACAACCACTTGGGCTAGACAGTTATACCAACTAAGCTTGAGCATAGCTCAAACTTAGCAACAGGAACATCCTTTGTCATCATATGAGCAGGATTATCATGAGTGCCTTGTGCAACAACATCACGAACATAATGGTACTTGACATCAATTTGATTAGTTATCTCATGGAACATCTCATCCTTAGTAAGCTATATGACACTTTGACTGTCACAGAACAGATTAATCCAAGAATCATCCTAACAAAGCTCAGCATACAAACCTTTCAACCAAATAGACCTTTTGCAAGTTTAAGCAATAGCCATATATTCTGCCTCGGTTGTAGATTGAGCAACGACTGGTTTCAGATTTGCCTTCCAACTCACAGCACATCCACCTACTGTGAACACATAACCTATTAGGGACCTCCTCTTATCCAAATCGATAGAAAAATCTGAATCCACATAGCCTGCGAGTCCCTCACCAGTCTTGCCAAACTTGAAGCAAGCATTTGATGTGCCACGGAGGTACCTAAAAATCCACTGAACAACTTTCCAATGTTCTTTATCAGGATTAGCCATGTAGCGATTCACCAAACTCATACCATATGATAAATCAGGGAGAGAACAAACCATGGCATACATCAATGAACCAACAACACTAGATTAAGGAACTCGTGACATGTACTCAAAATATTCATCATAACTAGGACATTGCAATGCTGACAATTTAAAGTGAGGGGCAACAGGAGTACTAACAGACTTTGCATCATGCATATTAAAACACTGGAGAACTTTGCCAATGTAACTCTGCTGACTAAGAAATAGTAACCTAGATTTTATGTCCCGTTTAATTTCCATACCTAGGATTTTCTTAGCAACACCAAGATATTTCATCTCAAATTCACTACTTAGGTGTGCCTTCAAAGTAGTGATTTATTTCATGCTCTTGGTGGCAATTAACATATCATCAACATATAACAACAGGTATATAGGTGATCCATTAACAAATTTTATGTAAACATAGCTATCAAACTGAGACCTCTTAAAATATTGTGAGATCATAAATGAATCAAAGCTTTTGTACCACTGTCTTGGAGATTGCTTCAAACCATAAAGCGATCTCTTCAATTTGCACACAAAATTCTCTTTTCCAGGAACCATGAATCCTTCAGATTGGTCCATGTAAATCTCCTCCTCCATTTCACCATGCATAAAAGTTGTCTTTACATCTTGCTGATCAAGCTCAAGCTTGCATAGCAACAATACCAAAGAAAGCACGAATAGAACTATGCTTCACAACTAGAGAGAAAACATCATTATAATCAGTACCTGGAATCTGGCTGAAACCTTTTGCTACTAGCCTTGCCTTACACCTTGGAGGCTCATTAGGAGGCAAACCTTCCTTCTTTTGTATATCCACTTACAGTGGATGGCCTTGTTTTTTTAGGCAAACAAACAACATCCCATGTGCTATTATTTTCAAGTGATGGCATCTCTTCTTGCATAGTAGAAACCCACTTATCGCAGTCAACGAATGCAATAGCTTCATTGTACGTAGTAGGTTCAGAATCATGCTCCACCTATTCAGCACAACTCAAAGCATAATGAGGAAGATTACACTCTTCAATTAAATGAGGTGGTGGAACTATGTTACGCCTCGGTCTATTAGCAGCAATAGACTCATGTGGTTGCTGCAAAATAGTAGGTGAGTGCTGAACAACATAATCATTAATGTTTTCCTCATGACTATCATCAACCACATCATCATTATCAACAGTTTCAATAGTTTTCTGTAGGTGCTCCACCTGCACACTAACTCCCTCCTCTACAATAGCAACAGAAGAGGGATCTGATGGCAAGCTATCATGATATATAACGAATTCATTGAAGAAACATTCCTACTCAACAAAACCTTTTTAGTTTCACGATTCCATAGCTTATATGCTTTAACTCCTGAACCATAACCAAGGAATATGCACTTAACAACTCTAGGCTCTAACTTTCCATTATCAACATGAGCATATGAGGTGCAACGAAAAACTCTCAACTGTGAATAATCAGTAGGCGAACCTGACCATACCTCAATGAGAGTTTTCTTCTCAAGTGGAATAGAAGGTGACCTCTTGATGAGGTAGCACGTTGTGTTGGCTGCTTCGGCCTAGAAACACCTTCCCATTGATACCCCCCAAGTGCAGGGGATCACCGTAGTACCTCTCAATGGGGAAGTAGGGTATCAATCCGCAGGAGCAAGAAGGAAAAGCTCTCTATTATTTACAACTAAAGTGTCACAAGTTTTAGTTGATTATGCACTAAACAAGTTAAGGAACAATATGGTTGATTTAATAGATGCAAATTTAATGTAACAAAACAAGAATGTAAAAGTGTCCTAATCCTCTTTAATGCAAGAGGACAAGACAAGGGTTTTCTATTATGGGAACAATGGACATGGGTTCATGGGTTCACTTAATCCTCTCTTCTCCATCTATGGTGATTATCATGTTATAGATAGTAAAAGTACACACAATTACAATGTTTTAATGGTACTTTTATGGTGGATACATGTCGTAAAACACATATGTGAAAGAAGTACTCCTTTGTGTTGCTAGGTCACCCTTGCAATAAGGCTAGCATTTGGTTTGTGAAACACCACACATCATACTTCTCCCTTTTTACCCCTAGATAAAGGATGTTGGGCTGCATTGCTGTCACTCAATACATATGCCGCTATCACTCGGCCACCCATTACCTACATACATCATACTTCTTAATGGAAAACATTTTAAACACTAGTGCAATGATTCATATTTTGTGATATGTTGTGAGTATTATCACATGTCTCTCATCTACCCCCACTTGGTGGTGTCAGTCACCTCATGATATGCATAAACAAGGCATTATGTATAGATCTAAACCATTACATGCATCATAGAATATTCCCAAAGTATCCAACACAACGATAAATGAATAACAAGTACTATCTCATAACACAATATCCACCATAGGAATTACATAGATACATCCATACTCATGCAAGGCACATCATATGGACTTCAACAATAATCATACATGGAGAGACTAGATCAAGTTACCACCATAAACCCAAAGTCCAGGGGGTGGACTACTCCCTCTTCATCATGGTGATGATGCTGGAGATGTTGGAGAACGTGGAGATTCCTACGGAGGCGGCTCTGGTAGAGTTTCCCCCTCCTATCTTTGTTGAATCTGACTTTGTTTGGTGGTGTTTCCGTCTCTGATGTGCTCCGTCTTGAGGACTCCCCGGGGGGGGGGGGGTCCTTATATAGGGGTTTTTAGCTTAAAAAGAACTCTGTGGGCAAAAGAATGAAGGCAATAGAACGGTCGAGGAGGAAAAGAGGGCTCTTTTGGGCCTCTTGGCCCTTCTCCTGAGGTTCTTGTGCTCCAGATGCTTCTCGTGGTAAAATATTGACTTCCCCAAAAGCTTAGGTCCATTTGACTCTGTATAGGTCCTGAAACATCAAAAACATAGAAAACAAGGTTTTTCGTCCCTATAGGGTTATAACCAAAATAAAGGGGATCATTGGTAAATCCCCAAAAATCAATGTAAAACATGGATATAATATTATATATGATGCAAATATGTGAGTAATCAGGTTAACAAACTATAAAGTTCATGTATGCATTTTACATGCATCACCCATACCTTCATTGGACATCATACAACAAGCCCTCGAGATGATGGTTCTATTCATGCGCTCAACCACGCGGTTCTGCTGAGGAGTGTAAGGGATGGTGTGATGCCTGATCATACCATTATTACTGCAAAACTCCTAAAACTCATTAAAACAGAATTTCATACCATTATCAGTACGTAGTACTTTTACCTTCCTTTCAATTTGCTTTTCCACCATTACTTTCCACTTCTTAAAAGCATCAAAAACATCAGATTTATGTTTCAAAAAATATGGCCACACTTTTCTTGAGTAGTCATCAATAATAGTAAGCATGTAATTAGCACCACCAATAGAAGTCTTACAGGAAGGTCCCCATACATCAACATGCGCACAATCTAATATGTCTTTGGTGGTAGAACAGAAGCATTGAATTTAACTCTGTTATGCTTACGAAAAACATAGTGCTCACATAAATCAAACTTACTCAAGTTGCAACCAACGATTAGCTCTTTGTTTACAATTCTGCCATGCCATCACTCATATGCCCAAGACACATATGCCACATATTAGTTTTACCACAATCATCAAAATCATTAGAAGTAACATCAACAACAATACCAGGCAGAGGGCTACCTCTATATAATTTAGCAGAATTCATATCACCTATCATGTGAATAAGATAAAATTTTGATACCTTTAACAATCTATGCCCACCGGTATACGTGTATCCATCAACATCCATGCTTAGTATGTGCTTCACCTTAGTCAATGTATGTGTCACGCCATCATGTGTCCTAATCTTAATAGATCCAACGTCGACGATATGGCATGGGTTATCATTCCCCACGCGCACAAAATCTCCAGTTTGCACAGACTCATATGAACTGAACCAATCTTTGTTATAGCAAATATGAAACAAACGTGCAGTATCAAGTATCCATTCATCATCACGAGAAGCACAAGCAGCAAAAACGGCTAAACATTCATCATCAAAACTATCACTAGAAACAACACCAACCTTACGAGCACCTCTAGACTTATCTTTCGGTTGGTAAGTTCCGTTCCTTTTCTTCTTATTCTGTAGCTTCCAACAATCATCAATAACTTGATTAGTGTTGGAGATATACTTTCTGGGTATACCCACTGTGACTTGCTGACCAGGGTGGCCCACTTCAGGTTAGAGCTATGCTTCACGGGAGGCCCAGTCAGAGAGAGAAGATGGAAGCCCATCCATCTACGTGAAGGCCTAGAAGACTTACCGACTTAGTCCTGTACGAATACATGTAGTCTAAGATGTACTCTGTACCGACTTTGTATCATAGCCGGATAGGAATCTCATGTAACCCTTGGACGGATGACTATATAAGCCATCCTAGGGACCAGCCTTTAGGGAACGCACTACAACCACAAATCGCACAGGCGAAACCTATCTTGTAATCTATTGTACTTCTGGCTCCACTGATATACTGGATTGCTAGCAGGAGTAGGATCCATCCACTGCAATCGGATCTGAACCTACATAAGCTTGTGTGCTCACCGTCGCGAAGATCCGAATGTCTCACACCCCACCTTTTCCCATGCCTCAAGGACCCCCTCATGTTGTAGTTGTCTTTAATCCGACGATAGTTCGCACCCACCGCGGGGCAAGTGACCTTCGGATCTGCATTCCGGGCAGAATGTGCGCGTATCAGAATCGGTGAAACAATCACCGTCACTTGCATCCTCTACGCCAGCGACATTACCCTCACCCTTCTCGACGAGACCTGGATTCTGGGTAGGGAGGCCATCACGAGCTACACCATCTTGTCAATCAGTGAGATCGACATCTACCTTGGTTTCACTGAACCTTCCCAACCCACCCATTAGTGATGGTAGAGGCGGAAGAAATTCCTGGATCTACTTTGTCCGCGGAGGCAGCAGAGTTCCAGATCTCAGAAAATCCAAATCCCACCCAACCCGCCCTTGAGGAGGCCCGCCCCTAAGGAGGAGATCATGGATAAAGATAAGGTTGAATCTAAAGAAGGTCTATTCCAGGAGATCGAATCTTAGGAAGACCAAAGCTGCAATAGCTCCAGATCCGGCTCTGCCGATGCTGGAGCAGGAGAATCGCTTCTGAGGCACACTGTGAAACGGATGATGCGGGGCGGTGCCAACATGAATGTTGTTCTCGAGATCATTAAAAGTTTCGAGGAGGACAACACCGAAAGCCTCACCCACCTCAGAGCACATGGATCTCACTTCGTCGGCTCTGGATCCGGCTCTTCCAGTGTTGGAGAGAATAACAACTCGATTTTGGGCACACCAGTTTCCCTGGGGAATCTATGACGTCAACAGATTTTCGGGCGTACGAAGAAGAATTTGGAGATGAAATCAGCTTCAGTGCTGTGTAGGAAGGAGAAGGAACAAATCCAAGCCCATACAACATTATGGATGAGAGATATTACGAAGATAGCTCTGACCCACAGGACAATATGGATCTCGGAGAAGACCCCACGATCCCAATGTACGAAAGTACTGATAGAAGTTTATCCCCAAGAAACAGACATAAAGCCATCTTCACCACTGGTGCTCAAATAACCAACAAGGCAATGAAGACGAAGAAAAAGAAGAATGTGAAAGCAAACCTCCTAGATAAAGAGGAGGAAAAGGTCAATGAGGAAATCAAGATGGAGGAAGAAGAAGATGCTCTGATCCCCTAGGAACTAAAAAAATCTCTAGTGGATGGATATGTGGTCACTCCTAGTGCCTGAGAAATCTATGGAGAAGCATTAACAACACCGATCCCAACTACTTTGGACCTTACGCAGGAGGAGCTAGAGGAAAGCGCTCAGGCCTTAGAAGCATACCGCTTGCGACTCCTGGACGAAGTAGCTCACCTTGTCGAGGAAAATCAGTGCATCAACAGCAACACTATAGGCACAGAACAATTCAACTCCTTGCAACATCGAAAGAACTAGAACGTCCCTGTACTGGACAATAAGAATCTGGATGTCCATGAAGGAAATATGCCCTGAGAAGCAATAGTAAAGTTGTTATTATGTATTCCTTGTATATGATAGATGTTTATTTTGCATGCTATAATTGTATTGATAGGAAACGTCAATACATGTGTGTTTAATAAACAAAAAGGGTTTCCTCGTTGATTAACAAGATGATCAAGGTTTCCTAATCATGGACATTGGATGTTGTTAATAACGAGGTCACAACATTTGTGAAATGATGTGATGAACATTCATCGGAAGTATAACATTACAATCAAAGTCATTATGTTTACATTGCTATAACATCATACGAAGTAATTTTAGTCCTTAGACCATGATATCATGTTAATTGCTAACACCGGAAGAGTATCTTGATAACATGAAACGTCACACCGTAACAGGGTGACTATAAAGGTGCGTTCAGTGCTACGAAGGTGTTATGTTGAGGCTCATGGATCAAGAGTGGAATTTCTCAATCCCGATGACGGATAGATATACTCTGGGCCCTCTCGGTGATATCACATTAAGATAGCTTGCAAGCAAGTGATGTGATCACTAGAATGTTATATCACAGGAACGAGAAAAGAGTGCATGTCGGTAACGAGATCAAACTAGGTATTTGGATACTGATGATCGAATCTCAGACATGTATTATATCATGAGACAAAGGGATTAAGTTACTAGCGTTAAAGGTTCTCACGATCACAGAAGTCATTGTTGAATGTGCAGGAGTCAGTATGGATCTCCAGGTCCCTCTTTTGATTATTGATCTGAGAGGAGTCTCAATCATGTCTGCATTATTCGCGAACTATAGGGTGACACACTTAAGGGTTGACGGACACCATTTTGGAGCACATATGTTTCAGACGAAATAATTGCAAAGCGCAGGTATTGTTTCGATAGAAGCCGGAATTGTTTCGGGTGAAATTGCAGAAAGTGGTTCTACATGTGATAGAAATGTTGCAAGGGGTTTTATGTGAATGTTTGTTAATTAAAGTAATTAACAAAATTCTGAATAAAATAAATAAAAGAGTTTTATTAATTGAGAGTTGCATTAAATTTGGTGGAAATTTAATGCATGTGAGTGGAATTTTGGGTGGAGCTTCAATTGATGTGAGTGGAGCTTCCACCACATGAATGAGGAAGAGGTGGGGGCACCCCCCTTGGCCGCCAGCCATGGGAGGGGAGGATCCCTCCTCTCCTATAAAAGGACCCCTCTCCTCCCTCACAAAACACACCTCCTCGTGAAGGATCTCTCTCCCCCTCTAGATATTCCCCCATGGTCTCGGATTAGCGAGATACATGTTCCCGGTGGCCTTACATCTGGAAGGAGTTGCTACTTCTGCTGATTCTTTGGAGCGAGGAGGTGGAGGTTTTCCGGTGGCTTGAACGTGTGTGCAAGGACGGATGCGCTACTGATTTGCGGCGCTAGGACTTCCGCACGATCTTGAGATCGGCAAGCGTACGACTACATCATCCACGAGTTCCAACTTGTTAACAAAACTCTGTTGTCTTCGAGGGTAAGTTATCCATGGATGTATATCCACCCGTTGCTCTGTATCTAGTAGATAGATCTTGGCGTATAGTTCTCATCGTAGGAAAACTTTTGTTTTCTATGCGGCGAACCCAACAGTGGTATCAGAGCCTGATCTATGCGTAGGTGCTTTGCACGGGTAGTACACATATGATTATATGTGGGCGATTATGATCATGTTATTGCATCTTCTATGTATTTTGGATATTGGTGGCATAGTGGGATGAAGCGGCCCGGACCAACCTTACATGTCATCGTACATGAGACCGGTTCCATGACTGACATGCAACTAGTTTTGCATAAGTGGCTAGCGGGTGTCTGTCTCTCCTACTATAGTCAATATCTGATTTACAACGAGTTGCTAATAACTTGGTTATCCTCGTTGTGGTTCATGTTTGTAGGTAAGACCGGTTCTATCTCCGAAAGCCCTAAGCCACGTAAAACTTGCAATTGATAAATTAGAGGCGTCTAGTTTAGATCGTTGCTGGGCTAGTGTCTAGATATGGTATTGTTGTAAGTAGATGTATGATAGATACTCTTACAACACACTTAATGTGTAAGTTCCATAGACCTTGTCCTTACACACAAAGGAATGATAGATATCATACCACAATGCAAATGATAGACATCAAATGCATGGACCATATCATCTCACTTTACACATTAGATGTTTGCATCTTATACTGCTAGTTTGGCGCTTTTGGTAGCATTGTAATATGATCCCTCATTTAGATATCAAGATAAAATGTGTTCTTCCTTGAGTATGCACCGTTCTATGGATCGTGTTTCGAGACATCACGTGATGATAAGGTGTACTCGACTCCGCGCTTTCATACAATGGGTGTAAGACAGTTTTACACACGCGAATACTAAGGTTCTTACTTGACCTAGCATGTACAGACATGGCCTCGGAACACGGACCGAAAGGTTAAGCATGAGTCACATAGTTGATATGATGCCCATATAGATGCTCGCCTTTGAAGCTACACCGACTCACGTGATGATCGGACTTGGTGTAGTGGATTTGGTTCATGTAATCACCAAAAAGACACGAGGGATGTCGTTTTTGAGTGGGAGTTCATTAGTAATTTGGATTAGTTTAACTCAATCTATCATAAACTTAGTCTAAATAAACTTTACAAATTCTATTGTAGATGGCACCACCTGCTTTTAATTTCAATGTGTTCATGGAGAAAGAGAAACTTGCTGCGAATGGTAGCAAC
Organism: Avena insularis; assembly: GCA_023614405.1. Lineage (NCBI taxonomy): Eukaryota > Viridiplantae > Streptophyta > Magnoliopsida > Poales > Poaceae > Avena > Avena insularis. The sequence continues at coordinate 252,454,020 of CM042690.1, read as the reverse complement.
TTCACCAACTGGGCTATGAATTTGAGGATTCTCCTCACTACTGCACAAAATCAATATGTGCTAGAGGCGCCGCTAGGCCCCCCACCAGCTCCTGATGCCCCTGACGAGGAAAAGAATGTCTATATAACTCGTCAGGAGGACCACAACTTAGTTCATTGTAGCATACTGTATGGGCTAGAGCCAGAACTTCAAAAGCGTTTCGAAAATGGCAATGCCTTTGATACCATGGGAGAATTGAAAATGATTTTCGATACCCATGCTGCCATAGAGAGTTATAATGCTTCTGAAAAGTTCTTTAGCTGCATGATGGAGGAGAACAACTCCGTTAGTGAGCATGTACTCAAAATGTCTAGGTACGCCGATAAGCTTGTGTCCTTGGGAATAACGATTCCCATTGACTTAGGCATACATCGTGTTCTCCAATCTCTGCCACCTAGCTACAAGAGCTTCGTGATGAACTATAACATGCAGGGCATGAAGAAGTCTCTTCCTGAGCTTCTGTCAATGCTTAAGACTGCAGAAGTGGAGATTAGGAAAGAACATCAAGTGTTGATGATCAATAAGACCACCGGTTTCTAGAAGGACAAGAAAGGCAAGCAGAAGGGAAAGAAGGGCGGCAAATCTGTTGCCGCACCTAAAAAGAAACCCCGAGCTGGCCCTAAGTCTGATACCGAGTGCTACTATTGCAAGGGGACTGGCCATTGGAAGCGCAACTGCCCCAAGTATTTGGCGGACAAGAAGGCCGGCAAGGCAAACAAAGGTATATGTGATATACATGTTATTGATGTGTACTTGACTAGTACTCGCAGTAGCACCTGGGTATTTGATGCGGGATCAGTTGCTAATATATGTAACTCGATTCAGGGGCTGCGGAACAAGCGACAACTTGCAAGGGATGAGGTCACAATGCGGGTCGACAATGGATCAAGAGTTGATGTGATCGCCGTCGAAACGCTGCCTCTCCATATGCCGTCGGGATTAGTGATAAATCTAAATAATTGTTATTTTGTGCCTGCACTGAGCATGAACATTGTATCCGGATCGTGTTTGATGCAAAGTGGTTATTCCTTTAAATCTGAAAACAATGGTTGTTCGATTTATATGGATAATATGTTTTATGGTCATGCACCTATGTTGAATGGTTTATTTCTGTTGGATCTCGATAGTAGTATTACGCATATTCGTTGTGTTGATGCTAAAAGGGTTAAACTTGATAATGATATATCTGCATATATGTGGCACTGCCATCTAGGTCATATTGGCGTTAAACGCATGAAGAAACTCCATTCTGATGGACTTTTGGAATCACTTGATTTTGAATTATTTGATACATGTGAGCCATGCCTTATGGGCAAGATGACTAGAACACCGTTTTCCGGTTCAATGGAACGGGCAACATATTTATTGGAAATCATACATACTGATGTGTGTGGACCAATGAGTGTCAGCGCGAGGTGGATACCGTTATTTTGTTACTTTCACGAATGATTTGAGTAGATACGGGTATATCTATTTGATAAAACATAAGTTTGAAACTTTTGAAAATTCAAGGAATTTCAGAATGGAGTGGAAAATCATCGTAACATAAAGATCAAATTTCTGCGGTCCGACCGTGGAGGAGAGTATCTTAGTTACGAGTTTAGCACACATATGAAAAATCGTGGAATAGTTTCACAACTCACGCCTGCCGAAACACCACAACATAATGGTGTGTCGGAATGTCGTAATCGTACTTTATTGGATATGGTTCGATCTATGATGTCTCTGACTGACTTGCCACTGTCATTTTGGGGTTATGCACTAGAAACCATTGCATTCACTTTAAATCGGGCACCATCTAAATCCGTTGAAACGACACCGTGAATTATGGTTTGGAGACAAACCTAAGATGTTATTTCTTAAAGTTTGGGGATGCGATGTTTATGTGAAGAAACTTCAGCCGGATAAACTCGAACCCAAAGCGGAAAAATGCGTCTTCATAGGATACCCTAAGGAAACGATTGGGTATACCTTCTATCACAGATCCGAGGGCCAAGAATGGATCCTTTCTTGAAAAGGAGTTTCTCGCGAAAGGTGTGAGTAGTCGGAAGGTAGAACTCGAAGAGGTTATTGAACCTTCTCTTCATGAAATGGCGAGTAGCACAGCACCGGAAGTTGTTTCGGAGTTGACTTCACCTAATGAAGAGAGAGCTAATGATATTGATCATGAAACTCCGAAAGAGGACACTACCGAACCTCGCAGGTCAAGCAGGACACGTGCAGCTCCTGAACTGTATAGCAATCCTGTTATGAATTTCATGATTGATGAAATAGATGACCCTGCGACGTATGAAGAAGCGATGATGAGCCCGGATTCCAACAAATGGCTAGAAGCCATGAAATCCGAGATGGAATCCATGTATGAAAACCAGGTTTGGACCTTGGTGGTCTTACCTCACGATCAAAAGGCCGTTGAGAATAAATGGATTTTCAAAAGAAAAACTGATGTTGATGGTAATGTGACCATCTATAAAGCTCAACTTGTCGCAAAGGGGTTTTGACAAATTCAAGGAGTTGACTACGATGAGACATTCTCTCCCGTAGCGATGCTTAAGTCGGTTAGGATTATGTTAGCAATTGCTGCATATTTCGATTATGAAATATGGCAGATGGATGTCAAAACTGCGTTCCTCAATGGTAATATTGAAGAAGAGTTGTATATGATACAACCTAAGGGTTTTGTCGATCCTAAGGATGTTGATAAGGTATGCAAACTTCAGCGATCCATCTATGGACTGAAGCAACCATCCCGGAGTTGGAATCTCCGCTTTGATGAGGTGATCAAAGAGTTTGGATTTGTCCAAACTTATGGAGAGGCTTGTATTTACAATAAAGTGGGTGGGAGCAATGTGGCATTTCTAATATTATATGTGGATGACATATTATTGATTGGAAGTGATATAGATCTTTTAAATAGTGTTAAAAGTTATCTAAATAGCAAATTTTCGACGAAAGACCTTGGTGAAGCTTCATATATATTAGGCATTAAAATCTATAGAGATAGATCAAGGCGCCTAATTAGGCTATCGCAGAGTACATACCCTAATAAGATATTAAAGAAGTTTAATATGGACGGAAGTAAGAAGGGGTTCTTACCTATGTTGCAAGGCAAGAGATTGAGTAAGACTCAAAGTCCGGCTACGGCGGAAGAAAGAGAGATAATGGATAAGATCCCCTATGCCTTAGCCATAGGCTCTATAATGTACGCCATGCTATGTACAAGACCGGATGTGGCACATGCTATTAGTTTGACTAGTAGGTACCAATCTGATCCAGGTTCGGAACACTAGATAGCGGTCAAGAATATCCTTAAGTACTTGAGAAGAACTAAGGATATGTTTCTTCTATTCAGAGGTGAAGAAGAGCTAGTCGCTAAGTGTTATGTTGATGCTAGCTTTAACACCAATCCGGATGACTCTAAGTCTCAATCCGGATATGTATTTCTCTTGAACGGAGCAGCAGTTAGTTGGAGGAGTTCCAAACAACCTGTGGTGGCTGGATCAACGATAGAGGCGGAATATGTTGCTGCTTCAGAAGCGGCGCAGGAAGCGGTTTGGATGAAGGAGTTCATAACAGAACTAGGTGTTGTTCCTAGTGCATTGGGCCCAATGGTGATCTATTGTGACAACAATGGAGCCATAGCCAACGCCAAGGAACCAAGGTCTCACAAGAATTCCAAGCATATTAAGAGCCGATTTCACTCCATCTACGAGCATGTCAAGGATGGAGATATAAAGATTTGTAAAGGACACACAGACCTAAATGTAGCAGATCCGTTGACTAAAGTTCTACCTAGGGCAAAACATGATCAACACCAGAACTCCATGGGTGTTAGATTTATCACTATGTAAACTAGATTATTGTCTCTAGTGCAAGTGGGAGACTGAAGGAAATATGCCCTGAGAGGCAATAATAAAGTTGTTATTATGTATTCCTTGTATATGATAGATGTTTATTTTGCATGCTATAATTGTACTGATAGGAAATGTCAATACATGTGTATTTAATAAACAAAAATGGTTCCTAGTTATGCCTCTCTTCCATACTAGCTCGTTGATTAACAAGATGATCAAGGTTTCCTGATCATGGACATTGGATGTTGTTAATAAAAAGGTCACAACATTTGTGAGATGTGATGAACATTCATCCGAAGTATAGCATTACGATCAAAGTCATTATGTTTACATTGCTATAACATCATACGAAGTAATCTTAGTCCTTAGACCATGAGATCATGTTAATTGCTAACACCGGAAGAGTATCTTGATAACATCAAACGTCACACCGTAACAGGGTGACTATAAAGGTGGGTTTAGTGCTACGAAGGTGTTGAGGCTCATGGATCAAGAGTGGAATTTCTCAATCCCGATGACGGATAGATATACTCTGGGCCCTCTCGGTGATATCACATTAAGATAGCTTGCAAGCAAGTGATGTGATCACTAGAATGTTATATCACGGGAACAAGAAAAGAGTGCATGTCGGTAACAAGATCAAACTAGGTATTTGGATACCGATGATCGAATCTCGGACATGTATTATATCATGAGACAAAGGGATTAAGTTACTAGCGTTAAAGGTTCTCACGATCACAGAAGTCATCGTTGAATGTGCAGGAGTCAGTATGGATCTCCAAGTCCCGCTTCTAATTATTGATCTGAGAGGAGTCTCAATCATGTCTGCATTATTCGCGAACCGTAGGGTGACACACTTAAGGGTTGCCAGACACCATTTTGGAGCACATATGTTTGAGACGAAAGAATTGCAAAGCGCAGGAATTGTTTCGGGTGAAATTGCAGAAAGTGGTTCTGCATGTGATATTGAAATGTTGCAAGGGGTTTTATGTGAATGTTTGTTAATTAAAGTAATTAAAAAAATTCTGAATAAAATAAATAAAAGAGTTTTATTAATTGAGAGTTGCATTAAATTTGGTGGAAATTTAATGCATGTGAGTGGAATTTTGGGTGGAGCTTGAATTGATGTGAGTGGAGCTTCCACCACATGAATGAGGAAGAGGTGGGGGCACCCCCCTTGGCCGCCGGCCATGGGAGGGGAGGAGCCCCCCCTCTCCTATAAAAGGCCCCCTCTCCTCCCTCACAAAACACACCTCCTCGTGAAGGATCTCTCTCCCCCTCTAGATATTCCCCCATGGTCTTGGATTAGCGAGATACATGTTCCTGGTGGCCTTGCGTCTGGAAGGAGTTGCTGCTTCCGCTGATTCGCTGGAGCGAGGAGGTGGAGGTTGTCCGGTGGCTTGAACGTGTGTGCGAGGACGGATGAGCTGCTGATTTGCGGCGCTAGGACTTCTGCACGATCTTGAGATCGGCAAGCATACGACTACATCATCCACGAGTTCCAACTCGTTAACAAAACTCTGTTGTCTTCGAGGGTAAGTTCTCCATGGATGTATATCCACCCGTTGCTCTGTATCTAGTAGATAGATCTTGGCGTATAGTTCTCATCGTAGGAATTTTTTTGTTTTCTATACTGTGAACCCAATAGTCCACAAGACCCTCTTCGAGGGAAATAACACAGACATCATCGTGGGATAGCCTCGGCTCGACAACAAGGGAAACCGGGTGTATAACATGCCGGTAGAAACACTATCGCGGCCTGAGAGATCTTGGCGAACAATTAACTCTTGAACAGGTCCGGTAGTGTGTAACACTGCTCAACAAGGACCTAGAGCAACAAAAGGCTGCCACGTCCTTCAGTTGGAAGCTGGTCTCGAAGTCTGACCAATGTCACACTGAAATGGATCAACGGCATGAATCAAGGCCCGTCGGCAACTAGATTGACATCACCATTTCGACCCTCGGGATTACACCTACTCAAGGACTGGCTCTTCGGGATAGCGACACAGAACCACGCGTGATTGGATCAATGCCGCTTGATGAGTCCAAAATTGAAGCAGATTTACCTTTTGTTTTTGCATAAATAGAATAGGAATTTTGGTATTTCACTGCGTTTGTGTGCACCTTTTTGTCCTTGCTTCAACATGATCCGGAATTACTAAGTCTCTTATGAACATATCAATTGGAACTGCCATATTATGTTATAATATGATATTTTTAAGTGATAAAAGTCATTTTATTGATTTACCTTCGCACCTGGGAGAATACCAAACATGGGGAAAGCATATGCCATGATAACAACAAGCGGTACGGGGAGAGCCCGCCCGTATCGTCCACCGCCTGCACCATGTGGTAGCGCGTCCGCCTCATCAAATACTTTCTCTTGGAAATGACGACGGAGGGATCCGACATTCGCAGCAAGCTAGAACCATAAAAAACCACACTAGAAAGGGATCTAGAGGAGGAACTTGGAGAAGGGCAAATCACTGCTGCGTCACGGATCATTGGAGGACACTGCATCATCAACTGCTGCATCTCCATCACCATTATCACCCCCATCTCTCATCTATTAGATCTTATTGTAATTCCAGATTCAATTGTGGTTTGCACTAGATTTATACCCATACATGTATCCATCCATTTGATTGTGATGATGTCGTTGATTGCTTCCATGTGTGAGTAGTTTTCCCTCGTTCTTGGGGAGATGGAGAAACCATAGCACTATTATGAAGTTGCAATAAATATGATCTATTCTTGTGTCCATATGACTTGCCAGCTATGATATATTTATGATTTGTGTTTGATCTCTCTCTTTAGATGGTATGTGTAGTCGGCTACATATCATTTTACTTCAGGACTAAAGTGAGGGAGAAATCCTTGGTAAGTGTGCCCAGAGAGCTTTGTGACAATTGGCGCCGGGTAGAAATCTACACAGTCAAAGGAGGATAAAGAGAGAGTCCCTAAGCTAATTATGATATCCACGGGGAGACCCTTAATTGAAGTGGTCTGTGTGGGTGATTTCTCCCAGACATCGCGGTGGTTATTTACAGGTGACCTCATTCTTGGCTCAACAAAGTGGCTTCCTACGGGCCTTGTAGTGAACATCTTATTACGGAGCTCTCTCCACACATATCATGACACAAGAAGTATGTTATCTTAATTATGAATAATAATATGATGCTAGTGGTGTCTCCTACACCCTTGAGAACGTTTTAGCCCTACTAAGTTCAACCACGTTTCCACACAACCTTGTTACTTGCTTTCTTTTACTTGTTTTAATTACTTTTCTGCACTCAACCAATAAAATTCAAACACCCTTTACTTAAGATCAAAGGCAGCTTATAAGTCTCCTTTGGTGGAAAGTGACGAGGGCATAAAGATCTTAACCAAATAACTCTATGTGTGTACGATACTCTTATTTCGAAACTAGCTACAATTGATCTATGCACTTGAAGCCATCAAGTTATTTTTTGGCGATGTTGCCAGGGAGCTAAGCGCTTTTGGTCTTTGTTCTTAGTTGCTTATTCTACTGATTGTTTTACTAAAGTTGTTTACTAGTTTCAGGTAACCACCATGGCTTCACTCAGACTGATGAATCAGCTCGATGCAACTAAACACCTCGGGAAGTTCAATAGAGGACTCGCCAAAGAATTCCCGAGTGGGAGCGAACCAGAATACAAGGTTAACCCTCGCTTTATCACTATTATTAAAGAGAAAACTTTTGAAGGAGATGATCCCGATGAGGATCCTTACACTCATTTAATGCATTTTACCGAGTTATGTTGGACACTTAAATTGAGGGGCTATTCTAATGATGAATTTAAACTTAAATTGTTTGGCCAATCTCTAACCAACACTACTTTAGCTTGGTATAGAATTTGCCCTGCAGAGAAAATAGATACATGGGAAAAACTCAAAAGAGAGTTCATATTTGGATTCTTTCCCAAGGTAAAGACTGTTAAAGTAATCAGGGCGATCACAAACTTCAAGAACCGCCCAGGTGAAGGCTTTGTAAGGGCCTTCAAAAGGTATAAGTCCCTACTTAATAAATGTCCCCATCATGATTTACCTGAATGGTATGTTTTACATATTTTTTATGGGGGGCTTAATCAAGAAATTAAACATGAGCTTGACACAAATTCTGGAGGCTATTTTATGGACCTAACTATAACTAAAGCTTGGGAACTTTTAGAAGAATTCATCGTAATAGAGAAACATGGGGATTTGATTAGGCGGCGAAGGATAGAAATTGAATATGTTTGTCTCAATGCTTATAAAGAATCTGGTAAAGTGAAAGAAACTTATGATGAACTTCAACTTGATGATGATATAATTTTGCAAATCCTTCAGTCTTTTATAGAACACATTGAAGCCCTTAAAAAAGAGTGGCTTCAATATACTCGTCCACCCGAGCTAGCTGAAGAAGATGATCCAATAATTGCAGCTCATGTTGAGCCATTAGGGGAGATACCCCCCTATGTTGAACCCCTTCCTTTTCCAAGGACAGCGAGAAAACATATGATGGCTTAGTAGCTTGAACATCAACGCGAAGAAGAAAGGATGTTCCTCAAGATGCTAGAAGAGGAGTCTACAACAAGAAAAACTAACAAAATAAGTATACAGGAGACCAGGGAACCAATGAAGGAGGATTTTAACCATGTTTACACATTGCAACATGCTAGAGCTAGACACTGAAGCTTCACAGTTCGTTGAAGGAAAGGTAAAGGCTAAAGAAGTTGGTAAACCTATTCTTCCTTGTACTTTCAGTGGAACTTCTTATTATGGACTCTATGACATTGGAATCGCTGTTAATGTAATCCCCTTTAATTTTTATTTGAGAATCCAAAATTAACTAACCCTAGCTGAATTAGAGGATACTGACATGACTATAATGCTTGCAGAGAAGACACTCAAAGTTCCTTTAGGAATAATTAGAGATGTTCCAATCTATGTTGGACCATATAAATATCCCATTGACTTTGTGCCTATTGATATGCCTACTGATGTTTATTTTCAAATTATTTTCGGAAGAAATTTCTTAAACACCACAAGAGGAAACATTTATTGCAAGATACAAACTGTATATCTCAAGTTTGGTGAAGAGAAAATGGACTTTCACTTCTCTAAATTTGACCATAAGCCGGCTATCAAAGATTTGGACGATTATGAGTATGAACAAGAGGAAGAAGGTAATATCATTAGTCTAGCTTCAGTAGTCATTGAGACGCTTGATGATAGTTTAGTAAGGAGTTTAGTCAACAATAATAATATTCTTCAAGACATAGAAAAATGGAAGTGGATGATTATCTTGACTCCACACCTGAGGTGGATCCCGAGATGAATCAAAAATATGAAGAACCTATAATAATAGGAGATGAGGCAACTCCACATCCTACTCTCAAAACTTTACCCAAGGAATTAAAATATAGGTTTCTTGATGAAACTAATAATTGCCCTATTATTATAAGTTCTAATCTTGCAGAAAAAGAGGAGGAAAATTTAATGATGGTTCTCCGGATGCACCGGAATGCTCTTGGATATTCGATGAGTGACTTGAAAGGGATTAGTCCCTTGATAGACACCCATAGAATATTTATGGAAGAGGGAGCCCGATCGGTTGTAGACTTTCAAAGGCGACTCAAACCTCACATGAAAGAAGAGGTAAGGAAGGAAGTAATACGTTTATTAGATGTAGGGATCATCTTTCATGTGGAGGAAAGTGAATGGGTAAGTCATGTTCATTGTGTTCCTAAGAAAGTTGGATTTACTGTTGTTGAAAATGAACACAATGAGATGATACCTACTAGAACCGTTGTTGGTCACATGATGTGTATTGACTATAGAAAACTTAATAAAGAAACTAGAAAGGATCAGTATCATTTACCATTTATAGATCAAACTTTAGAAAGGCTTGCTATGTATTCTCATTTTTGCTATTGAGACGGTTATTCCGACTTTTCTCAGATTGCTGTTCATCCTGATGACCAACTTAAAACTACCTTTATTTGTCCTTTCGGTCTATACGCCTATCGCCTATGCCTTCGGACTTTGCAATGCCCTTGCCACCTTCCAAAGGTGTATGACTGCTATATTTCCTGATTATGTTAAAGGAATTATGGAAGTATTCATGGATGACTTTTCTATTTATGGAACTTCATTTAATCATTATCTCCATAACCTTCATAGAGTTTTGCAGAGATGTGAAGACACTAACCTAGTCTTGAATTGGGGAAATGTCATTTTATGGTTCAATAAGGTATAGTGCTTCGTCACGAAATCTCAGGTAAGGGTATAGAAGTTGATAAAGCAAAGATTGAAGCAATAGGAAGGCTTACCCCTCCTCGAGATGTAAAATGTATAAGGAGTTTCTTTGGCCATGCTGGATTTTATAAAAGATTCATTAAGAACTTCTTAAAGACTGCAAGATCTTTAACTAACCTTCTTCAAAAGGATGTTGTTTTTAATTTTAATGAAAACTGTCTCACTGCTTTCAATATATTAAAACAAGCCTTTCTTGAAGCTCCCGTTATAAAACCACCTAATTGGAAGAAACCTTTTGATCTATTCTGTGAGGCTAGCCACAAATCTGTGGGAGCAATTCTTTGCCAGTATGATGGTGATGACCTTAATATCATTCATCATGCTAGTCTCACCTTAAATGGCACCCAAAAGAATTACCCTATGGCAGAAAAAGAAATTTTCTCTGTGGTTTTCTCCTATGACAAGTTTAGATCTTATATTATTGACTCTAAGGTAAGAGTGGATACTGATCGTGTTGGCTTAAAAGAGATTCTTGAAAGAACTTAAGTTAAGCCAAGAATGATATGTTGTACTTTACTTTTGCAAGAATTTGATTTAAAAATTCTTGAAAGAAAAGAGGACCAGGAGGAAGCATCCATGGACATTGAGGATGTTGATCCACCTGGGGTAGTGTCATCTATCTGCATACCCTCGGGAAGTACAATTCCTAAAAGGAAATTTTCGATTTCTCTCTGCAATGGTTTTAATAATTTTTTGCAACCAACCTTGTTTAAAGGGAAAAAGAAAAAGTTGATCCAAGAATTAAAAGATAGAGAAGGTACCTGAATAAACTCATTCCTCCTCGATGAAAAAGATACTTCAAATCTTGAAAACATCTTTGTCCTGGATGGTTATCTGCCATTTCTTTTTGCATATTTTTTTATTTTGTTTTTCTGAGTTTACTATCGGTCTTACAAGCTCGATACGGGTGGGCGGTACGACCGGACCCTGCTGTACCATTGGTTGTTAAGGCGGCAGTATTCCTTGGTGCGTTTTGCACATATCGGTACGACCGCGTAGTATGGGCGCATCCGCCCGTATGACTAGTCGTTACTGGCTCTGTGTTTCCCCGTTCGTTTCTTATTTGATTGACCCAAAAAATGAAGTCGGTAACAATCATTACGGACAGGCAGTACGGGCGGGACTCGCCTGTACCACTTATTCGGTTGATTATTTGCCAACTTAAATCGGTCGAGTTTTTGGAAAAGACCCGGTACGGACGTCCGCCCATACCAAGTGGTCGTTATGATTGCGATTTCTTCCTTTTTTCACCAATTTATTTCCTTATTTGTTGGGATTCTTTTCTTGGCCTACCCTTTTTCCTTCCAATACAAATTCTTCCATGTTTCTAACCCTTTATAAGCCTTTGATGGCTCGGTGTTGATGTGGAGCTCGTTGGGGAACCCCAAGAGGAAGGTATGATGAGCAGAGCAGTAAGTTTTCCCTCAGTAAGAAACCAAGGTTTAATCGAACCAGTAGGAGCAAGGAAACACCCCAAAGGTGTTGCTAGCTGAGCCTTGGTAGGGCGCACTACCGGTGCTAGTAGCAACGTGGATACCTACACAACAAAACCACAGAACTTTGCCCCCAACTTGCGATGAGGTTGTCAATCTCACCGGTTTTGCTGAAAACAAAGGATTAAACGTATCGAATGGAAGGAAGTAATAGTTTGCAGAAAGTAAACACAAAGCAGTAAACAATTTGTAGATTGTATGTAAAAGAAAGGACCGGGATCCATAGTTCACTAGAGGTGGCTCTCCTTAAGATAGATAACATGCTGGGTGAACAAATTACAGTAGGGCAATTGACAAACATCGAGAAAGAAATACATGCATATACTAATCATCTTGACTCCTTTGGAACTTGATTGGGCATTACAACATTATACATAGACCGTCATCCTACTACATCTATGACTAATAATCCACGTTCAGGTTATCATCTGAACCCCCTCCAGTATTAAGTTGCAAGCAACAGATTATTGCTTTACGAATTGTGTGTAATGTAAACAATACGATTGTTCTATGAACAAAGGATTGTTGTTTTCTCCCTAGTAGCAACTGCACATCTAGTACCTTAGAGATTTCTGTCACTTCCCTGCATTACGGAGGCATGAACCCACTATCGAGCATAAATACTAACTCTTGGAGTTGCTAGCATCTACTTGGCCAAGATAGCTACTAACAACGGAAAGCATGCAAGATCACAAATAACAAAGACATGATAGAATCAATAATCAATCTGAAATAGCATCTCAATATCCATCGGATCCCCGCAAACACAACATGCAGAATTACATGCAGATGATCTTGATCATGAATAGAGCTCACAAGATCTAGACATGAAAGCACAAAGGAGGAGAACCAGCCATCTAGATACAACATGGACCCGTAGTCCAGAGATGAACTACTCACGCATCACACCGGAGGCTTGCATGATGATGAAGAAGGCCTCTAGGGTGAATTCTCCTCTCTGGCAGGGTGCCGGGAAGAGCTTCAGATCCCTCCCGATCTAGGGATGGAGATGACAGCTTCTACAGACTCTTTTGTGGAATTTTGATTGGGTACTTAGGGTTTTGGTCACGAGGGCAATATATAGGCAGAAGGAGAGGCCGAGGAGGTGCTGGGGTCGGCCAGACCACCCCCTGGCGTGGGCTAGGCCTGGCCGCACGGCCAGGTGGTGTGGACAGCCCCCAGCCCTTCTCCGTCTCGTATTCTGGCATCAGATGTCTTCCGGAAAATAGGCACTTTGGCTTTTGTCCCGTCCAATTCCGAGAATATTCATTTTCTAACTTTCCTAGAACCAAAAACAACAGAAAACGGGTAGCTGGCACCGTGGCTCTTGTTAATAGGTTAGTCCAAGAAATCATATGAAAAGTACTCCAAAGTGTGGACAAAACACAAGAAAGTAGATAAAACCAAGCATGGAACATCAAAAATTATAGATACATTTGCAATGTATCAGCCTTCCAAGAGGTTTCTTTTCTTCCCTTGACAAACAGATATTCCCCACATCGCTCCTCCCTCTCAAGAACTTTGCAGCTATGTCTAACCCATGGGGCATCGTTCAATCCAAGGGGGATCGCCATGGATCGTCCTCAAGGATCACATAAGATGAAAAGGTGGTAGCCGCTGTGCAAAAGAAAGAGGGGGAAGAAATATGTGATCAGTTAGGAGCTGAGGATGGATTCAAGCTGATGGAGATGGTCAAGGATGGGCGTAAGGTGTTTATCTTAGTGTGGGTAAAGAAGGCGATTTTGAAGAGGTTCAACTCAATCTTGAGGAATACGGAGAATCTTACTTGGAGAGGCTGAAGAAACAAGGGGAAGACATCCAAGCTTCCCTAGACAAACTTGATCATCGCATCAAGAAAGTCGAGGTAAAGTCTCCAGCGTCTTCTAAACACATTAAAATGTTGCATCGTTATCTGGACCAGATGGATCTGAAGATAATGAAGGGGCTAGAAGCCAACCTCAATGCCAGCCTCTAGTCCATCAATGCACAGAAGCAGACGATTGAGATTTATAAGGAACTTGTGGAGCAATTGGAGACAATTAGCGAGCAGCACCGAATTTGCATCTTGATCCTAGAAACAACAAACACGACACTTTGTGCAAGCCTTTGAAATTTTAGGACTTCTTCTTCCACGAACTAAGGACGCACCACGGTATCGAATAATCGTACGGGATTATTTGATTTCACCAGCTTGATTCCAAGCTTGGGGGGTGATGACCCACATGTATAGGGGGTGTATCATAGTATTTTCGATAAGTAAGAGTGTCGAACCCAACGAGGAGCAGAAGGTGCTGGCTAGTGGTATGGATCAGGAATTCTCTGCAAATACTTAGCAAACAGATTTTTAGGGGTTTTCGATAAAGCAAGTAAACAAAGGACGAGTAAATAAAAGATAGTAGGAATAAATGCAGCAAGTGGCCCAATCCTTTATGAAGCAAAGGACAAGCCGGTTGTATTACTTAAGATGACCAAACGCTCTCGAGGACACATGGGAAGATTGTCAAGTGCTTTCGCTTCATATCGTTCATTAATCTTCTTTAGCTTGCTAAGTGTTGTGTGGGTGAACCTGTGCTAATGTACCGACCTTTCTCGGACTAATACCTACTTGTGATTATACCCCTTGCAAACATCCATAAGTACAAGAAAGTAATTAAGGTAGAAACCTAACCATAGCTTTAAACTCTAAGACCCTTACGTCCCTTGTGCAATGGTTTCCTAACAGGGGTTCAGGTTTCTGTCACTCCGGCAACCCCTACGATTAGTAGCCAAATACACAATGCATTCCCCTAGGCCCATATAGGTGAAGTGTCTTGTAGTCGACGTTCACATGACACCACTAGAAGAAGTACACCACAACTTAAATAACAATCTATTGAATCTTTCTCAACACAACTCCACTACTAACAACATGACTTCTCCCATGTCCTCAAGAACAAAATGAACTACTCACAAGACATCATATGGATCATGATAAGAGATGGAATAATGATGTATAACAATCTGAACATAAGCAATAATTCAATGGTTCACTCAATAGCATCAACTACAAGGAGTAATGAACACCGGGAAAGTTTCCCCTATGAACTATGCAAGATTCAACGCAATTGTTACAGCAATATGGAGATGGTGATGAGGGTGCTCATGGTGATGATGGTGGTGATGATGATGATCCCGATGAAGTCTAGCTTGATGGTGGTGTTGATGGCGATGATCTCCCCTCTCCGGGAAGGAATTCCCCCGGTAGAAATCTGTCTGCCGGAGAGATCTTTCTCTCTCGGTGTTTTCTGCCCCGCAGAGGCGGCGAAATCTTTCTGTGGTCGCTCCCCGAGTCTTAGGGTTTTGGGAGGATGATATACGCCAGAGGGGGAGAGGGATGGGCCAGGCGGCCACACCACTGGCGCGCGACCTAGGGCTGCCACGCCAGGGGTGTGGGCCCCTGGCCCATCTCTCCCCCTTCGCCTTCTTCGGAAAAATAGGATTTTCTGTATATTTTCCCGGATTTTCTGATCTTCGCAAATTTTGCCTCCAAACATCACCTTTTCCATCAGAATCCTGACTACAGCGGTCCATGCTCCAAAAGTCATCAACCATGCAAAAACAGATGAAATAACATAAGTATCACCTCTCAATACAAAATATATCAATGAATAACAGTGAATTATGACATATAATAGTGATGCAAAATGGACGTATCAACTCCCCCCAAGCTTAGACTTCGCTTGTCCCCAAGCGAAACTGAGCTCAATAAACATGGCCTCAGGTTTATGGAGTGAAGAGTCGATAAAAGAATACGAACAAGAAGCATCACATTCATCAAATACATAGATCATAATAGAAGACAACTCACTATTATATAACTCAACTTGCAATGAGTAAAGGAAACACAATAAAGATACATAAAGTGAATCATAATTGGTAATAGCAAACTTAGCTCTTGGTCGAAGAATAGTTGATAATTTGCTGGAGTTCACAAATAACTGGTTTCAATGATAGCTTTCAAAGTAGTAAACATCAAGATAAGAGCAATGTGCAAAACAAGGAACATAAGAAACATGATTGAATAAATCATCATATGAATGAATGAAACACAACAACTCAAAATACTTGCTGAGATAGAAGGGAATAGGTTTACTGACTCAACTACAAAGTAAAAGAAAGGCCCTTCACAGAGGGAAGCAGGGATTGCAAGTCCAATAAAGAGCTCCCAAAAATTATGGTACTTACTAGCTTTCAGCTCTCATTGCCCCTGTCATAGGCATCTTTTGGTGATAAAGGTTAAAGTGACACAACTAAGAGGATATGCTTGACAAGTTATAAATTGAAGTCCCATGCCCCTTACTTATGAGTACCGAACCTCATGCTACTCAACTTCAGTCACGAGCAAGCTCTTGTCATTGTAAATACATGTGTATCATTGAGAACCGCCAACAGGGTACCCCTTGCACATGACACAGGAGCTATCCCATAATCAAAATGACAAGGCAAGCAGACAATGAGCATCTCAGTGATCTTTTTATTTGCTATTTGCATAGGTTTTTATTGAGGATGCTTCATATAATGCTCACTATAGTTATGCTCCAAGTTTCCACCATGATTAGGCATGGCTTAGGCTAGCGACCCGGGCGTTTCTCTAACACACATATAAACTCCATGATCTTACAAGTTCCACTTTTATTTCACACCACCGGGATCCATAAGCAAAAGAACATGATATCAACTAGGTACAAGTACCAATGAAGTGTTGAAAGCGGTCCCCATGATGCATGGTTCTGCCAACTTCAACTCATAAAGCGCAAGCATATACACAACAAAGAAGGACCCAATGGTTCAGGTTTATTAAATGCAAGAAAATAAAGTGTGCCATCAAGTTCGTGAGAGCTTTAGTCACTAATTTTCACATAACAAGTTTAATTTGGGAGGTAGATAAAACAAGAATTTACTTGGAATAGCAATAATTCTACTAGGTAGGTATGGTGGACACAAATGGCAGAGGTTTTGGTTTAAAGAAGGTGGATGCATGAGAAAAATTCCCTCTCAGTACAGGTTTTTTGCTAGCAAGGCTGGGTAGCAAGTATAAGAGTTGAACGAAACAAACAAACATACAAGCGATAAAGACAAACATGCAATCTTCCTTGGAAGCACAAAAGATCTTAACTAGAGAATACTAGACTTATGAGCAAATCAAAAAAGAAAGATGATAAAATTATTTTTCTTTAGAGTACTTCTATCTTTTTCATTCAACTCTCAAAAATAGTGTTGCTACTGACCGAGCCAGGTTTGCCAAAACCAACTAAATTAACTCAATGATCCCAAAGTGATACCAATACTAACAACAAGATCAATCATATAACCACGAATTGAAAACTAATATAAGCTATGCAAAAAAAGTAAATGATAGAACCTCTCATTAATATTCCATAACGGCAACTCACACCAAGGGATACATATCTAACGAGAGAGGGGACACTTCCATAATGCAAACCATACTACATAATAACTCCTCTATTCATGATATGACTCTACTAATAAGGCAAAAAGATAGAAGATAGTGATGTGATACCGCGGCACTCCCCCAAGCTTGGAACAAACCAAGGGGATGCCAAACCTGATGACGAATTACTCCTTCGGTGGTGGTGGTAATATTTTCTTAGTTGACGTGAGGAAATCTTCCAGCATCTTGTGAAGCCTATTATTCTCCCATTGAAGCATGTCCACCTTCCTCCTCAAGTCTCGGTACTTATCGTAGAACTCCTTAGTGACTCGTAGGGCTTCCGTTGATGTAGGGCAAGAGACTAAAGGTGCCAGCCCCTGCTTGGGATCTTGGATATCCTCCTCCATAGGCTCCTTCCCCTTATCCTTGACGAACACCATTGTGCTTCTAAGCTTTCAAGAATAGTTCCTGGCAGAAACAGATCAAGACGAAAAAACTACGAAAACACGATATACGAACCTCGGGGGATCCGGGGGATTATATATTACGAAGTTTCATATCAAAAGGAAGGTACTGGGAGAAAACGAGTCGGAGGCGGAGTCTGAGGTGGCCTCACCACCTGGTGGCACGACCAGGGGTGAGCCCACGCCACAGGGTGGTGTGGGCCACCCTGGCTCTGTTTCCGTCCCTTTTTCTCTTCGTAACTTTCCATATTGACTAAAAACTGCAAAATTATAGTTGCATTATATTTTCGCGGAACTTTTGTTACCAGAACTGTTACCTATTTGAAAACAGACTCTGCAGGTCTCTGAATTTGGTATCTAGTAGATTCTTCTGGAGTCACCACTTGAATACCATCAATATCTTCATCTTCATACACTTATTACTTGAGTCATAAAACCTTTCTCTTCCTTATTACACCAATATCTCCACTTCCTGGAAATTTCTTTCACACAAAACTTCACACAATTCTCATTAGCAACATTAGTATAAGCGAAGTGACAAAACCTTTTGAGCTCAATTTCAACTGAAAACCAACAAAACATAAGATACTGTAGCAACTCCTTCTGAAAACCCAAAAAGAATTCAAAAAGGAAATCAAATAAAGAAGCAAATGCAAGAGTGGCAAAATCTGTCAAAACAGACCAGCAGGTAAAGATCAATTTTTTAGAAAATCTTCTGTTGCTCAAATCAAAAAGTGCAAAACTAAAGAAAGTTAAATAACAACCTGGGGCATAAGCACAAAAAATTAAAACTCAATCCGACATACAGAGATCTCTCACGAATTTTTATGGTGAAGCAAAAAAATCTGTTTCGGGATAGCAACTTCCCCAAATCTTACTTCTCTCTCATTAGAGGTTGATCTTGACACAAAAAACAAACAAAACGGATAAGGAGCGGTTATTAACGAAGTAATAACTTCCAAGACTCAAAGAAACAAAAACAAACTGAAAGCAAAAACAAATTGGGTTGTCTCCCATAAAGCTCTTTCTTTATAGCCATTAAGATGGGCATGATAATTTTGGAGATGCTCACATAGGAATATGAATTGAAGTGAAAGAGAGTATTAAGAAGCAAGAACACACACGTTTAAGTCTAACCCACTTCCTATGCAAGGGAATTTTGTAAACAAACAAGTTGTTAAAACCAGAGGCTAGAAGCATAGGAAGGCAAAAGAAGTGCAACATAAAAACTTTCAGCATAAAACGAGGAAACTTGATATTATTGAGATACATAAGAACACTTTTCCCTCTCTCATAATAACTTTCAGTATCATGCATAAACTTAACAATATAACTATCACAAGAACCATCATAGAAATGATCACTTATTCTAACAGAAAACACAGGAATACTAGCTCTCATAACAGTACTTTGTGAAATAATATTAGAGGTATCCTTACAAAGGATAGTGTGTCCCTCTTTTTCATATTTAGTAACAAAGTCTTTCACATTTTCTATTATAGGTTCAACATCCATTTGTTTATCAGGTTCAACAGCTTCATTCATACTTTCATTAACCATACTAGCTATCATAGAATGTTCCTTTATCTTAACTGGGAAAGGCATTTTCTCAATATAAGGTTTAGGTAAAACATGATTAGCAGTATAAACTTCAGTATTTCTCACAGGAACACTCTTAACAACATCTTTATAAGGTTCATGATACTTATTCCACTTCTTTTTAGGCACTTCAATGTAAGAAGCAAAAGCCTTAAAATAAGAAGCAATAGCTTGAGAGTCTAGACCATAAGCATTTTTAATATTTTGAAAGTCATCAGTTCCCATAAAAGGTTCAATGCATTCATAATCATAATTTATACCTGACTTTCTACCTTTGTCATTCTCCCAAGCTTCAGCATTGTCTTGAATACAGTCCAAAAGATCCCATTTAGCTTCTTCTTCCATGCGAGTGAATGATCCAGCACAAGAAGCATCCAATAAATCCTTATCATGTAGAGGGAGCCTTGCATAAAAGTTATTGATAATAATATTGTTGGGGAGCTCATGAATGGGACATTTGAGCGTTAGTAACTTCAATCTCCCCCAAGCTTGAGCTGTACTCTCTCCATCAAAAGGCCAAAAGTTGTATATTTGATTCCGATCTTTATGAATATCCCAAGGAGGGTAAAACTTTGAATAAAAGAGAGGCACTATTTCCTCCCATTCCAGAGCTTGACCATTCTTCAGTAGCTTATACCATTCCTCAGCTCTTCCTTTCAGTGATAATGAGAATAACTTCTTCTTAACTTGATCTGTAGTAGTATCTGCACACTTGAATAACCCGCATAATTCGTGTATAAAGAGTAAATGATCACCAGGATGGACAGTTCCATCCCCAACATAGTAGTTATCCATAACATGATCAATAATTCTTGTAGGTATTTTGAAAACATCATTCTCAGCAGGTGGTGGCTTATCTACTACCTTAGCAGTGGTAGTAGCATTACCAAATAAGAAACTCAGTGAATTATCCATAACAAAGATAAAGCAACTAACAGAAGTAAACAATACTCACAGTAGAAGTTTCCTTTACCAGTTCCACTCTCCAATAGGGCTTCACTCCCCGGCAACGGTGCTAGAAAATAGTCTAGATGAACCACAAGTATAGGGGGTGTATCGCAGTATTTTCGATAAGTAAGAGTGTCGAACCCAACAAGGAGCAGAAGGTGCTGGCTAGTGGTATGGATCAGGAATTCTCTGCAAATACTTAGAAAACAGATTTTTAGGGGTTTTCGATAAAGCAAGTAAACAAAGTACGAGTAAATAAAAGACAGTAGGAATAAATGCAGCAAGTGGCCCAATCCTTTATCCAGCAAAGGACAAGCCGGTTGTATTACTTAAGATGACCAAACGCTCTCGAGGACACATGGGAAGACTGTCAAGTGCTTTCGCTTCATACAGTTGATTAATCTTCTTTAGCTTGCTAAGTGTTGTGTGGGTGAACCTGTGCTAATGTACTGACCTTCCTAGGACTAATACATACTTGTGATTATACCCCTTGCAAACATCTATAAGTACAAGAAAGTAATTAAGGTAGAAACCTAACCATAACTTTAAACTCTAAGACCCTTACGTCCCTTGTGCAATGGTTTCCTAACGGGGGTTTAGGTTTCTGTCACTCCGGCAACCCCTACGATTAGTAGCCAAATACACAATGCATTCCCCTAGGCCCATATAGGTGAAGTGTCATGTAGTCGACATTCACATGACACCACTAGAAGAAGTACACCACAACTTAAATAACAATCTATTGAATCTTTCTCAACACAACTCCACTACTAACAACATGACTTCTCCCATGTCCTCAAGAACAAAACGAACTACTCACAAGACATCATATGGATCATGATCAGAGATGGAATAATGTTGTATAACAATCTGAACATAAACAATAATTCAATGGTTCACTCAATAACATCAACTACAAGGAGTAATCAACACCAGGAAAGTTTCCCCTATGAACTATGCAAGATTCAACACAATTGTTACAGTAATATGGTGATGATGGTGGTGGTGATGATGATGGTGGTGGTGATGATGATGATGATCCCGATGAAGTCCAGCTTGATGGTGGTGTTGATGGCGACGATCTCCCGTCTCCGGGAAGGAATTCCCGGCAAATCTGCATGAGAGATCTTTCTCTCTCGGTGTTTTCCGCCCCGCAGAGGTGGCAGAATCTTTCTATGGTCGCTCCCCGAGTCTTAGGGTTTCAGGAGGATGATATACGCCAGAGGGGAGAGCCTGGAGTGGGCCAGGGCGGCCACACCACCTGCTGGCGTGGCCTAGGAATTTGCCGTGGTGGCGTGGGCCCCTGGCCCATCTCCACCTCTTGCTTACTTGTCTTCGGAAAAATAGGATTTTCCGTATATTTTCCGGATTTTCTGATCTTCGAATTTTGCCTCCAAACAGCACCTTTTCCATCGTAATCCCGATTGCGATCCATGCTCCAAAAGTCATCAACCATGCAAAAACAGATGAAATAACATAAGTATCACCTCTCAATACGAAATATATCAATGAATAATAGTGAATTATGACATAGAATAGTGATGCAAAATGGATGTATCAGGGGGATCTATGAGGACCTTGTAATCTATCTTACAATTTTAACTTTTTTACTTTTCTGCATGCATGATAAGTTTTAATTCTAGAATTTGCATTAGTTGCATCAACTTCAAGCTCCCTTTTGTTCAAGAAAAGATTTATATCCGTTGAGTATCGATACTTTATGATAACTGAAGTTATCTTTTGATTCATGATTATTATATTATATGATTGAATTAGGTTCAGTGTTATGATACTTGTACAGCTGTCATGATTTTAGGGACTTCCCCACCAATAAAAGTATTGATTAAAGTATGAGAAGAAGAATTTTGGTAGCATATTATAGTCACGAGTTTTAAAAGCCATAAAAAGTGGTGAGCATGATCAAGTGGCCATACTAGAAAAGGAGAGAAGAGAGATAAAACAATAGCTATCAAAAGAATCGCAAGGCAAAAGAAAGATACAAGAAAAAGAATGATCATGAATCTTCATTACTGAAATCAAGTGCTCAATTAGTTTAACTCTATGATTATATAATATGTTGAATCACTAAAATCTTCTTATAATTTCATTGATACTTAAAAGGTGTGGAAGCCTCTAAGTCATGTGATGTATAAGGGTATGATAATACCCCCAAGTAACTTTACATCTGATATTGTATTCCTGTTTCAATTTCTGCCTCATTTATTATAACGACTCATGCCTCATGAACATGATGATGTTGTCCATAAGCCACCATCTTTCTCGGGGACGAGCAAGAGTCTAGCTTGGGGGAGTTGATGAGTCCAAAATTGAAGCATATTTACCTTTTGTTTTTGCATAAATAGAATAGGGATTTTGGTATTTCACTATGTTTGCGTGCACCTTTTTGTCCTTGCTTCAACACGGTCCCGAATTACTAAGTATCTTCTGAACATATCAATTGGAACTATCGTATTATGTTATAATATGATATTTTAAGTGATAAAAGTCATTTTATTGATTTACCTTCACACCTGGGAGAATACCAAACATAAGGAAAGCATATGCCGCGATAACGACCAGTAGTGCAGTAGCCCGCTGCAAATCATTCACTGCACTTTGTACCAAGCGCGTCCGCCATGTCAAATGCTTTCTCCTGGCAAAGATGGTGGAGGGATCAGACATTCAAAGCAACCTAGAACCACGAAAAACCACACCAGAAAGGGATCTGAAGGAGGAACTTGGAGAAGGGCAAATCCCTGCTGCCTCACGGATCATTGGAGGACATCACATCATCTCCTTCATCATCAACCGCTACATCTCCATCACCATTATCACCCACATCTCTCATCTATTAGATCTTGTTGTAATTCAAATTCAATTGTGGTTTGCACTAGATTTATCCCCATACTTGTGTCCATCCATTTGATTATGATGTTGTTGTTGATTGCTTCCATGTGTGAGTAGTTTTCCCTCATTATTGGGGAGATGGAGACCCCCTAGCACTATTATGAAGTTGCAATAAAGATGATCTATTCTTGTGTCCATATAACTTGCCGTCTATTATAGATTTATGATTTGTGTTTGATATCTCTTTAGATGGTATGTGTAGTCGGCAACATATCATTTGCCTTCAGGACTAAAGTGAGGGAGAAATCCTTGGGATGTGTTTGGAAGTGTGCCCGGAGATCTTCGTGACAATTGGCATCGGCTAGCAACCTACACGGTCAAAGGAGGATAAACAGAGACTCCATAAGCTAATTACAATATGAACTAGGAGATCCTTAATTGTGGTGGTCTGTATGGGTAACTACTCTCAGACATCGTGGTGGTTATTTAGAGGTGACCTCATTCTTGGCTCAACAAAGTGTCTTCCTACGAGCCTTGTAGTGAACATCTTATTATGGATCTCTCTCCACACATATCATGACACAAGAAGTATGTTATCTTAATTATGAATAATAATATCATGCTAGTGGTGTATCCTACACCCCTGAGACTATTTTAACCCTATTGAGTTCAACCATGTTCCCACACAACCTTTTTACTTGCTTTCTTTTACTTGTTTTAATTACTTTTCTGCACTCAACTAAAAACCTTTCAAACACCCTTTACTTGAGATCAAAGGCAGCTTATAAGTATCCTTTGGTGGAAAGTGAGGAGGGGCATAAAGATATTAACCAAATAGCTCTCTATGGGTACGATAATCTTATTTGGAAACTAGCTACAATTGATATTGCTCTAGTGGCAGCATGAGACGCTGTAGCAGAACTGGTTCCACAACAACCTCCCCCGCGGCAATCTAACAACCACAAGGAAGAAGATGAAGCACGACATCGGGAGCGAGATCGGCAAAAATTTCCACCTCCTAGACACACAAGTTGTTCGGCTAAACCTCCTCACAATGGTGACAACACCAGACGAAGAAACGACAAAAACCACGCCAGATCAAACTAGTGGGGTGGCCGTCGTCATGAATACTCGACTCAGAACTGACACCGCGATGTTCCAGATGAAGGACGGTGATCATCTGCAAATAACCCACCAGAGCATCCGTCCCCACCAGGCAGTGACCATAACGGCTCCCACGGGAGCCAGGGAACGCTGTGGTGGAGGTGGTGGTAAAAGAAGCAGAGATCCGGCTCCATGGTCCTGCAACCACGATGAACATACGAAACGGCTCTCGCAGTCACCAAGTGATGCCCGAAACCGGATCAACTCAAATATAGAGGCGCGACGCTATGAGTCGAATGATATATACATGGGCTCAAAGTGCTTCGGACCAAGGGTCCACCAAACCAACTTTCTGGAGGGGTTCGCTATCTCTAGACACATTCAACCCTACAATGGTGTGGCTTGGCTAGATACTTGGCTCTACGATTTCTTCCAAGCTTGCTGCATTGCCAAAGGAGGAAACATCTTGGTCGTAGTATGATATAACCCACTCATGTTATGGAATACGGCTTGATAATGCCTCAATGAACTCCCGGAAAACACAATTCACAACTGGTATGATATGCAAAGTGCATTCTTTTGGAATTTCGAGGGTACCTATAGGGGGATCTACAAAGTCAGAGACTTGTAGTGTTGCATCTAGAAAACCAGACAAACTTGTCAGGACTACCTTGGACAATGGATTGACATGAAAAACTCCTGTGAGGGAGTCAACGACCAGACCATGATTGAAGCATTCATCGCAGCGCTCCCAGTCGGATTACTGCATCACCAACTGAAGCGCAACAAGGTTACCAATTTGGGCGAGATGACATGAATATCAAGCAAATATGGTGATGCTGACGATGATTCAGAAGGTTTGCTGAACAGCCTGGTTGTGCCACACTCGACAAAACAGTCAAAACAACAATAGTTGCAGAAGCGCAAGAACACCTCAGAACACAAGCCCAACCTGTAAAGTGCATCCATCAACGCAAGTTTAGAATCTAGAGGACGAGGAGGGTGCGGATACATTAGGGGATGAGGCCGTGGAGCTTCTCGGGTCCACGGAAGAGGAGACCAGCAGCCTGGTAAGACCTATTCTTGGGCTGATATTGCTAATAACCCATATTTACATCACCTGGATGGAAACGGGGGCTCTTTACATCACCGAGTGTCATTTTAGTGACAACATTAAGAAAGATGAATCCGCTAGCTACATGACCAAGCGAATAAAAGTAAAGAAATTTTTTGACAAAGATAAGGAGTCCAAGGAAGATTCTGACATGGAAGAAGCGGATACCGCTAATCCCAAGTTGGATGGTAAGAAGGCTTACCCAACCAAGAAAGACACCTATGTCTGCTTCCTCGGATCCCAGCTCACCAAGGTCAAGGAAGCAGTAATGCATGAGCTTAACGCAACTGTTTCAGATGTCCCCCAATATCTAGACTGGTCGGAAGTGAAGATCACCTTTGACCAAAGCGATCATCCGCCTAAGCCTCATAGGCAAAGAAAGTATGCTCTAGTCGTCAATCTACTTATTGACGGCTAAGAGTTTTCAAAGACACCCATGGACGATGGTAGCGACATCAATATTCTCTATGTCGAAACAATGCATCGCATGAGAATATCGGAAACCTAGTTGAATCACAACAGTGTGGTTTTCCATGGAATCTTCCCCGCAAGGCAAGCGAACTCTCTGGGAGAAATTACTTTGGACGTTATCTTCGGAATGCCAGAGAACTATCAGACTAAATCACTATCTTTTGAAGTGGCCCCGTCAAGAGCGCATACCATGCTATCTTTGGACATCCGGCCTACTAGCAGTTCATGGCTCGCCCCTTCCACATCTACAATATGATAAAACTTCCGGGTTCCAATGGCGTCATCACAATCCAGGGCAACCCGGAGAAGGCACGAGAATGTGAGGATGGAGTTGCCGCCTTTGCTAAAGCCGTGATACATGCCGAGGAGTACCAGGAGATCAAGAAGAACACCTATATATCTGAGATGCCCGCTAAAAATAAGGGTGTGTTGAAGCCGACTCCAAAATTCAAGGCATCGGAAGAGACAAAGACAATACCGTTGAAGAACGATGACCCCTTGAAGCAAACATAGATAGGCGGGCTTGGATTGCACATAGGAAAGCGTGCTTGTTAAGTTCCTCAAAGCTAATAAATATATCTTTGCATGCCAACCTTCTGACATGACAGAAGTACCTAGGGAACTCACCGAGCACTCTCTTAATGTATATCATCATGCTAGACCCGTCAAATAGTCCTTACTATGTTTTGGCGATGAAAAGCACAAAGCTATAGCTAAAGAATTAGCCAGGTTAGAACTAGCCAGATTTATTGAAGAGGTCATCCACACTGAGTGGTCTGCCAATCCTGTAATGGTCCCTAAAAAGGACACCACTTATTTAAGGATGTGTGTTGATTATACTGCCTTGAACAAGGCTTGTCCCAAAGATCCGTTTGCTCTGCCTAGAATCGATCAAGTTATTCACTCAACTACAAGCATAGAACTCCTATGTTTTCTCGACACATATTCCAGTTATCACAAAATATGCATGAAGGAGTCAGACAAACTAAAGACTTCGTTCATCACCCCCTTCGAAACCTTCTATTGCATAATGATGCCTTTTGGGCTCAAAAACATAGGAGCTACATATCAGCTCACTATGCAGTGTTGCCTCCATGATAAAATAAGAAGCAATGTACATGCATATGTGGATGACATAGTGCTGATGGCCAAAATGAAGGAAACATTAATTTCCAACTTAAGGAGACATTTGCGAATCTACGAAAACATAATATAATCCTTAACCCGAAAAAGTGTTTCTTTGAAATACCAGCCGAAAAATTGTTAGGTTTCATCGTGTCTCAAAGAGGCAGAGAGGTGAACCGTGACAAAATAAAGGCTATACTCAAAATATCCAGGCCGACTCGCCTAAAGGACGTACAGCGTCTCACTAGCTGCATTGCAAGAGTTTGTAGGTTCATCATCTGGCTCGGCGAAAGAGCCGCACCATTATACAAACTCTTGAAGAAAACCGACAAATTCGTATGGACTAAAGAAGATGAGGCTGCCCTTCAAGACCTGAAAGAAGTACTCTCATCCGCCCCTATTCTTGTAGTCCCGGAACCACAAGAATGTATGATGCTTTACATTGCTACGACAAACAGGGTCGTCAGTGTCGTCATAGTGGTGGAACGAAAGGCGGAAAATCAGGAGAACTTGGTGCAACGTCCGACTTATTATCTCAGCGAGGTCCTGACAGAATCGAAACAGCGGTATCCGCTTTACTAAAATTTAGCTTATGGCGTATTCTTTGCCGCTAGAAAGCTCCGATAGTACTTTCAAGAGCATAAGATTACCGTGGTGAGAACAACTCCCATGAGAGATATAATCAACAACGGCGATGCCACAAGACGCGTTGCTAAGTGGGGGAATCAAGCTAGTAGATTTTGACATTGAGTTTTAAGCACAAACAACAATCAAATCCCATGTCCTTGCTGACTTTGTTGCTGATTGGACAGAGATGACAAAAAACACTGACACCCCAGAGTCGGAATATTGGACCATCCACTTTGATGGGTCGAAAGCGCGCGCATGCTCGGGGGCTGGCGTGGTGCTCAAATCACCCCAAGGAGACAAACTGCTCTATGTATTATAGATTCACTTCACAACGAATGATAACATTGTTGAATATGAAGCTCTATTACATGGGCTTTGAATTGCTAAAGACATCGACATTCGCTGAATCATGTGCTATGGAGACTCGGATTTAGTTGACCAACAAGTATCTGACCAATGTAGAGCAAATAAACACATGGCAGCTTATCAAGATGTCATGGAGGAACTATCAAAATTGTTCAAGGGGTTTGAAGTTCAACACATCCCTCGAGCAGAAAACTAGGAAGCATATGCACTATCAAGAATAGTCTCTGCACGAAAAAGGTCCCAGGAAGGCGCTTTTTTGGAGCACCTCAAAGTTCCCTCTATCACAAGAGTTGATGAGGAGTACCTGACCAAATCTGACTCACCGCTCATAGTAGTTCTAACTGTTATTACTAGCTAGACAAATCCCTACCTTGATTTCTTGGTAGATAAAAATTACCCGAAGACGAAGTTCTAAGCCGACAGATCATACAACGAGCAAAATCCTATACGATAATCAGCGGTGAGCTCTATAAGCGGAGTGTGTCTGTGGTTTTTCAGTGTTGTGTTTCTCCGGAAGAAGAAGTGGAAATCCTAAGGGAAATCCATGAAGGCGAATGCGGACATCATGCCACATCCAAATCTTTAGTGACAAAAGCTTTTTGACATAGATTTTTCTATCTTACAGCTAAGGAGGATGCCGAGAGGCTGATCAAGATGTGCAAAGGCTGCCAGAAATACGCCAAGCAAGCCCATGTTCTGGCTGGTCAGCTGCAAAAAATTTCGATTACATGGCCCTTCGCAGTCTGGGGGCTTGACATGGTAGGACCGTTTAAATGGGCTCCAAGTGGATTTACTCACCTACTGGTAATGGTGGATAAATTTACAAAATGGATTGAGGCTAAACCTAAAACTAGTTGTGATGGAGCCACAACCAAAAGATTCATCGAGGACGTCATAATCCGATTTGGCTATCCGCACAATATTATTACAGACAACGAGAGCAACTTTTCAATGGGAGAGCTTGCTGAGTTTTGTGAAGACCAAGGGATCTGACTCGATATTGCATCAGTCACGCATCCACAAGCCAATGGACAAGTCAAAATGGAAAATGGTTTAATATTACAAGGCCTCCGGCCTAGGCTCGAGGCACCACTTCATCATGTTGTGGGGGCTTGGGCGGACAAATTTCCATCTGCTATTTTGGAGCTTATGAACTACTCCTAATAGGTCAACCAGATACACACCTTTCTTCTTGGTCTACGGTGCAGATGCAATACTTCTGAGTGATATCATCCATATGTCTCCTCGAGTCACTGCGTATGTCAAAGAAGATGTCGAGGTTTCTTGACAAGATGACCTCGATATACTCAAGGAAGTTCGCGTCATTGCTAAACAGAGATCTACAACCTATCAGTAGAAGTTACACAAGTATCATAGTCACAGACTCAAAATTGTTCCTTCAGAAAAGACGATCTAGTTCTCCGACTAGTGCAAGAAAGAAAGCACAAACTTTCTCCGATATGGGAAGGACCCTTTATGGTTAGCAGAGTAATGCACAATGGGTTATATTATTTAACAGACATGAGACTAGACAAAGAAGACCTGCTACTAGGAAAATAAAGAGAGCTAGAGGCAGTATAGACCCGGATGAATTAGACCTTCCATGAAATATTTCTTAGCTATGTCCTTTTTATTCTTAAATTTTCTTTCCTTGTAATCATATCAATGCACATGTTCAAAGTGAAATAAAGTGTTGGTTCCCTCAATGTTTTTCTGAGATGTTTTAAGTACCATCTTATTTCCGAATGATCATGTCATAGTCGAAAATCCTAGAATACTTGAAAGTAGTTTATGCTCATGTTTGTTCTGGTTAGATTTCTGATTCTATAAAAATTCTACCTTCGGGTGTAAGTCTCATTTTCCATTTATACTTTGGTTCTTATCTGATTGCTTAGACGCGGGTATTTTCTGAGTAGCAAATTGTTGGTACTGGAAACCAGATTTGATTCCGATTTTAAGGTTTATCAATTGAGATCCATTGCTCGGCAGTCTTTCCGTGATAAAGGTTTGCCGGCTTACGAAAGGGACAAGGCACAAAGCTAGATAAACGATAAGTATGAATGAAAAAAGTGCTTAAGTAATTTTCGAGCACAACAAAAATAACCAAGTGCTAGAGTAAAAGCAAGTTCTTACAAAACATCATAGGCAGATAAATAGTTCATATTACACCACTTGTTATAAAATAATGCATAATTTTTTGACTCTATGCTGCGGGTGGAGGAGATGGAGAATTTGCCGACCCACTGGTGCCACATCCATGTCACCCTGATTTTTCTTCGAGACAGGGATGCCAGATCAATCTTGTCATCATCGTCGGAGGCTTCAGTTTCTTTGGCTGGGGGGCTTAGTGACACAATGACAGACTAGAAGAACGGCTTCTCATAGTTGGTCATCTCGGCAACGCGATAAGCGTATCCGGCACAAGACTCCCATATGGATCCGATATCTTGGTCGTTGTCGTCTTCATCAACAATCAAAATGCCCTTCATGACTTGTCATATTTCCATGCTACCATGGTGACTCATCACGATGGTAAGGGCATTCTGTGCAGCCGTCTAAGTGTACAACATCTTCGAGTCCTACACAAGTTTAGGAAATCCCTTCGCCCAGTCCCACATTTCAAAGGCGGATAATCTGTGCAAGTCGAATATATCAATGCCTTCGTCAACCTCTTCAAGAGTTTGGCGGAAGTCATGGATTAAATCTCCAAATGCAACAAGTCGGTAATTACGAGACTCAGACAAGCATGGATCCATAATGTTGAGGGGTCCTATGAGAAGACAAGATTAGTAAAACTAACAAAATAAAGTCAGAAAACATTGAAGTAGGAAGACATGTGGAATTCGTAGCAAACTTACGAAAGATGTCTTCATCTATTTTGGTCCTTTCTTCCCTCAAACTCCGGAGTTCTTCCTGAAGTGCTTGAGTAGTATCAGCTTGCCTATCCATTTCCTCCTTCAAACCCAAGATTACTTTGTCTTGGCGGGCAATGGTTCGGTCATGCTCTTCAGAGGTCATGTTGCTAGATTCAAAAATATTGTTGACGCTGCGTTCATGGTTGATAACCCCCAAGTGCAGGGGATCACCGTAGTACATCTCAATCTGGAAGTAGGGTATCGATCCACATGAGCAAGCAATAAAAGCTATCTATTCCTTACAACTAAAGTGTCACAAGTTTTAGTTGATTATGCACTAAACAAGTTAAGGAACAAGACGGTTGATTTAAGAGATGCAAATTTAATGTAACAAAACAAGAGTGTAAAAGTGTCCCAGTCCTCTTCAATGCATGAGGACAAGACAAGGGTTTTCTATTATGAAAATAATGGACATGGGTTCACGGGTTCACGTAATCCTCTCTTCTCCATCTATGGTGATTATCATGTTATAGATAGTAAAGGTACACACAATTGCAATGTTTTAATAGTACTTTTACGGTGGGTACATGTCGTAAAACACATAGGTGAAAGAAGTACTCATTTGTGTTGCTAGGTCACTGATGACTGCAAGTGCACAAATTGTTTGTAGCTAGTTTCGAAATAAATATATCGATCCCACAGGGAGCAGTAGGCGAAAGACTAAAATGCTTTTAACTATAACTAAGCGAAGTACTTAAGAAATAACTTTAAGATGCAAGATAAGTAGAGTTGTTTTTGGGTTTTTGGTTGAACAAGGTAATTTAAAGTAAAGCAAAACTTAATGCAGAAAGTAAGGATCGCGTGTGTAATAGAACTTTGGAACTACAATAGGGAAAAGGCGTTCTCAGGGAGTAGCGGATACACCACTAGCAATTTAGACTAAGTAATCGAGACTATTATAACGAATATTCTCATAGTGTGTATGTATGAGGGAGGAGCTCCATATATGGATGATTTGTCAGGAACCGCTGCATGATACCTTCGATCCGGATTACGGACGTAGTATAGCTCTTTTTCTCTAGTATACCTAGGTTATCGAATCCTCCAGAAGCGAATGCATAGTGAAGTTACTTTAACGGACCTTTAGGAGTTTTAGAATTCCTTTTGTGTTTTCACCGGACTATTAGCTTGCGTCTTTTTTTGTTGTTGTTGATGATGGAGAGAGAGGGGGCCTAGGACATTCGGTTTCACCTGTAGCTATGTAAAAACATCTGATGGAAATAAAAGATAAAAATAAAGTATGCGTGTACTTGTTAGAGCAAGATAAATTATATGTGGTTAGTGCGTCCATAATTGCTATTGCCTCCGCAACCGCTTATAGCAATAACCTACTAGTCTCATCCATAGAAGAAAGAGAACTAATGATATGCATAGGGATGTCACCGGTAATCCCAAGCAAATCCCTCACATACAGTCGTACTATCCCTTTTGTCACTAGGGGTCCCAACCTGCAGATCAGTCATCACTCATACTCCCTATAACTGGCTCAACCCTCGGGGTCTTGGGTACCTGACAAGTCCTTAGATTGAGGCAATAGAGGATACAATAATCATCATGTCATACAAACCAATACACGATCTCATCTACTCCCTCTGATTCATATTACTTGTCGCAGAAATGAATGTATCTAGACATGTTTTAGTGCTAGATACATCCAAATCAGTGACAATTAATATGGATCAGAGGGAGTATGATAAATCACATGCACAATTGCTACATGACTAGGCCGAAGCCCTTATCCCAAGGAGAATTACTCACACATAGAGATGAGATCAACAATCACAAACATTGTAATGAAAATCATAAGATTGATAGCAATAGTCTTACAATGTCGCCAATCGGAGAAGAGATCTACTATTACAAGTGGTGGAAGATTGCTATGGAGATGGATAAGGGTTTGGAGATCTGGAGGCGGCTTTCTGGCGAGGTATGGCTTCTGGGGCGTGGTGTCTCTCGTTTCTCGTCGCCTGAGGCTTCTTTATATAGGGGTTCCTTCATGAAAGTTGTTCTGTTTGACCTAACGAGGTGGCGCCAACTATACGACCGGAGCTATACAGTCGGATTTTTTGCTCCGCCCGTATAGTTGGTCATTACGGCGTCTGCCTTCACTGGACGGCTCCTGGTTTCTTCTAGTCGAAGGAAATATCGTATCTTTGACTTTAATGTAGTGATTCCCTCCTTTAAACAACATTATCTGCGGAGGAAAAATACAAGAACAAAGGATTGCATACCCTTCTAAATATTAACATTAGTGGCAGGGTTTAGAGAGATATTTCATCAAAAATATGATTAATATCTAGTTTAAATGTGGACGTAGATGGCTATATTTCAAAGCCATCAACCTCCCCAAGCTTAAACTTGATCGTCCCGAGCAAGACAACCAAAACCAAAAAGGAACTCGGCATTTAAACTGAAATGACGAGATGGTGATCTTACTCATGATTAATAGTCTCATGTTTCCTCCACTTTCATAAATCTGAAAAACTTCAGCATAGATAGAGTAATGGCAAGCGTATCGTACAGGTTTCATGCATCCTTATAGCACAACAAAATTATTGTAAGCATGGATGATTCAAATGAGTAAATTTTATTCCATGTCAAGTAATCAACTCATAGGCTTGCCTTTGATCAGTAAAGTATAATCATGTAAATTAAGAGTGTGATTGTTTTCATGAAAAGCATATATACTAGAGTATCTCAATTCTCCCACATCAATGAATCAAGACTTTGCAAGCACTACTTTTCTATTCATTGTCCTTCAAGAATTTCAGTTTTTAAGTAATTGAGAGCATGCCAAAGATTTTTATTAGTTTATCGGGTTGTGATGGACACTCGTGGTATCACTAAGGTTTTTGTTCTTTTTGCATAGTGATTACTCATAATAGCCAGAGGAGTGATTCCATCATGATTACAGCTACCCGGGAGTGCCAAGAATCTTAACCACTATAGCATTGCTGCTACCAGTGTTTAATCAACTCATAGCCAAAATCTAGGAGTTTCCTCCATGAAGATGGTTCGTAGGCCAGCAGATTTGTTGGCATCCCATGAAGTTTGACACGCATAAAGCTATATCATTCTTATGATTAACAAGTCAAACTTTGGCATGCTCACAAAAACCGCTAAACATTAATTCAATCAAACAAATCCTTTCAAAGAGATCTATTTAAGTCAATCAACATTTTAAGTGGTGTCAAGTGTCTCAAGAAATAAGCCTTCAAGACTAAACACTACAACACCCAAGCCTTCAATTGTGAGACTTTTCTTATTATAATTGTTTAGAAATTTTTAGGCAAGACTTGGTTAATTACGAGAGCTGGAACAAAATGAGCCCAATTAAATACCCATGCAAACGACAATCTTACTATGATACAAAGACTCACTCCACCAATATAATATCTCAACATTTACTACTAACTAGCATGGGTTTCTCAAACCTTAAAAGTGGGGAGTCATAAGGCATACCTCTCATGTTTGGTTCCACTTCTCTCTTCCTTTTTTATTTGTTTCTTGGAAACTCGAAGTCGATCACTCTCTTGCAAACACACGAAGACCTCGGGGCGACAAGAATAAGAAAGTGGAAAAATAAGGAAAAATGGAGAAATTGTTTTGTGTTTTTTAAGAGAGGGAAATACATAATAGAAAATTGGCGGCAAAGCTTCGCTAGAAAATTTCGAAAGCAAATAGAAAGAACTAAAGATAAAGTGTTGGGGAAACCAACACGAGTGCTTATAAACTCAAATAAAAACGTAACCTTGAAATAAAAGCAAATAAACGCCAAATAAAGATACATGAGGAAACTTCCCCAAGCTTAGGCTTTTGCAAGCCCTTCAAATAATTGTGTGGCGGGAAAAAGTCATTACTCGAGGTCGTGAATTGAGTGGATAGGTTACCTGTTGATTCTGGGAGGTTCAAAGAGAGGTTGTGCATCCTCTCCACAGTTCCTCCAAGTCCATGGAAATCTTGGTATGTGGCGAACCGGGTGTGTGGCTGCTCTTCTTCTTGGTGAGGAACTTCTTGCTCATCCTCTTGGTCCTCATCCTCTTCAGGAATCTTATCCTCGGGTTGGTACTTATCAACCTTCACATCATATAGCAAACGTCCTTCCTCGATAGATAAAAGACCATTAGGCAAAGGAGCGGGGTAGATACGCCCAGCTCTAGCAATATGCAGATAATAAACACCACCTCTCCTAGTGAGCATTCCACAGGCCCTCAAG
Source organism: Avena insularis (assembly GCA_023614405.1). NCBI lineage: Eukaryota > Viridiplantae > Streptophyta > Magnoliopsida > Poales > Poaceae > Avena > Avena insularis. The sequence continues at coordinate 252,419,083 of CM042690.1, read as the reverse complement.
GTGGACAAACCAACACGTGTCTCACCTAGTACGAGTTGCAACTCACCTAGATCGATGTCTAGGGCAGTGTCAATCACGGTGAGGACGCCTCCTCCTGTGATTGGCCCTTGGCTTTGGGAGGCTTGCTGCTCCAGGTAGCGCACAAGGATGGCGCCCAAGTTGAGTGATAAGTTGCAGTTCATGTAAGAAGCCTTGGCGAGGACTAGGATGTCCTCCTTGTTGAGTCTCGTGAACTCATTACGTGCCTGCAAGGTGTTAGCAATAACATAGAACAAATAACGAATTGCAGGATGTTGAATATTCTTCCCCTTGTTCACTCTACTAGTGAAGCTCATTCCATTATAATACTGATTGGGGGAACGAACTAAGCCAGTGAAGGATGCGCATAAAGCATGCACACCATTGATCTAACATTAAGGTGTAGTTTTTGTTCATCAGACGGAAAGAAATAGTATCCTCTCCTTGCCACAGTTTAACAGTGCTTTGCAATGAATTAGAAATTCAATGGTTAAGCGGCGATAAGTAGGTACATCATTGTACACCAAGTTTTGCAGGCTAGCTCTATTGCAAAGTAAATTAAAGTCATCAGAAATACCGAGCTGGTTCAATATAATGGGGCAAGCCCACTTGGTGGCCTTCACTTCGTGGTTCTTGATCTTCTTGAAGCGTTCGCGATGGGCCTCATCCGTGAACCGTATCCCCATGCGTTCCTGAGCGGCTGCTCGAGAAGCGCTAGCGGTGACACGAGCACGAGTTTGGCTCCTTGTGTTCATCATCTAAAACATTTAAGAAAGGCAAAAGTAAAATTTTTTGATCCAACAATAGTAAGTATAATATGTTCCTCATCTAAGCACACTAAAGAATCTCCTCAAGCTAATAATCTAGATAAGAAAATCATGGCAATTGGTTCATAGTAGGTATCACCCTAGATTGATAATGACAATAGATCAAAGATGAATTTGCAAAAAGTAATTGGAGGATCGGAGGAGAAACATATCGTAGATCACTTGTGTGTGAGGAAATCGAATGAAATTGAGTAGAGATGAAGATCCCTTGAGGTGTTGAGAGAGTTTGGAGGTAGAAGAAGGAAAAAGGATTGAAGTTTTGGAGTTGGGAGTACCTTCCCGTGTGATTTTGTGGTCGAACGTAACTATACGGCGGAACATGTGTTCCGGTCGTATAGTTGGAGTTCTATCAAAATATTAAGTCTTCCTCCTGGCGGCGCAGCTATAGGACCGCAACTATACAGGCAGAACAAAATGTTCCGGCCGTATAGTTGGTCGTTAAACTGTCTGTCCCTATGAAACAAAATTTGCAAATGCCTCGATATCTATACGACCGAAACTATATGGCCGGATTTTTTATTCCTGCCGTATAGTTGGTCATTAAACTCCTAGTATATATGAAAAGATATTTTACGGAGGCAATGATATCTATATGCCCAGAACTATATGGCCAGAATTTTTTTATTCCTGCCGTATAGTTGGTTAGTACATATTGTAGAAAAAATTTCGACGGCAAAGATAACTATACGACAGGAGCTATACGGCCAGAATTTTTATTCTTGCCGTATAGTTGGTCGTTAAACTGTCAGTACATATTGCAGAAAACATTCGATGGCAAATATAACTATACGACCGGAGCTATACGACCGGAATTTTTATTCCCGCCGTATAGTTGGTCGTTAAACCGTCTGTGTCCATCAAAAAATTTCTGTTTCTTCGTAAACTATTTCTTTTCCTGTAACTTAGCGATATACCTTGTTTTTGATAGAAAATTGATAGAAAATATTATCGACCAACAATAGCATGAATAATGCAGAAATTCAAGTACCAAATTTCTTCTCTCCAAATGGAGTTTTCTAGCACTCTTTATTTAATAAGAACTTAAACTAAAACTAAAAACTTAATTCAAACCTTAATTTAACATGGGTTACCTCCCATGGAGCACTCTTTTACGGTCAATAGCTTGACCTTGATTATATTCACTTGGGTCTGTTGAGTGGAACACCCACTCCAAAATAATTGGCCTTCAAAGTGATGGTCTCCTTCTCGTCATGTTTGGCTTTCTTCTTCCTGGGAAAATGAATAACAAAAGGATCTCACGAAGGCAATTGCAACTTCACGTTCCCTTCATGAAGATTAATTAAAGCCTTTATAGTTCTTAAGAAAGGACACACTAGTATTATAGGAGCAACAGTGTCTTCAGGCATGTCAATAATAACGAAATCAATGAGAGCAGGACAACCTTTGATGTAAACTAAAGTGTTCTCCTTATCCCTACAGCTTGTTTATAGGTAGAATCTGCTAGATGCAATTTTAATTCAGTAAATTCAAAGGAGACGAGATTTAACTTGTTAAAAAGACTCTTTGGAATTGTTGAGACGCTTGCACCTAGATCACAAACTGCAGCTATCTCATTAGTTCCAATCTTTATCTTAATAGTAGGCTCAAATAGGTCATCTAGTTTAACAAGTAACTTTTCAGTGATTTTCTTGTATTCCTCTTCAAGCTCGTGTACCTTAATTGCTACTTGATCAACAAAGTGTTGATACATGGCTTCATCATTACCTTCACTTACCGGAATTTTGATGTTGATCTTTTTTATGAGATCTTCGATGGTCTAGCTTGGTGAAGGGACATTACTATAGTCAAGTTCTTCAGGCTCCTCTGTCAACACCCGGATTTTTAATCCCAGATGCCCGTTATGCCATACCTCGCAATCCGAGGATTACCATTTATGCGAGACATAACGGATTGGATATCATAGTACATCATCCATTACAAACCATACATAAGGTCTTACACAAATAAGGATCTCATGATCCAGTCTTTAATACAACAAGCAGCGGAAATAAAAGATAAGCGTGGGTGGGGTCCATCTTCGGGGTATAATGCTTTAAGGCAGATAATCCTAGTTATCATAGCCGTCCTGATGGCCATCCTCTTGATAGTTTCCTTCATAGTCTGGCCATGAGAATAGCCAGGGACAAAAGCCATGAGTACTCTTTAAGTACTCGCAAACTACTATTAACAGGTACTATAGTTCTAAGTTAAAGTGCTAAATCTAAGTTTAACTATAAAGTTAAGTTTGAAACCTAAGCTGAGTTCTGAAGCAAAGAAAGATAAACTAAAGTTCTAGAATCACTTAAGTTGGGAAGCTATTGTCATAAACACAACCCTGTTGTGGTCAAGTCAAGATTCATCATTCCTTTCATAAGTCATTTTGAAAACATCTGACAACGAAACAGTATGGCCATTCCAACTGTCCATAACCGCGGACGCGGCTATTCGAATAGTTTGACACTCTGTAGAGGTGGTACACTTTCACCACAAGATTCGATACATCTGTCAGGGATAACCCTGAATCATCATACTTGGTATGCAGATAATCAAACATAACCTTCCCTTTACACACCCTAGTATAAGCACCTCTCCTATGAGCATGGCCTCCCAACCATGAACATCAGTCATCTTGGGCACTGCATAGGTGGACATCATGAGAGGTAGCCTCAGCTCAAACCTCTCCCGCGAGGGAACTACTACTAATGCATATAAATTTCCAGCTAAGCCTTACCCAATTCAGGTAGTGTGGTTGTACTGTAAATTTGGAATGGTATCGCATCCGAATCCAACCATCAGTTTTATAAAAGGGTTAAGGCTCAGGCCTCATCATTTTCATCATCATAAACCATTTGTGTTTCTCAACACATGTCAAAACATTTCAATAGAATGACTCATCATTCCAAGGTTTTCACAATTCATTTTCACCAAGTGTTCCCATCTAAAGTGACTCAAGTTTTTGATCTACTCTAAACTACTAAGTTAAGAGTGTTTACTAAGGTGAAAGTGATGGGTTCAATCTCATGCCATAGAATGACATCTAAAGGTTTCTAAATAGGTCAAGTTTTATACTCTTTATGCTACCTTCAAAACAAGTAAAGAACTTGGTGTAAACTAAGAGAGGTAAAACTTGTAAACAAAGACTTGAGGTACTAATAGTCAAATGGGTATGATGAAAGCATGCCTAAGGCATCTTTGCTAAACCATCTAGTTTGATCCTAGCTTGCTAAGTACTAAACTTGCAAGGGTTAGCTTGCATTGTTAATGGTGGCTTGCCTTGGTTGGTGAAGTGGTTGAAGTTTTCTTCTTTTTCTTCTTGGTAGAACTCCTCCTCCTTGTAGACTTGGTCGGTACTATCGTCTATAAATACATACGGAGTACACAATCACCAAACAATACTTAACTAGTCTAATTAGCATTCTAAGACACACATTTGATGATCTATTATCATCACAAGCATCACAAGTATAATTCACTAGTTTCATTCTTTTTAAATTAGAAAAGTAATTTCTACTCATTAAAAAAATTAACTAATATTTAATATTCACCACTTAAAATATGGGATAATGTGGACACATGTCATCACCACATATTCCAACATGTGGGAATGTGATTTAAGGATTGGATCAATATTACTTTGGTTTAAGTTTATTATTTAATGATTTAAAGTGACTAGAAATGCCTATATAGCATTATTTTGGTACTAGTCCAAAGTCACAGGATGTAAACTTGGATATTATTACACATTTAGATAGATATGATGAATTGTGATTTTTGAGAGTTGGAATCAACTCAAAAGCTAACTTGGTTGATTTTATAAAAATGTTGCAAGGTGCAAATGCTTCTGTTTTGTTATTTTTATTAGGAGAGATCTATAACTCTAATTGAATTAAATCCAACGGGCTTGGATAGATCATTTCAATACCTTTCAGACAAATTTGGTTTCATGCAATTTGGATTTGTAAAACTCCTAGAATTGAATTTTAAATTAGTGGACAGAAACTAGATTCAACTTAAAATGAAAAAACCAAATTTGAACGGTTGGGCTAGCACGGGAAAGAACATGGGCCGGCTCAGTGGTGCTCCGCGGTGCGGGGCTCAGCTGACAGGGGGGTCCTGCTTGTTAGTGCTTCTTAACACGCGAAACGGTACGTGCGCTGTGGGCCGTAGGATTAGAAGTGGGATCTACGGCTGAGGGTTGTCGTCGATGACGAACAGGTCACCGGCGAGAGTTTGCCCTAGCGGCTCGGTGGGGGTCTACCGGGGACGCATCAGGGCTCCAGCGAGGTAGGTGAGGCGGGCAAACGAGCTGGAAGACGACGGCGAGGCGAGGCACGGTTGCGGCGAAGCTTGGGGTGCCCTAAATCGCAGGCGCCCTTCTCCTCCTGCTGCGGTGGCTCCGGCTCCAATTTCGGCGAGGCAGAGCTCGATTGGATCTGGCGAGAGAGGGGAAAGGATCGGTGAGAGGTGGGGAGTGAGTGGGTGTGCTTCAAACGGCTGGGGGTGGCCTCCTTTTATAGTCCCGACGGTGAGACCGAAGGGTGTGGGCAGGCGACTCCGGCGAGGGCGGCACAGGGGGCTAGCGGCATGGCTCGAGGTAGGGGACGGTGGCCTGTCTCCTAGCGGTGCGCTGAGGCTTAAAGGCGTGGCAAGGCGGGCTCTGTGCTGGTCAGGCACGTCACGCGCTCTGGGCGGCCGAGGCGGCGGGTTCGACGGCGAGCGGTGGCTGGGGTGAGTTGGGCGGCCAGCGGGGGTGTCTGGGGTGTTCCCTAGGTCATGGCGGAGCGGTAGGCGCGGGCTGCGGTCAAGGGGCGGTTTGTGCACGCAGGGCAGGCGCTGCTCAGCGGCGTCGGCATGGTCGACTAGCTCGAGCGGCGGTTCTGGCCGTTCTTCTCTCATCTCTGGCTGGGGCTGGTTGGACGGTGGCGGTGGACCACCGCTAGCTTGTAGACATGGCGAGAGGGAAGCGATGCTCTGCGAGTGCACAGTCGGCCGACGAGGGGTGGCTCGGCATGGCCTTGCAGTGCAGCTAGGAGGTAGAGTAGGTGTTGGTGTTGGTCTAGTTAGGCTTGAAGGAGACAAGGGGGATCAACGCACTTCAAATTGCTGGACAAGATCAAGCCCAAAACAGTAATAGTTAGGCCACTTTGATCTTGTCCACAAGGTGTTTGATAGAATGGCCGAAAGAGAAACTTTTGAATTTTGGTTTCAAAATTTTTGGGTGTTCTCCACTAGTGCTAGGTAGCCTCTGGTTGCAAGGGTTTTGAAAGTGGAGCTCAAATAGATGGTTTTTGAAATAGGGGTGATCTATGCATATGCATTGGATTCAATTTTCACATGCCATTTAAAATAAGCAAAATAATGTTTTTAGCAGATCAAAAGGTGGGCCTTGGTACCTCATTATGTGTACTAGCAAGGGGTGCAAAGATCATGAATTGTTTCTGTTAAGAAATGAGTGCTAGGAACACTCAAAGTAGTGTAGTGGATTAAAAATGGCCACAATGACCATTCACTTCAGATATTCATTTTGAATTATTTTTCTTTGGGAAAAGTTTGGGAATGACTTAGATGATGTTTATTTCACCTAAGAAACATTTTACAAGCAATGGATCATGGAACCATGGCAATTCAAATCAAATCCTAAATTAAGTGCACATACACATGAATGCTTTCATTTTTATTTGGAAAAGTTTTTGTTAACCCTATTTTTGATGATTTAGATCTTGATAAGCTTGGATTGAAGTTTTGGGATGTTACAAACCTTCCCTCCTTAAACAAAATCTCGTCCCGAGATTTACAAAGAAAACTAGGAAATAAAGAGATCTGGGAACTCTGTCCTGATGTAGTCTTCTCGCTCCCAAGTGGCTTCCTCCTCGGTATGGTTGCTCCACTGAATCTTGAGAAACTTGATGCTCCTGGTTCTGGTGGTTCTGTAGGCTTCTTCTAAGATTGAGATGGGTACTTCCCGATAGGTCAGGTCATTGTTGATTTCCACAGCTCTGTGATCGATGTTCTTGAAAACTTCAATCTTCTCAGGCCCTTCCAAGCATTTGCGAAGTAACGAGATATGGAACAGATTGTGGATGGCTGACATCTCTTCAGGCAGTTCCAGCTGATACAATACTTCTCCTTGACGGTTCAGAATTTTGAAAGGTCTGATATATCTAGGGGCTAACTTTCCCTTCAGACTAAAGCGCTGAGTTCCCTTCAATGGTGAAACCTTGAGATATACAAAATCTCCGACATTGAAAGCCAGGTCTCTTCTTCTCTTGTCAGCATAACTCTTCTGTCTGGATTGGGCGGTCTTGAGGTGCTCACGGACTTTGTGAACTTTCTCTTCTGCTTCTCGGAGAATGTCGGGTCCAAAGATCTGACTCTCTCCTACTTGCGACCAATTCAAAGGGGTACGACACTTTCTTCCGTATAGGATTTCAAATGGTGCCATCTGTAAACTAGCTTGATAACTGTTGTTATATGAGAATTCTGGGAAAGGCAGGCAGTCATCCCATTTTGATCCATATTCCAACACACAAGCTCTAAGCATATCCTCTAGGATCTGGTTGACTCTCTCAGTCTGTCCATCTGTTTGCGGGTGATATGCTATGCTGAAGTTCAACTTGGTTCCTAATCCTTCTTGGACTTTCTGCCAAAATGTCGAGGTAAACTGGGTTCCTCGATATGAAACGATGGTCTTGGGAGTTCCATGCAGACTAACAATCCTAGCAATGTATAGCTCTGCTAACTTTGCACTCTGGTAAGTTGTTTTGACAGTTATAAAGTGGGCTACCTTGGACAGTCTATCAACTATGACCCAGATTGAGTCATTTCCCCTACTAGAAGTAGGTAAACCGGTGATGAAGTCCATTCCGACGGAATCCCATTTCCATTCCGGAATCTGCAATGGTTGCAACAGTCCTGCAGGTCTCTGATGCTCTGCTTTGACTCTTTGACAGATGTCACATCTGGCGATGTAGCTTCCGATCTCTCTCTTCATTTTGTGCCACCAAAATTTCTCTTTCAAGTCCTGATGCATCTTTGTTCCTCCGGGGTGGATAGAATAAAGAGTATCATGAGCTTCCTTCATGATAACTTCCTTCAGCTTCGAATCTGCTGGCACACAGATACATCCTTTGTACCACAGTACTCCTTCTTCGTCTTCTGTGAATCTAGGTACCTTTCCTGTACCAATACGATGTTTGATTCCGTCGATACTTTCATTCCCCTTCTGGGATTCCTTGATTTGGCTAATCAAAGTGGGTTGAAGTTCAATGCTAGCCAAGAATCCTTTGCTAACTAATTCAGTCCTAAACTGCTCCAACTCTTCGTACAAACTTGGTTGCTTCTCCTTGATCATGGTGTTAAGCCTACATGGCAATCTGCTAAGAGCATCCGCTACCACATTGGCTTTACCGGGGTGATAGTGAATGTCAAGGTCATAGTCCTTGATTAACTCTATCCATCTCCTTTGTCTCATATTTAGCTCCTTCTGAGTGAAGATATATTTTAAGCTCTTGTGATCTGAGTAAATCTCACAGCGATTACCCATCAAATAATGACGCCATGTCTTCAACGCTAGAACCACAGCTGCTAGCTCAAGATCATAGGTCGGATAGTTCTGCTCATGCTTCTTCAGTTGTCGAGACAGATACGCGATAACTTTTCCTTCTTGCATCAATACACATCCTAGACCAATCTTGGATGCGTCTACACATCAAATGGCTTCTTGATGTCTGACATGACCAATATTGGGGCTGATATCAATCTCTTCTTCAGCTCCTGAAAACTGGCTTCACATTTGTCTGTCCATTCAAACTTCTTGTCCTTCTTCAACAATTGGGTCATCGGTCGGGTGATACTCGAGAATCTTTCTACGAACTTGCGGTAGTATCCTGCTAATCCGAGAAATGCACGTACTTGGGTTTGAGTTGTTGGGTCTTCCCATTCTTCGACATCTTTGATCTTGGCGGGATCAACAGAGACTCCTCCGGCAGACACAATATGTCCTAGGAATCCTACTTCTTTCAGCCAAAACTCACACTTGCTGAACTTGGCACATAACTGATGCTCTCTTAGGGTTTCTAGGATAACTCTCAGATGTTGCTCATGCTCTTCTTCTGACTTGGAGTAGATAAGGATGTCGTCGATAAACACAACTACAAACTTATCTAGGAAATTCATAAAGATCTTATTCATGAGATTCATGAAATAAGCAGGGGCATTGGTTAATCCAAAAGACATAACCGTATACTCGTATAAACCATAGCGAGTAGTAAAGGCGGTCTTCGGAATATTCGTTGCACGAATCTTAAGTTGGTGATAACCAGTCCTAAGATCAATCTTGGAGAATACCTGGGCTCCAGTCAACTGATCAAATAGATCCTCTATCTTTGGCAAGGGGTATTTGTTCTTGATGGTGACATCATTCAACTTTATGTAATCTGTACACAGACGGTTGCCTCCATCTTTCTTGTCGACGAATAACACTGGTGATCTCCATGGCGATGCACTTGGTTGAATTAGGCCTTTCTCTAACATGCCATCCAACTGCTTCTTCAGTTCCACTAACTCTGAGGGGTTCATGCTATAGGGTCTCTGGGCTATGGGTCCAGTTCCGGGGATTAGTTCGATAATGACCTCAGTATCCCTATCTGGGGGCATACCTGGCAACTCATCTGGGAATACGTCGGGGTATTCACAGACTACTCTGACCTGGTCTATGGTGGGAAGGGCTATACTATTGTTGCACTTGAATTGACGGGGTAAGGTTTCAGAGATATGCTCTACTGTTACTCCAGAACTACTGGTCATGGTGATGGCTTTCTTTGCACAGTCTATCAGTCCTTTAGGCCTTGACATCCAGTCCATACCTAGTACTACTTCCAATCCTTTGGTTCCAAGTACAATTAGGTTGGCATAAAAATCTATCCCATGTATTTTGATAGGCACAGCTTTGCAAATTTTTCTAGCTTTAGTTGTTGAGTCGGGGATTTGAACTATCATGACATGCTTCAAGTTGGTTGGATGAATCTTACTAGTGCATGCAAATTCTTCGGTGACAAATGAATGCGATGCTCCCGAATCAAACAATACTCTTGCTAAAACTGAGTTGACAGAAAACATACCCAGCACTACATCTAGCGCTTCCTGGGCTTCTTCTGCGTTCATGTGGAAGAGACGGCCATTGCGGTTGTGAGGGTTCCCTAGGAAAATCTCCTTCCTGGTTGAACACAACGCTGCTGCTGAGCTGGGACATTCACATTGGCATTGGTTGTTGTCTTCTTGGGACACTCATTGGAGTAGTGACCCTTCACTCCACACTCGAAACAAGTGATCTGGGACTTGTCCTTGACTGCGACAGGCACAACATTGCTGCCAGTTCTGGGTTCAGTGTTGTTGTTGTTGTGGTTATTGGGAGGTGCACGGTTGAAATTGTTGGCATTACCGTAGTTGTGATTGTTCCCTCCGGACTTCACATTGCCTCCGCTACAGCTGGGGTAGTTTGGGCGAGACGTTGGGGGTCGGTTGTTCCTTGGTACATATCCTGGTGAAGGGTTGGGACGGTACTTCTGGTGACTACTGGATCCAGACTGCTGCATCATACGACACTTGCGGTTGTCGTTTGCCTTGTTAATCTTCCCTTCCATCTGAATGGCAGAGTCGACTAGCTCTTCGAGATCCTGGAAACGGATGTTGACGAGGACAGTCTGCATCTCATCATGCAGTCCGTTCAAGAATCTCTTCTTCTTCTTGGCCTCCGTGTTGATCTCATCAGGTGCATATCTGGCAAGTGACAGGAATCTGTCACGGTACTCCACCACAGTCATTCTTCCTTGCTTCAATTCGCGGAACTCATCTCTCATTCTGTTGACTAGACCTTGCGGCATGTGGGTGCGACTGAACTTAACTTTGAATGCTTCCCATGTCATCACTTGACCATGGTTCATATTGTGGATGCTATTCCACCAAGCTCTTGCATCTCCCGCCAGATAGTGGGTGGCGAAGAGAACTTTCTCATTTTCATCAACTCCTGCAACTTCGAGGTTGTTTTCCATGGTCTGTAACCAGTCGTCAGCATCTAATGGGTTTTCAGATTGGTTGAAGATTGGAGGATTGGTATTCTGAATTTTTTTGAGTTTGGATCCATGGTGATCCTGATTTCCATGCCCTTGGTTGTTGAGAGCCATTTGGGCGATCTGCTGCAATGTTGCTAAGTTGGCTTGGTGCTCGGTCCTGCTTGCTTCACGTCTGCGATGAGATTCTGCAAGATCTGCAGCATTGAGTCTTGCGACGAGCTTCTCCCTCCTTAGTTTCCACGAGTCATCTGAAGATTGAGATAGATATAGGGGTAAGCGGGAAATTCTAAGGTTCATGGTTTTGGGGTTTTCAAAGCTAAAACTTTGAGTTAGACTCAGGTTTTTCAACTAACATCATTTTCATTAATGCAAGCAAGCACACAATACAACACTCACCACAACAAACAAAGTAGAGAAGATGGTTTGAAGAACCATTCTGCAAGCTATGATACAGTAGGACCGATACAACTCATGCTACGACAGTGCTCTAGTGCATCTACTCATCATCGATGAAGTCGGAGTCCTCATCGTCAGTGTAGAAGTCCACATCCTCCTCCTCCAGAAAGTCATCATCCTTGCTGAGGTAAGAATCCATGTCTCCTTAGATGTCTTCACCCTCATCTTCTTCTTCCTTGGTGGCAAGCTGAGCTTCCTGCTCCTTGACGGTCTTCTCGAGGTCGGCCACCTTCTTACGAAGACGGGCGATGGTGCGATCCTTCTTGGCACGCTGGCAGCGAAGAGACTGGTGATCCTGGACAAGCAGTGCGATAGTTTGGGCCTTCTGGTCGGCAATGGCACGGTTCTGGTTGGCTAACTCTCGGGCATTGTCCAGTTCCTGCTGTCTGTCATGCAGCAAGAAGTCAAGATTCTCCACTTGACGCCTCAACTCTGGGTGACTTGGCATCTCCATCGGCATTCCCATGAAGTCACGTCTTGCATAATGAGCAAAATGGGTTCCTTGGATCTTGTTGATGTTGAGGACACATAGACATGCGAGAGCTTCATGCATTGCCCTGGCTAATCCATCTATCCAGTTGTTCTCTCTCATGGAGAACTGAATTCTCCCAGAAGTTGGTGCTTCGATGCTTCCTCTAAGATCTGCGGTGACTAGACACTGTAGGTCTCCTCCTGGGGGTCCTGGAAGTTGAGCTCCAAGAAACTCCGGATGTGGGCGTCCCAGTAACTCGGACAGTGAATCCAGATCCCTCTCGAAGATCAGCTGACCTCTGTTTCCCAACTAGTAGAACTTGCTGAACTGAGTCTCCATCTACAAGAATTAAGGATGAGGAAGTTAGTGAAGTGATCAAGTGTGTCAAATTTGAAGTAGTAATGTAAGAATTTTGAGGAACATGAATTTTTGAGAAAGAATGAGTTCACAAGGATAAGAGAGGAAATAGTTTTTCATAAATACTCACTTTGGTTTTGAAACTAAGTTTTTGTTTGGACGTCCATTCTAACTAGGGTCTCCTATGGTCAGGATGGCTCTGATACCAACTTGTCAACACCCGGATTTTTAATCCCAAATGCCCGTTATGCCATACCTCGCAATCCCAGGATTACCATTTTTGCGAGACATAACAGATTGAATATCACAGTACATCATCCATTACAAACCATACATAAGGTCTTACACAAATAAGGATCTCATGATCCAGTCTTTAATACAACAAGCAGCGGAAATAAAAGATAAGCATAGCGGTGGGGTCTATCTTTAGGGGCACAGGCAATGCTGACGAAGGCAGATAGTCCTAGTTATCATAGCCGTCCTGATGGCCATCCTCTTGATAGTTTCCTTCATAGTCTGGCCATGAGAATAGCCAGGGACAAAAGCCATGAGTATTCTTTAAGTACTCGCAAACTACTATTAACAGGTACTATAGTTCTAAGTTAAAGTGCTAAATCTAAGTTTAACTATAAAGTTAAGTTTGAAACCTAAGCTGAGTTCTGAAGCAAAGAAAGATAAACTAAAGTTCTAGAATCACTTAAGTTAGGAAGCTATTGTCATAAAAACAACCCTGTTGTAGTCAAGTCAAGGTTCATCATTCCTTTCATAAGTCATTTTGAAAACATCTGACAATGAAACAGTATGGCCATTCCAACTGTCCATAACCGCGGATGCGGCTATTCGAATAGTTTGACACTCTGCAGAGGTGGTACACTTTCACCACAAGACTCGATACATCTGTCAGGGATAACCCTGAATCATCATACTTGGTATGCAGATAATCAAACATAACCTTCCCTTTACACACCCTAGTATAAGCACCTCTACTATGAGCATGGCCTCCCAACCATGACCATCAGTCATCTTGGGCACTGCATAGGTGGACATCGTGAGAGGTAGCCTCAGCTCAAACCTCTCCCGCGAGGGAACTAATACTAATGCATATAAATTTCCAGCTAAGCCTTACCCAATTCAGGTAGTGTGGTTGTACGGTAAATTTGGAATGGTATCGCATCCGAATCCAACCATCAGTTTTATAAAAGGGTTAAGGCTCAGGCCTCATCATATTCATCATCATAAACCATTTGTGTTTCTCAACACATGTCAAAACATTTCAATAGAATGACTCATCATTCCAAGGTTTTCACAATTCATTTTCACCAAGTGTTCCCATCTAAAGTGACTCAAGTTTTTGATCTACTCTAAACTACTAAGTTAAGAGTGTTTACTAAGGTGAAAGTGATGGGTTCAATCTCATGCCATAGAATGACATCTAAAGGTTTCTAAATAGGTCAAGTTTTATACTCTTTATGCTACCTTCAAAACAAGTAAAGAACTTGGTGTAAACTAAGGGAGGTAAAACTTGTAAACAAAGACTTGAGGTACTAATAGTCAAAGGGGTATGATCAAAGCATGCCTAAGGCATCTTTGCTAAACCATCTAGTTTGATCCTAGCTTGCTAAGTACTAAACTTGCAAGGGTTAGCTTGCATTGTTAATGGTGGCTTGCCTTGGTTGGTGCATTGGTTGAAGTTTTCTTCTTCTTCTTGGTAGAACTCCTCCTCCTCGTAGACTTGGTCGGTACTATCGTCTATAAATACATACGGAGTACACAATCACCAAACAATACTTAACTAGTCTAATTAGCATTCTAAGACACACATTTAATGATCTATTATCATCACAAGCATCACAAGTTTAATTCACTAGTTTCATTCTTTTTAAATTAGAAAAGTAATTTCTACTCATTAAAAGAATTAAACTAAGATTTAATATTCACCACTTAAAATATGGGATCATGTGGACATATGTCATCACCACATATTCCAACATGTGGGAATGTGATTTAAGGATTGGATCAATATTACTTTGGTTTAAGTTTATTATTTAATGATTTAAAGTGACTAGAAATGCCTATATAGCATTATTTTGGTACTAGTCCAAAGTCATTGCATGTAAACTTTGATATTATTACATATTTAGATAGATATGATGAATTGTGATTTTTGAGAGTTGGAATCAACTCAAAAGCTAACTTGGTTGATCTTATAAAAATGTTGCAAGGTACAAATGCTTCTGTTTTGTTATTTTTATTAGGAGAGATCTATAACTCTAATTTAATTAAATCCAATGGGCTTGGATAGATCATTTCAATACCTTTCAGAAAAAAATTGTTTCATGCAATTTGGATTTGTAAAATTCCCAGAATTGAATTTTAAATTAGTGGACAAAAACTAGATTCAACTTAAAAAGAAAAAACCAAATTTGAACGGTTGGGCTAGCGCGGGAAAGAACATGGGCTGACCCAGTGGTGCTCCACGACACGGGGCTCAGCTGACAGGGGGTCCCTCTTGTCAGTGGTTCTTAACACGCGAAACGGTACGCGCGCTATGGGCCGTAGGTTTAGAAGTGGGATCTACGGCTGAGGGTTGTCTTCGACGACGAACAGGTCGCTAGCGAGAGTTTGCCCTAGCGGCTCGGTGGGGGTCTACCGGGGATGTACCAGGGCTCCAGGGAGGTAGGTCAGGCGGGCAAACGAGCTGGAAGACGACGGCGAGGCGAGGCGCGGTTGCGGCGGACCTTGGTGTCAACACCTGGATTTTTAATCCCAGATGCCCGTTATGCCATACCTCGCAATCCCAGGATTACCATTTTTGCGAGACATAACGGATTGGATATCATATTACATCATTCATTACAAACCATACATAAGGTTTTACACAAATAAGGATCTCATGATCCAGTCTTTAATACAACAAGCAGCGGAAATAAACGATAGCATAGCGGTGGGGTCCATCTTCAGGGGCACAGGCAATGCTGACGAAGGCAGATAGTCCTAGTTATCATAGCCATCCTACTGACCATCATCTTGATAATCTCCTTCATAGTCTGGCCATGATAATAGCCAGGGACAAAAGCCATGAGTACTCTTTAAGTACTCGCAAACTACTACTAGCAAGGGTTATGATCCTAAGTTAAAGTACTGAAGTGAAAGAATAACTATCAAGTTAAGTTTGAAACCTAAGCTGAGTTCTGAAGCAAGACAAGATAAAATAAAAATCTAGAATCACTTAAGTTGGGAAGCTATTTTAATCTACACAACCCTGTTGTGGTCAAGTCAAGGTTCATCATTCACTTCAAGTTATTTAGAAAACATCTGACAACGAAACAGTATGGCCATTCCAACTGTCCATAACCGCGGACGCGGCTATTCGAATAGTTTGACGCTCTGCAGAGGTGGTACACTTTCACCACAAGATTCGATACATCTGTCAGGGATAACCCTGAATCATCATACTTGGTATGCAGATAATCAAACATAACCTTCCCTTTACACACCCTAGTACAAGCACCTCTCCTATGAGCATGGCCTCCCAACCATGACCATCAGTCATCTTGGGCACTACATAGGTGGACAACATTGAGAGGTAGCCTCATCTCAAACCTCTCCCGTGAGGGAACTAATACTAATGCATATAAATCTCTAGTTAAGCCTTACCCAATTCAGGTAATGTGGTTGTACGGTAAATTTGGAATGGTATCGCATCCGAATCCAACCATCAGTTTTATAAAAAGGTTTAAGGCTCATGCCTCATCATTTTCCTCATCGTAAACCAATTGTGTTTCTCAACACATGTCAAAACATCTCAATAGAATGACTCATCATTCCAAGGTTTTCACAACTCATTTTCACCAAGTGTTCCCATCTAAAGTGACTCAAGTTTGATCTATTCTAAAACACTAGGTTAAGAGTGTTCACTAAGGTGGAAAGATGGGATCAATATCATGCCATAGAATGACATCTAAGGGTTTCTAATTAGGTCAAGTTTTATACTCTTTATACTACCTTCAAGTTAATTAAAGAACTTTGTGTAAACTAAGGGGGTGTGAGCAAAGTATGCTTAAGGCATCTTTACTAAACTATCTAGTTTTATTCTAGCTTGCTACAATAGCTTACTAAAGCATGTTTGCAAGGGTTAGCTTGCCACTAATAGCTTGCCTTGGTTGGTGCAGTGGTTGAAGTTTTCTTCTTCTTCTTGGTAGAACTCCTCCTCCTCGAAGGCTTGGTCGGTACTAGCGTCTAGAAATACATAGGGAGTGCACAATCACCAAACAATACTTAACTTAGGCTAAGTAGTATTCTAAACCACACAATTGATGATCTATTATCATCCCAAACATCACAAGTTTAATTCAATAGTTTCAACCTTTTTTTATTTTGGAAAAGTAATTTCTACTCCTTGAAAAATTAACTACAATTTAATATTCACCACTAAAATATGGGATCATGTGGACACATGTCCTCACCACATATTCTAACATGTGGGAATGAGATTTAAAGGTTGGATCAATATAACTTTGGTTTAAGTTTATTATTTAATGATTTAAAGTGACTAGAAATGCCTATATAGCATTATTTTGGTACTAGTCCAAAGTCACTGCCTGTAAACCTTAATATTATTACATATTTGGATTGATATGATGAAATGTGATTTTTGAGAGTTGGAATCAACTCAAAAGCTAACTTGGTTGATTTTACAAAAATGTTTCAAGTTGCAAAAGCTTCTGTTTTATTATTTTTATTAGGAGATATCTATAACTCTAAATGAATTAAATCCAACGGGCTTGGATAGAGCATTTCAATACCTTTCAGACAAAATTAGTTTCATGTAATTTGGATTTTTCAAACTACCAGAATTGAATTTTGAAACACTAGACAGAAACTATATTCTAACTAAAAAGAAAAACCTAGATTTGAATCTACGGGCTTGCGCGGGAAAGGAAATGGGCCGGCCCAGTGGCGCTACGCGGCACAGGGCTCAGCTGACAGGGGGGTCCCGCTTGTCAGCGGCACTTAACTCACGAAACGGTACGCGCTCTGTGGGCCGTGCGATTAGAGGCTAGATCTACGGCTGAGGGTCGTCGTCGACGACGGACGGGTCGCCGGCGAGCTCGAACCCTAGCGGCTCGGTGGGGGTCTACTAGGGGCGTACTAGGGCTCCAGCAGGGTCGGAGATGCGGGCGAACAAAGTGGAAGATGACGGCGAGGCGAGGTGTGGTCGCGGCGAAGCTTGGGGTGGCCAGAATCAACGGCACCCTTCTTCTCCAGAGGCGGCGGCTCCGGCTCCAATTCCAGCGAATTGCTGCTCCACTTCCTTCGGCGAGGGGTGGGTGAGGTTCAGAGAGGTGAGGGGAGTGGAATGGTGTGAGTCTTTGGTGCTGGGGAGGGCTCCTTTTATAGGCTCGGCGGTGAGACCGAGCGGGATGGGCGGTCGACGGTGGCGACATGGCTACAGCGAGCTAGCGGCATGGCTGGGGATGGCGATCGATGGGCGGTCCCCTGGCGGTGCTCTAGCGCTTCAATGCGGCCGTAGGGGTGGTGGCATGCGGTCGGGGTGAGGTGGCGCTCTGCACGGCCGAAGCGACTATGTCCACGGCGAGCGGTGGCTGTGGGGCTTTGGGCGGCGAACGGAGGTGTCTGGGGTGTTCTCTAGGTCGAGGCGGAGCGGTGGGCGCGGGCTGGTGTCGAGTGGTGGCTTGTGCACGCGGGAGCAGTGTGCGCTCTGCGGGCGGCATCGGCATGGTCCGGTGGCACTAGGCGCGGTTTCTCCTCGGTGGTCCACGGCTGCTCTTGGATCGGGCAAGGGACAGAGAGGGGCGGTGCGGCGTTGGCTACCTCCTAGACATGGCGAGGGAAGGGGGAGTGGTCTCACGGGCGGTTGCAAGGTTGGCCGGCAAGGGTGGTGCTCGGCATGGCATGGCATTGCCACTAGGGCATAGGGGATGGGCTGCAATTGGCATGGTTTGATCAAAGGGGGACAGAGAGATTAAATGGAGATCAAATGGGGGCAAAACCCTGTTCCAAACAAAGGAGCTAGGATTAGAGGTATGATTACGCCAAGTGTTTGATGAAATGGCCGCAAGAGAAAAAGTTTTGAATTTTGAGTTCAAAATTTTTGAGTGATCTCCACTAGTGCTAGGTAGGCTCTGGTTGCAAGGGTTTTGAAAATGGAGCTCAATTACATGGTTTTTGAAATAGGGGTGATCTATGCATATGCATTAGATTCAATTTTGAACTGCCATTTAAAATAGTTTCCAGAATGTTTTTAGAAGATCAAAAGGTGGGCCTTGGTACCTCATTATGTGTACTAGCAAGGGGTGCCAAGATCAAGAATTGTTTCTGTTAAGAATTGAGTACTAGGAATATCCAAAGTAGGCATGAGAGTTAAATTTGTCCAAATGACCATTCCTTCATTTTAATTCTTTTTGATTTGATTTTCTTTAGGAAAAGTTTCGGAAATATGTAGATGATGTTTAAATCACCTAAGAAACATTTTAGAAGCAAAGGATCACACAATCATGGCAATTCCAAACAACTCCTATTTTAAATGCACACATATATGAATGCTTTCATTTTAAATATGGAAAAGTTTTTGTTAATCCTAAATTTGGATGATTTGATCTTTGATACTCTTGGATTGAAGTTTTGGGATGTTACACTTGGGGTGCCCTAAATCGCAGTCGCCCTTCTCCTCCTTCTGTGGTGGCTCCGGCTCCAATTCTGGCGAGGCAGAGCTCGATTGGGTCCGGCGAGAGAGGGGAAAGGATCAGTGAGAGGTAGGGAGTGAGTGGGTGTGCTTCAAACGGCTGGGG
Source organism: Avena insularis (assembly GCA_023614405.1). NCBI lineage: Eukaryota > Viridiplantae > Streptophyta > Magnoliopsida > Poales > Poaceae > Avena > Avena insularis. The sequence goes on along the minus strand of CM042690.1, from coordinate 252,400,071 downwards.
GTGGCCTCCTTTTATAGGCCCGACAGTGAGACCGAAGGGTGTGGGCAGGCGACTCCGGCGAGGGCGGCACATGGGGCTAGCGGCATGGCTCGAGGTAGGAGACGGTGGCCTGTCTCCTGGCGGTGCGCTGAGGCTTAAAGGCGCGGCAAGGCAGGCTCTGTGCTGGTCGGGCGCGTCACGTGCGCTGGGCGGCAGAGGCGGCGGGTTCGACGGCGAGCGGTGGCTACGGTGAGTTGGGCAGCCAGCGGGGATGTCTGGGGTGTTCCCTAGGTCATGGCGGAGCGGCAGGCGCGGGCTATGGTCAAGGGGCAGTTTGTGCACGTGGGGATAGGGCGCGCTCTGCGGGCGGCGTCGGCATGGTCGACCAGCTCTAGGCGCGGAGGTTCCTGACCATTCTGCTCTCTGTCTCTGGGCTGGGGCTGGTTGGACGGTGGCGGTGGACCACTAGCTAGCTTGTAGACATGGCGAGAGAGGGGAAGCGGTCTGCTGCTGTGAGTGCCTGGTCGGCCGGCGAGGGGTGGCTCGGCATGGCCTTGCAGTGCAGCTAGGAGGTAGAGGAGGTGTTGGTGTTGGTCTGGTTAGGCTTGAAGGAGACAAGGGTGATCAAAGCACTTCAAATTACTAGACAAGATCAAGCCCAAAACAGTAATAGTTATGCCACTTTGATCTTGTCCACAAGGTGTTTGATAGAATGGCCGAAAGAGAAAAACTTTTGAATTTTGGTTTCAAAAATTTTGGGTGTTCTCCACTAGTGCTAGGTAGCCTCTAGTTGCAAGGGTTTTGAAAGTGGAGCTCAAATAGATGGTTTTTGAATTAGGGGTTATCTATGCATATGCATTGGATTCAATTTTCACATGCCATTTAAAATAAGCAAAAGAATGTTTTTAGCGGATCAAAAGGTGGGCCTTGGTACCTCATTATGTGTACTAGCAAGGGGTGCAAAGATCATGAATTTTTCTGTTAAGAAATGAGTGCTAGGAACACTCAAAGTAGTGTAGTGGATTAATAATGGCCAAAATGACCATTCACTTCAGATATTCATTTTGAGTTATTTTTCTTTGGGAAAAGTTTAGGAATGACTTAGATGATGTTTATTTCACCTAAGAAACATTTTATAAGCAATGGATCATAGAACCATGGCAATTCAAATCAAATCCTAAATTAAATGCACATACACATGAATGCTTTCATTTTTAATTTGGAAAAGTTTTTGTTAACCCTATTTTTGATGATTAGATCTTGATAAGCTTGGATTGAAGTTTTGGGATGTTACATCCTCCCTTTGGATTCTCATCATTTTGAGTTCCTCAACAGGATTGGGCTCAGCTTTTCCTGCAAATTTAGCTAGAATGAGAGAATGACTCTCGGTTATCTTACCTAGCTGTGCCTCAACGATCCTTGTTCTCTCTTGAAGGGCCTGCAAATCATTTCTCAAACTAAAAGCTTGGTTAGATAATTTACCAAGCATAGCATCATGGTTCTCCATGATTTTGACTAGGATATTATTTTGTTCATTCTGTGAGTCTATGAAAGACTTAAGTGTCTCTTGGAGACTACCATTACTAGTTCCCATATTATTAGAGTTATTTGTAGGACTAGCATAATGTTTCTGAAAATTAGGATTGTAACATTTCTTCCAAGCAGGATTATAATCATTACAAGCTACGAAGTCTATTTCTTCTATATTTGTTTCGGGGGCTGCTCTTACCTGAGTTTCCTTACCTTTTACGGCTAGTATGAGCTCATCCAATTTAGCATTGAGATCTTCATTCTCTTGTGGTGAGACAGAGTTTGCCTTCTTCGTGTTTGATCTTTGAACATGCCATTGGGCATGGTTGTCTTGCATATTGTCTAGTAGCTACTTTGCTTCGGTAATATGTTTACCCATTAATGTTCCTCCAGCTGCAATATCAAGCATAGACTTAGACACAGGATTAAGAGCATTGTAAAATAAATGGAGGATTAACCAATCTTCAATCCCATGACTAGGATAGTTTCTTAGGCATTCTTTCATCCTCTCCCATGCAAGCGCTAGTGGCTCACGCTCTTCGTGTCTGAAACCAGTAATATTAGATCGGAGTTTCATAGTCTTTGTAGGTGGGAAAAATTTAGTCATAAATAAAGAAATACATTCCACCCATGATGTAATAGTATTTTTAGGCAAAGATAGCAACCGTTCTTTAGCTCTTCCTCTTAGAGAGAAAGGAAATAGACGTAATTTGTCCGCATCAGGGTCAACGTCTTTTATACACATCATATCACATATTTCAGTGAAAGTATTTAAGTGCATACCTGCGTCTTTGAACAGTAGAGCCTCCAAACTGATTATGTTGAACCAAACTTAAATAATGGGGCTTAATTTCATAGTCATCAGCAGCAATTGCTGGCTGAGTAATAGGAGTACGCAAATAATCATTATTGGGAGTAGCAAATTCCCCAAGCTTCTTTTCAGCCATACTTCCTATGTTTTGGGGTTTTCTTAGATTAAAAATTATAACAGTAATAACAAGAATTTAAAGACTAACTAATTTTTTTGGTTTATCAAATAAAGACTAAAAGCAAACTAAAAAAATTAAAAACAAGAATTAGAACTAGCAAGGTTCCTAATAACCTCACCAGGGTAGCTATTGCTTCCCGAACGGCGCTTGAGAAAAAAGGGTTGATACCTTCGATCCGGATTACGGATGTAGTATAGCTATTTTTTCCTAGTAGACCTAGGTTATCAAATCCTCGGGAAGCAAATGCGTAGTGAAGTTACTTTAACGGACCTTCGGGAGTTGTAGAATTCCTTTTGTGTTTTCACCGAACCAGTACCTTGCATCTTTTTTTGTTGTTGTTGATGATGGAGAGAGAGAGGGCCTAAGGTGTTCGGTTTCACCTGTAGCTGTGCAAAAACATCTGATGGAAATAAAAGATAAAAATAAAGTATGCGTGTACTTGTTAGAGCAAGATAAATTATATGTTGGTAGTGCATCCATAATTGCTATTGCCTCCGCAACCGCTTATATCAATAACCTACTAGTCTCATCCATAGAAGAAAGAGAACTAATGATATGCATAGTGATGTCATTGTTAATCCCAAGCAAATCCCTCACATACAGTTGTACTACCCCTTCTATCACTAGGGTTCCCAACCTGCAGATCAGTCATCACTCATACTTCCTATACCTGGCTCAACCCTCGGGGTCTTGGGTACCTGAAAAGTCCTTAGATTGAAGCATGATAGGATACAATAATCATCATGTCATACAAACTAATACATGATCCCGTCTATGATAAATCACATGCACAATTCCTACATCGCTAGGCCGAAGCCCTTAGCCCAAGGAGAATTACTCACACATAGAGATGAGATCAACAATCACAAATGTTGTAATGAAAATCATAAGATTGATAGCAATAGTCTTACAATCTCGCCAATCAGAGAAGAGATCTACTATTACAAGTGGTGGAAGATGGCTATGGAGATGGAGAAGGGTTTGGAGATCTAGAGGCAGCTTTCTGGTGAGGTTTGGCTTCTGGGGCGTCGTGTCTCTCGTTTCTCGTCGCCTGAGACTTCTTTATATACGGGTCCCTTCACGAAAGTTGTTCTGTTGGACCTAATGAAGCGGCGCCAACTATACGTCCGGAGCTATATGGTCGGAATTTTTGCTCCGGCCGTATAGTTGGTCGTTACAGCGTCTGCCTTTGCTGGACGGCTCCTGGTTTCTTCTGGTCGAAGGAAATATCGTTTCTTTGACTTTAATGTAGTGATTCCCTCCTTTAAATGACATTATCTGCACATGAAAAATACAAGAACAAAGGATTGCATACCCTTCTAAATATTAACATTAGTGGCAGGGTTTAGAGAGATATTTCATCAAAAATATGATTAATATCTAGTTTAAATGTGGGCGTAGATGGTTATATTTCAGAGCCATCACTGCACACATCGTCCTCATAACCACAGCAGACAGTAATCGACAACCATCGCATTACCGCGCTATTAAGGGATTTCTCCCGTGACATGGACATGGCTTGATGAGTTATCCTTAGTTCCCCAAGTTAGTACATAAAGAATGACAACGGCTTTATAGTCACAGTAAGCGCTATCATCCCTCCATCTACTAACAAGTAATCCCCTCCATCGAGTCCCCAAAAGAGGCAAATATTAAGAAGGTGCACTTCTCCTTAATATCAAGATGAAGATAATCAACACGTACACATAATGATGTATAACATAATAATCTCTATCTCATCTTAGTCATATGCTAGGGTTTCTCCATCTCCCAAAGAACTAAAGATCTACTTAGACATGGAGGTAATCAACATCATGGCAATGGCAATGGAAACAATCATAGGTGAATAGTACTTGTATAAATCCACAACGAGTATAGGAATTACAACAAGATCTAGACAAGATGTAGATGGGATGGATGAGAATGGTGGTGATGCAGCGGTGGTTGATAAAGATCGATGCCTTAGCCTCCCGGATCGGCGCAGGGTGAAGATGGATCCCTTGCGGACAAGTTCCCCCTCCAGATGCATTCCGGAGGTGAGGTTTTCGCGATTTCTAGGTGTTCTATATGTCGTCGCCACGAACCAATTTCATGGGGTGAAACTATTTGACGAGGCGGAGGCGGCGCCAACTATACGGCTGGAGCTATACGGGCGGAAGAAATACTCACACCGTATAGTTGGTCGTTACGCTCTCTGCCTCCTTTGTTCTCTTCTGGTTTTCTTCTGGTATCATTAATATTTCCCCAATAAGTGATTTACGTTGTTTTTGACTCCTTTTCTCCATAGTAGAACTGCTTCAATAATTGTATCCATTGGATCCATCATCTGTCCTGATCCTAGTGTAAACAAACATAAAATATGCGTGCAAGCGCCGTAAAATACCAAGATCCTCCAATCTTCCTCCGGTGGCGGCCAGTAGACTCTCTATTCTTGGTATTTTCTATCTCCGCCTCTCTATGTCAAGGACTCCCGAGGGATCCTTATATAGGGGTTTTTAGGTCAAGAGAACTCCATGGGTGAAAGAATCAAGGCAATTGGATGACCAAGGAGGAAAAGAGGGTAGGTGGCGCGCCCACCTGGGCGCACCACCCAAGCTCTTTTGGGCCTTTTGGCCCTCCACGTGAGGTTCTTGTGCTCCAGATGCTTCTCGTGGATAAATATTGACATCCCCAAAAGCTCGGGTCCATTTGACTCCGTATAGATCCTGAAACATCAAAAACATTAAAAACAGGGTTTTCTGCCCTACCGAGTTATAACGAAAATAAAGGGGATCATTGGTAAATCCCAAAAAATCTATGTAAAACATGGATATAACATTATATATGATGCAAATATGTGGATAAACATGTTAACAAACTACAAATTTCGTGTATGCATTTTACATGAATCAACATCCCTAAGCTTAACCTATGCTCATCCTCAGACATGAAGGTGATAAAAATAAACATGGACTTTGGAGTTTGTTACTTTTGCTTCTTTCATTATCATGTAAAGTTCATAGGTTCAAATCCTTTCAATGAAACATAATATGCAAGTGTATTATCAAGTTGTATATTTTGCACATCCATAAACATGTCAAACAATAAGTAATGGTGTGATAAAACAAATGAGGGACAAAACAAACCTTCAAGCACACATTGATGAACCTATAGAATAAGCGACTCTTCCTATAATTGGCATTGGTGTTTATGCCTCTACTTTTATTTTTGGGCTACTTCTTAGTTTAATGCCCAACTAAAAGACTCACTCCTTAGTTTCATGTCTTCCCTTGAGATGTTTTGCATCTCGTGCCGAAAGTAAGCATTGAATACATATGTTAATCCTCCATAAAGAATGTAATATAAAGTTTTGAGCTATGTAATTCATGTAAACAATACTAATAAGGACGGGGTTCCAAGTAGCTTTTGTTTCAAAAGTTGTATATGGTTTATGTGTTAAAAATCTTACAAGTTGATTATCTCATGCACCATACATACGATCTTGCACTCCTCATGCTACTCAACTTAGGCATGTCATTGTAGGATACATATTTATTATTGAAACCACATCACTGAGGTGCCTCTTGCTCCCTGTGTAGCTATATGCCCCCTTACGTTTCTTTAGCTTAGGAGTTAATATAATTTCGTGGCCACGTTCATAAGGGGCAATATCTCTACTCTCAAAGAATAAGAAAAACAGACATATGAATCATCTCAACAAGGATCGTCATGCTATAAGTTTCCACCATGAGTGTTGCATGGCGCATGGTTTTGACTAGCGGTTCCGTAGTGTTTTCTCTAAACATGCCTACTCCAGTATGCACACTTTATTTCACATCGATGCAATCCACATGCAGAACTAACATGATTATCTTCACTCTATATTGAAGGCTTGTGCCATGACAGCATGGTTTGGCTAACAAACAACTTATAAGATGTGAAGCACATAAAGTTCCATAGTGTTATCACCCCAAACCTTACTTTCTTATGAGCTATAAAATACATGAAAAAAGTTGTTTTAAGAATGTTTGGAGGATTAACATACATATTGTACTTGGAAGTAGCTTTTGACACAAATAGGTGGATATGCCTAGTCTAGTTTAGGGGATTTGGAACAAGTCTTAGCTTGCATTGTGAAGGATTAGCAAAAGGATATCTAAAGAGTGTGCCATCTAGTTCATAATGCCAACATTTACTTTCTCACCTTGCTCCTTATGGTTAAACATAAATATGTTGAAAATATGTGCTAGATACAAATAACAATATAGATTATTGACATATTTCATTAAGTTCATAATAGGTTTATATCATGCTATAACTATATTGATAGGAACATCAATACACGTGTGATATGTAAACCACCAAAGACCCTGGTGATCCTTTAGACATTGGTTCATTGGTCAATCGATAATCGAGGTTTCCCAATCATGGAAATTTATGTCAACTGATAATGGGGTCATTTCATTAAGTGAATTAAAGTGATGGACATATCCAACACAAGAATTGTAACACGATCAAGTCACAAAGTTCACCGTTACAATGACTAGAAACATAGTAACTAATTCCTTAGACCATGAGACCATATCAATCACTATCACCCGAGAATACTTAGATATCATCAAACGTCACTTGGTAAAATATTGATCATAAAGGTGTGTTCAGGTATTCATAGGGGCATGTAGAGGAATTATGTGTCAAGATCGGGATTTGTCCATCAGTGTGACAGAAAGATACTCTGGGCCCACTCGGAGACATGACATCCATAAAGCTGCAGCGTGTGACTAGGTCACAGGGATGACATAGCTCGAATGAGTAAAGTTATACTTGTCGGTAACAAGATTGAACACGGCATGGCGATGTCATTGATCAGACCTTGAATAAGTAAAGTATCGAAGTAACACTAAAATTGGACACTATCATTCACGGTTCAACAACAAAGATTCTCGTGGAATGCATAGGGGTCATCATGGGCATCTGATACGTCCATTCTGCATCACTATTTTATATCATAATTTACTATTATTCATTGATATATTTCATATTAAGAGATGATACTTATGTTATTTCATCTATTTTTGCATGATTGATGACTTTTGGAGGATGAACCACCGGAGTCAGGATTCTGATGGAAAAAGCACTGTACATATGCAATATTTGTGAAGATTAGAAAATCCCAGAAAATATACGGAAATTCCTATTTTTCCAGAAGATGAAGAATGCCAGAAGTGGAAGTGGAGATGGGCCACTAGGGGCCCACACCACCCCCTGGCATGGCCCCCTGGGCCGCGCCACTAGGTGGTGTGGCCACCCTGGCCCACCTCCAGCATCGCCCTTCTGCGTATATATTCCCCACGGAAACCTAAACTTCGGGGGGCGACCACAGAAAGATTATGCCGCCTCTGCGGGGCGGAAACTACAGAGCCAGAAAGAGCTCTCCGACAGGCAGAAATCTGCCGGGGAAATTCCTTCCCGGAGAGGGGATATCATCGCCATCAACACCATCATAAAGCTACACTTCATCGAGATCATCATCATCATCATCTCCACCATCACCTTCACCAGCACCAGCACCACCACTCCGTACCGCTATAACAATTGGGTTGAATCTTGCATAGTTCTTAGGGGAATCTTTCCTGGTGTTGATTACTTCTTGTAGTTGATGCTATTGAGTGGAACTATTGAATTATTGTTCATGTTCAGATTGTTACTTATCATTATCTCATCTCTAATCTTGATCCATATGATGTCTCATGAGTAGTTCGTTTAGTTCTTGAGGACATGGGAGAAGTCATGTTGTTAGTAGTGGAATTGTGTTGAGAAAGATTGAATGGTTTGATATTTAAGTTGTGGTGCTATTCTTCTAGTGGTGTCATGTGAACGTCGACTACATAATACTTCACCTTTATGGGCCTAGGGGAATGCACTGTGTATTTTGCTACTAATCGTGGAGTTGCCGGAGTGACAGAAACCTAAACCCCCCTTAGGAAACCTTTGCATAAGGGAGTGTAGGATCTCAGAGTTTAAGGCCATGGTTAGGTTTTTATCTTAATTACTTTCTGGTAGTTGTGGATGCTTGCAAGGGGTATAATCACAAGTATGTATTAGTCCTAGTAAGGTCAGTACATTAGCACAGGTTCACCCACACAACACTTATCCAACCAGAGAAGATTAATCAACTATATGAAGCGAAAGCACTTGACAATAAGCCCATGTGTCCTCGAGAACGTTTGGTCATCTTAAGTAATACAACCATCTTGTCCTTTGCTAAATAAAGGATTGGGCCACTTGCTACAATTATTACTGTCATTTATTTACTCGCACTTTATTTATCTGCATTATCAAAAACCCCTAAAAATCCATTTGCTAAGTATTTACAGAGAATTCCTGATCCAAACCACTTGGCAATACCTTCTACTCCTTGTTGGGTTTGACACTCTTATTTATAGAAAATACTACGATACACCCCCTATACTATTGGGTCATCAAGACTATTTTCCGGCACCGTTGCTGGGGAGTGAAGCGCTATTGAAGAGTGGAACTAGTAAAGGAAACTTCTACTGTGAGTATTGTTTATTTCTATTTGTTACTTTATTTCAATATGGATAATTAACTTAGTTTCTTATTTCGGAATGCTACTACCACTGCTAAGGTAGTAGATGAACCACCACCTGCTGAAATTAATCCTTTTAAAATACCTACAAAAATTGTTGATCGTGTTATGGATAACTACTATTTTGGAGATGGAACTGTCCATCCCGATGATCATTTGCTTTTTATATACGAATTATGTGGATTGTTCAAGTGTGTAGGTATTACAACAGATCAAGTTAAGAAAAAGTTATTCTCTGTATCATTGAAAGGCAGAGCTGGGGAATGGTATAAGCTTCTAAAGAATGGCCAATCTCTTGAATGGGAGGAAATTGTACCTCTCTTTTATTTGAAATTTTATCCTCCTAGTGAGATTCATAAGGATCGGACTCAAATATATAACTTTTGGACTCGTGATGGAGAGAGTACCGCCCAAGCTTGGGGGAGATTGAAGTTACTAATGCTCAAATGTCCTATTCATGATCTACCTAATAATATTATTATCAATAACTTTTATGCAAGGCTTTCTCTTCATGATAAGGATTTATTGGATGCTTCTTGTGCTGGATCATTTACACATATGAAATAAGAAGCTAAATGGGATCTTCTAGACCATATTCAAGAAGCTAAAGCATGGGAGAATGATAAAGGAAGAAAGTCAGGTATAAATTATGATTATGAATGCATTAAATCTTTTATGGGAACTGATGATTTTCATAATATTAGTGTTGCTTATGGTCTTGATTCTCAAAGTATTGCAAATTGTTTTAAGGCCTTTGCCTCTTATATTGAAATTCCTAAAAAGAAATGGAACAAGTATCATGAGCCATATAAAGATAGTGTTAATTGTGTTCCTGCTAGAAATACTAAAGTTTATACTACTAATCATATTTTACCTGAACCTTATATCGAGAAAATACCTTTCCCTGTTAAGGTAAAGGAACATTCTATGATAGCTAGTATGGTTAACAAAAGTACAAAGAAAGCTATAGAACCTGATGAACAAATAGATGTTGAACCTGTAATAGCAAATGTGAAAGACCTTGTCACTAAAAATGTAGAATATGGACACATTATCCTTTGTAAGGATACTTCTAATATTGTTTCACATCCTAGTAGAACTAGGAAAGCTAGTGTCCCTGTGTTTTCTATCAGAATAAGTGATCATTGCTACTATGGTTCATGTCATAGTTATATCGTTAAATTTATTCATGATGCTGAAAGTTATTATGAGAGAGGGGAAAATGTTTTTATGCATCTCAATAATATTAAGTTTCCTCGCTTTATGCTAAAAGTCTTTATGTTACACTTGTTTTGCCTTCTTATGCTAGTAGCCTCTTGTTTCAACATTTTATTTTCTTACAAAATTCCCTTGCATAGAAAGTGGGTTAGACTTAAATATGTTTATATTTGCTTCTTGATGCTCTCTTTTACTTCATTCATATTCTTATGTGAGCATCACTGAAATTACCATACCTATCTTAATGGCTATAAAGAAAGAGCTTTTTGGGAGACAGCCCATTATATTTTTGCTTTGAGTTTATTTTTGTTTATTTGAGTCTTGGAAGTTATTGCTTCTGTAATAACCTCTCCTTATCCTTTTTGTTTGGTTTTTGTGTCAAGATTAGCCTCTAATTAGAGAGAAGTAAGATTTGGGGAAGTTGTTGTCCCAAAATAGATTTTTGTGCTTCAATGTAAAAAAATCGTGAAAAATACCAGAACGCCGTACTAATCTGTAATTTTTTGTGTGCATGCCCCAGGTTTTTATTTAACTTTCGTAGTTTTGCACTTTTTGATTTGAGCAACAGAAGATTTTCGAAAAAATTGATCTTTACCTGCTGGTCTACTTTGACAGATTTCTGCCATTTTTGCATTTGCCTCTTAAATCAATTTCCTTTTTAAAATTCTTTTGGGCTTTCGAAAGGAGTTGCTACAGTATCTTATGTTTGGATGTACTTCAGTTTAAATTGAACCCAAAGGTTTATTATCTTGCATGCACTAATGTTGCTAATGAAGATTGTGTGAAGTATTGTATGAAAGAAATTTTCAAGTGTTAGGAGAGAATGATGTAATGAGATGAGGAATGGTCAAAGACTCAAGCTCTATATTTCTGGAGATTCTTACAATGAAGATATTGATATTATTCAAGTGGTGACTTCGTAAGAATTTATTAAAGACCAAATTCAGAAACCTGCAGAGTCCGTTTTCGAATAGATAATAGTTCTGGTAAGAAAAGGTCCGTGAAAAACTTTTCAATTTATATTTTTGCAGTTTTTATCCAACATGGAAGATAATGACTCGAAAAAGGGATGGAAATGGAGCCCAGGGGGCTCACACCACCCCGTGGCGTGGGCCCACCTGGTCGCGCCACCAGGGGTGTGGCCACCCCAGAGCCCGTCTCCGACCCGTTTTCTCCCAGTACCTTCCTTTTGTTGTTAAACTTTGTAATATATAATCCCCCGGATCCCCCGAGGTCCGCATATCGGGTTCTCGTCGTGTTTTCATTTCGATCTGTTTCTGACAGGCAGATTCTTAGTTTTGGAGCCACAATGTCTTCCTCTGGATCACCCAAGGAGGATTCCTCTGCGGACATCATCAACCCGTACATGTATGAGTTGAAGACCCCAAGGAGTTGTTGCTCAAAGATGGGGAGGTACAGATAAAAGAGGTTTAGGGCCCTAAAGGAGAAGGTAGTCTAGAGGACAGGATGGAAACACTGGAGCAAGAAGTCTTTAGGTACAACAAGATGGCAGAATGCGAAGTAGATATCATCCATAAGACAAGTTCAGAACTCATCTCCGAGCACAAGAAGGAGACTTCTGAGCTTAGAGATGATATTCTCTCACTCCATCGAACAACCAACCAAATACAAGCACAGCTCTACGACATGCAAAATCAAAATTGTGAGTATGAGGCTAGGTTTAAACGCATAAGTTCTGCTGCTAGTTTCAGGATATTGGAAACCAAGACGTCCTTTATTGATGGGGAGCCTTTACCTTGGATGTGTAATGATGACGAGAGAACACCACCACCACCGAAGGAGTAATTCATCATCAGGTTTTGGCATCCCCTTGGTTTGTTCCAAGCTTGGGGGAGTGCCACGGTATCACATCATTTTCTTTCATATTATTACCTTTTTAGTAGAGTCATATCATGAATAGAGAAGTTATCATATAGGATGGTTTGCATTATGGAAGTATCTCTCCTCTAGTTAGTTATCTATGTATCCCTTCGTGTGAGTTGCCGTTATGGAATATTAATGAGAAGTTCTATCATTTACTTTTTGCACATCTCATTTTAGTTTGCAATTTCTGTTATATGATTGATCTTGTTGTTAGTATTGGTATCACTTTGGGATCATTAAGTAAATTTAGTTGGTTTTGGCAAACCTAGCTCTGGTCAGTATAAACACTATTTGATGATTGAATGGAAAAGATAAAAGTACTTTTAGAAATATAATTTCATTATCTGTCTTTCTTGATTGGCTCATAAGCATAGTATTCTCTAGTTAAGATCTTTTGTGTTTCCAAGGAAGATTGCACGATTGTTTCTATCACTTGTATGTTTGTTTGTTTCCTTCAACTCTTATGCTTGCTACCCAGCCTTGCTAGCCAAAAACATGTACTGAGAGGGAATGCTTCTCGTGCATCCAATCCTTGAACTAAAACCTATGCCATTTGTGTCCACCATATCAACCTATTAGCATTATTGCAATTTCAAGTAAATTCTCGAGTTTATCTATCTTCCAAATTAAACTTGTTATTTGAAAATTAGTGATTAAAGCTCTCACAAACTTGATGGCACACTTTATTTTCTTGTACTTAATAAATTTGAACCATTGTGACTATCTTATGAAGCTTGTATGCTTGCAAATTGTAAGTTAGGAGTTAGCAAAACCATGTTATCATGGGATCCGCTTTCTACATTGCACTTATTATTTAGTTGATATCATGATCTTTTGTTTATGGATCCCGGCGGTGTGAAATAAAAGGGGAGCTTGTAAGCTCATGGAGTTTGTATATGTGTTAGAGAAACGCTTGGGCGGCTAGCTTAAGCCATGCCTAATCATGGTGGAAACTTGTAGCATAACCATAGTGGCATTCTATGAAGCATCCTCAATAAAAACCTATGCAAATAGCAAATAAAAAGATCGCTGAGATGCTCACTGTCTATTTCCTTGTCATTTTGATATGGGATAGCTCCTATGTCATGGGGCAAGGGGTACCCCGTTGGCGGTTCTCTATGATACACATACACTTACAATGACAAGAACTTACTGGATACCAAAGTTGAGTAGCATGAGGTCTGGTAGTCGTACTCAAGGGGCATGAGATTTTCAACTTATAATTTGTCAAGTATATAACTCATATTTTCCCTCACATTAACCTTAATCACTTCAAGATCCCTATGATAGGGGCAATGAGAGCTCAAAGCTAGTAAGTACCATAATTTTTGGAGGCTCTTTATGAAACTTGAAATCCCTGCTTTCCTCTATGAAGGGCCTATCTTTTACTTTTTACTTGAGACAGTAAACCTATTCCTTTCTATCTCAACCAAGAATTTGAGTTGTTGTGATTCCATAATTCATATGATGATTTATTCAATCATGTTTCTTATGTTCCTTGTTTTGCACACTGCTATTATCTGAGTGAATATTTCTTTGAAAGCTACCATTGAAAACCCCATTATGTTTGGCTCCTGCAATTTGTTAACCATTCTCTGACCAACAAAGTTTTCCATTACCAATTATGATTTACTTTGTGTATCTTTATTGTGTTTCCCTTACTCATTGCAAGTTAAGTTATATAATAGTGAGTTGTTTTCTATTATGATTTGTGTATTGATGAATGTGATGCTTCTTGTCCGTATTATCTTTATCGACACTTCACTCCATAAACATGTGGTCATGTTTATTGAGCTCAGTTTTTGCTTGGGGACAAGCGAGGTTTAAGCTTGGGGGAGTTGATACGTCCATTCTGCATCACTATTTTATATCATAATTTACTGTTATTCATTGATATATTTCATATTAAGAGATGATACTTATGTTATTTCATCTATTTTTGCATGATTGATGACTTTTGGAGGACGAACCACTAGAGTCAGGATTCTTATGGAAAAAGCACTGTCTAGATGCAATATTTGCGAAGATTGGAAAATCCCAGAAAATATACTTAAATTCCTATTTTTCCAGAAGATGAAGAATGCCAGAAGGGGACACTACTAGAGAAAAGTCTATAGGAGACATGCTCATTTGAGGAGCATTTATACTATATGCGCCTCTAATAAAATAGGCGAGGCGCACCATCTTTACATGTGCCTCTAGTACTTAAATAGGCGAGGCGCATATTTGTAGGATGCGCCTCCTCTAATATCTGTACGGACAAAATCTGGCACCCCCATATTATGCGAGGCGCATCCTGGTAATATACGCCTCCAACATGTTATATAGGCGAGGCGCATATGTGAACAATGTGCCTCGCATATGTTGGGTGGCCCCGGGAGGAGATCGATGGTCCAATATGCGAGGCGCATATCGTCACATGCGCCTCTGATACTTGACAATAGGCGAGGCGCATTAAGAAGGGTGCGCCTCAAGTAACCCCTGCGGGCCCGGGTGGCCGCATAGGCGAGGCGCATGTTAGCATATGCGCCTCGGATAGTTCACAATATAGGAGGCGCATTTAGTGCAATATGCGCCTTGCATAACCTGGCTCACTTTTTCTGCACCTTTTTGGCACATGCACCCCACTCACTTGCCTCACTTCTTCCTCCTCCACCAAAAGACATATTTGGTCGCCCCCTCCTTCTCCCCACCTCATTTCCCACATTGATTCACCATAGAAGCTTGCTCAATCTCCATTGGTTGACACTCATATGTAAGTGAAGTATCTTGCTCCTCTAGATCTACAACATGTCCCTTTACTTCTCCTCCATCTCTCTTGCGCAAGTCGTCATTGGAGGAAGCGTGAAGGCGTTGCTTGCATGCTCATGCGCGTTGTTGGCGACACCACGACTATATGATTGTGTTGTGGTGCATGCTTATTTTTGTGCAGGGATTTCATTTGAGATGCCAATGTTTCGCCGGAATGTCGATTCAATTCTTTTCCGGCGAATTTCTGGCACTTGCGGATGTCCTCTTTTTAGGGGAGGTCATGCCGAATTTTTTCGGTGATCTAGACGTCCATATATGCTCTAATTATTATCTTGCTCTTTGTACCATGCGTAGGCGACCATGGTCTGACCACTAATTCGCAAAGCCCTCATGGATAGGTGGATGAGATGCGCGAGGACCGATATGGCATGCGTAAACAAGACGTATATAAGATGTCTATGTCGCGACTACAAGCTGATGTATCTGATAAGGCACGATTCCAGGATGCTAGAGTCGCACCTGCTTCGACATAGTTTCATGGATGGCTACACTCGGTGGATATCTGATGATGAAGATGATGATAAGGATGTCAATAATGGTGAAGATCAACATGCCGGTCATGATCACGAAGATCAAGACGCCGACGGTGGGGCAGGTGATGATCATCAAGATCAGGGTGGCGCCGGGCATGAACACGAAGATGATCAAGGTGGCGCTAGGCATGAACACGAAGATCAAGGTGACGACCATGATTCGAGCTATCTGCGAGACCCTCATGTCCAAGATCTGCTTCTCAAGGAGACGAGTAACACCAGAGCCGCCGCTAGAGAGAAAGCTAAGCTGGAGCAAATGAAGAAATATGCGGTCACTCCATTGTTTGATGGATGCAACAACATGGATACCCGTCTGAATGTAACGCTCAGGGCTCTGGAGATGAAGGCGAAACACAAAATGACCGACGAATGCTTCGACGACAACATTACATTCTGGCACGATATTCTTCCCAAGAAGGGGAACACATGTCCGACTAGTATCGCTGAGGCCAAGAAAGTCGCGTGCCCTCTCAATCTACCGCACGTGAAATACCATGTCTACACAAATGATTGCATCATCTACCGGGGCAAGGATGCAGAGAATGCCACGTGTCCGGTGTGCAAGACCTCTCGATGCAAGAGAGGGACCAAGAAAGCTCCTAGAAAGGTGGTGTGGTACTTTCCTCTAACTCCTCGTCTGCAGCGGTATTTTGTAGACCCTAAGGAAGCAGAGCTCATGCGCTGGCATGAGGAAAGAAATAGGATGTAAGACAATGATCCGGAGAAGGAGGAAATGCTGAGGCACCCTTCGGATGCTTGCCAGTGGAAGGTGATGTCTACGCACTTCTATTCTTGTAGACAGTTGTTGGGCCTCCAAGTGTAGAGGTTTGTAGAACAGCAGCAAGTTTCCCTTAAGTGGATTACCCAAGGTTTATCGAACTCAGGGAGGAAGTGGTCAAAGGTATCCCTCTCAAGCAACCCTGCAATCAAGAGACAAGAAGTCTCTTGTGTCCCCAACACACCCAATACACTTGTCAGGTGTATAGGTGCACTAGTTCAGCGAAGACATAGTAAAATACAAGTGGTATGGATATAAGACAACGGTGCCAGAAAATATCTTTATGGCATGGAAGAGACTAAAGGCAAACTGAAATAAAGATGGCAGCAAGCAAACATGTAACAGATCTAGTTGCAAACGGTGTTTCAATGTTTAGAAACAAGGCCCAGGGATCATACTTTCGCTAGTGAACACTCTCATATAAATATCTTCTCTTCATGATACTCCTCTGAACTACTCTCCGGTTGGACACTCTAATCTATGGTAGGGCTATAACAACACTCCTCAAAGTTCGCTTTCCCCATCTAGATAACTCCACACTGTCACCTTGAGCACTAGATGGTTCCAACAAACACCACAATTTCATAGAGACATCCAACTCCAAATATAACTCATAACAAGTATTTGTAATCTCTAGCCTAAGTGCCACCATGGTGTGCACGCTGTCACTTTCACACACGTGGGGAGAGCAGAGATCTATTAAAGCACTTGAGTAGCAAAGTAGATCTACTTGATTACAAAGCTCATGATCACAATATGATCATGCATAGAGAGAGAGATGAACACATAGCTACCGGTAGAGCCCTTAGCCTTGAGGAAGAACTACTCCCTCATCATCATGGGAATCAGCAACGGTGATGGAGATGGTGGTGGAGATCGATGGAGATGGCTCCGGTGGCACTTCCCCGTCCCGGCAGGGTGCCGGAAAAGAGACTTTCTGTCCCCTGAATCTCCCCTTCGGTGGCGGCGGCGCTGCAGAACTTTTCATGGCTGGAGGCTGTTCGATTTAGGGTTTATGCATCAGGAGGCTTCTTATAGGCGAAGAGGTAAGGTCGGTGGGCGGGCAAGGGGCCCACACCATGCCCTGTCGTGGCCTAGGGCTTTCCGCGCCAAGGGGGGTGGCCGCCCTGTGGCCCCTCTCTTGTCTCGTCTTCTGGCTCCGTGAGTCTTCCGGTAAAATATCGAGTTTGGCTTTTGTCCAGTCCAATTCCGAGAATATTCATTTTCTGACTTTCCTAGAACCAAAAACAGCAGAAAACAGGCAACTGGCACTATGGCATCTTGTTAATAGGTTAGTCCAAGAAAGTGTATAAAAATACCCCAAAGTGTGGATAAATCATAAGAAAGTAGATATAAAACAAGCACGGAACATCAAAAATTATAGATACGTTAGCAACGTATCAACATCCCCAAGCTTAACTCCTGCTCGTCCTCGAGTAGGTAAGTGATAAAAAGAATAATTTTTGAGGTGACATGCACCATCATAAACTTGATCAAAGTATTTGTAAAACATTGATAGCTGGGATCATAGTACTTCAACATAGCATGAAAGATAAAGTTCTAACAATAGGACATAGCAACTATGTTGTAACATGAAAAGGCACAAACAAAAGATTCATGAATAACAATGCTTTGCAAGACGCTTGTTTGTTTCACATAAAGAAAACATAGCATAGTGGCATTCAGCTTGTCCCACATAGAATAGCAATCATAAATGCATAGGACACCTTCAAAGTTCATAAGGGTGACTAGATACAAATAGTTTAAGGACAAGCAATATCAAAGTTATGCATCAATTAACAAGTCTTGTGACAATGCACATAGAACTAAGAATGGCCACTATGCTCTCTTAATAGGTGCATAAAGATAGAAGATGGAGACTCAACATAAAATTAAAAGAAAGGCCTTCATAGGAGGAAGCAGGGATTCAAGTCTCATAAAGAGCTTTCCAAAATTATGGTACTTATTAGCTTTCATCTTTCATTGCCCCTATCATAAGCATGTTGAAGTGATTAAGGTTAAAGTGAACAAACTATGGAGTATATGCTTGACAAAGTCTAAGTTGGAAATCTCATGTCCCTTGAATACGAGGGCCACTCCTCATGCTACGCAAGTTTAGTTACCGGTAAGTTCTTGTCATAGTAAGTACATGTGTATCATAGAGAACCGCCAACGAGGTACCCCTTGCCCGATGATACGGAAGAATCCCCATATCAAAATGACAAGGCAAGCAGACAACGAGCATCTTAGCAATCTTCTTATTTACCATGGGAAAATGGTGCTTTTTTCTCTCTTTCCTCTTTTCTCAAATCTCTTTTTTTTCTTTTTCTCTTTTTTCTCAATATCTGACTCTTTTTTATAAGAAGAATGCTCCATAGACAGCTCATTATGGTTAAGCTGTAGGTTTCCACCATGACAGCATGGATTAGACAGGCCGCCCAGGCGTTTCTCTAACACACATACATAACTCCATGGACTTACAAGCTCCCCTTTCATTTCACACTCACGACATCCATAGACAAAAGAGCATGATATCAACTAGGTACAAAGTACAAGTGCAATGTTGAAAGCGTTCCCCATGACAGCATGGTTCTGCTAATCCCCAACATATAAGTGCAAGCATATACAACATAGACGACACAATGGTTCAAGTTTATTAAGGGCAAGAAAAGTAAAGTGTGCCATCAAGTTCGTGAGAGCTTTAATCACTAGTTTCTCATAACAAGTTTAATTCGGAAGGTAGATAAAAACATGAATATACTTGGAATAGCAAATTCTAATAGGTAGGTATGGTGGACTCTTTGGAATAATTTGGTTTTATTTGGAGTTGGATGCATGAGTGGAACTCATACTTGGTATGGAGGCTAGCAAAAGACTGGGAGCGACCAACTAAGGGAGCAATAATGGCCATAATCATGCAAAGCGACTGAACATTATTAATTAAAGCATAAAGTGATATTACAAGTTGAAAACTAAAGGATCACAGAGGCTATGGTGAATTGGGATAGTCATAACATGGTGTGATCATGCGCCAAGTCAACCCAAATAAAGCATAAAAGGAGAATACCACAATACTATGCTTTAATATGCTAAAACAATGCATGATTCTTTCAAAGCACACTAAGCAATCTCAATTGTTTATAACATGTCATGATAAAACAAAAATCACTAAGCATAAATCCAAAACAATATCAAGCATTACATGACAAAGCATAGGCGACAGTCAAAAACAAACTCCTTTTATACCACTTAAGCATGAACTTTTCCTACTCTTTTCCAATTCAAACCAATCTTATTTGAAAACTAATGTATGAATGAGGGGGGTCCAACCAATTTATTCAAGAAAACTAATCAAACTAAGAAAACTAAAACCAAAAAAAATGAAGACGCTCTAAGAACAACACAACTGTGCATTAAACAATAAAAATGAAATGTTTCGAAGAAACCTGAGATTTTTATTGATGAAGAAGGGGATGCCTTGGGCATCCCCAAGCTTTGACGCCTGTAATTCTTGGATATTTCTTGGGGTGACACGCATGGCATACCCAAGCTTGAGCTTTAGTCCATTCTTCATCTCATTACATCATTCTCTCCATACACCTGAAATTTTTCCTTCATACAAAACTTCACACAATCTTTATTAGCAACATTAGTGCATTCAAGATAATAAGTCTTTAGGTTCAGTTTCAACACCAATAAAACTTCCATTAAAACACAAGCTATTGTAGAACTTCCTTGAAAAGCTCAATTCCCCAAAGAGAACTCAAAAAGGACCCAACAAGAAGCAAATGCAAATAATGGCAGAAATCTGTCAAAACAGACCAGAAGCACAAAAATTCACGCCTCAAAACTACGTACAGAGATTTTACACGAATTTTTACAGTGAAGAACAAAAATCTGTTTCGGGACAACAACTTTCCCAAGCATTACTTCTCTCTCATTAGAGGTTACTCTTGGCACAAAAACCACATAAAAATAATAAGAAGAGGTTATTACTGAAGTAATAACTTCCAAGACTCAACTAAAACTTTTGGGTTATCTCCCAATAAGTACTTTTCTTTAACGCCTTTAAGTTAGGCATGATAGTTTGAGAAGATACTCACATAAGAAATATGAATTGAAGTAAAAGAGAGCATCAAGAAGCAAATTCAAAACACATTTAAGACTAACCCACTTCCTATGCATAGGAATCTTGTAAAGAAACAAGTCATGAAAGCACAAAGCAATAAGCATAGGAAAGCAAAACAAGTGCAACTTCTAGACTTTCAACATAAAGAGGGGAAACTTAATATTATTGAGATGCATAAAACCGTGTTTCCCTCTCTCATAATAACCTTCAATAGCATCATGAATAAAATTAACAATATAACTATCACATAAAACATTCTTATCATGAGCCACATGCATAAAATAATTAATACTCTCCACATAAACATAGTTATTCTTATTAATTGTAGTGGGAGCAACTTCAACAAAATAGCTTTCATTATTATTTTCATCACCATAATCATCAAATATAGGAGGCATATTATAGTCATAATTAATTTTCTCCTCAATAGTAGGTGGACTGAAAATATCACATTCATCATTGTAATCATCATATATTGGAGGCATAGTATCATCAAAGTAAATTTTCTCCTCTAAAGATGGGGGACTAAAAAGATCATTTTCATAAAAACTAGCTTCCCCAAGCTTAGACTTTTCCATAGCATTAGCAATAATGGTGTCCAAAGAATTCATACTAACAACATTGCTACTAGCATGCAAATAAAGCTCCATAGTTTTTTTAATTTTATCTTCAAACACTTCATGTCCTAACTCAAGATAAATACTATAAAGCTCTCTAATTTTGTTGTTGTTTTCCATTAAGCCTAACTAGTGAAAACAAGAAACAAAAAGACAAAATTGCAAAATCTAAAGGAAATAACTTCGAGCACTCACACACCAGCAATAGTGCTAAAAGATAGCTTAGTAGCCAGAGGATGTGAGTACCTTTTACCTTACCTCCCCGGCAACAGTGCCAAAAAATAGCTCGATGTCTACACACTTCTATTCTTGTAGACAGTTGTTGGGCCTCCAAGTGCAGAGGTTTGTATAATAGCAGCAAGTTTCCCTTAAGTGGATTACCCAAGGTTTATCGAACTCAGGGAGGAAGTGGTCAAAGGTATGCCTCTCAAGCAACCCTGCAATCAAGATACAAGAAGTCTCTTGTGTCCCCAACACACCCAATACACTTGTCAGGTGTATAGGTGCACTAGTTCTGCGAAGAGATATTAAAATACAAGTGGTATGGATATAAGACAACAGTGCTAGAAATTAGCTTGATGGCATGGAAGAGACTAAAGGCAAATCGAAATAAAGATGGCAGCAAGCAAACATGTAAAAGATCTAGTTGCAAACGGTGTTTCAATGTTTAGAAACAAGGCCTAGGGATCATACTTTCGCTAGTGAACACTCTCATACAAATATCTTCTCTTCATGATACTACTCTAAACTACTCACCGGTTGGACACTCTAATCCATGGTAGGGCTATAACAGCACTCCTCAAAGTTCGCTTTCCCCATCTAGATAACCCCACATTGTCACCTTGAGCACTAGATGGTTCCAACAAACACCACAATTTCATAGAGATATCCAACTCCAAATATAACTTATAACAAGTATTTGTAATCTCTAGCCTAAGTGCCACCATGGTGTTCACGCTGTCACTTTCACACACGTGGGGAGAGCAGAGATCTATTAAAGCACTTGAGTAGCAAAGTAGATCTACTTGATTACAAAGCTCATGATCACAATATGATCACGCATAGAGAGATAGATGAACACATAGCTACCGGTAGAGCCCTTAGCCTTGAGGAAGAACTACTCCCTCATCATCATGGGAATCAGCAATGGTGATGGAGATGGTGGTGGAGATCGATGGAGATGGCTCCGGGGGCACTTCCCCATCCCGGCAGGGTGCCAGAATAGAGACTTTCTGTCCCCCGAATCTCCCCTTCGGTGGCGGCGGTGCTACAGAACTTTTCGTGGCTGGAGGCTATTCGATTTAGGGTTTATGCATTGGGAGGCTTCTTATAGGCGAAGAGTGTTGGGGGGATACCCCCGGGTAGGGTAACACCAGGGTATAAGGGCCGAGTTAGCTGGGGTACGGCACGGTCAAAGCGAAGTGTTGATCGGGTCACCTCAAGTCAAGACGAATCACGATGCGACCCGGCCCATAGGGCATTTCCTTGACAATGGTCCGGCCGGCATAAGATTTATGCCGGCCATATATATCTGTTTTGCAGGTAAATGGGTAAGCTGGATTAGCTATATGTTAGCCGGACTATCTTAGCTTCCAAGAGAAGGAATCCCCCGCTGGTCAAAAGGTGGCTTTAATAGCTGGAGCATGAGCAAAGTAAAGTAAAGAAGAGCCCCAGCGGGTCAGGGGCGACCAAGGTGATGCGGGCAAAGCCGGATGACGTAGCCCATGTCACGTGATGCCAAAAGACAAGGATGACACTGCGGGTTACGTCCAAAGCTCGGACAAGCCGTTAAAGAGGAGTAAACAAGCATATGCTTTAGGAAAAGAGCATATTCATAGAATATGCTGCCACATGTGCCCTAGAATTGTAACCCAGGCTCCCCTATATAAGGAGCACCGGGGCCTCCATAGAGAGGGACGGAAAATAGAGGATTCACTCTCTGTCTGAGGTAGAACTCTAGGGCTAGTTGGTGGGGAGTAAGAGACATTGTCTCCTTCTTGCTAAGAGCCTCAAGAGCACTTGTAAACACCATTGATAGAGAGAATACAAGAACTTCTGTGCATGGAATAACCACACTCTCCCTCCCTGGATTCCCCTAGCACTCATTGGCCCCATCTTTAGCCTATCCATGGCATCTGTCGTGCCACCACCATGACAGTTGGCGCCCACCGTGGGGCTAGCGGTGCTAGCAGGGGTGAAAATCCAGACGAGAAACTTCTCGAGCACCGGCAAGCGTATCATCTCAGGCTTGGTTCAGCGCTTTGGAGCGCTGGACTACGTCAGTGACAATGCGGGAAGCTTCGGCAGGCACCCTCCACCGTGCAACAGCGTCTTCCTCAAGCTTGGCGCACACAAGATCTACGTCAGGGTGGATGAGTCCTGCGTTCATCCGCGGCACGTCGTCGAAGGAGGCGAACCACCTCTCAGCGCCGCTCGTGGAGTGCGTATCGTTCACCCCACTAGCAGCGTTGAAGTCCTGATGACCGTGCCAGATGCGGGACCAAGCAAAGATCCAGCGCCAGAACCGAAGGTAACGCCCAAACAGACCAGGTCTAGGTTTCCTCCGCTAGAGAAGCCAGAGAATGTGCTCCAGCAAGCGATAGATAGCTTAGCAACACCAATAGCACATGTGGTAGATCCGGCTTAGGCGCAAGTTGAGTTAGAGGAAACTAGGCGGAAGATGTTAGCCGGAGCAAAGAAGGTAGTAGAGCTACATCAGTCGCTGAACATCACCTTGAGAGATTATGCTAAGGCAAATCGTATCGATGGAGTGAAAATCCGGGGCAGGAACCTGATCACAGAGATTGACAAGGAGTATGAGCCTAGGCCGGGTCAGACAACAACGATAGTGACAGGAGGATTGGATCGGTACAGTACCCCGGCGAAGAACCTCAGAGAAGCAAATGCGACCGCGTCCGAGTTAGAAGGTTTAACCGGAGAGGCTCGGCAAAGGCAGCAAGAGAGGGTAAATCACCTGCTGAGAGTTGCATGACAACAAAATGAAGAAATAAACAAAGCTAACCCGGTGCCACCAGGGGCTTCACAGGTGGTACATTCAGCCAGAAATAATCTGGCAAGATCCAGAGGAGCCGCGTCATCTCCGGGTCACGACCCCAGGAGAGAAGAGGTAGTGGACTCTGGGAGAAGAAACAAGCAAATGGTCCCTTATGACCCGGTAAGGGCTGGAAAAGGTAAATCAGTGCAAGTTGAAGAGGACCGCCACACTACCAGCCGGGGTGTGGTAGCCCAAGGTAACCATGACCAAGGCAATGCTGGTCAAAGAAATGCTGCCAACGGCAATGCCGGCCAGCGCAATCCCGTGGGAGCGGGGAAAATGTACCTTAGATGCAACAATGCGTACCTCGGCAAGGAGGAAGTGCAGGACAAGCGGCGCAACAGCATCATGCACATCCGGATCAGGAAAGATATAATGATGGTTATTTGGCTATGATCAACGATGGATACCCTAGACCGGATCACCACGTGATTGGATCACGGTTGGGAAGCAGGAACTTGCAGCCAGATGATGCAAGGTTGAAGTTGGATAGGATTTATAGGTCAGAGCAAATCGAGTTACAAGGTCCACCGGGTCCAGCATGTTTCGGGCCCCGGATCATGAATGAACCACCAGTGCCGAACTTTCAGTTGGCTAGGGGAACCCGAACTTATGATGGAAGTACCAGGCCAGAGGATTGGTTGATTGACTATGCCACAGCAGTCAAGATCACGACAGGAAATTTGAGATGGGCAGTGACATATGTACCACAGATGTTGGAAGGACCAGCGTGAGTTTGGTTGAACAATTTACCACCAGGAAGCGTTAACTGCTGGCTGGATTTCTAGGAGCTGTTTGTTAGCAATTTCTCAAGCACTTACAAGATACCCAACAGACCACAAACCCTCGCGTTATGCCGGCAGAGACCGAATGATCCAGATAGAGATTTCTTGACTGGGTGGTGCAACGTGAGAAACTCGTGCGAAGGGGTGATTGAATCACAAGCTATCGCGTGGTTCGCTCAGGGGTGTAGGTATGGAAGTATGTCGTGGCAAAGGTTACAGCAAGATATGCCAACTAACTTGGCTGAGACGATCCGGATTGCAGATTCATATGCTTTGGGAGATCCAACTCAACCCCGGATAATGTCTAGTGAAACGAACGAAGAGTATTACGGCCGAGATGGCCCCGGATCATCAAGGAGGAACGATTTCCGAGGAAAAAGAAGGGATGAACGGCCGGATTATCAGTATAACTCACAGCAAGTCGCGGCAGTGGATCAGGATCAACCCAATGCCGGAGCCAGTCAACGCAAAAAAACTAGTGGGCAAAGCTGGCAACAGAAAAATGAAGGGAGAAAACCTTGGACCCTGGAGCAGAAAAAGCAATGGCAAGAACGAAAAGATAGGCCGAGGTACACATTTGAATCTATGCTAGATCAACCTTGCAAATTTCATATGCCAAGTCCGAACAGTCCAGCGAATCATACGACCCAGCAGTGTGAATGGATGAGGAAATTGGAACAGGGGAGTTCGGGGAATTCTCAGGCACCTCGGAATGAAGCACCTAGAAATGAAATACCCAGACCACCGTTACTAACAGGGGGAAATGGACAGCAACTGATGCTGCCACCACCTCCGCTGAGGTATGAAAACCCGGAAAGAAGGGACGCTGTGCATCAAGTGGGCAATAACCTACAGCAAGGCCAAGGTTACAACAAGAATGAGGGACGAAATGAGTACAGGGAACATCATCAAAGCTATTGTGTGTTCACCATGGAAGAGAATGACCGGAAAAGCTTACAGCACCGACATATGAAGGTGAACGCAGTAATGCCGGCTGTGCCGAGATATATGCCTTCGGCGAATCAAGAGATTACATGGAGTATCAAGGATCACCCAAAGATCATGCCAAGCCCAGGAACCTACGCTCTAGTCTTGGATCCGACGTTCATCGGGCCGAATATCAACGTGAGATTTTCCAAGGTATTGATTGACAATGGCAGCAGTATCAACATTATGTACAAGGATACCATGCACAAGTTGGGGATAACAGAGAACATGTTGCAAGCGACAAGGACCACCTTTCACGGCATTGTGCCAGGTATTTCTTGTGAACCAATTGGTAAGGTCTGGGTTGACGTGTTATTCGGCACAAGAGACAACTGCCGCACTAAGAACTTAGAATTCGAGGTAGTGAATCTGGAAAGTGGTTATCACGCGTTACTCAGCAGGCCAGCGCTAAGAAAATTCATGGCAACTACCCACGTCAGCTACCTTAAGATGAAATTTCCCGGACCGAGGGGCGTGATAACTATATCAGGAGACTTCCGGTGTTCGATCGAGTGCGCATCAGCCAGATCCAATTTAGCCGAGTCACTCATGATAGCTCAAGAAAAAAGGAAGATACTAGAGGTGGCGGCATTGGCTCAATCCGCGCAACAACATATGCCGGCCCTGACCAACCCGCACGGGAGCGTGTCATTCCAGGCAACTAAGGATACGAAGAAAGTGCCAATTGATGATCTGTTCCTAGAGCGCACCGTCACCATAGGTGCCGGGTTAAGCAGCAAATAGGAAATCGAGCTCGTCAACTTCCTTCATGAGAATCGGGATATCTTTGCTTGGTCTACGCAAGATCTGCAAGGTGTACCAAGGGAGTTGGTTGAGCACTCATTGAATGTAAGACCCGGGGCTAAGCCGGTAAAGCAGCCTCTTAGGCATTTCGCAGAAGACAGAAGGAAAGTTATTGGAGATGAGATAGCAAGATTACTAGCAGCCGGGTTTATCATGGAGGTACTTTATCCGGACTGGCTCTCTAATCTGGTGCTGGTGGAGAAAGAGAAAGACGATCCAAATGTGGCAGTGGTATGGCGCATGTGTATTGACTACACGAACCTGAATAAGGCGTGTCCAAAAGATCCATTTCCACTCCCTAGAATAGATCAGGTCATAGACTCAACGGCCGGATGTGAGCTACTATCATTCATTGATGCGTATTCTGGTTTCCATCAGATACCCCTGAATCCGGATGATCAAATAAAGACTGCATTTATTACCCCGTACGGGGCTTATTGCTATCGAACTATGCCGTTTGGATTACGTAATGCAGGAGCAACGTACCAGCGATGCATGAAAAAGTGCTTGCATGACCAGATAGGTCGGAATGTGCAGGTGTATGTGGATGATGTGGTGATAAAAACCAAGGAAAGCGATACGCTCCTTGAGGATATCCGGCAGACATTCGCAAACTTAAGAAGGTTCCGAATGAAACTGAACCCGGAGAAATGTACCATCGGTGTACCAGCCGGAAAGTTACTCGGTTTCTTGGTATCTAGCCGTGGCATTGAAGCTAACCCGATGAAAATCCGGGCCATAGAAAGAATGGAGTTGCCAAAGTGTCTTAACGATGTCCAGAAGTTCACTGGTTGCCTGGCATCGTTAAGTCGGTTCGTATGTCAGCTCGGAGAGAAGGCCTTGCCCCTCTATCAGCTAATGAAAAAGGCAGATAAGTTCACATGGACACCACAGGCGGATCTTGCATTTCGAGAATTGAAAAAGATGTTATCTACCGCGCCAATCCTAGCTGCACCACTACCTAAGGAACCAATGTTGCTTTACGTAGCCGCGACCAACCGAGTCGTAAGTGCAGTGATCGTAGTGGAGCGCGAGGAGGAAGGAAAGTCGGTGCAAAGGCCGGTGTATTACCTAAGCGAAGTATTGTCAGCGTCAAAATAGAATTATCCTTATTATCAGAAGATGGCATACGGTGTGTATATGTCGGCCAAGAAGCTCAAGCACTATTTTGAGGAACACGCCATCAAGGTGATATGTGAGGCACCCATTTCAGATATAATGAGTAACAAGGACGCAAGCGGCAGAATAGCAAAGTGGGCTATCGAATTAGCTCCATACGCGCCACAGTTTGATAGAAGGGATGCGATCAAGTCACAAGTTGTGGCAGATTTGTTTGTGGACTGGGCTGAAATGCAATACGAGCCACCCATGCCGGACTCCAATTATTGGACAGTTTGATAGAAGGGATGCGATCAAGTCACAAGCTGTGGCAGATTTATTTGTGGACTGGGCTGAAATGCAATACGAGCCACCCATGCCGGACTCCAATTATTGGCAAATGCATTTCGACAGATCAAAACTGAAAGATGGATTAGGTGCTGGAGTAGTGCTTACCTCGCCCAAGAAGGATCAACTGAAGTATGTCCTTCAAATACATTTCAGTGCCTCGAATAATGTGGCGGAGTACGAAGCATTGGTACATGGTCTCAAAGTGGAAAAGGAAGTGGGGATACGTCGGATACAATGCTTTGGAGATTCGGATTTGGTGGTACAGCAAGTATCTAGAAATTGGGATGCCCTAGATGCTAACATGGCCTTGTATAGGTTCCATGTCTAGAAGATAAGCGGGTTTTTCGAAGGCTGTGAGTTCCATCACGTACCTCGGAGCGAAAACGAGGTAGTAGATACACTGTCCAAGCTGGGGTCATCCCGGCAACCCATTCCGCCAAATGTAGCTTTGGAGCACTTGAGAAAACCGTCTATCACACCGTCACCCGAATCAGATTCAATTTATATCCCGTCACTCCCCGGATGAGGAGCTGCACCTATGGAGATAGAATGGGGAAGCACCTCCGCAAACCCGAGGACTGCTTCAGCAAACCCGGGGACTGTTCAGCTTGATCCAGCAAGAGTTCTGTCTGTGGATGCAATGGATGTTGATGAGGAACCATTCCCCGTCCGGACTATACCAACTTCGGCGAAGCCAATTTTTGATTTCTTGAAAGAGGGAATCCTACTGGATGATGAAATAAGTTCGAGGCAAATTCAGAGAAGGGCAAAGGACTATACCATTATCAACGCCGAATTATACAAAAGGAGTGTGACAGCGGTACTGCAACGGTGCGTTGATCCGGAAGAAGGACTTGACATACTCCGGGATATTCACCAAGGGGAATGTGGCCACCATGCATCCTCAAGGGCCTTAGTAGCA
Source organism: Avena insularis (assembly GCA_023614405.1). NCBI lineage: Eukaryota > Viridiplantae > Streptophyta > Magnoliopsida > Poales > Poaceae > Avena > Avena insularis. The sequence goes on along the minus strand of CM042690.1, from coordinate 252,371,012 downwards.
AAAGCTTTCCAGCATGGATTTTATTGGCCTAGTGCTTTGGAGCAGGCAGCGGATTTGGTAAGAAAATGTAACGGTTATCAAAGATACGCCACGAAAACTCACCTACCAATGTCGGAGATGAAAACTATCCCCATTACATGACCATTTGTTGTATGGTGCATAGATATGGTAGGACCATTTAAGCCGGCCAAAGGAGGGATGACCCACATTCTGGTCATGGTTGACAAGTTCACCAAATGGATTGAAGTGAAACCGATTCGAAAATGTGATGGGGCAACAGCAGTAAGATTCCTCAAGGATATAATCTTAAGGTACGACTACCCCCATAGCATCATAACTGATAATGGGACAAATTTCGTTGAAGGAGCATTCGCGAGATTCTGCCAGGATAAGAAGATCCGGTTAGATGTCGCCTCAGTCGCCCACCCCGCATCGAACGGGCAAGTGGAAAGATCCAACGGACTGGTGCTATCCGGGATAAAACCCCGGGTCATAGAGCCGCTGCAAAGATCAGCGGGGTGCTGGATAGAAGAACTACCAGCGGTACTGTGGAGTTTAAGAACAACTCCGAATCGATCAACGGGTTATACGCCATTCTTTCAGGTATATGGGGCAGAAGCTGTATTACCAGCCGACATAGAGCATGATTCGCCTAGGGTCACCCAATACACAGAAGCCGAAGTGCGTGAAGCCCGGCAAAATGATGTTGATCTACTAGAAGAAGCGAGAGAACTGGCCTTGTCCAGATCCACCATATATCAGCAAAATCTCCGACGCTACCATATCCGGAAAGTAAACCCCCGAGTTTTTCGGGAAGGTGATTTGGTGCTAAGGCTAATACAGCGCACCGCTAGCATGCATAAGTTATCCCCCCATGGGAAGGACCTTTCATTGTGCGCAAAGCTTTGCACAATGATTCCTACTATCTTATTGATGCATAGCCCCAGCAAACGAACAAGGCGGACAGGTCCGGAGAGGAATCCAAAAGACCATGGAACGTAGCACTGCTTCGTCCTTTCTACACCTAAGAGGTGAATGTATCTGAACTACTTGTATGTTGGTATGTATGTAGGCAACGAGCTTATCAATAAAAACCTTGCCACCCCGAGCAGAAACTCGGGGACTGCTATAACACTTGTCTTTCGTTTTCGTATTTTTTGTGTCGGCTGGGTTAAGTCGCTTATGTCTTATTTGGTTTGGTAATGTGTTAGCACCAAAAGCCTAACTCTTTGACTTTGCTGCTGTTAATGACCCACAAGTATAGGGGGTGTATCGCAGTATTTTCGAGGGAAGTGAAACCCAATTTATTGATTCGACACAAGGGGAGCCAAAGAATATTTATAAGCCTTAACAACTGAGTTGTGAATTCAGCTGCACCTGGAAACAATCTTGCTCACAACAGTTTATCATTAGCAACAATTTTGTAGTAGGAATAGTAAAGTAACAGCAGTAGTAAAGTAAATACAACAGTAACAATAGCAGTAAACAATGGGATTCGAGTGCGGTAGGCATAGGGATGGATGGACGGGAGTTGCAAGGACAAGACAATTCACATAGCAATCAGAACATAGGGCAATTGCAGATAAATAAGATAAAGCATCCCAGTACTACATAATCCTAGGCATGTGTTCCATATATAGTCATACGTGCTCGCAATGAGAACTTGCACAACATCTTTTGTCCTGCCAGCCCGTTTGCAGCGTGGCCTCAAGGGAACTACTGGAAATTAAGGTGCTCCTTTTAATAGAGCACCGGAGAAAAGCATTAACACTCTGTGAACACATGTGATCCTCACATCAAAGCCATTCCCTCTGGTTATCCCGATTTTTGTCACTTCAGGGCCATTGGTTCCGGACAACAACGTGTGTATACAACTTGTAGATAAGACCATAAACAATACTATCATAATGAATCAATAACATGTTCATATTTTAAATCATGGCACTCGGGCCCAAGTGACAAGCATTAAGCAGAACAAGTCGCAACAAAGTCATAAAGCACTAATAAAAGATACTAGGCACCATGCCCTAACAATCTGATGCCATTACATGAAGGATCTCATCCAATCCCTACCATACCCATAGCCTACAGCGGGGGATTACTCACTCATAGATGGGGAAACATGGATGGTCGATGGAGAAGCGATGGTGATGATGATGGCGATGATCTCCTCCAATTCCCCGTCCTGGCAGGGTGCCAGAACGGAGTTTCTGGTGCTATTTCGTGGAATCTGGTGGTGGCGGCGGAGCAGAACTCCTTCTAGAAAAACGTCGAACCCCCCTGGATTTTTTAGGTCAGAAGGCTTCTTATAGGCGAAGAGGGAGACCGTGGGGGTGCCTGGGGGGCCCACACCATGCCCTGGCGCGGCCAAGCCCACCCCGCGCCTGGGGGTGGTGTGGCCAGGCCCTGGCCCTCCTCCGTCTCGTATTCTGGCTCCGTGAGTCTTCTGGAAAATAGGCACTTTGGCTTTTGTCTCGTCCAATTCCGAGAATATTCATTTTCTGACTTTCCTGGAACCAAAAACAGCAGAACACAGGTAGCTGGCACTATGGCTCTTGTTAATAGGTTAGTCCAAGAAATCATATGAAAAGTACTCCAAAGTGTGGACAAAACACAAGAAAGGAGATAAAACCAAGCATGGAACATCAAAAATTATAGATACATTTGCAATGTATCAACATCCCTAAGCTTAACTCCTGCTCGTCCTCGAGTAGGTAAGTGATAAAAAGAAAGAATAATTTTGAGGTGACATGCACCATCAAAGACTTGATCAAAGTATTTGTAAAACATTCAAAGCTGGGGTCATAGTACTTCAATCATAACATGAAAGACAAAGTTCTAGCAATAATACAAAGAAACTATGATGCAACATGAAAAGGCACAAACAAAAGATTCGTGAATAACAATGCTTTGCAAGACATTTGTTTGTTTCACATAAAGAAAACATAGCATAATGGCATTCAACTTGTCCCTCATAGAGTAGCAAACATAAATGCATAGGACACCTTAAAAGTTTACAAGAGTGACTAGATACAAATAGTTTAAAACAAGCAATATCAAGGTATGCATCAATCAACAAGTCTTGGGACAACGCAAATAGAACTAAGAATGGCCACTATGCTCTCAAGAAAGTGCTCATAGAATGTGTGGATACTCAACAAGGAAATGAACAGGTTTTGAAAAGTTTGAAAGGCTTCCAAATGTTGAAAGAATGGTACTCATTAGCTTTGAGATCTCATTGCCCCTATCATAAACATCTTTAAATGGTTAAGGTTAAAGTGACACAACTAAGAGGATATGCTTGACAAGTTATAAATCGAAGTCTCATGCCCCTTACTTACGAAGACCTATCCTCATGCTACTCAACTTCAGTCACAAGTAAGCTCTTGTCATTGTAAGTATATACGTATCATATAGAACCGCCAACGGGGTACCCCTTGCACATGATACAAGAGCTATCCCATAATCAAAATGACAAGGCAAGCAGACAATGAGCATCTCAGCGATCTTTTTATTTACTATGTGCATAGATTTTTATTGAGGATGCTTCATAGAATGCTCATTATGGTTATGCTTCAAGTTTCCACCATGATTAGGCATGGCTTAGGCTAGCGGGCCAAGCATTTCTCTAACATACATACAAACTCCATGATCTTACAAGTTCCAGTTTTATTTCACACCGCCGGGATCCATAAGCAAAAGAACATGATATCAACGAGGTACTAAGTACCAATGAAATGTTGAAAACGTTCCCCATGATACATGGTTCTGCTAACTTCAACTTATAAAGCACAAGCATATACGCAACAAAGAAGGACGCAATGGTTCAGGTTTATTAAATGCGAGAAAATAAAGTGTGCCATCAAGTTCATGAGAGCTTTACTAACTAACTTTCTCATAACAAGCAAACATTTTATTCGGAAGAAAACAAGGCATATTGAATATGCACGGAAGTAGCAAATGATGCTAATAGGTAGGTATGGTGGACACTTTGGCAATATTTGGTTTTAGGGTGTTGGAAACATGAGTAAAACAAACTCAGTGAAAGTGAAGGCTAGCAATAGTAAGGGAGCGACAAACGAGAGAGCAACAATGGCCATAATCATGCAGAGCGACAAAAACATCATTGATCAAAGCATAAAGTGATACTACAAGTTGAAAACTAAAGGATCATAAAGGCTTATGGTGACTTGTGATAGTCATAACATGGTGTGAGCATGTGCCAAGTCAACCCAAATAAAGCATCAAATGAGAATACCACAATACTATGCTTTAATATGCTAAAACAACGCATGATTCTTCCAAGGAACATTAAGCAATCTCAATTGTTTATAACAAGTCATGCTACAGCAAAGAATACTAAGCATAAAGCCAACACAATATCAAGCATGGCATGACAAAGCATAGTCCACAGTCAAAAACAAGCTCTCTTTACCACTTAAGCATGAGCTTTCCTACTCTTTTCCAAACCAAACCAAACTATTCCAAAACCAATGTATGAAAGAGGGGGTCCAACCAATTTATTCATAAAACTAAGCAAACAAAAAAGAAACGAAAACAAAAAAGAATACACTCCAAGAACAACACAACTATGCATGAAACAATAAAAATGAAGCGTTTGGAAGAAACCTGGGATTTTTATTGATGAAGAGGGGGATGCCTTGGGGCATCCCCAAGTTTTGATGCTTGTACTTCTTGGGTATTTCTTGGGGTGACACACGTGGCATCCCCAAGCTTGAGCTTTAGTCCATCCTTCATCTCATTACTCATTCCTTCCATACACCTAAAATTTTTTCCTTCATACAAAACTTCACACAATCTTTATTAGCAACAGTAGTGCACTCAAGATAATAAGTCTTTAAGTTCAGTTCTAACACCAATAAACTTACATTAGAACACTAGCTACTGAAGAACTTCCCTCAAAAAGCTCAATTCCCCAAAAGAACTCAAAAAGGAACCAACAAGAAGCAAATGCAGAAAATGGCAGAAATCTGTCAAAACAGACCAGCAGGTAAAGATGAATTTTTTTGAAGACCTTTTGTTGTTCAAATAAAAAAGTGTTGAACTAACGAAAGTTAGATAACAACCCGGGGAAGAATCATAAAAAGTCACGCCTCAAAACGACGTACAGAGATTTTACACGAATTTTTATGGTGAAGCACAGAAATCTGTTTCGGGACAACAACTTTTCCAATCATTATTTCTCTCTCATTAGAGGTTACTCTTGGCACAAAAAGCACATAAAAAGGATAAGGAGCGGTTATTACTGAGGTAATAACTTCCAAGACTCATCTAAAACTTTTGGGTTATCTCCCAATAAGTACTTTTCTTTAACGCCTTTAAGTTAGACATAAGCAAAAACTAAAATGGATAGAATAGAAGTAAGCGGAGATAATCATGGTGAAAACATTGTTTTGTTCAATGAAATCCTTTTGTTAACAAGGTTGATCAGGTCTTGTTACCAAAAAAAATTCATATGAGACAAAACTTTGTATTCCACTAATGATTATGTTCCCTCAACCTTGATAGCAATGGTCCCAATCATAATAGTTTCCGATTTTTCTCTTGGTATGGGACAATATATCTCTTCAACTTGAATTCCCTCAACATGTTCAATTGAATTCAAACCATAAGTCATTTCAATCTTCTTGGGGAAATAGACAGTACGTTCCTTGTCATTCACATTGAAAGTCACCTTCCCTTGATTACAATTAATAACAGCTCCTGCAGTATTTAAGAAAAGGTCTCCCAAGAATAATAGACATATTATCATCTTCAGGCATAATAGTTTGAGAGGATGCTCACATAAGAAATATGAATTGAAGTAAAAGAGAGCATCAAGAAGCAAATTCAAAACAAATTTAAGTCTAACCCACTTCCTATGCATAGGAATCGTGTATGCAAATAAATTTGCAAAGAACAAAGTGAAAGGCATAGGAAGATAAAACAAGAGTAACTTCAAAACTTTCAGCACATAGAGAGGTGTTTCAATACCATGAAAACTTCTACAACCATATTTTCCTCTCTCATAATAATTTTCAGTAGCCTCATGAATAAACTCAACAATATAACTATCACATAAAGCATGCTTTTCATGATCTACAAGCACTAGAGCTTTATTATAAACATTTTCAAAAGAATCCTCAGGAACATAACATTCATCCTCCTTTAATAAGCATGGAGGACAATAAAATAATGTAAGGGATAAAGAGTTACTCTCATTAGAAGGTAGGCATGGGTAGCTAATCCATTCTTCCTCCTTTTGTTCATCACTCTCCTCCTCTTTCTCATCTAATGAGATTTCAGGTTCATCAATTTCTTCTTCCATAGGATCCTGCAAGGCATTAGTCTCTTCCATTTGTGGAAAGCATCTATTAAAATATTCAAGAATATAGCCATTTTCTTCCTTGTAATTATCAAAGCAAAATTTAAGTATACCATAAACCTCATATTTGTAAGGTGAATCATCAATATTTTCAAGCAAACTAGCAAGTTCAAAAGCACCCTTCCAAGCAATAAATTCTTCAATTTGTTCCTCATCATAAAAGTCATAAATTCCTTTAGCATAATAAGATATGGTATCATTATCATTATACTCACATTGAAAAGGGAGGTGTTTATACCTCTTTCTGCAACAAGACTTATCACGGCAATAAGTAACATTATAAGTAGAGCACACGTTTCTAGCAATGGTATACAATTTATCAATTTGTTCCTATAAGTGTTTCCCTTTATGTGACAAGTGGTGTTCCTTATAATAATATTTTTCATCTTCCGTGAACCCACCTTGCCAATAAGATTTAGTTTCAAAGAAACCAACCATTGACATCAAGCATGATAAAACAAGACAATAACAGACCAACGAAAATAACAACTAGAGTAGGAACTACTTTTTTTTGTATTTTTGATAAAGAAACAAGCAAACAAGGCGAAAATAAACTTAGCTTGACCAATAATGATTCCAAGTGGACTTGATAAATAAAGCTATGCTCCCCGGCAACGGTGCCAGAAAATAGTCTTGATGACCCACAAGTATAGGGGGTGTATCGTAGTATTTTCGAGGGAAGTGAAACCCAATTTATTGATTCGACACAAGGGGAGCCAAAGAATATTTATAAGCCTTAACAAATGAGTTGTCAATTCAGCTGCACCTGGAAAAAATCTTCCTCACAACAATTTATCAGTAGCAACAGTTTTGTAGTAGGAATAGTAAAGTAACAACAGTAGTAAAGTAAAGACAGCAGTAACAATAGCGAAACAATGGGATTCGAAAAGTAGGCATAGGGATGGATGGATGAGCGTTGCATGGACAAGACAATTCACATAGCAATTAGAACATAGGGCAATTGCAGATAAATAAGATAAAGCATCCCAGTACTAGATAATCCTAGGCATGTGTTCCATATATAGTCATACGTGCTCGCAATGAGAACTTGCACAACATCTTTTGTCCTGCCAGCCCGTTTGCAGCGGGGCCTCAAGGGAACTAGTGGCAATTAAGGTGCTCCTTTTAATAGAGCACCGGAGCAAAGCATTAACACTCCATGAACACATGTGATCCTCACATCAAAGCCATTCCCCGGTTATCCCGATTTCTGTCACTTCGAGGCCATTGGTTCCGGACAACAACGAGTGTATACAACTTATAGATAAGACCATAAACAATACTATCATAATGAATCAATAACATGTTCAGATCTGAAATCATGGCACTCGGGCCCTAGTGACAAGCATTAAGCACAACAAGTCGCAACAAAGTCATAAAGCACTAATAAAAGATACTAGGCACCATGCCCTAACAATCTGATGCCATAACATGAACGATCTCATCCAATCCCTACCATCCCCATAGCCTACAGTGGGGGATTACTCACTCATATATGGGGGAAACATGGATGGTCAATGGAGAGGCGATGGTGATGATGATGGCGATGATCTCCTCCAATTCCCCGTCCCGACAGGGTGCCAGAACGGAGTTTCTGGTGCTGTTTCGTGGAATCTGGTGGTGGCGGCGGAGCGGAACTCCTTCTGGAAAAACGTCGACCCCCCTGGAGTTTTTAGGTCAGAAGGCTTCTTATAGGCGAAGAGGGAGACCGAGGGGGTGTCTGGGGGGCCCACACCATGCCCTAGCGCGGCCAAGCCCAGCCCGCGCCTAGGGATGGTGTGGCCAGGCCCTGGCCCTCCTCCGTCTCGTATTCTGGCTCTGTGAGTCTTCTGGAAAAATAGGTACTTTGGCTTTTGTCCCGTCCAATTCCAAGAATATTCATTTTCTGACTTTCCTGGAACCAAAAACAGCAGAAAACAGGCAGCTGGCACTATGGCTCTGGTTAATAGGTTAGTCCAAGAAATCATATGAAAAGTACTCCAAAGTGTCGACAAAACACAAGAAAGGAGATAAAACCAAGCATGGAACATCAAAAATTATAGATACATTTGCAATGTATAAACATCCCCAAGCTTAACTCCTGCTCGTCCTCGAGTAGGTAAGTGATAAGAAGAAAGAATAATTTTGAGGTGACATGCACCATCAAAGACTTGATCAAAGTATTTGTAAAACATTCAAAGCTAGGATCATAGTACTTCAATCATAACATGAAAGACAAAGTTCTAGCAATAAGACAAAGAAACTATGATGCAACATGAAAAGGCACAAACAAAAGATTCATGAATAACAATGCTTTGCAAGACGTTTGTTTCTTTCACATAAAGAAAACATAGCATAATGGCATTCAGCTTGTCCCTCATAAAGTAGCAAACATAAATGCATAGGACACTTTCAAAGTTTACAAGAGTGACTAGATACAATTAGTTTAAAACAAGCAATATCAAGGTATGCATCAATCAACAAGTCTTGGGACAATGCACATAGAACTAAGAATGGCCACTATGCTCTCAAGAAAGTACTCATAGAATGTTTGGAGACTCAACAAGGAAATGAACAGGTTTTGAAAAGTTTGAAAGGCTTCCAAATGTTGAAAGTATGGTACTCATTAGCTTTGAGCTCTGATTGCCCTATCATAAGCATCTTTAAATGGTTAAGGTTAAAGTGACACAACTAAGAGGATATGCTTGGCAAGTTATAAATCGAAGTCTCATGCCCCTTACTTACGAAGACCGATCCTCATGCTAGTCAACTTCAGTCACAAGTAAGCTCTTGTCATTGTAAGTATATACGTATCATAGAGAACCGCCAACGGGGTACCCCTTGCACATGATACAGGAGCTATCCCATAATCAAAATGACAAGGCAAGCAGACAATGAGCATGTCAGCAATCTTTTTATTTACTATGTGCATAGATTTTTATTGAGGATCCTTCATAGAATGCTCATTATGGTTATGCTGCAAGTTTGCACCATGATTAGGCATGGTTTAGGCTAGTGGCCCAAGCGTTTCTCTAACATACATATAAACTCCATGATCTTACAAGTTCCACTTTTATTTCACACCGCCGGGATCCATAAGCAAAAGAACATGATATCAACGAGGTACTAAGTACCAATGAAATGTTGAAAACGTTCCCCATGATACATGGTTCTGCTAACTTTAACTTATAAAGTGCAAGCATATACGCAACAAAGAAGGACGCAATGGTTCAGGTTTATTAAATGCGAGAAAATAAAGTGTGCCATCAAGTTCGTGAGAGCTTTACTAACTAACTTTCGCAAACATTTTATTCGGAAGAAAAAAAGGCATATTGAATATGCACGGAAGTAGCAAATAATGCTAATAGGTAGGTATGGTGGACACTTTGGCAATATTTGGTTTTAGGGAGTTGGAAACATGAGTAAAACATAGTCAGTGAAAGTGAAGGCTAGCAATAGTAAGGGAGCGACAAACGAGAGAGCAACAATGGCCATAATCATGCAGAGCGACAAAAACATCATTGATCAAAGCATAAAGTGATACTACAAGTTGAAAACTAAAGGATCATAAAGGCTTATGGTGACTTGGGATAGTCATAACATGGTGTGAGCATGTGCCAGGTTAACCCAAATAAAGCATCAAAGGAGAATACCACAATACTATGCTTTAATATGCTAGAATAACGCATGATTCTTCCAAGGCACATGAAGCAATCTCAATTGTTTATAACAAGTCATGCTACAGCAAAGAATACTAAGCATAAAGCCAAAACAATATCAAGCATGGCATGACAAAGCATAGTCCACATTTAAAAACAAGCTCTCTTTACCACTTAAGCATGAGCTTTCCTACTCTTTTCCAAACCAAACCAAACTATTCGAACACCAATGTATGAAAGAGGGGGTCCAACCAATTTATTCAGGAAACTAAGCAAACAAAAAAACAAAACGAAAACGAAAAAGAAGACGCTCCAAGAACAACACAACTATGCATGAACAATAAAAATGAAGCGTTTGGAAGAAACCTGTGATTTTTATTGATGAAAAGGGGGATGCCTTGGGCATCCCCAAGCTTTGACGCTTGTACTTCTTGGGTATTTATTGGGGTGACAAGCGTGGCATCCCCAAGCTTGAGCTTTAGTCCATCCTTCATCTCATTACTTATTCCTTCCATACACCTGAAATTTTTTCCTTCATACAAAACTTCACACAATCTTTATTAGCAACAGTAGTGCACTCAAGATAATAAGTCTTTAGGTTCAGTTCTAACACCAATAAACTTACATTAGAACACTAGCTACTGAAGCACTTCCCTCAAAAAGCTCAATTCCCCAAAAGAACTCAAAAAGGAACCAACAAGAAGCAAATGCAGAAAATGGCAGAAATTTGTCAAAACAGACCAGCAGGTAAAGATGAATTTTTTCGAAGACCTTCTGTTGCTCAACTCAAAAAGTGTTGAACTAACAAAACTTAGATAACAACCTGGGGCAGAAGCATAAAAAGTCACGCCTCAAAATGAGGTACAGAGATTTTACACGAATTTTTACGGTGAAGCACAGAAATCTGTTTCGGGACAGCAACTTTCCCAATCATTACTTCTCTCTTATTAGAGGTTACTCTTGGCACAAAAAGCAAATAAAAAGGATAAGGAGCGGTTATTACTGAGGTAATAACTTCCAAGACTCATCTAAAACTTTTGGGTTATCTCCCAATAAGCACTTTTATTTAACGCCTTTAAGTTAGGCATAAGCAAAAACTAAAATGGATAGAATAGAAGTAAGCGGAGATAATCATGGTGAAAACATTGTTTTGTTCAATGAAATCCTTTTGTTAACAAGGTTGATAAGGTATTGTTACCAAAAAAAATTCATATGAGACAAAACTTTGTATTCCACTAATGATTATGTTACCTCAACCTTGATAGCAATGGTCCCAATCATAATAGTTTCAGATTTTTCTCTTGGTATGGGATAATATATCTCTCCAACTTGAATGCCCTCAACATGTTCAATTGAATTCAAACCATAAGTCATTTCAATCTTCTTGGGGAAAAACACAGTACGTTCCTTGTCATTCACATTGAAAGTCACCTTCCCTTGATTACAATTAATAACAGCTCCTGCAGTATTTAAGAAAAGGTCTCCCAAGAATAATAGACATATTATCATCTTCAGGCATAATAGTTTGAGAGGATGCTCACATAAGAAATATGAATTGAATTAAAAGAGAGCATCAAGAAGCAAATTCAAAACACATTTAAGTCTAACCCACTTCCTATGCATAGGAATCATGTATGCAAATAAATTTGCAATGAACAAAGTGACAGGCATAGGAAGATAAAACAAGAGTAACTTCAAAACTTTCAGCACATAGAGAGGTGTTTCAATACCATGAAAACTTTACAACCATATTTTACTCTCTCATAATAATTTTCAGTAGCCTCATGAATAAACTCGACAATATAACTATCACATAAAGCATGCTTTTCATGATCTACAAGCACTAGAGCTTTATTATAAACATTTTCAAAAGAATCCTCAGGAACATAACATTCATCCTCCTTTAGTAAGCATGGAGGACAATCAAATGATGTAAGGGATAAAGAGTTACTCTCATTAGAAGGTAGGCATGGGTAGCTAATCCATTCTTCCTCCTTTTGTTCATCACTCTCCTCCTCTTTCTCATCTAATGAGATTTCAGGTTCATCAATTGCTTCTTCCATAGGATCCTGCAAGGCATTAGTCTCTTCCATTTGTGGAAAGCATCTATTAAAATATTCAAGAATATAGCCATTTTCTTCCTTGTAATTATCAAAGCAAAATTTAAGTATACCATAACCCTCATATTTGTAAGGTGAATCATCAATATTTTCAAGCAAACTAGCAAGTTCAAAAGCACCCTTCCAAGCAATAAATTCTTCAATTTGTTCCTCATCATAAAAGTCATAAATTCCTTTATCATTAGAAGATATGGTATCATTATCATTATACTCACATTGAAAAGGGAGGTGTTTATACCTCTTTCTGCAACAAGACTTATCACAGCAATAAGTAACATTATAAGTAGCACACACGTTTCTAGCAATGGTATACAATTTATCAATTTGTTACCATAAGTGTTTCCCTTTTTGTGACAAGCGGGGTTCCTTATAATAATTTTTTTGATCTTCCGTGAACCCACCTTGCCAATAAGATTCAGTTTCAAAGAAACCAACCATTGACATCAAGCATGATAAAGCAAGACAATAACAGACCAACGAAAATAACAACTAGAGTAGGAACTCCTTTTTTTGTATTTTTGATAAAGAAACAAGCAAACAAGGCGAAAATAAACTTAGCTTGACCAATAGTGATTCCAAGTGTACTTGATAAATAAAACTATGCTCCTCGGCAACGGCGCCATAAAATAATCTAGATGACCCACAAGTATAGGGGGTGTATTGCAGTATTTTCGAGGGAAGTGAACCCCAATTTATTGATTCGACACAAGGGGAGCCAAAGAATATTTATAAGCCTTAACAACTGAGTTGTCAATTCAGCTGCACCTGGAAACAATCTTGCTCACAACAGTTTATCAGTAGCAACAGTTTTGTAGTAGGAATAGTAAAGTAACAGTAGTAGTAAAGTAAAGACAGCAGTAACAATAGCAGTAAACAGTGGGATTCGAGTGCGGTAGGCATAGGGATGGATGGACGGGCGTTGCATGGATAAGACAATTCACATAGCAATCAGAACATAGGGCAATTGCAGATAAATAAGATAAAGCATCCCAGTACTAGATAATCGTAGGCATGTGTTCCATATATAGTCATACATGCTCGCAATGAGAACTTGCACAACATCTTTTGTCCTGCCCGCCCGTTTGCAGCGGGGCCTCAAGGGAACTACTAGCAATTAAGGTGGTCCTTTTAATAGAGCACCGGAGCAAAGCATTAACACTCCGTGAACACATGTGATCCTCACATCAAAGCCATTCCCTCCGGTTATCATGATTTCTGTCACTTCGGGGCCATTGGTTCCGGACAACAATGTGTGTATACAACTTGTAGATAAGACCATAAACAATACTATCATAATGAATCAATAACATGTTCAGATCTGAAATCATGGCACTTGGGCCCTAGTGACAAGCATTAAGCACAACAAGTCGCAACAAAGTCATAAAGCACTAATAGAAGATACTAGGCACCATGCCCTAACAATCTGATGCCATTACATGAATGATCTCATCCAATCCCTACCATACCCATAGCCTACAGCGAGGGATTACTCACTCATAGATGGGGGAAACATGGATGGTCGATGGAGAAGCGATGGTGATGATGATGGCGATGATCTCCTCCAATTCCCCGTCCTGGCAGGGTGCCAGAACGGAGTTTCTGGTGCTGTTTCATGGAATCTGGTGGTGGCGGTAGAGCGGAACTCCTTCTAGAAAAACGTCGAACCCCCTGGAGTTTTTAGGTCAGAAGGCTTCTTATAGGCGAAGAGGGAGATCGAGGGGGTTCCTGGGGGGCCCACACCATGCCCTGGCGCGGCCAAGCCCAGCCCACGCCTGGGGGTGGTGTGGCCAGGCCCTGGCCCTCCTCCGTCTCGTATTCTGGCTCCGTGAGTCTTCTGGAAAAATAGGCACTTTGGCTTTTGTCCCGTCCAATTCTAAGAATATTCATTTTCTGACTTTCCTGGAACCAAAAACAGTAAAAGCAAAATGGCAATGTGGCTCTTGTTAATAGGTTAGTCCAAGAAATCATATGAAAAGTACTCCAAAGTGTGGACAAAACACAAGAAAGGAGATAAAACCAAGCATGGAACATAAAAAATTATAGATACATTTGCAATGTATCAGCTGTCCAACAAGAATTGGCTTCATGGCAAGCAAGAGAACAAGTTTGCAATGGAAAAGCACATGAAAAACGACTAAGGGAAAGAACTTAAGCGGGCCGACATTGGTTTTTTGGCTAACCATTAGTTTATTTTCTTCACTAAAGTGCCGAATCATTCTGAGCTAATCTCAAGGTTTCAAGTATTGTTAAGTCAATTCTTTGAATCTCGGACTCGTAAGTCGAAAAACCGAATCAAGGTAGACGCGAGCCGAGTCAAAAATTGGGGGAACAAGAAAATGAAACTCGGGGACTTCGCCCACGATAATCCGGCAATAAAACTTAGTTCGGAACATAAAATTGTAGCACAAACAAACCAAAGTATTTAAGTACATCTGTGCCCGGCATTCCAGGGATCTGATCAATATGGTAAGTGTTTTTCAAGGGGCAGGAGCAGCAGGCGAATCATCTGTTGAGGAGGGAGGTGCTCCGGAGTGTGGGAGAGGAGCGCTAGCTTCGGCTTCATTCTCCGGGTCAACTTTGTTGCCCTCCGGGTCTTCAGCCTTGTCGCCTAGCTTGGAGCCTTCGCTCTCGCTCCCTTCCTCTTCAGCTCCAGAGACAATCTCGTCGTCAGAGACATCAAGATAACTTGGTCCCTCGTTCCAAGCATGGCAGAAGGAGTATTGGATGAGCTTGTTGGCACAGGCCTGGCAGCGCGCGATCCACTCCGGATCCTCGCACCACTTAGACCCGTTGCGCATATGACTAAGCAATGCCAAGTCAATCCCTTCATACCATGAGGGCGCAAACTTCAGAGCAATGTCGGCTCCAGCCCGTGCCGCAGATCCGTGCCACAAATGCAGCTGCGTGTCACATTCCATAAGTTTCGCTATAAAAGCGGAACCTTTCTTGGGAATGGTTTCATTGGGCCAGAGACAGCTGAACATCCGTGTTGCCGCCGGGAGGATGTCCGTACCATGATTTTTTACTACCTCAAGGCGAGCAGTGAGACTCGCCAGGAGATCTTCTGTGGTATACGGAGTTGGCTCACCATCACGGACAGCAGGAATTCCACGCTGTTCGTGGAACTGGCGTACAGTAGAAGCAGCAAGCGTATCGCTCTCTGGAAATTTTCCTAAGGATAAAATGAGAAACAGTGAGCAAATGGACCAAGTCCGAATAATAACAAATCAAGCAAAGGCGGAAAACTTACATGTAATTTGGAAGAGAAGTCGCTGAAGCTCGGAATCAACATTGGCATTGTGAACCCGGGGTTTTTCATATTAGGTGGTCACCGATGTAAGCTTGACATCGGCTTCCTCCAGTAGACTCTTGTCCTTGGAGATTTGTGTGGTTAAACGCTCCTTCACCTCGGCAAACTCTTGATCGGCCTTCTCCAGCGCGGACTGATGAGAGCTCTTAAGCCTCTGGATTTCGGCATTCAGCTGAGTAATCTCTGAGTCCTGCTGCTGGAGCCGAGCTATCTTAGCGTCTTTCTTCTTCATCTCAACTTCATACTTCCCTGCTTGTTCGAGGCAGTGGGTCATCAATTCAGGCATAGGGACACTATCGTCAAGAGCAACTGCAACATGATCCGGAGGACCCAAAATATGAGTGTCCATCGGATAAAGCACGGAAAGAACGATGATTACGTAAAGGGGATGAGTTTACCTTTGATCTCCGCAAGGTTCTTCCTCATAATTATATTCTCAGCTTCAACCTCGGCTGCGTAATTCGGACAAGGCATTCATATAAGTCCTAAGAAGTTCGAATGAACAGGGAAGGAAAAGGAAAGGAAACTAACCCCTCTTCTGGTACTCCTCCAGGAGTTTACCATAACGCCCACGCATGTCTTTGTAGGAGTCCAGAAGGCGCTAGAACTCTGTGGTTCGGCGGTTAGTGGTAATCTGAAACAGGAAAAAGACAAAAGTTCAGAGGCAAAGTAGAAATAATTCGAAGTCTACAAGATCCGGGCCAAGTGGAACTTAACCCGGCTCTAGGTGTGTGGATATTCGAAGTCTACAAGATCCGGGCCAAGTGGAACTTAACCGGCTCTAGGTGTGGATATTCGAAGTCTACAAGATCTGGGCCAAGTGGAACTTAACTCGGCTCTAGGTGTGTGGATATTCGAAGTCTACAAGATCCGGGCCAAGTGGAACTTAACCCAGCTCTAGGTGTGTGGATATTCGAAGTATACAAGATCCGGACCAAGTGGAACTTAACCCGGCTCTAGGTGTGTGGATATTCAAAGTCTACAAGATCCGGGCCAAGTGGAACTTAACCCGGCTCTAGGTGTGTGGATATTTGAAGACTACATGATCCGGGCTAAGGGAACTAGACCCGGCCCAAAATTTATTGCAAGTTAATGACATTATGAACAAAAACTAAGGAGCATCCGACCGAATAACAAGTTATTCCCTCGGAGGCTCGGGGACTAGGGGATATATCTACAAATGCTAAGTTATGAAAAACACCAACAGCAGAGAAAATGCTAAGTTATGAAAAACACCAACAGCAGAGAAAAAGGATTACCTCCATCATCCGGCTAGCCAGGGAGATAACCTTGGTAGCGGAGTTCATCTGGGCACTGAACTCGGCTGGGCCGAACCTTTCTGGGAGATCGTCTTGGGGGTCGACGAATTCGGCATTGTTCTAGTTTTTCACGTACTCAAGGAGTAGTGGACTATAACTCTTGCCGCTCGGAGAATGGATCGTCACTAGGCCCTTCACATGGGCCTCATGCCTGGCGGATTGAGCCGCAGTGGGGCTGGTGTGCAAAACTAGTTGTTTGCTGCCCTCTGATCCGGAAGCTAGCCCGGATGAAGCTGACCCAGAGGTCTTCTTAGCTTTGCTGGATGAGGTTTGAGGAATGTGTTGAAAGAAGTCAGTGATCGAAGGGGCAGACCCGGTGGGGGCCTAAGGAGCTTTTCCCTTGGGAGCTCTTGAATAGGGCTAAGCAGACGTTGATCATCGTTGCAGGAGGAGAGGGACCGCTCCGGAGTGGGGAGGCTATGCCAGAACCGCTCTGGGAAATATCCACAGGAGCTCTAAAAAAGGAAGGATAGCGGGTCAAAAAGAGAGAACCAACCAGAGACAAAGGCAAGCAAAGGAAGAATCCGAAGTAGCAATGCTAAAAGAACTTACTCGTCAGCGGTAGGAGGAGCTCGAGGTTTGGGCACCCTCCGGACTGTAATCTTGGTGGCAGGCTTGGCCGAGGGTTTAACCCTAGACTTCTTTTGCCTCTTCTTGGGCGGCGGTGCCTCCGAAGCTGCGGCCGGGGTAGCTGCACGCTTCTGGGAAGGGGCCGGGGCCGGGCCACCGGTGGCAAGTGGAGGAACCTCATGGACCTAAGCATCCGGGTTAGCTAAACATTCGAACAATGTCAGGTGCAATTAAGAGATAAGAACCGGATCAAGTACCTCAAGGACTTCAATGTCCGAATCATCATCGTCTGGGCAATCCCTTAGAGAAGAGGTTTTACCAGCGCTGTGTTTGACGACGTCTGGGGCAGGCAAGAAGGCCTATGGATCAGTCTCCACCTCGTCTCCCTCGGGATGCTCCTCCAACCACTTGCTCGCGGGTACCTCGCCATCCTCTAGCGGTTGCTGAAGGAATTTCTGAAAGAATAGTGGCCAAGTTACAAAAGTAAACCGGCATATATTGAAGATTCGGAAAACAGAAAAGGGTAATTTAGCTTTGGAGGGGGGTTGGTACGGGTGAAGGGCTCGAGTCCCCACTGCCAGGCCTCGGAGAACTCCTTCTCCACGTTAAATATGGACTTAACCCGGCGGTAAATCACCGAGTTATCCAGCTCAAAATAAGAGGTCCGGTGAGGGTCAAGAGGACCGCTAAGATAGCAGATCTTGTGGGCTTGCTTCTAGAGGGGGAGACCTGGCTGCGGAGGAAAGTAATCATAATATCCTCCCCCCGGAGGAGCTGCTTAAGCAGCTCCGTGATCCGGCGTGCCACTTGATTCGCCAGAGCTGTGGCACGTTTGGGAATGCTTTCCCAAAGCGAGACATCTAGAGGGTCGAGTCTGAAAGGGAGCATCCGGATCTGGTCCTCTTTGGTGGTGTTCCGGCCGTAGAAGAAGGTCCGGGCCCAGCCTTTGCAAGATTTAAGCCCAGTGACTCGGGGGAACATGGACTGCTTGCGCGGAGAGATGGAGGCAGCACTGCATTGGGTCAGGTGCTTGTCCTCCGGGGCAAGCTCCAGATCCGGAACCACATTCCTCCATAGACCAAAGAACTTAATCCAAAGTTCTTTGGTTGGCCAGAGGCCGAGGTATCCCTCAATGCCGGAGGCAAAGGAGGACAGAGAAGTGATAGCGTTCGCGGGGAGATGATGCGGTTGCAATTTGCAGGTGGAGATGAAATCGAAGAAAAAATCAGAAGTGGGAAGGCCGAAGCCGCACTGGAAATGGGAAAGAAACACGACGTATTCCCCAGATTTGGGGGAAGGAGAGACTTCACCGGAGGCGACACGAAAGGCGATGCCGGCAGGAGTGCCCCGTGTGGCGCAGAGCCAAGCCAGGTCCTCCTCGCGGATGGTGGAGCCGTCCCAGCAGCCGCGTTCACGGCCCTCCGCCCCTTCCTCCTGCTGCGCCACCACCTCTGCCTCCGCCTCAGACATGGTGGAAATAGAGCTTCCGACAGGGTAGTCGGAGTAGAAGTATCGGGAAGAAGGGAAACAGGAAGCGCAAGGCCCCGTGGTGGAAACTACCAATGGGGACGGTGGCACTGGCGCAGAACACTGTCAGAGCACGGTCACGGCGGCGCTCAAGGAACAGAAAACTGGCGGCGGCGGCGAAATCACTATGAAAGAGAGAGGGCAGTGGAGCGCGGCGCAAATGAGGGAACTTCCCCTGGGAGAGCCCCGTGCCTCCTACTTAACCGCGCTGCACGCGCGTCGTGGGATCTACTGCGGGCAGCGTGCCGCTCGCAACTAGCGTGTACAAGGCCGGAACAAACCAGTCAGAGCGAGGCCACAGGAGCAGTTACAGAAACAAATGATCCCATGACATGACATGGCATTACGGTTAACGAGGCGCTGCAGTGATGGGACGTTCATAGCAGTTATGCCTAGCGCAGCGACAGTAACCGGCGCAGTAAATGCGCATGGCCCTTAAAATGAGGCAAATGATGATTACCCTCCACGTAGGATGTGGAGAAGCATACGAGAGAAGGAAAAACAACCCGGATAAGCAAGCGAGAGACCTAGCCAACGAGTAATGACTCGGAAAGAGCGAAAGGGTCACAAGAAACAAAACTCCGAGCAACGAGGTAACTCGGCCAAAGGAGCGAAAGATCTGGACATGAGAACCT
Organism: Avena insularis; assembly: GCA_023614405.1. Lineage (NCBI taxonomy): Eukaryota > Viridiplantae > Streptophyta > Magnoliopsida > Poales > Poaceae > Avena > Avena insularis. The sequence continues at coordinate 252,351,508 of CM042690.1, read as the reverse complement.
GATGTGGCCTTAACAACTAAAAAAGTTGCCAAGACCGCACCAGCTTCGGGGACTAATGTTGGGGGGATACCCCCGGGTAGGGTAACACCGGGGTATAAGGGTCGAGTTAGCCAGGGTACGGCACGGTCAAAGCGAAGTGCTGATCGGGTCACCTCAAGGCAAGCCGAATCACGGTGCGACTCGGCCCGTAGGGCATTTCCTTGACAATGGTCCGGCCGGCATAAGATTTATGCCGGCCATATCTATCTGTTTTGCAGGTAAATGGGTAAGCTGGATTAGCTATGTGCTAGCCGGACTATCTTAGCTTCCAAGAGAAGGAATCCCCCGCTGGTCAAAACGTGGCTTTAATAGCTAGAACATCAGCAAAGTAAAGTAAAGAAGAGGACCAGCGGGTCAGGGGCGACCAAGGTGACGCGGGCAAAGCCGGATGACGTAGCCCGTGTCACGTGACACCAAAAGACAAGGATGACGCTGCGGGTTACGTCCAAAGCTCGGACGAGCCGTTAAAGAGGAATAAAGAAGCATATGCTTTAGGAAAAGAGCATATTCATAGAATATGCTGCCACCTGTGCCCTAGAATTGTAACCTGGGCTCCCCTATATAAGGAGCATCGGGGCCTCCATAGAGAGGGACGGAAAATAGAGGATTCACTCTCTGTCTGAGGTAGAACTCTAGGGCTAGTTGGTGGGGAGTAAGAGACACTGTCTCCTTCTTGCTAAGAGACTGAAGAGCACTTGTAAACACCATTGATAGAGAGAATACAAGAACTTCCGTGCGTGGAATAACCACGCTCTCCCTCCCTGAATTCCCCTAGCACTCATTGGCCCCATCTTTGGCCTATCCATGGCATTTGTCGTGCCACCACCACGACAAATAGGTAAGGTCGGTGGGCGGCCAGGGGGCCCACACCATGCCCTGGCATGGCCTAGGGCTACCCGCGCCAAGGGGTGTGGCCGCCCTGTGGCCCCTCTCCATCTCGTCTTCTGGCTCCGTGAGTCTTCCGGTAAAATATCGACTTTGGCTTTTGTCCGGTCCAATTCCGAGAATATTCATTTTCTAACTTTCCTAGAACCAAAAACAGCAGAAAACAGGCAACTGGCGCTGTGGCGTCTTGTTAATAGTTTAGTCCAAGAAAGTGTATAAAAATACTCCAAAGTGTGGAAAAAACATAAGAAAGTAGATATAAAACAAGCATGGAACATCAAAAATTATAGATATGTTAGCAACGTATCAGAAGGCGTTGGACCTCCAATATTACCAACATTTCAGGCTGGACGTGAGCACCGACAGACTCAATCCGTTCGGAAGCTAGAGCAGCACACACACAGCACCTGGCCCGTGTTTGTATGGATCTACAACCTCCCCCTGGTTGTGCATGAAGAAGAAGTACGTAACCATGAGTATGCTGGTTCAAGGTCCAAAACAATCCAGTACAGACATCAATCTGTATCTCATGTTATTGAAAGAGGAGTTGGCCACATTATGGGAAGAAGGAGCCCGTACGTGGGACGCCTCGAGACAAGAATACTTCGACATGAGAGCGGCGGTCATCACGACTGTGCAAGACTATCCCGGTTACGGATACTTCTCGGGGCAGGTGGTCCAAGGATTCTATGGGTGCGTTAGGTGCAAAGATAATACAACGTACCGCCATCTCAGAAATATCCCGGGTCCGGGAAAACCGTGTTCCTTGGGGCTCGGAGGTGGCTTCCCAAGAATCATGCCTGGAGAAAGCTAGGAGATCTGTTCGATGGGGCAGACGAGGAATCCTAGACCGTAGGAGCGGCACGGAAATCTACGAGTCGTTGAATAACTGGAAGGAATGCCCTGCACTGGGAAAGACCCAGAAGAAGCCAGAGCCGCTGCTAAAGGTATGAAAGGCAAGGTCTGTTTTCTAGGACTTGCCATACTGGAAGATCCTCCGCGTGCCTCATAGCCTTGATCTCATGCATATCACGAAGAACGTGGGCGAGAGTCTGCTTGCCACCCTCCTTAACACTGACAACACCAAAGATGGGCCGAAGGCAAGGAACAACTTGAAGCATATGGGCATCAGGGATGAACTTCAACCACCACCTAGCGATGACGAGGAGGAGGACAAGGAGGAGGAGACAGAAACACAGAATAGCCATTGTCGGAAGGGCAAAAATCAGGTCAAGAAGGGCGAGGTCAAGCTCAAGGCCTCATGCTTCACTCTGAGTAAGAAGGAGGCCATACAGTTTATGAAGTGCCTCCTCGGAGTCAAATTTCCAAATGGCTACACGGGGAAGATAAGCAGATGGCTAGATGAGGCGAAGCAGTGCTTCAGCGGGATGAAGTCTCACGACGTCACCGTGCTGATAAAGCAGGTACTCCTGGTCGCAATCCGAGGTATAATGGACAAGCACGTCCATGAAACATTGTTTGGCCTCTACAACTTTTTCGACATCATCTCTCGGAATTAGATAGGCATTAAGCAGCTCACGAGGCTACAGGACAAGATCGTGGTGATACTATGCAAGCTCGAGATCTATCCCCCCTCCCCCCGCATTCTTCGATGTCATGCTTCATCTGCTTCTCCATGTCGTGGAGGATATCATCCAGCTCGGTCTTGCATTTCTACGAAGCATGATGTCGTTCGAAAGGCTCAATGGACATCAAAGGATACATTAAGAACAGGTTCCGTCTAGATGGAAGCATAGCAAACGGCTTCCTGGCCGAAGAGTGCATCTCTTTCTGCTCAAACTTTCTACAAACCGAGACCCCTCTGGGTCTGCCATTCAACAAGCACCTCGGGAGGCTTGCTAGATGGGGTCGCCTCGAGGATCGGCGCCCAAAGCATGTCGACATCGAGGGCCGAACCAAGGACTTTGAAAGAGAAAACCTGGTCGCGCTATAGCACCTGCAGGTGGTCGATCCATACATATATGAGCACAAAGAGTTTATCAAGAAGAATTACGCTGACCAGGGGCACCAGTACTCGGAGGAAGATGTTATCAAGGAGCACAACTCCGGTTTCACGCGGTGGTTTAGGGAGAAGGTCATTGCTAATCCACCACAGGGCGAGTACTCGGAGGAAGATATACTCATATTCTCCTTGTCACGGGGCGCCTCGCACAACCTAATGACCTATCAGGCATACGATATCAACGGATACACGTTGTACACAGAGGAAAAGGAAAAAAACTATGATTCCAGAACTCAGGGGTTACGGGAATATTCTACACCGGCGACGTCCCAGAAAGATACTACGGAAGGATCGAGGAGATTTGGGAGCTCGACTACATTACAGAGAAGGTGTCGATGTTCTATGTCAGGTGGTCCAAGAGCATCGAGAAAGAAGGCCGATATTTCACCACCATGGTTATACCGTCAAAGTCCACCAACACGAACGCACCCGCGAGAAATGAGCCTTGGGTTCTAGCTAGCAAGGTCGACCAACAGACCCGTCAAAGCCTAGCCGGGTGGTTGTCAGGAGAGGCAAAAGGAACATCATCGGAATGGACAGAGTCACCAACGAGCAAGACTTTGACTAGAACGGTGACCCGAAGATGGAAGACGGATACGGCAACCAAGCACCATACACCACAACCTACCTAAGAAAGGACTCCCGTTCAAAAGAAGTAGTGAAGACGTCCTAGACCTAACATATGCAACCGCGACAAAAAAGGGCAAGAAGACGACCATTGTCAAGAAATGCTAGCGCGCTCCGACCATTGTCAAGAACCGTCGAGTGTGTGTGGCCTACTATTATGTATCAAAACATTCATAATTATCATTTTTTGTATGTTATAATATTGCATTGAGAATATTATGTATCGACGAGACACATTCATAATACTCACTTTTCTTGTTTTGTCAATATTTGAATTTTTAAAATATTTTCAGTATATTTTATAGTACATATTGTGTTTGGACAATGTTTTTACATGAAAAATGGCCTTCAAAAAAAGGTTTCAAAAAATTTGAGCCACCAGGATTCGAACCTGGGTGGCTAGGCTTTAAAATAGGACAAGGGTCGAAACCAGTGGGCTAGTGTCTATTTGTTGACAGATACATCGCACTGCGCTAGTTGACTAGTGTTGCAGAATACCCGAGGCGCATTCTGGCCAGATGCACCTCGCATAAACTTATACGAGGCGCATTTTCAAATATGCGCCTCGCATAAGCTGGTCGATTGTGCCTTTTTCTCTTTCACTTTTTCTCTAGATCGGACGAACTGCAACCTTCTCCTCACTTTGCCCCTTCCGCTGCTGCTGTCGCCTTTGCTCCGTCGTGCCTGCCCGCACCCAGGAGGAGGAGGAGGAGCCCGCCCGCCCGCCCGCCGTGCCCAGAAGGAGGAGGAGCCCGCCCGTGCCGCCCCTTCCTCTGCCGCGCCGTCGTCGCCCCTTCCTGCCACCATCCGCACCCGCCGTCCACCGTTGTTGAGGTGACCCCCTTCCCCTCTCCCTCCCCTTCCCCTAGCCCTCTTCCCTCCCCTCTGAGTTTGTGATGCCGCCGCCGTCGTCTACCCTCACCGCCGTTTGGATTCAACCATGTGGTTGAATTCAATTTAGTGAGCTCCTAGTGTATTCTGACGAAGTGATGCTTGGATAATAAGATACTGAAGCTTGCTTCAGTGATTAGTTCCTTGGATCTACTATAACTGCATCATGGCTTAAATGACTATCAACTGAATAGGATGATTGTCAAACCCTATCCCTAGTGGCACTTGTGTTGCTAGGTTGTTACTGAGGTACTTCCAATATTTGGGAATGTGCCCAGTAGTAGCCAGCCAATAGGTTTGAGTGCTTTGTTTCTTGGCTATTGCTTCTTCTTGCTCTAGATTAGGTCAATGATGCAAAAGGTCAATGATACTAGGCTGAGACCTAGTGTAATAATGTGTAACTTTGATTCCTAGAGTTAATGCTAGGAAAATGATAAGGACTGTTTGGGTATAATTTGTATGTGGAGATGGATGACCAATATGAATACTCTATCCATGTGACAGTAATAGTTTAGATGATTCCTAGCCAAATGTGGTGTCTCCTTTTCTTAGGGTTACTGTTGTGGTTACTGATGTGGTTACTGCTGTGGTGACTCTTAGGGTTACTGTTGTGGTGTCTCCTTTTCTTTCTGGAGTGTGCACAGTATTACACCCTAAAGTGACATGATTTGCTCTAGGGATTCCTTTCTTAAGGATTGAGATTTGGTTGCCAGTGATGCAAGGTCTAAGGTTCCAGCCTTGAATTGATGGATTCTACTACCATGGTCTTATTACTGTGATGCCTCCAAAAGAGTGTACACAATATGATGATCTAAGTTAGTATGATTTGCTGTTAAATTTAATTAGCTTGCTTGACTGTGGGTATTTAAATCTTGATATTCTAAGCATGAAACTAATGTAGTCTATGATGCAAGAGGCTGAGACATGGATTGATAATAAGAATAGATGCTTAGATGGCCTCAAGCTCTATGATGAGCCTTGCATACCACTTGTATGCAATACTGAGAGAAACTCCTCCCAATAATTTCATTTAGGCTTGAATTAAAAGAAATAATGATGCTAATTAGCTGAGATGCCAACCTACTATGCAGAAGGAACACTTGATTTATTGGTGATGTTAGCTTGCATGGTTTGATTTGATCTACTCTTAATGATCTGGATCAGCAACTGATTCATGCCTGGCCTCCTCTTCCTAACTCATGTATTTGACTTGTCATGGATCTACTCCTAGAGCTTATATTGTTAGCCTTGCTAGTACAGTGTAAATCCTATAAGCTTCTGAGGGTACTCTTCCTAAGCAGTAGATATGGTGGATACTTTGACTGCTACTTCTAGAAATGAAAGCTTCTCGTACTACTATTTTTGATTTGAATCAAGATGAACTGAATCTTAGTTCCAGTGAGTAGCTTACCTAAATGTTGTGTAATACCAGGCTTATTTCTCAGTGATGCTCTGGATGATTGTCATGTTGTGGCTCACCATGAGTTATTATTTGAGATCTTTTCTAGATTATTTATGTTTTGTTGACCACTGGATAAGCATTTGCTAGATTATGAGTATTCAAGTGGTAATACAGTGCATAGTTTTGTTGAAACTCGTTTCACTTGTTATAATACCTTAAGTTAGATGATTGACCCCCTTCCAGGCTGATGTGCTAAATCTGTGTATATGCTAGAATATTAGTGTATACTAATAGGTCATTCGTTAATGATATATTTGTGCTTGTATGCATACTTAGCATGACTAACTAGGTTCTAATTGTAGATCTGTTAGAGAGTAGATACCCTACTTAGTATATATAAATACTCATGCTTTACTTGTTGATTATAAAGGATGTACTTTAAAACTGTTTAGTGTATATCTTGGTGCCTAATTCCTTTTTGTTTTGAAATTAATTGGATAAACTTGATAAGACCAGATGCTCTACTTATATGTAGACTATGCATAGTTTGAATTCCCTTTTTTGGTTTAGCTAAATTCTGTGGCTGCTTCTACTACATCTTCCACTATGATGCCTCCATTTGGAGTGTACACAGTGGTAGCTATCACCTGATAGTTGGCTACTGGGATGAGTTATCCAGGGGACTCTAATTGGCTGCCAATGATGCTAATCTTGTATGCTGCTGGCAGCAAGTTGTGTATAGTTGTGCTTGTGTATGCTGGCAGCAAAATGGCTGTGTTTGTGCCTATTTAGGCTTTTTTGTGCAAGTTTTTCTTTTTGAGTTGCCAATGTTTCGCCGGAATGTTAATTCATTTTTGTTCTGGCGAATTTCTGGCACTCCTAGACATAGAAAATTAGCAAAGGTTATGCCGAAATTTTTTGTGAATTTTTGTGCTTATTAGTTCCATTTATTTGTGTGTTTAGAAATGTCGGCAGAGCTGGGCCCTTCTAGAAAGAAGCCCTTTTGGGAGCAGCAGGCGGAGATGGAATCCCAAGAGGACCCGGAATTTGTTCCGTGGGACGGCGAGATGGAGGCGGACGAGGATACCTCATCGGGCGATGAGGAGATGGGGGACGCCAATGGAGATGCCACTACCACTGATGGCGGCGGTGAAGCTACTACGAATGGTGGTAGCACATAGAAGAAGGCCTAGAAGGATTGGACCCTGATCGTGGTCGACATCAAAAGGTCCATCATCACAAGCGTGAATGCTAAAGGTGCGCCTTTGGAGCCGGCCGAGTTTGTCGCGGGTTACTCAAACCAGCTCGCGGCAATCCTTCGGAACACCATCACGATCAACACGGAGAACCTGAAGGCCGAAGAGAACAGGGATTTCCTCATCCAGCTCTTCCAGAAGCTGCACGCAAGATACGCGTTCCTGGATGATGAGGGACACAAGTACAATAACGACAATCTCAAAGGGAATCCGGTGAACAAGTACGCCCTCATGAAGATAACCAGGGCCTTGTCAAATTGGAAGGTCTGGGTGAAGAAGCTGATTTTCGAGGATGAGCTAAGTTATTCGGAGGTCGTCAAGAAGGAACCTCTGGTCACGGAAGAACACTTCAAGGTGTTCAAGGCCAGATGTGAATCCGCCCTGGGCAAGGACAAGAGTCAGTACTTCAAGGAGTTGTATGAGAAGAACATTGGTACCCACCATCTCGGCTCCGGCGGTTATAGAGCTGGGATTCCCAAATGGGAGAAGGAGGACACCGACGCTCGTGCAAAGGGGGTGACACCTCCCTTTGACGACATAAAAGAGCCACAGGCAAAGCACTTTGTCAGGGCCAGGTTTGCCAAGCTGAAAGGGAGTTCTGATTATTCCTCGGAGCCCGTCGGCCCCTTCGCTATGATGGTGACGGACTTCATGAGAAAATATGTAAGTAGTTTGCATGCAAGTCGATTAATTGCGTTCAGGATTAATCAATGAAGTCCAGTTTTCTGATCAAATGCTTCGCGTTCCTTGTGCGCAGGACGAGGAGTGTAGGAGCTCCTCATCCCAGGGGTCGGCGCCTGTCGCCAAGTGGGACACCACTTTTAACGGGGCGCTGAACCAGACCAAGAATGTCGAGCCCCTGGCGGCCCCATCGTCGGCTGGTCATGTGGTCGGCTTTGGCGGCATAACATGGTCCGAGTACTATGGCACCCCGGAGCGAAAGGGCAGGAAGGCCAAAAGTGCCGAGGTAAGACACCTAAGGGAACAGGTGGAAGCCTTTCCCAATATAGTCCAAGATGCCGTGAAGCAGGCTGTGTCGGCTGCCGAGACAAAGTTCCAAGAACAAGTTCATATACAAGTCCAGGCACAAGTCCAGTCACAAGTGAACAATAGGCTCAACACCATCCTTCCCGCCTACATGGAAAAGTATAGCAAGTGGCAGAAGGGTGGTAAACAAGGGCCTCCACCGGTTCCCAACCTTGATAGCACCCAATCGGACAACGTGGCACGGCCGAAGGCGCTGGTGACTCCTCCAGCAGGGCGGGTGGTGGTGGAGACTCATCCACCTCCGGAGCTTAACTTGCCCGTTGCGGCGAAGGCGCCGTCCCGCACCACCGTGCCATCAGGCAGCCACTCCGCCACTTGCACGCTCAAGCCTGTCGGTGGTGGTGCCTCGACATTGCTAAGTTCGATGCCCTCAAGGTAACTAACTAATTAAAGCGAGAGTTGGGAGGCTTAACCACACTGATGACTTGATCCTCGTTTTACCGATGCCCAGCCTACATGTATTTCACAGGGAGACACTCCTTGCACTCTAATGCACTAGGTGGGTGGCCAGTTGAAGGATGTTGCCAAGGGTACTATCATTCAACTAGAGAATCGCAAAATGCACAATGTCACAATGCCACCCGACATGATGAGGGTCACATACAATATGGTGCTTCCGGGCTACGAGTAAGTGGAACCTCCCTCTCAACCTCAAGGATGGGATGATGAGGAGACGACAACGATCCTCAATACCGGCTTCGGCTACTTATACATATGGCCGAGATCCAGATCCGTTTGGGGACAGAGGACCAGCTCAACATCACCCTAGAGGCAGCACAGCCAGCACATGATGAATACTTCGAGATGGCACATTGGACAACATGGCATAGGATCCCTATGATGATGATGGAGAAATTGACCCGAACTTTGGCGACCAGTTCGTTAACACAAGGTTTTCTGATTGGTATGAGCCGGCACCATCAGGCGCACATCAAGTTGCCAATACCCAACCAGCACCAGTGAAACCCCCTTGCCAGGTGCGTCTCTTCCCAACTAGTCAGGAGATGATGCCACCCGCCCCCTTCACCGAGCCTCCGAGGCCAGCAGTTCCTTTGATCATCCCTAGCACCCTTCATAAGGTGATCGATGAGGTGAACGCGGTGGCTGACGCCCCAAAGGGACCGAAGAAGGGTCGCAAAAGGAAACCTAAGGGTGACCGGGGAAAGGATCCAAATCTTGTTCTCCGGGCTCAGGACGGCCCTGCGGGGCAAGCCAGGAATCAGCAGCACGTGGCAGGTGCACCGATGATGTGGAACTCATTACTCAAGGTCGCACGCTCTCAATTGCGCAATCTTCATTATAGATGTCTCACAATTGAGGAGCGCCGCATTCGCGAGAACGATCAGTCATACCTTGTTTTCAAGGCTAAGGTGCCTTTTCTACCATGCTTCGTTAGTGTACCCCCCGAGGATATCTTCTACCTACGGCATACCGACATCTTCGACATGTTGAACGGGTTCCGGCTGCACAATATCCTGGTCCGGCTATTCTCCCTCAGTATGGCCATGCAGATCACCAGAGACAAGATCCCGGCATCCAGATAGTGGATCCCTACTTCATGCGTGACGTCCACCTGAAAGATGTCGAGGACATAGCGCTGGCGACCGACTACCTCTCAACCTTCCTGCAAACATACTCGGACAAGGATGTGATTCTCCTTCCCTACCATCCCATCATGGAGGATGATCAGACATGCTGCATGCTCATATGCTTGAATTTGAAACACTCAACAGTCGTGTACCTCGACTCAAAAAGTGTGATCCCAAAAAACTACACCAATATCAAGAACATTCTTGATGGTGCTCTCACCGGCTACGTCGCAGTGGGAGGCTTCAAACCGGCAACACCACATGTGAAGTTCGGCGCGCACGTGTTCCGCCACAACACCAAGTTCGCCTACGTCAAGCAGCCATCTGGCAGCAGAAGGATGCCTTCTACGCCATTTACTACATGAAGGCGTTCTTCAATGACATGGAGAGCAAAACGCTGCCATCTGACCTCACGAAGTGGGCTAAAAGGCTTGCAATAATACATGATCGCAACCTCAGGCAGCACATCTTCGACATCTAGGAGGAGCTCGCGACAATCGTGCACTAGGGAGTCATGAAATCCGGGGGCCTCTTCTACGACGGCCATACACCGCCCAACAGGGAGATAGACGAATGCTTAGCGCAGCAGGGTGACCGTAGGACATTCATGCAGATGGCGAAAACTCGGTCAGGCTTCATCAATGCCCCCCTAAAGCCGACTCAACAGCAGAAGAAGTCTTGATGATTGCATTGCCTAGGTAGCTAGCTGTTAGTTCCGAACCCGTGTTGTAACCTCTTATCACTATGTTAAACTTGCCTAGCAAAACCTCTAGAGTATGTTTCGTCAACCCTTGAACTTGATTGTGAGCGACGCTACCTAGTTATTTGTGTTATGAACTATTTTAAGTGCTTGCTGCTTTTCATTCATTATTGCCGCCCTACTTCTTGTGGTTTGCTTTCTTTGTCTTTCTTCGAAATGCAGATGATTAAAACATGTTGTGGCATCACTCATGTGTGTGACCATGTCGTTGCTAGATCTGGTGTGCCAAGTAGACTAGAGGTTTGTGCATATACTCTACTTGCCGCACCAGATCCATCAGCGGCATTGTCATTTTCCATGCCCAACCTAAGTATGAGGCAACTATTTCATCTCGTAGCCCCAAAGTCGAAAGAGGACAAATATTTTTGAGATTCATATACATAAGACATAATATGTTGAGTGGCAAGCCTAGGAAAGGATTCTGGTTCCACGACAATGACTCCTTTCAACACACCAAACTCGAAATGAGTCGTTTCCATGGAGACCGAATCCTTCCTAGCTTTACCACTCGACATATCATGCCCATGCTATATGAATCGTGGAAGTATTTCTCTTCTTTTGTTTTTGGCGAGACGAATAGATTAGATAGCATGAATTAAATGAAATGGTGAAGTATTTAGTTTCAAATATCTCATTGTATCCCCAAAGTCGAAAGGAAAGACATTGCTTCACTATTCGTATAGAATTGGTGACACTGTTATATGAATCGTGGAATGATTTCTTTCCTTTCACGTTTGGCGATATAATCAAATGATAAACTATTTAATCTCGTAGCCCCAAAGTTGAAAGAGGACAAATATTTTCGAGATTCATATACATAAGACATAATATGTTCAAGGGTAAGCCAAGGAAAGGATTATGGGTCCATGGCAACGACTCCTTTCGACACATCAAACTCGAAATGAGTTGTTTCTATGGAGACCAAATCCTTTCCTTGGTTTACCTTTGGACATAATATGCCCATGCTATATGAATCGTGGAAGTATTTCTTTTCTTTTGTCTTTGGTGATACGAATAGATTAGATACGTGAATTAAATGAAATGGTGAAGTATTTAGTTTCAAATATCTCATTGTAGCCCCAAAGTCGAAAGGAAAGACATTACTTCACTATTCATCTTTGGTGATACAATGAAATGATAAACTATTTCATCTCGTAGCCCCAAAGTCGAAAGAGGACAGATATTTTCGAGATTCATATACATAGGACATAATATGTTAAGTGGCAAGCCAAGGAAAGGTTCTAGGTCCACGGCAACGACTCCTTTAGACACACCAAACTCGAAATGAGTCGTTGCCGTGGAGACTGAATCCTTTCCTTGCTTTGCCACTTGACATATCATGCCCATGCTATATGAATCGTGGAAGTATTTCTCTTCTTTTGTCTTTGGCGATACAAATAGTATGAGGCACGAATCCAAGTCATTCTTGGTTTGCTTTTTTTGGTCTTTCTTTGAAATTCCAATGATTAGAACATGTTGTGGCGTCATGTGTATGACTATACCGCTGTTTGATCTCGTGTACCAAGTAGACTAGTAATTTGGGCATATACTCTACTTGCCGCACAAGATCAAACAGCGAGCATTGTTATTTCCATGCCCAACCTAAGTATGAGGCACTAATGTAAGTCATTCTTGGTTTGCTTTTTTTGGTATTTCTTCGAAATGCCAATGATTAGAACGTGTTGTGGCATCATGTGTATGACTATGCCGATGTTTGATCTCGTGTGCCAAGTAGACTAGTAATTTGGGCATATACTCTACTTGCCGCACGAGATCAAACAGCGAGCGTTGTTATTTCCATGTCCAACCTAAGTATGAGGCACTAATGCAAGTCATTCTTGGTTTGCTTTTTTTGTCTTTCTTCGAAATGCCGATGATTAGAACGTGATTTCTTACATCTTGTTGCACCCATATATATATATGCATGATCTCATCTTGTGAACTTCTATTGCTTTGCACTGACATAGATAATATCATCTATCTTGTGTATAGGACATGGCGAAGAAGTGCTATGTTGTGTACTCTAGCAAGGTTCCAGGTGTGTACGAGGAGTGGGAAGACTTCTGATACGTTGCTAACGTATCCATAATTTTTGATGTTCCATGCTTGGTTTTATCTACTTTCTTATGTTTGTCCACACTTTGGAGTACTTTTCATATGATTTCTTGGAATAACCTATTAATAAGAGCCACAGTGCCAGTTGCCTGTTTTCTGCTGGTTTTAGTTCCAGGAAAGTCAGAAAATCAATATTCTCGGAATTGGACGGGACAAAAGCCAAAGTTGATATTTTACAGGAAGACTCACAGAGCCAGAAGACGAGACAGAGAGGGGCCATAGGGAGGGCACACCATGTGGTTGCGCGAGCTAGCCCTGGTTGCGCCACCAGGTGGTGTGGGCCCCCTGGCCGCCCACCGACCTTGCCTCTTCGCCTATAAGAAGCCTCCCGATGCATAAACCCTAAATTATCAAGCCTCCAGCCACGAAAAGTTCCACAGCGCCGCCGCCACCGAAGGGGAGATTTGGGGGACAGAAAGGCTCTGTTCCGGCACCCTGCCGGGACGGGGAAGTGCCCCCGGAGCCATCTCCATCGATCTCCACCACCATCTCCATCACCATTGCTGATTCCCATGATGAGGAGGGAGTAGATCTCTCTCGAGGCTAAGGGTTCTACCGGTAGCTATGTGTTCATCTGTCTCTATGCATGATCTTGTTGAGATCATGAGCTTGTAATCTATTGATCTACCTTGCTACTCAAGTGCTTTAATAGATCTCTGCTCTCCCCATGTGTGTGAAGTTGACAGTGTGCACACCATGGTGGTACTTAGGCTAGAGATTTCAAATACTTGTTATGAGTTATATTTAGAGTTGGATGTCTCTATGAAATTGTGGTGTTTGTTGGAACCATCTAGTACTCAAGGTGACAGTGTGGGGTTATCTAGATGGGAAAGGTGGACTTTGAGGAGTGTTGTTATAGCCCTACCATGGATTAGAATGTCCAACCGGAGAGTAGTTCAGAGTAGTATCATAAAGAGAAGATATTTATATGAGAGTGTTCACTAGTGAAAGTATGATCCCTAGGCCTTGTTTCTAAGCACTGAAACACCATTTGCAATTAGATATATTACATGTTTGCTTGTTTCTATCTTTATTTCAGTTTTACTTTAGTCTTTTCCACGCCATCAAGCTCTTTTCTGGCACCGTTGTCTTATATCCATACCACTTCTATTTCACTATCTCTTTGCCGAACTAGTGCATCTATACACCTGACAAGTGTATTGGGTGTGTTGGGAACACAAGAGACTTCTTGTATCTTGATTGCAGGGTTGCTTGAGAGGGGATACCTTTGACCACTTCCTCCCTGAGTTCGATAAACCTTGGGTGATCCACTTAAGGGAAAACTTGCTGCTGTTTTACGAACCTCTCCACTTGGAGGCCCAACAACTGTCTACTAGAATAGAAGTGTGTAGACATCAAGCTATTTTCTAGCGTCGTTGCCGGGGAGGTAAGGTAAAAGGTACTCACATCCTCCGGTGTGAGTGCTCGAAGTTATTTCCTTTAGATTCTGCAATTTTGTCTTTTTGTTTCTTGTTTTTATTTTCACTAGTTAGGCTTAATGGAAAACAACAAAAAAATTAGAGAGCTTTATAGTACTTATCTTGAGTTAGGACATGAAGTGTTTGAAGAAAAAATTAAAAAACCTATGGAACTTTATTTGCATGCTAATAGCAATATTGTTAGTATGAATTCTTTGGACACCATTATTGCTAATGCTATGGAAAAGTCTAAGCTTGGGGAAGCTAGTTTTTATGAAAATGATCTTTTTAGTTCCCCGGCTTTGGAAGATAGCTATTCTATTGCTTATGATGATACCAAACCTCCAATATATGATGATTACAATGATGAATATGATATTTTCAGTTCACCTACTATTGAGGAGGAAATTAATTATGATTACAATATGCCTCCTATATTTGATGATTATGGTGATGAAAATAATAATGATAGCTATTTTGATGAATTTGCTCCCACTACAATTAATAAGAATGACTATGTTTATGTGGGGAGTATTAATTCTTTTATGCATGTGGCTCGTGATAAGAATGTTTCTTGTGATAGTTATATTGTTAATTTTATTCATGATCCTACTGAAAGTTATTATGAAAGAGGGAAACATGGTTTTATGCATCTCAATAATATTAGGTTTCCCCTCTTTATGTTGAAAGTCTTGAAGTTGCACTTGTTTTGCTTTACTATGCTTGTTGCTTTGTGCTTTCATGACTTGTTTCTTTACAAGATTTTTATACATAGGAAGTGGGTTAGACTTAAATGTGCTTTGAATTTGCTTCTTGATGCTCTCTTTTACTTCATTTCATATTCCTTATGTGAGCATCTTCTCAAACTATCATGCCTAACTTAAAGGCGTTAAAGAAAAATACTTATTGGGAGATAACCCAAAAGTTTTAGATGAGTCTTGGAAGTTATTATTTCAGTAATAACCTCTCCTTATCCTTTTTATTTGCTTTTTGTGCCAAGAATAACCTCTAATGAGAGAGAAGTAATGATTGGGAAAGTTGCTGTCCCGAAACAGATTTCTGTGCTTCACCATAAAAATTCGTGTAAAATATCTGTACGTCCTTTTGAGACGTGAATTTTTGTGCTTCTGCCCCAGGTTGTTATCTAACTTTCGTTAGTTCAACACTTTTCTATTTTAGGAACAGAAGGTCTTCGAAAAAATTGTCTTTACCTGCTGGTCTGTTTTGACAGATTTCTGCCTTTATTTGCATTTGTTTCTTGTTGGTTCCTTTTTGAGTTCTTTTGGGGAATTGAGATTTTTGAGGGAAGTGCTACAGTAGCTTGTGTTTTAATGGAAGTTTTATTGGTGTTGAAACTGAACCTAAAGACTTATTATCTTGAATGCACTAATGTTGCTAATAAAGATTGTGTGAAGTTTTGTATGAAGGAAAAATTTCAGGTGTATGGAAGGAATGAGTAATGAGATGAAGAATGGACTAAATCTCAAGCTTGGGGATGCCACGCGTGTCACCCCAAGAAATATCCAAGAAGTACAAGCGTCAAAGCTTGGGGATGCCCAAGGCATCCCCTTCTTTATCAATAAAAATCCCAGGTTTCTTCCAAACACTTCATTTTTATTGTTTCATGCACAGTTGTGTTGTTCTTGGAGCGTCTTCTTTTTCGTTTTTTGTTTTGATTTTCATTTTCTTGGTTTGCTTAGTTTTCTGAATAAATTGGTTGGACCCCCTCTTTCATACGTTGGTTTTCAAATAGTTTGGTTTGGATTGGAAAAGAGTAGGAAAGTTCATGCTTAAGTGGTAAAGAGAGCTTGTTTTTGACTGTGGCCTATGCTTTGTCATGCCATGCTTGATATTGTTCTATATTTATGCTTAGTATTCTTTGTTGTAGCATGACTTGTTATAAACAATTGAGATTGCTTAATGTGCCTTGGAAGAATCATGTGTTGTTTTAGCATATTAAAGCATAGTATTGTGCTATTCTCCTTTGATGCTTTATTTGGGTTGAGTTGGCCCATGCTCACACCATGTTATGACTATCCCAAGTCACCATAGCCTTTATGATCCTTTATTTTTAAACTTGTAGTATCACTTTATGCTTTGATTAATGATGTTTTGTCGCTCTGCATGATTATGGACATTATTCTCTCTTAGTTGGTCGCTCCGAGTCTTTTGCTAGCCTCCACAACCAAGTATGAGTTCCACTCATGCATCCAACTCCTAAAACCAAGTTATTCCAAAGAGTCCACCATACCTACCTACTAGCATGTGCTATTCCAAGTATATTCATGTTTTTATCTACCTTCCGAATTAAACTTGTTATGAGAAAACTAGTGATTAAAGATCTCACGAACTTGATGGCACATTTTACTTTTCTTGCCCTTAATAAACTTGAACCATTGTGTCGTCTATGTTGTATATGCTTGCACTTATTTGTTGTGGATTAGCAGAACCATGCTGTCATGGGGAACGCTTTCAACATTGCACTCGTACTTTGTACCTAGTTGATATCATGCTCTTTTGTCTATGGATGTCGTTGGTGTGAAATGAAAGGGGAGCTTGTAAGTCCATGGAGTTATGTATATGTGTTAGAGAAACGCCTGGGCCACTGGTCTAATCCATGCTGATATGGTGGAAACCTGCAGCATAACCATAATGAGCTATCTATGAAGCATTCTTCTTATAAAAAAAGAGTCAGATATTGAAAAAAAGAGAAAAAAAAGATTATGAAAAGAGGAAAGAGAGAAAAAAGCACCATATTCCCATGGTAAATAAGAAGATTGCTGAGATGCTTGTTGTCTGCTTGCCTTTCATTTTGATATGGGGATTCTTCCGTATCATTGGGCAAGGGGTACCCCGTTGGCGGTTCTCTATGATACACATGTACTTACGATGACAAGAACTTACCGGTGACTAAACTTGAGTAGCATGAGGAGCGGCCCTCGTATTCAAGGGACATGAGATTTCCAACTTATACTTTGTCAAGCATATACTCCATAGTTTGTTCACTTTAACCTTAATCACTTCAAGATGCTTATGATAGGGGCAATGAGAGCTGAAAGCTAAAAAGTACCATAATTTTTGGAATCTCTTTATGAAACTTGAATCCCTACTTCCTTCTATGAAGGCCTTTCTTTTACTTTTATGTTGAGTCTCCAGCTTCTATCTTTATGCACCTACTTTGAGAGCACAGTGGCCATTCTTAGTTCTGTGTGCATTGTCCCAAGAATTGTTGATTGATGCATAACTTTGATATTGCTTGTTTTTAAACTATTTGTATATAGTCACTCTTATGAACTTTGAAGGTGTCCTATGCATTTATGTTTGCTACTCTATGAGGGACAAGCTGAATGCCACTATGCTATGTTTTCTTTATGTGAAACTAACAAACGTCTTGCAAAGCATTGTTATTCCTGAATCTTTTGTTTGTGTCTTTTCATGTTGCAACATAGTTGCTTTGCCTTATTGTTAGAACTTCATCTTTCATGCTCATGTTTAGAGTATCCCAGCTTTCAATGTTTTATAAATACTTTGATCAAGTTTATGATGGTGCATGTCACCTCAAAAATTATTGTTTCTTTTTATCACTTACCTACTCGAGGACGAGCAGGAGTTAAGCTTGGGGATGTTGATACGTTGCTAACGTATCCATAATTTTTGATGTTCCATGCTTGGTTTTATCTACTTTCTTATGTTTCTCCACACTTTGGAGTACTTTTCATATGATTTCATGGACTAACCTATTAACAAGAGCCACAATGCTAGTTGCCTGTTTTCTGCTGTTTTTGGTTCCAGGACAGTCAGAAAATCAATATTCTCGGAATTGGACGGGACAAAAGCCAAAGTTGATATTTTACCGGAAGACTCATGGAGCCAGAAGATGAGACGGAGAGGGGCCACAGGGCGGCCACACCATGTGGTGGTGCGGGCTAGCCCTGGCCGCGCCACCAGGTGGTGTGGGCCCCCTGGTTGCCCACCGACCTTGCCTCTTCGCCTATAATTATCCTCCCGATGCATAAACCCTAAATCATCAAGCCTCCAGCCATGAAAAGTTCCACAGCTCCGCCGCCACCGAAGGGGAGATTCGGGGGACAAAAAGTCTCTTTTCCAGCACCCTGCTGGGATGGGGAAGTGCCCCCGGAGCCATCTCCATCGATCTCCACCACCATCTCCATCACCATTGCTGATTCCCATGATGAGGAGGGAGTAGATCTCTCTCGAGGCTAAGGGTTCTACCGATAGCTATGTGTTCATCTCTCTCTATGCATGATCTTATTGAGATCATAAGCTTGTAATCTATAGATCTACCTTGCTACTCAAGTGCTTTAATAGATCTCTGCTCTCCCCATGTGTGTGAAGTTGACAGTGTGCACACCATGGTGGCACTTAGGCTAGAGATTTCATATACTTGTTATGAGTTATATTTGGAGTTGGATGTCTCTATGAAATTGTGGTGTTTGTTGGAACCATCTAGTACTCAAGGTGACAGTGTGGGGTTATCTAGATGGGAAAGGCGGACTTTGAGGAGTGCTGTTATAGCCCTACCATGGATTAGAGTGTCCAACCAGAGAGTAGTTCATAGTAGTATCATAAAGAGAAGATATTTATATGAGAGTGTTCACTAGTGAAAGTATGATCCCTAGGCCTTGTTTATAAGCACTGAAACACCGTTTGCAATTAGATATATTACATGTTTGCTTGTTTCTATCTTTATTTCAGTTTTACTTTAGTCTTTTCCACGCCATCAAGCTATTTTCTAGCACCGTTGTCTTATATCCATACCACTTGTATTTCACTATCTCTTCGCCGAACTAGTGCACCTATACACCTGACAAGTGTATTGGGTGTGTTGGGGACACAAGATACTTCTTGTATCTTGATTGCAGGGTTGCTTGAGAGGGGATACCTTTGACCACTTCCTCCGTGAGTTCGATAAACTTTGGGTGATCCACTTAAGGGAAAACTTGCTGCTATTTTACAAACCTTTGCACTTGGAGGCCCAACAACTGTCTACAAGAATAGACATCAACTTCCAGAAGCAAGTGAACGAATTCTCGGGCAACAACTACAAAGGCTACAAGACTAGAGAGGTGGAGGAAGATAAGTGGAGGAGGCACATGAGGAAGAAGTGGAGGAACTTCCTCGTGATCACAACCTTGTTGCTCTTCATGGTAGGTTATGTGCTCTACTTCATCTAGATAGAGCTCCATCATTGGAATTGTAATGTGATTGTGAACTTGTACTCAGAAGTGTGAACTTGTGGCACAAACACTTGGTGTTGTGTGAAAACTTGGCACTTGTTGATGTATGAAATCTCATGTCTCCATTGATGTGTAATGTACTTGTATTCACGTTGGTTCTATTATGCTTTGGCCAATTGCAAGTTTCTGGAAAATTCTGTGTTGTTTATACTGTATTATGGACTGTATTGTATATTTGAATACCTGTAAACTGTAATTTGAAAATTGCTATAAAACTTGAATTTCGAAAATATATCCGAGGCGCATATGGGAAGTATAGGAGGCTCATGCAGGGTACTATCGGAGGCGCATACTACAACATATGTGAGGCGCATACCATATGCGCCTCTTATACTTTATATACGCGAGACGCATATACTGATATGCGCCTCGCGTATATGAAGTATAGGAGGCGCATGTAATATGCGCCTCGCATAACATATACTAGAGGCGCATATGATATGCGCCTCGTGTAACAAATACTAGAGGAGCGACGCTAGAGGCGCATACCATATGCGCCTCGGATAGGGTTCCTGGTGCACCTCGGGTAGGGTTTTCCCTAGTAGTGGGAAGTGGAAATGGGCCACAGGGGGGCCACACCACCCCGTGGCGCGGGGCCCCCTGGGCCGCGCCACCAAGTGGTGTGGCCACCCTAGCCCACCTCCGGCATCGCCATTCCGCGTATATATTCCCCTCAGAAACCTAAAGTTCGGGGGAAACCATAGAAAGATTTCACCACCTCTGCGGGGCGGAAACTACAGAGAGAGAAAGAGCTCTCCGGCAGGCAGAAATCTGCTAGGGAAATTCCTTCCCGGAGAGGGGAGATCATCGCCATCAACACCGTCATCAAGCTAGACTTCATCGAGATCATAATCATCATCTCCACCATCATCTCCACCAGCACCATCACTACCACTTCGTACCGCCGTAACAATTGGGTTGAATCTTGCATAGTTCTTAGGGAAAACTTTCCTAGTGTTAATTACTTCTTGTAGTTGATGCTATTGAGTGGAACCATTGAATTATTGTTCATGTTCATATTGTTACTTATCATTATCTCATCTCTGATCTTGATCCATATGATGTCTCGTGAGTAGTTCGTTTAGTTCTTCAGGACATGGGACAAGTCATGTTGTTAGTAGTGGAATTGTGTTGAGAAAGATTTAATGGTTTGATATTTACGTTGTGGTGCTATTCTTCTAGTGGTGTCATGGGAACATTGACTACATGATACTTCACCTTTATCGTCCTAGGGGAATGCATTGTGTATTTCGCTACTAATCGTGGGGTTGCCGGAGTGACAGGAACCTAAACCCCCATTAGGAAACCTTTGCATAAGGGAGTGTAGGATCTCAGAGTTTAAGGTTGTGGTTAGGTTTTTATCTTAATTACTTTGTTGTAGTTGCGGATGCTTGCAAGGGGTATAATCACAAGTATGTATTAGTATTAGTAAGGTTAGTACATTAGCATAGGTTCACCCACACAACACTTATCCAACCAGAGAAGACTAATCAACTATATGAAGCGAAAGCACTTGACAATAATCCCATGTGTCCTCGAGAATGTTTGGTCATCTGAAGTAATACAACCGGCTTGTCCTTTGCTAAAGAAAGGATTGGGCCACTTGCTGCAATTATTATTGTCTTTTATTTACTCGCACTTTATTTATCAGCATTATCAAAAACCCCTAAAAATCCGTTTGCTAAGTATTTATAGAGAATTCCTAATCCAAACCACTTGTCAATACCTTCTGCTCCTCGTTGGGTTCTACACTCTTATTTATCGAAAATACTACGATACACCCCCTATACTTGTGGGTCATCAGCATCTAGGTCCCTCTGATGCTCATTGGTTCGAGAAAGGTCTCGACCATGTCTGGAGTGTTCACGAACCGTAGGTAACACACTTAAGGGTTTGAAAATGCTCTGAGATTGTTCTGGTATCATAGGAATCACCAAAGAAGAGAGAAGGGAAAACCTGAAGGGTTCTGGGAAAATCCGGCGGGTGTCTAGAGTTGTTCAGAAAGAGTTTCAGTGCAACGGGGATTAAATAGTATGTAAATATAAGTTAGTTTTTGAATTATACATGTATTTATATTTAGTTAAGAATTTAAATATGATTTAATGGGGCAGCCCACCTAATGGGCCAATTCCCGGAGGGGATAAGGGCCCAAGAAGGGGTCGCCGCCCTAGGAGGGGCCGCCGGCCACATGTGGGGCCCATGTGGGGCTGGTCGGCGCCCCTCCCCACCTCCTCCCTTTGATTAGTCCCACCCCAGGACTTTGAGGGAGGGAGTACCCCCCCCCCTTTCCCCCTATATAAAGGAGGGCATATGGAGGGATTCAAACACACCAATAAGATATTCTCTTTGGCTAGAATATCCCCTCCTCTCTCTCTCTCTTGTGAGTGCGGCCCCATAGTAAGGGTTGTGCGAATGAGAGTGTTCTTCACCATGAAGCACCATCGCGTTGCGGAGATTCCAGATCCAGGAGATCTACTTCTACAACCTCTGCTGGATCAGGGATCGGGAGTCGTTGTCAAACACCATATGTGTGTGAATCCCCATGAGGCACTACACTAGTGGTTCTCAAGTCGTTCGAGCCAGTGAGTCATTGGAGTTGATGGAGCTAAAGCTAGTGGAGCCATCCACGACCTTGAGGTGCGTCTCGGTACGACTACATCAACCATGTTCTCCCGAATGTTGACAAAACTTTTTGGTCTTCAAGGGTAAGTTTCAAGAAGCCCCTCCCATTACTACATTACTAATAGATAGATCCTAGCATTAGGGTTGTTCTCGTAGGAAAAATTATTGTTTTCAGGTGCTAAACCCCTACAGTGGTATCAGAGCTAGATCTATGCGTAGTATTGCTAGTACGAGTAGAACACATGAGTTGTAGCGTGTGGGCGTTAATCTTATAGTTGTTACCCTCCCACGTGTACTTGTACATACCGCGGTAATGCTTGATGAAACGGCCCCCAACCGACTTTACGCGTTAATTTGCGAGACTGGTCCACGCTTGACATACAACTTGTATCATATAAAGTGGCTTTGGGGGTGTCTGTCTCTCTTGCATTAGTTGGTATGCCATTTGCAATGGAGGGCCCTGAAAGGGGTGTAGTATAGACAACTACTTGATCAGCGTTGTGGTAGAAGTTCGTAGGTAAGAATCGGTTCTTGTGCGAAAGCCCTAGCAGCCACGTAAAACATGCAAATATAAAGTAGATGTGTCTAACTTTGTTTTGCAGGGGGCGTTGTGATGTGATATGGTAGTAGTCAAGGTAAAGTTGTTTACTATCTATTGCTAAGTAGTAGTAACGGTCATGGTGATGATGGACTACCACGCCGGAGGCGCCGGTACCCTGGTTCCCACGGCGCCAAAACACTAGCGCTGAAATCCGGAGACGCGGGATGGAGATCACAGCGTGAAGGCCATATCGCATCGCACTTACATTCAATGTTTATTGTTTGGGCATCGTGTTGTGTGCTAGTATTAGATACTCGACGGTAGACTAATAAGATGATCCCTAATCAAAATACCAATGAAAGTGTTCTCCCTTAGTGTGCACCACCAAGAAAGTTCTCCATTATGAGGTAGGCCCTGACGATTGGGTGTCAGACATATCTGCATTCGCATACGGTGCGTGTAAGCCATGTTACACAGCAAATACACTAAGGTTGAGTTGGTAAGCCTAGCATGTGTATACATGGTCTTAGAACACGGATGGTCGAAAGATCGAGCATGAGTCACATGAATGATGTGATTGACATTGGAGAATGTCTACCTTTGCAGCTGTATTGCCGGTCGTGATGATTGGGGGTGACATAGTGAATTGGGATCGTGTAATCACTACAACTACTTTAGGGACGTTTGTTTTAGTGGGAGCTCATCTAATATAATATGATTATAATTTGAACTCACATATTATGAACTTAGTCTAAATGTCTTTGCGTATACTTTTGTAGATCATGTCGGAACCCAAGTCTCTATTTATATCCTCATCTTCCATGATCTGTTATCTGTGTTGCGAGAACTGCTAGGAGATTTTCTGGTGGACTTCGAAGGACTACCCTATGATCATGATTATCGTGCCCAACATGATGCCTTCATGACAATCAAATACACTATGGTTCATGTCATGGAGCCTGCTCTAGGATCATGGTTTCATAAGATTGAGGCCTTCAATTTGGTTGACGGACTTAAGATGCTCTTTCCATCTCAAGTTATAATCATGGAGTTTGAATACATGGATGATTTCCTCTCAAGCAAGATGAGGGAAAACACCAGCCTGGAAGGCCACTTGGATATCATGGAAAGACTTCATGAGTGCCTTGTGGACATCATGGACTACTAGGTGACCGACAAATTTGCAATAGATGTGGTGTTGTGCTCACTACCCCACAACTACAAAGATGTCGTCCTGAACTACCTTGTGGAAGGGAAAGAGTTTACCTTCCTTGAGTTCATGGCTCATATGAGAACCCGGAATGTAGTGCCTGCTCCAGGAGCTGTCATCAATGGGAAAGGTATATATTTGATATACAAAGTTATAAATGTTTAATTTCAAACACTTATAGAATTTTATGAAGTATTTGATACTTGTACTATTTTGTGAAAATAGGACCCGCTGCTTGAGAAGTGATTGAAGGAGTGGGCGCGACAACGCGTGTTGATGGCAAGCAAGATGCCAACGATGCTCTCCTTTGGAAGTTATCACTTGGATTAGAAGTTTTGAATAAATTTGTAATCGATGAGAGTGAACTATATTAGTGTGTGTGTCTTGCATTTGTAAGACAGTTATTCATATGAATTCAAGACAAATCAGTTGTTTTATTCCTATGAGTAATATATTTTTATTTCACAGTTTTGATTATGAACGGGTTATTCATATTTTGATCTTGATGCTAGAAATTTAAATGTTATAAATTATGCAAATGCTAAAGTATATTCAAAACTTAATAATGACATCATTTTGAATGACACTATTGTGTTAAGTCATATTGGTACATGTAACAGGATTCATGAGTGATGAAACCAAGGTCTTAAAGATACTTGATATTTTGACACATACAAACCATGCCCCTGTTAGGCAAAATGACTAAAACTCCACATTCTATTAAAATGGAGTGTGTGTTGAATAATTGGATATCATACATGATGATATGTTGCATTGTTTAACAAATAGTGGATATTGTTATTTCTTGAAACTTTATTGTGAATCTAAGAAAATAAATGTATTCGATGAATGAGACATAAGTATGAAACTATTTGTTATGTACAAAGAATTTCAGAATGAAGAAGAATATTGAATTAACAATAATATGAGTTTTTATGATTTTATCAAAACAACAAGTATTGAAGTTGTGATTCAGGCATACAAGACATGTGAAAAGTGTTTCACAAATTACAATATCAAGAATACGTCAATATATTGACATGTATAAAGAATTGTAATCATACCATATTAGATACGGTATGGTCTAAAGTAATCTCTTATCATCAAGGATTATGTGATAATTATTGTATAAAGAATATTTAGAGAAGATAGATTAGAATAGCAAACACTTACTTATTGTATAAAGAATCATCAAGGATTCGTGGAAACAACACCATAAGTGTATGGCACAATGTGGTTTCCCGAAATTCTAGAGTTATGTGATAATTTAGAATTAGAACGAATAAATCTTTGTAGCGTATTCCTAGGAAACTAAGAATACGCATTCCACAACTGCAACCAAAGGAGAAAAACTTGTATCGTTCAAGGTGGTGATTTATCGAGAATATTTTCTCAATAAAGGAGTTGAAGGATAAAGGTGAAAACTCAAATAAGGTCAAGAACCTTGCCTCCAAATGTCAGAGTAGCGCAACGGAATTGATTTCGGAATGAAACTCTATAAATATAGGAGAAACTAATGATAATGATCAAAAGTTTCAGTGGGAGTTTTTACTAAAACAAAGTAGGATTAATGAATAAGTTTTGCCTCATTGCATGATTGAATTCATGATTCACTTGTCATGTTAATGGAACAATAGCATACCTACGGACTACAAAGAAGTGATGGTGAACCCAAGTACAAGAAATGACTTATAGTCATGAAATTCTGTACATTAAGTTACATTGAAGATTGTGAAGTAAAATGTTACTTGATCTTATCAAAGTAAATATGTTACTTGATCTTCCCAAAGGGACTGCTAGAGTAAATGATCATGGGTAGGTCAAAAGTGTTCATGCCTCCGTGCCCATGTTCATAGTCTCTCTATGTGAGTTACAAGGAAGAAATGAAACTTAAAGTAAGACATAAAACTTGATTTGTGTCAAGAAAAGTCTTGAACAAATTCAAATGGTTGACTATAATGTGTAGCAATGCTTAAGTCGGACAAATGGAATCTCGTAGCTGGAATTCACAATTTGATGAATGATCAAAGGATTTTGGGATTGTGCCCATAATATTGAGAAGACCTGCATTTACAATAAAATGAGTGGGAGCTAAGAGAGTTCCATACTCTTATATGTAACTGACATATTTGAGTGGGAGCTTGATGAAGCATTCATATATGTGATTGACATATTTTGAATGGTATAGTTGGTATTAGGAAATATTAGAGAATATTAGGTAGATGAAGTTGAATGAATATTGAACATTCAAATCTATCAGGATAGATTGATATGTTTAATAGCATTAAGTCGGAATGTTTTCCTGAATTGGATTCTGAAAGATGTTCAGAATGGATCAAGATAAGAAGGAAGTTCTTACTTGTCTAACTAGGAGCATTGAGATAGTCTCGATATGATGATGGTCAAAAGAATAAAAAAGATGTGTAACATCTACTATGACCCAGTCATAGGTTCCATCTAGTAAAACCATGTTATATACTCGACATAATATGACACAAGTTTGTAATCAAAAGAACAGGTTCCGAAGTGATACCCGATTGAATCACTGAACAAGGAGTTAAGTATAGACTTCACTGTCTAGAGAGAAATGAAGGTATACATCTGATCTGTAAAGGATGGTGAACTTGATCATAAAAGGGTTACATTAGGAAGTTCTACCCAACCTAGATGATTAGAATTCTCACAACATTGAGTGCGTAGAATAAGAGAAGCATGGTTAGACATCGGAGTGGCATTTAGTGCACTATCGATTAGATTTACATTGACATAAGAAGAATATGATTACTTCAAAGGTAAAATATGTGATGTTATGGCTAGGGAAGTCCATCTTACCACATAGTGTGTTCCTAATGCTCATGCTAATAAAAACATCATTTTTTGATAGACTAATCTAATGTCATGACAGAAAGAACAAAATCAACACTCTGTCACCAAAACATAAATATTTATACCACAAGGTTATCATGTGATGATAAAGGAAATGTCAAATTAGGTGACATTAACAAATCGAAAAGGCATATGGGAGACTATTGGAAATATGCCCTAGAGAGAAACAATAATATAGATTATTGACATATTTCATTAAGTTCATAATAAGTTTTATATCATGCTATAATTGTATTAATAGTAACATCAATACACGTGTGATATGTAGACCACCAAAGTCCTTGGTGATCCTCTAGACACCGGTTCATTGGTCAAACAATGATCGAGGTTTCCCGATCATGGACATTTATGTCAACTGACAATGGGGTCATTTCATCAAGTGAATGAAAGTGATGGACATAGCCAACACAAGAATTGTAACACGATCAAGTCACAAAGTTCACTGTTACAATGACTGGAAACGTAGTAACCAATTCCTTAGATGTGAGAGCATATCAATCACTGTCACCCGAGAATACTTAGATAGCATCAAACGTCACCTAGTGAAATAGTGATCATAAAGGTGTGTGCAGGTATTCAGAGGGGCATGTCGAGGCATTATAAGTCAAGAGCAGGATTTGTCCATCCGCGTGACGGAAAGATACACTGGACCACTCAGAGACATGACATCCATAAAGCTGGAGAATGTGACTAGGTCATGAGGATGACATAGCTCGAAACGCGTAAAGTTATACTTGTCGGTAACGAGATTGAACACGGCATGTCGATGTCGTTGATCGGATCTCGGACAAGTAAAGTATCGAAGTAACAAGGTAATTGGACACTATCTTTCACGGTTCAATGATGAAGATTCTCGTGGAATGCACAAGGGTCATCATGGGCATCCAGCTCCCTCTGATGATCACTAGTTTGAGGAAGGTCTCGGCCATGTATGGAGTGTTCCTGAACCGTAGGGTAACACACTTAAGGGTTTGACAATGCTCGGAGATTGTTATAGTATCATAGGAATCACCAAAGAAGAGAGAAGGGAAAACCAGAAGGGTTTTGGGAAAATCCGGCGAGTGTCCGGAGTTATCCGGAAAGAGTTTCGGTGCAATGGGAATTAAATAGTATGTAAATATATGTTAATTATTGGATTACACATGTATTTATATTTATTTAATAATTTAAATATGATTTAATGGGGTAGCCCACCTAATGGGCCAATTTCCGGAGGGGAAAGGGCCCAAGAGGGGGTCGCCGCCCTAGGAGGGGCCTAGGAGGGGCCGTCGGCCACATGTGGGGCCCATGTGGGGGATGGCCGGTATGCCTCCCCACCTCCTCCATTTGATTAGTCCCACCCCGTGACTTTGAGGGAGGGAGTACCTCCCTTTCCCCTATATAAAGGAGGGCATATGGAGGGATTCAAACACACCAATAAGATATTCTCTTTGGCTAGAATATCCCCTCCTCTCTCTCTTGTGAGTGCGGCCCCACGGTAAGGGTTGTGCGAACGAGAGTGTTCTTCACCGTGGAGCTCCATCGTGCTGCGGAGATTCCGGATCTAGGAGATCTACTTACACAACCTTTGTTGGATCAGGGATCGGGAGTCGTCATCAAACACCGTATGTGTGTGACTCCCCATGAGGCACTACACTAGTGGTGCTCAAGTCGTTCGAGCCATCGAGTCATTGGAGCTGGTGGAGCTGAAGCTGGTGGAGCCATCCACGACCTTGAGATCGGCGTCGGTATGACTACATCAACCACGTTCTCCCGAACATTGACAAAGCTTTTCGGTCTTTAAGGATAAGTTTCGAGAAGCCCCTCCTATTACTGCATTACTAATAAATAGATCTTGGCATTAGGGTTGTTCGCGTAGGAAAAATTACTGTTTTCAGGCGCTAAACCCCTACAAAATATACATGAGCAGAGGATGCAAATTAATAGGTACAAGCAAATCATACATCATATAAAGTACCTGAGCTTAAAAACTAGACATAACATGAATTTCAGCTTTTTGCTTTTATCCTTCCTTTTCTTTTATTTCAAGGCATTCATATTCAATCTTAATCTCATCATGGCAAAGTTTCTTTTCAGTAGCATAATCATAAACATTCATAATAATAGTGATGGTGGTCCTTTTATTGCAAACAAAAGTAAAATAAACAAAACAGACACTCCAAGTTTCTACAATAGCTTTATGTTGCTCTAAAAACAAAGTTTAGAGGTTTGCAAACCGAGAGTTTAATAAGTCCAGTGGGGTGCCTTGGGCATCCCCAAGCTTATATTTTTCATAATCCTTTGATTTCTCTTGGTGTGATGTTCCTCTATTCCCTGTCAAAAAACTTCAACACAAAACTTTTCTCCCATCTCTATTCTGAGGGGTGACATTAGTGGAACAAAATCATAATTGTTGTTGCATGTATATGAAATAAAAAATTCTTTCTAAATGTTCCAGCAATCATATAATGTTTTTATATATATCTACCATATAATATGACTCATAACAATCATTTTAGGACACTTGGGAATGGTTAAAGCAAAACATGGTAGAATCTGTCTAGATTTTCAGCAGCAACAAAACGAATTTATTTCGCCCGCTTAGACATGTCAGTAATTTTAGCCAACTTTTGTGCATACGGAGGATGAAAGGTTGTAAATTCTGTGTAAATATGAGCACAATCAGAGTTAATAAAAAATCATAAAATTCTTGCACTAAAAACTGTTCTACAGAAATTTGCTACTCCATATGTTTAACAACTTTTATAACATCCAAAATGGGTTCCACTTGGTACTTTATTAAAAATTACAGAAAATAAAACCAAAGTAAAACTCTCTTGCTATAGTAAGATTTTAAAGCAAAAATACAAAAGAAAATAACTGGGTTGCCTCCCGCAAAGCGCTTTCTTTATAGCCGTATAGCTAGACTTTACTTACTTGATTTTAAGTGATATGGAATTCATGTGGTAGCTTGTGCTTCTTTGCTACCTCCTTCTTCCTTGGAAAGTGTTTCCTTACAAAATACCTGGGTCCCAAGGTGTGCTCATACCAGTCAAAGTAATAGTCAAGTTGAAACGTGGTAGAAAGCAACACGAGATATAGGAACAATAACAACGAAGTCTCACTTTCTTCCTATGCATTCACATTTTATAGAGTAAAATGCACAGGGGGTCCTAAAAGTTTGGAGGAAACCGTATGCAGGTCCTAAAAGTTTCAACTTGTGTACTGGAGGTCCTAATTCTCAGATCCATGTGCACTACAGATCCTAATTGTCAAGTTTTTTGTGCACTGCAGGTCCTAATTCTTGGCTACAACTCTGGCTACAGTGCACATGGATCTAAGAATTAGGACCTCCGTTACACAAATTGAAACTTTTAGGACTTGCATATGGTTTCCTCCAAACTTGTAGGACCTCCGATGTATTTTACTCCATTTTATATATCACTAAATCACAACAAATAGAGGCATGCCATTGCATAATATCAATAGGTGAACACAATATATAATAACTAGAAGCATAAAGAGGGAACTTATCACCTCCTCTTTCATAGTAGTTGCATTTACTAGAAGCAAATATATCATTGTAACCCTTCAAAGCATGCAAGTTCATAGAGTTATTCATGTAAATAGTATCATTATACATATCATGGCATTTATTAGCATTCTTTCCTCTTTCAAAATAGTTGCTAGTAATATTTTCAATATCAAGATCATGGTTGCAAACAACATTTTGCAAACCACATATATATTTCCAAGCAAGTTCATATTTCTCCTCTATGGTTAACATAGGAGAGTTCAAGAATTATATAGGACTCTTACTAACAAGAGCATCATCATGGGTAGCAAGTTCATCAATTATATCTTCATTTGTTAAACATGGATGGTTATCAAGAAGCATAGGACCATCATCTAAAGTATTATCATATAGCATATCTAAGCACCACTCCTCGTTATCAATAGTATCAGTAGTAGCATTAGTAGCAAGTGAAGGAGCGTTGTTAATTTCATCATAATAGCATGGGTTATCAAAGATGACCATAGAATTTTTAATTGCACAATTATCATAGCATGGGTTCTCATAAATGACAAATGAGTTTTGAGTTTGGGTGTTACTATCATTTTTGAGAGGTTCCCATACATCCCCAAGCTTAGGTTGGACCATATCTTCTTCTTCTTCATTTTTCTCCTCTTCTTTAGGGTGAATGGGCATCCCTAAGCTTAGATTTTTGTCATCTTCTTGTGTTTCTCACCACTGTCCTCTTCCTGGGGGTGCATGGGCATCCCCAAGGTTATGCTTTTGTCATCTTCTTCCTGAAAAATATTGGTTCTTTCCATGGCATCAAGAATATTCTTTGCATAATCAATAACATAAGCATTATCACAAAAGATTTTTTTGCAATGTTTAAGGACCATAGAACTTACTTTTTTAAGATCACAAGCTACATCACAAGTTTCATACTTTTTATTAATTAGGAAGTCCACCTCACTAGATCCAATGAAAGCAATAAATTGATCAAGTAATCTCATTTCAAAGTGATCATGATGCTTTTCATGATGTGAGGCAATTATAAAGTGATTACTACTTTTGCATTGATAGTAGAGATGCTTATCATTTTTTGTGCAACAATACACACTATATAACTCACATAGTTGTTTAGCAATCTCATTTGAGAAATCGATAAGTTTCACATGACTCTTTCTTGGGACAAAAAATAATTAGCTTCATCTAAATCCCTAAGGTCCTTAGGTGAAAGTTCATCCATAGTAAAATTTATAATATTTTTTATGTGTTTTTCATATAAGGGAAGTAAAAATTAAAAGTAAATCTAATGATAAACTCACAACCAAACAAGTTAAAGAAACTTAAGTGCTATGTTCCCTAGCAATGGCGCCAGAAAAGTATCTTGATAACCCCTAAGTGTAGGGGATCACCTTAGTACCTCTCAATGTGGAAGTAGGGTATTGATCCGCAAGAGAAAGAAGGAAAAGCTATATATGCTTTACAACTAAAGTGTCACAAGATTTAGTTGATTATGCACTAAAAAAGTTAAGGAACAAGACAGTTGATTTAATAGATGAAAATTTAATGTAACAAAACAAGAATATTAAAGTGTCCCAATCCTCTCCAATGCAAGAGGACAAGACAAGGGTTTTCTATTATGGAAACAATGGACATGGGTTCACGGGTTCACTTAATCCTCTCTTCTCCATCTATGGTGATTATCATGTTATAGATAGTAAAGGTACACACAATTGCAATGTTTTAATGGTACTTTTATGGTGGGTACATGTCGTAAAACACATAGGTGAAAGAAGTACTCCTTTGTGTTGCTAGGTCACCCTTGCAATAAGGCTAGCATTTGGTTTGTGTCACACCACACATCATACTTCTCGCTTTTACCCCTAGATAAAGGATGTTGGGCTGCATCTCAATACATATGCTACTGTCACTCGACCACCCATTACCTACATATATCATACTTCTTAATGGAAAACATTCTAACCACTAGTGCAATGATTCATATGTTGTGATATGTTTTGAGTATTATCACATCTCTCTCATCTACCCCCACTTGGTAGTGTCAATCACCTCATGATATGGATAAACAAGGCATTATGTATAGATCTAAACCATTACATGCATCATAGAATATCCCTAAAGTATCACAAACCATACAAGATCCAACACAACGGTAAATGAATAACAAGTACTATCTCATAACACAATACCCACCATAGGAATTACATAGATAGATCCATACTCATGCAAGGCACGTCATATGGACTTCAACAATGATCATACATGGAGAGATTAGATCAAGTTACCACCATAAACCCAAAGTCCAGGGGGTGGACTACTCCCCTCTCATCATGGAGAGTGATGAGGAGGCTTTAGCGAAGGAGGAGAGGTGGCCAGAGGCGATTTTGGCAGCGGTTCCCCCTCCAGTCTTCCTCCAGTGGCGGCCAACAGACTCTCTATTCTTGGTGTTTTCTATCTCCACCTCTCTGTGTCGGGGACTCCCCGGGAGATCCTTATATAGGGGTTTTTAGGTCAAGACAACTCCATGAGCGAAAGAATCAAGGCGATCGGACGACCGAGGAGGAAAAGAGGGTAGGTGGCACGCCACCCAGGCTATTTTGGGCCTCCTGGCCCTCTAGGTGAGGTTCTTGTGCTCAAGATGCTTCTCGGGGATAAATATTGACATCCCCAAAAGCTTAGGTCCATTTGACTCCGTATAGGTCCTAAAACATCAAAAACATGGAAAACAGGGTTTTTCTGCCCTGCCGGGTTATAACCAAAATAAAGGGGATCATTAGTAAATCCCCAAAAATTAATGTAAAACATGGATATAACATTATATATGATGCAAACATGTGGATAAACATGTTAACAAACTACAAAGTTCATGTATGCATTTTACATGCATCAGTGGTCAGCCTTAAGTTTTTCGAGCTCATCTCGTAATCCGGCATTCTCCACCTCCAAGACTTTGAAATTTTCAGCCTCCTCCATGAGTTTGCATGACCAAGTCAACAAACCTGGAATAGCAAAGGAAATTTTTAAGTCCAATCCAGATTTGGTGTAACAATCAAGCATAAACATGAGGGTCGGAAAAGCTTACCTTCCACCTTATCCTTCTCCACTTTTAGTTGAGCATTTTCAAGTCGAGGAGCCTTAACCTCTCTCCGCTTGTTGCATATGTTCTTCAAAAATTCCTGGTTGTAAAGATTAACTTTCTTTAAGTCAAAATAGTAACCAGAGTCAGAAGTCTACTAAGACTCGTGTTGTTATTTTAACTAAGTTAAATTTCTAGCACGAGCCTTGGGGCCTACACTACTTTGTTCTTTAGCATCCTATAAAGCATAAACTTGGATTCTATTCACATCCAACTTCATGCTTGGGGGCTAGAGGATATGATATAAAGACAAGGAAAGAGTCGGAAAACGACTTACAATATGTTCATGATGCAGCTTGTTAAGTCTGGTGTTGGCCTCATCAGAAACTTTCTCAGCCAAGGTTAAGGGTTGCACTAGTGGAGGTGGAACTTCACCAACCCTTAGTCTCTCGTCTCGAGCATGAATCTACCCCAGCAAATCTTCAAGTTTGATGTCTTCGGCCTCTTGAGACTCTTCCTCGGCAGAAATGTTTTGAGATTCCAAACAAACAAACAAAGTTTTCGAATGTCCTCTATACTTTTCCTGATAAGGCCAAGATTGGCAGCACCAGGAATTTCTAGAAGATTCTCGGCAAAAGTATCAATTGAGGGATCATTACCCTTAGAGGGTTCACCCTTATCCATTCCCGAGTCACCAGTGATGACGTTGGTTTGTGAACTAGCGTTCACTAGCTCTTAAGAATGAGCCTCAATATATCCAGCACGCAGATATGGAATATCCTCCAGCACTGATGATGTCTTGGGGTTGGGAGTCTGAGGAGCGGTAGCAGGAGAAACCAAGTTCAACTTCTGCTAGCACAGATTCTTGTCAGATTTCCCTTTTCCTTTTCCCAATGGTTTAGCTCCGAGCCATAAGAAGATAAAACCGTTATGACTCAAAAAGGTAATAATACAAGTAATGATAAAGTAGAACTTACTTTTTGACGATTGGTAGCATTTTTGGGCCAGCCATAACAATCGGGGTCTTACGCTTGTGAGTAAGCGTTTTCAGCAACTCCTCGAGTTCCTGTTCCTCGTAAAGAGGAATTAGATCTCCAGGTGGATAACTCTCAAGGGGAACGAGCTCTAACTCGGGGAGGTTAGCAAGTTGAAAGTCGGAATTATCTCATCATTGCAATCTGATAAAATAAAAAGATGGATAGAATACATCAGGTAAAATATGAAGAACTTACCAGGGGGACTCTCCGCTGTATACATATTCATGGAGACCTCTGGAACTTTCCAGTTAATCCGCTCCTTGATCAACCACAAAATTCAAGTTCTATAGTCCTTTTTGGGGATTAGAATAGGGCTAACCTTCAAGCTGTCCTTCCAGTTGAGGGTGACTTAATGCATCATCCGGTCCCCATGGTACTGAAGAGGTTGAATCCGACATGATATCCATCAGTGTACTAAGTTGTACGCCTTTAGACCCTTGTTCTTCATCAAGAAGTCAATCTGCCTCTTGGCGCGGATCAAGTCTTCATATAGAGCCGACGCTTCTGCATCCCAAGATTCTTGGCGGGTTGCAGCACCATCGATGAAAACCGGCAAGCCTTCCTGCTTGCCGGGAGCCGGCATATCCTTATGGTAAAGAAAGTGGCTGGACATTTCTTCACTAGATCACTAGCTATGACCCTGGGGTAGACTCGGTCTCTCCTGATGACTAGGCTAAGAGTTCCGGTATTGCAGGAACACCGGCAATGATAAAGTTTTTTCGAGTAGTAAAGTAGTATCGGAAAAAGAGTAGACTCGGTTTAATTCTGAGGAAACCCTCACAAAGAGAGACATGAGCACTAAGCTCTAGTATAGAATTTGGGGTAGATTATGAAGCTAGACACCAGAGTAGGAGATTACCTCAAAAAAGAACTCCAATGGCGGAAGGATGAGGCCACGATCCAGGTGGGTTGCGAAGTGAACCCATTCACCGTCGCGTGGTGCGGGTAGGGCCTCACTGAAGTCGCTCCGCCATGTGTCAGCATGGCGTAGTTCTTCTTCAGTAATCTTGAGCTTATCGTTGTTGATGAAGCTTCGGATCCAAATCCCGTGGTACTTCTTGTCCTCCGCCGAAGATGACGTCGCGCCCATAGAACTCGATGCATCAGCCATCTTGTAGGAGGTTGACCATGAATGAGCAGCACTGGTGGATTTGGTGGAGGAGCAAGAGGGAGACGAGGAGCGCATGGTTTCTTTGAGGAGGAGGAAGAACATGAGCAACATTGGAGAAAATGAGGATTTTTACCCCTTATAAAGCCCATACGTGCCAAGATTAGTGTCTTGTATTGGGAACGGCAGTACCTGAGGAGGTTAGATAGAGGTGTGGGGACTAGCAGGGAAGCTATCGACGGCGTCCGCAGGCGGGATTGGATACAAGCGAGCGTAGCGGGACGCAAGAAGTACCCAGGTTCGGGGCCCTCGTGGTGAGGTAAAGCCCCTACTCCTGCCTGATCTGACTATGGGGAATATACGAGCTACAAATGCTCCTCGAGTTGTATTCTCTAGCTACTGCCTTAAATGCACTGAGACCAACCCTTTCTACTGAGGCCCTGCCTCTCCTTATATAGGAAGAGAGGCAAGGGTCTCAGCAGCTAATCCATTGGCAGGCCCCACAGGCGGGTCCCACCGACTAGTCATCTGATGTTAACATGGCTTGTCCCTTGATTGTATGGCGGTATAGCTGTCATAGGCACAGATGGGCGCTGTCAAGACACAGGCCAATGTTCCAGCGTCAGCCATGCAAAGTCTTCGGCATGGGCAGGTGGTTGCCCGTCTTGTCGTCGTATAGGGCGTACCGTGCACTGATACGCACGTCGTCCTGTCCCTCTGATTGGATCCGGCTACGTCGTATTCGGCTGCCTCTTCATGATCCGGCTACTGGGTGGTAGCCGGCTCATCCTAACCTGTCCGGCTGCATCTGGTCAGCCGGGCTCGATCCGGCTGTCCTGTTTCTTATTCGGGTGGGGTACCTGGGGATCATCCCCCTGACACTAGCCCCCGAGCGCGTGTGGATTCCGCCCTTAGGCGAAATGTGCGCGCGCTCCTTCTTTTCAATTTTCATCCGGCTGAGCCTGGCGATTGCGCTTCCGTGGCGTCGGTCTTGGCGTTATGCCGCCGCGCCATCATTGCTCTGCGGCGGGTAGCGTAACGTCCCGTCGCACGTCGCCTCGGGGAACTGCTATCCGGCGCTTCGGTTCTCGCTCCAGGATCTTCTGCGCATCCTGTCCCGGCACACGGGATCTAGGCGGCGGTTGGGATGTGGGTTGCCCGGATGCGCGCCACGTGGCCCTGCCAGCGGTTGCCCTTCCGACCCTTTAAAGGGACGCCGCGGGGGAGGCAGTCCTTTTCCTTCGCTCCCCCCTGCAATCTTTCTCTCCCTCGCGTGCTCTTGCTCCTGCGCTCTTGCCTTCTGCGCCGCCCGCTTGCCGTCGTCGACGTTATGGGCCACCGTCACTCCTTCGTTGCCGCTTCTCTCCCTCAGCCGGAGATGGCCGCTGACCGTGGAGCCTGGTGCGGCTCCTCCATCACTGAGGACCAGATCGCGAAGTATCGTGCGACCCGCGTCCTCCCGCCGGCGGAGGAAGTGGCGGTGCGGTTGGCACCGGCGGGGGAAGTGTCGCCGCATCCGGCGGAGGGGGAGCGGGTCATCTTCCTCTTGCACCTGGCGCGCAGGTTTGCGCTGCCGCTGCATCCCTTCTTTCTCACATTTCTGGCTTTCTTCGACCTCCGCCTCTACCATCTCGGCGCCAACGCGATCGGAATGCTGGCGCACTTCATGGCGTTCTGCGAGAGTTACCTCGGGATCCAGCTGGATCTCGGGCTCTTCTGCCGGCTCTTCCGAGTTTGGCCGCAGGTGCAGTACACGAAGGGCCCGCTAGTCGTCTGCGGCGGCGCCTCCATATACTCCCGCACCCAATCTGGCTATCCGAAATTCTTGCTCTAGGACACGGTGCGGCTGTGGCAGCAGTCATATTTTTACGTCAAGAATGTCACAACCGTCGACCGGATAAACCTGCCGGCCTTCCAAGACGTTGAGTCCAGCCGGCAGCACTGGGACCTGAAGATCTACGGAGACAAGGCGGAGACGGATGCGATGCTGGCACACATGCGCTCCCTTGTCACCTGCCAGCTAACCGGTCGGGACATCACTCTCAGCTGGATGTCCCGGCTGATGATGCCGCTGTAGCAGCGGGCGCAGAAGATGTGCTTCTACTCCGGCCGGCTGGACCCGACCCGGCTGTCGCGCCGTGATCCCCGCTACCACAACTTGAAGGAGTGGTTGTGGACGATTAGCAAGGAGCGGCTGCCGGAGAACTGGAAGTTCGACCTGGAGCCCTACAGCCGGGAGAACCGCGCGCCCCGGGTAAGTTCTTGTAGCCGGAATTTTTGTTTATTCCCCCTGTGTTATCTTCTTGTTCTGTCTGGTTGACCTCTTGCGTTCGTCAGATGTTCGCATGCATCCTCCGCGAGGAGGGCGAGGCTCCCCTCGAGGTATTCGCGCCGAACTTGCCCGAGCCGCGCGCTCGGCGATCCGGCGAGGAATCGGATGGGGACGGCGACGCCTTCCCCAGCCGAAACAACGAGCCGGCCGCCGACCCGCACGCAGAAGTGCACGAGGAGGAGGAGGCCGGGCCGACCGTGGAGCCGGTGACGCGCTCTGCGGCGGATGGCGAAGCGGGTGGGAGCGGCTCCAGCCGTTCCGGCTCCCACCGGCCTGCGGCGGAGGAGCCGAACCGGTGCCCTGCCGCCAAGCCGTCTTGGCCGGAAGAAAGGGCCGCCCCCGGTCGTGCTGGGGTACGTTTTTCTCCCCCATCCCTCGGTGCTTTCTGTTTGTTTGTCCTCTTCCTTGCTTTTCTGACTTTAGATTGTTTTGCTCTTGCCTTTTCCTCTTTCCCTTTAGCGTGCTAGTTTCCTTCGGCGCCGCGAGCCCGGCTCGGACACCAGCCGGGTCGCCGCCTCGCGCCCCGACTGATCCAACCGGCGCCTCTCCTTCCTCTGAGGTGGAGCCTTCCTCTCCTCCTCAAGCTGAACCGGCTGCCCCCTCCCAGCCGGAGGGTCCCCAGCCGGAAGGTTCCTCCGCGGGCGCGCGGGGGGCTGCTGGCAAGGAGCTCGTCGTTGTTGGCGACGACAACTCCAACGAGGAGCTCGGGAAGGAGTGGAGGACAGTGGTGCTCGCGGCGAAGGAGTCCTTGGCTGTCAACGCCGTGGACGACGACGCCTCCTCCGCTGCTTCGCTATCGGATCTTGCCGCCACGCTCGAGCTGGCGGTGAAGGAGATCCGGCTGCTTGAGGCCACAGCCGGTGGGAACCGGACCCTGGAGCAGAAGCTTGCTGCCGCCAACGGGACCTCCCAGAGTAAGTTCGCTTTATCCATCTGGCTCTCTCTTTTTTTAATAGCCGGCTTCGTTGCAGCTGTCCTCGTGTGCGCCCAGCGCGAGATCGATCGCTTGAAGAAAGCGAACGACCGGCTGAGCAGGTCCAACTCCACGCTGCGCTTGCAGAACAAGGACTGGCACGCGCGAGTAGACGACTTGGAGGCCACCGTCAAGGAGCGCGACGCCTCGCTTGCTAGCCGGGCCGAAGCCTTCTCCCTTCTCGAGGCCCAGAACAAGGACCAAGAGAAAGAGATAAAACGGCTAGCGGTCAAGGAGAAGGCGCTGGTGGAGGAGATGATGCAGGTCGGCCACACTGCCAAAGATGAGTTCCTTCTTCCATCTTCTTTTCTTTCCGGATCCGGTAGCCGGATTTGACTCCTCTTTTCTGACAGCCTTTTACCCCGGCATAGACATGCTGGCCTACAACCGGCTACAGGAGAACTGGCTGGGAGCGCAGCCGACGGCTCAGGAGCTCGTCGTCCTTCTTGGCGAGGAAGCTGCGAAGCTTCATCAGGCGGCGCGGGACGTCTTCTCCTTCATGTGGCCGGAGGCTCCGGTTCCGGAGATGATGGCACAGCTGGCGGCGAAGGTGGGGGAGGTACCGGCTGCGGTGGACCGGCTGCGGGACCTGGCGGCGTGGGGTGGAGTGGAGATGGCCCTGGCGCTGATGCTTTCCTGTTATAAGGATGCTCGTGTCGAGAAGATCGACGGGGGCTTCCGTGCCGGAGCTGATCTTGCCGCCATCCGCCAAGCCCATCCGGAGCTTCGCGGGTCCGCCATCAAGATCGCCGATTACGTGGATCCGGACGAGGTGCTTACCGACTCGGAGTCCCCTGACACTCTGAATGTGGAGTCCCCGTTGCCGCCGCCTGCCAGCGCCGGAGCCAGAACGAGCACTGCGGCTCCACCCCCCCGGCAAAGGTCCTGCCATTTAGCTGCTACCCCGGGATGCCGGGTGTATTTGTCTTGCCTTAGATTATTCGTGAAACT
This sequence comes from Avena insularis, assembly GCA_023614405.1. Taxonomy (NCBI): domain Eukaryota; kingdom Viridiplantae; phylum Streptophyta; class Magnoliopsida; order Poales; family Poaceae; genus Avena; species Avena insularis. The sequence goes on along the minus strand of CM042690.1, from coordinate 252,311,942 downwards.
TGTCTGTCTGTACCGGTTATCTTTGATGCCGGGTAACTTATGGGAGCTTCGTCTCCCTTTTTCTTGTTAATGTTGAATTCTTCAGTCTTGTGTCTTGAATCTTCTTTTGATATTTTGCCGGCTCACTTCGCCCGGCTAACCTCGGCCGGCTACACACTTTTAGCCGGACGAACTACACCTCAGTGAGGCGCCAGCCTGCTGGTGTAACCCGAGATTCGGAGTCGCTGGCGTAGCCAGGTGCTTCGAATCTTTCTTGTTTTTCACTCTTCTAACTATATCCGACTGGCCTCGTCCCAGTCGGCTGCTTTCGTCGGCTGGACGCCTTCATCCGGGGGAACTAACATTCCAGTGGGGGCGGCAGCCTACCAGAGTGTAACCCCGAGATTGAATGGCTGGCGTAGCAGTGCTTGAATCTATCTAGTCTTTTCTTGATCCCGCCCTTGCCCTCACCTGGGCTCCGACCGGCCGGCTAAACGCCCTTAGTCGGTCGGGAACTACGAGATTCCACTTTGAGGCGCGACTAAGTGTAGCCCCGAGATTCGGAGCGCTTGATGAAGGCAAGGACTTCGAATCTTCTTTCCTTCTCCTAAATTCCGACTCGAAGTAGTCGGACAAGAACGCACATATGCATACACATACATCTTCACAGGTTAATAGGTTAGTCTGTCAAATCATAGCCAGAAAACGGCTTATTTTTTCAAAAACTGGCTTGCTCCTTTCTAGACACTTAGTCGACTTCTCGTGTGTTCTGCTGTTTTCGCTGCGTCCTTGCCGGGCAGCCGGGTTGCGGTCTGCAGCCAGAATCGAAGGGAGCTGACAGTACATTACGCACGGTACTAGAGGCTTAGCAGCTGGATTGGTTTGAGCTAGTTGCGGGGCCGGGACGCCCGATCTGTCACGCCTCTTCCCCGTTTTTCGTGTGGGATGCCTCGGGCTTTTGCTCTTGCTAGCCGGATAGCCGGGTTGTGGTCTGTAGCTGAGACAAAGAGTGGGCCTCTGACATCATCGCACACTACTCAGCCGGTTTGTTGGCTTAACAGGCCAGGCCAGCCGGCGAGCCCCCGGGTAGGGGGTTGCCGGAGCCGGAAAACTTGAATCAAAGCACAGGTGCGTACACATTTCTAAAAGGAGCCCCCAAGATTCTCGTGGGAGTCCGCATTTTCATTCATGAGGTTTTCGGGGTACATACACTGCCTGGCGACTAGGTGTAAAACGGGCGCAGCGGGGCCGCGTTCCAAGGACGTTCGGTCTCCTCGTCCGATTTGTCCATCTTGTTCTTGCATGGCTGTTGTGCGTCAATGAGGTAGTAGGAGTCGTTGGGCAGCGCCCGGCTGATGATGAAGGGGCCCTCCCAGGGTGGTGCTAGCTTGTGCATGCCCTTCGTGTCTTGCACCAGCCGGAGAACCAGGTCGCCCTCGCGGAATGCGACTGGGCGAATCCGGCTTGAATGGTAGCAGCGTAGTCGCTGCTGGTACAGGGCAGATCTGGAGAGGGCCAGCTCGTGGGCCTCCTCCAGGAGATCCACCCCGTCTTCCCGCGCCTCCTTGTTGGCCTGCTCGTCATAGAGGAGCTTGCGAGGGGAGTCAAATTCGATGTCGGCGGAGAGGACGGCTTCCGATCCGTAGACCAGGAAGAATGGCGTGTAGCCGGTTGACCTATTTGGTGTGGTGCGGAGGCTCCAGAGCACAGCTGGAAGTTCTTCGATCCAGCATCCGGGTGACCGCTCCAATGGCTCGATGAGACGTGGTTTGATGCCGGCTAGCACCAAGACGTTTGCTCGTTCGACTTGCCCGTTGGACTGCGGATGTGCCACGGAGGCGAGGTCTAACCGGATGCCCTTGTTGCTGCAGAACCGGGCGAAGGCCCCCTTGGCGAAGTTCGTGCCGTTGTCGGTGATGATGCTATTGGGGCAGCCGAAGCGGTTGATGATGTTGGTGAAGAAGGTAACAACCGTCGCTCCATCCAGCTTCGGATAGGCAGCCTCGATCCACTTTGTGAACTTGTCCACCGCTACCAGCAGGTGGGTCATTCCCGCGCGAGCTCGCTTGAAGGGCCCGACCATGTCGAGGCCCCAAACTGCGAAGGGCCAGGTGATCGGTATGGTCTTGAGCACCGAGGTTGGCATGTGCCTGAGCTGCCCGAAGCGTTGGCACCCATTGCACGCACGGACCAGCTGCTCGGCATCCTCGAGGGCGGTGGGCCAGTAGAAACCATGGCGAAACGCCTTGGCGACTATCGCCCTTGACGAAGCGTGGTGCCCACACGCACCCTAGTGGATGTCCTTGAGTAGCCGGTAGCCTGTGTCTACATCAACACATCGTTGGAAGATACGGATACCTTTGTGCTTGTACATTTCGCCGTTTATGATGGTGTATGTATGCATGGCGTCGGATTTGCACTGGCCTCTACCTTGTCGTCCGGAGTTCGCTGTTGGCGATGTAGTTCATGAAAGGCCGTGCCTGGATGGCACTTCCGGATGACGAGGGCGCTCACATCCTCCGGTGACGGGTGTCGGGGGCCGTCCGGTGGGATATCCGGGAGGACAGCCCTGAGCCATCTGGCGAGCCGGGTCCCCGCGAGCCGGCACCGCCTGGCCGGAGTTGGCGCGAGTTTTCTTCTTTGGTGGTTCTACCGGCTCCGTTTTCGCTGCTCCGGCCGCCAGAACGCCTCCCGCCCAGACAATGGAATCTGATTCCGGCGACGGATTGATGGATGGCTTGCGCAGATGCTCCAGGGAGACCCCCGGTGGGATGGCCTGCCTAGTGGATCCTATCTTGGAGAGCGCGTCGGCTGCCTCGTTGTTGGCGCGGGGGACGTGATGAAATTCGCACCCGTCGAAGGAGGTGCTGAGCTTCTGGATGTGGAACCGGTAGAGGGCCATGTTGGCATCTCTAGCGTCCCATTCCGCGGACACCTGTTGCACCACCAGGTCCGAATCACCGAAACACAGGATCCGGTTGACACCGATCTCCTTGGCCAGCCGGAGCCCGTGCGCCAGTGCCTCGTATTCGGCTACGTTGTTGGAGGCCTTGAAGTGGATCTGCAACACGTACTCCAGCCGGTCTCCCTTGGGCGAGGTGAGCACGATGCCGGCTCCCAAGCCCCCGAGCATCTTTGACCCGTCAAAGTGCATCCGCCAGTGGTCTGAATCCGGCACCAGTGGGAGGTACTGGGTCTCGTCCTAGTCAACGAGGAAGTCCGCCAACGCCTGTGACTTGATCGTGAGCCGGGGCTTGTACTGGATGGAGTAGGCGGCGAGCTCGATGGCCCATTTGGCGACTCGGCCGGTGGCGTCCTTGTTGCCGATGATTTCCGAAAGGGGTGCAGTGCACACGACCTTGATCGGATGCTCCTGGAAGTAGTGCTTAAGCTTCTTGCATGCCAGGTACACGCCATAGCACATCTTTTGGTAGTGGGGGTAGTTCTCCTTGGAGAGGGAGAGAACCTCGCTGAGGTAGTAGACGGGTCTCTGAACCGGCTAAGCCTTGCCTTCCTCGGGGCGCTCCACCACCAGGACGATGCTGACGACCCGGCTGGTGGCTTCTATATAGAGCAACATCGGCTCCTTGCTAGCCGTCGTGGCTAGAACCGGCGTTGTGGACAGCATGCGCTTGAGGTCGTGAAACGCGGTGTTGGCTTGCGAAGTCCAGGAGAACTTGTCCGTCTTTTTCATCAGTTGGTACAACGGAAGTGCCTTCTCCCCCAGCCGGTTGACGAAACGACTGAGGGAGGCCAGGTATCCGGTGAACTTCTAGACTCCAAGCAGGTTCTTGGGCGGATGCATCCTCTCGATGGCCGCAATCTTCTCCGGATTTGCCTCGATGCCTCGCTGACATACGAGGAAACCGAGTAGCTAGCCGGATGGTACTCTGAAGACGCACTTTTCTGGGTTCAGCTTCATCTGGTACTGGCGGAGGTTGCCGAATGTCTCTCTCAGATCTTCGAGGAGGGTGCGCTTCTCCTTGGTCTTGATGACTACGTCATCAACGTAAGCGTGCACGTTTCGGCCTATCTGCGAGTGCAAACATTTCTGCATGCATCGCTGATAGGTGGCGCCTTCGTTCTTTAGGCCGAAAGGCATGGTTACATAGCAGAAAGCCCCGTAGGGGTGATAAATGATGTCTTAATCTGATCAGCCGGGTTTAGCTGGATCTGATTGTACCCGGAATAACAATCTAGAAAAGACAAAAAATCACGCCGGTCGTGGAATCGATGACCTGATCGATACGGGGCAAGGCGAAGGGGTCTTTCAGGCACGCCTTGTTCAGGCTGGTGTAGTCGATACACATGCGCCAGGTCTTGTTCTTCTTCAACACCAAGACTGGGTTCGCCAGCCAGTTCGGGTGGTACACTTCCATGATGAACCCGGCTGCAAGGAGCCAGGTGATCTCGTCACCGATTATCTTTCTCCTCCTCTGCGAACCGGCGCAGAGGTTGCTTGACCGGCTTGGCATCCGGACGCACATGAAGTGAGTGCTCGGCGAACTCCCTCGGCACACCCGGCATGTCTTTGGGAGACCATGCGAAGATGTCCCGATTCTCACGGAGGAAGTCGACGAGCGTGCCTTCCTATTTGCTTTCTAAGCCGGCACCAATGGTGACGAACTTAGTCGGGTCGGAGGGGTCGAGCAGGATCCTCTTCGTCTCCTTTGCCGGTTGGAAGGCTCCTTCTCCAGCCGGTTTGCTACTAGCCAGGATGTCTTGCTGGGCCATGGCCACATTGCGCATGATCGCGCGCTTTTCTTCGGCTATGATGAGGGCCTCTGCCAGTTTGGAACCGGCTGAGGCGCACTCCATCGATCGCCTGAAGCAGCCGGCAACGATGATCACGCCGTGGGGTCCTGGCATCTTTGTTTTGAGGTACGCGTAGTGGGGGATGGCCATGAACTTGGCGAGGGCGGGGCGTCCGAGGAGAGCATGGTAGGAGCTCGTCAAATTTACCACCTCGAACCAGATTGGTTCACGGCGGAAGTTCTCCTCGGTTCCGAAGATGACGTCCAGCTGGATTTTTCCCAACGGAGCACAGGCTGGCCCCGGCAGTACGCCGTGGAACATCGTGGTAGTCGGGCGCAGGTCGCTTTCGCGAATGCCCAGCTTCTCCTGCGAGGACTGGTAGAGGAGGTTGAGGCTGCTGCCTCCGTCGATGAGGACGCGCGAGAATCGGCAGGTGCGTGCGTTGGAGACGATGAGAGGGTCGAGCACCATGGCGTAGCCCCCGGGAGTCGGCTGATGCTTAGGCTGATCTGCCCAGCTCTAGGTGATGGGGGTTTCCAACCAGTTCAAGTACTGGGGGACCGGAGAAACGATGGCGTTGACCTCCTTCGAGCGTCGCATGCGGCTGTGCTTGTCGTCCTGCTCCGTCTCGAAGATGTGGTAAGCGGCGTGCAGCTGGGGGTAGCCGTTGTTGTTGTTTCCGCCGTTACCATCATTACCGGCTCCCGTAGCCGGTGATGGGGGTCCACCCGGTGGGGGAGGCGAGAGACGAGGTTGGCTGCCCTGGTCCTTTAGCTGGCGAGTCCAGTTGCAGTTCCGGGTGGTGTGGGTAGCCGGTTTGAAGGGACCGCTATGCCACTTGCACGGGCCGTCAATCATCTGGTCGAAGGTGAGCCGGGGCTTCTGCCTTCTTGCGTCGTTAGCCGGTGCATCGGGCGCACCCTCCACAGCATTGACCTACCGCACGTGGTAGCGAGGCTTTTGTTGTCCGGCCTGGCAGTCCCCCTGGAACCGGTTGTCATTGCCGTGGCGTCTGGAGGATCCGGCTTCTCCAGTCGGGTTGCTCGGACGGTCGCGAGCCGGCTCCGTGGGGGTCGGACGGCCGTCCGCGTTTACTCGGAGGGGCTTCTTCATGGCGGCATCCGCCGTGGCATACTGGTCCACAACCGTCATGAGCTCTGCCATGGTCTTCGGCTCGTCACACAGTAGCCGGTGGCGAAGCATGGTGCCCTCTCGGCATCCTTCGATGAAGAAGCCAATGGCCTGGCTCTCCAGAATGCCCTCGCAAGTGTTGCGGAGCTCCGTCCACTTGGCAAGGTATTCGCGGTCGGTCTCGCGGTCGCCCTGGACGCACAGGGCCAGGTCGCGCGGGCGCCCTGGACGCTTGTACGTGCCGTTGGAGTTGCGGACGAACACCATCTCGAAATCAGGCCAGGAGTTGATGCTGTTGGGCGCAAGGCTATTGAGCCATGTCCTTGCTGACCCAGTTAACATGAGAGGGATGTAGCGCACAGCTGTGCGCTTGTTCCCGTGGGCGATGCCGACTGCAATAGCGTAGTCAGTTAGCCAGTCTTCTGGCTTCATCTTCTTTGCCGTAGGGGTGTCCACAGGCGGGAGAATTTATCCGAAAACGGCTCGTTCCGGATGCGGGGTCCAAAACAAACCGGTCCGATAGAATCTTCCTCCTCCGTGACGCGCGCTTGAGCGAGGAGCTCGATGCGGTCGCGGGCATCCGGACCATCCGGGTTGGGTGCGCCCACCCGGCCCAAGAGGCGGGAGCCGGCTGGTCTGGGCGCTCCGGCTGGTGGCGGGGGAGGTGGCGGCTTGTTGTTCACCATCTGCTCCTGGCGTGGCTGGCCCCTGTTGCTGGAGCCACGACGCCTGTTGCGGCCCTGGGCGGCTGAGGGGAGGACGCCTGCTGGGTATCGCGCGGTGCGCCCCTGCTGTTGGCAGGTAGCCTGCCTCCTCTGGAGTAGCTAAGGTCCTCCTGCGTCTGCCGGTTGGCGCCGGCCTGCTCGTCCATGACGCGGAGGAGCTCCTGGATGCGAGCGTGCTGGCGGGCTCGCTCCTCGCCCTCCAGGCTGGGTAGTTCTTCTGCTGTGGCTCGCGTCACGCGCAGGTTCTTGATGGGTGTGCTGTAGGTGGGCCGTGTGGGGGCAGGCGTGGGATCCGGTTCTCCGTCCTTCTCCATCCTGCCGCCCAGCTCACCGCCCCGACGCCGTACCTGGCCGCGCCGGCTCGGCTCCGCGGTAGCCGGAGTGAGGCCGTGCGCGCGGTCGTACTCGCGTCTAGTGATCTCCAGTTGCTTGCGGGCTGCTGCCAGTTCCATGGCCTCCTGGAGGAGGATCTGTCTCTCCATGGTGAAGCTGGCCTCTGCCTCCTCTGGGTTGTCCCCGAGGTTAACCGGCGTCAGGAGCCGATCAATGGCATCCTCCACCGGGTTCCGAGGCTGCGGGGGAGCGAAAGTTCCGACCTCGTCCACGCGTCGCTCCCGCGGCTGGCGAGGCTGCGAGCTGGATCCGGCCATCATGACCTCCACCCCGCGAGGCGCGGCGGAGGTGTTGCCGCCTGAGCATGGCGACCCCGCGACAGAGACGATTTCCCTAGGGAAACGCTCCAGGATGGTGGCGATGTAGATGGGGAGGTTGCCTAATAGCAGAACGGTGCCGTTCGCCGGGAAGGAAGTTCCGGTGAAGCAGGAGGCGTTGTCGATGACGCAGTCAAACTTGCCGAGCGTGAGCACCAGGCCGGAGGCCACGCGCTCACCGACTGAAGTGCAGGGTCCCGTGCGGAACGTGACTCCGGTCGAAGCCATAGCCCCACGGTGGGCGCCAACTGTCGTTCTATTGGGAATGGCAGTACCTGAGGAGGTTAGATAGAGGTGTGGGGACTAGCAGGGAAGCTATCAACGACGTCCGCAGGCGGGATTGGATACAAGCGAGCATAGCGGGACGCAAGAAGTACCCAGGTTCGGGGCCCTCGTGGTGAGGTAAAGCCCCTACTCCTGCCTGATCTGACTATGGGGAATATACGAGCTACAAATGCTCCTCGAGTTGTATTCTCTAGCTACTACCTTAAATGCACTGAGACCAACCCTTTCTACTGAGGCCCTGCCTCTCCTTATATAGGAAGAGAGGCAAGGGTCTCATTGCTAATCGTGGCGGGCCCACAGGCGGGTCCCAGCCGACTAGTCATCTACAGTGTCCGGCATGTCTTGTCCCTTCGGTGTATGAGCGGTATGGCTGTCGTAGGCACAGTGGACGTCGTGCGAGCCCGTCATCAGCACGGGCCACTATTCCAGCGTCAGCCACGCAAAGTCTTCGGCATGGGCAGGTGGTTGCCCGTCTTGTCGTCGTACAGGGCGTACCGTGCACTGATACGCAAGTCATCTTGTCCCTCTGATTGGATCCGGCTACGTCGTCGTATCCAGCTGCCTCTTCATGATCCGGCTACTGGGTGGTAGCCGGCTCATCCTAACCTGTCCGGCTGCATCTGGTCAGCCGGGCTCGATCCGGCTATCCTGTTTCTTATTCGGGTGGGGTACCTGGGGATCATCCCCCTGACAATTAGTGTTTAAGTCAGAGAATTAACGCCACACATCACGGAACATGAGGGACAACTTCCTTGTGAAGCCTCCATCACCTCGACCTCTATGCTCGCATTGAAATGGCGCCTCGGTTCCATGTGATGCAGGGCCTACCAACGGTCACACCGACAGAACACATGTTAGTGACATGACATGACCTGAAATGTTGTCAGGTTACGTCATAGACCAAATTCTGGCTTAGTTTGAAATCGAGCGTGGAAGTAATGATGAGATATCAACAAGTCCGACTCACTTGTGACTCATATCCTACCCTTTTGTTTTGAAGTTTCAGGAATCCTTCAAGATTCTACAGCCGAAGAAGAATCAAGCTAGATGATGGAATATGACTTTGGATCTTGGAGGCTTCCGGGGGCTACTATTAGGGATATAATTTCCCATTGACTCACTCAACAGGGTGCCCCACTCCGGGTTAGAGCTATGCTTTGCGGGCGACCTAGTCAGAGAGAGAAGATGGAAGCCCATCCGACTAAGGGAAGGCCCAGAAGACTTACCGACTTAGGCTTGTAGAAATACTTGTAGTCCAAGATGTACCTTGTACCGACTCTATATCGTAGCCAGATAGGACTCTCCTAGAACCCTAGGACATATGACTATATAAGTCATCCTAGGGACCAGCCTTTAGGGCACGCACTATAACCACAACTCGCACAGGTGAAACATCTCTTGTAATCTATTATACTTCTGGCTCCACCAAGGCTTTTGACATGGTTTCGTGGGAATACATTCTAGACATGCTTGAGGCCTGTGGTTTCCCCCAATGTTGGAGGAATTGGATCGCCCTCTTATTTCGGACAACCTCCTCCAGAGCGTTGGTTAACGGGGTGCTTGGAAGAGTGATTAGACATCGCCGAGGCCTGAGGCAAGGGGACTCCTTATCTCCTTTCCTTTTTGACCTAGCCATGGAGCCAATGCACCGATTTTTTGAGCTCGCCGCTGAGGCGGGGTTAATCACTAGGCTACGTGGCAAGCAGGGTACCTTTAGAGCGTCGCTATATGCGAACAATGTTGCAATCTTCGTCAACCCACATCAGGAGGACCTGGTGGGTGTAAAGGCAATCTTGGATTTGTTTGGGAGGGCAATGAGCTTGGTGACAAACCTTACCAAGAGCTCGGTGACATCAATCAGCTGCCACAACCTAAACATCGAGGAGGTGACCCTAGGGGCAGGGATCCCGGTCCAACCTTTCCCTTGCATATACCTCGGGATGCCACTATTAGTCAAGAAACTAACAAAGGCATACTGATAGATGTTACTGGACAAACTTGACCGCTACCTCGCAACCTAGAAGGCAAAAATGATGAGCAAAGTTGGGAGGCTGGAGATGCTAAACTCGGTCCTTACATCTCTCACAGTTTACATGATGGCAATCAACGAGATACCAGATTGGGTCAGGAAAGAGTTTGACAGAATAAGAAGGGCTTGGCTTTGGGCCGGGGAGGGAGCCTACATCGGGGGAAATGCAGGGTCAACTAGAAAATAGTTTGCAGACTGACAGCGATGGGAGGACTTGGAGTACACTGCATTGAATCCTTTGGCTCGTCTCTAAGGTTAAGATGTCTCTAGAAGCAATGGAAGAAGCCAAATAAGCCGTGGACACACATGAAGCTACCATCAATGAAAAATGATCGGCTTTTATTTGTTGCTGCCACCAAGATCACCGTCGGAAACGGTGAGAAGGCAAGATTCTGGACCAATATATGGCTGCGTGATCAACTACCGTCTGAGATTGCTCCTGAGATCTACAAGATATTAGTGAGGAAAAACCGTAAAAGAGGCACTCTCGGGAGGGAAATGGTTGTTGGACCTATGACATAAGCTAGACGTGCAACATCTGCCAAAGTTAATCAAGATTGCTGAGATGGTAGACACCATTGTCCTTAATGAGGAACCCGATGACATAGCCTGGAGGTATGGAAACAAAAATGAGTACTCGGCAAGCGCGGCCTACCGCCTACACTTCATTGGGGCAGTTCGGTCTGACAATAGCAAACTGATATGGAAAGGGTGGGCTCCGTCCAGATGCAAGTTCTTTATGTGGACCTTACTGCTAAACAAGGTGCTAACTGCGGACAAACTACTTCTTCATGAGTGGGAGAACGAATATTTCTGTCCACTTTGCAGAAGGAATCTGGAGACAGCCACTCATCTATTCACCGAGTGCCCGTTCAGTACAGAAGTGTGGGGCAGCCTTGCGGACCATTTCAGGCTACCCGACCTCAACCCGGAGCGTTGGGTTGGTAGACACCTAACCATCCAGGATTGGTATAGGTCCATCTTAGGGGACAAAACAAAAGCACAGCGTAAGACAAATTTCCCAGCATCCAAACCGATCTGCTAGGAACTGTGGAAAGAATGGAATAGAAGAATTTTCGAGAAGAAGGAGTTGTCGGTGTCGGGCTTGATAGGTAAAATCAAGGACGAAGCAAAGGCGTGGAGCTTAGCAGGGGCCTCGATACCGTTAGTAGACCAATATGTGGGTGCCCCTTTTGACCCTGGTTAAAAGACTAGGTAAGTACTTCCTAGGTGGGAAAGGTTTGTGCCAACAAATGTAACACTCTTCGTCTATTGCAATGAGAAAACAATAGCTCTCCCACTGTTATTCAAAAAAAATACTGGATTGCTAGCAGGAGTAGGATCTGTCCACTACAGTCAGATCTGAACGTGGGTAAGCTTGTGTTCTCACCGTCCCTGATAAGGGTTTAACTCGTTAATGCCCATTGTTATGGACTTGGGTTTTGGAGAAGGAGGGAGCGCTGGAGGCATCAATCAGCTAGCAAACAAGCACACATGGACACAAGATTTACCCAGGTTCAGGCCTCGTAGAGGTCCTTACTCCTTCTTGTTTGCTCTTGGAATCGAAAGGGAGACCTCGTAGGGAGTCGAAAGTTACAGGGGTGCGCAGATGCAATCTGGCGATGGTTGTGGAAACTAGGGTTGTGATTGTCCTCCTCGCCACCCCCTCCTAGCCTTTATATAGATAGGCAAGGTCTCGGGTAGCAGGTTGAGTCGGTTACAGATTAGGGTTCGTCCCTTTAAACTTTCTATCTTAAGCTTCTTCCTGCATTGCAAGCAATCGGAGTCTCCGTGGGTCACCCGAATCCTGTATTGGGCCTTGGCAACGTCGTGAGCTTCTGCCGTATCTGGACCGTATATGCCAAATTCGAGTACCTGTAGGGTATACCCATGTTAGTATCCCCCGAGTGTCCAGTGGAATCGTAGATTCGACTGGAGACTTTATGAAGTCTTTCGAGTGCATGATTGTGCATATTTCGAGTGTTCTGTCTATATCATAGGGATTGTTGATATACGTGCCTGATTTACCCGATGTATCGGTATCAGTTAACTGCGTTAGGGCAAAACAACACAATCTAGTCAAACTCGAGTCCCCAGACTCGAATTCGGAAAAGTGCTGGCGTAATTTGACTCAGGCCGCAGAGGTCTTACAGGAGTCGAATTCCAGTGTATAAATGTGAGCACTCGATGCGTCTGTCAAGGTTCAACGTACCTGTAGGTGCGGATATATTTCTGGTAGTGCATAGTAGATGCGTTGCTAGGCCTTATTCAGGTCTTATCTTCACGCTGTAAGCGCGGCATCCGAATTTTTGTCATCGTAGAGATGATTCGGGTGGCCCAGGAGACGTAATCTCTTTGTAGGGAAAATATGAGGCGGAGTCGCCATAGCATTCGAGTGTGGATGTTATCAACACACAGTACGATGTACAAATAATCATAGGGTGCACGACCAGCGGTCCCTATGGGAGTAGCCCCCGAGTGCCTATTCAAGTCGTAGACTCGAGTGGGACTAAAAAAATTTGCGACTGCTGTCATCTTTTGTTGCTTGTTTCAGTCGAATGTGCTTCCAGTGCTCCCTATGGGAGTAACCCGTAGTTCACAATCGAATCGTTGATTCGAGTGATGGGTTTTCGTGAAGCTGATACACCTGCATAAAAATTATTTCAGGTGCACGACCAGCGCTCCTATTAGGAGTATCCCCCTGAGTGCTTGGTTGAGTCGAAGACTCGAGCAAGGACTAAAGTAGTCAAAATGTTCTTCTGCTGGAAACTATGACGTCAGTGCTGACGACAAGATGACTTTAGTTGCCCATGTGAGCGGCTTTGACAGAATGTGACGAGCGGTGGGTCCCACTTTCTGACTCCGATTTGACGGGGCGTGCGTAATGTTTTGTTTTAACTGTGTCTCCTTGATTTCCGCGACTAATGGGAGTAGTGGGAGACGGTTCATGATTCACCTTCACCACGCGTCGATGGCGATGTGCGCCACACGTCCAATAGGGTTTCTGTTGGCCGTTGGATGACATCCGCGAGGAGGTTATGTAGCAGCACAGCTGCGGTAATTTTTCCTCGTCTCTCTTTTTGCTCGTGCCCCCTTCGCCATTGTTGCTCTTTCTTCTTCTTTGCGCACTTCCTCTTCGTGGCACTAGACCAGCTCCGCGTTTTCGCCAGTTACTTCCTGCGCTCGCATCGCCATCGAAAGATGGGCAAGAAGAAATGAGGTTCTGCCGCTGGATCTGCAGCCACCATTGCCGCCACCAAGAAGAAGGGAGGTGCCGCCACCGTGGGCACCAGCGCCGCCGGCGCTGGGAAGAAGAAAGGCGCGGGGACTCACATCACCAATGGGTTCTGGCGCCCATCCACCATCACGCCCGCGGAGCTATTCAATCTCCGTCAAGATGGAGCACTTCCTTCCACGGAAGGCGACTCTCGTGTACCTAGCGAGGAGGTAATTCCCATTCCTCCTGCTGGTTTCCGGGTGATGTTCCTTGCGTTCATCATTAACGGTCTCTCTCTTCCCCTGCATCCCTTTGTCAGGGGTCTTCTCTATTTCTATGGGCTCCAGCTGCACCAGCTATCCCCAAATTCGATTCTCCACATTGCCTGTTTCATCACCTTGTGTGAGTGCTGGCTCGGAATCGAGCCACACTTTGGTCTCTTCAAGAAGCTTTTTAAGCTCAAGCATCAGTCAGGGTCAGGTTCAGTAGACTATGATGTAGGAGGCTGCAGGATCCACGTCGACTCTTCCTCTACCTACTTTTATATCAATCTCATCGCATCTTTCCAAGGGTGGAGAGATAAGTGGTTCTACATCCGTGACCAGAAGGCCGACAGAGAGCACTACGGACTCGCGCCCTTCGATCCCGTGGCGGCTTGCAAGAGGAGTCGTTCCTAGAAGAACGTCGTGATGCCTGGCGAGTCCGAGGAAACAGAGATGTTGTATCAGCATGTCTGCGACCTCGAAAGCTACATAGGTAAAGAAGAGGGTGGCGCCGCTCTCATTCGCACGTGGTTGCGCCGCCGCGTCTAGCCTCTTTAGGCTAGAGTCCATCCGATGTACCGCTGGGTCAGTGCTGGCGATGTCACTCGCATATCTGCGGAGGGCATTTATGCAGGTGAGGTAGATAGGAGGTTGCGACTAGTGACCAAGTACACCGCCAAGGAGGATCTCCCAGGCGAATTAGTCACACCCCCTTTCAATGCCAACAACCCTCCGCCTAAGGTAGAGCTTTCCTGTGAAGTAGTCTTTTATTTTTTTCGATTGGTTGCCAAGTGTGTAATATGTGCTGATTTTTTTCTGATTGCAGGACTGGAAAGTGGCCTCCAACTTCCCTCCTCTGCTGAAGGGGTTATCCCGCGTGAAGTGGTGGAAGAGGACGAGTCGTATACGACCATCCTAATTGAAGAAGAGAAGGAAGCCCCCGAGTCCAGTGTCCACGACACTCTCAAGCGTTCCCGCAACAAAGATTCTGACACCTCCTCGCCGACGACGTTGGAAGGTCCCTCTACTGCTTCATAGGGGCTGATTCCCGCCATGCATGTGCGCGCCATGGATCCTCCCACTCGGAAGAAGCTGCGGCTATCGAAGGAGTCGTCGGATGACTCCTTTGACCTTGACAAATTCAACTGGTGAGATTTTAATATCCACGTGTTCGTCTTGCTCTCTTTGAAGTTGCTTTTCTGAAGTGGTGTTGGGCATGTTTTGTAGTGGAACAACATCGTCGTCTTCTGGCGACGTCCAATTTGTGAAAGAGTCCGGAGTCGCAGACTCCAAAACTAAGGATGTGGCCGCACGGTCTCCTTCTCCTCCAGTGGCGGCCCACTCCAATGCCAATTCTTCTAGTTCCCCACATGCTGGGGAGCACCAGATGGTTGCACGGACGACTGGCCGACAGGCATCTTCGGAGTCCCTAGAGGAACATGTGAGTGTCTTTTTTATCAGTCGAATATGTGCTTTTGGTTGACGCTGGGTCTTTGTTTCTCTTGGTGTAGCTCATTGTGAAGGAATTTGCTCGCCTTGTGAAGCAAATCCTTGCTTTGGGTCAACAGCACGCTCTGCTGGACAATCTCCACTGCGCAGTCGAAGGTTTGCTCTTGACTTTGTCTCTTCAATCTCCTTTGCACTGGGATTTATGGGCTCATATACTTTTCCGTGTTCTGCCTTTTACAGGTGAACATAATGAACTTCTCCGTCGCGTTACTTCCCTCGAGAAGGGGCTTGTGGTGGCGGAGAAGAAGCGCTACGAGGCGCTCGCAGCCTTGGAGGAGTCGCAGAAGCGTGAGGAGGACCTACGCGCTTCCGCTGCTGAGAGGGAGAAGTTGTTCATGGAACAGCTTTTCTCGACTGTGAAGGCGCTCTCAGGTACTTGATTTGCTTTCCCTTATGTTTTTTCTTTATCTTGGTTTTCTTGTTCTTGTGCTGACACCTTGTACTCTTAAGATGCCGCTGGCCTCAGCTTCGACGCCCAAGCCTTGCGTCGCGAGGATGCTCTTGCTGGCGCTATGGCCACAGTCGAGGACCGTGGTATCTCCCTCCAAGAGACGTTGGGGAAGGCCAAGGGTGTGCTGAGTCGCCTCCGGGAGGATCTGATTCCCAAGGCCGGCCTAATCGACAATCTTGATGACCTGGTGGAATCCTTCACTGGAGGTATTCCCATGGACTTCAAGAACTCCCAGTGGTTTATCGGCGCCACCATGGCACTCGCGATGGCGCAAGCCCATGGCATGGAGTTGGATCCCACCGTGATCTCCGAGGCGATGTCTATCGACGCCGGAGGCCAACAGGTAGTGTTTGCTCCTTTCGCTGGTAGCTGCGGTAAATATGGGCCTCCGCTTATCGAGACAGTCGCAAAATACTCTGAGGAGTGGCGACGAGCGAAGGCAGCGAAGACCGTGGCATCTGGGGCTACTACCGGCAAGTCCGTGGCATCGGAGACTACCACGGATGCGATGAAGCCCCCAAAGTCGAAGTCTAAGTCGAAGAAGCAAATTGCTTCATAGTTACCCTTTGTAATAGGTGTAGCTTCTTTTGTTGGTCCGCATTTTGTGGGGGGTGCCCCCTTGACACTTTTATCAAATTTGAATGTAGTCCTCTTTTTTATCGATGTATGATTAGTCCCATTAGCCTCTTGCTTGATTGTACCTAGGGTCCTTCGAGTGGTCATTCGAGGGGTCCTCATGATTCTCCTCCCACCGATGAAACCACGGTGCAGCCGCATTCAAAGGTGGAGGAATTGCCGTTGCTTTCGTGACTACGCGACCGCATTAAGCAGTTGGAGCATGAGTTGCCCATCGTCCGCGGTAACGCGGATGTGTGGAAGTCGAAAGCTGAGAAGGCCACCGCCCGCGAGAAGTATCACTTGGAGGAAGTGGCACAATTGACTGAGCAGTTTAAATGTTAGCTCTCTGTCTTCTCATCTTGTCTTTTAGTCAGTCGTAGCGATTCCTTGTCCTTATATTTTGTTGCTTGCTTGGTGTAGTTGTTAGCGCTTGTCATCCGCAGGATGAGAAGGACCGGGTGGCCATTCGAATGAATAACCTGACCCAAGAGCAGCTGCAGGCTAGTGGGTATTTTTCGGTGGACCACGACCGTGCAATCGCGTTGGCGACCCTGCAGGATCGTTCTTCTCGAGTGCTCCAATGCTTGAAGAAGGCGCAGTCATGTCTTAGGCACATTTATCAGACGATGTTTCCGCTAGACGCTGTCCCTTCAAGCCTATTGGCTCTTCTGGTGAAGTTTCAAGATATAAGCACGGTACGCGAGTGCGTGCGGCAGCAGCTGGTCGCCGGTGCCAAGGCTGCCATGTCGCTGGTGCGGCTGCATCGGCCGGATGTGGACATGGCGTCTGTTGCTGCTAGACCGCCGCTGCCGCCAGAAGGGATGACCTGGAACATGGTGTCGAACTACAAGGCAGTTGATCGGCCAGCGGAGGACATCGTCGACTTCTTTGAAGAGGAGACGAATGTGCATCTTTTGCAGCAATAGCATAATTTTGTATCCTGCACATAGGTGTATAAGTGTTGTAAAGTTCGTATGATTGTGTTGGGTGTATGTAATACCCATTGATATGTGAAGACCTTGCTAGCTTGTATATTTTTCGAGTGTAGTGTACTCTGTAGTTCCTTTTCGTTAGCCTGACATGTGTTTTATCTCAGCACCTTGCCAACCTGTCAGGTGCGTTGCAACTGGGTTGGTGTTTATCAAGGGTTCGATTGGTTGTGTGTCAGCTACTCAGGATACTGCGATTTTTTTGTAGAACGAAAGTGTAAAGGGTGGCGCAGCCCCCGAGTGATTAAATTGCAAGAAAAAAAAGAAAAAGACATGGAGTTTTGGGGCACTTAGCTTTATTTATTCGCATAATAGTACGAGGTACAATGTGTGGCTAAGTAGCCTGGCTGAATAGCCTTATTTGTAATGTAAAAATGACTAGGGGTAGAAACGGCGCAGCTGCGCGACGTTCCAGGGGTTGGAGTATGCGACTCCGCTTGCTAGGTCTTCGAGGCGATAGGCGCCACCTGGGATTACTTCAGTAATCACATAAGGTCCTTCCCAGGGGGCCTCAAGTTTGAGGTGCCCTTGCTGCATCAGTCGCAGGACCAGATCTCCTTCAACAAAGGACCTGGGGTGTAGCCTTCTACTGTGGTAGTTGCGGAGGTTCTGCTGATAGATCGTTGATCTCTCTGCTACGATCTCGCGTGCCTCATCGAGGAGGTCGACGGAGTCTTCGAGAGCGAGGGTTGACTCATGCTCGCTGTAAGCAACCACTCGTGGAGCTTTGTAGCGCACTTTTGCGGGTAACACCACCTCAGCATCGTGCACCATGAAGAATGGTGTGTAGCCCGTGTTGCTATTTAGAGTTGTGCGTAAGCTCCAAAGTACGGATTGCAGTTTGTCTGGCCAGCATCCGGCGGCTTGTTCGAGTGGCCGAAGGAGTCGTTTCTTGATTCCGCTGCAGATGCGAAAAGGCTAGAAAAAGGGCGCCCTCCTAGGAGGTTACGCTGCGTCGCTGTTGTTGCCTGCACGTGGCGGGCACGGAGTGCCTCACACGCTGTCACGGCCTTCTCCCATGCGACACGTGGTAGATACTGAGAGGGTCGCGGGTCCTTTTTCCTTTTCTTTTTATAGATTTGAACACGAAAACTACGATATCTTTTAAATGGAGAGTCCAAATCGATATTCGTTTTGATAGCCTTGCTAGTCACGTCCAGATCTTCAAAACTAGATCCATTGTTGATATGTTTTGATGAACTTTTTTCTCGTACTGCCTTTGATGTGTAGGTTGCACTGCCTTTTGGTCCAAAGGCACGGTTTTCAGCCCAATGCACAACATGGTGTCTGGCGGTAATCGCCTTATTGTACCGTGTTGCATCGCTTAAGGTTGCGGTGCATCGCGATGTCTGGTAGTACACCGCCCATGCATCGCTTGTTATATCGCGATGCACCGCCTAAGGTTGCGCAGCATCGCTGCGTGATGTTCGGCGTGCACCGCCGATACCGCTTGTTATTCTCGTGTTGCATCGCTTTCGATCGCAGCAGCATCAAGGCGTGTCTGTCCGTGCAGTGCATCCATGCACGCTTATTGTTCTATGTTGCATCGCTTAGTTCGCAGCGATGCACTACGGTGTCTCGGCAAAGTCTTCGCCTCGTCGTCTTGCTTACACCGCCTTTCGCCGAGTGCATTACGCTTTGCATTAGTGCATGCACATTTTGTTTGCTTTGCGTTACTCGTTACGATCATCGACAAGACACGAGTTGCACCGCCGTAATCGCCT
The DNA here is from genome assembly GCA_023614405.1 of Avena insularis. NCBI lineage: Eukaryota > Viridiplantae > Streptophyta > Magnoliopsida > Poales > Poaceae > Avena > Avena insularis. The sequence continues at coordinate 252,293,557 of CM042690.1, read as the reverse complement.
CATTTCACTATGTTAAACTGCTTTGGTCGCATGCACTGCATGAGCTGCTAGCCACGTGTAGGGTTGCCGTGCGGCCGGGAATACGCTCGCTGCCGAGCGGCTGGAAATATGCGCGGGTGAACTTCCACACGCCACGTGTCAGGCTGCCGTGCGGCAGGAAATACAAGCGCTGCCGAGCGGCCGAAAACGCGCGCGTTGTAGCTGAAACGCGTACTTCTTGGAGAGCGCGCTCCCGCTAGTCGTCCTCCCGCAGACGAGGTCGTTGGCCTTTTCGACTTGACCGTTGGTCTGAGGGTGAGCCACCGAGGCATAGCTAATGTTGATTCCCAGGTTTTCGCAGAATTCCTAGAACTCCTTGGAGGTGAAGTTCGTACCGTTGTTCGTGATGATGCTATGTGGCACTCCAAAACGATAGACGATGGACTCAAAGAACTTGACAGTGGCTCCTGATTGATTCGTCACCGGCACGGCCTCGATCCACTTGGTGAATTTGTCGACCGCGACTAAGAGGTAGTGATGTGTCCATTTTGCATCACTATTCTATATCATAATTTACTATTATTCATTGATATATTTCATATTGAGATATGATACTTATGTTATTTCATCTGTTTTTGCATAATTGATGACTTTTGGAGGATGGACCGCTGGAGTCAGGATTCTGATGGAAAAGGCACTGTTTGGAGGCGAAATTCATGAAGACAGAAAATCGCGGAAAATATATGGAAAATCCTATTTTTCCAGAAGACGAAGGATGCCAAAAGGGGGAGCGGATATGGGCCACAGGGGGCCCACACCACCCCCTGGCGCGGGCCACCCTTGGTCGCGCCACCATGTGGTGTGGCCACCCTGGCCCACCTCTGGCTCTGCTCTTTGGCGTATATATTCCTCCCGAAACGCTAAGGCGCCCAGAAAAGTGCTGGTGTGATGATGATGTAGAGCTCGTTGGGAACCCCAAGAGGAAGGTATGATGAGCACAGCAGCAAGTTTCCCTCAGTTATGAAACCAAGGTTTAATCGAACCAGTAGGAGCAAGGAAACACCCCAAAGGTGTTACTAGCTGAGCTTTGGCAGGGCGCACTACCGGTGCTAGTAGCAACATTGAGACCTGCACAACACAACCACAGAACTTTGTCCCCAGCTTGCGATGAGGTTGTCAATCTCACCGTGTTTTGCGGAAAACAAAGGATTAAACGTATCGAATGGAAAGAAGTAAAAGTTTGCAGAAAGTAAACACAAAGAAGTAAAAGATTGTATGCAAAGACAAGGACCGGGATCCATAGTTCACTAGAGGTGGCTCTCCTTAGATAGATAACATGCTGGGTGAAAAAATTACAGCGGGGCAATTGACAAACACCGAGAAAGCAATACATGCATATACTAATCATCTTGACTCCTTTGAGACTTGATTGGGCATTACAATGTTATACATAGACCGCCATCCAACTGCATCTATGACTAATAATCCACCTTCAGGTTATCATCCGAACCCCCTCCAGTATTAAGTTGTAAGCAACAGATTATTGCTTTACGAACTGCGTGTAAAGTAAACAATACGATTGTTCTATGAACAAAGGATTGTTGTTTTCTCCCTAGTAGCAACAGCACATCTAGTACCTTAGAGATTTCATCACTTCCCAGTTACGGAGGCATGAACCCACTATCGAGCATAAATACTAACTCTTGGAGTTGCTAGAATCTACTTGGCCAAGATAGCTACTAACAACGGAAAGCATGCAAGATCACAAATAACAAATACATGATAGAATCAATAATCAATCTAAAATAGCATCTCAATATCCATCGGATCCCCGCAAACACAACATGTATGCATACAAATAGATGATCTTGATCATGAACGGAGCTCACAAGATCTAAACATGAAAGCACAAAGGAGGAGAACCAGCCATCTAGCTACTACATGGATCCGTAGTCCAAGGATGAACTACTCACGCATCACACCGGAGGCTTGCATGGTGATGAAGAAGGCCTCCAGGGTGAATTCCCCTCTCCGATCTAGGGATGGAGATGACGGTGGCTACAGACTCTTTCATGAATTTTTGATTGGGTACTTAGGGTTTTTGTCCCAAGGGCAATATATAGGCGGAAGGAGAGGCCGAGGGGGTGCCTGGGCTGGCCACACCACCCCGTGGTGCGGGCCAGGCCTGGCCGCATGGCCAGGTGGTGTGGCCGCCCTCTGGCCCTTCTCCGTCTCGTATTCTAGCACTTGATCCCTTCCAGAAAAATAGGCACTTTGGCTTTTGTCCCGTACAATTCCGAGAATATTCATTTACTGACTTTCCTGGAACCAAAAACAGCAGAAAACAGGCAGCTAGCACTGTGGCTCTTGTTAATAGGTTAGTCCAAGAAATCATATGAAAAGTACTCCAAAGTTGGAACAAAACACAAGAAAGTGGATAAAACCAAGCATGGAACATCAAAAATTATAGATACATTTGCAATGTATCAACATCCCCAAGCTTAACTCCTGCTCGTCCTCGAGTAGGTAAGTGATAAAAAGAAAGAATAATTTTTGAGGTGACATGCACCATCAAAGACTTGATCAAAGTATTTGCAAAACATTCAAAGCTGGGATCATAGTACTTCAATCATAACATGAAAGACAAAGTTCTAGCAATAAACAAAGAAACTATGATACAAAAAGAAAAGGCACAAACAAAAGATTCATGAATAACAATGATTTGCAAGACGTTTGTTTGTTTCACATAAAGAAAACATAGCATAATAGTATTCAGCTTGTCCTTCAATAGAGTAGCAAATATAAATGCATAGAACACCTTCAAAGTTCATAAGAGTGACTAGATACAATAGTTTAAAACAAGCAATGTCAAGTTATTCATCAATCAACTAGTCTTGGGACAGTGCACATAGAACTAAGAATGGCCACTATGCTCTCAAAGTAGGTGCATAAAGATAGAAGGTGGAGACTCAATATAATGGTGGAAGAAAGGACTTTGTAAAAGGAAGTAGGGATTCAAGTCTCATAAAGAGCTTCCAAAAATTATGGTACTCATAGCTTTCAGCTCTCATTGCCCCTATCATAAGCATCTTGAAGTGATTAAGGCTAAAGTGAACAAACTATGGTGTACATGCTTGACGAAGTATAAGTCAGAAATCTCATGTCCCTTGTATACGAGGGCCGCTCCTCATGCTACTCAAGTTTAGTCACCGGTAAGTTCTTGTCATCGTAAGTACATGTGTATCATAGAGAACCGCCAATGGGGTACCCCTTGCCTGATGATACGGAAGAATCCCCATATCAAAATGATAAGGCAAGCAGACAACGAGCATCTCAACATTCTTCTTATTTACCATGGGAATATGGTGCTTTTTTCTCTCTTTCCTCTTTTTCATAGTATCTCTTTTTTTTCTTTTCTCTTTTTTTCTCAATATAGGACTCTTTTTTTATAAGAAGAATGCTTCATAGACAGCTCATTATGGTTACGCTGCAGGTTTCCACCATGTCAGCATGGATTAGACCAGCGGCCTAGGCGTTTCTCTAACACATATACATAAGTCCATGGACTTACAGCTCCCCTTTCATTTCACACCGACGACATCCATATACAAAGAGCATGATATCAACTAGGTACAAGTACCAAGTGCAATGTGAAAGCGTTCCCCATGAAAGCATGGTTCTGCTAATTCCCAACAAATAAGTGCAAGCATATGCAACATAGACGACACAATGGTTCAAGTTTATTAAGGGCAAGTAAAGTAAAGTGTGCCATCAAGTTCGTGAGAGCTTTAATCACTAGTTTTGTCATAACAAGTTTAATTTGGAAGGTAAACAAAAGCATGAATATACTTGGAATAGCATAAGATAGTAGGTAGGTATGGTGGACTCTTTGGAATAACTTGGTTTAGGGAGTTGGATGCATGATTAGAACTCATACTTGGTTGTGGAGGCCAGCAAAAGACTGGGAGCGACAAACTAAGAGAGCAATAATGGCCATAATAATGCAGAGCGACAAAACATCATTAATCAAAGCATAAAGTGATACTACAAGTTGAAAAATAAAGGATCATAAAGGCTATGGTGACTTGGGATAGTCATAACATGGTGTGAGCATGGGCCAAGTCAACCCAAATAAAGCATCAAAGGAGAATACCACAATACTATGCTTTAATATGCTAAAACAACGCATGATTCTTCCAAGGCACATTAAGCAATCTCAATTGTTTATAACAAGTCATGCTACAACAAAGAATACTAAGCATAAAGCTAGAACAATATCAAGCATGGCATGACAAAGCATAGGCCACAGTCAAAAACGAGCTCTTTTTACCACAAAAGCATGAACTTTCCTACTCTTTTCCAAACCAAACCAAACCAAACCATTTGCAAACCAATGTATGAAAGAGGGGGTACAACCAATTTATTCAGAAAACTAAGCAAACCAATCAAACAAAAAACCAAAACGAAAACCAAAAAGAAGACGCTCCAAGAACAACACAACTGTGCATGAAACAATAAAAATGAAGCGTTTGGAAGAAACCTGGGATTTTTATTGATGAAGAAGGGGATGCCTTGGGCATACCCAAGCTTTGATGCTTGTACTTTTTGGATATTTATTGGGGTGACACGCGTGGCATCCCCAATCTTGAGCTTTAGTCCATCCTTCATCTCATTACTCATTCCTTCCATACACCTGAAAATTTTTCCTTCATACAAAACTTCACACAATCTCATTAGCAACATTAGTGCACTCAAGATAAATAAGTCTTAAGGTTCAGTTATACACCAAATTAACTTCCATTAGAACATTAGCTACTGTAGCACTTCCTTCAAAAAGCTCAATTCTCCAAAAGAACTCAAAAAGGAACCCACAAGAAGCAAATGCAGAAAATGACAGAAATCTGTCAAAACAGACCAACAGGTAAAGACGAATTTTTTCGAAGACCTTCTGTTGCTCAAATAAAAAAGTGTTGAACTAACGAAAGTTATATAACAACCTGGGGCATAAGCACAAAAATTCACGCCTCAAAAAGACGTTCAGAGATTTTACACGAATGTTTACGGTGAAGCATAGAAATCTGTTTCAGGACAGCAACTTTCCCAATCATTACTTCTCTCTAATTAGAGGTTACTCTTGGCACAAAAAGCAAATAAAAAGGATAAGGAGAGATTATTACAGAGGTAATAACTTCCAAGACTCATCTAAAACTTTTGGGTTATCTCCCAATAAGTACTTTTCTTTAACGCCTTTAAGTTAGGCATAAGAAGCAAAGAAAGAATCAAGTGTTCTCAAATGAAGAAGCATTAAGATCAATACCAGAAATATTTTCAACAAGGCAAGGTATATCATCCAAATAAGTTCTAGAGGATCCTCTCTCAATGCTCTTAGGTTCACTATTCTCATCAAAAGGGTTTGCAGGAACAATCCAATCAAGATTCTTTTCTATGGCATCATGTATTGCTACTAGTTTAAAGGGCATTGGTATCTTAGGTTCCTCCCCATTAGGTTCAGTTTTGTTCATCTTTTCTCGTGTACCAACAACATCTACACATGAGCCTAGCATATTGAAACGTTCAAAGACTTTTCTAGCTTCCTTGGCAACATCATAGAACTCCTTAAACAAACTTTCTAGAATAAAATCCCTCTTTTCAGGGTCCTCAATTTCTTTAAGCTTAAGAAACATTACTTGCATTAAGGGATTGAGGTTAACAAACCTAGCTTCTAACATGTGAATTAAAGAAGCTGCAGCAATCTCATAGTTTGGGGCAAGTTCTGCAAGGGATCTATCCTCAGTATCTTCATGCTTACTAACATGATTGAAGAATTCTTCAATATTGTCTTTCCCAATTATAGAACCACTACCAATTGGAAGGTCTTTCAGGGTGAATGTAGGGATCAACATGGTGATCTAAGGAAGAGGTGACAACTAAAGGAGACTTAATTTTTTTGTGTTTTTGATAAAGAAAACAAACTAGTAAAACTAAATTTTTTGTGTGTTTTTGAAGAACAAAACGAGCAAACAAAGCAAAAAAGAAAACTAAGCAAAACAAAAACAACAAAGTAAAGAGATTGGTTATGAGGGACTCCCCTTGTGAAGATGTCCTTGACTCCCCGGCAACGGCGCCAGAAAAATGCTTGATGGCACTCTGTAAGGCGCCCAGAAAAGTGTTGGTGCGATGATGATGTAGAGCTTGTTGGGAACCCCAAGAGGAAGGTATGATGAGCACAGCAGCAAGTTTCCCTCAGTTATGAAACTAAGGTTTAATCGAACCAGTAGGAGCAAGGAAACACCCCAAAGGTGTTACTAGCTGAGCTTTGGCGAGGTGCTAGTAGCAACATGGAGACCTGCACAACACAACCACAGAACTTTGTCCCCAACTTGCGATGAGGTTATCAATCCCACCATGTTTTGCGGAAAACAAAGGATTAAACGTATCGAATGGAAAGAAGTAAAAGTTTGCAGAAAGTAAACACAAAGAAGTAAAAGATTGTATGCAAAGACAAGGACCGGGATCCATAGTTCACTAGAGGTGGCTCTCCTTAGATAGATAACATGCCGGGTGAACAAATTACAGCGGGGCAATTAACAAACACCGAGAAAGCAATACATGCATATACTAATCATCTTGACTCCTTTGAGACTTGATTGGGCATTACAACATTATACATAGACCGCCATCCAACTGCATCTACGACTAATAATCCACCTTCAGGTTATCATTCGAACCCCCTCCAGTATTAAGTTGCAAGCAACAGATTATCGCTTTATGAACTACATGTAAAGTAAACAATACGATTGTTCTATGAACAAAGGATTGTTGTTTTCTCCCTAGCAGGAACAGCACATCTAGTACCTTAGAGATTTCTGTCACTTCCCCATATTACCAAAGGCATGAACCCACTATCGAGCATAAATACTAACTCTTGGAGTTGCTAGCATCTACTTGGCCAAGATAGCTACTTACAACGGAAAGCATGCAAGATCACAAATAACAAATACATGATAGAATAAATAAGCAATCTGAAATAGCATCTCAATATACATCGGGTCCTCGCAAACACAACATGTATGCATACAAATAGATGATCTTGATCATGAACGGAGCTCACAAGATCTAAACATGAAAGCACAAAGGAGGAGAACCAGCCATCTAGCTACTACATGGATCTGTAGTCCAAGGATGAACTACTCACGCATCACACCGAAGGCTTGGATGGTGATGAAGAAGGCCTCCAGGGTGAATTCCCTCTCCAGGTGTCGGGAAGAGCTTGATCCTCCCGATCTAGGGATGGAGATGACTGACTCTGAGACTCTTTCGTGGATTTTTGATCGGGTACTTAGGGTTTTCGTCCCAAGGGCAATATATAGGCGGAAGGAGAGGCCGAGGGGGTGCCTGGGCTAGCCACACCACCCCCTGGCACGGGCCAGGCCTGGCCGCGCGGCCAGGTGGTGTGGCCTCCCTCTGGCCCTTCTCCGTCTCGGGCACACTTGATCCCTTAGGAAAAATAGGCACTTTGGCTTTTGTCCGTCAATTCGAGAATATTCATTTCGACTTTCCTGGAACCAAAACAGCAGAAAAGCAGTATTGTGCCTCTTGTTAATAGGTTAGTCCAAGAAATCATATGAAAAGTACTCCAGAGTTGGAACAAAACACAAGAAAGTGGATAAAACCAAGCATGGAACATCAAAAATTATAGATACATTTGCAATGTATCACCTCTGCGCGGCGGAAAACTGCAGAGAGAAAGAGCTCTCCGGCAGGCAGAAATCTGCCGGGGAAATTCCTTCCCGGAGAGGGGAGATCGTCGCCATCAACACCACCATCAAGCTGGACTTCATCGGGATCATCATCATCACCTCCACCAGCATCACCACTCCATACCGTTGTAACAAGTGGGTTGAATCTTGCATAGTTCTTAGGGGAAACTTTCCCGGTGTTGATTACTTGTTGTAGTTTATGCTATTGAGTGGAACCGTTGAATTATTGTTATGTTCAGATTGTTACTTATCATTATTCCATCTCTGATCTTGATCCACATGATGTCTTGTGAGTAGTTCGTTTAGTTCTTGAGGACATGGGAGAAGTCATGTTGTTAGTAGTGGAATTGTGTTGAGAAAGATTCAATAGTTTATTATTTAAGTTGTGGTGTTATTCTTCTAGTGGTGTCATGTGAACGTCAACTACTTGATATTTCACCTTTATGGGCCTAGGGGAATTCATTGTGTATTTGGCTACTAATCGAAGGGGTTGCTGGAGTGATAGAAACCTAAACCCCCGTTAGGAAACCTTTGCACAAGGGAGTGTAGGATCTCAGAGTTTAAAGCTGTGGTTAGGTTTCTGTCTTAATTACTTTCTTGTACTTGCGGATTCTTGCAAGGGGTATAATCACAAGTATGTATTAGGCCTAGGAAGGTCAGTACATTAGCACAGGTTCACCCACACAACACTTATCAAACTAAAGAAGATTAATTAACTATATGAAGTGAAAGCACTTGACGATATTCCCATGTGTCCTCGAGAACGTTTGGTCATCTTAAGTAATACAACCAGCCTGTCCTTTGCTAAAGAAAGGATTGGGCCACTTGCTGCATTTATTATTATTGTCTTTTATTTACTCGTAATTTATTTATCTGCATTATCAAAAACCTCTAAAAATCCGTTTGCTAAGTATTTACAGAGAATTCCTGCTCCAAGCCACTCGTCAACACCTTCTGCTCCTCATTGGGTTCGACACTCTTACTTATCAAAAATATTGTGATACACCCCTATACTTGTGGGTCATCAGGTAGACATAGCTTCCTCGCGAGGACTTTAGGAGCTTGCCGACCATGTCGAGTCCCTACTGTGTGAAGGGCCAAGCCAATGGTATTGGCCTGAGTTCCACGCCAGGTGCGTGTGGTTTGTCCACGAATCACTAGCAAGCGTTGCAGCGCTGGACGATGTCCTTGGCGTCGCGCATGGCCGTGGGCCAGTAGAATCCATCTCACAGAGCTTTGGCGACGAGGGTGCGACTGCCAGCATGATGTCCACAAGTGCCTTCATGTATGTCAAGGAGGACGGCCCTTCCGTCCCTGTTGGAGATGCACCGTTGAAGTACCCCTGTGATGCTGCGCTTGTATAGTTCGCCGTTGATGAGGGTGAATGCCTTGGATCATCATGTGATGTGTCGCGCATCAGTCAGGTCATCTAGCAGCCTCTTGCTGAGTAGATATGTGATGTACGGCAGTGTCCAAGATGGCTTGATCATCTTGACCTCCATTGGGCCTTCGAGTCCCGTACTAAGCTCCATGTCATCGAGTGCCATTGGCTCATTGGGTTCGACACTCTTACTTATTGAAAATACTGCGATACACCCCTATACTTGTGGGTCATTAAGACTATTTTCTGGCGCCATTGCCGGGGAGTGAAGCGCTATTGGAGAGTGGAACTGGTAAAGGAAACTTCTACTATGAGTATTGTTTATTCTGTTAGTTACATTATTCTCAATATGGATAATTCACTTAGTTTCTTATTTTGTAATGCTACTACCACTGCTAAGGTAGTAGATGAACCACCACCTGCTGAAAATGATACTTTTAAGATACCTACAAGAATTGTTGATCGTGTTATGGATAATTACTATTTTGGAGAGGGAACTGTCCATCCCGGTGATCATTTGCTCTTTATACACGAATTATGCGGGTTGTTCAAGTGTGCAGGTATTACAGCAGATCAAGTCAAGAAGAAGTTATTCTCATTATCACTGAAAGGAAGAGTTGAAGAATGGTACAAGCTGCTGAAGAATGATCAAGCTCTTGAATGGGAGGAAGTATTACCTCTCTTTTATTCAAAGTTTTATCCTCCTAGTGAGATTCACAAAGATCAGAATCAAATATACAACTTTTGGCCTCTTGATGGAGAGAGTACAGCTCAAGCTAGGGGGAGATTGAAGTTACTAATGCTCAAATGTCCTATTCATGAGCTCCCCAATAATATTTTTATCAATAACTTTTATGCAAGGCTTTATCTTCATGATAAGGATCTATTGGATGCTTCTTGCGCTAGATCATTTACACGCATGGAAGAAGAAGCTAAATGGGATCTTCTAGACCGTATTCAAGACAATGCTGAAGCATGGGAGAATGATAAAGAAAGAAAGTCAGGTATAAATTATGATTGTGAATGCATTAAATCTTTTATGGGAACGGATGACTTTCATAATATTAGTAATGCTTATGGTCTTGATTCTCAAAGTATTGCAACTTATTTTAAGGCTTTTGCTTCTTATATTGAAATTCCTAAAAAGAAATGGAATAAGTATCATGAGCCATATAAAGATATTGCTAATCGTGTTCCTGCAAAAATACTGAAGTTTATACTACTAATCATGTTTTACCTGAACCTTACATTGAGAAAATGCCTTTCCCGGTTAAGATAAAGGAACACTCTATGATAGCTAGTATGGTTAATGAAAGTATAAATAAAGTTGTTGAACCTGTAATAGCAAATGTGTAAGACTTTGTCATTAAATATGTAGAAGATGGACACACTATCTTCTGTAAGGATACTTCTAATATTGTTTCACAAAGTAGAGTTAGGAGAGCTAGTGTCCCTGTGTTTTATGTTAGAATAAGTGATCATTGCTACAATGGTTCATGTGATAGCTATATCGTTAAATTTATGCATGATACTAAAACTTATTATGAGAGAGGGAAAATTGTTCTTATGGATCTCAATAATATTAAATTTCCTCGCTTTATGCTAAAAGTCTTTATGTTGCACTTGTTTTGCCTTCCTATGTTAGCACCCTCTGGTTTCAACAATTTATTTTCTTAAAAAATTACCTTGCATAGGAAGTGGGTTAGACTTAAACATGTGTATTTTTTCTTCTTGATGCTCTCTTTTACTTCAATTCATATTCTTATATGAGCATCATTGAAATTATCATGCCCATCTTAATGGCTATAAAGAAAGATCTTTTTGGGACACAACCCAATATATTTTTGCTTTCAGTTTGTTTCTTTATTTGAGTTTTGGAAGTTATTGCTTCTGCAATAACATATCCTTATCCTTTTTGTTTGGTTTTTGTGTCAAGATCAACCTCTAATGAGAGAGAAGTGAGATTTGGGGAAGTTGTTGTCCCAAAACAGATTTTTGTGCTTCACTATAAAAAATCGTTAAAAATCCCAGAACATCATACTGATCTGTATTTTTTGTGTGCGCATGCCCCTGGTTGTTATTTAACTTTCGTTAGTTTTGCACTTTTTGATTTGAGCAATAGAAGATTTTCGAAAAAATTGGTCTTTAACTGCTAGTCTGTTTTGGCATATTTTTGCCACTCTTATATTTGCCTCTTAAATCGATTTCCTTTCTGAATTCCTTTTTGGGATTTCGAGAGGAGTTCTTTCAGTAGCTTATGTTTTGATGGATTTCAGTTGAAATTGAACTTAAAAGGTTTATTACCTCGCATGCACTAATGTTGCTAATGTGAATTGTGTGAAGTTTTGTGTGAAAGAAATTTCCAGGTTGTAGGAGAAAATGGTGTAATAAGATGGTGAGTGGTTAAATGACTCAAACAATACATTTAAGAGGATGAATATATTGACGTTGTTCAAATGGTGACTCCGGAAGAATTTATTAAGTGCCAAGTTCAGAGACCTATAGAGTCTGTTTTCGAATAGGTAACAGTTCTGGTAAGAAAAGGTCCACGAAAAATCTATCAATTTATATTTTTGCAGTTTTTATCTAACATGGAAAGCAATGAGTAGAAAGAGGGACGGAAACAAAGCCCTGGTGGCTCACACCACCCCGTGGCGTGGGCCTACATGGTCACGCCACTAGGGGGTGTGACCACCCCGGAGCCCATCTCCGACCCGTTTTCTCTTATTTCTTTTCGTTGTAAAACACCATAATATATAATCCCCGGGATCCCCCGAGGTTCATATATCGTGTTCTTGTCGTATTTTCGTTTCGGTCTGTTTCTGACAGGTAGAGTCTCAATCTTGGAGCCACAATGTCTTCCTCTGGATCAACCAAGGAAGATTCCTCCACAGACATCATCAACCCGTACATGCGTGAGTTGAAGATTCATCCCAAGGAGTTGTTGGTCGAAGATGGAAGGTACAGATAAAAGAGGTCCAGGGCCCTAAAGCAAGAAGTCTTTAAGTACAAGGAGATGGCGGAATGTGAAGTGGATATCATCCATAAGATTAGTTCTGAACTCATCGCCAAGCACCAGAAGGAGACCGCTGAGCTTAAGGATGAAATTCTCTCACACCACCGAACAACCAACCAACTACAAGAACAGCTCTACGATGTGCAAAATCAAAACTGTGAGTATGAGGTTAGGTTTAAACACATAAGTGTTGCTGCTAGTTTCAGGATGTTGGAAACCAGGATGTCTTTTGTTGATGGGGAACCCTTACCTTGGAAGTCGGACAATGATGAGAGAACACCACCACCCGAAGGAGTAATCTGTCATCAGGTTTTGGCATCCCCTTGGTTTGTTCCAAGCTTGGGGGAGTGTCGCGGTATCATATCACTATCTTTTATCTTTTTATCTTTTTAAGTAGAGTCATATCATGAATAGAGAAGTTATCATATAGGATGGTTTGCATTATGGAAGTGTCTCCCCTCTCGTTAGTTATCTATGTATCCCTTGGTGTGAGTTGCCGTTATGGAATATTAATGAGAAGTTCCATCATTTACTTTTTGCACATCTTATATTAGTTTTAGATTTCTATTATATGATTGATCTTGTTGTTAGTATTGGTATCACTTTGGGATCATAAAGTAAATTTAGTTGGTTTTGGCAAAACTGGCTCAGTTAGTAGCAACACTATTATAAGAATTGAATGAAAAAGATAAAAGTACTCTTAAGAAATATAATTTCATCATCTTTCTTTCTTGATTGGATCATAAGCTTAGTATTCTCTAGTTAGGATCTTTTGTGCTTCCAAGGAAGATTGCATGTTTGTTTTTATCACTCGTATGTTTGTTTGTTTCCTTCAACTCTTATGCTTGCTACCCAGCCTTGCTAGCCAAAAACCTGTACTGAGAGGGAATGCTTCTCGTGCATCCAATCCTTAAACCAAAACCTATGCCATTTGTATCCACCATACCTACCTATTAGCAGTATTGCTATTCCAAGTAAATTCATGTTTTTATCTACCTTCTGAATTAAACTTGTTATGTGAAAATTAGTGATTAAAGCTCTCACAAACTTGATGGCACACTTTACTTTCTTGCACTTAATAAACTTGAACCATTGTGCCCCCGGCAGAAATATGTCTACCGGAGAGATCTTTCTCTCTCGGTGTTTTCCGCCCCGCAGAGGCGGCGGAATCTTTTTGTGGTCGCTCCCCGACTCTTAGGGTTTCGGGAGGATAATATACGCCAGAGGGGAGTTCCAGGGGTGGACCAGGGTGGCCACACCACCTGGTGGCGCGGCCTAGGCTGGCCCGCGCCAGGGGGTGGTGTGGGCCCCCTGTGTCCCATCTCCAGCCCCCCTTCTGGCTTCCTTCGTCTTCTGGAAAAATAGGATTTTCCGTATATTTTCCCGGATTTTCTGATCTTCGCGAATTTTGCCTCCAAATAGCACCTTTTCCATCGAATCCGACAGCGGTCCATGCTCCAAAAGTCATCAACCATGCAAAAACAGATGAAATAACATAAGTATCACCTCTCAAAACAAAATATATCAATGAATAACAGTGAATTATGACATAGAATAGTGATGCAAAATGGACGTATCAACTCCCTCCAAGCTTAGACTTCGCTTGTCCCTAAGCAAAATTGAGCTCAATAAACATGGCCTCAGGTTTATGGAGTGAAGAGTCGATAAAAGAATATGGACAAGAAGCATCACATTCATCAATACATAGATCATAATAGAAGACAACTCACTATTATATAACTTAACTTGCAATAAGTAAAGGAAACACAATAGAGATACAAGAAGTAAATCATAATTGGTAATGGCAAACTTAGCTCTTGGTCGAAGAATAGTTGATAATTTGCTAGAGTTCACAAATAACTGGTTTTAAATGATAGCTTTCAAAGTAGTAAACATCAAGATAAGAGCAATGTGCAAAACAAGGAACATAAGAAACATGATTGAATAAATCATCATATGAATGAATGAAACACAACAACTCAAAATACTTGCTGAGATAGAAGGGAGTAGGTTTACTGACTCAACTAAAAAGTAAAAGAAAGGCCCTTCACAGAGGGAAGCATGGATTGCAAGTCTCATAAAGAGCTCCCAAAAATTATGATACTTACTAGCTTTCAGCTCTCATTGCCCCTATCATAGGCATCTTAGGTGGTTAAGGTTAAAGTGATCAAATATGAGGATATACATTGACAAGTTGTAAATGGAGAATCTCATGTCCCTTGAATACGAGGGCCTCTCCTCATGCTACTCAAGTTTAGTCACCGGTAAGTTCTTGTCATCGTAAGCATATGTGTATCATAGAGAACCGCCAACGGGGTACCCCTTACCCGATGATACGGAAGAATCCCCATATCAAAATGACAAGGCAAGTAGACAACAAGCATCTCAGCAATCTTCTTATTTACCATGGTAATATGGTGCTTTTTTCCCTCTTTACTCTTTTCATAGTCGCAACAAAGTCGCAACAAAGTCATAAAGCACTAATAAAAGATACTAGGCACCATGCCCTAACAATCTGATGCCATTACATGAACGGTCTCATCCAATCCCTACCATCCCCATAGCCTACAGCGGGGGATTACTCACTCATAGATGGGGGAAACATGGATGGTCGATGGAGATGATGGTGGAGATCGATGAAGATGGCTCCAGGGGCACTTCCCCGTCCCGGCAGGGTGCCGGAACAGAGACTTTCTGTCCCTCGAATCTCCCCTTCGGTGGTGGTGTTGCTGCGGAACTTCTTCTGGAAAAACGTTGAACCCCCCGGAGTTTTTAGGTCAGAAGGCTTCTTATAGGTGAAAAGGGAGACTGAGGGGGTGCCTGGGGCCACCACACCATGCCCTAGCGCGGCCAGGCCCAGCCCGCACCTGAGGGGGTGTGGCCAGCCCCTGGCCCTCCTCCGTCTCGTATTCTGGCTCCTGGGGTCTTCTGGAAAAATAGGCACTTTGGCTTTTGTCCTGTCCAATTCCGAGAATATTCATTTTCTGACTTTCCTGGAACCAAAAACAGCAGAAAATAGGCAGCTAGAACTGTGGCTCTTGTTAATAGGTTAGTCCAAGAAATCATATGAAAAGTACTCCAAAATGTGGACAAAACACAAGAAAGTGGATAAAACCAAACATGGAGCATCAAAAATTATAGATACATTTGCAATGTATCAACATCCCCAAGCTTAACTCCTGCTCGTCCTCGAGTAGGTAAGTGATAAAAAGAAAGAATAATTTTTGAGGTGACATGCACCATCATAAAATTGATCAAAGTATTTGTAAAACATTCAAAGCCGGGATCATAGTACTTCAATCATAACATGAAAGACAAAGTTCTAGCAATAAGACAAAGAAACTATGATGCAACATGAAAAGGCACAAACAAAAGATTCATGAATAACAATGCTTTGCAAGACGTTTGTTTGTTTCACATAAAGAAAACATAGCATAATAGTATTCATCTTATGCCTCAATAGAGTAGCAAATATAAATGCATAGGACACCTTCAAAGTTCATAAGAGTGACTAGATACAATAGTTTAAAACAAGCAATATCAAAGTATGCATCAATCAACTAGTCTTGGGACAATGCACATAGAACTAAGAATGGCCACTATGCTCTCAAAGTAGGTGCATAAAAATAGAAGGTGGAGACTCAATATAATGGTGGAAGAAAGGCCTTTTGTAAAAGGAAGTAGGGATTCAAGTCTCATAAAGAGCTTCCAAAAATTATGGTACTTATAGCTTTCATCTCTCATTGCCCCTATCATAAGCATCTTGAAGTGATTAAGGTTAAAGTGAACAAACTATGGTGTACATGCTTGACGAAGTATAAGTCAGAAATCTCATGTCCCTTGTATACGAGGGCCGCTCCTCATGCTACTCAAGTTTAGTCACCGGTAAGTTCTTGTCATCGTAAGTACATGTGTATCATAGAGAACCGCCAACGGGGTACCCCTTGCCCGATGATACGGAAGAATCCCCATATCAAAATGACAAGGCAAGCAGACAATGAGCATCATTTACCATGGTAATATGGTGCTTTTTTCTCTCTTTCCTCTTTTCATAGTCTCTTTTTTCTTTTTCCCTTTTTTCTCAATATCGAACTCTTTTTTTATAAGAAGAATGCTTCATAGATGCTTGTTATGGTTACGCTGCAGGTTTCCACCATGTCAGCATGGATTAGACCAGCAGCCCAGGCGTTTCTCTAACACATATACATAACTCAATGGACTTACAAGCTCCCCTTTCATTTCACACCGACAACATCCATAGACAAAAGAACATGATATCATCTTGGTACAAAGTACCAGTGCAATGTTGAAAGCGTTCCTCATGACAGCATGGTTCTGCTAATTCACAACTTACAAAGCGCAAGCATATACGCAACATAGGTGGTCACAATGGTTCAAGTTTATTAGATGCAAGAAAGTAAAGTGTGCCATCAAGTTCGTGAGAGCTTGAATCACTAATTTTCACATAACAAGTTTAATTTGGGAGATAGATAAAACAAGAATTTACTTGGAATAGCAATAATGCTAATAGGTAGGTATGGTGGACACAAATGGCATGGGTTTTGGTTTAAAGGGGGTGGATGCACGAGAAGAAATCCCTCTCAGTACAGGTTTTTGGCTAGCAAGGCTGGGTAGCAAGTATAAGAGTTGACGGAAACAAACAAACATACAAGTGATAAAAACAAACATGCAATCTTCCTTGGAAGCACAAAAGATCTTAGCTAGAGAATACTAGACTCATGAGCAAATCAAGAAAGAAAGATGATGAAATATTTTTTTCTTTAGAGTACTTTTATCTTTTTCATTCAACTCTCAAAAATAGTGTTGCTACTAACAAAGCCAGGTTTGCCAAAACCAACTAAATTAACTCAATGATCCCAAAGTGATACCAATACTAACAACAAGATCAATCATATGACCATGAATTGAAAACTAATATAAGCTATGAAAAAAGAGTAAATGATAGAACTTCTCATTAATATTCCATAACGGCAACTCACACCAAGGGATACATATCTAACGAGAGAGGGGACACTTCCATAATGCAAACCATCCTACATAATAACTTCTCTATTCATGATATGACTCTACTAAAAAGGTAAAAAGATAGAAGATAGTGATGTGATACCGCGGCACTCCCCCAAGATTGGAACAAACCAAGGGGATGTCAAACCTGATGATGAATTACTCCTTCGGTGGTGGTGGTATCCTCTCAATGAGCTCTCTGATAAGTTTCCCCAAGTCCTTAATCTCGAAGGTGAGATTATGAATCAGCTGTGAGTTTTGCTCAATGCGGCTCATGATCTTGTCAGGTTGAGAATTCCAGCTCTTGCTATTCTTTCCCCACTCTTCCTCCTTGAAGTCTTCTTTTCCTGCATGGCTAAAACGAGGCAAATCCCAATTGGAGGGTAATTTATCCTTGGGCATATTCTGGTATTGATGCTCATGGATAAGGGTATGGAAAGGATTCTTCGTGCATGGAGGAAGTGACCGTGGAGCCAAGCAGTGACGAGGAGCTTTCCCCCCAGTTTGCATCCGTGCAGTCCTTCTAACCCTGGCAGGTTTTGTCACCACTCCAATGCTTGCAATGGTAGTGCCGGTGTGCTTTGCCTCCTCTTCACCTTCACTCTTGATCTCCTTCTCCTTCCCGGGGTCTTGGAGGTCTTCCTCCATAGCCTCCTTCCCTGTATCCTTGGCGGACACCATTGTGCTTCTAAGCTTTCAAAGATAGTTCCTGGCAGAAACAGATCGAAACAAAAACACGATATACGAACCTCGAGAGATCCGGGGATTATATATTACGAAGTTTCATAACAAAAGGAAGGTACTAGGAGAAAACGGGTCGGAGACGGAGTCTGGGGTGGCCACACCACATGGTGGCGCGGCCTGGAGTGGGCCCGCGCCACAGGGTGGTGTAAGCCACCCTGGCTCCGTTTCCGTCCCTTTTTCGCTTCATAACTTCCCTTATTGTCTAAAAACTTCAAAAATATAGTTGGATGTATTTTCGCGGAACTTTTCTTACTAGAACTGTTACCTATTTGAAAACGGACTCTGCAGGTCTCTGAATTTGGTATTTAGTACATTCTTCCAAAGTCACCATTTGAATAACATCAATATCTTCATCTTCATACACTTAATACTTGAGTCATAAAACCTTTCACTTCCTCATTACACCATTATCCCCACTACCTGGAAATTTCTTTCACACAAAACTTCACACAGTTCTCATTAGCAACATTAGTATAAGTGAAGTGATAAAACCTTTTGAGTCCAACTTCACTGAAAACCATCAAAACATAAGCTACTGAAGCAACTCCTTCCGAAAACCCAAAAATAATTTAAAAAGGAAATCGAATAAAGAAGCAAATGCAAAAGTGGCAAATTCTGTCAAAACAGACCAGCAGGTAAAGATCAATTTTTTCGAAAATCTTATGTTGCTCAAATCAAAAAGTGAAAAACTAACGAAAGTTAAATAACAGCCTGGGTCAGAATCACAAATAATTACAGCTCAATCCGACATACAGAGATCTCTCACGAATTTTTACGGTGAAGCACAAAAATCTGTTTCGGGACAGCAACTTCCCCAAATATTATTTCTCTCTCATTAGAGGTTGATATTGACACAAAAACCAAATAAAACGGATAAGGAGAGGTTATTACCAAAGTAATAACTTCCAAGACTCAAAGAAACAAAAACAAACTGAAAGCAAAAATAAACTAGGTTGTCTCCCAAAAAGCTCTTTCTTTATAGCCATTAAGATGGGCAGGATAATTTCAAAGATGCTCACATAAGAATATGAATTGAAGTGAAAGAGAGCATTAAGAAGCAAAAATACACATTTTTAAGTCTAACCCACTTCCTATGCAAGGGAATTTTGTAAACAAGCAAGTTTTTGAAACCAGAGGCTACTTGCATAAGAAGGCAAAACAAGTGCAACATAAAGACTTTCAGCATAAAACGAGGAAACTTGATATTATTGAGATGCATACGAACACTTCTCCCTCTTTCATAGTAACTTTCTTATCATGCATAAACTTAACAATATAACTATCACAAGGACCATTGTAGCAATGATCACTTATTCTAACAGAAAACACAGGAATACTAGCTCTCATAACACTACTATGTGAAACAATATTAGAGGTATCCTTACAAAGGATAGTGTGTCCCTCTTCTTCATATTTTGTAACAAAGTCTTTCACATTTGCTATTATAGGTTCATCAACCATACTAGCTATCATAGAATGTTCCTTTATCTTAACTAGGAAAGGCATTTTCTCAATGTAAGGATTAGGTAAAACATGATTAGCAGTATAAACTTCAGTATTTCTTGCAGGAACACTCTTAGCAACATCTTTATAAGGTTCATGATACTTATTCCAATTCTTTTTAGGCACTTCAATGTAGGAAGCAAAAGCCTTAAAATAAGAAGCAATATCTTGAGAGTCTAGACCATAAGCATTTTTAATATTTTGAAAGTCATCACTTCCCATAAAAGATTCAATGCATTCATAATCATAATTTATACCTAACTTTCTACCTTTGTCATTCTCCCATGCTTCAGCATTGTCTTGAATACGGTCCAGAAGATCCCATTTAGCTTCTTCTTCCATGTGAGTGAATGATCCAGCACAAGAAGCATCCAATAAATCCTTGTCATGTAGAGGAAGCCTTGCATAAAAGTTGTTGATAATAATATTGTTGGGGAGCTCATGAATGGGACATTTGAGCATTAGTAACTTCAAAATCCCCCAAGCTTGAGCTGTACTCTCTCCATCAAGAGGACAAAAGTTGTATATTTGATTCTGATCTTTATGAATCTCACTAGGAGGATAAAATTTTGAATAGAAGAGAGGTAATATTTCCTCCCATTCCAGAGCTTGACCATTCTTCATCAGCTTATACCATTCCTCAGCTCTTCCTTTCAATGATAATGAGAATAACTTCTTCTTAGCTTGATCTGTAGTAATACCTACACACTTGAACAACTCGCATAATTCGTGTAAAAAGAGCAAATGATCACTGGGATGGACAGTTCCATCTCCAACATAATAGTTATCCATAACACGATCAATAATTCTTGTAGGTATTTTAAAAACATCATTCTCAGCAGGTGGTGGCTTATCTACTACCTTAGCAGTGGTAGTAGCATTACCAAATAAGAAACTCAGCGAATTATCCATAACAAAAATAAAGCAACTAACAGAAGTAAACAATACTCACGAGAAGTTTCCTTTACGTACCACTCTCAATAGCGCTTCACTCCCGACAGCGGCGCCGGAAAATAGTCTTGATGACCCACAAGTATAGGGGGTGTATCGCAGTATTTTGATAAGTAAGAGTGTCGAACCCAACGAGGAGCGAAGGTCTTGGCTAGTGGTATGGATCAGGAATTCTCTGCAAATACTTAGCAAACGGATTTTTAGGGGTTTTTGATAAAGCAAGTAAACGAAGTACGAGTAAATAAAAGACAGTAGGAATAAATGCAGCAAGTGGCCCAATCCTTTATGCAGCAAAGGACAGGCCGATTGTATTACTTAAGATGACCAAACGTTCTCGAGGACACATGGGAAGACTGTCAAGTGCTTTCGCTTCATATAGTTGATTAATCTTCTTTAGCTTGCTAAGTGTTGTGTGGGTGAACCTGTGCTAATGTACCGACCTTCCTAGGACTAATACATACTTGTGATTATACCCCTTGCAAACATCCGTAAGTACAAGAAAGTAATTAAGGTATAAACCTAACCATAGCTTTAAACTCTAAGACCCTTACGTCCCTTGTGCAATGGTTTCCTAATGGCGGTTCAGGTTTCTATCACTTCGGCAACCCCTACGAATAGTAGCTAAATACACAATGCATTCCCCTAGGCCCATATAGGTGAAGTGTCATGTAGTCGACGTTCACATGTCACCACTAGAAGAAGTACATCACAACTTAAATATCAATATATTGAATCTTTCGCAACACAATTCCACTACTAACAACATGACTTCTCCCATGTCCTCAAGAACAAAATGAACTACTCACAAGACATCATATGGATCATGATCAGAGATGGAATAATGATGTATAACAATCTGAACATAAACAATAATTCAATGGTTCACTCAATAGCATCAACTACAAAGAGTAATCAACACCGGGAAAGTTTCCCCCATGAACTAATGCAAGATTCAACCCAATTGTTACAGCAATATGGAGATGGTGATGATGGTGCTGATGGTGATGATGGTGGTGATGATGATGATGATGATCCCGATGAAGTCCAGCTTGATGATGGTGTTGATGGCGACGATCTCCCCTCTCCGGGAAGGAATTCCCCCGGCAGAAATCTGTCTGCTGGAGAGATCTTTCTCACTTGGTGTTTTCCGCCCCGCAGAAGCGGCAGAATCTTTCTGTGGTTGCTCCCCGAGTCTTAGGGTTTCGGGAGGATAATATACGCCAGATGGGAGTGCCAGGGGTGGAACAGGGTGGCCACACCACCTGCTGGCGCGGCCTATGCTGGCCCGCGCCAGGGGGTGGTGTGGGCCCCCTGTGGCCCATCTCCAGCCCTCCTTCTGGCTTCCTTCGTCTTCTGGAAAAATAGGATTTTCCGTATATTTTCTCAGATTTTCTGATCTTCGCGAGTTTTGCCTCCAAACAGCACCTTTTCCATCAGAATCCTGACTATGGCGGTCCATGCTCCAAAAGTCATCAACCATGCAAAAACAGATGAAATAACATAAGTATCACCTCTCAATACGAAATATATGAATGAATAACAGTGAATTATGACATAGAATAGTGATGCAAAATGGACGTATCAACCTCACGAACGCGACACATACGAGGATGCAATGGTATTGTGAGGGCCAGTCGACGACTTCAAAGTCGATGCGCTCTCGCCGAAAATTTTGTAGCGTGCCGAAGATGACGTCGAGGTTGATTTTGCCTAGGGGGTATAGGCCCTTCCCTGGGACGATGTCGTGGAACGTCGTGTCTGAAACTTCCAGGCATGTTAGAGGGATCCTCATCGCGCGCAAGGTACTTACGAACATGAGGTTGATGCCGCTCCTGCCGTCCATGAAGACGCGACTCATATCGAAGCCTCCGATCTGCGCCTCGAGTATGAGGGGACAGTGGCCTGGACGAGGAACTTGGCGCGAGTGGTCGCGCTTGTCAAAGGTGATGCAGGACTCGCTTCCACTGAGGTACTCAGTGGTGGAAGGTGGAGAGTTTATGGCCAAATTGACTTGGCGAGTGATTGCCTTATGCATTCGATTGGAGGGGCGCCCTTTTTGGATCATCCCCATGTTGCCCACAGCTCGCGGGTACATCTCACCACCATGATGTTGGACTGACGCAACCGCAGGTGGTGGTGGTCCAGGAGGTGGTGGTGGGGATCCATGTGCCATAGTGCCTGGGGCAGCTCCATAGCCTCGGTTGATTGCTTCGTGATTCATCTAGGCTAGGCCCTCAAGGAGTTTGAGGAACTCATGGCAATCCTTTAGAAGGTGGTTGGATTTTTTGTAGTTTTCATGCTTGTCGATGTAGAAGTGCACATTGCATGGTCCAGACAGTTTGTTCTAGATGGATGTTGCGGGTGCCTCTTCACGAATGCGGTGTTGCCACACTTGCATGGTTTTCCCAACATCGCGGTATCCTTTGTTGCGATATCCATTGTTGCGGTTGTCGTTGCATTTGTCGGCGTAGCTAGCCGTGACCATGTTGACTTCGTCGTGGTCCTCATAGACGCGCATTCGAGGTTTTCCTCGGCGGTCGCGTCTACGCCCAAGGTCATCATCATCGTCGAAGTAGGTGCGGTTTTTTACTGAATCTTCTCCGCCCGCCCACCAATTCACGATTTCCATCAGGTGGTCGATCGTTTTGGGATTTGAGCGGCCCAGCTCCTCCTTGAGCTCTATACGGCGAACACCGCCATTGAATGTGTCGATTGCACAGTCCTCCGAGATGTTTTCTGCGGAGTTCTTGATGATGGACCACCTCTGGATGTACAAGCGTAGTGACTCGCCAGACCTTTTGTGGCAGCCTATTAGTTCTTCGATTGACGCGGGCCTTTTGTAAGTGCCCTTGAAGTTGCGCACAAAGCTATAGACCAGCTCTTCCCAACTGCGAATTGATCCGCGTGGGAGGTTGTTGAGCCATGCGCGGGTGGCGCCTTGCAGCTGTAGCTGCTGGCATTGCATTTCCGTGCTTGAGCTTCTGCCGTGTAGCCTGACGGAGGAAATGCGATCCTCCAACCAAATTTTCGGGTCCTGCAGGCCGTCAAATTTTGGGTTCTCCGACAGGAGTTTGAACCACTTAGGCATTCGCTTTTGCCTGATGGCCCTACTGAAGCATCTGCCGTAGAGCTCCGTTTCATCTTCTTCCGAATCAGTTGAGCAAGCGCGTCGTGCCTGCATCTTGTCGACCTTGCGTTGCGTGATGTCATCACGCGCGTCGTAGTCGTGGTCATGCCACCGTGAGCGACGTCATCATGACAGATCGTGGTTGTCGTCGCTGGAGGAGTACGAGTAGTAGTATTTGGCCAGAGCCTTGCTTTTCTTCGGCTTTGGTGTTGGCTCTTTATCGAGGGCAGCCTCGATTAACCCCAGGCCCGCGATCATAGATCGGTGCATGGCAGCTCACGGGTCTCCAGCCGGTGGCTAGTTGTTGAGGAGGTACATAGTGGCCGCTGTCACCGCAGCTTGCGGCGTCTTCGGGAGCATGTTGCCCCGCATATCCACTATCATAGAGCCGAAGTCGAGGACTTCCGCGGCTTCTACGCGCTCTTGGTTGGTGAGGTGGGCTAGTCGGGATCGTCTTTTGTTGGCCAGGTACTCGTTGCCCTTGGAGGAGGATCCTCCGTGGGAGGAGAGCTGAGCTCGTCGAAGGCTCGACTCATCCGCCACCTTTTTGCATGCCTCGAGTTGCACAATTACCTACTACTAGCATTTGAATTCTTCCTTAGCAGCCAATGATAGCCCATCAGCATGTCCTGCGATGTGTTGGGGGGTAGAGGATTGCCCCGTAGAGCTTCTCGACAGCGAGCCCATTCATTGTCGTTGAGCTTGATCAGCATGCGCTCTCCGGTGTTCTCATTCGCCGTGAGGTGCGGTTCTCCTCCCGTCCCATTATTGGTGGGCGCACAGTTGGTGGGGCCACTGTTTGCGACTGGTATACTGCCATTGGTCAGTCCAGTGCTAGTGCCAGCATTTCGCGATTGACGCTGGTGTCGCCCGTGTTGATGGCGGTGCACATGAAGTGATTGGGGAAGCTGTTGCTCCCACAACTTTCAGATCTGGAGCCGTAAGCTCCATATTCTATGGCCAGGTCACCCAGATCGGATCCGCGACTGCTGTCATTGTCCGTGCTCCCAGCTGTTGTTGGGGCGTTGAGCTTGCTGAGGGTGCCGATTGGTGGCAGGAACCACGATGCGGGAGAAATCGCGGGTGTCGTCGGCTGGTCAGGCATGTGAAGCATGCCCATTTGACCTACCTGGAAGCGAAATCTCCCGTTCGCCAAGCCGATCCCATCGCCCACAGAATTGAAAGTCGGATGACTGGCCGGCGTGTGGACGGTGAAGTCGAAAGCACCAAAGAGCTGGAGAATCTCTATTGTTGCGGAGTTGTAGATCGTGGTTGATGGGGCCGAAGAATCCACGACATCGGCACTCCCAGTTCCCACAGACAGCGCCAATTGACGAGGGTTTGACTCGTCAATGCCCATTGTTATGGACTTGGGTTTTGGAGAAGGAGGGAGTGTTGGAGGCATCAATCGGCTAGCAAACAAGCACACCGGGATGCAAGGTTTACCCAGGGTCAGGCCTCGTAGAGGTCCCTACTCCTGCTTGTCTGCTCTTGGAATTATCGAGGGAGTCGAAAGTTACAGGGGTGCGCAGATGCAATCTGCTGATGGTTGTGGAAACTAGGGTTGTGATTGTCCTCCTTGCCTCCCCCTCCTAGCCTTTATATAGATAGGCTAGGTCTCGGGTAGTAGGTCGAGTCGGTTACAGATAAGGGTTCGTCCCTTTGAACTTTCTATCTTAAGCTTCTTCTTGCGTTGCAAGCAAACGGAGTCTCCGTGGGTCACCCGAATCCTTTATTGGGCCTTGGCAACGCCGTGGGCTTCTGCCATATCTGGACTGTATATGCCAAACTCGAGTACCTGTAGGGTATACCCATGTCAGTCCCAGAGAACCGTACATATCACACCGCACCTTTTACCATGCCTCGATGATACATTGCAAATGTATCTATAATTTTTGATGTTCCATGCTTGGTTTTATCCACTTTCTTGTGTTTTGTCCACACTTTGGAGTAATTTTCTTATGATTTCTTGGACTAACCTATTAACAAGAGCCACAGTGCCAGCTGTCTGTTTTCTGCTGTTTTTGGTTCCAGGAAAGTCAGAAAATGAATATTCTCGGAATTGGACGGGACAAAAGCCAAAGTGCCTATTTTTCTGGAAGTCATCGGATGCCAGAATACGAGACGGAGAAGGGCCAGAGGGCGGCCACATCACCTGGCCACGCGGCCAGGCCTGGCCCATGCTAGGGGGTGGTCTGGCCGACCCCAGAACCCCCTCGGCCTCCTCTTCCGCCTATAAGATACCCTCGGGATGAAAACCCTAAGTACCCGATCAAAAATCCACGAAAGAGTCTGTAGCCACCGTCATCTCCATCCCTAGATCGGGAGGGATCTGAAGCTTTTCCCAGCACCCTGCCGGAGAGGGGAATTCACCCTGGAGGCCTTCTTCATCACCATGCAAGCCTCCGGTGTGATGCGTGAGTAGTTCATCCTTGGACTACGGATCCATGTAGTAGCTAGATTGTTGGGGATATACTTTCCGGGTATCCTCACAATTCCTCACTGACCAGGGTGGCCCACTTCGGGTTAGAGCATTGCTTCACGGGCGGCCCAGTCAGGGAGAAAGACGGAGTCCAATCCGGCTACGGGAAAGACCAGAAGACTTACCGACTTAGGCCCATAATGTTACTTGTAGTTCAAGATGTACTCTGTAACCGACTCTTAGTCGTAGCCGGATAGATCTCTCCTGTAAACCCTAGGCCGGATATCTATATAAGCCGTCCTAGGGAGAACCTTTAGGGCACACCTCAATAGTCTACAACTTCAACTCGCACAGGCAAAACCCTTGTAACCCATATTTCGGCTCTGCCATATTACTGGATTGCTAGCAGGAGTAGGATCCGTCCAAAGCCGGCGGATTCGAACCTGGGTAAACTTGTGTGCTCACCGTCCCGGAACACCGTACGTCTCACAGCCCTCTCTTCTGCACGCCTCGAGGACCCCCTCATGGCATACTTGTCATCAATCCGACGACAGTTGGCGACCACCGTGGGGCAAGTGAGCTTCGGATCTGCGTTCCGAGTGGAATCTGCAAGAATCGGAATCGGCGAGACTATCGCCGTCGGTCGCATCCTCTACGCCAGTGAAGTCCCTCTCATCGTTCTCGATGAGACTTGGATTCCGGCTAGGGAGGTTGTGTCTGCCTACACAATCATGTCTTTTGGCAAGATCGATGTTTACATCGGTTTCGCTGAACCTTCCCCACCCACCCCAGCGGTGATGATAGAGGCAGAAGAATCTTCTGGGTCCCCTTTGTCCGTGGAGGCGGCAGAGTTCTGGATCTCAGAAAACCCTAAACCCACCCGGCCCGCACCAGTTGCGGAGATAATGGAGAAATCCGAGCCTGAAGAAGTCCTAGCGGCCCAAATCGAATCTGGAGTGGATCTCCCTGGAGGAACCGGATCCCAGATCGACCCACCCGCAGAAGTCGAAATCTAGGAGGAGCATATCAATGACACTGATTCTGGCCCTGATGATGCCGGGACAGACAGACCTTTCCTAAGGTACCTCAGGAAGCACGCGTCGCACTTCGTCGGGTACGTGGGATCCGGATCTGGCTCTGCCGATGCTAGAGAAAACACCGACTCGGTGCTGGAGGCAATTGGAACAAACGCCGATGTACCCGCATCCTCGGATGAATCGATGACGTCAGCAGATTTCCGAAAGTTCTCCGCGGAATATGAAGAGGAGTATAACTCCAAGGCTGTAGAAGAAGGAGAATCCATGGACGAAGGATCCGGGGAACACTCTCCTAAAGCGCAGGATGACATGGACGTCAGAGATAATCCCGAGGTCCAGATGTCCGAAAGTACCGATCAGAGCGTGACTCCGGGAAACGGACCTAAAGTTGTCTTTGCTACCGACGCTGCCAAGAAGGCAAAGAAGAAGAACAAGAAGAATAAAACCCCGGCAAAAGACCCTCTGACAGAGGAGGTGATTGCCGAGGAATACGAGGAAGACTCGGATGGAGCACTTATCCCAGAAGAGCCGAAAAAAGAAGAATCGATGGATGAACACGTGATCACCGAAGGTGCGCGTAAACTCATCGATGCTGCATTAACCACACCTATCCCTACAGTTGCAGAACTTACTGCTGAAGAGCTAGACGAAAGGGCCCAAGCCCTAGAAGCGCGTCGTTAACAACTCCTCGATGAAGCCAAAAACATCGAGGTGGAGAAGAAACGCATGGCAGCTAAGGATTACATGTCTCGGTTGCATCAGAAGACACGGAAGCGTCACACAAATGACGACCAATTCCCACATATATGTGCCGTCCTTTTCGGAGATGAGATGGGGAAGCCACGGAAAGATAGCAGAGGAGATTGGGTATATCCAACCCCAGTACAGAATACCGTGGCGGCCCGAGAAATTATATCGGCTAATCCAGGACCAGAGGAGATCCGTTTGGGTATCAAGCTACTCAACAAGGGACTGGAGCAGCAAAAGGTCGCCCTATCCGGAAGTCAAAAACTGGTCTCGGATTCCGACCAATGTCGAATAGATCCGGCATGGGCTGACGTGAGACCCCACCGTGTTCCGGAGCAGCATTATCGCCCCAAACGACGGGAGGACAATTATTCGAGAACCGGATCGTCAGGACAGCATCGCAGGACTGCACGTGACTGGAGCAACGTCGCACCAGCGGCCGAGAAAGAGGCCATCGCTGCTCTGAATCCAAGGAATCCTCCTCGATGAGAATCTAATGATCGAAGGGGAGAAGATAAAGAGAAACATCGGGAGGAGGATCGTCAAAAAATGCCACCTCCTAGACATGCAAGCCGTCCGGCTAAGCCCCACCATGGTGGGAACGACGGACGAAGAAATGACGGAAACCACGTCGGAACAAGCAGGCAGGGTGCTCGTCATAGTCAAGACCCTCCCCGGAATCGGAATAATGACGTTCTGGACGGAGGCCGGCGATCAGCCGGAAACTATCCAGCTGCCCCACCCTCTCCACCACACTGTCATCACAACGGCTCCCAAGGAAGGCAAGGAGGACGACGTGGCGGAGGAGGTGGTGGCAGAAGCCGAAGTCCGGCTCCAAGGCACCACAGCCATAGCCGACATTCGGGACGATCTTTATCCCCGAACGACACAAGGCACAGGATCAACTCCAACATAGAGGCTCGGCGCTACGAAAACGATGATATCTACGTGGGCCCAAAGTGCTTCGGACCATGCATCAGAGCTACAAAATTCCCGGAAGGATTTGCTATCTCAAGACATATCCAAGCCTACGATGGCATTGCTCGGCCAGATACCTGGCTACAGGATTTCTTCCAAGCTTGCTGCATCGCCAAAGGCGAAAACAGCCTGGTCGCAACCCGATAACTCCCACTTATGTTGCGAAAGACGGCACGATCATGGCTCAATGAACTTCTGGAGAACACCATCCATAACTGGTATGACATGCAAAGTGCGTTATTTTGGAATTTCGAAGGCACATATTGGAGGCCCTGTACGGTCGGAGACCTACAGCGTTGCACCCAAAAAGCCGGAGAAACTTGCCGGGACTACCTCGGACGATGGATCAACACCAAGAACTCCTGCGAAGGAGTAAATGATCAAACTATGATTGAAGCTTTCATTGCAGGTCTCCCAATTGGTCTACTGCGTCATCGCTTGAAGTGTGACAAGGTCACTGATTTGGGAGAGATGATAGAAACAGCGAGCAACTATGCAGATGCTGACGACGATGCAGAGGGATTGCTCAATGCCCTAGTTGTGCCTCAGTCGGCAAGACAACCAAAGAAACAAGCTCAGAAGCGCAAAAATACCTCAGAAGAAAAACCCAACACGGAAACAGTGGTGGTTACTACTGTTTCCGGGTCTGGAGGACGAGGAGGACGTGGCGGAGGCCGCGGGCGTGGCCGTGGGACTTCAAGGGTCCAAGGTAGAGGAGAACAGCAACCAGGCAAAACCTACTCTTGGGCCGACATTGCCAATAACCCATGTGTGCATCACCTAGACGCCAATGGGGGCTCGTCCCACACCATGGTTGAATGTCGTTTCAATGACGACATCAAAAGAGATGACACTGCAGGCTACAAAGCTAAGCGGAAGAAGGGAAAGAAAAACCCTGAAAAGGACAAGGGGACCAAGGAAGATTCCGACATGGAGGAAGCTGATGCTTCAAATCCCAAGCCGGAAGGGAAAAAGACTTTTCCCACCAAAAAGGACACTTACGTCACTTTCCTCGGATCTCAACCAGCGAAGGTCAAGAAAGCAGTTCTCCACGAGCTCAATGCAACAGTTCCGGCTGTCCCCCAATATCTGGACTGGTCGGAAGTGGCAATCACATTTGATCGCGCTGATCATCCGCCTAAGTTACACATGCGAGGAAAATACGCCTTAATTGTCAACCCACTTATTGATGGTTATGGTTTCTCTAAGACCCTCATGGACGGTGGTAGCAGCATCAATATTCTCTATGTCGAAACTCTACGCCAGATGAAGATCTCGGAGACCCAGCTAAACCATAGCTCTGTGATCTTTCACGGAGTTGTCCTAGGAAGACAAGCTAATTCCCTGGGAGAGATTACTTTGGATGTTACCTTTGGAACTCCAAAGAACTATCGGACGAAAGCACTTTCCTTCGAAGTGGTCCCGTTCAAGAGCGCATACCATGCTATATTCGGACGTCCGGCTTACTGGGATTTTATGGCTCGTTCGTGTTACATTTACAATATGATGAAAATTCTAGGTCCCAACAGCGTGATCACCATCAGGGGAGACCCGAAGAAAGCGTGAGAGTGCGAGGATGGAAATGCCGCCTTTGCCGAAGTCGTGCTGCACGCCCAGGAGTACCAGGAGATCAAGAAGAGCATAGATCCGTCCGAGATGCCCACAACAAAGAAGGAGGTGACAAAGCCAAATCCAGAGTTCAAGGCATCAGAAGAGACAAATAAAGCACCGTTGAAGGATGACGACCCCTCCAAGGTGACCAAGATAGGCGTAGGCCTAGATAGTGCATAGGAAAGCGCGCTCGTGAAGTTCCTCCAAGCAAATCAAGATATCTTCGCATGGCAGCCATCTGACATGACCGGAGTACCTAGGGAACTTGCCGAGCACTCTCTAAATGTAAACCCGAACACTAAACCCGTCAAACAGTCCTTACGATGGTTTGGCGATGAAAAGCGTAAGGCAATAGCTAAGGAACTAGCACGGCTCGAGTTAGCCGGATTCATAGAAGAGGTCATCCACACTGAGTGGTCGGCTAATCCTGTAATGGTCCCTAAAAAGGACACCACTGATTTAAGGATGTGTGTTGATTATACTGCCTTGAACAAGGCTTGTCCAAAAGATCCGCTCTCTCTGCCTAGAATTGATCAAGTTATCGATTCTACGGCAGGCTCGGAACTTCTCTGTTTTCTCGACGCATACTCCGGCTATCACCAAATTCGGATGAAGGAATCTGACAAAGTCAAAACTTCATTCATAACCCCTTTCGGAACCTTCTGTTTTGTTACGATGCCTTTTGGGCTGAAGAACGCAGGAGCTACGTACCAGCGCACGATGCAGCGTTGCCTCCATGACCAACTCGGACGCAATGTACATGCATACGTGGATATATCGCGGTAATGTCCAAAAAGAAGGAAACATTGATTTCCGACTTGGAGGAAACATTTTCCAATCTACGAAAATACAACATCATGCTTAACCCGAAGAAATGCTTCTTTGGAATACCAGCCGGGAAATTGTTAGGTTTCATTGTGTCTCAAAGAGGCATAGAGGTGAACCGGGACAAAATCAAGGCTATACTCAATATTTCCAGGCCAACTCGCCGGAAGGACGTACAAAGACTAACTGGTTGCATCGCTGCGGTCAGTCGATTTGTAAGTCAGATTGGTGAAAGAGCTGCACCATTATACAAACTCCTGAAAAAGACCAAGGATTTTGTTTGGACTGACGAAGCTGAAGCTGCACTACAAGATTTGAAGAAAGTACTCTCATCTGCTCCTATCCTTGTAGCACCAGAACCTAAGGAACCGATGTTGCTCTATCTTGCTGCGACAAATAAGGTCGTTAGTATCGTCATGGTGGTGGAGAGACCAGAGGAAAATCAGGAACACCTGGTGCAGCGTCTGACTTACTTTGTCAGCGAGGTCCTGACAGAATCAAAACAACGGTATCCGCACTATCAAAAGTTGGCTTACGGTGTTTTTCTAGCATCTCGTAAGTTACGACACTACTTTCAGGAGCATCCAATTACCATGGTGAGCATAGCTCCCATGAGAGATATAATCAACAACAGTGACGCCACAGGACGCGTCGGCAAATGGGGCATAGAGTTGTCAGCTTTCGATATTGAGTACAAACCTCGGACAGCAATCAAATCCCAGATCCTTGTTGACTTTGTCGCTGATTGTACAGAGACGAAGGAGAACATGATCCTCCTTGAGTCGGAATATTGGACCCTCTTTTTCGATGGGTCTAAGGCTCGAGGGGGCTCGGGGGCTAGCGTGGTCCTCAAATCACCCCAAGGAGATAAGCTTTTATACGTGTTGCAGATACACTTCATAGCGACAAACAATATTGCCGAGTATGAAGCACTGCTGCATGGGATCCGGATTGCTAAGGATATTGGCATCCGATGTTTGATGTGTTATGGAGATTCGGATCTTGTTGCTCAACAAGTGACGGATATTTGTAATGCAAATAAACACATGGCAGCATATAAAGCTGTCGTGGATGATCTATCTAAATCGTTCGAAGGGTTTGAAGTTCAACACATCCCTCGAGCAGAAAATGAGGAAGCAGATGCACTATCTCGGATAGGTTCTGCGCGGAAAGAGGTCCCGGATGGCGCTTTTTTAGAGCACCTCAAAGTTCCCTCAATAAAGGGAGTATATGAGGAATATCCGACCAAATCCGACTCACCTTTGATAGCAGTTCTGGCTGTAATTCCCAGATGGACTCAACCCTACCTCGATTATTTGGTAGATGGCAAATTACCCAAAGACGAGGTGCTGAGCCGGCAGATTATCCGACGAGCAAAAGCCTATACTATTGTTAAAGGTGAGCTCCATAAACAGAGTGTTTCTGGGGGTTTTCAGCGTTGTGTATCTCCGGAAGAAGGAGTGGAAATCTTAAGAGAAATCCACGAAGGCGAGTGTGGTCACCACGCTGTAGCCAAATCTTTAGTGGCAAAAGCTTTTAGACACGGATTTTTCTGGCTTACAGCTCGAGATGCCGAACGATTAGTCAAGACGCGTGCAAGGCTGCCAAAACGCGTAAGCAAGCCCATGTTCCGGCTGATCAGCTGCGAACAATACCTATAACATGGCCCTTTGCGGTCTGGGGGCTTGATATGGTAGGACCATTTAAACGAGCTCCAAGTGGATTTACTCACCTCTTAATGATGGTGGATAAATTCACCAAATGGATTGAGGATAAACCTGTCACTAGTTGTGATGGAGCAACAGCCAAAAGATTTGTCGAGGATGTTATAATCCGGTATGGTTATCCGCATAGCATTATCACGGACAACGGAAGTAACTTTTCTATAGGAGAATTGGCTGAATTCTGCAACGAGCAAAATATCCGGCTTGACATTGCGTCAGTCGCACATCCACAGGCTAACGGACAAGTCGAAAGAGGAAATGGTTTAATTCTACAGGGCCTAAAACCGAGACTCGAAGCACCACTACGACATGCTGCGGGGGCTTGGGCAGAGGAATTACCCTCTGTAATTTGGAGTTTACGAACAACTCCAAACAGGTCAACAGGATACACACCTTTCTTATTGGTCTATGGCGCAGAAGCAGTTCTTCCTAGTGATTTGATTCATACTTCTCCTAGAGTGGCCGCGTATATCGAAGTGGATGCCGAGATTTCTCGACAAAATGATCTCGACTTAGTCGAATAAGTTCGCGTCGTTGCTGAAATGAGATCTACAGCCTATCAGCAGAAGTTACGCAAGTATCATAGCCAAAGAGTCCGAAATAGATCTTTTAATAAAGGTGATTTGGTTCTCCAGCTTATGCAACAAAGAAAGCACAAACTTTCCCCAGTATGGGAAGGGCCCTTTTTAGTTAGTCGAGTATTGCACAATGGATCGTACTACTTAACTGATATGAGGCCAGTCAAAGAAAGACCTGCTACTAAGAAGAGAAAGAGAGCTGGAGGCAGTACAATCCGGATGAGTTAGACAAACCGTGGAATATTGCTCAGCTACGTCCATTTTATTCTTAGTTTATCCTTCTTTGTAAACATATATATGTACATGATTCTGTGAGAAATAAAAAGTTTTGGTTGCCTCAAGTTTTTCTGAGAAGTTTTACCATCTTATTTCTGAATGATCATGTCATAGTCGAAAATCCCAGAATGCTTAAAAGTACTTTATGCTCATGTTCGTTCTGGTTTAGATTTCCGATCCTAAAATTGCTACCCTCGGGTATAACTCTAAAGTTTCTAGTCTTTACTTTGGTTATTTGTCTGATTGCTGGATGCGGGCATTTTCCGAGTAGTGAATTGTTGGTACTGGAAGCCGGCTTTGTTTTCGAGTTTAAACTGGTTTAGCAATTGAGCTCCGTTGCTTGGCAAAGTTTCCGGCAGAAGGTTTAGCCGGCTCACGAAAGGAACGAGGCGGAAAGCCAGATAAACGATAAGTAGAGACGAAAAAATACAAGTGCTTATGTAAACATTTTAGGCACAAAAAAAAACTCAAAGCAAAAAGTGCTGAATAGATCAAAAGCTTAGCACTAGCAAAATTAAAGTACTGCATATTTACAGATGCATCATGTTTTTCCGGAATAATACAAAAATTTCTGATCTATGATGCAGGGGGAGATGAAGGAGCTGCCGGCTCGCTGGAGATTCCGCCTTGATATCGTTCCGAGATGTCCGCATTCGAGGTAGTGCGTTCATTGTCGGAAACTTCTGTTGGTTCTTCCGGAGGAGGAGGCGAAGTATCTACGCGGGTGAAGAAGGGGATCTCGTAGCTGGTCAGGTCAGCCACGTGACACCCATATCCGACGCAGGAATGCATGATGGCTTGAAGGTCCTGCTCATGGCCGTCTTCATCTACTTTGCAGTACCCTCTGGTCACTTGCCATATTTCCATGTTTCCATGGTGGCTCATGACCATGGTGAGAGCGTTCTGCGCAACAGTCCGCATGTAGGACATGTTCTAGTCCCGAACAAGTTACGGCATCTCCTTTGCCTTGTCCCGCACCTAAAAATCCGACATGCTTGGCATGTCCGGAATCTTGAGAGCTTCGCCGATGTCCTCAAGGGACTGGCGGAAGTCATGAAGCAGGTCACCGACTTGGGTAAGCCGGTGGGTGCGGGGCTCGGAGGAGGAAGAGTCCATCAAGTTTAGAGGACCTATACGCAAAACAAGTTAAGAAGAATCTGACATTGATGAAAGTCGAAGAAAGAGACAAGTCAGATAGACGGAACGTACCAAAAATGACATCGTCAATTTTGGTCTTCTCCTCCCGGAGACTCTGGAGTTCAGCCCGGAGCGCCTGGGACATGTCCTTCTCTCTGCTAAGCTCATTCTTGAGGTCCGAGATTATTTTATCTTGAGCAGCGATCTTGCGATCACGCTCTTCAGTAGCCATGGAGGAGGATTCAAGGACTTGAGCTATGCTCTTTTCATGATTTGCCTTGAGCTAGTCCATCTCTTGGTGAAGCTCCTTGTTCTCCATCATCAGGGTCTTGAGGTTCTCGGCCTCTTCAATCATGGCGACGGATTGTTTCACTAGCGCTGTAAGTCAAAAAGAACAACAGTTCAGAAAAATTCGACATTGAAAATAACAATGACAAGGTTTGAGTCTCGGAATGTTTACCTTTGGCCTCATCCTTGGCAACTTTAAGTTCAGCATTCTTAAGCCGGAGAGCCTTGATCTCTCTCCGCTTATCACAGACATTCTTCAATAAATCCTGATTATAGGAACACACTTTCTGTAAGTCAGAATACCCAAAGTCAGAAAGCTACTTAAGACTCGGGCTAATATTTTTGCTAATATCAGCACAAGCCTTAGGGGCTACAGTAGTTCGTTCTTTGGCATCCTAATAAAGCATAAACCCGGATTGTTTATCCTACTTCATGCTTGGGGGCTAGAGGATATGATATAAAATACAAATAAAGGAAAAACAGGAGTTGGAATTCCGACTTACATATTGTTCGCGAGTGAGTTTATCCAAACTCACGTTCACATCAACGGCGACCTTCTCGGCGAGAGTCAGAGGAATCACTAGGGCTATTGGAAGCTCACCAGTCCTAATCCTCTCGTTGTGAAGACGCACCTGGGCGAGAAGATCGGAGAACTTGACGTCCTCTGCTTCTTGCGCTTCTTCTTCGGTAGATAAGGTTCTTTTCTCCAGGCATTGCCTGGCTAGCCGCTGGATTTCTTCAGCAGATTTCCGGGACAAGCCAAACTTGGCAAGACCCAGATTGCTCATGAGGTTTTCGACGAAGGTCTCTGTCGAGGGATCATTACCCAAAGAGGGTTCACCCTTATCTAAATCTGACTCACCCATGGTGACGTCAGTTTGCGACCCAAGGTTCACAGGCTCCATTGAAGGAGCCGGATCTTCTGCGGCATCTGGAGAGATCACCGGTGTTGCAGAAGGTTGAGGGCCAGGAGTCGGAGGAGCCACGGCAGGAGAAGCTATGGTAAGCTTCGTCTGCCGCAGCGGCTTCGATGGAATCCCTTTCCCTTTGCCCTTGAGGAGCGGTTTTGCTCTGAGAATGTAGTAAAGTCGGAAACATTACATCTCGGAAAGAAATTCGAGTAAAGTACAAAGGCTGAAAATTGTGATTGAAAGTTACCTCTTCACAACAGGCACCTCCTTTGTGCCGACAGCCACTGTCGGAGCTTTGCGCTTCTTGAGCGCAAGATCTGGCAATGGGACCACTTCTACCTCCTGAGAGAACTCCGGAGGATATCCTTCGAGCGGAGCAAATTCCGACTCGGGGAGGTCAGCAAGCTGAAAAGAAGAAAACATATCAGCATTGCACTGTAATTCAAATGTTGAAACACATAAAAAGGTGTACTGATGGAAGCTTACCGGCACTACGGGGTTATCCGCCGTGTGCATGTCCAGAGAAACCTCCGGGATTCTCCTCTCGATCCGCTCCCTAATCAGCCACTTGATCTGGCTTATGTAGCCCTGTGTGGTGTAGGCTTTGGAGCTGATGCGGAGGGAATCTTTTTTGGACGAAGTGATGGAATGCATCAGTCGGTCTCCGTGGTGCTGGAGGGGCACGTGAGACCCAGCACTGGACCAAGTCGAATCCCTTCAGATCCTTGTGTTTGATCAAATATTCGATCCGCCTCTTAGCAAGGATCAGATCGTCGGTGAGAGCCGGAGCGGCCTCGTCCCAGGATGGTTGGGCCATGGCGGATCGGTCGACGAAAGCCGGCAAAGCAGTGGCTTTGCCGGGAGCCGTAACATCCCTATGATAGAAGAACGTGGCTGGCCATTGTTTGACCGAGTCACTAGCTAGAATTTTGGGAAACGCGCGCTCGCGTCTAAGCGAAAAGCTAATAGTGTCGGTGATGTAAGGAACACCAGCGGTAATGGAGTTTCTCCAGACATGAAAATAGTACCGAAAAGAGTCAAACTTGGCCTAATGCCGAGAAAGCCCTCACACGACGAAGCGTACGCGCTCATCTCTAAGAGAGAGTTGGGAGGAAGATGATGGAGTTGAACTCCGTAATGATCAATCACCTCAGAGAAGAACTCCGAGGAAGGAAACAACAAACCTCTATCAAGGTGGGTGCCGAAGTGGACCCGCTCGCCGTCGCGCGGGTTGGGGACGGTTTCCTCGAAGCCGCTCCGCCAGTCGCTGGCAGCGAGAAGCCCCTCCTTCTCCACGTTCTTGAGGCCCTCCTCGTTGAGCGCGCAGGGGATCCAGAGCCCACGGAAGCTCTCTTTCTCTGCCACCGCTTCCGTCGCCGCCGCCGCTGCCGCTGCCGCTAAGCCGGAAGAGGAAGATGAAGCCATTTCTCTGGTGAGTGGTTGACCTAAAAGGGGCGGCGCTGGGAGTTTTTGGGGGAGGAACGGGGAGCTCTGTGCACGCAGGAAGATTGGGAGGAGAAGAAAAGGCAAAGGACTGGTGGAAGGAGAAGGAGAAAATCCTAACCCCTTATATCCACCTAACTGCGCCAAGATTCGTGCAAATGCTACAGTGTAACCGCCACGCGTCGTGGAAGGAACTGGGAAGGTCCCACGTGATGATTACGTCGCCTCGATCTCCACGCATGCATTGAAATGGTGCCTCGGTTCCGCAAACCACGGACCCACCAACGGTCGTGCTGACGGAATGCCTGTCAGATGACGTGACTTGACCATGACTTGTGTCAGGTGACGTCGGGAACCAAGTTCCAGCTTAGTTTGAAATCAAGCTGGAAAATCCGAGTAACCTACTGATAGGTCCGACTTATTTTTAAGACCCGGATCGTATTTTTTGTTGTGAAGTTCCTGGAACCCTTCAAGATTCTGCAAGCCGAAGATCAAGCTATATGATGATAAATCCGACTTTGGATCTTGGAGGCCTCCGGAACTCTTGTTGAGGATATACTTTCGGTATCCTCACGTTCCTCATCGACTGTGGCCCACTTCGGGTTAGAGCATTGCTTCACGGGTGGCCCAGTCAGGGAGAAAGACGGAGTCCAATCCGGCTACGGGAAGGCCCAGAAGACTTACCGACTTAGGCCCATAATGTTACTTGTAGTTCAAGATGTACTCTGTAACCGACTCTTAGTCGTAGCCGGATAGATCTCTCCTATAAACCCTAGGCCGGATATCTATATAAGCCATCCTAGGGAGAACCTTTAGGGCACACCTCAATAGTCTAGAACTTCAACTCGCACAGGCAAAACCCTTGTAACCCATATTCCGGCTCTGTCGTATTACTGGATTGCTAGCAGGAGTAGGATCCGTCCAAAGCCGGCGGATTCGAACCTGGGTAAACTTGTGTGCTCACCGTCCCCGAACACCGTACATCTCACACCCCTCTCTTCCGCACGCCTCGAGGACCCCCTCATGGCGTACTTGTCATCAATCCGACAACATACATGGCTGGTTCTCCTCCTTTGTGCTTTCATATTTAGATCTTGTGAGCTCCGTTCATGATCAAGATCATCTATTTGTAATTCTGCATGTTGTGTTTGCGGGGATCCGATGGATATTGAGATGCTATTTCAGATTGATTATTGATTCTATCATGTTTTTGTTATTTGTGATCTTGCATGCTTTCCGTTGTTAGTAGCTATCTTGGCCAAGTAGATGCTAGCAACTCCAAGAGTTAGTATTTATGCTCGATAGTGGATTCATGCCTCTGGTAATTTGGGGAAGTGATAGAAATCTCTAAGGTACTAGATGTGCTGTTGCTACTAGGAAGAAAACAACAATCCTTTGTTCATAGAACAATCGTATTGTTTACTTTACACGCAATTCGTAAAGCAATAATCTGTTGCTTGTAACTTAATACTGGAGGGGGTTCGGATGATAACCTAAAGGTGGATTATTAGTCATAGATGCAGTTTGATGGCGGTCTATGTATAATATTGTAATGCCCAATCAAGTCTCAAAGGAGTCAAGATGATTAGTATATGCATGTATTTCTTTCTCGATGTTTGTCAATTTCCCCGCTGTAATTTGTTCACCCAGCATGTTATCTATCTTAAGGAGAGCCACCTCTAGTGAACTATGGATCCCGGTCCTTTTCTTTTACATACAATCTATAAAATGTTTACTGCTTTGTGTTTACTTTCTTCAAACTATTACTTCTTTCCATTCGATACGTTTAATCCTTTGTTTTCAGCAAAACACGGTGAGATTGACAACCTCATCGCAAGTTGGGGACAAAGTTTTGTGGTTGTGTTGTGCAGGTCTCCATGTTGCTACTAGCACCGGTAGTGCGCCCTGCCAAGGCTTAGCTAGCAACACCTTTGGGGTGTTTCCTTGCTCCTACTGGTTTGATTAAACCTTGGTTTCATAACTGAGGGAAACTTGCTGCTGTGCTCATCATACCTTCCTCTTGGGGTTCCCAACGAGCTCTACATCAACATCGCACCAACATCTTTCTGGCGCCGTCAACACTGAGCCATCACTCGATGACCCCCTCATGGCGTACTTGTCTTCAATCCGATGATAATTAGATTTCTTACAATACCTACAAAACCTGTCTTTTCCCTTGGACTTTGAATGACCTTTGCCATCCTTGCTCTTATATCTATTGTGGTAGTTGTTATATCTCTGCTCGGTCCTGCCACGAACTTGTAGAGCTTCAACCTTGGATGACGACCCATCTGTCTGTACCATAGTTTCCATCTTTTCCCTCTGTTTGTGGGCCTCTTGTACTTCGTCAAGGAGAATATCATTTTGCGGCCCGAAAGTTGGGGTGGCCAGGCAACGCGGTACCCGAGTTCCCTGATATCATCCGCGATGACTATAGTTGGTGTGCCAAATACTCAGAGGGTCCTTTTCGGTATGAATTCAACTTTACGTTTCAATACAAAAAATCAGGATAACGGCCGTCAAGTTGGGTCCCCCCTGTCAGCTTTCGCCGTTATGTCGTTGTCGTCGTCGCTGCCATGTAGGCTGCCATGAAGGCTTGCAGCGTTGGCGCATGCATCCTTTACGCGTCTGCTTCTTCCTCTGGGGCGGCAATCCGTGGTCGCGGTCATGGCGCGGAGCTAGGACTTGGACAAACCTGCTCGACCCGTTCTCCTCCCCATCCCGAATCAGAGCTCGCCCTCACCATGACCGCACCATTGGCACGGTGCGGGGACGGGAATTCATTCCCGGGAGAGATATGTACCCATGCCGACCATGCTCGGTCCTATTGGTCTCCTCTAGAATCCGAGCTCGTCGTCGCCATGGTCGAACACGCACCAGCCATGGCGCCTTCCTCTCTGAACCCTAGAGCCACATCCACCCAGTTCGGCACAACACCAACAAGGTGAAAATGCATCAAGTTTTCTTCTTGTGATTGTAGAAAAACATGTATGTACCGTGGCCGTAGCATACTCTAACAATGTACACATATATTGTTTACTAGATTTTCATTTGAAATTAGTAGCTCTGTGATGACGAAACATAGAGAACCTAAATGGAATGACGATGACGACCATGTTCTGTACTTTGCATTGCATCAACAAGTGCTCGCTGACGAAGCAAGTTACCAAGAGAGTGGAGTTCATCAGCCATTGCCAAAAAATATGTGAACAAATCAATGAGCGATTCAATGCAAATAAGCACAGAAAAGCTAGATCCATGTCATCAATCATCAATAGGTGGCACATTCTAGTGATGCGTTCAAATGCGTACACGATGTACCATTTGCTTGAAGTGGTTGTTATCCTGAGCAAAAATGTGTGGTATGCACATTACATTTGTACGTTCTATGGTGCAATTCTGTTGTTATGGGCGTGGAAAGAAAAGCTGGGCTTCACTGAATATTATGCAGTTAGGCCTAACTTAGTCTTACACAAATAAGCACAGCTTAGTCTTTACACACATAAGCGTAACTAATGATAAAGATAAAGAACAATGGTTCATCGGATCTGCTAGTATGAGCACTAGGTCCCTAGAGCTGGTGGTATCGTCGGAACGAACCAGAATGCTGCGTTTGGCCATCTTTCATTCTCCTTCAAATAGTACAACCCCACTGATGAGCCAATTGTAGGCCCCCTCCCCCCGACGTGGATTCGGCTCCAGGTCGGATCTGGAGTGTCAACATGATAGGCACGTGAGTGTGCAACAAACACACAGTCTGCTATCAACACCGAAGTTCGCACCTCGGCAACACCAGCATGTTCTTCTGGACTCGGCAGCTGACCTCGGGTATTTCGTCAGCTTCACCAGCAGCAGCATTAGCAAGTATTTCGTCAGCTTCACCAGCAGCAGCATCACCAAGTATTTTGTCAGCTTCACCAGGAGCAGCAGCAGCTAGTTCTTCGTCAGCTCCACCACCACCACCAGCAGCAGCAGTAGCAATAGCATCAGGGGCCAGGGCTGCCTGAGCAATTACAGGTCAACAGCTCCAGGGGCTCCGACAAAGAAAGGGTAGTTGATCCCAAGAAACACAGATTGTCCCTTCAGATTGTTGACTCTACTCCAGACTTGCTCTACTGGGTCTTCAGATGGGCATGCGGACCTCGAGAAAACGTGACACCACAGCGATGGGTATGAAGAAAGTTGTGTCCCCATATGTTCTATTGTATCACCAACGCTGTTTAGTGCTCCCCTGATATGAATCCACAATAGTTCATCATGATGTTCCGTGTTGTCTCTGAGAGGTGCCAGGAACCAGCGCCGTGTCCCAAGTTCAGCATCTGCTACTGCATCTTCGATGACCGGAGCTGGAAT
This sequence comes from Avena insularis, assembly GCA_023614405.1. Taxonomy (NCBI): domain Eukaryota; kingdom Viridiplantae; phylum Streptophyta; class Magnoliopsida; order Poales; family Poaceae; genus Avena; species Avena insularis. Next base: position 252,251,741 of record CM042690.1, on the reverse strand, counting down.
TATGCGCGGGGCTACGTGGGTACCTGCGTGTTACTAACGGTCAATAAGTAGAATTTTGAATGGGATTTTACATGCTATATGACACCATGACTCACCCCAAATGGACGGCTTCCAAACATGCACGTCGTCGCTAGGTTCAGTGACATAAATGCGTTGCGGTCTGTACGAAGGGTAGCCATAGGTGAAGACGGCGTCGACATACTTCTCCGGCCGTAGGAAGTCATCGCGCAAGATTGTCCATTCATTGTGTTCTGTGCATCTAATGAATGCGATTGCCTTGTCGAACACCGCCAAGAGGTCATACTCCCAGTTCTTCCACGCCCCCTCCCGCGGTCTATGTGGGAGATGTACCTTCACGAGCTCAAGTTCTGCCATGTTGAACCTATAAGCGAATTCGGAAATGGGCGGTGGCCACCCGCTGTTGAATGCAGTAATGCCGACACCCTTCAAAGATGGCACTGCTAGCCTCTCCGATCTATAGCAATTGTTTAGAGTCCAAGTACTCCCATCCTGGGATAAAAGGACCAGCCACTCGCCATTGCCACCCATCCAGTTCTGGTCATCTCTCATTTCCGTCTCTTCTTCTTCCTTGATATTCACCACTACTGATTCCGACCACTTATCCAGCAGCATCAGTTTTGCATGAATATTCTGCAGAGTTTGTTGTTAGTTGGTACAATCACCTAGCATGGATTCCATTGCAGATACAATTGGACAACTAGACCTTTATATTAAAGTACACAAAATATCACCTAAATACGAGTGTCTCCTCAGATATCGCCTAAATTGTGCCTCTATCACTATGAAGATACTCAATATATGGAGTAGGAGCAGAGCCCCCCAGAACAAACTCCTGATGATGATCATAATTAAACAGCTCGGGGCATAACAGCCTTAAATTGTCTAATTTGTTTGTTTTTATTTTAGGAAACAGAATATCACCTAGCAGGCATTCCATTGCAAAATCAAAATTGACAGCTCGTCTATCACCTAGAGTAAGACTGTGTCACTACGAAAATACCAGAATATCGTGCAGCGAGCTTCCATTATGTAGAATAGTCTTAAATGGTTCGATTTGTTCAAACCACGCATGCACACAACACGCTCGACGAAAGGAACATAGGATTCGATGAGAGTTCAGCACATATGAATCAACGATATGGTGAGCGAATAAGCTGAATCTTGGAACTTACTTGGCCATCGCGATTCGGCCATTTGCTGTTATCGGGGTAAAGAAGGCCTGGCGTGCCGAACGGTTGTTTGTCCATGTTCCGCATCGTCACGCGGTAGCCAGGGATGCAGCGAGCGAGGCGGCCGGCTAAGATCATGTCCAACTCCGAGGCGATCTTGTGCATGTTCGTGGCGCTGAGGTTCGGCCATCCCCAATCCTCGCAGTAGCGGTCGCCCTGGCCATCCACGTTGTCGTCGCATGCCTTTCGCTTCAGCCTGCTGCTACCCCAAGCTCTACCCATAGCGGCAAATGGAGTCTGGAATCCGGTGGATTAATGGAGGTGTTGTGATGAGGAGGCGGATGGATTCGAGAGGGGGTGGAATCAGGGATGGGGGCAGTTGTTCGAGTGGGGAGCGAATCTAGAAGGAACCGCCGCCACCGCCGGTTCTCGTCCGTGTGGAAGAAAAGAATGGGGGGCGTAATTATTGAGGGCGGGCACCGGAACCGTATAAGGAAGTGAAAAAATAAATCGTAAAAGGGAAATGTGAGGCCCGCCTGTCAGTGAGTGAAGGTCGGCACGCGTAAACGTACCTACGTTTGAATTGATTCCACCGCATGCAAGTGGCACAGAACAAAATTTAGGAAGTGCTAGCGTCGACGTGTAAAAGTAACCGCTGTTTTTCGCCACCTTCACCCTACTACGAACGGTCGTGCACCATTCTAGATATTGGTAAGGGCGGTTCCAACTTCTCCGTCTCATTTCCTCCTCCATGGTCTCATCGTCTTTCTCCTCCACGGCCTCATCCATTTCCTCCACCACCGCATCACCCTCTTCCTCCGTATCCTTTCCCTCTTGCCTGTAGTCATGGACGCTCCGGACGTCCGAAACGACGGCAGGCAAGAAACTGCGCACTTCGACATCGAAGTACATGGCGGGAAGAAGATCGATGTCGTCTACACCACCGACCCTCGGACGGTGAGGAACACTCTTAATAATTTCACGAGTTGGCTGCAGTTCGAAGAAAACGGGTTCGTAGGTCTCCACCTCCAGTACAGCCGCGATTGCCGTAGGATCGCCATGGTGCAACTCTCCATGAAGGGGCACGTCCTCGTATACCAGCCTTTTTGCGAGAAGGGGGCTGACGGGATCTGGTAGACTTTGCTGTCTTTTTGTTCTGAACCGTACATTTGCAGAAGTTATTGCTATATTATTTGTCTGAATTCATTTTCATGCAGGTGGGGCGAAAGCATTAGGGATCTATTTCATGACTTTCTCGTGAACCAGCACATAACATTTACCAGTGTTGACATCACGAATGACGAGAACTGCTTGAAAGCCGATCAACATTAGAATCCCAAAGGAGTGTAGAGTGGACATCTAGGAAATTCTTTGGATCCTGTGGATGAAGGGCAGCAAGACCGGGATGGCCGCTCTTGCCTCCGAACTCATAGACCCGTGGTACGCTGACATGAAGGACAGATTGCCGAGATGTTCGTGGAGGCGTTTAGGGCACGATTACTAGGAGGATAAGCCTTTTTCTAAACCTAATCTGAAGTACGCTGCAATTGACGGGTATGTAAGCCACGAGCTGTACCGCCAGATTGTAAAATCTCGTTCCAGGCATCGCATCATTGAACCACCACCAAGGCAGGTTGTTTGTCCCAGATGCCGGATCGTAGATGAATCTACAAACCGGGGCAAGCGACCGAAGGCATCCTAGGATCGGTTGCCTTCTCCAACAGGCTGGGATGTACACTATTAGTGCATGATTGTTGTGTTTATGAAAACATGTTATTTCATAAGTACACTATGTGAGCAATTACGGACTGTTGTGTATTACCTTTGTCAAACTATAATCTGGTTTATGACTGTATCCTTCTCTATAATCCGGGTTTGGTTATGACTTATGACTGTATCACACCTTATGCATGTCAGTCCTAGATTCTGCCGCATGCAAATGGCACAGACAGAATTTGTAAGAATGAACGTTGAGCATACAAAAGGGGGAATGTAATTCATACAGGTTAAGTAGCTAATAGCACAGGGATCATACGAGCTTGGTTCTTACACACAGAATGCTTAGAAAATACAGGCGAGATAAAATACAGGCGAGATAAAACTAGGAACGAAATGCGAAACTAGTAGTGGTAAACAGCACACTCACCCACCCGCCAGATCCTGTTGAGCATCTCGTAGCAGACATACGCATCCCTGGCTGCGTACTTGATCGCATGTAATCCAGGTGCCTCCACTCCCATCGCTTGTGCAGGTGCTTCGGGAACTCAATTTTCATGCCGACGTACTCGCGGTCGATGATGTCAGAAGCGAGTCTAGCCATGTCGGCTTTCCTCGTACCGCCATCCGGGTACCTCCACAAACGTTGGAGATCGACGTGATTGATGACATGAACGAGGAGATCCTATTCTAGCTTCGGAGTGTCGTTCTTGATGTCGACACTGGCGAAGTAGATCTGCCTCCTGTGTAGGAACTCGTGAAGCTCCGGGCATACAGATTTGGCCCTACATACGTGATATAGTAGGCAGTGGTTGCGCATGGACAGCTGCAAAAGCGCCGTCCTCTTCCTATCTCTGGTATACTCGAGGTCAAGGCCGATGATCTTGTACCTGTCCATCGGATCTTGTAGCCACCACTCGTACATTGCGATGACCTTGGCCACCTCCGCTGATGCATTTGTGTGGACGACCGTCAGCTTGGTGGTGCCACGGGCGATGACGGTGTACTCGTCGGTGTAGTCGCTCCCGTCACTGAACACGCCATACTCTGCGTCCATGGCAGCAGCTAATGGGGCGGTGGTGGCCTAGTTTCGGTAGCGGTGGCTGGGACTGGGCGTGGAGGTGGAGTGATCTGTTGCGGTGGTATGGCCAGGCGGAGGCGGTGCCTGCGGCAGCATCGATGGTTCTTGCGGTGGCGGCGCCAGCGGAAGGAATGAGTTGGGGATTTTTGCACAGTGATGTGCTGAGGAGACAGAAGGCGATGCTTAAATTCCGTTTACCAATATTCTGGTCATACCCATGCGGAAGCAAGTTTGACCGGGCGAGCACCGTTGGTTTCCAATCCTAGCGATTAAATTCGGCGTCCGTCCCGGTAGGCGATGGGACGGGTGTGCAACGTGGCTTTGGCGTGGCAGAGACCGGTCACGTAGACCACCATCCCGTTGCCGATCCGCAGCAGGTGCGCGGTGCTGACACGACGTAACGTGATAGGACAGAAGGAAGTGTACAAGTTTAAGAAGTGTAAGCATAGACATGGACCTAGCATCCCTGCACCCCGGGGCAGCCGCCACCGATCGAACTGCCGATTATGAGAGCTTGTCTCGAATTTGCCAAAATGAACCTCGTTTGCCCATGCTTCTATAAGTTTCTCTATAGGCCACTTGTGTAAGCATGCACGATCAAGCAACTTTGCAACACATGTGTCGGTGGAAAAGCATTAAGTTTCAACGCACCACATAGTTTAGGGATTTAGAATAGCTACATTGTGGAGCTCTAGCCAAATTGCATGGTAAAGCCAAATTCAGCTTTTGTCGGTTAGCTATAGCAACATTGTGTCTCGTTTGTCCTCACTTTTGCCCTCCCGATATTCAAGCCCTCACATGCGCCGGAGGGTGCCGTCTGGTCAAAGGCTTGGCCGTTACGTGCGCCATGACGCCTAAAGTGGCCTTTTAAAAGAGCGCCTTTTCCCCTCTCTCTAACAGTTGTGTTTTTTTGCCCAAAAAGGTAGGGAATCTAGAGGAGCTTCTCTCTTCATTCATTGTTCCTTTTGCGATCGTTTTACCCCAATTTGGTAGCAAATCTAGAGCAGCAAAACAAACCAGCACCATAAATAAATTCAGTAAATAGAGCAGATGTAGATAAAGCAGCTAATATAGGTTATATAGTACGGTACTTAACGAGGTTCGACAATTAGGCTGCTCAGCAGCAGCGGACTGCTTCAACACAGACAAGACAAAAGAAGCTGCTTTACAGCAGCAGCAGCTGATCAGTGGCCCCATGTGGCCTTTGCCAGGAGGGCATCCGCTTCCTCCCTCTGGCGCCTCCTCCACTTCTTGTTGCCCAGCCCCTTGACCTTGGGCACCTTGGGTCTGATCGGGGGCATGCGACCCTCCTCGATAGCCACCTTCTGGAGGTTTCGAAGGTGAAACCCGAGCGCCTGGTGCTTGGCCCTGAAGCCGTGGACGTTCACGGACTCGCCACAGGTCCTCACGTCCTCGGCATGCTTCACGAGGGAGTTGAAGTCCGTGCCGCAGAGCCTCCTGGTGGGGCAGAAGGGGCACCTGTACACGTCGCCGGCGAAGAAGTTGTTGTACTGATCGGACTTCAGCCTCCTCAGCACATGACGAGTCTTGGTGTCCTGCGACTCGTCGTCGCTGCGGAGGTCGCTGCTATCCTCCTGTTGGAAAAAAACGAAAGAGTGAAATAAGGACATGATTGAGATACTTTGATTATCGGGATTGATTTTTTGCATAAATTAACCGAATGAGATCTCCCGATTATTCCCCAAATCTCAAACCAAATCGAATATCGATCCCAACTACGAACAGGGGGATTCATCGAAAATCGAGATCTAACACAATAGGAGTAGCTACTGTAAAAAATACGAACAGCCGAGCCCTAATAACATACGATCTAGCATCCAACGATGGGAACGGGGGAAGAACAAGGGAAGGGGAGAAAACCATGGTTACCTCAGACCACGGGTCGGCGATGCTGGTGTCGTAGGGGTTCTCTGGCCTTATGTAGATAACCTCCTCGTAGGGGTCCCAGCCGAGCAGGATCTGTCCAAGACCGGCGGGGCCTCCTCGCCGGAGGCTACGGCGGATGCGGGGATGGGGACGGGGGGCTCCTCGCCGGCTGCCTTGGAGGCGCCGATGGCCACCGCGCCGATCTTCTCCATCGCCGGCATGGTTGGGGTCTAGTTGGGCGTTTGCAGAAGGTGATGGGACAGTGGAAACGGTTGAGTGAGCGAGTGCGTAATGAGTGGGAGTGGGAGTGGGGAGGCCTCTATTAAAGGAGAAGGGAAGCGGCATTTCATTGCACTACCGTGCATCGCGTACGTAGGCTAATGCACCGTGCACGGCCACACGTGTCCGCTACCGCCCCGTGCACCGCACACGCGTACCGTGAGTCACGTTTTTTTCCCTCGTGTCTAACCATGGCGATTCAGTTGTACTCAGTTTTGCCCACCAACTGTTGATCCTCTGTGATCTAGCGGACAGGATAACCCTTATATCTGTCGGGGGCACCCCTCTATCCATGCAAAATAACGAGTATGGCATCGGAACTTTAACAACATAAACAGGTGAACTTGAATATATTTTGAAGGGTACGAAAATAGAAATCCACATAGTTTAAGGGTCTAGATACGGTGAGAGAACTAAATATTATTAGTGGTCGGGCCAACACAGTGATGGGGTTGGTCGGCTAGGAGTTGCTGATTCCTAAGTAAGGGGACACTAGGCCGTTCTTGACATACTCCCTCAGGAACATGCCATAAGCAGCGTGCTTAGCCTTGGTCGCCGACTTGTGTTTACTAGCCGGGCTTTTACCGATGCCAACCGCATGCGGAATCAAGCTGGCAATCCTCGGGTTGACTCCTTTCTTACAGAAAGGACACCTGAGCTCCCCAAGTCGAGTGCGGAAAGGGATTATCCCGCTCTTGAGCTTCTTCATGACATGGCGGCTCTTGTTGTCTCTGGTCTCCTTGTCAGAGTCCATCTCACTTGAATACACCTGTAATGTATGGAATACAAACCAAAATGAGCAAAATAATAAATATATATTCCTTCCACCATTCCAAGTTAGTTTCGATGCAATAACATGTCTATACAGGTTCAGCAGTTCATTACGGCCGTCTCCCCAGCTCGCTCCTAAATTAATGTGGTTTGTGTTCTTGGCAACTTATTAATAAATAAATAATATGGATTCATTCAGAACAGACTAGATCTCTCCATGTACCGGTTCGTACGTTGCATCTAATCATTAGGACTAGATTTTTTTATGACGCCTGGATAGATTAAGCTCGAGCAGAAAATATGAAACATGTAGAAATAGATGTACCTACGGGTACACGAGCGGAGCGTGTTCGTCGAACTCCACGCCCTCATCGGCGCCTCTGAAGTCGTCAGCACCGACATGCACATGGTCCCCCAAGGGGTTGAACTGCACATCCTCCTCGGCCTATGCTGCGTGATGCTCCTCCAGATCTGCCGCGTGAAGCACCACCCCGGCGGCGATGCCCGGACACTCACCCCCACGCACTGGTTTCATGGAGAAGGTTCATGCAAGTACGTTCAAGATTGTGGTGTTTTGCTGGATAGGGAAGAGAGAGTAGTGGATGAGTGCGAATGGAGGACCCGATAGGCTGGGTTTTTAATGCGGGGACGTTTAGGCCTCCTCAAGGGCCCCGGTTGACAACTCTTCCGGCTGCGGCTGCCGCATGGAAGGTTCGTGTGGTGGGGGCCTGACGGAAGTAGGAGTGCAGACGCGCTGCATAGTAAAAATGGTATAGCCGATGGTCCGTGGATGACCAGTTGCCGTGTAGTAGACTTGTAGCCTTTGCAGACTAGATTAAACATGACATGACCACTCGACCACTTTTTCCATGGACGACATCATGTTCCTTCTTGTAGAAGTCTCGTTGAGGGAGACGTCTGTGCCGTCTCGCGCTATCCTGTGAAGGGCACGACGTGTGCAACGAGCCTCGTTCGATCACACAGGATCAACGGTTGGTGTGCACGATCCGCGTGACAACGGTGACAACCAATCAGGGCGTAGCAGACAGAGTGGGCACAGGTTTGGGCTTCTACGAGAGAGAGAGAGAGAGAGAGAGAGAGAGAGAGAGAGAGAGAGAGAGAGAGAGAGAGAGAGAGGATGTTTGTTCTTATACTAAAACCACAAATAAACATGGATCAACCACTAGAGTCATTGCATGTGTGTTCTTATACTAAAACCAACATGGATCCACTAGTGGTCATTGCATGTGTGTTCTTTCCACAAACCACACATGGATCCACCAGTGGTCATTGCATGTGTGTTCTTTCCACAAACCACATATCGATCAACTAGAGTCATTGCATGTGTGTTCTTTCCACAAACCACACATGGATCAACCACTAGAGTCATTGCATGTTTGTTCTTATACTAAAACCACAAACCAACACTAGAGTCATTGCATGTGTGTTCTTTTCCACAAACCACACATGGATCCACCAGTGGTCATTGCATGTGTGTTCTTTCCACAAACCACATATGGATCAACCACTAGTCATTGCATGTGTGTTCTTTCCACAAACCACACATGGATCAACTACTAGAGTCATTGCATGTTTGTTCTTATACTAAAACCACAAACCAGCACTAGAGTCATTGCATGTGTGTTCTTTTCCACAAACCACACATGGATCCACCACTAGAGTCATTGCATGTGTGTTCTTTCCACAAACCACATATGGATCAACCAGATTCATTGCATGTGTGTTCTTTCCACAAACCACACATGTGGACCCACCAGTGGTCATTGCATGTGTGTTATTTCCACAAACCACAAATGGATCAAAAACTAGAGTCATTGCATGTGTGTTCTTTCCACAAACAGCATATGGATCAACCACTACAGTCATTGCATGTGTGTTCTTATACTAAAACCAACACTAGAGTCATTGCATGTGTGTCTTTTTCACAAACCACACATGGATCAACCACTAGAGTCATTGCATGTGTGTTATTTCCACAAACAAACATGGATCAACCACTAGAGTCATTGCATGTGTGTTCTTTTCCACAAACCACACATGGATCCACCAGTGGTCATTGCATGTGTGTTCTTTCCAGAAACCACACAGGGATCAACCACTAGAGTCATTGCATGTGTGTTCTTTCCACAAACCACATATGGATCAACCAGATTCATTGCATGTGTGTTCTTTCCACAAACCACACATGTGGACCCACCAGTGGTCATTGCATGTGTGTTATTTCCAGAAACCACAAATGGATCAAAAACTAGAGTCATTGCATGTGTGTTCTTTCCACAAACAGCATATGGATCAACCACTACAGTCATTGCATGTGTGTTCTTATACTAAAACCAACACTAGAGTCATTGCATGTGTGTCTTTTTCACAAACCACATGGATCAACCACTAGAGTCATTGCATGTGTGTTATTTCCACAAACAAACATGGATCAACCACTAGAGTCATTGCATGTGTGTTCTTTTCCACAAACCACACATGGATCCACCAGTGGTCATTGCATGTGTGTTCTTTCCACAAACCACACAGGGATCAACCACTAGAGTCATTGCATGTGTGTTCTTTCCACAAACCACACACGGATCAACCACTAGAGTCATTGCATGTTTGTTCTTATACTAAAACCACAAACCAACACTAGAGCCATTGCATGTGTGTTCTTTTCCACAAACCACACATGGATCCACCAGTGGTCATTGCATGTGTGTTCTTTCCACAAACCACATATGGATCAACCACTAGTCATTGCATGTGTGTTCTTTCCACAAACCACACATGGATCAACCACTAGAGTCATTGCATGTTTGTTCTTATACTAAAACCACAAACCAGCACTAGAGTCATTGCATGTGTGTTCTTTTCCACAAACCACACATGGATCGACCACTAGAGTCATTGCATGTGTGTTCTTTCCACGAACCACATATGGATCAACCAGATTCATTGCATGTGTGTTCTTTCCACAAACCACACATGTGGACCCACCAGTGGTCATTGCATGTGTGTTATTTCCACAAACCACACATGGATCAACCACTAGAGTCATTGCATGTGTGTTCTTTCCACAAACAGCATATGGATCAACCACTAGAGTCATTGCATGTGTGTTCTTTTCCACAAACCAACACTAGAGTCCTTGCATGTGTGTTCTTTTCACAAACCACACATGGATCAACCACTAGAGTCATTGCATGTGTGTTATTTCCACAACAAACATGGATCAACCACTAGAGTCATTGCATGTGTGTTCTTTTCCACAAACCACACATGGATCCACCAGAGGTCATTGCACGTGTGTTTTTCCACAAACCACACATGGATCAACCACTAGAGTCATTGCATGTGTGTTCTTTCCACAAACCACACATGGATCAACCACTAGAGTCATTGCATGTTTGTTCTTATACTAAAACCACAAACCAGCACTAGAGTCATTGCATGTGCGTTCTTTTCCACAAACCACACATGGATCCACCAGTGGTCATTGCATGTGTGTTCTTTCCACAAACCACATATGGATCAACCACTAGTCATTGCATGTGTGTTCTTTCCACAAACCACACATGGATCAACCACTAGAATCATTGCATGTTTGTTATTATACTAAAACCACAAACCAGCACTAGAGTCATTGCATGTGTGTTCTTTTCCACAAACCACACATGGATCCACCACTAGAGTCATTACATGTGTGTTCTTTCCACAAACAACATATGGATCAACCAGAGTCATTGCATGTGTGTTCTTTCCACAAACCACACATGTGGACCCACCAATGGTCATTGCATGTGTGTTATTTCCACAAACCACACATGGATCAACCACTAGAGTCATTGCATGTGTGTTCTTTCCACAAACCACATATGGATCAACCACTAGAGTCATTGCTTGTGTGTTCTTATACTAAAACCAACACTAGAGTCATTGCATGTGTGTTGTTTTCATAAACCACACATGGATCAACCACTAGAGTCATTGCATGTGTGTTATTTCCACAACCAAACATGGATCAACCACTAGAGTCATTGCATGTGTGTTCTTCTCCACAAACCACACATGGATCCACCAGTGGTCATTGCATGTGTGTTCTTTCCACAAACCACACATGGATCAACCACTAGAGTCATTGCATGTGTGTTCTTTCCACAAACCACACATGGATCAACCACTAGAGTCATTGCATGTGTGTTCTTTTCCACAAACCACACATGGATCCACCAGTGGTCATTGCATGTGTGTTCTTTCCACAAACCACATATGGATCAACCACTAGTCATTGCATGTGTGTTCTTTCCACAAACCACACATGGATCAACCACTAGAGTCATTGCATGTTTGTTCTTATACTAAAACCACAAACCAGCACTAGAGTCATTGCATGTGTGTTCTTTTCCACAAACCACACATGGATCCACCACTAGAGTCATTGCATGTGTGTTCTTTCCACGAACTACATATGGATCAACCAGATTCATTGCATGTGTGTTCTTTCCACAAACCACACATGTGGACCCACCAGTGTTCATTGCATGTGTGTTATTTCCACAAACCACACATGGATCAACCACTAGAGTCATTGCATGTGTGTTCTTTCCACAAACAGCATATGGATCAACCACTAGAGTCATTGCATGTGTGTTCTTTTCCACAAACCAACACTAGAGTCATTGCATGTGTGTTCTTTTCACAAACCACACATGGATCAACCACTAGAGTCATTGCATGTGTGTTATTTCCACAACAAACATGGATCAACCACTAGAGTCATTGCATGTGTGTTCTTTTCCACAAACCACACATGGATCCACCTGAGGTCATTGCACGTGTGTTTTTCCACAAACCACACATGGATCAACCACTAGAGTCATTGCATGTGTGTTCTTTCCACAAACCACACATGGATCAACCACTAGAGTCATTGCATGTTTGTTCGTATACTAAAACCACAAACCAGCACTAGAGTCATTGCATGTGCGTTCTTTTCCACAAACCACACATGGATCCACCAGTGGTCATTGCATGTGTGTTCTTTCCACAAACCACATATGGATCAACCACTAGTCATTGCATGTGTGTTCTTTCCACAAACCACACATGGATCAACCACTAGAATCATTGCATGTTTGTTATTATACTAAAACCACAAACCAGCACTAGAGTCATTGCATGTGTGTTCTTTTCCACAAACCACACATGGATCCACCACTAGAGTCATTACATGTGTGTTCTTTCCACAAACCACATATGGATCAACCAGAGTCATTGCATGTGTGTTCTTTCCACAAACCACACATGTGGACCCACCAATGGTCATTGCATGTGTGTTATTTCCACAAACCACAAATGGATCAACCACTAGAGTCATTGCATGTGTGTTCTTTCCACAAACCACATATGGATCAACCACTAGAGTCATTGCTTGTGTGTTCTTATACTAAAACCAACACTAGAGTCATTGCATGTGTGTTCTTTTCATAAACCACACATGGATCAACCACTAGAGTCATTGCATGTGTGTTATTTCCACAACCAAACATGGATCAACCACTACAGTCATTGCATGTGTGTTCTTTTCCACAAACCACACATGGATCCACCAGTGGTCATTGCATGTGTGTTCTTTCCACAAACCACATATGGATCAACAAGAGTCATTGCATGTGTGTTCTTTCCACAAACCACATATGGATCAACCACTAGAGTCATTTCATGTTTGTTCTTCTACTAAAACCACAAACCAGCACTAGAGTGATTGCATGTGTGTTCTTTTCCACAAACCACACATGGATCCACCAGTGGTCATTGCATGTGTGTTATTTCCACAAACCACACATGGATCAACCACTAGAGTCATTGCATGTGTGTTCTTTCCACAAACCACATATGGATCAACAACTAGAGTCATTGCATGTGTGTTCTTATACTACAACCAACACTAGAGTCATTGCATGTGTGTTCTTTTCACAAACCACACATGGATCAACCACTAGAGTCATTGCATGTGTGTTATTTCCACAAACAAACATGGATCAACCACTAGAGTCATTGCATGTGTGTTCTTTTCCACAAACCACACATGGATCCACCAGTGGTCATTGCATTGTGTTCTTTTCCACAAACCACACATGGACCCACCAGTGGTCATTGGATGTGTGTTCTTTCCACAAACCACATATGGATCAACCACTAGAGTCATTGCATGTGTGTTCTTTTCCACAAACAACTTATGGATCAACCAGTGGTCATTGCATGTGTGTTCTTTCCACAAACCACATGTGGACCAATTACAGTCATTGCATGTGTGTTATTTCCACAAACCACACATGGATCAACCACTAGAGTCATTGTATATGTGTTATTTCCACAAACCACACATGGATCAACCACTAGAGTCATTGCATGTGTGTTCTTATACTAGAACCAACACTAGAGTCATTGCATGTGTGTTCTTTTCCACAAACCACACATGGATCCACCAGTAGAGTCATTGCATGTGTGTTCTTTACACAAACCACATATGGATCAACCAGAGTCATTGCATGTGTGTTCTTTCCACAAACCACACATGTGGACCCACCAGTGGTCATTGCATGTGTGTTATTTCCACAAACCACACATGGATCAACCACTAGAGTCATTGCATGTGTGTTCTTTCCACAAACCACACATGGACCAACCACTAGAGTCATTGCATGTTTGTTCTTATACTAAAACCATAAACCAGCACTAGAGTCATTGCTTGTGTGTTCTTTTCCACAAACCACACATGGATCCACAAGTGGTCATTGCATGTGTGTTGTTTCCACAAACCACATATGTATCAACCACTAGTCATTGCATGTGTGTTCTTTCCACAAACCACACATGGATCAACCACTAGAGTCATTGCATGTTTGTTCTTATACTAAAACCACAAACCAGCACTAGAGTCATTGCATGTGTAGTCTTTTCCACAAACCAAAGATGGATCCACCAGTGGTCATTGCATGTGTGTTCTTTCCACAAATCATAATTGTATTGATCGGAAACATCAATACATGTGTGTTTAATAAACAAAAATGGTTCCTAGTTATGCCTCTCTTATAGACTAGCTTGTTGATTAACAAGATGATCAAGGTTTCCTGATCATGGACATTGGATGTTGTTAATAACAAGGTCACACCATTGGTGGAATGATGTGATGAACATTCATCCGAAGTATAGCATTACGATCAAAGTCATTATGTTTATATTGCTATAATATCATACGAAGTAATCTTTATCCTTAGACCATGAGATCATGTTAATTGCTAACACCGGAAGAGTATCTTGATAACATCAAACGTCACACCGTAACAGGGTGACTATAAAGGTGGGTTCGATTACTCTGAAGGTGTTATGTTGAGGCTCATGGATCAAGAGTGTGATTTGTCCATCCCGATGACGGATAGATATACTCTGGGCCCTCTCGGTGATATCACATTGAAATAGCTTGCAAGCAAGTGATGTGATCACTAGAATGTTATATCACGGGAACGAGAAAAGTGTGCATGTCGGTAACGAGATCAAACTAGGTATGGAGATACCGATGATCGAATCTCGTACATGTAATATATCACGGGACAAAGGGATTTAGTTACTAGCGTTAAAGGTTCTCACGATCACATAAGTCATCGTTGAATGTGTAGGAGTCAGTATGGATCTCCAGGTCCCGCTGCTGATTATTGATCGGAGAGGGGTCTCGATCATGTCTGCATTATTCGCGAACCGTAGGGTGACACACTTAAGGGATACCGACACTATTTGGAGCTAATATGTTTCAGATAAAGATTTAAGAAAGCGCTGGAATTATTTCAATAGACACCGAAACTGTTTTGGGTGAAAATGCTGAAATTGGTTCTGCATGTAATATTGAAATGTTGGGGTTTTATGTGAATGTTTGTTAATTAAAGTAATTAACAAAATTCTGAATAAAAATAATAAAAGAGTTTTATTAAATGAGAGAACATTAAATTTGGAGAAATTTAATGCATTTAAAGTGGAGACTTTAAAAGAGAATGTGAAGGGGCATTTTAATGTGGAGGGGTTACCGCCACATGAATGGAGGAGGTGAAGGGTCACCCCCTCCATGCGCCGGCCATGAAGGAGGGGCACGCCCCTCCTCCTATAAAAGGCCACCCCTCACTTCTCACTCACACCTCCTTGTGAAGGATCTCTCTCTCTAGTATTATTCCCCATGGTCTCGGATTAGCGAGATACATGTTCCCGTGGCTTTATCTGGAAAGGAGTTGTCGCTCGCTGCTTTGTCGAGCGAGGGACGGAGATTGTCGGGTACCAGACGGTGTGATCACGGATGTATCGCTGCTTTGCGGTGCTGGACTTGGTGGTGCTGGAGCTGGATCTGATGGACGTGCTGGAGCCGGACCTGCTGGACTTCATCACGATCTTGAGATCGGCAAGTGTACGACTACATCAACCACGAGTTCCTACTCGTTAACAAAGGTCGTTATCTACGAGGGTAAGTTCTTGTTGGATGTATGTCCACCCGTTGCTTTGTACCTAGTAGATAGATCTTGGCGTGTAGTTCACACCGTAGGAAAAATTTTGTTTTCTATGCTGCGGACCCAACAGTGGTATCAGAGCCTGATCTATGTGTAGGTGCTTAGCACGGGTAGTACACATATGTTGATATGTGGGCGATGATGATCATGTTATTGCATCTTCTATGTATTTTGGATATTGGTGGCATAGTGGGATGAAGCGGCCCGGACCAACCTTACATGTCATCGTACATGAGACCGGTTCCACGACTGACATGCATCTTGTTTTGCATAAGTGGCTAGCGGGTGTCTGTCTCTCCTACTATAGTCACTATCTGACTTACAACGAGTTGCTAATAACTTAGTTATCCTCGCTGTGGTTCATGTCCGTAGGTAAGAACGGTTCTATCTCCGAAAGCCCTAAGCCACGTAAAACTTGCAATTGATAAATTAGAGGCGTCTAGTTTAGATCGTTGCTGGGCTAGTCTATTGATATGGTATTGTTGTAAGTAGATGTATGATAGATACTCTTACAACACACTCAACGTGTAAGTTCCATAGACCTTGGCCTTACACACAAAGGAATGATAGAGATCATACCACGATGCAAGTGATAGAGATCAAATGCATGGACCATATCATCTCACTTTACACATTAGATGTTAGCATCTTATACTGCTAGTTTGGCGCTTTCTATAGCATTGTAAGATGATCCCTCTTTTAGATATCAAGATAAAAATGTGTTCTTCCTTAAGTATGCACCGTTTTGTGGATCGTATTTCGAGACATCACGTGATGATCGGGTGTACTCGACTCTACGCTTTCATATAAACGGGTGTAAGACAGTTTTACACATGCGAGTACTAAGGTTCTTACTTGGCGAGCCTAGCATGTGCAGACATGGCCTCGGAACACGGACCGAAAGGTTAAGCATGAGTCATATAGTTGATATGATGCCCATATAGATGCTCGCCTTTGAAGCTACATCAACTCACGTGATGATCGGATTTGTGTAGTGGATTTGGTTCATGTAATCACCAAAAAGGCACGAGGGATGTCGTTTTTGAGTGGGAGTTCATTTATAATTTGGATTAGTCGAACCAAATTTGTCATAAATTAAATCAAAGTGAATTTGCATAGTTTGTTGTAGTCATTGGCATTCGTTTTCTACCTTATGCTTAGTTTTTATTTGAGATAATAGAACTATAGAATTCTGGATATTTACTTTACGAACTGGTATCATATTGTTTTGAATGTCAATTTAAAGTTTATAAGTCCTATTGCAAACTTTCAGCAAACTCTATTTACTCCATGAAGTTTAATAAGTAGTATTAAATCAAGAGTAAGAATTCCAATGTTAGTATCTAAAGTATCATGTTTGCCTCCATGATTATTGATATTCAAAAAGGTTGTTTTAATATCAAGATTATATTGGAGCTGGAAATTGTTTCAGAATCCATCATGTGTGAAAGATATTGTGATATCTGAAACAATGTTTTTGGTTGCATTATGATAGAGTATAATTAAGCAAAATACATGTTCTCATATTGTATGAGAATTTGTGAAGGATGGAGATGCTAGGCATCCGAATCTACCAAAAAGGTTTTGGGAACTGATATTATACTCGCGATTCTTCCTTATAGGCTATAGTAGCTTGATCATGAAAGTTGTCATGATAAGGATGAATAGAAGATGTAAGTAAAATGTTTACTACACTAATAGATTACTAAAGAATGGAGTTTTGAAAGAACACCAAACATTTGATGATGGTGATCCACTTCAAAGTGCAAGTCCAAAGGTATTAGTATATATACGTTTTGTACCATGTGTCATGTTGATGACAGCACTATTGATGTTGATAGATTCTTTTAAAAGAAAAGGAATTGCTGAAAGAGAATCTATAAAATATTTGGCAAAAAATAAAAGGTTGGAGATGTCCAACTTAGGTATATAGAAGATATACATGTTATGGCTATATTCCTTGCCTGTTAAACAATGTGGTTATTACGTATTGGATACCGGTATTGGATACCAAATTGGTTGGTATGAAGTGTCATACAAGACAACGCAATTCATGAACTACAATGGCCTAAGTAACCAGCAAGAGAATGAGTGATGATGTTCATCGAAAACAAATAAAGTGTTATTGTGTTTTTCGTTGTCATCAAACCAAGCCTTCAAGATTTTTTTAAATAATTGTTATTTTGTTCCGGTATCATGAGAACAATGGTTGTTCAAATAATTACCGTATTTCATAAAGGATGGATGAACTTTTACAAGTCTAGTTGGAGAAATCACATCCATAAACACTATTGCTAAAATGTCGCAAGACAAATGATTGAAAGATCACTTATGAAGTGACATCGCTATTTAAATTATATTTGAAAGAAAACATGAAGAAACTCCATGTTGATGGATTTTTGGAGCCTTTGATTTTGATCAATTGACGCATGTGAGACTTTCCTCGAGATAATTGAAACTCCATCCATAGGCCAGAGAGGAACGGATGACTAGCTTATTGGAAATTGTGCATGCTGATGTGCATAGTCCATTATATGTAGCCATATGCGATGGATATTTTTGCTTCATATGATTTCTCCGAAAATTTGAGTGAATATATCTGTATATTTACTTAATAAGGAAGAAGTATGAAACATTTGAAAATTGTTCAAAGACTTTCAAGATGAAGTGGAAAATCATTGTAACAAGAAAATAAAGAGTTTATGATTCGATCATAAAGGAAGATATTTGAGTTACATGTTTAGCAAAAACACCTAAGACTTGAGGAATTGTTCCATGATTTGTGTTTCCCGATAAACCATAGGAGTATGGCATATTCGAGAGATAAAATCAAACCATGTTTGACATGGAAAGATCAAGGGTGTCATTTATAAAACTGCCATTATGTTTTAAGGATTGAAGCTTTAGAGACTACCGCTTTTACACTGAAAAGAGCACCATCGTGATCCATTGAAATGACACCATATGAGTTATGGTTTGGGATAAAACCCGAATTGTCTTTTCTTAAATTTTGGTATGCTATGCATAAGTAAAATGTTTACAACCAAAGTCGGATAAGCACGTCTTTGTAGGTTATCCCAAAGAATTTGTTGGGAATTTCTCCATAACACCGAGGACAAAAGAGTTTGTTACTTGGAACATCAAGTTTCTTGAGAAGGAATTTTTCGTGAAAAGTTAAGTGGGAGGACAATAGAACTTTGATAAGGTTGTTGAACCTTAGCTATATGTGCTAAGTAGCGCAGCACCGAAAAGTGTCCCGGCGGCGGCCACAATGCTCATGGCTCTCGTGATTACAAAAGATGTGATCTCGGAATTAGAGTTCCTATAGAACCATGTGGGTCGGTAAGAATCAAATAGTAAGATTTGATAAGCAAGTCATTATTGTTTTGACAATGATGAACCAACTACATGCAAAGAAGCGATAATGGGCCCTGACTCCATAAAATGACTAGAAGTCATAGAATCCATGATAGTATCCATACATGAGAAAACAAGTTTCTGAACTTGGAAGACCCTCCGGAAAGGCGTGAAGCCTATTGGTCGTGTTTGGATCTATAAAGAAATAAGACATGGATGTTTAACATCTATGAAATAGTCGACATGTCGGAAAGAAGTTTACGACAATGTTCAAGGAGTTGACTATGACAAGATTTGATCTTTCATAGCGATATATAGTCTTGACGGATTAATGTAGCAACCACTACATATAATTTGGTATATGGTAGTTGAATAAAACAAAACAAGGTTCTTCTAATAGAATGGTAACCTGGGACATGTACATGACATGGTATGAAGGGTTTTGTTAATTCAAAGGGTGCTAAAAGGGCATGTAAACTTCAATAGTTGAAGTAAGCATAGCGGAGTTGGAATCTTCACCATGATGAAACTGTTAAAAGAGTTTAAATTCATCGGAGATGATCAAGATGCTTGCATTTGCAAGAAATTAAGTGGGAGCGCTGAGACATATTTCTAATACATTATGTAGAGGACATATTGTTGATTGTAAATGATGTATCTTGTATTGACACAAGTTAAGAATTTCATTAAAATAAGATTTCGATGAAAGACGGGCAAACCCGGAATATTAGGCATCAATATCTATATGGATAGATTAAGGCGCTAATATGGTTGTGCCAGACATACATATATGAGATATTGAAAGGGTTCAATATGGAAACAACAAGAAAGGTTCTTGCTGCATGGAAAGGATTGTATCAAAATTCAAGTGTTTCAACACTTGGTGAGTAAAATCACATGAAGATTTTGATCGATTATACCATGATATGTATATATCCAAAATGTCCTATGCTCTAAATGTTATGAGCATATACCAGAATGATTCATAAGATGATCATTGGACAATATTAAAGATATTCTTATGAGCTTTGGAAGAACTAAGAATATATAATGTATAAGTGACAAATAGTTAAAGGTAGTTCATTGTAAAGTGTTACATTGATACTAGTTTTGTCACAAGATACAAATTAAATTTATCTCAATTTAGACTATGGGTGGCACAATGTAATGGAAAGGATGTTCCATGATGGATTTGGATGAGTTCCAAAGTTGAGACATTGTGACGGATACTACAACAAAAGGCTAAGTATATGACTGCTATAGTAGCAGCAAAGGAGGGCATTTGTGTTAAGTAGTTTGTTATCAAACTAGGTGTGGTTCAAAGTGGGCTAATACTATGAACATATATTGTGTGACAATAATATCAACATATTTTGAGCCAAACGAACTAAAGGTCTCACCAAAGGACCAAATCTATACAATGCCATCTCATTTGAGAATGAGTGATGCGTAGAGACGTAGAGACATGCAAATACACACGGACCTAAAACTGTCAGATCCAGAGATTATGTTAACCACTAGCAATAGCGTATATGCAACACCAGAAAGCCATAGGTGTTCAATACGCAAAGTTTTTCAAACTAGATTATTGACTCTAGTGCAAGTGGGAGATCAAGGAATATGCCCGAGAGGCAATAATAAAGTGGTTATTATCTTATTCCATGTTTATGATAAATGTTTATTTTACATGCTAGAATTTTATTGATCGGAAACATCAATACATGTGTGTTTAATAAACAAAAAGGGTTCCTAGTTATGCCTCTCTTATAGACTAGCTTGTTGATTAACAAGATGATCAGGGTTTCCTGATCATGGACATTGGATGTTGTTAATAACAAGGTCACACCATTGATGGAATGATGTGATGAACATTTATCCAAAGTATAGCATTACGATCAAAGTCATTATGTTTATATTGCTATAATATCATACGAAGTAATCTTTATCCTTAGACCATGAGATCATGTTAATTGCTAACACCGGAAGAGTATCTTGATAACATCAAACGTCACACCGTAACAGGGTGACTATAAAGGTGGGTTCAGTGCTACGAAGGTGTTATGTTGAGGCTCATGGATCAAGAGTGGGATTTGTCCATCCCGATGATGGATAGATATACTCTGGGCCCTCTCGGTGATATCACATTGAAATAGCTTGCAAGCAAGTGATGTGATCACTAGAATGTTATATCATGGGAACAAGAAAAGAGTGCATGTCGGTAACGATATCAAACTAGGTATGGAGATACCGATGATCGAATCTCGGACATGTAATATATCGCGGGACAAAGGGATTTAGTTACTAGCGTTAAAGGTTCTCACGATCACAGAAGTCATCGTTGAATGTGTAGGAGTCAGTATGGATCTCCGTGTCCCGCTGATTATTGATCAAGAGGGTCTCGATCATGTACGCATTATTCGCGAACCGTAGGGTGACACACTTAAGGGATACCGACACCATTTGGAGCAAATATGTTTTATAAAGATTTAAGAAAGCTGGAATTATTTCAATAGACACCGAAACTGTTTCGGGTGAAAATGCTGAAATTGGTTCTGCATGTAATATTGAAATGTTGCAGGGGGTTTTATGTGAATGTTTGTTAATTAAAGTAATTAACAAAATTCTGAATAAAAATAATAAAAGAGTTTTATTAAATGAGAGAACATTAAATTTGGAGAAAGTGGAGACTTTAAAAGAGAATGTGAAGGGGCATTTTAATGTGGAGGGGTTACCACCACATGAATGGAGGAGGTGAAGGGTCACCCCCTCCATGCGCCGGCCATGAAAGAGGGGCACCCCCCCTCCTCCTATAAAAGGCCACCCCCTCCTCACTTCTCACTCACACCTCCTTGTGAAGGATCTCTCTCCCCCTCTAGTATTATTCCCCCATGGTCTCAGATTAGCGAGATACATGTTCCCGGTGGCTTTATCTGGAAAGGAGTTGCTGCTTCCGCTGCTTTGCTAGAGCGAGGGCGGAGCTGGATCTGATGGACATGCTGGAGCCGGACCTGATGGACTTCATCATGATCTTGAGATCGGCAAGTGTACGACTACATCAACCACGAGTTCCTACTCGTTAACAAAGCTCGTTATCTACGAGGGTAAGTTCTCGTTGGATGTATGTCCACCCGTTGCTTTGTACCTAGTAGATAGATCTTGGCGTGTAGTTCACAATCAGGAAATTTTTGTTTTCTATGTCATGGACCCAACAATGGTTTCCTAACGGGGTTCAGGTTTTCACACTCAAACCCCTACGATTAGTAGCCAAATACACAATGCATTCCCCTAGGCCCATATAGGTGAAGTGTCATGTAGTCGACGTTCACATGACACCACTAGAAGAAGTACACCACAACTTAAATAACAATCTATTGAATCTTTCTCAACGCAACTCCACTACTAACAACAAGACTTCTCCCATGTCCTCAAGAACAAAACGAACTACTCACAAGACATCATATGGATCATGATCAGAGATGGAATAATGATGTATAACAATCTGAACATAAACAATAATTCAATGGTTCACTCAATAGCATCAACTACAAAGAGGAATCAACACCGGGAAAGTTTCCCCTATGAACTATGCAAGATTCAACGCAATTGTTACAGCAATATGGAGATGGTGATGAGGGTGCTGATGGTGATGATGGTGATGATGGTGGTGGTGATGATGATGATGATCCGATGAAGTCCAGCTTGATGGTGGTGTTGATGGCGACGATCTCCCCTCTCCGGGAAGGAATTCCCCTAGCAGAAATCTGTCTACCGGAGAGATCTTTCTCTCTCAGTGTTTTCCGCCCCGCAGAGGCGGCGGAATCTTTCTGTGGTCCCTCCCCGAGTCTTAGGGTTTCGGGAGGATGATATACACCAGAGGGGAGAGGCTGGAGTGGTCCAGGGCGGCCACACCACTCCCAGGCGCGGCCTAGGCCTGCCCGCGCCATGGGGTGGTGTGGGCCCCCCACCTCCACTCCATCTTCTGGCATCCCGAGTCTTCTGGAAAAATAGGATTTTCCGTATATTTTCCCGGATTTTCTGATCTTCGCGAATTTTGCCTCTAAACAGCACCTTTTCCATCGAATCCACCGCAGCGGTCCATGCTCCAAAAGTCATCAACCATGCAAAAATAGATGAAATAACATAAGTATCACCTCTCAATACGAAATATATCAATGAATAATAGTGAATTAAGACATATAATAGTGATGCAAAATGGACATATCAACTCCCCCCAAGCTTAGACTTCGCTTGTCCCCAAGCGAAACTGAGCTTAATAAACATGACCTCAGGTTTATGGAGTGAAGAGTCGATAAAAGAATACGGACAAGAAGCATCACATTCATCAAAAGCATAGATCATAATAGAAGACAACTCACTATTATATAACTTAACTTGCAATGAGTAAAGTAAACACAATAAAGATACATAAAGTGAATCATAATTGGTAATGGAAAACTTAGCTCTTGGTCGAAGAATAGTTGATAATTTGCTGGAGTTCACAAATAGCTGGTTTTCAAAGAAAGCTTTCAAAGTAGTAAACATCAAGATAAGGGCAATGTGCAAAACAAGGAACATAAGAAACATGAATGCATAAATCATCATATGAATGAATGAAACACATCAACTCAAAATAATTGCTGAGATAGAAGGGAATAGGTTTACTGACTCAACTACGAAGTAAAAGAAAGGGCCCTTCAAAGAGGGAAGCAGGGATTGCAAGTCTCATAAAGAGCTCCCAAAAATTATGATACTTACTAGCTTTCATCTCTCATTGCCCCTATCATAGGCATCTTTAGCTGATTAAGGTGAAAGTGAGGTCCAATCTGAGGTATATGCTTGACAGACTATAAACTGAAAATCCC
The DNA here is from genome assembly GCA_023614405.1 of Avena insularis. NCBI lineage: Eukaryota > Viridiplantae > Streptophyta > Magnoliopsida > Poales > Poaceae > Avena > Avena insularis. The sequence goes on along the minus strand of CM042690.1, from coordinate 252,228,037 downwards.
AAGTCCCTTGAGTACGAGGGCCGCTCCTCATGCTACTCAACTTTAGTTACCAGTAAGTTCTTGCCATCGTAAGTATGTGCATATCATTGAGAACCGCCAAAGGGGTACCCCTTGCCCGATGATACGGAAGAATCCCCATATCAAAATGACAAGGCAAGCAGACAATGAGTATCTCAGCAATCTTCTTATTTACCATGGGAAAATGGTGCTTTTTTCTCTCTTTCCTATTTTCATAGTATCTCTTTTTTTCTTTTTCTCAATAGCTCTCTCTCTCTCTCTTTTATAAGAAGAATGCTTCATAGATATCATTATGGTTACGCTGCAGGTTTCCACCATGTCAGCATGGATTAGACCAGCGGCCCAGGCGTTTCTCTAACACACATACATAACTCCATGGACTTACAAGCTCCCCTTTTATTTCACACCGACGACATCCGCAAACAAAAGAGCAAGGTATCAACCGGGTATATATTTACAAGTGTTGAAAGCGTTCCCCGTGACAGCACGGTTCTGCTAATCCCCAGCCTATAATTAGCAAGCATATAACTTTCATGGAGAGTTCACAATGGTCCAGGTTTATTAAGTGCAAGAAAGTAAAGTGTGCCATCAAGTTCGTGAGAGCTTTAATCACTAATTTTCGCATAACAAGTTTAATTTGGGAGGTAGACAAAACAGGAATTTACTTGGAATAGCAATAATGCTACTAGGTAGGTATGGTGGACACAAATGGCAAAGGTTTTGGTTTAAAGGAAGTGGATGCACGAGAAGAATTCCCTCTCAGTACAGGTTTTTGGCTAGCAAGGCTGGGTAGCAAGTATAAGAGTTGAAGGAAACAAACAAACATACAAATGATAAATATAAACATGCAATCTTCCTTGGAAGCACAAAAGATCTTAACTAGAGAATACTAAACTTATGAGCAAATCAAGAAAGAAAGATGATGAAATTATTTTTCTCTCAAGTACTTCTATTTTTTTTCTTTTCAACTCTCAAAAAGGTGTTGCTACTGACCGAGCCAGGTTTGCCAAAACCAACTAAATTAACTCAATGATCCCAGAGTGCTACCAATACTAACAACAAGATCAATCATATAACTACGAATTGAAAACTAACATAAGCTATGCAAAAGAGTGAATGATAGAACTTCTCATTAATATTCCATAATGGAAACTCACACCAAGGGATACAAATCTAACGAGAGAGGGGACACTTCCATAATGCAAACCATACTACAAAATAACTCCTCTATTCATGATATGACTCTACTAATAAGGTAAAAAGATAGAAGATAGTGATATGATACCGCGGCACTCCCCCAAGCTTGGAACAAACCAAGGGGATGCCAAACCGGATGACGAATTACTCCTTCGGTGTTGGTGGTATCCTCTCGATGAGCTCCTTGATCAGTTTCCCAAAGTCCTCAATCTCGAAGGTGAGATTACGAATCAGCTGTGAGTTTTGCTCAATGCGGCTCATGATCATGTCGTGTTGAGAATTCCAGCTCTTGCTATTCTTTCCCCACTCTTCCTCCTTGAAGTCTTGTTTTCCTGCATGGCTAGAACGAGGCAAATCCCAATTGGAGGGTAATTTCTCCTTGGGCATATTCTGGTATTGATGCTCATGGATAAGGGTATGGAAAGGATTCCTGGTGCGTGGAGGAAGTGACCGTGGAGCCAAACTGTGACGAGGAGCTTTCCCCCTAGTTTGCATCCGTGCAGTCCTTCTAATCTTGGCAGGTTTCACCACTCCAATGCTTGCAATGGTGGTGCCGATATGCGGACGTTGGCCTTGCTCCTCTTCACCTTCACTCTTGATCTCCTTCTCCTTCCCGGGGTCTTGGAGGTCTTCCTCCATGGGCTCCTTCCCTTTATCCTTGGTGGATACCATTGTGCTTCTAAGCTCTCAAAGAGTATGTCCTGACAGAAACAGATCGAAACAAAAATACGACAAAAACACGATATACGAACCTCAGAGGATCCGGGGGGTTATATATTACGAAGTTTCACATCAAAAGGAAGGTATTGGGAGAAAACGAGTCGGAGGCGGAGTCCTGGGTGGCCTCACCACCTGGTGGTGCGGCCAGGGGTTGGCCCGCGCCATGGGGTGGTGTGGGCCACCCCAGCTCCGGTTCCGTACCTTTTTCGCTTCGAAACTTTCCTTATTGACTGAAAACTGCAAAAATATATTGGATTGTATTTTCGCGGAACCTTTCTTACCAGAACTGTTACCTAGTTGGAAACGGACTCTACAGGTCTCTGAATTTGGTATCTAGTAGATCCTTCCGGAGTCATCAGTTGAATAACATCAATATCTTCATCTTCATACACTTATTACTTGAGTCATAAAACCCTTCTCTTCCTTATTACACCATTTTCTCCACTTTCTAGAAATTTCTTTCACACAAAACTTCACGCAATTCTCATTAGCAACATTAGTATAAGTGAAGTGATAAAACCTTTTGAGTCCAACTTCAACTGAAATCCATCAAAACATAAGCTGTTGTAGCAACTCCTTCCGAAAACCCAAAAAGAATTCAAAAAGGAAATCGAATAAAGAAGCAAATGCAAGAGTGGCAAAATCTGCCAAAACAGACCAGCAGGTAAAGATCAATTTTTTCGAAAATCTTCTGTTGCGCAGATCAAAAAGTGCAAAACTAACGATAGTTAAATAACAACCTGGGGCAGAAGAACAAAAAATGACGGCGTAATCCGACATATAGAGATCTCTCACGAATTTTTACGGTGAAGCACAAAAATCTGTTTCGGGACAGCAACTTCCCCAAATCTTACTTCTCTCTCATTAGAGGTTGATCTTGACACAAAAACCAAACAAAACAAATAAGGAGCGATTATTACCGAAGTAATAACTTCCAAGACTCAAAGAAACAAAAACAAACTGAAAGCAAAAACAAATTGGGTTGTCTCCCATAAAGCTCTTTCTTTATAGCCTTTAAGATGGGCATGATAATTTTGAAGAAGCTCTCATAGGGATATGAATTGAAGTGAAAGAGAGCATAAGAAGAAAAACACACACACATTTAAGTCTAACCCACTTCCTATGGAAGGGAATTTTGTAAACAAACAAGTTATTGAAACCAGAGGCAACTTGCATAAGAAGGCAAAAGAAGTGCAACATAAAAACTGTCAGCATAAAACGAGGAAACTTGATATTATTGAGATGCATAAGAACACTTTTCCCTCTTTCATAGTAACTTTCAGCATCATGCATAAACTTAACAATATAACTATCACAAGGACCTTCATAGCAATGATCACTTATTCTAACAGAAAACACGGGAATACTAGCTCTCTACTTTGTGAAACAATATTAGAGGTATCCTTACAAAGGATAGGGTGTCCCTCTTTTTCATACTTAGTGACAAAGTCTTTCACATTTGCTATTATAGGTTCATCAACCATTTGTTTATCAGGTTCAATAGCTTTACTCATACTTTCATTAACCATACTAGCTATCATAGAATGTTCCTTTACCTTAACTGGAAAAGGCATTTTCTCAATATAAGGTTTAGGTAAAACATGATTAGCAGTATAAACTTCAGTATTTCTCGCAGGAACACTCTTAACAACATCTTTATAAGGTTCATGATACTTATTCCACTTCTTTTTAGGCACTTCAATGTAAGAAGCAAAAGCCTTAAAATAAGAAGCAATAGCTTGAGAGTCTAGACCATAAGCATTTTTAATATTTTGAAAGTCATCAGTTCCCATAAAAGATTCAATGCATTCATAATCATAATTTATACCTGACTTTCTACCTTTGTCATTCTCCTAAGCTTCAGCATTGTCTTGAATACGGTCTAGAAGGTCCCATTTAGCTTCTTCTTCCATACGAATGAATGATCCAGCACAAGAAGCATCCAATAAATCCTTATCATGTAGAGGGAGCCTTGCATAAAAGTTATTGATAATAATATTGTTGGGGAGCACATGAATGGGACATTTGAGAATTAGTAACTTCAATCTCCCCCAAGCTTGAGATGTACTCTCTCCATCAAGAGGCTAAAAGTTGTATATTTGATTCCGATCTTTATGAATCTCACTAGGAGGATAAAACTTTGAATAATAGAGAGGCATTATTTCCTCCCATTCTAGATCTTGACCATTCTTCAGCAGCTTATACCAGTCCTCAACTCTTCCTTTCAGTGATAATGATAATAGCTTCTTCTTAACTTGATCTGTAGTAATACCTGCACACTTGAACAACCCGCATAATTCGTGTATAAAGAGTAAATGATCACCGGGATGGACAGTTCCATCCCCAACATAGTAGTTATCCATAACACGATCAATAATTCTTGTAGGTATTTTGAAAACATCTTTCTCAGCAGGTGGTGGCTTATCTACTACCTTAGCAGTGGTAGTAGCATTACCAATTAAGAAACTCAGCGAATTATCCATAACGAAAATAAAGCAACTAGCAGAAGTAAACAATACTCACAGTAGAAGTTTCTTGATGACCCACAAGTATAGGGGGTGTATCGTAGTATTTTCGATAAGTAAGAGTGTCAAACCCAACAAGGAGCAGAAGGTGCTGGCTAGTGGTATGGATCAGGAATTCTCTGCAGATACTTAGCAAACGGATTTTTAGGGGTTTTTGATAAAGCAAGTAAACAAAGTACGAGTAAACAAGAGACAGTAGGAATAAATGCAGCAAGTGGCCCAATCCTTTATGTAGCAAAGGACAAGCCGGTTGTATTTCTATAGATGACCAAACATTCTCGAGGACACATGGGAAGACTGTCAAGTGCTTTCGCTTCATATAGTTGATTAATCTTCTTTAGCTTGCTAAGTGTTGTGTGGGTGAACCTGTGCTAATGTACCGCCCCATCCAAGAATAATACATACTTGTGATTAAACCCCTTGCAAACATCCGTAAGTACAAGAAAGTATTTAAGGTAGAAACATAACCACAGCTTTAAACTCTAAGACCCTTATGTCCCTTGTGCAATGGTTTCCTAATAGGGGTTCAGGTTTCTGTCACTCCGGCAACCCCTACGATTAGTAGCCAAATACACAATGCATTCCCCTAGGCCCATATAGGTGAAGTGTCATGTAGTCGACGTTCACATGACACCACTAGAAGAAGTACACCACAACTTAAATAACAATCTATTGAATCTTTCTCAACGCAACTCCACTACTAACAACAAGACTTCTCCCATGTCCTCAAGAACAAAACGAACTACTCACAAGACATCATATTGATCATGATCACAGATGGAATAATGATGTATAACAATCTGAACATAAACAATAATTCAATGGTTCACTCAATAGCATCAACTACAAAGAGTAATCAACACCGGGAAAGTTTCCCCTATGAACTATGCAAGATTCAACGCAATTGTTACAGCAATATGGAGTGGTGATGAGGGTGCTGATGGTGATGATGGTGGTGATGATGATGATGATCCCGATGAAGTACAGCTTGATGGTAGTGTTGATGGCGACGATCTCCCCTCTCTGGGAAGGAATTCCCCCGGTAGAAATCTGTCTGCCGGAGAGATCTTTCTCTCTCGGTGTTTTCCGCCCCGCAGAGGCGGCGGAATCTTTCTATGGTCCCTCCCTGAGTCTTAGGGTTTCGGGAGGATGATATACGCCAGAGGGGAGAGGCAGGAGTGGGCCAGGGCGGCCACACCACTCCCAGCGCGCCTAGGCTCGCGCCAAAGGGTGGTGTGGGCCTGTGGCCCACCTCCACTCCATCTTCCGCATCTGAGTCTTGGAAAAATAGGATTTTCCGTATATTTTCCCGGATTTTCTGATCTTCCCGAGTTTTGCCTCCAAACAGCACCTTTTCCATCAGAATCCTGACTGCAGTGGTCCATGCTCCAAAATTCATCAACCATGCAAAAATAGATGAAATAACATAAGTATCACCTCTCAATACGAAATATATCAATGAATAATAGTGAATTAAGACATAGAATAGTGATGCAAAATGGACGTATCAATCAACCACTAGAGTCATTGCATGTTTGTTCTTATACTAAAACCACAAACCAGCACTAGAGTCATTGCATGTGTGTTCTTTTCCACAAACCACACATAGATCCACCAGTGGTCATTGCATGTGTGTTATTTCCACAAAACCACACATGGATCAACCACTAGAGTCATTGCATGTGTGTTCTTTCCACAAACCACATATGGATCAACCACTAGAGTCATTGCATGTGTGTTCTTATACTAAAACCAACACTAGAGTCATTGCATATGTGTTCTTTTCACAAACCACACATGGATTAACCACTAGAGTCATTGCATGTGTGTTATTTCCACAAACAAACATGGATCAACCACTAGAGTCATTGCATGTGTGTTCTTTTCCACAAACCACACATGGATCCACCAGTGGTCATTGCATGTGTGTTCTTTTCCACAAATCACACATGGCTCTACCAGTGGTCATTGCATGTGTTTTCTTTCCACAAACCACATATGGATCAACCACTAGAGTCATTGCATGTGTGTTCTTTTCCACAAACAACTTATGGATCAACCAGTGGTCATTGCATGTGTGTTCTTTCCACAAACCACATGTGGACCCATTACAGTCATTGCATGTGTGTTATTTCCACAAACCACACATGGATCAACCACTAGAGTCATTGCATGTGTGTTCTTTCCACAAACCACATATGGATAAACCAGTGGTCATTGCATGTGTGTTCTTTCCACAAACCACATGTGGACCCATTATAGTCCTTGCATGTGTGTTATTTCCACAAAACACACATGGATCAACCACTAGAGTCATTGCATGTGTGTTCTTTCCACAAACCACATATGGATCAACCACTAGAGTCATTGCATGTGTGTTCTTATACTAAAACCAACACTAGAGTCATTGCATGTGTGTTCTTTCCACAAACCACACATGGATCAACCACTAGAGTCATTGCATATGTGTTATTTCCACAAACCACACATGGATCAACCACTAGAGTCATTGCATGTGTGTTCTTATACTAAAACCAACACTAGAGTCACTGCATGTGTGTTCTTTTCACAAACCACACATGGATCAACCACTAGAGTCATTGCATGTATGTTATTTCCACAAACAAACATGGATCAACCACTAGAGTCATTGCATGTGTGTTCTTTTCCACAAACCACACATGGATCCACCAGTGGTCATTGCATGTGTGTTATTTCCACAAACCACACATGGATCAACCACTAGAGTCATTGCATGTGTGTTCTTTCCACAAACCACACATGGATCAACCACTAGAGTCATTGCATGTTTGTTCTTATACTAAAACCACAAACCAGCACTAGAGTCATTGCATGTGTGTTCTTTTCCACAAACCACACATGGATCCACCAGTGGTCATTGCATGTGTCTTCTTTCCACAAACCACATATGGATCAACCACTAGTCATTGCATGTGTGTTCTTTCCACAAACCACACATGGATCAACCACAAGAGTCATTGCATGTTTGTTCTTATACTAAAACCACAAACCAGGACAAGAGTCATTGCATGTGTGTTCTTTTCCACAAACCACACATGGATCCACCACTAGAGTCATTGCATGTGTGTTCTTTCCACAAACCACATATGGATCAACCAGAGTCATTGCATGTGTGTTCTTTCCACAAACCACACATGTGGACCCACCAGTGGTCATTGCATGTGTGTTATTTCCACAAACCACACATGGATCAACCACTAGAGTCACTGCATGTGTGTTCTTTCCACAAACCACATATGGATCAACCACTAGAGTCATTGCATGTGTGTTCTTATACTAAAACCAACAATATAGTCATTGCATGTGTGTTCTTTTCACAAACCACACATGGATCAACCACTAGAGTCATTGCATGTGTGTTATTTCCACAACCAAACATGGATCAACCACTAGAGTCATTGCATGTGTGTTCTTTTCCACAAACCACACATGGATCCACCAGTGGTCATTGCATGTGTGTTATTTCCACAAACCACATATGGATCAACCAGAGTCATTGCATGTGTGTTCTTTCCACAAACCACACATGGATCAACCACTAGAGTCATTGCATGTTTGTTCTTATACTAAAACCACAAACCAGCACTAGATTCATTGCATGTGTGTTCTTTTCCACAAACCACACATGGATCCACCAGTGGTCATTGCATGTGTATTATTTCCACAAATCACACATGGATCAACCACTAGAGTCATTGCATGTGTGTTCTTTCCACAAACCACATATGGATCAACCACTAGAGTCATTACATGTGTGTTCTTATACTAAAACCAACACTAGAGTCATTGCATGTGTGTTCTTTTCACAAACCACACATGGATCAACCACTAGAGTCATTGCATGTGTGTTATTTCGACAAACAAACATGGATCAACCAGTAGAGTCATTGCGTGTGTGTTCTTTTCCACAAACCACACATGGATCAACCAGTGGTCATTGCATGTGTGTTCTTTCCACAAACCACATGTGGACCCATTACAGTCATTGCATGTGTGTTATTTCCAGAAACCACACATGGATCAACCACTAGAGGCATTGCATGTGTGTTCTTTTCCACAAACAACTTATGGATCAACCAGTGCTCATTGCATGTGTGTTCTTTCCACAAACCACATGTGGACCCATTACTGTCATTGCATGTGTGTTATTTCCAGAAACCACACATGGATCAACCACTAGAGGAATTGCATGTGTGTTCTTTTCCACAAACAACTTATGGATCAACCAGTGCTCATTGCATCTGTGTTCTTTCCACAAACCACATGTGGACCCATTACAGTCATTGCATGTGTGTTATTTCCACAAACCACACATGGATCAACCACTAGAGTCATTGCATGTGTGTTCTTTCCACAAACCACATATGGGTCAACCACTAGAGTCATTGCATGTGTGTTCTTATACTAAAACCAACACTAGAGTCATTGCATGTGTGTTCTTTCCACAAACCACACATGGATCAACCACTAGAGTCATTGCATATGTGTTATTTCCACAAACCACACATGGATCAACCACTAGAGTCATTGCATGTGTGTTCTTATACTAAAACCAACACTAGAGTCATTGCATGTGTGTTGTTTTCACAAACCACACATGGATCAACCACTAGAGTCATTGCATGTGTGTTATTTCCATGAACAAACATGGATCAACCACTAGAGTCATTGCATGTGTGTTCTTTTCCACAAACCACACATGGATCCACCAGTGGTCATTGCATGTGTGTTATTTCCACAAACCACACATGGATCAACCACTAAAGTCATTGCATGTGTGTTCTTTCCACAAACCACACATGGATCAACCACTAGAGTCATTGCATGTTTGTTCTTATACTAAAACCACAAACCAGCACTAGAGTCATTGCATGTGTGTTCTTTTCCATAAACCACACATGGATCCACCAGTGGTCATTGTATGTGTGTTCTTTCCACAAACCACATATGGATCAACCACTAGTCATTGCATGTGTGTTCTTTCCACAAACCACACATGGATCAACCACAAGAGTCATTGCATGTTTGTTCTTATACTAAAACCACAAACCAGCACTAGAGCCATTGCATGTGTGTTCTTTTCCACAAACCACACATGGATCCACCACTAGAGTCATTGCATGTGTGTTCTTTCCACAAACCACATATGGATCAACCAGAGTCATTGCATGTGTGTTCTTTCCACAAACCACACATGTGGACCCACCAGTGGTCATTGCATGTGTGTTCTTTCCACAAACCACATATGGATCAACCACTAGAGTCACTGCATGTGTGTTCTTATACTAAAACCAACACTATAGTCATTGCATGTGTGTTCTTTTCACAAACCACACATGGATCAACCACTAGAGTCATTGCATGTGTGTTATTTCCACAACCAAACATGGATCAACCACTAGAGTCATTGCATGTGTGTTCTTTTCCACAAACCACACATGGATCCACCAGTGGTCATTGCATGTGTGTTCTTTCCACAAACCACATATGGATCAACCAGAGTCATTGCATGTGTGTTCTTTCCACAAACCACACATGGATCAACCACTAGAGTCATTGCATGTTTGTTCTTATACTAAAACCACAAACCAGCACTAGAGTGATTGCATGTGTGTTCTTTTCCACAAACCACACATGGATCCTCAAGTGGTCATTGCATGTGTATTATTTCCACAAATCACACATGGATCAACCACTAGAGTCATTGCATGTGCGTTCTTTCCACAAACCACATATGGATCAACCACTAGAGGCATTACATGTGTGTTCTTATACTAAAACCAACACTAGAGTCATTGCATGTGTGTTCTTTTCACAAACCACACATGGATCAACCACTAGAGTCATTGCATGTGTGTTCTTATACTAAAACCAACACTAGAGTCATTGCATGTGTGTTCTTTTCACAAACCACACATGGATCAACCACTAGAGTCATTGCGTGTGTGTTATTTCCACAAACCACATAGGGATCAACCAGAGTCAGTGCATGTGTGTTCTTTCCACAAACCACACATGTGGACCCACCAGTGGTCATTGCATGTGTGTTATTTCCACAAACCACACATGGATCAACCACTAGAGTCACTGCATGTGTGTTGTTTCCACAAACCACATATGGATCAACCACTAGAGTCACTGCATGTGTGTTCTTATACTAAAACCAACACTATAGTCATTGCATGTGTGTTCTTTTCACAAACCACACATGGATCAACCACTAGAGTCATTGCATGTGTGTTATTTCCACAACCAAACATGGATCAACCACTAGAGTCATTGCATGTGTGTTCTTTTCCACAAACCACACATGGATCCACCAGTGGTCATTGCATGTGTGTTCTTTCTACAAACCACATGTGGACCCATTACAGTCATTGCATGTGTGTTATTTCCACAAAACACACATGGATCAACCACTAGAGTCATTGCATGTGTGTTCTTTCCACAAACCACATATGGATCAACCACTAGAGTCATTGCATGTGTGTTCTTATACTAAAACCAATACTAGAGTTATTGCATGTGTGTTCTTTTCACAAACCACACATGGATCAACCACTAGAGTCATTGCGTGTGTGTTATTTCCACAACCAAACATGGATCAACCACTAGAGTCATTGCATGTGTGTTCTTTTCCACAAACCACACATGGATCCACCAGTGGTCATTGCATGTGTGTTCTTTCCACAAACTACATATGGATCAACCAGAGTCATTGCATGTGTGTTCTTTCCACAAACCACACATGGATCCACCAGTGGTCATTGCATATGTCTTATTTCCACAAACCACACAGGGATCAACCACTAGAGTCATTGCATGTGTGTTCTTATACTAAAACCAACACTAGAGTCATTGCATGTGTGTTCTTTTCACAAACCACACATGGATCAACCATTAGAGTCATTGCATGTGTGTTATTTCCATGAACAAACATGGATCAACCACTAGAGTCATTGCATGTGTGTTCTTCTCCACAAACCACACATGGATCCACCAGTGGTCATTGCATGTGTGTTCTTTCCACAAACCACACATGGATCAACCACTAGAGTCATTGCATGTGTGTTCTTTCCACAAACCACACATGGATCAACCACTAGAGTCATTGCATGTGTGTTCTTTTCCACAAACCACACATGGATCCACCAGTGGTCATTGGTTGTGTGTTCTTTCCACAAACCACATATGGATCAACCACTAGTCATTGCATGTGTGTTCTTTCCACAAACCACACATGGATCAACCACAAGAGTCATTGCATGTTTGTTCTTATACTAAAACCACAAACCAGCACTAGAGTCATTGCATGTGTGTTCTTGTCCACAAACCACACATGGATCCACCACTAGAGTCATTGCATGTGTGTTCTTTCCACAAACCACATATGGATCAACCAGAGTCATTGCATGTGTGTTCTTTCCACAAACCACACATGGGGACCCACCAGTGGTCATTGCATGTGTGTTATTTCCACAAACCACACATGGATCAACCACTAGAGTCACTGCATGTGTGTTGTTTCCACAAACCACATATGGATCAACCACTAGAGTCACTGCATGTGTGTTCTTATACTAAAACCAACACTATAGTCATTGCATGTGTGTTCTTTTCACAAACCACACATGGATCAACCACTAGAGTCATTGCATGTGTGTTATTTCCACAACCAAACATGGATCAACCAGTAGAGTCATTGCATGTGTGTTCTTTTCCACAAACCACACATGGATCCACCAGTGGTCATTGCATGTGTGTTCTTTCCACAAACCACATGTGGACCCATTACAGTCATTGCATGTGTGTTATTTCCACAAAACACACATGGATCAACCACTAGAGTCATTGCATGTGTGTTCTTTCCACAAACCACATATGGATCAACCACTAGAGTCATTGCATGTGTGTTCTTATACTAAAACCAACACTAGAGTCATTGCATGTGTGTTCTTTTCACAAACCACACATGGATCAACCACTAGAGTCATTGCGTGTGTGTTATTTCGACAACCAAACATGGATCAACCACTAGAGTCATTGCATGTGTGTTCTTTTCCACAAACCACACATGGATCCACCAGTGGTCATTGCATGTGTGTTCTTTCCACAAACTACATATGGATCAACCAGAGTCATTGCATGTGTGTTCTTTCCACAAACCACACATGGATCCACCAGTGGTCATTGCATGTGTGTTATTTCCACAAACCACACATGGATCAACCACTAGAGTCATTGCATGTGTGTTCTTATACTAAAACCAACACTAGAGTCATTGCATGTGTGTTCTTTTCACAAACCACACATGGATCAACCATTAGAGTCATTGCATGTGTGTTATTTCCATGAACAAACATGGATCAACCACTAGAGTCATTGCATGTGTGTTCTTATCCACAAACCACACATGGATCCACCAGTGGTCATTGCATGTGTGTTATTTCCACAAACCACACATGGATCAACCACTAAAGTCATTGCATGTGTGTTCTTTGCACAAACCACACACGGATCAACCACTAGAGTCATTGCATGTTTGTTCTTATACTAAAACCACAAACCAGCACTAGAGTCATTGTATGTGTGTTCTTTTCCACAAACCACACATGCATCCACAAGTGGTCATTGCATGTGTATTATTTCCACAAATCACACATGGATCAACCACTAGAGTCATTGCATGTGTGTTCTTTCCACAAACCACATATGGATCAACCACTAGAGTCATTACATGTGTGTTCTTATACTAAAACCAACACTAGAGTCATTGCATGTGTGTTCTTTTCACAAACCACACATGGATCAACCACTAGAGTCATTGCATGTGTGTTATTTCGACAAACAAACATGGATCAACCAGTAGAGTCATTGCATGTGTGTTATTTTCCACAAACCACACATGGATCAACCAGTGGTCATTGCATGTGTGTTCTTTCCACAAACCACATGTGGACCCATTACAGTCATTGCATGTGTGTTATTTCCAGAAATCACACATGGATCAACCACTAGAGGCATTGCATGTGTGTTCTTTTCCACAAACAACTTATGGATCAACCAGTGGTCATTGCATGTGTGTTCTTTGCACAAACCACATGTGGAACCATTACAGTCATTGCATGTGTGTTATTTCCACAAACCACACATGGATCAACCACTAGAGTCATTGCATGTGTGTTCTTTCCACAAACCACAGATGGATCAACCACTAGAGTCATTGCATATGTGTTATTTCCACAAACCACACATGGATCAACCACTAGAGTCATTGCATGTGTGTTCTTATACTAAAACCAACACTAGAGTCATTGCATGTGTGTTCTTTTCACAAACCACACGTGGATCAACCACTAGAGTCATTGCATGTGTGTTATTTCCATGAACAAACATGGATCAACCACTAGAGTCATTGCATGTGTGTTCTTCTCCAGAAACCACACATGGATCCACCAGTGGTCATTGCATGTGTGTTATTTCCACAAACCACACATGGATCAACCACTAGAGTCATTGCATGTGTGTTCTTTCCACAAACCACACATGGATCAACCACTAGAGTCATTGCATGTGTGTTCTTTCCACAAACCACACATGGATCAACCACTAGAGTCATTGCATGTTTGTTCTTATACTAACACCCAAACCCAGCACTAGAGTCATTGCATGTGTGTTCTTTTCCACAAACCACACATGGATCCACCAGTGGTCATTGCATGTTTCTTCTTTCCACAAACCACATATGGATCAACCACTAGTCATTGCATGTGTGTTCTTTCCACAAACCACACATGGATCAACCACAAGAGTCATTGCATGTTTGTTCTTATACTAAAACCACAAACCAGGACAAGAGTCATTGCATGTGTGTTCTTTCCACAAACCACACATGGATCCACCACTAGAGTCATTGCATGTGTGTTCTTTCCACAAACCACATATGGATCAACCAGAGTCATTGCATGTGTGTTCTTTCCACAAACCACACATGGATCCACCAGTGGTCATTGCATGTGTGTTCTTTCCACAAACCACACATGGATCAACCACTTGCATGTGTGTTCTTTCCACAAACCACATATGGATCAACCACTAGAGTCATTGCATGTGTGTTCTTATACTAAAACCAACAATATAGTCATTGCATGTGTGTTCTTTTCACAAACCACACATGGATCAACCACTAGAGTCATTGCATGTGTGTTATTTCCACAACCAAACATGGATCAACCACTAGAGTCATTGCATGTGTGTTCTTTTCCACAAACCACACATGGATCCACCAGTGGTCATTGCATGTGTGTTATTTCCACAAACCACATATGGATCAACCAGAGTCATTGCATGTGTGTTCTTTCCACAAACCACACATGGATCAACCACTAGAGTCATTGCATGTTTGTTCTTATACTAAAACCACAAACCAGCACTAGATTCATTGCATGTGTGTTCTTTTCCACAAACCACACATGGATCCACCAGTGGTCATTGCATGTGTATTATTTCCACAAATCACACATGGATCAACCACTAGAGTCATTGCATGTGTGTTCTTTCCACAAACCACATATGGATCAACCACTAGAGTCATTACATGTGTGTTCTTATACTAAAAGCAACACTAGAGTCATTGCATGTGTGTTCTTTCCACAAACAAACATGGATCAATCACTAGAGTCATTGCAGGCGTGTTATTTCCACAAACAAACATGGATCAACCAGTAGAGTCATTGCATGTGTATTCTTTCGGCAAGCCACACAAGGATCAACCAGAGTCATTGCATGTGTGTTCTTTCCACAAACCACACATGGATCAACCACTAGAGTCATTGCATGTGTGTTATTTCCACAAACCACATATGGATCAACCACTAGAGTCATTGCATGTGTGTTCTTATACTAAAACAACTTATGGATCAACCAGTGGTCATTGCATGTGTGTTCGTTTCACAAACCACATGTGGACCCATTACTGTCATTGCATGTGTGTTATTTCCAGAACCAAACATGGATCAACCACTAGAGGAATTGCATGTGTGTTCTTTCCACAAACCACTTATGGATCAACCAGAGTCATTGCATGTGTGTTCTTTCTACAAACCACATGTGGACCCATTACAGTCATTGCATGTGTGTTCTTTCCACAAACCACACATGGATCAACCACTAGAGTCATTGCATGTTTGTTCTTCTACTAAAACCACAAACCAGCACTAGAGTCATTGCATGTGTGTTCTTATACTAAAACCAACACTAGAGTCATTGCATGTGTGTTCTTTCCACAAACCACACATGGATCAACCACTAGAGTCATTGCATATGTGTTCTTTCCACAAACCACACATGGATCAACCACTAGAGTCATTACATGTGTGTTCTTATACTAAAACCAACACTAGAGTCATTGCATGTGTGTTCTTTTCACAAACCACACATGGATCAACCACTAGAGTCATTGCATGTGTGTTATTTCCACAAACAAACATGGATCAACCACTAGAGTCATTGCATGTGTGTTCTTTTCCACAAACCACACATGGATCAACCAGTGGTCATTGCATGTGTGTTCTTTCCACAAACCACATGTGGACCCATTAAAGTCATTGCATGTGTGTTATTTCCACAAACCACACATGGATCAACCACTAGAGTCATTGCATGTGTGTTCTTATACAAAAACAACATATGGACCAGCACTAAGTCATTGCATGTGTGTTCTTTCCACAAACCACATGTGGACCCATTAGTCATTGCATGTGTGTTCTTTCCACAAACCACACATGGATCAACCACTAGAGGAATTGCATGTTTGTTCTTTCCACAAACAACTTATGGATCAACCAGAGTCATTGCATGTTTGTTCTTTCCACAAACCATAAACCAGCACTAGAGTCATTGCATGTGTGTTCTTTCCACAAACCACACATGGATCAACCACTAGAGACATTGCATGTGTGTTCTTTCCACAAACCACATATGGATCAACCACTAGAGTCATTGCATGTGTGTTCTTATACTAAAACCAACACTAGAGTCATTGCATGTGTGTTATTTCCACAAACCACACATGGATCAACCACTAGAGTCATTGCATTCGTGTTATTTCCACAAACCACACATGGATCAACCACTAGAGTCATTGCATGTGTGTTCTTATACTAAAACCAACACTAGAGTCATTGCATGTGTGTTCTTTTCACAAACCACACATGGATCAACCACTAGAGTCATTGCATGTGTGTTATTTCCATGAACAAACATGGATCAACCACTAGAGTCATTGCATGTGTGTTCTTTTCCACAAACCACACATGGATCCACCAGTGGTCATTGCATGTGTGTTATTTCCACAAACCACACATGGATCAACCACTAGTCATTGCATGTGTGTTCTTTCCACAAACCACACATGGATCAACCACTAGAGTCATTGCATGTTTGTTCTTATACTAAAACCACAAACCAGCACTAGAGTCATTGCATGTGTGTTCTTTTCCATAAACCACACATGGATCCACCAGTGGTCATTGTATGTGTGTTCTTTCCACAAACCACATATGGATCAACCACTAGTCATTGCATGTGTGTTCTTTCCACAAACCACACATGGATCAACCACAAGAGTCATTGCATGTTTGTTCTTATACTAAAACCACAAACCAGCACTAGAGCCATTGCATGTGTGTTCTTTTCCACAAACCACACATGGATCCACCACTAGAGACATTGCATGTGTGTCTTTCCACCAAACCACATATGGATCAACCAGAGTCATTGCATGTGTGTTCTTTCCAAAAACCACACGTGTGGACCCACCAGTGGTCATTGCATGTGTGTTATTTCCACAAACCACACATGGATCAACCACTAGAGTCACTGCATGTGTGTTCTTTCCACAAACCACATATGGATCAACCACTAGAGTCACTGCATGTGTGTTCTTATACTAAAACCAACACTATAGTCATTGCATGTGTGTTCTTTTCACAAACCACACATGGATCAACCACTAGAGTCATTGCATGTGTGTTATTTCCACAACCAAACATGGATCAACCACTAGAGTCATTGCATGTGTGTTCTTTTCCACAAACCACACATGGATCCACCAGTGGTCATTGCATGTGTTCTTTCCACAAACCACATATGGATCAACCAGAGTCATTGCATGTGTGTTCTTTCCACAAACCACACATGGATCAACCACTAGAGTCATTGCATGTTTGTTCTTATACTAAAACCACAAACCAGCACTAGAGTGATTGCATGTGTGTTCTTTTCCACAAACCACACATGGATCCTCAAGTGGTCATTGCATGTGTATTATTTCCACAAATCACACATGGATCAACCACTAGAGTCATTGCATGTGCGTTCTTTCCACAAACCACATATGGATCAACCACTAGAGGCATTACATGTGTGTTCTTATACTAAAACCAACACTAGAGTCATTGCATGTGTGTTCTTTTCACAAACCACACATGGATCAACCACTAGAGTCATTGCATGTGTGTTCTTATACTAAAACCAACACTAGAGTCATTGCCTGTGTATTCTTTTTACAAACCACACATGGATCAACCACTAGAGTCATTGCATGTGTATTCTTTTCACAAACCACATATGGATCAACCAGAGTCATTGCATGTGTGTTCTTTCCACAAACCACACATGGATCCACCAGTGGTCATTGCATGTGTGTTATTTCCACAAACCACACATGGATCAACCACTAGAGTCCTTGCATGTGTTGTTTCCACAAACCACATATGGATCAACCACTAGAGTCATTGCATGTGTGTTCTTATACTAAAACCAACACTATAGTCATTGCATGTGTGTTCTTTTCACAAACCACACCTGGATCAACCACTAGAGTCATTGCATGTGTGTTATTTCCACAACCAAACATGGATCAACCAGTAGAGTCATTGCATGTGTGTTCTTTTCCACAAACCACACATGGATCCACCAGTGGTCATTGCATGTGTGTTCTTTCCACAAACCACATGTGGACCCATTACAGTCATTGCATGTGTGTTATTTCCACAAAACACACATGGATCAACCACTAGAGTCATTGCATGTGTGTTCTTTCCACAAACCACATATGGATCAACCACTAGAGTCATTGCATGTGTGTTCTTATACTAAAACCAACACTAGAGTCATTGCATGTGTGTTCTTTTCACAAACCACACATGGATCAACCACTAGAGTCATTGCGTGTGTGTTATTTCGACAACCAAACATGGATCAACCACTAGAGTCATTGCATGTGTGTTCTTTTCCACAAACCACACATGGATCCACCAGTGGTCATTGCATGTGTGTTCTTTCCACAAACTACATACGGATCAACCAGAGTCATTGCATGTGTGTTCTTTCCACAAACCACACATGGATCCACCAGTGGTCATTGCGTATGTGTTATTTCCACAAACCACACATGGATCAACCACTAGAGTCATTGCATGTGTGTTCTTATACTAAAACCAACACTAGAGTCATTGCATGTGTGTTCTTTTCACAAACCACACATGGATCAACCATTAGAGTCATTGCATGTGTGTTATTTCCATGAACAAACATGGATCAACCACTAGAGTCATTGCATGTGTGTTCTTATCCACAAACCACACATGGATCCACCAGTGGTCATTGCATGTGTGTTATTTCCACAAACCACACATGGATCAACCACTAAAGTCATTGCATGTGTGTTCTTTCCACAAAACACACACGGATCAACCACTAGAGTCATTGCATGTTTGTTCTTATACTAAAACCACAAACCAGCACTAGAGTCATTGTATGTGTGTTCTTTTCCACAAACCACACATGCATCCACAAGTGGTCATTGCATGTGTATTATTTCCACAAATCACACATGGATCAACCACTAGAGTCATTGCATGTGTGTTCTTTCCACAAACCACATATGGATCAACCACTAGAGTCATTACATGTGTGTTCTTATACTAAAACCAACACTAGAGTCATTGCATGTGTGTTCTTTTCACAAACCACACATGGATCAACCACTAGAGTCATTGCATGTGTGTTATTTCGACAAACAAACATGGATCAACCAGTAGAGTCATTGCATGTGTGTTATTTTCCACAAACCACACATGGATCAACCAGTGGTCATTGCATGTGTGTTCTTTCCACAAACCACATGTGGACCCATTACAGTCATTGCATGTGTGTTATTTCCAGAAATCACACATGGATCAACCACTAGAGGCATTGCATGTGTGTTCTTTTCCACAAACAACTTATGGATCAACCAGTGGTCATTGCATGTGTGTTCTTTGCACAAACCACATGTGGAACCATTACAGTCATTGCATGTGTGTTATTTCCACAAACCACACATGGATCAACCACTAGAGTCATTGCATGTGTGTTCTTTCCACAAACCACAGATGGATCAACCACTAGAGTCATTGCATGTGTGTTCTTATACTAAAACCAACACTAGAGTCATTGCATGTGTGTTCTTTCCACAAACCACACATGGATCAACCACTAGAGTCATTGCATATGTGTTATTTCCACAAACCACACATGGATCAACCACTAGAGTCATTGCATGTGTGTTCTTATACTAAAACCAACACTAGAGTCATTGCATGTGTGTTCTTTTCACAAACCACACGTGGATCAACCACTAGAGTCATTGCATGTGTGTTATTTCCATGAACAAACATGGATCAACCACTAGAGTCATTGCATGTGTGTTCTTCTCCAGAAACCACACATGGATCCACCAGTGGTCATTGCATGTGTGTTATTTCCACAAACCACACATGGATCAACCACTAGAGTCATTGCATGTGTGTTCTTTTCCACAAACCACACATGGATCCACCAGTGGTCATTGCATGTGTGTTATTTCCACAAACCACACATGGATCAACCACTAAAGTCATTGCATGTGTGTTCTTTCCACAAACCACACATGGATCAACCACTAGAGTCATTGCATGTTTGTTCTTATACTAAAACCACAAACCAGCACTAGAGTCATTGCATGTGTGTTCTTTTCCACAAACCACACATGGATCCACCAGTGGTCATTGTATGTGTGTTCTTTCCACAAACCACATATGGATCAACCACTAGTCATTGCATGTGTGTTCTTTCCACAAACCACACATGGATCAACCACAAGAGTCATTGCATGTTTGTTCTTATACTAAAACCACAAACCAGCACTAGAGTCATTGCATGTGTGTTCTTTTCCACAAACCACACATGGATCCACCACTAGAGTCATTGCATGTGTGTTCTTTCCACAAACCACATATGGATCAACCAGAGTCATTGCATGTGTGTTCTTTCCACAAACCACACATGTGGACCCACCAGTGGTCATTGCATGTGTGTTATTTCCACAAACCACACATGGATCAACCACTAGAGTCACTGCATGTGTGTTCTTTCCACAAACCACATATGGATCAACCACTAGAGTCATTGCATCTGTGTTCTTATACTAAAACCAACACTATAGTCATTGCATGTGTGTTCTTTTCACAAACCACACATGGATCAACCACTAGAGTCATTGCATGTGTGTTATTTCCACAAACAAACATGGATCAACCACTAGAGTCATTGCATGTGTGTTCTTTTCCACAAACAACTTATGGATCAACCAGTGGTCATTGCATGTGTGTTCTTTCCACAAACCACATGTGGACCCATTACAGTCATTGCATGTGTGTTATTTCCACAAAACACACATGGATCAACCACTAGAGTCATTGCATGTGTGTTCTTTCCACAAACCACATATGGATCAACCACTAGAGTCATTGCATGTGTGTTCTTATACTAAAACCAACACTAGAGTCATTGCATGTGTGTTCTTTTCACAAACCACACATGGATCAACCACTAGAGTCATTGCGTGTGTGTTATTTTCACAACCAAACATGGATCAACCACTAGAGTCATTGCATTTGTGTTCTTTTCCACAAACCACACATGGATCCACCAGTGGTCATTGCATGTGTGTTCTTTCCATAAACTACATATGGTTCAACCAGAGTCATTGCATGTGTGTTCTTTCCACAAACCACACATGGATCAACCACTAGAGTCATTGCATGTTTGTTCTTATACTAAAACCACAAACCAGCACTAGAGTGATTGCATGTGTGTTCTTTTCAACAAACCACACATGGATCCACCAGTGGTCATTGCATGTGTATTATTTCCACAAACCACACATGGATCAATCACTAGAGTCATTGCATGTGTGTTCTTTCCACAAACCACATATGGGTCAACCACTAGAGTCATTGCATGTGTGTTCTTATACTAAAACCAAAACTAGAGTCATTGCATGTGTGTTCTTTTCACAAACCACACATGGATCAACCACTAGAGTCATTGCATGTGTGTTATTTCGACAAACAAACATGGATCAACCACTAGAGTCATTGCATGTGTGTTCTTTTCCACAAACCACACATGGATCCACCAGTGGTCATTGCATGTGTGTTCTTTTCCACAAAACACACATGGATCCACCAGTGGTCATTGCATGTGTGTTCTTTCCACAAACCACATATGGATCAACCACTACAGTCATTGCATGTGTGTTCTTTTCCACAAACAACTTAATGATCAACCAGTGGTCATTGCATGTGTGTTCTTTCCACAAACCACATGTGGACCCATTACAGTCATTGCATGTGTGTTATTTCCACAAATCACACATGGATCAACCACTAGAGTCATTGCATATGTGTTATTTCCACAAACCACACATGGATCAACCACTAGAGTCTTTGCATGTGTGTTCTTATACTAAAACCAGCACTAGAGTCATTGCATGTGTGTTCTTTTCCACAAACCACACATGGATCCACCACTAGAGTCATTGCATGTGTGTTCTTTCCAGAAACCACATATGGATCAACCAGAGTCATTGCATGTGTGTTCTTTTCCACAAACCACACATGGATCCACCAGTGGTCATTGCATGTGTGATCTCTCCACAAACCACACATGGATCAACCACTAGAGTCATTGCATGTGTGTTATTTCCACAAACCACACATGGATCAACCACTAGAGTCATTGCATGTTTGTTCTTATACTAAAACGACAAACCAGCACTAGAGTCATTGCATGTGTGTTCTTTTCCACAAACCAACACTAGAGTCATTGCATGTGTGTTCTTTTCACAAACCACACATGGATCAACCACTAGAATAATTGCATGTGTGTTATTTCCACAAACAAACATGGATCAACTACTAGAGTCATTGCATGTGTGTTCTTTTCCACAAACCACACATGGATCCACCAGTCGTCATTGCATGTGTGTTCTTTCCACAAACCACACATGGATCAACCACTAGAGTCATTGCATGTGTGTTCTTTCCACAAACCACACATGGATCAACCACTAGAGTCATTGCATGTGTGTTCTTTCCACAAACCACACATGGATCAACCACTAGAGTCATTGCATATGTGTTATTTCCACAAACCACACATGGATCAACCACTAGAGTCATTGCATGTGTGTTCTTATACTAAAACCAACACTAGAGTCATTGCATGTGTGTTCTTTTCACAAACCACACGTGGATCAACCACTAGAGTCATTGCATGTGTGTTATTACCATGAACAAACATGGATCAACCACTAGAGTCATTGCATGTGTGTTCTTCTCCACAAACCACACATGGATCCACCAGTGGTCATTGCATGTGTGTTATTTCCACAAACCACACATGGATCAACCACTAGAGTCATTGCATGTGTGTTCTTTCCACAAACCACACATGGATCCACCAGTGGTCATTGCATGTGTTATTTCCACAAACCACACATGGATCAACCACTAGAGTCATTGCATGTGTGTTCTTTCCACAAACCACACATGGATCAACCACTAGAGTCATTGCATGTTTGTTCTTATACTAAAACCACAAACCAGCACTAGAGTCATTGCTTGTGTGTTCTTTTCCACAAACCACACATGGATCCACCAGTGGTCATTGTATGTGTGTTCTTTCCACAAACCACATATGGATCAACCACTAGTCATTGCATGTGTGTTCTTTCCACAAACCACACATGGATCAACCACAAGAGTCATTGCATGTTTGTTCTTATACTGAAACCACAAACCAGCACTAGAGTCATTGCATGTGTGTTCTTTTCCACAAACCACACATGGATCCACCACTAGAGTCATTGCATGTGTGTTCTTTCCACCAAACCACATATGGATCAACCAGAGTCATTGCATGTGTGTTCTTTCCACAAACCACACATGTGGACCCACCAGTGGTCATTGCATGTGTGTTATTTCCACAAACCACACATGGATCAACCACTAGAGTCACTGCATGTGTGTTCTTTCCACAAACCACATATGGATCAACCACTAGAGTCACTGCATGTGTGTTCTTATACTAAAACCAACACTATAGTCATTGCATGTGTGTTCTTTTCACAAACCACACATGGATCAACCACTAGAGCCATTGCATGTGTGTTACTTTCACAACCAAACATGGATCAACCACTAGAGTCATTGCATGTGTGTTCTTTTCCACAAACAACTTATGGATCAACCAGTGGTCATTGCATGTGTGTTCTTTCCACAAACCACATGCGGACCCATTACAGTCATTGCATGTGTGTTATTTCCACAAAACACACATGGATCAACCACTAGAGTCATTGCATGTGTGTTCTTTCCACAAACCACATATGGATCAACCACTAGAGTCATTGCATGTGTGTTCTTATACTAAAACCAACACTAGAGTCATTGCAAGTGTGTTCTTTTCACAAACCACACATGGATCAACCACTAGAGTCATTGCGTGTGTGTTATTTCCACAACCAAACATGGATCAACCACTAGAGTCATTGCATTTGTGTTCTTTTCCACAAACCACACATGGATCCACCAGTGGTCATTGCATGTGTGTTCTTTCCACAAACTACATATGGTTCAACCAGAGTCATTGCATGTGTGTTCTTTCCACAAACCACACATGGATCAACCACTAGAGTCATTGCATGTTTGTTCTTATACTAAAACCACAAACCAGCACTAGAGTGATTGCATGTGTGTTCTTTTCCACAAACCACACATGGATCCACCAGTGGTCATTGCATGTGTATTATTTCCATAAACCACACATGGATCAATCACTAGAGTCATTGCATGTGTGTTCTTTCCACAAACCACATATGGGTCAACCACTAGAGTCATTGCATGTGTGTTCTTATACTAAAACCAAAACTAGAGTCATTGCATGTGTGTTCTTATACTAAAACCAAAACTAGAGTCATTGCATGTGTGTTCTTTTCACAAACCACACATGGATCAACCACTAGAGTCATTGCATGTGTGTTATTTCGACAAACAAACATGGATCAACCACTAGAGTCATTGCATGTGTGTTCTTTTCCACAAACCACACATGGATCCACCAGTGGTCATTGCATGTGTGTTCTTTTCCACAAACCACACATGGATCCACCAGTGGTCATTACATGTGTGTTCTTTCCACAAACCACATATGGATCAACCACTACAGTCATTGCATATGTGTTCTTTTCCACAAACAACTTATGGATCAACCAGTGGTCATTGCATGTGTGTTCTTTCCACAAACCACATGTGGACCCATTACAGTCATTGCATGTGTGTTATTTCCACAAATCACACATGGATCAACCACTAGAGTCATTGCATATGTGTTATTTCCACAAACCACACATGGATCAACCACTAGAGTCTTTGCATGTGTGTTCTTATACTAAAACCAGCACTAGAGTCATTGCATGTGTGTTCTTTTCCACAAACCACACATGGATCCACCACTAGAGTCATTGCATGTGTGTTCTTTCTAGAAACCACATATGGATCAACCAGAGTCATTGCATGTGTGTTCTTTTCCACAAACCACACATGGATCCACCAGTGGTCATTGCATGTGTGATCTTTCCACAAACCACACATGGATCAACCACTAGAGTCATTGCATGTGTGTTATTTCCACAAACCACACATGGATCAACCACTAGAGTCATTGCATGTTTGTTCTTATACTAAAACCACAAACCAGCACTAGAGTCATTGCATGTGTGTTCTTTTCCACAAACCAACACTAGAGTCATTGCATGTGTGTTCTTTTCACAAACCACACATGGATCAACCACTAGAGTCATTGCATGTGTGTTATTTCCACAAACAAACATGGATTAACCACTAGAGTCATTGCATGTGTGTTCTTTTCCACAAACCACACATGGATCCACCAGTGGTCATTGCATGTGTGTTCTTTCCACAAACCACACATGGATCAACCACTAGAGTCATTGCATGTGTGTTCTTTCCACAAACCACACATGGATCAACCACTAGAGTCATTGCATGTGTGTTCTTATACTAAAACCACAAACCAGTACTAGAGTCATTGCATGTGTGTTCTTTTCCACAAACCACACATGGATCCACCAGTGGTCATTGCATGTGTGTTCTTTCCACAAACCACACATGGATCAACCAGTAGAGTCATTGCATGTGTGTTGTTTTCTAGAAAAACCACAAACCAGTACTAGAGTCATTGCATGTGTGTTCTTACACTAAAACCGACATGGATCCACCAGTGGTCATTGCATGTGTGTTATTTCCACAAACCACACATGGATCAACCACTAGAGTCATTGCATGTGTGTTATTTCCACAAACCACACAGATCCATTTGAGTCATTTCATGCTTGTTCTTATACTAAAACTAGCACTACCCCCCAATGGATCCACCGTTAGACCGAGTCTTCTAGAAGGCATGCCATAACACAGTTGTTCTACTTGACGATTGTTACATACCGTTCGATTGGGGCGCTTGGACGATTGGGATGGTCTTCGCGAGAGCGATCCTCGAGTAGGTTGTGTAGGGGTTCGTAGCATGGAAAAAAAAATTCTATCGCATACAAACAAACAAGCCAAGATCTATCTACTAGATTGCAGCAACGAGTCGATAGAGGAACTCACCCTCGAAGATTCCAAAGCGTTTAACGAGAGCAGATTCTCGTGGGTGATGTAGTCGTACTCTTTCCGATCTCAAGATCGCGTAGACGATCCTTCCAGCATACGTTCCATGGCGCCCTTGATCGGTCACATCGCTCGGTACCGACGAAGACCTTCCTCTCCTTGTTCCAAAGAAAATGGAGGTTGTAGTACTTTCTCGCGATTCCGGCAAAGACAACGTGGTACCTAAGTAGAGGGAAATCTGCAGGCTTCGCCTTAAGCCAGTAGTATGGTGGAGCTTATGAGAGAGGCTATTAGTGGTCTAGTAATTAGACACACCAATTAGAAGGCTCTAAACCAATTAGAAGGCTCTAAACCGAAATAGCTCTAAACCGGGGTTTAGGTCTAGGGTTTAGTTTAGAGGATAGGAACTTGTGTGTGTTATAGGAGGGGAGCCCTGCCCCTCCTTATATAGGTGGGAGGGCCGGCCAAGGGAGAGGAGTCCCTCCCCAACTCGGCCTTGAGGTGGGGCGCCGGCTTGGGGAGGAGGGAATCCCTCCCCAACTCGGTTTCCACTTCTCCTCCTCTTTCCACTTTCCAAAACTTGCCGTTTGACTTTTCAATTTAGGATTTAAATAAACCCTTTATTTTGGACAGCAAGAACACCTAGTACATGATGCAATCATTCCAATATGTAATGACACATTCATGTACCCTTCCCCTCCGAGTGCCGACATTCCGGGACCTTCTAGAATGTTCCCGATGAAAACACCGAATCATTCCGCCATTCAAACGGGACTTTCCTTATATGAATCTTATTCTCCGACCATTCCGGATCTCCTCGTGATATCCCGATCCCATCCAAGACTCAACAACATTGGTCTCTTTCATAATACCATAACTACTCAAAACAACGTCGAATCCTTAAGTGTGTCTCCCTACGGTTCGTGAATTATGCGGACATGATCGAGACACTTCTCCGAACAATAACCAATAGAGGAATCTGGAAATTCATATGGCTCCCACATATTTCTACGATTACATGCGATCGAATGAACCACTTACATACGATACCAATTTCCCTTTGTCTCACGATATGTTACTTATCCGAGGTTATGATCGTCGGTATCTCTGCATACATAGTTCATCCTCGTTACTGATAAGTACTCTTTTCTCGTTCCCATGATATGTGATCCCTTGTGACCCAGTCACATGCTTGCAAGCTAATTGGATGACATTTCACCGAGAGGGCCCAGAGAATATCTATCCGTCATATGGATGGACAAATCCCACTCTTGATCCATGTGTTTCAACCAATACTTTCCGAACACTCAATGCCACCTTTATAAACACCCTGTTACGGTGTGGTGTTTGATGACATCAAAGCATCCATCCAGTAAAGGTGATATGCATGATCTCATGGTCGAAGGAATTAGGTTACTATGTATCAGAAAGCATATAGCAATTGAACTATTGAAATGACTTGATCTTTATGCTACGCTTATCTATAGGAGTATGTCCACCATATCATTCTCCTAACGATATGATCTTGTTGTTTGATAACATCTCAATGTTCATGATAGGGAAACCACAATCATCAATCAACCAACAAGCTAGTAAAGTATAGAGGCTATACTAGGGACTTCAAATTAAGTTTACAAATCACACAAGTATTAATGTTTCCTTGTTAATACTATTATAGCATGAATGTAAACATTTATCATAAACACAAAGATATATAATAATAACTACATTTATTATTGCCTCTAGGGCATATCTCCACAGCCTCCCACTTGCACTAGAGTCATCTAATCTAGATTACATGGTAATATACCAACACCCATGGCAGTTTGGTGTTGGTCATGTTTTGCCCTGGAGAGGTTTAGTCAACGGATCCGCCACATTCAGATCTGTGTGTACTTTGCAAAATCTTTATATCCCCATCCCGGATATGTTCTCGAATAGCGTGAAACGCAGCTTGATATGCTTCAGCTTGTGTGACCTTGGTTCTTGCGCATTGGCTATGGCGCCTATGTTATCACAAAGAGATAGACATTGGGTCCAGCGACTAGGAACCACACCCAGCTCTGTAATGAACTCTTTCATCCATATCGCTTCTTGTGAAACCTCCGAAGCAGCCATGTATTCCGATTCAGTTGAAGATCTCGCCACAACGCTTTGCTTTGCACTCCTCCAGCTAATCGCCGCACCATTCAAAATAAATACGTATCCAGATTGTGATTTAGAATCATCCGGATCGGTGTTCCAACTAGCATCGGTGTAACCATTAACAACAAGCTGTTCATCACCTCCATAAGAAAGAACCATATCCTTAGTTCTTCTCAAGTACTTAAGGATGTTTTGATCATTGTCAATGATCCACTCGGATCACTTTGATATCTGCTAGTTATACTAACAGATATGCGATGTCGGGTCTAGTACATAGCATGGCATACATTAGAGATCCTATGGCTGATGCATAGAGTCTTACTCATCCTTTCTCTATCTTACGCCGATGTCGGACTTTGAGTTTTACTCAAGGTCGTATTAGCAACATGGGCAAGAACCCTTTCTTGCTATCTTCCATTCCAAACCTCTTTAGAACTTTGTCCAAATATGTACTTTGTGACAATGATATTTGGCGTTCGATCTATCTCTATAAATCTTTATGCCTAATATGTAAGCTGCTTAGCCAAGATCCTTCATTGAAAACTATTATTCAAATACTCTTTGACACTATTAAGAAGGTCTACATCATTCCCAATCAACAATATGTCATCCACATATAGTATTAAGAATGCCACAGAGCTCCCACTCACTTTCTTGTAAATACAAGCTTCTCCATAAGTTTGTATAAAACCAAAACTTTGATTACCTTATCAAAACGTTGATTCCAACTTCGGGATGCTTGCTTCAATCCATAGATGGACCGTTGAAGCTTGCATACCTTGTTAGCATCTTTAGGATCGACAAAACCTTTGGGTTGCATCATATACAACTCTTCATCAATGTCTCCATTGAGGAATGCTGTTTTGACATCCATCTGCCATATCTCATAATCATAATATGCAGCGATTGCTAACATAATCCTCACAGACTTTAGCTTCGCTACCGGTGAGAAAGTCTCATCGTAGTCAACTCCTTGAATTTGTCGAAACCCTTTTGCGACAAGTCGAGCTTTATAAACGATAACATTACCATCAACATCTGTTTTCTTCTTGAAAATCCATTTGTTCTCGGCTTGACCTTAGGCCATCCGTAAGTCCACCAAAGTCCATACTTGGTTTTCGTACATGGATCCAATCTCGGTTCATGGCTTCTTGCCATTTATTGGAATCTGGGCTCATCATCGCTTCCTCATATGTATCGGGGTCATCGGTGTTGTCCACCAACATGACATTCATAACGGAATCATACCAATCTGGAGTGGTACGATTTCTCGTTGACCTCCGAGGCTCTGTAGTAACCTCAACCGAAGTTTCATGATCACCATCATTAGCTTCCTCTCTTATTGGTGCAGGCACCACAGGAACTTCTTCGGTCTTTGCGCTACTCGCAACTTCGAGAGAAGGTTCGACAACCTCGTCGAGTTCTACTTTCCTTCCAGTCACTTCTTTCGAGAGAAATTCCTTCTCTAGAAAGGATCCATTCTTGGCAACGAAGATTTTGCCTTCGGATCTATGATAGAAGGTATACCCAATAGTTTCCTTCGGGTATCCTATGAAGACGCATTTTTCCGCTTTGGGTTCAAGCTTGTCCGGCTGTAACTTCTTTACATAGGCTTCGCATCCCCAAACTTTAAGGAACGACAATTTAGGTTTCTTCCCAAACCATAATTCATATGGTGTCGTTTCAACGGATTTAGACGGTGCCCTATTTAAAGTGAA
This sequence comes from Avena insularis, assembly GCA_023614405.1. Taxonomy (NCBI): domain Eukaryota; kingdom Viridiplantae; phylum Streptophyta; class Magnoliopsida; order Poales; family Poaceae; genus Avena; species Avena insularis. The sequence continues at coordinate 252,197,617 of CM042690.1, read as the reverse complement.
TGCGGCTGTTTCTAATGCATAACCCCAAAATGATAGCGGTAAATCTGTAAGTGACATCATAGAACGAACCATATCTAAGAGAGTTCGATTATGACGTTCAGACACACCATTACGCTGTGGTGTTCCCGGCGGTGTCAACTGCGAAAGTATTCCACATTTCTTCAAATGCTCGCCAAACTCGTAACTTAGATATTCACCTCCACGATCAGAACGTAGAAATTTAATCTTCTTGTTACGTTGATTCTCTACCTCACTTTGAAACTCCTTAAACTTCTCGAAAGTTTCGGACTTATGTTTCATGAAATAGATATACCCATATCTACTCAAATCATCCGTGAAGGTAAGAACATAACGATAACCATCAGCGATGCTACACTCATTGGACCACACACATCGGTATGTATGATTTCCAATAAGTTTGTAGCTCGCTCCATCATACCAGAAAATGGAGTCTTAGTCATTTTACCCATCAGACATGCTTCGCATCTTTCAAGTGATTCAAAATCAAGTGATTCAAGAAGTCCATCGGAATGGAGTTTCTTCATCGCTTCACTCCAATGTGACCAAGACAGCGATTGCCACATATAGGTCGAATTATCGCTTGATTTCAAACGTTTAGCCTCAATGTTGTTAATATTTGTATTTCCACTATCGATATTAAATATGAATAGACCATATATCAAAGGTGCATGTGAGTAAAACAAATAACTCATATAAATCGAACAACCAATATTCTCGGATTTAAAAAAGTAACCGTCTCGCAATAAACAAGATCCCGATATAATGTTCATGCTTAACAGGCACCAAATAACAATTATTTAAGTATAAAACTAATCCCGATGGTAGATGAAGAGGTAGCGTCGACCGCGATCACATCAACCTTTGATCCGCTTCCTACGGCGCATCGTCACCTCGTTCTTCACTAGCTTCCGTTTATTCGCAGCTCTGTTTGAGTTACAAATATGAGCAACGAACCAGTTATCAAATACCCGTGCACTACTACGAATACTAGTGAGATACACATCAATAACATGTATATCCGATATACCTTTCTTCTTGATGTTGCCGTTCTTCAAATCCGCCAAGTACTTTGTGCAATTCCTCTTCCTGTGACCTACTCCCTTGCAGTAAAAGCACTCAAGATCGGGCTTGGGTCCAGCCTTGGTCTTCGTCGGTATGGTAACTTTCTTACCACCCTTCTTGAAGTGTCCCTTCCGCTTAGACTTGCCTTTCTTGAATTTGGTGGTCTTATTGACCATCAATACTTGGTGCTCTTTCTTGATCTCCACTTACAGATTTTAACATAGCAAATAGTTACGGCAACTCTTTGTTCATGTTACGCATGTTGTAGTTCATCACAAAGTTCTTGTAACTTGGTGGTAGTGATTGGAGGATGCGGTAAACCCCAAAGTATTAGGAATCACTATACCCAAACTTTGAAGTTTATTTGCGTGCCTGGACATCTTAAGCACATGCTCACCGACGGAGCTACCCTCTTCCATCTTGCGTTAAAGAACTTTTGAAGCTTCATAACTTTCAATTGCCGCATGAGTCTCAAAATTAATTTGAGATCCTCGACAATATCATATGGGTCGACTCTTCAAACCTTTTACAAGCTCGATTCTAAACCATACAAGATAGCACACTGAACTATGGAGTCTTGATTCTTAGAGCAAGGTAAACATTCTTTACTTCATCGGTAGCATCAGCTGCAGTGGGTCACCTAGCGGTGCATCCAAAGACATAGGTCAAATTACCACCGTGAGGACAATCCTCAAATTGGAACCAATCCGCCAAGTTGCTTCCATTGTTTTTCAACTTTTCTTTCTCTAGGAGCATTAAAATTGATGGTTGGGGCTGCCATTGATCTACAACATATTTGCAATAGTTTAGACTAAGTTTATGACAAATTGAGTTCAAATTAATTAATGAAATTAAACTATGTGAACTCCCACTCAAAACAACATCCCTCACATTGTTTTAGTGATCACACGAACCAAATCCACTACATCAACACCGATCATCACGAGTTGATATAGTTTCAATGGCGAACAATCATCATGTTCATCATATCTACTATACGATTCATGCTTTACCTTTTCGATCCGTGTTCACGAGGCCATGTCCGTACATGCTAGGCTCGTCAAGATCAAACCTTAGCTACCGCATAAGCAAATCTGGCTTGCTTACGTTGTATTCACCCGGAATCAAAGACACCCGATCATCACGTGGTGCTTGAGCAGCAAGCTTTGGCGGTGCATACTAAGGGTGAACACTTTAGAACTTGAAATTTATGTGCATGAGGGATCATCTTATAATGCTACCGTCGTCTACTAAGCAATACAAGATGCATAAAGGATTAACATCACATGCAATTCATAATATGTGATATGATATGGCCTTTCTTCTTTGTGCTTCCGATCTCCATCTTCAAGCACGAACATGATCTCCATCATCACCGCATAGCATCAAGGTCAATGACGCTTCTTCATGGTTGTAGCCCACCAGCTTCAACTATTACAACTATTTTGAATAGACACGCAGGTCTTAACGAAATTAAAGACAACCATATGGCTCCTGCGGTTGCCAACTTACAATAAGGAACATTGCATACATCAAATATAATCACAATCATGGCCATATCACATCACGCACACCCCGCAAAACAAAGTTAGGCTTCTACTTTCTTTGCATATTTTACGTGGTTTGGGGCTTTCCATAAGTGTCGTTATAACCTACGAACAAGAACCACAACATTGATACTAGCATTGTTGATTACCCGTTGTAAATTGGATCTTTACTATGCTAGGAGAAAGCAGGCACCATAAAGCCACTTATGCAATACGAGTTGCATGTCAAGCGTGGAGCAAGTCTCATGAACGATGTCATGTAAGGTTAGCCGGCCGCTTCATCCCAACATACCGCAAGATGCAAAGTACACAAAAGCAATCTACAATAAAGCATCAACGCCCACAATGACCATTGTGTTCTACTCGTCTGCAGATCTACAAATAGACACGGCTCGATACCATCGTAGGGTTCGTAGCATGGAAAACAAAAATTTCTATCGCATACAAACAAACAAGCCAAGATCTATCTACTAGATTGCAAACAGCAGTCGATAGAGGAACTCACCTCGAAGATTCCAAAGCGTTTAACGAGAGCGATTCTCGTGGGTGATGTAGTCGTACTCTTTCCGATCTCAAGATCGCGTGAGCGATCCTTCGGTATGCACGTTCGATGGCGCTCCATGATCGGTCACACGTTCGATACTCGACGAAGACCTTCCTCTCCTTGTTCGGCAGGCGGAGGTTGTAGTACTCTCCTCGCGATTCGGCGACTGGCAGTGGTGCAGGAAGTAGAGGAAATCCTGAGGCTTGCCTTAAGCGGTGCGAGTATGGTGGAGCTTATGAGAGGCTATTAGTGGTCTAGTAATTAGACACACCAATTAGAAGGCTCTAAACCAATTAGAAGGCTCTAAACCAAAATAGCTCTAAACCGGGGTTTAGGTCTAGGGTTTAGTTTAGAGGATAGGAACTTGTGTGTGTTATGGGAGGAGCCCTCCTTATATAGGTGGGAGGGCGGCCAGGGGAGGTGGAGTCCTCCCCAACTCGGCCTTGAGGTGGGCCCGGCTTGGGGAGGAATCCCTCCCCAACTCGGTTTCCACTTCTCCTCCTCTTTCCACTTTCCAAAACTTGCGTTTGACTTTCAAACTAGCCGTTTGACTTTTCAATTTAGGATTTAAATAAACCCTTTATTTTGGACAGCAGAACACCTAGTACATGATGCAATCATTCCAATATGTAATGACACATTCATGTACCTTCCCCCTCCGGAGTGGGACATTCCGGGACCTTCTAGAATGTTCGATGAAAACAGGAATCATTCCGCTACTAAGCCAGAACGGACTTTCCTTATATGAATATTATTATCCGGACCATTCCGGATCTCCTCGTGATATCCCGGATCCCATCCGAGACTTCGAACAACATTCGGTCTCTTTCTCATAATACCATAACTACTCAAAACAACGTCGAATCCTTAAGTGTGTCTCCCTACGGTTCGTGAATTATGCGGACATGATCGAGACACTTCTCCGAACAATAACCAATAGAGGAATCTGGAAATTCATATGGCTCCCACATATTTCTACGATTACATTGCGATCGAATGAACCACTTACATACGATACCAATTTCCCTTTGTCTCACGATATGTTACTTATCCGAGGTTATGATCGTCGGTATCTCTGCATACCTAGTTCATCCTCGTTATTGATAAGTACTCTTTTCTCGTTCCGTGATATGTGATCCCTTGTGACCCAGTCACATGCTTGCAAGCTAATTGGATGACATTTCACCGAGAGGGCCCAGAGAATATCTATCCGTCATATGGATGGACAAATCCCACTCTTGATCCATGTGTTTCAACCAATACTTTCCGAACACTCAATGCCACCTTTATAACCACCCTGTTACGGTGTGGTGTTTGATGACATCAAAGCATCCATCCAGTAAAGGTGATATGCATGATCTCATGGTCGAAGGAATTAGGTTACTATGTATCAGAAAGCATATAGCAATTGAACTATTGAAATGACTTGATCTTTATGCTACGCTTATCTATAGGAGTATGTCCACCATATCATTCTCCTAACGATATGATCTTGTTGTTTGATAACATCTCAATGTTCATGATAGGGAAACCACAATCATCAATCAACCAACAAGCTAGTGAAGTATAGAGGCTATACTAGGGACTTCAAATTAAGTTTACAAATCACACAAGTATTAATGTTTCCTTGTTAATACTATTATAGCATGAATGTAAACATTTATCATAAACACAAAGATATATAATAATAACTACATTTATTATTGCCTCTAGGGCATATCTCCAACAGGTTGTTCTGTGGCATGATTGGCCATGCTTGCTCTGGATAAACTGGCATGTTGCGAGTGTTACGACTCATGAGTTCAGTGGGCCATATCCCAGTGCCACGTCCCTGTTACTTCTCTTCCTCCCTGTACTTCTCTTCCTTCCCCTCGAAGCCACTTTCCCCACTTCACTTCCATCCCGCCGTAGCCGCAAGCCGACGACATCCGCCAATTCTCCGGTCGCTACCTTCATGGTAAGAAATCATTTTACAAGCTTTTGAACTTATCCTACACATTCCTGCTATTCGCCAATCCAACTGCTGATCTTTTTTCTGATTTCTCGACGAACTTCAGTTGTGGAAGATGTGGGAGCCCAAGAATCTGGAGATCCTCATGCGCAACTTCGCAGCGGCGTTCCCGCTCGTGTGCTCCCACCCAGGATGCTTTCACCGTTACTCCTACCGCGAGCTCCCGCTCCACGAGCTCGCGTCCCCGCACGGCGTGTGCGCCTGCATGTAGCTAGTGGTCAACTTCTGCCGGCGCAGCAGAGCTCGTCGTCCACCTTGCAGATGGGCACTTGATCGAAGTGATTGGGATCTCGTACAGGCAAGCCCAACTTCTCCAAGAGCAGGTGCCGTTCACTGACTCGGCACGCCGCCTGCTAATTTTCTAGGGGGGATGACTCTGTTTTTGTCCTGACCATCACCGCCGGTGTTCCGGGAACCAGAGCCGGGCCCACCGTCGTGGGTGCCGTATGCGTCAGGTCGGTCTCGTGCGCCTGGCCCGTATACATGGCCCACATGTGGGCGAACACCCAGCCGCCATCGTCAGATAGCATTCTTGTGCTAGCCGAGGCGCCGAGCTGCCCGACGCCGCGGGAGGTGGAGTATGTGGACCTAAGGTCGATCCTATGCATGCCATCTCAGTACCTTGTCGGTCTTTGGACGAGCAGCGGATGCATTTCTACATTTGTATCGAGAAGACCGACAGACAAATGTAGTACTTGTGTTGTCGTTACTGTTAGACTTAAGCGATGCTTCTCACGTGCTTAGAGCATACGTGTTGTGTAAATGTACCCCAGTTGTAGTTTTCAGTACTCCTTAATACTTCGATGAGTTATTATATTGGTCCAATCAGCTTGCTGTTGTCATGTTGCAAAGTCCGCTTGCTCTGGACAGACCGGCAATACCGTGTGCTCCCGCTCCCGCATGTCAGTGTCACGTGTTCCAAGGGCCCACCTACCAGTGTCCTTCCCCTCGAAGCCACTGTCCCAACTTCTCTTCCATCCTGCCACTCCCGTTCGATGGTTGTAATCTGATGATTTTCGTTGGATTGTTTACAAGTAATCTACGTTGATAATGCAACATGAAAATGGCACAGACACAATTTCTAAAGTGGAAGCACTCACCGGCTGCTATTGCACACATTTCTTAATATAGCTCGACAAACACATTACAATAAATGTACTCACATTAAACACAACCGAAATTGCAACCATCCTAAACAACATCTAAACCCACATCACACAACTGTCGTCAGAGTCCACCTCGATTGGTGACACCACCGTGCCCTTCCCGGCGACATCCACTCCCGCCCGTGGCTTGCCAAGGAGGCAACAATGGCGTTCTACACAGCTTCGTCCTCGTCGCCCTCCACATCGGAATCAACAATGACGGAGGTGACGGGGTTGGCGTGGACCGAGCGCCAACGCGCCTGGCGGCTCCTTCTCGAGCTCGACGCCGCATCAGTCCTTCTACAGGTAGGAGGGGCCGCTCGTCATGGCGTCGTCGCTCCTCTCAAGAAACCATGGCCATTTGATACTGCGACGGTAGGATCTTGGGGTGGATCCGCCGCGGCGAACCCTACCGGAAGCGGTGGAGCAGATGGATCTGTCGGCGCGAGCCATGACAAGTTCCTAGGAGGGAGAAATATTGTGGGCCAGGCGTGTCTGGTTCCTGAGCAAGACCTCCCAGTGATATGTACGCGGGCAATGTACCAAAAAAATTCGTCCAATGCGCGCGACAGGGCTTTTGAACCACGAAGGCGCGGGTTTCTTTTGACAAGTCCACACGCTAGGTCCCCCACCTGTCAGCCGAATGTGGACGGTAGGATTCTGCCCGAGTTATTAAGTAGGGATAAATCACGCTTCACCACTACCCTGACATCCGAAGGCTCCTCTTTCTTCTGCCCTCACTCATGGCTCGCAGCTCGTGCAGTTCGTCTCGGGCGGAATCAGGGTCGGCTCAACACCGTCAGGCGGGTGCCCCCATCAGGTACCGGAGGGCGCCCTACAATTACTACCCCGATATGCTGTGTTTGTATGGTGAGAATATGCCGAGATGGATTTCGTGGACCGACAAAAATACTGCAGGAAAATTCAGCAACTACAGCATCAGAGCGGTAAGTTCCTACTGTAGGTACAATGGTAACCCAGATCCGGAAAACGTAATGTAATTCTTTTTTTTGTTTCCTTCGATCTACTACGCAGGAATGGAGGGGGACTGGCTGTGACAAATTTGTGTCGATCGAAAAGCCACTGACAGGTTTTCACAAAGGCTTGTTCAGGATCTGCGTGATGCTGTGTGGGACAAGAAAGAGGAGATTCGTGTGATGGAGCGAGAGATCCGGGAGCTTCGCCAGGTGCAGGGGAGGCAGGGGAAGGGAGGTAGTGAGACAGACGGTCTCAAGATTAGGCCAGATAGTGGACACAATTTCCTCATTATCTGGGCATTATCTGTTGCATTTGCAATTTATGTTGCCATGTCGTTGTCCAGCAGCTGAAATAAGTTGCTGCTTCGTGGAGTGTAGCGGCCAGCTTAAGAAATTGTTTTCCAGCCCAGAAACTTATCATAAGTGTAATGCCAACAGCAGGAATTTATTAAGCGCCTATAAATAAATCACGTATGTGTCACTAACACCCATCGATTTTGGAGAGGATTTAACCGCTAAGCTATCGCGATTGTTCAGATAGTAGTGGCACAGTCACAGTTTTGGATTCAACTAGTGGTCTCGGCCGTATCAAATCCTAAAGTTGTGATATATTTTACTGCTAGTACGAGAGGCAGATTGTTTCGCCCGACAAGTTCCACGCACACAGCTCCAGAGTTTAACCGAACTACATATATAGGTTCAAGTTCAATACATCATTAGGCTGCTATACTGCTAGCCCTCTTTCTCTGCTTGGGTGCCAACTTTCTTCCTCTTTCCTTCACGTACACTGGCTTCTTCATCTCCTGCCTTCTTCCTCTTCCCGGGTGCCAATTTTCTTACCTTCACGTACCCTGCATCTCCGGGCCGAGGGAAGTCAGGCCAATCAACACCAGCATCTTATCCGGCATCATCACTCCACTCGTTTTGGTTTTCTTCCCGCAGCAAAATCACTGAGTCGGCTGTCTTGTTTCTTACCTTGCGCTTCCTGTAAAAAAAACAATACATGGATTACTACCTTATATCTACAGACTATAAACAATTTTTTTGTGTGAATGTACCATCTCATACCTAGGTTTGGGAGCATTAAGGGAACATCCAGCTGCTCTATGGCCTATAAGATGGCAGGTCTTGCATCTGCTTTTGCCCTTCTTTGTAGCACAGAAAGCCGAACCCTTCTTCTCGAGAAAATTCTTAAACCTATTCACCTGGGGTCTTCCTCTGCCCCTTTTTGTAACTGGCTGGCAAAGCTCGAAAGACAGTTGGACTCGAGGCCACTGAGATGGGTCTATACATGGCTTGACGGATCCAGCGTACGCAGCTCTGAACTTTTCCATAGAGTAGTAGTCTGACAAATACTGATCCAAATGTGGTAGAGTTCTTTTCTTCACCAAGAAGGCCAAGGCGTGGTCGCAAGGTTTCCCGGTATGCTGCCACTCTAAGCAGGTGCATTCTCGCAGCTGGATGTTCACAACATCCCTTTTGCCACTCTTGGACATATCGACCACCTCACAGCTTCTATTGGTTGACGGGAGAACCTTAAGATGAGCAAGTCCGAGGTTTCTCTTGTGCAGTTGCTGTACAATTAGCGGTAGCATATGTCCTCTAAGTCTCCTACCGATCTCTCTCCTTATATTTAACAGCTTCATGATCATACCACGTATGCTGTCCATCAAGATATGAGGACGCACTTTTATGTCCTTCACCCAGTTATTCAGGCATTCTGCAAGGTTGTTGTTTATGTAATCAACTTTGATGTTAGGGTTGAATTGAGTCCTCTTCCATATCTGTGAATGATGGATGGCTAAGTACTCTGGAAGTTCAGGGGCTTCGGCAAAAATCTTGCTCATGAAATAATCGCTGCTACTAGGTTTGTAAACTCTAGCAGCAGGAAACATGTAACGAAATCTGTTTGCATAGTGTGAGTACAAGTTGAGCATCATATGGGCATGGCATTCTCTACCTTCAGCTTATGGAACACCTCCTTCTTTGCATTAAATCGACCCTTTGCATGCATCCGTGGATATAGCCAATGGATCCATGTGGCCTATTGATCTCTTGAGCTGCCTCATAAACCAGACCCAGTTTTCCTCCGTTTCTATTTCAAACAGCCCGAATGCCACTGGGAACATCCAGTTGTGACCATCAAGTGCTGTGGCAGATGGCAGGCAACCTTTCCATTTGCTAGTTAGGGGCGGTCTGTCTACACTCAGAATCGACCCTCGGCCCTTGAATCCATCGATGCAAGGTTTAAGTGCCATGAAAAATATTTTGAAATATATTTTACCACCTTTTGATTCAGTGTCAATCTCCACAACACTCCCTGGACACCTAGCTTGTACCTCCGCCTTGAAGTTGTACAGCATCCTGAAGCTATTGGTCTAATCCCTGTGCAAGACCCCCAGAGCTTTCTCTTTACCTTTCCAAACCGTAATGTCTGGAAGAACAATGTTGTATTTAGAACCGAGGCTAGTCTGAATATTCACCGCGGTCTCCTTAGGGTTATCCTTTAGTATGGACATAGATTGCATAGCCACCCACTCCGTATCAGCCATTGAGGATTTCAGTTTGCTTCCTGTCAGACACATGTGTGCAGGGCCCATTCTATTCACCTGCAACATAGATTCATTTAAAAGATAAGCGGAGTCGACTAGTTGCCAGAAAGATATCGCACATCAATTGTAGTTATAGAGTGAAAAGAGAGAGAGAGAGTTCTAATGGTTTGCTGCATTCATTGCCCCAATACCCTAATTGCAGTCGACGTAGGTAAGGATCTTGTTGTGATCCTCCATGGACAATGTACCTCGGCCCGTCCATTCATCCATGTTAACTTGCAAACGGCCCCATACCTCTCGGCAGAGTTCTTCAGTCGATAAACGTCGAACTCCCCCTTGATACAAAAATGCCAGAACGACATCCTGAACTCATGCATGCTCCTGAACTTGGTGCCGACCGAAATTATAGGATACTCATGGTCATGTTTCATTTCTTCTACTTCAACACCCAAATCATCGACTGGAATACCAGCCTCATCGTTAAGTTCCTCGTCTATTTCATCATTACCAGATTCTTGGTCCTCTCTGATTGCTCGCTTCTTCATCGATTCAGAATCTTCGCCATCGTCTCTAATGCCTAATCGCACACATCATATTGACTCCCATGCGTGAAATTTTGCACCATCGTCTCCACCCGGATGGGCGGGAACATTGCCCCATCCACCTCACCGCAACTCTGTTTTCTCCAAGACACTCGGTTGGTTGTCTGCAACCACATGGGGTGGTCTTACGTTTACGCATCCTGGTACTTCATGGACAAACGAGTCGAATCAATTTCATCTTGAGTGTACAGAACCCTCTTGCTCTTCCTGTGTACATCCTCCTTCCTGATGTAATCTTTCCTGATGGTATTAGTAGGGCTTGACATCCACGTTCCATTCCCCATCGAACTAGGCCTTTTGCTGCCGCTCTTGGGTGTGATCTCCTTACTGTCTCCCCTCACGAGTGTTGGCTCTAGGGTGCTGGCATTATTTCCCGACCTCTGCGGCGTGTTCTTCTTCGAATTAGCCCTTTTGCTGCTACTATTGGGCGTGCTCTCCTTCGTGCTGGCATTATTACCTGACCCCAGCGGCGTGTTCCGCTCCAAATTAGCCCTTTTGCTGCTACTATTGGGCGTCTTCTCCTTCTGCTGGCATTATTGCCTGACCTCAGCGGCGTGTTCCGCTCCAAATTAGCCCTTTTGCTTCTACTATTGGGCTTGTTCTCCTTCGTGCTTGCATAATTCCCTAACAGTGGCGTGTTCCGCTCCAAATTAGTGTTTTTTCTGCTCCCACTGGGTGTGGTAGCCTCTGTACTGGCCATCTTCGCCTCTTTGCTACCACTCCTGGGAGTGTTCACCACTGTGCTAGCCCTCTTAGCGTTTTTGCTGCTACCGTTCGGTGTGGCATTTTGACTGGATCTCAGGGGTGTACTCTGCAGCATGGTGCCTTTTGTCGTGCGAATCTTGGGCATCCTCTTCTCTGGCGTGGTCTCCTTGGTGACGTTCTTCTTCGGGGTTCCCTTTCTGGGGATGCTCTTCCTGCTCCTCTTTACGACGCTCCTCTGTAAGACTCTCCTCTGTTCGAAGCCACCCTCAGTCGCACCAGCCCTAGTGATGCCATGGATTAGGTCATGCATGCCTTCTAAAAGTCCATCTCTATTGTCGAGTTCCAATTCCTCTCCAACCGTGAGCACTACCAAGTGGAAGTAAACTTCACCTCTATAATGCTTCCTTGTAAACGGTACGACTAAATCCCTGGTATCTTTCACTTCGATAGACTTTTTGCTCCTATAACCATAATATAACAAACGTGCTTCCTGGGAGGACCCCCACAGAACCTTCACAGGTAACGATGCCATCAGGTCAGATAACTCTACCACTTCAGGGTCGTATCTGCCAAGGATTACATCAAACTCGTCATAGAGTTTTTCTGTGCCATCATCTAATTTTGCAGTATAATCCGCGACACCGATACGAACGATTACTTTGCCATCATCAGGTTCTTTAGGATAGAAACCTCTGAGAGGTTCGAGAGATGGAGCGGCACCATCAGACCCAGCCCCAATGCCACCACCGCCATCACCAGCGTCATCGTTAGCTGGATCAACCTCGGTGGAAGTACCATGACCAGGAGCAAGGCGAGGGCCCCTTCTAACGGTAGCCACAATAGGATCAGCTGCTGCCATGCCACCTCGACGATCAAGAGCAGTTCCCACAATAGAAGTGTTTCGAGTGCTAGCAGAGTCCAGACCATGAGATGGCTTCAGACCAGCAGCTTGCTGAACCCGAGCACGGGTTCAAGGAGGAGAGAATGGTTCAGTCTTTGCAACAACAGTGGGGCAGCCTCCGGAAGCCTTAGTTTGCTCAACAGTGGCAGGGATTGGGTCAACAGTGTCCAGATCAACAACAACACGAGGATGACCAGTACCAGCAGATTCTAGAGCACGGGTTCGCACAACTTGAGGACGGTTTCGAGGAGGAGCAGCACACAAGGCGGCGGTCTTGGCAACAACAGCGGGGCAGCCTTCGGACACCTTAGTTTGCTCAACAGCGGCATGGATTGGGTGAGCAGCAGCCGCAGCAACACGGGCACGAGGACGGGGACGACCAGTACCAGCAGATTCTAGAGCAGATTTTTCCACAACGGCAATACGGGGACTCCTACGAGGAGGTTGCCTGACAGAAGCATGTTGTGGATGAGGAACCACATTTTGCTCAACAATAGCAGGGGTTCGAGTTAGACCTCCCTGTCCAATAATAGCTGGGCGACTCCCAGTAGTAGGAGCTTCCTCATCCACTATGTTACACACCAGCGTAACCACGTGAAGCCTAACATGCTGTTTCATCAACCCAATTAGCTGACTGTCACGCGCTACAGGAACCTTGAAGCCTCGGTCATCAACAAGGCTGAACCGTGCAGTCTGCTCTGGCCTCATTTCAGCAAGTTCATGCACAGCAGCAACCAAACCAGGTATAGTGCATAACTGCACATGCGCCACTTCCATCTTCAGACTCTGAGCCTCTTTCCACGTGCTCTTCCCATGTGCTAATTTAATGAGGTGGCCGCAGATGCTCACCAGAACCATGTAGCTGGGTTCAGCGGAGATTCTAGTTGACAGAAAATTGGAGACAAAAGATAAGAATTGTTTGCCAGCGTCATGCTAGCAAACAATTCTATGTTCGATATATCTCTGTAATGTCAATAGATGGCTAGCAGTTATAGGTAGTGCGAATAGCAAAGAGAAGAGTAGCTCACCCGAAATCAGCCAGAAGTACTTCTTCCTCGGCAAATGGATCTGCCATCCTCCGTGCTACTCAGCTCGTCGGCGGTAGAGGCGGGCTAGATCGTCGCAATGGCTGGCACGGCATTCGGCATTAGAGATCGGTAGCAGCGAGTAGGCGCAGCAACTTGGCACTGGAAGTCAAATGCCCGACAAGATCTTTCTGGTTGGAGAGGGGATTTCGACGCCGCCGGTGCTAGGGTTCATGCGAAAGGAGGGAGGGGGTGGATTTGTGAATTTGGTCAATGCACGATGCTCCTTTAGTATCTCATTTCGCCTACGTGGTTGCCGTGTTGGCGCTCGCGTCACGGAAATATTACTGACATGAGGGTCCCGACCGTCTACTTCACGGGGCAGTTTCACGACATGTTTGGATTTGGTAGGGGTGAGACGAGTTTGCATCAAAATGGCCCCTCTCGGTAGTTGTCGGCCCAACTTTTCGAAACACGGTGATTTCAGGCAACTTAGGTACCGCCATGCGCTAGCCTGCCAACTTTGGTACCGTAGACGAACAAGCCCTTCGTCAAGGGTTAGTTCATCACAGCCCAACAATATTGTATCACGAAAGTGTGCATATTCAGGGGACCTATGATCTCCTAAAGCATGCTACTGATTATTATAGAAATCCATTTGGACCTGCTGATGGTTTTGCTATTAGGCTGTCTGATGATAATTGGGAAACCTGGGAGAAACTTAGTGATCAAGATAGAGAGAGAATGAGGAGACCTTTTTCAGAGGAGGAAATTAAAGAGGTGATTGATCAGATGGAGAAAAACAAAGCTGCTGGACCTGATGGAATACCTGTGGAGTTCTATCAACTCTGGCAGCAGTTTATCAGGCATGATGTTATGGCTGCGTTTGATGATTTTCCTCCCATAAAATTGATCTGGCTAGTATCAACTATGGAATAATCACTTTATTACCAAAAAGTGAGGATGTTGATGTCATACAAAAGTTCAGACCTATTTGTCTGCTACAAGTGTTGTTTAATATATTTACAAAGGCTCTGACAAATAGAGCTGAACCTGTGATGCATAAGATGATTGATACATGTCAGACTGCTTTCATCAAAGGGAGATTTATATCTAATGGGGTCACTCTTCTGCATGAGATTTTGAAGGAGGCTAAATCCCAAAAACAACAGGGTGTGGTCCTGAAGCTAGATTTTGAAAAGGCATATGACAAAGTTAACTAGGAATTCTTGTTCCACTATTGCAAACAAAAAGGGTTTAGTGATGATTGGCTGGTTTGGTTGAAAAGTGTTGTTACATAGGGACACTCAGTGTGAAAGTTAATGGAGAAATGGGCCCTTATTTTGGGAGTTTTAAAGGTGTAATACAGGGTGATCCTTTCTCCCCTTTCCTATTCAATATGGGAGGAGATTGTTTGGCCAAAATGGTGTTGAATGCTCAGGCAGGTGGTCTCTTCACTGGGTTAGCTGACAACTTGTTTGAAAAATGGATTGATATTTTATAGTATGCTGATGACACTATTATGTTCATCAGGGATGATGTAGAAGGGACCAGGAACCTAAAATTGTTGTTGTATCTCTTGGAAGCTATGTCTGGTCTTAAGATCAACTATGAAAAAAGTGAGGTGTTGATGATCATGGAAGATGATGCAAAGTTGGAAATATATGCAACCCTTTTTAACTGCTAGATAGGGGAGTGGCCCATCAAATATCTAGGTCTTCCTGTGTGTAGTAGAAAATGTTCTATAGCTGAAATGAGGTTCATTGGTGAAAAGTTGGGGAAAAAGATGGATGGTTGGATGGGGGTGCTCTCTCTGTGGGGGTAGATATATCAAGATCACTTCATGTGTGTCAATTGTTGCTGTGTATCGTATGTCTATGTTCCTTTTACACAAGACCAATGTGGAAGAGGTAGAGAAACCTACCAGAGCCTTCTTCTAGTATGGGAGGGAAGGAAGAAAAAATACCAACTAGTTAAGTGGAAATATATTTGCAGGCCCAAGAAAAAAGGTGGTCTGGGTATTAAAAACATTAGAATTTTCAATGTCAGCTTGCTCTGTAAATGGTGGTGGAGGCTAGAAGTTGAAGATGGACCATGGCAAGTGTTTGTAAGGAAGAAGTCTGGGCAATGGGGGGATTTTTCCTGTGAAACACAAACAAAGTGATTCAGCTTGTTGGTCTGATCTGCTGAAAATTAAGAACATTTATATGTCTGGGAGGAGGATGGCTGTTGGAAATGGTCTAAGGACAGATTTCTGGGGAGATGTCTGGTGTTTGGATATGCCTTTAAAGAATAAATTTGCTGAACTATTTGATATCTGTCAACATCAGAGTATAACAGTTGCTGCAATGGCTGGGAGAAGTTGGCAATGTTCCTTTAGGAGATGGTTGAATGTTGGTAATCAGGAACAGTATAGAAGGCTGCAGCTGATTCTTGTTGGGGTTACTTTGTCCGATTAAATTGATAGACCTAGATGGCCATGGACAAAAACAAGGATTTTCACAGTCAAGTCAATGTATAACCATCTGTCAAATGGAGGGGTAAATAGGAGCT
The DNA here is from genome assembly GCA_023614405.1 of Avena insularis. Lineage (NCBI taxonomy): Eukaryota > Viridiplantae > Streptophyta > Magnoliopsida > Poales > Poaceae > Avena > Avena insularis. The sequence goes on along the minus strand of CM042690.1, from coordinate 252,181,972 downwards.
TCATACATTTGTGGAAAGCCAAGATTCCTTTGAAAATCAAAATTTGGTTATGGCTCATTTGGCACAATGTAATTCCATCCAAAGATAATATGAAAAAGAGGAAATGAACTGGTGATACGATTTGTAGATTCTGTGACCAGGAAGAGTGTGTTGGTCACCTTTTTTTCTCCTGTCTGGCTTCTAAATATGTGTGGGGTGTGGTTGCGAGATCGGTGGGTGCTGAGACTAGGCTTGGGTCCTTTTCTCAATACTTCTGGTGGATCCCACGTTGTTTATTTGTTAGCTATAACATATAGATTATTGTTGTAGCTGCCATATGTTGGGTAATCTGGAAGCCCGGGAACAGAGCATGTTTTGATCACAAAATTAACTCTCTTGTTGATTTGGTAATGTATGCATGTGTTTTCATGAAATATTGGGCAAGTCTCCATGATGCTGAGTAGAGGGAGGTATTGAGGAATGGTGTCGATATTCTGCAAAGGAATGCACTGGTGGATGCTGAAGCTATGGACACAGCACATGTGCCTCTCTTGGGGTTACCATCTACCAATCTGAAGCGGCCAAGATCTCCTACCGATGAGCAGGATGAAGATTGACACCTCTTAGAGTGAAGCAAAGGGTGTCTTATGGTTACGTTGTTCATATATCTTTTGTGCGGAAGGTTTTTTTCACCCCTAGTTCCAGTTATGTCGCTCTAAAAATACTAGCCCTGTGCAGTGATCTTGCATCTCCCTGCCCCCACCTCCCTCATGTCTTGTTGTTGTTTTGGTTGAACTGGTCTACCTTGGTAGTGGGTAGTAGTAGTGTTCTTGCTTTTGGATCCAGGAGCATAAACCTGAATGGTCTAGTGTTGGTTATTCCGTTATCTGTTGATAGTGGAACCCGACCCCTATGTTATGGGGGTTGTATAAAAAAAAACAAAAGTGTGCATAAGAACTAGGTAGCGAGCATAAGAGTAATATACCTAGATCCTCATCATCATATTTTACACCCATAGACTACAAGTCAGAAACGATCTCTCTAAAAACAAATAAGTGATTTATTACCGATCCATCTTCTTGCAGCCTATGCGAGAACAACTTCATCTTCACATGCATCTTACTAGTTAGATCCTTTGACATGTAGATCGATTCTAGTTTCACCCACAGGGTTGCCGCAAATTTCTCTGGCAACACTTCCTCCAAAATATTATTGGGAAGATGAAGTTGAATTAAAGACAAACCCTTATGGTGTTTACGCCTTTCTTCGTCGGACAACCTCTTCACATCCTTTTTGTCGAATCCATCTAGCGCTTCATCCAAATCAGAAGTTTGGGCGAGAATCGCCCGCATCTTCACCCGCCACAAGGAGAATCTTGTGGTGTAGTCTAGCTGTGGTAGATCAAACTTCAATGATGACATGTTAAAAACCCTAGATTAGAACCTGGGGCTCTGATAGCACTAGTTATAAATGCGACAAGGAAATAACAAAGAATAAAAAAGAAATCACAGCAAAAAGACACAGATTTAACATGGAAAACATTTCCAACAAAGAGAGGAAAAAACCACGGGCGCCAGCTAGCGAAACTTCACTACAACGTGGAGTATTTACACAACATCGGGGATTTCACATATGCAACTTATCCCAGTCGGCGGATTACAAGAGGTATACATAGTGGTGGAAAGCTAGGTATTCGACGATCCATACTATGGGGGGGGATTCACCCCCAGACGTCCTTGTTGGGCACGGTTACGTCTGAAGCCTCCCGACGTTTCAGCCCAAGCCTCCTAGCGACGGGCCTCAGTTCGCTCTTCAGAAGTTAGCCTCCTTAACTGAATTTGGATCATACTTCAATAGCTGAGCCTGACTGAAAGAGCATTTCATGATCCCTAGTGTTTTGCGTGTTAAATAATAATACTATGGATATTCTCAGTGTGTGCTAAGTGATGCAGATACAAAATATTACATATATGTATGTTAGTATCTACCTCACAAATGAAAGGAAAAATAGCCCTTCTCTAATCTGCATGTTTAAGGTTGCCGGGGCTAGATAATCCACCCCTAGTGAGGGCTTGATTATCCGACACATGGTTTTCTTTGCTAAGGACCAGACGCGCGGCTCTCTATTCACAACCGGATCTTCTAGCGTGATATTTGATGTCTGGCCGAATTTTTATCTAGGACGGATAATCTGGTCCCAGCCAGGCCCGGATAATCCAACCCTCCTCGAAATTAACTAAGGGCTTCATTGCGCGGCTCTCTGTTTCTGGGTTGAGTTCTACCCCAGAGTTTTTGCTTTGGGGCCGGATCTTTGCCTAGGCAGGATTATCCGCCCCCACTTTGGCCGGATTATCTAGCCCCACTTGACTCCAACGGCTTCATCTCGGGAGGGGCTACAAATGCCCCTCCCTATCTTTAACCTGGGGTCTCTTGAATCTGACAAAAAAGCATTGTACTGTTGAGCTCCAATTTCCACAAGATCTCCCTAGTCCTCCATCTGAAGATCTTGATCTTTGGAGAATGGAAGGAGGAGGCCTTGATCTACATCATCACCGAAGAGATCTTCAATTCCTCCTCATTGATTTGAGGACCCTTTAATTTAGAGTTTCATTTAAATTTCTAGATCCCGATTTCGTGTTTTGATAAACTTGTTTATTGTGACAGCTTGTTGTCATCTCGGGAGCCTCCAATTCAGTTGTGGATGCGTGCCCCAATCTTTTTGTAAAGGTGATGGTTCCCGCCTCAAAGGATACCATATAGTGGAAAGGTGGATCAGGCGAGATCCATCTGAGAACATGGTGAGGCCTATTGTGGTGTGGTGGTCTTAGTACCACCCTTCCCTCCATGCCCAAGTATGGGAGCAGAGGAGCCGAGCTCTTCGGCCAGCCCTCCTTCATCGCTCGGTAAGCCTTCGAGCGGCGCGGGCCTCCTCTCACGGGCACATCAGCCCAGTGAAGATGTGGGGAGAGGCGTGGTGAGCTGGCTGTAGATGGGGCGTGGCGGAAGGGGCACCCCGGTCAGGGTCGGCGCTCGTGTGGACCTGGTGCTATTTGCTTGGAGATAAGGCTGGAGTGCCACGCCGGCTGCTCCTTGGCCCACAGTCAGCAGCAGCGCCAACGCGCATCCTAGCCGCCGCCCTATCCACATGCATCGGCAACATCGAGATAAACCCACAAAGCTAGCAGGACGTTCTGCAAGCGCTCACAGCGCGCCGCAGCGACCACACTTAAGCTTATAGTTTATATTTCTATCTACTACTTAAAAAGGAGGAATTTCCTCTGTTTTCTCCGGTCGTGACGTTTCGTCCAACATTTCTTTTAGACTGTTTTGCTCTCCCACCAAATTTCTACTCCTCTATTTTTTTCTCTACCTTTTTATCTCTATCTCTACTGTCTAAAAAATATGAGGGTGTTCCGTTTTCAGCCGGTTCGGCACTACATTATTCTTTTCGTCGCTCTCCTCGTTGTTTGCCCCGCACGCGCAAAATGGGCCAAGCCCAAAGAACCATAGCCCTCAGGCACGACTCCCACATCGCCCCCTTCCGCTGCGTCAGCCGTTGCCGCCGCGCCGCACGCCGCCACGCGAGCCTGGATGTCGCCACCGCGAGGACCTCCTCTACAGGCTGCTGCCATGAGGTCCGTTTACCCGACTGTATCTCCCTCCCCCGTCCCGCTCAATCCCATCCCGATCCCTTCCATGTTTCCTTCATACCCTCCACCGCACGGTTAGTAGCCCTCCCTTCACTTTCTCCGTTGTCCTCTCAATCTGTCCTGATCCCCTCCTGATTTCCTTCCTGGATGGAGTAGGGGAGGGCGGCGGCGTGCTGAGCAGGGGAGCACAGCGGAGATGTGGTCGGTGGCCCTATGCTGCCCACGGTGTTTGGGTTTTGAGGTACGAGCTGGTCTCATCCCCACTGAGTCACTCACCTCCATGATTTATTGGTTTTGGTGTTGGGGCACACCACAATACATCCTCCTTCCTCTATACCTCACAGCGGCTCGTGCACCACACCTGCACTTCCTCAGCGTGGCCGATCCCTCCATGAATCCATCTGGACATGACCATCTTTGCCGCACTATCAATCACACATATTCTCAAGGATAATTGCACAATATTGAGTCACTTGGGATTGTGTACTCGCATGAAAAATAGAGAACATTACCAACCAGTTCACGCAGATAAAATTTGGTTGGTTATTATATACTATATTTTCAATAATTATTTTCTGATTCATTTTAGATCATTAACACGTGAAGGATACTGAAGCGCCTTGTTCACGGGAGCACTTGCTGGGCGCTGCTGACCTCGACTCATTGGAATCCCACTGAAGGGGCTTCACTTTTCATCGCACGTACGTACCTACAGGATGCTGAAAATAATTGACATCTTTATCATGCGTTTTGTACTAATGGTAAAAATAACATTTCTACCGGTTCTAATATTTTAGAGGGATTTGCTTTTTCCAGAGATAAGTAGGAACCAGTAGCCAAATTAAGGAGACACACGATGGAAGAAATATCATGGTAGAGGTAGCATTGATTCCAGGTGTGAGAGACCTACCTCTTTCATCCATTTTTTTAAAAATCCCAACTGTTTTGCTAACATATAAAATTTGTGCAGAATCTAGCTCAAACTGGAAAAAGAATATCTTTATAAGCTATTTTAGTTGTTTGAGAACTTGAGGTAGGAAGCGGGCTCGAGATTAATGGAAAAGATCTAGATGGTTCGGCACCGGGGATGTGGCAGGTGATACATGAATTCACCAAACCTTAAAAGAACAATGTTTTGATTGTAACAATGTCTTCTGAGACGGATGCAGGTTGTAGCTTGATCCTCAACCACGCCATAGCTGCTTGTGAAGAGTCTTGACATCCTTATGCATGTTTGATCTATGACTCATGAGTTGGTGTTCTCTAAATTATTTAATGTTCAGTGAATGATATATCTTTAGGTTTTCAAATTTAGCATGCGTATTAAGATTTGTTTAAACTGTTGTTCAAGTTATCCAGGAGCTGAAAATTAAATCTTGAATTGGTAATCTATTAATGGTTTCCAGGAGATACTGCGAGTTACTAGCCTAACTATCACTTGGGGTTCTTATTTCCAGTAATAAGATGATTTGTTCGTCTACCTTCTAATATTATGTTCAGTTCCATGTATCATGAAATTTTTCAAGCCAATAATATTGCATACTTTCTATGGATATTTTATGACGAATAATTTTGTACCCTATATTGGATTTAAGTCATACACACCTAACGGTTTACTATTATCTACTTCATTTTAATCATTTTGGGTGGTTCTTTTGGGATTTGATATTCTACCTGCTCTTGTGATTTGCAGTGCTGACCATGTCACATGTCCAGTCCAAGGTTTGCCGATACTATTCACATCATTGGGAAGAATATGTGTAAGCCTATGAGTCTTCAAAGGACATACTAAACAATTACTAATTCTGTTTTTTTGAATTGCATAAGCTTACTTTTGTACTAGCTTCTATTTATTATCAGTGCGTAAGAAAAACATTTTAGACCTTGCATGATGCAATTTGCTTCTACTTTGCAGGTTATTGCTTACACTGGGAATGAAGATGCTAACAAGTTTTTCCATGGTGCGAAGATGTCACTGTACCGGATAAAAATAATTGTTGAAATATGCTAGAAAGTCTAGACTCATCAGAAGTAAAATCATAGGAAATAATTGCTGAAATATTCTCATTCCCCGGTAAACACAGATGAAGAGGAGACGGTCTGGCTATGCACTCTATCCCCATCTTGTTCCTCCTATTCTTGAGTTCATCCTGCAAGTCCGATGACAGCCAATCTAAAGTACTTTGTTGTAGATTTACCTCATGTTTATCAGGAAGTTCAAGTTATTGTCTTTTAGTTGATTATTTTGGAATCAATGCTAAATTGGTTCGCCAACTGGTTTAATTTAAAATCAAATGATGTAGCCAAAGGTGGATTTTACTATTTTTGCGGAGATCTCTGTGTATTTCCTCCTTTCTGCAATATCTGGGTATATCCAAGATGGCCAAGAGCTTGTCCAGGCGACCAGACAACAGAACAAGGTGCTTATTTTCTCAAATTGCTACGAGGATGAGTCATCATTTTATTCAGGTTGTGTCTTTCCAGAGCGCCTGTGCGAGCCCCAAGTCGAGAAAGAAGTTTGAATTCACCACCAAAGTCAGGCGTTCCTCCAGGGCTGTTACCGTTCCTGTTTCCTACAAGGATGATGTAAGTTATGACCGGCTTCTGAAATTTGCTTTGTTTGTCACGCTGACAACATATTAATAAATATTCTGATGCGCTGGAGTTGTTTAATTTATTGCATAATGTATCATCGTTGTTAGTCGATCTTCGTATTAAAAATTGATGTGTATATATGTATCTGTAGTGTTTTGCCTAATTTTGAGAATGAGATCTCCCATCCCGTGTCTATGCGTGTAGCAGAAATAATAAAGGTGAGGTACAAATGACATATTTGTTTTTCTCAAATGTTGAATACATGTTTTGTGTCGTATCTATCTTATTTTGTTTTTTGCCCCCTTCCTTTTTTGATTCGTAGCTGATATATTTTCTAATCTCTACTATAATGGGTGTTTGTACCTCACTGATCCAGAAAAATGTGTTTACCTCTTCCATGAACCGGATGGAATTATATATGTTGGTGGAGGAGCTCGGGATCTCGAATACAAGATCAGATAAATGCTCAGTTGGCAAGAGATGGTTTCTTCCGCGTAACTATGATCTGCTATCAATCTATCCCACTCATTTTCGTGGCGTTGAGGCTATTGATATCGCACGAGGCAACAAAGGGTCGGCCTAGTGCTTCTTTTATCCAGGAGGTTAAGAGGCAGCGATGATACTCTCCTTTTGGATCAAGGGCAAGAGCACTAATTCCACTCATGTATGTTTGCATGACCCTCTTTAACTATTTTTAATGGCCATACTCCTGGCCCCTGTTTTCTAATGGTTTGTTGTCTTTCTTGAAATTTCCAGCTACTTCTTTAGCCTTTTGGTATTCACAGTAGATTTGTAGCTAATAGACATACCTATCTATGCTATAGTGAATTTTCCCAACTCAAAAGAATTTGGTCAGAATCACAGGTAGATATTAAAGAACGGCTCTTCATTCGAACAGAAGCTAGGATTTTGCTCCTATGAAATATTTGTTTCATGTCTCCCAGCAAATATAAGGATGCTTATTTGTTTGCACCTTTAAAAAGCTTAAATATTTATGATGCTTCCGAGTTGTGTGGGTCATCTAGATGACTAGATGAGGTGGGACTCTGATGACTGCATATCAAATTATCTGACTTATAGTAAATTATAGTGTAGGCGTTCTCTCGACTGGAGCGACTAGACAGATTACCAGGTGGAGGCGTTCTCTCGACTAGAGAAACGCCATGTCATGCTGCTGCTTGTGGCAGTGATACTCCTAGCTGGTGTTATTCGCGTCGCTCAACCTCAATCCGGCCACTGCATTCGAGCTCCATGTCGACGGTATGCTCCGCTCCACTGCCCACTCGCTGCAGGGGAGCTCTGCAAGGTCCAGATTGAATATTTCTCACCGATGATGCAGCAGCTTGAGACATGGACTCGCACCGCTCCGGTCCCATCTACAACATCTTACTCTCAGACAATTTTGTCCATGGCCAATCCGGTGCCAGCAATTGGGCCTAGGGAAAATATATCGAGGACGCCAAGCTCGTCGACTCTGTCCTCGACATGGTGCGCAAGGAGCCCGAGAACTGCACTTCTTCTAAGGTATTAAACATGATGCCTTGTTCCCTTGTACTCTGATGATTATTTTGCTTACTTATGGACTCCCAAAACCGTGTAAGTCATCTCCACCCTCTTTATGTTTCTAGGGTTCTCTTTTCTTTAGAACTGAGCTCAAAGATGCAAATTGTAGCTCGCTTCTCTAGGCTGCCAAGAATCCTAGCGAAGCATCAGACCAACTCCGAGAAGATACTGTGGGATGAGAAGCACAATTTTCTTGCCTGGTCTACTTCCATAAAAAATTTCATAACAACGTTAGAGACAAGATGGTAATTTTGGTTTCTGAATTTTCCATCTTGCAAGTGCAGTGTTACAGCTTTGTTGTGTGGAATATTGGTGCCTCTAATCTAAGTATCGTCTCCTTGTTTCAGATGCGCAATACTCCGTTTCATAAATAATGTTGTCTCTCATTGTCCAGATAAGTGTCAGTACCCTTGATCCTAAAGTTGTTGCTCACTTGCCAACACTAAAAATTGAACATTCGCATGGATTTTGTGCATCAACATTTATTTCATCATGTTCATAAAGATAGAGAAGGATGGACGACAAATGTTGCTTAATCATCTTTTGGGTGAGTGTGTATGCCAAGAGGCTGGCATTAGCAAATCAGGATATTGTTTATTTTTTTGTTGAGTTTTAGTTTTAGTAGTCAGACCTGGTAGGCAATGCTTAATACGCATTGAAATTTCTAATTGTTGAGTTTTAGTTTTAGTAGTCAGACCTTGTCAAATTGTCAAGCATATTCTTCTAAAATTTGCCATTTTGGACTAAAAGTGCATTCCGGGAAACACAATTTGATGGGCAATTTTCTTATTTGCTAAACATATAGCCTTCCTTCTGATATAAATAGAAGAATCATTTTGTGGGTACACCTTATCTGGTTTACTTTTTAAGTTAAAATTTTATAAGCATTTTATATAGAAGGGTGTTGCCAGCCTTTCCACTGAGACATGTGTCCTTTCAATTTTACGGTGCAAGAAAGTGAAGTGTTTGATTGAAATCATCTTATGAAGCATCTACCTGCCCTACAAAACAAGCAGTGAACGTACAAATGCCACTTATTTGAGGAAAGATACGAGGAATAATGATAGTTTTTTAGGAAAAAATGTTATGTGTATTGTAGGGAATTTTCGTTGAAGTTTTGCATCTACTAATTGTATAATATTTTCTCACTACAAATTGTTTGTGTATAAATAAGAGGGACTATGTGTTCCATTGCACTTTCCATAATTTATTTAGACATCATTTGAGATAACAAAGTTCTTGTTATTGACACACTTGCATGATGAAAGGGTCGGTAATTATCTCATGCAAAGCTGGCTAACATGGTGGGAAATTGCTAGATTTTTAGGCTGTATAAGGAGACTCATTACAGTGTGAAAGGTCAAAAAGAACACATGTTGGTCCTTGGAGGGTTAGAAAGAGTGACAGAAGTATATCTAAATATTGTTTCAGAGATTAAGCTTTTAGCTAATAATGTTAGAGTTTGTAATTTTGTAAAAGTTGACCGTTCGGAAGTTAGGGTTAGTCACTGTCTTGCAAATTTTGTGAGGACAGAGCGGAGAACTTTTGTTTGGCTTGGGTCTGGCCCTGATGTTCTTCAGGAGCTGGAGCGTGAGTTGTTTGTAACCGTAACCCCGTCTTCTTAATAAAGATCCGTTTTACCCGCAAAAAAAAGACGGGATACGTCACCGTGCTTGCGACACCACCCAACAATTATATCACATTTCTCCATATTTTGACGACATAAAGTTTGTAGTTTAATCATCTTTTTTGAGTTATTTATGTAAATTGTTGTCCGTGGCAACGCACGGGCATTTTACTAGTTATGAAAAGTGTGTCAGAGACTTACGGAATTTTTCCAGGAAGTGGTTTAATGATTTATTAATTAATCGAATTAGTAAAGGAAATAAATATAAGGTAAAAGTAGCCCACAATAGGAAATCTAGGTAGACCAATTTTGATTGGGTACATGTACAACCTCAATCGTGTGGCAAAGGCAAAGAAAAAAGAATGAGAAGAAAAAAAGAAGGAAAAGAAAATAGGCCAAGGCCACGTGAGACATGGCTTGTGCACCACGTGGACATAAGTCGATTGAATCGATCTGTCCATGGTGCGTGTGCACGCTGCGTCCATCGCGCGTTTGTACGCTGCTCGATCTAGCAGACGTCTCGCGGGCGCTCAGAGCGCGCCCTAACCACTAGGTTTAAGATTATTTATTTATATCCAGTTGCATCTTTATCCTATTTTGCAAAGATACAAATCATAAGTTTTTCATTCAATGGGATGTTTTAGCTTACTAAAGGGATACAAATTTCCTTGTACTCTGTTTTAGGTTTATTAATATAAGAAAATCTACACCATAGGGGTTCTCCCAAACGGTAAGGTTATAGAAAAAACATTTACCATTTTATAACAGGTTTTGTTTTGACAAATGTTTTAGAGAAGTGAACAACTCATCCACCTACAACAACTCGGAAGAGAGAAAAAAAATGTTATTTGAGGCTTTAAAAGAATACTGTAATGACACAAGCATTTGGGTGGGCCTAGGAAACAGATAGCCTTCCACGAGGATAAGGAAAAAGCCCATAATGCATCTCCGCCCAGTTAGGCCCAGCCCAACGACGGACGGCGGTATCGCCGCACCGAGCTAGGGTTCCAAGCCTCGGGACGCCTATATAGCATCGCCATCTCCTCGCGCCGCCGCCGCCCCTCAATTCGCATCGATCTCGCCCGCCGCCGTCCACCCGAAAGGAAGCTCTCGGAGGAGGAGAAGACGATGGGTCACGAGAACGTGTGGAACTCCCACCCCAAGAACTACGGCCCCGGCTCCCGCGTCTGGTACGCGCCCGCTGCTCCGTCATCTCTCCCCCCATGCGCGATTCAGAGTTTCGCTTGCTTGCTGGAGAACTAAAGCCATCCAATTCGCGCCTTGTTTGTTTTGCTGATGAGACTAACGAACTTGATTGAGAACTTTCTTCGCTGTGATGCATCGTTACTAGTTTTATCAATTGTATGAACTGCTTCGTTAGCGATGTCTGTTCAATTATGGAGTTGCAACAACCCCTTCGTTAGTGCTGCTTGATGGTTGGATTGTTTAGTTGTGCCTGCTAGGAATCCTGTTCTTACTGCTATTCTTATATTGTTTATGGAGGTGATTGCAAGGCTTAAATGTATATATTTGTGTGAGGAACTGTTGTTGAACTCCCCTACATTTACATTGATCTTAGTTTGTACATAGTTGCGTATATTATCTAGATAACACCGAGCTTAAGAACTTGTGCCTAAGATCACCGTACTAGTTTGAAGTCTGTTATGATCTGCACTTAATATTATGTTCATTTTTGGCAGCCGGGTCTGTGGCAACTCCCATGGCCTGATCAGGAAGTATGGGCTCATGTGCTGCAGGCAGTGCTTCCGCAGCAACGCCAAGGACATTGGTTTCATCAAGGTATACTGAGCTTTTCACGTTCACTTCTTGTGCAGTCATACAGCATGTTTTGAGGTTCCTCTTTTGCTGCGGTGTGATCTATATAATCTACTGTTCTCGTGATCCTTGAATCAAATCAGTCTGTATGTATGTGCAGTTGTTTTATTTTTTTTATCACATAATTAGTTGGAGAGCACCAAACAATATGTGCCTGATATTTAATAGTTCAGAAGTTTTCATCTCAGAGAAGTCTGTTAACGACGTGTTTCTTTTCCTTGCAGTACCGTTGAAGACTTTGGTTTTGGTGCTGTGACTGAGATCTTCACTTGCATCAGAGGAATGGATCCTTCATTGAAGTCTTGATTTATGTGCTTTAGTGTTTTTTTGTTCGGAGTACTATGCTAGTAGGGAACTTGTTAAAGTTTTGGTGAGAACCATGTGGTTGTTTAAGTGACTGATCAAACTTGAAGTATTGCTTGTATTCAACTACTTCACTCTGTTCTACTTGGGATGACTATCTATTAGCCTTTGTTTGGCAAGTTATTGATGAATTGTTTCATGTGTATTTTTGATTACTACCGTGCCTGCCAAAATCTGAATGTAGAATCGATTGCTCCTTATGAAGTCGCTGTGAATATCCAGAGAAAGAAAATGTCCATTGAATTTTGACAGCCCTTAGTGATATGATATTTGTACTGTACTATTATCGTTTCTCATGCCAAAATTGGCGGGAAACTGAACTGGCCATTAGTAGTGAGGAACTGAGATAGAACTGAATTCTCTTGAACCAAAATGTTGTGTTTCTTATTCTGGTTGTGATGTCCTATTTAAACTAGTATGGAATGGTATCTGGTTTCAACATAATTCGAAGAAGCACTACTATAAATATATTACAGGATTTTCCTAGAGTTGATCAAGAACTGATCAATGACTTGTGCCATCCCACTGTTCTGAAGCAGCAAAGATGGGATGCAGCATACTGTTGTCTTTTGATTTCAAGCAGCAAAGATATGCTGACTCTGTTTGTCAAAGATCTTATGATCTTTTGGGACTTTATAAATTGCTCTTCTGTGAATAGATGCATCACATACTTTATTTTCTCTTTGTTTTCCTTTTAGAAGTGTGACACATCAGATACCTGTGCTAAATTCATATTTTCTTTTGTGCATGTGCTCAAAACGTATTTCTTCTGTTCCTTGTATAATTGCCCTAAGAAGAAATCGAAATTAGCAAACAAAAAGATGTTTTTAACTCATTATGTACTCCTTTGGGGCGCACTTCAGTTGAGGTCTACAAATTCTGTGAATTAAATCGGATGACTTCAGTGTTAAGCAATATACATTTGCGTAGTTCCGGCTCTGCTCGCATTGCACACTGCATCTTATAGTAAGGCCAAACAAGTTGGTATTGCATTGTTAGTCTCGGTTACCCTTCCTTGAAAAATGAAGTCTTGGTTGCACTGTGCTACTGTTTTCCCAGTTCCATTGCATTCATGGTCTCCCTTCCATTATACAAATTCTGAGCTATGTATTGCACAAATTCCTTTTTGTAGTCCCGTTGAAGTTATTCATAATTGGTTGAAATTGTTCACAGTTGGTTTAACAAATGATTGTTGTAGTTGGGATATTCCTGTTGATCCTTAGTGGTAGTACCAAACGGAAGAACAGCTAGCTTGTATTTTGCGAAGGCAATAATGAACTTGGCCTATTTGGAGGTGCATATTCAATGCAATCTCTTCTGATCTCTGAATCTAGTTTCTAATCATTCTGCATCTTAATTAACGCCAACTAGAATGCTGATGTCTTACGGAAACCGCGTTTACGAAAATAAGCACGTCTCAAGCTGTCCTAATACACGAAACAAGGTACTTCATGACTCCATCTTATTTATTTTATATGGAATTTTTCATTCAACATATAGGTTTTCTTTTGTTGTTTTTAGGAGTGGCAACTGGCAAGGTTGCCATGTAAAAATGCTAGTAGTACATATCTATCTAAAGTTTCTATCTCTCCACATAAGCTAGGTGTGAGTCGAAGTATACTTGCATAATGTGAGTTATAGGTCGAGCCTTCATGCAACAGTACATCAAATGGTGTAAAAAAAATTCCCTTACATATTGAATGAACTATTGCAAAGTCTTCCCACAAATGAAAGAACATGAAGTTGCAAAAATATCTTAATCTACTCTATTTGATTTATGATCTGTGAGCACTTCTCCTCCATGACTACCTCCGCCCCAAAATTTCTTATTCCCAACCAGCTCCCAATCATTTCTTAGAACTGATATTTTGTTTTTGACTAATATCGTCTTGTCGGATTTTGCAACTTTATTACTGACCATATGAGTCACTTGATGGCATTATATAATATATAATTACCAATATTATTGTTATTCTATTGTATTAAACCATGAGTTTATAGCATTATTGTTCTCTTGGCACTCCTTGGAGGCCTCAATATGGCATTATTGCCTCTTTATATTGCTCAACGGGCAGACGATTCCCAAGTGATCTTTCTAGTCTTTGAAGTTGAAGATCATGATGGTATGGGTCATGGCTCTTAAGATGTAAACTACTAGCCTGCTTAGTTCTCATTCTGCTCTAATTAAGAGCATTGTGTAACCTCAGTCAAATATATATCTGAAAAGATTCTCTGAAAACGTTGTATAAATGTACATGTCCCTACCTGCTCCGTGCTCACATCAGAAGAATACCAGAGTCCCCGCACTAGACTTTACAAGTTTTAGGAACTTAAGTAGAAGGTTCAGACACAAGTACAATAGAATGGAGGCGAAGTGTGCAGCGATTTGGAGCTCCATGGATGCCAGGAGCGAGGAGTCTGAGATGATTGCTCACCTGCAGTCCATGTTCTGGAGCAACAGTGATGTTGCTGCCAACCTTTGCTCTCCAAACACCAGTGCCAGTTCTTGTGCCACAGCTAGCACAGTGCCTAGTAGTTCGATTCTTCCTCTTTACAACGCGGGCTGTTACGCAGCGCCGATGGTGAACACTGGCATGGACTTATGCATTGATCACCGGCATCAGACCGTTACTGGTCACAAGAGGGAATTCCACATGGATGAGCAGGTCCAGAGGACTAGCAAGAAATCCCGGACTGTTCCCTCGGTAAGGCTACTATGCTGTGAAACCCTGAATTATTCATCATCTATCGAAATAAAGCTTTTCACTGTTGTAACATTCTTTTTGTTGTAGGTATCAGAGGCTCTGGGTTCAAGCCTAACCGATAAGGAGACAAACACCGACATTGTCAATCAGAGCTCCTCGTCCTGCTGCAGCTCGGAGGAAGATTCGATTAGCACATCGGAGAAATCCACTGTTCCGAACCAGAGTGACAATGCAAGAGGTTGCAAGCGGCCTTCTAAGAATTTGCGGAGTCTTTATGCAAAGGTTAGCACATGGTTATGTTACTCTTTCTCTGATCGTTGAATATTAATTTTTCTATTCTCTGATGGCATTTGTGATGCTTCTTAACAGAAGAGAAGAGAGAGGATTAATGAGAAATTGAGAGTGCTGCAGCAGCTAATTCCCAATGGAACCAAAGTAAGCTCTCACGGGGTTGTTACTGATTCAGTTATTGGCTAATGAACAGTCCTTTTAACACTTTAGTTTTCTGTGTTTCCAGGTTGACATCAGCACAATGTTGGAGGATGCAGTGCAGTATGTCAAGTTTCTGCAGCTGCAGATAAAGGTACTCCCTCCGACCCATATTATTATTCTCAACTTTATCTAGATTCGGATGTACCTAGTTAATGATTTGGACTAGATTCATCTGAATCTAGACAAAGTTGAGAACATTAATATGGACCGGAGGGAGTAATTGTTTGTGTTTTAGTTAAGCCAATTGTCATACATGGAAGACCAAAAGTTTCTCCAAAAGTTTCTCCAACACTGAATTCATTGAACCTTTCTCCAAAAGTTTCCATGGACACTGCCAGAATGTTTGTGGAAATGCCACAGTACCTTCACATACATAACACGTTTAAGTAGTTCTTAATGTACTAACGGTGGATGATGCAGTTTAATTCGATGCAAAGCGAAGCATCTTACCAGCAGATGACTTGCCGCAAATCCTCTTGAAAGAGAGGGGGCCCTTGAGATCGTTCCACAAGGTTGAATCCTATTTTTTTCAATTATTTGACTATCCATAATAGTGGGGAAAGAAAGGCAAGCCATCAGTTTGAGCTTGATTATCACCAATACTGGCCTTGAGTTCCTCGCCCCTTGTCTTAAATTCACTAAGTCTCTTTGACGGGGAAGGGATATAACTCAGTGCTAGATTGTGTCACCATGGCGTGGTGCAAGTCATCAATTTGAGCCTGATTATCCAAAGGCATTGTTTGGATGAGGGTTGTGTTCTCTGGGGCTTCAAATTTGAAAAAACTACCAGAACTAAATCCTCCCCCCCCCCCCACCCCACCCCACCCACACATCCAATAGGCCCTAGGGATTTAAATTTGGAAAAGCAAAATATTTCTTTGTTAATACTTTATATGCAAGTAATTAATTTCAGACATGCAACCCTTGTTCTTACCGTCGTTGCATTTCCCTGAACAGGTCTTGAGCTCTGACGAGACTTGGATGTACGCGCCCCTGGCTTACAACGGTATGGACATCAGCCTCAGCCTGAGAACTGGCGCACACCAAAAATGACAAGTCTCGGGAAATGGCTGAACTGGCCATAATCCAAAGATGTGCATTTGTTCTAAGATTTTAACCCTGACTTTGCATTATATCTTGCCTTGCTGTATGCAGGAAGTAAATATTGCATCAAATAAGTTACAGCAAGGGCATACCTTGCCAGCCATAAGCAGCGCGGAAATCATGTATCAAATAAGGCTGATTAATGATTCCCTGGCAATTTGTTCTACTCCCTCCAATCCATATTACTTGACTCAAATTTGTCTAGATTTGGATATATCTAGACATATTTTAGTACTAGATACATCTTAATCTAGATAAATCCAAGTCAACTAATATGGGTCGGAGGGAGTAGTTATTTTCTGATAATCACAGCAAAATTCCGAAGACCCTCCAATTCATAATGAAATTAAAGATAGCTCAGCAAGAGCCATGGTAATAAATATTAAAAAGAAGCAAGAAAAGTATGAAGATATTCTTAAATTACCTAAAGGAAAAAGATTCTCAAAATGAATAATTAATAAAATCTCCAAACTACTTTTGCAAAGTGAGAGTTCATATTACTATAAATTGTACAATCAGAAAGTTTAACACGGGTACTGCTGAGTTCATGGGTCTTCCCACTGCTGCTGCTCAGTGGGCTTTTCTTCGTCAGCGCTATCAGCCGTCTGGAGATGCTCTTTATCTGTCTGTGGTTCGTCAGGAGTATGATTTTAAGCAGGGTGATTCCACTATTGATGAGTTCTATACTCAGAGTGCTGCTATTTGGCGTCAACTTGACTCTCTTCGTACAGCTGTGTGTAACACCTGTCCCTGCTGTCTGATTGTGCGCGCGGATCTAGAGTTTCAGCGCGTCTTTGAGTTCTTGTCGCGGCTCCGCAAGGAGTTTGAGCCGTGTCGTGCCCAGCTGCTTGCCCGTGGTCGTGTTCCGCTCTCTGAGGTACTGGCTGAGCTTCGTGCTGAGGAGACTCGTCTTCGTGGTGCAGGTCTTCTTGAGGTTCCATCTGTTCTTGCTGCTCGTGGTCCCCCCGTGCCGCCGGCTTCGTCGCGGTCTCTAGCACCGCCGCTACTCTCAGCTCCGCCGACCCAGGGTCAGAGTCAGCCTCAGCAGCCTCGTGGTTCTCGGCCCTCCTCGCGCCCATCGTGGCAAGCCCGCCATGATATCTCCGGGCTGCCGGACGAGGGATCCCCGCCACGCTGCAGTACCTTGCTCGTCGGCACCTGGTTCTTCGTGATCTTCCGCTGTTGCTTCGACCTCCTGCTGGTGCACCGTGATCAGGATATTATCCGTGGTCTTCGTAGTCCGCTTTCGCCTGTGGCTCTTCCTCGTCGCTGCATCTGGTTACGTGCCTAGCTCTTCCGGCACCGTGACCATCACCTTCTACATCAGTACGCCATCCCGTGGTATCTGGATTCGAGCTTCTTTTCATATGACTTCGTCTTCTATTCTTTCGCTCTTCGCTCTCTTATTTCTCTGTCCGTGTTATTACGGCTGATGGTACCTCTCTTCCTGTTTCCGAATGAGGCACCCTCTCTACTTCCTCTTTCTCTGTTCTCGATGTTTCTCATGTTCCCGCCTTAAGATAAACCTTTTCTCTGCTTACTGATTCTGGTTGTCGTGTCATTCTTGACGCTGATTCTTGTGCTGTTCAGGACTGTCGTACACAGGCTCTGGTTGGAGCTGGCCCTCACAGCATTGAGTCTCCGGGACTATGGGAGTTAGACTGGCTTCGAGTTCCTTCCGCTGACCCTTCCTCTGCCAGTTCTCCTGCGGTTGCTGCTTCTGTCACCGGCTCGTTTCAGCAGTGGCATCATCGGCTGGGTCATCTTTGTGGCTCCCGTTTATCATCATTAGTTCATCGTGGTCTTCTTGGGCCTGTCTCAGGAGATGTGTCTTTACATTCGTGTCAGGGTTGTAGGTTAGGCAAACAGATTCAGCTTCCTTATCCTACTAGTGTGTCTGTATCTCAGCGACCTTTTGATTTAGTTCACTCAGATGTTTGGGGTCCAGCTCTCTTTGCTTCAAAAGGGGCCATCGATACTATATTTTGTTCATTGATGATTTTTCACAGTACACCTGGTTGTTTTTTATGCGCTCTCGCAGTGAGGTGCTTGCTATTTATCAGCGCTTTGTGGCCATGGTTCTTACTCAGTATTCCACTCCTATTCGTGTGTTTCGTGCTGATTCTGCAGGAGAGTATATCTCCCAGCACCTGCGTGACATCCTTGCTGAGCAGGGCACCCTTGCTCAGTTCTCGTGTCCCGGCGCCCATGCTCAAAATGGTGTCGCCGAGCGTAAGCATCGTCATATTCTTGAGACTACCCGTGCTATGATGATTGCTTCCTCTCTTCCGCCGCATTTCTGGGCTGAGGCTGTCGCTACGTCGACTTACCTCATTAACATCCAGCCTTCAGCTGCTCTTCAGGGTGGCATTCCTCTCGAGCGTCTCTCTGGTACATGTCCAGACTACTCGACTCTTTGTTTATTTGATTGCGTTTGCTATGTCATTCTCCCTCCTCACGAACGCACCAAACTGACCGCTCAGTCTGTTGAGTGTGTCTTTCTCGGCTACAGTGATGAGCATAAGGGCTATCGCTGTTGGGACCCCGTTGGTCGTCGGATGCGCATCTCTCGTGATGTCACGTTCGATGAGACCCGTCCTTTCTATCCTCGCCCCACCTCTGTTACTTACCCAACAGATGATCTCTCTTTTCTTCATTTTCCTGATACACCTTCCACTGTCCCTTCTCCTCCACCTCCTACTTCTGATGCGCCTCCTTTGTCTTCGGTGCCATCCTCTCCTCCGTCTAGTTCCCCTAGTTCTCCTCGTTCTTCGGCTTCGGACCCTTCCTCCGCTGTTCCTTCTTCCTCCTCTTCTGATGAGTCATCTTTCACGGATGAGCTTCCTTCTTCACGGCATGTTCGTCAGCGTCGTGCTCCAGAACGTTACTCCCCTAGTCAGTATGGTCTCTCTGTCGTCTCCGAGCCGACTTCTTATCGGGATGCCGCGTGTCATCCTGAATGGCAGTTTGCCATGGCTGAGGAGATCGCTGCGCTTGAGCGCACTGGCACCTGGGATCTTGTTTTTCCCCCTTCTGGTGTTCGTCCTATCACGTGTAAGTGGGTCTATAAAATTAAGACTCGCTCTGATGGATCTCTTGAGCGCTATAAATCGCGTCTTGTGGCTTGTGGTTTTTAGCAGGAACACGGCCGTGACTATGATGAGACTTTTGCCCCTGTGGCCCATATGACCACTGTGCGTACTCTTCTTCTTGCTGTTATCGCTCGACGCTGGTCTGTGTCCCAGCTTGATGTTCAGAATGCTTTTCTTAATGGCGAGTTGAGTGAGGAGGTTTATATGCAGCCTCCTCCTGGGTATTCTGTTCCTGATGGGATGGTTTGTCATCTTCGACGTTCTCTTTATGGCCTGAAACAGGCCCCTCGTGCCTGGTTTGAGCGCTTTGCCTCTGTGGTGACTGCTGCTGGTTTCTCTCCTAGTTCTCATGATCCAGCGTTTTTTGTTCACACTTCTCGTGGACGCACTCTTCTCCTTCTCTATGTTGATGATATGATCATTACTAGTGATGATCCTGAGTATATTGCCTTTGTCAAGGCTTGTCTTCGTGATCAGTTTCTTATGACTGATCTTGGTCCTTTTTGCTACTTTCTTGGGATTGAGGTTTCCTCCACTTCTGATGGCTTTTCTATCTCTCAGGAAAAGTATATTCAGGATCTTCTTGCTCGGGCTGCTCTTGCGGATGAGCGCACCGTTGAGACTCCTATGGAGCTTAATGTTAAGCTCCGTCCTACTGATGGTGATCCTCTTCCCGATCCCACTCGTTATCGCCATCTTGTTGCGAGTCTTGTTTATCTTGCTGTCACTCGTCCTGATATCTCTTATCCTGTTCATATTTTGAGTCAGTTTGTCTCAGCTCCTACCACTGTTCATTACAGTCATCTTCTCCGTGTCCTTCGTTATCTTCGTGGCACGATTACTCGTCGCCTTTTCTTCCCTTGTTCTAGCTCCCTCCAGCTCCAGTGCTACTTGGATGTTACGTGGGCGAATGATCCTACGGATCGTCGTTTACTTTCTGCTTACTGTGTGTTTCTTGGTGGTTCGCTTATTGCTTGGAAGACGAAAAACATGTAGCGGTTTCCCGTTCGAGTGTTGAGGCCGAGCTGCGGGCTATGGCTTCGGTGACCGCTGAGGTGACCTGGTTACGGTGGTTGCTTGCAGATTTTGGGGTCTCTGTTACGATATCCACTCCACTTATGTCAGACAGTACAGGTGCTATCAGTATTGCACGTGACCCGGTCAAGCATGAGCTGACCAAACATATTGGTGTTGATGCTTTTTATACACGTGCTCAAGTGTAGGATCAGGTTGTTGCGCTTCATTATGTGCCTTCAGACTTGCAGTTGGCAGATTTTTTTACAAAGGCACAAACCCGCGCACAGCATGATTTCTTACTCTCTAAACTCAGTGTTGTGGATCCACACTGAGTTTGAGGGGGGGGGGGGTGTTAGAGTATATATTTATATATTGTAGTTTCCCCATATGTTAGAGGCCTTCTGTATATTTGCACCTATACATGTACTATATATTCTGACATTTGGCCCTCTGATAATACAAGCATCTATTACCCTAATAGTTATCATGGTCCAGTAATTAGCTGTGGTATCTGATAGTAATTGGTTTGCGCCGCTCAAAAGCACTATGTTGGATAATATTTATTTCGGTAAAAGGCGCTTTATTACGTGTTGGATAAGAAGGATGTTTTTGATGCAGTAACCAAAGCGAGAATGTGTAACTTGGTCTCATGGCAAGTGCTAGTAGCACTACAGTGGTGGATCCTGAGTTGCCATTTTGTATGCTGCAAATAGGCTGCCCAAGTTGAATCAATAATAGGTCTCGCCACACCAGATGATGTGGATAATCAATCAATCTATTTGCACACGGTTTCTTGCTAGAACCAGTGTAGTTTGGCAGCGACATTAGATCAGTTAACTAAGAATCCTCTGTTTGGTGATTGCAAAGCTATACGGCTGTAGTGTGCACATGTAGCTTTCACGAACTCACACGATAGCTTCTACTCCCTCTGTTTTGGGTTTATTAACCGACTCAACTTAGTCTAGATAGTGATGTATCTATACACTAAAATGCGCTTATATACATCCATGTCTAGACAAAGCTGAGTCCATCTCTGCTATCTGTCATCAAGGCCCAGCGCCTCCCCGCGGGCGGCCGGGGTGCCTCTGCCTCAGGCCCCGCCCTTTCGCCTCCCCCCGCCGCCGCCACCGGCGGGAGCTGCCGGGCAAAGCCCGGGCGGCGGCGGTTTCCCCTTTCCCCCGCGATTGGAGGGCCCGACGGGGTGGGTCCCGTCCTGGCCGCGTGGAAGCTCGTCGGCATCAGCCCGGGCTGGCACTGCTCCGGCCGTTGGGGGCCATGTGGCTGGCGGCCGCGACGGTGCGTACGGGGCTGCTTGGCCCGTTCGGGCCGGCTAGGGTTGCCTCGGGCTCGGCCGTTATGGGCTCGGAGCCCCGGAGTGGTTCCCGTGGTCACTTCGGGGTGGGAGGCCTCCTGGGTGGCGCCCTGTCCACCGGGGCTGCCAAGATCTAGGTGGTGGCGGTGACCAGATCTAGGCATGGCGGGCCCGGTCGCCCCCACTATTTTTTTCTGTATTCTGATTCCGGTCGTCCCTTGGGCGTCGTTGTGGGCGGCGTCCTCGCTGGCTTGGCGTGAGTGGTTCCCGGGGACGGCGCATGCTTGTCAGGGTAGGCAGCATGGTCTCCCACCAACCCTCGGGGTCGCGCTCGTGCACGTGTGGTCATGCTGTAACTTCTGTGTTCAGCCTGCACGTGAATCTAGTTGGGGCTGGATCATAGTGCGTCTTGGGTTGGTGGTGCGGTAGTGATTTCTGCTAGATCCGCTCTGCGTCCTCGCGACGACATCCGGATTTTGTTTGGGTTGGATCTCGGCGAAAGATGCGCATGGCTCTGGCTTGTGTCGGTGACGGCGTCACCTCTGGGTGTCGTTCTCTTGTTGAAGACGTCCCGAAGATGATCCCCCGGTGCAAATTGATGGACTCTGTCCTGCCGCCCCAAGCTATTCCTCTTGGTGGCCTCGCTTCGGGCAAGCCTCTCTGGTAGTGTCCTGTGGATCACCCTGTGACCTCTCGTTGGTGTCGCAACCCTCTCATAACGTCGGCATGGCTGCATTTACACGGTTCTGCTGCGGTAGCTGACGCCTTCTCTATCACCTTGGGGGGCTTTGCTAGGGGTGGCGTCTGGTCATGGCTGTTACCGGTGTGCCTATCCTAATGCCAGGGGAAGATGTTGTGTTTTGGTCTAGACCTTGCCCGAGCTTCAGGGGTGGTGGTTTCGGTCTGGGTGAAAACTTTGCAGGACCTCGGTCCCTGCCGACGACAATGACGCGTTCTTGTGCCATTCACCTTCTTGGAGGCGTCCCCGCAAGACCCCTCCGCCTTTGGCTCCTCAACTTCTGCTAGGTTGCTAACCCATCGTCGAGTTCTCCATGGGCTACAGTCGTGGCGTGGTGGAGGTTTGTTGGTGCGGACTTGGTCGTGATTACTCCGGTGTGACAAAATACAAGGCTCCCTCATCTTCGTTCAAGATGGCGCCTCGGTTTGACGTTTTCTGTGTTTTCTTCTGTTATGTTTTGTGGTGGACATTTTAGGCGCGTGTGTGTTGTAACTCCTAGCCGGTTGTTGGCTCTGTTAATTCAAAGCTAGGCTCATTTCGAGCCTTCCGTCAACAAAGCTGAGTCACTCAATTTGAGACCGAGAGAGTACTTTATTTGGTGCCTTGAACTTTGTCTACTTGTGAGGCTGGTAGGTAAAGTCTGACTATCTAATCTAGCTGAGAAAACACTTGCGTCACTCCTAGGAGGGGCGGCTCGGGCGAAACCCTAGCCAACACCAGTCCCTTCTCCTCCACCCGGCTAACGGCAGTGGCGGGCTTTCGTCCCCTAGTGCGGCTGGTGGCAGTGGTCCCCCCTTCTTCCTCGCATGGTGGGGTCTTCGGTCGGAATCTCGTGGCGGTCCTGGATGGTGCGTATCTTCCAGCGGAGATGGACGCCGGGGAAGCGGCTCCGGAGTTCTTCGGCGACCTTGGCGGCTGTCGTGGCAGTAAGGGCGACACAACGGCTGGTTTTGGGGTGCTTGGTGCGGCTCAACCCCTCATCTCCGCGTGGTGCCGGTGGTGGCGGCGATGCCCGCTGAGATCTCAGTCCTGCCATTGGAGGCCGGCGGGCGATGTCCTAGGGGCCTGCTGATCTTCCTAACGAAGTAGGTGATCATATGGTTCTTCTCGCTTCAAGACGGTGCTCTGTTTGATGCCTAGCCTCATTGATCTGGATGGTGATGATTTTCGGAAGGCTTCGTCGGAGATCTCCACTAGATGCTTCATACCTGTATATTGCTGGAGAGGATGGGATTCTGTCTTGTGCACCCCTATTTTTGGTTGTGCGGTTAGGAGGGTGTGGCGCGAAACTTTGTTTTCTGTTGTCATCATGGGACATGCCGATTTTCGATTTTGATGGTGAAGACATTAGCAAAGAATGTCATGATGGCTGAGATCTGAGGTCTAATAGCGGTGGACCGAGTCTTCAAGGCGATGAAGACTTTTCTTGGTGATTCTTGACTTGTAGCAGCGATATCGGCAAGCGGGTGCGGCAACACAGAAGGGGTACAAAGTCTTATATTTTAGGATGAAAATCCAAAGTTTAACCTTAATTGGTTATGTCTAGTAATGATAGGTGAAAACATAAGATGATGGGGTGACGATGGTGTTTGTGCACACTTTCCTTCTAGGAAACATCGTTTTTGAAAAATTTGGACTCCTTGGTAGAGTTTTGTGTTGGAGCTACAAGGTTTTGATCACTGTAGCCGGATCTTTTGCTTTGTCTTTTTTTGTTGTAGGTCTGTATGCATCTGTAATGTTTTTGGACATTTCGTTGTTGCAAGGCCGGGTGTATTTGGTATCTCCAAGATATTAGTAATATATTTATTTTTTCAAAAAAAGTTGTGATCGAGGCATTGGTTTCTTTTATGAAAAGTCTACTCCCTCTGTTTTAAAATATAAGATGTTTTATCTTTGTAAAATGAGTGTATCTAGACTTGTTTTAGTGTTTAGATTTACTTCAAATCTAGATGAACCTACATATTTAAAGAGATTTTGATACACTTATTTCATAAATCTAAAACATCTTGTATTTTGAAACGGAGGGAGTAATTGCGATCGAGGTGTCAACCATTGGCAGGCATTAGACACGTACGTGGCTATGTGGTTGCTGACTGTTAGCTCACAAACCTCACAAAGTAAAGGAGGAAAATGATATGGTGACGGTTACCTATAGGCTCTTGGTGTTTAGTTGAACAGGGTGTGCAGGGTCGCTGGTGTCAAGCTTCATGCACTAGTTAACTTAACCAAAAGTCAGAGCTGATAGAGATGGCTGGTGCAATTTACTTATACACTTTAACACATCTCTCATGTGTGACAGGAAGAAGTCAGCACGTGCAACCGAAAGAGAGCGACGGCGCGCGAAACTCACATATGACACAAGAGGCCTATACGTGGACACAGAGGGGGCAATAGCAATTTTAGGATAAACTGCGAAAGCCAGGATACCATGTCAATCTTCATGCACTAGCCAACACAACCAAAAGTCTGAACTAATAGAAAAGACTTGTACAATCTACTTATACACTTCGACAACTAGATCTGTTAAAGAGACTTTACACTGGCTTCATAAAAATCATGCATGAAACACGTCGATTCCAGCCAAAAAAACGCAGCCTTTCTTGTTTCCTGTGAAACAAAAAGGTTTCGGCTTCAATGCCCTCTAGTACAACTTATCTCAACAACTGGAATTCAGGTTCATTGAATCTGCCCTTTTAGTTAACCTTGGACAGGAACAACACTATATGCCGAATAATCCTTGTCTACATAATGGCATTTCCTTGTATAAAGCTTCCCTAAACGTTGGGTAATCCTTCATTAGCACTTGTTTAGCATATGGCATTTTTTTATCTTCAGATCAAGGAAAATGCATAAGCATCTTTAGCAGATACCGCATCCCGCTTCGTTGCAAAATAACCGCTAGTTTACGGTACAAGACGAAAAAAGTGTTTTTTCTAGATGCTGCATATCATACTGTATCCGAATTTTTTTCCGGTTTCCCGCGTATCGACCTCCGCATCCCGTATATTTTTCGGTTTCTTCTCTCACTTTTGCCGCTCCCTGCAAACGCTGGTCAATGGAAGCGCACTGAAGATTCACGACTCCCGTCTAGAAATCTTCCTCCGCTGCTTTCCCCACCGCCACCAGCCCATTCGAACCGCCCCCTTCCCGGCAATTGCGCGGCGGCACCGCCCACCCCTGCCGCCCGCTGCGCGCTGTCATTGCTCTGGAGTGCTCGACGCGTTGTCCACAGTCGTCTCCATGCTTCCACACCGTGATGCCACCGCGGGCGCCATCGCCGCTCGATCTACGGAGGAATTGGTGCGTAGCCTCCGTCCCCCCCTACCATTACTGCCGTGTGCAAGATCTGCTACGCCACCCATCCGTCGTCGTCGTCCATGCCAGTTGGAATATTGACAAGGTTGAGACTCCAATCATCTTGTGGCCTCACGCTTATGCGGGTGTTTATGGTGACCTTCTTTGTTGTGGATATGTGAGCTATGGTTTTCTGATAAGTTCCTACATCAACCTGATTAGATTTTTTACGCTTGGACCAAGAGTAATTGGTGGCAATGAACTTAAGCGACTCCATGCGTCCCTTCCCATGTGGCTTCTTTGCTTTCTCCTCATCTTCAGGTCTCACCATAGCAAGGTAGGCAGGTTGCTTCCACCCTCTAGCAAATGAAGGTCTCAAATTCATCATCATCGGAGTCGAAGGATACCCCTTTGTTCTTCGGACTAAGGCCTTGTGCTTCACAGCCGTCAGCTTCAATGGAGGAAGTCTCGAAACTATCCCATGAAGGAGCCATGAGACCTAAAGGTTTTCCTTTGCCTAGAGATGGGTAGCGTATCGAGGATATTGGATATGTTGATATAAGAGGAAGAAAGACCTTTGGGAAGACTTAAGAAGGGTTAGTAGCAGGAAAAAACTCGTGTTGAAGGTAAAAGGGCCGGCCAAGAAAAGAATCCCAATAAAATAGGAAATAAAAGGAGAAAAGGGAATAAAACAAGTCGGTAATGACCAGTAGTACGGACGTTGCCCGTACCGCACGTCCGTACCCGACACACTTCAAAAAATCCATCCTTCCAATGTCGGTAAAATCTTTCCAAATAAACGGTACATGCGGGTTAGACCCGTACTGGTTACTTACCGACTTTTCTGAGGCAGTAAATAGTTTGTTACTTTTTTAAAGACCAAAGAATGAAAGAGAAAAATGAAACATAACGAAAGCTTACAAAGGGTTTAACGACCCAACGAGTGTACGGGTGGAGCCGCCCGTACAGTCCGGTCGTACCGCTGTTCAAAAACGAACACAACCTTGGGATGAGGTGCCGCAAACTTAACGACCTCTGGTACTGGTAGATGCGGCCGTACCGTCTGTCCATACTAGTGTCTAAAAACTAGCAGTAGCCTTAGTAAAATACGAGGAACTCAAAAACTAAAACGGAAAAGCAAAACAGGGATCTAAAACACATAAGATAAAGGTTAAGATTACTTCACTTAACTGGTGATTGCGAAGTTTGCTTTGTGAACTTACCTCCCTTCATCTTTTGTATGATTTTCTTCTCCCTTTGAATATGGTCGGTCATAAGAAATTGCTAAAACTATTATAAAGAGAAACAAAAAATTCTTTCGGAACGGATAGTGTCTGGGGATATGCATATTGATGACACTCCTTCTTGTGGTCTCGGTCCTTCGATCACCATTGGTGTGTCAACCTATTCTTCTTTTCTTTGTAATATCTGCAATTCAAGCTCTTGCAAAAGTAAAGTCCAATGGATCTTCTTTGGCTTAACGTCAGTTCTTTGTCAGTTCTTTCAATAATTTACTTTAAGATATTATGATCATTATGTACTCTAACTTTCGAGTCAATTATATAAGATCTAAATTTATCACAAGAGAAGACAATAGAGAAAAGTTCATTTTCTACCATTGGGTAGTTCTTTTGAGCACCGTTTAAGGTGCGACTAGCATGATGAATGATATTAAGTTCATCATCATCACGCTAACAAAGAACAACTCCCGTGACTTCATGACTGGCTTCACAAAATAAATCAAATGCCTTTTTTCTAGTTCGGTTGTTTGATAATAGAAGCATTAATAAGTGCTTGTTTTAACATGGTAAAAGCAGTGAGACAGTTTTCATCTTAATTAAAAGTAGCATTCTTCTGGAAGAGGTTAGTTAGTGGGCTTGCAACCTTAGAGAAGTTCTTAATGTACCTTCTATAAAACCCCACATGACCTAATAAACTTCTTATACCTTTCACATCTCGAGGAGGTGGTAGTACTGCTTCTATTTTTGCTTTATCGACTTCTATGCCTTTACCTGAGATCTTGTGACCAATTACTATACCTTTCTGAACCATGAAGTAGCACATTTCCCAATTTAAAACCAGGTTAGTGTATTCACATCTCTGCAAAACCTTATGGAGATTATGGAGGCAATGGTTAAATAAAGTCCCATAGAACAAGAAGTCGTCCATGAATACTTTCATAATATTTTCAACATAATCAGCAAATATAGCGGTCATACATTATTGAAAGGTAGCAGGTGCATTACAAATACCAAAAGGCATACGATGATAAGCATATAAACTGAAACGACATGTAAACGTTGTTTTTAGTTGGTCATCTAGATGGACAGCTATTTGAGAAAAACACGAATATCCATCTAAGTAACAAAAACAAGAGTGCATAGCAAGTCTCTCTAAAGTTTGATCTATAAATGGCAAAGGGTAGAGATCCTTTCGTGTTTCCTTATTAAGTTTTCTAAAATCAATGCACATCCTATGATCAACCAGAGTTCGAGTAGGGACTAACTCATTATATTTATTAGGGACTACAGTGAACCCGCCTTTCTTGGGAACACAATGAACATGACTCAGCCAATCGCTTTCCTCCACATGAAAAATAATTCCTACATCTAAGAGGTGGATTACCTCCTTTCTTATCTCTTCTTTAATTTTAGGTTTAAGTCTTCTTTGGAAATTTGCAATCAGCTGGGCTCCCTCTTTCATAAATATTCTATGAGTGTCTATCGAAGGACTAATCCATTTCAAGTCATCCATAGAATATACAAGAGCCTTATGGTGCATCCTTAGAACTATCATTAAATTATCCTCTTCCTTTTCTGCAAGATTAGAACTTATAATAACAGGATATTTGCTAGTATCATCAAGAAACATGTATTTTAATTCTTCAGGAAGAGGTTTGAGTGTAGGAGGAGGAAGTTCCTCATCTCCTTTTCTCTCGAGTATCTCGTAAACTTGATTCATTTCAGGATCAATTATAGGGGCCGAGTTAAGATATTCGTCAATTTCCATTTTCTCTATATCTTTGGGAAGATTGTCATTTTCAACTAAGCTTCTTTCTAACTTATCATTAGGAGTTTCATAAAACACAGTAGCAAGACTAGCAATGTTACCTTCTTCTTCTCACTATTGTTCATGTTATTCAAGCTCCTCATAAATTGTCTTGTGTTGGAATTTAGAAAAATGGAAATCCATTTTAACTTTGCCAAACTTGAGAGACACTGTCTCCCTTTTGCAGTCAATGTTTGCTCCTGTGGTATTCAGAAAAGTTCTTTCAAAAATAATTGAACAATAAATATCAGTGGCATATCAACAAGTACAAAATCAATAGGGTACTTGTAAGGTCCAACATAAATTGGAACATCTCTAATTATCCCTATAGGGATTCTGAGTGTTTTATCTGTTAGAATAATTGTCATGTCAGTATATTCTAACTCAAGTGGTTTGAGTTCATTGTGGATGTCTAAGTAAAATTTTTAAGGGTTGACGTTAACAACTGTTCTAGTATCACAACAGCCACAATAAGAAGATTGACCAAGTGAGAATGGGTTTACCAACATCTTTAGATTTTACCTTACCCTCAACAAACTGATATGTTTCGGTGTCCAATTCAACTATATCGTAATGTGCATACATAGTCAATATATCTTCTTTAGTTACCTCACCCATCTCTTGCATGCTCCCTTGAATGACTTCTTCTATCCTTGCCTCTTCTTCTATCTTTTTTAGAATCATTCTTTCCTCTTCTAGTTGTTCTTCAAGTTGTTGGATCACCATGTGTTCTATCACCCTCCTTGGGAAAGAAAGTGGATCAGCATACGGTGCCCTTTTTCTTGATGGATCTACAGGGGCAATAATTTCCATTTCTATATCTTCAACTTGCTTAGGTGGCGGAGTATATTGAAGCCATTCTTTCTTCGAAGCTTTAATGTGTTCTGTAAAATACTGAAGGATTTGCAAGATAATATCATCATCAAGTTGAAGTTCATTAACAGTTTCCTTAACCTTATCGGATTCCCTATAAGCATTGAGATAATCATATTCAACTTATATACCTCCTTCACTGCCTAGATTGAATCCCCAAGTTTCTCTATTATGACGAATTGTTTCTAAAAGTTCCCAAGCTTTAGTTATAGTTTGTTCCATAAATGCACTCCATAATTTGATTCAAGTTCATGCTTCTTTCTTGGTTAAGTCCCCCATAGAAAATGTTTAAAACATACCATTCAAGTAAATCATGGTGGGGACATCTATTAAGAATAGATTTATACCTTTTAAAAGATCTTACCAAACCTTCTCATGGGCGATTCTTGAAGTTTTTGATCGCCCTTCTTACTTAAGATGTCTTAACTTTGGGAAAGAATCAAAATATAAAAACTCCTTTAAGCTTTTCCCAAGTATCAAGTTTTTCTGCTGGGCAAATTCTATACCAAGCTAGAGCAGTGTTGGTTAGGGATTGGCTAAACAATTTTAGTTTTAATTCATCATCAGAATAGCCCTTCAATTTAAGTGTCCAACATAACTTGGTAAAATGCACTAAATGATCATAAGGATCCTCATCGGGATCATCTCCTGCACAAGTTTTCTCGTGAATAATAGCGGTGAAGCGAGGGCTAACCTCATATTCTTGTTTGCTTCCCCTTGGGGAATTCCTTAAAGAATCCTCCATTAAACCTCCCGAGGTATTTGGTTACATCAAGATGATACATCAGCCCGAGTGCAGTCATGGTGTTTACCTGAAACTAGTAAACAACTTTAGTAAAACAAATAATAGAGTCAACAACTAAGAACAAAGGCAAAGCACACATATCTCCCCGGCAACAACGCCAGAAAATAGCTTCATGACTGCAAGTGCACCGATCAATTGTAGTTAGTTTCTAAATAAGAGTATCGAACCCACAAAGAGTTGTTTGCTTAGGGTGTTTATGCGCCTTGTCACTATCTACCAGAGGATACTTGTAAGTTCCCTTTGATCTCAAGTAAAGGGTATTTTTTAAAGATAGTTGTGTTTGTATGCAACAAAGTAAAGAAAGCAAGTAAACAAAGTAACAAGTGAAGGAGATATGCCCTAGAGGCGAATAATAAATGGATTTTATTATCATATCTTAATTAGTTCATAATAGTTTTATATTGTGTTATAACTGTATTAAGCGGAAATATTGATACAGGTGTGGTATGAAACAGACCAAGTCCCTAGTAGCCTCTATTTATACTAGTTCGTTGGGCAGATGATGAGCGAGGTTTCCCAATCATGGACTAACTATAACATCAACTGACAACGAGGTCACTTCATTATGAATGATTTGATGGACATTACCTAAAGAAAGTTATTGCGACATGATCAAGTCACATGGTTCATCTTGCAATAGTTAGAAGCGTAGTATCCTTATCCTTTGACCGTGAGATCATATTAATCACTGTCTCCCGAGGCTGCTTTGACTGCATCAAGCGTCATGTACGTAACTGGGTGACAATAATGGTGTATGTTAGGTATTCCTAAGGAACAATTGAGGCCTATGTATCAAGATCGAGATTTGTTCACCCGCGTGACAGAAAGATACACACGGCCAACTTGGTGAGATTATATACATAATGTTGCAATATGTGACTAGGTAACAGGGATGGAATATCACGGGAACACATGAAATAGAACTAGATAGTAACGAGATTGAACAAAGTATATGATACCGATGATCAGATGTCAGACAAGTAGTATCAAAGAAAAAAAGGGAATTGTACTCGATGTTTTACGGTTCAAACGACATTACATCATGGAATGCACAGGGGTCATTATGGGCATTCCGGTCCCGCTATTGATCATTGATAGAGATCATGTTTGTGCCATTCCCGAGTCGTTGGGGTAACACACTTAAGGGCACAATGACGCTAGGAGTTCATTCTGGAAGTGTAGGAATCACTAGCTGAAAGAGAAGATAAAACCAAAAAATTTCCGTGAGAGAATCAGAATCATTCCGGAAAGTTCAGAAGTCACTCAGAGGAAGCCGAAAGGGAACCGAAAGGTGTTTTGTGTCAAAAAGGATTTTGTAATATGTATTTACATATTAATTAATATAATTAATATTAAATATAATATTAAAATATAATTTGAATGGGCATTTCCACTAATGGGCCAAATTCCCTAGGGAAAAGGGCCCATGAGGGAAACTAACATGGGTAAAGGGGCCAAGGGCCAAGGGATCCAAGGCTTAGCCGCCGCATGGAGACCACCAAAACAGCCTAGGGATGTGCGTGGGGTGGGGCTCCCCTGGCCGGCTGGCCCATGGTGCCCTAGAGGCCCATGCGCCTCCCCTCCCTCTCCCTTGTTTAGTCCCTTATGGGAAACCCTTTGGGGAGGGTACACACCCCTCCATCTATATAAAGGGGTGCCAATGGGAGGAATAAACACACAATAATTCAATAATTCTCTGAGGCATTTCCTTAGGGAACTCTCTCTCTCTCGTTGTCCTCTTGTGATGGCGCGGTCCCTGGAAGGATGGCACACGCATGAGACAACACACTTGCAACATGCTGTTGCACTGCAGGGATTCCAGCCAGAGGATCTACTTCTGCACTCTCAGCAGGGATTGTAACATCCCAAAACTTTAATCCAAGTGATCAAGATCAAATCTACCCAATTTAGGGTTAACAAAACCTTTTTCTATTAAAAATCTTTAAGCATTCATATGTGTGTGCATTTAAAATAGGAGTTGTTTTGAATTGCCATCATTGAGTGATCTATTGATTGTAAAATGATTCTAAGGTGAATTACACATCATCTAGATCATCCCCAAGCAAATCCCAAAGAAAAAGAAATAAAAAAGAATTAAATAAGGAAATGGTCACTTTTGCCATTTTAATCACCTAGCCCACTTTGGCTATTCATAACACTCAAATTTAAATAGAAACAAATGTGGATCTTTGCACCCCTTGCTAGTACAAGTAGTGATGTACCAAGGCCCACTTTGTGATCTCCCAAAAACATTCAAACTCTGAATTTAAATGGCATTTGAAAATTGAATCTAGTTCATATGTCTAGATACCACTTTTTCAAAAACCACTCAAATTAACTCCATTTCAAAATCCCAAGCAAACCTAGATGCTTAAGCATAAGATGAATCACTCCACCAAAAATCTTTCAAAAATTCAAACAAAAGTTTCATGCGGCCATTTGATCGAATAGTTGGCAGGCAGGAAATTTCTGGCCTAACTAATACTATTGCCAATTGATCCCTTGTCCCCCATTCGACCCTCTCTGCTCTCCCCTGTCTCCCCTTGTTCCAACCAAACCATCAATCAGCTCCCCTTCACCGCTAGCAGCAGTGGCTCGCCGCCCAAACTTGGTCACCGCCGTCCGAGCATGCGCAACATGCCAGAGACACCGCCGTGCCAAACCAGCTTGCCCACTAGCACCGCCTAACCCTACCGTGACTCCCTGTCCACCCCTCGATCACTGCCAGCCCCTGGACCACCCCAGAGCAGCGCCGCCCTTTCTCTCTGCGCCATGCGCAACGCACGCGAGAGCGCGATCGCCGCCAGCATGCCACAGACCATGCCTCGACACCAAATCATGTACGCCGCTCCGCCGCGACCCCCTCACCCCGCTAGACACGGTCGTGCACCGCCGCACGACCCACAGTCGCCAGGAGCACCTTCGAGCATCGCCTCTGTCTCCTAGAGCGCGAGAAGCTCCCGACCAATTGCCACCGCCCCTAGCGTCGCTATTACGCCGTAGAGGACCGCCAACAGACCTCCCATCGTCCGCCTACCTCGCCCACGCCGGTAGCCCCCTGTATCGCCATCACCGACGAGCCGCGCCCATACCTCACTGCCTCACCGTCGAGCCTATATAAGGAGGCCACCCCCAGCCTCATTCCTCACACCATCTGACTCCCCTCTCTCCACTGACTGTTTCCCCTCTCTCGCCGGAGCCGCTCGAGTAGCACATCGCCGGAATTCCGTCGGAGGTAGCCGCTGCAGATGAGGAGAAGTTACAATCGATTTCATCCACCTTAGCCCCTGCCGTGACCTTGCCTGAGTCCGCCGTCGCCGTCCAGTTTGTTTGCCCGCCTCGCGGCACTAGCTGGAGCCCTGGTACGTCCCCAGTAGACCCCCACTGACCGTGCTAGGGTTCAGTCTCGCCGGCGACGAGTCCGTCGTCGATGACGACCGTGGACTGTTAGATCGTGTTCTAATCGTGTGGTTCTAATCACCCCATACTGCTTCGTGTTTGATGAGTCACTGACCAGCGGGACCCCCGTATCAGCAGCCCTCAGCGCCACGGAGTGTACACGGGCTGGCCCATTTAGTTTCCCGCGTTGACCCAGTAATTCAAATTAGGATTTTTCTATTTTAAACTTAAATCAATTCTGTCCCTTAGTTCAAAAATAAATTCAGGTAGTTTTACAAATCCAAATTGAGTGATTCCAATTTTGTTGGAAAGCGACCGAAAATCTCTATCCAAGTCCGTTGGATTTAAATCATTTAGAGTTAGAGATATCGCCTAGTTAAAATAACAAAACAGAAGCTTTTGCACAATCAAACATTTTTCTAAAATCAACCATAATAGATTTTGAGTTGATTCGAACTCTAAAAAAATCACATTTAACCATACCTATCTGAATAAGTAATAATATTGAGGTTTATATGCAGTGACTTTGGACTAGTACCAAAATAATGCTATATAGGCATTTCTAGTCACTGTAAATCATTAATTATTAAACTTAAACTTATTAAAAATGTGATCCAACCCTTAAATCACATTTCCATATGTTAGAATATGTGGTGATGACATGTGTCCACATGATCCCATATTTTAAATGGAGAATATTAAATTTTAGTTAATTTCAATGAGTAGAAATTACTTTTCTAAAATAAAAAGAATGAAGCTAGTTCATTGAACCTTGTGATGATAATAGATCATCAAATGTGTGCCTTAGTGTGCTAAGTAGACTAGTTAAGTATTGTTTGGTGATTGTGTATTCCGTATATATTTATAGACGATAGTACCGACCAAGCTTTCGAGGAGGAGGAGTTCTACCAAGAGGAGGAGGAAGAAAACTTCAACCACTGCACTACCCAAGGCAAGCCTAGCACTTGCAAGTATTATACCTAGCAAGCCATCATTAAATAATGCAAGCTAACCCTTGCAAGCTAGCTAACCTAAGCAAAGGCATTAGGCATGCTTTGGTTATACCATTTTTGACTTATACCTACTCCAAGTTTCATTTACAAGCTTTACTTTTCTTTACTTTACCAAAGTCCTTTACTAGTTTTAAAGGTAGCATAAAGAGTATAAAACTTGACCTATCTAGTTAGGCTTAGATGTCATTCTATAGCATGAGATTGAGATTAGCATCCCACATTAGTGAACACTCTTAACTTAGTAGTTTGGAGCTAAACCAAAACTTGATTCACTTTAGATGGGAATACTTGGTGAAAATGATTTGTGAAAACCTTGGAATGATGAGTCATTCTATTGAAATGTTTTGACATGTGTTGAGAAACACAAATGGTTTATGATGATGAAAATGTTGAGGCATGATCCTTAGCCCTTTTACAAAACTGATGGTTGGGTTCGGATGCGATACCATTCCAATTTTACCGTACAACCATAATACCTGAATTGGGTAAGGCTTAGCCAGAAGTTTATATGCATTAGAGTTAGTTCCCTCGTGGGAGAGGTTTGAGTTGAGGTTACCTCTCAATGTTGTCCACCTATGCATTGCCCAAGATGACAGATGGTCATGGTTGGGAGGCCATGCTCATAGGAGAGGTGCTTATACCAGAGTGTGTAAAGGAAAGGTTATGTTTGATTATCTGCATACTAAGTATGATGATTCAGGGTTATCCCTGACAGATGTATCGAATCTTGTGGTGAAAGTGTACCACCTCTGCAGAGTGTCAAACTATTCGAATAGCCGCGTCCGTGGTTATGGACAGTTGGAGTGGCTATACTGTTCTGTTGTCAGATGTTTTCAAAACAACTTATGAAATGAATTGGACATGACTTGACCACAACAGAGTTGTGACTATGACAACTAAGTTCCCACTTAGGTGTTTTCAAACTTTATTTTATCTTTCTTTGTTTCTGAACTCAGATTAGGTTTCAAACTTAACTTTACAAATAAACTTAGAGTTAGCATTCCTACTAGAACTATCTTACTTGTTAGTGGTAGTTTGCGAGTACTTAAAGAGTACTCCTGGCTTTTGTCCCTGGCTATTCCTATGGCCAGACTATGAAGGAGATTACCAAGATGAAGGACAACAGGACGGCTATGATAACTAGGACTATCTCCCATCGTCAGCATTGCCTGTGCCTCTGAAGATGGACCCCACCGCTATGCTATTTATTCTGCTGCTTGATTGTACTAAGACTAGATAATGAGATCCTTTATTTGTGTAAGACCTTATTTATGGTTTGTAATGGATGATGTACTGTGATATCCAATCTGTTATGTCTCGCAAAAATGGTAATCCTGGGATTGCGATGTATGTCATAACAGGCATCTGGGATTAAAAATCTGGGTGTTGACAAGTTGGTACCAGAGCTATCCTGACCATAGGAGACCCTAGTTAGAATGGACGTCCGAACAAAAACTTAGTTTCAAAAACCAAAGTGAGTATTTATGAAAACTACTTCCTCTCTTACCCTTGGGAATTCTTTCTCTCAAAAAATTCATGTTCCTCCAAATTCTTACATTACTACATAAAACTTTGACACACTTGATCACTTCACTAACTTCCTCATCCTAAATTCTTATAGATGGAAGCTCAATACAACAAGTTCTACCAGTTGGGCAACAGAGGCCAACTGATCTTCGAGAGGGATCTTGATGCACTATCTGAGTTCTTGGAGCGTCATCATCCGGAATTCCTTGGAGCTTAACTCCCGGGTCCACCAGGAGGAGATTTACAATGGCTAGTGACTGCTGATCTTAGAGGCAAGATAGAAGCACCAGTATCTGGGAGGATTCAGTTCTCTGTGAGAGAGAACAACTAGCTAGATGGATTAGCCAGGGCAATGCATGAAGCTCTTGCACGTCTGTGTGCCCTGAGTGTCAACCTAATCCAAGGAACCCACTTTGTTCACTATGCAAGGCGTGATTCCATGGGAATGCTGTTAGAGATGCCAAGTCACCCAATACTGAAGCGTCAAGTGGAGAACCTCGACTTCCCTCATGACGATGTAGCGAGTTGGACAATGCTAGAGAGCTCGCCAACAACAACCTCGCCATTGCCGCCCAGAAGGCCCAGACTTTCTCACTGCTCGTCCAAGATCGTCAGTCTCTCCGCTATCAACGTGCATAGAAGGATCGCACCATCGACCGTCTTTGCAAGAAGGTGGCCGACCTCGAGAAGACCATCAAGGAGCAAGAAGCTCAGCTTGCCGTGAAGGAAGAAGAAGAGGAAGGTGATGATATCCAAGGGGATATTGACTCCTACCTCAGCAATGATGATGACTTTCTGGAGGAGGATGCCGTGGACTTCTACACAGACGATGCCGACTTCATCGATGATGAGTAGATGCACTAGAGCACTATTGTAGAGTTATCAGATCGGTCTCATTGTATCGCAGCTTACAGAATGGTTCTTAAAACCATCTATTTTCCTTTGATGTTGTGGTGTGTGTGTGTTTGTACCGTGTGTTTTGTGTAACTACCTCGGACACTACGCTCTAAGTTGCATGCCTGGATGAGCGAAAGTGGTTAAAATAGTACGGTGGGGGCCCAGGGCCACCCACAAGTAGACCCGTCAGCCATCCTAACCACTTCCAGAACATCGGGACAAGAACGAGTGGCGTAGTCGGTAGGCGAAGGGATCAACTACATACACAAGTGAGTATGTATGCAAGCCACCATACAACAGTTCTCAGAGCCATTCCATCTAAAAGAAATAGAAATATTTCAACGCCATACAGCAAGATCCAAATATCATAGATAGAGATAATAGTTTAGGATAGCTCCTCATACATCAAACATCAGAGTATTAGGCAGAAGCGGAAAACAAGGTCCGAGTACGGATAAGAAGCAAATCGGCATAAGATGCCACATAAATAAACACATCCCGCCCACAGATCTCGCGGATTCCCATCCCCGGAATCTCTACACCGAGTGATCGTTGCCAACATCATCTGTCTCCTCCACCCAGTATCCATCTTGCGCATACACCTGTTCATCTGAATCAAACAATTTATCGTGTGAGACCCTAGGGGTACTCAGCAAGTCTTTATGCCTCTAAAGGGGACATATACCTGGGGTGACGCAATTGCAGCAAAAGATAATAACTAACAAGGCTATAGATACTCGCTAACCATCCTCCTAACCAATGATAGACGGATGTCTGTTAATTAGTAACAACAGTTATAACAGTATAATTAACAGATCCATCCTCCTTCTCGCTTACCAACGAGAAAGCGGACGAACAACCCATCCGTTGGCAGTTTTATTAACCATTCCATGAGTATTGCACTATTTACTAGGCAGTTACTTAGTCAAATTAAAAGCGGTACTTTAGTTATACTTGTCTATGATCGAGAAGCTGTGCTCCAAGTCGTCCATAACCGCGGACACGGCTTTTAGAAAGATTTACCCTGCAGGGGTGCACAAATAGCAACACACACTCGATCAACCTCGAAAAAACCAAATCAAAACCCAACGAGGCATTCACGACAAAGCGATCACAGGATTTAGAAATATTTCAGGGGGTCACCCCAATAAGCTACCCGCAACGAAGTTGGCCGGCTTTGAGACGGACCCAGGGTTTGCGACAATGGCTGTAAACGACTAGGAACCCAAAAATATGACTGGGCTTGTCGATACCGCGAAAACATTCCGCATTCTTAAACAGTACAGGTGCTCCTCGCACAATCTTAAATAAAGCAGTAAAGCATGGCATAAGTACAGGATAGTAATAAAGCCCCAAACTACTTGTGGCCCCAAGAAATAGAAATGAATCAAGCTCTTGCTCAGGGGGGTCCATAAGGCCTCCCGGATGTGGATAGTGCGAATAGTCAAGGAACAGGAATCAAGTACTCGGGGTCCTACGGGACATAAGTGAGCATGAAAAACCAAATAGCAGATATTGCCCACCGGTGCCTCTTTCATTAATTATCCCATTAGTACTTAGGTTAAGTTGTTTAGGTACCTCGTTATCCATCAGACACTCACATATCC
Organism: Avena insularis; assembly: GCA_023614405.1. Lineage (NCBI taxonomy): Eukaryota > Viridiplantae > Streptophyta > Magnoliopsida > Poales > Poaceae > Avena > Avena insularis. The sequence continues at coordinate 252,143,435 of CM042690.1, read as the reverse complement.
TACACATGCTGTTCTATGACTCGCATGGCTCAAACAACTCTTGTAGTAATGTCTCATGGGATGGAGGAACAAGCTTCAGTGGGGTTTAAAAGTAAAGGCTATGCAGTACTTGGGATTCAGTTTAATGCAATCGCGACTCAATGATGCAATAATAAGATAGAGGCAATAGGTACTATATGTATGCAAGCATGTGGTAGTGCTTGCCTGGCAGCTCAGTTGAAGCGAGAGAAGGATCTGGGTAGTACTCCTAGGATTACTGGTATTTTCCCTGCTCGGCGTCTATTCGAAAGAAGAACCAAACAAACAGGGGCCAACATAAATAAAGTGCGCAAGCATATATATAAAATGCGACAAGCAAACAAGCATGCCATGATGAATGATGCACAATTTACATGGCAATAATGTAGCATGGCATGGGTGAGGTGTGGGGTGCGAGAATAAAGCATTTTATTAAGTTTTAGTCATGTTTTGCTCCCATAACACTTGTTGTATACTTTATATTTATATGATGCATGCTGCAATTCAGAACATGGAATCCATAGTTAGAACGGGCTCGTCGCGCTGATCGATTTAGACATATTATTTGCCGAATTTGGAGTTGTAGAATTAAAGTTATTAATTAATTAAGAAAAGACATTTTTATTGCACTTAAACAATTTCGAAAATTTAAATTGCTCAAATGATATTTTGAAAGGCATATTTGAAATCCTCACATTTTTCTTATTCCAAAACATATATTATAAGTATTATTTGGAATTACAAATTAAAAGTTATTTAAAACAGAATTTAATTCATATTAAAACATTTCTGATATTGTTTTTATAAACAGAAAAAAAAGCTTTTTATACTCACCACTCCTAGCCATAGCCACGCATGTGTGGGGCCGATCTTTGGCGCCGTAAAGCTTTTAGCTTTCTCACATGAGGGTAGTCAGGATGAGGTCGATAGGTGGGCCCAAGGAGAGGGATCCACGACATGAGAGGAAGGGGGAATCATGGCTGTGAGGGGATCATGGGTTGCGAGGGGAAACTTCAGGCGCCTTTTGCAAAACTGCCAAGGGAGGCTGTCTGGTGGGCCTGGGGTACTGCGGGTTGAGGCAAAAGGTGTGTGTGTGTGTGTGGGGGGGGGGGGGTATTTGCAAAGTACCCAACTGGTACTGTTTTTCTTCCAGGGTTTCTGACGGACAGATCGGTGGCTGACAGGAGGCTGGCGACACGGGGTTCGATCGCGACCTACACAAGGTGCAGGCGGCGGTGACCACTATGGCTCGGAGGGGTTGCTGGCGGAAAGGATCTGCGCGGCTTGAAGTGCTTTTGCGACGCCGCGGCGAGGAAACCAACCACGACACTGGCGCACAGAGGGCGTTCGACGACGGGAACTACACGACCAGGAAGCGACGGCGAGAGGGAAGGTGTCTGGGGGCATCGGGAGCTCACCGCGAGTGTGTCGGTGGGGTTGGTTCAGGCCGGGGAGCGGCGGATCAGCGATGATGCAGACGGCCGGTGGCGTTAGGGTTTTCTCGGGCGCGACGGCGTGCATCGTGTACATGCCTCCTCCTCCTCGCTGCTGTGTACGGGGGCGACGTAGGGGGCCTCACGGTCTTCCTCGACACCCCACACTCCACGCCCACCTGCTGGATCGAGAGGATGGTGGTGGAACCGATGGTGGCCGTCGATGGGGAAGAAGCGGTGGCAGGGAAGAGAGGGACGACGCAGAGGCCTGGGGATAGGGCTGGGGGTCTGCACGGCAGAGGCAGGGAGTAGATAAGAAGAGGGGAGGGGAGCTGCACATGGGGGCTCGATGGAGAGAAAAAGGTGGCTCGGCCACCTTTTCTCCCCTCGAGCACGGGCTCGGTCAGGCTCAGCAGGGGCGTGGTGGGACTGCAGCTGGGCCAGGGGGCGGAGCAGGTGGGGCCTGGCTTGGGTGGGACCCTTCTGCAGCGAGAGAGAGAGAGAGAGAGAGAGAGAGAGAGAGGGGGTTTAGCTAGAGGTGTGCTCGGCATGGAGCTAGGGTTGGGGGTAGCTCGGTTAGGTTAGGGGGAGGAGGGGTAGCTCGGCAAGGTGAGGGTGGTGGGGTGTAGCCGAAGCTAGGAAGGGTAGGGTTAGCTTGGCATGGGTGATTAGGGGTGGCATGGGTGTGTGTAGAAGGTTAAGGAGAGGTAGGGGGTAGGGTGGTAGAGATTTAGGGTTTTACATGATCAAAGCTAGATCAAGCAAGAAAAGGTGGTGAGATGGAGAGGTAGGTTTTGGTGATGCATGATCAAGTGCATGATCAAGTATAGGGGAAAAGATGGATATGGGGGTGATCTCACATGATCATGCATGGAGGAGGTGATAGGTAGGGAGGACTTGATGCACATGGCAAGGAAAACAAAGATCCAGAGAGAAAAAGGGGAGCTCACAAAAGAAAGTATCCACTCAAAAACCAAGTAAAAACCCAAAAGAATAGAATGGTGGTGATTGTTGCATGGCCCATGCATGAGCATTAAATGCCATGTCTAATTTTGTGAGAACAAAATAATAATCATGGCATTTATACACATGCATTTCAAAATGTGGAGTAAGGCCAAGCTAAAAGAATTAGAAAGATGTTCCAAGTGGAGTAGATGGAGATGCTCAAATTTGAATATAATTTGGGACATGCTAGTGTGTGTGTTCCACTAGGTGCATAATATCCCCAATAATATTCCAACATTAGCAAATATTCCAGTACAATCCATATGGAAGCTAGAAAGAGGGATGCCACTCACATAGCATGCAAAGGTGGCTCCACATATCAAAAATGTGAAAACAACATGATGCTTGCATGGAAGCATGTGGAGTGGTAAAAGGATCCATCCCAACCCATATGAGCTAGTGGTAAACCCAAATAAGATGCCAGGCTCATATTTAGTTGGATGGTGGAATTATAATGTGGTGACAAGAAAAAGGTGGTGGAGTTGAATAAAAGATATGCCCCCAACTCAACTTGGGCATCAAGCATTTACCAAGAACCAAATACAATATATCAAGAACCAAATACAATTACTAATGCATATGAGAGAAGAACCAAATGAAAAGGGTTTTATATGATGCTCAAATGCAAGGTGGCATGATGACATGAGCATGATATAATTATGATGCAACAATTATATGTAGGAAGTAGCAATTATATTACTAGACCATGTAGCATTACATATGTTAGACAAATGGGATGCTACAACTCTCCCCCACTAAACATGAATCTCGCCCCGAGATTCTAGGAAGAAGAAGAAGACACGAAGAGGGTAGGATACTTGGCACGGAGCTCATCCTCGCGTTCCCAAGTGTCTTCATCAACGGAATGGTGCGACCACTGCACCTTGCAAAACTTGATGGACTTGTTGCGAGTCCTTCTTTCTGTGACTTCTAGAATTTTTATGGGGTGTTCTTGATAAGACAGGTCTTCTTGGAGATTGATAAGCTCATGGTCCACGATCCTGCTGGGGTCCTTGAAGCACTTCTTGAGTTGAGATATATGGAACACATCATGGACCTTGAGTTTTTCAGGGAGCTCGAGAGCATAAGCAACTTCTCCTCTTCTTCCACGAATTTTGAAAGGAGCGATGTATCTAGGAGCCGGCTTTCCTTTGATACCAAAGCGGTGCGCGCCTCTCATGGGAGTGACACGAAGGTAAACGAGATCACCAGGGACATACTCCATGTCCGTGTGCTTTCTGTCATAGTTGCTCTTCTGGCGACTTTGAGCAACCTTCAGATTTTCAAGAATGATGTGAACCTTCTCCCCCGCTTGAGTTACAATGTCGGGGCCAAACAATGTTCTTTCACCTGCGCCCGACCAACCAATCGGAGTTCTGCATTTTCGACCATAGAGAACCTCAAATGGTGCCATCTTTAGACTTTTCTGGAAGCTGTTGTTGTAAGAGAATTCAGCATAAGGAAGGCATTCTTCCCACTTCATGCCGAAAGAGATAACGCAAGCATGGAGCATATCTTCCAGAATCTGATTGATCCTTTCAACTTGTCCTTGTGACTGAGGGTGGTAAGCTGTGCTGAAGTTCAATTTTGTTCCCAAAGCATTTTGGAAACTTCCCCAGAACTTGGAAGTGAAGATGCTTCCACGGTCTGAACTGATCTCAAGAGGAACCCCATATAGAGAGACAATTCTGTTAATATAGAGCTCAGCCAACTGAATTGCAGAGATTGTTTCCTTGACGGGAAAGAAGTGAGCCACTTTAGAAAGCCTGTCGATGACAACAAAGATTGCATTGTTGCCCTTCTGCGACCTTGGAAAACCAGTTATGAAGTCCATCTCTACTTTCTCCCATTTCCATTCCGGAGGCTTCAATGGCTGTAGAAGACCGGAAGGTTTCTGATGGACAGCTTTAACTCTGCGGCAGACATCACACTCCAAGACATACTTGGCACAATATCGTTTCAACCCAGGCCACCAATACTGTGTTTTTAAGTCCATGTACATCTTAGTGCTGCCAGGGTGGATAGAAAGAACAGAATCATGCCCCTCCTTGAGGACTTGCTCTCTTAAACCTGGGTAGTTCGGAACAAACATCCGGTGTTCAAAGAAAAGAGCGCCTTGATCATCGACATGGAAGGACTCATACTTCGGAAGCTGAATGTTGGAGATGATCTTTTTAGTGTAAGGATCACCAAGTTGAATGGAGCGAACTTTTTCTGCCAAGAGAGGGGTTGCCAGAAGGTTCAGAAGATAACCTTGATCCACAATTTCAAGGTTGAGCTGACGGAATTCCTCGCACAAGAGAGGCGGTTGTTCTTCCACCATGAGGTTGTTGACATAAGCTTTTCGGCTGAGGCCATCGTCCATCACATTAGCTTTGCCCAGAGTGTAGTTGATGGTCAAATCGAAATCATTAATTGCTTCAATCCACCTCCTTTGACGAAGGTTGAGATCAGGCTGTGTGAAAATATACTTCAGACTCTTGTCATCAGAAAAGATCTCACAACGGTTGCCAAGCAAGTAGTGCCTCCATACTTTCAAAGCAAAGACAACTGCTGCGAGTTCAAGGTCATGTGTTGGATAGTTGAGCTCATGAATTTTCAACTGACGAGAGGCATATGCAACGGCTTGCTTTTCTTGCATAAGGACCGCACCCAATCCTTGCAAGGAGGCGTCACAGAATATCTGGAAAGGCTTTGATGTATCTGGAGGAATCAAGACTGGTGTGGAAGTGAGCTTCTCTTTGAGTGTTTTAAAGCTTGCTTGACATGCAGGAGACCAAAGGTATTTCTTGCCTTTCTTGAGGAGATCGGTAAGAGGCTTCGCAATCTTCGAGAAGTTCTGAACGAAGTGACGGCAGTAACTAGCCAAACCAAGGAAACTCCGGACTTCTTTGACATTTATGGGTGGAAGCCAGTCAACAATTGTCTTAACAGCTTCTGGGTTGACGGCAATGCCCTTGGCAGAGATAACGTGACCAAGGTAGGTGACTTCAGGCAGCCAGAACTCACACTTGGAGAACTTTGCATACAGGCGGTTCTCACGAAGCTTGTTTAAGACACACCGAAGGTGTTGTTCATGTTCTTCTTTTGACTTAGAATAGACTAGGATGTCATCCAGATAGACCACGACGAACTTATCAAGATACTCCATGAAAACCGAGTTCATAAGCCTCGAGAAGGTGGCAGGTGCGTTGGTGAGACCGAAAGACATGACCGTGTACTCATACAGGCCATAGCGGGTGGTGAAAGCTGTTTTGGGAACATCTTCCTTGCGAATCTTGATTTGATGATATCCACTTCTCAAGTCAAGCTTAGAGAAAACCACAGCTCCAGCTAGCTAACCGAAGAGATCATTAATCCGTGGAAGGGGATATTTATTCTTGATGGTTTTAGCATTGAGAGCCCGATAGTCAACACAAAGTCTATCAGTATTGTCTCGCTTCTTCACAAAGATGGTTGGGCTACCCCAAGAAGAAGTACGGTGCTGAATGAAACCCAATTTCTCTTGTTCATCAAGCTGACGTTTGAGTTCAGCCAATTCAGCAGGACCCATTTTATAAGGCCGCTTGGAGATAGGAGCGGTACCAGGTTCAAGCTCAATCACAAACTCGACCTCTCGATCAGGAGGCATACCTGGCAACTCTTCAGGAAAAACATCTGGGAACTCACAGACCACCAGAACACTCTGAATAGCCTCCATAGCATCATCATTCAGAGCCGCCAAAGAGAAAAGCTGAATTGTAGGAGTCAGACTTGGAGAATAGACTATATGGCCTTCAGGAATTTTTAGAGAGACCGAATGTTCAGCATAATCAATCATAGCTTTATTTGCAGCTAGCCAATCCATGCCTAAAATGACATCAATATCTGAGTTGCCCAGAATAATCAAAGAGGCCAGAAAGAAAGAATCCCCAATTTGAACCTAATTGTCATAACTGATCTTGGAAGTTAACATCCTTGCCCTAGGAGAAAGGACCATCATCTTTTTAGGTAACGAATCAAAAGACAACCCATTCTCTTGAGCAAACTTGAAGGATACAAATGAATGCGATGCTCCAGAATCAAATAAAACTCATGCATGGACTGAGTTAACAGGAAGCGTACCCAGCACAACTCCAAGTGCATGATCGGCTTAAGCGACGTTGACACAGTTGGCACGAGCAACTATAGACCCCGGCTTGGTGTTGATGTTGAGAGCCCGCGGTGGAGGTGCACGAACCATAGAAGAGCTTGCCGCAGGTCTTGGAGGTGGTGGTGGAAGAGCTTTGTTGTTCATTGGACAATTCCAGTGTTGATGCCCAGTGTTTCCACAGGTGTAACAGGCACCAGGTGGACGTGGAGCAGCGTAGCCAGGGACTCCGCCAGGCGCTCTAGGGTAGTTGTGGTTGTAGCCCCTAGGAGCAGCAGTGAAGGAGTTTGGTGGCCTTGTCGCGTAGCTTGAAGGTCTTGGTGGAGCCGGGAGCGACGTGGGGTGTTAGGAACCCACACGCGACGCTTAGAAGGAGCTGTCATAGCTGAAGAGCTTGCTGCATCGCGGCTGTGTTTCTTGGACTCCTCAAACACTTGCCTACTTGCTTCTTCCTGTAGAGCTGTATGTTGGAGTTCCAGAAAAGACCCCGGCCTTGCATTAGTGATTGCATATTTGATTGATGCATTGAGCCCTTGTCTGAACCTCTTTTGCTTTTTCTTGTCATCAGAAATCTCATCGCCACCATGCCGAGAAAGGTTCATAAAGTTTCTGATATAGGTATTGACATTGTCATTGCCCTGCTTGAGGTTGAGAAACACTTCCTTCATCCTTTCCATGACAATTTCTGACAGATATTGCTCTTAGAAAGCCCCAGTGAACTGCTCCCAAATAGGCTGAAACTCAGAGTGGTTTGCTTCAGGTAATTCTCCAACCACAGAGCTGCATCTCCCTTTAGAAGGTGAGTGGCACATTTTATCCATTCTTGCTCAGGAACATCAGCAGTCATCAGCAACCTTGACATCTCACGCAGCCAATCATCTGCGTCCAGAGGCTGATCAGACACCTCAAAGTGGCGCGGGTTGAACTTCATAAAACTCTTGATGTCTCCTCGCTTGGGAGGTGGAGGTAGCGGAACAAACTCATTCCTCCTGACACTTTCTTCAAATCGCTGCTGGATCTGCTGCATTGCTCCTAAGGCATTAGCAATACTTGCCAACGCAGCCCCCAGTTCAGGTGGTATGTCCTCCTCAGAATGGCGTGGTGGTGCCATCCTGTGATTGATATAAAACACAAGTCAGTACCATAATGGAGAATAATAATAATCCAAAATAGTACCAAAATGGAATTAACCAAGATTAAAGGATACAAATTACTAAGATGATATTAAAATATCAACAAAGTTCAAAGCACCTAGAAGATATTAAGCATATCGCACACGACTGAACAAGGAGTGTGATACACAAAACTATCAAAGAAAATTTTCCCGCAAATTTCGGCATTAAGATACCACTATATGCGCAAAACCACTTAACGAATCAAGATTAGTAACTCTACCAATTCAATATACAAGAGCGAATGATAAAAGTAGTGGTATGGTCGCGACTCCATCCCGCACTCAAATCATTACTCCGCACATGAATAAGTAAAACACATATCCCAACACCTTCTTTTTAAGATGAACCTAAAGATTAGTAACTACGGAAACGAACACCCCAAACAAGATAGCGTCGGATAACAAAGAGTAAGACAGATCGCGTCGGTTTACAACGAATAAGATAGATCGCGTCGGTTTACAAAAGCCTGTCGGTATGGAATGTACCAACAGTTGATAACCAAAAGGCAGATAGTGATAACAAGTTGGATGCAACAGATAGACAAGGAATTACACACACACACACAACCTATGGTACTACGGAACCCAGAACACGTGAATCCTAGTTTCAATTTTAGAAGAGGATTGAAAACATTACACTTCCTTACCAGAGAAAGGGTGGGTGGGTGGGTAAGAAGAAAAATGGAAGCAGTCCTACTCTCACATTTTTGTTTTTCCCTAGTATACATAGCTACCAAAAATATTTGCTAGACTGACAACCACCATTTGGCTGAGACCCTGAAGGGCGGGATCGCTCTGATACCAATTGTAACTACCTTGGACACTACGCTCTAAGTTGCATGCCTGGATGAGCGAAATTGGTTAAAATAGTACGGTGGGGGCCCAGGGGCCACCCACAGGTAGACCCATCAGCCGTCCTAACCACTTCCAGAACATCAGGACAAGAACGAGCGGCGTAGTCGGCAGGCGAAGGGATCAACTACATACACAAGTGAGTATGTATGCAAGCCACCATACAACAGTTCTCAGAGCCATTCCATCTAAAAGAAATAGAAATATTGCAACGCCATACGGCAAGATCCAAATATCGTAGATAGAGATAATAGTTTAGGATAACTCCTCATACATCAAACATCAGAGTATTAGGCGGAAGCGGAAAACAAGGTCCGAGTATGGATAAGAAGCAAATCGGCATAAGATGCCACATAAATAAACACATCCCGCCCACAGATCTCGCGGATTCCCATCCCCGGAATCTCTACACCGAGTGATCGTTGCCAACATCATCTGTCTCCTCCACCCAGTATCGATCTTGCGCATACAACTGTTCATCTGAATCAAACAATTTATCGTGTGAGACCCTAGGGGTACTCAGCAAGTCTTTATGCCTCTAAAGGGGACATATACCTGGGGTGACGCAATTGCAGCAAAAGATAATAACTAACAAGGCTATAGATACTCGCTAACCATCCGCCTAACCAATGATAGACGAATGTCCGTTTATTAGTAACAACAGTTATAACAGTATAATTAACAGATCCATCCTCCTTCTCGCTTACCAACGAGAAAGCGGACGAACAACCCATCCGTTGGCAGTTTTATTAACCATTCCATGAGTATTGCACTATTTACTAGGCAGTTACTTAGTCAAATTAAAAGCGGTACTTTAGTTATACTTGTCTATGATCGAGAAGCTGTGCTCCAAGTCGTCCATAACCGCGGACACGGCTTTTACAAAGATTTACCCTGCAGGGGTGCACAAATAGCAACACACACTCGATCAACCTCGGAAAAACCAAATCAAAACCCAACAAGGCATTCACGACAAAGCGATCACATGATTTAGAAATATTTCAGGGGGCCACCCTAATAAGCTACCCGCAACGAAGTTGGCCGGCTTCGAGACGGACCAATGGTTTGCGACAATGGCTGTAAACGACTGGGAACCCGAAAATGTGACTGGGCTTGTCGATACCGCGAAAACATTCCGCATTCTTAAACAGTATAGGTGCTCCTCGCACAATCTTAAATAAAGCAGTAAAGCATGGCATAAGTACAGGATAGTAATAAAGCCCCAAACTAATTGTGGCCCCAAGAAATAGAAATGAATCAAGCTCTGGCTCAGGGGGGTCCATAAGGCCTCCCGGATGTGGATAGTGCGAATAGTCAAGGAACAGGAATCAAGTACTCGGGGTCCTAAGGGACACAAGTGAGCATGAAAAACCAAATAGCAGATATTGCCCACCGGTGCCTCTTTCATTAATTATCCCATTACTACTCAGGTTAAGTTGTTTAGGTACCTCGTTATCCATCAGACACTCACATACCCTACACATGCTGTTCTACGACTCGCATGGCTCAAACAACTCTTGTAGTAATGTCTCATGGGATGGAGGAACAAGCTTCAGTGGGGTTTAAAATTAAAGGCTATGCAGTACTTGGGATTCAGTTTAATGCAATCGCGACTCAATGATGCAAGAATAAGATAGAGGCAATAGGTACTATATGTATGCAAGCATGTGGTAGTGCTTGCTTGGCAGCTCAGTTGAAGCGAGAGAAGAATCTGGGTAGTACTCCTGGGATTCCTGGTATTTTCCCTGCTCGGCGTCTATTCGAAAGAAGAACCAAACAAACAAGGGCCAACATAAATAAAGTGCGCAAGCATATATATAAAATGCGACAAGCAAACAAACATGCCATGATGAATGATGCACAATTTACATGGCAATAATGTAGCATGGCATGGGTGAGGTGTGGGGTGCGAGAATAAAGCATTTTATTAAGTTTTAGTCATGTTTTGCTCCCATAACACTTGTTGTATACTTTATATTTATATGATGCATGCTGCAATTCAGAACATTGAATGCATAGTTAGAACGGGCTCGTCGCGCTGATCGATTTAGACATATTATTTGCCGAATTTGGAGTTGTAGAATTAAAGTTATTAATTAATTAAGAAAAGGCATTTTTATTGCACTTAAACAATTTCGAAAATTTAAATTGCTCAAATGATATTTTGAAAGGCATATTTGAAATCCTCACATTTTTCTGATTCCAAAACATATATTATAAGTATTATTTGGAATTACAAATTAAAAGTTATTTAAAACAGAATTTAATTCATATTAAAACATTTCTGATATTGTTTTTATAAAACAGGAAAACGGAAAAGCTTTTTATACTCAGCCACTCCTAGCCATAGCCACAGACAGGTGGGGCCGATCTTGCCGGCAGTGGCGCATAAAAAGCTTTTTCTCACCATGAGGTAGTCAGCCAGTGAGACTGATAGGTGGGCCTTGGCTGAGAGGGGTCCTGCGACAATGAGAGGAAGTGGGCTCCACGCTTGTGCGAGGGGGATCGCGGGTGGCGAGGGGGAAAACTCGGGCGCCTTTTTGCAAAACTGCCAAGGGAGGCTATCTGGTGGGCCTGGGGTACTGCGGGTTGAGGCAAAAGGTGTTTGGGGGGGTATTTGCAAAGTACCCAACTGGTACTGTTTTTCTTCCAGGGTTTCTGACGGACAGATCGGTGAGCGACAGGGAGCGGCGCGCGGTGCGGGGGTTCGATCGCGCGACCTACCGCGCGCGCGCAGGCGGCGGTGACCACTACGGCTCGGAGGGGTTGCTGGTGGAAAGGATCTGCGCGGCTTGAAGTGCTTCTGCGACGCCGCGGCGAGGAAACCAACCGCGACGCCGGCGCACAGAGGGCGTTCGACGACGGGAACTACACGACCAGGAAGCGACAGTGAGATGGAAGGTGTCTGGGGGCATAGGGAGCTCACCGCGAGTGCGTCGGTGGGGTTGGTTCGGGTCGGCGATGATGCAGACGGCCGGTGGCGTTAAGGTTTTCTCGGGCGCAACGGCGTGCAGCGTGTACAGGCCTCCTCCTCCTCGCTGCTGTGTATGGGGGCGACGCAGGGGGCCTCAGCACTTCCTCGACACGCCACACTCCACGCCCGCCTGCTGGATCGAGAGGATGGTGGTGGAACCGACGGTGGCCGTCGATGGGGAAGAAGCGGTGGCAGGGAAGAGAGGGACGGTGCAGAGGCCTGGGGATAGGGTTGGGGGTCTGCACGGCAGAGGCAGGGAGTAGATAAGAAGAGGGGAGGGGAGCTGCACATGGGGGCTCGGTGGAGAGAAAAAGGTGGCTCGGCCACCTTTTCTCCCCTCGAGCACGGGCTCGAGCTCGGGCGTGGTGGGACTGCAGGGCTGTGGGAGGCGAGCAGGGGCCTAGCTCGGGTGGGACCCTTCTGCAGCGAGAGAGAGGGGGGTTTAGCTAGAGGTGTCCTCGGCATGGAGCTAGGGTTGGGGGTAGGTCGGTTAGGTTAGGGGGAGGAGGGGTAGCTCGGCAAGGTGAGGGTGGTGGGGTGTAGCCGAAGCTAGGAAGGGTAGGGTTAAATTGGCATGGGTGATTAGGGGTGGCATGGGTGTGTGTAGAAGGTTAAGGAGAGGTAGGGGGTAGGGTGGTAGAGATTTAGGGTTTTACATGATCAAAGCTAGATCAAGCAAGAAAAGGTGGTGAGATGGAGAGGTAGGTTTTGGTGATGCATGATCAAGTGCAGGATCAAGTATAGGGGAAAAGATGGATATGGGGGTGATCTCACATGATCATGCATGGAGGAGGTGAGAGGTAGGGAGGACTTGATGCACATGGCAAGGAAAACAAAGATCCAGAGAGAAAAAGGGGAGCTCACAAAAGAAAGGATCCACTCAAAAACCAAGTAAAAACCCAAAAGAATAGAATGGTGGTGATTGTTGCATGGCCCATGCATGAGAATTAAATGCCATGTCTAATTTTGTGAGAACAAAATAATAATCATGGCATTTATACACATGCATTTCAAAATGTGGAGTAAGGCCAAGCTAAAAGAATTAGAAAGATGTTCCAAGTGGAGTAGATGGAGATGCTCAAATTTGAATATAATTTGGGACATGCTAGTGTGTGTGTTCCACTAGGTGCATAATATCCCCAATAATATTCCAACATTAGCAAATATTCTAGTACAATCCATATGGAAGCTAGAAAGAGGTATGCCACTCACATAGCATGCAAAGGTGGCTCCACATATCAAAAATGTGAAAACAACATGATGCTTGCAAGGAAGCATGTGGAGTGGTAAAAGGATCCATCCCAACCCATATGAGCTAGAGGTAAACCCAAATAAGATGCCATGCTCATATTTAGTTTGATGGTGGAATTATAATGTGGTGACAAGAAAAAGGTGGTGGAGTTGAATAAAAGATATGCCCCCAACTCAACTTGGGCATCAAGCATTTACCAACAACCAAATACAATATATCAAGAACCAAATACAATTACTAATGCATATGAGAGAAGAACCAAATGAAAAGGGTTTTATATGATGCTCAAATGCAAGGTGGCATGATGACATGAGCATGGTATAATTATGATGCAACAATTACATGTAGGAAGTAGCAATTATATTACTAGACCATGTAGCATTACATATGTTAGACAGATGGGATGCTACACTTTGCTTGAATGAATGAAAAGAAGTTAGTTGCAAAACCTGAGTCAAACTCAAAGTTTTAGCTTTGAAATCAAAACCATGAACCTTATAACTTTCCCTCTTACCCCTTTATCTACCTCAATCTTCAGATGACTCGTGGAAACCAAGGAGGGAGCAGCTCATCACAAGACCCAATGCTGCAGATTCTGCAGACTCTCATTGCAGACCGTGAAGCAAGCAGGGCAGAGCGCCAAGCTAATCTAGCAACACTACAGCAAATCGCCTAGATGGCTCACACCAATCAGAACCATGGAAATCAGGATCATCATGGATCCAAACTCAAAAACTTCCAGAATACCAATCCCCCAATCTTTTGTACTTCAGAGAACCCACTAGATGCTGATGACTGGCTGCAGACAATGGAGAACAACTTAGAAGTAGCAGGAGTGGATGCCAACGAGAAAGTTCTTTTTGCCACCCACTATTTGGCAGGAAATGCAAGAGCATGGTGGAACAACATCCGCACAATGAACCATGGTCAAGTGATGACATGGGAAGCCTTCAAAATCAAGTTCAGCCTCACCCACGTGCCGCAGGGTCTAGTCACCAGAATGAGGGATGAATTCAGAGAGTTGAAGCAAGGCATAATGACTGTAGTGGAGTACCGTGACAGATTCCTGTCCCTTGCCAGCTATGCACCTGATGAGATCAACACGGAGGCCAAGAAGAAGGAGAGATTCCTGAACAGACTGCATGATGAGATGCAGACTATCCTCGTCAACATCCGTTTCCAGGATCTCGAAGAACTAGTCGACTCTGCCATTCAGATGGAAGGGAAGATTAATCCGGCAAACGACAACCTCAAACGTCATATGATGCACCAAGCTGGATCCAACAGTCACCAGAAGTACCGTCCCAACCCTTCAGCGGGATATGCACTGAGGAACAATCGACCCCCAATGTCTCGCCCAAGCTACCCCAACCATAGTGGAGGAAATGTGAAGTCCGGAGGAAACAGCAATCACCCCGACAACGCCAGCAATTTCAACCGTGCACCTCCCAAGAACAACAACAACAACACTGCACCAAGAACTGGAAGCAATGCTATGCCCGTGGCAGCGAAAGACAAGTCTCAGATCACTTGTTTCGAGTGTGGAGTGAAGGGTCACTATTCCAATGAATGCCCCAAGAAGATTGCCGCCACTGCCAATGTGAATGCCCCAGCTCAATAGCAGCGTCGTGTTCAACCAGGAAGAAGATTCGCCCTAGGGAACCCTCACAGCCGCAATGGCCGTCTCTTCCACATGAACGCCGAAGAAGCCCAAGAAGCGCCAGATGTAGTGCTGGGTATGTTTTCTGTCAACTCAGTTTTAGCAAGAGTGTTGTTTGATTCTGGAGCATCACACTCATTTGTCACCGAAGAATTTGCATGCACTAGTAAGATTCACCCAACCAACTTGAAGCATGTCATGATAGTTCAAATCCCTGGTTCAACTACAAAAGCTAGAAAAATTTGCAAAGCTGTGCCTATCAGAATACATGGGATAGATTTTTATGCCAATCTAATAGTACTTGGAACCAAAGGTTTGGAAGTAGTACTAGGAATGGATTGGATGTCAAAGCATAAAGGATTGATAGACTGTGCCAAGAAAGCCATCACCATGACCACTACCTCTAGAGTCTCAGTAGAGCATATATCTGAAACCCTGCCCCGTCAATTCAAGTGCAACAAGAGTCTAGCTCTACCCACCATTGACCAAGTCAGAGTAGTCTGTGAATACCTTGATGTATTCCAAGATTAATTGCCCGGTATGCCCCCGGATAGGGATATTGAGTTCATTATTGAACTAATCCCCGGAACCAGACCCATAGCCTAGAGACCCTATAGTATGAACCCCTCAGAATTAGTGGAATTGAAGAAGCAGTTGGATGCTATGCTGGCAACAGACTTGATTCAACCAAGCGCATCGCCATGGAGATCGCCAGTGTTATTCGTTGACAAGAAAGATGGAGGCAACCGTTTGTGCACCGATTACAGGAAGTTGAATGACGTCACCCTCAAAAACAAGTACCCTTTGCCAAAGATAGAGGATCTATTTGATCAGTTGACTGGAGCAAATGTGTTCTCTAAGATCAATCTTAGGACTAGTTATCACCAACTTAAGATTCGTGCAACGGATATTCCGAAGACCGCCTTTACTACTCGTTATGGTTTATACGAGTATACGACATGTCTTTTGGATTAACCAATGCCCCTGCTTATTTCATGAATCTCATGAATAAGATCTTTATGAATTTTCTGGATAAGTTTGTCGTTGTGTTTATCGACGATATCCTTATCTACTCCAAGTCAGAAGAGGAGCATGAGCAACATTTGAGAATCATCCTTGAAACCCTTAGAGAGCATCGGTTGTATGCCAAGTTCAGCAAATGTGAGTTTTGGCTGAAAGAAGTAGGATTCCTAGGACGTATTGTGTCTGCCGGAGGAGTCGCTGTTGATCCCGCCAAGATCAAAGATGTTGGAGAATGGGAAGCCCCAACCACTCAAACCCAAGTCCGTGCATTTCTCACATTAGCAGGATACGACCGCAAGTTCGTAGAAGGATTTTCTAGCATAGCCAGACCCATGACCCAATTGTTGAAGAAGGACAAGAAGTTCGAATGGACCGACAAATGTGAAGCAAGTTTCCAAGATCTGAAGAAGACATTGATTTCAGCCCCAATATTGATCATGCCAGATATCAAGAAGCCATTTGATGTGTATTGTGATGCATCCAAGATTGGTCTCGGATGTGTATTGATGCAAGAAGGCAAAGTCATCGCGTATCTGTCTCGACAACTGAAGCAGCATGAGCAGAACTATCCGACCCATGATCTTGAGTTAGCAGCCGTAGTTTTGGCATTGAAGACATGACGTCATTATCTTATGGGTAATCGCTGTGAGATTTACTCAAATCACAAAAGCTTGAAGTATATTTTCACTTAGAAGGAGCTGAATATGAGGCAAAGGAGATGGATAGAGTTAATCAAGGATTATGACCTTGACATTCACTATCACCCCGACAAAGCCAATGTGGTAGCGGATGCTCTTAGCAGATTGCCGTGTAGGCTAAACACCATGATCAAGGAGAAGCAGCCAAGTTTGTATGAGGAGTTGGAGCAATTTAGAACTGAGCTAGTTAGCAAAGGATTCTTAGCTAGCATTGAACTTCAACCCACTTTGAATAGCCAAATCAAGGAAGCCCAGAAGGGAAATGAAAGTATCGACGGAATCAAACGTCGTATTGGTATAGGAAAGGTACCTGGATTCACCGAAGACGAAGAAGGAGTTTTGTGGTACAAAGGCCGTATCTGCGTGCTAGTAGATTTGGAGCTGAAGCAAGTTATCATGCAAGAAGCTCATGATACTCTTTATTCTATCCACCCCGGAGGAACGAAGATGTATCAAGATTTGAAAGAGCAATTTTGGTGGCACAAGATGAAGAGAGAAATCGGAAGCTACATCGCCAAGTGTGATATCTGTCAGAGAGTCAAGGTGGAACATCAGAGGCCCGTAGGACTATTGCAACCCTTGCAGATTCCGGAATGGAAATGGGATTCTGTCGGAATGGACTTTATCACCGGTTTACCTACTTCTAGTAAGGGAAATGACTCCATCTAGGTCATCGTTGATAGACTGTCCAAGGTAGCCCACTTTATCCCTGTCAAGACAACCTACCAGAGTTCGAAGCTAGCAGAGTTGTACATTGCTAGAATTGTTAGTCTGCATGGAACCCCCAAGACCGTAGTATCGGATCGAGGAACTCAATTTACCTCAAGATTTTGGCAGAAAGTCCAAGGAGGATTAGGAACCAAGTTGAATTTCAGCACTGCTTATCACCCGCAAACCGATGGACAGACTAAAAGAGTCAACCAAATCTTAGAGGATATGTTGAGAGCTTGTGTGTTAGAATATGGATCAAAATGGGAAGATTGTCTGCCTTTTGCAGAATTCTCATATAACAACAGTTATCAAGCCAGTTTGCAAATGGCACCATTTGAATTCCTATATGGAAGAAAGTGTCGTACCACTTTGAATTGGTCGCAAGTAGGAGAGAGTAAGATTTTTGGCCCCGGCATTCTTCGAGAAGCTGAAGAGAAGGTTCACAAAGTCCGTGAGCACCTCAAGACCGCCTAATCTAGACAGAAAAGTTATGCTGACAAGAGAAGGAGAGACCTGACTTTCAATGTCGGAGATTTTGTATATCTCAAGGTTTCGCCATTGAAGGGAACGCAACGTTTTAGTCTGAAAGGAAAGTTAGCCCCCAGATATATTGGACCCTTCAAGATTCTGAACCATCGAGGAGAAGTATCTTATCAGCTGGAACTGCCAGAGGAGATGTCATCCATCCACAACGTTTTCCATATCTTGTTGCTTCGCAAATGCTTAGAAGTGCCGGAGAAGACCAAAGTTTTCAAGAACATCGATCACCGAGCTGTTGATATCAACAAGGATCTGACGTATCGTGAAGTTCCCATCCGTATCTTGGAGGAAGCCTACAGAACCACCAGGACCAGGAGTATCAAATTTCTCAAGATTCAATGGAGCAACCATACCAAAGAAGAAGCCACTTGGGAGCGAGAAGATTACATTAGGACTGAGTTCCCAGATCTCTTTAGTTCCTAGTTTTCTTTCTTAAATCCCGGGAAGAGATTTTGTTTAAGGGGGGAAGGTTTGTAACATCCCAAAACTTTAATCCAAGTGATCAAGATCAAATCTACCCAATTTAGGGTTAACAAAAACTTTTTCTATTAAAAATCTTTAAGCATTCATATGTGTGTGCATTTAAAATAGGAGTTGTTTTGAATTGCCATCATTGAGTGATCTATTGATTGTAAAATGACTCTAAGGTGAATTACACATCATCTAGATCATCCCCAAGCAAATCCCAAAGAAAAATAAATCAAAAAGAATTAAATAAGGAAATGGTCACTTTTGCCATTTTAATCACCTAGCCCACTTTGGCTATTCCTAGCACTCAAATTTAAACAGAAACAAATGTGGATCTTTGCACCCCTTGCTAGTACAAGTAGTGATGTACCAAAGCCCATTTTTTGATCTCCCAAAAACATTCAAACTCTGAATTTAAATGACATTTGAAAATTGAATCTAGTTCATATGTTTAGATACCAATTTTTCAAAAACCACTCAAATGAACTCCATTTCAAAATCCCAAGCAAACCTAGATGCTTAAGCATAAGATGAATCACTCCACCAAAAATCTTTCAAAAATTCAAACAAAAGTTTCATGCGGCCATTTGATCGAACAGTTGGCAGGCACAAAATTTCTGGCCTAACTAATACTGTTGCCAATTGATCCCTTGTCCCCCATTCGACCCTCTCTGCTCTCCCCTGTCGCCCCTTGTTCCAACCAAACCATCAACCAGCTCCCCCTTCACCGCTAGCAGCAGTGGCGCGCCGCCCAAACTTGGTAACCGCCGGCTGAGCATGCGCAACACACCAGAGACACCGCCGTGCCAAACCACCTTGCCCACTAGCACCGCCTAGCCCCTGGCCAACCCCAGAGCATCGCCACCCTTTCTCTCTGCGCCATGCGCAGCGTACGCCAGAGCGCGATCGCCGCCAGGACACCACATACCACGCCTCGACACCAAATCGCGTACGCCTCTCCGCCTCGACCCCCTCACCCCACCAGACACGGTCGTGCACCACCGCGCGACCCACAGTCGCCAGGAGCACCCTTGAGCACCGCTTCTGTCTCCCAGAGCACGAGAAGCTCCCGACCAATTGCCACAGCCCCTAGCATCGCCATTACACCGTAGAGGACCGCCAGTAGACCGCCCACCATCCGCCTACCTTGCCCACGCTGGTAGCCCCCTGTATCGCCGTCACCGATGAGCCGCGCCCATACCTCACTGCCTCACCGTCGAGCCTATATAAGGAGACCACCCCCAGCCTCATTCTTCACACCATCTCACTCCCCTCTCTCCACTGACCGTTTCCCCTCTCTCGCCGGAGCCGCTCGAGCAGCACATCGCCGGAATTCTGCCGGAGGTAGCCGCTGCAGAGGAGGAGAAGTTGCAGTCGATTTCGTCCACCTCAGCCCCTGCCGCGACCTCACCTGAGTCCGCCGTCGCCGTCCAGTTTGTTTGCCCGCCTCGCCGCACTAGCTGGAGCCCTGGTACGTCCCTAGTAGACCCCCACTGACCGTGCTATGGTTCAGTCTCGCCGGCGACGAGTCCGTCGTCGACGACGACCGTGGACCGTTAGATCGTGTTCTAATCGTGTGGTTCTAATCGCCTCGTACCGCTTCGCGTTGGATGAGTCACTGACCAGCGGGACCCCCTGTCAGCAGCCCTCAGCGCCGCGGAGTGTACACGGGCTGGCCCATTTAGTTTCCCGCATTGACCCAGTAATTCAAATTAGGATTTTTCTATTTTAGACTTAAATCAATTATGTCCCTTAGTTCAAAAATAAATTCAGGTAGTTTTACAAATCCAAATTGAGTGATTCCAATTTTGTTGGAAAGCTACTGAAAATCTCTATCCAAGACCATTGGATTTAAATCATTTAGAGTTAGAGATCTCTCCTAGTTAAAATAACAAAACAGAAGCTTTTGCACATTCAAACATTTTTCTAAAATCAACCAGAATAGCTTTTGAGTTGATTCCAACTCTCAAAAATCACATTTAAGCATACCTATCTGAATATGTAATAATAATGAGGTTTATATGCAGTGACTTTGGACTAGTACCAAAATAATGCTATATAGGCATTTCTAGTCACTTTAAATATTAATTATTAAACTTAAACTTATTAAAATGTGATCCAACCCTTAAATCACATTCCCATATGTTAGAATATGTGGTGATGACATGTGTCCACATGATCCCATATTTTAAATGGAGAATATTAAATCTTAGTTAATTTCAATGAGTAGAAATTACTTTTCTGAAATAAAAAGAATGAAGCTAGTTCATTGAACCTTGTGATGCTTGTGATGATAATAGATCATCAAATTTGTGCCTTAGTGTGCTAAGTAGACTAGTTAAGTAGTGTTTGGTGATTGTGTATTCCGTATATATTTATAGACGATAGTACCGACCAAGCTTTCGAGGAGGAGGAGTTCTACCAAGAGGAGGAGGAAGAAAACTTCAACCACTGCACTACCCAAGGCAAGCCTAGCACTTGCAAGTATTATACCTAGCAAGCCATCATTAAATAATGCAAGCTAACCCTTGCAAGCTAGCTAACCTAAGCAAAGGCATTAGGCATGCTTTGGTTATACCATTTTTGACTTATACCTACTCCAAGTTTCATTTACAAGCTTTACTTTTCTTTACTTTACCAAAGTCCTTTACTAGTTTTAAAGGTAGCATAAAGAGTATAAAACTTGACCTATCTAGTTAGGGTTAGATGTCATTCTATGGCATGAGATTGAGATTAGCATCCCACATTAGTGAACACTCTTAACTTAGTAGTTTGGAGCTAAACCAAAACTTGATTCACTTTAGATGGGAATACTTGGTGAAAATGATTTGTGAAAACCTTGGAATGATGAGTCATTCTATTGAAATGTTTTGACATGTGTTGAGAAACACAAATGGTTTATGATGATGAAAATGTTGAGGCATGAGTCTTAGCCCTTTTACAAAGCTGATGGTTGGGTTCGGATGCGATACCATTCCAATTTTACCGTACAACCACAATACCTGAATTGGGTAAGGCTTAGCCAGAAGTTTATATGCATTAGTATTAGTTCCCTCGCGGGAGAGGTTTGAGCTGAGGCTACCTCTCAATGTTGTCCACCTATGCAGTGCCCAAGATGACACATGGTCATGGTTGGGAGGCCATGCTCATAGGAGAGGTGCTTATACTAGAGTGTGTAAAGGAAAGGTTATGTTTGATTATCTGCATACTAAGTATGATGATTCAGGGTTATCCCTGACAGATGTATCAAATCTTGTGGTGAAAGTGTACCACCTCTGCAGAGTGTCAAACTATTCGAATAGCCACGTCTGTTCCGTTGTTAGATGTTTTCAAAACAACTTATGAAATGAATTGGACATGACTTGACCACAACAGAGTTGTGACTATGACAACTAAGTTCCCACTTAGGTGTTTTCAAACTTTATTTTATCTTTCTTTGTTTCTGAACTTAGCTTAGGTTTCAAACTTAACTTTACAAATAAACTTAGAGTTAGCATTCCTACTAGAACTATCTTACTGATGACTCATGTATTAAGGAGCTCGTTGGGGAATCCAAGAGGAAGGTATGATGAGCACAACAGTAAGTTTCCCTCAGTTATGAAACCAAGGTTATCAATCTAGTAGGAGCAAGGAAACACCCCAAAGGTGTTGCTAGCTGAGCCTTGGCAGGGCGCACTACCGGTGCTAGTAGCAACGTGGATACCTGCACAACACAACAACAGAACTCTGTCCCCAACTTGCGATGAGGTTGTCAATCTCACTGGTTTTGCTGAAAACAAAGGATTAAACGTATCGAATGGAAGGAAGTAATAGTTTGCAGAAAGTAAACACAAAACAGTAAACAGTTTGTAGATTGTATGTAAAAGAAAGGACCGGGATCCATAGTTCACTAGAGGTGGCTCTCCTTAAGATAGATAACATGCTGGGTGAACAAATTACAGCGGGGCAATTGACAAACATCGAGAAAGCATACAAGCATATACTAATCATCTTGACTCCTTTGAGACTTGATTGGGCATTACAACATTATACATAGACCGCCATCCAACTACATCTATGACTAATAATCCACCTTCAGGTTATCATTTGAACCCCCTCCAGTATTAAGTTGCAAGCAACAAATTATTGCTTTACGAATTGCGTGTAATGTAAACAATACGATTGTTCTATGAACAAAGGATTGTTGTTTTCTCCCTAGTACCAACAACACATCTAGTACCTTAGAGATTTCTGTCACTTCCCAGATTACGGAGGCATGAACCCACTATCGAGCATAAATACTAACTCTTGGAGTTGCTAGCATCTACTTGGCCAAGATAGCTACTAACAACAGAAAGCATGCAGGATCACAAATAACAAAGACATGATAGAATCAATAATCAATCTGAAATAGCATCTCAATATCCATCGGATCCCCGCAAACACAACATGTATGGATTACAAATAGATGATCTTGATCATGAGCAGACTCACAAGATCTAAACATGAAAGCACAAAGGAGGAGAACCAGCCATCTAGCTACTACATGGACCCGTAGTCTAGAGATGAACTACTCACGCATCACACCGGAGGCTTGCATGATGATGAAGAAGGCCTGTGGTGAATTCCCTGTCTCAGGTGCCGAAGAGCTCAGATCTCTCGATCTAGGGATGGAGATGACATGCCATGACTCTTCGTGGATTTTTGATCGGGTACTTAGGGTTTTGGTCCCGAGGGCAATATATAGGCGGAAGGAGAGGCCGAGGGGGTGCCTGGGCTGGCCACACCACCCCCTTGCGTGGCCAGGCCTAGCCCGCGCGGCCAGGTGGTGTGGTGGCCCCCTGGCTCCTCTCCGTCTCTTATTCTGGCTCCATATGCCTTCCGGTAAAATAGCGACTTTGGCTTTTGTCCCGTCCAATTCCGTGAATATTCATTTTCTAACTTTCCTGGAACCAAAAACAGCAGAAAACAGGCAGCTGGCACTGTGGCTCTTTGTTAATAGGTTAGTCCAAGAAATCATATGAAAAGTAGTCCAAAGTGTGGACAAAACACAGGAAAGTAGATAAAACCAAGGATGGAACATAAAAAATTATATACATTTTCAATGTATCAACATCCCCAAGCTTAACTCCTGCTTGTCCTCGAGTAGGTAAGTGATAAAAAGAAATAATAATTTTTGAGGTGACATGCACCATCATAAACTTGATCAAAGTACTTGTAAAACATTCAAAGCTGGGATCATAGTACTTCAATCATAACATGAAAGACAAAGTTCTAGCAATAAGAGAAAGAAACTATGATGCAACATGAGAAGGCACAAACAAAAGATTCATGAATAACAATGCTTTGCAAGACGTTTGTTTGTTTCACATAAATAAAACATAGCATAATAGTATTCAGCTTGTCCCTCATAGAGTAGCAAATATAAATGCATAGGACACCTTCAAAGTTCATAAGAGTGACTAGATACAAATAGTTTAAAACAAGCAATATCAAGTTATGCATCAATCAACTAGTCTTGGGACAAAGAACATAGAACTAAGAATGGCCACTATGCTCTCAAAGTAGGTGCATAAAGATAGAAGGTGGAGACTCAATATAATGGTGGAAGAAAGGCCTTCATAGAAGGAAGCAGGGATTCAAGTCTCATAAAGAGCTTCCAAAAATTATGGTACTTATAGATTTCAGCTCTCATTGCCCCTATCAAAAGCATCTTGAAGTGATTAAGGTTAAAGTGAACAAACTATGGTGTACATGCTTGACGAAGTATAAGTTAGGAATCTCATGTCCCTTGAATATGAGGGCCGCTCCTCATGCTACTCAAGTTTAGTCACCGGTAAGTTCTTGTCATCGTAAGTACATGTGTATCATAGAGAACCGCCAACGGGGTACCCCTTGCCCGATGATACGGAAGAATCCCCATATCAAAATGACAAGGCAAGCAGACAACGAGCATCTCAACAATCTTATTATTTACCATGGGAATATGGTGCTTTTTTTCTCTCTTTCCTCTTTTCATAATATCTTTTTTTTATTTTTCTCTTTTTTTTTCTCAATATAGGACTCGTTTTTATCAATATAGGACTCTTTTTTATAAGAAGAATGCTTCATAGATAGCTCATTATAGTTACGCTGCAGGTTTCCACCATGTCAGCATGGATTAGACCAGCGGCCCAGGCGTTTCTCTAACACATATACATAACTCCATGGACTTACAAGCTCCCCTTTCATTTCACATCGACGACATCCATAGACAAAAGAGCATGATATCAACTAGGTACAAAGTACCCGTGCAATGTTTAAAGCGTTCCCCATGACAGCATGGTTCTGCTAATCCCCAACAAATAAGTGCAAGCATATACAACATAGACGACACAATGGTTCAAGTTTATTAAGGGCAAGAAAATTAAAGTGTGCCATCAAGTTCGTGAGAGCTTTAATCACTAGTTTTCTCATAACAAGTTTAATTTGGAAGGTAAACAAAAGCATGAATATACTTGGCATAGCATAAGCTAATAGGTAGGTATGGTGGACTCTTTGGAATAACTTGGTTTAGGGAGTTGGATGCATGAGTGGAACTCATACTTGGTTGTGGAGGCTAGCAAAAGACTGGGAGCGACAAACTAAGAGAGCAATAATGGCCATAATCATGCAGAGCGACAAAACATCATTGATCAAAGCATAAAGTGATACTACAAGTTGAAAACTAAAGGATCATAAAGGCTTTGGTGACTTTGAGATAGTCATGACATGGTGTGAGCATGCGCCAAGTCAACCCAAATAAAGCATCAAAGGAGAATACCACTATACTATGCTTTAATATGCTAAAACAACGCATGATTCATCCAAGGCACATTAAGCAATCTAAATTGTTTATAACAAGTCATACTACAACAAAGAATACTAAGTATAAATCCAAAACAATATCAAGCATGGCATGACAAAGCATAGGCCACAGTCAAAAACGAGCTCTATTTACCACTTAAACATGAGCTTTCCTACTCTTTTCCAATCCAAACCAAACTATTTGAAAACCAATGTATGAAAGAGGGGGTCCAACCAATTTATTCATAAAACTAGGAAAACAAAGAAAACGAAAAACCAAACCAAAAACGAAAAAGAAGACACTCCAAGAACAACACAACTGTGCATAAAACAATAAAAATGAAGCGTTTGGAAGAAACCTGGGATTTTTATTGATGAAGAAGGGGATGCCTTAGGCATCCCCAAGCTTTGACGCTTGTACTTCTTGGATATTTCTTAGGGTGACATGCGTGGCATCCCCAATCTTGAGCTTTAGTCCATCCTTCATCTCATTACTCATTCCTTCCATACAGCTAAATTTTTTCCTTCATACAAAACTTCACACAATCTTTATTAGCAACATTAGTGCACTCAAGATAATAAGTCTTTAGGTTCAGTTTAAACACCAATAAACTTCCATTAAAACACTATATACTGTAGCACTTCCCTCAAAAAGCTCAATTCTCCAAAAGAACTCAAAAAGGAACCAACAAGAAGCAAATGCAGAAAATTGCAGAAATCTGTCAAAACAGACCAGCAGGTAAAGACAAATTTTTTCGAAGACCTTCTGTTGCTGAAATCAAAAAGTGTTGAACTAATGAAAGTTATATAACAACCTGGAGCATAAGCAAAAAAATTCACGCCTCAAAAAGACTTTCAGAGATTTTACACGAATTTTTACGGTGAAGCACAGAAATCTGTTTCGGGATAGCAACTTTCCCAATCATTACTTCTCTCTCATTAGAGGTTACTCTTGGCACAAAAAGCAAATAAAAAGGATAAGGAGCGGTTATTACTGAAGTAATAACTTCCAAGACTCATCTAAAACTTTTGGGTTATCTCCCAATAAGTACTTTTCTTTAACGCCTTTAAGTTAGGCATAAGAAGCAAGAAAAAGAATCAAGTGTTCTCAAATGAAGAAGCATTAAGATTATTACCAGAAATATCTTCAACAAGGAAAGGTATATCATCCAAATAAGTTCTAGAGGATCCTCTCTCAATGCTCTTGGGTTCACTATTTTCATCAAAAGGGTTTTCAGGAACAATCCAATCAAGATTCTTTTCTATGGCTTCATGTATTGCTACCAGTTTAAAGGGTATTGGTATCTTAGTTTCCTTCCCATTAGGTTCAGTTTTGTCCATCATTTCTCGTGTACCAACAACATCTACACATGATCCTAGCATATTGAAACGTTTAAAGACTTTTCTAGCTTCCTTGGCAACATCATAGAATTCCTTAAACAAAGTTTCTAGAATAAAATCCCTCTTTTCAGGGTCCTCAATTTCTTTAAGCTTAAGAAACATTACTTGCATTAGGGGGTTGAGCTTAACAAACCTAGCTTCCAACATGTGAACTAAAGAAGCTACAGCAATCCCATAGTTTGGAGCAAGTTCTGCAAGGGATCTATCCTCAGTATCCTCATGTTTACTAACATGATTAAAGAATTCTTTAATATTATGTTTTCCAATTATTGAACCACTACCTATTGAAAGGTCTTTCAGGGTGAATTTAGGGATCAACATGGTGTGCTAAGGAAGGGGTAACCACTATAGAAGACTTAATTTTTTTTGTTTTTGATAAAGAAAGCAAACTAGTAAAACTAATTTTTTTTGTGTGTTTTTGATAACAAAACAAGCAAACAAAGCAAAAAGAAACTAAGCAAAACAAAAATAACAAAGTAAAGAGATTGGTTATGAGGGACTCCCCTTGTGAAGATGTCCTTGACTCCCCGGCAACGGCGCCAGAAAAATACTTTGATGACTCATGTATTAACGAGCTCGTTGGGGAACCCCAAGAGGAAGGTATGATGAGCACAATAGTAAGTTTCTCTCAGTTATGAAACCAAGGTTATCAATCCAGTAGGAGCAAGAAAACACCTCAAAGGTGTTGTTAGCTGAGCGTTGGCAGGGCGCACTACCGGTGCTAGTAGCAACGTGGAGACCTGCACAACACAACCACAGAACTCTGTCCCCAACTTGCGATGAGGTTGTCAATCTCACTGGTTTTGCTGAAAACAAAGGATTAAACGTATCAAATGGAAGAAAGTAATAGTTTGCAGAAAGTAAACACAAAACAGTAAATAGTTTGTAGATTGTATGTAAAAGAAAGGACCGAGATCCATAGTTCACTAGAGGTGGATCTCCTTAAGATAGATAACATGCTGGGTGAACAAATTACAGCGGGGCAATTGACAAACATCAAGAAAGCATACAAGCATATACTAATCATCTTGACTCCTTTGAGACTTGATTGGGCATTACAACATTATACATATACCGCCATCCAACTGCATCTATGACTAATAATCCACCTTTAGGTTATCATCCAAACCCTCTCCAGTATTAAGTTGCAAGCAACAGATTATTTCTTTACGAATTGCGTGTAATGTAAACAATACGATTGTTCTATGAACAAATGATTGTTGTTTTCTCCCTAGTAGCAACAACACATCTAGTACCTTAGAGATTTCTGTCACTTCCCCAGATTACCAGAGGCATGAACCCACTATCGAGCATAAATACGAACTCTTGGAGTTGCTAGCATCTACTTGGCCAAGATAGCTACTA
Organism: Avena insularis; assembly: GCA_023614405.1. NCBI lineage: Eukaryota > Viridiplantae > Streptophyta > Magnoliopsida > Poales > Poaceae > Avena > Avena insularis. Next base: position 252,115,928 of record CM042690.1, on the reverse strand, counting down.
ACAACAGAAAGCATGCAAGATCACAAATAACAAAGACATGATAGAATCAATAATCAATCTGAAATAGCATCTCAATATCCATCGGATCCCCACAAACACAACATGTATGGATTACAAATAGATGATCTTGATCATGAACGGAGCTCACAAGATCTAAACATGAAAGCACAAAGGAGGAGAACCAGCCATCTAGCTACTACATGGACCCGTAGTCCAGAGATGAACTACTCACGCATCACACCGGAGGCTTGCATGATGATGAAGAAGGCCTCCAGGGTGAATTCCCCTCTCTGGCAGGGTGCCGGGAAGAGCTTTAGATCCCTCCCGATCTAGGGATGGAGATGATGGCGGCTAAAGACACTTTCGTGGATTTTTGATCGGGTACTTAGGGTTTTGGTCCCAAGGGCAATATATAGGCGGAAGGAGAGGCCGAGGGGTGCAGGCTGGCCACCACCCCACCTGGCGACCAGGCCCGCCCGTGATCAGTGGTGGTGTGGCCCCTGGCTCCTCTCCGTCTCATATTCTGGCTCCAAATGCCTTCCGGTAAAATAACGACTTTGGCTTTTGTCCCGTCCAATTCCGAGAATATTCATTTTCTGACTTTCCTGGAACCAAAAACAGCAGAAAACAGGCAGCTGGCACTGTGGCTCTTTGTTAATAGGTTATTCCAAGAAATCATATGAAAAGTACTCCAAAGTGTGGACAAAACACAAGAAAGTCGATAAAACCAAGCATGGAACATCAAAAATTGTAGATACATTTGCAATGTATCACTTACTTGTTAGTGGTAGTTTGCGAGTACTTAAAGAGAACTCATGGCTTTTGTCCCTGGCTATTCCTATGGCCAGACTATGAAGGAGATTACCAAGATGAAGGACAGCAGGATGGCTATGATAACTAGGACTATCTCCCATCGTCAGCATTGCCTGTGACTCTGAAGATGGACCCCACCGCTACGCTATTTATTCCGCTGCTTGATTATACTAAGACTGGATCATGAGATCCTTTATTTGTGTAAGACCTTATTTATGGTTTGTAATGGATGATGTACTGTGATATCCAATCTGTTATGTCTCGCAAAAATGGTAATCCTGGGATTGCGATGTATGGCATAACAGGCATCTAGGATTAAAAATCCGGGTGTTGACAAGGATCAGAGAACTAGAGGTTGTCGTCATACACCATATGTGTGCGAAATCACGAGGGTGCTACCGTTAGTGGCACCCTGGATGTCGTGAGTCGGACTACTACATGAGGAGCTTCGTGACCTTGAGGTCGGCTACGAGTACGACTACATTATCCACATTCCCCTTGGAACGTTAACCTCTTTTGAACTACAAGGGTATGTATCCGAAACCTCAGCCATTACTATATTACTCCTAGATAGATCCTGGCAGTTAGGTGTGTTCGCGTAGGAAAAATTTGTGTTTTCTGCCCCGAACCCCTTCAACAAGTGTGTTGGGATTGGTGTTGGAACTCAATAAGGCGAAAATTTTCTCGGGTATGTAAGATACACCACGAGCATATGATAATTACTTATAATTAGGATATCTTATATCTTTTTCCATGATTTGTGTGGAGAGAGTTCCATAATAATATGTTCACTAACAAGTCTTGCGAGCAAGCCACTTCTATGCGTCATGTGGTGAGATCACCTCTAAATAACCACTGTGATTCCTGCGAGCAAGTCACTTCTATAGACCACCAGAATTAAGGGTTTCCCCATGGATATCGTTATTAGCTTAGTGAAACTCTCTTTTATCCCCTTTCGACCGTGTAGGTTATAACCCAATGGTTGCAGTCGCAAGATAACACCAGACATACTCCCATACAAGTCCTAAGGGTATTTCCCTCTCTTTAGTCCCGAAGGCAAATGTTATGTGGTCGACTTCACATACCATCCACATAGATAGATAGGACACAATATCATAGATCAAGTAAAGATCAAATGCCAAAGTTATAGATCATCTTTATTTTATTTCATAATAATGTTAGGGTTTCTATATCTCCCCAAGAACAAAGGGAACTACTCACCCATATAAGCAATCAACAACATCATCATATTCATATGGATGGATCGAAAGTGCAAAGATAAAATCAAGTGCAAAACCACAATTCTATTTGGAATTACAACAACATTTAAATGGACGAGAGAGGGGATAATGGTGATGGTGGAGATGCGGTGGTTGATGACAAGGGGGGTGATGCTTGTCTTTCGATGATCCGTGTAGCAGCAAGGATTTTCCCTTCTCCAAGTTCCTCCTCCATATCTCTTCCTAGTGTGGTGTTTCGTGGCTAGGGGTATCTGTGAATGTTGGATCTCAGATCCGTCTTTGCATGGTGAGAGTATTTTATGAGGCGAACATCCTAGGAGGAAGTATGGGCAGACAGTATGGGCAAGCTCCTCCCATACTGTAGGTTGTTAAACCTTCTAGAACCTCTCCTCGCATCCTCTCTTCTCCCAGGTGCGTGAAAAATCATTTAAATGACATTTATCACTTAGAAATATCATATTATTACATAACATGACAGTCCAAATTGATATATTCACAAAAGACTTAATAATAAGGGATCATGTTGAAACAAGGTAAAAGGTGGGCACAAGCACCATAAAATACCACAACCCTAACTCTACTTATGAAAAAACAAAAGGTAAAAAAGCTTCAAAAATGTACTCATCAGCAGGGAATCTTGGGAGGTGGGATCCTCCTCCTCGGGAGAGTGGGGCTTCATTGCGATGTCATCACACGTCCTTCCCATCATCCATCCAACGGCCTAAAAGAATTAGGGCGACATGGATATCAGAATAGGCCAAAACTTTCATGCGCTATTATTTACTCCGATATGTATGACTAATAGGCTTATTGATAAAATTCACCATTGAAGGTATGTCCAAATTTTGATATGTTCTTCATGTTCAATGGAAGGCATCTTGAATTGATTTTATCATTATTAGATGTACATGAGGTCACAAGATCCTATAAACCTCTAAAGTTGGTGCAAAATGGTAGACCCTTCCACATTAGTACATAAGCTCTCTACATGTACATATATTTGAGCATCTCCAGTCATGTCCCCCAACCCGTCCCCCAACGGTATTGGGGAACATCGGGTAGAAAACATGCCCAACTAAATGCCTAAAGAACGTCTTCAGCGCGCCGAGACCATCTAGACACCACATGGGACGGTGCGAACACACCAGACGCAACGCATGGGTGATGGTGTTCATGGGACATACCTGTCATTGGCATAGCGGCTGGTAAACCTTATTTATGTCGCGGACAATCTCCCTACAATGGCTTAATGGCTGACACATAGAGTCGTCTAGTCGCCACAGTGACGCATGACCGACGCAACATCCAGTCTCTTCGCCCTCTACGAAAGCGTTAATGGGATCTAGTGTCCTCTGTCGTATAAATACCTCCCTGGCATATCTCCTCTATCCACAACTCAAACCCTAGCCCGTCACAGATTGATTGTAGCTAGTTTTGAAATAATAATATCGAACCACGAAGAGCTATTGGTAAATGTCTTTATGCCCTTCACCACTATTTACCAAAAAATGCTTGGAAGTTGTCTTTGATTTCAAGTAGGGGTGTTTAAGAGAGTTTGAGTGTGTGTGAACAAAGCAATAGTAAGTAATGCAAGTAAATAGAGAGAGGTTCACGATGTAAGTTATTTGGAACTGCAATAGATGTATGAGAGAAGCTCCAAAGTAATGCAAGTAACTGCAACTGCAATAATAAGTAATGCAAGTTGACATGGGTATGCCCCATGGGCACCCAAGTTTAGCCTATACGGTGCAACCCAAGAGAAGCCCATGGTAAAACCGAAGAAGATTCGGGTGGCCCAAATCTAGGAAGATGTGACTCCTTGGGAAACACGACAAAGTGTAGATAGGAAACTTAAATGGAAAACCCTAATCTACAACCGACTCGGCCTGCTATCCCGATACCTAGGCCCCCCTATATAAAGGCTAGGAGGGGGCATCTAGGAGGACAATCCACAACCTAGTTCACACCCCGCCAGATTGCATCTGCACACCCTTGTACTTCTCGATTTCATCGATAACAAAGAGCAGACAAGCAGGAGTAGGGTCCCTTCCAAGGGCCTAAACCTAGGTAAACCGCGTATCCCTGATGTGCTTGTTTGACAGCCGATTGATGCCTCCAGCGCTCCCCACTTCCTCAAACCTAAGTCCATCATCTATGAGAATTGGCGAGTTAACCCCTCGTCACAAGTAATGCAAGTAAACAGAGTGTTAGATCCACCACTAGCAATTATGTTTAGTCATGATTAGGATATATCTATATTGTCATTCATGTATATGTATGGGAGAAGCTCCAAAGTAGATGATCAAAGACAAGCCATCTTATACTTCACCCCTCGTAATCACAATAGTAATATTAGGCAAGTTACATGCGATTCCCACTATTAAGGGTTGTCCCCATGGTTATGCATTAGGATTTGTGAGTCCCTCTTATCCCCCTTGAACACATGAGTAATTATCTAATGCAATATGTCACTTAGAACCTTCACACCATCACATGATCAAGGGTAGTTTCCTTAGTTGTCCCAAATACAAATGTTTTGTGGTCGACTTCACACAACATCAAGAAAGAAAACTAATACATATTCATGAACAAAATTATGGATTATCTTTATTTCAATTCATAACCATGCTAGGGTTTCTCCCAAGAACAAGGTAAACTACTCACACATGGAGGCAATCAACATCATCATTGTAATATGGATGGAATACAAATGGATTGGTAAATACTTGTGAAAATCCACAACAAAGTCTAGGATATACAACAAGATGAATGTAAAGGAGATGAGAGAATCAATGGTGATGATGGAGCTGTAGTGGTTGATGGAGATGGTGATGAAGATGATGTCCATGAATTCAAGGATCTTCGTAGCAGTGATGATCGAAGTCCCAATGCAAGTCCCCTCTACATCCCTTCCGGAGGTGAGGTTTCTAAAGGGAATATGCCCGAGAGGCAATAATAAAATGGTTATTATCTTATTCCACATTTATGATAAATATTTATTTCTCATGATAGAAGTGTATTAATAGGAAATGTTAATACATGTGTGTTTTATAAACAAACCAGAGTTCCTAGTTATGCCTCTCATTTAACTAGCTCATTGATTAACATATGATCAAGGTTTCCTGATCATGAACATTGGATGTTGTTAAAAATAGGATCATATCATTAGAAGAATGATATGATGAACATACACCCAAATTAGATTTAGCAATTCGATCTAGTCATTAAGTTTACATTGCTACATCAAACACATACAAAGTATTCCTAGTCCTTAGACGATGATACAATGTCAATCACTAACACCGGAAGAGTGCCTTGATAACATCAAGCGTCACACCGTAACAAGGTGAATCTAAAGGTGGGTTCAGGTATTCCGAAAGTGTTATGTAGAGGCTCATGTATAAAGAGTGGGATTTTTCAATCCTAATGACATAGAGATATACTCTGGGCCCTCTAGGTGATATCACATCAACACCGCTTGCAAGCATGTGACTAGGTCACAGGGATGTTGTATCACAGAACGAGTAAATAGTACTTGTCGGAAACGAGATCGAACTAGGGTATGGTTGATAGATATGATCGGATCTTGGACAAGTAAAGTATCACGAGACAAAAGGAATTGGATACGACAATGATGGTTCACACGATCACAAGAGTCATCGTTGAATGTGCAGGAGTTAGTATGGATCTCTAGGTCCCTCTTCTAATTATTGACAAGAGAGGTGTCTCTATCATGTCTACATTATTCACGAACCATAGGGTGACACACTTAAGGTTCTATGACACTAAGTGGTAGATAAAATATATCCGAGAATAATTTTGTTAGAGCTGAATTTGTTTCAATGATCACTGGGAGTGTTTTAAGTCAAATTGCTAAAAATGGTTTCAACTGTGATATCGAAACAATGCAAGGGGTTTTATGCAAATGTTTTTAATTAAAGTAATTAACAAAATTCTGAATAAAAGAAATAAAAAGTGTTTTTATTTAATAGATAAATGCATTTCATTAAGTGGGAATTAAATGCATGTTAGTGGAAGAGAACTTGATGTGAGTGGAGAGTCTACCCACATGAATGAGGGGAGAGGTGGGGTAACCTCCATGGCCGGTGTCCAAGACCCCTAGGGCTCCCCCCTTCCCCTATAAAAGGAGGTCCCCTCCTCCTCTCCATTTTGCACCACCTCCTCGTGAAGGTTCTGTTCCCCTCTAGCATTTCTCCATGGCCTCCGATTAGCGAGGTACATGTTCTATTGGATTCTCGAAGTAAGATTCATCTACTCCTTCTTCTACTCTGCTGGAGTGGAGGCGCGGAGGTTTTAGAGAGCCGGACGTGTTCCCGAGGATGGACGCGCTGCTGGTTTGCGGCGCTCTACAACTCGATCTTGAGATCAGTAAGTGATCGACTACATCAATAGCGAAATCAGTTTTCATAAAAGGCTTTTGATCTTAGAGGGTTAGTTTTTCTGGTTACTCTCTTACTCGTTACTAGCATCTACTAGATTAGATCCTATCAAAATTGGCTTTCTTATTGTAGGATTTTTTGTTTTCTATGCTTCGAACCCTTCAGTTTCTGCAAATTGTGGTGTTTCTGAATGTTGGGTTCTGCATGTATGGGCGACCGTTGAAGCATCTGACTGTGTCTTTGAAAGGGGGGTTTGCTCCCATTTCTCCCCAAGTGCGTGTATATTTATTTTGGAGCCTTTAATGGCCTCCAAATATCATATTTATGTCGATAGTTGACTTATCCAAATGATTTTTTTTCATCCACGCCTTCAATTCTGGGATCCTAGTGAAACAAGCATAAATGGGACCCATGAGCATGGTAAAATACCAAAACCCTATCACTACATATGCAAAAAATGCAAGGTAAATATGCTGCAAAAATGCACTCATCAACATCCCAATCTTAGACTCTTGCTCGTCCCCAAGAAAGGTAGGAGCATAATGTGCAAGGTTATTATGTTCATGAAGTGCAAGTCGATAAAATAGAATGAGGCATTGCAACATATTGTTAAAGTAAGAGATATTGAATTAGAAGGCTTCACACCTTTAGTACTATTCGTCAATGAATTAGAAGGCTTCGTCACACTTCTACATAGCAAGATGAATTAGAAGGCTTCACACCTTTAGTACTATTCATCAATGAGAAGACTAAATGTTAGCATAATATTTTTTTTAGTTCAATATTGTTTTAGTTCAATCGAACGAGCATGCGTGGAGGTCCTAAACATGTTTACAATTTTGCACATCCACTTTGGGTTTAACTTTTGAATAGTCTCTTTCATTGCCTCTCATATTCTTGATTTTTATGTCTATTTGCCATTTACACATTCATTTTGAATTACACATATGTTCTTCGGTATTTCTAGTGTTGTGTAAGGGATTATACATATTTTTCAAAATTATATGAATACTTAAAATAGATCAAGACTTTTTAATAAAACTCCTAAACAGAGTATGAAGTAATTCACGCTGGTGGTTTGAGATTCTACCACAACTTGTACTCATCCTAAATCTTTGGTAGCATCATAACTTTTGATTTTCTCAACTTCTATCTTTTCTCTTCTCTCTTTTCATTCTTTTATATTTTAATAATCAAATATATATGTATAACATACTATCAAGGTTTCTTCAAATTTTATTCGCAAAAAAAAGGTTTCTTCAAATTTGTGAGTGGTACTAATGGTTGTGAAAGATTCCAAAGTCATCAAAAATTACTAGTACGGAAGATCTCATACTAGTTCATACATCTAATAAAATAACCATAAGACATACTTCATATATAATACAAACTCACAACCCATAGGATATAAATCATTCCTTCCTCCAAGGGATCTAATGTTGCAACTTATAATACAAAACTCAAATAAGTAAATTAAGATGCATGCGTAAAAGTAAACATGCTAAAAACTTGAAGTAGATTACAAGGTCTCAAAAATCTCCCCAAGCTTCGAATCAAGCCATGTGGGATCAAATAATCCCTTTTGATTATTTGATACCATGATGTGGTCGATTATGGCTACAGTATGGCATTGGAAATTTCTATAGCAGGAGGGGTCTCTCCTACCAATCTGCCGCCATGCGCAATATCTGCTACGCCGCCCGTCCGTCGTCTCCGTCCATGCCGGTAACCTTCTTTCTCCTATTTCGTTTTGGCTAAAAATTCGAAATTCCTTAGATTTAGGATCCGTTCGCCGGCGATTTTGTACCATGCAAATCATACGAAATAAAGCAAGCTAGCCACTATTTGACAGAGAACCTAAAAGATACCTTATGAGTACAAATTAGCTAATCAAAGAAAAAATCATACTATTTGATATTCAAAAACATAAAATGTCCCAACCCTATAGAATTGATTCTCGGAAGAGGCTTGTTTCCGTGTCCCCCTCCCCACCCACCCACCACTGAAACTTGAAGGGATAAGTTTGTCCTGGGCAGTTTTTTTGCCACGCAAAACACGTATCCATACTATGTATAACCGTGTATCAGTATAAGAGGTAAGGGGGGGGGGGGGAGGGGGTAATTCCGCATCCACATATCCAGGCGGTGCGGGCGACGTCGTTATATACACACGGAATTTCCGTCTTATGCGGACCCGTGCACACATGTACACGTACATCCGTTGTACCGCCTGTGTACGTCCAAGCAGGCCGTACGGTTTTCGAGTGGGTTTGTACGGGGTTCGCACCGAAAAATTACTGTGCAATCTTAGACGTTCATGCGTTTATATTTGCTAAAGTTTTAGGTAGGAGGACACCGAAGCAAAAGTGTTCTCGAAAAAAGTCCTAGGCAATTTGTGGCATAAATGTTTCTTTGCAAGAAATTGCACAATATATCGTTGAACTAGCAAAGGGTTCATGAAATTACAATGATCCAAGGGCTCGTTTGATTCATAGGATAGGAAAAGTACATGAATAGGAAGACCATAGGATTGAAATGTCATGCCAACTTGAATCGAGAAGAGAAATCATGTTTGATGTAGCAAAAGATTTTTTTCATGAAATCTGATCTAATGTTTCTTTCCTATAGAAATTGCACTACAAGATTCCTATAGGATTAATTTCTATAGGATGTGTTCCTATGAATCAAACAATTACATAGGAAAAATTCCCATAGAATTCAAATCCTACACAATTCCTATGAATCAAACAAGCCCCAAGTTAGTTGGTGATACGAGAAAAACGTGAAGCAAAAGAAAGTTTCTCCATCCGAGACGAGCCCATAAGAGCATCTCTAACTGACCCCCTTTAATTTAGAGGACTTTTAGTCAGAGAAAACGGCGGACTTAAATTTTAAGTCCTCTAAATGGTGGCCGCCAGATTCGATCCCAATAATTTAGATGATTAAAAAAATTAGCATCATTTTCAAAAGATTTCAAACATATGAAGTTTAAACATGCATAAATAATATCCAAAAACATCACATCAATCAAGTTTGATCAAAAGAACAACATAGCATGTTTATGTTGTTGAGGCCACCACCATCTTGGCCACCACCAGCTCGGCCACCGCCATATTGGTCATCTCAAACACCATCTTGGCCACCGCTGGCGCCACCACCACCAACACTCTCTCGGGCCAAGGTCTTCTCACGAGCGATCCTCCATGCCTTCGTACGAATCTCCATCACCGAAGTGGAGGTCGTCGATCCCAACATGGTGAGAACTATCCAAGTTCGACAAGAAATCGGCCACCCCAACCTCGGTAGGAGTCGGCTGAGGCGCGGTCATTTCGTCCATCACCTCGCGAGCGACCCTTTGGGGGTGAGCTGCGACGGCTTTCGTCACAGAGGAACAAGGCGTGGGCGATGAGGACACCGGCGACGGCTTTGCCTTGCATGTAGAAGTCGACCCCATTGCCACCGCGGCCTTCCTCTTCTTCTTCTCCTTCGCCGCCTGTGACATCGCTTGCATCGCCACCGTCGGCTTCCGGGAACGCGGGCCACTCACCACAAGCGCAAGGGGTGGCTTGCCCGCCGTTGACGCCTTCCCGGTGGCCATGGTAGCCCTTCCCGCCGGCCGCACCACGACGGTGTTGCCCAACCGCTTCATCGGCATCGGATGCGTTGCCGGGGTCGAATCCGACGTGGTTTCGCCGGCGGAAAGCTCCGGCGGCCATGCGGGATGGAACTCCGGTGCCATTTCGGCTTGGGGGAAGGGAGAACCGTGGCGCCGACGACGACTCGCGGCGGAATTGGGCGGGAGGGTCGGGTTTTTGGCGGGAGAGAGAGTTTTAGTCACCGAGGTTGGCGCCGAAAAATATGAGAGCCGCGGGGAAGTTTTTGGAGGTGGGACTAAAAATATTCTCCGCTAACGACCGAAAGGGGATCGGTTTGGTGCATCCCGACCATTAGCGGCCAAAAGAAAGTCCTCTACCGAATTAAAGGGGATCGGTTAGAGATACTCTAAGAGAGTACCATGCTAACCACACAAAATTAAACATGCCATCATTTGACTGGGAAATTAAATAAGTACATAGGTACCTTCGAAATTCAAAAAAAATATCTGTCTTACTCCAAGACAAAACTTATACTAGTACTATGTTTCGAAATAAGTGTCTTAACTTTGTTTGGATACACAGCGTATAACTTTGTCTATATATGCATGTATAAGACTTAAACACGTCTATACATTTATTTTGAAAGGGTTATAACAGGTCATAGTCCTACATGATGCGAGATTCCAAGTAGACATCCGACGCGAGAGTCTGCCATGCCGTTTGCGTTCCATGGTCCTATAAATGGTAAATCACCTTCCTCCCCACTCCTCAAATTTCTCTCCGCAAAATATTTCCTCGAGTGAAGTAGTGTCCGTGTGTCTGAGACGCACCTGCCACCAAGCACCCAACGCCACCAGCCATTGCTCGCGCGCCCACGTGTAGCACGCCATGCTTGCCAAGGCTCTTCCTCGGCCGTGCTCCGGCGCTGTCCACTGTCGCCGTGACGCACAGGCGGCGTGGCCGCGGTCCGTCGTCGGCGTCGCCGGAGGTGCGAGGAGGGGAGGAGTCGGTGGCAGGCTCGTGGCAGCGGTTGCAGGGGAGAGGTCGGAGGCTGTGCAGACGGCGGCTGTGGGCGGCGGGAAGCATCACGACAATGGGTCCGCCATGGCAGGTGACGCGTAATTCGATTTACGCCTGTTTTTCGTGCTCGTTGCAGTCAGTTAGTATATATTTTTATCTGTTACTCCCTCCTCCCTCCGATCCATATTAGTTGACTCGAATTTGTCTAGATTCGAATGTGTTACATGGTCGGAGGGAGTAGATAAATCGAGTATTCCTTCTGTTTAGAATTAACTGATCCACATTTGTTTAGATTTGCATATATCTACACATTAAATGTGTCTAGATACGTACGAATCTAAAAAAATATGACTCACTTAATTTAAGAGTGACTTAATTCTGGACGTAGGAGGGAATAGATGTTTTTAATCGCTACCAGGAACCTATTTATTAGGTTTCGTTTTATATAATCAGTAGTACTACTATCATGTTTTATTAGGCTTGAACAACAGATTTCTTTTAAGAAGTGCAAAATCATATACTAGTAGAAACTTGCATTGTCAATGAGCACTGTAAAAAAAATTGTATTCTTTTTTTGGAGAAAAAAATCCAGGGAAATTGGCCACAAGTTCCTCCTTTCGTTATTGTAAAACTAGTTCATGAATCACTTCCAATAAATCTTACTCCTATCTGATTTTCGATTGCTTGCATCAGAAAGTAGGTGCTTCTAAAAAATTTGCTTGGAGGTACTAACTGGGAGTGAAGAAATAAAGTCGAAACTCAATGCAACAACCGTATATCAATATTCAATTTTTCGGATATGTTTCTCACCACGCGCCACGCATGGTCCATTAGTATATTTGTGGATCTCTGATCTTGGAACCTACCAAACCAACTCCATCCCTTATTAAATTAACAATGTGGGTTGTGCATTCGAAAAAAAAGAAAACAATGTGGGGTGTGGGCGCTCACCATGTACGGATGAGAACGATTTGGGCGAGTCTGACAGACAGCGGAGTTATGCTTGTCACCACTCCTCTGTTTGACGACACACAATATATAGCAGTTTCTCCGTGGGGCTTGTGCCTTCTCAGTGACAACGGTACATATTGCACGCACCAAAATTAGGAGAAAAGAAAAATGCTACTCGAGTAATTTCTCTCGGAACAAGTCGACAAGAACACAATGCCTTTGCATAGCTCAAGAACATGTATTTGGTGTGGCTTGGAGATCAATAAAACCATGAAATGCATTTGAAAGTAATTGGTTGTGACAAAAAAATTATAATGAATGGGTGGATAGTAATCAAGGAATAGCTCAAGGGAAGATGATCCCACACGACGCTCTTCGGGGCGCCCCCTCCTAGGCGACCAGGGGGGCGAAACCCTAGCCCGCGCCGCCGCCACCCCCTCCTCCGTCCCTCCTCCCCTCGTCGTCTCCTGAGGCGCCTGCCGGCCTAGCCCGCGACGCTGGTGAGGGGGACGGCGGGGATCTGCTCCCGGAGCTCCTCGCGCGGCGGTTTGGACGCGGGCCGCCAGGTGGGAAGCTGGGCTCCGCCGCTGGATTCGGCTCGATGACCTCCTCCTCCTCACTCCTTCTCGGCCTCGATGATGGGCTCTTGGTGGTGGGTAGTGCTTCCACCATATCCTGGCGAGGCCTTGGATTTAGGCGGCGCCGGTCGTGGCGGCGGCGTTCTTGGAGTCTGCAGGCCGTTCCCTCAGCTGCGTGGGCAGCGAGGTGACGGCGGGTGCGGGGCGTTCGGGGGCCTCCTGACCTTCGGCCAGATCTGAAGATGGCGGTACCGGCTCGCGCTGCTCGGCACATCCCCTCGTCCTAGAGTACCTCAGTCTTCTCCGGTGGCTGGTGGGTGGCGCTGGTGATGGGAGTGACCGGGGGAAACCCTTGGCTGCTGGCGGCGGCCACGATGTCAACGGCGCTGCGAGCGTCCTACCCCTTCCTGAAGGCGACTTCGAGGTCTGGTCCCCTCTCCCTCCCCATCTTGCCCTGTCTCGGGTGAAAACCTAAATTTGTTGGGTGGCGGCGGCGCTCCGGCGTCGTTCCCTTCTCGAAGGCGTCGCTTTGAGACAGTGGGGGTGGTGGTCGAGCTTCGCGCTGGCTGTGGTGCTGCTTGTAGCGGTTGCTCTCATGGTGTTGTGGTGTGGTGTGGTCGCGCTCTGGGTCCTTGCAGGTCATGCTTGCCGGCAGCCGCGCCCTCGATCCTGGGTGAGAGGAGAAGGGTCTCCTCTCCGGCAGCCTTCCTCCGACTTGAGCCGATGGGGCTTCACCGTACTCTGTCAACATTTTTCACCGCATCTTTGGTGGCGCTCTTCTCGGGCAGTTTTGCGTCTCGCTCGCTGGGTGGTGCTGTGAGCGGCGGTGGTGTTCGTGGATGGCAGCTTGACGAGGCGGCAATGCTCAAATCCCTCCCTGGCAACATGTCTGATTGTCCGTGTGTGCTCAGGGTGAGCCTTTCCACCTCTCGGATGCAGGCGCCTTCGATCAAGCGAAAGCAGTGTGCTTTCTCTATAGGTGGAACAGATGATCGACATGGTTGGCCCCGGTGGTCGACGGCGGCATGGGCTTCCTCTGTGGCGTCCTCTCCAAACTCCTTTTCCTCTCCGGGTTCCTCGCGGGCGTGGCCAGGGCTTCACTTCAAGCTAGGCTTCATCTTTGTATTTCTCTGCTTGTTTATCTTTGCCTTGTAAGCTGTTCTTCAGCACTTTGTAAACCTTGGCCGTATGGGCTTTGTTAATTCAAAGTCAGGCACTTTGTGCCTTCGATCTAAAAAAAAAGGAATAGCTCAAGAACTTGTGTTTGGTGTGGCTTGGATATCACTATCAGTGTCTTCGTCTTTGCTCTAGTTCAGGTTGCTGTCTTTGCTCTGCATAACTAGGTAATGTCACATAGCCTACACGCATCAGGTCCAAAAAGGGAGCCAATTTTTTTTGTAGATTGATTCTTTCTTTGATTTCTCTGCAATTTTTATCCAGTCTAATCATACTGCGCACTGATATAAAATCATGACAGATTAATCAGTTAGTTCTTCATTTTCGGGCATACTTTGGTTAACTTCGGCACAAGATTGATGAAACGTTTCTACATTGTTTCTTGATCATTCAGTTCGATTTGAATCTGTATGATGTTCTTTTAGAGAAATTATAGAAGAAAAATGAAAAAACTTGGTATGCTTGTTAAGACTGGTTGATGCTGACAAAACCATAGTTTGGTGATACTGATATGTCTGTGATTGGTTCCCTTAAATATAATGTCCACATCAGTTCCCTCCAACCAAAGATTGTCAATTTTATTAAGTCTCCAGTTCTAGAAGATTTAGCGCTCTCTCTTTGATGGAATCACAGTATACCGTAGGGAATCAGCACCTCTTTTCAGTGCTGAGAAATCACATCACGGAACACTCGATGCCAAATATGATTAACTTTGGCACTTTGCAACATTCTATAATATAAGATTTAGCATTCATAGATTCTTACTGTGTCTGAAATTACCAGGCATGGACAAGCTTGTGACTTCAACTGTTGGAAAATCGACAAACATCCTGTGGCATGACTGTCCAATCGGGCAGCCTGAGAGACAGAAATTGCTAAACCAGAAGGGCTGTGTCGTGTGGATCACTGGGCTAAGTGGTTCAGGTATTTATGAGCTGATCAAGTAATCATACTCATACACTGAAAATTTGGAGCCCTCTAATATCTCTGCAAAATATTAATATTTACTTCAGGAAAAAGCACATTAGCATGCGCACTGAGTCGCCAGCTGTACTCCAGAGGTCATCTGACCTACATTCTAGATGGAGACAATCTCAGACATGGATTGAACAGAGACCTCAGTTTTGAAGCAAAGGATCGTGCTGAAAATATACGTAGAGTAGGTATGTATGTTTGGATCTGAAATCTATAGTCGTTTTCTGCCTTGCAATTTTACCAGTTCTAAGGTTATTTGTGTCCTACTTTTCAGGAGAAGTAGCAAAGCTTTTTGCAGATGCTGGTCTGATCTGCATTGCTAGCTTGATATCACCGTACAGAAGTGATCGAAGTGGTTGCCGCAATTTACTCCACAATTCATCATTCATTGAGGTGTACATCGTCAAACTTTAGAACTACTTCAAATCATCTATTCGATCTTATGGTAAGATAACTGGTACAGAGAAGTATATTTCTGTAGGTGTTTCTGAATGTCCCACTTGAAGTTTGCGAGGCTAGAGATCCAAAAGGCTTATACAAGCTTGCCCGCGCTGGCAAAATCAAAGGTAAAAGAACCAAAAAGTCTACGATCTTCGCTTACCTTTTGCAATTCTTACTTTGGCAATCGTCTGCAGGATTTACTGGAATAGATGATCCTTATGAACCACCTTCTGATTGTGAGGTTAGTGCAAATCTTTGAACACCTAACTAGCATCAGAATCTCAGCAAAATTATTCAAAATCAGTCTAGTATTATGTTACCTCTTACTGTGTAAGAGGTTCCTAGTTTTATGTTGATGTCCCTTCACTTCTCTGATTGAGCCCTTTAATTTCCCCTTGTAGATAGTGATACATTGCAAAGCTGGCGACTGCGCTACGCCTAAATCAATGGCTGACAAAGTAGTGACATATCTTGAAGCAAATGGATTCTTACAGGATTAGAGATGGATGCTTTTATTTATACTCTCTCCGTTCAGAAATAACTGACTTGAGTTTGTCTAGATTTGAATGTATCTAGTCACATTTTAGTGTACAGATACATTTGAATCTAAAAAACCCAAGTCAGTTATTTCTGGACGGAAGGAGTAAAAAGTACTGGAAATTGGATTGCCAAGGGACGTACAATATGAGATGGAGAAAGACTGATGTAAAGTGTGTGAAGGTATTGAGATCAATGTCAAATGTGTACGTTATTATGATTAACTAAAGGCTTCAATAGACCCCCTCTCTTTTAAAAGACATAAATAAAAATACATGGACAACTCAGATTGCCTGATACCCTGTCGGTTCGGAGGGCATGATAGCCATTTCCGGGAAATTAAGCCATATTAAAACAACATGTGACCCATTTATTTCGAAATGAGGAAGAGCCCCATACTCTACATCATGGGATGCACACAGCCATTGATTATGACCTATTTAGATCTGTATGCATACGTATAGTGGATATATACTCCCTCCTTCCTAAATTAAGATGTCTATTAGTTTTGGTCAAAGTCAACCTTTCTAAAATTTGATCAACTATATATAAAAATATAGTAACTTTTGAAATACGAAATGCATATAATACGAAAATATACTCCATTATGGTTCTAATAACATTGAGTTTATATTATGGATGTTCATATTATTTCATATATACTTGGTCAAAGTTTATAAACTTTGACTTTAATAAAATCTAATAGGCATCTTAATTTAGAAAGGAGGGAGTATATACAGAGAGAGGGACCACCTAGCTTGCCTGCTCTGAGATGAAACACTCGATCTGGAGGTAGTAAGGGCCAGCCTGCCTGACCTGCCCCTCATCTTTGGTGGCAGACGCGCGGCGGAAGCAGTCTCAGCATGTTGCTCGGGCACGACGACATCTGACAATGGAGCAGCGTCACAACCACTCTTGCAGCGCAGGACCGCAACAACACGGTCGGGAGCAGCAGCCACGGTGGGTGGGTCGCAGGGTCAACCGGCCCGGAAAGTGGAGCGTCACCACAAGCGTGCATGATCACCCCACTCAGCCCTTCACGAACGAAGGTGACACATCGGTGATAACTGGCACGACTAGGATGTTGACATTGATGATGCCGGTAGTGTCCTTGATGAATGTGACCTTGTCAATGGAGCCGGTCTCGAGGTTGATATGACACAGTCCGATTGGACCACGTGCCTCGAAGCCAGTGGCAGAGTTAGGATTTTTATATTGGATATTCGAAGTAAACAAAAATTTGTATCACACCAATATTATGTACATAGGTTCACAGTAGCAAGAACGAAACCACAAAATAGTGCATAGACCATAGTACGTAGTGACAACGTCTCGTGCTAGACGGTGGGCCGCACACATGCAGGCATCGTGTGGCAGCTCTCCATCTCTTTTGCATGCCTCAACTCCCTCTCCCGTCCTCGTGCAGCGCCGCCTCCCCATCCCCTCCGCCGCCGCCGGCGATAACGCCAGGGTTCAATGGCGTGCGGCGGTGGCGTCTTGCTGGGGGTTCAATGGCGTGCGGCGGCGTGTCTTGAAGATCCTCGACCGTAAAGGCGGACGAGCGGCGAGCCCACTTTGGTCGCGCCCGTCACTGGCCGAGGCGGCGGAGCTGGCGGACTCGCTGGGGTCTGGCCAGATGTCGTCATTTTTGTCGGACCGGCGGCGACGCTGTGGAGGACCCGACTTTGGATCCGCATCACAGGGAGGCCCAGGGCAGCGACCCTGGGTTTGGCGGTGGTGGCCATTTCCTTCGCCGGAAGCGACCGGATGTGGATTGTGGCTAGAGGGGCGGATCTCGGTCCGACGTCTAGTCCCGGCGGCGAGACGGGGAGTCATAGTCGTCGGTGAAAGCCGTGCCGACTTTGGTCTTATCAGGCGATGGCGGCGTGTTACGTCGTTACCTTGATGAAGGTGTCGTCGTGCGACTATTGTCGACCCATTCGTGCTGCTCCGGGGGAGACCCTAGGATATGGTTTTCAGATCAGGCGATGACGGCGCTGCGGTGTCACATTCTCTCTTGGGAGCATCGCCTGTGGAGCAACGCTGGATGGAAGAGGCAGGAGAGGTGGAGTAGTTAGTGCGCAGGAAGGTGGTGCTACTTGGCACCGTGGTGGTGTCGTTGGCTGGTGTGGCGAGAGTCTACACATCGATCTACATGTTGAAGACGGTTTGGCGGAAGATACTGAAGGTGGCGACATCCGGAGCGTGTGCGTGGGCGCCGTTCCGTGGATAGGCTGTGCAGTTCTTCGGCTCCTTTTGCTTGTGTTCGAGCCGCCGTGCCCAGATACTCCAGCTTCTCTTGGCGAGTGGCAACAGTGAGAGTGACCGTGGGACGGGGTCGAAAGAGGTAGCAAGGTGTTTGCTAGATCTCATTGGGGAGTTGGCGACACGGTTTAACGGTGTGCTGTTTTGGCAGTTCCAGTTTGTATGATCTTTGCAATGGCCTTTGCCAAACATTGTGGTTCTAATAATAAATAAAGGTTATGTGCATCGCTTGATGCAGAGGCCGAGCTTCGCTCCCCATTTCTAAAAAATCTCTTTTGCATGCATACTCGCTTAGCTATTCCTTTGATTTTGAAATTTAAAATATCTTTATCTTGAACTGTTAATCCAATTGACAATCTGTTTTCACTATTAGCTTTCTCACGACGGGATCTTCGAAACTTGATCCTTTTTTGAACTTCTGTTGTAAGGCTTTTGTTCGATTGATGACAAAAATATGATTGAACATGCTCAATTGTAAATTTAGGGATAAGTTCATAACTAACAACAATAGAATCAATCGAGAGAGCTTGACGAGCCCACACATGCGTGCTGCTTTATTTGCATCCCTCCTAGCAAAATAGAACCTAAAACCCTAAAAGTTGGAGACAATAGCCTTCACCCCCGCATGATCTGATCATTCGCCGATCGCTGCAACTTCCCATCATTCTAAGCCTTGACAAGGAGCTGACAGTCAGACTCCAGAACCACTTGAGACCACCCCTCTCTCGTGCCAAGAAGGCTGCATGCCTGCATCCCGACACACAAGCAATTCATCCATACCTGGATTAGTAATATGATAATATTTCCGGCACTCTGCAAACACAAACCCCCTAGCATAGTCACGAACAACCACACCAGATCCTGCCACACTATTCATGGGGTTAGAGAACCGTCACAATTTAGTTTCAACCAGCCATGTTCCGGTCACACCCATTTATGCTTTTTAGGTTCCACTACAGTAGCTAGATCCGGTAGTGGTATTTCAGTTGATTTGATTAACTCATCCACTAAATTCATGGATTTCATAGGCTGGTACTTCACCTCCCCATGGTTTTAGCTATTGCGGCTACCCTGTATTGTCCACATTACCGACACCGCCACTGCCTCGTCCCTCTTGCACACAATCTCTATATCTAACACGTCCCTCGACCATGTATGCTGGTGCAGCTGTGGTAGCTTCAAACTAAAGAACTTATGTGCATCTCTCCAAAAAAGATCTTGCATGCTCACAATCAATAAGAGCATGGTACAAGGTCTGTGGTAGCTTCAAACTAAAGAACTCATGTGCATCTCTCCATAAAAGATCTTGCATGCTCATAATCAATAAGAGCATGGTACAAGGTCTCATTATCGTGTCCACATAATGGGCAAAAGCTTACTTCTTTGATACGTCTATGCAATTTTGAGGCACATGGCAGCATATTCTTCACCACCCGCCACCCAAAAACTCGTATCTTCGGCATCACACACAAACTCCACAGTGATTTTCATGAAGCCCTCCCTTTGGACTATCTCATGGTACGCAGATTTTACCAAGAACATCCCAGACTTTTCCCATGCCCACACCCAAAAAATCATTCTGTTCTATACGTGGTCAGGGCATACTCGGTATGGCTGCAACATCAATTGGAAATAAAATTTGCACCTTCTCGTAATCCCAATAGTTTGAGTCTTCCTGCATCAAGTCTGAGACAAACAAAATAGGATCATTGGCTTCCCTCCCCAGTGGTTTCATAGACACCGTTCCATCTGTCCACGAGTTATGCCATATCTTTGTGTTACGACCATCCCGACCATCCCCAATCTGACAAATTAGACCCTTCTTGAGCACTTCATGCCCTTTGATTACATCCTTCCAAGTTTCCAAAGCACCTTGTGGGCATGAGATCAATAAGATATCGCATCCCTTGCTATATCTTCCTAGCAACACTTGTGCACAAAGACTATCAGGACGCTCAAGCCCTACACTTTCTTAGCTAGCATGCCAACATTGAACTTATCTAGATCTCCAAAACCAAGACTACCTCGAATATTTGGCATTGCTACTTTTTCCCACGATTGCCAATGCAATCCCGATTTATCACGAGATCCGGACCACCAGTATTTTTTAATCAATGCTGTAATTTCCTCACACAAACCTTTTATGAGTTTGAAACAACTCATATAATAGGTCGATAGCACCTGGATCACTACCTTCAAAAACACTTTTGTCCCTACACATACTAGCTTCTTCTCATTCTACCCTTGGAAAAATGACCTAGCTTTCTCAAAAATATGAACAAAGAGCTCCTAGGTTACCCTCTCGGCGATAGTGGGAAGGCCCAAATATTTTTCTGATAAAAAATCCCTAATAATCTGTAACATGTCCCTTGCCTCCCGCATGGCTGGTTGGAAATTCGAACAGCATAAAATTAAACTTTTAAGCTTGTTTGCACTTTATCCCGAGCCACTGCTCTAAATCTTCGAAATGTCATTCAATCTTGTAGCACTCCTCACATCATATTTGATAAAGACAAGGCAATCATCGGCAAATAAGTGATGAGAGATCCATGGGGACACTGGGCTCACCTGAATTTCCCTACCAATCCACCCACCATCATAATTGTTCAACAAAGAAGATAACCCTCTCCACAAATAAGAAACAAATATATGGTGATATTGGGTCACCCTGCCTAATGCCCCTCAACAGCTTGAAAGTTTTCAATCATTCCCCATTCACCTTCACCTGAAAACTCATAGTGCTAACACAACTCATAACAAGTGAGACCCACTATTCATCAAAGCCAATTTTTTGCATAATGCCCCGTAGATAGGTTGACTGCACACCTGCCTGCCCTCTTTTTACTCATTGAATGAATAGACTCATAGGCTGTCAACACATTATCAATGATGAACCTGCCTAGAACAAATGCACTTTGTTCTGCAGAAATAATCTCATCTAACAATTCTCGCAAACGGTTAGCCAACATTTTTTAACACAACTTTTATGTTGCATAACAAAATGGGTCTATATTGTGCAATGTTTTGTGGATTCTTTACCTTCGGAATCAAGACGATAATAGTTCAGTTAACAATATCTGACATATAGTTATAAAAAAATCCGACATATGATTCCCATGCAATAAAACCAAAAATGCCATCGTCACATCATCTTCGACTAAGTGCCAATGCTTCTGAAAGAAGCTCCCTATAAACCCATCCGCACTCGGAGCCTTGGATTGTTTTATATTGAACAATGCCTTGTGAACTTCACTTGCTTCAAAAGGAATGCATAACCTCGTGTTCATTTGATCGGTCACTTTAATAGGTACCGAGTCAAGACCTACTTGCACATCTATATGCTCTTGTGCCTCGTATAACTCATGATAAAACTCGTTAATATGCTCATGAATTTGTTCCTTTTATCTAGCACAACACAAACACTTGTAGTATGAGCTTTAGTATGGTTATGGCTTTTTCTAACCGATGCCCTCACATGAAAAACCCTCGTATTTCAGTCTCCCTCTTTGAACCATTGAACCTGTGATCTCTGCCTAGCCATTATCTCCTCCTTCCGCAGAAGCTCGGCCAGTTGTCTTGCAAGTTCTATTTCCCTATGAGTGGTACCTCTAATGAATGTGACCTTGTCGATGGCGTCGGTTTCGAGGTTTATGTGCCACGGTCCGATTGTGTCTTGGAGCTAGTGGCAGAGCCATAATTTTTATATTGGGTAGTCAAAGTAAAAAATTGCACCGCACAAGTACTGTGTACATAGGTTCATAATAGCAAGAACGGAACCACAAATAGTGCATAGACCATAGTAAGTAATGACAACGTCTCCAAAAATTAAAGGATCATGCTACACGGCGGCGCCACACACATGCATGCACGGCGATGGCTCTCCATCTCTCTTGCATGCATGCTTTCTTTAGTTATTCCTTTGATTTCAAAATTTGAAAATCTTTATCTCCCTAACCATTAATCCAATTGACGACCCTCTTTCACCGTTAGCTTACCTGCGACGAGATTTTCGAAACTAGATCTCATATTGGTATGTTTTGATAATTTTTTCTATTGCCAGTTACCAGATTATTATCACACACCTGCTAGATTAGCACTACTTAGTTGCCGGATTAAAAAAATAACTTGTTTAACGTTATTTGCCATATTGTTGTCACATTTTAAATTATGCACTACTTAGTTGCTGGATTAAAAAAATAACTTGTTTAACGTTATTTGCCATATTTTTACATATTTGTCGGTAGTTGCCAGTTTGTTGTCACATACTTGCTAAATTATTCGCTCTACACTCTTTTTAGATAAAAGACAGTCGAGGCTACCCGACTTTAAATTAATAAAGCCAGGGTTCATAAACTGACAAGCGGGCACGAAGTCCCTTAGTTCACTGCTCAAACACTTGAGCCAACACACAAATAGAAACAGTTTTAGGCTCTCGGTCAAACAACTAACAACCTTGGCAGCACTTGCCAAGGAACACAAGACAGAGATAAATAAAAACTAGCGCAACACGCTCAGGAGGTAGGTGTTGTAGGGGCGACAGATTCCAGATTCTGTTGGAATTCTTGCCTAATTGGCCCAGCCCATATTTCATTTTCATAATTCCTAAAAAATCATAGAGGCCCATGTGGCCCATTCATGCATGACAAGAGGTGGGACAAATGTTTAGTCCCACATTGCTAGTTGAAGGAAGATTTCACCACCTTATAAGGAGAATATCATTTTGCGGCCTGAAAGTTGGGGTGGCCAGGCAACGCGGTACCTGAGTTCCCTGATATCATCCGCGATGACTATAGTTGGCGTGCCAAATACTCAGAGGGTCCTTTTCGTCCCGAATTCAACTTTACGTTTTAATACAAAAAATCAGGCAAACGGCCGTCAAGTTGGGTCCCCCTGTCAGCTTTCGCCGTTATGTCGCTGCCGTCGTCGCTGCCATGTAGGCTTGCAGCGTTGACGCATGCATCCTTTATGCGTCTGCTTCTTCCTTCGAGACGGCAATCTGTGGTCGCGGCCATGGCACGGAGCTAGGACTTGGACAAACCTGCTCGGCCCGTTCTCCTCCCCATCCCGAATCGGAGCTCGCCCTCACCATGACCGCACCATTGGCACGGCACGGGGACGGGAATTCATTCCCGGGTGAGATCTGTACCCATGCCGACCATGCTCGGTCCTGTTGGTCTCCTCCAGAATCCGAGCTCGTCGTCGCCGTGGTCGCACACGCACCAGCCAGAGCGCCTTCCTTTCCGAACTCCAAAGCCACATCCACCCAGTTCGGCACAACGCCAACAAGGTGAAAATGCATCAAGTTTTCTTCTTGTGATTGTAGAAAAACATGTATGTACCGTGGCCGTAGCATACTCTAACAATGTACACATATATTGTTTACTAGATTTTCATTTGAAATTAGTAGCTCCGTGATGACGAAACATAGAGAACCTAAATAAAATGACGATGACGACCATGTTCTGTACTTTGCATTGCATCAACAAGTGCTCGCTGACGAAGCAAGTTACCAAGAGAGTGGAGTTCATCAGCCATTGCCAAACAATATGTGAACAAATCAATGAGCGATTCAATGCAAATAAGCACAGAAAAGCTAGATCCATGTCATCAATCATCAATAGGTGGCACATTCTAGTGATGCGTTCAAATGCGTACATGATGTATCATTTGCTTGAAGTGGTTGTTATCCTGAGCAAAAATACCTGGTATGCACATTAAATTTATATGTACTATGCTGCAATTCTGTTGTTATGGGCGTGGAAAGAAAAGCTGGGCTTCACTGAATATTACACAGTTAGGCCTAACTTAGTCTTACACAAATAAGCACAACTTAGTCTTTACACACATAAGCGTAACTAATGATAAAGATAAAGACAAATGGTTCATCGGATCTGCCAGTATGAGCACTAGGTCCCTGGAGCTGGTGGTATCGTCGGAACGAACCAGAATGCTGTGTTTGGCCGTCTTTCATTCTCCTTCAAATAGTACGACCCCACTGATGAGCCAATTGTAGGCCCCCTCCCCCCGACGTGGATTCGGCTCCAGGTCGGATCTAGAGTGTCAACATGTTAGGCGCGTTGATACGTCCATTTTGCATCACTATTCTATGTCTTAATTCACTATTATTCATTGATATATTTCATATTGAGAGGTTATACTTATGTTATTTCATCTGTTTTTGCATGGTTGATGATTTTTGGAGCATGGACCGCTGCAGTCAGGATTCTGATGGAAAAGGTGCTGTTTGGAGGCAAAATTCGCGAAGATCATAAAATCCGGGAAAATATACGGAAAATCCTATTTTTCCAGAAGACTAAGGATGCCAGAAGACGGAGTGGAGATGGGCCACAAGGAGACCACACCACCCCCTGGCGCGGGAATCCCTAGGCCGCGCCTGGAGGTGGTGTGGCCACCCTGGCGCACTCTAGCCTCTTCCCTCTGGCGTATATCAACCTCCCGAAACCCTAAGACTAGTAGAGCGACCACAGAAAGATTCCGCCGCCTCTGCGGGCGGAAAACACCGAGAGAGAAAGATATCCGCATGTGATTTCGCAGGGAATTCCTTCCCGGAAAGGGGAGATCGTCGCCATCAACACCACCATCAAGCTGGACTTCATCGGGATCATCATCATCATCATCACCACCATCATCACCATCAGCACCCTCATCACCATCTCCATATTTCTGTAACAATTGCGTTGAATCTTGCATTAGTTCATAGGGGAAACTTTCTCGGTGTTGATTACTCTTTGTAGTTGATGCTATTGAGTAAACCATTGAATTATTGTTTATGTTCAGATTGTTATACATCATTATTCCATCTCTGATCATGATCCATATGATGTCTTGTGAGTAGTTCGTTTTGTTCTTGAGGACATGGGAGAAGTCTTGTTGTTAGTAGTGGAGTTGTGTTGAGAAAGATTCAATAGATTGTTATTTAAGTTGTGGTGTACTTCTTCTAGTGGTGTCATGTGAACATCGACTACATGAAATTTCACCTATATGGGCCTAGGGGAATGCATTGTGTATTTGGCTACTAATCGTAGGGGTTGTCGGAGTGACAGAAACCTGAACCCCTGTTAGGAAACCATTGCACAAGGGACGTAAGGGTCTTAGAGTTTAAAGTTGTGGTTAGGTTTCTACCTTAATTACTTTCTTGTACTTACAGATGTTTGCAAGGGGTATAATCACAAGTATGTATTAGTCTTGGATGGGGCGGTACATTAGCACAGGTTCACCCACACAACACTTGGCAAGCTAAAGAAGATTAATCAACTATATGAAGCGAAAGCACTTGACAGTCTTCCCATGTGTCCTCGAGAACGTTTGGTCATCTTAAGTAATACAACCGGCTTGCCCTTTGCTGCATAAAGGATTGGGCCACTTGCTGCATTTATTCCTACTGTCTTTTGTTTACTCGTACTTTGTTTACTTGCTTTATCAAAAAACCCTAAAAATCCGTTTGCTAAGTATTTGCAGAGAATTCCTGATCCATACCACTAGCCAGCACCTTCTGCTCCTCGTTGGGTTCGACACTCTTACTTATCGAAAATACTGCGATACACCCCCTATACTTGTGGGTCATCAAGACTATTTTCCGGCTGTTGCTGGGAGTGAAGCGCTATTGGAGAGTGGAACTGGTAAAGGAAACTTCTACTGTGAGTATTGTTTACTTATGTTAGTTGCTTTATTTTCGTTATGGATAATTCACTGAGTTTCTTATTTGGTAATGCTACTACCACTGCTAAGGTAGTAGATAAGCCACCACCTGTTGAGAATGATGTTTTCAAAATACCTACAAGAATTATTGATCGTGTTATGGATAACTACTATGTTGGGGATGGAACTGTCCATCCCGGTGATCATTTACTCTTTATACACGAATTATGCGGGTTGTTCAAGTGTGCAGGTATTACTACAGATCAAGTTAAGAAGAAGTTATTCTCATTATCACTGAAAGGAAGAGTTGAGGAATGGTATAAGCTACTGAAGAATGGTCAAGCTCTGGAATGGGAGGAAATAGTGCCTCTCTTTTATTCAAAGTTTTATCCTCCTAGTGAGATTCATAAAGATCGGAATCAAATATACAACTTTTGGCCTCTTGATGGAGAGAGTACAGCTCAAGCTTGGGGGAGATTGAAGTTACTAATGCTCAAATGTCCCATTCATGAGCTCCCCAACAATATTATTATCAATAACTTTTATACAAGGCTCCCTCTACATGACAAGGATTTATTGGATGCTTCTTGTGCTGGATCATTCACTCGCATGAAAGAAGAAGCTAAATGGGATCTTCTGGACCGTATTCAAGATAATGCTGAAGCTTGGGAGAATGACAAAGGTATAAAGTCAGGTATAAATTATGATTATGAATGCACTGAATCTTTTATGGGAACTGATGACTTTCAAAATATTAAAAATGATTATGGTCTAGACTCTCAAGCTATTGCTTCTTATTTTAAGGCTTTTGCTTCCTATATTGAAGTGCCTAAAAAGAAGTGGAATAAGTATCATGAACCTTATAAAGATGTTGCTAAGAGTGTTCCTGCAAGAAATACTGAAGTTTATACTGCTAATCATGTTTTACCTGAACCTTATATTGAGAAAATGCCTTTTCTAGTTAAGGTAAAGGAACATTCTATGATAGCTAATATGGTTAATGAAAGTATGAGTAAAGCTATTGAACCTGATAAACAAATGGTTTATGAACCTATAATAGCAAGTGTGAAAGACTTTGTCACTAAATACGAAAAAGAGGGACACCCTATCCTTTGTAAGGATATCTCTAATATTGTTTCACATAGTAGTGTTATGAGAGCTAGTATTCCCGTATTTTCTGTTAGAATAAGTGATCATTGCTATGATAGTCCTTGTGATAGCTATATTGTTAAGTTTATGCATGATAATGAAAGCTACTATGAGAGAGGGAAAAGTGTTCTTATGTATCTCAATAATATCAAGTTTCCTTGCTTTATGCTGAAAGTTTTTATGTTGCACTTCTTTTGCCTTCTTATGCAAGTTGCCTCTGGTTTCAACAACTTGTTTGTTTACAAAATTCCCTTGCATAGGAAGTGGGTTAGACTTAAATGTGTGTGTGTTTTTGCTTCTTAATGCTCTCTTTCACTTCAATTCATATCTCTATGAGAGCTTCTTCAAAATTATCATGCCCATCTTAAAGGCTATAAAGAAAGAGCTTTATGGGAGACAACCCAATTTGTTTTTGCTTTCAGTTTGTTTATGTTTCTTTGAGTCTTGGAAGTTATTACTTCGGTAATAACCGCTCCTTATCTGTTTTGTTTGGTTTTTGTGTCAAGATCAACCTCTAATGAGAGAGAAGTAATATTTGGGGAAGTTGCTGTCCCGAAACAGATTTTTTGTGCTTCACCGTAAAAATTCGTGAGAGATATCTGTACGCCGGATTGAGCTGTAATTTTTTGTGCTTATGCCCCAGGTTGTTGCTTAACTTTCGTTAGTTTTGCACTTTTTGATTTGAGCAACATAAGATGTTCGAAAAAATTGATCTTTTCCTGCTGGTCTGTTTTGGCAGATTTTGCCACTCTTGCATCTGCTTCTTTATTCGATTTCCTTTTTGAATTCTTTTTGGGTTTTTGGAAGGAGTTGTTTCAGTAGCTTTTGTTTTGATGGTTTTCAGTTGAAGTTGGACTCAAAAGGTTTTATCACTTCACTTATACTAATGTTGCTAATGAGAATTGTGTGAAGTTTTGTGTGAAAGAAATTTCCAGGTAGTGGAGATAATGGTGTAATAAGGAAGAGAAGGGTTTTATGATTCAAGTAATAAGTGTATGAAGATGAAGATATTGATGTTATTCAAGTGGTGACTCCGAAAGAATCTACTAGATACCAAATTCAGAGACCTGCAGAGTCTGTTTTCAAATAGGTAACAATTCTGGCAAGAAAAGTTCCGCGAAATTACAATCCAACTATATTTTTGCCGTTTTCAGTAAATAAGGAAAGTTACGAAGCAAAAATGGGACGGAAACAGAGACAGGGTGGCTCACACCACCCTGTGGCGTGGGCCCACCCCTGGCCGCCCCACCAGGTGGTGAGTCCACCCCGGACTTCGCCTCCGACTCGTTTTGTCCCAGTACCTTCCTTTTGATATGAAACTTCATAATAGATAACCCCCCGGATCCCCCGAGGTCCGTATATTGTGTTTTTGTCGTGTTTTTGTTTCGATCTGTTTCTGTCAGGACATACTCTTTGAAAGCTTAGAAGCACAATGGTGTCCACGAAGGATAAAGGGAAGGAGCCTATGGAGGAGGATCTTCAAGACCCCAAGCAGAGGCTGGTACCTTTAGTCTCTTGCCCTGCATCAATGGAAGCCCTACGAGTCACTAAGGAGTTCTGCGATAAGTACCAGGACTTGAAGAGGAAGGTGGACATGCTTCAATGGGAGAATAATAGGCTTCGCAAGATGCTGGAAGATTTCCTCACGTCAACTAAGAGCATAATACCACCACCGAAGGAGTAATTCGTCATCAGGCTTGGCATCCCCTTGGTTTGTTCCAAGCTTGGGGGAGTGTAGCGGTATCACATCACTATCTTCTATCTTTTTACCTTATTAGAAGAGTCATATCATGAATAGAGGAGTTATTATGTAGGATGGTTTGCATTATGGAAGTGTCCCCTCTCTCGTTAGATGTGTATCCCTTGGTGTGAGTTGCCGTTATGGAATATTAATGAGAAGTTCTATCATTCACTCTTTTGCATAGCTCATATTAGTTTTCAATTCGTGGTTATATGATTGATCTTGTTGTTAGTATTGGTATCACTCTGGGATCATTGAGTTAATTTAGTTGGTTTTGGCAAACCTGGCTCGGTCAGTAGCAACACTATTTTTGAGAGTTGAATGAAAAATATAGAAGTACTCTAGAGAAAAATAATTTCATCGTCTTTCTTTCTTGATTTGCTCATAAGTCTAGTATTCTCTAGTTAAGATCTTTTGTTCTTCCAAGGAAGATTGCATGTTTGTCTTTATCACTTGTATGTTTGTTTGTTTCCTTCAACTCTTATACTTGCTATCCAGCCTTGCTAGCCAAAAACCTGTACTGAGAGGATTTCGTCTCGTGCATCCACCTCCTTTAAACCAAAACCTTTGCCATTTGTGTCCACCATACCTACCTAGTAGCATTATTGCTATTCCAAGTAAATTCTTGTTTTATCTACCTCCCAAATTAAACTTGTTATGTGAAAATTAGTGATTAAAGCTCTCACGAACTTGATGGCACACTTTACTTTCTTGCACTTAATAAACTTGAACCATTGTGCTCACCTATGTTGCGTATATGCTTGCGCTTTGTAAGTTGTGTATTAGCAGAACCATGCTGTCATGGGGAACACTTTCAACATTGCACTGGTACTTTGTACCAAGTTGATATCATGTTCTTTTGTCTATGGATGTCGTCGGTGTGAAATGAAAGGGGAGCTTGTAAGTCCATGGAGTTATGCATGTGTGTTAGAGAAACGCCTAGGCGCTGGTCTAATCCATCTTGACATGGTGGAAACCTGCAGCGTAACCATAACAGTATCTATGAAGCATTCTTCTTATAAAAAAAGAGTCGATATTGAGAAAAGAGAAAAAGAAAAAAGAGATATTATGAAAAGAGGAAAGAGAGAAAAAAAGCACCATATTCCCATGGTAAATAAGAAGATTGCTGAGATGCTTGTTGTCTACTTGCCTTGTCATTTTGATATGGGGATTCTTCCGTATCATCGGGCAAGGGGTACCCCGTTGTCGGTTCTCTATGATACACATATGCTTACGATGACAAGAACTTACCAGTGACTAAACTTGAGTAGCATGAGGAGCGGCCCTCGTATTCAAGGGACATGAGATTCTCAACTTACAACTTGTCAATGCATATCCTCATTTTTGATCACTTTAACCTTAATCACCTAAAGATGCCTATGATAGGGGCAATGCGAGCTGAAAGCTAGTAAGTATCATAATTTTTGGGAGCTCTTTATGAGACTTGCAATCCCTGCTTCCCTCTTTGAAGGGCCTTTCTTTTACTTCGTAGTTGAGTCAATAAATCTACTCCCTTCTATCTCAGCAAGTATTTTGAGTTGTTGTGTTTCATTCATTCATATGTTGATTTATTCATTCATGTTTCTTATGTTCCTTGTTTTGCACATTGCTCTTATCCTGATGTTTACTACTTTGAAAGCTATCATTGAAAAACCAGTTATTTGTGAACTCCAGCAAATTTTCAACTATTCTTCGACTAAGAGCTAAGTTTGCCATTACCAATTATGATTCACTTTATGTATCTTTATTGTGTTTCCTTTACTTATTACAAGTTGAGTTATATAATAGTGAGTTGTCTTCTATTATGATCTATGTATTTGATGAATGTGATGCTTCTTGTCCGTATTCTTTTATCGACTCTTAACTCCATAAACCCGAGGCCATGTTTATTGAGCTCGCCGCTTGAGGACAAGCGAAGTCTAAGCTTGGGGGAGTTGATCGTCCATTTGCATCACTATTCTATGTCTTAATTCACTATTATTCATTGATATATTTCATATTGAGAGGTGATACTTATGTTATTTCATATGTTTTTGCATGGTTGATGACTTTTGGAGCATGGACATTGCCGGCAAGGATTACGATGGAAAAGGTGCTGTTTGGAGGCAAAATTCGAAGATCAGAAAATCCGGGAAAATATGGAAAATCCTATTTTCGAAGACTAAGGATGCGAGACTGGTGGAGATGGGCCTGGGGGCCCACACCACCCCGGCCCTAGGCCGCGCCTGGAGGTGGTGTGGCCACCCTGGCCCACTCCAGCCTCTTCCCTCTGGCGTATATCAACCTCCCGAAACCCTAAGACTAGTAGAGCGACCACAGAAAGATTCCGCCGCCTCTGCGGGGCGGAAAACACCGAGAGAGAAAGATCTCTCCGGCAGACAGATTTCTGCCGGGGGAATTCCTTCCCGAAGAGGGGAGATCATCACCATCAACACCACCATCAAGCTGGACTTCATCGGGATCATCATCATCACCTCCACCAGCATCACCACTCCATACCGCTGTAACAAGTGGGTTGAATCTTGCATAGTTCTTAGGGGAAACTTTCCCGGTGTTGATTACTTGTTGTAGTTTATGCTATTGAGTGGAACCGTTGAATTATTGTTATGTTTAGATTGTTACTTATCATTATTCCATCTCTGATCTTGATCCACATGATGTCTTGTGAGTAGTTCGTTTAGTTCTTGAGGACATGGGAGAAGTCATGTTGTTAGTAGTGGAATTGTGTTGAGAAAGATTCAATAGTTTATTATTTAAGTTGTGGTGTTATTCTTCTAGTGGTGTCATGTGAACGTCGACTACTTGATATTTCACCTTTATGGGCCTAGGGGAATTCATTGTGTATTTGGCTACTAATCGTAGGGGTTGCTGGAGTGATAGAAACCTAAACCCCCGTTAGGAAACCTTTGCACAAGGGAGTGTAGGATCTCAGAGTTTAAAGCTGTGGTTAGGTTTCTGTCTTAATTACTTTCTTGTACTTGCGAATGCTTGCAAGGGGTATAATCACAAGTATGTATTAGGCCTAGGAAGGTCAGTACATTAGCACAGGTTCACCCACACAACACTTATCAAACTAAAGAAGATTAATTAACTATATGAAGTGAAAGCACTTGACGATATTCCCATGTGTCCTCGAGAACGTTTGGTCATCTTAAGTAATACAACCAGCCTGTCCTTTGCTAAAGAAAGGATTGGGCCACTTGCTGCATTTATTATTATTGTCTTTTATTTACTCGTAATTTATTTATCTGCATTATCAAAAACCTCTAAAAATCCGTTTGCTAAGTATTTACAGAGAATTCCTGCTCCAAGCCACTCGTCAACACCTTCTGCTCCTCATTGGGTTCGACACTCTTACTTATCAAAAATATTGTGATACACCCCCTATACTTGTGGGTCATCAGGTAGACATAGCTTCCTCGCGAGGACTTTAGGAGCTTGCCGACCATGTCGAGTCCCTACTGTGTGAAGGGCCAAGCCAATGGTATTGGCCTGAGTTCCACGCCAGGTGCGTGTGGTTTGTCCATGAATCACTAGCAAGCGTTGCAGCGCTGGACGATGTCCTTGGCGTCGCGCATGGCCGTGGGCCAGTAGAATCCATCTCACAGAGCTTTGGCGACGAGGGTGCGACTGCCAGCATGATGTCCACAAGTGCCTTCATGTATGTCAAGGAGGACGGCCCTTCCGTCCCCGTTGGAGACGCACCGTTGAAGTACCCCTGTGATGCTGCGCTTGTATAGTTCGCCGTTGATGAGGGTGAATGCCTTGGATCATCATGTGATGTGTCGCGCATCAGTCAGGTCATCTAGCAGCCTCTTGCTGAGTAGATATGTGATGTACGGCAGTGTCCAAGATGGCTTGATCATCTTGACCTCCATTGGGCCTTCGAGTCCCGTACTAAGCTCCATGTCATCGAGTGCCATTGGCTCATTGGGTTCGACACTCTTACTTATTGAAAATACTGCAATACACCCCTATACTTGTGGGTCATTAAGACTATTTTCTGGTGCCATTGCCGGGGAGTGAAGCGCTATTGGAGAGTGGAACTGGTAAAGGAAACTTCTACTATGAGTATTGTTTATTCTGTTAGTTACATTATTCTCAATATGGATAATTCACTTAGTATTGTTTATTCTGTTAGTTTCTTATTTTGTAATACACCACCATCAAGCTGGACTTCATCGGGATCATCATCATCATCATCACCACCATCATCACCATCAACACCCTCATCACCATCTCCATATTGCTGTAACAATTGCGTTGAATCTTGCATTAGTTCATAGGGGAAACTTTCCCGGTGTTGATTACTCTTTGTAGTTGATGCTATTGAGTGAACCATTGAATTATTGTTTATGTTCAGATTGTTATACATCATTATTCTATCTCTGATCATGATCCATATGATGTCTTGTGAGTAGTTCGTTTTGTTCTTGAGGACATGGGAGAAGTCTTGTTGTTAGTAGTGGAGTTGTGTTGAGAAAGATTCAATAGATTGTTATTTAAGTTGTGGTGTACTTCTTCTAGTGGTGTCATGTGAACGTCGACTACATGACACTTCACCTATATGGGCCTAGGGGAATGCATTGTGTATTTGGCTACTAATCGTATGGGGTTGCCGGAGTGACAGAAACCTGAATCCCTGTTAGGAAACCATTGCACAAGGGACGTAAGGGTCTTAGAGTTTAAAGCTGTGGTTAGGTTTCTACCTTAATTACTTTCTTGTACTTACGGATGTTTGCAAGGGGTATAATCACAAGTATGTATTAGTCTTGGATGGGGCGGTACATTAGCACAGGTTCACCCACACAACACTTAGCAAGCTAAAGAAGATTAATCAACTATATGAAGCGAAAGCACTTGACAGTCTTCCCATGTGTCCTCGAGAACGTTTGGTCATCTTAAGTAATACAACCGGCTTGTCCTTTGCTGCATAAAGGAGTGGGCCACTTGCTGCATTTATTCCTACTGTCTTTTGTTTACTCGTACTTTGTTTACTTGCTTTATCAAAAACCCCTAAAAATCCGTTTGCTAAGTATTTGTAGAGAATTCCTGATCCATACCACTAGCCAGCACCTTCTGCTCCTCGTTTGGTTCGACACTCTTACTTATCGAAAATACTGCGAT
Organism: Avena insularis; assembly: GCA_023614405.1. NCBI lineage: Eukaryota > Viridiplantae > Streptophyta > Magnoliopsida > Poales > Poaceae > Avena > Avena insularis. The sequence goes on along the minus strand of CM042690.1, from coordinate 252,082,260 downwards.
ACACCCCCTATACTTGTGGGTCATCACGCGTGAGTGTGCAGCAAACACACACTCTGCTATCAAAACTGGAAGTGATGGCACCTCAACAACAACACCAGCATGTTCTTCCTGGACTCCGGCAGCAGCCTCAGCAGGTATTTCGTCAGCTTCACCAGCAGCAGCATTAGCAATTATTTCGTCAGCTTCACCAGCAGCAGCATCACCAAGTATCTCCACCAGGAGCAGCAATAGCTAGTTCTTCATCAGCTCCACCACCACCAACACCACCACCACCACCACCAACAGCAGCAGCAGCATCAGGGGCCAGGGCTGCCTGAGCAATTACAGGTTCAATAGCTCTAGGGGCTCCGACAAACAAAGGGTAGTTGATCCCAAGAAACACAGATTGTCCCTTCAAATTGTTGATTCTGCTCCAGACTTGCTCTACTGGGTCTTCGGATGGGCATGCAGACCTTGAGAAAACGTGACACTGCAGCAATGGGTATGAAGAAAGTTGTGTCCCCATATGTTCTATTGTATCACCAATGCTGTTTAGTGCTCCCCTGATATGAATCCACAAGAGTTCATCATCATGTTCCGTGTTGTCTCCGAGAGGTGCCAGGAACCAGCGCCGTGTCCCAAGTTCAGCATCTGCTACTGCATCTTCGATGACCGGAGCTGGAATCATGCACGGGGCTGCGTGGGTACCTGCGTGTTACTAACAGTCAGTAAGAAGAATTTTGAATGGGATTTTACATGCTATATGACACCATGACTCACCCCAAATGTATGGCTCCCAGACACCGCGCGCTAGGTTCAGGATCGCATAAATGCGCTATGCGGTCTGCAGAAAAGAGTAGCCGTAGGTGAAGACGGCGTCGACATACTTCTCCGGCCGCAGGAAGTCATCGCACAAGACTGTTCATTCCTTGTCTTCTGGGCATCTAATGAATGTGATTGCCTTGTCGAACACCGCTAAGAGGTCGTACTCTTAGTTCTTCCACGCCCCCTCCCGTGGTCTATGTGGGAGCTGTACCTTCACGAGCTCAAGTTCTGCCATGTTGAACCTGTAAGCGAATTCGGAAATGTGTGGCGGCCACCCGCTGTTGAATGTAGTAATGCCGACACCCTTCAAAGATGGCACTGCAAGTCTCTTCGATCTGTAGCAATTTTTTAGAGTCCAAGTACTCCCATCCTGGGATAAAAGGACCAGCCACTCGCCGTTGCCACCCACCCAGTTCTAGTCATCTCGCATTTCTGTCTCTTCTTCTTCCTTGATATTCACCACTACTGATTCCGACCACTTATCCAGCAGAATCAGTTTTGCATGAATTTTCTACAGAGTTTGTTGTCAGTTGGTACAATCACCTAGCATGGATTCCATTGCAAATACAATTTGACAACTGGACCTTTAGATTAAAGTACACAAAATATCGCCTAAATACGAGTGTCTCCTCAGATATCGCCTAAATTGTGCCTGTGTCACTACGAAGATACTCAATATATGGAGTAGGAGCAGAGCCCCCCAGAACAAACTCCTGACGATGATCATAATTAAATAGCTCAGGGCATAACAGCCTTAAATCGTCTAATCTGTTTGTTTTTATTTTAGGAAATAGAATATCACCTAGCAGGCATTCTATTGCAAAATCGAAATTGACAACTCGTCTATCACCTAAAGTAAGACTGTGTCACTACGAAAATACCAGAATATATCGCACGAGCTTCCATTGCAGAGAATAGTCTTAAATGGTTCGAATTGTTCAAACCGCGCGTGCACACAACATGTTCGACGAAAGGAACATAGGATTCCGATGATAGTTCAACACATATGAATCAACGATATGACTGAACGAATAAGCTAGATACTGGAACTTACGTGGCCATCACGGTCGTCTGGCCATTTGCTGTTATCGGAATAAAGAAGGCCTGGCGTGCCGAATAGTTGTTCGTCCATGTTCCGCATCGTCACGCGGTAGCCAGGGATGCAGCGAGCGAGGCGGCCGACTGAGATGATGTCCAACTCCGAGGAGATCCTATGCACGTTCGTGGCGCTGAGGTTTGGCCATCCCCAATCCTCGCGGTAGCGGTCGCCTTGACCATCCGCGTCGTCGTCGCATGCCTTTCGCTTTAGCCTGCTGCTACCCCAAGCTCTACCCATAGCGGCAAATGGAGTCTGGAATCCGGTAGATTAATGGAGGCGTTGTGATAAGGAGGCGGATGGATTCGAGAGGGGGTGGAATCAGGGATGGGGGTAGTTGTTCAAGTGGGGAGCGAATCTTCAAGGAACCGCCGCCGCCGCCGGTTCTCGTCCGCGTGGAAGAAAAGAAGGGGGGCGTAATTATTGAGGGCGGGCACCGGAACCATCTAGAGGAAGTGAAAAAATAAATCGTAAAAGGGAAATGTGCGGCCCGCCTATCAGTGAGTGAAGATCGGCACGCGTAAACGTGCCTACGTTTGAATTGATTCCACCGCATGCAAGTGGCACATAAATTTTTTTAGGAAGTGCTAGCATCGACGTGTAAAACCGCCGTTTTTCGCCACCTTCACCCTACTACGAACGGTCGTGCACCATTCCAGATATTGGTAAAGGCGGTTCCAATCTTTCACTTCTCTATCTCATTTCCTCCTCCACGGCCTCATCGTCTTTCTCCTCCACGACCTCATCCATTTCCTCCACCATCGCATCACCCTCTTCCTCCGTATCCATTCCCTCTTGCCTATAGTCATGGATGCTCCGGACGTCCGGAACTTGACGGGCAGTAAGAAATCGCACTTCGACATCGAAGTACATGGCGGGAAGAAGATCGATGTCGTCTACACCACCGACCCTCAGACGGTGAGGAACACTCTGAATAATTTCACGAGTTGGCCGCAGTTCGAAGAAAACAGGTTCGTAGGTCTCGACCTCGAGTACAGCCGTGATGGCCGTAGGATCCCCGTGGTGCAACTCTCCATGAAGGGGCACGTCCTCGTATACCAGCCTTTTTGCGAGAAGGGGGATGGCGGGATCTGGTAGACTTTGCTATCTTTTTGTTCCTGAACCGTCTGTTTGCAAAAGTTATTGCTATATTATTTGTCTGAATTCATTTTCATGCAGGTGGGGCGAAAGCATTAGGGATCTGTTTCATGACTTTCTCGTGAACCAGCACATAACATTTACTAGTGTTGACATCACGAATGACAGTAAACTGCTTGAAAGCCCGACTGTCAACATTAGAATCCCAAAGGAGTGCAGAGTGGACATCCATGAAATTTACTGGATCCCAGGGATGAAGGGCGGCAAGATCGGGATGGCCGCTCTTGCCTCCTAACTCATAGACCCGTGGTACGCTTACATGAAGGACAGATTGCCGAGATGTTCGTGGAGGCGTTTAGGGCACGATTACTGGGAGGATAAGCCACTTTCTGAACCTAATCTGAAGTACGCTGCAATTGACGGGTATGTTAGCCACGAGCTGTACCGCCAGATTGTAAAATCTCGTTCCAGGCATCGCATCATTGAACCACCACCAAGGCAGGTTGTTTGTCCCATATGCCGGATCGTAGATGAATCTACAAACCGGGGCAAGCGACCGAAGGCATCCTGGAATCGGTTGCCTTCTCCAACAGGCTGGGATGTAGACTATTAGTGCATGATTGTTGTGTTTATGAAAACATGTTATTTCATAAGTACACTATGTGAGCAATTACGAACTGCTGTGTATTACCTTTGTCAAACTATAATCTGGTTTATGACTGTATCCTTCTCTATAATCTGGGTTTGGTTATGACTTATGACTGTATCACACCTTATGCATGTCAGTCCTAGATTCTGCCGCATGCAAATGGCACACACATAATTTGTAAGAATGAATGTTGAGCATAGAAAAGGGGGAATGTAATTCATACAGGTTAAGTAGCTAATAGCACAGGGATCATACGAGCTTGGTTCTTACACACAGAATGCTTAGAAAATACATGCAAGATAAAATACATGCGAGATAAAACTAGGAACGAAATGTGAAACTAGTAGTGATAAACAACACACTCACCCACCCGCCAGATCCTATTGAGCATCTCGTAGCAGACATACGCGTCCCTGGCTGCGTACTTGGTCGCATCGTAATCCAGGTGCCTCCACTCCCATCGCTCGTGCAGGTGCTTTGGGAACTCGATTTTCATGCCGGCGTACTCGCGGTCGATGATGTCGGAAGCAAGTCTAGCCATGCCGGCTTTCCCCGTACCACCATCCGGGTACCTCCACAAACATTGGAGATCGATGTGATTGACGACATGAACGAGGAGATCTCGTTCTAGCTTCGGAGTGTCGTTCTTGATGTCGACGCTGGCGAAGTAGATCTCCCTCCTGTGTAGGAACTCTCGAAGCTCTGGGCATACAGATTTGGCCCTACATACGTGATATAGTAGGCAGTGGTTGCGCATGGACAGCTGCAAAAGCGCCGTCCTCTTCCTATCTCTGGTATACTCAAGGTCAAGGCTGACTATCTTGTACCTATCCATCGGATCTTGTAGCCAACGCTCGTACATTGCGATGACCTTGGCCACCTCCGCTGACTCATTTGTGTGGACGACCGTCAGCTTGGTGGTGCCATGGGCGGTGACGGTGTACTCGTCGGTGTAGTCGCTCCCGTCGCCGAACACGCCGTACTCTGCGTCCATGGCAGCAGCTAATGCGGCGGCGGTGTACTAGGGTCGGTAGCGGTGGCTGGGACTGGGCGTGGAGGTGGAGTGATCTGTTGCGGTGGTATGACCAGGCGGAGGTGGTGCCTGCGGCAGCATCGATGGTTCTGCGGTATGGCGGGCGTGAAGGAATGAGTTGGAATTTTGCACGATGATGCCGAGGAGCGAAGGAGATGCTTAAATTCCGTTTACCAATATTTCGGTCATACCCATGCGGAAGCAAGTTTGACCGGGAGAGCACCGATGGTTTCCAATCCTAGCGATTAAATTCGGCGTCCGTCCCGGTAGGCGGTGGGACGGGTGTGCGACGTGGCTTTGGCGTGGCAGAGACCGGTCATGTAGACCACCGTCCCGTTGCCGATCCGCAGCGGGTGCGCGGTGCTGACACGACGTAACGTGATAGGACAGAAGTAAGTGTACAGTAATTATTAATTCCTAACAAGTTTAAGAAGTGTAAGCATAGACATGGACCTAGCATCCCTGCACCCCGGGGCAGCTACCCCCCGATCAGGGTCGCTGACATGAAAGCTTGTCCCGAATTTGCCAAAATGAAGCTCGTAGGCCACTTGTGTAAGCATGCACGATCAACCAACTTTGCAACACACCTGTCGGTGGAAAAACATTAGGTTTCAACGCACCACATAGTTTAGGGATTTAGAATAGCTACATTGTGGAGCTCTAGCCAAATTGCATGGTAAAGCCAAATTCAGCTTTTTGTAAGATTTAGCTATAGCAACATTGTGTCTCGTTTGTCCTCACTTTTGCCCTCCCGATATTCCTAAGCCCTCACATGTGCTCGGAGGGGGGTGTCGTCTGGTCAAAGGCTTGGCCGTTACGTGCGCCATGACGCCTAAAGTGGATTTTTTTGTTATTTGGCCTTTTTAAGAGCGCCTTTTCCCCTCTCTCTCTAACAATTGAGTTTTTTTTGCCCAAAAAGGTAGGGAATCTAGAGCAGCTTCTCTCTTCATTCATTGTTCCTTTTGTGATCGTTTTTCCCCAATCTGGTAGCAAATCTAGAGCAGCAAAACAAACCAGCACCATAAATAAATTTAGTAAACAGAGAAGATGTAGATAAAGCAGCTAATATAGGTTATATAGTACGGTACTTAACGAGGTTCGACAATTAGGCTGCTCAGCAGTAGCAGCAGCGGACTGCTTCAACACAGACAAGACAAAAGAAGCTGCTTTACAGCAGCAGCAATAGCTGATCAGTGGCCCCTCGTGGCCTCTGCCAGAAGGGCATCCGCCTCCTCCCTCTGGAGCCTCCTCCACTTCTTGTTGCCCAGCCCCTTGACCTTGGGCACCTTGGGTCTGATCGGGGGCATGCGACCCTCCTCGATAGCCACCTTCTGGAGGTTGCGGAGGTGAAGACCGAGCGCATGGTGCTTGGCCCTGAAGCCATGGATGTTCATGGACTGGTCGCAGGTCCTCACGTCCTCGGCATGCTTCACGAGGGAGTTGAAGTCTATGCCGTGGAGCCTCCTGGTGGGGCAAAAGGGGCACCTGTACACGTCGCCGGCGAAGAAGTTGTTGTACTGACCAGACTTTAGCTTCCTCAGCACATGACGAGTCTTGGTGTCCTGCGACTAGTCGTCCCTGCGGAGGTCGCTGCTATCCTCCTGTTGGAAAAAAACATTAGAGTGAAATAAGGACATGATTGAGATACTTTGATTATTGGGATTGATTTTTTGCATAAATTAACCGAATGAGATCTCCCAATTATTCCCCAAATCTCAAACCAAATCGAATACTAATCCCAACTACGAACAGGGGGATTCATCGAAAATCGAGATCTAACACAATAGGATTAGCTACTGTAAAAAATACGAACAGCCGAGCCCTAATAACATACGATCTAGCATCCAACGATGGGAACGAGGGAAGAACAAGGGAAGGGGAGAAAACCCTAGTTACCTCAGACCACGGGTCGACGATGCTGGTGTCGTAGGGGTTCTCCGGCCTTATGTAGACAACTTCCTCGTAGGGGTCCCAGCTGAGCGGGATCTATCCGAGACCGGCGGGGGCCTCCTCGCTGGAGGCTACGGCGGATGCAGGAACGGAGACGGGGGGCTCCTCACTGGCTGCCTTGGAGGCGCCAATGGCCACCGCACCGATCTTCTCCATCGCCGACGTGGTTGGGGTTTTGTTGGGTGTTTGCAGAAGGTGATGGGACAGTGGAGACGGTTGAGTGAGCAAGTGCGTGATGAGTGGGAGTGGGGAGGCCTCTATTAAAGGAGAAGGGAAGTGGCGTTTCGTTGCACTACCGTGCACCACGTAGGCTAATGCACCGTGCACGGCCACACGTGTCTGCTACCGCCCCGTGCACCGCACACGCGTACCGTGAGTCACGTTTTTTTCCCTCGTGTCTAACCATGGCGATTCAGTTGTACTCAGTTTTGCCCACCAACCGTTGATCCTCTGTGATCTAGCGGACAGGATAACCCTTATATCTGTCGGGGGCACCCCTCTATCCATGCAAAATAATGAGTATGCCACCGGAAGTTTAACAACATAAACAGATGAACTTGAATATATTTTGAAGGGTACGAAAATAGAAATCCACATAGTTTAAGGGTCTAGATACGGTAAGAGAACTAAATATTATTAGTGGCCGGGCCAACACAGTGACGGGGTTGGTCGGCTAGGAGTTGCTGATTCCTATGTAAGGGGACACTAGGCCGGTCTTGACATACTCCCTCAGGATCTTGCCATAAGCAGCATGCTTAGCCTTGGTCGCCGACTTGTGTTTACTAGCCGGGCTTTTACCGATGCCAACCGCATGCGGAATCAAGCTGGCAATCCTCGGGTTGACTCCTTTCTTACAGAAAGGACACCTGAGCTCCCCAAGTCGAGTGCGGAAAGGGATTATGCCGCTCTTGAGCTTCTTCATGACATGGCGGCTCTTGTTGTCCCTGGTCTCCTTGTCAGAGTCCATCTCACTTGAATACACCTGTAATGTATGGAATACAAACCGAAATGAGGAAAATAATAAATATATATTCCTTCCACCATTCCAAGTTACTTTCGATGCAATAACATGTCTATACAGGTTTAGCAGTTCATTACGGCCGTCTCCCCAGCTCGCTCCTAAATTAATGTGGTTTGTGTTCTTGATAACTTATTAAAAAATAAATAATGTGGATTCATTCAGAACAGACTAGATCTCTCCATGTACCGGTTCGTACGTTGCATCTAATCATTAGGACTAGAATTTTTTATGACGCTTGGATAGATTAAGCTCGAGCAGAAAATATGAAACATGTAGAAATAGATGTACCTCCGGGTACATGAGCAGAGCGTGTTCGTCGAACTCCACGCCCTCATCGGCACCTCCAAAGTCATTAGCACCGGTGTGCACATGGTCCCCCAAGGGGTTGAACTGCACGTCCTCCTTGGCCTGTGCTGCGTGATGCTCCTCCAGATCTGCCGCGTGAAGCACCACCCCGGCGGTGATGCCCGGACACTCACCCCCACACACTGGTTTCATGGAGAAGGTTCGTGCAAGTACGTTCAATATTGTGGTGTTTTGCTGGATAGGGAAGAGAGAGTACTGGATGAGTGCGAATGGAGGACCCGATAGGATGGGTTTTTAATGCAGGGACGTTTAGGCCTCCTCGAGGGACCCGGTTGACAGCTCTTCCGGCTGCGGCTGCCGCGTGGAAGGTTCATGTGGTGGGGGCCTGACGGAAGTGAGAGTGTAGGCGCGCTGCATAGTAAAAATGGTATAGCCGATGGTCCGTGGATGACCAGTTATCGTGTAGTAAACTTGTAGCCTTTGCAGACTAGATTAAACATGACATGACCACTCGACCACTTTTTCCATGGACGGCATCGTGTTCCTTCTTGTAGAAGTCTCGTTGAGGGAGACGTCAGTGCTGTCTCGTGCTGTCCTGTGAAGGGCCCGACGTGTGCAACGAGCCTCGTTGGATCACACAGGATCAACAGTTGGTGCGCACTATCCGCGTGACAACTGTGACAACCAATCAGGGCGTAGCAGATAGAGTGGGCACAGGTTTGGGCTTCTACGAAAGAGAGGGAGGGGGGGCAAAGCTGAGTAGTATAAAAATGGAAAGTGGGTGCCTTTTACAATGAAATGCATCATGGCATACATCAAATTATGACAAGATAGATCCACTAGAGTTCATTGCATGTGTGTTCTTTCCATAAACCACATATGTATCCACTAGAGTTCATTGCATGTGTGTTCTTTCCACAAACCACATTTGGATCCACAAGAGTCATTGCATGTGTGTTCTTTTCACAAACCACACATGGATCCACTACTGTCATTGCATGTGTGTTCTTTCCACAAAACACACATGGATCAACCAGTGGTCATTGCATGTGTGTTCTTTCCACAAACCACACATGGATCCACCAGTGGTCATTGCATGTGTGTTCTTTCCACAAACCACATATGGATCAACCAGAGTCATTGCATGTGTGTTCTTTCCACAAACCACATATGGATCCATTTGAGTAATTGCATGTTTGTTCTTATACTAAAACCACAAACCAACACTAGAGTCATTGCATGTGTGTTCTTTTCCACAAACCACACATGGATCCACTAGACTCATTGCATGTGTGTTCTTTTCCAAAAACAACTTATGGATCAACCAGTGGTCATTGCATGCGTGTTCTTTTCACAAACCACATGTGGACCCACTAGAGTCATTGCATGTGTGTTCTTATACTAAAACTAGCACTAGAGTCATTGCATGTGTGTTCTATCCACAAACCACACATGGATCCACCACCGTCATTGCATGTGTGTTCTTTCCACAAACCACACATGGATCAGCCACTAGAGTCATTGCATGTGTATTCTTTCCACAAACCACATATGGATCAACCAGTGGTCATTGCATGTGTGTTATTTCCACAAACCACACATGGATCAACCACTAGAGTCATTGCATGTGTGTTATTTCCACAAACCACACATGGATCAACCACTAGAGTCACTGCATGTGTGTTCTTATACTAAAACCAACACTAGAGTCATTGCATGTGTGTTCTTTTCACAAACCACACATGGATCCACCACTGTCATTGCATGTGTGTTCTTTCCACAAACCACACATGGATCAACCAGCGCTCATTGCATGTGTGTTCTTTTCCACAAACCACACATGGATCCACCAGTGGACATTGCATGTGTGTTCTTTCCACAAACCACATATGGATCAACCAGAGTCATTGCATGTGTGTTCTTTCCACAAACCACATATGGGTCCATTTGAGTAATTGCATGTTTGTTCTTATACTAAAACCACAAACCAGCACTAGAGTCATTAAATGTGTGTTCTTTTCCACAAACCACACATGGATCCACTAGATTCATTGCATGTGTGTTCTTTTCCACAAACAACTTATGGATCAACCAGTGGTCATTGCATGTGTGTTCTTTTCACAAACCACATATGGACCTACTAGAGTCATTGCAAGTGTGTTCTTATACTAAAACTAGCACTAGAGTCATTGCATGTGAGTTCTTTCCACAAACCACACATGGATCAACCACTAGTGGTTATTGCATGTGTGTTCTTTCCACAAACCACATATGGATCAACCAGTGGTCATTGCATTTGTGTTCTTTTCCATAAACCACTTATGGATCCATTACAGTCATTGCATGTGTGTTATTTCCATAAACCACACATGGGTCAACCACTAGAGTTATTGCATGTTTGTTCTTATACTAAAACCACAAACCAACACTAGAGTCATTGCATGTGTGTTCTTTTCCACAAACCATACATGGATCCACAAGACTCATTGCATGTGTGTTCTTTTCCACAAACAACTGATGGATCAACCAGTGGTTATTGCATGTGTGTTCTTTTCACAAACCACATGTGGACCCACTAGAGTCATTGCATGTGTGTTCTTATACTAAAACTAGCACTAGAGTCATTGCATGCGTGTTCTATCCACAAACCACACATGGATCGACCACTGTCATTGCATGTGTGTTCTTTTCACAAACCACACATGGATCCACCACTGTCATTGCATGTGTGTTCTTTCCACAAAACACACATGGATCAACCAGTGGTCATTGCATGTGTGTTCTTTTCCACAAACCACACATGGATCCACCAGTGGTCTTTGCATGTGTGTTCTTTCCACAAACAACATATGGATCAACCAGAGCCATTGCATGTGTGTTCTTTCCACAAACCACATATGGATCCACTAGACTCATTGCATGTGTGTTCTTTTCCACAAATAACTTATGGATCAACCAGTGGTCATTGCATGTGTGTTCTTTTTACAAACCACACATGGATCAACCACTAGAGTCATTGCATGTGTGTTATTTCCACAAACAACACATGGATAAACCACTAGAGTCATTGCTTGTGTGTTCTTTCCACAAACCACATATGGATCAACCAGTGGTCATTGCATGTGTGTTCTTTTCCATAAACCACACATGGATCAACCACTGGAGTCATTGCATGTGTGTTATTTCCACAAACCACACATGGATCAACCACTAGAGTCATTGCATGTGTGTTATTTCCACAAACCACACATGGATCAACCACTAGAGTCATTGCATGTGTGTTATTTCCACAAACCACACATGGATCAACCACTAGAGTCATTGCATGTGTGTTATTTCCACAAACCACACATGGATCAACCACTAGAGTCATTGCATGTGTGTTCTTATACTAAAACCAACACTAGAGTCATTGCATGTGTGTTCTTTTCACAAACCACACATGGATCCACCACTGTCATTGCATGTGTGTTCTTTCCACAAACCACACATGGATCAACCACTAGTGGTCATTGCATGTGTGTTCTTTCCACAAACCACATATGGATCAACCAGTGGTCATTGCATGTGTGTTCTTTTCCATAAACCACTTATGGATCCATTATAGTCATTGCATATGTGTTATTTACACAAACCACACATGGATCAACCACTAGAGTCATTGCATGTTTGTTCTTATACTAAAACCACAAACTAGCACTAGAGTCATTGCATGTGTGTTCTTTTCCACAAAACCATACATGGATCCACTAGACTCATTGCATGTGTGTTCTTTTCCATAAACAACTGATGGATATCCTAGTGGTCATTGCATGTGTGTTCTTTTCACAAGCCACATGTGGACCCACTAGAGTCATTGCATGTATGTTCTTATACTAAAACTAGCACTAGAGTCATTGCATGTGTGTTCTATCCACAAACCACACATGGATCCACCACTGTCATTGCATGTGTGTTCTTTTCACAAACCATACATGGATCCACCACTGGAATTGCAAGTGTGTTCTTTCCACAAACCACACATGGATCAACCAGTGATCATTGCATGTGTGTTCTTTTCCACAAACCACAAATGGATCCACCAGTGGTCACTTCATGTGTGTTCTTTCCACAAACCACATATGGATCAACCAGAGTCATTGCATGTGTGTTATTTCCACAATCCACATATGGATCCACTAGACTCATTGATGTGTGTTCTTTTCCACAAACAACTTAGGGATCAACTAGTGGTCATTGCATGTGTGTTCTTTTCACAAACCACACATGGATCAACCACTAGAGTCATTGCATGTGGGTTATTTCCCCAAACCACACATGGATCAACCACTAGAGTCATTGCATGTGTGTTATTTCCACAAACCACACATGGATCAACCACTAGAGTCATTGAATGTGTGTTATTTCCACAAACCACACATGGATCAACCACTAGAGTCATTGCATGTGTGTTCCTATACTAAAACCAACACTAGAGTCATTGCATGTATGTTCTTTTCACAAACCACACATAGATCCACCACTGTCATTGCATGTGTGTTCTTTCCACAAACCACACATGGATCAACCACTAGTGGTCATTGCATGTGTGTTCTTTCCACAAACCACATATGGATCAACCAGTGGTCATTGCATGTGTGTTCTTTTCCATAAACCACTTATGGATCCATTACAGTCATTGCATGTGTGTTATTTCCACAAACCACACATGGATCAACCACTAGAGTCATTGCATGTTTGTTCTTATACTAAAACCACAAACCAGCACTAGAGTCATTGCATGTGTGTTCTTTTCCACAAACCATACATGGATCCACTATACTCATTGCATGTGTGTTCTTTTCCACAAACAACTGATGGATCAACCAGTGGTCATTGCATGTGTGTTCTTTTCACAAACCACATGTGGACCCACTAGAGTCATTGCATGTGTGTTCTTATACTAAAACTAGCACTAGAGTCATTGCATGTGTGTTCTATCCACAAACCACACATGGATCCACCACTGTCATTGCATGTGTATTCTTTTCACAAACCACACATGGATCCACCACTGTCATTGCTTGTATGTTCTTTGCACAAACCACACATGGATCAACCAGTGGTCATTGCATGTGTGTTCTTTTCCACAAACCACAAATGGATCCACCAGTGGTCATTGCATGTGTGTTCTTTCCACAAACCACATATGGATCAACCAGAGTCATTGCAAGTGTGTTCTTTCCACAAACCACATATGGATCCACTAGACTCATTGCATGTGTGTTCTTTACCACAGACAACTTATGGATCAACCAGTGGTCATTGCATGTGTGTTCTTTTCATAAACCACACATGGATCAACCACTAGAGTCATTGCATGTGTGTTATTTCCACAAACCACGCATGGATTAACCACTAGAGTCATTGCACGTGTGTTATTTCCACAAACCACACATGTATCAACCACTAGAGTCTTTGCATGTGTGTTATTTCCACAAACCACACATGGATCAACCACTAGAGTCATTGCATGTGTGTTATTTCCACAAACCACACATGGATCAACCACTAGAGTCATTGCATGTGTGTTGTTTCCACAAACCACACATGGATCAACCACTAGAGTCATTGCATGTGTGTTATTTCCACAAACCACACATGGATCAACCACTAGAGTCATTGCATGTGTGTTGTTATACTAAAACCAACACTAGAGTCATTGCATGTGTGTTCTTTTCGCAAACCACACATGGATCCACCACTGTCATTGCATGTGTGTTGTTTCCACAAACCACACATGGATCAACCACTAGTGGTCATTGCATGTGTGTTCTTTCCACAAACCACATATGGATCAACCCGTGGTCATTGCATGTGTGATCTTTTCAATAAACCACTTATGGATCCATTATAGTCATTGCATGTGTGTTATTTCCACAAACCACACATGGATCAACCACTAGAGTCATTGCATGTTTGTTCTTATACTAAAACCACAAACCAGCACTAGAGTCATTGCATGTGTGCACTTTTCCACAAAACCATACATGGATCCACTAGACTCATTGCATGTGTGTTCTTTTCCACAAACAACTGATGGATCAACGAGTGGTCATTGCATGTGTGTTCTTTTCACAAACCACATGTGGACCCAGTAGAGTCATTGCATGTGTGTTCTTATACTAAAACTAGCACTAGAGTCATTGCATGTGTGTTCTATGCACAAACCACACATGGATCCACCACTGTCATTGCATGTGTGTTCTTTTCACAAACCACACATGGATCCACCACTGGCATTGCATGTGTGTTCTTTCCACAAACCACACATGGATCAACCAGTGATCATTGCATGTGTGTTCTTTTCCACAAACCACAAATGGATCCACCAGTGGTCACTCCTTGTGTGTTCTTTCCACAAACCACATATGGATCAACCAGAGTCATTGCATGTGTGTTCTTTCCACAAACCACATACGGATCCACTAGACTCATTGCATGTGTGTTCTTTTCCACAAACAACTTATGGATCAACCAGTGGTAATTGCATGTGTGTTCTTTTAGAAACCACACATGGATCAACCACTAGAGTCATTGCATGTGTGTTATTTCCACAAACCACACATGGATCAACCACTAGAGTCATTGCATGTGTGTTATTTCCACAAACCACACATGGATCAACCAGTAGTCATTGCATGTGTGTTCTTTTCCACAAACCACAAATGGATCCACCAGTGGTCATTGCATGTGTGTTCTTTTCGCAAAGCACATATGGATCAACCAGAGTCATTGCATGTGTGTTCTTTCCACAAACCGCATATGGTTCCACTAGACTCATTGCATGTGTGTTCTTTTCCACAAACAACTTATGGATCAACCAGTGGTCATTGCATGTGTGTTCTTTTCACAAACAACACATGGATCAACCACTAGAGTCATTGCATGTGTGCTATTTCCACAAACCACACATGGATTAACCACTAGAGTCATTGTATGTGTGTTATTTCCACAAACCACACATGGATCAACCACTAGAGTCATTGCATGTGTGTTATTTCCACAAACCACACATGGATCAACCACTAGATTCATTGCATGTGTGTTATTTCCACAAACCACACATGGATCAACCACTAGAGTCATTGAATGTGTGTTATTTCCACAAACCACACATGGATCAACCACTAGAGTCATTGCATGTGTGTTCTTATATTAAAACCAACACTAGAGTCATTGCATGTGTGTTCTTTTCACAAACCACACATGGATCCACCACTGTCATTGCATGTGTGTTCTTTCCACAAACCACACATGGATCAACCACTACTGGTCATTGCATCTGTGTTCTTTCCACAAACCACATATGGATCAACCAGTGGTCATTGCATGTGTGTTCTTTTCCATAAACCACTTATGGATCCATTACAGTCATTGCATGTGTGTTATTTCCACAAACCACACATGGATCAACCACTAGAGTCATTGCATGTTTGTTCTTATACTAAAACCACAAACCAGCACTAGAGTCATTGCATGTGTGTTCTTTTCCACAAACCATACATGGATCCACTATACTCATTGCATGTGTGTTCTTTTCCACAAACAACTGATGGATCAACCAGTGGTCATTGCATGTGTGTTCTTTTCACAAACCACATGTGGACCCACTAGAGTCATTGCATGTGTGTTCTTATACTAAAACTAGCACTAGAGTCATTGCATGTGTGTTCTATCCACAAACCACACATGGATCCACCACTGTCATTGCATGTGTGTTCTTTTCACAAACCACACATGGATCCACCACTGTCATTGCATGTGTGTTCTTTCCACAAACCACACATGGATCAACCAGTAGTCATTGCATGTGTGTTCTTTTCCACAAACCACAAATGGATCCACCAGTGGTCATTGCATGTGTGTTCTTTTCGCAAAGCACATATGGATCAACCAGAGTCATTGCATGTGTGTTCTTTCCACAAACCGCATATGGTTCCACTAGACTCATTGCATGTGTGTTCTTTTCCACAAACAACTTATGGATCAACCAGTGGTCATTGCATGTGTGTTCTTTTCACAAACAACACATGGATCAACCACTAGAGTCATTGCATGTGTGTTATTTCCACAAACCACACATGGATCAACCACTAGAGTCATTGTATGTGTGTTATTTCCACAAACCACACATGGATCAACCACTAGAGTCATTGCATGTGTGTTATTTCCACAAACCACACATGGATCAACCACTAGATTCATTGCATGTGTGTTATTTCCACAAAACACACATGGATCAACCACTAGAGTCATTGCATGTGTGTTATTTCCACAAACCACACATGGATCAACCTCTAGAGTCATTGCATGTGTGTTATTTCCACAAACCACACATGGATCAACCACTAGAGTCATTACATGTGTGTTATTTCCACAAACCACACATGGATCAACCACTAGAGTCATTGCATGTGTGTTCTTATACTAAAACCAACACTAGAGTCATTGCATGTGTGTTCTTTCCACAAACCACACATGGATCCACCACTGTCATTGCATGTGTGTTCTTTCCACAAACCACACATGGATCAACCACTAGTGGTCATTGCATGTGTGTTCTTTTCCACAAACCACATATGGATCAACTAGTGGTCATTGCATGTGTGTTATTTTCCATAAACCACTTATGGATCCATTACAGTCATTGCATGTGTGTTATTTCCACAAACCACACATGGATGAACCACTAGAGTCATTGCATGTTTGTTCTTATACTAAAACCACAAACCAGCACTAGAGTCTTTGCATGTGTGTTCTTTTCCACAAACCATACATGGATCCACTAGACTCATTGCATGTGTGTTCTTTTCCACAAACAACTGATGGATCAACCAGTGGTCATTGCATGTGTGTTCTTTTCACAAACCACATGTGGACCCACTAGAGTCATTGCATGTGTGTTCTTATACTAAAATTAGCACTAGAGTCATTGCATGTGTGTTCTATCCACAAACCACACATGGATCCACCACTGTCATTGCATGTGTGTTCTTTTCACAAACCACACATGGATCCACCACTGTCATTGCATGTGTGTCCTTTCCACAAACCACACATGGATCAACCAGTGGTCATTGCATGTGTGTTCTTTTCCTCAAACCACAAATGGATCCACCAGTGGTCATTGCATGTGTGTTCTTTCCACAAACCACATATGGATCAACCATAGTTATTGCATGTGTGTTCTTTCCACAAACCACATATGGATCCACTAGACTCATTGCATGTGTGTTATTTTCCACAAACAACTTATGGATCAACCAGTGGTCATTGCATGTGTGTTCTTTTCACAAACCACACATGGATCAACCACTAGAGTCATTGCATGTGTGCTATTTCCACAAACCACACATGGATTAACCACTAGAGTCATTGTATGTCTGTTATTTCCACAAACCACACATGGATCAACCACTAGAGTCATTGCATGTGTGTTCTTATACTAAAACCAACACTAGAGTCATTGCATGTGTGTTATTTCCACAAACCACACATGGATCAACCACTAGAGTCATTTCATGTGTGTTATTTCCACAAACCACACATGGATCAACCTCTAGAGTCATTGCATGTGTGTTATTTCCACAAACCACACATGGATCAACCACTAGAGTCATTCGATGTGTGTTATTTCCACAAACCACACATGGATCAACCACTAGAGTCATTGCATGTGTGTTCTTATACTAAAACCAACACTAGAGTCATTGCATGTGTGTTCTTTTCACAAACCACACATGGATCCACCACTGTCATTGCATGTGTGTTCTTTCCACAAACCACACATGGATCAACCACTAGTGGTCATTGCATGTGTGTTCTTTCCACAAACCACATATGGATCAACCAGTGGTCATTGCATGTGTGTTCTTTTCCATAAACCACTTATGGATCCATTATAGTCATTGCATATGTGTTATTTACACAAACCACACATGGATCAACCACTAGAGTCATTGCATGTTTGTTCTTATACTAAAACCACAAACCAGCAC
Organism: Avena insularis; assembly: GCA_023614405.1. Lineage (NCBI taxonomy): Eukaryota > Viridiplantae > Streptophyta > Magnoliopsida > Poales > Poaceae > Avena > Avena insularis. The sequence goes on along the minus strand of CM042690.1, from coordinate 252,064,263 downwards.
TAGAGTCATTGCATGTGTGTTCTTTTCCACAAAACCATACATGGATCCACTAGACTCATTGCATGTGTGTTCTTTTCCATAAACAACTGATGGATATCCTAGTGGTCATTGCATGTGTGTTCTTTTCATAAACCACATGTGGACCCACTAGAGTCATTGCATGTGTGTTCTATCCACAAACCACACATGGATCCACCACTGTCATTGCATGTGTGTTCTTTTCACAAACCATACATGGATCCACCACTGGCATTGCAAGTGTGTTCTTTCCACAAACCACACATGGATCAACCAGTGATCATTGCATGTGTGTTCTTTTCCACAAACCACAAATGGATCCACCAGTGGTCACTGCATGTGTGTTATTTCCACAAACCACGTATGGATCAACCAGAGTCATTGCATGTGTGTTATTTCCACAATCCACATATGGATCCACTAGACTCATTGATGTGTGTTCTTTTCCACAAACAACTTAGGGATCAACTAGTGGTCATTGCATGTGTGTTCTTTTCACAAACCACACATGGATCAACCACTAGAGTCATTGCATGTGGGTTATTTCCACAAACCACACATGGATCAACCACTAGAGTCATTGCATGTGTGTTATTTCCACAAACCACACATGGATCAACCACTAGAGTCATTGAATGTGTGTTATTTCCACAAACCACACATGGATCAACCACTAGAGTCATTGCATGTGTGTTCTTTTCCATAAACCACTTATGGATCCATTACAGTCATTGCATGTGTGTTATTTCCACAAACCACACATGGATCAACCACTAGAGTCATTGCATGTTTGTTCTTATACTAAAACCACAAACCAGCACTAGAGTCATTGCATGTGTGTTCTTTTCCACAAACCATACATGGATCCACTAGACTCATTGCATGTGTGTTCTTTTCCACAAACAACTAATGGATCAACCAGTGGTCATTGCATGTGTGTTCTTTTCACAAACCACATGTGGACCCACTAGAGTCATTGCATGTGTGTTCTTATACTAAAACAAGCACTAGAGTCATTGCATGTGTGTTTTGTCCACAAACCACACATGGATCCACCACTGTCATTGCATGTGTGTTATTTTCACAAACCACACATGGATCCACCACTGTCATTGCATGTATGTTCTTCCCACAAACCACACATGGATCAACCAGTGGTCATTGCATGTGTGTTCTTTTCCACAAACCACACATGGATCCACCAGTGGTCATTGCATGTGTGTTCTTTCCACAAACCACATATGGATCAACCAGAGTCATTGCATGTGTGTTCTTTCCACAAACCACATATGGATCCACTAGACTCATTGCATGTGTGTTCTTTACCACAGACAACTTATGGTTCAACCAGTGGTCATTGCATGTGTGTTCTTTTCATAAACCACACATGGATCAACCACTAGAGTCATTGCATGTGTGTTATTTCCACAAACCACACATGGATCAACCACTAGAGTCATTGCATGTGTGTTATTTCCACAAACCACACATGGATCAACCACTAGAGTCATTGCATGTGTGTTATTTCCACAAACCACACATGGATCAACCACTAGAGTCATTGCATGTGTGTTCTTTCCTTTAATCACTCATTGATCTACCACTATAGTCATTGCATGTGTGTTATTTCCACAAACCACACATGGATCAACCACTAGAGTCATTGCATGTTTGTTCTTATACTAAAACCACAAACCAGCACTAGAGTCATTGCATGTGTGCACTTTTCCACAAAACCATACATGGATCCACTAGACTCATTGCATGTGTGTTCTTTTCCACAAACAACTGATGGATCAACGATTGGTCATTGCATGTGTGTTCTTTTCACAAACCACATGTGGACCCACTAGAGTCATTGCATGTGTGTTCTTATACTAAAACTAGCACTAGAGTCATTGCATGTGTGTTCTATCCACAAACCACACATGGATCCACCACTGTCATTGCATGTGTGTTCTTTTCACAAACCACACATGGATCCACCACTGGCATTGCATGTGTGTTCTTTCCACAAACCACACATGGATCAACCAGTGATCATTGCATGTGTGTTCTTTTCCACAAACCACAAATGGATCCACCAGTGGTCACTCCTTGTGTGTTCTTTCCACAAACCACATATGGATCAACCAGAGTCATTGCATGTGTGTTCTTTCCACAATCCACATATGGATCCACTAGACTCATTGCATGTGTGTTCTTTTCCACAAACAACTTATGGATCAACCAGTGGTCATTGCATGTGTGTTCTTTTCAGAAACCACACATGGATCAACCACTAGAGTCATTGCATGTGTGTTATTTCCACAAACCACACATGGATCAACCACTAGAGACATTGCATGTGTGTTATTTCCACAAACCACACATGGATCAACCACTAAAGTCATTGCATGTGTGTTATTTCCACAAACCACACATGGATCAACCACTAGAGTCATTGAATGTGTGTTATTTCCACAAACCACACATGGATCAACCACTAGAGTCATTGCATGTGTGTTATTTCCACAAACCACACATGGATCAACCACTAGAGTCATTGCATGTGTGTTATTTCCACAAACCACACATGGATCAACCACTAGAGTCATTGAATGTGTGTTATTATAAAACCAACACTAGAGTCATTGCATGTGTGTTCTTTTCACAAACCACACATGGATCCACCACTGTCATTGCATGTGTGTTCTTTCCACAAACCACACATGGATCAACCACTACTGGTCATTGCATGTGTGTTCTTTCCACAAACCACATATGGATCAACCAGTGGTCATTGCATGTGTGTTCTTTTCCATAAACCACTTATGGATCCATTACAGTCATTGCATGTGTGTTATTTCAACAAACCACACATGGATCAACCACTAGAGTCATTGCATGTTTGTTCTTATACTAAAACCACAAACCAGCACTAGAGTCATTGCATGTGTGTTCTTTTCCACAAACCATACATGGATCCACTATACTCATTGCATGTGTGTTCTTTTCCACAAACAACTGATGGATCAACCAGTGGTCATTGCATGTGTGTTCTTTTCACAAACCACATGTGGACCCACTAGAGTCATTGCATGTGTGTTCTTATACTAAAACTAGCACTAGAGTCATTGCATGTGTGTTCTATCCACAAACCACACATGGATCCACCACTGTCATTGCATGTGTGTTCTTTTCACAAACCACACATGGATCCACCACTGTCATTGCATGTGTGTTCTTTCCACAAACCACACATGGATCAACCAGTAGTCATTGCATGTGTGTTCTTTTCCACAAACCACAAATGGATCCACCAGTGGTCATTGCATGTGTGTTCTTTTCGCAAAGCACATATGGATCAACCAGAGTCATTGCATGTGTGTTCTTTCCACAAACCGCATATGGTTCCACTAGACTCATTGCATGTGTGTTCTTTTCCACAAACAACTTATGGATCAACTAGTGGTCATTGCATGTGTGTTCTTTTCACAAACCACACATGGATCAACCACTAGAGTCATTGCATGTGTGTTATTTCCACAAACCACACATGGATTAACCACTAGAGTCATTGTATGTGTGTTATTTCCACAAACCACACATGGATCAACCACTAGAGTCATTGCATGTGTGTTATTTCCACAAACCACACATGGATCAACCACTAGATTCATTGCATGTGTGTTATTTCCACAAACCACACATGGATCAACCACTAGAGTCATTGCATGTGTGTTATTTCCACAAACCACACATGGATCAACCTCTAGAGTCATTGCATGTGTGTTATTTCCACAAACCACACATGGATCAACCACTAGAGTCATTACATGTGTGTTATTTCCACAAACCACACATGGATCAACCACTAGAGTCATTGCATGTGTGTTCTTATCACAGAGTCATTGCATGTGTGTTCTTTTCACAAACCACACATGGATCCACCACTGTCATTGCATGTGTGTTCTTTCCACAAACCACACATGGATCAACCACTAGTGGTCATTGCATGTGTGTTCTTTCCACAAACCACATATGGATCAACTAGTGGTCATTGCATGTGTGTTCTTTTCCATAAACCACTTATGGATCCATTACAGTCATTGCATGTGTGATATTTCCACAAACCACATGGATCAACCACTAGAGTCATTGCATGTTTGTTCTTATACTAAAACCACAAACCAGCACTAGAGTGTTTGCATGTGTGTTCTTTTCCACAAACCATACATGGATCCACTAGACTCATTGCATGTGTGTTCTTTTCCACAAACAACTGATGGATCAACCAGTGGTCATTGCATGTGTGTTCTTTTCACAAACCACATGTGGACCCACTAGAGTCATTGCATGTGTGTTCTTATACTAAAACTAGCACTAGAGTCATTGCATGTGTGTTCTTTTCCACAAACCGCACATGGATCCACCACTGTCATTGCATGTGTGTTCTTTTCACAAACCACACATGGATCCAGCACTGTCATTGCATGTGTGTTCTTTCCACAAACCACACATGGATCAACCAGTGGTCATTGCATGTGTGTTCTTTCCACAAACCACAAATGGATCCACCAGTGGTCATTGCATGTGTGTTCTTTCCACAAACCACATATGGATCAACCATAGTCATTGCATGTGTGTTCTTTCCACAAACCACATATGGATCCACTAGACTCATTGCATGTGTGTTATTTTCCACAAACAACTAATGGATCAACCAGTGGTCATTGCCTGTGTGTTATTTTCACAAACCACACATGGATCAACCACTAGAGTCATTGCATGTATGTTATTTCCACAAACCACACATGGATCAACCACTAGAGTGATTGCATGTGTGTTATTTGCACAAACCACACATGGATCACCCACTAGAGTCATTGCATGTGTGTTATTTAAATAAAACCAACACTAGAGTCATTGCATGTGTGTTATTTCCACAAACCACACATGGATCAACCACTAGAGTCATTTCATGTGTGTTATTTCCACAAACCACACATGGATCAACCACTAGAGTCATTGCATGTGTGTTATTTCCACAAACCACACATGGATCAACCACTAGAGTCATTACATGTGTGTTATTTCCACAAACCACACATGGATCAACCACTAGAGTCATTGCATGTGTGTTCTTATACTAAAACCAACACTAGAGTCATTGCATGTGTGTTCTTTTCACAAACCACACATGGATCCACCACTGTCATTGCATGTGTGTTCTTTCCACAAACCACACATGGATCAACCACTAGTGGTCATTGCATGTGTGTTCTTTCCACAAACCACATATGGATCAACCAGTGGTCATTTCATGTGTGTTCTTTTCCATAAACCACTTATGGATCCATTACAGTCATTGCATGTGTGTTATTTCCACAAACCACACATGGATCAACCACTAGAGTCATTGCATGTTTGTTCTTATACTAAAACCACAAACCAACACTAGTCATTGCATGTGTGTTCTTTTCCACAAACCATACATGGATCCACTAGACTCATTGCATGTGTGTTCTTTTCCACAAACAACTGATGGATCAACCAGTGGTCATTGCATGTGTGTTCTTTTCACAAACCACATGTGGACCCACTAGAGTCATTGCATGTGTGTTCTTATACTAAAACTAGCACTAGAGTCATTGCATGTGTGTTCTATCCACAAACCACACATGGATCCACCACTGTCATTGCATGTGTGTTCTTTTCACAAACCACACATGGATCCACCACTGTCATTGCATGTGTGTTCTTTCCACAAACCACACATGGATCCACCAGTGGTCATTGCATGTGTTATCTTTCCACAAACCACACATGGATCCACCAGTGGTCATTGCATGTGTGTTCTTTCCACAAACCACATATGGATCAACCATAGTCATTGCATGTGTGTTCTTTCCACAAACCACATATGGATCCACTAGACTCATTGCATGTGTGTTCTTTTCCACAAACAACTTATGGATCAACCAGTGGTCATTGCATGTGTGTTCTTTTCACAAACCACACATGGATCAACCACTAGAGTCATTGCATGTGTGTTATTTCCACAAACCACACATGGATCAACCACTAGAGTCATTGCATGTGTGTTATTTCCACAAACCACACATGGATCAACCACTAGAGTCATTGCATGTGTGTTCTTGTCATTGCATGTGTGTTATTTCCACAAACCACACATGGATCAACCACTAGAGTCATTGCATGTGTGTTATTTCCACAAACCACACATGGATCAACCTCTAGAGTCATTGCATGTGTGTTATTTCCACAAACCACACATGGATCAACCACTAGAGTCATTGCATGTGTGTTATTTCCACAAACCACACATGGATCAACCACTAGAGTCATTGCATGTGTGTTCTTATACTAAAACCAACACTAGAGTCATTGCATGTGTGTTCTTTTCACAAACCACACATGGATCCACCACTGTCATTGCATGTGTGTTCTTTCCACAAACCACACATGGATCAACCACTAGTGGTCATTGCATGTGTGTTCTTTCCACAAACCACATATGGATCAACCAGTGGTCATTTCATGTGTGTTCTTTTCCATAAACCACTTATGGATCCATTACAGTCATTGCATGTGTGTTATTTCCACAAACCACACATGGATCAACCACTAGAGTCATTGCATGTTTGTTCTTATACTAAAACCACAAACCAACACTAGTCATTGCATGTGTGTTCTTTTCCACAAACCATACATGGATCCACTAGACTCATTGCATGTGTGTTCTTTTCCACAAACAACTGATGGATCAACCAGTGGTCATTGCATGTGTGTTCTTTTCACAAACCACATGTGGACCCACTAGAGTCATTGCATGTGTGTTCTTATACTAAAACTAGCACTAGAGTCATTGCATGTGTGTTCTATCCACAAACCACACATGGATCCACCACTGTCATTGCATGTGTGTTCTTTTCACAAACCACACATGGATCCACCACTGTCATTGCATGTGTGTTCTTTCCACAAACCACACATGGATCCACCAGTGGTCATTGCATGTGTGTTCTTTTCCACAAACCACACATGGATCCACAAGTGGTCATTGCATGTGTGTTCTTTCCACAAACCACATATGGATCCACTAGACTCATTGCATGTGTGTTCTTTTCCACAAACAACTTATGGATCAACCAGTGGTCATTGCATGTGTGTTCTTTTCACAAACCACACATGGATCAACCACTAGAGTCATTGCATGTGTGTTATTTCCACAAACCACACATGGATCAACCACTAGAGTCATTGCATGTGTTATTTCCACAAACCACACATGGATCAACCACTAGAGTCATTGCATGTGTGTTATTTCCACAAACCACACATGGATCAACCACTAGAGTCATTGCATGTGTGTTATTTCCACAAACCACACATGGATCAACCACTAGAGTCATTGCATGTGTGTTATTTCCACAAACCACACATGGATCAACCACTAGAGTCATTGCATGTGTGTTATTTCCACAAACCACACATGGATCAACCACTAGAGTCATTGCATGTGTGTTCTTATACTAAAACCAACACTAGAGTCATTGCATGTGTGTTCTTTTCACAAACCACACATGGATCCACCACTGTCATTGCATGTGTGTTCTTTCCACAAACCACACATGGATCAACCACTAGTGGTCATTGCATGTGTGTTCTTTCCACAAACCACATATGGATCAATCAGTGGTCATTGCATGTGTGTTCCTTTCCATGAACCACTTGTGGATCCATTATAGTCATTGCATGTGTGTTATTTCCACAAACCACACATGGATCAACCACTAGAGTCATTGCATGTTTGTTCTTATACTAAAACCACAAACCAGCACTAGAGTCATTGCATGTGTGTTCTTTTCAAAAAACCATACATGGATCCACTAGACTCATTGCATGTGTGTTCTTTTCCACAAACAACTGATGGATCAACCAGTGGTCATTGCATGTGTGTTCTTTTCACAAACCACATGTGGACCCACTAGAGTCATTGCATGTGTGTTCTTATACTAAAACTAGCACTAGAGTCATTGCATGTGTGTTCTATCCACAAACCACACATGGATCCACCACTGTCATTGCATGTGTGTTTCTTTCACAAACCACACATGGATCCACCACTGTCATTGCATGTGTGTTCTTTCCACAAACCACACATGGATCAACCAGTGGTCATTGCATGTGTGTTCTTTTCCACAAACCACACATGGATCCACTAGTGGTCATTGCATGTGTGTTCTTTCCACAAACCACATATGGATCAACCAGAGTCATTGCATGTGTGTTCTTTCCACAAACCACATATGGATCCACTAGACTCATTGCATGTGTGTTCTTTTCCACAAACAACTTATGGATCAACCAGTGGTCATTGCATGTGTGTTCTTTTCACAAACCACACATGGATCAACCACTAGAGTCATTGCATGTGTGTTATTTCCACAAACCACACATGGATCAACCACTAGAGTCATTGCATGTGTGTTATTTCCACAAACCACACATGGATCAACCACTAAAGTCATTGCATGTGTGTTATTTCCACAAACCACACATGGATCAACCACTAGAGTCATTGCATGTGTGTTCTTATACTAAAACCAACACTAGAGTCATTGCATGTGTGTTCTGTTCACAAACCACACATGGATCAACCACTAGAGTCATTGCATGTGTGTTCTTTCCACAAACCACACATGGATCAACCACTAGTCATTGCATGTGTGTTCTTTCCACAAACCACACGTGGATCAACCAGAGTCATTGCATGTGTGTTCTTTCCACAAACCACATATGGATCAACCATAGTCATTGCATGTGTGTTCTTTTCACAAACCACACATGGATCCACCACTGTCATTGCATGTGTGTTCTTTCCACAAACCACACATGGATCCACCAGTGGTCATTGCATGTGTGTTCTTTCCACAAACCACATATGGATCAACCACTAGAGTCATTGCATGTGTGTTATTTCCACAAACCACTTATGGATCCATTACAGTCATTGCATGTGTGTTATTTCCACAAACCACACATGGATCAACCACTAGAGTCATTGCATGTGTGTTCTTATACTAAAACCAACACTAGAGTCATTGCATGTGTGTTATTTCCACAAACCACACATGGATCAACCACTAGAGTCATTGCATGTGTGTTCTTTCCACAAACCACACATGGATCAACCAGAGTCATTGCTCATGTGTTATTTCCACAAACCACACATGGATCAACCACTAGAGTCATTGCATGTGTGTTATTTCCACAAACCACACATGGATCAACCACTAGAGTCATTGCATGTGTGTTCTTATACTAAAACCAACACTAGAGTCATTGCATGTGTGTTCTTTTCACAAACCACACATGGATCCACCACTGTCATTGCACGTGTGTTCTTTCCACAAACCACACATGGATAAACCACTAGTGGTCATTGCATGTGTGTTGTTTCCACAAACCACATATGGATCAACCAGTAGTCATTGTATGTGTGTTCTTTTCCATAAACCACTTATGGATCCATTACAGTCATTGCATGTGTGTTATTTCCACAAACCACACATGGATCAACCACTAGAGTCATTGCATGTTTGTTCTTATACTAAAACCACAAACCATCACCTGAGTCATTGTATGTGTGTTATTCTCCACAAACAATACATGGATCCACTAGACTCATTTCATGTGTGTTCTCTTCCAGAAAGAACTGATGGATCAACTAGTGGTCATTGCATGTGTGTTCTTTTCACAAACCACATGTGGACCCAATAGAGTCATTGCACACTAGAGTCATTGCATGTGTGTTCTATCCACGAACCACACATGGATCCACCACTAGAGTCATTGCATGTGTGTTCTTTCCACGAACCACACATGGATCCACCACTAGAGTCATTGCATGTGTGTTCTTTCCACAAACCACACATGGATCAACCACTAGATCATTGCATGTGTGTTCTTTCCACAAACCACACATGGATCAACCACTAGAGTCATTGCATGTGTGTTATTTCCACAAACCACACATGGATCAACCAGAGTCATTGCATGTGTGTTATTTCCACAAACCACACATGGATCAACCACTAGAGTCATTACATGTGTGTTATTTCCACAAACCACATGGATCAACCACTGGTCATTGCATGTGTGTTCTTTTACAAACCACACATGGATCAACCACTAGAGTCATTGCATGTGTGTTCTTTCCACAAACCACACATGGATCCACTATAGAGTCATTGCATGTGTGTTCTTTCCACAAACCACACATGGATCAACCACTAGTGTCATTGCATGTGTGTTCTTTCCACAAACCACATATGGATCAACCAGAGTCATTGCATGTGTGTTATTTCCATAAACCACTTATGGATCCATTACAGTCATTGCATGTGTGTTATTTCCACAAACCACACATGGATCAACCACTAGAGTCATTGCATGTTTGTTCTTATACTAAAACCACAAACCAGCACTAGAGTGTTTGCATGTGTGTTCTTTTCCACAAACCATACATGGATCCACTAGACTCATTGCATGTGTGTTCTTTTCCACAAACAACTGATGGATCAACCAGTGGTCATTGCATGTGTGTTCTTTTCACAAACCACATGTGGACCCACTAGAGTCATTGCATGTGTGTTCTTATACTAAAACTAGCACTAGAGTCATTGCATGTGTGTTCTATCCACAAACCACACATGGATCCACCACTGTCATTGCATGTGTGTTCTTTTCACAAACCACACATGGATCCACCACTGTCATTGCATGTGTGTTCTTTCCACAAACCACACATGGATCAACCAGTGGTCATTGCATGTGTGTTCTTTTCCACAAACCACACATGGATCCACCAGTGGTCATTGCATGTGTGTTCTTTCCACAAACCACATATGGATCAACCATAGTCATTGCATGTGTGTTCTTTCCACAAACCACATATGGATCAACCAGAGTCATTGCATGTGTGTTATTTCCACAAACAACTTATGGATCAACCAGTGGTCATTGCATGTGTGTTATTTTCACAAACCACACATGGATAAACCACTAGAGTCATTGCATGTGTGTTATTTCCACAAACCACACATGGATCAACCACTAGAGTCATTGCATGTGTTTTTTCCACAAACCACACATAGATCAACCACTAGAGTCATTGAATGTGTGTTATTTCCACAAACCACACATGGATCAACCACTAGAGTCATTGCATGTGTGTTATTTCCACAAACCACACATGGATCAACCTCTAGAGTCATTGCATGTGTGTTATTTCCACAAACCACACATGGATCAACCACTAGAGTCATTGCATGTGTGTTATTTCCACAAACCACACATGGATCAACCACTATAGTCATTGCATGTGTGTTCTTATACTAAAACCAACACTAGAGTCATTGCATGTGTGTTCTTTTCACAAACCACACATGGATCCACCACTGTCATTGCATGTGTGTTCTTTCCACAAACCACACATGGATCAACCACTAGTGGTCATTGCATGTGTGTTCTTTCCACAAACCACATATGGATCAACCAGTGGTCATTGCATGTGTGTTCTTTTCCATAAACCACTTATGGATCCATTACACTCATTGCATGTGTGTTATTTCCACAAACCACACATGGATCAACCACTAGAGTCATTGCATGTTTGTTCATATACTAAATCCACAAACCAACACTAGAGTCATAGCATGTGTGTTCTTTTCCACAAACCATACATGGATCCACTAGACTCATTGCATGTGTGTTCTTTTCAACAAACAACTGATGGATCAACCAGTGGTCATTGCATGTGTGTTCTTTTCACAAACCACATGTGGACCCACTAGAGTCATTGCATGTGTGTTCTTATACTAAAACTATCACTAGAGTCATTGCATGTGTGTTCTATCCACAAACCACACATGGATCCACCACTGTCATTGCATGTGTGTTCTTTTCACAAACCACACATGGATCCACCACTGTCATTGCATGTGTGTTCTTTCCACAAACCACACATGGATCAACCAGTGGTCATTGCATGTGTGTTCTTTTCCACAAACCACAAATGGATCCACCAGTGGTCATTGCATGCTTGTTCTTCATGTGTGTTCTTTCCACAAACCACATATGGTTCCACTAGACTCATTGCATGTGTGTTCTTTTCCACAAACAACTTATGGATCAACCAGTGGTCATTGCATGTGTGTTATTTTCACAAACCACACATGGATCAACCACTAGAGTCATTGCATGTGTGCTATTTCCACAAACCACACATGGATCAACCACTAGAGACATTGCATGTGTGTTATTTCCACAAACCACACATGGATCAACCACTAGAGTCATTGCATGTGTGTTATTTCCACAAACCACACATGGATCAACCACTAGAGTCATTGCATGTGTGTTATTTCCACAAACCACACATGGATCAACCTCTAGAGTCATTGCATGTGTGTTATTTCTACAAACCACACATGGATCAACCACTAGAGTCATTACATGTGTTATTTCCACAAACCACACATGGATCAACCACTAGAGTCATTGCATGTGTGTTCTTATACTAAAACCAACACTAGAGTCATTGCATGTGTGTTCTTTTCACAAACCACACATGGATCCACCACTGTCATTGCATGTGTGTTCTTTCCACAAACCACACATGGATCAACCACTAGTGGTCAGTCCATGTGTGTTCTTTCCACAAACCACATATGGATCAACCAGTGGTCATTGCATGTGTTCTTTTCCATAAACCACTTATGGATCCAGTAGAGTCATTGCATGTGTGTTATTTCCACAAACCACACATGTATCAACCACTAGAGTCATTGCATGTTTGTTCTTATACTAAAACCACAAACCAGCACTAGAGCCATTGCATGTGTGTTCTTTTCCACAAACCATACATGGATCCACTAGACTCATTGCATGTGTGTTCTTTTCCACGAACAACTGATGGATCAACCAGTGGTCATTGCATGTGTGGTATCTTTTCACAAACCACATGTGGACCCACTAGAGTCATTGCATGTGTGTTCTTATACTAAAACTAGCACTAGAGTCATTGCATGTGTGTTCTATCCACAAACCACACATGGATCCACCACTGTCATTGCATGTGTGTTCTTTTCACAAACCACACATGGATGCACCACTGTCATTGCATGTGTGTTCTTTCCACAAACCACACATGGATCAACCAGTGGTCATTGCATGTGTGTTCTTTTCCACAAACCACAAATGGATCCACTAGTGGTCATTGCATGTGTGTTCTTTCCACAAACCACATATGGATCAACCATAGTCATTGCATGTGTGTTCTTTCCACAAACCACATATGGATCCACTAGACTCATTGCATGTGTGTTCTTTTCCACAAACAACTTATGGATCAACCAGTGGTCATTGCATGTGTGTTATTTTCACAAACCACACATGGATCAACCACTAGAGTCATTGCATGTGTGTTATTTCCACAAACCACACATGGATCAACCACTAGAGTCATTGCATGTGTGTTATTTCCACAAACCACACATGGATCAACCACTAGAGTCATTGAATGTGTGTTATTTCCACAAACCACACATGGATCAACCACTAGAGTCATTGCATGTGTGTTCTTATATTAAAACCAACACTAGAGTCATTGCATGTGTGTTCTTTTCACAAACCACACATGGATCCACCACTGTCATTGCATGTGTGTTCTTTCCACAAACCACACATGGATCAACCAGTAGTCATTGCATGTGTGTTCTTTTCCACAAACCACAAATGCATCCACCAGTGGTCATTGCATGTGTGTTCTTTCCACAAACCACATATGGATCAACCATAGTTATTGCATGTGTGTTCTTTCCACAAACCACATATGGATCCACTAGACTCATTGCATGTGTGTTATTTTCCACAAACAACTTATGGATCAACCAGTGGTCATTGCATGTGTGTTCTTTTCACAAACCACACATGGATCAACCACTAGAGTCATTGCATGTGTGCTATTTCCACAAACCACACATGGATTAACCACTAGAGTCATTGTATGTCTGTTATTTCCACAAACCACACATGGATCAACCACTAGAGTCATTGCATGTGTGTTCTTATACTAAAACCAACACTAGAGTCATTGCATGTGTGTTATTTCCACAAACCACACATGGATCAACCACTAGAGTCATTTCATGTGTGTTATTTCCACAAACCACACATGGATCAACCTCTAGAGTCATTGCATGTGTGTTATTTCCACAAACCACACATGGATCAACACTAGAGTCATTCGATGTGTGTTATTTCCACAAACCACACATGGATCAACCACTAGAGTCATTGCATGTGTGTTCTTATACTAAAACCAACACTAGAGTCATTGCATGTGTGTTCTTTTCACAAACCACACATGGATCCACCACTGTCATTGCATGTGTGTTCTTTCCACAAACCACACATGGATCAACCACTAGTGGTCATTGCATGTGTGTTCTTTCCACAAACCACATATGGATCAACCAGTGGTCATTGCATGTGTGTTCTTTTCCATAAACCACTTATGGATCCATTATAGTCATTGCATGTGTGTTATTTACACAAACCACACATGGATCAACCACTAGAGTCATTGCATGTTTGTTCTTATACTAAAACCACAAACCAGCACTAGAGTCATTGCATGTGTGTTCTTTTCCACAAAACCATACATGGATCCACTAGACTCATTGCATGTGTGTTCTTTTCCATAAACAACTGATGGATATCCTAGTGGTCATTGCATGTGTGTTCTTTTCACAAGCCACATGTGGACCCACTAGAGTCATTGCATGTATGTTCTTATACTAAAACTAGCACTAGAGTCATTGCATGTGTGTTCTATCCACAAACCACACATGGATCCACCACTGTCATTGCATGTGTGTTCTTTTCACAAACCATACATGGATCCACCACTGGCATTGCAAGTGTGTTCTTTCCACAAACCACACATGGATCAACCAGTGATCATTGCATGTGTGTTCTTTTCCACAAACCACAAATGGATCCACCAGTGGTCACTGCATGTGTGTTATTTCCACAAACCACGTATGGATCAACCAGAGTCATTGCATGTGTGTTATTTCCACAATCCACATATGGATCCACTAGACTCATTGATGTGTGTTCTTTTCCACAAACAACTTAGGGATCAACTAGTGGTCATTGCATGTGTGTTCTTTTCACAAACCACACATGGATCAACCACTAGAGTCATTGCATGTGGGTTATTTCCACAAACCACACATGGATCAACCACTAGAGTCATTGCATGTGTGTTATTTCCACAAACCACACATGGATCAACCACTAGAGTCATTGAATGTGTGTTATTTCCACAAACCACACATGGATCAACCACTAGAGTCATTGCATGTGTGTTATTTCCACAAACCACTTATGGATCCATTACAGTCATTGCATGTGTGTTATTTCCACAAACCACACATGGATCAACCACTAGAGTCATTGCATGTTTGTTCTTATACTAAAACCACAAACCAGCACTAGAGTCATTGCATGTGTGTTCTTTTCCACAAACCATACATGGATCCACTAGTCTCATAGAATGTGTGTTCTTTTCCACAAACAACTAATGGATCAACCAGTGGTCATTGCATGTGTGTTCTTTTCCCAAACCACATGTGGACCCACTAGAGTCATTGCATGCGTGTTCTTATACTAAAACTAGCACTAGAGTCATTGCATGTGTGTTCTATCCACAAACCACACATGGATCCACCACTGTCATTGCATGTGTATTCTTTTCACAAACCACACATGGATCCACCACTGTCATTGCATGTATGTTCTTTCCACAAACCACACATGGATCAACCAGTGGTCATTGCATGTGTGTTCTTTTCCACAATCCACAAATGGATCCACCAGTGGTCATTGCATGTGTGTTCTTTCCACAAACCACATATGGATCAACCAGAGTCATTGCAAGTGTGTTCTTTCCACAAACCACATATGGATCCACTAGACTCATTGCATGTGTGTTCTTTACCACAGACAACTTATGGTTCAACCAGTGGTCATTGCATGTGTGTTCTTTTCATAAACCACACATGGATCAACCACTAGAGTCATTGCATGTGTGTTATTTCCACAAACCACACATGGATTAACCACTAGAGTCATTGCACGTGTGTTATTTCCACAAACCACACATGTATCAACCACTAGAGTCTTTGCATGTGTGTTATTTCCACAAACCACACATGGATCAACCACTAGAGTCATTGCATGTGTGTTATTTCCACAAACCACACATGGATCAACCACTAGAGTCATTGCATGTGTGTTATTTCCACAAACCACACATGGATCAACCACTAGAGTCATTGCATGTGTGTTATTTCCACAAACCACACATGGATCAACCACTAGAGTCATTGCATGTGTGTTGTTATACTAAAACCAACACTAGAGTCATTGCATGTGTGTTCTTTTCGCAAACCACACATGGATCCACCACTGTCATTGCATGTGTGTTGTTTCCACAAACCACACATGGATCAACCACTAGTGGTCATTGCATGTGTGTTCTTTCCACAAACCACATATGGATCAACCCGTGGTCATTGCATGTGTGATCTTTTCAATAAACCACTTATGGATCCATTATAGTCATTGCATGTGTGTTATTTCCACAAACCACACATGGATCAACCACTAGAGTCATTGCATGTTTGTTCTTATACTAAAACCACAAACCAGCACTAGAGTCATTGCATGTGTGCACTTTTCCACAAAACCATACATGGATCCACTAGACTCATTGCATGTGTGTTCTTTTCCACAAACAACTGATGGATCAACGATTGGTCATTGCATGTGTGTTCTTTTCACAAACCACATGTGGACCCACTAGAGTCATTGCATGTGTGTTCTTATACTAAAACTAGCACTAGAGTCATTGCATGTGTGTTCTATCCACAAACCACACATGGATCCACCACTGTCATTGCATGTGTGTTCTTTTCACAAACCACACATGGATCCACCACTGGCATTGCATGTGTGTTCTTTCCACAAACCACACATGGATCAACCAGTGATCATTGCATGTGTGTTCTTTTCCACAAACCACAAATGGATCCACCAGTGGTCACTCCTTGTGTGTTCTTTCCACAAACCACATATGGATCAACCAGAGTCATTGCATGTGTGTTCTTTCCACAATCCACATATGGATCCACTAGACTCATTGCATGTGTGTTCTTTTCCACAAACAACTTATGGATCAACCAGTGGTCATTGCATGTGTGTTCTTTTCAGAAACCACACATGATTCAACCACTAGAGTCATTGCATGTGTGTTATTTCCACAAACCACACATGGATCAACCACTAGAGACATTGCATGTGTGTTATTTCCACAAACCACACATGGATCAACCACTAAAGTCATTGCATGTGTGTTATTTCCACAAACCACACATGGATCAACCACTAGAGTCATTGAATGTGTGTTATTTCCACAAACCACACATGTATCAACCACTAGATTCATTGCATGTGTGTTATTTCCACAAACCACACATGGATCAACCACTAGAGTCATTGCATGTGTGTTATTTCCACAAACCACACATGGATCAACCACTAGAGTCATTGAATGTGTGTTATTTCCACAAACCACACATGTATCAACCACTAGAGTCATTGCATGTGTGTTCTTATATTGCATGTGTGTTCTTTTCACAAACCACACATGGATCCACCACTGTCATTGCATGTGTGTTCTTTCCACAAACCACACATGGATCAACCACTACTGGTCATTGCATCTGTGTTCTTTCCACAAACCACATATGGATCAACCAGTGGTCATTGCATGTGTGTTCTTTTCCATAAACCACTTATGGATCCATTACAGTCATTGCATGTGTGTTATTTCCACAAACCACACATGGATCAACCACTAGAGTCATTGCATGTTTGTTCTTATACTAAAACCACAAACCAGCACTAGAGTCATTGCATGTTTGTTCTTTTCCACAAACCATACATGGATCCACTATACTCATTGCATGTGTGTTCTTTTCCACAAACAACTGATGGATCAACCAGTGGTCATTGCATGTGTGTTCTTTTCACAAACCACATGTGGACCCACTAGAGTCATTGCATGTGTGTTCTTATACTAAAACTAGCACTAGAGTCATTGCATGTGTGTTCTATCCACAAACCACACATGGATCCACCACTGTCATTGCATGTGTGTTCTTTTCACAAACCACACATGGATCCACCACTGTCATTGCATGTGTGTTCTTTCCACAAACCACACATGGATCAACCAGTAGTCATTGCATGTGTGTTCTTTTCCACAAACCACAAATGGATCCACCAGTGGTCATTGCATGTGTGTTCTTTTCGCAAAGCACATATGGATCAACCAGAGTCATTGCATGTGTGTTCTTTCCACAAACCGCATATGGTTCCACTAGACTCATTGCATGTGTGTTCTTTTCCACAAACAACTTATGGATCAACTAGTGGTCATT
Organism: Avena insularis; assembly: GCA_023614405.1. NCBI lineage: Eukaryota > Viridiplantae > Streptophyta > Magnoliopsida > Poales > Poaceae > Avena > Avena insularis. The sequence continues at coordinate 252,045,661 of CM042690.1, read as the reverse complement.
GCATGTGTGTTCTTTTCACAAACCACACATGGATCAACCACTAGAGTCATTGCATGTGTGCTATTTCCACAAACCACACATGGATTAACCACTAGAGTCATTGTATGTGTGTTATTTCCACAAACCACACATGGATCAACCACTAGAGTCATTGCATGTGTGTTATTTCCACAAACCACACATGGATCAACCACTAGATTCATTGCATGTGTGTTATTTCCACAAACCACACATGGATCAACCACTAGAGTCATTGCATGTGTGTTATTTCCACAAACCACACATGGATCAACCTCTAGGGTCATTGCATGTGTGTTATTTCCACAAACCACACATGGATCAACCACTAGAGTCATTACATGTGTGTTATTTCCACAAACCACACATGGATCAACCACTAGAGTCATTGCATGTGTGTTCTTATACTAAAACCAACACTAGAGTCATTGCATGTGTGTTCTTTCCACAAACCACACATGGATCCACCACTGTCATTGCATGTGTGTTCTTTCCACAAACCACACATGGATCAACCACTAGTGGTCATTGCATGTGTGTTCTTTCCACAAACCACATATGGATCAACTAGTGGTCATTGCATGTGTGTTATTTTCCATAAACCACTTATGGATCCATTACAGTCATTGCATGTGTGTTATTTCCACAAACCACACATGGATCAACCACTACAGTCATTGCATGTTTGTTCTTATACTAAAACCACAAACCAGCACTAGAGTGTTTGCATGTGTGTTATTTCCACAAACCACACATGGATCAACCACTAGAGTGATTGCATGTGTGTTCTTTTCCACAAACAACTGATGGATCAACCAGTGGTCATTGCATGTGTGTTCTTTTCACAAACCACATGTGGACCCACTAGAGTCATTGCATGTGTGTTCTTATACTAAAACTAGCACTAGAGTCATTGCATGTGTGTTCTATCCACAAACCACACATGGATCCACCACTGTCATTGCATGTGTGTTCTTTTCACAAACCACACATGGATCCACCACTGTCATTGCATGTGTGTCCTTTCCACAAACCACACATGGATCAACCAGTGGTCATTGCATGTGTGTTCTTTTCCACAAACCACAAATGGATCCACCAGTGGTCATTGCATGTGTGTTCTTTCCACAAACCACATATGGATCAACCATAGTCATTGCATGTGTGTTCTTTCCACAAACCACATATGGATCCACTAGACTCATTGCATGTGTGTTATTTTCCACAAACAACTTATGGATCAACCAGTGGTCATTGCATGTGTGTTCTTTTCACAAACCACACATGGATCAACCACTAGAGTCATTGCATGTGTGCTATTTCCACAAACCACACATGGATTAACCACTAGATTCATTGTATGTGTGTTATTTCCACAAACCACACATGGATCAACCACTATAGTCATTGAATGTGTTCTTATACTAAAACCAACACTAGAGTCATTGCATGTGTTTTTTCCACAAACCACACATTGATCAACCACTAGAGTCATTTCATGTGTGTTATTTCCACAAACCACACATGGATCAACCACTAGAGTCATTGCATGTGTGTTATTTCCACAAACCACACATGGATCAACCACTAGAGTCATTCGATGTGTGTTATTTCTACAAACCACACATGGATCAACCACTATAGTCATTGCATGTGTGTTCTTATACTAAAACCAACACTAGAGTCATTGCATGTGTGTTCTTTTCACAAACCACACATGGATCCACCACTGTCATTGCATGTGTGTTCTTTCCACAAACCACACATGGATCAACCACTAGTGGTCATTGCATGTGTGTTCTTTCCACAAACCACATATGGATCAACCAGTGGTCATTGCATGTGTGTTCTTTTCCATAAACCACTTATGGATCCATTACACTCATTGCATGTGTGTTATTTCCACGAACCACACATGGATCAACCACTAGAGTCATTGCATGTTTGTTCATATACTAAATCCACAAACCAACACTAGAGTCATAGCATGTGTGTTCTTTTCCACAAACCATACAGGGATCCACTAGACTCATTGCATGTGTGTTCTTTTCAACAAACAACTGATGGATCAACCAGTGGTCATTGCATGTGTGTTCTTTTCACAAACCACATGTGGACCCACTAGAGTCATTGCATGTGTGTTCTTATACTAAAACTATCACTAGAGTCATTGCATGTGTGTTCTATCCACAAACCACACATGGATCCACCACTGTCATTGCATGTGTGTTCTTTTCACAAACCACACATGGATCCACCACTGTCATTGCATGTGTGTTCTTTCCACAAACCACACATGGATCAACCAGTGGTCATTGCATGTGTGTTCTTTTCCACAAACCACAAATGGATCCACCAGTGGTCATTGCATGTGTGTTCTTTCCACAAACCACATATGGTTCCACTAGACTCATTGCATGTGTGTTCTTTTCCACAAACAACTTATGGATCAACCAGTGGTCATTGCATGTGTGTTATTTTCACAAACCACACATGGATCAACCACTAGAGTCATTGCATGTGTGCTATTTCCACAAACCACACATGGATCAACCACTAGAGACATTGCATGTGTGTTATTTCCACAAACCACACATGGATCAACCACTAGAGTCATTGCATGTGTGTTATTTCCACAAACCACACATGGATCAACCACTAGAGTCATTGCATGTGTGTTATTTCCACAAACCACACATGGATCAACCTCTAGAGTCATTGCATGTGTGTTATTTCTACAAACCACACATGGATCAACCACTAGAGTCATTACATGTGTGTTATTTCCACAAACCACACATGGATCAACCACTAGAGTCATTGCATGTGTGTTCTTATACTAAAACCAACACTAGAGTCATTGCATGTGTGTTCTTTTCACAAACCACACATGGATCCACCACTGTCATTGCATGTGTGTTCTTTCCACAAACCACACATGGATCAACCACTAGTGGTCAGTCCATGTGTGTTCTTTCCACAAACCACATATGGATCAGCCAGTGGTCATTGCATGTGTGTTCTTTTCCATAAACTACTTATGGATCCATTAAAGTCATTGCATGTGTGTTATTTCCACAAACCACACATGGATCAACCACTAGAGTCATTGCATGTTTGTTCTTATACTAAAACCACAAACCAGCACTAGAGCCATTGCATGTGTGTTCTTTTCCACAAACCATACATGGATCCACTAGACTCATTGCATGTGTGTTCTTTTCCACAAACAACTGATGGATCAACCAGTGGCGATTGCATGTGTTATCTTTTCACAAACCACATGTGGACCCACTAGAGTCATTGCATGTGTGTTCTTATACTAAAACTAGCACTAGAGTCATTGCATGTGTGTTCTATCCATAAACCACACATGGATCCACCACTGTCATTGCATGTGTGTTCTTTTCACAAACCACACATGGATGCACCACTGTCATTGTATGTGTGTTCTTTCCACAAACCACACATCGATCAACCAGTGGTCATTGCATGTGTGTTCTTTTCCACAAACCACAAATGGATCCACTAGTGGTCATTGCATGTGTGTTCTTTCCACAAACCACATATGGATCAACCAGAGTCATTGCATGTGTGTTCTTTCCACAAACCACATATGGATCCACTAGACTCATTGCATGTGTGTTCTTTTCCACAAACAACTTATGGATCAACCAGTGGTCATTGCATGTGTGTTCGTTTCACAAACCACACATGGATCAACCACTAGAGTCATTGCATGTGTGTTATTTCCACAAACAACACATGGATCAGCCACTAGAGTCATTTCATGTGTGTTATTTCCACAAACCACACATGGATCAACCACTAGAGTCATTGAATGTGTGTTATTTCCACAAACCACACATGGATCAACCACTAGAGTCATTGCATGTGTGTTCTTATACTAACACCAACACTAGAGTCATTGCATGTGTGTTCTTTTCACAAACCACACATGGATCCACCACTGCCATTGCATGTGTGTTCTTTCCACAAACCACACATGGATCAACCAGTGGTCATTGCATGTGTGTTCTTTCCACAAACCACACATGGATCCACCAGTGGTCATTGCATGTGTGTTCTTTCCACAAACCACATATGGATCAACCAGAGTCATTGCATGTGTGTTCTTTCCACAAACCGCATATGGTTCCACTAGACTCATTGCATGTGTGTTCTTTTCCACAAACAACTTATGGATCAACCAGTGGTCATTGCATGTGTGTTCTTTTCACAAACCACACATGGATCAACCACTAGAGTCATTGCATGTGTGCTATTTCCACAAACCACACATGGATTAACCACTAGAGTCATTGTATGTGTGTTATTTCCACAAACCACACATGGATCAACCACTAGAGTCATTGCATGTGTGTTATTTCCACAAACCACACATGGATCAACCACTAGATTCATTGCATGTGTGTTATTTCCACAAACGACACATGGATCAACCACTAGAGTCATTGCATGTGTGTTATTTCCACAAACCACACATGGATCAACCTCTAGAGTCATTGCATGTGTGTTATTTCCACAAACCACACATGGATCAACCACTAGAGTCATTACATGTGTGTTATTTCCACAAACCACACATGGATCAACCACTAGAGTCATTGCATGTGTGTTCTTATACTAAAACCAACACTAGAGTCATTGCATGTGTGTTCTTTCCACAAACCACACATGGATCCACCACTGTCATTGCATGTGTGTTCTTTCCACAAACCACACATGGATCAACCACTAGTGGTCATTGCATGTGTGTTCTTTTCCACAAACCACATATGGATCAACTAGTGGTCATTGCATGTGTGTTATTTTCCATAAACCACTTATGGATCCATTACAGTCATTGCATGTGTGTTATTTCCACAAACCACACATGGATCAACAACTACAGTCATTGCATGTTTGTTCTTATACTAAAACCACAAACCAGCACTAGAGTCTTTGCATGTGTGTTCTTTTCCACAAACCATACATGGATCCACTAGACTCATTGCATGTGTGTTCTTTTCCACAAACAACTGATGGATCAACCAGTGGTCATTGCATCTGTGTTCTTTTTACAAACCACATGTCGACCCACTAGAGTCATCGGATGTGTGTTCTTATACTAAAACTAGCACTAGAGTCATTGCATGTGTGTTCTATCCATAAACCACACATGGATCCACCACTGTCATTGCATGCGTGTTCTTTTCACAAACCACACATGGATGCACCACTGTCATTGTATGTGTGTTCTTTCCACAAACCACACATGGATCAACCAGTGGTCATTGCATGTGTGTTCTTTTCCACAAACCACAAATGGATCCACTAGTGGTCATTGCATGTGTGTTCTTTCCACAAACCACATATGGATCAACCATAGTCATTGCATGTGTGTTCTTTCCACAAACCACATATGGATCCACTAGACTCATTGCATGTGTGTTCTTTTCCACAAACAACTTATGGATCAACCAGTGGTCATTGCATGTGTGTTATTTTCACAAACCACACATGGATCAACCACTAGAGTCATTGCATGTGTGTTATTTCCACAAACCACACATGGATCAACCACTAGAGTCATTGCATGTGTGTTATTTCCACAAACCACACATGGATCAACCACTAGAGTCATTGAATGTGTGTTATTTCCACAAACCACACATGGATCAACCACTAGAGTCATTGCATGTGTGTTCTTATATTAAAACCAACACTAGAGTCATTGCATGTGTGTTCTTTTCACAAACCACACATGGATCCACCACTGTCATTGCATGTGTGTTCTTTCCACAAACCACACATGGATCAACCACTAGTGGTCATTGCATGTGTGTTCTTTCCACAAACCACATATGGATCAACTAGTGGTCATTGCATGTGTGTTATTTTCCATAAACCACTTATGGATCCATTACAGTCATTGCATGTGTGTTATTTCCACAAACCACACATGGATCAACCACTACAGTCATTGCATGTTTGTTCTTATACTAAAACCACAAACCAGCACTAGAGTCTTTGCATGTGTGTTCTTTTCCACAAACCATACATGGATCCACTAGACTCATTGCATGTGTGTTCTTTTCCACAAACAACTGATGGATCAACCAGTGGTCATTGCATGTGTGTTCTTTTCACAAACCACATGTGGACCCACTAGAGTCATTGCATGTGTGTTCTTATACTAAAACTAGCACTAGAGTCATTGCATGTGTGTTCTATCCATAAACCACACATGGATCCACCACTGTCATTGCATGTGTGTTCTTTTCACAAACCACACATGGATGCACCACTGTCATTGTATGTGTGTTCTTTCCACAAACCACACATGGATCAACCAGTGGTCATTGCATGTGTGTTCTTTTCCACAAACCACACATGGATCCACTAGTGGTCATTGCATGTGTGTTCTTTCCACAAACCACATATGGATCAACCATAGTCATTGCATGTGTGTTCTTTCCACAAACCACATATGGATCCACTAGACTCATTGCATGTGTGTTCTTTTCCACAAACAACTTATGGATCAACCAGTGGTCATTGCATGTGTGTTATTTTCACAAACCACACATGGATCAACCACTAGAGTCATTGCATGTGTGTTATTTCCACAAACCACACATGGATCAACCACTAGAGTCATTGCATGTGTGTTATTTCCACAAACCACACATGGATCAACCACTAGAGTCATTGAATGTGTGTTATTTCCACAAACCACACATGGATCAACCACTAGAGTCATTGCATGTGTGTTCTTATATTAAAACCAACACTAGAGTCATTGCATGTGTGTTCTTTTCACAAACCACACATGGATCCACCACTGTCATTGCATGTGTGTTCTTTCCACAAACCACACATGGATCAACCAGTGGTCATTGCATGTGTGTTCTTTTCCACAAACCACAAATGGATCCACCAGTGGTCATTGCATGTGTGTTCTTTTCGCAAAGCACATATGGATCAACCAGAGTCATTGCATGTGTGTTCTTTCCACAAACCGCATATGGTTCCACTAGACTCATTGCATGTGTGTTCTTTTCCACAAACAACTTATGGATCAACCAGTGGTCATTGCATGTGTGTTCTTTTCACAAACCACACATGGATCAACCACTAGAGTCATTGCATGTGTGCTATTTCCACAAACCACACATGGATTAACCACTAGAGTCATTGTATGTGTGTTATTTCCACAAACCACACATGGATCAACCACTAGAGTCATTGCATGTGTGTTATTTCCACAAACCACACATGGATCAACCACTAGATTCATTGCATGTGTGTTATTTCCACAAACAACATGGATCAACCACTAGAGTCATTGCATGTGTGTTATTTGCCCAAACCACCCATTGCTCAACACTTGAGTCATTGCATGTGTGTTATTTCCACAAACCACACATGGATCAACCACTAGAGTCATTACATGTGTGTTATTTCCACAAACCACACATGGATCAACCACTAGAGTCATTGCATGTGTGTTCTTATACTAAAACCAACACTAGAGTCATTGCATGTGTGTTCTTTCCACAAACCACACATGGATCCACCACTGTCATTGCATGTGTGTTCTTTCCACAAACCACACATGGATCAACCACTAGTGGTCATTGCATGTGTGTTCTTTTCCACAAACCACATATGGATCAACTAGTGGTCATTGCATGTGTGTTATTTTCCATAAACCACTTATGGATCCATTACAGTCATTGCATGTGTGTTATTTCCACAAACCACACATGGATCAACCACTACAGTCATTGCATGTTTGTTCTTATACTAAAACCACAAACCAGCACTAGAGTGTTTGCATGTGTGTTCTTTTCCACAAACCATACATGGATCCACTAGACTCATTGCATGTGTGTTCTTTTCCACAAACAACTGATGGATCAACCAGTGGTCATTGCATATGTGTTCTTTTCACAAACCACATGTGGACCCACTAGAGTCATTGCATGTGTGTTCTTATACTAAAACTAGCACTAGAGTCATTGCATGTGTGTTCTTATACTAAAACTAGCACTAGAGTCATTGCATGTGTGTTCTATCCACAAACCACACATGGATCCACCACTGTCATTGCATGTGTGTTCTTTTCACAAACCACACATGGATCCACCACTGTCATTGCATGTGTGTCCTTTCCACAAACCACACATGGATCAACCAGTGGTCATTGCATGTGTGTTCTTTTCCACAAACCACAAATGGATCCACCAGTGGTCATTGCATGTGTGTTCTTTCCACAAACCACATATGGATCAACCATAGTCATTGCATGTGTGTTCTTTCCACAAACCACATATGGATCCACTAGACTCATTGCATGTGTGTTATTTTCCACAAACAACTTATGGATCAACCAGTGGTCATTGCATGTGTGTTCTTTTCACAAACCACACATGGATCAACCACTAGAGTCATTGCATGTGTGCTATTTCCACAAACCACACATGGATTAACCACTAGATTCATTGTATGTGTGTTATTTCCACAAACCACACATGGATCAACCACTAGAGTCATTGAATGTGTGTTCTTATACTAAAACCAACACTAGAGTCATTGCATGTGTGTTATTTCCACAAACCACACATGGATCAACCACTAGAGTCATTTCATGTGTGTTATTTCCACAAACCACACATGGATCAACCTCTAGAGTCATTGCATGTGTGTTATTTCCACAAACCACACATGGATCAACCACTAGAGTCATTCGATGTGTGTTATTTCCACAAACCACACATGGATCAACCACTATAGTCATTGCATGTGTGTTCTTATACTAAAACCAACACTAGAGTCATTGCATGTGTGTTCTTTTCACAAACCACACATGGATCCACCACTGTCATTGCATGTGTGTTCTTTCCACAAACCACACATGGATCAACCACTAGTGGTCATTGCATGTGTGTTCTTTCCACAAACCACATATGGATCAACCAGTGGTCATTGCATGTGTGTTCTTTTCCATAAACCACTTATGGATCCATTACACTCATTGCATGTGTGTTATTTCCACGAACCACACATGGATCAACCACTAGAGTCATTGCATGTTTGTTCATATACTAAATCCACAAACCAACACTAGAGTCATTGCATGTGTGTTCTTTTCCACAAACCATACAGGGATCCACTAGACTCATTGCATGTGTGTTCTTTTCAACAAACAACTGATGGATCAACCAGTGGTCATTGCATGTGTGTTCTTTTCACAAACCACATGTGGACCCACTAGAGTCATTGCATGTGTGTTCTTATACTAAAACTATCACTAGAGTCATTGCATGTGTGTTCTATCCACAAACCACACATGGATCCACCACTGTCATTGCATGTGTGTTCTTTTCACAAACCACACATGGATCCACCACTGTCATTGCATGTGTGTTCTTTCCACAAACCACACATGGATCAACCAGTGGTCATTGCATGTGTGTTCTTTTCCACAAACCACAAATGGATCCACCAGTGGTCATTGCATGTGTGCTCTTTCCACAAACCACATATGGTTCCACTAGACTCATTGCATGTGTGTTCTTTTCCACAAACAACTTATGGATCAACCAGTGGTCATTGCATGTGTGTTATTTTCACAAACCACACATGGATCAACCACTAGAGTCATTGCATGTGTGCTATTTCCACAAACCACACATGGATCAACCACTAGAGACATTGCATGTGTGTTATTTCCACAAACCACACATGGATCAACCACTAGAGTCATTGCATGTGTGTTATTTCCACAAACCACACATGGATCAACCACTAGAGTCATTGCATGTGTGTTATTTCCACAAACCACACATGGATCAACCTCTAGAGTCATTGCATGTGTGTTATTTCTACAAACCACACATGGATCAACCACTAGAGTCATTACATGTGTGTTATTTCCACAAACCACACATGGATCAACCACTAGAGTCATTGCATGTGTGTTCTTATACTAAAACCAACACTAGAGTCATTGCATGTGTGTTCTTTTCACAAACCACACATGGATCCACCACTGTCATTGCATGTGTGTTCTTTCCACAAACCACACATGGATCAACCACTAGTGGTCAGTCCATGTGTGTTCTTTCCACAAACCACATATGGATCAGCCAGTGGTCATTGCATGTGTGTTCTTTTCCATAAACTACTTATGGATCCATTAAAGTCATTGCATGTGTGTTATTTCCACAAACCACACATGGATCAACCACTAGAGTCATTGCATGTTTGTTCTTATACTAAAACCACAAACCAGCACTAGAGCCATTGCATGTGTGTTCTTTTCCACAAACCATACATGGATCCACTAGACTCATTGCATGTGTGTTCTTTTCCACAAACAACTGATGGATCAACCAGTGGCGATTGCATGTGTTATCTTTTCACAAACCACATGTGGACCCACTAGAGTCATTGCATGTGTGTTCTTATACTAAAACTAGCACTAGAGTCATTGCATGTGTGTTCTATCCATAAACCACACATGGATCCACCACTGTCATTGCATGCGTGTTCTTTTCACAAACCACACATGGATCCACCACTGTCATTGCATGTGTGTTCTTTCCACAAACCACACATGGATCAACCAGTGGTCATTGCATGTGTGTTCTTTTCCACAAACCACAAATGGATCCACTAGTGGTCATTGCATGTGTGTTCTTTCCACAAACCACATATGGATCAACCATAGTCATTGCATGTGTGTTCTTTCCACAAACCACATATGGATCCACTAGACTCATTGCATGTGTGTTCTTTTCCACAAACAACTTATGGATCAACCAGTGGTCATTGCATGTGTGTTATTTTCACAAACCACACATGGATCAACCACTAGAGTCATTGCATGTGTGTTATTTCCACAAACCACACATGGATCAACCACTAGAGTCATTGCATGTGTGTTATTTCCACAAACCACACATGGATCAACCACTAGAGTCATTGCATGTGTGTTATTTCCACAAACCACACATGGATCAACCACTAGAGTCATTGCATGTGTGTTATTTCCACAAACCACACATGGATCAACCACTAGAGTCATTGCATGTGTGTTATTTCCACAAAAACCACATGGATCAACCACTAGAGTCATTGCATGTGTGTTATTTCCACAAACCACACATGGATCAACCTCTAGAGTCATTGCATGTGTGTTATTTCCACAAACCACACATGGATCAACCACTAGAGTCATTACATGTGTGTTATTTCCACAAACCACACATGGATCAACCACTAGAGTCATTGCATGTGTGTTCTTATACTAAAACCAACACTAGAGTCATTGCATGTGTGTTCTTTTCACAAACCACACATGGATCCACCACTGTCATTGCATGTGTGTTCTTTCCACAAACCACTCATGGATCAACCACTAGTGGTCATTGCATGTGTGTTCTTTCCACAAACCACATATGGATCAACCATTGGTCATTGCATGTGTGTTCTTTTCCATAAACCACTTATGGATCCATTATAGTCATTGCATGTGTGTTATTTCCACAAACCGCACATGGATCAACCACTAGAGTCATTTCATGTTTGTTCTTATATTAAAACCCCAAATGGATCCATTTGAGTCATTTCATGCTTGTTCTTATACTAAAACTAGCACTGCCCCCCAATGGATCCACCGTTAGACCGAGTCTTGTAGAAGGCACGCCATAACACAGTTGTTTTGCTTGACGATTGTTACATACCGTTCGATTGGGGAGCTTGGACGATTGGGTTGGTCTTTGCGAGAGCGATCCTCGAGTAGGCTGTTCTGCGGCATGATTGGCCACGCTTGCTCTGGACAAACTGGCATGTTGCGAGTGTTACGACTCATGAGTTCAGTGGGCCATATCCCAGTGTCATGTTCCCGTTACTTCTCTTCCTCTCCGTACTTCTCTTCCTTCCCCTCGAAGCAACTTTCCCCACTTCACTTCCATCCTGCCATAGCCGCAAGCCGACGACATCCGCCAATTCTCCGGTTGATACCTTCATGGTAAGAAATCATTTTACAAGCATTTGAACTTATCCTACACATTCCTGCTATTCACCAATCTAACTGCTGATCTTTTTTCTAATTTCTCGACGAACTTCAGATGTGGGAGCCCAAGAATCTGGAGATCCTCACGTGCAACTTTGCAGCGGCGTTCCCGCTCGTGTGCTCCCACCCAGGATGCTTTCGTTGTTACTCCTACCGCGAGCTCCCACTCCACGAGCTCGCGTGCCCGCACGGCACGTGCGCCTGCACGGAGCCGGGCTGTAACTACACCGGCCTGCCGGCAGAGCTCGTCGTCCACCTTGAAGATGGGCACTTTATCGAAGTGATTAGGATCTCGTACGGGCAAGCCCAACTGCTCCAAGAGCAGGTGCTGTTCACTGACTCGGCACGCCGCCTGCTAATTTTCCAGGGGGGGACGGCTCTGTTTTCGTCTTGACCATCACCGCCGGTGTTCCAGGAACCAGAGCCGGGCCCACCGTCGTGGGTGTCGTATGTGTTAGGTCGGTCTCGTGCGCCTGGCCCGTATACACGATGCGCATGTGGGAGAACGCCCAACCGCCATCGTCGGATAACATTCTTGTGCTAGCCGAGGCGCCGAGCTGCCCGACGCCGCGGGAGGTGGAGTATGTGGACCTAAGGTCGATCCTATGCGTGCCATCTCAGTACCTTGTCGGTGCTGGACCGAACAGGCAGATGCATTTCTACATTTGTATCGAGAAGACCGACAGGCAAATGTAGTACTTGTGCTGTCATTACTGTTAGAATTAAGCGATGCTTCTCACGTGCTTAGAGCATACGTGTTGTGCGAATGTACCCCAGTTGTAGTTTTTAGTTCTCCTTAATACTTCGACGAGTTAGTATATTGGTCCAATCAGCTTGCTGTTGTCATGTTGCAAAGTCCGCTTGCTCTGGACAGACCGGCAATACCATGTGCTCCTGCTCCCGCATGTCAGTGTCACGTGTTTCGAGGGCCCACCTGCCAGTGTCCTTCCCCTCGAAGCCACTGTCCCAACTTCTCTTCCATCCTGCCACTCCCGTCCGATGGTTGTAATCTGATGATTTTCATTGGATTGTTTACAAGTAATCTACGTTGATAATGCAACATGCAAATGGCACAGACACAATTTCTAAAGTGGAAGCACTCACACGCTGCTATTGCACATATTTCTCAATATATCTCGACAAACACATTATAATAATTGTACTCGCATTAAACACAACCGAAATTGCAACCATCCTAAACAACATCTAAACCCACATCACACCGCTGTCGTCGGAGTCCACCTCGATTGGTGACACCACCGTGCCCTTCCCGGCGACATCCACTCCCGCCCGTGGCTTGCCCTTCGCCAAGGAGGCAACAATGGCATTCTTCACAGCTTCGTCCCCATCGTCCTCCACATCGGAATTGACAATGACGAAGGTGACGGGGTTGGCGTGGACCGAGCGTCGTCGCGCCTGGCGGCTCCTGCTTGAGCTCGACGGCGCATCAGTCCTTCTACAGGTAGGAGGGGCCGAGCTCGCATACATAGCGTTGTCGCTCCTCTCAAGAAACCATGGCCATTTGATACTGTGACGGTAGGATCTTGGGGTGGATCCGCCACGGCGAGCCCTACCGGAAGAGGTGGAGCGGATGGATCTGCCGGCGCGAGCCATGACAAGTTCCTAGGAGGGAGTAAGATTGTGGGCCAGGCGTGTCTGGTTCCTAAGCAAGACCTCCCAGTGATATGTACGCGGGCAAGGTACCAAAAATTTCGTCCAATGCGCCCGACAGGACTTTTGAACCACGAAGGCGCGAGTTTTTTTGACAAGTCCACACGCTAGCTCCCCCACCCGTCAGCCGAATGTGGACGGTAGGATTCTGCCCAAGTTATTAAGTAGGGATAAATCACGCTTCACCACTACCCTGACATCCAAAGGCTCCTCTTTCCTCTGCCCTCGCTCCCCTCGCTCATGGCTCGTAGCTCGTGCAGTCCGTCTCAGGCGGAATCAGGGTCGACTCAACGCCATCAGGCAGGTGCCCCCATCAGTTACCGGAGGGCGCCCTACGATTACTACCCCGATATGCTGTGTTTGTGTGGTGAGAAGATGCCGAGATGGATTTCGTGGACCGACGAAAATACTGCAGGAAAATTTAGCAACTGCAGCATCAGAGCGGTAAGTTCCTATTGTAGGTACAATGGTAGCCCGGATCCGGAAAGCGTAATGTAATTCTTTTTTTTTGTTTCCCTTGATCTACTACGTAGGAAGGGAGGGGGACTGGCTGTGACAAGTTTGTGTGGATCGAAAAGCCACTGACAGGTTTTCACAGAGAGCTTGTTCTGGATCTGTGTGATGCTGTGTGGGACAAGAAAGAGGAGATCCGTGAGATGGAGCGAGAGATCCGGGAGCTTTGCCAGGTGCAGGGGAGGCAGGGGCAGGGAGGTGGTGAGACAGACGGGCTCAAGATTAGGCTAGATAGTGGACACAATTTCCTCATTATCTGGGCATTATCTATTGTATTTGTAGTTTATGTTGCCATGTTGTTGTCCAGCAGCTGAAATAAGTTGCTGCTTCGTGGAGTGTAGCGGCCAGCTTAAGAAATTGTTTTCCAGCCCAGAAACTTATCATAAGTGTAATGCCAACAACAGGGATTTATTAAGCGCCTATAAATAAATCATGTCTGTGCCACTAACACCCATCGATTTTGGAGAGGATTTAACCGCTCAGCTATCGCGATTGTTCAGATAGTAGTGGCACAGTCACAGTTTTGGATTCAACTAGTGGCCTCGGCCGTATCAAATCCTAAAGTCGCGATACATTTTACTCTGAGTACGGGAGGCAGATTGTTTCGCCCGACAAGTTCCACACACACAGCTCCAAAGTTTAACCGAACTACATATATAGGTTAAAGTTCAATACATCATTAGGCTGCTACACTGCTAGCTCTCTTTCTCTGCTTGGGTGCCAACTTTCTTCCTCTTTCCTTCACGTCCACTGGCTTCTTCATCTCCTGCCTTCTTCCTCTTCCTGGGTGCCAATTTTCTTACCTTCACGTACCCTGCATCTCCGGGCCGAGGGAAGTCAGGCCAATCAGCACCAGAATCTTGTCCGGCATCATCACTCCACTCGTTTTGGTTTTCTTCCCGCAGAAAAATCACTAAGTCGGCTGTCTTGTTTCTTACCTTGCGCTTCCTGTAAAAAAAATAGTACATGGATTACTACCTTATATCTACAGACTATAAACAATTTTTTTGTGTGAATGTACCATCTCATACCTAGGTTTGGGAGCATTAAGGGGACATCCAGCTGCTCTATGGCCTATAAGATGGCAGGTCTTGCATCTGTTTTTGCCCTTCTTTGTAGCACAGAAAGCCGAACCCTTCTTCTCAAAAAAATTCTTAAACCTATTCACCTGGGGTCTTCCTCTGCCCCTTTTTGTAACTGGCTAGCAAAGCTCGAAAGACAGTTGGAATTGAGGCCACTGAGATGGGTCTGCACATGGCTTGACGGATCTAGCGTACGCAGCTCTGAACTTTTCCATAGAGTAGTAGTCTGACAAATACTGATCCAAATGTGGTCGAGTTCTTTTCTTCACCAAGAAGGCCAAGGCGTGGTCGCAAGGTTTCCCGGTATGCTGCCACTCTAAGCAGGTGCATTCTCCCAGCTGGATGTTCACAACATCCCTTTTGCCACTCTTGGACATATCGACCACCTCACAGCTTTTGCTAGTTGATGGGAGAACCTTAAGATGAGCAAGTCCTTGGCTTCTGTTGTGCAGTTGCTATACAACTGGCGGTAGCATATGTCCTCTAAGTCTCCTACCGATCTCTCTCCTTATATTTAACAGCTTCATGATCATACCACTTATGCTGTCCATCAAGATATGAACAGGACGCACTTTTATGTCCTTCACCCAGTTATTCAGGCATTCTGCAAGGTTGTTGTTTATGTAATCAACTTTGATGTCAGGGTTGAATTGACTCCTCTTCCATAGCTGCGAATGATGGATGGCTAAGTACTCTGGAAGTTCAGGGGCTTCGACAAAAATCTTGCTCATGAAATAATCGCTGCTACTAGGTTTGTAAACTCTAGCAGCAGGAAACATGTAACACACTGCATGCATAGTGTGAGTACAAGTTGAGCATCATATGGGCATGGCATTCTCTACCTTTAGCTCGCGGGAACACCTCCTTCACTGCATTCCTCAGCCCTTTGCATGCATCCATGGATATAACCAATGGATCCATGTGGCCTATTGATCTCCTGAGCTGCCTCATAAACCAGACCCAGTTTTCCTCCATTTCTGTTTCAAACAGCCCGAATGCCACTTGGAACATCCAGTTGTGACCATCAAGTGCTGTGGCAGATGGCAGGCAGCCTTTCCATTTGCCAGTTAGGACAGTGATGTCTACACTCAGATACGGCCTACAGCCGTCCTTGAATGCATCGATGCAAGGTTTAAGCGCCATGAAAAATCTTTTGAAATATATTTTACCACCTTCTGATTCGGTGTCAATCTCCACAACACTCCCCAGACACCTAGCTTGTACCTCCACCTTGAAGTTGTACAGCATCCTAAAGCTATTGGTCCAATCCCCGTGCAAGACCCCCAGAGCTTTCTCTTTACCTTTCCAAACCGTGTAATACGGAAGGACAATGTTGTATTTAGAACCGAGGCTAGTCTGAATATTCTTTGCGGTCTCCTTAGGGTTATCCTTTAGTATGGACATAGATTGCATAGCCACCCACTCCGTATCAACCATTGAGGATTTCAGTTTGCTGCCTGTCGGACACATGTGTGGAGGGGCCATTCTGTTCACCTGCAACACAGGTTCATTTAAAAGATAAGCGGAGTCGACTAGTTGCCAGAAAGATATCGCACATCAATTGTAGTTATAGAGTGAAAAGAGAGAGAGAGAGTTCTAATGGTTTGCTGCATTCATTGCCCCAATACCCTAATTGCAGTCGACACAGGTAAGGATCTTCCTGTGATCCTCCATGGACAATGTACCTCGGCCCATCCATTCATCCACATTAACTTGCAAACGGCCTCATACCTCTCGGTAGAGTTCTTCAGTCGATAAACGTCGAACTCCCCCTTGATACAAAAATGCCGGAACGACATCCTGAACTCATGCATGATCCTGCACTTGGTGCCGACCGAAATTATAGGATACCCGTGGTCATGTTTCATTTGTTCTACTTCAACACCCAAATCATCGACTAGAATACCAGCCTCATCGTTAAGTTCCTCGTCTATTTCATCATCACCAGATTCTTGATCCTCTACAGTGCTTGCTTCTTCATCTGATTCAGAATCTAATGCCTAGTACTGCACACATCATATTGACTCCCATGGGTGGGGCTGCACCATCGTCTCCACCCGGATGGACAAGAACATTGCCCCAGTCCACCTCACCGGCAACTCTGTTTTCTCCAAGACACTCGGTTGGTTCTGCTGCAACCACATGGGGTGGTCTTACGTTTGCACGCATCCCAGGTACTTTAGTGGACAAACAGCAGTCAGAATCAATTTCATCTTGAGTGTACAGAACCCTCTTGCTCTTCCTATGTACATCCTCCTTCCTGATGTAATCTTTCCTGATGGTATCAGTAGGGCTTGACATCCGCGTTCCATTCCCCATCGAACTAGGCCTTTTGCTGCCACTCTTGGGTGTGATCTCTCATCGCCTCCCCTCACGAGTGTCGGCCTGTGGTGGCCGCATTATTTCACGACCTCTGCGGCGTGTTCTTCTTGAATTAGCCCTTTCGCTACTATTGGGCGTGTTCTCCTTCGTGGCATTATTGCACGACCCAGCGGCGTGTTCCGCTCCAAATTAGCCCTTTTGCTACTACTATTGGGCGTCTTCTCCTTCGTGTTGGCATTATTGCCTGACTCAGGGGCGTGTTCTGCTCCAAATTAGCCCTTTTGCTGCTACTATTGGGCGTGTTCTCCTTCGTGCTAGCATAATTCCCTGACAGCGGCGTGTTCCGCTCCAAATTAGTGTTTTTTCTGCTCCCACTGGGTGTGGTACCCTCCGTACTGGCTATCTTAGCCTCTTTGCTACCACTCCTGGGAGTGTTCACCACCGTGCTAGCCCTCTTAGCGTTTTTGCTGCTACCATTCGGTGTGGCATTTTGATTGGATCTCAGGGGTGTACTCTGCGGCATGGTGCCTTTTATCGTGCGAATCTTGGGTGTCCTCTTCTGTGGCGTGGTCTCCTTGGTGACGTTCTTCTTCGGGGTGCCCTTTCTGGGGATGCTCTTCCTGCTCCTCTTTATGGCGCTCCTCTTTAAGACTCTCCTCTGCTCAAGCCACCTCAACAGACCAGCCCCAGTGATGCCATGGATCAGGTCATGCATGCCTTCTAAAAGTCCATTATCTCTATTGTCGACTTCCAATTCCTCTCCAACCGTGAGCACTACGAAGTGGAAGTAAACTTCACCTCTATAATGTTTCCTTGTAAATGGTACGACTAAATCCCTGGTATCTTTCACTTCGATAGCCTTTTTGATCCTGTAACCATAATATAACAAACGTGCTTCCTGGGAGGACCCCCACAACACCTTCACACGTAATGATGCCATCATGTCAGATAACTCTACCACTTCAGGGTCAGATTCGCCAAGGATTACATCAAACTCTATAGAATTTTTCTGCCATCATCTAATTTTGCAAGATAATCCGCGACACCGATACGAACGATTACTTTGCCATCATCAGGTTCTTCAGGATAGAAACCTCCGAGAGGTTCGAGAGATGGAGCGGCACCATCATACCCAGCCCCAATGCCACCGCCGCCATCACCAGCATCATTGTTAGCTGGATCAACCTTGGTGGAAGTACCAGGACCAGGAGCAAGGCGAGGGCCCTTAGCAGCGGGAGCTACATTACATGGTGGACAGGCAGGGCCCCTTCTAATGGCAGCCACAATAGGATCAGCTACTGCCATGCCACCTCGACGATCAGGAGCAGTTCCCACAACAGTAGTGTTTCGAGTGCTAGCAGAGTCCAGACTATGAGTTGGCTTCAGACCAGCAGCTCGCTGAACCCGAGCACGAGTTCGAGGAGGAGAGAAGGCATCAGTCTTTGCAACAACAGTGGGGCAGCCTCCAGAAGCCTTAGTTTGCTCAACAGCGGCAGGGATTGGGTCAACAGCGTCCAGATCAACAACAACACGAGGACGACCAGGACCAGCAGATTCTAGAGCACGGGTTCGCACAACTTGAGGACGGTTTTGAGGAGGAGCAGCACACAAGGCGGCGGTCTTGGCAACAACAGCGGAGCAGCCTCCCGACGCCTTAGTTTGCTCAATAGTGGCATGGATTGGGTGAGCAGCAGCCGCAGAAACATGGGCACGGGGACGGGGACGACCAGTACCAGCAGATTCGAGAGCAGAGTTTTCCACAATGGCAATACGGGGACTCCTACGAGGAGGTTGCCTGACAGAAGCATGTCACGGACGAGGAACCAAATTTTGCTCAACAACAGCAGGGGTTCGAGTTAGACCTCCCTGTCCAATAATAGCTGGGCGACTCCCAGTAGTAGGAGCTTCCTCATCCACTATGCTACACACCAGCGTAACCACGTGAAGCCTAACATGCTGTTTCATCAACCCAATTAGCTGACTGTCACACGCTATAGGAACCCTGAAGCCTCATTCATCAACGATGTTGAACCACGCAGTCTGCTCTGGCCTCATTTCAGCAAGTTCACGCACAACAGCAACCAAACCAGAGACAGTGCATAACTGCACAGGCGCTACTTCCATCTTCAGACTCTGAGCCTATTTCCACGTGCTCTTCCCATGTGCTAATTTAACAAGGTAGCCGCAGATGCTCACCAGAACCGTGTATTTGGGTTCAGCAGAGATCCTAGTTGACAGAAAATTGGAGACAAAAGATAAGAATTGTTTGTCAACGTCGTGCTAGCAAACAATTCAATATTCGATATATCTCTGTAATGCCAATAGCCATCTAGCAATTATAGGTAGTGCGAATAGCAAAGAGAAGAGTAGCTCACCCGAAATTAGCCAGAAGTGCTTCTTCCTCGGCAAATGGATCTGCCATCCTTCGCACTGCTCAGCTCATCGGCGGTAGAGGCGGGCTAGATCGTCGCAACGGCTGTCACGGCATTCGGCATTAGAGCTCGGTAGCAGCGAGTAGGCGCAGCAACTTGGCGCCAGAAGTCAAATGCCTAAAGAGATCATTCTGGTTGGAGAGGGGATTTCGACGCTGCCGGTGCTAGGGTTCATGCGAAAGGAGGAAGGGAGTGGATTTGTGAAATTGGTCAACACACGATGCTCCTTTAGTATCTCGTTTCGCCTATGTGGTTGCGGCGTTGGCGCTCGCGTCACAGAAATATTACTGACATGAGGGTCCCGACCGTCTACTTCACGGGGCTTTTCACGGCATGTTTGGATTTGGTAGGGGTGAGACGAGTTTGCATCGAAATGGCCCCTCTCGGTAGTTGGTGGCCCAACTTTTCGAAAAGCGGTAATTTTAGGCAACTTAGGTACCGCCATGCGCTGGCCTGCCAACTTTGGTACCGCAGACGAACAAGTCCCCTTATAAGGGGGTTTCTTCCACCACTTGGTAAAAGGATGAGAAGGAGAGAGATGTACACGTGCGCTCCTCCTCCTCCGCGGCGCGGTTTGCGGGAATGCCTCGAGCCGAGAGCTTCCCTTTCTTTTTGCCGCGCATGAACTGCGTAAGTGGAGATTTAATATGAACGTTTCCTCTGAGAATTAATTTGGACGTTTCCTCTACGGTTTAATTCGGGCGTTACCTCTGCAGTTTAATTCAGACGTTTCCTCTGAGGTTTAATTTCGGACTTAATGGAGGCCGTTTCCTCTCCCGGCGCTGCCCGTTCGTCTATGCCTATAAAAGTGAGAGGTCGCTGCTCTCCTGGTAGAAGCTTCGCCTCCAGTTCCAAAGCATCGCGCTGCTCCTCCATTCTTCTCCATCCCGTCTCGCGACGTGCATTGCTAGCTGGGACAGTAGGCCTCCGAGATCCCGCTGCTTCGAGTCCTGTATGGGAGAAGGGCGATAAGGTTTTTGGGGAGCGCTGTCGGCGTGACTACTGGCGATTTCATCACGGACTCCTTCACAAATAGCAACTACGACAACGACGTCTTCCCCAACGCGGACTTCTTCCCCGACATCTGCAACCTCTTCCTCGACGGAGCCAACGCCAACCCCAGCGGTTCCTTCAGCGGTCCCTCTGCTATGATGTACATCTTCTTACTTAATCTTGTTTATCTCAGTCAGATAGTATGTTCTTCTTTTTGAGTTGCTACAGATCTTGCTCTGATATTATCTCAAGTTATATGCCTTGCAATTCTCTTTCCTTTTTGCCTTAGTTTGTATCTGCTAAATCATATGATTAGTTTAATTTTTGTTTTTCTATTCATGTTTTATTTAGCATTTATCTTGGGTAAATTGCTCCTAATTTCAACAATCCAAAAACCTTATTATAGGCAATTTGCTCCGAGTAGTTTTGTTGCATCCACGAAGCCACCTATGTTTGAAGGTGTCAATTACAAAAGATGGCGTGCGAGGGCAGTGCTCTGGTTTCACACCGGGAGCTGCTATAACGTCATTTACGGCTCACCTGAGGGAGATCTTAATCCTGCTCAGGAAGAGGCTTTTCAAAAACGTGATACCACTTTTAAGGCTGCCTTCATTAGCATCCTTGGCGACAATATTGTCGATTCATACCTGTCATTTTGCAATGGCAAGGATATGTGGGATGCGCTCGAGAGAAAATTTGGAGTCTCCGATGTTGGAAGTGAACTGTATGTCATGGAACAATTCTATGACTATAAGATGGTTGATGACCGCTCCATTGTGGAGCAGGCTCATGAAATACTGTCACTTGCCAGGGAGATTGAGCACTTCACTTGTGTGTTACCGGACAAGTTTGTTGCTGGAGGCATTATTGCCAAGCTTCCCCAGTCATGGAGGAATTTTGCTACTTCTATGAAGCACAAGAGACAAGAGTTTTCTGTGACGGATCTCATTGGGACTCTTGATGTAGAAGAGAAGGCGAGAGCAAAAGACACACATGCTCGAGGTATCGAGGGAGGCTCTAATGCTAATCTGGTACAGAAAAGGAACTTCCAGCCTAACAAGTTCAAGAACAAGGGCAAGTTTGATGGCAAAGGAAAGTTCGATGGAAAGAACAAGGCTTCATAGTCTACCAGCTTCAAGAAGAAGACTGATAAGAAGAAAGGTGCTTGTCATGTGTGCAGTGATCCTAATCATTGGGCTCCTACTTGCCCCAACTGCTTTGACAAGCGCCAGCATGGAAAAGGTAGCAAGACTACTAATGTTGTCATGGGCGATGTTGGGATGAAATATGTTGGGTATGGTATATTACATACTGTTTTTTCATTATGTCATTCTCCTGATTGGTGGATTGACACAGGCGCCAATGTACATGTTTGTTCTGATGTTTCCATGTTTTCTTCATATCAGGTTGGAGGGACTCAAACCATACTGATGGGGAATGGCTCGCATGCTTCTATTCATGGTGTTGGTACGGTCGATCTGAAGTTCACTTCGGGAAAGACCGTGCGCCTGAAGCATGTGCATCATGTTCCCTCAATAAATACAAATCTTGTTAGCGGTCTCTTTTGTGTCGAGATGGCTACAAGATTGTATTTGAGTCCAATAAATTTGTAATCTCTAAGTATGGAACCTTTGTTGGTAAAGGTTATGAGTGCAGAGGCTTGTTCCGCTTATCTCTGTCAGACGTTTGTAATAAAGTTGTTAATCATATTTACATGAATTTTGAATCAAATGTCTGGCATTCACGTCTTTGCCATATTAATTTTGGTTGTATGACGCGACTAGCCAAAATGAATTTAATCCCTGATTTCACTACTGTTAAGGGATCTAAGTGCCAAGTCTGTGTGCAAGCAAAACAACCTCGTAAGTCACATACGACTGCAGAAGCGAGAAATTTAACACCACTAGAGCTCATTGATGACCCACACGTATAGGGGGTGTATTGCAGTATTTTCGAGGGAAGTGAAACCCAATTTATTGATTCGACACAAGGGGAGCCAAATAATATTTATAAGCCTTGACAACTGAGTTGTCAATTCAGCTGCACCTGGAAACAATCTTGCTCACAGCAGTTTATCAGTAGCAACAGTTTTGTAGTAAGAATAGCAAAGTAACAGCAGTAGTAAAGTAAAGACAGCAGTAACAATAGCAGTAAATAGTAGGATTCGAGTGCGGTAGGCATAGGGATGGATAGACGGGCATTGCATGGACATGACAATTCACAAAGCAATCAGAACATAGGGCAATTGCAGATAAATAAGATAAAGCATCCAAGTACTAGATAATCCTAGGCATGTGTTCCATATATAGTCATACGTGTTCGTAATGAGAACTTGCACAACATCTTTTGTCCTGCCAGCCCGTTTGCAGCGGGGCCTCAAGGGAACTACTGGCAATTAAGGTGCTCCTTTTAATAGAGCACCATAGCAAAGCATTAACACTCCGTGAACAAATGTGATCCTCACATCAAAGCCATTCCCTCCGGTTATCCCGATTTCTGTCACTTTGGGGCCATTGGTTCCGGACAACGACGTGTGTATACAACTTGCAGATAAGACCTTAAACAATACTATCATAATGAATCAATAACATGTTCAGATCTGAAATCATGGCACTCGGGCCCTAGTGACAAGCATTAAGCACAACAAGTCGCAACAAAGTCATAAAGCACTAATAGAAGATACCAGGCACCATGCCCTAACAATCTGATGCCATTACATGAATGATCTCATCCAATCCCTACCATCCCCATAGCCTACAGCGGGGGATTACTCACTCATAGATGGGGGAAACATGGATGGTTTATGGAGAAGCGATGGTGATGATGATGGTGATGATCTCCTCCAATTCCCTGTCCTAGCAGGGTGCCAGAACGGAGTTTCTGGTGCTGTTTCATGGAATCTGGTGGTGGCAGCGGAGCAGAACTCCTTCTAGAAAAACGTCGAACCCCTCCTGAGTTTTTAGGTCAGAAGGCATCTTATAGGTGAAGAGGGAGACCGAGGGGGTGTCTAGGCGTGACCACCCCCAATGCAGCCCAGCCCACGCGGTGGTGTGGTGGCTAGGCCCCAGCCCCACTCCGTCTCATATTCTGGCTCTAGGAGTCTTCTGGAAAAATAGGCACTTTGGCTTTTGTCCTGTCCAATTCCGAGAATATTCATTTTCTGACTTTCCTGGAACCAAAAACAGCAGAAAAGCAGGCACTCGTGGCTCTTGTGAATAGGTTAGTCCAAGAAATCATATGAAAAGTACTCCAAAGTGTGGACAAAACACAAGAAAGTAGATAAAACCAAGCATGGAACATCAAAAATTATAGATACATTTGCAATGTATCAACATCCCCAAGCTTAACTCCTGCTCGTCCTCGAGTAGGTAAGTGATAAAAAGAAAGAATAATTTTTGAGGTGACATGCACCATCCTAAACTTGATCAAAGTAATTGTAAAACATTCAAAGCTGGGATCATAGTACTTCAATCATAACATGAAAGACAAAGTTCTAGCAATAAGACAAAGAAACTATGTTGCAACATGAAAAGGCACAAAAAAAGATTAATGAATAACAATGCTTTGCAAGACGTTTGTTTGTTTCACATAAAGAAAACATAGCATAGTAGTATTCATCTTGTCCCTCTTAGAGTAGCAAACATAAATGCATAGGACACCTTCAAAGTTCATAAGAGTGACTAGATACAAGTAGTTTAAAACAAGCAATATCAAAGCTATGCATCAATCAACAAGTCTTGGGACAATGCACATCGAACTAAGAATGGCCACTATGCTCTCAAAGTAGGTGCATAAAGGTAGAAGGTGGAGACTCAATATATAAGTGGAATAAAAGCCTTCATAGAAGGAAGCAGGGATTCAAGTCTCATAAAGAGCTTCCAAAAATTATGGTACTTATATCTTTCAGCTCTCATTGCCCCTATCATAAGCATCTTGAAGTGATTAAGGTTAAACTGAACAAACTCTGGAGTATATGCTTGACAAAGTATAAGTTGGAAATCTCATGTCCCTTGAATACGAGGGCCGCTCCTCATGCTACTCAAGTTTAGTTACCGGTAAGTTCTTGTCATCGTAAGTACATGTGTACCATAGAGAACCGCCAACGGGGTACCCCTTGCCTGATGATACGGAAGAATCCCCATATCAAAATGACAAGGCAAGCAGACAACGAGCATCTCAGCAATCTTCTTATTTACCATGGGAATATGGTGCTTTTTTCTCTCTTTCCTCTTTTCTCAATCTCTTTTTTTTCTTTTCTCTTTTTTCTCAATATAGGACTCTTTTTTATAAGAAGAATGCTTCATAGACAGCTCATTATTGTTACGCTGCAGGTTTGCACCATGTCAGCATGGATTAGACCAGCGGCCCAGGCGTTTCTCTAACACATATACATAACTCCATGGACTTACAAGCTCCCCTTTCATTTCACACCGACGACATCCATAGACAAAAGAGCATGATATCAACTAGGTACAAAGTACCAGTACAATGTTGAAAGTGTTCCCCATGACAGCATGGTTCTGCTAATCCCCAACAAATAAGTGCAAGCATATACAACATAGACGACACAATGGTTCAAGTTTATTAAGGGCAAGAAAAGTAAAGTGTGCCATCAAGTTCATGAGAGCTTTCATCACTAGTTTTCTCATAACAAGTTTAATTTGGAAGGTAAAAAAAGCATGAATATACTTGGAATAGCATATGCTAGTAGGTAGGTATGGTGGAATCTTTGGAATAACTTGGTTTAGGGAATTGGATGCATGAGTGGAACTCATACTTGGTTGCGGAGGCTAGCAAAAGACTGGGAGCGACAAACTAGGAAAGCAATAATGGCCATAATCATGCAGAGCGACAAAACATAATTGATCAAAGCATAAAGTGATACTACAAGTTCAAAACTAAAGGATCATAAAGGCTTATGATGACTTGGGATAGTCATAACATGGTGTGAGCATGCGCCAAGTCAACCCAAATAAAGCATCAAAGGAGAATACCACTATACTATGCTTTAATATGCTAAAAAAACGCATGATTCATCCAAGGCACATTAAGCAATCTCAATTGTTTATAACAAGTCATTCTACAGCAAAGAATACTAAGCATAAAGCCAAAAAAATATCAAGCATGGCATGACTAAGCATAGGCCACAGTCAAAAACAAGCTCTCTTTAACACTTAAGCATGAACTTTCCTACTCTTTTCCAAACCAAACCAAACTATTTGAAAACCAATGTATGAAAGAGGAGGTCCAACCAATTTATTAAGCAAACTAAGCAAATGAAAAACCAAAATGAAAACGAAAAAGAAGACGCTCCAAGAACAACACAACTATGCATGAAACAATAAAAATGAAGGTTTGGAAGAAACCTGGGATTTTTATTGATGAAGAGGGGATGCCTTGGGCATCCCCAAGCTTTGACGCTTGTACCTCTTGCATATTTCTTGGGGTGACACGGGTGGCATCCCCAAGCCCGAGCTTTAGTCCATTCTTCATCTCATTACTCATTCCTTCCATACACCTGAAATTTTCCTTCATACAAAACTTCACACAATCTTTATTAGAAACATTAGTGCATTCAAGATAATAAGTCTTTAGGTTTAGTTCCAACACCAATAAAACTTCCAATTAAACACAAGCTACTATAGCAGTTCCCTCTAAAAAGCTCAATTCCCCAAAAGAACTCAAAAAGGAACCAACAAGAAGCAAATGCAAATAATGGCAGAAATCTGTCAAAACAGACCAGCAGGTAAAGACGAATTTTTTCGAAGACCTTATGTTGCTCAAATCTAAAAGTATTGAACTAATGAAAGTTAGATAACAACCTGGGGCAGAAGCACAAAAATTCACACCTCAAAAGGACATACAGAGATTTTACACGAAGTTTTACGGTGAAGCACAGAAATCTGTTTCGGGACAGCAACTTTCCCAACCATTACTTCTTTCTCATTAGAGGTTACTCTTGGCACAAAAAGCAAATAAAAAGGATAAGGAGCGGTTATTACTGAAGTAATAACTTCCAAGACTCATCTAAAACTTTTGGGTTATCTCTCAATAAGTACTTTTCTTTAACGCCTTTAAGTTAGGCATAAGCAAAAAATAAAAATGGATAGAATAGAAGTAAGTGGAGATAATCATTGTGAAAACATTGTTTTGTTCAACGAAATCCTTTTGTTAACAAGGTTGATCAGGTCTTGTTACCAAAACAATTTCATACGAGACAAAACTTTGTATTCCACTAATGATTATGTTACCTCAACCTTGATAGCAATGGTCCCAATCATAATAGTTTCAAATTTTTCTCTTGGTATGGGACAATATATTTCTCCTACTTGAATACCCTCAAGATGTTCAATTGAATTCAAAACCATAAGTCCTATCAATCTTCTTGGGGAAATAGACAGTATATTCCTTGACATTAACATTGAAGGTCACCTTCCCTTGATTACAATTAATAACAGCTCCTGCAGTATTTAAGAAAAGGTCTCCCAAGAATAATAGACATATTATCATCTTCAGGCATGATAGTTTGAGAGGATGCTCACATAAGAAATATGAGTTGAAGTAAAAGAGAGCATCAAGAAGCAAATTCAAAACACATTTAAGTATAACCCACTTCCTATGCATAGGAATCGTGTATGCAAATAAATTCGCAAGGAACAAAGTGAGAGGCATAGGAAGATAAAACAAGAGTGACTTCAAAACTTTCAGCACATAGAGAGGTGTTTAAATACCATGAAAGCTTCTACAACCATATTTTCCTCTCTCATAATAATTTTCAGTAGCCTCATGAATAAACTCAACAATATAACTATCACATAAAGCATGCTTTTCATGATCTACAAGCACTAGAGCTTTATTATAAACATCTTCAAAAGAATCCTCAGGAACATAACATTCATCCTTCTTTAGTAAGCATGGGGGACAATCAAATAATGTAAGGGATAAAGAGTTACTCTCATTAGAAGGTAGGCATGGGTAGCTAATCCATTCTTCCTCCTTTTGTTCATCACTCTCCTCCTCTTTTTCATCTAATGAGATTTTAGGTTCATCAATTTCTTCTTCCATAGGATCCTGCAAGGCATTAGTCTCTTCCATTTGTGGAAAGCATCTATTAATATATTCAAGAATATAGCCATTTTCTTTCTTGTAATTATCAAAGCAAAATTTAAGTATACCATAAACCTCATATTTGCAAGGTGAATCATCAATATTTTCAAGCAAACTAGCTAGTTCAAATGCACCCTTCCAAGCAATAAATTCTTCAATTTGTTCCACATCATAAAAGTCATAATTTCCTTTAACATAAGAAGATATGGTAACATTATCATTATACTCACATTGAAAAGGGAGGTGTTTGTACCTCCTACAGCAAAAAGATTTATCAAAGCAATAAGTAACATTATAAGTAGAGCACACGTTTCTAGCAATGGTATACAATTTATCAATTTGTTCCCATAAGTGTTTCCCTTTTTGTGACAAGCGGTGTTCCTTATAATAATATTTTTGATCTTCCGTGAACCCACCTTGCCAATAAGATTCAGTTTCAAAGAAACCAACCATTGACAACAAGCATGATAAAACAAGACAATAACAGACCAGCAAAAATAACAACTAGAGTAGGAACTAATTTTTTGTATTTTTGATAAAGAAATACGCAAACAAGGCAGAAATAAACTAAGATTGAACAATAGTGATTCCAAGTGGACTTGATAAATAAAGCTATGCTCCCCGGCAACGGCGCCAGAAAATAGTCTTGATGACCCACAAGTATAGGGGGTGTATCGCAGTATTTTTGAGGGAAGTGAAACCCAATTTATTGATTCGACACAAGGGGAGCCAAAGAATATTTATAAGCCTTAACAACTAAGTTGTCAATTCAGCTGCACCTGGAAACAATCTTGCTCACAGCAGTTTATCAGTAGCAACAGTTTTGTAGTAGGAATAGCAAAGTAACACCAGTAGTAAAGTAAAGACAGCAGTAACAATAGCAGTAAACAGTAGGATTCGAATGTGGTAGGCATAGGGATGGATGGACGGGCGTTGCATGGACAAGAAAATTCACATAGCAATCAGAACATAGCGCAATTGCAGATAAATAAGATAAAGCATCCAAGTACTAGATAATCCTAGGCATGTGTTCCATATATAGTCATACGTGCTCGCAATGAGAACTTGCACAACATCTTTTGTCCTGCCAGCCTGTTTGCAGCGGGGCCTCAAGGGAACTACTGGCAATTAAGGTGATCCTTTTAATAGAGCACCGGAGAAAAGCATTAACACTTCGTGAACACATGTGATCCTCACATCAAAGCCATTCCCTCCGGTTATCCCGATTTCTGTCACTTCGGGGCCATTGGTTCCGGACAACGACGTGTGTATACAACTTGCAGATAAGACCTTAAACAATACTATCATAATATATCAATAACATGTTCAGATCTGAAATCATGGCACTCGGGCCCTAGTGACAAGCATTAAGCACAACAAGTCGTAACAAAGTCATAAAGCACTAATAGAAGATACTAGGCACCATGCCCTAACAATCTGATGCCATTACATGAACGATCTCATCCAATCCCTACCATCCCCATAGCCTACAGCGGGGGATTACTCACTCATAGATGGGGGAACATGGATGGTCGATGGAGAAGCGATGGTGATGATGATGGCGATGATCTCCTCCAATTCCCCGTCCCGGCAGGGTGCTAGAACGGAGTTTCTGGTGCTGTTTTGTGGAATATGGTGGTGGCGGCGGAGCGGAACTCCTTCTAGAGAAACGTCGAACCCCCCTGAGTTTTTAGGTCAGAAGGCATCTTATAGGCGAAGAGGGAGACCGAGGGGGTGTCTGGGGCGGCCAGACCACCCCCTGGTGCGGCAAGGCCCAGCCCGCGCGGCCAGGTGGTGTTGGTAGGCCCCAGCCCCACTCCGTCTCATATTCTGGCTCTGGGAGTCTTCTGGAAAAATAGGCACTTTGGCTTTTGTCCCGTCCAATTCCGACAATATTCATTTTCTGACTTTCCTGGAACCAAAAACAGCAGAAAACAGGCAACTGGCACTATGGCTCTTGTTAATAGGTTAGTCCAAGAAATCATATGAAAAGTACTCCAACGTGTGGACAAAACACAAGAAAGTAGATAAAACCAAGCATGGAACATCAAAAATTATAGATACATTTGCAATGTATCACTCATACATTCTGATCTTTGTGAGATGAATGTGTTGACAAAAGGTGGAAAGAAATATTTCGTGACGTTGATCGATGACTCTACGAGATATTGTCATGTATATCTTCTGAAATCAAAAGATGAGGCTTTGAGTTTCTTCAAAATCTATAAAGCTAAAATAGAAAACCAACTTGATCGAAAGATTAAGAGGCTTAGGTCTGATCGTGGTGGAGAGTATTTTTCAAACGAGTTTGATTCCTTCTGTGCGGAACATGGTATAATCCATGAAAGGATGCCTCCCTATTCACCTCAG
Source organism: Avena insularis (assembly GCA_023614405.1). NCBI lineage: Eukaryota > Viridiplantae > Streptophyta > Magnoliopsida > Poales > Poaceae > Avena > Avena insularis. The sequence goes on along the minus strand of CM042690.1, from coordinate 252,015,065 downwards.
TCAAATGGGGTAGTTGAGAGAAAGAACCGTACTCTAATAGATTTGGTTAACGCTATGTTAGATACATCAGGTCTATCTAAGGAATGTTGGGGGGAGGCTCTATTGACTGCGTGTCATGTCCTAAACGAAGTTCCCACGAAGAACAAAGAAATTACACCATTTGAAGAATGGGAGAAGAAAAGGTTAAAACTCTCTTACCTAAGGACTTGGGGATGTTTGGCAAAAGTTCATGTGCCAATTCCCAAGAAGCACAAACTTGGGCCAAAAACCGTTGACTGTGTATTTTTGGGTTATGCTTTCCATAGCATTGGTTATAGATTCTTGATAGTAAAATCTGAGGTACCTGACATGCATGTCGGTACAATTATGGAGTCGACTGATGCGCTTTTCCTTGAGGATATCTTTCCTATGAAGGATATACCTAGCTCATCAAATCAGGAGATTCCTAGTTCATCCAGTCAGGATTTGGTACAAATTCTGAACCCATCACTCCAATTGAACATGTTGAAAATCCTAAGGAGGATGATAATGAAATTCCTAAAAGGAGCAAGAGATAGAGGACTACAAAGTCCTTTGGTGATTATTTCATTGTGTACCTCGTGGATGATACTCCCACTTCTATTTCAGAAGCTTATGCATCTCCTGATGCTGACTACTGGAAGGAAGTCGTTCGTAGTGAGATAGATTCCATCTTAGCCAATGGAACATGGGAGATCACTAATCATACTTATGGGTGTAAAACTGTAGGATGTAAATGGGTGTTCAAGAAAAAGCTTAGGCCTGATGGTACTATTTAAAAGTACAAGGCACGACTAGTGGCCAAGGGATACACTCAAAAAGAAGGTGAAGACTTCTTTGACACTTACTCACCTATTTCTAGATTGACCACCATTCGAGTACTACTTTCATTGGTTGCCTCTCATGGTCTTATCATTCATCAAATGGATATCAAGACAGCTTTCCTGAATGGAGAGTTGGATGAGGAAATCTACATGGATCAGCCAGATGGCTTTGTGGTAAATGGTCAAGAAGGAAAGGTGTGAAAATTGTTGAAGTCTTTATATGGCCTAAAACAAGCCCCTAAACAGTGGTATGAGAAGTTTGAAAGAACTTTAACCGCTGCAGGATTTGCTGTAAATGAAGCTGATAAATGTGTGTACCATCGCCATGATAGGGGTCATCCTTTGTTTGTATGTTGATGACATACTGATTTTCGGAACCGACCTTAATGCAATTAAGGAAGTGAAGGATTTCTTATCTCGTTCTTTTGAGATGAAAGATCTAGGTGTAGATGATGTTATCCTGAACATCAAGCTATTGAGAGATGATGATGGTGGAATTATATTGCTTCAATCCCACTATGTGGAAAAGGTCTTGAGCCGTTTCGGGTATAGCGACTGCAAGTCTTCTCCTACACCGTATGATCCTAGTGTGATGATTCGAAAGAATTGAGGAAATACTAGAGACCAACTGAGATACTCTCAAATTATTGGCTCGCTTATGTATTTAGCTAGCGCCACTAGGCCGGACATCGCTTTTGTTGTGAGCAAACTCAGTCGATTTGTTTCAAATCCAGGGGATGATCACTAGCATGCTCTTGAGAGAGTTATGCGCTATCTAAAAGGCACTACGAGCTACGGCATTCACTATACCGGGTATCCGAGGGTACTAGAGGGTTATAGTGATTCAAATTGGATATCTGATGCTGATGAGATAAAGGCCACGAGTGGATATGTATTCACACTTGGTGGTGGCACTGTTTCTTAGAAGTCTTGCAAGCAGACCATCTTAACGAGGTCAACTATGGGAGCAGAACTCACAACATTAGACACAACCACTGTTGAAGCAGAGTGGCTTCGTGAACTCTTGATGAACTTACCTGTGTTTGAAAAACCAATACCCGTAATCCTTATGAACTGTAATAATCAAACAGTGATTTTCAAAGTAAATAGTTCTAAGGATAATATGAAGTCATCAAGACATGTGAAGAGGAGACTAAAATCTGTCAGGAAAATGAGAAACTCCGGAGTTATTGCATTGGATTATATCCAAACATCTAAAAACTTGGCAGATCCCTTCACAAAGGGTCTATCACGCAATGTGATAGAAAATGCATCGAAGGAGATGGGTATGAGACCCACAATATGAGTTTTTCACAGTGGTAAACCATTCTATGTGATCGGAGATCCCGTGAATTAGAATAGGGAGACAAACTATTGATTAGCTGAGAGGAAAGTGTCCCTACTTTAATTAATACCACTCCATGAAGATGCAATACTTTCCTATTCTGCACGGCAGGTTGATTTATTATCTTAATGTGTTCTAAATGGCTTATCTTAAGCAGAGATATTGTCCTGCAGAACATCTTTTGAAAAACACACCTATATGAGTCTGAATGTTAAACATCATAGTCTACGAGAGTAGGGTGCTCTCTAATAAACTCATGAAAGGCCATGGAGTATGACGCATAAGCTCCACCCGCGGGGAAGTCTCACGGCAGCCTAGTATCGGTCAAGACTTTGTGTGAATCTAGGTTTGCAGCAAACTTGCAGTTCAAGGCATAGTCCACTGTACAAGTTGCAGCCTAGTGTAGCATAAAGTTCTAGGTGGAAGTTCAACTTAACAGTCTCCACTATAGTACCTGTATATAAACAATGTTTTGGAACCAAAGGCAAACTTCATGTGCCTCTGGGATCTGGTGGGGGATTGTTGGAATTCTTGCCTAATTGGCCCAGCCCATATTTCATTTTAATAATTCATAAAAAATCCTAGAGACCCATGTGGTCCATTCATGCATGGCAAGAGGTGGGATAAATGTTTAGTCCCACATTGCTAGTTAAAGGAAGATTTCACCACCTTATAAGGGGGTTCTTCCACCACTTGGTAAAAGGATGAGAAGGAGAGAGATGTACACGTGCGCTCCTCCTCCTCCGCCGCCCGCCTCGTCATGACGCGATGCGATGCGTGCGCGCCGCGGTTTGTGGGAATGCCTCAAGCCGAGAGCTTCCCCTTTTCTTTGCCGCGCATGAATGGATTAATTATTTGAACAGTCTGCGTAAGTGGAGATTTAATACGAACGTTTCCTCTAAGAATTAATTCGGACGTTTCCTCTACGGTTTAATTCGGACGTTGCCTCTGCAGTTTAATTCGGATGTTTCCTCTGAGGTTTAATTCGGACTTAATGGAGGCCGTTTCCTCTCCCGGCGCTGCCCGTTCGTCTGTGCCTATAAAAGTGAGAGGTCGTTCCTCTCCTGGTAGAAGCTTCGTCTCCAGTTCTAAAGCATCGCGCTGCTCCTCCATTCTTCTCCATCCCGTCTCGCGACGTGCATCGCTAGCCGGGACAGTAGGCCTCCGAGACCCCGCTGCTTCGAGTCCTGTACGGGAGAAGGACGATAAGGTTTTTGGGACGCTGTCGGCGCGACTACTGGTGATTTCATCACGGACTCCTTCACGGATAGCGACTACGACAACGACGTCTTCCCCAACGAGGACTTCTTCCCCGACATCAGCAACCTCTTTCTCGACGACATGGCTGACGACGGAGCCAACGCCAACCCCAGCGGTTCCTCCAGCGGTCCCTCTGCTATGATGTATATCTTCTTACTTAATCTTGTTTATCTCAGTCTGATAGTATGTTCTTCTTTTTGGGTTGCTACAGATCTTGCTCTGGTATTATCTCAAGTTGTATGCCTTGCAATTCTCTTTGCTTTCTGCCTTAGTTCGTATCTGCTAAATCATATGATTAGTTTAATTTCTGTTTTTCTATTCATGTTTATTTAGCATTTATCTTGGGTAAATTGCTCCTAATTTCAACAGATTCCCGATTATTCTCTCTACATAGTTGCCGGATTAAAATCAACATGGTGGTTGGTTTCATGTACGTCATTCTAGGCCATAATACATTGATGCAATGTACATGTTACTATTTTTTGGTTAAACAACATCATCTCTTAGTTTTTGGTAATTGTTTCAAGGTTCATTCTCTAACTACTACATTATTTCGACTTCTAAAAAAATCTAGAATGCCAACTATACCTATACACAATTATCATGGTAACTGTTTGATGCTAATCTGCCAACTGTAGTAATCGTAATCTATCAACGTGTAAAAAAATCATCAAAACATAACAAAATGGGATCTACTTTTGAAGCTCTCATCGACACGAACTTGATGGTGAAACGGATCACTAATCGGATTAACAGTTTAGGAGATAAATCATTTAAAATTTTGAATTTCTCAATTAATGCGATGATGTCATTGGGAGGTGCTGGGATTCCTTATATGCATGTGTACGAGCTCTCTATATGTAAAATAAAATCACCTAGAAATTTGCCACCACATGCAGATGAGTCACCGCGGGGCTTCCTGTTAGAATTTCCCTACAATGTATTACTTGCGGTCAAAATGTGGGGGCATATGAAATGGAAGTCTGCAAGCTTATTTGAATTCAGAAGAAAATTCTCTCAATTGCAACTGGAAAATTTCAGTAAGGAAAAACAATTACAATGAGTATGCAAATGATTTTTTTTGGTTGTAACCAATATGCAATTGAAGAAAAATCACTTGCAACCATGCTGCAACTAACAAATAAAAAGTTAGAGTTGACCGAGTTCTAAGCTAATTCATGTCTAATCGTGAATTAGCAAAGCCATATTTTCCAAATTCTGAGAGAATTATCAGAACTTCTAAACCAGGAACACCTTCCTCGGAGAGATCTACGATAGTTCGACCATAGAATAATTTTCATAGTGTATTTATTTAATACTATAAATAGTTTTATTCTAGTCGTCTATAATTTTTTTTAAACAAGACGTCGACTTTTCACTACAAATACACATCTTGTTTTCTAGTACCAAGGACTACTGAACTAGCACGTTCAGTACAGCCGATCCTATACTTTTTACATGAACACATAAAGCTTACATTCGGATATGTACATGATCAGACGCCATAGAGATTCAAAGGAAGAGTTGTTAGAAATTATACTCAAATTAATCAGCTAGGCAATAATCCTGTACCGACTTTTTGTCAGCAAACATGTACATGGTCCATCATGCACTCAGCGGAGGAGTGAAGACACATGCAGTATGAATGCAACCTTATGGAGATGGTTCTACGAGATATTTTCAGTTAGGCTAGCTATCCAATAATCGATACGTGATGCAGAGACACCATGATCTTGCTTTTCCCAAGGCTGATTTTTATATCGATCGTGTGCAACCCATGAGTCATAATAATACCCTAGGATATTTTTTTACTAAAAAGATGGTTGTGTCCATCTATATGATAATACCAGTGTTATTGCCTTTTCTAAAACTAACATAGTGGCCCTCGCAAATGCAAGGGCATCATCTCTAATGAGTCAAATGGACCGAGAAACAACGGTTTTCAAATGTGTGGACCTATAATATCGTAAATGCTATCCTAATAAATGTCACGTGTTACCTGAACATTTTAAGTATTCACCGCAAGAACTCCCCTATGATTTAGTATGCAAATGTTTGTTCTTCTCATTCACTTGCCCCATTGTAAACTAAATCAGCATTTCAACATGTTAGTTTTCAAGATTCTCAATTCACTATCATTCTCTTGTGGAAGCACATACCTGGTCACAGACACCAAATCATCCACTTTCTTGCACATCCGTCATTGATAGTTGGTTAATTCATATCGTGTGAGTTTCTCGCGAGCTAGCTGCATAGAACATGATTAAGAAGATTTAACGTTCTTATATGTATATGTACAATTATGGTGGATGTATCATATGTGAGTTTAAAATTGTCTCGTGTGCCTTGAGAACCAACCTTATGTTGAAATTTATGTTTGGGATACAATTTCCACATATCCCTTGACCCCGCAGTGCCGAGATCACGACCATTAGATATTTAATGCTGGTATTTTTACTCAGGATGTTGAAGACTAAATGTATTCGTAGAGTTATCCATCGTAACTCCATATGACATAGATGGGCATGCGTCTATGATGATCTAATAGTTTGTGACATGCTCAGTTACAGTTATGTTAATCCAACGATTTTGATCTAGTTTAGGCATAGTTACGAAGGTGTATAGTTTGTGTTCTCCTAACTATAAATTTAGTTTATTAGACAGACCCATGACATTGTTCATGAGAATTTCTAGTATATCTCTCCTTTGACCAAAATTTTCTTTTAAAATATATAATATTTTGATGTATGAATTTCTGCATTATGATAAATTAATTTGCAATCTTTATCTTTCTACAATGACAATCAATATGGCGATTATGTTATAATATGGATCAGACACTTATAATCTTGTTATTCAAAATATTTGTCTTACAAAATAAGATATGTGGTTAGTGAGTACTCTACTTTTTTTAGTATTGATCGGTTTCCCTTTCCTTCACCATCCCCTATAGGCAGAGATAGCATGTAAAACATTTGTGCCAAATGACACAAATTGGTTTTGTGGAGTCTATTCTAACATCAGGAAAATACTCTCTAAAAATTGCAATAATGTGACTTTAGAAAAGAGTGGTCCTAATTGTATTTGTTTTGGCTTCGCCCTTGGCTATCCGATAAGGTACAAGTCTCTCACGTTTTGTTAAGGTACCTTCTCTATTAGGTTCATATGATTTTATCAATAATGTTCTGCGATATGTGCAGACTATTTTATACATAATAAGATATTTGGCTCCATCATTGTAGTGGCGTGTCAATTGCGGTACTCAATGGCACCAGTAATTCTCATCTCTTGTATGTGTGCTCTGATATGAGAAGGGACAATAGCCTAGTGGTTGGATTGTAGTTGGTGCATCCCAGCAACTGGAGTTTGATCCCTTGTCAGGAATGAATTTTTGGAATTCTCAAGCCGACCTGCTTTTGCTATATCAAAAAAGTGTCTAGTTCCTCCTAGCACCATTTCATCTTTTTGCTTTTCTACATATTTGTCGCCGGAGAAACCGAAGAACATAGGATGCAAGAGAGACTTTGGCAGATCTTTTGTTTTCTATGGGAATCTTTTTTGTCGACTTCCTTTCAGCTTTTCTATATATCAACCAGAATTCGTTGATCCGTCCCATCGATAGTGGGACTAATGTGATACTTCTTAAATTTTGAAGTTAAGGTACTCCAAACATTTGTAAGTATTTTATGAGTGTGTGCCGGTCTGATGGTAGTGAAATTAAGTTGCCATTTGTGTGCACTCGAATCGTACATATGTCGTACCATACTGAGCAGGTTACACTTTTTTCTTTCAAAAAACTCGATATTCGAGCATTTCTTTTTCTTGCCACTACGTTTCAGCCAGGTGGCTAGCGTACACAAATATTTTTTAGCAGAAGCGGGTACGTTTTGAACACTTGTTGGTTTTTATGGGAGTCCAGCTCTCACACGTTATCAAGCGGTACATTTTGAACATTGGTTGCCTTTTACGGGAGTCCAGCTCTGACACAATCTTTTCAACATATCTCGTGTTGTCAAACATGTTACATGAATAATAATCATTTGTTTAATTCTAACCGTAAATTTTAGATCTAACCATCACGGTAGTTTAGATGATGTGGATCAGTGTAGCGTTTCTGTTAGAACATCTTATATTTCTTTTAGTATATACTAGTAATAGATAGATAGATAAGGCCTAATGTGATGCACCAGTCTGAAAGGGTATTTTTCAGCTACTTCTGCCCCATTTCTTTGTAGCTCAATTCGTTTTTATACTCTGCAATAGAGAGCACAGTTGCACAATATCTTTGCTGTTTTGGTTACCTAGAGAGTTTGATTTTTTGTACCGATGTGTAAATTATAAGCTCATAAATGGAAGACTTTGCAATGGCAATGTATAGACTATAAAGAGTCACACTCAGATGATTTTTTAAAGAAAGAATGTAGAGAATTTCTCTACATTTTGGTTTCATTTGAGCACATGCGTCTACATGCGGCTTGTTTAGTTACAATATGAACCGGCTTGTTTATGTGTTCATGTAGAAAAGTCAACGTCTTGTTTAACCAATTTTATAGACAAGAATAAAACTATTTATAATATTTAATAAATACAGTATGAAAATTATTCTATGGTCGAACTATCGTAGATCTCTCCGAGGAAGACATGAGCAAGTTTTTCGTTTCCTGGTTTAGAAGTTCTGATAATTATCTCAGAATTTGGAAAATATGGCTTTGCTAATTCATGATTAGACATGAATTAGCTTAGAACTCAGTCAACTCTAACTGATTTTTTGTCAGTTGCACCATGGTTGCAAGTGATTTTTCTTCAGTTGCATATTTCTTACAATATGAACCATGTTGTGCTGGTCTTATGAAACGGGGGCACTACCTTGGTGAATACTACGTTGCCGGCCATCCCGATCCATGCCCTCATGTCATTGGATGTTCCACCTGAGACGTTGGTGGACTTTCCCAAGATCCTCCGAGCCTTCCTACAGAAGGGAAGGAGGGAAGCCAATGGTGGCCATTGCTTGGTCGCATGGGAGAAGGTGTGTTAGCCAAAGGAACACGGTGGGCTAGGTATTCCCAATCTTTGCTTGATGAACTTCGCGTTGAGATATCGCTGGGCCTGGCTCCAGAAAGTGGATCCTGATAAGCCATGTGCAGAGTTTGATTTTGGTCTGCCACGCCAGTCGATGGAGCTTTTCAATGCTGCCACTTGCTACACGTTGGGCAATGGTGAGAGGACGAGGTTTTGGCAGGATCATGGATCAATGGCCGTAGGGTCGAGGAGATTGCACCAAACCTTTTAGCCATGATCCCTCCATGCACGGTCAGGGATCAATCGGCTAAAGAGGGCCTTAGTGGGGCATGGATTCTGGACTATGGTCCTGACCTGGGAGAAGCGGCAATTCTCAAGTTATTTCTCCTGTGGCATGTGCTGGTCGGGATACAACTAGTCACGCGCGTGAGGATGTGTTGACTTGGAGGTGCACTAGTGATGGGTGCTACTCTACAAAATCTGCGTATGGTGCATTCTTCGCAGGTACTACCCTAGCTTTGGCCGCCACTCATATTTGGCGCTCCAGGGCTCCGCATAGCTATAAGTTCTTCGCGTGGCTAGCTTCTAAAGACCGATGTTGGACAGCGGATAGATTGGAGCATTGCAGATTGCCTCGTCTGTCTTTGTGCCCTCTGAGCAACCAAGAGCCGAAAAGCATTCAACATCCGCTCCTCGGGTGTGTCGTGGCTTAAGAAGTATGGCGTTGACTTTGCAGAGGTGGCATAGGTTGGAGGGAATGCCTATGGCAGACATGAAAACTTCTTCATTGGTGTACGACAAGGTCATGCCCTAAGGCCAACATATGGGATCTCTGGACGGCAATCATTTTGGTCTTTTGGTGCCTGTGGAGGCATCGAAATGACGTGGTGTTCAACAAGGAGAGATCCGCGGTGAAGACCATCAAGACGAGGATCAAGGGGGACTTCGAGCAATAGCGTTTAGCTAGGATTTTTTGTTTTGATGTTTTTGGCTTTCCAGAGCCAGTGCCTTTGTTGTTGTTTGACCGAGAGTAGGCTTAGGATGTAGGGGAGATGTCACCCCTCTATTGACAGTGTAAACTTGCCGCCTTGCGGTGTTGTTCCCGCCATCGGCGATTCTTCTATATGTTTGGTACACCTCCCAGGGTGTATCCTAGGGGAAAAAGTTGCCATATATACAATATGCACAAATTACAACCAGGTTAATGCCTAGCAAAAAAGAAAATAAGAAAGAAGAACAAATCTTATGTAATACTCCTATTTGGTATTTATTTAAAACATTACCGGTTCTATTACTTCTATATATATCCAAGTTTGGTGTCATATAAGTGTCTGAGATACAAGTCCAGTCGAGAAACAAAATTTGGGTTCTCCAAAAAGAATCTTGATGGATTTCCCCTAAAGTGATGCTTGCCCAAAAGAACATAGGTTGGAATAAAAGTTATCAATTGATGGAACAAGGCACAACAATAAATATCTCAATGCTGAACTCAGATCCTCGCTCTTACCATTTGCAACATGAATTGCATAGAGTGCTTATTGTGATATTTTCATGAAACAGATAGGAGGTAGATACAGAAAAAGCAAAAGAGACTTACAGCTATCATTGCCAAGAGTTGGACACACGGGAGGTGAAGATGACTATCTTATGATGGGAACAAACATTAGTCAACAAGTAATGCAATACACACATGTAAACACTATTCACTTACAGCCGTGTTCCCATACAATACCATCCTAACTGGCTGAATGTCAGATCCATGAACAAAAGCTAATGCCCACTGTAACCAATAACCTAAAAGAGACTATATCCTGACGCCACTCATTCCCCAAATTTAATCCAAACTAGCTTATGTAGGTTGGTTTTCTCTGACCTTGCAACAAAGGAATGTTTTTTGCTCGGAGTATGATAAGTATGAGAGTGCCTAGGTAAGTAATGGTAGGTTGCATTGTGCTCTCTTTGCATCCAAATATATATCCGGTTGACGAAGGCAAGCATAGTTATAGGTGCCAAAAAAAAGCACAAGCAGGTAGCTGGGACATCACATACTACTGTTTGAGAAGCAGTACTACAAGTAATTCATGCTAGCGTGCATATCAAGTATTTCCATCACAGGTTTCAAAATTTTATTAGGGTGGAGACGTTTACCATTATTTTGTTCGCTTGGCCACCTAGAAATAATAATGTTTTTAATGATAAGTTTTTTCTCTTATGCAGGTCATCTACCGGTGTCTACTAGTTTCCTCTGTTCATGGTCGTCTCCACAATATGTAGAAAATCACGGTCTATTTATAGAGACGTCTACACACTTGAAAAACACAAGAGATATATTTATGCAATACACATGACACGGAAGGCGCCAGGGCCATATCTAACAACAAACCCGGTGAAGCGACCGATAAGACACATTCAAACCACCACAATGGAAATCTCGAGAGACCACCGAACAACCTACACCACTCGAACGAAAAACTAGCTACTGCACTAAATAGAACAACCTACACGGAATCCCCCACCTGCACCAATGCGCCAAATACCCGCACAGAGAGCCTTCTGTCAGCCGCTCCTGTAGATACACCAGCCCGCGCTCCCAGTCAGACATAGGGCAAAAGAAGAATCAAACATACAAAGTGAGCTGTCCCACGCTGCCGCGCACGCGAGATGCCCATCCCCAACCGTTTAATTTTTTCTTGCATGCATTCCCACACCCACGTATATTTACCCCGAAAACATGACTCCAAGTAAATTCAGGGTTCACCAATACATGGACATAATTTACACATCTCGACAGAAACTATCTAGGCTCATGATCCGCAAGCACGACCGACTAATCAGCTTTGAGTGGGGGCCACGCGGCAGGTATCCTCGCATGGCGCCATATTTATTTCCAAGCCAACAATCACATTGCATACACATAGGTCCACGCGCTGCACTCAAACACTAGTCCACTAGTTGAAGCGTAAAACATGCAGCGTAAAAATCCAGCATGAACGATAAGGATGCTCACCGGGACAGGTGCCACGATGCGCACCAACACCCGGGACTCGGTGCCCAAAAAGGTGTTAATGGTCGCCCACATCAAAGAACGCCGTGCTGGGATCCATGCATACACACAACCTTACCATCATTGAGCGGGATGCACACAAAGGACCCTCTCACACACATGGTGCCACCACTAGTGGAAACGAGGCCTTGGTTGAGCCTGGAAATGAGCTTTAACACCGGTTCTTCTGGTGTTAAAGGGGGGGCCTGTACCAGCGTGGCCCGTGCAACAAAAAGGAGCCCTCCCTTTAACACCGGGTGTTAAAGGCCCCTGCACCAGTGGCCCGCGCAGCCCCCCCTTTAACACCGGTTCGTGGCTTGAACCAGTGCTAAGGGGGGGGGGGGGGCTATATAAGACACCGTAGCCCACACCCTACTCTTCCATTTTTTCACTATCTCATTTTGAAGCCTAGCAAGAGGGTGTGAAGTGTGCTAGTTTGTGTTTTTTTCGTATGCACAAGAGGTGTTCGGTGAAATGCCCGAGAGCTCAAAATAAGTTTTCTCGTTGCTCTTTCCTTCTCGGTCGAGGTCGGCAACTATCCTTTCATGTGTCATTGATGTACTATATATATAAATGGTCATCTCCCTATTATTTTTTGATATATACTATATATTAATGCAAATGAACTGACAATGGATGTACGGTGACCGCCGCACTTCCGAGTACATTACGGGCCTCCAAAATTTCATCGTTGTGGCTAATGCAAACCATGGTCACAATGGTTTTATCTGCTGTCCGTGTGTTCACTGTCAGAACAAAAAAGACTACTCAAATACCAGAACCATTCACGCCCACCTGCTTCGATCCGGTTTCATGTCCAGCTATAATTGTTGGACCAAGCACGGAGAAAAAAGGGTTGTGATGGAAGACAACGAAGAAGAAGAGGATGATGACAACTATCATAATATGTATCATGAATATGATGATACTGCAACGGGGGGTAGATAATGAAGATCAAGAGGCAGCAGATGGGCCCGATGATGATGATCTTCGTCGGGCCATTACTGATGCAAAGGAAGAATGTGAAACTGAAAAGGAGAAGGAGAAGCTGGAGCAGATGTTAAAGTCACAAAACATTGTTGTACCCAACTTGCGAAGATGGCCACAAAAAGCTAGGTACCACACTGGATTTGCTGCAATGGAAGGCAGAGAACGGTGTGACTGACAGCGCATTTTCAAAGTTGTTGGTAAAAATGAAGAATCTTCTTCCAAGAAATGATGAGTTGCCCAACAGTACATACCAAGCAAAAAAGGTTGTCTGCCCTCTAGGATTAGACGTGCAGAAGATACATGCCTGCATTAATGACTATATCCTCTACCGCGGTGAGAAGTACGAGAATTTGGATGCATGCCCGGTATGCACTGCACTGCGGTATAAGATCACGAGACGATCTGGCGATGTTGAGGCGAGGCCCCTAGGAAGAAGGTTCCTGCCAAGGTTATGTGGTATGCTCCTATAATACCACGGTTAAAGCGTCTCTTGAAATAAAGAGCATGCCAAGTTGTTGCGATGGCACATGGAAGACCGTAAGAAAGGCGATGTTGAGACACCTGCTGATGGGTCACGGTGGAGAAAAGTCGGCGAGAGTACCACGACCATGCGTGACGCAAGGAACTTAAGGTTTGGTCTAAGTACAGATGGCATGAATCCTTTTGGTGAGCAGAGCTGCAGTCACAGCACCTGGCCTGTGACTCTATGTATCTATAACCTTCCTCCTTGGTTGTGTATGAAGAGGAAGTTCATTATGATGCCAGTGCTCATCCAAGGCCCAAGGCAGCCCGGCAACGACATTGATGTGTACCTAAGGCCATTAGTTGAAGAACTTTTACATGTGGGCCAAACCAGGTGTACGTATGTGGGATGAGCATAAAGGGGAGCCATTTGACCTCTGAGCATTGCTTTTCGTAACCATCAATGATTGGCCTGCTCTTAGTAACATTTCAGGCAGACAAACAAGGGATACAATGTATGCACACTGTTTAGATGAGACTGAAAGTGTATATTTGGATAAATGTAAGAAGGTTGTGTACCTAGGGTATCGTCGATTTCTTCCGAACTGCATCCGATGAAAGAAAGGCAAGCATTTCAAGCGTCTGGCGAGAACCGGAGGAAGCCTGTCCTCCGTGCGGTGAGGAGGTATTTGGTATGGTCAAGGACCTAGAAGTAATCTTTGGAAAAGGTCTGGCAGTCTATCATTCGAATGACGATGCGGACACGCGCCCATGTAGAAGAAGAAATCTATATTTTGGGACCTACCCTATTGGAAAGTCTTATATGTCCGCTCTTAAATATACGTCATGCACGTGACGAAGAAAGATTGCGTGAAAATGCTAGGCTTCCTAGGAGTGAATGGGAAGACAAAAGATACAGGAAGCATGGCAGGACCAGCAACGTCTGAAAGACCACGAAGAGCCTATGCATCACGAGAGCGAGAAGGTAAACGATGCCACTTAACTCCTGCCCACTACGCTCTTACTAAAGCGAGAGAAAATCTTTTTGAATGCCTAAGCAGTATCAAGGTCCCGTCGGCTTCGTCGAATATAAAGGGAATAATAAATATGGCGAGAAAAAATTCCAAAACCTGAAGTCTCATGACGCCACGTGATTATGTCACAATTGCTTCCTATTGCATTGAGGGTGCTTCTACCTGATAATGTTCGAGTTCCCATTGTGAAGCTATGTGCATTCCTCAATGCAATATCTCGAAGTGTCGATCCGGAAAGCCTACCGGGGTTCTGACGGATGTGGCCCAATGTCTTGTCGACTTTGAGTTGGTGTTCCCACCATCCTTCTTGAATATTATGACGCATCTCCTGGTTCACCTAGTAGAAGAGATTGCCATTCTCGGTCCTGTATTTCTACACAATATGTTCCCCTTTGAGAGGTACATGGGAGTCTTAAAGAAATATGTTCATAACCGTGCTAGGCCAGAAGGAAGCATCTCCAAGGGCTATGTAACAGAGGAGGTCATTGAGTTCTGTGTTGATTTTATTCCTGACCTTAAGGCGATTGGTGTTCCAGAATCACGACATGAGGGGAGACTGCGTGGAAAAGGCACCCTAGGATATAAAGCAATGATATGTAGGGACGGGCATTCTCTCAATCAAGCACACTACACGGTTTTACAAAGATCTATCTTGGTTGCCCCGTATATCAATGAACACAAGAATTTAATACGCCTCAAACACCCGGGACAGTCTGATGAATGGATTATAAGTGAACACATGGCGAGTTTTGGTGGCTGGCTGCAAAGACTTCTCACGAATAACACCTTTGTTGGGGATCAATTTGTACTTGTTGGCCAGGACACCATCTTCGACTGTATGTACTTTCCAAGGGTACGAGATAAATGGGAATACATTTTACACGATAGGCCAAGATAAAAAGAGCACCAACCAAAATAGTGGTGTCCGCTTTGATGCATCAGAAGACAATGGGCAAAAGACCACGCATTATGGGTTCATAGAGGAGATATGGGAACTTGACTATGGACCTAATTTTAAGTTCCCCTTGTTTCGATGCAAATGGGTCAAGCTAACAGGAGGGGGGTTGAGGTAGACAAGAAGTACGGAATGATAACGGTGGATCTCGACAATCTTATGAAGGTAGACAAGAACTTAGACAAACCATTCGTCTTAGCCAATGATGTGGCTCAGGTTTTCTATGTGAAGGACATGTCTACCAAACCGAAAAAAAGAAAAAATAAGCAAACAGATACATCACACGATGAGCCAAAGCGTCACATAGTTCTTTCAGGGAAAAGAAACATCGTGGGAGTGGAGGACAAGACAGACATGTCAGAAGATTATAATAAGTTTGATGAAATTCCGCCCTTTAGAGTGAAGACCCAACCATCCTGTTAAACGGTGTTGATACTCCATGGTTACGGCTGACGCGATCATAAGATTGACTATATGTATTAATTGAGCCATTTTTGGCACACATATGTATCTCAACATGGAAATCAATGTCATATTTCTTCTGTTAACAGTATATGTATTAAATGAGCCATTTTTATTCCTTCTATTTCTTCCCTCCATTTTTCTTCCCGCCATTTTTTCCCTCCATTTTTCCCGCCATTTTTCTTCCCGCCATTTTTCTGCAGTTCTTCCTTGATT
Organism: Avena insularis; assembly: GCA_023614405.1. NCBI lineage: Eukaryota > Viridiplantae > Streptophyta > Magnoliopsida > Poales > Poaceae > Avena > Avena insularis. Next base: position 251,999,437 of record CM042690.1, on the reverse strand, counting down.
CTTCCATTGATTCTTCCCTCCAGTTCTTCCTTGATTCTTCACTATATATATGTAGGGTTGGCCTCCATTGTCATTGCACATCTCTAGACTCATATACGCAACCTCATCACTCTTTCCCATGGCTTCCACCGTAGCACTAACCCCAGGAGGCGGGCGCTTTGCGCCTCGAACTACCCCCTTGAACTCTGTGTCCCTGTCGCTGGATGCTGGCGTCAGGCGTGCAGTTCCTCCTGTCCCTCTAGGTGTGGCGCACGGATGTCCATCACGAACCACTACTACTTGAGCTCACGCGGGCAGCGGAGGAATCCCAGATGGCATCCCGACTATTTCCCTACTTGGGAAGCCTTCTTCGTGGATCGGCGTGAGAGGGCGCTCGCCAGGCACGAGGAGGACGGCCCACCTCCTCCAAACTTCAACGAGGCCGGCCGACGGCTATGGTGGCCTTGATCGGACTCTCTAGAGCGTCATGGCCTATGACATCGCCGCGACTCTAACCCTCGTCTGCTACCCTCAAGTCCAGCCCACGTACTCAGCCTTCAAGGTTTAATTACAGCGATGACCCGGCAGCGGCAATGGCGGCGGCGACTACTGATGGCAGTATTACAGGTGTGGCAGGAGCATGACTGAATCACTCCAACATTCCGAAACAAGTTCGGCCGATTGTTACTTAATCTGGCCATGTATCTTAATTTTCAGTTCTTTTATGTATCTTAATTTTCAGTCGTGCTTTATGTAACTTACTATTAGTTGCATTCTGTATTTTAATTCCAGTTCTATCTCTTTCACAAAATGACCTATCTCATTTGAGGTTTCTTGGCTTTCGGGTCAAATGACCAATGTTATGGCTAGAATCAAGGCATAGTTTGTGATAATATGGCCATATTGTGCATACATGTGCATCATGGCATGGCAAACAATGTTGCAAGAGGAAGTTTTCCTTTTTATCGCACCAAAAAGGTATTTTCCATTTTCCGAGCATAAAAAACGGACGGTTTTGTGAAGCAACCACCAAATGGCTAATTCAAAAAATCACCACCACATTTTACAAAAATACTGGACCACCTTATATGGACAATGTACCAACAGGGGGATCTGAAACCTTTCCGTCCACCTCTGGTGAAAAAGACAAATTCCTGCCGAATCGGTAGGAAGTGGGTCAGATATGAAATACAGGTACATGATACGATGCTCATGATTTTTTACAAAAATCATTTTTAGGTTCACAATATGCTATTTTATCAAAAATCCAATGCAAGTTGAGCGAGGCTTTGTCAGATTCAAGTGTATACAAAAGATGCGGCATTTAAATATCCAATCAATTCAAAAATGTTAATACAAAATAAAATATGATTTGCTCTAATAAAATAGGGTTAGATTCCTTTTTAGATTCTTAATATTTCTTATGTTCAAAGTTTTAGGATTTGACAATTTATTTTTGTTTGAATTGAATAATCAAAATTTATATGTAAGTGTTTTAATCATTTTGAAAATTTTCATCTATAGTAAATATAAAATGTTTTTACATGAATGGATAGATATTATTTTCCTGAAAATTATGATATATTATTCATATTTTTCTGAGTTGAAATGAATAAGATATGAATTTTCTAAATTCGTATCCTATTTTTTGAATTATAAATGCCCCTACCCCTTTAATGCATGAAATAAATGCCCCCCCTTTAACACCGGTTCCAGCCACGAACCGGGGTTAATGAAAGCATTATTCGTTTATACACCCCTTTAACACGGTTCGTGGAACCGGTGTTAAAGGAAGAAAGTGGTAACAATTCCCTTTAACACGGTTCCAACCACGAACGGTGTTAAAGGGAATATAACGCGCCACCCCTTCCTTCTTCCCCCAGCCAGATCGATTCTTGCTGACGGTCGCGCTGTCGCCATCATGAGCGCTGCCCGATTCTCTCACCGCCACCACCCCAACCGCCGCCGCCACTCACTCCAGCCGCCACCGCCCCCAACCGCCGCCACCCCTCCAGCCGCCTCGCGTGTGCCCCCGGCCAGAGCTACACCCCTCGCCTCCTCGCTCCTTGGCTCGTGGCGGGCGCCACATGGCGTGGCAAAGGGCTGGCGGCGACAGCCGTGCACGCCTGATCTCAAGCACGCGGGCCGGGCGGGCAGCGGCCCAAGTTCTTTTTTTCCATTTTTTTTTGTAGTATATAGTTGTAATTTTATTTGGTAGTGTAATATTAATTTTTGTTTAATATTATTTAGTAGTGTAATAGTAGTGTATAGTTGTAATATTATTTAGTAGCTAGTGTAATATTATTTTGTAGTGTATATAGTTGTAATTTTCTAGTAGTATATTGCATTACAGTAGTATATTATAATATTATTTTGTAGTGTATATAGTTGTAATATTATAGTAGTATATTGTAATAGTAGTATATTGCATTATAGTAGTATATTGTAATATTATAGCACTCCTCGCGGGCCCCCGCACTTAGGATTAGGGTGGTGGTGCTCGCAGGCCCCCGCACTTAGGGTTAGGGTGGTGGTGCTCGCGGGCCCCCGCACTTAGGGTTAGGGTGGTGGTGCTCGTAGGCCCCGCACTTAGGGTTAGGGTGGTGGGGCTCGCGGCCCCCCGACTTAGGGTTAGGGTGGTAGTGCTCACGGGCCCCGGACTTAGGGGTTAGGGTGGTAGTGCTCTCGGGCCCCTGGGACTTAGGGGTTAGGGTGGTGCTCGGGCCCCGCACTTAGGGTTAGGGTGGTGGTGCTCGCGGGCCCCTGGACTTAGGGTTAGGGTGGTGGTGCTCGCGGCCCCCAGGACTTAGGGTTAAGATGGATGTGCTTGTGGGCCCCCAGACATAGGGTTAGGGTGGTAGTGCTCGCGGGCCCCCGCACTTAGGGTTAGGGTGGTAGTGCTCGCGGGCCCCCGCACTTAGGGTTAGGGTGGTAGTGCTCATGGGACCCGGACATAGGGTTAGGGTGGTAGTGCTCACGGGCCCCCGCACTTAGGGTTAGGGTGGTGGTGCTCGCGGGCCCCCGGACTTAGGGTTAGGGTGGTAGTGCTCGCGACCCAGCACTTAGGGTTAGGGTGGTGGTGCTCGCGGGCCCCCGGACTTAGGGTTAGGATGGTGGTGCTCGCGGGCCCTCGGACTTAGGGTTAGGGTGGTAGTGCTCGCGGGCCCCCGTACTTAGGGTTGGGGTGGTAGTGCTCGTGGGACTTCCCCTTCCTTCTTCCCCCCCAGCCACGAACCGGTGTTAAAGGGGGGGGGGGTTATAACGCGCGCCTTCCCCTTCCTTCTTCCCCACCAGATCGAAGGCCAGCAAAGAAAAGCGCTTTACTGGAGCATCCTCACCAGCCATGTAGCTAGCCCCTCTCATATGCATCCGGGATTTCTCTGAATTAGGGTTTGGACCCCTCGGAACTCGTTTAAAATGATCAAGCACCCTTAGGGTTTTAATTTCATTTGTGGATTTAGTTTTGTATTTTTGTATGAATAATATGTATATTTGTGTATGAATCCAAGTCCACTTGAATGTTACTCTCTTACTGTAGCTAATATTATTGTTTTAGAAACTATGGATCCACTTAGTAGAAACCTTGAAGAAGAAGAAATAATGGAGAACATTATCGATGAGGACACATCACAATATCTAGACTTGGAGGGACATGATGACAACTCAAGTAGTCATGGAGAAGATGAAGACTTCGGTGAGCTAATTTAGTGATTACAAAGTCCGCGAGGTATATGCATTGATTAAGCCTCTCACGACTTCCACCAACAATCTTCTTCTACATGTATTAATTAACGCTTCTTTCTTCTTTTAGCCCTCTGGATCGACCAGCCAGTAACCATCTTCTTCTACGAAAAAGAGCAAGCGAGGCGCGAGCCATCGGTTGAAAGATCGTGCAAAGTTCATGATCGAAGCAGTCCGTGTTGATGGCAGGCCGATGGAGCCCAAGAAGGCCGCAGACAAATTTGTACGTCAGGCTGGAGTTCTTGTTAGGGACCAAATCCCAATCATAATTGAATATTGTAATAAGCCAAAGAAGGGAGACGGTACCTTTGTCGATGAAAGATCCAAAGAAACGCTTTGGAATTCGCTGTTGGTAAATTTCACCCTTCCGCCAGAGGAGGATGAAAACAAACCGGTTATAAAGGAAAAGGTCAAAGAGTGGACTCTAAAGAAGATGGCTGACGCTTTCCGCAACTAGAAGACAAAATTGAACAAATTTGTTAAAGCTCGCGAGACTCCAGATTTCGAAGACGCATATTATGCAAAGATAAGACCTCACTGGCGCGAATTTGTGGCATACAAGGAAGGTGCTATAGCTACAAAGAGGTCAGAAACCAATACGTTAAATGCCCAGAAGAAGGAATATCACCAGAGGACAGGGTCAGGTGGCTACATATCTCAGAGGCCTAAGTGGGAGGAAGCTGAGAAGGCCTCATGACGAGAGGGATCACACCCAGACACATGGGTGGGACCTACGTGCAAAGACTTGGTTCTATGAAATCGGGGCAAGGTTGGACCCAGAAACAGGATTGTGTATCTTCCCAACCCTCCTTGCCAAACCCGTCACTGAACTCATCACGACATATGAGGAAACAGCCGCCAGGACCTTCCATCCCGACAGAGAGAATGACCAGCTCACACACGCCATCGGTAAAAAAGAACACCCTGGACATGCACGAGGCATAGGGGGTATGACGTGGAAGGATGGGTTTGCCAAGTGGAGCGACTCTTACAGATGGCGCGGCAGAAAAGAAAAAGAGCGTACAGAGCGGATGACACAGATAGAACATGCACTTGTGGCGCTGAAGGCGCAAGTGAATGCACAACAGAGCCATCAAGCTACCGGCCCATCTCAGTGGCACGAAGAGCCTGCATTGGAAGCTGCCGGCCTGCATCACTGAAAAGCAGCTGGCTTCCACGGAGAACGTGCAGCCCACGCTTGAAATGGCGGGTCCTCGATACCCCGTGGATGAGATCACGGAGAGCGAACACGCTGAGCTGCATGTGAGATTAATGGGCTTATCCATTAAGGTGGCTGTCGGCTATGCCTTACCTCCTGTAGCTGGTGGAACTTACCACTGCCGACCGATTCTAGATGGCTATGCTATTGTCAGGGTGGATGAGGTTGTGAAGGAATATGAGGAAGCACAGCTTGACCATGCTACAGGTGAAGGGGAAACTCAACTCAAATTTGCAGTGAAAACAACCATTCTTTAGAAGAAGGAACACATCGTGCTTCCAAATTGAGGCCATCGGCACCTCATTGCCAGCCCGAGCCGCTTCAGCCATCTCTCACGCTGGCAGCCATCTCGGCGCCAGCCATCTCTGCTGGCAGCCATCTCAAGGCCAGCCATCTCCTGCCCGTCAGCCATCTCCGGCGCTTCAGCCATCTCCTCAGCGTAAGCGGAAGAGCACTGCCACGAAGAGCATCACTGGCACTGCCACAAAGAGTTCAAAAAACTACGTCCCGCAGCCTTCCGCCAAGCCATTGCCGGTTTTACCGTGGAATCGCAGTGACGAGGAGACCAATAAGATCTCGGAAGAAGAGGTCAAGAAATTCTTTGCACCTAGACGGGCCGAGCCAAAGGAGAAAATAGATCCGGCGGTGGTGGAGAAGTTTTACAAAAATCTTTTGAAACGTGAAACCCCACTTGTGCCGGACTACGAGCGCCAGATTTTGAAGGCGGATGCAAGGCGCCATAGGGAGACTGAAAGTAGCAGTCGTGCGGCACCCTAGAAAACAGTTCCCATGCTCGGAGAGCAGGAAAACCAATCATGCACCCCGCTCCAAGTGTTCGACACAGGGGACACTCCTCTCGTAAATGATTACGAGACAGAGCTACAAAGAAAGGCCAATGAGATGGGGATGACTTACATTGCATACTTGAACATCATGGAGACAACTTGCCCAAATGCGATGCCAACCCCATACAGCCATGGAAGTATGGGAAGAATCTCGTCAAGAAAGAGGAGCTCAAGAATCTATCAATAAAGATGCGAAGATTGCACAAGTGGTACCTTGATTTCTGCAAGACGAGAAAGAAAGAATGGATCACGACGCATATAAGAGATCAGATTTTCTTGTGCGGAAACGACGAGATCGACTTCAACATTTAAGACTTGCATTTTCTATTCAATCAGAAGGAACTCGACAAAGCTGCCATCAGCCTTTATTGTGTGTAAGTACTATTTCTATATTTTCTATCTCATCTCATTCACTTCATTAATTGCATGTATATATATATGCTCACCATATATGTATATACTATTATGCAGGAAAAAGGTTATGGAATGCATAAAAGAAGGACCTTTTGACATTGGGTTCGTTGACCCAAATAGAGTTCATGAAGAAGTGGTAAGAACCAAACCCGGGCAAACAGAAGATTTATTGCTAAGGTCTTTACTGAGACAAAAAACCAAAAGGGAAATACTATTGCCTTACAACTTCTCGTGAGTACTGTTACCCTCTCTTGTACACATTCTATTTCGGCTTACTCGATGTTAAGTGTAACTGATGATGAGTTATGCGTATGAGGTTCCACTTTATTCGCTAGTCATTCAACCTCGACTCAGAAAAGTCCTTGTCATGGACTCGATTTAAAAGAAAAAGAGCTATGGGCAGACTTTAGAGAGATGCTCCAGAGGTAATTTCAATCATATTATCACACTAGATCGGCAACTTTCGTGACAACAAGTAATTAATTACTCCTTTATCCATTTTCTTTGCCGGACAGGGTTTGGAAAAGGTTCACGGGCAGGGCCGTGGGTGAATGGTCAGAAGAACTAAAATTTATAGACCAAAATGTAAGTAATACTAGCTAGCTAGGTCTGCGTATCTCTTTGATTATGCTTCCAATTCCATTATATCATGCTTTATTGATTATTATTTTGATTGAACTCTCTATTCTCGTAAAGTGCGCGCATCGGACACACGGCAATAACTTATGTGGGTACTATGTTTGCGAGTTCATTAGAACACGATATGTGCGACGGGCCAAGCCGCACTAGAACAACTTAGAGTAAGTAAACAAAGTACACAACATTATTTTATTACCATCAATTGTGTTGAGTTTTATTCTTATATATATATTGACCCCATTCTTCATATATATTCAGATCGAATGGATGCGGGACCAACTCCTACCATTTGACCGCATACGAGCTATTCAAGAGGAATTGGCGGGGTTCATACTTGATGAGGTCGTCACGCCTGGCGGAGAACTCTTTAGATATCCACCAAAATGAACGTTGTATATATGCTTGAACGTGTTTGTCTTGTACTTGATGCTTCAACGTTTACGGAGAATACCACACAATGACGATGTTGTGTATAATAATAGTTGCTTAATTATTCATGTACTCGTATGCACCGATGACGATGTATGTGTATATCGCTCCCGATCGATTCCCCCTCCCCCCCGCCGCACTGCAGAAATACGCCCGTAACGGGCAGAACTCGCGTGGCAGATTTAGGCCGTTTCCTGCCGCGAGATTTATCTCCTTTTCCCGCAGACAGAATTTTAACACCGATTCGTGTTACGAACCGGTGTTAAAGGGGGGGGGGCCTGAGGCCTGCGGCAGCCCCACGTGCGCCACCCTTTAACACCGGTTTGTATAAGAACCGATGTTAAAGGGGGGGCCCCTCTAACACCGAACCCTCAATAGCGGTTCTACAACCGCTGTTAGAGGGCCCTCCAAACCGGTGTTAGAGGGGGGGTGTGCACTAGTGCACCTACACATGTAAACCTCGAATAAACCCGCTCTCTCCGCAGCGAGTGGCTGGTCACGCTGAACCCAACCATGGTACAAAACCTTTCCAAAGGATCAGAAGCCCTGTGGCAAACTCCAAGGACAATGTGACCCACCATTCCCAACACAGAGCCCACAATACCGGGTAAGCCGAGCAGGAGGCTCACCCAGATCAACCCACGACAACGCATGCCATGCATTGGCCACGACTGCCACCCGTATCCAGTCAATTCTAGACTTCCAAAATGCCTCGAGGCGAATTGGTGGAAGAGTGCATATAATCGCTCACACGAACGCACAACCCACACCAGCGGTAGCCCATTCTAGACATCACCGCCATCCAAAACACTGGTAAGATCCTCGAAAGACAACAACGCTCGCACCGTGGCAACAAGATGGTCACGCCGAATCCAATCGACGAACCATGTGATAGGAACCTTTCAAGAGGATCAAAAGCCTCGTTCACCACACGGATAACACATCTCACCATTCCCACAAGCACCAAGCCCACATCACTAGGTAGACCAACCGGGCGGCCTACCAAAACTGATCCATGACGACACATCCCATGCATCGGGCACGACAACCACACACAACAACGGATCATTCGAACAAAAGTGCGTCGAAGTGAGCCGAGGAAATATCACGGCTCGTGGCTCGCACGAATGCGTAGCCCACACCGGTGACACATTCGAGACATTGCCGCCATCCAAAACATTGGCCAGGTCTCCGGAGGATGACGATGTTCTCACCGCGGCGATCGGCACCGAGGGCCACACGAGCGACCATGACAATTGAAGGACGGTAGAGCAGAACAAATACACCACCGAATCTTTCCAGGTGACCCAAATGCCTCGAGGTGAGCCGCACGAACACGCAACCCACACTACCGGCTACACGTTCGAGACGTCGCCACCATCCCGAACACCGGCCAAGTCTCTAGAGGACCACGACATTCTCGCCGTGGCAATCAGCAGCGAGGGCCACGTGGGCAAGCAAGACTGATGGAAAAAACAGTCGAGCAGAACGGATGCACCAGCGGCACGACCGAGGTATTGCCGCCTTCCAGAACACTGGCTAGGTCTCTGGAGGAAGACGATGTGCTCGCCTCGGTGATGGGCAGCGAGAACCGACTGAGTGCATGCCACACGAAAGAGCAGGAAGGAATGCATGGAACGAGGAGCCATGCCGGCAGGGAACACGATATATAGGCACGAGCAAACCAACACGCCGAACCAACGTGTGGCTGAAGGCGATTGACATGTGTTCCCATGCAGGGCACACGGCCAAAGACGGTCGACATGAGGACACATTCTAAAAGATGATCGACATGAGAGTGCATCCAGGGTGACGCGTGCCGGGAGGGCTGCCGTGTGCGTGACGTGTCGGTGCCGTCACGGCACGCTGCACCGGCACGGACTTCACCCGAGCAGGGAGCTCAGGCATCGCTCGCCGAGCGGAGCCGGAAAGGGGTACGTGGCTGACCAGCAACAATCGCGAGGACGCCCAAAAATCGGAGACAAAAGCAAATGCACGTGACTTAGAATATGCTATAATGAATTTGGGTTTTACATACCCAACAGTAAATCGCTCATAAAAGTTAAAACTGCACCTACTTTTAATTATCTGATGCATCTTTTTTCATACAGGTGACGCGTCATTTCCTCGTGGCTACTTTTGTTGTCTATATACACATTGGAATACCACCGGAAAGCCCTATGGCACCCAGAGTGAAGAAGAGAAGGCATGTTACCATGCTACCCGAGTAAACCTTAGGAATGGGCGGGCATCCGGGAAAATAACCTGAAACGTGCTCCTATGCTTCCCATCAAAATTTTATGCACGCATCGGAGGACACAGTATCTTTGTTATGATTGAGCACAAAGTGGTCACAATCTGTCTAGGTTTGGGTCGGTATCCAAGCTCACGTTATAATCTGGAACTGTTGTGATGCCGTGTACTAGTGTGTGTTGTCCGTTGCCACCGATGCTCCTTCATCAAGGATGAACAAGACCAACATAGTGTATCTGTCGTGCTACCAGCCACGGGGTAGTGCGTGAGAAGGGCAGGAACAGTACGACCAAGATTGATCGGCTGACGAGGCACAACTCACCGGCTGGCCGCGATAGAACGTCCTAGCTGGCGACTTTCACTTGTGGTGTATTTCTAAACGGAGGGAGTATGTTATAACACTTCGTCAGCCCTGCTTCCATCATATTATAGGTAACCCGGCCGAAAGAGATTGCCCATGAAGCAAAGTTGTAGGCCATCTTTGCGGTACAGGTCAGAAGACTGGGCCAGACGCTGTGCTTTTTTAGGCAAGTAGCTAGGGTAAGGTGGATATTACCTATTTTTTTTTTGAAAATGGGCAGTTTATTACTTATAATAACAATTACACCCGGCCTCTGCATAAGCATAACCAAGATGGACACAACCGCCAAATATTCGAAAATGAAAAAAACTAGACGATCATTACAACAATGACTGTTTATGCTGATGCCTAGAAAGATGGAAGATCAATCCTCAGGTCATGCTGCCATCCAGGGAAAAAATATCCCTCGCCGTATCCTCTAATCGTGTATATTTCTCCGTAAACAGTTATAAAACTCCACACATATAAAGATGACCATAAATGAAGAGTAGTTGTCCCCCGGTAGATAACCTGCAAATTAGAAAACAATTTATTATTAAAACTCTTGTCATTTCTGTAGGCATAACAACCAAATAATGGCAAGCGCTCTCACCCTAAAACGAATCATGTACTTATTATTAATTTTCTATAACCAGTTACCAAATACATTGGCTATCGAACGCAGGAGAGATAAATCAGACGCTACTTGGATGATTAACCATATATAACGAGTGAATTTACACTGCAAGAATAAATTCTTAATCGTCTCATCTTGGTGAAAAAAAACATACTTCTTACTTTCTTGCCAATTCCTCTTTTAACAGGATTATCTTTTATAAGAATTACTCCTCGAACCATGCGGATATCTTTGTCTTCAAAGGTACCTTCATTTTCCAAAAAAAATGTTATCATCGACTGGAATATCAGGTTGTATCAATGCTCTATACATGGAGTCAAATGTAATTTTCCATTCACAAATAATTTTCATTCGAACTCATCAGAGCCATTCGACAATTGCACCGTGGACAATCATAATAAAAGATTATTCCAAGATTTCAATTGAGGTGCAATGAGATCTCTTATGAAAGCAACATTCAGAGGATTCGATTCCATCACTGTGAAAATTATATCCCTTTTATGTAGAATAATATTGTATAGAGCTAGATATTGCTCTCGTAAGGTAGTGTGGCCAAGCCATTTATCTCTCAAAAGCGTATATGCGATCCATCCTTGATATTAAAAGCACCAAAACGGAATAAATGTTTCTTGAAGGCCATGAGTCCAGCCCAAAAATGTGAATCACTAGATTACCACATGTACGACGCTAACAGGCGAATCTTCTCTTAGTCATCCACGCTATCTAGAGAAGACATTAAAAACAACTTTACAATAAATTATCTCTTATTTCATACCTAGCACTTAATGAGAATTAATTAAGTTTTGGCTAGAAATTATGAGCTCATGGCGAGTGTCCACGGCCAGTATGATCTCATGGCGCCATGGCGGCTACCGGCGGCACCGAACCCGACGAGTGCGGAGCGTTGTCACGAAGGGAACGCCTCTCACCTCACGCGTTCCAACCTGCGTACGCTGACAATGGGCTCATGCCGTGCGCGCGTCCCACCTTAGCGACGCACGGTACGACGGCGCGCGGTACACCTGTCCGCAATATGAAATTTTTCGCCCTGCCTCGCTGCGGTTTCTGCACGGGATAGCAGGGATCCGTTGCGACGTCACCGCGTGTCCTCCTCGGCATCCATTCCACAGCTGAAAAAAATCGAAACGACATGGATAGCAGTTTGAGTCGAAACAATCTAGTGCTATTATTTATTCTGATTATAAATATTTTTCTAGTCTACAAAATTGGTTAAACAAGACGTTAACTTTTTACTAGAAATTTGCATCTTGTTTTCTAAAACGGAGGTATCAAGGACTAATGGACTAGCACGTTCAGTACAATCGATCCTAAACCTTTTACATGAAAATATAAAGCTTACGATCGGATAGGTACATGATCAGGCACAGTAGAGATTTCAAGTACAGAGTTGCAATAATTCTGTACTGGACCGAGGCATAGCCCCAGTGGTTGGGATGGGCTGATGCACCCTCATCGACCTATGTTCAAGTCTCCGCACTTACGTCATTTCTACTATATCACAAAACGTTTTAGGTTTCTTCACTTAAAGCCATTTATCTGTTTAATAATCTTGTACTACCTTTATGCCATCAAACATGTATGTGGTCCTCCACGCACTCAGGCAGAGTAGTGGAGACACATGCAGTATGATTACGTAATGCAGACACCACGATCTTTCTTTTCCAGAGGCTGATTTTTTTTAATAATAGCAAGAGAACTGCTATATTCATTGCCATAGTGGATCAAAGCGGTTTACAAAGAGAGATTGAGGCCGAAAACAGGCCTCACCCGAAAAATAGAGAAACAGGAAAAAACCTCAACCTAGGTCGAATGGCGTACCGCCCTCCTGTGCTACTAGGGGAATTGGAGCCCAGATATCTTAGCCTCTTGTTGGATCCTTTGTATTAGCAGTATCGCTGACAGTTCTTGGGCTTGAAAGATCCTCCGGTTCCGTTCTTTCCAAATTTTCCAACATATCAGTTTGGCCGCGGTGTGCGCCGATTTTCGTAGCGAGCAGGGTTGGCCGGCCACGAGATTCTTGTACCACTCCTGGATTGAATAACCCTTGGCATGCCATCTCTCCGGTTGGAAGGAGTTAAACATGAGACGATTTGCTAATTCCGACCAGACCTTTTGTGTATATGTGCATTCTGTGAACAGATGATAGGCTGTCTCTAGGTTCCTCTCGCAGAGTGGACATAAATAATTTTTTTCCCACTGCCTTTGGAGCAACTTATCAGCAGTTAGGAGCTTGCCAATCATCAATGTCCATAGAAAAAACTTGCAGCGCGTGGGTGCCCACCCCTTCCAGATTATCTTCATGTGATCCGTATGTTGTGCCCCTAGAAACTGAAGCTGGTACGCTGAGTATGCCGTGTAGAATTAATTCTTACCAAACCTCCATTCGATGTCATCGTTTGCGTTGGTTAGCTGCACCTCATCAATTTTTCTGCCAGTCGAACTAATTGCGGGACGTGCTCCACAGTGAGGCGGTGTCTGAGGTCTTGCATCCATCTATTGTCGGTGAGTGCCTCCTTCACCGTCCTATTTTTGTGGGTCGAGATTTTGAAGATGTTAGGTGCAATCTCCTTTGGAATTTGATCTACCAACCAACGGTCATTCCAGAAATTCGCCGTTGACCATTTCCAATCGTGATCTTAGTGGCATCCGAGAACAGGGCTTTGTCCTTTACGCTGCACGGGGTTGTCATTTGGGCCCATGGTTTGTTTGGCGCTTTCCATTTCTGCCATAGCCATCTGAGTCTCAAAGCCCTCCCGAAAAACTCGATGTTGTGCACCCCAAGCCCGCCCAACCGCTTGGGCCACCACACCATCTGCCAGCTCACTCTACATTTCCCCCCGCTGCAGGTGGCCACTCCTGCCCAAAGCCAAGCCCTTCTCCTCCTATCGAACTCTTTGCACACCCAAGCCGGCATGCCATTTATTGTCATCATGTATACTGCTAGTGAGGTGAGCACCGAGTTTAGCATTTCGAGCCTGCCAGCCTTGCTCATTTGTCGTGCTTTCCATGTAGCCAAGTATCTGTCCATTTTGTCCAGCAGTAGCTGCTAGTCTACTTTCCTTAGTTTCCTGACGGATAGTGGCAGTCCAAGGTAAGTGCAGGGGAAGTCTACACAGGGAATCCCAAAAGGCTGGATGAGGGTCTGCACGTCGGTATTCTGGCAGCTAATTGGAGTAACCGAGATTTTGGTGAGATTGGTGATTAGCCCCGTTGCTTGCCCAAAAGCTCGTAGGATGTCGTGGATGCCCTTGATGTCCTCAGAGGATGGGTGCGGGAAGAGTGCAACATCATCGGCGTACAAAGCTGCCCTGAACTTGCAGACTCTCCCTTTGAGCTTGGTGAGGATCCTTGCCTCAGTCGCAAGTTCCAACAGTCGGTGTAATGGCTCCATGGATAGATCAAAGAGGAAAGGTGAGAGGGAGTCGCCTTGCCTTAGTCCCCATCTGTGCACAATTGCCCTTCCCAGCACCCCATTTATCATAGGCTTCGAACTCACCGTCCGGAAAAGCAATGCCACCTAGTTCCTCCATCTTGGAGGCAGACCCCTAGCCTCCATCATGTCCATGATATAAGTCCAGGAAACGGTATCAAAGGCTTTAGCTATATCTAGCTTCAAAAGCAGTGCCGAGGTCTTCGTCTTGTGGTAGTGTTTAGCCAAGTTTTGCACGTATAGGAAGTTTTCCTGAATGCTCCTCCCAGCGATGAAGGCGCTCTAGCAAGGAGAGATTAGCTCCTCCAATCTCGGCTGCAACCTCAAGGCCATCACTTTGGACATCAACTTCGCAAATGCATGGATCAGACTTATTGGTCTAAAGTGTGTGATTCCAGTGGGATGTTCATTCTTTGGTAGTAAGATATAGAAAGCCGTTTTTAATCTTTCAAACCATTGTTCATTGATGCAATAGAACTTTTGTGTAGCGTTAAAGAGGTCATGTTTGATCAGTTCCCACGAAGTTCTGAAGAAACTGCCGGAGAAGCCGTCTGGACCCGGTGACCTATCTGTTGGTGTCTCAAAGATGGCTTTTTTAATTTCCTCCGTCGTGAAGGGGGCATCGAGCTCCGATAGGTCTGGGATTGGTAGACCTATGTCAGGGGGATGACCTCCGGGTAGACCAAGACGGGACCAACTGGCCGGCTCCAAGGAGCACGGGCCGTCTGGACCCAGATGAAGGACCACAGCCGGGTGGGATCCCCACCCGGTCCACACTCAAGTTTCCCGGCTGGCCCGTCTAGCCGGGTACCCAGAAGAACTGGCTGGAAGGCCGCTCCTAGCCGGCTGCCTCGGATCCGCTGGACATTGAACAGTGGGGATGCCGCTCCTTGCTGAGCTCACCCTTGACCGGACTGGCTGGCTGGCCTGGCCGGCGCTACTAGACAACTGCGCCAAAGCTGGTGGATAACGAGCAAAGCAAGGGCTGACAAGGAAAGCCACGGCTTACGCATAAAGAACCGGCTGACGGATAAAGAGCTGGATGACAAGTAAAGCAGGGGCGCTGAGCGCTAAAGCATGGTCCTCCCCTGTGCTGGAGGCTTGACTAGACCCAGGCCTACCGTTTTGCCATGTCTAGCCGACCCACTTTGTAAGGCCCAAATCCAAACAGTAAACCCTAGAAACCATCTTGTAAGCTACCTCCTCGACCTGTATATCAAGGGGGTAGCGCTAGGGTTGTAGGTAAGCTCAGGCAGAAGGAAAAATAGACATGAAGAGAATTCCTAGCAAGAGGTAGCCAAGGAAACAGCTCAAGGAGCACTTGTATTGGGCATTCGCCCCCTTTGATAGTAGATCCTTGCAGGAGTAGGAGTTTTACCTCGCCAAGAGGGCTCCGAACCTGGGTACATCGCTGTGTTTGCAGTATCTCTGCCCAACCCGTTGTGAATAGCCACCGATAGCAACCTAATTGTCCCCTTCAAGCCATCCCCGATGCACTGCCGTGTTCCACACCACGACAGTTGGCGCCCACCGTGGGGCACAACGCTTCGGTTGGGATCATCTTTCGCATGGGACTTCCACTCGTCGCTGGTGAGCGAGTACCTTCTGGGATCGTCCTCACTCTCGGCTCCTATGACTGCGTCCTCGACAACGCGTCCTGCTTCGCTGGGGGACTTTCCCAAGCGGAGGATCCATCATGCGCTTCGGCGAGCACTGCGTCTACGTCGTCACCGTCCCTGAGGCCTTCCCTCGCGAGGTCGTCACCATCTTCGGCGCACCCCTGGCTTCTCCGCCTCGCGCATCGCCAACGGCAGCGTCGAGGTCATGATGGCAGGATCGGTGGAGAACTGCCGCCCACCTCTAGAGCACAACATGGACGGCCGCACCACCAACTCACGCCTCTGGAACCCGGACTTAATCAACGCGTCCATCGAGCACCTCCGCAACCCCATCACCCCCATCGAGGCGGATCTAGCTGCAGCTGCGACAGCCCTGGAAACCACCCGCTAGAACCTTCTGGAGGAAGACGGCAAAGTGGCAGCCGCCCAACGGCGGATGAATTCCACCATGAGGGAGTACAACACCGTGCATGGATTCGCGTGCTTACCCGGCACCAGCCGCTTGGCTCAGCCGCCAGGCCGAAACCTTGGCTCAGAGATGGATCGCCCGCTGATCCACGCACACCCGCGATGTAGCCGGTCTACAGCACCCCGGCCAAAAACATGAGGGCCACGGAGGCGGCAGTCGTGGAACTTAGCCACATGGAGGGCGAGGAACTACTCCATCAGCAAGCGCGCATCAAGCTCCTCGTGGTGACAGCGAACAAGCAGCAGGTCGAGGTAGAACTCAGCATGGCTGGCAATAGCAGAACCTAGCCGGCTCGCCGGATGGCGGACCCGGCTGCGGGCGGCAGCAAGGTGTCTTCCCCAAATGGAGCAAGATAGAGCAACCACCCACGTGGTGGATCTGCAGGCCGCGGGCACAACGCCCGTGACGCGGCAGCTGTTACCAGCAAAAATTGCGAGTCGACTGATGAAGCTGGAAAAGGCCAAGCGCTCCCCAAGTCCCGCCTATCTGGCCGGTTGGGACCGCTCGAGCCGGACGAACAACAAGATGCGCGTGCGTGAATCGACCTGCTAGTCCAATCAGCACGCTGGAAGAAGAAAGTCCACCCGGACCAAGATGTTTCGGACCGCGCATCCGAAACGAATCGTTTCCTAAGGGATTTTCGCTCCCAAGGGATACGCCAAAATACAACGGCTCGGTCAAGCCGGAGGACTGACTGGTGGATTATACCACCGCCGTGGGCATCGCCAACGGCAACCGCCGGGTAGCAGTGCGCTACGCCCCTCTCATGCTCCTCGACTCAGCCAGAACATGGCTAAACAGTCTCCCCGACAACAGCTTCAACGCTTGGATCGATTTCGAGCAGGCGTTCGTTCGCAACTTCACCGGCACCTACAAGCGCCCAGGCCGGCCTGGCGAGCTCGCTCTCTGTGTGCAGGGCCCGGATGAATCTGATCGCTCCTAGATCACTCGATGGACGAGCATGCACAACTCCTGTGAGGGGGTACGCGAACATCAGGCGGTTGATTTCTTCATCAACGGCTGTAGAGACAGCACCATGCTCAAGCATAAGCTTAGCCTGGTGGAACCCACAACCATGGCATAGACCATGGCCATCGCTGACAAGTACGCCACGACCGACGCGACAATGAAAAGATCTGTCCGGGTGGACGACCAAGGGCAAATAATCGTCAGCGTCGTCGTAGATCGGCGCCAGCTGGAAGGGAATGGACACAACTCCAGGCGGCACGACAACCGCCACGACAAGAGAAAGGATGACCAGCCGGATAACCAATATGGCTCTAGGCAGGTGGTGGCAGTGCAGGAGGATCCGACTGCAGGCGGAAGCTGGAGACAGAAGCCTGATGACCGGCCTCCAAGGCCCAAGTACACCATTGAGTCGATGCTTGATGGGCCATGCAAGTTCCACAGCGGGGGCAACAAGCCGGCTACGCACACCACACGCCAGTGCATTTGGACGAAGAAGATGGCAGAAATTGCCGGCGCACCGGCTGGACAGGCGCCACCTCCTCCAGCCGGCGGGTCGCCAGGCGATCGCAACAACCAACGTCGAAGGGAGGATGATGATAACAACTACCCTCGCTAGGTGGGAAATTACCACATCTTCACCACGGAGCCAGACACCAAGCACAACAAAAGGCGTCGCGAGGCGGAAGTGAACGCAATCGATCCTCCCATTCCCTAGTACCTCAACTGGTTGGAGCAAGAAGTTGCATGGAGCCGGAAGGACCAGCCGCCGAGCTGCCTCACCCGGGCACTTATGCAATGGTGCTGGATCCTATCATTGTCTCCCAGAAGCATTCCTGCAAATTCTCCCGCGTCCTCGTAGACGGAGGGAGCAGCATCAACCTCCTGTACCGCAGCTCGCTCGACCGGCTCGGCATCAGTGAATCGCAGCTGGAGCTATCAAGCACCTCCTTCCGCGGAGCCGTCCTCGGCCCTTTGCACTCCCTCATCGGAAAAATCCGGCTAGACATCATCTTTGGCAGACAACTTCCGCCGCGAGCCCATCTAGTTCGAGGTGGTCAACCTCTGCAGCACGTACGACGCGATCCTGGGGCGCCCAACGCTCACCAAGTTCATGGCGGTACCACATTACGCATAACTCAAGATGAAGCTACCAGAGCCCAAAGGCGTCATCACCGTGGCCAGATGCTACAGACGGTCTGTGGAATGCGCCACAGACGGATCCAAAATAGCTGAAGCCATGATCATCATGGAAGAAAAACGTGTAATCATGCAAAACGTGGCGGCCCTACAGAAGGACATGCCGACTGGCGAGCCCAAGCCGGCCGGGGAGGCACAATTCAAGCCATCCAAGGGCACAAGGAAGATCCTGCTGAACGAGGCCGAGCTGGAAAAGTTCGTCCTGGTCGGAGACGGCTTTGACAGCAAATAGGAAAGCGCGCTCATGGACTTCCTCCGTGAGAATCGGGATATCTTCACATGGTCCCCCAAGGACATGCCAGGTGTTCCGAGGGAGCTCTCTAAGCACTCTTTACATGTCAGGCCGGATGCAAAACCGGTCAAACAGTCACTACGCCGCTTCGTGGAAGAAAAAACAAGAACAGTTGGGGAGGAGATCACCCGGCTGCTCGCAGCCGGATTCATCATGGAAGTTTTCCACCCGGAATAGCTGGCAAACCCAGTACTCGTGCTGAAGAAGAACAAAACTTGGCGCATGTGTGTTGACTACACCAGTCTCAACAAAGCATCCCCCAAAGATCCGTTCGCCCTGCCAAGGATAAACCAAGTGATCGATTACACGGCCGGCTGTGAGCTGTTGTCATTTCTGGACACATATTCCGGCTACCACCAGATTCGGATGAACCCCGCTGGTCAAATAAAGACATCATTCATGACTCCTTACGGAGCCTACTGCTACACCACAATGCCATTCGGATTGAAGAACGCGGGAGCAACGTACCAGCGCTACATGCAGAAGTGCTTGCAGACTCAGATTGGCAGAAACGTACACGCCTATGTTGACGATGTGGTAGTCAAGACCAAAGAACGCCAGACACTCCTTGAGGACCTAAAGGAAACATTCACTAACCTCCGCTGGTTCCAGATGAAGCTGAACCCAGAGAAGTGCGTATTTGGCGTCCCAGCCGGACAGCTACTTGGTTTTCTCGTATCTGAGCGAGGAATCGAGGCGAACCCGGAGAAGATCGGCGCAACCGAGCGCATGCAGTCGCCCAAGAACTTGAGAGATGTCCAGAAGTTCACCAACTGCCTGACCTCCCTCAGCTGGTTCATCAACCGGCTAGGCGAGAAAGCACTCCCACTTTACCATCTAATGAAGCAGACGGACAAATTCGTCTGGACATCGCAGGCGGATGAAGCTTTTTGTGACCTCAAGCATGCTCACCTCGCCACCTATTCTGGCAGCACCAGCAGCAAAGGAACCCATGTTGATGTACATCGCAGCAACAAACAGGGTTGTAAGTGTGGTGTTGGTAGTAGAGAGGCCGAAAGAAGGAAAGGCGCAGCCGGTGCAACGACCGGTGTACTACCTGAGTGAGGTACTCTCGCTCTCGAAGCAGAACTACCCTCATTACCAGAAGCTGGTGTATGGCATGTACATGGACGCCAAGAAACTGAAGCAGTACTTCCAAGAACACTCCATCCGGGTGGTGGTGCTAGCGCTACTTGCGGAGATCATTGGCAACAGAGACGCCACAGGACGGGTGGCGAAATGGGCCATAGAGCTCGTTGCCCACAACATACAGTACGAGCCAAGAACGGTGATCAAGTCTCAGGACTTGGTGGATTTCCTTGTCGATTGGGCAGAAACACAATACCTGCCACCTTGCCCTGACTCCACGCATTGGAAGCTGCATTTCGACGGCTCCAAGATGTATGGAGGTCTCAGAGCCGGAGTGGTCATCACCTCTCCAAAAGGAGACCGGCTAGAATACGTGCTACAGATCCACTTCCGCGGGTCCAATAATGTCGCTGAGTATGAAGCGCTCGTCCACGACCTCAAGATGACAAAGGAAATAGGCATCCGGTGCATCCTATGCTTCGGCGATTCTGATCTGGTGGTGCAGCAAGTGCCAGGCGACTGGGACGCCAGAGACGCAAACATGTCTCTATAGCGTCTCTTTGTACAGTAGTTATGCGCCTGTTTCGAAGGATGCGAGTTTCATCATGTTCCCAGGGTAAACAACGAGGCCGCAGACACGCTCGCCGGTATTGGGTCGACAAGACAACCAATTCTGCCTGGAGTTTACCTTGAGCACCTGCGCAAGCCATCAATCACACTGTCTCCTGAATCCGACTCCATCATATTGGATGCGGACCCGGGGACTGCCGGCTCCAAAACCTCCGCGGCTGCTGCACCGCACCCGGGGACTGCTTCGCCGCACCTAGGGACTGCCGGCTCCAAAACCTCCGCGACGGCTGCACCGCACCCGGGGACTACTTTGCCGCACCCCGGGAGTGCCGGCTCCAGGACCGACGTGAGGGTTGCATCGCACTCGGGGACTGCTCCTGCGCACCCGGGGACTGCCGCCTCCAGCCTAGAAGCTTTCGGCTCTGCCGCCCCACCCGTTCGGCCTCTGGACGAGCCTGACTCGGCCATTCAAGCAGAAGTGAATCTGCTAATGCAAGCGGTATGCGCCGTCCGGGAAACACCAACATGGGCCAAGCCGTTCATGGATTTCCTAGCCAACGGAGAGCTGCCCAAAGAGGAGGTACAGGCAAGACAGGTCAAGCGTAGAGCCAGCGCGTACACCATCATCAACAACAAGCTCTACAAGCGCAGCATTGGCGACATCTATCAACGATGTGTGGGCCAAGAGGAAGGAATCTGGCTGCTGGTCGACATCCACCAGGGCGAGTGCGGACACCACGCATCGTCACGAGCCATAGTGGCAAAGGCATTCCGCCACGGGTTCTACTAGCCCACAGCACTAGAAGACGCTGAGCAGATTGTCAAGGTGTGCAATAGGTGTCAGCGGTCCAGCCAGCAAAAGCACACTCCGTCTTCAACACTCAAGACTATTCCCATCACCTGGCCGTTTGCCGTCTGGGGGCTGGACATGGTTGGCCCCTTCAAAACGGCCAAATCCAGCATGACCCACTTGCTGGTGGCGGTGGACAAGTTCACCAAGTGGATAGAGGCAAAGCCAATAAAGAAGCTGGATGGGCCAGCGGTGGTCAAGTTCTTCACAGACATAAACACACGCTTTGGCTACCCCAACAACATCATAACTGACAACGGAACAAATTTTGCCAAGGGAGGTTTCGCATGATTCTACGGAGATAAGGGCATCCGCCTGGACCTCGCATCTGTGGCACACTCCCAGTCCAACGGGCAGTGCGAGCGAGCAAATAGCCTGGTCCTAGCCAGAATCAAGCCCCGACTAATCGAATGACTGATGCGATCCCCCGACTGCTGGATTGAGGAGCTGCCGGATGTACTCTGGAGCCTGTGCACAACACCAAACCGGTCCACCGGCTACACTCCCTTCTTCATTGTTTACAGGATGGAGGCGGTTTTGTCCACTGACATCGAGTTTGACGCACCCCGCAAACTGCTCTACACAGAACAACAGGCCAAAGAAGCACGGGAAGACAGTGTCGATCTCCTGGAGGAAGCACGCGAACTGGCCTTGTCTAGGTCCACCATCTACCAGCAGAACCTGCGCCGCTACCACGCCAGCCGGATACGTAGCGTCTTGTTCCGCGAGGGCGATCTGGTGCTAAGGCTGGTCCAAGACACCAAGGGGATGCACAAGCTGTCTCCACCTTGGGAGGGCCCATTCATAATCAGCCGGGCACTGCAGAACAACTCGTACTACCTCATCGACGCCCACAAGCCAGAAAAGAACAAGATGGATCGCTCAGGCGAAGAAACTGAACGCCCATGGAACGCGAGCCTGCTCCACCCCTTTTACACTTGAACAGGAAGTGTATGTACCTTACTTTCATGTAATGAACAAGCATCGGAGCCTCGACACAGTCTCGGAGACTCCGCAATAAAATAAGCAAGTCATGCTGCACAAGTTGGCTTTTCCGGCTGCATTACTCTAACCCCGGAGCCGGCGATCCGCCTCGGGGACTCTCCGGTTGGCCCAGATGGCTGCGCAATCCACATGGTAAAGTACTGTACATGGCTCCTAAGGCTTCCTCTTCGGTTCCGGCTACAGACCGCAAGCCGACTGGCAGATCCGGCAAGAGTAGAACGCTCAAAGGCCCCTACACGAAAATACCACAAGGAAAACAAAAACGTTTGGACGACCCGGATGCGCTCGCTCGCTCAAAGGCAATGACCCAAACCCGAAGTATCGTGCAGTACGCCTACTAAGCTACCCCTTCGACTCCGGCTAAAAGCCAGCAAGGGAACAACACTAAAATTGGCCAATGCTCACTGAGAAAAGGGCAAAGACATTGAATTTGCGCGAAACAACAAAAGTCTGAAAACTAGTTCATCTAAGATTACAGTTTGAACTTGCATATGCTTAACCAGGCAAACAACTTGTTTGTTACTATGTTTGCATGAGCTAAACTTCAACGACGAACACCGCCAAGGCGGAGGCATACAACTTCTAGGCGGCGGCAGAGCAGGTCAAGGAGCTTCGACCCAGTTGTATTCTCCAGTCGGCCCGAACCTTGGGGACTACACCCTGTGGGTGCGCTTGCGCGCCCCCACACAGAAACCTGGAAAACAAAGGACACAAAGGAGCTTCGACCCGGTTGTATTCTCCAGCCGGCCTGAACCTCGGGGACTACACCCTGTGGGTGCGCTTGCGCGCCCCCACAAAGAAACAGGCATGCAAAAGATGCAAAACAGAAAGTGCAAACAGAAGAGCACGAGAAAATAGACGAAGGGAGGCGATGCTCCCATAGAAGTTCAATACGTCACAAATGGACAATTGTTCACATGGCGCACAGAAAAGACGAATTTTTCAAGTCACAAATACTCCCAGCATATCGGGGATCAAATTAATTGAGGGGCAGAAGGGCCGGGGGCATTAGCTGGAGCGCGGCTGCAGGAGGCGACGTCTGTCGAGGCGGTCTGTGGTGCAGCCGGAGCGTTGGTGCGTGCCACATCCGGGTTGTGGAAGTATCGCTCCGTGCCGACTGGGTCCCTGAAGTCCCTGTCCAGCGCAACGTAGCTCCCGAACGTCACGCCACATGAGCGGATGTCGGGGACATCGGCGTGAAGCTAGTCGTAGCTGGTCTCTTGGCGGAATCCATGGGAAAGGCTCCGCAGATCTACATCCGGGTACCAGGACTTCAGCAGCACCAGCACCATCTCCGCGCCACCTCGAGCCGCCCACTCCCGGGCCATGTTCATGAGCTCCGGGGCGCCCCAGAGATGCTCCGCCAGGACATCCATGGTGGCAAGCGGGACTGCCTCGGGCCAGACATAGTCGAAGACCTTGAGAGCGGCAGCGTGGAGCCGGTTCGCCTCCTCGCTGACGACTGTCACCAGCTCCCCCGGCTGGAGATCCCTGTCCGGATCCGTCTCAGGAATCCAGCCCAGTGCCTGATCTGTTGCCTCAGGGTACTGAGCTGTAGCCAGGAAAGGGGGCAGCGGTCAGTATCAAGCACAAGGGACAAGTCCGCAAAAGGGGCTCAAGTCAGAAGCACTTACTGACAACAATCTCAGCGATCTGGCAGAGCTCCGATAGCGCCGCCGCCTCCTTGGGCTTGGAAGCCTTGAGGGCATCCGCCTGGGTGGCATAGAGCCCCTCCAGGTTCTTCAGCGCCTCGTCCCGGGTGTCCGCAGCCTTCTTGGCCCTACCAGCCTTGATCTCCATCTGCTGCTGTTGTGCAGTCAGTTTGGCGATCTGGTCCTGGCGGGTCTTGTTGGCCTCCTCCAGCCGGGCGACCTCCTCCTTCAGCCGGGCCACCTCGCGGTCCCGGTCCGCCAGCAGAGCTGCAGGAGGGTAACCAATACTCAACAAGAAGCGCGAGAAATCGCGTAATCGGGAAGATATGGCAGAGCGAGCGATCTTACGGCCCAGGTCCCGCGATGTCTTGGCGGCGTCAGCAAGAGCCCTCTGTGCAAGAAAAGAGAGATAAGAACCAAAAGAAACAACTACGTCGCAAGATGGTGACAAAACAGTAAGACTGGCGATAGAGCATATACCTCGACGGAAGCTCCCAGCATCCTAGCTTGGCCGAGCCCCTGCCAGCTGGCGGATCTAGCCAATGGCCAGAGGCACCGCCTCCGACAAACTATGCCAGGAGGACATCCAGCGGTGGCGTGGAACACGCCGGCGTCTAGCCGGTGACCTGGAGGTCGTCGTCACTCACCAAAGCCGCGGAGGGACCAACCTTCGCCTGGACAGGGGCAACCGGTGGTGGCACCTCTACCGGCTCCTCCACCAGTAGGTGCTGGAGTCAGCACCCACCGTCGAGCCAGAGGGAGGTACGGCAACACCAGCACGCCCGAACGACAATCCTCCCGCAAGCCGGGAGACGGCCCCGACCCGGTGAAGCGTCGTGGGCTCAGCCGGCGGCACCACATCCGTTGCCGCAGCCTCGGGGGCCGGAGCCGGAGCCGGCAGAGCCTCGGGGGCCAGAGCCGGAGCAGCATCGGACTCCGAAGCCGGCGCGGCCTCGGATGTCGTAGCCGACGCGCTCCCCTCGGCAGCCGGTGGAGGGGCGGACGCGGTAGCGACGGTCGCGGAGCCGGGCAAGGACATAGCCTCGCTGCAGAAACACAAGAAGTGAGCAACACAAATACAAGTAAGGCAATACTCGCACCAAAAGGACAAGGGCACCTACTCGGCGATGCTCGGCATGGTGGCAGCATGGCGGAGGCGGCGCATCTTCTTGGCGCCACCTGCAGCTGGGGCGACGCTGGTAGGGGCGGCCTGTTTCCCCCTACCCCTAGGCGCGGCAAGCTCGGCCAGGTCCACATCCTCGTCGTGGGTAGCTATTCCAAGGACAAGCAAAAAGTCAAGATTAGAACTACAAGCATAGCAAGTGCAAGCATGACAAAGGCAGGGAACAAATTCTCACCGGGTGGGAACTCATAGCCCTCGTCAGCCCACATGGGGAACCGCTCCGCCTCCGCGGGTGAAGCCTTCGCTGGCTTGAAGTCCGCGGCGAAGTTGGGGAGCTCGGTGTCCCCCATACCGTCCTTTGATACATTGCAAATGTATCTATAATTTTTGATGCTCCATGCTTGGTTTTATCTACTTTCTTGTGTTTTGTCCACACTTTGGAGTACTTTTCATATGATTTCTTGGACTAACCTATTAACAAGAGCCATAGTGCCAACTGCCTGTTTTCTGCTGTTTTTGGTTCCAGGAAAGTCAGAAAATGAATATTCTCAAAATTGGACGGGACAAAAGCCAAAGTGCCTATTTTTCCGGAAGACATCGATGCAGAATCTGAGACGAGAAGGGTGGGGCGGCCATACCACCTAGCCACGTGGCCAGGCCTGGCCGCGCCAGGTGGTGCAGCCGACCCCATCACCCGGCCTCTCCTTAGCCTATATATTTCACTGGGACCAAAACCCTAAGCACCGATCAAAAATCCATGAAAGAGTCATGGCAGCCGTCATCTCCATCCCTAGATCCGGAGGGATCTGAAGCTCTTCCGGCACCCACGAGAGGGAATTCACCACAGGCCTTCTTCATCATCATGCAAGCCTCCGGTGTGATGCGTGAGTAGTTCATCTCTGGACTACGGGTCAATGTAGTAGCTAGATGGCTGGTTCTCCTCCTTTGTGCTTTCATGTCTAGATCTTGTGAGCTCCGTTCATGATCAAGATCATCTATTTGTAATTCTGCATGTTGTGTTTGCGGGGATCCGATGGATATTGAGATGCTATTTCAGATTGATTATTGATTCTATCATGTCTTTGTTATTTGTGATCTTGCATGCTTTCCGTTGTTAGTAGCTATCTTGGCCAAGTAGATGCTAGCAACTCTAAGAGTTAGTATTTATGCTCGATAGTGGGTTCATGCCTCTAGTAATCTGGGGAAGTGACAGAAATCTCTAAGGTACTAGATGTGCTGTTGCTACTAGGGAGAAAACAACAATCCTTTGTTCATAGAACAATCGTATTGTTTACTTTACATGCAATTCGTAAAGCAATAATCTATTGCTTGCAACTTAATACTGGAGGGGGTTCGGATGATAACCTGAAGGTGGATTATTAGTCATAGATGCAGTTGGATGGCGGTCTATGTATAATGTTGTAATGCCCAATCAAGTTCCAAAGGAGTCAAGATGATTAGTATATGCATGTATTGCTTTCTCGATGTTTGTCAATTGCCCCGCTGTAATTTGTTCACCCAGCATGTTATCTATCTTAAGGAGAGCCACTTCTAGTGAACTATGGATCCCGGTCCTTTCTTTTACATACAATCTACAAACTATTTACTGCTTTGTGTTTACTTTCTGTAAACTATTACTTCCTTCCATTCAATATGTTTAATCCTTTCTTTTCAGCAAAACCGGTGAGATTGACAACCTCATCGCAAGTTGGGGACAGAGTTCTGTGGTTGTGTTGTGCAGGTCTCGACGTTGCTACTAGCACTTGATAGTGCATACATGGGCTCAGCTAGCAACACCTTTGGGGTGTTTCCTTTCTCCTACTGGTTTGATTAAACCTTGGTTTCTTACCGAGGGAAAACTTACTGCTGTGCTCATCATACCTTCCTCTTGGGGTTCCCCAACGAGCTCCACATCAACACCGAGCCATCAAGAAGTTTTTCTAGCGCCGTTGCCGGGGAGTCAAGGACATCTTCACAAGGGGAGTCCCTCATAACCAATCTCTTTACTTTGTTATTTTTGTTTTGCTTAGTTTCTTTTTGCTTTGTTTGCTTGTTTTGTTATCAAAAACACACAAAAAATTAGTTTTACAAGTTTGCTTTCTTTATTAAAACAAAAAAAATTAAGTCTCCTTTAGTTGTTACCTCTTTCTTAGCTCACCATGTTGATCCCTAAATTCACCCTGAAAGATCTTTCAATTGGTAGTGGTTCTATAATTGGGAAAGATAATATTGAAGAATTCCTTAATCATGTTAGTAAGCATGAAGATACTGAGGGTAGATCCCTTGCAGAACTTGCTCCAAACTATGAGATTGCTGCAGCTTCTTTAATTCACATGTTAGAAGCTAGGTTTGTTAACCTCAACCCCTTAATGCAAGTAATGTTTCTTAAGCTTAAAGCAGTTGAGGACCCTGAAAAGAGGGATTTTATTCTAGAAACTTTGTTTAAGGAATTCTATGATGTTGCCAATGAAGCTAGAAAAGTCTTTGAACGTTTCAATATGCTAGGCTCAAGCGTAGATGTTGTTGGTACACGATAAAAGATGAGTAAAACTGAACCTAATGGGGAGGAGACTAAGATACCAATACCCTTTAAACTGGTAGCAATACATGAAGCCATAGAAAAGAATCTTAATTGGATTGTTCCTGAAAATCCTTTTGATGAAAATAGTGAACCTAAGAGCATGGAGAGAGGATCCTCTAGAACTTATTTGGATGAGATACCTTGCCTTGTTGAAGATATTTCTGGTATTAATCTCAATGCTTCTTCATTCGAGAACACTTGATTCTTTCTTGCTTCTTATGCCTAACTTAAAGGCGTTAAAGAAAAGTACTTATTGGGAGATAACCCAAAAAATTTAGATGAGTCTTGGAAGTTATTACTTCAGTAATAACCGCTCCTTATCCTTTTTATTTTCTTTTTGTGCCAAGAGTAACCTCTAATGAGAGAGAAGTAATGATTGGGAAAGTTGCTGTCCCGAAACAGATTTCTATGCTTCACTGTAAAAATTCGTGTAAAATCTCTGAACGTCTTTTTGAGGCCTGAATTTTTGTGCTTCTGCCCCAGGTTGTTATCTAACTTTCTTTAGTTCAACACCTTTTGATTTGAGCAACATAAGGTCTTCTAAAAAATTCTTCTTTACCTGCTAGTCTTTTTAGACAGATTTCTGCCATTTTCTGCATTTGCTTCTTGTTGGTTCCTTTTTGAGTTCTTTTGGGGAATTGAGCTTTTTGAGGGAAGTGCTTCAGTAGCTAGTGTTCTAATGGAAGTTTATTGGTGTTAGAACTGAACCTTATGACCTATTATCTTGAGTGCACTAATGTTGCTAATAAAGATTGTTGCATCTTAGTTTCTTTGTCTTATTGCTAGAACATTGTCTTTCATGTTATGGTTGAAGTACTTTGATCCCAGCTTTGAATGTTTTACAAATACGTTGATCAAGTCTTTGATGGTGCATGTCACCTCAAAAATTATTCTTTCTTTTTATCACTTACCTACTCGAGGACAAGCAGGAGTTAAGCTTGGGGATGTTGATACATTGCAAATGTATCTATAATTTTTGATGTTCCATGCTTGGTTTTATCTACTTTCTTGTGTTTTGTACACACTTTGGAGTACTTTTCATATGATTTCTTGGACTAACCTATTAACAAGAGCCACAGTGCCAGCTGCCTATTTCCTGCTGTTTTTGGTTCCAGGAAAGTCAGAAAATGAATATTCTTGGAATTGGACGGGACAAAAGCCAAAGTGCCTATTTTTCCGGAAGACATCTGATGCCAGAATACGAGACGGAGAAGGGCTAGGGGCCGTCCACACCACCTGGCCCGCGCCAGGGGGTGGTCTGGCCGACCCCAGCACCCCCTCGGCCTCTCCTTCCGCCTATATATTTCCCTCGGGACCAAAACCCTAAGTACCCGTTCAAAAATCCACGAAAGAGTCTGTAGCTGAAGGAAATATGCCCTGAGAGGCAATAATAAAGTTGTTATTATGTATTCCTTGTATATGATAGATGTTTATTTTGCATGCTATAATTGTATTGATAGGAAACGTCAATACATGTGTGTTTAATAAACAAAAAGGGTTCCTAGTTATGCCTCTCTTATAGACTAGCTTGTTGATTAACAAGATGATCAAGGTTTCCTGATCATGGACATTGGATGTTATTAATAACAAGGTCACAACATTTGTGAAATGATGTGATGAACATTCATCCGAAGTATAGCATTATGATCAAGTCATTATGTTTATATTGCTATAACATCATACACAGTAGTCTTAGTCCTTAGACCATGAGAGCATGTTAATTGCTGACACCGGAAAAGTATCTTGATAACATCAAACGTCACACCGTAACAGGGTGACTATAAAGGTGGGTTCAGTGCTATGAAGGTGTTATGTTGAGGCTCATGGATCAAGAGTGGAATTTTTCAATCCCGATGACGGATAGATATACTTTGGGCCCTCTCGATGATATCACATTAAGATAGCTTGCAAGCAAGTGATGTGATCACTAGAATGTTATATCACGGGAACAAGAAAAGAGTGCATGTCGGTAACGAGATCAAACTAGGTTTTTGGATACCGATGATCGAATCTCAGACATGTATTATATCATGAGACAAAGGGATTAAATTACTAGCGTTAAAGGTTCTCACGATCACAGAAGTCATCGTTGAATGTGCAGGAGTCAGTATGGATCTCCAGGTCCCGCTTCTGATTATTGATCTGAGAGGAGTCTCAATCATGTCTGCATTATTCGCGAACCATAGGGTGACACACTTAAGGGTTGCCGGACACCATTTAGGAGTTCATATGTTTCAGACAAAAGGTTTGCAAAGCGCAGGAAATGTTTCTATAGAAACATGAATTGTTTCGATAGAAACCGGAATTGTTTCGGGTGAAATTGCAGAAAGTGGTTCTGCATGTGATATTTAAATGTTGCAAGGGTTTTATGTGAATGTTTGTTAATTAAAGTAATTAACAAAATTCTGAATAAAATAAATAAAAGAGTTTTATTAAATTGAGAGTTGTATTTAATTTAATTAACAAAATTCTGAATAAAATAAATAAAAGAGTTTTATTAAATTGAGAGTTGCATTTAATTTGGTGGAAATTAAATACATGTGAGTGGGATTTTGGGTGGAGGCCATGTTTATGTGAGTGGAGGTTCACCACATGAATGAAGGAGGGGAGGAGTCACCCCCTCATGCGCCGGCTATGGGAGGGGAGGGGTCTCCCTCCCTCCTATATAAAGCCCCCCTCTCCCCTCTCACAAACCACACCTCCTCGTGAAGGATCTCTCTCCCCCTCTAGATATTCCCCCATGGTCTCGGATTAGCGAGATACATGTTCCCGGTGGCCTTGCGTCTGGAAGGAGTTCTTGCTTCGCTGATTATTTGGAGCGAGGAGGTGGAGGTTGTCCGGTGGCTTGAATGTGTGTGCGAGGACGGATGCGCTGCTGATTTGCGGCGCTCGGACTTCTACACGATCTTGAGATTAGCAAGCGTACGACTACATCAACCACGAGTTCCTACTCATTAACAAAACTCATTGTCTTCGAGGGTAAGTTCTCCATGGATGTATGTCCACCCGTTGCTCTGTATCTAGTAGATAGATCTTGGCGTATAGTTCTCATCGTAGGAAATTTTTTGTTCTCTATGTCATGGACCCAACAAAGGTATCGTGAGCCTGATCTATGCGTAGGTGCTTTGCACAGGTAGTACACATATGTTTATATGTGGGTGATGATGATCATGTTATTGCATCTTCTATGTATTTTGGATATTGGTGGCATAGTGGGATGAAGCAGCCCGGACCAACCTTACATGTCATCGTACATGAGACCGGTTCCACGACTGACATGCAACTAGTTTTGCATAAGTGGCTAGCGGGTGTCTGTCTCTCCTACTATAGTCAATATCTGATTTACAACGAGTTGCTAATAACTTGGTTATCCTCGTTGTGGTTCATGTTCGTAGGTAAGAACGGTTCTATCTCCGAAAGCCCTAAGCCACATAAAACATGCAATTGACAAATTAGAGCATCTAGTTTAGATAGTTGCTGGGCCAGTGTCTTGATATGGTATTATTGTAAGTAGATGTATGATAGATACTCTTACAACTCACTTAACGTGTAAGTTCCATAGACCTTGGCCTTACACACAAAGGAATGATAGAGATCATACCACGATGCAAATGATAGAGATCAAATGCATGGACCGTATCATCTCACTTCACACATTAGATGTTAGCATCTTATATTGCTAATTTGGCGTTTTTGGTAGCATTATAAGATGATCCCTCATTTAGATATCAAGATAAAATGTGTTCTTCCTTAAGTATGCACCGTTTTGTGGATCGTGTTTTGAGGCATCACGTGATGATCGGATGTTTTCGACTCTACGCTTTCATACAACGGGTGTAAGACAGTTTTACACACGCGAATACTAAGGTTCTTACTTGGCGAGCCTAGCATGTACAGACATGGCCTCAGAACACGGACCGAAAGGTTAACCATGAGTCATATAGTTGATATGATGCCCATATAGATGCTCTCCTTTGAAGCTACACCGACTCACGTGATGATCGGACTTGGTGTAGTGGATTTGGTTCATGTAATCAACCAAAAGGACACGAGGGATGTCGTCTTTGAGTGGGAGTTCATTAGTAATTTGGATTAGTTGAACTCAATCTATTATAAACTTAGTCTAAATATACTTTACAAATTCTGTTGTAGATGGCACCACCTGCTTTTAATTTCAATCTGTTCATGGAGAAAGAGAAGCTTGCTGCGAATGGTAGCAACTTCACCAACTAGGCTATGAATTTGAGGATTCTCCTCACTGCTGCACAAAAGCAATATGTGCTAGAGGCACCGCTAGGCCTCCCACCAGCTCTTGATGCCCTTGACAAGGAAAAGAATGTCTATATAACTCGTCAGGAGGACCACAACTTAGTTCATTGCGGCATATTGTATGGGCTAGAGCCAGAACTTCGAAAATGTTTCGAAAATGGCAATGCCTTTGATACCATGGGAGAATTGAAAATGATTTTCGATAGCCATGCTGCCGTAGTGAGTTATAATGCTTCTGAAAAGTTCTTTAGCTACATGATGGAGGAGAACAGCTCCGTTAGTGAGCACGTACTCAAAATGTCTGGGTACGCCGATAAGCTTGTGTCCTTGGGAATAACGATTCCCATTGACTTAGGCATACATCGTGTTCTCCAAGCTCTGCCACCTAGCTACAAGAGCTTCGTGATGAACTATAATATGCAGGTGATGACCCACAAGTATAGGGGGTGTATCGCAGTATTTTCGAGGGAAGTGAAACCCAATTTATTGATTCGACACAAGGGGAGCCAAAGAATATTTATAAGCCTTAACAACTGAGTTGTCAATTCAGCTGCACCTAGAAACAATCTTGCTCACATCAATTTATCAGTAGCAATAGTTTTGTAGTAGGAATAGCAAAGTAACAGCAGTAGTAAAGTAAAGACAGCAGTAACAATAGCAGTAAACAGTAGGATTCGAGTGCGGTAGGCATAGGGATCGATGGACGGGCGTTGCATGGACAAGACAATTCACATAGCAATCGGAACTTAGGGCAATTGCAGATAAATAAGATAAAGC
Source organism: Avena insularis (assembly GCA_023614405.1). NCBI lineage: Eukaryota > Viridiplantae > Streptophyta > Magnoliopsida > Poales > Poaceae > Avena > Avena insularis. The sequence goes on along the minus strand of CM042690.1, from coordinate 251,967,028 downwards.
ATCCAAGTACTAGATAATCCTAGGCATGTGTTCCATATATATTCATACGTGCTCGCAATGAGAACTTGCACAACATCTTTTGTCCTGCCAACCCGTTTGCAGCGGGGCCTCAAGGGAACTACTGGAAATTAAGGTGCTCCTTTTAATAGAGCACCGAAGCAAAGCATTAACACTCCGTGAACACATGTGATCCTCACATCAAAGCCATTCCCTCCGGTTATCTCGATTTCTGTCACTTCGGGGCCATTGGTTCCGGACAACAACATGTGTATACAACTTGCAGATAAGACCTTAAACAATACTATCATAATGAATCAATAACATGTTCAGATCCGAAATCATGGCACTCGGGCCCTAGTGACAAGCATTAAGCACAACAAGTCGCAACAAAGTCATAAAGCACTAATAGAAGATACTAGGGACCATGCCCTAACAATCTGAGGCCATTACATGAACAATCTCATCCAATCCCTACCATCCCCATAGCCTACAGCGGGGGATTACTCACTCATAGATGGGGGAAACATGGACGGTCGATGGAGAAGCGATGGTGATGATGATGGCGATGATCTCCTCCAATTCCCCGTCCCGGCAGGGTGCCAGAACAGAGTTTCTGGTGCTGTTTCGTGGAATCTGGTGGTGGCGGAGGAGCGGAACTACTTCTGGAAAAACGTCGAACCCCCCTAAGTTTTTAGGTCAAAAGGCTTCTTATAGGCGAAGAGGGAGACCGAGGGGGTGCCTAGGGTGGCCAGACCACCCCCTGGCGCGGCCAGGCCCAGCCCGCGTGGCCTGGTGGTGTGGCTGGGCCCCAGCCCCTCTCCGTCTCATATTCTGGCTCCGGAGTCTTCTGGAAAAATAGGCACTTTGGCTTTTGTCCCGTCCAATTCCGAGAATATTCATTTTCTGACTTTCCTGGAACAAAAAACAGCAGAAAACAGGCAACTGGCACTATGGCTCTTGTTAATAGGTTAGTCCAAGAAATCATATGAAAGGTACTCCAAAGTGTGGACAAAACACAACAAAGTAGATAAAACCAAGCATGGAACATCAAAAATTATAGATACATTTGCAATGTATCAGCAGGGCATAAAGAAGTCTCTTACCGAGCTCCTGTCAATGCTTAAGACTGCAGAAGTGGAGATTAGGAAAGAACATCAAGTGTTGATGATCAATAAGATCACCGGTTTCAAGAAGGACAAGAAAGGCAAGAAGAAGGGAAAGAAGGGCGGCAAATCTATTGCCGCACCTGAAAAGAAACCCCGAGCTGGCCCTAAGTCTAACACCGAGTGTTACTATTGCAAGGGGACTGGCCATTGGAAGCACAACTGCCCCAAGTATTTGGCAGACAAGAAGGCCGGCAAGGCAAACAAAGGTATATGTGATATACATGTTATTTATGTGTACTTGACTAGTACTCGCAGTAGCACCTGGGTATTTGATACGGGATCAGTTGCTAATATATGTAACTCGGTTCCTTGGTTGTGGAACAAGTGACAACTAGCAAGGGATGAGGTCACGATGCGGGTCGGTAATGGATCAAGAGTTGATGTGATCGTCGTCGGAACGCTGCCTCTCCATATGCCGTCGGGATTAGTTATAAACCTAAATAATTGTTATTTGGTGCCTGCACTGAGCATGAACATTATATCCGGATCGTGTTTGATGCAAAGTGGTTATTCATTTAAGTCTGAAAACAATGGTTGTTTGATTTATATGAATAATATCTTTTATGGTCATGCACCTGTGTTGAATGGTTTATTTCTGTTGGATCTCGATAGTAGTATTACGCATATTCATAATGTTGATGCTAAAAGGATTAAACTTGATAATGATATATCTGCATATATGTGGCACTGTCGTCTAGGTCATATTCGCGTTAAACGCATGAAGAAACTCCATTCTGATGGACTTTTGGAATCACTTGATTTTGAATCATTTGATACATGTGAGCCAGGCCTTATGGGCAAGATGACTAGAACGCCGTTTTCCAGTTCGATGGAACGGGCGACAGATTATTGGAAATCATACATACTGATGTGTGTGGACCAATGAGTGTGTCGGCGCGAGGTGGATATCATTATTTTGTTACTTTCACGGATGATTTGAGTAGATACGGGTATATCTATTTGATGACACACAAGTCTGAAACCTTTGAAAAGTTCAAAGAATTTAGAATGAAGTGGAAAATCATCATAACAGAAAGATCAAATTTCTGCGGTCCGACCATGGAGGAGAGTATCTTAGTTATGAGTTTAGCACACATATGAAAGACTATGGAATAGTTTCACAACTTACGCCTGCCGAAACACCACAACATAATGGTGTGTCAGAACGTCGTAATCGTACTTTATTGGATATGGTTCGATCTATGATATCTCTGACTGACTTGCCACTGTCATTTTGGGGTTATGCACTAGAAACCGCTGCATTCACTTTAAATAGGGCACCATCTAAATCTGTTGAAAAGACAACGTATGAATTATGGTTTGGAAACAAACCTAAGCTGTCATTTCTTAAAGTTTGGGGATGCGATGTTTATGTGAAGAAACTTCAACCGGATAAACTTGAACCCAAAGCGGAAAAATGCGTCTTCATAGGATACCCTAAGGAAACGATTGGGTATACCTTCTATCACAGATCCGAGGGCAAGGTTTTTGTTGCCAAGAATGGATCCTTTCTTGAGAAGGAGTTTCTCGCGAAAGGTGTGAGTAGTCGGAAGGTAGAACTCGAAGAGGTTATTGAACCTTCTCTTCATGAAATGGCGAGTCGCGCAGCACCGGAAGTTGTTTCAGAGTTGACCTTACCTAATGAAGAGAGAGCTAATGATATTGATCATGAAACTCCGAAAGAGGACACTACCAAACCTCGCAGGTCAAGCAGGACACATGCAGCTCCTGAACTGTACGGCAATCCTGTTATGAATTTCATGATTGATGAAATAGATGACCCTGCGATGTATGAAGAAGCGATGATGAGCCCTGCTTCCAAGAAATGGCTAGAAGCCATGAAATCCGAGATGGAATCCATGTACGAAAACCAATTTTGGACTTTGGTAGACTTACCTCACGATTAAAAGGCCGTTGAGAATAAATGGATTTTCAAAAGAAAAACTGATGATGATGGTAATGTGACCATCTATAAGGCTCGACTTGTCGCAAATGGGTTTCGACAAATTCAAGGAGTTGACTACGATGAGACATTCTCTCCCGTAGCGATGCTTAAGTCGGTTAGGATTATGTTAGCAATTGCTGCATATTTCGATTATGAAATATGGCAGATGGATGTCAAAACTGCGTTCCTTAATGGTAATATTGAAGAAGAGTTGTATATGATACAACCTAAGGGTTTTGTCGATCCTAAGGATGCTGATAAGGTATGCAAGCTTCAGCGATCCATCTATGGACTGAAGCAAGCATCCCGAAGTTGGAATCTCCGCTTTGATGAGGTGATCAAAGAGTTTGGATTTGTCCAAACTTATGGAGAGGCTTGTATTTACAAGAAAGTGAGTGAGAGCAATGTGGCATTTCTAATATTATATGTGGATGACATATTATTGATTGGAAATGATATAGATCTTTTAAACAGTGTTAAAAGTTATCTAAACAGCAAATTTTCGATGAAAGACCTTGGTGAAGCTTCATATATATTAGGCATTAAAATCTATAGAGATAGATCAAGACGCCTAATTGGGCTATCGCAGAGTACATACCTTGATAAGATATTAAAGAAGTTTAATATGGACGTAAGTAAGAAGGGGTTCTTACCTATGTTGCAAGGCAAGACATTGAGTAAGACTCAAAGTCCGGCTACGGCTGAAGAAAGAGAGATAATGGATAAGATCCCCTATGCCTCAGCCATAGGCTCTATAATGTATGGCATGCTACGTACAAGAACGGATGTGGCACATGCTATTAGCTTGACTAGTAGGTACCAATCTGATCTAGGTTCGAAACACTGGATAGCGGTCAAGAATATCCTTAAGTACTTGAGAAGAACTAAGGATATGTTTCTTGTATACGGAGGTGAAGAAGAGCTAGTCGCTAAGTGTTATGTTGATGCTAGCTTTGACACTGATCCGGATGACTCTAAATCTCAATCCGGATACGTATTTCTCTTGAACAGAGCAGCAGTTAGTTGGAGCAGCTCAAAACAACCTGTGGTGTCTGGATCAACAACGGGGGCGGAATATGTTGCTGCTTTAGAAGCGACGCAGGAAGCGGTTTGGATGAAGGAGTTCATAACGAAACTAGGTGTGGTTCCTAGTGCGTTGGACCCAATGGTGATCTATTGTGACAACAATGGAGCCATAGCCAACGCCAAGGAACCAAGGTCTCATAAGAATTCCAAGCATATTAAGCGCCGGTTTCACTCCATCTGCGAGCATGTCAAGGATGGAGATATAAATATTTGTAAAGTGCACACGGACCTGAATGTAGCAGATCCGTTGACTAAAGTACTCCCTAGGGCAAAACATGATCAACACCAGAACTCCATGGGTGTTAGATTTATCACTATGTAAACTAGATTATTGTCTCTAGTGCAAGTGGGAGACTGAAGGAAATATGACCTGAGAGGCAATAATAAAGTTGTTATTATGTATTCCTTGTATATGATAGATGTTTATTGTGCATGCTATAATTGTATTGATAGGAAACATCAATACATGTGTGTTTAATAAACAAAAAGGGTTCCTAGTTATGCCTCTCTTATAGACTAGCTTGTTGATTAACAAGATGATCAAGGTTTCCCGATCATGGACATTGGATGTTGTTAATAACAAGGTCACAACATTTGTGAAATGATGTGATGAACATTCATCCGAAGTATAGCATTACGATCAAGTCATTATGTTGATATTTCTATAACATCATACGAAATAGTCTTAATCCTTAGACCATGAGATCATGTTAATTGCTGACACCGGAAAAGTATCTTGATAACATCAAACATCACACCGTAACAGGGTGACTATAAAGGTGGGTTCAGTGCTATGAAGGTGTTATGTTGAGGATCATGGATCAAGAGTGGAATTTTTCAATCCCGATGACAGATAGATATACTCTAGGCCCTCTCGGAGATATCACATTAAGATAGCTTGCAAGCAAGTGATGTGATCACTAGAATGTTATATCACGGGAACGAGAAAAGAGTGCATGTCGGTAACGAGATCAAACTAGGTATTTGGATACCGATGATCGAATCTCGGACATGTATTATACCATGAGACAAAGGGATTAAATTACTAGCGTTAAAGGTTCTCACGATCACAGAAGTCATCGTTGAATGTGCAAGAGTCAGTATGGATCTCCAGGTCCCGCTTCTGATTATTGATCTGAGAGGAGTATCAATCATGTCTGCATTATTCGCGAACCATAGGGTGACACACTTAAGGGTTGCCGGGCACCATTTAGGAGCACATATGTTTCAGACAAAAGGTTTGCAAAGCGCAGGAAATGTTTCGATAGAAACAGGAATTGTTTCGATAGAAACCAGAATTGTTTCGGGTGAAATTGCAGAAAGTGGTTCTACATGTGATATTGAAATGTTGCAAGGGGTTTTATGTGAATGTTTGTTAATTAAAGTAATTAACAAAATTCTGAATAAAATAAATAAAAGAGTTTTATTAAATTGAGAGTTACATTTAATTTGGTGGAAATTAAATACATGTGAGTGGGATTTTGGGCGGAGGCCATGTTTATGTGACTGGAGGTTCACAACATGAATGAAGGAGGGGAGGAGTCCCCCCTTCATGCGCCAGCTATGGGAGGGGAGGGGTCTCCCTCCCTCCTATATAAAGCCCCCCTCTCCCCTCTCACAAACCACACCTCCTTGTGAAGGATCTCTCTCCCCCTCTAGATATTCCCCCATGGTCTCAGATTAGCGAGATACATGTTCCCGGTGGCCTTGCGTCTGGAAGGAGTTGCTGCTTCCGCTGATCCGCTGGAGCGAGGAGGTGGAGGTTGTCCGGTAGCTTGAACGTGTGTACAAGGACAGATGCGCTTCTGATTTGCGGCGCTCGGACTTCCACACGATCTTGAGATCGATAAGCGTACGACTACATCAACCACGAGTTCCTACTCGTTAACAAAACTTGTTGTCTTCGAGGGTAAGTTCTCCATGGATGTATGTCCACCTGTTGCTCTGTATCTAGTAGATAGATCTTGGCATATAGTTCTCACCGTAGGATATTTTTTGTTTTCTATGCTGCGGACCCAACAGTAGCCGCCGTCATCTCCATCCCTAGATCGGGAGAGATCTGAAGCTCTTCCCGGCACCCTGCCGGAGAGGGGAATTCACCCTGGAGGCTTTCTTCATCATCATGCAAGCCTCCGGTGTGATGCATGAGTAGTTCATCTCTGGACTACGGGTCTATGTAGTAGCTAGATGGCTAGTTCTCCACTTTGTGCTTTCATGTCTAGATCTTGTGAGCTCCATTCATGATCAAGATCATCTATTTGTAATTCTGCATGTTGTGTTTACGGGGATCCGATGGATATTGAGATGCTATTTCAGATTGATTATTGATTCTATCATGTCTTTGTTATTGGTGATCTTGCATGCTTTCCGTTGTTAGTAGCTATCTTGACCAAGTAGATGCTAGCAACTCCAAGAGTTAGTATTTATGCTTAATAGTGGGTTCATGCCTCCGTAACTGGGAAGTGACAAATCTCTAAGGTACTAGATGTGCTGTTGCTACTAGGAGAAAACAACAATCCTTTGTTCATAGAACAATCGTATTGTTTACTTTACACGCAATTCATAAAGCAATAATCTGCTTGCAACTTAATCTTGGAGGGGTTAGGATGATAACCTGAAGGTGGATTATTAGTCATAGATGCAGTTGGATGGCGGTCTATGTGTAATGTTGTAATGCCCAATCAAGTTCCAAAGGAGTCAAGATGATTAGTATATGCATGTATTGCTTTCTCGATGTTTGTCAATTGCCCCGCTGTAATTTGTTCACCCAGCATGTTATCTATCTTAAGGAGAGCCACCTCTAGTGAACTATGGATCCCGGTCCTTTCTTTTACATACAATCTACAAACTGTTTACTGCTTTATATTTACTTTCTGCAAACTATTACTTCCTTCCATCTGATACGTTTAATCCTTTGTTTTCAGCAAAACCGGTGAGATTGACAACCTCATCGCAAGTTGGGGACAGAGTTCTGTGGTTATGTTGTGCAGGTCTCCATGTTGCTACTAGCACCGGTAGTGCGCCCTGCCAAGGCTCAGCTAGCAACACCTTTGGGGTGTTTCCTTGCTCCTACTGGTTCGATTAAACCTTGGTTTCTTACTGAGGGAAAACTTACTACTGTGCTTATCATACCTTCCTCTTGGGGTTCCCCAACGAGCTCCACATCAACACCGAGCCATCATCCTCCAGTAGCTGCGCCGTGAAAAGCTACTCAACAAGGGAATATAAGAGGCACGAAACGGGAGTCCCTCAGGAAAATCCACCCGGAGAAGAGCAAGAAAAACATACCTTCGGCGGCAGCCGGCCGCGGTGGTACGGCCGACAGGAGAACTGCCACCCCTCCTCCAGTGCCTCCTTCGAAATGGTGGCGAGCCATTTGCGGAGGTCGGCGTATGGCACGTCCAGCCGGGATACCCGGGTGGGATTCAGATGGCCAAAGAGGTGGCACATCTTGCACGATCGGTGCTGCAGCGGGAGCACGCGGGTCGTCTCCAGGACAACATAATGTCCCGGGCGATGAGCTGCTCCTTCTCCATGAGGACGGCCGGCCGGGCACCCATCCGGTCGATGTTTCCCTGGGCGCCCAAGTGCTGGACGGTCCAGGCCTTCCGGCTAGAGGGAACATTGGCGAAGGCGGGGACCTTGATGAAGTCCACCCCCGTGTTGTTGTGCACGTAAAAATACGAGCGCTGCCAGAGCTTGACGGTGTCGGGGAGCTCCAGGCGGGGTATGGGCGCTGACGGCCGCGGGTAGATGGCATAGCAGCCCATCTCTGTTAACGGGCCACCCTTCCCCACCACCTTCACCTTGAAGTGGAAGAACTTCAAGAAATTCGTGGCGTCGGGGCATACGCCGAGGAACGCCTCGCAGCAAGCCGCGTGATGCGACAACACCGACATGGCGTTGGCTCCGAGATGGTGAAGCTGCAGATCAAAGGTGACCAGCAGCTCCAAGACGAAGCGGCTCAGCGGTAGCCCGAGGCCGCGAGCGAAGTGCGCGAGGAAGACGATGGACTTGCTAGGCTGGGGGTGGGGCACCCGCTCACCCTCTGGTGCAAGGCGATGCTTCACCACCCGCTCCGGCGGCAGGAACTTCCCCCACCGGTACTTCTTCACAAGCTCCTCCGGGACATAAGAGCCGCACCAGCCGCCGGCAACCTCGGGTAGCATATTGCCTGGGAAGGTAGCCGTGATGGAGGCGCGGGGTCCCGTGGTCGAAGAAGAGGAACGGTGCCAGCGACCAGGAAATGACGGCGCAGAAGAGCAGAGGGAGGCTAGAGCGCGAGGAAGAGTAAGGATGGCAAGCGCAGGGAGGCGAAGTGAGGAACCACTGATCCTCGCGCACGTATTTATCGGCGAAGGGTAACTGCGCCGGTTCCCCCGCCTCCACGCCACGTGGCAAAGCAACCACACTACTACCCTGCGACGGCTCGAGGCAGATTACGTGCGCCAGCGCCACGTGCACAGAAGATCCCGCAGAAGTTACTACGGGAGACAAAACGCTCCCATGATCTCCAAGGAGACACAATGATGAGGGCGTGCGCACGGTTACCAAAAACTGTAGCAGCAGACCCAGAAGTCAGACTGACACAACGCACGCCAGAAATGGCAGGCGTGGCTTACGCAAGCACCAATGACAGCAGACTGGCGATCCATCTCCTGACCGGGTGTGGCAGCCGGTCAAGAAGATCACCCATCACACCCTGTGGGTGGGTCTATCGGCTCCATCGCCAGTGAACCCCAGCCAGGAAAACAATGCAGAATCTAAAGCCGGTATAGGACAAAGACTACAAGACAAACGAAAACGACAAGGCATCTGCATCATCAATTATTTCAAATGAGCATGCAAGAACTTCTCCGCGAGGCCAAGTCCTAACGCGCTCGGGGACTAGTGTCGGGGGGATGTCCCTCAGGTAGACCAAGACGGAACCAACTAGCCGGCTCCAAGGAGCACGGGCCGTCTGGACCCAGATGAAGGACCACAGCCGGGTGGAGTCCCCACCCGGTCCGCACTCAAGTTTCCTCGGCTGGCCCGTCTAGTCGGGTAGCCAGAAGAACCGACTGGAAGGCCGCTCCTAGCCGACCGCCTAGGATCCGCTGGACATTGAACGATGGGGATGACGCTCCTTGCTGAGCGCACCCTTGACCGGACAGGCTGGCTGGCCTGGCCGACGCTACTGGACAACTGCGCCAAAGCTGTAGGATGACGAGCAAAGCACGGGCTGACGAGGAAAGCCCCGGCTTACGCATAAAGAACCGGCTTATGGATAAAGAGTCGGATGACAAGTAAAGCAGGGGCGCTGAGCGGTAAAGCATGGTCCTCCCCTGTGCTGGAGGCTTGACTAGACCCAGGCCTACCATTTGGCCCTGTCCAGCCAGCCCACTTTGTAAGGCCCAAATCTAAACAGTAAACCCTAGAACCCATCTTGTAAGCTACCTCCTCGACCTGTATATAAAGGGGGTAGCGCTAGGGTTCTAGGTAATCTCAGGCAGAAGGAAAAATAGAAACGAGAAGAAGGACTTAGAGAATTCCTAGCAAGAGGTAGCCAAGGAAACAGCTCAAGGAGCACTTGTATTGGGCATTTGCCCCCTTTGATAGTAGATCCTTGTAGGAGTAGGAGTTTTATCTCGCCAAGAGGGTGATGGGTTTGTAGCATGGAAAACAAAAATTTTCTACCGCAAGAACGAACAAAACCCAGATCTAATCTATATAAAAGCCAAGATCTAATCTATTAGACATAAGCAACGAGATAGATCGGTACTAACCCTCGTAGAACCGAAAGCGTTACGAGATTAGATCTCGTGGATGATGTAGTCGATCACTTGCTTATCTCAAGATCGCGTGGACAATCCTTCCGGTGCCGCATTCTGACAGCGCTTCCGCAGACGGTCACACGTGCGGAGTCGAAGCAGACCTTCCTCTCCCTGTTCCAGCGAGCAGCGGAGGTAGTAGATCTTCTCCACGGAATCCCAGCAGCACGACGGCGTGGTGGTGGTGGTGGAGATGAGAATTCTGCAGGGCTTCGCCTATGCCTGTGCAGAAGAAAGGTGGAGGAGAGAGGCGGCTGAGATTGGTTGTTATGAGAGGAGGGGCAAGAGGGGGCGCCCCCTCCCTTCTATTTAAAGGAGGGAGGCGCGCCTGGGGAGGGGGAGTCCTAGTAGGACTCCCCTCCTCCTTGGGCCGGCGGGTTGGGGGGAGGAGTCCTCCTCCCCCACGAATCCGTGTCTTGCCCCACTTGGTCTCCTTGATCCCTTTCTTGGTTTTCAAGTAAACTCCAAGAAATCCTCTAGAACCTTCCAGAACATTCCGAAACCTTCTAGAATCTCCATACAAACACTCCGGAACATTTCCTAACTTAGAAAATGATCCGCACTATATGAATCTTATTCTCCGGATCATTCCGGATCTCCTTGTGATGTCCCGGATCCATTCTGAGACTCCGAACAACATTCGGTCTCCAACGCAAATTCCATATCTACTTAAAAACAACTTCGAACCTTAAGTGTGTCACCCTATGGTTCGTGAATATGCAGACATGATGAAGACACCTCTCCGATCAATAACCATCAGCGGGATCTGGAGATCCATAACGGCTCCCACATACTCAACGATGACTTCGTGATCGATAGAACCATTAACATACGAAACCAATTCCCTTTGTCACGCGATATTCTACTTATCCGAGGTTTGATCATCGGTATCTCCATACCTAGTTCTACCTCACATCGATAAGTACTCTTTACTCGTTCCATGTTATGTCATCCCTTGTGACCTAGTCACATGCTTGCAAGCTAACTAGATAACATTCCACCGAGAGGGCCCAGAGCATATCTATCCGTCATATGGATGGACAAATCCCAATCTTGGTCCATGCGCTTGAACACATACTTTCAGAATACCTAATGACACCTTTATAACCACCCAATTACGAAGCGGTGTTTGATGTCATCAAAGTACCCATCCGGTGATGGTGATTAACATAACCTCATGGTCGAAGGATTAGGCTACTATGCATTTGAAAGCTTATAGCAATACGAACTTAATGACTTGATCTTATGCTACGCTTACTATGGGTGTGTGTCCATCACATCATTCTCCTAATGATATAACCTTGTTATTAATGACATCCAATGTCCATGATCAGGAAACCATGATCATCATTTAATCAACAAGCTAGTTCCACAAGAGGCTTACTAGGGACTCTTTTATGTTTACAAAACACACATGTATCAGTGTTTCCTTATAATACAATTATAGCATGGGATGTAAACATTCATCATAAACACAAAAATATAATAATAACCACTTTTATTATTGCCTCTTGGGCATATCTCCAATAGTCTCCCACTTGCACTAGAGTCAATAATCTAGATTACATGGTAATATACCTAACACCCATGGCGTTCTGGTGTTGGTCATGCTTTGCTCTAGGGAGAGGTTTAGTCAACGGATCTGCCACATTCAGATCAGTGTGTACTTTGCAAATCTTTATGTCACCATCTCGGACATACTCGCGAATAGCATGGAAATGTAGCTTGATGTGCTTCAGCTTGCTATGTGACCTTGGCTCCTGTGCATTAGCTATGGCACCTGTGTTGTCACAGTAGATGGCCATCGGGTCCAACGCACTGGGAACCACGCCAAGTTCAGTAATGAACTCCTTCATCCATATGGCTTCTTGTGCAGCCTCCAAAGCAGCTATGTATTCAGATTTAGTTGAAGATTTCGCCACAACGCTTTGCTTGGCACTCCTCCAGCTAACTGCAGCACCATTCAAAATAAATACGTATCCAGAATGTGACTTCGAGTCATCTGGATCGGTGTTCCAACTAGCATCAGTGTAACCGTTTACAACAAGCTGTTCATCACCTCCATAAGGAAGAACCATATCCTTAGTCCTATTCAGGTACTTTAGGATATTCTTGACCGCTGTCCAGTGTTCCATTCCAGGATCACATTGATATCTACTAGTCAAACTAACAACATGTGCTATATCCGGTCTTGTACACAACATGACATACATGATAGAACCTATGGCCGAGGCATAGGGAATTTTATTCATCTTTTCTCTATCTTCTGTCGTGGCCGGACTTTGAGTTTTACTCAAGGTCTTACCTGACAACATGGGCACGAACCCTTTCTTGCTGTCTTCCATTCTAAACTTCTTTAGAACTTTGTCTAAGTATGTACTTTGTGAAAGCGCTATTAGGTGTCTTGATCTATCTCTATAAATCTTGATGCCTAGAATATATGCCGCTTCGCCAAGATCCTTCATCGAAAAACTATTATTCAAATAGGTTTTGACGCTATTAAGAAGTTCTATATCATTCCCAATCAATAATATGTCATCTACATATAGTATTAGGAATGCTACAGAGCTCCCACTCACTTTCTTGTAAATGCAAGCTTCTCCATAAGTTTGTATAAATCCAAAGTTTTTGATTACTTTATCAAAACGTTGATTCCAACTCCGAGATGCTTGCTTCAGTCCATAAATGGAGCGCTGAAGTTTGCATACCTTGTCAGCATCTTTAGGATCGACAAAACCCTTGGGTTGTACCATATACAACTCTTCCTCAATGTCACCATTAAGGAACGCCATTTTGACATCCATCTGCCAAATTTCATAATCGAAATATGCAGCGATTGCTAACATAATCCTCACAGACTTTAGCTTCGCTACTGGTGAGAAAGTCTCATCGTAGTCAACTCCTTGAATTTGTCGGAACCCTTTCGCGACAAGTCGAGCTTTATAGACGGTAACATTACCATCAGCATCTGTTTTTCTTTTGAAAATCCATTTGTTCTCGACAGCCTTACGGCCATCCGGTAAGTCCACCAAAGTCCATACTTGGTTTTCGTACATGGATCCCATTTCAGATTTCATGGCTTCTAGCCATTTGTCGGAATCTGGGCTCACCATAGCTTCTTCATACGTCGCAGGGTCATCAGTGTTGTCCACTAACATGACGTTCAAGGCAGAGTCATACCACTCAGGAGTGGTACGGACCCTTGTTGACCTGCGAGGTTCAGTAGTAACTTCGTTCGAAGTTTCATGATCATCATCATTAGCTTCCTCTCAAGTTGGTGCAGGCGGTACAGAAACATCTTTCGGTGCTGCGCTACTCTCAACTCCGAAAGAAGGTTCAATAACCTCGTCGAGTTCTACTTTCCTTCCAGTCACTTCTTTCGAGAGAAATTCCTTCTCCAGAAAGGATCCATTCTTAGCAACGAAAACTTTGCCTTCGGATCTATGATAGAAGGTATACCCAATTGTTTCTTTAGGGTATCCTATGAAGACGCATTTCTCCGCTTTGGGTTCAAGCTTATCAGGCTGTAACTTCTTTACATATGCTTCGCAACCCCAAACTTTAAGGAACGACAACTTAGGTTTCTTTCCAAACCACAATTCGTACGGTGTCGTTTCAACGGATTTAGATGGTGCCCTATTTAAAGTGAATGCGGTTGTCTCTAATGCATAGCCCCAAAATGATAACGGTAAATCTGTAAGAGACATCATAGACCGAACCATATCTAAGAGAGTTCGATTACGATGTTCGGACACACCATTACGCTGTGGTGTTCCCGGCGGTGTCAACTATGAAAGTATTCCACATTTCTTTAAATGCATGCCAAACTCATAACTCAGATATTCACCTCCGCGGTCAGAACGCAGAAACTTAATCTTCTTGTTACAATGATTTTCCACTTCACTTTGAAATTCCTTAAACCTCTCGAAAGTTTTGGATTTATGTTTCATAAAGTAGACATACCCATATCTACTCAAGTTATCCGTGAAAGTGAGAACATAATGATATCCACCACGCGATGCTATACTCATTGGACCGCACACATCGGTATGTATTATTTCCAATAAATCCATAGCTCGCTCCATTATTCTAGAAAATGGAGTCTTAGTCATTTTTCCCATTAGACATGCTTCGCATCTTTCAAGTGATTCAAAATCAAGTGATTCAAGAAGTCCATCAGAATGGAGTTTCTTCATACGTTTCACTCCAATGTGACCAAGACGACAGTGCCACATGTATGTAGAATTATCATTCAATTCTATGTTGTGAACATGTGTATCACTACTATCGAGATTCAATAAGAATAAACCATTCATCTCAGGTGCATAACCATAAAAGATATTACTCATATAAATCGAACAACCTTTATTCTTAGACTTAAAAGAGTAACCGTCTCGCAATAAACAAGATCCAGATATAATGTTCATGCTTAACGCAGGCACCAAATAACAATTATTTAAATTTAAAACTAATCCCGATGTTAGATGCAGAGGGAGCGTGCCGACGGCGATCACATCAACCTTGGAGCCATTTCCAACGCGCATCGTCACCTCGTCTCTCGCCAGTCTTCGTTTATTCCGCAGCTCCTGTTTCGAGTTACAAATATGAGCAACCAAACCAGTATCAAATACCCAGGCACTTACGATTACTAGTAAGATACACATCTATAACATGTATATCGAATATACCTTTCTTCTTGATGTTGCCGTTCTTCAGATCCGCCAGGTATTTAGGGCAATTACGCTTCCAGTGACCAGCACCCTTGTAGTAGAAACACTTAGTTTCAGGCTTAGGACAAGCCTTGGGCTTCTTAGCAGGTGCGGCAGCTTTCTTGCCGTCCTTTTTGAAGTTGCCCTTGTTCTTAGGCTTGCCCCGTTTCTTGAAATTGGTGGTCTTATTGACCATCAACACTTGGTGCTCCTTCATGATCTCCACTTCAGCAGTTTTCAGCATGGACGATAGTTCAGGCAACGTTTTGTTCATGCAGTGCATATTGTAGTTCATCACAAAGTTCTTGTAACTTGGCGTGATTTGAGGACACGGTGAATCCCCAATTCATTAGGAATCGGTATCCCCAACTCTCGGAGTTTGTTTGCGTGCCCAGACATGGTGAGCACGTGCTCGCTAATGGAGCTACCCTCTTCCATCTTGCAGGTAAAGAACTTCTCGGAAGCTTCATAGCTTTCCATGGCCGCGCGAGTCTCAAAAATGAGCTTAAGCTCCTTAATGATCTCAAACGGGTCACGGTGCTCAAAACGCTTTTGAAGTTCCGATTCTAAACCGTACAGGATGGCACACTGAACTGTGGAGTAGTGATGTTTCCGAGTGGCATAAACATTCTTTACGTCATCGGTGGCATCTTCTGCAGGTGGGTCACCTAGCGGTGCTTCGAGCACATAGGTCAACTGACCAGCCCTGAGGACGATCTTCAGTCCACAGAACCAGTCCGTGAAATTGCTTCCATTGTTCTTAAGCTTTTCTTTCTCTAGGAACGCATTGAAATTGATGGAAACGTTCGCCATAATCTACAACAAATTTGCAGGTAGTTTAGACTAAGTTTATGATAAATAGTGTTCAAATTTAATTCTTAAATCAACTAGGTGAACTCCCACTCAAAACAACATCCCTCGCAGTTGTTTTAGTGATTACACGAACAAAATCCACTACACCAAGTCCGATCATCACGTGAGATGATGTTGCTTCATCGGCGAACAATCTTCATGTTCATCATATCAATCATATGACTCATGCTCTACCTTTCGGTATTCCGTGTTCCGAGACCATGTCTGTACATGCTAGGCTCGTCAAGATTAACCTTAGTTTCCGCATGTGCAAATCTGGCTTGCACCCGTTGTATGCACACGTAGAGTCTATCACACCCGATCATCACGAGATGCTTCGAAACGACGAGTCTTAGCAACGGTGCCAACTAAGGATGAACACTTTATTACTTGATATTTAGTGAGAGGGATCATCTTATAATGCTACCGTCGCGATCTAAGCAATACAAGATGCATAAAGGATTAACATCACAGGCAATTCATAATTAGTGTGATATGATATGGCCCTTTCTTCTTATGCCTTCGATCTCCATCTCCAAAGCATGGACATGATCTCCATCATCACCAGCATTGCGTCAAGGTCCGTGGCGCCGCTTCATGGTTGTCCATCATCACTAGCAACTATTACAACTACTTGGAACAAAGCTATTACAAGATGAATAGACACGCAGGTCTTAACAGAATTAAAGACAACCATTAGGCTCCTGCCGGTTGCCATATTACAACAAGGATCATTGCATACATCAAATACAATCACAATCACATGTAGGCCATATCACATCACAAAACCCCTACAAAAACAAGTTAGACGCCTCTAATTTTCTTTGCAAGTTTTATGTGGCTTGGGGCTTCGACTAAGAACGATCTTACCTTTAAACTGAACCACAACGTTGATACAAGTGCTATCAAGTGCAAAGTGTAGATTTGATCTATACTATGATGGGAGAGACAGACACCCGCAAAGCCACTTGTGCAAAACGAGTTGCACGTCAAGCATGGAGCAAGTCTCATGTACGATGACATGTAATGTTAGCCCGAGCCGCTTCATCCCACCATACCGCAAGATGCAAAGTACACACATAGCAAAAAAGACGAGCACCAACGCCCACAACCTCATTGTGTTCTATTCGTGCAACAGATCTACGCATAGACAAGGCTCTGATACCACTGATGGGTTCGTAGCATGGAAAACAAAAAATTTCTACCGCAAGAACGAACAAAACCCAGATCTAATCTAGATAAAAGCCAAGATCTAATCTATTAGACATAAGCAATGAGATAGATCGGTACTAACCCTCGTAGAACCGAAAGCGTTACGAGATTAGATCTCGTGGATGATGTAGTCGATCACTTGCCGATCTCAAGATCGTGTGGACGATCCTTCTGGCCCCGCGTTCCGGCAGCGCTTCCGCAGACGGTCACACGTGCGGAGTCGAAGCAGACCTTCCTCTCCCTGTTCCAGCGAGCCGCGGAGGTAGTAGATCTTCTCCACGGAATCCCAGCAGCACGACGGTGTGGTGATGGTGGTGGAGATGAGAATTCTGAAGGGCTTCGCCTATGCCTGTGCAGAAGAAAGGTGGAGGAGAGAGGCGGCTGAGATTGGTTGTTATGAGAGGAGGGGCAAGAGGGGGCGCCCCCTCCCTTCTATTTAAAGGAGGGAGGCGTGCCTGGGGAGGGGGAGTCCTAGTAGGACTCCCCTCCTCCTTGGGCCGGCGGGTTGGGGGGAGGAGTCCTCCTCCCCCACGAATCCGTGTCTTGCCCCACTTGGTCTCCTTGATCCCTTTCTTGGTTTTCAAGTAAACTCCAAGAAATCCTCTAGAACCTTCCAGAACATTCCGAAACCTTCTAGAATCTCCATACAAACACTCCGGAACATTTCCTAACTTAGAAAATGATCCCCAATATATGAATCTTATTCTCCGGACCATTCCGGATCTCCTCGTGATGTCCCGGATCCATTCCGAGACTCCGAACAACATTCAGTCTCCAACGCAAATTCCATATCTACTTAGAAAAAACTTCGAACCTTAAGTGTGTCACCCTACGGTTCATGAATATGCAGACATGATGAAGACACCTCTCCGATCAATAACCATCAGCGGGATATGGAGATCCATAATGGCTCCCACATACTCAACGATGACTTCGTGATCGATAGAACCATTAACATACGAAACCAATTCCCTTTGTCACGCGATATTCTACTTATCCGAGGTTTGATCGTCGGTATCTCCATACCTAGTTCTACCTCGTTACTGATAAGTACTCTTTACTCGTTCCATGTTATGTCATCCCTTGTGACCTAGTCACATGCTTGCAAGCTAACTAGATGACATTCCACCGAGAGGGCCCAGAGCATATCTATCTGTCATATGGATGGACAAATCCCAATCTTGGTCCATGCGCTTCAACACATACTTTCAGAATACCCAATGACACCTTTATAACCACCCAGTTATGAAGCGGTGTTTGATGTCATCAAAGTACCCATCCGATGATGGTGATTAACATAACCTCATGGTCGAAGGATTAGGTTACTATGCATTTGAAAGCTTATAGCAATACGAACTTAATGACTTGATCTTATGCTACGCTTACTATGGGTGTGTGTCCATCACATCATTCTCCTAATGATATAACCTTGTTATTAATGACATCTAATGTCCATGATCAGGAAACCATGATCATCATTTAATCAACAAGCTAGTTCCACAAGAGGCTTACTAGGGACTCTTTTATGTTTACAAAACACACATGTATCAGTGTTTCCTTATAATACAATTATAGCATGGGATGTAAACATTCATCATAAACACAAAGATATAATAATAACCACTTTTATTATTGCCTCTTGGGCATATCTCCAACAGAGGGCTCCAAACCTGGGTACATCGCCGTGTTTGTAGTATCTATGCCCAACCTGTTGCGAATAGCCACCGATAGCAACCTGATTGTCCCCTTCAAGCCATCCCCGATGGCACTGCCGTGTTTGACACCATGACAACCTAGTTGACTCCAATCGAATCACTTAGTGCAACGGACCTCCGAGCCAACGATGGAGTTCATGTGGGTGAACACCACCTCCTCAATTTCGGATGGCGTGGTTGCAAGGCCGGAGTCCGACTGTAGGATTTGAATTCTGTTCTTGGTCTTCCTATGCGCCGCCTTCGAGTGAAAAAACCTTGTACTTGCGTCTCCTAGCTTCAGCCATTTGATCTTGGCCCTTTGCCGGTCCTTGATCTTGTTGAGCACTGCCAGACCCACCGTTCTAGTCTTTAGTTTTGTGCGTTGCTCCCGCTCATCTAGAGTTAGCTGGCGTGACTCCTGTGCCGAGTCTAATCTCAAGATGACCTCCTGGCCAATCAACATTTGCCTTCTAATGTCACCCACGTAGTTTTTTCCCCACACAAACAGGTGCTTGGCCAGCCTTTTGAGTTTGCAATCCAAAATCGCAAAGGGATTTGTTAGATGACAAGGCTCATTCCAGGACTGTTGGACCACCTCCGAGTATCCTTGCATTAGTGGCCAGAAACTCTCGAATCGGAATCTGTGGGGTGCACGGGTGATCATGTCTTGGACCAACAGCAGGGGACAATAGTCAGACATAGAGGACGCCTGAGGCAGAAGTTTTGCGGTAGGGTACATGTCATCCCATAGAGAGTTGCAAAAGGCTCGGTCAAGGCACACAAGGGTGGGCACTGCCTGCTCGTTTCTCCATGTAAATCTTCTGCCCACGAGCCGTATTTCCTATAGGCAGCTCGTGTCAAGGGAATCTTTGAAATGCCGCATCCACCTCCTGTTGACGCGCCAATTGTTCTTATCATCATCATGTAGGATTAGGTTGTAGTCTCCAACTACTAACCAAGACCCGGTGACTTGGGCATGGGTGGCTATGAGCTCATCTAGAAAGCTCTGTTTCGCTCGTTGTCGGCCGGCCCATAAACCGTGGTTATCGTCCAAGACATGTTTGCCGCTCTGTCCTTGAAAGTTCCGGTGACTGAGAAATTTCCGATCTTGATGTCAGATACATCGAATATATCATCATGCCAGAACAGGATCATGCCTCCCCGCGTACCATCCCCAGGGAGATGTGTGCAACCCCGAAGCGCTTGCCCCACCATATCCTACTTGTCTGCAGCAGATAGATGTTGGAGTTTTGATTCTTGTATGCATAGGATCGAGCACTTTGTGCCGAACACGAGGTCACGGACCACAGTGCGACGCGCCAGATTGTTTAAACCCCGAACATTCTAGTTTAGAAGCTTAAGTTGTGTTAACATTGGCGGGGCGCACGACTAAGATGGACATGGCGCTTATCCGTCATCACGAGGCTGATGCAGCGCTCATGCTTAGAATAGGATACATGGTGAGGGAGGCTCTGCCAACTACTGATGCAAATGACACACAACGGGTCAAGCCTTATGGGCTTGAGGTCCATGCTATGCCAAAAAACAACTAAGGAGCTAAGCGTTTGCTTGCCGCACTAGCTATAGGTATTGGCGACAAGCAGTACAGGCACAGGTGGATTTGTAATTGTTGTACAACGCATGGAAACTTGATCGTCAAGGTGGGCTTCTACCAGCTTATTCCGTGTAGGGAGCCTCCCTCATCAGGCCGGCCATCTCCTTGTCCTGCAGGACTAGGCCCGGCCCACTCGCCAGAATGCTAAGACCCTACACATGTTCCTAAGGCAGTGGCTCCTGGAAGAGAGCCACGTACTTGGCCAGGACCTCCTCATCAAATTCACTCTCATGGTTGATCAGGCCCAGTTGCTTGCAAGCCGCAACCTGGGTCCTCCTGGTTGTCATCATGGTTGACGTTCTCGTGGACGTGCGCTCACTCTGCCTTGATAAAGCCATCATGGAGATGAGCCTCTTTGCCACGTCCTCTTCTTCTTTGGGGCACCGTTGGTGGGGAATCCCAGGATGGACGGGGATAACATCCCCACCACTTTGCTCAAAAAAGTGATCTCGGGGTCGACCTGCATATCCGCCACTCTTGATGTGACATCTTCCATTAGCTCGTGCCCACACAGGTTGGCATCCCGCAGCGCCTGCAGCGTGTTTGACTTGAGTGTGATGTCGAAGAGGTTGTCATCGTCAATGTCATCAGAGGACAGCTCAGGGGAGGGCGGCTGGGCGGCGCCGGTGGCGTAACGAAAATATCTTGCAGCTGCCATCCCACCGAGGTCGCCTGGAACCCGCCACCAAGAGCCCCAGTCCCATAGATCGTCTTCTCCACCTTCGGCGTGCTCTGGCCCCCCTTACAGATCCTCCCTAGGAGACGCCTGGTCCTGAAGCCCATGCCTTAGCAGTTCGTCCGCAAAGCTGAGCTGACCAGTTCTGCCAAAGCCCCCAGTGCCATGATGCTCTATACTTGCAGTGGGGCCGATGACCCAGGTTCCATTCCAAGCCTGAATGGAGTGTGGTGTGGGGACGTGCTCCCCGGAGCGGTCGCTCATTGAGGTGGTGTAACATCCCAGCATTAGAGCTTAGAAATAAGCCAAGTTAAGATGTGTGCATTGCATTCATGCATAGAAAATTCGGGGAATTTTCGCGCAAAACTAAAGAAGCCAGTGAGGGATTGGAGTCTCTCTTGTCTTGATGAAAACATCTAGGCAAGTGCGATAGATTTCGACAGGACCTCTACTGTACCTTTGCTTTTGAGGGGTAGAATTTGAAACTTACTTTGAATTTATAAATTCAATCCATATGTGAAAATTAAAAATTTAGGAAGAATCATAATTTAAATTAGTAAGAATAAATGATTATAATAATATAAAATAATTCTTTAATAATTAGAAGAGATGAAGTAGTACATTGTTCTTTTATAACAAAAGAATAAAAGTAAACTACATTTAAGTAATTACACAAATAAAAAAAGGAAATAAACAAGAGAATTCCTTATTACAGGAATACACCTATTACATTGTCTTTACGAAAAATAAGTAAGGAAATGATACAGAAATAATTGCCACTCAATCAAAAGAACTTTATTAAACAAATACTTATTACAATGTCTGGACAGAGGTCAAAATAAAATATTACAAAGGTAATGAAATAAAAGCCTAGACTAATGTCTAACTATTCTTTCATCTGGTGTCTTCAGTCCTCACTCTGATTCCTTCAAAACACAAACAAAGAATAGAATAAGAGAAAGAAGGTTAGTGTGTTAGTCATACTCTCAGTTTTGGCATAGAAGTGCTATGCCAGTATCATCATTGAGTAAATTAAAGCGACCAATTTCACCAATGTATAATATCTGTCCTTTTAAGCAAATAAGCTTCAATTCAACATCATCAACACCAAAAAAGGGGTAAGTTTCACCAGGATATCAACTAGTAAACAGGTAATAGTAAAAGCCAAGTGCTTGAGCTGATCCACATGCACAACACACACACACAACTTAGTCAACTAACTACATGGGTGTGCTGGCAAGCAAACAACAACAGTACAAGTAACCATACAGAGCACTAGCCGAAGGAGAACACATGAACTCATTTCTCCTTCTCCAGCACACAGTCACAGCTATAGATCTTGCTGAAACCATAGCCAAATACTCCACCTGATTACCCAAATCAGCCACCAGTTCTTCACCAGATGGTAACATAAGGAATGGGTGGAGGAGGTGAATAGCAAGGTCAAGCAGAAAGTCACAAGAGCAACACCAGAGGGTGCAGAGCTAGATCAAGACAACAAGTAACACCATAATCTCATCAACCATCAAGTAAATTGGTGAGTACAAATAACACGATCATATGATCCAGTCATCATAGAGTCGCTATAGCATGTGTTATTTATTTGATCTTCTCAGAACAACACCCAAGTGGGGTGTACATACATCCCAGAAGTATCTAGATAAAATCCAATGACCAATATTTACAAACAAAGCCAAGATCTCAGCCTATGCATCATAGATCTTGGATATAAACTTAAATCTTCACATTCTTATATGACAGCAGCCTTAGAACAAGTTTTTAGGGCACATCTCTCAAGGAGTAGCACCTCTAAACTCTAATGATCTTAAGGATCTATATTTAACAGTGAGGATGTCAATCATTTTCTTAAAGAATTCAATAATCATTAGTTGATATTATGCATCAGAGCACATCTATGAGGGAAAGCTAGTACCAAACTTAATTTTACTTAGCTATGCCTCACACCAGCATCATAGGCTAATAAGCTTGTGGCATCTTAGGATAATAAAGCCAGTAGGAGATTTCAATTCATTTAGCCCAGCCATACTTATACACAGGAAAAATCTAGCCAAAGAAGTATGGACACTTGTGTACCATTCTAATGAAGGTGTCACAAGCATAACTTCTAAACCAAGCAAATGTTATACTTAAATTTCATCAGTAAACTTGTAGTTGACTAACTAATCATTTTCCTGAGATGAGCACTCAGGAATCATAATCATGTTGCATATACAAGGAATCATAGGAGTATCATAGTAACTCCAATCTAAAGTATCAACATAAACTAGTGTATAAATATAAAGTGAAACATTACTGACAGTACCATTGTCAGTACTAAGATTAGGAAACAATAGTGAAATCCATATCACTAGAATAAGTGGACAAACATCCATGACAGTAGAACCGCTACAATCAGTTCTAGTATAGTCATCATAATCAAACCGGAGGGTTGAACCCTAATCAAATCATGAACCCCATTAGGGATTGCTCACTAGAAGCACATAGAGGCTATCAAGCAAGGCAGAGGCTAGAGAGCACAGAGAGAGGTGTAGAGAAACTTACTAAGGTCCTCGCGAGTTTAGAGAAGAGGGAGCAGAGGCCGGAGAAGAGGCAACACACGGCGGCACGGGGAGCACCCTAGAGGGGCGTTGTGACCTGCGCCGATCCGCAGTCACGGCGGCCACAGGATAGGGTGACACCCCACCATCACCAAGGCACCAGTGAGATGTCAAAAGGGCATCGGAGCGCCAAATCACCGGCGAGCTCCTAACCCTAGATGCCAGGGGGAAGGTAGAAGCACCACCAGCAGAGGGCGCGAGCCACAAATCGAAGAGGATAGGGCGATGTAGCATCGTCGACAACATCACTCTACACAGCGGCAGCAACCGGGGAGGCCTAGGGCCGCCGGAATCGTAGCAGCGACGGCGTCGCCAGGGCATCGCCAGGGATAAGATCGAGAGAGAGAGGAAAATGACGAGGCCGATTGAGGCCGGTCTAGTGACTCTGGGTTGGTTTGACCCAACCCAGCGGGCTGGATCGGGCCGGCCCAACCTAGTGGACCGGATCGGGCCGGGCCAGCCAGTGGGCCAGGCCCATGTTTAATAAGAAGGTTTATTTAAAATTTCTAATTACAAATATACCCCTGAACTTATTTCAACCCTAGGAAAATAAATAAAAAAATCCTAAAAATTTATAGAATGTATTAAAATGATCATAGAAATAATATCTACCTAAGAAAAATATAACCTAATTTATTTAAGTCTAATAAAATGCAAATAAATAATAACACTATTAACTTCTAAATGAAATTTCATAAAATAAGTAAAAATCCTAAAAAAATCAATAAAAAATTCATTTGTGTGTACTAAAATCATTATACTACTTTATAAAAATTATTAACTTTAATTATTACAAATAAAACTTAAAGCATGTATTCTCAAGTATTTAATCCTTTGTGGAATTTTATCAAAAATATAAGAATAATACTTAAAAAATAAATAAAAACCATTTTTAAGATTTAGAGTACATATAATTTACAAATATAATACTAAATATAATGTTCCATAAGTTTTTAAGGTTTTAAAGTAATAAATTTTGAACTATTCTATAGAATACCATTTTATAAAATTCTTTAGCAGTGTTTCTTAAATATGAAATAATTATAAAACCTTAACCCTTTTATGTCCAAATACTAGTTCCAAAAGCATAACTTGGATTTGTGCAAAACTTAAAGTACAAACTATTAACTGTATAAAACTCTTTAAACCTTAAATCCATATAAACCAACCAGTTTAATTAAGTTTTCAAACATCAATCAGTATTAATAGAAATGTAAGCTTCTTACCTTTTAACTCAACCATGTTTAGCATAGTTTTGAAACCCTAGCACATTAATGACCTTAACCAAAATTATTTTCTTTAATAAATCAAACCAAATTCATAATAACCTAGCACATTTAAACTTATCATTCATTTAAATCCAAAAGTGAATGATCTCACAGTCTTGAACATGATTATTATAAAGCTTAACACTTTTAAATACTTTAAACACATCACACCTAGGTCTATTTATGTTTTAAAGTTAACTTTGGTCCATAAAGTTATGTAGGTAATGTATAAAGTTTAATTATGTTTAATAGTTAACTTTTGTCTGTTCCAATCAAATCATAAAGCATCTCAAATTCATATAATTCGAGCCAATACAAACAACATCGATCACATCCTATTAACCACACAAATCGTTTAAACCTTGGCAAAGAAACCTTTTCCTCAAAAGTTATTAGTTTTGCTACTTCAAACGATAACCTTATAAATAAGTTCTTTAACTCTTATCAATCTATCACACCAACATCCATCATGATTACTAGATAGTAAATCGCCTCAACCTCGAAGTGTTATTACACTTCACTTGCACACTTGACATGTTAAACATTTAAATTCTTTGTAGTTATCTTAACTTGAGAAGTAAACATGAGAAATAACCAAATCTCAAAAAGGTGTCACTTAAGATAAACTCATTCATGTTACTGGAAATTTATCTCGGGATATTACAAAATGCATTACATTACTTATGCATCAGCATATTGCTTCTTTAAACATTAGTCCTTACCGGACCAATGATGTTGTTCACATAATTTGGATCTTCTAATATCTTGAAGACCGTGAGTGCATAATCTTGCAATTGCAAAAAGGCAAGTTCACAACTTGCTCATGTCCTTTGATTATTTTCTATGCTTGTAACTCAACTGTGTCATCAACTGCATTTCAAAAGGGACAGAAAACACTATTTTCATAATAATATGATTATGGAATATTTACCAGATGGTAATAATCTACTGATACAGTTCTGGTGGTAAAGGAACATAATATCTAGGACTTAATGTCAACACCCGGATTTTTAATCCCAGATGCCCGTTATGCCATACCTCGCAATCCCAGGATTACCATTTTTGCGAGACATAACGGGTTGGATATCACAGTACATCATCCATTACAAACCATACATAAGGTTTTACACAAATACAGATCTCATGATCCAGTCTTTAATACAACAAGCAGCGGAAATAAACGATAGCGTAGCGGTGGGGTCCATCTTGAGCACATGCAATCTTTAAGGCAGATAGTCCTAGTTATCATAGCCGTCCTTCTGACCATCATCTTGATAATCTCCTTCATAGTCTGGCCATGACAATAGCCAGGGACAAAAGCCATGAGTACTCTTTAAGTACTCGCAAACTACTACTAGCAAGGGTTATGATTCTAAGTTAAAGTACTGAATTTAAAGAATAACTATCAAGTTAAGTTTGAAACCTAAGCGGAGTTCTGAAGCAAGAAAAGATAAGGTAAAGTTCTAGAATCACTTAGGTTGGGAAGCTATTATCATCTACACAACCCTGTTGTGGTCAAGTCAAAGTTCATCATTCATTTCAAGTTATTTAGAAAACATCTGACAACGAAACAGTATGGCCATTCCAACTGTCCATAACCACGGACACGGCTATT
This sequence comes from Avena insularis, assembly GCA_023614405.1. Lineage (NCBI taxonomy): Eukaryota > Viridiplantae > Streptophyta > Magnoliopsida > Poales > Poaceae > Avena > Avena insularis. The sequence continues at coordinate 251,940,762 of CM042690.1, read as the reverse complement.
CGAATAGTTTGACACTCTGCAGAGGTGGTACACTTTCACCACAAGATTCGATACATCTGTCAGGGATAACCCTGAATCATCATACTTAGTATGCAGATAATCAAACATAACCTTCCCTTTACACAGCCTAGTATAAGCACCTCTCCTACGAGCATGGCCTCCCAACCATGACCATCAGTCATCTTGGGCACTACATAGGTGGACATCATTGAGAGGTAGCCTCAGCTCAAACCTCTCCCGTGAGGGAACTAATACTAATGCATATAAATTTCTAGCTAAGCCTTACCCAATTCAGGTAATGTGGTTGTACGATAAATTTGGAATGGTATCGCATCCGAATCTAACCATCAGTTTTATAAAAGGGTTAAGGCTCATGCCTCATCATTTTCATCATCATAAATCAATTGTGTTTCTCAACACATGTCAAAACATCTCAATAGAATGACTCATCATTCTAAGGTTTTCACAATTCATTTTCACCAAGTGTTCCCATCTAAAGTGACTCAAGTTTTGATCTATTCTAAAACACTAGGTTAAGAGTGTTCACTAAGGTGGAAAGGTGGGATCAATCTCATGCCATAGAATGACATCTAAAGGTTTCTAAGTAGGTCTAGTTTTATACTCTTTATGCTACCTTCAAAATTAATTAAAGAACTTTGTGTAAACTAAGGGGGGTAAAACTGGTTAATAAGACTTGGGGTACTAATAGTAAAAGGGGGCGTGATCAAAGTATGCTTAAGGCATCTTTACTAAACTATCTAGTTTTATTCTAGCTCGCTACAATAGCTTACTAAAGCATGTTTTGCAAGAGTTAGCTTGCCACTAATATCTTGCCTTGGTTGGTGCAGTGTTTGAAGTTTTCTTCTTCTTCTTCTTCTTGGTAGAACTCCTCCTCCTCGAAGGCTTGGTCGGTACTATCGTCTAGAAATACATAGGGAGTGCACAATCACTAAACCATACTTAACTAGGCTAAGTAGTATTCTAAACCACACCATTGATGATCTATTATCATCCCAAACATCACAAGTTTTAATTCAATAGTTTCAACCTTTTTATTTTTGAAAAGTAATTTCTACTCATTGATAAATTAACTAAAATTTAATATTCACCACCAAATATGGGCTCATGTGGACACATGTCCTCACCACATATTCTAACATGTGGGAATGAGATTTAAAGGTTGGATCAATATTACTTTGGTTTAAGTTCATTATTTAATGATTTAAAGTGACTAGAAATGCCTATATAGCATTATTTTGGTACTAGTCCAAAGTCACTGCCTGTAAACCTTAATATTATTACATATTTGGATAGATAGGATGAAATGTGATATTTGAGAGTTGGAATCAACTCAAAAGCTAACTTGGTTGATTTTATAAAAATGTTTCAAGTTGCAAAAGCTTCTGTCTTCTTATTTTTATTAGGAGAAATCTATAACTCTAAATGAATTAAATCCAACAGGCTTGGATAGATCATTTTAATACCTTTCAGACAAAATTAGTTTCATGCAATTTGGATTTGTCAAACTCACAGAATTGAATTTTGAAACACTGGACAAAAACTATATTCTAACTAAAAGGAAAATTCCTAATTTGAATTTGAAACGTATGCTGTGAAACGAAATGGGCGACTGCGCTCAAGCCAGCTTGTCGCAGGCTGGCTTAGCGAGGCACCACCCGTCCGGTGGAGCAGGGGTACGAAGGGTATGGATGAAAGGTGGCCGTGCGATTAGAGGGTAGATCGACGGCTCACAGCTATCGTCCTCGTCGGAACAGGACACGATGGGAGCTAACCCTAGCGCGGTCGGTGAGGGTGCAGTAGGGGCGTACCGGGGCTCCAGCGGGGTCGGCGAGGCGGGCGAACAAAGTGGAAGACGATGGCGGTTCTCCTCGTACAAGCGGCGCTTCCTGGGATGGCCTGGATCAACGGCGCCCTTCTCCTCCCGAGGCGGTGGCTCCGGCTGCAATTCCGGCGTCCTGGTGCTCGAGCGGCTCCAGCTGGCTGTGGGGAGTGAGAGTGAGAGGTGGGGATGAGAATGGTGTGAAGAGAGCTTGCTGGGGAGGCCTCCTTATAGGGCGGCGAGGGTGCAGAGCGGCATGGGCAGAGCTCGGCGTGGGAGGCAAGACAATGAGCTAAGGGCATGGGTAGAGGCGGACGGTGGCTGATCTCCTGGCAATCCTCTATGGCTTGATGGCGCGGCAAGGCTATCTCTATTGGTCGGAGCTGCATACCTTTGCACGGTGGCATGGTGCTCGACAAGAAATGCGGCGGCTATGGGTCGAGCGGCAGCATACGGGCGTGTCTAGCGAGGTGATGGGCCTGCTGCGAGTGCCACCACGCAAGGCTAGGTCTTGGCGAGGCTGGTGCTGCTCTGGCGGACGCGACGCTCCGAGGTGATCGGCATGGCAGACAGAGGCGTGGGCGCGAGCAACTGGGGCTTGTCCTCCGCTCGATTTTGGTCGGGGGATGGTCGAGGCAGTGCAGTGTGATGGCGCCTGTCTGCAAGCGAAGGAGGCGCTTGAGCGAGGCTTTGTCAAGGTCGACCTGGCGCATGGCGTCGGGCGGTTTGGCACTGGAGCAGCTAGGGGAGAGGGGGAGAGAGCTATGGCCGGGGTTTGAGCTGGGGGGACAAGGGGACCGAGTTAGGCCCAAATGGTGACAAGAAGCACTGCACACTATAGTGTTTTGACAAATGCTTGATCTGTGTCTGCCACCTGTTCGATGAAATGGCCGCAAGAGACCAAAGTTTGAATTTTGAGTTCAAAATTTTTGAGTGATCTCCACTAGTGCTAGGTAGTCTCTGGTTGCAAGGGTTTTGAAAATGGTGCTCAATTATATGGTGTTTGAAATAGGGGTGATCTATGCATATGCATTAGATTCAATTTTAAACTGTCATTTAAATTAGTTTACAGAAGGTTTTAGTATATCAAAAGGTGGGCCTTGGTACCTCATTATGTGTACTACCAAGAGGTGCAAAGATCAAGAATTATTTCTGTTAAGAATTGAGTACTAGGAATAGCCAAAGTAGGCATGAGAGTTAAATTTGTCCAAATGACCATTCCTTCATTTTAATTCTTTTTGATTTGATTTCTTTTAGGAAAAGTTTAGGAATTATGTAGATGATGTTTAATTCACCTAAGAAACATTTTAGAAGCAAAGGATCACACAATCATGGCAATTCAAAACAACTCCTATTTTAAATGCACACATATATGAATGCTTTCATTTTAAATATGGAAAAGTTTTTGTTAACCCTAAATTTAGATGATTTGATCTTTGATAAACTTGGATTGAAGTTTTGGGATGTTACACTTAACAACCAATGTCGCCAGTGATTCTAGCGCTGTATATTACGCGTTAACCATGAGATTTGGAATGGGACGGAGAAGTCAGTTGTATCTTCTTTCTTTCATATGGAGGCGGGATGACCTTATCGTGACGTTGGGATTCCTGGTATGGATCCAACATATGGGTAGGCACCCTTAGGCCCCATGATTTTGGTATCTAGATTATTTATGAGTGGCTGCCGGAGGTATAGTCGGGCCTTTCAGGGAGCTTACCAGGGGCATCACCACTTCATAGAGTCTTCGGGAACTCATCAGGGTTATAGCTTGCCCTAGTTGGAGGCTTAACGGAGGTGTAGTTAACCCTGGAGGATTGTGCAGACATATGGGGTCGTGGAGAGGGCAGTGATTGGCTTGGATCACCTACTGGGCCCCACATCAAGGATTTGTGGACGGGAAAGATTGCCCGGTTGTGCAACAAGGAGTTGGTCTCTCATGGGTAAAGCAACGCACCTCTGCAGAGTATAAAAGTTGTGACATGTTACTCCCTGTTTCGGGAAGGAGCTACGAACGCAGCAGGAAAGGAACTCCATGAAGTTCTGGTCAACCTGTGAAGGCTGTCGGACATAGTTTTAAGAATAAAAGCAACCTTTGAAGAAATGTTTATAAAAACCTGCAATGCCTATGACCTATGGTCTGTGGCTATAGTGTTGGGTCCGCAGCATAGAAAACAAAATTTTCCTACGATGAGAACTATATGCCAAGATCTATCTACTAGATACAGGGCAACGGGTGGACATACATCCATGGAGAACTTACCCTCGAAGACAACGAGTTTTGTTAACGAGTAGGAACTCGTGGTTGATGTAGTCATACGCTTGCCGATCTCAAGATCGTGTGGAAGTCCGAGCACTGCAAATCAGCAGCGCATCCGTCCTCGCACACACGTTCAAGCCACCGGACAACCTCCACCTCCTCGCTCCAGCGAATCAGCGGAAGCAGCAACTCCTTCCAGACACAAGGCCACCGGGAACATGTATCTCGCTAATCCGAGACCATGGGGGAATATCTAGAGGGGGAGAGAGATCCTTCACGAGGAGGTGTGGTTTGTGAGAGGCGAGAGGGGGGCTTTATATAGGAGGGAGGGAGACCCCTCCCCTCCCATAGCTGGCGCATGAGGGGGGGACTCCTCCCCTCCTTCATTCATGTGGTGAACCTCCACTCACATAAACATGGCCTCCACCCAAAATCCCACTCACATGTATTTAATTTCCACCAAATTAATGCAACTCTCAATTAATAAAACTCTTTTATTTATTTTATTCAGAATTTTGTTAATTACTTTAATTAACAAACATTCACATAAAACCCCTTGCAACATTTCAATATCACATGCAGAACCACTTTCTGCAATTTCACCCGAAACAATTCGGGTTTCTATCGAAACATTTCCTACGCTTTGCAAAACTTTTGTCTGGAACATATGTGCTCCTAAATGATGTCCGGAAACCCTAAGTGTGTCACCCTACGGTTCGCGAATAATGCAGACATGATTGAGACTCCTCTCAGATCAATAATCAGAAGCGGGACCTGGAGATCCATACTGACTCCTTCATATTCAACGATGACTTATGTGATCATGAGAACCTTTAACTTCAGCAATTTAATCCCTTTGTCTCATGATATAATACATGTCCAAGATTCGATCATCGGTATCCAAATACCTAGTTTGATCTCGTTACCGACATGCACTCTTTTCTGGTTCCCGTGATATAACATTCTAGTGATCACATCACTTGCTTGCGAGCTATCTTAATGTGATATCACAGAGAGGGCCCAGAGTATATCTATCCGTCATCGGGATTGACAAATTCCACTCTTGATCCATGAGCCTCAACATAACACCTTCATAGCAGTGAACCCACCTTTATGGTCACCCTGTTATGGTGTGACGTTTGATGTTATCAAGATACTCTTCCGGTGTTAGCAATTAACATGATCTCATGGTCTAAGGACTAAGACTACTTTGTATGATGTTATAGCAATATAAACATAATGACTTGATCGTAATGCTATACTTCGGATGAATGTTCATTACATCATTTCACAAATGCTGTGACCTTGTTATTAACAACATCCAATGTCCATGATCAGGAAACCTTGATCATCTTGTTAATCAACAAGCTAGTCTATAAGAGAGGCATAACTAGGAACCCTTTTTGTTTATTAAACACACATGTATTGATGTTTCCTATCAATACAATTATAGCATGCAAAATAAACATCTATCATATACAAGGAATATATAATAACAACTTTATTATTGCCTCTCAGGGCATGTTTCCTTCAGTCTCCCACTTGCACTAGAGACAATAATCTAGTTTATATAGTGATAAATCTAACAGCCATGGAGTTCTGGTGTTGATCATGTTTTGCCCTAGGGAGTACTTTAGTCAATAGATCTGCTACATTCAGGTCCGTGTGCACTTTACAAATCTTTATATCTCCATCCTTGATATGCTCGCGGATGGAGTGAAACCGGCGCTTAATATGCTTGGAATTCTTGTGAGACCTTGGTTCCTTGGCATTGGCTATGGCTCCATTATTGTCACAATAGATCACCATTGGGTCGAACGCACTAGGAACCATACCTAGTTCCGTTATGAACTCCTTCATCCAAACCGCTTCCTACGCCGCTTCTGAAGCAGCAACATATTCCGCCTCCGTCGTTGATCCAGCCACCACAGGTTGTTTGGAGCTCCTCCAACTAACTGCTGCTCCGTTCAAGAGAAATATGTATCTGGATTGAGACTTAGAGTCATCCAGATCAGTGTCAAAGCTAGCATCAACATAACACTTAGCGACTAGCTCTTCTTCACCTCCGTACACAAGAAACATATCCTTAGTTCTTCTCAAGTACTTAAGGATATTCCTGACCGCTATCCAGTGTTCCGAACCTAGATCAGATTGGTACCTACTAGTCAAACTAATAGCATGTGCCACATCCGGTCTTGTACATAGCATGGAATACATTATAGAGCCTATGGCTGAGGCATACGGGATCTTATCCATTATCTCTCTTTCTTCCGCCGTAGCCGGACTTTGAGTCTTACTCAATGTCTTGTCTTGCAACATAGGTAAGTACCCCTTCTTACTTCCATCCATATTAAACTTCTTTAATATCTTATCAAGGTATGTACTCTGCGATAGCCCAATTAGGCGTCTTGATCTATCTCTATAGATTTTAATGCCTAATATATATGAAGCTTCACCAAGGTACTTCATCGAAAATTTGCTGTTTAGATAACTTTTAACACTGTTTAAAAGATATATATCATTTCCAATCAATAATATGTCATCCACATATAATATCAAAAATGCCACATTGCTCCCACTCACCTTCTTGTAAATACAAGCCTCTCCTTAAGTTTGGACAAATCCAAACTCTTTGATCACCTCATCAAAGCGGAGATTCCAACTCCGGGATGCTTGCTTCAGTCCATAGATGGATCGCTGAAGTTTGCACACCTTATCAGCATCCTTAGGATCGACATCAATATTACCATTGAGGAACGCAGTTTTGACATCCATCTGCCATATTTCATAATCGAAATATGCAGCAAATTGCTAACATAATCCTAACCGACTTAAGCATCGCTACGGGAGAGAATGTCTCATCATAGTCAACTCCTTGAATTTTCGAAACCCCTTTGCGACAAGTCGAGCCTTATAGATGGTTACATTACCATCAGCATCAGTTTTTCTTTTGAAAATCCATTTATTCCCAACGGCCTTTCGATCGTGAGGTAAGTCCACCAAGGTCCAAACCTGGTTTTCGTACATGGATTCCATCTCGGATTTCATGGCTTCTAGCCATTTGTTGGAATCAGGGCTCATCATCGCTTCTTCATACGTCGCAGGGTCATCTATTTCATCAATCATGAAATTCATAACAGGATTGCCGTACAGTTCAGGAGCTGCACGTGTCCTGCTTGACCTGCGAGGTTCGGTAGTGTCCTCTTTCGGAGTTTCATGATCAATATCATTAGCTCTCTCTTCATTAGGTGAAGTCAACTCCGAAACAACTTCCGGTGCTGCGCTACTCACCATTTCATGAAGAGAAGGTTCAATAACCTCTTTGAGTTCTACCTTCCGACTACTCACACCTTTCGCGAGAAACTCCTTCTCAAGAAAGGATCCATTCTTGGCAACAAAGACCTTTCCCTCGGATCTGTCATAGAAGGTATACCCAATCGTTTCCTTAGGGTATCCTATGAAGACGCATTTTTCCGCTTTGGGTTCGAGTTTATCCGGTTGAAGTTTCTTCACATAAACATCGCATCCCCAAACTTTAAGAAAGGACAGCTTAGGTTTGTTTCCAAACCATAATTCATACGGTGTCTTTTCAACGGATTTAGATGGTGCCCTATTTAAAGTGAATGCAGCGTTTCAGTGCATAACCCCAAAATAGCGGCAAGTCGATCGAGACATCATAGATCGAACCATATCCAATAAAGTACGACACGACGCTCGACACACCATTACGTTGTGGTGTTCCGGCAGGCGTGAGTTGTGAAACTATTCCACAGTCTTTCATATGTGTACTAAACTCGTAACTAAGATACTCTCCTCCACGGTCGGACCGCAGAAATTTGATCTTTCTGTTACGATGATTTTCCACTTCATTCTGAAATTCTTTAAACTTTTCAAAGGTTTCAGACTTATGTTTCATCAAATAGATATACCCGTATCTACTCAAATCATCCGTGAAAGTAACAAAATAACGATATCCACCTCGCGCCGACACACTCATTGGTCCACACACATCAGTATGTATGATTTCCAATAAATCACGCCTGCTCCATTGAACCGGAAAACGGCGTTCTAGTCATCTGGCCCATAAGGCATGGCTCACATGTATCAAATGATTCAAAATCAAGTGATTCCAAAAGTCCATCAGAATGGAGTTTCTTCATGTGTTTAACGCCAATATGACCTAGACGGAAGTGCCACATATATGCAGATATATCATTATCAAGTTTAATCCTTTTAGCATCAACATTATGAATATGCATAATACTACTATCGAGATCCAACAGAAATAAACCATTCAACACAGGTGCCTGACCATAAAAGATATTATTCATATAAATCGAACAACCATTGTTTTCAGACTTAAACGAATAACCACTTTGCATCAAACACGATCCGGATACAATATTCATGCTCAGTGCAGGCACCAAATAACAATTATTCAGGTTTATAACTAATCCCGACGGCATATGGAGAGGCAGCGTTCCGACGGCGATCACATCAACTCTTGATCCATTGCCAACCCGCATCGTGACCTCATCCCTTGCTAGTTGTCACTTGTTCCGCAGCCCCTGAATCGAGTTACATATATTAGCAACCGATCCCGTATCAAATACCCAGGTGCTACTACGAGTACTAGTCAAGTATACATCAATAACATGTATATCACATATACCTTTGTTTGCCTTGCCGGCCTTCTTGTCCGCCAAATACTTGGGGCAGTTGCGCTTCCAATGGCCAGTCCCCTTGCAATAGTAGCACTCGGTGTTAGACTTAGGGCCAGCTCGGGGTTTCTTTTTAGGCGCGGCAACAGTTTTGCCGCCCTTCTTTCCCTTCTGCTTGCCTTTCTTGTCCTTCTTGAAACCGGTGGTCTTATTGATCATCAACACTTGATGTTCTTTCCTAATCTCCACTTCTGCAGTTTAAGCATTGACAGAAGCTCGGGAAGAGACTTCTTCATGCCCTGAATATTATAGTTCATCACGAAGCTCTTGTAGCTAGGTGGCAGAGATTGGAGAACACGATGTATGCCTAAGTCAATGGGAATCGTTATTCCCAAGGACACAAGCTTATCGGCGTACCCAGACATTTTGAGTACGTGCTCACTAACGGAGTTGTTCTCTTCCATCATGCAGCTAAAGAACTTTTCAGAAGCATTATAACTCTCTACGGCAGCATGGGTATCGAAAATCATTTTCAATTCTCCCATGGTATCAAAGGCATTGCCATTTTCGAAACGTTTTGAAGTTCGCTCTAGCCCATACAGTATGCCGCAATGAACTAAGTTGTGGTCCTCCTGACGAGTTATATAGACGTTCTTTTCCTCGTCAGGGGCATCAGGAGCTGGTGGGGGTCCTAGCGGCGCCTCTAGCACATATTGCTTTTGTGCAGCAGTGAGGAGAATCCTCAAATTCATAGCCCAGTTGGTGAAGTTGCTACCATTTGCAGCAAGCTTCTCTTTCTCCATGAACACATTGAAATTAAAAGCAGGTGGTGCCATCTACAACAGAATTTGTAAAATATATTTAGACTAAGTTTATGATAGATTGAGTTCAACTAATCCAAATTACTAATGAACTCCCACTCAAAAACGACATCCCTCGTGTCCTTTTGGTGATTACATGAACCAAATCCACTACACCAAGTCCGATCATCACGTGAGTCGGTGTAGCTTCAAAGGCGAGCATCTATATGGGCATCATATCAACTATATGACTCATGGTTAACCTTTCGGTCCGTGTTCCGAGGCCATGTCTGTACATGCTAGGCTTGCCAAGTAAGAACCTTAGTATTCGCGTGTGTTACAACGTAGAGTCAAAAACATCCGATCATCACGTGATGCCTCAAAACACGATCCAAAAAACGGTGCATACTTAAGGAAGAACACATTTTATCTTGATATCTAAATGAGGGATCATCTTATAATGCTACCAAAAACGCCAAACTAGCAATATAAGATGCTAACATTTAATGTATGAAGTGAGATGATATGGTCCATGCATTTGATCTCTATCATTTGCATCGTGGTATGATCTCTATCATTCCTTTGTGTGTAAGGCCAAGGTCTATGGAACTTACACGTTAAGTGAGTTGTAAGAGTACATATCATACATCTACTTACAACAATACCATATCAAGACACTAGCCCAGCAACGATCTAAACTAGACGCCTCTAATTTGTCAATTGCAAGTTTTACGTGGCTTAGGGTTTTCAGAGATAGAACCGGTCTTACCTACGAACATGAACCACAACGAGGATAACCAAGTTATTAGCAACTCGTTGTAAATCAGATATTGACTATAGTAGGAGAGACACACTGCTAGCCACTTATGCAAAACTAGTTGCATGTCAGTCGTGGAACCGGTCTCATGTACGATGACATGTAAGGTTGGTCCGGGCCGCTTCATCCCACTATGCCACCAATATCCAAAGTACATAGAAGATGCAATAACATGATCATCATCGCCCACATATAAACATATGTGTACTACCCGTGCAAAGCACCTACGCATAGATCAGGCTCTGATACCACTGTTGGGTCCGCAGCATAGAAAACAAAATTTTCCTACGATGAGAACTATACGCCAAGATCTATCTACTAGATACAGAGCAACGGGTGGACATACATCCATGGAGAACTTACCCTCGAAGACAACGAGTTTTGTTAACGAGTAGGAACTCGTGGTTGATGTAGTCATACGCTTGCCGATCTCAAGATCGTGAGGAAGTCCGAGCGCCGCAAATCAGCAGCGCATCCGTCCTCGCACACACGTTCAAGCCACCGGACAACCTCCACCTCCTTGCTCCAGCGAATCAGCGGAAGCAGCAACTCCTTCTAGACGCAAGGCCACCGGGAACATGTATCTCGCTAATCCGAGACCATGGGGGAATATCTAGAGGGGGAGAGAGATCCTTCACGAGGAGGTGTGGTTTGTGAGAGGGGATAGGGGGGCTTTATATAGGAGGGAGGGAGACCCCTCCCCTCCCATAGCCGGCGCATGAGGGGGGGGGACTCCTCCCCTCCTTCATTCATGTGGTGAACCTCCACCCACATAAACATGGCCTCCACCCAAAATCCCACTCACATGTATTTAATTTCCACCAAATTAAATGCAACTCTCAATTAATAAAACTCTTTTATTTATTTTATTCAGAATTTTGTTAATTACTTTAGTTAACAAACATTCACATAAAACCCCTTGCAACATTTCAATATCACATGCAGAACCACTTTCTGCAATTTCACCCAAAATAATTCCGGTTTCTATCGAAACATTTCCTGCGCTTTGCAAACCTTTTGTCTGGAACATATGTGCTCCTAAATGATGTCCGGAAACCCTTAAGTGTGTCACCCTACGGTTCGCAAATAATGCAGACATGATTGAGACTCCTCTCAGATCAATAATCAGAAGCGGGACACGAGATCCATACTCCTGCATATTCAACGATGACTTCTGTGATCGTGAGAACCTTTAACGTCAGCAATTTAATCCCTTTGTCTCATGATATAATACATGTCCGAGATTCGATCATCGGTATCCAAATACCTAGTTTGATCTCGTTACCGACATGCACTCTTTTCTCGTTCCCGTGATATAACATTCTAGTGATCACATCACTTGCTTGCAAGCTATCTTAATGTGATATCACCGAGAGGGCCCATAGTATATCTATCCGTCATCAGGATTGACAAATTCCACTCTTGATCCATGAGCCTCAACATAACACCTTCATAGCACCGAACCCACCTTTATGGTCACCCTGTTACGGTGTAACGTTTGATGTTATCAAGATACTCTTCCGGTGTTAGCAATTAACATGATCTCATGGTCTAAGGACTAAGACTACTTTGTATGATGTTATAGCAATATAAACATAATGACTTGATCGTAATGCTATACTTCGGATGAATGTTCATCACATCATTTCACAAATGTTGTGACCTTGTTATTAACAACATCCAATGTCCATGATCAGGAAACCTTGATCATCTTGTTAATCAACAAGCTAGTCTATAAGAGAGGCATAACTAGGATCCCTTTTTGTTTATTAAACACACATGTTTTGATGTTTCCTATCAATACAATTATAGCATGCAAAATAAACATCTATCATATACAAGGAATACATAATAACAACTTTATTATTGCCTCTCAGGGCATATTTCCTTCATATAGAGATAGTGCATCATACACTCCTTTTTAGTGAACTTGCTAAGTACGCTCGTACTCAACCGTACCTTCTTAACCCTTGCTAGATTCTAAGCCATTGAAGATGACGTTAACATCAATTTCTGCTCAAGAAACCAGCATCGACAATTCAAGTTCTTCAATAAAGTTAATGGAGTCAACATACACATCAGTGGAAGTGAAGTCAGAGTTCTTAAGTAGATAGGAGTAAATTTCTCTAGCCATAAAACCTACCTCTGTAGAGCATTGCAATAGCAGCAATGGCAAGCCAAATAGTTTATATGCTAGTATTAGTTACCAGATATTTCTGAGTTATTATTTCTGGTTCTTCCTGTAAGAAGTTTCTTTCTCCCTTTAACCTAGAGTGTTCTCTGGATCTTTTGTAAGGAGTTGAGTTGTAATTTATAGTCATGTCTTGGACCTGCTATGTTTATGTTGTACCACTCTGAGGGATGTAATACTAGTGAACGGTGTTTCATTGGTGTTATGTCAACGACTTTAGTGTACTACATCATGCAGTGGTATGCTGGGTCACCGCAGGTGGGCACCCCCCGGTGCCTAGCCGTAGCAGCAGCGGATGCAGCTGGCCCGGCGATCGCGCGGCCTCCTCATTGACGCTGGGGAAGATGTTGGCGGACCACGCATCCCGATAGGCGCTTGCCCCCATCCACTGATCATTGTCCGGGATTGCCTCCCACAGAATCTGAGGCGAAATCGGCGGTGGCAGCCCATCAGCCGCCCTGTCGAACTGGTCCGTTTTAGGAGAGCACAAGGTGTACTGGACTCCCCCACTGTCTCCGCCCAAGGAGGCCTATGCAGGTGACTGCAGCATTGGGCTGTCGTTATTCTCTTGATGTGGACGCAGAGGAGATGGTGTGCCACCTATGGCTGCACTCCCCACCGGCGTGCGTGAACGGCTTCTTTGCCTCTGAGGTTGCTGCACCAAGACATGACGCAGGACCTGGATTTCAGGTTCCAGCACCTGAGCGGGCTCCTGGGCACCGAGCGGCTGGCCACCATCACTTGCAGCCTGCTCAATCACCTCCGCCTCCAACCCACCCTGGTGCCGGGAGCGGCGCCGAGGTGTCCCAGCGCCGCCCGGTGATCCGGTGGCGTGACCATAGCTGCAGCCGGGCCTCTGCTGCTGGTCGCTGGAGTATCTGCGCTGCCGCTCGCGGCCTCCTAGCTCGTCCCAGCGATTGCCACGCCTTCGCTCCCCACGGTGGCCATCTCGGTCCTCGCGACGTCCATCGCGGTCGTCGTCATCATGGCGGTGGTTGGACGGCCCTAGGCGGTCGCGGGCAGGACGCCGACGCGCTGGGGTAGAGCTGTCCTTCTCCCCGAACTCCCAGTCCCGACGGAACTTGTTAGGCCACACCTGGCCCCGGTGCCGCCGAGATTTGTCGATTGGCGTGTAGTCCATGATCGTGTCAAGATGGAGCAGGATGCGGTAGAGAGAACCGTCATGCCCGTCCTCCGCCAGCGTCCCTTCGGGTAGGCCTTCCCGTCGCTCCGCATGATGGTTCAGGATGGTGTGCAGCTTGGCCTTGGGGATGAGGTCCGGATCCAACAACCAGACCCAAACGAACATGGCCGCCTTGTTGTCCTTCGTGGCTATCCGGCGCTCCACCCGGTCCAGCTCGCAGGCGCCGCCAAGCACCGCCTTCACCGTAGCCAGATCATCCCAGGCATTGAGGGGCAGATTCTCGATCACCACCTGACAGTAGTAGCGCCCAGTTTTTGGCCTTTCGCGCGCCGTCGGCGACCAGGACGTAAGGGCCATGGTCCCATGCCAGAGGGGAGCCGAGCCCAGCTCCAACGCCACATCCCTCTTCCAAGGGTGCTTGAAACTAACGATGAAGTCATCCGGGTAGGCGACGGAGTCGGTGATGTCCTCCCAATCCAGGCCCAGGTGCTGCTGCTGCACCTTGGCAATGGAGCTAGTACTGATGTTGATGGAGGGGTCGGAGATGATGATGCCGAGGTGGGTTCGCCTCATCTCCGAGGCGTCTGCCTCGATCAAGGGCGTGCTGATGGAAGAGTTGTGCACCTCATCCGGGCGGTTGGCCGGGTTCCTCGGCAGGTGGTCCATTCCCCCGGACGCGGAGGGTGGCAGCGCTGGTGCCGTGGTGGCGTTTGCCCCTGCAGACCCCGGTGAAGGAAAAGGCGGATAAGTGGCGCCGCCCTTGTTGCCGTTTGACCCTCGGCATCCACGAGCGAGGTGCCTCGATTGCCTGCACCTATGGCAGCGGACTTGTTCCTTGCAATGACGAACGAAATGATGCGGGGAGAGGCAGCGGAAGCACTCCCTTTTGAAGGGAGAAGGACCTTCCCCACGGTCGCACTTGAATTCCCCTGGCGGTGTACAGCAGCCGGAGCTCCCAAAGAGGGAGGATTAAACTTCCGCCACCAGAACTTGGGGCGCACCACCCTCCAATCCTCCCCATGGTCACGACGACCCTGCCGGCTTAACTCCCTCTCCGGAAGCAAAGGGGCAACAATAATAGATCGAAGCCGGTTGGCCTCAGATCACACCGTGGCGAAAGGGGAAGAGCCTGCCGAATCCGGGAAGGAGAGAGATTGGGGCTTATCTCCAGGCTTGAGCGGAGGGGAGGGGGCAGAACCTCGAGCCGAGCGCCGCGAGACGCAGAGGCGCGCAGGGGCTTCCCTCCAGGCTTGGTCAGAGGCAGGGGCAGCAATAACTCCGGTGGCGTGCTCTGCTCCGCCTCCCGACCAGAGGCCACACTTGATGGCGAGGCCGGAGCAGCGGGAGCTCTTGAAGGCGCCGCAGGGCTTCGCCACGGACCGGTCCGCGCTTGCAGGATTCCTCCAGGATCTCCGCAGTAATCGACCCAAAGAGGAGGGCCGGACCCGCCGGAGGGAGAGCGTCGGCCGAGACCATCGCGGGGGGGAAAGGGGTGGCCGCCACGACCTGGAGCGGCCGGGGCGCGTTGGGGAGGGTGGGCTCTCGCTCGCGCTCACTCATTCTCCTCTCTACTGTGGTGTTGTCTGTTCGTTTTCCCCAAGGCTGATTTTTATATCGGCCTTGTGCAACCCATGAGTCATAATAATACTTTAGAATATATTTTTTACTAAAAATATGGTTGTGTCCATCTATGGATGATAAGGCCGGTGTTATTGCTTTTTCTAAAAGAAGGCCTAATGTGATGCACCGGTCAGAAATGGTATTTTTAGCTACTTCTGTCCCATGTCTTTCTAGCTCAATTCGTTTTTATTCTCTGCGATAGAGAGCACTGTTGCACAATATTTTTCGCTGTTTGGGTTACCTAGAGAAGTATAAAGTTTGATTTGTTGTACTGATGTGTAAATTATAATAAGCTCATAAATGGATTACTTTGCACTGGCGATATATAGACTATAAAGAGTCATACTCAGATGATTTTCTAAGAAAGAATGTAGAGAACTCCTCTACATTTGTGTTTCATTTGAGCACATGCGTCTACATGCAGCTTGTTTAGTTACAATATATACAATATACACAAATTACAACCAGGTTAAGTCAGGGCAAAAAAGAAAAATAAGAAAGAAGAATAAAATCTTATGCAATACTCATATTCGGTATTTATTTTTAAAAAATCGGTTCTATTACTTTTGTATATATCCAAGTTTGGTGGCATAGAAGTGTCTGAGACACAAGCTCAGTCCAGAAACAAAATTTGGGTTCTCTGAAAAGAGTCTTGATGGTTTTTCCCCTTAAGTGATGCTTGCCCAAAAGAACATAGACTGGAATAGAAGTTATCAATTGATGGAACAAGGCACAACAATAAATATCCCAATGTTGAACTCAGATCCTCGCTTTTACCATTTGCAGCATGAATTGCATACAGTGCTCATTGTGACATTTTCATGAAACAGATAGGAGTGAGGTAGATACAGAAATAGCAAAAGAGACTTGCAACTATCGTTGCCAAGAGATGGACACACAGGAGGCGAAGATGACTATCTTATGATGGGAACGAACGTTCACGCATGTAAACACTATTCGACTTATGTGTGCATCTTCGTGTTACAATCGCGACAAGAAGATAACGAAGAACGAAAACGAAAAACACAGCAAGGAGACACAGATTTAACGTGGAAAACCTCTCCAACAAAGAGAGGAAAAACCACGGGCGCCAGCCAGCGAAACTTCACTATATCGAGGAGTGTTTACAAACGCCGGGGATTTCACAGATGCAACTCTGCCAACCGGCGGCTTACAAGGGGTTTATATATCGGTGGAAACCTAGGTCTTCGACGATCCGTACCGTACCACGGGGGGCTGTCGCCCCCCGCACCCCCACAGGCGTCCCCGTTGGAAAGCCTCCCGGCGACGGGCCTCGCTCCACTCGTCAGAAGTTGGCCTATACTTTGTAGAATTTGGATCAACATATAACACTTCGGATGGATATGTTTCCAGTATACAGCAATACTTAGATATCCTAGACATGCAACAAATATAAGCACTCCCATGTTTTAATATCACCAACACGAGGTTGGATCGAGGACCCACACACCAAATTGTAGCCGTGTTCCCATACAATACCGTCCTAACTGGCTGAATGTCAGATCCATGAACCAAATCTGCTGCCCGCTGTAACCAATAACCTAAAAGAGACTATATCCTGATGCCACTCATTCCCCAAATTTCATCCAAACCAGCTTATGTAGGTTGGTTTTCTCTAAACGTGCAACAAAGGAATGTTTTTTGCAACAAAGTATGAGAATGCATGGCTAAGTAATGATAGGTTGCGCTGTGCTCTCTTTGCATCCAAATATATATCCAGTTGACGGAGGTAAGCATAGTTATAGGTGCCAGAAAATGGAGTACAAGCTAGTAGCTGGGATATCACATACAAGTGTTTGAGAAGCAGTACTACACGTAATTCATGCTAGCGTGCATATCAGTTATTACCATCAAAGTTTGGAATTTTTATTAGGATGAGCGTTTACCATTATTTTGTCCTTGGCCACGTAGAAATGATAATGTTTTTAATGATAAACTTGTTTCTCTTATGCAGGTCATCTACCGTGTGTACTAGTTTCCTCTATTTATAGACGTATCTACAATGTGTGAAAAATCACGACTATTTATAGACGTCTACACGCTTGGAAAACATAAGGGATATTTTATCCAACACAGATGACAACAAAGGCTCCAGGGCAATATCTAACAACAAACCCGATTAAACGGTCAACACTACACATTCAAACAACCCGCATGACTCAAACGGAAAACCTACATCTCCACTAAATAGAGACGACTCACCGCGGAACAACACTGGCAAACACCAGCCGTGCCGTGGCCCAAGTTCCAAGGGTGACACACAGAATCCCCAACCTGCACCAATGCGCCACCCCACGGAGAGCCTTCCATTAGTACATCTCCATCGGCCCGATCCAAACGGGCTATCGAAACAGTCTGTTTCTATCCGTTTGGATCGGGCCGCGGTCTCTTTGGGGTCGCGGTCCGGCCTGTCCAGCTAGCCGCGCCCAGCGGCGCGACTTAAATGTCCGCCCCTAGCCACGCCTTTTTTTCGAATTTCAAAACTAGCCATTTCGCGCGTAAACTGGCAAAACATAACTATACAAAATATTACATTCAAAATATAAAAAGAAAAAACCACTGGCCCTATCCCTAGCCCTAGCTACTGACGGTCTCCCCGCCATCGGCCCTGCCCCATCCATCTATGGATTGAGGTCGATGTACTCCGGCGGAGTCCAGAGGTGGGCCGGGGGCAGTTCTGGAGCTGGCGCCGGTGCGGGTGCGGGAGGTGCCGGCTGGTTGATCACCTAGCCTGGCCAAGCCGACCACGCGTCCGTTTCCATCGGCGCGGGCGGAGCGTACCACCCGGCGCGGGTGGAGCAGACCACTCCGACGCGGGCGGAGCAGACCACTCTGACGCGGGCAGAGCAGCCCACCCCCGTAGCTGCGGTGGGGGCGGTGGCGGTGGCAGCGGCTGCCCCGCGTTCTGTGCCACCAGGCTGGTGAGCTGGACAGCCTCCTGGTAGCCATCCCACATCCGGTCCTCCTCCCTCGCGCTGGCTGCGATGGCCTTCTCGAGGAAGGTGTCCCCATCATAGCCCCGCGCCAGGACCTCCTGGTACTCCGGGGGCAGGTGCACAGCAGCGGATGCGGAGGACGACCCCTCCTCCTCCTTCTTGATGATGATGCCGTTGTCGCTGTTGCTGAGGTCAGCATCAGAGTGGTTGATGGCGCCGTTGGAGGCGGGTTCACCTGCGGGGAGGTTGCGGGGGGCCCACGGGTCGAACTTGCCGCGGTAGGTGCTGAGGTGGTGCGCCGTGTGCTCCCACTCCAGGAACTTTTTCCAAAACTTCTTGTTTTGGTAGGCGCGGTCGTAACGAAAGGCCGGCGGGAGCTGGCGGATGCGGCGGGCGATCTCCTCCTACAGCGGCCTACCTCCTTGGGCGCGGGTGGCACCGGCACTCGCTCCCGGTTGAGGTGTCAGCCCGTAGGGAGGGAGACATCATGGTGGGCGATGCCTCTCCGTTCCCTCTACCGCCGCTCGCACTCCACCACGCGGAAGTAGCGGCGGTCACGGGCTGGGCCCTCCTCCTCCTCCTAGGGCGTGTTTGCGGCGCCGACGAAGCCCTGCGCCCGGGGCGGCGGTGGCACGACCCCCCGAAGGAAGGCTGGCATGCCGCGCCCCTGACGGCACTGACCACTCGAGCCGGATCCGCCGGCTTCATGGTCGTTCTTGGACTTCTTGAACCACCTCGACTTCTTCATCACTGGTGGGGCGGTGTTGGCTGTGGCGGCTAGTTGGTGAGTGGCTCCGGCGATGGCGATGGCGAAGGCGAGAGGAGGTAAGGTGTGCGGCACCGATGGTAGCAGGGGCCAATTTAAGTAGCCCCTGCCGGTGGGAGCGCGCGCGCAGGTTCTCGCACCTTCGGCATTCCATCAATGCTGGCGTGGGAACTCAGGTGATGCCGTATCCCGCCGTTATTGATGGCGAAGGCTGCCGCGCTTGCGTCTGACTCAGTGCCACCGTTCAGTCTGCCGCCCGGGCCTCTGAATCGCTGTCGCGGTTGCCTCTGACTCGCTATAGACACTGACAGGTGGGCCAGTAGCGCGTGGTGGAGGACACGCCCACGACCTGCCCGTGTCCAGACCGACGCAACGGTCACGCAAATTAGGTGCGCTGATGGATCGAGCCGGACGTGTCGATCCAGATGTGTCGTGTCGCTAGGAGACCGCGCACGGCAGCACATCCGCGCGGACGCATTCGGACGCGTCCGGACGGGTTGGATCATGCCCGTGGAGACGCCCTTAGCCACTCCCGTGGATACCCCAGGAGGCACTCCTAGGCAGACATAAAGCAAAAGCCAAGGATCAAACATACAAAGCGAGGCGTCCCACGCTACCGCGGACGCGAGACGTCCATCCTCAGCCATTTAATATTTTCTTGCGTGCATGCCCCACGCACGCGTATGTTTACCCCAAAAACATGACTCTGAGCAAGAAATTTAAGGTTCACCAATACATGGACATAATTTACGCATCCCGACAGAAACTATCTAGGCTCGTGATCGACAAGCACGACGGACTAATCAGCTTTGAGCGGAGACCACGCGTCGGGTATCCTCTCATGACGCCATATTTCCAAGCCAACGATTACATTGCATAGACACATGTCGACACGCTGCACTCAAACACTAGTCCACTAGTTGACCGGTGGACACTTGAAGCGTAAAATTTGCAGCATAAAAATTCCACTAGTACGGAAAACCTTATAGCCGGGTTCCTTACAGCCGAAGAGGTCACAGGGGTCGCCGGCAGTAAGGCTATCCAGACCTTCCTCATGGTACCGCCGGCAAAATGAAACAGGCGGCGCCCGGGCTAGGCCAGTTATCACCGGCGGACATGTTTAACAAGCGTTGGGGCTGTGGTGGGACGCGTGTCCCTGATGGGCCGGCCTTTACCGCTGGCGAATAAAGCCCTTAGGCACTGGGGTACGATGGGCTTGATGGGCCACCCGGGCTGAAAAAAGTAAGTTGTCCCCGTTGAATTTAGCACTGAGGCACCGGGATAAGTGCGGGCCCTACTTGTAAGTGCTCACCCATCAAAAAATCCCCAATTTCTACTCGATCCCTCACACATGAACCCTAGCTAGCCGCGCACTACCGCCCCCTCGATCTCTCTCTGGCGACCCACACCGCCGCTGCACCCCGCCAACCCTCGCTCCGCCGTCATCATCCCGCATCCCCCTCGCTGTCGCCGACCCGCGCCCGTCGCAGTCTGTGGAGGAGCAGGCCGTAGGGGAGAAGGTCGTGGAGCTCCGCCCGCCATCGTCGTTCGCGCGCTCGTCGTCGTTCTCGTCTCGGTGGTACATCGCCTTCTCCCCTCTCCCCTCTCTCCCTTGTCGTCCCTAACCTGAGGAAGTAGTTAGTTCATCGGATCGGATTAGATTAGTTAGTTCATCGGCCGAGTAGTTAGTTCATCGGATTGGGCAGTAGTTAGTCTATCAGATCGGATTAGAATAGTTAGTTTATTGTCCGAGTAGTTAGTTCATCGGATTGGACAGTGGTTAATTCATCGGATCAGATTAGATTAGTTAGTTCATCGGCCGAGTAGTTAGTTCATCGGGTTTGGCACTAGTTAGTTCATCAGATCATCACTATATTTGTTTTGGGCAGTAGTTAGTTTTGCATTTTGTCTAAGAATCAGATCAAGGAGTAATCAGATTAGGTGCTAGTTGTTTTTACATTCTGTCTAAGAATCAGATCAAGGAGTAATCAGACTAGGTGCTAGTTTGTTTTTACATTCTGTCTAAGAATTAGATCAAGGAGTAATCACATTAGGTGCTAGTTTTTTTACATTCTGTCTAAGAATCAGATCAAGGAGTAATCAGATTAGGGCTAGTTGTTTTTACATTCTTTCCAACAATTAGACCAATGAGTAATCAGATTAGGTGCTAGTTGTTTTTACATTCTGTCTAAGAATTATTGTATTGTTTCCATACTATTTGCTAGTAGATGTCTTAGTAATCAGATTATGCTGTCAATAACTCACTGATGTGCACATTCCTGAGTAATCAGATCATGCTGTCAAGAATTCACTTCTCCATCATATTTAAATTAGCTAGTGGTTTTATTTAAATCTAAGAATCATGCTGTCTAATAATAATTGTATTGTTTTTACTTGTACACTATTTTTGCTAATATGTTGTCTGTTTAAGTATAGTATGGCGCAGTGGGAGCCGAAGTACTGCGGTGTGTACAAGAAGTCGACGAGGATCCCTACTTGGGAGGCTAAGATCACCATCGATGGGATTAGGCGCCACCTTGAGACATGACAGTCCCCCGAGGAGGCGGCACGTGCCTACGACTGCATGGTAGTCCATCATGGAGGGGCTAGAGCGACCCTAAACTTCCCTGAGGATCCAGCTAGGGCCATTTAGAATAGGCCCGTGGGTATGAGAGTCGCCACGAGGGCGGAGGAGCAGGAGCACCGACTGGTTGAGAGACAACTTGTTGACCCCTTGGTCCAGACACTCTGCGCGGATCCTATGGTGATGTCATAGCAGTACGAGGTATTGGCGACAACTGCGTGCCAGCAGCCCGTCCAGGAGGCGGGTCCCTCTAGGTCCGACAACGTGGGTTCCTCCACCACGCGTCCGCAGGGCCCGTACTACGAGTTCAGCCTCGGCGACTTCACTGTCACACCCACGTCGTCTGCTGACCTAGGTTCCTTATGTTTGTCGTCTGAGGACGACACCTGATCTAGCTATACTTTGTCATATATTACTTTAGACTTATCCTTCTAGACTTTGTCATATATATTACTTATCCTGCTAGACGTGGATCAACTACTTTTCATATATTACTGATCCTACTACTTAATTACTTTATAACTATGTTTACTATGCGTCTTCTTTCTGGATAAATATATAAAATGAATCAAGTGTGCAAAAACTGTGCACAACCAGTAGGGAGGTGCCTGGACAAGAAGTTTCCTATAGTGCCCCCTGTCGGGTTTGAGGATAGTACGGTATGTGCTCTGTGAGATACACAGTATCATGAATGTCTATATATATATAATCAAAAATAAACCATGGACTTTATTGTATTATTATTGTTTTACTCAGTCAATCCCTTGCGCTTGGCGACGGGACTTCATGGACCATTTCCATAGAAACACCAAGGACGATGTCGAGTTTGAGGTCACTTTGATGTTAGATACTGATCTCGATAAGAGTTACGTGGTTACAGTCACCAACATAGCGACGAGGACATCTTTCAGTGGACCTGGCTGGATAAACTTCTTGAATGAGCATGACATGCAATACAGAGACAAGATAAAGATCTTTCTCATTCATCAAGCAGCCCTAATCTACTACATGTGCATGCCCCCTGATGATGATATTCAATAGTAAGCTAGCTATGTAGTTGAGACCATCGTATTATATGCCGTTTACTCTATACATGCATTCTTTTTTAGGCAACTTTCTTCTCAATATATGTAGAGTGGATTATAGCGAAGAAGCGTGCGACAATTGTGGTCAACATAGTTGGCATTGCATGAACAGGAAGATTACCATGCCGCTCCTTGTGAACTTTGGTGTTAGGACGGTATGTTTTTTGAAATTTATGTGGAGAATGTAAATATATATATATGTTTAATTAAAATCACGACTAATTGTTCTGTCCTATGATTTTACTCAGCCAATCCCTTGTGGTGCACGACATGGCTTCATGGACCATCTCCATAGAAGCATGAATGAGGTTGTCGTGTTTAGTGTCACTTTGACGCATCATAATCATCTCGATAGGACGTACCAGGTTAGGGTCACCAACGAGGAGGCCCGAACATATTTTAGTGGTCCTAGATGGAACAGACTCCTCATTTTGTACGGTGACATGCAAGAGGGACGGGAGTTCAAGTTTTTGCTCAGTCATACTTATGACATCATCTGTTTCACTTGCTTTCCTCCTGACTCTTCCGACGAGGGTGAAGATGAGTGAACTCTAGATAATGCTATATGAGCCAATGTCCTAGCTATATTGAACATTTGGTGGATACTGCTACTGTTTTCTGTGTTAATATGTATTTTGCTATCATTATCATGTATACTGTGTATTCCTGTATTCATCTATGTATTCTGTTTTATTTTTTTGCTCTGATACATAATATTGTCGGCGAACAAATTTTATTACCTCTGACGAAGAGATGTGCACCAGTGTTACGGGACATTATCCCCAGCGAATTGGGTACTCGCTGGTGCTATGCCCAGTTATCGCCGGCGTATTGTGTAGTTCGCATGCTGTAATGCATTACTGCCGGCGAGATGGTCACCGGCGAACCGCAACTCGCCAGTGGTAGATGATTTGGGTGCGTTGGTTGTGAGCCTTTCCCTACTAGTGTCCAGCATGAACGATAAGGCTATCTCCACCGGGTCGACCCAAATGCGCGATCGAAACTGTCCATTTCTGTCTGTTTGGGTCGGCCCGCGGTCGCTTTGAGGTCACGGTCCGGCCTGTCCGGCCAGCCGCGCCTAGCGACGCGACTCAAATGTCCGCGCCTGCCCATGGGCCACGTTGCTCAGTGGCTACGGCGACGGCGATGGTGAGAGGAGGAGTGGCATGTGGCACCGATTGTCGCATGGGGCAGCTTAAGTAGCGCCGACCCATGGGAGCGCGCGGGTTCTCGCGCCTTCGCCATCAATGCCGGCATGTGAACTCAGGCGACGCCCCGTCTCATTGTCATTCATGGTGAAGGCTGCCGCGGTTGCGTCTAACTCGGTGCCGCCGTTCAGTCCGCCGCCCGCGTCTCTGAATTGCTGTCGTGGTTACGTATGTATCGGTGTCATGGTTGCCCCTGACTCGCTATGGTCGCTGGCGGGTGGGCCAGTAGCATGTGCGGGGGAGAACACGCCCGCGATCCGCCCGTGTCCGGGCCGATGCAACGGTCACACAAATTAGGCGCGCCGATGGGTTGAGCCAGACGCGTCGAACCGGATGGGTCGTGCCGCTGGGAGACCGCGCACGCCCCGCACGTCCATGCGGACGCGTTCGGACGTGCCCGTGCGGGTTGGGTCGGGCTGGTGGAGATTCCCTAAGGATGCTCACCAGGACAGTTGCCGTGATGCACACCAGCACCCATCACTCGGTGCCAAAAAGGTGTTAATGGTCGCCCGCAACAAAGCACGCCGTGCGGGAATCCATGCATACACACAACCTTACCAACCTTGAGTGGGATGCACACAGAGGACCCTCTCATACACGTGGTGCCACCTACGCATGAGAGTGGCTCGTCACGCTGAATTCAACATAAGAACCATGTGATAAAAACCTTTCCTAAGGATCAAAAGTCTCGCAGCAAACTCCAAGGACAGCATGACCCACCATTCCCAACGCAGAGCCGACAATACCGGGTAAGCCGACTAGGCGGCTCACCCAGATCGAACCACGACAGCGCATGCCATGCATTGGTCATGGCTACCACCCACACCCAAGAGTCAGTCATTTCTAGACTTCCAAAATTCCTCGAGGCATGTTGGCGGAACAGTGCAGCTCATCTCTCACAAAAACGCACAACCCACACCAGCGACAGCCCATTCGAGACATCACCGCCATCCAAAACACCTCTAAGGTCTACGAAAGTCAATGACGCTCGCACCGCGGCAACAAGCTGGTCACGCAGGATCCAACCAATGAACCACGTGATAGAAACCTTTCAAGAGGATCAAAAGCCTTGTGGTCAACCACATGGGTAGTGCATCTCACCATTCCCACAAGCACCAAGCCCACATCACCGGGCTGCCTACCGAAACCGATCCACGATGACACATCCCATGCATCGGGCACGACAACCACGTGCAACAATGGGTCATTCGTTTCCAGGAGACAATAATTCCTCGAGGTGAGCCAGAGGAATATCATGGCTCATGGATCGCACGAATGCGTAGCCCACACTGGCGGCACATTCGAGACATTACCGCCATCCAAAACATCGGCCAGGTCTCTGGAGAATGACGACATTCTCGCCACGGCGATCGGCACCGAGGGCCACACGAGCGGCCATGACCGATGAAAGGGCGGTAGAGCAGAACAGATGCACCACCGAACCTTTCCAGGTGACCAAAATTCTTCGAGGTGAACCGGGGAGCATCATGGATTATCGCTCGCACGAACACGCAGCCCACACCACCGGCTACACGTTTGAGACGTCGCCACCATCCAGAACACCGGCCAGGTCTCTAGAGGACCACGACATTCTCTTCGTGGCAATCAACAGCGAGGGCCACGCGAGTGAGCACAACTGATGGAAAAAACGGTCAAGCGGAATGGCTGCACCAGTGGCACGAGCGAGGCATTGCCACCTTCCAGAATAGCGGCTAGGTCTCCGGAGGACGACGATGTGCTCGCCGCGGCGATGGGCAGCGAGAACCGACTGAGTGTATGCAACACGAAAGTGCGGGAAGGAATCCATGGAACGAGGAGCTATTCCAGCAGGTAACTCGATATATAGGCACGAGCAAACCAACACGTAGAACCCCGAAGCAACGTGTGGCTGAATGCGGTCAACACATGAGGACACGTTCTAAAAGATGACCGACACGAGTGTGCATGCAGGGCGACGCATGCCCGGAGGGTAGCTGTGTGCGCCGTGACGGCACGCCTACACTGGCACAGACTTCAACCGGGCAGGGAGCTCAGGCATCGCCCGCCGAGCGAAGCCGGAAAGGGGCACGTGGCTGACCAGAAAAAATCACATGGACGCCCAAAAATCGGAGGAAAGAGCAAATCCACGTGATTTAGAATATGCTATAGTGAATTTGGCTTTTATATAACCAACAGTAAATCGCTTATAAAAGTTAAAACTGCATGCACCTACTTTTAATTATCTGATGCATTTTTTTTCATACAGGTGACGCGTCATTTCCTCATGGCTACTTTTGCTGTCTGTATATACATTGGAATACCACCGGAAAGCCTTATGACACCCGGCCAAAGTGAAGAATAGAAGGCATGTTACCATGCTACCTGAGTAATAATAAGCCTTAGGAATGGGCGGCATCCGGGAAAATTTTATGGTTCCAAACAAAATTTTATGCACGCATCGCATGACACAGTATCTTTGTTATGATTGAGCGCAAAGTGGTCACAATCTTTGTTATGACACAGTATCACGTTATAATCTGGAACTGTTGTGATGTAGTGTACTGGTGTGTGCTGTCTGTTGCCACCGATGCTGCCTCATCAAGGATGACCAAGACCAACGTGGCGTATCTTTCTTGCTACCAGCAATGGGGTAGTGCATGAGAAGGGCAGGAACAGTGCCAGCAAGATTGATCGTCTGATTAGGCACAACTCACCGTCCGGCGGCGATAGAACGTCCTAACAGACGACTTTCAGTACTTGTCGTGTATGTTAACACTGCTTCGTCAGCCCTGCTTCCATCGTCAGTACAGTTGTAGGCCATCTTTGCGGTACTCTCCAGAAGGCTGTGCCAGACACTGAGCTTTTTAGGGGTATAAGGTGGAGCTTACCACATGTACAACGATAAGAAGGCGAATCTTTTCTTAGTCATCCATGTTATCTAGAGAAGACAATAAAAACAAACGTTATCTCTTATTTTCGTACCGAGCACTTACCGAGAATCATTTAAGGTTAAAAGTAGACATATGATAAAATGGAGACAATAGATTTCTCTTATTTCTTGTAAGAGATCATCTCTTATGTATGAGAAGATATTTTTTCTTTATTCTCTCTCCTCCAACTACGCAAAAGTCTAAGATGAAACTCTAAGAGCAGGCGGCACCATATTCTACATGCTTTTAGCCATTGGAACGTGGTTGTGGACGTTAGCCTATAACCAAATCCACTTATTTGGAACTACACCTAGGCTATAGGATCGGAACGTTGATTAATAATGTCGTTCTCAAAATACATCATCAGATGTATATTTCAAAGAACTTTCTAATGATATAATTTTGCATGACAAATACCTTATATTTGGTTGAATAAATTATTAGTCAAAGTTCACACGAAAAACGAAATGGTCTTGTATTTCTGCATGGAGAGAGTACTAAATATTCAATTCTATATACATTAGATCACTAAACAGAGAATTTACCAACCACCAGTCAAAAATCATTGGGCGGCGTTACCATGTTAGGTAGAAAGCTTCTTTGCACAAAGGTTTCGTGTTGTAAGTAGTTAAGCACGAGGAACACGCAAATAATATATTTAGAAAGCTCAAATTATTAAAAACAATTATTATTATGTTGTTCTCTGTAACAGTCTATCTAACAGTGGTTAGTATACTACTAGTTTTGTTTCCGCAGCTGCGTTTTTCAGATTTATTAGTTTCCCCTCAATATTTTAGGTTGGGGTCCATCTAATCTTAGTAAACTGAAAATTTCTTATGTCTCAATCCCTTCGTAAAGGTACAACTTCAGTAACATTTCACTAAAGCGAACCTGCATTTTTCAGAAAAGGATCGAGACTTAAAGAAGTCTGCATTCACTGAATGACAAAACTGTTGAAGTTGTGAAATTTCTGAATACTTCAGATATACTGATGATGGAAAGTATGAAAAACAATTAATGTGTACAAACAGTTTGGTGAACTGTGTGGGTAGGTATTCAAATGATGTAGATTGCTACAATAAATTGGATTCTTTATATTACACAACAACGAAAAGAAATTGCTCATGAAGCTCTAAAAGGAATAAATGTTGCTAGCATTACATCCACATAAAAGTTTTATAAGATGCATCTTTTTTTTTTGAAGTATATAAGATGCATCTTTTTATTTACAGGTGTCACGCATTTTTTTCATGGTTACTTTCGTTCTCTATATATTTCCATTGAGATCCCAACAGAAAGCCTTATGGCACCTGGAGTTGAGAAAAGAAGACCCTGGTTCCATGCTACTGGAGTAAAACCTTACGAATGAGTGGCATCCATAAAACCAACTTGAAAGGTGCACCCGTGCTTAGTTATAGCTGAGGGAAAAATTGTCACAATCTCTCCACATTTAGGCCGGTACCCAAGCTCACTTTACAGTTTGCAACTGCCGTGATGTAGTGTAATGGTGTGTGTTGTTCGTGTCCGTCGGCGCTGCTTCATCGAGGATGACCAAGACGAACTGCTTGTCTTGTTTTTGCTATGGGAAGGACATTGCAACCATGAATAACCGGTTGACAAGGCATAACTCAGCCGATAGACAACCGCGGCGATAGTACACAAGATGAACAAGCAAGCTTCGCCTCGCCGCCTACTTTGCTATTTGGCACGATGCAATAGGCATGGTGGGCTTACATATATTTTCTGCCTTATATGCATGCTTCAGCAACATGTATGGTGTGGCATGTTCTGACCAACACATTGTGTTTGAAGGAGTCAATTTGGTCAGTTATTTTGTCATTACCCTCCCTTTTGGTACCAATCTAACAGATACGATCATACAATATGTGCAAACACATTACACTCGTAGTTTTGCATTGCATAGACTGAAAATAGTTAGTAGGTTCATCTAATTATACAACATGTTCGTCTAATAAGTATCATCTTAAGTACATATCCCTAGTCGTTCTGCCATACTCTCATCTTATAAATCATCTTTACCAAGCACGGAAAGAGAAGGTGATGTAGTGAGAATCAGTACAGTTTTATTGGTAAATTAGCAACCAAAAAGAGTTTTGGCACGCGCTAGCAGACCTTTTGGTCGCTACCGAGGTTTTGCCTTTTTTATCTAACTCTAGACAGAGGATAGGAACTTATCATCTAATGGTCACATCCTAGTCCTTGTCACTACAAATAGCTTATCTCACATGGATTTTCTGTAACAAATAGACAACCTAAAATGTTCAGATTTGAACCAAAACAGCAGAAGGTCTATAAAAAGCGATGCACAGTCACCAACCCAGCCTATTGGTCACCGACTTCTAGCAAATAACATGAAAGTATTAGACAGTGCCAATTAAAAAGCAAACAATAGTTTTGTACTTGAGAAGACAACCCAGCTGTATCTTTTGTTCTCACCTCAAAGCAGCGAAGACACTCATAATTCAAAAACACATGTACACTGGTCTCCCCATAGTAAATCGGTAATAAAATTTGTATTCTCATGCATAACTAAAAGTATATAGAATTTGATTTTTCTGAAATATCTAAGTAGAGCTCAAGAAATAAATACAATAAGTTAGATGCATTCAACAATCTGCAAATACAGTTTAAATTATCATCCTATGCTCATTATGAACCTGCATATCCACAAGGTTAGAAGGCTCTTGCATTACGAACCTTTTTCATGATATTTGGGGATGAATAAACCAGTTTATCAGTTACACTAACTTAGCACACCAATAGTGTTATTTAGTATGTAGTGTCATGCAAAATAATACATCATACATATGGGTAGTTCCAACATTAAGGGGCAATATCTTCATGATAAATATTGGATCCTAAGAAAAAACTTTATATGAACATGCATCCTTTTCACTAGGCAAAAAATATAAAAATATAGAGATTTCTATTTTTGTGCCCCTGGTTCGTTAGTTGTACTCACTTTTCCCTATCCGCTTAACTTTTCCTCAGTTTTGCCCATCTCCTCGGAAACTCATCAAAGAGCTCGAACGGCAGCTGCCGCTAGGTTAACCGTTGGCTGACGTGTGGAGCCGTGCGGTGTGGGACCACGTGGGGTCGGTTGGTCAGGAACGCGTTATGCTAACGTGTGGGGCCGTGCCATGTGGGACTGTGTGGAGCCGGTTTGTTGGGAACACGTTATGGGGGACATGGTGTGGGACCATGTGGGACGTGTTTGGTGGTTACGTGCGCCGCTCGCCTAAATTGAAAGTTTTCTTTTTTGTTATTTTTATGATTAGCCTTTTTATGATCGCCTTTTTCCTCTCCCTCTCACTAACAGTTGTGTTTTTTTGCCTGAAAAGATAGTGAATCTAGAGAAGCTTCTTTCTTCATTCATTGTTCCTTCTAGTCCTCGTTTTTTCCCATTCTGGTAGCAAATCTAGAGCAGCAAATCTAACCAGCACCATAAATACATTCAGTAAACAGAGAAGATATAGATAAAGCAACTAATATAGGATATATAGAAGATGTAGATAAAGCAACTAATATATGATACATAGTACGGTACTTAACGAGGTTCGAAAATTAGGCTGCTCAGTAGCAGCAGCGGACAAGTTCAATACAGACAATACAAAAGAAGCCGCTTTACATCATCAGCACAAGATCAGTGGCCCCTCATGGCCTCCGCCTCCTCCCTATGGCGCCTCCTCCACTTCTTGTTGCACGGTCCCTTGACCTTGGGCGTCTTGGGCTTGATCAGGGGCATACGACCTTCCTCGATGGACACCTTCTGGAGGTTGCAGAGGTGAAAACCGAGTGCCTGTTGTTTGGCTCTGAAGCCATGGACGTTAACGAATAGGCTACATGTCTTCATGTTGTCGGCATACTTCACGAGGGAGTTGAAGTCGGTGGCGAGGAGCCTCCTGGTGCAAAAGGGGCACATTTAGACGTCGTCAACGAAGAAGTTGTCTTACTGGTCGAACTTCAGCCTCCTCAGCACCTGACGAGTGTTGGTGTTCTTGGACTCGTTGTCGCTGTAGACGTTGCTGCTATCCTCCTATTCGAAAAAAGTAGAGTGAAATACGGACATGATTGAGATACCTAAATTATCGGAATTGATTATTTGCATAAATTAACCGATTGAGATCCCCTGATTATTGCCCAATCCCCAAATCTCAAACCAAATCAAATACTGATCCCAACTATAGATCGACGCTAGTATTAACTAGAGAATCCCTTAACTGCAACACGGAGGACAAATAAAATAGGATTGAAATACGAACAGGGGATTCATCGAAATAAGAGATCTAACACAAGAGGATTAGCTACTATAAAAATACCTAGCATCCAACGATTGAAAATACGAATAGCCGAACCTTAATAACATACGATCTAGCATCCAACGATGGGAATGTGGGAAGAACAAGGGAAGGGGAGAAAACCCTAGTTACCTCCAACCATGGGTCGGTGATGCTCGTGTCGTAGGGGTTCTCCGGCCTGATGTAATCATCCTCCTCGTAGGGGACCTAGCCGAGCGGGATCTTCTCGAGATCGGCGGGGGCCTCCTCGCCGATGGCTATGGTGGAAGCTGGGACGAGGGTCTGGACGGGGACGGCGGCTGCCTTCGATGCCTGGACGGGGGCCTATACAGGGACGGGGCCCTCCTTGCTGGCGGCCTTGGAGGCTATGATGGAAACCGCACTGTTCTTCTCCATCGTCGGCGTGGTTGGGGTTTTCTTGGGGGTTTGCAGAAGGTGATGGGCAGTGGAGACGGTTGCGTGAGTGAGCGAGTGAATGATGAGTGAGAGTGAGAAGGCCTCTATAAAGGTGAAGGGAAAGGACATTTCGTTTGCACCACGCCATATGTGTCCGCTACTGCACCGCGACCATATGTGCCCGTGCCGCGACACGCGTACCGCGTGTCACGTTTTTCCCTCGTATCTAACCCTGGCGACTTAGTTGTGCTCAGTTATACCCTCGAGTGTAACATTGGAAGTTTGGTTGTACTCAGTTTTGCCCTCCCGTAATAACATTGCCGTGTGCAATATAGTCAGTTTTATCCTCCGGTGGCTGGTCAACAAAGAGTCAACGAATGGGTTTTAGCTAGCTAATTGAGTCATTTTATGCATAACAAATTCATAAAGATCAAAACATAGTGGCATCTACCTAGGGATTCTTATTATGTGACCCGCCACCATAATAAATGTATAGAAATCAAGTTTTAACCTAAATCACCACTTCTCAAATCACCTATGAAGGTTCATGGCTTTCTACTCAATCATCTTCCCAAAACATCCCTTCCAAAAACATCCCTCCCCAAAACATAGTTTTGCCCTTGGTTTTTAAGTTCTACTCAGTTTTGCCCTTGGTTTTTAAGTTCTACTCAGTTTTCCCCTCTCTCTTAGTCACAAACTGTCATACTTGTGCTCATTGTCGGGGGGATGACCTCCGGATACCCCAACCAGACAAGAAATACGGCAGTCGGATCGCGTCCGGCTGGCTAAGCGCAGCCGGACAAGGAAAGTCAAGATGGCTACCGTGAGGTAGCCGGAGCGGCGAGAAGCAGCCGACTACAGCAGCGTAGCCGGAACTAATCAGGAGGACAGGGCGATGTGCGGCACAGTGCGCGGTACGCCCTGGTACGATGATAAGGCTGGCAACTACTCGGCCATACCGAAGACTTTGCGGGGTGATGCGGGAATAGTGGCCCGGTGCTGACGATAGGCTCGCACGGCGTTCACTGTGCCCACGACAACCATACCGCTCATACTCTGATGGGACACCGTTGTACCGGATATTGTAGATGACCAGCCGGCTAGGACCCACCTGTGGGGCCCGCCAGCCGGACTGGCCAGTGAGACCGTTGCCTCTCTGCGTATATAAGGAGAGGCAAGGCCTCAGTAGAAAGGGTTGGTCTGTGTGCATTTAAGATAGTAGCTAGAGAATACAGCTCGAGGAGCACTTGTAACCCATATATCGCTCATAGTCAGATCGGCAGGAGTAGGAGTTTTACCTCCTCACGAGGGCTATGAACCTAGGTACTTCCTGCGTCCAGCTACGCTTGCTTGTATCCAATCCCGCCTGCGGACGCCGTCGATAGCTTCTCTGATAGTCCCCACACCTCTATCTAACATGCTTAGGTACTGCTGTTCCTAATAAAACGACAGTTGGCGCCCACCGTGGGGCAAGATGGCTTCGACCGGAGTCACGTTCCGCACAGGACCCCACACTTCAGCCGGTGAGCGCGTGGCCTCCGGCCTGGTGCTCACGCTCGGCAAATTCGACTACGTCATCGACAACGCTTCCTACTTCGCCAGAACCTCCTTCCAGGCGAACGGCTCCATCCTGCTTTTCGGCGACCTCCCCGTCTATGTCGCCACTGTTCCGGAGCGTTTCCCTAGGGAGATCTTCTCTGTCACGGAGCTGCCACGGTTCTGCAGCAGCGCCTCCGTCGCTTCCTGCGGTGTCGAGGTCATGATGGCCGGCTCCAGTTCTCACCCTCGCTAGCCGCGGGAGCAGGGCGCAGATGAGGGCGGAACCTCCGTGCCACCGCAGCCGCGGAACCAGGTGGAGGAGGCCATTGATCGGCTCTTGACGCCGGTTAAGCTCGGGGACAACCCGGAGGAGGCGGTGGCCAACTTCGCCATGGAGAGGCATCTTCTCCTCCAAGAGGCCATGGAGCTGGCAGCCACCCGCAAGCATCTCAAGATCACCCGACGCGAGTATGACCACGCGCACGACTTCACTCCGGCTAGCGCAGAGCCGAGCTGGCGTGGCCAGGTACGACGTCGGGGTGGCGAGCTAGGCGTAAGGATGGAAAAGGATGGGGAACCGGATCCCGTGCCCGCCCTCATCCGACCCACCTACAGCACGCCCATCAAGAATCTGCACGTGGCGCGAGCCGCAGCAGACGAACTGGCCAACCTGGAGGGCGAGGAGCGAGCCCGCCAGCATGCTCGGGTGTAGGAGATCCTCTGGATCATGGACGAGCAGGCGGATGCCAACCGCAGATGCAGGAGGACCCCAGCTACTCCAAGGTGAGCAAACCACCCGTCAACAGCAAGGGCGCGCCTCGCGACACCCAACAGGCGTCCTTCCCTCAGTCGGCTAAGGCCTGCAGCAAGCGTCATGGTTCGGGCAGCAAAGCCCAGCCGCGCCTGGAGCAAACGGTGAACAGCAACCCACCGCCTCCCCCTCCACCAACCGGAGCACCAAGGCCTGTCAGTTCCTGTCTCTCGGGACGGGTGGGAGCGCCCAACCCAGATCGTCCGGATGCCCGTGACCGCATCGAGCTCCTCGCTCAAGCGCGTGTCACGGAGGAGGAAGACTCCACCGGACCGGTTTGTTTCGGACCCTGCATCCGGAACGAGCCATTTCCAGATAAGTTCACCCTGCCGTGGACACCCCCACGACTGGCAAGTATGAAGCCGGAAGACTGGCTGACCGACTATGCTACGGCAGTCAGCATCGCCCATGGGAATAAGCGCACAGCGGTGTGCTATGTCCCCCTTATGCGAACCGGGTCAGCGAGGACATGGCTCAACAGCCTCGCACCCAACAACATCAACGCCTGGCCAGACTTCGAGAAGGTGTTCGTCCGCAACTTCAATGGCACGTACAAGCGTCCGGGATGCCCACGCGACATGGCCTTGTGTGTCCAAGGTGACCGCGAGACCGACCGCGAGTACCTCGCCAAGTGGACAGAGCTGCGCAACACTTGCAAGGGCATCCTGGAGAGCCAGGCCATCAACTTCTTCATCGAGGGATGCCGAGAAGGCACCATGCTTCGCCACCGGATACTGTGTAACGAGCCAAAAACCATGGCAGAGCGCATGACGGTAGCAGACCAGTACGCCATGGCGGATGCCGCCATGAAGAAACCCCTCAGAGTAAGTGCTGACGGGCGTCCGACTCCTACGGAGCCGGCTCGCGGCCGTCCGAGCAATCTGGCTGGAGAATCCGGATCCTCCAGGCGCCACGGCAACGACAACCGGTTCCATGGGGACCGCCAGGCCGGACAGCAAAAGCCTCGCTACCATGCGTGGAAGGTCAATGCTGTGGAGGGCGCGCCTGACGCGCCGGCTAACGATGCAAGAAGGCAGAAGCCACGGCTCACCTTCGACCAGATGTTTGACGGCCCGTGCAAGTGGCATAGCGGTCCCTTCAAAGCGGCTATGCACACCACTCGGAACTGCAGCTGGACCCGCCAGCTAAAGGACAAGGGCAACTAGCAACGTCTCTTCCTGCCCCCTCCTGGTGGACCACCACCACCGGCTAGGGGAGCCGACAATGATGGTAACGGCGGCAACAACAACAACGGCTACCCTCCGCCGCACGCCGTCTACCACATCTTCGAGACGGAGCTAGATGACAAGGATAGCCGTAGGCGTCGCTCCAAGGAGGTCAATGCCATCGTCTCTCCGGTCCCCCAGTACCTGAACTGGTCGGAAACCCCCATCACCTGGAGCCGAGAAGACCAGCCGGAGCAGCTGCCGACTCCCGGGGGCTACGCCATGGTACTCGACCCCCTCATCGTCTCCAACGAGCACGCCTGCTGTTTCTCGCGCGTCCTCATAGACGGAGGCAGCAGCCTCAACCTCCTCTACCGGTCTTCGCTGGAAAAGCTGGGCGTTCGCGAATGCGACCTGCGCCCAACTACCACAACATTCCACGGCGTACTGTCGGGACTGGCCTATGCCCAGCTAGGTAAAATCCAGCTGGACGCCATCTTCGCGATCAAGGAAAACTTCCGCCGCGAGCCGATCTGGTTCGAGGTGGTAAACCTGACGAGCTCCTACCACACTCTCCTCGGGTGCCCCGCCCTCGCCAAATTCATGGCCGTCCCCCACTACGCATACCTCAAGACGAAGATGCTGGGACCAAACGGCGTGATCACCATCGCCAGCTGCTTCAGGCGGTCGATGGAGTGCGCCTCAGCCGGTTCCAAACTGGCAGAGGCCCTCATCATAGCCGAAGAGAAGCGCATGATCATGCGCAACATGGCCATGGCCCAGGAAGATATGCCAGCTAGCAGCAAGCCGGCTGGAGAAGGAGCTTTCCAGCCGGCAAAGGAGACGAAGAGGATCCTGCTCGACCCCTCCGACCCGACCAAGTTCATCACCGTTGGTGCCAACTTGGACAGCAAATAGGAAGGCGTACTCGTCAACTTCCTCCGTGAGAATCGGGACATCTTTGCATGGTCACCCAAGGACATGCCAGGTGTACCGAGGGAGTTCGCCGAGCACTCACTTCATGTGTGGC
Source organism: Avena insularis (assembly GCA_023614405.1). Lineage (NCBI taxonomy): Eukaryota > Viridiplantae > Streptophyta > Magnoliopsida > Poales > Poaceae > Avena > Avena insularis. Next base: position 251,904,659 of record CM042690.1, on the reverse strand, counting down.
CGAATGCCAAGCCGGTCAAGCAACCTCTGCGCCGATTCGCAGAGGAGATGAGGAAAATTATCAGTGACGAGATCACCCGGCTCCTTGCAGCCGGGTTCATCATGGAAGTGTACCACCCAGACTGGCTGGCGAACCCAGTCCTGGTGTTGAAGAAAAACAAGACCTAGCGCATGTGTATCGACTACACCAGCCTGAACAGGGTGTGCCCGAAAGATCCATTCGCATTGCCCCGTATCGATCAAGTCATCGATTCCACGGCCGGTTGCGATTTGTTGTCTTTTTTAGATTGCTATTCCGGTTACAATCAGATCCGGCTAAACCCGGCTAACCATATAAAAAATCGTTCATCACCTCGTATGGGGCTTTCTGCTATGTAACCATGCCTTTTGGTCTGAAGAATGCAGGTGCTACCTATCAACGCTGCATGCAGAAGTGCTTGCACTCGCAGATCGGCCGAAACATGCACGGTTACGTGGACGATGTGGTCATCAAGACCAAGGAGAAGCGCACCCTCCTCGAATATCTGGGAGAGACATTTGGCAACCTTCGGCAGTACCAGATGAAGCTGAACCCGGAGAAATGCGTCTTCGGAGTCCCATCCGGCCAACTACTCGGTTTCCTCGTATCGCAACGAGGGATCGAGGCAAATTCGGAAAAGATCGCGGCCATCGAGAGGATGCAGCCGCCCAGGAGCCTACTTGTAGTCCAGAAGTTCACCGGATGCCTGGCCTCCCTCAGCCGTTTCGTCAGCCGGTTGGGGGAGAAGGCACTCCCGTTGTACCAGCTGATGAAGAAGACGGACAAGTTCTCCTGGACCTCGCAAGCCGACGCCGCCTTTCATGACCTCAAGCGCATGCTATCCACAACGCCGGTTCTAGCCACGCCGGCTAGCAAGGAGCCGATGTTGCTCTATATAGAAGCCATCAGCCGGGTCGTCAGCGTCGTCCTGGTGGTAGAGCACCCCGAGGAAGGCAGGGATCAGCCGGTTCAGAGGCCCGTCTACTACCTCAGCAAGGTTCTCTCCCTCTCCAAGCAGAACTACCCCCACTACCAGAAGATGTATTATGGCGTGTACCTGGCATGCAAGAAGCTCAAGCACTACTTCCAGGAGCATCCAATTAAGGTCGTGTGCACTGCACCCCTTTTGGAAATCATCGGCAAGAAGGACGCCACCGGCCGAGTTGCCAAGTGGGCCATCGAGCTCGCCGCCTACTCCATCCAGTACGAGCCCCGACTCACGATCAAGTCGTAGGCACTGGCGGACTTCCTCGTTGACTGGGCCAAGACCTAATACCTCCCACCGGTTCCGGATTTGGACCACTAGAGTATGCACTTCGACGGGTCGAAGATGCTCGGGGGCTTGGGAGCCGGCATCGTGCTCACCTCGCCCATGGGAGACCGGCTGGAGTACGTCCTGCAGATCCACTTCAAGGCATCCAACAACGTAGCCGAATACGAGGCGCTGGCACACGGCCTCCTTCTAGCCAGAGAGATTGGTGTCAACCGGATCCTTTGCTTCGGCAATTCGGATCTGGTGGTGCAGCAGGTATCCGGAGAGTGGGACGCTCACGATGCAAACATGTCTCTCTACCGGTTCCACATACAGAAGCTCAGCGCCTCCTTCAACGGATGTGAATTTCATCATGTTCCTCGCGCCAACAACGAGGCAACCGACTCCCTCGCACGAATCGGATCCACCAGGCAGGCGATCCCACCCGGGGTCTCCTTGGAGCACCTGCGCAAGCCCTCCATCAACCCGTCCCTCGAGTCGGATTCCATCATATGGGCAGGAAGCACCCCGGTTGACGGCACAGCAGATGCAGAGCCGGCAGAGCCTCCAAAGAAGAAGGTCCGCACCAACTCCGGCAAGTCGGTACCTGATACATTGCAAATGTATCTATAATTTTTGATGTTCCATGCTTGGTTTTATCTACTTTCTTATGTTTTGTCCACACTTTGGAGTACTTTGACACATTTTCTGGAACTAACCTATTAACAAGATGCCACAGTGTCAGTTGCCTGTTTTCTACTGTTTTTGGTTCCAGGAAGTCAGAAAATGAATATTCTCGGAATTGGATGGGACAAACGCCAAAGTTATTATTTTACCGGGGGACACTTGGAGCCAGAATACGAGACGGAGAAGGGCCAGAGGGTGGCCACACCACCTGGTGGCGCGGGCTAGGCCAGGCCACGCCAGGGGGTGGTGTGTGCCCCTCCAGCACCCCCTCGGTCTCCCCTCTCGCCTATAAGAGCCTCCCGATGCATAAACCCTAAATCATCCATCAGAAATCCACGAAAAGTTCCGCAGCACCGCCACCACCGAAGGGGAGATTCGGGGGACAGAAAGTCTCTGTTCCGGCACCCTGCCGGGACAGGGAAGTGCCCCCAAAGCCATCTCCATCGATCTCCACCACCATCTCCATCACCGTTGCTGATTCCCATGATGAGGAGGGAGTAGTTCTCTCTTGAGGCTAAGGGTTCTACCGGTAGCTATGCGTTCATCTCTCTCTATGCATGATCTTATTGAGATCATGAGCTTGTAATCTATAGATCTACCTTGCTACTCAAGTGCTTTAATAGATCTCTGCTCTCCCCATGTGTGTGAAGTTCACAGTGTGCACACCATGGTGGCACTTAGGCTAGAGATTACAAATACTTGTTATGAGTTATATTTGGAGTTGGATGTCTTTATGAAATTTTGGTGTTTGTTTGAACCATCTAGTGCTCAAGGTGACAATGTGGGGTTATCTAGATGGGAAAGGCTTACTTTGAGGTGTGCTGTTATAGCCCTACCATCGATTAGAGTGTCCAACCGGAGAGTAGTTCAGAGTAGTATCATGAAGATAATATATTTATATGAGAGTGTTCACTAGTGAAAGTATGACCCCTAGGCCTTGTTTCTAAGCATTGAAACACCGTTTGCAACTAGATCTGTTACATGTTTGCTTGCTGCTATCTTTATTTCAGTTTTCTTTTAGTCTCTTCCACGCCATCAAGCTATTTTCTAGCACCGTTACCACTTATAATTATCCATACCAATAATATTTCACTATCTCTTTGCCGAACTAGTGCACCTATACACCTGACAAGTGTATTGGGTGTGTTGGGGACACAAGAGACTTCTTGTATCTTGATTGCAGGGTTGCTTGAGAGGGGATACCTTTGACCACTTCCTCCGTGAGTTCGATAAACCTTGGGTGATCCTCTTAAGGGAAAACTTGCTGCTGTTCTACAAACCTCTGCACTTGGAGGCCCAACAACTGTTTACAAGAATAGAAGTGCGTAGACATCAAGCTATTTTCTGGCGCCGTTGCCGGGGAGGTAAGGTAAAAGGTACTCACATCCTCCGGTATGAGTGCTCGAAGTTATTTCCTTTAGATTCTGCAATTTTGTCTTTTTGTTTCTTGTTTTCACTAGTTAGGCTTAATGGAAAACAACAACAAAAATAGAGAGCTTTTTAGTATTTTTCCTAAGTTAGAACATGAATTGTCTGAAAAGAAAATTAAAAAACCCATGGAACTTTCTTTGCATGCTAATAGCAATGTTATTAGTATGAATCTTTTGAACACCTTTATTACTAATGCTATGGAAACTTCTAATCTTGGGGAAGTTGGTTTTTATGAAAATGATCTTTTTAGTTCCCCAGCTTTAAAGAAGAAAATTTGCTCTAATGATACTTTATCTCCCATATGTGGTAATTCTAATGATACTTGTGATATTTTAAATCCACATACTGAAAGCATCCCTTTTAAAATACCTATAAAAATTGTTGAACGTGTTATGAATAACTGCTATTTTGGAGATGGAACTGTCCATCCTGGTGATCATTTACTCCTTATACATGAATTATGTGAGTTGTTCAAGTGTGCAGGTATTTCAATGAACCAAGTTAAGAGGAAGTTGTTCCCTATTTCACTTAAGGGCAAAGCAAGGGAGTGGTATGAGCTCCTAGATGATCCTCGTCATTTGGAGTGGAAGGAAATGGAATCTCTCTTTTACTCTAAATTTTATCCTCCTCATGAAATTCATAAAGATAGGAATTACATTTATAATTTTCATCCACATGATGGAGAAAGTATTGCCCAAGCATGGGGGAGATTGAAGTCACTAATGCTCAAATGTCCCATTCATGAGCTCCCCAGTAATATTGTTATTAATAATTTCTATGCAAGGCTTTCAGGACATTACAAGGACTATCTAGATACTTGTTTAGAGGGATCCTTCACAAGTAAGGAGGTCAAAGCTAAGTGGGATCTTCTTGAAACAATTCAAAAAAATACCGAAGATTGGGATAACAACAAAGGTAAAGAACCAAGTATAAACTATGAGTATGATTGCATTAAGTCTTTCGCTGAAACTGCTGACTTTCAAGAGCTTAGTGCTAAATATGGCCTTGATCCTCAAATTCTTGTTGATTGTTATAGAACCTTTGCTTCTCATATTAATGCTCCTAAAGAAATATGGGACACGTATCATGAGCCGTTTAAAGACACTTGCATGGAAAATGAAATTGTTATTAATGATAGCAATAAACATGCTCAAACCTCTGAAAGTACTATTTCTTATAAGCATGTTAATTTTTGTGGAATACATAGACCTTGTGAGAATAATCAAATTGAAGAAGAATATTGTATCACTCACAGGAATGGAAAAACTAGAACGTGGTATAGGGCTCTAAATGATCTTGGTAAAAAAGTTTGTGCCCTCTATCCTTTTATTTGTGAACTTTGCTTTGAAGTGGGTCATTTCAATTTTCAATGCTCAGGCCATAATAATAGCCCTTCTAATCCAATGAGTACTGCAAGTTTGTATTGTGATGACATGATCACTCCTAATCAGCATGATGAACTTACATTATTTTTGGGGTGTGAAGAGTTATCAAGAAAAACCTCTTTGGTAGATATGGGTGCTTTTGATATGAATAGTGTCATGCATGGTTGTCATCTTTATTTGTGTTGATAATTTCCACACAAATACTTACATACAAAATATTATAAAAGATGAGATCTTACATAAATATGACATGACTAATATGTGTTTTGGTCTTATTAATGAAAAGGAGGAATCCTCCAAAGTTTCTTCTATTGTCTCTAACAATGAACCAGGGTATATGGAGAAGCTTCCTTTCAAGCCTCTCCCTCCTAAAGATAAGAAGAAAAAGAAGAAAAGGAGGAGTAAAAGGAGAGAGGAAACGGTATTTTCCCCTAAGCATGTTGCTCCTATTATAGTTTTTGATGAGTATGAACTCGATGACGTTCCTATGCCTGTTACCTATAGTAGTGATCATGATTGGGAAAAGCATACTACTTTTGATATTGAAAATCTCTTCGGTACCAATTCTGAAAATGATGATATTAATAATTGCTATACTATTAGTGCTATCCATGATCCTTACAATGATGATATGTTTACAAATGAACACACTTAGGAAGATAACTATTCTATTGCTTATGATGATTCTATACCTCCAATATATGATGATTGCAATGACGATTATGATATTTTCAGTCCACCTATTATTGAGGAGGAAATTAATTATGATTACAATATGCCTCCTATATTTGATGATTATGGTGATGAGAATAATAATGATAGCTATTTTGTTGAATTTGCTCCCACTACAATTAATAAGAATGACTATGTTTATGTGGGGAGTATTAATTATTTTATGCATGTGGATCATGATAAGAATGTTTCTTGTGATAGTTATATTGTTAATTTTATTCATGATGCTACTGAAAGCTATTATGAGAGAGGGAAACATGGTTTTATGTGTCTCAACAATATTAAGTTTCCACTCTTTATGTTGAAAATTTTGAAGTTGCACTTGTTTTGCTTTCCTATGCTTGTTGCTTTGTGCTTTCATAACTTGTTTCTTTACAAGATTCCTATGCATAGGAAGTGGGTTAGACTTAAATGTGCTTTTAATTTTCTTCTTGATGCTCTCTTTTACTTCAATTCATATGTCTTATGTGAGCATCTTCTCAAGCTATCATACCTAACTTAAGGGCGTTAAACAAAATACTTATTGGGAGATAACCCAAAAGTTTTAGATGAGTCTTGGAAGTTATTACTCCAGTAATAACCGCTCCTTATCCTTTTTATTTGTTTTTTGTGCCATGAGTAACCTCTAATGAGAGAGAAGTAATGATTGGGAAAGCTGCTGTCCTGAAACAGATTTCTATGCTTCACCATAAAAATTCGTGTAAAATCTCTGAACGTCCTTTTGAGGCGTGAATTTTTTTGCTTCTGCCCCAGGTTGTTATCTAACTTTAGTTAGTTTAACACTTTTTGATTTGAGCAACAGAAGGTCTTCGAAAAAAATTGTCTTTACCTTCTGGTCTGTTTTGACAGATTTCTACCATTTTCTGCATTTGCTTCTTGTTGGTTCCTTTTTGAGTTCTTTTGGGGAATTGAGCTTTTTGAGGGAAGTGCTACAGTAGCTAGTGTTTTAATGAAAGTTTTATTGGTGTTAGAACTGAACCGAAAAGACCTATTATCTTGAGTGCACTAATGTTGCTAATAAAGATTGTGTGAAGTTTTGTATGAAGGAAAAATTTCAGGTGTATGGAAGGAATGAGTAATGAGATGAAGAATGGACTAAAGCTCAAAGCTTGGGGATGTCACGCGTGTCACCCCAAGAAATATCCAAGAAGTACAAGCATCAAAGCTTGGGGATGCCCAAGGCATCCCCTTCTTCATCAATAAAAATCCCAGGTTTCTTCCAAACACTTCATTTTTATTGTTTCATGCACAGTTGTGTTGTTCTTGGAGCGTCTTCTTCTTCGTTTTCGTTTTGGTTTTTAGTTTGCTTTTGTTTTCTTAGTTTTCTGAATAAATTGGTTGGACCCCCTCTTTCATACATTGGTTTACAAATAGTTTGGTTTGGTTTGGAAAAGAGTAGGAAAGTTCATGCTTATGTGGTAAAAAGAGCTTGTTTTTTACTGTGGCCTATGCTTTGTCATGTCATGATTGATATTGTTTTGGCTTTATGCTTAGTATTCTTTGATGTAGCATGACTTGTTATAAACAATTTAGATTGCTTAATGTTCCTTGGATGAATCATGCATTGTTTTAGCATATTAAAGCATAGTATAGTGGTATTCTCCTTTGATGCTTTATTTGGGTTGACTTGGCACTTGCTCACACCATGTTATGACTATCTCAAGTCACCATAGCCTTTATGATCCTTTAGTTTTCAACTTGTAGTATCACTTTATGCTTTGATCAATGATGTTTTGTCGCTCTGCATGATTATGACCATTATTGCTCTCTTAGTTTGTCGCTCCCAGTCTTTTGCTAGCCTGCACAACCAAGTATGAGTTCTACTCATGCATCCAACTACTTAAACCAAGTTATTCCAAAGAGTCCACCATACCTACCTACTAGCTTATGCTATTCCAAGTATATTCATGCTTTTGTTTACCTTCAAAATTAAACTTGTTATGAGAAAACTAGTGATTAAAGCTCTCACAAACTTGATGGCACACTTTACTTTTCTTGCCCTTAATAAACTTGAACCATTATGTCGTCTATGTTGTATATGCTTGCACTTATTTGTTGGGAATTAGCAGAACTATGTTGTCATGGGGAACGCTTTCAACATTGCACGGGTACTTTGTACCTAGTTGATATCATGCTCTTTTTTCTATAGATGTCGTCGGTGTGAAATGAAAGGGGAGCTTGTAAGTCCATGGAGTTATGTATATGTGTTAGAGAAACGCCTGGGCCGCTGGTCTAATCCATGCTGACATGGTGGAAACCTATAGCGTAACCATAATGAGCTGTCTATGAAGCATTCTTCTTATAAAAAAAGAGTCCTATATTTAGAAAAAGAGAAAAAGAAAAAAAAATAGATTATGAAAAGAGGAAAGAGAGAAAAAAGCACCAAATTCCAATGGTAAATAAGAAGATTGCTGAGATGCTCGTTGTCTGCTTGCCTGGTCATTTTGATATGGGGATTCTTTCGTATCATCGGGCAAGGGGTACCCTGTTGGCGGTTCTCTATGATACACATGTACTTACGATGACAAGAACTTACCAGTGACTAAACTTGAGTAGCATGAGGAGCGGCCCTCGTATTCAAGGGACATGAGATTCCTAACTTATACTTCGTCAAGCATGTACACCATAGTTTGTTTACTTTAACCTTTATCACTTCAAGATGCTTATGATAGGGGCAATGAGAGCTGAAAGCTATTAAGTACAATAATTTTTGGAAGCTCTTTATGAAACTTGAATCTCTGCTTCCTTCTATGAAGGCCTTTCTTCCACCATTATATTGAGTCTCCACCTTCTATCTTTATGCACCTACTTTTAGAGCATAGTGGCCATTCTTAGTTCTATGTGCATTGTCCCAAGACTAGTTGATTGATGCATAACTTGATATTGCTTGTTTTAAACTATTTGTATCTAGTCACTCTTATGAACCTTGAAGGTGTCCTATGCATTTATATTTGCTACTCTATGAGGGACAAGATGAATACTATTATTCTATGTTTTCTTTATGTGAAACAAACAAACGTCTTGCAAAGCATTGTTATTCATGAATCTTTTGTTTGTGCCTTTTCATGTTGCATCATAGTTTCTTTGTCTTATTGCTAGAACCTTGTCTTTCATGTTATTATTGAAGTACTATGATCCCGGCTCTCAATGTTTTACAAATACTTTGATCAAGTTTATGATGGTGCTTGTGACCTCAAAAATTATTCTTTCTTTTTATCACTTACCTACTTGAGGACGAGCAGGAGTTAAGCTTGGGGATGTTGATACATTGCAAATGTATCTATAATTTTTGATGTTCCATGTTTGGTTTTATCTACTTTCTTATGTTTTGTCCACACTTTGGAGTACTTTTACACATTTTCTAGAACTAACCTATTAACAAGATGCCACAGTGCCAGTTGCCTGTTTCTGCTGTTTTTGGTTCCAAGAAGTCAGAAAATGAATATTCTCGGAATTAGACAGGACAAAAGCCAAAGTTATTATTTTACCGGGGGACACTTGGAGCCAGAATACGAGATGGAGAAGGGCTAGAGGGTGGCCACACCACCTGGTGGCGCGGGCCAGGCCAGGTCGTGCCAGGGGTGGTGTGGGCCCCTCCGGCACCCCCTCGGTCTCCCCTCTCGCCTATAAGAGCCTCCCGATGCATAAACCCTAAATCATCCATCAGAAATCACCGAAAAGTTCCGTAGTGCCGCCGCCACCGAAGGGGAGATTCGGGGGACAGAAAGTCTCTGTTCCGGCACCCTGCCGGGACGGGGAAGTGCCCCCGGAGCCATCTCCATCAATCTCCACCACCATCTCCATCACCGTTGCTGATTCCCATGATGAGGAGGGAGTAGTTCTCTCTCGAGGCTAGGGGTTCTACCGGTAGCTATGTGTTCATCTCTCTCTATGCATGATCTTATTGAGATCATGAGCTTGTAATCTATAGATCTACCTTGCTACTCAAGTGCTTTAATAGATCTCTGCTCTCCCCATGTGTGTGAAGTTCACAGTGTGCACACCATGGTGGCACTTAGGCTAGAGATTACAAATACTTGTTATGAGTTATATTTGGAGTTGGATGTCTTTATGAAATTGTGGTGTTTGTTTGAACCATCTAGTGCTCAAGGTGACAGTGTGGGGTTATCTAGATGGGAAAGGCTTACTTTGAGGTGTGTTGTTATAGCCCTACCATCGATTAGAGTGTCCAACCGAAGAATAGTTCAGAGTAGTATCATGAAGATAATATATTTATATGAGAGTGTTCACTAGTGAAAGTATGACCACTAGGCCTTGTTTCTAAGCATTGAAACACCGTTTGCAACTAGATCTGTTACATGTTTTCTTGCTGCTATCTTTATTTCAATTTTCCTTTAGTCTCTTCCACACCATCAAGCTATTTTCGAGCACCGTTACCACTTATATTTATCCATAGCACTTGTATTTCACTATCTCTTTGCCGAACTAGTGCACCTATACACCTGACAAGTGTATTGGGTGTGTTGGGGACACAAGAGACTTCTTGTATCTTGATTGCAGGGTTGCTTGAGAGGGGATACCTTTGACCACTTCCTCCCTAAGTTCGATAAACCTTGGGTGATCCACTTAAGGGAAAACTTGCTGCTGTTCTACAAATCTCTGCACTTGGAGGCCCAACGGTACCCTCCGGTTCGCAAGACCCGGGGGCTGCCGACTCATCAAGCGGCTCGGGGGTTGCCGTCCCAGGTACCTCATCCGGACGACCCCCCGATGACCATCAACCGGAGAGCGGAAGCATCCTCGCCATCCGGGAAATACCATCCTGGGCACAGCCCTTCATGAACTAGATCGCCAGCAGGGAACTTCCGGATGATGAGGTAGAGGCCAGGCAAATCCGGCGCCGCGCGCACACGTACACCATCATCAACAAAGAATTGTACAAGCGCAGCGTATCCGGCATCTTCCAAAGGTGTGTCGACGTGGACACAGGCTACCGGCTGCTCAAGGACATCCACCAGGGCGAGTGCAGGAACCACGCTTCGTCAAGGGCGATAGTCGCCAAGGCATTTCGCCATGGCTTCTATTGGCCCACCGCCCTCGAGGACGTCGAACAGCTAGTCCGTGCATGCAACGGGTGCCAATGCTTCGGGCAGCTCAGGCATATGCCAGCTTCGGTGCTCAAGACCATACCGATCACCTGGCCTTTTGCTGTTTGGGGCCTCAACATGGTTGGTCCCTTCAAGCGGGCGCGCGCAGGCATGACCCACCTGCTGGTGGCGGTTGACAAATTTACAAAGTGGATCGAGGCCAAGCCCATCCGGAAGTTGGACGGGGCGACAGTCGTCACCTTCTTCACCGACATCATCAACCGGTTTGGCTACCCCAACAGCATCATCACCGACAATGGCACGAACTTCACCAAGGGGGCCTTCGCCCGGTTCTGCAGCAACAAGGCCATCCGGCTGAACCTTTCTTTCGTCGTGCACCCGCAGTCCAACGGGCAAGTCGAAAGGGAAAACGGCTTAGTGCTAGCCGGCATCAAGCCATGGCTCATCGAGCCTTTGGAGCGGTCACCCGGATGCTAGATCGAGGATCTTCTGGCTGTGTTATGGAGCCTCCGCACCACGCTGAATAGGTCAACCGGCTACACCCCGTTCTTCCTGGTTTATGGATCGGAAGCCGTCCTCTCCGCGGACATCGAGTTCGACTCTCCGCGCAAGCTCCTCTACGATGAAAAAGCCAACCAGGAGGCGCGGGAAGATGGTGTGGACCTCCTGGAGGACGCCCGCGAACTGGCATTGTCTAGATCGGTCTTGAACCAGCAACGCCTGCGCCACTACCATTCAGGACGGATCCGCTCTGTCGCGCTATGCAAGGGCGACCTGGTCCTCCGGCTGGTGCAGGACACGAAGGGCATGCACAAGTTGTTGCCACCCTGGGAGGGTCCCCTCATCATCAGCCGGGCCCTGCCCAATGACTCCTACTACCTCATCGACACGCAGCAGCCGTGCAAGAACAAGATGGACAAGTCAGATGAGGAGACAGAGCGCCCCTGGAACGCGGCCTTGCTACGCCCGTTTTACACCTAGTCACCAAACAGTGTATGTATCCCGCAAATCTTATGAATGAAAATGCGGACCCCTACGAGATGCTCGGGGGCTCCTTGCTAGAAATCTGTATCTACCTATTTTTCCGGCTCAGATTTTCCGGCTCCGGCAACCCCTACCCGGGGGCTTGCCGGCTGGCCCGACCTGCTAAGTCAACGAATCATCCGAGTAGTGTGCGATGATGTTAGAGGCCCACTCTTCGTCTCAGCTATAGACCGCAACCCGGCTGTCCGGCTAGCAAGAGCAAAAGCCGGAGGCACCCCACATGAAAAACGGGGAGGAGATGCGACAGATCGGGCCTCCCGGCCTCGCAACTAGCTTAAGACAATCCGGCTGCTAAGCCGTTAGTACCGTGTGCAATGTACTGTCAGCTCCCTTCGACTCCGGCTGCAGACCGCAACCCGGCTGCCTGGCAAGGACGCAGCGAAAACAGCAGAGCACACGAGAAAATGACTAAGTGTCCAGAAAGGCAAAAGCTAGTTTTCAAAAAACAAATCGGCCTTCCGGCTACAGTTTAGCAGACTAACCTACTAACGGGTGAGAATGTATGTATGCGTGTATGCTTTGTACGACTACTTCGAGTCGGAATTCAGGAAGAAAGGGAGAAGATTCGAAGTCCTTGCCTTCACCAAGCGCTCCGAATCTCGGGGGCTACACCCACTTGGTGCGCTCGTGTGCCCCTAGTGGAATCTTGTAGTTTCCCGGCCGGCTAAGGGCATTTAGCCAAATATTTGGAGCCCAGGTGAGGGCAAGGGAAGGAGCAGAAGAAAGAAGAAGATTCGAAGTACCAGGCTGCGCCAGCTACTCCGAATCTCGGGGGCTACACCTAGTGGGTGCGCTGGCGTGCCCCCGCTGAAAAGTTAGTTCCCCCGGCTGCAGGCGTTCAGCCAGCGGAAGTAACCGACTAAGAGGCGTCTAGTCGGATGAAGCTAGAAGACTTAAGGAAGGAAGGAAGATTCGAAGTACAGCTCGCCGCGCTACTCAATCTCGGGGATACACCAGTGGGTCTTGTTGGCCTTGCTGAATGCAGTTCCCCTAGCTAAAGACGTTCAGCCGAGCGAAGTCAGCCGGATAAATTCAATCAGCGAAATATTGAAAGGACACACAAAAAACACAAGTTGATGGAAAGCCAAATTAGTTCAGATTGACATTAAACGGAAAGGGAAGACGAAGCTCCCATAAGTTTACCCGGCGCCAGAGGCAACCGATACAGACAAACAAATTTTAAGCCAGGCAAGATAAACAAATACGCCCGGCATCCCGGGGTGATGGTTAAGCAGCTGGGCCTTTGCCATGCAGAGCGCCCTAGCTGGCGGCAGTCTCAGGAGGCGGAGGAGGCACGGCGTTCGATCCGGTTCCGGTGTCGCCCCCAGCCGGTTGCGTCGAGCTTCCGCATCCGGAGTGCCGATGGACTCCGAGTCAGTGAGCACCTCGTCGGGGTCCACATAGTCGGCGATCTTGATGGCGGAGGCCCGGAGCTCCGGATGGGCCTGGCGGATGGCGGCAAGGTCAGCACCGGCATGGAAACCCCCATAGATCTTCTCGACGCGGGCGTCCTTGTACCACGAGATCATGAGGGCCAAGGCCATCTCCGCTCAGGCTCGTGCCGCCAAGTCTCGCAGCCGGTCGACGGTAGCCGGCACCTCCCCCACCTTTGCGGCTAGCTGCGCCATCATCTCCGGGATCGGAGCGTCCGGCCACAGGAAGGAGAAGATGGCCTCCGCTGCCTAGTGAAGCTTGGCAGCTTCCTCGCCGAGAAGTACCACGAGCTCCTGGGCTGTCGGTTGTTCTCCCGGCCAGTTCTCCTGCAGCAGGTTTTAGGCCAGCAGGTCTACGCCGGGATAAAAGGCTGTCAGAAAAAAGAAAGTCAGATCCGGGTACCGGATCCGGAAAGACGAGGGGAGTTGGAAAAGAAGGCTTACCCTTGGCCGTGTGCCCAACCTGCACCAGCTCCTCCACCAGGGCCTTTTCCTTCGCCGTCAGCAGCTTAACTTCCTTCTCTTGGTCCTTGTTCTGGACCTCGAGAATGTTGAAGGCTTCGATCTGGCTAGCAAGCGAGGCATCGCACTCCTTGACGGTGGCCTCCAGAGCGTCCACCTTGACGTGCCAATCCTTGTTCTGCAACCGCAGCATGGAGTTGGACTTGCTCAGCCGATCGTTCGCCTTCTTCAGGCGATCGATCTCCCGCTGAGCGCACACAAGGATAGCTGCGACAAAACCGGCTATCAGTAAAAAAGGACGATTCCGAATAAAGCAAACTTACTCTACGAGGTGCCTTTGGCAGCAGCAAGTTTCTGCTCCAAGGACCGGTTGCCGCCGGCTGCGGCCTCGAGCAGCCGGATCTCCTTCACCGCCAGCTCGAGGGAAGCGGCGAGATCCGTCAGCGAGGCGGCAGAGGAGGAGGCGTCGTCCACGGCATTGGTGGCTAGTGACTCCTTTGCCGCGACCACCGCCGTCCTCCACTCTTCCCCCGACTCGTCCACAGAGTTGTCGTCACCGACAACCACGAGCTCTTTGCCGGTGGCCGCCTTCCACGTCCCCGCAGAAGAGACGTCCCTGCTCCACGAGGTGGCCATAACCGTTTCCGGCTGGACCATCATGGCCGGCTGAGGACCCCCCACTCTGGCTGACGCAGCCGGTTTAGCTCGAGGCGGTGGCGGGGGTGGTGCCTCGGAAGAAGGAGGAGCGGAGCAGCAGGCGGTCGAGGCAGCGATCGATCGGCTGGCTTATGGCGCGGCCCCAAAAGAGACCAACGTGTTGAAGCGGCAGAAGGAAAGGAAATAAAAAGAGGCAAAAGGAGTAGAAGATGGTAAAGGCGCTTGGAGGAGGACTTACCCCTGTACCACCGGAGGCAGCCCTTTCTTCCGGCCAAGGCGGCTCGGGGGAAGGGCGCTGGTCCGGCTCCTCTTGGGGGCCGGCTCCTCCGCGGTGGGCAGGCTGGCGCTGGAACAGCTGGAGCCACTCCCGCCAGACCGGCTGGAGTCACCGTCCATCGCGCGGTGCCGTGACGGCTCAGGGGCTAGCGCGGCCTCTTCCTCCTCGTCGACCTCTGCGTGGGGATCAGCGGCCGGCTCGTCGTTTCGGCTAGGGAAGACGTCCTCGTCCCCATCAGACTCCTCGCTAGACCGGCGAGCGCGCGGCTCGGGCAAGTCGGGCGTGGAGGTCTGAAGAGGGGTCTCGCCCTCCTCGCGAAGGATGCAGGGGAAGATCTTCCATGGGCAAAAGATTAGTCAGATAAAAAGGGCAAGAAACACAAAGAGAATTCCGGCTAGAAGGGCTTACCCGGGGCGTGCAGTTGTCGCGGCTGTAAGGGGCCAGCCCGTAGGTCTAGCCTTCCGGCAACCGCTCCTTGGTGATGGTCCACACCCACTCCTTCAGATTATGGTAGCGGGGGTCGCTGTGAGACAGCCGAGTCAGGTCCAGACGGCTGGAGTAGAAGCACATCTTGTGTGCTTGCTGCTGCTGTGGCATCATCAGCCTGGACATTCAGCTGAGGTCCAGGCCGGTTAGACCGGCGGTGACGAGGGTGCGCATGCATTGCAGCATCGCATCCGACTCCGTCTTCTCGCTGTAGACCTTCAAGTCCCACTGCTGCTAGCTGGACTCCATGTCCTGGAATGCAGGAAGGTTGATCCGGTCCACGGCGGTGAGGTTGCGGACGTAGAAGTACGACTGCTACCACAGCCGTACCGTGCCCTGTAGCTAAAACTTGCGGTAGCCGATCTGCGTGCAGGAATAGATGGAGGCGCCGCCACAGACGACTAGCGACCCCTTCGTGAATTGGACCTGCGGCCGGACTCGGAAGAGCCGGCATAAAATCCCGAGATCCGGCTGGTTTCCGAGGTAGCCTACGCAGAAGGCTACGAAGTGCGCCAGCGTCTCGATGGTGTTGGCGCCCAGATGGTGGAGGCAGAGGTCGAAGAAGGCAAGTAAGGTGAGGAAGAACGGGTGCACTGGCAGCGCGAACCCGTGGGCCAGGTGCGAGAGGAAGACGACTCATCCCCCCTCCATCGGCTGTGATGACTCCTCCCTCGTTGACGTGAGGCACACCTCCACTTCCTCCTCCGATGGCAGGACGCGGTTCGCGCGATACTTCTGGATGTGCTCCTCCGTGACAGAGGAGCCACACCACGCTCCACGCTCGGAGGCCATTTCCGGTTCGCTGGGGGATCGTACGGTGGCGAAGCGCGGAAGGCAAGGGCACAAGGAAGAGGGAGAGGGCAACTGGGAGCGGGGAAGTGAAGGAAGGAACCGCCCCCTCCCGGACGCCCCTTTAAAGGCCCGGAAGGGAAACCGTTCGCAGCGCCACGCGGTGCCCATCGAAGCGCGCCCCACCCCAACCGCCCCTCCAGATCCCATGTGCAGACGCGAGGCGTGCAGAAGATCCCGGAGCGAGAACCGAAGAGCCAGGCAACAGTTTCCCGAGGTGACGTGCGACATGACGTTTCGCTGCCCGCCGCAGAGTAATAATGGCGCGTGCGCGCGTGGCCGGCGTCAGCACTGACGTCACGGGTAGCACAACCGCCAGGCGTAGCCGTCCAGAAATTCAAAATGAAGATGGAGCGCGCGCACATTTCACCTTAGGGCGAAATCTGCAGGCGCTCGGGGGCTAGTTTCAGGGGGATGACCTCTGGATACCCCAACCAGACAAGAAATACGGCTGTCGGATCGCGTCCGGCTGGCTAAGTGCAGCCGAACAAGGCAAGTCAAGCCGGCTACCTCATGGTAGCCGGAGCGGCGAAGCGACGGCTGGCAGCGTGGCGGAACCAATCAGGGAGGACAGGCGACGCGGCGGCATAGTGCGTGATACGCATCTGCGGCGACAAGACTGGCAACTACTCGGCCATACCGAAGACTTTGCGGGGTGTCGCGGGAATAGTGGCCCGGTGCTGACGACAGGCTCGCATGATGTTCATTGTGCCCACAAGAACCATACCGCTCGTACTCTGATGGGACACCGTTGTACTGGATACTGTAGATGACCAGCCGGCTGGGACCCACCAGTAGGGCCCGCCAACCGGACTAGCCAGTGAGACCGTTGCATCTTTGCCTATATAAGGAGAGGCAAGGCCTCAGTAGAAAGGGTTGGTTTGTGTGCATTTAAGACAGTAGCTAGAGAATACAGCTCGAGGAGCACTTGTAACCCATATATCGCTCATAGTCAGATCGGCAGGAGTAGGAGTTTTACCTCCTCACGAGGGCTCCGAACCTGGGTACTTCCTGCGGCCAGCTATGCTCGCTTGTATCCAATCCCGCCTGCGGACACTGTCGATAGCTTCCCTAAAGTCCCCACACCTCTATCTAACCTGCTTAAGTATTACCGTTCCCAATACAATGACACTCATCTTGGCCACTACGCTCTCATTAGTTGAGACAGTTGTCATGCGGATCGTGCCCACCCACTGTTGATCCTCTATGATCTAGCGGACATGATAACCCCTATATCTGTCGGGGGGCACCCCTCTATCCACACAAAATAACGAGATTGCCACCGGTACTTTAACTCCATAAACAAATGATTTTGAATATAATTTGAATGGAAAGTGTTCAAAGGTGTATAATTTTCGTATATGCAAGTTTGTGCATTACATTCCACTCTATAAAAATAATAATCTCTCAAGATTTTCTTAACACAACATTATCATGTATTAAGTGTGATTTCAAAGAATTCAAATGTGTATAATTTTCATATATGCAAGTTTATGCAGTACATTCCACTCTATGAAAATGGGGGAGAAAATGATAATCTCTCACAATTTTGTTAGCACATCATTATCATGTATTAAGTACGATTTCACACTTTTCAAAGGTTTATAATTTTCGTATACGCAAGTTTATGCATTATATTTCACTCCATGCAAATCATAAATGATCAGAATTTTATTAGCACAACATTATCATGTCCTAAGTGCGATTTCAAAGAGTTCAAAGGTGTATAATTTTCGTATATGCAAGTTTATGCATTACATTTCACTTTATGAAAATGATAATCTCTCAAGATTTTGTTAGCACATCATTATCACGTATTAAGTGCGATTTCACAGTGATTAAAGGTGTATAATTTTCGTATATCCAAGTTTATGCATAATATTTCACTCCATGAAAATGATAAACTCTCAAGATTTTCTTAGCACAATATTATCATGTCCTAAGTGCGATTGCATAGTATTCGAAGGTGTGTAATTTTTATATATCCACGAGGCATAAATATTTTAGTTTAGGATCACTTTTCATGCTCTAAAAATGGTAAACTCTCAAGATTTTCCTAGGAAAACGTTATCATGTCCAAATTGTAATTTGAAAGTGTTCAAGAGTTGTGTCAATGATAAACACTCTTTTACATTAAGAGTTTTTTTAATTTGAAAGTGTTTAAGAGTTGTGTCATTCTCATATTTCTTATACATGAATCTCCCTAGATCTCAAAGTTTGACTTTCACCACATAGATTCACTTGATTGCAGCTGAGACATTAACTCGATAAACTAATTAAATCATGATACCGGCTTGCCGCCCGCATTCTCCACAGCAAGCGTGTGTCCAATTGAGCTCCCGAGTTGCGCCAATTGATTGATCGAAACATTTTGGTGCGAGATCTAACCTTCTCTGCGCATGATTGCCATTGTCATCCTTCATACAGGTCAACGGGACGGCACCATACTGCGGCCAGGACGAACGAGAGGCCAAAGTGAAGCTAGACAAAGGGCTGTTGTCGCCGGAGAAGAAGAAGAAAGGGGAGGCAACGACACGGGCATGGGCGCGGGGCTGGCTCAGGGTCCCATCTTGCAACGCCAACCTGGGTAAGCTATGGGTCCGGCACTCACGTGGATAAGCTATGGGTCCCATGCTGATCTGGATAAGTGGAGAGAGGTGTCCACTACGGGAACCGACTAAACACGGCCCACTTGTCATCATGTAATGGCAAGGGTCCACTACGGGACCTGATAGAACGCGGTCCCACTTGTCAGCATGTAATAGTGAGGGTCCAGTACGGAACCCGACTAAACGAGGCCCCACTTGTCAACACGTAATGGCAAGGCTGACGGACAGCGAGTTTCAGACCGTGTGAGAGTTTTATAGAAGGAGATGGGCAAAAGTGAGGAAAAGTTAAGCGGCTAGGGAAACTGAGTACAACTAAGGAACCAGGGGCACGAAAATAGAAATCCCAAAAATATATGGAACTGGTAAAATAATTGGTTGTAAGTAGAGGCATATAATTGGACCATTTTCATGTAAACTTCACATCAACTGAATCTATGTTAATTCAATATGTTCATATTCCAAGATTCTAATAGAATTTTGTGGAATTACTTCCATTTCTTGAAATCTTAAAAGAACAATATCTTATCATAGACATAAGCACTATCTCACTTTAATTTAAAGATAGTTACAACAAGTTTTCCATTAAAGAGTTGATCACCTAGTATTTGGTAACACACTAATGCTTATGTATGATTTGGCAAAAATTAAAGCCCTTTTTCCTATGATGTTTACAGTTGAAGCTCACAATGAGAACAAAGAAGATATTAGAGACTTATATTAGAGTTGTAGCACCTAACAACAAACTGGAACTTTAGAGCCAAACATACACCAAAATACCATGCAAACCTCCATATTTTTGTGAAATCTGACTGAATAGCAGTTTTTGAGTCTAAAACTGTGTCTAAGATGACACAAAACTGAAGCATGAGAGAATCCATAAGATGTTTCAATCGATAGAAGGTTGCCTCTTTCACATGAGCGAATCTAGAACTGAAGCATTGCTACCCCCTCCTTTCCTAAATAAGTGTTGTGGTTTTAGTTCAGTTTTTTAATGGGCACAGGGGAGGGGGTACTACTGCGGTGACCTAGCATACCACTATATGTAGTATGCAAGTCATTGACATAATATTATCCTAGTGGCTTCTGCTTGTTAGTGTTCACTACTATGGTGCCTCCAAAACTAGAGTGTGTATAGTAGTGATCTCAAAACAGCATAACCTGTTGCTCGGTTTACTTGGACTTGGTATTGCTTTAGCCAATGATGCAAAAGCCGAGACTCTTCTCTATTTCAGTAAGAACAAATACAAGGATGTCTATCTAAATCCTAGGATGATGTCATATAGATCTGAGGATATTTTTTGTACCAAACTCATTTCCTAATAAAGTTGATAAGAAAAAATGCTAGGAAATCTTATTGGTAATCAACCTGCTGTTGTAGAGTAGAAAAATAAGCTTGATGATTGATTTGATTCTCTGGTAATGAGTCCGCACAACCTCTTGATCTACTGCTGGTTTATCCTGCTCCTCCTAGCTGTTGTCTTGTCCTTGCTCTACTCTTGAACCACCCCTACTTTACGTTACCATGGTTGGTTTATTGGCTAATGAGATGGTGGTGGATCTATTGGTGAACTGGTGATAACCACTAGTGGTATTTTAGTTGCTCATGGTGTTCTTGGTGCCGTGGAATGGGATTGTGCGTGTGGCACCTTAGTTGCGCTAGCCTCATCCTTATCTGATGTTCACTACTGCTGATGTGGTGTTTCCACCCAGTAGTGTGCTTGTATGCATCCCTAGGAGCTTGCATGCTGACATATGGGCCCCTATGGTGTTCAAGTTTCAATGTGGTAACTTCTGAGATTTGGATGAGATAAAGTGAAAACTTGGTAGTTTAACCTTCTGCCTTTTTCGATCCTTGGTGAAACTTGCCCCTGCCTATGATGTTGCACTAAGGCCAATTGCTAAATAAGAACATATGCTATTTTTGGTGAAACTTGCCCCTAATCTAATTCCTGGGTGATGAGAAATTAATAATGCATTCCAATGTTTGTTCTAAGAGCAAAAGACCAACACTAACCATTATTTATTTTTGTTTTTGTTTGTTTGACTTACAGGTACAAAGTAGAAGAATAAGAAGACTAAAGATTAATTTAGGAAATTAGTTTAGGGTTTCTATTAATTCTTTTGTAATTCTTTCTTATTGTTTATTTGTAAAGAACAATGTATCTGGTCTATTTAAGAAATGAGGAATTCCTTTATCTTATTATTGTAAAAAAATTATATTGAATTACTTCGCGACTCAAAAGAGAAGATGAAATTATTTTTTATTGAATAGTGTAAAGATTTTGTTTATTTGTTTTATTGATATTATAATTATTCACCTAAAATTTCTTCAATGGTATATTCTTATTGTTTATACTAAATCTTATTAATTCTAGTTGTATTAAATATTCTAAATGTTGGGTTCGCAGCATAGAAAACAAAAAAAATCCTACGATGGGAACTATTATACGCCAGGATCTATCTATTAGACACAAGCAACGGGTGGATATACATCCATAGAGAACATACCCTCGAAGACAACAAAGCTTTGTTAATGAGATGGGACTCGTGGATGATGTAGTCGAACGCTTGCCGATTGATGGCTCAAAATATATTCAAGCTCGTTGGGGAACCCTAAGAGGAAGGTATGATGAGCACAACAGCAAGTTTTCCCTCAGTTATGAAACCAAGGTTATCGAACCAGTAGGAGCAAGGAAACACCTCCAAGGTGTTGTTTCCAACTTGGAATCATGCACAACACAACCACAGAACTTTGCCCCCAACTTACAGTGAGGTTGTCAATCTCACCGGTTTTGTTGAAAACAAAGGACTAAACGTATTGTGTGGAAGATAATAATTGCTTGCAGAAAGTAAACAGAAAACAATAAATAACTTATGGATTGATGGTAAAAGAAAGGACCGGGGTCCATAGTTCACTAGTGGTGATTCTCCTTAAGATAGATGACATGTTGGGTGAACAAATTACAGCGGGGCAATTGACAAACATCGAGAACGCATACATGCATATACTAATCATCTTGAATCCTATGAGATTTGATTGGGCATTACAACATTATACATAGACCGTAATCCAACTGCATCTATGACTAATAATCCACCTTCAGGTTATCATTCGAACCCCCTCTAGTATTAAGTTGCAAGTGATACATTGCAAATGTATCTATAATGTTTGATGTTCCATGCTTGGTTTTATCCACTTTCTTGTGTTTTGTTCCAAATTTGGAGTAGTTTTCATATGATTTCTTGAAGTAACCTATTAACAACAGCCACAGTTACCGCCTGTACTGCTGTTTACGGTTCCGGAAAGTCAGAAAATGAATATTCTCGAATTGACGGGACAAAAGCCAAAGTGCCTATTTTTCCGGAAGGGATCAAGTGCTGAATCTGAGGCGGAGAAGGGCAGGCAGCCACCACCACCTGGCCGCGGCCAGGCCCGTGCTGGGTGGTGTGGCGCTCGCACCCCCTCGGCCTCTCCTTCCGCCTATATATTGCCCTCAGGATGAAAACCCTAAGTACCTGATCAAAAATCCATGAAAGAGTCTGTAGCCGCCGTCATCTCCATCCCTAGATCGGGAGGGATTTGAAGCTCTTCCCGGCACCCTGCCGGAGAGGGGAATTCACCCTGGAGGCCTTCTTCATCACCATGCAAGCCTCCGGTGTGATGCGTGAGTAGTTCATCCTTGGACTACGGATCCATGTAGTAGCTAGATGGCTGGTTCTCCTCCTTTGTGCTTTCATGTCTAGATCTTGTGAGCTCCGTTCATGATCAAGATCACCTATTTATAATTCTGCATGTTGTGTTTGCGAGGATCCGATGGATATTGAGATGCTATTTCAGATTGATTATTGATTCTATCATGTCTTGTTATTTGTGATCTTGCATGCTTTCCGTTGTTAGTAGCTATCTTGGCCAAGTAGATGCTAGCAACTCCAAGAGTTAGTATTTATGCTCGATAGTGGGTTCATGCCTCTGGTAATCTGGGGAAGTGACAGAAATCTCTAAGGTACTAGATGTGTTGTTGCTACTAGGGAGAAAACAACAATCCTTTGTTCATAGAACAATCGTATTGTTTACTTTACACGTAGTTCGTAAAGCAATAATCTGTTGTTTGTAACTTAATACTGGAGGGGGTTCGGATGATAACCTGAAGGTGGATTATTAGTCATAGATGCAGTTGGATGGCGGTCTATGTATTATGTTGTAATGCCCAATCAAGTCTCAAAGGAGTCAAGATGATTAGTATATGCATGTATTGCTTTCTCGGTGTTTGTCAATTTCCCCACTGTAATTTGTTCACCTAGCATGTTATCTATCTAAGGAGAGCCAGCTCTAGTGAACTATGGATCGAGGTCCTTTCTCTTTACATACAATCTACAATCTTTTACTTCTTTGTGTTTACTTTCTGCAAACTTTTACTTCTTTCCATTCGATACGTTTAATCCTTTGTTTTTCGCAAAACACGGTGAGATTGACAAAGTTCTGTGGTTGTGTTGTGCAGGTCTCCACGTTGCTACTAGCACCGGTAGTGCGCCCTGCCAAAGCTCAGCTAGTAACACCTTTGGGGTGTTTCCTTGCTCCTACTGGTTCGATTAAACCTTGGTTTCATAACTGATGGAAAACTTGTTGCTGTGCTCATCATACCTTCCTCTTGGGGTTCCCAACGAGCTCTACGTCGAACGACGAGCACATCAAGGACATCTTCACAAGGGGAGTCCCTCATAACCAATCTCTTTACTTTGTTGTTTTTGTTTTGCTTAGTTTCTTTTTGCTATTGGTTGCTTTTTTCTTAAAAAAACACAAAAAAATTAGTTTCACAAGTTTGCTTTCTTATTTGAAAACCCAAAAAAATGACTACTCTTGAAAACACTAAGTTGTGTGACTTCACTAGCACCAACAACAATGATTTTATGAGCACTCCTATTGCTCCACCTTTGGCTGAAAATACTTTTTTTTGAGATAAAACCTACTTTGCTCAATCTTGTTATGAGAGAACAATTTTCTGGTATTGGTAATGAAGATGCTGCTTCCCATCTAAATAACTTTATTGAACTTTGTGAGATGCAAAAGCATAGGGATATAGATGGTGATATTATTAAGCTGAAATTGTTTCCTTTCTCTTTGAGAGGAAAAGCTAAAGAATGGTTGAATTCCTTAACTAGGAATAGTATTGACTCTTGGACTAAGTGCAAAGATGCTTTTATTGGAAAATACTATCCTCCTGCTAAGATTATATGCATGAGAAGTGAAATAATGAAGTTTAAACAACTTGATAGTGAGCATGTTTCTCAAGCTTGGGAAAGAATGAAATCTTTGGTAAAGAATTGACCCACTCATGGACTGACTGCTTGGATGATCATCCAAACTTTTTATGCAGGATTGAACTATTCTTCAAGGAACCTATTGGGATTCTGCTGCTGGAGGTACCTTTATGACCATCACTTTGGGTGCTGCAACAAAACTTCTAGACAATATGATGGTTAATTATTCTGAATGGCATACTGAGAGAGCTCCACAAGGTAGGAAGGTAAATTTTGTTGAGGAAACCTCCTCCTTGAGTGATAAAATTGATATTATTACGTCTATGCCTGTTAATGGGAAAGCCCGTATTGATCCAAATAATGTTCCTTTAGCCACTTTGGTTGCTCAAGAAGAGCAAGTTGATGTGAACTTCATAAGAAATAACAACTTTGGCAACAATGCTTATGGTAATAATGCTTATAGGAACAATTTTGGTAACAACAATTATAGGCCCTACCCTCCTAGTAATACTTATGGCTATAATGGTAAATGTGGATTACCTAGTGAAGGAAGAATTTTATTAGTTGAAAAAGCCACTAAAAACTTCATGCAAAGGCAATATGAGCAAAATAAGCTATTCACTGAAACTATGGAGGAACAATCTACCATTTTGAAAAATATTAGCCATCAACTTGAGAGTCTAAATAGGGAAATTCCTAGTTTACAATTGAAACTCTCTAATGCTGAAAGGAATATATCATCTCTATCTGAAGCTCAAACTTCATTGATTAATAAAATGGCTGCTAAACCTGAAACTAATGATAATCCCTTTGCAGCTACCAATGCTATACAAGTAGGAATTGATGAAAATGTTAGACTATTAGCTGAATTGCATGCTAAGTGGGAAACAGAAGATGAAATTGCTAGAAACATTAGTGTTTCTACTATCACCACCTCTAGTGTTGAGGCTAGTAATAGTTCTACTACTTTGGATGATCAAGTTGATTTTGATCTTGATGGTTGCAATATCTCTGAAGTTATTAAGTTCCTACAAAAGCTTGCTAAAAGTCCTAATGCTAGTGCTATGAACATGGACTTTACAAAACACATTACCGATGCTCTCATAAAGATTAAGGAAGAAAAGATGAAACATAAAGCTTCTATTCCTATAAAACAAGAGGATGGTTGGGAACCCATCATTAATATGAAAGTGAATGACTTTGATTTCAAAGCTTTATGTGATCTTGATAGTAGTGTTTCTATTATGCCTAGAAGGATTTATGATATGCTTGATTTGCCTCCTCTTGAAGATTGTTATTTGAATGTCCCACTTGATGATAATGCTAAAAAGAAACTCATGGGGAGTCTTAATGATGTTCTTATTATGGTTAACGATGCCTATGTCCCCGTTGATTTCTATTTTTTGGATGTTGAATACAATGCTTCTTGTCCTATTACTTTGGGAAGACCTTTTCTTAGAACTGTTGGTGCCATCATTGATATGAAAGAAGGCACCATTAAATATCAACTCCCACTCAAGAAAGTTATAGAACACTTCCCTAAAAATAGAGAAAATATTTCTTTTGCTTCTCCTATGAAAACAAAATTTGGTCTTAATGCTTCTTCATTTGAGAACACTTGATTCTTTCTTTGCTTCTTATGCCTAACTTAAAGGCGTTAAAGAAAAGTACTTATTGGGAGATAACTCTAAAGTTTTAGATGAGTCTTGGAAATTATTACCTCTGTAATAACCTCTCCTTATCCTTTTTATTTGCTTTTTGTTTCAAGAGTAACCTCCAATGAGAGTGAAGTAATGATTGAGAAAGTTGCTGTCCCGAAACAGATTTTTGTGCTTCACCGTAAAAAATCGTGAGAGAGATCTGTATGTAGGATTGAGCTGTAATGTTTTGTGCTTCTGACCCAGGTTGTTATTTAACTTTCGTTAGTTCAACACTTTTTGATTGGAGCAACAGAAGGTCTTCGAAAAAATTCGTCTTTACCTCCTGGTCTGTTTTGACAGATTTCTGCCATTTTCTGCATTTGCTTCTTGTGGGTTCCTTTTTGAGTTCTTTTGGGGATTTGAGATTTTTGAAGGAAGTGCTACAGTAGCTAGTGTTCTAATGGAAGTTTATTTGGTATTAGAACTGAACCTAAAGACTTATTTATCTTGAGTGCACTAATGTTGCTAATAAAGATTGTGTGAAGTTTTGTATGAAGGAAAATTTTCAGGTGTATGGAAGGAATGAGTAATGAGATGAAGGATGGACTAAAGCTCAAGCATGGGGATGCCACGCGTGTCATCCCAAGAAATATCCAAGAAGTACAAGCATCAAAGCTTGGGGATGCCCAAGGCATCCCCTTCTTCATCAATAAAAATCCCAGTTTTTTTCTAAACGCTTTATTTTTATTGTTTCATGCACAGTTGTGTTGTTCTTGGAGCGTCTTCTTTTTCATTTTCGTTTTGGTTTTTAGTTTGCTTAGTTTTCTGAATAAATTGGTTGGACCCCCTCTTTCATACATTGGTTTGCAAATAGTTTGGTTTGGTTTGGAAAAGAGTAGGAAAGTTCATACTTATGTGGTAAAAAGAGCTTGTTTTTGACTGTGGCCTATGCTTTTTCATGCCATGCTTGATATTGTTTTGGCTTTATGCTTAGTATTCTTTGCTGTAGCATGACTTGTTATAAACAATTGAGATTGCTTAATGTGCCTTGGATGAATCATGCGTTGTTTTAGCATATTAAAGCATAGTATAGTGGTATTCTCCTTTGATGCTTTATTTGGGTTGACTTGGCGCATGCTCACACCATGTTATGACTGTCTCAAGTCACCATAGCCTTTATGATCCTTTATTTTTCAACTTGTAGTATCACTTTATGCTTTGATCAATGATGTTTTGTCGCTCTGCATGATTATGGCCATTATTGCTCTCTTAGTTTGTTGCTCGCAGTCTTTTGCTAGCCTCCACCACCAAGTATGAGTTCCACTCATGCATCCAATTCCACTTCATTTTTATTGTTTCATGCACAGTTGTGTTGTTCTTGGAGCGTCTTCTTCTTCGTTTTCGTTTTGGTTTTTAGTTTGCTTTTGTTTTCTTAGTTTTCTGAATAAATTTGTTGGACCCCCTCTTTCATACATTGGTTTACAAATAGTTTGGTTTGGTTTGGAAAAGAGTAGGAAAGTTCATGCTTATGTGGTAAAAAGAGCTTGTTTTTACTGTGGCCTATGCTTTGTCATGTCATGCTTGATATTGTTTTGGCTTTATGCTTAGTATTCTTTGTTGTAGCATGACTTGTTATAAACAATTGAGATTGCTTAATGTTCCTTGGATGAATCATGCGTTGTTTTAGCATATTAAAGCATAGTATAGTGGTATTCTCCTTTGATGCTTTATTTGGATTGACTTGGCGCATGCTCACACCATGTTATGACTGTCTCAAGTCACCATAGCCTTTATGATCCTTTATTTTTCAACTTGTAGTATCACTTTATGCTTTGATCAATGATGTTTTGTCGCTCTGCATGATTATGGCCATTATTGCTCTCTTAGTTTGTTGCTCGCAGTCTTTTGCTAGCCTCCACCACCAAGTATGAGTTCCACTCATGCATCCAATTCCCTAAACCAAGTTATTCCAAAGAGTCCACCATACCTACCTACTAGCTTATGCTATTCCAAGTATATTCATGCTTTTGTTTACCTTCCAAATTAAACTTGTTATGAGAAAATTAGTGATTAAAGCTCTCACGAACTTGATGGCACACTTTACTTTTTGCCTCTAATAAACTGGAACCATTGGGTCCTTATTTGTTGCGTATATGCTTGCGCTTTATAAGTTGAAATTAGCAGAACCATGTTTCATGGGGAACGCTTTCAACATTGCACTTGTACTTTGTACCCCGTTGATATCATGTTCTTTTGCTTACGGATCCCATGTGTGAAATAAAAGTAGAACTTGTAAGATCATGGAGTTTGTATGTGTGTTAGAAAACGCCCGCTAGCCTAAGCCATGCCTAATCATGGTGGAAACTTGCAGCATCACCATAATGAGCACTCTATGAAGCATCCTCAATAAAAACCTATGCAAATAGCAAATAAAAAGATCGCTGAGATGCTAATTGTCTGCTTGCCTTGTCATTTTGATTATGGGAAAGCTTCTGTATCATGTGCAAGGGGTACCCCGTTGGCGGTTCTTAATGATACACATATACTTACAATGACAAGAGCTTACTCGTGACTGAAATTGAGTAGCATGAGGATCGGTCTTCGCAAGTAAGAGGCATGAGATTTCGGTTTATAACTTGTCAAGCATATCCTCTTAGTTGTGTCACTTTAACCTTAACCACTTCAAGATGCTTATGATAGGGGCAATGAGAGCTGAAAGCTATAAGTAGCATAATTTTTGGAAGCTCTTTATGAGACTTGAATCCCTACTTCCTTTTACAAAGGCCTTTCTTCCACCATTATATTGAGTCTCCACCTTCTACCTTTATGCACCTACTTTGAGAGCATAGTGGCCATTCTTAGTTCTATGTGCATTGTCCCAAGACTAGTTGATTGATGCATAACTTGATATTGCTTGTTTTCAACTATTGTATCTAGTCACTCTTATGAACTTTGAAGGTGTCCTATGCATTTATATTTGCTACTCTATTGAGGGACAAGCTGAATACTATTATGCCATGCTTTCTTTATGTGAAACAAACAAACGTCTTACAAAGCATATTATTCATGAATCTTTTGTTTGTGCCTTTTTATGTTGCATCATAGTTTCTTTGCTTATTGCTAGAACTTTGTCTTTCATGTTATGATTGAAGTACTATGATCCCAGCTTTGAATGTTTTACAAATACTTTGATCAAGTCTTTGATGGTGCATGTCACCTCAAAAATTATTCTTTCTTTTTATCACTTACCTACTCGAGGACGAGCAGGAGTTAAGCTTGGGGATGTTGATACATTGCAAATGTATCTATAATTTTTGATGTTCCATGCTTGGTTTTATCCACTTTCTTGTGTTTTGTTCCAACTTTGGAGTACTTTTCATATGATTTCTTGGACTAACCTATTAACAAGAGCCACAGTGCCAGCTGCCTGTTTTCTGCTGTTTTTGGTTCCAGGAAAGTCAGAAAATGAATATTCTCGGAATTGGACAGGACAAAAGCCAAAGTGCCTATTTTTCTGGAAGGGATCAAGTGCCAGAATACGAGACGGAGAAGGGCCAGAGAGCCACCACACCACCTGGCCGCACGGCCAGGCTTGGCCCGTGCCAGGGGGTGGTGTGGCCGCTCTCGGCACCCCCTCGGCCTCTCCTTCCGCCTATATATTGCCCTGAGGACGAAAACCCTAAGTACCTGATCAAAAATCCACGAAAGAGTCTGTAGCCGCCGTCATCTCCATTCCTAGATCGGGAGGGATTTGAAGCTCTTCCCGGCACCCTACCGGAGAGGGGAATTCACCCTGGAGGCCTTCTTCATCACCATGAAAGCCTCCGGTGTGATGCGTGAGTAGTTCATCCTTGGACTACGGATCCATGTAGTAGCTAGATGGCTGGTTCTCCTCCTTTGTGCTTTCATGTCTAGATCTTGTGAGCTCCGTTCATGATCAAGATCACCTATTTGTAATTCTGCATGTTGTGTTTGCGGGGATCCGATGTATATTGAGATGCTATTTCAGATTGATTATTGATTCTATCATGTCTTTGTTATTTGTGATCTTGCATGCTTTCCGTTGTTAGTAGCTATCTTGGCCAAGTAGATGCTAGCAACTCCAAGAGTTAGTATTTATGCTCGATAGTGGGTTCATGCCTCTGGTAATCTGGGGAAGTGACAAAATCAGAAGGTACTAGATTTCTGTTGCTACTAGGAGAAAACAACAATCCTTTTTCATAGAACAATCGTATTGTTTACTTTACGCAGTTCAGAAGCAATAATTTGTTGCTTGCAACTTAATACTGGAGGGGGTTCGGATGATAACCTGAAGGTGGATTATTAGTCATAGATGCAGTTGGATGGCGGTCTATGTATTATGTTGTAATGCCCAATTAAGTCTCAAAGGAGTCAAGATGATTAGTATATGCATTTATTGCTTTCTCGGTGTTTGTCAATTGCCCCGCTGTAATTTGTTCACCCAGCATGTTATCTATCTAAGGAGAGCCACCTCTAGTGAACTATGGATCCGTGGTCCTTTCTCTTTACATACAATCTACAATCTTTTACTGCTTTGTGTTTACTTTCTGCAAACTTTTACTTCTTTCCATTCGATACGTTTAATCCTTTGTTTTCCGCAAAACACGGTGAGATTGACAACCTCATCGCAAGTTGGGGACAAAGTTCTGTGGTTGTGTTGTGCAGGTCTCCACGTTGCTACTAGCACCGGTAGTGCGCCCTGCCAAAGGTCAGCTAGTAACACCTTTGGGGTGTTTCCTTGCTCCTACTGGTTCGATTAAACCTTTTTTTCATAACTGAGGGAAAACTTGTTGTTGTGCTCATCATACCTTCCTCTTGGGGTTCCCAACGAGCTCTACATCGAACGACGAGCACATCACAAGCAACAGATAATTTCATTAAGCAAAGTGTGTAAAGTAAACAATACGATTGTTCTATGAACAAAGGATTGTTGTTTTCTCCCTAGTAGAAACAACACATCTAGTACCTTAGAGATTTCTGTCACTTCCCCAGATTCCTAGAGGCATGAACCCACTATCGAGCATAAATACTCCCTCTTGGAGTTGCTAGCATCTACTCGGCCAAGATAGCTACTAACAACGGAAAGCATGCAAGATCACAAATAACATAGACATGATAGAATCAATAATCAATCTGAAATAGCATCTCAATATCCATCGGATCCCCGCAAACACAACATGTATGATTACAAATAGATGATCTTGATCATGAACGGAGCTCACAAGATCTAAACATGGCAGCACAAAGGAGAAGAACCAACCATCTAGCTACTACATGGACCCGTAGTCCAGGGATGAACTACTCACGCATCACACCGGAGGTAGGAATGGTGATGAAGAAGGCCTCCAGGGTGATCTCTCCCCTCCGGCAGGGTGCTGGGAAGAGCTTAGGATCCCTACCGATCTGGGGATGGAGATGACGGCTGCTACAGACTCTTTCGTGGAATTTTGATCGGGTTCTTAGGGTTTCTGTATCGGAGGCTTCTTATAGGCGAAAGGGGAGGCCGAAGGAGTACCAGGGGGCCCACACCACCCCTAGGTGCGGGCCAGGCCTAGCCGCACGACCAGGTGGTGTGGCCGGCCCCTGGCCCCTCTTCGTATCATCTTCTGGCTCCGTGACTCTTCCAGTAAAATATTGACTTCGGCTTTTGTCCCGTCCAATTCTGAGAATATTCATTTTCTGTCTTTTCTGGAACCGAAAACAGCAGAAAACAGGAAGATGGCACTATGGCATCTTTTTAATAGCTTAGTCCCTGAAAGTGTATAAAAATACTCCAAAGTGTGGACAAAACATAAGAAAGTAGATATAAAACAAGCATGGAACATTAAAAATTATAGATATGTTTGCAACGTATCACCGATCTCAAGATCGTGTGGAAGTCCTGGAGCCGCAAATCAGCAGCGCATCCGTCCTCGCACACATATTCAGGCCACAGAACAACCTCCACCTCCTCGCTCCAGCGAATCAGCAGAATCAACAACTCCTTCCAGACGAAATGCCACCGGGAACATGTATCTCGCTAATCTGAGACCATGGGGGAATATATCTAGAGGGGGAGAGAGATCCTTCATGAGGTGGTGTGTGTGAGAAGGAGGGAGAGGGGGGATATATAGGAGAGGGGGCACCCCCTCACATGGCTGGCGCACCATGGGGGGTGCCCCCACCACTTCCTCATTCATGTGAGTGGAACTCCCACTCACAAAATGACCCTCCATTTTTCTCCACTCAAAATCCCACTCATATGCATTAAATTTCCACCAAATTTAATGCAACTCTCATTTAATAAAACTCTTTTATTTATTTTATTCAGAATTTTGTTAATTACTTTAATTAACAAACATTCACATAAAACCCCCTACAATATTTCAATATCACATGTATAACCAATTTCAGCAATTTCACTCGAAACAATTCTGGTGTCCATTGAAATAATTCCAGTGATTTGCAATTCTTTCGTCTGAAACATATTTGCTCCAAAAGGTGTTTGGCTACCCTTAAATGTGTCACCCTACGGTTCGCGAATAATGCAGACATGATCGAGACCCCTCTCAGATCAATAATCAGAAGCGGGACCTGGAGATCCATTCTGACTCCTACACATTCAATGATGACTTCTATGATCGTGAGAACCTTTAACGCTAGTAACTTAATCCCTTTGTCTTGCGATATATTACATGTCCAAGATTCGATCATCAGTATCTAAATACCTAGTTTGATCTCGTTCCCGTGATATAACATTCTAGTGATCATAACACTTCATTGCAAGATATTTTTAATGTGATATCACCAAGAGGGCCTAGAGTATAAATATCCATCATCAGGATAGACAAATCCCACTCTTGATCCATGAGCCTCTATATAACACTTTCGTAGCACTGAACCCACCTTTATAGTCACCCTTTTACGGTGTGACGTTTGATGTTATCAAGATACTCTTCCGGTGTTAGTGATTAACATGATCTCATGGTCTAAGGACAAGGATTACTTTGTATGATGTTATAGAAATATAAACACAATGACTTTGATTGTAATGCTATACTTCGGATGAATGTTCATCACATCATTTCACAAATGTTGTGACCTCGTTATTAACAACATCCAATGTCCATATTCAGGAAACTTTGATCATCTTGTTAATCAACGAGCTAGTTCAAAGAGAGGCATAACTAGGAACTTTCTATTTGTTTATTAAACACACATGTATAATGTTTCCGTATTAATATAATTATATCATGCAAAATAAACATCTATCATATACTTGGAATACACATAATAAAAACTTTATTATTGCCTCTCAGGGCATATTCCCTTCAGCCTCCCACTTGAACTAGAGACAATAATCTAGTTACATAGTGATAAATATAACACCCATGGAGTTCTGGCGCTGATCATTTTTTCCCCTAGGGAGAACTTTAGCCAACGGATCTACTACATTAAGATCCGTGTGTACTTACAAATATTTATATCTCCATCCTTGACATGCTTGCGAATGGAGTGATAAATATACACGTCGTAGGGTCATCTATTTCATCAACCATGAAATTCATAATAGGATTTCCGTACAGTTCAGGAGTTGCACGTGTCCTGCTTGACCTGCAAGGTTCTGTAGTGTCCTCTTTCAGAGTTTCATGATCATTATCATTAGTTCCCTCTTCATTCGGTGAAGTCAACTCCGGAACTATTTCCGATGCTGCACTACTCACTATTTCATGAAGAGAAGGTTCTATAACCTCTTCGAGTTCTACCTTCCAACTACACAAGCCTTTCGCGAGAAACTCTTTCTCTTGAAATGATCCATTCTTGGCAATGAAAACCTTGCCCTCAGATCTGTGATAGAAGGAATACCCAATAGTTTACTTAGGGTATCCTATGAAAACACATTTTTCCCCTTTAGGTTCGAGTTTATCCGGCTAAAGTTTCTTCACATAAACATCACAACCCCAAACTTTAAGAAATGACAGCTTAGGTTTATTTCCAAACCACAATTCATACGGTGTCTTTTCTATGGATTTAGATGGTGCCCGATTTAAAGTGAATGTAGCAGTTTCCAGTGCATAACCCCAAAATGACAGTGGCAAGTCAATCAGAGACATCATAGATCAAACCATATCTAATAAAGTATGATTACGACGTTCCAACACACCATTACGCTGTGGTGTTCCGGCAGGTGTGAGTTGTGAAACTATTCCACACTCTTTCATATGTGTGCTAAACTCGTAACTTAGATACTCACCTCTACGGTCATACCGCAGAAATTTGATCTTTCTATTACGATGATTTTCCTCTTCACACTGAAATTCCTTAAACTTTTCAAAGGTTTCAGACTTGTGTTTCATCAAATAGATATACCCGTATCTACTCAAACCATCCATGCAAGTAACAAAATAACGATATCCACCTCGCGCCGACACACTCATTGGACCACATACATCAGTATGTATGATTTCCAATAAATCTATCGCCCGTTCAATTGAACCAGAAAACGATGTTCTCGTCATCTTGCCCATAAGGCATGGCTCACATGTATCAAATGATTAGAAATCAAGTGATTCCAAAAGTCCATCAGAATGGAGTTTGTTCATGCGTTCAACACCAATATGACCTAGACGGTAGTGCCACATATATGCAGATATATCGTCATCAAGTTTAATCCTTTTAGCATCAACATTATGGATATGTGTAACACTATTATCGAGATCCAACAGAAATAAACCATTCATCACAGGTGCATGACCATAAAAGATATCATTCATATAAATCGAACAACCATTGTTTTCGGACTTAAATGAAGAACCACTTCGCATCAAACACGATCAAGATATAATCTTCATGCTCAGTGTAGGCACCAAATAACAATTATTCAGGTTTATAACTAATCCCGTGGCAGGTGGAGAGGCAGCGTTCCAACGGCAATCACATCAAATCTTGATCCATTGTCGACACACATCTTGACCTCACCCCTTGCTAGCAGTCGCTTGTTCCACGGCCCATGATTTGAGTTACATATATTAGCAACCGATCCAGTATCAAATACCCAGGTGCTACTGCGAGTACTAGTCAAGTACACATCAATAGCATGTATATCATATATACCTTTGTTTGCATTGCCAACCTTCTTGTCTGCCAAATACTTGGGGCAGTTGCGCTTGCAATGGCTAGTCCCCTTACAATAATAGCACTCGGTATCAGACTTAGGGTCAGCTCGGAATTTCTTTTCAGGTGTGGCAACAGATTTGTCGCCCTTCTTTCCCTTCTGCTTACCCTTCTTGTCTTTCTTGAAACCAGTGGTCTTATTGATCATCAACACTTGATGTTCGTTTTGATCTCCACCTCTGCAGTACTACGGATTGACAGAAGCTCGGGGAGAGACTTCTTCATGCCCTGCATATTATAGTTTATCATGAAGCTCTTGTAGCTAGGTGGCAGAGATTAGAGAACACGATGTATGCCTAAGTCAATGGGAATAGTTATTCCCAAGGACACAAACCTATCGGCGTACTCAGACATTTTGAGTACGTACTCGCTAACGGAGCTATTCTCTTCCATCATGCAGCTAAAGAACTTTTCAGAAGCATTATAACTCTCTACGGCAACATGGGTATCGAAAATCATTTTCAATTCACCCATGGTATCAAAGGCATTGCCGTTTTCGAAATGCTTTCGAAGTTCTGGCTCTAGCCCATACAATATGCTGTGAACTAATTTTTGGTCCTCCTGATGAGTCAGATAGACGTTCTTTTCTTCATCAGGGGCATCAGGAGCTGGTGGGGTCCTAGCAGCGCTTCTAGCACATATAGCTTGTGTGCAGCATTGAGGAGGATCCTCAAATTCATGGCCCAGCCAGTAAAGTTGCTACCATTCGTTGCAAGTTTCTCTTTCTCCATGAACACATTGAAATTAAAAGCAGGTGGTGCCATCTACAACAGAATTTGTAAAGTTTAGACTAAGTTTATGATAGATCGAGTTCAACTAATCCAAATTACGAATGAACTCCCACTCAAAAACAACATCCCTCGTGTATTTTTGGTGATTACATGAACCAAATCCACTACACCAAGTCCAATCATCGCGTGAGTCAGTGTAGTTCCAAAGGCGGGCATCTATATGGGCATCATATCAAATATATGACTCATGCTTAACCTTTCGGTCCGTGTTCCGAGGCCATGTCTGTACATACCAGGCTCGCCAAGTAAGAACCTTAGTACTCACGTGTGTAAAACTATCTTACACCCGAAATATGATCGTGTATTGAAGTACACCCGATCATCACATGATGTCTTGAAGCGGCAAAACATAAACGGTGCATACTTAAGGGAGAACACATTTTTATCTTGATATCTGAATGAGGGATCATCTTATAATGCTACTAAAACGCCAAACAATCAATATAAGATGCAAACATCATATGTGTAAAGGAGATGATATGGTCTTTGCATATGATTGATGTCTACGCACTTATATTCTTGTAGAGAGTTCTTGGGCATCCAAATGCAGAGGTTTGTAGAACATCAGCAAGTTTCCCATAAGTGGATTACCCAAGGTTTATCGAACTCAAGAGGAAGTGGTCAAAGGTAACCCTCTCAAGCAACCCTGCAATCAAGATACAAGAAGTCTCTTGTGTCCCCAACACACCCAATACACTTGTCAAGTGTATAGGTGCACTAGTTCGACGAAGAGATAGTGAAATACAAGTGGTATAGATATAAGACAACGGTGCCAGAAAATAGCTTGACGGGAGGAAAAGACTAAAGGCAAAAAGATGGAAGCAAGCAAACATGTAACAGATCTAGTTGCAAATGGTGTTTCAATGTTTAGAAACAAGGCCTAGGCATCATACTTTCACTACTGAACACTCTCATATAAATATCTTCTCTTTTTATACTACTCTGAACTACTCTCCGGTTGGACACGTAGGGCTATAACAACACTCCTCAAAGTTCTCTTTCCCCATCTAGATAACCCCACACTATCACCTTGAGCTCTAGATGGTTCCAACAAACACCACAATTTCATAGAAACATCCAACTCCAAATATAACTCATAACAAGTATTTGTAATCTCTAGCCTAAGTGCCACCATGGTGTGCACGCTATCACTTTCACACACATGGGGAGAGCAGAGATCTATTAAAGCACTTGAGTAGCAAAGTAGATCTATAGATTACAAAGCTCATGATCTCATAACATCACGCATAGAGAGAGAGAGAGAGATGAACACATAGCTACCGGTAGAGCCCTTAGACTCAAGAGAGAACTACTCCCTCCTCATCATGGGAATCAGCAACGCCGATGGAGAAGGTGGTGGAGATCGATGGAGATGGTTACGGGGGCACTTCCCTGTCCCGGCAGGGTGCCGGAACAGAGACTTTCTGTCCCCCGAATCTCCCCTTCGGTGGCGGCGGTGCTGCGGAACTTTTCGTGGCTGGAGGCTCCCGGATTTAGGGTTTTTGCATCGGGGGCTTCTTATAGGAGAAGGGGCAAGGTCGGTGGCCGGCCAGGGGGCCCACACCATGCCCTGGCGTGGCCTAGGGATGCCCACACCAAGGGGCGGTGTGGCCGCCCTGTGGCCCCCCTTCGTCTCTCCTTCAGACTCCATGTGTCTTCCGGTAAAATATTGACTTTGGCTTTTGTCCCGTCCAATTCCGAGAATATTCATTTTCTGGCTTTCCTGGAACCAAAAACAACAGAAAACTGGCAACTGGCACTGTGGCATCTTGTTAATAGGTTAGTCCCAGAAGATGTGTAAAAATACTCCAAAGTGTGTACAAAACATAAGAAAGTGGATATAAAACAAGCATGGAACATCAAAAATTATAGATACGTTTGCAACGTATCAATGATCACTATCATGTGCAACGTGGTATGATCTTTATCATTCCTTTGTATGTAAGGCCAAGGTTTATGGAACTTACACATTTAGGTGTGTTGTAAGAGTATCATCTTACAACATTACTATATCATGACACTAGCCCAACAAAAATCTAAACTCACTGTAAATTATCCATTGCAAGTTTTATGTGGCTTAGGGCTTTTGAAGATAGAACCGGTCTTACTACGAACATGGAACCACAAAAATTATAACTAAGTTATTAGAAACTCACTGTAAATTAGATATTGACTATAGTAGGAGAGATAGACACCCGCTAGCCACTTATGCAAAACTAGTTGTATGTCAAGCGTGGAACTGGTCTCATGTGTGAGGACATGTAAAGTTAGTCCGGGCCGCTTCATCCCACTAAGCCACCAATATCCAAAATACATGAAAGAAGCAATAATATGATCATCATCGCCCACAAAGTCATACGTGAACTACCCATGCAAAGCACCTATTCATAGATCAGGCTCTGATACCACTGTTGGGTTCGCAGCAAGAAAACAAAAAAAATCCTATGATGGGAACTATTATACGCCAGGATCTATATATTAGACACAAGCAATGGGTGGATATACATCCATAGAGAACATACCCTCGAAGACAACAAAGATTTGTTAACAAGATGGGACTCGTGGATGATGTAGTCGAACGCTTG
Organism: Avena insularis; assembly: GCA_023614405.1. Taxonomy (NCBI): domain Eukaryota; kingdom Viridiplantae; phylum Streptophyta; class Magnoliopsida; order Poales; family Poaceae; genus Avena; species Avena insularis. The sequence goes on along the minus strand of CM042690.1, from coordinate 251,866,819 downwards.
CCGATCTCAAGATCATGTGGAAGTCCTAGCGCCGCAAATCAGCAGCGCATCCGTCCTTGCACACACATTCAGGCCACCGAACAACCTCCACCTCCTCTATCTAACGAATCAGCAGAAGCAGCAACTCCTTCCAGATGAAATGCCACCGGGAACATGTATGTCGCTAATCCGAGCCCATGGGGGAATATATCTAGAGGGGGAGAGAGATCCTTCACGAGGAGGTGTGTGTGAGAAGGAGGGAGAGGGGGCTATATATAGGAGAGGGGCAGCCCCCTCCAATGGCTGGCACACCATGGGGGGTGCCCCCACCTCTTCCTCATTCATGTGAATGGAACTCCCACTCACAAAATGACCCTCCATTTTTCTCCACTCAAAATCCAACTCATATGCATTAAATTTCCACCAAATTTAATGCAACTCTCATTTCATAAAACTATTTTATTTATTTTATTCAGAATTTTGTTAATTACTTTAATTAACAAACATTCACATAAAACCCCCTACAATATTTCAATATCACATGCAGCACCAATTTCAGCAATTTCACCTGAAACAATTCCAGTTTCCATTGAAATAATTCCAGCGCTTTGCAATTCTTTCGTCTAAAACATATTTTCTCCAAAAGGTGTTTGGCTACCCTTAAATTTGTCACCCTATGGTTCGCGAATAAAGTAGACATGATTGAGACCCCTCTCAAATTAATAATCAGAAGCGGGACCTGGAGATCCATTCTAACTCCTACATATTCAACGATGACTTCTGTGATCATGAGAAGATTTAACACTAGTAACTTAATCCCTTTCTCTCGCGATATATTACATGTTCGAGATTTGATCATCGATATCCAGATACCTAGTTTGATCTCGTTACCATCATGCACTCTTTCCTTGTTCCCGTGATATAACATTCTAGTGATCACATCACTTGCTTGCAAGCTATTCTTAATGTGATATCACCGAGAGGGCCCAAAGTATATCTATCCGTAATCGGGAAGAATAAATCCCACTCTTGATCCATCATCCTCTATATAACACTTTCGTAGCATTGAACCCACCTTTATAGTCAACCCTTTACGGTGTGACATTTGATGTTATCAAGATACTCTTTTGGTGTTAGTGATTAACATGATCTCATGGTCTAAGTACTAGGATTACTTCGTCTGATGTTATAGCAATATAAACACAATGAATTTGATCATAATGCTATACTTCGGATGAATGTTCATCACATCATTTCACAAATGTTGTGACCTTGTTATTAACGACATCCAATGTCCACGATGAGGAAACTTTGATCATTTGTTAATCAATGAGCTAGTTCAAAGAGAGGCATAACTAGGAACTTTCTATTTGTTTATTAAACACTCATGTATTAACGTTTCCGTATTAATACAATTATAGCATGCAAAATAAACATCTATCATATACTTGGAATACCCATAATAACAACTTTATTATTGCCTCTCAGGGCATATTCCCTTCACTAAATGCAATCTTTTTGTAAATTTCAAACGTTTCAATTTCAAATTCATAATTATCATGAATTTACTTCCCAAAAAAAATTTAAATGCCTAGAGATCATGTCAAATTTCATAGCACTCTCATGTATGATCTAATTCCCAATTCATCAAAATGAGAGAAACATTGATCCCTCTAGGGTTTTAGTTTGCCAAAAAAGTACCCTATTTTTATCAAATGAATGCATGCAAATGCACATAATCCTAAATCTACCCTTCATTTGGTCCTAAATGCTGGGATGTTACAGCCTTCCTGATGGCTGCAAGTGCACTTTTTTTTTGAAATGGGGTATATACCCTGGCCTCTACATCAATCGATGGATGCAGCCTCTCTTTATTAAATTATTGAAAAAAGGTTACTTATTACAACTCACCGGTCACACAAGTTTGAAACAAAAATCAGCCACTTGAAAATCTCTCGAAGAAATATATAAGCTCTATTTATGAAAGCTCGATTCTAGCCACAGGCCGCCACCCAAACCGGTTGAATATAACCGATGCAACGCATTCTTTTTGGTTGCATCCAAACTCCATAGCATGTCACTGGTCCAAAGGTTGTAGTAGGGACCAAGTGTGTATCCAATGCGTAGCTCTTGGGATTGCCTATGAAAAAGATGATTTTGATGTTCTGTTAAAGATTAAGGCATTCCTTGTTAACCAAATCGCCAAAAGAAAAGCATAAGCATCTACTCGGATTTGTACTTTCAAAGATATAGTAAATCCATTTATCCATGATCCAAATAGTTTATCCGTGTTTATTGGCGGTGAAATATTAAAGGTCATATGGACTATACACCAAATCAGTTTGTCCATAGGGAAATCAAAGAAAAAATGTTGTATTGTATCCTCTTCGGCACAAAAGTAACATTTAGAACTACCATCCCAATTATGTTTCCTTCGATTATCTTTTGTAAGTATTACTCTACGATGAAAGGACCACATAAAAATTCTTATTTTTAGTGGTACTTTTATTTTCCAAATATATTTCCTTAGAAATGGTGTATGGCCGTTTAAACAATCCAGGTACATTGATTTAACAGTGAAAGTACCTAACTCAGTTAAATCCCATTTGAACACATCCTTAGTGGTTTGAAGATTCACATTCATAAGACGTTCCACTAAATGTAGACAACTAGTCCATCTACTCCTAGTGAGGACTCTTCTAAATTGAATATTCAGGGGATTACTAGTTAACACCTGAGCTACTGTATCCTCCTGCCTTTGAGAAATATTAAAAAGATATGGATATTGGTCAGCTCGTGGTGAATCTCCTAGCCAAATATCTTTCAAAAATATGATTTCTTCTCCATTACCTAGTTCAAAGTGACCTCTCCTGAAGAAGTCTTCTTTGAGTCGCATTAAACCTTTCCAAAAAGGAGAATCATGAGGTCTCACCTTTACTTGTGTTAAAGGTTTGGAAAGTAAATATTTGTTATGAATCAGTTCATGCCAAACACCTTCACCGTTTATGATTTTATGGAACCATTTACTCAGTAGGCATTTATTCTTTATGTCTAGTACCTCAATACCTAATCCTCCTTGATCCCTTGGTCTATAAATGATGTTCCATCTAGTTAACTTGTATTTTGTTTTGTGCCCATAACTATCCCAAAAGAAGCGTGATCTGAAGTAATCCAATCTTTTATGTACCCCTTTGGGTATCTGAAAGAATGATAACATGAACGTAGGTAGGCTTTTGAGCAATAAATTAATAAGAATGAGCCTATCTCCGTAAGATAAAAGTTTACCTACCCAACTCACTAACTTCCTTTCAAACCTATCTTCAATTGGTTTCCATTCACCATTTTTTAGTTTTCTAAAATGGATAGGGATCCCTAAATACTTGAATGAAAAATGCCCTATTTCACATCCAAATAAGTTTTTGTACTTGTATTCCTCCGCCTTAGCCTTACACAAAAAGAATATTTTACTCTTGTGAAAGTTAATTTTCAGGCCAGATAGTTGTTGGAAGATGTTTAGGATAATTTTCATATTCATTTCCTTATGTAGATCATGTTCCATGAAGATTATAGTATCATCTGCATACTGAAGAATGGAGACACCTCCATCGACAAGGTGCATAAGTAAACCCCCTACTTGTCCATCTTCTTTTGCTCTAGCAATCAAGATGGCAAGCGTGCCAGCTATAATATTGAAGAGGATCCGTGATAGCGGATCCCCTTTTCTTAATAAGCCCTTCTGAGTTTGGAAATAGTGTCCAATGTCATCATTTACTCGAATTCCAAGACTCCCTTTACTTACGTATTGCTCAACCCAATAACACCATTTTGAGTGAAAACCTTTCATTCACAACACTTGTTGTAAGAAAGGCCACTTAAACTTATCATATAATTTTTCGAAGTCAATTTTCAAAATGACACCATCTAGTTTTTTTGAATGCAATTCGTGAATAGTTTCATGCAAGACTAAAACACCTTCCAAGATATGTCTGCCCGGCATAAAAGCCGTCTGAGTTGGTCGCACAACTCTGTGTGCGATGTTTGTTAATCTATTTGTTCCTAACTTAGTAAAAAAATTGAAACTTATATTTAGTAAGCGAATCGGTATATACTGTTGAATTTGAATAGCATTTTATTTTTTTGGTAATAAAATGATGGTGCCGAAATTTAAGTGAAACAGATGTAGCTTTCTCTGTTGGAAATTCTCAAACATGGCCATCATATCATACTTAATAATATTCCAGAATGTTCGATAGAACTCTGTCAGAAAGCCATCAGGAGCCGAAGCTTTATTACCATCCATTTGCATGATAGCTTATGACCCACAAGTATAGGGGGTGTATCACAGTATTTTTGATAACTAAGAGTGTCGAACCCAACGAGGAGCAGAAGGTGTTGACGAGTGGCTTGGAGCAGGAATTCTCTATAAATAGTTAGCAAACGGACTTTTAGGGGTTTTTGATAATGCAAGTAAATAAAGTACGAGTGAATAAAAGACAATAATAATGATTGCAGCAAGTGGCCCAATCCTTTCTTTAGCAAAGGACAAGTCAGTTGTATTACTTAAGATGACCAAACATTCTCGAGGACACATGGAAATATCGTCAAGTGCTTTCATTTCATATAGTTGATTAATCTTCTTTAGTTTGATAAGTGTTGTGTGGGTGAACTTGTGCTAATGTACCGACCTTCCTAGGACTAATACATACTTGTGATTAAACCCCTTTGCAAGCATCCGCAAGTACAAGAAAGTAATTAAGATAGAGACCTAACCACAACTTTAAACTCTAAGATCCTGACATCCCTTGTGCAAAGGTTTCCTAACAGGGGTTCAGGTTTCTGTCACTCCGGCAAACCCTACGATTAGTAGCCAAATACACAATGCATTCCCCTAGGCCCATAAAGGTGAAGTGTCATGTGGTCGACGTTCACATGACACCACTAGAAGAATAACACCACAACTTAAATAACAAACTATTGAATCTTTCTCAACACAATTCCACTAGTAACAACATGACTTCTCCCATGTCCTCAAGAACTAAACGAACTACTCACAAGACATCATATGGATCAAGATCAGAGATGATATAATGATAAATAAGAATCTGAACGTAACAATAATTCAACGGTTCCACTCAATAGCATCAACTACAACAAGTAATCAACACCGAGAAAGTTTCCCCTAAGAACTATGCAAGATTCAACCCAATTGTTACAGAAGTATGAAGTGGTGATGATGGTGCTGGTGGAGATGATGATGATGATCCTGATGAAGTCCAGCTTGATGGTGGTGTTGATGGTGATGATCTCCCCTCTCCGGGAAGGAATTCCCCCGGCAGAATTCTGTCTGCCGAAGAGATCTTTCTCTCTCTGTAGTTTTCTGCCCCGTAGTGGTGGCGGAATCTTTCTGTGGTCGCCCCCCAGGCTTAGGGTTTCGTGGGGATAATATATGCCAAAGGGGAGACCCAGGAGTGGGCCAGGATGGCCACACCACCTGGTGGCGCGGCTAAGGGTGGCCCGCGCCAGGGGTGGTGTGGGCCCCCTATGACCCAACTCCGCTCCCCCTTCTGACATCCTTCGTCTTCTGGAAAAATAGGATTTTCCATGTATTTTCCCGGATTTTCTGAGCTTCGTGAATTTCGCCTCCAAATAGCCCCTTTTCCATCAAAATCCTGACTGCAGCGGTCCATCCTCCAAAAGTCATCAACCATGCAAAAACATATGAAATAACATAAGTATCATCTCTTAATATGAAATATATCAATGAATAATAGTAAATTATGATATAGAATAGTGATGCAAAATGGACGTATCAACTCCCCCCAAGCTTAGACTTCGCTTGTCCCCAAGCAAAAACTGAGCTCAATAAACATGACCTCAGGTTTATGGATTGGAGAGTCGATAAAAGAATACGAACAAGAAGCATCACATTCATCAATACATGAATCATAATAGAAGACAACTCACTATTATATAACTTAACTTGTAATGAGCAAAGGAAACACAATAAAGATACATAAAGTAAATAACAATTGGTAATGGAAAATTTTGCTCTTGGTCAAAGAATAGTTAACAATTTGCAGGAGTTCAATCATCAAGGGGTTTAGCTTTAAAAGTAGTATTCACTAAGATAAGAGCAATGTGCAAAACAAGGAACATAAGAACCATGATTGAATAAATCATCATATGTATGAATGACACACAACAACTCAAAATACTTGCTGAGATAGAAAGGAATAGGTTTACTGACTCAACCAAAAAGTAAAAGATAGGCCCTTCGCAAAGGGAAGCAGGGATTTCAAGTCTCATAAAGAGCTTCCAAAAATTATGATACTTATTAGCTTTCAGTGCTCATTACCCTTATCATAAACATCTTTAGGTGGTTAAGGTTTAAAGTGAACAAACTATGGAGTATATGCTTGATGAAGTATAAGTTGGCAATCTCATATCCCTTGAATACGAGGCCCTCTCCTCATGCTACTCAAGTTTAGTTACCGGTAAGTTCTTGTCATAGTAAGTACATGTGTATCATAGAGAACCGCCAACGGGGTACCCCTTGCCCGATGATACAGAAGAATCCCCATATCAAAATGACAAGGCAAGCAGACAATAAGCATCTCAACATCTTCTTATTTACCATGGGAAGATGGTGCTTTTTTTCTCTCTTTCCTCTTTTCTCATCTCTTTTTTTCTTTTTTTCTCAATCTCTATCACTTTTTTATAAGAAGAATGCTTCATAGATTGCTCATTATGGTTACGCTGCAGGTTTCCACCATGATTAGGCATGGATTAGACCAGCCGCCCAGGCGTTTCTCTAACACACATACATAACTCCATGGACTTACAAGCTCCCCTTTGATTTCACACCGACGACATCCATAAACAAAATAGCATGATATCAACTGGGTACAGTGTACAAGTGCAATGTTGAAAGTGTTCCCCATGATAGCATGGTTCTGCTAATTCCCAACGTATAAGTGCAAGCATATACAACTTAGATGACACAATGGTTAAAGTTTATTAGGTGCAAGAAAAGTAAAGTGTGCCATCAAGTTCGTGAGAGCTTTAATCACTAATTTTCACATAACAAGTTTAATTCGAAAGGTAGATAAAAACATGAATTTACTTGGAATTGCAATAATGCTAATAGGTAGGTATGGTGGACACAAATGGCATAGATTTTGTATTTAAGGATTGGATGCACGAGAAGCATTCCCTCTCAGTACAGGTTTTAGGCTAGCAAGGCTGGGTAGCAAGCATAAGAGTTGAAGGAAACAAACAAACATACAAGTGATAAAAACAAACATGCAATCTTCCTTGGAAGCACAAAAGATCTTAACTAGAGAATACTAAGCTTATGAGCAAATCAAGAAAGAAAGATGATGAAATTATATTTCTTTAAGAGTACTTTTATCTTTTTCATTCAGTTCTCATGATAGTGTTGCTACTGACCGAGCCAGGTTTGCCAAAACCAACTAAATTAACTCAATGATCCCAAAGTGATACCAATACTAACAACAACATCAATCATATAATAGTAATTGAAAACTAAAATAAGATATGCAAAAGAGTAAATGATAGAACTTCTCATTAATATTCCATAACGGCAACTCACACCAAGGGATATATAGATATCTAACGAGAGGGGGACACTTCCATAATGCAAACTATCCTACATGATAACTTCTCTATTCATGATATGACTCTACTTAAAAAGGTAAAAAGATAGAAGATAGTGATGTGATACCGTGGCACTCCCCCAAGCTTGGAACAAACCAAGGGGATGCCAAAACCTAATGACGAGTTACTCCTTCGGTGGTGGTGTTCTCTCCATGAGCTTTTCAATCAATTTCCTCAAATCCTGAATCTCGAAGGTGAGAGTACGAATCAACTCCGAATTGTGCTTGATGCGGTTCATGATCATGTCGGGTTGTGAATCCCAGCTCGTACGATTCTTTCCCCACTCTTCCTCCTTGAAGTCTTCTTTTCCTACATGGTTAGAATGAGGCATATCCCAATTGGAGGGTAGTTTCTCCTTGGGCATATTCTAGAATTGATGCTCATGGATAAGGGTATGGAAGGGATTCTTGGTGCGTGGAGAAGGTGACCGCGAAGCCAAGCGATGATGCAGAGTCTTCCCTCTAGTGGACATCCGTGCAGTCCTTTCAAACCTGACAGGGTTTGCCACCACTCCAATGCTTGCAATGGTGGTGCTGGTGTGCGGATGTTGGTCTTCCTTTGCCTCCTCTTCAACTTCACTATCGCTCTCCTCCTCCGCCGTAGTCTTGAGATCCTCCATAGGCTCCTTGCCCTTATCGTTGGCGGAGACCATTGTGCTTCTAAACTTTAAGAATAGTTCCTGGAAGAAACAGATCAAAACGAAAACATGACGAGAACATGATATAGGAACCTCGGGGGATCCGGGGGATTATAAATTATGAATTTTTACAACATAAGGAAGGTACTGGGAAAGCGGCGGGGAGATCTGGCCACACACCACCTGGTGGCGTGGCCAGGGGGCCCGCACCAGGGGTGGTGTGAGCCACACCGTTTCCGTCCCTCTTTCACTTTGTTGCTTTCCTTGTTGGATAAAAACTGCAAAAATATAAGACAGATTTTTCAAGGACATTTTCTTTCCAGAACTGTTACTATTCGAAAACGGACTCTGCAGGTCTCTGAACTTGGCATTTAATAGATTCTTCTGGAGTCACCGCTTGAATAACATCAATATCTTCATCTTTATACACATATTGTTTGAGTCGTGTAACCTTTCACTATCTTATTACACCACTTTCTCCTACAACTTGAAAATTTCTTTCACACAAAAGTTCACACAATTCTCATTAGCAACATTAGTGTAAGTGAGATAATAAACCTTTTAAGTTAAATTTCAACTGAAATCCATCAAATATAAGCTATTGTACCAACTCCTTCCGAAAACCCAAAAAGAATTCAAAAAGGAAATCGATTTAAGAGGCAAATGCAAGAGTGGCAAAAATCTGTCAAAACAGACCAGCAGGTAAAGATCAAATTTTTCGAAAATCTTCTGTTGCTCAAATCAAAAAGTGCAAAACTAACGAAAGTTAAATAACAACCTGGGGCAGAAGAACAAAAAATTATAGCTCAATCCGACATATAGAGATGTTTCACGAATTTTTACAGCGAAGCACAAAAATCTGTTTCGGGACAGCAACTTCCCCAAATCTTACTTCTCCCTCATTAGAGGTTGATCTTGACACAAAAACCAAACAAAAATGATAAGGAGAGGTTATTGCCAAAAAAATAAATTTTAAGACTCAAATAAACAAAACAAACTGAAAGCAAAATAAATATATTGTGTTGTCTCCCAAAAAGCTCTTTCTTTATAGCCATTAAGATGGGCATGATAATTTCAATGATGCTCACATAAGAATATGAATTGAGGTAAAAGAGAGCATCAAGAAGCAAAAATACACATGTTTAAGTCTAACCCACTTCCTATGCAAGGGAATTTTGTAAGCAAATAAATTGTTGAAACCAGAAGCTGCAAGCATAGGAAGGCAAAACAAGTGCAACATAAAGACTTTCAGCATAAAGCGAGGAAACTTAATATTATTGAGATGCATTAGAACCGTCTTCCATCTCTCATAATAACTTTCAGTATCATGCATAAATTTAACGATAGAACTATCACAAGAACCATTGTAGCAATGATCACTTATCCTAACAAAAAACACAGGGACACTAGCTCTCGTAACACTACTTTGTGAAACAATATTAGGGATATTCTTACAAAGGATAGTGTGTCCCTCTTCTACATATTTAGTGACAAAGTATTTCACATTTGCTATCATAGGTTCAACAGCTACTTGTTCATCAGGTTCAACAGCTTTATTTGTACTTTCATTAACCATACTAGCTATCATAGAATGTTCCTTTATCTTAACTGGGAAAGGCACTTTCTCAATGTAAGGTTCAGGTAAAACATGATTAGCAGTATAAACTTCAGTATTTCTTGCAGGAACACTATTAACAATGTCTTTATAAGGTGCATGATACTTATTCCACTTCTTTTTAGGAATTTCAATATAAGAAGCAAAAGCTTTAAAATAAGTTGCAATAGCTTGAGAGTCTAGACCATAAGAATTTCTAATATTTTGAAAGTCATCAGTTCCCATAAAAGATTCAATGCATTCATAATCATAATTTATACCTGACTTTCTTCCTTTATCATTCTCCCATGCTTCAGCATTGTCTTGAATACGGTCTAGAAGATCCCATTTAGCTCCTTTTCTTCCATGCGTGTAAATGATCCAGCACAAGAAGCATCCAATAGATCCTTATCATGAAGAGAAAGCCTTGCATAAAAGTCTATAAGCATTAGTAACTTCAATCACCCCCAAGCTTGAGCTGTACTCTCTGCATCAAGAGGCCAAAAGTTGTATATTTGATTCTGATCTTTATGAATCTCACTAGGAGGATAAAAGTTTGAATAAAAGAGAGGTACTACTTCCTCCCATTCAAGAGCTTGACCATTCTTCAGCAGCTTATACCATTCCTCTTCTTCCTTTCAGTGATAATGAGAATGACTTCTTCTTAACTTGATCTGTTGTAATACCTGCACACTTGAACAACCCGCATAATTTGTGTATAAAGAGCAAATGATCACCGACATGGATAGTTCCATCTCCAAAATAGTAGTTATCCATAACACGATCAATAATTCTTGTGGGTATCTTAAAAGTATCATTCTCAGCAGGTGGTGGTTCATCTACTACCTTAGCAGTGGTAGTAGCATTACGAAATAATAAAATAGTGAATTATCCATATTGAAAACAAAGTAACAAACAGAAGTAAACAATACTCACAGTAGAAGTTTCCTTTACCAGTTCCACTCTCCAATAGCGCTTCACTCCCCGGCAATGGTGCTAGAAAATAGTCTTGATGACCCACAAGTATAGTGGGTGTATCGCAGTATTTTCGATAAGTAAGAGTGTCGAACCCAACGAGGAGAAGGAGGTGTTGACGAGTGGCTTGGAGCAGGAATTCTCTGTAAATACTTAGCAAACTGATTTTTAGGGGTTTTTGATAATGCAGGTAAATAAAGTACGAGTGAATAAAAGACAATAATAATGATTGCAGCAAGTGGCCCAATCCTTTCTTCAGCAAAGGACAAGCCGGTTGTATTACTTAAGATGACCAAACGTTCTCGAGGACACACAGGAATATCGTCAAGTGCTTTCGTTTCATATAGTTGATTAATCTTCTTTAGTTTGATAAGTGTTGTGTGGGTGAACCTGTGCTAGTGTACCGACCTTCCTAGGACTAATACATACTTGTGATTAAACCCCTTGCAAGCATCCGCAAGTACAAGAAAGTAATTAATATAGAAACCTAACCACAACTTTAAACTCTAAGATCCAGACATCCCTTGAGCAAAGGTTTCCTAACGGGGGTTCAGGTTTCTGTCACTCCGGCAACCCTTACGATTAGTAGCCAAATACACAATACATTCCCCTAGGCCCATAAAGGTGAAGTGTCATGTAGTCGACGTTCACATGACACCACTAGAAGAATAACACCACAACTTAAATAACAAACTATTGAATTTTTCTCAACACAATTCCACTACTAACAACATGACTTCTCCCATGTCCTCAACAACTAAACGAACTACTCACAAGACATCATATGGATCAAGATCAGAGATGATATAATGATAAGTAACAATCTGAACATAACAATAATTCAACGGTTCCACTCAATAGCATCAACTACAACAAGTAATGAACACCGGGAAAGTTTCCCCTAAGGACTATGCAAGATTCAACCCAATTGTTACAATCGTATGAAGTGGTGATGATGGTGCTGGTGGAGATGATGATGATGATCCCGATGAAGTCCATCTTGATGGTGGTGTTGATGGCGACGATCTCCCCTCTTCGAGAAGGAATTCCCCCGGCAGAATTCTGTCTGCCAGAGAGATCTTTCTCTCTGTAGTTTTCCACCCTGCAGAGGCGGTGATATCTTTCTATGGTCGCCCCCAGGATTAGGGTTTCATGGGGATAATATACGCCAAAGGGGATAGCCAGGAGTGGGCCAGGGTGGCCACACCACCTGGTGGCGCGGCCAAGGGTGGCCCGTGCCAGGGGGTGGTGTGGCCCCCCTGTGGCCCAACTCCGCTCCCCCTTCTGGCATCCTTCGTCTTTTGGAAAAATAGGATTTTCCATGTATTTTCCCGGATTTTCTGAGCTTCGCAAATTTCGCCTCCAAACATCCCCTTTTCCATCAGAATCCTGACTATAGCGGTCCATCCTCCAAAAGTCATCAACCATGCAAAAACAAATGAAATAACATAAGTATCATCTCTTAATATGAAATATATCAATGAATAATAGTAAATTATGATATAGAATAGTGATGCAAAATGGACGTATCAATAGCCTCATATACCTCCTTCTCTGTGAAATCGGTACTGAGTATATCATTTTACTCTATAGACAGTTGAGTAATATCATTAATCACAGATTCTATTAGAGAAATATTATTCTGATCTGGTTTCCCAAACAACATCTTATACTAGTTGGTAATATAAGTAACAAGATTATCGTGCGCAGTTATTGTCCCTTCATCTTGCTCTAGTTGAAAGATTAATTTTCAACTGTGTTTACCATTAGCTATAAGATGGAAATATTTTGTATCACTCCCTCCTTCCTTCCTGAACATGCTTGACTTTTGCTCATTGAGCCCACTTGGACTCTTCATCTCTTCTTAATTTTGCTAACTCTTCATTTGCTTTTGACAGCTCCTTTCTTTCACTTACATCTAAAGTATTTGATTCCGCTTTGATATCAAGTTTTTCTATGACCTGAATTAATTGGTCCCTTTTTGTTTATAATTTCTAGTTTGTTGTTTGGCCCAGCCCCTTAAGAACTGTCTAAGGTGCCGTATCTTGAATTGCCAAATTTCTAATGGGGAGGTGCATGGTGTTCTCTTTGACCACTCAGCTGCCACCACATCGAAGAAATTATCTTGTCTAAGCCACGATAGTTCAAACGAAAACCGTGCCATATTACCAAGGTGAGCTTGTTCACCTAAGTCGACAACAACAAAGTGGGATCAGACCCCAATCTAGTTAGGGCACGGATATTGACTAACGGGAATTTTTGTTCCCATGAAATGCTAGCCAAAACTTTGTCTAACTTTTCATATGTTGGCGTCTCTCTGCGATTCGCCCACGTATATTGTCGACCCGAAAGAACAATTTCTCTAAATTAAGTCTTTCAATAATGGTATTACACATGAATGACCATCTTGGGTTAAAACTATTTTTTTTTCTTCTGGTCTTCGAAGTAAATTGAAATCACCCTCTACTAAAATTGGTAGAGTTTGATTTCACAAATTCTAACCAACTTGGCCAAAAAATCAGATTTTTGAGTATCTTGTGCAGTTCCATAGATAGAAACCAGAATCCATTCAAAGTTATCGGATTTGTTGGCAACATGAAACTTAATGCATCTATCCCTAGCTGTGACTTGCTTAACATTTAATGTTTGACTGTTAATGCCTACCAACATGCCTCTGGATCTAGCTAATGGTGGCATACAATACCACATAATGTCACATCCCCCTGAAAGATGTGATAAAATGGTGTTGTGAAGTTGTCTCTTCCTGTTTCAGAGATAGCAAAGAAATCGATCTTGTGTTCTCTAAAGATTTCTCTAACTACTAGATGCTTGGCGCTATCTGCAAAAACCACCACTATTCAAAAAAAACCTCTCATTAAGATTTCTTTTTTAGCCTTGAACTTGTCCTAACCAACATATGATCATGATCTCTTTTTTTATGTTGCCTCTTCATCACTTAAAGATATAGCTTCAGTCATAGCAAGGCTACTTAAGTTGTCTTTTTCATACCGAGCTTTATCTTCATTTTTCTTTAGCATGACTAAAGTTCTCTGTAGGTCAATTTGCTTGATTAAATTTACAAACGAGTTAATTTGACTTGGTGAATTCCCCAAAGACACCCCCAACTTTAAAAATTTAGAAGTAATTACGTCATTAGGTATAGATGCAAACGAAAAGTTAGATATGAAATCCGCACCTGTTGACGTGAGGTTGTCCTTCTCCTGAGCACGACGCTAAGCCAGCTCCAGCTGAGGTACATCAGCGTCGGGTTGTGCACGGATACGGTCGCTGGACCTTAACCCTGCCCCAGCCGAGAAAGGAATTTCGCCATATGCCACCAGGTTCGCCTGGGAGTATCTACCCCAGGAAAGCACTCGTGCCAACGTTCTTGTAGATAGCAGGAGCAGATGTTGGTGCCTTCAACCTAGGAGAAGTCACCTGGATGCTCCTAGGCTGTGGCGATGCAGGTGTGGCTGGTGAACTGATCCCGGACTTGACATCAACATCAGCCACCTTCGCTACCCCGGAAACAGACTCGTCAACTTCAACAAATTCTACCGAGTCTACTCTGACAGAAGAAAGGTGTTTAGAAGGTGCATCAGCAACCTTGGTATCCACTTGATCACACTTCCGCTCTGCCTCGCTGCCGCGGCAGCCGAAGATGACATAAAATGATCACCAGCAGGCTGAATTCTTGCCGCGGCAGTGGTACTACCCACTACACTCGCTGTCAATTCTGCCACGACAGAGAAAAGGGGTAAAAGATGCTGCCCGGCAGACATATTTCATGTCGCCGTAGCACTGCTCACCGACCCTTCAAAGTTAAACGCAGGAGTGAACGTCTAGCCTGAGGAGCGGATGTGAACTTCCTAGCCATCTCCTCCTCCTCCTCAACAATCTGGAACCATGACCTCCATGGTTCAGATTTAGCAACAACATTTGTGACTCGTTCCTTCGGTGGCGTGGCCGAAACCCAATAAAAAGATCCAAACTAAATACCCAAGTCCTCAACTTGTTTGTCCGAGTTTATGTTCTCTTTTGAGGAGGTTGGTTGAATGTGTGTAGAGATGTTCGTTTGAGATTGCTTGCTGTCAAACTCAACCTTATCCTTGATTGAAGTTTTGGGATCCTTGTCCCTAGACTCATCCTCCTTGCCATCTTCCTCATTCTCAATAGCCACTGCCATCTCAATATCCTTTTGTCCTTCTACCTCAATCTCTAAACCATAGCCTTTGCCCTCATAAGAATGATCAGCTCTAACTAGTATCGCTGATGGATCCACTACAGCAATATTTTGACGCACAACCCCATGTTCCCTAGTAAACTTCATGTCAACATCAACTGTCTTTCCAAACAAAGATCAGAGGGCAAACATAGCTAGGTAGTCTCTCATAAGGCTATTAGGAAACCTTTAATCCTAACCCAAACCTCTGTAAAATCCCAAGTGTCTAAGTCTTTTGTCGCCCATTCTTCAAATATTAAGGTACTAGGTGTACCTTCAATTGGGATCTTTCCTATTTTTCTCGATCTCATAAGATCAAGCTTTGATGGATACACCACCTTAAATAAGTTGTTCTGCATATCCTAAATGTCCCATTGCGGATTACCTGGGACCAACCAATCAAGCTCTTGAGCCACTTGGGTCACGGTCATTTGTCCTCATTCGACTCTAATTGTGCTGACTTTACCACTATCTCTCACATCTCTTAACCTACGTGTTTTGGGTAAATAAAAGAACATGAGCTTGTCACTTGCAAGTCCACACATAACAGCTAAATTGTAGCTAGTTTCGAAATAAGAGTATTGTACCCATAGAGAGCTATTTGGTTAAGATCTTTATGCCCCTCGTCACTATCTACCAAAGGATACTTGTAAGCTGCCTTTCATTTAAAGTAAAGGGTATTTGAAAGGTTTTCGGTTGTGTGTAGAAAAGGAATTAAAACAAGTACAGAAAGCAAGTAACAATGTTGTGTGAAAACGTGGTTCAACTCAATAGGGCTAAAACATTCTCGGGGATGTAGGATACACCGCTAGCATGATATTATTATTATTAATTAATGTAACATACTTCTTGTATCATCATATGTGTGGAGAGAGCTCCATAAAAAGATATTCACTACAAGGCCCGTAGGAAGCCACTTTGCTGAGCCAAGAGTGAGGTCACCTCTAAATAACCACCGCAATGTCTGAGAGAGATCACCCATACAAACCAACACAATTAAGGGTTTCCCCATGGATATCGTAATTAGATTAGGGAGTCCCTCTTTATCCTCCTTTGACCATGTAGGTTGCAAGCCGGTTCCAATTGTCACGAAGCTATTCTGGGTATGCTCCCAAACACGTCCAAAGGATTTCTCCCTCCCTTTAGTCCCGTGGGAAAATGATATGCGGCCGACTACACATACCATATAAAGAGAGAGATCAAACACAAATCATAAATCTATCATAGACCATCTAGTCATACGTACACAAGAATAGATCATGTTTATTACAACTCATAATAGTGCTAGGGTTTCACCATCTTTTCCCAAGAACAAGGCAACTACTCATACATGAAGGGGATCAACATCATGGAAATTGTATGGATGCAATATGAAGGTACAATTGAATACAAGTGTAAATCCACAATAAAGATTGGACTACAACAAAGTAAACAAAGGGGATTGATATTGAAGATGATGTTGATGAAGATGGCGATGAAGATTGATGCGTAGCCCTTCAAGATGCAAGTCTCCTCTCTCCCTTGAGTGGTATGGTGGTGTAGATCTTGTGGGTGGCGGCTATGGAGGCGGCGGGGTGGCAGGGCTCCGTCCTTTTGGTGTATATGGAATCTGCCTTGGCTCCTTGCCTCTTTATATAGGCCTAGGCGTGACCCCAATAACCCCCAATACGTTCCTTATGACCTAAGGAAGGTCTAGGAACAAACAGGGACGGATTCCATTAAGAAATGCGTCCAGCATTCTGTCAAGGTCTGCATTTGCAGACGGTCTGACGGTACCTTCATTTCCTGTACCAATGGTCATTACGCCTAGAGTATGCTTTCGTATTTTTACCGGAATTTCTTCATTCGAACTCTTATTTGGCTCGTTGGAATGATATGCATAAGGGTTACAACACCATTGTCTTAGGTTTTCATTTGGAGATTATGGAAAAATCCACTTTATCCACCTCTCAAATGGCTATGTCCGGTTCCTTTCGCTACTCCATATTGTATCTTCTTGATTCCTTTTGCCTTGCTTTATACATAATCCAACACAACACCTACACACAAATCAAAGACAAGAAAAAGTAATAAAATCCTAATAAAACTACTATTTGTGCAAAGTCCATGTGGAAATGAATGAGAACTAGTAATCATACATAATAGGCATAATTGTAGATAGATGTAGCATTTAATGAGTGACAATATGAATAATTTGTATAGTTAAATATGCCTCAATTTTGGACTCATTAACTTCCCCAAGATAGACTCTTGCTCGCCCCTAAGCAAGATGGTGGCTTATGGACAAGGTCATCATGTTCATGAGACATGAGTAAATACCTTAAATGAGTAAAAATTGAAACAAAAGTATAATATCGGATGTAGAAGATCGATGCCTTGTATCCTTATTTTCCCTGCAAGCTCAAAGTAATAAAGAATATATTCATACAAGGCAACACAAGCTCCATTATGTTAATCCATAAAAGATTAATTAGAACTTCAATGCTCCATGTCAAAAGTGAATCTAGATTTGATCCTTCTATTGCGTATTAAAAGCTTTGTATCTCCTCACTTATGTAAAGTAAGGGCTTAAATGAGAATATGAATTCACTTAAGGTTGACAACCATATGCGTCCATCACTTCATCCATTTGTAAGGCTCATCAAAGTTAGAGTTGAAAAGAACACTATACAAGATTTCGATAAATCAAGACAATCAAAGTAGAGTTTAGTATAAGTATAAATAACTAGAAGTGTAACAATCAATCCAATTCTTCTAGTTAACTCTTAGCTTTCCAAGGAACATTAGGATGTTTTAATGGAAAAATTGAGTAAGAGAGTTCATGTCCTAAGTAGCATAACAGTGAAGTGTCTTATTGACACCCACATCAGTAGATCAAGGCTATCAAAAACATTACTAATCCAATCATTGTCTTTCAAGAAACTTCATAAAGTAGTAATGAGACCATGCCAAGGACTTGTTATGTGGATCTTCATATATATTTTTCTATTTTTTTCTTTTTTTCTTTCAAGGATCATTGAGTGTTTCTTTTACAATAGCTTGCAAAACCTTTGAGAGTACCAATACTTTTGCCCATTACAATGACACTTATGCCACTATATCGTCAACTCATAGCCGAAATTCGGGGTTATACCATAGATCGTTCATAGTCCAGCGGAGTTGTTGGCATCCAAAGGTGTGCATGAGAAACATAGAACCCCTTTTTTTTCTTTTTTAACTAGTACCACGGTTTGATCCACAAGGTTAGCTTTGGCATGCATCACAATTACCGCTAGACTTCATTTCAATCAAATAATTCCTTTCAAAGAGTGTCGTCAAGTCTATCAAAATATCTATGGGGTTAAGTATCTTCAAGGATAAACTCTCAAGAAAATCATTCATCAAACAAGTCATAAATTTAAAACTTTTATTGTTGTACTTGTTTGGCAATATTATTTCCAAGGCAAGACTAGGTTAGCTAAAAGAACTAGAGCAAAAGCTTCCATAACTAATCATTCATTCAAATAAAAATATTTAATCTAGCTAGTTTGAATTACTCCCACTAGAATGGCATCTTCACAAATCAACTAACTAAGATAAACAATTCAAACTTCAAAAGTGGGACATAGGATTTAGTGTAGAAATCATGGCAATGTATTCTAGAGGATCACAAAGTTCTTCTCAAGCTGGATAAAGATTTTAACATAGTGAATCAAAGATCTAACTTAACCCTTACAAATCCTAACAAAAGCAAGTGCATCCATTGTATAAACATGAAACACAACTTACCTAAGCAAGTATTCAAAAACAATGGGATACATGATTGCACAAAAAGTTTCATCGAACAAGAACATTGCACAAGACTCTACACATGCATAAGTAACTTCCCCAAGCTAGAACTTTTGCAAGAACCAAACTTCAATATATTACCATAAAAAAAGAGAAAATGCAGTTATCGAAAGAGAGTGTGAGAAGTGGTTACCTCCCCAAGCTTGAATAAAACAAGTGTGACACACTTTACCGTGGTGGTACAAATAAACTCACTTTTGATGGATATGGACCTTTGGTTCAATGAATACTTCCTTGTTGAAGCGTTGAGTTGAATCAACCAAGTGGATTATGCAAGTATTTGCACGGTTGGCACAAACTATGCACGTCATCACACAAGGTTCAAGTCCCTGCAAAAATAACAAATGAAGTAAAAGCCAACAATTCGGTGTACGAATAGAGTTTGTTCAGCCAACCTTGAAAAGAAAATAAAGGAAACACGAAACACTATAGATAAGTATAGGCTAGGGAGTTTGGAAGGTAGGTAAAGGAAAATGAAGTACAAAGGAACATGTAGAAGGTAACCCACTGACCTGAGATTGTCAAAATAAAAAGATTCGAGGGGTTATAACCTTTTTGTACTTGTCCCTGCCCTTACTGCGTGGTGCTGCTCCTTGGTACGGGCGCGTCCTACGGCTGGACTCCACCCGTAGTTGACCTCATCTTCTCATTTTTTCCTTTTTTGGCAGCTTCCATCGAAGTTGGTACGACCGGGTGGTACGGGCGAGTTGCTCCCGTACGTGTGGTCGTTAACCTTGCAGTACCTTCTTCATTTTCTGAAGTTGCAAAATAAGATCGGTACGGATGCGTGGTACGGTTGCATCTGGCCATACCATTGCTCGTTAAGCTTGCAGTACTTGTGTTGGAAATTTTTCTGCTTCTTCCGATGTGCCACATGAGCGGTACAGGCGCGAGGTACGGATGGGTTCGCCCATAATGCTGCTCGTTAAGTTCACTATGAACTCCAAAACAAGTTATTTTCTTTGAAAATTTTAATATGGACCTAAAATGTTAGTCCAGCATCCAAACAAAGAAAACATATATTTTTCTTAAGGAGATTTAACCAAGATATGCAACACATGATTAGTGCAACAAATAATTCTACCTTATGGAGATAGTCCCAAGACAACTCTAATAGTAAATCATGCAAATATATAGGTGCCAATGCAACATGAATGCAACTAAACTCAAGACACAAAATTAAGAAAGACATCTAAAAACTTCCGGGTTGCCTCCCGGGAAGCGTTTTCTTTAAAGCCATAGCTAGGCCCCGAAGTTCCATTATTATTTCAATAGATATCAACTAGAGAATTTTTTATTCTTACCTCACGTAGAAGTTTGGAAAACTTACTATCATAGTTCTGTTGAAGTCGCACTCGATTATGGTGCATAGGAGTTTGGTAAATAAATAAATTATTGCTTACAAGTGACGATGGATATGTCATATAAGATGAGCATGCCTCCATAGATAGCTTTATCAAAAGTATTAGAGACTTATATATGAATTCAAATCTTTTACCTTGGTTGGTATCATACGGATATAATTCATAATACTCCTCCTTGGTTGCACTATCATGATGCAACACTTTGTAGCACCTTTCTTTTGTAACAGGGAAAAATTCAAAGGTGTATTTCTCCTCTAGTTCATCACACTTGCTAGCAAGTTCATCAGTTCTAAAGATATCAAGCCACTCACAGAAGCAAGAATCATTAACAAATATTTCATTCGCAATGTGCTCTTCTTGTCCTTGCACATTAGTACTACAAGATTCTGTCTCCAATTCATCATTATTTTATGTTCTCCAACTGAGTATCTAGGCACATGGCCTTCGTAGATAAATTATCTTCAGTTTCAACTTAATAAGAATCATTACTAGAGATATAGGCATCATAAACAGTTTTTTCATTTTTAATATGCCACATTGGTTCATTCTCATGAGTATCAAATATGTATATATGAGTTGGAGTAGAGGGTATAGGTGAGTGATCACTTAGCTCATCATCCTCTCCTTGTTCCTTGCCTTCTGGTGTGGTGTCAAGGATATTATCTACATCTTCCTTTGCAAAATCATTTGGGAGTGAGTCACTACTCGTCAGGCTTCTGTCTAGTTCAGTTTGTGGGGTGCCAAAATAAATTGCTGCCAATTCATCAATAGTTTTTCTTTCTTGATTTCAATCTTCTTTTCATATGGCAACTTTCTGAATCTGCTACAATTCACCTTGAGATCTTCTTCTTCAAACTGTAAAAACATAACTTGTTTCTGGAGATCCGCGTTAGGGGGTTTAACACTACAAGGTTGTGTGTAACGCTCCCACTCCTTTGGAATCTGCAAATTCTCAGCATAGGTTTTGACAATTCTAATAATTATACAAGGGTCAAGTTTAAAATTTCCAAGTAGTTTCTCCACTTTACCAGATGCTAGAAAATTTCTTAAGCAATCATATTCTATAGGATCCTTTTTATTAAGTTCATCATCGATAATATATTCTTTGTACCATTCTTCATTCTCCTATATTGAGGGTTCATGTTGCAAAGCTACATCTCAATATTCATAGAAAGATTCCTTCTCTAATCCCTCACCAAACTCAGGCCAATCATCATCAGAATCATTACTGGATAATGAGATATCATTTGCATACATACTATTTGTGTGTGGAAAGTTATTTTCAAAAATAGGAGATTAAAGTGGTTGATCAAGTTGCTCCTCTTCATTCTCACTAAGATATTTTGCGACTAGCTCCGCGATAGTCTTACCTTTTGGCTTACCTTCCACTAGTTGAGAGGATATAGCTAACTCGGCAATAGTTTTGCCTTTTGGTTCACCTTCCACTATTTGAGAGGGTGAAACATCAAGTGCCACCTCTTTATTAACAATATGTTCAGGTGGTTTAGGTGGAGGTTCTTTGAGTGGAGTTCCCTCCACATTATTTTTTGGAGCATCCTCCAAAAGGTTAGATTCTTCCATGGCAACTTTAATCCGCTCAACAATAAATGTATTATCAAGGAAGTTATCTTGTATAATAGCAGAATATAGGGTGAACTTCTTTATAGATCATATCAAGTGGTTTACTTTCTACCTATATATCTTTTAAACAAAATAATAACTCTTGGCAACAGGTAAAAAGCACAAATTGTAATCTATCCTCGCTAGCATGGCATTTAAACTCATCAATATTATAGTTTGATACTTCGGTATCGGGATTATACTCACACTGATAATTTAGGTGATCAAGAGATTTGTAGCAATCACAATATAATTGATAAGAGGCACATAGTATGGACGAATACTTGTCCACTTAAGTTAGCCATTCTTTTAATATGCCACGCCTCTTTAGAACATTTACCATAATCTCTCCCTTTGACTCCTCCATTATAAATTCCATCTGTTCAAAGGTAGTCATCTCAAAAAACATGATTAATAACAATAGTTTTATAAATTTTTGTTTTGTAATTTTTTGTTCTTTTCAAATAAGTAAAAGAAAAAACATAAAAAACAATAAATAGTAATAACTTGAAACTCAAACAACTTTAGTAAAGCAATAATAAATTAGAAACTATGTCCAAAGGATTTCTCCCTCCCTTTAGTCCCTAGGGCAAATGATATGTGGCCGACTACACATACCATCTAAAGAGAGAGATCAAACACAAACCATAAATTTATCATAGACCGGCCAGTCATGGATACAAAAATAGATCATCTTTATTGCAACTCATAATAGTGATAGGGTTTCACCATCTCTTCCCAAGAACAAGGCAACTACTCATACATGAAGGGGGTCAACATCATGACAATTGTATAGATGCAATATGAAGGTACAATTGAATACAAGTGCAAATCCATAATAAAGATTGCACTATAACAAAGTAAACATAGGGGATTGATGTTGAAGACGATGTTGATGAAGATGGCGATGAAGATCGATGCGTAGCCTGTCAAGATGCAAGTCTCCTGTCTCCCTTGAGTGGTATGGTGGTGTAGATCTTGTGGGAGGCGGCTATGAAGGCGGTGGAGCGGTAGGGCTCTGCCCCTTTAGCGTAGATAGACTCTCCCTTGACTCATTTCCTCTTTATATAGGCCTAGGGGTGCTCCCAATAGCCCCCAACACGTTCCTTATGAACTAAGAAATGTCTATGAACAAATGGAGACGGATTCCGTGAAGAAAGGCGGCCAGAACAGCTATTTTTATGCGTCTAGACCCATGGTACAGGCGGACGGTACGACCGTACCTGCCCGTACTAGTGGTCGTTACTCCTGTAGTATGCTTCCGTATTTTGGCCGCCATTTTTTATACAAACTCTGATTTTGGTGTTCTTTGGTTCGTTGAAATCGTATGGACGAGGGCTACAACACCAAGGTCTTGGATCTTCACTTGGAGTTTATGAAAAATCCAATTTTTCCACCTCTCAAATGGCTAAGTCTAGTGCCTACAGCTCCTCCATATTGCATCTTCTTGGTTCCTTTTGCCTTGCTTTATACATAATCCAATACAACAGCTACACATAAGTCAAAGACAAGAAAAAATAATAAAACTACTAGTTGTACAAAGTCCATGTGGAAATGAATGAGAACTAGTAATCATACATAATGGGCATAATTGTAGATAGATGTAGCATGTAATGAGTGATAATATTAATAATTTGTATACTTAAATATGCCTCAATTGTGTACTCATCACTTCCCCCCCTCAAAGAAAACTGCGTCCTGAAGTTGTGTTGATGTGTACCTGAATAATTCTGGATAGGCTTCTCTTAAGTCCTCCGCCTTCTCCAAGGTAGATTCTCGTTCTAGATGATGTTTCCATTGCACCTTACAATATTTGATTGCTCGGTTTCTCAACCTCTTCCAGTTTTCTTCCAAGATCCTTGATGGATTTTCAACATAAGTTAAGTCTGATTGCAGTTCTAACTCTTTATGCGTAAAGAATCTTATGGTGCCTTTAAACACTTTCAATGTTGTGATACATGAAAAACATTATGGACTTGAGATAACTCTTTTTGTAACTCCAAAGCATAAGCTACTATTCTATTCTGGCTCAAAATTTTGAAAGTTCCAATGTATCATGGGCTCAATTTTCCTTTGACTCCAAATCTCTTGACTCATTTCATCGAACTAACCTTTAGATAAAACATATCTCCTACTTCAGGGTGTCATGATCTTCTACTTTCGTCTGCATGGCTTTTCTGGCAACTTTGTGGTATCTTCAATAGATCTCGAAAGATATCAATGATCTCTTGCTTCTCCTTGATATAATATGGTGCAAACTCTTGATTTCACCAGGTTCATACCAACATATTGGAGATCTACATCTATGACCATAAAGCACTTCATAGGGTGCTGCCTTTAAACTACTTTGATAGCTATTATTGTACGAAAACTATGCCAAAGGTAGATGTTCATCGCACAAACCTCCAAAATCAAAGAACATGCTCGAAGCATATATTCTAATTTTTGATTGGTTCTTTCTGTCTGCCCTCCAGTCTCTTTGAAGTCTAATTTCGATCCCAAAGCCTCATGCAATTGTCTACAAAATTCGGAAGTGAATATAGATCCTCTATATTTCACTATCTTCTTCGATATTCCATGTTTGCTGACAATCTCTTTAACATAAATGCCAATCAACTTCTCGACATTGTCCTTCTGATTTACCGTTATGAAATGAGCACTTTTCATAAGTCAGTCAAGAACTACCCAAATCATATCCTTGTGTTTCTAGGTCATTGGTAAGCCTGTGATAAAATCCATTCCAATTTCTTTCTATTTCCATTTAGGAATTTCTAAAGGTTGCATTGGTCTTGTTGGACTTTGATGCTCTTCCTTTACTCTTTGACATGTATGACATTCTAACACATACTTAGCAATCTCTCGCTTCATATTGTTCCACCAAAACAATTTTTGAAGATTCATGTACCTCTTGGTACTCCTGTGGTGAACAGAATAAGGTTTTTCATGCTCTCCGGACAGTGTTAGGGCTAGGTTTCGAACTAGAGCCAATATAGCAAACAAAATGGCACCTTTTATTACACCTCGGAAACCCAAGTTGATCTGCATTAGCCTTCCACTATTATCTCCTGCCCTAGGGCAGTTTGGCTGGGCCTTGTTTCCATTGGATCCAAGCTGGCGATCTTCCACGATAGTTTCCAGTCCCGAAGGTGGTCCGTGTACGCCTTGAGGTCATGCCAGGCTCCTGGAGTTAGATGACATGCTGGTTCCACCAATAAAGATGTGGATACCACCGAGAGAACAATGGTGTAGCAGACAATGTTCTCCTTAGCTAGAGTTTGGAGCTCATCGTCAAGGAAGATCGTAATTTTGCCGGGGTAAAGGATGTGTCTGATGGCGATGGTGTCGCTAATGCTTGCGAAGGAGGATTCATCTGCGCTCAAGGCGCCTCTAGCCCCATGATGGGCACCAACTGTCGTGGTATAGTCGACGAGTATGCCATGATCATGTCCTCATAGATAGTTTAGAGAGGTGGACATTAAAGGCGGTGATGGTCTAGGATGGCGGTGACATAGCTTACCCAGGTGCAGATCTCACGATGGTGGCGTGGTCCTACTCCTGTTATGGACCAAAGGGAAATATCGACGGGTTACAGAGATTGTGTGTAAGTTCGGCCTCAATGGCTCTTGTGTCCTAGCTTAGAAAGGCACTAGAACCTAAGGTTACAAGATATTTAAGTTCTATCCGAAAAGTTTAAGAATCCTAAACTAATACTACTTGTCTTCTTGTCGTGTACTCCAAGACTCTGGCTTCCTCCTGAGGTAGTTCACAATACCCTTCCTTTATCCGACAAGGTTACTTCTTCGTCATGAGCAACTGGGATAGGCCATAGGCCTAACCACCGTCTATGGACCACCCGGGCTTACCAAATAAAATACATGATATGGTTATACCCACTTAGCATATTCCCCAATAGATGTGGGGTTGGATGCATCCTTCCCCATGCACATGAACATGGGTGCTTCGTTGTGCTCGTGCACACAGACATGATCAACGGACATGGCTTCATATCGGAGCACCACAGCCTCTACTCCTACCTACATGACATGGGTGTTCCTGCTATCAGCATGGGGGTATTGGACGCACTATTGAGAGCCTCTATCTTGTGGTTTATTGTGTCTCCATTAATGTCCAAATTGATATTGGGTATGGTGCCAACTCCGCTGCAGATGACTATGGGGCTAGGTGGCATGAAGCCTCACTTCTCGTTGGCACTATAGACACATCGTCCATGGGAATATCGCCTCAATTACTTTGGTGCTAGCGGAGGTGAAGTGTTTCACGACTATTATACCCAGAAGGCCAGAGAAAATATCTCCATGGAACATGCCGAGTTCGATACCATCAATTGGCGGTGGAAGTGAGGAATGTTGACGATATCCCAACATGGCGCTTACCTAGGCATGAGTTTTTTGTCGTGTTTTCATGTCCACGTCAGGACCATACAGTTGAGAAACTATGTCCAACGAAGCAACATATGAGAAGAACATGATACTTGAGAACACAATGTGCAAATACAATTTCGTTTATGTGCCATGTCGACTTCAAAGCCATGTGTTGGCATGAGTGTGAGCCTCGACACTTGGCTGAAATGTTTTTGGCAAGTGGGGGCAACAACACTAGGTGACATCGTTTTTTGGTGGTACTCTGTGAACACGAAGTCTCGATATTCGGGTGAAAACCTAGGTTTGGCCTTCATTGGTCATACCTGGCAATGGTAAACTTGTTGCTTGCTTGTTGAAGGCATTCTGTGGATATTTCTCGGACTTTCTCCGTGTTGAGAATCCATCATCTTAATGGTGTTTAGGTCAGGCGAAAAGCTGACAACCACGCTTGTGCACTGTTCCTTTCTGGAAGCCATAGCCGTTGGAGAGCCTCTTTCACGTTCTTGATGTTGTCAATGTTGATGTTTTCTATCATACTAGTGCGAGTCGTTGATCACTTTTCACAAATCAACCAAGAGTTACATAAATCTCGTTTGACTTATAAATAGCAAAACTGTATAAATTGAGCAATTCTATGAGTACTTCAGGTATTGATGATGTATAATATGAAAAAAATAATGTTAACAAACAGTTCAGTAAACTGCACAGGTAGGTATTCACATTATGTATATATATTGGTGTAATGAATTTGGCTTTTATATACCCAACAGTAAATCGCTCAGAAAAGTTTAAACTGCACCTACTTTTAATTATCTGATGCATCTTTTTTCATATAGGTGACGCGTCATTTCCTCATGGCTACTTTTGTTGTCTATATATACATTGGAATACCACCGGAAATCCCTATGGCACCCAGAGTGAAGAAGAGAAGGCATGTTACCATGCTACCCGAGTAAACCTTAGGAGTGGGCGGCATCCGGAAAAATAGCCAGAAACATGCTACTATGCTTTCGAACAAAATTTTATGCACGCATCGGAGGACACAATGTCTTTGTTATGATTGAGCACAAAGTGGTCACAATCTGTCTAGGTTTGGGCCGGTATCCAAGCTCACGTTATAATCTGGAACTGTTGTGATGCCGTGTACTAGTGTGTGTTGTCCGTTGCCACCGATGCTCCTTCATCAAGGATGAACAAGACCAACATAGTGTATCTGTCGTGCTACCAGCCACGGGGTAGTGCGTGAGAAGGGCAGGAACAGTACGACCAAGATTGATCGGCTGACGAGGCACAACTCACCGGCTGGCCGCGATAGAACGTCCTAGCTGGCGACTTTCACTTGTGGTGTATTTTTAAACGGAGGGAGTATGTTATAACACTTCGTCAGCCCTGCTTCCATCATATTATAGGTAACCCGGCCGAAAGAGATTGCCCATGAAGCAAAGTTGTAGGCCATCTTTGCGGTACAGGTCAGAAGACTGGGCCAGACGCTGTGCTTTTTTAGGCAAGTAGCTAGGGTAAGGTGGATATTACCTATTTTTTTTTTGAAAATGGGCAGTTTATTACTTATAATAACAATTACACCCGGCCTCTGCATAAGCATAACCGCCAAATATTCGAAAATGAAAAAACTAGACGATCATTACAACAATGATTGTTTATGCTGATGCCTGGAAAGATGGAAGATCAATCCTCAGGTCATGCTGCCATCCAGGGAAAAAATATCCCTCGCCGTATCCTCCAATCGTGTACATTTCTCCGTAAACAGTTATAAAACTCCACACATATAAAGATGACCATAAATGAAGAGTAGTTGTCCCCCGGCAGATAACCTGCAAATTAGAAAACAATTTATTATTAAAACTCTTGTCATTTCTGTAGGCATAACAATCAAATAATGGCAAGCGCTCTCACCCTAAAACGAATCATGTACTTATCATTTTCTATAACCAGTTACCAAATACATTGGCTATCGAACGCAGGAGAGATAAATCAGACGCTACTTGGATGATTAACCATATATAACGAGTGAATTTACACTGCAAGAATAAATTCTTAATCGTCTCATCTTGGTGAAAAAAAACATACTTCTTACTTTCTTGCCAATTCCTCTTTTAACAGGATTATCTTTTATAAGAATTACTCCTCGACGAAGATACCATGCCGATATCTTTGTCTTCAAAGGTACCTTCATTTTCCAAAAAAAATATTATCATCGACTGGAATATCAGGTTGTATCAATGCTCTATACATGGAGTCAAATGTAATTTTCCATTCACAAATAATTTTCATTCGAACTCATCAGAGCCATTCGACAATTGCACCGTGGACAATCATAATAAAAGATTATTCCAAGATTTCAATTGAGGTGCAATGAGATCTATTATGAAAGCAACATTCAGAGGATTCGATTCCATCACTGTGAAAATTATATCCCTTTTATGTAGAATAATATTGTATAAAGCTAGATATTGCTCTCGTAAGGTAGTGTGGCCAAGCCATTTATCTCTCAAAAGCGTATATGCGATCCATCCTTGATATTAAAAGCACCAAAACGGAATAAATGTTTCTTGAAGGCCATGAGTCCAGCCCAAAAATGTGAGTCAGCCATGAGGCCACATGTACGACGCTAAAAGGCGAATCTTCTCTTAGTCATCCACGCTATCTAGAGAAGACATTCAAAACAATTTTACAATACATTATCTCTTATTTTCGTACCTAACACTTAATGAGAATTAATTAAGTTTTGGCTAGAAATTATGAGCTCATGGCGAGAGTCCGCGGCCAGTATGAACTCATGGCGCCATGGCGGCTATCGGCGGCACCGAACCCGGCGAGTGCGGAGCATTGTCGCGAAGGGAACGCCTCTCACCTCACACGTTCCAACCTGCGTACGCTGACAACAGGCTCATGTCGTGCGCGCGTCACACCTTAGCGACGCGGGGTACGACGGCTCGCGGTACCCGTCCACAGTATGAAATCTTTCGCCCTGCCCTGCTGCGGGCCCGACATGGGATAGCATGGCTCCCTTGCGACATCGCCGCGTGTCCTCCTCGGCGTCCATCCCATAGCCGGAAAAAATGGAACGACATGGATAGTAGTTTGAGCCGAAACAATCTAGTTCTATTATTTACTCTGATTATAAATATTTTTCTTATCTACAAAATCGGTTAAACAAGACGTTGACTTTTTACTACAAATTTGCATCTTGTTTTCTGAAACGGAGGTATCAAGGACTAATGGACTAGCACGTTCAGTACAATCGATCCTAAACTTTTTACAAGAAAATATAAAGCGTACGATCGGATAGGTACATGATCAGGCACCATAGAGATTTCAAGGAAGAGTTGCAATAATCCTATACTGGACCGAGGCATAGCCCAGTGGTTGGGGTGGGCTGATGCACCGTCGTCGACCTATGTTCAAGTCTCCGCTTGCATCTGGGGTTATACTTATATTTCTATTATATATCATAAAACGCTTTAGGTTTCTCCATTTAAAGCCATTTATCTGTTTAATAATCCTGTACTACCTTTATGCCATCAAACATGTATGTGGTCCTTCACGCACTCAGGCAGGGGAGTGGAGACACATGCAGTATGATTACCTAATGCAGACACCACGATCTTTCTTTTCCCAAGGCTGATTTTTATATTGACCTTGTGCAACCCATGAGTCATAATAATACCTTAGAATATAATTTTTACTAAAAATATGGTTGTGTCCATCTATGGATGATAAGGCCGGTGTTATTGCTTTTTCTAAAAGAAGGCATATTGTGATGCACCGGTCAGAAATGGTATTTTTAGCTACTTTTGTCCCATGTCTTTGTAGCTCAATTCGTTTTTATACTCTGCGATAGAGAGCACTGTTGCACAATATTTTTTGCTGTTTCGGTTACCTAGAGAAGTATAAAGTTTGATTTGTTGTACTGATGTGTAAATTATAATAAGCTCATAAATGGATTTCTTTGCATTGGCAAGTCCCTATAAAGAGTCATACTCAGATGATTTTTTTAAGAAAGAATGTAGAGAATTCCTCTACATTTGTGTTTCATTTGAGCACATGCTTCTACATGCAGGTTGTTTAGTTACAATATATACAATATACACAAATTACAACCAGGTTAAGTCCGAGCACCCCTCAAAAAAAAAGTCCGAGAAAAAAAGAAAAATAAGAAAGAAGAATAAAATCTTATGCAATACTTGTATATGGTATTTATTTTAAAAAAATATCGGTTCTATTACTTTTGTATATATCCAAGTTTGGTGGTGTTGAAATTTGAGGTTTTTTCTTGTGGGCTTTTGGCCCATAACAAATACAAATTCTGAAATTCTCTTTTGCCCATTATTTGTGGCAGCTCATGTATGTGCTAGCGGTGCTAAAATTTATACCCACATTGCTAGTTGAGTGAGAGTTACACCTTCTTATATATTAGGTTGTTCTATCACTCACTACGGTGTGAGAAGAAGAGCAGCTCTCGCGCACTCCTCTTTCGACGCTGCCCGCCTCGCCTTGCCTCGTCACGACGCGCGCGCTGCGGTTTGCGGGAATCTCGCTGAGCCGAGTTTTACGGCATCACAGACCACTCCTTCTCCGACAAAGACTTCTTTCCAGACATCAGCAACCTCTACATCGACGACATGGCTGAACCGATTCTGGTGTCAACACCAACATGAACGCGAATCCGACCACGAATCCTCCTACAACACCGTACGTAACTATGAACTTTCTCTTTTAGATTCTGCTAGAGTTCTTTATTCTAGCGTTTGGTGTAGATGTAATAGGTTTATCTTATTTAGATGTAATCTGTTCATCTACTCTATTAATCTGCATGATTACTTTTATCACTATTTGCTTTCTCAGTTTATTATTTAGATTAAATCATATGGATTACTAGATCATGTAGACGCGCGCTGTCGCGCCTGTCCAATGGTAAATAGATTGTTAGCAATAGAAGAAAATATCTTCAACTACACTTCCATCCAGATTTGTTGTTTAGTTTGTTTAATATTTATCTTACCCAGTAAAATTAGATGTGGCATGTGTTACCGCGACCGTCTTTATTTACCATGTGATGATATGTATCACAATACATGCATGAATTGACAAGGAAGAAGAGCAGTATTGGTCAGCAATAAAGAAAAGGTAATTTTAATCCGATTGCAAGATAGGTTGGTGGTATTAATCAACACTTGCAAGGTCAGGATTGGTCTGGTTCAGATTTAGAAGGTTAATGTTTTTTTAGAAGTTTAATGGTTAGCTAAAACCATCAGCACAAGGCAAGTTTTAAAGTAGACCGGCTCACTTAAAAAAGATAAAGGTTGACAGGTAAATAACATGACCGTCATGTGCAGACTTCCTCCATCACTAGTAGAAAAATGGTCTTTGGTCCAGCCCCAAAAGCCATTGATCCCGGTTCTAATAACAATTCGGGACCAATGCCATGCATTGGTCCCGGTTCATCTCGAGGTATTGGTCCCGGTTCATGGCATGAACCGAGACCAATGGTCAGCGGAGCATTGGTCCCGGTTCATGCCATGAACCGGGACCAAAGGGTCCCTTTTTAGTCCCGGTTCGAGACATAAACCAGGATAAAAAAATTCAGAAATTCGCTGCCACCTTCTCTACCGCGGCAGGAAAAGGCCCAAAATCCTGCCGCGGCAGGAGAAAATCCACACCCCCCGAATCGCCTTCCAGTTTCAAAAACATGTCGCAGAAAATTGTAAAAAAATCAAAAAATAAAATCCTTTCAACTGTAGTTGTATTTAGTGATACACTTGTCATGAAAATTAACAAACTTGAATTTTGACTTATTTAGCAAAAAAACGTTATAAAAACTTCAGATGGCCGCCATTTGTGCATACGATGTCGGAAAAAAACGTATAATATATCAAAATGATCGAAAAAAAATTACGATACCAATGGCAACCGCCTTGGGCCGTTTGCAATTTTTTTAGATTTTTGAAATTCCAAAAGAGTCAAAATTCAGATTTTTAATTTTTTCAAAAATAATTCAAAAAAATAAAACAATGACATATTTGGATTCCTTACATTTTTCTGATAATAATGGACATATTATTTGTGGAATTTCGATTTATGGATTTAAAGATATGAATTATGCCATATTAAATGAATTAATGCAAAAATAACAATAAAACATATTTTATTTCTATATTTATTCAATATTAGTATTACTTAGTCATTTTTGTACATTAAAATCATGTTTATAACTCAAATTATAAGAATGTGTGACTCAGAAGATGCATGGGTTAATATCATTAATAGCATAGTATACACATAAGGTTACTAGTGGTACATAGGAAGGGGGATGTGAAGGAACCAAGATGTTAAGCGTGCTAGGGGTGGAGTAGTGTTAGGTTGGTTGACCAACCAGGAAGTTTAACCAAAGATTGAAATTTGACCAAAAACTAAGTGTGATTGAGAGGCTTCGGGTGAGAGACTAACCGGTCCAAATATTCATAGATTCAAAAAAAATTGTAAAACAATTTCAAAAAAAAAAAATTGGAAAGAAAAATAGAGAAGGCCTTCAGTCCCGATTCATGCCACGAACCGGGACCAAAGGTCCTACTGTAAGCGCATGCAACGGCAGGCCACGTGGAGACTCATTGGTCCCAGTTCGTGCCAGAACCGGGACTAGCATTAGTCCCGAATGATTGGTCCCGGTTCAAAATCCGGGACCAATGGCCCTTATGAACCGGGACTATAGGCCTTTTTTCCACCAGTGCATATTTGGTTAAGAAGCAAAAGATGCAAATTTAAAAGGCCAGTATGTATCCTTGGCATTATTAGAAATTAATCCTGCAATATAGTAAGTTATTTAGGAAAAAGTACCTTGAGTGTTTAACCTTTACCTAACTTTTTTTAGGGTGTGTTACCTTTTGAGGAATAAGGCGCACCTAGTTCTTCCTTTTCATTTTAGAACATGGCTGAGATTCCATATGTTGTCCATTGAAAAGCAAAGTATAGTTTAGGCTATGGAAACTACAAGTATAGTAGAGACATGAACTAAACAACCTCGTAGGAAGGAAAATTATCAAAATTAAGTGACATTTGCATGCTACACGCATGAAGAGAACCACTGCAAACATTAGGAAAACGTACAAGGATGCACACACAAGCATATGTACAATCGAAAAATACCTTCTCATTAAATCAAGCTTCATGCCACTATTTCAACATAATATCTACATAAAAATAGAACTTGTGACAAAAAGGAATACATTAGACAACACTTATAATGTATGTTTTACAAAATTATAGGCTCACCGAACCTTTTCTTCTTTCTATTGCGGCCTTCCTTGAAAATAGCAACCACATCTGGTACTTTATCTGTATGTTTCTTCTTCTACTGATGAAGGAAGACTTTCAGAAAGTCAGATTGGCAAGTGAATGAAATTGATAACTAAGCACTAAAATACATCTTAGATCTCCTAGAAGAATCATAGCACACAAACCTTAGGTTTCTCAAGCCCAAATTATTGATGATACTATGTAATCTATTTTCCAGTCTACACGTGCAAATAAAAAGGAATGTAAGATCATACAATGGCAAGTATGACATAAAAGGAACATGTTCATATTCACTTGCTCACCTCTTCCGCCATCTTATGTAGTTCATCTTGTATCTTCAACCATGTGGGTGGTATTAGCTCACCTCCTCGTGCCATCTCATGCACTTCCTCTTGTATCTCAAACAATATGGATGGTATTAAATATGTGAGAATTTATTTACTGGCTATACAAATTGGTTTATAAAAATTAAGAAAACTGTATACAACTCAAGTGATGTAAGCTTTGTAATCAGGTAAACCGCGGTCTGGAATAAGATGCACCGACAGTCCAAGAATGGTTGCATTTTTAAGATACGACTTGTTCTGATGCTGAACAAACCAAGTTTTGGAATTTTTGGCATAACACCAGCTTTCGAAATGCATTTGAAGATGTGTATTTCTAAATTTAGATAGTCCATGATCCTATATAAATAGTTTATTAAAAGGTTAGCTAAACAACCTGAAAAAATATTCTCAACAAAAAACCTAAAAATACAATCATGTTTCATGGAAAAGATTATTAGGAAACTAACAAATCTGTTGTTTTAATCAATTCCAACATAATCAATGTATGACAACTTGATCACATGGCCCCTCATGCACTAACACTTGTAACTGATCTTACAATATAATATTCAGTAATTGAAAATTAGAATTCGATGTCCATTCGAGTTTTAAGAGGTAGAACATGGCAAGTAAACTAAAATTACACTGTAACCAACAATAGATTGCTTTACATAGAATGGTCAAGATTTAAGACACTAAATAACATACGTGGCCTTGGAGGACGGCACACTCTCTTGGTAGAGAGGACCATTGTCCGTGCATATTTCACAAGCAAGGATGCCAAATTCGCTGCCTTCGAATGTAAGTACATGCGAAAAAATGATGAGGAACGGAGATGCAGCTCCCTGACCTGGGAGTTTGGGATAGTGGGAGATCTATTGTTATGGACCCCTTGCATAGAAGAGGGCCATATGGATCTTATACAACAGCTCTTGGAACACGTCACTCCCGGCCTTTCACTTTCATCTATAGTTACATCACTACCTTTTTCTTTCCCAGCAGGCAAGAGAACTCTGGCCATCATCACTGGAGCGCTTCCTTCCGAACTGGGCACCATCGTGCCGATGAGATCCAGTCCATGGATGGAACCCCATCTGCATCTACCTAGTACCAATCAGACATTAGTGAATCCATTCCATAGTTACTAAAGCATAGAGAAATTAGACATGGGAGCACATAGATCTTTGTATGTGGAAGCATGGCGAAGACAACATCGTCGCAGAGCTCCAGAGCCTGTACACGGAGGTAGGAAGATGTGAAAAAAAATGAGCTTCTACCACCGCCTCCTACTCCTCGTCCCGCTCTTCATTCTCGGGGTCGCCGGCGCTCATCGTTGCATTGGATTACCCCATCATGTCTCTTCGATGGCGACGGTAGCGGCGGTGCCCACCTAGGTTTCGCCCAAGGTTGAGATGGGGAGGGGTCTGGTGGATGTTGTGATGTGCGGGTGTTACAAATGAGGTGCGTGGAGGTGGGTTTTGTTGATATGTACGTGGCACTATCACAGTCGTCTTCTCGCGATCGAACTACAGAGCTACAATTTGACCTTCGAGTAGCGGGTCTGGGATAGTCTGCAAGGTGCATTGGACGACTAAGAAGTCCTTAGATGCATGATCAGACGGCCAAAATAGATGATGGCATGACAATGCTCCTATTTGGCCTAGATATAATATCCCTAATTGCTTATATTTTCAACAATCCAAAAACCTGATTATAGGCAACTGAATTTCACTAGTGTAGCCGCGGATACTAGGCTGCCTTCTTTTAATGGTATGCACTATAAGAGATTGCGCACGAGAGAAATTCTATGGTTTGAAATCCTAAACTGCTATAGCGTCACTCTTGGCAAACCTGAAGGAGGTCTTTCTGCTTAGCATGAAGTGGCCTTTAGGAAAATTGATACCATGTTTTTGGCGGCTCTATTCAGTATTCTTGGGGATAATATTTTTGACCCATACATGTCATTTGATAATAGCAAGGACGCGTGGAATGCGCTCGAGGCCAAGTTTGGAGTCTCGGACGCTGGCACTGAGTTGTATATCATGGAGCAATTCTATGGCTACAAGATGGTTGATGAGCTCTCTATCGTTGAGCAAGCTCATGAGATACAATCACTTACAAAAAAACTTAAGCAGTTCAAGTGTACCCTACCAGACAAGTTTGTGGTCGGAGGAATTATCGTGAAGCTTCCTCCCCTGTGAAGGAATTTTGCTACGTCACTGAAACATAAGAGACAAGAGTTTTCCGTTCTGAATCTTATTGAGTCTCTTCATGTGGAAGAGAAGGCGCGAGCAAATGACACACGTTCTCGAGGATTTGAGGGAGCTTCTAGTGCCAATTTGGTATAGAAGAAAAACTTTCAATCCCACAAGTTTAAGAATAAGAACAAATCTGAAGGCAAAGGGAAGTTTGATGGCAAGAACAAGGCCACACACTCAACCAACTTCAAGAGGAAAAATGATAAGAAGAAAGGCTCTTGCCACGTCTGTGGTGATCCTGATCATTGGGCTCCTAGCCACCCTAATCGCTTTGACAAGCATCAACATGAAAACAGCGGCAAGGCCGCTAATGTTGTTATTAGCGATATTGATATAAAGGATGCCGGGTACGGTATTTTACCTACTATCCTTTTAGTATGTCATTCTTCTGAATGCTGGATAGACACGGGTGCTAATACATATGTATGTTCTGATATTTCTATGTTCTCTTTAGGGGTGTAAACGGATCGGATCAGATCAGATTTTGACCATACTAGTTTCTCGGATTCGGAGCGGAGCGGATAATGACCGGTTGCGGATTCAAATGCGGATATATTGGACCGCGGATTCGAATCGGAAACAGAGCGAACTCGGGCTGGACATGAAAGCAGTCGGATAAATACTCTCATAGGTAGATAATTATATTTCTAACAAAGTTTTGAGAGAGATTTAATCTTTCGGCCTTGCATGAATCAACTAGATAAGATAATAGAGATATGGTGTTAAAAGTCAGATTTAGGCATGTTCTCCAAATGAACTCGATAACTAAATAAGTACTTGCTTTGCAATATTATTCTTGATTTTTAACTCTAAAATCGGATTATCCGGTTTGAAACACTCGGATAATCCTAAATAATTTTCAGATAATCCATATGCGCATGTTATTTTCCATACCATATCCTACACCATATCCTGGGCTTCACTTCGGAATCGGATATCCTTATCCGCCGAATTCTATAAAATCGGATATGAATACCTTAAAATGGTTTCGGTGCCGGTTTCCGTGCGGAAATTATCCTATCCGTTTACATCCCTAATTCTCTTCTTATCAGGTCTCAAAGACTTCCTCCGTGCTGATGGGAAACGACTCATGTGCTTCTGTTCATGGTGTTGGTACGGTAAATCTAAAGTTTATTTCGGGGAAGACCGTACATCTGAAGAATATGTAGCATGTTCCCTCCATCAATAAGAATATCGTCAGCGGATCGCTTTTATGTCGAGATGGTTTTAAGTTGGTTTTTAAGGCCAATAAAGTTATAATTTGTAAGTATGTACAGTTTTTTGGAAAGGGTTATGGGTGCGGAGGTCTGTTCCGCTTATCTTTGTTAGACTCATGTACTAAAGTTATAAATCATGTTTGCAATGATAATGAGTCTAATATTTGACATTCACGACTTTGTCATATTAAATTTGGTTGCATGATGTGGCTAGCTAATATGAGTTTAATTCCAAAATTTACCACTATCAAAGGTTCTAAGTGCTAAGTTTGTGTGCAAGCAAAGCAACCCTGCAAGTCTCATATGGCTGCGGAACCGAGAAACTTAGCACCACTAAAAATTATACATTTAGATCTTTGTGAGATGAATGGTGTGTTTACAAAAGGTGTAAAAAGATACTTTATGACGTTGATTGATAACTCCACTAGATACTGCTACATTTATCTTCTGAAATCTAAAGATGAAGCTTTAAATTATTTCAAAATCTATAAAGTTGAAGCAGAAAATCAACTTGATCTTAAAATCAAGCGGCTAAGGTTGGATCATGGTGGAGACTACTTTTCAAACGAATTTGATTTATTATGATATGCAACATGGTATTATACATGAGAGGATGCCTCCCTACTCACCTCGGTCAAATGGGGTGGCCGAAAGAAAGAACCGCACTCTAACTAATTTGGTTAACTCCATGTTAGATACATCGGGTCTTTCCAAGGAATGGTGGGGGGAGGCTTTAATGACTGCATGTCATGTCCTAAACTATGTTCCCATAAA
This sequence comes from Avena insularis, assembly GCA_023614405.1. Classification (NCBI taxonomy): domain Eukaryota; kingdom Viridiplantae; phylum Streptophyta; class Magnoliopsida; order Poales; family Poaceae; genus Avena; species Avena insularis. The sequence continues at coordinate 251,828,652 of CM042690.1, read as the reverse complement.
GGATAAAACCATGACTCTATTTGAGGAATGGGAGAAAAAAAGGTTTAAACTCTCTTATTTATGAACTTGGGAATGTTTGGTGAAAGTCAATATTCCAATACCCAAGAAGCTAAAGCTTGGACAAAAAACCGTGGATTGTGTTTTTCTGAGATATGCTTTTCATAGCATTGGCTATAGATTTTTGATAGTAAAATCTAAGGTATCCGACATGCATGTTGGTATGATTATGGAGTCGAATGATGCGACTTTTTTTGAGGACATCTTTCCCATGAAATATATGTCTAGCTCATCAAATCAGGAGATGACTAGTTCATCTAATCAGGAAGTTGTTATAATTTCTGAACCCACTATGCAGATAGAACACTATGATAATCCTGTGGAGGACGACAATGAAGCTCCCAAAAGGAGCAAGAGACAAAGGACTCTAAAGTCATTTGGTGATGATTTCATTGTGTACCTTGTGGATGTTACTCCCACTTCTATTTCAGAAGCCTATGCATCTCAAGATGCTAACTACTGGAAGAAGCTGTTTGTAGCGAGATGTATATCATTTTAGCCAACGGAACTTGGGAGGTCACTGCTCATCCTTACGGGTGCAAACCTGTAGAATGTAAGTGGGTTTTCAAGAAAAATCTTAGACTCGATGGTACTATTGAAAAGTACAAGGCACGTCTTGTGGCCAAGGGTTATATTCAGAAAGAAGGTGAAGACTTCTTCGATACCTACTCACCTGTATCTAGATTGACCACTATTCGAGTACTACTATCCTTGGCTACATCACATGGTCTTCTCGTTCATCAAATGGACATTAAGACAACTTTTCCAAATGGAGAGCTAGATGAGGAAATTTATATGGAGCAACCTGATGGATTTGTAGTAGATGGTCAAGAAGTAAAGGTGTGTAAGTTAGTGAAGTCTTTATATGGTCTTAAGCAAACCCATAAGCAGTGGAACAAGAATGTAATGTCCCAGCATTAGAGCTTAGAAATAAGCTAAACACAGGTGTGTACATTGCATTCATGCATACAAAATGCGGATAATTTTCGCGCTTTTAAATAAAACTTGCCAAAGTGATTGAAGCTTCTCTTAACTTGGTGGAACTGAAGTAGATCATCAAGTTGATTGCGATAAGTTTCAATATGACCTTTGCTAAAACCTTATCTTTGGGTAATATAATTTGATCTGAGGGTAGATCAAATGTAGTAAAACTAAGTCACAACACACTAGTTAATAAGGAGTACTAGATCTTCTATAGATCATGATATGATATTCCATACAATAACTCAAGGATGAATACTTAATCTTCTAAAGATGATATTAAGATATTACCTACCATAAACTTTGTATACCAATTTAAGTATATAACTTAAGTAAAAGAAACTCTATAACTAAATCTTGATACACTTGTTTGCCATAGTTATTCGTACCATGGGTAACATGGTAGTTCTTAAACATTTACTCTTATTACAAATAGAGTAGAAAGGAAAGTCAAGCCAATACCATCCAGCATATACTTTTAATATGATATTAAGAGGTGACATACCTATTTGACCAAGTCCTAGTGTCAATGGATCATCACTATTGAGTGATCAATTCTTGACCTAGAACTTATTGACTCATAGCCTTTGACTTATTGTGTCGACCTTCCAAATACCTTAAGTAAGTAACTAGTGATCATGGAGCTATGAGAAAGCTAGTAGTATTAGTACATTAGATAACAATCTTGTTAGGACAAGTGGATATAGACTTAGTATAAGATTTCTTAACAAGATAACTCTATAGAGAGACTAATACAAGTTTACCACTTAGTTGAGTATAGATCTTTATCAGACAATTAGAAGCCTAAGCTTTGTATGATCAAAGGATTGATATCCTTAGTATTGTAGTCTTGCAAACCTTGGAAGTAGTTGCAAGATGAATTAAGGAAGTTAATATATGGAGTATATTTAGGAAAGGAATTCCTTATCTAAAGATAACCTTACTGAGGTATTAAGGTAAGGATTCTTTAGAAGCCTTAACCAAGAATATATCAATCCATGACAAGACCCATGTCTACGGTATTATTCAAGACCCTAGAATCAAATGGATAGTGAAACCATTTCCTATTCCAAGGTAATTATTAAACAATACCTCTTGGACAACTAAAGTTTCCAAGATGTAATTAGAGAACCAAGTGAGTGTTTGAGAAGCCTTGTCTAGTTGATTGTCTTAAACTGTAATAGGAATCTAGAATGATAGAATTATCATGATCACATTACTAAGTAATTCCAGTATCTTACTCTATGTGGAGATATCAAACCCACTCATAGATTTAGAAGTAGTATCCCTTAACCTTGATCCTTGTTCCTATCTATAACTGAATATGGGTTATTAAAACCTCTCAAAACCTATGTATCTATATTGTTTAAACCTTAGTATTTCACTATTCATGATGGTAATTGATTTATCATTACCTAACCAAAAGTGTTCTCTGGTATTTCTAATTTTTACAAACCAAGTAGAATTGGATTTGGCAAATTACCAAATATGGAGAACCATGAAATTTAAATCACCCTATTATGAACCACAAGACTGAAAGCACTATAATATATATATATATATATATCAATTCTTAAGTGAGGCTAAGTAAGGATAGAATTACATATGTATTTCTCACCATTTTAAATCTTTACCTTTATAATTATCAAGTGATTACAAAATCATTTTTATGCAAATCTTACAAGAAACAAATCCCTAAAACCCTAATTGTACTTACTTCACTAAATAATAGAACCCTTCATATAATAATAGATTTTGTGAAACAATTAGAACTGTCGAAGAAATTGATTATAATTGATCCTTATAATATTATTTAGGATTTACAAATATTCAAGGTATTTCAAACCTTGAGAAAATCATTTTTCGAAAGGATTAATAAAAACAGAAACAGAAAATCATAAAAAAAAGAGTGCCAATAGAACTGGCCCACGACCCGTTTCCTCCTCGCTATCTGTCGCTCATGGGAAGCAGCAGTCACTTTCAGCCCACCCCACCACGGCCTAGTACCAGCCTAGTCCAGACACCGTTTCCTCGCTCCTATCTCCATCGTCCACCTTGCGTACGACGGGCGAAGCAGCTCGCTGGCGGCAGCACCATCATCGCCATGCCAAGATCCTTGCCGCCGTCGCCAGGAGGGGGATAAGATCAACCAGAAGTCTTTGATGACCCACAAGTATAAGGGGTGTATCGCAGTATTTTCGAAGGAAGTGAAACCCAATTTATTGATTCGACACAAGGGGAGCCAAAGAATATTTATAAGCCTTAACAACTGAGTTGTCAATTCAGCTGCACCTGGAAACAATCTTGCTCACAGCAGTTTATCAGTAGCAACAGTTTTGTAGTAGGAATAGTAAAGTAGCAGCAGTAGTAAAGTAAAGACATCAGTAACAATAGCAGTAATAGTAGGATTCGAGTGCGGTAGGCATAGGGATGGATGGACGGGCGTTGCATGGACAAGAAAATTCATATAGCAATCAGAACATAGGGCAATTGCAGATAAATAAGATAAAGCATCCAAGTACTAGATAATCCTAGGCATGTGTCCCATATATAGTCATACGTGCTCGCAATGAGAACTTGCACAACATCTTTTGTCCTGCCAGCCCGTTTGCAACGGGGCCTCAAGGGAACTACTGGCAATTAAGGTGCTCCTTTTAATAGAGCACCGGAGCAAAGCATTAATACTCCGTGAACACATGTGATCCTCACATCAAAGCCATTCCCTCCGGTTATCCCGATTTCTGTCACTTCGGGGCCATTGGTTCCGGACAACAACGTGTGTATACAACTTGCAGATAAGACCATAAACAATACTATCATAATGAATCAATAACATGTTCAGATCTGAAATCATGGCACTCGGGCCCTAGTGACAAGCATTTAGCATAGCAAGTCGCAACAAAGTCATAAAGAACTAATAAAAGATACTAGACACCATGCCCTAACAATCCGATGCCATTATATGAACGATCTCATCCAATCCCTACCATCCCCATAGCCTACAGCGGGGGATTACTCACTCATAGATGAGGGAAACATGGATGGTCTATGAAGAAGCGATGGTAATGATGATGGCAATGATCTCCTCCAATTCCCCGTCCCAGCAGGGTGCCAGAACGGAGTTTCTTGTGCTACTTCGTGGAATATGGTGGTGGTGGCGGAGCGGAACTCCTTCTGGAAAAATGTCGACCCCCCCCTAAGTTTTTAGGTCAGAAGGCATCTTATAGACGAAGAGGGAGACCGAGGGGGTGTCTGGGGCGGCCAGACCACCCCTGGCATGGCCAGGCCCAGCCCACGCGGCCATGTGGTGTGGCTGGGCCCCAGCCCCTCTCCGTCTCGTATTCTGGCTCTAGGTGTCCCTCGGTAAAATAATGACTTTGGTTTTTGTCCCGTCCAATTCTGAGAATATTCATTTTCTGACTTTGCTAGAACCAAAAACAGCAGAAAATAGGCAGCTGGCACTGTGGCTCTTGTTAATAGGTTAGTCCAAGAAATCATATGAAAAGTACTCCAAAGTGTGGACAAAACACAAGAAAGTAGATAAAAACAAGCATGGAACATCAAAAAATATAGATACATTTGCAATGTATCAGCCTTCCTATCACATGCTCATCCACTCACTTTCCCCTCGTGAGCTCTCTCTCTGATTTCTCTCTATCACCGAAACCCTAGCTCCCAGGTCTCTGGCTAGCGGCCGGTGGAGTTCATCCCGAGAAGTGTGGTATAGCTTGGAAGAAGCCCCTCGTTGTCCTTGTTACTAGAGTGGTAGAAGTAAAGCAAGGGGAGCTGGGAATCATGAAGATTTCCCTGTTTCCTTCCGTCGGTGTTCACCGGAATTCTGGTCCATTCGCTCATCTCCGGCCGAGCCAGGCCTCACCGACGTCGCCGCTACAACCAGGGTGAGTTCCTGGTGCTCCAGCACCTTTTCTCTCTGTCGATTGTTGGCTTAATCTCTCTGCCCACGTGAGTCTGACTGTGCCGCCGGGGAGGTTCATCGTCGGAGCACTTCCGGTGACCAAAACCTAGCGGTGCTTGCATAGTTAGCCTCGTCTCATGATACGTCCATTTTGCATCACTATTCTATGTCTTAATTCACTATTATTCATTGATATATTTCATATTGAGAGGTGATACTTATGTTATTTCATCTATTTTTGCATGGTTGATGACTTTTGAAGCATGGACCGCTGCAGTCAGGATTCTGATGGAAAAGGTGCTGTTTGGAGGCAAAATTCGCGAAGATCAGAAAATCTGGGAAAATATACGGAAAATCCTATTTTTCCAGAAGACTAAGGAGGCTAGAAGATGAAGTGGAGGTGGGCCATAGGGGGCCCACACCACCCCATGGCGCGGGCAGGCCTAGGCCATGCCAGGGAGTGGTGTGGCCACCCTAGCCCACTCCAGCCTCTCCCCTCTGGCATCCTCCCGAAACCCTAAGACTAGGAGAGCGACGACAGAAAGATTCCACCGCCTTTGCGGGGCGGAAAACACCGAGGGAGAAAGATCTCTCCGGTAGACAGATTTCTGCCGGGGGAATTCCTTCCCGGAGAGGGGAGATCGTCGCCATCAACACCACCATCAAGCTGGACTTCATCGGGATCATCATCATCAACACCACCATCATCACCATCAGTACCCTCATCACCATCTCCATATTGCTGTAACAATTGGTTGAATCCTTCTATAGTTCATAGGGGAAACTTTCCCGGTGTTGATTACTCTTTGTAGTTGATGCCATTGAGTGAACCGTTGAATTATAGTTTATCTTCAGATTGTTATACATCATTATTCCATCTCTGATCATGATCCATATGATGTCTTGTGAGTAGTTCGTTTTGTTCTTGAGGACATGGGAGAAGTCTTGTTGTTAGTAGTGGAGTTGCGTTGAGAAAGATTCAATAGATTGTTATTTAAGTTGTGGTGTACTTCTTCTAGTGGTGTCATGTGAACGTCGACTACATGACACTTCACCTATATGGTCCTAGGGGAATGCATTGTGTATTTGGCTACTAATCGTAGGGGTTGCCGGAGTGACAGAAACCTGAACCCCCATTAGGAAACCATTGCACAAGGGACGTAAGGGTCTTAGAGTATAAAGCTGTGGTTAGGTTTCTACCTTAATTACTTTCTTGTACTTATGGATGTTTGCAAGGGGTATAATCACAAGTATGTACTAGTCTTGGATGGGCGGTACATTAGCACAGGTTCACCCACACAACACTTAGCAAGCTAGAGAAGATTAATCGACTATATGAAGCGAAAGCACTTGACAGTCTTCCAATGTGTCCTCGATAACGTTTGGTCATCTTAAGTAATACAACCGGCTTGTCCTTTGCTGCATAAAGGCTTGGCGCCGTTGCCGGGGAGTGAAGCGCTATTGGAGAGTGGAACTGGTAAAGGAAACTTCTACTGTGAGTATTGTTTACTTCTGCTAGTTGCTTTATTTTCGTTATGGATAATTCGCTGAGTTTCTTATTTGGTAATGCTACTACCACTGCTAAGGTAGTAGATAAGCCACCACCTGCTTAGAAAGATGTTTTCAAAATACCTACAAGAATTATTGATCGTGTTATGGATAACTACTATGTTGGGGATGTAACTGTCCATCCCGGTGATCATTTACTCTTTATACACGAATTATGCGGGTTGTTCAAGTGTGCAGGTATTACTACAGATCAAGTTAAGAAGAAGTTATTCTCATTGTCGCTGAAAGGAAGAGCTGAGGAATGGTATAAGCTGTTGAAGAATGGTCAAGCTCTGGAATGGGAGGAAATATTGCCTTTCTTTTATTCGAAGTTTTATCCTCCTAGTGAGATTCATAAAGATCGGAATCAAATATACAACTTTTGGCCTCTTGATGGAGAGAGTACAGCTCAAGCTTGGGGGAGATTGAAGTTACTAATGCTCAAATGTCCCATTCATGAGCTCCCCAACAATATTATTATCAACAACCTTTATGCAAAGCTCCCTCTACATGATAAGGATTTATTGGATGCTTCTTGTGCTGGATCATTCACTCGCATGGAAGAAGAAGCTAAATGGGACCTTCTAGACCGTATTCAAGACAATGCTGAAGTCTTTATATGGTCTTAAGAAAACCCATAAGCAGTGGAACAAGAATGTAATGTCCCAGCATTAGAGCTTAGAAATAAGCTAAACACAGGTGTGTTCATTGCATTCATGCATAGAAAATCCGGATAATTTTCGCGCTTTTAAATAAAACTTTCCAAAGTGATTGAAGCTTCTCTTAACTTGGTGGAACTGAAGTAGATCATCAAGTTGACTGCGATAAGTTTCAATATGACCTTTGCTAAAACCTTATCTTTGGGTAATATAATTTGATCTGAGGGTAGATCAAATGTAGTAAAACTAAGTCACAACACACTACTTAATAAGGAGTACTAGATCTTCTATAGATCATGATATGATATTCCATACAACAACTCAAGGATGAATACTTAATCTTCTAAAGATGATATTAAGATATTACCTACCATAAACTTTGTATACCAATTTAAGTATACAACATAAGTAAAAGAAACTCTATAACTAAATCTTGATACACTTGTTTGCCATAGTTATTCCTACCATGGGTAACATGGTAGTTCTTAAACATTTACTCTTATTACAAATAGAGTAGAAAGGAAAGTCAATCCAAGACCATCCAGCATATACTTTTAATATGATATTAAGAGGTGACATACCTATTTGACCAAGTCCTAGTGTCAATGGATCATCACTATTGAGTGATAAATTCTTGACCTAGAACTTATTGACTCATAGCCTTTGACTTATTGTGTTGACCTTCTAAATACCTTAAGTAAGTAACTAGTGATCATGGAGCTATGAGAAAGCCAGTAGTATTAGTACATTAGATAACAATCTTGTTAGGACAAGTGGATATAGACTTAGTATAGTTTGCTTAACAAGATAAGCCTATAGAGAGACTAATACAAGTTTATCACTTAGTTGAGTATATATCTTGATCAGACAATTAGAAGCCTAAGCTTTGTATGATCAAAGGATTGATATCCTTAGTATTGTAGTCTTGCAAACCTTGGAAGTAGTTGCAAGATGAATTAAGGAAGTTAATATATGGAGTATATTTAGGAAAGGAATTCCTTATCTAAAGATAACCTTAGTGAGGTATTAAGGTAAGGATTCTTTAGAAGCCTTAACCAAGAATATATCAATCCATGACAAGACCCATGTCTAAGGTATTATTCAAGACCCTAGAATCAAATGGATAGTGAAACCATTTCCTATTCCTAGGTAACTATTGAACAATACCTCTTGGACAACTAAGGTTTCCAAGATGTAATTAGAGAACCAAGTGATTGTTTGAGAAGCCTTGTCCAGTTGATTGTCTTAAACTCTAATAGGAATCTAGAATGATAGAATTATCATGATCACATTACTAAGTAATTCCAGTATCTTACTCTATGTGGAGATATCAAACCCACTCATAGATTTAGAAGTAGTATCCCTTAACCTTGATCCTTGTTCCTATCTGTAACTGAATATGGGTTATTAAAACCTCTCAAAACCTATGTATCTATATTGTTTAAACCTTAGTATTTCTCTATTCATGATGGTTATTGATTTATCATTACCTAACCAAAAGTGTTATGTGGTAATTCTAAATTTTACAAACCAAGTAGAATTGGATTTGGAAAATTACCAAATATGGAGAACCATGAAATTTAAATCACCCTATTATGAACCATAAGAGTGAAAGCACTATAATATATATATATATATATATCAATTCTTAAGTGAGGCTAAGTAAGGATAGAATTACATATGTAGTTCTCACCATTTTAAATCTTTACCTTTATAATTATCAAGTGATTACAAAATCATTTTTATGCAAATCTTATAAGAAAAAAATCCCTAAAACCCTAACTGTACTTACTTTACTAAATAATAGAACCCTTCATATAATAATACATTTTGTGAAACAATTACAATTGTAGAAGAAATTGATTATAATTGATCCTTATAATATTATTTAGGATTTACAAATATTCAAGGTATTTCAAACCTTGAGAAAATCATTTTTGGAAAGGATTTATAAAAACAGAAACAGAAAATCGTGAAAAAAAGAGTGCCAACAGAACCGGCCCACATCCCGTTTCATCCTTGCTATCTGTTGCTCGTGGGCAGCAGCAGTCACTTTCAGCCCACTCCATCGCGGCCCAGTACCAGCCCAGCCCAGATACCGTTTCGTCGCTCCTATCTCCATCGTCCACCTTGCGTACGGTGGGCGAAGCAGCTCGCTGGCGGCAACACCGTCGTTGCCACACCAAGATCCTCGCCGCCGTCGCTAGGAGGGGGATAAGATCAACCAGAGGCCTTCCTATCACATCCTCATCCACTCACTTTCCCCTCACGGGCTCTCTCTCTCTGATTTCTCTCTATCACCGAAACCCTAGCTCCCAGGTCTCCGGCTAGCCACCGGTGGAGTTCACCCCGGGAAGTGTGGTATAGCTTGGAAGAAGCCCCCTCGCTGTCCTTGTTACTAGAGTGGTAGAAGTAAAGTAAGGGGAGCTCGGAATTGTGAAGATTTCTCCGTTTCCTTCCGCCGGTGTTCACTGAAATTCTGGTCCATTCGCTCATCTTCGACCGAGCCAGGCCTCACCGACATAACCGCTACAACCAGCGTGAGTTCCTGGTGTTCCAGCACATTTTCTCTCGGTCGATTGCTGGCTTAATATCTCTGCCCACGTGAGTTTGACCGTGTTGTCGGGGAGGTTCGTCGCCGGAGCACTTCCGGTGACCAAAACCTAGCGATGCTTGCGTAGTTAGCCTCGTCTCACTTGCCTCGTTCGAACGCACCACTTCAAGGGGTCCCTGGTGCAGTATTTTGGCGCCGCCGCCATACTCCGGCGAGAGTCATACGAGGGTCCGGCGAGCGGTCGTCAGCCTAGCTTCACCCTTGACCAAGTCCAAGTATGGACTACTCCGCGCCAACGTGGCGTGCCGATGTGGCCACTGGCCCACAGGTCAGTGCATTAGGGTAGAAGTTACCTCGGTGTAAAAAGTATTACCGATTTAGTAAATAGTTAAAATAGTATAAATTCATGTATAAATAATTTCCAGAAATTTAATAAAATGAATAAAACTTATAAATTCAATATCTTTTCTTCTATAATTCAGAAAAATGTATATAATATATCAAAATGTTTAGAAAAAAATAAAATCTATATTATAAACTTATTGTCAAATATTATTGTGTTAACTATTTAAATAATTATTATTTAATTATAAGTAATAATACTTTGAAAATTAATATTTTAATATTGGTAAATAAGAAAATAATAAATAATATACCAAAAAATTTATAAAAACAAAATCTACATTTACAAACTTGTTTCAATTATTTTTGTATCATTTAACTAATATTTATTATTTATTTAGTTTTATATAGTGATTAAACTTATAAAAATCATATCTTATTATTTAAAATTCACAAAAATACTTATAATATATCAAATTAATCACAAAAACAAATTCTACACATCAAAAATATCAACTCTCACTTTTGAAGTAAAATAAAAGGTAAAGATCTAATAAATCTTATTTTAACTCTTTTCTTTTATTTAATTATTAAAACTATATAAATACTTACTGTTACTTTTAGTATTATTTGTTTAGAGTCTAAAAATGTAATAACAAGTCAATTAATGTTTAAGTAAGTTAAAATAGGTCAAACCATTTTAAAATATAACTACTAAAATTATCATGTCAAATTAAGAGTATTTTAGTTTTCCTAAAATATTTTTACCAATTATAAAATCAACTAAAATGGTATATTGTTTATCACAAGAATCCTATGCACTAGTAAAAACACCATCTCATTCAAGTAGTAACATTTTAATACTAACTTCATGGAGTGTTAGAAGTCTCCATTTACTAGTAGAATAGCTACTCAACAATACTAGTTCTTTTCTACTTTAGTACTTATAATTTATAAGAAAACCTTAAAGTATTAGCTTTAAGTTTGAATACTTTTTACTTGGAAAAGTAATCTTTCCTATAAAGTTATCCTTTTAAGAAACATTAAAAGTGATACTTGAACACTTCTTTAAGAACTCTAATTGATTCTTAATCTTGTTTAAGAAATATTCTAGATACCATAATCCATTTGAATGCTTCATTATTGTATACTACTTGTTGTATTTACTTATTGTTTCACACACACTCTCACAAGCCTTAATAAGACACACAAGTGTGAATTTGTTATAAAAGTACAACACATTCTAAAGAACTCATTCCCAATTCCAAACCCTAGATTAGATATGACTATTCTAGGGATTCGCGTTTATCAAATTGCATTACATTACTTATGCATGATTGCATCTTGCTTCTTTAAACATTAGTCCTTACCGGACCAATGATGCTATTTCCAGATTTGGATATTCTATTGTCTTGAAGACCGTGAGTGCATAATCTTGCAATCACAAAAGGCAAATTCACAACTTGCTCATGTCCTTTGATTATTTTGTATGCTTGTAACTCAACTGTGTCATCACCTGCATTTCAAAAAGGACAGAAAATACTATTTTCTTAATAATATGATTATGGATTATTTACCAAGTGGTAATAATCTATTGATACAGTTCTAGTGGTAAAGGAACATAAGATCTAGGACTTAACGACCAATGTCGCCAGTGATTCTAGTACCGTATATTACGCGTCAACCATAATACTTGGAATAGGACGGGAAAGTCAGTTGTATCTTCTCCCTTTCATATGGACGGATGACCTTATCGTGAGGCTATTGACTTCTCGTGGAGTTCCAGTGAATCCAGCACATGGGTGGGACCCCTTAGTTCCCCACGAGCTAGGTGTCTAGATTATTTGTGCATCTCTGACTAGGTCTGAGTTCACCATAGTTGATGGTGACCTCTAGACAGAGCTGCGTACGGAGTCTCCGAGAGGCTACCCAAAGAGTAATCGTGGTAGTTGTCTCGGGGGATCGTGTCTCATATGGGGTCGCGGAGAGGGCAGCGATTGGCTTGGATCTTATACTGGGCCCCACATCACGGAATTGTGGACGGGAAAGTATGCCCGGTTTTGCAACATGGCTAAGGTCTCTTATGGGAAAAGTGACGTACCTCTGCAGAGTGTAAGAATTGTGACATGTTACTCCCTGTTCCGGGAAGGAGCTACGAACGCGGCAGGAAAGGAACTCCATGAAGTTCTGGTCAACCTATGAAGGTTGTCAGACATAGTTTTCAGAATAAAAGCAACCTTTGAAGAAATGTTTATGAAAACATGCATTGACTACGACCTATGGTCTGTGGCTGTAGAGATAGTGCATCATACACTCCTTTTTAGTGAACTTGATGATTACGCTCGTACTCAACCTTACCTTCTTAACCCTTGCTAGGTTCTAAGCCATTGAAGATGATGTCAACATCAATGTCTGCTCAAGAAACCATCATCAACAACTAAAGTTCTTCAATAAAGTCAATTAAGTCCACATAGACGTCAACCGAAGTGAAGACTAAGTTTTTAAGTAGATAGAAGTAGATTCTCTAGCCATAAAGCCTACTTCTGTAGAGCATTGCAATAGCAGCAACGGCAAGCCAAATAGTATATATACTAGTCATAGTTACTAGATAGTTCTGAGTTATTACTTCTGGTTCTTCTTTGTAAGAAGTTTCTTTCTCTCTCTTTAACCTAGAGTGTTCTCTAGATCTTTTGTAAAGAGTCGAGTTGTAATCTATAGTCATTTCTTGGACCTGATGTGTTTCTGTTGTACCACTCTAAGGGATGTAATACTAGTGAACGGTGTTTCATTGGTGTTATGTCAACGACTATAGTGTACTACATCATGCAGTGGTATGCTGGGTCACCGTAGCTGCTATCAGAGCATATGCTTTGACCTTAGGATTAAAACCCTTTTAGGAAGATCTGTAGGTTGGATAGTGACTATAGGAGCCATCTTATCTAAACCAAGAATTGTGATGGATATCCACTTGAGGATAAACCTTGTCACACTTAAGTTGGATGTTCTTGTCATCTTTCTTAAGGATTAGTTATATGTATTCTCTAGAGAAATGTCATTCTAGTGTAGATCTAAATAGGTATAACACCACTAAGATATCTGAAGTAAGATAAAATATCAAAGAAGATCAGGACTAAGATTAGGATATCATGTGGAGTAGTATTAGTGATCGAGTCTATATTCAGAATCCATGTGAAGTAGTAGAATCTTACCATTAGTTGATACCACTGTACCATACAGGGTAGACCATTAGAGTATGTATAGTTACAACTGGAAGTAAATCATGTGGCATTCACTTGAGAATTCCATGTGATGGAGTAGAATTCTGTTAAGAATCATTAATAGTGAGTTAATAAGAAGAGTCTTCATGGTGAGATTAGCTGTTCAATCATGATGACTAGGTAAATCTTAACAAGTTCCTGGTGAGAATAGCTCCGAGACCATGATAAGTCTGTAATTAGGATAAGTACTTAGTAAATAATCTTGAAACAACAGTAAGTAAAGAACAGTGTAGGTCTATGATAGAAGTCATAGGTATAATAATATTATGATAATTGTTGGATTAAGGTAGTAACTGCAATGTTGTTAGTAGTTTAAGAGATCATGTGAGGATCGTTGACAATAGAATGGAAGATTGGTAGTCTTTAGTAGTCCCAAAAAGAAAGGTAAGTGGTTAGTAAAAACCAAAGTGAGACCACTTTGCTCAAGATTATCTAGCTGCAACTAAGCAAATTGGGTAAATAATGAGACGAAGAGTAATTTAACCCGTAAGTGCTAAGTATCACGAGGTAAACCTATATTAGGAGGTGTCATATACTACACAGCTAAGCCTGAATTCTAGAGGTATTATACTCAACTACTATATTCCAGGCTTAGAATGATGTGTGTTATATGTACCACATTTGAATTTTTTGGTTTTTCTTGCATCTTCTTAATTGACTAGGTCTATGCATGAAGTGGAACTTTATGGGCATATGCATGCTGTTTCATGGAGTTCTTGCTTGATGTATAGGTCTAGAGGGGAAAATGGGTTCGCGTGAGGGAGAGGCGAATTATCACTCCGATGAAGGGAAGGTGAAGGCTCATAGGATGATGCTGACACAACAAAAGGAGGTTAGAGATCCAATTCCAAAGGAAGTAGAATTTCAAATGCCGCATTTAATTCCCAACGAAGGATTTCTTTAGTATATGAAGGGTATGGAAGACGGGAGAAATGCTGAAATAGAGAGGCGGGATCAATTCTATCAGGAGACTTTAAATAAAATGCAAGAGAAGCAACCTGAAGAATCATATCCAAGGGTTAAACTAGCGAAGTTCTTACAAACCAAGCATTGGAGTTTTTCCAGGGTAGAAGAACCTTTGGAGGCGGAAAATTGGTTAATGGATACATCTCGGAATCTTAAAAGTGTGGGATGTATGGATGAACAAAAGGTGCGATATGCAACTTATCTATTGACCGGAACAGCAGCCACGTATTGGGAGAAGTCAAGGTTCACAACATTGGGAGAATGTGTTAGTACCTGGGCTGAGTTCAAAAAGAAGTTTCATGAAGAATTTGTTCATCGGAACAATGGGAAAAGGAAGGAGGATGAAACCTTATAAATGAAGAATCTTCCAGTTCTGAAACATGTACAGGAGTTTAATCGTTTATCCAGGTACATTAGAGCGGAAGTAAACATGGAGGAGAAACGACAAAGGAAGTTCATGAAGGGACTACAAGCAGTTATGAGGATACAACTTAGGATTGTGTGTACAAAGGAGTTTCAGGAATATTGGATAGTGCACATATATCAGAAGGTGATGAGATTGTTGTACCTGAAGGAAAGAGGAAGATAGTGCAAAAACAAACCACAACATGTCCGGATCCACATCTGAGGTACACCACAAAGAAGATATGTCACAACTGTGGAATTAGGGGCCACGTTATTAAGGAGTTCCCAAACCCTTGGATATTATGTTACCAATGTGGAGAACCTGGACACTCGATGAAGAACTGCCTAAACCGACCATTAACTCGGGGATTGTCAACAGGAGTAATAGGACCAATAATGGGGCTACCATCTAATCCAAACATTCATCCTACTTCAATGAAGAGAAATGCAAGAGCATTTCACGGAAAGTGTAACAAGTGTGGAATTATTGGACACAAGAAATCATATTGTCCAAAACATCGGGAAAAATTTGGAACATCCGTAGGAGGAAATTTAACATTCCCTGGATCATTTTAAAAGGAGGGTGTTATTGAAGAAGGTACATGATGTCTACGCACTTCTATTCTTGTAGATAGTTGTTGGGCATCCAAGTGCAGAGGTTTGTAGAACAGCAGCAAGTTTCCCTTAAGTGGATTACCCAAGGTTTATCGAACTCAGGGAGGAAGTGGTCAAAGGTATCCCTCTCAAGCAACCCTGCAATCAAGATACAAGAAGTCTCTTGTGTCCCCAACACACCCAATACACTTGTCAGGTGTATAGGTGCACTAGTTCGGCGAAGAGATAGTAAAATACAAGTGGTATAGATATAAGACAACGGTGCCAGAAAATAGCTTGATGGCGTGGAAGAGACTAAAGGCAAACTGAAATAAAGATGGCAGCAAGCAAACATGTAACAGATCTAGTTGCAAACGGTGTTTCAATGCTTAGAAACAAGGCCTAGGAATCACACTTTCACTAGTGAACACTCTCATATAAATATCTTCTCTTTATGATACTACTCTGAACTACTCTCCGGTTGGACACTCTAATCCATGGTAGGGCTATAACAGCACTCCTCAAAGTTTGCTTTCCCCATCTAGATAACCCCACACTGTCACCTTGAGCACTAGATGGTTCCAACAAACACCACAATTTCATAAAGACATCCAACTCCAAATATAAATCATAACAAGTATTTGTAATCTCTAGCCTAAGTGCCACCATGGTGTGCACGCTGTCACTTTCACACACATGGGGAGAGCAGAGATCTATTAAAGCACTTGAGTAGTAAGGTAGATCTACTTGATTACAAAGCTCATGATCACAATATGATCATGCATAGAGAGAGAGATGAACACATAGCTACCGGTAGAAACCTTAGCCTCGAGGAAGAACTACTCCCTCATCATCATGGGAATCAGCAACGGCGATGGAGATGGTGGTGGAGATCGATGGAGATGGCTCCGGGGGCACTTCCCCGTCCCAGCAGGGTGCCGAAACAGAGACTTTCTGTCCCCCGAATCTCCCCTTCGGTGGCGGCGGTGCTGCGGAACTTTTCGTGGATGGAGGCTTGACGATTTAGGGTTTATGCATCGAGAGGCTTCTTATAGGCGAAAAGGCAAGGGCTGTGACGAGGCTAGCCCGTGCCACCACATGGTGTGGCCGCCCTGTGGCCCCTCTCCGTCTCGTCTTCTGGCTCCGTGAGTCTTCGGGTAAAATATCGACTTTGGCTTTTGTCTGGTCCAATTCCGAGAATATTGATTTTCTGACTTTCCTGGAACCAAAAACAGCAGAAAATAGGCAACTGGCACTGTGGCATCTTGTTAATAGGTTAGTCCAAGAAAGTGTATAGAAAGTACTCCAAAGTGTGGACAAAACATAAGAAAGTAGATAAAACCAAGCATGTAACATCAAAAATTATGGATATGTTTGCAACGTATCAACATCCCCAAGCTTAACTCCTGCTCGTCCTCTAGTAGGTAAGTGATAAAAAGAAAGAATATTTTTTGAGGTGACATGCACCATCATAAACTTGATCAAAGTATTTGTAAAACATTGATAGCTGGGATCATAGTACTTCAACATAGCATGAAATACAAAGTTCTAACAATAAGACATAGCAACTATGTTGCAACATGAAAAGGCACAAACAAAAGATTCATGAATAACAGTGCTTTGCAAGACGTTTGTTTGTTTCACATAAAGAAAACATAGCATAGTGGCATTCAGCTTGTCCCTCATAGAGTAGCAAACATAGATGCATAGGACACCTTCAAAGTTCATAAGAGTGACTAGATACAAATAGTTTAAAACAAGCAATATCAAAGCTATGCATCAATCAACAAGTCTTGGGACAATGCACATAGAACTAAGAATGGCCACTACACTCTCAAAGTAGGTGCATAAAGATATAAGGAGGAGACTCAACATAAAAGTAAAAGAAAGGCCTTCATAGAAGGAAGCAAGGATTCAAGTTTCATAAAGACCTTCCAAAAAAATATGGTACTTATTAGCTTTCAGCTCTCATTGCCCCTACCATAAGCATCTTGAAGTGATTAAGGTTAAAGTGAACAAACTATGGAGTATATGCTTGACAAAGTATAAGTTGGAAATCTCATGTCCCTTGAATACGAGGGCCGCTCCTCATGCTACTCAAGTTTAGTTACCGGTAAGTTCTTGTCATAGTAAGTACATGTGTATCATAGAGAACCGCCAACGGGGTACCGCTTGCCCGATGATACGGAAGAATCCCCACATCAAAATGACAAGGCAAGCAGACAACGAGCATCTTAGCAATCTTCTTATTTACCATGGGAAAATGGTGCTTTTTTCTCTCTTTCCTCTTTTCTCATATCTTTTTTTTCTTTTCTTTTTTTTCTCAATATCTGACTCTTTTTTTATAAGAACAATGCTTCATAGACAGCTCATTATGGTTACGCTACAGGTTTCCACAATGACAGCATGGATTAGACCAGCGGCCCAGGCGTTTCTCTAAGACACATACATAACTCCATGGACTTAGAAGCTCCCCTTTCATTTCACATGGATGACATCCATAGACAAAAGAGCATGATATCAACTAGGTACAAAGTACAAGTGCAATGTTGAAAACGTTCCCCGTGACAGCATGGTTCTGCTAATCCCCAACATATAAGTGCAAGCATATACAACATAGACGACACAATGGTTCAAGTTTATTAAGGGCAAGAAAAGTAAAGTGTGCCATCAAGTTCGTGAGAGCTTTAATCACTAATTTTCACATAACAAGTTTTATTCGGAAGGTAGATAAAAACATGAATATACTTGGAATAGCAAATGCTAATAGGTAGGTATGGTGGACACTTTGGAATAACTTGGTTTTAGGAGTTGGATGCATGAGTGGAACTCATACTTGATTACGGAGGCTAGCAAAAGACTGGGAGCGATAAACTAAGAGAGCAATAATGGCCATAATCATGAAGAGCGACAAAACATCATTAATCAAAGCATAAAGTGATACTACAAGTTGAAAACTAAAGGATCATAAAGGCTATGGTGACTTGGGATAGTCATAACATGGTGTGAGCATGTGCCAAGTCAACCCAAATAAAGCATCAAAGGAGAATACCACAATACTATGCTTTAATATGCTAAAACAACGCAAGATTCTTTCAAGGCACATTAAGCAATATCAATTGTTTATAACATGTCATGCTAAAGCAAAGATAACTAAGCATAAAGCCAAAATAATATCAAGCATGACATGACAAAGCATAGGCCACAGCCAAAAACAAGCTCCTTTTACCACTTAAGCATGAACTTTTCCTACTCTTTTCCAATCCAAACCAAACTATTTGAAAACCAATGTATGAATGAGGGGGGTCCAACCAATTTATTCAAGAAAACTAAGAAAACCAAGCGAAAGAAAACCAAAAACAAAAACGAAGACGCTCCCAGAACAACACAATTGTGCATGAAACAATAAAAATGAAGTGTTTGGAAGAAACCTGAGATTTTTATTGATGAAGAAGGGGATGCCTTGGGAATCCCCAAGCTTTGACGCTTGTACTTCTTGGATATTCCTTGGGGTGACACGCGTGGCATCCCCAAGCTTGAGCTTTAGTCCATCCTTCATCTCATTACATCATTCCTTCCATACACCTGAAATTTTTTTTCATACAAAACTTCACACAATCTTTATTACCAACATTAGTGCACTCAAGATAATAAGACTTTGGGTTCATTTCTAACACCAATAAAACTTCCATTAAAACACAAGCTACTGTAGCACTTCCCTCAAAAAGCTCAATTCCCCAAAAGAACTCAAAAAGGAACCAACAAGAAGCAAATGCAAATAATAGTAGAAATCTGTCAAAACAGACCAGCAGGTAAAGACGAATTTATTCGAAGACCTTATGTTACTCAAATAAAAAAGTGTTGAACTAATTAAAGTTTGATAACGACCTGGGTCAGAAGAAAAAAATTCACTCCTTAAAAGGACTTACAGAGATTTTACACGAATTTTTACGGTGAAGCACAAAAATCTGTTTCGGGACAACACTTCCCCAAATCTTAATTCCCTCTCATCAGAGGTTATTCTTGGCATAAAAAGCAAATAAAAAGGATAATGAGAGGTTATTACTGATGCAATAACTTCCAAGACTCAACTAAAACTTTTGGGTTATCTCCCAATAAGTACTTTTCTTTAACGCCTTTAAGTTACACATGATAGTTTGAGAATATGCTCACATAAGAAATACGAATTGAAGTAAAAGAGAGCATCAAGAAGCAAATTCAAAGCACATTTAAGTTTAACCCACTTCCTATGCATAGGAATCTTGTAAAGAAACAAGTCATGAAAGCACAAAGCAACAAGCATAGTAAAGCAAAACAAGTGCAACTTCAAGACTTTGAACATAAAGAGGGGAAACTTAATATTATTGAGATGCATAAAACCATGTTTCCCTCTCTCATAATACCTTTCAGTAGCATCATGAATAAAATTAACAATATAACTATCACATAAAATATTCTTATCATGAGCCAAATGCATAAAATACTTATTACTCTCCCTATAAGCATAGTCATTCTTATTAATTGTAGTGGGAGCAAATTCAACAAAATAGCTATCATTATTATTCTCATCGTCATAATCATCAAATATAGGAGGCATATTCCAATCATTAATTTTCTCCTCAATAGTAGGTGGACTAAAAATATCATATTCATCATTATAATCATCGTATATTGGAGGTTTGGTATCATCATAAGCAATAGAATAGCTATCTTTCAAAGCTGGGGAACTAAAAAGATCATTTTCATAAAAACTAGCTTCCCCAAGCTTAGACTTTTCCATAGCATTAGCAATAATTGTGTCCAAATAATTCATACTAACAACATTGTTATTAGCATGCAAATAAATTTCAATAGGTTTTTTAATTTTCTCTTCAAACACTTCATGTCCCAACTAAAGATAAATACTATAAAGCTCTCTAATTTTGTTGTTGTTTTTCATTAAGCCTAACTAGTGAAAACAAGAAACAAAAAGACAAAATTGCAGAATCTAAAGGAAATAACTTCGAGCACTCACACCGGAGGATGTGAGTACTTTTTACCTTACCTCCCCGGCAACGGTGCCAGAAAATACTTGCTGGCGCGTGGTTGACGTGGGAGCTTGTCCTTCTTCAGTCCCCGGAAACGATGCTAGAAAATAGCTTGATGTCTACGCACTTCTATTCTTGTAGACAGTTGTTGGGCCTCCAAGTGCAGAGGTTTGTAGAACAATAGCAAGTTTCCCTTAAGTGGATTACCCAAGGTTTGTTGAACTCAGGGAGGAAGTGGTCAAAGGTATCCCTCTCAAGCAACCCTGCAATCAAGATACAAGAAGTCTCTTGTGTCCCCAACACACCCAATACACTTGTCTGGTGTATAGGTGCACTAGTTCGGTGAAGAGATAGTAAAATACAAGTGGTATAGATATAAGACAACGGTGCCAGAAAATAGCTTGATGGCGTGGAAGAGACTAAAGTCAAACTAAAATAAAGATGGCAGCAAGCAAACATGTAACATATCTGGTTGCAAACGGTGTTTCAATGCTTAGAAACAATGCCTAGGGATCACACTTTCACTAGTGAACACTCTCATATAAATATCTTCTCTTTATGATACTACTCTGAACTACTCTCTGGTTGGACACTCTAATCCATGGTAGGGCTATAACAGCACTCCTCAAAGTTTGCTTTCCCCATCTAGATAACCCCACACTGTCACCTTGAGCACTAGATGGTTCCAACAAACACCACAATTTCATAAAGACATCCAACTCCAAATATAAATCATAACAAGTATTTGTAATCTCTAGCCTAAGTGCCACCATGGTGTGCATGCTGTCACTTTCACACACATGGGGAGAGCAGAAATCTATTAAAGCACTTGAGTAGCAAGGTAGATCTACTTGATTACAAAGCTCATGATCACAATATGATCATGCATAGAGAGAGAGATGAACACATAGCTACCGGTAGAAACCTTAGCCTCGAGGAAGAACTACTCCCTCATCATCATGGGAATCAGCAACGGCGATGGAGATGGTGGTGGAGATCGATGGAGATGGCTCCGGGGGCACTTCCCCGTCCAGGCAGGGTGCCGAAATAGAGACTTTCTGTCCCCTGAATCTCCCCTTCGGTGGCGGCGGTGCTGCCGAACTTTTCGTGGCTGGAGGCTTGACGATTTATGGTTTTTGCATCAGGAGGCATCTTATAGGAGAAGAGGCAAGGTCGGTGGGCGGCCAGGGGGCCCACACTACCTGGTGGCGCGGCCAGGGCTAGCGCCCACCACCACATGGTGTGGACGCCCTGTGGCCCCTCTCCGTCTCGTCTTCTGGCTCCGTGAGTCTTCCGGTAAAATATCGACTTTGGCTTTTGTCCGGTCCAATTCCGAGAATATTGATTTTCTAACTTTCCTGGAACCAAAAACAGCAGAAAACAGGCAACTGGCACTGTGGCATCTTTTTAATAGGTTAGTCCAAGAAAGTGTATAGAAAGTACTCCAAAGTATGGACAAAACATAAGAAAGTAGATAAAACCAAGCATGGAACATCAAAAATTATGGATACGTTTGCAACGTATCAGTACATCTACAGGAAAATGAAAGTTTGAGACCATGACTCAAGTCAATCATAATGAAGCAAGTGGTAAGTTAATACATTTTTAGTTGTATAAGATGCTTCGTACATGCGTTTAAGGAACCAGGGAATTCGTGTAAGGGAGTGACGAGTTCCGAAGATCAAGTTGAAGACTTGCACGAAGAAGGAAGCTGAATATAAGTAGTATCAACACTATTTTGAAGGATGGATCAATCCCAACTCACTATGAGCTGGCAATAAAAAGGAATAGTAGTGTTGAAAAAGGTGTGGAGCAGCATAAAGGAATGAGCTTAAGTTCACTCAACATAGGTGAAGTTGCTAAGAAGACAATGAAGTAGTTGTACCTAGTTCATGGAAGTATCATGAATAAGTGCAAAGAAGAAGTTTTGGAATAAGGGTGGTATTCAAGCTCTGACAATTTAGAGAGAATGCCAATAAGAAGTTAAAACCCGTAGGGTAATTCATACACCCAGGAGGATCCGCAGCTGGTATCCGTAGTTGGTATCCGTAGCTGGTATCCTATTGGTTTAGCTAAGTAGGTCATCTTTGCGTAATTTAAAGAGCATAAAACTTGGCCTAAGTTAAGTTAGACCTAAGGAAGTATGAAATTAAAAGATAGTCTTTCGAGACGCTTCGTGAAGTCGGGCTTACAAAAGCAAAAAATGTCCAAAAGGTTAGAAGTAATACAAATGGTGTTGGAAGATTCATTTCGGAGATCCACAATTATGTGGGTGTACCGTAGATTCTTTCGTGAGACCTTATAGAGATAAAGTATAAGTTAGTCAAAAACCAATATCCTTGCTATTGAGTTAAGGGTATTATACTTGAAGTTTAGATACCATTAGGAAACCCCAAGGGGGAGATTAAACAATAAACACTGAAGTGTTGTTGTCTAACTTTCTGACTAAAGGATGGAGAAGTACAAAATTATAAGAACTCATATATATAAGAGTACTCTCTAGAGTATGTCCAGATGAGATATCGAAGGAGATATAACTGTTTAACCCTAGTGGACTAGTTATATAGGGGAAACAGCTCGTAAGTCATCCCTAAGAGTGAAGAGAGTGTTCCAAGATAGATCACTAAAGTGTTATAGGAAAAATGGATTGGAGTGGACAAAATGTGTCCACAACCAATTCTAAACATGACTGTAAGGACATAAACCCAAGGGATTATAGTAGAAGGAGTTATGCTACCTATTGGAAACGATAGTTGAACGTTGCCAAGTATGAAGTGGATACATGGAAAAAGATCTAGATACGGGATCCTACAATTATCCCCAACTATGATCACAATGGAGTTGAGAAATGGCGTGATCAACACAACTCAATACCTCATTCCGAAACTCAAGAGAGTACAAACTTCGGGGACGAAGTTTATTTTAAGGGGTAGAGTCTGTAACGTCCCAACATTAGAGCTTAGAAATAAGCTGAACACAGGTGTGTTCATTGCATTCATGCATAGAAAATCCGGATAATTTTCGCGCTTTTAAATAAAACTTTCCAAAGTGATTGAATCTTCTCTTAACTTGGTGGAACTGAAGTAGATCATCAAGTTGACTGCGATAAGTTTCAATATGACCTTTGCTAAAACCTTATCTTTGGGTAATATAATTTGATCTGAGGGTAGATCAAATGTAGTAAAACTAAGTCACAACACACTACTTAATAAGGAGTACTAGATCTTCTATAGATCATGATATGATATTCCATACAACAACTCAAGGATGAATACTTAATCTTCTAAAGATGATATTAAGATATTACCTACCATAAACTTTGTATACCAATTTAAGTATACAACATAAGTAAAAGAAACTCTATAACTAAATCTTGATACACTTGTTTGCCATTATTATTCCTACCATGGGTAACATGGTAGTTCTTAAACATTTACTCTTATTACAAATAGAGTAGAAAGGAAAGTCAATCCAAGACCATCCAGCATATACTTTTAATATGATATTAAGAGGTGACATACCTATTTGACCAAGTCCTAGTGTCAATGGATCATCACTATTGAGTGATCAATTCTTGACCTAGAACTTATTGACTCATAGCCTTTGACTTATTGTGTTGACCTTCCAAATACCTTAAGTAAGTAACTAGTGATCATGGAGCTATGAGAAAGCTAGTAGTATTAGTACATTAGATAACAATCTTGTTAGGACAAGTGGATATAGACTTAGTTTTAGCTTTCTTAACAAGATAACTCTATAGAGAGACTAATACAAGTTTACCACTTAGTTGAGTATAGATCTTTATCAGACAATTAGAAGCCTAAGCTTTGTATGATCAAAGGATTTATATCCTTAGTATTGTAGTCTTGCAAACCTTGGAAGTAGTTGCAAGATGAATTAAGGAAGTTAATATATGGAGTATATTTAGGAAAGGAATTCCTTATCTAAAGATAACCTTACTGAGGTATTAAGGTAAGGATTCTTTAGAAGCCTTAACCAAGAATATATCAATCCATGACAAGACCCATGTCTACGGTATTATTCAAGACCCTAGAATCAAATGGATAGTGAAACCATTTCCTATTCCAAGGTAATTATTAAACAATACCTCTTGGACAACTAAAGTTTCCAAGATGTAATTAGAGAACCAAGTGAGTGTTTGAGAAGCCTTGTCTAGATGATTGTCTTAAACTGTAATAGGAATCTAGAATGATAGAATTATCATGATCACATTACTAAGTAATTCCAGTATCTTACTCTATGTGGAGATATCAAACCCACTCATAGATTTAGAAGTAGTATCCCTTAACCTTGATCCTTGTTCCTATCTATAACTGAATATGGGTTATTAAAACCTCTCAAAACCTATGTATCTATATTGTTTAAACCTTAGTATTTCACTATTCATGATGGTTATTGATTTATCATTACCTAACCAAAAGTGTTCTGTGGTAATTCTAAATTTTACAAACCAAGTAGAATTGGATTTGGCAAATTACCAAATATGGAGAACCATGAAATTTAAATCACCCTATTATGAACCACAAGACTGAAAGCACTATAATATATATATATATCAATTCTTAAGTGAGGCTAAGTAAGGATAGAATTACATATGTATTTCTCACCATTTTAAATCTTTACCTTTATAATTATCAAGTGATTACAAAATCATTTTTATGCAAATCTTATAAGAAACAAATCCCTAAAACCCTAATTGTACTTACTTCACTAAATAATAGAACCCTTCATATAATAATAGATTTTGTGAAACAATTAGAACCGTCGAAGAAATTGATTATAATTGATCCTTATAATATTATTTAGGATTTACAAATATTCAAGGTATTTCAAACCTTGAGAAAATCATTTTTCGAAAGGATTTATAAAAACAGAAACAGAAAATCATAAAAATAAAGAGTGCCAATAGAACCGGCCCACGACCCGTTTCCTCCTCGCTATCTGTCGCTCATGGGAAGCAGCAGTCACTTTCAGCCCACCCCACCGCGGCCCAGTACCAGCCTAGTCCAGATACCGTTTCGTCTCTCCTATCTCCATCGTCCACCTTATGATGACGTAGAAAGAACTCATTGGCGGCAGCACCATCATCGCCATGCCAAGATCCTTGCCGCCGTCGCCAGGAGGGGGATAAGATCAACCAGAGGTCTTTGATGACCCACAAGTATAAGGGGTGTATCGTAGTATTTTCGAGGGAAGTGAAACCCAATTTATTGATTCGATACAAGGGGAGCCAAAGAATATTTATAAGCCTTAACAACTGAGTTGTCAATTCAGCTGCACCTGGAAACAATCTTGCTCACAGCAGTTTATCAGTAGCAACAGTTTTGTAGTAGGAATAGTAAAGTAGCAGCAGTAGTAAAGTAAAGACATCAGTAACAATAGCAGTAATAGTAGGATTCGAGTGCGGTAGGCATAGGGATGGATGGACGGGCGTTGCATGGACAAGACAATTCATATAGCAATCAGAACATAAGGCAATTGCAGATAAATAAGATAAAGCATCCAAGTACTAGATAATTCTAGGCATGTGTCCCATATATAGTCATACGTGCTCGCAATGAGAACTTGCACAACATCTTTTGTCCTGCCATCCCGTTTGCAACGGGGCCTCAAGGGAACTACTGGCAATTAAGGTGCTCCTTTTAATAGAGCACCGGAGCAAAGCATTAATACTCCGTGAACACATGTGATCCTCACATCAAAGCCATTCCCTCCGGTTATCCCGATTTACATCGCCGGGGCCATTGGTTCCGGACAACAACGTGTGTATACAACTTGCAGATAAGACCATAAACAATACTATCATAATGAATCAATAACATGTTCAGATCTGAAATCATGGCACTCGGGCCCTAGTGACAAGCATTAAGCATAGCAAGTCGCAACAAAGTCATAAAGAACTAATAAAAGATACTAGACACCATGCCCTAACAATCTGATGCCATTATATGAACGATCTCATCCAATCCCTACCATCCCCATAGCCTACAGCAGGGGATTACTCACTCATAGATGAGGGAAAGATGGATGGTCTATGGAGAAGCGATGGTAATGATGATGGCAATGATCTCCTCCAATTCCCCGTCCCAGCAGGGTACCAGAACGGAGTTTCTTGTGCAACTTCATGGAATCTAGTGGTGGCGGCAGAGCGGAACTCCTTCTGGAAAAACGTCGACCCCCCTAAGTTTTTAGGTCAGAAGGCATCTTATAGATGAAGTGGGAGACCGAGGGGGTGTCTGGGGCGGCCAGACCACCCGTGGCGTGGCCAGGCCCAGCCCACGCGGCCATGTGGTGTGGCTGGGCCCCAGCCCCTCTCCGTCTCATATTCTGGCTCCAGGTGTCCCTCGGTAAAATAATGACTTTGGCTTTTGTCCCGTCCAATTCTGAGAATATTCATTTTCTGACTTTGCTAGAACCAAAAACAGCAGAAAACAGGCAGCTGGCACTGTGACTCTTGTTAATAGGTTAGTCCAAGAAATCATATGAAAAGTACTCCAAAGTGTGGACAAAACACAAGAAAGTAGATAAAAACAAGCATGGAACATCAAAAAATATAGATACATTTGCAATGTATCAGCCTTCCTATCACATCCTCATCCACTCACTTTCCCCTCGCGAGCTCTCTCTCTCTGATTTCTCTCTATCACCGAAACCCTAGCTCCCAGGTCTCTGGCTAGCGGCCGGTGGAGTTCACCCCGAGAAGTGTGGTATAGCTTGGAAGAAGCCCCTCGTTGTCCTTGTTACTAGAGTGGTAGAAGTAAAGCAAGGGGAGCTGGGAATCGTGAAGATTTCCCTGTTTCCTTCCGTCCGTGTTCACCGGAATTCTGGTCCATTCGCTCATCTCCGGCCGAGCCAGGCCTCACCGATGTTGCTGCTACAACCAGGGTGAGTTCCTGGTGCTCCAGCACCTTTTCTCTCGGTCGATTGTTGGCTTAATCTCTCTGCCCACGTGAGTCTGATTGTGCCGCCGGGGAGGTTCATCGCCGGAGCACTTCCGGTGACCAAAACCTAGCGGTGCTTACGTAGTTAGCCTCGTCTCATGATACGTCCATTTTGCATCACTATTCTATGTCTTAATTCACTATTATTCATTGATATATTTCATATTGAGAGGTGATACTTATGTTATTTCATCTATTTTTGCATGGTTGATGACTTTTGAAGCATGGACCGCTGCAGTCAGGATTCTGATGGAAAAGGTGCTGTTTGGAGGCAAAATTCGTGAAGATCAGAAAATCTGGGAAAATATACGGAAAATCCTATTTTTCCAGAAGACTAAGGAGGCCAGAAGATGAAGTGGAGGTGGGCCATAGGGGGCCCACACCACCCCATGGTGCGGACAGGCATAGGCCATGCCAGGGAGTTGTGTGGCCACCCTGGCCCACACCACCATCATCACCATCAGTACCCTCATCACCATCTACATATTGTTGTAACAATTGGTTGAATCTTGCTATAGTTCATAGGGGAAACTTTCCCGGTGTTGATTACTCTTTGTAGTTGATGCCATTGAGTGAACCGTTGAATTATTGTTTATGTTCAGATTGTTATACATCATTATTCCATCTCTGATCATGATCCATATGATGTCTTGTGAGTAGTTCATTTTGTTCTTGAGGACATGGGAGAAGTCTTGTTGTTAGTAGTGGAGTTGCGTTGAGAAAGATTCAATAGATTGTTATTTAAGTTGTGGTGTACTTCTTCTAGTGGTGTCATGTGAACGTCGACTACATGACACTTCACCTATATGGGCCTAGGGGAATGCATTGTGTATTTGGCTACTAATCGTAGGGGTTGCCGGAGTGACAAAAACCTGAACCCCCGTTAGGAAACCATTGCACATGGGACGTAAGGGTCTTAGAGTATAAAGTTGTGGTTAGGTTTCTACCTTAATTACTTTCTTGTACTTATGGATGTTTGCAAGGGGTATAATCACAAGTATGTATTAGTCTAGGATGGGCGGTACATTAGCACAGGTTCACCCACACAACACTTAGCAAGCTAGAGAAGATTAATCGACTATATGAAGCGAAAGCACTTGACAGTCTTCCCATGTGTCCTCGATAACGTTTGGTCATCTTAAGTAATACAACCGGCTTGTCCTTTGCTGCATAAAGGATTGGGCCACTTGCTACATTTATTCCTACTGTCTTTTATTTACTCGTACTTTGTTTACTTGCTTTATCGGAAACCCCTAAAAATCCGTTTGCTAAGTATTTGCAGAGAATTCCTGATCCATACCACTAGCCAGCACCTTCTGGTCCTCATTGGGTTCGACACTCTTACTTATCGAAAATACTATGATACACCCCCTATACTTGTGGGTCATCAAGACTATTTTCCGGCACCGTTCTGCCGGGAGTGAAGCGCTATTGGAGAGTGGAACTGGTAAAGGAAACTTCTACTATGAGTATTGTTTACTTCTGCTAGTTGCTTTCTTTTCGTTATGGATAATTCGCTGAGTTTCTTATTTGGTAATGCTACTACCACTGCTAAGGTAGTAGATAAGCCACCACCTGCTGAGAAAGATGTTTTCAAAATACCTACAAGAATTATTGATCGTGTTATGGATAACTACTATGTTGGGGATGTAAATCCCATCCGGTGATCATTTACTCTTTATACATGAATTATGCGGGTTGTTCAAGTGTGCAGGTATTACTACAGATCAAGTTAAGAAGAAGTTATTCTCATTGTCGCTGAAAGGAAGAGCTGAGGAATGGTATAAGCTGTTGAAGAATGGTCAAGCTCTGGAATGGGAGGAAATATTGCCTTTCTTTTATTCGAAGTTTTATCCTCCTAGTGAGATTCATAAAGATCGGAATCAAATATACAACTTTTGGCCTCTTGATGGAGAGAGTACAGCTCAAGCTTGGGGGAGATTGAAGTTACTAATGCTCAAATGTCCCATTCATGAGCTCCCCAACAATATTATTATCAACAACCTTTATGCAAAGCTCCCTCTACATGATAAGGATTTATTGGATGCTTCTTGTGCTGGATCATTCACCCATATGGAAGAAGAAGCTAAATGGGACCTTCTAGACCATATTCAAGACAATGCTGAAGCTTGGGAGAATGACAAAGGTAGAAAGTCAGGTATAAATTATGATTATGAATGCATTGAATCTTTTATGGGAAGTGATGACTTTCAAAATATTAAAAATGCTTATGGTCTAGACTCTCAAGCTATTGCTTCTTATTTTAAGGCTTTTGCTTCTTACATTGAAGCGCCTAAAAAGAAGTGGAATAAGTATCATGAACCTTATAAAGATATTGCTAAGAGTGTTCCTGCAAGAAATACTGAAGTTTATACTGCTAATCATGTTTTACCTGAACCTTATATTGAGAAAATGCCTTTCCCATTTAGGATTAAGGAACATTCTATGATAGCTAGTATGGTTAATGAAAGTACGAGAAAAGCTGCTGAACCTGATAAAAAAATGGTTGATGAACATATAATAGCAAATGTGAAAGACTTTGTTACTAAATATGAAAAAGAGGGACACCCTATCCTTTGTAAGGATTCCTCTAATATTGTTTCACAAAGTAGTGTTATGAGAGCTGGTATTCCCGTGTTTTCTGTTAGAATAAGTGATCATTGCTATGATGGCCCTTGTGATAGTTATATTGTTAAGTTTATGCATGATATTGAAAGTTACTTTGAGAGAGGGAAAAGTGTTCTTATGCATCTCAATAATATCAAGTTTTCTCGTTTTATGCTGAAAGTTTTTATGTTGCACTTCTTTTGCCTTCTTATGCAAGTTGCCTCTGATTTCAATAACTTGTTTGTTTACAAAATTCCCTTGCATAGGAAGTGGGTTAGACTTAAATGCGTGTGTGTTTTTGCTTCTTAATTCTCTCTTTCACTTCAAATCATATCCCTATGAGAGCTTCTCCAAAATTATAATGCCCATCTTAATGGCTATAAAGAAAGAGCTTTATGGGAGACAACCCAATGTGTTTTTTTCTTTCAATCTGTTTTTGTTTCTTTGAGTCTTGGAAGTTATTACCTCGGTAATAACCGCTCCTTATCCGTTTTGTTTGGTTTTTGTGTCAAGATCAACCTCTAATGAGAGAGAAGTAAGATTTGGGGAAGTTGTTGTCCCGAAACAGATTTTTGTGCTTCACCATAAAAATTCGTGAGAGATCTCTGTATGTCGGATTGAGCTGTAATATTTTGTGCTTCTGCCCCAGGTTGTTATTTAACTTTCATTAGTTTTGCACTTTTTGATTTGAGCAACAGAAGATTTTCGAAAAAATTGATCTTTACCTGCTGGTCTGTTTTGACAGATTTAGCCACTCTTGCATTTGCTTCTTTATTCGATTTCCTTTTTGAATTCTTTTTGGGTTTTCGGAAGGAGTTGCTACAGTAGATTTTGTTTTGATGGTTTTCAGTTGAAGTTGGACTCAAAAGGTTTTATCACTTCACTTATACTAATGTTGCTAATGAGAACTGTGTGAAGTTTTGTATGGAAGAAATTTCCAGGAAGTGGAGACAATGGTGTAAAAAGAAATAGAAAGGTTCTATGACTCAAGTAATAAGTATATGAAGATGAATATATCGATGATATTCAAGTGATGACTCCGGAAGAATCTACTAGATACCAAATTCAGAGACCTGTAGAGACCGTGTTCAAATAGGTAACAGTTCTGGTAAGAAAAGGTCCGCGAAAGTATAATCCAACTATATTTTTGCAGTTTTCAGTCAATAAGGAAAGTTTCAAAGCGAAAAAGGGACAGAACCGGAGCCGGGGTGGCCCACGCCACCCTATGGCGCGGGCACACCCCTGGCCACGCCACCAGGTGGTGAGGCCACCCAGGACTCCGTCTCCGACCCGTTTTCTCCCAGTACCATCCTTTTGATATGAAACTTCATAATATATAACCCCCCGGATCCCCCGAGGTCCAGATATCATGTTTTCGTCGTGTTTTTGTTTCGATCTGTTTCTGTTAGGACATACTCTTTGAGAGATTAGAAGCATAATGGTGTCCGCCAAGGATAAAGGGAAGGAGCCCATGGAGGAAGACCTCCAAGACCCCGGGAAGGAGAAGGAGATCAAGAGTGAAGGTGAAGAGGAGCAAGGCCAACGTCCGCATACCGTCACCACCATTGCAAGCATTGGGGTGGTGGCAAACCCAGCCATTGGAGGGAAGCCTCCTCATCACCATTCAAATCCCTGGTCACTTCCTCCATGCACCAAGAATCCTTTCCATACCCTTATCCATGAGCATCAATACCAGAGTATGCCCAAGGATAAATTACCCTCCAATTGGGATTTGCCTCGTTCTAGCCATACAGGAAAAGAAGACTTCAAGGAGGAAGAGTGGGGAAAGAATAGTAAGAGCTGGAATTCTCAACCCGACATGATCATGAGTCGCATTGAGCAAAACTCACAGCTTTTTCGTAATCTCACCTACGAGATTGAGGACTTGGGGAAGCTGATCAGAGAGCTCATTGAGAGGATACCACCACCACCAAAGGAGTAATTCGTCATTAGGTTTGGCATCCCCTTGGTTTGTTCCAAGCTTGGGGGAGTGCCGCGGTATCATATCACTATCTTCTACCTTTTTACCTTATTAGTAGAGTCATATCATGAATAGAGGAGTTATTTTGTAGTATGGTTTGCATTATGGAAGTGTCCCCTCTCTCGTTAGATATGTATCCCTTGGTGTGAGTTGTCGTTATAGAATATTAATGAGAAGTTCTATCATTCACTCTTTTGCATAGCTTATATTAGTTTTCAATTCGTGGTTATATGATTGATCTTGTTGTTAGTATTGGTAGCACTTTGGGATCATTGAGTTAATTTAGTTGGTTTTGGCAAACCTGGCTCGGTCAGTAGCAACACCTTTTTGAGAGTTGAAAAGAAAAAGATAGAAGTACTCTAGAGAAAAATAATTTCATCATCTTTCTTTCTTGATTTGCTCATAAGTCTAATATTCTCTAGTTAAGATCTTTTGTGCTTCCAAGGAAGATTGCATGTTTGTCTTTATCATTTGTACGTTTGTTTGTTGCCTTCAACTCTTGTACTTGCTACCCAGCCTTGCTATCCAAAAACATGTACTGAGAGGGTATTCTTCTCGTGCATCCACCTCCTTTAAAACCAAAACCTTTGCCATTTGTGTCCACCATACCTACCTAGTAGCATTATTGCTATTCCAAGTAAATTCTTGTTTTATCTACCTCCCAAATTAAATTTGTTATGTGAAAATTAGTGATTAAAGCTCTCACGAACTTGATGGCACACTTTACTTTCTTGCATTTAATAAACTTGAACCATTGGGTCCTTCTTTGTTGCGTATATGCTTGCGCTTTATGAGTTGAAGTTAGCAGAACCATGTATCATGGGGACCGCTTTCAGCACTTCATTGGTACTTGTACCTAGTTGATATCATGTTCTTTTGCTTATGGATCCCGGCGGTGTGAAATAAAAGTGGAACTTGTAAGATCGTGGAGTTTATATGTGTGTTAGAGAAACGCCTGGGCCGCTAGCCTAAGTCATGCCTAATCATGGTGGAAACTTGCAGCATAACTATAGTGAGCATTCTATGAAGCATCCTTAATAAAAACCTATGCAAATAGCAAATAAAAAGATCGCTGAGATGCTCACTGTCTGCTTGCCTTGTCATTTTGATTATGGGATAGCTCATGTGTCATGTGCAAGGGGTACCCCGTTGGCGGTTCTCAATGATACGCATATATTTACAAGGAGAAGAGCTTACTCCTGACTGAAGTTGAGTAGCATGAGGATCGGTACTCATAAGTAAGGGGCATGAGGTTTCAACTTATAACTTGTCAAGCATATCCTCTTAGTTGTGTCACTTTAACCTTAATCACCTAAAGATGCCTATGATAGGGGCAATGAGAGCTGAAAGCTAGTAAGTATCATAATTTTTGGGAGCTCTTTATGAGACTTGCAATCCCTGCTTCCCTCTGCAAAGGGCCTTTCTCTTACTTTGTAGTTGAGTCAGTAAACCTACTCCCCTCTATCTCAGCAAGTATTTTGAGTTGATGTGTTTCATTCATTCATATGATGATTTATGCATTCATGTTTCTTATGTTCCTTGTTTTTCACTTTGCTCTTATCTTGAAGTTTACTACTTTGAAAGCTATCATTGAAAAACAGCTATTTGTGAACTCCAGCAAATTATCAACTATTCTTCGACCAAGAGCTAAGTTTGCCATTACCAATTATGATTCACTTTGTGTATCTGTATTGTGTTTCCTTTACTTATTACAAGTTGAGTTATATAATAGTGAGTTGTCTTCTATTATGATCTATGTATTTGATGAATGTGATGCTTCTTGTCCGTATTCTTTTATCGACTCTTCACTCCATAAATCTGAGGTCATGTTTATTGAGCTCAATTTCGCTTGGGGACAAGCAAAGTCTAAGCTTGGGGGGTTGATACGTCCATTTTGCATCACTATTCTATGTCTTAATTCACTATTATTCATTGATATATTTCGTATTGAGAGGTGATACTTATGTTATTTCATCTATTTTTGCATGGTTGATGACTTTTGAAGCATGGACCGCTGCAGTCAGGATTCTGATGGAAAAGGTGCTGTTTGCAGGCAAAATTCGTGAAGATCAGAAAATCCGGGAAATATACGGAAAATCCTATTTTTCCAGAAGACTAAGGAGGCCATAAGATGAAGTGGAGGTGGGCCACAGGGAGCCCACACCACCCCATGGCGCGGGCAGGCCTAGGCCGCACCAGGGAGTGGTGTGGATGCCCTGGCCCACTCCAGCCTCTCCCCTGTGGCGTATATCAACCTCCCGAAACCCTAAGACTAGGAGAGCGACGACAGAAAGATTCCGCCGCCTCTGCGGGGCGGAAAACACCGAGGGAGAAAGATCTCTCCGGCAGACAGATTTTTGCCGGGGGAATTCCTTCCCGGAGAGGGGAGATCGTCGCCATCAACACCACCATCAAGCTGGACTTCATCGGGATCATCATCATCATCAACACCACCATCATCACCATCAGCATCCTCATCACCATCTCCATATTGATATAACAATTGGTTGAATCTTGCTATAGTTCATAGGGGAAACTTTCCCGGTGTTGATTACTCTTTGTAGTTGATGCTATTGAGTGAACCGTTGAATTATTGTTTATGTTCAGATTGTTATACATCATTATTCCATCTCTGATCATGATCCATATGATGCCTTGTGAGTAGTTCGTTTTGTTCTTGAGGACATGGAGAAGTCTTTTTGTTAGTAGTGGAGTTGCATTGAGAAAGATTCAATAGATTGTTATTTAAGTTGTGGTGTACTTCTTCTAGTGGTGTCATGTGAATGTCGACAACATGACACTTCACCTATATGGGCCTAGGAGAATGCATTGTGTATTTGGCTACTAATCGTAGGGGTTGCCGGAGTGACAGAAATGGGAACCCCTGTTAGGAAACCATTGCACAAGGGATGTAAGGGTCTTAGAGTTTAAAGTTGTGGTTAGGTTTCTACCTTAATTACTTTCTTGTACTTACGAATGTTTGCAAGGGGTATAATCACAAGTATGTATTAGTCTTGGATGGGGCGTTACATTAGCACAGGTTCACCCACACAACACTTAGCAAGCTAGAGAAGATTAATCGACTATATGAAGCGAAAGCACTTGATAGTCTTCCCATGTGTCCTCGAGAATGTTTGGTCATCTTAAGTAATACAACCGGCTTGTCCTTTGCTGCATAAAGGATTGGGCCACTTGCTGTATTTATTCCTACTGTCTTTTATTTACTCGTACTTTGTTTACTTGCTTTATCTAAAACCCCTAAAAATTTGTTTGCTAAGTATTTGCAGAGAATTCCTGATCCATACCACTAGCCAGCACCTTCTGCTCCTCATTGGGTTCGACACTCTTACTTATCAAAAATACTACGATACACCCCCTATACTTGTGGGTCATCATCTCACTGGCCTCGTTCGAATGCACCACTTCAAGGGGTCCCTGGTGCAGTATTTTGGCGTCGCCGCCGTACTTCGGCGAGAGTCCTGTGAGGGTCCGGCGAGCGGTCGTCAGCCTGGCGTCACCCTTGACCAAGTCCAAGTATGGACTTGTCCGCGCCAGCGTGGCGTGCCGATGTGGCCACTGGCCCATGGGTCAGTGCCTTAGGGTAGAAGTTACCTCGGTGTAAAAGTATTACCGGTTTAGTAAATAGTTAAAATAGTATAAATTCATCTATAAATAATTTCCAAAAATTTAATAAAATGAATAAAACTTGTAAATTCAATATCTTTTCTTCTATAATTTAGAAAAATGTATATAATATATCAAAATGCTTAGAAAAAAATAAAATCTATATTATAAACTTATTATCAAATATTATTGTGTTAACTATTTAAATAATTATTATTTAATAAAGATTTTATAAGTAATAATACTTTGAAAATAATATTTTAATATTGGTAAATAAGAAAAAAAAATAATATACCAAAAAAATTATAAAAACAAAATCTACATTTACAAACTTGTTTCTATTATTTTTGTATCATTTAACTAATATTTATTATTTATTTATTTTTATAAAGTGATTAAACTTATAAAAATCATATCTTATCATTAAAATTCACAAAAATACTTATAATATACCAAATTAATCACAAAAACAAATTCTACACATCAAAAATGTCAACTCTCACTTTTGAAGTAAAATAAAAGGTAAAGATCTAATAAATCTTATTTTAACTCTTTTCTTTTATTAAATTATTAAAAATATATAAATACTTACTATTACTTTTAGTATTATTTGTTTAGAGTCTTAAAATGTAATAACAAGTCAATTAATGTTTAAGGAAGTTAAAATAGGTTAAACCATTTTAAAATATAACTACTAAAATTATCATCTCAAATTAAGAGTATTTTAGTTTTCCTAAAAGATTTTTACCAATTATAAAATCAACTAAAATGGTATATTGTTTATCACATAAATCCTATGCACTTCTAAAAACACCATCTCATTCAAGTAATAACATTTAAATACTAACTTCATGGAGTGTTAGAAGTCTCCATTTACTAGTAGAATAGCTACTCAACAATACTAGTTGTTTTCTACTTTAGTACCTATAATTTATAAGAAAACCTTAAAGTATTAGCTTCAAGTTTGAATACTTTTTACTTTGTAAAAGTAATCTTTCCTCTAAAGTTATCCTTTTAAGAAACATTAAAAGTGATACATGAACACTTCTTTAAGAACTCTAATTGATTCTTAATCTTGTTTAAGAAATATTCTAGATACCATGATCCATTTGAATGCTTCAGTATTGTATACTACTTGTTGTATTTACTTATTGTTTCACACACACTCTCACAAGCCTTAATAAGACGTACAAGTGTGAATTTGTTATAAAAGTGCAACACATTCTAAAGAACTCATTCCCAGTTTCCAAACCCTAGATTAGATATGACTATTCCGGGGATTCGCGTTTATCAAATTGCATTACATTACTTATGCATCATTGCATCTTGCTTCTTTAAACATTAGTCCTTATTGAACCAATGATGTTATTTCCAGATTTGGATATTCTATTGTCTTGAAGACCATGAGTGCGTAATCTTGCAATCACAAAAGGCAAGTTCACAACTTGCTCATGTCCTTTGATTATTTTCTATGCTTGTAACTCAATTGTGTCATCACCTGCATTTCAAAAAGGACAAAAAATACTATTTTCTTAATAATATGATTATGGATTATTTACCAAGTGGTAATAATCTATTGATATAGTTCCAGTGGTAAAGGAACATAAGATCGAGGACTTAACAACCAATGTCGCTAGTGATTCTAGCACCGTATATTACGCGTCAACCATTAGACTTGGAATGGGATGGGAAAGTCAGCTGTATCTTCTCCCTTTCGTATGGACGGATGACCTTATCGTGAGGCTGTTGATTTCTCGTGGAGTTCCAGAGAATCCAGCACATGGGTGGGACCCCTTAGTTCCCTACGAGCTAGGTGTCTAGATTATTTGTGCATCTTTGACTGGGTCTGAGTTCACCATAGTTGATGGTGACCGCCAGACAGAGCTGCGTACAGAGTCTCCGAGAGGCTACCCATAGAGTAACCGTGGTAGTTGTCTCAGGGGATCGTGTCTCATACGGGGTCGCGGAGAGGGCAGCGATTGGCTTGGATTTTAGACTGGGACCCACATCACGGAATTGTGGACAGGAAAGTACGCACGGTTGTGTAACAAGGCTAAGGTCTCTTATGGAAAAAGTGATGTACCTCTGCAGAGTGTAAGAATTGTGACATGTTACTCCCTATTTCGGGAAGGAGCTACGAACGTGGCATGAAAGGAACTCCATGAAGTTCTGGTCAACCTATGAAGGCTGTCGGACATAGTTTTCAGAATAAAAGCAACCTTTAAAGAAATGTTTACGAAAACCTGCATTGCCTGCAACCTATGGTCTGTGGCTGTAGAGATAGTGCATCATACACTTCTTTTTAGTGAACTTGCTGAGTACGCTCGTACTCAACCGTACCTTCTTAACCCTTGCTAGGTGCTAAGCCGTTGAAGACGACGTCAACATCAATGTCTGCTCAAGAAACCATCATCGACAACTAAAGTTCAGTAAAGTCAATTAAGTCCACATAGACGTCAACCGAAGTGAAGACTAAGTTCTTAAGTAGATACAAGTAGATTCTCTAGCCATAAAACCTACTTCTGTAGAGCATTGCAATAGCAGCAATGGCAAGCCAAATAGTATATATACTAGTCGTAGTTACTGGATAGATCTGAGTTATTACTTGTGGTTCTTCTTTGTAAGAAGTTTCTTTCTCTCTCTTTATCCTAGAGTGTTCTCTAGATCTTTTGTAAAGAGTCGAGTTTTAATCTATAGCCATGTCTTGGACCTGCTGTGTTTCTGTTGTACCACTCTGAGGGATGTAATACTAGTGAACGATGTTTCATTGGTGTTATGTCAACGACTATAGTGTACTACATCATGCAGTGGTATGCTGGGTCACCGCAGGGAAGTTTGAAAGAACTTTAATTGCTAAAGGTTTTGTTGTAAACGAAGTTGATAAGTGTGTGTACTATCACCATGGTGGGGGCAAGGGAGTCATTATGTGTCTTTATGTCGATGAAATCTTGATATTCGGGACTAACCTCGTTGTTATTGAGGAGGTCAAAGAGTTCCTATCTCGCTGCTTTGAGATGAAGGACTTGGGAGTGGATGATGTAATCTTAAACATCAAGCTACTGAAGGATGACAATGGTGGGATTACACTGCTTCAGTCCCACTATGTGGAAAAGATATTGAGTCGCTTCGGGTATAGCGACTGCAAGTATTCTCCAACACCTTATGATCCGAGTGTGCTACTTCGAAAGAATTATAGGAATGCTAAAGATCAATTGAGATATTCTCAAAGGATTGGCTCGCTCATGTATTTATCCAGCGCTACAAGGCCTGATATCTCCTTTGTTGTAAGCAAACTGAGTCAATTTGTGTCAAATCCCGGAGATGATTATTGCCATGCTCTTGAGAGAGTTTTGTGCTATTTGAAAGGCACTGGGAGTTATGGTATTCACTATACTGTGTATCCACGAGTACTCGAGGGTTATAGTGATTCAAATTGGATATCTGATGCTGATGAGATTAAGGCCACAAGTGGTTATTTGTTTACGGTTGGTGGTGGCGGTGTTTCCTGTAAGTCTTGCAAGCAGACCATCTTAACGAGGTCAACTATGGACGCATAAATCACAGCATTAGACACAACCACTTTTGAAGCAGAGTGGCTTCATGAGCTCTTGATGGACTTACCTATGGTTGAAAAACCAATACCCGCCATCCCAATGAACTGTGATAATCAAACTATGATTGTCAAAGTAAACAGTTCTAAGGATAATATGAAGTCATCAAGGCATGTGAAGAGGAGATTGAAATCTGTTAGTAAACTGAGAAACTTCGGAGTTATTGCGTTAGATTATATCCAAACATCTAAAAACTTGGCAGATCCCTTCATAAAGGGTTTATCACGTAATGTGATAGATAATGCATCGAGGGAGATGTGTTTGAGACCCACACAATGAGTTGTTCACAGTGGTAACCCACTTTATGTGATCGGAGATCCCATGAATTAGAGCTAGGAGACAATTTGTTGATCAGATGAGAGGAGAGTATGCCCATATTATATTTACATCTCCATAA
Organism: Avena insularis; assembly: GCA_023614405.1. Taxonomy (NCBI): domain Eukaryota; kingdom Viridiplantae; phylum Streptophyta; class Magnoliopsida; order Poales; family Poaceae; genus Avena; species Avena insularis. Next base: position 251,789,143 of record CM042690.1, on the reverse strand, counting down.
AGATGCAATACTCCCTTGTTCTGTATGGCAGGTTGATATTTATCGTAATGTGTTCCAAGTGGCATTTCTAAGCAGAGATATTGTCCTACAAAACATCTATTGAGGAACACACATATATGAGTCTGACTGTCAAAACGTCGCAGTCTGTGAGAGTTGGGTGCTCTCTAATAAACTCATGAAAGGCTCTGGAGTATGACGCATAACCTCCGAACCGTGGGAGAGACCCGCGACAGCCCTGTACCGTTCTAGATTTTGTGTAAAACTAGTGTGCAGAAAACTTGTAGTTCAAGGCATAGTCTACTATTCATGTTGCTAGCTAGTGTAGCATAAAGTTTAACGTGGAAGTTCAACTTAACAGTCTCCACTACACACCGGTATATAAAACAATATTCTGGAATGAAAGTGATGTGATGTGCCAATGAGACTTTCTGGAGGATTGTTAGAATTTGAGGTGTTTGCTTGTGGGATTTTGGACCATAACAAATATAAATTCTGAAATTCTCTTTGGCCGATTATTTGTGGCAGCTCATGTGTGTGCTAGTGGTGCTAAAGTTTAGTCTCACATTGCTAGTTGAGTGAGAGTTACAACTCTTTATATACTAGGCTGTTCTACCACTCACTAAGGTGTGAGAAGAAGAGTAGCTCTCGCAACTTCTCCTCTGACGCCGCCTTCCTCGTCGTGACGCTCCGCGCGCACCGCGGGTTGCAAGAATCTCGCCGAGCCGAGCTTTATTTTTATGAGTCATTAACTCGGACGTAGGCTGAGCCCCACGATCTCCCTGACCTGCACTATATAAGTGTCTGCGCTAAACCTAATTGACACTGCCTATCACACACGTCTCCTTCTAGTCTACTGTACCGCCGCCTTCGTCTTCCCTATCCCGGCTTGCGGCGTGCACCGTAGATCGGGACAGTAGGCCTCCGGAACCCCGCCTCTTGTGAACTTGTATGGGTGAGGGGCGATTAGGTTTTTGCGAAGCGCTTCCGCGCGACTACTGACACCATCACGGACCACTCCTTCTCCGACGAGGACTTCTTCCTGGACAGCAGCAGCCTCTTCATCGACGACATGGCTGACGATGCTGGTGTCAATACGAATCTGAACACGAATCCTCATGCAGCACCGTACGTAACTATGAACTTTCTCTTTCAGATTCTGCTAGAGTTCTTTATTCTAGCGTTTGGTGTAGATGTAATAGATTTATCTTATTTAGATATAATCTGTTCATCTACTCTTTTAATCTGCATGATTAGTTTTGGCACTGTTTATATGATCATGCTTTCTCAATTTATTATTTAGATTAAATCATATGGCTTATTGCTTATATTTTTAACATGTGGCATAGAAGTGTCTGAGATAGAAGTTCAGTCAAGAAACAAAATTTGGGTTATCCGACAAGAATCTTGATGGTATTCCCCTAAAGTGATGCTTGCCCAAAAGAACATAGACTGGAATAGAAGTTATCAATTGATGATACAGAAAAAGCAAAAGAGACTTACAACTATCATCGCCAAGAGATGGACATAAGGGAGGTGAAGATGACTATCTTATGATGGGAACGAACATTTAGTCAACACGTAACACAATACACACATGTAAACACTATTCGCTTTATAGCCGTGTTTCCATACAATACCGTCCTAACTGGCTGAATGTCAGATCCATGAACTAAATATGCAGCCCACTGTAACCAATAACCTAAAAGAGACTATATCCTGATGCCACGCATTCCCCAAATTTAATCCAAACCAGCTTATGCAGGTTTGTTTTCTCTAATGTTTTTTGCTCGGAGTACGATAATGAGTATGAGAGTGCATGGCTAAGTAATGGTAGGTTGCACTGTGCTCTCTTTGCATCCAAATATATATCCAGTTGACGGAGGTAAGCGTAGTTATAGGTCCCAAAAAGGTACAAGCAAGTAGCTGGGACATCACATACTACTGTTTGAGAAGCAGTACTAAAGTAATTCATGCAAGCGTGCATATCAAGTATTTCCATCGCAAGTTTTTAAAAATTTATTAGGGCGAGGGCGTTTACCATTATTTTGTTGCTTGGCCACCTAGAAATAATGTTTTTAATGATAAGCTTTTTTTTATCCAGATCATCTACCCGTGTGTACTAGTTTTCTCTATTCATGGTCGTCTCTACGATGTGTGGAGAATCACGGTCTATTTATAGAGACGTCTACACACTTGGAAAGCACAAGAGATATATTTATCCAACACAGATGACGCCGAAGGCACTAGGGCCATATATAACAACAAACCCGGTGAAGCGACCGTCAAGACACATTCAAACCATCGCGATGGTAATCTCGAGAGACCACGGAACTACCTACATCACTCGAACAAAAAGCCAGCGACTCCACTAAATAGAGACGACTTGCTAGGGAACAAAACTAGCAAGCCATACCGCAGCGCGTGTTCAACGGGTGATACATGGGATCCCCCACCTGCACCAATGCGCCAAATACCCGCACAGAGAGCCTTCTGCCAGCCGCTCCTGTAGATACCCCAGGTCGCGCTCCCGGGCATACATAGGGCAAAAGCAAAGGATCAAACATACAAAGTGAGCTGTCCCACGCTGCCGCACACGCGAGATGCCCATCCTAGCTGTTTAATTTTTTCTTGCATGCGTTCCCACACCCGCGTATGTTTACCTAAAAACATGACTCCAAAGAAATTTAGGGTTCACTAATACATGGACATAATTTACACATCCCGACAGAAACTATCTAGGCTCATGATCGTGTGACTAATCAGCTTTGAGCGGGAGACAACACGACAGGTATCTTCACACCATATTTATTTCCAAGCCAACGCTCACATTGCATAGACACATGCCGACTAGCCGCACTCAAACACTAGTCCACTAATTGACCCGTGGATACATGAAGCTTAAAAATCTAGTACAAATGATAAGGATGCTCACCGGGACAGGTGTCGTGATGTGCACCAACACACGTCACTCGGTGCCCAAAAAGATGTTAATGGTCGCCCGCAACAAAGTACACGGTGCTGGTATCCATGCATACACACAACCTTACCAGCATTGAGCGGGATGCACACAGAGGACCCTCTCGTACATGTGGTGCCACCTGCGCATGTAAACCTCGAACAAACCCGCTCTCACCGCAGCGAGTGGCTGGTCACGCTGAATCCAACAGACGAACCATGTGACAAAAACTTTTCCAAAGGATCAAAAGCCTCGCGGGAAACTCCAAGGACAACACGACCCACCATTCCAAACGCAGATCCCACAACACCGGGTAAGCCGAGCAGGCGGCTCACCCAGATCGACCCATGATAATGCATGACATGCATTGGTCACGACTACCACCCACACCCACGAGTCAGTTATTTCTAGATTTCCAAAATGCCTCGAGGCGAGATGGTGAAATAGTGCAGCTCATCACTCACACGAACGCATAACCCACACCAGCGGCAGCCCGTTCGAGACATCACCGCCATCGAAAACACCCGTAAGGTCTCCGAAAGACAACGACGCTCGCACCGCGGCGACAAGCTGGTCATGCCGAATCCAACTGACGAACCATGTGACATAAACATTTCAAGAGGATCACAAAGTTCTAGAACACCGGCTAGGTCTTAGTAAGAGGGAACACCAATTCTGAAATTGATTTGGGGAGAGCCAACTCAAAGAGGGACTCACAACCACAAGTAGGCACAGAGTCGAACTCAAAAGAGTTACTCGATGCCAAATCTCGAAAGCAAGGGTAAACTGAAAAGAGAAACTGGATCTTATCATTTATTAGGGAAGCGAAAGATAAAATAATCCAAAATGTGTCTTTATCCTTATATTCCAAGTAGTAGCCACACCGTGCCACAGTGCCCGGGAACACTGCAGGTGCAATCGGAATACCTTGATTTCGCCTCGTTGTCCAGTTCGTATTATTTTAGAGAACCCGCAAGATAGGGGCGGGGTGTTGATCAAGGAACATAGTTGTTGGGCAGTGAAGGTCTGGGATCTGATCGAAATGCGCAGATACTATGTATACTAGTATCACTAAACAGGGATTTTACCAATCACTAGTCAAAAATCATTGGGCGACGTCACCATGTTCCGTCAAAGATTCTTCACTGCACATAGGTCTCGTGTCAAAGATTCCACAAATTATATAATTTAGAAAGGTCAAATTATTAGAAACAATGCTCATCACGTTGTTCTATGAAACAGACTATCTAATAGTGGCTACTATACTACTTGTCGGGTTTGTTTTCTCAGCTGCCTTTTCTAGATTTATTTTTGCGCTGGGTCTCCCCTCAATATTTAAGGTTGGGGTACAGCTTCCTAACAGGTATAGCTTGAGTAACATTTCACTAAAGCGAAGCTGCACTTTTCAGAAGTCGATCAAGACTTAAAGAAGTCTCAAAGTGACAAAACAGTAGGAATTGCGAAATTTTATGAGTACTTTATATATATTAATGATGGAAGTATGATTTTTTTATAATGAGTGTTTATTATTTAAAAAGTTTAAGTATTACACCCGTATTAAGGACTTCTGATAATAAAGTAATAAAGAAGACTGTATGTATCAGTTGATACAGAGGCCGGGGTACGACCCCATTTTGAAAAGAAAAACATCTGCATAATCAGGACAATAAGCCCGGACAACAATTAATACAAAGTAAAAAAGGCGAGAAACATGAAAACATCATAAACTGCATACCGCCTAAGAAGGTATGCTAATATATAAAACAATTAGGACGCGTTTGGTAGCCTGCATTCCCTCCAAACAGGCCCTGGCGCGACAAAATCGTCCTATTTGGTTTCCCGCACGACCGCTGCGTTGTGGCCAGCGCGCTTTGTAAAGCACTCCAGGGTCAGGCCCAACTACAACGCTCGAATCAAGCGTTTCCATGGAGCCATGACATGGAGCTGCAAAAAGGGGCGGCGGCGTGTGCGCGCCACCCACGGGGCGCTGGCGGGAAACGGAAGTTTCCCGACCCTGCTTCGTGCCAAGACTACCCTCACATGCTGGGGTTGCTCACCCTAAGTGTTGGCCCTCCCAAAAATCCCCCCTACTCTTGATTCCACAGCACAAGCGGCGGCGGCGACGGCGGCACATATCTACCATACACGGCGGTTCCTCCAACTCCGTGTGTTGAGCATTGGTCAGCAGCATCGAGGCACATCTCCTTCCTTCTCCCCGGTCGTGCATCGCCATGGGTGAGATAAGCACCGTGAATCTCTCTCCACTACTTTTTGTAGTAGGGTTGAAGCACTGATTTAGGAAGAACTCACTGTAGCTTCGGTTTGTTAGGCTGACAGGATGGCGTTTGTCCATCATGCAGCAGCGCTTGTAGCAGTGATTCAAGCCTGGATCCTGTTGTTGCACAGGAGAGATGTTCGGCAGGGTACGTTTCCTAGACTGATGTACGGTCCTATGTTGGCCCGAGATCAAGAGAGGATGGCCAACCTGAACTACAACTACAATGATGTAGAGTCTCTGAACATGCTCAGGATAAAAAGAGCCCCCTTCTTTGCACTTGTGACAAGGTTAAGGATGGGTGGACTTTTGGTAGATAGCATCCACACCTAAGTGGAAGAACAAGTTGCAATGTTCCTTCATGTGGTCGGCCATAACCAGAGGTTTAGGCTCATCCACAACACTTTCAGAAGAAGCATGGAGACAATATCACGCTATTTCAACCGAGTCTTGTATTCAATCGGTGAGCCGAGAGAGGAGATGATCAAGTCGCCTACGGGTCAAACACCAGAAAAGATACACAATAGCGTTAGGTGGATGCCATATTTCAAGGTGAGAATGTGTTCCCTTGTTTTATCATTGCATCCTTCGATTAAGTCCCATGTGTTCTCGTTTTCTCATTTCATCCTTGTGTACATGTAACAGGATTGTATCAGTGCAATCGATGGTACTCATGTTACTGCTAGAGTTTCAAGATCAGAATCTGCAGCTTACAGGGGAAGTAAGTACTACACCAGCCAAAATGTACTAGCTGTTGTTGATTTAGATATGAAGTTCACATATATGCTAGCTGGTTGGCAAGGATCAGCCCATGATGCAACCATCCTTGCTAACAACATGTCCAGGCCTGATGGGATCAATATCCCTGATGGCAAGTTCTATCTAGGAGATGCGGGATATGGTTGTCGCCCTGGGATTCTTCCACCCTTCAGGTCTACCATGTACCATCTCAACGAGTTCACTGGAAGGAACATGCCACAGAATGCCAAAGAGCTCTTCAATCTCATACACTCTAGCCTTAGGGTTACCGTTGAGAGGGCATTCACTGCTTTAAAGAACAGGTTCAAGATCCTTGATCAGAAGCCATTCCACACCTTCCCCACCTAGGTAAAGCTAGTGCTTGCATGTTGCATACTCCACAACTGGATCTTGGGGTATGGCCTTGATTCATATGTGTTGGATGACGAGAGTATGATTCCTGATGAGAATGACACTGGCCATGGTGTGAAAGCATCTGACAATGAAGCTTGGAAGGAGAAGAGGAAGGAGTGGGCAGCGGCAATGTGGAATGACAGAGGCCCCACCACCATCTGACAACAAGAAGAAGGAGGTGAAGAAGAAGAAGCATAAGAAGAAGAAGAAGAAGAAGAAGAAGGAGATGATGATGATGAAGATAAGAAGGTTGCAGTACCCCTCCCTCCCCTGGTTTCTGAACAATAATCATGATTGATTGTGCTTGTGCACTGCCATTCTTATTAGCTAGGGTTGTGCAATGATGAACTGCATATTCATAGTAGGTAGGTTTTTCTGTTGATGAACTTCCTACTCAGATTATGATTTCTACCTTCAGTTGTGTGATAGAAGGGTAAGAGCGCCATGCTTCCTCGTGACACCTGACCGCACGAGCTTCACGCGCTCCTCCTAGGAGAGTCCGCCAAGCCCGACCAGAGTTCCCCGGCCTATGCCAACACGAAGGATCCTCCACGACCGCATCCCGACACGATTGAGCGTGGCCATGGGGCCATGGTGACGTGGGGTGCCTGATCTAAAGTTTTTGCAGCGGAATGCAGACGACAACGGTGGGATTGCGACCAGGGTTGCGACAAAGACGCGGTGGAGGTGGTGGGGATAGTGATGGGTTGAGGCCCTCAAACCCCCACTCCGAACTATACATATACTGGCTGTGGCGACGAATTTGTCGTGGCCCATAAAATATTTACAGGCCCAAGTCGATGGAAGCTTCGCCCAAAACCGTAGAAATTTCATGGCCAGGCGCATTTGAGTGGTCTGGTAGAGATGCTTAAGTACACCCTACTACATGTCATGATCAGAATAGAGAGAGAATGGACGAAATTGCACAAACCTATGCTCATGGGTGTATTGTTGTATAAACTAGTGATTCAAATTTTAATTGCAGGACTGTAGGGGTATTGTTTGTAAGGAGTAATATTATGTTTAGACAGTGTAACAATGTATCAGGCTACCATAGTGGCCTCGGGTGTGTGTCGGTTGCGTGCCAAATAATATTGAGACGGGCCAAAGCAAGCTGAACTCGTCCGCCACCACCCATGAGGCGATGGCCGTCGTGGCAGGAATGTTCGTTTATGGTACTAAACTTGGTGGGTGGGCGCACCGCAGTACCCGAGTTGTCATCAATCGCGCGGAGGGGCCATAGTAGAATCGCCAATTTTCCCGAAGGGCCAAATGGGGGTGAATACAAATCTAACGGCCAAACGGTCGTTTGAACCAGACGAAAAACGGTTGAACTCAAATACCGTCGTTAGATCAACTCTTCTTGGCCCGCCATGTCAGTATTCCCCGTTATCTTTTGCGGTCGTGGACTAGCTTACCCCTGCGTGGACCAGATACCTGAGTGTACCAGATCTATTTCTTTGCTCTGCTCTGGTCTTCTCCCCTACTCCCCTCCCCATAACATTTGCTCAGCTCCGGCTGCTCGTCTCAGATCGGAGCTCGCACTTGCTCTAATTTGCGTCCCCGCCATGTCCGGTCAACCTCCCACGCCTCTAATCGAAGCTCATAGCCATCGCCATTGCATCGTCCGCCGTATCGGAGCTTCGCGTCCCCGGACTAATATCTCGCCTCTGGCTAGTCCTTCTCGCACGGCGGAGCGCGTCCCGTCGGGCGATCCAGGCTGGCGACCGGCCTCGGGAAGTTGCATGCTGCCGCGCACCCCAGGCATGGTAGCCCTGGCACAGCAGTTCGACGACCACGCTCTCATAGCCACCATGCTGGGCGTCCATCCCGTCGTGTCGCCGGCAGAGTTGATGTCGGCTTTCATGTCTCATTTTGGGATCAGATGAAATGAGGTCAACATTGAGGTATGCGCACCGCCATTCGATTTTTTCGTCCGGTTCGAGCACAGCTCAAACACCGAGCGTGTTTTGCATTCTTCCCGTTCTTTCGAGTGCTGCGGGGAGAAAATGAGCTTCATGCGTTGGCATCACGCCTGTGGGGTGGACGATCGCTTGGGGCAGCTTCATTTCTTATCCAAACTTGACTTTGACGGCCTCCCATTGGATGCTTGGGAGCCGGAGGCCCTCAAGCAGGTCGTCAGTAGCCTTGACGGCGAGCTGGTGGAAATCATGCCACCGAGTGACAGATGGGTCATCGAGGTAAAGGCGTGGCTGAAAGATCCTGACGCCGTTCCTAAGATGTACAAGGTATAGATTCCAAGAAGGGCAGGGCGATAGCTTTGATGGAAGCACCCGGTCATCATCCACCTGGAGAAGGTTCTGAAATCGGTACATGGCATTCAGGGCCCCGAAGAGGCTGCCAGAAAACGTCCTCATCGCCTGCAGTGTTGGCCTGGAAGGATCGATGGTACAGGACCACCACCGTTTCGCGACGGCGCACACAGTTTTGGTGGGGGAACCGGGCTTGGACGAGCTGGTGGTTCTGATTTTCCTCGAGTGAAGACAGAGCTCTAGTGAATTACTGTGGTATGTGTGGCTAATGAATTTGTAGTATGGAGAGCGTAGCAGGAAGTTAGCATCGACTAAAAATGTGTAATAGTTTGAATCGATGTAGTACGTGTGTGTAATAGTTTGAAGTAGTATGTGTGTGTAATAGTTTGAATCGATGTAGTATGTGTGGGTAATGAATTCGATGTAGTGTGTGTAATAGTTTGAATCGATGTAGTTGAACACCGTGCTTTATAATTTCTGTGAATAACTAAGGACAATCTCATGAAAAAAGGGTGGTCTGGCAATGAGCAATGTCAATTCTGTGGATGCCAGGAAAATGTAGTCCATCTCCTCTTCAAGTACAAGGTAGCTACATTTGTAACACGTTGAACTACAGGACCATTTTGCAGGCAACACAAGACAAAGGAAAATGGTTTACAGCACAGACAGCAGACGCAAAATCTGTAGTCTAGGATAAAAAGATGCCAGTTAACTGGATTGAACCACGACTAATTTGAAGGAAATAGATACTTGATAGTATTTGCTTATAACAGTAGTACTTCCATACAAAAGGGTCTTATACATGCACAAAAGTGGGTAAACTTCCTACTAGTTTATAGCAAAATTCGTCAGTATTTCATCTACAAAAGCCATTCTTCAGTCTGAACTTAACTATTCTACACTGAAGAAACTACAGATCTCCACCAGAAAAGTTGGCTGGCCAATTGAGAGGACATAAGTTCTTTGATCATTTAACCCAAACTATCTATTGCCTTCCCCCCAAACTACAAGAAATCTGCATCGTTCATGCACGAGCGATTTGCGTGCGCCAGTCCCGGTTCAGTTGGACCAACCACGCCGCCGCAATGATTTCATTGAAACTGAAATTCGGCATCTCCTTCTCGGGATCGTAGGTCCGTGTGAACTCGAACCTGAATTCCGGGGCTGAGCTGATGCCCACCGCCGGCTCCGGCTATCGAACAATCTAGCATGCTGAGTGTAGACGCTTGGTCGCCGCCACGGTACGGCCTCCGACGGTGCATAGGATGGAGCGTCTTTGCCGCAGATGGCGTGCTCCCAGCCTCCCCCACTGAGGTAAGGTAGTCCACGCCGAAGCATGGACGCGAGAGTTCCTAGACCTTGGCGCTGCCTGTTCGAGGTGTTGGGTTCGTAGCATAGAAAACAAAAAAATTCCTACGATGGGAACTATACGCCAAGATCTATCTACTAGATACAAGCAATGGATGGATATACATCCATAGAGAACTTACCCTCGAAGAAAACAAAGCTTTGTTAACGAGTTGGAACTCGTGGATGATGTAGTCGTACACTTGCCGATCTCAAGATCGTGATGAAGTCCGAGCGCCGCAATTCAGCAGCGCATCCGTACTCGCACACACGTTCAAGCCACCGGACAACCTCCACCTCCTCGCTCCAGCGATCCAGCAGAAGCAGCAATTCCTTCCAGACGAAAAGCCACCGGGAACATGTATCTCACTAATCTGAGACCATGGGGGAATAATTATAGAGGGGGAGAGAGATCCTTCACAAGGAGGTGTGAGGAAGAAGGAGGAAGAGGGTGGCCTTTTATAGGAGGAGGGGGGTGACCCTCCTTCATGGCCGGAGCATGGGGGTGACTCCTCACCTCCCCCATTCATGTGGTGGTAACCCCTCCACATTAAAATGCCTCTTCACATTCCCCTTTAAAGTCCCTACTTTAAATGCATTAAAATTCTCCAAGTTTAATGCTCTCTCATTTAATAAAACTCTTTTATTAAATTTATTCAGAATTTTGTTAATTACTTTAATTAACAAACATTCACATATAACCCCTTGCAATATTTCAATATCATATGCAGAACCACTTTCTGCAATTTCACCCGAAACAATTTCCGGTTTCTATCGAAATAATTCCTGCGCTTTGCAATTCTTTCGTCTGAAACATATGTGCTCAAAAATGGTGTCTGGTAACTCTTAAGAGTGTCACCCTACGGTTCGCGAATAATGCAGACATGATTGAGACTCCTCTCAGATCAATAATCAGAAGCGGACACGAGATCCATCTCGACTCCTTCATATTCAACGATGACTTCTGTGATCGTGAGAACCTTTAATGCTTGTAACTAAATCCCTTTGTCTCGCGATATATTACATGCCGAGATTCGATCATCGGTATCTCCATACCTAGTTTGATCTCATTGCCGACATGCACTCTTTTCTCGTTCCCGTGATATAACATTCTAGTGGTCACATCACTTGCTTGCAAGCTATCTTAATGTGATATCACCGAGAGGGCCCAGAGTATATCTATCCGTCATCAGGATTGACAAATTCCACTCTTGATCCATGAGCCTCAACATAACACCTTCGTAGCACTGAACCCATCTTTATAGTCACCCTGTTACGCTGTGACGTTTGATGTTATAAAGATACTCTTCCGGTGTTAGCAATTAACATGATCTCATGGTCTAAGGATAAAGATTACTTCGTATGATGTTATAGCAATATAAACATAATGACTTGATCATAATGCTATACTTCGGATGAATGTTCATCACATCATTCCACCAATGTTGTGACCTCATTATTAACAACATCCAATGTCCATGATCAGGAAACCTTGATCATCTTGTTAATCAACGAGCTAGTCTATAAGAGAGGCATAACTAGGAACCCTTTTTGTTTATTAAACACACATGTATTGATATTTCCGATCAATACAATTATAGCATGCAAAATAAAAAATTTATCATAAACATGGAATAAGATAATAACCACTTTATTATTGTCTCTCGGGCATATTTCCTTCAGTCTCCCACTTGCACTAGAGTCAATAATCTAGTTTGAAAAACTTTGCGTATTGAACACCTATGGCTTTCTGGTGTTGCATATACGCTATTGCTAGTGGTTAACATAATCTCCAGATCTGATAGTTTCAGGTCTGTGTGTATTAGCATGTCTTTGCATCTCTACGCATCACTCATTCTCAAATGAGATGGCATTGTATAAATTTGGTCCTTTGGTGAGACCTTTAGTTCGTTCCGGTTAAAATATGTTGATATTATTGTCACACAATATATCTTCATAGTATTAGCCCATTTTGAACCACACCTAGTTTGATAACAAACTACTTAACACAAATGCCCTCCTATGCTGCTACTATAGCAGTCATATACTTAGCCTTTTTGTTGTAGTATCCATCACAATGTCTCAACTTTGGAACTCATCCAAATCCATCATGGAACATCCTTTCCATTATATTGTGCCACCCATAGTCTAAATTGAGATAAATTTAATTTGTATCTTGTGACAAAACTAGTATCAATGTAACACTTTACAATGAACTACTTTTAACTATTTGTCACTTATACATGATATATTCTTAGTTCTTCCAAAGCTCATAAGAATATCTTTACTATTGTCCAATGATCATCTTATGGATCATTCTGGTATGTGCTCATAACATTTAGAGCATAGAACATTCTGGATATATACATATCACAGTATAATCGATCAAAATCTTCATGTGATTTTACTCACCAAGTGTTGGAACACTTGAATCTTGATATAATCCTTTCCATGCAGCAAGAACCTTTCTTGTTGTTTCCATATTGAACCCTTTCAATATCTCATATATGTATGTCTGGCACAACCATATTAGCGCCTCAATCTATCCATATAGATTTTGATGCCTAATATTCCGGTTTTGCCCAAGTCTTTCATCAAAATCTTATTTTAATGAAATTCTTAACTTGTGTCAATACAAGATACATAATTTCCAATCAACAATATGTCCTCTACATAATGTATTAGAAATATGTCTCAGCGCTCCCACTTAATTTCTTGCAAATGCAAGCATCTTCATCATCTCCGATGAATTTAAACTCTTTTAACAGTTTCATCATGGTGAAGATTCCAACTCCGGTATGCTTACTTCAACTATTGAAGTTTGCATGCTCTTTTAGCACCCTTTGAATTAACAAAACCCTTTGGACCATGTCTTGTACACGTCCTAGGTAACCATTCTATTAGAAGAACATTGTTTTGTTTGTTCAACTACCATACATCAAATTATATGTAGTGGTTGCTACATTAATCCGTCAAGACTAAATATCGCTATGAAAGATCAAATATTGTCATAGTTAACTCCTTGAACATTTCGTAAACTTCTTTCCGACATGTCGACTATTTCATAGATGTTAAACATCCATGTCTATTTTTTGATAGATCCAAACACAACCGATAGGCTTCATGCCTTTCCGGAGGGTCTTTCAAGTTCAGAAACTTGATTTCTCGTGTATGGATACTATCACGGATTCTATGACTTCTAGTCATTTTATGGAGTCAGGTTCCATCATCGCTTCTTTACATGTAGTCGTTTCATCATTGTCAAAACAATAACGACTTGCTTATCAAATCTTACTATTTGATTCTTACCGACTCACACGGTTCAATAGGAACTCTAATCTCGGAGATCACACCTTTTGTAATCACGGGAGCAATGAGCATTGTGGCCTCCACCGGGACACTTTCCGGCGCTGTGCTACTTAGCACATATAGCTAAGGTTCAACAACCTTATCAAAGTTCTGTTGTCCTCCCACTTAACTTTTTGTAAAAAAATCCTTCTCAAGAAACTTGACATTCCAAGTAACAAATTCTTTTGTCCTCGGTGTTATGGAGAAATTCCAAACAAATTCTTTGGGATAACCTACAAAGACATGCTTATCCGACTTTGGTTGTAAACATTTTACTTATGCATAGCATACCAAAATTTAAGAAAAGACAATTCGGGTTTTATCCCAAACCATAACTCATATGGTGTCATTTCAACGGATCACGATGGTGCTCTTTTCAGTGTAAAAGCGGTAGTCTCTAAAGCTTCAATCCTTAAAACATAATGGCAGTTTTATAAATGACACCTTTGATCTTACCATGTCAAAGATGGTTTGATTTTATCTCTCAAATATGCCATACTCCTACGGTTTATTGGGAAACACAAATCATGGAACAATTCCTCAAAGCTTAAGTGTTTTACTAAACATGTAACTCAAATATCTTCCTTTATGATCGAATCATAAACTCTTTATTTTCTTGTTACAATGATTTTCCACTTCATCTTGAAAGTCTTTGAACAATTTTCAAATGTTTCATACTTCTTCCTTATTAAGTAAATATACAGATATATTCACTCAAATTTTCAGACAAAGCATATGAAGCAAAAAGATCCATCGCACATGGCTACACACAATGGACTATGCACATCAGCATGCACAATTTCCAATAAGCTAGTCATCCCTTCCTCTCTGGCCTATGGACGGAGTTTCAGTTATCTCGAGGAAAGTCTCACATGTGTCAATTGATCAAAATCAAAGACTCCAAAAATCCATCAACATGGAGTTTCTTCATGTTTTCTTTCCAATATAATTTAAAACAGCGATGTAACTTTATAATTGATATTTTAATCATTTGTCTTGTGACATTTTAGCAATAGTGTTTATGGATGTGATTTCTCCCACTAGACTTGTAAAAAGTTCGTCCATTCTTTATGGAATACGGTAATTTATTTGAACAACCATTGTTCTCGTAATACTGGAACAAAATAACAATTATTAAAACAAATCTTGAAGGCTAGGTTTAACATCAACGAAAAACACAATAACACTTTATTTGTTTTCGATGAACATCATCACTAATTCTCTTGCTAGTTACTTAGGCCATTGTAGTTCATGAATTGCGTTGTCCTGTATGACACTTCATACCAACCAATTCGGTATCTGATACCGGTATCCAATACCTCAGAACCACATTGTTTAACAAGCAAGGAATATAGCCATAACATGTATATCTTCTATATACCTAACTTGGACATCTCCAACCTTTTCTTTTCTGCCAAATATTTTATAGATTCTCTTTCAACAATTCCTTTTCTTTTAAAAGAATCTATCAACATCAATAGTGGTGTCATTCACATGACACATAGTACAAAGCTTGTATAAAGTCAAATACTAATACCTTTGGACTTGCACTTTGAAGTGGATCACCATCATCAAATGTTTGGAATTCTTTCAAAAATCCATTATTTAGTAATATCTTAGTGTAGTAAACATTTTACTTACATCTTCTATTCATCCTTATCATGACAACTTTCATGATCAAGCTACTATAGCTTATAAGGAAGAATGACGAGTATAATTTTAGTTCCCAAAACCTTTTGGGAGATCCGGATGCTTAGCATCTCCATCCTTCACAAATTCTCATACAGTATGAGAACATGTATTTTGCTAAATTATACTCTATCATAATGCAATCAAAAAACATTGTTTCAGATATCACAATATCTTTCACACATGATGGTTTCTGAAACAATTTTCAGCTCCAATATAATCTTGATATTAAAACAACTTTTGAATATCAATAATCATGGAGGCAAACATGATACTTTAGATACTAACAATGGAATTCTTACTCTTGATTTAATACTACTTATTAAACTTCATGGAGTAAATAGAGTTTGCTGAAAGTTTGCAATAGGACTTATAAACTTTAAATTGACATTCAAAACAATATGATACCAGTTTGTAAAGTAAATATCTAGAATTCTATAGTTCTATTATCTCAATTAAAACTAAACATAAGGTAGTAAACAGACGCCAATGACTACAACAAATTATGCAAATTCACTTTGATTTAGTTTATGACAAATTGAGTTCGACTAATTCAAATTAGAAATGAACTCCAACTCAAAAACGACATCCCTCGTGCCTTTTGGTGATTACATGAACCAAATCCACTACACCAAGTCCGATCATCACGTGAGTCGGTGTAGCTTCAAAGGCGAGCATCTATATGGGCATCATATCAACTATATGACTCGTGCTTAACCTTTCGGTCCGTGTTCCGAGGCCATGTCTGTACATGCTAGGCTGTCCAAGTAAGAACCTTAGTACTCGCATGTGTAAAACTGTCTTACACCCGTTGTATGAAAGCATAGAGTCGAGTACACCCAATCATCACGTGATGTCTCGAAACACGATCCATAGAACGGTGCATACTTAAGGAAGAACACATTTTATCTTGATATCTAAATTAGGGATCATCTTACAATGCTACCAAAAGCGCAAAACTAGCAGTATAAGATGCTAACATCTAATGTGTAAAGTGAGATGATATGGTCCATGCATTTGATCTTCATCATTTGCATCGTGGTATGATATCTATCATTCCTTTGTGTGTAAGGCCAAGGTCTATGGAACTTACACATTGAGTGTGTTGTAAGAGTATCTATCATACATCTAATTACAACAATACCATATCAAGACACTAGCCCAGCAATGATCTAAACTAGACGCCTCTAATTTATCAATTGCAAGTTTTACGTGGCTTAGGGCTTTCAGAGATAGAACCGTTCTTACCTACGAACATGAACCACAACGAGGATAACCAAGTTATTAGCAACTCGTTATAAATCAGATATTGACTATAGTAGGAGAGATAGACACCCGCCAGCCACTTATGCAAAACAAGTTGCATGTCAGTCGTGGAACCGGTCTCATGTACGATGACATGTAAGGTTGGTCCGGCCGCTTCATCCCACTATGCCACCAATATCCAAAATACATAGAAGATGAAATAACATGATCATCATCGCCCACATATAAACATATGTGTACTACCCATGCAATGCACCTACGCATAAACCTGGCTCTGATACCACTGTTGGGTTCGCAACATAGAAAACAAAAAAATTCCTACGATGGGAATTATACGCCAAGATCTATCTACTAGATACAAGCAACAGGTGGATATACATCCATATAGAACTTACCCTCGAAGAAAACAAAGCTTTGTTAACAAGTTGGAACGCGTGGATGATGTAGTCGTACACTTGCCGATCTCAAGATCGTGATGAAGTCCGAGCGCCGCAACTCAGCAGCGCATCCATACTCGCACACACGTTCAAGCCACCGGACAACCTCCACCTCCTCGCTCTAGCGATCCAGCGGAAGTAGCAACTCCTCCAGACGAAAAGCCACCGGAAACATGTATCTCGCTAATCCGAGACCATGGGGGAATAATTCTAGAGGGGGAGAGAGATCCTTCACAAGGAGGTGTGAGGAAGAAGGAGGAAGAGGGTGGCCTTTTATAGGAGGAGGGGGGTGCCCCTCCTTCATGGCCAGCGCATGGGGGGTGACTCCTCACCTCCCCCATTCATGTGGTGGTAACCCCTCCACATTAAAATGCCTCTTCACATTCCCCTTTAAAGTCCCTACTTTAAATGTATTAAAATTCTCCAAGTTTAATGCTCTCTCATTTAATAAAACTCTTTTATTAAATTTATTCAGAATTTTGTTAATTACTTTAATTAACAAACATTCACATATAACCCCTTGCAATATTTCAATATCACATGCAGAACCACTTTCTGCAATTTCACCCGAAACAATTTCCGGTTTCTATCGAAATAATTCCCGCGCTTTGCAATTCTTTCGTTTGAAACATATGTGCTCCAAAATGGTGTCCGATAACTCTTAAGTGTGTCACCCTACGGTTCACGAATAATGCAGACATGATTGAGACTCCTCTCAGATTAATAATCAGAAGCGGGACCTGGAGATCCATACTGACTCCTGCATATTCAATGATGACTTCTATGATTGTGAGAATCTTTAACGCTTGTAACTAAATTCCTTTGTCTCGTGATATATTATATGTCCGAGATTCGATCATCGGTATCTCCATACCTAGTTTGATCTCGTTGCCGACATGCACTCTTTTCTCGTTCCCGTGATATAACATTCTAGTGATCACATCACTTGCTTGCAAGCTATCTTAATGTGATATCACCGAGAGGGCCTAGAGTATATCTATCCGTCATCGGGATTGACAAATTTCACTCTTGATCCATGAGCCTCAACATAACACCTTCATAGGACTGAACCCATCTTTATAGTCACCCTGTTACGGTGTGACATTTGATGTTATCAAGATACTCTTCCGGTGTTAGCAATTAACATGATCTCATGGTCTAAGGATAAAGATTACTTCATATGATGTTATAGCAATATAAACATAATGACTTGATCGTAATGCTATACTTCGGGTGAATGTTCATCACATCATTCCACCAATGTTGTGACCTCATTATTAACAACATTCAATGTCCATGATCAGGAAACCTTGATCATCTTGTTAATCAACGAGCTAGTCTATAAGAGATGCATAACTAGGAACCCTTTTTGTTTATTAAACACACATGTATTGATGTTTCCAATCAATACAATTATAGCATGCAAAATAAACATTTATCATAAACATGGAATAAGATAATAACCACTTTATTATTGCCTCTCGGGCATATTCCCTTCACGAGGGTGTGTACCCTCGGGGCGGCATGCTCTCATGAACGATTTGATACGTACCTTGTTCCCACTTCCTAGAGCATGCCGTAATGCCGCCGTGCGATTTCTCCACAGCGCTCTCTTGGCCCTGCTTGCCGCATCTGGCGTCGACGACGCCGCAGTCGCCGTCGCGGCCGATTCGACACATTCGGGGAAATCATCCGCCTGGCAGGGCAATGGGAGACCAGCCTTGAAGTAGAGCTTCATGGCCTTCCTTAGAGGGGCTAAATACCCTAGTTTTGGTTGTCGACGCATCGGCGGCATTTGCTAAGCGGGGCCATGTTACCCTAGTTGGTGCGGCGCGGAGGAGCTGCGCAAGGTGAACTGTGGTTAGTCGGAGAAGGGGAGTAAAAGATTGACAATAGGTGTAACTACCTTGGTGAATTACGCTCCTAGTTACAAGCCTGGATGAGCAGAAATGGTTGAAATAGTACGGTGGGGCCCAAATGCCACTCACAGGTAGACCTTTCGGTCGTCCCAACCATTTCCAAACATCGGGACAAGAACGGGCGGCGTAATCGGCAGGTGAAGGGATCAACTACATACACAAATGAGTATGTATGCAAGCCACCATACAATGGTTCTCAGAGTCATTCCATCTAAAAAGAAAGGAAATATTGCAGCGCCATACGGCAAGATCCAAATATCCTAGATAGATATAATAGTTTAGGATATCTCCTCATACATCAAACATTAGAGTATCAGGCGGAAGCGGAAGACAAAATCCGAGTACGGATAAGAAGAAAATCGGCATAAGATGCCCCATAAATAAACACATCCCGCCCACAGATCTCACGGATCCCCGTTCCCGGAATCTCTACACCGAATGATCGTTGCCCACATCGTCCGTCTCCTCCACCCAAAGATCCATCTTATGAGCCACTGCTCATCTGAATCAAACAATTTATCGGTGAGACCCTAGGGTACTCGGCAAGTCTTTATGCCGCTAAAGGGACACAACCAGGGTGACGCAATTGCAGCAAAAGATAAACCCTAACAATTCTATAGATACTCGCTAACCATCCGCCTAACCAGAGATAGACGGATGTCCGTGAATTAATAACAACAGTTATAACAGTAATATTAACAGATCCATCCTCCTCCTCGCTTACCGACGAGGAAGCGGACGACCAACTCCCCATCCGTTGGCAGTTTTATTATCCATTCCATGAGTGTTGCACTATTTACTAGTCAGATACTTAGTCAAGTTAAAAGCGGTACTTTAGTTATGCTTGTCTATGATCGAGAAACTGTGCTCCAAGTCCTCCATAACCGCGGACACGGCTTTCAGAAAGTTTTACCCTGCAGGGGTGCACAAATAGCAACACACACTCGATCAACCTCGGAAAAACCAAATCAAAACCCAACGAGGCAGTCACGACAAAGCGATCACAGGATTCAGAAATATTTCAGGGGGCCACACCATTAAGCTACCCGCGACGAAGTTGGCCGACTTCGAGACGGACTCAAGGTTTGCGTCAATGGCTGTAAACGACTGGGAACCCGAAAATGTGACTGGGCTTGTCGATACCGCGAAAACACTCCGCTTACCTAAGCAAAGACAGGTGCGATACCTCGCACAATTTTAAATAAAGCAGTAAAGCATGGCATAAGTACAGGATAGTAAATAAAACCTCAAACTAGTTTGTGGCCCCAAGAAATAAGAATGAATCAAGCTCTGGCTCAGGGGGGGTTCATAAGCCTCCCGGATGTGGATAGCGCGAATATTCAAGGAACAGGAATCAAGTAATCGGGGTCCTATGGGACACAAGTGAGCAGGAAAAACCAAATAGCAGATATTGCTCACCGATGCCACTTTCATTAGTTATCCCATTACTACTCAGGTTAAGTTGTTTAGGTACCTCGTTATCCATCATACTCTCACATACCCTACACATGCTGTTCTACGACTCGCATGGCTCAAACAACTCCTGTAGTAATGGCTCATGGGATGGAGGAACAAGCTTCGGTGGGGTTTAAAAGTAAAGGCTATGCAATACTTGGGATTCAGTTTAATGCAATCGCGACTCAATGATGCAAGAATAATATAGAGGCAATAGGTACTATATGTATGCAAGCATGTGGTAGTACTTGCCTGGCAGCTCAGTTGAAGCAAGGGATGGATCTGGGTAGTGCTCCTGGGTTTCTTGATATATCCCCTGCTCAGCGTCTATTCGAAGAAGAACCAAACAAACAAGGGCCAACATAAATAAAGTGCACAAGCATATGAATAAAATGCGTCAAGCAAACAATCATGCCATGATGAATGATGCACAATTTGCATGGCATTAAAGTAGCATGGCATGGGTGAGGTGTGGAATACAAGAATAAACCATTTTATTGAGTTTTAGCCTCATTTTAACCTCATATTAGTTGCTGTACACATTATATTTATATGATGCATGCTGCAAAACAGAACAAGGTATGCATAAACAGAAAGGTCTCGTCGAGCTAATAATTTTAGACATATTATTTGTTAAATTTGGAGTTATAAAACAAAAGTTATTAATTAATTAAGGAAAAAGGGCATTTTATTGTAATTTAAATCAACTTGGAAATTAAAGTGTTCAAAATATATTTTGAATGGCATATTTGAATTCCTCACATTTTTCTGATTTCAAAACATATATTAATTGTATTATTTGGATTTATATTTGAAAAGTTATATTAAAACAGATTTGAAATTTGAATTTAAAAATAATTTGAAAAGATTTGAATTAAAACAGAAATAAACAGAAACTATTCTCACTTGCGCCGATCTAGCCACCGTCAATGACAAGTGGGACACTGACTGGACACACAAGACAGAAATTCTTCACATCACAGCACCTTGACCACCACAACAGGTGTGGGGTCCGAGCTTCTTTGACCCCACGCCTGATGTGAGAGGGGCTTGCCACAAATGAGGGAGCGCGGGTTGTGTGTTTGAAACAGCGGGGAGGTTTTTGCAAAAAGGGCGGGGAGGCTGACTGGTGGGCTCGGTGGGACTGCGGGTTGAGCAAAAAGCAAAAGAGGGGGTTTCCTGCAAAACGACATGGCCCGCACTGTGCTTCTTCTCTGTTCTCTGCCTCGAGCGACAGATCGGTGCACGGCGCGGGCGGGGATCGATCACGCGACCTGGGCGTGCGCGCGGAGACGGTCACCGCTGGGCTAGGGCGGGGTAGTTGTTAGGGGGTCAGGCGCGGCCTAGATAGGGTTTTGCACGACGTGGGAGCGAGCAGACGCGCGCGCTCGTCGGTGCACCGAGGGTGCTCGACGGACCGTCACGCGAGTGACGCGACGACGATGGCGAGGGTGTCTAGGAGGTTGCGTGGCTCACCGAGAGTGTGTCGGTGGTGGCGAATCGGGTCGGCGAGCAGCAGGACGACGGTGATGCAGAGGCCTAGTGGATTAGGGTTTGGCGTCGGGCTCGGCGGGTGCAGCGGTTCTGGGGCTCCTCCTGCTCGGCTCCGTGTACAGGGTGACATAGGGGAGCTCCACGGCCTTCCTCGACACCAGAGACCGACACGCCACCGGCTAGAAGAGGGGGATCGGTGGAGACCGACGGTGGCCGGCGTTGGGGTAGGTGGGGCGATGGAGAAGAGAGGGAAGAGCGGCAGGCGCCCTGGGGTAGATCTGGGGGAGGCAGCAGGCGGGAGAGAGGGGTGGGTAAAGCAGAGAGGGAGAGGGGTGCCGTGGGGGAAGTGGGTAGGGTTAAAGGTGGCTCGGCCACCTTTTTCTCCTCCTCCTCACGTGCATGGGCTGGTTCGGCGAGGCAAGGTGGTGATGGGGCTGTGTGGGGCTACGGTTGGTGAGGAGGCTCGGGCTGGGGGTCCTCATGGCAGAGAGAGAAAAGAGAGAGGGAGGGAGAGAGGGAGCTCGGGTTGGAGCTAGGGTCGGGTAGGGGAAGGCTCGGGTTAGGTTTTTTTGCTGGGAATGGGGTAGCTAGGTGGGGCCAGGGTGACCAGGTGGGGCCGAGCTAGGAGAGAGAGGAGAGAGGCCGCGAGAGAAGGGAGGAAGCTAGGGTTAGGTAGAGGACTCGGTTTAGGGTAGGTTTAGATGGGGTATGGTTTAGAGAGGAGGTTAAGAGACAGAAGAGATGAGTGGTATGGTTTAGGGTTTAGAGAGAGAGACAAGATGGGGTGGCTTTCTTTTGACAAGACCAAGCTAGAACAAGTCAAGCTCAACAAGATCTAGACAAAAAAAAGAGAGGGTGAGATAAAAAGGTGGTGAGGGGATGGATGGAGGTAGATGTAGGTTTTAGGGTTAGATGCTTGCATGCATCAAGCAAGATCAAGCATAAGAGGGTAGAGAGAGATATGGGGAAAAGGTCCACTCAAAATTCAAATAAAATCCAAAGGACAAGCAAAAGGTGGTACTTGCATGGGCCATGCACAAATAATTAATACCATGTTTTAACCTTGTGAAACAAAACAATAAACATGGCATTATTCTTATGCATTTCCCAAAAGTGGAATTAATCCAAGCAAAAGAATTTAAAAGAAAGTTCCAAGTGGAGTAGATGGAGATGATCACATTTGATTATAATTGGGACTTGCTAGTGTGTATATTCCACTAGATGCCTACTAGTCCCAAAAATATTCCCACATGAGCATAAATCCATAATAATCCATATGGAAGCTAGGAAAAAGGGTTCCACTCACAAGGCATGCAAAGGTGGCCATGTGGCTCTCATATATCAATAATGTGAAAACAACATGATGCTAAGATGAGAGCATGTGGAAATAGAATTGGATCCATCCCAACCCATATGAGCTAGAGGTAAAACCCAAAAGAAAAACAATTGCAAGCTCATGGATAATGGAATGGTGGAAAGATGGGGTGATGACAAGAAAGGTGGTGGAGTTAACAAAAGATATGCCCCCAACTCAACTTGGGCATTTAAACAATATATCAAGAACCAAATACAATATCAAGAGGCAAATACAATTTACAATGCATATGAGGGAAGAACCAAAACAAAAAGGGTTTTATATGATGCTCAAATGCAAGGTGGCATGATGACATGAGCATGATATATTTATGATGCCACAATTATATATTTGAAGTAGCCATTATATTACTAAACCAAGTAGCATTACAATTGTTAGACAATTGGGATGCTACAACTCTCCCCCACTAAACAGGAATCTCGCCCCGAGATTCTAGGAAGAAGAAGAAGACACAAAGAGGGTAGGATACTTGGCACGGAGCACATCTTCACGTTCCCAAGTGGCTTCATCAACGGAATGGTGCGACCACTGCACCTTGCAGAACTTGATGGACTTGTTGTGAGTCCTTCTTTCTGCGATCTCAAGGATTTTTGTGGGGTGTTCTTGATAAGACAGGTCTTCTTGGAGATTGATAAGCTCATGGTCCACGGTCCTGCCGGGATCCTTGAAGCACTTCTTGAGTTGAGAGATGTGGAAAACATCATGGACCTTGAGTTTTTCCGGGAGCTCAAGAGCATAAGCAACTTCTCCTCTCCTTCCACGAATTTTGAAAGGACCGATGTATCTAGGAGCCAGCTTTCCTTTGATACCAAAACGGTGCGTGCCTCTCATGGGAGTGACACGAAGGTAAACGAAATCACCAGGGACATACTCCATGTCCGTGTGCTTCCTGTCATAATTGCTCTTCTGGCGACTTTGAGCAATCCTCAGATTTTCAAGAATGATGTGAACCTTCTCCTCCGCTTGAGTTACAATGTCAGGGCCAAACAATGTTCTTTCTCTTGCACCTGACCAACCAATCGGAGTTCTGCATTTGCGGCCATAGAGAGCCTCAAATGGTGCCATCTTTAGACTTTTCTGGAAGCTGTTGTTGTACGAGAATTCAGCATAAGGAAGACATTCTTCCCACTTCATGCCAAAGGAGATGACGCAAGCACGAAGCGTATCCTCCAGAATCTGATTGATCCTTTCAACTTGTCCTTGCGACTGAGGGTGGTAAGCTGTGCTGAAGTTCAACTTTGTTCCCAAAGCATTTTGGAAACTTTCCCAGAACTTGGAAGTGAAGATGCTTCCACGGTCTGAACTGATCTCAAGCGGAACCCCATACAGAGAGACAATTCTGTTGATATAGAGCTCAGCCAACTAAATTGCGGAAATTGTTTCCTTGACGGGGAAGAAGTGAGCCATTTTAGAAAGCCTGTCAATGACAACAAAGATTGCATTGTTGCCCTTCTGCGACCTTGGAAAACCAGTGATGAAGTCCATCTCTACTTTCTCCCATTTCCACTCCGGGGGTTTCAATGGCTGTAGAAGACCGGAAGGTTTCTGATGGACAGCTTTCACTCTGCGGCAGACATCACACTCCGAGACATACTTGGCACAATATCGTTTCAAACCAGGCCACCAATATTGTGTTTTCAAGTCCATGTACATCTTTGTGCTGCCAGGGTGGATAGAAAGAACAGAATCATGCGCCTCCTTGAGAACTTGCTCTCTCAAACCCGGGTAGTTCGGAACAAACATCCGGTGTTCAAAGAAAAGTGTGCCTTGATCATCGACGTGGAAGGACTCATACTTCGGAAGCTGGATGTTGGAGATGACCTTTCTTGTGTACGGATCACCCAGCTGAAAGGAGCGAACCTTTTCTTCCAAGAGAGGAGTTGCTAGAAGGTTCAGGAGATACCCTTGTTCCACAAATTCAAGGTTGAGCTGACGGAATTCCTCGCACAAGAGAGGCTGTTGTTCTTCCATCATGAGGTTGTTGACATAAGCTTTGCGGCTGAGAGCATCGGCCATGCCATTAGCTTTGCCCGGAGTGTAGTTGATGGTCAAATCGAAGTCATTGATTGCTTCAATCCACCTCCTCTGACGAAGGTTGAGATCAGGCTGTGTGAAGATATACTTTAAACTCTTGTGATCAGAAAAGATTTCACAACGGTTGCCCAGCAAGTAATGCCTCCATACTTTCAAAGCAAAGACAACTGCTGCGAGTTCGAGGTCATGTGTAGGATAGTTGATCTCATGCGTCTTCAACTGTCGAGAGGCATAAGCAACAACTTGTTTTTCTTGCATAAGGACCGCACCCAATCCTTGCAAAGAGGCGTCACAGAAGATCTGGAACGGCTTGGATGTATCCGGAGGAACCAAGACTGGTGTGGAAGTGAGCTTCTCTTTGAGTGTCTCAAAGCTTGCTTGACATGCAGGAGTCCAAAGGTATTTCTTGCCTTTCTTGAGGAGATCGGTAAGAGGCTTCGCTATCTTCGAAAAGTTTGAACGTTGACGGCAATAACTAGCCAAACCAAGGAAACTCCGCACTTCTTTGACATTAACAGGAGGAAGCCATTCAACAATTGTCTTCTGGTTTCCGGGTTGACTGCAATGCCCTTGGCAGAGATGACGTGACCAAGATAGGTTACTTGAGGCAGCCAAAACTCACACTTGGAGAACTTTGCATACAGGCGGTTCTCACGAAGCTTGTTTAGGACACACCGAAGGTGTTCTTCATGTTCTTTCTGTGACTTAGAATAGACTAGGATGTCATCCAGATAGACCACAACGAACTTGTCAAGATACTCCATGAAAACCGAGTTCATGAGCCTCGAGAAGGTGGCAAGTGCGTTGGTGAGACCGAAAGACATAACCGTGTACTCATACAGGCCATAGCGGGTGGTGAAAGCTGTTTTAGGAACATCTTCCTTGCGAATCTTGATTTGGTGATAACCACTTCTCAAGTCAAGCTTAGAGAACACCACAGCTCCAGCTAGCTGATCGAAGAGATCATTAATCCGCGGAAGGGGATATTTATTCTTGATGGTTTTAGCATTGAGAGCTCGATAGTCAACACAAAGTCTATCAGTCTTGTCTCGCTTCTTCACAAAGATAGTTGGGCTACCCCAAGAAGAAGTACTGTGTTGAATGAAACCCAACTTCTCTTGTTCATCAAGCTGACGTTTGAGTTCAGCCAACTCAGCAGGACCCATCTTATAAGGCCGCTTAGAGATAGGAGCGGTACCAGGTTCAAGCTCAATTACAAACTCAACCTCACGATCCGGAGGCATACCTGGCAACTCTTCAGGAAAGACATCTGGGAACTCACAGACCACCGGAACACTCTGAATAGCTTCCATAGCATCATCATTTAGAGCCGCCAAAGAGAAAAGTTGGATAGCAGGAGTCTGACTTGGAGAATAGACTATATGGCCTTCAGGAATCTTCAGAGAAACCGAGCGTTCAGCACAATCAATCACAGCTGCATTTGCTGTCAACCAATCCATGCCCAAGATGACATCAATGTCAGAATTGCCCAGAACAATTAATGACGCCGAGAACGAAGAGCCACCAATCTCAATTTGATTGCCATGGCTGATTTTAGAAGCTGCCATTGTTGCTCCAGGAGAAAGGACCATTAACCGCTTAAGGAGAGGATCCATAGCTAACTCATTCTCATTTGCAAACTTGTGAGACACAAAAGAATGCGATGCACCAGAATCAAACAAAACTCATGCAGGGACTGAGTTAACGGGAAGCATACCCATCACAACTCCAGGTGCATGCTCAGCTTGAGCGTTGACACGATTAGCACGAGCAATAGCAGACCCGGGCTTGGTGTTGATGTTGAGAGCCCGAGGTGGTGCACGAACCAAAGGAGAGCTTGCCGCAGATCTTGGAGGTGGTGGAGGAAGAGCTTTGTTTTTCATCGAGTTCCAAGATCGATGCAGTGTCTCCACAAGTGTAACAATCACTGTGTGGACGTGGAGCAACGTAGCTGGGGACTCCGCCAGCGCCTGAGGTAGTGGTGGTTGTAGCCCTGGAGCAGCAAAGGAGGAAGTTTGGTGGCCTTGCCGCGTAGCTTGAAGGTCTTGGTGGAGCCGGAGCGACGGTGGTGTTAGGAACCCGCATACGACGCTTAGAAGGAGTTGACATAGTCAAGAGCTTGCTGCATCACGGTTGTGTTTCTTTGACTCCTCAAACACTTGCCTACTTGCCTCTTCCTCGCAGAGTATGCTGAAGTTCCGAAAAGACGCCGGCCTTGCATGTGTGATTGCATATTTAATGGATGCATTGAGTCCTTGGAACCTCTTTTGCTTCTTCTTGTCATCGAGATCTCATCGCCATACCATAACGAGAAAGGTTCATGAAGTTTCGATGTAGTTGTTGACATTGTCATTACCACGCTTGAGGTTGAGAAATACTTCCTTCATCCTCTCCATGACAATTTCCGACAGACATCGCTTTTGAAAGCTCCATGAACTGTCCCCAAGTAGGCTGAAAACGGCAGCTTTGCCTTCAGGTAATTCTCCCACCGTAGAGCTGCATCTCCTTCGAAGGTGAGTAGCACACTTTACCCATTCTTGCTCAGAACATCAGCAACATCGGCAACCTTGACATCTCACGCAACCAATCATCAGCATCAAGTGGTTGATCGAAACATCAAATTGGCGGTTGAACTTCAGAAGCTTTTGATGTCTCCTCGCTTGGGAGGTGGAGGTAGCGAACAAACTCATTCCTCCCGACACTTTCTTCAAAACGCTGCTGGTTCTCTGCATTGCTGCCAAGGCATTGGCGATGCTTGACAACGCTGCCCCCAGTTCAGGTTGTATGTCCTCCTCAGAACGGCGTGGTGGTGCCATCCTGTTATTGATATAAAACACAAGTCAGTACTATGATGGAGAATAATAATAATCCAAAATAGTACCAAGATGGAATTAATCAAGATTAAAGGATACAGTTTACTAAGATGATATTAAAATATCAACAAAGTTCCAAGCACCTAGAAGATATTAAGCATATCGCACACGACTGAAAAGGAGTGTGGTATGCAAATATATCAAAGAAATTTTTTTCACAAATTTCGGCATTAAAATACCAATAGATGCGCAAAATCACTTAACGAATCAAGATTAGTGACTCTACCAATTCAATATACAAGAGCGAATGATAAGAGTAGTGGTATGGTCGCGACTCCATCCCGCACTCAAATCATTACTCCGCACATGAATAAGTAAAACACATATCCCAACAACTTCTTCTCACGATGAACCTAAAGATTAGAGACTACGGAAACGAACACCCCAAACAAGATGACGTCGAATAACAAAGAGTAAGACAGATCGCGTCGGTTTGCAAAAGCCTGTCGGTATGGAATGTACCAACAGTTGATAACCACAGGCAGATTGTGATAACAAGTTGGATGCAACAGATAGACAAGGAATTACACACACACACACACAACCTATGGTACTACGGAAACCCAGAACACGTGAATCCTAGTTTGAATTTTGAGAAGAGGATTGAAAACGTTACACTTCCTTACCAGAAAAGGGTGGGTGGGTGGTTAAGAAGAAAAGTGGAAGCAGTCCTACTCTCGTGTTTTGTTTTTCCCTAGTATACATAGCTACCAAAATATTTGCTAGACTGACAACGACCATTTGGCTGAGACCCTGAAGGGCGGGATGGCTCTGATACCAATTGTAACTACCTCGGTGAATTACGCTCCTAGTTACAAGCCTGGATGAGCAGAAATGGTTGAAATAGTACGGTGGGGCCCAAATGCCACTCACAGGTAGACCTTTCGGCCGTCCCAACCATTTCCAAACATCGGGACAAGAACGGCGAATCGCAGGAAGGGATCAACTACATACACAAATGAGTATGTATGCAAGCCACCATACAATGGTTCTTAGAGTCATTCCATCTAAAAAGAAAGGAAATATTGCAGCGCCATACGGCAAGATCCAAATATCCTAGATAGATATAATAGTTTAGGATATCTCCTCATACATCAAACATCAGAGTATCAGGCGGAAGCGGAAGACAAAATCCGAGTACGGATAAGAAGCAAATCGGCATAAGATGACCCATAAATAAACACATCCCGCCCACAGATCTCACGGATCCCCGTTCTCGGAATCTCTACACTGAATGATCGTTGCCCACATCGTCCGTCTCCTCCACCCAAAGATCCATCTTGCGAAGCTTACTGCTCATCTGAATCAAACAATTTATCGTGTGAGACCCTAGGGGTACTCAGCAAGTCTTTATGCCGCTAAAGGGGACACAACCTTTGGTGACGCAATTGCAGCAAAAGATAAACCCTAACAATTCTATAGATACTCGCTAACCATCCGCCTAACCAGAGATAGACGGATGTCCATGAATTAATAACAACAGTTATATAACAATATTATCAGATCCATCCTCCTCCTCGCTACCGACGAGGAAGCGACGAACAACCCCCCATCCGTTGGCAGTTTTATTATCCATTCCATGAGTGTTGCACTATTTACTAGTCAGATACTTAGTCAAGTTAAAAGCGGTACTTTAGTTATGCTTGTCTATGATCGAGAAACTGTGCTCCAAGTCGTCCATAACCGCGGACATGGCTTTCAGAAAGTTTTACCTAGGTGCACAAATAGCAACACACACTCGATCAACCTCGGAAAAACCAAATCAAAACCCAACGAGGCAGTCACGACAAAGCGATCATAGGATTCAGAAATATTTCAGGGGGCCACCCCATTAAGCTACCCGCGACGAAGTTGGCCGACTTCGAGACGAACTCAAGGTTTGCGTCAATGGCTGTAAACGACTGGGATCCCGAAAATGTGACTGGGCTTGTCGATACCGCAAAAACACTCCGCTTACCTAAATAAAGACAAAAGACCTCGCACAATTTTAAATAAAGCAGTAAAGCATGGCATAAGTACAGGATAGTAAATAAAACCTCAAACTAGTTTGTGGCCCCAAGAAATAAGAATGAATCAAGCTCTGGCTCAGGGGGGTTCATAAGCCTCCCGGGTGTGGATAGCGCGAATATTCAAGGAACAGGAATCAAGTACTCGGGGTCCTACGGGACACAAGTGAGCAGGAAAAACCAAATAGCAGATATTGCTCACCGATGCTACTTTCATTAGTTATCCCATTACTACTCAGGTTAAGTTGTTTAGGTACCTCGTTATCCATCATACTCTCACATACCCTACACATGCTGTTCTACGACTCGCATGGCTCAAACAACTCCTGTAGTAATGGCTCATGGGATGGAGGAACAAGCTTCGGTGGGGTTTAAAAGTAAAGGCTATGCAATACTTGGAATTCAGTTTAATGCAATCGCGACTCAATGATGCAAGAATAAGATAGAGGCAATAGGTACTATATGTATGCAAGCATGTGGTAGTGCTTGCCTGGCAGCTCAGTTGAAGCAAGGGATGGATCTGGCTAGTGCTCCTGGGTGTCTTGATATATCCCCTGCTCAGCGTCTATTCGAAGAAGAACCAAACAAACAAGGGCCAACATAAATAAAGTGCACAAGCATATGAATAAAATGCGTAAAGCAAACAATCATGCCATGATGAATGATGCACAATTTGCATGGCATTAAAGTAGCATGGCATGGGTGAGGTGTGGAATACAAGAATAAACCATTTTATTGAGTTTTAGCCTCATTTTAACCTCATATTAGTTGCTGTACACATTATATTTATATGATGCATGCTGCAAAACAGAACAAGGTATGCATAAACAGAAAGGTCTCGTCGAGCTAATCATTTTAGACATATTATTTGTTAAATTTGGAGTTATAAAACAAAAGTTATTAATTAATTAAGGAAAAAGGCATTTTATTGTAATTTAAATCAACTTGGAAATTAAAGTGTTCAAAATATATTTTGAATGGCATATTTGAATTCCTCACATTTTTCTGATTTCAAAACATATATTAATTGTATTATTTGGATTTATATTTGAAAAGTTATATTAAAACAGATTTGAAATTTGAATTTAAAAATAATTTAAAAAGATTTGAATTAAAACAGAAATAAATAGAAACTATTCTCACTTGCGCCGATCTAGCCACCGTCAATGACAAGTGGGACACTGCTGACTGGGACACACGCGCACAGAAATTCTTCACACCATGAGCCCTTGACCAGCCAGTATAATGTGAGTGGGGTCCGAGGCTTTCTTGACCCACACGATGCTGAGAGCGAGGGCTTGCCACCGCAACCGAGGAGGCCTTGGTTGTGTGTTCGAAACAGCGGGGAGGTTTTTGCAAAAAGGGCGGGGAGGCTGACTGGTGGGCTCGGTGGGACTGCGGGTTGAGCAAAAAGCAAAAGAGGGGGTTTCCTACAAAACGACACGGCCCGCACTGTGCTTCTTCTCTGTTCTCTGCCTCGAGCGACAGATTGGTGCACGACGCGGGCGGGGATCGATCACGCGACCTGGGCGTGCGCGTGGAGACGGTCACTGCTGGGCTAGGGCGGGGTAGTTGTTAGGGGGTCAGGCGCGGCCTAGATAGGGTTTTGCGCGACGTGGGAGCGAGCACCTGTGGCGCTTCGGTGCACCGAGGTGCTCGACGAACGTCATCCGCGCCAGGACGCGACGATGATGGCGAGGGTGTCTAGGAGGTTGCGTGGCTCACCGAGTGTGTCGGTGGTGGCGGATCGGGTCGGCGGGGCAGCGGTGATCACGAGGCCAATGGATTAGGGTTTGGCGTCGGGCTCGGCGGGTGCGTGATTAGGGCTCCTCTGCTCGGCTCGTGTCTGTGGTGACGTAGGGGAGCTCCACGGCCTTCCTCGACACCAGAGACCGACAAGCCACCGGCTGGAAGAGGGGGATCGGTGGAGACCGACGGTGGCCGGCGTTGGGGTAGGTGGGGCGATGGAGAAGAGAGGGAAGAGCGGCAGGCGCCCTGGGGTAGATCTGGGGGAGGCAGCAGGCGGGAGAGAGGGGTGGGTAAAGCAGAGAGGGAGAGGGGTGCCGTGGGGGAAGTGGGTAGGGTTAAAGGTGGCTCGGCCACCTTTTTCTCCTTCCTCTCCTCACGTGCATGGGCTGGTTCGGCCAGGCAGGGGCAGGT
Organism: Avena insularis; assembly: GCA_023614405.1. NCBI lineage: Eukaryota > Viridiplantae > Streptophyta > Magnoliopsida > Poales > Poaceae > Avena > Avena insularis. The sequence continues at coordinate 251,757,084 of CM042690.1, read as the reverse complement.
GGTGATGGGGCTGCCAGGTGTGGGCGGCCGGTTGGTGAGGAGGCTCGGGCTGGGGGTCCTCATGGCAGAGAGAGGGAGGGAGAGAGGGAGCTCGGGTTGGAGCTAGGGTCGGGTAGGGGAAGGCTCGGGTTAGGGTTTTTTGCTGGGAATGGGGTAGCTAGGTGGGGCGGGGTGACGGTGGTGGGGCCGAGCTAGGAGAGAGAGGAGAGAGGCCGAGAGAGAAGGGAGGAAGCTAGGGTTAGCTAGAGGACTCGGTTTAGGGTAGGTTTAGATGGGGTATGGTTTAGAGAGGAGGTTAAGAGACAGAAGAGATGAGTGGTATGGTTTAGGGTTTAGAGAGAGAGACAAGATGGGGTGGCTTTCTTTTGACAAGACCAAGCTAGAACAAGTCAAGCTCAACAAGATCTAGACAAAAAAAGAGAGGGTGAGATAAAAAGGTGGTGAGGGGATGGATGGAGGTAGATGTAGGTTTTAGGGTTAGAAGCTTGCATGCATCAAGCAAGATCAAGCATAAGAGGGTAGAGAGAGATATGGGGAAAAGATCCACTCAAAATTCAAATAAAATCCAAAGGACAAGCAAAAAGTGGTACTTGCATGGGCCATGCACAAATAATTAATACCATGTTTTAACCTTGTGAAACAAAACAATAAACATGGCATTATTCTTATGCATTTCCCAAAAGTGGAATTAAGCCAAGCAAAAGAATTTAAAAGAAAGTTCCAAGTGGAGTAGATGGAGATGATCACATTTGATTATAATTGGGACTTGCTAGTGTGTATATTCCACTAGATGCCTACTAGTCCCAAAAATATTCCCACATGAGCATAAATCCATAATAATCCATATGGAAGCTAGGAAAAAGGGTTCCACTCACAAGGCATGCAAAGGTGGCCATGTGGCTCTCATATATCAATAATGTGAAAACAACATGATGCTAAGATGAGAGCATGTGGAAATAGAATTGGATCCATCCCAACCCATATGAGCTAGAGGTAAAACCCAAAAGAAAAACAATTGCAAGCTCATGGATAATGGAATGGTGGAAAGATGGGGTGATGACAAGAAAGGTGGTGGAGTTAACAAAAGATATGCCCCCAACTCAACTTGGGCATTTAAACAATATATCAAGAACCAAATACAATATCAAGAGGCAAATACAATTTACAATGCATATGAGGGAAGAACCAAAACAAAAAAGGGTTTTATATGATGCTCAAATGCAAGGTGGCATGATGACATGAGCATGATATATTTATGATGCAACAATTATATATTTGAAGTAGCCATTATATTACTAAACTAAGTAGCATTACAATTGTTAGACAATTGGGATGCTACAATAGGTTTGGACTACGGGCACATGTAAAAATAACCATTTCTCATTTCCTTAGAGGGTAATAATTCGACACTCGTTGCATTAACAGCTCAATCTTTATTTCCCTTCTCAGCACAAGAGTGCGAACGTATTAAAAAAGATAGGTCGTGGCTATCCACCTCATCGGGCAATGTACCAGGACAGGTAGGAGACAGGACCGGGTTTCATTTAGAAATGTTGACAACTGTGCCCTTATGTTTATACGATATTATTTATATGCCACCATGTACCGTCGAGTGTAGCAACACCATCAGAAACAGGGAATAACGACGTGGAGTGTTTTCTTTTTTTAAAGGGCATCAGAAACAAAGGATGCCGACGTGGCATGTTTTCTGACTAGCGGGCCTGCCCCCTCCACCTTCGACGGCGCGCATCCCAGGTTCGAGGGGTGGTGCTGCCCACCAACAATTATTGTGCAATTTTCCATGTGGAACCTGAATTCCGGTGCTGAGCTGCTGCCCATGTCGAACACAGAGAATTCTGAAAGAAGCTACTAAAAATAAATACTTTAAATTCTAAAAGTACTAAATTTAAATACATTACAATTTTGTCTGAAAGGTAATACGCATACTGCTCATCAAAATAATATAAATACAGTACAAATTTCTACTTCGAAAATTAGACCTGAAAATGCTAGCAAATAACCTAGGATGAATATAGGATTCATTCTCCCCTATATATTTCGTCGTCGGCGCCTAACGCGTGCTGAACACATGTTCAGAGAACTCTCTCCATCTGCAATGTGCTGCCAGTATCTCGTCCAAAGGATAAGGCCTCGGTGTATGTTTCAGACATAAGCCATACATTACCATTGTTGGTTCCTCTTCCCAGGCTTGAACCTCATGATCGTACAGTCTGATAAAATTCCTGTAGTATATGCAACCGGGTTTGACTATGGGGTGTAACCTGGTGTCAATGGAGATAGACCGATTGTAACCAACGAAGAGGGCACGGCTTCCAATGTCACCGGCGGCCTCGAGAGAGCGGTTCTCCGTGTCCACCCAGTACAACACCGGTTGCCCTTTGGCAAAATCCCCGTTCAACATAAGAAGCAGATCACCATCTGACTCCACAAGGTAAAATTTGTAGGTTCCACGTACCTATTCAAAGACTAGGGCCGAAATTATTTTGGCCATCATGACAGTGCTCGCGCGCTGCTCTAACTGGATGTTGGTCGACAAGATGTCTCCATTCCAAGTAATACATATACTTCCCCTCGGAATGTCGTCATGCAGACCAGAAGCATATCAGGAGGTGGCGAATACAATCCTTCTCCAAATGATCCATTGATTTGCCCCGTTGGGGTGCTCTCATTGGCCCATGCAATATGATCTCGATAATCAGTACAAACGAACACCATCGTCGGAGACTTTGTCACGACGACAGATTGCAGAAGGTCAGATGGTATGTGTGCTTGAAACTCAGTGTTAGACTTATGAGTGATTGGGTTCAGAAGCCGAATCTGGTACGGCTCCACCCTCTGAGCAAGTTCCAGAACATTGGCTGAGGTTTATGCAGAATACAAGAGTGGAAGTGAACGGAGGTACACTATAGATATTGGAAACAAGACTTGTTCATGCAGGCAGTGGCAGATTACTGGTCTGCCATGTCACCATGGAATTTACTTCATCTTAAATCTTAGAGGTAACGGAGCTGAAATAGAGAACTATGTCGATAACTATTTCTCCGTGGACAAGTTTGCTGCAACTTATGCAGAAAGCGTACCACCTATGGCCGATGAAAATGATTGGGAGATTGTCGATCTAGGGTTCAAACTTCAACCACCAGTTCTTAGGAGGCCACCTGGGAGGCCTAGAAAGCTAAGGATCGAAGCCTCCACCGATAAAGGTTCAAGGTTGGGAGCTAGGAAAAGGAAATGCAAACGTTGTGGTAGATTCGGACATATCAAGGGGTTGTGCAAAAATCCAGTTACACATGATATTGTCCCTATTCACACCCCGGTGGCAGAAAATGAGGCTTCTCAGCCAGAACTGGCGGAAGAGCAGCAAGAAGACGGTGATGAGCACTCGGAGGAAAACATACATAAGCAGCCAATTTATGAAGAAGTGGAGGTTCCGGCGAGAAAAGGGTGTGAAAAGAAATAAAAGGGTAAGCGGAACGGGGAGGAAAGGGCAAATAATGGAGGTGTATTAGAATATGAAGAAGTTGCAAGGGTGATTGAGGATGTTCTTGAGGATCTTTCGGCTAACTGCAGGAGAAATAATAAATCCCTATCAATTTCATCTTTGTACGATTCTCTGGATGAAAGGTAAGCTTAAAATTCTTATATTTGCCATTTTATCATTTTTTTTATCCTCATCAACTATTGCTTAATGCAGCGTGGGCTAGCAGACTAATAATAAGAGAAGAAAGATGCGGGCACAGTAACATCGTATGTTGAATTATATCATTGAAATTAAACTAGCCGTGTTGTCTTTATTTATATATGGCGCATGCAAAGTGTCTGTGATGGGGTCATGTGGACCAGATTACAATTTTTTTAAATATTATTATATTAATTTTTTACCTGCGTTTGGACGCGGTTACTAGTTCCCATCTTCCTTGCATTCCCATCTCCTCCGGCGCACTCCAGAGATATGGCTGTGCCATCAAGTAGCAGAGCAAACGTATTGTCCCATCAGGTGTGAACGCAATGACTTTGTTTGTTCAGAATTTGACGACTTTTGATTAGTTTGAAAGACAGAGAAACCTAAAACATGTATCTAGACATGTTTTGGGTATAGACACATTTATGAAATATCTAAAAAAACTAAGTCAGTTATATCTGGACAGGAGTAGTACACTATTACAACACGCTCGATCCATTCTCCTCTAGCGCACTCCAAATTATGGATGTGCCATCAAGTGCTGGGAGCAGAGTCAGCGTATTATCCCATCAGATATGCCAGAAATGCGCTAACTTTATTTTCAGGATCAGACGAGTTTCGATCGACTAGTTTCAAAGACAAAGACAACTAAAACATGGCCAACATATATAGATTATGACGATAATCAACCATGACTCAAGTGACCAAGATGCAAAGAGCGCATTAAGATACCGTACATAGATTTAATTTATTCCTAATCGACTATGATGCTCCCGCAGTCTCCATCATTGATGACGTTGTCCATGTCCCCGCTAGCCTCCTCCGTGTCGGAATCGATGCCGATGTTCCCGGCAGCGTTCCTCCTCCTCATGGATTCTTCACGGCGCGCTGCATCGATAACGGTGGAGGTCGTACGCCTAGGCACTTCCCAGAAGCGCTGCCTCCCTTCGGGGTTGCGCAGATCCGGGTGGATCTCCCGCCGGTGGGTTCCGCACAGCTCAATCAACGCAGCCCACTCCTGTTTGAACAGCTTTCGCCAGTACGCGCTCATGCGCGAGTACCGCGCCATTGCCCTCTTCCACTCCGACAGCTGGCGGCAGCGCTCCTCGATCTGCCTCACCAATGCGTTGTCGCGCAAGAGCGGCATGACAGGAACCCCGTCGTAGCTGAGCTCGAAGCCGGCCGGAAGCCTCGCGAACAGCGGCGCGAGTATGTCATAGTGAGTGAACATCTGAGCCTCGTGCAAGCTGAGTTTGGGCCTCTCCCTCTCCATCGCGATGAAGGAACACGATCTGATCTTTGGCCCCGAGGTTAAGGGGATAAGGGCAAGGACGTAGGCCTAGCGTCGTTGCCACTGCCAATCAGTTCGCAGAACAGACTTCTCGCGGATTTCCCTTGCAAAGGACATCACTATCGTCCATGCACCCCGATCCAACGGCGCCTAACAATCGGGGATCGGATCTTCTAGAAGCCCAGAGCGGTTGCTGGTTAGCTCTGCATCCCGATTGTTTGTGGCCAACGGCTGTAGTTGAAAAGAACACACATGAAATGACTCTAGTTGTTATTAGTAAAAAGAACACACACGCAATGCCACTGGTGGATCCATAGGTGGATTGTGAAGAGAGCACACATGCAATGACACTGGTGGATTCAATGACACTTGTGGATCCATATGTGGTATGTGAAAATAACACACATGCAATGACTCTGGTTGTTGTTAGTAAAAAGAACACACATGCAATGACACTGGTGGATCCATAGGTGGATTGTGAAGAGAGCACACTTGCAATGACACTGGTGGATCCATGTGTGGTCTCTGAAGAGAACACACATTTCAATGACTCTGGTTGTTGTTAGTAAAAAGAACACACATGCAATGACTCTGGTTGTTGTTAGTAAAAAGAACACACATGCAATGACACTCGTGGATCCATAGGTGGATTGTGAAGAGAACACACATGCAATGACACTAGTGGATCCATGTGTGGTCTCTGAAGAGAACACACATGCAATGACTCTGGTTGTTGTTAGTGAAAAGAGCACACATGCAATGACACTGGTGGATCCATAGGTGGATCACATGCAATGACACTGGTGGATCCATATGTGGATTGTGAAAAGAACACACATGCAATGACACTGGTGGATCCATATGTGGTATGTGAAAAGAACACACATGCAATGACTCTGGTTGTTGTTAGTAAAAAGAACACACATGTAATGACACAGGTGGATCCATGTGTGGTCTCTGAAGAGAACACACATTTCAATGACACTGGTGGATCCATATGTGGTATGTGAAAAGAACACACATGAAATGACTCTAGTTGTTGTTAGTAAAATGAACACACATGCAATGACACTGGTGGATCCATAGGTGGATTGTGAAGAGAGCACACATGCAATGACACTGGTGGATACATATGTGGTATGTGAAAATAACACACATGCAATGACTCTGGTTGTTGTTAGTAAAAAGAACACACATGCAATGACACTAGTGGATCCATGTGTGGTCACTGAAGAGAACACACATTTCAATGACTCTGCTTGTTGTTAGTAAAAAGAACACACATGCAATGACACTGGTGGATCCATGTGTGGTCTCTGAAGAGAACACACATGCAATGACTCTAGTTGTTGTTAGTGAAAAGATCACACATGCAATGACACTGGTGGATCCGTAGGTGGATTGTGAAAAGAACACACATGCAATGACACTGGTGGATCCTGATACGTCCAAAACGTATCTACTTTCCCGAACACTTTTGCTATTGTTTCTCCTCTAAACTTGTGTGATTTGGATGCAACTAACGCGGACTGACGCTGTTTTCAGTAGAATTGCCTTAGTGTCTACTTTTTGTGCAGAAAATCAACTATCACGTAAAATCCCGAAAAATATGCCAAAAATCCTATTTCACCAGAAGACTCCCGGAGCCAGAATACGAGACGGAGGGGGGCTGGGCCCAGGCCACACCACCTGGCCGCGCGGGCTAGCCCAGGCCGTGCCAGGGGGGTGGACTGGCCGCCCTAACCTCCCCCTAGGTCTCCCTCTTCGCCTATAAGTTTCCTTCTGACCTAAAAACTCAGGGGGGTCGACGTTTTTCTAGAAGGAGTTCCGCTCCGCTGCCACCACCAGATTCCATGAAACAGCACCAGAAACTCCGTTCTGGCACCCTGCTGGGATGGGGAATTGGAGGAGATCATCGCCATCATCATCACCATCGCTTCTCCATCAACCATCCATGTTTCCCCCATCTATGAGTGAGTAATCCCCCGCTGTAAGCTATGGGGATGGTAGGGATTGGATGAGATCGTTCATGTAATGGCATCAGATTGTTAGGGCATGGTGCCTAGTATCTTTTATTAGTGCTTTATGACTTTGTTGCGACTTGTTATGCTTAATGCTTGTCACTAGGGCCTGATTGCCATGATTTCAGATCTGAACATGTTATTGATTCATTATGATAGTATTGTTTATGGTCTTACCTGCAAGTTGTATACACACGTTGTTGTCCGGAACCAATGGCCCCGAAGTGACAGAAATCGGGATGACTGGAGGGAATGGCTTTGATGTGAAGATCATTGATGGCTCTGTGTATGGTGCCACAAAAATGCTGGAGCGGTGTTGATGTAGAGCTTGTTGGGAACCCCAAGAGGAAGGTATGATGAGCACAGCAGCAAGTTTCCCTCAGTTATGAAACCAAGGTTTAATCGAACCAGTAGGAGCAAGGAAACACCCCAAAGGTGTTACTAGCTGAGCTTTGGCAGGGCGCACTACCGGTGCTAGTAGCAACATGGAGACCTGCACAACACAACCACGGAACTTTGTCCCCAACTTGCGATGAGGTTGTCAATCTCACCGTGTTTTGCGGAAAACAAAGGATTAAACGTATCGAATGTAAAGAAGTCAAAGTTTGCAGAAAGTAAACACAAAGAAGTAAACAGTTTATAGATTGAATGTAAAAGACAAGGACCGGGATCCATAGTTCACTAGAGGTGGCTCTCCTTAAGATAGATAACATGCTGGGTGAACAAATTACAGCGAGGCAATTGACAAACATCGAGAAAGCAATGCATGCATATACTAATCATCTTGACTCCTTTGGAACTTGATTGGGCATTACAACATTATACATAGACCGCCATCCAACTTCATCTATGACTAATAATCCACCTTCAGGTTATCATCCGAACCCCCTCCAGTATTAAGTTGCAAGCAACAGATTATTGCTTTACGAATTGCTTGTAAAGTAAACAATACGATTGTTCTATGAACAAAGGATTGTTGTTTTCTCCCTAGTAGCAACAGCACATCTAGTACCTTAGATATTTCTGTCACTTCCCCAGATTACTAGAGGCATGAACCCACTATCGAGCATAAATACTAACTCTTGGAGTTGCTAGCATCTACTTGGCCAAGATAGCTACTAACAACGGAAAGCATGCAAGATCACAAATAACAAAGACATGATAGAATCAATAATCAATCTGAAATAGCATCTCAATATCCATCGGATCCCCGCAAACACAACATGCAGAATTACAAATAGATGATCTTGATCATGAACGGAGCTCATAAGATCTAGACATGAAAGCACAAAGGAGGAGAACCAGCCATCTAGCTACTACATGGATCCGTAGTCCAAGGATGAACTACTCACGCATCACACCGGAGGCTTGCATGGTGATGAAGAAGGCCTCCAGGGTGAATTCCCCTCTCCGGCAGGGTGCCGGGAAGAGCTTCAGATCCCTCCCGATCTAGGGATGGAGATGACGGTGGCTACAGACTCTTTTATGGATTTTTGATCGGGCCCTTAGGGTTTTTGTCCCGAGGGCAATATATAGGCGGCAGGAGAGGCCGAGGGGGTGCCAGGGGCCACCACACCACCCCATGGCGCAGCAGCCCCGCCAGCGTGGCTGTGTGGTGTGGCTGGCCTCGCCCCTCTCCGCCTCGTAGATTCGCATCCGATGACTTAGGAAAAATAGGCTTTCGCTTTTGTCCTGTCCAATTCCGAGAATATTCATTTTCCGACTTTCCGGAACCAAAAACAGCAGAAAAGCAGGCTTTGTGGCTCTTGTTAATAGGTTAGTCCATGAAATCATATGAAAAGTACTCCAAAGTTGGAACAAAACACAAGAAAGTGGATAAAACCAAGCATGGAACATCAAAAATTATAGATACATTTGCAATGTATCAACATCCCCAAGCTTAACTCCTGCTCGTCCTCGAGTAGGTAAGTGATAAAAAGAAAGAATAATTTTTTAGGTGACATGCACCATCAAAGACTTGATCAAAGTATTTGCAAAACATTCAAAGCTGGGATCATAGTACTTCAATCATAACATGAAAGACAAAGTTCTAGCAATAAGACAAAGAAACTATGATGCAACATGAAAAGGCACAAACAAAAGATTCATGAATAACAATGCTTTGCAAGACATTTGTTTGTTTCACATAAAGAAAACATAGCATAATAGTATTCAGCTTGTCAATCAATAGAGTAGCAAATATAAATGCATAGGACACCTTCAAAGTTCATAAGAGTGACTAGATACAAATAGTTTAAAACAAGCAATATGAAGTTATGCATCAATCAACTAGTCTTGGGACAATGCACATAGAACTAAGAATGCCCACTATGCTCTCAAAGTAAGTGCATAAAGATAGAAGGTGGAGACTCAATATAATGGTGGAAGAAAGGCCTTCATAAAAGGAAGTAGGGATTCAAGTCTCATAAAGAGCTTCAAAAAATTATGGTACTTATAGCTTTCAGCTCTCATTGCCCCTATCATAAGCATCTTTAAGGTGATTAAGGTTAAAGTGACACAACTAAGAGGATATGCTTGACAAGTTATAAACCGAAATATCATGCCCCTTACTTACGAAGACCGAACCACATGCTACTCAACTTTAGTCACGAGCAAGCTCTTGTCATTGTAAGTACATGTGTATCATTCAGAACCGCCAACGGGGTACCCCTTGCACATGATACGGGAGCTTTCCCATAATCAAAATGACAAGGGAAGCAGACAATGAGCATCTCAGTGATCTTTTTATTTGCTATTTTCATAGGTTTTTATTGAGCATGCTTCATAGAGTGCTCATTATGGTGATGCTGCAAGTTTCCACCATGATTAGGCATGGCTTAGGCTAGCGGCCCAGGCGTTTCTCTAACACACATACAAACTCCATGATCTTACAAGTTCCACTTTTATTTCACACCGCCTGGATCCGTAAGCAAAAGAACATGATATCAATGAGGTACAAAGTACAAGTGCAATGTTGAAAGCGTTCCCCATGAAACATGGTTCTGCTAATTTCAACTTATAAAGCGCAAGCATATACGCAACAAAGAAGGACCCAATGGTTCAAGTTTATTAGATGCAAAAAAGTAAAGTGTGCCATCAAGTTCGTGAGAGCTTTAATCACTAGTTTTCTCATAACAAGTTTAATTTGGAAGGTAAACAAAAGCATGAATATACTTGGAATAGCATAAGCTAGTAGGTAGGTATGGTGGACTCTTTGGAATAACTTGGTTTAGGGAGTTGGATGCATGAGTGGAACTCATACTTTGTTGTGGAGGCTAGCAAAAGACTAGGAGCGACAAACTAAGAGAGCAATAATGGCCATAATCATGCAGAGCGACAAAACATCATTAATCAAAGCATAAAGTGATACTACAAGTTGAAAACTAAAGGATCATAAAGGCTATGGTGACTTGTGATAGTCATAACATGGTGTGAGCATGCGCCAAGTCAACCCAAATAAAGCATCAAAGGAGAATAGCACTATACTATGCTTTAATATGCTAAAACAACGCATGATTCATCCAAGGCACATTAAGCAATCTCAATTGTTTATAACAAGTCATGCTACAGCAAAGAATACTAAGCATAAAGCCAAAACAATATCAAGCATGGCATGAAAAAGCATAGGCCACAGTAAAAAACGAGCTCTTTTTACCACATAAGCATGAACTTTCCTACTCGTTTCCAAACCAAACCAAACTATTTGCAAACCAATGTATGAAAGAGGGGGTCCACCAAATTTATTCATAAAACTAAGAAAACCAAGCAAACTAAAAACCAAAATGAAAAAGAAAAACAAGACACTACAAGAACAACACAACTGTGCATGAAACAATAAAAATGAAGCGTTTGGAAGAAACCTGAGATTTTTATTGATGAAGAAGGGGATGCCTTGGGCATCCCCAAGCTTTGACGCTTGTACTTCTTGGATATTTATTGGGGTGACACGCGTGGCATCCCCAAGCTTGAGCTTTAGTCTATCCTTCATCTCATTATTCATTCCTTCCATACACCTAGAATTTTTCCTTCATACAAAACTTCACACAATCTTTAATAGCAACATTAGTGCACTCAAGATAAATAAGTATTAAGGTTCAGTTATAACACCAAATAAACTTCCATTAGAATACTAGCTACTGTAGCACTTACCTCAAAAAGCTCAATTCCCCAAAAGAACTCAAAAAGAAACCAACAAGAAGCAAATGCAGAAAATGGCAGAAATCTGTCAAAACAGACCAGCAGGTAAAGACGAATTTTTTCGAAGACCTTCTATTGCTCAAATCAAAAAGTTCTGAACTAACGAAACTTAGATAACAACCTGGGTCAGAAGCACAAAACTTCACGCCTCAAAAAGACGTTCCGAGATTTTACACGAATTTTTACGGTGAAGCACAGAAATCTGTTTCGGGACAGCAACTTTCCCAGTCATTACTTCTCTCTCATTAGAGGGTTACTCTTGGCACAAAAAGCAAATAAAAAGGATAAGGAGCGGTTATTACTGAGGTAATAACTTCCAAGACTCATCTAAAACTTTTGGATTATCTCCCAATAAGTACTTTTCTTTAACGCCTTTAAGTTAGGCATAAGAAGCAAGAAAAAAAATTAAGTATTCTCAAATGAAGAAGCATTAAGACCAAATTTTGTTTTCATAGGAGAAGCAAAGGAAATATTCTCTCTCTTATTAGGGAAGTGTTCTATACCTTTCTTGAGTGGGAGTTGATATTTAATGGTGCCTTCTTTCATATCAATGATGGCACCAACAGTTATAAGAAAAGGTCTTCCCAAAGTAATAGGACAAGAAGCATTGTATTCAACGTCCAAAACATAGAAATCAACAGGGACATAGGCATTGTTAACCATAATAAGAACATCATTAAGACTCCCCATGAGTTTCTTTTTAGCATTATCATCAAGTGGGACATTCAAATAACAATCTTCAAGTGGGGGCAAATCAAGCATATCATAAATCCTTCTAGGCATAATAGAAACACTACTATTAAGATCACATAAAGCTTTGGAATCAAAGTCATTCACTTTCATATTAATGATGGGTTCCCAACCATCTTCTTGTTTTATAGGAATAGAAGCTTTATGTTTCATCTTTTCTTCTTTAATCTTTATGAGAGCATCAGTAATGTGTTTTGTAAAGGCCATGTTCATAGCACTAGCATTAGGACTTTTAGCAAGCTTTTGTAGGAACTTAATAACTTCAGAGATATTGCAACCATCAAGATCAAAATCAAATTTATCATCTAAAGTTGTAGAACTATTACTAGCCTCAACACTAGTGGTGGTAATAGTAGAAACACTAATGTTTCTAGCAATTTCATCTTCTCTTTCCCACTTAGCATGTAATTCAGCTAATAGTCTAATATTTTCATCAATTCTTACTTGTATGGCATTAGTAGCTGCAAAGGGATTATCATTAGTTTCAGGTTTAGCAGCCATTTTATTAATCAATGAAGATTGAGCTTTAGACAAAGATGATATATTTCTTTCAGCATTAGAGAGTTTCAATTGTAAACTAGGAATTTCCCTATTTAGACTCTCAAGTTGATGGCTAATGTTCTTCAAAATGATAGATTGTTCCTCCATAGTTTTAGTGAATAGTTTATTTTCCTCATATTGCATTTGCATGAAGTTTTTAGTGGCTCTTTCAACTTCTAAAATTCTTCCTTCACTAGGTAATCTAGGTTTACCATTATGGCCATAAGTATTATTAGGAGGGTAGGGCCTATAATTGTTATTACCATAAGCATTGTTGCCAAAATTATTATTTCTTATGAAGTTCACATGAACTTGCTCTTCTTGAGCAACCAAAGAAGCTAAAGGAACATTATTTAGATCAATATGGGCTTTCCCATTAACAAGCATAGACATAATAATATCAATCTTATCACTCAAGGAGAAAGTTTCCTCAACAAAATTTACCTTCCTACCTTGTGGAGCTCTCTCAGTATGCCATTCAGAATAATTAACCATCATATTATCTAGAAGTTTTGTTGCAGCATCCAAAGTAATGGTCATAAAGGTACCTCCAGCAGCAGAGTCCAATAGGTTCCTTGAAGAATTGTTCAATCCTGCATAAAAGGTTTGGATGATCATCCAAGCAGTCAGTCCATGAGTGGGACAATTCTTTACCAAAGATTTCATTCTTTCCCAAGCTTGAGCAACATGCTCATTATCAAGTTGTTTAAACTTCATTATTTCACTTCTCATAGATATAATCTTAGCAGGAGGATAATATTTTCCAATGAAAGCATCTTTGCACTTAGTCCAAGAATCAATACTATTCCTAGTTAAGGAATTCAACCATTCTTTAGCTTTTCCTCTCAAAGAGAAAGGAAACAATTTTAGCTTAATAATATTACCATCTACATCCCTATGCTTTTGCATCTCACAAAGTTCAACAAAGTTATTTAGATGGGCAGTAGCATCTTCATTACCAATACTAGAAAATTGTTCTCTCATAACAAGATTGTGCAAAGCAGGTTTTATCTCAAAGAAAGTATCTTCATGCATAGGTGGAGCAATAGGTGTGCTCATAAAATCATTGTTGTTGGTGCTAGTGAAGTCACACAACTTAGTATTTTCAAGAGTAGTCATTTTTTTGGGCGTTTCAAATAAGAAAGCAAACTTGTAAAACTAATTTTTTGTGTTTTTGATAACCAAACAAGCAAACAAACAAAAAGAAACTAAGCAAAACAAAAATAAGAAAGTAAAGAGATTGGTTATGAGGGACTCCCCTTGTGAAGATGTCCTTGACTCCCTGGCAACGGCGCTAGAAAAATGCTTGATGGCTCTGTGTATGGCGCCAAAAAAATGCTGGAGCGGTGTTGATGTAGAGCTCGTTGGGAACCCCAAGAGGAAGGTATGATGAGCACAGCAGCAAGTTTCCCTCAGTTATGAAACCAAGGTTTAATCGAACCAGTAGGAGCAAGGAAACACCCCAAAGGTGTTACTAGCTGAGCTTTGGCAGGGCGCACTACCGGTGCTAGTAGCAACGTGGAGACCTGCACAACAAAACCACAGAACTTTGTCCCCAACTTGCGATGAGGTTGTCAATCTCACCGTGTTTTGCGGAAAACAAAGGATTAAATGTATCGAATGGAAAGAAGTAAAAGTTTGCAGAAAGTAAACACAAAGCAGTAAACAGTTTATAGATTGAATGTAAAAGACAAGGACCGGGATCCATAGTTCACTAGAGGTGGCTCTCCTTAAGATAGATAACATGTTGGGTGAACAAATTACAGCGGGGCAATTGACAAACATCGAGAAAGCAATACATGCATATACTAATCATCTTGACTCCTTTGCAACTTGATTGGGCATTACAACATTATACATAGACCGCCATCCAACTACATCTATGACTAATAATCCACCTTCAGGTTATCATTCGAACCCCCTCCAGTATTAAGTTGCAAGCAACAGATTATTGCTTTACGAATTGCGTGTAAAGTAAACAATACGATTGTTCTATGAACAAAGGATTGTTGTTTTCTCCCTAGTAGCAACAGCACATCTAGTACCTTAGAGATTTACATCACTTCCATTACGGAGGCATGAACCCACTATCGAGCATAAATACTAACTCTTGGAGTTGCTAGCATCTACTTGGCCAAGATAGCTACTAACAACGGAAAGCATGCAAGATCCCAAATAACAAAGACATGATAGAATCAATAATCAATCTGAAATAGCATCTCAATATCCATCGGATCCCCGCAAACACAACATGCAGAATTACAAATAGATGATCTTGATCATGAACGGAGCTCACAAGATCTAGACATGAAAGCACAGAGGAGGAGAACCAGCCATCTAGCTACTACATGGATCCGTAGTCCAAGGATGAACTACTCACGCATCACACCGGAGGCTGGCATGGTGATGAAGAAGGCCTCCAGGGTGACTTCCCCTCTCCGGCAGGGTGCCGGGAAGAGCTTCAGATCCCTCCCGATCTAGGGATGGAGATGACGGTGGCTACAGACTCTTTCGTGGATTTTTGATTGGGCCCTTAGGGTTTTCGTCCCGAGGGCAATATATAGGAGGAAGGAGAGGTTGAGGGGGTGCCAGGGACCACCACACCACCCCCTG
This sequence comes from Avena insularis, assembly GCA_023614405.1. Taxonomy (NCBI): domain Eukaryota; kingdom Viridiplantae; phylum Streptophyta; class Magnoliopsida; order Poales; family Poaceae; genus Avena; species Avena insularis. Next base: position 251,741,969 of record CM042690.1, on the reverse strand, counting down.
GCACGGGTCAAGCCTGGCCGTGTGGCTAGGTGGTGTGGCCGGCCTCTGGCCCCTCTCCGTCTCGTATTCTGGCATCTGATGACTTCCGAAAAATAGGCACTTTGGCTTTTGTCCCGTCCAATTCCGAGAATATTTATTTTCTGACTTTCCTGGAACCAAAAACAGCAGAAAACAGGCAGCTGGCACTGTGGCTCTTGTTAATAGGTTAGTCCAAGAAATCATATGAAAAGTACTCCAAAGTTGGAACAAAACACAAGAAAGTGGATAAAACCAAGCATGGAACATCAAAAATTATAGATACATTTGCAATGTATCAATCACATGCGTTCACGGAGTGTTAATGCTTTGCTCCGGTGCTCTATTAAAAGGAGCACCTTAATTGCCAGTAGTTCCCTTGAGGCCCCACTGCAAACGGGATGGCAGGACAAAAGATGTTGTGCAAGTTCTCATTGCGAGCACGTATGACTATATATGGAACACATGCCTAGGATTATCTAGTACTTGGATGCTTTATCTTATTTATCTGCAATTGCCCTATGTTCTGATTGCTATGTGAATTGTCTTGTCCATGCAACGCCCGTCCATCCATCCCTATGCCTACCGCACTCGAATCCTACTGTTACTGCTACTGTTACTGCTATTGTTACTGCTGTCTTTACTTTACTACTGCTGCTACTTTACTATTCCTACTACAAAACTATTGCTACTGATAAACTGCTGTGAGCAAGATTGTTTCCAGGTGCAGCTGAATTGACAACTCAGTTGTTAAGGCTTATAAATATTTGGCTCCCCTTGTGTCGAATCAATAAATTGGGTTTCACTTCCCTCGAAAATACTACGATACACCCCCTATACTTGTGGGTCATCAGATCCATATGTTGATTGTGAAAAGAGCACACATGCATTGACTCTGGTTGTTGTTAGTAAAAAACACACATGTAATGACACTGGTAGATCCATAGGTGGATTGTGAAAAAAACGCACATGCAATGACACTGGTGGATCCATATGCGGTATGTGAAAAGAACACACATTTCAATGACTCTGGTTGTTGTTAGTAAAAAGAACACACATGCAATAACACTGGTGGATCAATGTGTGGTCTCTGAAGAGAACACACATTTCAATGACACTGGTGGATCCATATGTGGTATGTGAAAAGAACACACATGAAATGACTCTAGTTGTTGTTAGTAAAAAGAACACACATGCAATGACACTGGTGGATCCATAGGTGGATTGTGAAGAGAGCACACATACAATGACACTGGTGGATTCAATGACACTGGTGGATCCTATGTGGTATGTGAAAATAACAAACATGCAATGACTCTGGTTGTTGTTAGTAAAAAGAACACACATGCAATGACACTAGTGGATGCATGTGTGGTCTCTAAAGAGAACACAGATTTCAATGACACTGGTCGATCCATGTGTGGTCTCTGAAGAGAACACACATTTCAATGACTCTGGTTGTTATTAGTAAAAAGAACACACATGCAATGACACTGGTGGATCCATAGGTGGATTGTGAAAAGAACACACATGCAATGACACTGGTGGATCCATATGTGGTATGTGAAAAGAACACACATTTCAATGACTCTGGTTGTTGTTAGTAAAAAGAACACACATGCAATGACACTGGTGGATCCATGGGTGGTCTCTGAAGAGAACACACATTTCAATGACACTGGTGGATCCATATGTGGTATGTGAAAAGAACACACATGAAATGACTCTAGTTGTTGTTAGTAAAAAGAACACACATGCAATGACACTGGTGGATCCATAGGTGGATTGTGAAGAGAGCACACATGCAATGACACTAGTGGATCCATATGTGGTATGTGAAAATAACACACATGCAATGACTCTGGTTGTTATTAGTAAAAAGAACATACATGCAATGACACTAGTGGATCCATGTGTGGTCTCTGAAGAGAACACACATTTCAATGACTCTGGTTATTTTTAGTAAAAAGAACACACATGCAATGACACTGGTGGATCCATAGGTGGATTGTGAAAAGTGAAGGGAATATGCCCGAGAGGCAATAATAAAGTGGTAATTTTCTTATTCCATGTTTATGGTAAATGTTTATTTTGCATGCTATAATTTTATTAATTGGAAACGTTAATACATGTGTGTTTAATAAACAAAATACAAAGTTCCTAGTACTGCCTCTCATATAAACTAGCTTGTTGATTAACAAGATGATCAAGGTTTCCTGATCATGGACATTGGATGTTGTTAATAACGAGGTCACAACATTGGTGGAATGATGTGATGAACATTCATTCGAAGTATAGCATTACGATCAGAGTCATTATGTTTATATTGCTATAACATCATACGAAGTAATCTTAGTCCTTAGACCATGAGATCATGTTAATTTATAACACCGGAAGAGTATCTTGATAACATCAAACGTCACACCGTAACAGGGTGACTATAAAGGTGGGTTCAGTGCTACGAAGGTGTTATGTTGAGGCTCATGGATCAAGATTGGGATTTGTCCATCCCGATGATGTATAGATATACTCTGGGCCCTCTCGGTGATATCACATTGAAATAGCTTGCAAGAAAGTGATGTGATCACTAGAATGTTATATCACGGGAACGAGAAAAGAGTGCATGTCGGTAACGAGATCAAACTAGGTATTTCGATGCCAATGATCGAATCTCGGACATGTAATATATCGCGAGACAAAGGGATTTAGTTATGACGTTAAAGGTTCACACGATCACAAGAGTCATCGTTGAATATGTGGGAGTCAGTACGGATCTCTAGGTCTCGCTTCTGATTATTGATCGGAGAGGGGTCTCGATCATGTCTGCATTATTCGCGAACCGTAGGGTGACACACTTAAGGGATACCGACACCATTTGGAGAAAATATGTTTCAGATAAAGATTTAAGAAAGCGCTGGAATTATTTCAATAAACACCGAAATTGTTTCGGGTGAAATTGCTGAAATTGGTTCTGTATGTAATATTGAAATGTTGCAGGGGGTTTTATGTGAATGTTTGTTAATTAAAGTAATTAACAAAATTCTGAATAAAATTAATAAAAGAGCTTTATTAAATGAGAGAGCATTAAATTTGGAGAAATTTAATGCATTTAAAGTGGAGACTTTAAAAGAGAATGTGAAGGGGCATTTTAATGTGGAGGGGGTTACCACCACATGAATGGGGGAGGTGAAGGGACACCCTCCCCTCCTCCTATAAAAGGCCCCCCTCTTCCTCCTTCTTCCTCACACCTCCTTGTGAAGGATCTCTCTCCCCCTCTATAATTATTCCCTCATGGTCTCGGATTAGCGAGATACATGTTCCCAGTGGCATTTCGTCTAGAAGGAGTTCTTGCTGCTTTTATTTGGATCATTGGGCGAGGAGGTGGAGGTTGTCGAGTGGCTTGAGCGTGTGTGCGAATGCGGATCTTGGCTACCGAGTTGTGGCGCTCGGATCTCCTCACGATCTTGAGATCGGCAAGAGTACGACTACATCAACCACGAGTTCCTACTCGTTAACAAAACTCGTTGTCTTCGAGGGTAAGTTCTCGTTGGATGTATGTCCACCCGTTGCTTTGTACCTAGTAGATAGATCTTGGCGTGTAGTTCTCATCGTAGGAAAATTTTTGTTTTCTATGCTGCGGACCCAACAAAAAGAACACACATGCAATGACTCTGGTTATTGTTAGTGAAAAGAGCACACATGCAATGACACTGGTGGATCCATAGGTGGATTGTGAAAAGAACACACATGCAGTGACACTGGTGGATCCATATGTGGATTGTGAAAAGAGCACACATGCAATGACTCTGGTTGTTGTTAGTAAAAAGAACACACATGCAATGACACTAGTGGATCCATGTGTGGTCTCTGAAGAGAACACACATTTCAATGACTCTGGTTGTTGTTAGTAAAAAGAACACACATGCAATGACACTAGTGGATCCATGTGTGGTCTCTAAAGAGAACACACATGCAATGACTCTGGTTGTTGTTAGTGAAAAGAGCACACATGCAATGACACTGGTGGATCCATAGGTGGATTGTGAAAAGAACACACATGCAATGACACTGGTGGATCCATATGTGGATTGTGAAAAGAGCACACATGCAATGACACTGGTTGTTGTTAGTAAAAAAAGCACACATGCAATGTCACTAGTGGATCCATAGGTGGATTGTGAAAAGAACACACATGCAATGACACTGGTGGATCCATATGTGGTATGTGAAAAGAACACACATGAAATGACTCTGGTTGTTGTTAGTAAAAAGAACACACATGCAATGACACTGGTGGATCCATAGGTGGATTGTGAAGAGAGCACACTAGCAATGACACTGGTGGATCCATGTGTGGTCTTTGAAGAGAACACACATTTCAATGACTCTGGTTGTTGTTAGTAAAAAGAACACACATGCAATGACACTGGTGGATCCATAAGTGGATTCTGAAAAGAACACACATGCAATTACACTGGTGGATGCATATGTGGTATTTGAAAAGAACACACATTTCAATGACTCTAGTTGTTGTTAGTAAAAAGAACACACATGCAATGACACTGGTGGATCCATGTGTGGTCTCTGAAGAGAACACACATTTCAATGACACTGGTGGATCCATATGTGGTATGTGAAAAGAACACACATGCAATGACTCTAGTTGTTGTTAGTAAAAAGAACACACATGCAATGACACTGGTGGATCCATAGGTGGATTGTGAAGAGAGCACACATGCAATGACACTGGTGGATTCAATGACACTGGTGGATCCATATGTGGATTGTGAAAATAACACACATGCAATGACTCTGGTTGTTGTTAGTAAAAAGAACACACATGCAATGACACTAGTGGATCCATGTGTGGTCTCTGAAGAGAACACACATTTCAATGACTCTGGTTGTTGTTAGTAAAAAGAACACACATGCAATGACACTGGTGGATCCATAAGTGGATTCTGAAAAGAACACACATGCAATTACACTGGTGGATGCATATGTGGTATTTGAAAAGAACACACATTTCAATGACTCTAGTTGTTGTTAGTAAAAAGAACACACATGCAATAACATAGGTGGATCCATGTGTGGTCTCTGAAGAGAACACACATTTCAATGACACTGGTGGATCCATATGTGGTATGTGAAAAGAACACACATGCAATGACTCTTGTTGTTGTTAGTAAAAAGAACACACATGCAATGACACTGGTGGATCCATAGGTGGATTTTGAAGAGAGCACACATGCAATGACACTGGTGGATTCAATGACACTGGTGGATCCATATGTGGATTGTGAAAATAACACACATGCAATGACTCTGGTTGTTGTTAGTAAAAAGAACACACATGCAATGACACTAGTGGATCCATGTGTGGTCTCTGAAGAGAACACACATTTCAATGACTCTGGTTGTTGTTAGTAAAAAGAACACAGATGCAATGACACTGGTGGATCCATGTGTGGTCTCTGAAGAGAACACACATGCAATGACTCTGGTTGTTGTTAGTGAAAAGAGCACACATGAAATGACACTGGTGGATCCATAGGTGGATTGTGAAAAGAACACACATGCAATGACACTGGTGGATCCATATGTGGATTGTGAAAAGAGCACACATGCAATGACTCTGTTTGTTGTTAGTAAAAAGAACACACATGCAATGACACTAGTGGATCCATGTGTGGATTGTGAAAAGAACACACATGCAATGACACTGGTGGATCCATATGTGGTATGTGAAAAGAACACACATGCAATGACTCTGGTTGTTGTTAGTAAAAAGAACACACATGCAATGACACTGGTGGATCCATGTGTGGTCTCTGAAGAGAACACACATTTCAATGACACTAGCGGATCCATAGGCGGATTGTGAAAAGAGATTTTCCCTCTCTCTCGGTCACAAATCTCACAAAAGCCCAAATGTGTGGAGATCCCAAACATGTGCTCACTCTGGGTGCTATGCCCTGATTGGCGGACACAGATGTCACGCGGACCGTCTCCACCAACCGTTGATCCTATGTGATCCAACGGGCAGGATAACCCCTCCCTTCTCCACTTTTTTATGCATGGTCAATTCGTGCCACCTCTCTATCCGTGCCACCGATACTTTACCTCCACAAACAAGTGAAAATCCATCTATCTAACTAAAATAAATAAAATAAATGATCATATTTCGAAGAAGCCATCGTCTTCGTCTCTCGGTTCGTCCTCGTCTTCATCAACGCCATGGTCCCTGCCATCACCACCGTCGGTGTCGTCCTCTGACGACTCGACACCGCCCCCTTCCTCGAATAAGCTCGCTATCTCCTCGTCGGAGTCCTCCTCATCCTACTCTTCGTAGTCCCACGGGTCCATGTCACTCTCCTCCACTTCTGCCTCCAACTGATCGATGAACGCCTCCTCGTTGGCCGAGTCGGACTCGTCCAAATAGCTATCTCCTCTCTTCTTCCTGGTCTTCTTCTTGTTCCTCTTCTTGTCTGTACTCGTCGGTGCAACACACGCCCCCGTCCTGGCTACTGCTTTGCGCTCGTCCAACGTTGCAGGTACCCCACGCTCCTCCTGCATGGCCGGTACGAGCTTCGATGTCGCGGTGTCCTCGAGTGCCGATGTCGATGGATCCTGGCGCGGTCAGACACGACGTGCTGCCTCAGCAGGCGACTCGCGAGCGCGAATGATGCAGTGAAGAGCAGGGGACGCAGGACGGTCAGTGGACGGCTTGGACTTGCCATTGCCACGGCGAGGGGGCATCGTGCTCGAGGTAGTTGCTCCGAATGGTCGATGGCGGGTACACAGAGTAGGGTGCCGATCTGATCAAGGACGAGCAGCGGTTTCGTGCATCGTGTCCATGCATGCATTTGTCGATTATCAAAAAAGAAGAAGAAAGAAGTAATATCTCGCGTACTGAACATAATTTGATCACAACAAAAGTGGCACAGCGTATTCTAGACTCGTAAATATCCCGTGTGTGCCTGTCACGTGGAGTTCAACGGAGTTCTACGTGCCGACGTGATCGTGCAGCAGTTGCGCATGTCATTGCCCCATCAACACGTGACACACGCACGCGGGATGTGCGCGCCGATTCCCGTGATGACCACCCGGCCCGCACTCCCCTTATTATATACTGGATTTTGGGCGGCACCGAAGACCATTGAAGTGTCCATCGCAATAAAGACAAGTCCCATCGATTCCCTACCCCTGCCTCCCTGGCTTCTTTGAGAAGGTAGACCGTACATGGTGGTCTTGTATAATAGTACTAGTACTACTGGACCATGGCATGTACTCTTTGACTCTTCTCCCACACTAATCACTATCTTCTTCCTCCTGCTGCCGCCACACTCACCCTGCAAGCCATGGCTCCACTAAGGAGGGGAAGAGGCCGGTCGACGATCCTCACGGAGAAAAGGGAGAGAAATCGCCGTGAGGCACTTCTTGCTCTACCACCCGCTCAAGCCCACCCTCTCATCGAGGCCCAATCTCCCCCGACAATGGTGCCGAATGTTCTAGCAGGCGAGGGATCCTCCCGGTACGGTCTTCTTGTTCTACTTCTTCTCCATCTCCGTCTCCATCATGATCTTAATCAGCTTCTTCTTGTTTTTCTTCTTCTGGCTCTTCCTCTTCTACGTATTACAGGCCGGCCGTGGATCCCGAATCCACCACTACGGAGGCGTTGCAGGACCCGTTCGGCCCCGTTCCATGTCTCAGCGAGGTAGCAAATCTCCACGCTGTTATTTCTTCGAGTTGTGATGTGGATTTCTTAGATCTTGTCCACCCCGCATTGGTTTTTCTTCTTCTTTTGCGAGTTGTATTAGTTTTCATGAATATGACTGGATCTCTTGGTCTTTCCTTAATACCACTGTTCATAGATTCACTATGGATTTTTTGTGATTAGGATTAGTTTATCGTGGTCATGAATAGATCTCTAGGTCCATTTTTTAACACTGCGGCCAATAGATTCAACGAGGATTTTTTTATCTTTATTATTATTCACCTGGGACCTGGAGTGTAATTGTAGAATTCCTATTTCAATTAACATGAACGATGCAGCGATCGAAGGCCGAGTACCGTGACAAGGTGGCCGCGATCAGTTCCAAGATTGCCAACCAACACGAGCTTGCACGCTCCCTCACCCAAGCTAATGAGAGCCTACGCAAGAAATTATCTGTGCAGAAGGAGATCTCGCTAGATTTTGCATGCGACGTCGTTAGGCTGCAGAAAGTGCTCGACCGTAACTTGAACAGGAAAGAACAGGCCATCAAGATAATCAACGAGCTCACGGAGGAGAAGAAGAATCTCGTGGAAAGGTGCATTCTCCTGTAGGACGAAGTCAGCGAGGCACTCAGAGGACGCGTTGAGGACACCAAGGCTACCATCCGAGCCTACCATGACAGGAACCGTTGCCTCGATGCAGTCAAGGAGATGAAGGCGGACATGAGCAGAGGGATCACCATACTCGAGGGTGTTCGGAAAGAGAACGAGGAGCTAAGGGCATGTCTAGAGGCGTATCGGAGCAATGCCCAAGTATGATTCCTGTTAGCGGGGACACGAATATCAGTCTGTCCTCCACTCCTTTTGTAATGTTTAGGATTCGGGTAGCAATGCCCATGTCTGCTTCCCATTATAGGGTGCAATAAGAATCCTAGGGCAACTCCTTATCTATCTGGACATGTGTTGGTGTTCATGTTCATGAATGGACACCCTGTTCTCTTTCCATTATGTATCTGGACATGGGTTTCTGCATTATGAGTTTGCCACTCTCCCACTACTATTTGGTGATATTAGGAAAAACCCACAGCACACTAAACTGCAGATAAATCTTATTTGTTTTTGAAATTGAAATTATGACAGTACCACTAGTCGATTCATAAAATGTTGATTAGTCCTAGATTGCTTCTTCCTTGAAATTAATCTGTGACGGAGCGCTGGAACCTATAGCTGAAGCATGACATAGTACTGAAGGAGCTGGCCAATCTTAGGGAGGAAAACAGGCAGCTCCGGGACAGGCTCGCTTGAACACAACATATGTCTATTTAGTACTGAACTGCCTGGTTTATCCTCTGTAGTGGTGATTTTGTAAGCGTGAACTTAACTCTATGCACGATATGTGTGCTCGTCTGAAATTAGTTTGCTCGAGGATTGAGTTTGGCTTAGTTCGGAAAGCGCAACTGCAAGTCTTACAATTAACTATCAGGCATTGGCACAACATAAATTATTCATCTCGAATTTCCTTTATCCTCTATAGTCTGTCCTTGTTCACCCTCGCGCGCCTTCTTAAGTTCCTTCAACAGATCCGCAATGCAGTACTCTAGCTTCTTCTTGTCTTTCCTGAGCTGATCCCTCTCCTTTTCTGCATTATGAATCAGGAACCTGTGACTATCCTGAAGCTTCTTTGCAGTTCCAACAACCAAGCTCCCATCGATTCCGTCAGTTAGCTCTGACTATAAATTCTCGATTTCTTGTTCCAGCTCCTTATTTCGTATCGATAGCTTGTAATTTTTTTCAGCTGCATCACTTACATCAGTAAATCTCCCCGACCTTTCCAACTCATACATCTCCCATAATTGTGCCAAACATTTCTTAAGTGCATCTGGCCACTCAAGATCCACCCACTCTACTGCTTTACACACCAGGCCAACCTAAAAACACACACACTATAGTGTTATGAACATGCACGATACATTTTACTTCATGTCATAGTTGCACATAATGTAAACAAACCTGATTTGTATAGCCCAAAAACCTTCTCCCAGTGTTCACGCCTTGAATGCAACATATCTCCTCAGTTTTAGCCCATGGTCACATGGCACTTCTCCATCGAGATCTAGGCCCTCCCATTCGGAGTCGTAGATCGTCCGTCGTACCTATAGGTAAACGCAAAGCTGAAATCAAACACGATTGCATGCACATATGGAGCTCAGATCGAGAGATTTACCATTGCCTAACCCTAGCCCGAGAAAACAGAGGAACTCACATCATGGAAGGAATACTCGATGTCAGAGAGAAGGTTGTCGCTGCTCGACTGGTCGTTCTCGCCGTTCAAGGACAGCATGGCGAATGCGTCGTCACAAACGACGGCGTCGGTGAGAGAGAGAGAGAGCAGCCCTTCTACCGCTGCAACAATGACTAAATTGGCATGTTACAATAGTTTAATGGATACCATGCCCTTTCCCTGGATTACTGTCTCTTGCCTGATATGGATTATCTTCACACATTCTCATTTCAAATATTAAACCTGCACTCCCTCCATCCTAATTTCATTGCCTAACGAAAACATACTAGTACATTACATCATTAAAGAAACAAAATCATATCAACTACAAGGTACTTATGCATCACTTCTTCAGTCATGGTTTCACAAAACATTACATTACAATCTCTCAACAAACATAATCACAACAAGGTTTCACAAAACATCACATTACAATCTCTCAACAAACATAATCATAGAAACAAGTATATTACATCAACTCAAGAAACAAAATTATGTCGACTACAAGGTACTTACACATCACTTGTCCTGTCATGGTTTCGCAAAACATTACATTACAGTCTCTCAACAAACAAAATAACAGAAACAAGTACAGTACATCATCTCAAGAAACATAATCATGCCAACTACAATGTATTTATGCATCACTAGTCCAGTCATGGTTTTACAAAACATTACATTACAATGTCCCAACAAACATAATAACAGAAATAAGTACGGTACGTCTTCTTAAGAAACATAATCATGTCAACTACAATGTACTTATGTCTTATTACAACAACGATGGTTTCAGTGAGTGACATGTCCGAAAATCTCAATAGCTCGCACAGCATTATATCGCAATCTCTCAACAAACATAATCACAAAAACACGCTCTAAATGCAACAGCAGTCAATATTACAAATACAGGCAGGGGAACCCCGCGGTCCATATGACAAGCCCAGGGTAGCAGCTCTCATCAGATCTCATCAACGTCGACCACCTCATTCTGTTCAGCCACTACAGGGGCATCTACATCCACTATAACATGTTCAACAACATCAGAAATGGTACCAAGGAAGGACACCTTCCTAGTTTGCTTCTTTCGTCGCATAATCTGCATAAGATTTTCAGTATCAAAAACATCTATGAATTGCTGCTTCTTATGATGCCACCACCGGATTTTTGCCATCTGCTTAGGGCCAATACTGATTTCCTTACCGATCATCTCTCTCATTTCATCAAGAGTTATGTTTTTGGAATCGACAGTGATCTCCACGATTACATGTGAAACTGGCTTATTAACTCCCTCATCAAGTTTTGCCATGTATGAATCCACCTCTATGTGTATACTGAACTTATCTAGATCAACATCTATTGGTCCGTATTCTCTAGGAGCAGAAGTTTTGGTAGCAAGATCTCCAGCATCTGCATACATATCATCAATCATCGCTTCAACTTTCACCTTACGATCAACTGCACAACACTCACAAACCATCTGAAGCTCATGTGAGTGCTCAATTTGCTGATAGGTATCATTCATGTTGCGCCACACCAATTTTTTCCTTTGTCTAGAACCCCAGGGAATTCTAGCGGCAAGCATATCTACCAGCTGTGAAACAGACACAACCTCTTTGCAATTCACAAGCAGATGTACATCTTGCCCGAACACAACCCTCTCACAACCAAAATCAAGTTTTGCAGTGTACTGCCGAACATGAACTGTGAACTCATATAGGTCCCTTGTATCAAAGTTGTGCCTAATTTGATTAAAAAGGGGAACATTTCAGTTCATTCGATTCTATTATGCCATAACTAATCTACTTGCAAGATAAGGCACAGATAAGAAAATTTCACCTCTCGCTCTTCTCCCGGGTTTTTTCTTCGAGATCTGGGTGCTGCATCCGCCCACCGGAGCCGAACAATGCGCCGCCGGCCATGCTTTTCTCTTCAACCCGCTGCTCGTAGGTACCTTGGGAGCAGAATCCGTGCTGACCTCCTCGCTAACCGGGGTTGAAGACCTCGCCGCTGCTACGCGTTGAGCCCTAGACTTGGGCTCGGACAGACCCGAATCAGTCGGCGACGTAGCTACAACCTTCGCCTTGCAAGACATGTTGGGCCGCCGCCGTCGGATTCAGTGTCAGGGGAGGGAGAAAAAAGGTCCTCCACTGCCGGCAGATTTAGGGTCGGGGAAGAGAAGAAAAGGGACCGCCGCTGCAGCAGCAAGATTCAGTGTCGGGAGTTAGGAAAGTACAGCAATGGATTTTCCCCTACGACACGTGCATGGTGGCTAAGAAGAGTGACCGGCGAAGGAGGGGCACAGCAGGAACTAGTGTAACGGAATATCCTGACTTAACGGGCGCGATTTGAAAATATTGGGTTTGGCCATCATTCACTCGAAAGACCCCTCTCAGCAATTGGCGCCCCAACTTTTCGAATCGCGGTGATAAAAATCAACTTGGGTACCGCGTTGCCTGGGCGACCCAACTTTCGGGCCGCAAAATGATATTCTCCATCGTGGCCCGATCCTAGGTGTGGTGCCGATGCAAATACCAGGAGGCTTTGGCTGTGGTGGCGGCTGGCCGAAGACGGGGGCTTCTCCAAGCGGTGACGACTCGATGCTCTTTTATTTAATATGTAACGTCTGTAGGTATACATTACTCGAATTCATAAATATTGCGATGGTAGGCATACATGCAGCAGAAAACAAAGAGAAACTACATGGTTGTAGAGTTGCAAACCGTTCTCGCCGTAAGTATCAAGGATCAAAATCTTTTGCCGTCACCGGAGAAGAAGAAGAGCACCAGTAGCCGGTCCATACTTTGAAACTGAAGAAACCTCTACCCATAAGGTCGTTAACGAGTCAAACTGTAGAACATGGTCAGATGTACAAATGATTGAGTGGTTTGATTGTACCGCAAAATTATAGCAATATAGCATCATCGTATATGACATCAACTGATCACAAAAAGGAGCATCGTGAAGGAGATTGGCCCGTAGGATTGTCGACCGGCTGCTGAAGTCACTGCCCAGCCCTTGCATCAGCCGCCACTGCCCGACCCTTGCAGGATTTTAAACTCGAGACCTCTATGCTCTGATATCAGCCATATTGATTAATACAGTAGCCAGATCTAGCAAAAATATCAACATAGAGAGAGGTGGGCAATATATTTTAACAAGCCTTGTTCGACCAAGTAGCCTACATTTCCTATGGGTGTTCGCATCGGGCCGCCATGCCTAGGATGACGTCGAAGGGAATGGGCAATAACAAAGGGCACGTTTGGCAGCCTACAGCCTTTTCCCGTCTCCCTGGGGACAACCTCTAGAGGGCATGGCCTCATGAAAAACAGTCAAAAATACATGTTGTGCATGTTGATTGGTAGTCAGCATTTAGTTCTCTTGTACGAGGAAAAGAAGGGGAGCCCAACGTTTGGTTGTCTTCAATCGATTTGGCTGTCACATGAACATCCGTTAACAAACATACCTAAAAAATCATTAACAAGCAGTTTAAGGGAGGAGAATGAAATTAGCCTCACGTGCAGGTTGAGAAGAAAGCTCATGGACATGTTAAGTGTTATGGATCGATTTGGCTCTAGTGCCCGAAACAAAAAACTTAGAACACGAGAGTTGTGCGAAACAACGGGATGAAGCTACTCTGAAAGAAAGCTTCAAATGGTCGATCATGTGTGATGAGTCTGACGAAATTCGTCTAACAACCTCTAAACAAGAACACGGATTTGAGAAGGTACAAATAAAGAAACTCGATGGCAATTGTCAGAATAGAACTCCATCATCAACATGCATCCTTTTCACATAGAGATTTTGTTGAATCGAAACATGTTGTGATAATCACAAAAGGTTAGATAAGGAGTTTAAGAGAGGAGAGAGAAATCAACCTCACATAGAGGTTGAGAAGCAAGCTCATGCACATGCTACATATCGATTTGTCTATGGCGATCGAAACAAAAATTAACAACACGGGAGTTGTGCAAAACAGCGAGATGAAGCTATTCATCGAACGAAATTACAGAAGTTTAACCATGTGCGACGAATCTAGAAAAATTTATTTAAAAATCTCCAAACAAGAATACAGATTTGAAAAGATATAGTGAACGAAGCTCGACGCCAACTGTCGGAATAGAGCGCATCCTCGACGTGCATCTTTTTCATGTAGAGATTTTTTAAATCGAAGCATGGTAGTGCTAATTACAAGGATTTTAGGGTTCCTGTGGGCCTTGCCTAGGACTGCTTTGACACGCACGATGGACCCAATGTAAAGGTGGCCTAGGCATCCAATCAGCCCCTTTTTTCCAGGACCAGACCGGCCACCCCGCGGCCAACCAACGCGTCCAAACTATTTCGGCTTGCTTCGGCTCTCTGGTATATTTTTTGGTACCCAAAAGGCACACACGCCGAAGGACACATATGTCAGCATGATATATACTGTTAAACGGTGTAGACATGTCCTTATAGCTTCTTACAAATAGTTACCCCTAAGTTAATAATTTATGCAACAATGGCCCGAGGACTGTGTAATTTCTTCGCGGGGGTACCATGCCTTCTTGTCTAGCGACTGTGATGGGGATTCATGTCTGTCAGGCACAGAATATATGTAGGATCTCGGTTGTTTCCGAAGAAAAAGGAAATAGAGCTAAAAAGGGAAATGGAAGCGACATTTTGCGGAAATGAAACGGAAACATAATATTCTAAACAGAAACAGAAAGAAAACGGGGAAGCCATTTCTTAAGGAAACGGAAATGGTAAGAAAATTCCAGATAAACAAATACGAAAACTTTTCGAAAATATAACTAGCCAGACCCATCTACGAAATAATAATTGGCGGCGGTGATTTCCTTTAATCTTGTCGGGCAATAGAATATATGCAGGGTTCACATAATACATGCAACCAACCTAGGCTACATAATTATCAAGTGAGTGTCTTAGAGCACCTACAATGTTGGGTGCTTAAGGAGGTGCCTAGGAAAGTTAACCGGTTTTTTAGTAAGCACCTGTGCTTATTTATACTAGACAAATGCCTAACTAGGCACCTCTCATGTACAAATAAGCACTGGTGCTTATGCGAATGTTTGGTTTATTTTGCTAAGCACCACCCTTAGCACCTTGCATTGTATATGCTCTTAGCGTGTATGAGGAACTCTTTATGTGAACTTGTGTTCTTGTCGAAGTGTTGAATTTCCATTCCGTGTTTGTTTCCGGAGTTTCCGTTTTTTGCTTTTGATTTCGGCGAGACAAGAGGAAATGAAAACGATAACGCATGTTTTCGTCAGTTTCCATTCTGTTTTTAACCCTAGCCGCGAGGGTCATGGGATATCCAGATGAAAACCCAACTATGTTGGAGCGGAAAGTGGTGGCCCTCATGTCGCTACCTTCTTGAATACACCGCCTTAGAGTCCCTGACACTTCTAATTTTATGGTTGTTGTAGCCATTATGCATGGCTGCTTCATCGGTAGGTGTGAAGGATGATGCGGCAATAGCCCAAATGGTGGAAGTACATTATGGCAGTGGCCTCGAAAGCAATGTACTGATGGCTCTAGGATGGCAGGGTTGTGGCTCAGCATTTCAAGGGTATCAATCAAGTGTTGCAAGCGTTGTGAGTTTGTTAGCTGATTGACATGATCTATTGGTGCAGTCCAGCTTGTAAGTCTGGTTTGTCGACCTCACATCTCTAAAGTAAAATCCATCGTCTACAGGCCGACCATCCAGGGCCGGCTCTATGTTTTGGAGGGCCCTAGGGCGAGATCGACAACATGGGCCCTTATAAGGCTATATATATGCACATGTATATATTTCTATATAAAGGAGTATGAATGGCTATTTTTACCTGCAAAGTATTAAGAGTTAACATCCGACAACACATTATTAGTTCAAGATGTATAAACATGATTGTTAAAAACTTAAACCATGTCATATAGTGACAGAGAAAATAAAAGAGTAGTTAAATAACCTGTTGATGCAAAATCATCTTCTCCCGAATCAGATTCTTGCAATTGATTATCGGCGTTGATATCAAAACTACTAGTTGACCGGAGAATACTTATTTTAAAGCACCTCTTTGTGATTCAATAAACTGACTCTTGGTTTTTAATTTATTTTCTTAACGCAGGACTTATGTTCTTCAGGCAACATTTGGACACCTATAATTGTGAAGGAACTAAATAGTACTTAAATCTAAAACTCCAAGTCCCTAATCTCACATTGCAATTGGATTCTGTGGCGTTGAACATACCAGGGCCAGGACAACAGAGAAAAGGCCATGAGGAGCAGGAAGGGATGCAGATGGATTCACAAGTTCAAATGATCAATTCTAGTTTCCAATAGGCAATGACGAATTAGCGATCTCCAATCTAGAGCAGGGCGGCTAGGGTAGTCCGTAGTTGAATAGATGATAGTAGGAAATTGGGGATACAAACAGGCGAACACGAATTAGACTAAACGGGAGATCGATTCTTGATTTGGTTTGGTCCGTTCTTTCTTCATGCTAGGCCTTTTAACTGAATTTTTTAACCCAAAACCAAACAGCAGACTAATAAAGAAGCACGCAAATCATGGGCCCCCAACAGGCATGGGCCCTAGGGCGCCGCCCATGTTGGCCATGGGTCAGAGCCGGCCCTGCGACCATCATGTGTAGCCAGGTACTACGAGATGGATGAATCCTATGACTTACTAGTGCAAGCGGTGGTGAAACAGTTTGCCGTAGTAAACTCAATGAAGCAACTTTGCTCGCTATGACCTGAAAACTAGATATATTTGTGTGCCACAGTTACAAGTAGGGTGAAACACTAGCTAGTGATGCACATGCTTGGTGCATAGAACATGCTACAAGTGAGAGCAGTGTATCCAAACTTATGGACACATGCTTAAGAGCTCCTTTGGTTCTTAGGATAGGAAAAGTGTAGAAATAGAAAGTGCATAGGATTTGAATGTCATGTTTACTTGAATCATACAAAAAAAATTATCTTTGATTGCGGTGAAGGAATTTTTCATGAGGTCCAACCTCATGTTATTTTCCTAAGAACTTTATAATACAAGAGATTCTTATAGAATTATTTCCTGTGGGGTATGATCCTATGAGTTAAACGGGTTTCGTAGAATTTTTTTTATTGGATTTCAATCCAATAAAAATCCTATGAATCAAAGGAACCCTAACTATTTCCACAGGTCAACTTTACTCTTAATTGTAGAACTCAACTAATTATTATTTTCTAGTGATAGATCATGTGGCTGAGAATAGTCATCAGGCACTATTCATCTTTATGAAGTACTTGTATGGTGCGGTAACAACGGTAAGTTGTTCGTTCGTGGCAAAAACGGTAGCAACCTCTTTTTTGGCTAAATTTAACTAATTAATTAATAATCATCAACAGCAGTACACGGGAGCTGGACAAAACTTGTCGTAATAGAGCTTTTTTAGTGGAATGGCGGAAAGTCGTTGAGCTAAGGGTAGAAAGGACCAACACACCAGAGTAACAACCATCACCAATGATGAACCGTAGATCATAAGAGACTGACCTGACATCATATGAACAGACATGGAAAACGACCGGATCCCAGGAGTTCCGACGGACACACGACAAAGTTGTTAAATGGAAAGTTTATATATATATATATATATATATATATATATATATATATATATATATATATTATAAGTTAAAATAATCTTCAATCGAGGAGTTGGTCTATTTTATGTTGGTTATTAGTATTTGTGGCTATGTTTAGCACAATTTCTTCGCCATGTCTATTAGTCTTCAGCCTGTCATCATGTTGTAAAATATGAAGAGGTATTGTAACCAGGGACATGGATGTGGAGTATGGGCACGCATTGACGTCATAGTTGATGAATATGAATGTTTCATTGTTTATACCTAGCATGAAATGGTTAACTTAATACGTACTGTCTTAAAAGAAGGTGTAAGGTCTTAACAATAAGAATCATTTATGACCAGACCGACCATTTCTTCAGAGTTACAACTTCCTCTCTATCTACACGCATATATATACCGAGTGATGAGTCTTTGCCGTGTAGTAGTGAAGTGACGAAGAGAACGTAAGTTTCCATTCTACTGCCTCTGTTTCAAAATATAAGACGTTTGAGCTTTGTGAATGGAGTATATCTAGCTTTTTTAAGGTGTAGATTTATCTATGTTTAAAGTGAACCTACGCACTAGAAGGGACCTAGATATACTCCTTTCACAAAACTAAAACATCTTATATTTTAAAACGGATGGAGTACCTGACTTAATTTAATTCACTATGAATGAGCGGCACCCAGAAAAAGACCTGTTGTGGAATGGTTACTACTACTCCCTCCGTTTTAAAATATAAGATGTTTTAACTTTGTGAATGAAGTGTATCTAGACCTCTTTTAGTGTCTAGGTTCATCAGGGTTTGAAGTGAACCTAGACACTAAAAGGGTCTAGATACACTCCTTTCACAAAGCTAAAACATCTTATATTTTGAACCGGAGGGAGTACCTGTTAAAAAAAATCATGTGAAAAACCTCTGTGAGCAAACTATAGAGCGTGTTTTTGCTAGCTCACGTAGGGGATGGGAAGGGCCAGCACGCAAGAGGCAATAACAGTGTGAGCTCTGATATAAACGAATTATATGATCTGAATCAGGCGAACTTTGTACCAGGCAGTAACAGGCAATTAAACTACACTGTATGATTTTAGAGAGTTGAAGGCTTAGGGAAAGTATGCAACAAGAAGCGACTGCGGTGTTGAAGCTCTTTGCTGCTACTAGTCGGTGCATCGACATGATATTAGGTGGGGACAGACTTATTGTATGCCTTAATTGTTTTTCCTTTTGATTTTTTGTTACTTCCTCCATCTCAAAATAAAAGCCGATTAAATCCAAATTTAGACAAATTCTCCGGAACTATTTTGATATGGAGGGAGTACGTGTGTTCGGATGAGTTATTAATAACTGAGCATGAGTTATTAAACTCAATCTTGGCCAACCACGAAGTCCATTGCAAATTCACTGCAAGACAAAATCTTCCACCCACACCTTTGCAAGTTATTTTCTTGGATAATCCTCTGAAGAAGATAATCATCCACTCAATTATCCTGTCATTTAACTCATAATTAATCGATCAATTGCAGTGTATACACATGGATAAATGTGGTGTCTGATGAGTGGCCGGTCAGGAGGATAAGAAAACGGGGACAACTTAATATAGCTATCTGTGGAAGGGTGAAAATTGATTCGATGCAGCTCGTCCTATCAGCCAGTGCTTCTATTTACATCCATGTGCTTGCTAATGAAAATGGGTCCATTGCTGTATATTCCAGATTTTTTTCTTAAACAGGGGCAAAAGGTTTTCCTCAATGTATTAATTAAGAGAGAGTGTCACAACAAATAAAATAAAGGTGTCAAGATTCAACAAAATCCTGTTCTCCCGTCAAAAGTTCACTGATTTCCTTAGCACCCGTAATAACCCAAATTTTCGCCTCTTGCTTAATCTTAGCTAATAGAACCGATGGCGGGGCAAGCTTGTTGTGGAAGACTCTCGCGTTGCGCTCCAAATTTCCCAAGAGATGAGGAGTATGAAGGAGGCAAGATCTTTGCACTTCATCATGTGTGTCCACCAAGCAAAGATTGATTGTGCCGACCATGAGTTGACCTCGATGAAGTGCAAGCCAAGTCAAGCGATAACCATATATACTCCAAAGTCTAGTGGTATATCTACAATGCACAAATAAATGCTCAACCGATTCCGGTGCCCTTTTGCAAAGGGGAGAAAATACCACAATTAAGACATCCTCTTCTTGCAAGACGATCGGCCGTCCAAAGCCTATCTTGAATGGCAAGCCATGCATAGAACTTGATTTTTGGAGAACCACAAACTTTCCAAACCGTGGAGCTAATAGGAGAAGTAGATTCCCCAAAGAATTGAGCCTTGTATCCGGATTTGGCGAGTATTGACCATTTTAGGTGATGTTCCAAGAGATAGTATCTAAAACATCTTCCCAGAGGATTAATTTGCGTTATGTAGATCCAAAGAGTGACAAAAATTGGCTAACGTGATCCATCGTTAAATCCACGGTCAAAGCTATATCCAGGCATCATTGTTAAGTGCTTGCTTTTTGCTCCATTTCTTCCTTCTGGAGACCCAAAAATGAGGGGGGAGGGGGTGGGTTCTCCATTCCCCACCGTAATTGTGGTGGCCGCACAGAATAAGTCCATATCCATTTCGGTACAAGGATTTTCCAAGCCCACCCAAATTTTAGATGAGTCCTTCCATTCAAGCCATGTCCAAACGAAGTCCCCTCGCCAGTAAATTGGTGTTTAGTACACCTAAACCTCCAAACTCCTTGGGCCTACAAACCGTCTCCCAATTCACCTTGCATTGACCACCGGAGACCTTATCGGAAGCCGTCCAAAGAAATGCTCTCTTAGTTCTCGTGATGTGCTTGGAGGTGCTGGGGGTAATGAGAAGAGTTAGATGGTAATTGCGATAATTATGACGCAACACAAAAACCATGTGTAGGCCGTACTTGTATAGCGCATCATTTCTTCGTATCTCTTTCCTCTCCATATATACCAGGGGTCTGATATGATCCCCATGATGTACTTGGACGGCCAAGAAATTTGTGACAGAGCGCAAGTAATGAAAAACAGAAAGCTGTGGACTATTTTCCTCATAACATGTTGGATTTTCTCTTCACATCATTGGGCGAGAAAAGTCTCCTACTCCCTCTGTTTCATAACATAAGATGTTAACAAAGACATCTATTCACAAGAAATAAACATCTTATATTATCGAATGGAGGGAGTACATTTGAGTGTGAAAGCCCTAGGATGAGTGGTATGAGGAAAACAAATTTTGCGGTCGGTTGTCAACCGTATACAGGTGCAACATACCCAACTCGCTTACATAGAAAATGGAGTGGTGAAAATTACGAACGAGAATGCCCACAAAAAATGGAGTGGTCAAAATTCAGCATTTTATTTTAGAGTCTATGGTATCACACGTCAGATCCGTATGCAGGAAACAGAGACCAACTATTTTATTGAACAAAATGGAGAGCAACTTGAAGTGTACAGACTGGATTGAACTTTTTTTGTTAATCAATATATGGGGATTGGTACACTTCAATTGTCAAGCTACGTATCAGTCTTCTCCCTTTGGTCACGAAGGGCATGTTTGGTTCCCGGTTACACTTTATCAAGCATAATTTTAAAAATTGTGGCAGTCACAAAAGTGTGGCTAAGAAAATATAAGTCACAAAGTGTGGTAAACTTGGCAACAAAGTCACCATATGACAATGGGACATATGCTTAATAAAGTGTGGCAAGTCAAAGGGTGGCTAAAAACAAACGCATAACAAATTGCCAAACTTTGTCTTCGCATATTGTGACTGGGAACCAAACACCCCGTTATAATTATACAAAATGGCTACCAACTCTTGTAAGACCTGAAAGCAACATTATTCTGCAGCATGGATGCATGAGAATTTTTACTCCCTCTATCCAGAATTTGATGTCGTGGATTTATCGAGATTCATATATATTTATACACTAAAACACGTCTAAATACATATATACATAGAAAATTTGCGACAACTAATACGGGATAGAGGAAGTGATATAATTTGACTATTCACTCTCTATAGGCTCACTGGAACTATGTTTGCTCAAATGCTGGGATAATTGTTTAACCGTTTGTTTGAGCAGGTCATTGTAATTCTGAATTCTTGAACTTGAATTATCAAGCTTTTATCACCCTACCCTTGGCAAAACATGGTCATTCAATGCAGAGGTGTTATCCCTTTTTGGTGAACAACCAGAATATCACGGTAATAGTGGTGATGTTGTTTGCTCGCATGATGATTGATGCCATCGCTTAATAAGGGAATAAAATTCACATATCACCTTCACAAAACTTTTGGAATCCAAAGAGTTTTCCCCAAACTTACCGACAACTTCATAATCTGACATTTTAGTCCTTTGTCCCACATTGTCATATTTCATCAGGAATTCCACCTTAACCTTTTTTCATAAATTTTCTGCTTTGAAACTTGCAAATAGTTTAGCGTACCTAGGAATCCCACAAAAATTAATTTAGGAAGTTCAAACTAAAGGCAGTTCTAGTTGTGTTGGTATATATATGAACGATTGAGGGACATGAGCATCTTAAGTCGTACATAGTTAATTATTATAAGGGTGTGTTTAGAGTTCCGGAAGAAGGTAGCTTCTTTTTAGACGAGTCCCATGTCCAAGTTTTCTACTAGGAAAACAATCCACTCATTTCTCTCAATTCTAAGGAGGAAGTAAAAAATGTTGTTTTCCAAATGAAACACAACAATGGCCTTGGTCTTGGTGGCTTCTCGGCTGAATTCTATTAGAACTTCTGAGATGTCGTTAAGCCAAATATTTCACGGTTGTTAAACTTTCTTCACACTGGACAACTAGAATTGTTTCGTCTAAAATTTAGTGTGATAATTTTATTACCTAGGGTTAATGAGGTAGAAAGGATCTAACAATACAGGCCAACCTATATCCTTAATGTTAGTTTTCAATTTTTCACTAAAGTCGCAACAATCAGACTAAACTCGATGGCTGATCATGTGGTCCATCCCTCTCAGACCGCTTTAATGCAAGGCCGTAACATCCTAAATGGGGTGATTGCCCTACACGAAACAGTTAATGAACTACAAATGAAAAACTTGAATGTGATTATTTTAAAAATCGGTTTCGAGAAAGCCTATGATAAAATCAAGTGGTCTTTCCTTCACCAAACTCCCAGACTGGAAGTCTTTTCTATAGAGTGGTGTGCCTTAATCCATAACTTTGTGTTGGGAGGTAGTGTTGCCATCAAAGTTAATAATGAGTTGGCAAATACTTCTAGACAAAAAAGGGACTAAGACAAGGCGGTCTATTGTCACCAATGCTATTCAATACAGTGTCTAATATGCTAGATGTCATGATTGAGCGTGCAAAGTCCGATGGCCAAATTGAAGGGGTGTGGTTCCTTATTGACTGATGGAGGCCTATCTATCCTTCAACATGCCGATGATATGATCCTCTTTATGGAACATGATATCGAAAAGTGACAAATCTGAAGTTAATTTTTTATACCTTTGAGCAACTTTCGGGTCTGAAAACAAATTTTTATAAGAGTGAGTTTTTCTTTGGTGAGGCTCAAGATGAGGCCAACCGATATGTTGAGTTTTGCCTGCAGCAAGGCCAGTTTCCTATTAGGTATTTGACCATCCTGGTTGATGAAAGTCTACAATTAAAGTTAAGCAGTTTTTTAGTGTCAATGACTTTGAAGAACACATAAATATCAACGACGCTGGTGAACCTTGGAAAACCGATCATTAGAAACATTACCAAAGCATATTTATTCGAAATCCGAGATGATGCAAGATCTGCTCATGGCGTGCCCCTTCTCGAGGCAAGTGTGGCCATGATACACTTGCTTGGCTCCGATTCCCATGTCGACCACCAGAGAATTAAGCCACTCTATCCGACGGGTGGCTAACGGCGAGGCAGGCCACCCCAAACCCATGCGCAAGGGCCTCGTCTCAGCAACATTGTTGATACCCCTGGATGATTTGGAAGCAGCGCAATGCCTGCATATTCAACGGCGCTCGACCTTCCATCCCACAGTTGCTGGCACAAATTCGAGCTCAGGCGGCGCTCTGGGCAAAGGCAGGAGCTGCTGGCCTTCGAGTCATCATCCCTATAGACTGAGATGTCCACTGACCGGTTGTATTTCATAAAATCTTGTAACCACCTACTCGGTGGCATGTAACTTGAAACTCTTCTATGCAATGAAAAGAAATGCAATATCATTGTGTTTTCCTGGAAAAAAACATTTATTCGGAAGAATCTACCAGCAGCAATGTGCAACTCATTTGCTTCTCCAACAAGAGCAGAAGCATTTGATTCTCCTGTCCTTTAGCTCCTAATTAGTCGATCAACCAGCAGTTCAGTTCTTGTGCACTTTGGTCATTTACCTGTCCTTCTCTCTCCACATATAGCTTCTATGGGCGAGTAATGGGATTACAATGCACCATCTATCTGGCGGTTTATATCTTCTCCTCACTACATATACCCTCGATGTATTCAGATGCCCAAGCAGTGAGTGGGACATTAGATCGTGCAGTGCAGAAGAGGGAGTTGTATATATTTTCCTTATCGTCTGTTGGATTTTCCACCATTCTCATCCAAGCTTCCATCTTTGGCTGGGAAAACCTTTAGCATTAATATTTGAGATGTGACAAAACAAACCTTAGGAATGAGTGGCATTGGGAGAAATAGTTCAAGAAGTGGGCATTAGGAAACTCCAATTGCAATATGCAAGCTCCCTTGTCTGTAAGAAATCATACCGCTGGAGCATATACCCAGGTTATGTGTATAGCAATGCTCACCCAAAGGAAGTGGGCATACAATGTGGATTAAGATTTTTAGTGTATATAACTCCTAAAGGATCAACAAGACTGGAGAATTTTGGAAAATCGATCATTAGAAAATGCTTAGTCATTTCTTTGTTTTGATTAATACATGGTAATTCGTGTAAAACAGATTAATATACGGCAGTACACATGCACTGTCAAACTAAAACGATCTCTTTTTCCTATGGAAAGAGTGTATAATGTTGGAAACAGTTCACACTTAAGGACAAGAGAGGTGGATACATATTTTCTCTGGAAGAAAATAGTGGCCAATAGGACTGGTAGTTAGGTTGATTGCAACGCCTGGCAACTCTGTTGTAACAAATGCAATGGCAGAACCGTGCAAGCTACATCACGTGCACTGTAGAAACACGCATTCGCCTATCCTATACACTGCACAGAAACATCTATCTATCTAGGCTGGAACTCTGATATTGACACCCCATTGACAGACGGCACATCCTCTGCTCTTTGTGAGCCTAGATCTCTAGATACAGCGTCCGAGATAAAATCACCATACGCAAAGGTGAACGCCGGCTTCGATGGCGCTGAGAAGCTTGACGCGTCGCCATGTAACATCACGAGGACGTCTAGCATGGTCGGTCGGTCAGCCGGATTCTCTTGCACACAGAGGAGGCCCAGATGGATGCATTTCAGCACCTCTGTCTCCGTGTTTTTGCAGTCCAACGACGGATCCATAGTCTCCAGAGGCGTTTCCTTCTGCCAATGATCCCATACCTGGTAACAACAACATAACAAGGTGATAAGTATTAATTGAGTGCCCATGATCCGATTGCGTTTAGTTAAAGAGGTTTATAGGGCGGCTCACAAAGCTGAGCAGAGTGGTTGACTCATCGGCTCCTGCTTCAAACATCTCGGTGTTTTTCTTTCCTGTAACGATCTCCAGGACGAGAATACCAAAGCTGTACACGTCTAGCTTGACCGACAGGTGCCCCAGAACGACGTACTCTGGCGCCATGTATCCTCTGCCATACAAGGAAATAGTTGATCGAGTTCATACACCATCGAAGTGAGGTCAGTGTGCTCGGTTATGGATTACTATCTGGCAATTAATCCGTGCAGTTGCACGAGCTTGATTTTGAAGAATAAAAATCTTGTCTAGGTTCCTGACCTCGATGACCAAATATGTTTTTCATGCATGCAGACCTTTTTTTAATTGCTTTTTAAAATAAGCTCAGTAAGATGATTGATTTAATCTTCACTCTTGATCAGCACATAATTTTGTTGTAGCCACTAAATGAACATATGAGCCATTTATGTACTCCCTCCAATCCATAGTAAGTGTCGGTGATTTAGTACTGTTTTAGTACAAAATTTGTACTAGATCTCCGACACTTATTTTGGATCGGAGGGAGTGCCTTTTTCAGCATGCATTGCTCTCAGTTAATACATAGCTAGCATCAGGTCTTACTATTTTGCAAGCCATGATGTTACCATGTACTCCCTCTGATCCAAATTACTTGTCACAGATTCATTGAATTCAGACAGGTTTTAGGTACCATTTTTTCTAAAACTGCGACAAGTAATTTGAATCGGAGGGAGTATAAAAATTGTTCAATTAAATCGAAGGGAACATTTAGATATTTACTTGATTAAACAGGTTGCACAAACAATTAACCTAGCCCTCATATTTTTCTTGGCAATCGTTGATAAAGAAATCCAGCAAAATGAATATATCTCAATACCCTCCAGTCTATTTTGTGTGGATATCATTGTACGCATAAAGGCTGTGCATCTTATTACTTTGCAGGCATATATCGGTTAAGGACGCCTGATCTACTGAGAAAACTTGCGAGCGAACGTAAGGAGACGCTTCTCCGCACCACTCTAATTGCCATATACATGTCACCATGCGTGCGAGCTCCTGCTAATGTCTTGCTGACTTGTGTGGTGTTATAGTCCCTGTTTTTATCTAATTTTATGGACTATGCTCCCATAATAAAATTAGATGGGCGTTCTTTCTTTAATGTAGACAACTATAATTTGGTCCCACCTAAGCTAGATGCATGATTGGCCAGCTATTTCTTATAGGAATTTCCAGAGTCTGTAACTAGTATAACAGGTAGTAGGTAGATATATTACGTACAGTGTTCCAACAACTTGGCTTGTAATGGTACTCGTTCTTTCGCCGTTAAAGAGCCTTGCCAGGCCAAAATCCGAGATCTTTGGGTTCATGTCGATGTCGAGAAGGATGTTACCAGCCTTGAGATCACGGTGTATAATCTTTATCTGGGAGTCCTCATGAAGGTATAAAAGACCTCGTGCTGTTCCATAAGTTATACGGTACCTTGTCTCCCAGGGCAACAGCAGGCGCTTCTCAATTTCAGGTGCTGCAAAACCATGCATGCATGGCAATTTTGATTAGTTTATGAAGCAATATTTCACTCAAGAATACTGTGGCTGTTGTCTGTATAGCATTTCCTACCAAAAAGTAAGGTGTCCAGGCTTCGATTGGGCAGGTACTCATAGACAAGCAACTTCTCCTGTCCTTCCATGCACACACCAAGAAGCTTTGTGAGATTGTTGTGCCTGAGCTTGGCTACTGACATTAGCTCGTTCCTCAACTCCTTAAGACCTTACCCTGACGCTTTGTCCAGTCTCTTTACAGCTATTTCTTGTCCATGAGGCAAAACCCCCTGCAAAATACAGTTCAGGTAGGTATCTGTTTGATTTAATTGCATTGCTGAATCCTAGTAATTTTAGATACATATATGTAGTTGTAATCTATCTATCCCATTCCAAATTTTCTAGTACAGGACGGTGTCTGTCTACTCTGCACCAATTGTCCAAGCTTATTCTCTTCGGCAAAATTGTCCGTTGCACGCCTCAAAGTTGGCAGGTTAAAGAGAAGTGATGCAGGGTCATCATCTTCTTGGTAAGCTGTACAAAGAGGAAAAAACATTGCAGACTTATGGTAATTATTTCAATCAAACTCGACCAGTCCTACAAGTTGTGTTGGTGCATTTAGGGTAGCAACTTACGAAGTTCTCTTCTAGTATTTCTCCATAGGAGTATTGTAAAAATGGACAGCAGGATAAGTGCAACTCCAAGAACAATGGCCGATGCTGTTGCTGCATGTTGACGCCACCTTGTCCCGTTCCCTCCTGTCAATTACATACGGATAGTTACACAAAAGAAGCTGGCATGCTAAGTTGCCGACTAAATAACTCTGTAAACTCAAGGTGGAGTTTGGATTTCAACTCTCAAGCGCAATAGTGTTTAAAGAACCCCCTACACTCACAATACCGTTCAACAGACAACACACCCTTCTGTTTCATTACACAGGTTTTGACTCTAGTTTTGACCTAAGCTCTCGCCCTCTCTGACACGTTAGCACAGGGTTAAACCAGTCCTCAGACCAAACATGGAAGCAGATGTCTCCTGAATCCTCTGCCCTGTGCGGCTAAGCCATTTCGATCACATGAGCCGAGTGGCCACGGCTGCCCCGCAACTGGTCAGTATTGTTCTCCAAAATGATTACAATACTATTACTATCTACTTGATACCTTAAATATACGGTGAGCACACAATCTACATGAACAAAGCTCTCTGTAATATCCAAAACGAAGGGCGCTAACACTGATCTGTGACAATGTAAAATCATATGGGAATGCCAACCATCTATAGCCGTATGGCAATCCAATTCCAGAAAAAAAACAAGGGTCATGCTAACTCCGGAATGTCATAGCCGCAAGTCGGGGATAATAGAGCAGATTGACTCGATATGCGTACCTCCTGCTACAGAACAGCACTTGGGTCCGCAGATTGAGAAAATAAAATAAAAGTGGAACAGTTGTAGGATGAATTCTGCGAAGCGATGGTAACATGTACTAGAGTAGGGATTACAACGCATTGAGATCGTCGGTGAGCAGCGGGCGGGCCGGCAGGGGAGCCGTGTGGCTGGCCAACGGGGGAGTCACGGGCGGCCGGCGCTGGGCTGGACGACCACCGCATTTTGACGCACGGTTTCCGCGATTAGGCTTAGGGCCGCCGCGATTTGTTGCACGGCCGCCTCGATTTGCTAGCGGCGTGAGGCCACGGCGGCGGGGCAAGCTAGGTCCGGGCTGAGGGGTTGGCAGGGAGCGACTAGAGGAGCTGAAATGAAAAGGGAAAAAATGGTGGGCCGATGACAGGTGGGCCGCACGTGGTAGAATTTTTTATAGAGGATCGATTTAGGTTTTTACAGTTTTTTTTTTCTGAGAAAGTTCCACCCTTTATTGCTCAATTATAATTTGTGTACGAACACCCTTAGGCTTTGTTGGTTTTGTTTGGAATCAAACCAGATGTGGAACCAATCTAGTCTTGGATTGGGTTGATCCAATACCATCACCAAATCCATGGCATGCTAATCTTTGCTAACCACTAACACACCGCACGTGTTCGATTAAGTCAACTCGATCCCACGTCTGCGTTGCGCTCGCTCTCTCCCCATCGTGGAAATCAATCCAGGTAGAGTGGAAGGCAAGGACTTTTTTTTGAACCATACAGGAGGACTCCACGTGGTTATTAAGATGAAGAAGGAGTGCTTCAGTGCTTTTCAGAACTTCTTTGTACGATTTTTAAAGCAAAAGAAAGGCTGTGATTAGAAGAACTAATGCACCTGCTTTCATTAATTAAGCAGACGGCTGCACAAGCATAACTACCCATGACCCACGTAGTAGTACACGGCCCCAAATGAAAGCAGGTGGATTAGTTCTCCTAATCATAGCCTTTGCTATTTGCTTTAATAGTCGTGCAAAAAAACTTTAGAAAAAGCAGCGGAGCACTCGCCAAACCTCGAAGAGCACGACCAAAAACAACACATGAATGACTAACTTATGACTAAACTAAACACATAAGCCGCCTAAGTTGAAAACAAGCGCAAGCCTACAAATGGAAATAAAAGCGACCCAACTGAAACCACTCTAAGTGCCGGTTGTTGCCAAGACGAAATGACCGCCACTTGCAGGCTCCCATTCGGATGCATCAGCCATGGTATCTTTTCCTAGCCTCTGAATTCCCCAACCAAATATGTAAAGAAAAAAAATCAACATCCGCTATATAAACTAAATACATTATGAAATTACTTTTGTTGTGAATCTGTTGATTCGTTATTGTAATTTTTATACTTTTATTTAAAACATTGGTCAAACTTAGAACCGATGTCTTGTGACTAAATTTACAAGCTTTCTTCATTTGAACGGAGGGAGTATTAAAAAGGAAAAAACATAGAGTTGGGTCTACACATACTCTCTCCGTTCCAAAATATAAGATGTTTTATCCTACACACTAAAATGCATCTAGATACACTCTTTTCACAAAAGTTAAAACATCTTATATTTTGCAACAAAGGGAGTACTTTGTAAGTTTCAAGGGCGACTACGTGGACTGTTTCTTTCCAGCTCCAGCCGCTGGACTAGCT
Organism: Avena insularis; assembly: GCA_023614405.1. Taxonomy (NCBI): domain Eukaryota; kingdom Viridiplantae; phylum Streptophyta; class Magnoliopsida; order Poales; family Poaceae; genus Avena; species Avena insularis. The sequence continues at coordinate 251,712,126 of CM042690.1, read as the reverse complement.
CGCTCCCGACGCGCACCTATGTCCTGGTGCTCCAGCACGACTGATCGCATTCCCACCTCCTCTCACTGTGCGACGCTCCCATCAGCAGCTTTGACTCGTCATGTCGCGCTACGCTCTCCCTGTGCTCGAAAACTTATTTTTGGACTACAACCTTTATCAGATTTTCAGTTTGGGTCAACATGAACTTATTCCCCTGAATTTGTTTCCGTTTCTTGAAACTAAGTTTCAAGTTCGTCTGGTTTTAATTCAAGGTACTTCCTCGGATCCATGGATCGGAGGGAGGAATACAAGATGTGGAACGAAGCAGGGAAGAGAGATGGGGGATGAGAAGATGAGGAATTAAACCACACACGTACGGTAGAATATGTGTACCTGTCTGGTCCGTAGGCACGGTAGACGAAGGAGGCGGCGCCGGCCGCGGTGCGACGAGCTGCAGCATCGGGCTGCCGTCGTAGAACTCGAACACCTCGAACCTGAAGTTGCACCAAACCCGGAGGATATGCCCTCCGGTGCTTCCGTTGAACGCTTCCGGCATCTCGTCGATGAGCGCCTGGAGGCAGTCCCGGCACTTCCCCGGCGCCTGGTCCGGCGTGCACTGCACCAGCCCATTTATCCTGTGCACCACGGCTCCGTTCGCGGTCGCGAACCCGTCGTCGGAGACCATGGTCCCGACGGCGTACCTCGTCGTCGTGTTGAACGCCGCCCAGTCGGAAAGCGCGCCCACGAGGCTCACCACGAGCGCGTCGAACCTGCCGGCGTCGCGGGTCACGTTGTCGTCGCCGGCTCCCCTCAGTTCCACTATCCTGTTGTCCGGGCTGGTGAGGAAGTCCCGGAAGGAGTAGTGGACGAGGCAGCGGTCGTAGAAGACGGACACCTCCTTCACGCCCATGCAGTAGTCCCCCTGCCCGAACGCGATGTCCGGGACGAGGGCGAGGCAGGACTCGCAGTCGGTGCCGTTGGTTTCGCCGCGGCAGAGCCCCAGGCCCCACACCTTGTCGGGGCTGGCGCCGACGGCGGCGGTGGTGAAGCCCACCGGCGGGAACAACGACCGGGAGGCGTTGGCGGCGAGGGATGCCAGAAGGCTCCGGAGGTTGGACTGGTAGGTGCTGTTCGCCGCGTAAGACGTGCCGTTGTTGCACTCATACTCGAGGAGATCGGCGCCGGCGGACGGCAGGAAGCACCTGGAAAGCGATAACAGTAGCAGCACGGAGGCAGTGCATACGGAGCGTATGTCCATGATCGCCGAGGTGAGGCTCGCCAATTTTGACTGTTGTATGCGCACTCAAGCATGATATGATACCCGATCGAGTGCTGGAGTTGTGGCTATGACTTGTTCCCACTTTTGAGGATATCTCGATTTGTTTCGTGCGGGTGAGGATTCAATTGTTTGTTTGTGGACTTTCTGTACTCGCCGTGCTAGTCTGAAAAGATTTTTTGTCGATTTTTTTCACTCTGTTCTTTTCACACTAAAGGCTCCTTTGATTCATAGGATAGGAGTAGGAAAGACATATGATTGAGATGTCATGTCTAGTTTTTGACCGTATGGTAAGATGAGTTCTCTTTGTTTGTAGCAAAGATTTTTTTTATGAGGCATAATAACCTAATTTTCTTATATTATTATGTTTGAACGATGAAAATGTGCAACGCACCCAATTTTATAAAAGCTGCAAGATACAAGTGTGGCCGGAGAAATACAAGGAGGCCCAATACAACACTTGCAAAGGACCTAAATTCGAAGAAAAGTGCCTCCACAAATACATAAAACACCCTACCTGAAAGATAAAAACGCAATCAAGCCAACGGTGCCTCTGCCACCATCGCCGACGACCTCAGAGGCAAGCCAACATCAAGGTCTGAGCAGCGGGATAGACCAAACTCATCCGACGAGAAGAAGCTCTGCAACTGGCCATCTCCAAAACGCCGAGGACGGAACCACTTGGCGGAGAGGAGACGACGAGCACCGGGGCAGTGCAAGAGCAGCAGCGGAGTGGCAGCCCTACTGCCATAAGGTCCAACGTGGTGATGGAAAAAACCCACCAAAACACGTCGAAGATAAGCTCCAGATCAACACAACAACATAGCACCTCTTGGGAAAAGCTGATGAAGATAGAAGCAGGCCAGCAACATGGCGACCTCCCCCCTCGCCCCCACAGCGGGCCCGGGATAGCTACAACACGGCGCTTTTCCGCTTCAATCAACACCAGTGCAGCAGTTACATACGCTTATTAAGAAGGGGCTCGCAACAAGAGGCCTTCACATTGTCTTCCGCCTTGGAAGCCCGGGGACGACTTCTAAGAGCGACCACCCGCCGCCACGCGGGTGCGGCAGAGTGGAGGACCCCCAGCCACCTTCCTCTCCATAGCCACCTCCACTTCACTCTACCCTCCCCCCGCCACCATGGCCGGTCAGAGGTAGAAGATGGAGCAGAGGAACACCAAGTACGAGGAAGGCAGGCAAGAGCTTATTGAAGGGGAAGCAGCAGCAGAACCACAACCCAGCACAGTCTCCTTCCACGGGAGCACCACGACCCGCTGCTACACCACCACCCACCACCACCAGCCACTCTAGAGCTCCGGTGGTGAAGACCCCAATGGCATCAAGCCAGGAGCCACATGGGCAAACACAAACTAAACCTACTATCTATAGAGGGCAACATGCACCTCCCCCATCACTTCCCCAGCTGGCGCCACCGGCGGCGAAGGTCCGGGATTGGGCCGGCCCGAGATCTGGAGCGCTCTGGTCGCCTCCCTTTCCACCTCTCTCGAATCACTGTAGCGATAAGGTTGGGGAGAGTCTAGAACACTATGCCTAATTTTCTTATATGGAGTAGGATTTACACTAAAAATATCTAAGGACTAGCGATGGCGGTTCGAAGCTTTGTGGCGGTGAGGAATTGGCTTGGTGTTTGTTGACTTGGATGAGCGGCTTGCAAGTGGGAAGATTGCAGAGGAGATGTTCAAAGTCTTGCCTTTTAGGGTGAAAATCCAAGGTCTGGTCTTTATTGGTTATGCCTGACAATGGTCTTATTGAAGGCATTGTTTTGAGAGCGAGAACTTTATTCAGGATGAAAACCTAAGATCTATGATCGGGCGACGACAGCGCTTGTGCACTGTTCCCTTCCTGGAGGCGTCGCTTTTGGAGAAGCTATACTTCTGGTGTTGTACTGGTGCTGTTAGTGTTGCTATTACAAGGAATAGCTCGCTGTAGCGGGGCTTTTCTTTTATGTATATTCGTCTTTTTTTTGGCTGTGTGTATCCGTATTGCCGCTAGGGTGATGCATTGTTGCAGAGGTTGGGTGTAATGGATATCTTCGCGATATTAATATATACTCTTTATAAAAAACTAAAAAGAACCAATCTATCTACATAAACTACCAAAAAACCGAAATACACATTTACTTATTTATAGATCCAAATTACACACAAAATATGTTTAAATAGCATGACTAATAAATTTTAAAATTATGAAAATGAAATTCATAAATTTTTCCCATCTCAAATTTCAGTCTTCAAAACATTAAAATAGTCAAGTTCCACATTTCTAACCATGAAATTGTGCATAACTTATTATTGTAGAAAATAGCTATTTCATTTAGGTCCTACCTAGTAGTTCTGTGTAACAACCTGTCAAAGTCAAGTCAAGAAGTTGCTTCAGGCACTTCAATGCCCACATCCCTGTCGGTGTGAATTCCAAATTTCACACCATGCAATTTTAAGGGCCATAGTCCCCGACAGTGTGTCGAGTTTTACTCCATTTAACGATTTTGCTATATTCTGGCAGCTTGAGACGGCCTGTCACCTAAGAGCATCTCCACTCGGCGCCCTAGCAGGCCCTCCCTAGGCCGATTTCTAGCGCCGGATGGACAAAAATTCCCTAACTGTGAACTCCCTAGCCCAAATAGCGTCGGATGGACCCTTTTTTACGTCCGGCACTCGCAGGCCCAACCCAAAGCGCAGGGGGGCGCCTGCGAGCGCCGAATGGAGAGAAAAGCCGCATGGGCCAGGCCTGTCAACGACACAGCGCATTTTCCCCCAAGATTCCCCACCCCGTACCACACACACCATCTCTCCCCCGTCGCCGCCATGTCGCCGTCCCCCTCTCCGTCACGTACACCCCGGTAAAAATCCCGCCCGCCACCGCCAAACCCTCCCCCCTACCAGCTCTCGAGTTCGTCGCCGTTCACCGTCGCCGATATCCCCGTGCGGACCTCTCGCCCAACGCACTCGCGAGGTATTCGACGGTTTGCCTCCTCGACCACGGACTCCGACAAGAAGGAGCAGATGTTCATGTCGATGCTGGATGAGGAAATCGCCGCTGCCTCCGAAGATGAATAGCACATGCTCATCCTCGCGTCCTTGGCCAGCCTGTACGCCAGGCAGCACTCAAAGCCACAGCGTGGCGGCTCGGGGTGGACGCCGGAAGGCCAAGGCGAGGCAGCGCTTGGAGGGGTACATCATGTTGTACATCGACTACTTCGTTGACGATCCACTGCACCGTAACGCAACACTCTGACGCTGCTTCAGGATGAGCCGGGGGCTCTTTCTCAAGATTGTCTATGCCCTCCGGGACTTTGTGCCCTACTTCCGATGCAAACCGGACTGCACCGGCATTATTGGATTTTCCTCGCTCCAGAAGTGCATGATCGATATGAGGTTGCTTGTATACGGAGCTCCGGGTGACAGTGCCGATGACTATCTACGCATGGCCAAGAGCATCGCCATTGATTGCTTATACAGGTTTTGCAGGGCACTAATAGCGGTGTTTGGGGGAGTATACTTCAGATTACCGAATACTGAAGACACTCAGAAGATCCTTGTAGAGAATGCAGCTAGAGGATTTCCTAGGATGTTTGGAAGCATCGACTGCATGCATTGGAAGTGGAAGAACTGTCCCTTCCCCTAGCAGGGCATGTACAAATGCCACAAAGGAGGATGTAGTGTGATACTTGAGGTAGTGGCTACACATGATACCTGGATTTGGCACTCCTTCTTTCGCAAGGCGGGCTCGAACAACGACATCAACGTCTTGAAGTGCTCACCTATCTTTGCCAGGCTTGTTGAGGGCCATGCTCCCCTAGTGAACTATGAGATCATTGGACGTCACTACAACAAGGGATACTACCTCGCAGATGGTATTTATCCTAGATGGTCAACATTTGTCAAGCAACTCAAGCCCTAAGCTTCCAAAGCATGTCCACTTTGCCAGGGAGCAAGAAGCTGTCAGGAAGGATGTCGAACGAGCATTTGGTATCCTCCAGCAGAAATTTGCAGTTGTCCGATTCCCAGCTATGACTTGGTCGCAGGATCAGATGTGGGAGGTGATGAACTATTGTGTGATATTGCAAAACATAATCATAGAGAATGAGAGGAAGCATCTAGTTCCTGAGCTCGAGTTGATGCGGCCATATCACATACAGGGTACTCTTGCAGAGCTTGATGGTCAGGTGCCGGCACCATGGGCTTCCTTCCTAGCTATGCATCAGGAGATCCGAGACTCACGTGTGCACCAGGAGATCCAGGATGATCTGGTCAAGCACTTGTGGGATCTCATGGATGCAAGAGCTGCACGATGATTTCTTGTGTTTGTTGTGTTGTTGTGCTTCTTAAACAATTTGCTTTGTTGAACTATTTGTGTCTTGTAATAATGTCGAAACTCGGCAAAATTTGTCATTATTTTTTATGTTTTTGTAATATCCCTAAAAGTATGCCGAAATTTGGCTGAAATCTGGGAGAATTTTACCAAAATTGGCTCGACCCGGGGACGGCGCTGGGTTCGCCGCTGGGAGTTTGTCCCTCCCCAGGCCAAAAATTACATCCATCCGGCGCTAAAAACCGCCAGATTTGGTCCTGGGGAGCGCCAACGAGTGGAGATGCTCTAACACCCGACCCGCTAAGCTTCCACCCACACCAGCTAACCTTCCGCACTTTGCTAGCCTTGGCCGCAATCGCACTTTCCTTAGTCTAGCCAGAACCATAGCCTGCGAACGCGAGGCCAAGCGACAAAACGCGAAGACAAAGCCGAGCTGGAACTAGGAGCACTTCGGAAGCCCTGGTATGGCACGATCGGGTGGCCCCTGGCGATGGTGCCGTTCTCGGGCAGTGGGTGCCATGGATCAGAGCGCCACCGGCTACCGTCCCTAACTGGATCTAGGCACCTCGGGCCTAAATGGGCTTGGGAGGGCCGGGGCTGCCTCTACAGGGCTCGTTGTCGGCGGTGGCGGTGACTAGCTAGAGTTGGGGATGTCGTGTTGGGGCCTGCCCGTTGTAGCAGCAACGACTAGGGATTTACAGGCTCGTCTGGATCCGGTCGAGTCTGCCTGGGCCTAGTGTGCCCCCGCTACACTACATCTCGGTGGTAGAGGAGGGTTCCTCCCGCGGGATGCAAGGCTACAATCCCTCGTACCGACGATGTTGTGTGCCTCCGCTGTTCAGGCCATGTGTCAGTTTCTACGAAGAGACGTTGATAGTGATTCCAAGGTTGTGGTGGCGCATGTTGGTTGGTGGCAAAGCTAGGTGGTGGTGTTCCGATGCGCAACATTTTTTGTGTGGGCGGAAGTCGGGAGGAATCCTGTCGACTTGTTGATGAGTGCATATTTGCATCATGTTTTATATTATTATTTTGCATTGTAGATATAGGATCTTAGTATTTTACGATGCTCACGTGCATATTTTATGTCTGTTTTCACCAGGATCAGGACAGATGATGGATCTAATAGACACAATTCTTGAAGCAGTTGTATTAGGGAGAAAAGGAGTCAAAAACAACGTAAAACGCTTATTTAGAAAATATCAATAATACCAGAAGAAAGCCTGAAGCAATCGAGGCGTACAGACGGTTCAACGACCAACTATACGACCGGAATACTTTTTCTGGCCGTATAGTTCCGGTCGTATAGTTGGCGCCGCCTCCGCCTCTTCAAATAGTTTCACCCCGTGCAACTGGATCGATGAGATAACATACGGAACAACCAGAAATCGTGAAAGCCTCACCTTTGTAAGGCATCTAGAGGGGAAACTTGCCCAAGGGGTCCATCTTCGCCCTACGCAGATCTGCGAGGCCAAAGCATCGACCTCCATCTTCATCAACCACTGCACCATCCCCATCTCCATCCATCCTATCTTATCCATCTATATCTTGTTGTAATTTTCGTACTCATTGTGGATTTATATAAGTACTATTCATCTACAATTGTTTCCATTACCATTGCCATGATGTTGATTGCCTCCATGTCTGAGTAGATCTCTAGTTCTTGGGGAGATAGAGAAACCCTAGCATATGATTGAGATGAGATAGAGATTATTATGTTATACATCATTATGCGTATGTGTTAATTGTCTTCATCTTGATGTTGGGAGTTGTGAACCTCCTTAATATTTGCCTCCTACGGGGACTAGATGAAGGGGATTACTTGTTGGTAGACGAAGGCATGATAGCACTTACTATGATTATAAAGTTGTTGTCATTCTTTACGTACCAACTTGAGGAATCAAGGAGAACTCATTAAGCCATGTCCATGCCATGGGAGGAATCCCTTAATAGTGCAGTAATTCAATTGATGTCGATTGCTGACTACTGTGGTTATGAGGATGATGTGAGCAACGGTTGTTGCCTATTTGTCCATATATGGAGCTCCTCCCACATACATACATATCATGAGAATATTCGTTATAATAATCTTGATCGCTTAGTCTAAATTGCTAGCGGTGTATCCACCACTCCCTGAGAACGCCTTTTCCCTATTATAGTTCTAAGTTCTTTTGCACACGCGATTTTTACTTTCTGCATTAAATTTTACTTTACTTTAATTTGCCTTGTTCAACCAAAAACCTAAAAACAACTCTACTGTTCTTGCATCTTAAATGTATTCCTTAAGTACTTTGTTTAGTTTTAGTTAAAAGCATTTTAGTCTTTTGCCTACTGCTTCCTGTGGGATCGATATCTTTATTTTGAAACTAGCTACAAACAATATGTACACTTGCAGTCATCAAGCTATTTTCTAGTGTCGTTACCGGGGAGCTTAGCGCTATAAGTCACTTTACTTTTAGTTATTTACTTTCGTTGTACTAATTTTTAATTTAAGTTGCAGGATCGCAACAATGGACAACACTCAACATTTAAACCATCTTGATGCAGTAAGGAAAATGGGTTTGCCCATGAACGCTTTTATAACTGTCAATAAAAGCATAAATCCGGATGGAATTGAGATCCACCCTTTATTATTTGAACTACTGCACTCTAAGAAATTTGCAGGAACCAATGAAGAGAGTCCATATGAATACTTACAATTCTTTGAAGACGTTCTCAGTTCCTTTATATTTGATGATTGTAATCTTGATATGGTTAAAACCTAGTTGTTTAGACAAACTCTCTCTAATAGTGTTTGCGACTGGTACAGATCTTTTTGTGCAGAAGCACCAAGGACTTATTAATGAACTGACAACCAATTTTCTATCAAAATATTATTCAGAAAGCAAAGCTCGCAAGATGAGAGGTATTATTATCAATTTCAAAAATAATCCTGGTGGGGGTTTATATGAAGGATATCTAAGGTACAAAAGTTACCTAGATAATTGCCCCCATCATCATTTGTCTGATTGGTTAATCACTCATACTTTTTATGGAGGGCTTAATATTGAAAATAAAATGAATCTACACACTGCTTCTAATGGCAGCTTTCTATCTTATACCTATGATGAAGCTTGGAATCTAATAATAAGAATGAGGGAAGCAATGGAAAATCTTAAAGATAGGGAAAACATTATAAATAGTTTTTCTGAATATGCTTGCGTTAACGATTTCCTTGCAGATGAAAGGACCGGTGAAATGATTAAAACCCTCGTTATTGATTCTTACTCAGTAAAGAAAATTATTGAGAATTATGCAGGACATTTGCAGGTATCGACAGAATGGGAACCACGCAAAAGCGTGCAAGAGCGCTAATGGAAGAATTCTCCTCGGTACCTATTCAAGAGATCATCAAGAAAAGGCAAAAAGAGGAAGAACAAATAAAGAAGAGACCAGAGAAACCAGAAAAGAACCCCGAAGCTACCAATATAAATAGTGTCATGTTAAACGATCTTATGGAAGCATGAATAGTGGATGATGAAGTTGTTATTTTGGACCACAAAACCATAGAGTTTATCGAAGGTAAGGTACGAGGTAATGAAACTTCTAAACCTATGACTCCTATATATTATGGAGAAACTTTCTTGTATGGAATTTGTGAGCCGATTTCCACTATAAATATTATGCCTTCATCACTTTATGAGGAATTTTGCTACAATTTAAATAATCCAGATGTGGAACCAATAGGCACTACTATTAAATTGTCTAATAGGACCAACATAAAACCGGAAGGTGTAATCAGAAATATCTATATCTTTATTGGATCACTCATGTACCCCCTTGATTTTCATATTGTTGATATGCCTCGAGAATCTTTTTGTCCTATTCTTTTAGGCAGGCCTTTTGTTTCCATGACCAAAGCTCGAGTTGATAATAAAAAGGAGACTATTTCACTGATGTTCTGATAAGAGGAAATGACATTCCACTTCGCCAAACTAAAGAAGAGGCCATATGAAGTGGAAGATATCAAGGAAGAGAAAACAATTGCCGAGCTAGCCGCAATTCATTTTAGTACTCCACAAGATGAATTAGAGAGGAGCCTAATTAATTGGGAGGAAGCGTCGGATGATGAGGAGAGAGAAGACATGGATGATTACCTTGATTCAGTTCCGGAAGCACAAAATCCACGTGACTATAAAGAACTGGTAAGAAAAGGAGATGAAGAACCTCCACCAATTGATTTGAAACAACTTCTAGACGATATGAGGTATGAATTTTTAGATAATGAAAATAAATGTCCTGTTATTATTAGCAAAAATTTATCAGATAATGTAACAAATAAAATCCTTTCGGTCTTGGTTAAGCATCATGAAGCCCTTTGGATATACTCTAAGTGATATTAAAGGAATAGATCCATCTATAGTAACACATAAGATTACCATGCTTGATGATGCTGAACCTGTAGTGGATACGCCAAGAAGACTTAACCCGAAAATGAAGGAAGTAGTAAGAAAAGAGGTTATACGCTTATTAGATTATGGCATAATATATCCTATCTCTGACAGTAAGTGGGTTAGCCTAGCTCATTTCATACCAAGAAAAGGTGGTCTTGATGCTGCTATGAATGAGGATGGTGAGCTAGTTCCTGTAAGGCCTGTTGTAGGATATCGTATGTGCATTGATTTTAGGAAGGTAAACCAAGAGACACAGAAAAATCATAAACCTATACCATTCATGGATAAAATTTTAGAAAGACTTAGTAATAATTCTTATTTCTGTTTTCTTGATGGTTATTCTGGATATTCTCAAATTGCCACACAACCGGAAGATCAAGAGAAAACAACTTTCACTTGCCTTATGGCACATATGCTTATAGATTAATTCCGTTTGGCTTATGTAACATAGCAACAACTTTTCAAGAATGTGTTCTAAAAATCTTTGATGATTTTGTTGAGAAGACTATGGAAGTTCTAACAAATGATTTTGTTGTTTGTGGAACAACCTTTGATAATTGCCTCTATAATCTAACCAAAGTTTTGCAGAGATGCAGGCAATCAAATTTGGTTTTGAATTGGGAACAATGTCGTTTCATAGAAAGAGAAGGTAAAGTTTTCGGGCATAAGGTTTCGAAGAAGGGAATAGAAATATATAAAACTAATATAAATGCTGTAGAAATATCATATTACCTCAGGACATTAAAAACTTAAAAATGTTTCTGGGATATGCAGGTTTTTATAAGTGTTTTATAAAGGATTTTGCTAAAATAGCTATGCCTCTCACCAACCTTCTTGATAAACTCCATTCTACTTAGACCATGACTGCATTGCAGCTTTTGAGAACCTTAAGAATAAATTAGTTTGAGCACCTATCATGCAATCTCCAAATTGGGATGAACGTTTGGAAATCATGTGTGTGATACGTCCAAAACGTATCTACTTTCCTGGACACTTTTGCTATTGTTTCTCCTCTATACTTGTGTGATTTGGATGCAACGAATGCGGACAGACGCTGTTTTCAGCAGAATTGCCTTGGTGTCTACTTTTTGTGCAGAAAATCAACTATCAGAAAAAATCTCGGAAAATATGCCAAAAATCCTATTTCACCCGAAGACTCAGAGCGCACGAGACGGAGAAGAGCCAGGGGTGGCCACACCACCTGGTGGCACGGGCCAGGCCAGGCCGTGCCAGGGGGTGGTGTGGGCCCCCTAGGCACCCCCTTGGCCTCTCTCTTCACCTATAAGGAGCCTTCTGACCTAAAAACTTCGAGGGGTTCGACGTTTTTCCAGAAGGAGTTCTGCTCCTCCGCCACCACCACATTTCACGAAACAGCACCAGAAACTCCGTTCTGGCACCCTGCCGGGACGGGGAATTGGAGGAGATCATCGCATCATCATCACCAACGCTTCTCCATCGATCATCCAGGTTTCCCCCATCTATGAGTGAGTAATCCCCCGCTGTAGGCTATGGGGATGGTAGGGATTGGATGAGATCGTTCATGTAATGGCATCAGATTGTTAGGGCATGGTGCCTAATATCTTTTATTAGTGCTTTATGACTTTGTTGCGACTTGTTGTGCTTAATGCTTGTCACTAGGGCCCGAGTGCCATGATTTCAGATCTGAACATGTTATTGATTAATTATGATAGTATTGTTTTTGGTCTTATCTACAAGTTGTATACACACTTTGTTGTCCGGAACCTATGGCCCCGAAGTGACAGAAATCGGGATAACCGGAAGGGAATGGCTTTGATGTGAGGATCACATGTGTTCACGGAGTGTTAATGCTTTGCTCCGGTGCTCTATTAAAAGGAGTACCTTAATTTCCAGTAGTTCCCTAGAGGCCCCGCTGCAAACGGGCTGGAAGGACAAAAGATGTTGTGAAAGTTCTCATTGCGAGCACGTATGACTATATATGGAACACATGCCTAGGATTGTCTTGTACTTGGATGCTTTATCTTATTTATCTGCAATTTCCCTATGTTCTGATTGCTATTTGAATTGTCTTGTCCATGCAATGCCTGTCCATCCATCCCTATGCCTACCGCACTCGAATCCCACTGTTTACTACTTTTGTTACTACTATCTTTGCTTTACTACTGCTGTTACTTTGCTATTCCTACTACAAAACTGTTGCTACTGATAAACTGTTGTGAGCAAGATTGTTTTCAGTGTGCTGAATTGACAACTCAGTTGTTAAGGCTTATAAATATTCTTTGGCTCCCCTTGTGTCGAATCAATAAATTGGGTTTCACTTCCCTCGAAAATACTGCGATACACCCCTTATACTTGTGGGTCATCAAGACTATTTTATGGCGCCGTTGTTGGGGAGCATAGCTTTATTTATCAAGTTCACTTGGATTCTCTATTGTTCGCTGCTATCCATCCATCATGGGTAAGTCTCGTGATGGAAAGGTTCCTATTTTACCATCCACTACAAGAAGAGGTACGGTTCTAAACACCTCTGCTGCTCTTGATTCACCGTCTATTATGAGTAAGTTCCTTACACCACCACATACACATGCTGCACACACTGCTACTACTGCTGAATCTGAAACTTCTGATGCTTACGATGCTGCTTCTACTGTGCTTGATAAGAGTGGTTCATTAGGTCCTTTCCTAGATGCTACGATTGCTAGAACTATAGCTGGAAATACCGAAACTCCTAATGAAGACACTACCACACCTGTTAGCTCACCTGAATCTAGTGAGAGTTATGATATTGAAGATGGTTATGTTGAGATGACCGATGAGTTTATTAAAGAATGTAAGAACACCCATGATAGGAGCGCTGCTAAGAGTCTCCTTGAGAGGTGTACTATTAGACCCAAATTGTCTCCTGATGCTAAGTTTGCTGCTTCTCCCATAAACATTATAGATGAAGATTATGATTTCTCTCTCGATCTATCTTACATAGCTACTGTCGAGAAAGAACCTTTTTGTGGGACTAAGAATGAAAGTGCGGTAGCACATATGAATGAACTTTCTACCATGAGTGGCTTGTTTTCTGATGATATTTAAGATGCGTACTTACTTTGTTGCTAAGATTTTTCCCTTTTCACTAAAAGGAGAAGCTAAAACTTGGTTTAGTAATTTACCTCCTGGATCTATTGATAGCCCTGAGTGCTTGATTAGTACTTTCCTGCAGAAATATTTTCCTCCCAGTGCTAGACATGCTATTTTGCAGGAACTTTTTGATTTTAAACAGGGAGAAAAAGAGGTATTGCCCGAATCTTGGGCAAGGTTTTGTGCTTTGATTCATGCACTTCATGCACAGGCTAGAAGTCCATTACCTAAGAATGAGCTTCTTGATATATTTTATAATGGACTAACCGAGGAATCTAGGACATACCTAGATAGTTGTGCTGATTGTGTTTTCAGGAATAGGACTCCTAAGGAAGCTGAGGAATTAATGGCTAAAATAAGCAAGAATTATGAAGATTGGACTCCTCCTAAACAAGCTATACATAAAGTAATTGTACCTGAACCATCTATTCCTGTGCCTATTCCAACATCAAAGAAGAGGGGAGTTATTGAATTAAATGATGAAGTGATGAAGGAAGCTAAGAAATGTCTTAAGGAGAAGGGAATTAAAGCTGCATATGTCAAGAATTTACCTCCTATAGAAGAATCATGTAAGCCTATTCCCTACTCACCCACTATTGAGGTACACTCTCTCCAACACTTTGATGAAGGTGATATCCCTTACTCTAAACCTCCTGATCAATGCTTAGAAGAATTTGATATCTTTATTGTTAAGCAAGATAACTTTAATAAAAGGGTGCAAAATCATCTAATGTAAAACACTAGAGCTATTGTTGAGTTGAAAGATATTATGGAAAGAACCTCTAATGATGTTAAAATGATTGTTAAACACTTTCAAATGGTTCAAACTCAAATAGATCAACTCGTTAAAGTGCAAAACAACTTGCTAGTTAATGTTGCTAAAGAAAAACATGCTTATGAAATTAGAACTAGAAGTGGTGCTGCTACCCAGGATCCTCTATATCCTGAGGGGCATCCCAAAAGAATTGAGCAGGATTCTCAACAAGCTGAAAATAGTGGTTCTACTCGTAAGAAAAGGAAAAAGAAACATAAAACTGTTGTAGAACCCTCTAAACCTGCTATAGAACCTAATAGTATATCTATCTCTGATGCTGAAACTGAAAGTGGTAATGAAGAAAATGTTGTTCCTAATGAAGAAAAAGTTGAAGAAGAACCTGAAAACCACACTAAGAATACTAAATACACCAAAGAAGATTTTATTGCTAAGAAACATGGTAGTGAAAGAGAACCTCGGGTCCAAAAACCTATGCCTTTCCCTGATAAGAAACACAAGTCAAAGGAAGATGAACACTATAATAAGTTTTGTGAGTGGATGAAACCTTTATTCCTGCAAATTCCTTTGACTGATGCTATTAAATTGCCTCCTTATCAAAGTATATGAAGGACATTGTCTCGAATAAAAGGAAGATCCCTAATGAAGAAATTTCTACTTTGCTTGCTAATTATTCCTTTAATGGTAAGGTTCCTAAGAAACTTGGAGACCCAGTGATTCCAACTATCCCTTGCTCTATTAAGAACAGTTATGTTAGAACTGCTTTGTGTGATTTGGGAGCTGGAGTTGGTGTTATGCCTTTCTCTCTCTATAAGAGGCTTCAACTTGAAAAATTAATACCAACTGATATATCTTTGCAAATGGCTGATAAATCTACCACTATTCCTGTGGGTATTTGTGAGGATGTACCTGTTCAGGTGGCTCACAATTGCTTGATATTAACTGATTTTGTTGTTCTTGAAATGCCTGAAGATGATAATATGTCTATTATTCTTGGGAGACCTTTTCTTAATACTGCAGGAACTGTTATTAATTGTAATCAAGGAAAGGTGACCTTCAATGTTAATGACAAGGAACATACTGTCTATTTCCCCAAGAAGATTGAAAGGACTTATGGTTTGAATTCAATTGAACATGTTGAAGGCATTCAAGTTGGAGAAATATATTGTGCCATACCAAGAGAAAAATTTGAAACTATTATGATTGGGACCATTGCTATCAAGGTTGAGGTAACATAATCATTAGTGGAGTACAAAGCTTTGTCTCATATGCAATTGTTTTGGTAGCAAGACTTGATCAACCTTGTTAACAAAAGGATTCCATTGAACAAAACAATGTTTTCATTATGATTATCTCCGTTTATTTTTATCCTTTGCATTTTAGTTTTTGCTTTCGTTTAGCTTTCTTTTTGTTGTTAGTTGCTTGCATGTTAGAACTTCTGTAGTTCTAGCCTTGTTTTGTCCTTGCTTCATGTTTCCAAAAGAAAAAAATCTGTCTGTCAGAAAAATCATTCTTCTATTTCTGAAAAATGCCCAAAAATAAAGTGTCTCGAAAAATTCCAGAAAATTCATATTAAATTTTTACGTGAAAAAAGGGGCAGAGGAGTACCTAGGAGGTACCAGGGGGGCCCACCAGGCAGGCACACCACATGGTGGCGCGGCCAGCCTTGGGTGGCGCCATGCCCTGGTGTGGGCCACCCCTAGCCCCCCACTAACTCTCTCACCTGCCACTTTCTTCTCTCTCCCGAGTAAGCTCTAGTTCATATCTCAAAATCGCGTTCTTGCTGTGCTTGCTCTCGATTTTTTTCGATCTCCTTGCTCAGCCCATCTTTCTTGCTAAAATTTGGAGCATTTGTTCCCTGGTATGTGACTCCTCCCCTTGTCTAAGTAGATTTGTGTTTAGTGGATTATATGTTGAGTATTTTGCTGCTGTAGGTGTCTGGTTATGAGAGCTTGTAAGCTTGTTTGATGCTTAGAGATATAGTTTTGATGCATGATTAGGCCTCTTGCAAGTCCCTATGAGTAGAATCCTTCATTATATTTACTTTGCAATCGCTTGTGTAATAGGTGTTTAAATTTCAGAATAGAAGATGAGTGAACACCACCTAAACCAACATGAGCTTTGGGTACCTGAGGTCATGAAGGTCCACCGGGAGGAGGAAGTTTTTACTTCCATTTACCCATGCTCTGAGTTCATGAGAGCTGCAGGAATTCTACAAGATTTCCACACTTTGGTTTCTAATGCAGGGTTAGAGCACTTTTTGGAAGATGAACCTTGTCAATTTGTGAAGCTAACCATGTCTGTGGTGCAGGACTTCCAATTTAGTCACTCCTTGCCTAACCCCATGGTCCATTACAAAATTTACAATATAGCTATCGACCTTTCTCTTGATGATTCTTGTGCAGCTATTAAGGTACCTCAATGGGGATCATGTAGAAAGATTAAGGAGAGACCTGAACCACTCATGGATTTATACACAGAAATTTGCCAAGGGAGTAGCTTCTCGAAGGAGAATGGAAAAATCCGTAACATTCATCTTCCCTCCATTCGCTACTTTGCCTACTTTATTGCCATGTGTGTTCTTGCTAGGAAAACTGCCAATAAGTTATCTTCGTTTGATCTAGCATTTTTCTCTGCTGCTCTTAAACGAGATAGGTCTTACAACTTAGGTGCTTTGACAGCTTTCCGTCTTGCTGCTAACCGTGAGAAAGGTGGAATCTGTGGAGGCCTTATTGCTTCTCGTTTACTAGCATTGCATGGTTTAGTGCCTCATCATCTAGACCTACAGTTTCCCATAGAGAGGCTTGATCTTAATTCCATGATACAGTATAAATTTGTTTCCTCGTGGGCTAGTATGAGTGAGTTATCTTATGAAATAACCTTTCTCAAAGCTGGTTGGAGAAAGAGCAAGTCCGAGCGTGTTGTTCTTTTGCCTGCACCTGTTTTGTTTAACCTTGATAACAGGGAAGGATGGTCCCTCACTGAGGAGGAGCTTGACACGTCTTGGGAGAGCTCTCCCAACAGGAGCAGGACACTAGAAGGGAGGTCACGGATGATTTGGTCCAGCCCTCGAATGAGGGAGAGTCTTCATTTCAGTAGCCCCCTTATGATGGGGGAGCTTCTTCTTCTTCTCATGGGCCCAGCTACGACCATTCTTACCAAGATCTGCCCGCTTGCAACCCCTATTCGTACATGGATTGATACCCACTTAGGCCAAAAGCCTAAGATTGAGGGGAGGTACGCCGACACCGCATTCATCTCCATATCATGTTGCGTCGGTACTTTGTATATTCATGTTTTCGTTCTCTTTTTAGTTTTCGTTCTTCTTTGCTTTTGCTTTCTAAAAACACAAAAAGACCAAAAATATTTCTGTTGTTTCTCTTTGGTTTGCTTCTTCTTTTTGCCTGCTTTGTTTGAACTTTTCGAAAAACCCAAAAAGATTTAGCTTTGCTTTGTTTTTCCCTTTTGGTTCTTGTTTAAAAATCGAAAACACCAAAAATATTTGTCGTTCTTCTTTGGTTTTGCGAGTTTGCTACAGGGTTCATGAGTCCTCAGTGGATATTGGTTTCATATTATTATTCAAGCCACACAAGTGAAGAGCAATAATGAGGATCAATGACAACTTGAGGCGTGGTAAGAGGCTTGTAACGAACTCTATTTTTTTTCATTTTTGTACATATACTCATCACTGTAGGCTTGCTTAGTCCGTTCAAGTAGGGTGTATGTTATCTTTGGATGCTTAGTAGTTCTTGCTTTCTTATGATTAGCTCCAGCTCGCTAATAGTTTGTAGCATGTCTTATGAATGTTTGCTTGCATTGCTCTATTCATAAATTAGTATGACACCGCGGTATCCTCCTCTGAATGTTTCATTTGAATTGACTTGGCACATGCTCACGCATGCACAGGACTGTGATAATCAGTTAAGCCTGGATGAATTATTTTGCCTTGAGGATCTTGAATCACTTTCATGCCATGAGTAGTCCTGTTTTGTTGCAAGCATGATAATGACAGCTATTGCTCTCCCGTTTTGTTGGGGATGTAACCCCAGGTACCCCAGAGTTGATGAGTCATATGACTAGAAAAGACATGAATATCAAAGAAATTAAGAAAAACCAAAAAAGAAAAAGGAAAGAAGTTGTTCAGGCCGAATTAAGCCTAATTCAGCCTCAAGAGGCGTCCCCTGGGCCAATTCCGGCCTACCAGTTCCGAGTCACTTCATTACTCGGCTGGGCCAAATTATCCTCCCCCGGGTGGGCCGACATCAGCCAAAGTCGGCCCACCATGGGCCTCCTTTGCCCCGCCGACCCTCCTCGCCAGCTCCCGCCGATGCCACCGGCTCTCTGCGTCGCCGCTTCGCCCGCTTCATCCCCCGGGTGGGCCCACTCGACGGACACTGCGGCCCACCCCGGGCCTCCTCCTACCTCCGCTGGATCCCGCCAGGTGGGCTGCTCCGGACCACGTCCCCTGGGCCGAGGCAGAAGACGGCTGGGCCGCCAGTCGGATCGACTTCTACCCGGCTGGGCGCCTAGGCGGATCGACTTTCACCGGCTGGCGCCCAGGCCGGATCAACTTCTACCCCGGCTGGGCCGCCCCAGGCCGGATCGACTTCTACCCTGGCTGGGCCGCCCTAGGCCGGATCAATTTCTACCCCGGCTGGGCCTACTTCATCCCTCCACCTGGGCCGAATTACCTCATAGTCCGGCTAGGAGGAAAATAATCCGTATGGGGCACTGTTCATCGCCTAGCAACCTCTACATCGACACGCTACCGAGTCAAGTCAAGCCTACGTCAGGTGCCAGTCTTGGGACGCCCGTGGCTCAGACTGGCCCCTTTTGTCCAAGATGCTAAGGAATATGCTAGGCATCTTGGGAGATGTTAGGGAATATGCCAAGCATCTCCCAAAGATGCTAAGGAATATGCCAAAGGGATACCAATGACTCAACAAAGGACAAGCTGACTAGGCAAGCCCCACAAGACAGCTCATATGAGTACTTTAGATGACATACCTTGTCCCCTGGGCTCCCCTTTATAAGGAGCACCAGGGGTAACGTTACACGAGAGGCCCCCTGGAGGGCTCCTCTCCCTCTGCTCACTAGGAGCATGGTTTCTTCTTCCTCTGCTCTCTCCATGAGAGGCATAAGAGTACATCTCAAGGAGCACCATTGTAGCCACAAGCATGGCAAGATATATGAGATTAGATGCAGGAGTAGAGGTGTTATCTCACTAGGAGAGCCTCGAACCTGGGTATATCGTGTCCCTCTGAGTTCTTCCATATGAGGTCTTCACTTCATCATCCCTCCCCGGATTCCTCCATCGTCCATTCGGCCCCAACTTTAGCCTATACCAGGCATCTGCCGTGACACCACCACGACAGTTGGCGCCCACCGTGGGGCTGATAAGCGGCGCTGGTTGGGTTACCATCCGGACGGGAACATCTTCATCAAGCTCTACTTCATCATCGATCAAAGTTCTCTGCATCCTCTTCCTCAACGTACAGAGAGCAGGGGAGTTGGCATACGAGCCTCCCTTGTTGAGGTGTCTCAACCTCCTCCTCAACCTCTTCACCAGCAGTACAGTAAGTTGTAGCTAACCCTTTGGGAGTGACTCAACTAGATAACTCAACCAACTTGCACATGAGATACCCTGGATATCACTCGGGGACTATCACCAAGTTGTTCACCCCGGGGATGAGATAACTCAACCCGGGGACTAGCTTGCATGCTTTTTGAAGCCGCCTAAGGGTAGAAAAAGTAGCTCGGGGACTCGGTGTCTCCGTGCATAGAACAAAAACTCAGAAAAGACTTAAGATATGCCATAATCTCGTATGTATCCACTGCTTTGTGTCTACAAGCTGACTTGGACTAAAAAATAGCTCACCAAGTCATTCTTAACTCGGATTTAACTCGACCCACCAAGTTGCATAGTAACTAGAGTTATACTTTATCTTGCCGGGTTGCCCTGTAACTCGGATTTGACTCAGTCAGCCGGATTACCTGGTAACTCAGATTTAACTTGGATCGTTGTTTTCAGCTTGCCAGGTCATTCCGTAACTCGGATGGGTGTGTGCATCACCATGCCAAAGTTACACAGTAACTTCGGATTTATCTTGATTTGCCTGAATTCAGTTAGGTTTTCCGTGTTACATGGTAACTCGGATTTTACTTCGGCTTTCCTAGTTACAAAGTAACTCGGATTTAACTTCAGTTTGCCTAGTTACAAGTTTCCAGGTTACATGGTAACTCGGATTTTACTTTGGTTTTCCTAGTTACATAGTAACTCGGATTTCACTTCAGTTTGCCCAATTTCAGGTTTCCAGGTTACATGGTAACTCGGACTTTACTTCGGTTTTCCTAGTTACATAGTAACTCGGATTTCACTTCAGTTTGCCTAATTTCAGGTTTCCAGGTTACATGGTAACTCGGACTTTACTTCGATTTTCCTAGTTACGTGGTAACTCGGATTTTACTTCAAATTGCCTAACTACAGGTTTCCTAGTTACAAGGTAACTCGGATTTTACTTGATTTGCTAACTCTGGGGGTAATTTGGATTCGTTTCAGTTTCCTAGTTACGGTGTAACTCGGATTTTAGCCCAGCTTACCAGGTTATCTTATACCTCAAATCAATTTGTTCCATATCTTGGGTAGCATGTGCCAGCATATCATTCATTCATCATATCAAATCTCGGATCTATATCAATGGAAATATGCCATGATATCATGAAGTCATATCATAACTCTAAATCATATCTCGGATCAATATCTTGGATCCAAATCTTTGGCGGTTTGCCAGCCAATCATAAGGCTATATCATATCTCAACCAAGCAACTCGGATCTAAGACTTATGTCAGATTCGAGTCAAGCAACTCAAACTCCCATCAGGTAACTCGGATTTGAGTCATGAGACTCAGATTGGAATCTTGTAACTCGGATTTGAGTCAGGAGACTCGGATTGGAATCTTGTAACTCGGATTTGAGTCATGAGACTCGGACTGGAATCTTGTAACTCGGATTTGAGTCGTGAGACTCGGATTGGAATCTTGAAACTCGGATTTTGGGTCAAGTAACTCAAAACAGAGACTCATGTCAATTCTGAGTCATATAAGTCAGCAATTATATCTCGAATGGGATAACTCGGATTACAATTCATAAGGCTAGAGCCGAATCAGGCCAGAAGCCAAAAGACTTACCCAAAAGGGTTAAGGCCAGAGCCGAATCAGGCTAGAAGCCAAAAGACTTACCCAAAAGGGTTAAGGCCAGAGCCGAGTCAGGACAGAAGCCAAAAGACTTACCCAAAAGGGTTAAGGCCAGAGCCGAATCAGGCAAGAAGCCAAAAGACTTACCCAAAAGGGTTAAGGCCAGAGCCGAATCAGGCCAAAAGCCAAAAGACTTACCCAAAAGGGTTAAGGCCAGAGCCGAATCAGGCCAGAAGCCAAAAGAGTTACCCAAAGGGGTTAAGGCCAGAGCCGAATCAGGACAGAAGCCGAAAGACTTACCCAAAAGGGTTAAGGCCAGAGCCGAATCAGGCCAGAAGCCAAAAGGGTTACCCAAAAGGGTTAAGGCCAGAGCCGAATCAGGCCACTAGCCAAAAGATTTACCCAAAGAGGGTTAGGACTAGAGCCGAAAAAGGCTAGAGGTCAAGGATATATGAAAAGGAATATATGCCGGTAACAACTCCGGAGATTTTTTATGAAAGCCTATGCGCGATTCTACGGATCCCCCATAGCCTCGGGGACTAATGTTGGGGATGTAACCCCAGGTACCCCAGAGTTGATGAGTCATATGACTAGAAAAGACATGAATATCAAAGAAATTAAGAAAAACCAAAAAAGAAAAAGGAAAGAAGTTGTTCAGGCCGAATTAAGCCTAATTCGGCCTCAAGAGGCGTCCCCTGGGCCAATTCCGGACTACCAGTTCCGAGTCACTTCATTACTCGGCTGGGCCAAATTATCCTCCCCTGGGTGGGCCGACATCAGCCAAAGTCGGCCCACCATGGGCCTCCTTTGCCCGCCGACCGCTTCATCCCGGGTGGGCCGACTCGGCGGACATGTGCCCACCCCGGCCCCTCCTACCTCGCCATTAGGAGACGAAGACCGGATCGACTTGGCTGGATCGACTTCCGGCTGGGCGCCAGGCGGATCGACTTCTACCCCGGCTGGGCCGCCCTAGGCCGGATCGACTTCTACCCCGGCTGGGCGCCAGGCGGATCAACTTCTACTTTGGGCACGCCTAGGCCAGATCAATTTCTACCCCGGCTGGGCCTACTTCATCCCTCCACCTGGGCCGAATTACCTCATAGTCCGGCTAGGAGGAAAATAATCCGGATGGGGCACTGTTCATCGCCTAGAAACCTCTACATTGACACGCTACCGAGTCAAGTCAAGCCTATGTCAGGTGCCAGTCTTGGGACGCCCGTGGCTCAGACTGGCCCCTTTTGTCCAAGATGCTAAGGAATATGCTAGGCATCTTGGGAGATGTTAGGGAATATGCCAAGCATCTCCCAAAGATGCTAAGGAATATGCCAAAGGGATAAGACCAATGACTCAACAAAGGACAAGCTGACTAGGCAAGCCCCACAAGACAGCTCATATGAGTACTTTAGATGACATACCTTGTCCCCTGGGCTCCCCTTTATAAGGAGCACCAGGGGTAACATTACACGAGAGGCCCCCTGGAGGGCTCCTCTCCCTCTGCTCACTAGGAGCATGGTTTCTTCTTCCTCTGCTCTCTCCATGAGAGGCATAAGAGTACATCTCAAGGAGCACCATTGTAGCCACAAGCATGGCAAGATATATGAGATTAGATGCAGGAGTAGAGGTGTTATCTCACTAGGAGAGCCTCGAACCTGGGTATATCGTGTCTCTCTGAGTTCTTCCGTATGAGGTCTTCACTTCATCATCCCTCCCCGGATTCCTCCATCGTCCATTCGGCCCCAACTTTAGCCTATACCAGGCATCTGCCGTGACACCACCACGACACGTTTGTCGCTCCCTTACTATTGCTAGCCTTCACTTCCACTGAGTGTTTTACTCATGTTTCCAACTCCCTAAACCAAATATTTCCAAAGTGTCCACCATACCTACCTATTAGCATCATTTGCTACTCCCGTGCATATTCATTATGCCTTGTTTTCTTCCGAATAAAATGTTTGCTTGTTATGGGAAAATTAGTTAGTAAAGCTCTCACGAACTTGATGGCACACTTTATTTCCTGCACTTAATAAACCTGAACCATTGTGAACTCTCCATGAAAGTTATATGCTTGCAAATTATAGGCTGGGGATTAGCAGAACTGTGCTGCACGGGGAACGCTTTCAACACTTGTAAATATATACCCAGTTGATACCTTGCTCTTTTGTTTGCGGATGTCATCGGTGTGAAATAAAAGGGGAGCTTGTAAGTCCATGGAGTTATGTATGTGTGTTAGAGAAACGCCTGGGCCGCTGGTCTAATCCATGCTAACATGGTGGAAACCTGCAGCGTAACCATAATGATATCTATGAAGCATTCTTCTTATAAAAAAAGAGAGAGATAGCTATTGAGAAAAAGAAAAAAAAAGAGTTTTATGAAAAGAGGAAAGAGATAAAAAAAAGCACCATTTTCCCATGGTAAATAAGAAGATTGCTAAGATACTCATTGTCTGCTTGCCTTGTCATTTTGATATGGGGATTCTTCCGTATCATCGGGCAAGGGGTACCCCATTGGCGGTTCTCAATGATACGCACATACTTACGATGACAAGAACTTACCGGTAACTAAAGTTGAGTAGCATGAGGAGCGGCCCTCGTACTCAAGGGACTTGGGATTTTCAGTTTATAGTCTGTCAAGCATATAACTCAGATTGGACCTCACTTTCACCTTAACCACATTAAAGATGCTTATGATAGGGGCAATGAGAGATCAAAGCTAACGAGTACCATACTTTCAGCATTTGGAAGCCTTTCAAATTATTCAAAAGCTTTTCTTCTACTTGTTGAGTCTCCACATATTCTTTGAGCACCTTCTTGAGAGCATAATTTTCATTCTTTGTGTTTGCTCCATTACTTGATTATTTGTGTTATGACTTTGATGCTTGTATCCTTGATATCTTTACTTCTAGTCATCACTTGAACTTCAGAGGTGCCTTGATATTCATAATCAAAGGGCAAGCGAGATACCACTCTATCATACCTTTTTATGAGCATTCTAATGTTGCTTATGTTTGTGCTTCATGCTACTTATTATTTTTGAGTTGGAATCTCTTCATAGCTTGCAATGACTATTAAGTAGACTCAGTTGCATACTCTTTATTATGAACTGTCTAAGTAGTTGATCACATTGCTAAGAATATTTACATCATATGAAGCAAATGTGTTCGTGAAAGTTCTTTTATCGCACTCAGTTTTCAACTGAATTGCTTGAGGACAAGCAATAAGCTAAGCTTGGGGGGAGTTGATACGTCCAAAACATATCTACTTTCCCGAACACTTTTGCTATTGTTTCTCCTCTATACTTGTGTGATTTGGATGCAACTAATGCGGACTGACGCTGTTTTTCAGTGAAATTGCCTTAGTGTCTACTTTTGTGCAGAAAATCAACTATTAGGAAAAATCCGGAAAATATGCCAAAATCCTATTTCACCAAGACTCCGGGAGCGAATCGAGACAGAGAAGAGGCGGTGGCCACACCACACAGTGGCCTTGAGCCCAGCCAGGCCGCCGAGTGTGGTGTGGGCCCCAGGCACCCCTCGGCCTCTCTTCGCCTATAAGAGCCTTGACCTAAAAACTTCAGGGGTTCGGCGTTTTTCGGAAGGAGTTCCGCTCGCCGCCACCACAGATTTCACGAAACAGCACGAAACTCCGTTCGGCACCACGGACGGGAATTGGAGGAGATCATCGCCATCATCATCACCATCGCTTCTCCATCGACCATCCATGTTTCCCCATCTATGAGTGAGTAATCCTCGTTGTATGCTATGGGGATGGTAGGGATTGGATGAGATCGTTCATGTAATGGCATCAGTTGTTAGGGCATGGTGCCTAGTATCTTTTATTAGTGCTTTATGACTTTGTTGCGACTTGTTGTGCTTAATGCTTGTCACTAGGGCCCGAGTGCCATGATTTCAGATCTGAACATGTTATTGATTCATTATGATAGTATTGTTTTTGGTCTTATCTACAAGTTGTATACACACGTTGTTTTACGGAACCTATGGCCTGAAGTAAATCGGGATAACGGAAGGAATGACTTTGATGTGAGGATCACATGTGTTCACAGTGTTAATGCTTTGCTCGGTTCTATATTAAAAGGAGCACCTTAATTGCCAGTAGTTCCCTAGAGGCCCCGCTGCAAACGGGCTGGCAGGACAAAAGATGTTGTGCAAGTTCTCATTGCGAGCACATATGACTATATATGGAACACATGCCTAGGATTGTCTAGTACTTGGATGCTTTATCTTATTTATCTGCAATTGCCCTATGTTCTGATTGCTATTTGAATTGTCTTGTCCATACGCCGTCCATCCATCCCTATGCCTACCGCTTTTCGAATCCCAATTTCTTGCTTTTGTTACTCTGTCTTTGCTTTACTACTATTCCTACTACAAAACTATTGCTCTTGATAAACTCATGAGCAAGATTCTTTCCAGTGCAGCTGAATTGACAACTCAGTTGTTAAGGCTTATAAATATTCTTTGGCTCCCCTTGTGTCGAATCAATAAATTGGGTTTCACTTCCCTCGAAAATACTGCGATACACCCCCTATACTTGTGGGTCATCAGTGTGGCGCTAGCGACTTTGCCTTAGGGTCTGTGCTGGGACAACGAGATGGAAAGAATTTAAATATTATTTATTACGCTATTAGACCTTTTAATAAGATTCCGAAACATTACGGTACTACAGAAAAAGAGTTCCTAGCTATAATCTTTGCTTGTGAGAAATTTAGATCCTACATCATTAATTCTAAGGTAATAATTCATACGGATCACCAAGCTTTGCGTCACCTCCTTGTGAAAAAGGATGCGAAGCCCAGGTTGATTAGGTGGGTTTTGTTACTACAAGAATATGATTTACAAATAGTAGATAGGAGGGTAAAGATAATCCGCTAGTAGATCATCTCTCTAGGATGGAGGGAATAATTACTAACCCCATACCTATAAATAAATCATTTCTAGGAGAATATTTAGCAAATGTTGAAGTTGCTGATCCATGGTATGCAGACTATGCTAATTATCTTGCAACCAAATTTATACTTTCTGGTATGACAAGAAATCAAAGAATGAAATTCTTTAATGATCTTAAATATTACTTTTGGGATGATCCATATCTATATTGTCATGGACCTGACGGAATGATTCAGAAGTGTGTTTCTAACCATGAAATGAATGCAATATTGAAAGCTTGTCATGACAGTCCGTATGGAGGACATCATGCAGGTATGAGAACTGTAGCGAAGGTACTTCAATCCAGATTGTATTGGCCCACCTTGCTCAAGGACGCACACAGGTATGTGGAATACTGTGGTGCTTGCCAAAGAAGAGGTAATATAGGTAGGAGACAAGAAATGGCAATGAATTATAGTCTCATAATAGAACCCTTTGATGTATGGGAATGGATTACATGAGACCTTTTATTGAATCAAATGGTTATACTCATATCCTTGTTTTCGTTGATTATGTTACCAAATGGTTTGAAGCTATTCCAACAAGTCATGCAAATGCAGCCACCTCCGTGAAGATGATCAAGGACATCATATTCCCCAGGTTTGGAGTTCCTAGATTTTTAATCACTGATGGTGGTTCTCATTTTATGAAAGGGACTTTCAGGAAAATCCTCAGCAAATACGGAGTAACTCATCATGTTGCTTCACCATATCATCCTCAAACAAGTGGTCAAGTGGAACTCTCTAATAGAGAATTAAAGACCATACTCGAGAAGACGGTGGACAAATCAAGGAAAGATTGGTCATACAAGCTAAATGACACTCTATGGGCATACCGTACTGCGTTTAAAAATCCAATGGGTATGACACTGATGGCTCAATACATGACGCCCAGAAAAGTGCTTGGTGCGTGGTGTTGATGTAGAGCTCGTTGGGAACCCCAAGAGGAAGGTATGATGAGCACAGCAGCAAGTTTCCCTCAGTTATGAAACCAAGGTTTAATCGAACCAGTAGGAGCAAGGAAACACCCCAAAGGTGTTACTAGCTGAGCTTTGGCAGGGCGCACTACCGGTGCTAGTAGCAACGTGGAGACCTGCACAACACAACCACAGAACTTTGTCCCCAACTTGCGATGAGGTTGTCAATCTCACCGTGTTTTGCGGAAAACAAAGGATTAAACGTATCGAATGGATAGAAGTAAAAGTTTGCAGAAAGTAAACACAAAGCAGTAAACAGTTTATAGATTGAATGTAAAAGACAAGGACCGGGATCCATAGTTCACTAGAGGTGGCTCTCCTTAAGATAGATAACATGCTGGGTGAACAAATTACAGCGGGGCAATTGACAAACATCGAGAAAGCAATACATGCATATACGAATCATCTTGACTCCTTTGCAACTTGATTGGGCATTACAACATTATACATAGACCGCCATCCAACTGCATCTATGACTAATAATCCACCTTCAGGTTATCATCCGAACCCCCTCCAGTATTAAGTTGCAAGCAACAGATTATTGCTTTACGAACTGCGTGTAAAGTAAACAATACGATTGTTCTTTGAACAAAGGATCGTTGTTTTCTCCCTATTAGCAACAACACATCTAGTACCTTAGATATTTCTGTCACTTCCCCAGATTACCAGAGGCATGAACCCACTATCGAGCATAAATACTAACTCTTGGAGTTGCTAGCATCTACTTGGCCAAGATAGCTACTAACAACGGAAAGCATGCAAGATCTCAAATAAAAAAGACATGATAGAATCAATAATCAATCTGAAATAGCATCTCAATATCCATTGGATCCCCGCAAACACAACATGTATGGATTACAAATAGATGATCTTGATCATGAACGGAGCTCACAAGATCTAAACATGAAAGCACAAAGGAGGAGAAACCAGCCATCTAGCTACTACATGGATCCGTAGTCCAAGGATGAACTACTCACGCATCACACCGGAGGCTTGCATGGTGATGAAGAAGGCCTCGTGGTGAATTCCCTCTCCGTGAGGTGCCGGAAGAGCTTCAGATCCCCCCGATCTAGGGATGGAGATGACGGCGGCTACAGACTCTTTTGTGGATTTTTGATCGGCTACTTAGGGTTTTCATCCTGAGGGTAACTTATAGGCGGAAGGAGAGGCCGAGGGGGTGCTGGGGTCGGCCAGACCACCCCCTGGCGCGGGCCAGGCCCTGGCCATGGCCAGTGGTGTGGCCCCTGCCCCTGTCGTCTCAGATTCGGCACTTGATCCCTTCCGGAAAAATATGCACTTTGGCTTTTGTCCTGTCCAATTCCGAGAATATTCATTTTCTGACTTTTCTGGAACGAAAAACAACAGAAAACAGGCAACTGGCACTGTGGCTCTTGTTAATAGGTTAGTCCAAGAAATCATAATAAAAGTACTCCAAAGTTGGAACAAAACACAAGAAAGTGGATACAACTAAGCATGGGACATCAAAAATTATAGATACATTTGCAATGTATCAACATCCCCAAGCTTAACTCCTGCTCGTCCTCGAGTAGGTAAGTGATAAAAAGAAATAATTTTTGAGGTGACATGCACCATCAAAGACTTGATCAAAGTATTTGCAAAACATTAAAGGCTGGGATCATAGTACTTCAATCATAACATGAAAGACAAAGTTCTAGCAATAAGCAAAGAAACTAAGATGCAACATGAAAAGGCACAAACAAAACATTCATGAATAACAAGCTTTGCAAGACGTTTGTTTGTTTCTCATAAAGAAAACATAGCATAATAGTATTCAGCTTGTCCCTCAATAGAGTAGCAAATATAAATGCATAGGACACCTTCAAATTTCATAAGAGTGACTAGATACAATAGTTTCAAACAAGCAATAACAAGTTATGCATCAATCAACTAGTCTTGGGACAATGCACATAGAACTAAGAATGGCCACTATGCTCTCAAAGTAGGTGCATAAAGATAGAAGGAGGAGACTCAATATAATGGTGGAAGAAAGGCCTTTTGTAAAAGGAAGTAGGGATTCAAGTCTCATAAAGAGCTTCCAAAAATTATGGTACTTATAGCTTTCAACTCTCATTGCCCCTATCATAAGCATCTTGAAATGATTAAGGTTAAAGTGAACAAACTATGGTGTACATGCTTGACGAAGTATAAGTCAGAAATCTCATGTCCCTTGTATACGAGGGCCGCTCCTCATGCTACTCAAGTTTAGTCACCGATAAGTTCTTGTCATCGTAAGTACATGTGCATCATTGAGAACCATGTGCAGGGTACCCCTTGCCCGATGATACGGAAGAATCCCCATATCAAAATGACAAGGCAAGCAGACAACGAGCATCTCAGCATTCTTCTTATTTACCATGGGAATATGGTGCTTTTTTCTCTCTTTCCTCTTTTCATAGTATCTTTTTTTATAAGAAGAATGCATCATAGACAGATCATTATGGTTACGCTGCAGGTTTCCACCATGTCAGCATGGATTAGACCAGCGGCCCAGGCGTTTCTCTAACACATATACATAACTCCATGGACTTACAAGCTCCTCTTTCATTTCACACCGACGACATCCATATACAAAAGAGCATGATATCAACTAGGTACAAGTACCAAGTGCAATGTTAAAAGCATTCCCCATGAAAGCATGGTTCTGCTAATTCCCAACAAATAAGTGCAAGCATATACAACATAGAAGACACAATGGTTCAAGTTTATTAGAGGCAATATAGTAAAGTGTGCCATCAAGTTCGTGAGAGCTTTAATCACTAGTTTTCTCATAACAAGTGGAAGGTAAACAAAAGCATGAATATACTTGGAATAGCATAAGCTAGTAGGTAGGTATGGTGGACTCTTTGGAAAAACTTGGTTTAGGGAGTTGGATGCATGAGTGGAACTCATACTTTGTTGTGTAGGCTAGCAAAAGACTGGGAGCGACAAACTAAGAGAGCAATAATGGTCATAATCATGCAGAGCGACAAAACATCATTAATCAAAGCATAAAGTGATACTACAAGTTGAAAACTAAAGGATCATAAAGGCTATGGTGACTTGTGATAGTCATAACATGGTGTGAGCATGCGCCAAGTCAACCCAAATAAAGCATCAAAGGAGAATAGCACTATACTATGCTTTAATATGCTAAAACAACGCATGATTCATCCAAGGCACATTAAGAAATATCAATTGTTTATAACAAGTCATGCTACAGCAAAGAATACTAAGCATAAAGCCAAAACAATATCAAGCATGGCATGAAAAAGCATAGGCCACAGTAAAAAACGAGCTCTTTTTACCACATAAGCATGAACTTTCCTACTCGTTTCCAAACCAAACCAAACTATTTGCAAACCAATGTATGAAAGAGGGGGTCCACCAAATTTATTTATAAAACTAATAAAACCAAGCAAACTAAAAACCAAAACGAAAATGAAAAACAAGACGCTACAAGAACAACACAACTATGCATGAAACAATAAAAATGAAGCGTTTGGAAGAAACCTAAGATTTTTATTGATGAAGAAGGGGATGCCTTGGGCATCCCCAAGCTTTGACGCTTGTACTTCTTGGAGATTTATGGGGGTGACACGCGTGGCATCCCCAAGCTTGAGCTTTAGTCTATCCTTCATCTCATTACTCATTCCTTCCATACACCTGAAATTTTTCCTTCATACAAAACTTCACACAATCTCATTAGCAACATTAGTGCACTTAAGATAAATAAGTCTCAAGGTTCAGTTATAACACCAAATAAACTTCCATTAGAACACTAGATACTGTAGCACTTCCCTCAAAAAGCTCAATTCCTCAAAGGAACTCAAGAAGGAACTAACAAGAAGCAAATGCAAAAAATGGCAGAAATCTGTCAAAACAGACCAGAAGGTAAAGACGAATTTTTTCGAAGACCTTCTGTTGCTCAAATCAAAAAGTGTTGATCTAACTAAAGTTAGATAACAACCTGGGGCAGAAGCACAAAAAATTACAGCTCAATCCGACGTACAAAGCTCTCTCAGGAATTTTTACGGTGAAGCAGAGAAATCTGTTTCGGGACAGCAACTTTCCCAATCATTACTTCACTCTCATTAGAGGTTACTCTTGGCACAAAAAGCAAATAAAAAGGATAATGAGAGGTTATTACAGAAGTAATAACTTCCAAGACTCATCTAAAACTCTTGGGTTATCTCCCAACAAGTACTTTTCTTTAACGCCTTTAAGTTAGGCATAAGAACCAAAGAAAGAATCAAGTGTTCTCAAATGAAGAAGCATTAAGACCAAATTTTGTTTTCATAGGAGAAGCAAAAGAAATCTTTTCTCTCTTTTTAGGGAAGTGTTCTATACCTTTCTTGAGTGGGAATTGATATTTAATGGTGCCTTCTTTCATATTAATGATGGCACCAACAGTTCTAAGAAAAGGTCTTCCCAAAGTCATAGGACAAGAAGCATTGTATTCAACATCCAAAACATAGAAATCAACGGGGACATAGGAATCATTAACCATAATAAGAACATCATTAAGACTCCCCATGAGTTTCTTTTTAGCATTAGCATCAAGTGGGACATTCAAATAACAATCTTCAAGAGGAGGCAAATCAAGCATATCATAAATCCTTCTAGGCATAATAGAAATACTACTATCAAGATCACACAAAGCTTTGAAATCAAAGTCATTCACTTTCATATTAATGATGGGTTCCCAACCATCTTCTTGCTTTATAGGAATAGAAGCTTTATGTTTCATCTTTTCTTCTTTAATCTTTATGAGAGCATCAGTAATGTGTTTTGTAAAAGCCATGTTCATAGCACTAGTATTAGGACTTTTAGCAAGCTTTTGTAGGAACTTAATAACTTCAGAGATGTTGCAACCATCAAGATCAAAATCAACTTTATCATCTAAAGTAGTAGAACTATTACTAGCCTCAACACTAGTGGTGGTAATAGTAGAAACACTAATGTTTCTAGCAATTTCATCTTCTCTTTCCCACTTAGCATGTAATTCAGCTAATAGTCTAACATTTTCATCAATTCTTACTTGTATAGCATTACTGGCTGCAAAGGGATTCTCATTAGTTTCGGGTTTAGCAGCCATTTTATTCAAAGTAGATTGAGCTTCAGCCAAAGATGCTATATTTCTTTCAGCATTAGAGAGTTTTTCCTCAATAGTTTTATTGAAAGAAGTTTGTTTACTAAAAAACTCTTTAAGCATAACTTCAAGTTCAGAGGGAGCACTCTTATTATTGTTGTAAGGATTTCCATAAGCATTACCATTGTTGGGAGGATATGGCTTATAATTGTTGTTACCAAAATTGTTCCTATAGGCATTATTACCATAAGCATTGTTGCCAAAGTTGTTATTTCTTATGAAGTTCACATCAACTTGCTCTTCTTGAGCAACCAAAGAGGCTAAAGGAACATTATTTCGATCAATATGGGCTTTCCCACTAACTAGCATAGACATAATCATATCAATCTTATCACTCAAGGAGGAGGTTTCCTCAACATAATTTACCTTCTTACCTTGTGGAGCTCTCTCAGTATGCCATTCAGAATAATTAACCATCATATTGTCCAAAAGTTTTGTTGCAGCACCCAAAGTGATGGTCATAAAGGTACTTATAGCAGCTGAATCCAATAGGTTCCTTGAAGAATAGTTCAATCCTGCATAAAAAGTTTGGATGATCATCCAAGCAGTCAGTCCATGAGTGGGACAATTCTTTACCAAAGATTTCATTCTTTCCCAAGGTTGAGCAACATGCTCATTATCAAGTTGTTTAAACTTCATTATTTCACTTCTCATGGATATAATCTTAGCAGGAGGATGGTATTTTCCAATAAAAGCATCTTTGCACTTAGTCCAAGAATCAATACTATTCCTAGTTAAGGAATTCAACCATTCTTTAGATTTTCCTCTCAAAGAGAAAGGAAACAATTTCAGCTTAATAATATCACCATCTATATCCCTATGCTTTTGCATCTCACAAAGTTCAACAAAGTTATTTAGATGGGAAGCAGCATCTTCATTACCAATACCCGAAAATTGTTCTCTCATAACAAGGTTGAGCAAAGCAGGTTTTATCTCAAAGAAAGTATTTTCAGCCACAGGTGGAGCAATGGGAGTGCTCATAAAATCATTGTTGTTGGTGCTAGTGAAATCACACAACTTAGTGTTTTCAAGAGTAGTCATTTTTTTGGGTTTTCAAATAAGAAAGCAAACAAGTAAAACTAATTTTTTTGTGTTTTTTAAAGAACAAAACAAGCCAACAAAGCAAAAAGGAAACTAAGCAAAACAAAAACAACAAAGTAAAGAGATTGGTTATGAGGGACTCCCCTTGTGAAGATGTCCTTGAATCCCCGGCAATGGAGCCAGAAAATCGCTTGATGGCTCAATACACGGCGCCCAGAAAAGTGCTTGGTGCGTGGTGTTGATGTAGAGCTCGTTGGGAACCCCAAGAGGAAGGTATGATGAGCACAGCAGCAAGTTTCCCTCAGTTATGAAACCAAGGTTTAATCGAACCAGTAGGAGCAAGGAAACACCCCAAAGGTGTTACTAGCTGAGCTTTGGCAGGGCGCACTACCGGTGCTAGTAGCAACGTGGAGACCTGCACAACACAACCACAGAACTTTGTCCCCAACTTGCGATGAGGTTGTCAATCTCACCGTGTTTTGCGGAAAACAAAGGATTAAACGTATCGAATGGAAAGAAGTAAAAGTTTGCAGAAAGTAAACACCAAGCAGTAAAAGATTATAGATTGTATGTAAAGAAAAGGACCGGGATCCATAGTTCACTAGAGGTGGCTCTCCTTAGATAGATAACATGCTGGGTAAACAAATTACAGTGGGGCAATTGACAAACACCGAGAAAGCAATACATGCATATACTAATCATCTTGACTCCTCTAAGACTTGATTGGGCATTACAACATAATACATAGACCGCCATCCAACTGCATCTATGACTCATAATCCACCTTGGGTTATCATCGAACCCCCTCGGTATTAAGTTGCAAGCAACAGATTATTGCTTCTGAATGCGTGTAAGGTAAACAATACAATTGTTCTATGAACAAAGGATCGTTGTTTTCTCCTAGTAGCAACACATCTAGTACCTTAGAGATTTCTGTCACTTCCCAGATTACGAGGCATGAACCCACTATCGAGCATAAATACTAACTCTTGGAGTTGCTAGCATCTACTTGGCCAAGATAGCTACTAACAACGGAAAGCATGCAAGATCTCAAATAACAAAGACATGATAGAATCAATAATCAATCTGAAATAGCATCTCAATATCCATCGGATCCCCGCAAACACAACATGTATGGATTACAAATAGATGATCTAGATCATTAACGGAGCTCACAAGATCTAAACATGAAATCACAAATGATGAGAAAACAAACATCTAGCTACTACTTGGATCCGTAGTCCAAGGATGATCTACTCACGCATCACACCGGAGGCTTGCATGGTGATGAAGAAGGCCTCTGTGGTGAATTCCCTCTCGGCAGGGTCTTGGAAGAGCTTAGATCCCGATCTAGGGATGGAGATGACGACTCTGAGACTCTTTTGTGGATTTTGATCGGGTACTTAGGGTTTTCATCCGAGGGCAACTTATAGGCGGAAGGAGAGGCCGAGGTCTGGGTCGGCGGACCACCTGGCCAGCCAGGCTGGCCACGCGACTAGGTGGTGTGGCCGGCCCCTAGCCCCTCTCCGTCTCGTATTCTGGCACTTGATCCTTCCAGGAAAAATAGGCACTTTGGCTTTTGTCCCGTCAATTCGAAAATATTCATTTCGACTTTTACGGAACCAAAAACAACAGAAAACAGCTGGTAGCATCGTGGCTCTTGTTAATAGGTTAGTCCAAGAAATCATAATAAAAGTACTCCAAAGTTGGAACAAAACACAAGAAAGTGGATAAAACTAAGCATGGGACATAAAAAATTATAGATATATCTGCAATGTATCATACACCTTATAAGATGGTGTACGGTAAGGCATGCCATTTACCTTTAGAATTGGAACACAAAGCTTTTTGGGCAATCAAGAACCTAAATTATGATCTTAAAAGTAGCAGGAGAAAACCGTCTATTAGATATTCATGTTTTAGATGAGTTTAGAAGTGAGGCCTATGAAAATGCTAGGTTGTTTAAGGAAAAAGTGAAAAGATGGCATGATAGAAAAATAGAGAATAAGACCTTTAAAAGTGGAGACTCTATAATTCTCGTCTTAAGTTGTTTCCAGGGAAGCTCAGATCGAAGTGGGAAGGTCCCTATATAGTTGAAGAAGCTTATTCATCGGTAGCAGTGAAGCTCAAAGGAAAGACACCCTCTCTTGCATGGGTGGTAATGGACAACGGTTGAAGCATTATCGAGTAAAAGAAGATATAAGTACAATCACCATAGAAATGATCACCCCAGAAGAGTTGATTGAGAAAAAATATGCAAGGGATGGAAGCTTCAAGAAAAATGGACTCTGGACGAAATACGCCACACTACGGTCAAACTATTGACCATAAAAGAGCGCTTCATGGGAGGCAGCCCATGCAAGGAAAAGGTTTGAGTAAGTTTTAAAAGTTTTTATAAGCTTGTGTTAAAAGAGGAACATATTGAAACTCTAAGCAAAGAAGAAGGAAGATTGATAATGCCAAAATTGGTCGAAAATTTAAGATGTTGTTTTTATGTCAAAACTTGATATTTCATTAAGTTTCAGAATAATAAAGAGTCCTTGGAGAAGCAGGAAATTTTTTATGGACACAGAAGGTTTAACGACTAACTATACGACGGGAATAAAAATTCTGGCCGTATAGCTACGATAGCTACGGTCGTATAGTTGTTTCGACATCACCCCTTTCGTTTATGAAAGGTACTAATAGTTTAACGACCAACTATACGGCAGAAATTAAAATTCCACCCGTATAGTTGTCGTCGTATAGATATCGACGCCTTTGACAAAACTATTTTCTGAATACTGATAGTTTAATGACCAACTATACGGCGGGAATAAAAATTCCGCCCGTATAGTTGCCGTCGTATAGATATCAACCTATCTCCAAAAAATTTATTCGGAGTATAGAGAGTTTAACGACCAACTATATGGCAGGAATAAAAATTCCCGCCCGTATAGTTCTTGCCGTATAGTTGGTTTCACCGTAGATCTAATCTATAGTCGGTTCATAACTATATGGCAGGATCTATATGGGCCGCACTCGTATAGTTGCTCGTTACAAAAGGCGGCTAGGGTTTTAGACCTCCCCTTTTAAATCTGATCGCATCTAACCTTTTTCATTAAGTTTTCGCAGAGCTACAACCTCCAGCCTCCAGAAATCCTCACCATCCCTATTCAAGCCCCTCTAACAACATTCGTGCAACGAAGCCATGCCGCCCTTCCATGTCAACAAGATCTAGAAGAAGAAAGAAGAGAAACCCGTGAAGAGGATCGAAGAAGTAGAACCTAAAGGATCATCGTCATCATCCAGCCCAGTGATCAAGCCTCTCCCAAATTGGGAGGACATGTTCCCGCAACAGATGGAGATGATGAGGCAAGCTGAGTGGGGAAAGAACAAACATGAGTATCTCCCAAATTCCTATCGTCACAACATAGGATCCTATTATAAACCTCCTCTTGGTCCATCACCTCTTAAACCTAATAAGGTGCAGCAAGATGAGATTCATGATAAGATCTATGAATTGGAGAAAGCTTCGAAGGCATGTGTTGAAACAATTGGAGAAGGGATTGACACCTACTGGATGATGGGCAAAGACCTTGAGAAAAAGGTCAATGACATAGATGGTAGAGTTGGTTTCTTAATCAAAACTGTTTTTGAGTTAACAGATGAGAAGAAATTCCTCAAGAGGAAAATGCTGAAGCTTCAATACGACATGGCCGAGCTTAGCATCTGCTTTACAAGCATAGTTAAAGATAGCAACACCAAAGAAGAGGGCAACATTCTTCCTACCCAGGAGGAGGATTAGGTACCAACAAGAAGTTATTCGATCCCTCCTGGCTTGATTCCAAGCTTGGGGAGATCTTTAAAGACCTTGTAATCTATCTTACAAGTTTTATATCACTATTTTGTTTTGCATTAGTTCAAACTAAAAATAAAGTTTGCATCATTATAATTCCCTTCAGAAATATTCGATCCCTTTTATGAAATTTTGAGTTTATTATTATATATGGAGCCATTTTGAGTTTGTGTTTATCTTATTAGATGTATGAATGGCTTGAGTATAATTTTACTTGCACTTGATGATAGCAATAGGAGTCTTCCACACCATTGGTATTAATGGAACATATAAAGATAATTTGGTCAATATGTTGTAAGTACATGGTTCGATTTACAAAGAAAGAAAAATTATCTAACTGGTTGAGTTGAAAAAGAAACCTTGAACAAAGGAAAATAAAGAGTGCTATCAAAAATAGAGTGAGAACAAGTCGAGGTAGAATCTTCAAGTCATAAGAATGCTTCATATACAATTGGAATTTGATAATTGAGATCGTTAAACTTTGAATTCCTACATGAAGTGGAATGTATGGCTAGCTCCTTTGCACATCACTTAAACAAAAGTGTGAGCATATAAACAAAAGAGAAGAAAAGAAAGAAGAAAAAGAACGAATGTGCAAAGAAAAAATAGGCATACACCACTATATTGTAATATGACAAAGAGACACTTTCGAGATTTTGAATCCCAAGTGAATATTTTAATACTAAAACATTTGGGACTACCTCGCTAACTTATTCGGTTGAACCGGATACTTTTACATTATGTTGAGATTCATCTTTTATGAACTGTTGAACACTAAGGTGTGGAAGCCTGCTAATACTATTCAGATGGTTCGAGTAAGGTACTATTCATGAACTTCTTTCTATATATCGTATATGATAAATACATGCTGCAACTGCCTCATTTATTTTATCGACTCAGCTTCATAAATATGGGGATCACATCCATTAAGCTAAACTTGCTCAGAACGAGCAAGAGTCTAAGCTTGGGGAAGTTGATGAGTGCATATTTGTATCATGTTTTATATTATTATTTTGCAATGTAGATATAGGATATTGGTATATTATAGCGCTCACACACATATTTTATGTCTGTTTTTACCAGGATTAGGACAGATGATGGATCCAATGGACACAATTCTTGGAGCAGTTGTATTGGGGAAAAAGGAGTAAAAAACAACATAA
This sequence comes from Avena insularis, assembly GCA_023614405.1. NCBI lineage: Eukaryota > Viridiplantae > Streptophyta > Magnoliopsida > Poales > Poaceae > Avena > Avena insularis. Next base: position 251,673,923 of record CM042690.1, on the reverse strand, counting down.
ATCGCTTATTTGGGAAATATCAATAATACCAGAAGAAAGTCTGAAGCAATCGAGGTGTACAAACGGTTCAACGACCAACTATACGACCGAAATACTTTTTCTGGCCGTATAGTTACAGTCGTATAGTTGGCGCCACCTCCGGATCTTCAAATAGTTTCACCCGGTGTAACTGGATCGATAAGACGACATACAGAACAACCAGAAACCGCGAAAACCTCACCTCCGGAAGGCATCTGGAGGGGGAACTTGCCCAAGGGTTCCATCTTCGCCCTACACAGATCTGGGAGGCCAAGGCATCGATCTCCATCTTCATCAACCGCTGCACCATCACCATCTCCATCCATCCCATCTCATCCATCTAGATCTTGTTGTAATTTCCGTACTCATTGTGGATTTATACAAGTACTATTCATCTACAATTGTTTTCATTATTATTGCCATGATGTTGATTGCCTCCATGTCTGAGTAGATCTCTAGTTCTTGGGAAGATGGAGAAACCCTATCATATGATTGAGATGAGATAGAGATTAAAATGTTACACATCATTATGTGTGTGTGTTAATTGTCTTCATCTTGATGTTGGGAGTTGTGCACCTCCTTAATATTTGCCTCCTACGGGGACTAGATGAAGGGGATTACTTGTTGGTAGACGGAGGGATGATAGCACTTGCTGTGACTATAAAGTTGTTGTCATTCTTTACATACCAACTTGGGGAATCAAGGAGAACTCATTAAGCGATGTCCATGACATGGGAGAAATCCCTTAATAGCGCAGTAATTCGATTGGTATCGATTGCTGACTGTTGTGGTTATGAGGATGATGTGAGCAGCGGTTGCTGCCTATTTGTCCATATATGGAGATCCTCCCACATACATACATATCATGAGGATATTCGTTATAATAATCTTGATCGCTTAGTCTAAATTGCTAGCGGTGTATCCACCACTTCCTGAGAACGCCTTTTTCCCTATTGCAGTTCTAAGTTCTTTTACACACGCGATTTTTACTTTCTGCATTAAGTTTTACTTTACTTTAATTTTCCTTGTTCAACCAAAATCCAAAAAACAACTCTGCTATCCTTGCATCTTAAATTTATTCCTTAAATATTTTGTTTAGTTTTAGTTAAAAGTATTTTAGTCTTTTGCCTACTGCTTCATGTGGGATCAATATCTTTATTTCGAAACTAGCTACAAACGATCTGTGCACTTGCAGTCATCACTTGTCCGACTCTAACGCGGTGCCGCCTCCGGGTGGCACCATTCCTTTCCAGAGGGAGTCGAGGGAATCCTTTATCTCCACTTTACTCGGAGTGCCGGGGAAAACTTAGGACCATGGTTCGGGCAGCAATACCGTGTCGATGGTGCTTCCCTTAGGAAGGGGATGCTTTGTACTCGGTGCTTCGATGTGTTTGGACCGTGGTTGGCCAAATCAGAGGGTGCAACGAATTCGGGTCATCATCGCCTAGTCAATTCGTCTTTATCTTTGTTTCTTTTCTTTTTAGGCATGCATGTGCTGCTGCCCAGCATTTCCTATGATTTGAACTTGTGCCTGTTTCAACGAGTAAAATAAAAACTATTGTAAACTCACACAATGGCACTTCGCTGCCTACCAAAATAGTAATCTTTTCGTAAATTTGTCTAAATTTAGATATATTATATACTATATAAATAGTGTTTAGATACATCCAATTTAAACAATCTCGACATCTTTTTAGGATGGAGGGAGTAGTAACGATTAAGGGTGATGAATTAATGTCAAGGTCTTTACATTGAATCTTGCAAACTGTTGGATCATTTATTTATTTCATAAAGAAATAACATATGTTGATATCAGAATAATGCGAAGTGATATATGACATCTACAACTGTAAAATATCAACTGCAATCAAAAACATAGTATGTCCTCACAAACAACTTGTATTAAAAAAGAGAAGTAAAACGTTTTAAAGCCTCGCTGGACTCTCTTTGGCCTTGTTTGGTATTAGTGTTTTAGTGGGGATTAGAAGGGATAATCCCCGAGAGGATTGGGTGAAACCCCCACCTACACCCAACCCCTCTAATCCCCACAAAGCCCCCAATCCCCATCAATCCACTGGGTAGGGGTAGTATATTGGATATGGGAAAAAGTATACCAGAATTTGAGAAAAAGTGGGGATTAGTGGGGATTGAATCAGTCTAATACTCTTAGAAACAAACATACTATTTGAAGCAAGTGGGGATTTATGGTTTGGTGGGGTTATCCCCTCGAATCCCTACAAATACTCTAGTACCAAATAAGGCCTTCGAGAGCACACCAAGCCACCAACCACCGCATCGAGTTAGCTTCTAACGAAGCCATGTCCTAGCGCTCGTCGCCGCTGCCAAATTCACTTAGGCCTTACTGCCTGAGCGAGAGAGATTGAGAAATCGGAGGAAGATTATATTCATGTACATCATCACCTTGTGAACACAAATGCTACAACTTCGAAATCGTGTGAAGGGGAAATCTTAGATGTACATTTAGGAACGAATGATGAACATGTAAAATTTTCAGCAAAAACTTCCTACAGTAGATGGATCCTGTAAATTTTCTATGGCATCGGAAATTATTTCCATATCGAACACGCCAAAATTACAATTCTGAAAGTAGCCTGCCCTGCTGCGACGTGACGGGTAGATTAGTCTCTGCTTAGCTCTGACTGTTGATCTTTAGGCCTTTCGAGTCATTATTATATATCTCCTCCAACCATGGATGATGGTTTCAGGGTCTCAGCACACCTATTTCACTGAAGCTTGTCGCTGACACCGGAGACTCACTGTTTGGTACATCCACTTCCAGAGAGGAGAAATTTCGCCAATGAAAAAAAGGCAGAGCAGGTGTCGTTGTAACCTGTCAAAAAACTTTCCGATGCTGATTGTTATTTAACAAGAAAGATGGACCCTTAGACCCATTCTTTTTCCATATGTCTCCAAACTAGAGCCGGGTTCCGTTATAACAAAACAGTCTTAAAGAAAAAGCAGTCTATAACGAAACAGAAAGGGAAAGGAAACTAAAGAGGACAAGTGTTTGCCAATTTTTTGGTACGGAGTAAGTAGTATAGTACTGTATTACAGTATTAGTTTTGTGCTAGTATGTCTTTCAGACTGCCATTCGTACAACTCATCCTTGGCTGCATCAATACCTACCACGCGGGGATTGATCGCTCGGTCTAAACAGCATGGTGGAAAATTGGAAGCTTAGAACATTCAATCGTTTGAATGTTCTATGCTAGCTGGTCCTTTTTTTTCTATCGATTGCAGCATCAATGGACCCATTATGTTGTCCTCCTAAGGTTTTGAAAAGAGCGAGGAAGTTCGGTTTGAGAGCGAAAGAAAGGTCGACAACGCAAGATTCTACACCCAACGGTTACAAATACCTATCAGGCAGATGTGACGGCCAATTAGTTGATTTTTTTTCTTGGATCAATGTTTGAAAGAGTCTTCAATTTTTTTCCAAGAGATTTAACCATAGTAAAAGATAGATAGAACATAGGCAAAATAATAGAAAAAGACCAGAAGGTACGACAACCTATCTAAATATGATAAACAAGACTAAGAAAGATGATATGCATCACAACAGAGGAACCGCTGGTGTTCGCGTTAGCGTTGACACCGTCGTCAACCATGTTGTCGAGGAAAAAGTTGTTGATGTCGGGGAAAAAATCGTCGTTAGGGAAGACGTCGGCGCAATCGTTATCCGTGAAGGAGTCCGTGATGAAGCCAGTAGTCGCGCCGGTAGCGCTCCCCAAAAACTTTATCGCCTTTCTCCCGTACAGGACTCGAAGCAGCGGGGTCTCGGAGACCCACTGTCCCAGCTCGCGGTGCATGCCGCAAGACGAGATGGGGAAGATCTAGACAGCGCAATGCTCTGAAACTGGAGGCGCAAGGGTGTGTGTTAGTGCGTCTGAGGAGAGGAGCGACCTCTCACTCTTATAGGCACGGGTAGGTAGACGAACAGTTGGCATTGGGAGAGGAAACTAAGGCATTGACCGAAGCCAAACAGCCTCCGCTAAGCTCGAACTAAATCTCCAATGAGTTCGTATTAAACATCCACTCACGCAGACTGTTCAAATTATTATCCATTCATGTGTGGCAAAAAGAAAGAGAAGCTCTCGGCTCGAGGCATTCCCACAACATGCAGCGCGCACGTCGTGACGAGGCGAGGCAGGCGGCGGAGGAGGAGCACGCGTGTATATGTCTTCTTTTCTCAAGCTCGTACAAGTGGTGGAAGAGTTCACCTTATAAGTTGGTCCAAATTCCATTCAACTAGCAATGTGGGACTAAACTTTTGTCCTACCTCTTGTCTTGCATGAATAGACCAAGTGGACCTCTAGGATTTCAGGAATTGTTGAATAATATAAATAGGCTGGGCTTTTATTAGGCAAAATTCTAACAACAAATACCTATCGGGCAGATGTGACGGCCAATTAGATGATTTTTTTTGTTTGATCAATATCTGAAAGAGTCTCCAATTATTTTTATTTAAGAAAGCCATAAATTTGTTTAAATATAAGACTTGGAATATAAATATTTTCTTGTTATAGAAATATTTGTTGTTTATTTAAATTTACCTGAAATACCCGAACTTCACCGAAAAATACAACTGTATTTTCATCTCATGTCTGCATATCTCATTTCTACCTACCATTAGCGATAGTGATTACAACACTAGTGAAATTTATGCTGTTTCACAGTTCGTGGATGCCACAAAGCAATGATCAGAATACGTACACTATTATTTTGTTGTAGACATCCTATTTCAAGCGGTCAAGACGCCATTGATAGCATGTCTCAAGTCGCACCTACTGCAGAGTCCTCAATTCTCATATGGTACTGTATAATAGGTACGTACCAGCTTGCTCGTTTCTACCCTCTCTTGCCTATTTATATACCCAGCCCTATACATGTTATCTCAATGAACTGCCGGCTAGAACGGAGTAATGGACAGTACAATGACTCTTCTACATACATCTTCAGGGATAGCTGTGAACGATTCTAGTGCTGCAGTAGATTTCAATCTGTGAACGGGTGGCATCTAGGAAAATCATTTTAGGCAGGTTCGAAAGGGCTGGCACTTGCTGACCATGACTAGGTGCCTACATATGTAGAAACCTTGTAGATATAGTGATGCACCTGTGATGTTAGCTTTCTGCGGGACAAAACTGGTGTATCTTCTCACTTCCAGGATTGGTCACCCTAAAATGCATGGTCCAACCAAGTAGGACATAAAATATTCGAGAGGAGAGGAAACTATAGGTATAACAGTAACCTCAGATTGTTCAAGACAGACGTGATGTCGTTATGCATGACCCTTCTCACTCATATGGCATATCTGATGTATCCAGTCGACCTTGTTACTGCTAACTAGTCTCAGTTTCAGATGGCTCAAGAATTGTTTCTTTATATTTCGGCCAAATAATTGTGCATTCTCTGGTGCTCTTTCAATATAATTTAGTTGGCAATCCCTATCAAATGACAACAAGTTGCACTGAACTACGACAACTCCAGATTGTTAGTTAATTCGCATAATTTGCCAGGGAACAGATTATAGGTTATATTATTTTCCTCACACTGTCCCTGAGTAGTTATATGCACGAATCAATAAACTATGACCAATGTTTTCTTCCATAACAAATACATCAGCCTCAAACGAAGGGTTTTCTTGTTTTTGAAATAGAGGTGTAGAGGGATCGATGTTTCTCTTGTTCTGGCGGAAACGTCAGGGAAAGTATGATAGTTTTCAACATGACCCCTATTGAACCTTTGCGTTTTTAGGAAAAGTGATTTGAATTCAATTCAAATAGGAATCATAGAAATTGATTATTCAAATGATATATATTTGAATACGAAAATAAGTGAAATTGAATTAGAAATAGTAATTGAGTTTCAATAAACAAAAAAGAACCAAATTATTAGTTACAAATAAGATACAAAAATATTTACAAGTTTCAAATTCCAAAAAGAGTGAAAACTCAACTTTATTTAATAATATACAAGAATACAATATTCTTTACATTATTCTCAAATAAAAAGAAGATTACAAAAAGGATAAAAGAAAATCCTAAACTAATAACTATACTATTTCTTCATATTGTATCTTATTTCTTCTTCACTTTAATCCCTACAAAATAGCAGAAAAGAAAACAACCAAGAAGAAATTAAAAGAGAAGTTATTGTTAGTATTTACTCTTAGATTAGGCAATGAAGTGCGTTGCCAAGATCATCATTGAGTAGTAATTTTAAAGGGGGCCAAAGTGTCGAATCTGTTCTTATCAAATGTTTTGCCTCAGACTAGTGCATCACAGGCATGGGGCAAATTTCACCATTTGTAAGGAAAAAGGGGACATCCATCAGTAACTGACGTGTATCTATTTGAGCTCATCCACAAGAAAAGATCAACATCTTGGAAACTTGAACCTGAGAGGCCCACGGGTAAGCAACTCACAGAACAACATGCAATTTATGTGTTGTCAACACATGAGCAACATCAGGAAACAGATAAGAAGAGGGAGTAGCCGCAGTTGAGCTGCTAGCACACTGTTTTTCACCCCACAGAACCAACACCACCACAGTTCATCCATTTCATCAACCAAAAACGTCACCAAACCCATCATAGTTAACATGATCACTTAGTGAGTTACTGGAGTAGATCAAGAAGGAATCTAGCACAATCAGGAGGAGCATGCCATTAAGGTCAGGAGCTAGTGGGTGAAGGCAAGGAGGAGAAGGCCATAGAGAAGCAGTAGCTGAACAAGATTCACCACAAATTTGTCTGCTCTACAACAAAAGGTTGACCTCTAACATGAATCATGAGTCTGTTCTTCTTAGTTTAGCTAGGAAATTGTTCGGTAGAGGGAGAGCTCTCAGACTAGCATAAAAGTGTCATGCTAATTTCATCCTAGAGCTACTAGGCAATTATTTACCATATGCTCTCATTGAAATCAAAGCATCAAACTTTGTCATAATTGGTAGGGGAAAATGACACCAAATCATGCTATTAAGGTACCCTACTGTGCACACTCTAAATAGATGCACCACAATAGCCCACCTAGGTCAACAGAAGCCACTATTTTATCAACTAAACTTGAGCCTCACCAAGTTAGTTGATCATGAACACATCTACAAAGCCAAGGAAACTATTTCAAATCATTTTCCTAGTCACTTTACCTAGGAATCATTTAATAAAATGTCCAAGATTCTCCAGGAGCATTACCAAATGGTAAAACATAACAGAACTACTAAATATATTTAGTAAAGAATTACACTGAATCAAAGATTCAGATAAGTACATGAACACTTCACCAATTCAATAGCTTAGTATAGTAGGGTACTGCAAACAAATTCAAACCAGAGGTTTGAATTCAAATAAGCATTTACAAATCATCTCCCTAGCTAATTAGCTAGAAATCATTAAATGTGCTACTATCAACAATGAAATAATAAACCTAAAGTAAGTGACATCATTTGGTTATATAAAGTAATTTTGCTAGCAACCATTACTTGGAATAGTTAGCTACATCACCAAATCTTATAGCTAGTGTTTCTAAATGTTTGTGTATCCTCAATAGAGGTATCACAACATTGATTCTATCACCAACCAAATGGTACTTGTGTAACCAGATCAAGTAAAGGCTATCTGGCAGTAAACATAGTCTATACCATCACCCTTTAGCACATGAATATTGTTAAAGCTTAACATATAGATTAGATGCACCAAGGCATCTATATAGTATGTCTAGCCACCAAACTATCAAACAGTGAGGATCTCAACTATACCATAAGAAATAATCCATAAAGATTGCATCCAAAAAATTAGAGATGCGTTAGATATAAAGAACACCATCAATTGATTGAAAGAATTATTAAAATCTTTTAACCTATCAATAAATCATTAGGGAATCATTTCCTGATGAATGTATCCAGTCAAATTAGAGTGGCCACTGATAAGTGAATTCAAAGGTATGATTTGAATCCAGATCATCATAAAAAAACACATGTTCAGAAGTCTGGAATGTTTAACACTGAAGCGTAGCTTCGTTGGTGAGCAAGTTAATGGGTATAGATGAAGACAACATATCAGCAGTATAAGTTTTTGATCTCAATTAGCTAGGGCATGGCTATATCAACATGAACATTTAACAGACTACTACAAGCCAGAGATTAATCCTAAATCAGGGGAAATCCTAGTTAGGGTTGGCATCAGAGAGAGATCGAGGGGAGAAGCACACCCACCTATGGCAAGTCTAATCTTGCCGGAGATGAAGTACAGAGGCTAAACTGCATGGTCCAATCAAGTATAGGACATAAATAATTCGAGAGGAAAGGAAACTATAGGCATAACAATAACCTTAGATTGTTCAAGACAGGCATGATGTCATTATGCATGACCTTTCTCACTCATATGGCGTATCTGATGTATCCATTCGACCTTGTTACTGCTAACTAATCTTAATTTCAGATGGCTCAACAAATGTTTCTTTATATTTCCATCTAATAATGGTGCATTCTCTGATGCTCTTTCAATATAATTTAGTTGGAATCCCTATCGAATGACAACAAGTTGCATAGAACTACCCTGAAACTCCAGATTGTTAGCATTGTTTGACCCGCTGAGTCACATATTAATTCGCATAACCTGTCAGGGACAGACTATAAGTTATACTCCCTCCGTCTTAAAAACAAAATTTGTCAAAACAAAAAGATGTATCTATAAAATAAATAGTGTTTAGATTCATCCAAATTATGACAAATCCGTGACATCTATTTTGAGCGGAAGGGAGTATTATTTTCCTCACACTGTCCGTGAGTAATTATATGCACGAACCAATAACCTATGACCAATGTTTTCTTCCGTACCAAATACATCAGCCTCAAACAAAAAAGTTTCCTTGTTATGTTTTTTCATAGAGATGATACCTTCCACCTCTGTGTCACATCCTTATTTATTTACTATTTGGTGTAGCCTTACAAGAAAATACAAACATCAATCAGAAGCCACTCACTCACTACAACCGTCGCAACAAGTACAACCTTGATGAAGGGGTGGCCATGTCAGGGCTATTACTCTAACCTCACACCTACACATATCATCATAAAATCGGAGGTCTCACCCAACCGTCCAATAGCTAGCAGGAGCACAAACCGGTCTGGTAGACCCGTGGCACGCACCAGTGCACACGCTCTAGAAGTTGCCACCGGTCCCTTCGTATTTTTTCATGGTGGACAACTAGACTTGTTTCGCATGACCTTTAATGAAATAATTTTATTAACTAAGATTAACGAGCCATAAATGATACACCAGTATATGCCTACGTGTTTTCTTAACATCAGTTTTAAGATTTTCACAAAACTAGGAACGGTTGAGCTAAACTCGGTGGCTGGCCATGTAGTTCGACCTATACAAATTTTTTCCATGTAAGTAAGAAACATTTTGGATGGTGCTACAGCATGAGAATGTGCAATAAATTCTAGTTCTAAAGACCTTCCGCACGCCACTCGCGGGGGGGGGGGGGGAGTGGGGGGCTTAACCCTAAGCCACCACCGCCACCGAATCCTCCTCCCGCTTCTCCCTCGCTGGCATCGGAGGACGCCGGCAGGCTAAGCCCGACCGGTCGACGGTGGCGGCGGGGCTGCTTCCTTGGGTGGTGGCCTCTCCCCCGCAGGGAGCCCCTTGGGCACTCGAAGGTTGTTGCTCTCATGGTGATCTGGTGGCGGCGGGGTCTGGAAACCGGGGCGGCAGCCTCGGGCTTTAATGGCGGTCCTCCCTCGAAGGATGGCGGCGCGGGTGGCATCTGCTGGCAGGGGAACAATCCTAGGGTTTCTATCACGCCAAGATGAAGATCTGCCTTCAGCCTATTTCCATTGATCAGGTGGCAGTGTCGTGTTCCAAAAGGCTCTGCCGGCGAACTCTCATGGGTGATTCATGCCTGGAGATTGTTGGAACGGATGGGATTCGGTCGCGCACAACCTTTTTTCTGACTGTTTGGTTTCAGAGGGAGTGAGGAGAAGCTTTGTAGTATGTTGCCATCATGGAACATGTCTTTAGTTCCATGGCGAAGTTAGTGTGTAGAGAATGGAAGCCAGGATTTGTGGACTAGAAATGGTGGGTCCAGTCCTGGTGGCGATGAGGAATTGGCTTGGTGATTCGTGACTTGTAGCAGCGGCATCGAAAAGTGGAGGCGGCAGCATAGGAGGAGTTCACAGTCTAACCTTGCAGGGTGAAAAATCCAAGGTGTTACCTTAATTGGTTGTGTCTGACAATGACCTTGTTGAAGATATTGTTTTGTGAGCGAGGATTTTCTCTAGCGTGAAAACCTATGATCTTTGATCAGGCGACGACGGTGCTTGTGCTCTTTTTCCTTCTTGAAGGCATCGCTATTGGAGATGTTGGACTTCTGGTGTTATTCCGATGAGGTTAGTGTAGCTGCTACTAAGGATCTTATTGAAGGGAATATGCCCGAGAGGCAATAATAAAGTGGTTATTATCTTATTCCATGTTTATGATAAATGTTTATTTTACATGCTATAATTGTATTGATGAGAAACATCAATACATGTGTGTTTAATAAACAAAAAGGGTTCCTAGTTATGCCTCTCTTATAGACTAGCTTGTTGATTAACAAGATGATCAAGGTTTTCTGATCATGGACATTGGATGTTGTTAATAACAAGGTCACGGCATTTGTGAAATGATGTGATGAACATTAATCCGAAGTATAGCATTACGATCAAGTCATTATGTTTATATTGCTATAACATCATACGAAGTAATCTTTATCCTTAGACCATGAGATCATGTTAATTGCTAACACCGGAAGAGTATCTTGATAACATCAAACGTCACACCGTAACAGGGTGACTATAAAGATGGGTTCAGTGCTACGAAGGTGTTATGTTGAGGCTCATGGATCAAGAGTGGAATTTGTCAATCACGATGACGGATAGATATACTCTAGGCCCTCTCGCGGTGATATCACATTAAGATAGCTTGCAAGCAAGTGATGTGATCACTAGAATATTATATCACGGGAACGAGAAAAGAGTGCATGTCGGAAACGAGATCAAACTAGGTATGGAGATACCGATGATCGAATCTCGGACATGTAATATATCGTGAGACAAAGGGATTTAGTTACTAGCATTAAAGGTTCTCACGATCACAGAAGTCATCATTGAATGTGTAGGAGTCAGTATGGATCTCTAGGTCCCGCTTCTGATTATTGATCTGAGAGGGGTCTCAATCATGTCTGCATTATTCGTGAACCGTAGGGTGACACACTTAAGGGATACTGACACCATTTGGAGCAAATATGTTTCAGATAAAGGTTTAAGAAAGCGCTGAAATTATTTTAATAGACACCGAAACTATTTCGGGTGAAATTGCTGAAATTGGTTCTGCATGTAATATTGAAATGTTGTAGGGGGTTTTATGTGAATGTTTGTTAATGAAAGTAATTAAAAAAATTCTGAATAAAAATAATAAAAGAGTTTTATTAAATGAGAGAGCATTAAATTTGGATAAATTTAATGCATTTAAAGTGGAGACTTTAAAAGAGAATGTGAAGGGGCATTTTAATGTGGAGGGGTTACCACCATATGAATGGGGGAGGTGAGGAGTCACCCCCCATGGGGCGTCGGCCATGGGGAGGGGTACCGCCCCTCCTCCTATAAAAGGCCCCCCTCACTCCCCTTCTTCCTCACACCTCCTCGTGAAGGATCTCTCTCTCCCTCTAGTATTATTCCCCCATGGTCTCGGATTAGCGAGATACATGTTCCCGGTGGCTTTATCTGGAAAGGAGTTGCTGCTTCAGTTACTTTGCTGGAGCGAGGGACGGAGGTTGTCGGGGTACCGAACGTGTGTGCGATCACGGATGCATCACTGCTTTGCGGTGCTGGACTTGATGGAGCTGGATCTGAAGGACGTGCTGGAGCTGGACCTGCTCAGACTTCTACACAATCTTGATATCGACAAGTGTACGACTACATCAACTACGAGTTCCTACTTCTTAACAAAACTCGTTGTCTTCGAGGGTAAGTTCTCGATGGATGTATGTCTATCCGTTGCTCTATACCTAGTAGATAGATCTTGGCGTGTATTTCTCATTGTAGGAATTTTTTTGTTTTCTATGCTACAGACCCAACAGTGGTATCAGAGCCTGATCTATGCATAGGTGCTTTGCACGGGTAGTACACATATGTTTATATGTGGGCGATGATGATGATGTTATTGCATCTTCTATGTATTTTGAATATTGGTGGCATAGTGGGATGAAGCGGCCCGGACCAACCTTACATGTCATCGTACATGAGACCGGTTCCATGACTGACATGCAACTTGTTTTGTATAAGTGGTTGGCGGGTGTCTGTCTCTCCTACTATAGTCAATATCTGATTTATAACGAGTTGCTAATAACTTGGTTATCCTCGTTGTGGTTCATGTTCATAGGTAAGAACGGTTCTATCTCCGAAAGCTCTAAGCCACGTAAAACTTGCAATTGATAAATTAGAGGCGTCTAGTTTAGATCGTTGCTGGGCTAGTGTCTTGATATGGTATTGTTGTAAGTAGATGTATGATAGATACTCTTACAACACACTCAACGTGTAAGTTCCATAGACCTTGGCCTTACACACAAAGGAATGATAGAGATCATACCACGATACAAATAATAGAGATCAAATGCATGGACCATATCATCTCACTTTACACATTAGATGTTAGCATCTTATACTGCTAGTTTGGCGTTTTCTGTAGCATTGTAAGATGATCCCTTATTTAGATATCAAGATAAAATGTGTTCTTCCTTAAGTATGCACCATTCTGTGGATCGTGTTTCGAGACATCACGTGATGATCAGGTGTACTCAACTCTATGCTTTCATACAAACGGGTGTAAGACAGTTTTATGCACGCGTGCACTAAGGTTCTTACTTGGCGAGCCTAGCATGTACAGACATGGCCTCGGAACACGGACCGAAAGATTCAGCATGAGTCATATAGTTGATGTGATGCCCATATTGATGCTCTCCTTTGAAGCTACACCGACTCACGTGATGATCGGACTTGGTGTAGTGGATTTGGTTTATGTAATCACCAAAAAGGCACGAGGGATGTCGTTTTTGAGTGGGAGTTTATTTCTAATTTGGATTAGTCGAACTAAATTTATCATAAACTAAATCAAAGTGAATTTGCATAATTTGTTGTAGTCATTGGCGCCTGTTCACTACATTATGCTTAGTTTTAATTGAGATAATAGATCTATAGAATTCTGGATATTTACTTTACGAACTGGTATCGTATTGTTTTGAATGTCAATTTAAAGTTTATAAGTCCTATTGCAAACTTTTAGCAAACTCTATTTACTCCATGAAGTTTAATAAGTAGTATTAAATCAAGAGTAAGAATTCCAATATTAGTATCTAAAGTATCATGTTTGCCTCCATGATTATTGATATTCAAAAGTTGTTTTAATATCAAGATTATATAGGAGCTGGAAATTGTTTCAGAAACCATCATGTGTGAAAGATATTGTGATATCTGAAACAATGTTTTTGGTTGCATTATGATAGAGTATAATTTAGCAAAATACATGTTCTCATACTGTATGAGAATTTGTGAAGGATGGAGATGCTAAGCATCCGGATCTCCCAAAAAGGTTTTTGGGAACTAACATTATACTCGCGATTCTTCCTTACAGGCTATTGTAGCTTGATCATGAAAGTTGTCATGATAAGGATGAATAGAAGATGTAAGTAAAATGTTTACTACACTAAAAGATTACTAAAGAATGGATTTTTGAAAGAATGCCAAACATTTGATGATGGTGATCCACTTCAAAGTGCAAGTCCAAAGGTATTAGTATTTGACTATATACAAGCTTTGTACTATGTGTCATGTGAATGACACCACTATTGATGTTGATAGATTCTTTTAAAAGAAAAGGAATTGTTGAAAGAGAATCTATAAAATATTTGGCAGAAAAGAAAAGGTTGGAGATGTCCAACTTAGGTATATAGAAGATATACATGTTATGGTTGTATTCCTTTCTTGTTAAACAATGTGGTTCTGAGGTATTAGATACCGGTATTGGATACCGAATTGGTTGGTGTGAAGTGTCATACAGGACAACGCAATTCATGAACTACAATGGCCTAAGTAACTAGCAAGAGAATAAGTGATGATGTTCATCGAAAACAAATAAAGTGTTATTGTGTTTTTCGTTGTCGTCAAACCTAGCCTTCAAGATTTTTTTTAATAATTGTTATTTTGTTCCGGTATTACGAGAACAATGGTTGTTCAAATAATTACCGTATTCCATAAAGGATGTATGAACTTTTACAAGTCTAGTGGGAGAAATCATATCCATAAACACTATTGCTAAAATGTCGCAAGACAAATGATTAAAATATCACTTATGAAGTGACATCGCTATTTTAAATTATATTGGAAAGAAAACATGAAGAAACTCCATGTTGATGGAATTTTGGAGTCTTTTGATTTAATCAATTGACGTCGGTGAAACTTTCCTCGAGATAATTGAAACTCCGTTCATAGGCCAAAGAAGAACAGATGACAAACTTATTGGATATTATACATATTGATGTATATAGTCCATTATATGTAGCCATATGCGATGGATCTTTTTGCTTCATATGCTTTCTCCAGAAATTTGAGTGAATATATCTATATATTTACTTAATAAGGAAGAAGTATGAAACATTTGAAAATTGTTCAAAGACTTTCAAGATGAAGCGAAAAATCATTGTAACAAGAAAATAAAAGAGTTTATGATTTGATCATAAAGGAAGATATTTGAGTTATAGGTTTAGCAAAACACCTAAGATTTCAGGAATTGTTCCATGAATTTGCATTTCTCGATAAACCACAGGAGTATGGTATGTTCGAGAGATCAAATCAAACCTTGTTTGACATGGTAAGATCAAAGGTGTCATTTATAAAACTGCCATTATGTTTTAAGGATTGAAGATTTAGAGACTACCGCTTTTACACTGAAAAGAGCACCATCGTGATCCGTTGAAATGACACCATATAAGTTATGGTTTGGGATAAAACCCGAATTGTCTTTTCTGAAATTTTGGTATGCTATGCATAAGTAAAATGTTTACAACCAAAGTCGGATAAGCACGTCTTTGTAGGTTATCCCAAAGAATTTGGTGGGAATTTCTCCATAACACTGAGGACAAAAGAGTTTGTTACTTGGAACGTCAAGTTTCTTGAGAAGGATTTTTTCGTGAAAAGTTAAGTGGGAGGACAATAGAACTTTGATAAGGTTGTTGAACCTTAGCTATATGTGCTAAGTAGCGCAGCGCCGGAAAGTGTCCCGGTGGCGGCCACAATGCTCATGGCTCCCGTGATTACAAAAGGTGTGATCTCGGAGATTAGAGTTCCTATTGAACCATGTGGGTCGGTAAGAATCAAATAGTGTGATTTGATAAGCAAGTCTTTATTGTTTTGACAATGATGAACCGACTACATGCAAAGAAATGATGATGGCCCTGACTCCATAAAATGACTAGAGGTCATAGAATCCGTGATAGTATCCATACACGAGAAATCAAGTTTCTGAACTTGGAAGACCCTCCGAAAAGGCGTGAAGCCTATCGGTCGTATTTGGATCTATAAAGAAATAGACATGGATGTTTAACATCTATGAAATAGTGGACATGTCGGAAAGAAGTTTACGGCAATGTTCAAGGAGTTGACTATGACAAGATTTGATCTTTCATAGCGATATATAGTCTTGACGGATTAATGTAGCAACCACTACATATAATTTGGTATATGGTAGTTGAATAAACAAAACAAGGTTCAAACATGGTCCGAAGGGCTTTGTTAATTCAAAGGATGCTAAAATGGCATGCAAACTTCAATAGTTGAAGTAAGCATAGCGGAGTTGGAATCTTCACCATGATGAAACTGTTAAAAGAGTTTAAATTCATCGGAGATGATGAAGATGCTTGCATTTGCAAGAAATTAAGTGGGAGCGCTGAGACATATTTCTAATACATTATGTAGAGAACATATTGTTGATTGGAAATAATGTATCTTGTATTGACACAAGTTAAGAATTTCATTAAAATAAGATTTCGATGAAAGACTTGGGCAAACTCGGAATATTTGGCATCAATATCTATATGGATAGATTGAGGAGCTAATATGGTTGTGCCAGACATACATATATGAGATATTGAAAGGGTTCAATATGGAAACAACAAGAAAGGTTCTTGCTGCATGGAAAGAATTGTATCACGATTCAAGTGTTTCAACACTTGGTGAGCAAAATCACATGAATATTTTGATCATTATACCATGATATGTATATATCCAAAATGTCCTATGCTCTAAATGTTATGAGCACATACCAGAATGATTCATAAGATGATCATTGGATGATAGTAAAGATATTCTTTTGAACTTTGGAAGAACTAAGAATATATCATGTATAAGTGACAAATAGTTAAAGGAAGTTCATTGTAAAGTGTTACATTGATACTAGTTTTGTCACAAGATACAAATTAAACTTATCTCAATTTAGACTATGGGTGGCACAATGTAATGGAAAGGATGTTCCATGATGTATTTGGATGAGTTCTAAAGTTGAGACATTATGACAGATACTACAACAAAAGGCTAAGTATATAACTGCTATAGTAGCAGCAAAGGAGGGCATTTGTGTTAAGTAGTTTGTTATCAAACTAGGTGTGGTTCAAAGTGGGCTAATACTATGAAGATATATTGTGTGACAATAATATCAACATATTTTAACCGGAACAAACTAAAGATCTCACCAAAGGACCAAATTTATAATGCCATCTCATTTAAGAATGAGTGATGCGTAGAGACACAAAGACATGCAAATACACACGGACCTGAAACTGTCAGATCCAAAGATTATGTTAACCACTAGCAATCGCGTATATGCAACACTAGAAAGCCATAGGTGTTCAATACGCAAAGTTTTTCAAACTAGATTATTGACTCTAGTGCAAGTGGGAGACTGAAGGGAATATGCCCAAGAGGCAATAATAAAGTGCTTATTATCTTATTCCATGTTTATGATAAACGTTTATTTTACATGCTATAATTGTATTGATCGGAAACGTCAATACATGTGTGTTTAATAAACAAGAAGGGTTCCTAGTTATGCCTCTCTTATAGACTAGCTTGTTGATTAACAAGATGATCAAGGTTTCCTGATCATGGACATTGGATGTTGTTAATAACAAGGTCACAACATTTGTAAAATGATGTGATGAACATTCATCCGAAGTATAGCATTACGATCAAGTCATTATGTTTATATTGCTATAACATCATACGAAGTAATCTTTATCCTTAGACCATGAGATCATGTTAATTGCTAATACTGGAAGAGTATCTTGATAACATCAAACGTCACACCGTAACAGGGTGACTATAAAGATGGGTTCGATTACTGAAGGTGTTATGTTGAGGCTCATGGATCAAGAGTAGAATTTGTCAATCCCGATGACGGATAGATATACTCTGGGACCTCTCGGTGATATCACATTAAGATAGCTTGCAAGCAAGTGATGTGATCACTAGAATGTTATATCACGGGAACGAGAAAAGAGTGCATGTCGGCAACAAGATCAAACTAGGTATGGAGATACCGATGATCGAATCTCGGACATGTAATATATCGCGAGACAAAGGGATTTAGTTACTAGCGTTAAAGGTTCTCACGATCACAGAAGTCATCGTTGAATGTGTAGGAGTCAATATGGATCTCTGTGTCCCGCTTTGATTATTGATCCGAGAGGGTCTCGATCATGTCTCGCATTATTCGTGAACCGTAGGGTGACACACTTAAGGGATCTTGACACCATTTGGAGCAAATATGTTTCAGATAAAGGTTTAAGAAAGCACTGGAATTATTTCAATAGACACCGAAACTGTTTCGGGTGAAATTGCTGAAATTGGTTCTGCATGTAATATTGAAATGTTGCAGGGGGTTTTATGTGAATGTTTGTTAATTAAAGTAATTAACAAAATTCTAAATAAAAATAATAAAAGAGTTTTATTAAATGAGAGAGCATTAAATTTGGAGAAATTTAATGCATTTAAAGTAGAGACTTTAAAACAGAATGTGAAGGGGCATTTTAATGTGGAGGGGTTACCACCGCATGAATGGGGGAGGTGAGGAGTTACCCCCCATGGGGCGCCGGCCATGGGGAGGGGTACCCCCTCCTCCTATAAAAGGCCCCCCTCACTCCCCTTCTTCCTCACACCTCCTCGTGAAGGATCTCTCTCCCCCTTAAGTATTATTTCCCCATGATGTCAGATTAGCGAGATACATGTTCCCGGTGGCTTTATCTGAAAAGGAGTTGCTGCTTCCGCTGCTTTTCTGGAGCGAGGGGCGGAGGTTGTCGGGGTACCGGACGTATGTACGATCACGGATGCATCGCTGCTTTGCGGTGCTGGACTTGATGGAGCTGGATCTGAAGGACGTGCTAGAGCCGGACCCGCTCGAACTTCCACACGATCTTGAGATCGGCAAGTGTATGACTACATCAACCACGAGTTCCTACTCGTTAACAAAACTCGTTATCTTCGAGGGTAAGTTCTCGATGGATGTATGTCCACCCGTTGCTCTGTACCTAGTAGATAGATCTTGGCGTGTAGTTCTCATCGTAGGAATTTTTTTATTTTCTATGCTGCGGACCCAACACTTATCGCTGTAGTGGAACTTTTTTTGTAATTCTTTTTCTTTTTCCGGCTGTGTGCATCCGTAATGCCAATAGGGTAATGCATTATGCAGAGGCTAGGTGTACTTGGTAACATCGCGATATTAATCTGTGCTCCTTTTCACACAAAAATTAATCCTCCATAAAACTGTACACGAACTACAATGAAAAAGTTGAATGGGGTACTATTGAAATTAACTTTAAATAATCTTATGACAAAAGTGGTCTTTTCCTTAGCAAAATGTTGGAATGAAAAGTTTTTATGCAGAGTGACGTGCTCTAATCCATGATTTCATATCTAGAGATAATATTGGCATCAAAGTCAATGATAATGTTGACAGATACTTTCGGATCAGAAAATAATTGAGACAAGGTGACCCATTATCGTGTGTACTATTTAATATAGTGACTTATATATTGGCTATCTTGATTGGGCGTGCAAAAGCTGATGGCTAGATTGAAGGGGTAGTTCCTCATTTCGCTGATGGTGGACTACCTATCCTCCAATGCGTTGATGACATGATTCTATTTATGAAACATGACTTGAAAAAGAATTAAGTATCTAAAATTAATATTATCAGCTCTCGAGCAACTTTCTGGTCTAAAGATTTGCGCCGATCCCTCGCGAAGGGGACGGGGAGGACTCCCTGCCTCCGGCGACGGACAGTCCTTGCTAGGATACGCCTTGCGCGGCGGCGGCTAGCGGCTAGGGTTTCCCTCTCCTGTTGCCTTGTAGTTACGCACCCTTCACGTACATACGTAAAATAACAAAAACCATATATGACTGGTCTGAGTGGTCCATCTTATTAGCCTTGTTTATGGTTTTTTTCGAAATTCCACCGATCTTATGTTAATGACACACGCCAATCAGAAATGGAACATGTAATAAGAGCGAGTATATTCAATATACATGTTAACTAGCTGTTCAACCTTTCTTGTCTTTGTCAGCCAGAAATTATCTAAAGGTTTAAGCCTGAGATAAAGGGAGCTCTCTCAGCGGTCCTGAGGAGCGCCCTCTTAGCGATCCACACATTTCCATTATGTCGCCACGTTGCCTCTTTCCTTATCGTGTAGTCTTTCCGAATTGGCCTATGCGGTGGCTCGCGATGTTTCGGTCAAAGCGGTGGAGGTTCCTTCCTCACGCCGCCCAACCTCGGGGATCCTATTCTTGGGAAGCCAAAACTGCCGTCTTGGATCCCCTATCTGTCAAAGCCGGCAGTATGCGGAGGACTCGGGCCGGTGGCGGTGCCACCTCGTCGGCGAGAGCAACGCGGACGATACGTGCAGGTCGGCCACCTGCGCACTCAATCGACGGGGGCTACTGGCTGCAGTTCCTCGTGGCCTCACCGGCTGGTCCCCTGTGTGGCTGCGTGTCTCCCAGCAGCGCCGGCGGCTGCTCTTTATCTGGCTGCACGGCCTCACCTGAAGCTGCTCTACTACCACAGACGATGTTGGGTCCCTCCAACGGGGGGACAATGGAGGTGGTCAATGGCTGAGGCCCGAGGCAGCGATGTTGTTTCGTCCTCTCCGTGCCCTCCACAAATCTTTGAAAAGGTAAGGAATTCACTCTAATCCTTCAAATTTCCACAGCTTCACATAACTTGCGGTCCTTTTCAGAACAATCAATGAATCAAAGGAAGATTGTGTACGGCCGGTGAAGATGATTTAGCAGATGTAGCCGTCGGCGAGGTAGAGTGGATGAACTATATTGCTGCCCTTACTACACAGGCAAGTAACGCTCATCAATTAGTTCCTGCTCTATTTTCCTACACGTTGATTTCATCGAAAAATCCCCATGAATCCTCTTAAGCCTGACGTGGAAAGAAAATCCAGTTTTGTAGCTCTATCAGTTTTGAGCCGAATGAAGGGATCGAAATTTGGTCTGCAATGCCACAAGCGGCACCACAAAATCTTAGATGTTTCTCCATGCTAACTTTGCTAACATTTACTAACTGGAGTGTTAGCCGATGAAATTGGATGATGTTCCTCATGGAGAGGATTTGCATGTTGCATGTTTTCAATACATGCTAAATCTCAGATTATCTTCATGGTATATCTAGCCCTCGTCTCTCTCTCACCATTAAGCGAAGGAATAATGCTTAGGTTCTGAATATCTAACCTCCTTCCCTTCATTAACCGAAGGTGTTGATGCTTAAGTCTGAATAATTTACACATTTGTCATTTTGGCATATACAAGCTTGCTAGATTTCTTGAGCCAATGCCAATAGGGTGTACCATCGTTTCTTTGTAAATTTGGTATCTATATTTAAAACTGTTTCTAGATAAATAATTAAGCTAGATGCATGTTTACATGTAAAGAATACTTCATGATTTTCTTGTGAGGCACCAGGATTCTCAGTACCGGTGCGTAGTTGGCTCTCAACATGCAGCCCCTTGATGATCCTCACCGAGTCTCCAATTAATACCGGTATAATCTTATTTTATTTTTTCCATGCCTGAATCTTCTCTCTGGCCAATATTACTCTTTTCGGAATATCCAACAGTGGTATGCATGGTGGATCCGAACACGAAATCATGCATGGTTGCTGTGCTTGCTGGTTGTTTCCAATTGTTCAGAATAAGAATCTTCAAGCGGAGCGGCAGCCAAGTCTACCATTCAGTGTTGGTAGTAGCAAGTAACCTGATACAAGGTAAATTAACAAGGTATATTTAATAGGATTCATCTCATTTGTCATTAGAGAGTTCTGCACTTCTACTTCACATAGGAAGTTAAGCACACCAACTAAACTTGATATTTTGTTTGTAGGCAGTTTAAGGAGTTTAATTTGACAGTACTATGGCTCATAGGTTATAGAAAGAAAATTTCTACCGAATGTGCATCCATCGGTGTAGAAGGTTTTTCACCCTAGACCATCAATGGGAAAACAAGTCCCATAAGTTCTATGGTTCCGTGAAATTTCAGAACTTATTTCGTCACCCGTTGAACCTTTTTTGTTGAGAGAAATGGCTATACCGCATTATCCTCTATATAATCAAGTTCATTGTTTATGTGTTCTATGAAATTAGAATGTGGGAATGATTTGCTTTCAGCATGCTTAGGCAAGATGGTAGCTATACATTAAATTATCATGTGCATTATCAGTTATAGCATCGTTTATGTTTTTCCTTCTAATTATGGGTGGCACAGATTACCAATTTCGGTCCTTCTATTATGATAATTTTGTTGGGTCAAAACCTCTCTAATTTTCTGTGAACATTACTTTACCGTCAACTCTTACATGATATTCTTACAGCAGTGGGATAGTGGGACAACAAATGCGCAATTTACACCCATGAAGAAATTGCCATTAGGGAGCTCCATAAATCCATATGCTATTAGCCAGAGCCTCTTGCCCACTTCAATCTTTCCAACGGATCATTTACGTATCCACCTGTAAGTTATACAGCTTGTGATAACATTTCGAATTCTTGCTACAAGAAGTATCCGTATTTATAAATATAAAGTGATCGCACTATTCTTACAATAGAAAACCTCTGCAGGTAAAGTTATACATAGCCAAAAAACTATATCATCAACTGGATCAAGCCTGAGTCCTGAATTTTTTTCCTTTATGCCAAGTTCAATAACACCTTGCAAATTAGAATTCTTTTATTTCAATCTGGTAATTCTTTGTCTTGAGTGAAATACATCTTGATTTAATTTAATGCCATAAGTAAAAAATACTATCATTTGGCATGTCGATATTTGAACATTACAGGTTTTAACTGTGCAAAAACTCTTTCCTTGCAGTTCTTTAGCTTTTAGTCATATGATCTCTAATCTGTAGATTCCATTATGTCAGCATGGCACCCTGAGGCACCTAAGATACATCAAATTCCACAGCAGTTTGGTGTGCCAGTTCATCAGGGGCTTCTTCATCCAGCTAAATAGCGATGCTTTGTACACAGATGCTCCCCTTTACACATATAGAACTTTGATGCTTAGTGAAAATGTAAGAGTAGAATAGCACCAGCATCCTTCTTTCGTGTAAGCTGATGCAGCCTAGGTGCCTCTGTTTGCCAGCGGTAGCATACGTTGGAGTAATTAGTAATGTAGTCTGATCAGCTATAACCTACCGTGTAATCCACTGTGAATATATCTATTGTCGACTTCATCTTCGTACTATTCATTGTCTTGCATCAACTTGACTAGATCATTTTTTTCATATCTAATAATACAATCAGATAAAAAAATTATCGTCATAGGCGCTGCGCCATAATTTATGTCTGGTTGAAAGGACGCATTGCACGATGTGCCATAACTTATGTCTGGTGACGCATTCTGAGACCATGTGAAACAATGTGTGTATGGCTTGTGGACCCAATAAGAAAATGATCAAACAAGGGACAAAAGGAATCGGTAGGCTGCTCAAAAAATAAGGGAAAAGACAATGACGGACTGTATGACACAACAAATTTGATTTTTTTTAATTGAGCGACTGTGTGCCGCTTTAATTTTCATCCATTTCGCTAGACAACGCATGATTACAATAACGGGGAACCAAAAAGATAGTGACACTGCCGCTATAGTTAAAATTGATAGCCGAAGACCTCCTGCACGCACCGTGTTGCCCTAGCCAGGGACACAACATCGATATGGGCGGCCACCGGCGTGCTGTTGATGATCTAGTGTCGTGGGTGGATGGACATGGATGCCCATGTGCTAGGGGTCGCACGATCACCATTGTTGACGACACCACCGACCGTTCGTGCGGGAGTTAGGAGAGAAGTCACGTGCCGCTACCTGGTCTAACACAAGGTAAAATGAGTAAAAGTCAGACCCATGTGCCACATACTCTAAAATGGTCCTTGAATCTGTTGTAGTCCTCGAAGACCGAGTAGTTAAACACATCGCCACTCTAGGAAGCGCCAACATGCTTTGCTTTCGCAAGAGCCCAAAAGAAATCCTTCCGGCAGTGTTGCAGTGAACTATAATAGCCCGACTCCTATTAAGTTATATTTTATTTTCCGGACGGATGGCCAAATACCTCGCTGAGAAGTAAGATACGACAAAAAAGGCCCAACTGCTAGAGAATGGTTTAAGTGCCACCTGGACGGTAACACTAGAAACACAAACATGTTATGCCCGACTGTGTCACAAACTAAAGCATCTGCGAGTGTACCGCAGCAGCCACGCCATGTGACAACGCCATAGCAGGCGACGCGACGAAGCGCGCATGTTCGTCTAGTACAATTCAATTCCCTAGATTTCTTCTTTTAATTGACCTGGTGCATGGACAAACATGGAAAATTCTAAATTTGACTAAAAGCAATCATTCATATATGGACCTCAACCTACCTTTACACAAGATTGGCAGGATTGTGTTTTCCTTTGCAAGAGAAAGATATAAATAGTACTCCCTCCGTCCAAAAATAAGTGACTTCAATTTGTCTAGATTTAAAAGTATCTAGACATGTTTTAGTGTATAAATACATTCGAATTTAGAAAAATTCAAGTCAGTTATTTATGGACGAAGGGAGTAAAAAAAATTCAATAAATTAACATGGATAAATGCATGTCTGCAATCAGGACTCATATTACTACACAGTCCTCTATAATGATATGGTACTATAAAAATCTAACTTGATCGTTTCTATCCTCTTTCCTATTTATATACCCGGCCCTATGTTGTCTCCATAAACTGCCGACTAGAACTGAGTAATGCACAGTAAAATGACTCTTCTACATGTGCATCTTCAGGAATAGCTGAGATCGACCCTAGTGCTGCAGTAGGCTTCAATCTACGAATGGGTGGCATCTAGGAAAATCACTTTAGGCGGCCTAAAAAATCTGTCACTTGTTGACCATCATCGGGTGCCTATATATGTAAAAATCCTGCCGATACAGTGATGCGCTTGTGGTGTTAGCTTTCAGCTGGACGAAACTGGTGTATCTCATCACCTATAGGATTCATTGGATGTTAAAATGCATGGTCCAACCAAGCAGGTTTATTTTTCCTCTAGCTTTTACTGCCTTGTTTGCCGTTGGGCATTTGGTCCGTAAGAACGTTGGCTGTGGTGTGTTAAGGCTGAACTCTGTAGCTTGACTTCTATAATGGAAATCGGGGTAATACCCTTCTATCAAAAAATAAGATGGTCCAACCAAGTAGGACATCGAAAATTTGGGAGGAGAGAAAAATATGAGCATTCCCAAATTTGTCTACACATGTGTGATGCATTATGCTTCTCACCCATATAGCGTATCTCGTCTATATTCCCTCCGTTCAGAAATATAAGACAGTAGATGGACATGCGAGCTTCGCCTCGTTGCCTGTAAGACGTTGCCACCTGGTGTGGTTACAATATATTTCACGATGATACATGTTTTTTAAGTTTTATCATATAGATTTTATGGTTGAATGATAGTGGTTAGATCATCAAAAGTTTGGAATTTATATCAAGATAACATTGCATTTTCTGTATCCCGACGCGACAGGATGTGAGCCACCAGTTTTTCCAAATGACGCCGGGACAACAACTTCCACAAAATCATGTGCCACACGGCAAGTTGCCATTCCGTCTAAATCGTCGCGCGTGGTTGGAAGTCCAAAATTTGTGGGTGAACAACGGGTAGAGTTGGTGTAAAGCAAAGCATTTGGTAGTGGCTGCCGTTCCCCGGACCGGTGAGCTTAGGATGGCACTGTCCATGATGTATTGGGGATGTGGGAATCAGCCGGACCGTCCCGAGAGGCAACGACGCAGGAGGTGGTGAATTGCCTTCAGAGGTAATCGAGGCGGTGTGGCGGCAGCTCGCCTTGGGCAGAAGTGGGCTCCCAAGGGGGGGGGTGGGGGAAACGGGGGTAGAGAGGGATCCAGGTCTTGTGTTTGTTTCTTCCCGCATATAGGGAATAAATGAGCAACAAACGAGACAAAATCAAACAAATCTTTGAGATGGTAGACACACAGGCAATCGGCAGATTCAGAAACCAAAAGATGCAGCCACAAGCGAGAAGTATAACACCACCGCCAGAAAATCCGCCACCCCACAGCCGCCGAAAACCCTCCACTGCACACAACCATGACCAAAGATCCAAACCACTCCCCCATTCAAGCAACTGAAAGAACCAGGGAAGACGACTCCACCCCCCACGAAATAACACAAGAAAGACAAATCTATCCAAAATACATGGGACTGACAAATACGGCCCACAAGCCACGGGCCACCCGTCAACCTTTAAAGAAAAGATGTTGCACACCTAGACTTCTCCAGAGCCAACACGTGCGTATACTGACATGCACTGTCCACCACCCATATGCCAGCTCCCTGCCAGAACAGAGCCCACTCAGACCCACATGGAGCGACGCCAAACGGAGGCCCACATCCAGCGGTAGAAGATTAACAAACAGTCCCGCAAGTGGCCTCAGAATGCTCCCTCACCACCACACTTAAGCCATTACTTAATTTATGTGTCTTCTTCTTATGAGCACTACATTTGGTTACAAAACAAAATCAGCAATAAACCTAATCGAACCTCTACATCGATCTTGCACACTGAGGAAGAAAGACGTAGAAAAATAAACACGTCACCAAAAAGATGAGGCCTTTTTGAAGACGGCACCTCCTATGATTTTCACGTGTCATCACGACGGAGAAATAAGGAAAAAATCATCGCCTACAACTACAGATAAATCCTAAGGAAATAACAATAATATGCACACACAAGAGACAATATTGTACCGGGAGGACGGCTGGCACAGTGAATCTACACTTGCTAAATCGTAAACAAAATTTAGATGCAGTTTTTACTAGAATAGATTAACTAAATTATTGTTTAGGACAGCTTGAAAGTTGAGCCTTTCGGTATGGTTGATGAATCTATACCACAGTTTTTTAATAATGCAGTGTATATCGCACAAGGATATCAAGATTACTGTATCTTAGACTTAACAGAACATGAACAAAAAGTCATAATAAAGAGGATGATGGGCTGGCGGAGTTTGAAGAGAAAAAAGAAACCTTGAAAAATAAATCTGGGTCCGAAATAGTTTGCACCCATGATTTTGAACATATTTTTCACCGCTCACTCAAGAAAAAAATCGATCCAAATGGACAAATCATGCTCAGCAGCCCTCCTAAGATTAGATAGAATCACACCAACATGAAAACCCTTCAATCAAATAGATGTACACTCCATGGCTACTGACAGAAGAGAGCGTGAAGGCACAAGGGCCATACATAACTACATGTTGGTGGAGTTCATGAATCATGATGGCATAGTTGCCACGCTAGAGCACGAGGATAACCGCATATGTGAGTTACTTCAGACCAAATCTGCTACTGCTAAGTAAATATCAGGATGAATTTCTCAGCTGCAATATATGAGCACGAGGATACACCGCATCCTTCACCGTCAGATAGATGATGCTTCAAGGATACACCACGACTAGAGCTGGGGATCGACGCTGGCCGGTGCGACACCCGGCGTGCACGTGTGCCAGCCAGTGTGTCCGACCTTCGAGCTAATATCCATCAGCTTGTTCACCTTCCACTCCAGCCTCGCGCGGCGCTAGACATTGGGCTCGCCTGAACCGTCCACACTCCCAACGGTGCCTGTCGTCTCCACCCTCTACAGTGGCGTGTGGTTTGGCACTACGCACCTCGACACCGACAGGAAGGCAGCCACCTCGTGCTACCTTATCCACCTCCCGGCTAGGCTCGACGCAGTTGCTCGCGCACCACATGATGACATCCTCTCCAATGCTGCGTGCCGGCGCAAGGAGCTGGACGCCCATGTAGAGATCGTGAGGGAGGCCACCATGTTTCTCGGGTCCCACCACTTACCCGTCGGCATCGACAACCGTCGTTCTGTCTACCTCAAGGTTGTCGAGCAGGACAGTCGCTGAAGAAAAGGATTGAAAAATATCGGGAAGAAGAGTGCTTTGCACCGCTTGGCGTGTAGCATGGAAAATGGGCCCACATGGCAACGTCATGGTAGGAGCATATGGCCTCAAAATGCTTGCATGTGACCAAGCTTAAGTCTATAGATATTTTTAGCTTTGTGAAGTGAATGTATCTAAACGCTTTTTAGTGTATAAGTTCACTCCGAACCTCTATGAACCTATATACTAAAAGCCGTCTAGATACATTCGGTTCACTAAGCTAAAACGTCTTATATTTCTGAACGGAGGGAGTATATCCAGTCTTAACCCTTGTTACTGCTAATGACTATTAGTTTCATATGGCCCAAGGAATGCTTCTTTATACTCCTTCTGTTTTAAAATATAAGATGTTTTAGTCTTTTTCTGAAACATATGTATCTAGACGTTTTTAGTATGTATGTTCGCTCATTTTACTCTAAACCTACACACTAAAAGATGTTTAGATACATGTGTTTCAGAACAAGCCTAAAACATCTTATGTTTTGAAATAGAGGGAAATATCCCTATCGAAGGACAACAAATTGCACAAAACTATGGCAACTCCAGATTGTTAGCTAACATGCATACACGATGGCTGTGTTTGGTTGCTTGCACCCCTTTTTGACATCGGGGAGATCTTCTCCACGGAGCCAGCCAAGTGAAAACTTGGTTTGAGCCTGTTTTTGCAGCCCGATTGGTTGCCAACATTTATTTTTCCGTCCTGAAGAGAAAAGAGAAACTCGGTGTTTAGTTGGCTGCATGCAGTCGTCAGACGCGAAGTTTATTGTTTGGTTGCGTACACAGGGATAATTTTTCACCTCTAATCTATGATACTAAGTTACTAACCTAACTACCGGGAGGAGTAAGAACACGACGGTGACGATGATGTCCTGTTAGAGGCCAGCACTACCTACGACGCTAATACCGAGGACACTCACGCGGAACCTCTTTCAGTAGAAATAGCAAGCTTCCTCTACCTGCCAGCGCTCACGACAGAGAGGCCTGACGCAGTCGATGTCGTGAGGAGGCGAGAAGTAGTAGACTTGGAGGGGCATACAGAGTTCACGCCCCCATCGAACTAGGGTTCCTACGACAGCCCTGCACCCCCTCAAATAAAGATCTTAATCCAATAGCTCTTTGTGGCATGAGAAACAGAAAAGAAGAAAAAATATACGACTAAGAGGCATCATCCGGGTACCAAAGTAGGTTCATGTATTCAGTGCGTGTATATTTGGCTCACAGGTCTAAATGCACATATTATGAAAAATGCATTTTATATGAATTTTAAAATGTTGAAAAATTTTGAAACAAAATCTCAGATGTGCATCCGGAGATGCTATGTCCTCACACAAAATTTTGTAGTGAGCAGACATGTTTTGAGGTTTGTACAAAAAAGACAAAAAAAGGTCATGTGAAAAACTATTTTGCAACACCAAAAATTATCTTTTTTACACAATCCACACAAAATGTCGTTTTTTGTGAAACTTTGTGTATGAACATAGAATATCAACATGTACACCGGATATTTTTTGAATTTTTTTAACATTTTAAAATATGTCTTTTTGACAGTGGGTGCATCTACACCGACGAGCCAAAGTGGATTTTCGGTGAGTGTACCGGCATGTGTCATGTGTGCTTCTTCTTCCTTGGCCAAAGTTACAGTTTTCCGTCTCCGTTGGGCATATGTAGCTTTTCATTGAGTGCGGTGTTTTGGAGCTCGCGCTCTAGATAGTCTTTTTTTAGCCATTCAAAAACACAAGTTAAAAGTTTCAAAAAATCTGAAAAACAAATGTACATGTAGACAATGATGTACTCTACCAACTTGAAAAACTCAGTAACCCAAATACCCAACATTCTGGGATACACAATATAACAAAATATCTAAAGCAGTGAACAATGCACATATTCAATCCTCCAAAATCTATCGGATTTTCTCATTTTGTTACGACCCAAAATATAAGGTATTAAGATTATGAGTTTTTCAAGTTAGTAGAGTACATCATTATCTACATATAGTAGATTTTTTTAAACTATAAACTTGTGTTTCAAAACGACCCAAAATACAAGGTATTAAGATTGTGAGTTTTTCAAGTTAGTAGAGTACATCATTATCTACATATATATTTTTTAAAAATATAAACTTGTGTTTCAAACTTCAAAAATAGAGTCATACCTATAGCTCGTCTTCCAAAGTGATTTTTTGCTATTTACTCTTGTAATGTGTACTACTCCCTCCGTTCGAAAATATAAGACATTCTAGCTTTATGAAACAAATGTATCTAGACATCTTTTAGTGTATAGGTTCACTCCGAATCTCTACGAACTATACACTAAAAGATGTCTAGATACATTCGATTCACAAAGCTAAAACATTTTATATTTCTGAACGGAGAGAGTAGTCGTCAGTCGTTTATAAGTTCTAACCACAGTATGTCCTCGGACCTCGGTGCATAATAACCATGTGCGTCCTTTCACAACAACGAAATTGTCTTATATATAGAGGGCATCGCTTCATGCCAAGATAGAATTTCTTGGCCATTAAAACACTCAGTTCAGAAGATAAAACATAGAAGTGTACTTTGCATTATCCCTAGCTCATCCATGACTCTAGGAATGGTAGCCACCAGGAAAACGATATCAAGATCGATTCTACCATTATGTTCGAGTGCACTGACCATTTCTTCTGAAGTAGCATAGCATAGGAGCTAATCACTAGTAAAAAGCTTATTAGTGACGTTTGAAAAATGAACTTGGTGGCGTTCAAGTACACGCCACCAATCTCGTGTCACTAATACATACTAGTATTGGCGTTTCACTAACGTCACCAGTAACTCTATACTGTGACCGTTTGCAGAGAATGCCACCAGTAGCTGTGACCGTGGCGTTCATAGCGAACCACACCAGTAATGCTTACATTGCTGAGTTCGTATCAAATGCCACTAGTTGTGCAAGTTGAACGCCACCGGCAACATTTTTTCTGCTGCGACAACATTTTAGCATAATTTCCTGTCGCGGCAGGAGGCTTTTTTTTCGAAATAGGGAGCGAAGCCCGGCCTCTACATCAAACGATACACACAACATTTATTCATTATCCGAACAACAAAATTCTGGCAAAAGCCATTACAAAGTTCATACAACAAAGACCGCCAAAACAAAACCTAGCAAACACCCAACTGTCTCATGCAAGCCAGGAGTCCAGATCCGCCTACCATATCCACGAATCGCGCCCACACACTTGCTCTGGATCTCGCTGTCTCCACTATCTTCCACAAAACTATCTTCAGCATGTAGATCAATACGCTGACTCTTGCCACACCAGCCACTGACACCACCGCGGTGCCAAGTAGCACCACCTCCCTGCGCACTATCTCCAAAGCACGCCGTGGTCGCCACCGGTACCCCACAACACCATGCCATCAAGTACCACCAACCAACATAGATTGAAGTCTCTAGAGGATATGTCATTCTTAGCACCTGCCGAACATGCATGACTCAGCGTAGCACCTGTCGGTCAGGCATGACTTGACTTCGCCGCAGAAGATCCATGCAAGACAAAGCCGCTCCACTTGGTCCCCACGTGGGAAACACGCGGAGACCGACACCCAGCCACCAAGCTACCCACATGCCCGTCCAGCCGCTGAATGTCTCCAAAGATGATGCCCCCATGGGGGTGACGTCGAAGACATTGCCATCATACGATCCAGGAGGCCCCCACAATGCCTCCAAAGAGGACTATGACGCCCACGGGAACTACCGTCAATGGTAGCCTCCCCCAGATCTGAGGTTTCCCCCTGAAACAATGGAGCGAGGGACGCCCCCACCTTCACCTCCATACGAGGGAAACGACACCCTCAGACGCCATCGTCGATGTTGGCATCCTCACCTGCTTCAGCAGTCCGTTCACCATCCCCTGCTCAACTTGATCCGCCGCTGAGAAGTCGCCACGAGGCAGCACCCACTCGACCAGATCTTTGGACCGACGAGCAGCCAAAGCTGGAGGAGGTTGCATCGCTGCATGGCCACACACACGTCTCCATGAGGATCGGTGTGGGATCCCAAGATTCGCCACACCAGCCCTATCCCATCCGCAACTCCGGCGAGCAGGCCGCCACCACCATGCCTGGAACCGCCCTCCTGGCTCCCACGTGGCACATGGGGAGAAGCCGTCGTCCAAGCAGAAGATCAGCGCAGTCGCAAGTGCCGAGGTCTAGACCCTGCGGTCCAAGAACCACCACGCCGACGCTAGAACTTCCCCGCCGCCTGGCCGCTCCGGACGACGCCACCACGAGACACCGCGATCCAGAAAAAGACCGGAGCACCGCAGTCTTCACGCGAGATAACGCCCAGTTGAGGCCCCGCCCCTGCCGGGCCACGCGGGCTTCTGCCCGAGGACCCCTCCGGCAGCGGCGGAGAGTAGGGAAGTAGGGTGGGAAGGCTGAGAGAAGGGCGGCGGTAGAATTCCCCGGGCAGCACGGCGCCGCCGCCAGGAGGAGGAGGAGGGTTAGGAGGCTATGGCCACTAATTTCTTAGGGCTTGTTCGGTTAGCTGGGGTTTGAAGTGGATTGGAAGGGATTAAAGTGGATTAAATCCCATGCAAGTCAGAATCCTCCGGAATCCACTCCAATACTCTCCAATCCCTTCGGTGTGGGGATGAACCGAACAAAGCTAGGGTTCCGTGTCCTGGCGTTTTCAATTTCTGCTGTAAGGGGTTTCTACGGGTGAATCCAAAAGGCACGCGGGCATATGTGTCGTGTGCTCCATGGATAAGCGACATGCATACATAGTGCATTTCTACACTAATTCTGCTTGTACCCAAGCAGTACTAGCTAGATTGCGGGTTGCCAGCTTTAGAGCAACTCTAACAGTATCCTTAAAACGCCGGCACCCTTAAAATTCCGGCGGTTACACGGGCTTGTGGCCAGGCCATCGAGCTAACAGCGCCTGTAAACGGCCCGGCTTGTAAGCGGAATTCATAGGGGCCTGTGAAAGGCCCGTTGCAGCCCCTATTTCTACCGGCCGGGCGGGCGGAGACGGGTCAGAACCCGTGTCCCTCCGCTGCAAACCCTAGCAGCCGCCGCATTTCCGCGCGCACTCCAGCGAGCAATTCCTCCCATTTCCGTGCGAGAGAGAGATGGCGAGAAGGAGCGGGAGTTGCGGACTCGGCGGCGGCCTTGCCGCGGGGAGGAGGAGGAGGGAGTGGCCATCGCCGCCGTCGAGCTCTCCAAGAAGCAGGAGGACATCGAGGAGGCGGTCGCCGCCATCCGCGGCGAGGAGGAGGAGGAAGTCGGACTAACATCCGTCGATGACATGGACGTCGACGTGATCGTCCTAGACGACTAGGAGCTCGCCGACGACGGCAGGCGGCGACTTAGAGCTTGCCGCCGACTAGGAGCTCGCATTTTGGACATATCAGGACGCGGCGGCGTCCTCCGCGAGCTCTCCCAACACTATTTTTTTTAGATGTAATTTTGCAATATGTATGTACTGGATGATGAACGTGCGAACAATCTTCCCTCGTTAATTTAAATTTCAGTTCAAATCACGATTTAAGGGTTAGATTTATAGGCACTGTTCTCCGATGACGAGTTTGAAACCCTAAATCGTGAGTACAGGCATCTGTACTCGCGATTTAAGGGTTGCCGATTTGAGGATGCTGTTACTCATGCTCTTAAAATGGTTGGAGGCAACTAGAAATTGGTTGAACCCTCGACGGACATTTATATGATATGCTCTTGCTAGCATCACATTATTGGTAGTTTCGGAATTGAAATTTTGAAGACTACATGTCAACTACTCCGCTGAAGTTCAACTTATGTTTTAAAACATTTTTTCAATGTAGTGCGACTTAAAAGCATATTTTTAAATCACATGAAGCATTAACCGACCAACTACTTGTTTGGTATATGTGAAGCCTTGAAAAAATGCCGAATTTGTTTGGTATATACGAAGCTTTTGAAAAAGTCTATAACAAGTCAAGTGGTCTTTTCTCCAACAGACTCTAAAAATAAAAGATTTCTCTATAGAGTGACGTGCTTTAATTCATTGTTTTATGGAGGTAATGTGACCATCAAAATCAATTATGGCATTGGCAGATACTTCCGAACGAAAAAAACTAAAACAAGATAATCTATTATCATTAATATTATTTAATATAGTGACTAATATGTTAGCTGATTAATTTTGTCAGCTTTCAAGCAACTTTCAGGTTTAAAAGTTAATTTTGATAAGAGTAAACTATTTTGTTTAGGCGATGTCAATGACGTGACACACCAGTATGATACACTTTTTGGTTGCCCGTAAGGTTTGTTCGTAACTACTCCCTCAGTTTTAAAATATAAGATGGTTTAGCTTTTGTGAAAGGAATGAATCTAGACGTATTTCAGGCGTAGGTTCGGAGTGAATCTATACACTAAAATACATCTAGATACACCCCTTTCACAAAAATTAAAACATCTTATATTTTGAAACGGAGAGAGTAGTGTATCTAGACCCCTTATATTTTACACGCACATACTTCTCCGTTTTAAAATATAAGATGTTTTCGCTTTGTGAAAGAGTATATACACACTAAAAAGGGTCTAGATACAGTCCTTTGTGAAATAGTGTATCTAGACTCTTATATTTTAGAACAGAGGGAGTACAAAACTAGATAAGGTTATAAATTAGTAAATAAGACAGGAAATATTTGCCCGTGAAATCCCTTTTAAATCAGAATACTTTAACATTATTCAATAAGAGTAAAAATAATTTTTTTTGACTATCTACTGTGAGGCAAAAAGCCCCACAGCCTTCCACTTTATTAAAGATGAAACAAAAGTTTATGTACAAAAGAGAAAAATAAAAACAGAAAAAATCCTAAAAGTTACAGACTATGAAGGAATCCCCCAAAGTGTACAAAGGGATTACTGCAGTGTGTCAATCCATCTAAGTAATTTCTCTCTATTTGCTTGTTTCATTCTGTGGATTTGAAGAGTGAGGTCAAAAACAAATCGGCTCCTCCAGGTAGCAAAACGAGGCTTGATATTCTGAAAAATCATCTCATTTCTCACCTTCCATATATTCCAACATGCAATGAATAACACCTCAGCAAAGAAAGGCTGAGAAAAGCTCTTCCTGGCACGAAGTGCAATCTGCAATCTATCATTCTCATCCCCCCATTCAACTTGAAGATAGACCCAGACCCTTACACTGAAAGTGCAGTTAAAAAATAAGTGGTCTCTGTCTTCGTGATGTTTGCCTGGGCATAAAACACAATCAAATGTGTCCGTGACATTCCAGTGTCTTCGTTGCAACAAATCTCGAGTGTGAAGTCGATCACTAAGCATCAGCCACGCAAACATCTTAATTTTCATCGTGCACTTGGTTCTCCAAATCCACTTGTATAAAGGGCAAACGACAATATTGTCAAAAACATGACAGTAGTATCGTGCAGCTGTGTAGTTACCCCAAGAACACTGCCAACCATCCACCCCATTCTCCTCCAGGGTAAGATGATCAAGCCAATCCTCAATCTGTAGGAATCCACTTGTATAAAATAAAAATATTTGTTTTACGGATTACATCATTTATAAAATAACAGACTTGCATTGGAGATTTACATGCACCGGAGATTTACATGCACCTAGACACGCTTTTAGTGTATAGACACGAATCTAGAAAAATCGAAGTCACTTATTTTAGGACAAAGGGAATAGAGTTTAGATAGTACAACTTCACTGATTTCGGAAGTGCAAACTTGAACAAAACCTGTGACTTGCATTTGAGCGAGAAAGTGAAGACCGGTTTGAATTATTTAAAGCATGTTATGACCGTAAGCCAGAACCGGCACTAAGTAACATGCGTAAGAAGCAACCAATCAACAACCTTGCCATTCAATGACGTGCAACTACTAGGCCTTTGTCATTCGTGCCTATATGTACCTGCTGCTAGCTTGGCCTTTCTTGATGAAACATCCCCTCACCCTGTGATAATCTTTCAAAACACCCAAGATTACTTTTAGACGAGAGTTCCGAATCTAGTTGTCTTGCGTATATCAATTATCAACATCTCACCAGCCTGAAACCCCAGATACGAAATTGGTAACTTGATATGACATGGGAATATGTGGCACCGGGAAAGCGATACCTCAAGAGACATCCGGATAAGTCTCTTGTGAACTTCCTGCTTTCTCCCGCACGCACATTGCAGCAACAGGCAAGGGACAACAGACTGACCCGTGGCCGTGTACCCCTTGGACAACAAAACGCACCGTACCAGCTTTCAGTTCGCAAAACTGTGAAGTCTCCCTGTAGCCACGTGTGTTGGAGGCAGGTGCAGCCTGACAGCAGAATATGACCGTCTCTGCACATGTACACTAGTTTTTTTTCCTTCATTTTTCCATGTTAGATAGGCAGCTTCATGTTACTGATGAAGGCAAGCTGCTTCTGAACTGCGACTGGGTTTGCAAGAGGAATTTTAACTAAGTGGGGTATGCAAGAGGAATGAAATGAAGATCCATTGGGAGCTCTTTCAAAAATACTTAGGGCTTGTTTGATTCGTAGGAATTGTATAGGAATTGTGTAGGATTTGAATTATATGGGAATTTTTCCTTTGTTAAGGCCCTGTTTGGAATGCACGAATGCAAAACATAGAAATAGGAAAAAAATGCAAGAATTGAGATGTCATGTATGCTCAATTCCTACAGAAATCAAAACCACGGGAAAATTTCTAGGGTGTCGTTTGGATGTCACATAGGAAAACCGCAGGAATTGTAGACACAAGGATATGAAAACATGAGGTCTAACCTCATGTTATTTTTCCTACAAAATTCCTATGAAATAGCCTATACCATAGGAATTTTAAAGGAATCTTAGATTCCTATTCCTTTGTTCCAAACGACACTATAGAAATTTTTCCTATAGAAATCCTATCCTCCAAAAATCCTATAATTGTTTGATTCATAGGAACACATCCTATAGGAATCTTGTAGTGCAATTCCTATAGGAAAGAAATATTAGATCAGATCTCATGAAAAAATTCCTTTGCTACATCAAATAGAAATCCTCTTCCCCTAGGATTTAAGTTGGCATGACATCGTAATCCTATGTTTTTTCTATTCCTATACTTTTTCTTTCCTATGAATCAAATAAGCCAATCGTGTAGAGACCAGAGCCAGACAGAGGGAAGAAGTTCTTGCATGCTGTTCACAAAAGAATAGCTGAAATAAGATTTTACTACTACCCAACGGTGCACCAGTAATATAGTTTGCACATCAGTAGGTGTAGGAAACAATTCCTTAATCTCAATTTAAGAGTAATTAACGATAACTAGGTGCTCATCCCAACACATAATCCTTATTTTCGCATGTTGACGACCAATCTCTCCACGGTCTCGCCTACTACTCCTGCCGCCATGATCACAGTAATATGGTGGTGTTGGTGTCATGGGATCATGTCCCGCCGCTACCGCCTCGTTTCCATAACAAGGTGATGGTGCCAGTTGAGACAAAAAAAAAGTTACTTCCGTGGATAAATTATATTTATGATACAGTTTACTGGTCCAATGGAGAGGAAGTATAGAGTTATATCCACCATTGTGATTATTTTGGACAATTCTCGGGGTAAGTAAATCAGGATGCGGGTTTAGTCGTTTGATTCAGGTACTACTCGTAAGTGTCGATGATACTTACTATGCAAGTCACTCAATTGATCATGGGCCGTTCTCTTCACACCACTTGATCGTACCGTGATAAATAAACATATTACATACTTTTAAATTTGAAACTTTTGGAATTAAAAATCTACTTCTGATGGATTTTTTTATCTGTCTTCTGATGGATAATTGATATAAGAATGATTGGTGACCTATTACCTCTTATGGGGTAATAGGCCACCGAATTTAATATCGACCTTTTGATCGAAAGTAATAAACGATCCACAGCCGTTGGGAGCATGTTAAAATTTCTACTTTATCGTTGCGAATTGGTTGTCACACTGGAAATGAATTGGGGATTCAAGTTCCGATTTCTTCAGCTGTGATGAGTAGGTTTTGTCCTGATCCTTTATTTTGATCTCGCAAACCCCTCCATGAGATCTCACCCTTCGGCTCCTTTTTCCGTCCTAGTCGAGGATGTCTGCAATGGTTTGTTTCAAGTTGGTGAATCCACCGGATGTCACGTGGAGTGCCCTGGGTAGCTAGTGGAGTTCTTGATGGAGCTGTCGTGTTCCTTGCATATACCGCACTACATGCGGTGAAGAAGGCGCCAATGTGTTCCGATCCTCTTGTGCAGTATGGGTATAGCTACATCGCCATAGCCGTGTAAATTGTTGTTATCCCCATCCTAGATAGTGCTTCACCAGCTGGCTGCTCCACCGAACTTGGAGCTCGTCTTGCTGTTTTGAAGTTCTGGTTACTGGGTTGCAGTTTGTTCTTAGATTTGGGGTATTAGTCCTGAGATCTGATTAATTTATTTAGATAAATTTTGGTTTTGGACGTTAGGTGTAGTTGGTTCTTCCAAATTCTGACCCTCTTAAACTTCGCATTAGTGGGAAACTCAAACATGAAAATCAGGACTTGATTTTCTAATAAAATATATATCCTTTTAAAATACGATTTGAAATCCAACTGATTTTAATTTATCAAATCCAATACCAAGGATCCAAGAGAGGTGAAGGGTTTGAAACATCACAAAGAACAAGGATAGACTAACTATAATTCCTTGAGAAAACAACTGGTTCTCATTGTGTTATTTGTGTTCATCCAGAGTTGTATATAAGCACCCTGCGTCGTCCATGTAATGCAAACATATTTAGTTGTAGGTGCATGTAGACGTGGCCTTCATTTCAGAATCAAGAGACTGAGTTATGACAGAGCATCATCGTACTGTGCGTCGTTATTGCCTCTTCTTATTTAGGCTCTCCTCGTTCTCCTCACCGTGAATATATATGGTCTCATTTTCTAGGGCATATGGTTACATGAATTATGAATATAGTACTCCATTGAGCGAGCCACACTAG
The DNA here is from genome assembly GCA_023614405.1 of Avena insularis. NCBI lineage: Eukaryota > Viridiplantae > Streptophyta > Magnoliopsida > Poales > Poaceae > Avena > Avena insularis. Next base: position 251,635,327 of record CM042690.1, on the reverse strand, counting down.
TATATATCACCAGTCGCACCACATTCCCTTTTGTATTTTCATAGCCCATCGTGCTACTAGCTTGGCATGAACGCATGTGACAAGTTTCCCATGTTCTGTGTAATGATGATCATCCAATCACAGTTCTATATTTTAATATTGTGAGATTGGGTGACATCAGAGAATCCACCATTTGGTTCAATTGGTCTAGTTTGTCCTCCATTTGAGCTTATTGCAAAGTGAAGATCCAATACAGTGTATAAATTGTGGATCCATGTACCACAAAACACGTATTACCTCTGGTTCAATACCGAGAGCCTGGGACTCACAAAGATCTTATTTCAAAAGGACAAATATATCAACAATTGTTTTATGTATAGCTCACTGTGAACATTTTCTAGCCATTTCAGAGTCAAGTACCAAACACAATCAGGTCAGTGAATTGCACTGCATATGCATATCTTGAATGGGAAGTTCTGCACCTTTATAGCAGTATTAATCGTGAAGAAAAATCCTTAACAATTATATACTCCACCCATTCAAGTTTATCATGCTTGTACCAAAATGACAATCTGTTAAAATGCACATGGACCAAACCAACACGAAAGAAAATATTTAAGAGCAAGGGAAGATATGCATATAACCAAGGATCCCGATGCATTCAACACTTGGATGCTCTCATTATATGATCACGTTTACAATTATGATTGAAATTAGTACAATTTGTGCGTATCATGCATGTAATCATTGTTATTTCTAACAATTCTCAGTTTCGGAAGGGTCCTGAAATGTTTCTTTATATTTTAGCTTAATGCTTGCACATGCTCTTTCAATTAAGCAGGTATTGAAAAAAGGAAACGTAGTTGCACAGAACAACCGCAAGTCCAGATTGCTAGCTACTGACACAATGAGCAATATGAATCCACACATTATAGACGGAAAATATTATAACGTATATTATTTAATACCTAAGTAACTATAGACACAAATGTAGAATCTACGAAGAACGCATTTCCTCCGGTAACAAATACAGTAGCTTCAAAAGATAGTTTCTTTGTTGCCTACTCCGTATGTACATACACAATCCGACAAAACCACACTATGTGTTCTATTGGAGACTGGTTTTAGTGGTCCATCTTAGTAATCATTAGTTACGTTGGTGAGGGTCAGTCAGGAATGGAACATATAATAGTTAAAAAAGGGAAAACTGTACTATTAAGTATAATTGTTCAACTTTTTATATTTTTTCACCAAAGAATACAATCCAATTCCTTTAAATGCATTTTTCGTGTGACCTAGCGCATGATCAAACATGGATAATTCAAAACCCTAATATGTTCCACTTTTGTTATATACTAACTAAATACCCGTGCATTGAGACAACAATGTGGGCTTTCGCCGCATATGGAATATGTACTTTTCATGCAGTACTATATCATTCGATTGGTTTCGTTCCACCACACTACCTAATTAATATCATGAACATTTTTTCGGGTGTATATCTACCTTCAACTGTAGAGTTTAACCTGCCGTACATTTACATAGTAACAAGCAATCATCCATAAGTGTATGTTTGCCCCCTCAAAAGGAACATAAATATTTAAGAATCCATAACGTGGCCATCTGCAAGTTTGCATTCAAGACTCATATAACTAATTTCATAGTTATGCACACATATTTCAATGTTGCAATTTTTTAAAAGAAGTCATTTCTAACTTTAGTTGTACAAAAGCCTAGCCAGAGCTCATTGGTTTATTTGTCCTTCTTCACGTAAGAATGTGCATGGAAGAACAAATTAATCGAGAAAACCCAAAAGCTTTGTCTTTCAGTTAATTTTACAGAAATCAGAGTTTTGTACGAACCGCCGCACCCAATGATGCAACGCGACATCTATAAAATCCCGACACGTTCAACATGGAAACCTGATTGTGGGCGAAAGAAGGGCAGCAGGCCTTGCGGATCTACTTCTGGATGTTGCATGAAAGAACACTAAGGATACAAAGAAGTGATTTCACCTCTTCATTCTCCTTGTTCTTGGAAATCATTTAAAAGCGAGTAATCATGAAATTGAAAAAAGAACATAAAAAATGGTATGATGCAAACAAAAAAATGTACTAGGAAAAAGAAAGATAACTAAAGAACCGATAGAAAAATAAAAATGTCTTTATGCAAGAACCCAACAATTCCTTCAGTGAAGTATTAGCGAGTCAAGGTGCACCGCACAAATATTTTGTATATTTCGGTTAGGGAACTTGTACACCACGTCCTAAAGTGATAAGGGCCAATGTGGTTAGCTAATTTTCTTGTTATCCCGATTTGTAACAAACTCTGATGTAATCCTTTTGGGTTTTTGGTTAAACCCGTATAATAACATGTAGCGGTGCGCCCCAAAGGGTACGACACCTTGCACCAAATTCTATATGAAGATCATCTAATTCTCCTACGGTCATGAGGTTATGTCTTCTTTCATGTGCAATTCCTTGCTAGTCAACTGTGCATTTGTTTCTCACATGATAAATCAAATGATAGGAAATTAGTCATCCGAAAGGCTGAACAATACATTCATTGATACACGGACACACTCGCACAGACATGAAATTATGTTTCAACTGAAAAGTAAAACATACCTTATATTATGATCACTCTACACAAACATCAATAGTGCTACTCTGCGCCAAAAATGGATTTGGCACTCGAGCTCCACGGAACCTTTAAAAAAATTAAACTTGGTTACGAAGTTTCAAAACAATCCATAAAAATACCTTGACATAGTCAACTATGTACACTACAATCGTGCAAACTTTAATGTGAAATACATTGTATTTTAGGATCATAAAAAGAAAAAAATGGAGATATTTTATAAGATTCAAAAGTTTTATTATTCATGTTTCCCTATATGCACTTTGTCATTTTTTTGAGGATATAATGTTAAGTATTTTGTATTGAAAATTTACACACATGTATAATAAATCATTAGCTACATTCTGGTATATTTTTTTGAAAATTTTAAGCTTTAAATTTGATATTTTTTAAGTTATTAAAAATGAGCCCCATGGAGCTCGTCTGCCAAATTGAATCGTTGTCTACTCTGCGCAGCCATGGAACTAAGAGGCTTGGACAAACCATCTATAATTGTAGATTTAGTCAATAGTTGGGGATCAAGTGGTAATAACTTCCCACGGTCCAATTGTCTTCTGATGTTAACCTTGGAGATTGTGTGTTTTATGAAACTACTCTTCTAATTAGTGCTAAAATTTGGTGACATGATCTTTTTTATTTTGACATGTTTTTCAGCATGCAGTGGAGTCTAGGCACTCTATGCTGCGAATTTCCACACACGAAAATATGTGGTTTTGTGTGTAGATGCAAGATGAACATGGTTTTGCAAGGTAAAAACGTTGTAGTTGCTAGCCAATGCACATAGTAGAGATGTAGCTTGTGTCCAATTGTTTTTTAAGTCCTTCGTGCAATTGTTAGTTGATGGGGTCGTGTCATTGTTTACACCGGTTTGAACGCATGTTGTGTTTTGACCAATTCGTTTAGCCATTGAGACTTGAGATTAGGCCGGTTGGTGTCTGCCTAGAGGAAAGGCCGCTCCAGTGTCGAACGTGGCTGTGTGTGCAGCGGGGCTTATATATGTGCGCCTTAACCAGGTTGTTTTGTGTGGCATGTGAGAAACAAAGAAGGAGAAAAGGACACGCGTCAGCCGGGTACCAAACTCATGTGTGTTATTGCATTTAGTTTGTACTCACATGTCCTCCTGATTCCTTTGCCAAATCTAGCAGCTTCGCATCCATGTATATAGCTTTCTAATCTTGTACATTATACTCATCATTGGTAGTCTGTAACTAGCCAATTTATGTCCTCGGTGTAGAATAACCATTTGCGCTCTCTTTAGAATTAGAAAATTGTATTATATATGGAGGTATACCTTCATGCTGAGAAATAGTTTCTTAACCATCAAAATGAACGATTGATAAGATCAAATACGGAGGCGTCTAGCGCTCGGTTGGCCGAGAATCCCGATAAGTCTCGGTCGATTGAGTAAGGTTGATCGAACTCCTCTTATTTTTTCCTTCTGGTATTTGTTTTTCTATGCGCAATTAAAATCCCAATAACAAGCACAAAATCAAATATCTAGAAGACCAATTACAAATCCAATATGAAAAAATTAAATACAAAGAGGTTATATATCAAGTTCAAAACTGCACAAAATTGGACATCCATGTGCAATTGCACACATATGTCCATGAATGCAATTGCACATTGCGTTTTTGGATATGTACATGATTACATGTCCATGTGGTCACATGGAAATTGCACGTGCATATGAAATTACAGCAAAACAAAACTACAAAACAAGATGGAGACCAATTTTTACAAACTTTGTCCCCAAATTATTTGTATCATGTTCGACATGCAGCAAAAATAACAATAAGAAACAAGCCTATACAAGCCCACCAAAAGATGAAATGGAAAGTAGGAATATGATGCAACTAAGAGTGAAATCAATTGAAGCTAAGCGCACACATGCAACAACCACAGAAGGTCCTGCAGGTGATCACTGGTGGTCACAACCACAAAAGATCCTCTATCCAGGGGTAGTAAAACAGCCACATAAGGTCATCAAGGTGGACCAATGCGTATTAAAAAGATCGATCCCTGATCCATTAGTATCAACCTAAAACCTATATAACTTAAAATACCGAAGGTCCAATCAAACCAAAAAAATCTAAAGCAGACAACAATAACTGCAACCCAATACGAACAATGGATCCATCGAGATCTAAATAAGATCTCGGCTAACCAAGAACTAGCCGGGGTTATAAAATATAGAAGTGTACTCGACATTTTCACTAGCTAATCCATGACTATGGAATAGTAGACATCAGGGAAAGGACATCATGGATAGGGATGAAAATAGATCGGATACGGGTTAGATAGTTCCCTTCCCATATTCGTTTCCATATTCTCAAAACGAATACGTGGATGAGAATACGGAATATGAATATTTTCGAATATGAATGTGGAGAGGATGTTACTCGAATACGAATGTGAATTAGATGTTTTCTCAATTTGGAACGGATATGAATAATAAAATAATAGACTCATTTCTTAAGAGTCAGTCAAATGTATAATGACATTGAGATAAATATATTGATATAATACACAATAGTTTAAAGTTCAATCACATATAAAACATTTTTTTAGTATTATAGGTTGGATAATTGACATATCATCCTACAATTACTAAAATAGCCTAAGGCAATTTTATTCGGATACAGATATATTCATTTTTGTATCCACATTTGCATCAAAATTCAAAACCACATTCATATTTGTATTTGCAAAATGAATCATGATGTTTACCACATCCATATTTATGTTTGCCTGAATTAAAATATTACCATGACCATTTTCAATTTTTCGAATACGAATGTCAAATTATTTGGATTATCCACTACCAGTTTCCACCCCTAATCATGGACGATTCACCTGTTTCGTTCCAGTGCACTGAACGGTTCTTCAGGATCAAAACATACTAGAAGGATGTTAGGGGAGTACGTAACGTGTCCTGTGCTCTATGGATACAAGATGTGCATTTTTTCAAAAAATAAAAAATTACCATGATAGAAATAAATGTGAAGAAAGCATCAACAAATTAGATATTTGAGTACGCGATGTGCATAGATGGTGTATTGTTTTATTATGCATACGTGTTGTGCTTGGACCTTGGAGCTACAAAGAAATAACCATGATACTTGGGTTTGCTTCTAGGCACGAAACCACAAGGTAGTACGTCTAAATAAGAACAGAGCATCAACAAATTAGATATTTGGGTGTTGATCAGATTTCATGCGTGTAAAGTGCTACGTGGGTATGGTTATGTAACATTATAGTGAAGTGTATGATTGCTCAAAAAATGAAGTATATGAAATCTGTGGCATTTGTCATTGAAATCTGTGGCATTTGTCATTGTAACCATGAGTGTAAAGGCTTCATAGACACATAGTAATTACTATGGGTGTTTCGTTGGCGTCAAAAGGAAACAAATAAATGTGTACAAAGTATATGCACGCAACTTTCTTCAGTTCACAAGCAAAAGCACCGTATATCTATATACAAACACACACCTACACTACTCTCTGTGGAACCTAGAAGAATCGAACTGTAGCTAGCTTGCACTTAGACAAGCAATACAAATAGAAAGAACATCACATCAAACATGTATGCAAAAAATTTTCAAAGTCCAAGAACGCCGACATACTGAGTTCCAGGAGATAGGTTTGATCAGATTGACGGACACCCAGCTACACACATATATAATTTTTTATATAGATTTTAGATCTGCTGAATTTTGTAGTAATCAGACTTAGACTGAATGCGTTTATTATGAGCTTCTATTTTCTAAACCACAGCCACTAAATTTGGTCGGAAGTGTGCACACCTATACATACACAACAACAATTGAATTGGTAACTTTGGAATTGTGAATTTGAAGAGTAGATGTGGATTATGTATTTGAGGAAGACCAGTTTGAATTGTTTAAAGCACGATATAAATGTAGCGCGTATTAAAGCATATCTTTGAACCCGCACCGGCAACAAGAAGCAATACACAGAAGCATTAACATATCAACAACCTTACCATCTAATGCTGAACTCGTTTGGTATATATGAAGCCTTAGTCCTTCCTGCCTATATGCAGCAGGTGCAACTACAAATTTCTTGATCAAATCACACACCTATATAACACCCTCTTATCCTCATCTAGTCTTTTCTAAATACGTACCTACTACTTTTAGACGTAAGTTCGGAATGTGGTGGGCTTACGTAATAGGGATTTCTATTTTCGTGCCCCTGGTTCATTAGTTGTACTCGGTTTTCCCCAGCTTCTTAACTTTTCCTCTCTTTTGCCCCTCTACTTCTCGGAAACCCATCAAAGAGCTCAAACGGCAGTTGCCATCAAGTTGACCGTTGGCTGACGTGTGGGGCCACACGGTGTGGGACCGCGTGGGGTCGTTTGGTCAGAAACGCGTTATGCTGGCGTGTGGGGCCGCTCCATGTGGGACTACGTGGGGCCGGTTTGTTGGGAATGCGTTATGGGGGACGTGGTCTGGGACCATGTGGGACGCGTTTGGTGGTTATGTGGGGCTTATTCGTTTGCGGCCCCAAAGTTCCCGGACGAGTGCACCGTGGTACCCAAGTTGCATATAATTGCCGTGTTTCGCAAAGTTGGGTTGTCAACTACCAAGAGGGGCCATTTCGAGGCAAACTCATCTCACCTCTACCAAATTCAAACATTCCGTTAAACTGCCCCGTGAAGTAGACGGTCGTGACCCACATGTCATTGATCTGTCCGTGACGCGAGCGCCAACGCGGCAACCTCTTAGGCAAATCGAGAAACTAAGGGGCTTGGTGCGTTGACCAATTTCCCAAATCCATTCCTTCCTTTCCCCTAGCACCGACAGCGTCAAAATCCACCCTCCAAGCAGAATGATCCCTTCGGATATTTGACTTCCGGCGCCAAGTTGTTGCGCCCATTCATTGATCCCGAGCTCTAATGGCACATGCCGTAGCCGCCATTGCGACGCTCTAGCCCGCCTCCACCGCTGATGAGCTGAGCAGCATGGAGGATGGCAGATCCTACTACCAAGGAGGAAAAAGTTCTGGCTACATGTGGGTGAGCTACTCTTCTCTTTGCTATTTACACTAACTATAACTGCTTGCTAGCTATTGAACCTAGAATTGTTTGCTAGCCCAACGCTGATAAACATTTTTTGTTTTCTGTCAAGTGGGATCTCCGCAGACCACCCTTACCTGGTTACGATAGCCCTCTTCAGCTACGACTCTAAATCAGTAGGGGTGAAGGGCAAGTGATCTGGATACCATTATCTCACAATGGAAGAAGCGCCTGCGCAGATCTGCACTATCGCTGGTATGGTTGATGCTCTGCGTAAACATGCTGAACAACTTCTCTTTAGATTAGAATAGAACGCTTTCTAGCTCATGTAATTTCATGTTTTCCTTTCTTCCTAGTAAACAGATCCAGGAAAGCTTTTCCTTTCCTACTAGATACATAAGATCTAGGCAAGCTAGCTTTTCTTATTATATAGAGATAAGTCAAAAGAGCCTATATATGAGAAAAGAGCCATCCGTCTCACAACCGGGTAAGATCAAATAAACAAACAGCTTGCTTGCCCAATCCCTATTGAGATTTAACTCTCTGTCTTAGTCCCTGCCAACGGCATAGCCACCTACTCTTCCTTCTGATGTAGCCTTCCTTGATCCATAATTCGACCTCCTCGTTTATTGATTGCCCACAAGCGCCTCAACCCCATTGGCTGAGCCTCATAGATTCCTCAAGGCTTGAAGTAGAAGTTCTTCAAACCTTGTTTGTGTGTGTTCGTGCTTCATGGATGAACGAGGCATCATGGATCCTCTAACGTGTGATAGTCAGCTAATTGTGTTGATGAAAAGGCATGCTTCGGCTTGCATGTTTACACTGAATTGTGATGTACTGGATGTGAAAGCTGCTGCAACTGGGAGTCACCCTGCTATTCTTGGACAGGGTGGTCACTCGAACCCTTGCTACTGGTAAGCAAAAGTCTCTTGGGGTTCGCATGTTTGTGCTGAATTCTAATTTTTGTTTTGTTTACTCTGTATATATTAGGCAGTTATGCAACAATCTTGTTTCCTTGGCAGGAAGCGCCGGAAGGTTAGAAACATGACTGCCGTGTCAGTCATTTTGTTGTCGGAAGAAAAAAAATGAGTGGAGTGATGGTGCTGGACATGATTCTGGTGCTGATTGTACCAGCGATGTAGAGTACGTGAAGCTAATAAAATTGGCACCGAGGAAGAGGAAGAAGGTAGGAAATGAAGAAGCCAATGGACATGAAGGCTTGGCACCCAGGCAGGGGAAGAAGGCTGTTGGCAATGAAGATGCATAATCATGTGTTGAACTGGAACCTATATATGTAATTCGGTTAAATTCTGGAGCTCTGTGCATGGAACTTGTCGGGCGAAACAATCTACCCGCGTTCTTAGAGTAAAATGTACCACAACTTGAGGTTTGGAAACAGCTGAGTCACTAGTTGAATTCGAAATTGTGATTGAGCTACTACTATCTGAAAACATGCATCACCGGTTCCATGATTGCTGAGGGGTAGGAGGTCTCCAAATTCGATGGAATGTTAGTGGCATAGAAATAAATTATTTAAGCTGCTACACTCCACGAAGCAACAACTTATTTCAGCTACTGCACAACGACATGGAAACATAAACAACAATGGCAACATATAATGCCCAGATAATAAGGAAATCGGTACCACTTTCTAGCCTAATCTTGAGCCTGTTTATCTCACCACCTCCCTGCTCTTGTATCCCCTGCATCTGGCGAAGCTCCCGAATCTCCAGTAACAGGGTGTACATGCTTCCACTATATAAATTGTGGCTGTGCCATTTGCATGTGGCACAATCCACATATATTACGTTTAAACAAACCACCAAAGTCAGAATACCACCATCATCAGACAAAAGGAAGTGTGCTGACTATGGATTCTTTCAACTCAACAGTCATATCCCATAGTTTGTCCAGCATTTTCTGCATCGATTTGGGCCACTCTGGATCCACCCATTTGACAACATCGCAACTTCTGCGTGGCAACATTTCACCATGTCCTTGACACCCTAAAAACCTCTTGCCTGCATTTCGTCCTTCAAACGCTACAAATTTAGCGGGCACATATCCATGTTGACATAGCGGAGGATTGTCTTCCTCCGCTAAACCGTGATAGTCAGGGTCGTACAACATCTGGTTGGCTAAACACATGAGAAGTGCATGAGTAATCAGAGTAGATCTAGCTCAAAATAGATAAATGGCCACTGATGTTAGAGATGAGATGACTCACATCGAAATCACCATCCCTGTCATCACGACGTGTTTACTCATCGTCTCCCCTTGAACCCCTGGCGAAAGGAGGGTGGGGTGGATGCGGGAGAGATCGCTGGAGGCGCTGTCGGCTTGCAGCTATGGTGGGATGGGAGAGAAGTGGGGAAAGTGTCTTCGTGGGGAAGAAAGAGAAGTATGGGGAGGAAGAGAAGTAAAGGGGGCGTGACACTGCCAGGTGTCCCACGGAACACATGACACTGGCAAGTGGGAGCGTGCGGTGTTGCGAGTTTTTCTAGAGCAAGCGGACAGTAAGAATGGCCAATCATGTCGCAGAACAGCCTGCCCGTGGATCGCTCTTACGAAGAACCATCCCAATTGTCCAAGCGCCCCGATCGAACGGTATGTAACAATCGTCATGCAGAACAAGTGTGTTGGGGCATGCCTTCTAGAAGACTCGATCTAACAGCCACCAATAGTGGATCCATGTGGTTTATGAAAAGAACACACATCCAATGACATCTAGTGGATCCATGTGGTTTATGAAAAGAACACACATCCAATGACTCTAGTGGGTCCATGTGGTTTAGGAAAAGAACACACATGTAATGACATCTAGTGGATCCATGTGGTTTATGAAAAGAACACAAATGCAATGACATCTAGTGGATCCACATGGTTTAGGAAAAGAACACACATGCTGGAGTGGCATCACTACATGTGTTCTTTTACTAAACCACAATGATGCACACTGATACACACAAACATCCAAGTGGGTGTGGTGATGTAGCTTCTTTCAAACTGGTGATACAATGCATGCTGCAGTTGACTCCTAGCATGCTGCTAGGGTTCCTGGACATGTTGGACACCACATGCTGGAGTGGCATTATTGCATGTGTTCTTTTCATAAAATCACAATGATGCACACTAATACACACACAGACATCCAAGTGGGTGTGGTGATGCAGCATCTTTCAAGCTAGTGGTAGAATGCATGCTACAGTTGAATCCCAGCATGCTGCTAGGGTTCCTAGACATGATTGGACACCGCATGCTGGAGTGGCATCATTGCATGTGTTCTTTTCCTAAAACCACAATGATGCACACTAATACACACACACATGCAATGACTCTAGTGGATCCATGTGGTTGATGAAAAGAACACACATGCAATGACTCTAGTGGATCCATGTGGTTTATGAAAAGAACACACATGCAATGACTCTAGTGGATCCATGTGGTTTAGGAAAAGAACACACATGTAATGACATCTAGTGGATCCATGTGGTTTATGAAAAGAACAAACATGCAATGATATCTAGTCGATCCATGTGGTTTATGAGAAGAAACCACATGTTGGAGTGGCATCATTGCATGTGTTCTTTTCCAAAACCACAATCATGCACACTGATACACACAGACATCCAATGACTCAAGTGGATCCATATGGTTTATGAAAAGAACACACATGCAATGACATCTAGTGGATCCATGTGGTTTATGAAAAGAACACACATCCAATGACTCTAGTGGGTCCATGTGGTTTATGAAAAGAACACACATGTAATGACATCTAGTGGATCCATGTGGTTTATGAAAATAACACACACCCAATGAACTCTAGTGGATCCATGTGGTTTAGGAAAAGGACACACATGCAATGAACTTAGTGGATCCATGTGGTTTACGAAAAGAACACGCATCCAATGACATCTAGTGGATCCATGTGGTTTAGGAATAGAACACACGTGCAATGATATCTAGTAGAACCATGTGGTTTATGAAAAGAACACACATGCTGTAGTGGCATCATTGCATGTGTTCTTTTCCAAAAAACCACAATGATGCACACTGATATACACACGCACACATCCAATGACATCTAGTGGATCAGTGTGGTTTCTGAATAGAACACACATGCAATGGCATCTAGTGGATCCATGTGGTTTATGAAAACAACACACATGCACTAACTCTAGTGGATCCCTGTGGTTTAGGAAAAGAACACACATGCAATGACATCTAGCGGATCCATGTGGTTTATGAAAAGAATGCACATGCAATGACTCTAGTGGATCCATGTGGTTTAGGAAAAGAACACACATGCTATAGTGGCATCATTTCATGTGTTCTTTCGAAAACCACAATGATGCACACTGATATACACAAACATCCAAGTGGGTGTGGTGATGCGACATCTTTCAATCTGGTGATACAATGCATGATACAGTTGAATCCCAGCATGCTGCTAGGGTTCCTGGACATGGTTGGACACCACATGCTGGAGTGGCATCATTGCATGTGTTCTTTTCCTAAAACCATAATGATGCACACTCAGACACACACATCCAAGTGGGTGTGGTGATGCAGCATCTTTCAAGTTGGTGGTAGAATGCATGCTACAGTTGAATCCCAGCACGCTGCTAGGGTTCCTGGACATGGTTGGACACCACATGATGGAGTGGCATAATTGCATGTATTCTTTTCCTAAAACCACAATGATGCACACTGATACACACACACACATCCAAGTGGGTGTGGTGATGCAGCATCTTTCAAGCTAGTGGTAGAATGCATGCTGCAGTTGAATCCCAGCATGCTGCTAGGGTTCCTGGACATGGTTGGACACCACATGCTAGAGTGGCATAATTGCAGGTGTTCTTTTACTAAAACCACAATGATGCACACTGATACCCACACACACATCCAAGTGGGTGTGACGATGCAGCATCTTTCAAGGTGGTGGTAGAATGCATGACGCAGTTGAATCCCAGCATGCTTCTAGGGTTCCTAGACATGGTTGGACACACATGCAATGACTTTAGTGGTTCCATCTTGGCATAATTTGATGTATGCCAAGATGTATTTGACTGTATAAGACACCTAGTTTCCATTTTTATACTAATCAATTTTGCCCTTGGTTTTTTTATACTACTATGTTTTTCCCTCTCTCTCTCGTAGAAGCCCAAACCTATGCTCACTTTGTTTGCTATGCCCTGATTGGTTGTCACAGTTGTCATGCAGATCGTGCACACCAACTGTTGATCCTCTATGATCCAACGCGGATCGTTGCACACATCGTACCCCTCACAGTACATTGTGAGATAGCACAGGCGTCTCTCTCAGCGAGACTTCGACAAGAAGGAACACGAATCTGTCCATGGAAAAAGTGATCGAGTGGTCATGTCATGTTTAATCACGTCTGAAAAGCCTACTACTACTACTACTAAGCCACAACACATGCATAGGGAAACGGGGTCATCGAGTGCACGGTCGTCGACGGGCAGCTGCAATTTAGCACCTCTTGATTTTAATAAGACATATCCCATTTTTACACAGCGCGCTCTCAATCTCACTTCCAACTAGGCCCTACCGCAAGAAACTTTCACGCGTCGGCCAGAGGCCAAAGAGCTGAGAAATGGGTCTGGAGGAGGGGCCCCCTCGAGGAGACCTAACGTCTCCGCCTTCTCGAGTCCCTCGCACTCATCCACACCTTCCTCTACCCGATCTAGCACAACCCCACAAATCTCTCCGTACAGCCACCTACCTTCTCCTCTACATTTACCCTTTTAATTATCGCCAATTTTATGGCCGTGTCAAACTTCGTACATAGAACTTGCATCTGAGCTCTTTGCATGCGGCTGAATACAGAACTGCCATGCATGGCCCAGGATAAAACGTGACGTACCGTGTGTGTGTCGCGGTGCAGTAGCCTACACGGTGCGGTGCACGGTGGTGCAACAAAACATCCCTTCCCTTCACCTTAGCTATAGAGCCCCTCTCCTTCTCCCTCTCCGGCCCCATACAAAAGAAGCTGCTTTATAGCACCAGCAACACAACATCAGTGGCCCCTCATGGCCTCCGCTAGGAGGGCCTCTGATACCTTTGATCCGGATTACGGATGTAGTATAGCTCTTTTTCCTTAGTAGACCTAGGTTTATCGAATGCTCGGGAAGCAGAAGCATATTGAAGTTACTTTAACGGACCTTCGGGAGTTTTAGAATTCCTTTACTGTTTTTACCGGACCAAGAGTTTGCGTCTTTTTGTTGTTGTCGATGATGGAGAGAGAGGGCCTAGGGTGTTCAGTTTCACCTGTAGTTGTGCAAAACATCTGATGAGAATAAAAGATAAAGATAAAGTATGCATGTAATTGTTAGAGCAAGATAGATTATATGTGGGCAGTGCATCCATAATTGCTATTGTCAACGAAACCGCTTATAGCAATAACCTATTAGTCTCATCCATAGAAGAAAGAGAACTAATGATATGCATAGTGACGTCACCGTTAATCCCAAGTAAATCCCCCACATACAGCCGTAGTACCCCTTCTATCACTGGGGTTCCCAACCTGCAGATTAGTCATTACTCATAATCTCTATACCTGGCTCAATCCTCGGGGTCTTGGGTACCTGACAACTCCTTAGATTGAGGAAAGAGAGGATACAATAATCATCATGTCATACAAACTAATACATGATCCCATCTATGATAAATAACATGCACAAGAGCTACATGGCTAGGCCGAAGCCCTTAGCCCAAGGAGAATTACTCACACATAAAGATAAGATCAACAATCACAAACATTGTAATGGAAATCATAAGATTGATAGCAATAGTCTTACAATGTCACCAATCAAAGATGAGATCTACTATTACAAGTGGTGAAATATGGCTATGGTGGTGGAGAAGGGTTTGGAGATCTTAAGGCGGATGGTGATCTAGGGCAGAGACTTGAGAGTGAGGCAGAGGGTCGAGGGTTGTTTTCTCGTCGCCCGAGGCTTCTTTATATAGGGGTCCCTTCACGAAAGTTGTTCTGTTTGACCTAGCGGTGGTGGTGCCAACTATACAATCGGAACTATACGGCCGGAATTTTATTACGGTCGTATAGTTAGTCGTTAAAGCGTCTACCACCGCTTCACGACTCCTGGTTTTTTCTGGTTGTTGGAAATCTTGTATCTTTGACTTTAGTGTAGTGATTCCCATCTTCAAATGACATTATTTGCTCAAGGGAAAATAGCAAGAAAGGATTGCATACCCCTTTGATTATTAGGCATTAGTGGCAGGGTTTAGAGAGATATTTCATCAAAAGTATGAATAATATCTAGTTTAAATGTGAACGTGGATGGCTATATTTCAGAGCCATCAAGCTCCCCAAGCTTAAAATTTATCGTCCTCGAGCAAGAAAATCAAAATCAAAAGGGAACTCAGCATTTAAACTGAAATAACGAGATGATGATCTTACTCATGATTGGTAGTCTCATGTTTCCTCCACTTCATAAATCTGAAAAACTTCAACATAGATAGAGTAATGGCAAGCATATCATACGGGTTTTTATGCATCCTTATAGAGCAGCAAAATTATTGTAAACATGGATGATTCAAATGAGTAAACTTTATTCCATGTCATGTAATCAAATCATAGGCTTGCCTTTGAACAATAAAGTATAATCATATAAATTGAGAGTGTGAGAGTTGTCATGAAAAGCATATACACTAGAGTATCTCAATTCTCCCGCATCAATAAATCGAGACTTTTCAAGCACTAGTTTTATATTCATTGTCCTTCAAGAATTTCAGTTCTTAAGTAATTGAGAGCATGCCAAAAAAAATATTAGTTTATCAGGCTGTGATGGACACTCGTGGCATCACTAAGGTTTTTGTTTCTTTTGCACAATGATTACTCATAACAGCCAGAGGAGTGATTCCATCATGAACATAGCTACCCGAGAGTGCCAAGAATCTTACCCACTATAGCATTGCTGCTACATGTGTTTAATCAACTCATAGCTGAAATCGCTATGTTTTTGTGCATTGCATCATCATGACCGTATGCTCATGTCATCATGCCACATTGCATTTGAGTATCGTCATCATATTGCATGGTTTGTTTAAAAACTATTTTCGAAAAGCCTGGTTTTGTTTTCTAAACGCCCCGTCTTTATTTCAAATTAAAACCCGGGCCTTTGGCATATTTTGGTTTGTCTAAATACGGTTTGAAAAAGCCCCGTTTTAATTAATAAAAAAATTATATTATTTTTAGGAGGCAGCCCGCCAGGCCCGAAAGCCCAGCCGGCCACCTCCAAATAAAATCCTAGCCTAACCAAACCCTAACCCCAAACCACATCCCCACCCTGCCGCCTCTCTCTCTCTCACCGCCTGGCCCCTTCCCACGCCACCTGGCCTAGCCGCCACCTCACCCCGACCAACCACCAGCCGCCACCTCACCCCGCGCAGCACACTCAACACCACGCAGCCCCACGCACCACACCCCGCCCCAGATCCCATCGCCCGACCCAACCCGCTGCCGCACGCACGCACTCACACGCGCGCGCACCCCTGGTCCACCCAGTGGACACGCACCACCGACCACCCGCACCTGCTCGGTCCCACCCGACGCGCCCCCAGCCCGAGAGCACCCCACCTACCCCGCGCCTCTCTCCTTGCACATGTCCCACACGGCACCTCTCCTCGATCCCCTCCCACCTGCCGCTGTTCCGCTCGCCTCGCCCAGACCCCGCTGCCACTGACGCCATCCTCCCGGCCGCCAGATCCTGCCCAGGCGCCGCTCCTAGGCGCCCGCCCTGCCGCTCTCCCTCGAGTCTCGCGCGGCCCGTGTCGCGAAGCCCCGCCGCCGACCTCACCAAGTCCCGGTGGCCGTCGCCGTGGTCACCCCCGACGTCACTTTTCCTGCGCCGGTCGGCCGCGCCTCGTCGTCGTCGAGCCTGCCGCCGTCCGTGCGTCCTCGTCTCAAATCCCTTCCCCAAGCCCCACGCAGTTCCCGGCGGGTTCCCGCTCGACCTCACCGCCCCGCTCCTCGAGCCCCTTCGTCGCCTCCCCGAGCTCGCCCGAGCGCCGTCTTCGCGGCGCCGCCCCTTGCAGGCAGCGTCGTCCGTGCACCTCGTGTTTCCCTGCCGCCAGCGTCTCCCCGACGCAGAGCTCCCCGTCCGCGAGAACGACATCCCTCCTCCGCCGTCGGCATTCCCCCTGCTATCCTCGGCGCCGCTCGTCCTCCAACCGTGCCGCCCGCCCGAGGCTACCCTGAGCCCAAGCCCCTCGACGCCTCATCCTCCTGCATACGCGCTCCCGTGGCCATCTCTTCTCTGGCAGGTGCTGCTGCACGCCGTCTTTGTTTTTTTCCATGTCCTGCAGGTCGCGTCGCTGCAGTGCTTCGAGCTCGCGGGTGCGCCCGTGTTTTGATATATCCACAGCAGCCACACTTCGCTCGAGCATGTGCACCTGCGTGTATGTGTTATTTCTTCTGTGTTGTATCAAGGCAGCGTCCTAGCCATGATCTCAGTACCCAGACGTCCGTCTCTATCCAATCGATGCTATCGAGATCCCTACACCGAGATGAGTGCATCCGAAGACCACAGGTCAAACCAAGTCCGCCATCACCAATCGAAGTAAAAACCGGAGTACCCCGTCATGGGCATCAAGATCGTCGAGAGGGAATCGGAGGATGCCGTCCCTCAAGTTCTTCTTACCGAGACCGATCCGGAGCGCCAAGGCCATCGACATGGAATCGACAAGATCATCGCGGAACTCCAAGATCTACTTCGTAGGGTGCCGAACACCAAGGTCTCCTCCCTGGAACGCCACGAACTTCTTCCTGAACCCTGAAGACCGATCCCTCAGAACGCCAAGATCACCACCCCGGACGCCAAGGTCGCCGACACGGAACGCCAAGTTCTTCTACTCGGATCCAAAGACCGAACCCTGGCACGCCAAGTTCTTCGACCCCGAAGACCGATCCATCGGAACGCCAAGACCTCCGTCCGAACCCGAGTTCTTCGTCCCAGGCGCCAAGATCTCCTACACGGACCCGAAGACCACTGGTACCCGATCCATTCAAGTTCGCCATCGACGGCAAGATCGACCGCTGGGTACCCAAGTTCTCCGTCGCGACACGACAAGTTCTCCATCTTGTATCCGAACCTCGCCGTCCCGTCAAACCCTGAGACCGGACCCCGGATGCCCGGAACCCAAGATCTTCCGAACCCAGATGTGTGACCCTAAGCCCCTATTTTTATAATATGACATTATCAACGGTCGCATATTAAATTGTTCATGCATGCATACTTGTCTGTGGTTTGGGGGAATTATGCCGATTCAACTAATAATTAAATATGGAGCGTCTATGCGGGATATTTTTGTCTTATTCCGGACCCCATTTAAATTTGTGAGGTGAACCGATGCCCTGTTTCGCCTTGTTAATCCAACATTTAATTTGCGGGGTAGATAAATAACTCGAACCATCGAATTAATTTTCGGGATCCCGGTTCCGCTTAATCTTGACTAATTGCACCGCATCTGCATCATATCATAATCATGCCCGATCTTCTTCCGTAGTATTAAATAGTGCATCCGGTGTTTCTTTTAGTGCTTTGGTTCTTCCCGGATTAGGCCGATGCGTTGATGCGAGTATCAACAAGTTCTCCGGATGTGAACCTTCGGCAGTGTTTCCCAGGCGAGCATCTCTTCCCCTTCTACCTATTTTGCATTTATAGTCTTTATTTCCTCTTGTTGATCTATTGCTATCCGTGTCTCGATGCTTTAGTTTCCGTACACCAGTTATATCCCGTGCAGCCTCTATATTGCCTTGGACACCTCCTAATACCTGTTGTTTGGTAGATAGCTGGCCTTGCGAGTCGTAGTTGCTTGCTCAGGTGCGATCTCGTGTTGTCGAGTACCACAGTTGTTGGAATGCTGGCAGATGTTTATGGTGGAGATGCTTAATGGTGGAGATGATCATGACTTTAAATACAACTATTAAATTGCTAGATATAACTAATGTAGAGGCATCAGTGGGCAATAGATGTTATTTGGTTCTTCCACGCTCACTTGTGTCCCATAGGACCGCGAGTACTTGATACCCGTTCCTTGATTTTTCGCACTATCCACACCCGGGAGGCCTTATGGACCCCCCTGAGCTAGAGCTTGATTCATTTCTATTTCTTGGGGTCACAAAGTAGTTTGGGGCTTTATTACTATCCTGTACCTATGCCATGCTTTACTACTTTATTTAAGATTGTGCGTGGAGCACCTGTACTGTTTTGGATCGCTCCATGTTTTCGCGGTATCGACAAGCCCAGTCACACTTTCGGGTTCCCAGTCGTTTACAGCCGTCGTCGCAAACCCTGGGTCCGTTTGAGCCGCCAACTTGCTATGGTAGCTTAGTGGGGTGGCCCCCTGAAATATTTTATGAATCCTGTGATTGCTTTGTCGTGAAAGCCTCGTTGGGTTTTGAGTTGGTTTTTCCGAGGTTGATCGAATGTGTGTTGCTATTTGTGCACCCCTGCAGGGTAAAACTTTCTGAAGGCCATGTCCGCGGTTATGGACAACTTGGAGCACAGTATCTCGATCATAGTAAGTGGATCTGTGGTGATCTGTGTCATGTTATACCTGCCTAGTAAGTATTGCAACTCCAATGGAATGTGATAAAAGTGCCAACAACTGCTGGGTTTTGGGATTCCTTAGGACAATTATATCTGACTAGTAAATGTTCCAACTACAACGGAATGGTAATTAAAACTTCCCACTACTTATGCTTCAGGATGACTCATGCTATCTATATCTGATTAGTAATTGCTGCAACTGTAACGGAATGAGTAAAACTGCCTACTGTGTGAGTTCCTTGGTCCGACTTCCTCGTTTGGTCTCGAGGGGGAAACACCAGGATGGGTTTGTTTGGTGTTAGCTTCAGGTTGGGTCCGAATAGGTCTTTCTTACCCCTCTCTGATAACCGCCAGTTGTCTCGAGTCTCTATAGGTTGTTTAGTGCCGCTGCGCTGCCGCTTCAGCCCACCATACCTATGTAGGCGAGAGCCGCCGAATTCTAGCTTCGCCGTGTACTGGCCTCAGTACTGATGCTCCTCTTTTTTCCTTTGCCCTTTATCGGCATCCCTTTTGTTTTAGCAGGTTTGAGATCGACGTCGTTAGTAGGGTTACCCTTCCGGCTTGGCCTGGGCAGGGTTATGGACGCCATTGGTTATTCTTCAGGGCTCTTAGCCCCATTTGCATCTTGTCCGTAGTCGTACGCTCTATCGTTTTCAAGGTGATTTGGATATTTGTATATTATATCTGTATTCTAGACTCATGGAGTCGCAGTTGTATATATATCTATTCTATGGGTCCCATCGAGGACTGTTGTGTAATGTTATTACTTCATTTTCCATCCACACGAAAGTGCCTGGTGGGCGTCCTTGAATCTTTTCTATGCGGATTTGGCGGAATGGGCTAAAACTTGCATAGGGCCGATTCGAGGGTGTTACACGTACTCAACAAAATACCCATGCAAACAAAATCATACTACAATACAAAGACTCACTACACCAATATAATATCTCAACATTTACTACTAACTAGCATGGGTTTCTCAAACTTCAAAAGTGGAGAGTCATAAGGCATACCTCTCATGTTTGGTTCCACTTCTCTCTTCCTTTTTTATTTGTTTCTTGGAAACTCGAAGTTGATCACTCTCCTGCAAATACATGAGAACCTCCAGGCACAAAGAAATGAAAGAGGGAAAAAAGTAAAATGGAGAAATCTTTTTGTTGTTTTTAAGAGAGGGAATTTAAAGAATAGAAAATTGGCGGCAAAGCTCGGCTAGAAAATCTCGAAAGCAAATAGAAATAACTAAAGATAAAGTGTTGGGGAAACCAACACGGGTCCTTATAAACTCGAATTAAAAACATAACCTCGAAATAAATAAAAGCAAATGAACTCCAAATAAAGATACATGAGGAAACTTCCCCAAGCTTAGGCTTTTGTAAGCCCTTCAAATCATTCCGGTGGCGGGAAAAAGTCATTACTCCAGTTTGCAAATTGAGTTGATAAATTACTAGTTGTTCCTCGGAGGTTCAAGGAGAGGCTTGATGAGTGCATATTTGCATCATGTTTTACACTATTATTTTGCATTGTAGATGTAGGATCTTGGTATTTTATGGCGCTCACGGGCACATTTTATGTCTGTTTTCACCAGGATCAAGACAAATGATGGATCAAAATGATATAATTCTTGGAGCAGTTGTACTGTGGAGAAAAGGAGTAAAAAACAATGTAAATCGCGTATTTGGGAAATATTAATAATACCAGAAGAAAACCAGAAGCGAACAAGGGAGGCAGAGAGTTCAACGATCACTATACGGGCGGAGCAATTTTCTCGGCCGTATAGCTCCGGCTGTATAGGTTGCGTCGCCTCCGCCTCGTCAAATAGTTTCACCCCATGCAATTGGTTCAGAGAGACAACATATAGAACACCTAGAAATCGTAGAAACCTCACCTCCGGAAGGCATTTGGAGGGGGAACTCGTCCACAAGGGATCCATCTTTGCCCTGCGTAGACCCGGGAGGCTAAGTCATCGATCTTCATCATCTACCACTGCATCACCATAATCTCCATCCATCCCATCTACATCTTGTCTAGATCTTGTTGTAATTCCCGTACTCATTTTGGATTTATACAAGTACTCTTCATCTATGATTGTTTCCATTACCATTGCTATGATGTTGATTGTCTCCATGTCTGAGTAGATCTCTAGTTCTTGGGGAGATGGAGAAACACTAGAATATGACTGAGATGAGATAGATATTATTATATTATACATCATTGTGTGTACGCGTTAATTGTCTTCATCTTGATGTTGGGAGTTGTGCACCTCCTTAATATTTGCCTCCTATGGGGACTCGATGAAGGGGATTACTTGTTGGTAGACGGAGGGATAATAGCACTTACTGTGACTATCAAGCTATTGTCATTCCTTACGTACTAACTTGGGGAATCAAGGAGAACTCACAAAGCCATGTCCATACCATGGGACAAATCCCTTCATAGCGCAGTAATTTGATTGATGTCGATTGCTGTCTACTGTGGTTATGAGGATGATGTGTGCATCAGTTGCTGGCTATTCGTCCATATATGGAGCTCCTCCCACATACATACACATCATGAGAATATTCGTTATAATACTCTCGATTACTTAGTCTAAATTGCTAGCGGTGGATCCACTAATCCCTGAGAACGCCTTTTCCCTATTGTAGTTCCAAAGTTCTATTACACACGTGATTCTTACTTTCTGCATTAAGTTTTGCTTTACTTTAAATCACCTTGTTCAACCAAAACCCCCAAAACCCCCAAAACAACTCTACTTTACTTGCATCTTAAAGTTATTTCTTAAGTAATTCGTTTAGTTATAGTTAAAGCATTTTAGTCTTTCGCCTACTACTCCCTGTGGGATCGATATCTTTATTTTGAAACTAGCTACAAACGATCTGTGCACTTGCAGTCATCAAGCTATTTTCTGGCGCTGTTGCCGTGGAGCTTAGCTCTATAAGTCACTTTACTTTTAGTTATTTACTTTCGTTGTACTCTTTTTTCTTGAGTTGCAGGACCACAACAATGGACAACACTCAGCATTTAAATCAGCTTGAGGCAGTAAGGAAAATGGGTTCTCCCATGGATGCTTTTATAAATGTCAACAAAAGCATAAATCCGGATGGAGTCGAGATCCATCCTTTATTATTTGAGTTATTACATTCTAAGAAATTTGCAGGAACCAATGAAGAAAGTCCATATGGACACTTACAGTTCTTTGAAGACATCCTTAGTTCCTTTATTTCGACGACTGTAATCTTGATATGGTTAAAACTCTCTCTAATAATGTTTGCGACTAGTACAGATCTTTTTGTGCAGAAGCACCAAGGACTTGGGAGGAATTGACAACCAAGTTCCTATCAAAATATTATTCTGAAAGCAAAGCTCATAGGATGAGAGGTATTATTATAAGTTTCAAAAATAACCCTAGTGAGGGCTTATATGAAGGATATCTAAGGTACAATAGCTACCTAGATAATTGCCCCCATTATCGTTTGCCTGATTGGTTAATCACCCATACCTTTTATGGAGGGCTAAATATTGAAAATAAAATGAATCTAGACATTGCTTCTAATGGCAGTTTCCTATCTTATACCTATGATGAGGCTTGGAATCTAATAATAAAAATGAGAGAAGCAACTAAAAAATTTAAAGATAAGGAAAATATTAAAAATGGTTTTTCTGAATATGCTTGCATTAACGATTTCCTTGCAGATCAGAGGACAGATACAATGATTAAAACCCTCGGTATTGATTCATACTCAGTAAAGAAAATTATTGAGAATTATGCAGGGCATTTGCAGGTACCTATAGAATGGGAACTTCATAAACCCCTCGAAGAAAAGAAGCATGCAATAGCACTAATGGAATAGTTCTCCTCGATACTTATACATGGAATCTTTGAAAAAAGACAAAGAGAGGAAGAACAAATAAAGAAGAGACCAAATAAACCATAAAGGAATTCCGAAGCTACAAATATAAATAATGTTATAATGAAGGATCTTATGGAAGCACGAATAGTGGAAGATGAAGTCGTTATGTTAGACCTTGAAAAGAATTCATCAAAGGTAAGGTTCGAGGTAACAAAACTTCTAAACCAATGACCCCTATATATTGTGGAGAAACTTTCTTATATGGAATTTGTGAACCAATTTCCACCATAAATATTATGCCTTCATCACTTTATGAGGAACTCCGCTACAATTTAAATAATCCAGATGTGGAACCGATATTATTAAATTGTCTAATAGAACCTATATAAAACCGGAAGGAGTAATCAGAAATATCTATGTCTTTATTGGATCACTCATGTACCCCCTTGATTTTCATATAGTTGATATGCCTTGAGATTCTTTTTGTCCTATTCTTTTAGGAGGTCCTTTTATTTCCATCACCAAAGCTCGAGTAGATAATCAAAAGGAAACTATTTCATTGAAGTTTGGAGAAAGGGAAATGACATTCCACTTTGCTAAACTAAAGAAGAGGCCATATGAAGTGGAAGATATCAAGGAAGAAAAGACGATTGCCGAGCTAGCAGCAATTCATTTCAGTACTCCACAAGATGAATTAGAAAGGAGCCTGATTAATTGGGAAGAAGCACCGGATGATGAGAAGAAAGAAGACATGGATGATTACCTTGATTCAATTCTGGAAGCACAAAATCCACATGACTATGAAGAATTGGTAAGAACAGGAGATGAAGAACCTCCACCAATAGAATCGAAAAAACTTCTAGACAATATGAGGTATCAGTTTTTAGATAATGAAAATAAATGTCCTGTTATTATTAGCAAGAATCTATCAGAAAATGAAACGAACAAACTCATTTCAGTTTTGGTTAAGCATCATGAAGCCTTTGGATATACATTGAGTGATATTAAAGGAATAGATCCATCTATTGTAACACATAAGATTACCATGCTTGATGATGCTGAACCCGTAGTAGATACGCAAAGAAGGCTTAATCCTAAGATGAAGGAAGTAGTAAGAAAATAAGTTGTATGCTTACTTGATGCTGGCATAATATATCCTATTTCTGATAGTAAGTGGGTTAGCCCAGCTGATTGCATACCAAGACAAGGTGGTCTTGATGCTGCTATGAATGAGGAAGGTGAGCTAGTTCCTGTGAGGACAATTGTAGGATATCGTATGTGCATTGATTTTAGGAAGCTAAACCGTGAGACACAGAAAAATCATAAACCTATACCATTCATGGATAAATTTTTAGAAAGACTTAGTAATAATTCTTACTTTTGTTTTCTTGACGGTTATTCTGGATATTCCTAAATCGCCATACAACCGGAAGATCAAGAGAAAACAACTTTTACTTGTCCTTATGGTACATATGCTTATCGATTAATTCCATTTGGCTTATGTAATGTAGCAGCAACTTTTTAGGAATGTGTTCTAAAGGTTTTTGATGATTTTGTTGAGAAGACTATGGAAGTTCTAACAAATGATTTTGTCGTTTGTGGAACAACTTTTGATAATTGCCTCTATAATCTGACCAAAGTTTTGCAGAGATGCAGGCAATCAAACTTTGTTTTGAATTGGGAACAATGCCGTTTCATGGAAAGAGAAGGTAAAGTTTTCGGGCACAAATTTTCGGAGAAGGGAATAGAAATAGATAAATCTATAAATGCTACAGAAAATCTCCCCATACCTCAGGACATTAAAAACATAAAAATGTTTCTCGGACATGCAGGTTTTAATAAGCGGTTTATAAAAGATTTTGCTAAACTAGCTATGCCACTCACCAATCTTCTTGATAAAGAAACTCCATTCTATTTAGACCATGACTGCATTGCAGCTTTTGAGAACCATAAGGATAAACTAGTTTCAGCACCTATCATGCAATCTCCAAAGTGGGATGAACCTTTCGAAATTATGTGTGATGCTAGTGATTATGCTTTAGGGGATGTTTTAGGACAGCGAGATGGAAAGAATTTGAATGTTATTTATTACGCTAGTCGACCTCTTAATAAGATTCAGAAACATTATGCTACTACAGAAAAAGAGTTTCTAGCTATAACTTTTGCTTGCAACAAATTTAGATCTTACATAATTAATTCTAAGGTAATAATTTATACGAATCACCAAGCTTTGCATCACCTCCTTGTGAAAAGGGGTGCTAAGGCAGGTTTGATTAGGTGGGTTTTATTACTACAAGAATACGATTTGCAAATAGTAGATAGGAGGGGTAAGGATAATCCTATAGCAAATCATCTCTCTAGGATGGAGGGAATAATTAATGACCCTGTACCTATTAATGAATCATTTCCGGGAGAATATTTAGAAAAAGTAGAAATTGCTGATCCATGGTATGCAGATTATGCTAACTCTCTAGCAACAAAATTTATACCTCCCGGTATGTCAAGAAATCAAAGAATGAAATTCTTTAATGATCTTAAATATTACTTTTGGGATGATCTGTATCTATATCGTCATGGACTTGACGGAATGATTTGGAAGTGTGTTCCTAATCACGAAATGAATGCAATATTGAAAGCTTGTCATGACAGTCCATATGGAGGGCATCATGCAGGTAAAAGAACAGTTGCAAATGTACTTCAATCCGGATTCTATTGGCCTACCCTGCTCAAGGATGCACACAGGTATGTGGAATACTGCGATGCTTGCCAAAGAAGAGGTAATATAGGTAGGAGACAAGAAATGGCGATGAATTATAGTCTCATAATTGAACCCTTTGATGTATGGGGAATGGATTACATGGGACCATTTATAGAGTCAAATGGTTATACTCATATTCTTGTTGTTGTTGACTATGTTACTAAGTGGGTTGAAGCTATCCCAACAAATCATGCGGATGCAGCTACCTCAGTGAAGATGATAAGGATGTCATATTCCCCAGGTTTGGAGTTCCTAGATTTTTAATTACCGACGGTGGTTCTCATTTTATGAAAGGGACTTTTAGGAAAATCCTCTGCAAGTATGGAGTTACTCACCACGGTGTTTCACCATATCATCCCCAAACAAGTGGTCAAGTGGAACTCTCTAATAGAGAACTAAAGACCATACTCGAGAAGACGGTGGACAAATCGAGAAAGGATTGGTCATACAAGTTAAATGACACTCTATGGGCATACCATACTGTGTTTAAAAATCCAATGGGTATGACACCTTATACGATGGTGTACGGTAAGGCATTCCATTTACCTTTAGAACTAGAAGACCAAGCTTTTGGGAAATCAAGAATCTAAATTATGATCTCAAAGCAGCAGGGGAAAAGCGTTCATTAGACATGCATGCTTTAGATGAGTTTACAAGTGAAGCCTATGAAAATGCTAGGTTGTTTAAGGAAAAATTTAAGAGATGGCATGATAGAAAAAATAGAGAATAAAACTTTTAGAAGTGGAGACAAAGTGTTTCTCTATAATTCTCGTCTTAAGTTGTTTCCAGGGAAACTCAAATCAAAGTGGGAAGGTCCATACGTAGTTGAAGAAGCCTATTCGTCAGGAGTAGTGAAGCTCTAAGGAAAAACTGTTGGGTCCGCAGCATAGAAAACAAAAATTTTCCTACGGTGTGAACTACACGCCAAGATCTATCTACTAGGTACAAAGCAAACGGGTGGACATACATCCATGGAGAACTTACCCTCGAAGACAACAAGTTTTGTTAACAAGTAGGAACTCGTGGTTGATGTAGTCGTACACTTGCCGATCTCAAGATCGTGAGGAAGTCCGAGCGCCGCAACTCAGCAGCGCATCCGCACTCGCACACACGTTCAAGCCACCGGACAACCTCCACCTCCTCGCTCCAGTGATCCAGCGGAAGTAGCAACTCCTTCCAGACGAAATGCCACCGGGAACATGTATCTCGCTAATCCGAGACCATGGGGGAATAATTCTAGAGGGGGACAGAGATCCTTCACAAGGAGGTGTGAGGATGAAGGATGGAATGGGTGGCCTTTTATAGGAGGAGGGGGGGTGCCCCCTCTCTCCATGGTCGCATGGGGGTAACCTCACCTCCCCCATTCATGTGGTGGTAACTCCTCCACATTAAAATGCCTCTTCACATTCCCTTTTAAAGTCTCCACTTTAAATGCATTAAGTTTCTCCAAATTTAATGCTCTCTCATTTAATAAAACTCTTTTATTAAATTTATTCAGAATTTTCTTAATTACTTTAATTAACAAACATTCACATATAGCCCCTTGCAATATTTCAATATCACATGCAGAAACACCTTCTGAAATTTCACCCGAAACAATTTTCGGTTTCTATTGAAACAATTCCTGCGCTTTGCAATTCTTTCATATGAAACATATGTGCTCCAAAATGGTGTCCGGTAACTCTTAAGTGTGCCACCCTACGGTTCGTGAATAATGCAGACATGATCGAGACCCTTCTCTGATCAATAATCAGTAGCGGGACCTGGAGATCCGTACTGACTCCTACACATTCAACGATGACTCCTGTGATCGTGAGAACCTTTAACGCTTGTAACTAAATCCCTTTGTCTCTCGATATATTACATGTCCGAGATTCGATCATCGGTATCTCCATACCTAGTTTGATCTCGTTACCGACATGCACTCTTTTCTCGTTCCTGTGATATAACATTCTAGTGATCACATCACTTGCTTGCAAGCTATCCTAATGTGATATCACCGAGAGGGCCTAGAGTATATCTATCCGTCATCTGGATTGACAAATTCCACTCTTGATCCATGAGCCTCAACATAACACCTTCGTAGCACTGAACCCATCTTTATAGTCACCCTGTTACGGTGTGACGTTTGATGTTATCAAGATACTCTTCCGGTGTTAGCAATTAACATGATCTCATGGTCTAAGGATAAAGATTACTTCGTATGATGTTATAGCAATATAAACATAATTAATTAATCGTAATGCTATACTTCGGATGAATGTTCATCACATCATTCCACCGATGGTGTGACCTTGTTATTAACAACATCCAATGTCCATGATCAGGAAACCTTGATCATCCTGTTAATCAACAAGCTAGTCTATAAGAGAGGCATGACTAGGAACCCTTTTTGTTTATTAAACACACATGTATTGATGTTTCCTATCAATACAATTATAGCATGTAAAATAAACATCTATCATATACAAGGAATACATAATAACAACTTTATTATTGCCTCTCAGGGCATATTTCCTTCAGTCTCACCCTCTCTTGCATGGGTGGTAAATGGACAACGCTTGAAGCATTATTGGGTGAAAGAAGATATAAGTGCAATCACCATAGAATTGAACACCCCAAATAAGTGATAAAGCGAAGATATACAAAGAACGGCAATTACAAGAAGAATGGACTCAAGATGGAATGAGCGATACCACAGTAAAGCTATTGACCATAAAAGAGCGCTTCATAGGAGGCTGATGGCCCAAGATATCTCGAGCTCGTTGGAGAACCCCAAGAGGAAGGTATGATGAGCACATCAGCAAGTTTTCCCTCAGTTATGAAACCAAGGTTTAATCGAACCAGTATTAGCAAGGAAACACCTCAAAGGTGTTGCTAGCTGAACTTTGGCAGGGCGCACTACCGATGCTAGCAACAACATGGAGACCTGCACAACACAACCACAGAACATTTCCCCCAACTTATAGTGAGGTTGTCAATCTCACCGGTTTTGCTGAAAACAAAGGATTAAACGTATTGTGTGGAAGAAAGTAATAGTTTGTAGAAAGTAAACAGAAAGCAGTAAATAGTTGTAGATTGATGGTAAAATAAAGGACCGAGGTCCATAGTTCACTAGTGGTGGCTCTCCTTAAGATAGATGACATGTTGGGTGAACAAATTACAGCGGGGCAATTGACAAATATCGAGAAAGCAATATGCATATACTACTCATCTTGACTCCTTTGAGATTTGATTGGGCATTACAACAGTATACATAGACCATAATCCAACCGCATCTATGACTAATAATCCACCTTCAGGTTATCATCTGAACCCCCTCCAGTATTAAGTTGCAAGCAACAGATAATTGCATTACGCATTGCGTGTAAAATAAACAATATGATTGTTCTATGAACAAAGGATTGTTGTTTTCTCCCTAGTAGCAACAACACATCTAGTACCTTAGAGATTTCTATCACTTCCCCAAATTACTAGAGGCATGAACCCACTATCGAGCATAAATACTAACTCTTGGAGTTGCTAGCATCTACTTGGCCAAGATAGCTACTAACAACGGAAAGCATGCAAGATCACAAATAACAAAGACATGATAGAATCAATAATCAATCTCAAATAGCATATTAATATCCATCAGATCCCTGCAAACACAACATGTAGGATTACAAATAGATGATCTTGATCATGAAGGGAGCTCACAAGATCTAAACATGATAGCACAAAGGAGGAGAACCAGCCATCTAGCTACTACATGGACCCATAGTCCAAGGATGAACTACTCACGCATCACACCGGAGGCTTGCATGGTGATGAAGAAGGCCTCCAGGGTGAATTCCCCTCTCCGGCAGGGTGCCGGGAAGAGCTTCAGACCCCTCCCGGTCTAGGGATGGAGATGACAGCGGCTACAGACTCTTTCGTGGAATTTTGATCGGGTACTTAGGGTTTCTGTATCGGAGGCGATATATAGACGAAAGGGGAGGCCGAGGGGTGCCGGAGGCGGCTAGACCACCCCCTGGTGCGGGCCAGGCTGGGCCGCGTGGCCAGGTTGTGTGGAGGCCCCCTGGCCCCTCTTCGTCTCGTATTCTGGCTCCTTGTGTCCCTCGGTGAAAAACTGACTTTGGCTTTTGTCCCGTCAAATTCCGAGAATATTCATTTTCTGACTTTCCTGGAACCAAAAACAGCAGAAACAGGCAGCTAGCACTGTGGCTCTCGTTAATAGGTTAGTCCAAGAAAGTGTATAGAAAGTACTCCAAAGTATGGTTAAAACATAAGGAAGTAGATAAAACCAAGCATGGAACATCAAAAATTATGGATACGTTAGCAACGTATCAGAGGCAACCCTTGTGAAATAAAGGTTTGAGTAAGTTTTTAAGTTTTTCGCTAAAGTCTAGTTTTAGTATTGTATTAAATAAGAAACAATTCGTGCTCTAGCAAAGAAGAAGGAAGATTGATGATGCCAAAATTGGTCGAAAATTTAAGCTGATATTTCTGTGTAAAAACTTGATATATCATTAAGTTTCAGAATAATAAAGAATTCTTGGAGAAGCAGAAAATTTTTGGTGGACACAGAAGGTTTAACGACCAACTATACGGCAGGAATAAAAATTTCGGCCGTATAGTTCCGGCCGTATAGTTGTTGCGACAACAACACTTCCATCCACCAAAGGTACTCAGAGTTTAATGACCAACTATATGGCCGGAATAAAAATTCTGCCCGTATAGTTGCGGTCGTATAGTTGTCAATGTTTTTGACAAAATAATTTCTGGGTTACTGAGAGTTTAATGACCAACTATATAGCCAGAATTATAAAAATCCACCCGTATAGTCGCAGTCGAATAGTTATCGACCCCTCTCCAAAAAAAATTATCCATGATACAGAGAGTTTAACGACCAACTATACGACGGGAATTAAAAATCCCGCTTGTATCATTCTGGCCGTATAGTTAAGTTCCACCGTAGATCTAATCTATAGTCGGTTCACAATGATGACCCATAAGTATAGGGGGTGTATCGCAGTGTTTTCGAGGGAAGTGAAACTCAATTTATTGATTCGACACAGGGGGAGCCAAAGAATATTTATAAGCCTTAACAACTGAGTTGTCAATTTAGCTGCACCTGAAAATAATCTTGCTCACAGCAGTTTCTCAGTAGAAATAGTTCTGTAGTAGCAATAGTAAAGTAACAGCAGTAGTAAAAGTAAAGACAGTAGTAACAATTGCAGTAAACAGTAGGATTAAGGCGCAGTAGGCATAGGGATGGATGGACGGGCGTTGCATAGACAAGACAATTCATATAGCAATCAGAACATAGGGCATTTGCAGATAAATAAGATAAAGCATCAGGGTACTAAATAATCCTAGGCATGTGTTCTATATATAGTCATACGTGCTTGCAATGAGAACTTGCACAACATCTTTTGTCCTGCCAGCCCGTTTGCAGTGGGGCCTCAAGGGAACTACTGGCAATTAAGGTGCTCCTCTTAATAGAGCACCGGAGCAAAGCATTAACACTCCGTGAACACATGTGATCCTCACATCAAAGCCATTCCCTCCAGTTATCCCGATTTCTGTCACTTCGGGGCCTTTGGTTCCGGACAACAATATGTGTATATAACTTGCAGGTAAGACCATACACAATACTATCATAATGAATCAATAACATGTTCAGATCTGAAATCATGGCACTCGGGCCCTAGTGACAATCATTAGGCATAACAAGTTGCAACAAAGTCAAAAAGCACTAATAGTAGATACTAGGCACCATGCCCTAACAATCTGATGCCATTACATGAACGATCTCATCCAATCCCTACCATCCCCATAGCCTACAACGGGGGATTACTCACTCATAGATGTGGGAAACATGGATGGACGATGGAGAAGCGATGGTGATGATGATGATGATGTTCTCCTCCAATTCCCCGTCTCGGCAGGGTGCCAGAATGGAGTTTCTGGTTCTGAATTGCGGAATCTGGTGGTGGTGGCGTAGCGGAACTCTTTCTGGAAAAATGTCGAACCCTCCTGGGTTTTTAGGTCAGGAGGCAACTTATAGGCGAAGAGGGAGACCGAGGGGGTGCCTGGGGTGGCCATACCACCCCCTGGCGCGGCTAGGCCTAGCCCGTGCAGCCAGGTGGTGTGGCCAGGCCCCAGCCCCTCTCCGTCTCGTATTCTGGCTCCTTGAGTCTTCTGGTGAAATAGGATTTTTGGCATGTTTTTTCAAGATTTTTCCTGATAGTTGATTTTCTACACAAAAACTAGACACCAAGGTAATTCTGCTGAAAACAACGCCAGTCCATGTTAGTTGTATCCAAATCACACAAGTTTAGAGGAAAAACAATAGCAAAAGTGTTCGGGAAAGTAGATACGTTTTGGACGTATCACTTACTTGTAGCATGAAACAAAAATAATAAGTAGCATGAAACAAAAATATAAGCAACATTCTACTGCTCATAAAAAGGTATGATAGAGTGGTATCTCGCTTGCCTTTGATTGTAGAGCAAGCATAAATGCCAAGGCACCTCTGAAGTTCAAGTGAAGACTAGAAGTAAAGATATCAAAGATACAAGCATCAAAGTCATAACACAAATAATCAAGTTTTGAGACAAGCATATTACACTAAGAATGACAACTATGCTCTCAAGCAAGTGCTCATAGAATATGTGGAGACTCAGCAAAGAAATGAAATGGTTTTGAATAGTTTGAAAGGCTTCCAAATGCTGAAAGTATGGTACTCATTAGCTTTGAGCTCTCATTGCCCCTAGCATAAGCATCTTTAAATGGTTAAGGTTAAATTGATACAACTAACAGGATATGCTTGACAAATTATAAGCTAAAATCTCATGCCCCTTACTTACGAGTACCGGACCTCATGCTACTCAACTTCAGTCACAAGTAAGTGATACGTCCAAAACGTATCTACTTTCCCGAACACTTTTGCTATTGTTTTTCCTCCAAACTTGTGTGAATTGGATGCAACTAACACGGACTGACGCTGTTTTTAGCAGAATTACCTTGGTGTCTAGTTTTTGTGCAGAAAATCAACTATCGGGAAAAATCCCGGAAAATATGCCAAAAATCCTATTTCACTAGAAGACTCATGGAGCCAGAATACGAGACGGAGAGGGGCTGGGGCCTGGCCACACCACTTGGCCGCGTGGGCTAGGCCTGGCCATTCCAGGGGGTGGTCTGGCCACCCCAGGCACCCTCTCGGTCTCCCTCTTTGCCTATAAGTTGCCTCCTGGCCTAAAAACCCAAGGGGGTTCAACGTTTTTCCAAAAAGAGTTCCGCTCCACCGCCACCACCAGATTCATGATTCAGCCGAAACTACATTCGCACTCGCCGACAGGGAATTGGAGGAGATCATTGCCATCATCATCACCATCGCTTCTCCATCGACCATCCATGTTTCTCCCATCTATGACAGAGTAATCTCTCGCTGTATGCTATGTGGATGGTAGGGATTGGATGAGATCGTTCATGTAATGGTATCAGATTGTTAGGGCATGGTGCCTAGTATCTACTATTAGTGCTTTTTGACTTTGTTGTGACTTGTTATGCTGAATGCTTGTCACTAGGGCCGGAGTGCCATGATTTCAGATCTGAACATGTTATTGATTCATTATGATAGTATTGTTTATGGTCTTACCTGCAAGTCATATACACACGTTGTTGTCCGGAACCAATGGCCCTGAAGTGACAGAAATCGGGATAACCGGAGGGAATGGCTTGATGTGAGGATCACATGTGTTCATGGAGTATTAATGCTTTGCTCCAGTGCTTTATTAAAAGGAGCACCTTAATTGCCAGTAGTTCCCTTGAGGCCCAGCTGCAAATGGGCTGGCAGGACAAAAGATGTTGTGCAAGTTCTCATTGCGAGCACGTATGACTATATATGGAACACATGCCTAGGATTATCTAGTACCTGGATGCTTTATCTTATTTATCTGCAATTTCCCTATGTTCTGATTGCTATATGAATTGTCTTGTCCATGCAACACTCGTCCATCCATCCATATGCCTACCGCGCTTTAATCCTACTGTTTACTACAATTGTTACTACTGTCTTTACTTTACTACTTCTATTGCTTTACTATTGCTACTACAAAACTATTGCTACTGATAAACTGTTGTGAGCAAGATTGTTTCCAGGTGCAGCTGAATTGACAACTCAGTTGTTAAGGCTTTTAAATATTCTTTGGCTCCCCTTGTGTCGAATCAATAAATTGGGTTTCACTTCCCTCGAAAATACTGCGATACACCCCCTATACTTGTGGGTCATCAAGATTATTTTCTGGCGTGCCAGGGAGCATAGCTTTATTTATCAAGTTCACTTGGAATCACTATTGTTCGCTGCCATCCATCCATCATGGGTAAGTCTCGTGATGGAAAGGTTCCTATTTTACCATCCACTACAAGAAGAGGTACGGTTCTGAACACCTATGTTGCTCTTGATTCACCATTTGTTATGAGTAAGTTCCTTACACCACCACATACACATGCTACACACACTGCTACTACTGCTGAATCTGAAACTTCTGATACTTATGATGCTACTTCTACTGTGCTTGATAAGAGTGGTTCATTAGGTCCTTTCCTAGATGCTACAATTGCTAGAACTATAGCTAGAAATACTGAAACTCCTAATGAAGACACTACTACACCTGTTAGTTCACCTGAGTCTAGAGAGAGAAATGATATTAAAGACGGTTATATTGAGATGACCGATGAATTTATTAAAGAATGTCAAAACACCCATGAGAGGCATACCATTAAACCCAAATTGTCTCCTAATGCTAAGTTTGCTGCATCTCCCGTAAACATTAAAGATAAGGATTATGATTTCTCTCTGGATCTTTCCTACATAGCTATTGTTGAGAAAGAACCTTTTTGTGGGACTAAGAATGAAAGTACAGTAGCACATATGACTGAGCTTTCTACCATGAGTGGCCTGTTTTCTGATGATATTAAGATGCGCACCTACTTTTTGCTAAAATTTTCCCTTTTTCACTAAAAGGAGAAGCTAAAACTTGGTTTAATAATTTACCTCCTGGATCTATTGATAGCCCTGATTGCTTGATTAGTACTTTCCTGCAGAAATATTTTCCTCCGAGTGCTAGACATGCTATTTTGCAGGAACTATTTGATTTTAAACAGGGAGAAAAAGAGATATTACCTGAATCATGGGCAAGGTTTTGTGCTTTGGTTCATGCACAGGCTGGATGTCCTTTACCTAAGAATGAGCTTCTTGATATATTTTATAATGGACTAACTGAAGAATCTAGGACATACCTAGATAGTTGTGCTGATTGTGTTCTCAGGAATAGGACCCCAAGGAAGCTGAGGAATTAATGGCTAAAATAAGCAAGAAATATGAAGACTGAACTCCTCCTGAACCAGCTATACCTAAAACAATTATACCTGAACCAGCTATACCTGCGCCTATACCATCATCTAAGAAGACGGGAGTTATTGAACTAAATGATGAAGTGATGAAGGAAGCTAAGAAATGTCTTAAGGAGAAGGGAATTAAAGCTGCAGATGTCAAGAATTTACCTCCTATAGAAGAATTATGTAAGCCTATCCCCCACTCATCCACTATTGAGGTACACTCTCTCCAACATTTTAATGAAGGTGATACCCTTACTCTAAACCTCCTGATCAATGCTTAGAAGAATTCGATATCATTATTGTTAAGCAAGATAATTTTAATAAAAGGGTGCAAAATTATCTAATGGAAAACACTAGAGCTATTGTTGAGTTGAAGGATATT
The DNA here is from genome assembly GCA_023614405.1 of Avena insularis. Lineage (NCBI taxonomy): Eukaryota > Viridiplantae > Streptophyta > Magnoliopsida > Poales > Poaceae > Avena > Avena insularis. The sequence goes on along the minus strand of CM042690.1, from coordinate 251,599,690 downwards.
GCGGAAAGAACCTCTAATGATGTTAAAATGCTTGTTAAACATTTTCAAATGGTTCAAACTCAAATAGATCAACTTATTAAAGTACAAAAAGACTTGCTAGTTAATGTTGCCAAAGAAAAACAAGCTTATGAAATTAGAACTAGAAGTGGTGCTGCTACCCAGGATCCTCTATATCCCGAGGGCATCCCAAAAGAATTGAGCAGGATTCTCAACAAGCTGAAAATAGTGGTACTACTCATAAGAAAAGAAAAAAAGAAACATAAAACTATTGTAGAACCCTTTGAACCTGCTAAAGATCCTAATATTATATCTGTCTCTGATGCTGAAACTGAAAGTGGTAATGAAGAAAATGATGTTCCAAATAAAGAAAAAGTTGAAGAAGAACCTGAAAGGCACACTAAGAATACTAAATACACTAACGAAGATTTTTTTGCTAAGAAACATGGTAGTGAAAGAGAGCCCTGGGTCCAAAAACCTATGCCTTTCCCTGATAAGAAACACAAGTCAAAGGAGGATGAACACTATAACAAGTTTTGTGAGTGGATGAAACCTTTATTCTTGCAAATTCCTTTGACTGCTGGTATTAAATTGCCTCCTTATTCAAAGTATATTAAGGATATTGTCTCAAATAAAAGGAAGATCCCTAATGAAGAAATTTCTACTTTTCTTGCTAATTATTCCTTTAATGGTAAGGTTCCAAAGAAACTTGGAGACCCAAGGATTCCAACTATCCCGTGTTCTATTAAAAATAGTTATGTTAGAACTGCTTTGTGTGATTTGGGAGCAGGAGTTAGTGTCATGCCTTTTTCTCTGTATAAGAGACTTCAACTGGAAAAACTAATACCAACTAATATATCTTTGCAAACGGCTGATAAATCTACTACTATTCCTGTTGGTATATGTGAGGATGTACCTGTTCAAGTGGCTCATAATTGCTTGATATTAACTGATTTTGTTGTGCTTGAAATGCCTGAAGATGATAATATGTCTATTATTCTTGGGAGACCTTTTCTTAATACTGCAGGAGCTGTTATTAATTGTAATCAAGGAAAGGTGACTTTCAATGTTAATGACAAGGAACATACTGTCTATTTCGCCAAGAAGATTAATAGGACTTATGGTTTAAATTCAATTGAACATGTTTAGGGCATTCAAGTTGGAGAAATATATTGTCCCATACCAAGAGAAAAATCTGAAACTATTATGATTGGGACCATTGCTATCAAGGTTGAGGTAACATAAGCATTAGTGGAATATAAAGTTTTGTTTCATATAAAATTGTTTTGTTAACAAGACCTGATCAAACTTGTTAACAAAGGGATTTTAATGAACAAAACAATGTTTTCACCATGATTATCTCCGTTTACTTCTATTCTATACATTTTAGTTTTTGCTTTTGTTTAGTTTACTTTTCTGTTGTTAGTTGCTTGCATGTTAAAGTGTCTTAGAACTTCTGAAGTTTTAGCCATGTTTTGTCATTGCATCATTCCAGAAATCTTTTTCTGTCAGAAAATCATTCATCTATACCTGAAAATTGCTCAAAAATAAAGTATCTCGGAAAATTCCAGAAAATTCATATTAAATTTTTACGTGAAAAAAGGGGCAGAGAAGTGTCTGGAAGGTACCAGGGGGCCCACCAGGCAGGCACACCACCTGGTGGCGTGGCCAGCCTAAGGGCGTGCCTGCCCATGGTGTGGGCCACCCCTGGCCCTCCACACACTCTCTCCCTTGCCACTTCTCTCTCTCTCCCGAGAAAACACCTGTTCATTGCTCGAAATTGCGTTCTTGTTGTTCTTGCCCTCGATTTTTCGATCTCCTTGCTCAGCCAATCTTTGCTGCTGAGATTTGGAGCAATTGTTCTCCAGTATGTGACTCCTCCGCTTGTCCAAGTAGATTTGTGTTTGGTGGTGTATATCTTGAGTATTTTGCTACTGTAGGTGGCAGGTTATGAGAGCTTGTAAGCTTGTTCAATGCTTAGATATATTGTTTTGATGCATGTTTAGGCCTCTATAAGTCCCTATGAGTAGTGCCCTTCATTATGTTCTCACTTTGCAATCACTTGTGTAATAGATGTTAAAATTTCAGAATAGAAGATGAATGAGCATCAACTCAACCAACATGAACTGAGGGTGCCTGAAGTTATGAAGGTTCACCGAGAGGAGGAGGTGGACGAGCATCTCCGCTTGCTTGGTTTCCACAGGCAGCACCAGGAGGATGTGCCCTCCTACGATTACTCTGCGCACTACGGTGGGGCATCCTCGAGCTCGCACCAGGACGAGGGTACCTCCTCACCGTACTACGGAGGCGCTCCATCTTGGCCAGCTTGGGATTGATACCCACTTAGGCCAAAAGCCTAAGCTTGGGGAGAGGTACACCAACATCACACTCATCTCCATATCATGTTTCATCTGTACTTTGTATATTCATGTTTCGTTCTCTTTTTAGTTTTCATTCTCTCTTTGTTTTTGCTTTCTAAAACACAAAAAGACCAAAAATATTTCTTTTGTTTCTCTTTGTTTGCTTCTTTTTGCCTTGGTTTGCTTTTCCCTTTTTTCTTTGTTTGAACTATTCGAAAAACCCAAAAATGATTTTGCTTAGCTTCTTATTCCTTTTGGTTCTTGCTTTTAAAAATCAAAAACACCAAAAATATTTGTTCTTCTTCTTTGGTTTTGTGAAGTTTGTTGCAGGATTCAGCAGTCCTCAGTGGAATTTGGTTTCATGTTATTATTCAAGCCACACAAGTGAAGGGAAATAATTAGGATTAATGACAACTTGAGGTGTGGTGAGATGCTGGTAACGAACTCTATTTGTTTTCATTTTTGTACATATACTCATCATTGTGGGCATGCTTAGTCTATTCATGTAGGGTGTATGTTATTTATGGATGCTTAGTAGTTCTTGCTTTCTTATGATTAGCTCCAACCCACTAATAGTTTGTAGCATGTCATATGAATGTTTGCTTGCATTACCTTATTCATAACTTGGTATGACACTGTGGTATCTCCCTCTGAATGTTTCACTTGAATTGACTTGGCACATGCTCATGCATGCATATGACTGAATCAATAATCAGTTAAGCCTCGATGAACTATTTTGCCTCAGGGGTCTTGAATCACTTTCATGCCATGATTAGTCCTGTTTTATTGCAAGCATGATTATGACAATTACTGCTCTCTCGTTTGTCGCTCCCTTACTATTGCTAGCCTTCACTTGCACTGAGTATAAGTTTTACTCGTGTCTCCAACTCCCTAAAAACCAATATTGCCAAAAGTGTCCACCATACCTACCTATTAGCATCATTTGATGTTCCGTGCATATTTAGTATGCCTTGTTTCTTCCAAATAAAATGTTTGCTTGTTATGAGAAAGTTACTTAGTAAAGCTCTCACAAACTTGATGGCACACTTTACTTTCTTGCACTTAATAATCTTGAACCATTGCGTCCATCTTTGTTGCGTATATGCTTGCGCTTTATAAGTTACAGTTAGCAGAACCATGTATCATGGGGAACACTTTCAACATTGCACGGGTACTTTGTACCTCGTTGATATCATGATTCTTTTGCTTATGGATCCTGGCGGTGTGAAATAAAAGGGGAACTTGTAAGATCATGGAGTTTGTATATGTGTTAGAGAAACGCCTGGGCCACTAGCCTAAGCCATGCCTAATCATGGTGGAAACTTGCAGCATAACCATAATGAGCATTCTATGAAGCACCCTCAATAAAAACCTATGCAAATAGCAAATAAAAAGATTGCTGAGATGCTCATTGTCTGCTTGCCTTATCATTTTGATTATGGGATAGCTCCTGTATCATGTGCAAGGGGTACCCCATTGGCGGTACTCTATGATACATATGTACTTACAATGACAAGAGCTTACTTGTGACTGAAGTTGAGTAGCATGAGGTCTGTTACTCGTAAGTAAGGGGCATGAGATTTTAGCTTATAACCTGTCAAGCATATCCTCTTAGTTGTGTCACTTTAACCTTAACCATTTAAAGATGCTTATGATAGGGGCAACGAAAGCTCAAAGCTAACGAGTACCATACTTTTATCATTTGGAAGCCTTTCAAACTATTCAAAACCTCTTCATTTCTTTGTTGAGTCTCCACATATTCTATGAGCACTTGCTTCAGAGCATAGTTGTCATTCTTAGTATAATATGCTTGTCTCAACACTTGATTATTTGTGGTATGACTTTGTTGCTTGTATCTTTGATATCTTTACTTCTAGTCTTCACTTGAACTTCAGAGGTGCCTTGGCATTTATGTTTGCTCTACAATCAAAGGCAAGCAAGATACCACTCTATCATACCTTTTTATGAGCATTGCAAGGTTGCTTATGTTTATGCTTCATGCTACTTACTATTTTTGAGTTGGAATCTCTTCATAGCTTGCAATGACTATTAAGTAAACTTAGTTGCATACTCCTTGTTATGAATTGCCTAAGTAGTTGATCACATGCTGAGAATATATACATCTTATGAAGCAAATGTGTTCGTGAAAGTTTCTTTTATCGCACTCAGTTTTCAACTAAATTGCTTGAGGACACGCAATAAGCTAAGCTTGGGGGGAGTTGATACGTCCAAAACGTATCTACTTTCCCGAACACTTTTGCTATTATTTTTCCTCTAAACTTATGTGAATAGGATGCAACTAACATGGACTAACGCTGTTTTCAGCAGAATTACCTTGGTGTCTAGTTTTTGTGCAGAAAATCAACTATCAAGAAAAATCCCGGAAAATATGCCAAACATCCTATTTCACCAGAAGACTCACGGAGCCAGAATACGAGACGGAGAGGGCCTAGGGCCTGGCCACACCACCTGGCCGCGCGGGCTAGGACTGGTCGCGCCAGGGGGTGGTCTGGCCGCCCCAAGCACCCCCTCGGTCTCCCTCTTCGCCTATAAGTTGCCTCCTGACCTAAAAACCTAGGGGGGTTTGACGTTTTTCCAAAAAAGACTTCCGCTCTGCCGCCAGCACCAGATTCCGTGATTCAGAACCAGAAACTTCGTTCTGGCACCCTGTCGGGATGGAGAATTGGAGGAGATCATCGCCATCATCATCACCATCGCTTCTCCATCGACCATCCATGTTACCCCATCTATGAGTGAGTAATCCCCTGCTGTAGGCTATGGGGATGGTAGGGATTGGATGAGATCGTTCATGTAATGGCATCATATTGTGAGGGCATGGTGCCTAGTATCTATTATTAGTGCTTTTTGACTTTGTTGTGACTTGTTATGCTTAATGCTTGTCACTAGGGCTAGAGTGCCATGATTTCAGATCTGAACATGTTATTTATTCATTATGATAGTATTGTTTATGGTCTTACCTGCAAGTTGTATACACACGTTGTTGTCCGGAACCAATGGCCCCGAAGTGACAGAAATCGGGATAACCAGAGGGAATGGCTTTGATGTGAGGATCACATGTGTTCACGGAGTGTTAATGCTTTGCTCTGGTGCTCTAATAAGAGGAGCACCTTAATTGCCAGTAGTTCCCTTGAGGACCCGCTGCAAACGGGCTGGCAGGACAAAAGATGTTGTGCAAGTTCTCATTGCGAGCATGTATGACTATATATGGAACACATGCCTAGGATTATCTACTACTTGGATGCTTTATCTTATTTTTCTTCTATTGCCCTATGTTCTGATTGCTATATGAATTGTCTTTTCCATGCAATGCCCGTCCATCCATCCCTATGCCTACCGCGCTTTAATCCTACTGTTTACTGCAATTGTTACTACTGCTATTGCTTTACTATTGCTACTACAAAACTATTACTACTGATAAACTGTTGTGAGCAAGATTGTTTCCAGGTGCATCTGAATTGACAACTCAGTTGTTAAGGCTTATAAATATTCTTTGGCTCCCCTTGTGTCGAATCAATAAATTGGGTTTCACTTCCCTCGAAAATACTGCGATACACCCCCTATACTTGGGGGTCATCAGTAAGCTCTTATCATTGTAACTACATATGTATCATAGAGAACCGCCAACAGGGTACCCCTTGCACATGATACAGGAGCTATGCCATAATCAAAATGACAAGGCAAGCAGACAATGAGCATCTCAGCGATCTTTTTATTTGCTATTTGCATAGGTTTTTATTGAGGATGCTTCATAGAGTGTTCATTATGGTTATGCTGCAAATTTCCACCATGATTAGGCATGGCTTAGGCTAGCGGCCCAGGCGTTTCTCTAACACACATACAAACTCCATGATCTTACAAGTTCCCCTTTTATTTCACACCGCCGTGATCCATAAGCAAAAGAATCATGATATCAACGAGGTACAAAGTACTAGTGCAATGTTGAAAGCGTTCCCCATGATACATGGTTCAGCTAACTTCAACTTATAAAGCGCAAGCATATACGCAACAAAGATGGATGCAATGGTTCAAGATTATTAAGTGCAAGAAGATAAAGTGTGCCATCAAGTGCATGAGAGCTTTACTAACTAACTTTCTCATAACAAGCAAACATTTTATTCGGAAGAAAACAAGGCATACTAAATATGCACGGAACAACAAATAATGCTAATAGGTAGGTATGGTGGAAACTTTTGGCAATATTGGTTTTAGGGAGTTGGAAACACGAGTAAAGCATACTCAGTGCAAGTGAAGGCTAGCAATAGTAAGGGAGCGACAAACGAGAGAGCAATAACTGTCATAATCATGCTTGCAACAAAACAGGACTAATCATGGCATGAAAGTGATTCAAGACCCCTGAGGAAAAATAGTTCATCGAGGATTAATTGATTATTGATTCAGTCATATGCATGCATGAGCATGTGCCAAGTCAATTCAAGTGAAAAATTCAGAGGAGGGTACCACAGTATCATACCAAGTTATGAATAGAGCAATGCATGCGAACATTCATATGACATGCTACAAATTATTAGCGAGCTGGAGCTAATCATAAGAAAGCAAGAACTACTAAGCATCCATAAATAATATACACCCTACACAAACAGACTAAGCATGCCCACAATGATGAGTATATGTACAAAAATGAAAACAAATAGAGTTCGTTACCAGCCTCTTACCACACCTCAAGTTGTCATTAATCCTCATTATTGCCCTTCACTTGTGTGGCTTGAATAATAACATGAAACCGAATTCCACGAAGGACTACTGAACCCTGCAACAAACTCACAAAACTAAAGAAGAAGAAGAAATATTTTTGGTGTTTTCGATTTTTAAAAGCAAGAACCAAAAAGGAAGAACAAGCAAAGCAAAATCTTTTTGGGTTTTTCGAATAGTTCAAACAAAGCAAAAAGGGAAAAGGAAACCAAGGCTAAAAGAATAAGAAGCAAACAAAGAGAAACAACAGAAATATTTTTGGTCTTTTTGTGTTTTAGAAAGCAAAAGTAAAGAAAGAACGAAAACTAAAAAGAGAACGAAACATGAATACACAAAGTACCGACGAAACATGATATGGAGATGAGTGTGATGTCGGTGTACCTCCCCCCAAGCTTAGGCTTTTGGCCTAAGTGGGTATCAATCCCAAGCTGGCCAAGATGGAGCGCCTCCGTAGTATGGTGAGGAGGTACCCTCGTCCTGGTGCGAGCTCGAGGACGCCCCACCGTAGTGCGCAGAATAATCGTAGGAGGGCACATCCTTCTGGTGCTGCTTGTGGAAACCAAGAAAGCGGAGCTGCTCATCCACCTCCTCCTTGGAGCGCGACCATGGCCTCCTGTGAACACTGAACAAAGTAGATTGCGGTAAAGGAATCTCCCTTTCATCCCCGTCAGTAAACAACATCCTGTATACTAAACTGTCCATATCGGAGTCAGCAGTGACAAAGTGATGCATTTTCATGGCAGCAAGATCAAGCCTTTGTGGTGCCAATATAGTATCATTAGGATCCCCCGAAAGCTCTAATGCATTAACCATGCATGAAGCAATAATGCCCCCATTAATAGGTCCCCTAGCAGCTAGACGATGAGCAATGAGAGAGCCAAGATTGTACCGAGTATCATTATTAAGTGCAGCAGTGAGCAAGGCTAAATGATAATTGGAGATATTACTTGTATTCTCCCTACCAAGAATGCTAGTAGCAAGATAATAAGCAAAGTATCTAAGAGCTGGCAGTTGGATGTTTCTTATCTTCCCGCACTGAGCTACACCATCATTGTCATTGGTCACACCTCGATAGAGCTCCAGCAAATCAGCGGGTCGCACTTGGATCTTCTTCATGGTCCCTGTCATGCTTATACCTATAATGCTGCAAAATCTTTCCAATGGCATGGTAAACGGTAGATTATAAATTCTGAAAGAAACAGTTGACTGATAGAGGGTGTTAGTGAAAACAAAACTCTCAATGAAAGTTTTGGTGAGCATGGCATATTGCTCACTCTCATCTTCCATGTATGAGGTCAAACTAACCCTCTGAATCAATAGCAAGAAATCATCAAGAATCCCTGTAGCTTGCAAGAAGGTATAACAAGGAAAAGTAGATGGGTGAGCATCCCCCTCATCTCCTTCATTGCCAAAGCGTGGTGCAATGAGATTTTTGTTGTATGAAGGCCTAAACTGAGAGGATGATCTTGAAGGCCTTGACCTTCTAGGTGTGTCCCTCTCAAATATTTCTCCAAAGGTGTGGTTGTTCATCTTTGGTATTCTGAAATTTAAACATCCATTAAACAAGTGATTGCAAGGTGAATATATAATGAAGGGCACTACTCATAGGGACTTGTAGAGGCCTAAACATGCATCAAAACAATATCTCTAAGCATTGAACAAGCTTACAAGCTATCATAACATGTCACCTACAGTAGCAAAATACTCAAGATATATACCACTAAACACAAATCTACTTGGACAAGCGGAGCAGTCGCATACCAGAGAACAAATGCTCCAAATTTTAGCAGCAAAGATAGGCTGAGCAAGGAGATCGAAAAATCGAAGGCAAGAACAGCAAGAACGTGATTTCGAGCAATGAACCGGTGTTTTCTCGGGAGAGAGAGAGAGAGCAGTGGCAAGTGAGAGAGTGAGTGGAGGGCCAGGGGTGGCCCACACCATGGCCAGGCGTGCCCCTGGGCTGGCCGCGCCACCAGGTGGTGTGCCTGCCTGGTGGCCCCCCGTGGTACCTTCCAGGCACTTCTTTGCCCCTTTTTTCACGTAAAAATTTAATATGAATTTTCTGGAATTTTTCAAGACACTTTATTTTTGAGCAATTTTCAGGTATAAATGAATGATTTTCTGACAGAAAAAAGTTTCTCGAATGATGCAATGACAAAACGAAGCTAACACTTCAGAAGTTCTAAGACACTCTAAAAAGCAAGCAACTAACAATAGAAAAGTAAACTAAACTTAAGCAAAAACTAAAAATGGATAAGACGAAAGTAAGCAGAGATAATCATGGTGGAAACATTGTTTTGTTCATTAAAATCCCTTTGTTAGCAAGGTTGATCAGGTCTTGTTATCAAAATGATTTTATATGAAACAAAACTTTGTATTCCACTAATGATTATGTTACCTCAACTTTGATAGCAATGGCCCCAATCATAATAGTTTCATATTTTTCTCTTGGTATGGGACAATATATTTCTCCAACTTGAATGCCCTCAACATGTTCAATTGAATTCAAACCATAAGTCATATCAATCTTCTTGGGGAAATAGACTGTATGCTCCTTGTCATTAACATTAAAAGTCACCTTTCCTTGATTACAATTAATAACAGCTCCTGCAGTATTAAGAAAAGGTCTCCCAAGAATAATAGACATATTATCATCTTCAGGCATTTCAAGCACAACAAAATCAGTTAATATCAAGCAATTATGAGCCACTTGAACATGTACATCCTCACATATACCAACAGGAATAGTAGTAGATTTATCAGCCATTTGCAAAGATATATCAGTTGGTATTAGTTTTTCCAGTTGAAGTCTCTTATAGAGAGAAAAAGGCATAACACTAACTCCTACTCCCAAATCACACAAAGCAGTTCTAACATAACTATTTTTAATTGAACATGGGGTAGTTGGAATCCCTGGGTCTCCAAGTTTCTTTGGAACTTTACCATTAAACAAATAATTAGCAAGCAAAGTAGAAATTTCTTCATTAGGTATCTTCCTTTTATTCAAGACAATATCCTTCATATACTTTGAATAAGGAGGCAATTTAATAGCATCAGTCAAAGGAATTTGCAAGAATAAAGGTTTCATCCACTCACAAAACTTATTATAGTGTTCATCTTCCTTTGACTTGTGTTTCTTATCAGGGAAAGGCATAGGTTTTTGGACCCAAGGCTCTCTTTCACTACCATGTTTCTTAGCAAAAAAATCTTCTTTAGTGTATTTAGTATTCTTAGTGTGCCTTATAGGTTCTTCTTCAACTTTTTCTTTATCAGGAACATCATTTTCTTCATTACCACTTTCAGTTTCAGCATCAGAGATAGATATACTATTAGAATCTTTAGCAGCTTCAGAGGGTTCTACAATAGTTTTATGTTTCTTTTTTCTTTTCGTACGAGTAGTACCACTATTTTCATCTTGTTGAGAATCCTGCTCAATTCTTTTGGGATGCCCCTCAGGATATAGAGGATCCTGGGTAGCAGCACCACTTCTAGTTCTAATTTCATAAGCATGTTTTTCTTTAGCAGCATTAACTAGCAAGTCTTTTTGTACTTTAATAAGCTGATCAATTTGAGTTTGAACCATTTGAAAATGTTTAACAAGCATTTTAACATCATTAGAGGTTCTTTCCACAATATCCTTTAACTCAACAATAGCTCTAGTGTTTTCCATCAAATGATTTTGCACCCTTTTATTAAAATTATCTTGCTTAACAATAAAATCATCAAATTCTTCTAAGCATTGATTGGGAGGTTTAGAGTAAGGGATATCACCTTCATCCAAATGTTGGAGAGAGTGTACCTCAATAGTGGATGAGTGGGGAATTGGCTTACATAATTCTTCTATAGGAGGTAAATTCTTGACATCAGCAGCTTTAATTCCCTTCTCCTTAAGACATTTCTTAGCTTCCTTCATCACTTCATCATTTAGTTCAATAACCCCCCTCTTCTTTGATGTTGGTGTAGGCGCAGGGATAGTTGGTTCAGGTATAATTGTTTCAGGTATAGCTGGTTCAGGAGGAGTCGAGTCTTCATAAAATTTTTGCTTATCTTAGCCATTAATTCCTCATCTTCCTTAGGAGTCCTATTCCTGAAAACACAATCAGCACAACTATTCAGGTATGTCCTAGATTCTTTAGTTAGTCCATTATAAAATATACCAAGAATATCATTCTTAGGTAAAGGACATCCAGCCTGTGCATGAATCAAAGCACAAAACCTTGCCCATGATTCAGGCAATATCTCTTTTTCTCCCTGTTTAAAATCAAAAAGTTCCTGCAAAATAGAATGTCTACCACTAGGAGGAAAATATTTCTGCAGGAAGGTACTAATCAAGCAATTAGGACTATCAATAGATCCAGGAGGTAAATTATTAAACCAAATTTTAGCTTCTCCTTTCAGTCAAAAGGGGAAAATTTTAGCAACAAAGTAGGTGCGCATCTTAATATCATCAGAAAATAGGCCACTCATGGTAGAAAGCTCAGTCATATGTGCTACCGCACTTTCATTCTTAGTCCCACAAAAAGGTTCTTTCTCAACAATAGCTATGTAAGATAGATCAAGAGAGAAATCATAATCCTTATCTTTAATGTTTATGGGAGATGCGGCAAACTTAGCATTAGGAGACAATTTGGGTTTTATAGTACGCCTCTCAAGGAGACTCTTAACATCACTCCTATCATGGGTGTTTTGACATTCTTTAATAAATTCATCGGTCATCTCAATATAACCGTCTTCAATATCATAGCTCTCTCTAGACTCATGTGAACTAATAGGTGTAGTTGTGTCTTCATTAGGAGTTTCAGTATTTCCAGCTATAGTTCTAGCAATTGTAGCATCTAGGAAAGGACCTAATGAACCACTCTTATCAAGCACAGTAGAAGCAGCATCATCAGTATCAGAAGTTTCAGACTCAGTAGTAGTAGCAGTGTGTGTAGCATGTGTATGTGGTAGTGTAAGGAACTTACTCATAATAGATGGTGAATCAAGAGCAACAGAGGTGTTCAGAACCGTACCTCTTCTTGTAGTGGATGGTAAAATAGGAACCTTGCCATCACAGGACTTACCCATGATGGATGGATGGTAGTGAACAATAGTGATTCCAAGTGGACTTGATAAATAGAGCTATGCTCCCCGGCAACGGCGCCCGAAAATAGTCTTGATGACCCACAAGTATAGGGGTGTATCGCAGTATTTTTGAGGAAAGTGAAACCCAATTTATTGATTCGACACAAGGGGAGCGAAAGAATATTTATAAGCCTTAACAACTGAGTTGTCAATTCAGCTGCTCCTGGAAACAATCTTGCTCACAGCAGTTTATCAGTAGCAACAGTTTTGTAGTAGCAATAGTAAAGTAACAACAGTAGTAAAAGTAAAGACAGTAGTAACAACTGCAGTAAATTGTAGGATTAAGGCGCGATAGGCATAGGGATGGATGGACGGGCGTTGCATGGACAAGACAATTCATATAGCAATCAGAACATAGGGCATTTGCAGATAAATAAGATAAAGCATCCAAGTACTAAATAATCCTAGGCATGTGTTCCATATATAGTCATACGTGCTCGCAATGAGAACTTGCACAACATCTTTTGTCCTGCCAGCCTGTTTGCATTGGGGCCTCAAGGGAACTACTGCAATTAAGGTGCTCCTTTTAATAGAGCATCGGAGCAAAGCATTAACACTCCATGAACACATGTGATCCTCACATCAAAGCCATTCCCTCCAGTTATCCCAATTTTTGTCACTTCGGGGCATTTGGTTCTGGACAACAATATGTGTATACAACTTGCAGGTAAGACCATAAAAAATACTATCATAATGAATCAATAACATGTTCAGATCTAAAATCATGGCACTCGGGCCCTAGTGACAAGCATTAAGCATAACAAGTTGCAACAAAGTCAAAAAGCACTAATAGTAGATACTACGCACCATGCCCTAACAATCTGATGCCATTACATGAACGATCTCACCCAATCCCTACCATCCCCATAGCCTACAGCAGGGGATTAATCACTCATAGATGGGGGAAACATGGATGGACAATGGAGAAGCGATGGTGATGATGATGATGTTCTCCTCCAATTCCCCGTCCCGGCAGGGTGCCAGAACGGAGTTTCTGGTTCTGAATCGCCGAATCTGGTGGTGGTAGCACAACGGAACTCTTTCTGGAAAAACGTCGAACCCCCTGGGTTTTTAGGTCGGGAGGCAACTTATAGGCGAAGAGGGAGACCGAGGGGGTGCCTGGGCGGCCAGACCACCCCCTGGCACGGCCAGGCCTAGCCCGCGCGGCCAGGTGGTGTGGCTAGGCCCCAGCCCCTCTCCGTCTTGTATTCTGTCTCCTTGAGTATTCTGGTGAAATAGGATTTTTGGCATATTTTACGGGATTTTTCCTGATAGTTGATTTTCTGCACAAAAACTAGACACCAAGGTAATTCTGCTGAAAACAACGTCAGTCCGTGTTAGTTGTATCCAAATCACACAAGTTTAGAGGAAAAACAATAGCAAAAGTGTTCGGGAAAGCAGATACATTTTGGACATATCACACAACTATACGGCGGGAGCTATACGGGCTGCGCCCGTATAGTTGCTCGTTACGCAAGGCGGCTAGGGTTTTTTACCCCTCCTTTTAAAGCTGACCGCATCTAATCTTTTTAATTAAGTTTTCGCCGAGCCACATCCTCCAGCCTCGAAAGATCTTCGTCATCCCTATACAAGCCCCCTTAAGAACATTCATGCAGATAAGCCATGCAACCCTTCCACATCAACAAAATATGGAAGAAGAAAGAAGAGAAGCCCTTGAAGAGGATCGAAGAAGCAGAACCAAAAGGATTATCGTCACCATCCAGCCCAGAGATCAAGCCTCTCCCAAATTGGGAGGACATGTTCCCTCCAAGGATGGAGATGATGAGACAAGCTGAGCGGGGAAGGAACAAGGATGAGTACCTCCCTAATCCTTATCGTTACAACATAGGATCCTATTATAAACCTCCTCTTGGTCCATCACCTCTTAAACCTAAGAAGGTATGGCAAGATGAGATTCATGATAACATCTATGAGTTAGAAAAGGCTTCTACAGCATGTGTTGAAACAATTCGAGAAGGGATTGACTGCTACTGGATGATGAGCAAAGACCTTGAGAAAAAGGTCGATGACATCGATGGTAGAGTTGGTTTCTTAATCAAAACTTCCTTTGAGTTGACATATGAGAAGAAATTCCTCAAGAGGAAAATGTTGAAGCTCCAATACAACATGTCCGAGCTCAGCATTCGCTTTGCAAGTATAGTTAAAGAGGGCAACGTGAAAGAAGAAGGCGATGCTCTTTCTACCCAGGAGGAGGAATAGGTACCAACAAGGAGTTAATTGATCCCGCCTGGCATGATTCCAAGCTTGGGAAGATCTTTAAAGACCTTGTAATCTTTCTTACAAGTTTTATATTATCGCTTTTGCATTAGTTCAAACTACAAATAAAGTTTGCATCGTTAGGATTCCCTTCAGGAATAATCGACCCCTTTTATGAAATTCCGAGTTTATTATTAGGGCTTTCTATTTCCGTGCACTCGGGTCCTTAGTTGTACTCAGTTTTCCCCAGCTCCTTAGTTTTTCCTTAGTTTTCCCCAATCCCTTGTTTGAAACCCGCAGAAGGAGCTCGAACAGAGGATTCCCGTTTAGTTGACGTTGGTTGGTTTTGGCAAGTGGGGCCACTGTTGGTGCCCCGCAGTGGACACGTCTCCACTTATCCAGATCATCGTGGGACCCACAACTTGTCCATGTTAGCACGCCGGACCCACAGCTTACCCAGGTGACCGTTGCAAAATGGGAGCCCGAGCGTGCCCCGCGCCCGTGCCCGTGCCATTGCTTCCCCTTTCTTTCCCCGCACCCGTGCCCGTGCCATTGCTTCCCCCTTCTTTCCCCGCGCCCCATTGTTCTTCTTCTCCGCCAGCAGCAGCCCTTCTCCGGCAGGCGGGTGATGTCTAGTTTCTCTTCGACCTCTCGTTCTTCATGGCCGCAGTATGGACCCGTGCCTTTGACAAGATGCCCTGACTGCCCATGCCAGGAGCCTCTGAAGCGGTCGATCTGTAAGACGGACGACAACGGCAACCGTGGACGTGAGTTCCTTGCATGCGAGAGCTTGCCATATAGAGAGGGGATAAGGTTATATCTCGCTCCAATTTCTCTGTTTTCTCTCGATTTTCTTGTTATTCCCTCGAATTTGGGATTTAGGGTTCACGTTGTTGTTTTCAGATCCTGAAGAAATGCAGGCATTTCGAGTGGATCGAAGTGTACATTCTGAGGCTTCAATTGCAGGAATCAATTGGCGCTATTGAGGAGCGCAATTTGGGAGGGGGACTGCTGTAGAGAATGCGGCGGAGAGAGGAGCCGTTCCGATTATGCCTAATGCTCCCAATGCAGGACTGGTGGAAGTGAAGGGAGAACTGAAGAAAATGAACAAGCAGTTAAGGCAGCTGATCGAGTTGAATAAGCAAGCTAATCTGATGGCTGGTTGTTTTTTCTGTTGTATAATTGCGATCAGATTCTTATCATTGCTCACCAGGCGCTAGAAGTTGTTACAAGGGATACCTTGTTACAAATCCATTATTCAGTTACATGTACTTGTAGTTGTTTTCATAGTTAGTGTGTGCATTCACCAAAATTACCAAATATATTGGAATGCTAAAGAAAGTTGATAATTGTTAGAGGGGTGACAAATAATCCATTCACCGAAATCCCCCAAATATGCTAAATATGTATGTCTCATGTTTCTACCAAAATTACCAAAACTATATTCCCATCTATATTCCCTAAAAGAAAAGGAAAGCTAAAGATAGTTGATAATTGTTAGAGGGGTGACAATAATGCATTCACCGAAATCCGCAAATATGTATGCCTCAGGTTTATACCAAAATTATACCACTTTTGGGCCGTTTCAAATTACCAAAACTATATCCAAACTATATTCCCTAAAAGAAAAGGAAAGCTAAAGATAGTTGATAATTGTTAGAGGGGTGACAATAATGCATTCACCGAAATCCGCAAATATGTATGCCTCATGTTTATACCAAAATTATACCACTTTTGGGCCGTTTCAAATTACCAAAACTATATCCCAAACTATATTCCCTAAAAGAAAAGGAAAGGTAAAGATAGTTGATAATTGTTAGAGGGGGGACAAATAATGCATTCACCAAAATCCGCAAACTATATTACGTGGAAAACTCGTTATTGCACATAAATAGAGGGGTGACACTCTCCACCGACAGAGAGAGAGAGAGGGGTGGCCACGAAGAGAGAGAGGGGTGGCCACGAAGAGACGGAGAGGGGTATACTGCCCGTTAGATCAGTTGATCAACGGTTCGTGGAGTCGATCCGTGTGACAACGGCTCAACCAATCAGGATAAGTTTGGGCTTCTGAGAGCATTTGTGACAGAACTTGAGGGCAAAACTGAGTAGTACTAAGAATCCAAGGGCATATAAATAGTAAATAGACTAAGGGATTCAAACAAAAGAATTACAAAATGAAAAATGCGTGTTTTGTACAATATAATTCATATTGATCTACATCAAATTATTTGCAATTCAAATATACATGAGTGTGACAATTATGGCATCATTTAGACAAACTATGTTTTTGGGGAAGATGTTTTGCAAAGGTGTTTGAGTGGAAAACCATGCATCTTCATAGCTACACTAGTGATTCTGAGAAGTGGCAATTTATGGTAAAACTTGATTTATATATGTTTGTTAAGGTTTTCTAGGTGGCAGGTTGCGTAGGAAGACTCCATGAGTAGGTGCCACTATGTTTTTATTCTTTTGGATTTTTTTGCGCATGAAATGACTCAATTAGCTATGTTAATCTCATTTGTTGACTCTCTGTTGACCAGCTACTTGAGGGTAAAACTGAGTATATTGCACTTGCCAGTCTAAGTACTCGAGGGGAAAACTGAGTACAGATAAAATTTCTGTATAAGGCCCGAGGTTATAACTGAGTACACCAAACGTCTCAGGGTTAGACTCGTGTCGCGGTGCACGCTGCAGCCGTGCATAGCGGACGCGTGTTGCGGTACACGCCACCTTCATCTTTATAGAGCCCTTTTTCTCTCCCTCGACGCACGTTCTCACTGCAACCGCCTCTCCTGTCCCATCATCTTCTCCACAACCGAAGAGCCCAAGAAAAAACCCTGAATAAAACCGCCGGCGATGGAGAAGAATGAGATGCCCATTGTCGGCGCATCGGCCGCAGCCCCCGTCCAGGCCCCTGTCGTTGCTTCCAACGTAGCAGCCAGTGCATCGGCCGCCGCCACCGTCCAAGCCCCCGTCCAGGCCCCCGTCGCTTGGAACCCGTACGAACCAGTGTCGTACGTCGCGCCGGAGAACCCCTACGACACCAGCATTGTCGACGACGAGCCGGAGGTAATCCTTTGCTCCCTTGTTCTTATCCCATTTCAATCCTTTTGTGTTAGATCTAGCGTTATTAGGGTTCGTCTGTTCCTAGTTCAATCCATTTGTGTTAGATCTTGCGTTATTAGGGTTCGTCTGTTCCTAGTTCAATCCTTTTGTGTTAGATCTTGCGTTATTAGTGTTTGTGATTTGCTTTTGTTTAAGATTTGTGCCGATGATGATGAATATTTGGGCACAAATTTATTCAGGGTTTGGTCAGTAAACAATTGGTGTGTACAAATTTGTTGTGCATGATCTTTGGTTTACTGACTCAAATCCTAGATATAAGTGTGTCCAATGTAACTGAGGCTACCACTTTTTTTCGAGCCCATATTATCATGCATGATCTTTGTTCACTCTCTGTTCCATCATCGTTGCAATTGACTCCGTGTTTTTTGCACGATCTTTGGTGCTACATGACAAGTGCAGAGCAGCGACGTCGACAGCGACGACGAGTCCTTCCACACCAAGACTCGTCACGTCCTCAGGAGGCTGCAGTCCGGCCATTACGATGGGCCCTTTGCTCGAGGCATTTACAAGTGCCCCTTCTTCAACAGGAAGCTCCGCGCCACCGACTTCAACTGCCTGGTGAACCATGCTGAATCCATTGGCAGATGCGGCGCTAGAGTTGGAACGACCGTGAACGTGCATGCGTTCATGGCCAAACACAAAGCACTTGGGATTCACCTGCGCAACCTCCAAGCGAGTCACAGGCGCTACCTGGAGGCGTTGAACGTGCCTATTTCACTCTCTGTATGTGACTGCTCTATCTGTAGAGCAGCTTAAATTCATGTAAAATGTAGCTTATGTTGTATCTGTCGGTTCTACTGTTGGATCTGTCGTGAATATATCTATGCTATGTTGGCTGCTGTATGCAGCTTATCCTATATTTTCTCTAGATTTGTGCCCTAGATTTCCACCTGATTGGGTAAAAACGAAGGCATAAAGAAATGAATGGCGTTAAAAAACAGAAGGAGAAGCTGCTCTAGATTTGCTACCAATTTGGGCTATCAAATATGAATGAGATAGAGCGAGAGAGAGGAAAAAGGTACATTGAAAACTGCTAATCTGGGCGAAAGAGACAGAAACCACTCGTGCCCATGTCCCGGACCCACACGGCTCCACACGCTACGGCCCCACACGCTACGGCCACACAAAAACGGTCTCGTCATGTCCCACGTGGTCCCTTCCTACCAGCCCCACACGACGCGGCCCCACACGACGCGGCCCCACAAACGACACGAGCCCACTCGTCAGCACGGAACGGTCAACTTAATGGATTCCTTCCGTCCGAGCTCCTTCTACGGGTTTCAGACAAGGACTTGGGGAAAACTGAGGAAAAACTAAGGAGCTGGGGAAAACTGAGTACAACTAAGGACCCGAGGGCACGAAAATAGAAAACCCTTATTATTATATGTGGAGCAATTTTGAGTTTGTCTTTGTTTTATTTATATATGAATGGCTTGAGTATAATTTTACTTGCACTTGATGATAGCAGTAGGAGTCTTCCACATCATTGGTATTAATGGAATGCCTAAAGATAATTTGGTCAACATACTGTAAGTCTACGGTTTGATTTATAAAGAAAAATTATCTATATGGTTAAATTGAAAAAGAAACCTTGAACAAAGGAAAATAAAAGTGTTATCAAAATAGAGTGAGAACAAGTGGAGGTAGAATCTTCAAGTCATAAGAATGCCTCATATACAATTCGAATTTGGTAATCGAGATTGTTAAACTTTGAATTCCTACATGAAGTGAAATGTATGGCTAGATCCTTTCCACAACACTTATACAAAAAGTGTGAGCATATATACAAAAGAAAATAAAAATAAAAAGAGCGAGTGTGTGATGACCCACAAGTATAGGGAGTGTATCGCAGTATTTTTGATAAGTAAGAGTGTCGAACCCAACGAGGAGCAGAAGGTGCTGGCTAGTGGTATGGATCAGGAATTCTCTGCAAATACTTAGCAAATGGATTTTTAGGGTTTTTTGATAAAGCAAGTAAACAAAGTATGAGAAAATTGAAGACAGTAGGAATAAATGCAGCAAGTGGCCCAATCCTTTATGTAGCAAAGGACAAGCCGGTTGTATTACTTAAGATGACCAAACGTTCTCGAGGACACATGGGAAGACTGTCAAGTGCTTTCGCTTTATATAGTTGATTAATCTTCTCTAGCTTGCTAAGTGTTGTGTGGGTGAACCTGTGCTATTGTACTGCCCCATCCAAGACTAATACATACTTGTGATTATACCCCTTGCAAACATCCGTAAGTACAAGAAAGTAATTAAGATAGAGACCTAACCACAACTTTAAACTCTAAGACCCTTACATCCCTTGTGCAATGGTTTCCTAACGGGGGTTCAAGTTTCTGTCACTCCGGCAACCCCTACGATTAGTAGCCAAATACACAATGCATTCCCCTAGGCCCATATAGGTGAAGTGTCATGTAGTCGACGTTCACATGACACCACTAGAAGAAGTACACCACAACTTAAATATCAAACTATTGAATCTTTATCAACACAACTCCACTACTAACAACATGACTTCTCCCATGTCCTCAAGAACAAAACGAACTACTCACAAGACATCATATGGATCATGATCAGAGATGGAATAATGAGGTATAACAATCTGAACATAAACAATAATTCAATGGTTCACTCAATAGCATCAACTACAAAGAGTAATCAACACCAGGAAAGTTTCCCCTATGAACTAATGCAAGATTCAACTCAATTATGACAGCAATATGGAGATGGTGATGAGGGTGCTGATGAAGATGATGGTGGTGGTGATGATGATGATGATCCCGATGAAGTCCAGCTTGATGGTGGTGTTGATGGCGACGATCTCCCCTCTCCGGGAAGGAATTCCCCCGACAGAAATCTGTCTGCCGGAGAGATCTTTCTCTCTTAGTGTTTTCCGCCCCGCAGAGGCGGCGGAATCTTTTGGTGGTCACTCCCCGAGTCTTAGGGTTTCAGGAGGATGATATACGCCAGAGGAGAGAGACAGAGGTGGGCCAGGGCGGCCACACCACCTGCTGGCGTGGCCTAGGGCTGCCCGCGCCAGGGGGTGGTGTGGGCCCCCTGTGGCCCATATCCACTCCGTCTTCTGGCATCCTTAGTCTTCTAGAAAAATAGGATTTTCCGTATATTTTCCCGGATTTTCTGATCTTCGCGAATTTTGCCTCCAAACAGCACCTTTTCCATCAGAATCCTGACTGCAGCGGTCCATGCTCCAAAAGTCATCAACCATGCAAAAACAGATGAAATAACATAAGTATCACCTCTCAATATGAAATATATCAATGAATAATAGTGAATTAAGACATAGAATAGTGATGCAAAATGGACGTATCAACTCCCCCCAAGCTTAGACTTCGCTTGTCCCCAACCGAAACTGAGCTCAATAAACATGGCCTCAGGTTTATGGAGTGAAGAGTCGATAAAAGAATACGGACAAGAAGCATCACATCCATCAAGTGCATAGATCATAATAGAATACAACTCACTATTATATAACTCAACTTGCAATCAGTAAAGGAAACACAATAAAGATACGTAAAGTGAATCATAATTGGTAATGGCAAACTTAGCTCTTGGTCGAAGAATAGTTGATAATTTGCTGGTGTTCACAAATAGCTGGTTTTCAATGATAGCTTTCAAAGTAGTAAACATCAAGATACGAGCAATGTGCAAAACAAGGAACATAAGAAACATGATTGAATAAATCATCATATGAATGAATGAAACACAACAACTCAAAGTACTTGCTGAGATAGAAGGGAATAGGTTTACTGACTCAACTACAAAGTAAAAGAAAGGCCCTTCAAAGAGGGAAGCAGGGATTGCAAGTCTCATAAAGAGCTCCCAAAAATTATGATACTTACTAGCTTTCAGCTCTCATTGCCCCTATCATAGGCATCTTTAGGTGATTAAGGTTAAAATGATCAAATATGAGGATATGCATTGAAAAGTTGTAAGTTGAGGATCTCATGTCCCTTGAATATGAGGGCCGCTCCCCATGCTACTCAAGTTTAGTCACCGGTAAGTTCTTGTCATCGTAAGCATATGTGTATCATAGAGAACCGCCAATGGGGTACCGCTTGCCCGATGATACGGAAGAATCCCCATATCAAAATGACAAGGCAAGCAGACAACAAGTATCTCAGCAATCTTCTTATTTACCATGGGAATATGGTGCTTTTTTCTCTCTTTCCTCTTTTCATAATATCTCCTCTTTTTTTTCCTTTCTCTTTTTCTGAATCTCTATCTCTTTTTTATAAGAAGAATGCTTCATAGATACTCGTTATGGTTACGCTGCAGGTTTCCACCATGTCAGCATGGATTAGACCAGCGGCCCAGGCGTTTCTCGAACACATATGCATAACTCCATGGACTTACAAGCTCCCCTTTCATTTCACACCGACGACATACATAGACAAAAGAGCATGATATCAACTTGGTACAAAGTACCAGTGCAATGTTGAAAGCGTTCCCCATGACAGCATGGTTCTGCTAATTCTCAACTCACAAAGTGCAAGCATATACACAACATATGTGAGCACAATGGTTCAAGTTTATTAACTTCAAGAAAGTAAAGTGTGCCATCAAGTTTGTGAGAGCTTTAATCACTAATTTTCACATAACAAGTTTAATTTGGGAGGTAGATAAAACAAGAATTTACTTGGAATAGCAATAATGCTACTAGGTAGGTATGGTGGACACAAATGGCAAAGGTTTCGGTTTTAAGGAGGTGGATGCACTAGAAGAATACCCTCTCAGTACAGGTTTTTGGCTAGCAAGGCTGGGTAGCAAGTATAAGAGTTGAAGGAAACAACCAAACATACAAGTGATAAAAACAAACATGCAATCTTCCTTGGAAGCACAAAAGATCTTAACTAGAGAATACTAGACTTATGAGCAAATCAAGAAAGAAAGATGATGAAATTATTTTTCTTTAGAGTACTTCTATCTTTTTCATTCAACTCTCAAAAATAGTGTTGCTACTGACCGAGCCAGGTTTGCCAAAACCAACTAAATTAACTCAATGATCCCAAAGTGATACCAATACTAACAACAAGATCAATCATATAACCACGAATTGAAAACTAATATAAGCTATGCAAAAGAGTAAATGATAGAACTTCTCATTAATATTCCATAACGGAAACTCACACCAAGGGATACATATCTAACGAGAGAGGGAACACTTCCATAATGCAAACCATCCTACATAATAGCTCCTCTATTCATGATATGACTCTACTAAAAGGGTAAAAAGATAGAAGATAGTGATGTGATACCGCGGCACTCCCCCAAGCTTGGAACAAACCAAGGGGATGCCAAACCTCATGACTCCTTAGGTGGTGGTGGTATCCTCTCATCTTCGTCCGTCTTCCAGGGTAAGGGCTTCCCATCAACAAAGGACATCGTGGCTTCCAACATCCTGAAACTTGCAGCAGCACTTATGCGTTTAAACCTAGCCTCATACTCACAATTTTGATTTTGAACGTCATAGAACTGTGCTTGCCGTTCGTTGGTTGTTTGGCGGAGTGAGAGGACTTCGTCTTTGAGTTCAGCAGTCTCCTGTTGGTGCTCGGTGATGAGTTCGGAACAGATCTTATGGATGATCTCCACTTTGCGCTCCGCCATCTTCTTGTACCTAAAGACTTCTTGCTCCAGTGCTTCCATCCTATCCTCCCGACTTCCTCTACCTTTGGGGCCTTGAACCTCTTTAATCCGGACCTCCCCATCTTCGAGCAACAACTCCTTGGGATGAATCTTCAACTCTCTCATGTATGGGTTGATGATATCTTCTAAAGAATCTCCCCCGGCTGATCCAGTGGAAGACATTGTGGCTCCAAATCTGGGATTCTACCTGGCAGAAATAGATCAAAACAAAAACACGATGAAAACACGATACACAAACCTCGGAAGATCCGGGGGGTTATATATTACGAAGTTTCATAACAAGAGAAAGGTACTGGGTGAAAACGGGTCGGAGGCGGAGTCCGGGGTGGCCTCACCACCTGGTGGCGCGGCCATGAGTGGGCCCACGCCACAGGGTGGTGTGGGCCACCCTGGCTCCGGTTCCGTCCCTTTTTCGCTTCATAGCTTTTCTCATTGACTAAAAACTGCAAATATATAGTTGGATAGTATTTTCGCGGAACTTTTCTTACCAGAACTGTTACCTATTTGAAAACGGACTCTATAGGTCTCTGAATTTGGTATCTAGTAGATTCTTTTAGAGTCACCACTTGAAAAACATCAATATATTCATCTTCATACACTTATTACTTGAGTCATAAAACCCTTCTCTTCCTTATTACACCATTGTCTCCACTTCCTGGAAATTTCTTTCACACAAAACTTCACACAATTCTCATTAGCAACATTAGTATAAGTGAAGTGATAAAACCTTTTGAGTCCAACTTCAACTAAAAACCATCAAAACATAAGCTACTGTAGCAACTCCTTCCAAAAAACCAAAACGAATTCAAAAAGGAAATCGAATAAAGAAGCAAATGCAAGAGTGGCAAAATCTGTCAAAACAGACCAGCAGGTAAAGATCAATTTTTTTGGAAATCTTCTATTGCTCAAATCAAAAAGTGAAAAACTAACTAAAGTTAAATAACAGCCTGGTTCAGAAGCACAAAAAATTACAGCTCAATCCGACATACAAAGATCTCTCACGAATTTTTACGGTGAAGCACAAAAATCGGTTTCGGGACAGCAACTTCCCCAAATATTACTTCTCTCTCATTAGAGGTTGATCTTGACACAAAAACCAAATAAAACGGATAAGGAGCGGTTATTACCAAAGTTATAACTTCCAAGACTCAAAGAAACAAAAAACAAACTGAAAGCAAAAACAAATTGGGTTGTCTCCCAAAAAGCACTTTCTTTATAGCCATTAACATGGGCCTAATAATTTTGGAGATGCTCACATAGGAATATGAATTGAAGTGAAAGGGAGCATTAAGAAGCAAAAATACACACATTTAAGTCTAACCCACTTCCTATGCAAGGGGATTTTGCAAACAAACAAGTTGTTGAAACCAGAGGCAACTTGCATAAGAAGGCAAAAGAAGTGCAACATAAAAACTTTCAGCATGAAACGAGGAAACTTGATATTATTGAGATACATAAGAACAGTTTTCCCTCTCTCATAATAACTTTCAGTATCATGCATAAACTTAACAATATAGCTATCACAAGAACCATCATAGCAATGATCACTTATTCTAACAGAAAACACGAGAATACTAGCTCTCATAACGCTACTATGTGAAACAATATTAGAGGTATCCTTACAATGGATAGTGTGTCCCTCTTCTTCATACTTAGTGACAAAGTCTTTCACATTTGCTATTATAGGTTCATCAACCATTTGTTTATCAGGTTCAACAGCTTTACTTGTACTTTCATTAACCATACTAGCTATCATAGAATGTTCCTTTACCTTAACTGGAAAGGGCATTTTCTCAATATAAGGTTCAGGTAAAACATGATTAGCAGTATAAACTTCAGTATTTCTTGCAGGAACACTCTTAGCAATATCTTTATAAGGTTCATGATACTTATTCCACTTCTTTTTAGGCACTTCAATATAGGAAGCAAAAGCCTTAAAATAAGAAGCAATAGCTTGAGAGTCTAGACCATAAGCATTTTTAATATTTTGAAAGTCATCAGTTCCCATAAAAGATTCAATGCATTCATAATCGTAATTTATACCTGACTTTCTACCTTTGTCATTCTCCCATGTTTCAGCATTGTCTTGAATACGGTCTAGAAGATCCCATTTAGCTTCTTCTTCCATGCGAGTGAACGATCCAGCACAGGAAGCATCCAATAAATCCTTGTCATGTAGAGGGAGCCTTGCATAAAAGTTGTTGATAATAATATTGTTGGGGAGCTCATGAATGGGACATTTGAGCATTAGTAACTTCAATCTCCCCCAAGCTTGAGTTGTACTTTCTCCATCAAGAGGCCAAAAGTTGTATATTTGATTCCGATCTTTATGAATTTCACTAGGAGGATAAAACTTTGGATAAAAGAGAGGTACTATTTCCTCCCATTCCAGAGCTTGACCATTCTTCAGCAGCTTATACCATTCCTCAGCTCTTCCTTTCAGTGATAATGAGAATAACTTCTTCTTAACTTGATTTGTAGTAATACCTGCACACTTGAACAACCCGCATAACTTGTCTATAAAGAGTAAATGATCACCGGGATGGACAGTTCCATCCCCAACATAGTAGTTATCCATAACATGATCAATAATTCTTGTAGGTATTTTAAAAACATCATTCTCAGCAGGTGGTGGCTTATCTACTACCTTAGCAGTGATAGTAGCATTACCAAATAAGAAACTCAGGGAATTATCCATAACGAAAATAAAGCAACTAACAGAAGTAAACAATACTCACAGTAGAAGTTTCCTTTACCAGTTCCACTCTCCAATAGCGCTTCACTCCCCGGCAATGGCGCCAGAAAATAGTCTTGATGACCCACAAGTATAAGGGGTGTATCACAGTATTTTTGATAAGTAAGAGTGTCGAACCCAACGAGGAGCTGAAGGTGATGGCTAGTGGTATGGATCAGGAATTCTCTGTAAATACTTAGCAAACGGATTTTTAGGGGGTTTTGATAAAGCAAGTAAACAAAGTACGAGCAAATAAAAGACAGTAGGAATAAATGCAGCAAGTGGCCCAATCCTTTATGCAGCAAAGGACAAGCCGGTTGTATTACTTAAGATGACCAAACGTTCTCGAGGACACATGGGAAGACTGCCAAGTGCTTTCGCTTCATATAGTTGATTAATCTTCTCTAGCTTGCTAAGTGTTGTGTGGGTGAACCTGTGCTAATGTACCGCCCCATCCAAGACTAATACATACTTGTGATTATACCCCTTGCAAACATTTGTAAGTACAAGAAAGTAATTAAGGTAGAGACCTAACCACAGCTTTAAACTCTAAGACCCTTACGTCCCTTGTGCAATGGTTTCCTAACAGGGGTTCAGGTTTCTGTCACTCCGGCAACCCCTACGATTAGTAGCCAAACACACAATGCATTCCCGTACGCCCATATAGGTGAAGTTTCATGTAGTCGACATTCACATGACACCACTAGAAGAAGTACACCACAACTTAAATATCAAACTATTGAATCTTTCTCAACACAACTACACTACTAAAGACATGACTTCTCCCATGTCCTCAAGAACAAAACGAACTACTCACAAGACATCATATGGATCATGATCAGAGATGGAATAATGATGTATAACAATCTGAACATAAACAATAATTCAATGGTTCACTCAATAGCATCAACTACAAAGAGTAATCAACACCGGGAAAGTTTCCCCTATGAACTAATGCAAGATTCAACTCAATTGTTATAGCAATATGGAGATGGTGATGAGGGTGCTGATGATGATGATGGTGGTGATGATGATGATGATCCCGATGAAGTCCAGCTTGATGGTGGTATTGATGGCGACGATCTCCCCTCTCCGGGAAGGAATTCCCCGGGCAGAAATCTGTCTGCCGGAGAGATCTTTCTCTCTCAGTGTTTTCCGCCCCGTAGAGGCGGCGGAATCTTTCTGTGGTCGCTCCCCAAGTCTTAGGGTTTCGGGAGGATGATATACGCTAGAGGAGAGAGAGCTAGATGTGGGCCAGGGCGGCCACACCACCTGTTGGCGCGGCCTAGGGGGTGGTGTGGGCCCCCTGTGGCCTATCTCCACTATGTCTTCTGGCATCCTTAGTCTTCTGGAAAAATAGGATTTTCCGTATATTTTCCTGGATTTTCTGATCTTCGCGAATTTTGCCTCCAAACAGCAACTTTTCCATCAGAATCCTGACTGCAGCGGTCCATGCTCCAAAAGTCATCAACCATGCAAAAATAGATGAAATAACATAAGTATCACCTCTCAATATGAAATATATCAATGAATAATAGTGAATTAAGACATAGAATAGTGTGCAAAGAGCAAGTTGGCATATACCACTATATTGTAGTACGACAAAGAAATACTTTCAAGATTCTGAATCCCAAGTAAATACGTTGATCCTAAAACACTTGGGACTACCTCGCTAACTCATTCGGTTGAACTGGATACTTTTACATTATATTGAGATTCATCTTTTATGAACCATTGATAACTAAGGTGTGGAAGCCTGCTAATACTATTCAGATGGTTCGAGTAAGGTACTATTCATGAACTTATTTTTATGTATCATACATGACAAACACATGCTGCAATTGCCTCATTTATTTTATCGACACAGCTTCATGAATATGAGGATCACATCCATTAAGCTAAAACTTGCTCGGGACGAGCAAGAGTCTAATCTTGGGGAAGTTGATGAGTGCATATTTGCATCATGTTTTACACTATTATTTTGCATTGTAGATATAGGATCTTGGTATTTTACGGCGCTCGCGCGCACATTTTATGTCTGTTTTCACCAGGAGGAAGACAGATGATGGATCCTTATTTGTACTATGGAGCAGTTGTACTATGGAGAAAAGGAGTAAAAAATAATATAAATCGCTTATTTGGGAAATATTAATAATACCAGAAGAAAACCAGAAGCAAACAAGGGAGGCAAAGAGTTCAACGACCAACTATATGGGCGGAGCAATTTTTCCAGCCATATAGCTCCGGCCGTATAGTTGGTGCCGCCTCTGCCTCGTCAAATAGTTTCACCTCGTGTAATTTGTTTGGAGAGACGACATACAGAACACCTAGAAATCACAGAAACCTCACCTCCGGAAGGCATCTGGAGGGGGAACTCGTCCACAAGTGATCCATCTTTACCCTGTGCAGATCCGGGAGGCTAAGGCATCGATCTTCATCATCCACTGCTGCATCACCAACATCTCCATCCCATCTACATCTTGTCTAGATCTTGTTGTAATTCCTGTACTCATTTTGGATTTATACAAGTACTCTTTATCTATGATTGTTTCCATTACCATTGCTGTGATGTTGATTGCCTCCATGTCTGAGTAGATCTCTAGTTCTTGGGGAGATGGAGAAACCCTAGCATATGACTGAGATGAGATAGAGATTATTATATTATACACCATTATGTGTAAGTGTTAATTGTCTTCATCTTGATGATGGGAGTTGTGCACCTCCTTAATATTTGCCTCCTATGGGGACTCAATGAAGGGGATTACTTGTTAGTAGACGGAGGGATGATAGCACTTCTTGTGACTATAAAGTTGTTGTCATTCCTTACGTACTAACTTGGGGAATCAAGGAGAACTCACAAAGCCATGTCCATGCCATGGGACAAATCCCTCAATAGCACAGTAATTCGATTGATGTCGATTGCTGTCTGCTGTGGTTATGAGGATGATGTGTGCAGCGGTTGCTGGCTATTCGTCCATATATGGAGCTCCTCCCACATATATACACATCATGAGAATATTCGTTATAATACTCTCGATTACTTAGTCTAAATTGCTAGCGGTGGATCCACTAATCCCTGAGAACGCCTTTTTCCCTATTGTAGTTCCAAAGTTCTATTACACACGCGATTCTTACTTTCTGCATTAAGTTTTGCTTTACTTTAAATCACCTTGTTCAACCAAAAACCCAAAAACAACTCTACTTTACTTGCATCTTAAAGTTATTTCTTAAGTACTTCATTTAGTTATAGTTAAAAGCATTTTAGTCTTTCGCCTACTGCTCCCAGTGGGACCGATATCTTTATTTCGAAACTAGCTACAAACGATCTATGCACTTGCAGTCATCAAGGCTATGCATCCTATCCACATTCCCTCCAAGTTATTGGAAGTCTTGGTACGTGGCGAACCGGGTTTGTGGCTGCTCCTCTTGATAAGGAACTTCTTGCTCCTATTCTTGGTCCTCATCCTCATCCAAAATCTCCTCCTCGGGTTGGTGTTGCTCAACCTGCAAGTCATATAGCAATAGGCATAGGAGCAGGGCAAAGACGCCTAGCTCTAGCAATATGCAATTAATAAACACCACCTCTGCTAGTAAGAATTCCACAAGCCTTTAAAGTAGAGAAGCTAACACACCGCTCACCTAGCATAGGTTGCAACTCACCTAGGTCGATGCCTAGGGCAATGGAAAGCATGGTGATGACACATCCACCTATGATAGGTCCTTGGCTTTGAGCGGATTGGTGCTCCAGGTAGCGCACAAGGATTGCGCCCAAGTTGAGTGAAAAGTCACAGTTGATGTAAGCAGCTTTTGTGAGGACTAAGATGTCCTCCTCATTGAGTCTTGTGAACTCATTACTTGCCTGCAAGGTGTTAGCAATAACATAGAACAAATAGCGAATTGCAGGATGTTGAATATTCTTCCCCTTGCTTACCCTAGTAGTGAAGCTTATTCCATTATAATATTGTGCAGGGGAAGGGTCTAAGCCAGTATAGGATGTGCGTAAGGCATTAACATCATTGTTTGGAAAATTAAAACATGCGCACCATTTATCTAGTGTTAAAGTGTAGTTGTTGTTCATAAGTCGGAAAGAAATCGTGTCCACTCCTTACCATAGTTTAACTATGCTTTGCAAAGAACTTAGAAATTCAATAGTTAATCGGCGATAAGTAGGCACATCATTATACACAAAGTCTTGTAGGCCAGCTCTATTGTAAAGTAAATTGAAGTCATTAGAAATACCGAGTTGGTTCAATATGATGGGGCAAGCCCACTTGGTTACCTTCACTTCGCGGTTCTTGTTCCTATCAAAGCGATCACGTTGGAGCTCATTCCTGAACCGTATCCCCATGCGTTCTTGAGTGACAGAACGAGAAGCGCTAGCAGCGGCACAAGCACGAGTTTGACTCCTTGTGTTCATCATCAAAAACAATAAAGAAAGGAAAAAATAAAACTTTTTGTTCTAAAAAAGTAAGTATAACATATTCCTCATCATTGCACACTAAAGAATCCCCTCAAAATAATAATCTAGGCAAGAGAATCATGGCAATTAGTTCATAGTAGGTCTCTCCCTAGATTGATAATGACAATAGATCAAAGATGAATTTGCAAAAAGTAATTGGAGGATTGGAGGAGAAACATACCGTAGATCACTTGTGTGCGAGGAAATCGAACGAAGTTGAGTAGAGATGAAGATCCCTTGAGGTTTTGAGAGAGTTTGGAGGTAGAAGAGAGAAAAATGATTGAAGTTTTAGAGTTGGAGGTACCTTCCCATGTGTTTTTATGGTCATACACAACTATACGGGCAGAACTATACGGTCAGAACAATGTTTTCTAGCCATATAGTTGGCTTGCTGTCAAAATTTTAGGGTTTCCACCTGGCGGCGTAGCTATACGACTGGAACTATATGGCCGGAATAATATGTTCCCGCCATACAGTTGGTCGGGAAACCGTTTTGTACCTAGAAAAGAAATTATACGAAAGCATCGATATCTATACGACCGGAGCTATACGGCCGGAATTTTTAATGCCAGAATTTTTAATTCCCGCCGTATAGTTGGTCGTTAAACCGTCAGTACTTTTGAAAGAAAAATTGTCGATGGCAAAACTATCTATACGACCGAATTTTTATTCCCGCTGTATAGTTGGTCATTAAACCTTCCGTATGCATAAAAAAATTCTGTTTCTTCGTGAATTCTTTCTTATCCTGTAACTTAGCGAAATACCTTGTTTTTGACAGAAAAATGACAGTAAATATTGTCGACCAACAACAACATGTATTAAGCAGGATTTTTACTACTACTTGACTTCTTCTCCTCACTTGGAGTTTTCTAGCACTCTTTATTAAAGATAAATTTAAACTAAAACTTAAAAATTTACTCAAACCTTTATTTCACATGTGTTGCCTCCCATGAAGCGCTCTTTTACGGTCAATAGCTTGACCTCAATGTTTCTTACTTAGGCCAGATGAGTGGAACACCCACTCCAAAATAGTTTGTCTTCAAAGTGATGGCCTCCTTTTCATCATGTTTGGCTTTCTTCTTCCTGGGGAAATGAATAACAAAAGGATCCCGCGAAGTCAATTAAAGCTTCAAGTTCCCTTCATGTAGATTAATCAAAGCGTTAATAATTCTTAAGAAAGGACGGCCTAATATAATCGGAGCAATACCATCTTCAGGCATGTCAACAATAACAAAATCAATAACTGCAGGACAACCTTTAATGTATACTAAAGTATTCTCCTGAATTCCTACAGCTTGTTTGTAGGTAGAATCTGCTAGATGCAATTTTAACTCGGTGATCTCAAAAGAGTCAAGATTTAACTCGTTAAAAGGAATTTTTGGAATTGTCAAGACGCTTGCACCTAGATCACAAAGTGCAGCTATCTCATTGGTCCCAATTTTAATCTTAATAGTAGGCTCAAATATACCATCAAGCTTCACAGGTAATTTTTCAGCGATGTTCTTATATTCTTCTTCAAGCTCACGTACCTTTATCACTACTTGAGTAACAAAGTGTTGGTACATAGCTTCCTCATTTCCTTCACTTACCGGAATCTTAACATTGATCCTTTTTACAAAATCTTCAACGGTGTAACTTGGTGAAGGGGCATTACTATAATCAAGTTCTTCAGGCTCCTCCCTTTGGATTCTCATCATCTTGAGGTCTTCAACAGGATTGGGCTCAGCTTTACTTGCAAATTTAGCTAGAATGAGAGTTTGACTCTCGGTTATCTTACCTAGCTGTGCCTCAACAATCCTCGTTCTTTCTTGAAGGGCATGCAAATCATTTCTCAAACTGACAGCTTGGTTAGATAATTTACCAAGCATAGCATCATGGTTCTTTGTTATTTTAACAAGAATATTGTTTTGTTCATTTTGTGAGTCTATAAAAGACTTAAGTGTTTCTTGGAGACTACCATTACTAGTTCCCATATTATTATTAGAGTTACCTACAGGACTAGAATAATGTTGCTGAAAATTAGGATTATAATTCTTCTTCCAAGCAGGGTTATAATCATTACAAGCTATGAAGTCTACTTCTTCAATATTAATTTCAGGGATGGCTCTTACTGGGGTTTTCTTACCTTTTACGGCTAATATGAGCTCATCCAACTTAACATTGAGTTCTTCATTTTCTTGTGGTGAGACGGAGTTCACCTTCTTCGTGTTTGATCTATCCACATGCCATTGGGCATGGTTGTCTTGCATATTGTCTAGCAGCTGCTTTGCTTCGGTAATATGTTTACCCATAAATGTTCCTCGAGCTGCAGTATCAAGCATAGACTTAGACACAGGATTAAGAGCATTATAAAATAAATGGAGGATTAACCAATCTTCCAACCCGTGTCTGGGACAGTTTCTCATGCATTCTTTTATTCTCTCCCATGCAAGCACTAGTGTCTCACGCTCTTCCTATCTAAAACCAGTAATATTAGATCTTAGTTGCATAGTCTTTGCAGGTGGGAAAATTTTAGTCATAAATAAAGAAGTGCATTCCACCCATGATGTAATAGTATTTCTAGGCAAAGATAGCAACCATTCTTTTGCTCTTCCTCTAAGAGAGACAGGAAATAGATGCAATTTGACCGCATCGGGGTCAACATCTTTTATGCGCATCATATCACATATTTCAGTGAAAGTATTCAAGTGCATACCTGCGTCCTCAACAGCTGAGCCTCCAAATTGATTTTATTGAACCAAACTTAAATAATGGGGATTAATTTCATAGTCATCAGCAACAATTGTTGGCTGAGTAATAGGAGTACGCAAATAATCATTATTGGGAGTAGCAAACTCCCCAAGCTTCTTTCCAGCCATATTTCCTATGTTTTTGGGTTTTCGTAATCAAAGAATTATAAAAGTAAAAGCAAGAATTTAAAGACTAACTAATGTTTTTTTGATTATTCAAATAAAGACTGAAAGCAAACAAACAAAATTAAAAACAAGAATTAAAACTAGCAAGGTTCCTACTAACCCTACCAGGGTAGCTATTGCTTCCCCAGCAACAGCACCAGAAAAAGGGTTGTTACCTTCAATCTGGATTATGGATGTAGTATAGTTCTTTTTCCCTAGTAGACCTAGGTTTATCGAATCCTCGGGTAGCAGAAGCGTAGTGAAGTTACTTTAACGGACCTTCGAGAGTTTTAGAATTCCTTTTGTGTTTCTACCGGACCAAGAGTTTGCATCTTTTTGTTGTTGTCGATGATGGAGAGAGAGGGCCTAGGGCGTTCGGTTTCACCTGTAGCTGTGCAAAACATCTGATGGGAATAAAAGATAAAGATAAAGTATGCATGTAATTGTTAGAGCAAGATAGATTATATGTGGGCAGTGCATCCAAAATTGCTATTGCCTCCGCAACCGCTTATAGCAATAACCTACTAGTCTCATCCATAGAAGAAAGAGAACTAATGATATGCATAGTGACATCACCGTTAATCCCAAGTAAATCCCTCACATACAGCCGTACTACCCCTTCTGTCACTAGGGTTCCCAACCTGTAGATTAGTCATTACTCATACTCCCTATACCTAGCTCAATCCTCGGGGTCTTGAGTACCTGACAAGTCCTTAGATTGGGGCAAGAGAGGATACAATAATCATCATGTCATACAAACTAATACATGATCCCATCTATGATAAATAAC
Source organism: Avena insularis (assembly GCA_023614405.1). NCBI lineage: Eukaryota > Viridiplantae > Streptophyta > Magnoliopsida > Poales > Poaceae > Avena > Avena insularis. The sequence continues at coordinate 251,565,588 of CM042690.1, read as the reverse complement.
ATGCACAAGAGCTACATGGCTAGGCTGAAGCCCTTAGCCGAAGGAGAATTACTCACACATAGAGATGAGATCAGCAATCACAAACATTGTAATGGAAATCATAAGATTGATAGCAATAGTCTTACAATGTTGTCAATCGAATATGAGATCCACTATTACAAGTGGTGGAATATGGATATGGTGGTGGAGAAGGGTTTGGAGATCTGAAGGCGGATGGTGATCTAAGGCAGAGACTTGAGAGCAAGGCAGAGGGTCGAGGGTTGTTTTCTCGTCGCTTGACGCTTCTTTATATAGGGTCCCCTTCACGAAAGTTGCTTTGTTTGACCTAACAGTGGCGGTACCAACTATACGACCAAAACTATATAGCCGGAATTTTATTCCGGTCGTATAGTTAGTCGTTAAAGCGTCTGCCTCCGCTTCACGGCTCCTGGTTTCTTCTAGTTGTTGGAAATCTCGTATCTTTGACTTTAATGTAGTGATTCCCATCTTCAAACGACATTATCTGTGCAAGGAAAAATAGCAAGAAAGGATTGCATACCCCTGTGATTATTAGGCATTAGTGCCAGGGTTTAGAGAAATATTTCATCAAAAGTATGAATAATATCCAGTTTAAATGTGGATGTGGATGGATATATTTCAAAGCCATCAGCCTCCGCCTCCTCCCTCTGGCGCCTCCTCCACTTCTTACTGCCCTGTCCCTTGACCTTGGGCGCCATGGGCTTGATCGGGGCATGCGACCCTCCTTGATGGCCACCTTCTAGAGGTTGCGGAGGTGAATACCGAGCGCCTGGTACTTGGCTCTGAAGCCGTGGACGTTCACAGACTCGCCGCAAGTCCTCATGTCCTCGTCCTGCTTCAAGAGGGAGTTAAAGTAGGTGGCGCGGAGCCTCTTGGTGGTGCAGAAGGGGCACCTATAGACGTCGTCGGTGAAGAAGTTGTCGTAATGGCCGGACTTCAGCCTTCTCGGCACCTGATGAGTCTTGGTGTCCTTAGACTCGTCGTCGTTGCTATCCTCCTGTTGGAAAAAATAGTAGAGTGCAAGAAGGACATGATTGAGATACATTGATTATCGGGATTGATTATTTGCATAAACTAACCGATTGAGATCCCTTGATTATTCCCCAAATCTCAAACCAAATCGAATACTGATCCCAACTATGATCAGGGGGATTCATCGAAATACAAACAGGGGGATTCATCGAAATACGAGATCTAACACAAGAGGATTAGCTACTGTAAAAACACGAACAGCTAGACCCTAATAACATATGATCTAGCATCCAATGATGGGAATGGGGGAAGAGCAAGGGAAGGGGATAAAACCCTAGTTACCTCCGACCATGGGTCGGCGATGCTAGTGTCGTAGGGGTTCTCCGGCCTGATGTAATCATCCTCCTCTTAGGGGTCCCAGCCGAGCGGGATCTGCCCGAGACCTGCAGGGGCCTCCTTGCTGGTGGCTACGACAGAAGCGAGGACGGGGGTTTGGATGGGGACGGCGGTTGCCTTCGATGCCACAACGGGGGCCTATACGAGGATGTGGGCCTCCTCACCGGCGTCCTTGGAGGCGATGATGGCCACCACGCCGTTCTTCTCCATCGCCAGCGTGGTTGGGGTTTTCTTCGGGTTTTTGAAGAAGGTGATGGGACAGTGGAGACGGTTGAGTGAGCGAGTGATGAGTGAGAGTTAGGAGGCCTCTATAAATGAGAACGGAATGGACGTTTCGTTGCACCACCATGCACCACGTAACCGTGTACGCTACTACACCATGCACAGCCACACGTGTTTGCTACCGCCCCGTGCACCGCAACATGCGTACCGAGAGTCACATTTTTTCCCTCGTGTCTAACCCTCGCGACTTAGTTGTGCTCAGTTACACTCTCGTAACACTAGCAGTTCAATTGTACTCAGTTTTGCCCTCCAATACTAACACTGTCGTGTGCAACATACTCGGTTTTACCCTCCGGTGGCTGGTTAACAGAGAGTCATGAATGGGTTTTAGCTAGCTAATTGAGGCATTTTATGCACAACGAATTCAAAAAGATCAAAACATAGTGGCATCTACCCACTAGGGAGTCTTATTATGTGACCTGCCACCATAAGAAATGTATATAAATCAAGTTTTAACCTAAATCATCACTTCTCAAATCACCTACTATCTATGAAGGTTCATGGCTTTCTACTCAAGCCTCGTCCCAAAACATCTCTCCGCAAAACATAGTTTGTCTGAATGAGGCAATAATTGTCAAATTGGTGTATATTTGAATTGCAAATAGTTTGATGTATGTCAAGATGTATTTTATTGTATAAAATACGCATTTTCCATTTTTTTAAAATCTCTTTCTATTTTCTATTTTAATCCCTTTGTTAGTCTTTCTCTTGGTTTTTAAGTTCTACTCAGTTTTTCCCTTGGTTCTTAAGTTCTACTTAGTTTTCTATCCTCTCTTAGTCACAATCTTTCACACATGTGCTCATCTTGGCTGCTACGCTCTGATTTATTGAGACAGTTGTCACGTGGATCGTACCCACCAACCATTGATCCTTTGTGATCTAGCGGACGGGATAACTCCTATATCTATCGGGGGTACCCCTCTATCCATGCAAAATAACGAGTTTGCCACCGGTAATTTAACTCCATAACAAATGATTTTGAATATAATTTGAAGGGAAAGTGTTCAAAGGTGTATAATTTGTGCATTACATTCCACTCTATGAAAATAATAATCTCTCAAGATTTTTTTAGGACAATATTATCACGTATTAAGTGTGATTTCAAAGAGTTCAAATGTGTATAATTTTCGCATATGCAAGTTTATACATTACATTCCACTCTATGAAAATGGGGGAGAAAATGATTATCTCTCAAAATTTTGCTAGCACATCATTATCACGTATTAAATGCGATTTCACAATGTTCAAAGGTTTATAATTTTCGTATACGCAAGTTTATGCATTATATTTCACTCCATGTAAATGATAAATGATTAGGATTTTATTAGCACAACATTATCATGTCCTAAGTGCGATTTTAAAGAGTGCAAAGGTGTATAATTTTCGTATATACAAGTTTATACATTACATTCCACTATATAAAAATGATAATCTCTCAAGATTTTCTTAGCACAACATTATCACGTATTAAGTGCGATTTCAAAGAGTTCAAATGTGTATAATTTTCATATATGCAAGTTTATGCATTACATTCCACTTTATGAAAATCGGGGAGAAAATGATAATCTCTCAAAATTTTGTTAGCACATCATTATCACGTATTAAGTTCGATTTCATAGTGTTCAAAGGTTTATAATTTTCGCATATGAAAGTTTGTGCATTACATTCCACTCTATGAAAATGATAATCTCTCAAGATTTTGTTAGCACAACATTATCACATATTAAGTGCGATTTCAAAGAGTTCAAATGTATATATTTTTCGTATATGCAAGTTTATGCATTACATTCCACTCTATGAAAATGGGGCAGAAAATAATAATCTCTCAAATTTTGTTAGCACATCATTATCACGTATTAAGTGCAATTTCACAATATTCAAAGGTTTATAATTTTCGTATACGCAAGTTTATGCATTATATTTCACTCCATGGAAATGATAAATGATCAGGATTTTATTAGCACAACATTATCATGTTCTAAGTGCAATTTCAAAGAGTTTAAAGATGTATAATTTTCGTATATACAAGTTTATGCATTACATTTCACTATATGAAAATAAAGCTAGACAAAGGACCGTCGTCACCGGAGAAGAAGAAGAAAGGGGAGGCAACGGCACGGGCGCGGGCACGAGGCTGGCTTGGGGTCCCATCTTGCAACGCCAACCTGGGTAAGTTGTGTGTCCGGCGCTCACGTGGATAAGCTGTGGGTCCGATGCTGATCTGGATAAGTGGAGAGAGGTGTCCACTACACCAACCGACTGAACGCGGCCCCACTTGTCAGCATGTAATGGCAAGAGTCCACTATGGAACCCGAGAGAACGTGGCCCTACTTGTCAGCACATAACGGCGAGGGTCCACTACGGGACCTGACTAAACGTGGCCCTACTTATCAGTATGTAACGGCAAGACTGACGGATAGCGAGTTTTCGGACCGTGTGAGAGTTTTGTAGAAGGAGATGGGCAAAAGAAAGGAGAAGTTAAGCAGTTAGGGAAAACTGAGTACAACTAACAAACCGAGGGCACGTAAATAGAAATCCCTACATAATAATATCACCATCCCGAAGTTGCATATACAAATTAGCAACTCCAAGTTTATACGGGGAAATAGGGGGCATAGTAAATACCTCGATAGTCTGTTATGACCTTGGATCGATAAAGATCCTAAGTCCATGTGATTAACATGCTAGTCTCTGGATCAATAGCTAGCACTCACAGTCGATGAATATCATGTAAAACACAAGTCAATATTACATGAATAATCCAGAGTATAATTATTACATCATTGTATAGCTTATAGCTAGCTCAAATAAAACAATGGAAACTTAATAAAACTTGAGTCCATTCAACGCCTCAGGCTAGTGGAGTGAAGACCCGCGATTCCTACGCACCTTTCAATCTTCGGATTCTGTACATAACTAGTGCAACCAATAAGTTGGGTCAATACTTTAAATGTATTGGCAAATTACACCAAAGAAAGAATAAGACTAACTTTACATGCAAGGCTAGGAGTAGGCTTTGGGGTTCATTTGCATAAAGCCAATTTTCTCTAAGTAAGAAGAAAAGAGGGAGAGTTTTACCCTACTTTGTAATAATTTGATTAAGTAGTATAGGGTCGAGTGGAACACGAGGATATTACGCACCAAGTGTCTAATCAACCTAACACTTGGATATTACACACCATGTGGCACTTGGATATTACGCACCAAGTTACTTGGATATGACACACCAAGTTCCCAAAATCCCACCCATTGGCGATATTACGCACACTATGGGGTTTTAGAAAACTTTAAGTTTGAAAAGAGCGAGGAAGATCCTTCAGAGGCTCCATCCTTCAGATGTTCAAAGTGTTTTTTTCCGTGAACTCGACTGATCGATCAGATTGCAATACTCTCGAGAGGTTGTGCATTTTACCCACAATCCATGATCAAATCCTTTTACAGACAAGACCATGGCGAAGCCTTCTCTTAGTAGCCCCTCTACCTTCGGGATCCGCCCGTGCCAAAGTAACCTCCAAATGACGGTATCCAGGTGAGGTTTCCCACTAAGTACTAAGTCAAGACAGAGCCTATATGGATTGTGGTTGCATTTGAAGCTTCTGAATTCTGAAACATGGAAAACTTCTTTGATTGCTGGGCGGCCGTCCTCCACCAAATTTCACTCGTTGACCCGACATCCATTCCGCCCAGAAGAAAACATAGTTTTATTTTAAAGGGGGGTTTTGATAGGAAAAGGTTCGCTCGAGAGAGCTTTTACTTAGAAATTTTTCAGTCTTTCAAACCCCCAAACGATACTTTATATTTACATAGCAAGCAGTACTTAGCAAAAAACAGGGGTAACCTACTAGGAAGGAAAATCCTAAGTATAGAACTATCATGGCATACTATAAAATCATCGCACTTGCAAAATAATTCTAAGTAGATCTACCAAAACAATCCTACACATGCATACTACTATTTCGAAGAGCTAAACATGCATAGTATTCAAAACTGGGACAATATATGAACAAGAGGTGTAACTTTCCTTGATCCGAGCAGCACTCTACGCAATAGTACTCCTCGGCACACTCCGAACAATCTAACGAAGGCAAACATAGATCTAATCACAACTTGCACAAAAACATTGCCACAAAAGAAATATGCATGCATGCAACATGGTAATATGCAATGATGAGCTCAATTTCGACCAAGAATATTATTCAGAAGTGTTATTGTGTTGGGGGTATTATTAGTATCGGTTTCCCACAGATTTTAAGTAATTTGGATTATTACTTCATTAAATATGCCCATAAGGAGATTCAACCTTCAAATCTCCCACGAAATAGATCTAAACACTCTAAGCAATATATTCCAATTTTAAACAGTAGATATCGTAATTGAAAACCCAACGCAACAAGAATCAACTAAAACGGAGTTACTGTTATTTTCCTAGAATTAACATACTCCAATCTAGACTTTAATTCCTACCACAATATCAATACATTAAACTAACAATTTTATTGCAGATCTGTGTTCTACTCAATTTTATGAATCCAACGGTATATTATTTGCAATTTTTGACCAAGTATTCAATTTATTATAAATTTTACAAGACAAAACAATAATCTGTCTATTAAAACAATTTCTGGATTTAAACAGACACGCACGGTACACGTGGCGCCCTCCGCTTGGTTCTGTCAGCCAACGCGGCGCTGACACGATGCGTGCCACGTGGCGTGGCCTAATTGGCCTGTACCGGTTCAGCACCTACTTCTAATCTACCGCGTTAGATCTTGATCGGACGGACGGTAGCTTCGACGACTTACAGATGGCGGCGGCGGACGGTAGCGACGCGGTTGGGTGGTGGTCGCCGGTGTCGATGAAGTGCTCCTCTGAGGTGGCGGTCTTGACGAAGATGTTCGTCTCCTCCTCACAGTTCCTTCTTTGTGCGCGGTGTCGTTCGTATCTCCCTCGAATGACGACAATGGTGGCTTCCTCTCCGCGGCTCTGGCCTGCTCCGGTGATCAATTCTATCCTCTCTCGTGAATTGCAGAGTAAAAGAAAGCCTCAGGTCGCTTGTTTGTGGCCTAGGGAATGCGGGGAGAGAGAGAAACAGAGAGGAGGAGCTTCGGAACCTGGGCAACCAAGCTCGGCGGCGCTGCTCTCCGGCGAGATCGAAATCGATCTAGATGGCGGCAGCCTGGTGGTGGTTGGCGAAATTGGTTTAGAGTTTTGGGGCAGCGCGACGCGAAGGTTTATATAGACGGCTTGACTTGGCACAGGGAACACGGATTCGGCTCTGATTCGGCCAGGGGTTCGTTAAGCGCGGCGGCGCTCGTGTCCGTCCCGAACTCTTCAGGAGGGATGACAGGTGGGGCCGATCTGTCGGCGACTGCGGGGAAGCTCTGCGCGAGCCGTTGCGGTGTCTCGCTCACATGGGCCGGCCCATGGCACTCTGCGCCGCTAGCTCGCTGGCGCGCGGTAGGTAGGTTGCGGGCCGGCCGGCCCGCCTAGGTTAGATTAGTTAGTTTTTTTTTCTTTGTCTTTTTATTATTTCTGTTTTACAATTTTCTCTATAACTTTCGCATACTTAAACCAAATTTAAGGAAATTAGTCTCTAAAAATTTTTAAAAAGGAGGAGATCATCATAGGATCATAAAAATAAACTTGTGCAAGAATTTAGAAGGTTAGGTTTAATATAACCCCTACTTGTCTTTATATGACCATATGAGAAATCAATTTAGGGTTTAGGGGAAACGGTTTTGATGCAAAATTTATTGTGTGATGCCATGATGCATGCTTCTAGTAACATCTGGAATTATAAAATTTGGGATGTTACATAGACCAAGGGAAATTGCCCAGCCATTGCTGTAACTAAACAAGGACAAAAAAGTGACATGTGTATCAATGGCAAGAAAACAACAATGATCCCGCTTTTGGCAGACAATCAAGGAGGCTTGGAGAAAAACACTGTCTTGTAAACGTATGTATGTTTGTTTTTTATAAATTTTTTGCATGGGCATGGGTAGGTAACACTACAATGAAGTGTATGCATGTGTCACTTGGTTATTTTTTCAAGTCCTAGAACGCTGATATGGTTTTTTTTTCGAAATGGGGGAATGCCCCGCCTCTGCATCCTTGGATTCATACAACCCTTTATTACGGAGTTATTAATTCATTTACTTTTTAGAATGCTGATACAGGTAGGAATAAAATTCCATCTTAGGCCGGTTTGATCAGATTAAAGCTTCATTTTTTTAAGAGCCACTAAATGTTCTCAGAACTAGATAAGAATCGATACATATACACACACATACATATACAACTAGAACTGAACTGGTTATCTCAGAATTTCAAACTTGAAGAAAACATGTAACATGTCTCGGAGCGAGAATTTTCTAGGACCGGTTTGAATTACTACTTAAAATAGGATATGACTGTAGTGTGTATTAGAAGATTAGAACATATACTTAAGCAACAACATGCACCATGTTACATGCAGAAGCATCAAAGTATCAACAATCTAGACATTTAAATGCCGAACTACTACGCCTTAATTTGTCAGTGGTGTCTATATGGACCAGCTGCTACACCATTCTTGATGAAATCACGCGCCTATATAAGACCTGCTCCCCGCGTCTAATACTTCAGAACACCCACCACTACTTTTAGAAGAAAGTTGAGAATATAGCCGTGTTACTAGTACATACGTCGATTTTCACTAGCCCAAAACTCCAGCTGCAAAATTCGTAACTTTAGATGCTATGGAAATAAGCGGCACCGGGAAAGTGATACCTCAAACCATGCCATAAGTCTCCTATGAATTTCGTGTTTCCACCTTCCAGCACATTGCAACTGCAACACGGTCTATCCCCTGATCAGATGGGATATCACCAAATTCAAGCCGAGTCTGATTCTTTAGAGGTTATTGATGCATGCACGGGAAGAGATCGTTGGTGGAGTGAAGCTGCAGCAATATTTGTGGAATGTGTGACACTATTTGCGAGCATCGGCAAAGTTGAATTTAAACACTGCCCTAGAGAAGCTAATGGAGCTGCGGATGAAATGGATACTTTTTGTTTTTTATCAAAAAGTTCTTGTAATTGGTTTGATGAACCCCAGCTATATTATGTGCAAACAACCAGAAGCACGACACCTGAGCCAGGCCTGAGACCGCCTAAAAAATTCGACTCCTTTTTTCGACAAAGGAATATATGAATATCACAAAGATACCAATTACACCCAGACTCCGCAACAACGAAATGTCCTAATGACATCACGGATGCATACATCCCTAGAACAAAAAGATGAAGAAGAAAATAAAAGATTTTGCTACAGTGATTAAAAAAACATTATAGCTACAACACAAACCACCACCAAGCCAGGTTGCTTGTGGTGGCTGCAACCACCAACCAGCTTGTGGCGTGGGAGCTACTTGCTCGGCATGAATAATGGAGGCGGTCCTTGGGTTCATCTCGCGTCAAAATAAAGATCTTCTTGATGCATGTCCTCGTTGATCAGGCGAAAGTGTTGAGTTCCGGAAGTCTCCGCCGAGGAACTCCCATGGGTGGCTCAAGCCTGGACATTGCTGGATCGGATGGGATGCGGTCGTGCACACCTTGTTTTTACTGACTGTTTGGTTTCAATGGAAGCGTTGCGAAGCTGTGCTGTCTGCTACCATCATGGGACACGTCTTTCGGTCTATGGTGAAGTCAGAGGGGGGAATGTCATAAAAGCCGAGATATGAGGACTAGTAATGGAGGTTCGAGTCTTTGTGGCGAGGAGGATCTAGCTTGGTGATTCGTGACTCATGGCAGCAGGGTCAGCAAGTGGGGCCGACAACACAGGAGAAGTTTAAAGTTTGACCTTGCACGCGACCGAATTTCATCCGATCCAGCAATCTATAGTCATGAAGCCAATGGAGATCTAAGGTGGAGGCTTTTAGAACTCGTCACCGGCCAGTTCAATGAGACCAGACATCCAGCTGAACATCGTCTTGCTGTGAGAAGAACCTAGGATCAACTCCTTTATTCAAGCCAAGCCAACAGTTCCCACGCCACTCGCCGACACCCTGCAAGATCTACCGCTCCAAATCCCACCTTTAGCCAGTGAAGGGCAGCAGTGAGGAAGGCGCCGACATAGCAGGGCTGACCCTCCACCTGTGACGACCGAACTACACAGCAGAGAGGATATTGGAAGACGAGTCCGGAGATCCATCCAAATCAGACGATCTTGGGTTTCTCCCTTCACCGACCCAGCCCTAGCCCTGCACCTTCGCCGCTGCCGTTCATGGCCCACACCGGAAGCAGGCCTCCTCCACCACCCCGACCAGGGCCGCCACCCTGGTCGTGGCGCATCGACACGCCCACCATCGCCGCCCCAGCAGCTCGAGCGGCCGTCCCTGTCGCCCACCAACCCAAGGCCTCCTTTGTCGGCTGGGCCGGCCGCCACCGCGGTTAGGGCTGGCGGTAGCGGCGGCGAGGGGAGCCGCCGGCGGGGTCTTCTCTGGCAGCTATCCTTTTAAAGATCATTTATCATTGTTTCTTCTCCGTGGGGTCTGAATTCATTGCTTTTTCATGTGAATCATCTCGGTTATTTCTGTTTGACCAAAAGACTGAATAAATCTTTTGTTAACCGAGGAAGCACATATGCATACACGCTCCATTATTTTGTTGTAGACATCCTATTTGGAGTAGTTGAGAGGATGCTACTGATAATGGGTATCAATACACGTTCTTATGGCCACACCAATTCACAAACTCACGGTCCTTAAATCCTAAATCCTGATATGGTACTATATAATGCTAGCTCCATTGTTGATATAATCTTGCCTCTTTTTTTTAGATGTACTATTGCCTATTTATATATAACCTAATCCTCTTTCCTATGTATATACCACTCTGGTATCTCCATCAACTGCCCACTAGAGTGACGGAGAGATGCGCAGTTAAATGACTACTATGTACACCTCCGGAATAGCTGTGATCGATTCTTACCTTGTAGTATAGGCTTACCTAGGAATGGGTGGCATCTAGGAATATCATTTTAGGCGATCCTATAGTACCACTCAATTCTCGACCACTGTTAGGTGCCTACATATACATACAACCCTGAAGATATATGGGCACGCTCCTTGTGTTAGTTTACAATGGACGAGTTCCCTAGAAGTATCTTGTCAGTTTGAGGATCTGAGGTCCAAACCAACATGACATAAAAAGTTGAAGATCAAGAGAAGATATGTGTATAACCGAGGATTTCGATGTATATGACACTTTTGATGCTCTCATCATCATGATCGGTTTTACAGTTATGGTATCCCTTACCGTTATTGTGTAGCATGCATCAAATCGTTCATGTTATTGCGAACAACTCTCAGTATTAGATGGCTCATGAAATATATTTTTTATATTTCGTCTTGACACTCGTTGTGTTAGCTTTCGGTGGATGAGCTGGGGAGACGGTTAATTCTTATCAGTTTGAGGATTTGTGGGGCTTAAAATGCATGGTCCGAGCCAACAGGAAGAAATAGCATGGGCAGATAGTTTCATTTGGACTCTCTATTGTTTTATTTTCTCTTTTGTAATCTTATGTACAGCTGTAATATATCAAAAAATTAATAAAAAAATACACAGCAGAGTAATGTTGTTTCCGTAAAATAAAAACTGGATATAAAAAAATGTAAGAGCAGGGGAAGTTATGCATATGATCAAGGATTCTGACATATTTAGCACATGCATGTTCTCAACTTCTGGTTATAATCGCTTTTACCGTTACCGCATAGCGTGCATCTAATTATTTGAGTTTGCTACTGCTAACAACTCTCAGTTTTAGATGGATCATGAAATGTTTGTTTAGATTTCAGCTTCACGCTTGCACATGCTCTATCAGTTAAGTATATATAGGTATCGGAAAAGATTAAACTAAGTTCCCGCCCTGTTGAAACAAACATAAATAATTAAAAAGCCAAAGGGGTGGTCATATGCAAGTCAGCAATCAAGACACAGATATCTACAGTCATAGCTGTATTTTGAGAGAAATACAATCATAGTTAAGCTCTATACTTTGAAAAACTTGAAATAAATCATTTCTAACTACTAGTTGTACAAAATCCCAGTCATTGCTCATTGGGTTGATGTCCTTTACGAATTAACATGCATGGAAGAATATGTTTTCTCGAAAAAACTCAAAAGCCTTGTGTTTCAATTCATTGATAGAAATGAGAGTTAATGTACAAAACGGGAAGAGACACACCCAATGATACAACTCGACATCCACAAAAACTCGACACAATCAAGGAGGAAACCCGATTGTGAGCGATGAGACGAGCATCAGGCCTTAAGGTTCTACTTCTGGAAGTAGCATGGAAGAACACTTAGGATAGGTAGAAGTGATTTCCCGTCCTGATGGTCCTTCTACTTCGAAAATTTGTAAAAGTGAGTTAGCCTGAAATTGAAAAAAAATAACACACGAAAAGGGAAGGATGACAAAAAAAATTGAACCAAGAATGAAAAGAACATTAAACAACAAATAGAAAAATAAAAAATAAAACTCTAGGCAAGAACCAAAGAAATCCTTCCTCCAAGAAGATGTGAGGATCCTCTGATTCTTCTACAATCATGTGAGCTTGTCTTCATTTTCAGCACTTTGACTTGTGCACTTACTTCACGTGATAAATCAAATGATAGAAAACTAGCGAGCCAAAAGGCTCGGAAATAGTTTCATTGAGGCATTGACACACTGGCGCACGCGCACTCAATTATGTTTCACCTGGAAAGTTCAACTTACCTTATGTTATCAACACTGAACGCAAACATCATTAGTGTTGCTTTCGCAGCGATCAGCCATGCATGAAACTAAGAGGCAAGTACAAAAACCATCAAAAAATCTCGACTTAGTCGCAATTGTTGGGGATCGAGTGCTAAATTGTTGGGGATCATTAGTTTACAAGGCCCGTCCGACGGTCATCCAATATGTTAACCTACACCTTACCAAAAATGAAAATGTTAACCTACACCAATTTTGTGTCGTTTTGTGGAGCTAATCTTTTCATTAGTGCTAAGAGTTGGTGATAAGATTACTTGCTTTGTTCTGTGCCATGCATGTAGAGTTTAGGCAATCTATGGTCTAGGTGACAATATACACACGAAAAGAAGTGATCTTGTGTGTTCATGCAAGCTGAAAGTGGTTTTGCATGAAAAAAGTATGTAGCTGCAAGCCAATACATAAACTGAAGATGCAACCTACGTGCATTTCTCGTCGATCGGGTTGTGTTAGTGTTTATCTATGAGAAAATGACACAAAACCATCATAATTCGGGAAAAGATGCCAAAGCACTAGCAAAATGTATCAATACTGGTGGTTTTTCTGAAGCATTGTTAACTTTGCCCGAATTGTGGTACAGTAGTAGTTTTTTTTTTTGTAATTTACCAGCATGTATGAATGTCGTATCTTGGCGGATTCGTGTAGCTGTTGAGGATTGGTTGGTTTGTGTTGCCGCTGAGGAGAGGCCAGGCAAGTGTTCGAACATGTGCATCACGTGTGCAGCTAGTGCTGAGTGAAAAGTGGGTCAAATAATTGCGGGCTTGACCATGCGTGGGTGCATATGCATGTATCGGCCGGTTGTTTTGCATGTGTGGCCTGAGAAAACGAAAAGCTAAAAGAGGTACCCGCAGCAGGGTATTGGGCGTTTGTCGTCTGTGTTATGGCATGGTGGTTGTATCTAGTTTGTACTCACGTGTGTTTCTTCTTATATGGCCAAAGCAAGCATCAGCTGCTACTGTGGGGGGATTTATATATTTCTTAATCTTGTACTAAAATGGACCCCATCTGAGTAGAAAAATTAAGAGATCTACCGAGAAGAAGACGAGCTATCGTATGGCGCTGGTGGCCTAGTGATCGACCGGCACTTAGGGGAGAGGCACCGATCGCTAGCGGCTTGGGCAGCTTGGAGCTGCGAGACTGGAGCGAGCAGGACAAAGCAAGGATTTAAACATAGAGACAAGAAGTTATTCAGCGGTATTTTTTTTTATAAGAAAATGTTGTCTTGCATCGATGTATAACATTATAAAATATGCAGTTGCAATTCAAGATTGTACTAGATTGCAAAGCCCATTAAATTGGGCTTTCTTCTCTAAACACTTGACCATAACAAATTTGAAACATAAAATAGATTTACTGTTAATATATCTCGAATTCTTGACTATGTAGTTATAGTTCTAGGTTAGCATATACAAACCAGCGCTCACTGAAGAATTTTAAACCAGTGCATTATACTGAGTATATACATAATGATAGTACCTTGAGGCTTGTAAGCATGAGCTGTTCGCAAATCTGAACATACTTTGCAGTCGGTCTGACACCCGGCAGCACCCAACACCTGACCAAATTAAAGATCGAGAGATGAAGACTAACCGTATTTAGAAAATGAGAGGATAGGAGGTTGCGCTGGGACTGCTTGGGAAATTGCCCGCTGCCATGGCATCATGGCATCAGGCAAGGTGAGCAGCCCGGAAGGAGCAGAAGCCGTTGATCAGATAGATCGCCAAACTATGGTCTCTTCGGACCATGGAAAGTGTCTTATATATAGAGGTATCCCTTCACAACGCCAAACTATAATTTCTTGACCGTCGAACACCGACAAGATAAATATACTACTCCCTCCGACCCATGTTAGTTGACTTGGATTTGCCTAGATTCGGATGTATCTAACACTAAAACATGTCTAGATACATCTAAATCTAGACAAATCCAAATCAACTAATATGGATCGGAGCGAGTATATACTTCCTTTGTTCTCATTTATATGACGTCTTGGCAAGCTTTAGAGGGAGTAGAAGCTTACTCTTCATTGCCGGTAGCTAATTCATGACCGTGGGAATGGTAGCCACCAGGAAGATGACATGAGGCTCAATTCACCCATTTCGTTCCAGTACATTAACCGTTTCTTCCAAATCGACACATCCTGGAAGCATGTCATGGCGAGTGCGTGGGCGTGTCATGTGCTCTATCGGCAGTGTATTTGGTATTCGTGCACAAGTTGTACTCGGGCCTTGGAGCTACAAAACAATGACCATGATAGCCCGTGGTTTACATCATATATATATAAACGGCAGTACGTTTCGCAAGTCTTGATTTCTGATCTGAGATTTAAACCAACTTATGCATGTACTACGCGTTAATAAGTAATTAAGAACAGAGCATCATCAAATACACTTGGCAACTTGGGTGTCAACGATCAAGTGTTGACCAAACTTCATGCGTGTAAAGTTCTCCATAGGTATGGGTATGCAACGTGATTTGTGGATTGTACAGTGGAGTAAGCATGGCTATTTTTCCAAGTACCAGAACACCGATATACGCTGGAGTAGGCATGTCTATTTTTCCAAGTACTAGAACACCGATATACTAGCTAACAAGGAGCGAAAGAACGCCATGTGTACTCCATAAACAACAAAACAACACCGGTACAGTCATGCCTGGTTCGGTACTATGCACGACGGATCTCCCGGTATTTTCAAGCTGCATTAGATGGAGGGACTCGGCGGCACGGTATCGTGGGGTCTTGTTGTCGACTGTGCGTTCATATTGTACACACGCAGGGTGGTGGAGCTGTTTGGCGTCATGTTAGCGTTGACGGCATACCTTGCAAGGTTATTGCTTTGGTTTCTTCTCAACATGGGTATGCGGAAGACTGGCGGCGGTGAGGATTTCTGTAGTATGTATTGGTCATGTTGAGGGTCTACCAGACCGTTTGTGCCCCTTCGGTTTTTACATGATGTGTGTTGATGTGATGTCAGGGTGTTGGCCTTGTTCATGGACACCCTCTTCATCGGTGTTGTGGAAGTAGCGATGTCGCTAGTTTTGGTGGCTTCGTGTTATCTTTGTAATTGCTATTGTGAGGTGTTGTGAATAATCTAATAAAAAGGATGTGGTGCATCTCTTGGATGCAGAGGCCAGATTGATCTTTACCCCATTTCAAAAAAAAGCATCGGTGCAGTTTTAAATTCGCAATCGTGGCGCCCACAACAAAACTTTGAATTATCCATGTAGCCACGCTTTGGAGGCACTTGGAACCTGATAGCACATGATTATTGTCTATGCAAATAAGAGTAGCTACATGAACGAGCGACCAAAATAGAACAAGGAAAAAAATTAATTGCATTGTTAATCTTATATCAAAACGCCAGCCGGCCGCACTGATCCATGCTACTGTTTCCAATTGATTGCACCCAAATGTATTACCGGCAAAAAATAAGGGAGATCGGAACTTGTTAAAGATCATATCACCACAAGCGGCGTACCAAAGCATCCAAAGTAAAGTACACACCCACTCTTATATTTAACTTATATTCTTTAGCAACCCCATTCAACCAAATCCCGGACAAATTCATAATATTAGTTGGTGGCGGTAAATTTGAGGTCATATGAACTATGCCCAAAGAATTTAGCAGATGGGAAGTGTATGAAAAGGTGTTGTATTGTCTCATCTTAATTAGGGAAACAACGTTTCTTGCTAACATTCCAGTTGTTTTTTTGCTAGATTATCTTTTGTTTGAATCACTTTTTGATTGAGAAACCACATAAAAATGCTAATTTTGTAAGCTTCAAATGTATTTGCGCAAGTATTACCATTACTTAAATTCAAGTACATGATTTCATAGAAAAACTAGAGGTGGTTAATTGTACTAAATAAAGCCAGTTAAGCCATTTATTTCCCGTCAGTGCCCTTATAAAGCTTACCAGGTAAATTGGCACGGGAACACGCTACACCGGTGGCGTTAACTCGTCTGTTTAAGATCTTCCCAAGCACTGCAGGTAAACACCGATGGAAAATTACCATCGAAGAATTATGTGCAGCTGGAAAATTATTGTTCCATAATTGCCATCAGAATATAATGGTTGAAACTGAAGATTTGTGTCGAATAATTACCGTCAAAGCATGTCGATGAAAGATTACTGTCGAATGATCGTAGCTGAGCTTGGAAATCTGCATTAAGAAATTACTGTAGAGGAAGTCGACAGACAAATCGCTGTCACAATTATCGTCTGAAAATATGGATAGGAAAACAAATTGACGGACAGATAGGCGCCACCTCGCACCTACACTAAATATTCAAATTTGACCGCTTGTTATAAATGTTGCAAATAGGTGTTGGTATTATATATTCCTAATAACTGTCAGAATTATATTGGGGAAATTACTATGTGGGAAAATGAGTCGAATAATTGCCATCGACAGATGTGAAGGAACAAAAAACATAAACGAAAAACCGCTGACGAATTATAATTGGACAATTGTGCAATGTCGAAGAGTTACCTGTGGAAAAATACAGTCGAAAAGTCTTCTCGGAAAATCACATGTAAAGTATAGGGAGAGGTTATCATCGAAAAATTGTCATAGGATAACTACGGGCGCAAAAATAGAGCTAGATTGATATGTCAAAGAATTATGGTCGAATAATTTGGAAAGGAAAGCAACAATACCATTGTATACATACTCCCTCCGTCCGTAAATAAGTGTACTTCTAGATTCGTACAAAGTCAAAATTTATAAAGTTTGACCTTATTTATAGGAAATTGTGCCAATATTTATGACACCAAATTAATATAATTAGATCATATTTGAAATATAGTTTCCATATAGTGTAATTTATATCACAAATATTATTATATTTTTCATAAATTTGGTTAAATTTACAAATAGTTGACTTAGAATAAATCTAAAAATACACTTATTTACGGACGGAGGGAGGTAACCACAATTGGAAAACTACGACCGTATAGCTACCTCCGGAGTTAAAGGTTACACCATAATAATAACCGTCGAAGCGTGGCAATAAAAACTTACTGTCGAATTATTAGTCCTGCTTGTATACCAGCCCCTGGTCCATCGTGGCCTAGCGGTTAAGCTGATCGGTGCTACTCCCGCCGTTCTACAATACAAGATGTTTAACAGTTTTCTTGAGCACATATATTTAGACATTATTTTTATTCTGTATTTATTTTGCTTTAAACCTACACATTAAAATATATCTAAATACATGTGTCGTGATATTGACAACGACAGATGCTATATGATAGCTTATATAGAAGAAAGCGCAAGACGACGTGGGAGAATCTGGAAACGAGATTAGCACACGATGTATCCATGTTCACGTCCCCTCGATGGAGGGTCGCTACGTCCTGCTGTCAATCCAGTATATAATTATAGATTGGTTTACATGAAGCCGTCGGAGACAGAGGAAGAGACTAGGGGCGTGTTCGGCGACTGCCCAGCTTCCAGCTTCTCTCAAACCAGCTTCTCTGCGGAGCTAGATTCAAGAAGCTAGCCAAGATTGATGTGTAAAACGTGCAGCACCTCTTCTGAGGATTCCCGGATCGGCAAACCACGGAGCAGTAAGAAATTACGGCCTTGTGCCACCGTCAAGTCAAAAATAACCTTTCGCTGGCCTCACCTGGTGTTCTGCTGTTCCAAAATAAAATCCCCAATCGACCAGGTGTCCGTCCCGTGACCTCCGCCGCTAGGGGTAGCCCGCCTCACCGTCTTCTGAGTCCCCTCCTCCGGCCAGCACACGCAGTCGCCGTCGCTCCCCACTGCTCCGTCCGCCTCCTAAATCCACTGGCGCATCTCCGGCCGCCGTAACCCCATCATCTTCCCCACGGATCCCTGCATCTCCCGTCGCACATCCGGCCTGTGCCGTCGCCAAGCAGCGGAAGCAGCAGCCGTCGCCGTAATCTTACTCAACTCCGCCTTCAGGGAGCAGACGCTCTTCCCATCGCACTCCCTCCTCCCGGCTGTTATCTCCCCTCCCCTCGCGCCTCGTACCCTCCTCTCCCAGTGAATCAATCGAGCGGTTCGGCCTCACCATCCCGAACCAGCTCGTGATTGTTTGGAAGAGGGCGTTGGATGGTGCCAGGATGAGGGGAATCTGAGGGGAGGAATCAGGTGTGAGGTGAATGGAGACACAACGACGCTGGGGAAGACGATCATAACGGAAACAATAAAAATATTTGCTGCAATATGCTCCATTCCTACTACCAAAACGGGTCCTAAACAACCTAATGGGCCGGTAGCCCATTTAAAAGTCGTGGAGCTGCACCGAACGTTTGGTGCTCCGACCGTGACGCTGGAACAGGTCTCGTGGAGCCGGATCTGAGGATTTTGAGAAGTCAGACTGTATCCGAACACACCCTAGATCTAATATGATGTGAGAGAGGCCACGAAGTGCCTAATAACGCTTTATATACGCAGCTGCCAGTGTATTAATGGGCTTTGTATTGGAGTCTCCGTCTTGGGCCTTTAATCGGCGTGGCGTCTGGGTCCAGTATGCGTCAGTCGTCGTATTTGACGAGTCGATCCGCCTAGGGTGAGGCTTCAGTCGGCTCGCTCCAGTTGGCGACTCCGCTTCGTGGGCATACCCCGATTGGTATTCCCCCATCAGTAGTCCCCGAGCGCGTCAGGGACTTAGCGATGACTTCAAGCCGCCGAATTAGCGCAGGTGATTCCAGGGTGGAGTCGATGGTGAGTCATTAGCGAGCTCTTGAAACAGAGAAATAGCTCATGAAGTAGCCCAATCGCTAAGGCGAGTCGACGTGTCGGGCGAGTCGTCATTGGACAGAGTCGCCCCTTGGAGAAGTTTGGCCGGCGCCTTGTCAACTTGCTGTCGTAGAGGACGTGGAGGCCACCAAATCACTGATGGTGAAGTCGCCAAGTCGGTGCAGGGGAATACGCAAGACGAGTCTGCAAGGAGCGAGTTCCCGAGCATGTTGAGTACGCGAGGGCGAGTCCGTGGTGGCGAGTCTCCGAGCATGGCGAGTACGCGAGGGCGAGTCTACGATGGTGAGTCCCCGACTGTGGCGAGTACACGAGGGCGAGTCCGCACGAGTCCCCGAGCGTGGCGAGTATGTGAGGGCGAGTCAGCGGTGGCGAGTTCCCGAGCGTGTTGAGTACGCGAGGGCGAGTCCGCGGTGGCGAGTCCCCGATCTTGTTGAGTACGTGAGGGCGAGTCCACGGTGGCGAGTCCCCGAGCGTGTTGAGTATGCGAGAGCGAGTCCGCGGTGGCGAGTCCCCGAACGTGTTGAGTCCGCGGTGGCGAGTCCCCGAGCGTGGAGAGTTCGCGAGCGTGGAGAGTTCGCGAGGGCGAGTCAGCAGTGGCGAGTCCCTGAGCGTGTTGAGTACGCGAGGGCGAGTCCGTGAGGGGAGAGTCCCTGAGTGTGGCGAGTCCGCGATGATTGCAAGTCCGTGAGGGGAGAGTCTCTGAGTGTGGCGAGTCCACGAGGGGAGAGTCCCCGAGTGTGATGAGTCCACGATGATTGCGAGTCCGCGATGACGTTGATTGCTGTTTTTGTTAGCGAGTCTCTCATCTTGGCCCGGGGGGCCAGTCGCATGGCAACTCCAAAGATGGCTCTCGGCTTAACGTTCTTGCTGGACGATCCGAGGCTCGGTTTGCGAGTCCTCGTCCGCAGTTCTTGGCCGTGTGAGTCGCACTATCTAAGGTTGAGGAGGACATGGTGATGTTTGTGTAGCACTGTCATTTGTCTTGGCCCGGAAGGCCAGTCGAGCAAGGCGACTCCAATGATGGCTCTTGGTTAGCGTTTTTCGTGGATGATCCGAGGCTCGGTTTGCGAGTCCTCGTCCGCACTACTTGGCCATTGCGAGTCGCTCTTTTAAAGGTTGACAAAGGCGAACTAATTTTCCCGGGGGAAAGAGATGCCCAGTGGCGAGTCCATGCAACATGGCATGCGATCCTCTCTGGCGACTCGAACGATGAAGGTCCCTTAGTAGGCGCGGCATACGCATTCGACATAGCCAGAAAGAGTTGACACAACGGAGGTATGGTCGTGCTTTGGCGAACTCGACGCAGCGGACACGGGGTCGATGCGGCGGACGTATGGTCGCGCTTTGGCGAAGGGAGGCCGCGCTTTGGCAGAGTCGACGCAGCGGACATATGGTCGCGCGGTGTACGGAGGTCGCGCTATGGCGAAGTCGACGCGGCGGACACGGGGTCGACGCGGCGGACGGAGGTCGCGCTATGGCGAAGTCGACGCGGCGGATGGAGTAGCGTAGCGAAGCCGTGGGCCTTTAGCCAGTGGCATGGCGAGCTCGATCGGACCATTGGTCAGATGGACTCGCGTGGTGGAGCCGTGCGGCGGACATATGGTCGCGCGGTGGACGGAGCTCGCGCTATGGCGAAGTCAACGCGGCGGACACGGGGTCGACGCGGCGGACGGAGGTCGCGCTATGGCAAAGTCGACGCGGCGGATGGAGTAGCGTGGTGAAGCCGTGGGCGTTTAGCTAGTGGCATGACGAGCTCGATCGGACCATGGGTCAGATGGACTCACGTGGTGGAGCCGTGTGGCGTTTAGCCGGTAGCATGGCGAGTTCGCGGCGGACGAGTCCCCGAGCGTCCGGTGTGGCGTTTAGCTAGAGGGAGTGGACGCGGCGGCGAGACCATGATGGTGAGTCCGCAGCGGGCGGTCCTCGAGCGCGGAGAGTCGCGATGGTGAATCCGCGGCAGGCGAGGTCATGAGGGCGGCGAGTCTGCGATGGCGATTTCGTGGCGGGGCGAATCCATGGAAGTCGATTCCTTGATGGCGAGTCCCTGAGCGTGACGAGTCCACGAGGGCGGCGAGTCGAGTCCTCGAGTACGACGTTTTGCCGGAAGGAGTGGGCGCAGGGGCGAGTAGTGGTAGGGAGCCCGATCGGACCATTGGTCGGACGGAGTCGCGTGACGAAGTTGCCTTGGTGGAGACGTGCAGCGTTTAGCCGGTAGCATGGCGAGTCGGGGATGTGCGAGTCTCGAACGTGGCGAGTCCGCGAGGGGCGAGGCGATTCCTCCAAGTGTGGAGAGTCTGCGACGGACGAGTCCCCGAGTGTGGAGAGGTCCGCGATGGCGAGTTCGCGACGGCAAGTCCCCGAGTGTGGCGGGTCCGCGAGGGGCGAGTCGAGTCCCCGATCATGGTGAGTCTGTGTTGGACAATTCCACGGCAGGCGAGTCGAGCGAACGTGATGAGTTCGCGACCATGCCCTAGCTCGCGGCATTGAAGGCCCAAACATCGCGAGTCCGTGAGTGGCGAGTCCACGATAGTGATGATCCATGGCTGAGACGAAGTACAGTCCGCGAATAGACTAGCCATGGAAAATCCACGCCGTGATTGAAAGAGGCGTCTCCATCTTATTTCCATGGACGCAGATATCCGAAATCCAGGCGGTGTGGCGTTTATATGCAAACAACATATAATAGATTATATCTAAATAAAATAGGCAGCGTATGTTGCTGAAAGTCAATGCACGAGAGATTAAACAGAAATAATGCATGGAGATAAGATCTTATGGGCGTGGATCGATGTCACCTGACTAGGACAATTCCTTTTCTGTTTGGGACCTGAGTCTTGATGTGCCTTGTCGCACGTACTACCTCCGTTTCAAAATATAAGATGTTTTAACTTTGTGAAAGAAGTGTATCTAGACTTCTTTTAGTGTAGATTCGTCTAGATCTAGAGTGAACCTACACACTAAAGAAGTCTAGATACATCCCTTTCACAAAGCTAAAACATTTTATATTTTGAAACGGAGGGAGTAGATGCAAGGTGCAAGTCTTCGCTGGGCAGATGTGGTTCCACGCGCTGGCGCTAATAATGAGGAGAACGCCGCCGGCCGATTGCAATAAAATAGCACGGCCAGTTGATCCGGATTTGAGGCTGCCTTGTTTGCATGTATGCCCGACTGAGGCCTCTTTCTTTTCGCTGCAGAGGCCACGATCAAGCGGGTCATGTCAATTGCAGACAAGGGGTTAGATCAAATAAAATAATCAATTGGTAGGTCAATTAAAGAGAGATTGGAATAAAAACTCAATGGTCATGCAGAACGGATCGCTGGAGTTTCCAAGTCGGTCTCCATGCTCGTATTCGCGTCAGTCGCGCTGGGAGCGGTAGACCGGATCGATCAGCCTCCAAACCGCACGTCCTTAGGCAGTACTTCGGACGTGCGATCTAGCCGCCGGCGAAGGTGAGGGATCCTGTCCGGATCGTGACTCCAAGTACCGCTTGGCCCACGGTGGACGCCAACTGTCGTGGTATTGACCATGGCAGATGCTATATGATAGCTTACGTAGAGGAAAGAAAGGGCAAGGCGACGTAGGAGAATCCGGGGGGCGAGATTAGTACACGATGCACCCAGATTCACGTCCCCTCGGTGGAGGATCGCTAAGTCCTACTGTCAATCCAGTATATGATCATAGATTGGTTTACATGGAGCCATCGGAGGCGGAGGGAGAGACTAGATCTAATATGATGTGAGAGAGATCCCCCTAAGAGGGTGCCCCTGGTGGCTTTATATATGCAACCAGTTAGGGTTTGCAAGTGCACTAATGGGCTTTGTATTGGAGTCGCCGTCTTACGCCTTCAATCGGCATGGCGTCTGGGTCCAGTATGCGTCAGTCGTCGTATTTGGCGAGTCGATCCGTCTAGGGTGAGGCTTCAGTCGGCTCGCTCTAGCTGGCGACTCCGCTTCGTGGGCATACCCCGATTGGTATTCCCCCATCACATGCGTATTAAGAGAAAAATCTAAAATATCTTATAATTTAAAATAGAGAAAGTACATGACATGCATGATGTTAGAGCATCTCCACTAGTGTTCCCAGGAGGGCCTCCCCAGGACGTTTTTTCATCCGGATGACGAAAAATCACCCAGTCACATCCCAGATGCGCACTTTTCGCCGGATTTAGCCCAGTTTTCATCCTGGGTTCCCAAGCCAAACCCGGGGCACCGGGAACCACCTAGGAATGCCGGATGAAGATAAAAGTGGGTGGGTCAACCCTGTCGGTGACACAACCCATTTCTCACCGCGATCCGGCTGCCCCTCGATGCAGAGCTTTCTCCCAGCTGCCCCCTCCCCGGTATGTCGCCGCCGGCGAAGCACCGCCCCACCCAGCCGAAACCAAGCCTATAGAAAGGTCCTCTGCCGCCACATCCCTTCCCCTCGGCCTAGGCCTTGTTTCGCCTCTCCTAGCCTTCACCGCAACTCGGCTTCATTACGAGATCTCGGTGACAGCGCCGATGACTATCTCCGCATGGCCGAGTCCACCGCCATTGATTTCTTGTACAGGTTCTGCAGGGAAGTGATTGCATTGTTTGGGACACAATACTTGAGAACACCCAATGCTGAAGACATTACTTGGATCCTCGTAGTCAATGAAAGTAGAGGATTTCCTGAGATGCTTGGAAGCATCGACCGCATGAATTGGAAGTGGAAGAACTATCCATTCGCTTGGCAAGGAATATACAAAGGCCACAAAGGAGGTTGCACTGTGGTACTCGAGGAAGTTGCTACACATGATCTTTAGATTTGGCACTCCTTCTTTGGCATGGCATGATCAAACAACGACATCAACGTCCTCCAGTCTTCAAATGTCTTTGTCAAGCTTGTTGAGGGTCATGCTCCCCTAGTGGACTTTGAGATCAACGGGCACCACTACAACAAGGGATACTATCTTGCAGATGGCATCTATCCAAGATGGTTAATATTTATGAAGACTATCTCAAGCCCAATGCTCCCCAAGCATGCTTCGTTTGCTAAGGAACATGAAGCTTGCAGGAAGAACATGGAGCGGGCATTTGGTGTGCTCCAATAGAGGTTTGCAATTGTCCGGTTCCCTGCTATGACCTGGTCGAAAGATCAGATGTGGGAAGTGATGAACTGTTCTGTGATCTTGCACAACATGATCATTGAGGATGAGCGGAAGCATCTAGTGGATTTGGTCGAGAAGGAGGAGCCATACTACAAACAGGGACCTCTTACAGAGCCTAATCACCTGGTGCCGCCAACTTGGGCTGCCTTCATCGCCATGCGTCAGGAGATCCGAGGCCCGGTATGTAGGGGTTCGTAGCATGGAAAACAAAAATTTTCTACCGCATACAAACAAACAAGCCAAGATCTATCTACTAGATTGTAGCAACGAGTCGATGGAATAACTCACCCTCGAAGATTCCAAAGTGTTTAACGAGAGCAGATTCTCGTGGGTGATGTAGTCGTACTCTTTCCGATCTCAAGATCGCGTAGACGATCCTTCCGCGCCGCTGCTTCCCATAGCGCCCCAGCAGTCGGTCACACGATCGGAACACGACGAATACCTTCCACTCCCTTGATCCAGCAGGTCGCGGAGGTTGTAGCACTATCCTCGCGATTCCCAAGAAGACAACGGCGTGGTACCGGAGGTAGAGGGGAGATCCCGCAGGGCTTCGCCTTAAGCCGGTGCGAGTATGGTGGAGCTTATGAGAGAGGCTATTAGTGGTCTAGTAATTAGACACACCAATTAGAGGGCTCTAAACCAATTAGAAGGCTCTAAACCGAAACAGCTCTAAACCGGGGTCTAGGTCTAGTTTCTAGTTTAGAGGATAGGAACTTGTGTGTCCTAGGAGGAGCCCTGCCCTCCTTATATAGGTGGGAGGGCTGGCTGCGCCATGGGGAGGGAGGAGTCCTCCCAACTCGCCTAGGGCTGGCCGCCGGCTTGGGAGGAGGACTCTCCCCAAGTCGGTTTCAACTTCTCCTTCTTTCAAAACCGGCGCTTGACCAAAATCGCGCTTGACTTTTCCAATTTAGGAATTAAATAAACCCTTTATTTTGGACAGCGAGAACACTTAGTACATGATGCAATCATTCCATCTTGCAAGGACACATTCATGTACCCCTTCCCCCCCGGAGTGCCGGACATTCCGGGACCTTCTAGAATGTTCCCGATGAAAACACCTAACCATTCCCCAACTCGAAATGGGACTTTCCTTATATGAATCTTATTCTCCGGACCGTTCCGGATCACCTCGTGATATCCCGGATCCCATCCGAGACTCAACAACATTCGGTCTCTTTCTCATAATACCATAACTACTCAAACAACGTCAATCCTTAAGTGTGTCTCCCTACGGTTCGTGAATTATGCGGACATGATCGAGACACTTCTCAACAATAACCAATAGAGGAATCTGGAAATTCATATGGCTCTACATATTTCTACGATTACTTTGCGATCGAATGAACCACTTACATACGATACCAATTTCCCTTTGTCTCACGATATGTTACTTATCCGAGGTCATGATCGCCGGTATCTCCGCATACCTAGTTCAACCTCACATCGATAAGTACTCTTTTCTCGCTCCTGATATGTGATCCCTTGTGACCAAGTCACATGCTTGCAAGCTAATTGGATGACATTTCACCGAGAGGGCCCAGAGAATATCTATCCGTCATGTGGATGGACAAATCCCACTCTTGATCCATGTGTTTCAACCAATACTTTCCGAACACCCAATGCCACTTTTATAGCCAATTTACGGTGTGGTGTTTGATGACATCAAAGCATCCATCCAAGAAAGGCAATATGCATGATCTCATGGTCGAAGGAATTTAGGTTACTATGTATCAGAAAGCATATAGCAATTGAACTATTGAAATGACTTGATCTTTATGCTACGCTTGTCTATAGGAGTATGTCCACCATATCATTCTCCTAACGATATGATCTTGTTGTTGATAACATCTCAATGTTCATGATAAAGAAACCACATCATCAATCAACCAACAAGCTAGTGAAGTATAGAGGCCATACTAGGGACTTCAAATTAAGTTTACAAATCACACAAGTATTAATGGTTTCCTTGTTAATACTATTATAGCATGAATGTAAACATTTATCATAAACACAAAGATATATAATAATAACTACATTTATTATTACCTCTAGGGCATATCTCCAACAGTCTCCCACTTGCACTAGAGTCATCTAATCTAGATTACATGGTAATATACCGAACATCCATGGCAGTTTGGTGTTGGTCATGTTTTGCCCTTGGGAGAGGTTTAGTCAACGGATCCGCCACATTCAGATCTGTGTGTACTTTGCAAATCTTTATATCCCTATCCTGGATATGTTCTCGAATAGCGTGAAAACGCAGCTTGATATGCTTCAGCTTCTTGTGTGACCTTGGTTCTTGCGCATTGGCTATGGCGCCCATGTTATCACAAAGAGATAGACATTGGGTCCAGCGCACTAGGAACCACACCCAGCTCTGTAATGAACTCTTTCATCCATATCGCTTCTTGTGAAGCCTCCGAAGCAGCCATGTATTCCGATTCAGTTGAAGATCTCGCCACAACGCTTTGCTTTGCACTCCTCCAGCTAACTGCTGCACCATTTAAAATAAATACGTATCCAGATTGTGATTTAGAATCATCCGGATCGGTGTTCCAACTAGCATCGGTGTAACCATTAACAACGAGCTGTTCATCACCTCCATAAGAAAGAACCATATCCTTAGTTCTTCTCAAGTACTTAAGGATGTTTTTGATCACGTCCAATGATCCACTCGATCACTTTGATATCTGCTAGTTAGACTAACAAAGATATGCGATGTCGGGTCTAGTACATAGCATGGCATACATTAGAGATCCTATGGCTGAGGCATAGGAGTCTTACTCATCTTTTCTATCGTCAGCCGATGTCGGACTTTGAGTTTTACTCAAGGTCATATTGGGCAACATGGGCAAGAACCCTTTCTTGCTATCTTCCATTCCAAACCTCTTTAGAACTTTGTCCAAATATGTACTTTGTGACAATGATATTTGGCGTTTCGATCTATCTCTATAAATCTTTATGCCTAATATGTAAGTGTAGGGGTTCGTAGCATGGAAAACAAAAATTTTCTATCGCATACAAACAAACAAGCCAAGATCTATCTACTAGATTGTAGCAACGAGTCGATGGAATAACTCACCCTCGAAGATTCCAAAGTGTTTAACGAGAGCAGATTCTCGTGGGTGATGTAGTCGTATTCTTCCGATCTCAAGATCGCAGACGATCCTTCCGCGCCTGCCTCAAGGCGCTCCCGCAGTCGGTCACATCGCTCGTACTGACGAAGACCTTCCTCTCCCTTGTTCCAGAAAATGGAGGTTGTAGCACTCTCCTCGCGATTCCGGCAGCACAACGGCGTGGTACCGGAGGTAGAGGGGAGATCCCGCAGGGCTTCGCCTTAAGCCGGTGCGAGTATGGTGGAGCTTATGAGAGAGGCTATTAGTGGTCTAGTAATTAGACACACCAATTAGAGGGCTCTAAACCAATTAGAAGGCTCTAAACCGAAACAGCTCTAAACCGGGGTCTAGGTCTAGTTTCTAGTTTAGAGGATAGGAACTTGTGTGTCTCTAGAGGGAGGCCCTGCCTCCCTTTATAGGTGGGAGGGCTGGCGCCAGGAGGGAGGAGTCCCTCCCAACTCGCCTAGGGCTGGCCGCTGCTTGGGAGGAGGACTCCTCCCAAGTCGGTTTCAACTTCTCCTTCTTTCCAAATCAAGCTTGACAAAACTGGCGCTTGACTTTTCCAATTTAGGAATTAAATAAACCCTTTATTTTGGACAGCGAGAACACTTAGTACATGATGCAATCATTCCATCTTGCAATGACACATTCATGTACCCCTTCCCCCCCGGAGTGCCGGACATTCCGGGACCTTCTAGAATGTTGACGATGAAAACACCTAACCATTCCCCAACTCCGAAATGGGACTTTCCTTATATGAATCTTATTCTCGGACCATTCCGGATCACTTCGTGATATCCCGGATCCCATCCGAGACCAACAACATTCGGTCTCTTTCATAATACCATAACTACTCAAACAACGTCAATCCTTAAGTGTGTCTCCACGGTTCGTGAATTATGCGACATGATCGAGACACTTCTAACAATAACCAATAGAGGAATCTGGAAATTCATATGGCTCCCACATATTTCTACGATTACTTTATGATCGAATGAACCACTTACATACGATACCAATTTCCTTTGTCTCACGATATGTTACTTATCCGAGGTCATGATCGCTTCAGATCTCCGCATACCTAGTTCAACCTCACATCGATAAGTACTCTTTTCTCCTCGTGATATGTGATCCCTTGTGACCAAGTCACATGCTTGCAAGCTAATTGGATGACATTTCACCGAGAGGGCCCAGAGAATATCTATCCGTCATGTGGATGGACAAATCCCACTCTTGATCCATGTGTTTCAACCAATACTTTCCGAACACCCAATGCCACTTTTATAGCCACCTGTTACGGTGTGGTGTTTGATGACATCAAAGCATCCATCCAGAAAGGCAATATGCATGATCTCATGGTCGAAGGAATTAGGTTACTATGTATCGTAAAGCATATAGCAATTGAACTATTGAAATGACTTGATCTTTATGCTACGCTTGTCTATAGGAGTATGTCCACCATATCATTCTCCTAACGATATGATCTTGTTGTTGATAACATCTCAATGTTCATGACAAAGAAACCACATCATCAATCAACCAACAAGCTAGTGAAGTATAGAGGCCATACTAGGGACTTCAAATTAAGTTTACAAATCACACAAGTATTAATGGTTTCCTTGTTAATACTATTATAGCATGAATGTAAACATTTATCATAAACACAAAGATATATAATAATAACCACATTTATTATTACCTCTAGGGCATATCTCCAACAGTCTCCCACTTGCACTAGAGTCATCTAATCTAGATTACATGGTAATATACCGAACACCCATGGCAGTTTGGTGTTGGTCATGTTTTGCCCTTGGGAGAGGTTTAGTCAACGGATCCGCCACATTCAGATCTGTGTACTTTGCAAATCTTTATATCCCCATCCCGGATATGTTCTCGAATAGCGTGAAAACGCAGCTTGATATGCTTGACTTCTTGTGTGACCTTGGTTCTTGCGCATTGGCTATGGCGCCCATGTTATCACAAGAGATAGACATTGGGTCCAGCGACTAGGAACCACACCCAGCTCAGTAATGAACTCTTTCATCCATATCGCTTCTTGTGAAGCCTCCAAGCAGCCATGTATTCCGATTCAGTTGAAGATCTCGCCACAACGCTTTGCTTTGCACCTCCAGCTAATCGCTGCACCATTCAAAATAAATACGTATCCAGATTGTGATTTAGAATCATCCGGATCGGTGTTCTAACTAGCATCGGTGTAACCATTAACAACGAGCTGTTCATCACCTCCATAAGAAAGAACCATATCCTTAGTTCTTCTCAAGTACTTAAGGATGTTTTTGATCATGTCCAATGATCCACTCGATCACTTTGATATCTGCTAGTTAGACTAACAAAGATATGCGATGTCGGGTTTTGAGTTTTACTCAAGGTCATATTAGCAACATGGGCAAGAACCCTTTCTTGCTATCTTCCATTCCAAACCTCTTTAGAACTTTGTCCAAATATGTACTTTGTGACAATGATATTTGGCGTTTCGATCTATCTCTATAAATCTTTATGCCTAATATGTAAGCTGCTTCGCCAAGATCCTTCATTGAAAAACTATTATTCAAATACTCTTTGACACTATTAAGAAGGTCTACATCATTCCCAATCAACAATATGTCATCCACATACAGTATTAAGAATGCCCCAGAGCTCCCACTCACTTTCTTGTAAATACAAGCTTCTCCATAAGTTTGTATAAAACCAAAACTTTTGATTACCTTATCAAAACGTTGATTCCAACTGGATGCTTGCTTCAATCCATAGATGGACCGTTGAAGTTTGCATACCTTGTTAGCATCTTTAGGATCGACAAAACCTTTGGGTTGCATCATATACAACTCTTCATCAATGTCTCCATTGAGGAATGCTGTTTTGACATCCATCTGCCATATCTCATAATCATAATATGCAGCGATTGCTAACATAATCCTCCCAGACTTTAGCTTCGCTACCGGTGAGAAAGTCTCATCGTAGTCAACTCCTTGAATTTGTCGAAACCCTTTGCGACAAGTCGAGCTTTATAGATGTAACATTACCATCAGATCTGCTTTCTTCTTGAAAATCCATTTGTTCTCGACAGCCTTCCGCCATCCGTAAGTCCACCAAAGTCCATACTTGGTTTTCGTACATGGATCCAATCTCGGATTTCATGGCTTCTTGCCATTTATTGGAATCGGGCTCATCATTGCTTCCTCATATGTCTCGGGTCATCGGTGTTGTCCACCAACATGACATTCATAACGGAATCATACCAACTGGAGTGGTACGATTTCGCTGACCTCGAGGCTCAGAGCAACTTCAACCGAAGTTTCATGATCACCATCATTAGCTTCCTCTCTTATTGGTGCAGGCACCACAGAACTTCTTCCGGTCTGCGCTACTCGCAAGTTCGAGAGAAGGTTCGACAACCTCGTCGAGTTCTACTTTCCTTCCAGTCACTTCTTTTGAGAGAAATTCCTTCTCTAGAAAGGATCCATTCTGGCAACAAAGATTTTGCCTTCGGATCTATGATAGAAGGTATACCCAATAGTTTCCTTCGGGTATCCTATGAAGACGCATTTTTCCGCTTTGGGTTCAAGCTTGTCCGTAACTTCTTTACATAGGCTTCGATCCCCAAACTTTAAGGAACGACAATTTAGGTTTCTTCCCAAACCATAATTCATACGGTGTCGTTTCAACGGATTTAGACGGTGCCCTATTTAAAGTGAATGCGGCTGTTTTCTAATGCATAACCCCAAAATGATAGTGGCAAATCTGTAAGTGACATCATAGAACGAACCATATCTAAGAGAGTTCGACACGACGTTCGGACACACCATTACCTGTGGTGTTCCGGCGGTGTCAATCGCGAAAAGTATTCCACATTTCTTCAAATGCTCGCCAAACTCAGAATTTAGATATTCACCTCCACGATCGTAACGTAGAAATTTAATCTTCTTGTTACGTTGATTCTCTACCTCACTTTGAAACTCCTTAAACTTCTAAAGTTTCGGACTTATGTTTCATGAAATAGATATACCCATATCTACTCAAGTCATCCGTGAAGGTAAGAACATAACGATAACCATCACATGATGCTACACTCATTGGACCACACACATCGGTATGTATGATTTCCAATAAGTCTGTAGCTCGCTCCATCATACCGTAAAATGGAGTCTTAGTCATTTTACCCATCGACATGCTTCAGATCTTTCAAGTGATTCAAAATCAAGTGATTCAAGAAGTCCATCGAATGGAGTTTCTTCATACGCTTCACTCCAATGTGACCAAGACGATGCACATATAGGTCAAATTATCGCTGATTTCAAACGCTTAGCCTCAATGTTATTAATATGTGTATTTCTACTATCGAGATTCAATATGAATAGACCATCTATCAAAGGTGCATGTGCATAAAACACATTACTCATATAAATCGAACAACCATTATTCTCGGATTTAAACAAGTAACTGTCTCGCAATAAACAAGATCCCGATATAATGTTCATGCTCAACGCAGGCACCAAATAACAATTATTTAAGTATAAAACTAATCCCGATGGTAGATGAAGAGGTAGTGTGCCGACCGCGATCACATCAACCTTTGATCCGTTTCCCACGCGCATCGTCACCTCGTTCTTTACTAGCTTCCGTTAATTCAGTAGCTCTGCTTCGAGTTACAAATATGAGCAACCGAACCAGTATCAAATACCTGCACTACTACGAATACTAGTGAGATACACATCAATAACATGTATATCGATATACCTTTCTTCTTGATGTTGCCGCTTCAAATCTGCCAAGTACTTTGGGCAATTCCGCCCAAAGGACCTTCTCCCTTGCAAGAAAAAACACCTTGTGTTTAGGCTTGGGTCCAGCCTTGGTCCTCTTCGTCGGTATGGTAACTTTCTTACCACCCTTCTTGAAGTGTCCCTTCTGCTTAGACTTGCCTTTCTTGAATTTGGTGGTCTTATTGACCATCAACACTTGGTGCTCTTTCTTGATCTCCACTTCTGCAGATTTTAACATAGCAAATAGTTCTGGCAACTCTTTGTTCATGTTACGCATGTTGTAGTTCATCACAAAGTTCTTGTAACTTGGTGGTAGTGATTGAGGATGCGGTAAACCCCAAAGTATTAGGAATCACTATACCCAAACTTTGAAGTTTATTTATGCCTGCACATCTTAAGCACATGCTCACCGACGAGCTACCCTCTTCCATCTTGCAGTTAAAGAACTTTTCGAAGCTTCATAACTTTCAATTGCCGCATGAGTCTCAAAGATTAATTTGAGATCCTCGACAATATCATATGGGTCTGACTCTTCAAACCTTTTCTGAAGCTCCGATTCTAAACCATACAAGATTGCACACTGTACTATGGAGTTCTGATTCTTCAGAGCGAGGTATACATTCTTTACTTCATCGGTAGCATCAGATGCAGGTTGGTCATCTAGCGGTGCATCCAAAGACATAGGTCAAATTACCACTGTGAGGACAATCCTCAAATTGCGGAACCAATCCGCCAAGTTGCTTCCATTGTTTTTCAACTTTTCTTTCTAGGAACGCATTAAAATTGATGGTAGGGGCTGCCATTGATCTACAACATATTTGCAATAGTTTAGACTAAGTTTATGACAAATTGAGTTCAAATTAATTAATGAAATTAAACTAGGTGAACTCCCACCAAAACAACATCCCTCACATTGTTTTAGTGATCACACGAACCAAATCCACTACATCAACACCGATCATCACGAGAGTTGATATAGTTTCAATGGCAACAATCATCATGTTCATCATATCTACTATATGATTCATGCTTTGCCTTTTCGGCGATCCGTGTTCCCGAGGCCATGTCTGTACATGCTAGGCTCGTCAAGACAAACCTTAGCTTCCGATAAGCAAATCTGGCTTGCTTACGTTGTAGTCACCATGAATCAAAGACACCCGATCATCACGTGGTGCTTCAAGCAGCAAGCTTTGGCAACGTGCATACTAAGGGTGAACACTTTAGAACTTGAAATTTATGTGCATGAGGGATCATCTTATAATGCTACCGTCTACTAAGCAATACAAGATGCATAAAGGATTAACATCACATGCAATTCATAATATGTGATATGATATGGCCTTTCTTCTTTGTGCTTCCGATCTCCATCTTCAAGCACGAACATGATCTCCATCATCTCGGCATAGCATCAAGGTCAATGACGCTTCTTCATGGTTGTCCACCAGCTTCAACTATTACAACTATTTTGAATAGACACGCAGGTCTTAACAGAAATTAAAGACAACCATATGGCTCCGCCGATTGCCAACTTACAATAAGGAACATTGCATACATCAAATATAATCACAATCATGGCCATATCACATCATCGCACACCCTGCAAAACAAAGTTAGACGCTTCTACTTTCTTTGCATATTTTACGTGGTTTGGGGCTTTCCATAAGTGTCGTTCTAACTTACGAACAAGAACCACAACATTGATACTAGCATTGTTGATTACCCGTTGTAAATTGGATCTTAACTATGCTAGGAGAAACAGCACCATAAGCCACTTATGCAATACAAGTTGCATGTTAAGCGTGGAGCAAGTCTCATGAACGATGTCATGTAAGGTTAGCCCGGCCGCTTCATCCCAACATACCGCAAGATGCAAAGTACACAAAAGCAATCTACAATAAAAGCATCAACGCCCACAATGACCATTGTGTTCTACTCGTGCAACAGATCTACATATAGACACGGCTCGATACCATCAGAGGGGTTCGTAGCATGGAAAACAAAAATTTTCTACCATACAAACAAACAAGCCAAGATCTATCTACTAGATTGTAGCAACGAGTCGATGGAATAACTCACCTCAAGATTCCAAAGTGTTTAACGAGAGCAGATTCTCGTGGGTGATGTAGTCGATTTCTTTCCGATCTCAAGATCGCGTGAGACGATCCTTCCGGCGCTGCTCCATAGCGCCTCATGATCGGTCACACGCTCGGTACTCGACGAAGACCTTCCTCTCCCTTGTTCCAAAGAAAATGGAGGTTGTAGCACTCTCCTCGCGATTCGCAAAGACAACGGGCGTGGTACCGAGGTAGAGGGAGATCCTGCAGGCTTCGCCTTAAGCCGGTGCAGTATGGTGGAGCTTATGAGAGAGGCTATTAGTGGTCTAGTAATTAGACACACCAATTAGAGGGCTCTAAACCAATTAGAAGGCTCTAAACCGAAACAGCTCTAAACCGGGGTCTAGGTCTAGTTTCTAGTTTAGAGGATAGGAACTTGTGTGTCTCTAGAGGGGAGGCCCTGCCCCTCCCTTTATAGGTGGGAGGGCTGGCGCGCCAGGGGAGGGAGGGAGTCCCTCCCCAACTCGGCCTAGGGCTGGCCGCCGGCTTGGGGAGGAGGACTCTCCCCAAGTCGGTTTCAACTTCTCCTCTTCCAAAATGGCGGTTTGACCAAAACTGGCAGTTTGACTTTTCCAATTTAGGAATTAAATAAACCCTTTATTTTGGACAGCGAGAACACTTAGTACATGATGCAATCATTCCATCTTGCAATGACACATTCATGTACCCCTTCCCCCCCGGAGTGCCGGACATTCCGGGACCTTCTAGAATGTTCCCGATGAAAACACCGGAACCATTCCCCAACTCCGAAATGGGACTTTCCTTATATGAATCTTATTCTCCGGACCATTCCGGATCACTTCGTGATATCCCGGATCCCATCCGAGACTCCGAACAACATTCGGTCTCTTTCTCATAATACCATAACTACTCAAACAACGTCGAATCCTTAAGTGTGTCTCTACGGTTCGTGAATTATGCGGACATGATCGAGACACTTCTCGAACAATAACCAATAGAGGAATCTGGAAATTCATATGGCTCTACATATTTCTACGATTACTGCGATCGAATGAACCACTTACATACGATACCAATTTCCCTTTGTCTCACGATATGTTACTTATCCGAGGTCATGATCGTCCGGTATCTCGCATACCTAGTTCAACCTCACATCGATAAGTACTCTTTTCTCGGTCCCGTGATATGTGATCCCTTGTGACCAAGTCACATGCTTGCAAGCTAATTGGATGACATTTCACCGAGAGGGCCCAGAGAATATCTATCCGTCATGTGGATGGACAAATCCCACTCTTGATCCATGTGTTTCAACCAATACTTTCCAACACCCAATGCCACTTTTATAGCCACCTGTTACGGTGTGGTGTTTGATGACATCAAAGCATCCATCCAAGAAAGGCAATATGCATGATCTCATGGTCGAAGGAATTAGGTTACTATGTATCAGAAAGCATATAGCAATTGAACTATTGAAATGACTTGATCTTTATGCTACGCTTGTCTATAGGAGTATGTCCACCATATCATTCTCCTAACGATATGATCTTGTTGTTGATAACATCTCAATGTTCATGACAAAGAAACCACATCATCAATCAACCAACAAGCTAGTGAAGTATAGAGGCCATACTAGGGACTTCAAATTAAGTTTACAAATCACACAAGTATTAATGGTTTCCTTGTTAATACTATTATAGCATGAATGTAAACATTTATCATAAACACAAAGATATATAATAATAACCACATTTATTATTACCTCTAGGGCATATCTCCAACAAAGAAGCTGCTTCGCCAAGATCCTTCATTGAAAACTATTATTCAAATACTCTTTGACACTATTAAGAAGGTCTACATCATTCCCAATCAACAATATGTCATCCACATACAGTATTAAGAATGCCTGAGCTCCCACTCACTTTCTTGTAAATACAAGCTTCTCCATAAGTTTGTATAAAACCAAAACTTTTGATTACCTTATCAAAACGTTGATTCCAACTTCGGATGCTTGCTTCAATCCATAGATGGACCGTTGAAGTTTGCATACCTTGTTAGCATCTTTAGGATCGACAAAACCTTTGGGTTGCATCATATACAACTCTTCATCAATGTCTCCATTGAGGAATGCTGTTTTGACATCCATCCGCCATATCTCATAATCATAATATGCAGCGATTGCTAACATAATCCTCAGACTTTAGCTTCGCTCGTGAGAGAAAGTCTCATCGTAGTCAACTCCTTGAATTTGTCGAACCCTTTTGCGATAAGTCGAGCTTTATAGATGAGAACATTACCATCAGCATCTGTTTTCTTCTTGAAAATCCATTTGTTCTCGACAGCCTTCCGCCATCCGTAAGTCCACCAAAGTCCATACTTGGTTTTCGTACATGGATCCAATCTCGGATTTCATGGCTTCATGCCATTTATTGGAATCTGGCTCATCATTGCTTCCTCATATGTCTCGGGTCATCGGTGTTGTCCACCAACATGACATTCATAACGGAATCATACCAACTGGAGTGGTACGATTTCGCTGACCTCCGAGGCTCAGAGCAACTTCAACCAAGTTTCATGATCACCATCACTAGCTTCCTCTCTTATTGGTGCAGGCACCACAGAACTTCTTCCGTGCTGCGCTACTCGCAATTTCGAGAGAAGGTTCGACAACCTCGCCGAGTTCTACTTTCCTTCCAGTCACTTCTTTCGAGAGAAATTCCTTCTAGATAGGATCCATTCTTGGCAACAAAGATTTTGCCTTCGGATCAATGATAGAAGGTATACCCAATAGTTTCCTTCGGGTATCCTATGAAGACGAATTTTTCCGCTTTTGGTTCAATCTTGTCCGGCTGTAAATTCTTTACATAGGCTTCAGATCCCCAAACTTTAAGGAACGACAATTTAGGTTTCTTGCCAAACCATAATTCATACGGTGTCGTTTACGGATTTAGACGGTGCCCTATTTAAAGTGAATGCGGCTGTTTCTAATGCATAACCCCAAAATGATAGTGGCAAATCTGTAAGTGACATCATAGAACGAACCATATCTAAGAGAGTTCGATTATGACGTTCAGACACACCATTACGCTGTGGTGTTCTCAAGTCAATCGCGAAAGTATTCCACATTTCTTCAAATGCTCGCCAAACTCAGAATCTTAGATATTCACCTCCACGATCGTAACGTAGAAATTTAATCTTCTTGTTACATTGATTCTCTACCTCACTTTGAAACTCCTTAAACTTCTCGAAAGTTTCGGACTTATGTTTCATGAAATAGATATACCCATATCTACTCAAGTCATCCGTGAAGGTAAGAACATAACGATAACCATCACATGATGCTACACTCATTGGACCACACATCGGTATGTATGATTTCCAATAAGTCCGTAGCTCGCTCCATCATACCGTAAAATGGAGTCTTAGTCATTTTACCCATCGACATGCTTCATCTTTCAAGTGATTCAAAATCAAGTGATTCAAGAAGTCCATCGGAATGGAGTTTCTTCATACGCTTCACTCCAATGTGACCAAGACGACGATACATATAGGTCAAATTATCGCTTGATTTCAAACGTTTAGCCTCAATGTTATTAATATGTGTATTTCTACTATCGAGATTCAATATGAATAGACCATCTATCAAAGGTGCATGTGCATAAAACACATTACTCATATAAATCGAACAACCATTATTCTCGGATTTAAACAAGTAACCGCCTCAATAATAAACAAGATCCCGATATAATGTTCATGCTCAACGCAGCACCAAATAACAATTATTTAAGTATAAAACTAATCCCGATGGTAGATGAAGAGGTAGTGTCAATCGCGATCACATCAACCTTTGATCCGCTTCCCACGCATCGTCACCTCGTTCTTTACTAGCTTCCGCTTATTCGTAGCTCTGCTTCGAGTTACAAATATGAGCAACCGAACCAAGATCAAATACCTGTGCACTACTACGAATACTAGTGAGATACACATCAATAACATGTATATCGATATACCTTTCTTCTTGATGTTGCCGTTCTTCAAATCTGCCAAGTACTTTGGGCAATTCCGCTCAAAGGACCTTCTCCCTTGCAAAGAAAAGCACTCGGCCAGTTTGGTCCAGCCTTGGTCCTCTTCGTCGGTATGGTAACTTTCTTACCACCCTTCTTGAAGTGTCCCTTCCGCTTAGACTTGCCTTTCTTGAATTTGGTGGTCTTATTGACCATCAACACTTGGTGCTCTTTCTTGATCTCCACTTCAGATTTTAACATAGCAAATAGTTCGCAACTCTTTGTTCATGTTCTCGCATGTTGTAGTTCATCACAAAGTTCTTGAAACTTGGTGGTAGTGATTGGAGGATGCGGTAAACCCCAAAGTATTAGGAATCACTATACCCAAACTTTGAAGTTTATTTATGCGTCTGCACATCTTAAGCACATGCTCACTGACGGAGCTACCCTCTTCCATCTTGCAGTTAAAGAACTTTTCAGAAGCTTCATAACTTTCAATTGCCGCATGAGTCTCAAAGATTAATTTGAGATCCTCGATAATATCATATGGGTCTGACTCTTCAAACCTTTTCTGAAGCTCCGATTCTAAACCATACAAGATAGCACACTGAACTATGGAGTACTGATTCTTCCGAGCGAGGTAAACATTCTTTACTTCATCGGTAGCATCAGCTGCAGGTGGGTCACCTAGCGGTGCATCCAAAGACATAGGTCAAATTACCAGCTGTGAGGACAATCCTCAAATTGCGAACCAATCCGAAGTTGCTTCCATTGTTTTTCAACTTTTCTTTCTCTAGGAACGCATTAAAATTGATGGTAGGGCGCCATTGATCTACAACATATTTGCAATAGTTTAGACTAAGTTTATGACAAATTGAGTTCAAATTAATTAATGAATTTAAACTAGGTGAACTCCCACTCAAAACAACATCCCTCACATTGTTTTAGTGATCACACGAACCAAATCCACTACATCAACACCGATCATCACGAGAGTTGATATAGTTTCAATGGCTTAACAATCATCATGTTCATCATATCTACTATATGATTCATGCTTTGCCTTTCGCGATCCGTGTTCCCGAGGCCATGTGCATACATGCTAGGCTCGTCAAGACAAACCTTAGCTTCCGTGATAAGCAAATCTGGCTTGCTTACGTTAGTAGTCACCATGAATCAAAGACACCCGATCATCACGTGGTGCTCAAGCAGCAAGCTTTGGCAACGGTGCATACTAAGGGTGAACACTTTAGAACTTGAAATTTATGTGCATGAGGGATCATCTTATAATGCTACCGCGTCTACTAAGCAATACAAGATGCATAAAGGATTAACATCACATGCAATTCATAATATGTGATATGATATGGCCTTTCTTCTTTGTGCTTCCGATCTCCATCTTCAAGCACGAACATGATCTCCATCATCTCCTGGCATAGCATCAAGGTCAATGACGCTTCTTCATGGTTGTCGCCCACCAGCTTCAACTATTACAACTATTTTGAATAGACACGCAGGTCTTAACAGAAATTAAAGACAACCATATGGCTCCCGCCGTTGCCAACTTACAATAAGGAACATTGCATACATCAAATATAATCACAATCATGGCCATATCACATCATCGACACCCTGCAAAACAAAGTTAGACGCTTCTACTTTCTTTGCATATTTTACGTGGTTTGGGGCTTTCCATAAGTGTCGCTCTAACTTACGAACAAGAACCACAACATTGATACTAGCATTGTTGATTACTTGTAAATTGGATCTTAACTATGCTAGGAGAAACAGGCACCCATAAAGCCACTTATGCAATACAAGTTGCATGTTAAGCGTGGAGCAAGTCTCATGAACGATGTCATGTAAGGTTAGCCCGGCCGCTTCATCCCAACATACCGCAAGATGCAAAGTACACAAAAAGCAATCTACAATAAAAGCATCAACGCCCACAATGACCATTGTGTTCTACTCAGGCAGCAGATCTACATATAGACACGGCTCGATACCCTCAGGGGTTCGTAGCATGGAAAACAAAAATTTTCTACGTGATACAAACAAACAAGCCAAGATCTATCTACTAGATTGTAGCAACGAGTCGATGGAATAACTCACCCTCAAGATTCCAAAGTGTTTAACGAGAGCAGATTCTCGTGGGTGATGTAGTCGATTTCTTTCCGATCTCAAGATCGCAGACGATCCTTCCGGCAAGGCGTTCCGCAGCGCCTCAGTCGGTCACACGCTCGGTACTGACGAAGACCTTCCTCTCCCTTGTTCCAGGCAGCGGAGGTTGTAGCACTCCTCGCGATTCCGCAAAGACAACGGCGTGGTACCGAGGTAGAGGGAGATCCGTGAGGCTTCGCCTTAAGCCGGTGCGAGTATGGTGGAGCTTATGAGAGAGGCTATTAGTGGTCTAGTAATTAGACACACCAATTAGAGGGCTCTAAACCAATTAGAAGGCTCTAAACCGAAACAGCTCTAAACCGGGGTCTAGGTCTAGTTTCTAGTTTAGAAGATAGGAACTTGTGTGTCCTAGGAGGGGAGCCCTGCCCCTCCTTATATAGGTGGGAGGGCTGGCTGCGCCATGGGGAGGGAGGGAGTCCCTCCCCAACTCGGCCTAGGGCTGGCCGCCGGCTTGGGGAGGAGGACTCCTCCCCCAAGTCGGTTTCCAACTTCTCTCTTCCAAAACGGCGTTTGACAAAACTGGCAGTTTGACTTTTCCAATTTAGGAATTAAATAAACCCTTTATTTTGGACAGCGAGAACACTTAGTACATGATGCAATCATTCCATCTTGCAATGACACATTCATGTACCCCTTCCCCCCCGGAGTGCCGGACATTCCGGGACCTTCTAGAATGTTCCCGATGAAAACACCGGAACCATTCCCCAACTCCGAAATGGGACTTTCCTTATATGAATCTTATTCTCCGGACTGTTCGGATCACCTCGTGATATCCCGGATCCCATCCGAGACCAACAACATTCGGTCTCTTTCATAATACCATAACTACTCAAACAACGTCAATCCTTAAGTGTGTCTCCTACGGTTCGTGAATTATGCGGACATGATCGAGACACTTCTCTAACAATAACCAATAGAGGAATCTGGAAATTCATATGGCTACATATTTCTACGATTACTGCGATCGAATGAACCACTTACATACGATACCAATTTCCTTTGTCTCACGATATGTTACTTATCCGAGGTCATGATCGCTGGTATCTCCGCATACCTAGTTCAACCTCACATCTTGATAAGTACTCTTTCTCGTTCCTGATATGTGATCCCTTGTGACCAAGTCACATGCTTGCAAGCTAATTGGATGACATTTCACCGAGAGGGCCCAGAGAATATCTATCCGTCATGTGGATGGACAAATCCCACTCTTGATCCATGTGTTTCAACCAATACTTTCCGAACACCCAATGCCACTTTTATAGCAACCATGTTACGGTTTGGTGTTTGATGACATCAAAGAATCCATCCAAGAAAGGCAATATGCATGATCTCATGGTCGAAGGAATTTAGGTTACTATGTATCAGAAAGCATATAGCAATTGAACTATTGAAATGACTTGATCTTTATGCTACGCTTGTCTATAGGAGTATGTCCACCATATCATTCTCCTAACGATATGATCTTGTTGTTGATAACATCTCAATGTTCATGATAAAGAAACCACATCATCAATCAACCAACAAGCTAGTGAAGTATAGAGGCCATACTAGGGACTTCAAATTAAGTTTACAAATCACACAAGTATTAATGGTTTCCTTGTTAATACTATTATAGCATGAATGTAAACATTTATCATAAACACAAAGATATATAATAATAACTACATTTATTATTACCTCTAGGGCATATCTCCAACACGGTAGTGCATCAACAACTGCAGGATGATCTGGTTGAGCATATATGGATACACAAGGGCAACACATAGATGTTGAGCATGAACAAGGCCGAACTATGTTATATTTTAGTCTATGGCGAACTTTGCTAAAATTTTGTTGTATTTAATATCATGCCGAACATTGCTCTGCATTCATATTTATGCAAAACTATTTGAATTTGAGCCCAATTTGGGAGAAAATTCACCGATTTGGCCTCGCCTAGGAACCACGTCTAGAAACACGAGTGGGAAAATGGCCGTTCCTAGGACAAAAGTTACATCCATCCGGTACTATTTAGCGCCGGATTTCAGCCTGGGAACACAGAACAAGTGGAGATGCTCCGAGATAAAAGACAAACCGAGTCGTCAGCAGACATCGAGGCCGCACGGTGCACGCCGGAGAGTCGACCATCGATGGCGGAGGTGGCGTTTGAACTGCAACGCGAGTTCAAGTGACTGGCCGGGGGTCAGGTTACTAGCTTTGCGCTCCTTCCGTAGATATGTTGCTTATAGCTCCTTCTGTAGAAGATATGTTGGGTCTTGTGTCTTTTTTTGAACTGCAAGGCGCACTCTAGAGTACCAGGTGGCATAGTTGTGGGTGGGATGACCTGGCACTATGACGAAATTGTCGTTCCATGTTATTTATAGTAGTACTAGATTTAGTAGTGCGCCTTAGAGCATCTCCACTAGGATCCCAGGAGGGCCTTCCCAGGGCGTTATTTTTGTTCGGACGGCGAAAAATTGCCCAGTCGTGTTTCGAGGTGCCCACTTTTAGCTAGATTTGGCACATTTTACATACCGGATTCCCAGGCCGAACCCAAGGCACCGGGAACCGCCTGGGAACGCTAGATGTCGTGGTATTGCTGACAAGTACGCCATGGAGGGGTCCTCACAATGCGTGTTTAGATACGTGGGGTAAGGCGAAGAGTTGGCGGGTACGAGGTAACACATCTTACCTAGGTTTAAGTCCCACAACGGTGGCAGAACTCTACTCCTGCTATAAATCACTACAATGGCAATACGCCGAGTTACAGAGATAGGTTCGCTCTGCGAGGTGTTACGCGTTGTATGCAGCAATCTAAGAGGTTGTGCCCTAAAGGCTCCCACAAACCAGCTTATAAAGGTGCCAAGACCTAGGATTTACAGGGAAAGGTCCTTGCCAGACAAGGTAAAGAGTCCTACACCTACACGAACTAGTATTCCGTGTCTTGTACTCCCAGGCTCTGAGTATGCCAGTGACTCCTGCGTAGCCTTCCTTTATCTGGCATGGGCCTCCCTTCTGGATCCGTCTAACTGGGCCACCCAGCAGGCCATAGGCCTTGCTACCAACTATGGGCCACCCGGGTTAGGCGGATTGGTGACATGCTATGAGGATACCCATATAGCATATCCCCAACACTGGATGAAGCGAAAACTTGGTGGGCCAACCCCGTCAGCGACATAACCCATTCCCATCGTGATTTGGCTCTCCCTCGGTGCAGAGCTTTCTCCCAGTTGTCCCCTCACCGCTATGTCGCCACGGCGAAGCACAGTCTCGCCCAGCCGTAACCACTCCTATAGAAAGGTCCGCCGCTGCCGCCACATCCCTTCCCCTAGGCCTAGGCCTTGTTTCGCCTCCTCCAGCCTTCGTCGTAGCTCGGCTTCGTTCCAAGCTCCCCCCACCTCGCGTGCGAAGTGTTCGGCATTTTGCTAGTTCAGTCTTGGACTCCGATGACGAGGAGATGTTTGCCCTATTGCTAG
The DNA here is from genome assembly GCA_023614405.1 of Avena insularis. Classification (NCBI taxonomy): domain Eukaryota; kingdom Viridiplantae; phylum Streptophyta; class Magnoliopsida; order Poales; family Poaceae; genus Avena; species Avena insularis. The sequence continues at coordinate 251,521,646 of CM042690.1, read as the reverse complement.
AGGAAGAGACCACCACAGCTGCCGAAGATGAAGAGCACATGCAGATCCCCGCCTCCCTGTCCCGGCTATACACGCAGACTGTAGCGCCGAAGCATGGAGGCTCGGTGAAGGGTCGCCGGAAGTACAAAGCAAGGCAACGGATGGAGGGCTACTGCATGTTGTACGCTGACTACTTTGCTGATAAGCTGATGCACGAAGAGGACATGTTTCGGCGCCATTTCAGGATGACTTGGAAAATCTTCCTCGACATCGTGCATTCCATCTAGGAGTTTGACCCCTATTTCGTATGTAAGAAGGACTGCACCGGCATGGTAGGGTTTTCCTCACTGCAGAAGTGCACAGTGGCGATGTGGTTGCTTGCATACGTAGCTCTGGGTGACAGTGTCGATGACTATCTCCACATGTGTTGGGGATATACTTTCTGGGTATCCTCACTGTGCCTCACTGACAAGGGTGGCCCACTTCAGGTTAGAGCATTGCTTCATGGGCGGCCAAGTTAGGGAGAAAAGACAGAGTCCAGTCCGGCTACGGGAAGGCCCAGAAGACTTACCGACATAGGCCTATAGTGTTACTTGTAGTTCATGATGTACTCTGTAACCGACTCTTAGTCGTATCCAGATAGGTCTCTCCTGTAAACCCTAGGCCGGATATCTATATAAGCTGTCCTAGGATAAGCCTTTAGGGCACCCCACAATAGTCTACAATCTCAACTCGCACAGGCGAAACCCTTGTAACCCATATTTCGGCTCTGCCATATTACTAGATTGCTAGCAGGAGTAAGATCCGTCCAAAGCCGGCGGATTCGAACCTGGGTAAACTTGTGTGCTCACCGTCCCAGAATACCTGATACCTTCGATCCAGATTACGGATGTAGTATAACTTCTTTTTGCCTAGTAGACCTAGGTTATCGAATCCTCGGGAAGAGAATGCGTAGTTAAGTTACTTTAACGGGCATTCGGGAGTTTTAGAATTCCTTTTGTGTTTTTACCGGACCAATATCTTACGTATTTTTATTGTTGTCGATGATGGAGAGAGAGGGCCTAGGGCATTCGGTTTCACCTGTAGCTGTGCAAAACATCTGATGGAAATAAAAGATAGTAATAAAGTATGCATGTACTTGTTAGAGCAAGATAAATTATATGTGAGCAGTGCATCCATAATTTCTATTGCCTCCGCAACCTCTTATAGCAATAACCTACTAGTATCATCCCTAGAAGAAAGAGAACTAATGATATGCATAGTGATGTCATCGTCAATCCCAAGCAAATCCCTCACATACAGCCGTAATACCCCTTCTATCACTGGGGTTCCCAACCTGCAGATCAGTCATCACTCATACTCCCTATAGCTGGCTCAACCCTCGGGGTCTTGGGTACCTGACAAGTCCTTGGATTGAGGCAAGAGAGGATACAATAATCATCATGTCATACAAACTAATAGACGATCCCATCTATGATAAATCACATGCACAATTGCTACATGGCTAGGCCGGAGCCCTTAGCCCAAAGAGAATTACTCACACATAGAGATGAGATCAACAATCACAAACATTGTAATGAAAATCATAAGATTGATAGCAATAGTCTTACAATGTCACCAATCGGAGAAGAGATCTACTATTACAAGTGGTGGAATATGGCTATAGAGATGGAGAAGGGTTGGGAGATCTGAGGCGGCTTTTTGGCGAGGTCTGGCTTCTTCGGGGAGGGTCGAGCTCTACTTTCCCGTCGCCTGAGGCTTCTTTATATAGGGGTCCCTTCACGAAAGTTGTTTTATTTGACCTAACGGTGGCGGCGCCAACTATACGACCGTCCCTATACGGCCAGAATTTTTGCTCCGGTCGTACAGTTAGTCGTTAAAGCATCTTCCTCTGTTGTACGGATCCTGGTTTCTTTTAGTTGTTGGAAATCTCGTATCTTTGACTTTAATATAGTGCTTCCCTCCTTTAAACGATGTTATCTGTGCAGGAAAAAATATAAAAGAAAGGATTGCATACCCCTCTAAATATTAGCATTAGTGGCAGGGTTTAGAGGGATATTTCATCAAGAATACGATTAATATCCAGTTTAAATATGGACGTAGATGGCTATATTTTAGAGCCATCAACCTCCCCAAGCTTAAACTTGATCGTACGAGCAAGAAAAACCAAAATCAAAAAGGAACTCAGCATTTAAACTGAAATAACAAGATGGTGATCTTACTCATGATTAGTAGTCTCATGTTTCCTCCACTTCATAAATCTGAAAAACTTCAGCATAGATAGAGTAATGGCAAGCATATAATACGGGTTTCATGCATCCTTATAGCGCAACAAAATTATTGTAAACATGGATGATTCAAATGAGTAAACGTTATTCCATGTCAAGTGATCAACTCATAGGCTTGCCTTTGAACAGTAAAGCGTAATCATGTAAATTAAGAGTGTGAGAGTTGTCATGAAAAGCATATATACTAGAGTATGTCAATTCTCCCACGTCAATAAATCACGACTTTTCAAGCACTACTTTTCTATTCATTGTCCTTCAAGAATTTCAGTTTTTAAGTAATCGAGAGCATGCTAAAAAAATATTTAGTTTATCGGGTTGTGATGGAAACTCTTGGCATCACTAAGGTTTTTGTTCCTTTTGCATAATGATTTCTCATAACATCCAGAGGATTGATTCCATCGTGATTACAGCTACCCGGGAGTACCAAGAATCTTACCCACTATAGCAATGCTGCTACAAGTGTTTAATCAACTCATTGCCAAAATCTAGGAGTTTCCTCTATGAAGATCATTCGTAGTCCACCGTATTTGTTGGCATCCCATGAAGTTTGACACGCATAAAGCTATATAATTCTTATGATTAACAAGTCAAACTTTGGCATGCTCACAAAAACCGCTAAACATTAATTCAATCGAACAAATTCTTTCAAAGAGAGCTATTAAGTAAATAAGCATTTTTAGTGGTGTTGAGTGTCTCTAGGAATAAGCCTTCAAGACTAAACACTACAACACCCAAGCCTTCAATTGGGAGACTTTTTCTTATTACAATTGTTTAGCATTTTTGTTAGGCAAGACTTGGTTAATTATGAGAGATGGAACAAAATGTATCCAATTAAATACCCATGCAAACGAAAATCTTACTACAATATAAAGACTCACTCCACCTATATAATATCTCAACATTTACTACTAACTAGCATGGGTTTCTCAAACTTCAAAAGTGGGGAGTTATAAGACATACCTCTCATGTTTGGTTCCACTTCTCTCTTCCTTTTTTATTTGTTTCTTGGAAACTCGAAGTCGGCCACTCTCCTGCAAATATATGAAGACCTCGAGGCGGAAAGAAAGAGGGAAAATAAGGAAAAATAGAGGAATCTTTTTGTGGTTTTTAAGAGAGGGAATTTAAAGAATAGAAAATTGGCGGCAAAACTCGGCTAGAAAATTTCGAAAGCAAAATAAAAATAACTAAAGATAAAGTGTTGGGGAAACCAACACGAGTGCCTACAAACTCAAATAAAAACACAACCTTTGAAATAAATAAAAGCAAATGAACGCCACGTAAAGATACATGAGGAAGCTTCCCCAAACTTAGGCTTTTGCAAACCCTTCAATTTATTGTGGTGGCAGGAAAAAGTCGTTACTCTAGTTCGCAAATTGAGTTGAGAGGTTACTTGTTGATTCTCGGAGGTTCAAAGAGAGGCTATGCATCCTCTCCATAGTCTCTCCAAGTCCTTGCCAATCTTGGTATGTGGCGAACCGGGTTTGTGGCTGCTCCTCTTTATAAAGAACTTCTTTCTCCTCCTCTTGGTCCTCATCCTCCTCCAGAATCTCTTCCTCGGGTTGGTGTTGCTCAACCTGCAAATCATATAGCAAATGTCCTTCCTCGATAGAGAAAAGACCATTAGTCATAGGAGCGGGGTAGATACACCTAGCTCCAGCAATATGCAGGTAATAAGCACCACCTCTCCTAGTGAGCATTCCACAGGCTCTCAAAGTGGAGAAACTAGCACGTGTCTCATCTAGTACGGGTTGCAACTCACCTAGATCAAGGTCTAGGGCAGTGTCTAGCACCGTGATGATGCCTCCACCTATGATTGGCCCTTGGCTTTGGGAGGCTTGGTGCTCCAAGTAGCGCACAAGGATGGTGCCCAAGTTGAGTGACAAGCCGCAGTTGATGTAAGCAGCCTTTGCAAGGACTAAGATGTCCTCCTCATTGAGTCTCGTGAACTCATTTTGTGCCTGCAAGGTGTTAGCAATAACATAGAACAAATAGTGAATTGCAGGGTGTTGAATATTCTTCCCCTTGTTTATTCTAGTAGTGAAACTCATTCCATTATAGTATTGATCAGGGGTAGGTTCTAGGCTAGTAAAGGATGCGCGTAAAGCATTAATATCATTGTTTGGAAAATTAAAATATGTGCACCATTCATCTAATGTTAAAGTGTAGCTGTTGTTCATCAGATGAAAAGAATTAGTATCCTCTCCTTGCCATTGTTTAACGGTGCTTCGCAATGAACTAAGAAATTCAATGGTTAAGCAGCGATAAGTAGGTACAGCATTGTACAGAAAGTTTTGCAGGCCAGCTCTATTGCAAAGTAAATTGAAGTCATCAGAAATACCGAGTTGGTTCAATATAATGGGGCAAGCCCATTTGGTGGCCTTCACTTCGCGGTTATTGATCCTGTTGAAGTGATCACGATGGGCCTCATCCCTGAACCGTATCCCCATGTGTTCCTGAGCGGCAACCCGAGAAGCTCTAGCGGTGGCACGAGCACGAGTTTCGCTCCTTGTGTTCATCATCTAAAACATTGGAGAAGGCAAAAATAAAACATTTTTTATCCAAAAACAGTAAGTGCATCATATTTCTCATCATAGCACACTAAAGAGTTCCCCTCAAAATAATAATCTAGGTAAGAAAATCATGGCACTTTGTTCATAGTAGGTCTTACCCTAGATTGACAATGACAATAGATCGAAGATGAATTTGCGAAAAGTAATTCGAGGATCGGAGGAGAAACATACTGTAGATCATTTGTGTGCAAGGAAATCGAACGAAATTGAGTAGAGATGGAGATCTCTTGAGGTTTTGAGAGAGTTTGGAGGTAGAAGAAAGAAAAAGGATTGAAGTTTTGGAGTTGGGAGCACCTTCCCGTGCGATTTTATGGTCGGACGCAACTGTACGGGCGGAACTATACGGTCGGAACAATGTGTTCCGGCCGTATAGTTGGCCTTTTGTCAAATTTTAGGGTTTCTTCCTGGCGGCGCAGCTATACGGACGCAACTATGCGGGCGGAACTAAATGTTCCGGCCGTATAGTTGGTCATTATGTCAGTCCCTGCGAAATAGAATTAGCAAAGGAATCGATATCTATACGACCAGAATTTGTATTCCCGCCGTATAGTTGGTCGTTAAACTCCCAGTACATATAAAAAGCAATTATACGAAGGCATTGATATCTATACGACCGGAGCTATACAGCCGGAATTTTTATTCCTGCCATATAGTTGGTCGTTAAACTCTTAGTACATATTGTAGAAAAAAATTCGATGGCAAAGATATCTATACGGTCGGAACTATATGGCCGGAATTTTTATTTCCGTCGTATAGTTGGTCGTTAAACTCTCTGTGTGCATCAAAAAAAAAATTGTTTCTTTGTAAACTATTTCTTTTCCTGTAACTTAGTGATATACCTTGTTTTTGACTGAAAATTGACAGTAAAAAGTGTCGACCAACAATAGCATGAATAAAGCGGAATTTCAAGTACTACTAAACTTCTTCTCCTTAAAGGGAGTTTTCTAGCACTATTTATTTATCATAAACTTAAACTAAACTAAAAACTTAACTCAAACCTTTATTTCACATGGGTTGCCTCCCATGGAGCGCTCTTTTATGGTCACTAGCTTGACCTTGATGATACTTGATACATTGCAAATGTATCTATAATTTTTGATGTTCCATGCTTAGTTTTATCCAGTTTCTTGTGTTTTGTTCCAACTTTGGAGTACTTTTCATATGATTTCTTGGACTAACCTATTAACAAGAGCCACAGTGCCAGCTGCCTGTTTTCTGCTGTTTTTGGTTCCAGGAAAGTCAGAAAATGAATATTCTCGGAATTGGACGGGACAAAAGCCAAAGTGCCTATTTTTCCATAAGTGATCAAGTGCCAGAATACGAGACGGAGAGGGGCCAGAGGCCGGCCACACCACCTGGCTGCGCGGCCAGGCTTGGCCTGCGCCAGGGGGTGGTGTGGTGGCCCCTGGTACCCCCTCGGCCTCTCCTTCCGCCTATATATTGCCCTCGGGACGAAAACCCTAAGGGCCCGATCAAAAATCTATGAAAGAGTCTGTAGCCGCCGTCATCTCCACCCCTAGATCGGGAGGGATCTAAAGCTCTTCCCGACACCCTGCCGGAGAGGGGAATTCACCCTGGAGGCCTTCTTCATCACCATGCAAGCCTCCGGTGTGATGCGTGAATAGTTCATCCTTGGACTACAGATCCATGTGGTAGCTAGATGGCTGGTTCTCCTCCTTTGTGCTTTCATGTTTAGATCTTGTGAGCTCCGTTCATGATCAAGATCATCTATTTGTAATTCTGCATGTTGTGTTTGCGGGATCCGATGGATATTGAGATGCTATTTCAGATTGATTATTGATTCTATCATGTCTTTGTTATTTGTGATCTTGCATGCTTTCCGTTGTTAGTAGCTCTCTTGGCCAAGTAGATGCTAGCAACTCCAAGAGTTAGTATTTATGCTCGATAGTGGGTTCATGCCTCCGTAACTGGGAAGTGACAGAAATCTCTAAGGTACTAGATGTGCTATTGCTACTAGGGAGAAAACAACAATCCTTTGTTCATAGAACAATTGTATTGTTTACTTTACACGCAGTTCGTAAACCAATAATCTGTTGCTTGTAACTTAATACTGGAGGGGGTTCATATGATAACCTGAAGGTGGATTATTAGTCATAGATGTAGTTGGATGGTGGTCTATGTATTATGTTGTAATGCCCAATCAAGTCTCAAAGGAGTCAAGATGATTAGTATATGCATGTATTACTTTCTCGGTGTTTGTCAATTGCCCCGTTGTAATTTGTTCACCCAGCATGTTATCTATCTAAGGAGAGCCACCTCTAGTGAACTATGGATCCCGGTCCTCTTTCTTTACATACAATCTATAAACTATTTACTGCTTTGTGTTTACTTTTTGCAAACTTTTACTTCTTTCCATTCGATTCGTTTAATCCTTTGTTTTCCGCAAAACACGGTGAGATTGACAACCTCACCGCAAGTTGGCACAAAGTTCTGTGGTTGTGTTGTGTAGGTCTCCACGTTGCTACTAGCACCGGTAGTGCGCCCTGCCAAGGCTCAGCTAGTAACACCTTTGGGGTGTTTCCTTGCTCCTACTGGTTTGATTAAACCTTGGTTTCATAACTGAGGGAAACTTGCTGCTGTGCTCATCATACCTTCCTCTTGTGGTTCCCAACGATCTCTACATCAACACCGCCATCAAGCAATTTTCTGGGCGCCGTGCATTGAGCCATCAAGCGATTTTCTGGCGCCATTGCCGGGAAGTCAAGAACATCTTCACAAGGCGAGTCCCTCATAACCAATCTCTTTACTTTGTTGTTTTTGTTTTGCTTAGTTTCTTTTTGCTTTGTTTGCTTGTTTTGTACTTCAAAAAACACAAAAAAAATTGTTTTGCTAGTTTGCTTTCTTATTTGAACACCCAAAAAAAGACTACCCTTGAAAACACTAAGTTGTGTGACTTCACTAGCACCAACAACAATGATTTTATGAGCACACTTATTGCTCCACCTGTGGCTAAAAATACTTTCTTTGAGATAAAACTTGCTTTGCTCAACCTTGTTATGAGAGAACAATTTTCTGGTATTGGTAATGAAGATGCTGCTTCTCATCTAAATAACTTTGTTGAACTTTGTGAGATGCAAAAGCATAGGGATATAGATGGTGATATTATTAAGCTGAAATTGTTTCCTTTCTCTTTGAGAGGAAAAGCTAAAGAATGGTTGAATTCCTTAACTAGGAATAGTATTGATTCTTAGACTAAGTGCAAAGATGATTTTATTGGAAAATACTATCCTCCTGCTAAGATTATATCCATGAGAAGTGAAATAATGAAGTTTAAACAACTTGATAATGAGCATGTTGCTCAAGCTTGGGAAAGAATGAAATCTTTGGTAAAGAATTGTCCCACTCATGGACTGACTACTTAGATGATCATCCAAACTTTTTATGCAGGATTGAACTATTCTTCAAGGAAACTATTGGATTCTGCTGCTGGAGGTACTTTTATGACCATCACTTTGGGTGCTGCAACAAAACTTTTGGACAATATGATGGTGAATTATTCTGAATGCCATACTAAGAGAGCTCCACAAGGTAAGAAGGTAAATTCTATTGAGGAAACCTCCTCCTTGAGTGATAAAATTGATATTATTATGTCTATGCTTGTTAATGGAAAAGCCCATATAGATCCAAATAATGTTCCTTTGGCTTCTTTGGTTGCTGTAACACCCTCGAATCGGCCCTATGCAAGTTTTAGCGCTTCCCGCCAAACCCGCATAGAAACGATTCATGATCGCACCACTTGCACTGCAGGTGGAGAACGAAGTAATACCATTACACATTAGTCCACGATGGAACCCATAGAAAATTTATATACAACAATGACTCCATGAGTCAAGAATACAGATATACAGTACAAAGATCTAAATCACCTCGAAAAAGATACAACATCCGAGTACGGATAAGATGCAAATGGGGCTAAGAGCCCTAAAGAATAACCAATGTCGTCCATAACCCTGCCCAGGCCAAGCCGGAAGGGTAACCCTGCTAACGACGTCGAACTCGTACCTGCTAAACAAAAGGGGTGCCGACAAAGGGCGAAGGGAAAAAGAGGAGCGTCAGTACTAAGGCCAGTACACGGTGAGGCTAGAATTCGGTGGATCTCGCCTACATAGGTATGGTGGGCTGAAGCAGCAGCGAAGCATGCACTAAACAACCTATAGAGACTCGATGCAACTGCCGGCTATTAGAGAGGGATAAGAGAGACCTATTCGGGACCAACCTGATACTAACACCAATCATACCCATCCTGGTCTTTCCCCCTCGAGACCAAACGAGGAAGTCAAACCGAGGAACTCACACAGTTGGCAGTTTTATTCATTCCATTGTAGTTGAACCACTTGCTAGTCAGATATAGATAGCATGAGTCAGCCTGATAGCATAAGTAGTGGGCAGTTTTAGTTAACCATTCAGTTGTAGTTGCAGTACTTACTAGTCAGATACAATTAGCATGTGACATCCCAAACCCAGCAGTTATTGGCACTTTTATTTCATTCCATTGGAGTTGCGATACTTACTAGGCAGGTATAACATGACACGATACACCCCAGTTCCACCAGTTGTTGGCACTTTTATTATCCATTCCATTATAGTGAAGCTGATTACTAGTCACATATATTAAGTCAAATTCATAGCACTACTTTAGTTATTGTTGTCTATGATCTAGATACTTGCTCCAAGTCGTCCATAACCGCGGACACGGCTTTCAGAAAGTTTTACCCTGCAGGGGTGCACAAATAGCAACACACACATGATCAACCTCGGAAAAACCAAATCAAAACCCAACGAGGCTTTCACGACAAAGAAATCACAGGATTCATAAAAGATTTCAGGGGGCCACCCCACTAAGCTACCCGCAACAAAGTTGGCCGGCTCCGGAACGGACCCAGGGTTTGTGACGACGGCTGTAAATGACTGGGAACCCGAAAGTGTGACCGGGCTTATCGATACCGCGAAAACGTGGCACGATCCAAAACAGTACAGGTGCTCCACGCACAATCTTAAATAAAGCAGTAAAGCATGGCATAAGTACATGATAGTAATAAAGCCCCAAACTAGTTTGTGGCCCTAAGAAATAAGAAATGAATCAAGCTCTAGCTAAGGGGGATCCATAGGGTCTCCCGGATGTGGATAGTGCGCATAATCAAGGAACATGAATCAAGTACTCGGGGCCTACGGGACACAAGTGGACATGAAAAACCAAATAGCATATATTGCCCACCGGTGCCTCTTCCATTAGTTATCCCAACAATTTAATAGTTGTATTCAAAGTCATGATCCTCTCCACCGTTAAACATCTCCACCATTTATCATGTGTCAACTTGCCATCAACGGTGAAAAGACAACGACACGAAGCAACACATAAGCAAGCAACTACGACTTGCAAGACTGACTATCTATCAAACAACAGGCAATAGGATGTGTCCATGGCAATATAGAGGCTGCAAGAAGTATAAATGGTGCACGGAAACTAAAGCATCACAACACGGATAGCAATAGATCAACAGGAGGAAATAAAGACTATAAAAGCAAAATAGGTAGAAAGGGGGAGATGCTCGCCTGGAAAACACTGCCGAAGATACACTGAAGAACTTGTCGATACTCGCATCCACTCAACGTTCTAATTCGTGAAGCAAAACACTAAAAGAAACACCGGATGCACTATTTAATACTATGGCCGAAGATCGAGCATGATGCATATATGACGAATGACATGGCGAATATGCGGTGCAATTAGGCAATATTAAGCGGAACCGGGGTCCCGACGATTAATTAGAAGGTTCAAGTTATTTAGCTATCCTGCAATTTAAATGTTGTATTAACAAGGCAAAACAAGGCATCGGTTTGCTACACAAATTTAAATGGAGCCAATATAAGACTAGAAAAGCCCGCATATGCGCTCCATATTTAATTATGAGGTGAATCAACTAAATGCCCCAAACCCACGTGATATAATGCAATCATGTATAATTTACTATGTATGCAACAAGTATATGATATATATTATAAAAATAGGGGTCTCGGAAAGGAATCACACATAAGGGTTCGACGATCTTGGGCTCCAAGGGTCTAGGGGTCGACGAGATCGGTCTTCGCCTCCGGGAACAGGGTCTTGGCGTCCGTGAAGGAGAGCATGAAGCCAATGCTGGGGTTCGGTCTTCAGGGGCCGAGGGTTAGGGCTCTTCAGATCCACATTCGTGAAGAAGACCTTGGTGTCCGGGAAGGCGATCTTGGTGTTCCGAGAGGTTCGGGTTCGTCTTCGGGGATCGGGGTCTTCGTGTCCCATGTACAAGATATTGGCGAGGCGGAACTTGCGTCAATCGATGAGCTATGGATTTTGTGGCTCTCCATCTTGGAATTGGCAGCACCACCCTAATCTCAACTTCAACATCAACCACACAACCTGTGAGAATGCCTCAGACTGCAGACGCAACTGGAACGGACAACACAGCAACATGGCCTGGACTCTAGGCACCGGAACAGGAGGTCGTAGGCATGCACGGGCAGGAGCATGAGCGGGTCAAAGTGAGATTGATGCGGACCTGAAGCCGCCTCGGTGAGGACAGGGTGAGCGGTGGCTAGACCTGGAGCATCGAGGCGGAGCCCGCGAGTGACGGGTCGCAAACGCAGGGACGACGACACACGCCACTGTGGCAGGGTTGGTGAAGGTCGAGTGAGGCGACACGGGCCTACACGGTCGAGGCAAGGAGCCCCGGGAAGCAGGTCTCGGGCGATGATTTAGGGGCGGCCGGCGGCTGTCGCGGGCGGAGACGAGGACAGGATCGTGACGGAGGACGGCCAAGGGCTCGGGGTCAAGGTGGCCGCCGGGGAACAAGGAGGTGGCAGGGCCCTCGACGCGGGACGATGCTGCTCACAGGGATATCACGACGAGGCGGTCCGGCGGGTAGAGGCAGCGTGCTCGGGATGATGGCCGGAGAGGAGACGAGAGGGCCCGCTGGCGGCGGAAGGGCCTGAGGCCGGAGGCGGCATCACTGAGCTAGAGGGGAGGTGGCGGCGGTTCTTCTCAGGGCTGAGGAATGAAAGCACGAGGGAGGCGAGGTTGGGGAACGGGTGGGTCGCGAGGGAGTGGTGGGGCCAGGGGAGCGACGTGTGGGGTGGTGGCTCGGTCGATGAGGTGTATGCATGCGGGGTATGTGGTCGATTCAGGGTGTGCGTCGCATTTAGATTCTTCTTGCTGCACGTGCGGAGTGTCTGAGGAGGGTGTGGGTCGGTCGGTGTGGGGTGTGGCCTAGGTTAGGTGGGGTGGTGTGGTGGCTGGGTGGTTTGCTGGGTCTAGGGTTAGGGTTAGTTTGGAGGTGGCCGGCTCGGCTTTTGGGCCTGGCTGGTTGCCTCCCAAAAATAATGTAAGTTTTATTTATTTATTTATAAGTCTATTGTAATTAGTTTTTAGCCAAATAAAATATTCAGGTAGACCCAGAGTTTTCATTTGAAGTAAAGACGGGATATTTAGAAAACAAAGATAGGCTTTTCGAAAATAGTTTTAGGTATAAATATGCATGATGATATGACGATGCTCAAATGCAATGTGGCATGGTGACATGAGCATGCAGTCATGATGATGCACAAAACAGAAACACTAAGCGATTTTCTAGTAGTGGTTTTGGCGGGGTGCTACAATACGACACCACTAACAAGGGATCTCGCCCTCGAGATCCGCCTCATGGTACGGGGAAGATGGCTGATGGGCGGACTCTTCTCGCTTCGTGTAGATCCTCATGACACCACTAACAATGGTGGTTACTCCATCTTGGAATCATCAACACCACCAACAAGGAGTTACTTCTCACGTTCATTAAGGGAACACTCCGGATAAACAAAGGACGAAGGTAAAGGTACAAAAAGATAGGGCCACCTCTAACTTCGATAGAAGGAGAGAAAAAGGTGTAACCTAATCCACTTCAATGTACGGGAGCGAATAGAATGAGTAGTCGGCATGGGGGCCAATCCATCACGCACCCAAACTATTACCCTACACATGTAATAGAAAGCTTGCAACCCATCCTCGGAATTTAGACTGAAGATCTCGACAAGCGAGGTTCAGAAACAAAGGAGTGATGCAGGCTCTTCTGACGTCGATGATGTCGTCGCTTTGAAAACCATCGGAAGATATAAAGAAAGATTTCAGTGAATTTTGATCCACCAAAAGGAACAACAGATGAAGGGTACTCAGATAGCACAAAGCCCGGATGTGGAAACACCATTACAAAAGGAAGGAAGCGAAACCCTGAAGGTACGATAGAAAACCCAACCACGAGAATTCCTAGAATTGAAGAAAGGTAAGAGAACAGATTCAAAACACGCAAAGGTTAGAGGAGAATAGCATAGAGGTAAGGAGTAAAAGCATACCTAATCAGATCTATCCAACCGATTTTTGTAAAATAGTTTTGACACTCTACATCGGCCGTTAGCTAGGTTATCCTACAGGCTGGACCAGTGGGGTATCGCAACTGCTGAGCTCTGATACCAATCTGTAACACCCTCGAATCGGCCCTATGCAAGTTTTAGCGCTTCCCGCCAAACCCGCATAAAAACGATTCAAGGACGCCCACCAGGCACTTGCGTGCGGGTGGAGAACAAAGTAATACCATTACACATTAGTCCACGATGGAACCCACAAAACATTTATATACAACAATGACTCCATGAGTCAAGAATACAGATATACAGTACAAAGGTCCAAATCACCTCGAAAACGATACAACATCCGAGTACGTATAAGATGCAAATGGGGCTAAGAGCCCTGAAGAATAACCAATGGTGTCCATAACCCTGCCCAGGCCAAGCCGGAAGGGTAACCCTGCTAATGACGTCGAACTCGTACCTGCTAAACAAAAGGGGTGCCGACAAAGGGCGAAGGGAAAAAGAGGAGCGTCAGTACTGAGGCCAGTACACGGCGAGGCTAGAATTAGGTGGCTCTCGCCTACATAGGTATGGTGGGCTGAAGCGGCAGCGAAGCATGCACTAAACAACCTATAGAGACTCGATGCAACTGTCGGCTATTAGAGAGGGATTAGAGAGACCTATTCGGGACCAACCTGATACTAACACCAATCATACCCATCCTGGTCTTTCCCCCTCGAGACCAAACGAGGAAGTCAAACCGAGGAACTCACACAGTTGGCAGTTTTATTCATTCCATTATACTTGAAGCACTTACTAGTCAGATATAGATAGCATGAGTCAGCCTGATAGCATAAGTAGTGGGCAGTTTTAGTTAACCATTCAGTTGTAGTTGAGCATGTGACATCCCAAACCCAGCAGTTGTTGGCACTTTTATTTCATTCCATTGGACTTGCGATACTTACTAGGCAGGTATAACATGACACGATACAGTCCAGGTCCACCAATTGTTGGCACTTTTATTATCCATTCCATTATAGTGAAGCTGATTACTAGTCACATATATTAAGTCAAATTCACAGCACTACTTTAGTTATTGTTGTCTATGATCGAGATATTGTGCTCCAAGTCGTCCATAACCGCGGACACGGCTTTCAGAAAGTTTTACCCTATAGGGGTGCACAAATAGCAACACACACACGATCAACCTCGGAAAAACCAAATCAAAACCCAACAAGGCTTTCACGACAAAACAATCACAGAATTCATAAAAGATTTCAGGGGGCCACCCCACTAAGCTACCCGCAACAAAGTTGTCCGGCTCCGGAATGGACCTAGGGTTTGTGATGACGGCTGTAAACGACTGGGAACCCGAAAGTGTGACTGGGTTTGTCAATACCGCAAAAACGTGGCACGATCCAAAACAGTACAGGTGCTCCACGCACAATCTTAAATAAAGCAGTAAAGCATGGCATAAGTACAGGATAGTAATAAAGCCCCAAACTAGTTTGTGGCCCCAAGAAATAAGAAATGAATCAAGCTCTGGCTAAGGGGGATCCATAGGGTCTCCCGGATGTGGATAGTGCGAATAATCAAGGAACATGTATCAAGTACTCGGGGCCTACAGGACACAAGTGGACATGAAAAACCAAATAGCATATATTGCCCACCGGCGCCTCTTTCATTAGTTATCCCAACAATTTAATAGTTGTATTTAAAGTCATGATCCTCTCCACCGTTAAGCATCTCCACCATTTATCATGTGTCAACTTGCCGTCAACGATGAAACGACAATGATGCGAAGCTACACATAAGCAAGCAACTACGACTTGCAAGACTGACTATCTATCAAACAACAGGCAATAGGATGTGTCCATGGCAATATAGAGGCTGCAAGAAGTATAAATGGTGCACGGAAACTAAAGCATCACAACACGGATAGCAATAGATCAATAGGAGGAAATAAAGACTATAAAAGTAAAATAGGTAGAAAGGGGGAGATGCTCGCCCGGAAAACACTGCCGAAGATACACCGAAGAACATGTCGATACTCGCATCCACTCAACGTTCTAATCCGTGATGCAAAACACTAAAAGAAACACCGGATGCACTATTTAATACTACGGCCGAAGATCGAGCATGATGCATATATGACGAATGACATGGCAAATATGCGGTGCAATTAGGCAATATTAAGCGGAACCGGGGTCCCGACGATTAATTAGAAGGTTCAAGTTATTTAGCTATCCCGCAATTTAAATGTTGTATTAACAAGGAAAAACATGGCATCGGTTCGCTACACAAATTTAAATGGAGCCAATATAAGACTAGAAAAGCCCGCATATGCGCTCCATATTTAATTATGAGGTGAATCGACTAAATGCCCCAAACCCACATGATATAATGCAATCATGTATAATTTACTATGTATGCAACAATTATATGATATATATTATAAAAATAGGGGTCTCAGAAAGGAATCACACATAAGGGTTCGACGATCTTGGGCTCCAAGGGTCTAGGGGTCGAAGAGATCAGTCTTCGCCTCCGGGTACAGGGTCTTGGCGTCCGTGAAGGAGAGCATGAAGCCAATGATGGGGTTCGGTCTTCAGGGTCCGAGGGTCAGGGCTCTTCAGATGGCCTCCTTTTCATCATGCTTGGCTTTCTTCTTCCCGGGGAAATGAATAAGAAATGGATCCCGCGAAGGCAATTGTAGTTTCATGTTCCCTTCATGCAGATTAATCAAAGCCTTAATAGTTCTTAAGAAAGGACGACCTAATATAATAGGAGCAGTAGCATCTTCAGGCATGTCAGCTATAACAAAATCAATGAGAGCAGGCCAACCTTTAATATATACTAAAATGTTCTCCTTAATCCCTACAGCTTGTTTGTAGGTAGAATCTGCTAGATACAATTTTAACTCAGTAATTTCTAAGGAGCCAAGATTTAACTTGTTAAAAAGTCTCTTTGGAATTATTGAGACGCTTGCACCTAGATCTCAAAGTGCAACTATCTCATTGGTTCCAATTTTAGTCTTAATAGTAGGCTCAAATATGTCATCTAGTTTAACAGGTAATTTTTCAGCGATTTGCTTGTATTCTTCTTGAAGCTCACGTACCTTTATTACTACTTGATTGACAAAATGTTGGTACATAGCTTCCTCACTACCTTCACTTACCAGAATCTTGACATTGATCGTTTTTACGAGATCTTGAACGGTGTAACTTGGTGAAGGAGCATTACTATAGTCAAGTTCTTCATGCTCCTCCCTTTGGATCCTCATCATTTTGAGTTCTTCAACTGGATTTGGATTAGCTTTACCTGCAAATTTAGCTAGAATGAGAGTTTGACTCTCGGTTATCTTAGCTAGCCGTGCCTCAACGATCCTTGTTCTTTCTTGAAGGGCCTGCAAATCATTTCTCAAACCAACAGCTTGGTTAGATAATTTACCAAGCATAGCATGATGGTTCTCCGTAATTTTAACTAGAATATTATTTTGTTCATTTTGTGAGTCTATGAAAGACTTAAGCGTTTCTTGGAGACTACCATTACTATATCCCATATTATTATTAGAGTTACCTGCAGGACTAGCATAATGTTTCTGAAAGTTAGGATTGTAACTCTTCTTCCAAGCAGGGTTATAATCATTACGAGCTATGAAGTCTATTTTTTCAATATTTGTTTCAGGGGTGGCTCTTACCTGGGTTTCCTTACCTTTTACGGCTAGTATGAGCTCATCCAACTTAGCATTGAGATCTTCGTTCTCTTGTGGTGATATAGAGTTCATCTTCTTCATGTTTGATCTTTCAACATGCCATTGGGCATGGTTGTCTTGCATATTGTCTAGCAGCTGCTTTGCTTCGGTAATATTTTTACCCATAAATGTTCCTCCAGTTGCAGTATCAAGCATAGACTTAGACACATGATTAAGATAATTGTAAAATAAATGGAGGATTAACCAATATTCCATCCCATTACTAGGATAGTTTCTTAGGCATTCTTTCATCCTCTCCCATGCAAGCGCTAGTGGAACATGCTCTTCCTATCTAAATCCAGTAATATTAGATCGGAGTTACATAGTCTTTGCAGGTGGAAAAAATTTAGTCATAAATAAATAAGTACATCCCACCCATGATGTAATAGTATTTTTAGGCAAAGATAGCAACCATTCTTTTGCTCTCCCTCTTAGAGAGAAAGGAAATAGACGCAATTTGACCGCATCAGGGTCCGTCTTTTATACGCATCATATCACATATTTTAGTGAAAGTATTCAAGTACATACCTATGTCTTCAACAACAGAGCCTCCAAATTGATTATGTTGAACCAAACTTAAATAATGGGGCTTAATTTCATAGTCATCAGAAGCGATTGCTGGCTGAGTAATAGGAGTACGCAAATAATCATTATTGGGAGTAGCAAACTCCCCAAGCTTCTTTTCAGCCATACTTCCTATGCTTTTGGGCTTTCTTAGATAAAGAATTATAACAGTAAAAGCAAGAATTTAAAGGCTAACTAATTTTTCTGGTTTATCAAATAAAGACTGAAAGCAAACTAACAAAATTAAAAACAAGAATTAAAACTAGCAAGGTTCCTAATAACCTCACCAGGGTAGCTATTGCTTCCCCGGCAACGGCGCCAAAAAAAGGGTTGATACCTTCGATCCGGATTACATATGTAGTGTAGCTTCTTTTTCTCTAGTAGACCTAGGTTATCGAATCCTCAGGAAGCGAATACATATTAAAGTTACTTTAACGGACCTTCGGGAGTTTTAGAATTCCTTTTGTGTTTTTACCGGACCAATACCTTGCATCTTTTTGTTGTTGTCGATGATGGAGAGAGGGCCTAGGGCATTCGGTATCACCTGTAGCTGTGCAAAACATCTGATGGAAATAAAAGATAGAAATAAAGTATGCATGTACTTGTTAGAGCAAGAAAAAATATATGTGGGCAGTGCATCCATAATTGATATTTCCTCCGCAACCGCTTATAGCAATAACCTACTAGTCTCATCCATAGAAGAAAGAGAACTAATGATATGCATAGTGATGTCACCGTTAATCCCAAGCAAATCCCTCACATACTGCATCGCCCTTCTCACATCCTTTGGGGTTCCCAAACTGCAGATCAGTCATCACTCATACTCCCTATACATAGCTCAACCCTCGGGGTCTTAGGTACCTGACAAGTCCTTGGATTGAGGCAAGAGAGGATACAATAATCATCTTGTCATACAAACTAATACACGATCCTATCTATGATAAATCACATGCACAATTGCTACATGTCTAGGCCGAAGCCCTTAGTCCAAGGAGAATTACTCAGACATAGAGATGAGATCAACAATCACAAACATTGTAATGAAAATCATAAGATTGATAGTAATAGTCTTACAATGTCGCCAATCGGAGAAGAGATCTACTATTACAAGTGGTGGAATATGGCTATGGAGATGGAGAAGGGTTTGGAGATCTGAGGTAGCTTTTTGGCGAGGTCTGGCTTCTTAGGGGAGGGTCGAGCCCTGTTTTCCCGTCGCCTGAGACTTCTTTATATAGGGGTCCCTTCATGAAAGTTATTCTATTTGACCTAATGGTGGCAGCGCCAACTATACGACCAGAGCTATACAGCCGGAATTTTTGCTCTGGTCGTATAGTTGGTCGTTAAAGCGTCTGCCTCTGTTGTACGGCTCCTGGTTTCTTCTGGTTGTTGGAAATCTCGTATCTTTGACTTTAGTGTAGTGATTCCCTCCGTTAAATGATGTTATATGTGAAGGAAAAATATAAAAGAAAGGATTGCATACCCCTCTAAATATTAGCATTAGTGGCAGGGTTTAGAGAGATATTTCATCAAGAATATGATTAATATCCAGTTTAAATGTGGACGTAGATGGATATATTTTAGAGCCATCAATACCATATGTCTCACACCCCTCTCTTCCGCACGCCTCGAGGACACCCTCATGGCATACTTGTCATCAATCTGTCGACAGTTGGCGCCCACCGTTGGGCAAGTGAGCTTCGGATCTGCCTTCCGAGCGGAATCTGCAAGAATCAGAATCGGCGAGATAATCTCCATCGGTCGCGACCTCTATGCCAGTGACGTCCCTCTCATCGTTCTCGATGAGACCTGGATTCCGGCTAGGGAGGCCGTGACTGCCTACACCATCATGTCTTTTGGTGAGATCGATGTTTACATCGGTTTCACTAAACCTGTCCCAGCTACCCCAGTGGTGATGATAGAGGCAGAAGAAGCTTCTGGGTCCACTTTGTCCGTGGAGGTGGGAGAATTTCGGATCCCGGAAAATCCCAATCCCACCCAGCCCGCTCCTAACACGGAGATAGTGGAGAAAGCTGAGCCTGAAGAAGATCTTACAGTGAACGTTGGATCTGGAGTGGATCTCCCTAGCGAGGTCGAATCCCAGATCGATATTCCCATCGAGGTCAAAATCTAGGAGGAGCAAGACAACAACTCTGGTTCCAGCTCTGCCAACGCCGGAACAGATCAACCTTTCCTGAGGCATACGTTGAGGCGCATGATGATGCAAGACGCAAACATGGATGAGGTTCTCGAGACCATCAGACATTTCGAGGAAGACCACGAGAAGAGCCGCTACTACCTCAGGACACATGTGTCGCACTTTGTCGGATATGTTGGATCTGGATCTGGCTCTACCGATGCTGGAGACAATGAAGACTCGGTGTTGGAGGCGATCGGAACAAACACCGACTTACCGACATCTTCGGATGATTCAGTGACGTCTGTGGATTTCCGAAAGTTCTCTGAGGAATATGAAGAGGAGTTAAACTCCAAAGCTACAGAAGGAGAGGACATGGATGAAGGATCTGGGGTAAACTCTCCCAAAGCGCAGGATGATATGGATCTCGGTGCTAATCCCGACGTCCAGATGTCCGAAAGTACCGATCAGAGCTTGACTCCGGGAAATGGACCCAAAGACGTCTTTGCTACTAGCGTTGCCAAGAAGGAAAAGAAGAGGAACAAGAAGAACAAGACTCCGACAAAAGATCTTCTAGCAGAGGAAGTGGTCACCGAAGACTACGAGGAAGACTCGTATGGAGCCCTAATCCTAGACGAGCCAAAGGAAACTCCGGTAGATGGATACGTAGTTACTGTTGGTGCTTGTAAACTCATTGGAGATGCGTTAACAATGACAATGCCTATAGCTGTAGAGCTTACACCTGCAAAATTGGAAGAAAGGGCCCAAGCCCTAGAAGCGCATCGTCAAGTACTTCTGGATGAGGCTAACAATATCGAGGAAGAGAAGAAGTGCATTGCCACTACGGAGCAGTTCATCTTTCAGCAGCATCAGAAGACCTGGAAAGGCCATATGCGGGTCGACAAATTTCCGGAAGTCCACAAGATCCTCTTTGAGGGAGACCCAGGAGCACCTCGGCTCGACAGCAAGGGAGATCTGGTGTATCCAACACTAGTACAAAACACTGCCGCAACTCGAGATATCGTGGCAAACAATCCAAACCCAGATCAAGTCCGGTTGGGAGTAAAGCTCCTTACCAAGGGTCTAGAGCAACAGAAGGTCGTGAAATCCGGAAGCGGAAAACTGGTCTCCAAGTCCGACCAATGTTGCATGGATCTAGCCTGGGATGACATTAGGCCCCAGCGGGACCTGGAACAGCGTCACCGTTCCGACCGTCAGGAAGATAACTACTCAAGAATCGGATCTTCAGCGCAACAGCACAAACCACACGTGACTGGAGCAATGTTGCGCCAGCCGCGGAGCGAGACGCAATTGCTGCACTAGTTCCAAGACACCGTCCCCGGCAAGAGTCGAACAATCATAGGGAAGACGACAAAGAGCAACGTCAGGAGGAGGACCGACAAAGGATGCCACCTCCTAGACACACCAGCCGACCGGCTAAACCATATTGCAATGGGGGAAACGATGGACGAAGGAACGATGGATACCATGCCGAGTCAAGCCGGCAGGGGGCTCATCGTAGTCAAGACCCTCTCTGGAACCGGAATAATGATGCTCCGGATGGAGGCCGGCAATCAGCCAGAAACAATCCACCTGCACCACCCTCTCCACCAAGCAGCCATCACAACGGCTCTCAAGGAGGCCAAGGAGGGCATCATGGTGGAGGAGGTGGTGGTAGAAGTACAAGTCCGTCTCCAAGGCACCGCAGCCATAGCCAACAACCAAGACGGTGTTCTCTGTCACCAAGTGATGCGAGACACCGGATCAATTCTAACATAGAGGTGTGGCGCTACGAGAATGATGATATCTATGTGGGTCCAAAATGCTTCAGACCGCGCATTCGACAAACACATTTCCCGGAAGGATTTGCTATCTCAAGACACATTCAAGCCTACGACGGTGTGGCCTGACCAGATACTTGGCTCTAGGGGTTTTTCCAGGCTTGCTGCATTGCCAAAGGCGGAAATAGCTTGGTCGTGACCCGGTATCTCCCACTTATGCTACGGATAGACGACATGATCCTGGCTCAATGAACTTCCAGAAAACACCATCCACAACTGGTATGACATACAAAGCGCGTTGTTTCGGAATTTCGAAGGCACATATCGGAGGCCCTGTACGGTACGAGACCTATAGCGTTGCACCCAAAAATCCAGATAAACTTGCCGAGATTACCTCAGACGATGGATCGACACGAAGAACTCATGTGAAGGAGTAAATTATCAAACTATGATTATAGATTTCATTGCAGGACTCCCAATTGGTTTACTGTGTCACCGCTAGAAGTGTGACAAGGTCACTAATTTGGGAGAGATGATAGAAACAACGAGCAAGTATGCAGACGCCAACGACGATGCAAAAGGATTACCGAACGTCCTGGTTGTGCCACAATAGGCAAAACAACCAAACCAACAAGGTCAGAAGCACAAGAATACCTCGGAAGAAAAGCCCAACGCGGAAATAGCAGTTGTAACTGCTACTTTCGAGTCTGTAGGACGAGGAGGGCGCGGCGGTAGCCGTGGACACGGTCATGGGACATCAAGGGTCCAAGGTAGAGGAGACCAGCAACCTAGAAAAACCTACTCTTGGGCCAACATTGCTAATAACCCGTGTGTGCATCACTTAGATGCCAACGGGGGCTCGTCCCACACAAACATCGAGTGTCGTTTCAACAACGACATCAAGAAATACGATTTCGCTGGCTACAGGGCTAAGCGGAAGAAGGGAAAGAAGAATCCCGAAAAATAAAAAAAAGACCAAGGAAGATTCCAACATGGAGGAAGTAGAGCCTTCCAATCCCAAGTCGGATGGAAAGAAGAGCTTCCCAACAAAGAAAGACACTTATGTCACTTTCCTTGGGTCTCAACCAGCTAAGGTCAAGAAAGCAGTATTGCATGAGCTAAATGCAACTGTTCTGGCTATCCCTCAATTCTTGGACTAGTCGGAAGTGACAATCACCTTTGACCGTGTTGATCATCCGCCTAAATTGCACAAGCAAGGAAAATACGCCCTAGTCGTCAATCTAGTTATTGACGGCTATGGTTTCTCCAAGACTCTCATGGATGGCGGCAGCAGCATCAATATTCTATATGTCGAAATGCTATGTCAGATGAGGATCTCGGAGACACAGCTGAATCACAACTCTATGATCTTTCACGGAGTTGTCCCAAGAAGACAAGCAAATTCCCTAGGATAGATCACTTTGGATGTTACCTTTGGAACTCCAAAGAACTAATAGACAGAAGCACTTTCCTTCGAAGTAGTCCCGTTCAAGAGCGCATATCATGCTATATCCGAACGACCGACTTACTAGGCTTTCATGGCTCGTCCGTGTTACATTTACAATATGATGAAAATGCAGGTCCCAATGGCATGATCACCATCAGGGGAGACCCGAAGAAAGCGCGAGAGTGCAAGGATGGAAATGCCGCCTTTGCTAAAGCCGTGCTGCACGCCCAAGAGTACCAGGAGATCAAGAAGACCATCGACCCATCCGAGATGCCCGCAACGAAGAAGGAGGTTACAAAAGCCGACTCCAGAGTTCAAGGCATCGGAAGAGACGAAGACAACGTCATTGAAGGATGATGACCCCTCTAAGGTGACCCAGATAGGTGTAGGTTTAGATAGTGCATAGGAAAGCGTGCTCGTCAAGTTCCTCCAAGCAAATCAAGATATCTTCGCATGGCAGCCATCTGACATGACTGGAGTACCTAGGGAACTTGCCGAGCACTCTCTAAATGTACACCCAAACGCTGAACCCATCAAACAGTCCTTATGATGTTTCGGCGATGAAAAGCAAAAAGAAATAGCTAAGGAACTAGCCCGACTCGAGTTAGCCGGATTCATAGAAGAGGTCATCCACACTGAGTGGTCGGCCAATCCTATAATGGTCCCTAAATAGGACACCACTAATTTAAGGATGTGTGTTGATTATACTGCCTTGAACAAGGCTTGTCCCAAAGATCTATTCCCTTTGCCTAGAATTGATCAAGTTATCAATTCTACGGTAGGCTCGTTACTCCTATGTTTTCTCGACGCATATTCCGGTTATCACCAAATTCGGATGAAGGAATCAGACAAAATCAAAACTTCATTCATAACCCCCTTCGGAACCTTCTGTTTCGTTACGATGCCTTTTGGGCTCAAGAACGCAGGAGTTACGTACCAGCGCACTATGCATCGTTGCCTCCACGATCAAATCAGATGCAATGTACATGCTTATGTGGAAGACATTGCGGTGATGTACAAAAAGAAGGAAACCTTAATTTCAGAGTTGGAGGAAACATTCGCCAATCTACGCAAATACAACATAATGCTTAATCCAAAGAAGTGCTTCTTTGGAATACCAGCCGGAAAGTTCCTACATTTCATCGTGTCTCAAAGAGGCATAGAGGTGAACCGTGTCAAAATCAAGGCTATACTCAATATTTCTAGGCCAACTCGCCTGAAATACGTTCAACGACTAACTGGTTGCATTGCTGCAGTCAGTCGGTTTTTAATCCGGCTCGGTGAAAGAGTCACACCACTCTACAAGCTCCTGAAAAATACCAAAAAGTTCGTTTGGACTGATGAAGCTAAAGCTGCACTACAAGACCTAAAAGCAGTACTCTCGTCCTCTCCTATCCTTGTAGCACCAGAACCTCATGAACCGATGTTGCTCTATCTTGCTACGACAAACAAAGTCGTTAGTGTCGTCATGGTGGTGGAAAGACCAGAGGAAAAATAGGAACACCTGGTGCAGCGTCCAACTTTCTACCTAAGCGAAGTCCTAACTGAATCAAAGCAGCGGTATCCGCACTATCAAAAGCTGGCTTACGGTGTGTGATGTCTACTCATGCTTCTATTCTTGTAAACAGTGCTGGGCCTCCAAGTGCAGAGGTTTGTAGAACAGCAGCAAGTTTCCCTTAACTGGATCACCCAAGGTTTATCGAACTCAGGGAGGAAGTGGTCAAAGGTATCCCTCTCAAGCAACCCTGCAATCAAGATACAAGAAGTCTCTTGTGTCCCCAACACACCCAATACACTTGTCAGGTGTATAGGTGCACTAGTTCGGCGAAGAGATAGTGAAATACAAGTAATATGGATGATTATAAGTGGTAATTGCAATCTGAAATAAGAGTGTCAGCAAGCAAACTTGTAACATAACTGATTGTAAACGGTGTTTCAATGCTTAGAAACAAGGCCTAGGGATCATACTTTCACTAGTGGACACTCTCATATACATATCTTATCTTCATGATGCTACCCTAAACTACTCTCCGGTTGGACGATGTAGGGCTATAACAGCACACCTTAAAGTTCGCATTCCCCATCTAGATAACCCCTCACTATCACCTTGAGCGCTAGATTGTTCCAAAAAACACCACAATATCATAGAGACATCCAACTCAAATTTTACTCATGATAAGTATTTATGTAACCTTAGCCAAAGTGCCACACGGTGTGCACACTGTCAACTTCACACACGTGGGGATAAGTAGAGATTAATTAAAGCACTTGAATAGCAGAATAGATCCTAGATTACAAGCTCATGATCTCAATAAGATGACGCATAGAGAGAGAGAGATGAACACATAGCTACTTGTAGAGCCCTTAGCCTCAAGAGAGAACTACTCCCTCTTCATCATGGGAGTTAACAATGGCGATGGAGATAGCGGTGGAGATGGCTCCGGGGGCACTTCCCCGTCCCAGCAGGGTGCCAGAACAGAGACTTCTGTCCCCTGAATCTCCTCTTCGGTGGCGGCAGCGCTGCGGAACTTTTCGTGCAATTATGATCTGGTCTCTAGGGTTTTTGTCCTAGGGGGCTTTTATAGGCAAAAGGGCGATGCCAGAGGTGGGCCAGGGTGGCCACACCACCTAGTGTCGTGGCTAGGGGGACCCGCGCCACCCTAGGGTGTGCCTACCTCCAGGCTCCCCTCTGTATCCCTTTTGGACTCCGCGTCATGTCGAGAAAAATAGGAACTTTAGGCTTTGTTTCATCCAATTCCGAGAATATGTCTTTACTAGCTTTTCTGAAACAAAAAACAGCAAAAAACAGGCAACTGGCACTATGGCATCTTGTTAATAGGTTATTTCCAGAAAATGTATAAAAATACCTCAATGTGTGAACAAAACCTAAGAAAGTAGATATAAAACAAGCATGGAACATCAAAAATTATAGATACGTTTACGACGTATCAACATCCCCAAGCTTAACTCCTACTCGTCCTCGAGTAGGTAAGTGATAAAAAGAATAATTTTTGAGGTGACATGCACCATATATTTGTAAAGCATTGATAGCTGGGATCAAAGTACTTTAAACATAAGCATGAAAGATAGAGTTCTAACAATAAGACATAGCAACTATGTTGTAACATGAAAAGGTACAAACAAAAGATCATGAGTAATAATGCATTGAAAGATGTTTGTTTGTTTCACATATAGAAAACATAATAAAAATGGTATTCAACTTGTCCCTCATGGTATAGAAAAACATAAATGCATAGGACACCATCAAAGTTCATAAGGGTGACTAGATACAAATAATTTAAGAGCAAGCAATATCAAAGTTATGAATCAATCAATAAGTTTTGGGACAATGCACATTAAACTAAGAATGACCACTATGCTCTCTCAATTGGTGCATAAAGATAGAAGATGGAGACTCAACATAAAAGTAAAAAATAAAGTCCCTTCACAAAGGGAAGCAGGGATTCAAGTTTCATAAAGAGCTTCCAAAAATTAGGGTACTTATTAGCTTTCAGCTCTCATTGCCCCTATCATAAGCATCTTGAGGTGATTAAGGTTAAAGTGACACAAATATGCAGATATTCTTGACAAGTTATAAGTTGAAAATCTCATGCCCCTTGCTTACGAGTACCGAACCTCATTGTAACACCCTCGAATCGGCCCTATGCAAGTTTTAGCCCTTTCCGCCAAACCCGCATAGAAACGATTCAAGGACGCCCACCAGGCACTTTCTGCGGGTGGAAAACGAAGTAATACCATTACACAACGGTCCTCGATGGGACCCATAGAACATATATATATATATAGCACGACTCCATGAGTCAAGAATACAGATATACTATACAAAGGTCCAAATCACCTTGAAAACAATAGAGCGTCCGACTACGGACAAGATGCAAATGGGGCTAAGAGCCCTGAAGAATAACCAATGGCGTCCATAACCCTGCCCAGGCCAAGCCGGAAGGGTAACCCTGCTAACGACGTCGACCGCAAACCTGCTAAACAAAAGGGGTGCCGACAAAGGGCAAAGGAAAAAGAGGAGCATCAGTACTGAGGCCAGTACACGACGAGGCTAGAATTCGGCGGCTCTCGCCTACATAGGTATGGTGGACTGAAGCGGGAGCGCAGCGACACTAAACAACCTTTAGAGACTCGGTATCACTGGCGGCTATTAGAGAGGGGTAAGAAAGACCTATTCGGATCCTACCTAATACTAACACCAGACATACCCATCCTGGTATTTCCCCCTCGAGACCAAACGAGGAAGTCAGGCCAAGGAACTCACACAGTTGGCAGTTTTAATCATTCCGTTATAGTTGCTGCATTTACTAGTCAGATATATAGCTTGAGTCATCCTGAAGCATAAGTAGTGGGCAATTTTAATTAACCATTCTGTGGTAGTTGGAACATTTACTAGTCGGATATAATTGTCCTGAAGAATCCCCAAAACCCAGCAGTTGTTGGCACTTTTATCACATTCCATTGGAGTTGCAATACTTACTAGGCAGGTATAGCATGTCACAAACAACCCAGAACCACCAGCTGTTGGCATTTTTAATATCCATTCTGTTATACTTGAGCTGATTACTAGTCACATATTAAGTCAAATTTATAGCACTACTTTAGTTATGCTTGTCTATGATCGAGATACTGTGCCCCAAGTCGTCCATAACCGCGGACACGGCTTTCAGAAAGTTTTACCCTGCAGGGGTGCACAAATAGCAACACACACTCGATCAACCTCGGAAAAACCAACTCAAAACCCAACGAGGCATTCACGACAAAGTGATCACAGGATTCATAAAATATTTGCCCTGGTCAACCTCGGAAGAAGGACTTGGTTTGGCATCGGGGGCGCATCGGATTTGCCCTAGTCGGTGCCGATCTTGTCGTCGCGAAGATCTTGTCGGGTCCGCATATCGGGTCGGTCTTGGCATCCGGGGTGAAGTACTTGGCGTCCGGGAAGGCGATCTTGGTGTCCGGGTACTCGGGCATCGCATCCGGGAAGAAGGTCTTGTCGCATCCGATGGATCGGTCCTCGGGGTCGGAGAACTTGGCGCGCCGGGGATCAGTCTTCGGACTCAGGGAGGGAGATCTTGGCGTCCGACTTTAATTATCGAAGGTGTAATTGGTTCCGGTACCGGTGCGGTCTTCAGGTGGCATGAGTCAAGGTCGATCTTGGTGTGCCACATTAATAGGTCACAGGCACATATTATCTTTGCATCCTTAACGTACACACGCGCCACTAGCACCACCGTGCTAGAAGCACAACGCCAGGAAGGGGAAACACCGAGACATGGACGCGAGGTGGCTGCAGAATATCCCCAATGCAGAGGGTGTGGAGGATTACCACGACACTTCCACAACACGGGAAGAAGGTCATCGCAGGCGGTGGGGACGCGTTGAGGCAGGGAACAGGGCGGGGTCACCCGAGACAGGGCGCACGCGCGTGGTCGTCGGGGACACGGTGACGGGCCCTGTGAGCCTGCAGCCGGAGATGCGGGTGGCAGGAGGGCTCGACGAGGAAGGGCGTGTGCGGGCGGAGGTCGCGGAGGCAGAGGAGGTCACGTGGCCCGCGGAGAATCGGCGACGCGGAGGACGGCGGCGTGGCCTGCGGAGCAGCCATGGCAGGGCGAACTAGACGCGGGAGGAGGGCAGGCGGCGGCGGAGCTACTCAGCGTGGTGGCCGCTGGTCTCCTGTGAGGTCGAGGCGGGGTAGCCGGAGGGGCGACGACGACGAGGTGCTATCGAGGGGGGGGGGCGATGGAGGAGGCCGACGCGGGAGGTGCTCGGGATTCGAGGACGAGCAGACAGAGGACGGGGTGGAGGCGGCCGGCAGCGGACGTGGCTCGGCTCGGGCGGCCGGAGAGGAGGCACCGACGGCGGCAGACGGAGGACGGGGTGGAGGCGGCCGACGAAGGGGCCGATGGTGGCAGAGCTTGGCGACCTCGGGGAGAGGGGCCCGAGGACGCGGCGAGGGGCGACGGGGGTTGGTCGCGGGTGCCGGCCCTAGCGGTGGGGATGGCTCGGCGAGGAGGAGGGCGCGTTAGGGGAGGAGAGGACAGAGGAGGTTCATGTGGCGGGCATCGCGGCAGGTGGCGTGGTGATAGAACCGAGGCGAGGCGGGGTCGGGTGTGGGGCCGGTTTTTTCCTGGCGCTGTCGGGGTGGACGGGCGGAAAAAAAGGAGGAGGGCTGGGAGCAGGTGGCGACCAGGTGGGTGGGGAGACGTGCATGGTGGTGTGGGTGTGTGTGTGTCCACCGGTGAGGTGGCGGGTGTGAGGGGAGGTGGAAGCTGTTGGTTGGCTGGAGTGAGGTGGAGGTGTGAGGTGGAGGGAGGGGATTGGTCAGGGTGAGGTGGAGGGAGGCTGGGTCGGATAGGATTGGGTAGAATTAGGACTAGATATTTTTAGGCTAGAGTTTGGAGGTGGCCGGCCAGGCTTTCGGGCCTAGTGGGCTGCCTCCCAAAAATAAATTAAATATTTTATTTGTTTAAAAAGGGGCGTTTGAAATCTATTTGTAGACGAAAAAAATATTCCGGAGACCCGGGTTTTAATTTGAATAAAGACGGGAATATTTAGAAAACAAAACTAGGCGTTTCGAAAATAGTCTAGACAAAAACCATGCATGATGATGACGATGCTCAAATGCAATGTGGCATGATGACATGAGCATGCAGTCATGATGATGCAATGCACAAAAACACAGCGATTTTCTAGTAGTGGTTTTTGTGGGGCGCCACACTCATGCTACTCAACTTTAGTCACAAGTAAGTTCTTGTCATTGTAAGTACATGTGTATCATAGAGAACCGCCAATGGGATACCCCTTGCCCCATGACAGAGGAGCTATCCCATATCAAAATGACAAGGCAACAGACAGTGAGCATCTCAGCGATCTTTTTATTTTCTATTTGCATAGGTTTTTATTGAGGATGCTTCATAGAATGCTCACTATGGTTGTGCTGCAAGTATCCACCATGATTAGGCATGGCTTAGGCTAGCCGCCCAGGCGTCTCTATAACACATATTCAAACTCCATGAGCTTACAAGCTCCACTTTTATTTCACACCGCCGAGATCCATAAGCAAAAGATCATGATATCAACTGAATAATAAGTGCAATGTTGAAAGTGTTCCCCATGACATCATGGTTCAGCTAATTCACAACTTATAAAGCACAAGCATATACGCAACATAGATGGACACAATGGTTCAAGTTTATTAAGTGCAAGAAAGTAAAGTGTGCCATCAAGTTTGTGAGAGCTTTAATCACTAATTCTCTCATAACAAGTTTAATTTGGAAGGTAGATAAAAGCATGAATATACTTGGAATGGTGTAACACACCATGCATAGGAATTTATAGTGGACTCTTTGGAATAACTTGGTTTTCTTGGGGGTTGGATGCATGAGTGGAACTCATACTTGGTACAGGTGGATGCTAGCAAAAGACTGGGAGCGCCAACTAAGAGAGCAACAATGGACATAATCATGCAAATCGACAAAACATTATTAATTAAAGCATAAAGTTATATTACAAGTCAAAAAACTAAATGATCATAGAGGCTAAGGTGACTGGTTCATAGTCTTAACATGGTGTAAGAATGTGTCAAGTCAACC
Source organism: Avena insularis (assembly GCA_023614405.1). NCBI lineage: Eukaryota > Viridiplantae > Streptophyta > Magnoliopsida > Poales > Poaceae > Avena > Avena insularis. The sequence goes on along the minus strand of CM042690.1, from coordinate 251,491,137 downwards.
CAAATAAAGCATCAAAGGAGAATACCACAATATTATGCTTTTGTATGCTAAAACAACGCATGATTCTTTCAAGGAACATTAAGAAATCTCAATTGTTTGCAACAAGTCATGCTACAACAATAATCACTAAGCATATGGTCAAAGCAACATCTAGCATGACATGATAAAGTCTAAGTCACAGTCAAAACAAGCTTCCTTTTGTACCACTATAAGCATGAAACTTTCTACTCTTTTCCAACACCAATTGAAAACTAAAGCTAAACGCAGTGTTAACAAAGGAGAACACTCGCAGAACAATAAGAGTGAAAACTAGAGTGTTCTAGGCAATGAATAACGGGGTGTGTCTCTCTCCAAAAGAAGTGTGTTGGGATCCAACCAACTTATTACGGCAAAGAAAGCAAAAGAAAACTAAAAACAAAGACGCTCCAAGAAAACACATAGTGCATAAGGTAATAAAAAATAAAGTGTCTTGAAAGAAGACCTGAGATTATTGATGAATAAGGGGATGCCTTGGGCATCCCCAAGCTTTGACGCTTGTACTTCTTGAATATTTCTTGGGGTGACACGGGTGGCATCCCCAATCTTGAGCTTTTGTCCATACTTCATCGCATCACATTATTCTTCCCTACACTTGAAAATTTGCTCCATATAAAACTTCACACAATCTTCATTAGCAACATTAGTGTATTCAAGATAATAAGTCTTTGGGTTTAGTTTCAACACAAGTAAAACTTTCACGAAAACACAAGCTACTGTAGAAATTCCTTCTAAAAGCTCAGGTGATCAAGCAGAACTCAAAGAGAAAGAGATTAAGAGGCAAATGCAAATAATGGCAGAAATCTGTCAAAACAGACCAGCAGGTAAAAACCAATTTTTTTCGAAAATCTTCTGTTGCTCAAATCGAAAAGTTCAAAGCTAAAGAAAGTTGGGTAATAACCTGGGGCATAAGCACACAAAATTACAGCTCAATCCACCATACTGAGATTTTTCATGATTTTTTATAGTCACGCACAGAAATCTGTTTCGGGACAGCAACTTGCCCATATCTTACTTCTCTCTCATTAGAGGTTATTCTTGGCACAAAAACCACACAAAAAGGATAAGGAGAGGTTGTTTCTAAGGAAATAACTTCCAAGACTCAAAAAACAAAAATAAACTGAAAGTAAAAATATAATGGGTTGTCTCCCAAAAGCTCTTTCTTTATAGCCATTAAGATAGACATGATAATTTCGATGATGCTCACATAAGAAATATGAGTTGAAGTAAAAGAGAGCATCAAGAAGCAAATATGGAACAAATTTAAGTCGAACCCACTTCCTATGAAAAATAATCTTGTAAAGAAACAAGTCATGATAGCACAAAGCAACAAGCATAAAAGTAAAACAAGTGCAACTTCAAAAATTTCAACATAAAGAGGGGAAACTTAATATTGTTGAGATACATAAAACCATGTTTCCCTCTCTCATAATAACTTTCAGAAGCATCATGAATAAAATTAACAATATAACTATCACATAAAACATTCTTATCATGAGCCACATGCATATAATCATTATTATTCTCCACATAAGCATAGTTATTCTTATTAATTGCAGTGGGAGAAAATTCAACAAAATAGCTATCATTATTATTCTCATCACCATAATCATCAAATATAGGAGGCATGTTGTAATCATAATTAATTTTCTCCTCAATAGTAGGTGGACAGAAAATATCATACTCATCATTGTAATCATCATATATTGGAGGTATAATATCATAAAAGTAATTTTTCTCCTCCGTGCTTGGGGGACTAAAAATATCATGCTCATCAAAACCAGCTTCCCCAAGCTTAGACTTTTCCATAGCATTAGCAATAATGGTGTTCAAAGAATTCATACTAATAACATTGGTATTAGCATGCAAATAAAGTTCCATAGGTTTTTAAATTTTCTCTTCAAACACTTCATGTCCTAACTCAAGATAAATACTATAAAGCTCTCTAATTTTGTTGTTGTTTTCCATTAAGCCTAACTAGTGAAAATAAAAACAAGAAACAAAAAGATATAATTGCAGAATCTAAAGGAAATAACTTCGAGCACTCACACACCAGTAACATTACTAGAAGATAGCTTAGTAGCCAGAGGATGTGAGTACCTTTTACCTTACCTCCCCGGCAACGGTGCCAAAAAATAGCTTGATGTCTACGCACGCTTCTATTCTTGTAGACAGTGTTGGGCCTCCAAGTTTAGAGGTTTGTAGAATAGAAGCAAGTTTCCCTTAAGTGGATCATCCAAGGTTTATCGAACTCAGGGAGGAAGTGGTCAAAGGTATCCCTCTCAAGCAACCCTGCAATCAAGATACAAGAAGTCTCTTGTGTCCCCAACACACCCAATACACTTGTCAGGTGTATAGGTTCACTAGTTCGGTAAAGAGATAGTGAAATACAAGTAATATGGATGATTATAAGTGGTAATTGCAATCTGAAATAAGAGTGGCAGCAAGCAAACATGTAACAGAACTGATTGACGGTGTTACAATGCTTAGAAACAAGGCCTAGGGATCATACTTTCACTAGTGGATACTCTCATATAAATATCTTCTCTTCATGATACTACCCTGAACTACTCTTCGGTTGGACGATGTAGGGCTATAACAACACACCTTAAAGTTCGCATTCCCCATCTAGATAATCCCTCACTATCACCTTGAGCGCTAGATTGTTCCAACAAACACCACAATCTCATAGAGACATCCAACTCAAATTATACTCATGATAAGTATTTATGTAACCTTAGCCAAAGTGCCACACGGTGTGCACACTATCAACTGCACACACGTGGGGATAAGCAGAGATTAATTAAAGCACTTGAGTAGCAGAATAGATCCTAGACTACAAAGCTCATGATCTCAATAAGATCATGCATAGAGAGAGAGATGAACACATAGCTACTTATAGAGCCCTTTTCCTCAAGAGATAACTACTCCCTCCTCATCATGGGAGTCAGCAACGGTGATGGAGATGGCGGTGGAGTCGATGGAGATGGCTCCGGGGGCACTTCCCCATCCCGGCAGGATGCCGGAACAGAGGCTTTTGTCCCCCGAATCTCCTCTTCGGTGGCGGTGGTGCTATGGAACTTTTCGTGGAATTCTGATCTGGTCTCCAGGGCTTTCATCCCGGGGGGATGTTATAGGCGAAAGGGAGATGCCAGAGGTGGGCCAGGGTGGCCACACCACCTGGTGGTGCAGACAGGGGGACCCGTGCCACCCTAGGGTGTGCCTGCCTCCTGGCTCCCCTCCGTCTCCCCTTTGGACTCCGTGTCGTGTCAGAAAAAAATAGGAACTTCAGGCTTTGTTTCATCCAATTCTGAGAATATGTCTTTACTAGCTTTTCTGAAACCAAAAATAGCAGAAAACAGGCAACTGGCACTGTGGCATCTTGTTAATAGGTTAGTTCTAGAAAATGTATAAAAATACCTCAAAGTGTGAACAAAACCTAAGAAAGTACATATAAAACAAGCATGGAACATCAAAAATTATAGATACGTTTACGACGTATCAGTGTGTTCTTCGCATCCCGGAAGTTATGGCATTACTTTAAGGAACATCAAATTACTGTGGTGAGCACAGCTCCCATGAGAGATATAATCAACAACAGTGACGCTACAAGACGTGTCGCAACATGGGGCATAGAGCTTTAAGCTTTCGACATTGAGTACAAACCTTGTACAACAATCAAATCCCAAATCCTCGCTGACTTTGTCGCTGATTGGACAGAGACAACGGAAAATATGACCCTCCCAGAGCCGGAATACTGGACCTTACATTTTGATGGGTCTAAGGCGCTCGAGGGCTGGCGTGGTGCTCAAATCACCGCAAGGAGATAAACTTTTCTACGTGTTGCAGATTCACTTCACGACAACAAATAACATTGACGAATATGAAGCACTGCTGCATGGAATCTGGATTGCTAAGGATATCAGCATTCGACGATTAATGTGTTATGGAGATTTGGATCTTGTTGCTCAACAAGTGTCGGATATCTGTAATGCAAACAAACACATGGCAGCATATAGGGCTATCGTGGATGAGCTAGCTAAATCGTTCGAAGGGTTTGAAGTTCAACACATCCCTAGAACAGAAAATGAGGAAGCAGATGCATTATCTCGTATAGGCTCTGCACGGAAGAAGGTCCCGGATGGCGCTTTTTTAGAGCACCTCAAAGTTGCCTCTATAAAAGGAGTTGACGAGGAATATCCAACCAAATCTGACTCACTTTTAGTAGCAGTTCTAGCTGTGATTCCCAGCTGGACTCAACCATATCTTGACTACTTGGTAGATGAAAAATTACCTGAAGACGAGGTTCTTAGCCGGCAGATCGTCCAACGAGCAAAAACCTATACTATCATAAGTGGTGAGCTCTATAAGCGGAGTGTTTCTGGGGTCTTTCAGCGCTACGTATCTCCGGAAGAATAAGTGGAAATTCTAAGGGAAATCCACAAAGGCGAATGCGGTTATCACACTGTAGCCAAATCTTTAGTGGCAAAAGCTTTCAGACATGGATTTTTCTGGCTTACAACCAAGGCAGATGCCAAACGGTTGGTCAAGATATGCAAAGGATGCCAAAAGTATGCCAAACAAGCTCATGTTCCATCTGATCAGCTGCGGACAATACCTATAACATGGCCCTTCACGTTCTCGGGGCTTGACATGGTAGGACTGTTTAAACGGGATCCAAGTGGATTTACTCACCTCTTAGTGATGGTGGATAAGTTCACAAAATGGATTGAGGCTAAACCCGTCACAAGTTGTGATGGAGCAACAGCCAGAAGATTTGTCGAGGATGTTATAATCCGATACGGTTATCCGCATAGCATTATCACGGACAAGAGGAGCAATTTTTCTATGGGAGAACTTGCCGTATTCTGCGACCAGCAAAATATTTGGCTTGACATTGCATCAGTTGCACATCCATAGGCTAATCGACAAGTTGAAAGAGCAAATGGTTTAATACTACAAGGCCTCAAACCAAGACTCGAAGCACCACTTCGTCGTGCTGCGGGAGTTTGGGCAGATGAATTACCGTGTGTAATATGGAGCTTGAGAACAACTCCGAACAGGTCAACTGGATACACACCTTTCTTCTTGGTCTATGGTGTAGAAGCAGTTCTTCCTAGTGATTTGATTCATACTTCTCCCGGAGTTGCTGCATATATTGATGAGGATGCCGAAATTTCTCGACAAAATGATCTCGATTTAATCGAAGAAGTTCGCGTCGTTGCTGAAATGAGATAAATAGCCTATCAGCAGATATTACACAAGTATCATAGCCAGAGAGTCAGAAACCGATCTTTCAATAAGGGTGATTTGGTTCTCCGACTTGTGCAGAAAAGAAAGCACAAACTTTCCCCAGTATGGGAAGGGTTCATTTTAGTTAGCCGAGTATTGCACAATGGTTCTTACTATCTAACTGGTATGCGGCCCGTCAAAGAAAGACCTGCTACTAAGAAAAGAAAGAGAGCTGGAGGAAGTACAGACCCGGAAGAATTAGACAGACCATGGAATATTGCTCAGCTACGTCCCTTTTATTCTTAAAATTTCTTTCTTTGTAATCATATATGTGTACATGTTCAATGAGAAATAAAGTAGTGGTTGCCTCAATTTTTTCTGAGAAGTTTTATATTACCATCTTATTTCCGAATGATCATGTCACAATTGAAAATCCTAGAATACTTGAAAGTACTTTAAGCTCATGTTTGTTCTGGTTAGATTTCCGATTATAAAAATTCTACCTTCGGGTATAAATTTAAATTTTCTAGTCTATACTTGGGTTCTTTATCTGACTGCCAGATGCGGGCATTTTCCGAGTAGTGAATTGTTGGTACTGAAAGATGAATCTGTTTCTGAGTTTAAACTGGTTTAGCAATTGAGCTCCATTGCTCGGCAGAGTTTCCATGTGGAAGGTTGGCCGGCTCATGAAAGGGACGAGGCGGAAAGCCAGATAAGCGATAAGTCTAGATAAAACAAAGAGTGCTTATGCAAAACTTTCAGGCACATAAAAAAAGCCAAAAGTGCTAAATAGAAGCATCAAATCTTAGCACTAGCAAAATATTGTACTACTTATTTACAATCCGATTGTTTCAGAATAACACATTGTTTTTTCTGATGCTCTATGATGCAGGAGGAGAGGTAGGAGCTGCCGGCTCACTAGAGACATCGCCTTCGCCTTGATATCTTTCCGAGACATTTAAATCTGATATGGTTTGCTCGTCGTCGGAAACTTCGGTTGTTTCTTCGGTAGGCGGAGGAGGCGTTTCCACGCGAGTGAAGAAATGAGTGTCATAGCTGGTCAGATCAGCTACGTGACATCCATAACTGGAGAAGGAGTCCATGATGACCTTGATGTCTTGCTCCTATTCGTCTTCATCCACAGTTGAATAACCCCTGGTTACTTGCCAGATCTCCATGCTTCCATGGTGGCTCATAACCATGGTAAGGGCATTCTGTGCTACGGTCCACGCACGAAATGTTCCAGTCCTGGATGAGCTGAGGCATCTCCTTTGCCTTATCTCGCACCTCAAAGGCAGACATTCTATTCATGTCTGGAAATTTAAGAACTTTGATAATATCCTCCAGTGACTGGCGGAAATCGTGAAGCAAATCGCCGACTTCTGTAAGCCGGCTAGTCCGAGACTCAGTGGAGGAGGAATCAAGTAAATTCAGAGGACCTGCGCATATAAAGCAAAAGTCAGAAAAATATATCCGAACTCCTTGAGTCGGAAGAATGAAAAGTCAGAAGAAAGGAAAAATATCAAAAATGACATCATCAACTTTGGTCTTCTCCGCTCAAAGACTCTGGAGTTCATCTCGGAGAGCTTGAGTGATGTCCTTCTCTCTGAATAACTCGTCATTGAGATCCGAGATTTTCTGATCCTGGATCACGATCTTTCGATCATGTTCTTCGGTGGCCATGGAGGAGGATTCAAGGATGCCAACAATGCTGCACTCATGATCTTCCTTAAGCTTGTTTAGCTCCCGCTGTAAGTTGGCATTCTCCACCTCCAGGGTCTTAAAATTCTTTGCCTCTTCAATCATTGCACATGATTGTTTGACTAGTGCTGTAAGCAAAAGACAACAGTTGAATAGGAAATTTGACTATGAAAGCAAAAAATAGCAAGGTTAAGACCTGAAATGATTACCTTCAGCCTCATCCTTTGATATCTTCAATTCTGCATTTTCAAGACGGAGAGCTCTGATCTCTCTCCCGTTATTGCAAATATTCTTCAATAATTCCTGGTTATAAGCATTAACTTTCTATTACAATAATACCCATAGTCAGAAGTCTACTAAAGACTCGGGCTAATATTTCAACTAATATCAGCACAAGCCTTGGGGGCTATACTAGTTCATTCTTTGGCATCATATGAAAGCATAAATCCGGATTGTCTATCCATCTTCATGTTTGGAGGCTAGAGGATATGATATGAAATAAAGTAAAAAAGTGAGTTGGAATTCTGACTTACATGTTGTTCATGAGTGAGCTTGCTTAGGCTCATGTTCACCTCAGTGGTAACCTACTCGGCGAGAGTTAGCGGGAGTACTGGCGGTGGCGGAAGCACACCAACTTTCAGCTTCTCATCGCAAAGACGAACTTGGTCAAGAAGCTCGGAGAACTTGACGTACTCGCCTTCTTGTGCCTCTTCCTCGTCAGTGATGTTCTGGCTCTCCAAGCATTGCTGGGATAGCTATTGGATCTCTTCCACAGATTTCTGAGTAATGCCAACTTTTGGCAATACCAGGATTGTTGAGAAGATTGTCGGTGAAAACTGAAGTAAATATGCCATGAGAGGCAATAATAAAGTTGTTATTATGTATTCCTTGTATATGATAGATGTTTATTTTGCATGCTATAATTGTATTGATAGGAAACTTCAATACATGTGTGTTTAATAAACAAAAAGGGTTCCTAGTTATGCCTCTCTTCCAGACTAGCTCGTTGATTAACGAGATGATCAAGGTTTCCTGATCGTGGACATTGGATGTTGTTAATAACAAGGTCACAACATTTGATAAATGATGTGATGAACATTCATCCAAAGTATAGCATTACGATCAAAGTCATTATGTTTACATTGCTATAACATCATATGAAGTAATCTTAGTCCTTAGACCATGAGATCATGTTAATTGCTAACACCAGAAGAGTATCTTGATAACATCAAACGTCACACCGTAATAGGGTGACTATAAAGGTGGGTTCAGTGCTATAAAGGTGTTATGTTGAGGCTCATGGATCAAGAGTGGAATTTGTCAATTCCAATGACGGATAGATATACTCTGGGCCCTCTCGGTGATATCACATTAAGATAGCTTGCAAGCAAGTGATGTGATCACTAGAATGTTATATCACGGGAACGAGAAAAGAGTGCATGTCGGTAACGAGATCAAACTAGGTATTTGGATACTGATGATCAAATCTCGGACATGTATTATATCATGAGACAAAGGGATTAAGTTACTAGCGTTAAAGGTTCTCACGATCACAGAAGTCATCGTTGAATGTGCAGGAGTCAGTATGGATCTCCAAGTCCCGCTTCTGATTATTGACCTGAGAGGAGTCTCAATCATGTATACATTATTTGCGAACCATAGGGTGACACACTTAAGGGTTTCCGGACACCATTTTGGAGCACATGTGTTTCAGATGAAAGGATTGCAAAGCAAAGGAATTGTTTCGATAGAAACCAGAATTGTTTCGGGTGAAATTGCATAAAGTGGTTCTGCATGTGATATTGAAATGTTGCGAGGGGTTTTATGTGAATGTTTGTTAATTAAAGTAATTAACAAAATTCTGAATAAAATAAATAAAAGAGTTTTATTAATTGAGAGTTGCATTAAATTTGGTGGAAATTTAATGCATGTGAGTGGAATTTTGAGTGGAGCTTGAATTGATGTGAGTGGAGCTTCCACCACATGAATGTGGAAGAGGTGGGGGCACCCCCCTTGGCCGCCGGCCATGGGAGGGGAGGATCCCCCCTCTCCTCCCTCACAAAGCACACCTCCTCGTGAAGGATCTCTCTCCCCTCTAGATATTCCCCCATGGTCTCGGATCAGCGAGATACATTTTCCCGGTGGCCTTGCGTCTGGAAGGAGTTCTTGCTTCCTGATTATTGGAGCGAGGAGGTGGAGGTTGTCCGGTGGCTTGAACGTGTGTGTGAGGACGGATGCGCTGCTGATTTGCGGCGCTCGGACTTCCACACGATCTTGAGATCGGCAAGCGTATGACTACACCTTCCACGAGTTCCAACTCTTTAACAAAACTCTGTTGTCTTCGAGGGTAAGTTCTCCATGGATGTATATCCACCCGTTGCTCTGTATCTAGTAGATAGATCTTGGCGTATAGTTCTCATCATAGGAATTTTTTTCTATGCTGTGAACCTAACAGTGGTATCAGAGCCAGGTCTATGCGTAGGTGCTTTGCACGGGTAGTACACATATGTTTATATGTGGGCGATGATGATCATGTTATTGCATCTTCTATGTATTTTGGATATTGGTGGCATAGTAGGATGAAGCGTCCCGGACCAACCTTACATGTCACCGTACATGAGACCGGTTCCATGACTGACATGCAACTAGTTTTGCATAAGAGGCTAGCGGGTGTCTGCCTATCCTAATATAGTCAATATCTGATTTACAACGAGTTGCTAATAACTTGGTTATCCTCGTTGAGGTTCATGTTCGTAGGTAAACCGGTTCTATCTCTGAAAGCCCTAAGCCATGTAAAACTTGCAATTGATAAATTAGAGGCGTCTAGTTTAGATCGTTGCTGGGCTAGTGTCTTGATATGGTATTGTTGTAAGTAGATGTATGATAGATACTCTTACAACACACTTAACGTGTAAGTTCCATAGACCTTGTCCTTACACACAAAGGAATGATAGAGATCATACCACAATGCAAATGATAGAGATCAAATGCATGGACCATATCATCTCACTTTACACATTAGATGTTAGCATCTTATACTACTAGTTTGGCGCTTTTGGTAGCATTGTAAGATGATCCCTCATTTAGATATCAAGATAAAATGTGTTCTTCCATTAGTATGCACCGTTCTATGGATCGTGTTTCGAGACATCACGTGATGATCAGGTGTACTCGACTCCGCGCTTTCGTACAACGGGTGTAAGACAGTTTTACACACGCGGGTACTAAGGTTCTTACTTGACGAGCCTAGCATGTACAGACATGGCCTCGGAACACGGACCGAAAGGTTAAGCATGAGTCATATAGTTGATATGATGCCCATATAGATGCTCACCTTTGAGGCTACACCGAGTCACGTGATGATCAGACTTGGTGTAGTGGATTTGGTTCATGTAATCACCAAAAAGACACGAGGGATGTCGTTTTTGAGTGGGAGTTCATTAGTAATTTGGATAAGCTGAACTCAATCTATCATAAACTTAGTCTAAATAAACTTTACAAATTCTGTTGTAGATGGCACCACCTGCTTTTAATTTCAATGTGTTCATGGAGAAAGAGATACTTGCGGCAAATGGTAGCAACTTTACCAACCGGGACATGAATTTGAGGATTCTCCTCACTGCTGCACAAAAGCAATATGTGCTAGAAGTGCCGTTAGGCCCCCCACCAACTCCTGATGCCCCTAACAAGGAAAAGAATGTCTATATAACTCGTCAGGAGGACCACAACTTAGTTCATTGCGGCATACTGTATGGTCTAGAGCCAGAACTTCGAAAGCGTTTCGAAAATGGCAATGCCTTTGATACCATGGGAGAATTGAAAATGATTTTCAATACCCATGCTGCCGTAGAGAGTTATAATGCTTCTGAAAAGTTCTTTAGCTCAATGATGGAAGAGAACAGCTCCGTTAGTGAGAATGTACTCAAAATGTCTGGGTATGCCGATAAGCTTGTGTCCTTGGGAATAACGATTCCCATTGACTTAGGCATACATCGTGTTCTCCAATCTCTGCCACCTAGCTACAAGAGCTTCGTGATGAACTATAACATGCAGGGCATGAAGAAGTCTCTTCTCGAGCTTCTGTCAATGCTTAAGACTGCAGAAGTGGAGATTAGGAAAAAACATCAAGTGTTGATGATCAATAAGACCACCAGTTTCAACAAGGACAAGAAAGGAAAGCAGAAGGGAAAGAAGGGCGGCAAATCTATTGCCGCACCTGAAAAGAAACCCCGAGATGGCCCTAAGTCTAATACCAAGTGCTACTATTGCAAGGGGACTAGCCATTGGAAGCACAACTGCCCCAAGTATTTGGCGGACAAAAAGGTCGGCAAGGCAAACAAAGGTATATGTGATATACATGTTATTAATGTGTACTTGACTAGTACTCGCAGTAGCACCTGGGTATTTGATACGGGTTGGGTTTCTAATATATGTAACTCGATTCAGGGGCTGTGGAACAAGCGACAGCTAGCTAGGGATGAGGTCACGATGCGGGTCGGCAATGGATCAAGAGTTGATGTGATCGTCGTTGGAACGCTACCTCTCCATATGTCGTCGGGATTAGTGATAAATCTGAATAATTGTTATTTTGTGCCTGCACTGAGCATGAACATTGTATCCGGATCATGTTTGATGCGAAGTGGTTATTCCTTTAAATCTGAAAACAATGGTTGTTCGATTTATATGGATAATATCTTTTATGGTCATGCACCTGTGTTGAATGGTTTATTTCTATTGGATCTCGATAGTAGTATTATGCATATTCATTGTGTTGATGCTAAAAGGGTTAAACTTGATGATGATATATCTACATATATGTGGCACTGCCGTCTAGGTCATATTGGCATTAAACGCATGAAGAAACTCCATTCTGATGGACTTTTGGAATCACTTGATTTTGAATCATTTGATACATGTGAGCCATGCCTTATGGGCAAGATGACTAGAACGCTGTTTTCAGGTTCAATGGAACGGGCGACAGATTTATTGGAAATCATACATACTGATGTGTGTGGACCAATGAGTGTGTCGGCGCGAGGTGGATATCGTTATTTTGTTACTTTCACGGATGATTTGAGTAGATACGGGTATATCTATTTCATGAAACATAAGTCTGAAACTTTTGAAAAGTTCAAGGAATTTCAGAATGAAGTGGAAAATTATCGTAACAGAAAGATCAAATTTCTGCGGTCCGACCATGGAGGAGAGTATCTTAGTTACGAGTTTAGCACACATATGAAAAATTGTGGAATAGTTTCACAACTCACGCATGCCGGAACACCACAATGTAATGGTGTGTCGGAACGTCGTAATCGTACTTTATTGGATATGGTTCAATCTATGATGTCTCTGACTGACTTGCCACTGTCATTTTCGGGTTATGCACTGGAACCGCTGCATTCACTTTAAATCAGGCACCATCTAAATCCGTGGAAACGACAACATATGAATTATGGTTTGGAGACAAACCTAAGCTATCATTTCTTAAAGTTTGGGGATGCGAAGTTTATGTGAAGAAACATCAGCCAGATAAACTCGAACCCAATGCAGAAAAATGCGTCTTCATAGGATACCCTAAGGAAACGATCGGGTATACCTTCTATCACATATCCGAGGGCAATGTTTTTGTTGCCAAGAATGGATCCTTTCTTGAGAAGGAGTTTCTCGTGAAAGGTGTGAGTAGTCGGAAGGTAGAACTTGAAGAGGTTATTGAACCTTCTCTTCATGAAATGGCGAGTAGCACAGCACCAGAAGTTGTTTCGGAGTTGACTTCACCTAATGAAGAGAGAGCTAATGATATTGATCATGAAACTCCGAAAGAGGACACTATCAAACCTCGTAGGTTAAGCAGGACATGTGCAGCTCCTAAACTATACGGCAATCCTGTTATGAATTTCATGATTGATGAAATAGATGACCTTGCGACGTATGAAGAAGTGATGATGAGCCCAGATTCCAACAAATGGCTAGAAGCCATGAAATCCGAGATGGAATCCATGTACGAAATGGACCTTGGTGGACTTACCTCATGATCGAAAGGCCATTGAGAATAAATGGATTTTCAAAAGAAAAACTGATGCTGATGGTAGTGTGACCATCTATAAGGCTCGACTTATCACAAAGGGGTTTCGACAAATTCAAGGAGTTGACTACGATGAGACATTCTCTCCCGTAGCGATGCTTAAGTCGGTTAGGATTATGTTAGCAATTGTTGCATATATCGATTGTGAAATATGGCAGATGGATGTCAAAACTGCGTTCCTGAATGGTAATATTGAAGAAGAGTTGTATATGATACAACCTAAGGGTTTTGTCGATCCTCAGGATGCTGATAAGGTATGCAAACTTCAGGATCCATCTATGGACTGAAGCAAGCATCCCGGAGTTGGAATCTCCGCTTTGATGAGGTGATCAAAGAGTTTGGATTTGTCCAAACTTATGGAGAGGCTTGTATTTACAAGAAAGTGAGTGGGAGCAATGTGACATTTCTAATATTATATGTAGATGACATATTATTGATTGGAAATGATATAGATCTTTTAAATACTGTTAAAAGTTATCTAAACAGCAAATTTTTGATGAAAGACCTTGGTGAAGCTTCATATATATTAGGCATTAAAATCTATAGAGATAGACCAAGACGCCTAATTGGGGTATCGCAGAGTACATACCTGATAAGATATTAAAGAAGTTTAATATGGACGGAAGTAAGAAGGGGTTCTTACCTATGTTGCAAGGCAAGACATTGAGTAAGACTCAAAGTCCGGCTACGGCGGAAGAAAGAGAGATAATGGATAAGATCCCCTATGCCTCAGCCATAGGCTCTATATTGTACGCCATGCTATGTACAAGACCGGATGTGGCACATGCTATTAGTTTGACTAGTAGGTACCAATCTGATCTAGGTTCGGAACACTGGATAGCGGTCAAGAATATTCTTAAGTACTTGAGAAGAACTAAGGATATGTTTCTTGTATACGGAGGTGAAGAAGAGCTAGTCTCTAAGTGTTATGTCGATGCTAGCTTTGACACCGATCCGGATGACTCTAAGTCTCAATACGGATACGTATTTCTCTTGAACGGAGCAGCAGTTAGTTGGAGGAGTTCCAAAGAACCTGTGGTGGCTGGATCAACGACGGAGGCGGAATATGTTCTTTGCTTGAGCGGTAGCAGAAGCGGTTTGGATGAAGGAGTTCATAACGGAACTAGGTGTGGTTCCTAGTGCATTGGACCCAATGGTGATCTATTGTGACAACAATGGAGCCATAGCCAACGCCAAGGAACCAAGGTCTCACAAGAATTCCAAGCATATTAAGCGCCGGTTTCACTCCATCCACGAGCATGTCAAGGATGGAGATATAAAGATTTGTAAAGTACACACGGACCTAAATGTATCAGATCCCTTGACTAAAGTTCTCCCTAGGGCAAAACATGATCAACACCAGAACTCCATGGGTGTTAGATTTATCACTATGTAAACTAGATTATTGTCTCTAGTGCAAGTGGGAGACTGAAGGAAATATGCCCTTAGAGGCAATAATAAACTTGTTATTATGTATTCCTTGTATATGATAGATGTTTATTTTGCATGCTATAATTGTATTGATAGGAAACGTCAATACACGTGTGTTTAATAAACAAAAAGGGTTCCTAGTTATGCCTCTCTTCCAGACTAGCTCGTTGATTAACAAGATGATCAAGGTTTCCTGATCATGGACATTGGATGCTGTTAATAACAAGGTCATAACATTTGTGAAATCATATGATGAACATTCATCCGAAGTATAGCATTACGATCAAAGTCATTATGTTTACATTGCTATAACATCATACGAAGTAATCTTAGTCCTTAGACCATGAGATCATGTTAATTGCTAACACCGGAAGAGTATCTTGATAACATCAAACGTCACACCGTAACAGGGTGACTATAAAGGTGGGTTCAGTGCTACGAAGGTGTTATGTTGAGGCTCATGGATCAAGGGTGGAATTTGTCAATCCCAATGACGGATAGATATACTTTGGGCCCTCTCCGTGATATCACATTAAGATAGCTTGCAAGCAAGTGATGTGATCACTAGAATGTTATATCACGGGAACGAGAAAAGAGTGCATGTCGGTAACGAGATTAAACTAGGTATTTGGATACTGATGATCGAATCTCGGACATCTATTATATTATGAGACAAATGGATTAAGTTACTAGCGTTAAAGGTTCTCACAATCACAGAAGTCATCGTTGAATATGCAGGAGTCAGTATGGATCTCCAGGTCCTGCTTCTGATTATTGATCTGAGAGGAGTCTCAATCATGTATGCATTATTCGTGAACCATAGGGTGACACACTTAAGGGTTGCCGGACACCATTTTGGAGCACATATGTTTCAGACAAAAGGATTGCAAAGCACATAAATTGTTTCGATAGAAACCGGAATTGTTTCGAGTGAAATTGCAGAAAGTGGTTCTGCATGTGATATTGAAATGTTGCAACGGGTTTTATGTGAATGTTTGTTAATTAAAGTAATTAAAAAAATTCTGAATAAAAAAATAAAAGAGTTTTATTAATTGAGAGTTGCATTAAATTTGGTGGAAATTTAATGCATGTGAGTGGAATTTTGGGTGGAGCTTGAATTGTTGTGAGTGGAGCTTCCACCACATGAATGAGGAAGAGGTGGGGGCACCCCCCTTGGCCGCCGGCCACGGGAGGGGATGAGCCCCCCTATTCTATAAAAATCCCCCCTCTTCTCCCTCACAGAGAACACCTCCTCGTGAAGGATCTCTCTCCCCCTCTAGATATTCCCCCATGGTCTCGGATTAGCGAGATACATGTTCCCGGTGGCCTTGCATCTGGAAGGAGTTGCTGCTTCCGCTGATTCGCTGGAGCGAGGATGTAGAGGTTGTCCGGTGGCTTGAACGAGTCTGCGAGGACGGATGCGCTGCTGATTTATGGCGCTCAGACTTCGACACGATCTTGAGATCGGCAAGCGTACGACTACATCATCCACGAGTTCCAACTCGTTAGCAAAACTCTGTTGTCTTCGAGGGTAAGTTCTCCATGGATGTATATCCACCCGTTGCTCTGTATCTAGTAGATAGATCTTGGCGTATAGTTCTTATCATAGGAAATTTTTTGTTTTCTATGTTGCGAACCCAACAAAAACCTCTACCGAGGGATCATTACCCAGTACAGGTTCACCCTTATGAAGTACCGAGTCACCCATGGTGACGTCGGTTTGCGATCCAAGGATCACTGGCTCTAATTGTTGAGCTGGATATTCTACAACAGACGGAAATGGAGTAATCTCCGGCATTGTCGAAGGCTATGGGGCAGGAGTCGGAGCTGCTGCTGCAGGAGAAGTCAAATTCAACTTTGACTGGCGCAAGGGCTTTGACGAGCCTCCTTTCCCCTTCCCCTTGGTGAACTATTTAGCTCTAAAGAGATAATAGAACAAAGATCGTTACATTTCAGAAAGAATCAGAAATAAAGTACAAAGACCTTGTGAATATTATTACCTCTTCACAACGGGCACTTCCTTTGTGCCGATGGACACTATCAGAGTCTTACGCTTTAGGGTAAGCGCCTCCGGCAGTGGAATCAATTCTCCATCATCCTGAGATAACTCAGAAGGATATCCCTCAAGAGGAGTAAGCTCTGACTCAGGGAGGTCAGCAAGCTGAAAAGAAGAAGTATCTTAGTATTGCAAAAAAGACACAACAATGTATAAGATGAACACATATTTGAGTGATTGCTAGAAAACTTATTGGTGTCACGGGATCGTCAGCCGTATGCATGTCCAAAGACAGCTCCGGGATTTTCCTCTCGACCCGCTCCCTAATCAACCACTTGATCGGGGACTCATAGTCCTTGTCCGAGTAAGGAATGGAGCAGATCCGGAGAGAGTCCGTCTTACTCTTGGTGACTGAATGCATGAGACGTTCACCATGGTGTTGGGCAGGCTAGATACGGCGTGCCAGCCAGCAATGGATCAAGTCGGATCCTTTCAGACCCTTGTGCTTCATCAAATATTCGATCCGCCTCTTAGCAAGAAGTAGATCGTCAGTAAGAGCCAGAGAATCTGCGTCCTAGGACTCTTGGGGCGTGGCAGTGCTATCAACAAAAGCTGGCAAAGGGGTGGCTTTGCCGGGAGCCGGTCTGTCCTTATGATAGAAGAACGTGGACAACCATTGTTTCACCGACTCACTAGATTAATCCTAGGATAGACTCGCTCTCTCCTAACAGAAAAGCTAAGAGTTCCGATAATGTAAGGATTACTGGCGGTGATGGAATTTTTCTGGGTATGAAAGTAATACCGGAAAAGAAGAAGACTTGGCCTAATACCAAGATACCCCTCACAGAAAGAGGCATAAGCGCTCATTTCTAAAAGAGAGTTTGGGGGAGATGGTGGAGTTGCACTCTGTAATGATCTACGACCTCAACAAAGAAGTCTGAGGAAGAAAAGCTCAAACCTCTGTCGAGGTGGGTGCCAAAGTGCACTCGCTCATCGGTGTTGTTGGTGGGGACGGTTTGTCCAAAGCCGCTCAGCCAGTCATCGGCGCGGAGGAGACCTTCCTTCTCGATGACACAGAGCTTGGCGTCATCAAGGACACAAGGCATCCAGACCCCGCGAAATTTCTCCCTCTCCGCTGCAGGAGTCGTCGCCGCCGTGGCAGAAGATGAGGCCTTGATATGTCGTAAACGTATCTATAATTTTTGATGTTCCATGCTTGTTTTGTATCAACTATCTTATGTTTTGTCTACACTTTGAGGAATTTTTATACATTTTCTGCAACTAACCTATTGACAAGATGTCGTAGTGCCAGTTGCCTGTTTTCTGCTGTTTTTGGTTTCAGAAAAGCTAGTAAAGAAATATTCTCGGAATTAGACGAAACAAAAGCTGAAGTTCCTATTTTTTCCGACACAACACGAAAGTCCAAAGTAGAGACGGAGGAGAGCCACGAGGCGGCCACACCATAGGGTGCTGCGGCCTCCCCTGGGCGCGCCAGGCCCTAGTGTGGGCCCCTTGGGCAGCCACCAACCTCGCTTCTTCGCCTATATAAACCTCCTGAGACGAAAACCCTAAGGGGAGGATCAAAATTCCACGAAAAGTTCTGCAATAGCGCCGCTGCCGAAGAGGACATTTGGGGAACAGAAGTCTTTGTTCAAGCAGCCTGCCGGGACGGGGAAGTTCCCCTGGAGCCATCTGCATTGACTCCACCGCCATCTCCATCGCTGTTGCTAATTCCCATGATGAGGAGGGAGTAGTTCTCTCTCGAGGCTAAGGGCTCTACCGGTTGCTATGTGTTCATCTCTCTCTCTATGCGTGATCTTATTGAGATCGTGAGCTTTGTAATCTAGTTGAATAAGTAGATCTATTCTACTACTCAAGTGCTTTAATTAATCTATGCTTATCCCCACGTGTGTGAAGTTGACAGTGTGCACACCATGTGGCACTTAGTCTAA
Source organism: Avena insularis (assembly GCA_023614405.1). Lineage (NCBI taxonomy): Eukaryota > Viridiplantae > Streptophyta > Magnoliopsida > Poales > Poaceae > Avena > Avena insularis. The sequence goes on along the minus strand of CM042690.1, from coordinate 251,472,707 downwards.
GGTTATATAAATACTTATCATGAGTATAATTTGAGTTGGATGTCTCTATGAGATTGTGGTGTTTGTTGGAACCATCTAGCGCTCAAGGTGATAGTGAGGGGTTATCTAGATGGGGAATGCCAACTTGATTGTGTGATGTTATAGCCCTACATCGTCCAACTGGAGAGTAGTTCAGGGTAGCATAATGAAGAGAAGATATTTATGTGAGAGTGTCCACTAGTGAAAGTATGATCCCTAGGCCTTTTTTCTAAGCATTGAAACACCATTTACAATCAGTCATGTTACATGTTTGCTTGCTGACACTCTTATTTCAGATTGCAACTACCACTTATAATAATCCGTATTACTTGTATTTCACTATCTCTTTGCTGAACTAGTGCAGCTATACACCTGACAGGTGTATTGGCTGTGTTGGGGACACAAGAGACTTCTTGTATCTTGATTGCAAGGTTGCTTGAGAGGGATACCTTTGACCACTTCCTCCCTGAGTTCGATAAACCTTGGGTGATCCACTTAAGGGAAATGTGTTGTTGTTGTACAAACCTCTGCACTTGGAGGCCCAATATTGTCTACAAGAATAGAAGCGTGCGTAGACATCAAGCTATTTCCTGGCGCCGTTGCCGGGGAGGTAAGGTATAATGTACTCACATCCTCTGGTTACTAAGCTATCTACTAGTACTGTTGCTGGTGTGTGAGTGCTCGAAGTTATTTCCTTTAGATTCTGCAATTATATCTTTTTGTTTCTTGTTTTTATTCTCATTAGTTAGGCTTAATGTAAAACAACAACAAAATTAGAGAGCTTTTAATATTTTTCCTGAGGTAGAACATGAATGGTTTGAAAAGAAAATTAAATAACCCATGGAACTTTCTTTGCATCCTAATAGCAATGTTATTAGTATGAATTTTTTGAACACCTTTGTTATTAATGCTATGGAAACGTCTGAGCTTGGGGAAGTTAGTTTTTATGAAAATGATCTTTTTAGTTCCCTAGCTTTAGAGGAGAAAATTTGCTCTGATGATACTTTATCTCCCATATCTGGTAATTCTAATGATACTTGTGATATTTTAAATCCACATACTGAAAGCATCCCTTTTAAAATACATGTGAATAACTGTTATTTTGGAGATGGAACTGTCCATCCTGGTGATCATTTACTCTTTATACATGAATTATGCGAGTTGCTCAAGTATGAAGGTATTTTAATGAACCAAGTTAAGAGGGAACTATTCTCTTTATCACTTAAGGGAAAAGCAAGGGAGTGGTATGAGCTACTAGACAATCCTCATCATTCAGAGTGGAAGGAACTTGAATCTCTATTTTACTCTAAATTTTATCCTCCTCATGAAATTCATAAAGATAGGAATTATATTTATAATTTTCATCCTCATGATGGAGAAAGTATTGCCCCAGCATGGAGGAGATTGAAGTCACTAATTCTCAAATGTCCCATTCATGAGCTCCCTAGTAATATTGTTATTAATAATTTTTATGCAAGGATTTCAGGACATTACAAGGACTACCTAGATACCTGTTTAGAGGGATCCTTCACAAGGAAGGAGGTCAAAGCTAAGTGGGATATTCTTGAAACAATTTAAAGCAATACTGAAGATTGGGATAATGACAAAGGTAAAGAACCAGGTATAAACTATGAGTATGATTGCATTAAGTCTTTCACTGAAACTGCTGATTTTCAAGAGCTTAGTGCTAAATATGGTCTTGATCCTCAAATTCTTGTTGATTGTTGTAGAGCCTTGGCTTCTCATATTAATGCTCCTAAAGAAAAATTGGACATGTATCATGAGCCTTTTAAAGACACTTGCATGAAAAATGAAATTATTATTAATGATAGCAATAAACATGCTCAAACCTCTGAAAGTACTATTTATTATAAGCATGTTAATTTTTGTGGAATACATAGACCTTTTGAAAAGAATCAAATTTAAGAAGAATATTGTATCACCCACAGGAATGAAAAAACTAGAATGTGGTATAGGGCTCTAAATGATCTTGGTAAAAAAGTCTGTGCCCTCTATCCTTTTATTTGTGAACTTTGCTTTGAAGTGGGTCATTTCAATTTTCAGTGCTCAGGCCATAATAATAGCCCTTCTAATCCAATGAGTAATACAAGTTTGTATTGTGATAACATGATCACCCCTAATCAGCATGATGAACTTATATTATTTTTGGGGTGTGAAGAGTTATCAAGGAAAACTTCTTTGGTAGATATGAGTGCTTTTGATATGAATAGCGTCATGCATGGTTGTCATCTTTATTGTGTTGATAATTTCCACACAAATACTTACATACAAATATTACATAAGATGAGATTTTACCAAAATATGACAGGACTAATATGTGTTTTGTTCTTATTAATGAAAAGGAGTAATCCTCCAAAGTTTCTGCTATTATCTCTAACAATAAACTAGGGTATATGGAGAAGCTTCCTTTCAAGCCTCTCCCTCCTAAAGAGAAGAAGAAAAAGAAGAAGAGGAGGAGTAAAAGAGGGACGAAACGGTATTTCCCCTAAGCATGTTGCTCCTATTATAGTTTTCGATGAGTCTGAACTCGATGATGTTCCTATGCTTGTTACCTATAGTAGTGATCATGATTGGAAAAAGCACACTACTTTTGATATTGAAAATCTCTTCGATACCAATTCTGAAAATGATGATGTTAATAATTGTTGTACTATTAGTACTATCCATGTTCCTTCCAATGATGGTATGTTTACAAATGAACACACTTTGGAAGATAACTATTATATTGCTTATGATGATACTATACCTCCAATATATGATGATTATGAATATGATATTTTCAATCCACCTACTATTGAGGAGAAAATTAATTATGATTACAATATGCCTCCTATATTTGATGATTATGGTTATGAGAATAATAATGATAGCTATTTTGTTGAATTTGCTCCCACTACGATTAATAAGAATGACTATGCTTATAGAGAGAGTAATAATTATTTTATGCATGTGGCTGATACGTTGCTAACGTATCCATAATTTTCGATGTTCCATGCTTGGTTTTATCTACTTTCTTATGTTTTGTCCACACTTTGGAGTATTTTTCATATGATTTCTTGGACTAGCCTATTAACAAGAGCCATAGTGCCAATTGCCTGTTTTCTGCTGTTTTTGGTTCCAGAAAGTCAGAAAATGAATATTCTTAGAATTGGACCGGACAAAAGCCAAAGTCGTTATTTTCCCGGAAGACTCATGGAGCAAGAAGGAGAGACGAAGGGACCCACAGGGTGGCCACACCACCCCTAGGCGCGGGTCCTCCCAGGCCGCACCAGGGCATGGTGTGGGCCCCCTGGCTGGCCACCGACCTCGCCCCTTCGCCTATATATTCCTCCCGATATAGAAACCCTAAATCGTCAAGCCTCCAGCCACGAAAAGTTCCACAGCACCGCCGCAACCGAAGGGGAGATTCGGGGGACAGAAAGTCTCTGTTTCGGCACCCTGCCGGGACGGGGAAGTGCCCCGGAGCCATCTCCATCGCTCTCCACCACCCCCTCCAAAACCATTGCTGATTCCCATCATGAGGAGGGAGTAGTTCTCTCTCGAGGCTAAGGGTTCTACCGGTAGCTATGTGTTCATCTCTCTCTCTATGCATGATCTTATTGAGATCATGAGCTTGTAATCTATAGATCTACCTTGCTACTCAGGTGCTTTAATAGATCTCTGCTCTCCCCATGTGTGTGAAGTTGACAGTGTGCACACCATGGTGGCACTTAGGCTAGAGATTACAAATACTTGTTATGAGTTATATTTGGAGTTGGATCTCTTTCTGAAATTGTGGTGTTTGTTTGAACCATCTAGTGCTCAAGGTGACAGTGTGGGGTTATCTAGATGGGAAAGATGAACTTTGAGGTGTGCTGTTATAGCCCTACCAACGATTAGAGTGTCCAACCAGGGAGTAGTTCAGATTAGTATCATGAAGAGAAGATATTTATATGAGAGTGTTCACTAGCGAAAGTATGATCCCTAGGCCTTGTTTTTAAACATTGAAACACTGTTTGCAGTTAGATCTATTACATGTTTGCTTGCTTCCATCTTTATTTCAGTTTTACTTTAGTCTTTTCCATGCCATCAAGCTATTTTCTATCACCATTACCACTTATAATTATCTATACCACTTGTATTTCACTATCTATTCGCCGAACTAGTGCACCTATACACCTGACAAGTGTATTGGGTGTGTTGGGGACACAGGAGACTTCTTGTATCTTGATTGCAGGGTTGCTTCTTGATGCTCTCTTTTACTTCAATTCATATTTCTTATGTGAGCATCATCGAAATTATCATGCCTATCTTAATGGCTATAAAGAAAGAGCTTTTGGGAGACAACCCATTATATTTGTACTTTCAGTTTTTTTTTGTTTTTTTTTTTGAGTCTTGGAAGTTATTGCCTCTGTAATAACCTCTCCTTATCCTTTTTGTTTGGTTTTTGTGCCAATAATAACCTCTAATGAGAGGGAAGTAAGATATGGGGAAGTTGCTGTCCCGAAACAGATTTCTGTGCGTCATTGTAAAAAACGTGAAAAATCTCAGTACTTCGGATTGAGCAGTAATTGTTTGTTCTTATGCCCCAGGCTATTAACCAACTTTCATTAGTTTTGCACTTTTCAATTTAAGCAACAGAAGATTTTCTAAAAAAATGGTCTTTACCTGCTGGTCTGTTTTGACAGATTTCTGCCATTATTTGCATTTGCCTCTTAATCGGTTTCTTTTTGAGTTCTCTTGGATCACTTGAGCTTTTAAAAGAAATTGCTATAGTAGCTTATGTTTTAATAGATGATTTACTTGAGTTGAAACTGAACCCAAAGGATTATTATTTTGAATACACTAATGTTGCTAATGAAGATTGTGTGAAGTTTTGAATGAAGGAAGTTTTCAAGTGTAGGGAGAGAATGATGTGATGAGATGAAGTATGGAAAAAAGCTCAAGCTTGGGTATGCCACCCATGTCACCCCAAGAAATATTTAAGAAGTACAAGCGTCAAATCTTGGGGATGCCCAAGGCATCCCCTTCTTCATCAATAATCTCAGGTCTTCTTTCAAGACACTTTATTTTTATTACCTTATGCACTATGTGTTATTCTTGGAGCGTCTTTGTTTTTAGTTTTCTTTTGCTTTATTTGCCACAATAAGTTGGTTGGATACAAACACACTTCTTTTGGAGAGAGACACACCCGTTATTCATTACCTAGAACACTCTAGTTTTCACTCTTATTGTTCTATGAGTGTTCTCCTTTGCTAGTACTGCGTTTAGCTTTAATTTTCTTATTCTTTTGGCTTAGAACTTCTTAGTTCTTCTTTGTAGATGGGTGAGACATGCTCTCCGGTCTTTATTGATTATTATCTTTGAGAGTTGTTTTAAATAAGTCGATTGGTGTTGGAAAAGAGTAGGAAGTTTCATGCTTATAGTGGTACAAAAGGAAGCTTGTTTTGACTGTGACTTAGACTTTATCATGTCATGCTAGATGTTTCTTTGACCATATGCTTAGTGATTATTGTTGTACCATGACTTGTTTCAAACAATTGAGATTGCTCCATGTGCCTTGAAAGAATCATACGTTGTTTTAGCATACAAAAGCATAATATTGTGGCATTCTCCTTTGATGCTTTATCTGGGTTGACTTGGCACATGCTTACACCATGTTAAGACTATGAACCAGTCACCATAGCCTCTATGATCATTTAGTTTTTGACTTGCAATATCACTTTATGCTTTAATTAATAATGATTTGTCGCTTTGCATGATTATGGCCATTATTGCTCTCTTAGTTGGTCGCTCCCGGTCTTTTTCTAGCCTCCACCTATACTGAGTATGAGTTATACTCATGCATCCAACTCCCAAGAAACCAAGTTATTCCAAAGAGTCCACTATAAATTCCTATGCATGGTGTGTTACACCATTCCAATTATATTCATGTGTTTATCTATCTTCCAAATTAAACTTTTGTTATGTGAAAATTAGTGATTAAAGCTCTCACAAACTTGATGGCACACTTTATTTTCTTGCACTTAATAAACTTGAACCATTGTGCCCATCTATGTTACCTATATGCTTGCATTTTATAAGTTGTGAGTTAGCAGAACCATGTTACCATGGGGAACGCTTTCAACATTGCACTTATTATTCAGCTGATATCATGTTCTTTTGTTTATGGATCCCGGCGGTGTGAAATAAAAGGGGAGCTTATAATCTCATGGAGTTTGTACGTGTGTTAGAGAAACGCCTGGGCGGCTAGCCTAAGCCATGCCTAATCATGGTTGAAACTTGCAGCATAACCATAATGAGTATTCTGTGAAGCATCCTCAATAAAAACCTATGCAAATAGCAAATACAAAGATTGCTTAGATACTCGTTGTCTGTTGCCTTGTCATTTTGATACGGGAAAGCTCCTGTGTCATGGGGCAAGGGGTACCCCGTTGGTGGTTCTCTATGATACAGATATACTTACAATGACAAGAACTTGGTTGAGACCAAAGTTGAGTAGCATGAGGTTCGGTACTCGTACACAAGGGGCATGATATTTTCAACTTATAACTTGTCAAGCATATCCTCATATTTGTGTCACTTTAACCTTAATCACTTCAAGATGCCAATGATAGGGGCAATGAGAGCTCAAAGCTAGAAAGTACCATAATTTTTGGAAGCTCTTTATGAAACTTGAAATCCCTGCTTCCTTCTGTGAAGGGCTTTCTTTTTATCTTTTTATGTTGAGTCTCCATCTTCTGTCTTTATGCACTAATTAAGAGAGCATAGTTGTCATTCTTAGTTCAATGTGCATTGTCCCAAAACTTATTGATTGATTCATAATTTTGGTATTGCTTGCTCTTAAATTATTTGTATCTAGTCACCCTTATGAACTTTGAAGGTGTCCTATGCATTTATGTTTTTCTATACCATGAGGGACAAGCTGAATACCTCTCTTATTATGTTTTTATATGTGAAACAAACAAATGTCTTTCAATGCATTGTTATTCATGATCTTTTGTTTGTACCTTTTCATGTTACAACATAGTTGCTATGTCTTATTGTTAGAACTCTATCTTTCATGCTCATGTTTAGAGTACTTTGATCCCAGCTATCAATGCTTTACAAATACCTTGATCAAGATTGTGATGGTGCATGTCACCTCAAAAATTATTCTTTTTTATCACTTACTCGAGGACAAGCAGGATTTAAGCTTGGGGATGCTTGATACATCGTAAACATATCTATAATTTTTGATGCTCCATGCTTGTTTTGTATCAACTATCTTATGTTTTGTCTACACTTTGAGGAATTTTTATACATTTTCTGGAACTAACCTATTGACAAGATGCCATAGTGCCAGTTGCCTGTTTTCTCCTATTTTTGGTTTCAGAAAATCTAGTAAAGAAATATTCTCGGAATTGGACGAAACAAAAGCCGAAGTTCCTATTTTTCCCGACACGACACGAAAGTCCAAAGCAGAGACGGAGGAGAGCCATGAGGCGGCCACACCATAGGGTGGCGCGACCCCCTGGGCGCGCCAGGCCCTGGTGTGGGCCCCTCGGGCGGCCACCGACCTTGCCTCTTTGCCTATATAAATCCCCCGAGACGAAAACCCTAAGGGGGGATCACAATTCCATGAAAAGTTCCATAGCACCGCCGCCACCGAAGAGAAGATTCAGAGGACAGAAGTCTCTGTTCCGGCACCCTGCCGGGACGGGTAAGTGCCCCCGGAGCCATCTCCATCGACTCCACCGCCATCTCCATCACCGTTGCTAACTCCCATGATGAGGAGGGGTAGTTCTCTCTCGAGGATAAGGGCTCTACCGGTAGCTATGTGTTCATCTCTCTCTCTATGCGTGATCTTATCGAGATCATGAGCTTTGTAATCTAGTTGAATAAGTAGATCTATTCGGCTACTCAAGTGCTTTAATTAATCTCTTCTTATCCCCACGTGTGTGAAGTTGACAGTGTGCACACCGTGTGGCACTTAGGCTAAGGTTACAGAAATACCTATCATGAGTATAATTTGAGTTGGATGTCTCTATGAGATTGTGGTGTTTGTTGGAACCATCTAGCGCTCAAGGTGATAGTGAGGGGTTATCTAGATGGAGAATGCGAACTTTAAAGTGTGCTGTTATAGCCCTACATCGTCCAACCAGAGAGTAGTTCAAGGTAGCATAATGAAGAGAAGATATTTATATGAGAGTGTCCACTAGTGAAAGTATGATCCCTAGGCCTTGTTTATAAGCATTGAAACACCGTTTACAATCAGTTATGTTACATGTTTGCTTGCTGCCACTCTTATTTTAGATTGCAATTACCACTTATAATCATCTATATTACTTGTATTTCACTATATCTTCGTCGAACTAGTGCACCTATACACCTGACAAGTGTATTGGGTTTGTTGGGGACACATGAAACTTCATGTATCTTGATTGCAGGGTTGCTCAAGAGGGATACCTTTCACCACTTCCTCCCTGAGTTTGATAAACCTTGGGTGATCCACTTAAGGGAAACTTGGTGCTGTTCACAAACCTCTGCACTTAGAGGCCCAACACTGTCTACAAGAATAGAAGCATGCATAGACATAAGGCCTCAGCCATTTTTTGGGTGTTGGTGACCTAGGATGGGCGGCCATGTGGAATTTGGGGGAGGCAGAAGAGTTCTTTCGCAGGAAGCGTCGGGAGGAAGGAGAAACCACTAGCGTTGGTGAAGAAGAAGGGAGAGATCTTGGCCCCTTATATCCTTTGCCTGTGCCAAGATTCGTCTGAAATAAATAGTAATCATGCCACACATTGTGGAAGGAGCTGAGTAACTTCCTCGCGAGGATTACGCCGCATCGATCTTCGTGCACGCATTAAAATGACGCCTCGGTTCTACAAAAGGTGGACCCACCAATGGTCGTGCTGACAGGAATGTCTGATAGTGACGTGACTTGACCTTGACTGATGTCAGGATACGTCAGAGACCAAGTTCCGGCTTAAGTTTGAATTTCAAGCTGGAAACTCGAGTAGTGTAATCATAGGTCTGACTCGCTTTGAGACTCGGATCCTATCCTTTCTTTTGAAGTTTTAGGAACCCTTCAAGATTCTACAAGCTGAAGATGGATCAAGCTAGATGATGATAAAATCCGACTATGGATCTTGGAGGCTTCCGGGGCTGCTGTTGGGGATATACTTTTCAGGTATCCTCATTGTGCCTCACTGACCAGGGTGGCCCACTTTGGGTTAGAGCGTTGCTTCACGGGCGGCCCAGTCAGGGAGAAGAGACGGAGTCCAGTCCAGCTACGGGAAGGCCCAGAAGACTTACCGACATAGGCTTGTAGTGTTACTTGTAGTTCAAGATGTACTCTGTAACCGACTCTTAGTCGTAGCCGGATAGGTCTCTCCTATAAACCCTAGGCCAGATATCTATATAAACCGTCCTAGGACGAGCCTTTAGGGCACCCCACAATAGTCTACAATCTCAACTCGCATAGGCGAAACCCTTGTATCCCATATTCCGGCTCTGCCGTATTACTGGATTGCTAGCAGGAGTAGGATCCGTCCAAAGCCGGCGGATTCGAACCTGGGTAAACTTGTGTGCTCACCATCCCGGAATACCGTACATCTCACACCCCTCTCTTCCGCACGCCTCGAGGACCCTCTCATGGCGTACTTGTCATCAATCCGACGATATCATGGCCGAGTCCACCGCCATCGATTGCTTGTATAGGTTCTACAAGTTAGTGACTGCAGTGTTTGGACCATGGTACTTGAGAACACCCAATGCTGAAAACACCGCTCAGATCCTCGTAGTCAATGAAAGTAGAGGATTTCCTAGGATGCTTGACAGCATCGACTGCATGCATTGGCACTATAAGAACTGTCCATTCGCTTGGAAAGGAATGTACAAATGCCACAGAGGAGGTTGCACTGTGATACTCGAGGCAGTTGCTACACATGATATTTGGATTTGGCATGGTAGGATTGAACAACGACATCAACGTCCTCTAGTCCTCAGATGTCTTTTCCAAGCTTATTCAGGGTTATGCTTCCCCTGTGGACTTTGAGATCAATGGGCACCACTACAACAAGAGATACTATTTTGCAGATGGCATCTATCCAAGATGGCCAACATTTATGAAGACTATCTCAAGCCCGATGCTCCCTAAGCATGCTCAGTTTGCCAAGGAACAGGAAGCTTGCAGGAAGGACGTGGAGCGCGCATTTAGTGTGCTCCAACAAATATTTGCAGCTGTTAGGTTCCCTTCTATGACCTAGTCAAAAGATCAAATGTGGGAAGTGATGAAGTATTGTGTGACCTTGCGCAACATGATCGTTGAGGATGATCGGAAGAATTCAGTGGATTTGGTCGAGCAAGACTAGTACATGGGGCCTCTTGTAGAGCCGGATCACCAGGTGCCAGTACCGTGGGCTGCCTTTATCGCCATGCGTCAGGAGATTCGAGATCCCACAATGCATCAACAGTTGGAGGATGATTTGATGGAGCACATACAGATACGCAAGGGCAACATATAGGAGCTATGTCGAACATGACCTGGCCGAACTAGCCGAACTATGTTGTATTTCAGTCTATGGCGAACTGTATGCCGAATTTGTTTAAAATTTCATGCCGAATCGTTTTCCTGATTTTATATTTATGCCGAACTATGTGAATTTGAGCCGAATTCGGGCGAAATATTGCCGATTTTGCCTTGCCTGGGAACCATGCTTGAAACACGAGCGGGAAACTGACTAGGCCAAAATTTACATGCATCCGGCAATAAATAACGCCAGATTTCGGTATGGAAACACCGAACGTGGAGCTGCTATTACCACACCATCCCGTGAAGTTTGCACTATAAAATACATCCATGGAATTAATAATATGTTTTTAGCTTTATAAAACGAACGTGATGCATATATGTCTAGCCACACTAGTGGAGAACCCAATAGAGCGAGGTAGGGCGACCGCATTCTGGTCTCTCGGGTCAACAGTATATATTTCCTCCGTCCATGATACATTCGAATTTAGATAAATCTAAATTACTTATTTCTGAACGGAGGGAGTATATATATTATATTTTATGATGCACATCACGTCCAACAAGAAAATATCTAAAGAAATGGTTGAAGCCATCGGGTCGACCCAACCCGTCCCAGCGCGTCTGAACCCGTTCGTGCGGACACGCGCGACGTGCGCGGTGTCATAGCGACATGCCTCATCCGTCCCGATTCGTCCGGCTCGACCCATCCGTGCATCTAATTTGCGTGACCACTGGGTCGGCCCGGACAGCGTGCTCTGCGGCGTGTGTCCGACCATATCTTTTGGTGGTCCCTCCCGCCAGTGGTACAGAGACCACTCCACTTCTCCCTCCAAAAAACCTCTCCCAAAATTCCCACTGGCAGGAGTGGCGGGAAAGGCGATGGATCCCACCGCCATGGTCGACGTTGCGCCCTCCGGCGTTCCCGCCGCCAAGAAGCGCGGCCGGCTGAAGAAGTCTGCGACTGACATGACGCCGGTGGAGCAGAAAATCGAGACGGATAAGCGCGCTGGCCGGCGGCTTGCGGAGTGAGGTCGACTCGCCCAAGCCAAGCTTGAGAAGGAGTGTCGGGAGGAGAACGAGTGCATCCTCACCGCGCCGAACAGGGCCAACCAAAAGGAGCTGGCAGTGGATGCCGCTAAGCACGCCGTGCACATGATAAAACATGAGGCGATGACCGTCGCATTCGGTGGCATGTTGGCCTTCGGTGCTGGCGGCGTGTCCATGGTCGGCGCATCCTCTACCAGCACCGTCACGTCCACCCCTTGTGGCCAGCCTAGGACGCCATTCCCGCGCACACCTTCGGTCGGAGGCCACACTAGGATCGCCACCTCGCTCTCCCGGTTCGTCCACCCCCGCATGGCGTCGTCGGAGGCGGGAGAGCCCGACATCGACCTCAACCGCACTTCAACGACCGTGGACACAACTCCGGAGGTGTCGAAGAAGCAGCGGTCCATCTCCGCCACGGACATGCCGGTACTAGTCAACCTGTTCGGCGGAATGCCCGACATGCTGCCGACCGACGATGACATGGTATGATCACGCCATCTCTTCGCCTTTGCCAGCACACCGCTCCCGTCTCTTCACCCTAGCCAAATTTGGTGCAGGATTTCGTGGCCAACGATGCCGAGGACGCCATGAACGACATGATCAATGAGGGTGCGCTATGGCGACGATGAAGAGACGCAACAACGGACGAAGGCAGAGACGCAACAAGACACGCAACAAGATGCCTACAACATTGCGGACGAGTCATTGTTCAGAAACGATGGCGCTTCCATGGGCGCGGGGGTCATTGCCGTGCTCCTAGCCACTTCACTTTCGGCGTCGCTCGCCGACACCAAGAAGTTGAGCAAACGAACCGTGAGCTACACCACCGAGGAGGACAAGTTCCTATGCATGGCATCGATGGAGGTTCCGTAAGATCCACTATGCGGCGCCAAGCAAAAGGGCTTTGCCTATTGGGAAAAGGTAGGCAGGTTTTTCCATGAGGCCCGCAAATTCGACAAAGACGCCTTCTACAACGATCAAAATGATCTCTCTTTCTTCAAGCAATGGGGCACCATCCATGCCGAGTGCAGCAAGTTCCAAGGATCTTACGAGATGGTGACGAAAAGGAAAATAAGCGGCATGTTGTCGGTTGACATGGTAAAACCCCTTCCTCTCCTTGTCGATGTCATGCATATGCATTGAGCCATTGTCGGCATCCATATGTGTAGGTCATGAAAGCAATGGAGCACTTCAAGAAGGTGAATGACAACAAGGCCTTCATGTTGACGCATTGTTGGACGTTGATCAAAGACTGCAAAAAATGGAAGAATAGCTATGCCCTTTGGAAAGAACTCGACAAGAAGAAGAAGGGCAAGAGCAATGCTTCTATGGGCGGTGTCATCGACCTAGACGACAACGGCAATGACGAATGCGTGGCCAACCCTGTAGGCGCCCGTGCCCGGCCTGGAGGCCACAATGCTACGAAGGCCGACATCGCCTGCCAGGCTGGTTTGTTGGCATTCTAGGAGACGCTGATGAAGATTATGGAGAAGAAGGAAGAGGCCATCGCCAAGAGGGAAGAGAGGCAGCGCAAAGAGAAAGAGGCCACTGCCAAGGCATTTGTTGAGCTCTAGACGAGGTCAATCGAGGCGGAGGAGGCCTACGCCAAGGCCAGGCTGATAGAGTCGAGGCGAAGGCAAAGGCAAGGGAGGCCGATGCCAAGGCCAAGGAGGCCGAGGCCAGGTCTAGGGTGTTGGAGGTAGAGTCCAAGGCCAAGGAAGCCGAAGCCAAGATCATGTCCGAGGATACTGCCATCATGGTCACCAACCTGGACACCATCGCCGACCCCGATCGCAGGGCCTAGATCGCTCGCAGGCAGCAGGCCATCCGTGCTCGTGATGCTTGAACGGTAATGGCGAAGGTGGCAGCAACCTTTTGGACATAGAAGACGCCATTATTCATTCTTTTGGACATTGTGTATGATATTATCCCCTTTTGTACATTTCAAAACCATTGGTGACTAGTTGGCGATGCCCACAGGCGATGGCACATGTCTGCCAATTTATCTGCCAGCCACTTTGTGTGCTATTGCCTGTGAATTTGAGTGTTCGGCAGCGTTGGCTAGTGATGGCGCCAAGAAACACCAGGCGCGGACATTTGGGTCGAGCCACTGGGCGCGGTCGCCCGGACAGGCCGGACCGTGGCCCTAAAATAACCGTGTTCTAACCCAAACGGACAGAAACGGACCGTTTCGGTCGCGCGTTTGGGTTAGCCCGGTGGAGATGCCCTAAGTATGTCGAGTGAATCATGAGTACAATCCCAGGTGCAGGTGGTGGAAAAGAGAACCATAGCTACGCCACTCGGCCCGCTGATTGGCCTCTGACTAATCATTTCACTCCGTGTCACCTCCGCAGCAGCAGAGGTGAACTCTAACCCTCTATTAGGATGCTGTTGACCGATGGAGGCTACACGAAGTTTAGTCCCACCTCGCCTACGGAAGGAGGCCACACCCAACATATAAGGAAGAGATTCCTTCCTCCTTTCAGTCCAGACTTTTGGGATGGAGTGGGATCTCTTGTTATTATTGGGATGTGTGCGTATAAACGTCTAGAACGTAGGATGAGTGCTAGGTTGGGCCAAGTGGACGCTAACATCTGGTAACAGAGCTTGCGATCGCCATGCCTTCCTGAGGGGCTTCTTAGGGGGATGAGATGTTAGGCTGTTGTTGACCAGTGGAGGCTACACGAAGTTTAGTCCCACCTCGCCTACGGAAGGAGGCCACACCCAACTTATAAGGGAGAGATTCCTTCCTCCTTTCAGTCTGGGCTTTTGGGATGGAGTGGGATCTCCTCTTATTGTTGGGATGTGTGCGCATAAATATCCAGAATGTAGGCTGAGTGCTGGGCTTGGCCAAGTGGATGCTAACACCCTCTCTCCCTCTTCCACCCTCCCCATATTCCGTCCCCGCTGGTGACCACCGCCGGGTAAGCCCGCCAGGTGCCAGCAGCGACGGGCACTCCTCTTGCCACTCGCCCTCGACGATGGTGCGCTGCATATCTGGCTGTGGGTGTTACTGGATCCTCTTGGCGGTGGCGGTGAGCGGCGCCATCGGTGCGGCCGCAATGGTTCCCATGGAGGTCGGAGGTTTTAAATCACGGCGAAAGGCATGGGAAATTGCCTCGACAGGGTTGTGTACGCCTGGTCCGGGCTAGATCTAGGCCAAGCAGGCCTAGGGAAACACTGGCAGTGGCGGTGACCTATCTGAGGGGACGGAGGGCCTAGGGAAATACCGGCGTTCGCGCCAGCACAGAGGTGCTTTGAGTTGTGGTTTGTGGATGGAAGGACGGCCGTAGGGTGCCCGGCTGCCGGTCGGCCACGTTCGACCGACCCGTGTGTCAGCACTTGTGGTCGAAGTGGGCGGGTGCAAGGTAAGCGGAGGACAGCGGGTTGGCGCTGCGAAGGCCGCGAGCGTGCAGGCCAGACCTAGGCCAGACGGTCCTAGGTTTGGTTGCTGCTTTGCAGGCCTTTTTGGGTCTAAGCTCGGACGGCGCAGTCGACGGGCTCGTCACTCTTGTGCCGATGTGCCCTCCTTGCCCGCGCGTGCATGCTACAACTAGGCATGCGTGTCCTTGATCTGGTGGTGCCTTCATGGCTTCATAGTTAAGATATTTTTGGGTAGTGAAATGGGGGATTGGGAGAAATCGTTGTTGGGTTCCAGCACTAACGTGACCTCGCTCGAGGCCGTCGTCTTGCCTTCTTGAAGGGCGTCGTTGTTACCCCTTCTTCATGCCCTCCTAGTACCAGGGGAAACCCTAGGACTGGCTTGCTAGCCCGGGCAGCAGCGTCGTGGCGACGTCGCTTTCCATCTTGAAGGTTCTACCATGGTACTCGGGATCCTTGGCTGATGAACCGTGATGGCCGGGAAAATTCGGAGGATGGATTGGTGGATGGCTTCCATCTTGTTGCTACGCCGTGTACCTAACATCTTTGTGCTCTAAGAGCTGTATCTCTTTATTTTTCTTGTTGAGCATGTTTTTTCTATTGCCCAGCGTTTTGCTTATTCGTGAAATGATGTATGGATGTTACCTGTTTCAAGAGGTGTAGGTGGTGGCTTCGTCCTCTGGACTGCCCACGAATCTATTCTCCAACTGCACCCACACACTCCTTGTAGTGGATCCAAGCCCAACCATCTACTTAGGACATCTCCACCAGGCCAACCCAAACAGACGACCTGGTCCATTTTGACCACGTCGCGGGGAGATTTTGTTCGTGGTCGGGCATATCTGACCAACCGCGCCTAGCGGTGTGACACATCTGTTTGCGCTTGGGTTACGTTTTTTTTAAATTCAAACAGAGACGATACACGCTAAAACTGACAAAGTTCATATATATTTATACATAATTTACATTCAAATATAAAAACTTGATTCAAACAAGTGGCGCGCGACGGGGTGGCGGGCAAAGTCCCGCGGCTGCGGCCGCGAAGGCACAACCCCCCGAAGGAAGGCCGGTAGGCCACCCCTACCCGCGGTGGTACTAGAGCCGGATCCGTCCGCCTCGTGGTCATGCTTGGCCTTCTTCTTCATCTAGCCAGGCGTCTTCATCGCTGGCGTTGGCGGCGGCGGCGGCCCTGGGAGAGATGTTTCTAGCGATGGCGAGATGTGTGGTGTGCGCCACCGATAGGCGCAGGAGTGTTGTTTAAGTAGCCACGTGCGAGCGCGTGCAGGTTCCCACGCCTTTGCCATCAATGGCGGCGCGGGAACTCAGACAACGCCTTGACAGTCATAGGCTAACGTCCCGTCGGCATTGATGGCGAAGGCAGCCGCCGGTCAAGCGGCCACCCGCGCCTCTGAATTTGTGTCGCTGCGCGTCTAAATTGGTGCCGATGCGCCGACTGAATCTATGTTGCACCGACCGCTCACGGGTGGGCCAATGGAACGCGCGAAAGGACATGTCATGGACCTCCCGCGTCTGCGCACGACGCATCGGCAACGCTAATTTGGTGCGCCAATGTGTCGTGCCGGGCGCGTCGTTCCGGATGGTTCGTGCCACTAGAGAGGCCACACACGTCCCGTGCTTCTGTTCGGACCTATTCAAACGCGTTCGGACGGGTTGGATCGTGCGGGTGAAGATGCCCTTAGTCGTCTGTGTTAGAGTATTAGGTATATACGGTTGTTATGGTAGTTTAGATAGAGTTAGGATCTGTTTACGTACAGTCCTAACTTGACTCGTACTCCAAGATAATTCTGTGTACGCCTATGTATACTCGCCCATGAGGCTCAATAATATATCCATCATATTCCGCCAAACTCATACTCTTTCATGGTATCAGCCTAATCGGTCCAAACCCTAGCCGCACGCTTCCGCCGCGCCGTCCCCGGGGGATCGATCTCCATGATCTCCGCCGGGGGCCACGCGATTCGTATACAGGGTTCGTCTACCGATCCGTGATCGGCTGTCCTGTAAGTCCTTTTTTTCCGATCTCTTGATCGGTTTTCTTTTTTGGTTTACCGTCTTCGATCAGATTGAGTCGCCCACCGTCGTCGTCATCGTCGCGCCTCTACTCCGACCATCGGCATCCAGGATCTACACCACGCCCGTGCGCCTGCCTCCTTCGCTGTTGCGCCTGCCTCGACAGGCTATCGCGGCCTCAAGGGAGGCTGCCGCCCCCCTCCCCGCGGATCGTCTTTGCCGTTATCGTCCGGGACTTCACCGACTATGCCGCCATCGACTACGATCTACGCGTCGTCCAGACCCTGGCGCATACGGCGCACTGTCGGTCTGATCAACCGATCTTGCGCCTGTCTACGCCAAGCACATCCCCGAGCACGAGCCTACCACCGATCGAGCTACGGGTTGCCGCTGTGTCTCCCTGTCGGGCCGCAGCTCCGCCGCCTTTGGTCCACGCTACTGGATTCCAATGCGCCTTCCTTGGCGTGTACGTCGCTGGTGGTCTCCCAGCCGCTGCACCGACATGCGCCTCGCCTTGCAGCTATGCCACCCCCTTGGGTCGTAGCGTGGCTGCATGCAGTCTAGTTCGCCGTCCTCGTGCATCGACGGCCTCGGCTTTCACCGCGCCATCTCCTATGGCACGGATCGCCGCTGTCTGCACATGGTCTTCGTCACGTCGCCGGGTCTTCCTCGCCTACTTCGAGCACCACCTCCGCGCTTCACAAGGTAATCTGCAGGGCGCCCTCTCGCCGTTGCAGGTCCTGCCGACTACCCCATTGCCACTCTAGGCATCCAGCATGACTAACCCAGGTCGCCGCTGGTTTCGCCACCTTCTACGTCTTCATCTACTACAACTTCGCCGCCAGCGTCATCGCCTCATCCCCGACTACACCACCTGCTACTCTACTCCGACAACCGCGGACAGCACCGGCATCTCTCCCTTCACCGCTCTGCGCATCGCAACCGCTCTGGAGGTTTCCTCTGCTAGTCTTTCTGACATGGCGGCAAGTTCATGATGGTCCCTGCCCCCGCACGCCTGGTACTGGCAACACCGGGAGTGCCTTCATCCCCGACGCATTTCTGAGTCTGGCAAGCTCGGATCGGCGCCTCGTCTTCATCGGCTTCGACAACGTCTTCTTCGGCATCGACCCCTCTACGACTGCCTCGACAGTGTCACCGACGAGTTCTTCTTTGCATACTCGGTTCTGGCAAAATCGGAGTGTGCGTTCGTCCCGACATGCGCCTAGTTCTGACAAAACTATGGCCACACCTCGTTCTCGACAGCTTGGACTGCATCGACTTCGGCATCGACACCTTCAACGACTGCCTCGATGCATCTCTGTTATCCTCCTTGCGCGCTATGCGCATGCGGCTTCACGTGCGGCTACCTCGACACCGGCATCCCTGACCACGACATCGACCATTGCGACCCATCGCACGGCTACCTCGACCATGGCGCCGTCTCACGCTCTCGGCTCCCTCGACATTGGCACAAGGGCTACCACCTCGCTTGAGCATCATCAGCTTCCTCTACAGTCCAAGCTACCGCGCTGCGACACCGTCCACGACATTCCCGCTCGGACTGCGGGGGGATGTCAGCCTACTGGATGCTACTTCGGATTATCTCCAGTCTGACCGTCCGCGATGTTCCAGTTGTTTACGACGCTAGAGCTACGACTGCGGGGGAGTGTTAGAGTATTAGGTATATACGGTTGTTATGGTAGTTTAGACAGAGTTAGAATCTGTTTACGTATAGTCCTAACTTGACTCGTACTTTAAGATAATTCTCTGTACGTATATATATACTCGTCCATGAGGCTCAATAATATATCCATCATATTTAACCAAACTCATACTCTTTCAGTCCGTTTCGGCAGTACCCGTCAAGGAGTTCTCCGACTACACCTACACCCCCGTTGCACTAGAGCCAAGGCCGACTATTGACTCCCCGATGGAGTGATCAATCCTCCAAAATCACAGATTTTCTCATTTTTGTTATGCCTAAAATATAAAGTATTTTGGGTTGTGAGATTTTCTAGTTGGCAGCATTATCTATATGTAGAACTGTTTTCTCAGATTTTTTGAAACTATGAACTTGTGTTGTAATGGTTCAAGAAAAATAGCTACATGGAGCCCAAGTTCCAAACGTCCGCTCAACAAACCTTTCTCTATAGTCTAGAGTGCTTTTCTCGCACACCACTCTGTTGAATATTCAATCAATTTACCACGTGCTTGCAGCCATGACTAGAATCAAATTCGTGCCACTCCACTTTCTATCTGCCATACAAAATCAATAGTTTTTCATGAAAGAAAAAAAAACTTTGCTGTATACCGCTGCATAGTGGCAGAATGAACAAAAATAACCCAAAATCAAAAGGATTTCATAAAATGAACTTTGGGCGAAACAATTTTATGCCCCTAACCCTTTTGGATAGCGCCTAATGCATAGGCGCTATGCTCTAGTGTGTAGCGCCAGTCAGCGAGGCGGCTGCGTGGCCTGGCCTGGCCCCACCCGGGTCATGTAATGCCGAGGCGTTAAGCCTGGGCCTTGTAACGCCTAGACGCTATGCCTGAAAGTGTAGCGCATGTCTCTTAGGCGCTACACATTGAGACATAGCGCCACGCGCGCGGCCTCCCCCCACAGCCCGACCCAGTCGCTCCTAGCTCGTCCTAGGACAGAAGAACACCCAGGCCGCGGCCCGCTCTCCTCCCTTCCTCAAATCCCTCAGATTGGAAGCTTATTTGGTGGATTTTTCGACCCCTCCCCGGCTGTTAGAGTTACCCTCCCTCAATTCCCTCTGTTTTGAACGATTGAAATCTTTTATTTTGGTGGGATTTGGGTTGAAACCCTAGAAATTCGATTTGGGAAGAAATGTTTGGAAATTTGTTAGGTTCATTGGCAAATGTTGGGTAGAATGGTGTCTACGAAGCATTTAGTTAGGTTTAGGGTTGTTGGAATGTTAGAGTTTGGTTTATTTGAATGTTATGGCTAGGGTTAGGGTTTGATCATGTAAGGGAGGGTGTTCTTGTTAGGTATACGATTTGGTAATGTGACTAGTATATTTTTGTTCATCTTGGCATGGGTAGTGAATGACCTTATTCTCCTATGTGTTAGGTATGGCAATAATTGTTCATGTTCATTATGTGGACAAGGATGCATTTTTGAAAGGCAACATAGAACCGGATCCGGATGAGCTAGACATGGTGTATGAGCGTAGTCCCACCTACGTCGAGGTCATGGAGCAAGTGAGGTTAGAATTGAAATGGATGGACCCAAGTAATGTTGTTGAGTTGGAGGGAAGACATAATATGGGTTGGAGAATGCATATCCGTTGGAAGATCATGCGTATCTCTTCCGAGGCCCGTTGGGTTGCATACAAGGTGGTGGTGGCCGAATCACTAGACAAGGCTCTTGAGCTATTTGTCACCAAGAAGGTTGATAGTTCGTTTCCTTTGGACTTGAACCGTCTTTCTTCCCCATTGGATTATAGGAGTCCCCACCCCTTAAACCAAGAGGTATTGAGACCCAAACATTGAGCCCGATTTCAAAGGACCAAGATGAAGTATTAGAAGAGAACAATGATGATTATGGGCAAGAAGAGAGTGAGATTGAGCTCCGCGACAACAATGTTGGAGATTTGGATAAATATATTACGCAAGAGAACATGGACCGTGACATCCCGTATACTCGAGGCTACGCATCGGACTCAGATGATGATGATCCCGAAGAACAAGTTGACGAGGAGGGGTTCACGGCTAGAGAGGCCGAAATCCACGATACCATATTGGGGCGGGACCATCGGGTATCTTTCTTTCGTGATGTTAGCTCGCGGATGAAGCCACGTTTGATGGTGGCAAGGGCGTAGTGCTTGGACCAAGGACAAGTTCTTACAGGGATGACAATCAAGAGAACAATGGATTTTCTCGTGGATCGAGATTCAAGACCTTGTTGGAATTTAAGCAATGGATAAAGGACTTCTCGTTTAAGCATTATCATCCTTACATAGTGGTGCCCTCGGACGTGAATAAGCGTTACACGGTTAAATGCGAGGAGGATGGATGTCCTTGGATTGTGTGTACAAGACCATTCAAGGGAGGTCCCGATTGGCACATATCTAGTTATGTATCTACTCACATGTGCTGACGCCCCGTAGTAGATGGCAAGGATGTGAAGCACGAGCACCGACAACTCACCTCCGAGTTCATTTCTTATAGGCTTTCCAATGACATCAAGTTTCCAATAATGAGCATCAAGATGGTCATGGAGCTTGTGAAAGCCATCTTTCACTACGAGGTGAAGTACGGGAAGGCATGAAAGGCGAAGCAAGCCGCATTCAATATGTTGTACAGTGATTGGGAGGAATCTTATAACCGAATCCCTAGGTTGTTGTTAGCGATGGCTGATACGTTGCTAACGTATCTATAATTTTTGATGTTCCATGCTTGTTTTATATCTATTTTCTTATGTTTTGTCCACACTTTGGAGTAATTTTTTACACTTTCTCGGACTAACCTATTAACAAGATGCCATAGTGCTAGTTGCCTATTTTCTGCTGTTTTTGGTTCCAGGAAAGCCAGCAAATGAATATTCTCGGAATTGGACGGGACAAAAGCCAAAGTCAATATTTCACCGAGGGGAACACGGAGCTAGAAGACGGGACGGAGAGGGGCCAGGGGCCGGCCACACCACCTGGCCGCATGGCCAGGCCTGGCCCGTGCCAGGGGGTGGTGCGGCCGCCTCGGGCACCCCCTCGGCCTTCCCTTTCGCCTATAAGAAGCCTCCGATACAGAAACGCTAAGTACCCGATAAAAATTTCATGAAAGAGTATGTAGCCACCACCATCTATATCCCTAGATCGGGAGGGATCTGAAGCTCTTCCCGACACCATGCCGGAGGGGAGAGATCACCCTGGAGGCCTTCTTCATCACCATGCGTGCCTCCGGTGTGATGCGTGAGTAGTTCATCCCTGGACTACAGGTCCATGTAGTAGCTAGATGGTTGGTTCTTCTCCTTTGTGGTACCATGTTTAGATCTTGTGAGCTCCGTTCATGATCAAGATCATCTATTTGTAATCTTACATGTTGTGTTTGCGGAGATCTGGTGGATATTGAGATGCTATTTCAGATTGATTATTGATTCTATCATGTCTTTGTTATTTGTGATCTTGCATGCTCTCCGTTGTTAGTAGCTATCTTGGCAGAGTAGATGCTAGCAACTCCAAGAGGGAGTATTTATGCTCGATAGTGGGTTCATGCCTCTAGGAATCTGGGGAAGTGACAGAAATCTCTAAGGTACTAGATGTGCTGTTGCTACTAGGGAGAAAACAACAGTCCTTTGTTCATAGAACAATGATATTGTTTACTTTACACACTTTGCTTAATGCAATTATCTGTTGCTTGCAACTTAATACTGGAGGGGGTTCAGATGATAAACTGAAGGTGGATTATTAGTCATAGATGTAGTTGGATTACGGTCTATGTATAATGTTGTAATGCCCAATCAAATCTCATAGGAGTCAAGATGATTAGTATATGCGTGTATGCTTTCTCGATGTTTGTCAATTGCCCCGCTGTAATTTGTTCACCCAACATGTCATCTATCTTAAGGAGAATCACCACTAGTGAACTATGGACCCTGGTCCTTTCTTTTACCATCAATCTACAATCTACTATTTACTGTTTTCTATTTACTTTCTGCAAGCAATTACTATCTTCCACATAATACGTTTAATCCTTTGTTTTTAGCAAAACCGGTGAGATTGACAACCTCACTGTAAGTTGGGGGCAAAGTTCTATGATTGTGTTGTGCAGGATTCCAAGTTGGAAACAAAACCTTGGAGGTGTTTCCTTGCTCCTACTGGTTCAATAACCTTGGTTTCATAACTGAGGGAAAACTTGTTGTTGTACTCATCATACCTTCCTCTTGGGGTTCCCCAACGATCTCAACACATTGAGTAAGCAATGGGCAATGCTAACCCGGGCATGATTCATGTGATTGAACCTTATGGAAACAAGACAAGGATAGTAAATGGAAGAACCGTTCAAGTATTTTGCCGTGATTTTTGGGGTTTCGAGCAATGTGTTCGAGCTTTTGAACATTGTAGGCCTGTTGTATCCATTGATGGCACCTTCTTGACCAGACAATACAAGGGGACTATCTTGATTGCAATAGCTAATGATGCTAATAACCGGTTGGTTCCTTTGGCGTTTACTTTGGTGGAGGCGGAAAACAATGACAATTGGGAGTGGTTCTTCCACATTTAGAGAACCAAGGTGTTACCCGCTCGAAGGGAAATATGTGTCATCTCGGATCGTCATCAAGGAATTCTCAATGTTGTGAAGATTGACATTCCCGAGAATGCTCCATTACACCATCAATGGTGCATGAGACATTTTGTTTCAAACTTATATAGGGCATGCAAGAGCAAGGACTTGTCCGATGATCTACAAGATTGTTGTCTCACTTTCACGGAGCGCTATTTCTCAAACTTGTACAACAAATTGTTCCATAACAAAGAACTCAATGCGGGGGGGGGCAAAGAGTTTCTCATTAGGAACATTGAAGATATGGGAAAGTGGGCACGAGCTTTCTATGACGGTGGCCGAAGGTATGGTCAAATGACAAGCAACATGGCAGAATGCTTCAACGAGTTGCTCAAAGGTGTCCGTGCATTGCCCGTCATGGCAATAGTCCAATATACGTTCGACAAGTTGAATGAGTATTTCCTAAAATACTCAGCTGAAACAGATAGGCAGATTGCGGGAGACTATAAGAACAAGCATAAATACAAGCACCCACCTAAGGTTGACGATTGGGTGGAATTTCAGTCAAGGAAAGCGGATTCCCAAGTTGTCATGGAATTTTATAATGACGAGCTAATTTACCAAGTTATGGAGCCAGGAGGAACCATGGCTGATGGTGTCCAACACGGAGGCTGTGCGTTCAAGGTCTCGCTCAATACTTGTCTATCAGAAAGGCGCTACACATTGACTTAGGCAAATTTAACCTGGCGTTGATCGATTTGCTCTCTGTATCCTCTCTATATGGCATGGAGCAACAAAAATCCCCTAGTATAGCGCCTATCAGGTAGGCTGTCTGATAGGTGCTACACCTCATAGCATAGCGCCTATCAGACAGGCGCTACGCTTAAGAACTGGATTTAGTTCAATTAAACCTACACATTTACAACACCAATACATATAGATCAATACACAGAGATATTCACATAGTGCAATACAACTACATATGTCAACACATAGTGTATCCCACATAGTGCATAGATCAACTACTTCCGTCCACATAGTGCAATACAACTACATCATAGTGCCAACACATAGTGCAATGCAACTACATCAAGACATAGATCAACTACTTTCGTCCACATAGTGCATAGAACTATATCAACACATAGTGCACCCCACATAGTGCATAGAACTACTTCCATCCACGCGTCCTTGTGCCTCGACCCCTCCTCAAAGGTATTTTCTTTGTCACCTCTGCTTCTTGTTGTGAGTCGTCATCATAGTCTAGAACTCTCATCCTCCTACTAGCTCGTGACCTCCGTGGCGGCTCATCTTCGACAACATTTGCCTTTCCTTCATTGCGGAAGTCGTCTGGTGAGAAGAGATGGAACTCTTTCCTTGGCTTCAACATGTAAGCGGAACGAATACAATATTCTTCCTCTATCTCATTCTCCATACGGGGCATCTACAAGTATCAAATGTATGGCTAAGGAAATGTATGGTAGACAAACCAAAAACACTAAGTGCAAACATACCTCATCCTCCGTACAATCTGCCGAGGTGGCCTCCTCCACTTCTTCATCCTCAAGATTAGCCGTTGGCTCAAAAATCGACTTGGACCAAGAATTTGACGGTGTTGTGTACTCGGGATCGTGGCAACCTAACAGGTTAGATAACCGACGCTTCTTTTGGGTTGAGCGCTATAAGAAAGTACATGAGAAGTCAAAGCAGGTAGCACAATATGCCCTATAAGTACTCGTTTCATTTTCATCCGTACCTTGAGGAAGTTTCGAAGTATGCCTTCTGCCTTTTTTCCCTTCGGGTAACCATGGAGAATCTCCTCATTTTTGTCGGCATGTTTGTTTATCTCCTTTCGCTACGGAGTAAAGAACATGAACATGTTAGGAATTAAAGTGATGGAAGAGCAAGTAAAGTAATGGAAGGGCAAGGAAAACTTTACCACAAAGTTGAGCGAGGAAGATATCGGGATTTCGTGCCCCTCCCTGACAAGCTTGTTGTATTAGTTGTAGACAAGCTCATCGAACACGCACGAGTCTTCCAATACTTCCTCCTCATAAGACGGCGGGCAAATGGAGAGACAAGTAGTTTCAAGAAACCACTAAAGGTAGTTGTTGGAAGCAATTGGGAAATGAGCTCTTCCACTATTCCATTCGGTTTGCTGAGCCTTCTCCACACACATCAAGAACTCCATGACATACTTCCTATGATGGTGATCCCACTTCTTGATCTTTCTCTACCTCTTCCTGTCCAACCTGCATGACAACAAAGAACATTGTTACTACAACCAAGTAGAAGACGACGATGCAAGTGAGGAAAATGTTCTCATGCTAACTAACCTATGAAGCTCCTTGTCGGTGTACTTATACACGGGGGAGTGAGCCTGAAACAACCTAAACTGCCTCATCATAGGGTGTGGCAGATGGTACTCAACCGCCCAATTGCAAATTAATGGGCAGCACATAAGCCAAAGATTCTTTTCCTCCAAGCACTTCGGTTTAAGATCAAAACCAATTGCAATACCAAAACCGTCCCCACCACCATAAGGCTCTCACTCCACCTGCAGCATATCACAAGGACATGGTTTTTGTAGATTTCGACTCGTGGGTAAAACATTCTGGGAAGTGATGTAAAGACAAACATTTATCTGCTCGGGCATAATCGCATCGAACTCGTTCGTGTACTTCATGTACATGGCATCAACATCGCTAGTCATCTCCGACATGACATCCCACTTGTAAGCCCAAGTGGGGAAGCGTAGAGGGTGTCTCCCAAACTCCGGCCAAGGAAGGTAGCCCGCCTCTTTCGGGTGCCCTACTGGTAAACAATCCTAGATCCATACTGAGAGGAGAACCATAGCACCACCTATTCCGGTGTTGTTGCTTGATCTAAAACAAGCGTCATGCAACTGCAAGTAAACAAAAAAAGGTCAGGATATGATATGTGTGGAGTGGAAATGTACAAATGACGGTGGCGT
Source organism: Avena insularis (assembly GCA_023614405.1). Taxonomy (NCBI): domain Eukaryota; kingdom Viridiplantae; phylum Streptophyta; class Magnoliopsida; order Poales; family Poaceae; genus Avena; species Avena insularis. The sequence goes on along the minus strand of CM042690.1, from coordinate 251,446,497 downwards.
GAACAAGTGATTACTTGCCAGTACAAGTAGGCAAGAGCCACCGAACCCTAGCTAATATTGCTATAAAAGTGTTCTAGAGCCTTTAGCCACATCCACTAAGCGGTCCTACCTCCGCTGTCAGCAAACAAAGTCCTAGAGAGGACATACCACACATACACACGAGCATGTGTCTTGGTCACCTCAACCTTGGCTGGCTCCGGGCAATGCACAAAGTTCTCCACAATCCACGCGTATGTCGCGCCTGCTAGGACTCTATCTTTAATCTTGTCTTCAAGTTCTACAGGAGCCATATCAATAAGTAGCTGCATCTCATGGCACCACCCATCAGAATCTGTGTTCATACATAAAGGGTTCCCCGTGATAGGAAGTCCAAAGATCATGGAAACATCCTGAAGAGTGGGGGTGATCTCGCTAGTCCAGAGGTGGAAAGTGTGCGTCTTTGGCCTCCACCGGTCAACAAGTGCGGTGATGGTAGCCACGTTGAGGTTTGGTGTCGACCGGGTCACAAGCGTGATGAAAGGGAGGAGGCCTAGTTGTTGGATGTATGGGGTGTACCGGTCGTCGTACAACATCTCACTCGAGGACGCGCCATGAGACCGAATCTTGAGGGGACGAAGCTTCTACATACATACAAGTCAAAAGATTATGCTTCTTTATGGGTCCAACACAATTGAATCAATAGAAAAATTAAAACAAACAAGTCCAACAATGGTTTTATTACCATATTCTTCTCCGCCATCAATTATCCCCGGTGTTTTGTATCATAGTAATCATCAAGTAGCCACACCATACTACATATATATTCCAAACATCAACAAATATGTGACTGGTTCATCATATGTGGCCATTATTTCAATTTCTACAAGAAACTACAAAGGATATGGGAGCATATTATTCATACATTTATACAAATCCATATACAACCATCATATGTGGCCATTATTTCAATTTCTACAAGAAACTACGAATGATATGGGAGCATATTATGTTGGAAATATTCCCTAGAGACAAATAGTAGTAAGGACTATTATCATATTTCATATAGTTTATGATTAAGTTTTATATCATGCTATAACTGTATTGAGTGGAAACATCAATACACATGTGATATACAAACAACCAGGGGTTCCCAGTGAAACTCTAGTCACTGGTTCATTGGTCAACAGATGATCATGTTTCCTGATCATGTGGCATTTATGCCAGTTGGAAATGAGGTCATCTCATTTGGAGAATGAGATGATGAACCAATACCCAACCTAAACATCGTGACCCGATCATGTCACGAAGTTCAAGTTACGATGATTAGAAATGGATCCTCGTAGACTATTCCTTAGACCGTGAGGCTATATCAATCACTGTCTCCCGAGAGTGCTTAGATAGCATCAAATGCCATCTGGTAAAATGGTGGTTATAAAGGTGTGTTCAGGTATTCGGAGGAAACCATAGAGGCAATATATGTCAAGAGCGGGATTTGTCCGTCCATGTGACGGAAAGATACTCAAGGGCCCACTCGGAGAGGTTATATCCAATAGCTGCGCATCGTATGATTAGATCACGGGGATATCACTTGTCAAAACGAGTTAAGTAGCATTGTTCAGTAACAAGATTGAACACGACATGGTGATGTCATTGATCAGATCTCGGGCAATGCAAGTATCGAATGACAAAGGGACTAAGACACGACTGTCCCGGTTCAAACGACGAAAGATCTTCATGGAATGCACAGGGGTCACATGGCCATCCAGGTCCCTCTGTTGATCATTGGTGCGGGAGTGTCCCGACCATGTCTGGAGTGTTCCCGAACTGTGGGGTATCACGCTTAAGGGCTTGATGATGCTTTGAGAGTGTTTATAGGATCGGTAGAATCACCGAAGAAAAGAAGGGAGAAAACCGGAAGGGTTTTAGTAAGTCCGGAGGATGTCCGGAGTGGATGTGGAAGGTATTCCATAGCCACGGAGATTAGATAATATGTGAATGAATGTTAAATATTGATTTAATCATTGATTCATAATTATTTAATAAAGAGAAGATCAATTAAAAGGTTAAAAGGCTTAATGGGCCAATTCCCGGAGGGGAGAGGGCCCATTAGGGAAAGGCAAGAGGGGAGAAGGGGCCATGGGGTGGCCGGCGTCCCTATTGGGCCGGCCCCCCACATGGGGCCCATGAGGGGGTGGCCGGCGGCGCCTCCCCCTCCCCCTCCTCTCCTTTAGTCCCACCCCGGGACTTGAGGGGAGGTAGTACCTCCCCTCCCCCTATATATAGTGGGGTATTTGGCCTAGAAAAATGCACCCAATAATCAATAAAGGTCTCCCCACTTTTGGGAGGACCTCCAATTGATATTTTCTCTCTCCCCCTCTCTCTCTCGTGACCATGGTCCCAAGTCTGGACTGCGCGAGCGAGAGACATCTTTACCGCGGAGCGCCATCGTGCTACGGGATTCGGATCTGGGAGTTCTACTTCCGCAACTGTTGCTGGATCGGGGAAGCGGGAGTCATCGTCAGGCACCGGACGTGTGTAACTCCCCACCAGGTGTCGCACTTGAGGCACTCAAGTCGTTGGAGCCAGAAGGAGCGCAAGGACTTCATCATGACCTTGAGGTCGGCTTCGGCTCGTCTACATTAACCACGCTCTCCTGAGCGTTGACAACGCTTTTCGGTCTTCAAGGATAAGTTCACGAAAATCCCCTCTCGTTACTGTATTACTAATAGATAGGTCCTGGCAGCTTCAGGGGTTCAGGGGCGTAGAGTAAAATTTATTGTTTTTATGCGCGGAACCCTTACAGTGGTATCAGAGCTAGATCTATGCGTAGTAATGCTAGTACGGATAGAACACACGAGATGTAGCGTGTGGACATTGATATTTTAGTTGTTACCCTCCCACGTGTACTTGTGTATACCGCAGTAATGCTTGATGAAGCGGCCCCCAACCAACTTTACGCGTTCATTCGCGAGCCTGGTCCACGCTTGACATACGGCTTGTACCTTATAAAGTGGCTTAGGGGGGTATCTGTCTCTCTCGCATTAGTTGGTATACAATTTGCAATGGAGGGCCCCGAAAGGGGTGTAGTATAGACAACTACTTGATCAGCGTTGTGCTGAAAGTTCGTAGGTAAGAACGGTTCTGGTGCGAAAGCCCATTCAGCCACGTAAAACATGCAAAGATAAAGTAGAAGCGTCTAACTTTGTTTTGCAGGGGGGCGTTGCTTTGTGATATGGTTTTGGCAAAGGTAAAGTAATTACCTTTTGTTACGTAGTAGTAGATAGTCACGGAGGTGACAAACTACCACGCCGGAATGACACCGGTACCCTGGTGTCTACGACACCGGAACCCTGGCGCCGGAACCCGGTGACGGCGGATGGAGATCACGACGTGAAGGACCATATCACATAGCATTTACATTCAATGTTATTGTTTGTATGTCTTATTGTGTGCTAGTATTAGATACTCGATGGTAGCCTAATAAGATGATCCCTGTTAAAATAACCAACGATTGTGTTCCCCCTTAGTGTGCACCACCAAGAAAGTTCTTTGGTATGAGGCAGGCCGTGATGATCGGGTGTCAGACATATCTACGTTCGCATACAGTGGGTGCAAGCCATGTTGCACAGCGAAAACACTAAGGTCGAGTTGGCGAGCCTAGCATGTACAGACATGGCCTCGGAACGCGGATGGTCGAAAGATCGAGCACAAGTCGCATGAATGATGTGACCGATGTTTAGCGTCCACCCTTGAACCCACATTGATGGCCGTGATGATCGGGGGAGATGTGGCTGATAGGGGTCGTGTTATCACTAGGAACCCTCTTTGGGGATAGGTGTTTCTGAGTGGAGTTATTATTAACTCATTTAATCATAAACTTAGTCTAAATTCCTTTTGCAATTATAAATGTAGAAAATGGTTCTTCCCGAGATTACCTTTCCTATCGACGATTGGTTCAAATGAGAAAAGCTCAAGTTAGATGGATCCAACTTTTCTGCATGGGTCATACGCCTATTTGATCTCCTTGGGGAGAACAATGTAGCTGACTACATGACCTGCGAGATGTATCTGGAGCCACCCTATTCTCATGAGACCCAGGAGCAGCGGGATCTGTGTTATCGTCGTCGTGTGATGGCCACGTTTATATCAGTGACCATGCGCCTCGGAATGGAGGATGGGCTATGGCCAATGGTGGGGAGTCTCAAGCCCCGAATGGTCATGGCACATCTGAGAGCACATTTCGTGGAACAAGTGCGCATGTGGGAGTATGAGCTAATGGGGGACTTCCACTCCATAAATATGGAGGAGGGCTCCTCACTAGATGAGCACTTATTGCGCCTCTACGATGCGTATATGAGTCTGGCATACTACCTGGACAACTGGTACTCAAGCTCATTTGCGATGGGAGTTGTGCTGCGGTCGCTTTCTCCAAGCTTCCAAGCACAAGTCAGGATCTGCGTTATGAGAGGCGACACGGAAACACTGGATTTCCTCGAGTTCATATCACATTTTAGAAATGTGATAGATGAATCCAACGTCGCTGGAGTCATCGACGACCAAGGTATATATTTGATATACAGTTTTATAAATGTTATAATCTTGCAAACACATTGGAGTGTTAAGTATATCTGATACTTGTTCTGTTTTGATGAAAACAGGTCCTTCTGCATGAGAGGTGCTTGCTGGAGAGGAGGTGACGTTGCGTGTTGATGGCGAGCATGATGATGATGGCCGACGACACTCTCCCTCGACATTTATCACTTAGTTTCTGTTTTAAGATGATTATTGTAATCAAGAGATTGTGAACTTCTTTAGTGTGTCTCACACTTCGTGAGAAGGTTATTCATATGAGTTTGTAACAAACAGTTGTTCCACTTTTATGAATGATTTCTATTCGTGTTCATATCTTGTTTTATTATGTGTGAATTATCCTTGTTGTTTGAAACTAATTCATAATGCATGAACATTTGTAAAATATTAAAATGCCTTGTTTAAAATACCCAATTTAATGATATGTTCATTAATGAATGAAACCATTGTTTAAATTCAAAGTTATGTGATAATATGTGAAAGTAATTCGATTTCTTTTCACATATAAATCATGCCTAAGTTTGGCAGAATAACTTGAACACCTTGTATTACTTGGATACAAAGTGTTTAATGAATTATTAAAAGTGAATACATATTCGATGTATTGTGTTTTAACGAAAATGGTAATTATCATTAAATAATTGTTTAAATGTGTAAAGTAGTTTACCAAAGGAAACATGAATATGAAACTATTTTGATTTGATCAAAGTACTTCATAAATAAAAGGGTATAAGTATAAAAGAGAATCCAATTACTATGATTTGATCAATAGTAATGAAATTCAACTTTATAAGAATGGCATAAAAGAAATTGTGAAATGCAAAGCGTTTTGAAACGTCAAAATACAAAGCATCACAATGTGATATTAGATATCAAAGGGGTTGAATAGAAGGCACCATATAAATCGTTGTAGTGTATATGTAGAGACCATTAAGTTAGAAATAGTTAGCACTCAATTTGAATTAGTAAACCATTTGAATTCGTGAAAGTTTTGGGGTTATTCGATATAACCAAAACAATAGCGAATAAATCCTTGTAGAGTATTCATTAGAAAGTTTGAATACGAAATCCATAGTTGAAACCAAAAGGAAAGCAAAATTCGTATTGCTGGGAATTTGGTGCATTCTTGAGAAAGCTCACCTTTAGTGAAGTTTCTCAATTATGGAGCAAATGGAAAATAGTGTAAAACACGATGAGGATTCAAAACCCTGCATCAAGGTGTTGAGAAGCGCAACGGACAGCGTTCCTGAATGATTCTCTTCATAGAAGGAAAGAATCAATGATTTTGCTCATTGTGTTTTTCCCTCCACTATTGCTTTTCACTACATGAAGTAGGATTCAAAATGTAAATCCATATCTTATATGGAGACATTTGTGAATCACTTGTCATGATTTTTGGAATATGACATACCTACAAAGGAAATGATGGTAAACTAGAATTATGAGAAATCCTAAAGACAAAATTCCCTTGAGACTAGAAAGCAATTCGTTGCTGAATCTCACAAGTAAAAGGGGTTACTTGAATTTTTCCCAAATGACTGCAAAGCCATAGTAGGAAAAAGGGGGTGAATGACAAAAGCACAATTTGTCAAGTATTGGATGAATTCAAAATGAATTTGATTCATGTGTGCTGGATATCTAGTGGATTTAAAACTAGTAAAGTACTAGTATCTCATAATAAACCTCCAAGTTTGATAATTGATCAAAAGATTTTGAAGTTGTTCAAAGTAATAAGGAGATATGCAATTTGCATAAAATTGAGTGGGAGCTATGAAAGTCTTCCTAAAACAATATGTGATTGACATATTTTTAAGTGGGAGCAATGTAAGGCTCAAATTCAAATATGTGGGAACATATTTTGAGTGGGAGCTTATAAGAGTAATTCTTAAGTATGTTAAGGATGAAATGCACAAATACTTATAAATAATGATTTATAAGATGTAGAAGTTGATAATAGGTGTATTATGATATTATGTAGTATTCCTTAAGGGATTCTGAAAAGGGTTTCAGAATAGAAGTTAATTAAGGAATTGGTCCTTAATAACGCAAATTAGGAATAGCATTAAGTTTGAACATCAATGGTTGAAAGAAAGAAAAGGATGATCATCATCCACTATGTTGAGACATAGGTTCTATCTTAGAAGCCATGATGGTAACTTAGCATAATATGTAATCCAAATAAAGAACGTTTGAAAGTGATTAAGTTCGAACCACAGAACGTTGAGCTAAGTTTGTCTGCAGTGTCTAGTAGAGAACTGTGGATATATTTTCCAAATCCATAAAGGATAACATATCTTAAAATATAAAGGGTTATGTTATAAGGGAATATGTTGGAAACTCCTGTAGATACCAATTAAAAGTCAAGTAGGAAGCAAGGTGTACAAAACATCGAAAGTTGCACAGAGTGCACGGGAGTTTCGATGAATACATTTATAATAATAGATAAGGGTACCATCTAAAGTGTTGTATAATGTTATGGCGGGGCTAGTTCGCTTTTAACGTAGAATGATGTGTCCTAGGGCACAGTGCCCAGGAGAAAGCCCTCGAGGTTGATCTAATGTCACTGTAGGCTCCTGGAATCAGGCCTCGTTCTGCTGCCATAGCGATGATGCATACACACAGATGCTATCATGTGATGATAAAGTATTAATGTCAATCCAGGTGACATTAGTAAGTTGCAAAGGATTTGGGACTGTAAAGTACAGACCCAAGACTCAACCTCTTCCATGAGCAAGCATGTTCAGGGTACTAGATATATAGTGCCAATGATTGAGAACAAATGCAGCTAGTGTATTTGTACTCTAGTGCAAGTGGGAGACTGTTGGAAATATGCCCTAGAGACAAATAGTAGTAAGGACTATTATCATATTTCATATAGTTTATGATTAAGTTTTATATCATGCTATAACTGTATTGAGTGGAAACATCAATACACGTGTGATATACAAACAACCAGGGGTTCCTAGTGAAACTCTAGTCACTGGTTCATTGGTCAACAGATAATCATGTTTCCTGATCATGTGGCATTTATGCCAGTTGGAAATGAGGTCATCTCATTTGGAGAATGAGATGATGAACCAATACCCAACCTAAACATCGTGACCCGATCATGTCACGAAGTTCAAGTTACGATGATTAGAAATGGATCCTCGTAGACTATTCCTTAGACCGTGAGGCTATATCAATCACTGTCTCCTGAGAGTGCTTAGATAGCATCAAACGCCATCTGGTAAAACGGTGGTTATAAAGGTGTGTTCAGGTATTCGGAGGAAACCATAGAGGCAATATATGTCAAGAGCGGGATTTGTCCGTCCATGTGACGAAAAGATACTCAAGGGCCCACTCGGAGAGGTTATATCCAATAGCTGCGCAGCGTGTGATTAGATCACAGGGATATCACTTGTCAGAACGAGTTAAGTAGCATTGTTCAGTAACGAGATTGAACACGACATGGTGATGTCATTGATCAGATCTCGGGCAATGCAAGTATCGAATGACAAAGGGACTAAGACACGACTGTCCCGGTTCAAACGACAAAAGATCTTCGTGGAATGCACAGGGGTCACATGGCCATCCAGGTCCCTCTGTTGATCATTGGTGCGGGAGTGCCCCGACCATGTCTGGAGTGTTCCCAAACCGTGGGGTATCACGCTTAAGGGCTTGATGATGCTTAGAGAGTGTTTATAGGATCGGTAGAATCACCGAAGAAAAGAAGGGAGAAAACTGGAAGGGTTTCGATAAGTCCGGAGGATGTCCGGAGTGGAGGTGGAAGGTGTTCCATAGCCATGGAGATTAGATAATATGTGAATGAATGTTAAATATTGATTTAATCATTTGTTCATAATTATTTAATAAAGATAAAATCAATTAAAAGGTCAAAAGGCTTAATGGGCCAATTCCGGAGGGGAGAGGGCCCATTAGGGAAAGGCAAGAGGGGAGAAGGGGCCATGGGGTGGCTGGCGGCCCTACTGGGCCAGCCCCCCACGTGGGGCCCATGAGGGGGTGGCCAGCGGCGCCTCCCCCTCCGCCTCCTCTCCTTTAGTCCCACCTCGGGACTTGAGGGGAGGTAGTACCTCCCCTCCCCTATATATAGTGGGGTATTTGGCCTAGAAAAATACACCCAATAATCAATAAAGGTCTCCCCACTTTTGGGTGGACCTCCAATTGATATTTTCTCTCTCCCCCTCTGTCTCTCGTGACCGTGGTCCCAAGTCTGGACTGCGCGAGCGAGAGACATCTTCACCACGGAGCGCCGTCGCGCTGTGGGATTCGGATCCGGGAGCTCTACTTCTACAACTGCTGCTGGATCGGGGAAGCGGGAGTAATCGTCAGACACCGGATGTGTGTAATTCCCCACGAGGTGTCGCACTTGAGTCACTCAAGTCGTTGGAGCCAGAAGGAGCGCAAGGACTTCATCACGACCTTGAGGTCGGTTTTGGCTCGTCTACATCAACCACGCTCTCCTGAGCGTTGACAATGCTTTTCGGTCTTCAAGGGTAAGTTCGTGAAAAGCCTCTCCCGTTACTGTATTACTAATAGATAGGTCCTGGCAGCTTCAGGGGTTCAGGGGCGTAGAGTAAAATTTATTGTTTTTATGCGTGAAACCCCTACATATTATTCATACATTTATACAAATCCATATACAACCATTATATACAAAGAAAATAAACAACACACTTGCATTCCCCAGCAAATACAACTAACATACAACTACCAAGTAACCAAAAAACATGAACAAATCAGCCTAAATATGAATCCATCTAGACCTAGGGTTTCCAAACAAATGAGGATATAATGTGCAAGATTAATTGGATGAAAGAGAGGGGAAAAGAGGAGAATACCTTGAGGGATATATTGGAGAACAAATCCCCTGTGAAATACTTCAGATCTGTTGGTTTTAGCGGTGGGATTTGAGAGGGAGGGGAGAGAGTAACCGCTCCTGTTCTTGTGTTCTTCCCTGGAGGCTGGGAGCGAATGGGTCGGGGGGAGGGAGGTCGCGCGCCTGACGCTATGTCACAATGTGTAGAGCCTAACCGAAAGGCGCTACACATTAAGGCATAGCGCCTAGGCGTTACAGGCTAGGGGTGGGGCCAAGCTGGGCCATGTGGGTGCCACGCTGGCAGGGGCATAGTGCCTTGCTGACTGGCGCTACACAGTAGAGCATAGCATCTAGGCGTTAGGCCCTACCCAAAAGGGTTAGGGTGTGAAATTGTTTCGTCCAGAGTTTATTTTGTGAAATTCTTTTGATTTTGGGTTATTTTGGTCCATTCTGCAGGCGTCTACACCTACTTGTCATGTTGGTTGAGATGCGTCCATGGTCCACCCCTTCCACTCTTCTCGTTCGCCCGATATGTATGCACCTATTGGCTCTCCAGGTGTTGATAGATAGACTTAGACATATATCCATGGAACAAACACACTCAGTACTACGTTGGTAGACATATTGAGTACTCGACTAATCTAAGATTTTTACGAATGGGCATCAATCAGGAATCACCAATTTGCAGTTGTAGAACAATAGAGAGAGGGATTGGCGGAATATGTTGGATGTATTATTGAGCCTCATGAGAGAGTATATATAGGCGTACATGGATCATCTTGGAGTGCAAGACAATACACAAGATCTATCTCTATCCTAGACTAACCGACCTGTATACGTATACTCTAACATCCCACCGCAGTCATAGCGGTAGCGTCGTGAACAACTGGAACGTCGTGTACGGTCAGACTAGAGATAAACCGAAGTAGAATCAGTGTGCTGACATCCCCCGCAGTAGGAGCGGGAACATCGTGGACGGTGTCGCGCCGCAGTAGCTTGGACTGTAGAGGAAGCTGGTGATGCTCAAGCGAGGTGGTAGCCCTTGTGCCGATGTGGAGGGAGCCAAGTGCGTGAGGCGGTGCCATGGTCGAGGTAGCCGTGCGAGGGATCGCAGTGGTCGATGTCGTGGTCGGGGATGCCGGTGTGGAGGTAGCCGCACATGAAGCCGCATGCGCATAGTGCGCGAGGAGGATGACAGAGACGCGTCGAGGCAGTCGTCGAGGGTGTGGATGCCGAAGCTGATGCAGTCCGAGCCGTCAAGGACGAGGTGCAGCCATAGTTTTGCCAGAACTAGGCGCACGTCGAGGACAAACACACACTCCGGTTTTGCCAGAATCGAGTGTGCAAAGAAGAACTCGTCGGTGATGCAGTCGAGGCAGTCGTAGAGGGGTCGATACCGAAGAAGACATTGTCGAAGCCGATGAAGACGAGGCGCTGATCTGAGCTTGCCAGACTCGGGAACGCGTCGGGGATGAAGGCACTCCTAGTGTTGCCAGTACCAGGCGTGCGGGGGCAGGGACCATCATGAACTTGTCGCCATGTCAGAAAAACTAGCAGAGGAGGACTCTAGAGCGGTTGCGACGCGCAAAGCGGTGAAGGGAGAGATGCCGGTGTTGTCCGCGGTTGTCGGAGTAGAGTAGTAGGTGGTGTAGTCGGGGATGAGGCGATGACGCTGGCGGCAAAGTTGTAGTGGACGAAGACGTAGAAGGCGGCGAAAACAGCGGTGACCTAGGGTAGTCATACTGGATGCCTGGAGTGGCGATGGGGTAGTCGTCGGGATCTGCGGCAGCGTGAGATCGCCCTGCAGGTTACCTTGTGAAGTGCGGCGGCGGTGCTCGAAGTAGGCGAGGAAGAAACCCGGTGACGTGAGGAAGACCATGTGATGACGGCGGCGATCCGCGCCTGTAGGAGATGGCGCGGTGAAAGCTGAGGACGTCGATGCATCGGGACGGCGAAGTAGACTGCGTGCAGTAACGCTACGACCCGAGGGGCGGCATAGCTGTAGGGCGCAAGTCGGTGCAGCGGCTGGAGACCACCAGCGACGTACATGACAAGGAAGGCGTGTTGGAAGCCGGTAGCGTGGACCAAAGACGACGACGCTGTGGCCCGAGGGGGCGACTCAGCAGCAGTCCGTAGCTCGATCGGTGGTAGGCGCGTGCCAGGGGACGTGCTTGGCGTAGACAGGCGCGGGATCGGTTGATCAGACCGATGGTGCGCCATATGCGCCATGACGTGGACGACGCGTAGATCAGAGTCGATGACGGCGTTGTCGGTGAAGTCCCGGACGATGACGACGAAGAGGATCCGAGGGGGCGGCCGCGGTAGCCTTCCAGGGAAGGCGTAGCAGCCGTCCGCGGTGCGCGGCAGCCTGCCATGAGGCCGCGACAACCTGCCGAGGCAGGCGTAGCAGCGGAGGAGGCAGGCGCACGGGCGCGGTGTAGATCCTCGATGCCGATGGTCGGAGTAGAGGCGCGGCGATGACAACGGCGGTGGGCGACTCAATCCGATCTAAGATCGGTAAACCAAAAAAGAAAACCGATCAAGAGATCGGAAAAAAAGACTTGCAGGACAGCCGATCACGGATCGACGGATGAACCCTGCATACGGGTTGCGTGGCCCCCGGTGGAGATCATGGAGATCGACCTCCCCGGGGGCGGCGCGGCGGAAGCGTGTTGCTCGGCTAGCGCGGTGCCATGGCGGGCGGCGGCGCTAGGGTTTGGAAAGTGGCGGCAGCGACGCTAGGTGGATGCGGCAGCGGCTAGGTCAGGTATACTCTAACAGCAGCGGGCAGCGGTGCTAGGGTTTGGAAAGTGGCGGCGGCGACGCTAGGTGGATGCGGCGGCGGCTAGGTCAGGTATACTCTAACAGCAGCGGGCGGCGGCGCTAGGGTTTGGAAAGTGGCAGCGGTGACGCTAGGTGGATGCGGCGGCGGCTAGGTCAGGTATACTCAGGTCAGGTATACTCTAACAGCAGCGTCGACAGTCCCCGAATCTGGCAGAGTTACTGGGTGTAGGGGCATTGCACTAACGGATGGTCAATGTCTTCCAAGACCTGATCACAGAACACGTATTTGGGGGAGTGTCGTAGACCTCTTCTTTGTAGTCGGGTAGATGTCCAGCATCTATTTCGCATCACCAGCCATACAAATATTTTCCTTTCCCATCTCTTCCAACGGAGCATCATTCTTCAATAGCAGGTGGCATACTCCGCGGATACTCTCCCATTGAAGAACGCCACATACAAAGATGAGGCAGAATATTTTCCTTTCCCATCTCTTCTTCAAGGAGGGTATACCCCCAGCATCTTCATGATTAATGCAGCCATTTTATTGCCTTTTTTTCTAGATCTTATAAAAAAGTATAAGATAAAGAAATTTGGTGTACAAATCCAGTTTTGCACATGTATGGATTTTAACCAAGGTGACGGGATTGTACATCTACCTGTTCAACCAATTGAGCACGACTCATTTCCATTATTGGATGAAACTTCATGAAAAATCATGGCATTAGTGAGTTTCATACTAGAGTCTTGCAACACCTGAATAGACAGTATGCTTGTCAGCAATCTCTTAAATGGATATCATATAAACTAGCATGCCTCGTAAGAAAGGGATTTCATCATTCTCAGGTGATCTCCTATGAACACTTTGTTGCACTGAACCTCTGAAAAAATATTGTCACCAATCTTGTCAACTGCTAGAATTTTCTATTGCAATCTAACTACGCCTGGTAATAATGAAAGTGTACTGCACAAAACATTTCGGCAAATTGCATCTTTGGGTTCCTCTATGGCATAGGTACAAATGGACAAGCCTCTGCACATGGAGTAAATACATACCGATGATAGTTAGGAGGCCTGTAGTAGCTAGTGTTTTCCCAAACGGAGTGCATATTCGAATTAAACACGTGTGATTTAGGTATTCCGTTTAACCCGAAGCTGTCTGCAGCGACTTGCCGTAAAGACTGAACAGCATTGTTTCACTTTCAGCTACCACAATAGTTGGAACGATAGGTTACCATTTCTCATATTTTGCATATTCTGCCAATTGTATTTCCTGCCATTGTCCCTACAGCATACACCATAAATTCGTGCACATCTCAGTAGTAAAACACATTGGTCATTTGCTATCTTCTTTACTATATATTTCTGATTATCTCTCTTTCTCCTTTGTTCACTTAACATAGAATAAACTTACTACATTGTGCATATATACCATGGATATGTCAATGTATCCTTGGGATTTGGGAATGAGGGGTAACATCTACTTGGGAATGAGGGGTAACAGGAAGAGAACACTTCACAATACTCTAGGTGCTTCTTCCTAGAGCCGTCGCACGTAGGTGCAACAAAATGATTTTTTTACTAGTCTATCCATACCACACAGACTAGAAACCCATCAAACCCGTCCAGCACAAAATCTCCAACTCACACGCAGGTTACTTGGGAAAATACCTATGGAAACTCAAAATACCCCTTAAGATAAAAAAAATATCATGTGGTTCCTAAAGAACAAAGTTCTTTTAACTAAAGACAATCTTGCAAAACGAAATTGGCATGGCTGCTAAAAAGTGTTGCTTTTGTGACTCAATGGAGATTGTAGAACACTTATTTTTATCATGTCCCTTTGCACACATGATTTGGCGCATTGTTTTCTTTGCTTATAATTTACCCCTACCATCCAATATTACTAATATGTTTGGTAATTGGCTTAATGGGGTGGATAAGAGAGATAAATCAAGAATACGTATTGGCATTTCTGCTTTATGCTGGTCCATATGGACGTGTAGAAATAATATTGTTTTTAACAGACAACAGGGCACAAATTTTATGCAGGTTATTCGACTAGCGGTGCACTGGATTCAGCTTTGGTTATGCCTTCTCTGGTGGATCAGCGGGAACCCATGGCTATTGGATGCAACAGGCTGTTGTTGGTTACTCAGGACTTCTATTTTCAGGCTACTGGGTGGAGGCCTATTAGTAGACTTTAAAATGGATATTTTTTATTGTTTTTCATCTTTCGTTGGTTGATACTTGTCAACCATCGCTGGTCCTTAACTGTAATAATTTGAAGTTTTGAATTTGTGAACCTCGTAATAAACGGCTGTGTGCATCAATTGATGCAGAAGCCGGGGCAGAGCTCCCCATTTCAAAAAAAAAACACGCAGTGCAAGTGTCGGCTATTTTTGTGGAGCTGGAGCTCAAAACACATGGAATCAGCATGACAATGAGTACTTATTTGGGTAACCTCGGTAATCGATGAGTGACTCAATTGTTTTGATGTTTCCCAATGTAAATGTTTGTTCCATGGTTAAGTGGTTCAGTGGGAATGTTGGGATCTTCCTTCCTAGTAGCTACTGATCAAGTCGACGAGTGTGTCTTTTAAAAAAAAGTCGACCATTGTGCGGAATCTGGCCATGCTTTAATTCGCAGGCATTGTACATGTTGATCATCTGCAATGTGGAACCATGCCCAACCAAAAACTACTGCTCAGCCGAGCCCAACATGTTCATCTTTGTGTTGGGTTGTTTTAATATTGCATTGGAAAAAATCTTGCAAAGATACTAACCCCTAATTTTTTTTAGATGGATACTAACCCCTAATTGGTCATGTATAACTATTTATTCGCTTTTTTGCCATATACAAACTGAACGGTCTGCAATGAGCTATGATTGTGGCTGCCTTCCAATCATTATTATTTTTATCACAAGTATGCCTTGTAAATTTACAATGGAACCGATCTATCTTATGTAATACTACCTCCATTCCATAATATAAGCTTTTTCAGGACGCTGTTTTACCTTGCTAAAAAGGCTTATATTGTGAAACGGAGGTAGTACATACTAAGTTATCATATTCACATGCAAGAAAAAAAATACGGTATCAGCTCTCACACGGCAAATATATTACTCTAGGAGCTGGGTGGGGGAATGACATGGAATATTATGTTTTGAGGATAAAGATTTTGCACTTCATGTCTCACTAACATGTGTCTTGGGAGCCTAAATGCCAAAAAGTTGATGTATGGAGTGACAAATTTAAAATATCACAATTGCAGGACAGGTCGTCCGTTACTTTTATCAGCGATTGTGTAATTACATATGGTGTACTATGGTAGAAATCTCGATCACACAACAACTACTAGCATGCACACATTCATTATAGCTTCTTTCTGCTAGCTTCATTTCCTCGTTGAACCACATGGTGTATTTATATTTGTCTGGACAGAAAGAGCTACTCCCTCCGATTCAAATGAATTGACTTGGATTGTCTAAATTCAGATGTATCTAGACATGTTTTAGTGCTAGATACATCCGAATATAGGCAAATTCAAGTCAATTAATTTAGGTCGGAGGGAAGCGAATGTGTAATTTCATTTTCTAGTCTGATCGCGCAACAGGATAACAAATAAAACCATACATATTCTAGTTGTTGTACTGGGAATGAGGGGCGTCGGGATATAACACTTCCATGAATGTGCAAGACATGTATAAGGTGGGATATTGAAGTCTCGGTCTGGACAAGTGACTGGCGATTCCCTGAGCATACTAGTGGGGTGCTTATTTTCCAAATCAGCAAGATTTGCACTCATCGTATATTTTAAGACATCTATTGGCATTTGGGTTTTACACCTTTTTTGTGTTTGCAAAATGAAGCATTCTTGGGTATATATTTATCCTAAATAAATTTTACGGATCTCAAACTTAGAATTAGAAAGGACACTTTTATCATACTTTGCTAATTAAGTGCGGTTAAAGAGCAAGTTTTACATGTGTGGTACACGAGTAGAAAAACTGTCTTTCGTTCACAGCCTCGCATTTGTCCCGGTTCGAGGGGCTCGAGCAACGCACGGGAGCCAAGGGCATACGTCCCAGTTCGTAAGGGACCATTCGTCCCGGTTTATAATACGAACCGGGACTAAAGGTCGGGTCCCAGACACGTGGCCTGCCGCACAACTTTAGTCATTACGAACCGGGACGAATAGTCCGCCTATAAATGCGCCGCCCTAGCCAGCCCCCTCCCTCTGTTTTTTTCTCTTGGTAGAAGAAGTGAGGCGTGTGTGCTATTTTTTTCCTATGCACATTAGGTGTTCGACGAAATGTCTGAGAGAATCATACGCTTGATTTCACACAAAACAAAAAAGATATGAGGTGCCCGATCCACACTTAAGCCTTTCTCCTCTTTCTTTCCTTCTTGATCGAGGTTAGCAACCTTATCCTTCATCTGTCATTGATATAATAATGCATGTGTCGACGTAAAGTGGTCATCTATTCATGATGTTCTGTAATGATGCAGATGAACCGACGGGGATGGATGTATGGTGACCGACGTGAATCCGTGTATATTCAAGGCGTGGATAAATTTATCGATGTGGCTAAGGCAAACAAAAAGAATGGATTTATGTGTTGTCCATGTGTTCAATGTCAGAACATCAAGGAGTACTCTTCCTCGAAAATCATTCGCGGCCACCTGCTTCGAAGAGGTTTCATGCCCAGCTATAATTGCTGGACCAAGCACGGAGAAAGAGGGGTTATGATGGAAGACAATGAAGAAGAAGAGTATGATGACAACTATGGTCATATGTTCCCTAAATACGATGATACTGCAATGGAAGAGAATGAAGAAGAAGGAGGTGAAAACGGGCATCAGATGAGCCTATTGATGATCTTGGTCGAGTCATTTCTGATGCAAAGCGAGACTGTAAAACAGAGAAGGAGAAGTTGAAGTTGGAGGGCATGTTAGAGGATCACAAAAAATTATTGTACCCAAATTGCGAAGATGGTAGCACAAAGCTCAGTACCACACTGGAATTGCTGAAATGGAAGGCAGAGACTGGTTTATCTGACAAGGGATTTGAGAAGTTACTGAAAATAATGAAGTCGAAGCTTCCAAAGGATAACGAATTGTCCGAGAGTACTTACGAAGCAAAGAAGATTCTCTGCCCTCTAGGATTAGATGTGTAGAAGATACATGCATGCATAAATGACTGCATCCTTTACCATGGTGAGGAGTATGAGAATTTAGATAAATGTCCGGTATGCACTGCACTGCGGTATAAGGTCAGACGAGATGACCCTGGTGATGTTGATGGCGATGACGAGCCCCCCCGGGAAGATGGTTCCTGCTAAGGTTATGTGGTATGCTCCTATAATACCAAGGTTGAAACGTATGTTTAGAAACAAAGAGCATGTCAAGTTGTTGCGATGGCGCAATGAAGACCGTAAGAAAGACGAGAAGTTGAGACACCCCGCTGATGGGTCGCAGTGGAGAAAAATCAAGAGAGAGTTCCCAGACTTTGCAGGTGACACGAGGAACTTATGGTTTGGTCTAAGTACAGATGACATGAATCCTTTTGGGGAGCAGAGCTACAGTCATATCATCTGGCCTGTGACTCTATATATCTACAACCTTCCTCCTTGGCTGTGCATGAAGCGTAAGTTCATTATGATGCCAGTGCTTATCCAAGGCCCAAAGCAACCCGGCAACAACATTGATGTGTACCTAAGGCCATTAGTTGAAGAACTCTTACAGTTGTGGAGAAAACCAGGTGTATGTGTGTGGGATGAGCACAAACAGGAGCCATTTGACCTACGAGTGCTGCTTTTTGTAACCATCAATGGTTGGCCTGCTCTTAGTAACCTTTCAGGACAGACAAACAAGGGATACAAAGCATGCACACACTGTTTAGATGATATTGAAGCTACATATTTGCATAAATGTAAGAAGGTTGTGTACCTGGGGAATCGTCGATTTCTTCCAATCAATCATCAAGTCAGAAAGAAAGGCAAGTATTTCAAAGGTGAGGCAGATTAACGGAAGAAGTCTAACCTCCCTACCGGTGATGATGTATTTGGTATGGTCAAGGACATAGAAGTAATCTTTGGAAAGGGTCCTGGTGGTCAACCTGTTCCGAACGACGCCACTACTGGACACGCGCCCATGTGGAAGAAGAAATCTATATTTTGGGAGCTACCCTATTGGAAAGTCCTACGTGTCTGCTCTTCAATCGACGTGATGCACGTTGAAGAATCTTTGCGTGAACCTGCTAGGCTTCCTAGGCATGTATGGGAAGACAAAAGATACACCAGAAGCACGGGAGGACCAACAACGTATGAAAGACCTACAAAACATGCATCCACAGAACAAGAAGGATAAAGGGCTTCACATAAGTCCTGCCAGCTATGCTCTTACGGAAGCAGAGAAGGAAATCTTTTTGTAAGTCCTTTATAGTATCAAGGTGCCGTCTGGATTCTCGTCTAACATAAAGGGGATAATAAATATGGCAGAGAAAACATTCCAAAACCTGAACTCTCATGACTGTCACGTGATTATGATGCAGTTACTTCCGATTGCATTGAGGGGGCTTCTACCAGAAAATGTTCAAGTACCCATTGTGAAGCTATGTGCATTCCTCAATGCAATATCTCAGAAGGTGATCAATCAAGATATTCTGACAAGGTTACAAAAGTATGTGGTCCAATGTCTTGTTAGTTTTGAGTTGGTGTTCCCACCATCCTTCTTCAATATTATGACGCATCTCCTGGTTCACCTAGTCAAAGATATTTCCATTCTCGGTCCTGTATTTCTACACAATATGTTCCCCTTTGAGAGGTTCATGGGAGTGTTAAAGAAATATGTTTGTAACCGTGCTAGGCCAGAAGGAAGCATCTCCAAGGGCTATGGAACAGAGGAGGTCATTGAGTTCTGTATTGACTTTATTCCTAACCTTAAGCCGATTGGTATTCCTGAATCACGGCATGAGGGGAGACTGAGTGCAAAAGGCACGCTGGGAAAGAAATCAATGATATGTAGGGACGGACAATCTTTCACTCAAGCACACTACATGGTTCTACAGAATTCCACCTTGGAAGCTCTGTATATTGGGGAACACAAGAATATTGTACGCTCCAACAACCCGGGAAAGCCTAACTCCTGGATTAGAGATGAACACATGAAGACTTTCGGCAGTTGGTTGCGAACACATCTAGTGAATGACACCACTATTGGAGATCAGCTCTACTTGTTGGCTGGGTCACCATCTTCTACTATATTGAATTACCAAGGGTACGAGATAAATGGGAATACATTTTACATGATCGCCCAAGATAAAAAGAGAACCAACCAGAATATTGGTGTCCGCTTTGATGCAACCAACGAGAATGGCAAAAAGGACACATACTATCGTTACATAGAGGATATATGGGAACTTGAATATGTAGTTTCTTTTAAGGTCCCTTTGTTTCGGTGCAAATGGATCAACCTGAATGGAGAAGGGGTAAAGGTAGACCAATTGTACGGAATGACAACAGTAGATCTCAACAATCTTGGTTATAGAGACGAACCATTTGTCCTAGCCAATGATGTGGCATAGGTTTTCTATGTGAAGGACATGTCCTCCATACCAAAAAAAATAAGCAAACGAATACATCACACGATGAGCCAAAGCGTCACATAGTTCTTTCAAGGAAAAGAAATATCATGGGAGTCGAGGACAAGACAGACATGTCAAAAGATTATAATAAGTTTGATGAAATTCCACTCTTCACAGTTAAAACTGACCCAAGCATCCTGTTAAGCAAAGAACATGCTCCATGGTTACGGCCGAAGCGACCATAAACAGGCATAAGAAATTCAAAAACGTCCTGAACAATGTAAATCATTCGCGTGGTGTCATATTATATGACATAGTTGCAAGGAAAAATACCAAACTTGGTATATTGATTATGTCCTATCATGTTCGAGGTTTCATGGCTTTCGGTCCAAATGACCAATGTTATGTGCATAATCGAGGCCTAGTTTTTTATAATAATAAATATCTGAAGTGTTAGTCCCGGTTTGTGGTTGGATCGGGACTATGAAGATGTTGTTCTATTCTTGTGTCGGGTAACTAATTTCATATATGAGGGAGTACATCTATGGCCAACTTGTTGGAGATGCCGAAGCACTGGGCTCCGCCGGTATCTCCCTCAAGTTGGTCATAGTGTTGTCCCTGCTCTCGCACACCATCTTGTAGTTTATAACTTCTCTAACTAGATCAATACGCCAGGGAGCTAACTAATTTCACATATTAGGGACTGCATCTATGGCCAGTTTATTGGAGATGCCGGAGGACAGGGCTCCGACGGCATCTCCCTCAAACTGGTCGTAGTGTTGTCCCTGCTCTCGCACACCATATTGTTTGTAGTTGATAACTTCACAAGGATGCCTATTTATAGATTAAGCAGCACAACATAGTGTCGATACTCACGACATAATGTCGACACTCTTGTCGATAGTCCCGGTTGGAGCCACTAACCGGGACTAAAGATATTTTCCGCCATTTCCCACCGCTTCCCGCTATGTTTTCCCGCCCTTTTCCTCTAACCGGGTCTTTTTGTCCCAGTTGGAGCCACTAACCAGGACTAAAGATATTTCCCGCCATTTTCCACCGCTTCCCGCTATGTTTTCTCGCCCTTTTCCTCTAACCGGGTCTTTTTGTCCCAGTTGGAGCCACTAACCGGGACTAAAGATATTTCCTGCCATTTCCGACCGCTTCTCCCTATGCTTTCCCGCCCTTTTCCTCTAACCGGGTCTTTTAGCCCCAGTTGTAGCCACTAACCAGGACTAAAGATATTTCCCGCCATTTCCCATCGCTTTCCGCTATGTTTTCCCGCCCTTTCCCTCTATATCTAGGCTGACCATGCCATGCCTATCCACACATCCACACCTTCCTCTCTCAAGAATGGACACCGCATATTGGGCTATTCTCACACTTGAAGAGACCGAGGTGTTGTCTACCTCTATCTACCCATGCCCGTCGGGCTACCGGGTGCCTGCTGATTGGATGCTGAGTGTTGGAGGAGTTCCTATCCCTCTTGTGCCTCAAGGTTTTGCCCACCAGGCGGCCATCGCGAACCACTTCTACCTAGAGCTCACGCCGGAGCAGTGGATGGATCCCCATTGGGATCCCGACAACTACGACACCTGAAATGCCTTCTTTGCTAACCGGTGGGAAAGGGAGATCGCTAGGTACGAGGGTGACAGCCCGCCCCTGGTGAACCACAATGAAACCGGCCATCGCCTGTGGTGGGCGAATCGGACTATCGCCGGTGTGATGCGCTACATCGCTGAGGGAGAACATCCTCGCCTGTAGTACCCACACTTGGACCCGCCGCAAAGCCACAATAAGGGTGGCTGTGGTGAAGGCCGCGGGCATAGCGGCATCATCATCCGGGAGCCCCCTCCCCCCGCATCGTGCATCCAAGGCCGGAGTGGCAGGTGCCCCCGGAATATGTCATGGTTCACGGTCCCTGGTCCCCCCCTACACAAGCCGGGGAAGGGCTGAGGATCCCCAGAATATGGCATAGCGATGACGACGAAGATGATTTGGAAGATGACCCTGAATCTTTGTACTATAGGGCTAGACATGATTATGGCTAAATCCATTGGCTAGGACGAATAGTTCATTTGTGTACCCAAGATTGTCGAGAGATCCACTGTTTTCATTCTGTAATGCGTTTTTATTTGAATATAGCAAAATGGAAAATAGTTTGAACAATTATTTTAGGAAACAGAAAATGGTTCTGCATTAGTTATTCAAATTCAAACACTTTTCATGTTGAAAGTGTTTTCAAATTCAAATTTAAACCATTTCAAATTTAATAGTTTGAATAATAATTTTATAAGACAGAAAGTTTTTTCAAATTCAAAGCATTTAAATGTGAACACCTAAATAAGAAATAAGAAATAAGGCGGGAATATCTAAAAAGTTTCAAAAACTTTTGAAAAAGAGACTTTTAGTCCCGGTTGGTGACCACTAAAGGTCCTCTGCGCGCGCCGCTTTGGTGGCCATCATACATCCCGGTTGGTGGCTCCAACCGGGACGTATGCTCTGGCCTTTCGTCCTGGTTGGAGCCACCAACCAGGACGTATGGCCTTTACATCACAATTGGTGGCTCCAACCGGGACGTATGGCCCTCTCCTTTGTAACGTCACGACGTTCCTTTCTCCTTCCCCATCTTGCATTTCTTCTAAGTCCCAAGCGCGCCTCCGACCCCGACGCCGGCAGGCTGCCCAATTTCGGTGCGATGGTCCTCCCCCTCGCATGCCGCCGCTCATGCTACACATGCCGGACGAAAGGCCGCCACTTCCCCAGCTCCGGCACCCCCACTCTCTCCATAGAGGCTGTCGTCGCTCTCTCCCGGCCCAGAGGCGCGTGCGTCCCCATCGCACAGCGCGCCACCGCTCTCCCCCGTCATGCTCCCCCTAGGTACCGGTAGCCGCGCGTGCGCCCTCTCTCCCTCTCCTTCTCTATTTTTTCTCTGTTTAGTTAGTTTAGTATAATTAGTTATTTGTTAGGGTAATTAGTTAGAGTATTAGGGTAGTAGTAGTTAGTTAGTAGTAGTAGGGTAGTAGTAGTAGTTAGTTAGTTAGTTAGTTAGTAGTAGTAGTAGTTAGTTAGTAGTAGTAGTAGTAGGGTAGTAGTAGTAGTAGTTAGTTAGTAGTTGTAGTAGTAGTTAGTAGTGGTAGTAGTAGTTCGTAGTAGTAGTAGTAGTAGTAGTAGTAGGGATGGTACCCGCCGGGTTCGGGGCCGGGTCCGGCCCCCCATACCCACCCCGTTTAATTAGTCGTGTCTCATATTTTACCAGACCAGCGACCCGGCCGGGTTCGGGGCCCCAACGGGTACCCTCCAGCGCGTGAGACTTGGCGGGTCTAACTTTTTACCAAACCCTCCCCATTTAAGGTGGGTACCCGTCGGGTTTGCGGGTTTTGGAGTTACTGCATTTCCCCTTGGAGTTACATGATCCCGCCAGCGTTTGAGGTTAGGGACGGGCGCGACAACGCGCGCCATATAGGGATGATGGACGGGAGCGGCAACACGCGCCATATATTAGGGTTTCTTCGAATTATGGTTTATATCCCTAGCCCGTCAAACCACGCCTACCTAACCTCCTTGCTTGGCTGCTTCGACTCATCCGCTTTTCCCCTTTTGTAGAAACTATGGAACCTAGAGATGAAGAAAAGGAAATGGCGCTTGAGGATATGATCAACGAGGGAGGACATATCGATAATGATGTCACCTTGCTATATCTGAACAACTCCGGTTAGGGAGATCCGGGTTTCAATCGAACAGACGGCTCCGGTGAGGGAGAAGCCGACAAGGGAGAAGCCAGCGAGGGATAAGCCGGTGAGGTGCGTATATATATTAATTAATTAAGCCTTTATTGTCTATATACATATATTAACGCTCTTTCTTCTTTTAGCCCTACGGATCAAGCAAATCTTCTGCAAAGAATAAACGAGGCCCAGCCAAAAAGTTGGGAGACCCTGAAAGGTACAGGATCGAAGAAGTCGCTCTAGACGGTGAACCGAAGGCTCGCATTGATGCTTCAAATAAATTTATAAGGCAATGCAGAGTTATTGTTAGGGACTACATCCCGATCACCGTCAGAGAATGGAATAGATCGTCAAAGGATCCGAAGTCTCTGTATGTCAGTGACTTAGCCAAAGATACTCTTTGGAAAAAGCTCATGGCTAATTTCACCCTACCAACGTTAGAGGTGGATCCAGATGACTACGATGCATACGAGGAGATTCCAACTCAAGAGGAACTACAGAAACACATGGAGCAAAAAGTCAAGGAGTGGGCTCTTAAGAAGATGGCCCAGCAATTCAACAACTGGAAGAAAAGATTGCACCTTGACTTTGTCGTGAAAGAGAAGACTCTAGATTTCCCTGGAGCGTATGAGAAGATAAAAGACTACTGGGATGATTTTGTGGTGTACAAGACATCGGCGCCAGCTAAGAAAAGGTCTGAAAAGAATAAGCAAAATGCTGCTAAAAAGCAGTATCACCATACTATGGGGCAAGGTGGCTACAAGGCTTGCAAGCCTAAGTGGGAGAAACGCGAGTCCGAGTTGATTGCTAAAGGGATCACCCCAGAGCCATACAATTGGATCGAACGGGTAAGAAATTAGTTTCATGGGCATGGGGGCACATTGGACTCAGAAGGGAAGTGCATATATAACATAAGACATAAAGAAACTCCCATACCCATCGAAGACATTAGAAATGCAGTAAAGGCTGTTAAAGATGGGGAGTTCATTCCCGATAGAGAGAATGACAAGCTCGCACTCGCCCTTGGGAACAAGGAACATGAGGGATGAAAACAAGGCACATAAGGCTCCAAACCATGGAACCTTGGGTTTCCCGATAGAAGCCCTCAAAGGAGAAAGGAAAGGGAGGAAATTGAAGTAATGAAGCAGGCAGACCGGATGCGCGACATAGAACAACAATTAAAGCAGCATCAGAATCAACTTGATAAACTTAGCCAGCAAGCTACCGGCCCATCTCAGCGGCACATGGTAGACGAAGCTGCCTTCGATGCTACTGGCCCATCCACTAATCGAAAAAGCAGCATGGCTTCCACGAAGCTCCCCGGTGATGATGCTGATGATGCAACGGTGATGGCACCTCTTCGCTACCAAGTGGATGTTATCATGGAGATGACACATTGTGAGCTGCATGTGAAAGTTGTCAACATAACATTCAAGGTGGCGGTCGGCTATGCATTACCATTAGTTGGAACGATACCAACTTACCATTGTTGTCCGGTTCCATAGGGCTACGCTATTGCCAGGGTGGATGAAGTTATGGATGGATTCGCACAACTCAAGCTTGACTACCCTGCAGGTGAAGGGGATGTGACTGAGTTGGGAGAAGCAAAAAAACATGACCATTCTATGGTGAAAGGAACACATCGTTCTTTCAAATCAGACACCAAGGCCATCCACTCCTCAGGGCACAACTCCATCTTCGACACAGCCTCACCCGTCTCCAGCGCATCAGCCATCTTCGCTGCCGCGTCAGCTGTCTCCAGCATGGCCGTCTTCGCCGCCACGTAAGACTTCTCCAGCACGGCCGTCTTTGCCGCCGCGTCAGCCCTCTCAGCCCCTCCCAAAAGTACAAAAGGGCCAAGGCCAAAAGCGAAAGAGTAACCGATCACCGAAGCGTCTACCGGAGTCCCGCCCAAAACTACCAAAGGTTGCTCCTAAGAGATCTTACGACTATAATGAAGAGGAGAATACGGTGATCGCAAAGGCCAAACGGAACAGTGGTTTGATAGCCTCAAGCGGCCGAAAGAGCCATAGTTCCCCAACACTAAAGAAGAAAAGGCCAAAGTGCAAAAAATGTTGAAGACCCTTCATCAACCCGAGCCAAGGCTGTCATCAGACTATGACTGCTCTATTGTCAAGTCACATCAGTCAATGGTGCGGTCGAAGAGCACTAGTGCAAGCAGGAATTCAGTTCCCTAGCTCGGTTTATAGAAAAACAAGGAATGCCCCCCGCTCAAAATGATTTCCAATACCATGGTGGAGTCGAGCAAAGTTGTGAACGAGCAGTATGATCCAGAAATTGTTGCACTCTATGGAGAAGCGGCCGCTGCTCAAGGTATGACTATTGCTCAGTACTTAGACCAGTTAGATTTCCCCGTGGCTAAGGAAGCATAAAAATATGAGTACGGGAAATCTCTCGTCAGACCTGAGGACGTCAAGTATCTACCAACAAAAATGCGAAGATTGCATAATTGGTATATTAAAGACACAAAGGAAGGGGCAAACTGGATAGTGATCGGAGTTCGAAACGAGCATTACGGGTATGGAGATGCCCAGATACTGACTGAATTTCCTGAACTACATCAGTTTTTCAATCAAGACGCCCTCGACAAATCAATAGTTAGTGCCTATTGTCTGTAAGTATTATTTCTCTAATAATTAAGTCTCTAGTTAGCTCACCTCGTTTATATCGCATGTATAATCATACTCACTATATTATGCAGACTGAAGATTCTCGAATGCAGAAGAGGACATATCTATGACATTGGGTTCATTGACCCATATTGGGTTCATGAACTTACTGTGAATCTTAATCCCAAGAACATAGAGGAAAAAATTGTAATGGCTCTAAGGTTTCAAGAAACCAAAAGGGAAATATTATTACCATACAACTTCGAGTGAGTGTTATTGTCTTGTACACATTCTATTTCGCTTACTCAATGTTAAGTGTATAATCGATGAGTTATGCATGCGCAGATTCCATTATATTCTGCTAATCATTCAACCTGACAATGGATTAGCACAAGTCATGGACTCTAAACGTAAACCCCTTGATAAGTGGGCCCCCATGCAGGATATGCTCCAGCGGTAATTTCAGTCATTATGACACTATATCGGCAACTTTCGTTCATTTACTGATATCAAGTAATTAATAACTCATTTTATTCATTTTCTTTGCCGGGCAACGCTTGGAAACGATTCACCAACAAGGCTAAGGGTGCCTGAAAAGAGAAGCTTACATTTAAACCACTAAATGTAAGTACTACTAGCTAGATCCGCGCATCTCTTTAATTCTAGTTTCGATACCATTATCATGCTTAATTACTATAGTTTTGATTGAAATTTGTTCTCGTAAATTGTCTGGAAGAAGGCAGGAAGAAGGAAATAACTTATGTGGATACTATATCTGCGAGTTCATTCGTCAAAATACCTGTGAGAAGGGCAGAATATTAGAACAACTTCAAGTATGTAAACAATATTTTGAAATTTGTTTTATTACCATCAATTGTATTTAGTTTCATTCATATATGTTGACTCATTATTTTAAATTAGATTGAACGATTGTGGGACCATCTTCTACCAAAGGATTGTATACAAGCAATCCAAGAGGAATTGCGGGATTCTTAGATGAAGAGGTCCTAGATCCAAAAGGAGAATACTATCAGAAGATTATGATAATGTAATAGGGATCATAAAAGATTTTATATTATATATATGCATGAATGTAATATATTCGATACTTGCTGTGTAATATAATCGAGAGATGTTTTGTAATATAATGGTTCCCTTAAGATAGATGACACTTATCCCAGCACTATGTTGTGAGGAATGCTCGTCCTCATAGTAGATCAACCTCGCATCATCTACTATGAGGACGAGCATTCCTCACAACATAGTGCTGGGGTAAGTGTCAAAAATAAATACTGCCCCAAACACAAAAAGGAAATAGATAAAGGGGAAACAAAATAAATGAAAATATAAAAAAAATCTCTGCCGCGGCACAAAAAATGTCCAAAATGTTGCCGTGGCAGAGACCCTTAGATCCCGGTTCGAATTATGACCCGGGACAAATGCCCCCCTATGACAGCCAGCGGCCACGTGAATCACCCTTTTGTCCCGGTTTGTAGCCCAACCGAGACTAAAGGGTTGGGGCTTTAGTCCCGATTGCCCCGTCCCGATTGAGCAACCGGGACTAAAGCCCTTTACGAACCGGGACAAATTGCCCCTTTTCCATTAGTGGTATAGACGTCCGAAGGCCGCATTGATTGTGTGCATGGTGCTTCCGGTGACTGAATCAAGACTAAAATCACAAGTCACAATACATACCTATGAGACCACAAGACTCACTAAAAATAACCAGATTACTTTCTATTCCATTCACGGATGTATCGTGTACTAGATTAATCATGATTGGTTTTTATTCCAAAATGGGAAGCGTAGACCCGGTCTCTGCATCAATAGATGCACACAACCTTTTTTATTAAAAAGTTTTAAAGTATCAAGGTTTATAAATCACGAATTAGAGAGAGTCGATACAGAAATCAACGGTCAAAAAATTGACCAGAATACAATATAGACTAACCATTTTGTATTCTACTAATAGGCTGCCAAGTTTAAATAAATATGGATAACCTGCGAGAAATTAGTACAATCTTTTCTATTAAATTCAATAGTATTTCTATAATTCCAAATTGATCAATATAAAGCTGAAATACATATGCGAATTTGAGCCTTATTTTTCTTGTCGATATCATTTAGCCAATTTCCAAACATATTGGTAATATTGGTTGGTGGTAAAATATTATACGTATAAAACAAAACTCGTCAAACTAATCTTGCAAAAGGACAAGAGATATAAAAATGGTGTATGGTCTCCTCTGAGTGGCAGAAATATCATTTCTTACTCCCATTTCAGTTCCTTGTTGCCAGGTTGTTTCTTGTGAGTAGAACTTCTTTATTGGGAAACCACATAAAAATAGTAACATCTCAAATATTAAAATATAGATGTTACTAGAATCATATCATCACATGGAATACATGAGCATTGCATCTTTGCTTTATACAGATTTTTTGAATTCAAACCCTTTCTCAAAACTCTATTTTGGATTCTTCTAAATGTTCATATAGGGAATTAAAGGGGGTATTGGTAAATCCAATATTTTAAATTATTTAAATGATTGCAATAATGATCCTAAGTTGATCTACTAGTTTTTATAAAAATTTAGAAACAAAAATCATATTATTTGGAGTTAATATGAAAAGGATATAAAGAAAATACAACATATAAAAAGAAAAAAGTATAAGCCCTAACTAACCAGTCGTGTGGGCCGACCCGTATGAAAGATCGGTATAAACGACTAGAGGGGGTGAATATGTGCTACTCAATTTTTATCTTCTTTCAAATTAAGGCTTGATATAAAGTAAGTTCTCTAGATATGAAACTAGGTGAAAGAAACTATATGACAAGCAAGCATCCAACAATGATAATAGTGAGTAAAGGATAGAAATAACCGAGTAGTAGACATTGACACCTTCCCGGATTACGGATGTACTATAGCACTTTTCCCTAGTAGACCTAGGTTTATCGAATCCTCGAGAAGCAAAAGCATAGTGAAGTTACTTTAACGGACCTTCGGGAGTTTTAGAATTCCTTTTGTGCTTTTACCGGATCAACAGTTTGCGTCTTTTTGTTGTTGTTAATGATGGAGAGAGAGGGCCTAGGGCATTCGGTTTCACCTGTAGCTGTGCAAAACATCTGATGGAAATAAAAGATAGAAATAAAGTATACATGTAATTCTTAGAGCAAGATAAATTATATGTGTGCAGTGCATCCATAATTGTTATTGCCTCCGCAACCGCTTATAGCAATAACCTACTAGTATCATCCATAGAAGAAAGTGAACTAATGATATGCATAGTGATGTCACCATTAATCCCAAGTAAATCCCTCACATAGAGTCGTACTACCCTTTCTGTCACTTGGGTACCCAACCTGCAGATTAGTCATTACTCATAGTCCCTATACCTGGCTCAATCCTCGGGGTCTTGGGTACCTGACAAGTCCTTAGATTGAGGCAAGAGAGGATACAATAATCATCATGTCATACAAACTAATACATGATCCCATCTATGATAAATAACATGCACAAAAAGCTAGATGGCTAGGCCGAAGCCCTTAGCCCAATGACAATTACTCACACATAGAGATGATATCAAAGATCATAAACATTGTAGTAGAAATCATGAGATTGATAGCAAATAGTCTTACAATGTCACTAATCAAACAAGAGATCTACTATTACAAGTGGTGGAATATGGCTATGGTGGTGGAGAGATTAGATCTAAGTCTATTCCTTCGACGGCTCGTCGGTGCTGTGGATGGAGATCTGGGGGTGGCTGATGGTTTCTGCAAGCGCCTGTTTCTCGTCACCCGAGGCATCATTATATAGGGGTCCCTTCACGAAAGTTGTTTTGTTTAACCTAGCGGCGTCGATGGCAACTATACGGCTAGAACTATACGGCCAGAATTTTATTCCGGTCGTATAGTTGGTCGTTAAAGCGTCTGCCTCCCATCCACAACTCCTGGTTTCTTCTGGTTGTTAGAAATCTTGTATCTTTAACTTTAATGTAGTGATTCCCATCATAAAACATCATTATCTGTGTAGAAAAAAAAGAAAGGATTGCATACCCCTTTGAATATTAGGCGTTAGTGGCAGGGTTTAGAGAGATATTTCATCAAAATTGTGAATAATATCCAGTTTAAATGTGGACGCAGATGGCTATATTTTAGATCCATCAACCTCCCCAAGCTTAAACTTGATCGTCCCCGAGCAAGAAAACCAAAATCAAAAAGGAACTCAGCATTTAAACTAAAATAACGAGATAATGATCTTACTCATTATTGATAGTCTCATGTTTCCTCCACTTCATAAATCTGAAAAACTTTAGCATAGTTATAGTAATGGCAAGCATATCATACGGGTTTTATGCATCCTTTTAGGGCAGAAAAATTATTGGTAACATGGATGATTGAAATGAGTAAACTTTATTCCATGTCATGTAATCAACTCATAGGCTTGCCTTTGAACAATAAAGTATAATCGTGTAAATTGAGAGTGTGAGAGTTATCATGAAAATCATATACACTAGAGTATCTCAATTCTCCCATATCAATAAATCAAGACTTTTCAAGCACTACTTTTTTATTCATTGTCTGTGGCGCCCCGTAAAAAACCACTACTAGAAAATCGCGGTGTTTTTGTGCATCACATCATCATGACCGCATGCTCATGTCATCATGCCACATTGCATTTGAGCATCGTCATCATCATGCATATGTTTGTCTAAAACAATTTTCTAAAACCCTATATTTGTTTTCTATATATCCCCTGTCTTTATTTCAAATTAAAACCCTGTCTATTTCAGATCTTATGTTTGTCTAAAAACTATTTACAAACGCCTTTAAAAAAATAAAAAAAATAAAAATATTTTAATAGCTAGGGGAGGCAGCCGGCCAGGCCAAAAGGCCCAGCCAGCCAGCCTACAACCCCGGTGGCCCAACTAGTCCCAATCAGCAAACCCTAGCATCTGTCCCTGCCTAATTCTACCCAGCCGCCGCCGCTAGCCTCACATACACGTGCATGCTAGCGTACATGCGACGCTACCTGGTCCCACCCCACCTCACGTGATCCCCACCCCGCGTCCATCCCGATCTTGCATGCTACCCGGCCCACCCTCTACCGATCGGACCCCAGGGCCACCATCCCTCGTGGTCAACCCAGCGCGTGACCCCGACCAGGTATTCCCTACGCCCCCGTGATGCCCGTTCCCTTCTTGGACCCACCACGACCGTGTCGCCCCTGCCCGCGATCCCCTCCGCCTCTGCATCGTCCCGCAAGTGCCGCCGCCGCTGCCTACCCTCCCGATGCAGAGCCGCCGCTTCCCTGGGTTGCTCCGTCCGCCGCTCTGCTCTGCAGCAGCGGTCGTCCCTGCCGTCCCCAGCACCACGCGTGGCCGCACCCAGCAGCGACCTCACCGTATACGTCGCCTCCCCCAAGATCCTCGTCGGCCGGCCCTCTACCTTGTCGCCTGACGCCACCAGCTCGCCCTGCTCCTCAAGCTCGTCACCGCCAGTGACCCCGCACCCTCCTGGCCCGCACCGTCCACCCGGAGCTCCGCCGCCTCGGGATCCTCCTGGCGCCATGGACGCGGCCCTATCGTCCCCGATCCCAAGGCCGCCCTCTCCTCTGCTTCCGGGCCCAGCCCCTCGTCTCCGGCCGCCCACACGGTGCCCCACGCCGTCCCTACAACCTCCGTGTTGCGCGCCTCTGCGACCCGTCGACAGCTGACATCCCATCGTCCTCTCCTGTCGCATGGCCGCCTTCCTCGCCGACCTGCAACGCCTCTGCCACGAGCTCGCCGATCTGCAGCGCCTCACGAGTGCCTGTTGCGGGTCTGTCCCTAACTTCGTCCGCTCCTCTCTTCTCCTGCAGCAGTGTGTGCCTGCTAGGTGATGCATCTGAGTGGAAGTTTGTTCTGTCCTATTCATGTAATCGTTGGAGCGGT
This sequence comes from Avena insularis, assembly GCA_023614405.1. NCBI lineage: Eukaryota > Viridiplantae > Streptophyta > Magnoliopsida > Poales > Poaceae > Avena > Avena insularis. The sequence continues at coordinate 251,414,451 of CM042690.1, read as the reverse complement.
GATGTGTTTTATGTCACGATTGGTACAGATGGCGCAGGTTGATGGTATGATGATGTTGGGTGTTGTGGTTATGGTGTGAAGAAGGCAAATGCGCTGCCTCGACCAACAGGATGGAAAATGACCCGAGGTCTAGCACCCTCGCCAAGATCTCCCGAAGTCCAAGTGTCCCTAAGATGGCGTCGTGTACTATCAATAGTCCAAGCCCGCCATTGGTAGCAAGTCGGAACAAAAAGCGGCGAAGCCGATCCGAAGACCCTGTACCCGAAGGCCTTCGACCCGGAACGCCAAGATCGCCTTCATGGATCCGAATGCCGAACCGAACCCCGAACCCCCGGAACCAAGATCTTCCGAATCCAGATGTGTGACCCTAAGCCTCTATTTTTATAATATGACATATACCTGTCGCATCATTAAATCATCATGCTTGCATACATGTCATCTGGTGGGTTGAGTTAAATAGTCGATTCACCTAAATTAAATATGGAGTCCATATGTGGGCAAATATAGTCTTATATTGGCTCCATTTAAATTTGTGTAGAGAACCGATGTCATGTTTTGCCTTGTTAATACAACATTTAAATTGCGGGGTACCTAAACAACATGAACCTTCTCATTAATTGTCGGGACCCCGGTTCCGCTTAATATTCCCTAGGTGCATCGCATCTTTGCCATGTCATGCATCATATCATAAACATGCCGATTCTTCTGCCGTAGTATTAAATATTGCATCCGGTGTTTCTTTTAGTGTTTTTTCTTCGCGGATTAGGCCGTTGAGTGGATGCGAGTATCAACAAGTTCTTCGGCTAATGTACCTTCGGCAGTGTTTTCCAGGCGAGCAATCTCCCTCTTTCTACCTATTTTGTGTTTATAGTCTTTACTTCCTCCTGTTTCCCTATTGCTATCCGTGTTATGATGCTTTAGTTTCCGTGCACCATTTATATCCCTTGCAGCCTCTATATTGCCTTGGACACATCCTATTGCCTATTGATTGATAGACAGTTGGCCTTGCGAGTCGTAGTTGCTTGCTCAGGTGCTGCTTCGCATCGTGTCATTCCGCCGTTGATAGAAGGTTGGCACATGCTTAATGGTGGAGAAGCTTAACGGTGGAGATGATCATGGCTTACATTATAACTTGTTAATTAAAATGCTGGAAATAGATATAATGCAGAGGTACCGGTGGGTAATAGTCAATATTTGGTTTTTAACCACCCACTTGTGTCCACCTAGGACCCGAGTTCTTGACACCTGTTCCGAGATCGAGCGCGCTAACCACATGTGGGTGTGTGGGCACCCCATCGGCTTACTACCTGATTTCAAAGTACTGTGCTGGAGGCCACAAAGTAGTTTGGGGCTTTATTATTATCCTGTACTTATGCCATGCTTTACTGCTTTAATTACGATTGTGCGTGGAGCACCTGTATTGTTTAGGAACAAATGTGGAATGTTTTCGCGGTATCGACAAGCCCAGTCACACTTTCGGGTTCCCAGTCGTTTACAGCCATTGACACAAACCCTGGGTCCGTCCCAGAGCCGGCCGACTTCGTTGCGGGTAGCTTAGTGGGGTGGCCCCCATGTACTTACTTTGGGTCTGGGAAACGTCATGTCCGAGGCCCCGTCGCATACCGTTGGGTGTATGTTCAGGATCTTGCTCATATTCGGATCTGATAACAAGGGTTGAAGTGTGTGTGGAAACTTTGGTTCACCCCTACAGGGTTAAATCTTTTCGAAAAGCCATGTCCGCGGTTATGGACGACTTGGAGCACAGTTTCTCGATCATAGACAACTATAAATAAATAATTGTTGTTATAATATGACTTGTATCTGATATGACTAGTAAGTTGGACAACCACCATGGAATGAATGAATAAAACTGCCAACTGTGTGGGTTTCCTCGGCATGACTTCCTCGTCTGGTCTCGAGGGGGAAATACCAGGATGGGTATGTTTGGTGGTTGTATCAGGTTGGTCCCGAATAGGTCTCTCTTATCCCTCTCTAATAGCCGACAGTTGTATTGAGTCTCTATAGGTTGTTTAGTGCATGCTTCGCTGCCGCTTCAGTCCACCATACCTATGTAGGCAAGAGACGCCGAATTCTAGCCTCGCCGTGTACTGGCCTCAGTACTGGCGCTCCTCTTTTTCCTTTGCCCTTTGTCGGCACCCCTTTTGTTTTAGCAGGTTTTAGATCGACGTCGTTAGCAGGGTTACCCTTCCGGCTTGGCCTGGGCAGGGTTATGGAGCCATTGGTTATTCTTGAGGGCTCTTAGCCCCATTTGCATCTTATCTGTACTCGGAGGTTGTATCGTTTTCGAGGTGATTTGGATCTTTGTACTGTATATCTGTATCCTTGACTCGATGAGTCGTTGTTGTATATATATGTTCTGTGGGTCCCATCATGGACTATTGTGTAATGATATTACTTCGTATTCCACCCGCACGCAAGTGTCTGGTGGGCGTCCTTGAATCGTTTCTATGCGATTTTGGCGGAAAGCGCTGAAATCTGCATAGGGCCGATTCGAGGGTGTTACATTGTCCTTCAAGAATTTCAGTTTTTGAGTAATTGAGAGCATGCCAAAAAATTGTTTTAGTTTATCGGGTTGTGATGGACACTCGTGGCATCACTAAGGTTTTTGTTCCTTTTGCATAATGGTTACTCATAATAGATAGGGGAGTGATTCCATCATGAACACAGCTACCCGGGAGTGCCATGAATCTTACCGACTATGCAATTGCTGCTACATGTGTTTAATCAACTCATAGCCGAAATCTAGGAGTTTCCTCCATGAAGATCGTTCGTAGACCAGCGGAGTTATTGGCATCCCATGAAGTTTGACACGCGTAAAGCAATATCATTCTTATGATTAACAAGTCAAACTTTGGCATGCTCACAAAAACCGCTAAACATTAATTCAATCGAACAAATCCTTTAAAAGAGAGCTATCAAGTTAATCAATATTTTCAGTGGTGTTGAGTGTCTCTAGAATTAAGCCTTCAAGGCTAAACACTACAACACCCAAGCCTTCAATTGTGAGACTTTTTCTTATTACAATTGTTTAGCAATTCTTAGGCAAGACTTGGTTAATTACGAGAGCTGGAACAAAACGTACCCAATTAAATATCCATGCAAATGAAAATCTTACTACAATAATAAAGACTCACTCCACCAATATAATATCTCAACATTTACTACTAACTAGCATGGGTTTTTCAAACTTCAAAAGTGGGGAGTCATAATGCATACCTCTCATGTTTGGTTCCACTTCTCTCTTCCTTTTTTATTTGTTTCTTGGAAACTCGAAGTCGATCACTCTCCTGCAAATACATGAGGACCTCGAGGTGGAAAGAAAAAGAAAGAGGGAAAATAAAGAAAAATGGAGAAATCTTTTTGTTATTTTTTTAGAGAGGAAATTTAAAGAATATAAAACTGGTGGCAATGCTCGGCTAGAAAATCTCGAAAGCAAATAGAAATAACTAAAGATAAAGTGTTGTGGAAACCAACACGAGTTCTTGTAAACTCAAATTAAAAATACAACCTCGAAATAAATAAAAGCAAATAAACGCCAAATAAAGATAAATGAGGAAACTTCCCCAAGCTTAGGCTTTTGTAAGCCCTTCAAATCATTGTGGTGGCAGGAAAAAGTTGGAACTCCAGTTCAAAAAATTGAGTTGAGAGGTTACTAGTTGATTCTTGGAGGTTCAGAGAGAGGCTATGCATCCTCTCGATAGTCCCTCCAAGTTCTTGGAAGTCTTGGTATGTAGCGAACGAGGTTGATGGCTGCTCTTACTGATGAAGAACTTCTTGCTCCTCTTCTTGGTCCTCATCCTCATTCAGAATCTCCTCCTCGGGTTGGTGTTGCTCAACCTGCAAGTCATATAGCAAACGTCCTTCCTCGATAGAGAAAAGACCATTAGGCATAGGAGCGGGGTAGATACGCCCAACTCCAGCAATATGCAGGTAATAAACACCACCTCTCGTAGTGAGCATTCCACAAGCTTTTAAAGTAGAGAAACCAACATGTCGCTCACCTAGCATAGGTTGCAACTCACCTAGGTCGATGCCTAGGGAATTAGCGAGCATGATGATGATGAATCCACCTGTGATTGGTCCTTGGCTTTGGGAGGATTGGTGCTCCAAGTAGCACACAAGGATTGCGCCCAAGTTGAGTGACAAGTTATAGTTGATGTAAGCAGCCTTTGCAAGGACTAAGATGTCCTCCTCATTGAGTTTTATGAACTCATTACGTTCCTGCAAGGTGTTAGCAATAACATAGAACAAATAGCGAATTGCAGGATGTTGAATATTCTTCCCCTTGCTTACTCTAGTAGTGAAACTCATTCCATTATAATATTGTCCAGGGGAAGGATTTAAGCCAGTAAAGGATGCGCATAAGGCATTAACATCATTGTTTGGGAAATTAAAACATGCCCACCATTCATCTAGCGTTAAAGTGTAGTTGTTGTTCATAAGTCGGAAAGAAATCGTGTCCTCTCCTTGCCATAGTTTAACAGTGCTTTGCAATGAACTTAGGAATTCAATGGTTAACCGGCGATAAGTAGGCACATCATTATACATAAAGTTTTGCAGGCCAGCTCTATTGCAAAGTAAATTAAAGTCATTAGAAATACCGAGTTGGTTCAATATAATGGGGCAAGCCCACTTGGTGGCCTTCACTTCGTGGTTCTTGATCTTGTTGAAGCGATTGCGTTGGAGATCATTCCTGAACCGTATCCACATGCGTTCTTGAGTGACAGCCCAAGAAGAGCTAGCGACAACACGGGCACGAGTTTGGCTCCTTGTGTTCATCATCATAGATTACTTGTGTGCGAGGAAATCAAACGAAATTGAGTAGAGGTGAAGATCTCTTGAGGTTTTGAGAGAGTTTGGAGATAGAAGAGAGAAAAAGGATTGAAGTTTTGGAGTTGGAGGTACCTTCCTGTGCGATTTTATGGTCAGATGCAACTATACGGGCATAACTATAAGGCCGGAACAATGCGTTCCCACCATATAGTTGGCCTTCTGTCAATTTGTTAGGGTTTCCACCTGGCGGCGCAGCTATACGGCCAGAACAATTTGTTCCCACCGTATAGTTGGTCGTCAAACCGTCTGTACCTGGGAAACAATTTGTACAAAGGCATCGATATCTATACGACCGGAGCTATACGGCTGAATTTTTTTTATTCCTGCCGTATAGTTGGTTGTTAAACCATCAGTACGTGGAAAAGAATTCGTACGAAAACACCGATATCTATACGATCGGAGCTATACGACCGGAATTTTTATTCCCGCCGTATAGTTGGTCATTAAACCGTCAGTACATATGAAAGAAAAATTGTCGATGAAAAAAATATCTATACGACCAGAGCTATACGGCCGGAATTTTTATTCCCGCCGTATAGTTGGTCGTTAAACTCTCTATGTCCATAAAAAAATTCGTTTCTTCGAGAATTACTTTTTATACTGAAACTTAGTGAAATACCTTGTTTTTGATAAAAAAGTTGACAGTTAAAATTATCGACCAATAACAGCATGTATAAAGTAGAATTTTAAGTACTGCTGAACTTCTTCTCCTCAAATGGGGTTTTCTAGCACTCTTTATTAAACATAAACTTAAACTAAAACTTAAAACTTAATTCAAACCTTTATTTAACATGGGTTACCTCTTATGGAGTGCTCTTTTATGGTCAATAGCTTGACCTTGATGTTAGTCACTTGGGCCAGATGAGTGGAACACCCACTCCAAAGTAGTTGGCCTTCAAAGTGATGGCCTCCTTCTCATCATGTTTGGCTTTCTTTTTCTGGGGAAATGGTTAACAAAAGGATCCCACGAAGGCAATTGCAGCTTCACGTTCCCTTCATGGAGATCAATTAAAGCTTTTATAGTTCATAAGAAAGGATGGCCCAGTATGATAGGAGCAATAGCATCTTCAGGCATGTCAACAATAACAAAGTCAATTAGAGCATGACAGCCTTTAATGTAAAATAAAGTGTTCTCCTTAATTCCTACAACTTGTTTATAGGTAGAATCTGCAAGTTGTAGTTTTAGTTCGGCGATTTCGAAAGAGCCAAGAGTTAACTTGTTAAAAATACTCTTTGGGATTGTTGAGACGCTTGCACCTAGATCACAAAGTGCAGCTATCTCATTAGTTCCAATCTTAATTTTAATCATGTCATCAAATATATCATCTAGTTTAATAGATAATTTTTCAGCGATTTTCTTGTATTCCTCTTCAAGCTCGCATACCTTAATTGCTACTTGATCAACAAAGTGTTGATACATGGCTTCATCGTTACCTTCACTTACCGGAATCTTAACGTTCATCCTTTTTACGAGGTCTTCGATGGTGTAGCTTGGTGAAGGGGCATTACTATAATCAAGCTCTTCAGGCTCCTCTCTTTGGATCCTCATCATTTTGAGTTCTTTAACAGGATTGAGCTCAGCTTTACCTGCAAATTTAGCTAGAATGAGAGTTTGACTCTCGGCTATCTTACCTAGCTATGCCTCAACAATCCTCGTCCTTTCTTAGAGGGCCTGCAAATCATTCCTCAAACTTACAACTTGGTTAGATAATTTACCAAGCATAGCATCATGGTTCTCCGTTATTTTAACAAGAATATTGTTTTGTTCATTTTGTGAGTCTATAAAAGACTTCAGTGTTTCTTGGATACTACCATTACTAGTTCCCATGTTATTATTAGAGTTACCTGCAGGATTAGAATAATTTTTCTGAAAATTAGGACTGTAATTTTTCATCCAAACAGGGTTATAATAATTACGAGCTATGAAGTCTATTTCTTGAATATTAGTTTCGGGAATAGCTCTTACCTGGATTTCCTTACCTTTCACGGCTAATATGAGCTCATCCAACTTAGCATTGAGTTCTTCATTTTCTTGTGGTGAGACGGAGTTCACCTTCTTCGTGTTTGATCTTTCTACATGCCATTGGGCATGGTTATCTTGCATATTGTCTAGCTGCTGCTTTGCTTTGGTAATATGTTTACCTATGAATGTTCCTCCAGCTGCAATATCAAGCATAGACTTAGACACAGGATTAAGAGCATTATAAAATAAATGGAGGATTAACCAATCTTCCATCCCATGGCTAGGATAGTTTCTTAAGCATTCTTTCATCCTGTCCCATGCAAGTGCTAGTGGCGCACGCTCTTCCTGTCTAAAACTAGTAATATTAGATCTTAGTTGCATAGTCTTTGAAGGTGGGAAAAATTTAGTCATAAATAAAGAAGTACATCCCACCCATGATGTAATAGTATTTTTAGGCAAAGCTAGCAACCATTCTTTTGCTCTTCCTCTAAGAGAGAAATGGAATAAATGCAATTTGACCGCATCGAGGTCAACATCTTTTATGCGCATCATATCACATATTTTAGTGAAAGTATTCAAGTGCATACCTGCGTCCTCAACAGCAGAGCCTCCAAATTGATTCTGATGAACCAAACTTAAGTAATGGGGCTTAATTTTATAGTCATTAGCAACAATTGCTAGCTGGGTAATAGGAGTACGCAAATAATCATTATTGGGAGTGGCAAATTCCCCAAGCTTCTTTTCAGCCATATTTCCTATGTTTTTGGGTTTTCCTAAACAGAAACTAACGATAATAATAAAAACAAGAATTAAAGACTAACAAATTTTTTGGTTTTTCAAATAAAGACCGAAAGCAAACTAAAATTAAAAACAAGAATTAAAACTAGCAAGGTTCCTACTAACCTCACCAGGGTAGCTATCGCTTCCCCGACAATGGTGCCGGAAAAAGGGTTGGTACCTTCGATCCGGATTACGGATGTAGTATAGCTCTTTTTCCCTAGTAGACCTAGGTTTATCGAATCCTCGGAAAGCAGAAGCGTAGTAAAGTTACTTTAATGGACCTTCGGAAGTTTTAGAATCCCTTTGTGTTTTTACTAGACCAAGAGTTTGCGTCCTTTTGTTGTTGTCGATGATGGAGAGAGAGGGCCTAGGGCGTTCGGTTTCACCTGTAGCTATGCAAAACATCTGATGGGAATAAATGATAGAAATAAAGTATGCATGTAATTGTTAGAGCAAGATAAATTATATGTGGGCAGTGCATCCATAATTGTTATTGCCTCCGTAATCGCTTATAGCAATAACCTACTAATGACCCACAAGTATATGGGGTGTATCATAGTATTTTCGAGGGAAGTGAAACCCAATTTATTGATTCGACACAAGGAGAGTCAAAGAATATTTATAAGCCTTAACAACTTAGTTGTCAATTCAGCTGCACCTGGAAACAATCTTGCTCAGAGCAGTTTATCAGTTGCAACAGTTTTGTAGTAGCAATAGCAGTAGTAAAAGCAAAGACAGTAGTAACAATTGTAGTAAACAGTAGGATTAAAGCGCGGTAGGCATAGGGATGGATGGACGGGCGTTGTATGGACAAGACAATTCATATAGCAATCCAGACATAGGGAATTTGCAGATAAATAAGATAAAGCATCCAAGTACTAGATAATCATAGGCATGTGTTCCATATATAGTCATACGTGCTCGCAATGAGAACTTGCACAACATATTTTGTCCTGCTAGCCCGTTTGTAGCGGGGCCTCAAGGGAACTACTGGCAATTAAGGTGCTCCTTTCAATAGAGCACCGGAGCAAAGCATTAACAGTCCGTAAACACATGTGATCCTCACATCAAAGCCATCTTCTTATTTACCATGGGAAAATGGTGCTTTTTTCTCTCTTTCCTATTTTCTCAACATCTTTTTTTTCTTTTTCTCAATAACTATGTCTCTCTTTTTTATAAGAAGAATGCTTCATAGATTGCTCATTATAGTTACGCTGCAGGTTTCCACCATGATTAGGCATGGATTAGACCAGCCGCCCAAGCGTTTCTCTAACACACATACATAACTCCATGGACTTACAAGCTCCCCTTTTATTTCACATCGACGACATCCATAAACAAAATAGCATGATATCAATGGGGTATATATTTACAGGTGTTGAAAGTGTTCCCCGTGACAACATGGTTCTGCTAATCCCCAGCATATAATTTGCAAGCATATAACTTTCATGGACAGTCATAATGGTTGAGGTTTATTAAGTGCAAGAAATAAAGTGTGCCATCAAGTTCGTGAGAGATTTACTAAATAACTTTCTCATAACAAGCAAACATTTTATTCGGAAGAAAACAAGGCATACTGAATATGCACAGAAAAAACGATGCTAATAGGTAGGTATAGTGAACATTTTTGGCAATATTGGTTTTGGGGAGTTGGAAACACGAGTAGAGCTCATACTCAGTGCAAGTGAAGGCTAGCAATAGTAAGGGAGCAACAAACGAGAGAGCAATAACTGTCTAATCATGCTTGCAACAAAACAGGACTGGTCATGGCATGAAAGTGATTCAAGACCTCTGAGGCAAAATAATTCATCGAGGCTTAACTGATTATTGTTTCAGTCATATGCATGCGTGAGCATGTGCCAAGTCAATTCAACTGAAACATTCAGAGGAGGATACCACAGTGTCATACCAGGTTGTGAATAGAACAGTGCAAGCAAACATTCATATGACATGCTACAAACCATTAACAAGCTGGGGCTAATCATAAGAAAGCAAGAACTACTAAGCATCCATAAATAACATACACCTTACGTGAACAGACTAAGCATGCCCACAATGATGAGTATATGTAAAAAAATTAAAAAAATAGAGTTAGTTACCAGCCTCTTACCACACCTCAAGTTGTCATTAATCCTCATTATTGCCCTTCACTTGTGTGGCTTGAATAATAACATGAAACCCAACTCCACTGAGGACTACTGAACCTTGCAACGAACTTCACAAAACCAAAGAAGAAGAACAAATATTTTTGGGTTTTCGATTTTTAAAGGCAAGAGCAAAAAGAAGGAACAAGCAAAGCAAAATCTTTTTGGGTTTTTCGAATAGTCCAAATAAAGCAAAAAGGAAGAGGCAAACCAAGGCAAAAAGAAAAAGAAGCAAACAAAGAGAAACAACGAAAATATTTTTGGTCTTTTTGTGTTTTGGAGAGCAAAAGAAAGCGAAACATGGATAAATAAAGTACCGACTAAACATGGTAAGGAGATGAGTGTGGTGTCGGTGTACCTCCCCCCAAGCTTAGGCTTTTGGCCTTAGTGGGTATCAATCCCAAGCTGGCCAAGATGGAGCGCCTCCGTAGTACGGCGAGGAGGTGCCCTCGTCCTGATACGAGCTCGAGGATGCCCCAGCGTAGTGCGCAGAATAGTCGTAAGAGGGCACATCCCCCTGGTGCTGCCCGTGGAAACCAAGCAAGCGGAGCTGCTCGTCCACCTTTTCCTTGGAACGCGACCATGGCCTCCTGTAAATACTGAACAAAGTGGATTGTGGCAAAGGAATTTCCCTCTCATCTCCGTCAATAAACAACATCCTGTATACTAAACTCTCCATACTAGAGTCAGCAGTGACAAAGTGATGTGTTTTCATAGCAGCAAGATCAAGCCTTTGTGGTGTCAATATAGTATCATTAGGATCCACAGAAAGTTCTAAAGCAGCAACCATACGTGAGGCAATAATGCCCCCATAAATAGGTCCTCTAGAGGCTAGGTGGGGAGCAATGAGAGAGCCAAGATTTTGGTATCATTATTAAGTGCAGCAGCGAGGAAGGACAAATGATAGTTAGAAATATTACTAGTATTCTCCCTACCAAGAATGCTAGTGGTAAGATAAATAGCAAAATATCTAAGAGCTAGGAGTTGAATGTTCCTTATCTTCCCGCGCTGAGCTACGCGGTCATCGTCATTTGTCACACTTCGGTAGAGCTCTAGCAAATCAGCGGGTCGACCTTGGATCTTCTTCACTGTCCCAGTCATGCCTATGCCTATAATGCTGCAAAATCTTTCCAATGACATGGTAATAGGAGGATTATAAATTTTGAACGAAACAGTTGACTGATAAGGGGTGTTAGTGAAAACGAAACTCTCAACAAAAGTTTTGGTGAGCACGGCATATTTCTCACTCTCATCCTGCATGTAAGTGGTCAAACCAACCCTCTGAACAAGAAGTAATAAATCATCTTGGTTCCCTGCAGCTTGCAAAAAGGTAAAACAAGGGAAAGTAGATGGGTGAGAATCTCCCTCATCTCCTTCATTGCCAAAGCGTGGTGCAATAAGATCTTCATTATATGATGGCCTAAACTGAGAGGCTGATCTTGAAGGCCTTTCCCTCCTGGGTGTGTCCCTCTCAAATATTTCTCCAAAAGTGTGGTTGTTCATCTTTCATATTCTGAAATTTAAACATCCATTATACAAGTGATTGCAAAGTGACTACATAATGAAGGGAACTACTCATAGGGACTTGTAAGAGGCCTAAACATGCATCAAAACAATTTTTCTAAGCATTGAACAAGCTTACAAGCTCACATAACCTATCACCTACAGTAGAAAAATACTCAAGATATAATCCACTAAACACAAATCTACTTGGACAAGCGGAGGAGTCACATACCGGAGAAAAAATGCTCCAAATTTCAGTAGCAAAGATGGGCTGAGCAAGGAGATCGAAAAATCGTCGACAAGAACAGCAAGAATGCGATTTCGAGCAATGAAATGGTGTTTTATCGGGAGAGAGAATGAAGTGGCAAGTGAGAGAGTGAGTGGAGGGCCAAGGGTGGCTCGCACCATGGCCAGGCGCGCCCCTGGTATGGCCGCGCCACCAGGTGGTGTGCCTGCCTGGTGGGCCCCCCTGGTACTCTCCAGGCACTTCTCTGCCCCTTTTTTCACGTAAAAATTTAATATGAATTTTCTGGAATTTTTCGAGACACTTTATTTTTGAGCAATTTTCAGGTATTGATGAATGATTTTCTCACAAAAAGATGACTTTGGAATGATGCAAAAACAAAACAAAGCTAAAACTTCAGAAGTTCTAAAACACTCTAATATGCAAGCAACTAGCAACAGAAAAGTAAACTAAATGAAAGCAAAAAACTAAAATGAATAAAAATAAAAGTAAGCAAAGATAATCTTGGTGAAAACATTGTTTTGTTCATTAAAATCCCTTTGTTAACAAGGTTGATCAGGTCATGTTACCAAAACAATTTTATATGAAACAAAACTTTGTATTCCACTAATGATTATGTTACCTCAACCTTGATAGTAATGGTCCTAATCATAATAGTTTCATATTTTTCTCATGGTATGGGACAATATATTTCTCCAACTTGGATGCCCTCAACATGTTCAATTGAATTTAAACCATAAGTCCTATCAATATTCTTGGGGAAATGGACAGTATGCTCCTTGTCATTAACATTAAAAGTCACCTTTCCTTGATTACAATTAATAACAGCTCCTGCAGTATTAAGAAAAGGTCTCCCAAGAATAATAGACATATTGTCATCTTCAGGCATTTCAAGCACAACAAAGTCAGTTAATATCAAGAAATTATGAGGCACTTGAACAGGTACATCCTCACATATACCAACAGGAATAGTAGTCGATTTATCAGTCATTTGCAAAGATATATCAGTTGGTATTAGTTTTTCCAATTGAAGTCCCTTGTAGAGGGAAAAATGTATAACACTAACTCCTTCTCCCAAATCACACAAAGAAGTTCTAACATAACTATTTTTAATAGAGCATGGAATAGTTGGAATCCCTGGGTCTCCAAGTTTCTTTGGAACCTTACCATTAAAGGAATAATTAGCAAGCAAAGTAGAAATTTCTTCATTAGGGATCTTCCTTTTATTAGAGACAATATCCTTCATATACTTTGAATAAGGAGGCAATTTAATAGCATCAGTCAAAGGTATTTGCAAAAACTTATTATAATGTTCGTCTTCCCTTGACTTGTGTTTCTTATCAGGGAAAGACATAGGTTTTTGGACCCAAGGCTCTCTTTCACTACCATGTTCCTTAGCAACAAAATCTTCTTTTGTGTATTTAGTATTCTTAGTGTACCTTTCAGGTTCTTCTTCAACTTTTTATTTATCAGGAGCATCATTTTCCTCATTACAACTTTCAGTTTCAGCATCAGAGACAGATATACTATTAGGATCTTTAGCAGGTTCAGAAGGTTCTACAATAGTTTTATGTTTCTTTTTCCTTTTCTTAGGAGTAATACCACTATTTTCAGTTTGTTGAGAATCCTTCTCAATTCTTTTAGGATGCCCCTCAGGATATAGAGGATCCTGGGTAGCAGCACCACTTCTAGTTCTAATTTCATAAGCATGTTTTTCTTTAACAACATTAACTATCAAGTCTTTTTGTACTTTAATAAGCTGATCAATTTGAGTTTGAACCATTTGAAAATGTTTAACAAGCATTTTAACATCATTAGAGGTTCTTTCCACAATATCCTTCAACTCAACAATAGCTCTAGATTTTTCCATTAGATGATTTTGCACCCTTTTATTAAAATTATCTTGCTTAACAAATAAAAACATAAAATTCTTCTAAGCATTTATCAGGAGGTTTAGAGTAAGGAATATCACCTTCATCAAAATGTTAGAGATAGTGTACCTCAATAGTGGATGAGTGGAGGATTGGCTTACATAATTCTTCTATAGGAGGTAAATTCTTCACATCTTAAGCTTTAATTCCCTTCTCCTTAAGACATTTCTTAGCTTCCTTCATCACTTCATCATTTAGTTCAATAACTCCCCTCTTCTTTGGTTTTGGTGTTGGTGTTAGCTCAGGCACAGTTAACTCAGGTGTAGTTGTCTCAGGTGTAGTTGGCTCAGATAAAGTCCAGTCTTCATAATTTTTGCTTATTTTAGCCATTAATTCCTCAGCTTCTTTGGGGGTTCTCTTCCTGAAAACACAATCAGCACAACTATCCAGGTATGTCCTAGATTCTTCAGTTAGTCCATTATAATATATATCAAGAAGCTCATTTTTAGGTAATGGACATCTAGCCTGTGCATGAATCAAAGCATAAAACCTTGCCCATGATTCAGGAAATATCTCTTTCTCTCCCTGTTTAAAATCAAAAAGTTCCTGCAAAATAGCATGTCTAGCACTAAGAGGGAAATATTTCTGAAGGAAGGTACTAATCAAGCAATCAGGGCTATCAATAGATCGAGGTAAGTTATTAAACCAAGTTTTAGCTTCTCCTTTTAGTAAAAAGGGAAAATTTTAGCAATAAAGTAGGTGCACATCTTAATATCATCAGAAAATAGGCCACTCATGGTAGAAAGCTCAGTCATATGTGCTACAGCACTTTCATTCTTAGTCCCACAAAAAGGTTATTTCTTACCAATGGTTAAGTAAGATAAATCAAGAGAGAAATCATAATCCTTATCTTTAATGTTTATGGGAGATGTAGCAAACTTAGCGTTAGGAGATAATTTAGGTCTAACAGTATATTTCTCAAGAGGACTCTTAATAGCACTTTTATCATGAGTGTTTTGACATTCTTTAATAAATTCATCGGTCATCTCTATATAACCGTCTTCAATATCATAGCTCTCTCTAGACTCAGGTGAACTGACAGGAGTAGTAGTATCTTCATTAGGAGTTTCAGTATTTCTAGCTATAGTTCTAGCAATCGTAGCATCTAGGAAAGGACCTAATGAACCACTTTTATCAAGCACAGTAGAAGCAGCATCATAAGTATCAGAAGTTCCAGATTCAGCAGTAGTAGCAGTGTGTGTAGCATGTGTATGTGGTGGTGTAAGGAGCTTACTCATAACAGATGGTGAATCAAGAGCAACAGAGGTGTTCAGAAGCGTACCTCTCCTTGTAGTGGATGGTAAAATAGGGACCTTGCCATCACGAGACTTACCCATGATGGATGAATGGCATCGAACAATAGTGATTCCAAGTGAACTTGACAAATAGAGCTATGCTCCCGGCAACAGCGCCAGAAAATAGTCTTGATGACCCACAAGTATAGGGGGTGTATCGCAGTATTTTCGAGGGGAGTGGAACCCAATTTATTGATTCGACACAAGGGGAGCCAAAGAATATTTATAAGCCTTAACAACCGAGTTGTCAATTCAGCTGCACCTGGAAACAATCTTGCTCACATCAGTTTATCAGTAGTAATAGTTTTGTAGTAGCAATAGCAAAGTAATAGCAGTAGTAAAAGTAAAGACAGTAGTAACAATTGCAGTAAACAGTAGGATTAAAGCGCGGTAGGCATAGGGATGGATGGACGGGCGTTGCATGGACAAGAAAATTCATATAGCAATCAAGACATAGGAGATTTCAAGATAAATAAGATAAAGCATCCAAGTACTAGATAATCATAGGCATGTGTTCCATATATAGTCATACGTGCTTGCAATGAGAACTTGCACAACATCTTTTGTCCTGCCAGCTCGTTTGCAGCGGGGCCTCAAGGGAACTACAGGTAATTAAGGTGCTCCTTTTAATAGAGCACCGGAGCAAAGCATTAACACTCCATGAACACATGTGATCCTCACATCAAAGCCATCCCCTCCGGTTATCCCGATTATTGTCACTTCGGGGCCTTTGGTTCCGGACAACAATATGTGTATACAACTTGCAGGTAAGATCGCAAACAATACTATCATCATGAATCAATAACATGTTCAGATCTGAAATCATGGCACTCAGGCCCTAGTGACAAGCATTAAGCATAACAAGTTGCAACAAAGTCAAAAAGCACTAATAATATGTACTAGGCACCATGCCCTAACAATTTGATGCCATTACATGAATGGTCTCATCCAATCCCTACCATCCCCATAGCCTACAGCGGGGGATTACTCACTCATGGATGGGGGAATCATGGATGGTTGATGGAGAAGCGATGGTGATGATGACGGCGATGATCTCCTCCAATTCCCCGTCCCGGCAGGGTGCCAAAATGGAGTTTCTGGTTCTGAATCACGGAATCTGGTGGTGGCGGCGTAGCGGAACTCTTTCTAGAAAAACGTCGAACCCCCCTGGCTTTTTAGGTCAGGAGGCATCTTATAGGCGAAGAGGGAGGCCGAGGGGGTGACCTAGGCAGCCACACCACCCCCAGGCGCGGCCTGGCCTGGCCCACGTGACCAGGTGGTGTGGGCCCCTCGTGGCCCTCCTTCGTCTCGTCTTCTGGCTCCATGAGTCTTTTGGTGAAATAGGATTTTTGGCATATTTTCTGGGATTTTTCCCGATAGTTGATTTTCTGCACAAAAACTAGAGACCAAGGTAATTCTGTTGAAAACAATGTCAGTCCGTGTTAGTTGAATCCAAATCACACAAGTTTATAGGAAAAACAATAGCAAAAGTGTTCGGGAAAGTTGATGTGTTTTGGACGTATCACCTACTAGTCTCATCCATAGAAGAAAGAGAACTAATGATATGCATAGTGATGTCACCGCTAATCCCAAGTAGATCCCTCACATACAGCCGTACTACCCTTTCTGTCACTAGGGTTCCCATCCTGCAGATTAGTCATTACTCATACTCCCTATACCTGGCTCAGTCCTCGGGGTCTTGGGTACCTGACAAGTCCTTAGATTGAGGCAAGAGAGGATACAATAATCATCATGTCATATAAACTAATACATGATCCCATCTATGATAAATAACATGCACAAAAAGCTACATGGCTAGGCCGAAGCCCTTAGCCTAAGGAGAATTACTCACACATAGAGATGAGATCAAAGATCATAAAAATTCTAGTAGAAATCATGAGATTGATAGCAAATAGTCTTACAATGTAGCCAATCGAAGAAGAGATCTACTATTACAAGTGGTGGAATATGGCTATGGTGGTGGAGAGATTAGATCTAAGTCTATTCATCGACAGCTCGTCGGTGTTGTGGATGGAGATCTAGGGGGTGGCTGATGGTTTCTGCGAGCGCATGTTTCTTGTCGCCCGAGGCCTCTTTATATAGGGGTCCCTTCACGAAAGTTGTTCAGTTTGACCTAGCGGCATCGATGGCAAATATACAGTTGGAACTATATGGCCAGAATTTTATTCCGGCCGTATAGTTGGTCGTTAAAGCGTCTGCCTCCAATCCACGACTCCTGGTTTCTTCTGGTTGTTTGAAATCTCATATCTTTGAATTTAATGTAGTGATTCCCATCATAAAACATCATTATCTACGCAGGAAAAAAATTGAAAGAAAGGATTGCATACCCCTTTGAATTTTAGGCATTAGTTGCAGGGTTTAGAGAGATATTTCATCAAAATTTTGAATAATATCTAGTTTAAATGTGGACGTAGATGGCTATATTTCAGAGCCATCAGACATGAAGATGATTTCCCGAAATTCCTTCCTTTTGAGGGGAAGTACGTCTCCGCTGGAGGGGTGGACGGTACTAAGACCACCAGCATGAAGAAAGGCCTCGCCCTATTCTCTAGTGCACCCACCTCAAGGAAAGCACACGATCCACTATGCGGTCGCCTTGAAGGCAGCGACCTAAACCTTTATAAGCATGTTGTTTAGACCTCCACAACACTTGGAGTCTCCCAACACGATTCTAAAGCTTTACAACCAATGCTCGAGCTCTGAGACCGACCTCTTCCGTCTAGGGTTTCAAATAACCCAAGAGTAAGAAGATCCTAAAGGGAAATAAAGGGGAATCAACTTTGCGTTGGTAAAACCCTAGATCTATACCTCCTCCACCAAGCCCAAAGTATCAAGGAGATTGGAGCACTGTGGCGGGAGATCTAGGGAAAATTCAGCTCAAGAACAACAGAGGGGGGAGATAAAAGAGGCAAGCTTCCCATTAGGGAAGAAGGGGCCTTCTATACTCCTAGGGGGAATCTGCCCATTATGCATCTGGGATGGCCAATACAACCAGACCAGGTAGAGGTAGTACTAGACATGTCGGTACTACCGGCTTAGTACCTAATCGTATAGTCGAGCGATTATACGAGGAAACATAGGGTGTTTGAGAAAACCCTGAGACCATCAGTAGTGCCACATCCTAGAGCGGTACTACCGCATCACCGGTATTGTCGGAAACTGGAGCGGTACTACCGCAAAACTGCGTGGTACTGGGAGGCGGTATCATATGCTCTAGAGGAGGAGCCCCAGCTTGCTGCTGGGTTCAGGTGTGAGAGGTAATGCCAACCGGTACACAAAAATTCTGGTACTACCGGTCGAGACTGGCAGTTCTGGCAGCAACAAATAGGGCAACGATTCAGCGACCCTTCTCGATCATTGTGGGAAAGCTAGATGGACCGAAGATATGCAAAGATGATTCCACCCAATCTTTCTAAAGTGGGCTGCCTCTTGATAGTACGGTTTTCCTATGACTCAATACGAAAATCCTAGAAAACGTCATCTTTGCTATTGTACTTTTTGAGGGGCATCGAATCGACTTGCAACATAGAACGCCTATTAAGCACTTAGCAAATGATTAGTCTGACATGTGTGTCATCATTAGACATCAAAACCACTTAGGGAGGGAAGTTCCCTTTCAATCTCACCCTTTTTGGTGTTTGATGACAACACATAGATTTGCATAAATAATGGTATGATATAGCAAGAAAATTTGTAAAAATGGAGACAGGGATCCCCCTAGATGTGTGCATACGCAAGTTTGCTTTTGGAATGCAACAAGCACACACTAGGATCAACACCCCTGCTGAATTCTTACAAACCAACACTAAGTTCAAAGAATATTAATGTGAATTGATACGCATACCTTTGCACCAACATTTGTGGTGCAAAATTATAGACGAGCAACAATTAGAGAGAACTTCACCACATTAGGTACATCCACACAATACATAACTACATAGTCTTCACTTACATAGAGCACAAATAGGTAGCACATAAAGTTTACAAATATTATGAGGCGAATAAAGTTCACAAGCAAAAAATATCCAATGAAGAGCGATCTTGTGACTTCCCATGAAAATATCGCACAACCTAAGTTGCACCTTCTCCTCTATTGGCATCAAGATGCCAAAAAGGGATAAGAGCAAGACTAGCATCCCAAAGATTGCTCCTCCTCATCATAATCATCATGGAACCTCAGGGCCATGTAGGAGGAAGTGACATCATCATCATCCTAGTTGCTATGTTTGAAGATCCATTGTTCCTCGGGGGTGATGTTGTTCTCGGAGCCTTTGGAAATGGTCAAACCTTGAGCTTCCATGTACTCTTTCTGATGGGCATGAGTCTTCTTATCATTGACATGGGCTTCATACATGTGCTTTTGGTTTTCAACTTGGAAGCGAAACACTTTCTTAATTTTTGCTTCGAGCCTCTTGGCCCATGAGGGGGTTGCCTCCTTACGACAAGAAACCACAAAGTCATGTCCACCATATCTACTTTCTTCTTCTTTGGAGTATTCCTCAACCACATTTCCTTGCTCGTCAATATCTTGGCCATCCGTGTTAAGAGAGGAAGCATGCTTCTTGATCAACAATTGCTTGCGTTTGTGATACACAAGCTTGCAGTTGGGGAGATCATTGGCAATGAAAGATCTTTTGTACATGATGAGTGCCATAACATATGGAGCAAATGGAGGCGCTCTCCTCCTAGTGAACGTGGCAATGGACATCTCATTCCAAATGAAATCCATCACATCCATCTTGACACTACTGACACAGTTGGCATGAGAGTGAAACATGAGGTCGGCAAGGTAGCCATGAATCTCATCAAAGTTGCCCACCCTAGGAGAAAAGGTCTCACGGTAGATGCGATACAAAATGTCATATGTGGGCAAAAAGTGCTTGATCTCGCCAACGACGCCCCTGCCCGGAATATAGAGAGGCCTCAACACATGCTTCTTCATGGGATGTCCAAGGGTGTGACAACAAAAACCACAGGGATTTCTCAGACCACGGTCCTCGTAGCTAAGAACATGTGAAAACTCGGCCAATGTAGCTTCCTTCATATCACCCCGTGTCATCCAAGTCATCTTCCTTGACTCACTATCGACAACGTGCACGGTGGAACAGAATTGTGCCACCAGAGTCGCATCAAAGTCTTATTTGAATTGCATGATAGGAATTAGACCAAGGGCGGTGCAAATTTCGTTGGCCTCACCAAAGTACTTCGGATTTTTGTCCATGTGGGCAATGTCAATAAAATTTTGAGTCACAAAAATATTGTCACTATCCATAAGAACTTACTTGTACACTCTCTCTTGAAACTGGGAGTAGAAGAAGCTACCTTCCATGTTGCCTTCATGATTGCAAGCATAGGGATAGAGTCGCCTCAACCTAGTGAACTCGTCTTCAAATAGATCAGTCTTCGAATAGATCAGAGAGAAACATTGGCTCTGTTGGCCCTGAAATATGACTTTTACTATGGATGTTGGGTGGCTGAGGGGAAGGAGCTGAGCCACGACCAAATGTCTCCTTGGAATGTCCTCCACCTCTTCCGCCCCTTTTGGTCTTGAGCTTCTCTTGCATATGGTTGTTGGGTCAGGGCATGACCTCTTCCTCAAACTCGGACTCCAAATCTTCATCGTGATGAGCCTTCAACCTCTTCCTAGGACCCGAGCCACCTACACCTGTGAGAGCATATTGGGAATATAACATGGATATAAGGGCACAAGATCCTAAAAAATATATACGCAAGAAAGTAAGTTTTGCAAAAACAAGTTGTGGTCAGGTGGGCCCGGTAGTACCGCGCGCAACCAGTAGTACCAGTGCGGGCAGAGCCTCGAGCCGTTCTGGTAGTCCAAGGCCACAACTCGATCTCAAATCTTTATAAAACGGGATTTCTTGGTAAGGACAAGAAGAACTAGGATAAAAACGCAGGGTCACCAAGAATATCTAAGACCTAGGGCAGTTTCCAGGATTTCTCCTACACATTGGCCAGGGTCTGGTAGTACCACTGCGGATCTGGTAGTACTAGTGTTGCCTGGTCCAAAATGCCAGATTTTTTGTGTAGAAAGCGATTTTGGACATGGATCTTGTGCATAGATAGAAAGGTATAAAGAGAGAGGGGTTTGGGGCTTAGGATAAGATTAGCACACTAAAAGAAGGAATAATGCACTCCAACAACTAAGAACCAACATAAACAACGAATGAGAGTGCAATCCCTTCAAGACCCAAAAACCAAGAAAATATGATCAACACAAGAAAAGAACAACCTCTCATAAGAGATAGGGTCGGTGGCTAAGGCCACCATGTTTTACTATACTTGGCTTGGAACTGCGAAGATATATCTTGGGCACATTACCAAAACTCATCATTAAAGCTCACATATCACAAAATGATATTAAGATAATGGTTTTCTCACTTTGGGCATAATGGGGGAGGGTTAGCCCAATCAACTAGGACCACACTCCCCCTATTTCCATGCCTACACCTATATGGGAAAACACATTAAAGCACATGTATGGGTACATGATCTCGAGCCACATTACTCAAATCTATGATATTTAGTTCATGCCTTAACTCTCAGAATCTTCTTTCATCTAGGGGCTTAGTGAATAAATCGGCAAGATTCTTCTTGGTGCTAACATATGAGAGGTCAATATCTCCACTATTCACATGCTCCTAGATGAAGTGATGACGAATATCAATATGCTTTGTTCTTGTGTGTTGTACCGGGTTGTAGGCGATCTTGATTGCACTTTCATTGTCACAAGAAGAGGAACTTTTTCACATGTGACACCGTAATCCTTCAAGGTTTGCCTCATCCACAACAATTGTGCACAACAATTGCGTTGGCTTCAAACCATGCACAAATACTCACACTCAACATGATATCCAGTCTAGATGAAGATAGAAAAAAGAACCAATCATATAACGATATACCGTTTGATCCACATGTTTACAATGAGTATCAAGAGTGAGGTAGCATTTGAGAGGCATGGGAGACTTGGATCCATTGAGATCCATCAACTTGAACCTCTTGAGCATATCTTGAATATATTGGCTTGGTTAATAAAGATACCTCCAATCACTTGCTTCACTTCAAATCCAAGGAAGAATTGCAATTCGCCCATCATAGACATTTCAAAATTGTCAACACCCGAATTTTTAAGTCCAGATGCTTGTTATGCTGTACATCGCAATCCCAGGATTACCATTTTTGCGAGACATAACAGAAGTGGTAACACAGTACATCATCCATTACAAACCATAATAAGGTATTAAAAATAAAGGATCTCATGATCCAGTCTTAATACAATCAAAGCAGCGGAAAGTAAACGTAGCGGGGCTTCATCTTCATGATCACAGGCAATGCTGACGATGGGAGATGATCCTAGTTGTCAAAGACCTCCTGCTGTCCATCTTCCGGGTAATCCTCCTCATAGTCTGGCCATGGGAATAG
Organism: Avena insularis; assembly: GCA_023614405.1. Classification (NCBI taxonomy): domain Eukaryota; kingdom Viridiplantae; phylum Streptophyta; class Magnoliopsida; order Poales; family Poaceae; genus Avena; species Avena insularis. The sequence goes on along the minus strand of CM042690.1, from coordinate 251,392,276 downwards.
CTAGGGACAAAGCCATGAGTACTCTTTAAGTACTCACAAACTACCACTAGTATAAGTCAAAGTAAAACTAGTAGGAATCATAAGCTCTAGGTTTGTTTGCAAAAAGCCAGGTTTATTTCATAAAGCGTCAAGGGTAACAACCTAATTTAGTTCTCTACCTTACTTAAGTGGGAACTTAGATCTCATGTCCACAACTCTGTTGTGGTCAAGTCAAGTCATCTTTCAAGTCACAAATCATTTTGAAAACATATGACAACAGAACAGTATGGACACTCCAACTGTCCATAACCGCGGACATGGCTATTCGAATAGTTTGACACTCTGCAAAGATTGTACACTTTCACCACCAAATTCGATACATCCGTCATGAATAAACCTGAATCATCATACTTAGTATGCGGATAATCAATCTTAACCTTTCAATTACACACCCTAGTATAGGCACCTCCCCTATGAGTTTGGCCTCCCAACCATGACCATTTATCATCTTGGGTACTGCAGAGGTGGACATTCATCACGAGGTAGCCTCAGCTCAACCTCTTCCGCAAGGGAACCCATACTAAGACATATAAACTTCCAATCAAGCCCTACCCAACTCAGGTATTGTGGTTGTACAGTAAAATTGGAATGCTATCGCATCCGAACCCAGCCATCCGTTTTTATTAAAGTCAAGGCTCATGCCTCCTCAGTTTCATCATCAAACCATTGTGTTTCGCAACAAATGTCAAAACATTTCAATAGAATGAATATTCATTCTAAGGTTTTCATAATCATTTTCACCAAGTATTCCCATCTAAAGTAGTCAAGTGTTAGCTTAGCACTAGCCACTAATATGGAAGTTATTACTACTGGGGGTGCTGGCAAGGTATAAGTATCCAAGACTAGTCCTATGATCCTGATAGGATCCAATATAATTTCCACTAATCACAATTCATTACTAAGTAAGAGCTAGTAATAAAGGGGAAAGTAAACCTTGGAGTAAAATTGGGAATAGTATAAGTATATTGACATAACCCAGCATGCCTAATGCATCTGGTATAAGGGCTTGCATATATAGTATGCCTAGTTCTAACTTGCACTGATAGCTTGCCTTGTTGGTTGCAGTCGTTGAAGTTTTCCTCTTTGTTGAATCCCGGGTTGGTACTAGAGTCTATAAACATATTCAATGTACACAATCACCAAACAACACTTCACTACTTCTATTTAGCACACAAGGGCTCATACTAGATGATCAAGCATCATCTCAATCATCATAAGGAATTTCAATACATTCTTATTTCTCTTTATTGAGAAAAGTAATTTCTACTCATTTTAAATCCTTAAGATTTAATATTCCCAATTAAAATAGTGGATCATGTTGACACATGTCATCACCATCTATTCCAACATTTGGGAATGTGATTTAAAATGGTGATCATAAATTACAAGTTTTAATATTACTATTTAATAATATGGAAGTGACTACAAAAGCCTATATAGCCTCTTTTATAGCTAAGCCAAGATTAATATATGTAAAACCAAATGTTTTTACATATTCATGTAGATCATGGCAAATGTGATTTTTGAGAGATGGAATCATCGCAAAAAAAATTATAGTTTATTTTAGAAAAATGTTTGAAATGTCAAAAGTCTATGTCTTGTTATTTTTAGTATAGATGATCTATCATTCGAAATAGTTTGAATCTAACAGGAGTGAATAGTTAATTTCAATACCTTTCCAACAAAATTGGAAGCATGCAATTTGGTTTAGTGAATCTCTTTGAATTGATTTTTGAATCTACTGACAAAATCTGGTTTTAACAAAAATGGAAAAATTCTTTTTGAATGAATGGGCTCACATGAAACTGGCTGCTAACAAGCGGGTCCTACTCGTCAGCGACTCAACTAAGCCGAAACGGTATGGTTCAATCTCAGCGCTACGATTAGACTAGGATCTAATGGCTGTGGTTCGTCGTCTCTGTCGAATAGCTCCAGCGAGAAACAAACCCTAAAACAGCGGTGGGGGTTGTGTGAGGCACACATGGGCTCCAGCTAGGGTCGGCGATGGGGGCGAATGGGGTTGTCGTCGATGGCGGTTTGAGGCGCGGTCACGGCAGCTCCTGGGGTGGTCGCAATCAACTGCTCCCCTTCTTGACTACTGTGGCGGACTCCGGTCAAATTCCGGCGGGCTGGTGCTCTCCTTGCTCCGAGGAAAGGTCTGGGGTGTTGCTGAGCGAGAGAGAGGAGTGAAATGGTGTGGAGATTGAGGGTTGGGGTGGCCTCTATTTATACACCAGGGTCGACGGTAGTGTGTCATGGGTTGGCTTCTCCGGCGATGTCGCTACAGTTCGCGTTCGTCATGGCAGAGGGCATGGGTCGGTGTAGGGGACTATGGCGATCGTCACGCGAGTGATGGCACGGCAAGGGGCGGTCTCCATTGGCCGAGATATGTCGGTGCTCTGGGTCAGTACGCGGGCATTCGTCATGTGGTACGATGGTCACGACGCTAGCAACGACGAACGGTCATGTCTGGGTGCTTACTCGTGCTATGGCGGTCATGGGTACGGGCGGAGAGAGCGAGGCGCAGCGTGTGCGTGCGAGACAGCTGCGGTGCTCCATCGTGCTCTCGACATGGCGGGGGATTAAATGGGCATGGCTTGTCTGGATCCTTCTCGCCTCGTTGTTGGTCAAGGGTTGGTCAGGGGGTGGCGGTGAGGTCACAGCTAGCTGTAGGACATCGTGGTAGTGGGCGACGCGGCATGCTGCGAGTGGCTCGTGCTCGACCGGCATGGCCGGCTCGGTACGAGCGTGCCACTGGTGCAATGGTGGACGGAGGCTCTCCACTGCACGACAAAGGACTAGGGTGATCCAGGACAAGTAGTGGAGTTGATTGCAGTACATAGGCTGAGCAATTGATAGTTTCAAATAGTGTATAGTTGTTGAGATTGTACTGTGCCTGCCAGGTGTTCGACCAAATAGCTGCATGAATTCATATTTTGATTTTTTGAAAGATTTTTGGTGAGTCATCTGAGTACTTGCTTGGTAGTCTATGGTTGCTTGGGTTTGCCAAGGTGAATTGATTTGAGTGGTTTTTGAAAAGTGGTGATCTTAGTACATACACTTGATTCAATTTTGAAATGTCTCTCAAAGGGGTTTAAAAATAGTTTCTGTCTTTTTGTAAGGTTTGCTTGGATTCACCTTTACTTGGTCTAGCAAGGGGTGAAAATATTGGGAAATGTTTCTGTTAGAAATCCTTTACTAGGAACACTCAAAGTGGTTTAGTGGATATGTTTGGCCAAAATGACCATTTTCTTATATGTCTTTATATTGATTTTATTTTCATTTGATTTTGTTTGTAAATGTTCTAGATGAGGTAGTATTCATATTTAAACCAATCCTTATCCTTAGCAACAATCCATCATGGCAATTTCACTCATTCAAACACTAATGCAAACCACACATGCATTCTTATTAAGTTTAATCCTAAAAGTTTTTGTTAACCCTAAACTTGAGTGATTAAAACTTAATAAGCTTGATTAATATTTTTGGGATGTTGCAAACCTTCCCTCCTTAAACAGAATCTCGTCCCGGGATTCAGCAAAAACTAGGAACTAAAGAGATTTGGAAACTCGGTCCTAATATAATCTTCTCGTTCCCAGGTGGCTTCTTCTTCCGTATGGTTACTCCATTGGATCTTGAGGAACTTGATACTTCTGGTCCGGGTGGTTCTAAATGCTTCTTCCATGATACGGATGGGTACTTCACGATAAGTTAGATCCTTGTCGATATCTATGGCTTGGTAATCGATGTTCTTGAAAACTTCGGTCTTCTTCGGAACTTCTAAGCATTTGCGAAGTAACGAGATATGGAACACATTATGCATGGCTGACATCTCCTCAGGCAGTTCCAGTTGATAGGATACTTCTCCTCAGCGGTTCAAAATCTTGAAGGGTCCAATATATCTCGGGCTAGCTTTCCTTTCAGATGAAAATGCTACATTCCCTTCAAAGGTGATACTTTGAGATACAGAAAATCTCCGACATTGAAGGTCAGGTCTCGATGTCTTTTATCTGCATAACTCTTCTGTCTGGATTGAGTGGTCTTGAGGTGCTCACCGACTTTGTGAACCTTCTCTTCAGCTTCTCGTAGAATGTCGGGTCCGAAGATCTGACTCTCTCCTACTTGCGACCAATTCAATGGGGGTATGACACTTCCTTCCATACAAGAACTCAAATGGGGCCATTTGCAAACTGGCTTGATAACTATTGTTGTAAGAAAATTCTGCGAAAGGCAGACAATCTTCCCACTTAGATCCATACTCTAACACACAAGCTCTCAACATATCTTCTAAGATCTGGTTGACTCTTTCAGTTTGTCCGTCGGTTTGCAGGTGATAAGCTGTGCTGAAATGCAGTTTGGTTCCTAATCCTTCTTGGACTTTCTGCCAAAATCTTGAGGTAAACTGGGTTCCTCGAACTGATACTATGGTCTTGGGGGTTCCATGCAAACTGACTATTCTAGCGATAAAAAACTCCGCTAGCTTCGAACTTTGGTAGGTTGTCTTGACGGGTATGAAATGGGCTACCTTGGACAGTCTGTCTACTATGATCCAAATAGAGTCATTTCCCCTACTAGACGTAGGCAAACCTGTGATAAAGTCCATTCCGACAGAATCCCATTTCCATTCCGGAATCTGCAATGGTTGCAAAAGTCCTGCAGGTCTCTGATGTTCCACTTTGACTCTCTGACAAATATCACACTTGGCTATGTAGCTTCTTACTTCTCTCTTCATTTTGTGCCACCAAAATTGCTCCTCCAAATCATAATACATCTTCGTTCCTCTCGGGTGGATAGAATAAAGGGTATCATGAGCTTCTTGCAAAATGACTTGTTTCAACTCCGAATCTGCTGGAACACAGATACGTCCTTTGTACCATAGAACTCCTTCTTCATCTTAATTGAATCTAGGTACCTTCCCTGTCTTGATACGACGCTTGATTCCATCGATACTTGCGTTTCCTTTCTGGGCCTCTTTTATCTGAATAATTAATGTGGGTTGGAGTTCTATGCTAGCTAAGAATCCTTCGCTAACTAGATCCACTCTGAAATTCTCCATCTCCTCATGCAGACTTGGCTGGGCTTCCTTTATCATGGTATTTATCTACACGGCAGTCTGCTAAGAGCATCCGCTACCACATTGGCTTTGCCGGGGTGATAGTGAATGTCAAGGTCATAATCCTTGATTAACTCTATCCATATCCTTTGCATCATATTCATCTCCTTCTGGGTGAAGATATACTTCAGACTCTTGTGATCCAAATAAATCTCACAGCGGTTACCCATAAGGTAATGACGCCATGTCTTTAGAGCTAAAACTATGGCTGCCAGTTCTAGGTCATGGGTTGGGTAGTTCTGCTCATGTTGCTTCAGTTGTCTAGACGGATAGGATATAACTTTGCCTTCTTACATCAATACACATCCGAGACCAATCTTGGATGCGTCACAAAACACATCGAAAGTCTTCTTAATATCCGGCATGATCAAAATTGGGGCTGAAATCAATCTTTTCTTGAGGTCTTGAAAACTTGCTTCACATTTGTCATCCACTCAAACTTCTTATCTTTCTTCAACAACTGGGTCATTGGTCTTGCGATGCTCGAGAATCCTTCAACGAACTTCCGGTAATATCCGGCTAATCCAAGAAATGCATGGACTTCTATTTGGGTGGTTGGGGCTTTCCATTCTTTAACATCTCTGATCTTGGCGGGATCAACAGCGACTCCTCTTGACGACAGGATATCGCATAGGAATCCTACTTCTTTTAACCAAAATTCACACTTACTAAACTTGGCATACAACTGATGCTCTCTAAGGGTTTCAAGGATGGTTCTCAAATGTTGTTCATGGTCCTCTTCTGACTTGGAGTAGATCAGAATGTCATCGATAAACACAACGACAAACTTATCCAGAAAGTTCATAAAAATCTTATTCATGAGGTTCATGAAATAAGCAGGGGCATTGGTTAATCCAAAAGACATGACACTGTACTCATACAATCCATATCTGGTGGTGAAGGTAGTTTTTGGGATATCTGCTGCACGAATCTTTAGTTGGTGATAACCAGTTCTAAGGTCAATTTTAGAAAACAGTCTGGCACTAGTCAGTTGATCAAACAAATCTTCTATCTTCGGCAAAGGGTACTTGTTCTTGATGGTGACATCATTCAACTTCTGATAATCTGTACAAAGACGGTTGGCACCATCCTTCTTATCCACAAACAAAACAGGTGATCTCCATGGCAATGCACTTGGTTGAATCAGTCCTTTTCCTAGCATATCATCAAGTTGCTTCTTCAGCTCCACTAGTTCATAGGGGTTCATACTATAGGGTCTCTGAGCTATGGGTTCGGTTCCAGGGATTAGTTCAATGATAAACTCGATATCCCGATCTGGGGGCATATCGGGCAATTCATTTGGGAACACGTTGGGGTATTCACAGACTACTCTGACTTGGTCAATGGTGGTTTTGGCTAGACTCTTGTTGCACTTGAATTGACATGGCAAAGTCTCAGATACATGTTCTACTAATACTCCGGTGCTACTGGTCATGGTTATGGCTTTCTTAGCACAGTCGATTAATCCTTGATGTTTCGACATCCAATCCATACCTAGCACTACTTCCAATCCTTTGGTTCCAAGTACTATTAGATTGGCATAAAAGTCTATCCCATGTATTCTGATAGGTACTGCTTTGCAAACTTTTCTAACTTTGGTGGTTGAACTAGGGATTTGAACTATCATAACATGCTTTAGATTTATTGGTTGAATCTTACTAGTGCATGCAAATTCTTCGGTAACAAATGAGTGCGATGCTCCAGAATCAAACAACACTCTTGCTAGAACTGAGTTAACAGAAAATATACCCAGCACGACACCTGTGCTTCTTGGGCTTCTTCAACATTCATGTGGAATAGACAGCCATTACGGTTGTGCGGGTTTCCTGGGGCGAATATTTTTCCAGGCTGGACACGGCGTTGTTGTTGGGCAGGTGCATTCACGTTGGTTTTTGCGGCAAGCTTCTTGGGGCACTCGTTGGAGTAGTGACCCGTGACTCTGCATTCAAAGCAAGTTATCATTGACTTGTTTTTCCCTGCGACAGGCACAACATTGCTTCCAGTCCTTGGGGCAGTATTGTTGGTGTTGTTGTTGTTAGATTTGGGTGGTGCACGGTTGAAATTGTTGGAGTTGTCGGGGTTGTTGTTGTGGTTTCCTCCGGGCCTTGGGTTTCCTCCTCCACGGTTCTCGGATAGCTCGGACGGTTCATTGGGGGTCTGTTGTTTCTGGGTGCATATCCTACAGACGGGTCGGGGCGATACTTCGCGGTATGGTGGGGTCCTGATTGATACATCATCCTGTGCTTGCCGTTCTCACTGGCCTGGTTGATCTTTCCTTCCATCTGAATTGCAGAATCCACTAAGGCTTCAAGGTCATCAAATGGAATGTTGACTAGCATTGTCTGCATCTAATCATGTAGACCATTCGGGAATCTCTCCGTCTTCTTAGCTTCATTGTCAATCTCATCCGGGGCATATCTAGCTTTTGACAGGAATTTGTCATGGTACTCAACCACAGTCATCCTTCCCTACTTCAAGTATCTGAATTCGTCCCTCATCCTCTTGATTAGAGCAGGGGCACATGGGTCCTGCTAAACTTGAGTTTGAACTCCTCCCAAGTCATCATATGACCTCCATTCATCGTACGTGTACTATTCCACCAAGATCTTGCATAGCCGGACAGATAGTGGGTGGCAAACAACACCTTCTCATTAGCATCAACTCCTGCAACTTCCAGATTGTTCTCCATGGTTTGCAGCCAATCATCAGCATCTAGAGGCTCCTCATACTTACTAAACATGGGTGGGTTGGTATTCTGGAAATTCTTAAGTTTGGATCCATGGTGATCTTGGTTTCCATGGCCTTGATTATTATGGGCCATCTGGGCTATCTGTTGAAGAGTGGCTAAGTTGGCTTGACGTTCAGCTCTTCAAGCTTCACGGTCAGAAACTAACATTTGCAGAATCTGCAGCATGGGGTCCTGAGATTAACTGCTTCCTCCGGGATTTCCGCAAGTCATCTGAAGATTGAGATAGATAGTGAGACAAGAGGGAAATTTCTAAGGTTCATGCATTTGTTTTCAAAACTTTAAGCTTTGAGTTTGACTCGGGTTTTGCAAACTAGCAACTTTCTTTTCATTCATCCATTCATTCATAGCACCCAATACGAACACACACCACAACAAGGAAACAAATGGTTTTAAGAACAATTCTATGAAACTACGATACAGTGGGACCGGGTACAACTCACACCTAAGATAGTGCTCAAGTGCATCTAATCATCATCAATGAAGGTAGCATCATCCTCATCAGTGTTGTCCTCCATGGCTTCATCCTCCAGGTAGTCATTGTCATCACTGAGGTAAGAGTGAGTATCCCCACGGAGGTCTTCACCCTCCTCCTCATGCTGCTCCTCCAGCTAGATTTTCTGGTCATGAATGGTCTCCTCAAAGGTGGCTATCTTCTGACGAAGACGGGCAATGACGCGATCCTTCTTGTCATGCTGACTACGAAGTGACTTGCATTCCTTGGCGAGGATGGCGATGGTTTCCTTCCTTTCAACAGCTGCAGCATTGCTCTGGTTGACATGCTGACATGCATTGTCCAACTCACTTTGAGTCTCATGTATCATGAAGTTCATGTGGTCCACGTGGTGCCTCAATTCTAGATGGGCTGGCATGGATAGGGGTTGTCCCATTGAGTCACGTCTTGCATAGTGAACAAAACGGGTTCCGATGATCTGGTTGATGTTCTCAGCACACAATTGAGCGAGAGCTTCTTTCATAGCCCTGGCTAATCCGTCTAGCCAGTTTTTCTCCCAAACACTGAACTGAATCTTGTCAAAAAGAGGTGGCTCCATTCTGCCTCTTAGGTCAGCAACAATCAGCCACTATAGCTCCCCTCCAGTGTGGTCCTTCAGCTATGCTCCAAAAAACTCTGGATGCGAGCGCTCAAGATGCTACGAAAGTGAGTCCAGATCCCTCTCAAAGATAAGCTGGCCTCTGTTGCCCAACTGGTAAAACTTGGTGTATTTTACCTCCATCTATAAGAAATGAGATGAGTAAGTTAGTGGAGTGATCAAGTGTGTCAAGTTTTAAGTAGACTTGTAAGAGTTTTGAGTAGCAAGTGCTTTCTTTTGGAAAGAATCTCAAGGGTAAGAATGAGAATAGGTTTTTGCAAATACTCACTTTCTTTGTACTGAAACTAGATTTTTGCAGGCGTCCACTCTAACTAGGGTATCCTATGGTCAGGATGGCTCTGATACCATCTTGTCAACACCCGGATTTTTAAGTACAGATGCCTATTATGCCGTACATCGCAATCCCAGGATTACCATTTTTGCAAGACATAACCTTTCAATTACACACCCTAGTATAGGCACCTCCCCTATGAGTTTGGCCTCCCAACCATGACCATTTGTCATCTTGGGTACTGCATAGGTGGACATTCATCACAAGGTAGCCTCAGCTCAACCTCTTCCGCAAGGGAATCCATACTAAGACATATAAACTCCCAGTCAAGCCCTACCCAACTTAGGTATTCTGGCTGTACGGTAAAATTGGAATGCTATCGCATCCGAACCCAACCATCAGTTTTTATTAAAGTCAAGGCTCATGCCTCCTCAGTTTCATCATCAAACCATTGTGTTTCACAACACATGTTAAAACATTTCTATAGAATGAATCTTCATTCCAAGGTTTTCATAATCATTTTCACCAAGTATTCCCATATAAAGTAGTCAAGTTTTAGCTTAGCACTAGCCACTAATATGGAGGTTATTACTATTGGGGGTGTTGGCAAGGTATAAGTATCCAAGACTAGTCATATGATCCTGATAGGATCCAATCTAATTTCCACTAATCACAAATCATTACTAAGTAAGAGCTAGTAATAAAGGGGAAAGTAAAGCTTGGAGTAAAACTGGGAATAGTATAAGTAAATTGACATAACCCAGCATGCCTAATGCATCTAGTATAAGGGCTTGCATATATAGCATGCCTAGTTCTAACTTGCACTGATAGCTTGCCTTGTTGGTTGCAGTCGTTGAAGTTTTCCTCTTCGTACTCGAAGTACTCCTCTTCGTTGAATCCCAGGTTGGTACTAGCGTCTATAAACATATTCAATGTACATAATCACCAAACAACACTTCACTACTTCTATTTAGCACACAAGGGCTCATACTAGATGATTTAGCATCATCTCAATCATCGTAAGGAATTTCAATACATTCTTATTTCTCTTTATTCAGAAAAGTAATTTCTACTCATTTTAAATCCTTAAGATTTAATATTCCCAATTAAAATAGTGGATCATTTTGACATATGTCATCACCATCGATTCCAGCATTTGAGAATGTGATTTAAAATGGTGATCATAAATTACAAGTTTTAATATTACTATTTAATAATATGTAAGTGACTAGAAAAGCCTATATAGCCTCTTTTAATACTAAGCCAAGTTTAATATCTGTAAAACCAAATGTTTTTACATATTCAAGTGGAGAATGGAAAATACGATTTTTGAGAGGTGGAATCATCTCAAAAACATTTATAGTTTATTTTAGAAAAATGTTTGAAATGTCAAAAGTCTTAGTTTTGTTATTTTTAGTATAGGTGATCCATAATTCTAGATAGTTTGAATCCAACGGGAGTGAATAGATAATTCCAATACCTTTCCAACAAAATTGGAATCATGTAATTTGGTTTAGCGAATCTCTTTGAATTAATTTTTGAATCTACTGACAGAATGTGGTTTTAACTAAAATGGAAAAATTCTATTTGAATCAACGAGCTCTGCGCGGGAAACTAAACGGGCCAGCCCAACTGCACAGCGCTGGCGCAGTGGGCTGTTGATAAGTGGGTCCTACTCGTCAGCGACTCAACTAAGCCGAAACTCTATGGTTCAATCTCAGCGCTATGATTAGACTAGGATCGAACGGCTGTGGTTCGTCGTCTCCGTCGAATAGCTCCGGCAAGAAACGAACCCTAAAACGGTGGTGGGGGTCGTGTGAGGCTCACCTGGGCTCCAGCTAGGGTCGGCGATGGGAGAGAATGGGATTTTCATCGATGGCGGTTCGAGGCGCGGTCATGGCAGCTCCTGGGGTGGCCGCAATCAATGGCTCCCCTTCTCGACTGCTGCGGCGGACTCTAGTCAAATTCCGGCGGGTTGGTGCTCGCCTTGCTCTGGGGAAAGTTCTGGAGTGTTGCTGAGAGAGAGAGGAGTGAAATGGTGTGGAGATTGAGGGCTGGGGTGGCCTCTATTTATACACCAGGGTCGACGGTAGTTGGCTTCTCCGGCGACGTCGCTACAGTTCGCGTTCGTCACGACGGAGGGCATGGGTCAGTGCAGGAGACTATGGCGATCGTCACGCGAGTGACAACATGGCAAGGGGTGGTCTCCATTGGCTGGGATACATCGGTGGTCTGGGTCAGTACGCGGGCGTTCGTCACGTGGTACGGTGGTCACGGGGCGAGCGGCGGCGAACGGTCATGTCTGGGCGCTTCCTAGTGCTACGGTGGTCGTGGGTAAGAGCGGAGAGAGCGAAGCACGGCGTGTGTGTGCGAGACAGCTGCGGCGCTCCGTCGTGCTCTCGGCATGGTGGGGGATTAAATGGGTGCGGCTCGTCTGGCTCCTTCTCGAGTCGTCGTTGGTCAAGGGCTGGTCAGGGGGTGGCGGTGAGGTCACAGCTAGCTATAGGACCTCGTGGTAGTGGGCGGCGCGGCGTGCTGCGAGTGGCTCGTGCTCGACCGGCATGGCCGGCTCGGTACGGCGTGCCACTAGTGCAATGGTGGAGAGAAGGCTCTCCACTGCACGACAAAGGACTAGGGCTGATCCAGGACAAGTAGAAGAGTTGATTGCAGTACATAGGCTGAGCAATTGTTAGTTTCAAATAGTGTATAGTTGTTGAGATTGTACTATGCCTACCAGGTGTTCGACCAAATGGCCGCATGAATTCATATTTTGAATTTTTGAAAGATTTTTGGTGAGTGATCTGAGTACTTGCTTGGTACTCTATGGTTGCTTGGGTTTGCCAAGGTGAATTGATTTGAGTGGTTTTTGAAAAGTGGTGATCTTAGTACATACACTTGATTCAATTTTGAAATGTCTCTCAAAAGGGTTTAAAAATAGTTTCTGTCTTTTTGTGAGGTTTGCTTGGATTCACCTTTACTTGGTCTAGCAAGGGGTGAAAAGATTGGGAAATGTTTCTGGTAGAAATCCTTTACTAGGAACACTCAAAGTGGTCTAGTGGATAAGTTTTGCCAAAATGACCGTTTGCTTATATGTCTTTATATTGATTTTCTTTTCACTTGATTTTGTTTGTAAATGTTCTAGATGATGTAGTATTCTTATTTAAACCAATCCTTATCCTTAGCAACAATCAATCATGGCAATTTCACTCATTCGAACACTAATGCAAACCACACATGCATTCTTATTAAGTTTAATCCTAAAAGTTTTTGTTAACCCTAAACTTGGGTGATTAAAACTTGATAAGCTTGATTAATATTTTTGGGATGTTACAAAAATCATCAGTCATTAGCTTAGGAAACACATCATTAAAAGGTTGGTTAGGAGAACCAAATATAATATCATCAACATAAGTTTTGCATATAAACAAGTTTCCTCCAAGTCTCTTAGTAAAAAGAGTGGGGTAGATTAGCCCAACTTCGAACCTTCGGTCTACCAACAACTTTCTAAGGTACTCATACCACACACGTGCAGCTTGTTTAAGACCATAGAGTGCATTATCAAGCTTGTAGACATGGTTCAGAAACTTGGGATCCTCAAAGCCTAGAGGTTGCCCGACATATACCAACTCATTTATGGGACCATTAAGAAATGCACTTTTAACGTCTATTTTTGTAACTTGAAATTATGATGAGATACACAAGCAAGAATATATGCATAGATTCAAGGCGAGCAATGGGAGCAAAAGTTTCACCGTAGTCGATACCCTCAACTTAGGAGAAGCCTTGAGCCACCAATAATTCCTTGTTGTGGACGACCATCTTACTTGCATCTTGCTTGTTCTTGAAAATGCACTTGGTCCCAATGACATTGTGGCACTCCTTGGGTTGCTCCACTAATGACCACACTTTCTCACGCTCAAAGTTGTGTAAATATTCATGCATGGCTTCAAGCCAATCCGGGTCTTCGAGTGCTTCATACACATTTGCGGTTCTACACAAGAAACAAATACATTAGTTCGGCAAAGTTTTTCCACTTGATTACAGGTATAAACACCCTTTTCAAGATCACCAACAATATTTCAAGGATATGTCCTTCTTGGACAATCTTGGTGATCCTTCTTGCTTCACAACGAGCTTGTGCTTCATCAAGGGACACTTGAGAAACTACTTGGTCATCACCACTATTTTGATCCTCGTCTTGACCATCAAATTGAGCTTGCCACTCTTCTTGAACTTGCTTGGCATTTTGACTTTGTCCATCTTCATGAGCTTGATATTTGTCAATGTGAGGTGTTATACACCCATCATTTACTTGTTCTTGACCTTGATCTTGATCATTCTCTTCAATCCTAGTATCCTGATGGCTATGGGGTTGATGATAATCTTGAGTAGGTGAGGGCTCCACTTGTGTAGATCATTATCCTTCTCCTTCCACCACAAGGGGTTCCTCAATAGGGCGGAAAAATCCCACACCCATTCTTCTTATGGCTTGAGGAGGAATTTCATCACCTACATCACCAAGATAAAATTGCCCCACTTGCGATCCATTATGCTCATCGAACTTCACATTACAAGTTTCTACAACTTGTCTAGTGGACTTGTTGTAGACTCTATAAGCGTGAGAGTTAGATGGATAGCCAACAAAGATACCCTCAATAGCTCTAGTCTCAAATTTAGATAACCGATTACCATTCTTGAGAATATAGCATCTACACCCAAACACACGAAGATAGTGGATGCTTGGCTTCCTATCGGAGAGGATCTAATAAGGGGTATTGTTCAAGTGCTTACGAAAATCTACTCGGTTAGAAATGTGATAGGAGGTTGAGATGGCTTCGGCCCAAAAATTATATGGAGACTTGAACTCCACAATCATGGTTCCATATCCATAAGAGTCTGGTTCTTCCACTTGGCCACTCCATTTTGTTGAGGTTTATATGCAGAAAAATATTGATGTATAATACCCTCATCACCAAGGAATTAATCCAGGGAGTAGTTCTTGAACTTTGTATCATTGCCACTTCTAATAGCCATGAACTTCTTGTTGTGTTGGTGCTACACTTCATTTTCAAAGATCATGACGGTTTGTTAAGTGTCACTCTTCTTCTTGGAGAAATATATCAATGTGTATCTTGAGTAATCATCCATAATTACCAGACAATACTTCTTCCCTCCAAGAGTATCAAAAGATGGAGGACCAAAGAGTTCCAAGTGAAGAACCTCTAGAATCCCTTTTGATAAAATAGTAGTCGTGGGAGGATTAGATGTCTCATGGAGATTTCCTTCAATGCAAGCCCTAAACACATGAACTTTAGCAAAATGAACATTACCGGTTAGTCCAAGAATGTGATTTCCCGTGTGGAGACTTTGCAATGACCTCATATTGATGTGGGCCAACCGGTGATGCCAAAGCCATCCCTCGGCGGCTTTAGCCATTAGGCAAGTCGTAGTAGGAGTGGGTTTCTTCAAAAAGTCTACCACATACAAATCGTTTTCGGCATGCCCAACAAAGGCTATAGAGAGAGTGTTGTTCCACATGAGAATCATAACCTTATGGTCAAAGTATACGCCAAATACCATGAGTGTAAGTTGATGAACGGAAAGTAAATTATATGTAAGGGTTTTGACAAGCATAACATCCATGATACCTTCGGCCTGGGTTTACGAATGTAGTATAGTAGCTTTTCCCCTAGTAGACCTAGGTTTAATAGAACCTTGGAAAACAATGCTAAATGGAAAATAAATTAGGCACATCTACAAGACTTGTTTACCCATTTTACCTTACGTTTACCGGACCTTTCTAGTTTACTTTGAATCATTGGTTGTTGCAATGGATGGAAATAAGCCAGGGTTGAAGATTCACCTGCAGTTGCACATCATATGGGGTAAAGATAATAATACGCACATTCATGTGAAATGATTTAACAAAGATAAGGTTGTGGGCAGCACATCCAAATATACTAAATCTCTTGCGAGCCACAGGCATAGAATAGTCTTTTTATCCAACCGTTATACCACAAAGCACCAGGCTATAACAATTATTAAGTAAAATACAAAAAAGCCTTAAGAAGTGATGTTGTTGTTACTCCCAAGTGGATCCATAAGCAAATACAGTACTCCACTTTCTATCACTAGGTTTCACGTGAAGTCGCCATTCACCACTCATATCACCTCGAGTCTTTACCAATCCTTGGGATCTTGGATACCTACAAGTCCATGGTTCGAGATAGGAGACAAATATACAAAGATACAAATATCTATTCAATCACCAAACAATACTACCATGTATTAGATGCACATAATCGCTGCAAGGCTTCACCCCAACTCATAGCCCGTGAGGACTACTCACTCATAAAAATAAGATCAAGGATAAAAAACATTGTGCAAAGTAGTTAGATTGAAATCAAATATTCTTACAATGGTCGCCGATTCACAAAGAGATCTCAAGTACAATATGATGGCTATCGCTATGGAGTGGATGGAGGGTGGAGAGGATGAATTATGGTGGTGGATCTCCTTCAGTGGTGTTGTGATGCAATCTGAGAATGGTGGCTCTCTGTGATGTGCCTGGAGTCCCTAAATATATAGATGCCTTCACGAAAGTTATAACATTTGACCTAACAGATCCACTGCCACAAGGTACGGGTGGACCGTACGGGCAGGCCTTGCACGTATTGCAGGTTGTTAAGCTTGCAGAATGCTTGTTTCTGACCCCAGTTAGCTTGGCTGAGTAGGCAACATCATAATCTTCAATAAATGCTCCTTATTTTGCCATAAAAGTGTGATTTGCTACACAACACATTTCAAGACAAAGGATTGCACATCTTTGCAATAATTATTCATTAGTAGCAAGGCTAGAGAGATTCTTGGTCAATTGTTTGACTAAAAATGTGATTTAAACAGAGAGAGAGATGGCTATTTTCACAACCATCATCTTTCGCAAAGCTCAAACCTTGATTGTCCTCAAGCAAGAAACAAACAAAACCATAAAGAACTCAGTGTTTAAACTGAAATAATGAGAAGATGGATTCAATTATGGTTGGTAGTTGTATGCATCCATCACTTCTTCCATTTGAAAGGCTCATCAAAGTTAGAGAAGTGCCAAGAGTACTATACAAGCTTTGTTAACTAAAAACAATCAAAATAGAGTTTGATATAAGTATAAACAACTAGAAGTGTAACACTCATTCCAATTCCTCTAGTTAAGTCTTAGCTTGTCAAGGAACACTAGAATATTTTATAATAGCATAATTAAGTATGAGATCATGTCCTAAGTAGCATAATAGTGAAGTGTCTTATTGATGCCCACATCAATAGATCAAGAGTATCAAACACTATAGTTCCATTCATTGTCCTTCAAGAAAATTCATAAAGTCATAATGAGACCATGCCAAAGAATGCTTTGTGTGAATCTTTATTTTTCAAAGATAGTTTACAATAAGGATCACTAAGTGATCTTTTTTAGCAACGGTTTTCACAACCTTCAATAGTACCAACAATTTTCCCATTACGGTAAAAAGTGTTACCCATGTCGTCAACTCATAGCTGAAATCAGGGGTTGTACCATTGATCGTTCATAGGCCAGTGGAGTCGTTGCCATCCAAAGGTGTGCATCAAAAAAATATAAATGAACTTTAAAAAGTATCACATTTTGATCCACGATGTTTTAGCTTTGGCATGAATCACAATAAGCACTAGACTTCATTCCATTCAAACAACTCCTTTCAAGAGTGCCATCAAGTCTATCAATATATCTACGGGGTTAAGTATCTTCAAAGGTAGACTCTTACGACAATCACTCAACATACAAGTCATAAATTTGAGACTTTTTGTTGTTGTACTTGTTTGGCAATATTATTTTCAAGGCAAGACTCGGTTAACTACAAGAACTAGAGCAAAAGCTTCCACGGCTAATTACTCATACAAATAAAAAGTTTTATTCTAACTAGTTTGAATTACCACTAGCATAGCATCTTAACAAATTAACTAACTAGGATAAACATTTCAAACTTCTATAATGGGAGACATAGGACATACCTCTCATGAGTGACTTCATAATCCTCTTCCTAATGGGGATGTGTTCCTTCAAAACTCAAATCATATCAATCTCATAATAATAAAATTGAAGCAAAGAGGCAATTGGCAAATCCACTTTCACAAAAAAAAAGAAAAAAGGAAAAATATTTTCGTATTTTTTAGGATGGGGATTAAAGAATAGAAAATACTTGCGACCAAGCAAGATATTAAGACAAGAAAACAAACAAACGAAAGAATGGAAAACAAAAAATAAAATCAAAAGAAAAATCAAAGTGTTGGAACAAGCCCAACATGAGTGTTTCAAAGCTCACATGGATATGGAGTACATCCTCATTATTACACAAATATGAATGCTTAGGGAACACATGCTCAAGATCAGGATTTTGCAGGCCCTTTTGTTGCTCATGTGGTGGTGGTGGATAATCTCCCAAGTTTCATTGGCTGCTCCAATTGGTGAACTAGGTTGAGAGGTTCACGATAGCGTCTTGAAGGTTGATGGAGATGTTGCTCATGTCCTGAATGCTTCCTTTGAGCGAGTAAATATCTTCATAGATGGTGTAGCAGTTTGGTGGTTGTTGCTCTTGTTCGGGGACTTCTTGTTCTACTTCTTCATCTTCTCCTTCTTCATTCATGCGTACTTATTGTTGGGGGTAGAATTGCTTCAACCTGCATGTCATAACGTAAACATCCATTCTCGATAAAGAACAAACCATTAGGCAAAGGAGCTGGTATCAAGTGATCGTCTCTAGGTATATCAAAGAAGTATCTACCATTTGCTTTAGAAATCATACCACAAGCTTTGAGAGTAGCAAAATCGAGAGAGAGAACACCTGCCAACGGTTGGATATTACCTAGGTTGATGAGGATTGCTCGAGCGAGAACGGTGAAAACTCCTCCTCCACATATGGGACCACGGGCTTGAAGAGCTTTATGATTAAGATAAAACACGAGAAGGGTGCCCAAGTTTGACATCAAATTACAGTTCGGAATAGGAGCTCTTGCAAGGATCATCATTTCCTAGCCATTGACTCTAGTAAACTCACCACGTGCCTGCAAGGTGTTAGCGATAACGTAGAAGAACTAACGGACAACAAGACAGTCTATTTGATTTCCATTGGGTGTGTTCCACGGATTCTCATAGAGTTAAAGTACTCCAACGGTGTAGGATTAAGAATAAAATTGGTGGAGAATATGTCGGTGGTATTTTTAACAAACCCAAAATTATGAGACCATTGATCAAGTGTTAAGGTGTACTCATGATTCATTAGGCAGTGTTAAGGTGTACTCATGATTGAGTGTTAAGGTGATACGATCAACTCCCGGGCTATCTTCCTCGGAGCAGTAGTATGGACTCACTGTATGTGTCAAGGTGCTGAAGAACTCAAGTGTCAAGCGGCGATATGTGGTGGTTTCCTAAAAACAAAGTGAAGCAAACCAATGTTGTTGAAAAGTAAGTTGAAATCATGGCCAAAGCCTAGTTGGTTAAGGATATAGGAACACACCCATTTGGTGGATTTAATTTCTCTGCTCTTGAGACGATTGAAACGAGTGAGCTAGTACTCCTCAGTGAGCTCGATGTCAAGTGACTCGGGGGTTACCTTATCAATGGGTGGTGCGGCTTATTCCGCAGCCATCATACGTGTACGGCTCTTTTTTCATCTAAAAATAAAATGAAATCTAATTAAAATTTTGATCCAATAAAAACATAGCAAAAGTAATCCTCTACCCTTTCTAATAAAGAAACTCCTCTAAAAATAAAACTAAGCATGCTCATAATCAAGATTAGCTCAATAAAAATACCTAAGTCTATATTGATAATGATGAAAGATTGAGCAAGGTTTTGATGCAAATAAGTTGGGGATCAAGGATAAACATACGTTAGATCGATTGGGTGCGAGGAATTGAAGAAAGGACGAGTAGAATTGAAGAACCAATAGATGTGGTTTGTAGTTTGAAGGGAGAAGAAAGAGAACAGGTGATATTAGGTTTTACCTCCTCACTAGTGTTAAATCGTGGCCGAACAGGTGGTACGGGCAGGCGATACGGCCGGAGCCCGCCGTACCGAGTGTCATTATCTTGGGGTCAACGGCTCCTCCAGGCGATACATTCGGTATGGGCATGTAGTACGGTCTCTTGTGCCCGTACTGCAGGTCATCAAGCGTTTAGTATTTTTGCTTTATTTTTGATGTTTTGCTCTGGGGTACGGTAGGTGGTATGGCCACCCCTAGTCTTACTATAGGTCGTTAAACCTTGTGTATCATGTGGCAAAAATCAAAAAAATCATTCTTTTGGGTCGAGATGTGGTACGGGCGCATGGTATGGCCGGATCCGGCCATACGGCTGGTCATTAAGCACGCAGTAAGCTTCAAAACTTGAAAATTACCAGTGAGAAACTTCATACGTATTTTCACATCTACTTTAACAAAATAATTACATCAACTATACTTCATAAAAATTGCACTACCTTAAGGCCATGTGTTAGTGAATATCATAGAGTGAGAGTTACCTTGATACTACTTCTACTATTCTTGTGGATATGTATGTTGTGATGTGGAGATGGTGGTATGGTTGTCTTGATACTACTTCTACTATTCTTGTGGATATGTATGTTGTGATGTGGAGATGGTGGTATGGTTGTGTGATGCAGTGAACTGGTGAGATGATAAGGTGGTGTGAGCTGCTACGGTTGCTCCCTTTCTCTTGTTGATGTATTCCTTGTGTGGTGTTGATAGCACCACACCATGCGAGCTGTGTGTGAGATGCTTTCAGGTGGCCCTGTCGGGTACAAGTACCTATGTTTGATTTACCTCAATTGAGGATCAGATCAACTTACTTTGTGATGTTTCCTGGTGGTTCTATCTTTTACTGCTTACTTGCCTAGTGAAATTTCCCCACTTAAGTCTGTGATGTAGTTCTGAGACTTAGCCCAATAAGAACAAATACTACATCTGGCCCTTTTCCTAATGTGCTCGATGATGACATTAAGTAATGCATCTCATTGCTAAAACCTGAGAGCAAAACAAGTAAACTAACCCTTCACCTTTTCTTTCTTATTTTTGTTTATCTTTTCTTTTGCAGGAACAGGAGCAAGAAGAAGAATTAGTTATAGGATTTAGTTTTAGGTTCCTCTTTATCCATTTTGTAATTTTCTTTTAGTTTGAGAACGATGTAAAAGCATTGTAATATACCAATTACCTTATTATTCTTCTTTTTATTTTTTCTTTTATTGTAACCTATTGTAATACTTGTTTTTAATTAATGAAATTAATCTTTTCTTGTTCTTATATTTTTGTTATTGTGAACAATTCCTTAATCCCATCTTTATGTGGACTAAAATTAAAGAATTCTAATTTCTTATTTGTATTTAATTTATTTATTTCATTTCCTTTATTGTAATATAAAATACTCTTCATTCATTTGAAACTTATTTTCATTACTTATTTCCTCTTAGCTTATATAATGATTATAAGTGTTCATAACTCAAATTTCTCCCCTCGTATATCATAAAAAGAATAGAGGTAATGTCAAAATTCATCTCACTCATCTCAGATGACCTAAACCTAATTCATCAGAGTGAGAGAACTCTGATCTCTCTAGTCTTTTAGTTTGGCGAAAAATTTACCCGGATTTTCAGATGCATGCATGCAGATGCACACAATCCTAAATCTACCCTTCGTTTAGTCCTAAATGCTGGGATGTTATAGCAGAGTGACATGTAAAATCAACACCTGAAGGTAGATATAATGCTCCCAAAGTTATTCAGTTTACATGATCAGCGGCTCCATGGCTCGATGTTCTTCTATATAATGCAAGGCTACATTTTGATGTTCTCTTTCAGCAACAACCATTTGTTTTCATGTGATAATAATATAATACCAGATCATGTTGGCGCGCGTTCGTTTATTTTTACAATAGATCAAAATATGGATGTCAGATTAGGATGGCATAAAAGATTAATTTCTTTGGAACAGAAAATATTTTTTTGATTTTCACCGCACAGCCTTGAAAATACACACGCGGCTGTAGGCACAAAGTCATCTCGACCTGGCCTCACACCTTTTTTATGCCGTGTTGGCCTCACGACCTTGTTGTTCGGACGAAGGCAGTGCTGAAGGCTTACTTGAGGTTCTTATTCGTTCATACACATCACTAAGGTCGTGAGAGTGCAAGCTTGTGCTTCGTCAACTGTCTAGAGCAACAAAAACAACTGCTTACTTGAGATCAACTTGTTAGATTTAATCACATTTGTTGTGAGATTGCTTGGCATGACATCGAGACAATTAGATGCCAATTCCATACCGTAGAAAAACCACAGACAATAACTAATTAGAGAACAACAATGCCTAATATATTGCCATCATCTAGTACTACACTATTCATACCTGAAATTGGTTCACATGATTTAGAGAAAGATAATCCATATGATAAGCAAAAGTAAATTCTGGATACTGATATATATAATGCAACATCCAGTTATGATGATGATACCATTATATTGTACTTGATAGTTCACTAAATCCTACATATATAGACATTAGTTTAGTTCCAGTTAATAGATCAACAACAGAGCAGAAGAAAAATGTATGAACAGAGCATATTGCAAGTATTAAAAGGGCATGGGGAATACTGAAATGTATCACCTACAACAGATGTCCGTTGTGTTAAGTAGAAGACTCGAAATCTTTGTTACCACTCGTCTGGGCTTTCCTTCACTCAAAGAAGACAAGATAGGATACAATTTTAGACTGCACGCTAGATCGTGTATATGAATTTGTACGACTTGACTAGCAAGAGAGATTAAAAAATAGGAGAGAAATATATGGTATTACAATCATAAGTTCAGATACATAGATATGTATATGTGGATTATGTCAAGCTGTTGTAGAATTACTCGTAAAAACAAATAATAAATTATACATGCGCCCACCTAAAGAAATGGATCTCTCATTATTATTTTCCTCTTCACAAGCAAATTGTACCTCTATAAGTGTGCAACAAGAGCCTATAAATATGAGAACTGAATGGAGTATTGGAGATGTCAACAACAATGAAACCATAAAAATTCGGCAGAGAGAAGATAAGTCTAGTGGTCAAAGGTGTCTAATCGCTGAAGATTATCATGTCCATCAATATAGCCCTAATCAGGTAAAAAAAATAACAGAACAATTATACAGAATTACTTGAATTCAACTCACTTTGGTGGTCATCTTCATCCATAAAAGAATACAAACACCCTTCTGAGATTGAAATTGAATCAAAGAAAACAAACATCCATAGAAGTGAAATCACTACATAAGTAAAATTATGTACGACATCAACTCATGATTGTTCGGGGAATCAGGTAAAAGTTGAGGGAACAGTAAAGGGGTACCCACGTGGTTCTCGAGTCTTTAAGTATGAAAATGAATGTATGGAATAGTAAAAAACATGATTAGAATGTAGGCAATGTGACAAAAATGTAAATCTGACGGTAGAAATGTTATATTACTTCTTGACAATGATCACCGGCAAGGAAATTGCTAACAAAATCAGGATATAAGTCCATGTATTACAAGGTAAATGTGTCGAAGCCAGAAAATTTACCTTCCAAATGCTGAATCAAGGACCGGTGTATGTTATCTCAGATGGAGTGGCAGGAGCACAAATATAGACCATGATAACGTTGAAAGATCAGTGATGCAAACAAATCTTAAAATAATCGGAGATAAATAAATGCTATGTTCAGGTCATCAGAGTGAATATCCTCCTCCGCTAGAGAAATTCCACATCTCATATGATATCTGCTACCGGAGCTAGTAACCTTAATCCACCTAATTAACATGATGATGGACGGATGTGTTGCTTGCTTCCAAAGCGGGTATGCTAGAGCTGGATGGGCCATCTGCGATCAAATGAATAGCGGAGCAGAGGAGAATATACAGCACGGATGTCGGCGCGGAAAGATCGGAGACGTCTCGAGCTCTCAGCCGGAGGGCAAAGCAGTGGTGGGCTCCTAGGGATGGATCTGTATGTGACTGGGTATCTTCTTCTAGCCCTTGATGACCTACAAGTATAGGGGATGTATCGTAGTATTTTCGATAAGTAAGAGTGTCGAACCCAACAAGGAGCAGAAGGTGTTGACGAGTGGCTTGGAGCAGAAATTCTCTGTAAATACTTAGCAAACGGAATTTTAGGGGTTTTTGATAATGCAGATAAATAAAATTCGAGTAAATAAAAGACAATAATAATAGATGCAGCAAGTGGCTCAATCCTTTCTTTAGCAAAGGACAATCCAGTTGTATTACTTAAGATGACCAAACGTTCTCGAGGACACATCGGAATACTTTCAAGTGCTTTCGCTTCATATAGTTGATTAATCTTCCCAAGTTGGATAAGTGTTGTGTGGGTGAACCTGTGCTAATGTACTGACCTTCCTAGGATTAATACATACTTGTGATTAAACCCCTTGCAAGCATCCGCAAGTACAAGAAAGTATTTAAGATAAAAACCTAACCACAGCTTTAAACTCTGAGATCCTACACTCTCTTGTGCAAAGGTTTCCTAACGGGGGTTTAGGTTTCTGTCACTCTGGCAACCCCTACGATTAGTAGCAAAATACACAATGCATTCTCCTAGGCCCATAAATATTGAAGTGTCATGTAGTCGACGTTCATATGACACCACTAGAAGAATAACACCACAACTTAAATAAAAAAATATTGAATCTTTCTCAACACAATTCCACTACTAACAACACGACTTCTCCCATGTCCTCAGGAACGAAACAAACTACTCACAAAACATCATACGGATCAAGATCAGAGATAAAATAATGATAAGAAATAATCTGAACATAACAATAATTCAATGGTTCCACTCAATAGCATCAACTACAACAAGTAATCAACACCGGGAAAGTTTCCTAAGAACTATGCAAGATTCAACCCAATTGTTACAACGGTATGAAGTGGTGATGATGGTGCTGGTGGAGATGATGATGGAGACGATGATGATGATGATCCCGATGAAGTCCAGCTTGATGGTGGTGTTGATGGCGATGATCTCCCCTCTCCGGGAAGGAATTTCCCCAGCAGATTTCTGCATGCCGCAGAGCTCTTTCTCTCTCTGCAGTTTTCCGTCCCACAGAGGCGGCGGAATCTTTCTGTGGTCGCTCCCCGAGTCTTAGGGTTTCGTGGGGAATATATACGCCAAAGAGCAGAGCTAGAGGTGGGCCAGGGTGGCCACACCACCTGGTGGCGCGGCCAAGGGTGGCCCGCTCCGGGGGTGGTGTGGGCCCCCTGTGGCCCATCTCCGCTCCCCCTTCTGGCATCCTTCGTCTTCTGTAAAAATAGGATTTTCCATGTATTTTCTAGGATTTTCTGATCTTCATGAATTTCGCCTCCAAACAGTGCATTTTCCATCAGAATCCTGACTTCAGCGGTCCATCCTCCAAAAGTCATCAACCATGCAAAAACAGATGAAATAACATAAGTATCATATCTTAATATGAAATATATCAATGAATAACAGTAATTATGATATAGAATAGTGATGCAAAATGGACGTATCAACTCCCCCCAATCTTAGACTTCGCTTGTCCCCAAGCGAAAACTGGGCTCAATAAACATGACCTCAGGTTTATGGAGTGAAGAGTCGATAAAAGAATACGGACAAGAAGCATCACATTCATCAATACACAAATCATAATAGAAGACAACTCACTATTATATAACTTAACTTGTAATAATGAAAGGAAACACAATAAAGATACATAAGGTAAATCATAATTGGTAATGGCAAACTTTGCTCTTGGTCAAAGAATAGTTAACAATTTGCAGGAGCTCAAACATAACGGGGTTTTCAATGATAGCTTTCAAAGTAATATTCACTAATATAAGAGCAATGTGCAAAACAAGGAACATAAGAAACATGATTGAATAAATCATCATATGAATGATTGAAACACAACAACTAAAAATACTTGCTGAGATAGAAAGGAATAGGTTTACTGAGTCAACTAAAAAGTAAAAGATAGGCCCTTCATAGAGGGAAGCATGGATTTAAGTTTCATAAAGAGCTTCCAAAAATTATGGTAATTATTAGCTTTCATCTCTCATTGCCCCTATGATAAGCATATTGAGGTGATTAAGGTTAAAGTGAACAAATATGAGGATATGCTTGACAAGTTATAAGCTGAAAATCTCATGCCCCTTACTTATGAGTACCGTTCCTCATGCTACTCAAGTTTAGTCACAGGTAAGTTCTTGTCATTGTAAGTACATGTGTATCATAGAGAACCGCCAATGGGGTACCCCTTGCCAGATGATATGGAAGAATCCCCATATCAAAATAACAAGGCAAGTAGACAATGAGCATCTCAGCATCCTTTTATTTCTTATTTGCATAGGTATCTTTTTTTTCTTTTCTTTCTCTCTTTTTTCTTTCCTATTTGCATAGGGTTTTTTATATAAGGGATGCTTCATAGATTGCTCAATATGGTTACGCTGCAGGTTTCCACCATCATTAGGCATGGCTTAGACCAGCTGCCCAGGCGTTTCTCTAACACATATACGAACTCCATGAGCGTTACAAGCTCCCCTTTCATTTCACACCGTCAGGATCCATAACCAAAAGAACATGATATCAACTAAATAAAGTGTAATGTTGAAAGTGTTCCCCATGGTAACATGGTTCTGCTAATTCACAACTTACAAAGCGCAAGCATATACGCAACATAGATGGGCACAATGGTTCAAGTTTGTTAAGTGCAAGAAAGTAAAGTGTGCCATCAAGTTCGTGAGAGCTTTAATCACTAATTTTCACATAACAAGTTTAATTCGGAAGGTAGATAAAAACATGAATTTACTTGGAATAGCAATAGTGCTAATCGGAAGGTATGGTGGACACAAATGGCATAGGTTTTAGTTTAAGGATTGGATGCACGAGAAGCATTCCCTCTCAGTACATGTTTTTGGCTAGCAAGGCTGGGTAGCAAGCATAAGAGTTGAAGGAAACAAATAAACATACAAGTGATAAAAACAAACATGGAATCTTCCTTGGAAACAAAAAATATCTTAACTAGAGAATACTAAGCTTATGAGCAAATCAAGAAAGATGATGAAATTATATTTCTTAAGAGTACTTTTATCTTTTTCATTCAATTCTCATAATAGTGTTGCTACTGATCGAGCCAGGTTTGCGAAAACCAAGTAAATTTACTTAATGATCCCAAAGTGATACCAATACTAACAACAAGATCAATCATATAATAGTAATTGAAAACTAAAATAAAATATGCAAAAGAGTAAATGATAGAACTTCTCATTAATATTCCATAGCGGCAACTCACACCAAGGGATACATAGATAGCTAACGAGAGGGGGGACACTTCCATAATGCAAACCATCCTATATGATAACTTCTCTATTCATGATATGACTCTACTAAAAAGGTAAAAAGATAAAAGATAGTGATATGATACCGCGGCACTCCCCCAAGCTTGGAACAAACCAAAGGGATGCCAAACCTGATGACGAATTACTCCTTCGGTGGTGGTGGTGTTCTCTCGTCATCGTCCGACTTCCAAGGTAAGGACTCCCCATCAACAAAAGACATCCTGGTTTCCAACATCCTGAAACTAGCAGCACTTATGTGTATAAACCTAACCTCATACTCACAGTTTTGATTTTGCACGTCATAGAGTTATGCTTGTAGTTGGTTGGTTGTTTGGTGGAGTGAGAGAATTTCATCCTTAAGCTCAGCAATCTCCTTCTGGTGCTCAGCGATGAGTTCCGAACTAACCTTATGGATGATATCCACTTCACGTTCCGCCATCTTCTTGTACTTAAAGACTTCTTGCTCTAGTGCTTCCAACCTGTCCTCCAGACTACCTTAACCTTTAGGGCCCTGAACCTCTTTAATCTGTACCTTCCCATCTTCGAGCAACAACTCCTTGGGATGAATCTTCAGCTCACGCATGAACGGGTTGATGATGTCCGCAGAGGAGTCATCCTTGGTTGTTCCAGAGGAAGACATTGTGGCTCCAAAACTGAGACTATACCTGTCAGAAACAGATCGAAATGAAAACACGACAAGAACACAATATACAAACCTCGGGGGATCCGGGGGATTATATATTACGAAGTTTTACAACAAAAGGAAGGTACTGGGGGAAAACGGGTCGGAGAGGAGCTCCAGGGTGGTCGCACCCCTGGTGGCGCGGCCAGGTGGGCCCGCGCCACGGGGTGGTGTGAGCCACCCGGGCTCTGTTTAAGTCCCTTTTTTGACTCATTACTTTCCATGTTAGATAAAAACTGCAAAAATATAAATTGACAGATTTTTCGTGGACCTTTTCTTACTAGAACTATTACCTATTCGAAAACGGGCTCTGCAGGTCTCTGAGTTTGGTCTTTGATAAAAAATTCTGGAGTTGCCATTTGAATAGCATCAATGTCTTCATTGTAAGAATCTCCAGAAATATAGTGCTTGAGTCTCTAACCATTCACCACTTGTGTAGTGTTATCTTTTAGGGAAGAAATTTTTATTGCACCTGAATGATACACCTCTTCAATAACAAATGGTCCTTCCCATTTCGAGAGTAGTTTTCCTGCAAAAAATCTAAGACGAGACCTATACAATAGAACCTTCTCACCAACATGAAACTCTCTCTTAAGAACCCTCCTGTCATGCCATTTTTTAACTTTTTCTTTAAATAGTCTAGCATTTTCGTATGCTTCACTCCTCCACTCGTCTAATGAACTTAAGTCAAATAATCTTTTCTCACCGGCAAGTTTGAAGTCTCTATTAAGTTCTTTCACTGCCCAATAAGCTTTGTGTTCTAATTCTAAAGGCAGGTGACAAGCTTTCCCATAAACCATTTTGTAAGGAGACATTCCCATAGGATTTTTATAAGCAGTTCTATAAGCCCATAAAGCATCATTCAACTTTTTAGCCCAATTTTTTCTAGATCTATTAACAGTCTTTTGCAAGATGGATTTAATTTCTCTATTTGATAGTTCTACTTGCCCACTAGTTTGGGGATGATAGGCTGAAGAAATTCTATGATTAACATCATATTTAGCAAGGGTCTTTCTAAAGCCACCATGAATGAAGTGAGAACCTCCATCAGTCATAAGATATCTAGGCACTCCAAACCTAGGAAAGATGATATCCTTAAGCATTTTTAAAGAGGTTTCACCATCATCACTTTTCGTAGGTATGGCTTCTACCCACTTAGTAACATATTCAACAGCAACAAAATATGAGTATAACCTTTTGAAGGGGGAAAATGACCCATAAAGTCAAATCCCCAACAATCAAATGGTTCAATCACAAGAGAGTAAGTCATAGGCATTTCATTGTGTATGGAAATATTACCAACTCGTTGACATTCATCACATGATAAGACACATTTTCTTGCATCTTTAAAAAGGGTAGGCCAGTAAAAACCTGATTGTAGAACCTTTTGTGCAATTCTATCTCCTGCATGATGTCCTCCATAGGCACTACCATGACATTTCCGCAATATCTCCTTTTGTTCAAATTCTAGAACACATCTTCGCATGATACCATCTACTCCTTTATATAAATGTGGGTCATCCCAAAAATAATGCCTCAAACCGTAAAAGAACTTCCTTCTTTGCTATGCTGTAAAAGTTGGAGGCAAATACTTGGAAACAATAAAGTTAGCATAATCAGCATAACAAGGACTCCCTCGCGAACTCACCCCTACTGCAGCCAACTGTTCATTTGGGAAACTATCATTAATAGGCATATGATCAAAGGAGATGTTTTCCAAACGAGATAAATTATCAGCAACAGGATTTTCAGCACCTTTCCTATCTACAATATGTAGGTCAAATTCTTGTACAAGTAACACACATCTAATAAGCCTAGGCTTAGCATCTTTCTTCATCATAAGGTACTTAATAGCGGCATGATCAGTATGAATGGTAACTTTTGAATCAACAATATAAGGTCTAAACTTATCAAAAGCAAAAACAACAGCTAAGAATTCTTTTTCAGTAGTAGCATAATTCTTTCAAGCAGCGTCAAGAGTTTTACTAGCATAATGGATAACATTTAACTTTTTATCTATTCGTTGCCCAAGAACAACACCTACAGCAAAATCACTAGCATCGCACATGATCTCAAAGGGTAAGTTCCAATCAGGTGGTTGGACAATAGGAGCGGTAGTTAAAGCTTTCTTTAGAGTTTCAAAAGCTTCCTTACAATCATCATCAAAAATAAAGGGTACATCTTCTTGGAGAAGATTAGTAAGGGGTTTTGATATCTTGGAGAAATCTTTAGTAAACCTTCGATAGAAACTAGCATGACCAAGGATACTACGAATACCTTTAACATCCCTAGGACAGGGCATTTTCTCAATTGCTTCAACTTTGGCTCTGTCAACTTCAGTGCCTCTTTCGGAAATTTTATGTCCAAGGACAATTCCTTCATTGACCATGAAGTGGCATTTCTCCCAATTAAGAACAAGATTAGTTTCCTCACATCTCTGTAAAACTTTATCAAGGTTGTGTAGACAATTATCAAAATAAGTTCCATAGATGGAAAAATCGTCCATGAATACTTCCACAATTTCTTCACAAAAACCATGAAAGATAGCAGACATGCACCTTTGAAAAGTGGCAGGAGCATTACACAAACCAAAAGGCATTCTCCTATAAGCATATGTTCCATAAGGGCATGTAAAAGTAGTTCTTTCTTGATCTTGTTGTTTAACAGCAATTTGAGAGAACCTAGAGTATCCATCAAGAAAGCAAAAATGGGTCTTTTTAGACAATCTTTCTAACATTTGATCAATAAAAGGCAGTGGGTAATGATCTTTCTTAGTAACTTTATTAACCTTTCTGAAGTCAATGCACATCCTATAACCTACTACTATTCTTTGGGGGATAAGCTCAGTATTCTCATTAGGCACAATAGTAATTCCCCCTTTCTTAGGGACACAATGAACAGGACTAACCCATTCACTATCAGCAATTGGATAAATAATACCGACATCAAGGAGTTTTAATACCTCGTTTCTTACCACTTCCTTCATCTTAGGATTTAAATGACGTTGATGTTCCACCATTGGTTTTGCATTGGGTTCTATATTGATAGTGTGCTGACATATAGTAGGAGAAATCCCTTTTAAATCATCAAGTGTATAGCCCATAGCTCCTCGATGTTTCTTCAATACTTCCAATAATCTTGCCTCTTACTTCCTTGAAAGTTTAGAACTAATAATAACAGGATATATTTTTTACATCAATGTAAGCATATTTAAAATCATTAGGTAAAGGCTTCAGATCGAAAACCGGATCCTTTTTAGGTGGCAGTGTGGTACCCAAATCTTCCACAGGCAAGTTATGCTTAAGCATCTTAGGTTGACGACGGAGAATCTCGTCAATCTCATTTCTTTCTTCCATGAAGATCTCACTTTTGTGGTCTTCCATAAATTGCTGCAAAGCATTGTTAGGAGCAAGAGAAATAGAAGCAAGTTGTTCAACTCTAAAATCATCATTAGGAGTTTCATTTTCATAAGGGCCTTTAGCAAATTTCGAAAAATTAAACTCATAAGATTCCCCATCAAATTTTGTTAAAATTTTCTCCCTTTTACAGTCTATGATGGATCCACACGTGTTCAAGAAAGGTCTACCAAAAATGATAGGATAGGTTTTACTAGTAGCTGAACCAAGTACTAGAAAATTAGCTGGATATTTAATTTTATCATAAAGAACTTCCACATCTCTTACAATACCAATGGGAGAGATGGTCTCTCTGATTGCAAGGTGAATAACCACATCAATTTCTTCTAGTTCGCATGGAATTATTTCATGCATAATTCTTTGTAAAGCTCATAAGGAATAGCACTTGAACTTGCACCAACATCACATAAACCATAATAGCAATGATCACCAATTCTAACAGAAAGCACATGGACACTAGCTTTTCTAGTTCTATTAGGATGTGAGACAATATTAGAAGCAACTTCACAGAAAACAATGTGTCCATCCTCTACTCTTTTAGTGACAAGGTATTTCACAATTGCTACTGTAGGTTCAATGGTTATTTGTTCATCAGGCTTAACAGCTCTCTTCATACTTTTATTAATTACACTAGTTATCATAGAGTGCTCCTTTACTTTATCCGGGAAAGGCATTTTCTCGATATAAGGTTCAGGAAAAATACGATCAATAGTGCAAACTTCAGTACTTCTAGCAGGAACACAATCAACAATATCCTTATACGGTGCGTGATACTTGTTCCATTCTCTTTTTGGAATTTCAATATATGAAGTAAAAGCCTTAAAATAATTTGCAATAACTTGAGAGTCTATACCGTAAGCATTACTAATATTACGAAAGTCATCAGTTCCCATAAAAGATTTAATGCATTCATAATCATAATCTATACCTGACTTTCTTCCTTTATCATTCTCCCATGCTTCAGCATTGTCTTGAATACGGTTTAGAAGATCCCATTTAGCTCCTTCTTCCATGCGTGTAAATGATCCAGCACAAGAAGCATCCAATAGATCCTTATCATGAAGAGAAAGCCTTGCATAAAAGTTATTGATAATAATATTGTTGGGGAGCCCATGAATATGACATTTGAGCATTGGTAACTTCAATCTCCCCCAAGCTTGAGTTGTACTCTCTCCATCAAGTGGCCAAAAGTTGTATATTTGATTCCGATCTTTATGAATCTCACTAGGAGGATAAAATTTTGAATAAAAGAGAGGTGCTACTTCCTCCCATTCAAGAGCTTGACCATTCTTCAGCAGCTTGTACCATTCTTCAGCTCTTCCTTTAAGTGATAATGAGAATAACTTCTTATTGACTTGATTTGTTGTAATACCTGCACACTTGAACAACCCGCATAATTCATGTATAAAGAGCAAATGATCACCGGGATGGACAGTTCCATCTCCAAAATAGTAGTTATCCATAACACGATCAAAAATTCTTGTAGGTATCTTAAAAGTATCATTTTCAGCAGGTGGTGGTTCATCTACTACCTTAGCAGTGGTAGTAGCAGTACGAAATAAGAAACTAAGTGAATTATCCATATTGAGATAAAGTAACTAATAGAAATAAACAATACTCACAATAGAAGTTTCATTTACCAGTTCCACTCTCCAATAGCGCTTCACTCCCCGGCAACGGCGCCGGAAAATAGTCTGGATGACCCACAAGTATAGGGGATGTATCGCAGTATTTTCGACAAGTAAGAGTGTCGAACCCAACGAGGAGCAGAAGGTGTTGACAAGTGGCTTGGAGCTGGAATTCTCTGTAAATACTTAGCAAACGAATATTTAGGGGGTTTTGATAATGCAGATAAATAAAGTACGAGTAAATAGAAGATAATAATAATAGATGTAACAAGTGTCCCAATCCTTTCTTTAGCAAAGGACAAGCCGGTTGTATTACTTAAGATGACCAAACGATCTCGAGGACACATGGGAATACTATCAAGTCCTTTCGCTTCATATAGTTGATTAATCTTCTCTAGTTGGATAAGTGTTGTGTGGGTGAACCTGTGCTAATGTACTAACCTTCCTAGGACTAATACATACTTGTGATAAAACCCCTTGCAAGAATCCGCAAGTACAAGAAAGTAATTAAGATAAAAACCTAAGCACAGCTTTAAACTCTGAGATCCTACACTCCCTTGTGCAAAGGTTTCCTAATGGGGATTTAGGTTTCTGTCACTCTGGCAACCCCTACGATTAGTAGCCAAATACACAATGCATTCCCCTAGGCCCATAAAGATTGAAGTGTCATGTAGTCGACGTTCATATGACACCACTAGAAGAATAACACCACAACTTAAATAAAAAAATATTGAATCTTTCTCAACACAATTCCACTACTAACAACACGACTTCTCCCATGTCCTCAGGAACGAAACAAACTACTCACAAGACATCATACGGATCAAGATCAGAGATAAAATAATGATAAGAAACAATCTGAACATAACAATACTTCAATGGTTCCACTCAATAGCATCAACTACAACAAGTAATCAACACCGGGAAAGTTTACCCTAAGAACTATGTAAGATTCAACCCAATTGTTACATCGGTATGAAGTGGTGATGATGGTGCTGGTGGAGATGATAATGGAGATGATGATGATGATCCCGATGAAGTCCAGCTTGGTGGTGGTGTTGATGGCGATGATCTCCCCTCTCCGGGAAGGAATTTCCCCGGCAGATTTCTGCCTGCCGGAGAGCTCTTTCTCTCTCTGCAGTTTTCCGCCCCGTAGAGGCGGCAGAATCTTTCTGTGGTTGCTCCCCGAGTCTTAGGGTTTCATGGGGAATATATACACCAAAGAGTAGAGCCAGAGGTGGGCCAGGGTGGCCACACCACCTGGTGGCACGGCCAAGGGTGGCCCACGCCAGGGGTGGTGGGCGTGTTTGTCTGCGATACCAAAGTTCGCAGGCCAGCGCATGGCGGTACCTAAGTTGCCTAAAATTACCGCGTTTCGAAAAGTTGGGCCGCCAACTACTGAGAGGGGCCATTTCGAGGCAAACTCATCTCACCCCTGCCAAATTCAAACATTCCATTAAACCGCCCCGTGAAGTAGACGGTCGGGACCCTCATGTCGGTCATCTGTCCATGACATGAGCGCCAACGCGGCAACCTCTTAGGCAAATCGAGCAGCTAAGTGGATTGGATGCGTTGACCAATTTCACAAATCCATTCCCAGCTTTCCCCTAGCACCGGCGGCGTCGGAATCCACCCTCTAGACAGGATGATCCCTTCGGACATTTGACTTTCGGGGCCAAGTTGCATGTCGTAGCCGCCGTTGCGAGGCTCTATCCCGCCTCCACCCCTGACGAGCCGAGCAGTTCGGAGGATGGTAGATCCTACTATCAAGGAAGAAGAAGTTCTGGCTACAAGCAGGTGAGCTACCCTTCTCTTTGCTATTCGCACTAATTATAACTGCTAGCTGGCTACTGCACCTCAAATTGTTTGTTAGCCCAACGCTCACAAACATATTTTGTCCACAGTTTTCCATCAAGTGGGATCTGCGCGGACCCCCCCCCCTTACCTGGTTACGGTAGTCCTCTACAGGTACGACTCTAAGGGCAAGTGGTATGGACACCATTGTTTCACGATGGAAGAAGCGCCTGCGCAGATCTGCACTATATCTGGTATGGTTGCTGCTCTACGTAATCATGTTGAATTATGGCCGAAGCAGACTGCAAAGTTCAGCTTCATGGATGAACGTGGCATCATGGTTCCTATAACGTGACAAATACCAATTGGGTTGATGAAAAGGTATGCTTCGGCTGCCATGTTTGAGCTGAAATGTGATGTACTGGATGGGGAAGCTGCTGCAACTGGGAGTCGCCCTTCTATTCATGGACAGGGTGGTTGCTCGAACCCAATTAGCTCCTGGTAAGCAAAGGTCGCTTGGGGTTCGCATGTTTGTGCTGAATTGTAATTTTTGTTTTATTTACTCTATAGATATTGGGCAGTTATGCAACAGTCTTGTTTCTTTGACAGGAAGCGCCGCAAGGTTAGAAACATGACTGCTAGGTCAGTCATTTTGCTGCCCGAAGAAATTAAAAACGAGTGGAAAGATGATGTTGGACACGATTCCGGTGCCCATTGTCCCGGCGATGTAGAGTACGTGAAGCTAAGAAAATTGGCACCGAGGAAAAGGAAGAAGGCAGGAAATGAAGAAGCCAATGGACATGAAGGCTTGGCACCCAGGCTGTGGAAGAAGGCTGCTGGCAATGAAGATGCATAGTAATGTGTTGAACTTGAACCTACGTTCTCTGAGTAAAATGTACTGCGACTTAGGGTTTGGAAACGCCCGAGTCAGTAGTTGAATCCGAAATTGTGATTGTGCCACTGCTATCTGAAAACAAGGATCCACCGGTTCCACGATTGCTGAGGGGTAGGAGGTCTCCAAATACGACAGAATGTAAGTGGCACAGAAATAAATTATTTAAGCTGCCACACTCCATGAAGCAGCAACTTATTTCATATGCTGCACAACGATGTGGCAACATAAGCAGCAATGTTCTCACCGATAATGCCCAGATGAGGAGGAAATCGGTACCACTTTCTGGCCTAATCTTGAGCCCGTCTATCTCACCACCTCTCTGCTCCTGCATCCCCTGCATCTGGCGAAGCTCCCAGATCTCTAGTAACCGGGTGTACGTGCTTCCACTTTATAAATTGTGGTTGTGCCATTTGCATGCGGCACAATCCACGTAGATTACGTTTAAACAAACCACCAATGTCAGAATACACTAGTAGAAAATATGTCTTTGGTCCACGGTCACGTTCCCAATCCGGGACAGAGATCTAAATCGAGGCAGAAATTGATCTAAATCACAAATTCTTCCACAAATTAATCGAGAGACAGATCTAAATTGAGGCATTTCATTACTTCAACCACAAATTCTTCTAAACAAAGGTGCGATTTCACATCCTACATTAACTCAACCACTAGTCAATAACTTCACTTCTGCTGCCACATTCCTCTGAGCCGCCGGCTTCCTCGTTGCTGTTGGACAGAACTTCACGATGTCTGCATTGTTCGCGAGACGGAGCACCTCTTCGCGGCGAGCGGCGGCGATGACGGTGTACTTGCTCCGTCCAGGGACAGACCAGAACCTCTCCCGCTTTTCTCGGGTGCGGAGATCCCAGTCCACCACGCGCCCGTCAACGATGCGGTTGCCAATCTTGGCCTTTCGCTCCTTCTTGAATAGCGTCGGCCAGTATGGGATGGTCGACGTGTACCGGGGCAGCGCACTCTTCCACGTGGGCATCTGGCGGCGGCACGCCGCGATTTCGCTCTCCATCTCGGCTCGGCCAGGGAGCGGAGCCACCGGCACCCCCGTAGAGCTGATGCGCCATCCGTGGGGCACCATCGCGGCTGGTGGCGCAAGGATGTCAAAGTTCGCGAACATCACCGCCTCGTAGAAGTTCAGATCGGGCATCTCCATGGCGGCACGGTGGAGATTGGAGAGGGAGCGAGGGGATGGACGAAGCGACGGCCCGGTGGAGATTGGAGAGGACGAGGGGATGGACGACGAAGCGACGCGCTGTGGCGCCTCCTATTTGTACACGAGGACGACGAAGCGACGGGCGGAATATCCAAGGGCATTGGTCAGACAAAAGAAGTAATGCGGGGTCAGACTAACGGGGGAGCAATTTTTTTCCTCCCTAGACTCCAAGACCAATAGTTCAGACCACTAGGTCAACAAGTACAACTATTACAACTTAAAAAGGCACGGAGCTTAAGCTAAATAGAACTAGTTATCACACATCTCCTTGATCTTCCTAATCTTAGCCCGATGCGCATCTTCCTGCGAGAGCAAGGATCGAATCGTCTGCTCCTTCCTTTTATCATCTTCCTTGCATAGCTTCAATTGTTTCTCTGCATTTTTCCTCATGCACTTGTCAATACTCGTAGTTGTGAACTGTAAGACTTTGGCCTAGTGGAGATCATTCCTTGATTGAGTCAGTTCTTGCTCTGCTTTAGCCTTCAGGGCCAACGCCGCGTCCCTCTCCTTCTCGACTTTGCTAACCTTGTCTTGCACCCACCTGAGATCTTGCTTATGCTTGGTCGTGTCAACTGG
Organism: Avena insularis; assembly: GCA_023614405.1. Taxonomy (NCBI): domain Eukaryota; kingdom Viridiplantae; phylum Streptophyta; class Magnoliopsida; order Poales; family Poaceae; genus Avena; species Avena insularis. Next base: position 251,355,365 of record CM042690.1, on the reverse strand, counting down.
TTCCCATAGCTTCATCTCAACACTGTCAAGAAGTGAGCTGAATACGGATTCTTTCAACTCAACAGTCATTTCCCATAGTTTGTCCAGCGTTTTCTGCATCGATGTGGGACACTCTGGATCTACCCATTTGACAACACCGCAACTTCCTACTTGCATCATTGCATGATGTCCTTGACACCGTAGAAACCTCCTGCCTGTGTTTCGTCCTTCGAACGCTATAAATTTAGCGGTCACATATCCATGTTTACATAGTAGAGGACTGTCTTCATCCGCTAAACCGTGATAGTCAGAGTCATACATCGTCTGGTTGGCCTAACACATCATACGCGCATGAGTAAACAGATTAGATCTAGCTCAAAAAATAGATAACTGGCCATAGATGATAGAAATAGAGATGAGACGACTCACATCGAAATCACCGTCCCTGTCATCACGACGTGTTTCCTCGCCGTCTACCCTTGAACCCATGGCGAGAGGGGAGGGGGGTGGCTGCTGGAGAGGGGATTGGGATGGAGGCGCCATCGGCTTGCGGCTACGGCAGGATGGGAGTGAAGTGGGGAAAGTTGCTTCGAGGGGAAGGAAGAGAAGTACGGGGAGGAAGAGAAGTAATGGGGACGTGACACTTGGATGTGGCCCACTGAACTCGTGAGACGTGACACTCATAACAAGGGAGCGCTCGGTGTTGCTAGTTTGTCCAGAGAAAGCGTGGCACATCATGCCACAGAACATCCTACTCGCGGATCGCTCTCACGAAGACCATCCCAATCGTCCAAGCACCCCGATCGAACGGTATGTAACAATCGCCAAGCAGAACAACTGTGTTAGGGCGTACCTTCTAGAAGACTCGGTCTAACGGCCACCCATGCAATGACACTGGTGTATCCATGTGTGGTTTGTGAAAAGAACAGACATGCAATCACACTAGGTGGATCCATATATGGTTTATGGAAGTAACAGACATGCAATGACTCTAGCTGTGATTCATGAAAAGAACAGACATGCAATGACACTGGAGAATCCATGTGTGGTTCATGAGAAGAACACACACCCAATGACATTGGCGGACTCTAGCTGTGGTTCATGAAAAGAACAGACATGCAATGACACTGGTGGATCCATATGTGGTTTGTCTAGAGGAACACACATGCAATAACACTGGGTATGGTTCATGAAAAGAAGAGACATGCAATGACACTGGTGGATCCATGTGTGGTTTATGGAAGTAACAGACATGCAATGACTCTAGCTGTGATTCATGAAAAGAACGGACATGCAATGACACTGGTGGATCCATGTGTGGTTCATGAGAAGAACACACATCCAATGACACTGGTGGATCCTTATGTGGTTCATGAAAAGAACAGACATGCAGTGACACCGGTGGATCCTTATGTGGTTTGTCTAGAGGAACACACATGCAATGACACTGGGTCTGGTTCATGAAAAGAACAGACATGCAATGACACCGGTGGATCCATGTGTGGTTTATGTAAGTAACAGACATGCAATAACTCTAGCTATGGTTCATGAAAATAATAGACATGCAATGACACCGGTGGATCCATGTGTGGTTCAAGAGAAGAACACACATCCAATGACACTGGTGGATCCTTATGTGGTTCATCAAAAGAACAGACATGTCGTTGTATTGGGAACGGCAGTACCTAAAAAGGTTAGATAGAAGTGTGGGGACTAGCAGGAAAGCTATCGACAGCGTCCGCAGGCGAGATTGGATACGAGCGAGCATAGAGGGACGCAAAAAGTACCCAGGTTCGGGGCCCTCGTGGTGAGGTAAAGCCCCTACTCCTGCCTGATCTGACTATGTGGAGTATGCGAGCTACAAGTGCTCCTCGAGCTGTATTCTTTAGCTACTGCCTTAAATGAACTGAGACCAACCGTGTATATGTCTATGTGTATATGCGTGTGTGCATCTGGGAGTGAGCTAACTAGCAGAGAGCTAGCTCTCTGTGTGTGATCGATGGATGTGGGAGTGAGTGAGTCCATGCCTAAATGAGTCCCTCCCTTGCCTTATAAAAGTGGCCAAGAGACATGGTGGGACCCACTTGCCTAACTAGTACTATGCATGTGTCATGCATGATGTAGTGTATAGTGTATACTATTGCACACATCATCTGATAAAGTAGTATGGGCTTTGTCTTCTCAGTCTTGTCGATCATCTCCTTGTCCTTCCTGACTTCTCGCTGGAATCCAAGGTGCCTAGTATAGCTGGTCCGGATCGATGTGATGATGGTAGACGGAGGCAGCAGATATCGGGTGGGGCTAGCCGGCCAGGATCGGCAGCCTCCATCGCTATAGCCAGGGGCCGATCCGGCTACCTCTCCCTGGCGGCCCAGCTGGGAGCTGGAGGCGAGCCGGCCCGCGAGGCGGAGGAGAAGGCGGCCCAGCCAGGGCGACGGAAGGAGCCCAACCGGGCTGGGCGGCAACAGCCCACCTTGGCGGGGATGCTCGCAGCCAGCCGGAGCGAGGCGGGGGCCGGCCCAGCCGGGAGGCAGCGTGGAGGGGCGAAGCCAGATGGGTCGCGCGAAGCCAGCCCAACCGGGCGAGCGGGACACTGTAGTCGGGCGGGGGAGCTCGGTCCAGCCGGGGCAACACTGAGGGAGACGGTAGGAGGAGGCCCAGCCGGGTAGGGTGGTGCAGGCTAGCTGGGTGGCCTTAACCGGCACGAGATGCAATCTGCTGCTGTTTCTTTTTTCCTTTTGCCTTTTTTGACTGTCTGGAGTGCGTCTTTGGGGTATCCGTGGATAATCCCCCCGACAAGACATGTAGTGAGACCGGTCGATCCTTATGTTGTTTATCTAGAGGAACACACATGCAATGACACCGGGTGTGGTTCATGAAAAGAATATACATGCAATGACTTATTTGGTTTGTTTAGGAGAACACACATGCAATGACACTGGGTGTGGTTCATGAAAAGAACAGACATGCAATGACACCGGGTGTGGTTCATGAGAAGAACACACATCCAATGACACTGGTGGATCCTTATGTGGTTCATGAAAAGAATAGACATGCAGTGACACTGGTGGATCCTTATGTGGTTTGTCTAGAGGAACAAACATGCAATGACAATAGGTGTGGTTCATGAAAAGAACATACAAGCAATGACACCGGTGGATCCATGTGTGGTTTATGGATGTAACAGACATGCAATGACTCTAGCTGTGGTTCATGAAAAGAACAAACATGCAATGACACCGGTGGATCCATGTGTGGTTCATGAGAAGAACACACATCCAATGACACTGGTGGATCCTTATGTGGTTCATGAAAAGAACAGACATGCAGTGGCACCGGTGGATCCTTATGTGGTTTGTCTAGAGGAACACACATGCAATGACACCGGGTGTGGTTCATGAAAAGAATAGACATGCAATGACTTATGTGGTTTGTTTAGAAGAACACACATGCAATGACTCTGGGTGTGGTTCATGAAAAGAACAGACATGCAATGACACTGGTGGATCCTTATGTGGTTTGTGAGAAAAACAGACATGCAATGACACTGGTGGATCCTTATGTGGTTCATGGAAAGAATTAACATGCAATGACACTGGGTGTGGTTCATGAAAAGAACACACATTCAATGACACTAGTGGATCCTTATGTGGTTCATGAAAAGAACAGACATGCAGTGACACTGGTGGATCCTTATGTGGTTTGTCTAGAGGAACACACATGTAATGACACTAGGTGTGGTTCATGAAAAGAACAGACATGCAATGACACTGGTGGATCCTTATGTGGTTTATGAGAAGAACAGACATGCAATGACACTGGTGGATCCTTATGTGGTTCATGAAAAGAATACACATGCAATGACACTGGGTGTGGTTCATTAAAAGAACAGACATGCAATGACACCGGTGGATCCATGTGTGGTTTATGGAAGTAACAAACATGCAATGACTCTAGCTGTGGTTCATGAAAAGAACAGACATGCAATGACACCGATGTATCCATGTGTGGTTCATGAGAAGAACACACATCCAATGACACTGGTGGATCCTTATGTGGTTCATGAAAAGAACAGACATGCAGTGACACCGGTGGATCCTTATGTGGATTGTCTAAAGGAACACACATGCAACGACACTGGGTGTGGTTCATGAAAATAACAGACATGCAGTGACTTATGTGGTTTGTTTAGAAGAACACACATGCAATGATACTGGGTGTGGTTCATGAAAAGAACAGACATGCAATGACACTGGTGGATCCTTATGTGGTTTGTTTAGAGGAACAGAGATGCAATGACACCGGTGGATCCATGTGTGGTTCATGAGAAGAACACACATCCAATGACACTGATGGAGCCTTATGTGGTTCATGAAAAGAACAGACATGCAGTGACACCGGTGGATCCTTATGTGGTCTGTCTAGAGGAATACACATGCAATGACACCGGATGTGGTTCATGAAAAGAACAGACATGCAATGGCTTATGAGGTTTGTTTAGAAGAGCACACATGCAATGACACTGGGTGTGGTTCATGAAAAGAACAGACATGCAATGACACTGGTGGATCCTTATGTGGTTTGTTTAGAGGAACAGACATGCAATGACACTGGTCGATCCATGTGTGGTTCATGAGAAGAACACACATCCAATGACACTGGTGGATCCTTATGTGGTTCATGAAAAGAACAGACATGCAGTGACACTGGTGGATCCTTATGTGGTTTGTCTAGAGGAACACACATGCAATGACACTGGGTGTGGTTCATGAAAAGAACAGATTCATGTGTGGTTCATGAGAATAACACACATCCAATGACACTGGTGGATCCTTATGTGGTTCATGAAAAGAACAGACATGAAGTGACACCGGCAGATCCTTATGTGGTATGTCTGGAGGAACACACATGCAATGACACCGGGTGTGGTTCATGAAAAGAACAGACTGCAATGACTTATGTGGTTTGTTTAGAAGAACACACATGCAATGACATTGGGTGTGGTTCATAAAAAGAACAGACATGCAATTACACTTGTGGATCCTTATGTGGTTTGTTTGGAGGAACAGACATGCAATGACACTGGTGGATCCATGTGTGGTTCATGAGAAGAACACACATCCAATGACACTGGTGGATCCTTATGTGGTTCATGAAAAGAACAGACATGCGGTGACACTGGTGGACCCTTATGTGGTTTGTCCAAAGGAACACACATGCAATGACACTCGGTGTGGTTCATGAAAAGAACAGGCATGCAATGACACTGGTGGGTCCTTATGTGGTTTGTGAGAAGAACAGACATGCAATGACACTGGTGGATCCTTATGTGGTTCATGAAATGAACTGACATGCAATAACACTGGGTGTGGTTCATTAAAAGAACAAACATCCAATGACACTAGTGGATCCTTATGTGGTTCATGAAAAGAACAGACATGCAGTGACATCAGTGGATCCTTATGTGGTTTGTCTAGAGGAACACACATGCAATGACACTTGGTGTGGTTCATGAAAAGACCAGACATGCAATGACACTGGTGGATCCTTATTTGGTTTGTGAGAAGAATAGACATGCAATGACACTGGTGGATCCTTTTGTGGTTCATGAAAAGAACTGACATGCAATGACACTAGGTGTGGTTCATGAAAAGAACTGACATGCAATGACACTAGGTGTGGTTCAGAACAGACATGCAATGACACTGGTGGATCCATGTGTGGTTTATGGAAGCAACAGACATGCAATGACTCTAGTTGTGGTTCATGAAAAGAACAGACATGCAATGACACCGGTGGATCCATGTGTGGTTCAAGAGAAGAACACACATACAATGACACTGGTGGATCCTTATGTGGTTTGTTTAGAAGAACACACATGCAATGACACTAGGTGGATCCTTATGTGGTTTGTGAAAAGAACAGACATGCAATGACACTGGCTGTGATTCATGAAAAGAACAGACATGCAATGACACTGGTGGATCCATATGTGGTTTGTCTAGAGGAACACACATGCAATGACACTGGTGGATCCTTATGTGGTTCATGAAAAGAATAGACATGCAGTAACACCGGTGGATCCTTATGTGGTTTGGTTAGAGGAACACACATGCAATGACACTGGGTGTGGTTCATGAAAAGAACAGACATGCAATGACACTGGTGGATCCTTATGTGGTTACTGAGAAGAACACACATGCAATGACACTGGTGGATCCTTATGTGGTTCATGAAATGAACAGACATGCAGTGACACCAGTGGATCCTTATGTGGTTTGTCTAAAGGAACACACATGCAATGACACTGGGTGTGGTTCATGAAAATAACAGACATGTAGTGACTTATGTGGTTTGTTTAGAAGAACACACATGCAATGACACTGGGTGTGGTTCATGAAAAGAACAGACATGCAATGACACTGGTGGATCCTTATGTGGTTTGTTTAGAGGAACAGACATGCAATGACACCGGTGGATCCATGTGTGGTTCATGAGAAGAACACACATCCAATGACACTTGTGGATCCTTATGTGGTTCATGAAAAGAACAGACATGTCGTGACACCGGTGGATCCTTATGTGGTCTGTCTAGAGGAATACACATGCAATGACACTGGGTGTGGTTCATGAAAAGAACAGACATGCAATGACTTATGAGGTTTGTTTAGAAGAACACACATGCAATGACACTGGGTGTGGTTCATGAAAAGAACAGACATGCAACGACACGGGTGGATCCTTATGTGGTTTTTTTAGCGAAACAGACATGAAATGACACTGGTGGATCCATGTGTGGTTCATGAGAAGAACACACATCCAATGACACTGGTGGATCCTTATGTGGTTCATGAAAAGAACAGACATGCAGTGACACTGGTGGACCCTTATGTGGTTTGTCTAGAGGAACACACATGCAATGACACTGGGTGTGGTTCATGAAAAGAACAGATCGATGTGTGGTTCATGAGAAGAACACACATCCAATGACACTGGTGGATCCTTATGTGGTTCATGAAAAGAACAGACATGAAGTGACATCGGTGGATCATTATGTGGTCTGTCTAGAGGAACACACATGCAATGACACTGGGTGTGGTTCATGAAAAGAACAGACATGCAATGACTTATGTGGTTTGTTTAGAAGAACACACATGCAATGACACTGGGTGTGGTTCATGAAAAGAACAGACATGCAATTACACTTGTGGATCCTTATGTGGTTTGTTTAGAGGAACAGACATGCAATGACACTGGTGGATCCATGTGTGGTTCATGAGAAGAATACACATGCAGTGACACTGGTGGATCCTTATGTGGTTCATGAAAAGAACAGACATGCAGTCACACTGGTGGATCCTTATGTGGTTTGTCTAGAGGAACACACATGCAATGACACTAGGTGTGGTTCATGAAAAGAACAGACATGCAATGACACTGGTGGATCCTTATGTGGTTACTGAGAAGAACACACATGCAATGACACTGGTGGATCCTTATGTGGTTCATGAAATGAACAGACATGCAGTGACACCAGTGGATCCTTATGTGGTTTGTCTAGAGGAACACACATGCAATGACACTGGGTGTGGTTGAAAAGCAAAGACATGCAATGACATTGGTGGATCCTTATGTGGTTTGCGAGAAGAACAGACATGCAATGACACTGGTGGATCCTTATGTGGTTCAAGAAAAGAACTGACATGCAATGACACTAGGTGTGGTTCATGAAAAGAACTGACATGCAATGACACTAGGTGTGGTTCATGAAAAGAACAGACATGCAATGACACCGGTGGATCCATGTGTGGTTTATGAAAGTAACAGACATGCAATGAATGTAGCTGTGGTTCATGAAAAGAATAGACATGCAATGACACTGGTGGATCCATGTGTGGTTCATGAGAAGAGCACACATCCAATGACACTTGTGGATCCTTATGAGGTTTGTTTAGAAGAACACACATGCAATGATACTAGGTGGATCCTTATGTGGTTTGTGAAAAGAATAGACATGCAATGACACTATCTGTGATTCATGAAAAGAACTGACATGCAATGACACTGGTGGATCCGTATGTGGTTTGTCTAGAGGAACACGCATGCAATGACATTGGTGGATCCCTATGTGGTTCATGAAAAGAACAGACATGCAGTGACATCAGTGGATCCTTATGTGGTTTGTCTGAACACACATGCAATGACACCGGGTGTGATTCATGAAAACAACAGACATGCAATGACTTATGTGGTTTGTTTAGAAGAACACACATGCAATGACATTGGGTGTGGTTCATGAAAAGAACAGATATGCAATGACACTGGTGGATCCTTATGTCGTTTGTTTAGAGGAATAGGCACGTAATCACACTGGGTGTGGTTCATAAAAAGAACAGACATGCAGTGACACCGGTGGATCCTTATGTGTTTTGTCTAGAGGAACACACATGCAATGACACCGGGTGTGGTTCATGAAAAGAACAGACATGCAATGACTTATGTGGGTTGTTTAGAAGAACACACATGCAATGACACTGGGTGTGGTTCATGAAAAGAACAGACATGCAATGACACTAGTGGATCCTTATGTGGTTTGTGAGAAGAATAGACATGCAATGACACAATGTGATCCTTATGTGGTTCATGAAAAGAATTGACATGCAATGACACTGGGTGTGGTTCATGAAAAGAACACATAGCCAATGACACTGGTGGATCCTTATGTGCTTCATGAAAAGAACAGACATGCAGTGACACTTGTGGATCCTTATGTGGTTTGTCTAGAGGAACACACACGCAATGACACTAGGTGTGGTTCATGAAAAGAATAAACATGTAATGACACTAGTGGATCCTTATGTGGTTTGTGAGAAGAACAGACATGCAATGACACTAGTGGATCCTTATGTGGTTCATGAAAAGAACACACATGCAATGACACTGGTTGTGGTTCATGAAAAGAACAGACATGCAATGACACCAGTGGATCCATGTGTGATTCATGAGAAGAACACACATCTAATGACACTGGTGGATCCTTATGTGGTTCATGAAAAGAACAGAAATGCAGTGACACCGGTGGGTACTTATCTAGTCAGTCTAGAGGAACACACATGCAATGACACCGGGTGTGGTTCATGAAAAGAACAGACATGCAATGACTTATGTGGTTTGTTTAGAAGAACACACATGCAATTACACTATGTGTGGTTCATGAAAAGAACAGACATGCAATGACACTGGTGGATCCTTATGTGGTTTCTTTAGAGGAACAGACATGCAATGACACCGGTGGATCCATATGTGGTTCATGAGAAGAATACACATCCAATGACACTAGTGGATCCTTATGTGGTTCATGAAAAGAATAGACAAGCAGTGACACTGGTGGATCCTTATGTGGTTTGTCTAGAGGAACACACATGCAATGACACCGGGTGTGGTTCATGAAAAGAACAGACATGCAATGACTTATGTGGTTTGTTTAGAAGAACACACATGCAATGACACTAGGTGTGGTTCATGAAATCAACAGACATGCAATGACACTGGTGGATCCTTATGTGGTTTGTTTAGAGGAACAGACATGCAATGACACCGGTGGATCCACGTGTGGTTCATGAGAAGAACACACATCCAATGACACTGGTGGATCCTTATGTGGTTCATGAAAAGAACAGACATGCAGTGACACCAGTGGATCCTTATGTGGTCTGTCTAGAGGAACACACATGCAATGACACCGGGTTTAGTTCATGAAAAGAAGAGACATGCAATGACTTATGTGGTTTGTTTAGAAGAACACATATGCAACGGCACTAGGTGTGGTTAATGAAAATAACAGACATGCAATGACACTGGTGGATCCTTATGTGGTTTGTTTAGAGGAACAGAAATGCAATCACACTGGTGGATCCATGTGTGATTCATGAAAAGAACACACATCCAATGTCACTGGTGGATCCTTATGTGGTTCATGAAAAGAACAGACATGCAGTGCCACTGGTGGATCCTTATGTGGTTTCTCTAGAGGAACACACATGCAATGACACTTGTATGGTTCATGAAAAGAACAGACATGCAACCAGGGACGGAGCCAGCTTCTCAACTTGAGGGGGCAATTGGCATGAGGGGGGGCAAAATTGGCTAAATCAATAAAAAATTGGAGCTTTAGTGAGTAGAGTTCTTCACAAAATTCAAACCATGGGGGTGGCTAAGCCCCCCCTCGTCCCCCCTTGTCTCCGTCCCTGCATGCAACGACACCGGTGGATCCATGTGTGGTTCATGAAAAGAACAGACATGCAATGACACTTGTGGATCGTCATGTGGTTTGTTTAGAGGAACAGGCATGCAATGACACCGGTGGATCCATGTGTGGTTCATCAGAAGAACACACATCCAATGACACTGGTGGATCCTTATGTGGTTCATGAAAAGAACAGACATGCAGTGCCAACAGTGGATCCTTATGTGGTTTGTCTAGGGGAACACACATGCAATGACACCGGGTGTGGTTCATAAAAAGAACAGACATGCAATGACTTATGTGGTTTGTTTAAAAGAACAAACATGCAATGACACTGGGTGTGGTTCATGAAAAGAAGAAACATGCAATGACACTGGTGGATCCATATGTGGTTTGTCTAGAGGAACACACATGCAATGACACTGGTGGATCCTTATGTGGTTCATGAAAAGAATAGACATGCAGTAACACCGGTGGATCCTTATGTGGTTTGTTTAGAGGAACACACATGCAATGACACTAGGTGTGGTTCATGAAAAGAACTGACATGCAATAACTTATGTGGCTTGTCTAGAAGAACACACATGCAATGACAGTGGGTGTGGTTCATGAAAAGAACAGACATGCAATGACACCGGTGGATTCCTTTTGTGGTTTGTGAGAAGAACATACATGCAATGACACTGGTGGATACTTATGTGGTTCATGAAAAGAACTGACATGCAATGACACCGCGTGTGGTTCATGAAAAGAACAAACATGCAATGACTTATGTGGTTTGTTTAGAAGAACACACATGCAATGACACTTGGTGTGGTTCACAAAAAGAACACACATGCAATGACACTGGTGGATCCTTATGTGGTTTGTTTAGAGGAACAAACATGCAATGACACTAGTGGATCCATGTGTGGTTCATGAGAAGAACACACATCAAATGACACTGGTGGATCCTTATGTGGTTCATGCAAAGAACAGACATGCAGTGAAACTGGTGGATCCTTATGTGGTTTGTCTAGAGGAACACACATGCAATGACACTGGGTGTGGTTCATGAAAAGAACACACATCCAATGACACTGGTGGATCCTTATGTTGTTCATGAAAAGAACAGACATGCAGTGACACCGGTGGATCCTTATGTGGTTTGTCTAGAGGGACACACATGCAATGACACCGGGTGTGGTTCATGAAAATAATAGACATGCAATGACTTATGTGGTTTGTTTAGAAGAACACACATGCAATGACTCTGGGTGTGGTTCATGAAAAGAACAGACATGCAATGACACTGGTGGATCCTTATGTGGTTTGTGAGAAAAACAGACATGCAATCACACTAGTGGATCCTTATGTGGTTCATGAAAAGAATTAACATGGAATGACACTGGGTGTGGTTCATGAAAAGAACACACATCCAATGACACTAGTGGATCCTTATGTGGCTCATGAAAAGAACAGACATGCAGTGACACGGGTGAATCCTTATGTGGTTTGTCTAGAGGAACACACATGTAATGACACTGGGTGTGGTTCATGAAAAGAACAGACATGCAATGACACTAGTGGATCCTTATGTGGCTCATGAAAAGAACAGACATGCAGTGACACGGGTGGATCCTTATGTGGTTCATGAAAAGAACACACATGCAATGACACTAGGTGTGGTTCATCAAAAGAACAGACATGCAATGACACCGGTGGATCCATGTGTGGTTTATGGAAGTAACAAACATGCAATGACTCTAGCTGTGGTTCATGAAAAGAACAGACATGTAATGACACTGATGGATCCGTGTGTGGTTCATGAGAAGAACACACATCGAATGACACTGGTGGATCCTTATGTGGTTCATGAAAAGAACAGACATGTCGTGACACCAGTGGATCCTTATGTGGATTGTCTAAAGGAACACACATGCATTGACACTGGGTCTGGTTCATGAAAATAACAGACATGCAGTGACTTATGTGGTTTGTTTAGAAGAACACACATGCAATGACACTGGGTGTGGTTCATGAAAAGAACAGACATGCGACGACACTGGTGGATCCATATGTGGTTTGTTTAGAGGAACAGACATGAAATGACACTGGTGGATCCATGTGTGGTTCATGAGAAGAACACACATCCAATGACACTGGTGGATCCTTATGTGGTTCATGAAAAGAACAGACATGCAGTGACATCAGTGGATCCTTATGTGGTTTGTCTAGAGGAACACACATGCAATGACACTTGGTGTGGTTCACGAAAAGACCAGACATGCAATGACACTGGTGGATCCTTATTTGGTTTGTGAGAAGAATAGACATGCAATGACAATGGTGGATCCTTATGTGGTTCCTGAAAAGAACTGACATGCAATGACACTAGGTGTGGTTCATGAAAAGAACTGACATGCAATGACACTAGGTGTGGTTCATGAAAAGAACACACATGCAATGACACCGATGGATCCTTGTGTGGTTTATGGAAGTAACAGACATGCAATGACTCTAGCTGTTGTTCATGAAAAGAACAGACATGCAATGACACTGGTGGATCCATGTGTGGTTCAAGAGAAGAACACACATACAATGACACTGGTGGATCCTTATGTGGTTTGTTTAGAAGAACGCACATGCAATGACACTAGGTGGATCCTTATGTGGTTTGTGAAAAGAACAGACATGCAATGACACTGGCTGTGATTCATGAAAAGAACAGACATGCAATGACACTGGTGGATCCATATGTGGTTTGTCTAGAGGAACACACATGCAATGACACTGGTGGATCCTTATGTGGTTCATGAAAAGAATAGACATGCAGTAACACCGGTGGATCCTTATGTGGTTTGTTTAGAGGAACACACATGTAATGACACTGGGTGTGGTTCATGAAAAGAACAGACATGCAATGACACTGGTGGATCCTTATGTGGTTACTGAGAAGAACACACATGCAATGACACTGGTGGATCCTTATGTGGTTCATGAAATGAACAGACATGCAGTGACACCAGTGGATCCTTATGTGGTTTGTCTAAAGGAACACACATGCAATGACACTGGGTGTGGTTCATGAAAATAACAGACATGTAGTGACTTATGTGGTTTGTTTAGAAGAACACACATGCAATGACACTGGGTGTGGTTCATGAAAAGAACAGACATGCAATGACACTGGTGGATCCTTATGTGGTTTGTTTAGAGGAATAGACATGCAATGACACTGGTGGATCCATGTGTGGTTCATGAGAAGCACACACATCCAATGACACTTGTGGATCCTTATGTGGTTCATGAAAAGAATGCACATGCAAAGGACACCGTGGACCCTTATGTGGTTTGTCTAGAGGAACACACATGCAATGACACTGGGTGTGGTTCATGAAAAGAACAGATCCATGTGTGGTCCATGAGAAGAACACACATCCAATGACACCGGTGGATCCTTATGTGGTTCATGAAAAGAACAGACATGAAGTGACACCGGTGGATCCTTATGTGGTCTGTCTAGAGGAACACACATGCAATGACACTGGGTGTGGTTCATGAAAAGAACAGACATGCAATGACTTATGTGGTTTGTTTAGAAGAACACACATGCAATGACACTGGGTGTGGTTCATGAAAAGAACAGACATGCAATTACACTTGTGGATCCTTATGTGGTTTGTTTAGAGGAACAGACATGCAATGACACTGGTGGATCCATGTGTGGTTCATGAGAAGAATACACATGCAGTGACACTGGTGGATCCTTATGTGGTTCATGAAAAGAACAGACATGCAGTCACACTGGTGGATCCTTATGTGGTTTGTCTAGAGGAACACACATGCAATGACACTAGGTGTGGTTCATGAAAAGAACAGACATGCAATGACACTGGTGGATCCTTATGTGGTTACTGAGAAGAACACACATGCAATGACACTGGTGGATCCTTATGTGGTTCATGAAATGAACAGACATGCAGTGACACCAGTGGATCCTTATGTGGTTTGTCTAGAGGAACACACATGCAATGACACTGGGTGTGGTTGAAAAGCAAAGACATGCAATGACATTGGTGGATCCTTATGTGGTTTGCGAGAAGAACAGACATGCAATAACACTGGTGGATCCTTATGTGGTTCAAGAAAAGAACTGACATGCAATGACACTAGGTGTGGTTCATGAAAAGAACTGACATGCAATGACACTAGGTGTGGTTCATGAAAAGAACAGACATGCAGTGACACCGGTGGATCCATGTGTTGTTTATGAAAGTAACAGACATGCAATGACTCTAGCTGTGGTTCATGAAAAGAATAGACATGCAATGACACTGGTGGATCCATGCGTGGTTCATGAGAAGAGAACACATCCAATGACACTTGTGGATCCTTATGAGGTTTGTTTAGAAGAACACACATGCAATGACACTAGGTGGATACTTATGTGGTTTGTGAAAAGAATAGACATGCAATGACACTGGCTGTGATTCATGAAAAGAACTGACATGCAATGACACTGGTGGATCCGTATGTGGTTTGTCTAGAGGAACACACATGCAATGACATTGGTGGATCCCTATGTGGTTCATGAAAAGAATGTATATGCAAAGACATCAAGGGATCCTTATGTGGTTTGTCTAGAGGAACACACATGCAATGACACCGGGTGTGGTTCATGAAAACAACAGACATGCAATGACTCATGTGGTTTGTTTAGAAGAACACACATGCAATGACATTGGGTGTGGTTCATGAAAAAGAACAGATATGCAATGACACTGGTGGATCCTTATGTCCTTTGTTTAGAGGAACAGGCACGTAATCACACTGGGTGTGGTTCATGAAAAGAACAGACATGCAGTGACACCGGTGGATCCTTATGTGTTTTGTCTAGAGGAACACACATGCAATGACACCGGTGTGGTTCATGAAAAGAGCAGACATGCAATGACTTATGTGGGTTGTTTAGAAGAACACACATGCAATGACACTGGGTGTGGTTCATGAAAAGAACAGACATGCAATGACACTAGTGGATCCTTATGTGGTTTGTGAGAAGAATAGACATGCAATGACACAATGTGATCCTTATGTGGTTCATGAAAAGAATTGACATGCAATGACACTGGGTGTGGTTCATGAAAAGAACACACAGCCAATGACACTGGTGGATCCTTATGTGCTTCATGAAAAGAACAGACATGCAGTGACACTTGTGGATCCTTATGTGGTTTGTCTAGAGGAACACACACGCAATGACACTAGGTGTGGTTCATGAAAAGAATAAACATGTAATGACACTAGTGGATCGTTATGTGGTTTGTGAGAAGAACAGACATGCAATGACACTAGTGGATCCTTATGTGGTTCATGAAAAGAACACACATGCAATGACACTGGTTGTGGTTCATGAAAAGAACAGACATGCAATGACACCAGTGGATCCATGTGTGATTTATGAGAAGAACACACATCTAATGACACTGGTGGATCCTTATGTGGTTCATGAAAAGAACAGAAATGCAGTGACACCGGTGGGTACTTATCTGGTCTGTCTAGAGGAGCACACATGCAATGACACCGGGTGTGGTTCATGAAAAGAACAGACATGCAATGACTTATGTGGTTTGTTTAGAAGAACACACATGCAATGACACTATGTGTGGTTCATGAAAAGAACAGACATGCAATGACACTGGTGGATCCTTATGTGGTTTCTTTAGAGGAACAGACATGCAATGACACCGGTGGATCCATATGTTGTTCATGAGAAGAATACACATCCAATGACACTAGTGGATCCTTATGTGGTTCATGAAAAGAATAGACATGCAGTGACACTGGTGGATCCTTATGTGGTTTGTCTAGAGGAACACACATGCAATGACACCGGGTGTGGTTCATGAAAAGAACAGACATGCAATGACTTATGTGGTTTGTTTAGAAGAACACACATGCAATGACACTAGGTGTGGTTCATGAAAACAACAGACATGCAATGACACTGGTGGATCCTTATGTGGTTTGTTTAGAGGAACAGACATGCAATGACACCGGTGGATCCACGTGTGGTTCATGAGAAGAACACACATCCAATGACACTGGTGGATCCTTATGTGGTTCATGAAAAGAACAGACATGCAGTGACACCAGTGGATCCTTATGTGGTCTGTCTAGAGGAACACACATGCAATGACACCGGGTTTAGTTCATGAAAAGAAGAGACATGCAATGACTTATGTGGTTTGTTTAGAAGAACACACATGCAACGGCACTAGGTGTGGTTAATGAAAATAACAGACATGCAATGACACTGGTGGATCCTTATGTGGTTTGTTTAGAGGAACAGAAATGCAATCACACTGGTGGATCCATGTGTGATTCATGAAAAGAACACACATCCAATATCACTGGTGGATCCTTATGTGGTTCATGAAAAGAACAGACATGCAGTGCCACTGGTGGATCCTTATGTGGTTTCTCTAGAGGAACACACATGCAATGACACTTGTATGGTTCATGAAAAGAACAGACATGCAACGACACCGGTGGATCCATGTGTGGTTCATGAAAAGAACAGACATGCAATGACACTTGTGGATCGTCATGTGGTTTGTTTAGAGGAACAGGCATGCAATGACACCGGTGGATCCATGTGTGGTTCATCAGAAGAACACACATCCAATGACACTGGTGGATCCTTATGTGGTTCATGAAAAGAACAGACATGCAGTGCCAACAGTGGATCCTTATGTGGTTTGTCTAGAGGAACACACATGCAATGACACCGGGTGTGGTTCATGAAAAGAACAGACATGCAATGACTTATGTGGTTTGTTTAAAAGAACAGACATGCAATGACACTGGGTGTGGTTCATGAAAAGAACAAACATGCAATGACACTTGTGGATCCTCATGTGGTTTGTTTACAGGAACAGACATGCAATGACACCGGTGGATCCATGTGTGGTTCATGAGAAGAACACACATCCAATAACACTAGTGGATCCTTATGTGGTTCATGAAAAGAACAGACATGAAGTGACACCGGTGGATCCTTATGTGGTCTGTCTAGAGGAACACACATGCAATGACACCGGGTGTGGTTCATGAAAAGAACAGACATGCAATGACATATGTGGTTTGTTTAGAAGAACACACATGTAATGACACTGGGTGTGGTTCATGAAAAGAACAGACATGCAATGACACTGGTGGATCCTTATGTGGTTTGTTTAGAGGAATAGACATGCAATGACACTAGTGGATCCATGTGTGGTTCATGAGAAGAACACACATCCAATTACACTGGTGGATCCTTATGTGGTTCATGAAAAGAACAGACATGCAGTGACACTGGTGGACCCTTATGTGGTTTGTCTAGAGGAACACACATGCAATGACACTACGTGTGGTTCATGAAAAGAACAGACATGCAATGACACTGGTGGGTCCTTATGTGGTTTATGAGAAGAACAGGCATGCAATGAAACTGGTGGATCCTTATGTGGTTCATGAAATGAACTGACATGCAATAACACTGGGTGTGGTTCATGAAAAGAACAAATATCCAATGACACTGGTGGATCCTTATGTGGTTCATGAAAAGAACAGACATGAAGTGACACCGGTGGATCCTTATGTGGTTTGTCTAGAGGAACACACATGCAATGACACCGGGTGTGGTTCATGAAAAGAACAGACATGCAATTACTTAAGTGGTTTGTTTAGAAGAACACACATGCAATGACACTGGGTGTGGTTCATGAAAAGAACAGACATGCAATTACACTTGTGGATCCTTATGTGGTTTGTTTAGAGGAACAGACATGCAATGACACTAGTGGATCCATGTGTGGTTCATGAGAAGAATACACATCCAGTGACACTGGTGGATCCTTATGTGGTTCATGAAAAGAACAGACATGCAGTCGCACTGGTGGATCCTTATGTGGTTAGTCTAGAGGAACACACATGCAATGACACTGGGTGTGGTTCATGAAAAGAACAGACATGCAATGACACTGGTGGATCCTTATGTAGTTTCTGAAAAGAACACACATGCAATGACACTGGTGGATCCTTATGTGGTTCATGAAAAGAACAGACATGCAGTGACACCAGTGGATCCTTATGTGGTTTGTCTAGAGGAACACACACGCAATGACACTAGGTGTGGTTCATGAAAATCAAAGACATGCAATGACATTGGTGGATCCTTATGTGGTTTGTGAGAAGAACAGACATGCAATGACACTGGTGGATCCTTATGTGGTTCAAGAAAAGAACTGACATGCAATGACACTAGGTGTGGTTCATGGAAAGAACTGACATGCAATGACACTAGGTGTGGTTCATGAAAAGAACAGACATGCAATGACACCGGTGGATCCGTGTGTGGTTTATGAAAGTAACAGACATGCAATGACTCTAGCTGTGGTTCATGAAAAGAACAGACATGCAATGACACTGGTGGATCCATGTGTGGTTCATGAGAAGAGCACACATCCAATGACACTGGTGGATCCTTATGAGGTTTGTTTAGAAGAACACACATCCAATGACACTAGGTGGATCCTTATGTGGTTTGTGAAAAGAATAGACATGCAATGACACTGGCTGTGATTCATGAAAAGAACTGACATGCAATGACACTGGTGGATCCATATGTGGTTTGTCTAGTGGAACACACATGCAATGACATTGGTGGATCCCTATGTGGTTCATGAAAAGAACAGACATGCAGTGACACCGGTGGATCCTTATGTGGTTTGTCTAGAGGAACACACATGCAATGACACCGGGTGTGGTTCATGAAAACAACAGACATGCAATGACTCATGTGGTTTGTTTAGAAGAACACACATGCAATGACATTGGGTGTGGTTCATGAAAAGAACAGATATGCAATGACACTGGTGGATCCTTATGTGGTTTGTTTAGAGGAACAGGCATGTAATCACACTGGGTGTGGTTCATGAAAAGAACAGACATGTAGTGACACCGGTGGATGCTTATGTGGTTTCTCTAGAGGAACACACACGCAATGACACTGGGTGTGGTTCATGAAAAGAACATACATGCAATGACATTGGTGGATCTTTATGTGGTTTGTGAGAAGAATAGACATGCAATGACACTGGTGTATCCTTATGTGGTTCATGAAAAGAACACACATGCAATGACACTGGGTGTGGTTCATGAAAAGAACAGACATGCAATGACACAGGTGGATCCTTATGTGGTTTATGGAAGTAACAGACGTGCAATGACTCTATTTGTGGTTCATGAAAAGAACAGACATGCAATGTCATAGGCGGATCCATGTGTGGTTTATGGAAGTAACAGACATGTAATGACTCTAGCTGTGGTTCATGAAAAGAACAGACATGCAATGACACTGGTGGATCCATGTGTGGTTCATGAGAAGAACACACATCCAATGACACTGGTGGATTGATGGCTCGATGTTGATGTAGAGCTAGTTGGGAACCCCAAGAGGAAGCTATGATGAGCACAGCAGCAAGTTTCCCTCAGTTATGAAACCAAGGTTTAATCGAACCAGTAGGAGCAAGGAAACACCCCAAAGGTGTTGCTAGCTGAGCCTTGGCAGGGCGCACTACCGGTGCTAGTAGCAACATGGAGACCTACACAACACAACCACAGAACTCTGTCCCCAATTTGCGATGAGGTTGTCAATCTCACTGTGTTTTGATTAAAACAAAGGATTAAACGTATCGAATAGAAAGAAGTAATAGTTTGCAGAAAGTAAACACAAAGCAGTAAACGGTTTGTAGATTGTATGTAAAAGAAAAGGACCGGGATCCATAGTTCACTAGAGGTGGCTCTCCTTAAGATAGATAACATGCTGGGTGAACAAATTACATCGGACCAATTGACAAACATCGAGCAAGCAATACATGCATATACTAATAATCTTGACTCCTTTGAGATTCGATTGGGCATTACAACATTATACATAGACCGCCATCCAACTGCACCTATGACTAATAATCCACCTTCAGGTTATCATCCGAACCCCCTCCAGTATTAAGTTGCAAGCAACAGATTATTGCTTTACAAACTGCGTGTAAAGTAAACAATACGATTGTTCTATGAACAAAGGATTGCTGTTTTCTCCCTAGTAGCAACAGCACATCTAGTACCTTAGAGATTTCTTCCCTGCATTACCAGAGGCATGAACCCACTATCGAGCATAAATACTAACTCTTGGAGTTGCTAGGATCTACTTGGCCAAGATAGCTACTAACAGCGGAAAGCATGCAAGATCACAAATAACAAAGACATGATAGAATCAATAATCAATCTGAAATAGCATCTCAATATCCATCGGATCCCCGCAAACACAACATGCAGAATTACAAATAGATGATCTTGATCATGAATAGAGCTCACAAGATCTAGACATGAAAGCACAAAGGAGGAGAACCAGCCATCTAGCTACTACATGGATCTGTAGTCCAAGGATGAACTACTCACGCATCACACCGGAGGCTTGCATGGTGATGAAGAAGGCCTGTGGTTAATTCTCTCCGTGGTGCGGGAAAGAGCTTCAGATCCCTCCTGATCTAGGGATGGAGATGACGGCAGCTATAGACGCTTTTGTGGATTTTTGATCGGGTACTTAGGGTTTTCGTCCCGAGGGCATCTTATAGGCGGAAGGGGAGGCCGAGGGGGTGTCGGAGGCAGCCAGACCACCCCCTGGCGTGGGCCAGGCTGGGCCACGCGGCCATGTGGTGTGGTGGCCCCCTGGCCCCTCTCCGTATCGTATTCTGGCATCTGATGACTTCTGGAAAAATAGGCACTTTGGCTTTTGTCCCGTCCAATTCCGAGAATATTCATTTTCTGACTTTCCTAGAACCAAAAACAACAGAAAATAGGCAGCTGGCACTGTGGCTCTTGTTAATAGGTTAGTCCAAGAAATCATATGAAAAGTACTCCAAAGTGTGGACAAAACACAAGAAAGTGGATAAAACCAAGCATGGAACATCAAAAATAATAGATACATTTGCAATGTATCAACATCTCCAAGCTTAACTCCTGGTCGTCCTCGAGTAGGTAAGTGATAAAAAGAAAGAATAATTTTTCAGGTGACATGCACCATCAAAGACTTGATCAAAGTATTTGTAAAGCATTCAAAGCTAGGATCATAGTACTTTAATCATAACATGAAAGACAAAGTTCTAGCAATAAGACAAAGAAACTATGATGCAACATGAAAAGTTACAAACAAAAGATTCATGAATAACAATGCTTTGCAAGACGTTTGTTTGTTTCACATAAAGAAAACATAGCATAATATTATTCAGCTTGTCCCTCATAGGGTAGCAAAACATAAATGCATAGGACACCTTCAAAGTTCATAAGAGTGACTAGATACAAATAGTTTAAAACAAGCAATATCAAGATATGCATCAATCAACTAGTCTTGGGACAATGCACATAGAACTAAGAATGGCCACTATGCTCTCAAAGTAGGTGCATAAAGATAGAAGGTGGAGACTCAATATAATGCTAGAAGAAAGGCCTTCATAAAAGGAAGTAGGGATTCAAGTCTCATAAAGAGCTTCCAAAAATTATGGTACTTATAGCTTTCAGCTCTCATTGCCCTATCATAAGCATCTTTAAGGTGATTAAGGTTAAAGTGACACAACTAAGAGGATATGCTTGACAAGTTATAAACCAAAATCTCATGCCCCTTACTTACTAAGACCGATCCTCATGCTACTCAACTTTAGTCACAAGTAAGCTCTTGTCATTGTAAATACATGTGTATCATAAAGAACCGCCAACGGGGTACCCCTTGCACATGATACAGGAGCTATCCCATAATCAAAATGACAAGGCAAGTAGACAATGAGCATCTCAGCGATCTTTTTATTTGCTATTTCAATAGGTTTTTATTGAGGATGCTTCATAGAGTGCTCATTATGGTGATGCTGCAAGTTTCCACCATGATTAGGCATGGCTTAGGCTAGCGGCCCAGGCATTTCTCTAACACACATACAAACTCCATGATCTTACAAGTTCCACTTTTCTTTCACACCGCCGGGATCCGTAAGCAAAAGAATCAAGATATAAACGAGGTACAAAGTACAAGTGCAATGTTGAAAGCGTTCCCCATGAAACATGGTTCTGATAATTTCAACTTATAAAGCGCAAGCATATACGCAACAAAGAAGGACCCAATGGTTCAAGTTTATTAGATGCACAAAAGTAAAGTGTGCCATCAAGTTCGTGAGAGCTTTAATCACTAGTTTTCTCATAACAAGTTTAATTTGGAAGGTAAACAAAAGCATGAATATACTTGGAATAGCATAAGCTAGTAGGTAGGTATGGTGGAATCTTTGGAATAACTTGGTTTAAGGAGTTGGATGCATGAGTGGAACTCATACTTGGTTGTGGAGGCTAGCAAAAGACTGGGAGCGACAAACTAAGAGAGCAATAATGGCCATAATCATGCAGAGCGACAAAACATCATTGATCAAAGCATAAAGTGATACTACAAGTTGAAAACTAAAGGATTATAAAGGCTATGGTGACTTGAGATATTCATAACATGGTGTGAGCATGTGCCAAATCGACCCAAATAAAGCATCAAAGGAGAATACCACTATACTATGCTTTAATATGCTAAAACAACGCATGATTCATCCTAGACACATTAGTTTATAACAAGTCATGCTACAGCAAAGAATACTAAGAATGAAGCCAAAAAATAGCAAGCATGGCATGACAAAGCATAGGCCACAGTAAAAAACAAGCTCGTTTTACCACATAAGTATGAACTTTCCTACTCATTTCCAAACCAAACCAAACTATTTGCAAACCAATGTATGAAAGAGGGGGTCCAACCAATTTATTCAGCAAACTAATCAAACCAACGCAAATGAAAAACCAAAACGAAAAATAAAAAGAAGACGCTCCAAGAACAACACAACTATGCATGAAACAATAAAAATGAAGTGTTTGGAAGAAACCTGGGATTTTTATTGATGAAGAAGGGGATGCCTTGGGCATCCCCAAGCTTTGACGCTTGTACTTATTGGATATTTCTTGGGGTGACACGCGTGGCATCCCTAAGCTTGAGCTTTAGTCCATCCTTCATCTCATTACTCATTCCTTCCATACACCTGAAAGTTTTCCTTCATACAAAACTTCACACAATCTTTATTAGCAACATTAGTGCACTTCAAGATAAATAAGTCTTAAGGTTCAGTTCCAATACCAAATAAACTTCCATTAGAACACTATATACTGTAGCACTTCCCTCAAAAATCTCAATTCCCCAAAAGAACTCAAAAAGGAACCAACAAGAAGCAAATGCAGAAAATGGCAGAAATCTGTCAAAACAGACTAGCAGGTAAAGAATAATTTTTTAGAAGACCTTATGTTGCTCAAATCAAAAAGTGTTGAACTAACGAAAGTTAGATAACAACCTGGGGAAGAAGCACAAAAATTCACGCCTTAAAAATACGTTCATAGATTTTAGACAAATTTTTACGGTCAAGCACAGAAATCTGTTTCGGGACAGCAACTTTCCCAGTCATTACTTCTCTCTCATTAGAGGTTACTCTTGGCACAAAAAGCAAATAAAAAGGATAAGGAGCGGTTATTACTGAAGTAATAACTTCCAAGACTCATCTAAAACTTTTGGGTTATCTCCCATTAAGTACTTTTCTTTAACGCCTTTAAGTTAGGCATAAGAAGCAAGAAAGAATCAAGTGTTCTCAAATGAAGAAGCATTAAAACCAAATTTCTTGCCCTTACCTCTCTTACTTTTATTCTTAACCTTGGGGAAAATATGATTGTTTGGTGGAGAAGAAAGGTGCATGGTCCCCTTTCCCACATCTATTATTGCTCCAAGGAGTTCTAATAGGGACCTTCCAAGTGTAATTTGTCCTTTTCCTGCACATTCAATAACAAGATAATCAGTAGAGATCATTTTCCCAAGGATCTTTGTAAACACTCCTTCATCTATTCCAATAGGTAATATGTTAGCATTATTAGCAAGAGATATTTCTTTTCCTCCTTCAGTAAGCCTCCAAGTATTCAAAGATTCATAAATATCTTTGGGCATAAGACAAAATTCATACATGATATCACAGCGAGCTTGAAAAATTTCAGTGTTTATCTCAATCTTTACTGTAGGGAGCCACTTTGATGGTTTAGAATTTATTGGGACATAATTGTGATTCTCCCTAAGCGTATTATAGCAATCTTTTAAGCTAGAAGTGCTAGTCTCAAGAGTGTTCAATCTAGCAAATATTCTTGCGAAAGAAATATCAGTTTGGCTAGGCAAGTTGTAAGTGAGGATCAATTTCTTTATAGCATTAATAGCATGATCCTCATTACATTGGAGGAAATCTCCTCCCACAACAGCATCTAAAGCATATCTATAGCAAAGAGCAATCCCAAGGTAAAAACTGCTAAGGAACAAGCTTTGAGTCATTTTAGGCTCAGTTTTTTCATGTAGATCAGAGATTCTAGACCAAGATTCCTTAAAACTTTCCTCAATTCCTTGTTTAAAAGTGAAAATCATTTCCTCGGGTGACATAGTGACTGGATCAAGGCTAGACATAGTGGCAACTTAAGGAAGGAACTAATTTTTTTTGTGTTTTTGAAATAAGAAAGCAAACTAGTAAAACTAATTTTTTTGTGTTTTTGATAAAGAAACAAGCAAACAAAGCAAAAAGAAACTAAGCAAAACAAAAATAACAAAGTAAAGAGATTGGTTATGAGGGACTCCCCTTGTGAAGATGTCCTTGACTCCCCGGCAACGGCGCCAGAAAAATGCTTGATGGCTCGATGTTGATGTAGAGCTCGTTGGGAACCCCAAGAGGAAGGTATGATGAGCACAGCAGCAAGTTTCCCTCAGTTATGAAACCAAGGTTTAATCGAACCAGTAGGAGCAAGGAAAACCCCCAAAGGTGTTGCTAGCTGAGCCTTGGTAGGGCGCACTACCGGTGCTAGTAGCAACGTGGAGACCTGTACAACACAACCATAGAACTCTGTCCCCAACTTGCGATGAGGTTGTCACTCTCACCGTGTTTTGCTAAAAACAAAGGATTAAACGTATCGAATGGAAAGAAGTAATAGTTTGCAGAAAGTAAACACAAAGTAGTAAACAGTTTGTAGATTGTATGTAAAAGAAAAGGACCGGGATCCATAGTTCACTAGAGGTGGCTCTCCTTAAGATAGATAACATGCTGGGTGAACAAATTACAGCGGGCCAATTGACAAACATCGAGAAAGCAATATATGCATATACTAATCATCTTGACTCCTTTGAGATTCGATTGGGCATTACAACATTATACATAGACCGCCATCCAACTTCATCTATGACTAATAATCCACCTTCAGGTTATCATCCGAACCCCCTCTAGTATTAAGTTGCAAGCAACAGATTATTGCTTTATGAACTACGTGTAAAGTACACAATACGATTGTTCTATGAACAAAGGATTGTTGTTTTCTCCCTAGTAGCAATAGCACATCTAGTACCTTAGAGATTTCTGTCACTTCCCCAGATTACCAGAGGCATGAACCCACTATCGAGCATAAATACTAACTCTTGGAGTTGCTAGCATCTACTTGGCCAAGATAGCTACTAACAACGGAAAGCATGCAAGATCACAAATAACAAAAACATGATAGAATCAGTAATCAATCTGAAATAGCATCTCAATATCCATCGGATCCCCGCAAACACAACATGCAGAATTACAAATAGATGATCTTGATCATGAACGGAGCTCACAAGATCTAGACATGAAATCACAAAGGAGGATAACCAGCCATGTAGCTACTACATGGATCCGTAGTCCAAGGATGAACTACTCACGCATCACACCGGAGGCTTGCATGGTGATGAAGAAGGCCTCCAGGGTGAATTCCCCTCTCCGGTAGGGTGTCGGAAAGAGCTTCAGATCCCTCCCGATCTAGGGATGGAGATGACGGCGTCTACAGACTCTTTCGTGGATTTTTGATCGGGTACTTAGGGTTTTCGTCCTGAGGGCATCTTATAGGCGGAAGGGGAGGCCGAGGGGGTGCCGGAGGCGGTCAGACCACCCCCTACCGCGGGCCAGGCTGGGACGCGTGGCCAGGTGGTGTGGTGGCCCCCTGGCTCCTCTCCGTCTTGTATTCTGGCATCTGATGACTTCCGGAAAAAATAGGCACTTTGACTTTTGTCCCGTCCAATTCCGAGAATATTAATTTTCTGACTTTCCTGGAACCAAAAACAGCAGAAAACAGGCAGCTGGCACTGTGGCTCTTGTTAATAGGTTAGTCCAAGAAATCATATGAAAAGTACTCCAAAGTGTGGACAAAACACAAGAAAGTGGATAAAACCAAGCATGGAACATCAAAAGTTATAGATACATTTGCAATGTATCATGGATCCTTATGTGGTTTGTTTAGAGGAACACACATGCAATCACACAGGTGGATCCATGTGTGGTTTAGGAGAAGAACACACATCCAATGAACTCTAGTTGATCTATCTTGGCATAATTTGATGTATTCCATGATGTATTTCATTGTACAAGACACTTTCCATTTTTATACTACTCAGTTTTGCCCTTGGTTTTATGTGGTACTACTTAGTTCCCCCCCCCTCTCTATATATATTTCGTAGAAGTCCAAACCTGTGCTCACCCTGTCTGCTACTCCCTGATTGGTTGTCATAGTTGTCACGCGGATCGTGCGCACCAACCGTTGATTCTGTGCGATCCAACGATGATCGTTACACGCCGTGCCTTCACAAGACAGTGAGACAAAGACGAACATCTCCTCGTGAGACTTCTATAGGAAGGAACACGATGCCATCTATGGAAAAAGTCGTCGAGTGGTCATGTCAAGTGTAATCAAGTCTGAAAAGCCTACTACTGCTACTACAACACATGCATAGGGCAACGGGGTCATCGAGTGCACGGTTGTCGACGGGACGCCGCAATTTATTGCCACTTGATTTTAATAAGACATATCCCATTTTTACGCAGCGCTCTCAATCTCACTTCCAACTGGGCCCTACTGCTAGTAACTTCCATGAGTCAAGGGCCCCCCTCGAGTAGATCTATCGTTGCTAGAAATTAGTTCCGCGCCACTTGCATACAGTGGAATCGAGGTCTGCCATGAGCGTGTTTTCAATGCAACTCTAAAGTGGAGATTGTGGTTGTTTCAAAAAAAAGGGAACCAAAAAAAAGGGTGGAGATCGTGGTATCCCCCCGCCCACCACATGTGTCCACTCGAGGACTATGAACGGTCCGGTGTTTATAACCCCCCTCGACCTTCTTCTTCCATGAGCTCGTTCATTTCCCCCCAGTCTGTCTAGTCCCAAGACCCCAATCTACACCTGCCGCGCGTGCCGAAGCTCCCTCGCTTACACTACCTCCTTCCCTTGGTGCACCATGAAGCGTATGCGTGGAGACGAGCCAGAGGTGAAGCCAGTTGAAGGCGCAACAGCAGATGGCTCGGTCGTCGCCAAGCAGGCGGAGGCGTCTTCTCCAGGCATGAACGCAGCTTGTCGCCGCGCCGTCGAGGGTGCGAGCGCATCCGTCCAGCCAGTAGCCGTCGCCACCGAGCAACAGGTGGTAGCTGTCGCCGCCGAGCAGCAGGTGGTAGCCATCGCCGCCGAGCAGCAGGTAGTAGTCGTCGCCGCCGAGCAGCAGGTGGCCGACAACGTCGTGGTGCCAGCGGCAGATCTGGATGGGGGCAGGCGGAGGCAATCCGGTGATCTACATCAACGACCCCATATCCATACAAGAAATCTTCGACGCAATCGCGGAGAATGATGAGTTCGAGGAGGAGGTCCCTGATGAGGAGTCCGAGGTACTACATTGCTAGATTCTCTAGTCACAGCCGCAGTTTTCACTGTTCATAGATAGGATTTGCTCAATCGTGTACAGATTCTTTTGTTCTTGAAGTAGGGTAGTATATATATGATTCAAACGGTTGATTGATGCATCTGCCATCTAGTCACAAAACACCAATCCGTCTAGTCACAAAACCCCAATCTGCTCATCTGCCATCTAGTTGAGTTTGCTAGTTGAGTGTTGATTTCGATACACAGCAGGCCTATAACATTACATTTCTATTCCTTACTGAGCCTAGTGATTCAATTTTGCCCCAAAATAGTGCAAGGGCACCTGATGGTGTCGTTTTCTTAGGGATGGTTAGTGAACCTGAGGCAGCAATGCACATAAACAATATATGTTGTGCTGTTGGTATTTTGGTTCTCCGACTTCATCGCTGAAAAAAATGAGGCCCTAATTTTTCTCTCATATGGAGCCTAAATATATAATCTTTGTATTGTTTCTGATCTATGAATGCGTTGTATGATGCATTTGTATATCCATCAATATTATTTTGTACGATTACATTTCAATTTCTTATTGTGGCCAATGATTCAAGTTTGCCCCAAAGATAGGCAGACACATTGGTGTCAGATTTTTTCAGGGATGAGTGAGCGAACCTGGGGCCATGTACAAGATCAATATAAGCTGTGCAATTGTTACTTGGTTCGCTTACGCCATCTCTGAAGAAACTTATGAGGCTGCAATCTTTATTCTACATTCATAGAACTATGATATTTGAATTATCTATTTCATGCATTCATAGTGTATAAGAATTACATTTTAGTTTGTCACCGAGGCCGATGATTGAAATTTGCCCCAAAAGAGTTCAAGGGGAGACACGTATGATGGTGTCGTGTTTTAGGGATGGGTTGGTGAACCTGAGGCAGCAATGCACACAAACAATATAGGTTGTGATGTTGGTACTTTGGTTCTCTAACTCCATCTCTGAAACAAATTATGAGGCCCTTGATTTATTCTCATATGGAACTACATATATAATCCTTGAATTGTTCCTGATCTTTTAATGATTGGTATGATGCATATGTATATGAATGGTTTTGATCATAAGTATTTTTAACATGTACCTGAAGATTAATTGTTTGGTTTTTTATTTATAATTACAATATTTAGGCTTGTTTTTGTACCTGACTATGTATATCCCTAAATATTGTTTTGTACGATTACATTTCAATTTCTTATTGTGGCCAATGATTCAAATTTGCCCCAAAGAGAGGCAGACACATTGGTGTCAGATTTTTTTAGGGATGAGTGAGCGAACCTGGGACCATGTACAAGAACAATATAAGCTGTGCAATTGTTACTTGGTTCGCTTACGCCATCTCTGAAGAAACTTATGAGGCTGCAATCTTTGTTCTATATTCATAGAACTATGATATTCAAATTATCTATTACATGCATTCATAGTGTATAAGAATTACATTTTAGTTTGTCACTGAGGCCGATGATTGAAATTTGCCCCAAAAGAGTTCAAGGGGAGACACGTATGATGGTGTCGTGTTTGAGGGATGGGTTGGTGAACCTGAGGCAGCAATGCACACAAATAATATAGGTTGTGTTGTTGGTACTTTGGTTCTCCAACTTCATCTCTGAAACAAATTATGAGGCCCTAGATTTATTCTCATATGGAACTACATATATGATCCTTGAATTGTTTCTGATCTTTTAATGATTGGTATGATGCATATGTATATGAATGGTTTTGATCATAAGTATTTTTAACATGTACCTGAAGATTAATTGTTTGCTTTTTTATTTATAATTACAATATTTAGGCTTGTTTTTGTACCTGACTATGTATATCCCTGAATAATGTTTTGTACGATTACATTTCAAATTCTTATTGTGGCCAATGATTCAAATTTGTCCCAAAAGAGAGGCAGACACATTGGTGTCAGATTTTTTTAGGGATGAGTTAGTGAACCTGGGGCGATGTACAAGAACAATACAGGTTGTGCAATTGTTACTTGGTTCACCTACTCCATCCCTGAAGAAACTTATGAGGCCCCTAGATTTATCCTACATTCACTCTGATGCAATTATTTGTCATTGTGTTGAGATGAAATGATATATGAACCGATCAAACTATTGCTGAGATGCTTTATCTTTGATATCAATGGATATATTGTCTTACATATACATGTTGTCAATTCTTGAGTTGTAATACAATTCAATCATATGTATGAGTTCTAAGTTATGTTCTTAAAAATCAACAGGAGGATGATGATAAAGTGGACGATAGCAAGGTATCCAGGGACAACAAGAGCCGCAACATGCTGAGGCGGTTACGGTGTGAGCTAATCCGTTTCCACCGTAGGGGGAGACTGTTTTGCCCATTCTATGGCAGAGCAATCAACGTGGACCTCAACAGCATGATCTAGCACGCGGAGGGCGTTGGCAGAGGAGGAGGCAGAAGCCATAGGCCGATTACCTTGGCATGGCACGCAGCCTACGGCAAATTCCTCCGGGAGTATGGCAGGACTGGCCTGTATCCCATCGACTATGTTGTCGCTGCCTCCTGCTGGTAAACCCCTGCCCTGCTAGGCGTCTCCGTGTCCCGGCCTCCTGCTGCAGCCCCTGCTTTTATTTTGTTCTAGTTAATTATTACATGTGTGTGGCATGTAAGACAATATATCCGTGGTGTCCCTAGTGAACCTTCTATATTAATCTACTCCTTTATATGGAGTGCCTTAAAGTTTCTAGTGTTCAATTATATTTACACTACAAAATATTTCTAGTGCTCGATTATATTATAATTGTCAAGAAATACATCAACAAGTTAAATTGGTCGAAATTTTGTATTGAAGTAACTAAATGTATCAAACACATAATATACTAGAAACTAAAATCTAGTTCAAACACATAATGTATCACCACCACTTGTTGTTGTCCTTGACTTGCTTCCCCTTCAACCGCTTGATGTCGCCACTCCCCAAGATCCTCGTCATTCCGAAACCACTTTATGTCCTCCTCGCGCTTCTTCTCCTAGGCTAGCTTGCAACCAGGGCATAGCTCTCTCGCGAAAAACCCCTCCTTAACCATCCCATCTTTCATGGTAATGAGCTTACTTTACAACTCGTACACCATGTAGGCATCTCTGGCTGCATACTCAAGGCGCACCTGGCTCATCGGCTTCCACTCCTAGTAGTCGTGATCGATTCGCTTCAATTTCTTCAGTTTTTCATAGGATTTATCGATGATTTCCGCTGCCATATCACCCATGCCATCCTTCGCTGGGTATGGTTTGATCTTGTATAGATTTTGGATGTCGATGTGGTGCCCATCTGGGATTTTTATCAACGCACAAGAAAGCATAATTGTGTCATTTGTGATATCCATGCTAGTGAAAGTTATCCCTTTCCTACACAAGAACTCGACTAGAGCCGGACAATGCATCTCAGTTTGTTTACTCATGTACTTAGATGGTTCTAGGGATGTAAGGGAACAAGGGATGCATAAGTGATGATCTCAAATTTAAATTTCACATACCTGCAGAAGTGGTAAACGAGGACCTCCTCATGTATGGCGATTTGCACGACAGCGATCTCTTGTGGAGGATTTTTTCGCTTATTTGCACGGGTGTACTCCAAGTCTAGACCCACAAACTTGTGCTTCTCTTTCTCAAGCAATTGCTCAAACCTGGCGAGAGTTGTCTCCACAGTCGCTTCATCATTTGTGTACACCACTGTCAAAGTCGTGGTGCCATGGGCAGGGACCAAGTGGGTCTCATAGCGCTTCCCATCGTCCATGCCTGCAAGGAAATGGGTGAAAGGAAATGCCTGCAAGGAACTGCCTGCGAGAGGAAGAAGAAGATGAACCGATGGTTCCAGAACAGAGGAAGAAGAAGCGCCCAGGAAAAACTACAGAGGAATGACTAAGGAAGAGGAATGACTGCAGAAGAAACGTGGTAACTGCAACTTTCGGTTTGAGAACTCACCGTGGTTACGTGGAGATCGTGGCAGTGCTGTCGGTTCAACAAGTGGGGTGATACGTCCATTTTACATCACTATTCTATGTCTTAATTCACTATCATTCATTGATATATTTCGTATTGAGAGACGATACTTATGTTATTTCATCTATTTTTGCATGGTTGATGACTTTTGGAGCATGGACCGCTGCAGTCAGGATTCTGATGGAAAAGGTGTTGTTTGGAGGCAAAATTCGCGAAGATTAGAAAATCCGGGAAAATATATGGAAAATCCTATTTTTCCAGAAGACTCAGGATGCCAGAAAATGGAGTGGAGGTGGGACACAGGGGGCCCACACCCCATGTGCCTAGGCAGCGCTGGGAGTGGTGTTGTAACACCGTCCACTCCACAGGCCCGGGGTGTCACTCTGGCAGCTTAATAGGATATCTAGACTGGCCCCACGACCAACACTAGTCTTTTCTCAAGACTTTGTCCTCACTGCGCACCTTGCACTCCACTTCCGGTCCGTCACCCATCCTAGAATTTCTCTAGGCCAAGCACGCTTAACCTTAGAGTTCTTTTCAAATGAGCTTCCAGAAAAGAAGTTGCAACTTGTTGGTATGAGTATTCTATCAATCCTATTAAGCCATGTGCTTGGTCTCATATACACCCACCCTTTAGAAGATCGATGCCCTCATCGATCAAGCACACCAGAACGTTCCCTCTGGCACGCTGCTCTGGCGATCAAGGCTGCACATGTGCCATGCCGTGTCCACTCCGGGCCACATGTGCCATGCTCCACATGTCCCGCCACTAACCCAAGCACACACCTGCTTAACCATGAGGTCGCTCGATACCACTTTGTAACACCACCACTCCTGGGCCGGGGTGTCACTCTGGCAGCTTAATAGGATATCTAGGCTGCTGCATCAACACTAGTCTTTTCTGCGCACTTTGTCCTCACTCGTGTGCACCCGGTACCCACTTCCCGGTCGGTCACCCATCCTAGAATTTCTCTAGGCTAAGCACGCTTAACCTTAGAGTTCTTTTCAAATGAGCTTCCGGAAAAGAAGTTGCAACTTGTTGGTATGAGTATTCTATCAATCCTATTAAGCCATGTGCCTGGTCTCACAGGTGTGACCGCCCTGGCCCACTCCATCCTCTCCCCTCTGGCGTATATTATCCTCCCAAAACCCTAAGACTCGGGGAGCGACCACAGAAAGATTCCGCCGCCTCTGCGGGGCGAAAAACACCTAGAGATAAAGATCTCTCCGGCAGACAGGTTTCTACCGGGGGAATTCCTTCCCGGAGAGGGGAGATCGTCGCCATCAACACCACCATCAAGCTGTACTTCATCGGGATCATCATCACCATCAGCACCCTCATCACCATCTCCATATTGCTGTAACAATTGAGTTGAATCTTGCATTAGTTCATAGGGGAAACTTTCCCGGTGTTGATTACTCCTTGTAGTTAATGCTATTGAGTGAACCATTGAATTATTGTTTATGTTCAGATTGTTATACATCATTATTCCATCTCTGATCATGATCCATATGATGTCTTGTGAGTAGTTCGTTTTGTTCTTGAGGACATGGGAGAAGTCTTGTTGTTATTAGTGGAGTTGCATTGAGAAAGATTCAATAGATTGTTATTTAAGTTGTGGTGTACTTCTTCTAGTGGTGTCATGTGAACATTGACTACATGACACTTCACCTATATGGGCCTAGGGGAATGCATTGTGTATTTGGCTACTAATCGTAGGGTTGAGTGATGTAAACCTGAACCCCCGATAGGAAACCATTGCACAAGGTACGTAAGGGTCTTAGAGTTTAAAGCTGTGGTTAGGTTTCTACCTTAATTACTTTCTTGTACTTACGGATGTTTGTAAGGGGTTTAATCACAAGTATGTATTAGTCTTGGATGGGGCGGTACTTTTGGGGAGGTAACCCTGGATAGGGTAAAGACGGGGAAAGATGAAAGGGTGTTCCCCGTCTAGTTTCCGAGTTACACTCTGGGTCGGCCGAATCCTGTAGAGGTCAGCCGAGATAGGAAAGGACAGGACCCTTGTGGTAAGGGCATTACCCGCCGAGATACAAGTGGGCGGGTTAGCTAAGTAATCTTGATGCAGGTGAAGAACAAGCGGGTTACGAGGCGAAATGATAATAAGCTTGCAGGAGAAGGAGAAGCCTAAAGTCAAACTCTAGTAGCAGGCTAGGAAGAATCAGCGAAGCCAAGCACTAGGGACAAAGGGCAGAGCAACAGAGAGTAAGGAGGTCACCGAGGTGACAAGCCCGAGGCACACAGGAGGGCCCCTGGAACCTTGCCATTAAGGGAGCGACAGGAAAGGGGGCGCCGAACTATATCGGGACAAGCATATTCCTCAATATGCTTGCCACATCAGCCCTAAGGGAACTCAAGGTCCTCCTTTATAAGGGCAGGCTTGGACCCCGAGGGAGGGATCGTGATTCTTGGTACCGTTAGGCTGGTAAAGTTCTCTTTCTCCTTGTATACAGCTCAAGAAGCACTTGTAACTCAAGGAAGGAGAAATACAGATCTTTGCTTAGCTTTCGTGTGTAGAGTCCACTACATCTTCCTCTCCCTGATCCCACTAGCATCCATTGGCCCCTAACTTTAGCCTACCCATGGCATCCGCCGTGCCACCACCATGACTTGGCGCCATCAGGGGGCCAGCAGCGGTGCTAGCTGGAGTTATGATCCGGACGGAAACTTCATCAAGATGGCGAAGCGTTGTTTCGGGCTTAGTCCAGAGATTTGGTCTCGTGATTATGCGGCGACAATGCAGGAGCTTCAGGAAAGGCCTCTGCGTAATGGTGTTCTCATCAACTGGCGGCACCGGTTTATGTCGGCGTCGACATCTCCGGTGTTTACCTCACCAAGTTGTTGTTGCAGGAGATCCACCTCTTAACGCTGCAGGCCATCCGCCGGAGCACATCCTGCAGAAGGCCGAGGTAATGGTCGTGGCCGGTGCAACTGGAGAAGCACGCCAGAAAGGTGAAGAGAACCCGCCACCGGTGTACAGGGCGCGCACACGCAGACAGCGCCAATGCCCACCGAGGTAATCCCACCGGCAACCAACCCGACCGAGGTGCAAGACACCACCCCAAAGGCACCAAGGGTAAGAGGGCCACCTCTGGAAAGGCCAGAAAATATTCTTCAGGCGACCATAGAAAGCTTGACTACACCTGTAGCGCCGATACTTAACCCGCAAATGCTCAGCAGAGTTGGAAGAAACCAGCAAAAGGTGCCGATAGAGGCAAAAAGGTGTCGGCCTTGGGAGTCCTTAAACAGACCTGCGAGAGTATGCCAAAGCAATAAGCTTGACGTCGCCTTTAACGGGTGGACGAACTAAGATTAAGAGGGAAGAACCTCATGGATGACATCAATAAAGAGCATGAAGCTCATAAAGCAGAATCAGAGGATTTAGGTTTGCCGAGGTACAGCACCCCGACAAGAAACCTAAGAGCGGCAAATGCCGCAGCTTTAGAGTTAGAAGGGTTAACCGGAGAGGCCCGGCAAAAACAACAAGAAAGAGTAAACGAGCTGGTGCGCATCGCGAACCAGCAGAACGAAGAAATGCTCAGAGCAAACCCGGCGAGGCCGGGGGCCTCGCGAATGGTTCATTCGGCAGGAGCAGCACCAGCTGCTCGTGGCAGCAGCATCTTCACCGGAGATAATGCTCAAGAGACAGCAAGAACCTCGGGAAAGAGGAACAAGCAGATTGTCCCGTATGATCCGGCAATGGCCGGAAAGGCAAATGAAAACAGAGGCAATGCAAGCCGAGGTAACAGTGGGGAGAGGAATCACGGCCGTGTGGAGAAAGACGGCGGAATCCGAGGCGACGGAGATCTCGGCAGAAGAGAGCCCGCGAGAGGCAGTCATGAGAACAACACCCCGGTCGAAGTAAGGAGAGAACGGCCACTCAACCCGCAACCGAGGCATGAACCCCGGCAGGAAAGAGAAACAGGGCCAGCTCGCCACAATCAAATTAATGAGAGATACAATGATGGTTATTCCGAAATGGAATATGCAATTCATGGCGGAAACAATCGTTATGGAATACAGGACAGAGTTCTGTACAGAGATTTGCCATCAAATGATGCAAGGGTGAAGCTGGATCGGCTATACAGGTCCGAGTTATTGGAAGAACAGGGTCCACCAGGGCCAGCATGCTTTGGACCACGGATCATGAGCGAACCTCTGCGTTTAACTTTCAGCTGGCAAGGGGCACGAAAACATACAATGGAAGTACCAAACCACAAGACTGGTTGATTGACTATGCCACTGCTGTAAAAATAGCGTGTGGAAACTTACGATGGGCTGTACGATATGTACCACAAATGCTGGAAGGACCAGCTAGAGTTTGGCTGAATAATCTACCAGCCGGCAGTATCAACTGTTGGCTGGATTTTGAAGAAATGTTTGTCAGCAACTTTACCAGTACATACAGGAGGCCAAACAGGCCACAACAGTTAGCCATGTGCAAGCCGAAGTTTAATGAAACAGATAGAGAATTTTTAACTCGGTGGTGCAACCTGAGAAACTCATGTTAAGGAGTCATAGAATCGCAAGCAATAGCGTGGTTCGCGCAAGGATGCCGTTATGGCAGCGTTTTATGGCAACGTTTGCAGAGAGATATGCCGACCACATTGGCAGAAACTATCAGAATAGCGGACTCCTACGCATTAGGAGATCCTACGCAACCAGAATTAATGTCGGCAGATCACCGCGAGCAACAGGATCATTATGCAAGAGATTTCGCCGGGTCATCCAGCGGTGATTTCAGGAAGAAGAAGAGAGGAAAGACCGGATTATAGATACAATTCGGCCCAAGTAGCGGCAGTAGCGCAAGATCAGCCGAATCACGGAGCAACTCAACGGCAAAAGAATGGTCCTCAGCAGTGGACACCAAGGAATGAAGGAAAAGGGCAATGGACCCCCGAACAAAAGAAACAGTGGCAGGAAAGGCCGAAATACACATTCGAATCCATGTTAGATCAGCCGTAAAATTTCACACGTCAAACCCATCTGACCAGCAGCTAACCATACAACCCGCCAAAGGTGCATGGATGAAAAATGCAATGGGTAACCTCAAGCGGTTTAGGCACCCCACCAAGTACATCAAGGCCAACCGCAATTGATCGGAGCAAATGCACAGCAACTAATGTTACCGCCTCCCCGAGGTACGATAACTCGGATCGAGAGACGCGTGCATCAAGTGATGAACCAAGTCCAGATGGAAGAACAAACCCGGCAAATACGGGACGAATGATTACAGAGAGAACATCATCGGTCTTATTGCGTGTTCACAACGGAACAGCAAGACAAACAGAGTGTGCAACGCCGCATATGGAAGTAAATGCAGTTATGCGGCGATACCGAGAGATATATGCCTTGGTCTGATCAGGAAGTAACTTGGAGCATAAAGGATCATCCCAGAATAATGCCGAATCCTGGGTCATATGCACTCGTGTTGGATCCGACATTTGTCGGACCAAACATCAATGTGAAATTCTCAAAAGTACTCATTGACAATGGAAGTAGTATCAACATCATGTACAAAGATACCATGCATAAACTTGGAATATCGCAGAATATGTTGCAGTCTACAAGGACCACTTTTCATGGGATAGTGCCAGGGCTTTCATGTGAACCCATTGGTAAGGTCCGAGTCGATGTCTTATTCGACACAAGGGATAACTGCAGAGCAGAAAACTTAGAGTTTGAGGTGGTGGATCTAGAGAGTTGTTATCATGCTTTACTTGGACGACCAGCATTGGCCAAATTCATGGGCAGCTGTCATGTAAGTTATCCAAGATGAAGCTACCGGACCACAAGGAGTGATAACAGTGGGGATTACAAGAAGTCAATGGAGTGTGCTTCAGCCGGGTCAAATTTACGAGTCATTGGTTATAGCAAGATAAAAAGAAGCATTCAGAGGTAGCAGCCCTCGCTCAGTCGGCGCAGCTGAACATGCCGGCACTAGCCAACCCGCATGGCAGTGTTTCTTTTCAGCCGACTAAAGAAACGAAGAAGTTTCAAATAGATGAGCAATTCCCAGAGCGTACTGTTACTATTGGTGCAGGCCTGGACGCTAAATAGGAAAGCGAGCTCACCAATTTCCTCCGTGAGAATCGGGACATATTTGCGTGGTCAACTCAGGATCTGCAAGGTGTTCCGAGGGAGTTGGCTGAGCACTCTTTGAATGTAAGGCCTGGAGCAAGGCCGGTGAAGCAACCTCTCCGCCGCTTCGCCGAAGACAGGAGAAAAATAATAGGGGATGAAATAGCTCGGCTCCTCGCAGCCGGGTTCATCATGGAGGTGCTGTACCCGGATTGGTTGTCAAATCCGGTGCTGGTAGAAAAGAAGAAGGATGATCCCAATGTAGCCATTGTATGGCGAATTAGTATCGATTACACGAACCTGAACAAGGCGTGTCCAAAAGATCCTTTTCCATTACCTAGAATAGACCAAGTCATTGACTCGACCGCTGGTTGTGAGTTATTATCATTTGTAGACGCGTACTCTGGTTTCCACCAGATACCGTTAAATCCGGCCGATCAAATAAAGACTGCATTTATTACCCCGTACGGGGCTTATTGCTATCGCACGATGCCATTCGGCCTACGAAATGCAGGAGCAACATATCAGAGATGCATGCAAAAATGTCTACACGATCAAATAGGGAAAAATGTACAAGTATATGTAGATGACGTGGTCATCAAAACCAAGGAAAGCAAAACTCATCGGAGGATATACGCCAAACTTTCAGAACTTGAGAAGATTCCGAATGAAACTTAACCCGAAAAGTGCATCGCTTACGCACCGCAGGAAAATTGCTCGGTTTTCTTGTATCTAGCCGAGGTATAGAGGCCAACCCAACAAAGATAAAGGCAGAAAGAATGGAATTGCCAAATGCTTAAATGATGTACAAAATTCACAGGTTGTTCAGCCTCGTCAGCCGGCTTGTGTGTCTTTGGGAGAAAAGGCACTACCACTATATCATGATGAAGAAATCGACAAATTGCTTGACTCCACAAGCGGACAGTAGCGTTTCATGAGTTGAAAAAATGCTGGTCACAACACCTATCTTGGCTTCTCCATTATCAAAAGAGCCTATGTTACTCTACATAGCGGCCACAAATAGAGTAGTGAGTGCTGTAGTCATAGTAGAACGACTCAAAAATAATAAGTCGGTACAGAGGCCGGTATATTATTTGAGTGAGGTGTTGACCACTTCAAAACAGAATTACCCACATTATCAGAAAATGGCTTATGGGGTGTATATGTCGGCGAAAAAGCTTAAACATTATTTCGAAGAGCATCCCATCAGAGTGATTTGTGAAGCACCCATAGCCATATATTGAGCAACAAAGATGCAAGTGGCGAATAGCAAATGGGCAATCGATTGTCACCTTACGCCCACAATTTGATAGGAGAGATGCAATCAAATCTCAAGCAATGCCGATTTCTTCAGAGATTGGGTCAAGTGCAATATGAGCCACCATTACCAGATCCAAATTATTGGACGATGCATTTTGATGGTTCCAAACTAAGAAATGGTTTGGGGGCAAGAATAGTATTAACTTCGTCTAAAAGAGATCAGCTAAAATATGTGCTGATACATTTTATCGCATCCAACAACGAGTTTAATATGAAGCACTGGTCCATGGATTGAAAGTAGCAAAAGAAATTGGCATACGCTAATCCTATGCTATGGGGACTCGGACCTAGTGGTACAAAGCAAGTCTCGGCAATTGGGACGCACTAGATGCTAATATGGCCTTATACAGATTTCATGTGCAAAGATCGGTGGATACTTTGAAGGATGTGAGTTTCACCACATACCTCGGCAGAAAATGATGCCGCAGACACATTGTCAAAGCTCGGATCAACCCGGCAATTCCACCGGTATTGCCTCGAACACCTCGAAAACCATCAATAATCCCTTCACCAGAATCCGAATCTATCTTTATACCGGCTAATTCAGCAGCAGACAATATGCCGATGGAGGTAGATCAGCAATATAGCTCGGAATCCCCCAAGAGGAGGACAGCAGAAGTAAGCACAATTATGGAGAAGGCCGAGGTAAATATGTCGGCAGAAAATATGGAAATAAAGGAGACCATACCGTAAAAAGTCACACCACCATGGGCGCAACCCATATTCTCTTACCTTAAGGACGCGTATTACCAAGCAATGAAGTATTAGCAAGACAAACCGTAAGGAAAGCGAAGCTTACGATCATAAACAATGAGCTGTATAAAAGAAGTGTCACAAGCGTATTGCAGAAGTGTGTGAGTTCGGCGTAAGGTCGGGAAATCCTCCTAGATATACATCAAGGAGAGTGTGGACATCATGCCTCATCTCGCATTGGTAGCCAAAGCATTCAGCATGGATTTTATTAGGCGGCGTTGAAGGAAGCCAAAGAGTTGGTGGAAAATGCAATGGTTGCCGAGATACGCAACTAAAATACATATGCCATCTACCGAGTTAAAACAATACCCATCACTTGGCCATTTGCTGTATGGGGCTTAGATATGGTGGGACCATTTAAGCCGGCCCGAGGGGGAATGACCCACATATTGGTTATGGTGGACAAGTTCACAAAATGGATTGAAGTGAAACCAATAAGAAAATGCGATGGGCCCACAGCAGTGAGATTCCTCAAAGATATTATTTTAAGATATGGGTACCCACACAGTATCATTACAGATAATGGCACAAATTTTGCAGAAGGAGCCTTTGCCAGATTTTGTAGAGAAAAATACATAAGGTTAGATATTGCCTCTGTGGCTCACCCAGCATCTAATGGGCAGGTGGAAAGGTCTAATGGACTAGTATTGTCCGGAATAAAACCACGACTTATTGAACCACTGCAAAGGTCGGCAGGATGTTGGATTGAGGAACTCCCAGCCGTATTATGGAGCCTCAGAACTACTCCAAATAGGTCAACAGGGTACACACCATTCTTTCTAGTATATGGGGCAGAGGCCGTGCTTCTAGCCGACATAATACATGACTCGCCAAGAGTTACTCAGTATACAACCTCAGAAGTGAACGAAATAGCTCGGCAAGATACTGTAGACCTGCTAGAAGAAGCCAGAACGGCACTATCACGATCAGCTATTTATCGCCAGTAACCTACGACGATATCACAGCAAAAAGGTGAATCCAAGGGTATTCAAAGAAGGAGATTTAGTCCTCGTGGTACAACGCACGACCGGCATGCACAAGCGTCACCTCCATGGAGGGACCATTCATCGTGAGCAAGGCATTACATAACGATGCCTATTATCTAATTGATGCTCAACCCCGGAAAGGACAAGGCGCATAAAGCTGGCGAAGAAAAGCGGCCATGGAACGTAGCCCGCTTCGGCCCATTTTACTCATAGCATAGTATTTCAAGGTCAAGGACCAATGAAGTATTAAACCTCGCATCCGGAGCGGGACTCGGGACCGCCATATGTTATTTCAATTTCATGTTACGATTAAACCTCGGCATCCGGAGCAGTGACTCGGGGACTGCCATATGTTATTTCAATTTCATGTTATGTATTGAATCTCGGCATCCGGAGCAGTGACTCAGGGACTGCCATATGTTATTTCAATTTCATGTTATGTATTGAACCTCGGCATCCGGAGCAGTGACTCGAGGACTGCCATATGTTATTTCAATTTCATGTTATGTATTGAATCTCGGCATCCAGAGCAGTGACTCGGGGACTGCCATATGTTATTTGAATTTCAGGTTATGTATTAAAACCTCAACAAAGCAGCAGCTAGAAGACTACCATATACCCCAGAGCTATGTTGAGCACCAAAACTTGACGCCTCGAAAAGACCTCGGTGGTGGTCTTGTATTTTTCTGAAAGTTAGTTTGCACACCGAACTTCAGCGTAAGTGCAATCACTGGGACTGCCATGAATTGTTCCAAAGTGGTAGTCAATCTTTGATACGGAAAGGGTATCACACTTCGGCACTCGGGATAAGAACAGATCAACCCCGTATGAAGCTCACACACAGATTACTCAACTAAAACATGAGACAACAAAGACAAAGATAAATTCTAACACCAAAATATGCAGGATATCAAAGCAAGAATTCGGATGGCAACCAACTTAAGCAAAGTTATAATAACTGCAAACTTATATGTCGCAGCAATGTACGGCAAAAGGAGATTCAAGGTCATACAGGAAGTAAAAGTGTATTCCACGGACATCGTACGCCCGGCATACCAGGGATAGAAAATGACTTAAACGTTTTTCACTGGAGAGACGGCAACCTGGTCAGGGTCAGACTCGAGGTAGGAGGAACTTCGGCCGAGGTTACCTCGCCCTCCGCAGACCTAGGT
This sequence comes from Avena insularis, assembly GCA_023614405.1. Taxonomy (NCBI): domain Eukaryota; kingdom Viridiplantae; phylum Streptophyta; class Magnoliopsida; order Poales; family Poaceae; genus Avena; species Avena insularis. The sequence continues at coordinate 251,312,972 of CM042690.1, read as the reverse complement.
GCAACCTCGGTCGAAGCCTGAGGCTGCTGAGGAGCATCAATTTGTGCAGTGGAATGCCCGGTACCCTTGGAGGAGGATCACGCGTCGTCGTTGTCATCAGAGCTCGAACTGGAGTCACCAGAAGTGGCCAAGTCATCTTCATCTCCCCCCTGCTCAGCTGAGTCATCTGAGGCATCCTCGACTACGACCTCCTCATCCGGGTTTGAAAGAAATATCGGCCCTTCATTCCAGGTGTGCACGTCAGCATACTCGACGAGTTGAAAGGCGCGAGCTTGCCGAAGAGCAACAAAGGTGGGATCCTCAACCCAACGGGAACCTGTGCGAAAATTCCTCAGGATATCAAGAGAAATGTCTTCGTACCATGACATGATAACGGTGAGGGCCATATCCGCTACCGCGCCCAGCAGATTCCCTCCAAAGACTTAGTTGCTTTTCAGTGGCATTCAATCTAGTCACCAGCAATTCGATCTCGCTGATCTTAGGAGTTCCAGAGGTATTCGGCCAGAGAGCACGGTGGGCTCGAATAGCTGCCGGCACCAAGTCCCTGCCCATAATTTTCACCGGACCAAGGGCAGCACCAACAGAAACCAAGAAATCTTCTATTGAATATTCAAAGTTCACGTCAACAGGGAGACCTCGGCATGCACGAGCAGCAAGGACCGCTTTAGAGCTCACGGGTTTAGCCTCAGGAAAATGACCTGCGCAAAAAAGGGAGGCGTCAGAGGGCAGCAGAAGGAAGAAAGATAATCCGGCTGTGTTAAGATGCTTATGATGAATGAAACTCATCATCAGCTGAAGGTCCTTCGCCCAGACAATCTTGTTCTTCTCAAAGCGAGCAATTTCCTCGCTCATTCCTCGAGTTTTCAGCTCGGCAGCCTCTAAGAGCTCTTTATGCTTTTGCAATTCCAAAGCCAGCCGGTTCTTCTCCTCGGAGAACTCCTGATCGACCTTCTCCAGCTCGGATTTCTGAGAAAGCTTAAGGGCCTCCACCTCAAAGCGAGGCGAGCTATCTCGTCATCCTTTTCTTTAGCTACTAATGGGTGGCGCCTTTGTTCTAACAAATGCAGCATTACATCAGGCATGGGCGCATAAATTTTGGTGAGATGATGCAAAGGTTCATATCTCGGCTTGATCAAAGCCAAACAAAGTAAAAGAAACTTAGTGCACGTCTTAGAAAAGGAAAAGTACGAGGTAGATGGAAAACTAACCTTCCAAGCTCTTGACTTTCTTCTCAAGACGAATGTTGAGATTATTGATGTTACCTGTTAACCCACAAAGTAAGCCGGCATCCCGCAGACAAAACAATGACAATAATAGAGATGACAAGGAAAATGATCGGGCATACCGCTTTTTCACCACAGAATAACTTTTTCATATTTTCTTCCAACTTCTTGGCGAGAACAGCAGTCTTTGAAATTCAGCAATCCGCGGTCATGCGCAACCTGAGCAATGGAACAAACAATGAATGGATATTCGAAAAAGCAGATCCGAGCTAAGCGAAAACTTAACCCGGATCTAGGTGGTTGGATATTCGGTTAAAACAGATCCGAGCTAAGTAAAACTTAACCCGGATCTAGGTGGCTGGATATTCGAAGCTAAAGCAGATCCGAGCTAAGCGAAAACTTAACCCGGATCTAGGTGGCTGGATATTCGAAGCTAAAGAAGATCCGAGTTAAGCAAAAACTTAACCCGGATCTAGGTGGCTGGATATTCAAAGCAAAAGCAGATCCGAGTTAAGCGAAAACTTAACGCGGATCTAGGTGGCTGGATATTCAAAGCTAAAGCAGATCCGAGTTAAGCAAAAACTTAACCTGCATCTAGGGGCTGGATATTCAAAGTTAAACCAGATCCGAGTTAAGCAAAAACTTAACCTGATCTAGGTGGCTGGATATTCAAAGCCAAACAGATCCGAGTTGCGAGAAATTAACCCGCATCTAGGTGGCTGGATATTCAAAGCCAAAAGTAGATTCGAAATAAAGCTTAACCTAGACCTATGTGGCTAGACATTCAAAGAACAGCTAGGGAAAATTTAAGCAAAAGTTTAAGATAGATCTACTCGGATATAGGCTCGAGCCATAAATTAAGTAGAACTAAGTATAGCACTATAAAAACTTCCAAGCGAATAACAAGTTACTCGTTTGCAAGTTTCGGGGACTAATGTATATATAATAGCATATGGAGAATCAGTCTAAACCCCGAGAAGTAGCAATTACCTCGTTCATCTTGTTGCTATCCAGAATGATCTTGGCAGCTTGATCCAAACGGTCGCTGATGTCGGAGAGTTGAAACGGCTGACTGTTTCGATTGCCCTCAAGCTGATCAGCAGCATTCCAGTTATGAGCATATTCCACCAGCGAGCCGAGGCTGTTCCCACTAGCCGTCCGGGTTAAGACTTTACCTCGGACATGTTGTGTAACCATCGCAGCAGGGCTTGTATGAAGAGCAAGTCGGGTGTTGGCGCAGAGGTAACAGAGGCTTTAGTAGGCGCAGCCTTTGCGCAGACGTCGGCAATACTAGGCTGAGAAGAGCCGGCAAGACCTTTTTGGGAAGTGGAAGTTTTAGTGGGAGCAGCTTTTCTTATTGTGGAGGCACCAGCAGAAGCTGATACCTCGGCAGTGGGAACAGTGCCCTTAGAAGCAGGAGGGATTACAGGCGCTGAGGGCGCTGGGGTATTATCGACCACGGCTGCGGCTGGGGTTACAGTAGGAGCCACCGAGGTAGAAAGAGGCTCGGATTCAGTGGAGGGGCAACGGGTTCAGTAGAAATCTCGGAGGCACGAATATCAGGCGCATCGTGACAAGGGGGTGACATAGGTGGAGCTGGAGGAGACATAGCACGAGCAGGACTAGGAATCCTAGTATCTTCAATAAAGGAGGAGACGGCTGCCGAATCGGGCTAGTCATGCTAGGACCGCCAGCTTAACGGAAAGCGGAGCAATCGCGAAAATAAGAAAGAAAAAGGGGTCGGAGGAAAACAGAAATAGGGAAACAAGAGATACTGAAAACGAACTTACCTCGCAACCCTGTGCATGGTCTTGCGCCTGGGAGGGTTCGGAGCAGACTTCTTCATTCGTTTCTTGGGGGCCGCCTCTGAAGCACTAGCTGAAGCCCCGCGTTTCCCCGAGGTAACTCGGGGCCGGGATGCAATAGGCTTGGCGTCGTGGACCTGACCGGCCGGATTAGCTGAGAAAGTAGAAGCCGGAAATGCATAAGAAATAGGCATTGCAGCAACTACCTCAAGAGCTTGGACCTCGTCCGAATCACCTTCCTCCTCATGGACCGAAGTTTTGCCACGAACGCGAGCCGAAAGGTGATCCGACTTAGGGACGAATTCTTGAGTCCGGCTCCCCAACGTCCGGGGTATTCCGATCCGCAGTCCACGAAAGCGACAAAACCTCGGCGTCCTCGTCCTTTTGCTCCGCGAACCTCTATGAGGCGAAGGAGAAGGAAGGTTAGGGAAAACATCTATGAAAACAAAAGAGAATCAAAGCATTGAGGGTTAAAACTCATCTGCGGAGGAGGACGCCATGGTAAACGGTTTCAATCCCTGTGTCCAATCTTGAGCATCTCCGTCTTAAATATAGCTCTGACGCTTGAAGACAAGGTAATTGTCCAGCTCGAATGAGACTCGGTTGGGATCAAGCGGACCACTCATGTAGCAAAGTTTGTGCGCCCTTTTCGGAATGGGCAAATTCGCCATCGATGAAGGTAGCCATCAAGTCCTCGCCACGTAACCCGCCCGGATCAATTCTTTGAGCCGAGTCTCAAGAGCTCGCCAAGACGTGGCTCCTCCTTGGATTGTAAGTCCGGTTTACCTTGGAAGGTGGACCAATGGAGAAGGCAGGAGCCAATCTTGTCTTCGCTTCCTCTGTTCTTGACGTAAAAGAAAGATATGTGCCACTTCTTGCACGATTCTAACCCGTGACGCGAGGAAATACAGACTTCCTCCGAGGTGTAATGGATGCCGCCCGCGAGTAAGCAGTTTCTAAGGGTGCAGAGACTTGTCCGGACCACATTAGAACGACCGAAGAACTTCGCCAGACGTGAACGGACCATAGGTCAAGTATCCTCGAGGCGGAGATGAATGCGTAAAGAGAAGCGATGGCGTCAGAGGAAGATGATGCGGTGAAGGTCAAGTAGTCGAGAAACTCTCTTGCTAAATCGCTAAGAGGGAGACCAAGCCACGCGAGAAATGTGACATAAAAACTACATACTCACCCTCCCTGAGTTCTGGAGATAACTCATTGCCGGGTAAACGACAAGAGACCTCGGCGGGAATCCTACGGGTTCGGATGAGCCACTCGATCTCCCGCCGGGTAACGGAGGAGCCTGCCACGAGCCCCGCCGCCCGAGCTAGCATCATCATCCTCAACCAATGCACCACTAAAGGAACTAGACATGATTTCGGAAAGATCGCCGGAGGAACAGCTCACGCGGAGGAAAACTTAGAGCTACGAGGCCCGTCGCAGCTTCTACGCAAAAATGGCGGCGAACGAAGATGTAACCATGCACAAGCAAAGAGGAAACGAAGAGATCTAGAGGGAAGTCTAGGCGACGACCAAAAATAACTCACCGCGACGACGCCGTAACAGGTGAACGGCGAGGCAGGTGGAGCAAGACGGCGGAGTCCCCTCGTCAGTAATCAGTTGAGCGGCGGCGGAACCACGAACAAGCGAAAAAACGCAAGGAAGAAGAAGGGTGCGGGCAAGCGAGAAGGGTAAAAAAGAAACTCCCAGGCGCCACGCCCCCTTTATAACCAAGCCGCAGGCAAGGTAGTGGGATCGTGGGTGTAGCGGCCTTGGATCGCAGCGCGGCACGACCACACGTCGCTGAGCGGAACCACACCAAGGTCACCACGATTGACCAGGGAACTCACGATCCCCAACAAGAACGGCGAGGCGTCAAAGCAACGGCGCTGACAGCGCGACAAAGAATCGTAGCTAGTCAAGAACGCTGAGAGGAACAAAAACTAGAGAAATAATGATGAGAATGACACGTGGGATGAGGCGGCGCTACAAGATACGGCTCTATCACCACGACAATATAACTTCGGAAACAATACATAACGGCGTCGAAATCGATACGACCCGCCGAGGTTATCGGCGGAACGCACCAGCCGGGGACTAATGTTGGGGAGGTAACCTGGATAGGGTAAAGACGGGAAAGATGAAACGGTGTTCCCGTCTAGTTTCCGAAGTTACACTGAGTCGGCCGAATCTCAGAGAGGTCGGCCGAGATAGGAAAGGACAGGACCCTTGTGGTAAGGGCAAGGCATTACCCAGCCGAGATACAGCGTAAGTCGGCCGGGTTAGCCCAAGTAATATTGATGCAGGTGAAGAACAAGCCAAAGTTACGCGAGGCAGGGCCGAATGATACGAAGCTTGCAGGAGAAGGAGAAGCCTAAAGTCAAACTCTAGTAGCAGGCTAGGAAGAAGAATCGAGAAGCCAAGCACTAGGGACAAAGGGGCAGAGCAACAGAGAGACAGAAGGAGGTCACCGAGGTGACAGTCCTGAAGCCCGAGGCACACAGGAGGGCCCCTCTGGAACCTTGCCGTCATTAAGGGAGCGACAGGGAAAGGGGGGCGCCGAACTACTATATCGGGACAAGCATATTCCTCGAATATGCTTGCCACATCAGCCCTAAGGGAACTCAAGGTCCTCCTTTATAAGGGCAGGCTTGGACCCTGAGGGAGGGATCGACTGATTCTTGGTACCGTTAGGCTGGTAAAGTTCTCTCTTTCTCCTTGTATACAGCTCAAGGAGCATTTGTAACTCAAGGAAGGAGAAATACAGATCTTTGTGTTAGCTTTCTGTGTGTAGAGTCCACTACATCTTCCCTCCCCAGATCCCACTAGCATCCATTGGCCCCTAACTTTAGCCTACCCATGGCATCTGCCGTGCCACCACCACGACAGGTACATTAGCACAGGTTCACCCACACAACACTTAGCAAGCTAGAGAAGGTTAATCAGCTATATGAAGCGAAAGCACTTGACAGTCTTCCCATGTGTCCTCGAGAACGTTTGGTCATCTATAGAAATACAACCGGCTTGTCCTTTGCTGCATAAAGGATTGGGCCACTTGCTGCATTTATTCCTACTGTCTTTTATTTTACTCGTACTTTGTTTACTTGCTTTACCGAAAACCCCTAAAAATCCGTTTGCTAAGTATTTGCAGAGAATTCCTAATCCATACCACTAGCCAGCACCTTCTGCTCCTTGTTGGGTTCGACACTCTTACTTATCGAAAATACTGCGATACACCCCCTATACTTGTGGGTCATCAAGACTATTTTCTGGCGCCGTTGCCGGGGAGTGAAGCGCTATTGGAGAGTGGAACTGGTAAAGGAAACTTCTACTATGAGTATTGTTTACTTATGCTAGTTGCTTTATTTTCGTTATGGATAATTCGCTGAGTTTCTTATTTGGTAATGCTACTACCACTGCTAAGGTAGTAGATAAGCCACCACCTGCTGAGAATGATGTTTTCAAAATACCTACAAGAATTATTAATCGTGTTATGGATAACTACTATGTTGGGGATGGAACTGTCCATCCCGGTGATCATTTACTCTTTATACACGAATTATGTGGGTTGTTCAACTGTGCAGGTATTACTACAGATCAAGTTAAGAAGAAGTTATTCTCATTATCGATGAAAGGAAGAGCTGAGGAATGGTATAAGCTGTTGAAGAATGGTCAAGCTCTGGAATGGGAGGAAATAGTGCCTCTCTTTTATTCAAAGTTTTATCCTCCTAGTGAGATTCATAAAGATCGGAATCAAATATACAACTTTTGGCCTCTTGATGGTGAGAGTACAGCTCAATCTTGGGGGAGATTGAAGTTACTAATGCTCAAATGTCCCATTCATGAGCTCCCCAACAATATTATTATCAATAACTTTTATGCAAGGCTCCCTCTACATGATAAAGATTTATTGGATTCTTCTTGTGCTGGATCATTCACTCGCATGGAAGAAGAAGCTAAATGGCACCTTCTAGATCGTATTCAAGACAATGCCGAAGCTTGGGAGAATGACAAAGGTAGAAAGTTAGGTATAAATTATGATTATGAATGCATTGAATCTTTTATGGGAACTGATGACTTTCAAAATATTAAAAATGCTTATGGTCTTGACTCTCAAGCTATTGCTTCTTATTTTAAGGCTTTTGCTTCTTATATTGAAGTGCCTAAAAAGAAGTGGAATAAGTATCATGAACCTTATAAAGATGTTGCTAAGAGTGTTCCTGCAAGAAATACTGAAGTTTATACTGCTAATCATGTTTTACCTGAACCTTATATTGAGAAAATGCCTTTTCCAGTTAAGGTAAAGGAACATTCTATGATGGCTAGTATGGTAGATGAAAGTACTAGTAAAGCTATTGAACCTGATAAACAAATGGTTGATGAACCTATAATATCAAATGTGAAAGACTTTGTCACTAAGTATGAGGAAGAGGGACACACTATCCTTTGTAAGGATACCTCTAAAATTGTTCCACAAAGTAGTGTTATGAGAGCTAGTATTCCTGTGTTTTCTGTTAGAATAAGTGATCATTGCTATGTAGTCCTTGTGATAGCTATATTGTTAATTTTATGCATGATACTGAAATCTACTATGAGAGAGGGAAAAGTGTTCTTATGCATCTCAATAATATCAAGTTTCCTCGTTTTATGCTGAAAGTTTTTATGTTGCACTTCTTTTGCCTTCTTATGCAAGTTACCTTTGGTTTCAATAACTTGTTTGTTTACAAAATCCCTTGCATAGGAAGTGGGTTAGACTTAAATGTGTGTGTTTTTGCTTCTTAATGCTCTCTTTCACTTCAATCCATATCCCTATGAGAGCTTCTTCAAAATTATCATGCCCATCTTAATGGCTATAAAGAAAGAGCTTTATGGGAGACAACCCAATTTGTTTTTGCTTTAAGTTTGTTTTTGTTTCTTTGAGTCTTGGAAGTTATTACTTCGGTAATAACCGCTCCTTATCCGTTTTGTTTGGTTTTTGTGTCAAGATCAACCTCTAATGAGAGAAGTAATATTTGGGGAAGTTGTTGTCCCGAAACAGATTTTTGTGCTTCACCGTAAAAATTCGTGAGAGAACTCTGTATGTTGGATTGAGCTGTAATTTTTTGTGCTTCTGCCCCAGATTGTTATTTAACTTTAGTTAGTTTTGAACTTTTTGATTTGAGCAACAGAAGATTTTCGAAAAAATTGATCTTTACCTGCTGGTCTGTTTTGACAGATTTTGCCACTCTTGCATTTGCTTCTTTATTCGATTTCCTTTCTGAATTCTTTTTGGGTTTTCGGAAGGAGTTGCTACAGTATCTTTTGTTTTGATGGTTTTGAGTTGAAGTTGGACTCAAAAAGTTTTATCACTTCACTTATACTAATGTTGCTAATAAGAATTGTGTGAAAGAAATTTCCAGGAAGTGGAGATAATGGTGTAATAAGGAAGAGAAGGGTTTTATGACTCAAGTAATAAGTGTATGAAGATAAAATATATTGATGTTATTCAAGAGATGACTCCGGAAGAATCTACTAGATACCAAATTCAGAGACCTGCAGAGTCCGTTTCCAACTAGGTAACAGTTCTGGTAAGAAAAGTTCCGCGAAAATACAATCCAACTATATATTTGCAGTTTTCAGTCAATAAGGAAAGTTTCGAAGCAAAAAAGAGATGGAACCGGAACCAGGGTGGCCCACACCACCCGATGGCGCGGGCCCACCCCTGGCCGCGCCACCAGGTGGTGAGGCCACCCAGGACTCCGCCTCCGACTCGTTTTCTCCCAGTACCTTCCTTTTGATGTGAAATTTTGTAATATATAACCCCCCGGATCCCCCGAGGTCCGTATATCGTGTTTTTGTTGTGTTTTTGTTTCGATCTGTTTCTGTCAGTACATACTCTTTGAAAGCTTAGAAGCACAATGGTGTCCACCAAGGATAAAGGGAAGGAGCCCATGGAGGAAGACCTCCAAGACCCCGGGAAGGAGAAGGAGATCAAGAGTGAAGGTGAAGAGGAGCAAGGCCAACATCCGCACACCGGCACTACCATTGCAAGCATTGGGGTGGTGGCAAACCCAGCCATTGGAGGGAAGCCTCCTCATCACCGTTTAGATCCCTGGTCACTTCCTCCACGCACCAAGAATCCTTTCCATACCCTTATCCATGAGCATCAATACCAGAATATGCCCAAGGGGAAATTACCCTCCAATTGGGATTTGCCTCGTTCTAGCCATGCAGGAAAAGAAGACTTCAAGGAGGAAGAGTGGGGAAAGAATAGCAAGAGCTGGAATTCTCAACACGACATGATCATGAGCCGCATTGAGCAAAACTCACAGCTGATTCGTAATCTCACCTTCGAGATTGAGGACTTGGGGAAGTTGATCAGAGAGCTCATTGAGAGGATACCACCACCACCTAAGGAGTAAATCGTCATCAGGTTTGGCATCCCATTGGTTCGTTCCAAGCTTGGGGGAGTGTCGCGGTATCACATCCTTATCTTCTATCTTTTTACCTTATTAGTAGAGTCATATCTTGAATAGAGGAGTTATTTTGTAGTATGGTTTACATTATGGAAGTGTCCCCTCTCTTGTTAGATATGTATCCCTTGGTGTAAGTTATCGTTATGGAATATTAATGAGAAGTTCTATCATTTACTCTTTTGCATAGCTTATATTAGTTTTCAATTCGTGGTTATATGATTGATCTTGTTGTTAGTATTGGTATCACTTTGGGATCATTGAGTTAATTTAGTTGGTTTTGGCAAACCTGGCTCGGTCAGTAGCAACACCTTTTTGAGAGTTGAAAAGAAAAAGATAGAAGTACTCTAGAGGAAAATAATTTCATCATCTTTATTTCTTGATTTGCTCATAAGTCTAGAATTCTCTAGTTAAGATCTTTTGTGCTTCCAAGGAAGATTGCATGTTTGTTTTTATCATTTGTATGTTTGGTTGTTTCCTTCAACTCTTGTACTTGCTACCCAGCCTTGCTAGCCAAAAACCTGTACTGAGAGGGTATTCTTCTCGTGCATCCACCTCCTTTAAACCAAAACCTTTGCCATTTGTGTCCACCATACCTACCTAGTAGCATTATTGTTATTCCAAGTAAATTCTTGTTTTGTCTACCTCCCAAATTAAACTTGTTATGTGAAAATTAGTGATTAAAGCTCTCACGAACTTGATGGCACACTTTACTTTCTTGCATTTAATAAACTTGAACCATTGTGCTCACCTATGTTGCGTATATGCTTGCGGTTTGTAAGTTGTGAATTAGCAGAACCATGCCGTCATGGGGAACGCTTCAACATTGCACTGGTACTTTGTACCAAGTTGATATCATGTTCTTTTGTCTATGGATGTCATCGGTGTGAAATGAAAGGGGAGCTTGTAAGTCCATGGAGTTATGCATATGTGTTAGAGAAACGCCTGGGCCGCTGGTCTAATCCATGCTGACATGGTGGAAACCTGCAGCGTAACCATAACGAGTATCTATGAAGCATTCTTCTTATAAAAAAAGAGATAGAGATTGAGAAAAAAAAGAGAAAAGAAAAAAAGAGAGATTATGAAAAGAGGAAAGAGAGAAAAAACACCATATTCCCATGGTAAATAAGAAGATTGCTGTGATACTTGTTGTCTGCTTGCCTTGTCATTTTGATATGGGGATTCTTCCGTATCATCGGGCAAGGGGTACCCCGTTGGCGGTTCTCTATGATACACATATGCTTACAATGACAAGAACTTACCGGTGACTAAACTTGAGTAGCATGAGGAGTGGCCCTCGTATTTAAGGGACATGAGATTCTCAACTTACAACTTGTCAATGCATATCCTCATTTTTGATCACTTTAACCTTAATCACCTAAAGATGCCTATGATAGGGGCAATGAGAGCTGAAAGCTAGTAAGTATCATAATTTTTGGGAGCTCTTTATGAGACTTGCAATCCCTGCTTCCCTCTACGAAGGGCCTTTCTTTTACTTTGTAGTTGAGTCAGTAAACCTACTCCCTTCTATCTCACCAAGTATTTTGAGTTGTTTTGTTTCATTCATTCATATGATGATTTATTCAATCATGGTTCTTATGTTCCTTGTTTTGCACATTGCTCTTATCTTGAAGTTTACTACTTTGAAAGCTTTCTTTGAAAAACCTGCTATTTGTGAACTCCAGCAAATTATCAACTATTCTTCGACCAAGAGCTAAGTTTGCCATTACCAATTATGATTCACTTTGTGTATCTTTATTGTGTTTCCTTTACTCGTTACAAGTTGAGTTATATAATAGTGAGTTGTCTTCTATTATGATCTATGTATTGATGAATGTGATGCTCCTTGTCCGTATTCTTTTATCGACTCTTCACTCCATAAACTTGAGGCCATGTTTATTGAGCTCAATTTCGCTTGGGGACAAGCGAAGTCTAAGCTTGGGGGGAGTTGATACGTCCATTTTGCATCACTATTCTATGTCTGAATTCACTATTATTCATTGATATATTTCGTATTGAGAGGTGATACTTATGTTATTTCATCTATTTTTGCATGGTTGATGACTTTTGGAGCATGGACCACTGCAGTCAGGATTCTCATGGAAAAGGTGCTGTTTGGAGGCAAAATTCGCGAAGATCAGAAAATCCGGAAAAATATATGGAAAATCCTATTTTTCCAAAAGACTCAGGATGCCAGAAGATGGAGTGGAGGTGGGCCACAGGCCCACCCCATGGCAGGCAGGCCTAGGCGTGCGGGAGTGGTGTGGCGCCTGGTCCACTCCAGCCTCTCCTCTAGCGATAATATCCTCCCGAAACCCTAAGACTCGGGAGCAACCACAGAAGATTCCGCCGCCTCACGGGCGGGAAAACACCGAGAGAAAGATCTCTCCGGCAGACAGATTTCTACCGGGGGAATTCCTTCCCGGAGAGGGGAGATCGTCGCCATCAACACCACCATCAAGCTGGACTTCATCGGGATCATCATCATCATCACCACCATCATCACCATCAGCACCCTCATCACCATCTCCATATTGCTGTAACAATTGAGTTGAATCTTGCATTAGTTCATAGGGGAAACTTTCCCGGTGTTGATTACTCCTTGTAGTTGATGCTATTGAGTGAACCATTGAATTATTGTTTATGTTCAGATTGTTATACATCATTATTCCATATCTGATCATGATCCATATGGTGTCTTGTGAGTAGTTCGTTTTGTTCTTGAGGACATGGGAGAAGTCTTGGTGTTAGTAGTGGAGTTGCGTTGAGAAAGATTCAATAGATTGTTATTTAAGTTGTGGTGTACTTCTTCTAGTGGTGTCATGTGAACGTCGACTACATGACACTTCACCTATATGGGCCTAGGGGAATGCATTATGTATTTGGCTACTAATCGTAGGGGTTGGAGTGATGTAAACCTGAACCCCCGTTAGGAAACCATTGCACAAGGTACGTAAGGGTCTTAGAGTTTAAAGTTGTGGTTAGGTTTCTACCTTAATTACTTTCTTGTACTTATGGATGTTTGCAAGGGGTTTAATCACAAGTATGTATTAGTCTTGGATGGGGCGGTACATTAGCACAGGTTCACCCACACAACACTTAGCAAGCTAGAGAAGGTTAATCAGCTATATGAAGCGAAAGCACTTGACAGTCTTCCCATGTGTCCTCGAGAACGTTTGGTCATCTATAGAAATCCTGATCCATACCACTAGCCAGCACCTTCTGCTCCTCGTTGGATTCGACACTCTTACTTATCGAAAATACTGCGATACACCCCCTATTCTTGTGGGTCATCATGGGGCCAGTTCCTGCGAGAATATGAAATTAGCTGTGCATTTTTCTATGCGAGAAATTGAGAGAAATCATTTATATTTTGTCTTTCATAATTAAACACAATGAAGTTGGTATAGCCCAAGAGATTTGAACAAAAGATATTTTCTAGTTTAACATACAACAACACTTACAGGCCCAACATGGCAGAACTTGGAGAGCCCTAAAACTTGAGCTACCACAGAGACCTCGGCAGAGGTGGCAGAATTGGTGCGGGTGCAACCACGGCGACGGCGAGCTCGGATTCTAGAGGAGGAAAACAGGACCGAGCATGGTCGACAAGGTGATAGATCTCACCGGGAACCAATTCTTGTCCCCGCACCATGCTATAGGTGCGTCCATGGTGAGGGCGAGCTCCGACTTGGGATGGGGAGGAGAGCGGGGCCGAGCAGCTTCGTCACGTCCCAGCTCTACGCCAAGGCCGCGACCACATATTGCCGCTCTGAGGAAGAAGACGCGTAATGGATGTAGGCGCTAACGTTGCAATACTATAGGGAGGAGAGCTAGGCCGAGAAGGTTCGTCCATGTCCCAGCTCCGCATCATGGCTACGACGCCCCACAGATTATCGCTCCGGGGAAGAAGAAGACGTGTAATGGATGCAGGCGCCAACGCTACAAGCCTAATTGACACCTAAGTGACAGGAGCGACAGGAGCGACATAACGGCGAGAACTGACAGGGGGCCAACTTGACGGCCGTTAGCCTAATTTTTTGTATTGAAACGTAAAGTTGAATTCGTGCCAAAAAAGACCCTCTGAGTATTTGGCACACCAACTGTAGTCATCCCGGCTGATTTCAGGAAACTTGGGTACCGCGTTGCATGGACACCCCAACTTTCGGGCCACAAAATGATATTCTCAGGGGTGGTGTGGGCCCCTGTGGCCCATCTCCGCTCCCCCTTCTGGCATCCTTCGTCTTCTGGAAAAATAAGATTTTCCATGTATTTTCTGGGATTTTCTGATCTTCACGAATTTTTCCTCCATACAGTGCCTTTTCCATCAGAATCTTGACTTCTGCGGTCCATCCTCCAAAAGTCATCAACCATGCAAAAAACGGATGAAATAACATAAGTATCATCTCTTAATATGAAATATATTAATGAATAACAGTAAATTATGATATAGAATAGTGATGCAAAATAGACGTATCAGCCATCTCTTTCTCCCATCGGTAATCAGGAAGAGGGCGTGGATCTTTCTCCACAATGCCGGATTTTTTGTCCTCGAGCATCCAGGCGGCGGCGCGCTTGGAAGTGTCGCATCGTGGGCACGACACCGAAGTGTGGGTCGACCCTCTACAGGTGGGCCGGATCCCTCCAGGCAGGTTTTGTCGGTGATGAAGGCGCGGAGGAGCAACACGTCCATGCCGCGGCCCAGCGCCTCTAACTTCTCATAGATCACCGCCTCCATCATGTTGTGGTCTAGTTGTTGGATCGATTCGCGTTAGCGGCATGGGTTCCATACGAGAGGAGGGGAGGGGAAGGGGTTGGGTAGCAAGGCATTAGATGAGTTGGAGGAGGGCTTGTTGTTGGCGAGGAGGAGCAGCAGCTTTAGGACATTGTTGGCGGCGGCTCTGGTGATGCACACGCGGGAGAAGAGAGGAATGAGATGGGGTGCACGGTCAGGACATCGGAGAGGCCAACGATTTTGGTGATGCAGCACACCCGGACATATCTGGACCGTCTGTTTGGGATTGAACGGCATGCCTCTGTTTTGTCTTACAGAGTAGCGGCCCTAGGGACATTTAGCCCAGGATCGGCCCAAGCGGGAGAATAGGTGCATCCAACGGCTGAAAACGAACACATGACATAATCCTGTGGCTAAAATTTCTAATGACGTGAGAAGCCTTAGATTTGGCTCAGTTATAATATCCCTAATACTTGATCTATAAATACGAAATGTTCAGCTATTGGTGTACTTGTATTATTTATTACATAACTCTATTTCAACCATATCTCTGGTTCATTTGTCAGGGTTTTTTCGAAAAGGGGAATAAAACCCCGGCATCTGCATCGGTTGATGCACATAGCCATTTTATTAAAACGTATATCCAAAAGTATTACAAGTTCAGCGATCACATAAGGTCGAGATAAAGATCAACTAGCAAAAAATGTGAAACAAAGCACTAAGCATCATTCTTCAGTCTATTAAAACGTAGCCAACCAGATTGGCTGAAGATGTGCCCAGCGACCATCAAGAGACGGCTGCACCCAGTACCCATAATATCCCGTCGGTGTTGCGGCGATACGAGTGCCCATAGCTGCACCCAATGGGCCACCATATGTATAACCTGCAAAAGATTGAAAGTTTTTGATCTGTTAAAAATGATATCATTTCTACATCTCCAGATATACCAACATAAGGCTGAGACACCAATGCGAACTCTAGCTATAGATGATTTATCCAAACCATTCAACCAGTTTCCAAACATATATGTTACATTAGCAGGAGGGGGTAAGTCATATGCAAAGTGAATAATACGCCACAAAAGGCGAGCAAAAGGACAGGATATAAACAAATGCGCTATTGTTTCATGCGGCCCATAGAAACAATATTTTGTACACCCTTTCCATTTACGCTTTACAAGATTGTCCTTTGTAAGAAGAACCCCATTATTGAGGAACCACATAAGAATCTTAATCTTTAGTGAAATTTTTAATTGCCAAAGATATTTTCGCAGAAACACCGTATGATCATTCATTAGGTCTTCTTACATAAATTTTACTGAAAATACCCCAGATGATGTCAAGTTCCACATAAACTTATCATGATCCATTGATAACTGAACCATCATGAGTCTTTGACATAGGTTTAGCCAAACATTCCATCTATTACCGGTTAGTACTCGCCTAAACCCGATATTTAGGGGCACTTGGGTTAACACATGTGCTACGGTATCATTTTTCCGTTGTATAATGTTGTAAAGAGATGGATATTATTGTGCTAAAGGCAAATCTCCCAACCATGTATCCTTCCAAAACCTAGTGCTTAAACCATTCCCAACCATGAAATGCCCTCTAGCAAAGAACTCATGCTTTACCTGCATCAGGCCCTTCCAAAATGGAGAATCCGTTGGTTTTGCATGCACTTCAGACAAAGTTTTTTGACCTAAATACTTATTATGAATCTTGCCACACTCCTTCTTTAGATAATAATTTGAAAATCCACTTACTTAATAAACATTTATTCTTAATTTCTAGAACCTCAATTCCCAGCCCCCCTTGATCTTTTGGCCTACAAATTATATTCCACTTTGTTAATCTATACTTTCTTTTATTTTCATCACTTTGCCAAAAAAGCGAGACCTATAAAAATCCAAGAGTTTCCTTACACCCTTTGGGATTTCCAAAAACGATAGCATAAACATAGGTAAACTTGTCAGGACAGAATTGACTAGGACCAAGCGATCACCATATGATAAAAGCTTGCCCTTCTAGCAACTCAATTTCCCTTCACATCGAGTTTCTACTTGATACCAATCTGAGTTCTTAAGCTTTCTATAATGGATGGGCGACCCAAGTACCTAAAAGGCAAAGACCCAGCTTCACATCCAAATATTTGTCTGTATTGTTGTTCTTCGTCTTTAGCTTTACCAAAACAGAAAATCTCGCTTTTATGAAAATTAATTTTTATCCCCGAGAGTTGTTCAAATATGCAAAGTATTAACTTCATATTCACAGCCTTTTGTAAATCGTTTTCCATAAACAAAATAGTATCATCAGCATATTGTAGAATCGAGACCCCTCCGTCAACAAGATGAGGAATGAGACCTCCTACTTGTCCATCCTCTTTTGCCCGTGCAATTAGGATGGCCAACATATCGACAATCATATTAAAAAGCATCGGGGATAATGGGTTGCCTTACCTTAAACCCTTCTTTGTTTGAAAATAGTGTCTGATATCATCATTGACGCGTATACCAACACTCCCCCCTTGAACAAATTGCTCAATCATTTTACACCACTCTAGAGCAAATCCCTTCATGCGCAAAGTTTGTTGAAGGAAGGACCATTTTACTTTATCATAGCCTTTTTAAAGTCAATCTTAAAAAGTACCCCATCCATTTTTTCCGGTGAAGCTCGTGAATGGTTTCATGTAGGACTACAACTCCCTCTAGGATGTGTCTTCCTGGCATGAAAGCCGATTGGGTGGGTCTAATAACCTTTGGGGCAATCCCCGTGATGCGATTAGTACCCACCTTAATAAATATTTTAAAGCTCACATTTAATAAACAAATTGGTCTATATTATTGTATTTGTATGACATTTTCTTTTTTGGGGAGTAAAGTGATGATTCCAAAATTCTGTCTAAACAGAGGCAATTCCCATGTATGTAACTGACAAAATAATGCCAACAAGTCATTCTTAATTACATCCCAGAACATTTGATAGAACACCGCTGGAAAATCATCCGGACCCGGTGCCTTATTGTGTTCCATTTGGAAAATAGCCTCGTGCACCTCCTTCTCAGTAAAAGGAGCAATAAGTATACTATTTTCCTCCAACGTGAGTTGTGGTATATCATGATTAACCCCCTCCATCAACGAAATATTTGTTTGTATCGGCTCCCTAAAAAGTTTTTTGTAATATTCAGTAATGTAAACCTTAAGATTTTGTTCACCCACAACGGTCCCTTCATCCTGTTCAAGTTGGAATTTTTTTTCTTCCTATGCTTACCATTTGCAATCAAATGGAAGTATTTCGTGTTATTTCCTCCCTCCTGAATATGTTTTACTTTTGCTCGGTGTGCCCATTTAGTTTCCTCGTCCCTTCTTAGGGATGTGACACGCTCGTTAGCACTTCTTAACGACTCACGCTCATCAACAGACAAAATATTTGTTTCAGCTTTTAAATCGAGATCATCAATAATAGAAAGCAATATTTCTTTTTCTTTCTTATATTTCCCATTCAGATTTTTTACCCACCCTTTTAAGAAACGTCTCAAATGACGTATTTTATTTAGCCATCTCTCGATGGGAGTGCTACCTCCTGCAGCCGCATTCCATTCATCATTCACCATTTTATAAAAACCTTCTTGTCGTAACCAATACAACTCGAAGGAGAAACGTGGCATGTTACCTAGATAAGCTTTAATTCCTGAGTCAATAAGAAGCGAAGTATGGTCTGATCCAGTACGGGTAAGTGCCCGTACCGACACCAGGGGAAACTTTTGTTCCCACTCCACACTAGCCAAGATCCGATCAAGCTTTTCATAAGTTGGCGTCACCCTCCGATTAGCCCATGTGAATAGCCTTCCAGAGAGGGCAATTTCGCGAAGATCAAGACTTTTAATGATAGCGTTAAAAACAAAAGACCAATGCGTATTAAAATTATTGTTATTCTTTTTCTCCCTAGAGCGAATGATGTTAAAATCTCCACGTACCAATATAGGAAGAGGTTCCGACTCACACATACGAACCAATTCAGCGAGGAAATTAACTTTATGACTATCTTGTGCCGCCCCATAGACTGGTACAAAAGCCCATTGAAAACCATCATTCTTACATTTGATTTGTAACTTGACACAATAGTCACCAGTACTAACATTCATGACTTGTATAGTAATTGTATTAATTCCTACCAAAATACCCCCGATCTACCATGAGGTGGTAAACAAAACCATTCAAAGTCCAAACCGCCTGGTAGATTTTTTAGAAATGGGATCGCAAAATTCGATCTTCCTGTCTCCAGTAAGGCAATGAAGTTTAAACGATGATCTCTAAGAGTGATGTTCGGTTCCAGAATCAGAGGGGATGGAACGGAATGGTTCCATTCCGATGTTATGAAATGGTTTTGACCCCGTGTTCGGTTCGGAAAAAATGAGGAACGAAACGGTTCCAAATTCTGTTCGGTTGGGAAAAAATGGAACGGAATGGATAGATTTTTCCTATAATTGATTTTTTTTGCCTAAAACTGAGTAGCTAATAGCTAAACAGAAATCATGTTGTATTAAAATCGGAATACACATAAACTCAATCGGATAAAAAGATGCAAGATCCGATAGCTAGCAGCAATTCCCAACAAAATTAGAATGCCCAAAATCAAAATATACTAGCTAAATCCGATGGATAGCTAGCAGGAGCCGCGTCGCGTGCGCGCGTCCTTCGCGCCGCTGCCCACGCGTACTCGCGCTGCCGCCGCCTGCGCGTGCTCAGCCTGCGCCGCCGCCGCGCGTGCTCGCGACCTGCGCCGCGCGTACTCGACCTGCGCCGCCGCCGCGCGTACCCGCCTGCGCCGCCGCGCGTGTTTGCCGCGGTCGCCATGTACCTCGCGCCGCCCGCATGCTCTTGCCCCGTGGTTAGCGACCTGTTTATTTCTTGACAACCCTGTTAGCGAGCCATTCTCCCATGTCCGGCCGATTTGGTCGAACGAGGCAATTCCGCATCTGAGGCGAATCCGTTCCGAAGAACTAGTCGGTTCCATCCCGTCTGTCCAACCGAACACAAGAACGGGTGCCAAGTGCGGAACCGTCTCGTTCCGTTCCACTATATTCTGGAACGGAACATATCCTAATAGATTCCTTTACAAAAAGATGTTTCGCAGTATCTCTAAAACCCTCACTGTTCCATGACATTCCTTTTAAATTCTGCATTGCTAAAATATTTTTTTGTTTTTTTTTCTAGAGCTCCGTCTTAAGTTAGCGAGGTCATACACCTTTTGCTGACGTAGTCTCTTAGGAAAATCATTCAATGCTGGAGCATCCAATATATGCTCCAGCACAGACTCTTCCTCCTCGTCATCAACCAAATCCTCACATAGGCTCAAAACTTTTGTAATGACTAAATTAGAAGGGCCAATATTTCCTTCAACTGAATCATTTATTTTTTTTGTAATAAGACTAGTGTTCTATCTTCCTCTAAACCCTTAATTCCATGTACGGAATCTAAAGATTGTGTTAAAGAATTTCCCAATGACACACCAATGCGACTTGCTCTATCCACGATCTCATTCCTTATCATCAATAGACAAAATAGAAAGAGTAGGTTTTGGTTTTTTACATGGACTGGAATTTAGATTGCGATTCTGCACTTGCCTCATAGCCCTATCCATTTGCGTATCATCAGCATCTGGTTGACTTTGAATATGTGTGCTAGAACTCGCAGTTTTCCCAGTTGGCATAGAAATACCACCAAAGGATATAACTTCCTCCATAGTCGGTTTATGAATAACCGGTGAGACAAAACCTAAATTATTTTGCGCCACATTTGGAGACATCATAATAGGATCAGTATTTTCAACCATAATAAGATCAACGGATTGAAAATTTACGGATTTAGACATACTCATGTCAGTATTCTTGTCCAATAAAACCTTCCTCTGGACCCCATCCTTCATATGTATCGTTCATGTTTCGTTTTCCTTCACCTTAGAAGGTGATACTCAATTATTGTTGGTGATGCACCACTTGTATTATCAAAACAGTCTAGAATAACAGCCATACCTGTAGAAAAATTCTTCATTGAGGACCCATGCTGCACCTCATCGTCACATACAGCGGAAATATCAGGCTGCACCACAACGTCGCATTCAGTGCCAGATCCATTACCGTCTTTCACCTGCTCAGCAACAGGACCAAGCAATGATTGTGCGGCTAGGCTCTCAGCTGAATGCATGTTCACGTCGGCAACAGCTGCATGCATGCATTCAGTGGTCTCCAGTTTGAACATGCAATCATGTGCATGCGTAGCATCAGTGAGCGCAGAAACGACGACGCTCCCGGACGACGCGAATATGGTGCCCTGGTCATCTGCGACTACCTTCTCCGCGACAGAGGAGACCGGCGCAACAGTAGCGAAAGACGATGCTCGGTCTAAAACGGGCACAGTAGCGATGGGAAGCATTACCGATGCCCCTGTCCAGCAACAGAGGTTGAAACCGAGTCGAAATCAACGACTTGCTTAGCACCGCCAGCCAAAACAACAGAATCCCAAATTTTAGTACCTGGAGCATCAAAAATCAAAATTTTCTCACCCATGGAAATTGAAAGCAACATAATATCATTGTGCACCTTAAAAAACTCATAAGAATTACAACAAAGAGGTGGCTTCGTACCTTCACTTGTAGCTTGTAATTCAAAAGAGCCAATTTTAACAGGCGGTGAGTCACATAATTGTTTGCCATCAGACTTGTTTCCACCATCATTTTCAGTTAGCGGCTTAGTACCCTGATTAGCCTGCATAGATTGAGTACCCACATTATCCAAGTCCATGTCAGAATTTTTTTCTTTCTTTCCATCGTCTCCATCACCATTTTGCTCGCTCCCGTCATGAGCATCTAGCATACGCTCATCTTGCGCTACAATCACTTGTTCCACTTCGAAATCCAGATTAAAAAAAACTCTCTTGATGAATAACTCCATGGTGGCTGGTATGAGTGAAGAGTTCACACACCCAATATGAATCCTTAGGACTTTATGTTTCCGCGTATATGCCATGTCTACTCCAAACAAAGATCCAACACCCCACAGAGATAAAAAGTCAATCATGATATCAGATGGGATACCCACGACTCTAACCCATACCTCAGGTAATAGCCATAAAGGTTCCTTTGCAGCTGACCAGGCATCAAAAACTAGATCAATATCCCTGCCTTGAACCTGATACACATGGAATGCGAAAACTCTGAGTACTTCATTCTTATTTGGGAATCTGACCCTGTAAACATTATTCTGAAAATGGTAGACCTCTCACTGGAAATTCTCGACTGGCACCAAGCGCTTCAAATGCTCAATAATCTCTGGTATAGTCATAGGATCATATTAGAATTTTTAACATGAGCGATGGGCTTGAAGCATAGGATTTGCAAAACCGTGTGAAACTATGATGGGCTTGAAGAGGTTTACAAAGAATATGTAGAGATAGACTTTTCGTAAAACCTAGTGTTATCGTTACCACACCATTGAGTGTAGAAACATAACACCATGCCGTTCAAAGTACTGAACAGATCTATGTTTCCCTATCAGTGTTGTTTCCCGTCAGTAGGTAACCTAAGTTAGATAGTCGGTAGTATTTATTAGGGATTAGGTTTCATGTGCTTTGTTGTGTCCGTTTAAGCATATTTAGATAAGACGTAGAGTTAGGAACCTCTATATGTAAACCAATGTTGGCCTATTGAGCTCGAACAACGGTCTGCTATTTTTCTTTAAAAACCTTCTCCTGGATTTGCCTCAAGATTGTACTATTTACAGGTTTTAGTTGTTTTGGTAGGATTTGGAACTTTCATGTTACATATGGAGTTTTGAATTGTTGAATCTGTTGTTCGTTTTCCCTTTGGTAGAATCTGTTGAAGACATAAATTCCTTGTAATAACCTGTGAGGGACCTCTTGTGAATACTGTCCAAGTGACCTCTTTTTATAACATTGGAATAAAAAAGGCTTCCTCTTTATCAGAGGACATGAAGAATGGCGGAAGTAGATTCGTCTTACATTCTATGCAGCTTTTGTTGATAATCAATTATTCACTCGTGGTTAATATACTGAAAGAAACATCGTTTGCGACTATTTATGATTCTCTTTATAGGCATATTTCAGCTACACACTTTATCCCGATAGTTTTACGAACAATGTAATGGATTTCCAGTTCACTTGATAGGAGGTATGAGATATCCCGAATGCAAGCAGTCAGTGAAAAGCCAGTCATTTAGCACCCTTGCTGAAGTTTTAGTCTTCTATTTCTATTGAATTCCAGGCATTCTTTTATTTTTTGTTGATTGCTTAACCGAGAAAATTTAGGAGTGATCAATTGCATATTCTTGGCCTTTTTTATATATCCCTTACAAGAAAATCATGTTGAGCTCGCCGAAGCTTCTGAAAACTCTTTAACATGGATGCATTTTCTAATGCACCAATGTTCATTTGTTTTTGCATTCGCTGTAACAATTTGTAATAGATTATTAATTACATGTAGTGTAACTTGTGGCTCGATTCCCATCTTGGTTCCTTCAATTGTAGTTGTCTATGCAGGTTGTGTTCATGTTAGTCGATACAATTTGATTTAAGATTATAATGTGCATATTATTTCCTGCTGAGATTACCCTATGACTAAAATACAGTCTCGTTTTTGCCCTTTGCGCCAGTGGCGCACCGGGTCATCTAGTCTATAGAACAACTAGTATGTTGTCTACTAGGTAACAACTACATGCGGTTATCTAAAATCAACAATATATCTGTTTATTTAACTACGAGACTCGTATGGAAAATAAACTCTTTACTATGAAATGCTGCCCTCGAACGAAGTAATACATATGGATGATAGTTAGGGGGCTGCAGCTAGTGATTTTCCCTTTAAGCAGCAGAGTTCTGTACTGGCCTGCCAGCGAGGACTTCGTTAACTTTGAGCAATGACACTAGTTAGAACCGCTAGGATGCCCTTTTCCATATGTTTTTCTCATTGAATTTCATGTCGTTGTTCTACAGCTACGCAACCTATTAAATTCTTGCACATGTCAGTAGTAAAACACACCTCCTAACTTTCGTATATTGTTATTTATTTCTCCTCGCTGGACAACCAAGTCTGTGTATATATACTGGTCGTTCGCGATCTTCTTGAATATTCACATTTCTGGGTTTTGCCCCTTCACTTTTGTTCACTTAACATAAGACAAACACTTCTTTTCTTTGCTAATAACACAAGACAAACTCTTTACAGATTTATATAGCGCATATGTATTCTGGATGTATCAATGTCTCCATGGGAATGAGGGGCAATAGGAACATGACACTTCACCGTGCATGGGTGCTTCTTTCTAGACTTGTGGCATGTAGATGCAACAAAAAGATTTGTGAGTATTTTTTTATACCACTGCCAGATTTGTGAGCTGGGGCAACCCTAACAATCAAAGCTCCACTGTGTCCATGATTGCTCGCGTGCGGTTGCCGGTGACATGGAGTTGGAGCTCCAACCCAATCACGGGCGGACCAAGAAAAATTTCTGACCAGGGGAAGATCATTTCACTGGGGGCACTCCTTCTACAAAGTTGCAGAGTTTGAGAATTTTTCTTTCAAAATATGCACAAATACAAAGGGAATTCAAATTTTGAGTTGGAACCTAGGTCTCCACTCGGTTGAACATAGGTCCACCCTTGGCTTCAGCCTCCAAGACATGCCATCAGCATGAGCAATGATTTTACTATTAGAGTTATATTTAGAATGGTTTTTGGACTCCTATATATTGGTCTTTGATTTTCCACATGTATATGTATATATTTCGATTTTGCTAAAACGCAGCTAGCTGTGATGTAGCTTATGTCACATCTAGCTACACGGCCGTTCGATCGTTTTCTTTATGATTGGTGCCAGTTTTTGCTATTAGTTGTTGTTTGTCCCGTGTTGTGTTATTTGGCCCGAGTTAACTGCTCTGAAATGCTTTTGGCCTGCGCTTTGTTATGTCTAGGTGGGCTTTGTTTGATGTTTTGGAGCGCCCAGTTTGCTGCCCGCGTTGTTCCTATTTTTTAGTTGTTTTTTTTTAATTGATTTCTATCGTTATAACTAAACTTTTCTTTTTGCAACCGAGTTTTTCCAGTTGTAGGTGGAGCTGCAACTTTGTTATTTTTTTAGTTACAAGTAGAGTTGTAATTGAATTTTTTTCATTTACATGTGAGGTTGCAAATGAGTTGTCTTTTCAGTTGCAAATATGGTTGCAATTGTGTTATTTTTTTAGTTATAAGTAAAGACGTAACTTATTTTTTTTAAGTTATAAGTGAGGTTGCAACTGAGTTATCTTTTCAATAGCAACTATGTTAGTTTTTAAGTGGGTTGCAACTGAGTTTTTCAGTTACAAACGAGATTGTAACTAAGTTGTCTTTTTAGTTGCAAACGAGATTGCAACAAAGATTTTGCTTGGCTAGTCTTTTGCCTACCAAACATCTTACCTTTAGAATCGGTGCATTGGAGTACATTTTTTCTAGCTAAATCTAACATGTACCTAATGACCACATTCGAATATAAAATTAATCTTTGGTGAAAGGTGAAATTTCAGAGCGACATGTAGAAGCGCAAGCCAGCTACCAATCACACAGAGCGATGTAGCAGTGGCAGTACATAGGTCCGACCATGTACGCAGAGCACGGCAATAGCAGAAGTCAGCAGCACGGCATGGCAGTATCAACACACCATAGGTCTAGTGTCGGCTAAGAATTACATAGCTAATTCCAGTTAGCTAAGTGATTAGATGGACCAAAAAATAGGAACGTAAGCCACAAGGATGACATTACTTGACTATCTTATGTCATAGTCCACTATGACTCAGAGACTCCCTGTATATTATGGCTTTTGTGTATTGGGTATACTAAGATGCATGTTCCTAACATGGCAGAGAAAATTAGAATTAGAATTCCATAAACGATGCCACTCGTGCTTTACCGTGGCCGCCACACTCCCGGTCGCCTGCTGCTCTGCCCCACCAGCTCCTCTCAGGCTGATCTGCCACGCCGGTTCTACTCCAGCCGTTGCTCCGTTTTTCGGCAGTATATCCCCTGTCAGCTGTCACCAACCTCTAGGCCTTCCATCACCGTCCCTGTCCAATCCACTGCCTCTCCGGGTCCGATTCAAACACCAAGTCAAGCTCATCCGGGTCCGGTTCTATATTACCTCTCAAAAAGGCATCCTTGTCTACATGGTGAACATGAACAATTCTTGACATTCCTAAAAAATCACAACAACAATACCATGGTCAACATACTCAATACATACTCATTGATAACATTAACACAATACCCAATCCCTATGCCAATTCAACAATACCCTATGCCAAAATCTACCATGCATCTTGCATAACAACCTAGGGTTTCTAAGATATGGGTTAAACCAAGATTTTAATGGGTGAAACCAAAGAAAAAGGGGAAGAATACCTCTAAGAACTTGGGGGGATCGAAATCCACGAAGAGAAACTTCCAATTTGGTCACTTGGAGGGAGGTATTTGAGGGAGTCGCCACCACAGCCGCCGCCGCTTCTCTGTTTCGTGGATCGGGAAACTGGCCTCTGGGTCGGGCTGGGGCGGCCGCCCGGCGGTTTACTATACCTAAAGTGTGGCGCCACGTAACGTGGCGTTGCATATAGCAGTGTGGCACCATGGTCGATGGCGCCGCACTTACGAAGTCGGGCCCCACGACGCCACACTGTCAGCCGTGTGGCCCCACGTGTCATGGCGTTGCGCTTCAGAGTGCGGCGTCGTCGTTCACGGCGCTGCAAAAAGGGTTAGTTCCGTGAATTTATTGTGGCCAAAGTTTATTTCGTGAATTTGTTATTTCTTTGGGTTATTTTTGTTCAAATACCCTCCTACCAGTGGGGATATGTGCGAAGCAAGTCCATGTCACCTCACGTCCCCACCTTTTTTTAATGGTCACCGGGGGGAGAGGTTCCCAAATTTTTATTCAAACTAGTTAAATGTCCGTGCGTTGCCACGGGGAAACAAGACATTTAAAAAGATAATTTTATTTTGTTAGACCCTCCAACCACGACAACTTACAGTTTTCCATTTATAGTGTTCAAATAACACATATTATATATTGGCATATTTATAGTTTTCAAATATCCACACTATATAGCGGCAGTTTTTGCTCATTCTAACTCTCTAATAACCAACATGTATTCTTTATGTCCTTTTTTAAAATCTTTTTCATCCTGTAATGTGTTACCTTATCTAGTGTGCAATGTAGCGATTTCACATCATGTTAGTCATCTTTGCACAAGACAATCATCAACACTTTTCATTCTATAAGCATAAAACCGAAGGCATATGCACATCAATGAAAAGATAGGCCACATAGTTCTACATAAATGTTTTATGAAAAAATTAACATAAAATGTAAGCCAAATATTGTGTCCACAAAATGATTCTTCCATTCATTCTTACCAGAAGGGAGAGTATATGATGAAGAAATAAAAAATCCCATGGAAATGTGTCTTCTCAAAATGTGAAAACAACACAAGAAAGTACTACCATCTAATAAATTAAATATGAACATTTTATTCAAAATTTCGAATTAAGTGAAAAATTGCGTCAATATGCATCAACACTTGACAACAGTCATGTGGTTTGGATTCAGAGTTCTTACGGGGAAACGAGTACTACAAATACACCCATTCTCACATCACCAATTTTCCAAATAAATAATCGTCCACACTAATTTTTCCGCTCATGGGGGCTAGACATGAATATATGCATATAATGTTATTAAAATGACATAAATTTGTTATGCTTAACTCACCCTTACAAGAACTTTTGTACAAATCATACCATGTTGCAACAAAGAAATCAATCCGTAAGCCTATCAGCAAATAGTACAAGCTAATATGTGCTTCTCCGTGTCTATTCCTTATGTTTTTCACTTACTAAACAATATTCAGAAGAACAAAAATAATTAATTTCAAAAATAAATTTGAACCAGAAGAATAGATCAAGAAATGTGTGCTTCTCTATAGATATATGAGATCTTCTCTCTATTGCACACAAGCTGATGATCATAAGACCTTGAGCAGATGGCCTCAAATACCAGCTGTTCATTTGCATGCGACAAGTTCCTGTGTGGACCAAACTATTGTCGCAACCAAAGGCAAGCATAAGAATTATCACAAATCATCAGAGAAAATAGAATGGTTAATAGTAGTAGTTTGTTTTCTTGAAAAACAGATGTGCAAGGGACATGATAAGATTCCGATCAGTTCAAGATCTAGCTAGACCGTACGTCCTCTATTGCTGGCTGCAAGCTCTTGTTGATGTAGCATACTTTCGGAGGATGCAGAGTACCCCTCCTTCCTACAAAGACAAGAAGAAATAAAAGTGTTAGCAACTAAAACAAGAAAACTATGAGAAAGTGCCCAAAACTGTGTTGTACAACCGACTTTCATGCCAATTAGCATGTCTTTGAGGCAACGAATCATCTACAAGAAAAAAATTATCTGTCAGGAGAAGTCAAGAGATATGAAATTGCTAGAAATCACTCTCAGGTCATCTACCGAAAATCCAATTGACAGGAGAAATCCTGTCTTAGAACATCTTTCGCATCTTAGTGGAAGTTTCTGTGAGGAAAAGAGAATACACGTGTGGTTCTAGCAAAGATCCCCAACATAAAACATGTGTTGTTTAGGATCCTGTAGTAACCATCTGAGTGAAAGTGTCTGGGAGCAAGAGAGCATACACATGTGGTTGTAGCAAAGATCCCAACGGGAATCATTTTTTTCAGGATCATGTAGTAACCACATGTGAATATTTTACTTATGCAAGATGCATCAAATACTATTACCAGAAGCAATCAGAGCGTTAGTTTGCTCAGGTGTTGTGTTGATATCAGGTTCTATGTGCGTAATCTTGCATATATCTTCTAACTTTGTCCTTTTCTTCGGAAGAATTTGTTTCAGTCTAAGTTAACCTCTCCACCTCAGCTTCCATCTGCATAATTAATTAACATCCCACACTATAAATAAAATGGTTAAGGTAAGCAACAGATATATTAAGGCATGTATTAAAGAAGAGGAAAAATGCATACTGGTAAAACCTTCTTGATTGTCTCCTGCAAGAGAACACCATAGGATGTGATTCCTTCTTATGGTGTTATGAGAATGCTGATTACTTTGATGAATTGTCTCTTCTCCTCTTCAGAAGAGTCCATTAACTTTCAAAGCTGACATAATGACGACAATGTGACTCTCATCTATAGGGAACTAATCTCTACCGAATATGTACCGAATATTAATCAAACGTGACATCTAAATAAATTGTGGCATGCAGAGGTTGCACTTTACATGATTTGAAAAGAGGTCTAGACCCATTATGTTGAATGTTTATGTACAAGTATAGCAAATGTCACTATGCGTGATGGAAGTAACTGTTTGCACACCGAATTATAGTAATTATGGATAGTAAGGCACAACATGGAGTGCAATTCCTCAGTGAATATTTACAAAATCAAAGCTATTCTCAAGTTAGTTCGCCTTCAATACTGAATCATGAGGGCTAATTTGTACACATGGACCGGTACTGCAATGGT
This sequence comes from Avena insularis, assembly GCA_023614405.1. NCBI lineage: Eukaryota > Viridiplantae > Streptophyta > Magnoliopsida > Poales > Poaceae > Avena > Avena insularis. The sequence continues at coordinate 251,284,182 of CM042690.1, read as the reverse complement.
ATCAATACAATGAAGCTAACTGAGCTCCGAATTGCACAATACCCACTTATACATAGGTGAAAGCAAAAAAGGTGAAGAGCTTACCTTGCAAGTAGGGAGTATACAGTCCGGTAGATTCTTCGAGGCATCTCCGTCATGACAGAGTATGTTCTTCAGGGGTGACACCATAGAACAATTTGAATCTCATTAGCCAATATGAACCCCCAGAATGGGTACAGAGCTTAAGGGACTTCAACATGTTGCTAGTTATCTTAATTTGATTATATTTCGTGCATCAACATCTATAAAAAAACATAAAATTTAGCCACTGGTTCTCAAGAGCACCAGTTCTTTCCATCCAAAAAAGTAAATTATTTTCACAAGATCCATCATTATCATATAAATATTGTATCATGAAGATCCATTAGTGACAAAGATTCTCCCCAAAATTCTCCCAGCATACTGTAGCATCCCAATTGTCTAACAATTGCAATGCTACTAGCCTAGTCTATATATATGCTACTTTCTACATATAATTGTTGTATCATAATTATATCATGCTCATGTCATCATGCCACCTTGTATTTGAGCATCATATAAAACCCTTTTCATTTGGTTCTTAGCTCATATGCATTAGTAATTGTATTTGGCTCTTGATATATTGTATTTGGTTCTTGATAAATGCTTGATGCCCAAGTTGAGTTGGGGGCATATCTTTTATTCAACTCCACCACCTTTCCCTTGTCACCACCTTATAATTCCACCATCTTAATTATACATGAGCTTGTACATTTTTCCTTTGGCATTTAAATCTAGCTCATGTGGGTTAGGATGATCCACTTCTATTTCCACATGCTCTCACACTAGTATCATGTTGTTTTCACATTATTGATATGTGGAGCCACCTTTGCATGCATAATGAGTGGTACCCCTTTTTCTAGCTTCCATATGGAGTGTTTTGGAATAGTTGCTCATGTTGGAATATTGATGAGGATATTAAACACCTAGTGGAATATACACACTAGCATGTCCCATTTATATCCAAATATGGTCATCTCCATCTACTCTCCATGGAACCTCCTTTTATTTCCTTTTGCTTGGCCTTAGATCCATATTTTTGGAATGCAAGTGAACAAATGCCATGAGACCTTATTATTGTTTTAACAAAATAGACATGGAATTTAATGCTCATGCATGGGCCATGCAACCATCACCACCATTCTATTCTTTTGGGATTTACTTGGTTTTGAGTGGATCTTCTCTTTTGACCTCTCCTTCTCTCTAAACCCTCACCATCTTGGTTGTTCTCTCCTTACCATGTGATCACAAGATCATCACCCTCACATGTGTATGCTCCCATGCATGATCATGTGAGATCAAACTCTAGCCCTACCCGACCTCTCCATCTCACTTCCCCTTCTTGCTTGATCTAGCTTGGATCATGTTAAAACCCTAAACCCATCTACCCTACCCCTCTTTCCAACACCATGCCACCCTCATGCTTTGCTTTTGAGATGAGAAAAACCTAACCTACACCTCACCCCTACCATAAACTCTCTCTCCCTAATCTCTCTCTCTAAACCCTACCCCATGATCTACCCCCTCCATGTCGAAGCACCACCCCTACTCCAGCCCTAATCTACCCTTTGCTAAACCTCACCTACCCTAGCTAACCACCCCCATGCCACCCTAAACCCTAACCCGAGCTACCCCTCCACCCTAGCCACCCGGGCCTCTCCCTCTCTCTCTCGCTGCAACCAGGACCCACCCGTGCAGCCCCTTCCTTCCCTTGGCCGGCCCCAGCTACAGCCCCTCTGCCTGCCTGGCCCTTCCACGTCGAGCACGTGAGGAGGAGGAGGAGAAAAAGTGGCTGAAGCCACCTTTTCCACCCTGAGCCTCCCCACGGCATCCCCCTCTCCCTTCTCGTTCCTATCTACTCCCTCTTCTCTGCCTGGCTTCGCCCAGATCTCCCCTGGCCCCTGCACCTCCCCTTCCCTCCCCCTGCTACCTCCTCTCCACCCCGGTGACCACCGTCGGTGTCGACCACCACCTCCTCGAAACAGGCGGCGGGCGCGGTGCTCTAGGTGTCGAGGAAGACCGAGGCGACCTCTGCATCGCCCATGTGCCCGCAGACGAGGAGGAGGAGGCCCAGGACCCCTGCACGTCCACGACGCTAACCGAAACCCTAATCCCACCGGCTGTCTACATCGTCGCCGATCCACCGCTCCCCAGCCCGATCCACCACCGCCGACCACCTCGCGATGAGCCACCCTCCGTGCTAGACATCCTCAGCCATTGCCGCTTCCGGACACGCCGCCGCTTGCCGAAAGGCCTCGTGCACCGGCGGCTGCGCGTCGTTTTCGTCGCGGCCGCAGCAAAGACTTCTAGCGCAAGATCTGTACCCCATCAACAACCCCCTGATAGCCTTTAGCGAAGGCCGGCACACATACAAGATCAAGGGTTCGAGCCTCGCGCCGTGCTGCGTTACTCTATCAGCTTGTCAAGAACTCGCGAAGAAAACCAGTAGTTGTGGAAATCTTGTAGATACCCCCCCACACACACACCTTTTTGTCTCGCAACCCGCACTCCTTTAGGGCCCACATGTCAGCCTATGTGGTCTTTTAACAAAAAGGTACCGCAGTGTTTGTAATCCTCAACCCGCACTCCACCGAACCCCACCTGTCAGCCGCAGTGGCTTTTTACAGAAAAGGATCCCGGGTTCCAGGTCCTTAACCCGCGATCTCCAGCTGGGCCACGTGGCTGTGCCCGGTTCCCCCGCTGGCACGTGGGCCCGCGAGCCCGCTGGCCCACCTGTCAGTCGCCTTGGCTAGCTTAGCTCATGTGCAAAGCCTCAGGCGCCTGTTCCCTTGATCAACAGCCCACCTGTTTGTGACTGGGGCTAGAGTTGGCCTGGGTATAAAAAGTTTTTCTGGCTTATCTGTTTTTATAAAATAATTTCAGAAATGTTTAAATATGTTTTAATTTCAGTTTTTAATAACTTTTAAATTTTACTTCCAAATAATACAAATAATATATGTTTTGGAATCAAAAAAATGTGAAGAATTCAAATATGCCATTCAAAATATTATTTGGGCAAATTAAATTTTCAAAATTGTTTCGCGCCCATCGCCGGCGACCGGGACGCCATGGACGGCCTCCCTGGAGCCCCAGCAGTCGATTCCACGGCTCCCGCAGCCTCGGCCGCCTCCTCCACCGGTCAGCCAAACCCTACTATTTCGCCCCTTCGTCGCCACAAACTTTGCGCCACCTAGGCCGACCGCCGCCGCAGCGAATTCGAGCCAAGGCGCCACAGAGAAGGCGGCTGCGAAGGGGAGGAAGACGACTGCCAACCCCGCTGCTGCATCGAAGCAGCCTCCTTCTGCTGCCACCATGACCACTGGCGGGAAGGCAAAGAAGCAGAAGACTGTCCAGAGCCGCGGGAAGCTGCCCACGGATGGGGAGATGCCACCTCCTCCATTCGTTCCGCCACCGCCACCGCCGCTGCCGGTCGCCAAGAATGTGCCACCGCCATTCGTGCCCGTGCAAGACATGCTCGACGAAATGTCGCAAAGGTATTGCCTTCTCTTTTCATCGACGAATTGTACATGTACAAAATAGGGGGTAATATATGTGATTTCCTGTACTTATTAGCTTGGATAATGAGACATTCTTAGATAGTATGAATGTGACCTCGTATCAAGATTTTGTTGGCTCGCAAGACACACCAACGGAAGGTTTTGAGCAACCTCAACTAGATGAGGATGACGAGGATTTTGTTGATGATGCCGGTGTCTCTCGTCACACTGTGAACTACTCTAATCAAGAAGATCTTGTTATCATATTGGCATGGAAGAAAGTGGGTCTTGATCCCGCCGTGGGCACGGAGCAAGCGCGGGACATGTATTGGGAGAGAATGAAGGAGTTCTTCAATGCTCACAACCATCATGGAAACGAACGATCGTTGAAGTCAATTCATCATTGATGGATAACCATTCAATCATATTGTCAAAAGTGGTCGGCTTGTTTGGCTAATATGAAGCGCATAAACCCTAGTGGCACAAATTAAGATGACCGGGTGAGTGTTCCAAACATCTCAACTCACATATGAAAATGAGTTATTATATTTTTACTTGTGGCTAATATTCCATTTGTAGAACAACATGGAACAAGGTATGTTCAAGACAAGGGAGAACAAGAAGGGGAAGAAGGACAAGAAAGGAAAATCATTTACCTTGCACCATTGTTGGGCCGAGCTTGAGAATGATGAGAAGTGGAGGAGTCGTGATGTGCCGATAAAAAAGAAAGTGAAGACCAACATTGGTTCCTTTGATGTTGGTGAAGATGATTCAAGTGAGGATGAGGATGCAATTTCCACTTCCATTGCCAAGACCAAGAAACCTTTGGGAAGAAAGGCTGCCAAATAAAAATTGAAGTGAAAGAAGACCGGAGACGATGACATCCAACAATCTTTCAACACACTCATGGAGAGCGTAGGGAGATGGCCAAAGAGAGAAAGGCAATGTAGGAGAGGAGAGCAGCGACCGAGGAGAGGAGGGCGGCGATCGAGGAGCTCAAGGCGCAAACCGAGCGTAAAAGCTTGGCAATGGAGGAAGCTCAAAAGGCAATGCCCGAGCATGGACTTATGTTCATGGACACTTCGAGTTGTAATGAGCAACAAAGAGCCTACATTGAAATGTGCCGACAAGATGTGATGAGGAAGAAGCAATAAATGCTCAACAAAGAGCCTATTGGGCATTTAAACAATGAAAATACAAAAAAAAATCAGAATAGTCCTTGACACTTGTGATTATTATAAAACAAGTCATCTTTGCACCAAAATTGGACCCATTATCATGAAAAATTGTTTGAAACCATTACCTTTGTCTTGTGGGTTCAAACCCATGAATGTTCAACATGATAGGCCATTTTGTGAAGACCCTTTCTCAAAGTTCTCATATTTAAATTTTGTATTTTTCCTGACAAGCAGTACACATAGAAGGACTTCATGCCAAGGAATGATAGGTTTTATACTTTGTTTCATTTCATTTAATTTTTTAAAATGGGGAAAAGATTGTCGACACAACTTTTCATAGCAATGTCTTGTATTTTCAAAACTCATCTAGATCTACCATAGAATTCTGCTTTGGGTACATGAAAATGATTTTGGCAAATTTCTGGAACAACCTATCACACACTTACATTTTAAATTTGACCTACTTGTAGGAAATTGGTCAAACTTTTTTAGATGGGAAAAGGTATCAAAAATATAGAAAATTAAGAATATTTGGACAGGGTCATTAAATTGATCTACTTTGTGTCAAAATTGGAGAGGTGCCATTTTTCACCATACCCGTTTCATAAAGCATCCCATTTTTGGCATTTAGAGAATCGAGACATTTATTTTAAAACGAGTTGGAAACTTCTTTGATACTCCCTCCGTCCAAAATAAGTGATACATTTGTATATAGACATGCTTTATGTTTAGATACATATATATCTAGGAAGTTTGAGTCACTTATTTTGGGCCAGAGGGGAGTAGTATTGTATGACATGGTAAGAGACACGTTTATTCCAAAAATGGGCACATTATCTTGAAATATGGTACCAAAATATCCATTGCCCTGCTTGATCATTTGCTTGAAACTCATGAAGGTTCCCTTTTGTCAAAAAAATCTAAAGTTATCATATTCCAAGTTTGGTATGTTTCCAAGCAACCACTACGTAAATTACTCTATGCCAGGGAATAGCATTTTATTAAATTTGTTTATTTTTTGATTGTTTTAAAATAGGATGAAAAAAATTGTGTAGCTTTCCATATCAAGGGCTTGCATTTTTCAAAAATCTCCTTAATCTACAATATAATCCTATATTAGATATATGAAAATTTTGACAATTTTCTCGAACAACCTACCATACACTTATATTTTAATTTTGACCTCCATTGGGGAAGTTCGCTGAAATTTATTTAGATGGAAAAATGTAGCAAAAAACTAGATAATTCTAATATTTGGAGAATAGCCATACAAAATGGTCTACTTTGTGTGAACATCGAAAATGTGTCATTTTGCACCATTTTCTTTCCACTTGCTTCACAAAATAACCACATTTGGAATTTCTTAATGGGCAAACTTTTAAATAAAAAATTGTAAACTTATTTACCACTATTGGTTGGCATGGTAAAAGACACTTTTGTGCCAAAAATGGGGCAATTTTCAAGAAAAGAATTTTTTGTACATCACACCGAATTTTTATTTTTAAACCGTGTGTGATTGTCTACTACATCGCACATATTTTTTGTTTCCAAAAACCGTATACAAAGTATCGCACACAATTTTAATATTTAAACCGTGTATGATATCATCCTGCATCGTACACTTTTTTTTCGAAAACCATTGAATAGCCCTTTGTTACTACAACATGTGCAATCGCCTACATCTTTTTTTCTAAAATCGTGTGCGCCTGATTTACACCATGTGATGTTTAGATGCAGTTTAGTAGGGTTTAAGATCAGATGTCGAGACATTAAGATTTTTTGGACTATCTACGCATTATTTACTGGGCTGACCAAGAAAACAGTTACAGGGTATCTATAGAACAACTAGTATGTTGTCTACTACCTCCGTTTCAAAGTTTAAGGTTATATTTTTCTTGAAAAATTAAGTTATGGAAGTTTTGGTCAAACTTTTAGAAAAACTATCAAGAACTATGATATTATATAGATATTATGTGAAAATATGTTTCATGATGTATCAAGGATACGAATTTCGTATTGTAAATATTAATATTTTATCCTAAAAACTTGGTTAAAGTTCACGTAGTTTGACTTTTGGAAAAAGATATAAACCTTAAGCTTTGAAACGGAGGTAGTACTAGGTACCAACAACATGCAGTTATCTAAAATCAACAATATATCTGTTTATTTAACTACAAGACTCATATGGAAAATAAACTCTTTACTATGAAATGCTGCCCTCCAACGGAGTAATACATATGGATGATAGTTAGGGGGCTGTAGGTAGTGATTTTCCCTTTAAGCAGCAGAGCTCTGGACTGGCCTGCCAGCGAGGACTTCGTTAACTTTCAGCTATGACACTAGTTAGAAGTTAGAACCGCTAGGATGCCCTTTTCCATATATTTTTCTCATTGCATTTCGTGTCGTTGTTCTGCAGCTACGCAACCTATTAAATTCTTGCACATGTCACTAGTAAAACACACCTCCTAACTTGCGTATATTGTTATTTATTTCTCCTCGCTAGACAACCAAGTCTGTGTATATATACTGGTCGTTCGCGATCTTCTTGAACATTCACATTTTTGGTTCTTGCCCCTTCTCTTTTGTTCACTTAACATAAGACAAACACTTCTTTCCTTTGCGAATAACACAAGATAAACTCTTTACAGATATTTATAGCGCATATGTATTCTGGATGTATCAATGTCTCCATGGGAATGAGGGGCAACAGGAACATAACACTTCACCGTGCCTAGGAGCTTCTTTCTAGAGTTGTGGCATGTAGATGCAACAGAAAGATTTGTGAGTATATTTTTTATACCACTGCCAGATTTGTGAGCTAGGGCAACCCAAACCATCAAAGCTCCACTGTGTCCATGATTGCTCGCGTGCGGTTGCCGGTGACATGGAGTTGGAGCTCCAACCCAATTAGGGGCAGACCAAGAAAATTTTCTGACCCGGGGAAGATCATTTCACGGGGGGCACTTCTTCTACAAAGTTGCAGAGTTTGAGAATTTTTCTTTCAAAATATGCACAAATACAAAGGGAATTCAAATTTTGAGTCAGAACCTAGGTCCCCACTTGGTTAAAAAACATTGGTCCGCCCATGGCTTCAGCCTCCAAGACATGCCATCCTCATGAGCAATGATTCTACTGTTAGAGTTATATTTACAATGGTTTTTGGACTCATGTATATTGGTCTTTGGTTTTCCACATGTATATGTATATATTATGATTTTGCTAAAACACAGCTAGCTGTGAGGTAGCTTATGTCACAGCTAGCTACACAGCCGTTCGACCGTTTTATTTATGATTGGTGCTAGTTTTTACTGTTAGCTGTTGTTTGTCCCGCGTTGTGTTATTTCGTCCGAGTTAACTGCTCTGAAATGCGTTTGGCCTGCGTTTTGTTATGTCTAGGTGGCCTTTGTTTGATGTTTTGGAGCGCGCTGTTTGCTGCCCGCATTGTTCCTATTTTTTATTTTTATTTTAGTTATTGATTTATATCGATATAACTAAACTTTTTCTTTTGCAACCAAGTTTTTTCAGTTGCAAATGGAGTTACAACTTTATTGTTTTTTCAGTTACAAGTAGAGTTATAATTGAGTCTTTTTATTTACATGTGAGGTTGTAACTGAGTTATCTTTTCAATTGCAAATACGGTTGCAACTGTGTTATTTTTTAGTTACAAATAAAGTCGTAACTTAGTTTTTAAAGTTACAAGTGAGGTTGCAACTAAGTTATCTTTTCAGTTGCAATTATGTTATTTTTTACGTGGGGTTGCAAGTGAGTTTTTCAGTTACAAACGAGATAATAACTAAGCTGTCTTTTCAGTTGCAAACGAGATTGCAACAAAGGTTTTGCTTGGCTAGTTTTTTGCCTACCAAACATCTTACCTTTAGGATCGGTGCATTGGAGTACATTTTTGCTAGCTAAATGTGACGTGTACCTAATGACCTAATGACCGCATCCGAATATAAATTAATCTTTGGTGAAAGGTGAAATTTCAGAGCGACATGTAGAAGCGCAAGCCAGCTACCAATCACACGGAGCAGTACATAGGTCCGACCATGCACGCAGAGCACGGCAATAGCAGAAGTCGGCAGCATAGTATGGCAGTATCGACACGCCACGGGTCTAGCATCGACTAAGAATTACATAGCTAATTCCAGTTAGCTAAGCGATTAGATGGAACAAAAAAATAGAAACGTAAGCCACAAGGATGACATTACTTGACTATCTTATGTCATAGTCCACTGTGGCTATTTTTTTTTTAAATAATACGATTTATTTAACAAATTTCACGAATAATACACGAATTTGAGGAATTGCGAATCTAGCGCGGAGTCGGTATTTGAAACAGCGACCAGTACCTATCGGTATTTGAAATACCGACTAGGCCTATTGGCATTTGAACTACCGATTGGACTCTCTTTCCTTTGTTAAAAATAAGATGATGACACGTGTGGTCGGCATTTAAAATGCTGATAGGTTGTGATCGGCATTTTAAACACCGATAGGGTGTGGTCGGCATTTATGCTGATAGGTTGTGGTCAGCATTTATGCTGATAGGTTGTGGTCAGCATTTCAAACACCGACGCCGCGCTAGATTCGCAATTTCTCAAATTCGTGTATTATTCGTGAAATTTGTTAAATAAATTGTATTATTAAAAATCAGTGTCCACTGTGACTCCGTGTATATTATGGCTTTTGCGTATTGAGTATACTAATATGCATGTTCCTAAAATGACAGAGAAAATTAGGATTAGAATATTTTTTTTCCATGCACGATGCCACTCGTGCTTGACCGTGGCGGCCACACTCCCGGCCGCCTGCTACTCTGCCACACCAGCTCCTCTCTAGCTGATCTGCCACGCTGGTTCTACTCCAGCTGTTGCTCCGTTTTCCGTCAGTATATCCCCTGTCAGCTGTCACCAACCTCCATGTAAGCACCACACGATCTACAACTATTCATTCGGAAATTCCTCACTATGGATCTGGATCAAGTTAGGGATCGGGCCGTTTCACCCATCCACCCTCACAGTCTTACATTAGAAGCCAAAGATCATCAGTCTACCGAGCCACCCTAAATAACCCTCGTACAAGCGTGTCACTGGCCACTATCTCATTTGGCCCACTCGTCTCCAGAGTATCGGGTCGCAGCCCGCCTTGTCCTCATGGGCCGGCCCACACTAGAAGGGGAGACACGGTCGTCGTTGTCTGCAGGAGTAGGGTCGCTGACAATCCCCCGCTGTTGAAGACCTGCTTGCCCCCAAGCAGGTGCAAGAGGGAAACGCTGACGAAGAGCTTCCAGATCCTCCCAAGTTGCTTGATCTTCATCCGCGCCACTCCATTGCACCAGGACTTGCGCCACTCCGCGATGACCAGCTTGGCGAAGGCGACGCTGGAGAACACGAACAGGAATCTGGTACAAGTCATCAGGTGATGGTAACTGAGTCAATACCTGGCAAGGAGTACCAATGTAGGGCTTCAACTGGGACACGTGGAAGATGAGATGCACGCGACTAGTAGGTGGCAGGTCCAATTTATACGCCACCAGGCCGATGGGCTCCAGGATAGTGAAGGGCCCGAAAAACTTGAAGGCCATCTTGTGATTAGCTCGCAGGGCGACTGAAGATTGGATATATAGCTGCAACTTCAGCAAAACTTGATCTCCAATAGAGAATTCGCGTTCAGTGCGATGCTTATCCGCTTGATGCTTCATACGTTGCTGCATGCGCACAAGATGCTAAGCAATGCGGCTAGAAGCAGTAATCCCAAAGTAACGAGGTTGGCGGCCATATAATAACTCGAATGGGGACTTGCCTAATGATGAATGCCAGTTGGTATTATACCAGAATTCGCACAAAGCAATCCATTTCGACCAATTGTGGGGATGAGCACTGATAAAGCACCGCAGATAACACTCCATCGATTATTAACTCGCTTAGTCTAGCCATTAGTTTCTGGGTGATTCGCTGTACTCATTTTTAGTTCAGTGCCAGTGGACCAAAAAACGGACTGCCAAAACTGCCTAGTGAAGACAGGATCACGGTCAGAGATGAGCGATTGGGGCATACCGTGCAACTTGTAGATGTTGTCCACAAACAATTCTGCGACTTTGCTAGCCGTATACGGGTTCTTGAGAGGCAAGAAATGAGAGTACTTAGTCAGCTTATCGACAACCACTAGCAGACAATTGTACTGGCGCGACAGAGGAAGCCCATCAATAAAGTCCATCGTAGCTGTTTCCCACGGTTCAGACGGCACAGGCAAGGGTTGAAGCAACCCGGCTGGCGGCAAACGTTCTGGCTTAGCTTGCTGGCAGATATGGCAAGAGCGAACGAAATCCCTTGTTTGCTACTTCATGGATGGCGACTTGAACAAGGCATTCAAGCGGTGGTAGGTGACAGGAAAACCAGAGTGCCCTCCTTGAGGGCTATCATGAAACGCTGAAATGATCTGATGTTGCAATGAACTGTCCCGATCCACCCAGATTCTGCCATTGTATCTTAAGATGCCATGGTCCAGCTTGAAATGCTCATCTGAGGTTGGTTCCAGTGCAAGCTTCTGAAGCAGGGCTTGAGCTTGGGTGTCGTCCACATAGCTCGACTGGATAGATCGCAACCAAGAGGGTTGAACAGTGGTAATGGCCATAAGCTGTGAACTGTGAGGAGGCTTGCGTGACAAGGCGTCAGCAGCCCCATTTAGGATGCCCTTCTTGTAAATTACCTTATACTATAGCCCCATTAACTTAGTTAATGCCTTCTGTTGCCAATCCGTGTGCAATCTTTGATCAGGGAGATGAGCCAGACTTTTGTGGTTAGTTCTGATTATAAATTCAGCCATCCGTAGATAGGGACGCCATTGTTGAACAGCCAAGAGTGTGGCTAGGTACTCTTTCTCATAGACAGAGAGCCCTCTATTGCGAGGACCAAGAGCTCTACTGACATACGCCAAAGGATGACCGTTCTGAGACAAGACGGCACCAATTCCGACATCACAGGCATTAGTATCAATTGTGAACTACTGCGAGAAATCCGGCAGTGCTAAGACTGGAGCCGTGACCAAGGCACGCTTCAAGGTTTGGAAGGCAGTGTCTGCATCAGATGACCAGATGAATATGGCTCCCTTTCGTAACAGTGTAGTCAAGGGCTGACTAATAATGGCATAGTGCTAGATAAATTTCCTGTAATACCCTGATAATCCCAAGAAGCCCCTTAGTTCTCTGACAGACTGTGGCACAGGCCAGGACTCAATAGACTGAATTTTGGACTCATCAGTGGCTACACCTTTTGCTGAAATAACATGCCCTGGGTAAGCTATCCTTTCTTGGGCAAAAGCACATTTGGATAACTTAGCCTGCCATTTATCCCTCTGCAAGATAGACAAGACTGCAGAAAAATGTTCCAAATGATTAGAGAAGGTCTTGCTGTAAATCAAGATGTCATCGAATAAAACCAAGGCAAACTTCCTTAAGACCGGAGCCAAAGAGGCGTTCATAGCATGCTGAAATGTGGCCGGTGGTCCAGTTAGGCCAAACGCCATCACTTTGAACTCATAGTGCCCATTGTGCGTCTGGAATGCCGTTTTGTGTTCTTCACTCGAGGCCAAGCGAATCTGGTGATACCCCGCCTTCAGATCGAGCTTGGAGAACCACTTAGCGCCAGCCAATTCATCCAAGAGCTCATCAATGACTGGTAAGGGGTATTTACCTTTAACTGTCAAGGCATTGAGGTGCCTATAATCCACCACTAAGCGCCAAGTTTTATCCTCTGGTTCACCCTTTTTAACCAAGATGACTAGCGAACCAAAGGAACCGTTGCTATGGGTAATAACTCCTTGCTCAAGAAGTTCTTTGACTTGTTTTTCCAGTTCATCCTTTAAGTCAGGCGCAACACGGTAAGGCTGGATAGAGATGGGTCTAGCCCCAAGAATGAGGGGAATATGGTGGTCACATTGTCTTCTCGGAGGCAATCCCACTGGGGTGGCAAAAACTGAAGAAAATTTGCTCAGCAACTGTTGAATCTCTGCTAGAACAGTGGGTTGTGGATTGTTATCTGAATCTCTGATGTGGTGCAGTTCCATTAAGGCATGAGTGCAGAATTGAGTCCCTTCGCCGTGTAATACAACTTGCCGCCCATCCTTCTGTATAGCAATCCACCCTTGCGCCCAGTGAGTAATCATCGGACTGTATTTGGACAACCAATCCAACCCAATGCTGCCATCATAGCTTCCCAACGCTAGCACCCTGAAATTGTCAGTAAACTGAATACCTTTAGTCTCCCAAACCAGACGAGGAAAATATTCATTACACTGTAGCGTTGCCCCTCCAGCCACCTTAACATTGATAGCTGATGGTAACTGAGCAACACCCTGCAGTAGTTGGGCTTTGTGCCGATCAATGAAGCAAGAGGAACTGCATGAAACCACTAAGAAGGTGAACTCATTACCCTGTATAGTGACCTGTAACAGCATAGTTCTGGGAGCAGCTAAACCTGAGTCAACAGCAGGTGCAGATAATAGCATCAAGTTTGGGTCTCGTTGTAGTTCTTCAGGAGTCTCAGGTGCCTCAGGGGAACAGTCCTCATTTAGTTGCATGTATTCTACCATCTCCTGGACGACATGCAATTGTATAGCATTTTCGCACTGATGTTCTCTAGTCCATTTTTCACCACAAACGAAACAAAGTCCCTTAGAGTGACGGAATGCCTTCAAACTCTGCCACTTGTCCTCACTAGAATGTCTCTGTGCTTCAGCATTCTTCTTCTCCTCCACAGATTTGGACACCCATCTGGAAGGTGGGGGAGGTGGAGGAGCGAGCATAGGTGAATGAAATGAACACCGGGGTAGCTGATAAGATGGAGAAGGCTGTTCCACCGAACCACATTCATCACCCAATTCTTCATAGAGCAAGGCCAGAGAATAGGCAGTATCTAAGTCCCGGGGTTGTTGTATGTGACCAACATGCGAACTCCCGACTTCAGTCCATCGAGGAATTTCGTGGTATAGTGGATCTGATCAAGGTTAGACTCATAAACCGCTATCTGATCCATTAGAGTAGAGAATCTCGACACATAATCCTCAACGGAAGTAGTCTGAGTGATATGAATCAGCCTTCTAACCAAAACTTGGTGCTGGTTACGGCAAAAACGAGCTAGGATGGCAGCAACAAATTCAGACCAGACTGGGCGAGGATGCTCCTGAAGATGCGACTCGAGCCACGTCGCTGCCGCTCCCACAAAGTGATCAGAAGCATACGATGCCCACATCGCCACCAGAGTCTGCCAACGCTGAAAATATTCCTCGCAGCGTCATTGCCACAACTTCGGATTAGATCCATCAAATTGTGGCAGCTCAACAGGAGGGCCAGAAATTTGATCAGGAGTACGCTGTTGACTGAAACCGCAATCAGAGGAAGAAAAAAGGTTTCGGCCGAGCTGCATACCTCCGCCCGGAGGAGTCATGTGGGTTGCACATGTCTTCCCCCGGAATTCGTGTTCACAACGGTGCCCATCTGGGCCAGCGGTACCTCCCCCACGCTCCTGATGGTGTGGAGCCGAAGGTTCGCCCGCTGTGGCGCCCGGATCAAGACGCGGGAGGCGCCTAATCGCGGCCGCCAGTTGCACAATCTCGGAACTGAGTGAGGAGCGAACTGATTCGAGCTCATCGCCAAGCTGAGTCCGAGAAGCCTCGAGATCGATGCTCACCGACGACTTGATGGTGTCGATCGTGGCGCGCACCTCCTTGAATTGGGCGCCGGTGTCGGCGACGAAGGGCTTGAACGCATCGAGAACCTCCTCCTTGTAGTCGAGGAAGCGACGCTCGTACTCCTCCTTGGTATCAGTCATCATGAGCTCGTACAAGGCCTTCGATTCCGGCGACAAGGACTCCATCACCTCCAAGCATCGGGGAGACAAAAATCTGGTCGGATATGAGTGGTATGGGATCTCCAGTTCGGTGGATATGAAAGGCTCTGATACGAATTGTAAGCACCACACGATCTACAACTATTCACTCGGAAATTCCTCACTATGGATCTGGGTCAAGTTGGGGATCAGGCCGTTCCACCCATCCACCCTCACAGCCTGTTCATCATACACGGCACCGCCGTCAGGTTCTTTCTTACGTTACAAGCCAAAGATCATCAGTCTACTGAGCCACGCTAAATAACCCTCGTACAAGCGTGTCACTGGCCACTATCTCATTTGGCCCACTCATCTCCAGAGTATCGGGTCGTAGCCCGCCTTGTCCTCGTGGGCCGGCCAACAGTAGAAGGGGAGACGCGGTCGTCGTTGTCTGGAGGAGCAGGGTCGCTGACACTCTAGGCCTTCCACCACAGCCTCCGTCCAATCCACTGCCTCTCCGGGCCCGCTTGACTTGATCCCCGACAGCTGCGCCCTAGGTCAACAGGGCGCGCTTGATACCCCCGCCACCGGCTCCCCACGATCTCCGCAGGCCCGCCCTCCACTGGCGACGGACCCCGCTGGACACATCCATGCCTTCGGTTGGCTCCCCCAAGGCTGCAGGTCGCTCGACCTGACCCGCACACTGGCCGTTGACCGTCCCAGGTCGGCGGTCGCCATCCCCCACCGCCTCCAGGATGGTTGCTCGCACCGTCATCCGCAGGCCGGCTCCACCTGTATGCCACGTATGACACAACGCGGATTTTTTGTGGGACCGGTTCCTACCGGTGTGGATATGTACGAAGCTAAGTCCAGGTCACCTCACGTCCCCACCTTTTTTTAATGGTCACCGGGGGAGAGGTTCCCACTTGAATTTTCATTCGAATTAAAAGGCTTATGAGCCAGATGATTGGTTTACAAACAGAGGGAGTGGGGAGGGCCGGGGGCAAGCCACTAGAGAGGAGAGGTTAGGGCATCTCCACCGGGCCGACTGCATGATCATGCGGTCCGGCTTTATCCGACCAGCCAGCGACCCATCTGTTCGCGCCTGGCGTTTCTTGGCGCCATCGCTGGCCAAAGGCTTTTCCAATGGTCAAACACTTAAATTTACTGGCAATAGCACACAAACTGACTATCAAATAAATTGACAAACGTGTGACACGGCACTTTGGGTATCGCCAACTAGTGGCCAGCGGATCTCATATGTGCAAAAGGGGCTTCTCTGCCCAAAAAGTTGTAGTCGCCGTCGCCATTGCTGTTCAAACATCGCGTGCCCGGATGGTCTGCTTCCTACGCGTGACCCAATCCTCGGCAATGGTGTTCAAGTCAGTGAGCATGATGGCATTCTCCTCGGCCATGATCTTGGCTTCGGCCTCCTTGTCCTTGGCCTCTGCCTCCGCCACCCTAGACCTAGCCTCGGCCTCCTTGGCCTTTGCTTTGGCCTCCTGCATCTTTGCCTTGGCCTCGATCTCCATTAGCCTAGCCTTGGCGTTGGCCTCCTCCACCTCGATAGACCTCGTCTGGAGCTCGACAAAGGTCTTGGCGGTGGCCTCTTTCTCTTTGCGTCGCCTCTCTTCCCTCTCGGTGATGGCCTTTTCCTTCATCTCCGGGATCTTCTTCAACATCTCTTGGAATGCCAAGGAACCAGCCTGGCGGGCGATGTCGGTCTTCATAGCCTTGTGGCCTCTAGGCCGGCGGGCACGGACGGCTACCAGGTTGGCAAAGCCTTCCTCGTTTTCTTCGTCTAGGTCAATGACACCGGCTGTAGAAGCATTACTCTTGCCCTTCTTCTTGTTGTCAAGTTCTTTCCAAAGGGCATAGTTGGTCTCCCATTTTTTGCAGTCCTTGATCAACATCCAACAATAGGACAACGTGAAGGCCTTGTTGTCATTCACCTTCTTGAAGTGCTCCATTGCTTTCATGACCTACATATATGGATGCCAACAGTGGTTCAATTCATATGCAAGACATCGATAAGGAGAGGAAGAGGTTTTACCATGTCAACCAACATCATGCCACTGCATAGTGGATCTTGCGAAACCTCAATCCATGCCTTGCATAGGATCTTGTCCTCTTCGGAGGTGTAGCTCGAGGTTCGTTGGCTCAACTTCTTGCTGTCGACGAGCGACGTCGCAAGTGAAGCGGCCAGCGATACGGTAGTGACCCCCTCGCCCATGGAAGCGCCATCATTTCCAAACAATAACTCGTCCGCAATGTTGTAGGCATCTTAGTGGGTCTCTTGTTGGGTCTGTAGCTGGGTCTCTGCGTCCTCGCCATAGCCGTCGCCACCCTCGTTGATCATGTCGTGCATGGCGTCCTTAGCATCGTGGGCCACGAAATCCTACACCCAATTTGGCCACGATAAACATACGGAAGCGGTGTGTAGGCAAAGGCAGAGAAATATCGAGACCATATTGTGTTGTCGTCGGTTGGCAGCGCGTCGGTCATTCCGCCAAACAGGTTGACTGGCGCCGGCATGTCCACGATGGAGATGGACCATTGCTTCTTCGACGCCTCTGGGGTTGTGTCCGTGGTCGTTGGAGTGCGGTTGAGGTCGATGACGGGCTCTCCCGCCTCTAACGCCGTCGTGCGGGGATGGACGACGGGAGAAGCGTGGTGGCCTAGAGTGAAGGTGTGGCGCTGGCGTCTGGCTGGCCAAAGGGGTGGACGTGACGGAGCTGGTAGAGGATGCATCGGCCATGGACAGGCCGGGTACAGCGACGCCACCGGCATCGAAGGCCGCGGTGCCACCGAAAGCGGTGGTCAGCGCCTCCTGCTTTGTCATGTTCACGGCATGCTTGGCGGCATCCACTGCCAGCTCGTTGTGGTTGGCCCTGTTCTCCGTGGCGAGGAAGCGTTCGTTCTCCTCCCGACGCTCCTTGTCGAGCTTGGCTTGGGCGAGTCGAGCCCGCACCGCAAGCCACCGGCCTGCATGCTTCTCCGTCTCAGTTTTCCGCTCCTCCATCGCCAGGTCCTTGGCAAGCTTCTTCGGCCGGCCGCGTTTTTTGGCGGCGGGAACGCCGGAGGGCACAGCATCGACCATGGCGGCAGGATCTATCACCTTTCCCGCCGCTCCCGCCAGTGAAATTTTGGAAAAGAGGTTTTGGAGGAAGAAGTGGAGTGGTCTATGTGCCACTGGCAGGAGGGACCGTCAAAGGTGATGGTCGGACACGGGAGACCACGCGCGCTGTCCAGGCTGATCCAACCGTTTTCTAAATTAGGTGTACGGAAGGGTCGAGCCGGACGCGTCGGTCCGTATGGATCGGGCCGCTGGAGGGCTGCACACGTCCCGCACGTCCACGTGTACGAGTTCGGACGCGCTCGGACTGGTTGGGTGGCCCGTTGGAGATGTCCTAGCGATCGCAACAAGTAGCAGGGGAGGAAACCTAGCTATGATCCCTGAGTCAGGAGTCCCAGCTATTGGCCTCATCGCAGGTCGCTGCAGGAGCCCGCGCTTTCCACAAGTCTTCACGGCACATAGACAGGAGGCGCTGCAGACATTGGACGATCACCACGGAAGGCCACCCCATTCATGTGTTTCCACAGGTTCCAGTAACATAGGATGGAGAACGTTGGCAGTTGGCGCCGTGTTGGGAGCAACAGCAGAGAGAGACGACGAGATAGCGGCCGGTGCGGGGTTTCGAGTTGGCGCGGAGAGGCTACGGCCGCCGGTACGACAGCGTCGTGCATGAGTACTCTCCCGAGCTCTGCTCCTCAGTCGTGCCGGCGCCCCTTCTTCTTGCAGTACCGCCAGTGGACCACGTCGTGGCTGTGTTGCTTTCAACCTTGGCACGGTATGCCTTCGACCCGCAAAGTAGCGCCTCAGCCTCCTCGACAGAGCCACCTGAGGTAGACGAAGTGGAGGCTGCCCTTTTCATGCGCAGGCTAGGTTTGCGATTTATTTGTTTCAATCTGAAAAAGATTAAGATCGGGAGAGTGATTTCAGTGGTGGCGACTGTTTTTGGTTCGATCTGCATTTGGTCTTCTATTCCGTGTCAAATCTACTACATCCAACTCCCTACTCTATTTTTATTTTTCTGATCCCAGATTGAGAAATCTTTCTCAAAATCCAACAAAAAAAAATCCTAGATTGAGAAATTATTTTTATGTCGCCATGGGAAAGGTACTTTTTTGTTTTCTTTAAGATTTGAAACGAATTTGATTCAACTATTTCTCTGTAAAATTGTGAATTGTTTGTGGTGAAAAGAAATCGGTGTGAAATCATTTTGAATTGATAATGAGATTTATGAACAATCTGTGGGAATTGTTTCTGCATAAAGAAGGGATAGATTTATGCATGGTTGGGACTGTATTTGGGTTCTGATATATTGGATACACCATATTGGTATTCGTGATAGAAAATCTGATTTCTAAAATGTAACTGGCTTGTATTTGGTTTGAACAAATTTCTATTATCTATGAAATTTATGTCATATCTCTTTTGAAGCCAAAATTTTGTTTTATTGGAATTAGCTCACAAAAATATTGCTATATGTTTTTTTTATAAAAAAATAAACTGAAAATAAAAAATTTAAAACTTGAACGGGTTGTGAAACATTTGAGTTTATAAAAAAATAAACTAAAAATAATTTGGAAACAAAGTTTAACAAATGTGTTTGTGATGACATTACTTTTTCTGAAACGTGAACAGATCGTGTTGATGTCTCATATTTCAATATCATATGCTATTATTTCTTAATAGAACACCGGTATCCATAATCAAAATAACTAAAAGTAATTAGATCATACTTGGTATGGCACCTATTTCCTGAAATTACATGTAACATCTGACATATTTCTTTGATAGCAAAATGTTCCTGAACCCATACTTAGACATTTTATTCGTTTGATTTGAGTTGCTCACAACATTTTAAGGATGTTTTATAAACAGCCTGAAACGGATTGAAACTATTTAAAAAATAAATATGGGAGGAATATGGGTGAAACATATTTGTGTGAAAAAAAGAAATGTATCTTGAGCATGTGTGAAAAAAAACTGAACTTCTATTGTTTTCTCTAAAATTACATTACAAAGCATGATTTCAAATCTGTATCGAAAATACTTTTTTTAACAAGTATCAAAAATACTGGGGATAGATTTCACTCTCAGCTAGGATTACCTAGTTGTGGTGCTAGTTAGCTCAATAACCGATGAGAGAGAATACAAAAGCACAGACAGGTGAGCTCGCACCAGGAGCAGACACAAACATGTGGGTGGGGTCCACAGAATGGCAGTAAATCAAGATATATACTCCATAGTTTACTGAAGGAATAGTGGTTGCTAGGTATCCAAGTTGTACGAATCGCAAGAATTTTCTATGGTAGATTGTTGACGCCTAGGACACGGTTCCATTAGAAATGACTTTCTGACGACGTATGCCACCGGTTTTAGTCGCATGTCGGTTCTCTGGTGCGTTGTCGGTTGTGGCACTCCCACCGCTGCTTCTCTTGGGAAATCTGTATCGAGCGTTGAGTCGATCTAATTCCTATTCCAAAGAAAAAACATATATGGTGTTGTCATCGGGCATAGTTTCTCCCTCATTGTTCGGTGATGTTTGATGGTGTTCCCTTCATTGATCCAGTCTCGCAAATGTGTCTTCCCTCGATGCATGGTGATGATCGTCGGCCTACTTTGTTTGTTAACACGTCCGGCGGTGTCCACTTTACATCTACTCCCTTTGTGGCCTCTGTGTCCGCTCTATGTTGACACCTCTAGTGGCTTCTAGGCACGACGATGAAAGCTCGTCGAGGACTCTCCTCACGGCTATCACACGCTATTTTGTGTGCTCCTGGTCCACTCCCTTGGTGGGTTCTACATGCCGCTCTACATCGATTGGCTGCTCTACGTCGACTCTACACGCGGCTTCCATAGCTGGTGGACATCGCTCTACATCGACTCATGTCTCGATTTTCGCACATGGTTCGGATAACTCTACTTCGACTCTCCACACAGCTTCCACGGGTGGTGGCAACCGCTCTTCGTCGATAGATGTTTCTATCTCTACCTCTTTCGTTGTGTCATTGACTATGCATGAGATTGCGCAACTTCGAGGCCTCCTTGATGCTTGGGACTCTCAATTGATAGGTTCTGTAGGTTCTGCATCCGACTTTCTAGGAACTGAGAGACCATCTTCTATTTATTCAAGTACATCATCATGGATTCTTGATATTGGAGTGTCTCTTCATATAACTTATGCTTTTTTTACTTTGATCTCTGTTCGACCTGTCGAGTCTCATGGTTGTGTCCTTACTACTAATGGTACTCCGCTTCTGGTTTCATGTTTCTTCTGTTGCTCATATTCCTTAGCACTTGAGCGTTTCATATTTCTTTTGTTGCTCATTTCCTAGAGTTAACTTGCAACTCTTTGTTGATGGTCAGATTGTTGACTCTCATTGTAGGGTCATTCTCGACTTTGATTCTTATTCTGTTTAGAACCGTCACTTGGTTGTTCTGCTTACTAGCTCTTTCCAGCGGTGACATCATCGTCTTAGATATTTCTGTGGTTCTGACGAGGAAAAAAAAAAGGTCACCGTGGCTAGCCCATGACTAAACCTGGACGAGGTCAGTGCCCCCACGGTTAGAGACTAGAGTCTAGTGCTAGCAACACAGGAAGCCAAGAACCGTCGAGGGCTCGAGGCGATCGAGTGCAATGACACCAGGAGCTACCGTGCAAGTTCATCTTCTCGTCTATCTTTTGGAAACGTTGGTATTTTTCTAGTACTACTACAATCCTGATCAACGTTGGCAGTGATTAGTCATGCCTCCTCGTTCATCAGTGCAACATTTCTACCGAACCAGGACACACGAGACGAAGTGAGTTCCGTGGCCCGTATAATTGTGGTGCAAATTACCAATTATGTTTATATTTCGAAAAGGCAGACGAGATCCTCGGCATCTGCATAAACTTATTCAAAAAAAGTCCTGCAAAAGCATACATCAAAAACCTCAAAGCTACCACAACACACCTACAAATCCAACAATAGGAGAGATCATGTCATCACGGCCTTATGCCCAAGACTCACAACACCCCACCAGCTAGACCCGACGTCACCCTATGACAAATCAGGAGCACATATCCGGTCCAGAAGACTCTCGGCGTGGGCCGCATGCAAGCGCTCCATAAGCCACCACCGTCGTCGAACCGTCAACCCATCCTCACAGGGTAGAGATCCACACAATCTTCGCCATACTTGAAGCCGACGCCAAACAGACCACCACCATGCGCGCTCCGTCACCACGCATATCTTCCGCCGAGGCCCCACTATGTCACGCCGCCGAGACTTGCTGTTTTCAACGTGGAAGATACCACGTTCCAGCCACCACATGATTCAAAAACGATGCCCTTGGGATACTCCAATTGATTGATTATGTCTCGTTCCTTTAATTTTGTCTTATTTATCTTTTGTCTGTAATTGTTCATTTGTATATTTTTTTTCTAATGAGATAGGGTCCGCTTCAAAAATTTGCATACGGCGATAGATTTCGCCAGCCCAGCCCTGGCTCTCACAGTGCAAATATGTTGTTAATATTTGACAATACACGGACGGATGGACAACGAAACTGTCAGAGTTGTATGCTTAGCTTTCCATTCACCGGGCATTCGTGCTTGTGTGTACGATGACATGGGGCATAGAATTTGTGTTTTGACATTGTGTTTGCTCGCATAAAGATTCGCCACTACATGCCTCATTGACATGAGGTTCTGAATCTGGATGCAAATTTCAACGTAGCGGAAATCTTCAAATATCACATTTGTAGGACATGTTGTTTGTTTCTTCTATTCCGTGGTATTTCGCGCAGCGATTGTGTAATTCAGTATTGTGTTCTTCTTGAAATAGGCTTTCGTCCCGCTATATTCATATAGCAACCAGACGATACAACGAGCAAGCTGGGGCCGCAACACAACCAAGTCTAAAAGAAAATCAAGAGAACAAAAGAGAAACAAATGCTGACATTGGCACTTCGACGAAACGAAGACGACCCTCAACCGTTGCGTCCTCCGGAAAAGTCACACTGCGCTCCTGGCATTCCAAACCGCCGTGTACTGTTCTTTCCGCCATATGGTGTATACAATTGTCCGGACAGAAGCGTCCAGATAATTTTCTTTTTCTTGTGTAGTACTTTGCTAATTAAGTGTGATCAAAGGATAATTTACTTGTGTCCGAGGTGGAAGGTGTGACAGCCATATGGGCGCCGATCGTGCGGGTAGTGCCGCCAGCAACGCAATCATGATAAAATCACAGGCCATACAGGGATGAGGAACTCATAAACCAAACCTTTGTACCAGCAGATCGCAGAAGGACCTTGGCAATTCCAATTCCTATGCATGATATCGCGATTTTGTCATCGGTGATATTAGCAGCGTATCACGCTGTGACAGTCGGTTTGGAAGGAGACTTGTCTCAGATCAAAGTGCACTGAGAAGATCACATCCAATGTGGGAGGCTATCAGGAAACTTAAGGTACCATCTGAAGTTAAAAATTTCTTATGAAGGACAATGCAGAACACAATCCCTCACATAGCGGTTCTTGCACATCGACACATTAAGGTTATTATGGCCAATGTCCCATACATGCTCTCGGGCGAAAGAAGTATGGAGGAACCTTGACTTAGATCTAAAGATAAATGAGGCATGTCAAATTGATAGGGCAGGGCAAGCAACCCTTGAATATTTATTATGGCCAGAACACCTTAAACCCTCGCTGGTACTAGGAGAATGTACTACACCTGAAACAATTGCAGTAGCATGTTGGTAATTGTGCTGGGAGCGGCGTCAAGCAGTGAACGGGGAGCAGGTGCAACAACCTAGCAGAACGGCAACTTCGATCATGGCACTGACGGCAAATTACAGAGCTGCTTTCCAGGCTAAAGCTCAGAGAAAAATAGTGACTTGGACTAAACCCTCGCACGATCACGTGAAGGTCAACGTCGATGCCTCTTTTGACAAGGATAATCTACGAGGTACAATTAGGGTTGTGATACAGGATGCAATCACAAGATTGAGGTAGACCATGATGTGATATCAGCTGAAGCACACGCCCTTAAAACATGGGCTCGTACTGGCTCAATCTCTTGGCTGTAATCGAGTCATTATGGGCTCTGATAGTACTGAGGTGGTGGAGACAATGAGGAATGGAGCACATGCACATAGTGTAGCTACATCTTTTTTTGATGATTTGAACCACCTACCTACTGAAATTGTGAAGGTTCAGTTTGACTATTAGTCACGGGAGGCGAATGGAATTGCTCATGAACTAGCTTGGATGGCGAGAGGTTCAGATCAGGAGACTTGGTTAAATGATCCACCATCGTGTTTACTTCCTCCTTTTGATTTCAGATGTAACTTTGATCCAGAATTAATAAAGAGGTAGTAAGCTGTCAAAAAAAATCACAGGCCATAAGATTCACCAAACAGACCTTATTACTTTCTGAAATTTCCATTCACTGATATATTTCATATTGGATTATTTATGATAAATTTGCAGTACAACCCTCAGGAAAGGAGTGCAGATTAGAGAACACATTAGTTCTCAGCATGTCCTTCTGAGTTGCTGCACGGCCTGGGATGAGATGGCGCTCGCGTGATCTCTGCCAGCATCTCCACTCGGCCCACCTGTATAGGCTTCGGCGCGAGCAATTTTTAGACCATACGGGGAGGCGTTGGCTCTTTTCTTAGTTTAGGAGGGTAGTGTTCCCCGTCACGCCCCCTCCCAATAGTTTTATATATTCAATTTATATCTTACATTGCGGTTATGCATTCCAGCGGCCTCCGCCCTCCTCATGAATTCCTCACGGCGCGCTGCCTCGGCTCGACGGCGCGCCTCGTCGATGGTAGTGTGCCGACGCTGCTGCTTTACCCGAAGCGCTGCCTCGCCCCGCGATTATGCAGATCCGGATGGAGCTGCCACGTGAGCTTCGACAAGGCGAGCTCCTTCGCCCGCTCCTTCTTGAACTTCTTCGGCCAGTACACGCTCGTGGACGCGTACCGGGCCATCGCCCTCTTCCGCTCCAACAACTCGCGACGGCGCTCCTCTATCTGCATCGCTAACTCAGCGCCACGCAAGGGCGGCGCCACAGGCACGCCGGCGTAGCTGAGCTCAAAGTCGGCTGGAAGCCTCACGCACGGCGACACGAGGATGTCTTAGTGGGCGAACATCACAGCCTCGTAAAAATTAAGTTTGGGCCTCTCCATGACGACGACGACAGGAGGTGGAGAAAGGAAGGAAGGGACGCCTACATATAGCTAGGAAACAGACGAAAAGATGGAGGAAACGAAGCTTTCTCTCACTACCAGGATTGCCCCGTGTCATTCTCAACTCCAGCTAGTGCCCCTCTCAACTCCAGCTAGTGCCCCCGTGGGTTAGGATTCGGCCGGGAGGCGTCGGATGGCAAACCAGGCCGCACCGGCATAAAAAACAAAGTTTAAAGAACAGGCTAGACGCGATTTTGAGCGCCGGCATCCCATAGCCCTTTAGGAGCCCCGAGTGAATAAGATGCTCTTACTGCATTGGATGAGTAGCTTGATCGATTGCCTTTTATGGACAAAGTCTGCAGTGGAAATGAGTGTCGGACGGTGATCTGTTTAGGTAGGCACGACAATGGATCGCAGATTTTTTTAAGAAAATATATACAATGGGTTGCAGATAAGGAGGGAGTGAACCACCCTCGAGCCATGACAAAACACTTAACGCTTGCAAATGGAATTTGAATACTCTGCTACTCCCTCTGATCAGAAATATAAGACGTTTTAGCTTTGTGAATCAAATGTGTCTAGACGTCTTTTAGTGTATAGGTCAGTAAAGGTTCAGAGTGAACCTATACACTAAAAATGTCTAGAAACGTTCATTTCACACAGCTAAAATGTCTTATATTTCTAAACAGAGGGAGTACAACCCATGAAAGTTAGTTGAGTAGTAACTCGAAGTATTCCTGGATTATATTTGGACAGCCAGACGAGCCACTGGGGTTTTCAAATTCAGAAACATACTTTACAAATAAGGTTCAAGTCATATATCCAGCAGATGGTTCCACAAACAAACAAAAAACGATGCAATTTAAAAACTAAGTAAACACAGATATATTGGTGTAAACTAGGCAGAAATTTTCATCTAGTCATCATAAACTCCATCCGCAAATTTGTCCTCAGGGTAGAACACAGCTACCACCTGGTTCCCGCCAAACCTCCTGCCATGCATCCCGGTCTTCGCCTTGGTCGAGCCGTCAACATCTGCATATTCCAAAAACACCTGGAACCACGGGCAGGGAAGTCGATGGATTAAAATAATTCGACTCATGCTCGACCCACATCAACACTGAACATAGTAAAATCACAGCTCACCTTTCCAACTCCCGGAACAGCCACGCCGCTGGGGTCAGGTCGAGGGATCACAGCTTTGACCAAGTTACCTGTCCAAGTGTTAGTGAGTATACATACATAGACAAGAAAAATAAAGATGATATATGATCAATCAAATCCAATTGAAAAAGAATGGTGTGTCTTCTGTAGGTTAGGCCCGTTTGCCAATATTTTGCATGAGGCCACTATAAAAGACTGCAATGGCATTTATGTGGACTACAAAAAAGACACACAAACAGACAAACACACAAAAAAACAAGTTCAGTAACTGAACACAGTGGTAAGAACAGAATGCAAATGTTCAAGACAAGATGAGGACTAGCCCATGGGTTTCATGTTTACCATATTTGCGCCCTTCTTCCCTCATGTCTTCCAAAATGTCCTCGTACTCCTCGTCATCTCTCAGTTCATCTGCTGAAACCACCTGGGTCAGACATACCACCTTTGTCGGTAGAGCTCCTCCAACTTGGAGCATGATTTTCTGCACAGAAAGCAACAGTCAGAAATTGGAAGGGAAACCAACTCATTGTCATTTTGTAAAGCATTATCTTCTAGTGGAGTTGTACCTGCATCTGCAACTGTTGGTGTGCCTGCAACAGGATGGTTTCTTGCTCTGGCCTTGGTTGAGAAGTGCCTTGATTTGCTCGCCTAACAGTGAGGGTCTTGTCTCCCATCTTGATACCATTAAGGGCAGCACAGGCAATATCGGTGACATTAAGATCCTGATATACACAGAAGGCATATCCTTTCGAGTTGCCTGTCTCCCTATCCTTCACAAGATCAAATCCTCGCAATGGTCCAAAGGATTCAAGCAACTCCCGCACTTGAGCCTCGGTGAAGTAATAGGGGAGGCCACCAACAAAAATGCGGTCAGGGCCTTCTAAACCACCAGCTGACCCAGGTGTCAAGCCAACAGCACTAAGGTTGAGATTGGGGTTTGGCTGGCTTGGACCTAGTGCAGCAGCCAGGGAAGGATTATAGTCTGTTGGCCTTCTAACCTTCACAGGCGCTCCCTCAAACATTATACCATCTAACGCCATTGCATTGCTTGCTTCCTCCACAGACCTCATCTCCACAAAAGCAAATTTCTTGTCATGGTTTATGTACACATTAAGAACAGCATCACCAGGACCAGCTGTGTTTCCTCCAATAGCAGCCATAACTTGATTGAAGTATATAGCAACTGTCTGCAGAAAGAATATCAAATAATAAGCGCAGACCACAAAAGGACAGAGAGCATCAAGAAAATTAAGTTAATCGAGTAATTACCTGTTCATTAGCAGTTGGTGGAAGTCCACCAACATATACACGCCGAGCATGCCGAGTAGCCTAAGAAAAGGGTGGTTAACCATAATGTTATATCACAGAAGAACACAAAGATAATGAGCACAAGCAACAGCGGAAGTTATATACCTGTTGCGTCATGGCTTGTGGCTGCATAGCTAGAGCATTGAACTGATGAAAATAGGAAAAATTAATAAGTGGAAAAATGTAAAATAATTGAGAACTGAGTTCATACTGCCACCACCAGATGGGTTACAAATAAGAGCAAACCAAATTGTCTGGTGGTGACAGAACCAAATCTTCAAAGGAAAATAGAAGTCACCTGTGCAGGCGCGGTGAAATTAAACATGTTTGGAAGCATCCCAGGAATAAGAGGGGCAACTGCAGGCAGCTGACCTGCAAATCATCGAGAGAGAAGAATTATTTACAGATAAACAACTTATTATCATGAAAATTTTATAAACTTCTACATAATCGTAAATCTAGCATAGATACATTTCAAACAAAATCCTTAGGAAATGGATTGTACATGTTAGGAGACACGAAGGACTAGTAACTAGTTGAAGGAGAACAAGATATCAAACCAACCAGATGTTTTCGCCTTGTATAGTAAGCTACAGTAGCCAGCCCATTCCATTAGCTGATGATGGACAAAGTGACCCTAGGTTGCTTTCATACCCACATGAAAACATAACAAACAAACAAACAAACAAACAAAAAACAAGAACGACCATAAAAGAAAAATGTCACAAAGTTCAAAGATACTTGTGGAAAGAAATGCAAATTTGCAAGTCTTCTCTGCAAGAAAACATCATTCGCGTAACAATAATTACCATGCTGTTCAAGGCATTCACTGATACTGGACTGTAAGACTCCAGCTCTCAGAATGTGGCCAGTTTCAAGAGCTTAACCGGTTTCTAATGACAGTCCAGAAAGAGCCAGTTGCAGACTTTCCTAGACAATCTCAGGCAAAAGATAAATCTTCAATAATTTGTTGGACTACGAACCAACAATAGTAAACTGCAGCCCTGCTAACATTGTTGAGAGAAATGATGATCGCCATTTGTGGGAACAATTATATTTGAAAAGTTGGCTGTCAAATACAAGTTCAGGGCAAAGCATGCGCGTTAATGGAATTACATTTACAGTGAAAACGAATGATTGTACAGTCATTCGAGAAGTTGTAATTTTTATATAATATATAATTGTGCATTTAGCTGCTTAACGGTTCCATAACAGAGCATCTCCTAACCATCGAGTAAAATGCAAAAATGCAAAGGTAAAACCAGAAGTGTTGTTTCTCACATACCTGGGGTCACACCAGGAGTAACCAACGGAACACCTTGTGATGGTCCCTGGTCAAATCCACTCACTCGCTTGCTGTAACGATGCAGGAGACAGCTATAAGTTGTTAAGCAAACAGGAAATAGCACATCGGAGAAAGAAAATAGAACCAGCAAATGAGCTACTCCCTCCGTCCCAAAACAACTGACTTGGATTTGTCTAGATTCGCATGCACCTAGACATGTTTTAGCGTGTAGATTCATAAGAATCTAGACAAATCCAAGTCACTTATTTTGAGACGGAGGGAGTATATTACAAAAAACATATCACGAGCGAAAAGATTTGCATTGACTGAAAGCCTATTATTAACAATTAACATGCAAGTAGAAAGCAAGAAGCTAATACACAGTTGCTCATATTTGTCCATTGCATACCTTCAGTTCTCCAGAAGTACAAATCAAAGAAAAACTGTGTGTACGAGAATATATAGCATATGTCGACATATCTCGAAAAAAACTGATGATTTGTCTTCCTCAGGATGGCGACTCTTATAAATGTCACAAAACTTTGGAAGACGTCCAACACATACCTCTTCGAACGCGAACGTGAACGAGATCTGGACCTGCGGTCACGACCCTTTGACCGGGAGCGGGAGCGATGCCTGCGATGACCATCTCTGTCACGGTCCCTTCTGCATTACCAATTTATCACAGTATACATCAGATCTCAATAAAGTAGCATATGTTTTTTTTTGTGAAGAAAATGATGTTAACAAGATAGAAATTTATGGAGGATACTGGTTAGTATTCAATTATTTGAAACATTCACCAGAAAATGAACATTGCTATTTCTGCCCCCAAGATAAACAATTGATTAAGCAGGAAAATCCAGTTTAGCTAAGAAAAAGATATTTTAACTAAAATGCAACAGCATCCCACAAAGGTTACAACAAACATTCGGCGAGTAGCTACACAAAAGGTGGCTCTTAAAAGCAAACTCCATCAAGCTCTATGAAAGCTGTCATTTTGGACTTCACTCTCCAAATGCAGTGTCACAACTCATTCCTATCGTGAATAAAACCAAGCATGATAATACAATATAAAGTCCTTTCTGGGACAAATTTGCACATGTGTTGCCAACCTTTAATCACAACAAGATAACTAATGTGCTGAAGATAGCCAGAAGGCATGCTGTGAGGGTTTAGATGGATATATACCAGATGAGGGAATGCTCAAAAGACAATAGATTTGTCCGTTCCTTGATCGTCTCAAACATAGATGCATAGGCCATGACATTTACTAACACAACAAGAACTACTACAGTA
The DNA here is from genome assembly GCA_023614405.1 of Avena insularis. Classification (NCBI taxonomy): domain Eukaryota; kingdom Viridiplantae; phylum Streptophyta; class Magnoliopsida; order Poales; family Poaceae; genus Avena; species Avena insularis. The sequence goes on along the minus strand of CM042690.1, from coordinate 251,254,319 downwards.
TTGGGGTATGTTCAGTTGATGTCTAAAACTAGCCTTACAATTATTCAGTCAAAGCCAAAATTTTGGTCATTGTTTGGATGGTTACCAAACTTTTGGCATGCCCTGCCAACTCTAGTCTATTTTTCTTGCCAACATTAGCCAAGGCATGTGAAAGAAAAACCTTAGCCAAAATTTGGCCAGCCAAATATTTGGTAGGGTGAACTCAGGCTCAAACCAAACATACCATACAGGCCTAAACACCTTTAATACTAGAGTTCCTACTAAAATACAATTCTCAAGTTAAACGATTCCCCTTTAAGTTTCTAGGCTGATGCAAGTCCTTGCCTAAAACATAACCAGCCCCCGCTGCAGTCCATGGCCTTTGACGTCTAACCAGACTGCCAGCAGCGACCAAACTGCCGCTGCCTTGGATGTAATGTACTACTAGCATTGTCAGATATTTAAATGTATATTAACCCAATATCTTAAAATACTACTTATAGTCAAACTTACAGAAATTTCGCTCTGAATAAAAAAATTGAGGGGATATTAGTCATTCTTGGTTATGCTTGAATATTGAAAACCATTACACACATAAACTATTAACCACCACAGCTACCAGATGGATATACACCAGGATAAAAATACCTACATTTAACAGTCGTCTAGTTCAGTAAGTAACTCATCAAGCTAATTGATTTCTGCAGAATCGTAAAGTACAGTTTTCATGGGACAAACAAATTTACCAGAGACCAACTTCAAAAGGTACATTCTAAACACAGAGCCAAGAAAAGGCAATACCAGCGCAAGCAAATTTTAAATCATGCAAAATCTCAGTAGATCAGAAAACAGCCTCGTGGTAGATGAATTATTCTGAACATAGTTACCAAGAACTCATAGATCGGTATATATACTTGAACTAACATACATAAATCCATGCAAGTTTAGACACAGCACCTTTCAACATCACGGTCACGGCTCTGATGACGATCATGGTCATCAGAACGGCCATGGTGCTCCCTCTTTTCACTTCTTTCACGGTGCTCCCTTTTTTCACTTCTTTCACGGTGCTCCCTATGGTGGCGGTCACGTTCCCGGTCCCGGTCACCCCTGTCCCTCTCCCTGTCCTTGTCCCGCCCCCTTTCTCTATCTCTCCCATGGTCTCTGTCACGCTCCTTGTCCTTCTCTCGACCTCTGTCCCTCTCTCTAGATTTTGATGACCTTCCCTCATGTTGTTGTACCTCATGCTGGGAGAAAAAGGGAAGATATTAGTAAGATATTTTAGAATAAGAATGATTTCCTTTAACGATGCTATGATGAACACATAATGAATGGACGCATGCAAAATACTTCCTATTTAGAGCCATCAAACACCACTAGAAGCCATTACTCAAACTAGCAACATGAAAATACATGTACAGATAATTGTAAGTCAGAATTTAGCATATAAAAGTGACTAATAAAGTTCCAGAAAGCATGTGGTCATCCTAGTAGCAAACGGGGCCCTCTCAAATCAAATGCATCTAGAAAACTCATAAAAGTAGCTTAACAAAAACAAATTGAGCAAAGCTATTATAATAAAAAGGAGTAATTCATACCCATGACCCATCAGAATTGTAATCCCACAACAATAGTGAGCGGAAGGAGGTTCGAAAAGTATCCGCTCCAACATCCGGGCACCTTACACCACCAATCAAAACAAAATCGACAGTACCAACGGAATTCCCGCACCCGGATTAATCACCACATCCGCGCAAGCAAACAAGCACTAGTCCGCCTATTCCTCGTACAGGCGGGACATGTTCCTCGGTTCAACTAGGCGGCTACTCGGATCAAGCGGATCAGAGACGAACGCACCTGGGAGCGACCGTCGGGTTGGTCGGAGAACCCGGGAGGCTTGGTCGGCGAGGAACCCCCGGTGACGGCGCCGGCAGAGGCGTCGCCGTTGCCCTCGTAGCGCTCCTCGTACTCGGCCATGCGACGCGGCGGCGGCAAGTGCGTGGGGTGGCGGTGGCCGGCTCGGTCTGCTCGGGCTAGGGTTTGGCTGGTTCGCCGGTTGGACGAGGAAGCGGGTCCGTACAGGTTGTGAGCACGGGACGCGGGGCAGGCTGTCTATATACGGTCCGCTATGGCTGACGTGCGGGCCCTGAATTCAGATAATCGTTTTTTTTTTTGAGCCTTGGGCTTTTTTTTCCGGATTCTTACGAGCGATGTGGTGGCAAATGGTATTTTTTTTTTAAAACATAATATATTAGATGTGCAAGTCGTCTTATTAAAACCTTTCAGTCCCCTTTAGTATCGTGGTAAGGAAAAAGAGTGGGTCTAAAACTGCAGCATCGAGTTCAAACAATAGTTACATCATTCAAAAGAGAATAGAGGAAGAAGCTAGGGGTTCGTCGACCCAGTTACAAGAAAGCTTAGAACCAAAACACTCCCTAGCTATGCTATGAGCCACAATATTGAGATCTCTCTCACAATGACTAAACTCAACCTTCCAATAGTTCCAGCAGTTGTCAGATTTCAGAATAGATCGTCGCTGATTCATTCCATACGCGACCTTCTCCCGAACAAAGATTAATAACTTCCAAGGAATCCGATTCAGCTTCAACTGAGAAATACCCAGCGAACTTGCAAAGATCAATCCATTAAGCATTGCAAGTGCCTTAGCCAATGGAGAAGCAACATGCGCAATGAACGTAGAAGAGGCAGCGATAAAGGCTACTTGGCTATTTCTAATAACCACACCAGAAGTATCCATGTGTTCCTCAACCGAATAGGCAGCATCAACGTTAATTTTAATCTGATCACCTTTTGGTTTTCTCCACTTCATCTTCTCAGGTCCAAGATGACCGAGGGGGACAAAGATGAGTTAGCAGTAATAGCACGTATAGAAGTAACACAGTTTTGGATTGGCGGAATTTGTTCACCATGCGTTCTCCTTCGCCGAAGCCACCAAATATACCAAACCGTGACAGCAATAACATTATGTGTTAAAATAGAATTATAACCTGGAACTGTAGTCGATGGCATCCTCAATAGAGCTTCAAGCACCTCTATCATTCATCATAATATCATTTATTAAAGACTCGAGTCCAAGCGTCCTCCAAATATGTTTTGCACCTTGACATTTGAAGACCATATGAATAATATCTTCAGGAGTGTCACTACAAATAGGCCATAGGCCATCAGCACCAATATGGCGTTTAAAAAGGATGTCCTTGAGTGAAACAATACCATGGAGAATTCTCCAAACAAAAATCTTAACTTTGGCCGGCACCTTTAGCTTCCACAATATTTTTCATATAGGATTGTTTAGCGGGGTATTGCTGATAAGAGCTCTACAGGTAAGACCATTAAATTGATGTTTCCATTCGATGTAGTAGGCGGAACGAACTGAAAATATACCTGTTTAGGTGCCATTTCAATCCAAAAAATCATCAAACCCATTAATACTCAGGGGGATTTGGAGAGTTTTTGTAGCATCGATAGGGTGAAAAAAAATCTGGATCAACACTTCGTCCCACGCCCCCATAGAAGGATCAATCGGTTCACTCACCCTAGAAAGGACACAGTGTCCTCTAGGCGTGATAATTTTGCGGTCTAGGCTGGAGGGAATCCAAGGGTCCTTCCATATCTCGATCAGTGATCCATCTCCAACCCGCCAAATATATCCTCTTTTATAAGTTTGGATCCCAGCGACGATACTTTGCCAAGTGAAGGAGGACCCTGCTTTTGGTCTAGCCTTTAGGATGTCATCGGAAGGATAATACTTAGAACGTAAGACTTGGGCACAAAGGGAATTTGGTTCATCAATAAGCCTCCACACTTGTTTTGCTAACATTGCCAAGTTGAAAGAGTAAAAGTCTTTGAAACCCATACCACCATCTTGTTATGGAAAACATAATTTCTATCATGCATATCAGTGCATCTTACTTCCTTACTCATCATCACCCCACCAAAATTGTGAAATTGCATCAGTCATCTTCTTACAAATATTCTTTGGGAGAAGAAAAACAGACATAGCATATACAGGATAGCTTGTATTACCGCTTTAATGAGAATTTCTTTGCCCCCAATAGATAATAATTTTTCTCTCCATCCTTTTATCCTTTCAATCACCCTTTCAACAAAATGCAGGAAACAATCGCTTATGTCTGCTTCCAACCATTGTCGGTAGGCCCAAGTATTTATCAGACAAAGCTTCAGTATTGATATGCAAGGTATTGCAAACTTCTACCTTCACATCAACATGAGTATTTGGATTAAAGTAGACACTTGATCTTTCCACACTAACTAATTGTCCCGAATTTGCACAATAGGAATCAAGCACTTGTTGCAACGAGATTACATTGTTCAAATCTGCCTTCAAGAGAATAAAAGAATAATCAACAAATAAAAGGCATGAAACTGATGGTGCACCCCTGCACACTTTGACCCCTTCAATGACACCAATCTCCTCAGCGTGCAACAAAAGACTAGATAAACCTTCCGCACATAACAGGAACAAATACAGGGATAGAGGATCCCCTGGCGAATACCCCTAGTAGGGATAAACTCATCTGTCATTTGGGAATTGAACCTGACAGAATAAGAAACCGAAGCAACACAAGCCATGATAAGATCAACCCAACATGAAAATCGAGCTTGATCATCATATTTCAGTTCCATTCCACTCTATCATAGGCTTTATGCATGTCCAACTTCACCGCACAAATGCCAGACTTTCCTTTCCTCTTATTCTTGATTTTATGAAAGCATTCATAAGCAACTAGGACATTATCAATAATAAGTCTTCCAAGGACAAAAGCACTTTGAGTTGGAGAAATAATATCCGGGACAATCAGTTTTAGTCACGCAGCTAGCATCTTAGAGATAATTTTGTACACAACATTACAAAGAGAGATGGGACAAAACTAAGAGACCTCCTCTGGATTATCCATCTTAGGAATTAACACCACCACAGTTTCATTCCATCCAGGTGGTATGACACGATCATTTATAGCCTTCAAGACTACAGTAGTAATATCATCCCCCACAAAATGCCAAAATTTCTTATAGAAAACAACATGTAACCCATCTAGCCCTAGAGCTTTAAGATCCCCAATATTAAAGACAGTTTTCTTCACATCCTCCGCATTAAACGGAGCCATAAGCATATCATTTATCTCATTAGTAACTTTAGGATTAATCTTTGCCAAAAACTCTAGATCAATATTAGTCTTGTCAGAGGTAAACAGATTTGAAAAATACTGAAGGATTAGGGGATTAAGCTGATATGTACCTTCTACCATCTTCCCACCTGAGCCTTTAAGCTTTTTAATAAAATTCCTATTTCTCTGAGCAGAGGCGAAATTGTGGAAAAAAGAAGTATTTATGTCTCCACTTTGAAGCCAATTGGCTCTTGATCGCTAGCTCCATTTAATTTCCTCTTGTTCTAACAACTTCTCAATAAGACGCGCCAAATCAGTCCACCTTTGATCATTCAAATTCTCGATTGGGCCGCGCATCATCTCTTCTAACTCCCGTTGGGCCTTACATAGCCTTTTCTTGGGCTGTTTGAGGACCCCGAGCATCCCATGCATGGATTTCAATCTGCTATGTACATCGATCATGCCTCCCTCGGCATGTTTCGCGGACCACTGTTCTGCCACCACATCTCGGAACTCCTCTTCCTTAAACCATTTCGCCTCAAATCTTCTCTGAGTACTAGATTGGGGAGCCAGTGACGCCTTATAGTAATTCGTGTCCAGTAGAAGTGGCTGATGATTAGAATGATTGTATTCTAGGTGGAGGACCGCAGCATCACGGTGCATGTCGATCCACTCTACATTTGCAAGACCTCTATCACGTCTTTCTCTCATAGCTCCTATATGCCACGTGAATAAATCACCCACATAGCCAACATCATTAAGACCACAAGACTCAATAGAATCATGGAACGCTTGCCTATAGCGTTCTGGCCTGATGTTACCCCCTTCTTTTTTATGAGTATAGAGGATCTCATTTAGGTCTCCCATAACTAACCAAGGTAAATTATTATGCTGATGAATAGCCCTCATCCTCTCCCATGTTTGTGTTTGTCAGACCACTTGAATTCACCATACATCCTAGTAAATCTCCAAATTTTGTTATCATCCTCCTCAATGCGAACATCAATGTAATTGGGTTCAACATAGATTTGGCAAACTTTAGTCTCTTTCCTCCAAAGCATAAGAATACCACCTCTCCTCCCATCACTAGGTTGAATAATGTTGAAATCCATCCTCCTCCTCCTCCTAAGACATACTGCCGGATAGCGATCTAGGTGTGTCTTCGACAAAAACACAACCTCGGGGTTACTGCGCCTCATAACATCAATAAGCGCTAGGATTGCCGTGTTATTCCCCAACCCACGGCATTTCCACACTAAGATCCTCATTGTGTCCGGATGGGCTCCTCCCAGGAGCCCACCGATCCTAGTGATGAGGAGTCAGCTCCATCCGTCTTTGAGCATTTTTTCTGTCCTTCCCCTACCCACAATCGCCACTGTGTCAGGGTGTGTCATGTCATATGTTAACATAGCTTCTGGATTAACCTCAGCATCCACTATGCCTCCCACATTCTCCATCTGAACCAACGTTTAACACTTGGGTTAGAAGCCTCTTCCTCCTCCGTCACCGTATCAGTTTGCTTTAGAGGACTCGTTGTCGTATCTTTAAGAGCATCATCCCTCAGTTCATAATGCTTGTCAAAACCAGTGAATTTAGCAAGAGCATTGGTCCGCCCGTCTGTAGGTCCATCACCTCTGCGTCCATAATAGCCTCTACCACGGCTTTCAGTTGATCTACCTCGAGTACTGCGGCCACCACCAAAGCTACCTCGCCCACTAGTGAAATTTCTTCCTTTCCATGTTTTCCAATCAGCTTTAATCCAACCTCCCCACTTTATTTTATCTTCATCATGTTCCCCCGTGCCGCACTCAAGGTGAGTGTCACCAAAGTTTCCACAAACTCCACAAAACTTAGGAACCTTCTCAAATTTTATTTGATAGAACTCCCCTTTGCCTTCTCTTGAGATGGTTACCACCCGGGCTAGCACCTTCCTAACATCAAGCTTTATCCGGACCTTGACAAAGTTGTTGACTCCTGGGATTTCAGTTTCCACCTTCAACACCTTTCCGACCTTTTTCTCCGTCAGGTTTTTAATCAAAGCCTCGTTGCGGTATCCAACTGGCAATTTATGGATTTGTATTCACACTGCAATTGAGTTGAGATCTACTGATTCAGGGTTTGCAAGTCCATCATACGGCTCAATAATGACCGCATTCTGTTGGAATAACCATGGACCACCATCTATCACTTTCAACCAGTCCCGAAGACAGTAGCTCTACACCGTGAATAGATTTTCTTCTAGGGATTTCTATTTTCGTGCCCTCGGTTCATTAGTTGTACTCAGTTTTTCCCAACCTCTTAACTTTTCCTCACTTTTCCCCTCCCTCTATTCTGAAACCCTCAGAGGCGCTCGGACGGGGGGATGCCGCCAGGTCAAAGTCTTGACCGTTACATGCTGACCGGTGGGACCATGTTGGGGCGGGTCGTGCGTTGAGCGTTACGTTATGTTGCCTCGACCATTACATGCTGACGGGTGGGGCCGTGTTGGGACGGGTCTTGCATACGTGGTGAAGGATGGGGCCGTGTTGGGACGGGTCTTGCATACATGGTGAAGGGTGGGGTTGTTTGAGACACGTCGGACCGGCCATTCTCGCTCACCCAAAGCATTTGCTTCCCCCGAGCCTAGAACAACTCATACACCGCCCCTCTGCTCCCCCGCCGTCGTGCCCTCGTACCTTATGTCGTCCTCAGCCGCCGAGCCGCCCCTCCCCCTAGCCGCGGAGCCCACTCCACCTCCGGCTCCGCTCCCGCCCCGCTAGATCTACCCCTTTCGCGGAATAGTATGCAATGTCGGCTGGTGTACTGGTCCTCCCCGTCGAGCGTGGAGAAGATTGGGTGGAATCAGAGGAATCTAACGCATGGATTCCATCTGGGTAAGCAACATTTTGCTTTGTGGATTGATTATAGGCAATAACTGAGCGCAAATCATTGGTGCTCAACTAACTGCCTTGCTTTTCGAATAGGATTGATCCAGTGCTGGCATTTCGGCTGGCGGTTAGACTAGATACTAGCGTAATTCGTGGTTGTGAACAGTACCTCTCTAGATTTTACTTCCCAACGGTGGTTGCAACCTCCATAACTCTCAGAGATTTGAAAGATAAAAACTATTCTAAATTCCCTTGGAGCAATGGCAATTCAGTTGATTTGCAATATTTCAGCATTATCGAGCAAAGATTCCTCCCACTAACTAGCGAAGTTGATTTGGTAATGCTTTTCTCTTTGAATGCTGCTAAACATGTTGGTCGAATTCGTCTCCATTTGCAACCTAAAGTTGAACATATGGGAAAGAGGGTTAAAGCATCATCTGGTGGTCAGGCATCATCAGGTGGTCGGGCATCATGTGTCTCTGCTATCTCTGCTAATAGTGTGCGCCCCCGCGCTCCTTGTAGGTCCACAGCAGTACCATCTGTTTGCACTGCAAGTGTAAGCCAAATCACTCGTGCGGCCGATGTGGAGGACGAAGCAGAGCCTGAGGAGGGAGCGCCTCCACTAGATGATGGATGAGTTGATGTTTCCTGAATTGGTAGATAGATTCGATAAATAGGCACTAGAGGATCAATACACAGAGGAAATGACCCACAGTACTAGATTTGATGACACTGATGACGAAGAGAATGAGGAGAACAATGATAGTCTTGTTTTAGCCAAGTATGATGGTGAGGACTTGCCAGTAATTGAGTGGGACAGGAACGATCCTAAGATTTCAGAAGGCACTGTATTTGAAACGATGCGAGACTGTCGTAATGCCCTTACTACATGTTGCATCCACACCAATAATGATTATGATGTTATTAAGAGTGAGCCAGCAAGGTTCCAATGAAGTGGCCATACATGAGGTGTAGGTGGAGGATGCATGCATCCACTATCCTCAGGAGCAGTTTGGTTCAGGTATTACAACCATTTGTGTATTTTAGATCATTGTGTAGAGTTTGTTAACTGTACCTGACATTTTCATTATGTTTCAGATAAAAAGTAACCAGTTCGAACATTCTTGTCCACCTTAAGGGGACAACCAAAGGACAAAACAAAACTAGCAAAGACTAGGTGGTTGGCAGATGCAATCATGGATTGGATGAGAGCGAACCCATCACTTGGTGCAATAGAGCTCATAAAATAAGTTTCTCAAAAATTTAATATTATAGTACCTTGCATGAGGATGTTATATGCAAAGGAAATGGCTCTTGATAGTCCATAAAATGAAAGTTTTCAGCTACTTTACAGCTTCAAAGCTGAAGTAGAGATGGCTAATCCAGGTAGTGGTGTACAGATAGACATGCATAAAGTTCAGTACAAAATAAGAGTGAAGACAAAGGAGAAGGAGTACTTTAGAAGGGCTTTTGTTTGTTTCAAAGCTTGCTGGCAAGGGTTTCTAGATGGTTGTAGGCCTTATTTGGCCATGGATACAACAACTCTTCATGGAAAATTTAAAGACTGACTAGTAGGCACATCTGCGATTGATGGCCACAATTGGATGTTCCCTGTTGCTTTTGGAGTTTTGGAGACTGAGTCAGAGGAAAGTTGGACTTGGTTTCTGGAGAATTTGCGCGACCTTATAGGTCATCCACCAGGACTTACACTACAAGAAAAGTTTCCTTCTTCAATGACTTGGCCCGACGGTCGTTGTAGAAGGTGCGTCTTCCGCGACGAAATTCTCGGCTCGGCCGTGGCCGATGGAAAACTTTTTTTCCGGTTTCACGGCCCTCTACTATGACGGATCTGCTAAAAACATGGAGGAAGCTCGGCCAGCGCGTGGCAGAAGCAAGATTTTCATTTCCTCGCGCAATGTTGACTAGCGGAAGTCTTTTGAGGTGTGTGTGGGTCCCAGACATCAGTGTCTCTAGCGGACCATACTTTTCGATCGCACCTCCCTGATTTGAACTCGATAACGTTGCTCGAGGCATCTGTCATTTAGTCAGGCTGCTAGGTCCCACATCTCAACCTCTCATTAGAAGGATTGTGTGTATGATGGAGTTTTTTTCCTTCGCTCGCGTACCCTGTTCCAAAGTTGATAGTGTTGCTCGATGTATCTACCGTTTAATCAACCTCCTGGAACCCACATGTCATCCTCTCATTAGAAGAAACGTGTGTATGATGGAATTTTTTCCCTTGGCTATTGCCTCCCTGATTTCAACTCGATAATGTTGCTCGATCTGTCTGCCGTCTAGTCACGCTGCTGGGTCCTCCATGTTAGCCTCACATTATAAGAATCGTGTGTATGATGGAATTTTTTTCTTCGCTCGCGCTACCCTGTTCCGAACTTGATAGCGCTGCTCGATGCATCTACCGTTTAATCAAACTCTTGGACCCCACATGTCATGCTCTTATGAGAAGAAACGTGTGTATGATAGAATTTTTTTTCCCTCGGTCGCGCCTCCATGTTCCGAACTTGATAGTGTTGCTCACTGCATCTACTGTTTAATCATGATGCAGGCCCCCACATGTCATCTACTCATTAGAAGAAACATGTGTATGATGGAATGTTTGCTCTCGGTCGCGCCTCCGTGTTTCGAACTTGATAGCATTGCTCGATGCATCAGCCATTTTTCTAGGCTGTTGAGTCCCCCATGTGAGCCTCTCATTAGAAAAAACATGTGCATGCTAGACTTTTTTCTCGCTCGCGCCTCCTTGTTTCGAACTTGGCAACGTCGCTCGAGGCAGAACCTGTATAAGGTTGCGCTATTGGGTCCCACATGCCGGTCTCTCTATATATCAAACCGGCGTATGATGGACTTTTTTCGGCTGCGGCCGCTGTTTTGACCTTGGCAACGTTGCTCGATGTGGCAGTTGTGTATGGTCTTGCTGCTGAGGCCCCCATGCCACCCTCTCTGGTATGTTCTAGCGGGTGGGTCCCTGATGCCAGCCTCTTTGTACAAGTATTTAACTTTTTTTCAAACCCGACCATTAAACTCAAGGGATGGGTCAAAAAAAGTAAACCGAAGATATATATAAATATGTACACACAGAGGATTCGAACTAAAGACCTTCAAATCAAATCAAATAGACATAAACTAAGTGTTTTGCCACTATACCAAAGATACTAATAGAAATTGAATCATTAAACATGTATTAGTATTACAACTTATGTATCAGTCTTCTAAAAAATATTTTGTGTGTCCATGTTATCTCTCTTAAAATAAAAGAGCAGTGCTACTGGAACCTCGATTTATAAAAAGCCACATAATGGATTAGTTTCTTAAAAACATGGGTAGGCAGAGTTTTTTTAGAGGTGGGGGGCAATGCCAAAAAGGCGAAATTAAAAAGTTTTTGGGCTATGGTCAATGGGCTCCTATCTCAAATTTCACTAGGCTGTGTCTCGCCAGTTTCAAACACAGACCTCTTCGAGGGAGAAAAAAAAGCGATAATTCCTTTGACAGATATTCATGTAGAAATATCTAATGAACACATACCACATGCGTCAAAATAGGGCTGGTATCCAATGACTTCACTTGATGAAATCACGTTGTATATCTTTACCTTCTCATCTCTGTCCAAAATGCATCCAACGGTTCCGATGACACAAAGGCAAAAGCTCTAGAGCAAGCAACCAGCAGCAACGACAGAACTTTTGACAAATTCAATACCATTTGAAAGATTAAGGAGTACAGAATAATAAGACATAAAAGAATCGATAGATTCCTAGTTTATATTCAGTAGCACTTGACTAATTCAGAAGCATTTCAAAATGACTAATTCAACAATACAAACACTGAAATTCAATATCACTACAGAGAGAGACAGTTCTTGTTTCAGCTCTAAAAACCATGCCACGTGATCAATTTTCCCTTTTCTCGAAACACACTCGATCATTGGAACACAATCATTGTCATAATATTTGGTCATATAGGGAACCGTCATATAGATACAGATATACCATACCAGTACGTACTAGTCATAGCTCCAATCCAGCAAAAGGTTATCACAATTTTACCACCCATATATGACCAGTGGAGATAAGACAACAACATAATTAATTACAATAGCATGCGGCCAAAGAGCTAGACAGCTAGGAAGTTCATGAACAACATGCGGCATTCAGGACAACCAGATATATCGACCTTGACCGTTCTTCCAATAGTAAATTTGGCTGCTTTCCGGAACTTGATCCACCTAGAAGTAGCTGCCAAGCGCCATCAGTTGAGTTAATGGTGTAGCGTCCCTCGATTCGCAATCCTTCACTCTGCATCGTGAAGACTATTGTTCCCTTTCGTCTAGCCTGGAGTTGCTTTGTGGCACTCTTAGGCAATTTCCGAGTCAAAGCAAGAGATAAACACATAATTACTAAGAGCAATGCACTGAATCATGTGAAACTTGAGAAGACATTCAGAACAGTTTATCTGCCGCCATATACTCACAAACATAATCCGGTGCAACCTTGTGATGACACATGTGTAGGATATGGTATGACAAGGTGCTGCCTGGGGTGATGAAGGAGCTTGTGCCGGTGCTTGTGTTGGGGCTAGTGCTGGTGCAGGAGATGGTGCCACTAATTGTAGAGGGGCTGCAGAAGGCCCGGAACAGGTCTTGGCGCCAAGCAACTTGATGCTAGATTCCTTCTGAGGGGTAGCTAAGCTGACTGCAAAGATGGTAGAGGCAGATGAGAAGTGTACAAGCAAAATGGTCTCTTATACAACAGTTACTCACAAGACAGTGATCAGAGGAATGATGAGTATACAAGCAAATTAAGTTACTACCTCCATTCTTTGTCCTTAGGTCAAAAGTCTTGGGGGCAGGGAACTAGGGCCAGTGTCGTTGGGGGTGCCAGCAGCTTGGTGCTGGTTACCTTCTAAGGGGTAGGTAAGGGGACTGCAGGAGTGGTCAGAGAGGCATATGAGATGTGGACAAACAAAATGGTTTCTTATACAATAGTAACTCCTAGACAGAGATGAGAGTATACAAGCGAATTAAGTTACTATCTCTATTCTTTCTCCTACTGATGTCAACAGGTGTCGTTGCAGGAACTGGGGCCGATGCTGGTGCCGGTGCTAGCAGCTTGATGTTGGCACCCTTCTAGGTGGTATATAAAGGGAAGCGGACTGCAGAAGTGGTCAGGGTCATATGATGAGTAAATACAATGGTGTAGAAGAGTTAGTTGTAAGAAAATCATTAGAGGTTGTGATGAGTACATAATCAAATTAATTAGTACTACCTCTGTTCTTGGTCCTTCGGTAAACAGGTGTACGATGGCGTGCAAGTATCTGCCCAGGCTTGCTAGAATCGAATGATACCTCGTCCCCCTGCTTCAGACCATTCTCACGGACATACTTGGACCAACCCCGTCCATCCAAATAGGTGGTGGCCATCGTCTGGGAGACATCCAGATCATATAGTTGCCGCATGCCTTTAGGGCCCTCGCTATACAGAGTTAGAAACTTGTTGTTTCCGAACATCTTGTTTATAATGGGGCGAGCGACACAAGGGACAACCTTCATGAGAAAATTGATAGAGAAGTAAGGTGACAACAAAAAAAGTGAGATACAAGATCTTACATCAAGTCGGTATAAACCACTTAGAATCCATACCTGATACCATGGGTACCCTTTGCGAAGGGTGGCCATGCACCATTTTATTCATCCCTCTGCCTTTGGAATGGCATACAGGGCCCCCTTTCAATCCACAAGCTTGACAAGAGGAGGGTAGCAGAAAGGGCTGAGCAACTGGTGCGTGGTACTGATTGAAATTAAGTGGAAAGGTTAAATTATGTAAAGAGCAAGTAAATCTAATAATATAAGATAAAACCATTGCCTATAAAGCAAACAAATTTGATTTTTGTGAACTTCTAATGAGCGTAAAAATCGCCAAAGGTATTTAGGAACACAGATCTAACGCAAAATAAACTATGACCATGCATATTGAGGACAAATTAAACTACGTATTTGAAAAGGTAATAAAATGCCAACCAGATTGAGCTAGAGATAGAAGGACTAGCATGGGATCGACGTGCCCACCGGTGCGTCTCAAGAAGACCGACAGGTAGGGAAATCTTGTTCGCGCACATTGGTGATGAGGAGCGGCCGTAAGCGTGTCTGTTTTGTGGGGAAAGGGTGAGGCCTAGGCGGCGAAGGGTGGAAGTTAATACACAACATGAAGGGGTGCGGAGGGATAACTTTGGACATTCTGAACTACCCTGCTTTAGGCACCACCATATACGTGGCCCACCTGCCAGTCATCATAGATCAAAATTGATCCAAAACTTGTCAAAATACAAGTTTATGTTTTACCATGGAAACTAATGCACATAGCATTGCACTTTGTGAACGAATGGCTTTATGTCAAAAAGTTACTTAATTTCAGCATCTTCAGCTAGGAAGCTTGGAAACTCATGAAAGTAGGGAAGTATCCATCAAATCTGGAATCTCCTTTGTAAATGATGACCCACAAGTATAGGGGGTGTATTGTGGTATTTTCGAGGGAAGTAAAACCCAATTTGTTGATTTGACATAAGGGGAGCCAAAGAATATTTATATGCTTTAACAACTGAGCTGTCAATTCAGCTGCACCTGAAACAATCTTGCTCACAGCAGTTTATCAGTAGCAACAGTTTTGTAATAGCAATAGCAAAGTAGTAGCAGTAGTAACAATTACAGTAAACAGTAGGATTAAAGCGCAGTAGGCATAGAGATGGATGGACGGGCGTTGCATGGATAAGACAATTCATATGACAATCAAGACATAGGACATTTATAGATAAATAAGATAAAGCATCCAAGTACTAAATAATCATAGGCATGTGTTCCATATATAGTCATACGTGCTCGCAATGAGAACTTGCACAACATCTCTTATCCTGCCAGTCCGTTTGCAACGGGGCCTCAAGGGAACTACTGGCAATTAAGGTGCTCCTTATAATAGAGCACCAGAGCAAAGCACCGTGAACACATGTGATCCTCACATCAAAGCCATCCCCTCCGGTTATCCCGATTATTGTCACTTCAGGGCCTTTGGTTCCGGACAACAATATGTGTATACAACTTGCGGGTTAGACCATAACCGATACTATCATAATGAATCAATAACATGTTCAGATCTGAAATCATGGCACTCAGGCCCTAGTGACAAGCATTAAGCATAACAAGTTGCAACAAAGTCAAAAAGCACTAATAATAGATACTAGGCACCATGCCCTAACAATTCGATGCCATTATATGAACGATCTCATCCAATCCCTACCATCCCCATAGCCTACAACGGGGGATTACTCACTCATGGATGAGGGAATCATGGATGGTTGATGGAGAAGCGATGGTGATGATGATGGCGATGATATCCTCCAATTCCCCTGTCAACACCCGGATTTTTAATCCCAGATGCCCATTATGAAGGAAATATGCCCTGAGAGGCAATAATAAAGTTGTTATTATATATTCCTTATACATGATAGATGTTTATTTTACATGCTAGAATTGTATTGATTTGGAAACATCAATACATGTGTGTTTAATAAACAAAAAGGGTTCCTAGTCATGCCTCTCTTATAGACTAGCTTGTTGATTAACAAGATGATCAAGGTTTCCTGATCATGGACATTGGATGTTGTTAATAACAAGGCCACACCATTGGTGGAATGATGTGATGAACATCCATCCGAAGTATAGCATTACGATCAAGTCATTATGTTTATATTGCTATAACATCATACGAAGTAATCTTTATCCTTAGACCATGAGATCATGTTAATTGCTGACACTGGAAGAGTATCTTGATAACATCAAACGTCACACCGTAACAGGGTGACTATAAAGATGGGTTCAGTACTACAAAGGTGTTATGTTGAGGCTCATGGATCAAGAGTGGAATTTGTCAATCCAGATGACGGATAGATATACTCTGGGCTCTCTCGGTGATATCACATTAGGATAGCTTGCAAGCAAGTGATGTGATCACTAGAATGTTATATCACGGGAACGAGAAAAGAGTGCATGTCGGTAACGAGATCAAACTAGGTATAGAGATACCGATGATCGAATCTCGGACATGTAATATATCGAGAGACAAAGGGATTTAGTTACAAGCGTTAAAGGTTCTCACGATCACAGGAGTCATTGTTGAATGTGTAGGAGTCAGTACGGATCTCCAGGTCCCGCTACTGATTATTGATCGGAGAAGGGTCTCGATCATGTCTGCATTATTCGCGAACCGTAGGGTGGCACACTTAAGAGTTACCGGACACCATTTTGGAGCACATATGTTTCAGACGAAAGAATTGCAAAGCGCAGGAATTGTTTCAATAGAAACCGGAAATTGTTTTGGGTGAAATTGCAGAAGGTGGTTATGCATGTGATATTGAAATATTGCAAGGGGCTATATGTGAATGTTTGTTAATTAAAGTAATTAACAAAATTCTGAATAAATTTAATAAAAGAGTTTTATTAAATGAGAGAGCATTAAATTTGGAGAAATTTAATGCATTTAAAGTGGAGACTTTAAAAGGGAATGTGAAGAGGCATTTTAATGTGGAGGTTACCACATGAATGGGGGAGGTGAGGTCACCCCATGCATGACCATGGAGAGAGGGCACCCCTCCTCCTATAAAAGGCCACCCATTCCCTCCTTCATCCTTACACCTCCTTGTGAAGGATCTCTCTCCCCCTCTAGAATTATTCCCCCATGGTCTCGGATTAGCGAGATACATGTTCCCAGTGGCATTTCATCTGGAAGGAGTTGCTGCTTCTGCTGGATCGCTGGAGCGAGGAGGTGGAGGTTGTCCGGTGGCTTGAACGTGTGTGCGAGTGCGGATGCGCTGCTGAGTTGTGGCTCTCGGACTTCCTCACGATCTTGAGATCGGCAAGTGTACGACTACATCAACCACGACTTCCTACTCATTAACAAAGATCATTGTCTACGAGGGTAAGTTCTTGTTGGATGTATGTCCACCCGTTGCTTTGTACCTAGTAGATAGATCTTGGCGTGTAGTTCACACCGTAGGATTTTTTTTGTTTTCTATGCTGCAGACCCAACACGTTATGCCATACCTCGCAATCCCAGGATT
This sequence comes from Avena insularis, assembly GCA_023614405.1. Classification (NCBI taxonomy): domain Eukaryota; kingdom Viridiplantae; phylum Streptophyta; class Magnoliopsida; order Poales; family Poaceae; genus Avena; species Avena insularis. Next base: position 251,237,204 of record CM042690.1, on the reverse strand, counting down.
ACCATTTTTGCGAGACATAACGGATTGGATATCACAGTACATCATCCATTACAAACCATACATAAGGTCTTATACAAATAAAGATCTCATGATCCAGTCTTAATACAACAAGCAGCAAAAATAAAAGATAAGCGTAGCGGTGGGGTCCATCTTTAGGGGCACAGGCAATGTTGATGAAGGCAGATAGTCCTAGTTATCATAGCCGTCCTGCTGGCCATCATCTTGGTAGTCTCCTTCATAGTCTGGCCATGAGAATAGCTAGGGACAAAATCCATGAGTACTCTTTAAGTACTCGCAAACTACCACAAACAAGTAGTATAATGCTAAGTCAAAGTGCTAAATCTAAGTGTAAATATAAAGTTAAGTTTGAAACCTAAGCTGAGTTTTGAAGCAAAGAAAGATAAAATAAAGTTCTAGAATCAATTAAGTTGTGAAGCTAGTTTCATAAACACAACCCTGTTGTGGTCAAGTCAAGATTCATCATTCCTTTCATAAGTTGTTTTTAAAACATCTGACAACGAAACAGTATGGCCATTCCAACTGTCCATAATCATGACGGCTATTCGAATAGTTTGACACTCTGCAGAGGTGGTACACTTTCACCACAAGATTCGATACATCTGTCAGGGGTAACCCTGAATCATCATACTTAATATGCAGATAATCAAACATAACCTTCCCTTTACACACCCTAGTATGAGCACCTCTCCTATGAGCATGGCCTCCCAACCATGACCATCTGTCATCTTGGGCCTTTGCAGGTGGACAACATTGAGAGGTAGCCTCAGCTCAAACCTCTCCCGCGAGGGAACTAATACTAATGCATATAAACTTCCGGCTAAGCCTTACCCAATTCAGGTAGTGTGGTTGTACGGTAAATTTGGAACGGTATCGCATCCAAATCCAACCATCAGTTTTATAAAAGGGCTAAGGCTCATGCCTCAACATTCTCATCATCAAAAACCATTTGTGTTTCTCAACACATGTCAAAACATCTCAATAGAATGACTCATCATTCCAAGGTTTTCATAATTCATTTTCACCAAGTGTTCCCATCTAAAGTGACTCAGGTTTTGATCTACTCTAAACTACTAAGTTAAGAGTGTTCACTAAGGTGGAAAGATGATGGGTTCAATCTCATGCCATAGAATGACATCTAAGGTTATCTAAATTAGGTCAGGTTTTATACTCTTTATGCTATCTTCAAAACAAGTAAGGAACTTTGGGTAAAGTAAAGGAAGTAAGCTTGTAAATAAAACTTGGGGTAAATACTAGTCAAAGTGGTATAATCAAAGCATGCCCAAAGAATCTTTGCTAAACCATTTAGTTTTATCCTAGCTTGCTAAGCATTATACTTGCAAGTGTTAGCTTGCATTGTTAATGGTGGCTTGCTAGAGTAAGTTTTGCAAGGGTTAGCTTGCCAATAATAGCTTGCCCAGGTTGGTGCAGTGGTTGCAGTTTTCTTCTTCTTCTTCTTGATAGAACTCCTCCTCCTCGTAAGCTTGGTCGGTACTATCGTCTATAAATACATACGGAGTACACAATCACCAAACAATACTTAACTAGTCTAATTAGCATTCTAAGACACATATTTGATGATCTGTTATCATCACAAGCATCACAAGTTTAATTCAATAGTTTCACTCTTTTTAACTTAGAAAAGTAATTTCTACTCATTGAAGAATTAACTAAGATTTAATATTCACCACTTAAAATATGGGATCATGTGGACACATGTCATCACCATATATTCTAACATGTGGGAATGTGATTTAAGGGGTGGATCATAATTACTTTGGTTTAAGTTCATTATTTAATGATTTAAAGTGACTAGAAATGCCTATATAGCATTATTTTGGTACTAGTCCAAAGTCACTACATGTAAACCTTAATATTATTACATATTCAGATAGATATGATGAAATGTGATTTTTGAGAGTTGGAATCAACTCAAAAGCTAACTTGGTTGATTTTATAAAAATGTTGTAAGGTGCAAATGCTTTTGTTTTGTTATTTTTACTAGGAGAGATCTATAACTCTAAATGAATTAAATCCAACGGGCTTGGGTAGATCTCTTTAGTAGCTTTCCCACAAAATTGGAATCACTTCATTTGGACTTGTAATTCTCTCTAAATTGATTTTCAAACTAGGGGACAGAACTAAGTTTAAACTAAAAAGAAAAATCCTAATTCAAACTAACTGGTTGCTGGAACGCTAATGGCTGGCAGTGTCACTCATGCAAGCGTGGCTCGGATGTGGGGGTCCACCAGTCAGCGGCTCATAACGCGCGAAGCGGTACGGGGCGATGTGGGATGTTGGATTAGAGTAGGGATCAACGGCTGGGGATCGTCGTCGACGACGGACCTGTTGCCGGTGAGCTCTAACCCTAGCGGCTCGGTGGGGGTACATAGGGGGCGTACTAGGGCTCCAGCGATGACGGCGAGGCGGGCAAACAGACTGGTGGTCGATGGCGAGCTCAGGGACGGTCGAGGCAGCTCTAGGGGTGGTCGCAATCAATGGCTCCCTTCTCCTCCAGAGGCGGCCTACTCCGGTGCAATTCCGGCGAACTGCTGCTCCCCGTGCTCCGGCTAGAGGTGTGGGACGATCAGTGAGGTGAGGGGAGTCGAGTGGTGTGCTACAAATGGCTGGGGGTGCCCTCCTTTTATAGGCTCGACGGCAGGACAGCGCGGCATGTCTAGGCAACGGTGGCGACATGGCTACGGGCTGCTAGCGGCATGGATGAGGGTGGCGATCGACGCGCGGTCTCCTGGCGGTGTTCTAGGACTTGAATGCGGGCTTAGGGGCGGTGGTATGCGGTCAGGCTGAGCTGGCGCTCTGAGCGGCAGTGGCGGCGGTGTCCACGGCGAGTGGTGGCTATGGTGCGTTGGGCGGCGAACGGGCATGTCCGGCGTGCTCCCTGGGTCGTGGCGAAGCGGTAGGCGCGGGCTACGGTCGAGCGGCGGCTTGGGCACACGTGTCCGGCGTGGCGCTCTGGCGCGTGCTCGGCATGGTGCAGCTGCTCTAGGCGCGGGGTGTGCTCGGTGGTCCACGCCTTGGCCTGGCTCGGGGAGGGGACAGTGGGCGGCGGTGAGGTGCTGGCTATCTCCTAGACATGGCGAGAGAGGGGGAGGTGGTCTGCTGGGGTGAGGGCATGGTCGGCCGGCGAGGTGGGGCTCGGCATGGCACGACCATGTTGCTAGGGGGTAGGGGATGGGTTAGTTAGGTCCTGGTTTGATCAAGAGGGGACAATGAGAGCAAATGGGGGTCAAATGGGAGACAAGTTTGGCCAGAGTACTATTCAAATAGTGAATTTGGTCTTTGTTTGAATTCTGCCTGCCGAGTGTTTGATGAAATGGTCGCATGAACTTTACTTTTAAATTTTGAAAAGATTTTTGGTTGGTGTGCTAGTACTAAGCTTGAGACTCTGTGGGTGCTTGGGTCTTGAAAATTGAGTTGGTTTGAATGGTTTTTGAAATAGTGGGATCTTCCCATATGAAATAGATTCAATTTTCAAGTGTCATTTAAATATAGTGTTTGAATGTTTTTGGCAGATCATGAAGTGGGCCTTGGTACCTCATTATGTGTACTAGCAAGGGTTGCAAAGATCTACAAATGTTTCTGTTAAATTTTGAGTACTAGGAATAGCCAAAGTAGGCATGATAGTTAATTTGGCCAAAATGACCATTCACTTCATTTATTCATTTTGAGTTGTTTTTCTTTGGGAAAAGTTTGGGAATGATTTAGATGATGTTTATTTCACCTAAGAATCATTTTACAAGCAATAGATCACAGAACCATGGCAATTCAAATCAACTCCTAATTTAAATGCACATACACATGAATGCTTTAATATTTTTAAATGGAAAAGTTTTTGTTAACCCTAATTTTGATGATTTGGATCTTCATAAGCTTGGATTAAAGTTTGGGATGTTACAAACCTTCCCCCCCTTAAACAAAATCTCGTCCCGAGATTTACAAAGAGAACTAGGAACTAAAGAGATCTGGGAACTCTGTCCTAATGTAATCTTCGCGCTCCCAAGTGGCTTCCTCCTCGGTATGGTTGCTCCATTGAATCTTGAGAAACTTGATACTCCTGGTCCTGGTGGTTCTGTAGGCTTCTTCTAAGATATAGATAGGTACTTCACGATAGGTCAGGTCATTGTTGATCTCCACAGCTCGGTGATCGATGTTCTTGAAAACCTTAGTCTTCTCCGGCACTTCCAAGCATTTGCGAAGTAACAAGATATGGAACACATTGTGGATGGCTGACATCTCTTCAGTTAGTTCCAGTTGATACGATACTTCTCCTCGATGGTTCAGAATTTTGAATGGCCCGATATATCTGGGGGCTAACTTTCCTTTCAGACTAAAGCGTTGGGTTCCCTTCAATGGAGAAACCTTGAGATATACAAAATCTCCGACATTGAAAGTCAGGTCTCTCCTTCTCTTGTCAACATAACTCTTTTGTCTGGATTGGGCGGTCTTAAGGTGCTCACGGACTTTGTGAACCTTCTCTTCAGCTTCTCGGAGAATGTTGGGTCCAAAGATCTGACTCTCTCCTACTTGCGACCAATTCAAAGGGGTACGACACTTTCTTCCATATCGGAATTCAAATGGTGCCATCTGCAAACTAGCTTGATAACTGTTGTTATATGAGAATTCTGCGAAAGGCAGGCAATCTTCCCATTTTGATCCATATTCCAACACACAAGCTCTTAACATATCTTCTAAGATCTGGTTGACTCTCTCAGTCTGTCCATCAGTTTGTGGATGATACGCGGTGCTGAAGTTCAACTTGGTGCCTAATCCTTCCTGGACTTTCTGCCAAAATCTCGAGGTAAACTGGGTTCCTCGATCTGATACTATGGTCTTGGGGGTTCCATGCAGACTAACAATCCTAGCAATGTACAACTCTGCTAGCTTCGCACTCTGGTAGGTAGTCTTGACAGGTATGAAGTGAGCTACCTTGGACAGTCTATCAACTATGACCAAGATTGAGTCATTTCCCCTACTGGAAGTAGGCAAACCGGTAATAAAGTCCATTCCGACGGAATCCCATTTCCATTCTGGAATCTGCAATGGTTGCAATAGTCCTGCAGGCCTCTGGTGCTCTGCTTTGACTCTTTGGCAGATGTCACATTTGGCGATGTAGCTTCTGATTTCTCTCTTCATCTTGTGCCACCAAAATTGCTCTTTCAAATCCTGATACATCTTCGTTCCTCCGGGATGGATAGAATAAAGAGTATCATGAGCTTCCTTCATGATAACTTGCTTCAGCTCCGAATCTGCTGGCACACAGATACGTCCTTTGTACCACATCACTCCTTCTTCATCTTTAGTGAATCCAGGTACCTTTCCTGTACCAATACGATGTTTGATACCGTCGATACTTTCATTCCCCTTCTGGGCTTCCTTGATTTGGCTAATCAAAGTGGGTTGAAGTTCAATGCTAGCTAAGAATCCCTTGCTAACTAATTCAGTCCTGAACTGCTCCAACTCTTCATACAAACTTGGTTGCTTCTCCTTGATCATGGTGTTTAGCCTACACGACAATCTGCTAAGAGCATCCGCTACCATGTTGGCTTTGCCGGGGTGATAGTGAATGTCAAGGTCATAATCCTTGATTAACTCTATCCATCTCCTTTGACTCATATTCAGATCCTTCTGAGTGAAAATATACTTCAAGCTCTTGTGATTTTAGTAAATCTCACAGCGATTACCCATCAGATAATGACGCCATGTCTTTAATGCCAAAACTACGACTACTAATTCAAGATCATGGGTTAGATAGTTCTGTTCATGCTGCTTCAGTTGTCGAGACAGATATGCGATGACTTTGCCTTCTTGCATCAACACCCATCCTAGACCAATCTTGGATGCATCACAATATACATCAAACGGCTTCTTGATATCTGGCATGATCAGTATTGGGGCTGATATCAATCTCTTCTTCAGCTCCTAAAAACTGGCTTCACATTTGTCTGTCCATTCAAACTTCTTGTCCTTCTTCAACAATTGGGTCATGGGTCTAGCGATGCTCGAGAATCCTTCTACAAACTTGCGGTAGTATCCCGCTAATCCGAGAAATGCACGGACTTGGGTTTGAGTGGTTGGGGCTTCCCATTCTTCGACATCTTTGATCTTGGCGGGATCAACAGAGACTCCTCCAGCAGACACAATATGTCCTAGGAATCCTACTTCTTTCAGCCAAAACTCACACTTGCTGAACTTGGCATATAACTGATGCTCTCTCAGGGTTTCTAGGATGATTCTCAGATGTTGCTCATGCTCTTCTTCTGACTTGGAGTAGATAAGGATGTCGTCGATAAACACAACTACAAACTTATCTAGGAAATTCATAAAGATCTTATTCATGAGATTCATGAAATAAGCAGGGGCATTGGTTAATCCAAAAGACATAACCGTATACTCGTATAAACCATAGCGAGTAGTAAAGGCGGTATTCGGAATATCCATTGCACAAATCTTAAGTTGGTGATAACCAGTCCTAAGATCAATCTTGGAGAATACCTGGGCTCTAGTCAATTGATCAAATAGATCCTCTATCTTTGGCAAGGGGTACTTGTTCTTGATGGTGACATCATTCAACTTTCCATGCATTACGCACGGTTGACTCCATTTTTCTTGTCAACGAATAACACTGGTGATCTCCATGGCAATGCGCTTGGTTGAATCAAGCCTTTTGCTAACATAGCATCCAACTGCTTATTCAGTTCCACTAACTCTGAGGGGTTCATGCTATAGGGTCTCTGGGCTATGGGTCCGGTTCCGGGGATTAGTTCGATAATGAACTCAATATCCCTATCTGGGGGCATACCTGGCAATTCATCTAGGAATACGTCGGGGTATTCACAGACTACTCTAACTTGGTCTATGGTGGGTAGGGCTAGACTCTTGTTGCACTTGAATGGACGGGGTAAGGTTTTAGAGATATGCTCTACTGTGACTCCAGAGCTACTAGTCATGGTGATGGCTTTCTTAGCGCAGTCTATCAGTCCTTTATGCCTTGACATCCAGTCCATACCTAGTAAGACTTCCAATCCTTTGGTTCCAAGTACAATTAGGTTGGCATAAAAATCTATCCAATGTATTCTGATAGGTACAACTTTGCAAATTTTTCTAGCTTTTGTAGTTGATCCAGGGATTTGAACTATCATGACATGATTTAGGTTGGTTGGGTGAATCTTACTAGTGCATGCAAATTCTTCGGTGATAAATGAATGCGATGCTCCCGAATCAAACAATACCCTTGCTAACACTGAGTTGACAGAAAACATACCCAGCACTACATCTGGCGCTTCTTGGGCTTCTTCCACGTTCATGTGGAAGAGACGACCGTTGCAGTTGTGAGAGTTCCCTGGGGCAAATCTTCTTCCTGGTTGAACACGACGCTGCTGTTGCGCTGGGGCATTCACTTGGCATTGGCGGCAGTCTTCTTGGGACACTCATTGGAGTAGTGACCCTTCACTCCACACTCGAAACAAGTGATCAGGGACTTGTCCTTGGCTGCGATAGGCACATCATTGCTGCCAGTTCTGGGTGCAGTGTTGTTGTTGTTCTTGGGAGGTGCACGGTTGAAATTGTTGGCATTGCCGGAGTTGTGATTGTTTCCTCCGGACTTCACATTGCCTCCGCTACGGTTGGGGTAGCTTGGGCGAGACATTGGGGGTCGGTTGTTCCTTGGTGCATGTCCTGGTGAGGGGTTGGGACGATACTTCTGGTGACTGCTGGATCCTGATTGCTGCATCATACGACATTTGTGGTTGTCGTTTGCCTGATTAATCTTCCCTTCCATATGAATGGCAGAGTCGACTAGCTCTTCGAGATCCTGAAAACGGATGTTGACGAGGACTGTCTACATCTCATCATGCAGTCCGTTCAAGAATCTCTCCTTCTTCTTGGCCTCCGTGTTGATCTCATCAGGTGCATATCTGGCAAGTGATAGGAATCTGCCATGGTACTCCACCACAGTCATTCTTCCTTGCTTTAATTCGCAGAACTCATCTCTCATTCGGATGACTAAACCTTGCGGCATGTGGGTGTGGCTGAACTTGACTTTGAATGCTTCCCATGTCATAACTTGACCATGGTTCATCAGGCGGATACTGTTCCACCACGCTCTTGCATCTCCCGCCAGATAGTGGGTGGCGAAGAGAACTTTCTCGTTCTCATCAACTTTGGCTACCTCCAAGTTATTCTCCATCGTCTGCAACCAGTCATCAGCATCTAATGGGTTTTCTGACGTGCTAAATATTGGGGGATTTGTATTCTGGAAGTTCTTCAGCTTGGATCCTTGATGATCCTGATTCCCATGTCCTTGGTTGTTGAGAGCCATCTGGGCGATCTGCTGCAGTGTTGCTAAGTTGGCTTGGCGTTACGCCTTGCTTCCGCAGATTGGGTCTTCACGAGCCGCTGCTCCCTCCTTGGTTTCCACAAGTCATCTGAAGATTGAGGTAGATAAAGGGGTAAGAGGGAAATTCTAAGGTTCATGGTTTTGGTTTCAAAGCTAAAACTTTGAGTTAGACTCAGGTTTTGCAACTAACTTCATTTCATTCATGCAACCAAGCACACGATACAATACACACCACAACAATCAAAGTAAAACAGATGGTTTGAAGAACCATTCTGCAAGCTACTATACAGTGGGACCGATACATCTCATGCTACGACACTGCTCTAGTGCATCTACTCATCGTTGATGAAGTCGGAGTCCTCATCATCAGTGTAGAAGTCCACATCATCCTCCTCCAGAAAGTCATCATCATTGTTGAGGTAAGAATCCATGTCTCCCTGGATGTCTTCACCCTCATCTTCTTCCTCCTTTGCTGCAAGCTGATCTTCTTGCTCCTTGACGGTCTTCTCGAGGTCGGCCACCTTCTTGCGAAGACGGGCGATGGTGCGATCCTTCTTAACGCCGTTGGCGGCAAGAGATGGCGATCTGGACGGCGATGTGAAAGTTTGGGCCTTCTGGTCGGCAATGGCACGGTTCTGGTTGGCTAACTCCCTAGCATTGTCTAGTTCCTGCTGTCTGTCGTGCAGCAAGAAGTCAAGATTCTCCACTTGACGCATCAACTCTGGGTGACTTGGCATCTCCATCGGCATTCCCATGAAGTCACGTCTTGCATAGTGAGCAAAACGGGTTCCCTAGAGTTGGTTGACGCTGAGGGCACATAGACGTGCGAGAGCTTCATGCATTGCCCTGGCTAATCCATCTAGCCAGTTGTTCTCTCTCTCACGGAGAACTGGATTCTCCCAGAAGTTGGTGCTTCGATGCTTCCTCTAAGATCCGCGGTGACTAGCCATTGTAGGTCTCCTCCTGGGGGTCCTGGAAGTTGAGCTCCAAGAAACTCCGGATGCGGGCGTCCCAATAACTCCGACAGTGAATCCAGATCCCTCTCGAAGATCAGCTGACCTCCGTTTCCCAACTGGTAAAACTTGCTGAACCGAGTCTCCATCTACAAGAATTAAGGATGAGGAAATTAGTGAAGTGATCAATTGTGTCAAATTTTAAGTAGTAATGTAAGAATTTTGAGGAACATGAATTTTTGAGAAAGAATGAATTCCGAAGGATAAGAGAGGAAATAGTTTTTCATAAATACTCTCTTTGGTTTTGAAACTAAGTTTTTGTTCGGACGTCCATTCTAACTAGGGTCTCCTATGGTCAGGATGGCTCTGATACCAACTTGTCAACACCCGGATTTTTAATCCTAGATGCCCGTGATGCCATACCTCGCAATCCCAGGATTACCATTTTTGCGAGACATAACGGATTGAATATCACAGTACATCATCCATTACAAACCATACATAAGGTCTTACACAAATAAGGATCTCATGATCCAGTCTTAATACAACAAGCAGCGGAAATAAAAGATAAGCATAGCGGTGGGGTCCATCTTGTAGCATCCCAATTGTCTAACAATTGTAATGCTACTTGGTCTAGTAATATAATGGCTACTTCAAATATATAATTGTTGCATCATAAATATATCATGCTCATGTCATAATGCCACCTTGCATTTGAGCATCATATAAAACCCTTTTTGTTTTGGTTCTTCCCTCATATGCATTGTAAATTGTATTTGCCTCTTGATATTGTATTTGGTTCTTGATATATTGTTTAATGCCCAAGTTGAGTTGGGGGCATATCTTTTATTCCACTCCACCACCTTTTCTTTCACCACCTTATAATTCCACCATCCAACTAAATATGAGCTTGGCACTTATTGGGGTTTACCTCTAGCTCATGTGGGTTGGGATGGATCCAATTCTTTTTCCACATGCTCTCATCTTAGCATCATGTTGTTTTCACATTAGTGATAAATGAGAGCCACATGGCCACCTTTGCATGCCTTGTGGGTGGAACCCTTTTTCCTAGCTTCCATATGGATTATTATGGGTTTATGCTCATGTTGGGATATTTTGGGGACTATTAAGCATCTAGTGGTATATACACACTAGCAAGTCCCAATTTTACTCAAATATGATCATCTCCATCTATTCCACTTGGGACTTTCTTTTAAATTCTTTGCCTGGCTTTATTCCACTTGTGGGAATGCCTAAGATTAATGCCATGTGATATAAATTGTTTTCACAAGAATAAACATGGTATTAAATACTTTGCATGGGCCATGCAAGTACCACCTTTTGCTTGTACTTTGGATTTTATTTGAATCTTGAGTGGATCTTTTCCCCATATCTCTCTCTACCCTCTTATGATTGATCTTGCTTGATGCATGCAAGCATCTAAATCCCCAACCCCATCTCCATCCATGCCTTCACCACCTTTGCTTCTCTTCTCTCTTTTGACTATATCTTGCTTGAGCTTGTCTTGATCATGCTTGATCTTGTCAAAAGAGAACCACTCCATCTAATCTCTCCTCTCTTTACCATCCTCCCTACACCCCTACCCCATCCAACACCATACCCCCCTCTCTCTCTTTTCCATCTAACCCTAACCCTCCCCTTGGTCTCTCCATGCCGAGCCCCTCCTAGCTGGCCCCACCTGGCCACTCTGGCCCACCTAGCTACCACCCAAACCAAGCCCTAACCCGAGCCATACCCCCTCTCTCCTAACCCTAGCTCCAACCCTAGCTACACCCGAGCCTACCCCTCTCTCTCTCTCTCTCTAGCTCTCTCTCTCTGCCAAGAGGGCCCCAGCCCGAGTCTCTCCACCAACCGGCCGTCCCCCACCTGGCAGCCCCATCACCACCTCGCCCTGGCCTGCCCGAGCACGTGAGAAGGAGAGGAGGGAAAAGGTGGCCGAGCCACCTTTAACCCTACCCACTCCCCCACGGCACCCCTCTCCCTCTCTGCTTTACCCACTCCCTCTCTCTCGCCTGCTGCCTCCCCTAGATCTACCCCAGGGCGCCTGCCTCTCCTCCCCTCCCTCTCCACCGACTCCAACCTCTCCCACCGGCCACCGCCAGCACCACGTTGCCCCCGTCGCTCCAGCCGGTGGACATGTTGTGGAGGTGATCGAGGAGCCGTGGAGCACCCCCTGCTTCACCCTGAACCACGCCAGCGAGGAGGAGAAGCCTCGGACCTGCCGCAGCACTGCGTGGCCGACGAGAAACTCTAGCTCCAGATCGTCTGCCTCGTCGCCGATCGACCGCTCCCCTGCCCGATCCGATGCCACCGACAGCCTCGCGGTGAGCCTCTCCACCCCCCTGACATGGTCCGCCTCTCTGAACCGCCCTAGCCTCGCCGGACTTTCCGTCGAACGGACTCCGCGCGCCGGAGTGCACTGGCGTCTGCACGCTCTCGCTCCGCGTAGCACCTCACCTAGGCCACGCCCACCTCCCTGACAACAACGCCAGGCCACCGCAGCGGTATCCGCCTACGCGCGCGCACACCAGGTCCGGAGTTCGATCCCGCGCGCCGCGCCCCGCGCCCTGTCGTGCACCGACCCGTCAGCCAAGCAGAAGAAGCATGCATCATGGCGGCGTTTTTCGCTTTAGCCCTCCTTTTGTTTTCGCAACCCATGGTCCGCAGAGCCCACTGCCCGTAGTACCGCTTTGCAGTTAGGCCCCCCTGTTTCTCCAGCCTCAATCCGCACTCCCACGGATGTCCCACGTGTCGCGTCCCCGCTGGCGCGCCCGCGTGTGGCCCTGAGTCTGTCGCGGCCCCACCTGTCATCGGCTGTGGCTAGGTCAAGTCGCGGTGGGAAAAGTCTGTCTGTGCGCGTTTGGTCCCAGTCAGCCAGTGACCCCACCTGTCATTGTCTGTGTCTGGATCTGTCTGAGTACAAAAAGTTTCTGTCTATTTTCTGTTTTAATTTAAATCTTTTCAAATTAATTCAAATTCAAATTTAAATCTGTTTTTAAATATCTTTTAAAATATAAATCCAAATAATGCAAATAATATATGTTTTCAAATCAGAAAAATGTGAGGAATTCAAATATGGCCTTCAAAATATATTTTGAACACTTTATTTTTCCAAGTTGATTAAAATTACAATAAAATGCCCTTTTACCTTAATTAATTAATAACTTTTGTTTTATAACTCCAAATTTGACAAATAATATGTCTAAAATGATTAGCTCGACGAGACCTTTCTGTTTATGCATTCCTTGTTCTGTTTTGCAGCATGCATCATATAAATATAATGTGTACAGCAACTAATATGAGGCTAAAATGTGATTAAAACTCCACAAAATGATTATTTCTTGTACTCCACACCTCACCCATGCCATGCTACATTATTACCATGCAAATTGTGCATCATTCATCATGGCATGACTGTTTGCTTGTCGCATTTTATTTATATGATTGTGCACTTTATTTATGTTGGCCCTTGTTTGTTTGGTTCTTCTTCGAATAGACGCTGAGCAGGGGACATATCAAGAGACCAGAGCACTACCTGATCCTTCTCTCGCTTCAATCGCCAGCTGCAAGCACTACCACATGCTTGCATACATATAGTACCTATTGCCTCTATCTTATTCTTGCATCATTGAGTCGATTGCATTAATCTGAATCCCAAGTATTGCATAGCCTTTACTTTTAAACCCCAGAAGCTTGTTCCTCCATCCCATGAGCCATTACTACAGGAGTTGTTTGAGCCATGCAGTCGTAGAACGACATGTGTAGGGTATGTGAGTGTCGATGGATAATGAGGTACCTAAACAACTTAACCCGAGTAGTAATGGGATAACTAATGAAAGTGGCACCGGTGAGCCATATTTGCTATTTGGTTTTCAGGCTCACTTGTGTCCGTGGGACCCGAAAGTACTTGATTCCTGTTCCTTGAATATTCGCGCTATCCACATCCGGGAGGCTTATGAACCCTCCTGAGCTAGAGCTTGATTCATTCTTATTTCTTGGGGCCACAAACTAGTTTGAGGTTTTATTTACTATCCTGTACTTATTGTTGGAGATATGCCCTAGAGGTAATAATAAATGTAGTTATTATTATATGTCTTTGTGTTTATGATAAATGTTTACATTCATGCTATAATAGTATTAACAAGGAAACCATTAATACTTGTGTGATTTGTAAACTTAATTTGAAGTCCCTAGTATAGCCTCTATACTTCACTAGCTTGTTGGTTGATTGATGATTGTGGTTTCCCTATCATGAACATTGAGATGTTATCAACAACAAGATCATATCGTTAGGAGAATGATATGGTGGACATACTCCTATAGACAAGCGTAGCATAAAGATCAAGTCATTTCAATAGTTCAATTGCTATATGCTTTCTGATACATAGTAACCTAATTCCTTCGACCATGAGATCATGCATATTGCCTTTACTGGATGGATGCTTTGATGTCATCAAACACCACCGTAATAAGGGTGGCTATAAAGGTGGCATTGAGTGTTCGGAAAGTATTGGTTGAAACACATGAATCAAGAGTGGGATTTGTCCATCCACATGACGGATAGATATTCTCTGGGCCCTCTCGGTGAAATGTCATCCAATTAGCTTGCAAGCATGTGACTGGGTCACAAGGGATCACATATCACGGGAACGAGAAAAGAGTACTTATCGATGCGAGGATGAACTAGGTATGCAGAGATACCGACGATCATAACCTCGGATAAGTAACATATCGTGAGACAAAGGGAAATTGGTATCGTATGTAAGTGGTTCATTCGATCGCAAAGTAATCGTAGAAATATGTGGGAGCCATATGAATTTTCAGATTCCTCTATTGGTTATTGTTCGGAGAAGTGTCTCGATCATGTCCGCATAATTCACGAACCGTAGGGAGACACACTTAAGGATTCGACGTTGTTTTGAGTATTTATGGTATTATGAGAAAGAGACCGAATGTTGTTCGGAGTCTCGGATGGGATCCGGGATATCACGAGGAGATCCGGAATGGTCCGGAGAATAAGATTCATATAAGGAAAGTCCCGTTTCGGAGTAGCGGAATGATTCCGGTGTTTTCATCGGGAACATTCTAGAAGGTCCCGGAATGTCCGGCACTCCGGGGGGGAAGGGGTACATGAATGTGTCATTGCATATTGGAATGATTGCATCATGTACTAGGTGTTCTTGCTGTCCAAAATAAAGGGTTTATTTAAATCCTAAATTGAAAAGTCAAACGGCTAGTTTGAAAGTCAAGCAGCTTTTGGGAAGTGGGAAAAGAGGAGGAGAGGTGGAGGCCGAGTTGGAGGAATTCTCCCTTGGCGCACCTCCCTAGGCCGAGTTGGGGAGGAACTCCTCCCCTTGGCCGGCCAGCCCTCCAACCTATATAAGGAGGGGCAGGGCTCCCCTCCTAGACACACAAGTTTCCTATCCTCTAAACTAAACCCTAGATCTAGACCCCGGTTTAGAGCTATTCGGTTTAGAGCCTTCTAATTGGTTTAGAGCCTTCTAATTGGTGTGTCTAATTACTAGACCACTAATAGCCTCTCTCATAAGCTCCACCATACTGCACTTGGCTTAAGTGAAGCCTGCGGGATCTCCCTCTACCTCGGTACCACGCCGTTGTCTTCGGAATCGTGAGAGTGCTACAACCTCCATTTTCTTTGGAACAAGGAGAGGAAGGTCTTCGTCGAGTACGAACGATGTGACCGATTGCGGAGGCGCCATGGAACGCCGCGGAAGGATCGTCTACGATCTTGAGATCGGAAAGAATCGACTACATCACCCACGAGAATCGCTCTCGTTAAACACTTTGGAATCTTCGAGGTGAGTTATTCCATCGACTCGTTGCTGCAATCTAGTAGATAGATCTTGGCTTGTTTGTTTGTATGCGATAGAAATTTTTGTTTTCCATGCTCTGAACCCCTATAGTGGTATCGAGCCGTGTCTATATGTAGATCTGTTGCGAGTAGAACACAATGGTCATTGTGGGCGTTGATGCTTTTATTGTAGATTGCTTTTTGTACTTTGCATCTTGCGGTATGTTGGGATGAAGCGGCCGGGCTAACCTTACATGACATCGTTCATGAGACTTGCTCCACGCTTGACATGCAACTCGTTTTGCATAAGTGGCTTTATGGTGCTGTTTCTCCTAGCATAGTAAAGATCCAATTTACAACGGGTGATCAACAATGCTAGTATCAATGTTGTGGTTCTTGTTAAGTTAGAGCGACACTTATGGAAAGCCCCAAACCACGTAAAATATGCAAAGAAAGTAGAAGCGTCTAACTTTGTTTTGCGGGTGTGCAGTGATGTGATATGGCCATGATTGTGATTATATTTGATGTATGCAATGTTCCTTATTGTAAGTTGGCAACCGGAGCCATATGGTTGTCTTTAATTTACATTAAGACCTGCGTGTCTATTCAAAATAGTTGTAATAGTTGAAGCTGGTGGGCGACAACCATGAAGAAGCGCCAATGACCTTGATGCTATGCGGTGATGATGGAGATCATATTCGTGCTTGAAGATGGGGATCGGAAGCACAAAGAAGAAAGGCCATATCATATCACATATTATGAATTGCATGTGATGTTAATCCTTATGCATCTTGTATTGCTTAGTAGGCGGCGGTAGCATTATAAGATGATCCCTCATACATAAATTTCAAGTTCTAAAGTGTTCACCCTTAGTATGCACCGTTGCCAAAGCTTTGCTTGAAGCACCACGTGATGATCGGGTGTCTTTGATTCCGCGGGTGAATACAACGTAAGCAAGCCAGATTTGCTTATGCGGAAGCTAAGGTTTGATCTTGATTGAGCCTAGCATGTACAGACATGGCCTCGGGAACACGGATCGCGAAAGGCAAAGCATGAATCATATAGTAGATATGATGAACATGATGATTGTTCGCCATTAAAACTATATCTCTCGTGATGATCGGTGTTGATGTAGTGGATTTGGTTCGTGTGATCACTAAAACAATGTGAGGGATGTTGTTTTGGTGGGAGTTCACCTAGTTTAATTTCATTAATTAATTTGAACTCAATTTGTCATAAACTTAGTCTAAACTATTGCAAATATGTTGTAGATCAATGGCAGCCCCTACCATCAATTTTAATGCGTTCCTAGAGAAAGAAAAGTTGAAAAAAAAACAATGGAAGCAACTTAGCGGATTGGTTCCATAATTTGAGGATTGTCCTCACATTTGGTAATTTGACCTATGTCTGGATGCACCGCTAGGTGACCCACTGCAGGTGATGCTACCGATGAAGTAAAGAATGTTTACCTCGCTCGGAAGAATCAGTACTCCATAGTTCGATGTGCTATCTTGTATGGTTTAGAATCGGAGCTTGTAAAAGGTTTGAAGAGTCGATCCATATGATATTGTCGAGGATCTCAAATTATTCTTTGAGTCTCATGCGGCTATTGAAAGTTATGAAGCTTACGAAAAGTTCTTTAACCGCAAGATGGAAGAGGGTAGCTCGTCGGTGAGCATGTGCTTAAGATGTCCGGGCACGCAAATAAACTTCAAAGTTTGGGTATAGTGATTCCTAATACTTTGGGAGTTTACCGCATCCTCAATCACTACCACCAAGTTACAAGAACTTTGTGATGAACTACAACATGAACATGAACAAAGAGTTGCGAACTATTTGCTATGTTAAAATCTGAAGTGGAGATCAAGAAAGAGCACCAAGTGTTGATGGTCAATAAGACCACCAAATTCAAGAAAGGCAAGTCTAAGCAAAGGGACACTTCAAGAAGGGTGGTAAGAAAGCTGCCACACCCGAAGAAGACCAAGGCTGGACCTAAGCCTGAAACGAATGCTTTACTACAAGGAGAAGGTCACTTTGGGCGGAATTGCCCAAGGTACTTGGCAGATTTGAAGAAACGGCAACATCAAGAAGAAAGGTATATCGATATACATGTTATTGATGTGTATCTCACTAGTACCGTAGTAGTGCACGGGTATTTGATCTTTGGTTCGGTTGCTCATATTTGTAACTCAAAGCAGAGCTGCAGAATAAGCGGAAGCTAGTGAAGAATGAGGTGACGATGCGCGTGGGAAGCGGATCAAAGGTTGATGTGATCGCGATTGACGCTACCTCTTCATCTACCATCGGGATTAGTTTTATACTTAAATAATTGTTATTTGGTGCTGCGTTAAGCATGAACATTATATCGGGATCTTGTTTATTGAGGCGGTTACTTGTTTAAATCGAGAATAATGGTTGTTCGATTTATATGAGTAACATGTTTCATGCACATGCACCTTTGATAGATGGTCTATTCATATTGAATCTCGATAGTGGAATTACACATATTAATAACATTGAAGCTAAACGTTTGAAATCAAGCGATAACTCGACCTATATGTGGCTTGTCGTCTTGGTCACATTGGAGTGAAGCGTATGAAGAAACTCCATTCGATGGACTTCTTGAATCACTTGATTTTGAATCACTTGAAAGATGCGAGGCATGTCGATGGGTAAAATGACTAAGACTCCATTTTACGGTATGATGGAGCGAGCTACAGACTTATTGGAAATCATACATACCGATGTGTGTGGTCCAATGAGTGTAGCATCATGTGATGGTTATCGTTATGTTCTTACCTTCACGGATGACTTGAGTAGATATGGATATATCTATTTCATGAAACATAAGTCCGAAACTTTCGAGAAGTTTAAGGAGTTTCAAAGTGAGGTAGAGAATCAACGTAACAAGAAGATTAAATTTCTACGTTCTGATCGTGGAGGTGAATATCTAAGTTACGAGTTTGGCGAGCATTTGAAGAAATGTGGAATACTTTCGCAGTTGACACCGCCGGGAACACCACAGCGTAATGGTGTGTCTGAACGTCGTAATCGAACTCTCTTAGATATGGTTCGTTCTATGATGTCACTTACAGATCTACCACTATCATTTTGGGGTTATGCATTAGAAACAGCCGCATTCACTTTAAATAGGGCACCGTCTAAGTCCGTTGAAACGACACCATATGAATTATGGTTTGGGAAGAAACCTAAATTGTCGTTCCTTAAAGTTTGGGGATCGAAGCCTATGTAAAGAAGTTACAGTCGGACAAGCTTGAACCCAAAGCGGAAAAATGCGTCTTCATAGGATACCCGAAGGAAACTATTGGGTATACCTTCTATCATAGATCCGAAGGCAAAATCTTCGTTGCTAAGAATGGATCCTTTCTAGAGAAGGAATTTCTCTCGAAAGAAGTGACTGGAAGGAAAGTAGAACTCGACGAGGTTGTCGAACCTTCTCTCGAAATTGCGAGTAGCGCAACACGGAAGAAGTTCTGTGGTGCACCAATAAGAGAGGAAGCTAATGATAGTGATCATGAAACGGTTGAAGTTGCTCTGAGCCTCGGAGGTCAACGAGAACTCGTACCACTCCAGTTGGTATGATTCCGTTATGAATGTCATGTTGGTGGACAACACCGATGACCCCGAGACATATGAGGAAGCGATGATGAGCCAGATTCCAATAAATGGCAAGAAGCCATGAAATCCGAGATTGGATCCATGTCAAAAACCAAGTATGGACTTTGGTGGACTTACCGGATGGCGGAAGGCTGTCGAGAACAAATGGATTTTCAAGAAGAAAACAGATCTGATGGTAATGTTATCTATAAAGCTCGACTTGTCGCAAAAGGGTTTCGACAAATTCAAGGAGTTGACTACGATGAGACTTTCTCACCATGGCAAGCTAAAAGTCTGTGAGGATTATGTTAGCA
Organism: Avena insularis; assembly: GCA_023614405.1. Lineage (NCBI taxonomy): Eukaryota > Viridiplantae > Streptophyta > Magnoliopsida > Poales > Poaceae > Avena > Avena insularis. Next base: position 251,218,112 of record CM042690.1, on the reverse strand, counting down.
ATCTGCATATTATGATTATGAGATATGGCAGATGGATGTCAAAACAGCATTCCTCAATGGAGACATTGATGAAGAGTTGTATATGATACAACCCAAAGGTTTTGTCGATCCTAAAGATGCTAACAAGGTATGCAAGCTTCAACGGTCCATCTATGGATTGAAGCAAGCATCCAGTTGGAATCAACGTTTTGATAAGGTAATCAAAAGTTTTGGTTTTATACAAACTTATGGAGAAGCTTGTATTTACAAGAAAGTGAGTGGGAGCTCAGTAGCATTCTTAATCGTATGTGGATGACATATTGTTGATTGGGAATGATGTAGACCTTCTTAATAGTGTCAAAGAGTATTTGAATAATAGTTTTCAATGAAGGATCTTGGCGAAGCTTACATATTAGGCATAAAGATTTATAGAGATAGATCGAAGCAAATATCATTGTCACAAAGTACATATTTGGACAAAGTTCTAAAGAGGTTTGGAATGGAAGATAGCAAGAAAGGGTTCTTGCCCATGTTGCTCAATCGACCTTGAGTAAAACTCAAAGTCCGACATCGGCGGAAGATAGAGAAAAGATGAGTAAGACTCCTATGCCTCAGCCATAGGATCTCTAATGTATGCCATGCTATGTACTAGACCCGACATTGCATATCTGTTAGTTTAACTAGCAGATATCAAAGTGATCCAGAGTGGATCATTGGACGTGATCAAAAACATCCTTAAGTACTTGAGAAGAACTAAGGATATGGTTCTTTCTTGTGGAGGTGATGAACAGCTCGTTGTTAATGGTTACACCGATGCTAGTTGGAACACCGATCAGGATGATTCTAAATCACAACTGGATACGTATTTATTTTGAATGGTGCAGCGATTAGCTGGAGGAGTGCAAGCAAAGCGTTGTGGCGAGATCTTCAACCGAATCGAATACATGGCTGCCGAGGCTTCACAAGAAGCGATATGGATGAAAGAGTTCATTACAGAGCTGGGTGTGGTTCCAAGTGCGCTGGACCCAATGTCTATCTACTATGATAACATGGGCGCCATAGCCAATGCGCAAGAACCAAGGTCACACAAGAAGCTGAAGCATATCAAGCTGCGTTTCCACGCTATTCGAGAACATATCCAGGATGGGGATATAAAGATTTGCAAAGTACACCCAGATCTGAATGTGGCGGATCCGTTGACTAAACCTCTCCAGGGCAAAACATGACCAACACCAAACTGCCATGGGTGTTCGGTATATTACCATGTAATCTAGATTAGATGACTCTAGTGCAAGTGGGAGACTGTTGGAGATATGCCCTAGAGGTAATAATAAATGTAGTTATTATTATATGTCTTTGTGTTTATGATAAATGTTTACATTCATGCTATAATAGTATTAACAAGGAAACCATTAATACTTGTGTGATTTGTAAACTTAATTTGAAGTCCCTAGTATAGCCTCTATACTTCACTAGCTTGTTGGTTGATTGATGATTGTGGTTTCCCTATCATGAACATTGAGATGTTATCAACAACAAGATCATATCGTTAGGAGAATGATATGGTGGACATACTCCTATAGATAAGCGTAGCATAAAGATCAAGTCATTTCAATAGTTCAATTGCTATATGCTTTCTGATACATAGTAACCTAATTCCTTCGACCATGAGATCATGCATATTGCCTTTACTGGATGGATGCTTTGATGTCATCAAACACCACACCGTAACAGGGTGGCTATAAAGGTGGCATTGAGTGTTCGGAAAGTATTGGTTGAAACACATGAATCAAGAGTGGGATTTGTCCATCCACATGACGAATAGATATTCTCTGGGCCCTCTCGGTGAAATGTCATCCAATTAGCTTGCAAGCATGTGACTGGGTCACAAGGGATCACATATCACGGGAACGAGAAAAGAGTACTTATCGATGTGAGGATGAACTAGGTATGCAGAGATCTGGCGATCATAACCTCGGATAAGTAACATATCGTGAGACAAAGGGAAATTGGTATCGTATGTAAGTGGTTCATTCGATCGCAAAGTAATCGTAGAAATATGTGGGAGCCATATGAATTTCCAGATTCCTCTATTGGTTATTGTTCGGAGAAGTGTCTCGATCATGTCCGCATAATTCACGAACCGTAGGGAGACACACTTAAGGATTCGACGTTGTTTTGAGTAGTTATGGTATTATGAGAAAGAGACCGAATGTTGTTGGTCTTGGATGGGATCCGGGATATCACGAGGAGATCCGGAATGGTCCGGAGAATAAGATTCATATAAGGAAAGTCCCGTTTCGGAGTAGCGGAATGATTCCGGTGTTTTCATCGGGAACATTCTAGAAGGTCCCGGAATGTCCGGCACTCCGGGGGGGAAGGGGTACATGAATGTGTCATTGCATATTGGAATGATTGCATCATGTACTAGGTGTTCTTGCTGTCCAAAATAAAGGGTTTATTTAAATCCTAAATTGAAAAGTCAAACGGCTAGTTTGAAAGTCAAACGGCGGTTTTGGGAAGTGGGAAAAGAGGAGGAGAGGTGGAGGCCGAGTTGGAGGGGAATTCCTCCCCTTGGCCGGCGCACCTCCCTAGGCCGAGTTTGGGAGGAACTCCTCCCCTTGGCCGGCCAGCCCTCAACCTATATAAGGAGGCGGGGCTCCCTCCTAGACACACAAGTTTCCTATCCTCTAAACTAAACCCTAGATCTAGACCCCGGTTTAGAGCTATTCGGTTTAGAGCCTTCTAATTGGTTTAGAGCCCTCTAATTGGTGTGTCTAATTACTAGACCACTAATAGCCTCTCTCATAAGCTCCACCATACTCGCACCGGCTTAAGCGAAGCCTGCGGGATCTCCCTCTACCTCCGGTACCACGCCGTTGTCGGAATCGCGAGGAGAGTGCTACAACCTCCGCTTGCTGGAACAAGGAGAGGAAGGTCTTCGTCGAAACCGAACGTGTGACCGATTGCGGGAGCGCCAAGGAGCTGGCCGGAAGGATCGCTCACGCGATCTTGAGATCGGAAAGAGTACGACTACATCACCCATGAGAATCTGCTCTCGTTAAACACTTTGGAATCTTCGAGGGTGAGTTATTCCATCGACTCGTTGCTGCAATCTAGTAGATAGATCTTGGCTTGTTTGTTTGTATGCGATAGAAAATTTTTGTTTTCCATGCTACGAACCCCTACACTTATGCCATGCTTTACTGCTTTATTTAAATTGTGCGAGGTACTGCACCTGTACTGTTTAGGTAAGCGGAGTGTTTTCGCGGTATCGACAAGCCCAGTCACACTTTCGGGTTCCCAGTCGTTTACAGCCATTGGCGCAAACCTTGAGTCCGTCTCGGAGTTGGTCAACTTCGTCGCGGGTAGCTTAATGGGGTGGCCCCCTGAAATATTTCTGAATCCTGTGATCGCTTTGTCATGACTGCCTTGTTGGGTTTTGATTTGGTTTTTCCGAGGTTGATCGAGTGTGTGTTGCTATTTGTGCACCCCTGCAGGGTAAAACTTTCTGAAAGCCGTGTCCGCGGTTATGGACGACTTGGAGCACAGTTTCTCGATCATAGACAAGAATAACTAAAGTACCGCTTTTAATTTGACTAAGTACCGGACTAGTAAATAGTGCAACACTCATGGAATGGATAATAAAACTGCCAACGGATGGGGGTTGTTCGTCCGCTTCCTCGTCGGTAAGCGAGGAGGAGGATGGATCTGTGGACATTACCATTATAACTGTTGTTATTAATTCACGGACATCCGTCTATCTCTGGTTAGGCGGATGGTTAGCGAGTATCTCTAGAATTGTTAGGGTTTATCTTTTGCTGCAATTGCGTCACCCCAGGTTGTGTCCCCTTTAGAGGCATAAAGACTTGCTGAGTACCCCTAGGGTCTCACACGATAAATTGTTTGATTCAGATGAACAGGTGAACCCGCAAGATGGATACTGGGTGGAGGAGACGGACGATGTGGGCAACGATCATTCGGTGTAGAGATTCCGGGAACGGGGATCCGTGAGATCTGTGGGCGGGATGTGTTTATTTATGGGGCATCTTATGCCGATTTGCTTCTTATCCGTACTCGGATCTTGTTTTCCGCTTCCGCTTGCTACCCTGATGTTTGATGTATGAGGAGATATCCTAAACTATTATATCTATCTAGGATATTTGGATCTTGCCGTATGGCGTTGCTATATTTCCTTTCTTTTTAGATGGAATGACTCTGAGAACCATTGTATGGTGGCTTGCATACATACTCATTTGTGTATGTAGTTGATCCCTTCGCCTGCCGATTACGCCGCCCATTCTTGTCCCGATGTTTGGAAATGGTTAGGGCGGCGAAGGTCTACTGTGAGTGGCATTTGGGCCCCAATTGCATTATTTTAACCATTTCGCTCATCCAGCTTGTAACTAGGGCGTAATTCACCGAGGTAGTTACAATTGGTATCGAGCCATCCCGCCTTGTGGTCTCAGCCAAATGGCCGTTGTCTGTCTAGCAAATATTTTTGGTAGTTATGTATACTAGGGAAAAACAAAACGCGAGAGTAGGACTGCTTCCACTTTTCTTCTTACCCACCCACCCACCCTTTTTCTGGTAAGGAAGTGTACGTTTTCTATCCTCTTTTTAAAATTCAAACTAGGATTCACGTGTTCTGGGTTTTCGTAGTACCATAGGTTGTGTATCTGTGTGTGTGTGTGTAACTCTTTGTCTATCTGTTGCATCCAACTTGTTATCACAATCTGCCTGTGGTTATCAACTGTTGGTACATTCCATACCGACAGGCTTTTGCAAACCGACGCGATCTATCTGATTCGTTGTATACCGACGCGATCTGTCTTTCTCTTTGTTATCCGACGTCATCTTGTTTGGGGTGTTCGTTTCCGTAGTTACTAATCTTTAGGTTCATCTTGCGAAGAAGGTGTTGGGATATGTGTTCTACTTGTTCATGTGCGGAGTAATGATTTGAGTGCGGGATGGAGTCGCGACCATACCACTACTCTTATCATTCGCTCTTGTATATTGAATTGGTAGAGTCACTAATCTTGATTCGTTAAGTGATTTTAGCATCTATTGGTATTTTAATGCGAAATTTGTGGAAAATTTTCTTTGATATATTTGTACCACACTCCTTTTCAGTCGTGTGCGATATGCTTAATATCTTCTAGGTGCTTGGAACTTCGTTGATATTTTAATATCATCTTAGTAAATTGTATCCTTTAATCTTGATTAATTCCATCTTGGTACTATTTTGGATTATTATTATTCTCCATCATAGTACTGACTTGTGTTTTATATCAATAACAGGATGGCACCACCACGCAGCTCGAGGAGGACATACAACTGAACTGGGCGGCGTTGTCAAGCATCGCCAATGCCTTGGCAGCAATGCAATGAACCAGCAGCGTTTTGAAGAAAGTGTCGAGGAATGAGTTTGTTCCGCCACCTCCACCTCCCAAGCGAGGAGACATCAAAAGCTTCGAAGTTCAACCCGCCAATTTGATGTTTCGATCAACCACTTGATCTTGATGATTGGTTGCGTGAGATGTCAAGGTTCTTGGCAAACTGGCGATGTTCTGAACAAGAATGGGTAAAGTGCAACTCACCTTCAAGGGAGATGCGGCTCTCTGGTGGGAGAATTACACAAGGCAAAGCGACCGGTTTTCAGCCTACTTGGGGACAGTTCACTGGAGCTTTCAAAGAGCAGTATCTGTCAGAAATTGTCATGGAGAGGATGAAGGAAGTGTTTCTCAACCTCAAGTAGGGCAATGACAATGTCAACACCTACATCAGAAACTTCATGAACCTTTCTCGTTATGGTGGCGATGAGATCTCTGATGACAATAAGAAGCAAAAGAGGTTCAGGCAAGGGCTCAATGCATCGATTAAATATGCAATCACACATGCAAGGCCGGCGTCTTTTCTAGAACTTCAGCATACAGCTCTACAGGAAGAAGCAAGTAGGCAAGTGTTTGAGGAGTCAAAGAAACACAACCGCGATGCAAAGAAGCTCTTCACTATGTCAACTCCTTCTAAGCGTGTCTGGGTTCCTAACACCCCACCGTCGCTCCCGGCTCCACCAAGACCTTCAAGCTACGCGGCAAGGCCACCAAACTTCCTCACTGCTGCTCCCAGGGGCTACAACCACCACTACCCGAGGCGCTGGCGAGTCCACGGCCACGTTGCTCCACGTCCACACTGGTGCTTGTTACACTTGTGGAAACAGGGCATCAACACTGAATCGCTTCGATGAAAAACAAAGCTCTTCCTCCACCACCTCCAAGACCTGCGGCAAGCTCTCCTATGGTTCGTGCACCACCACCTCGGGCTCTCAACATCAACACCAAGCCCGGGTCTACTGTTGCTCGTGCCAACTGTGTCAACGCCGCTCAAGCTGAGCATGCACCTGGAGTTGTGATGGGTATGCTATCCGTTAACTCAGTCCCTGCACGAGTTTTGTTTGATTCTGGTGCATCGCATTCTTTTGTTTCTCACAAGTTTGCAGATGGGAATGGGTTAGCTATGGATCCTCTCCTTAAGCGGTTAATGGTCCTTTCTCCTGGAGCAACTATGGCAGCTTCTAAAATCAGCCATGGCAATCAAATTGAGATTGGTGGCTCTTCGTTCTCGGCTTCCTTAATCATTCTGGGCAATTCTGACATTGATGTCATCTTGGGCATGGATTGGTTGACAGCAAATGCAGCTGTGATTGATTGTGCTGAACGCTCGGTTTCTCTGAAGATTCCTGAAGGCCATATAGTCTATTCTCCAAGTCTGACTCCTGCTATCCAGCTTTTCTCTTTGGCGGCTCAATGATGATGCTATGGAAGCTATTGAGTGTTCCATGGTCTGTGAGTTCCCAGATGTCTTTCCTGAAGAGTTGCCAGGTATGCCTCCGGATCGTGAGGTTGAGTTTGTAATTGAGCTTGAACCTGGTACCGCTCCTATCTCCAAGCGGCCTTATAAAATGGGTCCTGCTGAGTTGGCTGAACTCAAACGACAGCTTGATGAACAAGAGAAGTTGGGTTTCATTCAACACAGTACTTCTTCTTGGGGTAGCCCAACAATCTTTGTGAAGAAGCGAGACAAGACTGATAGACTTTGTGTTGACTATCGGGCTCTCAATGCTAAAACCATCAAGAATAAATATCCCCTTTCGCGGATTAATGATCTCTTCGATCAGCTAGCTGAGCTGGTGTTCTCTAAGCTTGACTTGAGAAGTGGTTATCACCAAATCAAGATTCGCAAGGAAGATGTTCCTAAAACATCTTTCACCACCCGCCATGGCCTGTATGAGTACACGGTCATGTCTTTCGGTCTCACCAACGCACCTGCCACCTTCTCGAGGCTCATGAACTCGGTTTTCATGGAGTATCTTGATAAGTTCGTTGTGGTCTATCTGGATGACATCCTAGTCTATTCTAAGTCACAAGAAGAGCATGAAGAACACCTTCGGTGTGTCCTAAACAAGCTTCGTGAGAACCGCTTGTATGCAAAGTTCTCCAAGTGTGAGTTTTGGCTGCCTCAAGTAACCTATCTTGGTCACGTCATCTCTGCCAAGGGCATTGCAGTCAATCCGAAACCGAAGACGATTGTTGAATGGCTTCCTCCTGTAAATGTCAAAGAAGTGCGGAGTTTCCTTGGTTTGGCTAGTTATTGCCGTCGTTCGAACTTTTGAAGATAGAAGCCTCTTACCGATCTCCTCAAGAAAGGCAAGAAATACCTTTGGACTCCTGCATGTCAAGCAAGCTTTGAGACACTCAAAGAAGCTCACTTCCACACCAGTCTTGGTTCCTCCGGATACATCCAAGCCGTTCCAGATATTCTGTGACGCCTCTTTGCAAGGATTGGGTGCGGTCCTTATGCAAGAAAAACAAGTTGTTGCTTATGCCTCTCGCCAGTTGAAGACGCATGAGATCAACTATCCTACACATGACCTCGAGCTCGCAGCAGTTGTCTTTGCTTTGAAAGTATGGAGGCACTACTTGCTTGGAAACCGCTAGAAATCTTTTACGATCACAAGAGTCGAAGTATATCTTCACTCAGCTGATCTCAACCTTGGCGGAGGAGATGGATTGAAGCAATCAATGATTTTGATTTGACCATCAACTACACTCCGGGCAAAGCTAATGTCATGGCCGATGCTCTCAGCCGCAAAGCTTATGTCAACAACCTCATGATGGAAGAACAACAGCCTCTCTTGTGCGAGGAATTCCGTCAGCTCAACCTTGAAATTGTGGAACAAGGGTATCTCCTGAACCTTCTAGCAACTCCTCTCTTGGAAGAAAAGGTTCGCTCCTTTCAGCTTGGTGATCCGTACACAAGAAAGGTCATCTCCAACATCCAGCTTCCGAAGTATGAGTCCTTCCACGTCGATGATCAAGGCACGCTTTTCTTTGAACACCGGATGTTTGTTCCGAACTACCGGGTTTGAGAGAGCAAGTTCTCAAGGGCGCATGATTACATTCTTTCTATCCACCCCGGCACAAAGATGTACATGGACTTGAAAACACAATATTGGTGGCCGGGTTTGAAACGATATTGTGCCAAGTATGTCTCGGAGTGTGATGTCTGCCGCAGAGTTAAAGCTGTCCATCAGAAACCTTCCGGTCTTCTACAGCCATTGAAACCCCCGGAGTGGAAATGGGATAAAGTAGAGATGGACTTCATCACTGGTTTTCCAAGGTCGCAGAAGGGCAACAATGCAATCTTTGTTGTCATTGACAGGCTTTCTAAAGTGGCTCACTTCTTCCCCGTCAAGGAAACAATTTCTGCAATTCAGTTGGCTGAGCTCTATATCAACAGAATTGTCTCTCTGTATGGGGTTCCGCTTGAGATCAGTTCAGACCGTGGAAGCATCTTCACTTCCAAGTTCTGGGAGAGTTTCCAAAATGCTTTGGGAACAAAATTGAACTTTAGCACAGCTTACCACCCTAAGTCGCAAGGACAAGTTGAAAGGATCAATCAGATTCTGGAGGATATGCTTCGTGCTTGCGTCATCTCTTTTGGCATGAAGTGGGAAGAATGTCTTCCTTATGCTGAATTCTCTTACAACAACAGCTTCCAGAAAAGTCTAAAGATGGCACCATTTGAGGCTCTTTATTGTCGCAAATGCAGAACTCCGATTGGTTGGTCAGGTGCAAGAGAAAGAATTTTGTTTGGCCCTGACATTGTGACTCAAGCGGAGGAGAAGGTTCACATCATTCCTGAAAATCTGAGGATTGCTCAAAGTCGCCAGAAGAGCAATTATGACAGAAGCTTACCGGACATGGAGTATGTCCTGGTGATCTCGTTTACCGTGTCACTCCCATGAGAGGCACGCTTTGGTATCAAAGGAAAGCTGGCTCCTAGATACATCGGTCCTTTCAAAATTCGTGGAAGAAGAGGAGAAGTTGCTTATGCTCTTGAGATCTCGGAAAAACTCAAGGTCCATGATGTTTTCCACATCTCTCAGCTCAAGAAGTGCTTCAAGGATCCCGGCAGGACCGTGGATCATGAGCTTATCAATCTCCAAGAAGACCTGTCTTATCAAGAACACCCCACAAAAATCCTTGAAGTCGCAGAAAGAAGGACTCGCAACAAGTCCATCAAGTTCTGCAAGGTGCAGTGGTCGCACCATTCTGTTGATGAAGCCACTTGGGAACGTGAAGATGAGCTCCGTGCCAAGTATCCTACCCTCTTTGAGACTTCTTCTTCTTCCTAGAATCTCGGGGCGAGATTCCTGTTTAGTGGGGGAGAATTGTAGCATCCCAATTGTCTAACAATTGTAATGCTACTTGGTCTAGTAATATAATGGCTACTTCAAATATATAATTGTTGCATCATAAATATATCATGCTCATGTCATCATGCCACCTTGCATTTGAGCATCATATAAAACCCTTTTTGTTTTGGTTCTTCCCTCATATGCATTGTAAATTGTATTTGCCTCTTGATATTGTATTTGGTTCTTGATATATTGTTTAATGCCCAAGTTGAGTTGGGGGCATATCTTTTATTCCACTCCACCACCTTTTCTTTCACCACCTTATAATTCCACCATCCAACTAAATATGAGCTTGGCACTTATTGGGTTTTACCTCTAGCTCATGTGGGTTGGGATGGATCCAATTCTTTTTCCACATGCTCTCATCTTAGCATCATGTTGTTTTCACATTAGTGATAAATGAGAGCCACATGGCCACCTTTGCATGCCTTGTGGGTGGAACCCTTTTTCCTAGCTTCCATATGGATTATTATGGGTTTATGCTCATGTTGGGATATTTTGGGGACTATTAAGCATCTAGTGGTATATACACACTAGCGAGTCCCAATTTTACTCAAATATGATCATCTCCATCTATTCCACTTGGGACTTTCTTTTAAATTCTTTGCCTGGCTTTATTCCACTTGTGGGAATGCCTAAGATTAATGCCATGTGATATAAATTGTTTTCACAAGAATAAACATGGTATTAAATACTTTGCATGGGCCATGCAAGTACCACCTTTTGCTTGTCCTTTGGATTTTATTTGAATCTTGAGTGGATCTTTTCCCCATATCTCTCTCTACTCTCTTATGCTTGATCTTGCTTGATGCATGCAAGCATATAAATCCCTAACCCCATCTCCATCCATGCCTTCACCACCTTTGCTTCTCTTCTCTCTTTTGACTATATCTTGCTTGAGCTTGTCTTGATCATGCTTGATCTTGTCAAAAGAGAACCACTCCATCTAATCTCTCCTCTCTTTACCATCCTCCCTACACCCCTACCCCATCCAACACCATACCCCCCCTCTCTCTCTCTTTTCCATCTAACCCTAACCCTCCCCTTGGTCTCTCCATGCCGAGCTCCTCCTAGCTGGCCCCACCTGGCCACCCTGGCCCACCTAGCTACCACCCAAACCAAGCCCTAACCCGAGCCATACCCCCTCTCTCCTAACCCTAGCTCCAACCCTAGCTACACCCGAGCCTACCCCTCTCTCTCTCTAGCTCTCTCTCTCTGCCAAGAGGGCCCCTGACCAGCCTCTCCACCGGCCGTCCCCACTGGCAGCCCCATCACCACCTCGCTCTGCTCGCCTGAGCACGTGAGAAGGAGAGGGAAAAGGTGGCCGAGCCACCTTTAACCCTACCCACTCCCCACGGCACCTCTCCCTCTCTTTACCCTCCCTCTCTCTCTCTCTGCCTCCCTAGATCTACCCAGGCGCCTCTCCTCCCCTCCCTCTCCACCGACTCCAACCTCTCCCACCGGCCACCGCCAGCACCACGTCGCCCCCGTCGCTCCAGCCGGTGGACATGTTGTGGAGGTGATCGAGGAGCCGTGGAGCACCCCCTGCTTCACCCTGAACCACGCCAGCGAGGAGGAGAAGCCTCGGACCTGCTGAAGACCTGCGTGGCGACGAAACCCTAGCTCCAGATCGTCTGCCTCGTCGCCGATCGACCGCTCCCCTGCCCGATCCGATGCCACCGACAGCCTCGCGGTGAGCCTCTCCACCCTCCTGACATGGTCCGCCTCTCTGAACCGCCCTAGCCTCGCCGGACTTTCCGTCGAACGGACTCTGCGCGCCGGAGTGCACTGGCGTCTGCACGCTCTCGCTCCGCGTAGCACCTCACCTAGGCCACGCCCACCTCCCTGACAACAACGCCAGGCCACCGCAGCGGTATCCGCCTACGCGCGCGCACGCCAGGTCCGAAGTTCGATCTCAGCGCCCGTGCCCAGCATGTCGTGCACCGACCCGTCCGCAGCGCAGAGAAGAAGCACAGTACCGCGGCGGCGTTTTTCAGTTTAGCCCTCCCTTTTTGTTTTCGCTTAACCCGCGGTCCGCCTGAGCCCACCTGTCAGCCGTAGTACCGCTTTGCAGTTAGGCCCCCCTGTTTCTCCAGCCTCAATCCGCACTCCCACGGATGTCCCACGTGTCGCGTCCCATTTGGCGCCAGCGTGTGGCCCCTGTCTGTCTACTGTGGCTAGGTCAAGTCATGCGGAAAAGTCTGCTGTGCGTGTTTGGTCCCAGCCACCAAAGGACCCCACCCACATTGTCTCAGGTTCTGATCTGTCTGAGTACAAAAAGTTTCTGTCTATTTTCTGTTTTAATTTAAATCTTTTCAAATTAATTCAAATTCAAATTTAAATCTGTTTTTAAATATCTTTTAAAATATAAATCCAAATAATGCAAATAATATATGTTTTCAAATCAGAAAAATGTGAGGAATTCAAATTTGGCCTTCAAAATATATTTTGAACACTTTATTTTTCCAAGTTGATTAAAATTACAATAAAATGCCCTTTTACCTTAATTAATTAATAACTTTTGTTTTATAACTCCAAATTTGACAAATAATATGTCTAAAATGATTAGCTCGACGAGACCTTTCTGTTTATGCATTCCTTGTTCTGTTTTGCAGCATGCATCATATAAATATAATGTGTACAGCAACTAATATGAGGCTAAAATGTGATTAAAACTCCACAAAATGATTATTTCTTGTACTCCACACCTCACCCATGCCATGCTACATTATTACCATGCAAATTGTGCATCATTCATCATGGCATGACTGTTTGCTTGTCGCATTTTATTCATATGATTGTGCACTTTATTTATGTTGGCCCTTGTTTGTTTGGTTCTTCTTCGAATAGGCTTGGCGGGGACATATCAAGAGACCTGAGCACTACCAGATCCTTCTCTCGCTTCAAGCTGAGCAAGCACTACCACATGCTTGCATACATATAGTACCTATTGCCTCTATCTTATTCTTGCATCATTGAGTCGTGATTGCATTAATCTGAATCCCAAGTATTGCATAGCCTTTACTTTTAAACCCCACCGAAGCTTGTTCCTCCATCCCATGAGCCATTACTACAGGAGTTGTTTGAGCCATGCGAGTCGTAGAACAGCATGTGTAGGGTATGTGAGTGTCTGATGGATAATGAGGTACCTAAACAACTTAACCTGAGTAGTAATGGGATAACTAATGAAAGTGGCACCGGTGAGCCATATTTGCTATTTGGTTTTTCAGGCTCACTTGTGTCCCGTAGGACCCCGAGTACTTGATTCCTGTTCCTTGAATATTCGCGCTATCCACATCCGGGAGGCTTATGAACCCCCCAGTTTCTTATTTCTTGGGGCCAAAAACTAGTTTGAGGTTTTATTTACTATCCTGTACTTATGCCATGCTTTCTTGCTTTATTTAAATTGTACAGTCTTGCTGTCTTGTTTAGGTAAGCGGAGTGTTTTCGGTATCGACAAGCCCAGTCACACTTTGGGTTCCCGATCGTTTATAGCCATTGGCGCAAACCTTGAGTCCGTCTCGGCCAACAACCGTCACGGGTAGCTTAATGGGTGGCCCCCAAATATTTCTCAATCTGTGATCGCTTTGTCGTGGCCCTCGTTGGGTTTGATTTGGTTTTTCGAGGTTGATCGAGTGTGTGTTGCTATTTGTGCACCCTACTGGGTAAAACTTTCAAAGCCGTGTCATGGTTATGGACGACTTGGAGCACAGTTTCTCGATCATAGACAAGAATAACTAAAGTACCGCTTTTAATTTGACTAAGTACCGGACTAGTAAATAGTGCAACACTCATGGAATGGATAATAAAACCGCCAACGGATGGGGGTTGTTAAATCGCTTCCTCGTCGATGGCGAGGAGGAGGATGGATCTGTGGACATTACCATTATAACTGTTGTTATTAATTCACGGACATCCGTCTATCTCTAGTTAGGCTTATGGTTAGCGAGTATCTCTAGAATTGTTAGGGTTTATCTTTTGCTGCAATTGCGTCACCCCAGGTTGTGTCCCCTTTAGAGGCATAAAGACTTGCTGAGTACCCCTAGGGTCTCACACGATAAATTGTTTGATTCAGATGAACAGGTGAACCCGCAAGATGGATACTGGGTGGAGGAGACGGACGATGTGGGCAACGATCATTCGGTGTAGAGATTCCGGGAACGGGGATCCGTGAGATCTGTGGGCGGGATGTGTTTATTTATGAGGCATCTTATGCCGATTTGCTTCTTATCCATACTCGGATCTTGTTTTCCGCTTCCGCTTGCTACCCTGATGTTTGATGTATGAGGAGATATCCTAAACTATTATATCTATCTAGGATATTTGGATCTTGCCGTATGGCGTTGCTATATTTCCTTTCTTTTTAGATGGAATGACTCTGAGAACCATTGTATGGTGGCTTGCATACATACTCATTTGTGTATGTAGTTGATCCCTTCGCCTGCAGATTACGTCGCCCGTTCTTGTCCCGATGTTTGGAAATGGTTAGGACGGCCGAAAGGTCTACCTGTGAGTGGCATTTGGGCCCCACCATACTATTTTAACCATTTCCGCTCATCCAGGCTTGTAACTAGGAGTGTAATTCACCGAGGTAGTTACACATCTTCAGGGGCACATGCAATGCTGACGAAGGCAGATAGTCCTAGTTATCATAGCCGTCCTGCTGGCCATCTTCTTGGTAGTCTAATTCATATTCTGGCCATGAGAATAGCCAGGGACAAAAGCCATGAGTACTCTTTAAGTACTCGCAAACTACCACTAACAAGTAGTATAATGCTAAGTCAAAGTGCTAAATCTAAGTGTAAATATAAAGTTAAGTTTGAAACCTAAGCTGAGTTTTGAAGCAAAGAAAGATAAAATAAAGTTCTAGAATCAATTAAGTTGGGAAGCTAGTTTCATAAACACAACCCTTTTGTGGTCAAGTCAAGATTCATCATTCCTTTCATAAGTTGTTTTTAAAACATCTGACAACGAAACAGTATGGCCATTCCAACTGTCCATAACCGCGGACACGGCTATTCGAATAGTTTGACACTCTGCAGAGGTGGTACACTTTCACCACAAGATTCGATACATCTGTCAGGGGTAACCCTGAATCATCATACTTAATATGCAGATAATCAAACATAACCTTCCCTTTACACACCCTAGTATGAGCACCTCTCCTATGAGCATGGCCTCCCAACCATGACCATCTGTCATCTTGGGCACTGCATAGGTGGACAACATTGAGAGGTAGCCTCAGCTCAAACCTCTCCATGAGGAACTAATACTAATGCATATAAACTTCCGGCTAAGCCTTACCCAATTTAGGTAGTGTGGTTGTACGGTAAATTTGGAACGGTATCGCATCCGAATCCAACCATCAGTTTTATAAAAGGGCTAAGGCTCATGCCTCAACATTCTCATCGTCATAAAACATTTGTGTTTCTCAACACATGTCAAAACATCTCAATAGAATGACTCATCATTCCAAGGTTTTCATAATTCATTTTCACCAAGTGTTCCCATCTAAAGTGACTCAAGTTTTGATCTACTCTAAACTACTAAGTTAAGAGTGTTCACTAAGGTGGAAAGATGATGGGTTCAATCTCATGCCATAGAATGACATCTAAGGTTATCTAAAATAGGTCAAGTTTTATACTCTTTATGCTATGTTCAAAACAAGTAAGGAACTTTGGGTAAAGTAAAGGAAGTAAGGTTGTAAATAAAACTTGGGGTAAATACTAGTCAAAGTGGTATAATCAAAGCATGCCCAAAGCATCTTTGCTAAACCATTTAGTTTTATCCTAGCTTGCTAAGCATTATACTTGCAAGTGTTAGCTTGCATTGTTAATGGTGGCTTGCTAGAGTAAGTTTTGCAAGGGTTAGCTTGTTGGGCGCGGCGCTCTGGCGCGTGCTCGGCATGGTGCAACTGCTCTGGGCGCGGGGTGTGCTCGGTGGTCCACGACTCGGCCTGGCTCGGGGAGGGGACAGTGGGCGGTGGTGAGGTGCTGTCTATCTCCTAGACATGGCGAGAGAGGGGGAGGTGGTCTGCTGGGGTGAGGGCATGGTCGGCCGGCGAGGTGTGGTTCGGCATGGCATGGCCATGTTGCTAGGGGGTAGGGGATGGGTTAGTTAGGTCATGGTTTGATCAAGAGGGGACAATGGGAGCAAATGGGGGGTCAAATGGGAGACAAGTTTGGCCAGAGTACTATTCAAATAGTGAATTTGGTCTTTGTTTGAGTTCTGCCTACCAAGTGTTTGATGAAATGGCCGCATGAACTTTACTTTTAAATTTTGAAAAGATTTTTGGTGGGTGTGATAGTACTAAGCTTGAGACTCTGTGGGTGCTTGGGTTTTGAAAATTGAGTTGGTTTGAATGGTTTTTGAAATAGTGGGATCTTCCCATATGAAATAGATTCAATTTTCAAGTGTCATTTAAATATAGTGTTTGAATGTTTTTGGCAGATCATGAAGTGGGCATTGGTACCTCATTATGTGTACTAGCAAGGGGTGCAAAGATCTACAAATGTTTTTGTTAATTTTTGAGTACTAGGAATAGCTAAAGTAGGCATGATAGTTAATTTGGCCAAAATGACCATTCACTTTATTTATTCATTTTGAGTTGTTTTTCTTTGGGAAAAGTTTGGGAATGATTTAGATGATGTTTATTTCACCTAAGAATCATTTTACAAGCAATGGATCACAGAACCATGGCAATTCAAATCAACTCCTAATTTAAATGCACATACACATGAATGCTTTAATATTTTTAAATGGAAAAGTTTTTGTTAACCCTAATTTTGATGATTTGGATCTTGATAAGCTTGGATTAAAGTTTTGGGATGTTACATCCCTGTCCTGGCAGGGTGCCAGAATGGAGTTTCTTGTTCTGAATCGCGGAATCTGGTGGTGGCGGCGTAGCGGAACTCTTTCTGAAAAAACGTCGAACCCCCCTCGGTTTTTAGGTCAAGAGGCAACTTATAGGAGAAAATGGAGGCCGAGGGGGTGACCGAGGCGGCCACACCACCCCCAGGCGCGGCCTGGCCTGGCACTCCTCCGTCTTGTCTTCTGGCTCCATGAATCTTCTTTTATGCTTAGGTGGTGTGGCTCCATGGATCTTCTTTTATGCTTAGAAAAGGAGATCAAGAACTTCCCCCACCTGAACTAAAAGCTCTCTCGAAAGGGTTAAGGTATGAATTCTTGGACACTAAAGGTAAGTGTCATGTTATTATTAATGATGCATTATCTAATGAAGAAACAAAATAGTTATTAACAATGTTTACTGAACAACGTGAGGCTTTTGGGTATAAACTTCACTACAGCATGGAGCTTGGGTGCTGATGCTTATAGACGACGAGCCACAACCTTAGTCACCGTGCTCGCGCTGGCGCGGCAAAAAAAGACGCCAGGGATAACTGTGTCGTGGACTCACGGACGGCGACAGATTTTTTGGCGCAGCACAACGTGATCCACCGAACTAGCGCTTCCGCGGCACGGGAGAGGATGCGCCATGTTATGTTATGGAAGATGGCAGAATTTTAGTGTCGTGTAACCGCAAACTGTTTTCCTTGTTACACCTTCCATCATAAGTGAAAATTAATTACCTTAATAATAGCGGATTTATAGGTTGCTAATAATCCATTATTTGATTCGACTAAATTACCAAGATTAAGATATAATTATATTTTTTTTACAAAATATTTTGAGCCCCTCTAAAATAAAGAAAAAAAATAAATACAAAAAAGGAAAAAGGGGGAAAACTAAAATCTAAAATTGAGCTCCTCCATATTTTGCACAAGAGTCTACAAGCCGGTGGATCTGGATGACGGACGGCGGTGGATCTGGAGGGCGGTGGATCTGGACGGCGCTAGATCTATGCGGTAGTGGATCTAGACGATGGTGGATGTGGACATCGCCATCTGCTTCTCGATGACCTGAGCACTATCTTCCATGCAGACGACCACGCCACTGGATGTGAGCGCCTTTCACGCGGTGGATCAGCACGGCGCACAGGACACCGCCTGGTGGTAGTTTAGCATGACGCTGACCTTAACACCGTATTATTTTCATGGATATAGATGGTTCTGGGATCTTGTATTAGTCGTGCAGAGAGAGTGGAGGGATATCCAGGGTTAGCACTTAGTAGAGAATGGAGTGCGGCGGCATGGATCGAAGTTAGTTTTCACTATATTATATAGATCTAGAGTTTGTATCATGGGTCTGACTTGCTTAAAAGACCATTGGCCATAGTGGGCTAGTTAGGTGGTTAAAAAGTCTGACCCTATCATGACTGACAATATAAATAGTAAAGTAACCGAACATCAAGATTTGATGAAAGCAAAAGTGATCAAATATATTTATTAAACACTGCAATAGAAAATTACATATTAGTACATCAATGGAATTTCCTCATGCGCCACTAGGCCATTGGATTTCTCCCTATGTTCACCGGCTTTGTACTCGATCTTGGCCTGGGACGGAAGTTCATATTTTTGTCATTGTCATCGTCATCACCGCCACTGACAACGCCATCGGCTTGGCTGTTTGGAGGATCGATCCATCAGATGTACTCGCACCTTCATGGTGTGTAGTTGAATCGGAGGAACTTGCGGCTAGCATTCTCGCCAGCGACTTTTTGACATTGCTGAGATCTTCGGCCGTAGTAGCAAATCTAACAGAGAGAAATTGTAACATCCCAAAAATATTAATCAAGATTATCAAGTTCAAATCACGTAAGTTTAGGGTTAACAAAAACTTTTATTATTAACTTTAATATGAGTGTATGTGTGAATTGCATTAGTGTATGAATGAGTGCAATTGCCATGTTTGATTGCTACAAATGATAAGGAATGGTTTCAAGATGAATACTACATCATCTAGGACAATTACAAACAAAATCCAAAGAAAAGAAATTCAAATATGAATCATATGATCCAATTGTCACTTTGACCAAAATTAACCACTAGACCTTTTTGGGTGTTTCTAGTAAAATATTTCTAATATAAACTTTCTCAATTCTTTTCACCCCTTGCTAGACCAAGTAAAAGTGAACCCAAGCCCACTTTACAAATAAACAGAAACAAATTCCAAATCTATTTAAAGGATATTGCAAAATTGAATCAAGTTCATATGCATAGATCACCATTTTTTAAAAACCACTCAAATGAATTCACCTTGGCAAACCCAAGGAGCCATAGACACTCAAGCATGTGACAAACACACTCACTAAAATTTAGCCAAAAATTTAAATCTTGAGTTCATGCGGCCATTTGGTCGATCACTTGGCACACACAAAAAACATTTGCCTAACTTATACTATTTTGAGAAGTGATCAATCGCCACTAGAACCTCATTTCACTCCCCTGTCTCCCCTAGCACCTAGCAGCGAAGTGGGAAACTACCCCCTTTGCCGGTGTGCCAGTGCAGCGCCGCCCGAAGCTCGCCGCGCCGGTCGACCATGCACAACTCGCCACAGCCAACACCACCCTCTCCCACGATGTCCAGGAGACAGGCGACCGTCCATCGCCACCCTCTGTCCGCCCCTCGGCCGCAGACCAGCCATGGACCACCCACAAGCGTCGTGCCCATTTCTCTGCCTGCCATGCCGAGAACGCGCTAGAGCGCTGTAGCCGACATGCGCACACACGTCGCGCCTCGCCCTCTCCGCGCGTGCCCACACTTGCCGTGACCTTAGCTACCCCCCAGACATGCCCGTTCGCCGCCGCATGACCCGTAGCCTCTGTGCACCATCTCGAACACCGCCGTTTCTGCCTAGAGCACCGACCGTTCTTGACCGTTCTCGACCACCCCTTACCGCGCCATCACTCGCACGACGACCTCCCTGAAGCACCGCGTCGACCCCTACCCTTAGCCATGATGCTAGCCCCCTATATCGATGTTGCCGACGAGCCCGAGCCATCCCGCTCTGTCCCTCTCGCCGTTGTATAAATAGAGGCCGACCCCACTCCAATTCACCACACCATTCCACTCCCCTCTCTCTTAGACACCTCCCACACCTCTCCCCAGAGCAAGGCGAGCACCACCTCACCGGAGCCCGCCGCTGCAGAGGAGAAGAGGAACTGGAGCTAGGAGCCACCCTAGGAGCCACCACGACCACCATTCGAACTGCCGTCGTCTACAACGTTGTTCGCCCCCATCGCCGACCCTAGATGGAGCCCAGGTGAGCCCCATGTACCCCCACCGTCGCGTTAGGGTTAGTTTCTCGCCGGAGCTGTTCGCCGAAGATGACGAACCACGATCGTAGATTCTAGTCTAATCGCACGGCCTAGATTGAATCTTACTATTTCGGTTAGAATAAGTCGCTGACGTGTGGGACCGTCATGTAAGCATCCCACTGTGCCAGCGCTGTGCAGTTGGGCCGGCCCATTTAGTTTCCTGCGCAAAGCCCGTAAATTGAAATAGACATTTTCTATTTTAGTTAAAGCTAGATTCTATCAGTAGATTCAAAAATCAATTCAAAGAGATTCACTGAACCAAATTGCATGATTCCAATTTTGTTAGAAAGGTACTCAAATTATCTATCCAAGCCCGTTAGATTCAAACCATTTGAAATTATAGATCATCTATAGTAAAAATAACAAGACAGAGACTTTTTCAACTTCAAACATTTTTCAAAAATCAACCATAAATGCTTTTGAGTTGATTCCAACTCTTAAATATCACATTTAACAAGATCTATCTGAATATGTAAAAATATTTAGATTTACATGAAGTGACATTGGACTAGTAATAAAATAATGCTATATAGGAATTTCTAGTCACTTTAATTATATTAAATGGTAATCTTAAACTTTATAAAATATGACCAACACTTTAAATCACATTACCAAGTATTAGACTATGTGGTGATGACATGTGTCAACATGATCCCATATTTTAATTGGAGAATATTAAATCTTACGTATTTTCAATGAGTAGAAATTACTTTTCTAAAATAAGAAAAATAAGACTAGGTCT
Organism: Avena insularis; assembly: GCA_023614405.1. Taxonomy (NCBI): domain Eukaryota; kingdom Viridiplantae; phylum Streptophyta; class Magnoliopsida; order Poales; family Poaceae; genus Avena; species Avena insularis. The sequence continues at coordinate 251,197,411 of CM042690.1, read as the reverse complement.
TTATTTCATGTGATGATTGTGATGATGCTAGATCATCTAGTGTGAGCCTTTGTGTGCTACATAGAAGTAGTTAAGTATTGTTTGGTGATTGTGTACGTTGTATTCATTTATAGACGATAGTACCGACCCGGGCTACGAGGAGGAGGAGTACTATGAAGAAGAAGAGAACTTCAACCACTGCACTACTAAAGGCAAGCTAACACTTGAAAGTTTCATACCTATGCAAGCTAACACTTGCAAGTTTCATACCTATGCAAGCCATCACTAATTGCAAGCTAGAACTATGCAAGCTAACACTTGCAAACTTGATAACCTATGCAAGATGCATTAGGCATCCTTGGTTATGCAACCTTGATTATACCAATTCCAAGTTTTACTTGCAAGCTTTATTCTTTTACTTTTACCAAAGTTCTTTACCTTTAGTTAGTGATTTGTGAGTATTGGAAAAATAGGCTAGATACCATAAAGAGTATAAAACTAGGCCTAAGTAGTTATACTTAGATGTCATCAAAATACATAAAACTAGAGTTGGATAGTTACACTTGATTAGCACCCCTCATTAGTGAATACCCTCAACTTTAGTGGCTAGTGCTAAGCATAAAAGTTGATCACTTTAGATGGAAATACTTTATAGAGCCAGAAGACAAGATGAGGAGTGCCAGGTGGTGTGGGCCCCTCGTGGCCCTTCTCCGTCTTGTCTTCTGGCTCCGTGAATCTTCTGGTGAAATAGGATTTTTGGCATATTTTCCGGGATTTTTCCTGATAGTTGATTTTTTGCACAAAAACTAGACACCAAGGTAATTCCGCTGAAAACAACGTCAGTCCGTGTTAGTTCTATCTAAATCACAAGTTTAGAGGAAAAACAATAGAAAAAGTGTTCGAAAAGTAGATACGTTTTGGACGTATCAGCTCCCCCCAAGCTTAGCTTATTGCTTGTCCTCAAGCATTTCAGTTGAAAACTGAGTGCGATAAAAGAAACTTTCACGAACACATTTGCTTCATAAGATGTATATATTCTCAGCATATGATCAACTACTTAGGCAATTCATAATAAAGAGTATGCAAATAAGTTTACTTAATAATCATTGCAAGCTATGAAGAGATTCTAACTAAAAAATAGTAAGTAGCATGAAGCATAAACATAATCAACATTGCAATGCTCATAAAAAGGTATGATAGAGTGGTATCTCGCTTGCCTTTGATTGTAGAGCAAACATAAATGCCAAGGCACCTCTGAAGTTCAAGTGAAGACTAGAAGTAAAGATATCAAAGATACAAGTAACAAAGTCATGACACAATTAATCCAAATTTTGAGACAAGCATATTACACTAAGAATGGCAACTATGCTCTCAAGAAAGTGCTCATAGAATAGGTGGTGACTCAACAAAGGAATGAAAAGGTTGGAAAAGTTTGAAAGGCTTTCAAATGCTAAAAGTATGGTACTCATTAGCTTTGATCTCTCATTGCCCCTATCATAAGCATCTTTAAATGGTTAAGGTGAAAGTGAGGTCCAATACGAGTTATATGCTTGACAGACCATAAACTGGAAATCTCATGTCCCTTGAGTACAAGGGCCGCTCCTCATGCTACTCAACTTTAGTTACTGGTAAGTTCTTGTCATAGTAAATACATGCGTATCATAGAGAATCGCCAACGGGGTACCCCTTGCCCGATGATATAGAAGAATCCCCATATCAAAATGACAAGGCAAGCAAACAACGAGCATCTCAGCAATCTTTACCATGGGAAAATGTTGTTTTTTCTCTCTTTCCTCTTTTCTCATCTCTTTTTTCTTTTCTCAATCTCTATCTCTTTTTTTATATAAGAAGAATTCTTCATAGATTGCTCATTATGGTTACGCTGTAGGTTTCCACCATGATTAGGCATGGATTAGACCAGCCGCCCAGGCGTTTCTCTAACACACATAACTCCATGGACTTACAAGCTCCCCTTTTATTTCACACCGACGACATCTGTAAACAAAAGAGCATGATATCAACTGGGTATATATTTACATGTGTTGAAAGTGTTCCCCGTGATAGCACGGTTCTGCTAATCCCGAGCCTATAATTTGCAAGCATATAACTTTCATGGACAGTCACAATGGTTCAGGTTTATTAAGTGCAAGAAATAAAGTGTGTCATCAAGTTCGTGAGAGCTTTACTAACTAACTTCCTCATAACAAGCAAACATTTTATTCGGAAGAAAACAAGGGATACTTAAATATGCACAGAATAGCAAATGATGCTACTAGGTAGGTATAGTGGACACTTTTGGCAATATTGGTTTTGGGGAGTTGGAAACACGAGTAGAGTTCATACTCACTGCAAGTGAAGGCTAGAAATAGTAAGGGAGCGACAAACGAGAGAGCAATAACTGTCATAATCATGCTTGCAACAAAACAGGACTAATTATGGCATGAAAGTGATTCAAGACCCCTGAGGCAAAATAATTCATCGAGGCTTAACTGATTATTGTTTCAGTCATATACATGCGTGAGCATGTGCCAAGTCAATTCAAGTGAAATATTCAGAGGAGGATACCAAAGTGTCATACCAAGTTATGAATAGAACAATGCAAGCAAACATTCATATGACATGCCACAAACTATTAGCAAGCTGGAGCTAATCATAAGAAAGCAAGAACTACTAAGCATCCATAAATAACATACACCTTACATGAACAGACTAAGCATGCCCACAATGATGAGTATATGTACAAAAATGAAAACAAATCGAGTTCGTTACCAGCCTCTTACCACACCTCAAGTTGTCATTAATCCTCATTATTGCCCTTCACTTGTGTGGCTTGAATAATAACATGAAACCAAACTCCACTAAGGACTGCTGAACCCTGCAACGAACTTCACAAAACCAAAGAAGAACAAAAAATATTTTTGGTGTTTTTGATTTTTAAAGGCAAGAACAAAAAGGAGGAATAAGCAAAGCAAAATCTTTTTGGGTTTTTTGAATGGTCCAAACAAAGTAAAAAGGAAGAAGCAAACCAAGGCAAAGAGAAAAAGAAACAAACAAAGAGAAATAACGAAAATATTTTTGGTCTTTTAGTGTTTTGGAAAGCAAAAGAAAGCGAAACATGGATATACAAAGTACTGACTAAACATGGTATGGAGATGAGTGTGGTGTCAGTGTACCTCCCCCCAAGCTTAGGCTTTTGGCCTAAGTGGGTATCAATCCCAAGCTGGACAAGATGGAGCGCCTCCGTAGTACGGCGAGGAGGTGCCCTCGTCCTGATACGAGCTCGAGGACGCCCCAGCATAGTGCGCAGAATAGTCGTAAGAGGGCACATCCCCTGGTGCTGTCCGTGGAAACCAAGCAAGCGGAGCTGCTCGTCCACCTCCTCCTTGGAACGCGACCATGGCCTCCTATAAATACTGAACAAAGTGGATTGTGGCAAAGGAATTTCCCTCTCGTCTCCATCAGTAAACAACATCCTGTATACTAAACCCTCTGTACTAGAGTCAGCAGTGACAAAGTGATGCGTTTTCATAGCATCAAGATCAAGCCTTTATGGTGTCAACACAATATCATTAGGATCTACAGAAAGTTCTAAAGCAGCAACCATACGTGAGGCAATAATGCCCCCATAAATAGGTCCTCTAGCGGCTAGGCGGCGAGCAATGAGAGAGCCAAGATTATACTTGGTATCATTATTAGGTGCAGTAGCGAGGAAGGCCAAATGATAATTAGAAATATTACTAGTGTTCTCCCTACCAAGAATGCTAGTGGCAAGATAATAAGCAAAATATCTAAGAGTTGGGAGTTGAATGTTCCTTATCTTCCAGCGCTGAGCCGCGCGGTCATCGTCATTTGTCACACTTTGGTAGAGCTCCAGCAAATCAGCGGGTCGAGCTTGGATCTTCTTCACTGTCCCAGTCATGCCTATGCCTACAATGTTGCAAAATCTTTCCAATGGCATGGTAATAGGCAAATTATAAATCTTGAACAAAACAGTTGACTGATAAGGGGTGTTAGTGAAAACGAAATTCTCAATGAAAGTTTTGGTGAGTACGGCATATTGCTCACTCTCATCTTCCATACAGGTGGTCAGCCCAACCCTCTGAACAAGAAGTAAGAACTCATCGAGGATCCCTGCAGCTCGCAAAAAGGTAAAACAAGGGAAAGTAGATGGGTGAGCATCTCCCTCATATCCTTCATTTCCAAAGCGTGGTGCAATATATCTTCATTATATGACGGCCTAAACTGAGAGGCTGATCTTGAAGGCCTTGCCCTCCAGGGTGTGTCCCTCTCAAATAGTTCTCCAAAAGTGTGGTCGTTCATCTTTGATATTCTGAAATTTAAACATCCATTGTACAAGTGATTGCAAAGTGAATACATAATGAAGGGAACTACTCATAGGGACTTGTAAGAGGCCTAAGCATGCATCAAAACAATATTTCTAAGCATTGAACAAGCTTAAAAGCTCACATAACCTACTACCTATAGCAGCAAAATACTCAAGATATAAACCACTAAACACAAATCTACTTGGACAAGCGGAGGAGTCACATACCAGAGAACAAATGCTCCAAATTTCAACAACAAAGATGGGGTGAGCAAGGAGATCAAAAAATCGTGGACAAGAACAACAAGAACACGATTTCGAGCAATGAACTGGTGTTTTCTCGGGAGAGAGAAGGCAGTGGCAAGTGAGAGAGTGAGTGGAGGGCCTGGGGTGGCCCACACCATGGCCAGGCGTGCCCCAGGCCTGGCCGCGCCACCAGGTGGTGTGCCTAACTGGTGGGCCCCCTGGGTCACTCCAGGTACTTCTCCGCCCCTCTTTTCACGTAAAAATTTAATAAGAATTTTCTGGGTTTTTTCGAGAAACTTTATTTTTAGCAATTTTCAGGTATTGATAAATGATTTTCTGGCAGAAATATGACTTTGGAAAGATGTAATAACAAAACAAAACTAAAACTTCAGAAGTTCTAAGACGCTCTAATAAGCAAACAACTAGCAATAGAAAAGTAAACTAAGTGAAAGCAAAAACAAAAATGGATAAAAATAAAAGTAAGCAAAGATAATCATGGTGAAAACATTGTTTTGTTTATTGAAATCCCTTTGTTAACAAGGTTGATCAGGTCTTGTTACCAAAACAATTTTGTATGAAACAAAACTTTGTATTCCACTAATGATTATGTTACCTCAACCTTGATAGCAATGGTCCTAATCATGATAGTTTCATATTTTTCTCGTGGTATGGGACAATATATTTCTCTAACTTGGATGCCCTCAACATGTTCAATTGAATTTAAACCATAAGTCCTATCAATCTTATTGGGGAAATAGACAGTATGCTCCTTGTCATTAACATTAAAAGTCACCTTTCCTTGATTACAATTAATAACAGCTCCTGCAGTATTAAGAAAAGGTCTCCCAAGAATAATAGACATATTGTCATCTTCAGGCATTTCAAGCACAACAAAGTCAGTTAATATCGAGCAATTATGAGCCACTTGAACAGGTACATCCTCACATATACCAACAGGAATAGTAGTAATTTATCAGCCATTTGCAAAGATATATTAGTTGGTATTAGTTTTTCAATTGAAGTCTCTTGTAGAGAGAAAAAGGCATAACACTAACTCCTGTTCCCAAATCACACAAAGCAGTTCTAACATAACTATTTTTAATAGAGCATGGAATAGTTGGAATCCCTGGGTCTCCAAGTTTCTTTGGAACCTTACCATTAAAGGAATAATTAGCAAGCAAAGTAGAAATTTCTTCATTCGGGATCTTCCTTTTATTAGAGACAATATCCTTCATATACTTTGAATATGGTGGTAATTTAATAGCATTAGTCAAAGGAATTTGTAAAAATAAAGGTTTCATCCACTAACAAAACTCATTATAGTGTGCATCTTCCTTTGACTTGTGTTTCTTATTAGGAAAAGGCATATGTTTTTGGACCCAAGGCTCTCTTTCACTACCATGTTTCTTAGCAACAAAATCTTTTTTACTGTATTTAGTATTCTTAGTGTGCCTTTCAGGTTCTTCTTCAACTTTTTCTTTATCAGGACCATCGTTTTCTTCATTACCACTTTCAGTTTCAGCATTAGAGACAGATATACTATTGGGATCTTTAGCAGGTTCAGAAGGTTCTACAATAGTTTTATGTTTCTTTTTACTTTTCTTAGGAGTAGTACCACTATTTTCAGTTTGTTGAGAATCCTGCTCAATTCTTTTAGGATGCCCCTCGAGATATAGAGGATCCTGAGTAGCATCACCACTTTTAGTTCTAATTTCATAAGCATGTTTTCTTTAGCAGCATTAACTAGCAAGTCTTTTTGTACTTTAATAAGCTGATCAATTTGAGTTTGAACCATCTGGAAATGTTTAACAAGCATTTTAACATCATTAGAGGTTCTTTCCACAATATCCTTCAACTCAACAATAGCTCTAGAGTTTTCCATTAGATGATTTTGCACCCTTTTATTAAAATTATCTTGCTTAGCAATAAAAATATCAAATTTCTAAGCATTGATCAGGAGGTTTAGAGTAAGGAATATCACCTTCATCAAAATGTTGGAGAGAGTGTACCTCAATAGTGAATGAGTGGGGGACTTCCTTCATCACTTCATCATTTAGTTCAATAACTCCCCTCTTCTTTGGTTTTGGTGTTGGTGTTAGCTCAGGCACAGTTAACTCAGGTGTAGTTGTCTCAGGTATAGTTGGTTCAGGAGGAGTCCAATCTTCACAATTCTTGCTTATTTTAGCCATTAATTCCTCAGCTTCCTTGGGAGTCCTATTCCTGAAAACACAATCAGCACAACTATCCAGGTATGTCCTAGATTCTTCAGTTAGTCCATTATAATACATATAAAGAAGCTCGTTTTTAGATAATGGACATCCAGCCTGTGCATGAATCAAAGCACAAAACCTTGCCCATGATTCAGGCAATATCTTATTTTCTCCCTGTTTAAAATCAAAAAGTTCCTACAAAATGGCATGTCTAGCACTAGGAGGGAAATATTTCTGAAGGAAGGTACTAATCAAGAAATCATGGCTGTCAATAGATCCAGGGGGTAAATTATTAAACCAAGTTTTAGCTTCTCCTTTCAGTGAAAAAGGGAAAATTTTAGCAACAAAGTAGGTGCGCATCTTAATATCATCAGAAAATAAGCCACTCATGGTAGAAAGCTTAGTCATATGTGCTACCGCACTTTCATTCTTAGTCCCACAAAAAGGTTCTTTCTCAACAATAGTTATGTAAGATAAATAAAGAGAGAAATCATAATCCTTATCTTTAATGTTTATGGGAGATGTAGCAAACTTAGCATTATGATATAATTTAGGTCTAACAGTATGTTTCTCAAGAAGACTCTTAATAGCACTTTTATAATGAGTGTTTTGACATTCTTTAATAATTCATCGGTCATCTCTATATAACCGTCTTCAATATCATAGCTCTCTCTAGACTCAGGTAAACTGATAGGTGTAGTAGTGTCTTCATTAGGAGTTTCAGTATTTCCAGCTATAGTTCTAGCAATCGTAGCATCTAGGAAAGGACCTAATGAACCACTTTTATCAAGCACAGTAGAAGCAGCATCATAAGTATAAGAAGTTTAAGATTCAGCAGTAGTAGCGGTGTGTGTAGCATGTGTATGTGGTGGTGTAAGGAGCTTACTCATAACAGATGGTGAATTAAGAGCAACAGAGGTGTTTAGAACCATACCTCTCCTTGTAGTGGATGGTAATATAGGAACCTTTCCATCATGAGACTTACCCATGATGAATGAATGGCAGCGAACAATAGTGATTCCAAGTGAACTTGATAAATAGAGCTATGCTCCCCGGCAACGGCGCTAGAAAATAGTCTTGATGACCCACAAGTATAGGGGGTGTATCGTAGTATTTTCGAGGGAAGTAAAACCTAATTTATTGATTCGAAACAAGGGGAGCCAAAGAATATTTATAAGCCTTAACAACTGAGTTGTCAATTCAGCTGCACATGGAAACAATCTTGCTCACAACAGTTTATCAGTAGCAACAGTTTTGTAATAGAAATAGCAAAGTAATAGCAGTAGTAACAATTGCAGTAAACAGTAGGATTAAAGCGCGGTAGGCATAGGGATGGATGGACGGGAGTTGCATGGACACGACAATTCATATGACAATCAAGACATATGGCATTTGCAGATAAATAAGATAACACATCCAAGTACTAAATAATCACAGGCATGTGTTCCATATATAGTCATACGTGCTCACAATGTGAACTTGCACAACATCTTTTGTCCTGCCAGCCCATTTGCAGCGGGGCCTCAAGGGAACTACTGGCAATTAAGGTGCTCCTTTTAATAGAGCACCAGAGCAAAGCATTAACACTCCATGAACACATGTGATCCTCACATCAAAGCCATCCCCTCTGGTTATCCCGATTATTGTCACTTCGGGGCCTTTGGTTCCGGACAACAAAATGTATATACAACTTGCAGGTAAGACCATAAACAATACTATCATAATGAATCAATAACATGTTTAGATCTGAAATCATGGCACTCGGGCCCTAGTGACAAGCATTAAGCATAAAAAGTTGCAACAAAGTCAAAAAGCACTAATAATAGATACTAGGCACCATGCCCTAACAATCTGATGCCATTACATGAACGATCTCATCCAATCCCTACCATCCCCATAGCCTATAGCGGGGGATTACTCACTCATGGATGGGGGAATCATGGATGGTTGATGGAGAAGCGATGGTGATGATGATGGCGATGATCTCCTCCAACTCCCCGTCCTGGCAGGGTGCCAGAATGGAGTTTCTGGTTCTGAATTGCGGAATCTGGTGGTGGCGGCGTAGCGGAACTCTTTCTGGAAAAACGTCGAACCCCCCTTGGTTTTTAGGTCAAGAGGAAACTTATAGGCGAAGAGGGAGGCCGAGGGGGTGACCGAGGCGGCCACACCACCCAGTGGCACAGCTGCCTGGCCAGGTGGTGTGGGCCCCTCGTGGCCCTCCTCCGTCCCGTCTTCTGGCTCCATGAATCTTCTGGTGAAATAGGATTTTTGGCATATTTTCCGGGATTTTTCTTGATAGTTGATTTTCGGCACAAAAACTAGACATCAAGGTAATTCTGCTGAAAACAACGTTAGTCCGTGTTAGTTCTATCCAAATCACACAAGTTTAGAGGAAAACAATAGCAAAAGTGTTCGGAAAAGTAGATACGTTTTGGACGTATCAGTAAACAATTGCTTCAATTGCCAAGATGCACCAATCTACCAAATATGGACATGTTTGTAAGCTTGGTTAGCGAAGATGCTTCAAGGTACGGAGTAGTACAAAACATGAAAATGGTATAGAAACTATGGCTATGACCTAGCTCCTCTTATTTGAAAGCCTTGAATTAATGTTCATTAATTTCGGCAGATGTCTATAAACTCATTAAATATTGGAAAGCATATAGGCCTGTGGGTCTATCTAACGGGGACAACATCCCAAGTGGGAGTAGCGTACCTTAGAAGCTTCAACTTCAAAATTTCGGCAGAGCGCCGAAATATCCCGCCCACCTATTCAAACACTCCGCCCATCCATTCAAACATCCAGCCCCAAAAATTATTTTATTGCACAAATTTAGCCCGGAAGCATGAAAGGGCGTTATACATTGTGTGAAAAAAGGGGGCGGTGGCATTTTGAGCCATCATCTTTGTAGTTGCTTGCTTCACAATAAAACACATTGTTGTTACTTGGAAATTCGAAAACAAACTTCAAATTTGGAAGCAGACATATTGGTTGATTTGCAAAGATGCACTGATCTACCAAATACAGACACGTCATCATAAACTATTTCCATGACCTTGGTCACCTTTTTTTGGGACGATGGTCATCTTCTTGAAAGACTTAAATTGTTCGAAAATTTCAGCAAATGCCTAGAAACTCGTTTAAATGCTGGGAAGCACCACTCGCTGGCGTGTGGGCCTAGACGGTGACAGCGCGTCTCAGAGGCCCCATGTCGGAGTAGCGTATGCTAGAAGCTTCGACCTCAAAATTTGGTACGGTTCCCAAACATCGCACCCATCCATTAAAATATCCCGCGCATCCATTGAAACATGCTTCACCTCTTTCTAGAATGCAAAGTTCCTCTTCTATCCTTGCTCCAGAAACAAAAATCCGAGGGAGCACTGCAATAATAGAGGGATATAGGTGGTAAATTTGCGTTCTCCCAAGTGCATCACCGTATCCACTTTTCCAAGCCCTTCTTCAATATTTACCTGCCTGCCCACTCCGACCTACACTGACTTTTTGGACCCACTATGCAAGTGACCCACATGTCAGTGAGCCAGAATTATAGGAAGTAGGATTCCCATTGCTTGTTGTTCAAAATTCGAACATTTTTCGCTAAACCGAGATAAAATCATTAAAATCCTCCAACCTGGCTTATACTATCATTCCACTATGTCAGAGTAAAAGCTAAAAAACAAAGCCAAAAACACGTCCATAGCTTTATAAGCCAAAAATCAAAAGCCAGAATTAGAGCCCAACCAAACAACGCCTAAATCTCAAACAACTCTTCCTGTTTCTCCCTTGTTTTAGTACTTGGGTACCTTCAATTTTATTTAACAAAAAATATGACCAAGCAGGATATCATCGACTTGTAGATCAATTTTCGAGATACTTTCTTTAAATTGCGGTAACACCATTCTGTTCCACGAATATATATAACCATAAAGTTTGAAAATATTATTGAGAATTCACGGAATCCTAAACCATAAAATCTAAACCCCTAAACCCTAACCAAGCAGGTATCATGCAACTATAGATCAAAAATTGAGATACTTTCATTAAATTGGGTAACACCATTCGATTCCACGAATATAAGCATAAAGCTTGATCATTATTGAAAATTCCTAAAAACCTAATCCCTAGCTAAACCCCTAAAACCCCAAATAAACCCTAAACCCCTATACCCCAAAACCTGACCAAGCACGTAGCATGCACTTATAGATCAAAATTTGAGATACTTTCGTTAAATTGGGTAACGCCATTATATTTGACGAATATAAGCATAAATCCTTAGCATTGTCAAAAATTCCCTAAACCCTAAACCCTAAAACCCTCAGCCCCAAACCCTAATCAAGCAGGTGTGTCATGCACTGACAGATCAAAATGTGAGATACTTTCATTAAATCAGGTAACACCATTCTATTAGACGAATATAAGCATAAATTCTAAGCATTACCAAAAATTCTTTGAACCCTAAACAGGAAACAACCCATAAAACTAAACTGTAAAACCCTAAACCCTCGACCCATAAACCCTAACCAAGCAGGTACTGTGCACTTATATATCAAAATTTGAGATACTTTCATTAAATTGCGGTAATGCCATTCTATTCCACGAATATAAGCATAAAGCTTGAACATTATTTAAAATTCCCAAAACCCTAAAATCTAAACACTAAACCCTAAATCCTTACCAAACACGTAGCATGCACTTATCGATAAAAAATTGATATATTTTCATTAAAGAGGTAACTCCATTCTATTCGATGAATATAAGCATAAATCTTGAGCATTATCGAAAATACCATAAACCCTAAACAACCCCTAATAAAACCTAAACCTAAAACCCCAAACCCTCAACCCATAAACCCTAACCAATCAGGTATCATGCACTTATAGATCAAATTTGGAGATACTTTCAATGAGTTAGGTAACGCCATATTCTATTGGACGAATATAAGCATAAAGCTTGAGTATTATTGAAAATTCGATAAATCCCCTAAACCCTATTCAGTCCATAAAACCTAAACCGTAAAACCCTAAAACCCTAAACCCTCGACCCATATAAACCCTAACCAAGCAGGTACTATGGACTTATAGATCAAAATCTAAGATTCGATGTTTCATTAAATTGCGGTAACGCCATTCTATTCCACGAATATAACAATAAAGTTTGAACATCATTGGAAATGCCCTAAACCCTAAAACCCTAAACCCTCAACCCCGCACGTAGCATGGACTTAACAATCAAAAATTGATATATTTTCATTAAACTGGTAACTCCACTCTATTCGATGAATATACGCATAAATCTTGAGCATTATCGAAAATACCCTAAACAACCCCTAATAAAACCTAAACCTAAAACCCCAAACCCTCAACCCATAAACCCTAAGCAATCAGGTATCATGCACTTATAGATCAAATTTTGAGATACTTTCAATGAGTTAGGTAATGCCATATTCTATTCGACAAATATAAGCATAAAGCTTGAGTATTATTGAAAATTCGATAAACCCCCTAAACCCTATTTAGTCCATAAAACCTAAATCGTAAAACCCTAGCAGGTACCGTGGACTTATAGATCAAAATCTAAGATTTGATCTTTCATTAAATTGTGGTAACGCCATTCTATTCCACGAATATAACAATAAAGTTTGAACATCATTGAAAATGCCCTAAACCCTAAAACCCTAAACCCTCAACCCCGCCTAAACGACATTGGCAAATGAGGTATCACACATGCACTTGTAGATCAAAATTTCAGATAAGCTTTCCTCAAATTGTGCTAACGCCATTCAATTCCATGAAATATAAGCATATATAAATAGCTTGAACATTATCGAAAATTCCCAACAAACCTAAACCCTAAACACCTAAACCCCCAAATCCTAAACCCTCATCCCCTCAACCCCTTGCCAAGCAGGTATGATGCACTTATAGATCAAAATCCGAGATACTTTCATTAAATTGCGATAACACCAGTCTATTCCACGAATATATAAGAATATATATAAAATCTTGAACATTATTATTGAAAATGCATAAACCCTAGAAAACCCTAAACCCTAAAACCCTAAACCCTAAATGCCAACCTTAAACTCCTAAGCCCTAAATCCTAAAATCCTAAATCATATACCATAAACCCTAAACCCCTAAACCCTCAACCCCAAAACACGAACCCTAAACCCTAGGCTATATATATCTTGTGTGGAAACTAGGGCAATGGGATTTTGAGCCATACTTATTTGTAGTTTCTTCATGACAAAAGCCATTGTCGTCGCTTCAAAAATTGAAAATAACTTCAAATTCAGAAGCTTTCTTTGTAAATAATATTTTAAATACCAATAATACGGACCAATCTACCAAATACAAACATGTTGTTATAAACTATAGCAAAGGTATGGCCATGACCTTGGTCACCTGGTTTGAAAGCCATGAAAATTCATACATGGTACGCCATATATCGAATGAAAAAATTAAAGCCATTATTATCGATTAGAGCTTTTAAAATAACTCCAAATATGGAAGCTCTTTTTCTAAACAATGTTGAAATACCAATATGCACCAATCTACCAAACATGGTTACATTATCATAAAGTATGGTAACACATATGGCATAGACATTGGTCATCTAGTTTTTTGAAAGCCATGAATGTTCAAACATGGTACGCCATATTGTGAAACTAGTTTTTCTAGAGTTATCAAATTTTATATATTTTCCTGGAAATTATCCAATGCACACAGTGAGACACCAACAGAGAAATGAATGGTTGTATTTCGTTTTATATTTTGTTTCTTTATTTTTTAAAAAAAACTAGCCCAAATTCGGTGTCATTACTATTCATATCAAAAAATTGAAATCTTGTAAAACTCTCGGTTGTTCTCCAATATTTGACTAATTCGGTACCTTTAAACTATTTTTAAAAAGTCAAGAGCAAGTTATATCACACACTTTGTAGTTCGTAAATAGACATACTTACTTTCAATCGTCAAAAAGTTATTTAATTTTAGCATCTTCAGCTAGGAAGTTTGGAAACTCATGAAAGTAGGGCATTATCCATCAAATCTGGAATCTCCTTTGTAAACAATTGCTTGAAATGCCAAGATGCACCGATCTACCAAATATGGACAGGTTTGTCAGCTTGGTTGACGAAGAGGCTTCAATGTACGGAGCAGTACAAAACATAAAAAAGGTACAGAAACTATGGTTGTGACCTTGCTCCTCTTGTTTGAAAGCCTTGAATTAATGTTCATTAATTTCGGCAGATTCTATAAACTCATTAAATGATGGAAAGCATACAGGCCTATGGGTCTATCTGACGGGGACAACATCCCAAGTGGGAGTAGCATACCTTAGAAGCTTCAACTTCAAAATTTCGGTAGAGCGCCGAAATATCCCACCCACCCATTCAAACATCCTGCCATCCATTCAAACATCCAGCCCTAAAAATTATTTTATTGCACAAATTTAGCCTAGAAGCATGAAAGGGCATTATACATTGTGTGAAAAAGGGGGCGGTGGCATTTTGAGCCATCATCTTTGTAGTTGCTTGCTTCACAACAAAACACATTGTTGTTATTTGGAAATTCGGAAACAAACTTCAAATTTGGAAGCAGACATATTGGTTGATTTGCAAAGATGCACCGATCTACCAAATATAGAGACGTCATCATAAACTATTTCCATGACCTTGGTCACCTTTTTTTGGACGATGGCCATCTTTTTGAAAGCCTTAAATTGTTCGAAAATTTCAACAAATGCCTAAAAACTCGTTTAAATGCTGGGAAGCAACTGTCGCTGGCGTGTGGGCCTAGATGGTCACACCGCGTCTGAGAGGCCCCACGCCAGAGTAGCGGATGCTAGAAGTTTCGACCTCAAAATTTGGTACGACGCCCAAACATCACACCCATCCATTAAAATATCTCGTGCATCCATTCAAACATGCTTCACCTCTTTCTAGAATGCAAAATTCCTCTTCTATCCCTGCTCCGGAAACAAGAATCTGAGGGAGCACTTTAATAACAGAGGGATATAGGTGGTAAATTTGTGTTCTCCCAAGTGCATCACCCCATCCACCTTCCCTTCTTCAATATTTACCTGCCCGCCCACTCTGACCTACACTGACTTTTTGGACCCACTATGCAAGTGACCCACATGTCAATGAGCCAAAATTACGGGAAGTAGAGAGTCCCATCGCTTGTTCAAAATTCGAACAGTTTTCGCTAAACCGAGATAAAATAATTAAAATCATCCATCCTATCTTATACTATCATTCCACTATGTTAGAGTAAAAGCTAAAAAACAAAGCCCAAAACACGTTCGTAGCTTTATAAGCCAAAAATCAAAAGCCAGAATTAGGACCCAACCAAATAGCGCCTAAATCTCAAGGAACTCTTCTTGTTTCTCCCTTGTTTTAGTACTTGGGTACCTTCAATTTTATTTAACAAAAAATGTGACCAAGCATGGTATCATCGACTTGTAGATCCATTTTTGAGATACGTTCATTAAATTGCGGTAACACCATTATGTTCCACGAATATATATAACCATAAAGTTTGAAACTATTATTGAGAATTCACAGAATCCTAAACCATAAAATCTAAACCGCTAAACCCTGAGCAAGAAGCTATCGTGCAACTATAGATCAAAAATTGAGATACTTTCGTTAAATTGGGTGACACCATTCTATTCCATGAATATAAGCATAAAGCTTGAACATTATTGAAAATTCGCGAAAATCAGCACACCTAAAACCCAAACCCTAAACCCTATAACCCTAAACCCTAAACCCTCACCAAGCACGTAGCATGGACTTATAGATCAAAATTTAAGATAATTTCGTTAAATTGGGTAACGCCATTCTACTTGACGAATATAAGCATAAATCCTGAGTAATATCAAAAATTCCCTAACCCTAAATAACCCCTAAAACTTAAACCCTAAACCCTAAAGCCCTAAACCCTCAGCCATAAACCCTAACAAAGTAGGTGTCATGCACACATTGATCAAAATTTGAGATACTTTCATTAAATCAGCTAACACCCAATATGTTCTATGAGTCTATGCATAAATCTTGAGCATTATTGAAAATTTGCTAAACCATAAACCCTAAACAACCCATAAAACTAAACAGTAAAAACCTATAACCCTAAACCCTCGACCCATAAACCCTAACCAAAGCAGGTATCGTGAACTTATACATCAAAATTTGAGATAATTTCAATAAACTGAAGTAATGCCATTATATTCCATGAATATAAGCATAAAGCAACTTGAACATTATTGAAAATTCCTAAAACCCAAAACCCTTAACCCCTAAAACCCTAAACCCTTACCAAGCACGTAACATGCACTTATAGATCAAAATTTGATATACTTTCGTTTAATTTGGTAACGCCATTTTATTCAACGAATATAAGCATAAATCTTGAGCATTATCAAAAATTCCCTAAACCCTAAACCCTAAACAACCCCTAAAACCCCAAACCCTCAACCCATAAACACTAACCAAGCAGGTTTCATGAACTTTATAGATCAAAATTTGAGATACTTTCAATAAATTAGGTAACGTCATTCTATTCGATGAATATAACAATAAAGCTTGAGCATTATTCTAAATTCTCTAAACTCTAAACCCTATACAACCATAAAACCTAAACTGTAAAAACCTAACCAAGCATGTATCATGCACTTATAGATCAACATTTGTGATACTTTCATTAAAGCAGGTAAGCCATTCTATTCGACGAATATAAGCATAAATCTTTGAGCATTATTCAAAAATCACTAATCCCTAAACCCTAAACAACCCATAAAACCTAAACCATAAAACCATAAATCATCAACCCATAAACCCTAAATCAGCAGGTACCGTGCACTTATAGATCAAAATTTGAGATACTTTCGTTAAATTGTGGTAATGCCATTCTATTACATGAATATAAGCATAAAACTTGAACATTATTGAAAATCAAAAACCCTTAACCATAAACCCTAATAACCTCCTAACCCTAGAACCCTAACTTCCTAACCTTAGAACCCTAAACCCTTACCAAGGAGGTATAATGCACTTATAGATCAAATTTTGAAATACTTTTATTAAATTGCGGTAACGCCATTCTATTCCATGAATATAACCATATATATAAAGCTTGAACATTATTATTGAAAATTCCCTAAACCCTAAAACCTAAACAATCATAAACCCTAAAACCCTGAACAACCCTAAACCCTAAAATCCTAAACCATAAACCATGAACCCTTAAACCCTCAACCCAAAATAAAACCCTGAACCCTAAACTTAACCCTAGGCTATATATAGTTTGAGTGAAAACCGGGGCAGTGGGATTTTAAGCCATGTTTTGTAGTAGCTTCATGACTAAAGCTATTGGTGTGCCTTAGAAAATTGAAATAACTTCCAATTCGGAAGCTTCCTTTGTAAATAATATTTTAAATGCCAATACACACCATAACAAATATGGATAGGTTATTATAAACTATAGAAAAGATATGGCCATGACCTTAGTCATCTAGTTTGAAAGCCATGCATATTCTTACATGGTACTGCGTATATTGTGATACAATTTTTCTTAGAAGTTATCAAATTTAAAGATTATATTTTTACATGGAAACTAGCTAGTGCACATAGTGAGACACGAAGAGAGAAAATAATGGATGCATTTCTTTTTATATTTTGTTTCTTTATATTTTTTAAAATGGCCGAAATTAGGTGTCATTACCATTCATATCAAAAAGTTGAATTTTGCGAAACTCTCGGTGGTTCTCCAATATTTGACTACTTGATATCTTTGAATTGTTTTAAAAAGTAAAGAGCAAGGTATATCACACACTTTCTAGTTCGAAATTAGACATATTTACTTCAGATTGTCAAAAAGTCATTTTATTGCATAGATTTAGCTAGAAAGTTTGGAAATTCATGACAGTTGGGCATTGTCCATCAAATCTAGAATCTTCTTTTGAAATGCCAAGTTGCAGCTATCTACCAGATATGGACACGCTATTATAAACTATAACATAAATATGGCCGTGACCTTGGTCATCTTATATGAAAGCCTTCAAAATTTATTGTTTATCAATTTTGGCAAATGTGTGGAAACTCATTTATATGTTGGTAAGCATACTGTCGCTGGCGTGTGGGTCTAGACGGGGCCAACATGTGAGAGCGGCCGCGTCAGAGTAGCGTACGTCGGAAGCTTCAACCTCCTGCATGGTACCGAAACATCCCACGCACATCTATTCAAATATCCCGCGCATCTATTCAAATATCTCGCCCCGCTTTTTGCAAATGCAAAATTCCTCTTCTATCCCTACTCCGAAAACAAGGACCGTGGGAGTACTGCAATAATAGAGGGGTATAGGTCATAAATGTGCGTCATCCCACCTATATCCTCGCATTGTCTCTTCCCTGCCCCACCCATCCAACCTTGACCTTCCTCTAGCTGCTTCACCATCGGCCCTCTCTTCCACACCGGAGCTCTTCCACTGTAGGTGCTCTTCACTAGAACTATTTCACCGACTCCCTCGTAGCATCAGATCCACTTCTCCAATGCCATCGTCTACCTTATCGAGGCCGCTTCACTAGATCATTCATTGCTGACCACGAAATGCCGAGCCACCTCCCCTGCCACCCACTTGCCCGTCCCACTCGTCCTCGCCATGCAACGGTAATTTCTCTTGCCCGTTTGCTATATTTTTGGTACTCGTAAGCTATGAAATTGTTAGGATGTTGCTTAATATCCTGGATGCTATTGCCATTTCGTTTGCACCCTTCATCTTGTAGGTCCTATCCACATCATTAGCTTCTCGCTTTTATTCCCTTTATTTATTCTCACGCTATCGGTTTAATCCTCCAACACGAACTCATAGATTCTATTCTTTCCAAGCGCTTGCACGGGTCATGCAAACAACTCATAGAGGATCCAACACTGACAATCTGACACCCAGCAAGGATGAATCATGAGGTTTCCTTGTGTTACTTAGGCCAGTTTCTTGTCATGTTAATTAGTTGTATAACCTGCATGCCTAATAAGTTAATAAGTCATTCTACCTAAGAACTTGTCATGCCATTTGCATTTATGTTCAATTGTGAATATATGTGCGAATGCTTAATTCAGAAAATGTCCATCTAGTTTGGATGATATATCTGGTCATTTTTAATGCTATATGTTGGTGTTTTCCCTGCTTTCATCCTTCCAAACTAGCTATCTAGTTTGAAACATACATCTCGTAATTTTTAATGCTATGTTTTTGGTGTTTTTCAAGAGTTTTCATCCTTTCAAACCAACCAACTTGGTTTCAAATGTCATGAAGAGAAATGACAATGGAGTACAAGGACCAGAGTTCCAACTGCTCTACTCAGATTCTTCTGGTAGATTGACCAGGAGTCGCACCTGCTCGAGAAGGAGCTACTATCAGCCTGAACATGCTACTGTAAATTCATACTTACTTTAAATGATCTCTACTTTATATAATAGTACTTGTTTCCCTTGTTGTTTGTTTTACCCTGTTCCACCATATTTTAGCAGACTGCAGTTAAAACCCAGCAGGAGTCCTTGGAAGGCAGGACTAAAAGTTGTGATCCGTCGTCCCATTCATCCTCCCATTACATTTTTGAAGCAAACAACTTACTTAACAGTCCACCTCGAACAATTCCTGCAGGTGATAAATATATAAATGTTGTATTGCATGCATAACAAAAGGGTGTAGCTGCTCTGAGATCTATAGCTGAAATGTTGAAGAAGAGGACATATGATACATTGAAGCGAATCTCCATGTACCGATCTCTTATTGATGGTATTGACACGTTGTAATCTGTCGAAATTAATCTTGTTGTATAACCTGTTGTAACAAACTTTTATTGTCGTGTAATAAGTAATTTTAATTTCTGTGTATTTATTCATTGATGTCTTGATATTCACCTATTCTACGAAAAGTAGGCGCTAGCAAAAAAAGTCCAAAACAGTAACAGGCCGGAGCAGTAGCATGCTGAACGTTGAAACAACATGCGCATGGATGGCCCAAAACCAGCAAAACAGTAAAAGGCCAGAATAGTAGAAGGCCAGAACAGTAGAAGGCCAGGACAATAAATGGCCAGTACAATAAAAGGCCAGTATAGTAAAAGGACAGAACAATAAAATGCCGTAGCAATAAAATGCTAGAACAGTAAAAGACCAGAACAGTAAGAGGCCAGAACAGCAAAAGGCTAGAACAGTAAGAGGCCAGAATAGTAAAAGGCCAGAACAGTAAAATGCCAGAATAGACAAAATGCCAAAACAGTGAAAGGCCGGAACCGTAAAAGGTATGAACAGCAAGAGGCCAGCATGGTGGCAGGCCAGTACAGTAACAGGCCAAATAGTGCCGACTTGAATAGGCAAAAGCCCAAACACTAAAGGGCCTAAACAGTAACGAGTCGAAATTCCTTAAAGGCTGGAACAGTAACATGATTGAACAGTAAAAGGCTAGATTGGCAACAAGCCTGAACAGTGCTGGGCTGGATTTGTGCAGGCCTCAAGTGGCAGCACAGTGTTGGACCAACATGGGCCTTCTGTAGGCCGAAACAGAATCGGGCCTGAAAGTTCGCGGGCCGCTGCTGGCTGTATTTTTTGGCCCATTTCAAACAGTGCAGGATAAAACAGTAACGAGCCATCTTCTTATTGGGCTCCCTAGATGGGCTGGCCCAGTTAGTATTTAGCAAGCCTTGGCTGGGCCTAGCTTCTACAACGGTTTCTATGACCATTACGGCGGTAACTAGCCGCTAACTTGGCTACTACGTGGCGGTTGTATGTCGTCACCGTCGGCGTGGTGTGAAACAGATCTACGACGGAACAAGTTTTCGTGGCTGAAGGGTGCGATCCGCCACGGTCGAAAAAAACTCGTTGTTAATTCATTTGTGACAGGGCTTTTACCACGAAGGCCATCCGTCACGCAAGACTCTTTGGCCACAAAAAATGGGCCTACAACCACGAAAATCGTCCGTTGTAAAAGCCAACTTTTCTTGTAGTGTTACTATCCACATGCACACTTGCAAAGGTTTGAAGAAAGCTGTAGAGGCAGTATTCCCTAGAGTGGAGCATAGGAAATGTATGCGACACTTTGTGCAGAATTTTACAAAGAAATTCAAGGGTAAAGTTAAATACTGACAACCTATGGCCAGCTTCATACACATGCAGTTTGAGGAAGCATCCGTATCATTTAGAAGTGTTGTATAAACAAAAACCCGCGGTGAAGGAGTACTTGGATGCACATCATGGAATGGTGTGGTCAAGAAGCCAATTCAATGAAATTTGCATGGTAGACTATGTAACAAGTAACCTTGTAGAGAGTTTCAATGCAAAGGTCAAGTCACTGAAAGGGCTTATGTTGTGGCAAATATTTGATAAGATTAGGAAGATGATCATGATAAAGATTGATTTGCGTCAAAGAATTGCATCAACAATATATGTTGGCCATCTCATCCTCCCATCATTGATTAAGGCTTTGCATGCCAGGGCAAAATAATTGAAGATGTGCATTAGAAGAGGAATGGAGGCTGAGGTAACTTACATTAGCAGTAAAGATAGGCAATGGAGGTATCTAGTGAGTTTGGTTGATAGGACATGCCATTGCAGGCAAGGGAAGCTCCATGGGAAACCATGTGTACATGCATTGTTTTTCATAGGTGTTCTAGGAGGTGAAGAGGGTGAAGTTGATCAGTACATGTCAGAGTATTTCTTTATTGCCAAATTTAAGGCAGCATATGCTCAGAATGTTCCAGCCTTGTTGGGAAAAGACCAATGGATGGAAGTGGATCTAGGCTTTGAGCTATACCCTCCAGTTTTTACTAGACCAGCAGGTAGGGCAAGGAAGAATAGGATGAGAGCTAGTGTATAGGGTGGTGCACCACCTCGACGACGTAAGTGCAAACGTTGTGGGATCCTAGAGCACATTGCTAGGCTTTGTAAAAATGCAGTGGACCCAGCTTATGGAATGGATGATCTGGCAGGAGCATCAAATGCAGATGAGAATGATATATTTGAACGAGAGGAGAATGAAGCAATGGATACATTGCAGATTAAACCAACGGATCGAGAGGAGATTGAACCAAATGCAGATGAGATTGAACCAAATGCAGGGAAGATTGAGCCAATGGATCTAGAGGAGATTGAACCAAATGCAGGGGAGATTGAACCAATGGATTGAGAGGAGATTGAACCAAATGGAGAGGAGATTGAACCAAATGCAGGGGAGACTGAACCAATGGATCGAGGGGAGTTTGAACCAATGGATCGAGAGGAGAATAAAGCAATTTATTCATTGGAAGCAGAGTTCAAAAGTAAAGGAATTACACAAGAGGATATTGAAGAAATGATGCCAATGTATTTTGAACCGTATAAACAAATGGATCGAAACATGATTGAACAAATTGTATGACAGACTGAAGCACTTGATTCATTGGATGCAGAGAAAAAGAACAAAGGGAACAAACGGAAGAAGTTGATTGTGGACTCCACAAATATTCCAGTTAGGATCGCCCGGAGCAAGGTGGTGAACCAAGCAAAAAACACTAGGAGCAAGAAAAAATGAATTTGAATTATTAATTTGAATTTGTATGATGAATTTGAACTACTGCTGATGTTTGTATTGAATTTGAACTAGTGTGATGCTCCCAAGTTTGTATGTTGGATAATCCCATAATGTATGTGTTATTGCAAGTTTCTACGGTCATCCACCTAGTTTCTTAGTACTACTCAGTTTTGCCCTCGACATGTGGTCAACACATGGGGTTTAGCTAGTTCATGGCTTAAACCATAGCATGACCAATTGATCCAAAATTTGGCACACTTGTATATCTTGGATTGATTTACCATATAAAATTGGAAATTTTGGATTTACTTGTAATCAGCCACATTTTTATTTTTCTAAGTGATTAAATTTTAAAAATGGTTTTAGGGTTAGTTTAATTCAAAAAAGTCAAAACATAGTGCAACCTTCGCATGGAGTCTTGTTATGTTACCTACAACCTAGCGTGAATAATAAAGGAACATGAAATAAAGAGAAATTGACTTATCCCCTAAACCACTTCTTAAACCCTTCTTGGAATGAGCTACTAGCTATGAAGATGCATGGCTTTCTACTCAGTCAACCTCCAAAATAACCCATCCCAAAACATACTTTGTCTAAATGAGGCCAAATTTGGAACACTTGTGTATCTTTGAGTTGCAAACAGTATAATGTCGTCCAAGATGGATTATTTTGTTCAAATAACACATTTTCCATTTGTTATGCCAAAATCTTGAATTTCCCTTAGTCATTTTTTATCTGAGTGCCCTTGTTTTCCTTAGCTCTACTCAGTTTTCCCATCCCGCTAAAGTTTTCCTCACTTTTCCCCTTGATCATGTCTCAGTTTGGATGCGCTCTGATTGGTCGAGATGTATGTCACACGGATCTTGGCCAACCACCGTTGGATACATTATGATCTGAAGGGCTAGAGGTCTCTCTCTCCCAATAGGCGCACCTAACCTTGTATGGCAAGGAGAGCCCAATAGGCTGGATGTCTCTCCCTCCCTTTCCCTGTCGCACGTATACCAGCTGCATCAACTAGCGCTCAGTTTGGCTGCGCTCTGATTGGTCGAGATATATGTCGCATGGATCTTGGCCAACCACCGTTGGATACATCATGATCCGACGGGCAGGAGGTCTCTCTCTCCTATTGGGCTACAGAGAGGAGAGCCCGACGGGCTGGATGTCTCTCCCTGCCTTTTCCTATCGCACGTATACCAGCCGCATCTTCCTCCCCTCCTATCGATGTATGGTGGCGCGACAGTCCGAACGGCGTGCGGTGGCATGGATCTAAGGGTGGTGGTCCAAATGGCGTGCGGTGGCGTGGATCTAAGCGTGGTGGTCTGAATAGCATGTGGCAGCGCGGGCCTAAGCGTGGCGGTTAGAATGGCGTGCGACAGTGCAGACCTACGTGTTGGGGTCGGAACGGCTTGTGGCGGCGTGGAACTAAGCATAGCGGCTAAAATGGCGTGTGGCGGTCAGGATCTAACCATCTGAAATTTCTGTCTCTACCTGTCTCACTTCCGTTCACATCCTCAGATCCGTTGCTAATGAAAGACACCGATGGAAGCCATCATCCGCAACATCAGTGCGACGGTGGTGGTACCGATAGTGGTCATCGATGAAAGACACCAATGGAAGCCATCATCCGCAACATCAGTGCGATGGCGGTGGTGCCGATAGTGGTCATCAATGCAAAGACGATTGAACACATCATCCACAACATCTGTGACGACGTAGATCAAGCCCTTGTGAACCAGAGCTGTGGGAGGCAGGCCGCGGCCACGGCTAGCACGTCGAGGTGCACTTCGACGGTGAAGGCCGAATGTCTCTCGTGGCCGGATGGGAGCACTTTTGCCATACTTCTTGGAGTACACATACGGTGGGGAGGGTGGCTAGTTCACCGTCCACTTAAAATCGGGACAAATTTGAGCCCAATTTGAACCAAAATTCCGTGACTTAAAATATATGTGTGAGTTGAATAAATTTGATATGTATTTGAGACATGAGACCAGTGGATATGATCTAAAGCTGATTCATAAGTAGTAGTACTTGCTTTGACAATCTCCGGTGGGCTTGTATAAATTTGATTGAAATATTTATGATTTGAACCAAAGTTGATATGTATTTGAGCTGTGAGTACGGTGGATATGCTTTAAAGCTGATTCATAAGTAGTACTCCCTCCGACCCAAATTAGTTGATTTAGATTTGTCTAGATTCGATTGTATCTTGCCGAATTTGAGTCAACTAACTTGGATTGACAATCTCAGCCACTAATTTGGAATGGGGAATGGATGCTGCCGCCAACGCTGCAAGTCTACATAGCAGCGACAGGACGATCAAAACTGATAGGCCCCAACTTGACTCTCTAGGCATTTGGCATGCCAACTATGGGCAGCTAGATCCAATGGAAAGCAACTCGGGCGCCGCAATGCATTCTCTCGACAACTTTGGGACCTCTAGATCCAATGGCAAGCAACTCGGGCCCTGCAATGCATTCTCTCGGCTACTTTGGGACCGCTCGATCCAATGGCAAGCAACTCGAGCCCCGCAATGCATTCTCTCGACAACCGTGGGACCGCAAAGTGACTAAATTAGCAGGAACTCACAACCATCCATTGAATAACAATTCTACTCTCTAAATTAGCTATCTATTCTACTAATCATTACACGTGCCACCCTTCATCACAACCGCATATTGTAACTGCTAGGACGCGGATGACAACTACTAAAACTACCCACATGAATCTACTATTCTCCCCCCTTCACTTGAACTTCATGTTTTAGATTTTCTACCACTTGATCAGATACGGCAAGATCAACCTCAACTGTCAACTTCTGTTTGCGGATAAGCTCTGAATCTTCCTCGATAGTACACTTCAGCTTGAATATCAACAGATTTTTATGGGCTAATTCATCACCTAACTTGGCAACCATCTCCTCCAAATCCATCCTTTGGCTAGACCACTGGGTTGATTCATCTTGGTATGCAATGTACCATGGATCATCGGCCTGCATAGCACACTGTAACAATCCCAAAACAAACCCAATTGAAATTAGTCCGACAGGACATGGCAGCACTTCAAATTCAACAGTAGTACAAAGAGAAGGAGCTACATGCACTTCCGACGTGGTAGGAGAAGGATAATGTGGCCACGACATGATCGATTCCCACCCTCGCTGGTGTACCTGCTATGACCAGACATTGAGGACTAATTTGCACCTACAATATCGAGGAAATTACGAGAACTAAATTGATTAGGGTGGACGGAGCAAGAGCAAAGGTCTTACCAAGCACTACTAGCAATTGTTGCGACTATTCATCGAGCTATGGCGGCGGAACCAAATCCTAGTCGTCGTGGGCGGCAGACCTGCCTGCAGTTGGTACTGCCTCAACGCACAATGTGTGCAGACGAAACATGTGTTGGAGCTGTGGTTGAGGTGCAGCGCGGTAGTCTGTCCGATACCTCCGTAGGACGGATCCGGTGATGCGCCTATGCACCAATGATGGTTGCTCTGTCTGTTGGTGGGATAGGAGCTGCTCAGGGCTGGGGGCTAGGAGCGGATGAGAGAGAGAGCCGACGTGTCATACATGACCCCACATGTCAATTTTTGCATATTTGCCAATTTTGCATATATGCCAAACTTTTTCTTTGAAATTTTTATATTTTCCACATGACCACCACATGTCAGTGACACACAAAATGGCAAATATGCAAGTTGGAAAGTAAAACATGGCAAATATGCAAATCCCCCCTCTAGCCCCACCGGTCATTGGCTACGATGGCCCCACAGAACGACCTCACATAGTGGCCCCATTGTTCATTGGCTTTGACGGCCCAGAACGACCCCATTTGTCATTGGCTGCACCGGTCACACAACCAGGAAAAATAGGGCCCACAAGTGAGCGAGAGATGGATGGCTGGTCCGCCATGTATCTTGGCCCCACCCCCAGCATGTAACGGTCGAGGTGACGTAACGTAACGCTCAACGCACGACCCATCCCAACGCGGTCCCACCGGTCAGCATGTAACGGTCAAGCCTTTGACCTGACGGCATCCCCCCGTCCGAGCGCCTATGAGGGTTTTAGAATAGAGGGAGGAGAAAAGTGAGGAAAAGCTAAGCGACTAGGGAAAACTGAGTACAAGTAACGAACCAGGGGCACGAAAATAGAAATCCCTTTCTTCTAATGGTTTGATAGTTATTTCCCTCGTTGGGCTCCATTCAGTTCTCATGTGTTGTTCAAAAGTTTGGGGGCTAAAGTAATTCGTTGTCTGAACCCTATCTAGGCCCATCCACTTGATCCCTTCTTTCAGAATAGCATCCTCATCCTCAAAAACGAGATCATCAATCTCATCCTCTTCAATACCTAGGCATTGGAGCATATCATCAAGAGTTTCAGCCTTCTTCATCCCCGAACCTTTCGATTGATTCGACGAATTTGCAGGAGAAACCGAAGCCATCTTTTCCTGAACGAAACCGTTCTCGCAGCTGCACCAACCATGAGATCAGGAGAGATCCGATTGAATTATTCCTTTACCAGAGAGAAGAACAACACCGGGGAAGACTCCACAGGGAACTCCTTGTTGGGCTCGGATAGGGAAGAACTCTACGCCTAAGATCCAATCGCAGAGGAATAGAACCAGAGAGAAGAATGAGGCCGGGGAGAGCTCCACAGGGAACTTATTTTCCGGGCTCGGATAGGGAAGAACTTTGCATCGAAGATCCAATTGTGTAGGAGTAGAACCCTAGTTGCCCTAGCACCACTAGAGCTCTAGGTCAAGCGTAAGTCACCTTTAGTTACAAGTTCGGAGTGTGGCAAACATAGTTTTTCTTTTGAGAAATGTGTGGCAAACATTGTGCCAATCCATAAGGCAATGTGTCAGCCCACTACACGCAGCCTGACACGTATGACCACAACCCATTACTCCCACATCTAGTAAGTAGGCCCATCCTTGTATAAATTCAGAGTCCTTATCCTTTTTTTGAACAATAGAGTGCCTAGAGGGGCCTAGAGCCTTCCATTAATATAGAAGTGGGTGTGCAAAGTTATTACAAGGGACCCCATAAAAACAGCAAATAATACATGGGTCCTTGGCATTTTTAGATAGGACCTTGCTAAAAGATTACAATTACAAACTAGTCCTATCTCTTCCCCATTGTGGAGCAGAGAGAGACGGGCGCTGCAGCCATGGACGGAGACGGGGACGAGACCACTTGTCTCTGGCCCGGCGAAGCCCTCAGTGCTCGACCTCGAAAAGGGCCTCCCGATGGAGGTTGAAGATGTTCCAGAGCTCACTGGCTTGGAAAGGCCATCTTGGCCATGAAAATAGGTGTCTTCCTGGACGCCGAAGAAGTGCTCCAGAGAAGAGAGGCTGAAAGGGAAATGGACATCGCCTAGAGGGGGGTGGATAGGCGTTTTAAAATTATTACGGTTTAGGCTCTAATAAATGCAAAATAAAACTTAACTAATAATTTATCAAGCCAAAACCTAAATCAACTAGGTTCAACTAAGTGCACCAACAACCTACGCTAAGCAAGACAAGCAACAAGGTGATAGCAAGATAATATACTTCAAGCATGATGGCTATCACAATGTAAATTGCATAAGTAAAGGGCTCGGTTTAGAGATAACCGATGGACGCGGAGATGATGATTTGTTTCCCGAAGTTCACTTCCGAAGAAGCTATGTCTCTGTCGGAGAGGTATGGTGGCACAATGTACTTCGAAAGCCACAAATGGATCACCTTGAGGTGTGGTGGCTCGATGCTCACCCAACGCCACACAAGGCCTCACCCCAAGATGCAAAGGGACGCAACTCACCAACGCCACAAAAGGCTCACCTTATTCTCCCGTGAGCTCGCCACAAAGGCCTACTCGCGTTCCACTATGGGACACTTGAGGGCGGTCACCGAACCCGTACAAGGCTTGGGGAAAACTCCACAACTCAATTAGAGGGCTCCTAAGAAATGCCACAAAGGCTACAAGCTTGAGGAACTCCACAACAATTGGAGCCCCCAAGAACAATTCCACAAAAGGCCACAAGCTTGAGGAATTTCCACAACTCAATTGGAGGCCCCAAGAACACACCACAACTCCACACAACCGTCTAGGGTTCCAAGAACCCAAGGGAAACAAGCTCAAGAGCTGAAACTCGTCGAATCTCCAAGGAGAACTCAAACCTATCCACCAAATGCAAGAGGCAAGTCCTTCACTCTCAAATTCCACCAAAGCTACAAAAGCTATTGGGGAATAAGAGAGGAACAACACAATAGGAGAACATAAAACTCCCCAAGATCTAGATCCCAAGGAGTCCTTCAAAAATAAGGGATTTGGTTTGGTGGGGTTGTAGATCTAGATATCCTCTCTCAAATCCCTAAAAAAGATGCAAGAATCATAAGAGGGGGAAGGGGAGAGGGCAAGCTCTTCAAGGTCAACAAGGGAGGAGAGAGAGTGAAAAACAGACCAAAAGAACTAGTGCCCACAAAGGAGAAGACGAGCTCCTTTTAAAGGGCTCCCAGATCTGACCGTTTGGGATTTTTACGACCCT
The DNA here is from genome assembly GCA_023614405.1 of Avena insularis. Taxonomy (NCBI): domain Eukaryota; kingdom Viridiplantae; phylum Streptophyta; class Magnoliopsida; order Poales; family Poaceae; genus Avena; species Avena insularis. The sequence continues at coordinate 251,168,557 of CM042690.1, read as the reverse complement.
AGCCGGTACTACCGGTGGCACCCGGCTAACGGTCCAAAATAGCAGCACGAAAGAGGAAAAATCCTAGCCAGAACTATCGCCAGAAATTCCGGTTGAAGTTCCAACAAATAGACGCAACCAAAATAGAGAGTATACTGAAGTGTGCAAAAGCTGAACGGAAGTTGGGCCGGTACTACCGGCGGCAATTTTTCTCGAGCGGTAGTTTCGGTGCCTGGCTGGTACTTCTGCCCATGGACGGTACTACCGCCTTTACTTTCGATCAAAGTTCTGGCAATTAGGACTTCAAAAATAGATAGGCTACTGAACCGAAACTAGGGCGAGCGGAAGTGGCTCCAGTACTTCCACCGGTACTACCATAGGCAAGGATGCCCTAGAGGTACTACCGGTGGCCCGTCGGAACTACCGGTCACGAAAATCCTCCAGAACCAAAACTGCCAAAACTTTTGCATCCGAACTGCAAATGAGATGAAACCAATTTTGCTGGAAAGATAACGACGAGTAGAATGCAACAAAAATACCATGAATATGTATGTGAGATATATCCCAAGCTGTGGAGCCGGAAAACCCGCAAGAACAAAAAACAATAAGATATGCAAGGGAAATCCACTTTTGATGAACTAGAGCTTGTTATGAAGATAACCACAAGCTCTAGATCCTCACATGGACAAGAACCAAAAAAAACCAAGAAAGATGATGCTATGTATGCAAAGGTTTGAGCTCTCATCGAAAGATACAATCGAGCACTCACTCGAGAGCCCCTCCTGATAGTACGGCTATCTATCCTGAATCCGGTCTCCCAACACTAGAAGAGACCGGTAAAATAGAAAGCTTATCAAGATCATACCTTTGCCTTGAGCATTCCACTTGAGCTTGATGTAGACCGACTTGTCCTTCTTAAGACGGATCACCTTTCTAGATTTCTCTTGCTTGATGAAGACTTGTGAAATGCTCCCCCATACTCCATGGGGAAACCTCTTCTTTGAACTTGTCTTCATCACACCATGATCGGCGAGGATGGCAAGCTCTAAGAGATGGGGCATCTTGAGCTTGCACTTCATTTTTTTGATGATGTCTTGAATATGGCCATAAGGAACTCCATCTTCTTCTTCTTCTTCAAGACATAATTGATCTTGTTATTCTTCTTCTACATGATTCCAATAGGCACAAAGCCCTTGGAAAATGCTTCTTCTTTCTTAACCTTGAAAACAACACATGGTCCAAACGATGCCAATGGACAAACCTACAAGTGAAATTCAATTTACACATTAGTCCATAGAGATTGTCATCAATTACCAAAATCACGCATGGGGGCATACATGCCCTTTTAGAGTCTCTTGAGTTCCTTTGCCGATCCAGCCGAACGCTGACTCCACTACCAATTTCTTCCATCTCCACCTTGGAGATCTATTGTCAGATTAAGGACAAGTACGCCATGAGGGGGTCCTCGAGGAGTGTAGAAGAGAGGGGTGTGAGTCAACGGTGTTCCTTGACGGTGAGCACACAAGTTGCCCTCGAATCCATCGATGGTGGATGGATCCTACTCCTGCTAGCAATCCAGTAATACGGCAGAGCCGGAATATGGATTACAAGGGTTTTGACTATGCAAGTTGAGATTGTAGACTATTGTGAGGTGCCCTAAAGTATGGTCCCTAGGATGGCTTATATAGATATCCGGCCTAGGGTTTATAGGAGAGACCTATATGGCTACGACTAAGAGTCGGTTACGGAGTACATCTTGGACTACAAGTAACTACATAGGCCTATGTCGGTAAGTCTTCTGGGCCTTCCTGTAGCCGGATTGGACTCCGTTTCTTCTCTCTGACTGGGCTACCCGTGAAGCATAGCTCTAACCCTAAGTGGGCCACCCTGGTCAGCGAGGCACAATGAGGATACTCGGAAAGTATATCCCCAACAACAGCCCCTGGAAGCCTCCAATATCCAGAGTCAGATTTCATCACCTAGCTTGATTCATCTTTGGCTTGTAGAATCTTGAAGGGTTCCTGAAACTCAAAAGAAAGGGTAGGATCCGAGTCACAAAGTGAGTCGGACCTATGAGTACATCATTTAGATTTCCAGGTTGAAATTCAAACTAAGCTGAAACTTGGTCTCTCATGTAACCTGACATCAGTCAAGGTCAAGTCATGTCACTAACAGACATTCCTGATAGTATGACCGTTGGTGGGTTCGCCTTTTGCGGAATCAAGGCGTCATTTAATGCATGCACGGAGATCGAGGCAACATAATCCTCGCGAGGAGGTTACCTGGCTCCTTCCATGACGTGTGGCACGGTTACTGTTCACTTTTGCACAAATCTTGGCGCAGGTGAGGGATATAAGGGGTCAAGATCTCCTTTTTCTTCCTTATGAGAGCCATTGCCTCCTCCTTCCTCCCAACGCCACCGCGCACAAGTTCCTCTGCTTCCTCCTCCAAACGCACAACGCCGCCCATCTACGGTCTCCTCCACCCACAAAATGGCTGAGGCTTCTTCCTCCTGCACGGCGGCAACCTCTGCAGCGACGGACAAGACTTCCGCAGGGTGTGGATCCCGTGCGTCCTCGACGACGAGAAGCTCTGCATCGTTGAAAAGGAGGGCCTCCTCCTTGCCGAGACTGGCAAAGCGGCTTCAATCAAACCATCCCCACCCCTCGCAGCGACGAACGGGTGCACTTTAACACTCACCTCGACAAAGGTTTGAGCTTTCCTCCCTTATATTTCTTTTCTGAGGTCATAGATTACTATGGAGTTCAACTCCACAATTCCCCCCGAACACAATCTTAGAAATGAGCACTTACACATCTTTGTGTGAGGGTTATCTCAGAATTAGGCCGAGTCTTGTTTTATTCCGGTACTACTTCGGTACCCGGAGAAACTCTATCACTTCCGGTAATCCTTACATTACCGAAACTCTTAGCCTAACTGTTAGGAGAGACCGAGCCTATCCTAAAATTAAGGCTAGTGAGTCTGTGAAGAAATGGTCCTCCATGTTCTTTTACCATAAGGACAGACCAGCTCCTGGCAAAGAAACTGCTTTGCCGGCTTTCGTCGATGGCGCTGCCACGCCCCAAGAGTTCTGGGATGCGGAAGCTCTGGCTCTCACCGATAATCTGCTTCTCTCCAAGAGGCGGATCGAGTACCTGATGAAGCACAAGGGTCTGAAAGGTTTCGATTTAATTCACTGTTAGCTGGCACGCCAGATTCAACCCCTCTAGCACCATGGTGATCGGCTCATGCACTCAATCACTAAGAGCAAGACAGATTCTCTTAGGATTTGTTCATGATCAATCCCGGACAAGGACTATGAGTCCCAGATTAAATGGCTGATCAAAGAGCAGGTCGAGAGGAAGATTCCCGATCTCTCTCTGGACATGTATATGGCTGACGATCCCGTGACACCAGTAAGTTTTCCAGTTGTTACTATTATACTCGAATATGTGCTTATTTGTACTTTGTTATAGCTTTTTCGCAATACTAAGATGATACTTCTTTCATCTTGCTGACCTCCCTGAGTCAGAGCTTGCTCCTCTTGAGGGATATCCACCTGAGGAATCGGCTCCTTAGGGGGAAGGAGAACTTGTATTGCTGCTAGAGGCGTTTCGCCGGAAACGCAAAACTCCGACTATTTCTATCGGCACGAAAGAAGTGCCTGTTGTGAAAAGGTAGTTTTCCTCACAAGATATTATGTTTCATCTCACATTCTTCTGAAGTGTAACAATCTTAAACTGTCACTTCTTCAGAGCTAAACAACTTGTCAAGGGAAAAGGGAAAGGAACCACGACAAAGCCCCTGCGCCAGTCAAAGCTAGTTTTAACTTCACCTGTTGCTCCGCCTCCGACTCCTACCCCAACACCTTCTACAACACCGGAGGTTACTTCATCTGCTCGTGTTGCAGAAGATTCGGCTCAACATTCTGAGCCAATGATCCTTGGCTCGCAAACCAATGTCACCATGGGTGATTCGGTAACTGACATGGGTGAACCCCCAAAGGGTAATGATCCCTTAGCAGAGGTTTTCGTGAATAAACTACTGAGCAATTTGGGTATCGCCAAGCTTGGCATTACTCGAAATACTATAGAAGAAATCCAGAAGTTGGCTCAATAATGATTGGAGAGCCGGAACATCACTGATGAAGAAGAGGCGCAAGAAGCCGAGGACGTAAAACTCTCCGAGCTTCTTGACCAAGTTCGTCTTCGTGATGACAAGCTGAAGGCCGGTATGGCTCTAACACCACCAGTGATCCCTCTGAATCTCGCCAAGAATGTTTCTTCTAAGGTGAACATGAGTCTGAACAAGCTAACCCATGAACATTATGTAAGTCGGAATTCGACTCTCTCTTTTACTTTATTTTACATCATATCCCCTAGCCCCCAAGCATGAAGTTGGATAGGAAATCCGGATTTATGCTTCCATAGGATTCCAAAGAACGAACTAGTATAACCCCCAAGGCTTGCGTTGATATTTAACTTAGTTAAAATATTAGCTCGAGTCTTTAGTAGACTTCCGACTCTAGGTATTATTCTGACTTACAGAAAGTTAATGCTTATAGCTAGGAATTTCTGAAGAATATCTATAATAAACGAAGAGACATCAGAGCTCTCAGTCTAGAGAATGATCATTTGAAAGTTTCTAAGGATGAAGCTGAAGGTAATCATTTCAGTCCTCATACTTGCTCTTCTGATTTTTCTTTTTCATAGTCGAATGTTTATTCGACTGTTGTCTTATTTTTACAGAACTGGTCCAACAGTCATGCAAAATGATTGAAGATGCCAAGAATTTCAAGACCCTGGAGGTGGAGAATGCCGACTTGAGGCAAGAGCTAAATAAGCTTAAGGAAGATCATGAGCGCAGTATCAATAGCGTTCTTGAATCAACCAACATGGCCACCGAGGAACGTGATCGCCAGATCGCCATCTAGGACAAGAAAATATTAGATCTAGCAGATGAGTTGGCTAGGGAAAAGGACATCACCCAAGCTCTCCGGGATGAACTCCAGAGTCTTCGAGCGGAGAAAACCAAAGTTGACGGTGCCATCTTTGGTAGGATTTCCTGTCTCTGACCTTTCTCTCTTCCGACTCTAGGAGTTCGGATATATTTATGACTTTGCTTTATATATGTAGGTCCTTTGAATATTCTAGATTCTTCCTCTTTCGAGTATCGCACCAGGCGGCTTACTTTAGTCAGAGATCTTCTTCACGATTTCCACCAGTCACTGGAGGATATTGGTGAAGCCTTAAGGGTTTCCGACATGAATAGAATGTCTGCCTTTGAGGTGCGGGACAAGGCAAAGGAGATGCCCTAGCTTATCCAAGATTGGAACATGTCTTATGCGTGGACCGTGACACAGAATTCCCTAACAATGGTTATGAGCCACCATGGGGAAGATTGCCTCCTCAGCCAGATGTAACAACAGCTGTTGGGGATATACTTTCCAGGTATCCTCACTGTGCCTCACTGACCAGGGTGGCCCACTTTGGGTTAGAGCTATGCTTCACGGGTGGCCTAGTCAAAGAGAAGAGACGGAGTCTAGTCCGTTTATGGGAAGGCCTAGAAGACTTACTGACATAGGCATGTGTAGTTACTTGTAGTCCAAGATGTACTCTGTAACCAACTCTTAGTCGTAGCCGAATAGGTCTCTCTTGTAAACCCTAGGCCGAATATCTATATAAGCCGTCCTAGGGACCAGCCTTTAGGGCACCCCACAATAGTCTACAATCTCAACTCGCACAAGCGAAATCCTTGTAACCCATATTCCGGCTCTACCGTATTACTAGATTGCTAGCAGGAGTAGGATCCGTCCACCGTTGGCGGATTCAAACCTGGGTAAACTTGTGCTCACCGTCCCGAAACACCATACGACTCACACCCCACTCTTACGCATGCCTCGAGGATCCACTCATGGCATAATTGTCCTTAATCCGACGATGGGGTGCCAACTGTCGTCGGATTAAGGACAAGTATGCCATGAGTGGATCCGTCCACTGTTGGCAGATTTGAACCTAGGCAAACTTGTGTGCTCACCGTTCCGGAATACCGTACGACTCACACCCCTCTCTTCCGCACACCTCGAGGACCCCCTCATGGTGTACTTGTCCTCAATCCGACGACAAGATCCAAAAGAAAGGAGGAAGTAGAGCAAGAAAAGTAGCCAAAGTAGCAGGACACGCCAACACCGCATCAGAGATAGTGGCTCATCGTCAAACCCATGGAACCTGCCACGGACTAGCACAGATGATGGCGGCGACAACGTACCAGGGCTGAGCACCGCTTATTGAACGAGGCTTTACCAGATCCGCCTCTGTAGCCGAGCTTCCACCAAGAAAGCTTAGCAAACAGTGACGATGGTGACCATCTGGCGCCGCGCTGAAGCTCCAGATTGGAATACCTCAAGAGGAAAGGGAAGACGGCCTAATTGTCAGAGATGCCGTGCTCCATACTTCTCCGATGCCACCGCTCTTACCACTGGAGAAGGGCATCGAGGAAGACAAAGCAGTGGGCACGCTAGATCTGGTCGATGGAACCCAGTGGTCTACTCCTAGTTGGAGTGGCACAACAACTGTAGCAGCTAATCCTAGGACCTAATCTACACAGATCGGCGCCTCTCCTTTGCCTCCATCGGTAGGTGATGCCTGTAACACCCTCAAATCGGTCCTATGCAAGTTTTAGCCCTTTCCGCCAAACCCGCATAGAAACGATTCAAGGACGCCCACCAGGCACTTTCGTGCGGGTGAAAAACGAAGTAATACCATTACACAACAGTCCTCGATTGGACCCACAGAACAGATATATATACAACAGCGACTCAACGAGTCAAGAATACAGATATACAATACAAAGATCCAAATCACCTTGAAAACGATAGAGCGTCCAACTACGGACAAGATGCAAATGGGGCTAAGAGCCCTGAAGAATAACCAATGGCGTCCATAACCCTACCCAGGCCAAGCCGGAAGGGTAACCCTGCTAACGACGTCGATCTCAACCTGCTAAAACAAAAGGGGTGCCGACAAAGGGCAAAGGAAAAAGAGGAGCGTCAGTACTAAGGCCAGTACACGGCGAGGCTAGAATTCGGCGGCTCTTGCCTACAAAGGTATGGTGGCTGAAGCGGCAGCGCAGCGGCACTAAACAACCTATAGAGACTCGATACAACTGGCGGTTATCAGAGAGGGATAAGAAAGACCTATTCGGATCCAACCTGAAGCTATCACCAAACAAACCCATCCTGGTATTTCCCCCTCGAGACCAAACGAGGAAGTCGGACCAAGGAACTCACACAGTTTGCAATTTACTCATTCCGTTATAGTTGCAGCACTTACTAATCAGATATAGATAGCACGAGTCATCCTGATAGCATAAGTAGTGGGCAGTTTTAGTTAACGTTCCGTTGTAGTTGGAACATTTACTAGTCAGATATAATTGTCCTGAGGAATCCCAAAACCCAGCAGTTGTTGGCACTTTTATCACATTCCATTGGAGTTGCAATACTTAGTAGGCAGGTATATCAGAACACGATACGACCAAGGTCCACCAGTTGTTGGCATTTTTATTATCCATTCCATTATACTTCAGCTGATTACTAGTCACATATTAAGTCAAATTTATAGCACTACTTTAGTTATGCTTGTCTATGATCGAGATACTATGCTCCAAGTCGTCCATAACCGTGGACACGACTTTCAGAAAGTTTTACCCTGCAGGGGTGCACAAATAGCAACACACACTCGATCAACCTCGGAAAAACCAACTCAAAACCCAATGAGGCATTCACGACAAAGCGATCACAGGATTCAGAAATATTTCAAGGGGCCACCCCACTAAGCTACCATAGCGAAGTTGGCGGCTCCGAGACGGACCCAAGGTTTGTGTGGACGGCTGTAAACGACTGGGAACCCGAAAGTGTGATTGGGCTTGTCGATACAGCGAAAACGTGTCACGATCCTAAACAGTACAGGTGCTCCACGCACAATCGTAAATAAAGCAGTAAAACATGGCATAAGTAGAGGATAGTAATAAAGCCCCAAACTACTTGTGGCCCCAAGAAATAGAAATGAATCAAGCTCTGGCTCAGGGGGGTCCATAAGGCCTCCCGGATGTGGATGGTGCGAATAGTCAAGGAACAGGTATCAAGTACTCGGGGTCCTACGGGACACAAGTGAGCGTGGAAGAACCAAATAACATCTATTGCCCACCGATGCCTCTGCATTAGTTATATCTAGCATTTTAATGGTTGTAATTAAAGTCATGATCATCTCCACCAATAAACATCTGCCAGTATTCCAACAACTGTGGTACTCGACAACACAAGATCGCACCTGAGCAAGCAACTACGACTCGTAAGGCCAGCTATCTACCAAACATAGGTAATAGGAGGTGTCCAAGGCAATATAGAGGCTGCACGGAATATAACTGGTGCACGGAAACTAAAGCATCGCGACATGGATAGCAATAGATCAATAGGAGGAAGTAAAGACTATAATGCAAAATAGGTAGAAGGGGAAGAGATGCTCGCCTGGGAAACACTGCCGAAGGATCATATCCGAAGAACTTGTCGATACTCGCACCAACTCATCGGCCTAGTCCGTGAAGAAGCAAACACTAGAAGAAACACCGGATGCAATATTTAATACTACGGCAGAAGATCCGGCATGATTATGATATGATGCAGATGCGGTGCAATTAGGCAGTATTAAGCGAAACCGGGGTCCCGACAATTAATTACACGGTTCAAGTTATTTAGCTACCCCGTATTTTAAAAGTTGTCTTAACCAGGCAAAATATGGCATCGATTCGCTACGCAAATTTAAATGGAGTCAATATAAGACTAGATTCATCCACATATGGCCTCCATAGTTATTTTAGGTGAATCGTCTAAATACTCCAAACAACCACAATATGTATGCGAGATGAATGATTTAATGCAACAAGTATCAGAAGTAGCAGGCACCTTGGAAGTAGCCGGCGCTGCTGGAGATCTTGTCGAAGTAGCAGTCATCAACGAGAGGATGACACAGTAAGAAAACCGAGAATGAGTCTTGCAGCCATTTTGTCGAACGCTTGACGGGAAGTACAGTCGCGAACTGAAACTAGGATGATAATTGATCGGGAAACAGTCCAGCGATGCAGACCTGTAGGTGGTTTTTGGTTGTTGTTGTCGTACTGACATGCTCAGGAGCCAAAACAGCAGGCGATAGCAGATTAGAGAACACATGCAAGAAAACCAAGACGGCACAGCTCACTGGTGTGTAGCAGGGTATCGATGCGGCGTAGCTAGAGATGCGAGGCAGGAGACGGTCGGCGTCGGGTGATTGGATGGTAGCCTGCTTCTTGTTTTGCGGCGGTCGGAGCAGGATCTCCTGGCGCGGACCCGGGCAGAGCAAAGCCTGGTCGGTGGTTGTACTGGCGCAGGGTGGAGTGGCTCTTGCGCCGATCGAAGGGGCAGCGCGCGTGGCCAAGCAGCTAATGGGGATCCGCTGCTATTGTGCATGTGGTGGCGATTTGGTGGTGGTGTACTTGAATCGAGTAGAGTGGAGCTGATCTACCAAAAGAAACAAGGCAACCAGGTGCTGCACGGGAGTCAAGAAATAAAAGAAATCAAGGCCAAGGCTGATTTCCTGATGCACCACACGAGACAAGCAAATAAACTGTATCTGGAGAACGATTTTTGAGCAGGATGCTTGTGGAATTAAATATCGAAGACAAGCAGAACCTGTAGATCGAAGACAAGCAGAACCTGTAGATTGAAGCAACGCTTGTATTTCAAATGAGGAATAAGCAGGCACTCATGCATACAGAACTTTGGCCAAAATAGAGGAGAGAATGCAAGGGGAATATTTATCTCAGATCTAGATCGAGCAGGGGAAATTTAGGATAGATTTAGAGGCTAGGTATGAGGAGGAAGAAGTGGAGTGGAGTATTTATATAGTCTAAAGTAGACTAGATAAGACTTGTTTGGGCCAAAGATTTAGACAGACTTTTCCTATTTTTATTTTTAAAAAATAACAAAACCTTTTGTGGTCACGTAACCGACCGAAGATAATTATTGTTTTTAATTTAAAATAAGAAAAGGACGGGACCGACTTTATATATTTTTCCGTGCAGATATTTTAACAAATGAAAAATGGTGTTTAATAAAAATAATGTTTGGATAAAACAATGCAATGCTATGCATGATGTCATGATGATGCACAAAGTAAAAACAACACGCGATTTTCTAGTAGTGGTTTTTCCGGGTGCTACAATGCCGCCGACGGGAGCATCAGATCGGGCCGTGGAACTTGGGTCTGCACTCAAGGGGAAGGAGTTTGGTGCAGACGTGGAAAGAAGGGACCTTGAGTCCTTATCCTTGAGAAAAGGGTACAAAACCATAACATCCCAACATTAGAGCTTAAAAATAAGCTAAGATGAGGTGTGTGCATTGCATTCATGCATATAAAATCTGGATAATTTTCGCGCTTTTAAATAAAACTTGTCAAAGTGATTGAAGCTTCTTTTAATTTGGTGGAACTGAAGTAGATCATTAGGTTGATTGCGACAAGTTTCGATATGACCTTTGCTAAAACCTTATCTTTGGGTAATATAATTTGATCTATGGGTAGATCAAATAGAATCAAGCTAAACCCACAACAAATTATTTAATGAATAATAAAGGATCTTATAGAGATCATATCATGGTATTCATTATATCAACTTTTGAATACTCAAGTTAAGTATATAAATTAAGTAAAGAAACCCCATAACTAAACCTTGATATACTTGCTTGCCATAGTTATTCCTACCATGGTATCATGGTAGTTCTTAAACATTAAAACTTATCACAAATAAGACTAGAAAAGGAAGTCAAGCCAAGACCAGTCACCACATATCTTTGTTGTCATATTACTAGATGACATTCCAATTTTACCAAGTCCTTGTGTCAATTGCTCATCAATGATTGAGTGATCAATCCTTGACCTAACCCTTATTAACCTTTAGCTTTGACCTATTATGTTAACCTTCCAAAGACCTTAAGTAAGTTAATAAGAAGAAGGAACTAGATATGGTAGAGGGTGCCATCATCAATAGAATGAGATCCTTGGTGGTGATCAAACCATTGGGTGTTGGAGGAATTAACTCACTCATGAGTCAACTAGAAGAAGCACCTAAACCCAATAGTTAAGTTAGTGATCATGAAGCTATAAGAAAGCTAGTAGTATTAGAGGATCTAATGATGATTTAGTTAAGCCAAGTAGGTAGAAACCTAAAGTAAGTTTCCTTAACAAGATAAGTCTATAGAGAGGCTAGTACAAGTCTACTGCTTAGTGTTAATGGATCTTGATCAGACAAATAGAAGCCTAAGCTTTATATGATTAAAGGATGGTGGTCATTATTCTCAAGACATTTGAGAATAGATGATTAGGTATTGAAGAAGAGTTGTGAGTATACCAAATTAGGTAAATCCCTAGTAAGATGAATCATCTAGCTTGATCATGAGAAGTCAGGCTAGAGTATGATGAGGTATATAATATGAGTTGTATGGAGCACTTGGAGGCATTGTAGCTTAATCAAGATAATAACAGAACAAACTTGTTTTATGGGAGTAGTACCGTACCGATCCCAAAGGGTTGATATCACATGTGATATAGAGAGGATTGTAGTCTTACAAGCCTTAGAAGCAGTAGCAAGATGGGTTTAAAGGGATTAGTGGATTGAGTTAGAAAGAGCTACATTGATAGATTCAGTAGAGATAGCTAAGAAATGGAAGTTATACACTAGGAGTAAGAATGGAGAATGTGAATAGTTGAGCTGACATGACCATGTTATCATCTGATGATGGATATGGTGGAGTCAGATGATTAACTTATTCAGAAGGATGTGATCTTAGTGAATAAAATAAGAGAGATATATAGAGTATATTTAGGAAAAGAAGTCCTTAACTAGGACCCAAGCTTAGTGAAGTGTTGAGGATAGGAATTCTTGAGAAACCTTTAATCAAGATCACCTTAAGCGGCATATCAATATCTCACTCTGAGTTGAGACATCAACTATAGTTACCAAGTTAGAAATAAACCCTTAACTTTTGATCCGTAGGAATTATTATGAATGTGGGTGAATAATTTGAATTCATATTTGAAATTTGAATAATTTGAAAATTATAAGTAATTAGTGTTTATTTGATCTCGAAAAGAACTTAGTTATTATTGTTTGAATATTTCACAATTATAAAACAATAAGAGATATGGAGAACAATACAAGTGTATAACTGAAATAGTACTTCTTAATTCTTTCCTTCCACAAGTATTAAATAAATACAAATTATTTGAAGTAAAACATTACAGAGACATTCTCAAAGAAATGAAAGCTTTATTAAATAATGAATATATATAACATTGATCTTTACAAAGACTAGAAATAAAAGATTACAAAAAGAAAATAAAAGAAAGCCCTAAGTTAATACTTATCTAGTCCTAAACTAATCCTAAACAATTTCTCCTGATCGCTTGAACTTGTACCTGCAAACAGAGATAGAAAAATGAAATAAACAAAGAAGGGATTAGTGTTAGTTTGCTCTCAGTTTCCAACAGTGTAATGCATTGTTCTCTAAACATCATTGAGCCAATTCTTTTTTAAAGAAGGACAAAACCATCAAGTTGCAGAATCTGTTCTTTTCACAATTCTAGCCTCAGTACAACATCACAAGCATGGGGCAAGTTTCACCAGGACAGTAACCAGTAAAAGGATGAGGAGTGAAAGTCAATTCACTTGATATGATCCACAAACAGCCAAGCAACAAGGGAGCTTAGTCACCTAAATGCATGTAGTGTGCTGTCCAAACAGCTGCAATGACACAAGTAGTCAAAAGGGAGTTCACAGCCATAGAATAGCTACTAGGGAGCTCATTTCCTTCTCTTCTCAAGCACACACCAAGAACTCATTTAGCTTACCAAACCAACCATCAAATTACCACAGAATGGTGACATAAGGAGGGGGTGGTGCAGGAGGATAGTAATGACGAGACAAGGTCACAGGAGCAAGGAGGAGCAGAACCAGAACCCGGGGTGTGCAGAACAGGCTCTAGGAGGTGATCAAGTCACCAAGATCAAGCCAACAACATCAAGCAACACCACAACATCACCAATAAGCAAGTTGTGTGGTGAGTTTATACAAAACCATCACATGTTAAAGCTTATCTAAGCATGTGTTGTTTCATATAAGATCTTCTCAGAAAACACCCAAGTGGGCTGTATCCATCATAGAAGAGATAAAATAAAGCCCAAACCATTAATCTTTGCAAGCCACACCAAGATCTCAACTTGTGCATCACTGATCTTGGATAATAACACATGTTTCTACATCCACATATACATCAACCTTAAGTGAATATTTCTGGGCACATCTTATAATAGTATCACCTCAGGAACTATTTCATCTTAAGGATCTATATTAAACAACATGATCTTACAAGTCATTTTCTTAAAGATATATAAGAATCTTTGTTTTACACTTAATATCAAGGCACATCTGTGAGGATTAGCAGGTAAAAACTTTAGTTCTTACCTAGTTATGCCTCAGGTCAACATCATAGGCCAAATAAAATTCATATGCATCATAGGTTAATGTATCCAACAAAAGTTTCAACCCATTTTAGCCCAAGCCACACTAGGACACAGGTAGAATTTAGCCCGGTACTAGAATGAACACTTGTGTACCATTCCAAGGAAGGTGTCACATGTATCCATTCTAAACCAAGCAAATCATACATAGAAATTTTGCAAGTAAACCTGCAGAAAGTTACTCAATCATTTTCCTGGAATAAATAACCAGGAATCATATTTACATTTACACAATCTATCATAATCAGAGAATCATAGGAGTATCAAATCAACCCCAATCTGAACATATCAACATAGGCCAGTGTATCAGAATTTAGTGAATCATTACTGACAGTGCTACTGTCAGTACCAAGACATTAAACAGTAGTGAAAACCACACCACTAAACTAAGTAGCCAACAACTTAGCACAATATCATCACCACAAGTACTTCTAAATCATTCATTAACCTTAATAATCAACACAGAGTGGTAGAACCCTAACAACACAGATGAACCCTAATTAGGGTGTTCCTCACTGTAATCACATAGAGGACAACAAGAGAGGCAAAGGAAGAATAAGATGGGGTCCTCGCTGAAAACTAGAAGAGGAAGCAGAGTCACCGGCAAGTGCACACGGCGGCATGGGGAGCACCCGAGGGTCCTGCAACCCGCGCCGAGCCATGAGGCGATGGCCACAGCCACACGAGAAGCAGCGGCGGCACCACAGGGCCACCGAAGTCATAGCACAATATCGCAGGGACGGCGGAACACCACATCGCCGACGACCACCAAACCCTAGAGTTCGGGGTGGAGGCGGCCTGGCCAGAAGAAGCGCCCAGCAACAAATCGAACTGGACCAGATGGCGGAGCAGCGTCGACTACCTCACCATGCACCACGGCGGCGGCCGGAGAGGCCTGGGGAGGCCGGAGTTGCACGATGGCGGTGTCGATGGCACAACGTCTCCGCGAGGGAGTGAGAGAGAAAGGTGAACACACGCGAGAGAGAGGGGTGCAGTGGCTGGCCACCCTCGGACCCGGAAGGGTGACCCCAGAAGTGTAAGGGAGAGTGTTGCAGGCCAGCCAAATGGGCTAGGTCCACCTGATTTGGGAAGGGTTCACCAGCCTAGGTAGAAGGGAGGAATGGGCTGCCAATTAATGGGCTAGGTCGAGATGTTTAAAAGAAAAATTCTAAGTAACTTATCAAAAGACCAAAATACCCCTAGAACTTAAAAGTTTCTAATAAATAAAATAAAAATCCTAAAAATATAAATAAAATACCAATGAACTCACAAAAGTGTCCTCTATTGAAGGGAAAATAATAATAAATATCATTTTATGTGATTAAATTTAGAACTGTTATTATTAATGTATATACTCCTTTGGGAATTTTATAAAAATATACAAAACACTTAAAATTGAATAAAATTCATTTTGAAGATCCTAAAAGGGATTACTATTAAAGAAAAATACTAATTTGTATTTTTGAAAAGTAAATCAAGTGTGATAAAAAATAAAGTCTTATTTCCTTAAAGGAATTTTAGTTAAACATTTAAAAGAGTTAAAAATTAAATAAATTCATTTTTAAACTCTTAAAATAATACTAGCTATTATAAAAATACTAGGAATAATGAATATGTTAATTTAAAATATTTGAGTAATACTTCCCTTTTATTAATGAAAGAAAATAATAAACCTTTATAAGGTAGATAAAACACGCAAATAAGAAAATGATAAACCATTGCATGACATTACTATGCATTGCATATTGTTTCTTTAAATATTTTCCTTACCAGGCAATAATGGTCTTCTGTAGAAACCGGAGCTCAAGGTCTGGTGGAAGTATCCGACTTCACTACCTTGTAATCTCGAGGCAAGTTCACACTTGGTCATGTCCTTTGGTTATTTTCTATCAAATGCTTGTAACTCAAATGTTGTCATCACCTGGATTTCAAAAGGGACAAAAAACACTATTTTCATAATAATATTATTATGGATTATTTACCCATGGTAATAATCTATTGATACAGTTCTAGTGGTAAAGGAACATAATATCTAGGACTTAACAACCAATGTCGCCAGTGATTCTAGCGCCGTATATTACGCGTTAACCATGAGATTTGGAATGGGATGGATAAGTCAGCTATATGCTTTTCCTTTCGTATGTAGGTAAAGCGACCTTAACGTGACATTGGGATTCCTTGTGTGGATCCAGAATATGGGTGGGCACCCTTACGCCCCAAGATTTTGGTGTCTTGATTATCTATGACTGGCTACCGAAGGTATAACCGGACCTATATGGACCTTGCCAGGGGCATCACCAGCTCATAGAGTCTTCGGAAACTCATCAGGGTTATAGCCTGCCTGAAAGGGGGCTTAACGGAGGTGTAGCCGACCCTGAAGGATCATGCAGACATACAGGATCGCAGAGAGGGTAGTGGTTGGCTTGGATCATCTACTAAGCCCCACATCAAGGAATTGTGGACAGGAATAAGCTGCCCGATTGTGCAACAAGGATTTGGTCTCTCATGGGTAAAGTAACCCACCTCTACAGAGTGTAAGAACTGTGACATGTTACTCCTTGTTCCGGGAAAGGAGCTACGAACGCGGTAGGAAAGGAACTCCATGAAAGTTCTGGTCAACCTATGAATGATGTCGGACATAGTTTTCAGAATAAAAGCAACCTTTGAAGAAATGTTTACGAAAAACTGCATTGCCTATGACCTCTAGTCCGTGGTTGTAGAGATAGTGCATCATACACTCCTTTTTAGTGCACTTGCTGAGTACGCTCGTACTCAATCGTACCTTCTTAACCCTTGATAGGTTCTAAGCCGTTGAAGACGACATCAACATCAATTTCTGCTCAAGAAACCATCATCAGTAGCTCAATTCCTTCAATAAAGTCAACATATACATCAACCGAAGTGAAGGCGAAGATCCTGATTAGATAGGAGTAGATACTCTATCCATAAAACCTACTTCTGTAGAGCATTGCATTAGGAGCAATTGTAGGCCAGATAGTTTAGATGCTAGTCTTAGTAGCCAGATAGTTCTGAGATATTATTTCTGGTTCTTATTTCTAAGAAGTTTCTTCCTCTCACTTTAACCTAGAATGTTCTCTAGATCTTTTGTAAAGAGTCGAGTTGTAATCTATTGTCATGTCTTGGACCTGCTGTGTTTCTGTTGTACCACTCTGAGGGATGTAATACTAGTGGACAGTGTTTCATTAGTGTTATGTCAACAACTATAGTGTACTACATCATGTAGAGGTATGCTGGGTCACCATAGCTGGTATCAGAGCATATGCTTTGACCTTAGGATTAAAACCCTTTTAGGAAGATCTGTAGGTTGGATAGTGACTATTAGGGAGCCATCTTATCTAAACCAAGACTTGTGATGGATATCCACTTGAGGATAATCTTGTCACACTTAAGTTGGATGCCTTTGTCATCTTTCTTAAGGATTAGTTATATGTCTTCTTTAGGGAAATGCCATTTTAGTGTAGCTCTAAATAGGTGTAACAACAATAAGATATTTTAAGTAAGTTAAGATATCAGAGTAGATCATGACTAAGATTAGGATGTCATTTGAAGTATGTAAATAGTGTAACTTATGAAGAGAATCCAATTAAGGTAGCATAACCTTATCATTAATTGAGAACATTATACCACATAATGAAGACCATTAGAACATGTATAGATGTAATGGAAGTAAATCATGTGGGACTCACTTGAGAATTCTACATGATGAAGTAGGATTTGGGTTAGAATCAACAACCATAAGTTAATAATAAGAATTATCATGATGGGATTAGTTCTCAAATCCTGAGGAACAGGTAAATCATAACAAGATCATGGTGAGGTTAGCTCCGAAACCATGAAATAGGTATAAAAATGACAAGTGTATAGTAAATAATCTTGAAGTAGAAGTAAGTAAAGAATAGTGTAGGTCTAGGATAGAAGTCATAGGTATTATAATATTACGATATTTTTTGGATTAAGGTAGTAACTACAATTTTGTTAGTAGTTTTGAGAGATTATATGAGGATAGTTTACGATAGAATGGAAAATTAGTAGTCTTTAGTAGTCCCGAAAGAAAGGTAAGAGGTTAGTCAGAACAAAAGTGAGACCACTTTGCTCAAAATTATCCTGTTGCAACTAAGCAATTTGGGTAGATATTGAGACAAAGAAAAGTTTTACCCTCAAGTGCTAAGTATCATAAAGTAAACCTATAATAGGAGGTGTCATATACTACACTGCTAAGCCTAAATTCTAGAGATGTTATACTCAACTACTATATTATGGGCTTAGAATAATGTGTGTTATATGTACCACATTTGGATTTCTTGGTTTTTCTTGGATCTTCTTGATTGACTAGATCTATGCATGAAGTTTGACTTGGTGTGCAAATGCATGTTGCATCATCAAGTTATTACTTGATGTTATAGACCTAGATAGAAAAGGGAGTTCGTGTAAGGGAGTGACGAGTTCCGAAGATCAAGCTGAAGACTTGCATGAAGAAGGAAGCTAAAAATAAGGTGTATCAACACTATTTTGAAGGATGGATCAATCCCAACTCAGTATTAGCCGGTAATAAGAATAAATATTAATGCAGAAAAGGTGTGGAGCAACACGAAGGAATGGATTTAAGTTCACTCAAGATAGGTGATGTTGCTCAGAAGCTAATGAAATAGTTGTCCCAAGATCATGGAAGTATCATGAATAAGTGCAAAGAAGAAGTCTTGGAACAAGGGTGGCATTCAAGCTCTGGCAACTCAGAGAGAATGCCAGTAAGAAGTCGAAAAAACCGTAAGGGTGATCCATACACCTAGGAGGATCCGCAGCTGGTATCCGTAGCTGGTACCCTATCAGTGTAGCTAACCAGGTCATCTTTGTGTAATTTAAAGAGCACAAAACTTGGCCTAAGTTAAGAGAGACATAAAGAAGTATAAAATTTAAGCGAACAACTTTCGAGATGTTTTCACGACATCAGATTTGCTAGTGAAAAGTTCTGTCTAGAAGGTTAAGAGTAAGATAAATAATGTTGGAAGATTCATTTCGGAGATCCACGATTGTGTGGATATACTGCATATTCTTTCGAGAGACCTTCTAGAGGTAAAGTATAAGCTGAATAGAGACCAATATCCTAACTATTGAGTTAATGGGTATTATACACGTAGTTTAAAGGCCATTAGGAAACCCTAAGGGGGAGAGTAAACAATAAACATGGAAGTGTTGTTATCTGACTTTCTGAGTAAAGGCCGGATAAGATTTACTAGACTAAGATGAGGTTAAGCCTTATTCTCATAAGGTTATAAAAGTCATCGTTATAAAGTATTTCCGAGAATATGCTCGGATGAAACATCATAGGAGGTAAAATAGACTAACCCTAATAGACTAGTTCTATAGGGAAACAACTCTTAAGATGCCTTAAGAGGGAAGAGTATATTCCAAAATAGACCAGGGTAGTATAATAGGAAAACCTCACTGGAATGGAGTAAATGTGTCCCAAAACCAATCCTGAGTAGGACTGTAAGGACATAATCCAAGAGATTATAGTAAAAGAAACCATAGGATAAATTGGAAACGACAATTGGATCCTGTCAAGGATGAAGAGAATTCAAGAAAAAGGTCTGGACATGGGATACCATAAACATCCCCTTTTGTGATCACAATGGAGTTGAGAAATGGCATAATCAATAGAAGTCAACTCCTCATTCCGAAACGTAAGAGAGTACGAACTTCGGGGACGAAGTTTATTTTAAGGGGGAGAGTCTATAACATCCCAGCATTAGAGCTTAAAAATAAGCTGAGATGAGGTGTGTGCATTGCATTCATGCATAGAAAATCTGGATAATTTTCGCGCTTTTAAATAAAGCTTGTCAAAGTGATTGAAGGTTCTCTTAACTTGGTGTCACTAAAGTAGATCATCAGGTTGATTGCGACAAGTTTTGATATGACCTTTGCTAAAACCTTATCTTTGGGTAATATAATTTGCTCGATGGGAGATCAAATGGAATCAAGCTAAACCCACAACACATTATTTAATGAATAATAAAGGATCTTATAGAGATCATATCATGGTACTCATTATATCAACTTTTGAATACTCAAGTTAAGTATATAACTTAAGTAAAGAAACCCCATAACTAAACCTTGATATAATTGCTTGCCATAGTTATTCCTACCATGGTATCATGGTAGTTCTTAAACATTAACTCTTATCACAAATAAGAGTAGAAAAGGAAGTCAAGCCAAGACCATTCACCACATATCTTTGTTGTCATATTACTGGATGACATTCCTATTTTTACCAAGTCCTAGTGTCAATTGCTCATCGATGATTGAATTTTCTATCCTTGACCTAACCCTTATTAACCTTTAGCTTTGACCTATTATGTTAACCTTCCAAAGATCTTAAGTAAGTTAATAAGAAGAAGGAACTAGATATGGTAGAGGGTGCCATCATCAATGGAATGAGATCCTTGGTGGTGATCAAACCATTGGGTGTTAGAGGAATTAACTCACTCATGATTCAACTAGAAGAAGCACCTAAACCCAAGAGTTAAGTTAGTGATCATGAAGCTATAAGAAAGCTAGTAGTATTAGAGTATCCAATGATGATTTAGTTAAGCCAAGTAGGTACAAACCTAAAGTAAGTTTTCTTAACAAGATAAGTCTATAGAGAGGCTAGTACAAGTCTAATGCTTAGTGTTAATGGATCTTGATCATACAAATAGAAGCCTAAGCTTTATATGATTAAAGGATGGTGGTCATTATTCTCAAGTCATTTGAGAATAGATGATTAGGTATTGAAGAAGAGTTGTGAGTATACCAAATTAGGTAAAGCCCTAGTAAGATGAATCATCTAGCATGATCATGGGAAGTCAGGCTAGAGTATGATGAGGTATATAATATGAGTTGTATGGAGCAGTTGGCGGCATTGTAGCTTAATCAAGATAATAACAGAACAAACTTGTTTTATGGGAGTAGTACCGTACCCATCCCAAAGGGTTGATATCACATGTGATATAGAGAGGATTGTAGTCTTGCAAGCCTTGGAAGCAGTAGCAAGATGGGTTTAAAGGGATTAGTGGATGGAGTTAGAAAGAGCTACATTGATAGATTCAGTAGAGATAGCTAAGAAATGGAAGTTATACACTAGGAGTAAGAATGGAGAATGTGAATAGTTGAGGTGACATGACCATGTTATCATCTGATGATGGATATGGTGGAGTCAGATGATTAACTTATTTAGAAGGTTGTGATCTTAGTGAATAAAATAAGAGAGAGATATAGAGTATATTTAGGAAAAGAAGTCCTTAACTAGGACCCAAGCTTAGTGAAGTGTTGAGGATAGGAATTCTTGAGAAACCTTTAATCAAGATCACCTTAAGAGGCATATCAATATCTCACTTTGAGTTGAGACATCAACTATAGTTACCAAGTTAGAAATAAACCCTTAACTTTTGATCCGTAGGAATTATTATGAATTTGGGTGAATAATTTGAATTCATATTTGAAATTTGAATAATTTGAAAATCAGAAGTAATTAGTGTTTATTTGATCTCGAAAATAATTAAGTTATTATTGTTTGAATATTTCACAATTACAAAACAATAAGAGATATGGAGAACAATACAAGTGTATAACTGAAATAGTACTTCTTAATTCTTTCCTTCCACAAGTATTAAATAAATACAAATAAATTTGAAGTAAAACATTACAGAGACATTCTCAAAGAAATGAAAGCTTTATTAAATAATGAATATATATTACATTGATCTTTACAAAGAGTAGAAATAAAATATTACAAAAAGAAAATAAAACAAATCCCTAAATTAATACTTATCTAGTCCTAAACTAATCCTAAACAATTTCTCCTGATCGCTTGAACTTGTACCTGCCAAGAGAGACAGAAAAATGAAATAAACAAAGAAGGGATTAGTGTTAGTTTGCTCTCAGTTTCCAACAGTGTAATGCAGTGTTCTCTAAACATCATTGAGCCAATTCTTCTTTTAAAGAAGGGACAAAACCATCAAGTTGCAGAGCTGTTCTTTTCACAATTCTAGCCTCAGTACAACATCACAGGCATGGGGCAAGTTTCACCAGGATAGTAACCAGTAAAAGGATGAGGAGTGAAAGTCAATTCACTTGATCTGATCCACAAACAGCCAAGCAGCAAGGCAGCTTAGTCACCTAAATGCATGTAGTGTTCTGTCCAAACAGCAACAACGACACAAGTAGTTAAAAGGGAGTTCATAGCCGTAGCATAGCTACTAGGGAGCTCATTTCCTTCTCTTCTCAAGCACACACCAAGAACTCATTTAGCTTACCAAACCAACAATCAAATCACCACAGAATGGTGACATAAGGAGGGGGTGGTGTAGAAGGATAGCAATGACGAGAACAAGGTCACAGGAGCAAGGAGGAGCAGAACCAGAACCTGGGGTGTGCAGAACAGGCTCTAGGGGGTGATCAAGTCACCAAGATCAAGCCAGTAACATCAAGCAACACCCCAACATCACCAACAAGCAAGTTGTGTGGTGAGTTTATACAAAACCATCACATGTTAAAGCTTATCTAAGCATGTGTTGTTTCATATAAGATCTTCTCAGAAAACACCCAAGTGGGGTGT
The DNA here is from genome assembly GCA_023614405.1 of Avena insularis. NCBI lineage: Eukaryota > Viridiplantae > Streptophyta > Magnoliopsida > Poales > Poaceae > Avena > Avena insularis. The sequence continues at coordinate 251,146,360 of CM042690.1, read as the reverse complement.
ATCCATCATAGAAGAGATAAAATAAAGCCCAAACCATTAATCTTTGCAAGCCACACCAAGATCTCAGCCTGTGCATCACTGATCTTGGATAATAACACATGTTTCTACATCCACATATACAACAGCCTTAAGTGAATATTTCTGGGCACATCTTATAATAGTAGCACCCTAGGAACTATTTCATCTTAAGGATCTATATTAAACAGCATGAGCTGACAAGTCATTTTCTTAAAGATCTATAAGAATCCTTGTTTTACACTTAATATCAAGGCACATCTGTGAGGATCAATAGGTAAACACTTTAGTTCTTACCTAGTTATGCCCTAGACCAACATCATAGGCCAAAGAAAATTCATATGCATCATAGGTTAATGTATCCAACAAAAGTTTCAACCCATTTTAGCCCAAGCCACACTAGGACACAAGTAGAATTTAGCCTAGTACTAGAATGAACACTTGTGTACCATTCCAAGGAAGGTCTCACAGGTATCCATTCTAAACCAAGCAAATCATACACAGAAATTTTGCAAGTAAACTTGCAAAAAGTTACTCAATCATTTTCCTGGAATAAATAACCAGGAATCATATTTACATTTACACAATCTATCATAATCAGAGAATCATAGGAGTACCAAGTCAACCCCAATCTGAACATATCAACACATGCTAGTGTATCAGAATTCAGTGAACCATTACTGACAGTGCTATTGTCAGTACAAGGAACATTAAACAGTAGTGAAAACCACACCACTAGAATCAATAGACAACAACTTAGCACAATATCATCACCACAAGTACTTCTAAATCATTCATTAAACTTAATAATCAACACAGAGGGATAGAACCCTTACAACACAGATGAACCCTAATTAGGGTGTTCCTCATCGTAATAACACAGAGGAAAACAAGAGAGGCAAAGGAAGAATAAGATGGGGAAGAATAAGCACTTACCAGTGGTCCTCGATGAAAATTAGAAGAGGAAGCAGAGTCACCGACGAACGCACACGGTGGCATGGGGAGCACCCGAGGGTGCTGAAACCCCCGCCGATCCATGAGGCAGCAGCCATAGCCATACAAGCAGTAGTGGCAACACCATAGGGCCACCGAAGTCACAACATAGTATCGCAGGGGCAGCGGAACACCACATCGCCAACGACCACCAAACCCTAGAGTTCGGGGTAGAGGCGGCATGGCCAGAAGAAGCGCCCAACAACAAATCGAACTGGACCAGATGGTGGAGCAGCGTCGACTACCTCACCATGCACCACGACGGCGGCCGGAGAGGCCTAGGGAGGCCAGAGTTGCGCAACGGCGACATCGACAGCACGACGTCTCCGCGAGGGAGCGAGAGAGAAAGGTGGACGCGAGAGAGAAAGAGGGGTGCCAGTGGTACTGGGCCACTCGACCCGAAAGGGTTTGACCAGCCTAGGTGGGCCGAGTCAGGGCTGGGCTAGTCTAATGGGTTAGGTCGAGATGTTTAAAAGAAAAAGTCTAAGTAATTTATCAAAAGACCAAAATACCCCTAGAACTTAAAAGGTTCTAAGAAATAAAATAAAAATCCTAAAAATATAAATAAAATACCAATGAACTCACAAAAGTGTCCTCTATTCAAGGAAATAAATAAATAAATATAATTTTATGTGATTAAATTTAAAATTGTTATTATTGATGTATATACTCCTTTGGGAATTTTATAAAAATATACAAAACACTTAAAATGGAATAAAATTCATTTTTAAGATCCTAAAATGGAGTACTAGTATAGAAAAATACTAATTTGTATTTTTGAAAAGTAAATCAAGTGTGATAAAAATAAAGTCTTATTTCCTTAAAGGAATTTTAGTTAAACATTTAAAAGAGCTAAAAATTAAATAAATTCATTTTTAAACTCTTAAAATAATACTAGCTATTATAAAAATACTAGGAATAATGAATATGTTAATTTAAAAGATTTTGAGTAATACTTCCTTTTTATTAATCAAAGAAAATAATAAACCTTTATCAGGTAAATAAAACACGCAAATAAGAAAATGATAAACCATTGCATGACATTACTATGCATTGCATATTGCTTCTTTAAATATTGTCCTTACCGAGCAATAATGGTCTTCTGTAGAAACCGGAGCTCAAGGTCTAGTGGAAGTATCCGACTTCACTACCTTGCAATCTCAAGGCAAGTTCACACTTGCTCATGTCCTTTGGTTATTTTCTATCAAATGATTGTAACTCAAATGTTGTCATCACCTGCATTTCAAAAGGGACATAAAACACTATTTTCATAATAATATGATTATGGATTATTTACCCATGGTAATAATCTATCGATACAATTCTAGTGGTAAAGGAACACAATATCTAGGACTTAACAACCAATGTCGCCAGTGATTCTAGCACCGTATATTACGCGTTAACCATGAGATTTGGAATGGGATGGAGAAGTCAGCTGTATCCTTTTCCTTTCGTATGTAGGTAAGGCGACCTTAATGTGACGTTGTGATTCCTTGTGTGGATCCGACATGTGGGTGGGCACCCTTACGCCCCATGATTTTAGTTTCTTGATTATCTATAAGTGGCTGTCGGAGGTATAGCCGGACCTATATGGAACTTGCTAGGGGCATCTCCAGCTCATAGAGTCTTCGAGAACTCATCAGGGTTATAGCCTGCCTGAAATGGGGCTTAACGGAGGTGTAGCCGGCCCTAAAGGATCGTGAAGACATACGGGATCACGGAGAGGGCAGTGATTGGCTTGGATCATCTACTGGGCCCCACATCAAGGAATTGTGGACATGAATATGTTGCCTGGTTGTGCAACAAGGATTTGGTCTCTCATGGGTAAAGTAACTCACCTCTGCAGAGTGTAAGAACTGTGACATGTTACTCCTTGTTCCGGGAAGGAGCTACGAACGCGGCAGGAAAGGAACTCCATGGAAGTTCTAGTCAACCTCTAAAGGCTGTCGGAAATAGTTTTCAGAATAAAAGCAACCTTTGAAGAAATGTTTATGAAAACCTGCATTGCCTACGACCTCTGGTCTATGGCTGCAGAGATAGTGCATCATACACTCCTTTTTAGTGAACTTGCTAAGTATGCTCGTACTCAACCATACCTTCTTAACCCTTGCTAGGTTCTAAGCCGTTGAAGACGATATCAACATCAATTTATGCTCAAGAAACCATCATCGGCAGCTCAAGTCCTTCAATAAAGTCAATGAAGTCAACATATACATCAACCGAAGTGAAGACGAAGATCCTGATTAGATAGGAGTAGATACTCTATCCATAAAACCTACTTCTGTAGAGCATTGCATTAGTAGCAATTACATGCCAGATTGTTTAGATGCTAGTCTTATTAGCCAGATAGTTTCGAGCTATTATTTCTGATTCTTCTTTGTAAGAAGTTTCTTCCTCTCTCTTTAACCTAGAATGTTCTCTAGATCTTTTGTAAAGAGTCGAGTTGTAATCTATAGTCATGTCTTGGACCTGCTATGTTTCTGTTGTACCACTCTGACGGATGTAATACTAGTGAACGGTGTTTCATCAGTGTTATGTCAACGACTATAGTGTACTACATCATGCAGTGGTATGCTGGGTCACCGCAAAAATAAATGCAGACTGAAATAAGGAAAAAAATTGGGCAGTGTTATGCATCCCTCGGGGATGGAAACTTTCTATCTCCTAGGTCCCCAACCATCCAATCGAGCCAGTTCGACGGTCAGATCTCCTTATCGTTCCTTCATCCCACTTTTGTTACAAATAGTCCCGCTTTTGCTACATATAGCAGAAAATGGTTCACTCTAGAAAAAGAACAGACAGACTAGACCTTGCTGGAGAGTTCGCCGGAGACCCCGCAGCAAAAAAATGTCCTAATTTAGCAAAACCGACTTCACCAGAGACATCGCTAGAGACTCTCTATAACATCCCAACATTAGAGCTTAGGAATAAGCTGAGATGAGGTGTGTGCATTGCATTCATGCATAGAAAATCTGGACAATTTTCGTGCTTTTAAATAAAACTTGTAAAGTGATTGAAGCTTCTCTTAACTTGGTGGAACTGAAGTAGATCATCAAGTCGATTGCAATAAGTTTCAATATGACCTTTGCTAAAACCTTACCTTTGGATAATATAATTTGATCTAAGGGTAGATCAAATTTAATAAAACTAAGTCACAACACACTACTTAATAAGGAGTACTAGATCTTCTAGAGATCCTTACATGGTATTCCATACAACAACTCAAGGATGAATACTTAATCTTCTAAAGATGATATCAAGGTATTATCTACCACAAACCCTGAATACCAAGTTAAGTATATAACTTAAGTAAAGAAACATAATAACTAAAATCTTGATACACTTGATTGCCATAGTGATTCCTACCATGGGTATCATGGTAATTCTTAAATAGTAATTTTTATTACAAATAGAGTAGAAATGGAAGACAAGCCAAGACCATCCAGCAAATACCCTTAATATGATATTAAGAGGTGACATATCTATTTAACCAAGTCCTAATGTCAATTGATCAGCAATATTGAGTGATCAATTCCTGACCTAGAACTTATTGACTCTTAGTCTTTGACCTATTATATTAACCTTCCAAAGACCTTAAGTAAATTAATAAGAAGGAGGATTTGGTTACAGTAGAGTGTGCCATCATCAATGGAATGTGATCCTTAGTGGTGATCAAACCATTTGATATTATAGGAGTTAACTCACTCATGAGTTAACTAGAAGAAGCATTTAAACCCCAAAGTTTTGATAGTAATTATGAAGCTATGAGAAAGATAGTAGTAGTAGTAGAGAATCTAATGCTAATCTTGTTAAGCCAAGAAGGTATAAACCTAAAGTAAGTTTTGTTAACAAGGTAAGACTATAGCGAGACTAGTACAAAGTCTACTACCTAGTGATAATAGATCTTGATCAGACAAATAGAAGCCTAAGCTTTGTATGATCAAGGGTTGGTGGTCATTACTCGCAAATCATTTGAGAATAGATTATCAGTTGATAAAGAAGAGTTGTGACTATACCAAATTAGGTAAAGCCTAGTAAGATGAATCATCTAGCTTGATCATGAGAAGTCAAGCTAGAGTATGATGAAGTATTTGATGAGTTATATGTAGTAGTTGGAGGCATAGTAGTTTAACCAAGTTAATACAAGAACAACTTGTATTATGGAGAGTAGTACCATACCTATTCTAGAGGATTGTTATCACATGTGATGTATAGAGAGAACTATAATCTTGCAAGCCTTGGAAGTAGTTGCAAGAGGTATTTAAAGGAGTTAATGGATGGATTTAGTAGGAGCTACATTGATAGGTGCATCAATGGTAGTTAAGTAAGAGAAGTTATATGTAGAAGAATGGAGAATGAGAATTATTGAAGTGGCATGACCATGTCATCATATGATGATGGATATGGTGGAGCCAGATAACTAGTTCTTTTAGGAAAAAGAGATCTTAGTGAAACAGATGAGAGATTTAAATAGAGTATATTTAGGAAAGGATTTCCTTAACTATGATCCAAGCTTAGTGAAGTGTGAGGATAGGAATTCTTGAGAAACCTTCAAACAAGGTCTTACAAGCCATGAACAGAACCCTATCTACATCTTTGTCCAAAACCCTAGAATTAAGTTAGAAGTGGAACCAATTCCTATTCCTAGGCAGCTAGAGAACCATACCTCTTAATCAAATGAAACTTATAAGAGATAATTAGAATCCCAGTTGAGGGTGTATTGATAAAAGCCTTGTCCACCTTATTGTCTTAAACAATAACAAAAACCTAGACCATGGGCCATCAAGACCACATTAAGAAGTAATCTTTATAGCTCACTCTAAGTTGAGATATCATTCAGGATTATAAATTCTGGATCGATCCTTAAAACTTTGATCCCTAGCAACATTCATTAATAAACTTGAGGGTAGTGTATCACTACAAGAAAAGTTTCCTTCCGCAACGAATTGGCTCGACGGTCGTCGTAGAAGGCGCGTCTTCCGCAACGAAATTCTCGGCTCGGCCGTGGCCGATGGAAAACTTTTTTTTCCGGTTTCGTGGCCCTCTACTATGTCGGATCTACTAAAAACATGGAGGAAGCTTGGCTGGCGCGTGGCAAAAGCAAGATTTTCGTTTCCTCGCGCGATGTTGACTCGCCGAAGTATTTTGAGGCGTGTGGGTCCCGGACGTCAGTGTCTCTAGTGAACCATACTTTTTGGTCACGCCTCCCTGATTTGAACTCGATAACGCTGCTCGAGGCGTGTGCCAATTAGTTAGGCTGCTAGGTCCCGCATGTCAGCCTCTCATTAGAAGGATCGTGTGTATGATGGAATTTTTTCCATCGCTCGCGCTACCCTGTTCCGAAGTTGATAGCACTGCTTGATGCATCTATCGTCTAATCAACCTCCTGGGACCCACATGTCATCCTCTCATTAGAAGAAACATGTGTATGATGGATTTTTTTCCTTCGCTGGCGCTACCCCTTTCCGAGTTGATAGCGCTGCTCGATGCATCTACCATTTAACCAACCTCTTGAGCCCCACATGTCATCCTCTCATTAGAAGAAACGTGTGTATGATGATTTTTTTCCTTTCCTCGTGCTACCCTGTTCTGAACTTGATAGCACTGTTCGATGCATCTACCGTTTAATCACCCTGTTGGGCCCCACATGTCATCCTCTCATTAGAAGAAACGTGTGTATGATGGATTTTTTACCGTTTGTCGCGCCTTCGTGTTCCGAACTTGACAGCTTTTCTCGCTGCATCAACCGTTTATTCAGGATGGTGGATCCCTTATGTCAGCCTCACATTAGAAGAATCGTGGGTATGATGGAATTTTTTCTTATTTAGCTACCCTGTTCAGAACTAGATAGCCTTGCTCGACGAATCTGCCGTTTACTCACGCTGCTAGGTCCCCCATTTTAGCCTCTCATTAAAAGAAACATGTACATGCTGAACTTTTTTCTCGCTCGCGCCTCCCTATTTCAAACTGTCTACGTTGCTTGATGCAACATCTGTATAAGGTAGCGCTACTGGGTCCCACATATTAGCCTCTCTGTAAATAAAACGTGCATATGATGTACCTTTTTGGCCATGTCCGTTGTTTTGACCTTAGCAATTTGCTGGGTCCTAGATGTCAACCACCTCTGTGCAATAAATGTGTCTATGCTAGGTCCCAGCTGACAACCTCTATTTTAAAGAAACGTGTGTATGTTGGACTACTTTTTTGGGTCCCAGATGTCAGCCTTAGAGTATAAAATGCTCATAAAGGCCGAATTAAAAAGATTTTGGGCTAACTCGGGGTAGATGCCCTATTCGTCATGGCTTATATTCCATGGGGTCACTCCTAAGTTGTATGGGCTATGGTCAGTGGCCACAAGACCACGAAAAGGCCGAATTATAAGGTATTGGGCTATGCTTGGGGCTGATAGGCTAATTTCATGGGCTATGCTTGGGCCTGCTGGGTCTGACATGTCAGCTTCTCTGCAAGTGCAACGTGTGTATGATGGACTTTTTTTCTGGCCGCGTCTGCTATTTTCACCATGACAGCCGTGTATGGTCTTACTGCTGGGGCCCTTATGTTAGCCTCTCTAGCATGTTCTGCCTTGTGGGTCCCCGATGATGCCTTGTATGTTCTGTCTGGCGGGTCCTTGATGCGAGCCTCTATGTACAAGTATTTAAACTTTTGTTTCGAACCCACCCTTAAAACAAACTCCAGGGACGCTGCATGCTGGTGGGTCCGTGATGTTAGCCTCTCTGTAATGTGATATTGTTAGAAAAAAATATAAATCCAAGATACGATTCGAACAAAAGACCTTCAAATCAAATAAACGTAAACTAAGTGTGTTGCCACTACAACAAAGATATTTATAGAATAAATATCATTAAACTTTTATTAGTACTACAATTTATGTATTAGTCTTCTTAAAAATATTTTGGGTGTCTATGTTTATCTCTTTTAAAATATAAAAGGGCAGCGCTCATGGCATCTCAATTTATAAAATGCCACATAATGGAGTATTTTCTTAAAAACATGGGTAGGCAGAGATTTATTTTATTTTGAGAGGTGGGGGGCAATGCCTAAAAGGCCGAATTAAAAAGAGTTTGGCTATTCTACATAGGCTGCTCTATGCGGGTTATACTCCATAGGGCAGGCTCCATGGGCTTCATTCTCAAATTTTACTAGGCTATGCTCAGTAGTCCCGTAACCCCTAAAAGTCCGAATTAATATGTTCTCAGCTATGCACCATGGGCTCCTTTATCAAATTTCACTAGGCTGTGGTCAGCAGTCCCCTGACCCCAAAAAGACCAAATACAAATGTTCTGGGTTAAAGAGGGGCCGAATGAGCTACAAAGTACTAGATGTCTTCTCCTGGTTAATAAAAACTGCATTATGATGTGCTCAGCCGGATTCGAAACAAAGACCTCAGAGAGGGAGGGGAAAAGCGATAATTCTTTTTAGCAGCTATTCATGTCAAAATTCAGAAGTACAGAATAAGGTAGAAAAATTATCAAAAGATTCAAAGTTCATATTCAAGAGCACTTGACCAATTCAACGATATTTCAAAAGTGACCAATTCAGCAATAGAGACAATGAAATACAAATAGTAGTACAGAGAGAACCAGTTTTTGTTTCAGCTCTAAAAACCTTGTCGCGCGATTAGTTTGTCGTTTTCACCAATAACACTCGACCATTGGAGCAAGCAAAACTGACGATCAAGACTGATTTGAGTACCTTCTTCTGACATCAATGCCTGTGTGACCCCCATATGCAACCCAAAATGCCCAAGTCTCATCTAGATTGTGACACAGCCATGTTTGAAAAGAAAAGCAAGACTATCTACTGCCCTTGATTTAAACAAGTACGAGTACATCAGTATTAGTTCCACAAAATGCTTTAGTAATAGTAATGATAGAATATTTAAGAGATTCAGTAGCTTTTCTGCTTGAAATTCAATAGCAGTACAGAGATAATAAGTTCTTGTTCCATCTCAAAAAACCTTGGCGCACAATCAGTTTGCCCTGTTCTCTGAACAGTCTCGATCATAGGAGCAAGCAAAACTGATGATCATGTCTACTTCTGTGCGAACACGAACTCATTTTGTCAATGCCTGTGTGACCCCCCATATGCAACCCAAAATGACCAAGACTCATCTAGATAATTGTGACAATGCTAGGTTTCAAAAGAAAAGCAAGACAATCTTCTGCACTTGATCTAAACAAGTAACAGTACATCACTATTTGTTCAACAAAATACTTTGGTAATAGCAATGATAGAACAAAGGCAAAGCAAGACCATCTCCTGCCCTTGAACTAAACAAGTACTACCAGTACTGGTATATAGTAGTACAAGATAATCCGAAGTACAAGAACTAGTGCTATACTAGTACTACTCTGCATCCAAAATCCAACCTCCAGTACACGTATGTCTGTGGTATGTAGTGAAAGTGGGATAAAAAATCTGAGGTAGTAGAATGGTCAATTTGGAATTCTCCCTCGCGATGGATGCATATTGAATAATAATACATGACCTAGGTCTGAAAAGTTTGAAGGTACACCACCATGGAATGCTTTTCCTTCTGCATGATGCCAGGCACCGTCCTACTCCCAGGAGCGAAGGAATTGCACACTGCACCCTCACAAAACCTAGCCTCTGGTGACGGGTGATAGACGATGAACGACACATTGTACAAGGACGACGAGCACCCGTCCGGCCTAACGCACACGCCAGATACGATGATGTCACCCCACTCGAGCATGTCAAATAGCACAACAAACATCATACCATCGTCCCCAGATCCGATGTTCTCTAGTCTTGATGAGCACGGTGCCGACAGCGGCTGAGAGATGAACCTGGGATTTCTAAAGGAAGTAAGAATCGGCGGACTAAATTGCAGCATGCTAAATATACATATAAGAAGTCCTTAGGTGCCTGAGATCTAGGCACTCCCAAGAAAAAAATATAGAGACATGCTTCAAAGGAAATGCTAGATCATCTCCAACGTTTGATCTAAACAAACTTGAACGGCAAATCATCATCAGAATCATGATGGTCATATTTGTCATCTCCCACATTGTGGATGCAAAATGAGTAATCCAGTGTGAACCTATCATGTTTCTTAATCAGGAAATTAAGGTAATCTTCAGTAATCCTAACGGAGGCTGGCGACAAGTTGCTCTTCGGCTCGAAAAACAGGCTATCTTCGGCGAACTCCTCTAGGTCCTCTCCAATCATTGAAGGTTTATAAAAGTGCAACTCCGCCACGTACCGTGGAAACAAGCACGCCGCCGACCTAACGCACTAGACGGATACAACAAGGCCATAGTCGAGCATGTCAAATCCCACGGCGAACAATGTACCATCGTCCCCGGATAACACGGTCTCTACTCTCCATGAGCCAGGTGCCAGCAAAGGCTGAGAGATGTACCCGTGTTCCTCGCCATAGTGGAAACTCTGCACTTCAATTGAGTGGGCTTTTTCGAGGTGAGTGAGGAGCATTATGGGCAGGGCGGCAAACTTGTAGCCAGGCTCAGTGCAGTTGCACGAGCCATGCGGGCACGCCATCCTGTGGTTGAGGAAGTCGTGGAAGGCGACCAATGTCCCACAACCGACATTGGGACATCTGCTACCTTTTCCGCCGACGACTTGGCGGCGCAACTCCTTAGAGCATGCAGCCAGCTGGACGGCGCTGGTAGTGTCCACACTCATAGCGATTTCTTCGAAGGCGTCGTCGCTGACCTTGCTCTAGCCACCATACCGAATGTTGTGCATCGAATCCGCATTGCGTCCGGATGGATTGGGGGCGAGGGTGGATTCAAATATGATTGTTGGGGTTTCTTGGAGGAGAGTGATGGAGGCCTGCAAGAACCGATGCAGCGGGCGAGAAATGGCTAGGAAAATTTAGGAAGTGCGGCGCTCGAGAGGATCCAAAATGCGGCTAGCCAGCGTTAGTGAATGGGGATCGCGGAGATGGGGAAGATGGGAGGCCCTTTGAATGAGGGGTGTTAATTTTGCATGTTCCCTTGTTGGACTTCTGCAGTGGATCGAGGACGACTGCTGGAGTTATAGCTAGAGTGCTAGACTAGCAAGCTGTCACGTCCTGGCTTAGTATTGTACTGTCTCGTCACGTAGACTGTGTTTTAGGAAAGGACGTGAACCCACATTTCTCCCCTCCTTGATAGATAACATGCACCGTAGGATCGCTTTTCTAGCACACGAAGGATTTGAACCCACATGCCCAACTCTGATAATTAGGACTACTAAAAAACTATAATAATAGGTGAAGCTAAAATAATTATAATTTTGAGCCACGTCCATAGAATATCCGTTGTATATTTGGTTCTTATACTTTGTATCATGTACTCCCTCCGATCCATATTAATTGACTCAGATTTGTCTAGATATGGATGTATCTAGACACATTTTAGTATTAGATACATCTGTATCTAGACAAATTCAAGTTAACTAATATGGGTTGGAGGAGTAGTAGTAATCAACCTATTAGCTACCTAATAGTACTCGCCATGCTCTAGAGAAATGACTAAGAACATTCTAGAATTATTGAGAAATGTGTTTTGAGGTTTGTGTATATCTTTTAGTGTGCTAAAGGCTATCAATAGTATCTTCTAGATGCTAGAAAGGATAGAATTAAGATCCAACGGTACTTTATGGACGTTGCTCGAAATTATAATTATTTTTGGGCTTCACCTATTATAATTTTATATAAACTAGTAAAAGGCACGTGCCACACACGTATATACTGTATGAAATATGATTAACAAAGATTAAATTGTTATAAACGAATAGTCTTGTTTGAAAAAATGCATATATTAAGTCTATTAATAATAACTATCTACACATATTGAGAATACAACCTACTATGCTATGAAATTGGGGGGGGGGGAGGGTGACATCATGGTTCTAGAACATGGTGGAGTTTGCTCTAGGTAGTACTCAACACGAATCTACCTGCTCTGAGTCATTGGATCTAACAGCCCAACGGTTAGGATTGGTACTATGGATCTAATTCAAAACTGCTCCTTTATAGTAGTAGAGAAAAAATGATATGGCATATACTTCTACTATCTGATTCTCACGTGCAACTTACTAATAAGATATATAACACGTATATCTTTGAACATCGATCATTGGATATAGATTGACAGATTCCAACATTGCTAATTGTTGGATCTCTTGCAAATTCAAGAAAGAATCTATCGTGCTTACTTGTAGTTCAAATTTAACCTACTTTATTTAAATCGACATAAAGTTATTTGAGTGCATGGGTGTAGTTAGCTAATATATAGGGAAGCTTGAACGTCCTAATACTAGGGAATTTTAACAAAACATGTCCGTGTTTTCTGAAAATCGGGTGGTGGCACTTTATTTTTTGACTGGGGTATGTCCCGAAGGAGTGAGATGCTTCAACAATTAACACAGCTAGTGCATGTGTACATGTTACACCAAGGACCTTAAAAAGGTCAAAATTGCATCCAAGTCCATACATTTAACACAAATAACCCTACAATCAAGCAATTAAAATTAGTAGTCGGGTCCTGCTCCTTGATATGCCCAAAACGTATCTACTTTCCCGAACACATTTGCTATTGTTTCTCCTCTAATTTGTATGATTTGGATACAACTAATACGGACTAACGCTGTTTTCAGAAGAATTGCTTTGGTGTCTCGTTTTTGTGCAGGAAATCAACTTTCAGGAAAAATCCCGGAAAATATCACAAAACTCTTATTTTACCAGAAGACTCACGGAGCCAGAAGACGGGAAGAAGAGGATCCACGAGGGGCCCACACCCCCTGGCCACGCGGGCCAGGCCAGGTCGCGCCAGGAGGTGGTGTGGCTGCCTGGACTCCGCCCCGACCTCTCCTTTCACCTATAAAAGACCTTTGACCTAAAATAGATGGGGGGTTCAATGTTTTTCCAGATAGAGTTCCGCTGTGCCGCCACCGCTAGATACCGCGATTCGGAACCAGAAACTCCGTTCTGGCACCCTGCCGAGATAGGGAATTGGAGGAGATCATCGCCATCATCATCATCATCGCTTCTCCATCAACCATCCATGATTCCCCCATCCATGAGTGAGTAATCCCCCTCTGTAGGCTATGGGGATGGTAGGGATTGGATGAGATCGTTCATGTAATGGCATCATATTGTTAGGGCATGGTGCCTAGTATCTATTATTAGTGCTTTTGACTTTGTTGGAACTTGTTATGCTTAATGCTTGTCACTAGGGCCCGAGTGCCATGATTTTAAGATCTGAACATGTTATGGATTCATGATGATAGTATTGCTTATGATCTTACCTGTAAATTGTATACACATATTATTGTCTGGAACCGAAGGCCCCGAAGTGACAATAATCGGGATAACCGGAGGGAATGACTGTGATGTGAGGATCACGTGTGTTCATGGAGTGTTAATGCTTTGCTCCGGTGCTCTATTAAAAGGAGCACTTTAATTGCCAGTAGTTCCCTTGAGGCCCCGCTGCAAACGGGCTGGCAGGACAAAAGATGTTGTGCAAGTTCCCATTACGAGCTCGTATGACTATATATGGAACACATGTCTATGATTATTTAGTACTTGGATTTTTTATCTTATTTATCTGCAAAATCCCTATATCTTGATTGTTATATGGATTGTCTTGTCCATGCAACGCCCGTCCATCCATCCCTATGCCTACCGCGCTTTAATCCTACTGTTTACTGTAATTGTTACTACTGTCTTTACTTTTACTACTGCTATTACTTTGTTATTGCTACTATAAAACTGTTGCTACTGATAAACTACTGTGAGCAAGATTGTTTCCAGGTGCAACTGAATTGACAACTCAGTTGTTAAGACTTATAAATATTCTTTGGCTCCCCTTGTGTCAAATCAATAAATTGGGTTTTACTTCTCTCGAAGACTATTGTGATCCCCTATACCTGTGGGTCATCACTCCTCCATCACGGAGCTGAGCCATGCTCTTCGTAGTAGTACTAGTAAGCTGCACGTGCCTTGCACGTGAAACTCACATAATATATAGAAGCATGATATGTCATTAGTATATAACATTGTAATAGGTAAATCTTGAAATATCTATGAATTTGAGCCACGTTTCTAAAGTATGAGTGTATATTTGGTTCTTGCACTTTATATCATGTAGAAATAAATGTTTATTAGCTACCCAATAATTGAAAATTTTATAACCATGGTCTAGAGAAACAATCGAGAAGATTCTAGAATGATGGATAAGTGTGTTTTGGCGTTTTTCTACATATATATCTTATCTTATCTTACCACTATATAGTGTACGAATAACTTTGAATATTGACCGTTGGATCAAGACTCACGAATCCCAACATTTTCAGCCGTTGGATCTTCTTTTCCATTCTAGCATCTAGAAGATTTTATTGATAGTCTTTATCACAATGAATGTATGCACACAACTCAAAACACACTTCTCCATCATTCTAGAATCTTCTCCCTCGTTTCTCTAGAGCATGTTACCAGAATTTTCAAGTTTTAGATAGCTAATAATCGTTGACTTCTAAATGATATACAAAGTACAAGAACCAAATATACACCCATACTTTATAGATATTGATCAAATTTATATTTTTGTATGCTTTACCTATTAAAATTGTATATAGTGATGATATGCCAGAAGTCTATTATCTGAGTCTCACGTGTTGATCAAAATGGACGTGCCACACACGTATATACTGTATGAAATATGATTTAACAAACGTTAAGTTGTTATTAACCAATATTCTTGTTAGAGAAAAAATGCATACATTAAGTTTGTTAGTAATAACTATCTATCCATACTGAGAATACATCCTACAGTGCTAGGAAATTTTGGGGGTGGTCAAATGATGGTTCTAGAACATGTTGGAGTTTGCTCTAGGTACTATTCAACACGAATACAGCTGCTCTGAACCATTGGATCTAACAGCCCGACAGTCAGGATTGGTGCTATGGATCCAATTCAAAACTGCTCCATTGTAATAGTAGAGAGAATACAGCCTACTATGCTATGATATTTTGGGGGTGGTGACATGATGGTTCTAGAACATGGTGGAGTTTGCTCTAGGTACTATTCAACACAAATCCAGGTACTCTGAACCATTGGATCTAACAGCCCAACGGTCAGGATTGGCGCTAAGGATCCAATTGAAAACTACTCCATTATCTTATCTTACCACTATATAGTGTACGAATAACTTTGAATATTGACTATTGGATCAAGATTCGTGAATTCCAGCATTTCTAGCCATTGGATCTTATTTTCCATTCTAGCATCTAGAAGATTCTATTTGTAGTCTTCGGCATAATGAATGTTATGCACAAACCTCAAAACACACTTCTCCATCATACTAGAATCTTCTCCTTTTTTATCTAGACCATGTTATCAAAAATTCATGTGTTAGGTAGCTAATAATGTTTGACTTCTACATGACATACAAAGTACAAGGATACACCCATACTTTATAGATGTTGATCAAATTTATAATTTATTGTGCTTTACCAATTATTATTTTATATAGTGATGATATGTCATATGTCTACTATCTAAGTCTCACGTGCAAGGCACGTGCAACTTTCTAGTAATAGTACAGATAGAAATATGATGTCGATATGGTCATCCTTTGAATAACCTTCATTCCCAATGCTTGGAAAGGAAGATAAAAAATCAAAAGTTTGAATTCTACTAATTTTTGTCGCCAATGCCCGGTTCCTTCCTATGTACACCAACGCACACGTCGGAGACATAGCTGAGCCACCGTACCAAGACACACATGCGCAGCACTATGGACGAGGGAGTGCTGAGATGGATGGTGAGGTGGCGACTGAGAGCAAAAAAAAATTTGTTTTGTTTTGAGTGCACATAAGTCCTAGAATTTACTAGAGTGTGTACGCTGTAAAGGCTATAGTACCTCATGTCGGGAACCCATCATAATTTTGCTCTGACATCGCACCGCCTTCAAGTGCCCTGTCACGCTGCCCTCCTGCCCTGCCTCCCTTTTATTCTCCAAGCTCCTCTTGCTCTTCGGTTTTTTCCCTCATCTCACTAGTACCTCCGTCCCAAAGCTTAAGGCCCCGTTTGGAATGCAGGAATGCAAAACATAGGAATAGAAAAAACGCAGGAATTAAGATAGTATCATGTATGCTCAATTCCTACAGGAATCAATACCACAGGAAATTTTTTAGGGTGTTGTTTGGATGTCATACAGGAAAACCACATGAATTATAGACACAAGGAGATGAAACATGAGGTTAGACCTCATGTTATTTTTCCCAGAAAATTCCTATAAAATAGCATATACCATAGGAATTTCAAAGGAATCTTAGATTCCTATTCCTTTGTCCCAAACGAACCCATAGGAATTTTTCCTATAGGAATCCTATCCTCCAAAAATCCTATGATTTTCCTTTGTTCCAAACAAGGCCTAAGGCTTTTTTTATAAGTGAAGCTACGAAAAGTTTGACCAAACTTCTAAAAAAATATCAAGAACTACTATATGATATTAGTAGATACCATGTGAATATATGTTTCATGATGTATCAAAGGGTATGTATTTCATATTGTAAATATTAATATATTTTTCTACAAACTTGGTCAAACTTTGCATAGTTTGACTTTTCAAAAAAAAGGCCTTAAGCCTTGGATGCAGGTACTACTAGTTTTTAGTACTCCATCCCGGAACTTAAGTCTTGATATATAGACATCGTGGGTCCTTTCAAACGGCGTTAGGAAAATTCAAGAGGAATCTACCGCGCTTACTTGTAGTTCAAGTTTGACCTAATTTCTTTAAATCGACATAAAGTTATTTAAGTGGGCGCGGTTCGCTAGGGAATCTTGAAATGTGCTAAGACTAGGGAATTGTAAGAAAACATGGTCCCCACTTTTTCTAAAACTGGGTGGTGGTTAGGCCTGGAATTATAACTCTAAACCCGCGAGCTAAATGAGTAACTCGTGGCTCAGCTCGACTCGGCTTGAACTCGGTGTCTAACGAGTCGAGCCAAGTTTTAGATTTAAACTCGTTTGTTCACCCAAGCTAAATGCGCTACTTGTTTAGCTCGTTAAACTCGTTAAAATATAGAATTTGAAATTTTCCACTAATGAGTGCCATACTACGAATGTTTATTGTACATGTAATGGTGTAGAACTACTATATTTTCCATTCGATCTTGCCTTCATATTATTATGAAAGTACTAACCTTATTATAGTTCTTAATTAGTAGAATAATTACTAGTTTTTCTTATATGTGCTCTTGTTCGTAACTCATAACATGCTAAACAAGCTACTCGTGAGTTTACCGAGTCGAGCCGAGTTTCAAATATGAACTCATTTTGTAAATGAGCCGAGCCAAGCTAGGTTATTAGTTGAACGAGCTTTAGCGAGTCGAGCCGAGCTGATTCCGCTCGGCTCGAATTCCAGCCCTAGTGGTGGTACTTTTTTTTGACTAAGGTATGTCCTAAGGGAGCGAGATTCTTCAATTAATTAATACAGTAAGTGGATGTGTACATGTTACACCAAGGACCTCAAAAAACAAAAAATACATCCAAGTCCATACATTTAGCACAAAGGACACTAAAATCAAATGCTTGAAAATTTTGGTAACATGGTCTATAGAAATGGGGGGAAGATTCTAGAATGATGGAGAAGTGTGTTTTGAGGTTTGTGCATAGTTTTCATTGTGATGAAGATTATTAATAGAATCTTCTTGATGCTAGAATGGAAAAGAAGATCCAACGGCTGGAAATGTTGGGATTCATGTATTGATCCAACAATTAATATTCAAAGTTTTTTGTACACCATATAGTGTTAACATAGTGGTAATGGTAAGACTAGTACTTGCTTAACAAAAGAAAACAACACACTTCTCACTTTCAGCATATCTTGTTGAAGAAGATGCACAAATCTACCAGATGCAGGTACTATATCATAAACTATATATGATGTCAATATGGTCATGACCTTGGCTATTCGGGTCGAAACCAGGAATGTTCATACACCTTAGGCCAATACACATTGTGATGCAGCGAGAGCATTTTTTGTATTCAAAGGTGTCAAAACACATGTTTTTCATTTTTTCTTAGCACTATATAGTGTACGAATAACTTTGAATATTGACCATTGGATCAAGACGTGAATCCTAACATTGTCAGACATTCGATCTTCATTATTTCTATTTTAGCATCGAGAAGATACTATTGATAGTCTTTCTTTTCTTATCTTACCACTACTAGTAAAAGGCACGTGCCACACACATATAGACTGTATGAAATATGATTTAACAAACATTAAGTTGTTATTAACTAATAGTCTTGTTAGAGAAAAAATGGATATATTAATTCTGTTAATAATATATCTACACATATTGAGAATACAACCTACTGTGTTATGAAATTTTGGGGGTGGTGATATGATGGTTCTAGAACATTGGTGATGATGCTATATGTGCATCACCGAACAACTTTCGGATAATCTCAAGGAAAAATAAGGACACATGTATCAATGAGCATGAATGGACAATAAGAGTTGTGAGGACAGATTACTTGTAGGGCCTAGCAACCCCACATTTTTTCTTGTTTTTTAATGAGCTTACCACATGGGTGGCTTTGATGTCGTTGCTCAGGCGTACTATATTATTCACGTTAGCGGAATAGTGGGTTCCCAAAATTTTCTTTTAAACATAAGATTGAACACTCCTAGCCATAGTGATTCCAAATTTATCAATAAAGGGGGTTTATTTATTGGGTGGCCGAGTGGTTGACACCACACGTCATTGTCATGTACTTCCTCCGTTCAGAAATAAAGACATTTTAGCTTTGTGAATTGAATGTATCTAGACATCATTTAGTGTATAGGTTCGTAGATGTTCGGAGTGAACCTTTACATTAAAAGGCGTCTAGATACATTTATTTCACACAGCTAAAACGTCTTATATTTCAGAATGGAGGGAGTAGACATGATTTTTGCTAGGAAGATCAAACACTAATGAATTCTTATAGGAAGGCTAGGAAATTGGAAATTGTGTTCCATTGATAAACCTTCGCGCTCCTCTTCCTAGAGTCAGATTTTAGCAATTCAATACAAAAATGTTGTTGGACATGGTCCAAAGCCCAATAATTTTTCTTTTTAAATAAGAACAATAGTAATTAGCTCGAATAATTAATTGCGGTCTACGTATGTTGTACTACTGTACTTCATAGAATATGCTATGTGCGCATGACCAAACAACTTTCGAAAAACCTGAAGAAAAACATGGCCCTATTAATGAATGAGCGCGAAGTAAGGCTGGCAATGGGTAGGGTATGAGTAGGGTAGAACAATATCATACCCACTCCCGTTTAGTCAATGGGTAGAAAATTATACCCATACCCGTACTCGCGGGTATAAAACTTTATCCATGCCCGTACCTATGAAAAATATCGAAGTTTAGAAGCCACAGTATCTTAATCTTCCCTAGGTTGCTTGGCCCTATAGGTTGTAACTCTACAGGTAAGTTTTACTACTATGTCAGTTTAAATGGGTAGGGTATGGGTATATCTACTCATGCCCGTACCCATGACTTAACGGGTTAGGGTATGAGTATTACCCATGGGTATAAAATTATACCTATACCCTACCAACACGGGTACAGTACCTGCGGGCACTCATGGGTAAAATTGGCATCCTTAGCGCGAAGGGACAATAAGAGTTGTGAGAACAAAGTACTTGTGGGGCCTAAAAACTTTCACATTTTTTCAATGAGAACACCGTCGCTGCTTACCTTATGAATGGTTTGATGTCGTTCCTCAGGCGCTAGATTATTCACGTTAGTGAAATAGTGGGTTACCATATTTTTGTTTAGAATAGAAGTATGAACACTGCCAACCATAGTGATTGAAAAGTTATCGATAAAGGGCGTTTTATTTTTTTAAAGCTCAGGGCGCTTTATTATTACACTCGATTCTCCATACCACCGGCCTACCATTCTGCTATTATTAGTTGGACTATGGATAAACAAATTCACTCGAGTTGGTTGGGGATTTAATCATAATTTTCGTGCTCACTACCTGTCTTGGTGATAACATCTTCATACGCATCATCGTTCATGAATAGAGATAATACGGAAATATATCAATGCCATAGTATTTTAGTGCCTACCAAAGTAATACTTCAGTTTTCTCTCTTCTCAGTTTCTTCAAAAAGGGGTCTGACCTCTTTCTCAATTATTTTAAAAAACATAGTTTTAGAGAATACTTCAGTTTAAACCCCTATTATTTGTTGGAAGAAAACACTAAAAGGTATTCAATAGTTCAGTTTATTCAGAAATCAAAATGTTTTCTAAATAATTTAAAAATACTTTGATGCCAAACTCGTCCTTAATATCTGAACCGAGCCAATCTTGGGCATGGATGATCAATAATTAGATGCCAAATGGCCAAATGGGCCCTTAATTTCTGAACTAAGGCAGTATGGGCGATGGATGATCACCGATGTGCCTGTCGGCCTTTGATTCCAGGGAGTACGGCTTACCAATTTACTACTACTTGGACTATACATAAATCTGAATTTAGTCGAGCGGGAAAATCTCCCGCTATCCAATGTTTCAAACATCTTGGAATCCCCCTTCTACCCCTAGTGAAGTCGGTTCATTGGAGCTTCAATCATAATTTCCCCATTCAGTACCTCTATACCCCGCCCCTACCACCAAGCCCCCCTCACCCACACACAATCCTCGCCCCCAGCTGCGCTAGCCCTGCAGAAAACCCTAGATCTACCTTCAACACGTTAGATCTGATTCACCGTTGTCGCCGTGCACTGCACCAGATCTGCTTCACCGACCCACTCTCCTGGCACACCGAACATATTCCCACCGCCAGGAATCTGCTTCTTCGCCGCTGTCGATCAGCGCTCGGAGGAACCCTTGTTCTGCTTCACCTTCGCCCACAAGCACCGCAACCGCAACACCCTCGACAACCACGACGTCACCACCCAGGATTCGCATCATGCCTAAACGCCGTCGCGACCGAGGTAACCATATCTCCTTGGAGTTTGGTAAGATAAATATGTAGTAGTTAACTGTATTTTGTATTGGTGCTACTTTTGTAGTAACTTACAAGTACTATACTTGTTACCCGTATCTTCCTAAATAAATTTTTTATAGTCAGGTTTAACCGTAAGTCATTCAAGTGCGATTTTATATTTCATGGCGAAATATGAGTCAACCAACGGTTAACTCATTTGTTTCCATTATCTACTTTAGTAAGTGCCCATATGTGATGCGATTATAATTTCTCTCTGGCTTGGAGTAGGCTATGGCAATAATTGTTATTTCTTGCTTGATGTTTTTGTCCTATGTATGCAGTACACGTTTACATTCGTTATACTGCTTCCACTAAGATGTCTGTTTTATTTGCTTTTGTTTACCCCACTATTCCTAATCGTTTGCTGTTGTCACACAATGAACAGATGCAGTTTACACTAGAAATCGTAGAATGAATGGCTCCTATAATCTTGTAAGTATCTATTGCTTTTGTATCACTTCAAGCTAACATCTATGATAGTGGAACCTTTTTGTGTTTACTATTCGTTGCACCATTATGCAGAGGACCCACACCGAATTATGGAGACCACCAGTCCAATTACTTGATGCAGCGGAGATCGTCGACGAATATACCTGTAACCAGATCAGCAACCCAGAGACTCCACATAGAGCTACTGTAAGTCGCCCCCTTTTTTTAAGGTTTAAGTCCCTTGGTGTCATGTTATTGACTCTAGTTGAGTTGTTATTTTTATTGGAGGCACTAGGGTGATTATAACAAGGCTAGAAATGCAACAAAATCCAATATAAAGAACCGCCTACTTCAAATCTTGCTCTGGTATCTACACGTGTATGGCTATTTTAATACGAGGCAGATGATAGTACACTTTGTCTTTGGGTAGACAATCAAAAAATTTAAACATTTTAACTGTTCGATAGATTGTTTGACCATTTCTCTAAAATGATTTGGCTATTCTATTAGAGGCACCCATCTGCATGAGATCCTTGTGTTGAGTGCTTACATCGCTATAACAGACCAAATAATCTTTTGAAAATATTTGAGAATAAACATGGTAGTTTTGTTTCTTTATATGATGTTGTAACTTCTTTTATCTTAGTTTCAACCTTCATCAAGTAGAGCAGTCATTTTACAACGCAGAAGTAACAGTTGCACACTATCTCATCCCTCTATGAAGTCAACTATTTCAGTTATTCTAGAAGAAAGAGATGTATGACGCCCTGCTGTTACTAATTGCTTTCTTCCTTTTAGCAAAAGGACTAATTTGAAATTCGTTGGTTTTTGTTTTCCTTGGTAATTATGTTATATGACGTTTCTTTTTGTTTTAGGTTGCAAATATAAATATGAAGGCAGAACAGAAAACAACTACCTCAAGTGTAGATCTCTTTGGACAGAGCAGCAGTGACAGTGCGTATTGCTCACGTAGGTACACAATCTCGACTGCTCCATACATTCCAGCAGAAAGAGTTTTTGGTGCTGCACTCCAAGATGCACTTGATGTAGTTGGACAGGAAGCCAACATAACAGATGCAGTAGTCTCCATAGCAAGGAAAGAGTTATCTGAGTTGAAAAACAGGCAAGATTTAACGGAGAATCTACTTAATAATATTCTCAAAAAGTCTCGTGGTAATCCCGCTGTTACATGTGAGGCGGCGCGAGTTCCCTAAAGGGAACATTTTTGAAACTGAGATTATATTGTTTATCAGCTGTGTTATACTCCGATGATGATTTACGAGCTACGGAATTTTTCAGGACTGTAATCTATACCTAATAATAAAGGGCTAAGATTTCTCTCTTCGTCCGTCATAGTGCGTTTTCGTCCATCCCACTTTACGTTTTCCTAAGTCGCATCGCGTCTTCCTAAGTCGCATACGTTGGTCAGGTCCCGTTTGCTTTCGCCCGCGCTGCCTCTGAATAGGTACCACTCAGGATGAGGCAACAAGACATAATGAGTCCTTCCGGACCTAAAATTCAATCACGTCACGTATGAGAGATCAATTGAAGTAAGGCTTTCCCAGCGGCGTGTCTCATAGCTCCCAGCACTGGTTTGCTATATGTACGGGTGAGATCCCACCGAGTACACACGTGCGGTCGATGAGACTACATCGAAAACATTGGTGATGCACCTCGATCATGGGCTCCTGACCAGCGGCACGACAGACCGCAGCCGGCGAACTCCTCATTGGATCATATGACGCGTCGTGAGACAATTGCGGTCAGCCTCACGCCATTTTCGTTTCTTGGAGGAACTCACATCCTTCAATGATCAATTTGAGACCGTGAGAATTAGGAGCGCCGCCGGCTCGATGGACTGCATGACAGGGCCTATTTCATAGTACATGGAGGTCACTCCCTATGGTCGTGGCAGATTTACGAAGCTACACACGGCACACTGGCATAGGAGTCAATGGCGCTATCCTTTTTGTTACATGCTCAAATACACCATATTGATTAATTCAGGAAGCAGGCACAGTCCGCTACCTCCAAGGCATCGGCGAGGCATGGCCATGGTGGGCTCAATATACATCAATAAAAAGTCAGGGAGGTTGATTCATGATGTTTTTTCTTGATCCATTTCTTTCCAGATCCTTTTTTTGGATGTGAGCTCGGATTTTCCCCAATATTTTTTGGTATAGAATATTTTCGTGAACGAGCTTTCATGGCTGATTTATTTTGTCGATATGTACTGATATTCATGTTCAACATGCTCACGGTGTTCATGTCATAATGCTCGGGCTGATGCGATTATCGTATGGTGAATTGGAGACGGATAAATCATTGTTAAGAAAATAGGTCTCGGTACTCTCGGTTTTTTATCGTGAACAAGATGTGAGCATGTGGAATTCCGCTGATATATTTTATGACATTTGTTGTGTTGCAAATCTTAAATTTTAGATCTGAAACAAGCCTCACAATTTATCGCTATCATTGTTACATCGGATTTTTATTGTTGAAATTGCTTGGGAAGAAAACTTCTTTTATATTTCGGAATCTTTATCCAAGTGCTTTCTAATTAATCGTCAAGAAATACTATCTAAATATTTGTGATGTATCGAGATTGTATTAAACGTTGTGTTTGAGAAAGAGAGATACTTGGTACTTATAGAAAATTAATATAATATGTTGCATGCGGTATAAAGAGAGAGTTTTGCAAAAATATTATATTTTACATCTGAAACGCACATAAATGGTTATCATTGTTGGATCGACTTTTGTTAATTGGTTGAAAATGCTTGGGAAGAAAATTTCTTTCATAGTACATGGATATACTTCGGAATCTTGATCAAAGTGCTTTCAAATTAATTGTATGACACCCATTACGTGGCCCCGAGAATATCATCATGAGTGTGGGCGGTGCGGCGTCGAGTGGCATGTCATGGGATTTTTCTCTCCGGTTGCAACGCACGGACATTTTTGCTAGTAATTTACTAATTTTTCCAGTTACAATTTTTTCCGTAGTTCCAGAATTTATTTAGAATTTTAGAGAACCTGTGTTCTTTGTTTATCCACGTTTATGTCCTGGCAATGGATCTAAGTTAGATAGGCTTAAACAGTAGCAGACCCACAACATTTTACCAGTCCTTGATGGGCCACCAATCAACAGTGACAGGCCTACACCAAGGCCATTATATGTAGAATCTGACCGCAAAAGAACAGAACAGTAAAAGAACAGAACAGTGAAAGGCCGAAACAGTTAAAGGCCGGAACAGTGAAAGGCCAGAACAGTAACAGACCAGAAACAGTAACAAGTCCAGAACTTTAGCAGGCTAGAATCTTCAGCCTGTTTATGGGACTAAATAGTAGAAGGCCGGAATAGTGAATGTCTAGAACAATAAAGGCTGTAACTGTAGAGGGCCGTAACGGCCCACGATGGGTGCAAGAAAAGTGACAGGCCGATAGAAGGCCTTAACAGTAACAGACAGACTTGGCCCAAGCTGAAAATGGGCAGCACAGTATTGGACCAAGATGCGCCTTCTATAGCCTGAAATAGTGTCGGGCCTGAAAGTTTACGGGCCACGAATGTCTGCACTAGTGGGCCCATTTTGGATAGTGATGGATGAAACAGTAACGAGTCTTCTTCTTATTGGGGTTTCCTCATGGGTCAGCCCACTTAATATTAGCAGGCCTATTCTGGGCCTGGCTTCTACCACAGTTTTTCTGACCGTTAACGGTGGTAACTGGGCGTTAACGGTGTTCGCCACGTGTCATCTTGCATGACATCAGCACTCAACGGGGATGGCGAACAGATCTACGACGGAACGAGTTTTCGTTGCTGAAGGGTGCGATCCGCCATGGTCAGAAAAAAACCGTGATAGATTCTTTTGTGATGGGGCTTTTACCACGATGGGTATCCGTTGTATAGGACTTTTTAGCCATAAAAAACGGGCCTTCAACCACGAAAATCATCCATTGTAAAAGCCAACTTGTCTTGTAGTGTATTCTCTAAGGTCCATAGTAAGTGTGGTATTAGAAACCCTAAATAAATATTGCTGGGCATTGAGATCACTTGTGCCACATGAGTGATAATGGTTGTCCACCATTATATAATAAAATTCTATCAAAACATTAACCACACTTAAGGAAGTAATGAACAACTAGTTCAAGAAGTGATCCATGCCTACTTTGAAATAAGTAGGATGGGTATGAATAGAATTTTAAGAGGAATTTGAATAGGAGAGATCACCAAAACTTTGAGGATCATGAAATTAAATCACCATTTTATGAACCCTAAGACTCAACCCATTATAAGGTTATACCTTAATTCTTATGTGAGGTTAAGTATGATACAAGTTTTGTACACATCATTAGCCATCTTAAACCACTACAATTACATTCATTAAGTGAAAATGCAAGTCATTTCTAAAAGATTTTCCTGTAGGAAGTAAATCTCTAAAACCCTAATTCCTATTAATAATTTTTCTCTAAAATAACCTTTCATATACTCATGAATTTCGAAAATATAAAGAAAAAATGAAAGAGGTTTAATAGAATGAATCTCTAAACCCTTCTGAATATGCCACAAGATTTTTGGATATTCAATACCTTGTAGAAATCATATTTGAAATGAAATTGTGAAAAACAGAAATAAAAATAGAAATAGAAAAGGGAAAGAAGGAGTCTGCCAGCCGGACCAGTCCACCACGGCCCATCGTCTAACCTAGCACAACGAGAAGCAGCAGCAAAGTTTCGCTCACTCAGCCACGGCCTAGCACCAGCCCAACACAGCCCAACCCAGGTACCTCTTTGTCTCGTCATTTTCGTCAATGACGGCGAAGCAGCTGCGTGGCTGCGCTGCTACCGTCGATCCTCCGCTGTGTTATAATACTCGCCGTTGTCGTTGGGAGGAGCAGATAAGACCATCACTTCGTCCTCTACCTCCCCATACCAATCTTATCTCCTCTCTCGCCCTCTAGAGCAAACCCTTTTCCCACCGAAACCCTAGCTCGGACGGGAGCTCCGTCATCGCCATTAGAGCCTCCCCGAACCTATCTGAGTGCACCCCGGAGCTCGCCTTTGTCTCCTCGTTCGTCTCCGACCAAACTCACAAGCAAGCGCACCGTGAATCGTATGAAATCGAGATCTGCATCCCGTCGGCCGTCACAGACATCATCGCGATTCGCCGTCTTCCGAGTTTCCTTCGGCCTCAGCAACCCCTCCGCTTCAATCCCGGTGAGCCAGCGGTGCTCAGGCGCCATTTCAATATCTCCCTCTTGCCCTAGATCGATCTGCCACCGTAGCTCGCCGTCCGCCGCCACAGTAGCTAGCTTTCGTTGTTGCTCCGGTGACCGTTTGCTAGCGGCGCTGCCACTATTAGGTTCCCCGCATCGCACAACATCGAACCCAACCAACTGCGCTTGCTAACTCGCACTAGATCGCCGCCACCGCTCGCCGTCTAACCCTCTCCACCAAGGTGACGTCATGCCGACGTCAGGCCCACGTCACCTCAGCCGTTTGACCAGTCCCCACCAACGTGGCATGCCGACGTGGCCCTAACCCAACTGGTCAGTGACCCGGGCTGGATTTAGTTGAGGTGCAAAAAGTATTTAGTAAAGAGCTGACGTCATCAATGATGCAATAAACTATTTAGTTATTTTATTTTAATAATTCCAAAAAATGCTTAAATCTTGTTAAATCAATATCTTTTATTTTATAATTCAGAAAATATATAATATATCATAATGTTCAGAAAAATAAACTCTATAATATAAACCCATTATCCTATTTTGTTTTCCAACTTAAATGAAATAATTACTATTATTACTAAATATTCTATTAAGGATAAATCTTTAAAAAGCATATACTATTATTTAAAATTCATAAAAATAAAAATAATATATCAAAATTCTTAGAAAAACAAAATAGACATTTATAAACTTGTTTTATATATTCTTATGATACTTAACTAAATATTTATTATTTACTTAGTATTTATAAAGTGTTAAAACTTATAAAAAACATATCCTATTATTTAAAAATCATAAAAATAATTATACTATACCAAAATGATCACAAAAATAATATCTACACATTAAAAATATAACTCTTCACATTTGAAGTAAAATAAATGAAAATGTTTATTAAGACTTGTTAAGACTATTTTCTTCTATTTTAATAAATTAAAAATATATAAATCTTTACTATTGCCTTTATCATTATTTAATTAAAGACCAAAAGTAAAAGAATAAGCTCAAATACTGTTTATATGAAACATAATATGGTTCCAACCATTTTAAAGTGTAGTTCTTAAAGTTGTCATCCAAAGTAATCATATTTTGTTCCTAAAAAGATTTCATCAAGTTTAAAATCATTAAAAATAGTGTATGGTTTGTTAGGAGGATTTTATTTATTTATAAAATCATCTAGGTAATATTTATCTAGTTCTTGAACCAATTTGGGAATTCACTTAAGAATCTAAACAAAGTTTTAATTAATTAAAGTAAAGCGTTATTCCATGTTTATAAAATATAAGCATTACTTCTAAAATAAGTAAGTGATCCTATTCACTTATAAAATTAAGAAGACACTACTTCTATAAAAGGAATAATACTCTTATTCCATCTTTATAAAACATTAAGAAGTGAACCACATATAATTTAATACCTTATCCAAAACATAAAAGTTTCCACTACAAGTGTTCTGCTTATTCAAAGTTCAATGGTGATTCCCTCTATTTTAAAATATCAAATAACACTACTCAAGCAAAGGAAACAATACTTTTGTTTCACCTTCATGGAGTAACATAAAGTGTCCTCTCATATTACAAAATATATAAGTCTCCACTTGCTAGTAGAATAGTTATTCAAAATGCTAATTGTTTTCTTTGTTAATACTCATAACTAGTAAGAAAACATTGAAGTGTTAGCTTTAAGTTTAAATGCATTTACTTTGCAAAGTAATCTTTCCCTCAAAGGTTATTCTTTTAATAAATATTAAAGGTAATATTTAAACATTTCTGTGAAGACTCAAATGAATTGACAATCCTAATCAAGCAGTTTTTATGTACCATTCCACATTTGAGTGTTTTAATATTGTATGCTACTTGTTGTATTTACTTATTGTTTTACACACTCTCACAAGCCTTAATAAGAATAACAAGTGTGAAACTGGTATAAAAGTGAAACACATTCTAAAGGAACCATTCTCAGTTCCTGAACCCTAGATCAAATATGATTATTCCGGGGATTTGCGTTTATCAAACTGCATTACATTACTTATGCATAATTGCATCTTGCTTCTTTAAACATTTGTCCTTACCGAACCAATGATGCTATTTATAGAATTTGGATCTTCTAGTATCTTAAAGACTGTGAGTGCATAATCTTCCAATCACAAAAGGCAAGTTCATAACTTGCTCATGTCCTTTGATTATTTTCTATGCTTGTAACTCAACTGTTGTCATCGCCTGCATTTCAAAAACGTCGAGAACACTATTTTCACAATTAACTGGAAGTATCGGTTACTGATCCAGGGTGATCAGCTAATCTATTATAACTGGCAATGGAAACACCATTGTACAAGAATGTATCATATAGGACTTAACAACCAATGTCGCCAGTGATTCTAGCATCGTATATTACACGTTAACCATGAGATCTGGAATGGGACAGAGAAGTCAGCTGGATCTTCTTCCTTTCGCATGGACGGATGACCTTATCGTGAGGCTGTTGATTTCTCGTGGAGAATCCAACACATGGGTGGGACCTCTTAGTTCCCCGCGATACTGGTGTCTAGATTATCT
Organism: Avena insularis; assembly: GCA_023614405.1. NCBI lineage: Eukaryota > Viridiplantae > Streptophyta > Magnoliopsida > Poales > Poaceae > Avena > Avena insularis. The sequence goes on along the minus strand of CM042690.1, from coordinate 251,117,080 downwards.
ATGAGGGGCTGCCGGAGGTATAGCTGGTCCTTTATGGGGCTTGCTAGGGGCACAACCGGTTCACAGAGTCTTTGGGTGCCTACCACAATTATAGCTGGTCCTATATGGGGCTTAACAGAGGTGGGGCATGTCCTGGAGGATCTTGTCTTTATGCAGGGTCGCGGAGAGGGGTAGTGAATGGATTGGATCATCTACTAGGCCCTACTTCAAGGAATTGTGGACGGGAATAAGCTGCCCGGTTGTGCAACAAGGATTTGGTTTCTCATGGGTAAAGCAACGCACCTCTGCAGAGTGTAAGAACTATGACATGTTACTCCCTGTTCTGGGAAGGAGCTACGGACACGGCAGGAAAGGAACTCCATGAAAGTTCTGGTCAACAGGTGAAGGCTACCGGACATAGTTTTCATAATAAAAGCAACCTTTGAAGAAATGTTTACGAAAACCTGCATTGCCTATGACCTTTGGTATGTGGCTGTAGAGATAGTGCATCATACACTCCTTTTTAGTGAACTTGCTGAGTACGCTCATACTCAACCGTACCTTCTTAACCCTTGCTAGGTTCTAAGCCGTTGAAGACGATGTCAACATCAATTTCTGCTCAAGAAACCATCATCGACAGCTCAAGTTCTTCAATAAAGTCAATCAAGTCAACATATTCATCAATCGAAGTGAAGACAAAGTTCCTGATTAGTTAGGAGTAAACACTCTAGCCATAGAACCTACTTCTGTAGAGCATTGCATTAGTAGAAATTGCAAGCCAGATAGTTTAGATGTTAGTCTTTTTAGCCAGATAGCTCTGAGTTATTATTTCTGGTTCTTCTTGTAAAGAGTTGTCTTTCTCTTTAACCTAGAGTGTTCTCTAGATCTTTTGTAAAGAGTCGAGTTGTAATCTATAGTCTTGTCTTGGACCTACTGTGTTTCTGTTGTACCACTCTAAGGGATGTAATACTAGTGAACAGTGTTCATTGGTGTTATGTCAATGACTATAGTGTACTACATCATGCAGTGGTATGCTGGGTCACCGCAGCTGGTATCAGAGCATATGCTTTGACCTTAGGATTAAAACCCTTTTTGGAAGATCTGTAGGTTGGATAGTGACTATAGGATCCATCTTATCTAAACCAAGACTTGTGATGGATATCCACTTTAGGATAAACCTTGTCACACTTAAGTTGGATGTTTTTGTCATCTTTCTTAAGGATTAGTTATCTATCTTCTCTAGAGAAATGGCATTTTAGTATAGATCTAAATTGGTATACCACCACTAAGATATCCTAAGTAAGTTAAAATATCAAATAAGATTACGACTAAGTTTAGGATGTAATGTGTAGTAGTTTTAGTGGTGGAGTCTAAAGCTAGACTCCCTATGAAGTAGCAGAACCTTATAACTAGTTGATACCACTATACCACTTAAGGTAGACCATTAGAGTATGTATAGATATAATTGGAAGTAAATCATGTGGCATTCACTTGAGAATTCCATGTGATGGAGTAGAATTTTGTGAAGAATCATTAATAGTAAGCTAATAAGAGGAGTCGTCATGGTGAGATTAGCTCTTCAATCATGATGTATAGGTAAATCTTCACAAGTTCATGGTGAAAATAGCTCCGAGACCATGATAAGTTTGTAATTAGGACCAGTACCTAGCAAATAATCTTGTAACAACAATAAGTAAAGAACCGTGTAGATCTATGAGATAAGTCGTATGTATTATAATATTACGATAATTTTTGGATTAAGGTAGTAACTACAATGTTGTTAGTAGTTTTGAGAGATCATGTTAGGATAGTTTATGATAGAATGGAAGGTTGGTAGTCGTTAGTAGTCCCGAAAGAAAGGTAAGAGGTTTGTCAGAACCAAAGTGAGATCACTTTGCTCAAAATTATCCAATTGCAATTGGGTAGTTTGGGTAAATAATGAGACAAAGAGTAGTTAACCACTAAGTGCTAAGTATCACGATGTAAACCTATACTAAGAGGTGTCATATATTACACAGCTAAACCTGAATTCTACAGATGTTTGCCTCAACTACTATATTACGGGCTTAGAATGATGTGAGTTATATGTACCACATTTGGATTTCTTGGTTTTTCTTGGATCTTCTTGATTGATTAAATCTGTACATGAAGCTTGACTTGGTGTGCAAATGCATGTTGCATCATCAAGTTATTACTTGATGTTATAGACCTAGGTAGAAAAGTGAATTCGTGTAAGGGAGTGACCAGTTTCGAAGATCAAGATGAAGACTTGCACGAAGAAGGAAGCTAAATATAAGGAGTATCAACACTATTTTGAAGGATGGATCAATCCCAACTCAGAGCTAGCAATAAGAAGGAATATTAATGCAGAAAAGGTGTGGAGCAACATGAAGGAATGAATTTAAGTTCACTCAAGATATGTGATGTTGCTTAGAAGATAATGAAGTAGTTGTCCCAAGTTCATGGAAGTAACATGAAATGGTGCAAAGAAGAAGTTTTGAAACAAAAAGTGGTATCCAAGCTCTGGCAACTCGGAGAGAATGCCAGTAGTAAGTCAAAAATCTATAAAGTAATCCAACCACCTAGGAGGATCCGCAGCTAGGTATCCGTACTTGGTATCCTAGCAGTTTCGCTAATCAGGTCATCTTTGTGTAATTTAAAGAGCATACAATTTAGCCTAAATTAAGAGAGATATGAAGAAGTGTAAAAATTAAAGCGAACAGCTTTCGAGACGTTTCATGAAATCGGGTTTATCAGTGAGACATAATGTCTAAGAAGATAAAAGGAAGACAAGTAATGTTGGAAGATTCATTTCGAAGATCCACAATTGTGTGGGTGTACCGTAGATTTTTTAATGAGACCTTATATAGGTAAGATATAAGCTAGATGGAGACCAATATCCTTACTAGTGAGTTAATGGGTATTATACATGAAGTTCAGAGACCATTAGGAAACCCCAATGGGGAGACTAAACAATAAACACTGAAGTGTGTCTTTCTGACAAAAGGTTGGAGAAGAAGTACTGAGTCATGATGAGATTAAGCCTTATTCTCATAAGGTTATAAGAAGTCATATGTATAAGAGTACTCTCTAGAGTTTGTTCGAATGAAAGATCGAAGGAGGTATAATAGATTAACTTTAGCTGACTAGTTATAAAGGGGAAATCACTCGTAAGTTGTCCTTAAGAGTAAAGTGAGTATTCCAAAATAGACATGTGTAGTGTAACAGGAAAACTTGATTGGAAGGGACAAAATATGTCCATAACCAATTCTAAATAGGACTGTAAGGGCATAAACCCAAAGAGATATAGTAAAAGGAACTATATGGTTAATTGGAAACAACAAGTGGATTCTGTTAAGAACGAAGAGGATTCAAGGAAAGAGATCTGGATATGGGATACCACAATTATCCCCAAATATGATCACAATGGATTTGAGAAATGTCGTGATCTATACAGGTCAACACCTCATTCCGAAACGTAAGAGAGTACGAACTTCGGGGACGAAGTTGATTTTAAGGGGGAGAGTCTATAACATCCCAGCATTAGAGCTCAGGAAGAAGCTGAGATGAGGTGTGTGCACTACATTCATGCATAGAAAATCTGGATAATTATCGCGCTTTTAAATAAAACTTGTCAAAGTGATTGAAGCTTCTCTTAACTTGGTGGAACTGAAGTAGATCATCAAGTTGATTGCGATAAGTTTCAATATGACCTTTCCTAAAACCTTACCTTTGGGTAATATAATTTGATCTAAGGGTAGATCAAATGTAATAAAACTAAGTCACAACACACTACTTAATAAGGAGTACTAGATCTTCTAGAGATCCTTACATGGTATTCCATACAACAACTCAAGGATGAATACTTAATCTTCTAAAGATGATATCAAGGCATTATCTACCACAAACCCTAAATACCAAGTTAAGTATATAACTTAAGTAAAGAAACATAATAACTAAAATCTTGATACACTTGATTGCCATATAGTGATTACTACCATGGGTATCATGGTAATTCTTAAACAGTAACTTTTATTACAAATAGAGTAGAAATGGAAGACAAGCCAAGACCATCCAGCAAATACCCTTAATATGATATTAAGAGGTGACATATCTATTTAACCAAGTCCTAGTGTCAACTGATCAGCAATATTGAGTGATCAATTCCTGACCTAAAACTTATTGACTCTTAGTCTTTGACCTATTATATTAACCTTCCAAAGACCTTAAGTAAATTAATAAGAAGGAGGAATTGGTTACAGTAGAGTGTGCCATCATCAATGGAATATGATCCTTAGTGGAGATCAAACCATTTAATATTAGAGGAGTTAACTCACTCATGAGTTAACTAGAAGAAGTATTTAAACCCAAGAGTTTAGATAATAATTATGAAGCTATGAGAAAGCTAGTAGTAGTAGAGAATCCAATGATAATATTGTTAAACCAAGAAGGTACAAACCTAAAGTAAGGTTTCTTAACAAGGTAAGCCTGTAGAGAGACTAGTACAAAGTCTACTACCTAGTGATAATAGATCTTGATCAGATAAATAGAAGCCTAAGCTTTGTATGATCAAGGGTTGGTGGTCATTACTCTCAAATCATTTGAGAATAGATGATCAGTTGATAAAGAAGAGTTATGAGTATACCAAATTAGGTAACGTCCTAGTAAGATGAATCATATAGCTTGACCATGAGAAATCAAGCTAGAATATGATGAAGTATTTGATGAGTTAGATGGAGTAGTTGGAGGCATAGTAGTTTAACCAAGTTAAAACAAGAACAACTTGTATTATGGAGAGTAGTACCATACCTATTCTAGAGGATTGTTATCACATGTGATGTATAGAGAGAACTATAATCTTGCAAGCCTTGGAAGTAGTTGCAAGAGGTATTTAAAGGAGTTAATGGATGGAGTTAGTAGGAGCTACATTGATAGATGCATCAATGGTATTTAAGTAAGAGAAGTTATACGTAGAAGAATGGAGAATGAGAATTATTGAAGTGGCATGACCATGTCATCATATGATGATGGATATGGTGGAGCCAGATAACTAGTTCTTTTAGGCAGAAGAGATCTTAGTGAAACAGATGAGAGATTTAAATAGAGTATATTTAGGAAAGGAATTCCTTAGCTATGATCCAAGCTTAGTGAAGTGTGAGGATAGGAATTCTTGAGAAACCTTCAAACAAGGTCTTACAAGCCATGAACAGAACCCTATCTACATCTTTGTCCAAAACCCTAGAATTAAGTTAGAAGTGGAACCAATTCCTATTCCTAGGCAGCCAGAGAACCATACCTCTTAATCAAATGAAACTTCTAAGAGATAATTAGAATCCCAGTTGAGGGTGTATTGATGAAAGACTTGTCCACCTTATTGTCTTAAACCCTAATAGAAACCTAGACCATGGACCATCAAGACCACATTAAGAAGTAATCTTTATATCTCACTCTAAGTTGAGATATCATTCAGGATTATAAATTCTAGGTCAATCCTTAAAACGTAGTGTATCCTCTAAGGTCCATATTAAGTGTGGTATTAGAAACCCTAAATAAATGTTGCTGGGCATTGAGATCACTTGTGCCACATGAGTGATAATGGTTGTACACCATTATATAATAAACTTCTATCAAAACATTAACCACACTTAAGGAAGTAATGAACAACTAGTTCAAGAAGTTATCCATGCCTACTTTGAAATAAGTAGGATGGTTATGAATAGAATTTTAAGAGGAATTTGAATAGGAGAGATCACCAAAACTTTGAGGATCATGAAATTAAACCACCATTTTATGAACTCTAAGATTCAACCCATTATAAGGTTATACCTTAATTCTTATGTGAGGTTAAGTATGACACAAGTTTTGTATACATTGATAACCCACAAGTATAGGGGATCGTGTGTTGCCTTTTCGATAAGTAAGAGTGTCGAACCCAACGAGGAGCTAAAGGTAGGATAAATGTTGTAACACCCCAAATCTTCTAATCAAGATTATCAAATCCTAATCACCCAATTTAGGGTTAACAAAAACTTTTATTAAGAAAAAGCATATGAATGCATGTGTGTTTGCATTAGTATAGATTTGAGTGTATATGCCATGCTTGATTGATCTAAAGGTTGTGAAATGGTTTAAAGATGAATGCTACATCATCTAGACCATTTACCAACAAAATCAAAAAAAAAGAAATCAAATAGGAATAAATAAACCAAATGGTCATTTTGACAATAGTTAACCACTAGGCCACTTTTGTGTTCCTAGAAGAAAATTCTTAACAGAAACTTTTCTATTTCTTTTAACCCCTTGCTAGACCAAGTAAAAGTGTATCAAGGCCCACTTTACAACCTTACAAAAACATCTTTCGAATAAATTTAATGGACAGTTGAAAATTGAATCTATTTCATATGATAAGATCCCACTTTTTCAAAAACCTATCAATTCATTTCCCCTTGGCCTCTCCAAGCAAACATAGACTCTCAAGCTTAATTAAAGATCACTCAAAATTTTGAATCAAAATTTCCAAACTTTGTTTCATGTCGCCATTAACACAAACACCTGAGCTGCACTAATTAAACCCCTGGCCTAACTTCACTATTGTGCATAGTAAACCTTGACCAGTTGGTCCCCTCTGCACCTCTGGTCTCCCCTGAGTCTAACCAGCACCCAGACCAATCCCCCCTTCACCGTGGAGCATAGTGGAGCGCCGCCCGAATTTGGTAATCGCCGACCGACCATGGTTAGCTCACAGCAGACCACCCCGCGCCCATCCAGGATGTCTAGGAGGTGCGCCATAGTCCATCGCCACCCCCTGTCCAGGTCACAGCCCCAGCCGAGCCGTGGACCACTCTAGCTACGCCGCGCACCACCTCTCTGCGCCATGCCAAGAGCGCACCAGTGCGCCGCGCCCGACTAGCTTGCCCAGCTCGCGCCTTGCCCTCACCGCGCACACGCAGCCTCGCCATGATCATGCCAACCCAGCAGAGACCCCCGTTTGCCGCCGCGTGACCTGCAGCTGCCGCACGCCGCCGCAAACACTTCTGCCGCTGCTTAGAACACCGCACGCTCCGGACCGCACCATGCCGCCCCACGCCTCGCCATTAAGTTAGGGATAACTGCCAGGAGACACCGCACCATTGATCTACGCACTTCTATTCTTGTAGACAGTTGTTGGGCCTCCAAGTGCAGAGGTTTGTAGAACAACAGCAAGTTTTCCCTTAAGTGGATCACCCAAGGTTTATCGAACTTAGGGAGGAAGTGGTCAAAGGTATCCCCTCTCAAGCAACCCTGCAATCAAGATACAAGAAGTCTCTTGTGTCCTCAACACACCCAATACACTTGTCAGGTGTATAGGTGCACTAGTTCGGCGAAGAGATAGTCAAATACAAGTGGTATGGATAATTATAAGTGGCAACGGTGATAGAAGATAACTTGATGGCGTGGAAGAGACTAAAAGCAAATTGAAATAAAGATGGCAGCAAGCAAACATGTAACAGATCTAGTTGCAAACGGTGTTTCAATGCTAGAAACAAGGCCTAGGGATCATACTTTCACTAGTGAACACTCTCATATAAATATTATCTCTTTATGATACTACGCTGAACTACTCTAAAGTTGGACACTCTAATCGATGGTAGGGCTATAACAGCACACCTCAAAGTTCATCTTTCCCATCTAGAAAACCCCACACTATCACCTTGAGTACTAGATGAGTCCAACAAACACCACAATTTCATAAAGACATCCAACTCCAAATATAACTCATAACAAGTATTTGTAATCTCTAGCCTAAGTGCCACCATGGTGTGCACGCTGTCACTTTCACACACATGGGGAGAGCAAAGATCTAATAAAGCACTTGAGTAGCAAGGTAGATCTACTTGATTACAAAGCTCATGATCACAATATGATCATGCATAGAGAGATATATGAACACATAGCTACCGGTAGAACCCTTAGCCTCGAGAGAGAACTACTCCCTCCTCATCATGGGAATCAGCAACGGTGATGGAGATGGCTCTGGGGGCACTTCCCCGTCCTGGCAGGGTGTGATACATTGCAAATGTATCTATAATTTTTGATGTTCCATGCTTGGTTTTATCCACTTTCTTGTGTTTTGTTCCAACTTTGGAGTACTTTTCATATGATTTCTTGGACTAACCTATTAAACAGAGCCACAGTGCCAGCTGCCTATTTTCTGCTGTTTTTGATTCCAGGAAAGTCAGAAAATGAATATTCTCGGAATTGGACGGGACAAAAGCCAAAGTGCCTATTTTTCCGGAAGGATCAAGTGCCAGAATACGAGACGGAGAGGGGCCAGGGGCTGGCGACATCACCTGGCCACGCGGCCAGGCTTGGCCCACGCCAGGGGGTGGTCTGACCGACCCCAGCACCCCCTCGGCCTCTCCTTCCGCCTATAAGTTGCCCTCGGGACGAAAACCCTAGGTATCCGATCTAAAATCCACGAAAGAGTTCAGAGTCGTCATCTCCATCCCTAGATCGGAGGATCTGAAGCTCTTCTCGGCACCTCGAGAGGGGAATTCACCCTGGAGGCCTTCTTCATCACCATGCAAGCCTCCGGTGTGATGCGTGAGTAGTTCATCCTTGGACTACGGATCCATGTAGTAGCTAGATGGCTGGTTTCTCCTCCTTTGTGCTTTCACGTTTAGATCTTGTGAGCTCCGTTCATAATCAAGATCATCTTTTTGTAATCCATACATGTTGTGTTTGCGGGGATCCGATGGATATTGACATGCTATTTCAGATTGATTATTGATTCTATCATGTCTTTGTTATTTGAGATCTTGCATGCTTTCCGTTGTTAGTAGCTATCTTGGCCAAGTAGATGCTAGCAACTCCAAGAGTTAGTATTTATGCTCGATAGTGGGTTCATGCCTCGTAACTGGGAAGTGACAGAAATCTCTAAGGTACTAGATGTGTTGTTGCTACTAGGGAGAAAACAACGATCCTTTGTTCATAGAACAATTGTATTGTTTACCTTACACGCAGTTCGTAAAGCAATAATCTGTTGCTTGCAACTTAATACTGGAGGGGTTCGGATGATAACCTGAAGGTGGATTATTAGTCATAGATGCAGTTGGATGGCGATCTATGTATTATGTTGTATTGCCCAATCAAGTCTCAAAGGAGTCAAGATGATTAGTATATGCATGTATTGCTTTCTCGGTGTTTGTCAATTGCCCCGTTGTAATTTGTTCACCCGGCATGTTATCTATCTAAGGAGAGCCACCTCTAATGAACTATGGATCCCGGTCCTTTTTCTTTACATACAATCTATAAACTGTTTACTGCTTTGTGTTTACTTTCTGCAAACTTTTACTTCTTTCCATTCGATACGTTTAATCCTTTGTTTTCTGCAAAACACGGTGAGATTGACAACCTCATCACAAGTTGGGGACAAAGTTCTGTGGTTGTGTTGTGCAGGTCTCCACGTTGCTACTAACACCGGTAGTGCGCCCTGCCAAAGCTCAGCTAGTAACACCTTTGGGATGTTTCCTTGCTCCTACTGGTTCGATTAAACCTTGGTTTCATAACTGAGGGAAACTTGCTGTTGTGCTCATCATACCTTCCTCTTGGGGTTCCCAACGAGCTCTACATCAACCACGAGACATCAACACTTTTCTGGGCGCCGTGCATTGAGCCATCCAGCATTTTTCTGGCGCCGTTGCCGGGGAGTCAAGGACATCTTCACAAGGGGAGTCCCTCATAACCAATCTCTTTACTTTGTTGTTTTTGTTTTGCTTAGTTTCTTTTTGCTTTGTTTGCTTGTTTTGTTCTTCACAAAAAAATAGTTTTGCAAGTTTTCTTTCTTATTTGAAAACCCAAAAAAATGACTACTCTTGAAAACACTAAGTTGTGTGACTTCACTAGCACCAACAACAATGATTTTATGAGCACACCTATTGCTCCACCTGTGGCTGAAAATACTTTCTTTGAGATAAAACCTGCTTTGCTCAATCTTGTTATGAGAGAACAATTTTCTGGTATTGGTAATGAAGATTCTTCTTCCCATCTAAATAACTTTGTTGAACTTTGTGAGATGCAAAAGCATAGGGATATAGATGGTGATATTATTAAGCTGAAATTGTTTCCTTTCTCTTTGAAAGGAAAAGCTAAAGAATGGTTGAATTCCTTAACTAGGAATAGTATTGATTCTTGGACTAAGTGCAAAGATGCTTTTATTGGAAAATACTATCCTCCTGCTAAGATTATATCCATGAGAAGTGAAATAATGAAGTTTAAACAACTTGATAATGAGCATGTTGCTCAAGCTTGGGAAAGAATGAAATCTTTGGTAAAGAATTGTCCCACTCATGGACTGACTGCTTGGATGATCATCCAAACTTTTTATGCAGGATTGAACTATTCTTCAAGGAACCTATTAGATTCAGCTGCTGGAGGTACCTTTATGACCATCACTTTGGGTGCTGCAACAAAACTATTGGACAATATGATGGTTAATTATTCTGAATGGCATACTGAGAGGGCTCCACAAGGTAAGAAGGTAAATTCTGTTGAGGAAACCTCCTCCTTGAGTGATAAGATTGATATTATTATGTCTATGCTTGTTAATGGGAAAACCCATATTGATCCAAATAATGTTCCTTTAGCCTCTTTGGTTGCTCAAGAAGAGCAAGTTGATGTGAACTTCATAAGAAATAACAACTTTGGCAACAATGCTTATAGGAACAATTTTGGTAACAACAATTATAAGCCATATCCTCCCAACAATGGTAATGCTTATGGAAACTCTTACAACAATAATAAGAGTGCTCCCTCTAAACTTGAAGTTATGCTTAAAGAGTTTATTAGTAAACAAACTGCTTTCAATAAAACTATTGAGGAAAAACTCTCTAATGCTGAAAGAAATATAGCATCTTTGGCTGAAGCTCAATCTACTTTGAATAAAATGGCTGCTAAACCCGAAACTAATGATAATACCTTTGCAGCTACTAATGCTATACAAGTAAGAATTGATTAAAATGTTAGACTATAAGCTGAATTACATGCTAAGTGGGAAAGAGAAGATGAAATTGCTAGAAACATTAGTGTTTCTACTATCACCACCACTAGTGTTGAGGCTAGTAATAGTTCTACTACTTTAGATGATAAAGTTGATTTTGATCTTGATGGTTGCAACATCTTTGAAGTTATTAAGTTCCTACAAAAGCTTGCTAAAAGTCCTAATGCTAGTGCTATGAACATGGCCTTTACAAAACACATTACTGATGCTCTCATAAAGATTAAAGAAGAAAAGATGAAACATAAAGCTTCTATTCCTATAAAACAAGAAGATGGTTGGGAACCCATCATTAATATGAAAGTGAATGACTTTTATTTCAAAGCTTTATGTGATCTTGATAGTAGTGTTTCTATTATGCCTAGAAGGATTTATGATATGCTTGATTTGCCCCCTCTTGAAGATTGCTATTTAAATGTCCCACTTGATGATAATGCTAAAAATAAACTCATGGGGAGTCTTAATGATGTTCTTACTATGGTTAATGGTTCCTATGTCCCCGTTTATTTCTATGTTTTGGATCTTGAATACAATGCTTCTTGTCCTATTACTTTGGGAAGACCTTTTCTTAGAACTGTTGGTGCCATCATTGATATGAAAGAAGGCACCATTAAATATCAACTCCCACTCAAAAAAGGTATAGAACACTTCCCTAAAAAGAGAGAAAAGATTTCTTTTGCTTCTCCTATGAAAACAAAATGTGGTCTTAATGCTTCTTCATTGGAGAACACTTGATTCTTTCTTTGCTTCTTATGCCTAACTTAAAGGCGTTAAAGAAAAGTACTTGTTGGGAGATAACCCAAGAGTTTTAGATGAGTCTTGGAAGTTATTACCTCTGTAATAACCTTTCCTTATCCTTTTTATTTGCTTTTTGTGCCAAGAGTAACCTCTAATGAGAGAGAAGTAATGATTGAGAAAGTTGCTGTCCCGAAACAGATTTCTGTGCTTCACCGTAAAAATTCCTGAGAGAGTTATGTACGTTGGATTGAGCTGTAATATTTTGTGCTTCTGACCCAGGTTGTTATCTAACTTTCGTTAGTTCAACACTTTTTTATTTGAGCAACATAAGGTCTTCGAAAAAATTCGTCTTTACCTGCTGGTCTGTTTTGACAGATTTCTGCCATTTTCTGCATTTGCTTCTTGTGGGTTCCTTTTTGAGTTCTTTTGGGGAATTGAGCTCTTTGAGGGAAGTGCTACAGTATCTAGTGTTCTAGTGGAAGTTTATTTGGTGTTAGAACTGAACCTTGAGACTTATTTATCTTAAGTGCACTAATGTTGCTAATGAGATTGTGTGAAGTTTTGTATGAAGGAAAATTTTCAGGTGTATGGAAGGAATGAGTAATGAGATAAAGGATGGACTAAAGCTCAAGCTTGGGGATGCCACGCATGTCACCCCAAGAAATATCCAAGAATTACAAGCGTCAAAGCTTGGGGATGCCCAAGGCATCCCCTTCTTCATCAAAAAAAATTCCAGGTTTCTTCCAAACGCTTCATTTTTATTGTTTCATGCACAGTTGTGTTTTTCTTGGAGCGTCTTCCTTTTCGTTTTCATTTTGGTTTTTAGTTTGCTTAGTTTTCTGAATAAGTTGGTTGGACCCCCTCTTTCACACATTGGTTTGCAAATAGTTTGGTTTGGTTTGGAAAAGAGTAGGAAAGTTCATACTTATGTGGTAAAAAGAGCTCGTTTTTGACCGTGGCCTATGCTTTGTCATGCCATGCTTGATATTGTTTTGGCTTTATGCTTAGTATTCTTTGCTGTAGCATGACTTGTTATAAACAATTGAGATCGCTTAATGTGCCTTGGATGAATCATGCGTTGTTTTAGCATATTAAAGCATAGTATAGTGGTATTCTCCTTTGATGCTTTATTTGGGTTAACTTGGCTCATGCTCACACCATGTTATGACTTTCACAAGTCACCATAGCCTTTATGATCCTTTAGTTTTCAACTTGTAGTATCACTTTATGCTTTGATCAATGATGTTTTGTCGCTCTATATGATTATGGCCATTATTGCTCTCTTAGTTTGTCGCTCCTAGTCTTTTGCTAGCCTCCACAATCAAGTATGAGTTCCACTCATGCATCCAACTCCCTAAACCAAGTTTTTCCAAAGAGTCCACCATACCTACCTACTAGGTTATGCTATTCCAAGTATATTCATGCTTTTGTCTACCTTTCACTTGTTATGAGAAAACTAGTGATTAAAGCTCTCACGAACTTGATGGCACACTTTACTTTATTGCCTCTAATAAACTTGAACCATTGGGTCCTTCTTTGTTATGATATGCTTGCGCTTTATAAGTTGAAATTAGCAGAACCATGTTTCATGAGGAACGCTTTCAACATTGCACTTGTACTTTGTACCCGTTGATATCATGTTCTTTTGCTTACGGATCCGTGATTGTGAAATAAAAGTGGAACTTGTAAGATCATGGAGTTTGTATGTGTGTTAGAGAAACGCCTGGGCCGCTAGCCTAAGCCATGCCTAATCATGGTGGAAACTTGCAGCATCACCATAATGAGCACTCTATGAAGCATCCTCAATAAAAACCTATGCAAATAGCAAATAAAAGATCATCGAGATGCTCATTGTGCTTGCCTTGTCATTTTGATTATGGAAAGCTCGTATCATGTGCAAGGGTACCCGTTGGCGGTTCTTAATGATAAACATATACTTACAATGACAAGAGCTTACTGAAGTTGAGTAGCATGAGGATCGGTCTTAGTAAGTAAGGGCATTTTTTTTGGTTTATAACTTGTCAGCACATCCTCTGTTGTGTCACTTTAACCTTAACCACCTTCAAGATGCTTATGATAGGGGCAATGAGAGTTGAAAGCTATTACCATTTTTTTGGAAGCCCTTTATGAGACTGAATCCTACTTCCTTTTACAAGCCTTTCTTCCACCATTATATTGAGTCCCACCTTCTATCTTTATGCACCTACTTTGAGAGCATAGTGGCCATTCTTAGTTCTATGCATTGTCAAGACTAGTTGATTGATGCATAACTTATTGCTTATTTTAGCTATTGTATCTAGTCACTCTTATGAACTTTGAAGGTGTCCTATGCATTTATATTGCCCTCTAGTAGGTAAGTGATAAAAAGGAAGAATAATTTTTGAGGTGACATGCACCATCATAAACTTGATCAAAGTATTTGTAAAGCATTGAAAGGTGGGATCATAGTACTTCAATCATAACATGAAAGACAAAGTTCTAGCAATAAGGCAAAGCAACATGTTGCAACATGAAAAGGCACAAACAAAAGATTCATGAATAACAATGCTTTGCAAGACGTTTGTTTGTTTCACATAAAGAAAACATGGCATAATAGTATTCAGCTTGTCCCTCAATAGAGTAGCAAATATAAATGCATAGGACACCTTCAAAGTTCATAAGAGTGACTAGATACAATAGTTTAAAACAAGCAATATCAAGTTATGCATCAATCAACAAGTCTTAGGACAATGCACATAGAACTAAGAATGGCCACTATGCTCTCAAAGTAGGTGCATAAAAATAGAAGGTGGAGACTCAATATAATGGTGGAAGAAAGGCCTTCATAAAAGGAAGTAGGGATTAAAGTCTCATAAAGAGCTTCCAAAAATTATGGTACTTATAGCTTTTTAGCTCTCATTGCCCCTATCATAAGCATCTTGAAGTGATTAAGGTTAAAGTGAACAAACTATAGTGTACATGCTTGACGAAGTATAAGTCAGAAATCTCATGTCCCTTGTATACGAGGGCCGCTCCTCATGCTACTCAAGTTTAGTCACTGGTAAGTCCTTGTCATCGTAAGTACACGTGTATCATAGAGAACCGCCAACGGGGTACCCATTGCCCAATGATACGGAAAAATCCCCATATCAAAATGACAAGGCAAGCAAACAACGAGCATCTCAGCATTCTTCTTATTTACCATGGGAATATGGTGCTTTTTTCTCTCTTTCCTCTTTTCATAGTATCTCTTTTTTTTCTTTTCTCTTTTTTTCTCAATATAAGACTCTTTTTTTATAAGAAGAATGCTTCATAGACAGCTCATTACGGTTATGCTGCAGGTTTCCACCATGTCAGCATGGATTAGACCAGCGGCCTAGGTGTTTGTCTAACACATATACATAACTCCATGGACTTACAAGCTCCCCTTTCATTTCACACGGACGACATCCATATACAAAAGAGCATGATATCAACTAGGTACAAGTACCAAGTGCAATGTTGAAAGCGTTCCCCATGAAAGCATGGTTCTGCTAATTCCAAACAAATAAGTGCAAGCATATACAACATAGACGACACAATGGTTCAAGTTTATTAAGGGCAAGTAAAGTAAAGTGTGCCATCAAGTTCATGAGAGCTTTAATCACTAGTTTTCTCATAACAAGTGGAAGGTAAACAAAAGCATGAATATATTTGGAATAGCATATGCTAATAGGTAGGTATGGTGGACTCTTTGGAATAACTTGGTTTAGGGAGTTGGATGCATGAGTGGAACTCATACTTGGTTGCGGAGGCTAGCAAAATACTGGGAGCGACAAACTAAGAGAGCAATAATGGCCATAATCATGCAGAGTGACAAAACATCATTGATCAAAGGATAAAGTGATACTACAAGTTGAAAACTAATGGATCATAAAGGCTATGGTGACATGGGATAGTCATAACATGGTGTGAGCATGCGCCAAGTCAACCCAAATAAAGCATCTAAGGAGAATACCACTATACTATGCTTTAATATGCTAAAACAACGCATGATTCATCCAAGATACATTAAGCAATGTCAATTGTTTATAACAAGTCATGCTATAGCAAATAATACTAAGCATAAAGCCAAAACAATATCAAGCATGGCATGACAAAGCATAGGCCACAGTCAAAAACCAGCTCTTTTTAACACTTAAGCATGAACTTTCCTACTCTTTTCCAAACCAAACCAAACTATTTGAAAACCAATGTATGAAAGAGGGGGTCCAACCAAATTATTCATAAAACTAAGCAAACCAAGAAAACTAAAAACCAAAACAAAAACGAAAAAGAAGACGCTCCAAGAACAACACAACTGTGCATGAAACAATAAAAATGAAGCGTTTGGAAGAAACCTGGGATTTTTATTGATGAAGAAGGGGATGCCTTGGGCATCCCCAAGCTTTGACGCTTGTACTTCTTGGATATTTTTTGGGGTGACACGCGTGGCATCCCCAAGCTTGAGCTTTAGTCGATCCTTCATCTCATTACTCATTCCTTCCATACACCTGAAATTTTTCCTTCATACAAAACTTCACACAATCTTTATTAGCAACATTAGTGCACTCAAGATAAATAAGTCTTGAGGTTCAGTTATAACACCAAATAAACTTCCATTAGAACACTAGCTACTGTAGCACTTCCTTCAAAAAGCTCAAATCCCCAAAAGAACTCAAAAAGGAACCCACAAGAAGTAAATGCAGAAAATGGCAGAAATCTGTAAAAACAGACCAGCAGGTAAAGACGAATTTGTTCGAAGACTTTCTGTTGCTCAAATCAAAAAGTGTTGAACTAATGAAAGTTAGATAACAACCTGGGGCAGAAGCACAAAAATTCACGCCTCAAAAATACGTTCAGAGATTTTACACGAATTTTTACGGTGAAGCACAGAAATCTGTTTCGGGACAGCAACTTTCCCAATCATTACTTCTCTCTCATTAGAGGTTACTCTTGGCACAAAAAGCAAATAAAAAGGATAAGGAGAGGTCATTACTGCAGTAATAACTTCCAAGACTCATCTAAAACTTTTGGGTTATCTCTCAATAAGTACTTTTCTTTAACGCCTTTAAGTTAGGCATGGTAGTTTGAGAAGATGCTCATATAGGAAATATGAATTGAAGTAAAAGAGAGCATCAAGAAGCAAATTCAAAGCACACTTAAGTATAACCCACTTCCTATGCATAGGAATCTTGTAAAGAAACAAGTCATGAAATCACAAAGCAAAAAGCATAGGAAAGCAAAACAAGTGCAACTTCAAGACTTTCAACATAAAGAGGGGAAACTTAATATTATTGAGATGCATAAAACCATGTTTCCCTCTCTCATAATAACTTTCAGTAGCATCATGAATAAAATTAACAATATAACTATCACATAAAACATTATTATCATGAGCCACATGCATAAAAGGATTATTACTCTCCACATAAGAATAGTCATTCTTATTAATCATAGTGAGAGCAAATTCAACAAAATAGCTATCATTATTATTCTCATCACCATAATCATCAAATATAGGAGGCATATTGTAATCATAATTAATTTTCTCCTCAATAGTAGGTGTACTGAAAATATCATACTCATCATTGTAATCATCATATATTGGAGGCATAGTATCATCCAAGTAAATTTTCTCCTCCATGCTTGGGGGACTAAAAAGATCATCTTCATAAAAACAAGCTTCCCCAAGCTTAGACTTTTCCATAGCATTAGAAATAATGGTGTCCAAAGAATTCATACTAACAACATTGCTATTAGGATGCAAATAAAGTTCCATAGGTTTTTTAATTTTCTCTTCAAACACTTTATGTCCTAACTCAAGATAAATACTATAAAGCTCTCTAATTTTTTTGTTGTTTTCCATTAAGCCTAACTAGTGAAAACAAGAAACAAAAAGACAAAATTGCAGAATCTAAAGGAAATAACTTCGAGTACTCACACTAGAAAATAGGCGTTTGCCGTGGGAGGTTCTTCTTCTTTAATCCTCCGGTGTGAATACCTTTTACCTTACCTCCCCGGCAACGGCGCCAGAAAATAGCTTTTCTGGTCCGGTGTTGACGTGGGAGTTTCTTCTTCTTCCCTCCCCGGCAACGGTGCCAGAAAATAGCTTGATGTCTACACACTTCTATTCTTGTAGACAGTTGTTGGGCCTCCAAGTGCAGATGTTTGTAGAACAGCAGCAAGTTTTCCCTTAAGTGGATCACCCAAGGTTTATTGAACTCAGGGAGGAAGTGGTCAAAGGTATCCCCTCTCAAGCAACCCTGCAATCAAGATACAAGAAGTCTCTTGTGTCTCCAACACACCCAATACACTTGTCAGGTGTATAGGTGCACTGGTTCGGCGAAGAGATAGTGAAATACAAGTGGTATGGATAATTATAAGTGGTAACGGTGATAGAAGATAACTTGATGGCATGGAAGAGACTAAAAGTAAACTGAAATAAAGATGGCAGCAAGCAAACATGTAACAGATCTAGTTGCAAATGGTGTTTCAATGCTAGAAACAAGGCCTAGGGATCATACTTTCACTAGTGAACACTCTCATATAAATATTATCTCTTTATGATACTACGCTGAACTACTCTCTGGTTGGACACTCTAATCGATGGTAGGGCTATAACAACACACCTCAAAGTTCATCTTTCCCATCTAGAAAACCCCACACTGTCACCTTGAGTACTAGATGAGTCCAACAAACACCACAATTTCATAAAGACATCCAACTCCAAATATAACTCATAACAAGTATTTGTAATCTCTAGCCTAAGTGCCACCATGGTGTGCACGCTGTCACTTTCACACACATTGGTAGAGAAGAGATCTAATAAAGCACTTGAGTAGCAAGGTAGATCTACTTGATTACAAAGCTCATGATCACAATATGATCATGCATAGAGAGAGATATGAACACATAGCTACCGGTAGAACCCTTAGCCTCGAGAGAGAACTACTCCCTCCTCATCATGGGAATCAACAACGGTGATGGAGATGGCGGTGGAGATCGATGGAGATGGCTCCGGGGGCACTTCCCCGTCCCGGCAGGGTGCCGGAACAGAGACTTTCTGTCCCCCGAATCTCCCCTTCGGTGGTGGCGGCGCTGCGGAACTTTTCGTGGATTTCTGATTGACTCTTTAGGGTTTTCGTATCGGAGGCTTCTTATAGGCGAAAGGGCAAGGTCGGTGGAGTGCCAGGGGGCCCACACCATGCCCTGGCGCAGCCTAGGTGGACCCGCTCCTAGGGGTGGTGTGGCCACCCTGTGGCCCCTCTCCGTCTCTCCTTCTGGCTCCGTGAGTCTTCCGGAAAAATAGTAACTTTGGATTTTGTCCCGTCCAATTCCGAGAATATTCATTTTCTGACTTCCTGGAACCAAAAAATAGCAGAAAACAGGCAACTGGTACTGTGGCTCTTGTTAATAGGCTAGTCCAAAAAATCATATGAAAAGTACTCCAAAGTGTAGACAAAACACAAGAAAGTGGATAAAACCAAGCATGGAACATCAAAAATTATAGATACATTTGCAATGTATCAACCATCCACCTACCCCCTCCATACCAATAGCCGCCTGTAGCGATGCCACCATCGAGCTCACGCCACACCGCTCAGTCCCCTCGCCGCACTATAAAAGGAGGCCACCCCCGCCTCCATTCTCCACACCACTGCACTCCCCACTCCTCACAGCCACTCCCACACTTCTCCCCGAAGCAAGGAGAGCACCACTGCACCGAAATTTCACCGGAGTCCGCCGCTGCTGGAGGAGAAGGGCGCCATCGATTTCGACCACCCCAAGCCCTACCATGACCACGCCTCGCCTCATTGTGTCTACCATGTTGTTTGCCCCCGTCGCCAACCCTAGCTGGAGCCCAGGTGAGCCCCGCGAGACCCCCACCGCCGCGCTAGGTCATTGTCCTCACTAGAGTTGTTTGTCGTTGACGACAACTCCCATCCGTTGGATTAGAATAGGATCGCACGGCCCAGATGCTTAGATATCGTTTCACATAGAATAAGTCGATGACTGGTGGACCCCGCCCATGAGTAGCCCGCTGCGTTGTGTAGTGCAGCTGGGCCGACCCGTTTAGCTTTCCCGCTCAGGCCTGGAAATTCAAATAAGGATTTTCCTTTTTAGTTAAAACCTTATTCTGTCCACTTATTCACAAATCAATTCAGAGAGTTTAACTTAACCAAATTGCATGATTCAAATTTTTCTAGAAAGGTAATTAAAATATCCATCCAAGCCCGTTGGATTTAAATCATTTGGAGTTAGAGATAATCTTTAGTAAAAATAACAACAGAGACTTTTGCAACTTCAAACATTTTTCAAAAATCAACCATAATAGCTTTTGAGTTGATTCCAACTCTCAAAAATCACATTTGATAATATCTATCTGAATATGTAAAAATATTTAGGTTTGCATGCAGTGACATTGGACTAGTACAAAAAGAATGCTATTAGGGCATTTCTAGTCACTTTAAATCTATTAAATGGTAATCTTAGACTTTATAAAATGTGACCAACCCTTTAAATCACATTCCCATGTATTAGAATATGTGGTGATGACATGTGTCCACATGATCCCATATTTTATTTGGAGAATATTTCAATGAGTAGAAATTACATTTCTCAAATAAACTAAATAAAACTAGTTCTTTATTTCTTGTGATGATTGTGATGATGCTAGATCATCAAGTGTGAGCCTTAGTGTGCTAAATAGACTAATTAAGTATTGTTTGGTGATTGTGTATCCCGTATTTATTTATAGACGATAGTACCGACCAAGGATACGAGGAGGAGGAGTTCTACCCCGAAGAAGACGAAGAAAACTTCAATCACTGCACCAATCAAGGCAAGCCATCACTAATTGCAAGATAACCTAAGAAAAATGCTTTAGGCATGCTTTGGTTATATATCTTTGATTTATACCCATCCCAAGTTTTACTTGTAAGCTTTACTCTTTTACTTTACCAAAGTTCTTTAATTTTAGTTAGTGCTTGGTGAGGATTTTGGAAAGATAGTATAGATAGCATAAAGAGTATAAAACTAGGACTATACTAGATGTCATTCTATGGCATGAGATTGAGATTAGCATCCCTCATTAGTGAATGCTCTTAACTTAGTGGCTAGTGCTAAGCATAAAACTTGATCACTCTAGATGGGAATACTTGGTGAAAATGATTTGTGAAAACCTTGGAATGATGAGTCATTCTATTGAAATGTTTTGACATGTGTTGAGAAACACAAATGGATTTGATGATGAAAATGTTGAGGCACGAGCCTTAGCCCTTTATAAAAACTGATGGTTGGGTTCGGATGCGATACCATTCCAATTTTACCGTACAACCACAATACCTGAATTGGGTAAGGATTAGCCGGAAGTTTATATGCATTAGTATGGGTTCCCTCGCGGAAGAGGTTTGAGAGGAGGCTACCACTTGATGATGTCCACCTATGCAGTGCCCAGGATGGCAGATGTCCATGGCTAGGAGGCTAAGCTCATAGGGGAGGTGCCTTTACTAGAGTGTGTAAAGGAAAGGTTATGATTGATTATCCGCATACTAAGTATGATGATTCAAGGTTATCCCTGACGGATATATCGAATTTTGTGGTGAAAGTGTACCACCTCTGCAGAGTGTCAAACTATTCGAATAGCCGCATCCACGGTCATGGACAGTTGGAGTGGCCATACTGTTCCGTCGTCAGATGTTTTCAAAATGACTTGTGAAGTGAACTATGATTTTGACTTGACCACAACAGGGCTGTGACTATGAAAAGTAGGTTCCCAACTTAAAGTGATTTAGAACTTTTACTTAGTTTTCTTTAGTTCTAAACTCAGTTTAGATAAATCTGGCTTTTTGCAAATAAACCTAGACCTTAAGTTTCCTACTAGAACTACCTTACTTGTTAGTGATAGTTTGCGAGTACTTAAAGAGTACTCATGGCTTTGTCCCTGGCTATTCCCGTGGCCAGACTATGAGGAGGACTATCAGGATGATGGACAGCAGGACGTCTACGACAACTAGGATCATCTCCCATCGTCAGCATTGCCCGTGACATTGAAGATGGATCCCACCGCTACGCTTATTATTCCACTGCTTGTTTGTATTAAGACTAGATCATGAGATCCTTTATTTGTGTAAGACCTTATTATGGTTTGTAATGGATGATGTACTGTGATATTCAATCTGTTATGTCTCGCAAAAATGGTAATACTGGGATTGCGATGTATGGCATAACTGGCATCTGGGATTAAAAATCCGGGTGTTGACAAGTTGGTATCAGAGCCATCCTGACCATAGGAGACCCTAGTTAGAATGGACGTCCGAACAAAAACTTAGTTTCAAAACAAAAGAAGTAAGTATTTATGAAAACCTATTCTTACACTTATCCTTGATTGTTTCAGAAAAATTTCATGTTCCTCAAAAATTCTTACGTTCCTACATAAAATTTGACACACTTGATCACCTCACTAATTTACTCATCCTAAATTCTTATAGATGGAAGTTCAGTATTGCAAGTTCTACCAGTTCGGCAACGGAGGCCAACTGATCTTTGAGAGAGATCTTGATGCACTATCAGAGTACCTTGAGCGCCCGCATCCGGAATTCTTCGGGGCACAACTCAAGGATCACCCAGGAGGAGATCTACGATGGCTGATAGTTGCAGATCTCAGAGGCAAAATGGAAGCACCCCTTTCTACGAAGATTCAATTCACTGTGCGAGAGAACAACTGGCTAGATGGATTAGCTAGGGCTATGCATGAAGCTCTTGCCCGTCTATGTGGGCAAAACATCAACTTGATCCAGGGAACTCGCTTTGCGCACTATGCAAGGCGTGATTCTATGGGAATGCCATTGGAGTTGCCAAGTCACCCGGAGATGAAGCGCCTGGTGGAAAATCTTGACTTCCTGATGTATGATAGGCAGAAGGAATTGGACAATGCTCGAGCCTACGCCAACCACAACCTTGCCATTGCCGCCAAGAAGGACCAGACTCTCGCCATGCTCGTCAAGGATCGCCAATCACTTCGTCGCCAACGCGAGAAGAAGGATCGCAGCATCGCTCGTCTTCCCAAGAAGGTGGCCGACCTCGAGAAGACCATCCATGAGCAAGAAGTCCATCTTGAAGCAAAGGAAGAGGAAGAAGGTGAAGACATCCAGGGAGATCTTCACTCGTACCTCAGTGATGACAACGACTACCTAGAGGATGATGCCATGGATTTCTACACCGATGATGATGATTCCGACTTCATTGATGATGATTAGATGCACTTGATCACTACTGTAGGAATGAGTTGTATCGGTCCCACTATATCTTAGTTCATAGAATGGTTCTTAAAACCATCTGCTTTCCATTTGTGTTGTGGTGTGTGTTGTATTGTGTGCTTGAATGAAAGAATGAATGAGAAGAAGTTAGTTTGCAAAACCTGAGTCAAACTCAAAGTTTAAAGCTTTTGAAACAAAACCATGAACCTTAGAACTTTCCATCTTACCTCATTATCTATCTCAATCTTCAGATGACTCGTGGAAACCAGGGAGGAAGCAGCTCATCGTAGGACCTGATGCTGTAGATTCTAAAGATGCTAGTTTCTGACCGTGAAGCTAGTAGAGCCAATCTAGCCACTCTGCAACAGATCGCTCAGATGGCCCACAATAATCAAGGCCATGGCAATCAGGATCATCACGGATCCAAGATCAAGAACTTTCAGAATACCAATCCCCCTATCTTTAACTAATCTGAGGATCCCTTAGATGCTGATGACTGGCTGCAAACCATGGAGAACAACCTGGAGGTCGCAGGAGTTGAAGCCAATGAGAAGGTACTATTTGCCACCCATTATCTAGCAGGAGATGCAAGAGCCTGGTGGAATAGCACCCATACCATGAACAACAGTCAAGTCATGACTTGGGAAGCTTTCAAGATCAAGTTTAGCCGCACCCATGTGCCACAAGGTTTGGTCACCAGAATGAGAGATGAGTTCAGGGAACTGAAGCAAGGAAGGATGACGGTAGTTGAGTAACGTGACAAATTCTTGTCCCTAGCTAGGTATGCCCCCGATGAGATCACAACTGAAGCCAAGAAGAAAGAAAGATTCCTGAATGGATTGCATGATGAAATGCAGACGGTGTTAGTCAACATCCGTTTTGATGATCTAGAACAACTAGTCGACTCTGCCATCCAGATGGAAGGGAAGATAAACCAAGCCAATGACAACCACACGCATAGAATGATGCACTAGACTGGGTCCCACAATACCCAGAAGTATCGCCCACCCGTCTGCAGGATATGCCCCAAGAAACAATAGACCCCCGATGTCCCATCCAAGCTACCCCAATCGTAGCGGAGGAAACTTGAAGTCTGGAGGAAACAACAACAACCCCGACAACTTCAACAACTTCAACCGTGCACCGCCCAAGTCCAACAACAACAACAACAACAATACTTCCCCAAGGACTGGAAGCAATGACGTGCCTATTGTAGCCAAAGACAAGTCCCAGATTACTTGCTTTGAATGTGGAGTCAAGGGTCACTACTCCAATGAGTGTCCCAAGAAGCTTGCAGCCACCACCAATGCCCCAGCTCAGCAGCAACACCATGTTCAGCCTAGAAGAAGATTTGCCCCAGGGAATTCGCTCAATCGCAACGGCCGTCTGTTTCACATGAATGCTGAAGAAGCTCCTAATGTCGTGCTGGGTATGTTTTCTGTTAACTCAGTACTTGCAAGAGTGTTGTTTGATTCTGGAGCATCGCACTCGTTTGTTACCGAAGAATTTGCATGCACTAGTAAGATTCAACCAACAAAATTGAAGCATGTTATGATAGTTCAAATTCCTGGTTCAACCACCAAAGCTAGAAAAATT
The DNA here is from genome assembly GCA_023614405.1 of Avena insularis. Lineage (NCBI taxonomy): Eukaryota > Viridiplantae > Streptophyta > Magnoliopsida > Poales > Poaceae > Avena > Avena insularis. The sequence continues at coordinate 251,092,474 of CM042690.1, read as the reverse complement.
TGCGAGGTTGTGCCTATCAGAATCCATGGGATAGACTTTTATGCCAATCTAATAGTACTTGGAACCAAAGGTTTGGAAGTAGTACTAGGAATGGATTGGATGTCGAAACATAAAGGATTGATCGACTGTGCCAAGAAACCCATAACCATGACCAGTAGCTCTGGAGTATCAGTAGAGCATGTATCAGAAACCTTGCCCCATCAGTTCAAATGCAACAAGAGTCTAGCCCAACCAACCATTGACCAAGTCAGAGTAGTCTGTGGATACCCCGACGTATTCCTAGATGAATTGCATGGTATGCCCCTAGATCGGGATATCGAGTTCATTATTGAACTAATTCCTGGAACTGGACCCATAGCTCAAAGACCTTATAGTATGAACCCATCTGAATTAGTGGAGTTGAATAAGCAACTTGATGCCATGCTGGAGAAAGGTCTGATTCAACCAAGCGCATCGCCATGGAGATCGCCTGTTCTGTTTGTGGATAAGAAAGATGGAGGTAACCGTTTGTGTACGGATTACCGGAAGCTGAATGATGTCACCATCAAGAACAAGTACCCACTGCCCAAGATTGAGGATCTGTTTGATCAGTTGATTGGTGCCAGAGTGTTTTCTAAGATTGATCTTAGAACTCGTTATCATCAACTCAAGATTCGTGCAACGGATATTCCAAAGACCGCCTTTACCACCAGATATGGATTGTATGAGTATACGGTCATGTCTTTTGGATTAACCAATGTCCCCTCTTATTTCATGAACCTTACAAATAAGATTTTTATGAACTTTCTGAGTAAGTTTGTCGTTGTGTTTATCGACGATATTCTAATCTATTCCAAGTCAGAAGAAGACCATGAGCTACATCTGAGAACCATCCTTGAAACCCTTAGAGAGCATCATTTGTATGCCAAGTTTAGCAAATGTGAGTTCTGGTTGAAGGAAGTAGGATTCCTCGGACATATTGTGTCGGCAGGAGGAGTCATTGTAGATCCCGCCAAGATCAAAGATGTTGAGAATGGAAAGCCCCAACCACTCAAACCCAAGTCCGTGCATTTCTCGGATTAGCGAGATACTACCGCAAGTTCGTTGAAGGATTTTCGAGCATCACAAGACCGCTGACCCAACTGTTGAAGAAAGATAAGAAGTTTGAATGGACTGACAAATGTGAAGCAAGTTTTCAAGAGCTTAAGAAGAGATTGATTTTAGCCCCAATCTTGATTATGTCGGATATCAAGGAACCATTTGATGTGTATTGTGATGCATCCAATATTGGTCTCGGATGTGTGTTGATGCAAGAAGGCAAAGTCATAGCATATTTGTCCAGACAACTGAAGCAGCATGAGCAAAACTACCCTACCCATGATCTTGAACTAGCAGTTATAGTTTTAGCTTTGAAGACATGGCGTTATTACCTTATGGGTAACCACTGTGAGATTTATTCGGATCACAAAAGCCTGAAGTATATTTTCAATCAGAAGGAGCTGAATATGAGGCAACGGAGATGGATAGAGTTAATCAAGGATTATGACCTTGACATTCACTATCACCCCGGCAAAGCCAATGTGGTAGCGGATGCTCTTAGCAGATTGCCGTGTAGATTAAACACCATGATCAAAGAAGCCCAACCAAGTTTGCATGAAGAGTTGGAGCAGTTTAGAACGAAGCTAGTTAGCAAAGGATTTTTAGCTAGCATTGAACTTCAACCCACTTTGATCAGTCAGATCAAGGAAGCCTAGAAGGGAAATGAAAGTATCGACGAAATCAAACATCGTATTGGTACAGGAAAGGTACCTAGATTCACCGAAGATGAAGAAGGAGTTTTGTGGTACAAAGGACGTATCTGTGTGCTAGCAGATTCCGAGCTAAAGCAAGTTATCATGCAGGAAGCTCATGATACTCTTTATTCTATCCACCCCAGAGGAACAAAGATGTATCAGGATTTGAAGGAGCAATTTTGGTGGCACAAGATGAAGAGAGAAATCGGAAGCTACATAGCTAAGCGTGATATCTATCAGAGAGTAAAAGTGGAACATCAGAGACCCGCAGGACTTTTGCAACCATTGCAGATTCCAGAATGGAAATGGGATTCTGTCGGAATGGACTTTATCACCGGTTTGCCTACATCTAGTAGGGGAAATGACTCTATTTGGGTCATAGTTGATAGACTGTCCAAGGTAGCCAATTTTATACCTGTCAAGACCACCTACCAGAGTTCTAAGCTAGCAGAGCTGTATATTGATAGAATCGTCAGTTTGCATGGAACCCCTAAGACCATAGTATCGGATCGACGAACCCAGTTTACCTCAAGATTTTGGCAGAAAGTCCAAGAAGGATGAGGAACCAAGCTGAATTTCAGCACAACTTATCACCCACAGACCAATGGACAAACCGAAAGAGTCAACCAAATATTAGAAGATATGTTGAGAGATTGTGTACTAGAATATGGATCAAAATGGGAAGATTGTCTACCTTTCGCAGAATTCTCATACAACAACAGTTATCAAGCCAGTTTGCAAATGGCCCCATTTGAATTTCTGTATGGAAGGAAGTGCCATACCCCCTTGAATTGGTCGCAAGTAGGAGAGAGTCAGATTTTCGGACTCGACATCCTACGAGAAGCCGAAGAGAAGGTTCACAAAGTCCGTGAGCACCTCAAGATCGCCCAATCGAGACAGAAGAGTTATGCTGACAAGAGACGTCGAGACCTGACCGTCAATGTCGGAGATTTTGTGTATCTCAAAGTATCACCCTTGAAGGGAATGCAACGTTTTCAATTGAAAGGGAAATTAGCCCCCAGATATATTGGACCCTTCAAGATTTTGAATTGCCGAGGAGAAGTATCGTATCAACTAGAACTGCCAGAAGAGATGCCAGCCATCCATAATGTGTTCCATATCTCGTTACTTCATAAATGCCTAGAAGTTCCAGAGAAGACCGAAGTGTTCAAGAACATCGATCACCGAGCCATAGATATCAACAAGGATCTAACGTATCGTGAAGTACCCATCCGTATTTTGGAAGAAGCCTTCAGAACCACCAGGACCCGGAGTATCAAGTTTCTCAAGATCCAGTGGAGCAATCATACCGAAGAAGAAGCTACTTGGGAGCGACAAGATTACATTAGAACTGAGTTTCCAAATCTCTATAGTTCCAAGTTTTTCTTAAATATTGGGACGAGATTTTGTTTAAGGAGGGAAGGTTTGTAACACCCCAAAAATGTTAATCAAGATTATCAAGTTCTAATCACCCAAATGTAGGGTTAACAAAAACTTTTGTTCCAAAAATCTATATGAATGCATGTGTGCTTTGCATTAGTATAGGATTGAGTGAAATTGCCATGTTTGATTGCTACAAATGATGAGAAATGGTTTAAGGATGAATACTACATCATCTAGGCCAATTACAAACAAAATCCAAAGAAAAAGAAATCAAATAGGAATTAAATAAGCTAATGGTCATTTTGACCAATGTTAACCACTAGGCCACTTTGAGTGTTCCTAGAAAAGAAATTCTAATAGAAACAATTCTATTTCTTTTCACTCCCTTACTAGACCAAGTAAAAGTGAATCCAAGCCAACCTTACAAACTCACCAAAACTATTTTCAAATCTATTTAAAGGACAATTTAAATTTGAATCTAGTTCATATGGTAAGATCACCATTTTGCAAAAACCATCCAAATCAATTCCCCTTGGCTTTTCCAAGCAACCATAGATAACCAAGCATAAGTTTAGATCACTCACCAAATTTCATTCAAAATTTTCAAACTAAATTTCTTTCGGCCATTTAATCAAACACCTTGCAGACACTAATCTAATTCTGCCTAACTTCACTGTTTGGGGCATTGATCACTCGACCAAATGCCCCCATTACACTCCCCCTGTCTCCCTCCTATCTCTAGCCGCACCAGGCACGCTCCCCCTTAGCCGTTTTGCACCAGTGCGCTGCCGCCCGAAGCCACACTCGTCGGCCGACCATGGATAGAGCGCCAAAGACCACGCCGCCCTCTCCCACGACGCACACCAGACAGGCGACCGTCCACTGCCACCCCCTGTCCAGCCCACGACCACAGCTAGGCCCTGGACCACCCAGCCAGCGCGCCTAATCTCTCGCACTAGACTATGCCGAGCGCCAGAGCGCCAGCTTCGACCGGCACAGGCCGTGCCTCGCTCTTTTCAGCACGCGCCACACCGCCATGATCACAGCCACCTCCTAGACACTTCGTCGCCGTCACACCAGAGTAGCACCTGCGCCCGTCTCGAACACCGTCGCGTCTGCGCATAGCACCGCACGCGCCCGACCGTTCCACGTTGCCCTGTGCCATGCCATTAAGCCAGCGATGACCGCTAGGGAACACCGCACCACCCCCTACCCACAGCCGCGCCGCTAGCCGCCTGTATCGTCGTCACCGACGAGCCTGAGCCCATGCCGCAATGTCCCTTCGCTGGTGTATAAATAGAGGCCTCCTCCGCCTCCATTCTCCACACCAACACACTCCCCACTCCTCACTGAGCCTCCCACACCCTTCCCTAGAGCAAGGCGAGCACCAGCCCGCCGGAATTTAGCTGGAGCCCTCTGTTGTAGTGAAGAAAGGGCGACGTTGATTGGAGCCGCCCCAGGAGCTGCCGCGACCACCATTCTAACTGCCATCGTTGACAATGATGTTCGCCCCCATCGCCGACCCTAGCTGGAGCCCTGGTGAGCCTCACACGGCCCCCACCGCCGCGTTAGGGTTTAGACCTCGCTGGAGTTGTTCGTCGTTGACGATGAACCTCTACCGTTGGATCGTCTTTTAATCGTAGGGCCTAGATTCAAAGATACCACTTCGGTTAGTTAGAGTCGCTGACTAGTCGACTTCCACATCGGGCAACCATTTCTGTTGTCTTTGTCTTGATTGGGCGACCATGTTAGTTTCCCGCGTAGGCCTATGAATTCAAATAGTTATTTTCCAATTTAGTTAAAACCACATTCTGTCAGTAGATTCAAAAATCAATTCAAAGAGATTGACAGTGCCAAATTGCATGATTCTAATTTTGTTAGAAAGATAATTAAATTATCTATCCAAGACCGTTGGATTCAAGTCATTTGGAGTTTGAGATTACCTATACCAAAAATGACAAGACAGAGGCTTTTCCACATTCAAACATTTTTCAAAAATCAACCATAATGGTTTTGAGTTGATTCCAACTCTCAAAAATCGCATTTGATAAGATCTATCTGAATATGTAAAACTATTTAGGTTTACAGGCAGTGACATTGGACTAGTACCAAAAGAATGCTATATGGGTATTTCTAGTCACTTTAATTCTATTAAATAGTAATCTTAAACTTTATAAAATGTGATCAACACTTTAAATCACATTCCCATGTATTAGAATATGTGGTGATGACATGTGTCAACATGATCCCATATTTTAATTGGAGAATATTAAATCTTAATTATTTTTCAATGAGTAGAAATTACTTTTCTAAAATAAGATAAATAAGATTAAGTCTTTAATTCATGTGATGATTTTGATGATGCTAGACCATCAAGTGTGAGCCTTAGTATGCTAAATAGAATTAGTTAAGTATTATTTGGTGATTGTGTACCCCGTATTCATTTATAGACGATAGTACCGACCCGGGGTACGAGGAGGAGGAGTACTACCAAGAAAAAGAAGAAAACTTCAACCACTGCACCACTCAAGGCAAGCCTAGCACTACAAGTTAACTATGCAAGTTAACACTTGCCCCCTTTCATAACCTATGCAATATGCATTAGGCATATGCTTGGGTTATACAACTTTGATTGTACCAATCCCAAGTTTTACTTGCTAGCTTTATTCGTTTACTTTACCAAAGTTCTTTACTTTTAGTTAGTACTTTGTGAGTATTGGAAAAATAGAATAGATACCATAAAGAGTATAAAACTAGGCCTAACCAATTATACTTAGATGCCATTCCATGGCATGAGATTGGAGATTAGCACCCCTAATTAGTGAACACTCTTAACTTTAGTGGCTAGTGCTAAGCATAAAATTTGATCACTTTAGATGGGAATACTTGGTGAAAATGCTTATGAAAACCTTGGAATGAGGATTCATTCTATTGAAATATTTTGACATGTGTTGAGAAACACAAAAGGATTTGATGATGAAAATGTTAAGGCATGAGCCTTAGCCCTTTATAAAAACTGATGGTTGGGTTCGGATGCGATACCATTCCAATTTTACCGTACAACCACAATATTCGAATTGGGTAGGGCTTAGCTGGAAGTTTATATGCCTTAGTATGGGTTCCCTCGCAGAAGAGGTTGAGCTGAGGCTACCTCGTGAGTGTGAATGTCCACCTATGAAGTGCCCAGGATGGTAGATGGCCATGGCTGGGAGGCCAAGCTCATATGGGAGGTGCCTATACTAGAGTGTATAAATGAAAGGTTATGACTGATTATCCGCATACTAAGTATGATAATTAAGGTTATCACTGACGGATGTATCAAATTTTGTGGTGAAAGTGTACCACCTATGCAGAGTGTCAAACTATTTGAATAGCCGCGTCCGCTGTCATGGACAGTTGGAGTGGCCATACTGTTTCGTCGTCAGATGTTTTCAAAATGACTTATAAATTGAAATATGATTTTGACTTAACCACAATAGGGTTGTGGATATGAAAACTAGGTTCCCACTTAAATTTATTTAGAACATTAACTTAGTTTCCTTTACTTCTAAACTCAGTTTTAGATAAACCTGCATTTTGCAAATAAACCTAGAGCTTAAGATTCCTACTAGAACTACCTTACTTGTTAGTGATAGTTTGCGAGTACTTAAAGAGTACTCATGGCTTTGTCCCTAGCTATTCCCGTGGCTAGACTATGAGGAGGACTACCAGGATGATGGACAGTAGGAGGTCTACGACAACTAGGATCATCTCCCATCATCAGCATTGCCTGTGACTCTGAAGATGGAGCCCCTACTACGTTTCTTTTCCGCTGCTTGATTTGTATTAAGACTGGATCATGAGATCATTTATTTGTAAGACTTTTATTATGGTTTGTAATGGATGGTGTACTATGATACCAATCTGTTATGTCTCGCAAAAATGGTAATCCTTGGATTGCGAGATATGGCATAACAGGCATATGGGATTAAAAATCCAGGTGTTGACAGATGGGAGCTCCGTCATCGCCATTAGAGCCTCGCCGAACCTATCCGAGTGCACCCCGAAGCTCACCTCTGTCTCCTTGTTCATCTCCGACCAAGATCGCAAGCAAGCGCGCCGTGAATAATATGAAATCGAGATCTGCATCCCATCGGCCGTCATAGACATCACCGTCGGTTCGCTGTCTTCCGAGTTTGCTCCGGCCTCAGCAACCCCTCTGCTTCAATCTCGGTGAGCCAGCATTGCTCAGGCGCCATTTCAATATCTCCCTCTTGCCCTAGATCGATCTACCACCGTAGCTCGCCATCCGCCGCCATAGTAGCTAGATTTCGTTGTCGTTCCGGTGACCGTTTGCTAGCGGCGCTGCCACTATTAGGTTCCCTGCGTCGCACAACGTCGAACTCGACCAACCGCGCTTGCTAACTCATGCTAGATCGCTGCCGCCGCTTGCCGTCTGAGCCTCTCTGGCGAGGTGACGTTATGCCGACGTCAGGCCCACATCACCTCAGCCGTTTGACCAGTCCCCGCCAACGTGGCCCTGACCCCACTAGTCAGTGACCCTGGCTGGATTTAGTTGAGATGTAAAAAGTATTTCGTAAAGCTGACGTCAGCAATGAAGCAATAAAATATTTAGTTATTTTATTTTAATAATTCCAGAAAATGCTTAAATCTTGTTAAATCAATATATTTTATTTTATAATTCAGAAAAATATACATAATATCTCAAAATGTTCAGAAAAATAAACTCTATAATATAAACCTATTAACCTATTTTATTTTCCAACTTAAATGAAATAATAATTATTATTACTAAATATTCTATTAAGGATAAATCTTTAAAAAAGCATATACTATTATTTAAAATTTATAAAAATAAAAATAATATATCAAGATTCTTAGAAAAATAAAATATACATTTATAAAGTTGTTTTATATATTCTTGTGATACTTAACTAAATATTTATTATTTACTTAGTATTTATAAATTGTTAAAACTTATAAAAAACATATCCTATTATTTAAAATTCATAAAAATACTTATACTATACCAAAATGATCACAAAAATAATATCTACACATTAAAAATATAACTCTTCACATTTGAAGTAAAATAAATGAAAATGTTTATTAAGACTTGTTAAGACTATTTTCTTCTATTTTAATAAATTAAAAATATATAAATCTTTACTATTGCCTTTATCATTATTTAATTAAAGACCAAAAGTAAAAGAACAAGCTCAAACAATGTTTATATGAAACCCAATATGGTTCTAACCATTTTAAAGTGTAGTTCTTAAAGTTATCATCCAAAGTAATCATATTTTGTTCCTAAAAATATTTCATCAAGTATAAAATCATTAAAAATAGCGTATGGTTTGTTAGGAGGATTTTATTTATTTATAAAATTATTTAGGTAATATTTATCCAGTTCTTGAACCAATTTGGTAATTCACTTAAGAATCTAAACAAAGTTTTAATTAATTAAAGTAAAGCTTTGTTCCATGTTTATAAAATATAAGCATTACTTCTAAAATAAGTAAGTGATCCTATTCACTTATAAAATTAAGAAGACACTACTTCTATAAAAGCAATAATACTCTTATTCCATCTTTATAAAACATTAAGAAGTGAACCACATATAATTTAACACCTTATCCAAAACATAAAAGTTTCCACTACAAGTGTTCTGCGTATTCAAGTTCAATGGTGATTCCCTCTATTTTAAAATATCAAATAACACTACTCAAGCAAAGGAAACAATACTTTTGTTTCACCTTCATGGAGTAATATAAAGTGTCCTCTCATATTACAAAATATATGAGTCTCCACTTGCTAGTGGAATAGTTATTCAAAATGGTAATTGTTTTCTTCGTTAATTCTCATAACTAGTAAGAAAACATTAAAGTGTTAGCTTTAAGTTTAAATGCATTTACTTTGCAAAGTAATCTTTCCCTCAAAGATTATTCTTTTAAGAAATATTAAAGGTAATTTTTAAACATTTCTGTGAAGACTCAAATGAATTGACAATCCTAATCAAGCAGTTTTTATGTACCATTCCACATTGAGTGTTTTAGTATTGTATGCTACTTGTTGTATTTACTTATTATTTCACACACTCTCACAAGCCTTAATAAGAAGCACAAGTGTGAAACTAGTATAAAACTGAAACACATTCTAAAGAAACCATTCCTAGTTCCCAAACCCTAGATTAGATACGATTATTTCGGGGATTCACTTTTATCAAACTGCATTACATTACTTATGCATAATTGCATCTTGCTTCTTTAAAAAATTATCCTTACCGGACCAATGATGCTATTTAAAGAATTTGGATCTTCTAGTATCTTAAAGACCGTGAGTGCATAATCTTGCAATCACAAAAGGCAAGTTAACAACTTGCTTATGTCCTTTGATTATTTTCTATGCTTGTAAATCAACTGTTGTCATAACCTGCATTTCAAAAAGGTCGAAAACACTATTTTCATAATTAACTAGAAGTATCGATTACTGATCCAGGGTGATCAGCTAATCTATTATAACTAGCAATGGAAACACCAGTGTACGAGAATGTATCATCTAGGACTTAACCACCAATATCGCCAGTGATTCTAGTGCCGTATATTACGCGTTAAACATGAGATTTGAAATGGGATGGAGAAGTCAACTGGATCTTCTTCCTTTCGCATGGACGGATGATCTTATCGTGAGGCTGTTGATTTCTCGTGGAGAATCCAGCACATGGGTGGGACCCCCTAGTTCCCCGCGATACTAGTGTCTAGATTATCTATGAGGGGCTGCTGGAGGTATAGCCGGTCCTTTATGGGGCTTGCCAGGGGCACAACTGGCTCATAGAGTCTTCGGGTGCCTACCAGAGTTATAGCTAGTCCTATATGGGGCTTAACAGAGGTGGGGCATGTCCTAGAGGATCATGTCTTCATGCGGGGTCGTGGAGAGGGGCAGTGATTGGCTTGGATCATCTACTGGGCCCCACATCAAGGAATTGTGGACGGGAATAAGCTACCTGGTTGTGCAACAAGGATTTTGTCTGTCATGGGTAAAGCAACACACCTCTGCAGAGTGTAAGAACTGTGACATGTTACTCCCTGTTCCGGGAAGGAGCTATGAACGCGGCAGCAAAGGAACTCCATGAAAGTTCTGGTCAACCTGTGAAGGCTGTCGGACATAGTTTTCATAATAAAACAACCTTTGAAGAAATGTTTACGAAAACTTGCATTACCTACGACCTTTGGTCTATGGCTGTAGAGATAGTGCATCATACACTTCTTTTTAGTGAACTTGCTAAGTACGCTCGTACTCAACCGTATCTTCTTAACCCTTGCTAGGTTCTAAGCCGTTGAAGACGGTGTCAACATCAATTTCTGCTCAAGAAACCATCATCGACAGCTCAAGTTCTTCAATAAAGTCAATGAAGTCAACATATTCATCAACCGAAGTAAAGACGAAGTTCCTGATTAGTTATGAGTAGATACTCTAGCCATAAAACCTACTTCTAAAGAGCATTGCATTAGTAGAAATTGCAAGCCAGATAGTTTAGATGTTAGTCTTTTTAGCCAGATAGCTCTGAGTTATTATTTCCAGTTCTTCTTGTAAAGAGTTGTTTTCTTTCTCTTTAACCTAGAGTGTTCTCTGGAATTTTGTAAAGAGTCGAGTTGTAATCTATAGTCATGTCTTGGACCTGATGTGTTTCTGTTGTACCACTCTAAGAGATGTAATACTAGTGAACGGTGTTCATTGGTGTTATGTCAACGATATAGTGTACTACATCATGCAGTGGTATGCTGGGTCACCGCACTCTCGTCGGAAATAACATCGCCGGATACCTTGTAGCAAAATCACAAAATGGTTATAGCAAAATAATTTTTCTGATGTAGTAAAGGGGACATCACCGGAGATATCGTCAGAGACTCCCAGCCGGAGATCTCGTAGCAAAACCATTTGGTTGTAGCAAAAAATGTGCGAAAGTAGCAAAAAATATGAATACATAGCAAAAAATGCTACGATAGTGAAAGGCTGGCTTGTAGCAAAGACAAACACAACAGCAACGACACCGGCCAACTAGAGTAGCAAGCATTGTAAACAGTGGTAGCAACACCGGACGCCATATGTAGCATTGTCGTCGTCGGGGCCATGGCTGCGTGTTACCGCATTGTGGTCGCATCAGCCATGACCGCTCCAAACACAGCAGTACTTCCATGGTGAAGTCCATCTTCGGGGACAACGAGGAGCATCACCGTCGTGGTCTCCCTATCATCGGGTGCCTCCGACGGGATCTAGCTGGGTGCGACGACAGGTTCCAGGGTACGTGGCGGCGGAGGCCGGGCTCCGGCAGCCTGGTCCGACTGCGGCGGCGGTTGCACGGCGACACAACAAATGCCATGGCGGACTCCATATGGGACGTCATGCGCGGCGGCGCAGCGGCGAGTAGCACAGGCCGGCAGCGCGTGGCAAGGACTGCGGGGCCGCGGGTCGTGGCAAGGACAGCGGTGGCCGGGCATGGGAAGGCGGGGGCGCGTGAGCTGCAGTGCGACGTTGCGAGAGCTACGAGCTGTGGCTCCGTGCTGTATTAGAAAAGGGAAGGAAGAGATAAGGTTCGATGGGACATGTCAATGGCAGACAGCACGACGCCCACGAGCGATCAATTCAGGGGATAAGTTGGTTCGATCCCCCGGGGTATCCTATCATTTCCCCAAAAAATCCGCAGTACTATATTCATCAATTAAAAAAAGGAAAGTTCCCTGGTTAGAGAAATCATCCGAAAAAGATTACAACACACTCACACCACAAGCATGGAACATGATAGCTCCTAGGGATGGTGATAGAGCGGGTTTGGACAGATATAACAAAACCAAATCCAAATCCATGAATCTCATTCTAGTACGTCCACGAAGATATCCATGGGAATAAATGTCAGCCTAGATCCAAACCCACCGGATATCCATGTATCTATGGATATCCATTGGTTTATACGCTATATATACATTATCATAAGAACATTCAGCATAATTGCGACATTCTAGCAAATTTTGACAGCATTTTAGTAGAATTTCAGCAAATATTATATGGATAATACATAGAAATATCAAAGAAACAATATTTCAATCATGTAGTACTTAAAATATGTCAAATCCCACACGATAACCCTATAAAGTACATAGATATCTTATACCAGTCTCAGCATAACTACATATGGATTGATTAGGCAAATGGAATAGGGAATTAGGGATTAGTACTTAGGAGGGCCTTTGGGCCCGGGGATTGAAAGCTGGAATGTTGGGACTTTTAGTGAGTAATATGGCATATGTAAAAAAAAATGTTTCACTGAGATGTGGGTCCCACGTGTCAGCCGAGTATCCGTTGAATATTCATGGAGCGAAACCACTACCCATGTCCGTCCCATGAATTAGCGCATATTCGTCCCATGAAATCCATATGTGTAATTAGCTCTATATCCTTACTCGCAGGATCGAATATCCATGGCTACCGAATCCGTGGATAAAATTGTTATCCTTATCTCCGTGAGGGGACAGCCTCGACACGGCCTTGACGGGACGATCGGGTGATCCACCTTACCCAATAGCGTCATCGGCATCACCTATCGCTCTCGATGGACAACTTTGAATTCGCCTTAGACAAACATCATTTTACTGAACACCACTGATGTTACGCCAAAATCAAGTAGGACATGCCAACCGCTAGACGGGATAAGGAAGTTGTGATTTGCCGATGGAACTCGCGTGAGAAAGTTGCAGGCCTTGCGCGTGGCAACACCTATCAAAAAGTTTTGTGCAATATGGACATTTCCGCACAGAGAGAGCGAAAGAAGAAATATGTCCGATAATCCACACTCCCGCACAGAATGATTGCTAGTAAGTACTAGAAAGACTCGTAAACGGAAGAGGGAATGTTTGCCTCATCTTAGCATAAAGATGTTCTCCTCATTGTATGAAATGCCTTCTTTAGTCAAACACTTTCCTTAATTGTATGATATGTCTTACCTTAGTCAATCCACATGATCATCCCATAATTGATAGAGACAATTACCCGAGAACCGCTAGTGGCACCTTACTTTCATTTTTTCATTTTTTTTGGAAAAGTGGATTCTAAATATCAAAAAATACCTAAAAGAAAACACCAACAAGTACACATATAGCACGTGCACCAAAATATTTTTTAAGAAAGAGGCTGTAATTTTTGGTACTCAAAAAACAGACAAGTATACTGTAACTTATTGGCATTTTTTATTGGGTGTAATAAAGAAGCACACAAAATAAGATGTCCGTTGGAACTTTCTGCTGTCTATCTAATAAAGAAAGAAGTTTGTTGATTTCATCGAATGTATTCACTTTATTTATGCTCGGCGAACCGGCGGAGGTGGCTTCCCGCGTGGAGCACATGTTGGAATTTTACTCGTCGCTGCTCCTCGAGGAGCCGCTCCTGCGGGTGCAGGCGCCTAAAGCGACGGCGGTTGCGGCCGACGGCCAAATCGTGGGGCGGAGGGGCCAGCACACCAGGCGAGGGAGTCCACCGGCGCGATTGCACTCTCCCGTCGGCCCTCGACGCGGTAGTTTGGGCGCAGCGTGGACAAAGACGCGAGGGAGGGAATGGGGATGAAGGAATCGTGTGTGCGTGGTAAAACTGCTCTCTGCCTTTTTCTCCTTTATTCCAGTCGACTTTTTCATGCGGGATCCCTGGTTGGTGATGGGTTTTTTCGTGCGCGGAAGGGGGAGACGACGTACCACCATCATGTGACTTCTGCTTTAAGAAGTAGTAGAGATTGATATTGTTTTTCGTTGAACCAAGTAATCTCATAACTGCATCTCATAGATTTTCTCACTATATCATTACCGTCAACACAACCTTCTGCCCTTAGTTCGCACGGCAACGGCGGGGTGCCGGGTATCATCCAGTTGATAGATCCAATTACCCGGAAATTGCTAGTTGCACTTTGCTTTTGTTTTTCCATTTTTTGAAAAAAGGTGGATTCTAAGTATTCAAAAGTACCGAAAATAAATACATAGCTATACAATAAATAACGTTCAGAAATATAAGACTTTTTAGACTTGTGAAATGAATGTACTAGACAACTTTTAGTATATAGGTTCACTACGAATCTCTACAAACCTATACAATAAATAACGTCTAGATACATTCTATTTATAAAGATGAAACATCTTATATTTCTGAACGGAGGGAGTGCATGCACCTATATAGTACGTGCGCCAAAAGTTTCTTAATGTAGTTAGGACAAAAAAGACAAATATGAGGAGAGTTTTTTATTTCTTTATATAGCGGCAAATTTGTTTTTTCTTATAGTTCAAAATAAAAAATATGTCGTGGTATTGCCGACGAGTACGCTATGGAGGGGTCCTCACAATGCGTGTTTAGAGACATGGGATAAACGGAGAGTTGGCGGGTACGAGGTAACACAGCTTACCCAGATTCAAGTTGTGGCATCCCGCTAAAATCACTACTAGAAAATCGTTGTGTTTTTTGCATTGCATCACCGTGACCGCATGCTCATGTCATCCTGCCACACTGCATTTGAGCATCGTCATCATCATCATGCATGATTTTGCCTAAAAATATTTTCGAATAGCCTAGTCTTGGTTTTCTAAATACCCCGTCTTTATTTCAAATTAAAATCCCGGTCTTCCGGATTATTTTGTTTTGTCTAAAAACGGTTTATAAAAGCCTTTTAAAAACATAAAATACAAGTTTTGTTCTTTTATGGGGCAACCCAGCCGGCCAGGCCCGAGGCCCAGCTAGCCGGGCCACCCCAACCCTAATTCTACCTACCGCAGTCGGCCACTCCCCCTACCCCATCCCTCATCCCCTGTCCCCGCCGCCAACCCACAGGGGCACACAGCACGCACACACACAGAACCCGCCCACCACCTGCCGCTCCGCCAGCCGGCCCCACACCCTGCACGCCTCCCCACACCACCTAATCCCGCCAGCCACTCCCATCCCCACCTGCCGGTCAACCCCCATCTGCCACGCACCACCTCGGGATCCCCCGCTCCCCACCTGCCCCAATCCCACGCCTCCTGGCCCCGCTCCTCACCGACCGCGTCCACCCCGCCTCGCATGCTCGACACGACCCGTCCATCCCTCGTACAGCGACCTGGCCCCACCACTCCCTCTCTCTCCCCCGTGTTTTCCTCCCCTCTCCCCGACCCCGCGTCGCCATCGTCCTGCCCACCTACCCCGCTCCCACGTCGCTAGCCGCGCGCCCTGAGCCCTCCCCGACGCCTGTTCCATATCGTCCCGGCCGCCGTCGCACCTCACCCTGCCCCGCCACCGCACGCGGCCCCATGCTCCTCCTCGCTGGCCTCCTCGTGAGCCCCGCACCGGCCGCTGCTTGCCGCTGCCGGATCCCGAGCCGCCGCCCACCTCTCCGCCTCTCATCGCGGCACCACGAGCACCGGCCCTACTCTGCCCTTCTTCCAGCGCGTCGCTGGCCCCGCGCCTCCTCGTCGTCGACCCCTCCGCCGCTCGCCCGGGCCCGAGCACCCTCCACCCTCTGCACGGCTCCTCGCCGGCCCGGCCGATGTCTTCACCGCGTCACCGACCGTCAGCAGCCCCTACCCCGAGGCCACGCCGACCCACCTCCGGCCGGCCACGCCTGCAACCCCCTCCGTTGTTCGGCCCCGCCAAGGCGGCGCCACGGCTACTCCTCGCCAGCAGGCCCCCGCATCCTCCTCGCCTGCGTGCCAGCTGCCGTCCGCCTCGGCGTCCGTTTCCTCTGCCGTCCTTGACCGCGTCAAGGAGACCCGCATCCGTGCCACGTCCTCCCTCGTGGCCTCGCCCTCTGGCCGCACACATGCGGACTGACGCTGGCGAGCTTGTTCCTCACCACCAGGACCTTCTACCTTGCGTTCGTGACCAAGCCACACCCTGTGCATCCTCGCTGGTTTACACACGCGTGAGCGTGTCTGGTGTTGACCTTCTGCCTGTGTGCTCTTGAGGCCATGTCCCGCTACTGCTGCAATTACTGTTTGGGTGGTGTGACCATGTGGTGGTGTTTTGGTGATGGATGTGGTGGGTGAAGAGAAGATGGTGTTGTTGGTGAACTCTCTGCCTACGCAAAGATATGTGCCATGATCTCCCGGCGCAAATTGGACTAGTATTTGTCAAGACCCGGCACCGGCCCAAGATTGTCAATGCCGCTTGAAGCGGAACTCCAAGCACTCCTTCATGGATCCGAGTGCGGAACCTCGAGGAGCCTGAAGATCGTTCCTGGAAAACCACCAAGTTCTCCGTCACGGATCCGACGGCCGAAGACCCTGAAGACCGATCCCGCCGAGGTCTCCTTCACGGAACCCGAGCCCCTCAGAACGACATGATCTTCTTCATCGCCGCCAAGACCCGTAGCCGGAGGCAAAGCCCGATCCCGGTGATCCGAAGGCCACGCCAAGACCCGGATCCAAAGACTGCTAAGATCGCCACCGGAATGACAAGTACTTCACCGCGGAACACCGAGGTCGCCGACACAGAATGCCAAGTTCTTCATCCCGCACGCCAAGACCGGCTCGATATGAGGAACCGACAAGATCGACACCAACCAGGGCGAATCCGATGCGCCCCGACGCCAAACCAAGTTCTTCTTACCGGAACGCCAAGCTCTCCTTCCGTTGACCGAGAACGATCCCGTCGAACCCTGAAACCCAGTCTCGGACCCTCGGAATCCAAGATCTTCCGAACGCAGATGTGTGACCCTAAGCCCCTATTTTTATAATATGACATTATCAACTGTCGCATATTAAATTGTTCATGCATGCATACCTGTTTGTGGTTTGGGGGCATTATGCCGATTCACCTCATAATTAAATATGGAGTCTATATGCGGGCTATCTTTGTCTTATTCCAGACTCCATTTAAATTTGTGTAGCGAACCGATGCCATGTTTTGTCTGGTTAAGCCAACATTTAATTTGCAGGGTAGATAAATAACTTGAACCATATAATTATTTGTCGGGACCCCGGTTCTGCTTAATCTTGCCTAATTGCACCGCATCTGCATCACATCATAATCATACCGGATCTTCTGTCGTAGTATTAAATATTGCATCCGGTGTTTTCTCTAGTGCTTTGCGTTTTCACGGATTAGGCCGATGAATGGATGCGAGTATCGACACGTTCTCCGGATATGATCCGTCGGCAGTGTTTCCCAGGCGAGCATCTCTCCCCCTTCTACCTATTTTGCATTTATAGTCTTTATTTCCTCCTGTTGTTCTATTGCTATCCGTATCGCGATGCTTTAGTTTTCCGTGCACCAGTTATATCCCGTGCAGCCTCTATATTGCCATGGACACCTCCTAATACCTGTTGTTTGGTAGATAGCTGGCCTTGCGAGTAGTAGTTGCTTGCTCAGGTGCGATCTCGTGTTGTTGAGTACCACAGTTGTTGGAATGCTGGCAGATGCTTAATGGTGGAGATGATCATGACTTTAAATACAACTATTAAATTGCTAGGATAACTGATGAAAGAGGCACCGGTGGGCAATATATGCTATTTGTTTTTTATGTCCACCTGTGTCCCGTAGGCCCCGAGTACTTGATACCTGTTCCTTGACTATTGGCACTATCCACATCCGGGAGACCCTATGGGATCCCCCTGAGCCAGAGCTGTATTCATTTCTATTTCTTGGGGCCACAAAGTAGTTTGGGGCTTTATTACTATCATGTACTTATGCCATGCTTCACTGCTTTATTTAAGATTGTGCATGGAGCACCTGTATTGTTTAGGATTGCAGAGTGTTTTCGCGGTATCGACAACCCAGTCACACTTTCGGGTTCCCAGTGGTTTACAGCCATTGGCGCAAACCTTGGGTCCGTCTCGGAGCCGGCCAACTTCGTTGCGGGTAGCTTAATGGGGTGCCCCCCTGAAATATTTATGAATCATGTGATTGCTTTGTCGTGAAAGCCTCGTTGGGTTTTGAGTTGGTTTTTCCGAGGTTGATTGAGTGTGTGTTGCTATTTGTGCACCCCTGCAGGGTAAATCTTTCTGAAAGCCGTGTCCACGGTTATGGACAACTTGGAGCACAGTATCTCGATCATAGACAAGCATAACTAAAGTAGTGATATAAATTTGACTTAATATGTGACTAGTAATCAGATTCAAATACAAAGGAATGGATATTAAAAATGCCAACAACTGGTGGAGCTGGGGTTCCTTGTGTCTTGTTATATCTGCCTAGTAAGTATTGCAACTCCAATGTAATGTGATAAAAGTGCCAACAACTGTTGGGTTTTGGGATCCCTCGGGACAATTATATTTGACTAGTAAATGTTCCAACTACCACGGAATGGTTAATTAAACTGCCCACTACTTATGCTTCAAGATGACTCATGCTATCTAAATCTGACTAGTAAGTGCTGCAACTATAATGGAATGAATAAAACTGCCAACTGTGTGGGTTTCCTCGGCATGACTTCCTCGTTTGGTCTCGAGGGGAAAATACCAGGATGGGTATGTTTGGGTGGTAGTGTCAGGTTGGTCCCGAATAGGTCTCTCTTATCCCTCTCTAATAGCCGACAGTTGTATTGAGTCTCTATAGGTTGTTTAGTGCATGCTTCGCTGCCGCTTCAGTCCACCATACCTATGTAGACGAGAGCCGCCGAATTCTAGCCTCGCCGTGTACTGGCCTCAATACCGACGCTCCTCTTTTTCCTTTGCCCTTTGTCGGCACCCCTTTTGTTTTAGCAGGTTTAAGTTCGACGTCGTTAGCAGGGTCACCCTTCCGGCTTGGCCTGGGCAGGGTTATGGACGCCATTGGTTATTCTTCAGGGCTCTTAGCCCCATTTGCATCTTGTCCATACTCGGACGTTGTAACGTTTTCAAGGTGATTTGGATCTTTGTATTGTATATCTGTATTCTTGACTCGTTGAGTCGCTATTGTATATATATCTGTTCTGTGGGTCCCATCAAGGACTGTTGTGTAATGGTATTACTACGTTTTCCACCCGCACGAAAGTGCCTGGTGGGCGTCCTTGAATCGTTTCTATGCGGGTTTGGCGGAAAGGGCTAAAAATTGCATAGGGCCGATTCGAGGGTGTTATAGAGTGGTATCAGAGCCCAGCAGTTGCGATACCCCACAAGTCCAGCCTGTAGGATAACCTAGCTAACAGCCAAAGTAGAGTGTCCAAACTACTTTGGAAAGTCGGTTGGATAGATCTGATTAGGTCTGCTTTTACTCCTTACTCTCTGCTATTCTCCTCTTACCTCGGCGTCTTTTGGATCTGTTCTCTTATCTTTTCTTCGAGTCTAGGAATTCTCGTGGTTGGGTTTCCGTCGTACCTTCAGGGGTTCGCTTCCTTCTTTGGTAACGGTGCTTCTACATCCGGTCTTCGTGCTATCTGAGGAATCCTTCATCTGCTGGACTTCTCTCTGTTCCTTGTTGTGCCTTCTGGTGTTTTCCGACGCGACAACATCAGCTACGCCAGATCCGGTGCATAGTCTGCATCACTCCTTGTTTCCGAACCTCGTTTGTCGAGATCTTCAGTCTTATTCCGAGAGTTGGTCGCATAATTCTGCTATTCATGTACGGAGTAATGATATGAGTGCGGGATGGAGTCGCGACCATACCACTACTCTTATCATTCGCTTTTGTATATTGAATTGGTGGATCAATGCAATTTACTCATTCCACTGAAGTTAGAGGTAGCCTTGTGACCTTTAACTTTGTCTTTGTTTCTCCGGAGTGTCCTCTCGACAAACGTGAGCAACGACCTCTTGTTGGTGGTGTCGCCGATTTCAAGATAGAGCAAGAGTCTTTGTTAGTGGTCTCGCGAGGATCTACATGAAGCGAGAAGATTCATATCGCCGGCCTTCTTCCCCGGACCATGAGGCGGATCTCGAGGGCGAGATCCATTGTTAGTGGTGTCAAATTGTGGCATCCCGCTAAAACCACTACTAGAAAATCGCTGTGTTTTGTGCATTGCATCACCGTGACCGCATGCTCACGTCACCCTGCCACATTGCATTTGAGCATCGTCATCATCATCATTCATGGTTTTGCCTAAAACTATTTTCGAAAAGCCTAGTTTTGGTTTTCTAAATACCCCACCTTTATTTCAAATTAAAATCCCGGTCTTCCGGATTATTTTGTTTTGTCTAAAAACGGTTTACAAAAGCCTTTTTAAAACATAAAATACAAGTTTTGTTTTTTTAGGGGGCAACCCAGCCGGCCAGGCCCGAGGCCCAGCTAGCCGGGCCACCCCAACCCTAATTCTACCTACCGCAGCCGGACACTCCCCCTACCCCATCCCTCATCCCCTGTCCCCGCCGCCAACCCACAGGGGCACACAACACGCACACACACAGTACCCGCCCACCACCTACCGCTTAGCCAGCCGCCCCCACACCCTGCACGCCTCCCCACACCACCTAAACCCGCCAGCCACTCCTATCCCCACCTGTCGGCCGACCCCCACCTGCCACGCACCACCTCGGGATCCCCCGCTCCCCACTTGCCCCAATCCCACGCCTCCTGGCCCCGCTCCTCACCGACCGCGTCCACCCCGCCTCGCATGCTCGACACGACCCGTCCATCCCTCGTACAGCGACCTGGCCCCACCACTCCATCTCTTTCCCCTGTGTTTTCCTCCCCTCTCCCCGACCCCGCGTCGCCATCGTCCTGCCCACCTACCCCGCTCCCACGTCGCTAGTCGCGTGCCCCGAGCCCGCCCCGGCGCCTGTTCCTCATCGCTCCGGCCGCCGTAGCACCTCACCCCGCCTCGCCACCGCACGCGGCCCCATGCTCCTCCTCGCTGGCCTCCTCGTGAGCCCCCCCAGCCGCTGCTTGCCGCTGCCGGATCCCGAGACGCCGCCCACCTCTCCGCCTCTCGTCGTGGCACCACGAGTGCTGGCCCTACTCTGCCCTTCTTCTAGCGTGTCGTCGGCCCCGCGCCTCCTCGTCGTTGACCCCTCCGCCGCTCGCCCGAGCCCGAGCTCCCTCCACCCTCTGCACGGCTCCTCGCCGGCCCGGCCGATGTCTTCACTGCTGACCGGTCACCGCCTTCACCGAGGTCACTGACCCACCTCCGGCCGGCCCCGCCTGTGACCCCTCTGTTGTTCGGCCCCGCCAAGCAGTGCGCCGCCAGCCACTCCTTCTGTCGCAGGGGGCCCCGCATCCTCCGCCCGTGCCAAGCGCGCGGCCGCCGTCCGCCTCGGTGTCCGTGTCCTCTGCCGTCTTCGACCGCGTCAAGGAGACCCGCATCCGTGCCACATCCTCCCTCGTGGCCTCGCCCTTTGGCCGCACACGTGTGGACTGACGCTGGCGAGCTTGTTCCTCACCACCAGGACCTTCTACCTTGCATTCGTGACCAAGCCACACCCTGTGCATCCTCGCTGGTTTACACACGCGTGAGCGCGTCTGGTGTTGATCTTCTGCCTGTGTGCTCTTGAGGCCATGTCCCGCTACACGCTGCAGTTACTGTGTGGGTGGTGTGACCATGTGGTGGCGTTTTGGTGATGGATGTGGTGGGTGAAGAGAAGATGGTGTTGTTGGTGAACTCTCTGCCTACGCAAAGATATGTGCCATGATCTCCCGGTGCAAATTGGACTAGTATTTGTCAAGACCCGGCACCAGCCCAAGATCGTCAATGTCACTTGAAGCGGAACTCCAAGCACTCCTTCGTGGATCCGAGGGCGGAACCTCGAGGAGCCTAAAGATCGTTCCTGGAAAACAACCAAGTTCTCCATCACGGATCCGACGACCGAAGACCCTAAAGACCGATCCCGCCGAGGTCTCCTTCACGGAACCCGAGCCCCTCAGAACAACATGATCTTCATCACCGCCAAGACCCGTTCTCGGAGGCGAAGCCCGATCCCGATGATCCGAAGGCCACGCCAAGACCCGGATCCGAAGACCGCCAAGATCGCCACCGGAACGACAAGTACTTCGCCGCGGAACACTGAGGTCGCCGACACAGAACAGCAAGTTCTTCATCCCGCACGCCAAGACCGGCCCGATACGAGGAACCGACAAGATCTTCGTGATGACAAGATCGACATCGACCAGGGCGAATCCGATGCGCCCCGACGCCAAACCAAGTTCTTCTTCCCGGAACGCCAA
The DNA here is from genome assembly GCA_023614405.1 of Avena insularis. NCBI lineage: Eukaryota > Viridiplantae > Streptophyta > Magnoliopsida > Poales > Poaceae > Avena > Avena insularis. Next base: position 251,070,239 of record CM042690.1, on the reverse strand, counting down.
GCTCTCCTTCCGTTGACCGAGAACGATCCCGTCGAAATCTGAAACCCAGTCCCAGACCCCTGGAACCCAAGATCTTCCGAAACCAGATGTGTGACCCTAAGCCCCTATTTTTATAATATGACATTATCAACTGTCGCATATTAAATTGTTCATGCATGCATACCTGTTTGTGGTTTGGGGGCATTATGCCGATTCACCTCATAATTAAATATGGAGTCTATATGCAGGCTATCTTTGTCTTATTCCGGACTCCATTTAAATTTGTGTCGCGAACCGATGCCATGTTTTGTCCGGTTAAGCCAACATTTAATTTGCAGGGTAGATAAATAACTTGAACCATATAATTATCTGTCGGGACCCCGGTTCTGCTTAATCTTGCCTAATTGCACCGCATCTACATCACATCATAATCATGCCGGATCTTCTGTCGTAGTATTAAATATTGCATCTGGTGTTTTCTCTAGTGCTTTGCGTCATCACGGATTAGGCCGATGAGTGGATGCGAGTATCGACACATTCTCCGGATATGATCCGTCGGCAGTGTTTCCCAGGCGAGCATCTCTCCCCCATCTACCTATTTTGCATTTATAGTCTTTATTTCCTCATGTTGTTCTATTGCTATCCGTGTCGCGATGCTTTAGTTTTCCGTGCACCAGTTATATCCCGTGCAGCCTCTATATTGCCATGGACACCTCATACTACCTGTTGTTTGGTAGATAGCTGGCCTTGCGAGTCGTAGTTGCTTGCTCAGGTGCGATCTCATGTTGTCGAGTACCACAGTTGTTGGAATGCTGGCATATGCTTAATGGTGGAGATGATCATGACTTTAAATACAACTACTAAATTGCTGGGATAACTGATGAAAGAGGCATCGGTGGGCAATATATGCTATTTGGTTTTTATGTACACTTGTGTCCCGTAGGCCCCGAGTACTTGATACATGTTCCTTGACTATTCACACTATCCACATCCGGGAGACCCTATGGGATCCCCCTGAGCCAGAGCTTGATTCATTTATATTTCTTGGGGCCACAAAGTACTTTGGGGCTTTATTACTATCCTGTACTTATGCCATGCTTTACTGCTTTATTTAAGATTGTGCGTGGAGCACCTGTACTGTTTAGGATTGCGGAGTGTTTTCGCGGTATCGACAAGCCCAGTCACACTTTCGGGTTCGATGGTTTATACCATTGGCGCAAACCTTGGGTCTGTCTCGGAGCCAGCCAACTTCGTTGCGGGTAGCTTAATGGGGTGGCCCCCTGAAATATTTATGAATCCTGTGATTGCTTTGTCGTGAAAGCCTCGTTGGATTTTGAGTTGGTTTTTCCGAGGTTGATCGAGTGTGTGTTGCTATTTGTGCACCCCTGCAGGGTAAATCTTTCTGAAAGCCGTGCCCGCGGTTATGGACGACTTGGAGCACAGTATCTCGATCATAGACAAGCATAACTAAAGTAGTGCTATAAATTTGACTTAATATGTGGCTAGTAATCAGATTCAAATACAACAGAATGGATATTAAAAATGCCAACAACTGGTGGAGCTGGGGTTCCTTGTGTCTTGTTATATATTCCTAGTAAGTATTGCAACTCCAATGGAATGTGATAAAAGTGCCAACAACTGCTGGGTTTTGGGATCCCTCAGGACAATTATATCTGACTAGTAAATGTTCCAACTACCACGGAATGGTTAATTAAACTGCCCACTACTTATGCTTCAGGATGACTCATGCTATCTAAATCTGACTAGTAAGTGCTGCAACTATAATGGAATGAATAAAACTGCCAACTGTGTGGGTTCCCTCGGCATGACTTCCTTGTTTGGTCTCGAGGGGAAAATACCAGGATGGGTATGTTTGGGTGGTAGTGTCAGGTTGGTCCCGAATAGGTCTCTCTTATCCCTCTCTAATAGCCGACAATTGTATTGAGTCTCTATAGGTTGTTTAGTGCATGCTTCGCTACCGCTTCAGTCCACCATACCTATGTAGGCAAGAGCCGCCGAATTCTAGCCACGTCGTGTACTGGCCTCAGCACTGATGCTCCTCTTTTTTATTTGCCCTTTGTCGGCACCCCTTTTGTTTTAGCAGGTTTAAGTTCGACGTCGTTAGCAGGGTTACCCTTCCGGCTTGGCCTGGGTAGGGTTATGGACGCCATTGGTTATTCTTCAGGGCTCTTAGCCCCATTTGCATCTTGTCCATACTCGGACGCTGTAACGTTTTCAAGGTGATTTGGATCTTTGTATTGTATATCTGTATTCTTGACTCGTTGAGTCGCTGTTGTATATATATCTGTTCTGTGGGTCCCATCGAGGACTGTTGTGTAATGGTATTACTACGTTTTCCACCCGCACGAAAGTGCCTGGTGGGCGTCCTTGAATCGTTTCTATGCGGGTTTGTCGGAAAGGGCTAAAACTTGCATAGGGCTGATTCAAGGGTGTTACACAAGTCTCACCACTGTGGCGGAACTCTACTCCTGCTATAAATCACTATAATGATAATACCCCGAGTTACAGAGATAGGTTCGTTGTGTGAGGTGTTGTGCTAGGCACTTGTTGTTATGCCCTAAAGGCTCCCGCATGCTGGCTTATAAAGGCGCCAAGACCTAGGGTTGACAGGGAAAGATTCTTGCCGGACAAGGTAAAGAGTCCTACACTAATACGAACTAGACTTTCGTGTCCTGTACTCCAAGGCTCCGAGTATGTTGGTGACTCCTGCGTAGCCTTCCTTTATCCGGCATGGGTCTCCCTTCTAGATCTGTCTAACTGGGCCACCTAGTTGGCCATAGGCCTTGGTACCAACTATGGGCCACCCAAGTTAGGTGGATTCTGACATGCTATGAGGATACCCATATAGCATATCCCCAACAGTAGCCCCCGGAGGACTAAAATCTTGCGCCGTCTTGCTCGTTGGTCTCTGAATGTCCTGTCTAAGTGATGTTGGCAATCCATCAAGCAATATCTCAAAGGTCTCCCAAAGAACCCTGTAATCCTCTTCGGCTTTGCAATGTAGTCGGAGATTCCTTGAGTCTTCGTTTCCAGAGTTGGGTAATCTCCGCCTTCGATGGAATCTTAGGATGTGACCCTTCACTGCAACTATCAGGAGGATGACGTAGGGTACAACCTACGCTACCTCGAAACTCACAGAAACAGAGAATTAATCATCAGCTATTTTCACACGCACGAAATCCGAAACGGCGAAGCGGCAAAGACGGAGGACGTGGAGAAATTACAACGCACGTTCACTTCCACGTCGGCAACATTCCGTCCATTAGATCTCTTTGCACGAATTTTGACACGGGGTCTGTATATTTTCACCATAGTCAATCTATTTCTCTTTTACCCGCATTCGCTCTCCAGTCTTCATCTTCCTCCAGCCGCGCAATTGTTCGAGCTCTTCTGTGAAAACCCTAACCAGAGCCCTTCTCTTCTCCACCTTCCTCCCATCGTAATGGCCTCCAGCAGCTCTGTCCCTTCCACGACGGCAGTTCCTGAGGCTACGCTGGAGCCATCCCAGGGAGTTTCTGTCCCGCCGGAGGGGGTGGTCGTTCCCATCTTCGCCGTGGTGGAAGCCACCGGCGATGACCAAGAATGAGCGGCGCCCGAAGCCGCTGAAGAAGAAAACGACTCCCACAAGGGGGTGTGGAGAGGCTCTGATCTTTCTGCCGAAGATCTACAGGAGCTGGTCACCGATGGGTATCTCCCCGCGGCGAAGGAATTGGTCTGGCGGGCGGTGCCGGCCGGCGAGGTGGTCCCCTCTCCCCAAGCCAGAGAGAAGGTGTACCTCAAGTCTCGGCCGGTGCGTGGTGTAAGCCTGCCAGTCTCTGACTTCTTCTTGGATGTCCTCCAGCACTTCCGGGTACCCCCCCCCCCCCAAAATCTCTCTCCCAACAACATTCTAGTCCTTAGCAACTTTGTAGCCTTGTGCGAAGGATTTCTAGGCATAAAACTTAGGTTAGATCTGTTCATCTACTTTTTCACCATCAAGAGACAGTTTGTAGAGTCCAAGGACGAATTGCGGATCTGTGGAACCATTAGCTTCAAGATCCGGCCTAGCCGACGCTTCCCCGACATAGTAGGGCATGAGTCATGCAAGAACTGGCAGTGCACGTATTTCTACGGCCCAGATATCCCTCTGCCTGACCGCCTTGAGACTTATCCTGACTTCATCGACGGAGTCACCGCCGAGGTGCATGCATGGCAGACCCCAGCCTCTCTTCCCTCTGACGATGAAGCCAATCGCGTCGTAAGGCGGATTGAATGGCTCATAGACGGAGGTCTAACAGGCTTGGACCTTGCCATGTGCTGGTTCATCAGGCGGATCTAGCCTCTGCAGCACCGCGCCGAGTTGATGTATAAATACACTCAAGACAGGAGGGATCCCATGTGAATTTCGCGGGATAACTTCTCTACTGACTCCATCAAACTCCGGCTCAATGACATCGTCAAGGTGAAGGACAAGAAGCGTGGCTTCAAGATCACCTTCAGCATGTTCGAGTGTGGCAAGTTCCCAGAGGTAGCTTTTGCTTCCTTTGTTGCTCGTTATATGCTCTAAGGTTTTTCCGACTTGAAGTTGTCAATCTAACACTCCTCTGTATCCCAGCTGACGACCTTGGCGGCGGATCAAATGGCCTCCCAGGTCTATGATCCTAAGCTGAAGGATATCCAGGTGGTGTCCGACGATGACGCCCCCAAGGATCAACCAGCTCCGGCAACGCGAAAGTGGAAGAGCTCCACCTCTAACGCTGCCGCCGAGGCCAAGAAGAAGAAATCAGAGAGTAGAGTCTCCAAACGTTCTACTGCCGCCTTAGAGGCGGAGAAGAAGAAGAAGTCCACTAGCATTCCCCTCACCAAGGCTCCTGCCGTGGAGTAAGTATTTTCATTCTCCGACTTGTGCTTTTCAGCCCATACCTTTTTTCAACTCTTGTACTTATACTTTGTATGTTTCAGGAGGAAATCCGGTGTTAGTTTGAAGCGATCCTCCAAAGATGTTGGAGGGTCAAAAAACATTCGTGATATGTTGACCAAGGATTTATCCGCCAAGTCCTCTCCCGCTACTGTTCCCCCTACTCCTGCCACCAAGCCTTCTGCTGGCCCTGCTGGTCCTTCATCTCCCGTCATCCCTGAGATCTCTGCCATGGAGATAGATGTCAATCCAATCCTTGATATCTCAGGATCTATCGAGGCAGATGTTGCTCCCAGCTGCCAGGTGACACAAGAGAGCACCTCCTCTAAAGTGGCTGAAGCTCCAGCTAAGGATGCCACCGAGAAAGAGAAGGAAGTGGTGGAAGAGGTGGACGTGGAAGCAACGATCGAGACGGGAGCCTCTGAGCCATCATCTGCCTTGAAGACACAAGAGATGGCTAGGGCTTCATCCATGCCTCCAGCTTCAACTTCTCCATTGGCTGTGACTCCTCCGATGTTGAGCTTGGATGACCTCATCCTGCAGGCCAATGCAATCTATAACAACGCCCGAACCTTTCTTGATTCTTATGCTCATCTAGCCAACAATCTTAGTGTCATTGCCATCATAAGTCTTTTGAACTTTACTTCTTTTGATTTGTAATGTATCCTACTGTAGCCCCCGAGCTCTTAGGCGGATAAACCAATAGTTATTGGCCTGAGTGCTCCAAAGAACTAAGTGTAGAACTTGTCCGTGTAGCCCCCGAGCGTTTAGTTAAAACTGGATAGTTCTGACTAGATGCTCTAGGGAAACTAGCTTATTTAAAATCATATATTGTTGCCCCCGAGCGTTTAGTTGAAACTTGAATAGTTCCGACTAGATGCTCTAGAGAAACTAAGCATGTTAACATCTTGTGCAGAATGAGAATGAATGGAGGATATCCGCCAATGAGAGGTTTGCTGCTCTGCGGAAGGAACTGGACCTTGAACAGGGTAAAACCACCTTCCTGAAGCAACAGATCAAAAATAGCCAGAGTCTGTTTCCTATAGCAGCTCCTTGCTTTTCTCATTGAACCATTTCTTATGTCTTCTGATAGCACTTTCTGATTTCCGTCTTACAGAAGCCATTGCCAAGGCCAAGAGCATCATAGAGCAATCCAAGCATATCCAGGAGCTCGATGATGAAAACAAAATTCTGAAGAAGGACCTGGCCGATGCCGTCAAGGGCCATGAGGCAGCGATGAAGGTGTTGCAAGAGTCTGCTGACGCCGAGATGTAGCGCCTGAAGGACGAAATTGCGCAACTCAAGGAGCAGAACCAAGCTGCCAAAGAGCAGAATGCTAGAAACCTTGAGGTGTACAAGACAGTCTAGAAGGAGCGCAATGTCTTGGTGATACATTGCAAATGTATCTATAATTTTTGATGTTCCATGCTTGGTTTTATCCACTTTCTTGTGTTTTGTTCCAACTTTGGAGTACTTTTTATATGATTTCTTGGACTAACCTATTAACAAGAGCCACAGTGCCAGCTGTCCGTTTTCTGCTATTTTTGGTTCCAGGAAAGTCAGAAAATGAATATTCTCGGAATTGGACGGGACAAAAGCCAAAGTGCCTATTTTTTCGAAAGGGATCAAGTGCCAAAATACGAGACAGAGAGGGGCCAGGGCCACACCACTGCCACGCGGCCAGCCTAGCCCAGGCCAGGTGGTCCGCCAACCCAGACCCTCGGCCTCTCCTTACGCTTATAAGTTGCCCTCGGGACGAAAACCCTAAGTACCGATCAAAAATCCACGAAGAGTCAGAGTCCGTCATCTCCATCCCTAGATCGGGAGGGATCTGAAGCTCTTCCCGGCACCCAGCCGGAGAGGGGAAATCACCCTGGAGGCCTTCTTCATCACCATGCAAGCCTCCGGTGTGATGCATGAGTAGTTCATCCTTGGACTACGGATCCATGTAGTAGCTAGATGGCTAGTTTCTCCTCCTTTGTGCTTTCATGTTTAGATCTTGTGAGCTCCGTTCATGATCAAGATCATCTATTTGTAATTCATACATGTTGTGTTTGCGGGGATCCGATGGATATTGAGATGCTATTTCAGATTGATTATTGATTCTATCATGTCTTTGTTATTTGAGATCTTGCATGCTTTCCGTTGTTAGTAGCTATCTTGGCCAAGTAGATGCTAGCAAATCCAAGAGTTAGTATTTATGCTCGATAGTGGGTTCATGCCTCTAGTAATCTGGGGAAGTGACAGAAATCTCTAAGGTACTAGATGTGTTGAAAACAACGATCCTTTGTTCATAGAACAATTGTATTGTTTACCTTACACGCAGTTCGTAAAGCAATAATCTGTTGCTTGCAACTTAATACTGGAGGGGGTTCGGATGATAACCTGAAGGTGGATTATTAGTCATAGATGCAGTTGGATGGCGATCTATGTATTATGTTGTATTGCCCAATCAAGTCTCAAAGGAGTCAAGATGATCAGTATATGCATGTATTGCTTTCTCGGTGTTTGTCAATTGCCCCGCTGTAATTTGTTCACCCAGCATGTTATCTATCTAAGGAGAGCCACCTCTAGTGAATTATGGATCCCGGTCCTTGTCTTTTACATACAATCTACAATCTTTTACTGCTTTGTGTTTACTTTCTGCAAACTTTTACTTCTTTCCATTCGATACATTTAATCCTTTGTTTTCCGCAAAACTTGGTGAGATTGACAACCTCATCGCAAGTTGGGGACAAAGTTTTGTGGTTGTGTTGTGCAGGTCTCCACGTTGCTACTAGCACCGGTAGTGCGCCCTGCCAAAGCTCAGCTAGTAACACCTTTGGGGTGTTTCCTTGCTCCTACTGGTTCGATTAAACCTTGGTTTCATAACTGAGGGAAACTTGCTGTTGTGCTCATCATACCTTCCTCTTGGGGTTCCCAACGAGCTCTACATCAACCACGAGCCATCAACACTTTTCTGGGCGCCGTGCATTGAGCCATCACTTGGCGAATACATGCAAGCAAGCGGAAACAAGCATCTTCAGTAACCTTTCTCCGTCTTGGTCATTTCTGTAATTTGGATAACCATTTTACTTGTTTCTACTCATGGTCCTTGTATTTTGTGCAAACCACAGCCCCCATTGGCTTAGCCACCTTGGGTGAGGGTGCTCCGGATCCCAAGGAACACATGATTCTTGCCAGCAACTTTGTCAGCACCACCATCGCCCAAGCCAAGGAGATAGGTCAACCTCTAGGCATCAATATCAAGGCGGCAGACTCAGTGGCCAAGTTCACGGAAATCCTACGCCGAGCCCCCGAGAAAGTCAAGGACTAGAAAGCCTCTGGCGTCCGGGCTGGTGCTAGGATGACCCTGTCCTTGGTCAAGGCACATTACGACAATGCCGACATCGACTTGGTGACCTCTGGCATGCCCAAGCTAGACGAGGAAGGGCAAGAGATCGATAGCCATGCTATTTGGAACTCCCTCGCTGGCTTTGACACCAGAGTTGCCAAGATGGTCAAGGTGGATGTATTCGTGCCTGCCGAGATCCTCGATGAAGACATGGCCTCGTCTGAGTCTAGCCCCTCTCCTTTCGAGTTTGACGAGCTCTCTCGACCTGGCTCTCCTAATGATGCCACCACGAATCCCCCTGCAGTAGAGCCATAAAAAACAATGTTGTATTAAATGTGTCTCTGCAATGTGTATGCGGAAAAAACTTATATTTTGCTAAGGCGGAAAAACTTGCACTAAAGTTTCCTACAACTTATCTATTTCCAGCATGTGTATATTTTTTAAGCAAGTGTTGGCTTATCCATTATTCTGGTTCGTATGCTTGAACTTTCGTGAGACAGAAGACTCGCAGCGCAGAACTATGCTCTCAGGTGATGATGCTTAATAGCACTGTCAAGAACCTAAGAGCAAAATTGCCGTCTTTGAGTGCCGAAAAGTCACTACTCCGGAATCCGCATAAAAACTTTAGAAAACGTGTAGACCAGAAAACTTAAGCTAATGCCCGTAGGCGGAATTTTCACAAGTGCAAATGCAAACTTGCGCATAAAGGGTTTATATGATTCAAAAATGAACAACTAAAGAAGGTAAAAGACTCAGAGAATATGAGTGAACCAAATGATTTATTTCATTGATCATATAAGAAACTTATGACATAATATATATGTGCAAAGTGTAAAAGGGATGTAGTTGTGCTATGTTCCATGGCCGATCTGTCTCCGGGTAATCATCATCGGAGTCACGTTGCTTGCGCTTGCAATTTTTTGGCCTATCTTTCAACTCGCGAGTATCGACGAGGTAATAGGAACCATTTAGCAATGCTTTGCTTATGGCGAACGGTCCTTCCCAAGGCGGGGATAGTTTGTGTGATTTCTCCTGCTTGAGCCTAAGCACTAGATCCCCCTCTTTAAACGAGCGATGATTTACGCGGCGACTATGGTAACCATGCAGCTTTTGCTGGTGGATGGTGGATCTATGGCATGCTAGCATGTGCTCTTCTTCAAGTAGGTCCACAGATAAGCGCCTGGATTCTTCAGCGTCATCCTCGTTGTAGGCAGAAATTCTTGGTGCATTGTGGAGGATGTCGGATGGGAGGACTGCTTCTGCTCCATAAACCATGAAGAAATGAGTCAAGCTGGTGGATCTGTTGGGTGTTGTTCTCAAACTCCACAAGACAAATGGTAATTCCTCCTCCTAGGCTCCAGCTGCTCTACATAGCGGTGCCTCTAAGCGTGGCTTGATTTCGTGCAGAATTAGTCCATTGGCCCTTTCAACTTTCCCATTTGACTACGGGTGTGCCACATATGCTAGGTCAAGGCGGATGCCTTTTTCATGACAGTATTCCTCAACTTTTCCGAGAGATAGATTTCTGCCATTGTCAGTGATGATGGCTATGTGGGAGACCAAATCTCACCACTAGATCCCGGACAAATTTTAGTGTTGTTGCCCCATCAAGCTTTCTAATGGGTTTAGCTTCAATCTATTTTGTGAATTTGTCCACTGCTACTAGCAAGTGTGTGAATCCACAGGGTGCTGTTTGCAGAGGTCCCACCATGTCCAGCCCCCAGACTGCAAACGGCCAAGTTATTAGTATTGTTCGCAATTCTTCAGCTGGAACACTTGGTTGTCTTGCATAAAACTGACACCCTAGACATGTTTGTACCAACCTGTCGGCGTCCGCCTTGGCAGTTATCCAGTAGAATCCTTGTCGGAAGGCCTTAGCCACCAACGATCGGGGAGCGGCGTGATGCCCGCAATCTCCGAGATGTATTTGTCTAAGGATGTCAATACCTTACTGTTGGGAGACGCATCGTAGGAAAATTCCTATGGTACTTCTTTTGTATAGCTGGCCTTCAATGATGACGTAGCCTTTTGCTCTTCGTACTATTTGTCGGCTTTCGACTTCGTCGGCAGGCAAAGTTCTGGCTTGTAGATAGTCCATGAACGGTTTCGTCCAAGCCAGAGAGGTCACTGTTACTATGTTAACAAATGAATCCACTCTATCCGGGTTGTCGGGGTCCGTTCCCTTCACGGATGGGGTCCGTAAATGTTCTAGGAAAATGCCTGGCGGAATTGGTCGACGAGCTGATCCAAGCTTTGACAGCAGATCTGCCGCCTCATTATCCTCCCTTTTGACGTACTTGACTTCATAGTCGTCGAAGCACTTGGATATTTCGTCTACTTCATCTCAATATGCCGCCATCATAGGGTTCCGCGTGTTCTAGGTGCCATCTACTTGCTGGCAACCAAGTCAGAATCTCCACAGCAAACTATGCGCTTGATGCCAATATCCTTAGCTACGCGAAGTCCGTGAATAAGGGCCTCATACACCGTCATATTGTTGGTAGCATTGAAGGGAATCTACAATACGTATTGCAACTTTTCTCCTGTTGGCGATTGTAATAATACACCAGCCCCCGAGCCATTGAGTAGCTTTGATCCGTCAAAGTGCATAACCCAATATTCTGGCTCTAGCGCAGGAGTGTCTTCTGGCAGTTCTGTCCAATCTACAAGAAAATCCGCCAATGCTTGTGATTTGATAGCGTCGCATCTCTTGTAGGTGATTTCAAAGACGGCTAGTTCAATGCCTTACTTTGCCACTCTCCCTGTAGCGTCGCTGTTGTTAATGATGTCGGACAGTGGAGCTTTGCTCACTACTATGATAGAGTGCTCCCGGAAATAATGCCTTAGCTTACGTGAAGTAAGGAAAACTCCATATGCTATCTTCTGGTAGTGCGCGTAATGCTGCTTGGATTCTGTCAAGACCTTGCTTACGTAGTAAACGGGCTGCTGAACTCCATATTCGTGCATTGGTTCCTTGCGCTCCACCATGATGACGATGTTGATTACTCGGTTGGTTGCCACCATGTAAACTAACATAGGCTCCCTTGGTACCGGTGCTACAAGTATTGGTGGGGAGGAGAGTATTCTGTTCAACTCCTGAAGTGTTGCGTCAGCCTCATCCGTCCATGTAAATTTGTCCGCCTTCTTGAGCAACTTGTAGAGCGGCATGGCCTTCTCACCAAGTCGGCTGATGAACCGGCTTACTGCTGCAACGCAGCCTATGAGCCTTTGTATGTCCTTTAGGCATGTCGGGCGTTTGATGTCTAGGATGGCCTTGATTTTCCCCGGGTTCACCTTGATTCCGTGATGCGAAATGATGAAACGCAATAGTTTGCCGGAGGGTACCCCGAAGACACACTTCTTGGGGTTTAGCATCATGTTGTATTTCTGGAGATTGTCGAAGGTTTCTTGCAAGTCAGTGATAAGATCATTTGATTTGTTTGACATTACCATGATGTCGTCCACATAAGCGTGTACGTTTCGACCTATTTGGTCGTGTAGGCAACATTGCATCGTCCGCTGGTAAGTAGCACCAGCATTTTTCAACCCAAAGGGCATCATGACATAGCAATATGTGCCATAGGGTGTGGTAAACAAAGTGGCCAGCTGGTCCGACTTTCGCATCTAGATCTGGTGGTATCCTGAATAGGCATCGAGAAAACACAGAAGTTCTGAGCCAACCGTCGAGTCAATGACTTGGTAAATTCGAGGCAAAGCAAACGGATACTTCGGACATGCTTTGTTCAAGCCGGTGTAATCAACACACATTCTTAATTCATTGGTTCCCTTTTTGGGGACAAGTACAGGATTTTCCACCCATCGGGTGTGAATAACTTCTCAGATAAAGCCAGCCTTAAGTAACCTAGCTATTTCTTTGCCTATAGCCCTTCGTCTTTCATCACCGAAGCGTCGTGGAGGTTGCTTCACCGGTTTGGCATTGGGACCAATATTCAAGTTGTGCTCGGCAAGTTCCCTAGGTACACCTTTCATGTCGGTAGGTTGCTAGGCAAAGATGTCCCTATTCTCGCGGAGGAACTCGATGAGCGCACTTTCCTATTTGGGATCCAGGTTCATGCCAATGGCGGTGGTCTTGGAGGAATCTCCTTCGACAAGCTCCACCTACTTGGTCTTGATGGAAGCCTGGAAGGCGGTTTCTGCAGCAGTGATCTGCTTCTTCGAAGCCGGCATCTCCGAGGCATCGACCTGGTTCTGGATCTCCTTGAACTCCTCACCGTAGAGGACTGCTTCGGCGAAGGCGGCTTCGCTGAGCTCGCACTCCTGTGCCTTGGAGAAGCTTTCGTCAATGGTGATGACGCCATTTGGTTCGGGTATCTTGAGATTGTTGTAGACAAAGCATGGCCTTGCAAGGAAGGAGTGGAAGATGTCGTGTCTGAAGATGACGTGGTACACGCTCTTGAAAGGCACCACTTCAAATGTCATGTGTTATTGGTGGTAATTTTTAACATCGCCAAAAGCGACCGGAAGGGTGATGCAACCTAGGGAATTTGCTTGTCGGCCGGGGACAACCCCATGGAACACGGTGTTTCTCTTCCTTAGTTGAGTCTCCGTCAAGTTCATCTTGTGCAGCGTATCTAGGTACATGATGTTGATGTTGTTTCCACTATCCACGAGGCACTTGGTGAACTCTGTGCCGTCAATCAAAAGGTTGATGACCATGGAATACTGGTTCTCTATTGGGATAAGATCTGGGTGATCCTTCCTATCCCAAGTGATTGGAACTTCCGACCACCTGACGTACTGGGGAACCAGAGGGAAGGTAGCCATCAATATCCTCAGAGAGGTTTCCTAGGCCCGGACGGTGGGGGTGCCAAGGAAAGTGTGGTAACATGGAGCCTTCTTTTTAAAGGGATTTTTCCCTTTATCCTCTCCCTTTTCAGAAGATTTGGGTTCCACGTCTTCATCCATATCACTTGAATCCTTGGGATCTTCCTCCTTCTTCTTCCCTTTGCCCTTTCCGCGGGGTCTGTTTTTCTGACTTTGCCTGTAGCCTGACTCAGGGTCCTCCTTGACATCATTGACAAACTTGCATTAGCGGTTGGTGTCGTTTTATTGGGAACGGCAGTACCTGAAAAGTTTAGATAGAGGTGTGGGGACTAGCAGGGAGACTCTCGACAGCGTCCGCGGGAGGGATTGGGTACGAGCAAGTGTAACGGGACACAAGAAGTACCCAGGTTCGGAGCCCTCGTGGTGAGGCTAAACTCCTACTCCTGCCGATCTAAATATGAGTGGTATACGGGCTACAATCGCTCCTTGAGCTGTATCTTCTATCTACCTTCTTAAATGCCCTGAGACCAACCCTTACTACAAGAGCCTTGCACCTCCTTATATAGGTAGAGGGGCAACAGTCTCACTGGCAAGTCCGGCTGGCGGGCCCCATAGGCGGGTCCCAGCCGGCTGGTTATCTACAGTATCCAGTACGGTTACGTCCCATCGAGGTACATGCGGTAGGGTCGTCGTGGGTACAGTGAATGTCGTGCGAGCCTGTCGTCAGCGCCCGGCCACTGAGCCCACGTCACCTAGCAAAGTCGTCGGTATGGCTTCGTGCTGCTTGTCTTGTCGCTATACCAGGGAGTACTACCCATTGTCCAGCACGTTGCCTTGTCCTTCTGACTGCATCCGGCTACACCGTAGCCGGTCCTGAACCTTGTCGACCTTCCTGGTTTCGGCTACCGTAGAGTAGCCGGTATGACTTGCTCGTGTCCGGCTGCACTCAGCCAGCTGGATGTCGACCAACTATCGTAGTTCTTGTCTGGTTGGGGTATCTGGAGGTCATCCCCCCGACACTAGCCCCCGAGCACGTGTAGATTTCGCCTTTAGGTGAAATGTGCGTGGGCTCCCTCCTGATTTTGAAGTTTGTGACCAGCTGTGCCTGGCGGTGACGCTAGTCGTGACGTCAGCTCTTATGCCGGCCACGTGCGCACGCGCCATCATTGCACTACGGTGCGCAGCGTAACATCCCGTCGCGCGTCGCCTCGAGAAACTGTCGTTGGGCGCTTCGGTTCCCGTTCCTGGATCTTCTGCGCACTCGGCGCCTGCACACGGGATCTGAGCCGGTGATGGGAGTGGGGCATGGCTCGATGGGTGCCACGTGGCACCGCAGACGGTTGCCCTCCCCATCCTTTAAAGGGTTGCCCGGGGGACGCAGTTCCAACTTCCGCTCACTGCCTTCCCAATCCACCCCTCGCGCCCTTGCCTTCTCGCCTCTGCCTTGCTAGTTCTTGTCGCTGGAGTTCGCCGCGCCACCCGCTTAGTGTCGCCGGAGACACGGGCCACCGCCACTCCACAACCAGCGCGACGGTAGGCGAACCAGCGATGGCTTCGGAGCACGGCGCCTGGTGCAGTTCCTTCATCATGGAGGCGCACATCAAGAAGTACTGCGCCACCCGTGTCCTGCCGCTGGACATGGAGGTGAAGGTGCTATTGGTGCCGCCAGGAGAGGACTCGACGTACCTAGTAGAGGGGGAGCGGGTCATCTTCCTCTCCCACCTCGCCTGCGGCTTCGTGCTGTCGATGCACCCATTCTTCCTCACCTTCCTTGTCTTTTTGACTTGCGCCTCCACCACCTCGGCGCCAACGCCATCGGCACGCTGGTGCACTTTGTTGCGTTCTACGAGAGCTACCTCAGGATCCAGTCAGATCTCGGGTTGTTTTGCCGGCTGTTCCGCGTGCGGCCGTAGGTGCAGTTCACGCAGGGACCGCTGGTGACGTGCGGTGGCGCCTCCATCTACTACTGCACCGAGACCGGCTACCTGAAGTTCCGGCTGCAGGACATGGTGCGATTGTGGTAGCAGTCGTACTTCTACGTCAGCAACGTCACTACCGTCGACTGGATCAATCTATCGGGTTTCCAGGATGTGGAATCCAGCTGGCAGAACTGGGACCTGAAGATTCACGGGGAGAAGGCGGAGTCGGATGCAATGCTGCAGCGGATGCGCTCCCTCGTCACCGCCGGCTTGACCGGCCTGGACATCACACTTAGTTGAATGTTCCGACTGATGATGTCGTTGCAGCAGCGTGCACACAAGATGTGCTTTTACTCCGGCCGGCTGGACCGACCTGGCTGTCCCGCCATGATTCTCGCTACCACAACCTTAAGGAGTGGGTGTGGACGATTACGAAGGAGCGGCTGCCGGAGCACTGGAAGTTCGGGCTGGTCCCTTATAGCCGCGACAACCGCGCGCCCTGGGTAAGCTTCTCGCTAGCCAGTTTTTTCTGTTTCTTGGCCCGTCTTTCTATTCGGCTAACTCTTGTCTTCCTTCTTTTTGCAGACCTTCCCCTGCATCATTGGGGAGGAGGGCGAGACCCTCCTCCAGAACTTCACGCCTGACCTTCCCGAGCCGCGCGCTCGTCGGCCCTGCGAGGAGTCGGATGGGGATGGCAACATCTTCCCCAGCCGAAACGATGAGCCGGCGCACGACCCCCCACGCGGAGGTCGACGAGGAGGAGGAGGCCATGCCGGCTCCCAAGCCGGCCCGACACCGCACAGTGGATGGCAACTCCGGCCGGTCGGGTGCCGGTGGGAGCAGCTCTAGCCGGTCTGGCGCTGGTGGGAGTGGCTCCAGCCGGTCAGGTGGAGGTGGAAGCGGGTCTAGTTGGCCTGCCGTGGATGAGCCGGCCCCAAGAGGAGCCGGACCGGTGCCCTTCCCCTCAGCCGTCTTGAAGAAGGCGCCGCCCCCCGTGGTGCAGGGGTAAGTTATCTTTTGCCCTTACGCTACCTCCTCCATTTACTTTTTAGATAACTTTCTGCCTCCCGCCTTTCTCATTTGCTTTTCTGCTTCGTCCTTTGCCTTTTAACTCGCTGGTCTCCTTTGGTGCCGCAAGCTCGGCGCGGGCGCCGACCGGCTCGCCGCCCCCTGCGCTAGACACCCACCCCTCTCTGCTGCTGCCGCTGCCCCTACTCCTTCACCTAGGGCCCTACCGCCACCTCCGTCTCGCGTCGATCCGGCTATTGCAGCCGGTGTCAGGGATGCTCCGCCGGCTACAGCGGTGCAGCCGGAGATGGCTGCGGCGACCCCACAAAGTGGAGGTAGTTCCCCTGCGGGGACGGGAAGGGCTTCAACCGGCAAGGAGCTGGTGGTCGTTGCCAACGAAAATTCTGACAACGAGCCAGGGAAGGAGTGGCGGACGACGGTGCTAGAGGCGAAGGAGTCACTGACCGTCAATGCTGTTGACAACGATGCTTCTTCCACCGCCTCGCTAGCAGATCTGGCCGCCACCCTCGAGCTAGCGGTGAAAGAGATCCGGCTGCTGGAAGCTGCGTCCGAGGGAAGCCGGACCTTGGAGCAGAAGCTCGCCGCCGCCAATGGCACCTCCCAGAGTAAGTCCTTTCACTAGGTTTCAGTAGTCGGATACTTTCCTCCTCTATTTCCTTTCTATTTTTTGCTGATAGCCGGTTTCTTGCAGCCATCCTGGTGTGTGCCCAACGGGAGATCGATCACCTGAAGAAGGCGAACGACCGACTGAGCAAGTCTAACTCCATGCTCCGGCTACAGAACAAGGACTGGAATTCCAAGGCGGATGCGCTAGAGGCCACCATGAAGGAGCATGACTCCGCCCTCGCCAGCCGGGCCCAGGCCTTTGACCTCCTCGATGCCCAGAACAAGGACTAGGAGAAGGAGGTCAAACGTCTAGCGGTCCAAGAGAAGGCTCTACTCGAGGAGTTGATGCAGATCGGGTGCACCGCCAAGGGTAAGTAGTTTCCGACTAGCTTTTCTTGTCCGGATCCGGTAGCCGGACCTGACCTTCTTTTTTCTGACAGCATTTTATCCCGGTGTAGACTTGCTGGCATACAACCGGCTGCAAGAGAACTAGCCAGGGGAGCAGCCCACTGCCCAGGAGCTGGTCGTTCTTCTCGGTGAGGAGGCCGCTGAGCTGCGCAAAGCGGCTCAAGTGGTCTTCGAGTTCTTGTGGCCGGACACGGCGGCTCTAGAGACGATCGCCCAGCTGGCGGCCAAGGTGACAGAGGTGTCGGCTGCCGTAGAGTGGCTGAGGGACCTGGCGGCGTGAGCCAGAGCGGAGATGGCTTTGGCTTTAATGCTCTCCAGGTACAAGGACGCCCGTGTCGAGAAGATCGACAGGGGCTTCTGTGCCGGCATAGATCTTGCTGCCATCCACCCAGCCCATCTCGAGCTTCGTGCTTCCGCCATCAAGATTGCCGGCTACGCTGACGTCAACGAGGTCATCACCGACACGGAGTCCGTCAGGACGCCGGATGCGGGAGCCGAAGCCTCGTCACAGCCGGCTAGTGAAGACGTCAGAGCCGGATCCGCCAGCGCGCCTCCTCCGCCTCCCGAAGCCGCCTCTGGCCAGGTCCTCCCTCACGGCAAGGGCCCCGCATCTTAGACGTGATCCCCGGGATGCCAGGTGACTTTGTAATTATTTTGTCCTGTTGAACTCTTCTGCTTGTGCCGGCTATTTCTGACGCCGGGTGAATCTACGGGAGCTTCGACTCCCCTTTTATTCAATCGTCTTGTTTGCTTGCTTCTGTTTTCCTTGTGATTTTGTATGCTTTGAAGTTTTTATCTTTCACCGGTTACACTTATCTGGCTACCTTCGCCCGGCTGAACACCTTTAGTCGGGGGAACTTCAACTCCAGTGGGGCGCACTGTAACCCTGGAGTGTAGATTGAAGTTGGCAAAGCCAGGTGCTTCGAATCTTCTTCTTTCTTTTCCATAAGCCTTTAGCTTCGTCTGGCTAGACACCTCTAGCCGGCTAATCCCGACTCTGTCCGGACCAGCCGACTTCCACAACCGGCAGTGGGGGCGCGCCAGTGCACCTACTGGGTGTAGCCCCCGAGATTCAGAGTAGCTGGCGAAGCCAGGTGCTTCGAATCTTCTTCATTCTTTTCCTACCCTTGCCCTCAGCTGGGCTCCAAATATCCGGCTAAACTCCTTTAGCCGGTCGGAACTACATGATTCCATTGGGGACACGCGAGCGCACCCAGTGGGTGTAGCCCCCGAGATTCGGAGCACTTGACAAAGGAAAGGACTTCGAATCTTCCTTCCTTTTGAAGCCTGACTCGATGCAGTCATACAAAACAAACACATATATAGGCCCATTTGTTAATAGGTTAGTCGGTTAAGGTAGTGCTTATTAACCGGAAGACAGCTTTAGTTTTCGAAAACTAGCTTGTGCTTCTCTAGACAGTTAGTCACTTTCCCATGCGCTCTGCTGTTTACGCTACGTCCTTGCCGGCAACCAGGTTGCGATCTGCAGCCGGAATTGAGGGAGCTGACAATACATTGCGCACGGTACTGGGGGCTCAGCAGCCGGATAATCTCAAACTAGGACGAGGCCAGAACGCCCAACCTGTCGCATCACCTCCCCGTTTTTCATGCGTGATGTCTCGGGCTTTTGCTCTTGCTAGCCAGACAGCCGGGTTGCGGTCTGTAGCTGAGACAAAGATTGGGCCTCTGGCATCATCGCACACTACTCAGCCGGTTTATGATTTAGCAGGTTGGGCCAGCCGGCAAGCCCCCGGGCAGGGGTTGTTGGAGCCGAAAACAGAACCGAAAAAGGGAATATGCACAAATTTCTTGGCAAGGAGCCCCTGAGTATCTCTCGGGGTTCTGCACTTTTCATTCATAGGGTTCATGAGATACATACACTGTCCAATGACTAGGTGTAAAACGGGCGGAGTTGGGCCGCGTTCCAGGGGCATTCTGTCTCCTCGTCCGACTTGTCCATCTTGTTCCTGCACGGCTGATGCGTGTCAATGAGGTAGTAGGAATTGTTGTGCAATGCCCGGCTGATGATGAAGGGGCCCTCCCAAGGTGGTGATAGCTTGTGCATGCCCTTCGTGTCCTGCACCAGCCGGAGAACTAGATCGCCCTCACGGAATGTGACGGGGCGGATCCGGCTCGAATGGTAGTGGTGTAGGCGCTGCTGGTACAGGGCCGATCTGGACAGTGCCAGCTCACGGGCCTCCTCGAGGAGGTCCACGCCATCCTCTCGCGCCTCCTGGTTGGCTTTTTCGTTGTAGATGAGCTTGCACGGTGAGTCGAACTCAATGTCCGCGGAGAGGACAGCTTCTGAGCCGTAGACGAGAAAGAACAGGGTGAAGCCGGTTGACCTATTCGGTGTGGTGTGGAGGCTCCATAGCACAGCCGAAAGTTCCTCAATCCAGCATCCGGGCGATCGCTCCAAGGGCTCGATGAGGCGTGGCTTGATGCCGACTAGCACTAGGCCATTTGCCCTTTCGGCTTGCCCATTGGACCGCGGGTGTGCGACAGAAGCGTGGTCTAGCCGGATGCCCTTGTTGCTACAGAACCGGGCGAAGGCCCCCTTGGTGAAGTTCGTGCCGTTATCCGTGATGATGCTGTTGGGGTAGCCGAACCGGTTGATGATGTCCGTGAAGAAGGTGACGACCGTCGCCCCGTCTAGCTTCCGGATAGGCTTGGCCTCTATCCACTTTGTGAACTTGTCCATCGCCACCAGTAGGTGGGTCATGCCCGCGCGCGCTTGCTTGAAGGGACCGACCATGTCGAGGCCCCAGACGGCAAAGGGCCAGGTGATCGGTATGGTCTTGAGTACCGCAGCTGGCATGTGCCTGAGCTGCCCGAAACACTGGCATCCCTTGCATGCATGGACTAGCTGCTCGGCATCCTCGAGGGCGGTGGGACAATAGAAACCGTGGTGGAACGCCTTGGCGACTATCACCCGGGATGAAGCGTGATGCCCGCACTCGCCCTAGTGGATGTCTTTGAGTAGCCGGTAACCCGTGTCTATGTCGACACATCGTAGGAAAATGCCAGATACGCTGCGTTTGTATAGCTCCTTGTTGATGATGGTATATGTGTGCGCGACGCCGGATTTGCCTGGCCTCCACTTCGTCATCCAGAAGCTCTCCATTGGCAGTGTAGTTCATGAAGGGCTATGCCCATGATGGTATCTCCTGGTTGGTGAGGATGCTCCCTTTCTCCAGTTGAGGGATGTCAGGGGGTCATCCAGGTGAGGTACCCGAAATGGCAACCGCCAAGCCGTTTGGTGAGTTGACAGCCCCCGGGTCTTGCAAGATGGAGGGTGCGGACGCGCCGGAGTTAGTGCGAGCCTTCTTCTTCGCGGGTTCTGCAGACGCTATGTCTGCCATGCCATCAGCCGGCGTGCTTCCCTCCCAGATAATGCAATCCGACTTGGGAGACGGATTGATGGAGGGCTTGCACAGATGCTCCAGGGAGACCCCTGGCGAGATCACCTGCCTGGTGGATCCGATTCGGGCAAGCGAATCGGCTTCCTCATTGTTGACGCGAGGGATGTGATGGAACTCACATCCGTCGAAGCAGGCACTGAGCTTCTGTACGTGGAATCGGTAGAGGGCCATGTTTGCATCGCGGACATCCCATTCTCCGGATACCTGCTGCACCACCAGATCCGAGTCGCCGAAGCAAAGGATTCGGTTGACGCCGATCTCCCTAGCCAGCCGGAGGCCATGCACCAGTGCCTCGTATTCGGCATCATTGTTGGAGGCCTTGAAGTGGATCTGGAGAATGTACTCCAACTGGTCTCCCTTGGGAGAGGTGAGGACGATGCCGGCTCCCAAGCCCCCGAGCATCTTCGAGCTGTCGAAGTGCATCCTCAAGTGGTCCGAGTCGGGAACCGGGGGAGGTATTGGGTTTCGTTCCAGTCGACGAGGAAGTCCGCCAGAGCTTGCAACTTGATCGTGAGCCTTGGCTCGTACTGGATGGAGTAGGCGGCGAGCTCGATGGCCCACTTGACGACTCGACCAGTGGCATCCTTATTGCCGATGATTTCCAAAAGGGGTGCGGTGCACACCACCATAATCGGATGCTCCTAGAAGTAGTGCTTGGGCTTCTTGCACGCCAGGTACACGCCATAGCACATCTTCTAGTAGTGGGGGTAGTTCTGCTTGGAGAGGGAGACAACCTCGCTGAGGTAGTAGACGGGTCACTGAACCGGCTGAGCCTTGCCTTCCTCGGGGCACTCCACCACCAGGACGACGCTGATGACCCGGCTGATGGCTACTATATAGAGCAACATCGGCTCATTGCTAGCCGGCGTGGCTAGAACCAATGATGTGGATAGCATGCGCTTGAGGTCATGAAAGGCGGCAGCATCCTGCGAGGTCCAGGAGAACTTATCTGTCTTCTTCATCAGTTGGTATAGTGGAAGTGCCTTCTCCCCTAGCCAGCTGACGAAAATGGCTGAGGGAGGCCAGGCATCCAGTGAACTTCTGGACTCCGAGCAAGCTCTTGGGCAGCTGCATTCTCTCGATAGCCGCAATCTTCTCCGGGTTTGCCTCGATCCCTCGTTGTGAAACGAGGAAACCGAGTAGCTAGCCGGACGTGACGCCGAAGACGCACTTCTCCATGATCAGCTTCATTTGGTACCGGTGGAGGTTGCCGAACATTTTCCCCAAGTCCTCGAGGTGGGTGCGTTTCTCCTTTGTCTTGATGACGACGTCGTCCATGTAGGCATGCATGTTTCGGCCGATCTGCGAGTGTAAGCATTTCTGCATACAGCGCTGATAAGTAGCGCTTGCATTCTTTAGACCGAAAGGCATGGCTACATAGTAGAAATCCCCGTACGGGGTGATAAACGACGTCTTTATCTGGTCAGCCGGGTTTAGCTGGATCTGATTGTAGCCGGAGTAACAATCCAAAAAGGACAACAAATCGCAGCCGGCCATGGAACGATAACCTGATCGATACGAGGCAAAGAGAAGGGATCTTTTAGGCATGCCTTGTTCAGGCTGGTGTAGTCAATACACATACACCAAGTCTTGTTTTTCTTCAACACCAGGATTGGGTTGGCCAGCCAGTCCGGGTGGTACACTTCCATGATGAACCCGGGTGATCTCGTCACCAATGATCCTTCTCTTCTCTTCTGCGAACCGGTGCAGAGGCTGCTTAACTGGCTTGGCGTCTGGCCGCACATGAAGTGAGTGCTCGGCAAACTCTGTCGACACACCTAGCATGTCCTTGGGTGACCATGCAAAGATGTCCCGATTCTCACGGAGGAAGTCGACGAGCGCGCCTTCCTATTTAGTGTCCAAGTTGGAACCAATGGTGACGAACTTGGCCGGGTCGGTGGGGTCGAGCAGGATCTTCTTCGTCTCCTTGGCCGGCTAGAAAGCTGCATCTCCAACCGGCTTCCTGCTAGCCGGCATCTCTTGCTGGGCCATAGCCACATTGCGCATGATCTCGCACTTCTCTTCGGCTATGATGAGGGCTTCGGCCAGCTTGGAGCCGGCCGAGGCGCACTCCATCGATCGCCTGAAGAAGCTGGCGACGGTGATCATGCTGTTTGGCCCCGACATTTTTGTCTTGAGGTACACATAGTTGGGGACGGCCATGAACTTAGCGAGGGCGGGGCGCCCGAGGAGAGCATGGTAGTAACTCGACAGGTTCACCACCTCGAACCATATCGACTCGCGTCGAAAGTTCTCCTCGGTCCCGAAGATGACGTGTAGCTGGATTTTACCCAGCAGAGCACAAGCCGGCCCTGGCAATACACCGTGGAATGTCGTGGTAGTCGGGCGTAGGTAAAACTCGAGGATGCCGAGCTTCTCCAGAGATGACCAGTAGAGAAGGTTGAGACTGCTACCCCCGTCAATGAGGATGCGTGAAAAGCGGTAGGTGCGCTCGTTGGAGACGATGAGGGGGTCAAGCACCATGGCGTAACCCTCGAGATTCGGAAGCTGATCCGGCTGATCCTCCCGGATCCAGGTGATGGGGGTCTCCAACCAGTTCAGGTATTGGAGGACTAGGGAGATGATGGAGTTGACCTCCTTGGAGCGTTGTCTGCGGCTGTGCTTGTCATCCAACTCGGTCTTGAAGATGTGGTAGGCAGCGTGCGGCCGAGGGTAGCCATTGTTGTTGTTTCCGCTGTTGCCGCTGTTCCCATCGTTGCCGGCTCCCCTAGCCAGCGGTGGGGGTCCGCCGACGGGGGGTGGGGTAGCCGTTGTTGGTTGCCTTGGTCCTTCATCTGGCGGGTTCAGCTACAGTTCCAGGTGGTGTGCATAGCCGGCTTGAAGGGTCCGCTATGCCACTTGCACGGGCCGTCGAATATTTGGTCAAAGGTGAGCCACGGCTTCTGCCTTCTTGCATTGCCAGTCGGTGCATCGAGTGTGCCCTCCACAATATTAACCTGCCGCGCATGGTAGCTAGGCTTCTGCTATCCGGCTTGGCGGTCCCCGTGGAACCGGTTGTCGTTGTTGTGGCACCTGGAGGATCCGGCTTCTCCTGCCGGGTTACTTGGCCGGTCGCGAGCCGGCTCCAAGGGAGTCGGACGCCCGTAGGCACTCACCCGGAGAGGTTTCTTCATTGCGGCGTCAGCCGTGGCGTACTGGTCCACAACCGTCATGAGCTCCTCCATGGTTTTCGGCTCGTCGCACAGTAGCCGGTGGCGAAGCATGGTGCCTTCTCAGCATCCCTCGATGAAGAATCCGATCGCCTGGCTCTCCAAAATGCCCTCGCAGGTGTTGCGCAGCTCCGTCCACCTGGCGAGGTACTCGCGGTCTGACTCACGGTCGCCCTGAACGCACAAGGCCGAGCCACGCGGGCGTCCCGTACGCTTCTACGTGCCGTTGAAGTTGCGGACGAACACTTCCTCAAAATCTGGCCAGGCGTTGATACTTTTGGGTGCGAGGCTATTGAGCCATGTCCTCGCCGACCCGGTCAGCATGAGGGGGACGTAGTGCACCATTGTGCGCTTGTTCCCATTAGCGATGCCGACTGCCGTGGCGTAGTCGGTCAGCCAGTCCTCTGGCTTCATGCTGTTGTCGTACTTGGGGGTATCCCGGGGTAGGGTAAACTTATCCATAAATGGCTCGTTCCGGATGCGGGGTCCGAAACAAACCGGCCCGGTGGAGTCTTCCTCTTCCGTGACGCGCGCTTGAGCGAGGAGCTCGATGCGGTCACGGGCATCCGGACAGTCCGGGTTGGGTGCTCCTACGCGGCCCGAGAGACGGGAGCCGGCAGGTCGTGGCGCTATGGTTGGTGGAGGGGCGGTGGTGGGTTGCTGTTCACCGTTTGCTCCTGACACGGCTGGCCCTTGTGACCAGAGATGCGGTGTTTACTGCGGTCTTTAGCCGGAGGGGAGGACGCCTGCTGGGTCTCGCGGGGTGCGCCCTTGATGTTGCCGGGCGGCTTGCTTCCCATGGAGCAGCTGGGGTCCTCGTGCATCTGCTGGATGGCATCAGCCTGCTCGCCCGTGATCCGGAGGAGCTCCTGTACCCAGGCATGCTGCCGGTCTCGCGCCTCGTCCTCCAAATTAGGCAGCTCGTCCGCCGCGGCTCGTGCCGCGTGCAGGTTCTTGATGGGCATGCTGTAGGTGGGCCAGATGAGAGCAGGTGGCGGATCCGGCTCGCCGTCCCTCTCTATCCTTCTGCCTATCTCGCCGCCCCGGCGTCGCACTTGCCCATGCCAGCTCGGCTCCGCGGTAGCCAGAGTGTGGCCATGCGCGGGATCGTACGCGCGATGGGTGATGTCGATTTGCTTCTTGGCTGCAGCCAGCTTGATGGCCTCCTGCAGGAGAAGATGCCTCTCCATGGCGAAGTTGGCCTCCACCTCCTCCGGGTTGTCCCCGAGGTTAACCGGCGTGAGGAGCCGGTCAATGGCCTCTTCCACCGGGTTCCTCGACTGCAGCAGGGCGGAGGTCCCGGGGTCGGCATTTCCCTGCTCCCGAGGATGGCGGGGCTGGGAACTGGAGCCAGCCATCATGACCTCGACGCTGCGAGGAGCGATTGAAGTGCCGCTGCCGGGGTGCAGTGGTTCCGTGACGAAGACGATCTCCATGGGGAAACGCTCCGGCACGGTGGCGACGTAGGCAAAGAGGTCGCCGAAGAGTAGAATGGAGCCGTTTGCCGGAAATGTGGATCCGGTGAAACACGAAGCGTTGTCGATGATGTAGTTGAACTTGCCGAGCGTAAGCACTAGGCCGGAGGCCACGTGCTGACCAGCTGAGGTGCGGGGTCCCATGCGGAACGTGACTCCAGTCGAAGCCATCTTGCCCCATGATGGGCACCAACCGTCGTTGTATTGGGAACGACAGTACCTGAAAAGGTTAGATAGAGGTGTGGGACTAGCAGCGAGACTCTCGACGGTGTCCACGGGCGGGATTGGTTACTAGCAAGTGTAACGGGACACAAGAAGTGCCCAGGTTCGGAGCCCTCGTGGTGTGGTAAAACTCCTACTCCTGCCGATCTGACTATGAGTGGTATACGCGTTACAATCGCTCCTTGAGCTATATCTTCTAGCTACCTTCTTAAATGCCCTGAGACCAACCCTTACTACGAGAGCCTTGCCCCTCCTTATATAGGTAGAGGGGCAACGATCTCACTAGCAAGTCCGGCTGGCGGGGCCCATAGGCGGGTCCCAGCCGGCTGGTCATCTACAGTATCTGGTATGGTTACGTCCCATCGAGGTACATGCGTTAGGGTCATCGTGGGTACAGTGAACACCGTGCAAGCCTGTCATCAGCGCCCGGCCACTATGTTCGCATCACCTAGCAAAGTCTTTGGTATGGCTTCGTAGTTGTGTGTCTTGTCGCTGTACCAGGGAGTACTGCCCACTGTGCAGCACGTCACCTTGTCCTTCTGATTGCGTCTGGCTATGCTAGTATAGTCGGTCCTAAACCTTGTCGCCCTTGCTGGTTCCAGCTACCGTAGAGTAGCCGGTATGACTTGCTCGTGTCCGGCTGCGCTTAGCCAGCCGGACACGGACCGATTGTCGTAGTTCTTGTCTAGTTGGGGTATCCGGAGGTCATCCCCCCAACAGTTGGTGTGGGTGGCTTTGCCGTTGGTGTCAAGATGGACAAAACACGACATGTCACGGTACTCTCCGTACGTCTAGGGAACACGGGGCGCTGAGGGTGTAGCGTCATTCCTCTACTGGCCACTGCTAGCCCCCGGCCACGTCCACGCTGTCCGCCTCCGCCTCTGCCAGTGAACATTGTGGCAACCATGTCGGCTATTTGCTTCTCTTTAGGTGGGTTCTTCCGCTTGTTAGTATTATTATTTTTTCTAGCCTAGGTAGGGATTGCTATTGCCGGTAGGGATCTGCGCGCGTCGTCGTCAGCAGCTGCGAACTCGCTAGCCATGGCGATCATTGTGTTGAGGGTGAGCTTATTGTTGTCTTGCTTGCGCTTCAACTTATGGCGAAGCAAAGTTCCCTTTTCCAGACCGTCGACGAAGGCGGCCATAGCGGTCCGTTCGTGCACCCCTGCGTAGGAATTTTTCATATCCAGCCAGCAAGAGAGCTAAGCACGAGAAGTTTCATCTTTTTCTTGCACACACCGCTGGAGGTCTCCGACAGTACAGGGGCATTTGTACGTGCCCTCGAAATTCTTGGTGAACGCTTCATGCATGTCCAACCAATTGCATATTGATTTCTCCGGTAAGTCATCGATCCATTGTCGGGCGGTGCCGGTCAACATGAGTGGGAGGTACTTGACGGCAACATTGGGGTTTCCCCCTGCAATGTGAATTTCTTCGCTATAGTCCTGCAACCACGTTGCCGACCTGGCGGTGCCATTGTAGGGCTTGATGGTCTTGTCTATCCGGAGACCCTTGGGGTAAGTTATGGCCCGTATTACTGGTCCAAAATAACGTGGCCCAAGGTATGGAAGCTCCCGAGCTTCTTGGATCTTGTCCAGCCGCGATCGTGCGTCATATGGCTCTGGCTGCTTCCCTTTTCCATCATGGGGAGAGGAGTTGTGGCACAATTTGTGAGATCCGCCATGGCCTCCGCCATGATGGCTGCTAGGTGGCGACGATGGCGGTGGAGGCGGTGGGTTAGCCTTCTTGCTATGGCCCTCCTGCGACTCCTCACGCCTATCGCGGTTGTTTGTCGAACGTGGAGGCTCCTTATGGGACCTGCTCCTATGTCCTTCATTGTCGTTGCGCTCTCCAGCATGCCGAGGCTGCTCACCTGGTCGCGTATGACAACGCCGGCCTCGGGCCGCCTTGGTGGTGGCATGCTTGTACGATGGCGCGGCTATGGTTCCTCGTGACGCTGAGATGGTGGTGGAGGTGGCGACCGGCAAGGATGAGCCTTTTCTCCATGATCGAAGGATATGGGGATGGAATCAGTCATGTTGCGTGCCTCTCTCCGTCTTTGCTCTGTGGAGCCTGTGCGAGATCCTTCGTTACGGGGAGATTTTGGCCTTCTGCGGCTGTTCAGGGTTGACTGGCAAAGCTCCGGGTTGGACTCAAGCCTCTGCGAGGTAGCCTTTTCCTGTTGCTTGCATGCCTTAGCGACGAGGTCGTACACCTGATCAACTGGTTCTGGCGACCTGTCCTGCAACTAGAGGGTCTTGGCAACGGCGATGTTGAGGGCGGGAGTTGGCATGACTTGCCTCCCCTCTGAATCAATG
This sequence comes from Avena insularis, assembly GCA_023614405.1. NCBI lineage: Eukaryota > Viridiplantae > Streptophyta > Magnoliopsida > Poales > Poaceae > Avena > Avena insularis. The sequence continues at coordinate 251,042,655 of CM042690.1, read as the reverse complement.
TATGGGGTGGCTTTTGTCGGCTTGTAGCCCTCGTACCCTAACCTGCGCCGAACGCGGGGATCATCGATGACGTGAGCTGGTGCCTTCTTTGACTTTTTCTTCAACAACAATTGCTTCTACTTAGCCTCCATAGCTCTTGCTGCCTTGATGGATTGCTGCGCTCTTGCCATGTATTCATCCAGCTTAGCGCCCTGCTCCACGATGCACTTGGCCTCCGCCAAGATTGCCGCGCTTCTCGTCAAGCTCTATAACGCTCCGGATATGGGCGATGGTGATAGGCTCAACGAGGAGTGCGGCGTAAATTTTCTTTGTCAGCGGGGGTAGCCAATGGGTTGCCAGCTACAGACGTTGATGGTGGCATTGGTGGATGGTTTGATTGTCGGGTGGTACTGGGGGCTGTGGTGAGTTCCTACGCTAGTTGTGGGTAGATAACCGGAGGAGGCATAGCCTTGGCCGGAGCCGCAGGCTCAGCAGCCTTCTTATCTGATGCTGCTCTGGTCACCGCTGGCGTGGGCGGAGCTCTCTCACGTTCCTGTTCCTGCCCGTCTTCTTCCATCACGCTCCCAATGGCGACTAGCACCTGGTGGGAAGCATTGGTCTTCTCGGTGTGCTCCTCCTTCTCGATCTCCTGCTCGATCTCCCTTATAACAGCATCGTATTCCTCTGAGTTAGCGTCCAAGCCACCGCCATCCATATTGATGTCGGCGTATAACGTGTCGAGGACGGAGTCAGAGTTGGCTTGGGTGTTAGCGATGACGGATGTGGAGGGTGATGGAGGCGGGCCGTTGTTGTTGTTTCCTCCTCCGGCCATGACAGATATCGTTGTTTCAGCGTCTTTGTTGGCTTCTGCGTATTCGTTGACGATGGTAACCATCTCACCCAGGGTGAGAGGACCTGCGGCCTGCCGCCTTTGGAGCGTATGTCGAAGGAGTGTTCCAGGCGTGAGCCCTTCCACAAAGTGGTACACGAGCTCATCGGTGCGGTCGCCCTCTAGGGTTTCTCTCACCCTCATCCATCTAGCGAGGTATTTGCGGGGAGGTTCTCCATCCCTTTGAATGCATCTGGCCAGATCGAAGATGGTAACTATGCTGACAAAGTGTGACATGCGCATCTCTAACGCTCGAGGAAGCCAAGCGGATTTACGGGGTCCTTCCACCTTTATATCCTGCACTAGGGCGGTTTGGGTGGGCCTTGAATTTTCCTGATCCGAGCCCCATACTCCAAAGAGAGGTATGGCCCAGATCCTTCCGCGAACGTATCCTGCTCATAGGCGGTCCATGCGGGGCTTGACGAGTTTCCGACTTCCTGGGAGCTAGGACCCGAGTCGGTTTCGCCGATGAAGATGTGGATGTCTCCGAAGGGAATGACGGAGCAACGCGTAGGGTTCGTCTTCGCCGGCACCCAGAACTCATCTGGAGGGACGATCGGAACATTGCCGGAGAAGAGAACGCGTCTGATAGCTATGGTGTCGCTGATTCCCGTGAAGAGATTGGACCTCGCCTGGTGTAGAGCTCGAAGCGCCTCTTGCCCCCATGGTGGGCGCCAACTATCGTGGTATTGTCGACGAGTACGCCATGGAGGGGTCCTCACAATGCGTGTTTAGAGACGTGGGGTAAGGCGAAGAGTTGGCGGATACGAGGTAACACAGCTTACCCATGCTCAAGTCCCACAACGGTGGCGGAACTCTATTCCTGCTATAAATCACTATAATGGCAATACGCCGAGTTATAGAGATAGGTTCGTTGTGCGAGGTGTTGTGCTAGGCACTTGTTGTTATGCCCTAAAGGCTTCCACAGGCCGGTTTATAAAGGTGCCAAGACCTACAGTTTATAAGGAAAGGTCCTTGTCGGACAAGGTAAAGAGTCCTACACTAATATGAACTAGTCTTCCGTGTCGTGTACTCCAAGGCTCCGAGTATGTTGGTGACTCCTGCGTAGCCTTCCTTTATCCAGCATGGGCCTTCCTTCTAGATCCGTCTAACTGAACCATCCAACAGGCCATAGGCCTTGCTACCAACTATGGGCCACCCGGGTTAGGCGGATTTGTGACATGCTATGAGGATACTCATATAGCATATCCCAAAAACACAATTACTGGAAATTTGCACAAGCATACAAAACATATGTATGTATTCATGGGGGAAATGGATTTTTTTGAAACTCAAAACTACCTGAAAGAGTATGAGTTTGGCGGAATATGATGGATATATTATTGAGCCTCATGAGCGAGTATATATAGGCATACAGGGATCAACTTGGAGTACAAGAAGAGTTAGGCTAGAATCCTAACTATCCTAAACTACCACAATAACCGTGTACGTATCATACTCTAACATCCCCCGCAGTTGTAGCGGTAGCATTGTGAACAACCGGAACGTCACGGACGATCAGACTAGATATAAACCGAAGTAGCATCCAGTAGGCTGACATCCCCCCGCAGTCGTAGCGGAAACGTCTTGGATGGTGTCGCGTCGCGGTAGCTTGAACTGTAGAGGAAGCTGGTGATGCTCAACCGAGGTGGTAGCCCTTGTGCCAATGTCGAGGGAGCCGAGAGCGTGAGGCGGTGCCATGGTCGAGGTAGCCATGCGATGGGTCGCCGTGGTCGATGTCGTGGTCGGGGATGCCCGTGTCGAGGTAGCCGCACGTGAAGCCGCATGCGCATAGTGCGCGAGAAGGATGACGGAGTCGCATCGAGGCAGTCATTAAGGGTGTCAATGCCGAAGTCGACGCAGTCTGAGCCGTCGAGGACGAGGTGCGGCCATAGTTTTGCCAGAACTAGGCGCACGTCGAGGACAAACGCACACTCCGGTTTTGCCAGAACCGAGTATGCAAAGAAGAACTCGTCGGTGACGCGGTCGAGGTAGTCGTAGAGGGGTCGATGCCGAAGAAGACATTATCGAAGCTGATGAAGACGAGACGCCGATCCGAGTTTGCCAGACTCGGGAACGCGTTGGGAACGAAGGCACTCCCGGTGTTGCCAGTACCAAGCGTGCGGGGGCAGGGACCATCATGAACTTGTCGCCATGTAAGAAAGACTAGCAGAGGAAGCCTCCAGAGCGGTTGCGACGCGCAGAGCGGCTAAGGGAGAGATGCCGGCGCTGTCCGCGGTTGTCGGAGTAGAGTAGCAGGTGGTGTAGTCGGGAATGTGGTGATGACACTGGCAGCGAAGTTGTAGTGGACGAAGACGTAGAAGGCGGCGAAACCAGCAGCGACCTGGGTTAGTCATGTTGGATGCCTAGAGTGGAGATGGGGTAGTCGGCGGGACCTGCGATGACGAGAGGGCGCCCTGCAGGTTACCTTGTGAAGCGCGGCGGCGTGCTCGAAGTAGGCGAGGAAGACCCAGCGACGTGACGAAGACCATGTGCAGACGGCGGCGATCTGCGCCGTAGGAGATGGAGCGGTGAAAGTCGAGGCCGTCGATGCACGAGGATGGCGAAGTAGACTGCGTGCAGCCACGCTACGACCCAAGGGGGCAACATAGCTGCAAGGCGCAAGTCGGTGCAGCGGCTGGGAGACCACCAGCGACGTACACGCCAAGGAAGGCGCGTTTGGAAGCCGGTAGCGTGGACCAAAGGCGGCGGCGTTGCGGCCCAACAGGGCGACACAGCGGCAGCCCGTAGCTCGATCGGTGGTAGGCGCATGCTCGGGGACGTGCTTGGTATAGACGGACGCGGGATCGGTTGATCGGACCGACGGTGCACCATATACGCCATGGCGTGGACGACACGTAGATCGGATTCGATGGCGATGTTATCGGTAAAGTCCCAGACGATGACGACGAAGAGGATCCGAGGGGGGCGGCCACGGTAGCCTTCCGAGGAAGGCATAGCAGTCGTCCGTGGTGCGCGGCAGCCTGCCGTGGGGCCGTGACAGCCTGCCGAGGCAGGTGCAATAACGAAGGGGGCAGGCGCATAGACGGGATATAGATCCTTGATGCCGATGGTCGGAATAGAGGCGCGACGATGACGATGGCGGTGGGCGACTTAATCCGATCTAAGATCGGTAAACCAAAAAAAGCCGATCAAGAGATCGGAGAAAAAGACTTACAGGGCAGCCGATCACGGATCGGCGGACGAACCCTGCATACGGGTTGCGCAGCCCCCGGCGGAGATCATGGAGATCGACCTCCCCGGGGGCAGCGCGGCGGAAGCTAGGGTTTGAGATCGATTTAGACGAGTATGAGTTTAGCGGAATATGATGGATATATTATTGAGCCTCATGGACGAGTATATATAGACGTACAGGAATCAATTTGGAGTACAAGACGAGTTAGGCTAAAATTCTAACTATGCTAAACTACCACAATAACCGGATCATACTCTGACACTACCATTTCCAAAAACTCTGAAACCGAGCTAGTGATCTCTGAGTGCCACAAATCATCGCCCGCACTCCAATATACCTGGAAATTGAAAAATTGATAGAGACTTGCCATTATTTTTTTTTCCTTAGATGAGATGGACCGTGCATTTCGTACGTACCCAAGTTGGCGTCAAAGCCGTCAACCTGGCGTATGATTCACGATTTCTCTGAAACTGATTGGCTGATAGAAAACCGATTCAATAGAGATGGAACTTCAGAACCTTTAGGCTACCCTCTAGTTTAAAAAGTGATGATTTCTAAAAACTTAGTACTCTTTTCGATTCAAATTAATTGATTTAGTTTTGTCTAGATTTGGATGTATCTAGCACTAAAACAATCTAGATATATTCGAATCTATCTGATCAACTAATTTAGATCGGACGGAGTATATTTTTCTGTATTAAAGAGGGTAACGGTACCTAAAGTTACCCATTACCATCCTTACGATTCAAGTTTCCTCAAGAACGGTCCTGCGCGCGCGGGCCAGGGGGGCGGCTGTGCCTTGCCCCCTTCCTTGTTTTCTTCCCTAGGGCCGGTGGATTTCGTGGCGTATCTGCGCTGCCAGGCGTGACCATCTCGGTCCCTTTCTGGCATGCTTAGGTACTCCCGGTGGAGGTGGTCGACATGCCCTGCTTCGTCGACGAGCTTCCTCCTGTGGTGGTGTTTTGCTGGCTACATACAGCTGCTCGTCTCTGTTTCGCTGGGGTGCGGTCTTCTGCCCGGGTGAAAACCCTGCTCGGTGCTGCCGTTGCGGACCACGGTGACACCTGCGGGTGCCACTCCCTCCCTAGAGGAGTGGTCTTGGGTCTGATCGCTCCTTCCCTCCGTGCCAGGGGAAACCCTAGGTCCGCTTTGTCGGACCGGGCAGCGGCAGCGCTAAGGCGTCGTTCCCTTCCTGAAGGCGCTGCCTAGGCTACGAGGGCTTTGTGGCTTTCGGAGATGGCGTCCTCGCCGGTCTCTTGCGAGGCTTGGTCGTGTTGTGCTAGCTACTGCTAAAGGTGTGAGGCTCCGGGGCGCAATGCACGCCATCGTCGGCACTGTATAGTCGACTCCAGTCCATGTGCGGCCAGACCCTGCCATTCACTCGCTTCGCGTTGTTCTCTAGGCCCATGAGTAGTGGTGCGTTGGTCTGTGCAACCGTGGGGTTTTCGGTCGTACCTATGCGTGTGTGGTGTTGGTTGTGACGCGGTCTAGAGGCTCTGTGCCCGCCTTCTCACCATTCTTGGCTTGAGGTTGGGTTAGGCGAGCTTGTCGTCGGTGTTGTAGGTGTGTGTTGTAAGCCAAAAGGCAGGTGTGCTGTTGTAGCCATTCTATGGCGCTCTGCAAACTTAATACAAAGACGCGCACACTCTGTTGCGGGTTCTGAAAAAAAAAGAACAATAATGCTAGAGTTAGGGAAAAAAACTTTACAGGAAAGACTTATGGAATGATCTGGATGGATTTAGTTGGTCTGAATCTATTTGCCTGGTGTAAATTGCATTACTGCCTCAAGAACATATTGTTTCCGTCTCAAAATAGATGTCATAAATTAATAAAATTTAAATATATATAAACACTATTTAGTAATAGATACAGCTAAATTTATAGTACTCCCTCCGTCTTAAAGTAGATGTCTTAGATTTATCAAATTTTAGATGAATCCAGACATTGTGATTTATTTAAATTTTGACAAACCACGACATCTATTTAGAGATGGAGGGAGTAACTCATTTTACCATCACGTGTACACACCCACACCTTGTCATCATAGGCTAGCAGTATGATTGATTTGATGTTGAGACTTTTGGTGAATTTTAGTTGTGTAGACTTTTCGCGTTCATATCCTGTTACAGCTCAACCTAGTATTTGCGAGGTTTATCTGTTGCAATTACAGAATAAAAAATGATGCACAATTTTAGATGGAGAAAAAAAATATTCGCCAACCGCGGATTATCAAAACTTACAAACAGGAATCCAACACACACAATCATTTTGAAAAAAGCGCGTCCATGTCCTCTAGGCTCTGGCCCCTGGTCTCCGGCAGGCGCACGAACACGAACACGCACGCCGTGGCTGCCAAGCCGGCGTACAGGAAGAAGCACCCGGGCATTGTGATCCAGGCAGAGAGCGAGATGAACGACATGCTCACCACTCCGCACGTCAGCCGGTTCACCGCCATGCCCAGGCTGGCGCCCTGCGCGCGCAGCCGCAGCGGCATGATCTCTGCGCTGTACGTGGACGGGAGCGACCCGAACCCGACCGAGAACGCCGCCACGGAGGCCAGCACAAACGCCACGCACGCGGCCGCGGTCGCCAGAGAAGTCTCGCCGACGCAGAGCGTGAGGGCCAGGGCAGCCAGGGACAAGGCCACGCCGCCACTGCTGGCCATTAGGAGCGGGCGCCGGCCGACTCGGTCTGAGAAGAACGAGACGACGAGGATGAAGCACGTCTTGACCACGCCGATGGCAATAGTGGCGCCCAGAATCGCGCTGCTCGACGACATTCCCGCCTTCTTGAACACCAGCGGGCTGTAGAGAAGGATGGCGTCGATGCCGGCGGCTTGCTGGAGGAAGTTGAGCCCGACCACGCAGACGAGGATCCGCCGCACCATGGCCGACGGCTGGAAGATCAGCTCCCGCCACACGCCGGCTCCGGCCTCCTGCGGCGCCTCGACGACCCGCTTGATCTCCTCGAGGCGCAGCTCGGCCTCCGCGGCCGTGTCGGAGGTGCGCACCAGCACCGCGCGCGCGTCGGCCTGGCGGCCTCGCATGGCGAGCCACCGAGGCGACTCTGGCATGGCGAGCACCCCCGCGGCCAGGAACACGGGCGGGAGCACGCCGATGGCGTACATGACCCGCCAACCGACGTGCAACGGCAGCCCGGCCAAGGCGTAGTTCGACACGTAGCTGAGCAGGATGCCCACGTTCACAAAAATCTGCGCAAGCACAACCATTCATTGAGCTGAGCGCATCGCCTACTACGTTCAAGAACGGCGGCGAGCACTTACATCGAGCAACGAGGAGAGCACGCCGCGAACGGACGCCGGCGAGATCTCGGCGTTGTAGACCGGCGCGACGACGAGGGCGAACCCGACGCCGATGCTGGTGACGAAGCGCGCGGCCATGAGCGCGGCGTAGCTGCCTCCGAGCGACATGGCGAACGCGCCGGCCATGAGGAACCCGTTGGCGAGCACGAGCGTGCCGCGGCGGCCCAGGAGGTCGGCCGTCCAGCCGGCGGCGAGGATGGACACGAGCATGTACACGTTCATGGACCCCGCCAGCACCTCCACCTGCTCGTCGGTCAGCCCCAGGTCCTCCCGGATGAAGAGCTGCGCGCCGCTCATCAGCGCCAGATCTGCAGCAAATATCAACAGCTCAGCTAGAGCATGTCGTCGTCGTCGTCGTCGTCGTCGTCGTCGTCGTACCAGGAAACAGAGTGTGTGGTCACGTACTGTAACCCATGAGGATGGTGGTCATGGAGGCGAGCGCGGCACAGCCGAAGGCGTACATGTTCCGCCGTGGCTTCTCCGACGCGAGCAGCGGCGCGGTGGTGGCTTCATCGGCATCTCCGTCGTGCGCCATGGCGATCCTGTCGTCGTCTTGGTTTCCTTACTCGCGCCGGTGGAAGCGCGAGGAGCCGAGGAATATCCTTCCTCCGAACGTAGGGTCGCTACTTGAAGTACTTAACAGTCTTCAGACTTCGGAGTAAGAACTGAATTGTATCCCACCTGTGAATTCCGGTAAAAAATCCTACTCCAGTAGTAAAGAAATTACAGTCTCTCTGAATTGTATTACTCCCTCCGACCCATATTAGTTGACTTAGATTCATCTATAAATAAATGTATATAGTTAAATTTTAGTGTTAGATACATTCGAATTTAGACAAATTTGAATCAACTAATATGAATTAAAGGCAGTGGAAAAATCGAAAATGAGAACCAAGCGTCTGGTTTGGTGGCTTGAGCTGTCTCGACCACTCGGGTTGCAATTGGCTAAGAGCATCTCTATCCGATACCACAACGCCAACTCCAAAACACGTTTTACGGATTGAACTTTTTCGCGTTTGCGGTGTGGAAAAGGTTTCGATTATAAACTGTACCTCAAACTGTAAATTACTTGAAATTTAAAATGTGGCGCGAGTTCATAGTTCAAGCACTAGTTCATCACCGAGATTCGGCGATCGTACTTATACAAAATGAGTTACATTGCTGTGAGGAAGGATCTACGGTGGTCGCCGCCCTAACCCCAACCCTAAAAACCAAAATTCGGCCCGACGGCGACGTGGTCGGTGACGGTGAGCTTCAATCCTCGTCGAAGACGAGGTTGATGTACTTCTCGTCCTTCTTCTTATGCTCGAGGAGCCACTCCTAGCGCCGGAGCAGCTCCTCTTGCTCGCGGGCGATGCTCTGCCCGAGCAGGATGCCCTGGAGGTCTTCATCGCGCTGGCGGTAGAGCCGGCTCTCCTCCTCCTCCACGGCGCTGCACCGGAAGATGAAAGTTGTGATGCGCTCGAACTCGGCACCATCGACGAAGTCCTCCTCCGCGAACCCGTCATCGAAAGCCGTAGGGTCGTGCCCCTGCATCTCCTCCTCCTCCATCTTTAGCGGCGACAGACGCGCGGCGCCAGAGGAGCTCCCCTCCGTTGCGGCGGCGGCGCTCGAACTCTCCACCTCGCACCGGAGCACTTGTGCGTCGCGGTAGCGGTAGTGGAGGGATAACCACTTGCGTGTGTCGTCGGCACACACGCAACGGCAATGCTCCTCCTCCTCGTCGTCGCTCCGACAGCGTGCTTGGGCGGCACGGCCAACCTGGCCGCCGCCCACGCCCCTAGAGGCTCCCCGAGGGTTCATGCTGTGGCGGCGGTGGCGGATCTGCAGCGAGCGGCCACGGATTCCCCGCCGGAGGGCGTGGATTTGAGCCGTGGTATGCGGAGGTGCGGAGATAGGGCCAGAAAAGTGATGGATCTCGATCTGTATCCCCCTCCAAGCCGAACATATAGCGGCTGGAGGCGATTTTCCGTGCCCCGCAAAATTTCTATGGGCTGGGCCGACGATACGGTTTCTGACCGGGCCAGAAAAAGGCACCGAACCCATAAAACCGCCGTACCTTTACGGGTTTGGTCCTTTTATGGTATCTGCTAAAGATGCTCTAAAGGGGGTGCTATTCGTGTGTAAAAAATCGGTGGAGAGGTGTCACCTCATACCTACTCCCCCCTTTTAAAAATATAAAATGTTTTATCTTTTTGTGAAGTGAATGTATCTAGATATCTTTTAGTGTGTAGGTTTATTCTAAATCTACGCATTAAAAGATGTCTAGACACATTTATTTTATAAAAGATAAAACATCTTATATTATGAGAGGGAGTAAGAGAATGATCCTTCTCATGTTGGTCAACATGTTTAGTTGTGTTCGGAAATAAAGGAATATAAACAAAGGAATGTACAAGTCTTATGTAATGCTTATTTGATTTAGAGTAAAATTTACTTTTTACCCCTTAGTTTGAATGTTTTGACACTAATTACCCCATTTAGTTTGAAGATGTGATGTTCAAATTCAAATGACAACCTAAACTCTATCTGCAAGGCTACTAAGGGCTCTTGACCCCAACCCTAGCCGCCAGGCAACCACCGGCCGGACCTCCCCGCCGTCGCCCCTCCCCTCCACCTCCCCTCTCGTCCGTGCGTGGGCAACTCCGGAGGCCCCGACCCTAACCTACAAAGCTCCCTCTTGCGGTCTTCTCCGGCCACTGCCGTCACGGGGCCAGCGGTGGCGGCCACGCCTCGCCTCCGAAGGCGGCGGGCGGCCCCCCTTCGTGCGCATTGGCCTTCCATCACGTGGGGAGGTCGGGACTAGGGCAGCGCAGACGGTGGGCGGCCTGCAGGGCGGCAACAGTCACCGATGCGTGGGGATCGCTGACTCGCGGCTGGGAGGCGAGGAGGCAGGTGGATTGGACCCGGCTGCAGGCCTATTGCGGTGGTGTGGCCATGTCAGAGGCTAGAATACCCATAGGCGGCGGAACTATTGGGATCTTGCGGACTCGGACTTGATCTACCAGTTCCGATCGCCGGAAGCCCGCTCGCGGTGTGGGGACCGCTGCATCGACATCAGTAAAGGAGGTGGTCCTAGAGCTTCTTCCACGTGAAGACGAAGATCTGTTTGATGTCTGCCCTCGTTGTTCTGGCCTAGAGAGGCGAGTTCTGAAAGGCTCCGCCGGCAAACTCTCATGGTGTATCATGCCTGGAGATCGCTGGATCGGAAGGTATTTGGTCATCCCATACTTTTTTCTGACCGTTTGGTTTCAGAGGGAGCGTTGCGAAGCTCTGCTATCTATTACCATCATGTGTCATGTCTTAGACGATCCATGGTGAAGTTAGATGCGGAGAATGTCATGAAAGCAGGAGCATGAGGGCTAGCGATGGTGATTTGAGCCTTTGTGGCAATGAGGAACTCGCTGCATGATATATGACTGTTTGTGGTGGCGACAACACAAGAAAAGTTCGCAGTCCTATCTTGTAAGGTGAAAATCAAAGGTCTGGTCTTAATTGGTTGTGCCTGACAATGACCTTGTTAAAGGCATTGTTTTGTGAGCGAGAACTTTCTCGTGGGTGAAAATCTATGATCTTTGGTCGGGCGACGACGAAGCTTGTGCATTGTTTTCTTTTTGAAGGCGTTGGTATTGTAGTGTTTGAACTACTTGTGTTATTCTGGTAGTGTTAGTATCGTTGCTACAAGGAATCATTCGCTATAGCGGGACTTTTCTATTTTGTAATTCTTCTTCTTATTTTGTAATTCTTCTTCTTTTAGAGGCTAGGTGTAATTGGTATCTCGCGATATTAATATATGCTCTTTGTCAAAAAAAAACTCTATTTAGCAAGATTTCATCCTAATTACCCCATTTAGCAAAAATTGTGCCAAATTTTACCACTTCTAAAAGTTTGTGAGCATTCTGATCTGGAGAGAGTCGTTCGTGTGGTTCAATAGTTCAGTGTGTACCTTCTTTTCTTGTTTCAAGTTTCAATCCCTCCCATGTCACTGTGGTTGATTTAGCGCTTCGAACGTTCACACATATATGCCGGTACGGAATGTCCATCCTAACTAAACTTGTTACTTGTAAAATACAGTCCATTATATCTAGAAATCTTAGATGAGGAACCTAAATGGGTACGTACGTAGAGCTTGCAACAGGTGGAGTTTCTGAATCTAGCTCTCCCCTCTATACCAGCGGTACTAGTAGAATAATGTGCAAAGTAAAGTACTAGTAGTACATCTGTTTCAAATCCCAAATGAGCTAGCCGAGAATCAAAATGTTCATCATTTGCTGCCAATCGCGTCATACCTGCTTCACTCGCAAAGCCACGTGCTCCCTCCGTTCCAAAATAAGTGAAAATAAGTGATGTGAATTTGTTTAGATTCGGATGTATCTAGACACATTTTAGTATATAGGTACATGTAAATCTAGACAAACTCAAGTCGGGACGAAGAGAGTAGTAAAGGTGAAAAAGAGGCGCCCTAGCTAAGCTGGTGCATATAAATTTTGACCGTTGGGAGAAAACTGCAAGATTCAGAAAAAACCGTAAAAAGAAAACTAAGAAGAAAAGCTGCCTACGTGGTCGCCACGTATATCTGATAGCCATGATAGCCAGTACCCACCGGTCAAAACACTCACAAAACTTTAAAAGGGATAAAAATTGGAACATTGTTCTAAATAGGATAATTAGAATAAAAACTTGATAAATGGGATAGTTAGGTTCAAAAAAATCAAACTAGGGGTTAAAAGTGGAATTTACTCTTTGATTTATGTAGGATTGATTCGCATATTTTTTAACCAAAAATAGTGTTTGCTTACTAATCTCTCCATCTAGAAATAAGTGTTTAGATTTGTATAGATTCGGATGTATTTAGACTCATGTTTTAGTATATACATACATGTGAATCTGGAGAAACACAAGTCACTTGTTTTAGGACGGTGTGAGTATATTTTTTCCAAAGATGTTAGGATTCAGTTATCTTTACCACTCATAAAGTTCGAGCTGGTGGCATACGTTCAATTTTTTCTAACTTATGTCGATCTTAATCTCTTACAAACCTAGAAGCATTTTAAAATAATAAAGAGACCTTTATCAAAAATGCATTTTTTTCAAAAATAGTCAGCCTAATTTATTACTGAGTGGTCGATCATATTATTATAATTACCGGAAATCAAAGGATAATGACAGCCAAACAAAGAGTAAATACTATCCAATCTACTAAAATGCCCCACAAAGTCTAACTTGTGCGAGCGTTAGTAACCGAGTGCAGCCAATAGCCATAGGTTCTGCAACTCCAAAAGTACAAGAATGCTGAATCCAGTGCACAACCATACGGATAATCTTCAAAAAAATGTACCTCCAACTTTATTTAAAATTATATTATTTTTGCACTTTGAAATAGACCAACATAAATCAGAAACTCCTCTCCGTATTCTAGCCTTAATGATCTTTTCAATAACATTCAACCAATTTTCAAATATATTGGTGGCATTGGTTTCTGGAGGAATATTGAAGTTAAAGTAAACCATATGCCATACAAGTTTTGCAAAAGGACAATAAATAAATAAATGTTGAATGGTTTCCTCTGAATCAAAAGACAACATTTTATACTCCTCTGTCCATTTTCTTATAACAAGGTTATCTTTTGTAAGTAACACTTTTCTATTGAAGAACCACATGAAAACCTTAATCTTTAGTGTGATTTTAAGTTTCCATAGCTATTTTCGAGAAAAGTCCTATTGATCATTCATTAGATCTGCATACATGGATTTGACCAAGAAAGTACCTAAGTAAGTGAGCTTCCAAACAAATCTATCAGGTTTATCAAAAATATTTATATCAATCATCCTTTGGCATAAATGAATCCAGGATATCCAATTATTAACAGATAAAGATCTTCTAAAAACTAATGTTTAGTGGGACATGAGCTAAATCATCGGCAACTAAAACATGTTTTCATGCACAATGTTATATAAATATGGAAATTGATGAGCTAAAGACGAATCACCTAACCATACATCCTCCCAAAATCCGGTACATCTACCGTTACCGACATTGAAATGGCCCATATTAAAGAAAAATCCTTTAACTCGCATTAAGGCCTTCCAAAAAAGGTGAGTCTATAGGCTTGGATTCAACCTAAAACATTGTTTTATTCTTGAGCTATTTATTATGTAGCAGATCCTTCTGCATTCCTTCCCTAGTTAACAATTTGAACAGCCATTTACTGAGCAAACATATGTTTTTAAGTCTTAGTACCTCTATACCAAGCCCCCCTGGTTTTTAGGTGTACAAAGGATATTCTATTTAGTGAGTATATTTCTTCTTATGTTCATCGTTTTGCCAAAAAACCTAGAAGGATAAAAGTCTAATCGTTTTCGTACCCCCTTAGCTATCTCTAAAAATAATAGCATAAACATGGGAAGGCTAGCCAGGGTATTATTTATCAGTACCAACCTATCTCCATAGGCCAACATCCCAAATTTCGTTCAAATCAACACCCCACTCAATTCCATTCTACATTTTAAAGTTTTGTTTTTTGGTCTACAAAGGATATTCCATTTAGCGAGTCTATATTTCTTCTTATGTTCATCGTTTTACCAAAAATACCTAGAAGGATAAAAGTCCAATCGTTTTTGTACCCCTTAGCTATCTCTAGGAACAATAACATAAACATGGGAAGGCTAGCCAGAACATTATTTATCAGTACCAACCTATCTCCATAGGTCAGCATCCCAACTTTTGTTCAAATCGAGTCTCCACTCGATTCCATTCTACACTTTTAATTTTCGGTAGTGTAATGGTACACCGAGATACTTTAGAGATAAATACGCTAATTCACATCCAAAGATCTCTTTATAAATATGTTCTTCATCTTTAGCCTTGCCAAAGAAAAATATCTCACTCTTGTGGAAATTAATCTTCAAGTCGAAAAGTTTTTCAAATATACAAAGAATCAACTTCATATTCACAACCTTCTCAAATCATGTTTCATGAAAATAATTGTATCATATGCGTATTGTAGAATAGAAACTCCTCCCTCAACTAAATGAGAGACAAGTCCACCTACCTAACCATCCTCCTTTGCCATTGCAATAAGGATGGCCAACATATCCGTAATAATATGAAAAAACATCAAAGATAACGGATCTCCTTGCCTAATACCTTTTCTTGTTTGGAAATAGTGACCAATATCATAATTGACTCTAATTACAACACCACCATTTTGCACAAAATTGGCAATCTAGTCACACCATTTAGGATCAAAACCCTTCATATGCATGCCTTATTGTAGAAATGGCCATTTAACTTTGTCGTATGCCTTTTCAAAATCTATTTTAAATATAAATCCATCCATATTATTCCTATGAAGCTCGTGAATGGTAGCATGGAAAACCACAATGCCCTCCAATATATGTCTACCTGGCATAAAAATCGTTTGAGATGGCTAGACCTTTGTAAAAATCTTCAATCTTACATTAAAGAGACATATGGGTCTATATTATTGGATCTGAACCACATTTTCTTTTATGGGTACGAGAGTTATAACCCAAAATTTTAACTTAAACAATGGTAATTATCATGGTTGTAACTGCACAAACAATGCTATTAATTCATCCTTAATCACAACCCAAAATTATTGATAAAACTCAGTTGGAAACCCATCCAGATCAGGTGCTTTATTATGTTCCATTTGAGAAATATCTTGTAGTACCTCATTCTTAGTGAAGTAAGCAACTAAAATAGCATCCTCGTCTGAAGACAGTTGCGATAAATTCTGAATCTCCTTATCCACCAAAGAAAAATTATTTGGGTCTGGTGCCCCAAACAAATTCTTATAGTATTCATAAATATAGATCTTGAGATTATTTCCTCCCACTATGATTCCTTCATCTTTCTCCAATTTGCAATCAAATAAAAGTATCTAGTATTATTTCCTCCTTCTTAAACATGTTTAACTTTAGCTCGTTGAGCCCATTTAATTTTCTCATCATGCCTAAGCTTGTCCATTTGATCATTTGCAAGTCGTAAAGCCTCTCTCTCGATCTCACCGAGGGGAACAAATTCAACTTTAGATTCAATGTTTTCGAGTACACAACGCATCCCCAGCTTCCACTCCCGATTCCCCGACCCATATCCTAGCCCTAGCCGATAGGGACAGGCGACACACACAGTGTCCTGCAGTCGAAGCACCTCTCCATCCCGGCGGCGGGCGATGGTGGCCTGCGGCCAATGCTCCTCTCCATCTCGGAGGATGATGGTGGCCTGCAGTCAGAGATCCTCCACTCCACCTCGTCAGGAGACGGTGTCATGTAGCTGAAGATTCTCTCCATCCTGGCGGTGGCGAGTGATGGTGGCGGTTTTGGTGGCCTGCAGCCATCACTTCTTTCGGAAGGCGGGCTGGCCTGCATCGGGATCTTCTACCTTTGAATGAAACTTCTTGTCTTTCTTTTGATTAGATATTGTTTAGATGTTGATGAGTTCACGTGATGGCCTTCCTTGTCCAGTTTGATTGTTTTTACTTGAGGATCTTATTTCTTCCATGCAATTCATGTTCATTCACAAATAAATTTCAAAGCTATGCTATTTTCATTCATTTTCCCATCCATCAGTGCATTCGGTCTTAACCGAGGGCCAACCCGAACTATGGGTCAACCGAACACCTCGGTTAGCAGATAAATAGATGATCGATTGGTCCCCATTTCTTAATAACCGAGTTTCGTCAAAACCGAAAGCACCAAACCGATCGGTCAGGTGCAACCGAATGCCTAGCCCTAACCATTCCAAATAATGGCCCATTCAGTTGCTATCATCTCGTGAAAACCCTCTTGTTGAAGCCAAGATAACTCAAAAGAGAAGTGAGCTTTATTTCCCAACTGAGCACCATTGCTCGTATCAATTAGTAAAGGTATATTTTCCCGTATCAAAAAACACATAGAAGCCTAGAAGCAAGCTATCTTGAAAACTAAAAGTAGCGAAAGTGAATTGGTTTGACATAAACTTAAATAGATTATTTATCGCAAAATAAAAATTTGAGTGAACTATATGTAACATTTTTTTTCTTTTTTTTAAACCAGGCAAGAGGCTTGCCGTTCCATTGATATAGCAGAAGTGAACTGGCCAGTTTATAACGAAAACTGGTTGAAAACCAATACAACAACACGACACCACACTCCGGCCCCAAGGCCACACACCACACAAGTCGATAGTCAAACCGCCCAAGCGGCCAAGTCTAACACCCCAACACCTCAACACGACACTACCGAGGCGACAACTCGGATCCACCGCTCTGACATCCATGCTAGCCCCAGGGCCATGCACGACCTAGCCAAAGATGAGAAGGACTCACAGACGCCAACCACCAACTCTCTCCACGTGTCCCTCCGGCTGACGGAACATCCAAGACGAGGCCCCAACAGGAATGTGACGTAGAAACGCTGCCCTTGCCCGATCCCACGAAGGATCTAGAGTTTCCCCTGGAAGTTCCCGGATGTAGGAGCGAGAGCACCACCTCGACGACTAAAGGAAATATGCCCGAGAGGCAATAATAGAATGTTATTATCTTATTCCAAGTTTGTGATTGATGTTTATTTCTCATGTTAGAATTGCATTAGTAGGAAACGTTAATACATGTGTGTTTAATAAGAACCAAAGTTCCTAATAATGCCTCTCATTACACTAAACAAATGATCAAAGTTTCCTGATCATGAACATTAGATGTTATTAATAACATGGTCATACCATTAGAAGAAGAATATGATGAACATACGTCCAAAGTACATTTAGCAATATGATCTTGTCATTAAGTTTACATTGCTACATCAAACACATATGAAGTATACCTAGTCCTTAGACATGAGATTATATCAATCACTAACACCGGAAGAGTGTCTTGATAATATCAAAAGTCACACCGTAATAGGGTGACTATAAAGGTGGGTTCAGGTATTCTGAAAGTTTTATGTAGAGGCTCATGGATATAGAGTGGGATGTGTCCATCATAATAACGAAGATATATACTCTGGACCCTCTCAGTGATATCACATCAACACCACTTGCAAGCACATGACCAAGTAACAAGGATGTTGTATCACAGAATGAGTAAAGAGTACTTGTCGAGATCGAGATCGAACTAGGGTATGGTTGATACCTATGATCAGATCTCGAATAAGTAAAATATCACGAGACAAAAGGAATTGAGTATGATGTCTACGGTTCACATCATCATAAGAGTTATCATTGAATGTGCAAGAGTCAGTACGGATCTTCAAGTCGCACTGCTGATTATTGATATGAGAAGTGTCTCTATCATGTCTTCATTATTCGTGAACCATAGGGTGAAACACTAAAGGTACTCCGACACTAAGTGGTAGATAAAACATATCGAAGAATAATTTTGTTAGAGCTGAAATTGTTTCGATGATCACCGGAAGTGTTTTGGGTCAAATTGCTGAAAATGGTTTTAGATGTGATATTGAAACAATACAAGGAGTTTTATGCAAATGTTTGTTAATTAAAGTAATTAAAAAAATTCTGAATAAAACAAAGAAAAGAGTTTCATTTAAAGAGAAAAATGCATTTAAATTAGTGGGTAATTAATGCATGTAAGTGGAGAAGGAATTCATGTGAGTGGAGAGTCCACCCACAAGAATAAGGGAGAGGTGGGGGCACACCCCATGGCCGGCGGCCATGCCCCTTGGGTCAGCCCCCTCCCTAATAAAATGAGCTCTCCTCATCCTCGTCTCCATTTGCACCACCTCCTCGTGAAGGTTCTCGCCCCCCTCTAGCATTTCCCCATGGCTTCGGATTAAGGAAGTACATGTTTTGTTGGATTATCTAGAGTAAGATTTATCTACTCCTTTCACTGCTCTGCTGGAGTGGAGGCGTGGAGGTTGTCAGGAGCTGGATGTGTGCCCGAGGATGGATACGCTGCTGGGTTGCGGCATTCTTCAACTCAATCTTGTTATTAGCAAGTGATCGACTACAACACCAAGGAAATCAGTTTTTGTAAAAAGCTTTCGGTCTTCGAGGGTAAGTTATCGGATTACCCCCTTACTCGTTACTAGCATCTACTAGATTAGATCTTGGCGTAATTAGGCGTTCATATTATAGGATTTTTTTTGTTTTCTATGCTGCGAACCCTTCAGTGGTATCATAGCCATATCTATGCCTACCTCTATGGTGAAAAGGGCCTTCATATTTCCTACCACTAGCAAGCACTCGCGATGTTCTGTACGAGTAGAACACGTATGGTTGTGGGAATTATGATCATGTTATTGCTACTTCTTGTGTATATTGGATATTAGTGGTATAGTGGGATGAAGTGAACCGAACTAACTTTACTTGTTCTCGCACATGAAACTTGATCCATGCTTGACATGCAACTCGTATTGCATAAGTGGCTAACATGTGTTTGTCTCTCCTACTATAGTTAAGATCTTATTTATAATGGGTTATTAATAATTTGTTTATCACCATTGTGGTTTGAAGTTTGTAGGTTGAACGATTCTTCGTAAGCCCAAAGCCACATAAAATATGCAAAAGAAATCAGAGGTGTCTAACTTGTTTTTGCAGGGTATATGATGTGATATGGTCACATGTTACAAATTTTGTGTATGCAATTATATTATTTTTAAGTTATGACAACATGCTAGAGCTATACGGTTGTTTTAACTTTTATGGCCCGCGTGCCGGAAATGGAGATTCCATGTAATTTGAATTAGTGAAGAACAACCAAGATGGTGGCATCATGGACCTTGGAGCTACACCGGTGGAATGATGGTGATCATACCATGGAACACAAGATGAAGATCAAGTGGAAGAAAATACCATATCATATCACATTATTTATGCATATGATGTTTATCCCTTTTATACATCTTATTTATGCTTATGTATAGCTTAGAACTTGGCGGTAGCATTATAAGATGACCCCTCTCACTAAAATATCAAGATAAACATGTGTTATTCTTTTAGTATGCACCATTAAGAAAGTTTATCGTTTTAAAGAACCATGTGCTAATCGGGTGTGATAGAATCTACGTTCGCATATAACGGATTTAAGACAGATTTACATAGGCGATTACTAGGATTTTACTTAGCGAGCCTAGCATGTATAGACATGGGCTCGGAACATGAACCAAAAGGTAAAGCACGAGTTATATGAATGATATGATAAACATCTCAATGTTCGCCTTTGAAGCTATACCATCTCACGTGATGGTCGGTTGTGGTGTAGTGAATTTGGTTCGTGTAAGTAACCAAAACAACTAGAGGGGTGTTGTTTTTGAGTGGGAGTTCTAGTAATAATTTTGAATTAGTTTGAACTTAATCTTTAATAAATTTAGTCTAAATAGTCTTTACAAATATATTGTAGATCATGGCACCACCTGCTTTAAATTTCAATGTTTTCATGGAGAAGGATAAACTTAGCACCGATGGTAGCAACTTTATCGACTGGGCCCTTAATCTAAGGGTGCTACTCTCGGATTCTCAAAGGAGCTATGTGTTAGATGAAACTCTAGGACCCCCTCCTACTGAAGATGCTCCCGATGATGATAAAAATGTTTATCTCACTTGTCTGGAGGATCACCACTTATTTTAATGCGGTAAGTTGTATGGGATGGAGCCTAAGCTTCAAAAGTGTTTTGAGCTCAGCAATGCCTATGATACAATAGTTGAATTGAGAATGATTTTCAATAACTATATTGCTGTAGAGAGTTATGAAGCTTATGAAAAGTTCTTTAACTGCATGATGGAAGAGAACAGCTCCGTTAGCGAGCACGTACTCAAAATTTAAAGGTACACCAATAAACTCGTAGCTCTGGGAATTGTGATTCCAAATGAGCTAGGAATTTATAGGGTTCTCCAATCACTCCACCAAGTTACAAGAATTTTGTGATGAACTATAATATACAAGGCATGAATAAGTCGCTACTTGAGCTTCTTTCCATGTTGAAAACTGTAGAAGTGAGATAAAAAATGAGCATCAAGTCTTGATGGTTAATAAGAACACTAGTTTCAAGAAAGGCAAGAAGAAAGGTAACTTCAATAAGGGTGACAAGTCTGTTGCCGCACCTAAGAATAAAACCAAGAATGGCCCGAAGCTTGAGATTGTGTGCTTTTATTGCAAGAACATGAGGCACTAGAAGCGCAACTGCCCCAAGCATTTGTCTGACAAGAAAGCCGACAAAGTTAACAAAGGTATATATATGATATACCTGTTATTGATGTGTACCTTACTAGTACTCGTAGTAGCACCTAAGTATTTGTCAACACCCGGATTTTTAATCCCAGATGCCTGTTATGCCATACCTCGCAATCCCAGGATTACCATTTTTGCGAGACATAACAGATTGGATATCACAATACATCATCCATTACAAACCATACATAAGGTCTTACACAAATAAGGATCTCATGATTCAGTCTTAATACAACAAGCAACGGAAATAAAAGATAAGCGTAGCAGTGGGGTCCATCTTCAGAGGCATAAGCAATGCTGACGAAGGCAGATAGTCCTAGTTATCATAGCCGTCCTGCTGGCCATCATCTTGGTAGTCTCCTTCATAGTCTGGCCATGAGAATAGCCAGGGACAAAAGCCATGAGTACTCTTTAAGTACTCGCAAACTACCACTAACAAGTAGTATAATTCTAAGTTAAAGTGCTAACTCCATGTTTAACTATAAAGTTAAGTTTGAAAACTAAGCTGAGTTCTGAAGCAAAGAAAGATAAAATAAAGTTCTAGAATCACTTAAGTTGGGAAGCTATTGCCATAACACAACCCTGTTGTGGTCAAGTCAAGATTCATCATTTCTTTCATAAGTCATTTGGAAAACATCTGACAACGAAACAGTATGGCCATTCCAACTATCCATAACTGCGGACGCGGCTATTCGAATAGTTTGACACTCTGCAGAGGTGGTACACTTTCACCACAAGATTCGATACATCTGTCAGGGGTAACCCTGAATCATCATACTTAGTATGCAGATAATCAAACATAACCTTCCCTTTACACACCCTAGTATAAGCACCTCTCCTATGAGCATGGCCTCCCAACCATGACCATCAGTCATCTTGGGCACTGCATAGGTGGACCACATTGAGAGGTAGCCTCAGCTCAAACGTCTCCCGGGAGGGAACTAATACTAATGCATATATATTTCCAGCTAAGCCTTACCCAATTTAGGTAGTGTGGTTGTACGGTAAATTTGGAATGGTATCGCATCCGAATCCAACCATCAGTTTTATAAAAGGGTTAAGGCTCATGCCTCATCATTTTCATCATCATCATAAACCATTTGTGTTTCTCAACACATGTCAAAACATTTCAATAGAATGACTCATCATTCCAATATTTTCATAATTCATTTTCACCAATTGTTCCCATCTAAAGTGACTCAAGTTTTTGGATCTACTCTAACTACTAAGTTAAGAGTGTTCACCAAGGTGGGAAAGATGGGTTCAATCTCATGCCATAGAATGACATCTAAAGGGTTCTAAATAGGTCAAGTTTTATACTCTTTATGCTACCTTCAAAACAAGTAAAGTACTTTGGGTAAAGTAAAGGAAGTAAAGCTTGTAAATAAGACTTGGGTAAATACTAGTCAAGGTAGTGTAAACAAAGCATGCCTAAAGCATCTTGGATCAAGTTAACTAACTTAATTCTATCTTACTACAATAGCTTGCCTTGGTTAGTGCAGTGGTTGAAGTTTTCTTCTTCTTCTTCTTCTTCTTGGTAGAACTCCTCCTCCTCGAAAGCTTGGTCGGCACTATCGTCTATAAATACATACGGAGTACACAATCACCAAACAATATTTAACTAATCTAATTAGCACTCTAAGGCACACATTGGATGATCTATTATCATCACAAGCATCACAAGTTTAATTCAATAGTTTCATCCTTTTTATTTTAGAAAAGTAATTTCTACTCATTGAAAAATTAACTAAGATTTAATATTCACCACTTAAAATATGGGATCATGTGGACACATGACCACATATTCTAACATGTGGTAATGTGATTTAAGGGTTGGATCATAATTACTTTGGTTTAAGTTCATTATTTAATGATTTAAAGTGACTAGAAATGCCTATATAGCATTATTTTGGTACTAGTCCAAAGTCACTGCATGTAAACCTTAATATTATTACATATTCAGATAGGTATGATGAAATTTGATTTTTGAGAGTTGGAATCAACTCAAAATCTATCTTGGTTGATTTTATAAAAATGTTGCAACATGCAAATGCTTCTGTTTTATTATTTTTACTAGGAGCGATCTATAACTCTAAATGAATTAAATTCAACGGGCTTGGATAGATCTTTTTAGTAGCTTTCCAACAAAATTGGAATCACTTCATTTGGATTTGTAAATCTCTCTGAATTGATTTTCCAACTAGGGGACAGAACTAAGTTTAAACTAAAAAAGAAAAATCCGAATTCAAACTAACTGGGTCACGCGGGAAACGCTAACGGGCCGGTCCAGTGTCACTCCGCAGCGCGGGGCTCAACTGACAGGGGGGTCCACCAGTCAGCGGCTCATAACGCGCGAAGCGGTACGGGGCAATGTGGGACGTTGGATTAGAGTGGGGATCAACGGCTGGGGATCGTCTTCGACGACGGACCTATCGCCGGCGAGCTCTAACCCTAGCGGCTCGGTGGGGGTGCATAGGGGGCGTACCAGGGCTCTAGCGACGACAGCGAGGCGGGCAAACAGACTGGTGGTCGACGGCGAACTCAGGGACGGTCGAAGCAGCTCCGGGGGTGGTCGCAATCAGCGGCGCCCTTCTCCTCCAGAGGCGGCCTGCTCCGGTGCAATTCCGGTGAGCTGCTGCTCCCCGTGCTCTGGCTAGAGGTGTGGGACAATCAGTGAGGTGAGGGGAGTAGAGTGGTGTGCTGCAAATGGCTGGGGGTGCCCTCCTTTTATAGGCTCGACGGCGAGACCGAGAGGGATGGGCAGGCGATGGTGGCGACATGGCTGTGGGCTGCTAGCGGTGTGGCTGCGGGTGGCGATCGACGCACGGTCTCCTCGCGGTACTCTAGGACTTGAATGCGGGCTTAGGAGCGGTGGTATGCGATCGGGCTGAGCTGGCGCTCTGAGCGACAGAGGTGGCGGTGTCCACGGCGAGCGGTGGCTGTGGTGCGTTGGGCGGCGAACGGGCATGTCCGGCGTGCTCCCTGGGTCGTGGCGAAGCGGTGGGGGTGGGCTGCGGTCGAGCGGCAGCTTGTGCACGCGTGTCAGGCGTGGCGCTCTGGCGCGTGCTCGGCATGGCACGGTGGCACTGGACGCGGGGTTTTCTCGGTGGTCCACGGCTGGGCCTGGCTTGGGGAGGGGACAGAGAGTGGCAGTGAGGTGAGGGCTAGCTCGTAGACATGGTGAGAGGGAGAGAGGTGGTCTGCTGCGGTGAGGGCAAGGTTGGCCGGTGACATGGTGCTCGGCATGGCTTTGCAATTCCACTAGGGGGTAGGGGATGGGTTGGTTAGGCCTGGTTTGATCAAAGGGGGACAAAGAGATTAAATGGAGATCAAATGGGGGCAAAACCCTGTTCAAAACAGTGAGCTATGGTTTAGTGTTTGATTCTGCCTGCCAAGTGTTTGATGAAATGGCCGCAAGAGAAATATTTTTGAATTTTGAAAAGATTTTTGGTGGGTTTGCTAGGTATAAGCTTGAGACTCTGTGGTTGCTTGGGTTTTGAAAATTGAGCTTGTTTGAGTGGTTTTTGAAATAGTGGGATCTTCCCATATGAAATAGATTCAGTTTTAAACTGTCATTTAAAATTAGTATTTGAATGATTTTGGCAGATCACAAAGTGGGCCTTGGTACCTCATTATGTGTACTAGCAAGGGGTGCAAAGATCCACAAATATTTCTCCTAAGTTTTGAGTACGAGGAATAGCCAAAGTAGGCATGATAGTTAATTTGGCCAAAATAACCATTCACTTCATTTATTCATTTTGAGTTGTTTTTCTTTGGGAATTGTTTGGGACAGATTTAGATGATGTTTATTTCACCTAAGAATCATTTTACAAGCAATGAATCACAGAACCATGGCAATTCAAATCAACTCCTAATTTAAATGCACATACACATGAATGCTTTCCTATTTTGAATTGGAAAAGTTTTTGTTAACCCTAATTTGGATGATTTGGATCTTGATAAGCTTGGATGAAAGTTTTGGGATGTTACAGTATTTGATACTGGTTCAGTTGCTAATATATGTAACTCAAAATAGGGGCTGCAGAACAAGCGTCAACTAGCCAAGGATGAAGTGACAATATGTGCCGACAATAGATCAATGGTTAACGTGATCACCGCTGGAATGTTGCCACTTCATTTACCATAGGGATTAGTCTTGAACCTAAATAATTGTTATCTTGTGCCTATGTTGAGCATCAACATTATTTCCGGATCATGTTTATTGTAATACAATTATTTATTTAAATTCGAGAACAATGGTTGTTCCATTTATATGAATAATATCTTTTATGGTCATGCACATGTGAAAAAAAGTTTATTTATTTTGGATCTTGATAGTAATATGCATATTCATATTATGGATGCAAAAATAATTAAATTGAATGATGATAATGCAACGTATATGTGACACTGTCGCCTAGGTCATATTGGTGTAAAACGCATAAAACAACTACATTCTAATGGATTATTGGAATCACTTGATTATGAATAAGGATGGCAATTTTATCCACGGATCTTGGTATCCACTGATATCTGATCCGATGGGTAAGGGTATGGAGGGATAATTACGCCCGCGGATTTCATGGGAGGATATCCGCTATTCATGTGGCAGACATGGGTAGTGATTTTGCTCCATGGATATCCAACAGATACCTTGCTGACACATGAGACCAACGTGTCAATGAGACATTGTTTTTTACATGTGCCATATTACTCACTAACAGGCCAAACGTTCCAACTTCCAAGCCCTAGGCCCAAAGGCCCACCTAAGTACTAATGTATAATTTCCTATTCCGTTTTCTCTAATCACTTGTACGCACACGGACGATTGGATGAGGGCACGAGGCAGCTGTCAGGGGAAGCGGCGGAGTGCTAGTGACATCTCCCCTCCTAGCGGACCAGCGACGCCACCGCTCTCCATTCCACCGCTAGTGGGCCGGCGCTGCCGCCGCTCTCCCTGCCACCCATATTCCTCCTTCTCTAGGAATTACCAGCGATCTCCCCTCCTACATTCCTCCTTGTGTGCAAGAATAGCCGACGGTTGTCCCGTCCATATAATATTTGCTGAAATGCTGCTAAAATGATGGTGAAAATGCTATCGACATTTGCTATAATGTCGCAGTTATGATGAATGTTGTTATGATTATGTATATAGCGTGTAAACCAATGAATATCCATGGATACATGGATATCTAGCAGGTTTGGATCTGGGGCGACATCCATGCCCATGGATATCTTCGTGGGCGGGCTAGAATGAGGTTCATGGATTTGGATTTGGATTTGGTTTTGGTATATCCATCCAAACCCGCTCCATCGCCATCCTTAATTATGAATCATTTGATACATGTGAGCCATGCCTTATGGACAAGATGACTAGAACCCTATTTTCCGGTTCTATGGAATGGGCAATAGACTTGCTAGAAATTATTATTTCCAGATGTATGTGGACCAATGAGTGTGTCAGCATGCAGAGGTTATCGTTATTTTGTTACTTCCACAGATGTTTTGAGTAGATATGGGTATATCTATTTGATGAAACACAAGTTTGAAACAAAGTTCAAGGAATTTCAGAGTGAAGTGGAAGATCATTGTAATAGAAAGATTAAATATCTGTGATCTGTTCATGGAGGTGAATATCTAAGTTACAAGTTTAGCATACACATGAAACAGTGTGGAATAGTTTCACAACTCACAACTGCCGGAACACCATAGCAAAATGGTGTGTCAGAACATCGTAATCATACATTATTTGACATGGTTTGATCTATGATGTCTCTCACAGACTTGCCACTGTCATTTTGGGGATATGCACTGGAAACAACTGCATTCACTTTAAATAGGACTCCATCTAAATCCATGGAAATGACACCGTATGATTTGTCGGTTTAGCAACAAACCTAAGTTATCATTTCTAAATGTTTGGGAATGCAATGTTTGTGTGAAGAAACTTCAACCTGATAAACTCAAAGCCAAAGTGGAAAAATGCATCTTCATAGGATATCCTAAGAAAACAATTGGGTATACCGTTTATCATAAATATGAAGGCAAAGTTTTCGTTGCCAAGAATGGATCCTTTCTGGAGAAGGAGTTTCTCTCAAAACGTGTGATAAGTAGGAAGGTAGAACTCGACGAGGTTATTGAACCTTCTGTTCATGGAATGGAAAATATTGCTCTGTCAGAAACGGCGAGTGGCGCAGCGTCGAACGATGTTCCAGTGCTAACTTTACCAAATGAAAAAGGAACTAATGATAATGATCACGAAACTCTGAAATAGAACAGTACCAAAATTCGTAGGTCAACTAGGACACGTGCAGCTCCTAAACTGTATGGTAATCATGCACACAAATTTCATGATAGATGGAAGTGATGACCCTATGACCTATGAGGAAGTGATGGAAAGTCCGGATTCCAACAAATGTCTGGAAGCCATGCAATCCAAAATAGGATCCATATATGTACAAAAACCAAGTTCGGACCTTGGTGGACCTACCTCATGACCATAAGGCCGTTGAGAATAAATGGATCTTCAAGAAGAAAACTGACGGTAACGGTAATTTGATCATTTATAAAGCTCAACTTATCGTAAAAGGTTTCCGAAAAACTCAAGGAGTTGACTACAATGGGAGTTTCTCTCCCGTAGCGATGCTGAAGTTAGTTAGGATTATATTAGCAATTGTTGCATATTTCAACTATGAAATTTAGTAGATGGATTTGAAAACCGTGTTCCTTAATGGAAACATTGAGAAAGAGTTGTACATGGTACAACCCAAGGGTTTTATTGATCCTAAGGATGCTAACAAAGTATGGAAACTTCAGCAATCTAATTATGGACTGAGGCAAGCATCCCAGAGTTGGAATATCCATTTTGATGAAGTCAGAATATCCGTTTTGATGAATTCATCAAAGGGTTTGGATTTGTCCAAACTAATGGAGAATCTTGTATTTATAAGAAAGTGAGTGGGAGCTCTGTAGCATTTCTAACTTTATATGTGGATGACATATTGTTGATTGGAAATGATATAGAACTTTTGAAGAGTATAAAGGATTATTTGAATAGTATTTTTTCAATGGAGGACCTCAGTGAAGCAGTGTATATACTAGGTATCAAAATCTATAGAGGTAGATCGAGACGCTTGATTAGGTTATCACAAAGTACATACCTTGACAAGATTTTGAATAAGTTCAAAATGTATGGGAGTAATAAAGGTTTCTTACCTCTATTACAAGGCAAGAGATTGAGTAAGACTCAAAGTCTAGCTACTTCAGAAGATAGAGAAATGATGAATAAAATTCCCTATGCCACAGCCATATGATCGATCATGTATGTCATGTTGTGTACATGACTGTATGTGGCACATGCTATTAGTTTGACTAGCAGATACTAATATGATCCAGGTTTGGAACACTGGATAGCAGCCAAGAATTCTTTAAGTACTTGATAAGAACTAAAGGAATGTTTCTCGTATATGGAGGTGAAGAAGAGCTCGTCCCAAAGTGTTACATCAATGCTAGCTTCAACACTGGTCCAAATGACTCTAAGTCATAATCCAGATACATATTTCTCATGAATGGAGCACCAGTGAGTTGGAGGAGTTCCAAGCAACCTGTGGTGGCGGGATCATCAATAGAGGTGGAATATCTTGCTGCTTCGGAAGCGGTTCAGATGAAGGAGTTCATATATGAATTAGGTGTGGTTACTAGTGCATTGGACCCAATGGTCATCTATTTTGACAACAATGGAGCCATAGCCAATGCAAAGGAGCCAAGGTCTCACAAGAATTCCAAGCATACCAAGCATCGATTTCACTCCATCCATGAACATGTTAAGTATGGCAATATAAAGATTTGCAAAGTACACATGGATCTGAATGTGGCAGATCTATTGACTAAAACTCTCCCTAGGGAAAAACATGACCAACACCAGAACTCAATGGGTGTTAGATTCATCACACTGTAATCTAGATTATTGACTCTAGTGCAAGTGGGAGACTGAAGGGAATATGCCCAAGAGGCAATAATAAAATATTATTATCTTATTTAAAGTTTATGACTGATGTTTATTTCTCATGCTATAATTGTATTAGTAGAAAACGTTAACACATGTGTGTTTAATAAACAAACCAAGTTTCTAGTAATGCCTCTCATTACACTAGCTCGTTGATTAACAGATGATCAAGGTTTCCTGATCATGAACATTGGATGTTGTTAATAATGGGGCCATACCATTAGAATAATGATATGATGAACATACACTCAAAGTAGATTTAGCAATACGATCTAGTCATTAAGTTTATATTACTACATCAAACACATACAAAGTATCCCTAGTCCTTAGACCATGAGATCATGTCAATCACTAATAATGGAAGAGTGTCTTCATAACATCAAACGTCACACAGTAACAAGGTGACTATAAAGGTGGGTTCAGGTATTCCGAAAGTGTTATATAGAGGCTCATGGATCAAGAGTGAGATTTGTCCATCCTAATGATGGAGAGATATACTCTGATCCCTATAAGTGATATCACATCAACACTGCTTGCAAGCACGTGACTAGGTCACAAGGATGTCGTATCATTGACATGGGTATGAATTATCGGGTTCCCATAATTGGTATACCTGGTACGTACTTAAACTATGACCCATGAAACCCACAAGGAAATAGGAGTCTTGTAAGCGTCCGAGGCTCAGGAACTAAACATGTTGATCAAGATAGAAGTACCAACCGACATAGTCGTATAGCTGTAACCTAACTTGTAACCGGTCCGTATTAGACTCTGAGACCTAGCCCCTCATATATAGGTTGGGAGGAGCCGATGGAAGGGGCACCGTAGCGTTAAGCGAAATGAAAAAAACTTTGTGTCATGGGTGGTAGCTACACACATTTGCACATCCCATCGATCCAATCGAAATAAACTTGTTTTAGCCTATTTTTGTTGTAGAACACACATTTCTAGTGTAGAAAAGTGGTTTCAATTTTCTGGTTTGAATATTTTTCGTATTTTTTTCAAAAATCAACTCGGCAAACCAAAAGTCAATGCATGAGTTGACTTTTACAAAAATAAATTCAGACCAAAATTCTAAAACCACTTCTGTACACCAGAAATATGTGTTCTACCAAGAGAATATTATAAAATGCGAATACATGACTTGAAAATCATGTATACAAGATAAAATGTAAGTGTGTGTAGCTACCACTATGCATAGAAAATCGCCTCTCTTAAGTGAAATATAATCCACCATGAGTTCGACCACATCTAGAGAATTGGTGACTCTATAACACTATGTTTTCATAATCAGGCAGGACTTGGAGTCCCTTGTTTGTCTAATAGGCTGACGATATCACCAACGCTCTCTTTTCTATCAAACCCAAGACCATAATCATGGAAGTTGCCGAGGTTACCCCTTGACAATCATAAAACGAGTAAAGAGTACTTGTCGAGAACAAGATCGAACTAGGGTATGGTTGATACCTATGATCGGATCTCGGACAAGTAAAATATCATGAGACAAAAGGAATTGGGTACGAAGTTGATGGTTCATACAATCATAAGAGTTATCGTTGAATGTGCAGGAGTTAGTACGGATCTCCAGGTCTCGCTGCTGATTATTGATATGAGAAGTGTCTCTATCATGTATACATTATTTGCGAACCGTAGGGTGACATACTTAAGGTACTCCGACACTAAGTGGTAGATAAAACATATCGGAGAATAATTTTGTTAGAGCTTAAATTGTTTTGATGATCACCGGAAGTGTTTCAGGTCAAAATGTTGAAAATGGTTCCAGATGTGATATCGAAATAATGCAAGGGGTTTTATGCAATTTTTTTGTTAATTAAAGTAACTAATAAAATTCTGAATAAAAAAATAAAAGAGTTTTATTTAAATAGAAAAATGCACTTAAATTAGTGGGTAATTAATGCATGTGAGTGGAGAAGGAATTCAGGTGAGTGGAGAGTCCACCCACATGAATGAAGGAGACTTGGGGCACACCCCATGGCCGGAGGCCATGCCCCTTGGGGCAGTCCCCTCCCCTATAAAAGGATCTCTCCTCCTCCTCTCCATTTGCACCACCTCCTCGTGAAGGTTCTGTTTGCCCTCTAGCATTTTCCCATGGCTTCGGATTAGCGAAGTACATGTTCTGTTGGATTCTCTGGAGTAATATTTACCTACTTCTTCCACTAATCTGTTGGAGTGGAGGTGTGGAGGTTGTCGAGAGCTAGACATGTACCCGAGGACAAATACATTGCTGGGTTGTGGCATTCTTCAACTCGATCTTGAGATCAGCAAGTGATCATCTACATCACCAACGAAACCAGTTTTCATAAAAATCTTTCGGTCTTCGAGGGTAAGTTATCAGTTTTCAAGATTTGATCCTGGTGTAATTAGGCGTACCCATGTAGGAATTTTTTCCGATGTTGCAAACTGATGTCTACGCACTTCTATTCTTGTAGACAGTTGTTGGGCCTCCAAGTGCAGAGGTTTATAGAACAGCAGCAAGTTTTCCCTTAAGTGGATCACCCAAGTTTTATCGAACTCAGGGAGGAAGTGGTCAAATGTATCTCCTCTCAAGAAACCCTGCAATCAAGATACAAGAAGTCTCTTGTGTCCCCAACACACCCAATACATTTGTCACGTGTATAGGTGCACTAGTTCGGCGAAGAGATAGTGAAATACAATGGATAATTATAAGTAGTAACGGTGCCAGAAAATAGCTTGCTGGCGTGTGGTTGATGTGGGAAAAGACTAAAGGCAGATTGAAATAAAGATGGAAGCAAGCAAACATGTAACATATCTAATTGCAAACGGTGTATCAATGCTTAGAAACAAGGCCTAGGGATCATACTTTCACTAGTGAACACTCTCATATAAATATATTCTCTTCATGATACTACTCTAAACTACTCTCCGGTTGGACACTCTAATCCATGGTAGGGCTATAATAGCACACCTCAAAGTAAGCCTTTCCCATCTAGATAACCCCACACTGTCACCTTGAGCACTAGATGGTTCCAACAAACACCACAATTTTATAAAGACATCCAACTCCAAATATAACTCATAACAAGTATTTATAATCTCTAGCCTAAGTGCCACCATGGTGTGCACGCTGTCACTTTCACACACATGGGGAGAGCAGAGATCTATTAAAGCACTTGAGTAGCAAGGTAGATCTACTTGATTACAAAGCTCATGATCACAATATGATCATGCATAGAGAGAGAGATGAACACATAGCTACCAGTAGAACCCTTGACCTCGAGGAAGAACTACTCCCTCATCATCATGGGAATCAGCAACGACGATGGAGATGGTGGTGGATATCGATGGAGATGGCTTCGGGGGCACTTCCCTGTCCCGACAGGGTGCCGGAATAAAGACTTTCTATCCCCCGAATCTCCCCTTTGGTGGCAGCGGCGCTGTGGAACTTTTCGTGGATTTCTGATTAACGATCTAGGGTTTTTGCCTCGGGAGGAATATATAGGCGAAGGAGGCAAGGTCGGTGGCCAGGCAGGGGGCCCACACCATGCCCTGGTGCTGCCTGGGGGGACCTGCGCCTAGGGGTGGTTTGGCCACCCTGTGGCCCCCCTTCGTCTCTCCTTCTGGCTCCGTGAATCTTCCAGGAAAATAACGACTTTGGCTTTTGTCCGGTCCAATTCCGAGAATATTCATTTTCTGACTTTCTAGAACCAAAAACAGCAGAAAACAGGCAACTGGCACTATGGCATCTTGTTAATAGGTTAGTCCAAGAAATCATATGAAAAGTACTCCAAAGTGTGGACAAAACATAAGAAAGTAGATAAAACCAAGCATGGAACATCAAAAATTATAGATACATTTGCAATGTATCAACATCCCCAAGCTTAACTCCTCATTCCTCGAGTAGGTAAGTGATAAAAAGAAAGAATAATTTTTGAGGTGACATGCACCATCATAAACTTGATCAAAGTATTTGTAAAACATTCAAAGATGGGATCATAGTACTTCAATCATAACATGAAAGACAAAGTTCTAGCAGTAATACAAAGAAACTATGTTGCAACATGAAAAAGGCACAAACAAAAGATTCATGAATAACAATGATTTGCAAGACGTTTGTTTGTTTCACATAAAGAAAACATAGCATAGTGGCATTCAACTTGTCCCTCATAGAGTAGCAAACATAAATGTATATGACACCTTCAAAGTTCATAAGAGTGACTAGATACAAATAGTTTAAAACAAGCAATATCAAAGCTATGCATCAATCAACAACTCTTGGGACAATGCACATAGAACTAAGAATGGCCACTATGCTCTCAAAGTAGGTGCATAAATATAGAAAATAGAGACTCAACATAAAAGTAAAAGAAAGGCCTTCATAGAAGGAAGCAGGGATTCAAGTTTCATAAAGAGCTTCCAAAAATTATGGTACTTATTATCTTTCAGCTCTCATTGCCCCTATCATAAGCATCTTGAAGTGATTAAGGTTAAAGTGAACAAACTATGGAGTATATGCTTGACAAAGTATAAGTTCGCAATCTCATGTCCCTTGAATACGAGGGCCGCTCCTCATGCTACTCAAGTTTAGTAACCGGTAAGTTCTTGTCATAGTAAGTACATGTGTATCATAGAGAACCGCCAACGGGGTACCCCTTGCCTGATGATACGGAAGAATCCCCATATCAAAATGACAAGGCAAGCAGACAACGAGCATCTCAACAATCTTCTTATTTACCATGGGAATATGGTGCTTTTTTCTCTCTTTCCTCTTTTCTCATATCTCTTTTTTTCTTTTTTTCTTTTTTCTCAATATCTGACTCTTTTTTTATGAGAAGAATGCTTCATAGACAACTCATTATGGTTACACTGCAGGTTTCCACCATGACAACATGAATTAGACCAGCGGCCGAGGCGTTTCTCTAACACACATACATAACTCCATGGACTTACAAGCTCCCCTTTCATTTCACACCGACGACATCCATATACAAAAGAGCATGATATCAACTAAGTACAAAGTACCAGTGCAATGTTGAAAGCGTTCCCCATGACAACATGGTTCTGCTAATCCCCAACAAATAAGTGCAAGCATATACAACATAGACGACACAATGGTTCAAGTTTATTAAGGGCAAGAAAATTAAAGTGTGCCATCAAGTTCGTGAGAGCTTTAATCACTAGTTTTCTCATAAATTTTTTAATTTGGAAGGTAAACAAAAGCATGAATATACTTGGAATAGCGTATGCTAGTAGGTAGGTATGGTGGACTCTTTGGACTAACTTGGTTTAGGGAGTTGGATGCATGAGTGGAACTCATACTTGGTTGTGGAGGCTAGCAAAAGACTGGGAGCGACAAACTAAGAGAGCAATAATGGCCATAATCATGCAGAGCGAGAAAACATCATTGATCAAAGCATAAAGTGATACTACAAGTTCAAAACTAAAGGATCATCAAGGCTATGGTGACTTTGGATAGTCATAACATGGTGTGAGCATGCGCCAAGTCAACCCAAATAAAGCATCAAAGGAGAATACCACTATACTATGCTTTAATATGCTAAAACAACACATGATTCATCCAAGGCACATTAAGCAATCTCAATTGTTTATAACAAGTCATGCTACATCAAAGAATAGTAAGCATAAAGCCAAAATAATATCAAGCATGGCATAACAAAGCATAGGCCACAGTCAAAAACAAGCTCTTTTTACCACTTAAGCATGAACTTTCCTACTCTTTTCCAATCCAAACCAAACTATTTGAAAATCAATGCATGAAAGAGGGGGTCCAACCAATTTATTCAGTAAACTAAGAAAACCAAGCAAACGAAAAACCAAAACAAAAACGAAAAGGAAGACGCTCCAAGAACAACACAACTGTGCATGAAACAATAAAAATGAAGTGATTGGCAAAAACCTGGGATTTTTATTGATGAAGAGGGGGATGATGTCTACGCACTTCTATTCTCGTAGACAGTTGTTGAGCCTCCAAGTGCAGAGGTTTGTAGAACAGCAGCAAGTTTTCCCTTAAGTGGATTAGCCAAGGTTTATCAAACTCAGGGAGGAAGTGGTCAAAGGTATTCCCTCTCAAGCAACCCTGCAATCAAGATACAAGAAGTCCCTTGTGTCCCCAACACACCCAATACACTTGTCAAGTGTATAGGTGCACTAGTTCGGCGAAGAGATAGTGAAATACAAGTGGTATGGATAATTATAAGTGGTAACGGTGCGAGAAAATAGCTTGCTGGCGTGTGGTTGACGTGGGAAAAGACTAAAGGCAAACTAAAATAAAGATGGAACCAAGCAAACATGTAACAGATCTAATTGCAAACGGTGTATCAATGCTTAGAAACAAGGCCTAGGGATCATACTTTCACTAGTGAACACTCTCATATAAATATATTCTTCTTTATGATACTATGCTGAACTACTCTCCGGTTGGACACTCTAATCCATGGTAGGGCTATAACAGCACACCTCAAAGTAAGCCTTCCCGTCTAGATAACCCCACACTGTCACCTTGAGTACTAGAGGGTTCAAACAAACACCACAATTTCATAAAGACATCCAACTCCAAATATAACTCATAACAAGTATTTGTAATCTCTAGCCTAAGTGCCACCATGGTGTGCACACTGTCAACTTCACACACATGGGGAGAGCAGAGATCTATTAAAGCACTTGAGTAGCAAGGTAGATCTATAGATTACAAGGTCATGATCTCAATAAGATCATGCATAGAGAGAGATATGAACACATAGCTACCGGTAGAACCCTTAGCCTCGAGAGAGAACTACTCCCTCCTCATCATGGGAATCAGCAATGGTGATGGAGATGGCGGTGGAGATCGATGGAGATGGCTCCGGAGGCACTTCCCTGTCCCGACAGGGTGCCGAAACAGAGACTTTCTGTCCCCCGAATCTCCCCTTCGGTGGCAGCGGCGCTGCGGAACTTTTCGTGGATTTCTGATTGACGATCTAGGGTTTTGGTATCGGGAGGCTCTTATAGGCGAAGGAGGCAAGGTCGGTGGCCAGCCAGGGGGCCCACACCATTCCCTGGCGTGTCCTAGGGGGTGTGGCCACCCTGTGGCCCCTCTCCGACTCTCCTTCTAGCTCCGTGAGTCTTCCGGGAAAATAGGAACTTTGGCTTTTGTCCTGTCCAATTCCGAGAATATTCATTTTTTGACTTTCTTGGAACCAAAAACAGCAAAAAACAGGCAACTGGCACTGTGGCTCTTGTTAATAGGTTAGTCCAAGAACTCGTATGAAAAGTACTCCAAAGTGTGGACAAAACATAAGAAAGTAGATAAAACCAAGCATGGAACATCAAAAATTATAGATACATTTGCAATGTATCACAAACCCTTCAACAACGCCTTCAAGAAATATGCGGCGCCCA
The DNA here is from genome assembly GCA_023614405.1 of Avena insularis. Lineage (NCBI taxonomy): Eukaryota > Viridiplantae > Streptophyta > Magnoliopsida > Poales > Poaceae > Avena > Avena insularis. The sequence continues at coordinate 251,006,701 of CM042690.1, read as the reverse complement.
ATGGTGTCATCATCGCCTGCTCTGGTCGATGACTAGGGCAAGGCTTTCGCCCAACGGAGTAACAAACCGAAGGACCTCCCCTCGACGACCGGTCAGATAACCGCCGTAGACCCGCACGTAGAAACTATGAGCCTTGCATGCCCGACGATCTACGGCCACAACAAAGCTAGGCACAGGGACCCAGGTCCGCCTCACGTTGAGCCGCCTCCTAGCTCAGCGCAACACCATAAACCGCAATCTGGAGCCGCCGCCCGGGCATCCGGGTGCCAAATCAAGCCATAGCCTAACGGGAACCCATCCTTGCTTGAATGATGACCATATTGGAGAAGCTTCGTGCCCACCCATTGTAATTGGGAAGCCGTGCCCATCACGTCGCACGCCACAACGCCTAGGCTCCCCGACGCCGTTGACAAAGATTGTCGTTGTTCAAATCATCACCACTGGCCATAAGAATGTCGCCGAAGCGAGCAGTTTGAACCTGGGAAGCTGCCACCACGCACAACAGCAAGGACTCCACTTCCACCATCCGCCACCGCTTGCACTAGCCGTTCTGCAAGTGCCATGGCTTGGTGTGGGATCCTGGGATCCATCACTCCTAGCCGCTGCCTCTTGAAGTCCCCAATCGGCCATACCACCACCTCTGGTGGAGGAGACGGTCGCCACTGCCATGTCCGAGGCCATCGCCCTAGTGTCCTAGTGCTGCAGACAGTCGGACGCCCATCGCACAAGTGCGATGCCCCTGGCCGAAGCGACGCCCCAGCAAAGAGAGATCGAGCGAGAACCTCCGCCTCCTGTCAATCACACTGCAGCCCCAGCACTGATCGCCATGTGCATCGTTGGCCCACCTGGCACAGATCAGGCCCTGGCCACACCATCACTGCTAGTAGGCATGCAAAGGGTTGCACCGCACCTACCGTACCACTCTGCTCTCTGCCTCACCATCGTGTCGTTCCAAAAGGCCCACAGGTCACCGCCGAAGCAGCCCTGCACGGCATACCGTGCACAGCCACTCGAGGGAGGAGCCGAGCAGGGCCATGAGTTCCCCCACACATCCTTTGGAGGCCAGGGCACTGCCACTGCGGCGAGGCCAGCGCCAATGGTGAAGGGTCGCCGGGGGAGGGGTGTTGGCCGGTGGCATGAAATGGGGTCCCCCATGTCGCTCGAGCAGAGCAACGCGGGGGTTAGACACTGGCAAGTCGACATGGCGATGCAACAAGGTCTATACGCTTTATATGTGCCTCACATAACCACATAGAATGGGTGTATAGACCTATGTGCTATGCTACTAAAAATGTTGTGAGTGTTGATGCCGCTACTATCCCAAGTAAATCAAGCGAGAAACTATTTTTTCGTGAAAACGCAAAAAGCTTTCCGTTTCGATTCATTGATAGGAAAAGAGAGTCACTGTATAGTATATACACAATAACTTCAAAGAGCCAACACCCGAAACAACTCAACCCACTAGGACTACGGGCCCATCGGGATCAGGGCACTAAGGCCACGTGCTCCCGCTACGGCCCAAGAACGAGCTTCAGATCGAATCGTATCGAGGAGGTTGCCCATGCAAGGCGACACATTGTCGAAGTCGGCCGCATTACGTTGCTTATAGAGCCACCAAGCCGTCAGCATGCCGAGCGAAGATGTCCCCTTACGCAAGGTGCGAGGGGTGGAAGACGAAGCATGCAGCCACCAGTCCACGAAGTCGCCTTCCCCATCCGGTGGTGTGACCGTGGATCGTACCCAGGATAACACCTCATGCCAAATGGCCTTGGAGAAAGGGCATCCCACCATGAGGTGAGCCATGGTCTCAGCTGATTGGTCACATAGCGGGCAACGCGGGAGGTGAGCCAGACCCCGCCTTGCTAGACGCTCAGCCGTCCAACAACGGTCTTGGCAGGCGAGCCAGATGAAGAACTTAACCCTGGGTGGCGCCCAAGTTCTCCGAATGAGCTTCCAAGAGCTCGATGTGATTGATCCCTGGAACATGAAATCGTAGCAAGATTTGGCCGAGTATTGCGCATCCGGCGTCCATTGCTAGAGCAATGTATCCATCCTGACGGTCAGCTCGATATCATGCACCTGGATCCAGAGCTGCACATATTTCCATAAGGCCAGCGGACTCAGTGCGCCCTGGATGTCAACAATCCAACGGCGCTCTAACAGCACCTCTCTCACCGTCCGACGCTTCTTAGCGCGTGTGGGGATAAGCGCAAGAAGCTCTGGTGCAAGCTCCTGTATGGTTTTCCCATCAAGCCATGGGTCAATCCAAAACATCATTGTGGCCCCATCCCCTACCTCCATCAAAGTAGATGCATCAAACACCTAGAGTTCAGCCCGGGAGAAGTGCATGTCTAGGCCACGCCAGGGTCTCGTGGGGTTAGTGCACATCCTCCAGATCCATCATACACGGAGGCTTATCACCGTGCGGTCTAGGTCGGGGACTCCCAACCCACCATAGCGATTCAGACATGAAACCTTCTCCCAGTTAACGTGATAGTGGCCACCATTGGCTTACGCTGGATATACTATGGTGAGAAACTATACTATGGCTAAAACCCTTTGCAAGATGGTTGAAGCTAAACTTTGAGTGCTGGGTTAAAACTGAAGATGGTTCAGCGGGTGCTGACATAGTTCTTTCCTGATGAAGATGGCAAAGTTATATTTGTTGGCTTGCCGACAACATTTTAATTGCATGGATCCTCTTGCGACTGAATGAAGCAAAGCATGTGAAGAAGGATTAAAGCTTTCTCTAGAAATGGACTAACAAACCAATTTCTACAGAGTCAGATTGCTCATGCTTGGTGGTGGCGGTAACTAATTTCAGAGATCAAGTTTTTTATGTGTGATAGTTGTATTATTTCTTTTGTACTAAAAGGTGGAATGTACGCAAAATAAGGTGGGTCGCCGTCTCACAGATTTTACAAAGACGGAGTTACGAAGGTATCGTGTGGCTGGGTTCTGAACCCTAGGCTCTCGACTAGACCTATGTATGTTGGAGTATTAGGCAATTTCTGCATTAGATTAATTACCAAAATCACCATTACGCAAGCACTAGAAAATCTAAACACATGCAGCCAAACAACCACATCTAGTAGATCTGAAAATATAGCAAGAACTAGTGCATACAAAGAGAGGGATATCATGTACAAGTTGACCGGGAAGGTCATCACCGTAGCACCTTGGTATTTGTCGTTGTCGCCCATGGTGCTGTTGAGGTCGTCGGTTCATGAAGAAGAACACAAACGAAAGCGATCAGTCCCGCCAAAATGCTCCCCAGAAACCTTATTGTCCGTCTCCCGGTGTAGGATCTCAACGGACGGGGTTTTAGAGACCTTCTCTTCCGGATGGCAGTGCACGTAGTCGCCGAGATGGGGAAGTCTAGAGAGCAGAGCAGCAAGATGAACACAATGAGTGAGACAGAGAAAGAATCGGATGTATCTAGATATGTTTTGTCTCTCCCTCTATAGCCTGGGAGGTGAGCCAACTGAGTCCTCACGCGGTAGAAGACAAGGACATATGCCAAACATGCACACGAATGTTGACACTTACCTAACAGCTGGTGCACCATGTAAAAAATTTAGTCTTTCACAAAATAAGTTTCTAAATCAAACTCGATTCACAAAACGTGCGCGCGTGCGGGCGAGGCGGGCGGCGGAGGAGGATGAGTGCACGTGGACTCCTCTTCTCACCCATTTAGTGGGAGTGAAATAACTCACCTTATAAACTGGTCCAACTCTCTCCCAACTAGCAGTGTGGGACAAACTTTGTCTCACACATAGCTCCCAAGCTGCCATAGTAGACGGGCCTTGAGATTTCAGGATTTATTAGACTACATGGGCTACCTACATGGACTGCAGCCCATATAAATCTAACAATCCCCCACCAGATCTCAGAGGCACATCATATGGCTCATTAGTTCCATTCACTATTTAATATACCTGCAGTTTAGTAGAGACTGTTAAGTTGAACTTCCATCTTGACAAAGAGATACGCTTGACTACAACTGAACACTGGACCGTGCCTTAAATTGTCAGTCTTGTGCAGCAAGTTTCACTCAATGCCGTTACTGGTACTTGGCTGCCATAGGATACCCCTCGGGTGGAGATTATAAGTCATACTCCTCGGCCTTTCATGATCTTTCTAGAGATTTACCTAAATCTCATACACTGTGACCAGCAGTGTAACTAATATAGGTGTGTTCTTTCATAGGACAACATCTCTTTGTAGGACAACGTCTTTGCTCCCAAGGACATATAAAGAACACATTAAGATGTAATCAACCTTCCTAACAGTATACTATGAGAGTATTGCATTTGCAGCAGAGTGGGAGTATTAAAAGTTTCTCTGAACTCAATTGTTTCAGTTTGTTTTCTCAAGTCCAAATCTACGGGATCTCCGATCACATAGGTTGGGTTACCCCTTTCACAACTCACGTGGGTCTCAAACCCATCTCCCTTGATGCATTTTCTATCAAATTTCTTGATAGCTCTTTCTAAAATGATCTGCCAGATTCTTAGCTGTTTGGACATAATCCAATGCTATAACTCTAGAGTTTCTCAGCTTTCTAACATACTTTAGTCTTCTCTTGACATGTCTTGAACTCTTCATATTATCCTTGGAACTATTCACTTTGACAACCACAATTTGGTTGTCAATGTTCATAAGGATTGCCACTATTGGTTTTCATCCATAAGAAAATCTGATAAGAGTTCACGAAGCCATTCTACTTCGATAGTCGCAATATCTAATGTTGTGAGTTCTGCTTCCATGGTTGAGCTCGTTAAGATGGTCTGCTTGTAAGACTTCCATGAAACAGCGCCACCACCAGAGCGAATATATATCCACTTGTGGACTTTATCTCATTAGTATCTGATGTCCAATTTTATTCACTATGCACTTCAAGTACTCTTGGATACCCGGTATAATGAATTCCATAGCTCACTGTTCCCTTTAGATAGCGCATTACTCTCTCAAGAGCATGTCAGTGATCATCTCCTGGGTTGGCCACAAACTGGCTAAGTTTGCTTACAACAAACGAGATGTCAGGCCTCATAGATCAAGCTAAATACATAAGTGATCCAATAATCTAAGAGTATCTAAGTTGATTTCTAGTTGCCTTTTGATTCTTTCGAAGCAACACACTAGGATCATGAGGTGTGGGAGAGGATTTGCAATCATCATATCCAAATCTGCTCAAGACCTTCTCCACATAATGTGATTGCACAAGTGTAATCCCATTATTCTCATCTCTTAGTAGCTTGATGTTTAAGATAACATCAGCTTCTCCAAGATCCTTTATCTCAAAACATTGAGACAAGAAGGTTTTGACCTCATTAATCACTTTGTGACTCGTCCCAAAAATTAATATGTCATCAACATACAAACATAGGACAACTCCCTCGCCCCCACCATGGCGGTAGTATACACATTTGTTGGCTTCATTTACAACAAATCCCATAAATGTTAATCTTCTTTTAAACTTATCATGACATTGCTTGGGAGCTTGTTTGAGGCCATACAAAGATTTCTTCAATTTACACACCTTTCTTTTCCGACCTTCTAGTACAACACCATCAGGCTGTTCCATATAAAGTTCCTCGTCTAGCTCTCCATTTAGGAAAGCCGTATTAACATTCATTTGATGAATGAGAAGACCGTGAGAGGTAACCAGTGATAGTAGTACTCGAATTGTGGTCAATCTAGCCACGAGTGAGTAAGTATCAAAGAAATATTCGACTTCCTTTTAGGCATATCCCTTAGCCACAAGCCGAGCTTTGTACTTTTCAATAGTACCATCAGCCCTAAGCTTCTTTTTAAATACCCATTTACATCCTACAGGTTTACACCCATACGGACGTTCAAATATCTCCCACGTTCCATTAGCCAAGATGGAATCCATCTCGCTTTGAACCGCTTCCTTCCAGTAGTCTGCATCTAGAGATGCAAAAGCTTCTGAAATAGTAATGGGAGTGTCATCCACTAGGTACACAACAAAATCATTACTAAAAGACCTTGCGATCCTTTGTCTCTTGATCCTTGTGGGAGCTTCATTTTCATCCTCATCCGAATCTGAACTGTCATCATCTGATTGTCATCAATCTCCATGGGAGTTTCAGGTTCAGAAATTGGATCATATTCCTTATTAGATATGCTAGGCATATCTCTCATAGGAAATATATCCTCAAAGAATGTAGCATCTCTTGATTCAAAAATGGTACCGACACTCATGTCATCCACTTCATAGTTCACCACAAGAAATATATAAGTAATGTTGAGATAAGCATAGCCAAGAAAGACACAATCCAAGATTTTCGGTCCAAGCTTACGCTTCTTGTTGACTAGCATGTTGACTTTTGCCAAACAACCCCAATTTCGTAAGTAGGAGAGTGTCAGTATTTTCTTTTCCCATTCTTCAAATGGACTAATCTGTTTATTCTTAGTTGGAACATAATTTAGGACATGACATGAAGTCAATATAGCCTCCCCCATTCCTTGGATAAACCGACAGTGTCTAACATGGTGTTAACCAAATCTGTTAGAGTCTGGTTTTTACTCTTAGCAATCCCATTGCCTTGAGGGGAATTGGGAGACGTCCTCTCATGTATAATACCATGTTCCGAACAGAATAGATTGAACTCATTAGAAAAGTACTCTCCACTATGATCAGACTGAAGTCTTTTGATCTTTCTCTCAAGTTGATTTTCAACTTTTGCCTTATAGATTTTAAAGAAATCTAAAGCCTCATATTTAGTTCTCAAGAGATATACATAACAGTACATAGTAGAATCATCAATCTAAGTCATGAAATTTTTCTTTCCACTAGTTGTCAACACACCATTCATCTCATATAGATCTGAATGTATGAGCTCTAAAGGTGCCAACTTTCTTTCTTCTACGGGCTTGTGAGGCTTGCGATGCTGCTTTTCTTTCACACAAGCATGGCATTTTGAGCCTTTGACAATAGTGAATTTTGGAATTAAACGCATACCAGCAAGCTGCGACATACAACCGAAATTAATATGACAATGTCATGAATGTAAAACATTAGTCTCATTACCAGTAGTGCATACGTGGTTCACAACATCATCACAGAAGTCTACCAATGAAAAGCGGAACATGCCTCCGCATTCATAGCCTTTTCCAACAAAGATTGCATACTTAGACAATACAACTTTATTGGACTCAAATACCAACTTAAACCAATCTTTCAGAAGACGGGATCCACTAACGAGATTCTTCTTGATAGAAGAGACATGTTGCAAGTTCATCAATTGCAAGATCTTGCCCGAAGTAAACTTCAGATCTACCGTGCTAGCACCAAGAACAATAACATGTAACCCATTCCCCATCATGACTAAGGAATCTCGAGCCTGATAAGAGGTGAACATGGAAATGTCAGCACACACTTGAACATTGGCCCTTGTATCAACCCACCATTCTGTGGGTTGAAATATTGAAAGACCCATAGGTAATAAATTACCGTACCCAAAACCTGAAGTTCATGCATCAGTATTGCCAATGACCATGTTGACAGATTTAGAACTTTGTCCATCTTGACCCTTCTTGACTTTTTTGTGGACAGCAATGAGCCCAATGGACAATCTCGCCACACACCCAACCAGGTTCTTTCTTTCCTTGTTGTTCCCCTTATTCTTCTTGAAGTTGGTAGTCTGGCAGATTTTGCTATTTCCCTTGGACCTGTGGGCATTTTCTGCACCATATTGGCAGCAAAATGTCCCTCGGTTTCACTAGTGTGTTTGTATTTTGTCCTCGTCTTCTCTTCAACATCCAGAAAGCCAATGAGGTACTCAACGGAGAGCTCATGCCTCTGCTGTTTTAGAGAAGTGGCAAAGTTCCTCCACGAAGGGGAAAGCTTAGCGATAATGCATCCCACAACAAACTTGTCCGGAAGCACACACTTGAGGAGTTCGAGTTCCTTTGCCATGATCTGTAACTCATGAGCATGTTCTACTACTGATCGGTTTTCAACCATCTTGTAGTCATTAAACTGATCCATAGCATACAGTTCACCACCAACATCGGCATCACCGAACTTAGAGTCCAACGCATCCCACAATTCCTTGATATCACGAATATGCAAATATGCATCAACCTACTTGTCTCCAAGCACACTAAGTACGAATCCACAAAAAGTACAGTGGCCTCCCTAAACGCTCTCTCTTCTTCAAGAGTAAGTGGACCTCTGGAAGTGTCATCTACAACTTTTTCTATGCCCATATCAGTAAGCCATAAGAGGGTTTTTTCTTGCCATCTCTCAAAATTAGCACCCGTAAACGGGCTCAGTTTGAGCGAAGCAGCAAAGGCTTGACGAAAATTACCTAAATAAATAAGGTTTTTGGATTGTTGGAGTGTTAGGCAATTTCCGCATGAGATTAATTACTGAAATCAACATTATATAAGCACTAGCAGATCTAAACACATGCAACCAAACAACCACATCTAGTAGATTTAAAAATCTAGCAAGAACTAGTGCATACAAAGAGAGGAATAGCACGTACAAGTTGACTGAGAAGGTCATCACCGCAGCAACACATTGGTCTTTGTCGTTGTCGCCCATGGTGTTGTTCAGATCGTCATTTAATGAAGAAGAACACGAACGGAAGCGAGCAGTCGCGCCGAGACGCTCTCTAAAAACCTTATCACTTGTCTCCCGATGCAGGATCTCAACGGACGGGGTTTCGGAGACCTGCTCTCCCGGACGGAAGTGCACGCAGTCGCCGGGATAGGAAAGCCTAGAGAGCAGCGCGGCAAGATGAACAAAATGAGTGAGACAGAGAAAGAATCAGATGTATCTAGATCTGTTATGTCTCTCCCTCCATAGCCTGAAAGGTGAGCCGACCGAGTCGTTACGCGGTAGAAGACAAGGACATGTGCTAAACATGCACACGAATATTGACATGTACCCAACGCTGGTGCACCATGCAAAAAATTAGTCTTCCACAAAATAAACTTTTAACTCGAACTCGATTCATGAAACGAGTGAAACAGTTCACCTTATAAACTGATCCAACTCTCTGTCAACTAGCAACGTGGGATAAATTTTGTTTCCTATACAGCTCCGAGACGGGTTTTGAGATTTCAGTGGGCCGCAGCCCATATAAATCTAACAATGTATAGATATAATCCTGCCGCTTCCTTTTATATCCGTAGAAAATATAGAATCCTAAATATTTAAATGCTCAAATGTTCTTGAAAAGTCGTTTGGTAAAAGCATGGCTGATAGAGAGACAAGGGACCCAATCACAGTTCTGTCTCACAATTCATGTGTTCCAAAATGCAAACGGACAGGGCCTACGTGGTTAACGACGCGAATCCATGTGCGGAAGTCTTGCGATCCAACAGAGAGCGACCCGTGTGTGTTTGAGATTGTGCATTATTGGTGTCAGAAAGCGAGATGTAAATGCGTCGTCGTTGGTTTCTTTGATGCTGATTGACGCATCCACGGACGGGTAGGAGCGCCGATTACTGATTAAGCTTGTCCAGTAGCTGACGATAAACAACGAGGCACTGTCACCTAACACGACCGATGTGCTGGCCAAGATGCCACCCAGATCCAGATGCTAGTCGCTTGATTCTCCTAGCTCAGATTTGCTCCGACCTCCGAGGTGGGGATTGGTCGACTGCGAGTGTATGCCTGTGGTATTTCTTCCGGCGCTTTACGTTCTTCGTCGATACATCCGTTTCTGGATGGATGCGGATGATTGGCCGTTTCTCGTTGTGCCCTGCTCATGGGACCTGTCCGGACCTTCTTTCCTTCTGCTCCTTCCAATTCGAGAAAAGATTTCGCAAATTTGTCCTGATTTGTATATATCTAACCGTGTTTTAACATAAAATCTGCGATATTCTTGGGACTTTTTTCCAAACGTGGCGACGGGGACACACCTCGCCTCGCGGGGCGAGAGGATGGTACGTTTGTTTTTGACAGAAGAATGCAAACTTAGTTAATCAACAATTGTCATGTTCCTTACAACCATAGGCAAAATAAAAATTTGTAGCCAGGATAGACATGAACGTTGCGTAGCAAACTAATTTGCTACCTCATTGGATTCTCTAGGACAATGCTTAGCTAACTTCTTCGAAACAGCCTTTTGTCCCGCTTTATAAATAAAGCCACAACGGTCAACCGATCAGATCAAGATAAACAAAAGAAAAATACGGTGACCGGAACTTGCCACCGAAGACACCGAAACAAGACCGAGTAGATCCGGAGCTCCGCGACGACAACCCCGGGAAGGTAACGACGCACCGCGTTGTCGCAGTCGAGACCGTGACGGTCAAGGATTTTCACCCGAAGTGTTGGGGATATACTTTCCTGGTATATCCACTGTGACTCGCTGATCAGGGTGGTCCACTTCCGGTTAGAGCTTTGCTTCACGGGCGGCCCAGTCAGGGAGAGAAGATGTAGGTCCATTCAACTACGGAAAGGTCCAGAAGACTTACCGAGTTGGGCCTATATAGTTACTTGTAGACCAAGTTATACTTTGTAACCGACTCTTTATCGTAGCCGGATAGGTCTCTCCTGTAACCCTAGGCCGGATATTATATAAGCCGTCCTAGGGACCGGCATTTAGTGCACCCCACAACTTACAACTTCAAATCGCACAGGAAAACCTCTCTTGTAATCTGTACTTCCGGCTCTTCCGTATTACTGGATTGCTAGCAGGAGTAGGATCCGTCCACCGTCGGCGGACACGAACCTAGGTAAATCTTGTGTGCTCACCATCTCGGAACACCATCGCCTCACACCCTCTTTCTCCACACGCCTCGAGGACCCCCTCTCGGCGTACATGTCTTCAATCCGACGACAGTTGGCGCCCACTGTGGGGTAGGTGAGTTTCAGATCTATGTTCCGGGCAGAATCTGTGTGAATCGGAATCGGTGAGACGATCGCCGTCGGCCGGGTCCTCTATGCTAGCGACGTCCCTCTTGTCCTTCTCGACGAGACTTGGATTCTAGCTAGGGAACCTGTGACCACTTACACAATCATGGGAGAGATCGATGTTTAGCTCGGTTTCGCTGAACCTTCTCAACCCACCCCAGCGGTGATGATAGAGACAGAAGAAATTTCTGGATCTACTTTGTCCGCGGAGACGGCAGAGTTTCGGGTCTCAGAAAATCCTAATCCCACCCAGCCCGCACCTGAAGCAGAGATAGTGGAGAAGATCGGATGTGAAGTAGATCTCCGCGAGGAGGTCGAATCTTAGGAAGATCAAAGCACCAAGGGCTCTGGATCCGGCTCTGCCGATGCTGGGGCAGGAAAATCACTCCTCAGGCACACGTTAAGGCGAATGATGTTGCGCGGAAACGTCGGCATGGAAGAGATCCCTGAGACTATCAAAAGTTTCAAGGAGGCCAACTGAAAGGGAATTTATGCCCTTCCCTTTATTTTGATGTTTGTTGACAACACTAGGATGGTTTTAATCTGCTGCTAAAATGTTTCAGGATATATCTATATTGCCTGCAGAATATTATCATGTCATTATCTTGTCATAAGGAAAAGAAGGCCCCAAGGTTTATCAGTGCTGGATATTGTCTGCGCCGGACTATCCGGTAGATATCAGCCGGAGTATCCGGCCTAGCCGGAATGTCCGGCTGGTATCCACCGGAGTGTCTGGCCCAAAAGTTTCCTCGGAGGTCACGGACATTCAGTAGCCCATATCGGACACCTCCCAGACTCTTCCCGAACTTTAGCCGGATTCTTTGCTAGACCGGAATGTCCGTTGTCCTAGAGCCGGAGTGTCCGGTCTGGCTAGACTGTCCGGGTCGATTCTGTCGGACTGTCCGGGTTGAGTGACTCTAATGGCTACATTTCTGGGGGGCCTATATAAAGGCCCCTTCTTCTACCTTGAGTTGCTTCTCGTTCCTGAAGTGAAGAACCCTACCCTAGAGCCACCAAATCAACAAGAACTTCATCTACAACCATCCAAAGTCCTTGATCTTCGAAGAATCGAAGGAGGAGTCCTTGATCTACCTCTTCACCAAGAGAGATTTCCATTTCCCCCTCATTCACTTGAGGGCCCCTTGTTCTAGTGTTTCATTGGAAACCCTAGTTCTTGATTTGATTCTTACTAGCTTGTTCTTGATTGTTGTGATAGCTAGCTTGGATTCGGGAGCCTCCAATTAAGTTGTGGGTGTGTGCCTCGAACTTGTTGTAAGGGTGTCCGCTACCACCTTGAAGGTTGCTGATATAGTGGAAGCGTGAATTGATCCCCTTGGGGTGAGGTTCAGAGGAGAACAAGGGAGGCCTCTCGTGGTGTTGGTGGTTTGATACCACCCCCTCTCCAAACATAGACGTACTTCCTCTCAAAAGGAAGGAACTGCAGGAAATAATACTTGTGTCCCTGATTGCTCGGTGTTGATGTAGAGCTCGTTAGGAACCCCAAGAGGAAGGTATGATGAGCACAGCAGCAAGTTTCCCTCAGTTATGAAACCAAGGTTATCAATCCAGTAGGAGCAAGGAAACACCCCAAAGGTGTTGCTAGCTGAGCCTTGGCAGGGCGCACTACCGGTGCTAGTAGCAACGTGCAGACCTACACAACACAACCACAGAACTCTGGCCCCAACTTGCGATGAGGTTGTCAATCTCACCGGTTTTGCTGAAAACAAAGGATTAAACGTATTGAATAGAAGGAAGTAATAGTTTGCAGAAAGTAAACACAAAGCAATAAACAGTTTATAGATTGTATGTAAAAGAAAAGGACCGGGATCCATAGTTCACTAGAGGTGGCTCTCCTTAAGATAGATAACATGCTGGGTGAACAAATTACAGCGGGGCAATTGACAAACATCGAGAAAGCAATACATGCATATACTAATCATCTTGACTCCTTTGAGATTCTATTGGGCATTACAACATTATACATAGACCGCCATCCAACTGCATCTATGACTAATAATCCACCTTCAGGTTATCATCCGAACCCCCTCCAGTATTAAGTGGCAAGCAACAGATTATTGCTTTACGAATTGCGTGTAATATAAACAATACGATTGTTCTATGAACAAAGGATTGTTGTTTTCTCCCTAGTAGCAACAACACATCTAGTACCTTAGAGATTTCTGTCACTTCCCCAGATTACCAGAGGCATGAACCCACTATCGAGCATAAATACTAACTCTTGGAGTTGCTAGCATCTACTTGGCCAAGATAGCTACTAACAACGGAAAGCATGCAAGATCACAAATAACAAAGACATGATAGAATCAATAATCAATCTAAAATAGCATCTCAATATCCATCGGATCCCCGCAAACACAACATGCAGAATTACAAATAGATGATCTACATCATGAACGGAGCTCACAAGATCTAAACATGAAAGCACAAAGGAGGAGAACCAGCCATCTAGCTACTACATGGACCCGTAGTCCAAGGATGAACTACTCACGCATCACACCAGAGGCTTGCATGGTGATGAAGAAGGTCTCCAGGGTGAATTCCCCTCTCCGGCAGGGAGCCGAGAAGAGCTTCAGATCCCTCCCGATCTAGGGATGGAGATGACGACGGCTACAGACTCTTTCGTGGATTTTTGATCGGGTACTTAGGGTTTTCGTCCCGAGGGCATCTTATAGGCGGAAGGGAAGGCCGAGGGGGTGCCTGGGGTGGCCACACCACCCCTGGCGCGGGTCAAGCCTGGCCGTGCGGCCAGGTAGTGTGGCCGCCCTCTGGCCCCTCTCCGTCTTGTATTCTGGCATCTGATGACTTCCAGAAAAATAGGCACTTTGGCTTTTGTCCCGTCCAATTCCGAGAATATTCATTTTCTGACTTTCCTGGAACCAAAAACAGTAGAAAACAGGCAGGTAATCGTGGCTCTTGTTAATAGGTTAGTCCAAGAAATCATATGAAAAGTACTCCAAAGTGTGGACAAAACACAAGAAAGTGGATAAAACCAAGCATGGAACATCAAAAATTATAGATACATTTGCAATGTATCAGTCCCCGTGTGCTTCACTTCGGTTACTTCTATCCTTTACTGCACCTTACTTTATCTAGTTCTTGCTTAGCTAGGTGTGCTAGTGTGACATATAGTTAAATTCACCATAGTTGCATATCTAGAGAATTTTCCTTTGTGTCAAACCTTAATTTGAAAAAGAGTAAAATTTGAAGTAACACCTATTCACCCCCCCCCCCTCTAGGTGACCATACGATCCTTTCAATTGGTATTAGAGCCTCGGCTCTTTATTCGGGCTTAACCGCCTAAGAGAAAATGGTCAACCCTGAGGATGGTGGAGATGGTGAGGCTAGTACTTCGGTGACCATGGTAGATCTCAAGAATTTGGAAACAAGCTTGAGCTCTACCTTGGGCAACGAAATCCTACAGTTGCGTCAACTAGTTGAGAAACTTGTTAATGAAGGGTTCGCAGCATAGAAAACAAAAAAAATCCTACGATGGGAACTATTATACGCCAAGTTCTATCTATTAGATACAAGCAATGGGTGGATATAAATACATAGAGAACATACCCTCGAAGACAACAAAGCTTTGCTAATGATATGGAACTCGTGGATGATGTAGTCATACACTTGCCGATCTCAAGATCGTGATGAAGTCCAGCAGGTCCAGTAGGTCCAGCTCCAGCACGTCCATCAAATCTAGCTCAAGCAAGTCCAGCACCACCAAGTCTAGCACCGCAAAGCAGAGGTGCATCCGTGATCGCACACACGTCCGGTACCCCGACAACCTCCGTCCCTCGCTCCAGCAAAGCAGCGGAAGCAGCAACTCCTTTCTAGATAAAGCCACCGGGAACATGTATCTCGCTAATCCTAGACCATGGGGAAAAATACTAGAGGGGAGAGAGATCCTTCACGAGGAGGTGTTAGGAAGAAGGGGTGTGAGGGGGCCTTTTATAGGAGGAGGGGGTTCCCCTCCCCATGGTTGGCGCCTCATGTAGGTGACCCCTCACCTTCCCCATTCATGTGGTGGTAACCCCCTCCACATAAATTTGTCCCTTAACATTCCCTTTTAAAGTCTCCACTTTAAATGCATTAAATTTCTCCAAATTTAATGCTCTCTCATTTAATAAAACTATTTTATTATTTTTATTCAGAATTTTGTTAATTACTTTAATTAACAAATATTCACATAAAACCCCCTGCAACATTTCAATATTACTTGCAGAACCAATTTCAGCAATTTCACCCGAAACAGTTTCGGTGTCTATTGAAATAATTCCAGCGCTTTCTTAAATCTTTATCTGAAACATATTTGCTCAAAATGGTGTCAGTATCCCTTAAGTGTGTCACCCTACGGTTCACGAATAATGCAGACATGATCGAGACCCCTCTCAGATCAATAATCAGAAGCGGGACCTAGATCCCTTTTTCTCGCGATATATTACATGTCCGAGATTCGATCATCGATATCTCCATACCTAGTTTGATCTCGTTACCGACATGTACTCTTTTCTCGTTCCCGTGATATAACATTCTAGTGATCTCATCACTTGCTTGCAAGCTAACCAATATGATATCACCGAGAGGGCCCAGAGTATATCTATCCGTCATCAGGATGGACAAAACCCACTCTTGATCCATGAGCCTCTACATAACACTTTCGTAGCACTGAACCCACCTTTGTAATCACCCTTTCACGGTGTGACGTTTGATGTTATCAAGATACTCTTCCAGTGTTAGTGATTGACATGATCTCATGGTCTAAGGACTAGGATTACTTCGTATGATGTTATAGCAATATAAACACAATGACTTTGATCGTAAGGCTATACTTCGGATGAATGTTCATCACATCATTCCACTAATGTTGTGACCCCGTTATTAACAACATCCAATGTCCATGATCAGGAAACCTTGATCATCTTGTTAATAAACGAGCTAGTTTATAAGAGAGGCATAACTAGGAACTTCCCTTTTAGTTTATTAAACACACATGTATTAAAGTTTCCAAATTAATACAATTATGGCATGCAAAATAAACATTTATCATCAACAAGGAATAAGATAATAACCACTTTATTATTGCCTCTCGGGCATATTCCCTTCAGTCTCCCACTTGCACTAGAGTCAATAATCTAGTTTGAAAAACTTTGCTTATTGAACACCTATGGCTTTCTGGTGTTGCATATACGCGGTTGCTAGTGGTTAACATAATCTCCGGATCTGACAGTTTCAGGTCCTTGTGTATTTGCATGCCTTTGCGTCTCTACGCATCACTCATTCTCAAATGAGATGGCATTGTATAAATTTAGTCCTTTGGTGAGACCTTTAGTTCATTTGGGTTAAAATATGTTGATATTATTGTCATACAATATATCTTCATAGTATTAGCCCACTTTGAACCACACCTAGTTTGATAACAAACTATTTAACACAAATGCCCTCCTATGCTGCTACTATAGCAGTCATATACTTAGCCTTTTGTTGTAGTATCCGTCACAATGTCTCAACTTTGGAACTCATCCAAATCCATCATGGAACATCCTTTCCATCATATTGTGCCACCCATAGTCTAAATTGAGATAAATTTTAATTTGTATCTTGTGACAAAACTAGTATCAATGTAACACTTTACAATGAACTACCTTTATCTATTTGTCACTTATACATGTTATATTCTTAGTTCTTCAAAAGCTCATAAGATTATCTTTACTATCGTCCAATGATCATCTTATGAATCATTCTGGTATGTTCTCATAACATTTAGTGCATAGCACATATCTGGATATATACATATCATGGTATAATCAATCAAAATCTTCATGTGATTTTACTCACCAAGTGTTGAAACACTTGAATCTTGATGCAATCCTTTCCATGCAGCAAGAAACTTTCTTGTTGTTTCCATATTGAACCATTTCAATATCTCATATATGTACGTCTAGCACAACCATATTAGCGCCTCAATCTATCCATATAGACATTGATGCCAAATATTCCGGTTTTGCCCAAGTCTTTCATCGAAGTCCTATTTTAATGAAATTCTTAACTTGTGTCAATAAAAGATACATCATCTCCAATCAACATCATGTCATCTACATAATGTGTTTAGAAATATGTCTTAGCGCTCCCACTTAATTTCTTGCAAATGCAAGCATCTTCATCGTCTCCGATGAATTTAAACTCCTTTAACATTTTCATCATGGTGAAGATTCCAACTCCGCTATGCTCACTTCAACTATTGAAGTTTGCATGCCCTTTTAGCACCCTTTGAATTAAAAAAAACCTTCGGACCGTCTCTTGAAAATTTCCTAGGTAACCATTCTATTAGAAGAACATTGTTTTGTTTGTTCAACTACCATACACCAAATTATATGTAGTGGTTGCTACATTAATCCGTCAAGACTAAATATCGCTATGAAAGATCAAATCTTGTCATAGTTAACTCCTTGAACATTGCCATAAACTTCTTTTCGACATGTCGACTATTTCATAGATGTTAAACATCCATGTCTATTTCTTTATAGATCCAAACACGACCGATAGGCTTCACGCCTTTCCGGAGGGTCTTCCAAGTTCAGAAACTTGATTTCTCGTGTATGGATATTATCACGGATTCTATGACTTCTAGTCATTTTATGGAGTCAGGGCCCATCATCGCTTCTTTGCATGCAGTCGGTTCATCATTGTCAAAACAATAACGACTTGTTTATCAAATCTCACTATTTGATTCTTACCCGATGAATATAGTTCAAATACGAACTCTAATCTCCAAGATCACACCCTTTGTAATCATGGGAGCCATGAGCATTGTGGCCGCCACCGGGACATTTTCTGGCGCTGCGCTACTTAGCATATAGCTAAGGTTCAACAACATTATGAAAGTTCTATTGTCCTCCCACTTAACTTTTCGCGAAAAATTCCTTCTCAAGAAACTTGACATTCCAAGCGACAAACTCTTTTGTCCTAGGTGTTATGGAGAAATTCCCAACAAATTATTTGGGATAACCTACAAACATGTTCTTATCCGACTTTGGTTGTAAACATTTTACTTATACATAGCATACCAAAATTTAAGAAAAGACAATTTGGGTTTTATCCCAAACCATAACTCATATGGTGTCATTTCAACAGATCACGATGGTGCTCTTTTCAGTGTAAAAGCGGTAGTCTCTAAAGCATTAATCCTTAAAACATAATGGCAGTTTTATAAATGACACCTTTGATCTTACCATGTCAAACAAAGTTTGATTTGATCTCTCGAACATACCATACTCATGTGGTTTATCAGGGAATACAAATTCATGGAACAATTCCTGAAATCTTAGGTGTTTTGCTAAACCTGTAACTCAAATATCTTCCTTTATGATCAAATCATAAACTCCTTTATTTTCTTGTTACAATGATTTTTCACTTCATCTTGAAAGTCTTTGAACAATTTTCAAATGTTTCATACTTCTTCCTTATTAAGTAAATATATAGATATATTCACTCAAATTTCTGGAGCAAGCATATGAAGCAAAAAAGATCCATCGCATATGGCTACACATAATGGACTATGCACATCATCATGCACAATTTCCAATAAGCTAGTCATCCATTCCTCTTTGGCCTATGAACGAAGTTTCAATTATCTCGAGGAAAGTTTCACAAGCGTCAATTGATCAAAATAAAAGACTCCAAAAATCCATCAACATGGAGTTTCTTCATGTTTTCATTCCAATATAATTTAAATGGTGATGTCACTTCATAAGTGATCTTCCAATCATTTGTCTTACGACATTTTAGCAATAATGTTTATGGATGTGATTTCTCCAACTAGACTTGTAAAAGTGCATCCATCCTTTATGGAATACGGTAATTATTTGAACAACCATTGTTCTCGTAATACCGGAACAAAATAACAATTATTAAAACAAATCTTGAAGGCTAGGTTTGATGACAACGAAAAACACAATAATACTTTATTTGTTTTTGATGAACATCATCATTTATTCTCTTGCTAGTTACTTAGGCCGTTGCAGTTCATGAATTGTGTTGTTCTGTATGACATTTCACACCAACCAATTCGGTATCCAATACCGGTATCCAATACATAAGAACCACATTGTTTAACAAGCAAGGAATACAGCCATAAAATGTATATCTTCTATATACCTAAGTTGGACATCTCCAACTTTTCTTTTCTGCCAAATATTTTATAGATTCTCTTTCAGCAATTCCTTTTCTTTTAAAATAATCTATCAACATCAATAGTGGTGTCATTCACATGACACATAGTACAAAGTGTATATAGTCAAATACTAATACCTTTGGACTTGCACTTTGAAGTGGATCACCATCATCAAATGTTTAGCATTCTTTCAAAAATACATTCTTTAGTAATCTATTCGTGTAGTAAACATTTTACTTACATCTTCTATTCATCCTTATCATGACAACTTTCATGACCAAGGTACTATAGCCTATTAGGAAGAATGCCGAGTATAATTTTAGTTCCCGAAACCATTTGGGAGATTCGGATGCCTAGCATCTCCATCCTTCACAAATTCTCATACAATATGAGAACATGTATTTTGCTAAATTATACTCTATCATAATGCAACCAAAAACTTTGTTTCAGATATCACAATATCTTTCACACATGATGGTTTCTGAAACAATTCTTTCAGCTCCTAGATAACCTCGATATTAAATTAACTTTTGAATATCAAGAATCATGGAGGCAAACATGATACTTTAGATACTAACATTGGAATTCTTACTCTTGATTTAATACTACTTATTAAACTTCATGGAGTAAATAGAGTTTGCTGAAAGTTTGCAATAGGACTTCTAAACTTTAAATTGACATTCAAAACAATACGATACCAGTTCATAAAGTAAATATCCAGAATTCTATAGTTTTATTATCTCAAATAAAACTAAGCATAAGGTAGTAAATAGATGCCAATGACTACAACAAATTATGCAAATTCACTTTGATTAATTTTATGACAAATTTGGTTCGACTAATCCAAATTAGAAATGAACTCCCACTCAAAAACGACATCCCTTGTGCCTTTTTGGTGATTACATGAAACAAATCCACTACACCAAGTCCGATCATCATGTGAGTCGATGTAGCTTCAAAGGCGAGCATCAATATGGGCATCACATCAACTATATGACTCATGCTTAACCTTTCGGTCCGTGTTCCGAGGCCATGTCTGTACATGCTAGGCTCGCCAAGAACCTTAGTACTCGCGTGTGTAAAATTGTCTTACACCCGTTGTATGAAAGCGCAGAGTCGAGTACACCCGATCATCACATGATGTCTCGAAACACGATCCATAGAACAGTGCATACTTAAGGAAGACCACATTTTATCTTGATATTAAAATGAGGGATCATCTTATAGTGCTACTAAAATGCCAAACTAGCAATATAAGATGCAAACATCATATGTGTAAAGTGGAATGATATGGTCCATGCATTTAATCACCATCATGTGCATCGTGGTATGATCTCTATCAATCCTTTGTGTGTAAGGCCAAGGTCTATGGAACTTACACGTTAGGTGTGTTGTAAGGGTATCAACTATACATCAACTTACAACATTTCCATATCATGACACTAGCCCAGCAACGATCTAAACTAGATGCCTCTAATTTATCAATTGCAAGTTTTATGTGGCTTAGGGCTTTCGGAGATAGAACCGGTCTTACCTACGAACATGGAACCACAACGATGATAACTAAGTTATTAGCAACTCGTTGTAAATCAGATATTGACTATAGTAGGAGAGACAGACACCCGCCAGCCACTTATGCAAAACTAGTTGCATGTCAGTCGTGGAACCGGTCTCATGTGCGATGACATGTAAGTTTGGTCCGGGCCGTTTCATCCCACTATGCCACCAATATCCAAAGTACATATAAGAAGCAATAACATGATCATCACCGCCCATATACTCTTATGTGTTCTACCCATGCAAAGCACCTACGCATAGATCAGGCTTTGATACCACTGAAGGGTTCGCAGCATAGAAAACAAAAAAAATCCTATGATGGGAACTATTATACGCCAAGATCTATCTATTAGATACAAGCAATGGGTGGATATACATCCATAGAGAACATACCCTCGAAGACAACAAAGCTTTGTTAACGAGATGGAACTCATGGATGATGTAGTCGTACACTTGTCGATCTCAAGATCGTGATGAAGTCCAGCAGGTCCAGCAGGTCCAGCTCTAGCACGTCCATCAGATCCAGCTCCAGCAAGTCCAGCACCACCAAGTCCAGCACCGCAAAGCAGCGGTCCATCCGTGATCGCACACACGTCCGATACCCCGACAACCTCCGTCCCTCTCTCTAGCAAAGCAGCGGAAGCAGCAACTCCTTTCTAGATAAAGCCACTGGGAACATGTATCTCGCTAATCCGAGACCATGGGAAAAAATACTAGAGGGGGAGAGAGATCCTTCACGAGGAGGTGTTAGGAAGAAGGGGTGTGAGGGGGCCTTTTATAGGAGGAGGGGGTTCCCCTCCCCATGGTCGGCGCCTCATGTAGGTGACCCCTCACCTTCCCCATTCATGTGGTGGTAACCCCCTCCACATAAATTTGCCCCTTAACATTCCCCTTTAAAGTCTCCACTTTAAATGCATTAAATTTCTCCAAATTTATTGCTCTATCATTTAATAAAACTCTTTTATTAATTTTATTCATAATTTTGTTAATTACTTTAATTAACAAATATTCACATAAAAACCCCTACAACATTTCAATATTACATGCAGAACCAATTTCAGCAATTTCACCCAAAACAGTTTCGGTGTCTATTGAAATAATTCCAACGCTTTCTTAAATCTTTATATGAAACATATTATCTCCAAATGGTGTCGGTATCCCTTAAGTGTGTCACCCTATGGTTCGTGAATAATGCAGACATGATCGAGACCCCTCTTAGATCAATAATCAGAAGCGGGACCTAGAGATCCATACTGACTCCTACACATTCAACGATGACTTCTATGATCGTGAGAACCTTTAATGCTAGTAACTAAACCCCTTTGTCTCGCGGTATATTACATGTTCGAGATTCGATCATCGGTATCTCCATACCTAGTTTGATCTCGTTACCGACATGTACTCTTTTCTTGTTCCCGTGATATAACATTCTAGTGATCTCATCACTTGCTTGCAAGCTAACCAGTGTGATATCACCGAGAGGGCCCAGAGTATATCTATCCGTCATAGGGATGGACAAATCCCACTCTTGATCCATGAGCCTCTACATAACACTTTTGTAGCACTGAACCCACCTTTATAATCACCCTTTCATGGTGTGACGTTTGATGTCATCAAGATACTCTTCTAGTGTTAGTGATTGACATGATCTCATGGTCTAAGGACTAGGATTACTTCGTATGATGTTATAGAAATATAAACAAAATGACTTGATCGTAATGTTATACTTTAGATGAATGTTCATCACATCATTCCACTAATGTTGTGACCTCGTTATTAACAACATCCAATGTCCATGATCAGGAAACCTTGATCATCTTGTTAATCAATGAGATAGTTTATAAGAGAGGCATAACTAGGAACTTCCCTTTTTGTTCATTAAACACACATGTATTAACGTTTCCAAATTAATACAATTATAGCATGCAAAATAAATATTTATCATAAACAAGGAATAAGATAATAACCACTTTATTATTGCATCTCGGGCATATTCCCTTTAGTCTCCCACTTGCACTAGAGTCAATAATCTAGTTTGAAAAACTTTGCGTATTGAACACGTATGTCTTTCTGGTGTTGCATATACACGATTGCTAGTGGTTAACATAATCTCCGGATCTGACAGTTTCAGGTCCTTTTGTATTTGCATGTCTTTGCGTCTCTACGCATCACTCATTCTCAAATGAGATGCCATGTATAAACTTGGTCCTTTGGTGAGACCTTTAGTTTGTTTGGGTTAAAATATGTTGATATTATTGTCATACAATATATCTTCATAGTATTAGTCCACTTTGAACCACACCTAGTTTGATGCCTTAAGCAATGAAGCTGAAGGGTTCTTTATGAAGGATGGTGAGGATCATGAAGACATGTATCGAAGACTCAAATCCACCGCCACCGCCTTCAGGAATGTTGGTGCCTCTCAGATTGATGATGCTTGGATCAAGAGGAAATATGTGAGTGCACTCATGCCCTTTGAGGCCACTGACTTGAAGAGTCTCCAAGGAAGACACAACTACCATCTCATGACCTCTAATGAATTTATGCAAGAGATGACTGCCTTCAAGGTTACTGCCAAGAATGCCAAAGATGCCCGTGCTCGTTCCATTGGAATGAGTAGTGGTGTCAATCTCGCCTTGAAGGCCAAGGTTGTGGAGTATGATGAGGAAGAAGGAAGTGATGATGCACTCACTATGAGCCACCCCGAACATGTCAAGGTTGCTCATGGTGAATACATGGCTTTCTATGCTAGAAATTTCTAGAAAGATCCCGCAAAGGCCAAGATGGAGATGCAACAAAGAAACAACCCAAGTGGTAGAAAAGAAAATGCTTCAAGTTTGAGAACTTGCTTCAACTGTGGAGACCGCTATCATTTTGTTGCCGGATGCCCCTATGAGAAGAGAGAAGACAATGGTGGTGCTCTCATATTGAAGAAAAATCCAAAGGCCCCCTTCAAGAAGCCTTTCTACAAGAAGAATGCCACCAACCAAAAGGCTGGTGACATTGCATAATAGCACATGAAGAGTTCTCCTCCGATTATGAGGAGGAAGAAGAAGAAGAAGCAATGAACGGTGTGGCTGCCATTGCCACTACCTCTACACATACCTTCTCCCTCTTCGGTTCCCCAAATGAGAACACCTCCAACAAGAACGTCACTTGCCTTATGGGAAGAGCATCAGAGGTATCACCATCTCCTCTCTCCACCTCTAGTGTCAATGATGATTTGAATGATGATATAACTCTTGAGGTGAAGGAAGAATTAGTTGCTTTTGATGATTACATGTCTAATTTGCGAGGGGAGCATAAGAAGCATTTTGTAAATCTCTTGAATCAACTTGCTCACACACAAGAGCTCCTAGATGAGAGATGTAAACTTGGGAGAGAGCATCTACTTGAGATGGATGCTCTAACTAATGCGCTTGAAGAAGAACAAGAGACTAGGGTGTCTCTTGAAGAAAAACTTGAAGGCCTTGATGAGGCAAATGATCGAATTATTACTCAACTCATTAAGGAACGTGATCATACCATTGATAAATACAAAAAGGCTAAAAAGGACAAGATTGAGTTTGGTATTCTTCATGAAAAACTTACCGAGGATAATGAGAAGCTTAACAAGGCTCACAAAGCCTTGGAAAGCGATCTCATGACTCTCACAAAGGCAAATGAACAACTTCAAACTCAATTAACTGATGTTGCTTCACCTAGCATTTCCATTCCCTCTAGTAGTACAAATATCCTTGAAGAAAATGCTAGGTTGAAGGGGGAGCTTGCAAAGGCAACCTTCCCAAAAGGTAACAAGTCTCTTGATGACCTTTTAAGTAATCAAAGTCCAATTAATGAGAAAAGAGGTCTTGGCTATGTTTCCAAAGACAAGAATAAAAAGGACAATAACAAGAAGAAGGTCAAGACCTCTCAACCAAAAGGTAAGATCATTATGGGTAGTGATGCCCAAAGTGGCAAAACTATGTCACATGATGACTTTGCGGGAAGTGCTAACCCTCACTATGTCTTAATGCGTAATCCTTTTGGTGATGTGTATGCACAATATGTTGGTCCATTTTATGGTTAGATTGCTTGGTCTATTTAGGTTCCAAAGACCCTTGTCACTAACAAGAGAGGACCCATTAAAAAATGGGTACCTAAAAACTAGCTTGATCTTTTGTAGAACTATGCTTCCGGCGGGTCAAAGTGGGTGCTAGATAGTGGTTGCACAATTCATATGACCGGAAGCAAGACAATAATGATGGAGATGAGGGAAAATCAAGATCATATAACCGTCACATATGACGATAAATCCAAATCTCATGTAATGGGTCTTGGCAAAGTTGTGGTTGCACACAATGTTTGTGGATGTCATGCTTGTTGAGACCCTTGGCTTTAATTTACTTTTTGTCTGTGCCCTAGGAAAGATGGGTTTTGCCATATTTATTGATAATGATATTGTGGTCCTCTTGTGGAGCGAGACTCTAAAGGTTGCTTTTGTTGGGTATGTCGAAAATGATTTGTATGTGGTGGACTTTTCGGGGAAAACCACTACAAATGCGATGTGCTTATTCAGAAAAGCCAATGTGGGATGGTTATGACATCATTGACTAGCCCATGTCAATATGAGAACTTTGCAAAGCCTTCACAAGGGTGGCCACATTGTGGGACTAAAGGACAATGTTTGTTTCTGCCAAAGATCGTGTTTGCAGGGGTTGTGTTGAAGGAAAAATGCATGATGCTCCCCCACAAACCAAATAATATTATAAAGTCAAAAAGGATCTTGGAGCTCCTTCATGTGGATCTCTTATGTCCTGCATCTCATGCTAGCCTTGGTGGGAATAAATATTGCTTGGTGATTGTTGATGACTACTCAAGTTATTCATGGGTCTATTTCTTCAAACTGAAGAGTGAGACTCAACAATATTTCATTAACTTTGTCAATATGGTTCAACGTCAATACAATTTGCCCATGCTAACAA
The DNA here is from genome assembly GCA_023614405.1 of Avena insularis. NCBI lineage: Eukaryota > Viridiplantae > Streptophyta > Magnoliopsida > Poales > Poaceae > Avena > Avena insularis. The sequence continues at coordinate 250,981,092 of CM042690.1, read as the reverse complement.
TAAGAAGTGACAACGGCACCGAGTTCAAGAACTACATTCTAAATTCCTTTCTTAGTGATGAGGGGATAAAACATCAATATTCCGCTGCATATATCCCTCAACAAAATGGTGTAGCTGAGAGGAAAAACAGGACTTTGATGGATATGGCAAGGTCCATGTTGACTGAGTTTAAGTCTCCATACAATTTCTGGGCGGAGGCAATCTCCACCGCATGCCATGCATCAAACCGCCTCTACCTCCGCAAAGAATTGATCAAGACGCCATATGCAATACTTACCGGTAACAAGCCCAATATTTCATACTTTCGGGTGTTTGGTTGTAAGTGTTTCTATCTCATTAAAGGTGTCCGGTTATCCAAATTTGATTCCAAAGCTTTAGAGGGTATTTTTGTTGGCTATGGTCTCAATTCCCACACTTATAGAATCTATGATAAACTCTCCGGAATTGTCATAGAATCTTGTAGTGTGGTTTTCGAAGAATATGATGGCCCCCCAAGCGGGGCATGTTGATGTCTGTGATGTAGATGATGAAATGCCTCAAGATGCCATAAGAAGAATGGGTGCGGGATTTATCCGCCCCATTGAGGAACCCTTGTGGTGGATCGAGAAGAACTATGTTCTACTCAGGTGGAGCCCTCATCTTTACAACTTCAACAAGCTCCCCCTATTAAGGGTAATGATGGCCCAAGCCTAAGACAAGATGAGAACCCTCTCGATGATGAACAGGATGAATGCGCTAGGCTGAATTGTCCACTCTCTCCACTGACTAGACTGTCTAGGCCAGCACAATCAATTACTCAAGGCAGATTTATTCAGGCACCTATAAGATCAGCTCAAAGACTCTCTAGTAACTTGCTTGATCAAGACCAAGATCAACCACTACCTCATGTTGATGAAGCTAAACCCATTATTGATCAAGGTCAAATTGAGGGTCAAGACGAGTACCATAATGATGAAGAGGCTCCTGCAAGGAACAACAAGGAGATCGAAACTCGTCTCAAAGCTAAAGTGGATAGAATATTAGAAAGAAGGGAACACACACTAGATAATGTTCTTGGTGGTCTAAGGAGTGGAATGTCCACTCGAGCTCAACTGAAGCACTTTTGGTGAGCATCAAGCTCACATATCCATGGTAGAGCCAAAGAAAGTTTGGGAAGCTCTTGAAGATTTTGATTGGCTAGAAGCAATGCATAAAGAGCTCAACAAGTTCGAGAGAAACAAAGTATGGAAGTTAGTAGAAAATCCCAAAGAGCGTCGCAATGTTATTGGCATGATGACCCACAAGTATAGGGGGTGTATCGCAGTATTTTCGAGGGAAGTGAAACCCAATTTATTGATTCGACACAAGGGGAGCCAAAGAATATTTATAAGCCTTAACAACTGAGTTGTCAATTCAGCTGCACCTGGAAACAATCTTGCTCACAGCAGTTTATCAGTAGCAACAGTTTTGTAGTAGGAATAACAAAGTAGCAGTAGTAGTAAAGTAAAGACAGTAGTTGCAATAGCAGTAAATAGTAGGATTCGAGTGCGGTAGGCATAGTGATAGATGGACGTGCGTTGCATGGACAAGACAATTCACATAGCAATCAGAACATAGGGCAATTGCAGATAAATAAGATAAAGCATCCAAGTACTAGATAATCCTAGGCATGTGTTCCATATATAGTCATACGTGCTCGCAATGAGAACTTGCACAACATCTTTTGTCCTGCCAGCCCGTTTGCAGCGGGGACTCAAGGGAACTACTGGCAATTAAGGTGCTCCTTTTAATAGAGCACTAGAGCAAAGCATTAACACTCCATGAACACATGTGATCCTCACATCAAAGCCATTCCCTCCGGTTATCCCGATTTCTGTCACTTCGGGGCCATTAGTTCCGGATAACAATGTGTGTATACAACTTGCAGATAAGAACATAAGCAATACTATCATAATGAATCAATAACATGTTCAGATCTGAAATCATGGCACTCGGGCTCTAGTGACAAGCATTAAGCACAACAAGTCGCAACAAAGTCATAAAGCACTAATAAAAGATACTAGGCACCATGCCCTAACAATCTGATGCCATTACATGAACGATCTCATCCAATCCCTACCATCCCCATAGCCTACAACAGGGGATTACTCACTCATAGATGGGGAAACATGGATGGTCAATGGAGAAGCGATGGTGATGATGATGGCGATGATCTCCTCCAATTCCCCGTCCCGGCAGGGTGCCAGAACGGAGTTTTTGGTGCTGCTTCGTGGAATCTGGTGGTGGTAGTGGAGCGGAACTCCTTCTAGAAAAACGTCGAATCCCCCTGAGTTTTTAGGTCAAAAGGCATCTTATAGGCGAAGAGGGAGACCGAGAGGGTGCCTAGGGCGGCCAGACCACCCCGTGGCGCGGCCAGGCCCAGCAAGTGGCAGGTGGTGTGGCCCAGCCCCACTCCGTCTCATATTCTAGCTCCGGGAGTCTTCTGGTGAAATAGGATTTTTGGCTTTTGTCCCGTCCAATTCCGAGAATATTCATTTTCTGACTTTCCTGGAACCAAAAACAGCAGAAAACAAGCAGCTGGCACTGTGGCTCTTGTTAATAGGTTAGTCCAAGAAATCATATGAAAAGTACTCCATAGTGTGGACAAAACATAAGAAAGTAGATAAAACCAAGCATGGAACTTCAAAAATTATAGATACATTTGCAATGTATCAACATCCCCAAGCTTAACTCCTGTTCGTCCTCGAGTAGGTAAGTGATAAAAAGAAACAATAATTTTTGAGGTGACATGCACCATCATAAACTTGATCAAAGTATTTGTAAAACATTGAAAGCTGGGATCATAGTAATTCAATCATAACATGAAAGACAAAGTTCTAGCAATAAGACAAACAAACTATGTTGCAACATGAAAAGGCACAAATAAAAGATTCATGAATAACAATGCTTTGCAAGACATTTGTTTGTTTCACATAAAGAAAACATAGCATAATAGTATTCAGCTTGTCCCTCATAGAGTAGCAAACGTAAATGCATAGGACACCTTCAAAGTTCATAAGAGTGACTAGATACAAATAGTTTAAAACAAGCAATATGAAGGTATGCATCAATCAACTAGTCTTGGGACAATGCACATAGAACTAAGAATGGCCACTATGCTCTCAAAGTAGGTGCATAAAGGTAGAAGGTGGAGACTCAATATATAAGTGGAAGAAAGGCCTTCATAGAAGGAAGTAGGGATTCAAGTCTCATAAAGAGCTTCCAAAAATTATGGTATTTAATATCTTTCAGCTCTCATTGCCCCTATCATAAGCATCTTGAAGTGATTAAGGTTAAAGTGAACAAACTATGGTGTACATGCTTGACGAAGTATAAGTTAGAAATCTCATGTCCCTTGACTACGAGGGCCGCTCCTCATGCTACTCAAGTTTAGTCACCGGTAAGTTCTTATCATCGTAAGTACATGTGTATCATAGAGAACCGCCAACGGGGTACCCCTTGCCCGATGATACGGAAGAATCCCCATATCAAAATGACAAGGCAAGCAGACAACAATCATCTCAGCAATCTTCTTATTTACCATGGGAATATGGTGCTTTTTTCTCTCTTTCCTCTTTTCATAATCTATTTTTTTTCTTTTTCTCTTTTTTCTCAATATAGGACTCTTTTTTTATAAGAAGAATGCTTCATAGACAGCTCATTATGGTTACGCTGCAGGTTTCCACCATGTCAGCATGGATTAGACCAGTGGCCCAGGCGTTTCTCTAACACATATACATAACTCCATGGACTTACAAGCTCCCCTTTAATTTCACACCGATGACATCCATAGACAAAAGAGTATGATATTAACTAGGTACAAATTACCAGTGCAATGTTGAAAGCGTTCCCCATGACAGCATGGTTCTGCTAATCCCCAACAAATAAGTGAAAGCATATACAACATAGACGACACAATGGTTCAAGTTTATTAAGGGTAAGAAAATTAAAGTGTGCCATCAAGTTCGTGAGAGCTTTAATCACTAGTTTTCTCATAACAAGTTTAATTTGGAAGGTAAACAAAAACATGAATATACTTGGAATAGCATATGCTAATAGGTAGGTATGGTGGACTCTTTGGACTAACTTGGTTTAGGGAGTTGGATGCATGAGTGGAACTCATACTTGGTTGTGGAGGCTAGCAAAAGACTGGGAGCGACAAACTAAGAGAGCAATAATGGCCATAATCATGCAGAGCGACAAAACATCATTGATCAAAGCATAAAGTGATACTACAAGTTGAAAACTAAAGGATCATAAAGGCTTATAGTGCCTTGGGATAGTCATAACATGGTGTGAGCATGCACCAAGTCAACCCAAATAAAGCATCAAAGGAGAATACCACTATACTATGCTTTAATATGCTAAAACAACGCATGATTCATCCAAGGCACATTAAGCAATCTCAATTGTTTATAACAAGTCATGCTATAGAAAAGAATACTAAGCATAAAGCCAAAACAATATCAAGCATGGCATGACAAAGCATAGGCCACAGTCAAAAACAAGCTCTCTTTACCACTTAAGCATGAACTTTCCTACTCTTTTCCAAACCAAACCAAACTATTTGAAAACCAATGTATGAAAGAGGAGATCCCACCAATTTATTCAGAAAACTAAGCAAACTAAGCAAACGAAAAACCAAAATGAAAACAAAAAAGAAGACGCTCCAAGAACAACACAATTGTGCATGAAACAAAAAAAATGAAGCGTTTGGAAGAAACCTGTGATTTTTATTGATGAAGAGGGGGATGCCTTGGGAATCCCCAAGCTTTGACGCTTGTACTTCTTGGATATTTATTGGGGTGAAATGCGTGGCATCCCCAAGCTTGAGCTTTAGTCCATCCTTCATCTCATTACTCATTCCTTCCATATACCTGAAATTTTTCCTTCATACAAAACTTCACACAATCTTTATTAGCAACATTAGTGCACTCAAGATAATAAGTCTTTAGGTTCAGTTCTAACACCAATAAAACTTCCATTAAAACACTAGCTACTGTATCACTTCCCTCAAAAAGCTCAATTCCCCAAAATAACTCAAAAAGGAACCAACAAGAAGCAAATGCAGAAATGGTAGAAATCTGTCAAAACAGACCAGCAGGTAAAGACGAATTTTTTCAAAGACCTTCTATTGCTCAAATCAAAAAGTGTTGAACTTACGAAAGTTAGATAACAACCTGGGGCGGAAGCACAAAAATTCACGCCTCGAGAGGACGTACAGAGATTTTACATGAATTTTTACGGTGAAGGACAAAAATCTGTTTCGGGACAGCAACTTTCCCAATTATTACTTCTCTCTCATTAGAGGTTACTCTTGGCACAAAAAGAAAATAAAAAGGATAAGGAGCGGTTATTACTAAAGTAATAACTTCCAAGACTCATCTAAAACTTTTGGGTTATCTCGCAATAAATACTTTTCTTCAACGCCTTTAAGTTAGGCATAAAAATAAAAGTAAACAAAGATAATCATGGTGAAAACATTGTTTTGTTCATTGAAATCCTTTTGTTAACAAGGTTGATCAGGTCTTGTTACCAAAACAATTTCATATGATACAAAACTTTGTATTCCACTAATAATTATGTTACCTCAACTTTGATAGCAATGGTCCCAATCATAATAGTTTCAAATTTTTCTCTTGGTATGGGACAATATATCTCTCCAACTTGAATGCCCTCAACATGTTCAATTGAATTCAAACCATAAGTCCTTTCAATCTTCTTGGGGAAATAGACAGTATGTTCCTTGTCATTAACATTGAAAGTCACCTTTCCTTGATTACAATTAATTATAGCTCCTACAGTATTAAGAAAAGGTCTCCCAAGAATAATGGACATATTATCATCTTCAGGCATTTCAAGCACAACAAAATCAGTTAATATCAAGCAATTATGAGCCACTTGAACAGGTACATCCTCACATATACCAATAGGAATAGTGGTAGATTTATCATCCATTTGCAAAGATATATCAGTTGGTATTAGTTTTTCTAGTTGAAGCCTCTTATAGAGAGAGAAAGGCATAACACTAACTCCAGCTCCCAAATCACACAAAGAAGTTCTAACATAACTGTTCTTAATAGAGCAAGGGATAGTTGGAATCCCTGGGTCTCCAAGTTTCTTTGGAACCTTACCATTAAAGGAATAATTAGCAAGCAAAGTAGAGATTTCTTCATTAGAGATCTTCCTTTTATTCGAGACAATATCCTTCATATACTTTGACTAAGGAGGAAATTTAATAGCATCAGACAAAGGAATTTGCAAGAATAAAGGTTCCATCCACTCACAAAACTTATTATAGTGTTCATCTTCCTTTGACTTGTGTTTCTTATCAGGGAAAGGCATAGGTTTTTGGACCCAAGGCTCTCTTTCACTACCATGTTTCTTAGCAATAAAATCTACTTTAGTGTATTTACTATTCTTAGTGTGCCTTTTAGGTTCTTCTTCAACTTTTTCTTTATCAGGAGCATCATTTTCGTCATTACCACTTTCAGTTTCAGCATCAGAAATAGATATACTATTAGGATCTATAGCAGGTTCAGAGGGTTCTACAATAGTTTTATGTTTCTTTTTCCTTTTCTTACGAGTAGAGCCACTATTTTCAGCTTGTTGAGAATCCTGCTCAATTCTTTTGGGATGCCCCTCGGGATATAGAGGATCCTGGGTAGCAGCACCACTTCTAGTTCTAATTTCATAAGCATGTTTTTCTTTAGAAGCATTAACTAGCAAGTCTTTTTGCACTTTAACAAGTTGATCTATTTGAGTTTGAACCATTTGAAAGTGTTTAACAATCATTTTAACATCATTAGAGGTTCTTTCCACAATATCTTTCAACTCAACAATATCTCTAGTGTTTTCCATTAGATGATTTTGCACCCTTTTATTAAAATTATCTTGCTTAGCAATAAAGATATCGAATTCTTCTAAGCATTGATTAGGAGGTTTAGAGTAAGGGATATCACCTTCATCAAAGTGTTAGAGAGAGTGTACCTCGATAGTGGATGAGTAGGGAATAGGCTTACATAATTCTTCTATAGGACGTAAATTCTTGACATCTGCAGCTTTAATTCCCTTCTCCTTAAGACATTTCTTAGCTTCCTTCATCAGTTCATCATTTAATTCAATAACTCCTCTCTTCTTTGATGTTGGAATAGGCACTGGTATAGTAGGTTCAGGTACAATTACTTCAGGTATAGCTTGTTCAGGAGGAGTCCAATCTTCATAGTTCTTGCTTATTTTAGCCATTAATTCCTTAGCTTCCTTAGGAGTCCTATTCCTGAAAACACAATCAGCACAACCATCTAGGTATGTCCTAGATTCTTCAGTTAGTCCATTATAAAATATATCAAGAAGCTCATTCTTAGGTAATGGACTTCCAGCTTGTGCATGAATCAAAGCACAAAACCTTGCCCATGATTCAGGCAATATCTCCTTTTCTCCCTGTTTAAAATCAAAAAGTTCCTGCAAAATAGCATGTCTAGCACTAGGAGGAAAATATTTCTGCAGGAAAGTACTAATCAAGCAATCAGGGCTATCAATAGATCTAGGAGGTAAATTACTAAACCAAGTTTTAGCTTCTCATTTCAGTGAAAAGGGGAAATCTTAGCAACAAAGTAAGTACGCATCTTAATATCATCAGAAAACAAGCCACTCATGGTAGAAAGTTCATTCATATGTGCTACCGCACTTTCATTCTTAGTCCCACAAAAAGGTTCTTTCTCAACAATAGCTATGTAAGATAGATCGAGAGAGAAATCATAATCTTCATCTATAATGTTTATGGGAGAAGCAGCAAACTTAGCAATAGGAGACATTTTGGGTCTAATAGTATGCCTCTCAAGGAGACTCTTAGCAGTGCTCCTATCATGGGTGTTTTTACATTCCTTAATAAATTCATCGGTCATCTGAACATAACCATCTTCAATATCATAACTTTCACTAGACTCAGGTGAACTAACAGGTGTAGTAGTGTCTTCATTAGGAGTTTCAGTATTTCCAGCTATAGTTCTAGCAATCGTAGCATCTAGGAAAGGACCTAATGAACCACTCTTATCAAGCACAGTAGAAGCAGCATCATAAGCATCAGAAGTTTCAGATTCAGCAGTAGTAGCAGTGTGTGTAACTGATACATCCATTTTGCATCACTATTCTATGTCATAATTCACTATTATTCATTGATATATTTCATATTGAGAGGTGATACTTATGTTATTTCATCTGTTTTTGCATGGTTGATGACTTTTGGAGCATGGACCGCTGTAGTCAGGATTCTGATGGAAAAGGTGATGTTTGGGGGCCAAATTCGTGAAGATCAGAAAATCCGGGAAAATATATGGAAAATCCTATTTTTCTAGAAGACGAAGGAAGCCAGAAGGGGGGCTGGAGATGGGCCACAGGGGGCCACACCACCCCCCTGGCGCGGGTAGCCCTAGGCTGCGCTAGCAGGTGGTGTGGCCACCCTGGCCCACTCCAGGTACTCCCCTCTGGCGTATATTATCCTCCCGAAACCCTAAGACTCGGGGAGCGGCCATAGAAAGATTCCATCGCCTCTGTGGGGCGGAAAACACCGAGAGAGAAAGATCTCTCCGGCAGACAGATTTCTGCCGGGGGAATTCCTTCCCGGAGAGGGGAGATCGTCGCCATCAACACCACCATCAAGCTAGACTTCCTCGGGATCATCACCATCATCATCACCACCATCATCACCATCAGCACCCTCATCACCATCTCCATATTGCTGTAAAAATTGGGTTGAATCTTGCATTAGTTCTTAGGGGAAACTTTCCTGGTGTTGATTACTCTTTGTAGTTGATGCTATTGAGTGAACCATTGAATTATTGTTTATGTTCAAATTGTTATACATCATTATTCCGTCTCTGATCATGATCCATATGATGTCTTGTGAGTAGTTCATTTTGTTCTTCAGGACATGGGAGAAGTCATGTTGTTAGTAGTGGAGTTGTGTTGAGAAAGATTCAATAGTTTGATATTTAAGTTGTGGTGTACTTCTTCTAGTGGTGTCATGTGAACGTCGACTACATGACACTTCACCTATATGGGCCTAGGGGAATGCATTGTGTATTTGGCTACTAATCGTAGGGGTTGCCGGAGTGACAGAAACCTGAACCCCCGTTAGGAAACCATTGCACAAGGGACATAAGGGTCTTAGAGTTTAAAGCTGGGGTTAGGTTTTTACCTTACTTACTTTCTTGTACTTACGGATGTTTGAAAGGGGTATAATCACAAGTATGTATTAGTCCTAGGAAGGTCGGTACATTAGCACAGGTTCACCCACACAATACTTAGCAAGCTAAAGAAGATTAATCAGCTATATGAAGCGAAAGCACTTGACAGTCTTCCCATCTGTCCTCGAGAACATTTGGTCATCTTAAGTAATACAACCGGCTTATCCTTTGCTGCATAAAGGATTGGGCCACTTACTGCATTTATTCCTACTGTCTTTTATTGTACTTTGTTTATTTGCTTTATCAAAAAACCCTAAAAATCCGTTTGCTAAGTATTTGCAGAGAATTCCTGATCCATACCACTAGCCAACACCTTCTTCTCCTCGTTGGGTTCGACACTCTTACTTATCGAAAATACTGCGATACACCCCCTATACTTGTGGGTCATCAAGACTATTTTTTGGCGCCGTTGCCGAGTAGTGAAGCGCTATTGGAGAGTGGAACTGGTAAAGGAAACTTCTACTGCGAGTATTGTTTACTTCTGCTAGTTGCTTTATTTTCATTATGGATAATTCGCTGAGTTTCTTATTTGGTAATGCTACTACCACTGCTAAGGTAGTAGATAAGTCACCACCTGCTGAGAATGATGTTTTTATAATACCCACAAGAATTATTGATCGTGTTATGGATAAATACTATGTTGGGGATGGAACTGTCCATCCCGGTGATCATTTACTCTTTATACACGAATTATGTGGGTTGTTCAAGTGTGCAGGTATTACTCCAGATCAAGTTAAGAAGAAGTTATTCTCATTACTATTGAAAGGAAGATCCGAGGAATGGTATAAGCTGCTGAAGAATGGTCAAGCTCTGGAATGGGAGGAAATAATGCCTCTCTTTTATTCAAAGTTTTATCCTCCTAGTGAGATTCATAAAGATAGGAATCAAATATACAACTTTTGGCCTCTTGATGGAGAGAGTACAGCTAAAGCTTGGGGGAGATTGAAGTTACTAATGCTCAAATGTCCCATTCATGAGCTCCCCAACAATATTATTATCAATAACTTTTATGCAAGGCTCCCTCTACATGACAAGGATTTATTGGATGCTTCTTGTGCTGGACCATTCACTCGCATGGAAGAAGAAGCTAAATGGGATCTTCTGGACCGTATTCAAGATAATGCTGAAGCATGGGAGAATGACAAAGGTAGAAAGTCAGGTATAAATTATGAATTATGAATGCATTGAATCTTTTATGGGAACTGATGACTTTCAAAATATTAAAAATGCTTATGGTCTAGACTCCCAAGCTATTGCTTCTTATTTTAAGGCTTTTGCTTCTTACATTGAAGTGCCTAAAAAGAAGTGGAATAAGTATCATGAACCTTATAAAGATGTTGCTAAGAGTGTTCCTACGAGAAATACTGAAGTTTATACTGCTAATCATCATTTACCTAAACCTTACATTGAGAAAATCCCTTTTCCAGTTAAGATAAAGGAACATTCTATGATAGCTAGTATGGTTAATGAAAGTGCAAATAAAGCTGTTGAACCGGATAAACAAATGGTTGATGAACCTATAATAGAAAATGTGAAAGACTTCGTTACTTAATATGAAGAAGAGGGACACACTATCCTTTGTAAGGATACCTCTAATATGGTTTCACAAAGTAGTGTTATGAGAGCTAGTATTTCTGTGTTTTCTGTTAGAATAAGTGATCATTGTTATGATGGTTCCTGTGATAGTTATATTGTTAAGTTTATGCATGATACTGAAAGTTACTATGAAAGAGGGAAAAGTGTTCTTATGCATCTCAATAATATTAAGTTTCCTCGTTTTATGCTGAAAGTTTTTATGTTACACTTCTTTTGCCTTCTTATGCAAGTAGCCTTTGGTTTTAACAACTTGTTTGTTTACAAAATTCCCTTGCATAGGAAGTGGGTTAGACTTAAATGTGTGTATTTTTGCTTCTTAATGCTCCCTTTCACTTCAATTCATATTCCTGAGTGAGCATCTTCAAAATCATCAAGCCCATCTTAATGGCTATAAAGAAAGAGCTTTATGGGAGACAACACAATTGGTTTTTGCTTTCAGTTTGTTTTTGTTTCTTTGAGTCTTGGAAGTTATTACTTTGGTAATAACCGCTCCTTATCCGTTTTGTTTGGTTTTTGTGTCAAGACCAACCTCTAATGAGAGAGAAGTAAGATTTGGGGAAGTTGCTGTCCCGAAACAGATTTTTGTGCTTCACCGTAAAAATTCGTGAGAGATATATGTATGTCAGATTGATCTGTAATTTTTTGTGCTTCTGCACCAGGTTGTTATTTAACTTTCGTTAGTTTTGCACTTTTTGATTTGAGCAACATAAGATGTTCGAAAAAATTGATCTTTACCTGCTGGTCTGTTTTGACAGATTTTGCCAATCTTCCATTTGCTTCTTTATTCGATTTACTTTTTGAATTCTTTTTGGGTTTTCGGAAGGAGTTGCTGCAGTAGCTTATGTTTTGATGGTTTTCAGTTGAAGTTAGACTCAAAAGCTTTTATCACTTCATATATACTAATGTTGCTAATGAGAACTGTGTGAAGTTTTGTGTGAGAGAAATTTCCAGGAAGTGGAGATAATGGTGTAATAAGGAAGAGAAGGGTTTTATGACTCAAGTAATAAGTGTATGAAGATGAAGATATCGATGATATTCAAGTGGTGACTCTGGAAGAATCTAATAGATACCAAATTCAGAGACCCGCAGAGTCTGTTTTCAAATAGGTAACAGTTCTGGTAAGAAAAGTTCTGCAAAAATACTATCCAACTATATTTTTGCAGTTTTCAGTCAATAAGGAAAGCTACGAAGCAAAAAGGATTTGAACGCCAGGTGGATCACACCACTGCGGGCGCGGGCCACCACCAGCCATGCCACCAGGTGGTGAGTCCACCCCGGACTCCGCCTCCGACTCGTTTTCTCCCAGTACCTTCCTTTTGTTATGAAACTTCGTAATATATAACCCCCGGATCCCTCGAGGTTCATATATCGTGTTTTCGTCGTGTTTTTGTTTCGATCTGTTTATGCCAGGACATACTCTTTGAAGGTTTAGAAGCACAATGGTGTCCGCCAAGGATAAAGGGAAGGAGCCTATGGAGGAAGACCTCCAAGACCCCGGGAAGGAGAAGGAGATCAAGAGTGAAGGTGAAGAGGAGCAAGGCCAACATCCGCACACCGGCACTACCATTGAAAGCATTGGAGTGGTGACGAAACCTGCCAGGGTTAGAAGGACTGCACGGATGCAGACTGGAGGAAAGGCTCCTCGTCACAGTTTAGCTCCATGGTCACTTCCTCCACGCACCAGGAATCCTTTCCATACCCTTATCCATGAGCATTAATATCAGAATATGCCCAAGGAGAAATTACCCTCCAATTGGGATTTGCCTCGTTCTAGCCATGCAGGAAAAGAAGACTTCAAGGAGGAAGAGTGGGGAAAGAATAGCAAGAGCTGGAATTCTCAACCGGAAATGATCATGAGCCGCATTGAGCAGAACTCGCAGCTTATTTGTAATCTCACCTTTGAGATTGAGGACTTGGGGAAACTTATCAAAGAGCTCATTGAGAGGATACCACCACCACCGAAGGAGTAATTCGTCATCAGGTTTGGCATCCCCTTGGTTTGTTTCAAGCTTGGGGGAGTGTCGCGGTATCACATCACTATCTTCTTTCTTTTTACCCTTATTAGTAGAGTCATATCATGAATAGAGGAGTTATTATGTAGTATGGTTTGCATTATGGAAGTGTCCCCTCTCTCGTTAGATATGTATCCCTTGGTGTGAGTTTCTGTTATGGAATATTAATGAAAAGTTCTATCATTCACTCTTTTGTATAGCTTATTTTAGTTTTCAATTCATGGTTATATGATTGATCTTGTTGTTAGTATTGGTATCACTTTGGGATCATTGAGTTAATTTAGTTGGTTTTGGAAAACCTGGCTCGGTCAGTGGCAACACTATTTTTGAGAGTTGAATGAAAAAGATAAAAGTACTCTAAAGAAAAATAATTTCATCATCTTTCTTTCTTGATTTGCTCATAAGTCTAGTATTCTCTAGTTAAGATCTTTTGTGCTTCCAAGGAAGATTGCATGTTTGATTGTATCACTTGTATGTTTGTTTGTTTCCTTCAACTCTTATACTTGCTACCCAGCCTTGCTAGCCAAAAACCTGTATTGAGAGGGAATTCTTCTCGTGCATCCACTCCTTTAAGCCAAAACCTTTGCCATTTGTGTCCACCATACCTACCTAGTAGCATTATTGCTATTCCAAGTAAATTCTTGTTTTATCTACCTCCCAAATTAAACTTGTTATGTGAAAATTAGTGATTAAAGCTCTCACGAACTTGATGGCACACTTTACTTTCTTGCATCTAATAAACTTGAACCATTGTGCTCACCTATGTTGCGTATATGTTGCGCTTTGTAAGTTGTGAATTAGCAGAACCATGCTGTCATGGGGAATGCTTTCAACATTGCACTGGTACTTTGTACCAAGTTGATATCATGTTCTTTTGTCTATGGATGTCGTTGGTGTGAAATGAAAGGGGAGCTTGTAAGTCCATGGAGTTATGCATGTGTGTTAGAAAACGCCTGGGCTGCTATTCTAATCCATGCTGACATGGTGGAAACATGCAGCGTAACCATAACGAGCATCTATGAAGCATTCTTCTTATAAAAAAAAGAGTTCGATATTGAGAAAAAAGAAAGAAAAAAGAGATTATGAAAAGAGGAAAGAGAGAAAAAGTACCATATTCCCATGGTAAATAAGAAGATTGCTGAGATGCTTGTTGTCTGCTTGCCTTGTCATTTTGATATGGGGATTCTTCCGTATCATCGGGCAAGGGGTACCCCGTTGGCGGTTCTCTATGATACACATATGCTTACGATGACAAGAACTTACCGGTGACTAAACTTGAGTAGCATGAGGAGCGGCCCTCGTATTCAAGGGACATGAGATTCTCAATTTACAACTTGTCAATGCATATCCTCATATTTGATCACTTTAACCTTAATCACCTAAAGATGCCTATGATGGGGGCAATGACAGCTGAAAGCTAGTAAGTATCATAATTTTGGGAGCTCTTTATGAGACTTGCAATCCCTGCTTCCCTCTGTGAAGGGCCTTTCTTTTACTTTTTAGTTGATTCAGTAAACCTACTCCCTTCTATCTCAGGAAGTATTTTGAGTTGTTGTGTTTCACTCATTCATATGATGATTTATTCAATCATGTTTCTTATGTTCCTTGTTTTGCACTTTGCTCTTATCTTGATGTTTACTACTTTGAAAGCTATCATTGAAAACTAGTTATTTGTGAACTCCAGCAAATTATCAACTATTCTTAGACCAAGAGCTAAGTTTGCCATTACCAATTATGATTTACTTCATGTATCTTTATTGTGTTTCCTTTACTTATTACAAGTTAAGTTATATAATAGTGAGTTGTCTTATATTATGATCTATGTATTGATGAATGTGATGCTTATTGTCTGTATTCTTTTATCGACTCTTCACTCCATAAACCTGAGGCCATGTTTATTGAGCTCAGTTTCGCTTGGGGACAAGCGAAGTCTAAGCTTGGGGGGAGTTGATACGTCCATTTTGCATCACTATTCTATGTCATAATTCACTATTATTCATCGATATATTTCATATTGAGAGGTGATACTTATGTTATTTCATCTGTTTTTGCATGGTTGATGACTTTTGGAGCATGGACCGCTGCAGTCAGGATTCTGATGGAAAAGGTGCTGTTTGGGGGCAAAATTCGCGAAGATCAGAAAATCCGGGAAAAATATCCGGAAAATCCTATTTTTCCAGAAGGCGAAGGAAGCCTGAAGGGGGGCTGGAGATGGGCCACAGGGGGCCCACACCACCCCCTGGTGCAGGCAGCCCTAGGTCACGCCAGCAGGTGGTGTGGCCACCCTGGCCCACTCCAGGCACTCCCCTCTGGCGTATATTATCCTCCCAAAACCCTAAGACTCGGGGAGCAACCATAGAAAGATTCCGCCGCCTCTACGGGACGGAAAACACCGAGAGAGAAAGATCTCTCCGGCAGACAGATTTCTGCTAGGGGAATTCCTTCCTGGAGAGGGGAGATTGTCGCCATCAACACCACCATCAAGCTGGACTTCATTGGGATCATCATCATCATAACCACCATCAGCACCATCAGCACCATCAGCACCCTCATCACCATCTCCATATTGCTGTAACAATTGGGTTGAATCTTGCATTAGTTCTTAGGGGAAACTTTCCCGGTGTTGATTACTCTTTGTAGTTCATGCTATTGAGTGAACCATTGAATTATTGTTTATGTTCAGATTTTTATACATCATTATTCCATCTTTGATCATGATCCATATGATGTCTTGTGAGTAGTTCGTTTTGTTCTTGAGGACATGGGAGAAGTCATGTTGTTAGTAGTGGAGTTGTGTTGAGAAAGATTCAATAGTTTGATATTTTAGTTGCGGTGTACTTCTTCTAGTGGTGTCATGTGAACGTCGACTACATGACACTTCACCTATATGGGTCTAGGGGAATGCATTGTGTATTTGGATACTAATCGTAGGGGTTGCCGGAGTGACAGAAACCTGAACCCCCGTTAGGAAACCATTGCACAAGGGACGTAAGGGTCTTAGAGTTTAAAGTTGTGGTTAGGTTTTTACCTTAATTACTTTCTTGTACTTACGGATGTTTGCAAGGGGTATAATCACAAGTATGTATTAGTCCTAGGAATGTCGGTACATTAGCACAGGTTCACCCACACAACACTTAGCAAGCTAAAGAAGATTAATCAGCTATATGAAGCGAAAGCACTTGATAGTCTTCCCATGTGTCCTCGAGAACATTTGGTCATCTTAAGTAATACAACCGGCTTGTCCTTTGCTGCATAAAGGATTGGGCCACTTGCTGCATTTATTCCTACTATCTTTTATTTACTCGTACTTTTTTTACTTGCTTTATCAAAAACCCCTAAAAATCCGTTTGCTAAGTATTTGCAGAGAATTCCTGATCCATACCACTAGCCAGCACCTTCTGCCCATCGTTGGGTTCGACACTCTTACTTATCGAAAATACTGCGATACACCCCCTATACTTCTAGGTCATCAGTAACATGTGTATGTGGTGGTGTAACGAGCTTACTCATAACAGATGGTGAATCAAGAGCATCAGAGGTGTTCAGAACCGTACCTCTTCTTGTAGTGGATGGTAAAATAGGAACCTTGCCATCACGAGACTTAACCATGATGGATGGATAACAATGAACAATAGAGAATCCAAGTGAACTTAATAAATAAATCTATGCTCCCCGACAACGGCGCCAGAAAATAGTCTTGATGACCCACAAGTATAGGAGGTGTATCGCAGTATTTTCGAGGGAAGTGAAACCCAATTTATTGATTCGACACAAGGGGAGCCAAAGAATATTTATAAGCCTTAACAACTGAGTTGTCAATTCAGCTGCACTGAAACAATCTTGCTCACAGTTTATCAAGAGTTTTGTAGTAGGAATAACAAAGTAGCGATAGTAGTAAAGTAAATGAGACATGGTTGCAATAGCTAAGATAGGATTGAGAAAAATGGGACAAGAAGATGATAGCGATAGCAAGTAAGGATTAGAAGCGAGAGGCATAGGGATGGATGGACGGGCATTGCATGGACAAGACAATTCACATAGCAATTAGAACATAGGGCAATTGCAGATAAATAAGATAAAGCATCCAAGTACTAGATAATCCTAGGCATGTGTTCCATATATAGTCATACGTGCTCGCAATGAGAACTTGCACAACATCTTTTGTCCTTGACCCGTTTGCAGCGGGACTCAAGGAACTATCGGCAATTAAGGTGCTCCTTTTAATAGAGCACTAGAGCAAAGCATTAACACTCCATGAACACATGTGATCCTCACATCAAAGCCATTCCCTCCGGTTATCCCGATTTCTGTCACTTCGAGGCCATTAGTTCCGGATAACAATGTGTGTATACAACTTGCAGATAAGAACATAAGCAATACTATCATAATGAATCAAT
Source organism: Avena insularis (assembly GCA_023614405.1). Classification (NCBI taxonomy): domain Eukaryota; kingdom Viridiplantae; phylum Streptophyta; class Magnoliopsida; order Poales; family Poaceae; genus Avena; species Avena insularis. The sequence continues at coordinate 250,963,824 of CM042690.1, read as the reverse complement.
AACATGTTTAGATCTGAAATCATGGCACTCGGGCTCTAGTGACAAGCATTAAGCACAACAACTCGCAACAAAGTCATAAAGCACTAATAAAAGATACTAGGCACCATGCCCTAACAATCTGATGCCATTACATGAACGATCTCATCCAATCCCTACCATCCCCATAGCCTACAACAGGGGATTACTCACTCATAGATGGGGAAACATGATGGTCGATGGAGAAGCGATGGTGATGATGATGGAAATGATCTCCTCCAATTCCCCGTCCCGTGAGTGCCGAACGAAGTTTCGTCTTTATTTCATGGAATCTGGTGGTGGCGGTGAGCGAACTCCTTCAAAAACGTCGAACCCCCTGAGTTTTAGGTCGGAAAGGCATCTTATAGGCAAAGAGGGAGACCGAGGGTGCCAGGGCGACCACCCCTGGCGGGCTAGGCCCTGGCAGCTGGCCAGGTGGTGTGGCTGGGCCCTAGTCCCACTCCGTCTCATATTCTGGCTCCGGGAGTCTTCTGGTGAAATAGGATTTTTGGCTTTTGTCCCATCCAATTTCGAGAATATTCATTTTCTGACTTTCCTGGAACCAAAAACGGCAGAAAACAGGCAGCTGGCACTGTGGCTCTTGTTAATAGGTTAGTCCAAGAAATCATATGAAAAGTACTCCAAAGTGTGGACAAAACATAAGAAAGTAGATAAAACCAAGCATGGAACATCAAAAATTATAGAAACATTTGCAATGTATCATGGCACTAAATGGATATTCAAGAACAAGCAAGATGAACATGTAATTGTTGTGAGGAACAAGGCAAGATTGGTTGCACAAGGGTTCTCTCAAATGAAAGGGATTGATTATTGAGAGACTTATGCTCCCGTATCTTGTCTTGAGTCCATATGTATCCTTCTTGCATATGCTGCACATAATAACTTTAAATTACAACAAAATGGATGTGGAAAGTGCTTTTCTAAATGGGCCAATGCATGAATTGGTTTATGTTAAGCAACCCCTAGGTTTCGAGGATCCCAACTTACCAAACCATGTCTACAAACTTGATAAGGCGCTCTACCGACTTAAACAAGCTCAACGTACTTGGTATGAGCACCTTAGAGAGTTGTTGTTAGACCATGGATTTGAGGTTGGGAAAATTGATCCCACTCTTTTTACAAAGAAGGTTAATAGGGAGCTTTTCGTTTGCCAAATATATGTTGATGATATTATCTTTGGCTTGGCTAACAAAGCTTTTAATCATGAATTCTCAAAGCTTATAACTGACAGGTTCAAGATGTCTATGATGGGAGAGTTGAGCGTATTTCTTGGGTTTGAGATCAAGCAAATAAGAGGAGGAACCTTCTTTAATCAAGCCAAGTATACTCAAGACATGCTCAAGTGGTTCAACATGAAAGATCTAAATGGAGCTCCCACTCCCACGGCAACCAAGACTCACCTTGAACTTAACCCAAATGGTAAAGATGTTGATCAAAAGGTATACCGATCCATGATTGGTTCTTTGCTTTACCTATGTGCATATAGACCCGATATTGTGTTAAGTGTAGGGGTGTGTGCAAGATATCAAGCGGCTCCTAAAGAAACCCATTTAATGGCTGTCAAAAGAATCTTTCGATATTTGGTTCATACCCCGAACTATGGTGTGTGGTATCCTAGAGGCTCAACCTTCTCTCTTTGTGGGTACAAGGATTCGGATTGGGCTGGTGATAAGGATGATAGGAAATCAACCTCGGGGGCTTGCCAATTCCTTGGTAGGTCCTTGGTGTTGGGTCTGTAGCATAGAAAACAAAAAATTCCTATGGTGTGAACTACACGCCAAGATCTATCTACTAGGTACAAAGCAATGGGTGGACATACATCCAACGAGAACTTACCCTCGTAGAAAACGAGCTTTGTTAACGAGTAGGAACTCGTGGTTGATGTAGTCGTACACTTGCCGATCTCAAGATCGTGAGGAAGTCCGAGCGCCGCAACTCAGCAGCGCATCCGCACTCGCACACACGTTCAAGCCACCGGACAACCTCCACCTCCTCGCTCCAGCGATCCAGCAAAAGCAGCAACTCCTTCCAGACGAAATGCCACCGGGAACATGTATCTCGCTAATCCGAGACCATGGGGGAATAATTCTAGAGGGGAAGAGAGATCCTTCACAAGGAGGTGTGAGGATGAAGGAGGGAATGGGTGGCCTTTTATAGGAGGAGGGGGTGCCCCCTCTCTCCATGGCCGGTGCATGGGGGTGACCCCTCACCTCCCCCATTCATGTGGTGGTAACCCCTCCACATTAAAATGCCTCTTCACATTCCCTTTTAAAGTCTCCACTTTAAATGCATTAAATTTCTCCAAATTTAATGCTCTCTCATTTAATAAAACTCTTTTTATTAAATTTATTCAGAATTTTGTTAATTACTTTAATTAACAAACATTCACATATAGCCCCTTGCAATATTTCAATATCACATGCAGAACCACCTTGCAATTTCACCAAAACAATTTCCGGTTTCTATTGAAACAATTCCTCGCTTTGCAATTCTTTCGTCTGAAACATATGTGCTCCAAAATGGTGTCCGGTAACTATTAAGTGTGCCACCCTATTGTTCGAGAATAATGCAGACATGATCGAGACCCTTCTCCGATCAATAAACAGCAGGGGACACGGAGATCATCTTGACTCCTACACATTCAACGATGACTTCTGTGATCGTGAGAACCTTTAACGCTTGTAACTAAATCCCTTTGTCTCTCGATATATTACATGTCCGAGATTTGATCATCGGTATCTCCATACCTAGTTTGATCTCGTTACGGACATGCACTCTTTTCTCGTTCCCATGATATAACATTCTAGTGATCACATCACTTGCTTGCAAGCTATCCTAATATGATATCACCAAGAGGGCCCAGAGTATATCTATCCGTCATCTGGATTGACAAATTCCACTCTCGATCCATGAGCCTCAACATAACACCTTCGTAGTACTGAACCCATCTTTATAGTCACCCTGTTACGGTGTTACGTTTGATGTTATCAAGATACTCTTCCGGTGTTAGCAATTAACATGATCTCATGGTCTAAGGATAAAGATTACTTCGTATGATGTTATAGCAATATAAACATAATGACTTGATCGTAATGTTATACTTCGGATGAATGTTCATCACATCATTCCACCAATGGTGTGACCTTGTTATTAACAACATCCAATGTCCATGATCGGGAAACCTTGATCATCTTGTTAATCAACAAGCTAGTCTATAAGAGAGGCATGACTAGGAACCCTTTTTGTTTATTAAACACACATGTATTGATGTTTCCGAATCAATAAAATTCTAGCATGTAAAATAAACATCTATCATGTATAAGTAATATATAATAACAACTTTATTATTGCCTCTTAGGGCATATTTCCTTCAGTCTCCCACTTGCACTAGAGACAATAATCTAGTTCACATAGTGATAAATCTAACACCCATGGAGTTCTGGTGTTGATCATGTTTTGCCCTAGGGAGAACTTTAGTCAACGGATCTGCTAAATTTAGGTCTGTGTGTACTTTACAAATCTTTATATCTCCATCCTTGACATGCTCGCGGATGGAGTGAAACCGGCACTTAATATGTTTGGAATTCTTGTGAGACCTCAGTTTTTTTGGCGTTGGCTATGGCTCCATTGTTGTCACAATAGATCACCATCGGGTCCAACGCACTGGGAACCACACCCAGTTCCGTAATGAACTCTTTCATCCAAACTACTTCCTGCGCCGCTTCTGAAGCAGCAACATATTCCGCCTCCGTCGTTGATCCAGCCACCACAGGTTGTTTGGAACTCTTCCAACTAACTACTGCTCCGTTCAAGAGAAATACGTATCTGGATTGAGACTTAGAGTCATCTAGATCGGTGTCAAAGCTAGCATCGACATAACACTTAGCGACTAGCTCTTCTTCACCTCCGTATATAAGAAACATATCCTTAGTTCTTCTCAAGTACTTGAGGATGTTCTTTACCTCTATCCAGTGTTCCGAACCTGGATCAGATTGGTACCTACTAGTCAAACTAATAGCATGTGCCACAACCAGTCTTGTACATAGCATGGCATACATAATAGAGCCTATGGCCGAGGCATAGGGGATCTTATCCATCATCTCTCTTTCTTCCGCCGTAGCCGGACTTTGAGTCTTACTCAATGTCTTGCCTTGCAACATAGGTAAGAACCCCTTCTTACTTTCGTCCATATTAAACTTCTTTAATATCTTATCAAGGTATGTACTCTGCGATAGCCCAATTAGGTGCCTTGATCTATCTCTATAGATTTTAATGCCTAATATATATGACGCTTCACCAAGGTCTTTCATCGAAAATTTGTTGTTTAGATAACTTTTAACACTGTTTAAAAGATCTATATCATTTCCAATCAATAATATGTCATCCACATATAATATCAGAAATGCCACATTGCTCCCACTCACTTTCTTGTAAATACAAGCCTCTCCATAAGTTTGGACAAATCCAAACTCTTTGATCACCTCATCAAAGCGGAGATTCCAACTCCGTGATGCTTGCTTCAGTCCATAGATGGATCGCTAAAGTTTGCATACCTTATTAGCATCCTTAGGATCGACAAAACCCTTAGGTTGTATCATATACAACTCTTCTTCAATCTTACCATTGAGGAACGCAGTTTTGACATCCATCTGCCATATTTCATAATCGAAATATGCAGCAATTGCTAACATAATCCTAACCGACTTAAGCATTGCTACGGGAGAGAATATCTCATCGTAGTCAACTCCTTGAATTTGTCGAAACCCCTTTGCGACAAGTCGAGCCTTATAGATGGTCACATTACCATCAGCATCAGCTTTTCTTTTGAAAATCCATTTATTCTCAATGGCCTTTCGGTCGTGAGGTAAGTCCACCAAGTTCCAAACTTGGTTCTCGTACATGAATTCCATCTCGGATTTCATGGCTTCTAGCCATTTGTTGGAATCCGGGCTCATCATCGCTTCTTCATACGTCACAGGGTCATCCATTTCATCAACCATGAAATTCACAACAGGATTGTCGTACAGTTCAGGAGCTGCACGTGTCCTGCTTGACCTGCGAGGTACGGTAGTGTCCTCTTTCAGAGTTTCATGATCATTATCATTAGCTCTCTCTTCATCAGGTGAAGTCAACTCCGAAACAACTTCCGGTGCTGCGCCACTCTCCATTCCATGAAGAGAAGGTTCAATAACCTCTTCGAGTTCTACCTTCCGACTACTGACACCTTTCGCGAGAAACTCCTTCTCAAGAAAGGATCCATTCTTGGCAACAAAAACCTTGCCCTCGGATCTATGATAGAAGGTATACCCAATTGTTTCCTTAGGGTATCCTATGAAGACGCATTTTTCCGCTTTGGGTTCGAGTTTATCCGGTTGAAGTTTCTTCACATAAACATCGCATCCCCAAACCTTAAGAAATGACAGCTTAGGTTTGTTTCCAAACCATAATTCATACGGTGTCGTTTCAACGGATTTAGATGGTGCCCGATTTAAAGTGAATGCAGCTGTTTCTAGTGCATAACCCCAAAATGACAGAGGTAAGTTAGTTAGAGACATCATAGATCAAACCATATCCAATAAGGTATGATTACGATGTTCCGACACACCATTACGTTGTGGTGTTCCGGCAGGCGTGAGTTGTGAAACTATTCCACACTCTTTCATGTGTGTGCTAAACTCGTAACTTAGATACTCTCCTCCACGGTCAGACCGAAATTTGATCTTTCTATTACGATGATTTTCCACTTCATTCTGAAATTCCTTGAACTTTTCAAAAGTTTCAGACTTGTGTTTCATCAAATAGATATACCCGTATCTACTCAAATCATCCGTGAAAGTAACAAAATAACGATATCCACCTCGCGCCGACACACTCATTGGTCCACACACATCAGTATGTATGATTTCCAATAGATCTGTACTGTTCCATTGAACCGAAAACGGCGTTCTAGTCATCTTGCCCATAAGGCATGGCTCACATGTATCAAATGATTCAAAATCAAGTGATTCCAAAAGTCCATCAGAATGGAGTTTCTTCATGCGTTTAACGCCAATATGACCTAGACGGCAGTGCCATATATATGTAGACATATCATCATCAAGTTTAATCTTTTTAGCATTAACATTATGAATGTGCATAATATTACTATCGAGATCTAATAGAAATAAACCATTCAACATAGGTGCATGACCATAAAAGATATCATTCTTATAAATCGAACAACCATTGTTTTCAGATTTAAAGGAATGACCACTTTGCATCAAACATGATCCAGATACAATGTTCATGCTCAGTGCAGGCACCAAATAACAATTATTTAGGTTTATAACTAATCCCGATGGCAAATGGAGAGGTAGCGTCCCAACGGCGATCACATCAACTCTTGATCCATTGCCGACCCGCATCCTGACCTCATCCCTTGCTAGTTGTCGCTTGTTCCGTAGCCCCTGAACCGAGTTACATATATTAGCAACCGATCCGGTATCAAATACCCAGGTGCTACTGCGAGTACTAGTCAAGTACACATCAATAACATGTATATCACATATACCTTTGTTTGCCTTGCTGGACTTCTTGTCCGCCAAATACTTGGGGCAGTTGCGCTTCCAATGGCCATTCCCCTTGCAATAGTAGCACTCGGTCTCAGACTTAGGACCAGCCCGGGGTTTCTTTTCAGGCGTGGCAACAGACTTGCCACCCTTTTTTCCCTTGTGCTTGCCTTTCTTGTCCTTCTTGAAACCGGTGGTCCTATTGATCATCAACACATGATGTTCTTTCCTAATCTCCACTTCTGTAGTATTAAACATTGACAGAAGCTCGGGAAGAGACTTCTTCATGCCCTGCATATTATAGTTCATCATGAAGCTCTTGTAGCTAGATGACAGACATTGGAGAACACGATGTATGCCTAAGTCAATGGGAATCGTTATTCCCAAGGACACAAGCTTATCGGCGTACCCAGACATTTTGAGTACGTGCTCACTAACGGAGCTATTTTCCTCCATCATGCAGCTAAAGAACCTTTCTGTAGCATTATAACTCTCTACGGCAAATGGGTATCGAAAATCATTTTTAATTCTCCCATGGTATCAAAGGCATTGCCATTTTCGAAATGCTTTCGAAGTTCTGGCTCTAGCCCATACAGTATGCCGCAATGAACTAAGTTGTGGTCCTCCTGACGAGTCACATAGACATTCTTTTCCTCGTCGTCAGGGCATCAGAGCTGGTGGGGGCCTAGCAAGCATCTAGCACATATTGCTTTTGTGCAACAGTGAGGAGAATCCTCAAATTCATAGCCTAGTTGGTGAAGTTGCTACCATTCGCAGCAAGTTTCTCTTTCTCCATGAACACATTGAAATTAAAAGCAGGTGGTGCCATCTACAACAGAATTTGTAAAGTTTATTTAGACTAAGTTTATGATAGATTGAGTTCAACTAATCCAAATTACTAATGAACACCCACTCAAAAACGACATCCCTCGTGTCCTTTTGGTGATTACATGAACCAAATCCACTACACCAAGTCCGATCATCACGTGAGTTGATATAGCTTCAAAGGCGAGCATCTATATGGGCATCATATCAACCATATGACTCATGCTTAACCTTTCGGTCCATGTTCCAAGGCCATGTCTGTACATGCTAGGCTCGCCAAGTAAGAACCTTAGTATTCGCGTGTGTAAAACTGTCTTACACCCGTTCCTATGAAAGCGTAGATTCGAGTACAACCGATCATCACATGATGTCTCGAAACACGATCCATAGAATGGTGCATACTCAAGGAAGAACACATTTTTATCTTGATATCTAAATGAGGGATCATCTTATAATGCTACCAAACGCGCCAAACTAGCAGTATAAGATGCTAACATCTAATGTGTAAAGTGAGATGATATGGTCGATGCATTTGATCTCTATCACTTGCATCGTGGTATGATCTCTATCATTCCTTTGTGTGTAAGGCCAAGGTCTATGGAACTTACACGTTGACTGTGTTGGAAGAGTATCTACCATACATCTACTTACAACAATACCATATCAATACAATAGCCTAGCAACGATCTAAACTAGACGCCTCTAATTTATCAATTGCAAGTTTTACGTGGCTTAGGGCTTTCGAAGATAGAACCGTTCTCACCTACGAACCGCTCAAGTTATTAGCAACTTGTTGAAAATCAGATATTGACTATAGTAGGAGAGACAGACACCCGCCAGCCACTTATGCAAAACAAGTTGCATGTCAGTCGTGGAACCGGTCTCATGTACGATGACATGTAAGGTTGGTACGGGCCGCTTCATCCCACTATGACACCAATATCCAAAATACATAGAATATGCAATAACATGATCATCATCGCCCACATATCAACATATGTGTACTACCCGTGCTAAGCACCTACGCATAGATCAGGCTCTGATACCACTGTTGGGTCCGCAGCATAGAAAACAAAAAATTTCCTACGGTGTGAACTACATGCCAAGATCTATCTACTAGGTACAAAGCAACGGGTGGACATACATCCAACGAGAACTTACCCTCGTAGACAACGAGCTTTGTTAACGAGTAGGAACTCGTGGTTGATGTAGTCGTACACTTGCCGATCTCAAGATCGTGAGGAAGTCCGAGCGTCGCAACTCAGCAGCGCATCCGCACTCGCACACACGTTCAAGCCACCGGACAACCTCCACCTCCTCACTCTAGTGATCCAGCAAAAGCAGCAACTCCTTCCAGACGAAATGCCACCGGGAACATGTATCTCGCTAATCCGAGACCATGGGGGAATAATTCTAGAGGGGGAGAGAGATCCTTCACAAGGAGGTGTGAGGATGAAGGAGGGAATGGGTGGCCTTTTATAGGAGGAGGGGGTGCCCCCTCTCTCCATGGCCGGAGCATGGGGGGTGACCCCTCACCTCCCCCATTCATGTGGTGGTAAGCCCTCCACATTAAAAATGCCTCTTCACATTCCCTTTTAAAGTCTCCACTTTAAATGCATTAAATTTCTCCAAATTTAATGCTCTCTCATTTAATAAAACTCTTTTTATTAAATTTATTCAGAATTTTGTTAATTACTTTAATTAACAAACTTCACATATAGCCCCTTGCAATATTTCAATATCACATGCAGAACCACCTTCTGCAATTTCACCCGAAACAATTTCCGGTTTCTATTGAAACAATTCCTGCGCTTTGCAATTCTTTAAATTCGAAACATATGTGCTCCAAAATGGTGTCCGGTAACTCTTAAGTGTGCCACCCTACGGTTCACGAATAATGCAGACATGATCGAGACCCTTCTCCGATCAATAATTAGCAGCGGGGCCTGGAGATCCGTACTGACTCCTACACATTCAACGATGACTTCTGTGATCGTGAGAACCTTTAACGCTTGTAACTAAATCCCTTTGTCTCTCGATATATTACATGTCCAAGATTCGATCATCGGTATCTCCATACCTAGTTTGATCTAAATTCGACATGCACTATTTTCTCGTTCCCGTGATATAACATTCTAGTGATCACATCACTTGCTTGCAAGCTATCCTAATGTGATATCACCGAGAGGGCCCAGAGTATATCTATCCGTCATCTGGATTGACAAATTCCACTCTTGATCCATGAGCCTCAACATAACACCTTCGTAGTACTGAACCCATATTTATAGTCACCCTGTTACGGTGTGACGTTTGATGTTATCAAGATACTCTTCCGGTGTCAGCAATTAACATGATCTCATGGTCTAAGGATAAAGATTACTTCGTATGATGTTATAGCAATATAAACATAATGACTTGATCGTAATGCTATACTTCGGATGAATGTTCATCACATCATTCCACCAATGGTGTGACCTTGTTATTAACAACATCCAATGTCCATGATCAGGAAACCTTGATCATCTTGTTGATCAACAAGCTAGTCTATAAGAGAGGCATGACTAGGAACCCTTTTTGTTTATTAAACACACATGTATTGATGTTTTCGAATCAATAAAATTCTAGCATGTAAAATAAACATCTATTATGTATAAGGAATATATAATAACAACTTTATTATTGCCTCTCAGGGCATATTTCCTTCACTTGGTGTGTTGGTCTTCTAAGAAAAAAAACTGTATATCTCTCTCCACCGCCGAGGCTGAGTATGTGGCTACTGCTAGTGCATGCACTCAATTGTTATGGATGAGGCAAAATTTAAAACAATATGGTGTCCTTTGTGACAAAGTGCCTCTTTTATGTGACTGTGAAAGTGCTATCAAGATTGCCTACAATCTAGTAGATCATACAAGGACAAAGCATATTGGGATCCATCATCATTTCATTAGAGATCATGTTGCCCGAGGAGATATTGAGCTATCTTATGTATCAACCAAAGACCAAATTGCAGATATTTTTATGAAGCCACTTGATGAAGCAAGATTTTGTTATTTGAGGAATGAGCTAAATATCGTAGATTCAAGAAGCTTGACTTGATCATCTTGCCTACACACATATTACTTGATCAATTATGAGGTTTAGGTGCAGGCATAGGGGGAGTGTGGTCCTAATCTATTGGGCTATTCCTTCCTCCATAATGCCAAAATTAAGTAAATAAATTCTCTTAATATCATTTGTGATATATGAGCTTCATTGATGAGTAGAGGCTATGAACCCAAGGATAATTCTTCATGGTTTAATGCCTCACACTCTAACATGGTGGCCTCGGCCACCGCCCTCTTCATTACGAAGAGTTGGTTCTTGTTTTGATCTTGTCTGGAGCTTTATTGGACATTTATTTGGGTTCTCTGACTTTATGCTCTTCCCATTGTTCTTCTGAAAATCCCAGGCCTATTCTTACCTTAAAACATGCTCCTATTGCCACACATTTGTCCACAAATTTTGTTCCTGGTGTCTCTGGTCGAAGGGACCGGACTGTCCGCTCTGAACCAACCGGAGTGTCCGGCTGGACTGGACTCTCCGCTTGATTCGCACTGGAAAATCTAGTCGGGTCGTACTCCGGCGCGTGTCACCCGGATAGTCCGGCCCAAGCAGTTTCAAAATCGAATGAGAGGGTTGGGGAGAAGTGGACGGTTCAGTCCTCCTTCTCCTTCCTGACTCCCTCTTCCTTCCCAACTGTTTCCTCCGACCAAGGGCACCACCAGGAGGGCTCCTCCACCCCGGATCCTGCCGCTGCCGCCGGCCATCTCCTTTCCTTCACCACTGGGATCATTTTACCTCCGGTGAAGACCACCACAGATGCTGGTAAAGTGCCCCTCTCCTTCTCATTCTCTAGGCTAACCCTAGATGACTTTTTGAGGACCACTTGTTGCTAGAATCCATGGTTACATCATTCTTGCATGCAATGTACCCCCTAGCAATAGTTCTAGAAATGTCGATCTACTCCGGTTGAGCCTCCCCGCACTGTCCCGAAAATCGCCATGGCTCCAGCCGGAATGTCCGGCACGTATGGTTCGGACACTTTGGTGCGACCGGAATGTCCGGTGCTTTCGCACCAGAATGTCCAGGTCAGGCGAAGTCTCCCGGGTGATTTCTCCGGATAGTCCGGGAAGATTCGACCTGTGTAGTCCAGTATTCCTTTGATTGTTGCTTCCTTGTTTGTACCTCCTGGACAAATGTGCTTACCCCAAATGTTGTCTCCCTCCTCTGATTTCATAGGTGGCTCTCATCCTCACTGGTCTCGGTCTAGTCACCATCGTGGTTCTTACAATGAAGATAGAGATGTTCATGTGGATCCATCTATGGTCAGGCAGTCTTCACGTGATCGTACTGCAACAAAACAAGAGAAGATAAGGCAGTTGAAAAGGGATGATGCCAAGCGTATGAAATATGAAGCCTTGTCTATCTTGGCTGATTTGGGCACTGAAGAGTATGTGGAGATGAGGCTCCAGCAGTTCTATTCTTTACCTCACACCTCTCCTGATGATCGGTTCTGGAGGAATGAACAATTCCTTCTCTTTTCCAAGGTGTATGGTGGGTTCAGATCTCCTGTGTGCCCCATGCAATGGTTGGAGATTGAGAAGTTGCGTGCTCACAGCTACTTTCAGGATGCTTTGTGGGTTACAGAGAAGATGGGACTGCACACCATCTTTCAAGTTAGAGAGTACTACAACATTGAGTTGGTTCAGCAGTTTTATGCCACTGTTGTTTTTGGTGACACTGTGGATGTTCCCTTAGAGTGGATTTCTAGCACTACCAGATGTTGTTCCAATTTGCTACAGTTTGCTAGTATTCTTGGTTTACCCTTCAACTCCAATAATGCTAGTGGTGAAAGAATGCATATTCATGGGCAAGCCTATGACAAGGCAATATTAGCTCCTATCTATTCTCAGGGTGGTATATGTGGTCAAACCACCAACATGAAGCTGCTTTACAACATTCTATTTCGCATGTTTCACCACACCCTCACTCCAAAGGCAGGTAACAAGGATGGAATGCGAGGTGCTGAAATCAACCTCATGGCTCATGCTCACTCTGTATTTATTCATGGTCCTGACCATGATGGTGGTGCTATTGATGTCATGGACTTTATATATCAAGACTTGTACAAGTGCATTATGGACAAGAAGTGCCCTCTCTATGCCCCATGTTTTGTAAAGCTTATTGCTACCCACACTCCAGCTACTCCTCTGCTCTTCAACAACCTTGTGTCTCACAAGCCTGCCAAGCTTCAGAGGAAGGGGCTCCTTCCACTCAGGTACCCCACAGTTATCCCCCTTCTCGCGGTGTCTTTGAGGATGAGGATGTGAATGAATTTGACAACGATGGTAGTGATGAGTCTGAGGAGGTGCAGGAGGTTGTGACCCGTGGTCCTCGCATGAACCATGCTAGCTATCGCTTCAACACCTCTAGAGATGAAGTGCAAAAGAAAGTGAAGAAGGCTTCCTGGTGGAAGAGAATGCTCCTATGTTAGAACATTGACATCCGCCATGGTCAGTATGATGCTTACAAGGCCAACAAAAATGTCATGAAGGAACTCAAAAAGATCAACTAGCCCATGGATGATGACTCATCTCAGCAGGTTTCTGATGGTACACTCTCTTATGGACACTAGAGTCAGGGACGTGTGGATTGGTCCATGTTTGAGGATGTGACTTCCTCTTCTCGCCCTCATGGAAAGTCGACTACTCAGGATAGTGATGATGAGGACGAGGATGGCGATGAGGATGAGGATGACGATGAGGATGAGGAGGATGACGACTTTAGTGGCTAGAGTTGGTTGGGACGCTTTCGTAGTGCTCTTTTCCCTTTTTGGTGTCTTGATGCCAAAGGGGGATTTGCATGGGTACACAAGCTTCACGTTATCTCGATTTGCCTCTTTGAAGCTTGTGTCTTTATGTCCATTTGGTTAAGTACTTTGTCATATGTTGAACTCCATTGTCTGTCGTGTGTGGTAAGACATGCGTACCCGGTATCGTTACTTCATTAAAAACCATGGTATGGCTAGTTATTTGTCTATCCTTATTATGATCATCTCGTATCTTTGTGGTTATAATTTCTTGGTTGTGTGATCTTATTGTTTAAAATGCTCATTTAAACGGGTCACACTTCCAGGGGAAGCCTTCCTATAGTTTGTAAACCGGTTGTTGCTATGCTTATTGATTATCATATGCAAATCCTTGGGTTGTCATCAAACACTAAAAAGGGGGAGCTAAAAGGGCATTTATGCCCTTCGCTTTATTTTGATGTTTGTTGACAACACTAGGATGGTTTTAATCTAATGTTGAAATGTTTCAGGATATATCTATATGGCCTGCAGAATATTATCATGTCATTATCTTGTCATAAGGAAAAGAAGGCCCCAAGGTTTATCAGTGCTGGATATTGTCTGCGTCGGACTATCCGGTAGATATTAGCCAGAGTATCCGGCCTAGCCGGAATGTCCGGCTGGTGTTCGTTGGAGTGTCTGGCCCAAAAGTTTCCTCGGAGGTCACGGACATTCAATATCCCATATCGTACACCTCCCGGACTCTTCCCGGACTCTGGCCGGATTCTTTGCTAGACCAGAATGTCCGCCGTTTTGGAGCCAGAGTGTCCAGTCTGGCCGGACTGTCCGGGTCGATTCTGTCGGACTATCCGGGTTGAGTGACTCTGATGGCTACATTTCTGGGGGGCCTATATAAAGGCCCATTCTTCTACCTTGAGTTGCTGCTTGTTCCTGAAGTGAAGAACCCCAACCCTAGAGCCACCAAATCAACAAGAACTTCATCTACAACCATCCAAAGTCCTTGATCTTTGGAGAATCGAAGGAGGGGTCCTTGATCTACATCTTCACCAAGAGAGATTTCCATTTCCCCCTCATTCACTTGAGGGCCCCTTCTTCTAGTGTTTCATTGGAAACCCTAGTTCTTGATTTGGTTCTTACTAGCTTGTTCTTGATTGTTGTGACAGCTAGCTTGGATTCGGGAGCCCCCAATTAAGTTGTGGGTGTGTTCCTCGAACTTGTTGCAAGGGTGTCGGCTACCACCTTGAAGGTTGCTGATACGTCCATTTTGCATCACTATTCTATATCATAATTTACTGTTATTCATTGATATATTTCATATTAAGAGATGATACTTATGTTATTTCATCTGTTTTTGCATGATTGATGACTTTTGGAGGATGGACCGCTGAAGTCAGGATTCTGATGGAAAAGGCACCGTTTGGAGGCGAAATTCACGAAGATCAGAAAGTTCCAGAAAATACATGGAAAATCCTATTTTTCCAGAAGACGAAGGATGCCAGAATGGGGAGCGGAGATGGGACACAGGGGGACCACACCACCCCCTGGCACGGGCCACCCTAGGCCACGCCACCAGGTGGTGTGGCCACCCTGGCCCACCTCTGGCTCTACTCTTTGGCGTATATAATCCTCCCGAAACCCTAAGACTCAGGGAGCGACCACAGAAAGATTTCGCCGCCTCTGCGGGGCGGAAAACTACAGAGAGAGAAAGAGCTCTCCAGCAGGCAGAAATATGTCGAGGAAATTCCTTCCCAGAGAGGGGAGATCGTCGCCATCAACACCACCATCAATATGGACTTCATCGGGATCATCATCACCATCATCTCCATCAGCATCTCCACCAGCACCATCATCACCACTTCATACCATTGTAACAATTGGGTTGAATCTTGAATAGTTCTTATGGGAAACTTTCCCGGTGTCGATTACTTGTTGTAGTTGATGCTCTTGAGTGGAACCATTGAATTATAGTTATGTTCAGATTGTTACTTATCATTATTTCATCTCTGATCTTGATCCATATGATGTCTTGTGAGTAGTTCGTTTAGTTCTTGAGGACATGAGAGAAGTCATGTTGTTAGTAGTGGAATTGTGTTGAGAAAGATTCATAAGTTTGTTATTTAAGTTGTGGTGTTATTCTTCTAGTGGTGTCATGTGAACATCGACTACATGATACTTCACCTTTATGGGCCTAGGGGAATGCATTGTGTATTTGGCTACTAATCGTAGGGGTTGCGGAGTGACAGAAACCTAAACCCCCGTTAGCAAACCTTTGCACAAGGGAGTGTAGGATCTTAGAGTTTAAAGTTGTAGTTAGGTTTCTATCTTAATTACTTTCTTGTACTTGCGGATGCTTGCAAGGGGTTTAATCACAAGTATGTATTAGTCCTAGGAAGGTCAATACATTAGCATAGGTTCACCCACACAACACTTATCAAACTAAAGAAGATTAATTAACTATATGAAGCGAAAGCACTTGACGATATTCCCATGTGTCCTCGAGAACGTTTGGTCATCTTAAGTAATACAACCGGCTTGTCCTTTGCTAAAGAAAGGATTGGGCCACTTGGTGCGTCTATTATTATTGTCTTTTATTTACTCACACTTTATTTATCTGCATTATCAAAAACCCCTAAAAATCCGTTTGCTAAGTATTTACAGAGAATTCCTGCTCCAAGCCACTCATCAACACCTTCTGCTCCTCGTTGGGTTCGACACTCTTACTTATCAAAAATACTGTGATACACCCCCTATACTTGTGGGTCATCAAGACTATTTTCTAGCGCCATTGCCGGGGAGTGAAGCGCTATTGGAGAGTGGAACTGGTAAAGGAAACTTTTACTGTGAGTATTGTTTACTTCTGTTAGTTACTTTATTTCAATATGGATAATTCACTTAGTTTCTTATTTCGTAATGCTACTACCACTGCTAAGGTAGTAGATGAACCACCACCTGCTGAAAATGATACTTTTAAGATACCTACAAGAATTGTTGATCGTGTTATGGATAATTACTATTTTGGAGATGAAACTGTCCATCCCGATGATCATTTGCTCTTTATACACGAATTATGCGGGTTGTTCAAGTGTGCAAGTATTACAACAGATCAAGTCAAGAAGAAGTTATTCTCATTATCACTGAAAGGAAGAGCTGAGGAATGGTACAGGCTGCCGAATAATGGTCAAGCTCTTGAATGGGAGGAAGTAGTACCTCTCTTTTATTCAAAATTTTATCCTCCTAGTGAGATTCATAAAGATCGGAATCAAATATATAAATTTTGGCCTCTTGATGGAGAGAGTACAACTCAAGCTTGGGGGAGATTGAAGTTACTAATGCTCAAATGTCCTATTCATGAGCTCTCCAATAATATTATTATCAATAACTTTTATGCAAGGCTTTCTCTTCATGATAAGGATTTATTGGATGCTTCTTGTGCTGGATCATTTACACGCATGGAAGAAGAAGCTAAATGGGATCATCTAGACCGTATTCAAGACAATGCTAAAGCATGGGAGAATGATAAAGGAAGAAAGTCAGGTATAAATTATGATTATGAATGCATTAAATCTTTTATGGGAACTGATGACTTTCGTAATATTAGTAATGCTTATGGTCTAGACTCTCAAGTTATTGCAAATTGTTTTAAGGCTTTTGCTTCATATATTGAAATTCCAAAAAGAGAATGGAACAAGTATCATGCACCGTATAAGGATATTGTTGATTGTGTTCCTGCTAGAAGTACTGAAGTTTGCACTATTGATCGTATTTTTCCTGAACCTTATATCGAGAAAATGCCTTTTCTGGATAAAGTAAAGGAGCACTCTATGATAATTAGTATAATTAATAAAAGTACGAAGAGAGTTGTTAAGCCTGATGAACAAATAACCATTGAACCTGCAGTAGCAATTGTGAAAGACCTTGTCACTAAAATAGTAGAGGAAGGACACATTGTTTTCTATGAAGATGCCTCTAATATTGTCTCACATCCTAATAGAACTAGAAAAGCTAGTGTCCCTGTGCTTTCTGTTAGAATTGGTGATCATTGCTATTATGGTTTATGTGATATTGGTGCAAGTTCAAGTGCTATTCCTTATGAGATTTACAAAGAAATTATGCATGAAATAAGTCCATGCGAACTAGAAGAAATTGATGTGGTTATTCACCTTGCAAACAGAGAGACCATCTCTCCCATTGGTATTGTAAGAGATGTGGAAGTTCTTTGTGGTAAGATTAAATATCATGCTGATTTTCTAGTACTTGGTTCAGCTGCTAGTAAAACCTATCCTATCATTTTTGGTAGACCTTTCTTGAACACGTGTGGAGCCATTATAGACTGTAAAAGGGAGAAAATTGTAACTAAATTTGATGGGGAATCTTATGAGTTTAATTTTTCAAAATTTGCTAAAGTCCCTTATGAAAATGAAACTCCTAATGAGGATTTTAGAGTTGAACAACTTGCTTCTATTTCTCTTGCTCCTAGCAATGCTTTGCAGCAATTTATGGAAGACCACGAAAGTGAGATCTTCATGGAAGAAAGAAATGAGATTGACGAGATTCTCTGTCGTCAACCTAACATGCTTAAGCATAACTTACCTGTGGAATATTTGGGTACCACGTTGCCACCTAAAAAGGATCCGGTTTTGATCTGAAGCCTTTACCTGATGATCTTAAATATGATTACATTGATGATAAAAAATATATCATATTATTATTAGTTCTAAACTTTCAAGGAAGGAAGAGGCAAGATTATTGGAAGTATTGGAGAAACATCGAGGAGCTATGGGCTATACACTTGATGATTTAAAAGGGATTTCTCCTACTATATGTCAGCACGCTATCAATATATAACCCAATGCAAAACCAGTGGTGGAACATCAACGTTCTTTAAATCCTAAGATGAAGGAAGTGGTAAGAAACGAGGTATTAAAACTCCTTGATGCTGGTATTATTTATCATATTGCTGATAGTGAATGGGTTAGTCTTGTTCATTGTGTCCCTAAGAAAGGGGAATTACTGTTGTGCCTAATGAGAATAAGGAGCTTATCCCCCAAAGAATAGTAGTAGGTTATAGGATGTACATTGACTTCAGAAAGGTTAATAAAGTTACTAAGAAAGATCATTACCCACTGCCTTTTATTGATCAAATGTTAGAAAGATTGTCTAAAAGGACCCATTTTTGCTTTCTTGATGGATACTCTGGGTTCTCTCAAATTGCTGTTAAACAACAAGATCAAGAAAAAACTACTTTTACGTGCCCTTATGGAACATATGCTTATAGGCGAACGCCTTTTGGTTTGTGTAATGCTCCTGCCACTTTTCAAAGGTGCATGTATGTTATCTTTCATGGTTTTTGTGAAGAAATTGTGGAAGTATTCATGGACGATTTTTCCATCTATGGAACTTCTTTTGATAATTGTCTGCACAACCTTGATAAAGTTTTGCAAAGATGTGAGGAAACTAATCTTATTTTTAATTGGGAGAAATGCCACTTCATGGTCAATGAAGGAATTGTCCTTGGACATAAAATTTCCGAAAGAGGCATTGAAGTTGACAGAGACAAAGTTGAAGCAATTGAGAAAATGCCATGTCCTAGGGACGTCAAAGGTATTCATAGTATCCTTGGTCATGCTGGTTTCCATAGAAGGTTTATTAAAGATTTCTCCAAGATATTAAAACCCCTTACTAATCTTCTCCAAAAAGATGTACCCTTTATTTTTGATGATGATTGTAAGGAAGCTTTTCAAACTCTAAAGAAAGCTTTAACTACCGCTCCTATTGTCCAACCGCCTGATTGGAACTTACCCTTTGAGATCATGTGCGATGCTAGTGATTTTTCTGTAGGTGTTGTTCTTGGGCAACGAATAGATAAAAAGTTAAATGTTATCCATTATGCCAGTAAGACTCTTGACGCTGCTCAAAAGAATTATGTTACTACTGAAAAAGAGTTCTTAGCTATTGTTTTTGCTTGTGATAAGTTTAGACCTTATATTGTTGATTCAAAAGTTACCATTCATACTGATCATGCTGCTATTAAGTACCTTATGATGAAGAAAGATGCTAAGCCTAGGATTATTAGATGGGTGTTGCTTTTACAAGAATTTGACCTACATATTGTAGATAGGAAAGGTGCTGAAAATCCTGTTGCTGATAATTTATCTTGTTTGGAAAACATCTCCTTTGATCATATGCCTATTAATGATAGTTTCCCAAATGAACAGTTGGCTGCAGTAGGGGTAAGTTTGCGAGGGAGTCCTTGGTATGCTAATTATGCTAACTTTATTGTTTCCAAGTATTTGCCTCCAACTTTTACAGCACAGCAAAGAAGGAAGTTCTTTTACGATTTGAGGCATTATTTTTGGGATGACCCACATTTATATAAAGGAGTAGATGGTAGCATGCGAAGATGTGTTCCAGAACTTGAACAAAAGGAGATATTGCAGAAATGTCATGGTAGTGCCTATGGAGGACATCATGCAGGAGATAGAACCACACAAAAGGTTCTACAATCAGGTTTTTATTGGCCTACCCTTTTTAAAGATGCAAGAAAATTTGTCATATCATGTGATGAATGTCAACGAGTTGGTAATATTTCCAAACGCAATGAAATGCCTATGAATTACTCTCTTGTTATTGAAGCATTTGATTGTTGCGGATTTGCCTTTATGGGTCCTTTTCCCCTTCAAAAGGTTATACTTATATTCTTGTTGCTATTGACTATGTTACTAAGTGGGTAGAAGCCATACCTACGAAAACTGCTGATGGTGAGACCTCTTTAAAAATGCTTAAGGATATTATCTTTCCTAGGTTTGGAGTGCCTAGATATGTTATGACTGATGGAGGTTCTCATTTCATTCATGGTGGCTTTAGAAAAACCCTTGCTAAATATGATGTTAATCATAGAATTGCTTCAGCCTATCATCCCCAAACTAGTGGGCAAGTAGAACTATCAAATAGAGAAATTAAATCCATCTTGCAAAAGACTGTTAATAGATCTATAAAAAAATGGGCTAAAAGTTGAATGATGCTTTATGGGCTTATAGAACTGCTTATAAAAATCCTATGGGAACGTCTCCTTACAAAATGGTTTATGGGAAAGCTTGCCACCTGCCTTTAGAATTAGAACACAAAGCTTATTGGGCAGTGAAAGAACTTAATAGAGACTTCAAACTTGCTGGTGAGAAAAGATTATTTGACTTAAGTTCGTTAGACGAGTGGAGGAGTGAAGCATACGAAAATGCTAGACTATTTAAAGAAAAGGTTAAAAAATGGCATGACAGGAGAATTCTTAAGAGAGAGTTCTATGTTGGTGAGAAGGTTCTATTGTATAGGTCTCGTCTTAGATTTTTTGCAGGAAAATTACTCTCAAAATGGGAAGGACCATTTGTTATTGAGGAGGTGTATCGTTCAGGTGCAATAAAAATTTCTTCCCTAAAAAATAACACTACACAAGTGGTGAATGGTCAGAGACTCAAGCACTATATTTCTAGAGATTCTTACAATGAAAACATTGATGCTATTCAAATGGTAACTTCAGAAAATTTTATCAAAGACCAAGTTCAGAGACCGGCAGAGTCCATTTTCGGATAGGTAACAGTTCTAGTAAGAAAAGGTCTGCGGAAAATCTGTCAAGTTATATTTTTGCAGTTTTTATCTAACATGGAAAGAAACGAGAACAAAGAGGGACGGAAACGGAGCCTGGGTGGCTCACACCACCCCGTGGCACGGGCCCACCTGGCCGCGCCACCCGGGGGTGTGGCCACCCTGGATCCCGTCTTCGACCCGTTTTCTCCCAGTACTTTCCTTTTGTTCTAAAAAATCGTAATATATAATCCCTCGGATCCCCCGAGGTTCGTATATCGTGTTTTCGTTTCGATCTGTTCTATTCAGATGTCGTTCCAGGATTCATCTTCGGAGGACTATGAGCTGCGACGCCGGCGCGAGCTCCATCGCGACCTTGAGCAGAGGACCTTTGTAGGATGGGTGGAAGAAAAAAAAGATCACAGCTAGGCACGAAGATATGGATTAGAGCATCAAGGAGGAAGTGAAGGGCATGTTGGCAGGCATGAAAGGACAAGGACTGATACCCCCAATTCTAAACCTCAGTTCCTGCCCTGCAGTGGTGGAAGCTCTATGGGCCACTGATGAGTTTTGTGATAAGTACCGAGTCCTGAGGAGAAAGGTGGATATACTGCAAGAAGAGAATAACAGGCTTCGCAAGATCCTGGAAGATTATCTCACTCCGATCGAGAGAACACCACCACCACCGAAGGAGTAATTTGTCATCAGGTTTTGGCATCCCCTTGGTTCATTCCAAGCTTGGGGGAGTGTCGCGGTATCACATCACTATCTTTTATATTTTTACCTTTTTAGTAGAGTCATATCATGAATAGAGAAGTTATCATATAGGATGGTCTGCATTGTGGAAGTGTCTCCCCTCTAGTTAGATATCTATGTATCCCTTGGTGTGAGTTGCCGTTATGGAATATTAATGAGAAGTTCTATCATTCACTCATTTGCATATCTTATTTTAGTTTTCAATTTCTGTTATATGATTGATCTTATTGTTAGTATTGGTATCACTTTGGGATCATTAAGTAAATTTAGTTGGTTTTGGCAAACCTGGCTAGGTCAGTAGCAACACTATTATGAGAATTGAATGAAAAACATAAAAGTACTCTTAAGAAATATAATTTCATCATCTTTCTTGATTTGCTCATAAGCTTAGTATTCTCTAGTTAAGATCTTTTGTGTTTCCAAGGAAGATTGCATGTTTCTTTTTATCACTTGTATGTTTGTTTGTTTCCTTCAACTCTTATGCTTGCTACCTAGCCTTGCTAGCCTAAAACCTATACTGAGAGGGAGTGCTTCTCGTGCATCCAATCCTTAAACCAAAACCTATGCCATTTATGTCCACCATACCTACCTATTAGCATTATTGCTATTCCAAGTAAATTCATGTTTTATCTACCTTCCAAATTAAACTTGTTATGTGAAAATTAGTGATTAAAGCTCTCACAAACTTGATGGCACACTTTACTTTCTTGCATTTAATAAACTAGAACCATTGTGCCCATCTATGTTGCGTATATGCTTGCGCTTTATAAGTTGTGAGTTAGCAGAACCATGTTACCATGGGGAACGCTTTCAACATTGCACTTATTTAGTTGATATCATGATTATTTTGCTTATGGATCCCGATGGTGTGAAATAAAAGGGGAACTTGTAAGCTCATGGAGTTTGTATATGTGTTAGAGAAACGCCTGGGCCGCTAGTCTAAGCCATGCCTAATCATGGTGGAAACTTGCAGCGTAACCATAGTGAGAAATATGTGAAGTATCCTCAATAAAAACCATTGCAAATAGCAAATAAAAAGATCGCTAAGATGCTCATTGTCTGCTTGCCTTGTCATTTTGATATGGGAAAGATTCCGTATCATCGAGCAAGGGGTACCCCGTTGGCGGTTCTCCATGATACACATGTATTTACAATGACAAGAACTTACTCGTGACTAAAGTTGAGTAGCATGAGGTCTGGTACTCGTAAGCACGGGGCATGAGATTTTCAACTTATAACTTGTCAAGCATATCCTCATATTTGTTCACTTTAACCTTAATCACCTCAAGATGCTTATGATAGGGGCAATGAGAGCTGAAAGCTAGTAAGTACCATAATTTTTGGAAGCTCTTTATGAAACTTGAAATCCCTGCTTCCCTCTGCGAAGGGCCTATCTTTTACTTTTTAGTTGAGTCAGTAAACCTATTCCTTTCTATCTCAGCAAGTATTTTGAGTTGTTGTGTTTCATTCATTCATATGATGATTTATTCAATCATGTTTCTTATGTTCCTTGTTTTGCACACTGCTCTTAAGTGAATATTACTTTGAAAGCTATCATAGAAAACCCCATTATGTTTGAACTCCTGCAAATTGTTAACTATTCTTTGACCAATAGCAAAGTTTGCCATTACCAATTATGAATTACTTTGTGTATCTTTATTGTGTTTCCTTTACTTATTACAAGTTAAGTTATATAATAGTGAGTTGTCTTCTATTATGATTTGTGTATTGATGAATGTGATGCTTCTTGTCCGTATTCTTTTATCGACACTTCACTCCATAAACCCGAGGTCATGTTTATTGAGCTCAGTTTTCGCTTGGGGGCAAGCGAAGTCTAAGCTTGGGGGGAGTTGATACATCCATTTTGCATCACTATTCTATATCATAATTTACTATTATTCATTGATATATTTCATATTAAGAGATGATACTTATGTTATTTCATCTTTTTTTGCATGATTGATGAATTTTGGAGGATGGACCGCTGAAGTCAGGATTCTGATGGAAAAGGCACCGTTTGGAGGCGAAATTCGCAAAGATCAGAAAATTCCAGAAAATACATGGAAAATCCTATTTTTCCATAAGACGAAGGATGCGAGAAGGGGGAGCGGAGATGGGCCACAGGGGGACCACACCACCCCCTGGCGCGGGCCACCCTAGGCCATGCCACCAGGTGGTGTGGCCACCCTGGCCCACCTCTGGCTCTGATCTTTGGCGTATATAATCCTCCCAAAACCCTAAGACTCAGGGAGCAACCACAGAAAGATTTCGCTGCCTCTACGGGCGTAAAACCGCAGAGAGAAAGAGTTCTCCGGTGAGAAATCTCTTGGGAAATTCCTTCCTGGAGAGGGGATATCGTCGCCATCAACACCACCATCAAGCTGGACTTCATCGGGAATATCATCACCATCATATCCATCATCATCTCCGCCAGCACCATCATCACCACTTCATACCGATGTAACAATTGGGTTGAATCTTGCATAGTTCTTAGGGGAAACTTTCATGGTGTTGATTACTTGTTGTAGTTGATGCTATTGAGTGGAACCATTGAATTATTGTTATCTTCAGATTATTACTCATCATTATTTCATCTCAGTTCTTGATCCATATGATGTCTTGTGAGTAGTTCATTTAGTTCTTGAGGACATGGGAGAAGTCATGTTGTTAGTAGTGGAATTGTGTTGAGAAAGATTCAATAGTTTGTTATTTAAGTTGTTGTGTTATTATTCTAGTGGTGTCATGTGAACATCGACTACATGATACTTCACCTTTATGGGCCTAGGGGAATGCATTGTGTATTTGGCTACTAATCGTAGGGGTTGCCGGAGTGACAGAAACCTAACCCTCATTAGGAAACCTTTACACAAGGGAGTGTAGGATCTCAGAGTTTAAAGTTGTGGTTAGGTTTCTATCTTAATTACTTTCTTGTACTTGTGGATACTTGTAAGGGGTTTAATCACAAGTATGTATTAGTCCTAGGAAGGTTGGTACATTAGCATAGGTTCACCCACACAACACTTATCAAACTAAAGAAGATTAATCAACTATATGAAGCGAAAGCACTTGACGATATTCCCGTGTGTCCTCGAGAACGTTTGGTCATCTTAAGTAATACAACCGGCTTGTCCTTTGCTAAAGAAAAGATTGGGCCACTTGCTGCATCTATTATTATTGTATTTTATTTACTCGCACTTTATTTATCTGCATTATCAAAAACCCCTAAAAATACGTTTGCTAAGTATTTACAGAGAATTCCTGCTCCAAGCCACTCGTCAACACCTTCTGCTCCTCGTTGGGTTCGACACTCTTACTTATCAAAAATACTACGATACACCCCCTATACTTGTGGGTCATCAGTTGCCGATATAGTGGAAGCGTGAATCGATCCCCTTGGGGTGAGGTTCACCGGAGAATAAGGGAGGCCTCTCGTGGCGTTGGTGGTTTGATACCACCCCCTCTCCAAACACAGACGTACTTCCCCTCAAAAGGAAGGAACTGTGGGAAATAATTCGTGTGTCCCCGTGTGCTTCACTTCGGATACTTCTATCCTTTACCGCACCTTACTTTATCTAGTTCTTGCTTAGCTAGGTGTGCTAGTGTGACATATAGGTAAATTCACCATCTAGAGAATTTACCTTTGTGCCAAACCTTAATTTGAAAAAGAGTAAAATTTGAAGTAGCACCTATTCACCCCCCCCCTCTAGGTGACCATACGATCCTTTCACCAACAAAGAAAGTTGCAACTACCTCAGGACGCACGCGTCGCACTTCATCGGGTACATTGGATCCGGATCCGGCTATGCCGATGCTGGAGACGACAACGACTTAGCGCTAGAGGCAATCGGAACGAACACCGACTTACCGGCATCTTCGGATGATTCCATGACATCCGCAGAATTCCGAAAGTTCTCCATGAAAATTGAAGAGGAGATCAACTCCAAGGCCGCAGAAGAAGGAGAAGCTATATATCAAAGCCCTTACAATAGTATGGAAGAAGGATCCGAAGAAAACTCACTTGAACCGCATAATGATATGGATCTCGTAGATAATCCCGACGTCCAGATGTCCAAGAGTACTGATAGAAGCTTGACTCCAAGAATTGGACCCAAAGTCGTCTTTGCTACCGGTGCTACCAAGGAGGTGATAGCCGAAGAATACGAAGAAGATTCAGATGGAGCCTTGATCCCTGACGAACCAAAAGGCACTCTGTTGGATGGACACGTGCGACGCGGCGTCCACGGTAGAGGTGAAGCGGGACAGGGAGGTGCCGCCGGACCAGGCACGGTTGTGGCCGGTGACGAGGTGCGGGAGGACGTCGCGGAAGGCGAGGAGCGCGTTGTCATCAGCGCTCGTGCTCTCTCGTGGAGCGCAGGAGGCACGGCTCCGCCCTCATCGCATGCTTCTGGGACGGCGCACAGGACGGGAGTTGGGCGGGGAGAGGGTGCGGCGACCGGTGCAGCCGACTAATCCCCGCCGACGGTGGCACCGGAAGCCAACGGCAGGGCTGCTCTGGTGCGGGAGGTGGGAGGCGTGGGTGGGAAGAGAGAGAAAGGAAAGAGACGGAACGGGTAAGTGGTCCTCTCGGGATGCGTGGCGTTGTTTGCGTGCATTTTTGATTAGCCGGTGCCCTGGTTGCCTCCTCGTGGACAGGGGTGACCTGGAGGCGCCGGATATCTCGTACGCCCGCACCGGATAAAAAAAATTTTTGGGAGGGGGAGGAGCATGACTGAGCTCGATTTTTTCTCTCAGTGTCCCTATTTTTGAGGTTTTGGCTTTTGGAAGAATGGGTGGAGATGCTCTTATGGATGTGCGAAGCTATTTGCAATCATTTAAAATTGCATTCGCATGGCCTAAATAAGTCTCCTCGTTCTTTATTGCTTCCATAACAACCGTGTTGTCTGAATTAGTTATGATTTGGTTGCATCCTCCTAGGTGCAACTAGGGATGAAAACGGAGCGGAAACATACAGAACTGAGTGGTGCCACATTTGTTTTCATGTTTTTTGTTGAAGCGGAAACTAATACAGAAACCTTAGAAACAAAAAAGAAGCAGATATATCGGAAGCAGATACACACCGAATACGGTGCAGACGCGCAACGGTGCAGATTTTACCCGAAACAAAGAGAACCCTAGAATCATGCAACAAATCTCAAGAATTCTAGAAAACTAACAAAATTGTTCCCTGGTTATATATGGCAAGGTACTAGGTTTACAAGGGAATAAGGGAATGATCATTTCGTGAAAGCCTGCTCGAATGCATCAAGGGATTATATAGTCTCCAGTACTGGGATAAGCAAACTCTGCAAGTTTGGATTGACAAGGTCATGTTTTGTGTCGGTTGGATTTGGCCATGCACATCAACCCTAAAACAGAAATTTCATATTAGGCGGAAACGGAAATTCCATTTCCGCTTCTGTTCCGCCGGAAAACACAGTTCTGTTTTCGTTTCCGTTTCTGTCAAAAAATTTCAATTTTGCAAAATTCTATTTCCGTTTTCATATTTGCAAAATTCTATTTCCGTTTTCATATTTTCATTCTATTTCCGTTTTTTCGCAAAAAAGTCGAAAACTGTTCCGCTGGAAAACACAATTTCGTTTTCGTTTTCGTTTCTGTCAAAAAAGTTCTATTTTCTATTTCCATTTTGCAAAATTCTGTTTTCGTTTTTATATTTTCTATTTCCGTTTTTCCGCAAAAAAGTCAGAAACTTTTCGCTCCACTTTTATCCCTAGTACAACGCATCTGAGAGTCCATGCATGAGCGCCAAGGCCTCCGCCATCTCAACATCCTAAACTTGTATGAGTAGAGTTGGTTCTTTGCTCCAACAAAGAAACCTCGGGAGTCTCGCATAGCAGGTCCTGTGGATCCAATTCTTGTCTCCTCACTAAAGTTCTAATACGTACCATCTTCTTTTTTTCCTTTTGATATTAAAGCCACCGAATAGTTTGTTGCAAGAGCTATGATTGCCATAGCTGTTCTTGACGCTGACTCTAATTCCTCTTCCTTGAGGAGTTGTCGGCGTTTCCACCAAATGTATCATACTCCCAAAGTGAACATGATTTGTAGCTCTGGTTGGCCCAACACCGGTGCCTTTTTTGTTTTCAGGTGTATCAAGTTCTCAGGTGTTACCCGATCAACAGCCAGGGCTTCATGTTGGATAATTAGGCAATTTCATGATTAATTTCATAATAGTATTAAACATGACTAAAACAACTACTACCACATTTATATCAAACATATAGATGCATTGCATAATACGATGAATGAAACAAGTACCAAAAAATATTTTTAAATAACGATCTCAGACATATCGAGCAAACGTACTAATTGATTGTAGATGAAGTTGTCATGACCGTTGTAGACATGACGTTGTTGATGAATATGTTGGTGAAGACCCGGAACCGGACACAACCCACATACTGATCGGTTGCAGACATGACGTTATTGATGACAATGTTGGAAAATCCTGTGGATGAAGTTGTTGAGGCTCATTCCGGAAACCCGGCGCGGAGTGCACGTCGTGGGAGGAGCAGGTGTGTAATACTCTTTTTCTCCTCACTTACGTAGTGGTAGAACATCCTCCCTTGTAAAGTGGTGCAACTCTCTCTCTTAACTTTTGATGTGAGAGTAAACATGGCTCCTACTCCCTTTGACACACACATGTGAGTTGTGCCACAGACATACGCTTTGAGATTTTAGGAATTTCTGAAATCTTACATGGCCCACATGGGGTGGGTCCAATATGTTTAACACTTCATTGATAAAGTCCTTAAGACCTAGAGTCCTCCAAACTATTGTACTCTCTCCGTCTCGGTTTAAATGACACATATTAGGAATCATCCAATCCCAAAATTCCCCGTCTCCTAGGCACATAAGCATTTAATTTAGAGAAAAAGTCTATCAGAGGATTAGTAAGAACCAAATTATCCTCAATCAGAGGGCTAAGATATTTGCTATATGTGTCATTTAAACCGGGATAGAGAGAGTAGCTAGTCTGATTTAAACCTTGAGCCTCCGAGCCAAGTCTTCAATTTCGTACTCCCTCTATCCGGGTTTGTCTTAAGTCAAAATCAAAGAAAATTGACCAACTTTATAGGAAAATTTGTAGCAACATTTTTGACATCAAATTAGTACCACTTGATCTGCTTTGAAATGTAGCTTCATAAAATGAGGTATGCTTCAATGCCCCTTCCCCTAAGCTTAAGTTTTCATGGAGCAGTTTTATTTTGACCCTTAAAACTCATATCCAAGCCTTATATACCTCCCTATAGGTGTATTCAGTCGAGATGGGTATACTCCACATTTTCACCGGATGAACCCACCTCCCCATATCGCGATATACATCTTTGAAATTTTGTTGCTGCTGCTATATATCTCCTGATTTCTGCCTCGCTGCTGCTATATATCTCCTGATTTCTGCCTCGCGTAGGCACCTGAGTATACATATACGGTGAGTATACGCCTAACAAGACCATATGGGCTTCGGGTGAGTTCGTACGACCTTCGAAATGAATCGGTATCGTGCGATCCTGGCTGTCCACGAGTTTATGTTTGTCAAAGTTTGAAGAGGGGGGAGAGGGGGGGAGAACCGAAGCAAGTGTCATAATATATCAATTTGATGTCATATATGTTAATACATTTATGTGTAAAGCTGGTCAAATTTAACTTCAGACAAAAGGTAGAAGTATAATTACTTGTAGACGGAGGGACTTGGGGTTTATCTCGGAAGTGGACCTAATTGAAAGCATTCTCACTTGGAACCTAAGGGCATCTCCACCCGGCCGATCCAACCCGCCCGGGCACGTCCGAACGCGTCCGCGCAGACGTGCAGGGCATGCGCGGTCTCCCCAACAGCACGACCCATCCAGATCGATGTGTCCGGTTCGACCCATCGGCACACCTAATTTGCGTGATCGATGTGTCAGCCCGGACACGGGCGGGTCGAGGGCATGTCCTCCCCCGTGTGCGCTACTGGCCCACCCGTCAGCGTCCATGGCGATTCAGAGACAACCATGGCACCGATTCAGAGGCTCAGGCGGCAGCCTGACCGGCAGCACTGAGTCAGACGCAACCACGGCAGCCTTCGCCATCAATGCCGACGAGACAGGGTGTCGCCTGAATTCCCGCGCCGGCATTGATGGCGAAGGCGCGAGAACCTGCGTGTGCTCCCACCGGTAGGGGCTACTTAAGCAGGCCCCTGCAACCGTCGGTGTCGCACTTCCCTACTCTCGCCATCGCCAGAGCCAGCGCCAGAGCCTCCTAGCGCCTCACCGCCACAGCCACAGT
Source organism: Avena insularis (assembly GCA_023614405.1). Classification (NCBI taxonomy): domain Eukaryota; kingdom Viridiplantae; phylum Streptophyta; class Magnoliopsida; order Poales; family Poaceae; genus Avena; species Avena insularis. Next base: position 250,933,950 of record CM042690.1, on the reverse strand, counting down.
CACCACCACTGGCACCGGCAGCGATGAATAAGCCAAGGTGGGGTGGTTTAAGAAGGGAAAGAATGACCACGAGGCCGGCGGATCTGGCTCGAACAGCCGGCGCCGTCAGGGGAGCACCATGTCGGCCTTCCTTCGGGGGGGCGTGCAGCCGCCGCCCCAGGCGCAGGACTTCGTCGGCATCACCGCCGCTCGCCAGGAGGAGGAGGGGCCAGCCCGCGACCACCGCTACTTCCGCGTGGCAGAGTGCGAGGGGCGGTGGAGGGAGGGGAGAGGCATCGCCCACCATGATGTCTCCCTCCCCACGGGCTGGCACCTCAACCGGGAGAGGGTGTCGGTGCCGCCCGCGCTGAAGGAGGGCAAGGCCCTAGATGAGGAGATCGCCCGCCGCATCTGCAAGATCCCGCCAGCCTTCCAGTACAATGGTGCCTACCACAACCAGGCATTCTGGAAGCGGTTCCTCGAGTAGGAGCACACGACATGGAGCGCGAGCTCTTACCGGGGCGAGTTTGACCCTTGGGGGTCCTGCACCCTTCCTACCTTCGAGTTCGACAACGACGGCGCCGTCAACCACTCCGATGCCGACCTCGGCGATGACGATCTCGACTTCGTCGTCAAGGAGGAGGAGGAGGAGACCGTGTCCGACGCCGCGCACCTGCCCCTACAAGGAGGTCCTAGCGCGGGGCTACGATGAGGACGCCTTCCTCTAGCAGGCCATCGCGACCAGCGCGAGGGAGGAGGACCGCATGTGGGACGGCTACCGGGAGGCCGTCCCACCTCAGCTTTGGTGGCGAGGTGAGCGCGGCGGCCGCCACCGCCCCGCGCAGCCATTGCGGTGGGCTGCTCTGCCCATACCGACGGAGACGGATGCGTGGCCAGCATGGCCCGGCTAGGTGATCGACCAGCCCGCGCCTCCCGCACCCGCACTCGCACCGGCGACAGCTCCGGGCCTATCGTCGGCCCACATCTGGACGCCACCGGAATACATCGACCTCGATCCATAGATCACATGTCTGCGCATGTTGACTAGGGCTATTTTTTCATATTTTGAATGTAATTATTTTGTATAATTACGCACGAACTTTACCAGTTTATTTATGCGTGAATTGTGTTAGTTTGAATTTCGGAAAAAAACGTAGCCCTAATGGCCAGGCGGACAGATGGGTCGCGCCGTTGAGCGCGCCTGGTCGGACAGGCCGAACTACGACCTAAAAACGACCGCGGGCTGATCTAAAAGACAGAAACGGACGTAACGGTCAGGGTCAACCCGGTGGAGATGCCCTAACACTTCAAAGGGTTCTATTCGTCTTGGTCGGCCTCCAGGTGCAATTTGTTAGGCCCACTTTGTCGGGTTTTAGGAAGTGGCAAAACTGGGCTCCACCGACCACCGCGGAACAAATTCTTTGCCTGGTTGCTAATTGTGAACGCCGCTGGATCGCTTCCAAAAGTGTGGATGGTGCGTGGGTGATCAATGTTTTCAATGGCCTGGGAGGCTGGGAGCATAGCGGGCACCACGCCTTGCCAGACAATGAGACAAGTGTTTCCCAACCGCAGCGAATCAAACCTTGGAATTGGAAAGCCATCATGAACGCTGAGTGCTGGCCCGATGATGCGTTCAATTTCCAACTCCACTTGTCCCGTCCGTCCGTCCGTCCGTCAGAGGTTCAGCTTCAGCGATCGCCCTAGTAGTAGGAATTGAATCACTGTGTTAACTGAAAGATAGCCGGCAATGTCTTTAGTGATAGTCCAAGCATGGTTGCCCTGGACCTTCAACTCATTAATCCTTTCTTCTGTCATGGGGTTTGGCGCGGTCAATGAATAAGGATTGCCAAAGTGGAAATGAATTACAGTCGCCTATATTTTCTTGCCCCCACCCCACCCCACCCCACCATTGTTGAAGCCAACACAGGCCAGGCCAACGGCTGGAATGATTGCGAAGATCAGAGCCCACCACCGGCTCTAACCTACTGAATTAATCAAGACCAAAATCAGAACCGGCTACGCACAATTCAGTATGTACAAATCAATCAACCATATGCACTAATCAATCAATCAAAACCTTGGCCAGCGACAACATGCTTGAGTTGAAGGGGAAGGAATGAGTTCGAACCCCAAACTTGGCTCGGCTGGTTGCTTGACTTCAACCTTTTTTTTCTACATCTGATTGAGGGCTTTTTTTGATTCGTAGGGAGGGTTGTAAAAAACCTGGGAATACCAAGAACCAGGTGTGAAGAGTTGATTGTGCTGGTGTTTTATTAGTGTGAGGCTGCTTCTTGTTCATGAGAATGCAAGACTAGACTCAATTTTTCATAGCCATCGCCGCAATCGAATAGCTTGGTTCAACATGCAAATGTGACTGGATCAGCAACAAATTTGTCCATTTAACATGTATAACATTCATAACTCTGTTTTACAGTTCTTACGACATCAGTTCAAACTAGGTGTACTTTTAAGAGGATTCTCATAAGAACACACTATGACAACATGGAACGAATTTAGCAGCAACTGCATCGATGTATGATCATCTTCAAGCCAACCCACCGCTGCTCGCGGTCCTGATTATCTGAAACAGAGCTGCAGAGACAGAGAGGTTGCACCGTGTTAAAAGTAGAGGCAAATAGACTAGTAAGGTTTCTCTTTTTAGATCACAAGTTTAAACCGTATACTAAGAGAAAATACTTTCACGTTCACAACAGGAAACTACGCAACAGAAGTTCAGTAAAGTTATGTGATATATATGTGATTTGCGGGTTGGTATACAATCTTAGTTATGACGTTCGTCAGTTGAAAGGCTTACTAGAATATTGCAATAGCCTAGCAATTTTAGATGAAATGAATAGTCAACAAACTAGGTCAATAGATTAATAGGTAGATCAATGTCCAAACAGGTGCTTCTCAAGGAACAGTTCAAGATTCTGAGCTTCTAAAGAGAACAATATATCTAAATATTCTTTACATGGACATTAATGAGCAGAACATTTGCAGAATCATTGCCATGCCAAACGCTAAAATTACTGTCGTGGTCACTAGTCAATATCTTTTGAAAAGCAAAATGGAAGATAATAAATTCTATGTAGGTGTATCCTAAAAGAACATGTCACAACTCACAAGTGACAGCAAAGTATACTGAACATAAGAGATGGAGAGAAGGTCAGGAGACATACATGATCCAATGACCACAAAAATGAAGAATCCAAGCACTATAGGTCCAACAGGATAGTCATTCCCCTTCTTCACAGTGGTCTCAGGCACCGAACCCCTCTTGGTGATGTTCTTCTGGAACTTTGCAGTCTTCCTGTCAGCGAGGCGCCTGGAGGTAGTCTGCACATACAGAAAGGTCACCATTGAGCAATACAAATATGCAACCTCAAACTGCTAACTACCTTACATATATGCAGATCAAATGACAGCAAAACTATCAGCATATTTGCCAGTTAACATAGGAAAAGAAGAAATAGTGGCCGCTACAAGAATACTACTGTATTATTCTTTCAGATTTTATACACTTGACAGATACATAGAATAATATAAAAAATAGCATCCTAGCAAAATGCATAGCACAACAAATATTGTGCTTCATGTGCCATGTCCAGTTAAGGAGAAAGTGGGGCATTGTGGGGAGTAGCCACCTTAGACCTTCCAGCCACAAACAGTGAGTTCACAAATCCTTTTCCTTACCTAATAGACGGTGTACTACAACAAGTCATAACCCACAGCAGTGCTATCTCTATATCACGATATATATCCATCCTAAATAAATGTTTGTGATCCAATAACAACTAACTTCTACTCTGAGGTGGCTTCCCTATTTCATAACTGAAATAATCAGATGAGTATTTCTTCCAAATGTGCACACTGAGATTGATGATAAAGAGATGACAGTATAAGGAAACCAGATGCCCCAAAACATGCTATAAAGCCTAACTTAAAGCACAAACTTCATGTCCCAGCCATGCTTAGTAGGGTGACAGATGACCAAAACAGAGTTAGGTTCAAGAAATTTAGCACGCTATACATCATAAGCAAGTCCTTGGATGAATTAAGCAACCACTGAAATTTCTCCCGTGCTTTTGGTTCCACCAAAGAATTCACAGGTGTGAATTATTACGTCCTACTAGTAGATACAAACAGCTTGTTTGAATGTGAAGAATCATGTGTCATCCTGTAATTATTCACTAGTAGACAGAAGGCTTGTTGCATATTTTGAGTTATAAGAGCACTCATGTAATTTTCACTACCCCAAACAAATTCGACTCAAACAATCATCCTCTGCCTACCGATTCCGTCTCTCTGAGGCCATCGTCACCGCAAGAGGGGAAAAAACGGCGTAATCTGATTCCCTTGAAAGGCTCGATGCTCATGGCAAATCCAACGATCCGAGCAGCTGTTGGATCCGAGCCGCACGAAACCAACGCACCACGTGGATCCACAAACATGAGTGAACCATGCTCAAACAACAGGGACCAAATCGAAATCGAGAACACGAAGGGGCCATATTCAAAGGCTAGGAGCCGTGGAGATCCAGATCCGGTCCTAAACTACCCCGACCGATCTGGCTGGGCAAGGATAAATCTAGCAGGAGAAGGTCAGATCCGCTTACCATCTTCGCGTCGCGTGGTTTTCCGGTGAGCTCGTCGTCGGCGACGCTGGGATCGTGAGCGGCAGGAGAGTCGGGGGGCTCGGTGTGGGGAATTTGCCAGTTCGAGGCGAGACGAGGGGGCTTTATAGAAAACGGAGTTGAGTTGCTTCTAGGCTCTGGCGGTGTGGCCCGCCTTTGCGTGGAGCGCGTCGGGAGCGTGGACCGCACGGGAGGCCCCGGGGTCACTTTCTGTTTGGCCGGGAGGGAGGATCACGCTGTCCGCATCTCCTCGAGATACGTGCGCTGAGTTGGTTTGAGAAGTTTTGCAGATACGTGACGCTCTTCGAGCTCTCTCAGGCCATGATGTGTGTCCGCTGATTAGGTTATCTTCCAGTATAAAAAGATTATTGGCCTGCGTTGGCTTGGTTTACTACCTGGAGGCAGGGTCTGAGATTTTAAAGCATCTCCACTCGTTAGCCGTTTCTAATCCGAAATCCAGACCTAAATAGCATCGGATGGAGGAAGTTTTCGGTCTGGGAATGGTCTATTTCTCACTCGCGTTCCCAGACCGAGTTCCCAGGTCGGAGTGTTTTCGCCCAAATTTGGCTCAAATTTGTCCAGCTTTCTATTTCGGCATAATACGAATACAGAGCAATGTTCGGCATACTTCTGGACGAAATTAACCATAACTCAGCATAAAATTAAACATAGTTTGGCGAACAATGAAAATACAACATATTTTGACCTAGTTCGGCCAGATTCATGCTAGGCATCTATGTGTTTCCCTTTCCCCCGTGCTCAATCAGATCATCCTACAACTGTTGATGCACTACCGGGTCTCGAATCTCCTGACGCATGGCGATGAAGGCAGCCAAGGTTGGTGGCACCTGGTGATCAGGCTGTGCAAGAGGTCCCTGTCTGTAGTATGGCTCGTTCTGCTCGACCAAACTCACTGGATCCTTCCTCTCATCCTCAATGATTATGTTGTGTAAGGTCACACAACAGTTTATCACTTCCCACATCTGATCTTTCGACCAGGTCATTAGGGAATCGGGCAACTGTAAACCTCTGTTGGAGCACACTAAATGCCCGCTCCACGTGCTTTCTACAAGCTTTCTGTTCCTTAGCATACTGAGCATGTTTGGGGAGTATCGGGTTTGAGATAGTCTTCACAAATGTTGGCCATCTTGGATAGATGTCATCTGCAAGATAGTATCCCTTGTTGTAGTGGTGCACATTGATCTCAAAATCCAGGGGGGAGCATGACCCTCAACAAGCTTGGCAAAAAAATTTGAGGAGTTGAGAACGTTGATATCGTTCTTCGATCCTGCCATGCCAAAGAGGGAGTGCCAGATCCAAAGATCATGTGTAGCAACTGCCTCAAGTATCACAGTGCAACCTCATTTGTGACCTTTGTACGTCCCCTGCCATGCAAATGGATAGTTCTTCCATTGCCAATGCATGCAGTCTATGCTTCCAAGCATCCTAGGGAATCCTCTTCTTTCATTGACTGCGAGGATCCGAGCAGTGTCTTCAGCAATGGGTGTTCTCAAGTACTGTGGCTCAAACACTGCAATCACCACCCTGTAGAACCGATACAAACAATCGATGGCGGTGGACACGGCCATGCGAAGATAGTCATCAACACTGTCACCTGGTGCTCTGTATGCAAGCAACCTCATCGTCACTGTGCACTTCTGCGGTGAGAAAAACCCAACCATGTCGGTGCAGTCTTTCTTGCACACGAAATAGGTGTCGAATTCCCGGACAGCATGCACGATCTCGAGGAAGAGCTTTCGGCTCATCCTAAAACGGCGTTGAAACACACTCTCTTCATGGAGCGGCTCATCGACGAAGTAGTCGGTGTACAACATGCAGTAGCCCTCCGCCCTCTGCCTTGCTTTGCACTTTCGGTAACCCTTCGTCGAGCCTCCACGCTTCGGCGTTGCAGTCTGCATGTACAGCCGTGCCAGAGAGGCGAGGATTTTCACGTGCTCTACATCTTCGGCGGTTGTGGTGTTCTCTTCCTCCAGCAACACGGCGAACAACTCTTCGTCGTCGGAGTCCATGGCCGAACGGATCAATCGTCGAACACTTGGCGGGCGAGGTGGTGGGAGCTAGAAGTGACGAGGTTTCAACTCGTCAATGCCCATTGTTATGGACTTGGGTTTTGGAGAAGATGGGGATGCTGGAGATCGTGGCACGGTTAACAGACAAGCAACCAGGGGACACGGGATTTACCCAGGATCAGGCCCCCGGAGGGAAAACCCTACTCCTGCTTGTCTGCTCTTTTATTGCGACGGAACCGAAAGTTACAGGGTGCACAGATTCGATCTGGCGTGGAGGTGTGTATGTCGTAATCGCAGGGTGTAATCGTTGTTGGGTTGTCCTCCTCGTTGGACCCTCCTAGCCTTTATATATGGGGAGGCTAGGTCTCGGGTACCGATACGAGTAGGTTACAAGTTGTATTGAAACTCTAGTCTTGTTCTTCAAGGATCCGGCGTCATGGGCGGGCCACCGAAAATCTTCATGGGCTGGCGATATTGGCCGTGGGCCTTCCTTGGGCTGGACCGTATGCTGAAGTTACGTGCCGTAGGGTATAACCATGTCGATAGTCCCGAGTGTTTAGTCGAATCGTAGATTCGGTGAGACTCTTCAATCCTTGGTGTAACTCTCTTTCAAGAGAATGTGTAGGGATTGTTGATGCATGTGCCCGACTCACCCGACGGATCAGGTCGATTAATCGCCTTAGGACAAAACAACACGATCTTCTTCAGTGCGAGTCCTCGACTCGAACCGGAACATATCTTGGCGTAATTCGACTCAGGCGCGGAGGACTTACAGGAGTGGAATTCAATGTTTTAAATGATGTACCCAACGCGTCCGTCGGGATTTTCATCGCACTGCTACGGATTCATACTAGCGAGCGCAGTGCGTTGCCGTGCCATCGATGATATCTGAGGTCTTATCTTTGCGTCGCAGACGCAACATCCGAATGTTTATCACCGGAGGTGTTTGGTGGCCAAGGAGGATGTTACTCACTTAGCATTAATTGGGGCGAGTTGCGAAAAGTTTTGCATGCGGATCCTAAGATCGCAGTCGAAGATTTCATAGGGTGCGCGACCGCCCCTATGGGAGTAGCCCGAGTGTCTGCTCGAGTCGTAGACTCGGCGAAGACTTTAGTGCAAGCATTGCTCGGTTGTTTAGTCCGTAGGACTCGAAAATTTTCGGATGCTGAAATCCTTCCTCCCTATGGGAGTAGCCCCGAGTCCGTAGTGGAGTCGTGGACTCGACGTAGGACTCGAAGCTCTTGTGTGTGAACGGCCATCGCTCCAGTTTGGAGTAGCCCCCGAGTGTCTGGCGGAGTCGTAGACTCGGGCAGAGACTCGAGTCTTGTCTTGTAGACGCAGTGGACAATCTCGCGGGCGTACCGCTGACCCGGAAGTACATCGGGTGCGCGACCAGCGCTCCTGATAGGAGTAGCCCCCGAGTGTCTAGTCGAGTCGCAGACTCGAGTGGAGACTCATGCGAGGACAAATCATCGACCGGAAGTGCATCGAGTCGTCTCATGCATAAGGAGCCAAGAATCGATGATGCGGTCGAGTCGACGTATGGGAGTCGTGCGCGCGTTTAGCGGAAGGACTCGACGTTGCGGATGAAGTCAACACCGTTGCTTACAGCCGGGTGAGCGACCAATGTCGTGTCTTCGTAGCATCAAGCGATGCAACCATCCAAGGAGGGACTCGACTCGGGTCTTGATTGTATGGCGTAGCCAGCTCTTTTGTCGACTCCTGTTGGAGGACCTAATAGAATAGCTCGACGCGGTCGATGTCCTCGTAAGCTGCAGAAAACATAAAGAATTGTGAAGTACTTGTATCTTGTAAAGAATATTTGCCTGTCGGCTTGTACCGTAAGATTCTGGTGCCGATCGAGTCGACACTTTTGCACTGTATGCTAGGCCTTTTCGTTAGCCTGATTACCGTTAGTCTCAGTACCTTGCCGAGGCACTCGGAGTTCAAGGATTCAACGATCAGGCAGAATCAGCTACTCGGGCTGTCGCGTTCGAGGTGCTCGAGTGCGTGGAGCCGATGGCACATTAGGTTACTCGAAGAGGGCGCAGCCCCCGAGTGTTTCGAGTGCGAGTTAAAAATAAAAGAATCAACTCCGAGTAGAGGAAAACTTAGCTTTATTGGTTGTCATGGCGAAGTCGACGCGGTAGCGGGTCACACGGCGGACATAGTCGACGCGGTGGACCACAGTCATAGCAGCGACGGGTTCCTTGGGGTCGATGGCGGCAGCGAATTCCGCATCCGAAGATTGTCGCGGTCGAAGACCGCACGGGGTCGCCACATCCGAAGGATGTATCGGGTCATCGCAGCCGAAAACCGCATTGGGTCGCCGATGTCGAGGGAGCCCCCGAGTCGTGGTCACTGAAGCCGATGCGGCCAGTTGCGGCAATCAAAGATCGCGTCGGGTCGACGCATCCGAAAGATGCAGCAGGTCACCGCAGCCGAAGGCCATAGTGGGTCACCAGAGCGGATGGAGCCCCCAAGTCGCTGGAGCCGAGGATCGTATCGGGTCGCTGCGGTCGAAGACCGCAGCAGGTCACCGCATCCGAAGATTGTGGAAGGTCACCCGGCGGTGCTGGCGCAGCCCCTAGGCGTTTCCTCGTCGGTTTGGATGACTGCGGCGCACAGATAGCGCCTGCAGATTGGTTGGCTGCTGCCGCAGCTTTCGGATCCGGAACCGTAGGTCCCTTCATCCGAAGGTGGATCGCACAGATCGGAGTTGCAGCAGCTGCTGCTGTAGAACTCATCTGTTGATGGTGACGTGCGTAGCACGGGGTGTGGAGCCCACGAAGCGGGCCTGATCGGCGGCACGGGCATCCGCTCGGGGAGGCGGAGGGTGCCAGCTTGTCCCACCTGGAAGCAGAAGCTCCCGAACAGAATTTCGAGTCCGTCGCCTACGAGCTCGAAATCCTTCATGGTGACCGGCGAGTGGGCGGTGAAGTCGAAAGCTCCGAAGAGGAGGTGATTCTCCATCGCCGAGGAGTTGTAGATCGATCGGGTCGAAACCGTCACGACCGCACAATCAGCAGCCCCAATTCCCACAGACGGCGCCAATTGACGAGGTTTCAACTCGTCAATGCCCATTGTTATGGACTTGGGTTTTGGAGAAGATGGGGATGCTGGAGATCGTGGCACGGTTAACAGACAAGCAACCAGGGGACACGGGATTTACCCAGTTCGTGCCCCGGAGAAAAACCCTAATCCTTATGCGCTTCGCTTTTATTGCGGAACCGAAAGTTACAGGGTGCGCAGATTCGATCTGGCGTGGAGGTGTGTATGTCGTAATCGCAGGGTGTAATCGTTGGGTTGTCCTCCTCGTTGGACCCTCCTAGCCTTTATATATGGGGAGGCTAGGTCTCGGGTACCGATACGAGTAGGTTACAAGTTGTATTGAAACTCTAGTCTTGTTCTTCAAGGATCCGAAGGCGTCATGGGCCTGGGCCACCCGAAAATCTTCATGGGCTGGCGTATATTGGCCGTGGGCCTTCCTTGGGCTGGACCAGGTATGCTGAAGTTACGTACCCGTAGGGTATAACCATGTCAAGAAGCGTGGCCGAGCTACAACGAAGGAGGGCGACGAAAGTGGCCTAGGCTACAGGGGGAAGTTGCGGTGGTGACGGCGGACCTATCTACAGGCGCGAGTTCGGCTTGAACCGGCGGAGCTTCGCCGGCACAAGCATGGCGACGAGACAGCTAGGGGGAATCCTTCGCTACGGGAGAGGCGACTGGTGGTGGGAAATGGGATTTCTCGCTAACAGGGCTGGCCCACCCTCGTTTTCTCTCCATCCGGTGTTCCCATGCCGTTCCTAGCGCCTCGGGTTCTGTCTGGAAACGCCGGACCAATTTTGGGCCAAATTCGGACGAAACCGGCATCCTGAGAACGCGACTGGACGAAATTTCGCCGTCCGGACGAAAAATAGACCCTCGGAACGTCTTCCTGGGAACGCGAGTGGAGATGCTCTTAGGATCCAGAGGAGACTAAAACTTGGGCTCCTAGTATAGACATCACAATAGTACTATTGAATATTATACGTGTAAATCATATTTAAATGCATTGAAAAGTAGTACATATTACCTTAAAACATTCTTCTAGCATTTTCTCGATACGAAGACACTTGTGATGAGGTCGAAGCACCAGTATTATCCTTAAAAAATGTGAATATCCTCTCTGTCATTGTACCAAAACAATCACTTCTTTTACTCTTTCCTTTTAAATGTGACCAGATGGAAACTTTCTCGATGAGGACATCATGATAACACACAATGCTAAAAGCAAATTTGCATCAATTATTGAATGGTACAAACTATAGATCATGTATGTGAAGGTAGATATTAGGAAATAATAATACAACATTTAATATACCAAAGATTGGTCAAATCGACGACGTGAGTATGTGTATGAATTTTCAGACGTGAAAGAGAAGTTGTGAGGCCAAGTATGTGATCGAGGACCTGAAAACTGAAATCAATGAGTCGATGAACTGACAATCAGACATCAGTATTAGGAGAAAGTTAGAAGAAATTTAGGAGTAAACAAGAACGCTAATTTCCTAATTCGCGATGCGGCTCTAGAGATCACTGATCGGCTTGCTGTGTTGACCAAACATTGAAGAACTCCCTGGCATGGACACACAGTAAGACAAGGAGGTCGCTAACTCGTTGGGATCAGTTCATTAGTGGCGGCCTGGGCGCTTGGCACGGGCGAGGTAGATCGTATACAGGTAGTGGAGCAGACGAGGAGCTCGCTCCATCGCTGGTGCCATTGATCGTTTGGGCAAGTTGTCAAATTTTCCCGCGACCTGCTCTTTTTCTTGTATTGTCGTTCACGGCCGTGGCTCATAGGCCTTTTTTTTCATGCTTCTATCATGTCAGGTATACATAGAAATAATATGGGATACCTTGGTGAGCCCCCTGGATTTGTGGGGCCCTGGGCGGCCGCATACTGTCCAGCCCCAGGGTAGGCCCTGCCTGGAGTCAGTGGCGGACTTAGAAAACTTTTAAAAGTCTAGGCGCACTTTCGAACCTCCCTTTATACGAATGACGCGGTCATCTTCATGGCCCCCTTTGAGAATGATATCGCCAACCTTGCAAGCATCATCAACAACTTTGGACAAGTTACCGGCCTTGTCACCAATCTTCAAAAGAGCCTCGTGGCTCCTATTAGATGCAATGACCTTGACCTTGCGCATGTTCTTAGAAGTATCCCGGCGAAGTTGTCTACTTTTCCTATGCGGTATCTTGGTCTCCCTCTAGGACTAAAAAGGCTCAAGCGGATTCACTTCCAATACCTAGAAGATAAAGCGGCAAAACGTCTAGTCCCATGGAATGAGAAATTTTTCAATATTGCGGGGCGCAAGGCTCTCGTCACGTCGGTTCTCACCTCTCAAGCGATATACCCTCTAACTGCGGCGAATGTTCCCGATGAACCACTTCAAGCTATTCAAAAAACTATTAGAGCCTTTTTTTGGGCCGGAAATGAGAAGGCATCAGGAGGGAAATGCAAGGTCAATTGGACGGCGGTCTGTAGACCAACCTCCTTTGGAGGACTTGGAATCCTCAACATGGGCAAGTTTGGAAGGGCCTTACGTCTCCCTTGGCCTTGGCTTGAGTGGACGGCACCAGAAAGGCCGTGGGTTGGATTGGAAAGCTCTTGCAATAAAGATGACATGGAGTTCTTTTACGCGATGACAAAAGTCTCCATTGGAGATGAAAACAAAGCAATCTTTTAGGATGCCCCTTGGGCCGATGGAATCAGCCCCAAGACTATAGCCCCATCCATCTACAGGATTTCAAAAAAGAAGAATTGGACCGTTCGACAAGCTATTACTGATAATGCTTGGGTCTCACATCTTGACATCACCAACGGCTTGTCATTGCACCACCTCCAAGAGTTCTCGAATCTTTGGTCCTTCACCTCACGGGTTGCCTTCATGGACAACACTCCTGACTCCATTACCTAGAAGCTCACCCCCTCCGGAATCTACTCTTGCCACTCGGCCTACTTGGCACAATTTGCTGGACTCGTACGCTCCCCCATGGACTCTCTCGTTTGGAAGAATTGGGTACCCCCCAAGTGCAAATTTTTCACGTGGCTCATCATTCAAAACCGTGTTTGGATGGCGGATCGCTTAGAGCGTAGGGGATGGCCCAATGATAGAATTTGTCCCCTTTGTCATCGTGAGGAGGAGACAGCTTGCCACCTACTTTTCTGTTGCCGCTACTCCATACGCATTTGGGGTATGATCAAAGATTGGCTCAAACTTGAGGATTTTGAGCCTACAAGTTGGATGGGGTTTGATGATGTTGAAGCTTGGTGGACCCACCTTACCCTCTCCCACCCGACTAGGAGGAAGGCAATGGCCTCCCTTCTTATGCTATCTTCGTGGGAGCTATGGAATGAACGAAATGCTAGGACTTTCAAGAAACTAAGCACCTTGTCCACCTTCGTCTTCGCAAAGATAAAAAATGAAGCCATTACATGGGTCTCGCCGGTGCCAAACACTTGGGTCACCTTCTATCCGGAGATTAATAGCTTTCCTTTTTTATGTGGTGATTTGTAAGCTGTGATCCTTTGAACTTTGTTCCAAACTCTTCTCTATTAATGAATTAAGGCAAGCCTTTTGCCTTTCTTTCAAAAAAAAACAAGTTTAAGTTTGCCAAATTTTAAATAAAATCACTATAGAAAATCACAAATTGTAAACTTTGTGCAATTGGTAACCCTTGCCGGCTGCACGGGCTATATGATGCTAGAAAATCAAAAATTGTAAACTTTGCACAATTGTCAATCCTTGCCCATGCCTAGAGTGTGACAAGTACTAAGGTTTGTTAAATTTGTACTAGATAAATCTGAAATTAAACAAATTTGCGATATCCTCCTTAGGACCGAGGGAATATAAGAGGTTTTCATAGGCAGCCTACCAAAACATTTTATGTTCTAGAAGAGAGGTACCTAATAAGGCTGAGTACCGAGTAGCATGGTTTGGTCAACTACTGAACCAACACAGTGGTTTGGCAGCTAAAAAACGATGGTCACTAGCTAGTTCTCTCCACGTAGATTGAGCACGTACCGGGTCCGGGTGGATGAGGTTTGACTTGGCTTGCTGGCTGCCGAGCACGTTCCCGGCCTGGGATTCGGTCTGGCACCACCAGGCCGCGTCGCCCACGGTTGACTCGATCGCACAATCGCTACCTCCTCGGTAGGTGCGTGCACGTGCCGACGCCGTCGTGTCGCTCGGAACGGTCGTACGCGGTGCGGTGATGCCTCATACTACAACGTGCGTCGCGGGGCACACGTACCTGGTTCCTGTTCACGAACCGGCCGGAGTCGACCCGGCGATGTCTGAGCGCTCACACCGTCGACGTGCCTCCGCCGGTGGTTTTGTCCGAATTTGCAAAAAAAAAATCCCTACAGAATCCGGTCCCGCTCTGTTCCGAGTAGGGTTGCAAAGCGGCAACACGCGGAAGCAAAACTTAATTTAAACTAAAGAAATTTTAATGAAAAAATTAAACTAGACTAACAAATTTTGTCACAATGCAAAGCAATCTACACAAAGCAAAGCAATCAACACAATGCAAAGCAATGAACATGAAGCAAACCAATGAGTCAGAAATTTGTTGCCTCATATTTGCCAATGTTGCGCACATAACAATCAAACATGTATCCATAGATGATCCCTTAGTACGAAGGATCGTGCACAAATTTCCTCTTTGGGCAAAATACTAGGTACTAAAACCCATCTATAGAAAGTTGCTGCACGTGGAACTATCCTGATCATTGGTAGTTCGCAAAGGTGTAAACACTGCCTTATATAGCGCCTTTTGTAGATTCAGATTCTCACTGCATGTGACACTTGACATACTGCATTTTCAGAGATGGAGTGAGCAAACCTAGTCGAATGCTCAATCAATGAACGCACCACTTGGTTTAATAACCATCCTGAAAGTGTAGTTGGTCAGTTTAATCATCGGGAAATGTTCATCCACAAACCGTTGTCAGATCTACCTTACTTGATACACAAATCAATGGTGCATACTATCGAAGAAAGGAAGCACAAATCACACAAACTAGTCCTGATAATGGTGCAACAGTAACTCTCAAATCGGAAAAAAACCTAGACCAGGGGATATCCGTGCAGATCTACAACGCATGGCATCTAGAACCCTAACCATGACCTTCTACGTGCAGATCTACCGTCTAGATGGCTCGGGGGAAAAGGGGGAAGAGCTTACTGCCATGGTTCGGATTCGTAGCCGAAGTCTGGTACTAAGACGACATCCGCCGATGGTGAGCGAGAGACTGGATGACGGAGCCTCCCTCTAATCCCTTGACCACCGTCGATGATGGCGTGGGACCGATTCGTCACCGGGGAGGGCACCATCGTGTGGGGAGAGAGTGACCACAGCGCACAGAGGAGAGTGAGCAAGAAGGGTGGGCGGTGAGGTGATTTATGGCAGTTGGACTAGAAGCAACATGGCGTCTCCCTCCCCGTCTCCCACCAGTGCACGACTTTGGCTCTTTTTTGCTGGCTGATGTCTACGCACTTCTATTCTTGTAGACATTTGTTGGGCCTCCAAGTGCAGAGGTTTGTAAAACAACAGTAAGTTTCCCTTAAGTGGATTACCCAAGGTTTATCGAACTCAGGGAGGAAGTGGTCAAAGGTATCCCTCTCAAGCAACCATGCAATCAAGATATAAGAAGTCTCTTGTGTCCCCAACACACCCAATACACTTGTCAGGTGTATAGGTGCACTAGTTCGGCGAAGAGATAGTGAAATACAAGTGGTATGGATATAAGACAATGGTGCTAGAAAAGAGTTTGACGGGAGAAAAAGACTAAAGGCAAAAAGATGGAAGCAAGCAAACATGTAACGGATCTAGTTGCAAACGGTGTTTCAATGTTTAGAAACAAGGCCTAGGGATCATACTTTCGCTAGTGACGAGGGTTTAACTCATCAATGCCCATTGTTATGGACTTGGGTTTTGGAGAAGGAGGGAGCACTGGAGACATCTATCGGCTAGCAAACAAGCACACAGGGGACTCAAAGGTTTACCCAGGTTCAGGCCTCGTAGAGGTCCCTACTCCTGCTTGTCTGCTCGTGGAATTATCGAAGGAATCGAAGATTACAATGGTGCGCAGATGCAATCTGGCGAGGGTTGTGGAAACTAGGTTTGCATGTGTCCTCCTCGCCGCCCCCTCCTAGCCTTTATATAGGTAGGCTAGGTCTCGGGTAGCAGATTGAGTCTGTTACAAGTTAGGGTTTTCCCCTTCAAACTTTCTATCTTTAGCTTCTTCTTGTTCTTCAAGCAATCGAGAGTCCATAGGTTACTCGAGTCCTTCATTTGGGCCTTGGCGACACCGTGGGCCTTTACGTATTTAGGCTGTATATACCAAGCTCGAGTACCTGTAGGGTATACCCATGTCAGTAGCCCTCGAGTGTCCAGTGGAATCGCAGATTCGACTAGGGACTTTTTGAAGTCTTTCGAGTGCATGAATGAGTATATTTTCGACTGCTTTGTTTGTGTCATAGGGATTGTTGATGTGCGTGCCTGATTTATCCGATGTATCAGTATCAGTTAACCACCTTAGGGTGAAACAACGCAGCCTACTCGAACTCGAGTCCTCGGACTCGAATCTGGAAAAGTGCTGGTGTAATTCGACTCAAGCCGTGGAGGTCTTACAGGAGTCGAATTCCAGTTATATGGGTGTGAGCACTCGACGCGTCCGTCAAGGCATGTTCATCGTACCTGTAGGCACGGATACATTTCTGGTAGTGCGCAGCTAATGCATTGCCAAGCCTTATTCAGGTCTTACCTTCACGCTGTAAGCGCGGCATCCGAATTTTATCATCACGGAGATGATTCGGGTGACCCAGGAGACGCAGTCTCTTTGTAGGGAAAAGTTATGAGGCGGTGTCGCCATGAGCTTCGAGTGTGGATGTTATCAACATACAGTTTTTTGTATAAATAATCATAGGGTGCGCGACCAGCGCTCCCTATGGGAGTAGCCCCCGAGTGCCTGGTTGAGTCGAAGACTCAGACAGGGACTAAAGAACTATTGCGACTGCTGTCGTCTTTTGTTTGCTTGTTTCAGTCGGATTTGTTTCCGGTGCTCCCTATGGGAGTAACCCATGTCCATAGTCAAGCCATGCTTCGAGTGGTTGGGTTTGCTTTGATTATCCATGTTCCTGGAAAAGAAGAAAGAAAAATCATAGGGTGCGCGACCAGCGCTCCCTATGGGAGTAGCCCCCGAGTGCTTGGTGGAGTCGAAGACTCGAGCAAGGACTAAAGTAGTCGAAATCTTTTGCTGCGTAGCTTTGATGACATCAGTGCTGACGATTTGAGCGAGTTTGACGGGACGTGACGAACAGTGGGTCCTACTCTCTGACGTTGATTTGACTGGGCGTGCGTAATCTTTATTTTAACTGCGCCTCCTCGATTTCCGCGCGTAATGGGAGCAGTGGAGGGACGGTTCGCGTTTCCACCTCCACGGTTCAGTACGATGTTTGACACGCGTCCAGTAGGGTTTTTCTGAGCCGTTGGATTGCATCTTCCAGGGGTTAAGTAGTGGTGCTGTGACGGTAATTTCTCATCTGCTCTCATTCATCCTTTGCTTCCATCGTCATTGCCGCTACTCCTCTGCTTTCTCTGCGCTCGTTTCTTCCACGACGCTGGACCAGCTCCGCTCGTTTCCGAGCTACTTCCTTCGATCGCATCGCTGCCGTGCAATGGGGAAGAAGAAGGGAGGTGCTACGGCCGATTCCACGGCTACCGCTGCTGCGGCGAAGAAGAAAGGCGGCTCCGCCGCTGCGGGCACCAGCACCGCCACCGGCGGGAAGAAGAAGGGCGCGGGCACCCGCGTCACGAATGGCGCGTGGCGTCCCTCCATCATCAAGTCATCGGATCTCCGTCTTCTCCGCCAAGACGGAGTGCTGTCCGACACAGTCGCCGACGCGTGCGTCCCCGGCGGTGAGACAATTCCTTCTCCCCCCGCTGGTTTTCGAGTGATGTTTTTGGCATTCATCATTCACGGTCTCTCCTTGCCTCTTCACCCCTTTTTTAGGGGCCTCCTTTGATTCTACGGGCTTCAGCTCCATCAGCTGTCCCCAAACTCTATCTTCCATATCTCTTGCTTCATCACCCTCTGCGAGTGCTAGCTCGGAATCGAGCCACACTTCGGCCTCTTCAAGCGCCTCTTCAAGTTGAAGCACCAATCTGCTTCTGGCTCCTTAGTATATGATGTAGGTGGTTGCGGAATTCACGTCGACCCATCCGCCACCTATTTCAATATCAAGCTCACAGCGTCCGTCCAAGGGTGGAGGGACAAGTGGTTCTACGTTCGCGACCAGAAGGCCGACGGAGACCACTTCGGACTCGCGCCCTTCGACCCCGCGATGCCGTGCAAGAGGAGGCGCTCCTGGAAGGATGTGATCATGCCTGGCGAGTCCGTGGAAACAGATGTGCTATACGAGCGCGTCTGCGACCTCGAGAGTCACATAGGCAAAGAAGAGGGAGGATGCGCCCTCACGTGCAAGACGCTGTCGCGTCCAGCCCCTCTGAGCCGAGTCCACCCCATGTTTCAAAGGATCTGGTGGCACGATCCCACTCACGTGTCTGCCGATGGCATGTCCGCGAGTGAGGTGGACAAAAGGGTTCGACTGGTCACCAAGTACACCGTCAGGGATGTGCTCCCCAGTGAGCCAGTTGTTCCTCCGTTTGATGCTGCTAACCCTCCTCCTGAGGTATAGTTGTGCTACGCAGTAGCTTAGTTTGTCGATTGCTTCTCTGCTGTTTCTTATCTTTGTGCTAATTTTTGTTGTATGTATGCAGGATTGGGCGGTATCACCCTGTATGCCCCCTCTTCCTGAGGGGGTTATTCCTCGCGAAGCCTTGGAAGAGGACGAGTCGGAGTCGACCGTCCTATCTGATGTGGAGGAGGAAGCCCCCGAGTCCAGTAGTCCGAATACTCGCAAGCGTTCGCGCAGTGAGGATTCCGATGCGTCGTCTCCTTCGACTCCGAAAGGCGCAGGTGTTGGTGCGGAGTCGTCGATCCCTGCTATTCCTGTGACTGCCATGGCACCATCCTCTCGCAAGAAGATGCGACTGCCCAAGGAGTCCTCGTCAGAGTCGAGGGAGCCTACTTTTGACTTTGACAAGTTTGATTGGTAAGTTTTCTAATTTGTTTGCTCTTCTCTGGATTTGCCCTTTTTGGTTCGTCTCTGGATTTTGTCTTGTTCTTGGTGTTGATTTTGTCTTTGCAGTCAAGAAGCATCGTCATCTTCTGGCGACATCCAATTTTTGAAAGAATCAGGAGTCGCGACCTCAAAGGCCAAGAAAGAGGTCGAGCGTGCTCCTTCCCCTCCATTGGCGGCCCACTCCGGGCACAACTCTTCCAGTTCTCCTCATGCAGGGGAGCATCGAATGGTTGCCCGGATGATTGCGCACCAAACGACTTCGGAGTCATTGGAGGATCACGTAAGTGTAGGCTTTTCTTCTTTTGGATGTTGCAATCGATAGCTTCTGCTGATCCTTTGTTATGCGATAGCTCCTTGTGAAGGAGGCCGCGCACTTGGCGGAGCAAGTGCTTGTGATGGGCCGCCAGCATGCGATGCTGGAGACGCGTCATCGCGTGGTTGAGAGTGAGTGTCCTGCACTTCTTCTTCTTCTTCTTCTTCTCCTTTTTATATGGTCGACTGATAGTCAATCCCTTTTGTTTTTGTAGCTAAACATAACACCCTCCCGCGCAACGCTGCCACCATGGAGAAAACCCTTGCCGCGGCTGTGAAGGGTCGCGATGAGGCAATCGCGGCGCGTGATGAGGCGCAAAGGCGCGAAGAGGATCTGCGTGCCTCCTTCGCATCCAGGGAGAAGTTGTTTGAAAAACAGCTTTTCTCGATTGCCAAGGCCCTCTCAGGTACTTTGCTTTGGATATCGTTATCCTTCTCGGCTCGACTTTTTGCCGTTGGCGCTGATGCTTTGTCCATGTGTGGATTTATGTGCAGATGCTGGTGATTTGAGCTTCGACCCATAGGCCCTTCGTCACGATGATGCTCTGGCGGGTGCACTCTCGGCAGTCGAAGACCGCAGTGCCACCGTTCAGGATACGCTCTCCAAGGCCAAGGGTGTTCTCAGTCGTCTTCGGGAGGAGCTGATGCCCAAGGCTGAGCTAATTGAGAATGTGGGTGAGCTGGTGGAGTCACTCGCCGGGGGTGATCTTTCCGCGGCGATTTCTCTTGCCTCGTCAAGGAGGTCGACGGAGTCTTCGAGTGCGAGGGATGACTCTTGTTCGCTGTAAGCGACCACGCTGCGGGCGCCTTTGTACCGCACTCGGCGGTAGCACTGCCTCGGCTCCGTGCACCGTAAAGAATGGCGTGTAGCCCATGGCACTATTTGGAGTTGTGCGTAGGCTCCAGAGTACGGATTGTAGTTCGTTTGGCCAACAACCCGCGGCTTGTTCGAGTGGTCGAAGAAGTCGCTTCTTGATGTCGCCGCAGACGAGCCTGTTTGCTTTTTCCACCTGACCGTTGGTCTGGGGATGTGCTACTGAGGCGTAGCAGATGTTGATCCCCAGATTCTCGCAGAATTCTTGGAACTCCTTGGATGTGAAGTTCGTGCCATTGTCCGTGATGATGCTGTGTGGCACCCCAAAGCGGAAGACGATGGACTCGAAGAACTTGACTGCGTTGTGGCCTGATTGATTGGTCGCTGGCATGGCCTCTATCCACTTGGTGAATTTGTCGACTGCCACCAGGAGGTAGACGTATCCTCCTCGTGAGGACTTAGGGAGCTTGCCGACCATGTCGAGTCCCCATTGTGCGAAGGGCCAGGCCAACAGAATTGGCTGGAGCTCTGCGCCAGGTGTGTGCGGCTTGTCCACGAATCGTTGGCACGCGTTGCACTTCTAGACGATGTCCTTGGTGTCACGCATGGCCGTAGGCCAGTAGAACCCAGCTTGTAGAGCTTTGGCCACGAGGGCGCGGCTGCCAGCGTGGTGTCCGCAGGTTCCCTCATGGATGTCGAGGAGAACGGCTCTTCCATCGGCCATGGAGACGCACCGCTGGAGCACTCCTGTGATGCTGCGCTTGTATAGTTCGCCGTTGAAAACAGCGAATGCCTTGGATCACCGCGCGATGTACCGTGCATCAGTCGGGTCGCCCGGTAGCCTTTTGCTGAGGAGGTACGTGATGTATGGCTGAGTCCAGGATGATTCGATCATCATGATGCTCATTGGTCCTTCGAGTCCTGTGTCCAGCTCCAGGGCGTTGAGTGTCATTGGCTCATTGGGCGGTGTAGCCCCCGAGTCCGTTGCTGCGCTTGTTTTCTTCTTTGCTGCCTTTGGCTTGATGGAGCGTTCGCAGATGCGCTCGAGAAATACCACAGGTGGTATGGGGGCGCAGGTAGATCCTATGTTGGTGAGTGCGTCCGCCTCTTCGTTGCTTTCGCGACCTACGTGCCGCAGCTCGCAACCGTCGAAGTCTCCTTCGAGTGTGTCGTAGAGGTCACGGTACGCGATCATGTTGTCATTCAGTGCGTCGCACTCATGCATTGTTTGGTTGACGACCAACTTGGAGTCGCCGTATATGATGAGCCTCTTGGCGCCGCAGGCTTTTGCCATCCTCATCCCGTGCAACAGGGCTTCGTATTCAGCTTCGTTGTTGGAGGCTGTGAACTGCATTCGCAGGATATACTTCAACTTGTCCTCTTGAGGTGATGTCAGTATGATACCTGCGCCTGCTCCATCCTTCCGCTTGGACCCATCGAAGTGCATTGTCCAGAGGTAGGACATATCTGGTTTGTCTAGGAGCTGGTTCTCCATCCAGTGCACGAGGAAGTCAGGGAGAACTTGCGACTTGATTGCGTCGCGCTTTTCATATGTGATGTCTCGTGGAGACAATTCTATTCCCCAAAGCGCGACTCGTCCCGTGGCGTCGGGATTATTGAGGATATGCCCCAACAGGGCGTCGTTGACCACCACGATTGGGTGTTCCTGGAAGTAATGGCGCAGTCGCCGGGCGGTCATGAAGACACCGTACGCCAGCTTCTGGTAGTGCGGGTACCGCTGTTTTGTTGGCGTGAGGACCTCGCTGAGGTAGTATACTAGGCGTTGTACCCCGTGGACCTTGTTTTCCTCGGCCCGCTCGACAACGAGCACTATGCTGACCACCTGGTTGGTGGCGGAGATATATAGCAACAGTGGTTCCCTTTCCCGTGGGGTCACCGGTACTGGCGAGGTGGATAGAAGGCGCTTGAGGTCTTTGAATGCTTCCTGCGCTTCGTTGGTCCACTCGAACTTTTCAGCTTTGCGGAGGAGTTGGTAGAAGGGCAACGCCTTTTTACCCATCCGACTAATGAATCAACTAAGGGCCACGATTCGCCCAGCCAGCTGCTGAACGCCTCTTATGTTTTTCGGCTTCTCCATGGCCAGTATGGCTTTTATTTTCTTCGGGTTTGCCTCGATTCCCCTTGCGGAGATGAGGTACCCGAGTAGTTTCCCTGATGGTATGCCAAAGGCGCATTTGTTCGGATTGAGCGTGATCCGGTAACGGTTGAGGTTGGCGAAGGTTTCACGCAAATCGCCGATTAGCGAGGCTTCTTCCTTGGTCTTGATTACTATGTTATCGACATAGACTTGAATATTGTGACCCAGTTGTTCCTTGAGGCAAGCCTGCATGCACCGCTGGTAGGTGGCTCCCGCGTTCTTTAGCCCGAAGGGCATTGTGTTGTAGCAGAACACACCAAAGGGCATTGTAAACGCTGTTTTCTCTTGGTCTTCATCCTTCATTCGAATCTGATTATAGCCTGAGTAGGCATCGAGGAAGCAGAGGCGCTCGCATCCCGCGGTGGAGTCGATGATCTGGTCGATGCGCGGCAACGGGAAGTGATCCTTTGGGCAGTGCTTATTCAGAGAGGTGAAGTCCACGCACATCCACAGGATATCCGTGTCCTTTTTTGGTACCAGCATCGTGTTGGCGAGCCAAGTGCTTTCCTTGATCTCGCGTATGAACTTGGTGTCGAGGAGTCTGTTGATCTCCATTCTGACTGCCTGCGCTCGTGGCTCAGACAATCACCGAATTGTTTGCTTGACTGGCCTTGTGTCGGGGTTGATGTTGAGTGCGTGCTCAGCGAATTCCCTGGGAACTCCTGGCATGTCCGCAGGACACCAGGCGAAAATTTCCCAGTGCTCACGGAGGAATTCGACGAGCGCGAGTTCCTATGCGAGACTCAAGTTGTTGGCGATGAGGGTCGTCTTGGCGGGATCCGATGGGTGGACCTGCACTTTCTTTGTGTGCACCGGCGAGTCAAGGGCGATAGATCGGCGAAGCTTGGCCAGCCTGGGGGCGATGGTGTCATCGACTCTTTCAACCTTGCGAAGTTCTTCCTGCATGCCAAAGGACTAGGAAATTCGCTGAATTCCTGTCAATCGGCCGGATCTCTCGAAGCTCCCGTTGATCGTGATGACGCCATTGGGACCTGACATTTTCATCTGCAGGTAGGCGTAGTGTGGCACTGCCATGAACCTAGCGAACACGACACGTCCGAGGATGAAGTGGTATTGTGAGGGCCAGTCGACGACCTCAAAGTCGATGCGCTCGCACAGGAAGTTCTTCGGCGTGCCGAAGATGACGTCGAGGTTGATTTTGCCTAGGGGATATACGCCTTTTCCTAGGACGATGCCGTGGAATGTGGTGTCCGAGGCCTCCAGGCAAGTTAGAGGGATCCTCATTGCTCGCAAGGTACTCGCGAATATAAGGTTGATGCCGCTTCCGCCATCCATGAAGACGCGGCTCATGTCAAAGCCTCCGATTTGCGCCTCGAGTACGAGGGGGCAATGGCCTAGACGGGGTACCTGAGGTGGATGGTCGCGTTTGTCGAAGGTGATGCATGACTCACTTCCACTGAGGTACTCAGTGGTAGATGGTGGCGAGTGTGTGGCCAAGTTGACTTGGCGAGTGATGGCCTTCTGCACCCGATTGGAGGGGCGTCCTTTTTGGATCATCATGGTACCCATGGCCCTTGGGTAGGGTTCGCCTCCCTGGTGCTGGTCCGGTGCAGCTGCGTTTGGGGGCATTCCAGGTGGTGGTGGCGGAGCGCCATGTGCCACGGCGCCTGGAGCGGCTCCGTAGCCTCTTTCGACTGTGTTGCGGTTCATCAGCACCAATCCCTCATGTAGCTTGAGGAACTCGTGGCAATCCTTGAGGAGGTGGCTGGACTTCTTCTTTCCATCATGCTTGTCGATGTAGAAGTGTACCGTACATGGCCCGGACAGTTTGTCCTCAATGGATGTCGCGGGTGCTTCATCGCGATTGCAGCGTTGCCACACTTGCGTGGTTTTTCCGGAGTCGCGGTATCCGCCGCTATGGTATCCGCTGTTGCGGTTATCATCACGTCTGTCGGCGTAGCCAGCTGCGACCATGTTGACGTTGTCGCGGTCATTGTAGATGCACATGCGATGTTTGCCTCGACGATCGCGTCTGCGCTTGAGTTCCGCCTCCTCATCGGAATTAACACGATTCTTCACCGAATCTTCTCCATCGGCCCACCGATTCGCGATCTCCATCAGGTGGTCGATGGTCTTGGGCTTTGAGCGGCCCAGCTCCTTCCTGAGTTCTAGGCGGCGGACGCCACCGTTGAATGCTGTTGGAGATATGCCCAAAAGGCAATAATAAAGTGGTTATTATCATATCTTCATATTTATGATAAATGTTTACATACCATGCTATAATTGTATTAACAGGAAACATTAATACTTGTGTGATTTGTAAACATAAAAGAGTCCCTAGTAAAGCCTCTTGTTTAACTAGCTTGTTGGTTAATATATGA
Source organism: Avena insularis (assembly GCA_023614405.1). Lineage (NCBI taxonomy): Eukaryota > Viridiplantae > Streptophyta > Magnoliopsida > Poales > Poaceae > Avena > Avena insularis. Next base: position 250,909,488 of record CM042690.1, on the reverse strand, counting down.
TCATGGTTTCCTGATCATGAACATAGAGATGTTATTAACAACAGGGTCATATCATTAGGAGAATGATGTGATGGACATACTCCTATAGATAAGCATAGCATAAAGATCAAGTCATTTCAATAGTTCAATTGCTATATGCTTTCTGATACATAGTAACCTGATTCCTTCGACCATGAGATCATGCATATCACCTTTACCGGATGGATGCTTTGATGTCATCAAACACCACACCGTAACAGGGTGGTTATAAAGGTGGCATTGAGTGTTTGGAAAGTATTGGTTGAGACACATGGATCAAGAGTGGGATTTGTCCATCCACATGACGGATAGATATACTGGGCTCTCGGTGAAATGTCATCCAATTAGCTTGCAAGCATGTGACTGCTCACAAGGGATCACATATCACGGAACGAGAAAAGAGTACTTATCAAGAACGAGGTTGAACTAGGTATGCGTAGATACCGACGATCATAACCTCGGATAAGTAACATATCGTGAGACAAAGGGAAATTGGTATCGTATGTAAGTGGTTCATTCGACGCAAAGTAATCGAGAAATATGTGGGAGCCATATGAATTTCCAGATTCCTCTATTGGTTATTGTTCGGAGAAGTGTCTCGATCATGTCCGCATAATTCACGAACCGTAGGGAGACACACTTAAGGATTCGACGTTGTTTGAGTAGTTATGGTATTATGAGAAAGAGACCGAATGTTGTTCGGAGTCTCGGATGGGATCCGGGATATCACGAGGAGATCCGGAATGGTCCGGAGAATAAGATTCATATAAGGAAAGTCCCGTTCTGGAGTTGGGGAATGGTTCCGGTGTTTTCATCGGGAATGTTCTAGAATGTTCGGAATGTCCTCCGGGGGAAGGGTACATGAATGTGTCATTGTAAGTTGGAATGATTGCATCATGTACTAGGTGTTCTTGCTGTCCAAAATAAAGGGTTTATTTAAATCCTAAATTGAAAAGTCAAACGGCTAGTTTGAAAGTCAAACGGCAATTTTGGGAAGTGGGAAGAGAGGAGGATTGGTGGAGGCCGAATTGGAGGAGGGTTCCTCCCTTGGCCGGCGCCCCACCAAGCCGACTTGGGGAGGGACTCTCCTCCCCTTGGCCGGCCCTCCCACCTATATAAGGAGGGGCAGGGCTCCCCTCCTAGGACACACAAGTTTCCACCTCTAATCTCCGGTTTAGAGCCGTTTTGGTTTAGAGCTTCTAATTGCTTTAGCCACCGGTTTAGAGCCTTCTAATTGGTTTAGAGCCTTCTAATTGGTGTGTCTAATTACTAGACCACTAATAGCCTCTCTCATAAGCTCCACCATACTCGCACCGGCTTAAGGCGAAGCCCTGCGGGATTTCCCTCTACTTCCTGCATACCACGCCGTTGTCCAGGAATCGCGAGGAGAGTGCTACAACCTCCGCTGCCTTTGGAACAAGGAGAGGAAGGTCTTCGCCGAAAATTTAACGTGTGACCGATCATGGAGCGCTGCCGAACGTATACCTGGAAGGATCGCTCACGCGATCTTGAGATCGGAAAGAGTACGACTACATCACTCACGAGAATCTGCTCTCGTTAACCGCTTTGGAATCTTCGAGGGTGAGTTCCTCTATCGACTCGTTGCTACAATCTAGTAGATAGATCTTGGCTTGTTTGTTTGTATGCGATAGAAAGTTTTTGTTTTCCATGCTCTGAAACCCTACAAAGTGGTATCGAGCCGTGTCTATATGTAGATCTGTTGACGAGTAGAACACAATGGTCATTGTGGGCATTGATGCTTTTATTGTAGATTGCTTTTTGTGTACTTTGCATCTTGCGGTATGTTGGGATGAAGCGCCCGGCTAACCTTACATGACATCGCTCATGAGACTTGCTCCACGCTTGACATGCAACTTGTATTGCATAAGTGGCTTTATGGTGCCTGCTTTCTCCTAGCATAGTAAAGATCCAATTTACAACGGGTGATCAACAATGCTAGTATCAATGTTGTGGTTCTTGTTAAGTTAGAACGACACTTATTGAAAGCCCCAAACCACGTAAAATATGCAAAGAAAGTAGAGGCGTCTAACTTTGTTTTGCAGGGTGTGCGTGATGTGATTTGGCCATGATTGTGATTATATTTGATGTATGCAATGTTCCTTATTGTAAGTTGGCAACGCGTGAGCCATATGGTTGTCTTTAATTTACGTTAAGACCTGCGGTTCTATTCAAAATAGTTGTAATAGTTGAAGCTGGTGGACAACCATGAAGAAGCGCCATTGACCTTGATGCTATGCCGGTGATGATGGAGATCATGTTCGTGCTTGAAGATGGAGATCGGAAGCACAAAGAAGAAAGGCCATATCATATCACATATTATGAATTGCATGTGATGTTAATCCTTTATGCATCTTGTATTGCTTAGTAGATTTACGGTAGCATTATAAGATGATCCCTCATGCACATAAATTTCAAGTTCTAAAGTGTTCACCCTTAGTATGCACTGCTACAAAGCTTGTCGCTCAAGCACCACGTGATGATCGGGTGTCTTTGATTCCGGTGAATACAACGTAAGCAAGCCAGATTTGCTTATGCGGTAGCTAAGGTTTGATCTTGACGAGCCTAGCATGTACGGACATGGTCTCGTGAACATGGATCACCGAAAGGTAAAGCATGAGTCATATAGTAGATATGATGAACATGTTGATTGTTCGCCATTGAAGCTACATCAACTCTCGTGATGATCGGTTTTGATGTGGTGGATTTGGTTCGTGTGATCACTAAAACAATGTGAGGGATGTTGTTTTGAGTGGGAGTTCACCGGATTAATTTAATTATTAATTAGAACTCAATTTATCATAAATTAAATCAAAGTGTATTTGCATAGTTGTTGTAGTCATTGGCATCCGCTTACCACCTTGCGCTTAGTTATAATTGAGATGATAGAACTATAGAATTCTGGTTAGTTACTTTATTTAACTGGTATCGTATTGTTTTGAAGTGTTAATCTAAAGTTTAAAAGTCCTATTGCAAACTTTCAGTAATTTCGGTTACTCCATAAAGTTTAATAATTAGTATTAAAACAAGAGTGACAATTCCAAGTGTTAGTGTTTGAGTATCATGTTTGTCTCCATGATTCTTGATATTCAAAGGATTGTCTTAATATCAAGGTTATCTAGGATCTGAAAGAGTTGTTTGAAACCATGATGTGTGGAAGATATTGTGATATTTGAAATGAAGTTTTGGTTACAACATGATAGAGTATAATATGGCAAAAGTCATGTTCTCATATTTGATGAGAATTTGCAAAAGGTTGGAGACACTAGTTGTCCTAATCTTCCAAAAGGTTTTGGAGAGCAACATTATACTCGCGATTCACCGTTACAAGCTAAATGTAGCTAGATCATGGATAAGTCCATGATGAGGGTGAATATTTGATGTAGGTAAAATGTTTACTACACCAAGAGATTACTAAAGAAAGGAATTTGAAAGAACACCAAATATTTGATAATGGTGATCTACTTCAAAGTGCAAGTTCAAAGACATTGGTATTTAACTATACACGCTTTGGACTATGTGTCATATGTATGACTCCACTATTGATGTTGATAGATTCTTTCAAATGTAAATACCGGAAAGAGAATCTCATAAATATGTGGCGTAAAAGAAAAGACTAGAATTGTTCAGCTTAAAGTATATAGATGATATACATGTTATGGCTATATTCTTTGCTTATTAAACAAAGTGGTTCTTAAGCATTTGATACTGAATATGTTGGTATGAATCGTCATACGAAAACAACAGAATTCATGAACTACAATGGCCTAAGTAACTAGCAAAAGAATATGTGATGATGTTCATCGAGAACAAATAAAGGGTTATTATGTTGCTCGTTAAACATCAAATGCTTGCCTTCAAGATTTGTTTTATCAGGTATTATGAGAACAAAAGGGATGTTCAAATAATTGCCGTAATCCATAAAAGATGGATGATTCACAAATCTCGTTGGAGAAATCACATCCATAAAACTAGTGCTAAAATTGTCGAAAGACAAATTGATTGAAAGATCACTTAGGAAGTGACATCGCCGTTTAAATTATATTGGAAAGAAAACATGAAGAAACTCCATGTGGATGGAATTTTGGAGTCTTTTGATTTTTGATCAAATGACGTTTGTGAAACTTTCCTAGAGATAATTAAAACTTTGTTCATAGGCCAAAAGGGAACGAATGACTAGCTTATTTGAACTTGTACATATTGTTGTACAAAGTCCATTATGTGTAGTCAAGAGCGATGAATTTCAACTTCATATGCTTTCTCCGAAAATTTGAGTGAATATATGAATATTTACTTAATAAGGATAAAGTATGAAACACTTGAAAAGTTCAAAGACTTTCAAGATGAAGTGCAAAATCATTGTAACAAGAATATGAATAGTTTATGATAAGATCATAAAGGAAGATATTTAAGTTACAAGTTTAGCATAATACCTAAGATTTATGGAATAGTTCCGTGGATTTGCATTTCCCGAAACACCATAAGAGTATGGAGCATTCGAGATATGTAATTAAACCTTGTTTGACATGGTAAGATCAAAGGTATAATTCATAAACTGCCATTATATTTTAAAGATTAAAAGCTTTAGAGATTACCGTTTCCACTGAAAAGAGCTTCATCATAATCCGCTAAAATGACACCATATAAAGTTATGGTTTGGGATAAAACCCAAGTAGTCCTTTCTTAAACATTGGTATGCTATGCATAAGAAAGATGTGTGCAACCAAAGTCGGATGAACCTGTCTTTGTATAAATGTTAAGTATTCCTCCATAAACACCGGAGACAAAAGTGTTTGTCGCTTAGAACGCCAAGTTTCTTTGAGAAGGAATTTTCGTGAAAAGTTAAGTGGAGGACGATAGAACTTTGATAAGGTTAAAGGAACCTTAGCTATATGTGCAGAGTTGCGCAGCAATCAAAAAGTGTTCCGGAGGCAAGAATAATGCTCATGGCTCACGTGCCTCAAAGGTTGTGGTCACGGAGGTCTAAGTTTCTATTGAACCAAGTAGGTCAAGTAAACAATCAAATACCAAGATTTGAGGGTTGAATCATTATTTGAGAATAATGAACGGACTACATGCAAAGAAGCAATGATGGGCCCTGACTCCGTCAAATGGCTTGAAGCCATAAAATCCGTGAAAGTTCCATACACAAGAAATCAAGTTTTGAACTTGAAGGACCCTCAAAAAAGGTGTAAGACCTTGCAGTTGTGTTTGGATCTATAAAGAAGTAGACATGGATGTTTCACATCTATGAAATAGTCGACATGTTGGGAAAGAGTTCACAACAATGTTCAAAGGTTGTATATGACAAGATTTGATCTTTCATAGCGATTTTTAGTCTAGACGGATTAATGTAGCAACCACTACATATAATTTGTTATGTGGTAGTAGAATAAACAAAACAAGTTCTTCTAATAGAATGGTTACCTAGGACGTGCATGACAGGGTCAAAAGGGTTTCGTTATTTCAAAGTATGCTAAATGCATATGCAAACTTCAATGGTTGAAGTAAGCATAGCGGAGTTGGAATCTTCACTATGATGAAACTGTTAAAAGAGTTTAATTTCATCAGAGACAATGAAGATGCTTGCATTTGCAAGAAATTAAGTGGGAGCGCTAAAACATATTTCTAATACATTATGTGGAGGACATATTGTTGATTGGAAATGATGTATCTTTTATTAACACATATTAAGAATTTCATCCCAATGAAAGACTTAGGCAAAACCCAAATATTTGGCATCAATAGACGCTAATATGGTTGTGCCAGAAGTACATAGACGAGATATTGAATGAGTTCAATATAGAAACTACAAGAAAAGGTTCTTGTCGCACAGAAAGGATTGAATGAGTTCAATGTTGATGATATATTCAAATGTATTGACATTTGGTAAGTGAAACAAAGATTCAAATATAGATTGATACTTGATGTATGAAATCACAAAGAGTGTTTATATCAATCATCTTTGTGGTATGTACAATCCAGATATGTCATATGCTCTAAATGTTATGAGCATATACCGTAATGATTCATAAGATGATCATTGGACGATAGTAAGGATATTCTTATGATCTTTTGGAAGAACTAAGAGTATATTATTTGTAGAAGTGACGAATAGATGGTTAGTTCATTGTAAAAGTACTACATTGATACTAGTTTTGTCACAGTACAAATTAAGTTTTATCTCAATCTAAACTAAGGGTGGCACAATATAATGGAAAGTAAGTTCCATAATGGATTTGGATGAGTTCCAAAGTTAAGACATTGTGACAGATACTACAACAAAAGGCTAAGTATATGACTGCTATTATAGCAGCAAAAGAGGGCATTTGTGTCAAGTAGTTTGTTATCAAACTAGGTGTAGTTCACATGGATAATACTATGAAGATATATTGTGCGACAATATTATCAACATGTTTTAACCCCAAAGAACTAAAGGTCACACCGAAAGACCAAATTATACAAAGCCATCTCATTAGAGAATGAGTGATGCGAGAGACGCAAAGATATGCAATTACACACGGACCGGAAGTGTCGATCCGGAGATCGTTGACCACTAGCAATCGTGTACATACAACACCGGAAAGCCATAGGTGTTGAATACACAAAGGTTTGAAACTAGATTATTGACTCTAGTGCAAGTGGGAGACTGTTGAGATATGCCCAAAAGGCAATAATAAAGTGGTTATTATCATATCTTCATATTTATGATAAATGTTTACATACCATGCTATAATTGTATTAACAGGAAACATTAATACTTGTGTGATTTGTAAACATAAAAGAGTCCCTAGTAAAGCCTCTTGTTTAACTAGCTTGTTGGTTAATATATGATCATGGTTTCGATCATGAACATAGAGATGTTATTAACAACAGGTCATATCATTAGGAGAATGATGTGATGGACATACTCCTATAGATAAGCATAGCATAAAGATCAAGTCATTTCAATAGTTCAATTGCTATATGCTTTACGATACATAGTAACCTGATTCCTTCGACCATGAGATCATGCATATCACCTTTACCGGATGGATGCTTTGATGTCATCAAACACCACACCGTAAAGGGTGGTTATAAAGGTGGCATTGAGTGTTTGGAAAGTATTGGTTGAGACACATGGATCAAGAGTGGATTTGTCCATCCACATGACGGATAGATATACTCTGGCCCTCTCGGTGAAATGTCATCCAATTAGCTTGCAAGCATGTGACTGGCTCACAAGGGATCACATATCACGGAACGAGAAAGAGTACTTATCAAGAACGAGGTTGAACTAGGTATGAGATACCGACGATCATAACCTCGGATAAGTAACATATATCGTGAGACAAAGGGAAATTGGTATCGTATGTAAGTGGTTCATTCGATCGCAAAGTAATCGAGAAATATGTGGAGCCATATGAATTTCCAGATTCCTCTATTGGTTATTGTTCGGAGAAGTGTCTCGATCATGTCCGCATAATTCACGAACCGTAGGGAGACACACTTAAGGATTGACGTTGTTTGAGTAGTTATGGTATTATGAGAAAGAGACCGAATGTTGTTCGAGTCTCGGATGGGATCCGGATATCACGAGGAGATCCGGAATGGTCCGGAGAATAAGATTCATATAAGGAAAGTCCCGTTCGGAGTTGGGGAATGGTTCCGTGTTTTCATCGGAATGTTCTAGAAGGTTCGGAATGTCCGCTCGGGGGAAGGGTACATGAATGTGTCATTGTAAGTTGGAATGATTGCATCATGTACTAGGTGTTCTTGCTGTCCAAAATAAAGGGTTTATTTAAATCCTAAATTGAAAAGTCAAACGGCTAGTTTGAAAGTCAAACGGCGATTTTGGGAAGTGGAAGAGAGAGGATTGGTGGAGGCCGAATTGGAGGAGGGTTCTCCCTTGGCCGGGCGCCCACCAAGCCGACTTGGGAGGGACTCTCCTCCCCTTGGCCGCCCTCCCACCTATATAAGGAGGGCAGGGCTCCTCCTAGGACACACAAGTTTCCACCTCTAATCTCCGGTTTAGAGCCGTGTTGGTTTAGGGCGTCTAATTGCTTTAGCCAGGGTTTAGAGCCTTCTAATTGGTTTAGAGCCTTCTAATTGGTGTGTCTAATTACTAGACCACTAATAGCCTCTCTCATAAGCTCCACCATACTGCACCCGGCTTAAGCGGCCCTGGGATTTCCCTCTTCCTGGTACACGCCTGCGTTGTCTTAGGAATCGCGAGGAGAGTGCTACAACCTCCGCTGCCTTTCTGGAACAAGGAGAGGAAGGTCTTCGCTGGCACCGAACGGTGACCGATCATGGAGCGCTGCGGAACGTATACTGAAGGATCGTCACGCGATCTTGAGATCGGAAAGAGTACGACTACATCACCCACGAGAATCTGCTCTCGTTAACCGCTTTGGAATCTTCGAGGGTGAGTTCCTCTATCGACTCGTTGCTACAATCTAGTAGATAGATCTTGGCTTGTTTGTTTGTATGCGATAGAAAATTTTGTTTTCCATGCTACGAACCCCTACAAATGCGTCAATTGCGCGATCCTCCGAGATGTTCTCTGTGGAGTTCTTGATGATGGACCACCTTTGGATGTAGGAGCGTAGCGATTCGCCCGATCGTTGCCGGCAGCATCTTAGTTCTTCGATTGATGCAGGTTTCTTGTACGTGCCTTTGAAGTTGCGCACGAAGCTATAAACCAGCTTGTCCCAGCTGCGAATGGATCCGCGTGGGAGGTTGTTGAGCCATGCTCGGGCAGCGCCCTGCAGTTGTAGCTGCAAGAATTGCATGGTCGTGCTTCGACTGCCTCTGTGGAGCCTGAAGGAGGAGATGTTGTCCTCCAGCCAGATTTTTGGGTCCTGTAGGCCGTCAAACTTCGGGTTCTCCGACGGGAGTTTGAACCCCTTTGGCATTCGCTTCTGCCTGATGGACCTGCTGAAGCATCTGGCGCCACAGAGCTCCACGTCTTCCTCTTCTGAGTCAGTCGACCGAGCACGTCGTTCCCTTAATTTGTCGATCTTGCGCTGCGTGATGTCATCACGCACTTCGTAATCGTGGTCGTGTCGCCGTGAGCGGCGACGTCGAGACAGGTCATGACCATCGTCGCTAGATGAGGGCGAGGAGTAGCACTTTGCTAGTGCTTTGCCCTTTTTTGGCTCTGGTGTTGGCTCCTTGTCGAGGGCGGCCTCGATTAATCCCAAGCCCGCGATCATAGATCGGTGCATGGCGGCTCGGGGATCTCCAGCTGGCGACTGGTTGTTAAGGAGGTACATGGTGGCCGCTGTCACCGTAGCCTGACGCGTCTTGGGGACCACATTGCCCCTGGTGTCGACTGTCATAGAGCTGAAGTCGAGGACCTTTGCAGCTTCTATGCATTCTTTCTCGGTGAGATGGGCCATCCGAGATTGCCTATTTTTGGCAATGTACTCGTTGCCTCTTGAAGAGGATCCTCCGTAGGAGGAGAGCCCTGCACGACGAAGGCTTGACTCGTCTGCTGCTTTTTTGCGCGCCTCGAGTTACGCGATTGTTTATACTTGGCGCTTGAATTCTTCCTTCAGGAGCCAATGGTAGCCCATTATCAGTTCTTGCGGAGATCCGAAGGGTAGAGGAGTGCCTCGTAGGGCCTCACGGCAGCGATCCCATTCTTGCTCGTTGAGCTTGATCACGACGCGTTCACCGGTTTGCTCGTTTATTATGGTTGGAGGTTCGACTACTCCTCCATTGTTGGCGTTGGTGCGATCGCCACCGTTACCGCCGTTGGCTCTATTGCCGCTGTTGCCGCCGTTTGGCGGGTCGGTTCCATTACCGCGATTGCCCGTGTTGTCGCGGTTGGCAGAGGTATCGCCTGTGTTGATGACGGCGCACATGAAGTGATTGGGGGAGCTGCCGCTCCCACAACTCTCAGATCCGGAACCGTAGGTTCCATCTCTAGTGGCTAGATCGCTCAGATCGGAGTCGCGACTGCTGTCGCTGACCATGTTCTTGACTGTTGTCGGGGCGTTGAGCTTGCTGAGGGTGCCGATCGATGGAGGGAACCATGATGCTGGGGCAATCGACAGTGCCGTCGGCTGATCAGGCATGCGAAGCGCGCCCATCTGACCGACTTGGAAGCGGAAGCTTCCTATCGCCAGACTGACTCCGTCGCCCACGGACTTGAAGGCCGGGCGAGTGGCCTGCGTGTGGATGGTGAAGTCGAACACGCCGAAGAGTTGGCGGATCTCCGCTGTTGCGGAGTTGTAGATCGCGGTTGATGGGGCTGAAGAAGCCACAACATCAGCACTCCCAATTCCCACAGACGGCGCCAATTGACGAGGGTTTAACTCATCAATGCCCATTGTTATGGACTTGGGTTTTGGAGAAGGAGGGAGTGCTAGATACATCTATCGGCTAGCAAACAAGCACACAGGGGACTCAAAGTTTTACCCAGGTTCAGGCCTCATAGAGGTCCCTACTCCTGCTTGTCTGCTCGTGGAATTATCGAAGAAATCGAAGATTACAATAGTGCGCAGATGCAATCTGGCGAGGGTTGTGGAAACTAGGGTTGCCTGTGTCCTCCTCGCCGCCCCCTCCTAGCCTTTATATAGGTAGGCTAGGTCTCGGGTAGCAGATCAAGTCGGTTACAAGTTAGGGTTTCCCCTTCAAACTTTCTATCTTTAGCTTCTTCTTGTTCTTCAAGCAATCGAGAGTCTGTAGCTTACTCGAGTCCTTCATTTGGGCCTTGGCAACATCGTGGGCCTTTACGTATTTAGGCCGTATATACCAAGCTCGAGTACCTGTAGGGTATACCCATGTCAGCTAGTGAACACTCTCATATAAATATCTTCTCTTCATGATACTACTCTGAACTACTCTCCGGTTTGACACTCTAATCCATGGTAGGGCTATAACAACACTCCTCAAAGTTCGCTTTCCCCATCTAGATAGCCCCTCACTATCACCTTAAGCGCTAGATGGTTCCAACAAACACCACAATTTCATAGAGACATCCAACTCTAAATATAACTCATAACAAGTATTTGTAATCTCTAGCCTAAGTGCCACCATGGTGTGCACGCTATCACTTTCACACACGTGGGGAGAGCCAGAGATCTATTAAAGCACTTGAGTAGCAAGGTAGATCTACTTGATTACAAAGCTCATGATCACAATATGGTCATGCATGGAGAGAGATATGAACACATAGCTACCGGTAGAACCCTTAGCCTCGAGAGAGAACTACTCCCTCCTCATCATGGGAATCAGCAACGACGATGGAGATGGTGGTGGAGATCGATGGAGATGGCTCCGGGGGCACTTCCCCGTCTCGGCAGGGTGCCGGAATAGAGACTTTCTATCCCCCGAATCTCCCCTTCGGTGGCGGCGGTGCTACAGAACTTTTCGTGGCTAGAGGCTGGATTATTTAGGGTTTCTGCATCGGAGGCTTCTTATAGGCGAAAGGGCAATGTCAGAGGGTGGACCAGGGGCCCACACCACCTGGTGGCATGACTAGGGGGGCCCACACCACCTGGTGGCGCGACTAGGGGGACCCGCGCCACCACATGGTGTGGCTAGCCCCTGGACCCTCTCCGTCTCGTCTTCTGGCTCCGTGAGTCTTCCGGTAAAATATCGACTTTGGCTTTTGTCCGGTCCAATTCCGAGAATATTCATTTTGTGGCTTTTCTAGAACCAAAAACAAAAGAAAACAGGCAACTGACACTGTGGCATCTTGTTAATAGGTTAGTTCCAAAAAATGTGTAAAAGTACTCCAAAGTGTGGACAAAACATAAGAAAGTAGATATAAAACAAGCATGGAACATCAAAAATTATAGATACGTTTGCAACGTATCAACATCCCCAAGCTTAACTCCTACTCGTCCTCGAGTAGGTAAGTGATAAAAGAGAATAATTTTTGAGGTGACATGCACCATCACAATCTTGATCAAGGTATTTGTAAAACATTGATAGCTGGGATCATAGTACTCTAACATAGACATGAAAGATATAGTTCTAACAATAAGATATGGCAACTATGTTATAACATGAAAAGGTACAAACAAAAGATTCATGAATAGTAATGCTTTGAAAGACGTTTTTTTTGTTTCACATATAGAAAACATAATTAGAATGGTATTCAGCTTGTCCCTCGTAGTGTAGCAAAACATAAATGCATATGACACCTTCAAAGTTCATAAGGATGACTAGATAAAAATAGTTTAAGAACAAGCAATATCAAAGTTATGAATCAATCAACAAGTTTTGGGACCATGCACATTAAACTAAGAATGGCCACTATGCTCTCTCAATTGGTGCATAAAGATAGAAGGTGGATACTCAATATAAAAGTGGAAGAAAGGCCTTCATAGAAGGAAGAAGGGATTCAAGTCTCATAAAGAGCTTCCAAAAATTATGGTACTTATCATTGCCCCTATCATAAGCATCTTTAGATGATTATGGTTAAAGTGACACAACTAAGAGGATATGCTTGACAAGTTATAAGTTTAAATCTCACGCCCCTTGATTACGAGTACCGAACCTCATGCTACTCAACTTCAGTCACAAGTAAGATTTTGTCGTTGTAAGTACATATGTATCATAGAGAACCGCCAACGGGGTATCCCTTGCCCCATGACATAGGAGCTATCCCATATCAAAATGACAAGGCAACAGACAATGAGCATCTTAGCGATCCTTTTATTTGATATTTGCATAGGTTTTTATTTAGGATGCTTCATAGAATGCTCATTATGGTTATGCAGCAGAAAAAGAAGTAAAAGTTTGCAGAAAGTAAAAGTAAAAGTTTGCAGAAAGTAAACACAAAGCAGAAAAATATTGTAGATTGTATGTAAAAGACAAGGACCGGGATCCATAGTTCACTAGAGGTGGCTCTCCTTAGATAGATAACATGCTGGGTGAACAAATTACAGCGGGGTAATTGACAAACACCGAGAAAGCAATACATGCATATACTAATCATCTTGACTCCTTTGAGACTTGATTGGGCAATACAACATAATACATAGACCGCCATCCAACTGCATCTATGACTAATAATCCACCTTTAGGTTATCATCCGAACCCCCTCCAGTATTAAGTTGCAAGCAACAGATTATTGCTTCTTAATGCGTGTAAGGTAAATAATACAATTGTTCTATGAATAAAGGATTGTTGTTTTCTCCTAGTAGCAACAGACATCTAGTACCTTAGAGATTTCTCACTTCCCAGATTACGAGGCATGAACCCACTATCAAGCATAAATACTAACTCTTGGAGCTGCTAGCATCTACTTGGCCAAGATAGCTACTAACAACGGAAAGCATGCAAGATCTCAAATAACAAAGACATGATAGAATCAATAATCAATCTGAAATAGCATCTCAATATCCATCGGATCCCCGCAAACACAACATGTATGAATTACAAATAGATGATCTTGATCATGAACGGAGCTCACAAGATCTAAACATGAAAGCACAAACGAGGAGAAACCAGCCATCTAGCTACTACATGGATCCGTAGTCCAAGGATGAACTACTCACGCATCACATCGGAGGCTTGCATGGTGATGAAGAAGGCCTCGTGGTGAATTCCCTCTCCGGCAGGTGCTGGAAGAGCTTCAGATCCCTCTGATCTAGGGATGGAGATGATGGCGCTCTGCACTCTTTCGTGGATTTTTGATCGGGTACCTAGGGTTTTCGTCCCGAGGGCAACTTATAGGTGGAAGGAGAGGCCGAGGGGGTGCTGGGGTCGGCCAGACCACCCCCTGGCGCGGGCCAGGCCTGGCCGCGTGGCCAGGTGGTGTGGCCGGCCCCTGGCCCCTCTCTGTCTCGTATTCTAGCACTTGATCCCTTCCAGAAAAATAGGCACTTTGGCTTTTGTCCCATCCAATTCCGAGAATATTCATTTTCTGACTTTCCTGGAACCAAAAACAGCAGAAAACAGGCATCCTTTGTGGCTCTTGTTAATAGGTTAGTCCAAGAAATCATATGAAAAGTACTCCAAAGTTGGAACAAAACACAAGAAAGTGGATAAAACCGAGCATGGAACATCAAAAATTATAGATACATTTGCAATGTATCAACATCCCCAAGCTTAACTCCTGCTCGTCCTCGAGTACGTAAGTGATAAAAAGAAATAATTTTTGAGGTGACATGCACCATCAAAGTCTTGATCAAAGTATTTGCAAAACACTCAAAGCTGGGATCGTAGTACTTCAATCATAGCATGAAAGACAAAGTTCTAGCAATAAGCAAAGAAACTATGATGCAACATGAAAAGGCACAAACAAAAGATTCATGAATAACAATGCTTTGCAAGACGTTTGTTTGTTTCACATAAAGAAAACATAGCATAAAAGTATTCAGCTTGTCCCTCAATAGAGTAGCAAATATAAATGCATAGGACACCTTCAAAGTTCATAAGAGTGACTAGATACAATAGTTTAAAACAAGCAATAACAAGTTATGCATCAATCAACTAGTCTTGGGACAATGCACATAGAACTAAGAATGGCCACTATGCTCTCAAAGTAGGTGCATAAAGGTACAAGGTGGAGACTCAATATAATGGTGGAAGAAAGGCCTTTTGTAAAAGGAAGTAGGGATTCAAGTCTCATAAAGAGCTTCCAAAAATTATGGTACTTATAGCTTTCAGCTCTCATTGCCCCTATCATAAGCATCTTGAAGGTGATTAAGGTTAAAGTGACACAACTAAGAGGATATGCTTGACAAGTTATAAACCGAAATCTCATGCCCCTTACTTACAAAGACCGATCCTCATGCTACTCAACTTCAGTCACGAGTAAGTTCTTGTCATTGTAAGTATATGTGTATCATTAAGAACCGCCAACGGGGTACCCCTTACACATGATACGGGAGCTTTCCCATAATCAAAATGACAAGGCAAGCAGACAATGAGCATCTCAGCGATCTTTTTATTTGCTATTTGCATAGGTTTTTATTGAGGATGCTTCATAGAGTGCTCATTATGATGATGCTGCAAGTTTCCACCATGATTAGGCATGGCTTAGGCTAGCGGCCCAGGCGTTTTTCTAACACACATACAAACTCCATGATCTTACAAGTTCCACTTTTATTTCACACCGCTAGGATCCGTAAGCAAAAGAACATGATATCAACGGGGTACAAAGTACAAGTGCAATGTTGAAAGCGTTCCCCATGAAACATGGTTCTGCTAACTTCAACTTATAAAGCGCAAGCATATACGCAACAAAGAAGGACCCAATGGTTCAAGTTTATTAGAGGCAATATAGTAAAGTGTGCCATCAAGTTCGTGAGAGCTTTAATCACTAGTTTTCTCATAACAAGTGAAAGGTAGACAAAAACATGAATATACTTGGAATAGCATAAGTTAGTAGGTAGGTATGGTGGACTATTTGGAATAACTTGGTTTAGGGAGTTGTATGCATGAGTGGAACTCATACTTGGTTGTGGATGCTAGCAAAAGACTGGGAGCGACAAACTAAGAGAGCAATAATGGCCATAATCATGCAGAGCGACAAAACATCATTGATCAAAGCATAAAGTGATAATACAAGTTGAAAACTAAAGGATCATAAAGGCTATGGTGAATTGTGAAAGTCATAACATGGTGTGAGCATGCTCCAAGTCAACCCAAATAAAGCATCAAAGGAGAATACCACTATACTATGCTTTAATATGCTAAAACAACGCATGATTCATCCAAGGCATATTAAGCAATCTCAATTGTTTATAACAAGTCATGCTACAGAAAATAATACTAAACATAAAGCCAAAATAATATCAAGCATGGTATGACAAAGCATAGCCACAGTCAAAACGAGCTCTTTTTACCACATAAGCATGAACTTTCCTACTCTTTTCCAAACCAAACCAAACTATTTGCAAACCAAAGTGTGAAAGAGGGGGTCCAACCAACTTATTCAGAAAAATAAGCAAACCAATCAAATTAAAAACCAAAACAAAAACGAAAAAGAAGACGCTCCAAGAAAAACACAACTGTGCATGAAACAATAAAAATGAAGCGTTTGGAAGAAACCTGGAATTTTTATTGATGAAGAAGGGGAATGCCTTGGGCATCCCCAAGCTTTGACGCTTGTACTTCTTGGATATTTCTTGAGGTGACACGCGTGGTATCCCCAAGCTTGAGCTTTAGTCCATCCTTCATCTCTTTACTCGTTCCTTCCATACACCTGAAATTTTTCCTTCATACAAAACTTCACACAATCTCATTAGCAACATTAGTGCACTTAAGATAAATAGGTCTCAAGGTTCAGTTCTAACACCAAATAAACTTCCATTAGAACACTAGCTACTGTATCACTTCCCTCAAAAATCTCAATTCTCCAAAAGAACTCAAAAAGGAACCCACAAGAAGCAAATGCAGAAAATGGCAGAAATCTGTCAAAACAGACCAGCAGGTAAAGACGAATTTTTTCAAAGACCTTATGTTGCTCAAGTAAAAAAGTGTTGAACTAACGAAAGTTATATAACAACCTGGGGCAGAAGAACAAAACATTACAGCTCAATCCGACATACAGAACTCTCTCAGGAATTTTTACGGTGAAGCACAGAAATCTGTTTCGGGACAGCAACTTTCCCAATCATTACTTCACTCTCATTAGAGGTTACTCTTGGCACAAAAAGCAAATAAAAAGGATAAGGAGAGGTTATTACAGAGTTAATAACTTCCAAGACTCAACTAAAACTCTTGGGTTATCTCCCAACAAGTACTTTTCTTTAACGCCTTTAAGTTAGGCGTAAGAAGCAAAGAAAGAATCAAGTGTTCTCAAATGAAGAAGCATTAAGACCAAATTTTGTTTTCATAGGAGAAGCAAAAGAAATCTTTTCTATCTTTTTAGGTAAGTGTTCTATACCTTTCTTGAGTGGGAGTTTATATTTAATGGTGCCTTCTTTCATATCAATGATGGCACCAACAGTTCTAAGAAAAGGTCTTCCCAAAGTAATAGGACAAGAAGCATTGTATTCAACGTCCAAAACATAGAAATCAACGGGGACATAGGAATTGTTAACCATAATAAGAACATCATTAAGACTCCCCATGAGTTTCTTTTTAGCATTATCATCAAGTGGGACATTCAAATAACAATCTTCAAGAGGAGGCAAATCAAGCATATCATAAATCCTTCTAGGCATAATAGAAACACTACTATCAAGATCACACAAAGCTTTGAAATCAAAGTCATTCACTTTCATATTAATGATGGGTTCCCAACCATCTTATTGTTTTATAGGAATAGAAGCTTTATGTTTCATCTTTTCTTCCTTAATCTTTATGAGAGCATCGGTAATGTGTTTTGTAAAGGCCATGTTCGTAGCACTAGCATTAGGAATTTTAGCAAGCTTTTGTAGGAACTTAATAACTTCAGAGATATTGCAACCATCAAGATCAAAATCAACTTTATCATCTAAAGTAGTAGAACTATTACTAGCCTCAACACTAGTGGTGGTGATAGTAGAAACACTAATGTTTCTAGCAATTTCATCTTCTCTTTCCCACTTAGCATGTAATTCAACTAATAGTCTAACATTTTCATCAATTCTTACTTGTATAGCATTGGTAGCTGCAAAGGGATTATCATTAGTTTCAGGTTTAGCAGCCATTTTATTCAAAGAAGATTGAGCTTCAGCCAAAAATGCTATATTTCTTTCAGCATTAGAGAGTTTTTCCTCAATAGTTTTATTGAAAGAAGTTTGTTTACTAATAAACTCTTTAAGCATAACTTCAAGTTCAGAGGGAGCACTCTTATTATTGTTGTAAGAATTTCCGTAAGCATTACCATTGTTGGGAGGATATGGCTTATAATTGTTGTTACCAAAATTGTTCCTATAAGCATTATTACCATAAGCATTGTTGCCAAAATTGTTATTTCTTATGAAGTTCACATCAACTTGCTCTTCTTGAGCAACCAAAGAGGCTAAAGGAACATTATTTGGATCAATATGGGTTTTCCCATTAACAAGCATAGACATAATAATATCAATCTTATCACTCAAGGAGGAGGTTTCTTCAACAGAATTTACCTTCTTACCTTGTGGAGCTCTCTCAGTATGCCATTCAGAATAATTAACCATCATATTATCCAATAGTTTTGTTGCAGCACCCAAAGTGATGGTCATAAAGGTACCTCCAGCAGCTGAATCCAATAGGTTTTTTGAAGAATAGTTCAATCCTGCATAAAAAGTTTGGATGATCATCCAAGCAGTCAGTCCATGAGTGGGACAATTCTTTACCAAAGATTTCATTCTTTCCCAAGCTTGAGCAACATGCTCATTATCAAGTTGTTTAAACTTCATTATTTCACTTCTCATGGATATAATCTTAGCAGGAGGATAGTATTTTCCAATAAAAGCGTCTTTGCACTTAGTCCAAGAATCAATACTATTCCTAGTTAAGGAATTCAACCATTCTTTAGCTTTTCCTCTCAAAGAGAAAGGAAACAATTTCAGTTTAATAATATCACCATCTATATCCCTATGCTTTTGCATCTCACAAAGTTCAACAAAGTTATTTAGATGGGAAGCAGCATCTTCATTACCAATACTAGAAAATTGTTCTCTCATAACAAGATTTAGCAAAGCAGGTTTTATCTCAAAGAAAGTATTTTCAGCCACAGGTGGAGCAATAGGTGTGCTCATAAAATCATTGTTGTTGGTGGTAGTGAAGTCACACAACTTAGTGTTTTCAAGAGTAGTCATTTTTTGGATTTTCAAATAAGAAAGCAAACAAGTAAAACTAATTTTTTTGTGTTTTTTTGAAGAACAAAACAAGCAAACAAAGCAAAAAGAAAACTAAGCAAAACAAAAACAACAAAGTAAAGAGATTGGTTATGAGGGACTCCCCTTGTGAAGATGTCCTTGACTCCCCGGCAACGGCGCCAAAAAAATGCTTGATGGCTCAATGCACCGCGCCTAGAAAAGTGTTGATGGCTCATGGTTGATGTAGAGCTCGTTGGGAACCCCAAGAGGAAGGTATGATGAGCAAAATAGCAAGTTTACCTCAGTTATGAAACCAAGGTTTAATCGAACCAGTAGGAGCAAGGAAACACCCCAAAGGTGTTACTAGCTGAGCTTTGTATGCACTACCGGTGCTAGTAGCAACGTGGAGACCTGCACAACACAACCACAAAACTTTGTCCCCAACTTGCGATGAGGTTGTCAATCTCACCGTGTTTTGCAGAAAACAAAGGATTAAACGTATCGAATGGAAAGAAGTAAAAGTTTGCAGAAAGTAAACACAAAGCAGAAAAAGATTGTAGATTGTATGTAAAAGACAAGGACCGGGATCCATAGTTCACTAGAGGTGGCTCTCCTTAGATAGATAACATGCTGGGTGAACAAATTACAGCGGCGCAATTGACAAACACCGAGAAAGCAATACATGCATATACTAATCATCTTGACTCCTTTGAGACTTGATTGGGAAATACAACATAATACATAGACCGCCATCCAACTGCATCTATGACTAATAATCCACCTTTAGGTTATCATCCGAACCCCCTCCAGTATTAAGTTGCAAGCAACAAATTATTGCTTTACGAACTGCGTGTAAGGTAAACAATACAATTGTTCTATGAATAAAGGATTGTTGTTTTCTCCCTAGTAGCAACAGCACATCTAGTACCTTAGAGATTTCTATCACTTCCCCAGATTACCAGAGGCATGAACCCACTATCGAGCATAAATACTAACTCTTGGAGCTGCTAGCATCTACTTGGCCAAGATAGCTACTAACAACGGAAAGCATGCAAGATCTCAAATAACAAAGACATGATAGAATCAATAATCAATCTGAAATAGCATCTCAATATCCATCGGATCCCCGCAAACACAACATGTATGAATTACAAATAGATGATCTTGATCATGAACGGAGCTCACAAGATCTAAACATGAAAGCACAAAGGAGGAGAAACCAGCCATCTAGCTACTACATGGATCTGTAGTCCAAGGATGAACTACTCACGCATCACACCGGAGGCTTGCATGGTGATGAAGAAGGCCTCCAGGGTGAATTCCCCTCTCCGGCAGGGTGCCAAGAAGAGCTTCAGATCCCTCCCGATCTAGGGATGGAGATGACGGTGGCTATAGACTCTTTCGTGGATTTTGATCGGGTACCTAGGGTTTTCGTCCCGAGGGCAACTTATAGGCAGAAGGACAGGCCGAGGGGGTGCTGGGGTCGGCCAGACCACCCCCTGGCGCGGGTCAGGCCTGGCCACGCGGCCAGGTGGTGTGGCCGGCCCCTGGCCCCTCTCCGTCTCGTATTCTGGCACTTGATCCCTTCCGGAAAAATAGACACTTTGGCTTTTGTCCCGTCCAATTCTGAGAATATTCATTTTCTGACTTTTCTAGAACCAAAAACAGCAGAAAAGCAAACGGTAATCGTGGCTCTTGTTAATAGGTTAGTCCAAGAAATCATATGAAAAGTACTCCAAAGTTGGAACAAAACACAAGAAAGTGGATAAAACCAAGCATGGAACATCAAAAATTATAGATACATTTGCAATGTATCAGCCACATGTATAAAAGAATTAATACTCCCCACATAAACATAGTCATTCTTATTATTTGTAGTGGGAGAAAATTAAAAAAAATAGCTATCATTATAATTCTCATCACCATAATCATCAAATATAGGAGGCATATTGTAATCGTTAATTTTCTCCTCAATAGTAGGTGGACTAAAAATATCATATTCATCATTGTAATCATCATATATTGGAGGTTTGGTATCATCATAAGCAATAGAATAGCTATCTTCCAAAGCCGGGGAACTAAAAAGATCATTTTCATAAAAACTAGCTTCCCCAAGCTTAGACTTTTCCATAGCATTAGTAACAAAGGTGTTCAAAAAATTCACACTAATAACATTGCTATTAGCATGCAAAGAAAGTTCCATGGGTTTTTTAATTTTCTTTTCAGATCATTCATGTTCCAACTTAGGAAAAATACTAAAAAGCTCTCTAATTTGTTGTTGTTTTCCATTAAGCCTAACTAGTGAAAATAAAAACAAGAAACAAAAAGATATAATTGCAGAATCTAAAGGAAATAACTTTGAGCACTCACACACCAGCTAGAGTACTAAAAGATAGCTTAGTAGCCAGAGGATGTGAGTACCTTTTACCTTACCTCCCTGGCAATGGCGCCAGAAAATAGCTTGATGTCTACGCACTTCTATTCTTGTAGAGAGTTGTTGGGCCTCCAAGTGCAGAGGTTTGTAAAACAACAACAAGTTTCCCTTAAGTGGATTACCCAAGGTTTATCGAGCTTAGGGAGGAAGTGGTCAAAGGTATCCCTCTCAAGCAACCCTGCAATCAAGATACAAGAAGTCTCTTGTGTCCCCAACACACCCAATACACTTATCAGATGTATAGGTGCACTAGTTCGGCGAAGAGATAGTGAAATACAAGTGGTATGGATATAAGACAATGGTGCTAGAAAAGAGCTTGACGGGAGGAAAAGGCTAAAGGAAAAAAGATGGAAGCAAGCAAACATGTAACAGATCTAGTTGCAAACGGTGTTTCAATGTTTAGAAACAAGGCCTAGGGATCATACTTTCGCTAGTGAACACTCTCATATAAATATCTTCTCTTCATGATACTACTCTGAACTACTCTCCGGTTGGACACTCTAATCCATGGTAGGGCTATAACAACACTCCTCAAAGTTCGCTTTCCCCATCTAGATAACCCCTCACTATCACCTTGAGCGCTAGATGGTTCCAACAAACACCACAATTTCATAGAGACATCCAACTCCAAATATAACTCATAACAAGTATTTGTAATCTCTAGCCTAAGTGCCACCATGGTGTGCACGCTATCACTTTCACACACGTGGGGAGAGCCAGAGATCTATTAAAGTACTTGAGTAGCAAGGTAGATCTACTTGATTACAAAGCTCATGATCACAATATGATCATGCATAGAGAGAGATGAACACATAGCTATCGGTAGAACCCTTAGCCTCGAGAGAGAACTACTCCCTCCTCATCATGGGAATCAGCAACAGCGATGGAGATGGTGGTGGAGATTGATGGAGATGGCTCCGGGGGCACTTCCCCATCCTAGCAGGGTGCCAGAACAGAGACTTTCTGTCTTCCGAATCTCCCCTTCGGTGGCGGCGGTGCTGCGGAACTTTTCGTGGCTAGAGGCTGGATTATTTAGGGTTTCTACATCGGAGGCTTCATATAGGCGAAAGGGCGATGTCAGAGGGTGGACCAGGGGCCCACACCACCTAGTGGCGTGGCCAGGGGGACCCGCGCCACCACATGGTGTAGTCATCCCCTGGCCCCTCTCCGTCTTGTCTTCTGGATCCGTGAGGCTTCCGGTAAAATACCGACTTTGGCTTTTGTTCGGTCCAATTCCGAGAATATTCATTTTCTGGTTTTTCTAGAACCAAAAAAGAAGAAAACAGGCAACTGGAACTGTGGCATCTTGTTAATAGGTTAGTTCCAAAAAATGTGTAAAAGTACTCCAAAGTGTGGACAAAACATAAGAAAGTAGATATAAAACAAGCATGAAACATCAAAAATTATAGATACGTTTGCAACGTATCACTGTCCCTAGCCAGGCCCCAGAAAAACAACTGATTTGAGCGTTGTCATTGGGCCTGGCTCTGGCCTGCTATAAGACACGCGCGTTCTATAATGTGTGTGTGCGTAATGTCTACGCACTTCTATTCTTGTAGACAGTTGTTGGGTCTCCACGTGCAGAGGTTTGTAGAA
This sequence comes from Avena insularis, assembly GCA_023614405.1. NCBI lineage: Eukaryota > Viridiplantae > Streptophyta > Magnoliopsida > Poales > Poaceae > Avena > Avena insularis. The sequence goes on along the minus strand of CM042690.1, from coordinate 250,886,742 downwards.
CAGCAGCAAGTTTCCCTTAAGTGGATTACCCAAGGTTTATCAAACTCAGGGAGGAAGTGGTCAAAGGTATCCCTCTCAAGTAACCCTGCAATCAAGATACAAGAAGACTCTTGTGTCCCCAACACACCCAATACACTTGTAAGGTGCATAGGTGCACTAGTTCGACAAAGAGATAGTAAAATACAAGTGGTATGGATATAAGACAACGATGCCAGAAAATACTTTGATGGCATGGAAGAGACTAAAGACAAACTGAAATAAAGATGGAAGCAAGCAAACATGTAACAGATCTAGTAGCAAATGGTGTTTCAATGCTTAGAAATAAGCCCTAGGGATCATACTTTCGCTAGTGAACACTCTCATATAAATATCATCTCTTTATGATACTACTCTGAACTACTCTCCAGTTGGACACTCTAATCCATGGTAGGGCTATAACAACACAGCTCAAAGTTCGTTTTCCCCATCTAGATAACCCCACACTGTCACCTTGAGCTCTAGATGGTTCCAACAAACACCACAATTTCATAGAAACATCCAACTCCAAATATAACTCATAATAAGTATTTGTAATCTCTAGCCTAAGTGCCACCATGGTGTGCATGCTGTCACTTTCACACATATGGGGAGAGCAGAGATCTATTAAAGCACTTGAGTAGCAAGGTAGATCTACTTAATTACAAAGCTCATGATCACAATATGATCATGCATAGAGAGAGAGATGAACACATAGCTACCGGTAGAACCCTTAGCCTCGAGAGAGAACTACTCCCTCCTCATCATGGGAATCAGCAATGGTGATGGAGATGGTGGTGGAGATCGATGGAGATGGCTCCGGGGGCACTTCCCCGTCCCGGCAGGGTACCAAAACAGAGACTTTCTGTCCCCCCAAATCTCCCCTTCGGTGGATAGGTGTTGTGGAACTTTTCGTGGCTAGAGGCTGTTCGCTTTAGGGTTTTCGTCCCAGGGGCTTCTTATAGGCGAAGGGGCAAGGTCGGTGGCCGGCCAGGGGGCTCACACCATGCCCTAGCGCGGCCTAGGGTTGCCCGCGCCAAGGGGTGGTGTGGCCACCTTGTGGCCCCTCTCCGTCTTGTCTTATGGCTCCGTGAGTCTTCTGTAAAATATCGACTTTGGCTTTTGTCCGGTCCAATTCCGAGAATATTGATTTTCTGACTTTCCTGGAACCAAAAACAGCAGAAAACAGGCAACTGGCACTGTGGCATCTTGTTAATAGGTTAGTCCAAGAAAGTGTATAAAAATACTACAAAATGTGGGCAAAACATAAGAAAGTAGATAAAAGCCAAGCATGGAACATTAAAAATTATAGATACGTTTGCAATGTATCAACATCCCCAAGCTTAACTCCTCCTCGTCCTCAGTAGGTAAGTGATAAAAAGAAAGAATAATTTTTAGGTGACATGCACCATCATAAACTTGATCAAAGTTTTTGTAAAACATTGATAGCTGGGATCATAGTACTTCAACATAGCATGAAGGATAAAGTTCTAGCAATAAGACATAACAACTATGTTGCAACATGAAAAGGCACAAACAAAAGATTCATGAATAACAATGCTTTGCAAGACGTTTGTTTGTTTCACATAAATAAAACATAGCATAGTGGCATTCAGCTTGTCCCTCATAGAGTAGCAAACATAAATGCATAGGACACCTTCAAAGTTCATAAGAGTGACTAGATACAAATAGTTTAAGAACAAGCAATATCAAAGTTATGCATCAATCAACAAGTCTTGGGACAATGCACATAGAACTAAGAATGGCCACTATGATCTCAAAATAGGTGCATAAAGATATAAGGTGGAGACTCAACATAAAAGTAGAAGAAAGGCCCTTCCAAGAAGGAAGTAGGGATTCAAGTCTCATAAAGAGCTTCCAAAAATTATGGTACTTAAGAGCTTTCAGCTCTCATTGCCCCTATCATAAGCATCTTGAAGTGATTAAGGTTAAAGTGAATAAACTATGGTGTACATGCTTGATGAAGTATAAGTTAGAAATCTCATGTCCCTTGACTACGAGGGCCGCTCCTCATGCTACTCAAGTTTAGTCACCGGTAAGTTCTTGTCATCGTAAGTACATGTGTATCATTGAGAACCGCCAACGGGGTACCCCTTGCCCGATGATATGGAAGAATCCCCATATAAAAATGACAAGGCAAGCAGACAACGAGCATCTCAGCAATCTTCTTATTTACCATGGGAATATGGTGTTTTTTTCTCTCTTTCCTCTGTTCATAATCTTTTTTTTCTTTTTCTCTTTTTTCTCAATATAGGACTCTTTTTTTATAAGAAGAATGCTTCATAGACAGCTCATTATGGTTACGCTGCAGGTTTCCACCATGTCAGCATGGATTAGACCAGCGGCCTAGGCATTTCTATAACACACATACATAACTCCATGGACTTACAAGCTCCCCTTTCATTTCACACCGACGACATCCATAGACAAAAGAGCATGATATCAACTAGGTACAAAGTACATGTGCAATGTTGAAAGCGTTCCCATGACAACATGGTTCTGCTAATCCCCAACATATAAGTGCAAGCATATACAACATAGACGACACAATGGTTAAAGTTTATTAAGGGAAAGAAAAGCAACGTGTACCATCAAGTTCGTGAGAGCTTTAATCACTAGTTTTCTCATAACAAGTTTAATTCGGAAGGTAGATAAAAACATGAATATACTTGGAATAGCAAATGCTAATAGGTAGGTATGGTGGACTCTTTGTAATAACTTGGTTTTAGGAGTTGGACGCATGAGTGGAACTCATACTTGGTTATGGAGGCTAGCAAAAGACTAGGAGCGACCAACTAAGAGAGCAATAATGGCCATAATCATGCAGAGCGACAAAACATCATTAATCAAAGCATAAAGTGATACTACAAGTCGAAAAATAAAGGATCATAAAGGCTATGGTGACTTGGGATAGTCATAACATGGTGTGAGCATGCGCCAAGTCAACCCAAATAAAGCATCAAAGGAGAATACCACAATACTACGCTTTAATATGCTAAAACAATGCATGATTCTTCAAAGGCACATTAAGCAATCTCAATTGTTTATAACATGTCATGCTACAGCAAAGATCACTAAGCATAAAGCCAAAACAATATCAAGCATGGAATGACAAAGCATGGGCCATAGTCAAGGACAAGCTCCTTTTACCACTTAAGCATGAACTTTCCTACTCTTTTCCAACACCAATCGACTTATTTGAAACAACTCACAAAGATAGTAATCAATAAAGATCAGTGAGCTTGTCTCACAAATCCACAAAGAAGAACTAAAAAGTTCTAAGCTGAAAGCACAAGAAAACTAAGGCTAAACACAGTGCTAGCAAAAGAGAACACTCACAGAACAATAAGAATGAAAACTAGAGTGTTCTAGGCAATGAAAACAGAGTGTCTCTCTCTCCAAAAGAAGTGTGCTTAAATCCAACCAACTTATTCAAGCAAACAAAGCAAAAGAAAACTAAAAACAAAAACTAAGATGCTCCAAGAGCAACACAACTATGCATGAAACAATAAAAACGAAGTGTCTAGAAATACCTGAGATTTTTATTGATGAAGAAGGGGAAGGGGATGCCTTGGGCATCCCCAAGCTTTGACGCTTGTACCTCTTGAATATTTTTGGGGTGACATGGGGTGGCATCCACAAGCTTGAGCTTTAGTCCATTCTTCATCTCATTACATCATTCTCTCCATACACCTGAAAGTTTTGACACCAATAAAACTTCCATTAAAACACAAGCTATTGAATCACTTCCCTCAAAAATCTCAATTCCCAAAGAGAACTCAAAAAGGAACCAACAAGAAGCAAATGCAAATAATGGCAGAAATCTGTCAAAACAGACCAGCAGGTAAAAACCAATTTTTTGAAGACCTTCTGTTGCTCAAATCAAAAAGTTTTGAACTAACAAAAGTTATATAACAACCTAGGGCAGAAGCACCAAAATTCATGCCTCAAAACGACGTACAGAGATTTTACACGAATTTTTACGATGAAGCACAAAAATCTGTTTCGGGACAACAACTTTCCCAATCATTACTTCTCTCTCATTAGAGGTTACTCTTGGCACAAAAAGCAAATAAAAAGGATAAGGAGCGGTTATTACAGAGGTAATAACTTTCAAGACTCATCTAAAACTTTTGGGTTATCTCCCAATAAGTATTTTTCTTTAACACCTTTAAGTTAGGCATGATAGTTTGAGAAAGATGCTCACATAAGAAATATGAATTGAAGTAAAAGAGAGCATCAAGAAGCAAATTCAAAACACATTTAAGTCTAACCCACTTCCTATGCATAGGAATCTTGTAAAGAAACAAGTCATGAAAGCACAAAGCAACAAGCATAGTAAAGCAAAACAAGTGCAACTTCAAGACTTTCAACATAAAGAGGGGAAACTTAATGTTATTGAGATGCATAAAACCATGTTTCCCTCTATCATAATAACTTTCAGTAGCATCATGGATAAAATTAACAATATAACTATCACATGAAACATTCTTATCATGAGCCACATGCATAAAAGAATTAATACTCCCCACATAAACATAGTCATTCTTATTAATTGTAGTGGGAGCAAATTCAACAAAATAGCTATCATTATTATTCTCATCACCATTATCATCAAATATAGGAGGCATATTGTAATCATAATTAATTTTCTCCTCAATAGTAGGTGGACTGAAAATATCATATTCATCATTGCAAATATCATATATTGGAGGTATAGTATCATCATAAGCAATGGAATAGTTATCTTCCATAGTGTGTTCATTTGTAAACATATCATCATTGGAAGGAACATGGATAGCACTAATAGTACAATGATTATTAATATCATCATTTTCAGAATTGTTACCAAAGAGATTTTCAATATCAAAAGTAGTGTGCTTTTCCCAATCATGATCACTACTATAGGTAACAGGCATAGGAACATCATCGAGATCAGACTCATCAAAAACTATAATAGGAGCAACATGCTTAGGGGAAAATACCATTTCTTCTCTCCTTTTACTCCTCCTTTTCTTCTTTTTCTTCTTCTCTTTAGGAGGGAGAGGCTTGAAAGGAATCTTCTCCATATACCCTGGTTTATTGTTAGAGACTATAGAAGAAACTTTGGAGGATCCCTCCTTTTCATTTATAAGATCAAAACACATATTAGTCTTGTCATATTTTGGTAAAACCTCATCTTTTATAATATTTTGTATGTAAGTATTTGTGTGGCAATTATCACCACAATAAAGATGACAACCATGCAGGACACTATTCATATCAAAAGCATGCATATCTACCAAAGAGGTTTTTCTTGATAACTCTTCACACCCCCAAAAATAATGTAAGTTCATCATGCTGATTAGGAGTGATCATGTCATCACAATACAAACTTGCAGTACTCATTGGATTAGAAGGGATATTATTATGGCCTGAGCATTGAAAATTGAAATGACCCCACTTCAAAGCAAAGTTCACAAATAAAAGGATAAAGGGCACACATTTTTTTACCAAGATCATTTAAAGCCCTATACCACATTCTAGTTTTTTCATTCCTGTGGGTGATAAAATATTCTTCTTCAATTTGATTATCCTCATAAGGTCTATGTATTCCACAAAAATTAACATGCTTATAAGTAGTACTTTCAGAGGTTTGAGCATGTTTATTGCTATCATTAATAACAATTTCATTTTCCATGCAAGTGTCTTTATAAGGCTCATGATACGTGTCCCATTTTTATTTAGGAGCATTAGTATGAGAAGCAAAGGTTCTATAAAAAACAACAAGAATTTGAGGATCAAGACCATATTTAGCACTAAGCTCTTGAAAATCAGCAGTTTCAGCGAAAGACTTAATGCAATCATACTCATAGTTTATACATGGTTCTTTACCTTTGTTGTTATCCCAATCTTCGGTATTTCTTTGAATTGTTTCAAGAAGATCCCACTTAGCTTTGACCTCCTTACTTGTGAAGGATCCCTCTAAACAAGTATCTAGGTAGTCCTTGTAATATCCTGAATGCCTTGCATAGAAATTATTAATAACAATATTACTAGGGAGCTCATGAATGGGACATTTGAGCATTAGTGACTTCAACCCCCCATGCTTGAGCAATACTTTCTCCATCATGTGGATGAAAATTATAAATGTAATTCCTATCTTTATGAATTTCATGAGAAGGATAAAATTTAGAGTAAAAGAGAGATTCAAGTTCCTTCCACTCCAAATGATGAGGATCATCTAGTAGCTCATACCACTCCCTTGCTTTGCCCTTGAGTGAAAAAGGGAATAGCTTCCTCTTAACTTGGTTCATTGAAATACCTGCACACTTGAACAACTCGCATAATTCGTGTATAAAGAGTAAATGATCACCAGGATGGACAATTCCATCTCCCAAATAACAGTTGTTCATAACACGTTCAACATTTTTTATATGTATTTTAAAAGAGATGCTTTCAGTATGTGGATTTAAAATATCACAAGTATCATTAGAATTACCACATATGAGAGATAAAGTATCATCAGGGCAAATTTTCTTCTTTAAAGCTGGGGAACTAAAAAGATCATTTTCATAAAAACTAACTTCCTCAAGCTTAGACGTTTTCATAGCATTAGTAACAAAGGTGTTCAAAAGATTCATACTAATAACACTGCTATTAGCATGTAAAGAAAGTTCCATGGTTTTTTTAATTTTCTTTTCAAACAATTCATGTTCTACATTAGGAAAAATACTAAAAAGCTCTATAATTTTTGTTGTTGTTTTCTATTAAGCCTAACTAGTGAAAACAAGAAACAAAAAGACAAAATTCCAGAATCTAAAGGAAATAACTTCAAGCACTCACACCGAAGGATGTGAGTACCTTTTACCTTACCTCCCTGGCAACGGTGCCAGAAAATAGCTTGCTGGCGCGTGGTTGATGTGGGAGCTTATTCTTCTTCTGTCCCCAGCAACGGCACCATAAAATAGCTTGATGTCTACGCACTTCTATTCTTGTAGACAGTTGTTGGGCCTCCAAGTGCAGAGGTTTGTAGAACAGCAACAAGTTTCCCTTAAGTGGATTACCTAAGGTTTATCGAACTCAGGGAGGAAGTGGTCAAAGGTATCCCTCTCAAGCAACCCTGCAATCAAGATACAAGAAGTCTCTTGTGTCCCCAATACACCCAATACACTTGTCACGTGTATAGGTGCACTAGTTCGGCGAAGAGATAGTAAAATACAAGTGGTATGGATATAAGACAACGATGCCAGAAAATACTTTGATGGCGTGGAAGAGACTAAAGGCAAACTGAAATAAAGATGAAAGCAAGCAAACATGTAATAGATCTAGTAGCAAATGGTGTTTCAATGCTTAGAAACAAGCCCTAGGGATCATACTTTCGCTAGTGAACACTCTCATATAAATATCATCTCTTTATGATACTACTCTGAACTACTCTCCGGTTGGACACTTTAATCCATGGTAGGGCTATAACAGCACAGCTCAAAGTTCGCTTTCCCCATCTAGACAACCCCACACTGTCACCTTGAGCTCTAGATGGTTCCAACAAACACCACAATTTCATAGAAACATCCAACTCCAAATATAACTCATAATAAGTATTTGTAATCTCTAGCCTAAGTGCCACCATGGTGTGCACGCTGTCACTTTCACACACATGGGGAGAGCAGAGATCTATTAAAGCACTTGAGTAGCAAGGTAGATCTACTTAATTACAAAGCTCATGATCACAATATGATCATGCATAGAGAGAGAGAGATGAACACATAGCTACCGGTAGAACCCTTAGCCTCGAGAGAGAACTACTCCCTCCTTATCATGGGAATCAGCAATGGTGATGGAGATGGTGGTGGAGATCGATGGAGATGGCTCCGGGGCTCCCGTCGACGGGTGCCGCAGAGACTTCTGTCCGAATCTCCCTTCGGTGGCGGCGCCATGGAACTTTTCATGGCTGGAGGCTGTTCTCTTTAGGGTTTTTGTCCCAGGGGCTTCTTATAGGCGAATGGGTAAGGTCGGTGGCTGGCTAGGGGGCCCACACCATGCCCTGGCGCGGCCTAGGGTTGCCCGCACCAAGGGGTGGTGTGTCCACCCTGTGGCCCCTCTCCGTCTCGTGTTCTGGCTCCGTGAGTCTTCCGATAAAATATCGACTTTGGCTTTGTCCGGTCCAATTCCGAGAATATCGATTTTCTAACTTTCCTGGAACCAAAAACAGCAGAAAACAGGCAACTGATACTGTGGCATCTTATTAATAGGTTAGTCCAAGAAAGTGTATAAAAATACTCCAAAGTGTGGGCAAAATATAAGAAAGTAGATAAAAACCAAGCATGGAACATTAAAAATTATAGATACGTTTGCAACGTATCAGTGTGGGGGGCTTGTAATCCATAATCCGTTCGTTTCCATCGCTTGCGGGCGTGTCCCGGGTGTATGCATGTTAGCAAACGCGTCCCAAAGTTCAGACTAAGGCTATATTCGATCTACATCATGCCTGTTGGTTTGAGAAGAATCGGACGGTCGGATGTGGATTCTCTGATTTGGCAATCTTTTCTTTTTTCTTTCGATTTTGCTAATTTGTAGTATCATATCCATCTCGAAATAAACGTCGCACGTTTAGTGAAATTTTAATAAGTTCATATTAAATAGTGTGTAGATTCATTCAATTTTTGACAAATCCGAGACATCTATTTTGAGCTAGAGGGACTGTTATAAATGTTCTGGCAAACCAATTATAGCTAAGAGTTTTTCCGTTGCACATGGTGACATGGATTACAACTGAGTAATTTCTTGCACACGAGTTACAATGAAAAATATTCACGCGGTAAAATATATTGTTCACAAGGTTAAGAAAGTGCACATGCAGTATACTCCCTTCGATCTAAAATATAAGATGTTTTAGGTTTTATGAAACGAATGTATCTAGATATCTTTTAATATGTAGATTCAGAGTGAACTTACACACTAAAAGATGCTTAGATACATTCGTTTCATAAAAACTAAAACATCTTATATTACTAAATGGAGGGAGTACAATTGAGGGGTGATGTCACCCAACTGAGAATTACTAAGTTTATTCTCGGATCAACCGAGCTCTAGTTAGTTGTGCTCTCTTCCTTCATCTGAACAACTAAGCCCATTTCAGATCAACTGAGCTCTAGTTAGTTGATCTCTAGTTAGTTAATTCTCGGATCACCATATGGTTCTGCCGCCTCCGAATCGATCGGTCCACCTGGGACAGCTGCAACACGATCTAGCGGGATGATCCAAATAGACCGACTCACGCAGACCGATCCATATGTGCACTAAATTTGGAGAATATCATTTTGCGGCCCAAAAGTTGGGGTGGACAGGCAACACGGTACCCAAGATGATTTTTATCACCGCGATTCGAAAAGTTGGGGCACCAATTGCTAAGAGGGGTCTTTCGAGTGAATGATGGCCAAACCAAATATTTTCAAATCGCGCCCGTTAAGTCAGGATATTCTGTTACACTAGTTCCTACTGTGCCCCTCCTTCGTCGGTCACTCTTCTTAGCCACCCTGCACGTGTCGTAGGGGAAAATCCATTATTGTACTTTCCTAACTCTCGACACTGAATCTTGCTGCGGCGGTCCCTTTTCTTCCCTTCCCTGACCCTAAATCTGCTGGCGGCGGAGGACCTTTTTTCTCCCTCCCCCGACACTGAATCCGGCGGTGGCGGCCCAGCATGTCTTGCAAGGCGTAGGTTGTAGCTACGTCGCCGACTGAAAAGGGTCCGTCGGGGCCCAAGTCTAGGGCTCAACGCATAGCTGCGGCGAGGTCTTCAACCCCGGTTAGCGAGGAGGCCAGCAAGGATTCTGCTCCCAAGGTACCTACGAGCAACGGGTTGAAGAGAAAAGCAAGGCCGGTGGCGGATTGTTCGGCTCCGATGGGCGGATGCAGCACTCAGATCTCGAAGAAAAACACCTGGGAGAAGAGCGAGAGATGAATTTTTCTTATCTGTGCCTTATCTTGCAAGTAGATTAGTTACGGCATAATAGAATCGAATGAACTGAAATGTTCCCCTTTTAAATCAAATTAGGCATAGTTTTGATACAAGTGACCTATATGAGTTCACAGTTCATGTTCGGCAGTACACTACAAAGCTTGATTTTGGTTGCGAGAGGGTTGTGTTTGGGCAAGATGTGCATCTGCTTGTGAATTGCAAAGAGGTTGTGTCTGTTTCGCAGCTGGTAGATATGCTTGCCGCTAGAATTCCCTGGGGTTCTAGACAGAGGATAAAATTGGTGTGGCGCAACATGAATGATACCTATCAGAAAATTGAGCACTCCCATGAGCTTCAGATGGTTTGGGAGTGTTGTGCAGTTGATCGTAAGGTGAAAGTTGAAGCGATGATTGATGATAATGTATGCAGATGCTGGAGATCTTGCTGTCAGAGATTCTGCTCCTAGAGAATACGGACCAATAGATGCTGATCTAGATAGGTTCAGTATACACATAGAGGTGGGTTCATACATGGCAAAACTTGATGAGGGAGTTAATAAGCCGCTTTCATGTAATCGTGGAGATCACTGTCGATTCCAAAAACATAACTCTTGATGAAATGAGAGAGATGATTAGTAAGGAAATCAGTATTGGCCCTAAGCAGATGGCAAAAATCCGGTGGTGGCATCATAAGAAGAAGCAATTCATAGATGTTTTGGATACTGAAGATCTTATGGAGATTATGCGGCGAAAGAAGCGAACCAGGAAGGTGTTCTTCCTTGGTACCATTTCTGATGTTGTTGAACAGGTTATAGTGGATGTAGATGCCCCTATAGTGGCTGAATAGAATGAGGTGGTCGACGATGATGAGATCTGATGAGAGCTGCTACCCTGGGCTTGTCATATGGACCGCGGGGTTCCCCTGCCTGTATTTGTAATATTGACTGCTATTGCATTTAGAGCGTACTTCTATGATTATGTTTGTTGAGAGATTGCAATATAATGCTGTGCAAGCTGTTGAGATTTTCGGACATGTCACTCACTGAAACCATCGTTGTTGTAATAAGACATAAGTACATTGTAGTTTACATGATTATGTTTCTTAAGATGATGTACCGTACTTGTTTCAGTTATTATGTTTGTTGGGACATTGTAATGTAATGTTTTGTGAAACCATGACTGGACTAGTAATGCATAAATACATTGTAGTTGACATGATTATGTTTCTTGAGATGATGTACTGTACTTGTTTCTGATATTTTGTTTGTTGAGAGACTGTCATGTAATGTTTTGCGAAACCATGACAGGACAAGTGATGTGTAAGTACCTTGAAGTCGACATGATTTTGTTTCTTGAGTTGATGTAATATACTTGTTTCTGTGATTACATTTGTTGAGAGATTGTAATGTGATGTTTTGTGAAACCATGTTGTGGTTATGTTTGTTGGGAGATTATAATGTAATGTTTTGTGAAACCATGACTAAAGAAGTGATGCATAAGTACCTTGTAGTTGACATGATTTTGTTTCTTTGGATGATGTAATATACTGGTATGTTTTCGTTAGGAAATGAAATTGGGATGGAGGGAGTGCAGGTTTAATATTTGAAATGAGAATGTGTGAAGAGAATCCATATCAGGCAGGAGACAGTAATCCAGGGAAAGGGCATGGTATTCATTAAACTATTGTAACATGCCAATTTAGTCATCATTGTAGCGGTAGAAGGGCTGCTCTCTCTCTCTCTCTCTCTCTCTCTCTCTCTCTCTCTCTTGCCGACACCGTCGCTGTCGCCGTTGAATTCGCCATGCTGTCCTTGAACGGCGAGGACGACCAGTCGAGCAGCGACAGCCTTCTCTCCGACATCGAGTATTCCTTCCACGATGTGAGTTCCTCTGTTTTCTCAGGCTAGGGTTAGGCAATGGTAAATCACTCGATCCGAGCCGGACCAGATGTGCATGCAATCGTGTTTGATTTCAGCTTTGCGTTTACCTATAGGTACCAAGGACGATCTACGACTCCGAATGGGAGGGCCTAGATCTCGATGGAGAAGTGCCATGTGACCATGGGCTAAAACTGAGGAGATATGTTGCATTCGAAGGCGAACACCGGAGAAGGTTTTTGGGCTGTACAAATCAGGTTTGTTTACATTATGTGCAATCGTGACATGAAGTAAAATGTATCATGCATGTTCATAACACTATAGTGTGTGTGTTTAGGTTGGCCCTGTGTAAAGCAAGAGTGGGTGGATCTTGAGTGGCCATGCACTTAAGAAATGTTTGGCACGCTTATGGGAGATGTATGAGTTGGAAAGGTCGGGAGATTTATCGATGTACGTGATGCAGCTGAAAAATTATAAGTCGTCAAGACGAAATAAGGAGCTAGAACAAGAAATCGAGAATTTGCAAATAAAGCTAATCGACGAATCGATCGAGCTTGGTTGTTGGAACCGCAAAGAAGCTTCAGGATAGTCACAGTTGCTGATTCATAATGCAAAAAGGAGAGGGATCAGCTCAGGAAGACAAGAAGAAGCTAGAGTCCGCATTGAGGATCTATTGAAGGAATCAAGAAGGCGCATGAGGGTGAACAAGGATGACTATAGAGGATAAAGGAAATTCAAGATGAATAATTTATGTTGTACCAATGCCTGAAACTAGTTAATTGTAAGACTTGGAGTTGTGCTTTCCGAACTAAGCCAAACTCAATCCTCGAGCAAACTAATTTCAGACGAACACACATATCGTGCATAGAGTTAAGTTCACGCTTACAAAATCACCATTGCAGAGGATAAACCAGGCAGTTCAGTACTAAATAGACCTATGTTGTGTCTGTTTAGCCTTGCCCGAGCTGCCTGTTTTCCTCCCTAAGATTGGCTAGCTCCTTCAAGATTATGTCGTGCTTCAATTTGTAGGTTCTAGCGCTCCATCACAGATTGGAGAATTTTGTCCGTAGCCATATGATTTTCCTTCAAGATCCCTTTCATGATCTCCGTCTGCTTCCTAGCCGAGGCGCGGCCTTCACTGTGTAGCTTCGCCCAGTCGGTGTTTAACTCCTTCAGTTTCTAGCACTTGTCAGAAAGGACTGGGAATTCAGCGGGCAGTTGGTCAAAGGCCAGTTTCTGGGAATTCCGCTTCTCCCTTTGGATTGCTATCTTGTCATTTAGCCAGGTCGCCAGGTCCTGGTCGATCTTTCGCCTCTTTCCCTGCAACAAAAATGCATGGTATGGTTTGTTCAGTTCACGAGGACAAGCTGGTTAGTTTCCATAATTAACTGAATCGACTAGTCGCACGGTCATAGTTTCAAGGAAGAAGCAATCTAGGACTAATCAACATTTTATGAATCGACTAGTGGTACTGTCGTAATTTCAATTTCAAAGACAAATAAGATTTATCAGCAGTTTAGTGTGCTGTGGGTTTTTCCCAATATCACCAAATAGTAGTGGGAGAGTGGCAAACTCATAATGCAGAAACCCATGTCCAGATACATATGGAAAGAGAACGTGGTGTCCATTCATGAACATGAACACCAACACATGTACAGATAGATAAGGAGTTGCCCTAGGATTCTTATTGCACCCTATAATGGGAAGCAGACATGGGCATTGCTCCCTGAACCCTAAACATTACAAAAGGAGAGGAGGACGAACTGGTATTCGTGTCCCCGCTAACGGGAATCAGACTTGGGCATTGCTCCGGTACGCCTCCAGACATGCCCTTAGCTCCTCGTTCTCTTTCTGAACACCCTCGAGTATGGTGATCCCTCTGCTCATGTCCGCCTTCATCTCCTTGACTACATCTAGGCAACGGTTCCTGTCATGGTAGGCTCGGATGGTAGCCTTGGTTTCCTCGACGCGTCCTCTGAGTGCCTCGCTGACTTCGTCTTGCAGGAGAATGCACCTTTCCACGAGATTCTTCTTCTCCTCCATGAGCTCGTTGATTATCTTGATGGCCTGTTCTTGCATGATTAAGTTACGGTCGAGCACTTTCTGCAGCCTAACGACATCACGTGCAAAATCTAGCGAGATCTCCTTCTGCACAGATAATTGCTTGCGTAGGCTCTCATTAGCTTGGGTGAGGGAGCGTGCAAGCTCATGTTGGTTGGCAATCTTGGAACTGATCGTGGCCGCCTTCACACGGTACTCGGCCTTCGATCGCTGCATCGTTCATGTTAATTGAAATAGGAATTTTACAATTACACTCCAGGTCCCAGGTGAATACTAATACAGATCAAAAAAAATCCCCGGTGAATCTATTGGCCGCAGTGTTAAAAAATGGACCTGGAGATATATTCATGACCACGATAAACTAACCCCAATCACAAAAATCCATAGTGAATCTATGAACATCGGTATTAAGGAAAGACCAAGAGATCCAGTCATATTCATGAAAACAAATACAACTCACAAAAGAAGAAGAAAAACCAATGCGGGGCAGACAACATCTAAGAAATCCACATCATAACTCGGAGAAATAACAGCGTGGAGATTTGCTACCTCGCTGAGACATGGAATAGGGTCGAACGGGTCCTGCAACGCCTCTGTCGTGGTGGATTCGGACTCCACGGCCGACCTGTAATACGTAGAAGAGGAAGAGCCAGAAGAAGAAGAAAAACAAGAAGAAGCTGATTAAGATCATGATGGAGAGGGAAATGGAGAAGAAGTAGAATAAGGAGACCGTACCGGGAGGAGCCCTCGCCTGCTAGAACATTCGGCGCCATTGTCGGGGGAGATTGGGCCTCGATGAGAGGGTGGGCTTGAGCGGCTGGTAGAGCAAGAAGTGCCTCGCGGCGATTTCTCTCCCTTTTCTCCACGAGGATCGTCGACCGGCCTCTCCCCCTCCTAAGTGGAGCCATGGCTTGCAAGGTGAGTGTGGCGGAGGCAGGAGGAAGGAGATAGTGATTATTAGTGTGGGAGAAGAGTAAAGAGTACATGTCGTGGTCCAGTAGTACTAGTACTAATATACAAGACCACTGTGTATGGTCTACCTTCTCAAAGAAGCCAGGGAGGCAGGGGTAGGGAATCGATGGGACTTGTCTTTATTGCGATGGACACTTCAATGGTCTTCGGCGCCGCCCAAAATCCAGTATATAATAAGGGGAGTGCGAGCCGGGTGGTCGTCATGGGAATTGGCGCGCACATCCCGCGTGCGTGTGTCACGTGTTGATGGGGCAATGACGCGCGCAACTGCTGCACGATCACGTCGGCACGTCCAACTCCGTCGAACTCCACGTGACAGGCACGCACGGGATATTTACGAGTCTAGAATACGTTGTGCCACTTTAGTTGTGATCAAATTATGTTCAGTACGCGAGATATTACTTCTTTCTTCTTTTTTTTTGATAATCGACAAATGCACGCGTGGACACGACGCACGAAACCGCTGCTCGTCCTTGATCAGATCGGCACCCCACTCTGTGTACCCGCCATCGACCATTCGGAGCAACTACCTCGAGCACGATGCCCCCTCGCCATGGCAATGGCAGGTCCAAGCCATCCACTGATCATCGTCATGCATCGTCGCAAGGCTCATGAAGTCGCCTGCTGAGGCAGCACGTCATGTCCGACCGCGCCAGGATCCATCAACATCGGCACTCGTGGACACCGCGACGTCGAAGCTCGTACCGGCCGCACAGGAGGAGCGTGGGGTACCTGCAGCGTTGGACGAGCAAAAAGTAGCAGCCAGGACGGGGGCGCGTGTTGCACCGGTGAGTACGGACAAGAAGAGGAACGAGAAGAAGACCAGGAAGAAGAGAGGAGATAGCTATTTGGATGAGTCCGACTCGGCCAACAAGGAGGCGTTCATCAATCAGTTGGAGGCAGAAGCGGAGGAGAGTGACATGGACCCGTGGGACTACGAAGAGGAGGAGAACTCTGACAAGGAGATAGCATGCTTATCGAGGAAGGGGCAGTGTCGAGTCGTTAGAGGAGGGCACCGACGGTGGCGATGGCGGGGACCATGGCATTGACAAAGACGAGAACGAACCAGAAGACAAAGACGATGGCTTATTTGAAATATGATCATTTATTTTAGTTATTTTAGTTAGATAGATGGATTTTCACTTGTTTATGGGGGTTTAGTATCGGTGGCACGGATAGAGAGGTGGCACGGATTGACCATGCATAAAAAAAGTGGAGAAGGGAGGGGTTATCCTGCCCGTTGGATCACATGGGATCAACGGTTGGTTGAGACGATCCGCATGACATCTGTGTCAGCCAATCAGGGCATAGCACCTAGAGTGAGCACATGTTTGGGATCTCCACACGTTTGGGCTTTTGTGAGATTTGTGATAGAGAGAGAGGGAAAATCTCTTTTCACAATCCGCCTATGGATCCACCTGTACCATTCAAATGTCATTGCATTTGTGCTCTTTTCATAATCCACCTATGGATCCACCAGTGTCATTGCATGTGTCTTCTTTTTACTAACAACAACCAGAGTCATTCCATCTGTGTTCTTTTCACATACCACATATGGATCCACTAGTGTCATTGCATGTGTGTTCTTTTCATAATCCACCCATGGATCCACTAGTGTCATTGCATGTGTGTTCTTTTTAGTAACAACAACTAGAGTCATTTTGCATGTGTGTTCTCTTCACATACCACCTATGGATCCACCAGAGTCATTGCATGTGTGTTCTTTTTAGTAACAACAACCAGAGTCATTTTGCATGTGTGTTCATTTCACATACAACCTATGGATCCACCAGTGTCATTGCATGTGTGTTCTTTTCACAATCCACCCATGGATCCACCAGTGTCATTGCATGTGTGTTCTTTTTAGTAACAACAACCAGAGTCATTTTGCATGTGTGTTCTTCTCACATACCACCTATGGATCCACCAGTGTCATTGCATGTGTGTTCTTTTCACTAACAACAATCAGAGTCATTGCATGTGTGTTCTTTTCACATACCACATATGGATGCACCAGTGCGATTGAAATGTGTGTTCTCTATAGAGACCACACATGGATCCACCAGTGTCATTGCATGTGTGTTCTTTTTAGTAACCAGAGTCATTTTGCATGTGTGTTCTTTTCACATACCACCTATGGATCCACCAGTGTCATTGCATGTGTGTTCTTTTCACAATCCACCCATGGATCCACCAGTGTCATTGCATGTGTGTTCTTTTTAGTAAACAACAACCAGAGTCATTTTGCATGTGTGTTCTCTTCACATACCACCTATGGATCCACCAGTGTCATTGCATGTGTGTTCTTTTTAGTAACAACAATCAGAGTCATTTTGCATGTGTGTTCTTTTCACATACCACCTACGGATCTACCAGTGTCATTGCATGTGTGTTCTTTTCGCAATCCATCCATGGATCCACCAGAGTCATTGCATGTGTGTTCTTTTTAGTAACAACAACCAGAATCATTTTGCATGTGTGTTCTTTTCATATACCACCTATGGATCCACTAGTGTCATTGAAATGTGTGTTCTCTTTAGAGATCACACATGGATCCACCATTGTCATTGCATGTGTTCTTTTTAGTAACAACTACCAGAGTCATTTCGCATGTGTGTTCTTTTCACATACCACCTATGGATCCACCAATGGCATTGCATGTGTGTTCTTTTTAGTAACAACAACCAGAGTCATTTTGCATGTGTGTTCTCCGCACAATCCACACATGGATCCAACAGTGTCATTGCATGTGTGTTCATTTCATAATCCACCTATGGATCCACCAATGTCATTGCATGTGTGTTCTTTTTAGTAACAACAACCAGAGTCATTTTGCATGTGTGTTCTTTTTACATACCACCTATGGATCCACCAGTGTCATTGCATGTGTGTTCTTTTCACTAACAACAACCAGAGTCATTGCATGTGTGTTCTTTTCACATACCACATGGATCCACCAGTGTCATTGAAATGTGTGTTCTCTACAGAGACCACACATGGATCCACCAGTGTCATTGCATGTGTGTTTTTTTAGTAACAACAACGAGTGTCATTGCATGTGTGCTCTCTTTAGAGAACACACATGGATCCACCAGTGTCATTGCATGTGTGTTCTTTTTACTAACAACAACAAGAGTCATTGAAATGTGTGCTCTCTTCAAACACCACACATGGATCCACCAGTGTCATTGCATGTGTGTTGTAACTACCTCGGTGAATTACGGTCTAAGTTGCATGCCTGGATGCGCAAAAGTGGTTAAAATAGTACGGTGGGGCCACTCAAGTGAACCTGCCACCGTCCTAACCACTTCCGAACATCGACAAGAACGAGCGTAATCGGCAAAGGGATCAACTACATACACAAGTGAGTATGTATGCAAGCCACCATACAACAGTTTTCAGAGCCATTCCATCTAAAAAGAAATAGAAATATTGCAACGCCATACGGCAAGATCCAAATATCCTAGATAGAGATAATAGTTTAGGATAGCTCCTCATACATCAAACATCAGAGTATCAGGCGGAAGCGGAAAACAAGATCCGAGTACGGATAAGAAGCAAATCGGCATAAGATGCCACATAATAAACACATCCCGCCCACAGATCTCGCGGATCCCCATCCCCGGAATCTCTACACCGAGTGATCGTTGCCAACATCATCCGTCTCCTCCACCCAGTATCCATCTTGCGAATATACCTGTTCATCTGAATCAAACAATTTATCGTGTGAGACCCTAGGGGTACTCAGCAAATCTTTATGCCTCTAAAGGGGACATGACCTGGGATGACACAATTGCAGCAAAAGATAATAACTAACAAGTCTATAGATACTCGCTAACCATCTGCCTAACCAATGATAGACGGATGTCCGTTAATTAGTAACAACAGTTATAACAGTATAATTAACAGATCCATCCTCCTTCTCGCTTACCAACGAGAAAGCGGACGAACAACCCATTCGTTGGCAGTTTTATTAACCATTCCATGAGTATTGCACTATTTACTAGTCAGGTACTTATCAAATTAAAAGCGGTACTTTAGTTATACTTGTCTATGATCGAGAAACTGTTCTCCAAGTCGTCCATAACCGCGGACACGGCTTTCGGAAAGATTTACCCTGCAGGGGTGCACAAATAGCAACACACACTCGATCAACCTCGGAAAAACCAAATCAAAACCCAACGAGGCATTCACGACAAAGCGATCAGAGGATTCAGAAATATTTCAGGGGGGCACCCCATTAAGCTACCCGCAACAAAGTTGGCCGGCTCCGAGACGGACCCAAGGTTTGCGCCAATGGTTGTAAACGACTGGGAACCCGAAAGTGTGACTGGGCTTGTCGATACCGCGAAAACACTCCGCAATCCTAAACACTACAGGTGCTCCACGCACAATCTTAAATAAAGCAGTAAAGCATGGCATAAGTACAGAATAGTAATAAAGCCCCAAACTACTTTGTGGCCCCACAAAATAGAAATGAATCAAACTCTGGCTCAGGGGGTCCATAAGGCCTCCCGGATGTGGATAGTGCGAATAGTCAAGGAACAGGAATCAAGTACTCGGGGTCCTATGGGACGCAAGTGAGCATGAAAACCAAATAGCAGATATTGCTCACCGCCGCCGCTTTTATTAGTTATCCCATTACTACTCAGGTTAAGTTGTTTAGGTACCTCGGTATCCATCAGACACTCACATACCCTACACATGCTTTTCTACGACTCGCATGGCTCAAACAACTCCTGTAGTAATGGCTCATGGGATGGAGGAACAAGCTTCGGTGGGGTTTAAAAGTAAAGGCTATGCAGTACTTGGGATTCAATTAATGCAATCGTGACTCAATGATGCAAGAATAAGATAGAGGCAATAGGTACTATATGTATGCAAGCATGTGGTAGTGCTTGCCTGGCAGCTCAGTTGAAGCGAGAGACGGATCTGGGTAGTGCTCCTGGGATTCCTGATATATCCTCGCTAAGGCCTATTCGAAGAAGAACCAAACACAAGGGCCAACATAAATAAAGTGCACAAGCATATGAATTAAAATGCGACAAGCAAACAAGCATGCCCTGATGAATGATGCACAATTTGCATGGCAATAATGTAGCATGGCATGGGTGAGGTGTGGGGTACAAGAATAAAGCATTTTATTGAGTTTTAGTCATGTTTTACTCCCAAATAAGTTGCTGTATACTTTATATTTATATGATGCATGCTGCAATTCAGAACATGGAATGCATAGTTAGAACGGGCTCGTCGTGCTGATCGATTTAGACATATTATTTGTCGAATTTGGAGTTATAGTTTTAAAGTTATTAATTATTTAAGAAAAGGCATTTTTATTGCATTTAAACAATTTCGAAAATTTAAAGTGCTCAAACATTAATTTGAATAGCATATTTGAAATCCTCACATTTTTCTGATTCAAAAACATATATCATTTGCAAAATTTGGATTTATGAATAAAAAGTCATTATTTTTCTGGATTTAAAGCATATTAGAAACATTTCTGACATTTGGTATTTTGGCAAGGATTTCTGGAACCTTTTGTCACAGCGACCAACCCGACCTACTCTCAGAGATGTGTGGGCCAACGAGAGGGTTAGACCCGCTGCGCTGATGGGTTTCTTACGAGAGCATGATAGGTGGGGCCTAGCTGTCAACGAGTGGAAACAAAAGAAAAGGAGGCCGCCAGGGGATCGAACCTAGAACCTAAGGTTTGTTGGCGAGGTCACACCGGCTGACCATCAGGGTGCGGTCGATTTGGTGTTTAAACTCGATGCAAATACATGATAACCAAACTCGACAGCAGAGGAGGGACTGACGAACATCGACAGGTTAATAGCGACGAGTTCATCTGTCAGCTCTAGGATTTCGGGCCAGGTTTCTCCCTGCGTGGTACACGGTTTTGGGCGTATGAGTACTCGAAATGACCGGGAGAAAAAGATCTACACACTGGTTTGATCGGTGCGTGCTGGGGTGGACCGTGTCTAGAGCAGTTTTGCGAGGAACGAAGTAGCCGAGAACAAGTGGGTATTCTCAGACATCGATCTTGCGATCAAGATTCCTAGGGCTGTACTTGATGGTTTTGAACGTTCTTTACGTCAATTTGAAGAGGGGTCTGGCATCTACAACTTATGTTCAGGCGTTGCTCGCAGTAAATCACCACAGCATCTACTAGGTCCAAGGGAACAGAGGGTGTTCGTGCAGCGGTTCTGCGGCGTTTTGAGAGAGGCGGCGGCGCGCGCACAAGGTGTTCGAAAGATGGCGGCGGAGCTACATCGCATGGTTGGATAGAAGGCCATGTCTGGGAGGTCGAGGAGCTCACCAAGAGTGTGTCGGTGTAGGTGGAAGGGCTCGGGGCGGTCATGATCTGCGGGGAACTCGTGTTGTGCTTGCTCTTGCTTGCTTCGGACGCGGCGCCGCTGCTCCTTCTCCAAAGATGCTCCAATGGTTACAGCGGTTCAGAGCAAAGACGAGGAAGCAGGCCAATCATCCGGACCTCCTAGATCGTCTTCAGGATCACCAGAAAGATGAGGGCAGGAAGTAGATGAGGTTAGGGTTTGAGGAGGCATGGAGGTGGCCATGGCCAAGCTTGGGGAAGGAGGGATGAGGGAGAGGGATTCCAGGGGGTCTCAGATCTCGATCTGGGATTTTTTTTCTGGGGTTGTTGGGGTGATAGGGAAGAGAGGGGAGGCACATGGGAGCTTGATGCTTTTCACAAGAGAGGGAAAAGGGCTTGGTTGATGGTTTGCCTTTTCTCCTCTTTGTTTCTTTGCTCAAAGTAGAAGGAGAGGGGGACTAGGAGGGGAGGACATGGTGGTGGCTGGTCGTGTTCAAGCAAAGAAGAGGAAGGGAAAAACGAGGGTGATGTGGTGGTGGTACACACACATGCACTCACATGCACATGTGGTGGCCATGGTAGGAGTAAAGAGAGAGATTAGCTATGAAGTTTAGGGATAGGGTTTTAGTGGAAGAAAAACTATCTAGGTTGGTGTGTAAGATAGATGGGGAGATAGATATAGGTCTTGCTCAAATACAAATAAGCCAACAAGCTCACAAGGATTTGGAACAAGAAAAAGAACACAAGTGGCATGATATTGATGTGGCTAAGAAGTAGAGATAGGGTAGGGAAGGTGTCTTATATTTGTTTCTTTATTTGTTTAAAAACAACTACTCAAAGCCATTTAGAAACCATCAAGAATTCAATTAGAAAAAGGAGTTTGAAATAAATGGTAGCATGATTGCATGTGCCATGCATGCATTATTGCATGTATTTTAGATGTGTAAACATCTAGGTTTCCATATGGCCAAGGAGTCATTGGAATTTAAATCTTCTTGTTTGAATTTGAACCAAACAAGCTTCCCTCAAATATTCCAAAGAAAAACAAAAGAAGATCCAAGAGGGCTTGCATGTGCCATGCATGGACCATAATGACCATGGTTGCTAGTTGTGAAAACATCTAGATATCCATATGGTCTTGTTTTGATGCATGCATTCAAATTTGAACTACACCCTTGCCAAAATAATACAAGCTTGATGATCATATGGAATGCATGAACTAGGCATAGGTGAATATGAATGGACCATGCTAGTGTGTGTATGCCACTAAATGATTATTTGGTCCCATTTATATTTAGACATGTCCACTCATTTAAAATAAACCATAGGAAGATATAGAAGCATCCCCATATGTGGACCCACATCATTTATATTGTGAAAACAATAATAAACACAAATGGGGCATGTGGTATAGAAGTGGATCCATCTTTATATATGTGAGCTAGACAAGATCCAAAAGAAATGCAAATGCCCACATATAGTTTGGATGGTGGAATTATAAGGTGGTGTCAAGAAAGGTGATGGAGTTGCAAGAGATATGCCCACAACTCAACTTGGGCACGAAGCAATTTATCAAGAAGTAATTACAATATATCAAGAGGCAAATACAAGTAATGCATATGAGAGAAGAACCAAAATGAAAAGGGGTTTTATATGATGCTCAAATGCAATGTGGCATGATGACATGATGACATGAGCATGATATAATTATGATGCAACAATTATATGTAGGTAGTAGCATTATATATACTAGGCTAGTAGCATTGCAATTGTTAGACAATTGGGATGCTACATGTGTTCTTTTCAGTAACAACAACCAGAGTCATTGCATGTGTGTTGTTTTCACATGCCACATATGGATCCACCACTGTCATTGCATGTGTGCTCTTTTCACAATCCACACATGGATCCACCAGTGTCATTACATGTGTGTTCTTTTTAGTAACAACAACCAGAGTCATTTTGCATGTGTGTTATTTTCACATACCACCTATGGATCCACCAGAGTCATTTTGCATGTGTGATCTCTTCACATACCACCTATGGATCCACCAGTGTCATTGCATGTGTGTTCTTTTTAGTAACAACAACCAGAGTCATTGAAATGTGTGTTCTTCTCACATACCACCTATGGATCCACCAGTGTCATTGCATGTGTGTTCATTTCATAATCCACCTATGGATCCACCAGTGTCATTACATGTGTGTTCTTTTTAGTAACAACAACCAGTCATTTTGCATGTGTGTTCTTTTCACATACCACCTATGGATCCACCAGTGTCATTGCATGTGTGTTCTCTTTACAATCCACACATGGATCCACCAGTGTCATTGCATGTGTGTTCTTTTTAGTAACAACACCAGTGTCATTGCATGTGTGCTCCCTTCAGAGACCACACATGGATCCACCAGTGTCATTGCATGTGTGTTCTTTTTACTAACAACAACAAGAGTCATTGAAATGTGTGCTCTCTTCAGAGACCACACATGGAACCATAAAATGTCATTGCCTGTGTGTTCTTTTTAGTAACAACAACCACAGTCATTCCATGTGTGTTCTTTTGACATACCACATATGGATCCACCAGTGTCATTGCATGTGTGTTCTTTTCACAATCCACACATGGATCCACCAGTGTCATTGCATGTGTGTTATTTTTAGTAACAACAACCAGAGTCATTTTCCATGTGTGTTCTTTTCACATACCACCTATGGATCCACCAGTGTCATTGCATGTGTGTTCTTTTTAGTAACAACAACCAGAGTCATTTTGCATGTGTGTTCTCTTCACAATCCACACATGGATCCACCAGTGTCATTGCATGTGTGTTCTTTTTAGTAACACCAACCAGTGTCATTGCATGTGTATTCTTTTTACTAACAACAACAAGAGTCATTGAAATGTGTGCTCTCTTCAGAGACCACACATGGATCCACTGGTGTCATTGCATGTGTGTTCTTTTCAATAACAACAACAACAACCAAAGTCATTGCATGTGTGTTCTTTTCACATACCACATATGGATCCACCAATGTGATTGAAATGTGTGTTCTCTACAGAGACCACACATGGATCCACCAGTGTCATTGTATGTGTGTTCTTTTTAGTAACAACCAGAGTCATTTTGCATGTGTGTTCTTTTCACATACCACCTATGGATCCACCAGTGTCATTGCATGTGTGTTCTTTTCACTAACCACAACCAGAGTCATTGCATGTGTGTTCTTTTCACATACCACATATGGATCCACCAGTGTCATTGAAATGTGTGTTCTCTACAGAGACCACACATGGATCCACCAGTGCCATTGCATGTGTGTTCTTTTTAGTAACAACAACCAGTCATTTTGCATGTGTGTTCTTTTCACATAACACCTATGGATCCACCAGTGTCATTGCATGTGTGTTCTCTTCACAATCCACACATGGATCCACTAGTGTCATTGCATGTGTGTTCTTTTTAGTAACAACAACCAGTGTCATTGCATGTGTGCTCTCTTCAGAGACCACACATGGATCCACCAAAGGTCATTGCATGTGTTCTTTTTACCAACAACAACAAGAGTCATTGAAATGTGTGCTCTCTTTAGAGACCACACATGGATCCAGATGTCATTGCATGTGTGTTCTTTTCAGTAACAACAACCAGAGTCATTGCATGTGTGTTCTTTTCACATACCACATATGGATCCACCAGTGTCATTGCATGTGTGCTCTTTTCACAATCCACAAATAGATCCACTAGTGTCATTGCATGTGTGTTCTTTTTAGTAACAATAACCAGAGTCATTTTGCATGTGTGTTCCTTTCACATACCACCTATGGATCCACCACACTAGAGTCATTTTGCATGTGTGTTCTCTTCACAATCCACACATGGATCCACCAGTGTCATTGCATGTGTGTTCATTTCATAATCCACCTATGGATCCACCAGTGTCATTGCATGTGTGTTCTTTTTAGTAACAACAACCAGAGTCATTTTGCATCTGTGTTCTTTTCACATACCACCTATGGATCCAGCAGTGTCATTGCATGTGTGTTCTTTTCACTAACAACAACCAGAGTCATTGCATGTGTGTTCTTTTCACATACCACATATGGATCCACCAGTGTGATTGAAATGTGTGTTCTCTATAGAGACCACACATGGATCCACCAGTGTCATTGTATGTGTGTTCTTTTTAGTAACAACTAGAGTCATTTTGCATGTGTGTTCTTTTCACATACCACCTATGGATCCACCAGTGTCATTGCATGTGTGTTCTTTTCACTAACAACAACCAGAGTCATTTTGCATGTGTGTGTTCTTTTCACATACCACATATGGATCCACCAGTGTCAGGATCCATGTGTGTTCTCTACAGAGACCACACATGGATCCACTAGTGTCATTGCATGTGTGTCCTTTTTAGTAACAACAACCAGTCATTTTGCATGTGTGTTCTTTTCACATACCACCTATGGATCCACCAGTGTCATTGCATGTGTGTTCTCTTCAGAATCCACACATGGATCCACTAGTGTCATTGCATGTGTGTTCTTTTTAGTAACAATAACCAGTGTCATTGCATGTGTGCTCTCTTCAGAGACCACACATGGATCCACCAGTGGCATTGCATGTGTGTTCTTTTTACTAACAACAACAAGAGTCATTGAAACGTGTGCTCTCTTCAGAGACCACACATGGATCCACCAGTGTCATTGCATGTGTGTTCTTTTTAGTAACAACAACCAAAGTCATCGCATGTGTGTTCTTTTCACATACCACATATGGATCCACCAGTGTCATTGCATGTGTGCTGTTTTCACAATCCACACATGGATCCACCAGTGTCATTGCATGTGTGTTCTTTTTAGTAACAATAACCAGAGTCATTTTGCATGTGTGTTCTTTTCACATACCACCTATGGATCCACCAGTGACATTGCATGTGTGTTCTTTTTAGTAACAACAACCAGAGTAATTTTGCATGTGTGTTCTCTTCACAATCCACACATGGATCCAGCAGTGTCATTGCATGTGTGTTCATTTCATAATCCACCTATGGATCCACCAGTATCATTGCATCTGTGTTCTTTTTAGTAACAACAACCAGACTCATTTTGCATGTGTGTTCTCTTCACAATCCACACATGGATCCACCAGTGTCATTGCATGTGTGTTCTTCTTAGTAACACCAACCAGTGTTATTGCATGTGTGTTCTCTTCAGAGACCACACATGGATCCACTAGTGTCATTGCATGTATGTTCTTTTTACTAACAACAACAAGAGTCATTGAAATGTGTGCTCTCTTCAGAGACCACACATGGATCCACCGGTGTCATTGCATGTGTGTTCTTTTCACTAACAACAACCAGAGTCATTGCGTATGTGTTCTTTTCACATACCACATATGGATCCACCCGTGTGATTGAAATGTGTGTTCTCTACAGAGACCGCACATGGATCCACCAGTGTCATTGTATGTGTCTATTTTTTGGTAACAACCAGATTCATTTTGCATGTGTGTTCTTTTCACATACCACCTATGGATCCACCACTGTCATTGCATGTGTGTTCTTTTCACTAACAACAACCAGAGTCATTTTGCATGTGTGTTCTTTTCACATACCACATATGGATCCACCAGTGTCATTGAAATGCGTGCTCTCTACAGAGACCACACATGGATCCACAAGTGTCATTGCATGTGTGTTATTTTTAGTAACAACAACCGGTCATTTTGCATGTGTGTTCTTTTCACATACCACCTATGGATCCACCAGTGTCATTGCATGTGTGTTCTCTTCACAATCCACACATGGATCCACTAGTGTCATTGCATGTGTGTTATTTTTAGTAACAACAACCAGTGTCATTGCATGTGTGTTCTCTTCAGAGACCACACATGGATCCACCAATGTCATTGCATGTGTGTTCTTTTTACTAACAACAACAAGAGTCATTGAAATGTGTGCTCTCTTCAGAGACCACACATGGATCCACCAGTGTCATTGCATGTGTGTTCTTTTCAGTAACAACAACCAAAGTCATTGCATGTGTTCTTTTCACATACCACATATGGATCCACCAGTGTCATTGCATGTGTGCTCTTTTCACAATCCACACATGGATCCACCGGTGTCATTGCATGTGTGTTCTTTTTAGTAACAACAACCAGTGTCATTGCATGTGTGCTCTCTTCAGAGACCACACATGGATCCACCAGTGTCATTGCATGTGTGTTCTTTTTACTAACAACAACAAGAGTCATTGAAATTTGTGCTCTCTTTAGAGACCACACATGGATCCACCAGTGTCATTGCATGTGTGTTCTTTTCAGTAAGAACAACCAGAGTCATTGCATGTGTGTTCTTTTCACATACCACATATGGATCCACCAGTGTCATTGCATGTGTGCTCTTTTCACAATCCACAAATAGATCCACTAGTGTCATTGCATGTGTGTTCTTTTTAGTAACAACAACCAGATTCATTTTGCATGTGTGTTCCTTTCACATACCACCTATGGATCCACCAGTGGCATCGAATGTGTGTTCTTTTTAGTAACAACAACTAGAGTCATTTTGCATGTGTGTTCTCTTCACAATCCACACATGGATCCAAAAGTGTCATTGCATGTGTGTTCATTTCATAATCCACCTATGGATCCACCAGTGTCATTGCATGTGTGTTCTTTTTAGTAACAACAACCAGAGTCATTTTGCATCTGTGTTCTTTTCACATACCACCTATGGATCCAGCAGTGTCATTGCATGTGTGTTCTTTTCACTAACAACAACCAGAGTCATTGCATGTGTGTTCTTTTCACATACCACATATGGATCCACCAGTGTGATTGAAATGTGTGTTCTCTATAGAGACCACACATGGATCCACCAGTGTCATTGTATGTGCGTTCTTTTTAGTAACAACTAGAGTCATTTTGCATGTGTGTTCTTTTCACATACCACCTATGGATCCACCAGTGTCATTGCATGTGTGTTCTTTTCACTAACAACAACCAGAGTCATTTTGCATGTGTGTGTTCTTTTCACATACCACATATGGATCCACCAGTGTCAGGATCCATGTGTGTTCTCTACAGAGACCACACATGGATCCACTAGTGTCATTGCATGTGTGTCCTTTTTAGTAACAACAACCAGTCATTTTGCATGTGTGTTCTTTTCACATACCACCTATGGATCCACCAGTGTCATTGCATGTGTGTTCTCTTCAGAATCCACACATGGATCCACTAGTGTCATTGCATGTGTGTTCCTTTTAGTAACAATAACCAGTGTCATTGCATGTGTGCTCTCTTCAGAGCCCACACATGGATCCACCAGTGGCATTGCATGTGTGTTCTTTTTACTAACAACAACAACAGTCATTGAAATGTGTGCTCTCTTCAGAGACCACACATGGATCCACCAGTGTCATTGCATGTGTGTTCTTTTTAGTAACAACAACCAGAGTCATCGCATGTGTGTTATTTTCACATACCACATATGGATCCACCAGTGTCATTGCATGTGTGCTGTTTTCACAATCCACACATGGATCCACCAGTGTCATTGCATGTGTGTTCTTTTTAGTAACAATAACCAGAGTCATTTTGCATGTGTGTTCTTTTCACATACCACCTATGGATCCACCAGTGACATTGCATGTGTGTTCTTTTTAGTAACAACAACCAGAGTAATTTTGCATGTGTGTTCTCTTCACAATCCACACATGGATCCAGCAGTGTCATTACATGTGTGTTCATTTCATAATCCACCTATGGATCCACCAGTATCATTGCATGTGTGTTCTTTTTAGTAACAACAACCAGACTCATTTTGCATGTGTGTTCTCTTCACAATCCACACATGGATCCACCAGTGTCATTGGATGTGTGTTCTTCTTAGTAACACCAACCAGTGTTATTGCATGTGTGTTCTCTTTAGAGACCACACATGGATCCACTAGTGTCATTGCATGTGTGTTCTTTTTACTAACAACAACAAGAGTCATTGAAATGTGTGCTCTCTTCAGAGACCACACATGGATCCACCGGTGTCATTGCATGTGTGTTCTTTTCACTAACAACAACCAGAGTCATTGCGTGTGTGTTCTTTTCACATACCACATATGGATCCACCCGTGTGATTGGAATGTGTGTTCTCTACAGAGACCGCACATGGATCGACCAGTGTCATTGTATGTGTCTATTTTTTTGGTAACAACCAGAGTCATTAGGCATGTGTGTTCTTTTCACATACCACCTATGGATCCACCCTGTCATTGCATGTGTGTTCTTTTCACTTACAACAACCAGAGTCATTTTGCATGTGTGTTATTTTCACATACCACATATGGATCCACCAGTGTCATTGAAATGCGTGTTCTCTACAGAGACCACACATGGATCCACCAGTGTCATTGCATGTGTGTTATTTTTAGTAACAACAACCAGTCATTTTGCATGTGTGTTCTTTTCACATACCACCTATGGATCCACCAGTGTCATTGCATGTGTGTTCTCTTCACAATCCACACATGGATCCACTAGTGTCATTGCATGTGCGTTCTTTTTAGTAACAACCAGTGTCATTGCATGTGTGCTCTCTTCAGAGACCACACATGGATCCATCAGTGTCATTGCATGTGTGTTCTTTTTACTAACAACAACAAGAGTCATTGAAATGTGTGCTCTCTTCAGAGACCACACATGGATCCACCAGTGTCATTGCATGTGTCTTCTTTTCAAGAATAACAACCACAGTCATCGCATGTGTGTTCTTTTCACATACCACATATGGATCCACCAGTGTCATTGCATGTGTGCTCTTTTCACAATCCACACATGGATCCACCGGTGTCATTGCATGTGTGTTCTTTTTAGTAACAACAACCAGTGTCATTGCATGTGTGCTCTCTTCAGAGACCACACATGGATCCACCAGTGTCATTGCATGTGTGTTCTTTTTACTAACAACAACAAGAGTCATTGAAATGTGTGCTCTCTTTAGAGACCACACATGGATCCACAAGTGTCATTGCATGTGTGTTCTTTTCAGTAACAACAACCAGAGTCATTGCATGTGTGTTCTTTTCACATACCACATATGGATCCACCAGTGTCATTGCATGTGTGCTCTTTTCACAATCCACAAATAGATCCACTAGTGTCATTGCATGTGTGTTCTTTTTAGTAACAACAACCAGAGTCATTTTGCATGTGTGTTCCTTTCACATACCACCTATGGATCCACCAGTGGCATTGAATGTGTGTTCTTTTTAGTAACAACAACTAGAGTCATTTTGCATGTGTGTTCTCTTCACAATCCACACATGGATCCACCAGTGTCATTGCATGTGTGTTCATTTCATAATCCACCTATGGATCCAAAAGAGTCATTGCATGTGTGTTCTTTTGAGTAACAACAACTGAGTCATTTTGCATCTGTGTTCTTTTCACATACCACCTATGGATCCAGCAGTGTCATTGCATGTGTGTTCTTTTCACTAACAACAACCAGATTCATTGCATGTGTGTTCTTTTCACATACCACATATGGATCCACCAGTGTGATTGAAATGTGTGTTCTCTATAGAGACCACACATGGATCCACCAGTTTCATTGTATGTGCGTTCTTTTTAGTAACAACTAGAGTCATTTTGCATGTGTGTTCTTTTCACATACCACCTAAGGATCCACCAGTGTCATTGCATGTGTGTTCTTTTCACTAACAACAACCAGAGTCATTTTGCATGTGTGTGTTCTTTTCACATACCACATATGGATCCACCAGTGTCAGGATCCATGTGTGTTCTCTACAGAGACCACACATGGATCCACTAGTGTCATTGCATGTGTGTCCTTTTTATTAACAACAACCAGTCATTTGGCATGTGTGTTCTTTTCACATACCACCTATGGATCCACCAGTGTCATTGCATGTGTGTTCTCTTCAGAATCCACACATGGATCCACTAGTGTCATTGCATGTGTTTTATTTTAGTACCACTAACCAGTGTCATTGCATGTGTGCCACCTTTAGAGACCACACATGGATCCACCAGTGGCATTGCATGTGTGTTCTTTTTACTAACAACAACAAGAGTCATTGAAATGTGTGCTCTCTTTAGAGACCACACATGGATCCACCAGTGTCATTGCATGTGTGTTCTTTTTAGTAACAACAACCAGAGTCATCGCATGTCTGTTCTTTTCACATACCACATATGGATCCACTAGTGTCATTGCATGTGTGCTGTTTTCACAATCCACACATGGATCCACTAGTGTCATTGCATGTGTGTTCTTTTTAGTAACAATAACCAGAGTCATTTTGCATGTGTGTTCTTTTCACATACCACCTATGGATCCACCAGTGACATTGCATGTGTGTTCTTTTTAGTAACAACAACCAGAGTAATTTTGCATGTGTGTTCTCTTCATAATCCACACATGGATCTAGCAGTGTCATTGCATGTGTGGTCATTTCATAATCCACCTATGGATCCACCAGTATCATTGCATGTGTGTTCTTTTTAGTAACAACAACCAGACTCATTTTGCATGTGTGTTCTCTTCACAATCCACACATGGATCCACCAGTGTCATTGCATGTGTGTTCTTCTTAGTAACACCAACCAGTGTTATTGCATGTGTGTTCTCTTCAGAGACCACACATGGATCCACTAGTGTCATTGCATATGTGTTCTTTTTACTAACAACAACAAGAGTCATTGAAATGTGTGCTCTCTTCAGAGACCACACATGGATCCACCGGTGTCATTGCATGTGTGTTCTTTTCACTAACAACAACCAGAGTCATTGCGTGTGTGTTCTTTTCACATACCACATATGGATCCACCCGTGTGATTGAAATGTGTGTTCTCTACAGAGACCGCACATGGATCCACCAGTGTCATTGTATGTGTCTATTTTTTGGTAACAACCAGATTCATTTTGCATGTGTGTTCTTTTCACATACCACCTATGGATCCACCACTGTCATTGCATGTGTGTTCTTTTCACTAACAACAACCAGAGTCATTTTGCATGTGTGTTCTTTTCACATACCACATATGGATCCACCAGTGTCATTGTAATGTGCTCTTTCAGAGACCACACATGGATCCACCAGTGTCATTGCATGTGTGTTATTTTTAGTAACAACAACCAGTCATTTTGCATGTGTGTTCTTTTCACATACCACCTATGGATCCACCAGTGTCATTGCATGTGTGTTCTCTTCACAATCCACACATGGATCCACTAGTGTCATTGCATGTGTGTTCTTTTTAGTAACAACCAGTGTCATTGCATGTGTGCTCTCTTCAGAGACCACACATGGATCCACCAGTGTCATTGCATGTGTGTTCTTTTTACTAACAACAACAAGAGTCATTGAAATGTGTGCTCTCTTCAGAGACCACACATGGATCCACCAGTGTCATTGCATGTGTCTTCTTTTCAGTAACAACAACCAAAGTCATGGCATGTGTGTTCTTTTCACATACCACATATGGATCCACCAGTGTCATTGCATGTGTGCTCTTTTCACAATCCACACATGGATCCACCGGTGTCATTGCATGTGTGTTCTTTTTAGTAACAACAACCAGTGTCATTGCTTGTGTGCTCTCTTTAGAGACCACACATGGATCCACCAGTGTCATTGCATGTGTGTTCTTTTTACTGACAACAACAAGAGTCATTGAAATGTGTGCTCTCTTTAGAGACCACACATGGATCCACCAGTGTCATTGCATGTGTGTTCTTTTCAGTAACAACAACCAGAGTCATTGCATGTGTGTTCTTTTCACATACCACATATGGATCCACCAGTGTCATTGCATGTGTGCTGTTTTCACAATCCACACATGGATCCACCAGTGTCATTGCATGTGTGTTCTTTTTAGTAACAACAATGAGAGTCATTTTGCATGTGTGTTCTTTTCACATACCACCTATGGATCCACTAGTGACATTGCATGTGTGTTCTTTTTAGTAACAACAACCAGAGTCATTTTGCATGTGTGTTCTCTTCACAATCCACACATGGATCCACCAGTGTCATTGCATGTGTGTTCATTTCATAATCCACCTATGGATCCACCAGTATCATTGCATGTGTGTTCTTTTTAGTAACAACCAGATTCATTTTGCATGTGTGTTCTTTTCACATACCACCTATGGATCCACCAGTGTCATTGCATGTGTGTTCTTTTCACTAACAACAACCAGAGTCATTGCATGTGTGTTCTTTTCACATACCACATATGGATCACCCAGTGTCATTGAAATGTGTGTTCTCTACAGCACCACACATGGATCCACCAGTGTCATTGCATGTGTTATTTTTAGTAATAACAACCTGTCATTTTGCATGTGTGTTCTTTTCACATACCACCTATCGATCCAGCAGTGTCATTGCATGTGTGTTCTCTTCACAATCCACACATGGATCCACCAGTGTCATTGCATGTGTGTTCGTTTTAGTAACAATAACCAGAGTCATTTTGCATGTGTGATCTCTTCACATACCACCTATGGATCCACCAGTGTCATTGCATGTGTGTTCTTTTTAGTAACAACAACCAGAGTCATTGAAATGTGTGTTCTTCTCACATACCACCTATGGATCCACCATTGTGATTGCATGTGCGTTCATTTCATAATCCACCTATGGATCCACCAGTGTCATTGCATGTGTGTTCTTTTCACTAACAACAACCAGAGTCATTGCATGTGTGTTCTTTTCACATACCACATATGGATCCACCAGTGTTATTGAAATGTGTGTTCTCTACACAGACCACACATGTATCCACCAGTGTCATTGTATGTGTCTTCTTTTTAGTAACAACCAGATTCATTTTGCATGTGTGTTCCTTTCACATACCACCTATGGATCCACCAGTGTCATTGCATGTGTGTTCTTTTCACTAACAACAACCAGAGTCATTGCATGTGTGTTCTTTTCACATACCACATATGGATCCACCAGTGTCATTGAAATGTGTGTTCTCTACACAGACCACACATGGATCCACCAGTGTCATTGCATGTGTGTTCTTTTTAGTAATAACAACCTGTCATTTTGCATGTGTGTTCTTTTCACATACCACCTATGGATCCACCAGTGTCATTGCATGTGTGTTCTCTTCACAATCCACACATGGATCCACCAGTGTCATTGCATGTGTGTTCTTTTTAGTAACAATAACCAGAGTCATTTTGCATGTGTGATCTCTTCACATACCACCTATGGATCCACCAGTGTCATTGCATGTGTGTTCTTTTTAGTAACAACAACCAGAGTCATTGAAATGTGTGTTCTTCTCACATACCACCTATGGATCCACCATTGTGATTGCATGTGCGTTCATTTCATAATCCACCTATGGATCCACCAGTGTCATTGCATCTGTGTTCTTTTTAGTAACAACAACCAGAGTCATTTTTCATGTGTGTTCTTCTCACATACCACCTATGGATCCACCAGTGTCATTGCATGAGTGTTCTTTTCACTAACAAGAACCAGAGTCATTGCGTGTTTGTTCTTTTCACATACCACATATGGATCCACCCGTGTGATTGAAATGTGTGTTCTCTACAGAGACCGCACATGGATCCACCAGTGTCATTGTATGTGTCTATTTTTTGGTAACAACCAGATTCATTTTGCATGTGTGTTCTTTTCACATACCACCTATGGATCCACCACTGTCATTGCTTGTGTGTTCTTTTCACTAACAACAACCAGAGTCATTTTGCATGTGTGTTCTTTTCACATACCACATATGGATCCACCAGTGTCATTGAAATGCGTGCTCTCTACAGAGACACACATGGATTCACCAGTGTCATTGCATGTGTGTTATTTTTAGTAACAACAACCAGTCATTTTGCATGTGTGTTCTTTTCACATACCACCTATGGATCCACCAGTGTCATTGCATGTGTGTTCTCTTCACAATCCACACATGGATCCACTAGTGTCATTGCATGTGCGTTCTTTTTAGTAACAACCAGTGTCATTGCATGTGTGCTCTCTTCAGAGACCACACATGGATCCACCAGTGTCATTGCATGTGTGTTCTTTTTACTAACAACAACAAGAGTCATTGAAATGTGTGCTCTCTTCAGAGACCACACATGGATCCACCAGTGTCATTGCATGTGTGTTCTTTTCAGTAACAACAACCAGAGTCATTGCATGTGTGTTCTTTTCACATACCACATATGGATCCACCAGTGTCATTGCATGTGTGCTCTTTTCACAATCCACACATGGATCCACCGGTGTCATTGCATGTGTGTTCTTTTTAGTAACAACAATGAGAGTCATTTTGCATGTGTGATCTCTTCACATACCACCTATGGATCCACCAGTGTCATTGCATGTGTGTTCTTTTTAGTAACAACAACCAGAGTCATTGAAATGTGTGTTCTTCTCACATACCACCTATGGATCCACCAGTGTCATTGCATGTGTGATCATTTCATAATCCACCTATGGATCCACCAGTGTCATTACATGTGTGTTCTTTTTAGTAACAACAACCAGTCATTTTGCATGTGTGTTCTTTTCACATACCACCTATGGATCCACCAGTGTCATTGCATGTGTGTTCTCTTTACAATCCACACATGGATCCACCAGTGTCATTGCATGTGTGTTCTTTTTAGTAACAACAACCAGTGTCATTGCATGTGTGCTCTCTTCATAGACCACACATGGATCCACCAGTGTCATTGCATGTGTGTTCTTTTTACTAACAACAACAAGAGTCATTGAAATGTGTGCTCTCTTCAGAGACCACACATGGAACCATAAAATGTCATTGCTTGTGTGTTCTTTTCAGTAACAACAACCAGAGTCATTCCATGTGTGTTCTTTTCACATACCACATATGGATCCACCAGTGTCATTGCATGTGTGCTCTTTTCACAATCCACACATGGATCCACCAGTGTCATTGCATGTGTGTTATTTTTAGTAACAACAACCAGAGTCATTTTCCATGTGTGTTCTTTTCACATACCACCTATGGATCCACCAGTGTCATTGCATGTGTGTTCTTTTTAGTAACAACAACCAGAGTCATTTTGCATGTGTGTTCTCTTCACAATACGCACATGGATCCACCAGTGTCATTGCATGTGTGTTCTTTTTAGTAACACCAACCAGTGTCATTGCATGTGTGTTCTTTTTACTAACAACAACAAGAGTCATTGAAATGTGTGCTCTCTTCAGAGACCACACATGGATCCACTGGTGTCATTGCATGTGTGTTCTTTTCACTAACAACAACAACCAAAGTCATTGCATGTGTGTTCTTTTCACATACCACATATGGATCCACCAGTGCGATTGAAATGTGTGTTCTCTACACAGACCACACATGGATCCACCAGTGTCATTATATGTGTGTTCTTTTTAGTAACAACCAGAGTCATTTTGCATGTGTGTTCTTTTCACATACCACCTATGGATCCACCAGTGTAATTGCATGTGTGTTCTTTTCACTAACAACAACCAGAGTCATTGCATGTGTGTTCTTTTCACATACCACATATGGATCCACCAGTGTCATTGAAATGTGTGTTCTCTACAGAGACCACACATGGATCCTGATGCCATTGCATGTGTGTTCTTTTTAGTAACAACAACCAGTCATTTTGCATGTGTGTTCTTTTCACATAACACCTATGGATCCACCAGTGTCATTGCATGTGTGTTCTCTTCACAATCCACACATGGATCCACTAGTGTCATTGCATGTGTGTTCTTTTTAGTAACAACAACCAGTGTCATTGCATGTGTGCTCTCTTCAGAGACCACACATGGATCCACCAGTGTCATTGCATGTGTGTTCTTTTTACCAACAACAACAAGAGTCATTGAAATGTGTGCTCTCTTTAGAGACCACACATGGATCCACCAGTGTCATTGCATGTGTGTTCTTTTCAGTAACAACAACCAGAGTCATTGCATGTGTGTTCTTTTCACATACCACATATGGATCCACCAGTGTCATTGCATGTGTGCTCTTTTCACCATCCACAAATAGATCCACTAGTGTCATTGCATGTGTGTTCTTTTTAGTAACAATAACCAGAGTCATTTTGCATGTGTGTTCCTTTCACATACCACCTATGGATCCACCACACTAGAGTCATTTTGCATGTGTGTTCTCTTCACAATCCACACATGGATCCACCAGTGTCATTGCATGTGTGTTCATTTCATAATCCACCTATGGATCCACCAGTGTCATTGCATGTGTGTTCTTTTTAGTAACAACAACCAGAGTCATTTTGCATCTGTGTTCTTTTCACATACCACCTATGGATCCAGCAGTGTCATTGCATGTGTGTTCTTTTCACTAACAACAACCAGAGTCATTGCATGTGTGTTCTTTTCACATACCACATATGGATCCACCAGTGTGATTGAAATGTGTGTTCTCTATAGAGACCACACATGGATCCACCAGTGTCATTGTATGTGTGTTCTTTTTAGTAACAACTAGAGTCATTTTGCATGTGTGTTCTTTTCACATACCACCTATGGATCCACCAGTGTCATTGCATGTGTGTTCTTTTCACTAACAACAACCAGAGTCATTTTGCATGTGTATGTTCTTTTCACATACCACATATGGATCCACCAGTGTCAGGATCCATGTGTGTTCTCTACAGAGACCACACATGGATCCACTAGTGTCATTGCATGTGTGTCCTTTTTAGTAACAACAACCAGTCATTTTGCATGTGTGTTCTTTTCACATACCACCTATGGATCCACCAGTGTCATTGCATGTGTGTTCTCTTCAGAATCCACACATGGATCCACTAGTGTCATTGCATGTGTGTTCTTTTTAGTAACAATAACCAGTGTCATTGCATGTGTGCTCTCTTCAGAGACCACACATGGATCCTGAGTGGCATTGCATGTGTGTTCTTTTTACTAACAACAACAAGAGTCATTGAAACGTGTGCTCTCTTCAGAGACCACACATGGATCCACCAGTGTCATTGCATGTGTGTTCTTTTTAGTAACAACAACCAGAGTCATCGCATGTGTGTTCTTTTCACATACCACATATGGATCCACCAGTGTCATTGCATGTGTGCTGTTTTCACAATCCACACATGGATCCACCAGTGTCATTGCATGTGTGTTCTTTTTAGTAACAATAACCAGAGTCATTTTGCATGTGTGTTCTTTTCACATACCACCTATGGATCCATCAGTGACATTGCATGTGTGTTCTTTTTAGTAACAACAACCAGAGTAATTTTGCATGTGTGTTCTCTTCACAATCCACACATGGATCCAGCAGTGTCATTGCATGTGTGTTCATTTCATAATCCACCTATGGATCCACCAGTATCATTGCATCTGTGTTCTTTTTAGTAACAACAACCAGACTCATTTTGCATGTGTGTTCTCTTCACAATCCACACATGGATCCACCAGTGTCATTGCATGTGTGTTCTTCTTAGTAACACCAACCAGTGTTATTGCATGTGTGTTCTCTTCAGAGACCACACATGGATCCACTAGTGTCATTGCATGTGTGTTCTTTTTACTAACAACAACAAGAGTCATTGAAATGTGTGCTCTCTTCAGAGACCACACATGGATCCACCGGTGTCATTGCATGTGTGTTCTTTTCACTAACAACAACCAGAGTCATTGCATGTGTGTTCTTTTCACATACCACATATGGATCCACCCGTGTGATTGAAATGTGTGTTCTCTACAGAGACCGCACATGGATCCACCAGTGTCATTGTATGTGTCTATTTTTTGGTAACAACCAGATTCATTTTGCATGTGTGTTCTTTTCACATACCACCTATGGATCCACCACTGTCATTGCATGTGTGTTCTTTTCACTAACAACAACCAGAGTCATTTTGCATGTGTGTTCTTTTCACATACCACATATGGATCCACCAGTGTCATTGAAATGCGTGCTCTCTACAGAGACCACACATGGATCCACAAGTGTCATTGCATGTGTGTTATTTTTAGTAACAACAACCGGTCATTTTGCATGTGTGTTCTTTTCACATACCACCTATGGATCCACCAGTGTCATTGCATGTGTGTTCTCTTCACAATCCACACATGGATCCACTAGTGTCATTGCATGTGTGTTCTTTTTAGTAACAACAACCAGTGTCATTGCATGTGTGCTCTCTTTAGAGACCACACATGGATCCACCAGTGTCATTGCATGTGTGTTCTTTTTACTAACAACAACAAGAGTCATTGAAATGTGTGCTCTCTTTAGAGACCACACATGGATCCACCAGTGTCATTGCATGTGTGTTCTTTTCAGTAACAACAACCAGAGTCATTGCTTGTGTTCTTTTCACATACCACATATGGATCCACCAGTGTCATTGCATGTGTGCTCTTTTCACAATCCACACATGGATCCACCGGTGTCATTGCATGTGTGTTCTTTTTAGTAACAACAACCAGTATCATTGCATGTGTGCTCTCTTCAGAGACCACACATGGATCCTGATGTCATTGCATGTGTGTTCTACTTACTAACAACAACAAGAGTCATTGAAATGTGTGCTCTCTTCAGAGACCACACATGGATCCACCAGTGTCATTGCATGTGTGTTCTTTTTAGTAACAACAACCAGAGTCATTGCATGTGTGTTCTTTTCACATACCACATATGGATCCACCAGTGTCATTGCATGTGTGCTCTTTTCACAATCCACACATGGATCCACCAGTGTCATTGCATGTGTGTTCTTTTTAGTAACAACAACCAGAGTCATTTTGCATGTGTGTTCCTTTCACATACCACCTATGGATCCACCAGTGGCATTGCATGTGTGTTCTTTTTAGTAACAACAACTAGAGTCATTTTGCATGTGTGTTCTCTTCACAATCCACACATGGATCCACCAGTGTCATTGCATGTGTGTTCATTTCATAATCCACCTATGGATCCACCAGTGTTATTGCATGTGTGTACTTTTTAGGAACAACAACCAGAGTAATTTTGCATATGTGTTCTTTTCACATACCACCTATGGATCCACCAGTGTCATTGCATGTGTGTTCTTTTCACTAACAACAACCAGAGTCATTGCATGTGTGTTCTTTTCACATACCACATATGGATCCACCAGTGTGATTGAAATGTGTGTTCTCTATAGAGACCACACATGGATCCACCAGTGTCATTGTATGTGTGTTCTTTTTAGTAACAACTAGAGTCATTTTGCATGTGTGTTCTTTTCACATACCACCTATGGATCCACCAGTGTCATTGCATGTGTGTTCTTTTCACTAACAACAACCAGAGTCATTTTGCATGTGTGTGTTCTTTTCACATACCACATATGGATCCATTGTCGGAGATCCATGTGTGTTCTCTACAGAGACCACACATGGATCCACTAGTGTCATTGCATGTGTGTCCTTTTTAGTAACAACAACCAGTCATTTTGCATGTGTGTTCTTTTCACATACCACCTATGGATCCACCAGTGTCATTGCATGTGTGTTCTCTTCAGAATCCACACATGGATCCACTAGTGTCATTGCATGTGTGTTCCTTTTAGTAACAATAACCAGTGTCATTGCATGTGTGCTCTCTTCAGAGCCCACACATGGATCCACCAGTGGCATTGCATGTGTGTTCTTTTTACTAACAACAACAACAGTCATTGAAATGTGTGCTCTCTTCAGAGACCACACATGGATCCACCAGTGTCATTGCATGTGTGTTCTTTTTAGTAACAACAACCAGAGTCATCGCATGTGTGTTATTTTCACATACCACATATGGATCCACCAGTGTCATTGCATGTGTGCTGTTTTCACAATCCACACATGGATCCACCAGTGTCATTGCATGTGTGTTCTTTTTAGTAACAATAACCAGAGTCATTTTGCATGTGTGTTCTTTTCACATACCACCTATGGATCCACCAGTGACATTGCATGTGTGTTCTTTTTAGTAACAACAACCAGAGTAATTTTGCATGTGTGTTCTCTTCACAATCCACACATGGATCCAGCAGTGTCATTACATGTGTGTTCATTTCATAATCCACCTATGGATCCACCAGTATCATTGCATGTGTGTTCTTTTTAGTAACAACAACCAGACTCATTTTGCATGTGTGTTCTCTTCACAATCCACACATGGATCCACCAGT
This sequence comes from Avena insularis, assembly GCA_023614405.1. NCBI lineage: Eukaryota > Viridiplantae > Streptophyta > Magnoliopsida > Poales > Poaceae > Avena > Avena insularis. Next base: position 250,845,315 of record CM042690.1, on the reverse strand, counting down.
GTCATTGCATGTGTGTTCTTCTTAGTAACACCAACCAGTGTTATTGCATGTGTGTTCTCTTCAGAGACCACACATGGATCCACTAGTGTCATTGCATGTGTGTTCTTTTTACTAACAACAACAAGAGTCATTGAAATGTGTGCTCTCTTTAGAGACCACACATGGATCCACCGGTGTCATTGCATGTGTGTTCTTTTCACTAACAACAACCAGAGTCATTGCGTGTGTGTTCTTTTCACATACCACATATGGATCCACCCGTGTGATTGGAATGTGTGTTCTCTACAGAGACCGCACATGGATCCACCAGTGTCATTGTATGTGTCTATTTTTTGGTAACAACCAGATTCATTTTGCATGTGTGTTCTTTTCACATACCACCTATGGATCCACCACTGTCATTGCATGTGTGTTCTTTTCACTAACAACAACCAGAGTCATTTTGCATGTGTGTTCTTTTCACATACCACATATGGATCCACCAGTGTCATTGAAATGCGTGCTCTCTACAGAGACCACACATGGATCCACCAGTGTCATTGCATGTGTGTTATTTTTAGTAACAACAACCAGTCATTTTGCATGTGTGTTCTTTTCACATACCACCTATGGATCCACCAGTGTCATTGCATGTGTGTTCTCTTCACAATCCACACATGGATCCACTAGTGTCATTGCATGTGTGTTCTTTTTAGTAACAACCAGTGTCATTGCATGTGTGCTCTCTTCAGAGACCACACATGGATCCACCAGTGTCATTGCATGTGTGTTCTTTTTACTAACAACAACAAGAGTCATTGAAATGTGTGCTCTCTTCAGAGACCACACATGGATCCACCAGTGTCATTGCATGTGTGTTCTTTTCAGTAACAACAACCAGAGTCATTGCATGTGTGTTCTTTTCACATACCACATATGGATCCACCAGTGTCATTGCATGTGTGCTCTTTTCACAATCCACACATGGATCCACCGGTGTCATTGCATGTGTGTTCTTTTTAGTAACAACAACCAGTGTCATTGCATGTGTGCTCTCTTCAGAGACCACACATGGATCCACCAGTGTCATTGCATGTGTGTTCTTTTTACTAACAACAACAAGAGTCATTGAAATGTGTGCTCTCTTTAGAGACCACACATGGATCCACCAGTGTCATTGCATGTGTGTTCTTTTCAGTAACAACAACCAGAGTCATTGCATGTGTGTTCTTTTCACATACCACATATGGATCCACCAGTGTCATTGCATGTGTGCTGTTTTCACAATCCACACATGGATCCACCAGTGTCATTGCATGTGTGTTCTTTTTAGTAACAACAACGAGAGTCATTTTGCATGTGTGTTCTTTTCACATACCACCTATGGATCCACCAGTGACATTGCATGTGTGTTCTTTTTAGTAACAACAACCAGAGTCATTTTGCATGTGTGTTCTCTTCACAATCCACACATGGATCCACCAGTGTCATTGCATGTGTGTTCATTTCATAATCCACCTATGGATCCACCAGTATCATTGCATGTGTGTTCTTTTTAGTAACAACCAGAGTCATTTTGCATGTGTGTTCTTTTCACATACCACCTATGGATCCACCAGTGTCATTGCATGTGTGTTCTTTTCACTAACAACAACCAGAGTCATTGCATGTGTGTTCTTTTCACATACCACATATGGATCCACCAGTGTCATTGAAATGTGTGTTCTCTATAGAGACCACACATGGATCCACCAGTGTCATTGCATGTGTGTTCTGTTTAGTAACAACAACCAGTCATTTTGCATGTGTGTTCTTTTCACATACCACATATGGATCCACCAGTGTCATTGCATGTGTGTTCTTTTCACTAACAACAACCAGAGTCATTGCATGTGTGTTCTTTTCACATACCACATATGGATCCACCAGTGTCATTGAAATGTGTTCTCTCCTCTCAGACCACACATGGATCCACCAGTGTTATTGCATGTGTGTTCTTTTTAGTAACAACAACCTGTCATTTTGCATGTGTGTTCTTTTCACATACCACCTATGGATCCACCAGTGTCATTGCATGTGTGTTCTCTTCACAATCCACACATGGATCCACCAGTGTCATTGCATGTGTGTTCTTTTTAGTAACAATAACCAGAGTCATTTTGCATGTGTGATCTCTTCACATACCACCTATGGATCCACCAGTGTCATTGCATGTGTGTTCTTTTTAGTAACAACAACCAGAGTCATTGAAATGTGTGTTTTCTCACATACCACCTATGGATCCACCATTGTGATTGCATGTGCGTTCATTTCATAATCCACCTATGGATCCACCAGTGTCATTGCATGTGTGTTCTTTTCACTAACAACAACCAGAGTCATTGCATGTGTGTTCTTTTCACATACCACATATGGATCCACCAGTGTTATTGAAATGTGTGTTCTCTACACAGACCACACATGTATCCACCAGTGTCATTGTATGTGTCTTCTTTTTAGTAACAACCAGATTCATTTTGCATGTGTGTTCTTTTCACATACCACCTATGGATCCACCAGTGTCATTGCATGTGTGTTCTTTTCACTAACAACAACCAGAGTCATTGCATGTGTGTTCTTTTCACATACCACATATGGATCCACCAGTGTCATTGAAATGTGTGTTCTCTACACAGACCACACATGGATCCACCAGTGTCATTGCATGTGTTATTTTTAGTAATAACAACCTGTCATTTTGCATGTGTGTTCTTTTCACATACCACCTATCGATCCAGCAGTCTCATTGCATGTGTGTTCTCTTCATAATCCACCTATGGATCCACCAGTATCATTGCATGTGTGTTCTTTTTAGTAACAACAACCAGACTCATTTTGCATGTGTGTTCTCTTCACAATCCACACATGGATCCACCAGTGTCATTGCATGTGTGTTCTTCTTAGTAACACCAACCAGTGTTATTGCATGTGTGTTCTCTTCAGAGACCACACATGGATCCACTAGTGTCATTGCATGTGTGTTCTTTTTACTAACAACAACAAGAGTCATTGAAATGTGTGCTCTCTTTAGAGACCACACATGGATCCACCGGTGTCATTGCATGTGTGTTCTTTTCACTAACTACAACCAGAGTCATTGCGTGTGTGTTCTTTTCACATACCACATATGGATCCACCCGTGTGATTGGAATGTGTGTTCTCTACAGAGACCGCACATGGATCGACCAGTGTCATTGTATGTGTCTATTTTTTTGGTAACAACCAGATTCATTTTTCATGTGTGTTCTTTTCACATACCACCTATGGATCCACCACTGTCATTGCATGTGTGTTCTTTTCACTAACAACAACCAGAGTCATTTTGCATGTGTGTTCTTTTCACATACCACATATGGATCCACCAGTGTCATTGAAATGCGTGCTCTCTACAGAGACCACACATGGATCCACCAGTGTCATTGCATGTGTGTTATTTTTAGTAACAACAACCAGTCATTTTGCATGTGTGTTCTTTTCACATACCACCTATGGATCCACCAGTGTCATTGCATGTGTGTTCTCTTCACAATCCACACATGGATCCACTAGTGTCATTGCATGTGGGTTCTTTTTAGTAACAACCAGTGTCATTGCATGTGTGCTCTCTTCAGAGACCACACATGGATCCACCAGTGTCATTGCATGTGTGTTCTTTTTACTAACAACAACAAGAGTCATTGAAATGTGTGCTCTCTTCAGAGACCACACATGGATCCACCAGTGTCATTGCATGTGTCTTCTTTTCAGTAACAACAACCAAAGTCATTGCATGTGTGTTCTTTTCACATACCACATATGGATCCACCAGTGTCATTGCATGTGTGCTCTTTTCACAATCCACACATGGATCCACCGGTGTCATTGCATGTGTGTTCTTTTTAGTAACAACAACCAGTGTCATTGCATGTGTGCTCTCTTCAGAGACCACACATGGATCCACCAGTGTCATTGCATGTGTGTTCTTTTTACTAACAACAACAAGAGTCATTGAAATGTTTGCTCTCTTTAGAGACCACACATGGATCCAGCAGTGTCATTGCATGTGTGTTCTTTTCAGTAACAACAACCAGAGTCATTGCATGTGTGTTCTTTTCACATACCACATATGGATCCACCAGTGTCATTGCATGTGTGCTCTTTTCACAATCCACAAATAGATCCACTAGTGTCATTGCATGTGTGTTCTTTTTAGTAACAACAACCAGAGTCATTTTGCATGTGTGTTCCTTTCACATACCACCTATGGATCCACCAGTGGCATTGAATGTGTGTTCTTTTTAGTAACAACAACTAGAGTCATTTTGCATGTGTGTTCTCTTCACAATCCACACATGGATCCACCAGTGTCATTGCATGTGTGTTCATTTCATAATCCACCTATGGATCCACCAGTGTCATTGCATGTGTGTTCTTTTTAGTAACAACAACCAGAGTCATTTTGCATCTGTGTTCTTTTCACATACCACCTATGGATCCAGCAGTGTCATTGCATGTGTGTTCTTTTCACTAACAACAACCAGATTCATTGCATGTGTGTTCTTTTCACATACCACATATGGATCCACCAGTGTGATTGAAATGTGTGTTCTCTATAGAGACCACACATGGATCCACCAGTTTCATTGTATGTGCGTTCTTTTTAGTAACAACTAGAGTCATTTTGCATGTGTGTTCTTTTCACATACCACCTAAGGATCCACCAGTGTCATTGCATGTGTGTTCTTTTCACTAACAACAACCAGAGTCATTTTGCATGTGTGTGTTCTTTTCACATACCACATATGGATCCACCAGTGTCAGGATCCATGTGTGTTCTCTACAGAGACCACACATGGATCCACTAGTGTCATTGCATGTGTGTCCTTTTTATTAACAACAACCAGTCATTTGGCATGTGTGTTCTTTTCACATACCACCTATGGATCCACCAGTGTCATTGCATGTGTGTTCTCTTCAGAATCCACACATGGATCCACTAGTGTCATTGCATGTGTGTTTATTTTAGTAACAATAACCAGTGTCATTGCATGTGTGCCACCTTTAGAGACCACACATGGATCCACCAGTGGCATTGCATGTGTGTTCTTTTTACTAACAACAACAAGAGTCATTGAAATGTGTGCTCTCTTCAGAGACCACACATGGATCCACCAGTGTCATTGCATGTGTGTTCTTTTTAGTAACAACAACCAGAGTCATCGCATGTCTGTTCTTTTCACATACCACATATGGATCCACTAGTGTCATTGCATGTGTGCTGTTTTCACAATCCACACATGGATCCACTAGTGTCATTGCATGTGTGTTCTTTTTAGTAACAATAACCAGAGTCATTTTGCATGTGTGTTCTTTTCACATACCACCTATGGATCCACCAGTGACATTGCATGTGTGTTCTTTTTAGTAACAACAACCAGAGTAATTTTGCATGTGTGTTCTCTTCATAATCCACACATGGATCTAGCAGTGTCATTGCATGTGTGGTCATTTCATAATCCACCTATGGATCCACCAGTATCATTGCATGTGTGTTCTTTTTAGTAACAACAACCAGACTCATTTTGCATGTGTGTTCTCTTCACAATCCACACATGGATCCACCAGTGTCATTGCATGTGTGTTCTTCTTAGTAACACCAACCAGTGTTATTGCATGTGTGTTCTCTTCAGAGACCACACATGGATCCACTAGTGTCATTGCATATGTGTTCTTTTTACTAACAACAACAAGAGTCATTGAAATGTGTGCTCTCTTCAGAGACCACACATGGATCCACCGGTGTCATTGCATGTGTGTTCTTTTCACTAACAACAACCAGAGTCATTGCGTGTGTGTTCTTTTCACATACCACATATGGATCCACCCGTGTGATTGAAATGTGTGTTCTCTACAGAGACCGCACATGGATCCACCAGTGTCATTGTATGTGTCTATTTTTTGGTAACAACCAGATTCATTTTGCATGTGTGTTCTTTTCACATACCACCTATGGATCCACCACTGTCATTGCATGTGTGTTCTTTTCACTAACAACAACCAGAGTCATTTTGCATGTGTGTTCTTTTCACATACCACATATGGATCCACCAGTGTCATTGAAATGCGTGCTCTCTACAGAGACCACACATGGATCCACCAGTGTCATTGCATGTGTGTTATTTTTAGTAACAACAACCAGTCATTTTGCATGTGTGTTCTTTTCATATACCACCTATGGATCCACCAGTGTCATTGCATGTGTGTTCTCTTCAGAATCCACACATGGATCCACTAGTGTCATTGCATGTGTGTTCCTTTTAGTAACAATAACCAGTGTCATTGCATGTGTGCTCTCTTCAGAGACCACACATGGATCCACCAGTGGCATTGAATGTGTGTTCTTTTTACTAACAACAACAAGAGTCATTGAAATGTGTGCTCTCTTCAGAGACCACACATGGATCCACCAGTGTCATTGCATGTGTCTTCTTTTCAGTAACAACAACCAAAGTCATGGCATGTGTGTTCTTTTCACATACCACATATGGATCCACCAGTGTCATTGCATGTGTGCTCTTTTCACAATCCACACATGGATCCACCGGTGTCATTGCATGTGTGTTCTTTTTAGTAACAACAACCAGTGTCATTGCTTGTGTGCTCTCTTTAGAGACCACACATGGATCCACCAGTGTCATTGCATGTGTGTTCATTTAAACAACAACAAGAGTCATTGAAATGTGTGCTCTCTTCAGAGACCACACATGGATCCACCAGTGTCATTGCATGTGTGTTCTTTTCAGTAACAACAACCAGAGTCATTGCATGTGTGTTCTTTTCACATACCACATATGGATCCACCAGTGTCATTGCATGTGTGCTGTTTTCACAATCCACACATGGATCCACCAGTGTCATTGCATGTGTGTTCTTTTTAGTAACAACAATGAGAGTCATTTTGCATGTGTGTTCTTTTCACATACCACCTATGGATCCACTAGTGACATTGCATGTGTGTTCTTTTTAGTAACAACAACCAGAGTCATTTTGCATGTGTGTTCTCTTCACAATCCACACATGGATCCACCAGTGTCATTGCATGTGTGTTCATTTCATAATCCACCTATGGATCCACCAGTATCATTGCATGTGTGTTCTTTTTAGTAACAACCAGAGTCATTTTGCATGTGTGTTCTTTTCACATACCACCTATGGATCCACCAGTGTCATTGCATGTGTGTTCTTTTCACTAACAACAACCAGAGTCATTGCATGTGTGTTCTTTTCACATCCCACATATGGATCCACCAGTGTCATTGAAATGTGTGTTCTCTATAGAGACCACACATGGATCCTGATGTCATTGCATGTGTGTGTTCTTTAGTAACAACAACAGTCATTTTGCATGTGTGTTCTTTTCACATACCACATATGGATCCACCAGTGTCATTGCATGTGTGTTCTTTTCACTAACAACAACCAGAGTCATTGCATGTGTGTTCTTTTCACATACCACATATGGATCCACCAGTGTCATTGAAATGTGTGTTCTCTACACAGACCACACATGGATCCACCAGTGTCATTGCATGTGTGTTCTTTTTAGTAACAACAACCTCTCATTTTGCATGTGTGTTCTTTTCACATACCACCTATGGATCCACCAGTGTCATTGCATGTGTGTTCTCTTCACAATCCACACATGGATCCACCAGTGTCATTGCATGTGTGTTCTTTTTAGTAAGAATAACCAGAGTCATTTTGCATGTGTGATCTCTTCACATACCACCTATGGATCCACCAGTGTCATTGCATGTGTGTTCTTTTTAGTAACAACAACCAGAGTCATTGAAATGTGTGTTTTCTCACATACCACCTATGGATCCACCATTGTGATTGCATGTGCATTCATTTCATAATCCACCTATGGATCCACCAGTGTCATTGCATGTGTGTTCTTTTCACTAACAACAACCAGAGTCATTGCATGTGTGTTCTTTTCACATACCACATATGGATCCACCAGTGTTATTGAAATGTGTGTTCTCTACACAGACCACACATGTATCCACTAGTGTCATTGTATGTGTCTTCTTTTTAGTAACAACCAGATTCATTTTGCATGTGTGTTCTTTTCACATACCACCTATGGATCCACCAGTGTCATTGCATGTGTGTTCTTTTCACTAACAACAACCAGAGTCATTGCATGTGTGTTCTTTTCACATACCACATATGGATCCACCAGTGTCATTGAAATGTGTGTTCTCTACACAGACCACACATGGATCCACCAGTGTCATTGCATGTGTTATTTTTAGTAATAACAACCTGTCATTTTGCATGTGTGTTCTTTTCACATACCACCTATCGATCCAGCAGTGTCATTGCATGTGTGTTCTCTTCACAATCCACACATGGATCCACCAGTGTCATTGCATGTGTGTTCGTTTTAGTAACAATAACCAGAGTCATTTTGCATGTGTGATCTCTTCACATACCACCTATGGATCCACCAGTGTCATTGCATGTGTGTTCTTTTTAGTAACAACAACCAGAGTCATTGAAATGTGTGTTCTTCTCACATACCACCTATGGATCCACCATTGTGATTGCATGTGCGTTCATTTCATAATCCACCTATGGATCCACCAGTGTCATTGCATGTGTGTTCTTTTCACTAACAACAACCAGAGTCATTGCATGTGTGTTCTTTTCACATACCACATATGGATCCACCAGTGTTATTGAAATGTGTGTTCTCTACACAGACCACACATGTATCCACCAGTGTCATTGTATGTGTCTTCTTTTTAGTAACAACCAGATTCATTTTGCATGTGTGTTCCTTTCACATACCACCTATGGATCCACCAGTGTCATTGCATGTGTGTTCTTTTCACCAACAACAACCAGAGTCATTGCATGTGTGTTCTTTTCACATACCACATATGGATCCACCAGTGTCATTGAAATGTGTGTTCTCTACACAGACCACACATGGATCCACCAGTGTCATTGCATGTGTGTTCTTTTTAGTAATAACATCCTGTCATTTTGCATGTGTGTTCATTTCACATACCACCTATGGATCCACCTGTGTCATTGCATGTGTGTTCTCTTCACAATCCACACATGGATCCACCAGTGTCATTGCATGTGTGTTCTTTTTAGTAACAATAACCAGAGTCATTTTGCATGTGTGATCTCTTCACATACCACCTATGGATCCACCAGTGTCATTGCATGTGTGTTCTTTTTAGTAACAACAACCAGAGTCATTGAAATGTGTGTTCTTCTCACATACCACCTATGGATCCACCATTGTGATTGCATATGAGTTCATTTCATAATCCACCTATGGATCCACCAGTGTCATTGCATCTGTGTTTTTTTAGTAACAACCAGAGTCATTTTTCATGTGTGTTCTTCTCACATACCACCTATGGATCCACCAGTGTCATTGCATGAGTGTTCTTTTCACTAACAAGAACCAGAGTCATTGCGTGTTTGTTCTTTTCACATACCACATATGGATCCACCCGTGTGATTGAAATGTGTGTTCTCTACAGAGACCGCACATGGATCCACCAGTGTCATTGTATGTGTCTATTTTTTGGTAACAACCAGATTCATTTTGCATGTGTGTTCTTTTCACATACCACCTATGGATCCACCACTGTCATTGCTTGTGTGTTCTTTTCACTAACAACAACCAGAGTCATTTTGCATGTGTGTTCTTTTCACATACCACATATGGATCCACCAGTGTCATTGAAATGCGTGCTCTCTACAGAGACCACACATGGACCCACCAGTGTCATTGCATGTGTGTTATTTTTAGTAACAACAACCAGTCATTTTGCATGTGTGTTCTTTTCACATACCACCTATGGATCCACCAGTGTCATTGCATGTGTGTTCTCTTCACAATCCACACATGGATCCACTAGTGTCATTGCATGTGCGTTCTTTTTAGTAACAACCAGTGTCATTGCATGTGTGCTCTCTTCAGAGACCACACATGGATCCACCAGTGTCATTGCATGTGTGTTCTTTTTACTAACAACAACAAGAGTCATTGAAATGTGTGCTCTCTTCAGAGACCACACATGGATCCACCAGTGTCATTGCATGTGTGTTCTTTTCAGCAACAACAACCAGAGTCATCGCATGTGTGTTCTTTTCACATACCACATATGGATCCACCAGTGTCATTGCATGTGTGCTATTTTCACAATCCACACATGGATCCACCAGTGTCATTGCATGTGTGTTCTTTTTAGTAACAACAAAGAGTCATTGCATGTGTGTCTCTTGGAGACCACACATGGATCCACCAGTGTCATTGCATGTGTGTTCTTTTTACTAACAACAACAAGAGTCATTGAAATGTGTGCTCTCTTTAGACACCACACATGGATCCACCAGTGTCATTGCATGTGTGTTCTTTTCAGTAACAACAACCAGAGTCATTGCATGTGTGTTCTTTTCACATACCACATATGGATCCACCAGTGTCATTGCATGTGTGCTATTTTCACAATCCACACATGGATCCACCAGTGTCATTGCATGTGTGTTCTTTTTAGTAACAACAACGAGAGTCATTTTGCATGTGTGTTCTTTTCACATACCACCTATGGATCCACCAGTGACATTGCATGTGTGTTCTTTTTAGTAACAACAACCAGAGTCATTTTGCATGTGTGTTCTCTTCACAATCCACACATGGATCCACCAGTGTCATTGCATGTGTGTTCATTTCATAATCCACCTATGGATCCACCAGTATCATTGCATGTGTGTTCTTTTTAGTAACAACCAGAGTCATTTTGCATGTGTGTTCTTTTCACATACCACCTACGGATCCACCAGTGTCATTGCATGTGTGTTCTTTTCACTAACAACAACCAGAGTCATTGCATGTGTGTTCTTTTCACATACCACATATGGATCCACCACTGTCATTGAAATGTGTGTTCTCTACACAGACCACATGGTTCCTGATGTCATTGCATGTGTGTTCTTTTTAGTAACAACAACAGTCATTTTGCATGTGTGTTCTTTTCACATACCACATATGGATCCACCAGTGTCATTGCATGTGTGTTCTTTTCACTAACAACAACCAGAGTCATTGCATGTGTGTTCTTTTCACATACCACATATGGATCCACCACTGTCATTGAAATGTGTGTTCTCTACACAGACCACACATGGATCCACCAGTGTCATTGCATGTGTGTTCTTTTTAGTAACAACAACCTGTCATTTTGCATGTGTGTTCTTTTCACATACCACCTATGGATCCACCAGTGTCATTGCATGTGTGTTCTCTTCACAATCCACACATGGATCCACCAGTGTCATTGCATGTGTGTTCTTTTTAGTAACAATAACCAGAGTCATTTTGCATGTGTGATCTCTTCACATACCACCTATGGATCCACCAGTGTCATTGCATGTGTGTTCTTTTTAGTAACAACAACCAGAGTCATTGAAATGTGTGTTCTTCTCACATACCACCTATGGATCCACCATTGTGATTGCATGTGCGTGCATTTCATAATCCACCTATGGATCCACCAGTGTCATTGCATCTGTGTTCTTTTTAGTAACAACAACCAGAGTCATTTTTCATGTGTGTTCTTATCACATACCACCTATGGATCCACCAGTGTCATTGCATGAGTGTTCTTTTCACTAACAACAACCAGAGTCATTGCGTGTGTGTTCTTTTCACATACCACATATGGATCCACCCGTGTGATTGAAATGTGTGTTCTCTACAGAGACCGCAGATGGATCCACCAGTGTCATTGTATGTGTCTATTTTTTGGTAACAACCAGATTCATTTTGCATGTGTGTTCTTTTCACATACCACCTATGGATCCACCACTGTCATTGCTTGTGTGTTCTTTTCACTAACAACAACCAGAGTCATTTTGCATGTGTGTTCTTTTCACATACCACATATGGATCCACCAGTGTCATTGAAATGCGTGCTCTCTACAGAGACCACACATGGATCCACCAGTGTCATTGCATGTGTGTTATTTTTAGTAACAACAACCAGTCATTTTGCATGTGTGTTCTTTTCACATACCACCTATGGATCCACCAGTGTCATTGCATGTGTGTTCTCTTCAGAATCCACACATGGATCCACTAGTGTCATTGCATGTGTGTTCCTTTTAGTAACAATAACCAGTGTCATTGCATGTGTGGTCTGTTGAGACCACACATGGATCCACCAGTGGCATTGCATGTGTGTTCTTTTTACTAACAACAACAAGAGTCATTGAAATGTGTGCTCTCTTCAGAGACCACACATGGATCCACCAGTGTCATTGCATGTGTGTTCTTTTTAGTAACAACAACCAGAGTCATCGCATGTGTGTTCTTTTCACATACCACATATGGATCCACCAGTGTCATTGCATGTGTGCTGTTTTCACAATCCACACATGGATCCACCAGTGTCATTGCATGTGTGTTCTTTTTAGTAACAATAACCACAGTCATTTTGCATGTGTGTTCTTTTCACATACCACCTATGGATCCACCAGTGACATTGCATGTGTGTTCTTTTTAGTAACAACAACCAGAGTAATTTTGCATGTGTGTTCTCTTCACAATCCACACATGGATCCAGCAGTGTCATTGCATGTGTGTTCATTTCATAATCCACCTATGGATCCACCAGTATCATTGCATGTGTGTTCTTTTTAGTAACAACAACCAGACTCATTTTGCATGTGTGTTCTCTTCAACATCCACACATGGATCCACCAGTGTCATTGCATGTGTGTTCTTCTTAGTAACACCAACCAGTGTTATTGCATGTGTGTTCTCTTCAGAGACCACACATGGATCCACTAGTGTCATTGCATGTGTGTTCTTTTTACTAACAACAACAAGAGTAATTGAAATGTGTGTCTCTTGGAGACCACATGGATCCACAGTGTCATTGCATGTGTGTTCTTTTCACTAACAACAACCAGAGTCATTGCGTGTGTGTTCTTTTCACATACCACATATGGATCCACCCGTGTGATTGAAATGTGTGTTCTCTACAGAGACCGCACATGGATCCACCAGTGTCATTGTATGTGTCTATTTTTTGGTAATAACCAGATTCATTTTGCATGTGTTTTCTTTTCACATACCACCTATGGATCCACCACTGTCATTGCATGTGTGTTCTCTTCACAATCCACACATGGATCCACCAGTGTCATTGCATGTGTGTTCTTTTTAGTAACAATAACCAGAGTCATTTTGCATGTGTGATCTCTTCACATACCACCTATGGATCCACCAGTGTCATTGCATGTGTGTTCTTTTTAGTAACAACAACCAGAGTCATTGAAATGTGTGTTCTTCTCACATACCACCTATGGATCCACCATTGTGATTGCATGTGCGTGCATTTCATAATCCACCTATGGATCCACCAGTGTCATTGCATCTGTGTTCTTTTTAGTAACAACAACCAGAGTCATTTTTCATGTGTGTTCTTATCACATACCACCTATGGATCCACCAGTGTCATTGCATGAGTGTTCTTTTCACTAACAACAACCAGAGTCATTGCGTGTGTGTTCTTTTCACATACCACATATGGATCCACCCGTGTGATTGAAATGTGTGTTCTCTCTGAGAGACATGAGATGGATCCACCAGTGTCATTGTATGTGTCTATTTTTTGGTAACAACCAGATTCATTTTGCATGTGTGTTCTTTTCACATACCACCTATGGATCCACTGTTGGAGATATGCCCAAGAGGCAATAATAAAGTAGGTTATTATCATATCTTCACACTTATGATAAATGTTTACATTCATGCTATAATAGTATTAACAAGGAAACCATTAATACTTGTGTGATTTGTAAACTTAATTTGAAGTCCCTAGTGTAGCCTCTATACTTCACTAGCTTGTTGGTTGATTGATGATTGAGGTTTCCATATCATGAACATTGAGATGTTATCAACAACAAGATCATATCGTTAGGAGAATGATATGGTGGACATACTCCTATAGATAAGCGTAGCAAAAAGATCAAGTCATTTCAATAGTTCAATTGCTATATGCTTTCTGATACATAGTAACCTAATTCCTTCGACCATGAGATCATGCATATTGCCTTTACTGGATGGATGCTTTGATGTCATCAAACACCACACCGTGAGGTGGCTATAAAGGTGGCATTGAGTGTTCGGAAAGTATTGGTTGAAACACATGGATCAAGAGTGGGATTTGTCCATCCACATGACGGATAGATATTCTCTGGGCCCTCTCGGTGAAATGTCATCCAATTAGCTTGCAAGCATGTGACTTGGTCACAAGGGATCACATATCACGGGAACGAGAAAAGAGTACTTATCAGTAACAAGGTTGAACTAGGTATGCAGAGATACCGACGATCATAACCTCGGATAAGTAACATATCGTGAGACAAAGGGAAATTGGTATCGTATGTAAGTGGTTCATTCGATCATAAGTAATCGTAGAAATATGTAGAGCCATATGAATTTCCAGATTCCTCTATTGGTTATTGTTAGGAGAAGTGTCTCGATCATGTCGCATAATTCACGAACCGTGGAGACACACTTAAGGATTGACGTTGTTTGAGTAGTTATGGTATTATGAAAGAGACGAATGTTGTTGGAATCTCGGATGGGATCCGGGATATCACGAGGAGATCCGGAATGGTCCGGAGAATAAGATTCATATAAGGAAAGTCCCATTTGAGTTGGGGAATGGTTAGGTGTTTTCATCGGGAACATTCTAGAAAGTCCCGGAATGTCGGCACTCAGGAGGGGAAGGGTACATGAATGTGTCATTGCAAATTGGAATGATTGCATCATGTACTAAGTGTTCTCGCTGTCCAAAATAAAGGGTTTATTTAAATCCTAAATTGAAAAGTCAAGCGGGTTTGAAAGTCAAACGGCAATTTTGGGAAGTGGGAAAGAGGAGGAAGTGGAAACCGAGTTGGGAGGATTCCTCCTCCCCAAGCCGGCGCCCACCTCAAGGCGAGTTGGGAGGGACTCCTCCTCCCTTGGCCGCAGCCCTCCCACCTATATAAGGAGGCAGGGCTCCCCTCCACACACAAGTTCCTATCCTCTAAACTAAACCCTAGATCTAAACCCCGGTTTAGAGCTATTTGATTTAGAGCTTCTAATTGCTTTAGCCATTGGTTTAGAGCCTTCTAATTGGTGTGTCTAATTACTAGGCCACTAATAGCCTCTCATAAGCTCCACCATACTACTTGCTTAAGGCGAAGCCTGCGGATCTCCCTCTACTTAGGTACCACTTGGTTGTCTTTGCCGGAATCGCGAGGAAAGTGCTACAACCTCCCGCCTCTTGGAACAAGGAGAGGAAGGTCTTCGTCAAAACAGAGCGTGTGACCGATTGGGGCGCTGGAACGATGGTATTTGGAAGGATCGTCTACGCGATCTTGAGATCGGAAAAATCGACTACATCACCCACGAGAATCTGCTCGTTAACCGCTTTGGAATCTTCGAGGGTGAGTTCCACTATCGACTCGTTGCTACAATCTAGTAGATAGATCTTGGCTTGTTTGTTTGTATGCGATAGAAAATTTTTGTTTTCCATGCTACGAACCCCTACAGTGGTATCAGAGCCGTGTCTATATATAGATCTGTTGCAGAGTAGAACACAATGGTCATTGTGGGCGTTGATGCTTTTATTGTAGATTGCTTTTGTGTACTTTGCATCTTGCGGTATGTTGGGATGAAGCGGCCCGGGCTAACCTTACATGACATCGTTCATGAGACTTGCTCCACGCTTGACATGCAACTCGTTTTGCATAAGTGGCTTTGCGGGTGCCTGTTTCTCCTAGCATAGTAAAGATCCAATTTACAACGGGTAATCAACAATGCTAGTATCAATGTTGTGGTTCTTGTTCGTAGTTAGAGCGACACCTATGGAAAGCCCCAAACCACGTAAAATATGCAAAGAAAGTAGAAGCGTCTAACTTTGTTTTGCGAGGGTGTCTTGATGATGTGATATGGCCATGATTGTGATTATATTTGATGTATGCAATGTTCCTTATTGTAAGTTGGCAACGGCGGGAAACCATATGGTTGTCTTTAATTTCTGTTAAGACCTGCGTGTCTATTCAAATAGTTGTAATAGTTGAAGCTGGTGGGCGACAACCATGAAGAAGCGTCATTGACCTTGATGCCATCTGGTGATGATGGAGATCATGTTCGTGCTTGAAGATGGAGATCGGAAGCACAAAGAAGAAAGGCCATATCATATCACATATTATGAATTGCATGTGATGTTAATCCTTTATGCATCTTGTATTGCTTAGTAGGCGGCGGTAGCATTATAAGATGATCCCTCATGCACATAAATTTCAAGTTCTAAAGTGTTCACCCTTAGTATGCACCGTTGCCAAAGCTTGCGCTTGAAGCACCACGTGATGATCGGTGTCTTTGATTCAGCTGGTGAATACAACGTAAGCAAGCATTTGCTTATGCGGTAGCTAAGGTTTGATCTTGACGAGCCTAGCATGTATGCAGACATGGCCTCGGGAACATGGATTAGAAAGGTAGAGCATGAGTCATATAGTAGATATGATGAACATGTTGATTGTTCGCCATTGAAGCTACATCAACTCTCGTGATGATCGGTTTTGATGTGGTGGATTTGGTTCGTGTGATCACTAAAACAATGTGAGGATATTGTTTTGGTGGGAGTTCACATAGATTAATTTAATTATTAATAAGAACTCAATTTATCATAAACTAAATCAAAGTGAATTTGCATAGTTGTTGTAGTCATTGGCATCCGTTTACCACCTTGCGCTTAGTTATAATTGAGATGATAGAACTATAGAATTCTGGTTAGTTACTTTCTGACTGGTATCGTATTGTATTGAAGTGTTAATCTAAAGTTTAGAAGTCCTATTGCAAACTTTCGGTAAGTTAGGTTACTCTATGAAGTTTAATAATTGGTATTAAAACAAGA
The DNA here is from genome assembly GCA_023614405.1 of Avena insularis. Taxonomy (NCBI): domain Eukaryota; kingdom Viridiplantae; phylum Streptophyta; class Magnoliopsida; order Poales; family Poaceae; genus Avena; species Avena insularis. Next base: position 250,828,309 of record CM042690.1, on the reverse strand, counting down.
GTGACAATTCCAAGTGTTAGTATATGAGTATCATGTTTGTCTCCATGATTCTTGATATTCAAAAGATTATCTTAATATCAAGGTTATCTAGGATCTGAAAGAGTTGTTTGAAACCATCTTGTGTGGAAGATATTGTGATATCTGAAGCGAAGTTTTAGTTACAACATGATAGAGTATAATATGGCAAAGTCATGTTCTCATGTTTGATGAGAATTTGAAAAAGGTTGGAGACACTAGTTGTCCTAATCTTCCAAAAGGTTTTGGAGAGCAACATTATACTCGCGATTCACCATTACAAGCTAAAAGTAGCTAGATCATGGATAAGTCCATGATGAGGGTGAATATTTGATGTAGGTAAAATGTTTACTACACCAAGAGATTACTAAAGAAAGGAATTTGAAAGAACACCAAATATTTGATAATGGTGATCTACTTCAAAGTGCAAGTTCAAAGACATTGGTATTTAACTATACACGCTTTGGACTATGTGTCATAAGTATGACTCCACTATTGATGTTGATAGATTCTTTCAAGCGAGAAAATCTTGAAGAGAATCTCATAAGTATATAGAAAAGAAAAGACTAGAATTGTTCAGTTTAAGTGTATAGATGATATACGTGTTATGGCTATATTCTTTGCTTATTAAACAATGTGGTTCTTAAGTATTTGATACTGAATTTGTTGGTATGAATCGTCATACGAAACAACACAATTCATGAACTACAATGGCCTAAGTAACTAGCAAAAGAATATGTGATGATGTTCATCGAAAACAAATAAAGGGTTATTGTGCTCGTTAAACATCAAAGCTTGCCTTCAGGATTTGTTTTATCGGTATTATGAGAACAAAGGGTTGTTCAAATAATTGCCGTAATCCATAAAAGATGGATGATTCACAAATCTCGTTGGAGAAATCACATCCATAAAACTAGTGCTAAAATTGTGAAGACAAATTGATTGAAAGATCACTTAGGAAGTGACATCGCCGTTTAAATTATATTGGAAGAAAACATGAAGAAACTCCATGTGGATGGAATTTTAGAGTCTTTTGATTTTTGATCGAATGACGTTTGTGAAACTTTCCTAGAGATAATTAAAACTTCGTTCATAGGCCAAAAGGGAACGAAAGACTAGCTTATTGGAACTTGTGCATATTGTTGTACGAACTCCATTATGTGTAGTCAAGAGCGATGGATTTCAACTTCATATGCTTTCTCCGAAAATTTGAGTGAATATGTGAATATTTACTTAATAAGGATGAAGTGTGAAATATTTGAAAAGTTCGAAAGATTTTCAAGATGAAGTGCAAAATCATTGTAACAAGAATATAAATAGTTTATGATAAGATCATAAAGGAAGATATTTAAGTTACAAGTTTAGCATAATACCTAAGATTTAAGGAATCGTTAGTGGATTTGCATTTCCGAAACACCATAAGAGTATGGGCGTTGAGATATGTAATTGAACCTTGTTTGACATGGTAAGATCGAAGGTATAATTCATAAAACTGCTATTATATTTTAAAGATTAAAAGCTTTAGAGATTACCGTTTTCCACTAAAAGAGCTCCATCATAATCCGTTGAAATGACACCATATAAGGTTATGGTTTGGGATAAAACCCAAGTAGTCCTTTCTTAAACATTGGTATGCTATGCATAAGAAAGATGTTTGCAACCAAAGTCGGATAAACCTGTCTTTGTATTACTGTTAAGTGTTCCTCCATAAACACCGGAGACAAAAGTGTTTGTCGCATAGAACGTCAAGTTTCTTTGAGAAGGAATTTTTCGTGAAAAGTTAAGTGGGAGGACAATAGAACTTTGAAAAGGTTAAAAGAACTTTAGCTATATGTGCAAAGTTGCGCAGAAAAGTGTTAGGGCGACAACAATGCTCATGGCTCACGTGCCTCAAAGGTTGTGGTCACGGAGGTCTAAGTTTCTATTGAAACAAGTAGGTCGGATGAACAATCAAATACCAAGATTTGAGGGTTGAATCATTATTTGAGAATAATGAACCTACTACATGCAAAGAAGCGATGATGGGCCCTGACTCCGTCAAATGGCTTGAAGCCATATAATCCGTGATAGTTCCATACACGAGAAATCAAGTTTTGAACTTGAAGGACCCTCGGAAAAGGTGTAAGACCTTGCAGTTGTGTTTGGATCTATAAAGAAGTAGACATGGATGTTTCACATCTATGAAATAGTCGACATGTTGGGAAAGAGTTCACAACAATGTTCAAAGGTTGTATATGACAAGATTTGATCTTTCATAGCGATTTTTAGTCTAGACGGATTAATGTAGCAACCACTACATATAATTTGTTATGTGGTAGTAGAATAAACAAAACAAGTTCTTCTAATAGAATTGTTACCTAGGACGTGTGCATGACACGGTCCAAAGGGTTTTGTTAATTCAAAGGATGCTAAAAGCATATGCAAACTTCAATGGTTGAAGTAAGCATAGGGGAGTTGGAATCTTCACTATGATGAAACTGTTAAAAGAGTTTAATTTCATGGAGACAATGAAGATGCTTGCATTTGCAAGAAATTAAGTGGGGCGCTAAGACATGTTTCTAATACATTATGTGGAAGACATATTGTTGATTGGAAATAATGTATCTTTTATTAACACATATTAAATTTCATCCCGATGAAAGACTTAGGCAAAACCCAAATATTTGGCATCAATAGATGCTAATATGGTTGTGCCAGAAGTACATAGACAAGATATTGAATGAATTCAATATAGAAACTACAAGAAAGGTTCTTGTTGCACAGAAAGGATTGAAAGAGTTCAATGTTGATGATATATTCAAGTGTATTGGCACTTGGTAAGTGAAACAAAGATTCAAGTATAGATTGATACTTGATGTATGAAATCACAAAGAGTGTTTATATCAATCATCGTGGTATGTACAAATCGATATGTCCTATGCTCTAAATGTTATGAGCATATACCAGAATGATTCGTAAGATGATCATTGGACAATAGTAAGGATATTCTTATGATCTTTTGGAAGAACTAAGAGTATATTATTTGTAGAAGTGACGAATAGATGGTTAGTTCATTGTAAAAGTACTACATTGATACTAGCTTTGTCACAAAGTACAAATTTAGTTTATCTCAATCTAAATTAAGGGTGGCACAATATAATGGAAGGTGAGTTCCATAATGGATTTGGATGAGTTCCAAAGTTAAGACATTGTGATGGATACTACAACAAAGGCTAAGTATATGACTGCTATTATAGCAGCAAAGAGGGCATTTGTGTCAAGTAGTTTGTTATCAAACTAGGTGTAGTTCACAGGATAATACTATGAAGATATATTGTGCGACAATATTATCAACATGTTTTAACCCCAAAGAACTAAAGGTCACACGAAAGACCAAATTTATACAAAGCCATCTCATTAGAGAATGAGTGATGCGTAGAGGCAAAGACATGCAATTACACACGGACTGGAAGTGTCGGATCCGGAGATCGATTGACCACTAGCAATCGTGTACATACAACAGGAAAGCCATAGGTGTTGAATACACAAGGTTTGAAACTAGATTATTGACTCTAGTGCAAGTGGGAGACTGTTGGAGATATGCCCAAGAAACAATAATAAAGTAGGTTATTATCATATCTTCACACTTATGATAAATGTTTACATTCATGCTATAATAGTATTAACAAGGAAACCATTAATTATTTTGTGATTTGTAAACTTAATTTGAAGTCCCTAGTGTAGCCTCTATACTTCACTAGCTTGTTGGTTGATTGATGATTGAGGTTTCCATATCATGAACATTGAGATGTTATCAACAACAAGATCATATCGTTAGGAGAATGATATGGTGGACATACTCCTATAGATAAGCGTAGCAAAAGATCAAGTCATTTCAATAGTTCAATTGCTATATGCTTTACGATACATAGTAACCTAATTCCTTGACCATGAGATCATGCATATTGCCTTTCTTTGGATGGATGCTTTGATGTCATCAAACACCACACCGTAACAGGTGGCTATAAAGGTGGCATTGAGTGTTCGGAAAGTATTGGTTGAAACACATGGATCAAGAGTGGGATTTGTCCATCCACATGACGGATAGATATTCTGGGCCCTCTCGGTGAAATGTCATCCAATTAGCTTGCAAGCATGTGACTTGGTCACAAGGGATCACATATCAGGAGCGAGAAAAGAGTACTTATCGATAACAAGGTTGAACTAGGTATGCGAGAGATCGGCGATCATAACCTCGGATAAGTAACATATCGTGAGACAAAGGGAAATTGGTATCGTATGTAAGTGGTTCATTCGATCGCAAAGTAATCGTAGAAATATGTGGGAGCCATATGAATTTCCAGATTCCTCTATTGGTTATTGTGAGAAGTGTCTCGATCATGTCCGCATAATTCACGAACCGTAGGAGACACACTTAAGGATTGACGTTGTTTGAGTAGTTATGGTATTATGAAAGAGACCGAATGTTGTTGAATCTCGGATGGGATCCGGGATATCACGAGGAGATCCGGAATGGTCGGAGAATAAGATTCATATAAGGAAAGTCCCATTTCGGAGTTGGGGAATGGTTAGGTGTTTTCATCGGGAACATTCTAGAAAGTCCGGAATGTCCGGCACTCCGGAGGGAAGGGTACATGAATGTGTCATTGCAAATTGGAATGATTGCATCATGTACTAAGTGTTCTCGCTGTCCAAAATAAAGGGTTTATTTAAATCCTAAATTGAAAAGTCAAGCGGCTAGTTTGAAAGTCAAGCAACAATTTTGGGAAGTGGGAAAGAGGAGGAAGTGGAAACCGAGTTGGGGAGGGATTCCTCCTCAAGCGGCGCCCACCTCAAGGCCGAGTTGGGGAGGACTCCACTCCCCTTGGCCAGCCCTCCCACCTATATAAGGAGGCGGGGCTCCCCTCCTTACACACAAGTTCCTATCCTCTAAACTAAACCCTAGATCTAAACCCGGTTTAGAGCTATTTGATTTAGAGCTTCTAATTTTAGCTTAGCCATTGGTTTAGAGCCTTCTAATTGGTGTGTCTAATTACTAGGCCACTAATAGCCTCTCTCATAAGCTCCACCATACTACCGGCTTAAGCGAAGCCTGCGGGATCTCCCTCTACTTCCTGCACGCCGTTGTCTTCTTGGAATCGCGAGGAGAGTGCTACAACCTCCATTTTCTGCTGGAACAAGGAGAGGAAGGTCTTCGTCGAGTACGAACGATGTGACCGATTGCGGGAGGCGCTACGCCGGTGCTGGAAGGATCGTCTGCGATCTTGAGATCGGAAGAAGTCGACTACATCACCCGAGAATCTGCTCTCGTTAACGCTTTGGAATCTTGAGGTGAGTTCCACTATCGACTCGTTGCTACAATCTAGTAGATAGATCTTGGCTTGTTTGTTTGTATCACGATAGAAAATTTTTGTTTTCCATGCTACGAACCCCTCTGGGTATCGAGAGCCGTGTCTATATATAGATCTGTTGCCTGAGTAGAACACAATGGTCATTGTGGGCGTTGATGCTTTATTGTAGATTGCTTTTTGTGTACTTTGCATCTTGCGGTATGTTGGGATGAAGCGGCCGGGCTAACCTTACATGACATCGTTCATGAGACTTGCTCCACGCTTGACATGCAACTCGTTTTGCATAAGTGGCTTCTTGGTGCTGTTTCTCCTAGCATAGTAAAGATCCAATTTACAACGGGTAATCAACAATGCTAGTATCAATGTTGTGGTTCTTGTTAAGGTTAGAGCGACACCTATGGAAAGCCCCAAACCACGTAAAATATGCAAAGAAAGTAAGCGTCTAACTTTGTTTTGCAGGGGTGTCGATGATGTGATATGGCCATGATTGTGATTATATTTGATGTATGCAATGTTCCTTATTGTAAGTTGGCAACGGCGGGAAGCCATATGGTTGTCTTTAATTTCTGTTAAGACCTGCGTGTCTATTCAAATAGTTGTAATAGTTGAAGCTGGTGGGCGACAACCATGAAGAAGCGTCATTGACCTTGATGCCATCTTTGGTGATGATGGAGATCATGTTCGTGCTTGAAGATGGAGATCGGAAGCACAAAGAAGAAAGGCCATATCATATCACATATTATGAATTGCATGTGATGTTAATCCTTTATGCATCTTGTATTGCTTAGTAGGCGACGGTAGCATTATAAGATGATCCCTCATGCACATAAATTTCAAGTTCTAAAGTGTTCACCCTTAGTATGCACCGTTGCCAAAGCTTGCTGCTTCGAAGCACCACGTGATGATCGGGTGTCTTTGATTCCGCGGGTGAATACAACGTAAGCAAGCCAGATTTGCTTATCACGGTAGCTAAGGTTTGATCTTGACGAGCCTAGCATGTACAGACATGGCCTCAGGAACATGGATTACCGAAAGGTAGAGCATGAGTCATATAGTAGATATGATGAACATGTTGATTGTTCGCCATTGAAGCTACATCAACTCTCGTGATGATCGGTTTTGATGTGGTGGATTTGGTTAGTGTGATCACTAAAACAATGTGAGGGATATTGTTTTGGTGGGAGTTCACATAGATTAATTTAATTATTAATAAGAACTCAATTTATCATAAACTAAATCAAAGTGAATTTGCATAGTTGTTGTAGTCATTGGCATCCGTTTACCACCTTAGCTTAGTTATAATTGAGATGATAGAACTATAGAATTCTGGTTAGTTACTTTCTGATGGTATCGTATTGTATTGAAGTGTTAATCTAAAGTTTAGAAGTCCTATTGCAAACTTTCAGTAAGTTCCGGTTACTCTATGAAGTTTAATAATTGGTATTAAAACAAGAGTGACAATTCCAAGTGTTAGTATATGAGTATCATGTTTGTCTCCATGATTCTTGATATTCAAAAGATTATCTTAATATCAAGGTTATCTAGGATCTGAAAGAGTTGTTTCAGAAACCATGCTGTGTGGAAGATATTGTGATATCTGAAGCGAAGTTTTAGTTACAACATGATAGAGTATAATATGGCAAAGTCATGTTCTCATGTTTGATGAGAATTTGAAAAGGTTGGAGACACTAGTTGTCCTAATCTTCCAAAAGGTTTTGGAGAGCAACATTATACTCATGATTCACCATTACAAGCTAAAAGTAGCTAGATCATGGATAAGTCCATGATGAGGGTGAATATTTGATGTAGGTAAAATGTTTACTACACCAAGAGATTACTAAAGAAAGGAATTTGAAAGAACACCAAATATTTGATAATGGTGATCTACTTCAAAGTGCAAGTTCAAAGACATTGGTATTTAACTATACACGCTTTGGACTATGTGTCATAAGTATGACTCCACTATTGATGTTGATAGATTCTTTCAAACAGAAGAAATCTTGAAGAGAATCTCATAAGTATATAGCAGAAAGAAAAGACTAGAATTGTTCGGTTTAAGTGTATAGATGATATACGTGTTATGGCTATATTCTTTGCTTATTAAACAATGTGGTTCTTAAGTATTTGATACTGAATTTGTTGGTATGAATGTCATACGAAACAACACAATTCATGAACTACAATGGCCTAAGTAACTAGCAAAAGAATATGTGATGATGTTCATCGAAAACAAATAAAGGGTTATTGTGTTGCTCGTTAAACATCAAAGCTTGCCTTCGATTTGTTTTATCGGTATTATGAGAACAAAAGGGTTGTTCAAATAATTGCCGTAATCCATAAAAGATGGATGATTCACAAATCTCGTTGGAGAAATCACATCCATAAAACTAGTGCTAAAATTGTGAAAGACAAATTGATTGAAAGATCACTTAGGAAGTGACATCGCCGTTTAAATTATATTGGAAAGAAAACATGAAGAAACTCCATGTGGATGGAATTTTAGAGTCTTTTGATTTTGATCGAATGGCGTTTGTGAAACTTTCCTAGAGATAATTAAAACTTCGTTCATAGGCCAAAAGGCGAAAGACTAGCTTATTGGAACTTGTGCATATTGTTGTCGAACTCCATTATGTGTAGTCAAGCGATGGATTTCAACTTCATATGCTTTCTCGAAAATTTGAGTGAATATGTGAATATTTACTTAATAAGGATGAAGTGTGAAATATTTGAAAAGTTCGAAAGATTTTCAAGATGAAGTGCAAAATCATTGTAACAAGAATATAAATAGTTTATGATAAGATCATAAAGGAAGATATTTAAGTTACAAGTTTAGCATAATACCTAAGATTTAAGGAATCGTTCCGTGGATTTGCATTTCCCGAAACACCATAAGAGTATGGGCGTTCGAGATATGTAATTGAACCTTGTTTGACATGGTAAGATCGAAGGTATAATTCATAAAACTGCTATTATATTTTAAAGATTAAAAGCTTTAGAGATTACCGTTTTCCACTAAAAGAGCTCCATCATAATCCGTTGAAATGACACCATATAAGGTTATGGTTTGGGATAAAACCAAGTAGTCCTTTCTTAAACATTGGTATGCTATGCATAAGAAAGATGTTTGCAACCAAAGTCGGATAAACCTGTCTTTGTATTCTTGTTAAGTGTTCCTCCATAAACAGGAGACAAAAGTGTTTGTCGCATAGAGCGTCAAGTTTCTTTGAGAAGAATTTTTCGTGAAAAGTTAAGTGGGAGGACAATAGAACTTTGAAAAGGTTAAAAGAACTTTAGCTATATGTGCAAAGTTAGCGCAAAGAAAAGTGTTAGGAGGCAACAATGCTCATGGCTCACGTGCCTCAAAGGTTGTGGTCACGGAGGTCTAAGTTTCTATTGAAACAAGTAGGTCGGATGAACAATCAAATACCAAGATTTGAGGTTGAATCATTATTTGAGAATAATGAACCTACTACATGCAAAGAAGCGATGATGGGCCACGACTCCGTCAAATGGCTTGAAGCCATATAATCCGTGATAGTTCCATACGAGAAATCAAGTTTTGAACTTGAAGGACCCTCGAAAAAGGTGTAAGACCTTGCGGTTGTGTTTGGATCTATAAAGAAGTAGACATGGATGTTTCACATCTATGAAATAGTCGACATGTTGGGAAAGAGTTCACAACAATGTTCAAAGGTTGTATATGACAAGATTTGATCTTTCATAGCGATTTTTAGTCTAGAGCGGATTAATGTAGCAACCACTACATATAATTTGTTATGTGGTAGTAGAATAAACAAAACAAGTTCTTCTAATAGAATTGTTACCTAGGGCGTGTGCATGACACGGTCCAAAGGGTTTTGTTAATTCAAAGGATGCTAAAAGCATATGCAAACTTCAATGGTTGAAGTAAGCATAGGGAGTTGGAATCTTCACTATGATGAAGCTGTTAAAAGTTTAATTTCATCGGAGACAATGAAGATGCTTGCATTTGCAAGAAATTAAGTGGGGCGCTAAGACATGTTTCTAATACATTATGTGGAAGACATATTGTTGATTGGAAATAATGTATCTTTTATTAACACATATTAAGAATTTCATCCCGATGAAAGACTTAGGCAAAACCAAATATTTGGCATCAATAGATGCTAATATGGTTGTGCGAAGTACATAGACAAGATATTGAATGAATTCAATATAGAAACTACAAGAAAGGTTCTTGTTGCAGAAAAGGATTGAAAGAGTTCAATGTTGATGATATATTCAAGTGTATTGGCACTTGGTAAGTGAAACAAAGATTCAAGTATAGATTGATACTTGATGTATGAAATCACAAAGAGTGTTTATATCAATCATCTTTGTGGTATGTACAAATCCAGATATGTCCTATGCTCTAAATGTTATGAGCATATACGAATGATTTGTAAGATGATCATTGGACAATAGTAAGGATATTCTTATGATCTTTTGGAAGAACTAAGAGTATATTATTTGTAGAAGTGACGAATAGATGGTTAGTTCATTGTAAAAGTACTACATTGATACTAGCTTTGTCACAAAGTACAAATTTAGTTTATCTCAATCTAAATTAAGGGTGGCACAATATAATGGAAGGTGAGTTCCATAATGGATTTGGATGAGTTCCAAAGTTAAGACATTGTGACAGATACTACAACAAAGGCTAAGTATATGACTGCTATTATAGCAGCAAAGGGCATTTGTGTCAAGTAGTTTGTTATCAAACTAGGTGTAGTTCACAGCGGGATAATACTATGAAGATATATTGTGCGACAATATTATCAACATGTTTTAACCCCAAAGAACTAAAGGTCACCGAAAGACCAAATTTATACAAAGCCATCTCATTAGAGAATGAGTGATGCGTAGAGGCATAAAGACATGCAATTACACGGACACAGGAAGTGTCGGATCCGAGATCGATTGACCACTAGCAATCGTGTACATACAACCGGAAAGCCATAGGTGTTGAATACACAAAGGTTTGAAACTAGATTATTGACTCTAGTGCAAGTGGGAGACTGTTGGAGATATGCCCAGAGGCAATAATAAAGTAGGTTATTATCATATCTTCACACTTATGATAAATGTTTACATTCATGCTATAATAGTATTAACAGGAAACCATTAATACTTGTGTGATTTGTAAACTTAATTTGAAGTCCCTAGTGTAGCCTCTATACTTCACTAGCTTGTTGGTTGATTGATGATTGAGGTTTCCATATCATGAACATTGAGATGTTATCAACAACAAGATCATATCGTTAGGAGAATGATATGGTGGACATACTCCTATAGATAAGCGTAGCATAAAGATCAAGTCATTTCAATAGTTCAATTGCTATATGCTTTACGATACATAGTAACCTAATTCCTTCGACCATGAGATCATGCATATTGCCTTTCTTTGGATGGATGCTTTGATGTCATCAAACACCACACCGTAACAGGGTGGCTATAAAGGTGGCATTGAGTGTTCGGAAAGTATTGGTTGAAACACATGGATCAAGAGTGGGATTTGTCCATCCACATGACGGATAGATATTCTCTGGGCCCTCTCGGTGAAATGTCATCAATTAGCTTGCAAGCATGTGACTTGGTCTGGGGATCACATATCAGGAGCGAGAAAGAGTACTTATCGATAACAGGTTGAACTAGGTATGCGGAGATCTGCGATCATAACCTCGGATAAGTAACATATCGTGAGACAAAGGGAAATTGGTATCGTATGTAAGTGGTTCATTCGATCATAAAGTAATCGTAGAAATATGTAGAACCATATGAATTTCCAGATTCCTCTATTGGTTATTGTTAGGAGAATGTCTCGATCATGTCGCATAATTCACGAACCGTAGGGAGACACATAAGGATTGACGTTGTTTGAGTAGTTATGGTATTATGAGAAAGAGACCGAATGTTGTTGAATCTCGGATGGGATCCGGGATATCACGAGGAGATCCGGAATGGTCAGGAGAATAAGATTCATATAAGGAAAGTCCCATTTCGGAGTTGGGGAATGGTTAGGTGTTTTCATCGGGAACATTCTAGAAAGTCCGGAATGTCCGGCACTCCGGAGGGAAGGGTACATGAATGTGTCATTGCAAATTGGAATGATTGCATCATGTACTAAGTGTTCTCGCTGTCCAAAATAAAGGGTTTATTTAAATCCTAAATTGAAAAGTCAAGCGGCTAGTTTGAAAGTCAAGCAACAATTTTGGGAAGTGGGAAAGAGGAGGAAGTGGAAACCGAGTTGGGAGGATTCCTCCTCCCCAAGCGGCGCCCACCTCAAGGCCGAGTTGGGGAGGACTCCTCCCTCCCTTGGCGCAGCCCTCCCACCTATATAAGGAGGCGGGGCTCCCTCCTTACACACACAAGTTCCTATCCTCTAAACTAAACCTAGATCTAAACCCGGTTTAGAGCTATTTGGTTTAGAGCTTCTAATTGCTTTAGCCATTGGTTTAGAGCCTTCTAATTGGTGTGTCTAATTACTAGGCCACTAATAGCCTCTCTCATAAGCTCCACCATACTACTTGGCTTAAGCGAAGCCTGCGGGATCTCCCTCTACTTAGGTACCACGCCGTTGTCTTTGCCGGAATCGCGAGAAAGTGCTACAACCTCCATTTTCTTTGGAACAAGGGAGAGGAAGGTCTTCGTCAATCCGAGCGTGTGACCATTGCAGGGCGCTCTTGGAACGTGGCCTTTGGAAGGATCGTCTCTGTGATCTTGAGATCGGAAGAAATGCGACTACATCACCCACGAGAATCTGCTCTCGTTAACCGCTTTGGAATCTTCGAGGGTGAGTTCCACTATCGACTCGTTGCTACAATCTAGTAGATAGATCTTGGCTTGTTTGTTTGTATGCGATAGAAAATTTTTGTTTTCCATGCTACGAACCCCTACATCCACCACTGTCATTGCTTGTGTGTTCTTTTCACTAACAACAACCAGAGTCATTTTGCATGTGTGTTCTTTTCACATACCACATATGGATCCACAAGTGTCATTGAAATGCGTGCTCTCTTGAGACCACACATGGATCCACAGTGTCATTGCATGTGTGTTCTTTTTAGTAACAACAACAGAGTCATTTTGCATGTGTGTTCTTTTCACATACCACCTATGGATCCACAGTGTCATTGCATGTGTGTTCTCTTTCTAATCCACACTAGTGTCATTGCATGTGTGTTCTTTTCACAAATCCACAGTGTCATTGCATGTGTTTCTCTTCAGAGACCACACATGGATCCACAGTGGCATTGCATGTGTGTTCTTTTACTAACAACAACAAGAGTCATTGAAATGTGTGTTCTCTCTTGAGACCACACATGGATCCTGATGTCATTGCATGTGTGTTCTTTTAGTAACAACAACAGAGTCATTGCATGTGTGTTCTTTTCACATACCACATATGGATCCACAGTGTCATTGCATGTGTGTTCTTTTCACCACACATGGATCCACAGTGTCATTGCATGTGTGTTCTTTTTTAACAATAACCAGTCATTTGCATGTGTGTTCTTTTCATACCACCTATGGATCCACAGTGACATTGCATGTGTGTTCTTTTAGTAACAACATGGATCCAGTGTAATTGCATGTGTGTTCTCTTCAATACACATGGATCCAGAGTCATTGCATGTGTGTTCATTTCATAATCCACCTATGGATCCACAGTGTCATTGCATGTGTGTTCTTTTTACTAACAACAACAGTCATTGCATGTGTGTTCTCTTCAACATACACATGGATCCCTGATGTCATTGCATGTGTGTTCTTTTTAGTACCACATGGATCCACAGTGTCATTGCATGTGTGTTCTCTTTTACTAACAACAACTAAGTCATTGCATGTGTGTTCTTTTACTAACAACAACAGAGTCATTGAATGTGTGTTCTCTTGAGAGACCACACATGGATCCACAGTGTCATTGCATGTGTGTTCTTTTCACTAACAACAACAGAGTCATTGCGTGTGTGTTCTTTTCACATACCACATATGGATCCACAGTGTCATTGAATGTGTGTTCTTTTTACTATCCATATGGATCCACCAGTGTCATTTTGCATGTGTGTTCTTTTCACATACCACCTATGGATCCACAGTGTCATTGCATGTGTGTTCTTTCACTAACAACAACCAGAGTCATTTTGCATGTGTGTTATTTTCACATACCACATATGGATCAAACAGTGTCATTGAAATGTGTGTTATAACTAGAGACCACACATGGATCCACCAGTGTCATTGCATGTGTGTTATTTTTAGTAACAACAACCAGTCATTTTGCATGTGTGTTCTTTTCACATACCATAGATGGATCCACCAGTGTCATTGCATGTGTGCTCTTTTCACAATCCACACATGGATCCACCGGTGTCATTGCATGTGTGTTCTTTTACTAACAACAATGGAGTCATTGCATGTGTGTTCTCTTCAGAGACCACACATGGATCCACATGTCATTGCATGTGTGTTCTTTTTACTAACAACAACAGAGTCATTGAAATGTGTGTTCTCTTTAGAGACCACACATGGATCCACAGTGTCATTGCATGTGTGTTCTTTTACTAACAACAACCAGAGTCATTGCATGTGTGTTCTTTTCACATACCAGATATGGATCCTACAGTGTCATTGCATGTGTGTTCTTTTCACAATCCACACATGGATCCACAGTGTCATTGCATGTGTGTTCTTTTACTAACAACAACGAGTCATTGCATGTGTGTTCTTTTCACATACCACCTATGGATCCACCGTGTCATTGCATGTGTGTTCTTTTTACTAACAACAACGAGTCATTGCATGTGTGTTCTTTTCACACCACACATGGATCCACAGTGTCATTGCATGTGTGTTCATTTCACAATCCACCTATGGATCCACAGTGTCATTGCATGTGTGTTCTTTTTACTAACAACAACCAGAGTCATTTCATGTGTGTTCTTTTCACATACCACATATGGATCCTGAGTGTCATTGCATGTGTGTTCTTTTTACTAACAAAACCGAGTCATTGCATGTGTGTTCTTTTCACATACCACATATGGATCCACAGTGTCATTGCATGTGTGTTCTTTTTACTAACAACAACTAGAGTCATTGCATCTGTGTTCTTTTCACATAACACATATGGATCCACCAGTGTCATTGAAATGTGTGTTCTCTCCAGAGACCACACATGGATCCACCAGTGTCATTGCGTGTGTGTTCTTTTTACTAACAACAACTAGAGACATTACATGTGTGTTCTTTTAACATACCACATATTGATCCACCAGTGTCATTGCATGTGTGTTCTTTTCACAATCCACATGGATCCACAGTGTCATTGCATGTGTGTTCTTTTACTAACAACAACCAAGTCATTGAAATGTGTGTTCTCTTCACATACCACATATGGATCCACAGTGTCATTGCATGTGTGTTCTTTTTAGTAACAACAACTAGAGTCATTGCATGTGTGTTCTTTTCACATACCACATATGGATCCACCAGTGTCATTGCATGTGTGTTCTTTTCACAATCCACCTATGGATCCACCAGTGTCATTGCATGTGTGTTCTTTTTACTAACAACAAACAGAGTCATAGCATGTGTGTTCTTTTCACATACCACCTATGGATCCACCAGTGTCATTGCATGTGTGTTCTTTTTACTAAGAACAACTAGAGTCATTGCATGTGTGTTCTTTTCACATACCACATATGGATCCACCAGTGTCATTGCATGTGTGTTCTTTTCAGAATCCACACATGGATCCTGAGTGTCATTGCATGTGTGTTCTTTTTGGTAACAACAACAGAGTCATTGCATGTGTGTTCTTTTCACATACCACCTATGGATCCACCAGTTTCATTGCATGTGTGTTCTTTTGACTAACAAAAACATGAGTCATTTCATGTCTGTTCTCTTCACATACCACACATGGATCCAGCAGTGTCATTGAAATGTGTGTTCTCTTGAGAGACCACATGGATCCACAGTGTCATTGCATGTGTGTTCTTTTACTAACAACAATAGTCATTGCATGTGTGTTCTCTTTTCACATACCACATATGGATCCACAGTGTCATTGCATGTGTGTTCTTTTCACAATCCACCTATGGATCCACTAGTGTCATTGCATGTGTGTTCTTTGTACTAACAACAACAGGAGTCATTTCATTAGTGTTCTTTTCACATACCACACATGGATCCACGAGTGTCATTGCATGTGTGTTCTTTTTACTAACAACAAAGCGAGTCATTGCATGTGTTTTCTTTTCACATACCACATATGGATCCAGCAGTGTCATTGCATGTGTGTTCTTTTTACTAACAACAACTATAGTCATTGCATGTGTGTTCTTTTTACATACCGCATATGGATCCACAGTGTCATTGTCATGTGTGTTCTTTTCAGACTCCACACATGGATCCACCAGTGTCATTGCATGTGTGTTCTTTTTACTTACAACAACAGTCATTTCATGTGTGTTCTTTTCACATACCACATATGTATCCAGCAGTGTCCTTTCATGTGTGTTCTTTTCACATCCACCTATGGATCCACCAGTGTCATTGCATGTGTGTTCTTTTTACTAACAACAACCAGAGTCATTGCATGTGTGTTCTCTTCAGATACCACACATGGATCCACATGTGTCATTGCATGTGTGTTCTTTTTACTAACAACAACTAGAGTCATTGCATGTGTGTTCTCTTTCAGACCACATATGGATCCTGGTGTCATTGCATGTGTGTTCTTTTCACAATCCACCTATGGATCCACAGTGTCATTGCATGTGTGTTCTTTTTACTAACCACAACTGAGTCATTGCATGTGTGTTCTCTTGAGAGACCACATGGATCCTGATGTCATTGCATGTGTGTTCTTTTTACTAACAACAAGAGTCATTGCATGTGTGTTCTTTTCACATACCACCTATGGATCCACAGTGTCATTGCATGTGTGTTCTTTTTACTAACAACAACTGAGTCATTGCATGTGTGTTCTTTTCACATACCACATATGGATCCACAGTGTCATTGAAATGTGTTCTCTTCAGAGACCACACATGGATCCACAGTGTCATTGCATGTGTGTTCTTTTTACTAACAACAACGAGTCATTGCATGTGTGTTCTTTTCACATACCATATGGATCCACAGTGTCATTGCATGTGTGTTCTTTTCACAATCCACCTATGGATCCACAGTGTCATTGCATGTGTGTTCTTTTTACTAACAACAAGAGTCATTGCAATGTGTGTTCTCTTCACATACCACACATGGATCCACAGTGTCATTGCATGTGTGTTCTTTTTACTAACAACAACGAGTCATTGCATGTGTGTTCTTTTCACATACCACATATGGATCCTGATGTCATTGCATGTGTGTTCTTTTCACAATCCACACATGGATCCACAGTGTCATTGCATGTGTGTTCTTTTACTAACAACAACTTGAGTCATTGCATGTGTGTTCTCTTGAGACCACACATGGATCCTGATGTCATTGCATGTGTGTTCTTTTTACTAACAAGAACCAGAGTCATTGCATGTGTGTTCTTTTCACATACCACATATGGATCCACCGGTGTCATTGCATGTGTGTTCTTTTTACTAACAACAACTGGAGTCATTTCATGTGTGTTCTTTTCACATACCACATATGGATCCACCTGTGTCATTGCATGTGTGCTCTTTTCACATACCACGCATGGATCCTGATGTCATTGCATGTGTGTTCTTTTCACAATCCACCTATGGATCCACAGTGTCATTGCATGTGTGTTCTTTTTACTAACAACAACCAGAGTCATTGCATGTGTGTTCTTTTCACATACCACATATGGATCCACAGTGTCATTGCATGTGTGTTCTTTTACAATCCACTATGGATCCACAGTGTCATTGCATGTGTGTTCTTTTTACTAACAACAACGAGTCATTGCATGTGTGTTCTTTTCACATACCACACATGGATCCACTGTGTCATTGCATGTGTGTTCTTTTTACTAACAACAACAGTCATTGCATGTGTGTTCTTTTTACCACAACTGGAGTCATTGCATGTGTGTTCTTGATACCACACATTGATCCATCAGTGTCATTGCATGTGTGTTCTTTTCACAATCCACCTATGGATCCACAATGTTATTGCATGTGTGTTCTTTTTACTAACAACAGAGTCATTGCATGTGTGTTCTCTTCAAGACCACACATGGATCCTGATGTCATTGCATGTGTCTTCTTTTTACTAACAACCAGAGTCATTGCATGTGTGTTCTTTTCACATACCACCTATGGATCCACTAGTGTCATTGCATGTGTGTTCTTTTTACTAACAACAACTAGAGTCATTGCATGTGTGTTCTTTTCACATACCACATATGGATCCACCAGTGTCATTGAAATGTGTGTTCTCTTCAGACCACATGGATCCTGATGTCATTGCATGTGTGTTCTTTTACTAACAACAACGAGTCATTGCATGTGTGTTCTTTTCACATACATATGGATCCACAGTGTCATTGCATGTGTGTTCTTTTCACAATCCACCTATGGATCCACAGTGTCATTGCATGTGTGTTCTTTTTACTAACAACAAGAGTCATTGCATGTGTGTTCTTTTCACATACCACCTATGGATCCACTAGTGTCATTGCATGTGTGTTTTTTTACTAACAACAACTGGAGTCATTGCATGTGTGTTCTTTTCACATACCACATGGATCCACAGTGTCATTGCATGTGTGTTCTTTTCACAATCCACATGGATCCACAGTGTCATTGCATGTGTGTTCTTTTTACTAACAACAACTGAGTCATTGCATGTGTGTTCTCTTCACAGACCACACATGGATCCTGATGTCATTGCATGTGTGTTCTTTTTACTAACAACAACGAGTCATTGCATGTGTGTTCTTTTCACATACCATATGGATCCACCAGTGTCATTGCATGTGTGTTCTTTTTACTAACAACAACTGAGTCATTGCATGTGTGTTCTTTTCACATACCACATATGGATCCACAGTGTCATTGCATGTGTGTTCTCTTCAGACACACATGGATCCTGATGTCATTGCATGTGTGTTCTTTTCACATTCCACCTATGGATCCACCAGTGTCATTGCATGTGTGTTCTTTTTACTAACAACAACCAGAGTCATTGCATGTGTGTTCTTTTCACATACCACATATGGATCCACAGTGTCATTGCATGTGTGTTCTTTTCACAATCCACCTATGGATCCACAGTGTCATTGCATGTGTGTTCTTTTTACTAACAACAACCAGAGTCATTGCATGTGTGTTCTTTTCACATACCACATATGGATCCACAGTGTCATTGCATGTGTGTTCTTTTACTAACAACAACGAGTCATTGCATGTGTGTTCTCTTGAGACCACACATGGATCCTGATGTCATTGCATGTGTGTTCTTTTCACTACCACACATGGATCCACCGAGTCATTGCATGTGTGTTCTTTTCACAATCCACCTATGGATCCACAGTGTCATTGCATGTGTGTTCTTTTTACTAACAACAACGAGTCATTGCATGTGTGTTCTCTTGAGAGACCACACATGGATCCTGATGTCATTGCATGTGTGTTCTTTTACTAACAACAACAGAGTCATTGCATGTGTGTTCTTTTCACATACCACATATGGATCCACAGTGTCATTGCATGTGTTTCTTTTTACTAACAACAACTAGAGTCATTGCATGTGTGTTCTTTTCACATACCACATATGGATCCACAGGTGTCATTGAAATGTGTGTTCTCTTTAGAGACCACACATGGATCTGATGTCATTGCATGTGTGTTCTTTTACACAATCCACATATGGATCCACAGTGTCATTGCATGTGTTCTTTTACTAACAACAACTGGAGTCATTGCATGTGTGTTCTTTTCAGATACCACATATGGATCCACAGTGTCATTGCATGTGTGTTCTTTTACTAACAACAATGCAGTGTCATTGCATGTGTGTTCTTTTCACATACCACATGGATCCACCAGTCATTGCATGTGTGTTCTTTTCACATACCACATATGGATCCACCAGTGTCATTGCATGTGTGTTCTTTTCACTAACCACCTATGGATCCACAGTGTCATTGCATGTGTGATCTTTTTACTAACAACAAGAGTCATTGCATGTGTGTTCTCTTGAGACCACACATGGATCCTGAGTGTCATTGCATGTGTGTTCTTTTTACTAACAACAACGAGTCATTGCATGTGTGTTCTTTTCACATACCACATATGGATCCACAGTGTCATTGCATGTGTGTTCTTTTTACTAACAACAACAGAGTCATTGCATGTGTGTTCTTTTCACATACCACATATGGATCCACAGTGTCATTGAAATGTGTGTTCTCTTGGAGACCACACATGGATCCACCAGTGTCATTGCATGTGTGTTCTTTTTACTAACAACTAGAGTCATTGCATGTGTGTTCTTTTCACATACACATATGGATCCACAGTGTCATTGCATGTGTGTTCTTTTCACAATCCACCTATGGATCCACAGTGTCATTGCATGTGTGTTCTTTTTACTAACAACAACAGAGTCATTGCATGTGTGTTCTCTTCACATACCACACATGGATCCACAGTGTCATTGCATGTGTGTTCTTTTTACTAACAACAACTGGAGTCATTGCATGTGTGTTCTTTTCACATACCACATATGGATCCACAGTGTCATTGCATGTGTGTTCTTTTCACAATCCACCTATGGATCCACAGTGTCATTGCATGTGTTCTTTTTACTAACAACAAGAGTCATTGCATGTGTGTTCTCTTGAGACCACACATGGATCCACAGTGTCATTGCATGTGTGTTCTTTTTACTAACAACAACGAGTCATTGCATGTGTGTTCTTTTCACATACCATATGGATCCACAGTGTCATTGCATGTGTGTTCTTTTTACTAACAACAATGAGTCATTGCATGTGTGTTCTTTTCACATACCACATATGGATCCACAGTGTCATTGAAATGTGTTCTCTTCAGAGAGTACACATGGATCCACCAGTGTTATTGCATGTGTGTTCTTGTTACTAACAACACACAGAGTCATTGCATGTGTGTTCTTTTCACATACTACATATGGATCCACCAGTGTCATTGCATGTGTGTTGTTTTCACAATCCACCTATCGATCCATAGTGTCATTGCATGTGTGTTCTTTTTACTAACAACAACTGGAGTCATTTCATGACTGTTCTTTTCACATACCACATATGGATCCACCAGTGTCATTGCATGTGTGTTCTTTTTACTAACAACCAGAGTCATTGCATGGGTATTTTTTTCACATACCACATATGGATCCACAGTGTCATTGCATGTGTGTTCTTTTACTAACAACAACTGGAGTCATTGCATGTGTGTTCTTTTCACATACCACATATGGATCCACAGTGTCATTGCATGTGTGTTCTTTTACATACCACATATGGATCCACAGTGTCATTGCATGTGTGTTCTTTTTACACAATCCACCTATGGATCCACAGTGTCATTGCATGTGTTCTTTTACTAACAACAACCAGAGTCATTGCATGTGTGTTCTTTTCACATACCACATATGGATCCACAGTGTCATTGCATGTGTGTTCTTTTCACAATCCACCTATGGATCACAGTGTCATTGCATGTGTGTTCTTTTTACTAACAACAACGAGTCATTGCATGTGTGTTCTTTTCACAACCACATATGGATCCACGGTGTCATTGCATGTGTGTTCTTTTAACTAACAACAAGAGTCATTGCATGTGTGTTCTCTTCACATACCACATATGGATCCACCAGTGTCATTGCATGTGTGTTCTTTTCACTATCCACCTATGGATCCACAGTGTCATTGCATGTGTGTTCTTTTACTAACAACAACGAGTCATTGCATGTGTGTTCTTTTCACACCACACATGGATCCCAGATGTCATTGCATGTGTGTTCTTTTTACTAACAACAACCAGAGTCATTGCATGTGTGTTCTTTTCACATACCACCTATGGATCCACAGTGTCATTGCATGTGTGTTCTTTTTACTAACAACAACTTGAGTCATTGCATGTGTGTTCTTTTCACATACCACATATGGATCCCAGTGTCATTGCATGTGTGTTCTTTTCACAATCCACCTATGGATCCACAGTGTCATTGCATGTGTGTTCTTTTTACTAACAACAACCAGAGTCATTGCATGTGTGTTCTTTTCACATACCACATATGGATCCACCAGTGTCATTGCATGTGTGTTCTTTTTTACTAACAACAACAGGAGTCATAGCATGTGTGTTCGTTTCAGACCACATATGGATCCACAGTGTCATTGCATGTGTGTTCTTTTCACAATCCACCTATGGATCCACAGTGTCATTGCATGTGTGTTCTTTTTACTAACAACAACAGAGTCATTGCATGTGTGTTCTCTTCAGAGACCACACATGGATCCTGATGTCATTGCATGTGTGTTCTTTTACTAACAACAACGAGTCATTGCATGTGTGTTCTTTTCACATACCACCTATGGATCCACAGTGTCATTGCATGTGTTTTCTTTTTACTAACACCAACCAGAGTCATTGCATGTTTGTTCTTTTCACATACCACATATGGATCCACGTGTCATTGAAATGTGTGTTCTCTTGAGAGACCACATGGATCCTGATGTCATTGCATGTGTGTTCTTTTTAGTAACAACAACTAGAGTCATTGCATGTGTGTTCTTTTCACATACCACAAATGGATCCACAGTGTCATTGCATGTGTGTTCTTTTCACAATCCACCTATGGATCCACAGTGTCATTGCATGTGTGTTCTTTTTACTAACAACAACAGAGTCATTGCATGTGTGTTCTTTTCATACCACATGGATCCACAGTGTCATTGCATGTGTGTTCTTTTCACAATCCACCTATGGATCCACATGTCATTGCATGTGTGTTCTTTTACTAACAACATAGAGTCATTGCATGTGTGTTCTCTTAGAGACCACACATGGATCCACAGTGTCATTGCATGTGTGTTCTTTTTACTAACAACAACTAGAGTCATTGCATGTGTGTTCTTTTCACATACCATATGGATCCACAGTGTCATTGCATGTGTGTTCTTTTTACTAACAACATGGAGTCATTGCATGTGTGTTCTTTTCACATACCACCTATGGATCCACAGTGTCATTGCATGTGTGTTCTTTTACTAACCACATGGATCCTGATGTCATTGCATGTGTGTTCTTTTCACAATCCACCTATGGATCCACAGTGTCATTGCATGTGTGTTCTTTTTACTAACAACAGGACCCGAGTCATTGCATGTGTGTTCTTTTCACATACCACATATGGATCCACAGTGTCATTGCATGTGTATTTCTTTTGACAATCCACCTATGGATCCACAGTGTCATTGCATGTGTGTTCTTTTTACTAACAACAAGAGTCATTGCATGTGTGTTCTTTTCACATACCACATGGATCCACAGTGTCATTGCATGTGTGTTCTTTTTTACTAACAACAGTCATTGCATGTGTGTTCTCTTGAGACCACACATGGATCCTGATGTCATTGCATGTGTGTTCTTTTTACTACAACAAGTGTCATTGCATGTGTTCTTTTCACAATCCACCTATGGATCCACAGTGTCATTGCATGTGTTCTTTTTACTAACAACAACAGAGTCATTGCATGTGTGTTCTTTTCACATACCACATATGGATCCACAGTGTCATTGCATGTGTGTTCTTTTTTACTAACAACTGGAGTCATTGCATGTGTGTTCTTTTCACATACCACATATGGATCCACAGTGTCATTGCATGTGTGTTCTTTTCACAATCCACCTATGGATCCACAGTGTCATTGCATGTGTGTTCTTTTTACTAACAACAAGAGTCATTGCATGTGTGTTCTCTTTCACATACCACATATGGATCCCTCAATGTCATTGCATGTGTGTTCTTTTTACTAAGTCATTGCATGTGTGTTCTTTTCACTACCACCTATGGATCCACAGTGTCATTGCATGTGTGTTCTTTTTACTAACAACAACTGAGTCATTGCATGTGTGTTCTTTTCACATACCACATATGGATCCACAGTGTCATTGCATGTGTGTTCTTTTTAGAGACCACACTTGGATCCCAGTGTCATTGCATGTGTGTTCTTTTCACAATCCACATGGATCCACAGTGTCATTGCATGTGTGTTCTTTTTACTAACAACAACGAGTCATTGCATGTGTTCTTTTCACAGACCATATGGATCCACAGTGTCATTGCATGTGTGTTCTTTTTACTAACAACATGGACGAGTCATTGCATGTGTGTTCTCTTTCAGACCACACATGGATCCTGATGTCATTGCATGTGTGTTCTTTTCACATACATATGGATCCACAGTGTCATTGCATGTGTGTTCTTTTCACATCCACCTATGGATCCACAGTGTCATTGCATGTGTGTTCTTTTACTAACAACAACGAGTCATTGCATGTGTGTTCTTTTCAGACCACACATGGATCCACAGTGTCATTGCATGTGTGTTCTTTTTACTAACAACAACAGAGTCATTGCATGTGTGTTCTTTTGAGATACCACCTATGGATCCACAGTGTCATTGCATGTGTGTTCTTTTTACTAACAACAATAGAGTCATTGCATGTGTGTTCTTTTCACATACCACATATGGATCCACAGTGTCATTGAAATGTGTGTTCTCTTGAGAGACCACACATGGATCCTGATGTCATTGCATGTGTGTTCTTTTACTAACAACAAGAGGTCATTGCATGTGTGTTCTTTTCACATACACATATGGATCCACAGTGTCATTGCATGTGTGCTCTTTTCACAATCCACCTATGGATCCACCAGTGTCATTGCATGTGTTTTCTTTTTACTAACAACAATTTGAGTCATTGCATGTGTGTTCTTTTCACATACCACATATGGATACAGTGTCATTGCATGTGTGTTCTTTTACTAACAACCAGAGTCATTGCATGTGTGTTCTTTTCACATACCACATATGGATCCACCAGTGTCATTGCATGTGTGTTCTTTTCACAAACCACATGGATCCACAGTGTCATTGCATGTGTGTTCTTTTTACTAACAACATCTGGAGTCATTGCATGTGTGTTCTCTTCAGAGACCACATATGGATCCACAGTGTCATTGCATGTGTGTTCTTTTTACTAACAACAACCTGAGTCATTGCATGTGTTCTTTTCACATACCACCTATGGATCCACAGTGTCATTGCATGTGTGTTCTTTTTACTAACAACACTGGAGTCATTTCATGTGTGTTCTTTTCACATACCATATGGATCCACAGTGTCATTGAAATGTGTGTTCTCTTGAGAGACCACACATGGATCCACAGTGTCATTGCATGTGTGTTCTTTTTACTAACAACAACTGGAGTCATTGCATGTGTGTTCTTTTCACATACCACATGGATCCACAGTGTCATTGCATGTGTGTTCTTTTCACAATCCACCTATGGATCCACAGTGTCATTGCATGTGTGTTCTTTTTACTAACAACAACCAGAGTCATTGCATGTGTGTTCTTTTCACAGACCACATGGATCCACAGTGTCATTGCATGTGTGTTCTTTTTACTAACAACAACGAGTCATTGCATGTGTATTCTTTTCACATACCACATATGGATCCACAGTGTCATTGCATGTGTGTTCTTTTACTAACAACAACAGGAGTCATTGCATGTGTGTTCTTTTCACATACCACATATGGATCCACAGTGTCATTGCATGTGTGTTCTTTTGAGACCACACATGGATCCACAGATGTCATTGCATGTGTGTTCTTTTACTAACAACCCAGAGTCATTGCATGTGTTCTTTTCACTAACAACAACTGGATCCACAGTGTCATTGCATGTGTGTTCTTTTCACATACCACATATGGATCCACAGTGTCATTGCATGTGTGTTCTTTTCACAATCCACCTATGGATCCACAGTGTCATTGCATGTGTGTTCTTTTACTAACAACAACCAGTCATTGCATGTGTGTTCTTTTCACATACCACATATGGATCCACCGATGTCATTGCATGTGTGTTCTTTTTACTAACAACAACTGGAGTCATTGCATGTGTTCTTTTCAGACCACACATGGATCCACAGTGTCATTGCATGTGTGTTCTCTTCAGACCACACATGGATCCACAGTGTCATTGCATGTGTGTTCTTTTACTAACAACAACCAGTCATTGCATGTGTGTTCTTTTCACATACCACATATGGATCCACAGTGTCATTGCATGTGTGTTCTTTTACTAACAACAATGGAGTCATTTCATGTGTGTTCTTTTCACATACCACATATGGATCCACAGTGTCATTGAAATGTGTGTTCTCTTGAGACCACACATGGATCCTGAGTGTCATTGCATGTGTGTTCTTTTTACTAACAACAACCAGAGTCATTCCATGTGTCTTCTTTTTACATACCACAAATGGATCCACCAGTGTCATTGCATGTGTGTTGTTTTCACAATCCACCTATGGATCCACCAGTGTCATTGCATGTGTGTTCTTTTTACTAACAACAACAACTAGAGTCATTGCATGTGTGTTCTTTTCACATACCACACATGGATCCAGTGTCATTGCATGTGTGTTCTTTTTACTAACAACAGGAGTCATTGCATGTGTGTTCTCTTGGAGACCACACATGGATCCTGAGTGTCATTGCATGTGTGTTCTTTTCACATACCACATATGGATCCACAGTGTCATTGCATGTGTGTTCTTTGACATCCACCTATGGATCCACAGTGTCATTGCATGTGTGTTCTTTTACTAACAACAAGAGTCATTGCATGTGTGTTCTTTTCACAGACCACCTATGGATCCACCAGTGTCATTGCATGTGTGTTCTTTTTACTAACAACAACGAGTCATTGCATGTGTGTTCTTTTCACATACCACCTATGGATCCACCGTGTCATTGCATGTGTGTTCTTTTTACTAACAACAACACGAGTCATTGCATGTGTGTTCTTTTCACAAACCACATATGGATCCACCAGTGTCGTTGAAATGTGTGTTCTCTTTCAGAGACCACACATGGATCCACAGTGTCATTGCATGTGTGTTCTTTTTACTAACAACAACAGAGTCATTGCATGTGTTTTCTTTTCACATACCACATATGGATCCACCAGTGTCATTGCATGTGGGTTCTTTTCACAATCCACCTATGGATCCACGGTCTCATTGCATGTGTGTTCTTTTTACTAACAACAACCAGAGTCATTGCATGTGTGTTCTTTTCACATACCACATATGGATCCACGAGACTCTCTTGGAGACCACCATGGATACTAGTGTCATTGCATGTGTGTTCTTTTTACTAACAACAACTGAGTCATTGCATGTGTGTTCTTTTCATACCACATGGATCCAGAGTCATTGCATGTGTGCTCTACAATCCACCTATGGATCCACAGTGTCATTGCATGTGTTCTTTTTACTAACAACAAGAGTCATTGCATGTGTGTTTCTTTTCAGACCACATGGATCCTCCGGTGTCATTGCATGTGTGTTCTTTTACTAACAACAACTAGAGTCATTGCATGTGTGTTCTTTTCAGATACCAAATATGGATCCAACAATGTCATTGCATGTGTGTTCTTTTTACTACCAACAACCAGAGTCATTGAAATGTGTGTTCTTTTCACATACCACATATGGATCCACCAGTGTCATTGAAATGTGTGTTCTCTTCAGAGACCACACATGGATCCACCAGTGTCATTGCATGTGTGTTCCTTTTACTAACAACAACAGAGTCATTACATGTGTGTTCTTTTCACATACCACATATGGATCCACAGTGTCATTGCATGTGTGTTCTTTTCAGAATCCACCTATGGATCCACAGTGTCATTGCATGTGTGTTCTTTTTACTAACAACTAGAGTCATTGCATGTGTGTTCTTTTCAGAGACCACATATGGATCCACCAGAATGTCATTGCATGTGTGATCTTTTTACTAACAACAACAGAGTCATTGCATGTGTATTCTTTTCACATACCATGGATCCACAGTGTCATTGCATGTGTGTTCTTTGACAATCCACCTATGGATCCACCGTGTCATTGCATGTGTGTTCTTTTTACTAACTGTGCAACTGGAGTCATTGCATGTGTGTTCTCTTGAGAGACCACATGGATCCACCAGTGTCATTGCATGTGTGTTCTTTTCACAATCCACCTATGGATTCATTGCATGTGTGTTCTTTTTACTAACAACAGAAACTAGAGTCATTTCATGTGTGTTCTTTTCACATACCACATATGGATCGACAGTGTCATTGAATGTGTGTTCTTTTTACTAACAACAATCTTGAGTCATTGCATGTGTGTTCTTTTCATACCACATATGGATCCACAGTGTCATTGCATGTGTGTTCTTTTCAAATCCACCTATGGATCACTAGTGTCATTGCATGTGTGTTCTTTTTACTAACATGAGTCATTGCATGTGTGTTCTTTTCACATACCACATGGATCCACAGTGTCATTGCATGTGTGTTCTTTTTTACTAACAACAACTAGGTCATTGCATGTGTGTTCTCTTGGAGACCACACATGGATCCACCAGTGTCATTGCATGTGTTCTTTTTACTAACAAGCAAGAGTCATTGCATGTGTGTTCTTTTCACATACCACATATGGATCCACTAGTATCATTGCATGTGTGTTCTCTTCACAATCCACTTATGGATCCACAGTGTCATTGCATGTGTGTTCTTTTACTAACAACAACTAGAGTCATTGCATGTGTGTTCTCTTTCACATACCACATATGGATCCACAGTGTCATTGCATGTGTGTTCTTTTTACTAACAACAACTAGAGTCATTGCATGTGTGTTCTCTTGAGACCACACATGGATCCTGATGTCATTGCATGTGTGTTCTTTTTACTAACAACAGCAGAGTCATTGCATGTGTGTTCTTTTCACTTATCCACATATGGATCCACTAGTGTCATTGCATGTGTGTTCTTTTACGTCATTGAATGTGTGTTCTCTTCACAGACCACATATGGATCCACCAGTGTCATTGCATGTGTATTCTTTTTACTAACAACAACTGGAGTCATTGCAAGTTTGTTCTTTTCACATACCACCTATGGATCCACCAGTGTCATTGCATGTGTGTTCTTTTTAGTAACAACAACTAGAGTCATAGAATGTTTGTTCTTTTCACATACCACATATGGATCCACCAGTGTCATTGAAATGTGAGTTCTCTTCAGAGACCACACATGGATCCACCGGTGTCATTGCATGTGTGTTCTTTTTAGTAACAACAACTGAGTCATTTCATGACTGTTCTTTTCACATACCACATATGGATCCACAGGTGTCATTGCATGTGTGCTCTTTTCACAATCCACCTATGGATCCCACAGTGTCATTGCATGTGTGGTCTTTTTACTAACAACAACAGAGTCATTGAATGTGTGTTCTCTTCAGAGACCACACATGGATCCACATTGTCATTACATGTGTGTTCTTTTTTACTAACAACAACAGTCATTGCATGTGTGTTCTTTTCACATACCACATATGGATCCACCAGTGTCATTGCATGTGTGCTCTTTTACTAACAACAACAGATCCACCGGTGTCATTATGGATACACAGTGTCATTGAATGTGTGTTCTTTTCATAGACACATATGGATCCTGAGTGTCATTGAAATGTGTGTTCTTTTCAGACCACATATGGATCCTGATGTCATTGCATGTGTGTTCTTTTACTAAACAACAGTCATTGCATGTGTGTTCTTTTCACATACCACATATGGATCCCACCGGTGTCATTGCATGTGTGTTATTTCACAATCCACCTATGGATCCACAGTGTCATTGCATGTGTGTTCTTTTCCTTCTACTAACAACAAGAGTCATTGCATGTGTGTTCTTTTCACATACCACATATGGATCCATGGTGTCATTGCATGTGTGTTCTTTTCACAATCCACCTATGGATCCACCCAGTGTCATTGCATGTGTGTTCTTTTTACTAACAACAACTAGAGTCATTGCATGTGTATTTTCACATACCACATATGGATCCACATTGTCATTGCATGTGTGTTCTTTTACTAACAACTATTCGTCATTTCATGTGTGTTCTTTTCACATACAATGGATCATATGGAATGGATCCACAGTCATTGAAATGTGTGTTCTTTTGAGACCACACATGGATCCACTAGTGTCATTGCATGTGTGTTCTTTTTACTAACAACTGGAGTCATTGCATGTGTGTTCTTTTCACATACCACATATGGATCCACCAGTGTCATTGCATGTGTGGTCTTTTTACTAAAAACAGTCATTGCATGTGTGTTCTTTCACAATCCACATATGGATCCACAGTGTCATTGCATGTGTGTTCTTTTTACTAACATGTGGACAACGGAGTCATTGCAATGTGTGTTCTCTTGGAGACCACACATGGATCCACAGTGTCATTGCATGTGTGTTCTTTTTACTAACAACAACCAGAGTCATTGCATGTGTGTTCTTTTCACATACCACATGAATCCACAGTGTCATTGCAAAGTATTGTTTGTTCTCTTCACACTACAATCCACCTATGGATCCACAGTGTCATTGCATGTGTGTTCTTGTTACTAACAACAGCAGTCATTGCATGTGTGTTCTTTTCACATACCACATATGGATCCACAGTGTCATTGCATGTGTGTTCTTTTACTAACAACTGAGTCATTGCATGTGTGGAAAATTAACACTACGCCCTACGCCAGATCTCTTATATTGCATGTGTGCTCTTTTCACATACCATGTAGATCCTAGTGTCATTGAAATGTGTGTTCTCTTTAGAAGCACATGGATCCACAGTGTCATTGCATGTGTGTTCTCTTTACTACCAACATGAATCCCACCCATGATGTCATTGCATGTGTGTTCTTTTCACATACCACATATGGATCCAGTCATTGCATGTGTGTTCTTTTCACATACCACATGGATCCACGGTGTCATTGCATGTGTGATCTTTTCACATGATAACCCGAGTCATTAGTGTGTGCTATCCACCTATGGATCCATGATGTCATTGCATGTGTGTTCTTTTTACTAACAACAACTGAGTCATTGCATGTGTGTTCTTTTCACATACCACATATGGATCCACCGTGTCATTGCATGTGTGCTCTTTTCACAATCCACCTATGGATCCACAGTGTCATTGCATGTGTGCTCTTTTTACCTAACAATCTGGACCGGAGTCATTGCATGTGTGTTCTTTTCACATACCACATATGGATCCACAGTGTCATTGCATGTGTGTTCTTTTAGAAGACACACATGGATCCACCAGTGTCATTGCATGTGTGTTCTTTTAACCCCTGCTGTAGTCATTTCATGTGTGTTCTTTTCACATACCACATATGGATCCACAGTGTCATTGCATGTGTGTTCTTTTGGAGACACAATCCGGTAATAAACCTATGGATCCACAGTTGTGTAGTCATTGCATGTGTATTCTTTTTACTAACAATGGATCAATGAGTCATTGCATGTGTGTTCTTTTCACAGACCACATATGGATCCACAGTGTCATTGAAATGTGTGTTTCATTTTACTAACCTGGAGTCATTGCATGTGTGTGCTTTTAGATAAAACACATACCTGTCTGGATCCTGATGTCATTGCATGTGTGTTCTTTTCCTAATCCACCTATGGATCCACAGTGTCATTGCATGTGTGTTCTTTTTACTAACAATGGATCCAACAGAGTCATTGCATGTGTGTTCTTTTCACATACCACATATGGATCCACAGTGTCATTGCATGTGTGTTCTTTTACTAACATATGGACAACAGTCATTGCATGTGTGTTCTTTCGGAGACACATGTATCCCTAGTGTCATTGTATGAGTGTTCTATTCACATACCACATATGGATCCACAGTGCCATTGCATGTGTGTTCTTTTTACTAACAACATGGATCCACTGAGTCATTGCATGTGTGTTCTTTTCACATACCACATATGGATCCACAGTGTCATTGAAATGTGTGTTCTCTTTAGAGACCACACATGGATCCTAGTGTCATTGCATGTGTGTATTTCCTTCTTTTCACAACTGGAGTCACATTTGTGTGCTGCATACCATGTAGTCCACCATGATCATTGCATGTGTGTTATTTTTACATTCCACCTATGGATCCACGGTGTCATTGCATGTGTGTTCTTTTTACTAACAACAACGAGTCATTTCATGTGTGTTCTTTTCACATACCACATATGGATCCACAGTGTCATTGAATGTGTGTTCTGTACCACACATGGATCCTGATGTCATTGCATGTGTGTTCTTTTTACTAACAACAACTGGAGTCATTGCATGTGTGTTCTTTCACATACCACATATGGATCCACCAGTGTCATGCATGTGTGTTCTTTTCACGCTCCACCTATGGATCCACAGTGTGGCTGCCATTGCATGTGTGTTCTTTTCACTAACAACATGGATCAGTGTCATTGCATGTGTGTTCTTTTTACTAACAACTTGGACAGTCATTGCATGTGTGTTCTTTTGACATACCATGGATCCACAGTGTCATTGCTGTGCTCTTTTTCACAATCCACACCTATGGATCCACCAGTGTGTCGTGCATGTGTGTTCTTTTACTTCTGCTCTGGAACAACTAGAGTCATTGCATGTGTTCTTTTCACATACCACCTATGGATCCACAGTGTCATTGCATGTGTGTTCTCTTCTTATGGATCCACGGTGTCATTGCATGTGTGCCAACATTCTTTTTACTAACAACAAGAGTCATTGCATGTGTGTTCTTTTCACATACCACACCACAGTGTCATTGCATGTGCTTTTCACATCCACCTATGGATCACAGTGTCATTGCATGTGTGTTCTTTTATAACCACAGAGTCATTGCATGTGTGTTCTTTTCAGACCACACATGGATCCACAGTGTCATTGCATGTGTGTTCTTTTACTAACAACAACATCCACCGGGTCATTGCATGTGTGTTCTTTTCACATACATATGGATCACTGATTCTCTGTTAGAGGAAATGTGTGTGCATTGAGAGACCACACATGGATTTTTTGTGTCATTGCATGTGTGTTCTTTTTAGATTCCCCTAACAACCAATTGATTCATGTGTGTTCTTTTCACATACCACATATGGATCCACAGTGTCATTGCATGTGTGTTCTTTTCACAATCCACATGGATCCATGTGTCATTGCATGTGTGTTCTTTTACTAACAACAAGAGTCATTGCATGTGCTTTTTTTACTATAACATGTAAAGTCATTTGTGTGTTCTTTTCACATACCACATATGGATCCACAGTGTCATTGCATGTGTGTTCTTTTCACAATCCAACAACTTGAGTCATTGCATATGTGTTCTTTTTCCCTTACCACATGGATCCACTAGTGTCATTGCATGTGTGTTCTTTTTACTAACAGCAAGTCATTGCATGTGTGTTCTTTTCACATACCACATATGGATCCACCGTGTCATTGCATGTGTGTTCTTTACTATTTGTCATTGCATGTGCACAATCCACCTATGGATCCACAGTGTCATTGTGTGTGTTCTTTTTACTAACAACATTGAATGTGTGTTCTCTTGAGGAGACCACACATGGATCCTGAGTGTCATTGCATGTGTGTTCTTTTTTACTAACAACAACAGAGTCATTGCATGTGTGTTCTTTTCACATACCACATATGGATTTGAAATGTGTGTTCTTCACAGACCACACATGGATCCACGATTGTCATTGTGTGTGTGTTCTTTCACATACCACATATATGGATCCATAGTGTCATTGCATGTGTGTTCTTTTTACTAACAACAACGAGTCATTGCATGTGTATTCTTTTCACATACCACATATGGATCCTGATGTCATTGAATGTATTATTTACTAACAACTGTGTCATTGCATGTGTGCTCTCCTTTAGAGACCACCATGGATCCCACCGATAATCATTACATAATATTGTTATTACAATCCACCTATGGATCCACCGATGTCATTGCATGTGTGTTCTTTTTACTAACAACAGCGGAGTCATTTCATGTGTGTTCTTTTCACATACCACATATGGATCCACAGTGTCATTGCAATGTGTGTTCTTTAACAACTAATCACCGACCTCATGTCATTGCATGTGTTCTTTTGGCAGAGAGACCACATGGATCCTGATGTCATTGCATGTGTGTTCTTTTCACAATTCACCTATGGATCCACAGGTGTCATTGCATGTGTGTTCTTTTTACACACAATGGATCAACTAGTGTCATTGCATGTGTGTTCTCTTAGAATCCACACATGGATCCACGGTGTCATTGCATGTGTGTTCTTTTTACTAACAACAACGAGTCATTGCAATGTGTGTTCTTTTCACATACCACATGGATCCACAGTGTCATTGAAATGTGTTCTTGAAACCACACATGGATTATAGTGTCATTCATGTGTGTTCTTTTTACTAACAACAACTGAGTCATTGCATGTGTGTTCTTTTCACATACCATATGGATCCACTAGTGTCATTGCACTTTTTGGAGACAACACATGGATCCCCAGTGTCATTGCATGTGTGTTCTTTTCACAATATGGATCCACAGTCATTGAAATACCTTCCCTCCCAGGCTACACACACATGGATCCAGCAGTGTCATTGCATGTGTGTTCTTTTACTACCAACAAGCTGGAGTGATTGCATGGTTCTTTTCACATACATATGGATCCACTAGTGTCATTGCATGTGTGTTCTTTTCAGAATCCACCTATGGATCCACAGTGTCATTGCATGTGTGTTCTTTTACTAACAACAACTAGGTCATTGCATGTGTGTTCTTTATTTTTCACATACCACATATGGATCCACAGTGTCATTGCATGTGTGTTCTTTTCACTAACTACACATGGATCCTACATTGTCATTGCATGTGTTCTCTTTTTACTAACAGTCATTGCATGTGTGTTCTTTTCACATACCACATATGGATCCACAGTGTCATTGCATGTGTGCTCTTTTCACAATCCACCTATGGATCCACAGTGTCATTGCATGTGTGTTCTTTTACTAACAACAACGTGTGTTGATGTTTAGAGACCACACATGGATCCCTGAGTCATTGCATGTGTGTTCTTTTCACATACCACATATGGATCCACAGTGTCATTGCATGTGTGCTCTTTTTACTATGACAACAACAGAGTCATTGCATGTGTGTTTCTTTTGGATACCACATATGGAATCCTACGAGTGTCATTGTGTGTGTTCTTTTTCATAATCCGACTATATATGGATCCACGGTGTCATTGCATGTGTGTGTTCTTTTTACTAACAACAACCCGGAGGTCATTGCATATTAGCCATTTCTCTTCAGAGACCACATATGGATTCCACATGGTGTCTGTTGCAATGTGTGTTCTTTTGACTATGACAAGCCAGAGTCACGTTAATATGTGTGTTCTTTCACATATGTATGGATCCACCGATTGTCATTGCATGTGTGTTCTTTTCTGAGACCACACATGGATCCACCGATGTCCATTGCATGTGTGTTCTTTTTTACTAACAAAGAAGCTAGAGTCATTTTCATGTGTTTCTTTTCACATACCACATGTACAGTCCACAAGTGTCATTGAAATTTGTGCTATAACCCGAGACCACGTGAGATCCATGGTGTAATTGCATGTGTGTTCTTTTACTACTGACAACTAGGTCATTGAAATGTATTGTTCTCTTCACAGACTACATGAGATCCTGATCTTCATACGCCTTGTGTTCTTTTACTATACCAACAACTTGAAGTCCCATTTTTGTGATGTCTTGAAGACCACACATGCTGAATCCCACCAGTATCATTGTGAGTGTTCTTTTTCCACAGAGTGACTATGGATCCACCAGGGGCATTGCATGTGTGCTCGTTTTTACTAACAACAACTGGAGTCATTGCATGTGTGTTCTTTTGAGTACCACACATGGAATCACTAATGTCATTGCAATGTGTGTTCTTCCTTTACTAACTAAGCCCTGTGAGTCATTGGAAATGTGTGTTGTTTTTCTATATGATGGATCCCTGATGTGTCATTGCATGTGTGTGTTCTTTTCACAAATCCACCTATGGATCCCACAAGTGTCATTGCATGTGTGCTCTTTTTACAATCCAACCTATGGATCACCTATGTCATTTTCATGTGTGTTCTTTTCACATACCACATATGGATCCACAGTGTCATTGAAATGTGTGTTCTCTTGAGAGACCACACACATGGATCCTGAGCGTCATTACATGTGTGTTCTTTTTACTAACAACAACTGGAGTCAGTGTTGCATGTGTGTTCTTTTCACATACCACATATGGATCCCTGCAGTGTCATTGCATGTGTCGCTCTTTTCACCAATCCTATAGATCACAGTGTCATTGCATGTGTGTTCTTTTTACATGTAACATGTAAGATCCATGGATCTAGATGTCATTGCAATGTGTGTTCTTTTTCATAACCACACATGGATCCACCGTGTCATTGCATGTGTGTTCTTTTTACTAACAACATGGATCCTGAGATGTCATTGCATGTGTGTTCTTTTTCACAGTACCACATATGGATCCACAGTGTCATTGCATGTGTGCTCTTTTTACTAACAACAACTTGAGTCATTGCATGTGTGTTCTCTTCACATACCACATATGGATCCACAGTGTCATTGCATGTGTGTTCTTTTTAGAGACCTAACATGGACAACAGTGTCATTGCATGTGTGACCACCACATATGGATCCACCAGTGTCATTGCATGTGTGTTCTTTTTACTATGAACAAGCTGGGTGATTGCATGTGTGTTCTTTTCACATACCACATATGGATCCACAGTGCATTGCATGTGTGTTCTCTTGGAGACCACACACATGGATCCACAGTGTCATTGCATGTGTGTTCTTTTACTAACAACAAATTGGAGTCATTGCATGTGTGTTCTTTTCACCACCACACATGGATCCACTAGATGTCATTGCATGTGTGTTCTTTTCATACCAATCCACTGGATCCAGGTCATTGCATGTGTGTTCTTTTTACTAACAACAAGCTGAGTCATTTTCATGTGTGTTCTTTTCACATACCACATATGGATCCACAGTGTCATTGAAATGTGTGTTCTTTTACTAACAACAGTCATTACATGTGTGTTCTTTTCACATACCACATAGGATCCACAGTGTCATTGCATGTGTGTTCTTTTTGCTAACAACAATGAGTCATTGCATGTGTGTTCTTTTCACATACCACATATGGATCCACCAGTGTCATTGCATGTGTGTTCTTTTTACCACACATGGATCCACAGATGTCATTGCATGTGTGTTTTTTTACTAACAACAAGAGTCATTGCATGTGTGTTCTTTTCACATACTATGGATCACAGTGTCATTGCATGTGTGTTCTTTTCACAATCCACCTATGGATCCACGGTGTCATTGCATGTGTGTTCTTTTTACTAACAACAACGAGTCATTGCATGTGTGTTCTCTTCAACCACACATGGATCAGATGTCATTGCATGTGTGTTCTTTTTACTAACAACAACTTGAGTCATTGCATGTGTGTTTCTCTTGAGAGACCACCATGGATCCTAAGTGTCTTTGCATGTGTGTTCTTTTTACTAACAACAACCAGAGTCATTGCATGTGTGTTCTTTTCACATACCACCTATGGATCCACCAGTGTCATTGCATGAGTGTTCTCTTTAGTGACCACACATGGTTCCACCAGTGTCATTGCATGTGTGTTCTTTTCACAATCCACTATGGATCCACAGTGTCATTGCATGTGTGTTCTTTTTACTAACAACAATGGAGTCATTTTCATGTGTGTTCTTTTCACATACCATATATGGATCCACCAGTGTCATTGCATGTGTGTTCTCTTTTTTGAGACCACAATGGATCCTGAGTGTCATTGCATGTGTGTTCTTTTTACTAACAACAACGAGAGTCATTGCATGTGTGTTCTTTTCACAGACCACACATGGATCCACAGTGTCATTGCATGTGTGTTCTTTTCACAATCCACCTATGGATCCACAGTGTCATTGCATGTGTGTTCTTTTCACATACCACAACTTGAGTCATTGAATGTGTGTTCTCTTGAGAGACCATACATGGATCCACAGTGTCATTGCATGTGTGTTCTTTTACTAACAACAACTTGAGTCATTGCATGTGTGTTCTTTTCACATACCATATGGATCCACATTGTCATTGCATGTGTGTTCTTTTTACTAACAACAATAGTCATTTCATGTGTGTTCTTTTCACATACCACATATGGATCCACAGTGTCATTGAAATGTGTGTTCTCTTGGAGACCACATGGATCCATGGATCCACCTGATGTCATTGCATGTGTGTTCTTTTTACTAACAACAACTGGGTCATTGCATGTGTGTTCTATTTACTTACCACACATGGATCCACCAGTGTCATTGCATGTGTGCTCTTTTCACAATCCACCTATGGATCCACCGGTGTCATTGGATGTGTGTTCTTTTTACTAACAACAACCAGTCATTACATGTGTGTTCTTTTCACATACCACATATGGATCCACAGTGTCATTGCATGTGTGTTCTTTTTACTAACAACAACTGGAGTCATTGTTGCATGTGTGTTCTTTTCTACACCACATATGGATCCACAGTGTCATTGCATGTGTGTTCTTTTCACAATCCACCTATGGATCCACAGTGTCATTGCATGTGTTCTTTTTACTAACAACAACCAGGAGTCATTTCATGTGTGTTCTTTTCACATACCACATATGGATCCACCGTGTCATTGCATGTGTGTTCTTTTTACTAACACCAACTTGAGTCATTGCATGTGTGTTCTTTCACATACCACATATGGATCCACAGTGTCATTGCATGTGTGTTCTTTTCACAGACCACACATGGATCCACCAGTGTCATTGCATGTGTGTTCTTTTTACTAACAACAACCAGAGTCATTGCATGTATGTTCTTTTCACATACCACATATGGATCACCAGTGTCATTGCATGTGTGTTCTTTTTACTAACAACAACTGGAGTCATTTCATGTGTGTTCTTTGAGACCACACATGGATCCTGGTGTCATTGCATGTGTGTTCTTTTCACAATCCACCTATGGATCCACTAGTGCTCATTACATGTGTATTGCTATTTTTTACTAACAACGGAGTCATTGCATGTGTCTTCTCTTCACAGACCACAAATGGATCCAGGATTGTCATTGACTGTGTGTTCTCTTTTCTAAGCACAACTTGAGTCTTTGCATGTGTGCTCTTTTCACATACCACATATGGATCCACCAGTGTCATTGCATGTGTGTTCTCTTGAGACCAACATGGATCCACAGTGTCATTGCATGTGTGTTCTTTTCCCAATCCACCAATGGATCCACCAGTGTCATTGCATGTGTGTTCTTTTTACTAACAACAACGAGTCATTGCATGTGTGTTCTTTTCACATACCACATATGGATCCACGGGTATCATTGAAATGTGTGTTCTTTTCGAGACCACACATGGATCCACCAGTGTCATTGCATGTGTGTTTTTTTACTAAGAACAACTGGAGTCATTGCATGTGTGTTCTTTTCACATACCACATATGGATCCACCAGTGTCATTGCATGTGTGTTCTTTTCACAATCCACCTATGAGTGTCATTGCATGTGTGTTCTTTTACTACCACATATGGATCCAGAGTCATTGCTGTGTGTTCTCTTGAGACCACATATGGATCCACAGTGTCATTGCATGTGTGTTCTTTTTACTAACAACAACTAGAGTCATTGCATGTTCTTTTCACAATCCACCTATGGATCCACTAGTGTCATTAAATGTGTGTTCTTTTTACAAACAACAACTAGAGTCATTGCATGTGTGTTATTTTAACAAACAACATATGGA
This sequence comes from Avena insularis, assembly GCA_023614405.1. Classification (NCBI taxonomy): domain Eukaryota; kingdom Viridiplantae; phylum Streptophyta; class Magnoliopsida; order Poales; family Poaceae; genus Avena; species Avena insularis. Next base: position 250,788,862 of record CM042690.1, on the reverse strand, counting down.
TCCACATGTGTCATTGCATGTGTGTTCTCTTCACACCACACATGGATCCACAGTGTCATTGCATGTGTGTTCTTTATCCACATGGATCCACCAGTGTCATTGCATGTGTGTTCTTTTTACTAACAACAACTAGAGTCATTGCATGTGTGTTCTTTTCACATACCACATATGGATCCACGGTGTCATTGCATGTGTGTTCTTTTCACAACACCTATGGATCCACCAGTGTCATTGCATGTGTGTTCTTTTTACTATCAACAACCAGAGTCATTGCATGTGTGTTCTTTTCACATACCACCTATGGATCCACGAGTGTCATTGCATGTGTGCTCTTTTTACTAACATGAACCAGAGTCATTGCATGTGTGTTCTTTTCACATACCACATATGGATCCACCGATGTCATTGCATGTGTGTTTCTTTTCACAGACAACATGGATCCACAGTGTCATTGCATGTGTGTTCTTTTTACTAACAACAACGGAGTCATTGCATGTGTGTTCTTATCACATACCAAATATGGATCCACAGTGTCATTGCATGTGTGTTCTTTTTACTAATTGCATGTGTGTTCTTTTCACATGCCACATATGGATCCACCGATGTCATTGCATGTGTGATCTTTTCTCAATCCACACATGGATCCACCAGTGTCATTGCATGTGTGTTCTTTTTACTAAAAACAACAGTAGTCATTTCAAGACTGTTCTTTTAACATACCAAATATTGATCCACAGTGTCATTGCATGTGTGTTCTTTTCACAATCCACCTATGGATCCACAGTGTCATTGCATGTGTGTTCTTTTTACTAACAACAACGAGTCATTGCATGTGTGTTCTCTTCACACCACCTACATGGATCCACAGTGTCATTGCATGTGTGTTCTTTTTACTAACAACAATGAGTCATTGCATGTGTGTTCTTCTCACATACCACTTATGGATCCACAGTGTCATTGCATGTGTGTTCTTTTGACTAACCACATGGACTAGTGTCATTGCATGTGTGTTCTTTTCACTACCACATATGGATCCACAGTGTCATTGCATGTGTGTGTCTTTTCACAATCCACCTATGGATCCACAGTGTCATTGCATGTGTGTTCTTTTTACTAACAACAAGACGAGTCATTGCATGAGTGTTCTTTTGACATACCACATATGGATCCACCAGTGGCATTGCATGTGTGCTCTTTTCAGACCACACATGGATCCTAGTGTCATTGCATGTGTGTTCTTTTACTAACAACAACTTGAGTCATTGCATGTGTGTTCTTTTCACATACCACATATGGATCCACCGTGTCATTGCATGTGTGTTCTTTTCACAATCCACCTATGGATCCACCAGTGTCATTGCATGTGTGCTCTTTTACTAACAACAACGAGTCATTGCATGTGTGTTCTCTTTGAGACCACACATGGATCCTGAGTGTCATTGCATGTGTGTTCTTTTTACTAACAACAAACAGAGTCATTGCATCTGTGTTCTATTGACAGACCACACATGGATCCACCAGTGTCATTGCATGTGTGTTCGTTTTACTAACAACAACCAGAGTCATTGCATGTGTGTTCTTTCACATACCACATATGGATCCAGTGTCATTGAAATGTGTGTTCTTTTCAGAGACCACACATGGATCCTGATGTCATTGCATGTGTGTTCTTTTTACAATCCACCTATGGATCCACCAGTGTCATTGCATGTGTGTTCTTTTACTAACAACAACCAAGTCATTGCATGTGTGTTCTTTTCACATACACATATGGATCCACAGTGTCATTGCATGTGTGTTCTTTTCACAATCCACCTATGGATCCACAGTGTCATTGCATGTGTGTTCTTTTTACTAACAACAACCAGAGTCATTGAAATGTGTGTTCTCTTCACATACCACATATGGATCCTGATGTCATTGCATGTGTGTTCTTTTACTAACAACACTGAGTCATTGCATGTGTGTTCTTTTCATACCACATGGATCCACCGGTGTCATTGCATGTGTGTTCTTTTCACAATCCACCTATGGATCCACCGGTGTCATTGCATGTGTGTTCTTTTTACTAACAACAACAGAGTCATTGCATGTGTGTTCTCTTGAGACCACACATGGATCCACCAGTGTCATTGCATGTGTGTTCTTTTTACTAACAACAACGAGTCATTGCATGTGTGTTCTTTTCACATACCACACATGGATCCACCAGTGTCATTGCATGTGTGTTCTTTTAGAGACCACCTATGGATCCACAGTGTCATTGCATGTGTGTTCTTTTTACTAACAACAACAGAGTCATTGCATGTGTATTCTTTTCACATACCACATATGGATCCACGGTGTCATTGCATGTGTGTTCTTTTCACAATCCACCTATGGATCCACAGTGTCATTGCATGTGTGTTCTTTTTACTAACAACAACAGTCATTGCATGTGTGTTCTTTTCACGACCACATATGGATCCACAGTGTCATTGCATGTGTTCTTTTTACCACTATGGATCCACAGTGTCATTGCATGTGTGTTCTTTTCACATACCACATATGGATCCACAGTGTCATTGCATGTGTGTTCTTTTGGAGACTAACAACAACTGGAGTCATTGCATGTGTGTTCTTTTGTGCCACACATGGATGTCATTTCATGTGTGTTCTTTTCACATACCACATATGGATCCACCAGTGTCATTGCATGTGTGCTGTTTTCACAATCCACCTATGGATCCGACAGTGTCATTGCATGTGTGTTCTTTTTACTAACAACAACCAGAGTCATTGCATGTATGTTCTTTTCACATACCACATATGGATCCACCAGTGTCATTGAAATGTGTGTTCTCTTCAGAGACCACACATGGATCCTGATGTCATTGCATGTGTGTTCTTTTTACTAACAACAACTGAAGTCATTGCATGTGTGTTCTTTTCACATACCACAAATGGATCCACCAGTGTCATTGCATGTGTGCTCTTTTCATAATCCACCTATGGATCCACAGTGTCATTGCATGTGTGTTCTTTTCACTAACAACAACCAGAGTCATTGCATGTGTGTTCTTTAGACCACACATGGATCCACAGTGTCATTGCATGTGTGTTCTTTTTACTAACAACAACGAGTCATTGCATGTGTGTTCTTTTCACATACCACATGGATCCACAGTGTCATTGCATGTGTGTTCTTTTTACTAACAACAACCTGAGTCATTGCATGTGTGTTCTTTTCACATACCACATATGGATCCACCCGGTGTCATTGCATGTGTGTTCTTTTTATACCACACATGGATCCTGAGTCATTGCATGTGTGCTCTTTTCACAATCCACCTATGGATGCACCAGTGTCATTGCATGTGTGTTCTTTTTACTAACAACAACCAGAGTCATTGCATGTGTGTTCTTTTCACATACAACATATGGATCCACCAGTGTCATTGCATGTGTCTTCTTTTCACAATCCACCTATGGATCCACCAGTGTCATTGCATGTGTGTTCTTTTTACTAACATATGGATCCACAGTCATTGCATGTGTGTTCTCTTCATAGACCACACATGGATCCACCAGTGTCATTGCATGTGTGCTCTTTTTACTAACAACAACCAGTGTCATTGCATGTGTGTTCTCTTCACATACCACATATGGATCCACCAGTGTCATTGCATGTGTGTTCTCTTGAGAGACCACTTATGGATCCACTAGTGTCATTGCATGTGTGTTCTTTTTACTAACAACAACTGGTCATTGCATGTGTGTTCTTTTCACATACCACATATGGATCCACAGTGTCATTGCATGTGTGTTCTTTTTACAATCCACCTATGGATCCACTGTGTCATTGCATGTGTGTTCTTTTTACTAACAACACAGCTGGAGTCATTGAAATGTGTTCTCTTCACAGACCACACATGGATCCACAGTGTCATTGCATGTGTGTTCTTTTTACTAACAACAACTGGAGTCATTGCATGTGTGTTCTTTTCACATACCACATATGGATCCACCAGTGTCATTGCATGTGTGTTCTTTTACTATCCACCTATGGATCCACTAGTGTCATTGCATGTGTGTTCTTTTTACTAACAACAACTAGAGTCATAGCATGTGTGTTCTCTTCAAAGACCACATATGGATCCACAGTGTCATTGCATGTGTGTTCTTTTTACTAACAACAACGAGTCATTGCATGTGTGTTCTTTTCACATACCACATATGGATCCACAGTGTCATTGCATGTGTGTTCTTTTTTACTAACAACAACGAGTCATTGCATGTGTGTTCTTTTGATACCACACATGGATCCACAGTGTCATTGCATGTGTGTTCTTTTCACAACAACATGGATCCAGTGTCATTGCATGTGTATTCTTTTCACATACCACCTATGGATCCACCAGTGTCATTGCATGTGTGTTCTTTTTACTAACAACTGAAGTCATTGCATGTGTGTTCTTTTCACATACCACATATGGATCCACAGTGTCATTGCATGTGTGTTCTTTTGAGACCACACATGGATCCTGAGTGTCATTGCATGTGTGTTCTTTTTACTAACAACAAGAGTCATTGCATGTGTGTTCTTTTCACATACCACATATGGATCCACTAGTGTCATTGCATGTGTGTTCTTTTCACAATCCACCTATGGATCCACAGTGTCATTGCATGTGTGTTCTTTTACTAACAACAACAGTCATTGCAATGTGTTCTCTTCACATACCACATGGATCCACCAGTGTCATTGCATGTGTGTTCTTTTTACTAACAACAATTGGAGACATTGCATGTGTCTTCTTTTCACATACCACATATGGATCCACCAGTGTCATTGCATGTGTGTTCTTTTTACTAACAACAACCAGAGTCATTGCATGACTGTTCTTTTCACATACAACATATGGATCCATAGTGTCATTACATGTGTGTTCTCTTCAGATACAACAAATGGATCCACCGTGTCATTGCATGTGTGTTCTTTTCACAATCACCTATGGATCCACAGTGTCATTGCATGTGTGTTCTTTTACTAACAACAACCAGAGTCATTGCATGTGTGTTCTTTTCACATACCACATATGGATCCACTAGTTTCATTGCATGTGTGTTCTTTTACAATCCACCTATGGATCCACAGTGTCATTGCATGTGTGTTCATTTTACTAACAACAACAGAGTCATTGCATGTGTGTTCTTTTCACACCACATATGGATCCACCAGTGTCATTGCATGTGTGTTCTTTTTACTAACAACCACTGGAGGTCATTGCATGTGTGTTCTTTTCACACCACATATGGATCCACAGTGTCATTGCATGTGTGTTCTTTTCACAATCCACCTATGGATCCACAGTGTCATTGCATGTGTGTTCTTTTACTAACAACAACAGAGTCATTGCATGTGTGTTCTTTTCACATACCACATGGATCCACAGTGTCATTGCATGTGTGTTCTTTTTACTAACAACAACGAGTCATTGCATGTGTGTTCTTTTCACATACCACATATGGATCCACAGTGTCATTGCATGTGTGTTCTTTTCACAGACCACATGGATCCACAGTGTCATTGCATGTGTGTTCTTTTTACTAACAACAACTGAGTCATTGCATGTGTGTTCTTTTCACATACCACCTATGGATCCACTAGTGTCATTGCATGTGTGTTCTCTTGACAATCCACCTATGGATCCACCAGTGTCATTGCATGTGTGTTCTTTTTACTAACAACAACCAGTCATTGCATGTGTGTTCTCTTCAGAGACCACACATGGATCCACCAGTGTCATTGCATGTGTGTTCTTTTTACTAACAACAACTGGAGTCATTGCATGTGTGTTCTTTTCACATACCACATATGGATCCACTAGTGTCATTGCATGTGTGTTCTTGTTACTAACAACAAGCAGAGTCATTGCATGTGTGTTCTTTTCACATACCACATATGGATCCACCAGTGTCATTACAAAGTGTGTTCTTTTGAGACCACACATGGATCCACCAGTGTCATTGCATGTGTGTTCTTTTACTAACAACAACCGGTCATTGCATGTGCTGATCTTTTCACATTCCACCTATTGATCCACCAGAGTCATTGCATGTGTGTTCTTTTTACTAACAACACTGGAGTCATTGCATGTGTGTTCTTTTCACATACCACATATGGATCCACCAGTGTCATTGCATGTGTGCTCTTTCACAATCCACCTATGGATCCTGAGTGTCATTGCATGTGTGTTCTTTTTTACTAACAACAAGAGTCATTGCATGTGTGTTCTTTTCACATACCACATATGGATCCACAGTGTCATTGCATGTGTGTTCTTTTCACAATCCACCTATGGATCCACAGTGTCATTGCATGTGTGTTCTTTTTACTAACAACAACGAGTCATTGCATGTGTGTTCTCTTCAGACCACACATGGATCCACAGTGTCATTGCATGTGTGTTCTTTTTACGTCATTGCATGTGTGTTATTTTCACATACCTCAGATGGTTCCACCAGTGTCATTGCATGTGTGTTCTTTTTACTAACAACAACGAGCGTCATTGCATGTGTGTTCTTTTCACATACCACATATGGATCCACAGTGTCATTGCATGTGTGTTCTCTTTAGCCATGGATCCAGTGTCATTGCATGTGTGTTCTGTTCACAATCCACCTATGGATCCACCAGTGTTATTGCATGTGTGTTCTTATTACTAACAACAACTGGAGTCATTGCATGTGTGTTCTTTTCACATACCACATATGGATCCACTAGTGTCATTGCATGTGTGTTCTTTTCACAATCCACCTATGGATCCACCAGTGTCATTGCATGTGTGTTCTTTTTACTAACAACAGCCAGTCATTGAAATGTGTGTTCTCTTTCACATACCACCTATGGATCCACAGTGTCATTGCATGTGTGTTCTTTTTACTAACAACATGGATCCAAGTCATTGCATGTGTGTTCTTTTCACATACCACATATGGATCACAGTGTCATTGCATGTGTGTTCTTTCACAATCCACCTATGGATCCACAGTGTCATTGCATGTGTGTTCTTTTTACTAACAACACAGAGTCATTGCATGTGTGTTCTCTTCAAGACCACACATGGATCCACTGGTGTCATTGCATGTGTGTTCTTTTTACTAACAACAACAGTCATTGCATGTGTGTTCTTTTCACATACCACATATGGATCCACAGTGTCATTGCATGTGTGTTCTCTTCACAGACCACACATGGATCCTGGTGTCATTGCATGTGTGTTCTTTTTACTAACAACAACTGAGTCATTGCATGTGTGTTCTTTTCACATACCACATATGGATCCACCAGTGTCATTGCATGTGTGTTCTTTTACAATCCACCTATGGATCCACAGTGTCATTGCATGTGTGTTCTTTTTACTAACAACAACGAGTCATTGCATGTGTTCTCTTCACATACCACATATGGATCCACAGTGTCATTGCATGTGTGTTCTTTTACTAACAACAACCAGAGTCATTGCATGTGTGTTCTTTTCACATACCACATGGATCCACAGTGTCATTGCATGTGTGTTCTTTTCAGACCACCTATGGATCCACAGTGTCATTGCATGTGTGTTCTTTTCACTAACCACATATGGATCCACAGTGTCATTGCAATGTGTGTTCTCTTCACAATCCACACATGGATCCACAGTGTCATTACATGTGTGTTCTTTTTACTAACAACAACGAGTCATTGCATGTGTGTTCTTTTCACATACCACATATGGATCCACAGTGTCATTGCATGTGTGCTCTTTTCACAATCCACCTATGGATCCACAGTGTCATTGCATGTGTGTTCTTTTTACTAACAACAAGTCATTGAAATGTGTGTTCTCTTCAGAGACCACACATGGATCCTGAGTGTCATTGCATGTGTGTTCTTTTTACTAACAACAACTGAGTCATTGCATGTGTGTTCTTTTCACATACCACATATGGATCCACAGTGTCATTGCATGTGTGCTCTTTTCACAATCCACATATGGATCCCCAGTGTCATTGCATGTGTCTTCTTTTTACTAACAACAACCCGAGTCATTGCATGGGTGTGATTTTCACATACCACATATGGATCCACCAGTGTCTTGGCATGTGGGTTCTTTTCACATACCACCTATGGATCCATAGTGTCATTGCATGTGTGTTCTTTTTTACTAACAACAACAGAGTCATTGCATGTGTGTTCTTTTCACATACCACATATGGATCCACGGTGTCATTGCAATGTGTGTTCTTTTCAGACCACACATGGATCCACAGTGTCATTGCATGTGTGTTCTTTTACTAACAACAACCAGAGTCATTGCATGTCTGTTCTTTTCACATACCACATATGGATCCACCAGTGTCATTGCATGTGTGTTCTTTTCACAATCCACCTATGGATCCACCAGTGTCATTGCATGTGTGTTCTTTTTACTAACAACAACCAGAGTCATTGCATGTGTGTTCTCTTCACAGACCACACATGGATCCACACGTGTCATTGCATGTGTGGTCTTTTTACTAACATCAAGTCATTGCATGTGTGTTCTTTTCACATACCACATATGGATCCACAGGTGTCATTGCATGTGTGTTCTTTTTACTAACAACAACTGAGTCATTGCATGTGTGTTCTTTTCATACCACATATGGATCCACAGTGTCATTGCATGTGTGTTCTCGACACAGACCACACATGGATCCACAGTGTCATTGCATGTGTGTTCTTTTTACTAACAACAACGAGTCATTGCATGTGTGTTCTCTTCACATACCACATATGGATCCACAGTGTCATTGCATGTGTGTTCTTTTCAATCCACCTATGGATCCTGAGTGTCATTGCATGTGTGTTCTTTTTACTAACAACAACTGGAGTCATTGCATGTGTGTTCTTTTCACATACGACATATGGATCCACCGGTGTCATTGCATGTGTGTTTTTTTACTAACAACAACCGGAGTCATTGCATGTGTGTTCTTTTCACATACACATGGATCACAGTGTCATTGCATGTGTGTTCTTTTGAGACACACATGGATCCACAGTGTCATTGCATGTGTGTTCTTTTTACTAACAACAACTGAGTCATTGCATGTGTGTTCTTTTCACACCACATATGGATCCACAGTGTCATTGCATGTGTTCTTTTCACAATCCACACATGGATCCACAGTGTCATTGCATGTGTGTTCTTTTTACTAACAACAGAGTCATTGAATGTGTGTTCTTTTGAGATACCACATATGGATCCACCAGTGTCATTGCATGTGTGTTCTTTTTACTAACAACAACCAGAGTCATTGCATGTGTGTTCTTTTCACATACCACATATGGATCCACAGTGTCATTGCATGTGTGTTCTTTTGACAACCACATGGATCCACAGTGTCATTGCATGTGTGTTCTTTTACTAACAACAAAGTCATTGCATGTGTGTTCTCTTCACAGACCACCTATGGATCCACAGTGTCATTGCATGTGTGTTTTTTACTAACAACAATCTCCAGAGTCATTGCATGTGTGTTCTTTTCACATACCACATGGATCCACAGTGTCATTGCATGTGTGTTCTTTTCACAATCCACCTATGGATCCACCAATGTCATTGCATGTGTGCTCTTTTTACTAACAACAACTAGAGACATTGCATGTGTGTTCTTTTCACATACCACATATGGATCCACAGTGTCATTGCATGTGTGTTCTTTTAGTCATTGCATGTGTGTTCTTTTCACATACCACCTATGGATCCACAGTGTCATTGCATGTGTGTTCTTTTACTAACAACCTGGAGTCATTTCATGTGTGTTCTTTTCACATACCACATGGATCCACAGTGTCATTGCAATGTGTGTTCTCTTCACAGACCACACATGGATCCACAACTGTCATTGCATGTGTGATCTTTTTACTAACAACAACTCGAGTCATTGCATGTGTGTTCTTTTCACATACCACATATGGATCCACAGTGTCATTGCATGTGTGTTCTTTTCACAATCCACCTATGGATCCACAGTGTCATTGCATGTGTGTTCTTTTACTAACAACAACGAGTCATTGCATGTGTGTTCTTTTCAGATACCACACATGGATCCTGTCATTGCATGTGTGTTCTTTTTACTAACAACAACCAGTCATTGCATGTGTGTTCTTTCACAGACCACCTATGGATCCACAGGTGTCATTGCATGTGTGTTCTTTTTACTAACAACAACGAGTCATTGCATGTGTGTTCTTTTCACATACCACATATGGATCCACAGTGTCATTGCATGTGTGTTCTCTTTCAGACCACACATGGATCCACAGTGTCATTGCATGTGTGTTCTTTTTACTAACAACAAGAGTCATTGCATGTGTGTTCTTTTCACATACCACATATGGATCCACAGTGTCATTGCATGTGTGTTCTTTTCACAATCCACCTATGGATCCACAGTGTCATTGCATGTGTGTTCTTTTTACTAACAACAACAGTCATTGCATGTGTGTTCTTTTCACACCACACATGGATCCACAGTGTCATTGCATGTGTGTTCTTTTTACTAACATGAGTCATTGCATGTGTGTTCTTTTCACATACCACATATGGATCCACAGTGTCATTGCATGTGTGTTCTTTTCACAATCCACCTATGGATCCACAGTGTCATTGCATGTGTGTTCTTTTTACTAACAACAACTAGAGTCATTGCATGTGTGTTCTTTTCACATACCACATATGGATCCACAGTGTCATTGCATGTGTGTTCTCTTTTCACAATCCACCTATGGATCCTGAGTGTCATTGCATGTGTGTTCTTTTTACTAACAACAACTTTGAGTCATTGCATGTGTGTTCTTTTCACATACCACATATGGATCCACAGTGTCATTGCATGTGTGTTCTTTTTACTAACAACAAAGTCATTGCATGTGTGTTCTTTTCACATACCACATATGGATCCACCAGTGTCATTGCATGTGTGTTCTTTTACAATCCACCTATGGATCCACAGTGTCATTGCATGTGTGTTCTTTTTACATAACATATGGATCCAGTGTCATTGCATGTGTTCTCTTGAGACCACACATGGATCCACAGTGTCATTGCATGTGTGTTCTTTTACTAACAACAACAGAGTCATTGCATGTGTGTTCTTTTCACATACCACATATGGATCCACGGTGTCATTGCATGTGTGTTCTTTTCACAATCACCTATGGATCCACAGTGTCATTGCATGTGTGTTCTTTTACTAACAACAACTAGGTCATTTCGCATGTGTGTTCTTTTCACATACCACATATGGATCCACAGTGTCATTGCATGTGTGTTCTTTTCACAGTCCACCTATGGATCCACAGTGTCATTGCATGTGTGTTCTTTTTACTAACAACAACTAAGTCATTGCATGTGTGTTCTTTTCATACCACATATGGATCCACCAGTGTCATTGCATGTGTGTTCTTTTTACTAACAACAATCATTGCATGTGTGTTCTTTCACAATCCACCTATGGATCCACAGTGTCATTGCATGTGTGTTCTTTTACTAACAACAACTGAGTCATTGCATGTGTGTTCTTTTCACATACCACATATGGATCCACAGTGTCATTGCATGTGTGTTCTCTTTACATACCACATATGGATCCAGTGTCATTGTATGTGTGTTCTTTACACATGGATCCACCACTGTCATTGCATGTGTGTTCTTTTTACTAACAACAACTAGAGTCATTGCATGTGTGTTCTTTTCACATACCACCTATGGATCCACCGGTGTCATTGCATGTGTGCTCTTTTCACAATCCACCTATGGATCCACAAGTTTCATTGCATGTGTGTTCTTTTACTAACAACAACGAGTCATTGCATGTGTGTTCTTTTCACATACCACATATGGATCCACAGTGTCATTGCATGTGTGTTCTTTTTACTAACAACAATCCAGAGTCATTGCATGTGTGTTCTTTTCACATACCACATATGGATCCACAGTGTCATTGCATGTGTGTTCTTTTCACAATCCACCTATGGATCCACAGTGTCATTGCATGTGTTCTTTTACTAACAACAACAGAGTCATTGCAATGTGTGTTCTCTTCAGAGACCACACATGGATCCTGATGTCATTGCATGTGTGTTCTTTTACTAACAACAACAGAGTCATTGCATGTGTGTTCTTTTCACATACCACATATGGATCCACAGGTGTCATTGCATGTGTGTTCTTTTACTAACAACAATGAGTCATTGCATGTGTGTTCTTTCACATACCACATATGGATCCACAGTGTCATTGCATGTATGTTCTCTTCACAGACCACCTATGGATCCACAGTGTCATTGCATGTGTGTTCTTTTTACTAACAACTGAGTCATTGCATGTGTGTTCTTTTCACATACCACATGGATCCACAGTGTCATTGCATGTGTGTTCTTTTCACAATCCACCTATGGATCCACAGTGTCATTGCATGTGTGTTCTTTTACTAACAACAACGAGTCATTGCATGTGTGTTCTTTTCACATACCACATGGATCCACAGTGTCATTGCATGTGTTCTTTTCAATCCACCTATGGATCCACAGTGTCATTGCATGTGTGTTCTTTTACTAACAACAACCAGAGTCATTGCATGTGTTCTTTTCACATACCACCTATGGATCCACGGTGTCATTGCATGTGTGTTCTTTTTTACTAACAACATAGAGTCATTGCATGTGTGTTCTTTTCACATACCACATATGGATCCAGAGTGTCATTGCATGTGTGTTCTTTTCACAATCCACATGGATCCACAGTGTCATTGCATGTGTGTTCTTTTTACTAACATATGGATCCAGAGTCATTGCATGTGTGTTCTTTTCACATACCACACATGGATCCACAGTGTCATTGCATGTGTGTTCTTTTTACTAACAACAACGAGTCATTGCATGTGTGTTCTTTTCACATACCACCTATGGATCCACCAGTGTCATTGCATGTGTGTTCTTTTCAAGCTACTAACAACAACGGAGTCATTTCATGTGTGTTCTTTTCACATACCACATATGGATCCACAGTGTCATTGAAATGTGTGTTCTTTTCAGAGACCACCTATGGATCCACAGTGTCATTGCATGTGTGTTCTTTTTACTAACAACAAGAGTCATTGCATGTGTGTTCTTTTCACATACCACATATGGATCCACAGTGTCATTGCATGTGTGTTCTTTTCACAATCCACCTATGGATCCACAGTGTCATTGCATGTGTGTTCTTTTTACTAACAACAGAGTCATTGCATGTGTGTTCTTTTCACAACCACACATGGATCCACAGTGTCATTGCATGTGTGTTCTTTTTACTAACAACAACAGAGTCATTGCATGTGTGTTCTTTTCACATACCACCTATGGATCCAGTGTGTCATTGCATGTGTGTTCTTTTTACTAACAACAACAGAGTCATTGCATGTGTGTTATTTTCACATACCACATATGGATCCACAGTGTCATTGCATGTGTGTTCTTTTCAGAGACCACACATGGATCCACAGTGTCATTGCATGTGTGTTCTTTTTACTAACAACAACGGGAGTCATTGCATGTGTGTTCTTTTCACATACCACATATGGATCCACAGTGTCATTGCATGTGTGTTCTTTTCACAATCCACCTATGGATCCACAGTGTCATTGCATGTGTGTTCTTTTTACTAACAACAAGAGTCATTGCATGTGTGTTCTTTTCACATACCACATATGGATCCACAGTGTCATTGCATGTGTGTTCTTTTTCCTGTAACCAGTGTCATTGCATGTGTGTTCTTTTTACTAACAACAACTACAGTGTCATTGCATGTGTGTTCTTTTGACAGACCACATATGGATCCACCAGTGTCATTGCATGTGTGTTCTTTTCACTAACAACAACTGGATCACAGTGTCATTGCATGTGTGTTCTTTTTACCACATATGTAGATCCACCAGTGTCATTGCATGTGTGTTCTTTTCACAATCCACCTATGGATCCACAGTGTCATTGCATGTGTGTTCTTTTACTAACAACAACCAGAGTCATTGCATGTGTGTTCTTTCACATACCACATATGGATCCACAGTGTCATTGAAATGTGTGCTCTCTTTGGAGACCACACATGGATCCACAGTGTCATTGCAGGTGTGTTCTTTTCACTAACAACAACCAGAGTCATTGCATGTGTGTTCTTTTGACATACCACATATGGATCCACCTGTGTCATTGCATGTGTGCCCTTTTCACAATCCACCCATGGATCCACCGGTGTCATTGCATGTGTGTTCTTTTCATACCACATATGGATCCACAGTGTCATTGCATGTGTGTTCTTTTCACAATCCACCTATGGATGCACCAGTGTCATTGCATGTGTGTTCTTTTTACTAAAAACAACAGTCATTGCATGTGTGTTCTCTTGAGACCACATGGATCCTGATGTCATTGCATGTGTGTTCTTTTACTAACAACAATGAGTCATTGCATGTGTGTTCTTTTCACAGACCACCTATGGATCCACAGTGTCATTGCATGTGTGTTCTTTTTACTAACAACTGGAGTCATTGCATGTGTGTTCTTTTCACATACCACATATGGATCCACCAGTGTCATTGCATGTGTTCTCTTCACAGACCACCTATGGATCCACAGTGTCATTGCATGTGTGTTCTTTTTACTAACAACAGAGTCATTGCATGTGTGTTCTTTTCACATACCACCTATGGATCCACCAGTGTCATTGCATGTGTGTTCTTTCACAATCCACCTATGGATCCACAGTGTCATTGCATGTGTGTTCTTTTTTACTAACAACAACGAAGTCATTGCATGTGTGTTCTTTTCACATACCACATATGGATCCACAGTGTCATTGCATGTGTGTTCTTTTTACTAACAACCTTGAGTGTCATTGCATGTGTGTTCTTTTCACAATCCACCTATGGATCCACAGTGTCATTGCATGTGTGTTCTTTTACTAACAACAACGGAGTCATTTCATGTGTGTTCTTTCAGAGACCACACATGGATCCACAGTGTCATTGCATGTGTGTTCTTTTTACTAACAACAAAGTCATTGCATGTGTGTTCTTTCACATACCACCTATGGATCCACAGTGTCATTGCATGTGTGTTCTTTTTACTAACAACAAGTCATTGCATGTGTGTTCTTTTACCACCTATGGATCCACAGTGTCATTGCATGTGTGTTCTTTTTCTTACCACACATGGATCCACAGTGTCATTGCATGTGTGTTCTTTCACAATCCACCTATGGATCCACAGTGTCATTGCATGTGTGTTCTTTTTACTAACAACTAGAGTCATTGCATGTGTGTTCTTTTCACATACCACCTATGGATCCACAGTGTCATTGCATGTGTGTTCTTTTCACAATCCACCTATGGATCCACAGTGTCATTGCATGTGTGTTCTTTTTACTAACTTTAGATCATTGCATGTGTGTTCTTTTCACTAACAACCACTAGTGTCATTGCATGTGTGTTCTCTTGACAGACCACCTATGGATCCTGATGTCATTGCATGTGTGTTCTTTTTACTAACAACAGGAGTCATTGCATGTGTGTTCTTTTCACATACCACATATGGATCCACAGTGTCATTGAAATGTGTGTTCTCTTTTCAGAATCCACATGGATCCACAGTGTCATTGCATGTGTGTTCTTTTACTAACAACAACGAGTCATTTCATGTGTGTTCTTTTCACATACCATATGGATCCACAGTGTCATTGCATGTGTGTTCTTTTCACAATCCACCTATGGATCCACAGTGTCATTGCATGTGTGTTCTTTTTACTAACAACAAAGTGTCATTGAAATGTGTGTTCTTTTCACATACCACACATGGATCCACAGTGTCATTGCATGTGTGTTCTTTTTACTAACAACAACAGAGTCATTGCATGTGTGTTCTTTCACATACCACATATGGATCCACAGTGTCATTGCATGTGTGTTCTTTTCACAATCACCTATGGATCCACAGTGTCATTGCATGTGTGTTCTTTTTACTAACAACTTGAGTCATTGCATGTGTGTTCTTTTCACATACCATATGGATCCACAGTGTCATTGCATGTGTGTTCTTTTCACAATCCACCTATGGATCCACCAGTGTCATTGCATGTGTGTTCTTTTTACTAACAACAAACCGAGTCATTTCATGTGTGTTCTTTTCACATACCACATATTGATCGAGCAGTGTCATTGCATGTGTGTTCTTTACTAACAACAACAGAGTCATTGCATGTGTGTTCTTTTCAGAGACCACATGGATCCACCAGTGTCATTGCATGTGTGTTCTTTTTACTAACAACAACCAGAGTCATTGCATGTGTGTTCTTTTCACATACCACATATGGATCCACCAGTGTCATTGCATGTGTGTTCTTTTCACAATCCACCTATGGATCCACCAGTGTCATTGCATGTGTGTTCTTTTTACTAACAACAACACGAGTCATTTCATGTGTGTTCTCTTCAGAGACCACACATGGATCCACCAGTGTCATTGCATGTGTGTTCTTTTTACTAACAACAACTGGAGTCATTGCATGTGTGTTCTTTTCACATACCACATATGGATCCACTAGTGTCATTGCATGTGTGTTCTTTTTACTAACATGAAGTCATTGCATGTGTGTTCTCTTTGAGACCACATGGATCCACAGTGTCATTGCATGTGTGTTCTTTTTTACTAACAACAACAGAGTCATTGCATGTGTGTTCTTTTCACATACCACATATGGATCCACAGTGTCATTGCATGTGTGTTCTTTTCACAATCCACCTATGGATCCACAGTGTCATTGCATGTGTGTTCTTTTACTAACAACAATGAGTCATTGCATGTGTTCTTTTCACATACCACATATGGATCCACAGTGTCATTGCATGTGTGTTCTTTTCACAATCCACCTATGGATCCACGGTGTCATTGCATGTGTGTTCTTTTTACTAACACATATGGATCCATGTCATTGCATGTGTGTTCTCTTCAGACCACACATGGATCCTGAGTGTCATTGCATGTGTGTTCTTTTACTAACAACAACTAAGTCATTGCATGTGTGTTCTTTTCACATACCACATATGGATCCACAGTGTCATTGCATGTGTGTTCTTTTTACAACCACTGTGAGTCATTGCATGTGTGTTCTTTTCACTAACAACAACGAGTCATTGAATGTGTTCTTTTCACATACCACATATGGATCCACAGTGTCATTGCATGTGTGTTCTTTTCACATGTGTGTTCTCTTCACAACCACACATGGATCCACAGAGTGTCATTGCATGTGTGTTCTTTTTACTAACAACAACCAGAGTCATTGCATGTGTGTTCTTTCACATACCACATATGGATCCACAGTGTCATTGCATGTGTGTTCTTTCACAATCCACACATGGATCCACAGTGTCATTGCATGTGTGTTCTTTTAACAACAACGAGTCATTGCATGTGTGTTCTTTTCACATACCACATGGATCCACAGTGTCATTGCATGTGTTCTCTTTTCACAATCACACATGGATCCACCAGTGTCATTGCATGTGTGTTCTTTTTACTAACAACAACTGAGTCATTGCATGTGTGTTCTTTTCACACCACATATGGATCCACACGGTGTCATTGCATGTGTGTCTTTTTACTAACAACATAGAGTCATTGCATGTGTGTTCTTTTCACATACCACATATGGATCCTGATGTCATTGCATGTGTGTTCTTTTTACTAACAACATGGATCCACTTGAGTCATTGCATGTGTGTGTTCTCTTGAGACCACACATGGATCCACAGTGTCATTGCATGTGTGTTCTTTTTACTAACAACAACGAGTCATTGCATGTGTGTTCTTTTCACATACCACATATGGATCCACCAGTGTCATTGCATGTGTGTTCTTTTCACAATCCACCTATGGATCCACAGTGTCATTGCATGTGTGTTCTTTTTACTAACAACAACGAGTCATTGCATGTGTGTTCTTTTCACATACCACATATGGATCCTAGTGTCATTGAATGTGTGTTCTCTTGAGAGACCACATGGATCCACTAGTGTCATTGCATGTGTGTTCTTTTTACTAACAACAGAGTCATTGCATGTGTGTTCTTTTCACATACCATATGGATCCACAGTGTCATTGCATGTGTGTTCTTTCCACTATGGATCCACAGGTGTCATTGCATGTGTGTTCTTTTTACTAACAACAATAGTCATTGCATGTGTGTTCTTTTCACATACCACATATGGATCCACAGTGTCATTGCATGTGTGTTCTTTTCTAACAACACTAGAGTCATTGCATGTGTGTTCTTTTGAAGACCACATGGATCCACAGTGTCATTGCATGTGTGTTTCTTTTTACTAACAACCTGAGTCAGTCATTGCATGTGTGTTCTTTTCACATACCACATATGGATCCACCAGTGTCATTGCATGTGTGTTCTTTACTAACAACACATGGATCCACAGTGTCATTGCATGTGTGTTCTTTTCACAGACCACATATGGATCCTTGCACAGTGTCATTGCATGTGTGTTCTCTTCACAATCCACCTATGGATCCTGAGTGTCATTGCATGTGTGTTCTTTTTACTAACAACAACTAAGTCATTGCATGTGTTCTTTTCACATACCACATATGGATCCACAGTGTCATTGCATGTGTGTTCTTTTCACACATGCATTCCATGTGTGTTCTTTTTACTAACAACAAAAGGAGTCATTGCATGTGTGTTCTTTTCACATACCACACATGGATCCACCAGTATCATTGCATGTGTGTTCTTTTTACCATCCACATGGATCCAAGTCATTGCATGTGTGTTCTTTTCACATACCACATATGGATCCACAGAGTGTCATTGCATGTGTGTTCTTTTCAATACCACCTATGGATCCACAGTGTCATTGCATGTGTGTTCTTTTACTAACAACAGAGTCATTGCATGTGTGTTCTCTTCACATACCACATCCACCAGTGTCATTGCATGTGTGTTCTTTTTACTAACAACAGAGTCATTGCATGTGTGTTCTCTTAAAGACCACACATGGATCCACAGTGTCATTGCATGTGTGTTCTTTTACTAACAACAAGAGTCATTGCATGTGTTCTTTTCACATACCACATATGGATCCACCGGTGTCATTGCATGTGTGTTCTTTTCACAATCACCTATGGATCCACAGTGTCATTGCATGTGTTCTTTTTACTAACACAGGTCATTGCATGTGTGTTCTTTTCATACCACATGGATCCACAGTGTCATTGCATGTGTGTTCTTTTCACAAACCACTATGGATCCACCAGTGTCATTGCATGTGTGTTCTTTTACTAACAACTAGATCCCCGTGTCATTGCATGTGTGTTCTTTTTTACCACATATGGATCCACAGGTGTCATTACATGTGTGTTCTTTTTACTAACAACAACTGGAGTCATTGCATGTGTTCTTTTCACATACCACATATGGATCCACAGTGTCATTGCAATGTGTGTTCTCTTGAGAGACCACATGGATCCTGATGTGTCATTGGATGTGTGTTCTTTTTACTAACAACAACGAGTCATTGCATGTGTGTTCTTTTCACATACCACATATGGATCCACAGTGTCATTGCATGTGTGTTCTTTTCACAATCCACCTATGGATCCACAGTGTCATTGCATGTGTGTTCTTTTTACTAACAACAACTAGAGTCATTGCATGTGTGTTCTTTTCACACCACATATGGATCCACCAGTGTCATTGCATGTGTGTTTTTCATGTGTTCTCTTAGACCACACATGGATCCACAGTGTCATTGCATGTGTTCTTTTTACTAACAACAACCAGAGTCATTGCATGTGTGTTCTTTCACATACCACATATGGATCCAGTCATTGTGGATCCACTGTCATTGCATGTGTGTTCTTTTCACAACCACCTATGGATCCACAGTGTCATTGCATGTGTGTTCTTTTTACTAACAACAACTAGAGTCATTGCATGTGTGTTCTTTTCACATACCACATATGGATCCACGGGTGTCATTGCATGTGTGTTCTTTTCACAATCCACCTGGATCCACAGTGTCATTGCATGTGTGTTCTTTTTACTAACAACAATTAGTCATTGCATGTGTGTTCTTTTCACATACCACATATGGATCCACAGTGTCATTGCATGTGTGTTCTTTTTTGACTAACAACAGAGTCATTGCATGTGTGTTCTTTTCACATACCACATATGGATCCAGTGTCATTGCATGTGTGTTCTTTTCACAATCCACCTATGGATCCACAGTGTCATTGCATGTGTGTTCTTTTTACTAACAACAACCGAGTCATTGCATGTGTGTTCTTTTACCACATATGGATCCACCAGTGTCATTGCATGTGTGTTCTTTTCACCTTTTAACAACATGGACGAAATGTCATTGCATGTGTGTTCTCTTTCACACACATATGGATCCACCAGTGTCATTGCATGTGTGTTCTTTTTACTAACAACAACTGAGTCATTGCATGTGTGTTCTTTTCACATACCACATATGGATCCACAGTGTCATTGCAATGTGTGTTCTCTTGGAGACCACACATGGATCCACAGTGTCATTGCATGTGTCTTTTTTACTAACAACAACCAGAGTCATTGCATGTGTGTTCTTTACAGACCACATATGGATCCACCAGTGTCATTGCATGTGTGTTTTTCACAAACCACGTATGGATCCACGGTGTCATTGCATGTGTGTTCTTTTACTAACAACAACCGGAGTCATTGCATGTGTGTTCTTTTCATGAGACCACATATGGATCCACAGTGTCATTGCATGTGTTTTCTTGAACAACAACTAGAGTCATTGCATGTGTGTTCTTTTCACATACCACATATGGATCCACCGGTGTCATTGCATGTGTTCTTTTCTAACCACATATGGATCCACTAGTGTCATTGCATGTGTTCTTCACATTAACACATGGATCCAAGTGTCATTGCATGTGTGTTCTTTTCACAAACCACATATCCACAGTGTCATTGCGTGTGTGTTCTTTTCACTAACCACATATGGATCCACCAGTGTCATTGCTTGTGAGTTCTTTTCACAGACCACACATGGATCCTAGAGTCATTGCATTTGTGTTCTTCTTTTCATAGACCACAATCAGTGTCATTGCATGTGTGTTCTTTTCACATACCACATATGGATCCACAGTGTCATTGCATGTGTTCTCTTTTACCACACCATGGATCCAGTGTCATTGCATGTGTGTTCTTTTCACTATACCACATGGATCCACAGTGTCATTGCATGTGTGTTCTTTTCACAAACCACGTATGGATCCACAGTGTCATTGCATGTGTGTTCTCTTTTAGACCATGGATCCACAGTGTCATTGCATGTGTGTTCTTTCATGAACCACACATGGAGTCATTGCATGTGCTCTTTTCACTACCACGGATAGAGTCATTGCATGTGTGTTCTTCTCACAAACCATATCATGAACCACAGGTGTCATTGCATGTGTGTTCTTCCCATACCACATATGGATCCACCAGTGTCATTGCATGTCTTCTCTTTTCATTAACCATATGAATAGAGTCATTGCATGTGTGTTCTTCTCACAAACCACATATCCTGGTGTCATTGCATGTGTGTTCTTTCCTACCACATATGGATCCTGATGTCATTGAATGTGTGTTCTCTTCAAAGACCACACATGGATCCAGGTGTCATTGCATGTGTGCTCTTTTTACTAACAACAGCTAGAGTCATTGCATGTGTGTTCTTTTCACAAACCACATATGGATCCACAGTGTCATTGCATGTGTTTCTCTTGAGGACCACACATGGATCCACCGATGTCATTGCATGTGTGTTCTTCCATAGACCACACATGGATCCACAGTGTCATTGCATGTGTGTTCTTTTCACAGACCATATGGATCCACAGTGTCATTGCATGTGTGTTATTTTACAAACCACAAGGATCCAGTGTCATTGCATGTGTGTTCTTTTCATACCACATATGGATCCACCGGTGTCATCGCATGTGTGTTCTTTTCATGAACAACACGAGTCATTGCATGTGTGTTCTTTTCACAACCATATATGGAACCACAGGTGTCATTGCATGTGTTCTTTTATTAACCACATGGCTCCACAGTGTCATTGCATGTGTGTTCTTTTCATTAACCACTAGAGTCATTGCATGTGTGTTCTTCTCACAAACCACATATGGATCCTGATGTCATTGCATGTGTTCTTTTCACAGACCACATGGATCCACGATGTCATTGCATGTGTTCTTTTTCATGAACCACATGGATCAACCAGTGTCATTGCATGTATGTTCTTTTCTGAACCACATGACTAGAGTCATTGCATGTGTGTTCTTTTCACAAACCACATATCATCCACCAGTGTCATTGCATGTGTTCTTCTTCCCACACATGGATCCACCGATGTCATTGCATGTGTGTTCTTTTGAACCACACATGGATCCTGATGTCATTGCATGTGTGTTCTTTTCATAACATATGGATCCACCAGTGTCATTGCATGTGTGTTCTTCCCACAAACACTGACAAGGATCCCCAGTGTCATTGCATGTGTGTTCTTCTCATAGACCACACATGGATCCACCAGTGTCATTGCATGTGTGTTCTTTTGAGACCAAAGTTAGTGTCATTGCATGTGTGTTCTTTTCACTAACCACTGGAGTCATTGCATGTGTGTTCTTCACAAACTATACCATATGAACCACAGTGTCATTGCATGTGTGTTCTTCCCATTACCACACATGGATCCACAGTGTCATTGCATGTGTGCTCTTCTCATTAACAACAGCTAGAGTCATTGCATGTGTGTTCTTCTCACAAACCACATATCCACAGTGTCATTGCATGTGTGTTCTTCCCAGAGACCACATGGATCCACCAATGTCACATGTATGTACATCTTTTCATGAACCACAGCTAAGTCATTGCATGTGTGTTCTTTTCACAAACCACATATGGATCCACAGTGTCATTGCATGTGTGTTCTTCCACAGACCACATATGGATCCACAGTGTCATTGCATGTGTGTTCTTCACATGGATCCACAGTGTCATTGCATGTGTGTTCTTTTCACACACCACACAGTGTCATTGCATGTGTGTTCTTTTCATTAACCACACATGGATCCACAGTGTCATTGCATGTGTGCTCTTTTCATTAACCACAACTGAGAGTCATTGCATGTGTGTTCTTCTCACAAACCACATATCACAGTGTCATTGCATGTGTGTTCTCTTCCCACAGACCACATGGATCCACAGTGTCATTGCATGTGTGTTCTTTTCCATGAACCACATGGATCCACGATGTCATTGCATGTGTTCTTTTTCAGACCACAATGGATCCACAGTGTCATTGCATGTGTGTTATTCTCACTAACAACAGGATCCTAGAGTCATTGCATGTGTCCTTGCATATTCTTCCACTCATGGACCACACCAAAGTGTCATTGCATGTGTGCTTCTCTTTTGAACCCTGATTGTCATGCATGCACTCTTATCATGAATCCACGGATAGAGTCATTGCATGTGTGTTCTTCTCATAAACCACATCATGGACTACACGGTGTCATTGCATGTGTGTTCTCTCTCATAGACCACACATGGATCCACAGTGTCATTGCATGTGTGCTCTTTTCATGAACCACATTTAGAGTCATTGCATGTGTGTTCTTTTCACATCATGAACCAGCTAGTGTCATTGCATGTGTGTTCTTTTCACAAACCATATCATGAACCACAAGTGTCATTGCATGTCTGTTCTTCCATTAACCACACATGGATCCACTTTGTCATTGCATGTATGTTCTTCTGAGACCACATGGATCCTGATGTCATTGCATGTGTTCTTCATAACCAACATATCCACTGGTGTCATTGCATGTGTGTTCTTCCACAAACCAAACATGGATCCACAGTGTCATTGCATGTGTGTTCTTCACATGAACCACACATGGATCCACTAGTGTCATTGCATGTGTGTTGTTTTCACAGACCACATGGATCATTTGCATGTGTTGCTTTTCACATACCACATATGGATCCACTAGTGTTATTGCATGTGTGTTCTTTTCACAGACCCACATGGATCCACCAGTGTCATTGCATGTGTGTTCTTCACACTAACCACATGGATCCACTAGTGTCATTGCATGTGTGTTCTTTTCACAGACCACACATGGATCCACTAGTGTCATTGCATGTGTGTTCTTTTCACAAACCACCAGTTATGGTGTCATTGCATGTGTTCTTTCTCATAGACCACAAATGGATCCACAGTGTCATCCCATGTGTGTTCTCTTTCATGAACCCATGGATCCTGAGTCATTGCATGTGTTCTTTTCATGGACCACATCTAGAGTCATTGCATGTGTGTTCTTCTCACAAACCATATCATGAACCACACCCAGTGTCATTGCATGTGTGTTCTTCTCATTAACAACACATGGATCCACCAGTGTCATTGCATGACTTCTCTTCTCATTAACCACAACTAGAGTCATTGCATGTCCGTTCATTTCACAAACCACATATCACCAGTGTCATTGCATGTGTTCTTTTCATAGACCACACATGGATCCACAGGTGTCATTGCATGTGTGTTCTCGCCCATGAACCACATGGATCCACCAGTGTCATTGCATGTCTCTTTCATCATGAACAGCTAGAGTCATTGCATGTTTCTTCTTCTCATAAACCACATATCACGGTGTCATTGCATGTGTTCTTCCCACAGCAGACCACATATGGATCCACGATGTCATTGCATGTGTGTTCTTCCCATGAACCACACATGGATCCAGAGTCATTGCACGTGTGTTCTTTTCACCACCACATATGGACCCACAAAGGTCATTGCATGAGTGTTATTCTCACAAACCACGGATCCACGGTGTCATTGCATGTGTTCTCTCCTAGACACACAGATGGATCCAGTCCTTCGCATGTCTCTCTTTTCATGAACCACAGTTAGAGTCATTGCATGTGTGTTCTCTTATCATGAACCACAGCGAGTCATTGCATGTGTGTTCTTCTCACAAACCATATCATGGAACCAGTGTCATTGCATGTGTGTTCTTCCATGAACCACACATGGATCCTGGGTGTCATTGCATGTGTGTTCTTTTCATGAACCACGGCTAGAGTCATTGCATGTGTGTTCTTTACGACAAAACCACATATCACACCGGTGTCATTGCATGTGTGTTCTCTTCCATGAGACCACACATGGATCCTGAATGTCATTGCATGTGTGTTCTTCCATGAACCACACATGGATCCCACAGTGTCATTGCATGTGTGTTCTTACATACCACATGGATCCACAGTGTCATTGCATGTCATGTGTGTTATTCTCACAACCACGAGATCCCGGTGTGATTGCATGTGTTCTCTCATAGACCACACATGGATCCACCGGGTGTCATGTCTGCTCTTTTCATGAACCAGAAGTATAGAGTCGTGATGTCCGCTCTTTCATGAACCACAGCTAGAGTCATTGCATGTGTGTTCTTCTCACAAACCATATCATGAACCACACCCATTGTCATTGCATGTGTGTTCTTCCCATTAACCACACATGGATCCACCCATGTCAATGCATGTCTGCTCTTCTCATTAACCATAGATAGAGTCATTGTATACATTTCTTCTCAAACCAAATATCACCAGTGTCATTGCATGTATGTTCTTCCCACAGACCACACATGGATCCACCATTGTCATTGCATGTCTGCTATTTTCATGAAACACAGCTAGAGTCATTGCATTTGTGTTCTTCTCACAGACCACATATCACCAGTGTCATTGCATATGTGTGTTGGAGATATGCCCAAGAGGCAATAATAAAGTGGTTATTATCATATCTTCACACTTATGATAAATGTTTGCATACCATGCTATAATTGTATTAACAGGAAACATTAATACTTGTGTGATTTGTAAACATAAAAGAGTCCCTAGAAAAGCCTCTTGTTAAACTAGCTTGTTGGTTAATATATGATCATTGTTTCCTGATCATGAACATAGAGATGTTATTAACAACAGGGTCATATCATTAGGAGAATGATGTGATGGACATACTCCTATAGATAAGCGTAGCATAAAGATCAAGTCATTTCAATAGTTCAATTGCTATATGCTTTCTGATACATAGTAACCTAATTCCTTCGACCATGAGATCATGCATATCACCTTTACTGGATGGATGCTTTGATGTCATCAAACACACACCGTAACGGTGGCTATAAAGGTGGCATTGGGTGTTGAAGTATTGGTTGAAACACATGGATCAAGAGTGGGATTTGTCCATCCACATGACGGATAGATATACTGGGCCCTCTCGGTGGAATGTCATCCAATTAGCTTGCAAGCATGTGACTTGGTCACAAGGGATCACATATCACGGAGCGAAAGAGTACTTATCGATGACGAGGTTGAACTAGGTATGCGGAGATACCGACGATCATAACCTCGGATAAGTAACATATCGTGAGACAAAGGAAATTGGTATCGTATGTAAGTGGTTCATTGATTAAAGTAACGTAGAAATATGTAGAGCCATATGAATTTCCAGATTCCTCTATTGGTTATTAGTGGAGAAGTGTCTCGATCATGTCCGCATAATTCACGAACGTAGGGAGACACACTTAAGGATTGACGTTGTTTGAGTAGTTATGGTATTATGAGAAAGAGACCGAATGTTGTTGAGTCTCGGATGGGATCCGGGATATCCGAGGTGATCCGGAATGGTCAGGAGAATAAGATTCATATAAGGAAAATCCGTTTGAGTTGGGGAATGGTTAGGTGTTTTCATCGGGAACATTCTAAGTTCGGAATGTCCGGCACTCCGGGGAAGGTACATGAATGTGTCATTGCAAGTTGGAATGATTGCATCATGTACTAAGTGTTCGCTGTCCAAAATAAAGGGTTTATTTAAATCCTAAATTGAAAAGTCAAGCTAGTTTGAAAGTCAAACAACAATTTTGGGAAGTGGGAAAGAGGAGGATTGGTGGAGGCGAATTGGGAGGACTCCTCACCGGCGCCCACCAAGCCGACTTGGGGAGGACTCTCCTCCCCATGGCGCAGCCAGCCCTCCCACCTATATAAGGAGGGTGAGGGCTCCCTCCTAACACACAAGTTCCTATCTTCTAAACTAGAAACTAGACCTAGACCCCGGTTTAGAGCTGTTTAGGTTTAGAGCCTTCTAATTGGTTTAGAGCCTTCTAATTGGTGTGTCTAATTACTAGACCACTAATAGCCTCTCTCATAAGCTCCACCATACCACTTGGCTTAAGCGAAGCCTCGGGATCTCCCTCTACCTCCGGTACCACGCCGTTGTCTTTCGGAATCGCGAGAGAGTGCTACAACCTCCATTTTCTTTGGAACAAGGGAGAGGAAGGTCTTCGTGAATGCAACGTGTGACCGATCAGGGGCGCTGCTGGAACGATGGCGCTGGAAGGATCGTCTGCGATCTTGAGATCGGAAAAGTGCGACTACATCACCCACGAGAATCTGCTCTCGTTAACCGCTTTGGAATCTTGAGGTGAGTTCCTCTATCGACTCGTTGCTGCAATCTAGTAGATAGATCTTGGCTTGTTTGTTTGTATGCGATAGAAAATTTTGTTTTCCATGCTACGAACCCCTAGTGTATCGAGCCGTGTCTATATGTAGATCTGTTGCAGTAGAACACAATGGTCATTGTAGGCGTTGATGCTTTATTGTAGATTGCTTTTGTGTACTTTGCATCTTGCGGTATGTTGGGATGAAGCGGCCGGGATAACCTTACATGACATCGTTCATGAGACGTGCTCCTCGCTTGACATTCAAGTCGTATTGCATTTGTGTCTTTGCTGGTGCCTGTTTCTCCTAGCATAGTAAAGATCCTATTTAAATCGGGTTATCAAAAATGCTATTATCAATGTTGTGGTTCTTGTTCGTAAGTTAGAACGACACTTATTGAAAGCCCCAAACCACGTAAAATATGCAAAAGAAAGTAGGCGTCTAACTTTGTTTTGCGGGGTGTCTTGATGATGTGATATGGCCATGATTGTGATTATATTTGATGTATGCAATGTTCCTTATTGTAAGTTGGCAACGGCAGAAACCATATGGTTGTCTTTAATTTTGTTAAGACCTGCGTGTCTATTCAAAATAGTTGTAATAGTTGAAGCTGGTGGACGACAACCATGGAGAAGCGTCATTGACCT
This sequence comes from Avena insularis, assembly GCA_023614405.1. Taxonomy (NCBI): domain Eukaryota; kingdom Viridiplantae; phylum Streptophyta; class Magnoliopsida; order Poales; family Poaceae; genus Avena; species Avena insularis. The sequence continues at coordinate 250,760,544 of CM042690.1, read as the reverse complement.
TGATGCTATGCGGTGATGATGGAGATCATGTTAGGTGCTTGAAGATGGAGATCGGGCACAAAGAAGAAAGGCCATATCATATCACATATTATGAATTGCTGTGATGTTAATCCTTTATACATCTTGTATTGCTTAGTAGTGACGGTAGCATTATAAGATGATCCCTCATGCACATAAATTTCAAGTTTTAAAGTGTTCACCCTTAGTATGCACCGTTGCCAAAGCTTGTCGCTTCAGCACCACGTGATGATCGGGTGTCTTTGATTCCGGTGAATACAACGTAAGCAAGCCAGATTTGCTTGTCACGGTAGCTAAGGTTTGATCTTGACGAGCCTAGCATGCAGACATGGCCTCGGGAACACGGATTACGAAAGGTAGAGCATGAGTCATATAGTAGATATGATGAACATGTTGATTGTTCGCCATTGAAACTATATCAACTCTCGTGATGATCGGTTTTGATGTGGTGGATTTGGTTCGTGTGATCACTAAAACAATGTGAGGGATGTTGTTTTGAGTGGGAGTTCACCTAGATTAATTTAATTATTAATTAGAACTCAATTTATCATAAACTAAAATCAAAGTGAATTTGCATAGTTGTTGTAGTCATTGGCATCCGTTTACCACCTTGCGCTTAGTTTTAATTGAGATGATAGAACTATAGAATTCTGGTTAGTTACTTTCTGGCTGGTATCGTATTGTTTTGAAGTGTTAATCTAAAGTTTAAAAGTCCTATTGCAAACTTTCAGTAATTTCTGTTACTCCATGAAGTTTAATAATTGGTATTAAATCAAGAGTGACAATTTCAAGTGTTAGTATAAGTATCATGTTTGTCTCCATGATTCTTGATATTCAAAGATTCTCTTAATATCAAGGTTATCTAGGATCTGAGAGAGTTGTTTCAGAAACCATGATGTGTGGAAGATATTGTGATATCTGAAACGAAGTTTTGGTTACAACATGATAGAGTATAATATGGCAAAGTTCATGTTCTCATATTTGGATGAGAATTTGCAAAAGGTTTGAGACACTAGTTGTCCTAATCTTCCAAAAGGTTTTGGAGAGCAACATTATACTCAATTCACCGTTACAAGCTAAAAGTAGCTAGATCATGGATAAGTCCATGATGAGGGTGAATATTTGATGTAGGTAAAATGTTTACTACACCAAGAGATTACTAAAGAAAGGAATTTGAAAGAACACCAAATATTTGATAATGGTGATCTACTTCAAAGTGCAAGTTCAAAGACATTGGTATTTAACTATACGCTTTGGACTATGTGTCATAAGTATGACTCCACTATTGATGTTGATAGATTCTTTCAAGCGAAGAAATACTGAAAGAGAATCTCATAAGTATATGGCAGAAAAGAAAAGACTAGAATTGTTCAGTTTAAGTATATAGATGATATACGTGTTATGGCTATATTCTTTGCTTATTAAACAATGTGGTTCTTAAGTATTTGATACTGAATTTGTTGGTGTGAATCGTCATACGAAACAACACAATTCATGAACTACAATGGCCTAAGTAACTAGCAAAAGAATATGTGATGATGTTCATCGAGAACAAATAAAGGGTTATTGTGTTGCTCGTTAAAACATCAAAACTTGCCTTCAAGATTTGTTTTATCAGGTATTATGAGAACAAAAGGGTTGTTCAAATAATTTCCGTAATCCATAAAAGATGGATGATTCACAAATCTCGTTGGAGAAATCACATCCATAAAACTAGTGCTAAAATTGTCGAAAGACAAATTGATTGAAAGATCACTTCGGAAGTGACATCGCCGTTTAAATTATATTGGAAAGAAAACATGAAGAAACTCCATGTGGATGGAGTTTTGGAGTCTTTTGATTTTGATCAAATGACGTTTGTGAAACTTTCCTAGAGATAATTAAAACTTCGTTCATAGGCCAAAAGGGAACGAAAGACTAGCTTATTGGAACTTGTGCATATTGTTGTACGAACTCCATTATGTGTAGTCAAGGCGATGGATTTCAACTTCATATGCTTTCTCCGAAAATTTGAGTGAATATATGAATATTTACTTAATAAGGATAAAGTATGAAACACTTGAAAGTTCAAAGACTTTCAAGATGAAGTGCAAAATCATTGTAACAAGAATATGAATAGTTTATGATAAGATCATAAAGGAAGATATTTGAATTACAAGTTTAGCATAATACCTAAGATTTAAGGAATCGATTAGTGGATTTGCATTCAAACACCATAAGAGTATGGGCGTTCGAGATATGTAATTAAAACCTTGTTTGACATGGTAAGATCAAAGGTATAATTCATAAAACTGCCATTATATTTTAAAGATTAAAAGCTTTAGAGATTACCGTTTTCCACGAAAAGAGCTCCATCATAATCCGCTGAAATGACACCATATATAGTTATGGTTTGGGATAAAACCCAAGTAGTCTTTTCTTAAAACATTGGTATGCTATGCATAAGAAAGATGTGTGCAACCAAAGTCGGATGAACACATCTTTGTATAAATGTTAAGTATTCCTCCATAAACACCGGAGACAAAAGTGTTTGTCGCTTAGAACGTCAAGTTTCTTTGAGAAGGAATTTTCGTGAAAAGTTAAAGTGGGAGGACGATAGAACTTTGATAAGGTTAAAGGAACCTTAGCTATATGTGCGAGTTGCGACACCGAAAAGTGTTCGGGCAACAACAATGCTCATGGCTCACGTGCCTCAAAGGTTGTGGTCACGGAGGTCTAAGTTTCTATTGAACCAAGTAGGTCAAGTAAACAATCAAATACCAAGATTTGAGGGTTGAATCATTATTGAGAATAATGAACGGACTACATGCAAAGAAGCAATGATGGGCCTGACTCAGTCAAATGGCTTGAAGCCATATAATCCGTGATAGTTCCATACACGAGAAATCAAGTTTTGAACTTGAAGGACCCTCGGAAAAGGTGTAAGACCTTGCAGTTGTGTTTGGATCTATAAAGAAGTAGACATGGATGTTTCACATCTATGAAATAGTCGACATGTTGGGAAAGAGTTCACAACAATGTTCAAAGGTTGTATATGACAAGATTTGATCTTTCATATCGATATTTAGTCTAGACGGATTAATGTAGCAACCACTACATATAATTTTGTTATATGGTAGTTGAATAAACAAAACAAGTTCTTCTAATAGAATCGTTACCTAGGACATGTGCATAACACGGTCCAAAGGGTTTTGTTAATTCAAAGGATGCTAAAAGCATATGCAAACTTCAATGGTTGAAGTAAGCATAGCGGAGTTGGAATCTTCACTATGATGAAACTATTAAAAGAGTTTAATTTCATCAGGAGACAATGAAGATGCTTGCATTTGCAAGAAATTAAGTGGGAGCGCTAAGACATGTTTCTAATACATTATGTGGAAGACATGTTGTTGATTGGAAATAATGTATCTTTTATTGACACATATTAAGAATTTCATCCCGATGAAAGACTTAGGCAAAACCCAAATATTTGGCATCAATAGACGCTAATATGGTTGTGCCAGAAGTACATAGACGAGATATTGAATGAATTCAATATAGAAACTACAAGAAAGGTTCTTGTTGCACAGAAAGGATTGAAAGAGTTCAATGTTGATGATATATTCAAGTGTATTGGCACTTGGTAAGTGAAACAAAGATTCAAGTATAGATTGATACTTGATGTATGAAATCACAAAGAGTATTTATATCAATCATACTGTGATATGTACAAATCCAGATATGTCCTATGCTATAAATATTATGAGCATATACCAGAATGATTCATAAGATGATCATTGGACGATAGTAAGGATATTCTTATGATCTTTTGGAAGAACTAAGAGTATATTATTTGTAGAAGTGACAAATAGATGATTAGTTCATTGTAAAAGTACTACATTGATATTAGTTTTGTCACAGAGTACAAATTAAGTTTATCTCAATCTAAACTAAGGGTGGCACAATATAATGGAAAGTGAGTTCCATAATGGATTTGGATGAGTTCAATAGTTAAGACTTTGTTACAGATCCTTCAACAAAAGGCTAAGTATATGACTGCTATTATAGCAGCAAAAGAGGGCATTTGTGTCAAGTAGTTTGTTATCAAACTAGGTGTAGTTCACAGCGGGATAATACTATGAAGATATATTGTGCGACAATATTATCAAACATGTTTTAAACCCCAAAGAACTAAAGGTCACACCGAAAGACCAAATTATACAAAGCTATCTCATTAGAGAATGAGTGATGCGTAGAGACGCAAAGATATGCAATTACACACGGACCTGGAAGTGTCAGATCCGGAGATCAGTTGACCACTAGCAATCGTGTACATACAACACCGGAAAGCCATAGGTGTTGAAAACACAAAGGTTTGAAACTAGATTATTGACTCTAGTGCAAGTGGGAGACTGTTGGAGATATGCCCAAGAGGCAATAATAAAGTGGTTATTATCATATCTTCACACTTATGATAAATGTTTGCATACCATGCTATAATTGTATTAACAGGAAACATTAATACTTGTGTGATTTGTAAACATAAAAGAGTCCCTAGAAAAGCCTCTTGTTAAACTAGCTTGTTGGTTAATATATGATCATTGTTTCCTGATCATGAACATAGAGATGTTATTAACAACAGGGTCATATCATTAGGAGAATGATGTGATGGACATACTCCTATAGATAAGCGTAGCATAAAGATCAAGTCATTTCAATAGTTCAATTGCTATATGCTTTCTGATACATAGTAACCTAATTCCTTCGACCATGAGATCATGCATATCACCTTTACTGGATGGATGCTTTGATGTCATCAAACACCACACCGTAACAGGGTGGCTATAAAGGTGGCATTGGGTGTTCAGAAAGTATTGGTTGAAACACATGGATCAAGAGTGGGATTTGTCCATCCACATGACGGATAGATATACTCTGGGCCCTCTCGGTGGAATGTCATCCAATTAGCTTGCAAGCATGTGACTTGGTCACAAGGGATCACATATCACGGGAACGAGAAAAGAGTACTTATCAGTAACGAGGTTGAACTAGGTATGCAGAGATACCGACGATCATAACTTCGGATAAGTAACATATCGTGAGACAAAGGGAAATTGGTATCGTATGTAAGTGGTTCATTCGATCGCAAAGTAATCGTAGAAATATGTGGGAGCCATATGAATTTCCAGATTCCTCTATTGGTTATTGATCGGAGAAGTGTCTCGATCATGTCCGCATAATTCACGAACCGTAGGGAGACACATAAGGATTCGACGTTGTTTGAGTAGTTATGGTATTATGAGAAAGAGACCGAATGTTGTTCGGAGTCTCGGATGGGATCCGGGATATCACGAGGTGATCCGGAATGGTCCGGAGAATAAGATTCATATAAGGAAAATCCCGTTTCGGAGTTGGGGAATGGTTCCGGTGTTTTCATCGGGAACATTCTAGAAGTTCCCGGAATGTCCGGCACTCCGGGGGGGAAGGGGTACATGAATGTGTCATTGCAAGTTGGAATGATTGCATCATGTACTAAGTGTTCTCGCTGTCCAAAATAAAGGGTTTATTTAAATCCTAAATTGAAAAGTCAAACGGCTAGTTTGAAAGTCAAACGCAATTTTGGGAAGTGGAAAAGAGGAGGATTGGTGGAGGCCGAATTGGGGAGGACTCCTCCCTTGGCGGCGCCCACCAAGCCGACTTGGGAGGGACTCTCCTCCCATGGGCAGCCCCCTCCCACCTATATAAGGAGGTGGGGCTCCCCTCCTAAGACACACAAGTTCCTATCTTCTAAACTAGAAACTAGACCTAGACCCCGGTTTAGAGCTGTTTCGGTTTAGAGCCTTCTAATTGGTTTAGAGCCTTCTAATTGGTGTGTCTAATTACTAGACCACTAATAGCCTCTCTCATAAGCTCCACCATACTCGCACTGGCTTGGCGAAGCCTGCAGGATCTCCCTCTACCTCGGTACCACGCCGTTGTCTTTGGAATCGCGAGAGAGTGCTACAACCTCATTTTCTTTGGAACAAGGGAGAGGAAGGTCTTCGTCTAACGTGTGACCGATTGCGGAGCGCTGCTGGGCGTGGCGCTGGAAGGATCGTCTACGCGATCTTGAGATCGGAAAGAGTACGACTACATCACCCACGAGAATCTGCTCTCGTTAACCGCTTTGGAATCTTCGAGGGTGAGTTCCTCTATCGACTCGTTGCTGCAATCTAGTAGATAGATCTTGGCTTGTTTGTTTGTATGCGATAGAAAAATTTTGTTTTCCATGCTACGAACCCCTACAATGTGTTCTTCCCACAGACCACACATGGATCCACCAGTGTCATTGGATGTGTGTTCTTCCCATGAACCACACATGGATCCACCAGTGTCATTGCATGTGTGTTCTTCTCACAAACCATATCATGAACCACACCCAGTGTCATTGCATGTATGTTCTTCCCATTAACCACACATGGAACCACCCGTGTCATTGCATGTTTGCTCTTCTCATTAACCACAACTAGAGTCATTGCATGTCTGTTCTTCTCACAAACCACATATCACCAGTATCATTGCATGTGTGTTCTTCCCACAGACCACACATGGATCCACCATTGTCATGGCATGTCTGCTCTTTTCATGAACCACAGCTAGAGTCATTGCATTTGTGTTCTTCTCACAAACCACATATCTCCAGTGTCATTGCATATGTGTTCTTCCCACAGACCACACATGGATCCACCAGTGTCATTGCATGTGTGTTCTTTTCATGGACCACATATGGATCCACCAGAGTCATTGCAAGTGTGTTATTCTCACAAACCACGTAAGGATCCACCGGTGTCATTGCATGTGTGTTCCTCTCATAGACCACACATGGATCCACCTGTGTCATCGCATGTCTGCACTTTTCATGAACCACAGTTAGAGTCATCGCATGTCTGCTCTTTTCATGAACCACAGCTAGAGTCATTGCATGTGTGTTCTTCTCACAAACCATATCATGAACCACACCCAGTGTCATTGCATTTGTGTTCTTCCCATTAACCACACATGGATCCACTAGTGTCATTTCATGTCTGCTCTTTTCATTAACCATAGCTAGAGTCATTGCATGTCTGTTCTTCTCAGAAACCACATATCACCAGTGTCATTGCATGTGTGTTCTTGCCACAGACCACACATGGATCCACCAGTGTCATTGCATGTGTGTTATTCCCATGAACCACACATGGATCCACAAGTGTCATTGCATGTCTGCTCTTTTCATGAACCACAACTAGAGTCATTGCATGTCTGTTCTTTTCACAAACCACATATCACCAGTGTCAGTGCATGTGTGTTCTTCCCACAGACCACACATGGATCCACCAGTGTCATTGCATGTGTGTTCTTCCCATGAACCACATATGGATCCACCGGTGTCATTGCATGTGTGTTATTTTCACAGACCACATATGGATCCACCAGTGTCATTGCATGTGTGTTATTCTCACAAACCATGTAAGGATCCAACGGTGTCATTGCATGTGTGTTCCTCTCATAGACCACACAAGGATCCACCGGTGTCATCGCATGTCTGCTCTTTTCATGAACCACAACTAGAGTCATTGCATGTCTGTTCTTCTAACAAACCATATCATGAACCACACCCAGTGTCATTGCATGTCTGTTCTTCCCATTAACCACACATCGATCCACCAGTGTCATTGCATGTCTTCTCTTCTCATTAACCACAACTAGAGTCATTGCATGTCTGTTCTTCTCACAAACCACATATCACCAGTGTCATTGCATGTGTGTTCCTCCCACAGGCCACACATGGATCCACCAGTGTCATTGCATGTGTGTTCTTCCCATGAACCACACATGGATCCACCAGTGTCATTGCATGTCTGCTCTTTTCATGAACCACAGTTAGAGTCATTGCATGTCTGTTCTTCTCATAGACCACACAAGGATCCACCGGTGTCATCGCATGTCTGCTCTTTTCATGAACCACAGCTAGAGTCATTGCATGTGTGTTCTTCTCACAGACCATATCTTGAAGCAGAACGAGTGTCATTGCATGTGTGTTCTTCCCATGAACCACACATGGATCCACCAGTGTCATTGCATGTCTGCTCTTTTCATGAACCACAGCTAGAGTCATTGCATGTGTGTTCTTCTCACAAACCACATATCACCAGTGTCATTGCATGTGTGTTCTTCCCACAGACCACACATGGATCCACCAGTGTCATTGCATGTGTGTTCTTCCCATGAACCACACATGGATCCACCAGTGTGATTGCATGTGTGTTCTTTACACAGACCACATATGGATCCACCAGTGTCATTGCATGTGTGTTATTCTCACAAACCATGTAAGGATCCCCCGGTGTCATTGCATGTGTGTTCCTCTCATAGACCACACATGGATCCACCGGTGGCATCGCATGTCTGCTCTTTTCATGAACCACAGTTAGAGTCATCGCATGCCTGCTCTTTTCATGAACCACAGCTAGAGTCATTGCATGTGTGTTCTTCTCACAAACAATATCATGAACCACACCCAGTGTCATTGCATGTGTGTTCTTCCCATTAACCACACATGGATCCACCAGTGTCATTTCATGTTTGCTCTTGTCATTAACCATAGCTAGAGTCATTGCATGTCTGTTCTTCTCACAAACCACATATCACCAGTGTCATTGCATGTGTGTTCTTCCCACAGACCACACATGGATCCACCAGTGTCATTGCATGTGTGTTCTTCCCATGAACCACACATGGATCCACTATTGTGATTGCATGTCTGCTCTTTTCATGAACCACAACTAGAGTCATTGCATGTCTGTTCTTTTCACAAACCACATATCACCAGTGTCAGTGCATGTGTGTTCTTCCCACAGACCACACATGTATCCACCAGTGTCATTGCATGTGTGTTCTTCCCATGAACCACACATGGATCCACCGGTGTCATTGCATGTGTGTTCTTTTCACAGACCACATATGGATCCACCAGTGTCATTGCATGTGTGTTATTCTCACAAATCATGTAAGGATCCAACGGTGTCATTGCATGTGTGTTCCTCTCATAGACCACACAAGGATCCACCGGCGTCATCGCATGTCTGCTCTTTTCATGAACCACAGCTAGAGTCATTGCATGTGTGTTCTTCTAACAAACCATATCATGAACCACACCCAGTGTCATTGCATGTCTGTTCTTCCCATTAACCACACATCGATCCACCAGTGTCATTGCATGTCTTCTCTTCTCATTAACCACAGCTAGAGTCATTGCATGTCTGTTCTTCTCACAAACCACATATCACCAGTGTCATTGCATGTGTGTTCCTCCCACAGGCCACACATGGATCCACCAGTGTCATTGCATGTGTGTTCTTCCCATGAACCACACATGGATCCACCAGTGTCATTGCATGTCTGCTCTTTTCATGAACCACAATTAGAGTCATTGCATGTCTGTTCTTCTCATAGACCACACAAGGATCCACCGGTGTCATCGCATGTCTGCTCTTTTCATGAACCACAGCTAGAGTCATTGCATGTGTGTTCTTCTCACAAACCATATCTTGAAGCAGAACGAGTGTCATTGCATGTGTGTTCTTCCCATGAACCACACATGGATCCACCAGTGTCATTGCATTTCTGCTCTTTTCATGAACCACAGCTAGAGTCATTGCATGTGTGTTCTTCTCTGGCTCACATATCACCAGTGTCATTGCATGTGTGTTCTTCCCACAGACCACACATGGATCCACCAGTGTCATTGCATGTGTGTTCTTCCCATGAACCACACATGGATCCACCAGTGTGATTGCATGTGTGTTCTTTACACAGACCACACATGGATCCACCAGTGTCATTGCATGTGTGTTATTCTCACAAACCACGTAAGGATCCCCCGGTGTCATTGCATGTGTGTTCCTCTCATAGACCACACATGGATCCACCGGTGGCATCGCATGTCTGCTATTTTCATGAACCATAGTTAGAGTCATCGCATGTCTGCTCTTTTCATGAACCACAGCTAGAGTCATTGCATGTGTGTTCTTCTCACAAACCATATCATGAACCACACCCAGTGTCATTGCATGTGTGTTCTTCCCATTAACCACACATGGATCCACCAGTGTCATTTCATGTCTGCTCTTGTCATTAACCATAGCTAGAGTCATTGCATGTATGTTCTTCTCACAAACCACATATCACCAGTGTCATTGCATGTGTGTTCTTCCCACGGACCACACATGGATCCACCAGTGTCATTGCATGTGTGTTCTTCCCATGAACCACACATGGATCCACTAGTGTGATTGCATGTCTGCTCTTTTCATGAACCACAACTAGATTCATTGCATGTCTGTTCTTGTCACAAACCACATATCACCAGTGTCAGTGCATGTGCGTTCTTCCCACAGACCACACATGGATCCACCAGTGTCATTGCATGTGTGTTCTTCCCATGAACCACACATGGATCCACCGGTGTCATTGCATGTGTGTTCTTTCCACAGACCACATATGGATCCACCAGTGTCATTGCATGTGTGTTATTCTCACAAACCATGTAAGGATCCAACGGTGTCATTGCATGTGTGTTCCTCTCATAGACCACACAAGGATCCACCGGCGTCATCGCATGTCTGCTCTTTTCATGAACCACAGCTAGAGTCATTGCATGTGTGTTCTTCTAACAAACCATATCATGAACCACACCCAGTGTCATTGCATGTCTGTTCTTCCCATTAACCACACATCGATCCACCAGTGTCATTGCATGTCTTCTCTTCTCATTAACCACAGCTAGAGTCATTGCATGTCTGTTCTTCTCACAAACCACATATCACCAGTGTCATTGCATGTGTGTTCCTCCCACAGGCCACACATGGATCCACCAGTGTCATTGCATGTGTGTTCTTCCCATGAACCACAAATGGATCCACCAGTGTCATTGCATGTCTACTCTTTTCATGAACCATAGTTAGAGTCATTGCATGTCTGTTCTTCTCATAGACCACACAAGGATCCACCGGTGTCATCGCATGTCTGCTCTTTTCATGAACCACAGCTAGAGTCATTGCATGTGTGTTCTTCTCACAAACCATATCTTGAAGCAGAACGAGTGTCATTGCATGTGTGTTCTTCCCACAGACCACATGGATCCACATGTCATTGCATGTGTGTTCTTTTCATGAACCACATTAGTCATTGCATGTGTGTTCTTCTCACAAACCACATATCACCAGTGTCATTGCATGTGTGTTCTTCCCACAGACCACACATGGATCCACCAGTGTCATTGCATGTGTGTTCTTCCCATGAACCACACATGGATCCACCAGTGTGATTGCATGTGTGTTCTTTACACAGACCACACATGGATCCACCAGTGTCATTGCATGTGTGTTATTCTCACAAACCACGTAAGGATCCCCCGGTGTCATTGCATGTGTGTTCCTCTCATAGACCACACATGGATCCACCGGTGGCATCGCATGTCTGCTCTTTTCATGAACCACAGTTAGAGTCATCGCATGTCTGCTCTTTTCATGAACCACAACTAGAGTCATTGCATGTGTGTTCTTCTCACAAACCATATCATGAACCACACCCAGTGTCATTGCATGTGTGTTCTTCCCATTAACCACACATGGATCCACCAGTGTCATTTCATGTCTGCTCTTGTCATTAACCATAGCTAGAGTCATTGCATGTCTGTTCTTCTCACAAACCACATATCACCAGTGTCATTGCATGTGTGTTCTTCCCACAGACCACACATGGATCCACCAGTGTCATTGCATGTGTGTTCTTCCCATGAACCACACATGGATCCACTATTGTCATTGCATGTACGCTCTTTCATGAACCACAACTAGAGTCATTGCATGTCCGTTCTTTCACAAACCACATATCACCAGTGTCAGTGCATGTGTGTTCTTCCCACAGACCACACATGGATCCACCAGTGTCATTGCATGTGTGTTCTTCCCATGAACCACACATGGATCCACCGGTGTCATTGCATGTGTGTTCTTTTCGCAGACCACATATAGATCCACCAGTGTCATTGCATGTGTGTTATTCTCACAAACCATGTAAGGATCCAACGGTGTCATTGCATGTGTGTTCCTCTCATAGACCACACAAGGATCCACCGGCGTCATCGCATGTCTGCTCTTTTCATGAACCACAGCTAGAGTCATTGCATGTGTGTTCTTCTAACAAACCATATCATGAACCACACCCAGTGTCATTGCATGTCTGTTCTTCCCATTAACCACACATCGATCCACCAGTGTCATTGCATGTCTTCTCTTCTCATTAACCACAGCTAGAGTCATTGCATGTCTGTTCTTCTCACAAACCACATATCACCAGTGTCATTGCATGTGTGTTCCTCCCACAGGCCACACATGGATCCACCAGTGTCATTGCATGTGTGTTCTTCCCATGAACCACACATGGATCCACCAGTGTCATTGCATGTCTGCTCTTTTCATGAACCACAGTTAGAGTCATTGCATGTCTGTTCTTCTCATAGACCACACAAGGATCCACCGGTGTCATCGCATGTCTGCTCTTTTCATGAACCACAGCTAGAGTCATTGCATGTGTGTTCTTCTCACAAACCATATCTTGAAGCAGAACGAGTGTCATTGCATGTGTGTTCTTCCCATGAACCACACATGGATCCACCAGTGTCATTGCATGTCTGCTCTTTTCATGAACCACAGCTAGAGTCATTGCATGTGTGTTCTTCTCACAAACCACATATCACCAGTGTCATTGCATGTGTGTTCTTCCCACAGACCACACATAGATCCACCAGTGTCATTGCATGTGTGTTCTTCCCATGAACCACACATGGATCCACCAGTGTGATTGCATGTGTGTTCTTTACACAGACCACATATGGATCCACCAGTATCATTGCATGTGTGTTATTCTCACAAACCACGTAAGGATCCCCCGGTGTCATTGCATGTGTGTTCCTCTCATAGACCACACATGGATCCACCGGTGGCATCGCATGTCTGATCTTTTCATGAACCACAGAACCACAGCTAGAGTCATTGCATGTGTGTTCTTCTCACAAACCATATCATGAACCACACCCATTGTCATTGCATGTGTGTTCTTCCCATTAACCACACATGGATCCACCCGTGTCAATGCATGTCTGCTCTTCTCATTAACCATAGCTAGAGTCATTGCATGTCTGTTCTTCTCACAAACCAAATATCACCAGTGTCATTGCATGTATGTTCTTCCCACAGACCACACATGGATCCACCATTGTCATTGCATGTCTGCTATTTTCATGAACCATAGCTAGAGTCATTGCATTTGTGTTCTTCTCATAGACCACATATCACCAGTGTCATTGCATATGTGTTCTTCCCACAGACCACACATGGATCCACCAGTGTCATTGCATGTGTGTTCTTCCCATGAACCACACATGGATCCACCAGTGTCATTGCATGTGTGTTCTTTTCACAGACCACATATGGATCCACCAGTGTCATTGCATGTTTGTTATTCTCACAAACCACGTAAGGATTCACCGGTGTCATTGCATGTGTGTTCCTCTCATAGACCACACATGGATCCACCGGTGTCATCGCATGTCTGCTCTTTTCATGAACCACAGTTAGAGTCATCGCATGTCTGCTCTTATCATGAACCACAGCTAGAGTCATTGCATGTGTGTTCTTCTCACAAACCATATCATGAACCACACCCAGTGTCATTGCATGTGTGTTCTTCCCATTAACCACACATGGATCCACCGGTGTAATTGCATATCTTCTCTTCTCATTAACCATAGCTAGAGTCATTGCATGTCTGTTCTTCTCACAAACCATATATCACCAGTGTCATTGCATGTGTGTTCTTTCCACAGACCACACATGGATCCACCAGTATCATTGAATGTGTGTTCTTCCCATGAACCACACATGGATCCACCAGTGTCATTGCATGTCTGCTCTTTTCATGAACCACAGCTAGAGTCATTGCATGTCTGTTCTTTTCACAAACCACATATCATGAGTGTCATTGCATGTGTGTTCTTCCCACAGACCACACATGGATCCACTAGTGTAACATCCCCAATCTTTAATAAGATTGAGTCCCCTGTGTTTACAATGCTAGTCCCTGGATCAATAGCTAGCATCCACAGTTCAGATGTAATATCAAGAAACAAAGGTCATAATACAACTTTATAACCAGGAATAAAATAGTTTTATTACATCAAACTTAGCTCATTGGCTATTTACATTACATTGCAGCGGAATATCTATAGTCATGGGTCCTTCATCTTCAAAGTGCCACAGGCAGACATGTTGGTTGTAGACTTTGTAATCCTAATCAATCAATCTTCACTAAAACAATCAAACCTGCAACATCATAAGTTACAGCCACAAGGGTCAATACTTTGGAATAGTATTGGCAAGTGATACTTTGGTAGTATAGTGGAGTCTATCATCTATATGCATTTGGCTAAGTGGAGTTGAGGCTTGCTTTGCTGAAAATAGATTTTTCCCTAACTTTTGAAAATACCAAATCTTGTTTGACAAAAACCAATCAAGGCATCTATCAATCATGACTGAAGATCCTCTCAAGGCATCTACCATTCAAAGATTGAAGATCCTTTCTTGGCAAAAACACCCAAGGCATCTATCAATCAAAGACTCTAGATCCACTCAGGGCATCTACCAATCAATGACTGAAGATCCTTTTATCCCTTGTTCACCCACAAGTTTTATTTAGAAATTGGAGTGATGAGATTCTTGAAGTTTCCATGTCTTGATGCTCAAATTGTCCTTTACCAGGGACATGGCTAAGTACTTAGGTTTTACACTCTGCAGAGGTGGTGCACTTTCCCCACAAGCCTTGGTTTCCCAAGACATGATCCTTCAGTAGCCTTTCCTTAGTCAAATGGACGCGCTCCAACCTATCATCCCATCTACCACCCACTGTCCAAGAGACTAAGTTCCAGCATCCTAAGATCATGGCAGAGCCCATATTACCAAGTGGTTGCACTTGAAGCTTCTCAACATTTGACATCTCAAATCTCTTTGTTTCCTGGGTGGCCATCCACAAGTGAGATACACTAAGGTAAACCATAAACATGGGCCTTGTGAACCACTCAACATAAGCCATTCCTTCCATTCCACCCAGGTGGTTCATTAACTTAGTTGTTTTATTTTACAAAAACATAAGTCCTTAGACTTAGAAATTTTCCATAGTGAATATATAAACCACCCTTGTTTTCTAATAGCTAGGCTAAGCATAATAGTAATAGGAATCTTGACTTAGGTAATTTTTCACTAAGGCTTCACCTAATAGGTTTTCCCAAAGCATAGCTTGTACTTAGCAAAAATCCATGCAAGTCCTATACTTAGAAAAATAATACTAATGCATATATAAAATATAGGAATGGAATATTCATGATGATATCACTTGCCTTTTTGGTAGAGGGTATAGGTTCACTCCTTGTCCTTGCAACACTCACACTCTTCAAGTCACTACAAATCAATCAAGCAAGGCACAAACTCAATCTACCAATCAAGCAAAACAACACACACAAACAAAAATAACAAAGTCAAAGAATTGCATGCAAGCATGCCAAGCTTTGCTTTGTTTGCAAAAGTGGTTCCTAGGGGGTCATAGACATTTGGAGTACACCTAATGGTCATTTTGTGAAGTGGCAAAGTCATGCATAAGCATGCAAAGGTTGGTTCTATTGTAAGGATGGTCTTCACTAGGCTTCTAACTTTGTAAGTTCCAAATTGGTCATTTACCAAAATGGCAAAGTCATTTGCAAAGAGGGTCTCTATTAGATTCCTAAACTTTGTAAGATCCAAAATGGTCATTTACCAAAGTGGCAAAGTTAAAGTAATGCATGCAAGCATGCCAAGCTTTGCTTTGTTTGTAAAAGTGGTTCCTAGTGGGTCATAGACTTTTGGAGTACACCTAATGGTCATTTTGTGAAGTGGCTAAGTCATTTGCAAAAGGTTTCACTATAAAACCATTCGCAAAACAAAGGGTCACTTTAGGTGGTGTAGAAATATTTTTACTAAGGCACTAACCTATAGGGTTCACCCAATGAGTTGCTATTGCAAAACTTGGTGTTTGGGTCAGTAGGTTTGGTCCAAAACATTTTCTCAAAGTTTTCTTTATGAAAGCATTTTCATAAACAAAACAATGGTTTTTAATTAGCTAGAAATGGACTAAACTAATTAATCCATCCTATTCTTTTCCAAAATCATTTTCCAAACTATGGGTTGGTTCCTAGGGTCAGTAAGGTCACAACAAACCAATTTGCAAAGGTTTTAACCTAAGAATCATTTTTAAATGATTTTTCTAATGTTAGCAAGCACACAAAAGAATCTGCAAAATCAAACAAGCTAACAAATACTATTTGCTAAACTAAGGGTAGGGTTGGTTAGGGCTTGTCTTGCTGATTCCAACGACATCAAATTTGTAAAATTCGGACGTGTGGATCAAAAGATACAAGGGTTTGAAGTTTGCAAGAAATTCTGTTTTCAAATTCTGTTTTAAACAGAACTGGGTGACACGCGGCGTAATTCTATTCGTCGGTACCGCTTCGGTGTGGATCGGCAACGTGGAGCGTTGGATCAAGTTTGATCGCACGGCACAGAGGACATACCCCTTCGCGGTTAGTCATTCTATCGTAACCGATGGATCGAGATCGGATGGTTGCGGCAGGATCGACCTAAAGATAGCGGCGCTGCGGCGGCTGCTGGCGGCGGAGTGATCGGTCGATGACGTTGCCGACGATGCAGACGGCGAGGAAGAAGGAGGAGTAGCTCACCGGGCTCAAGGGAAGCTCGAAGCTTCGTCATGCGGTTGGTCAAGGCACCGAACGCAGTTGCGAT
Organism: Avena insularis; assembly: GCA_023614405.1. Taxonomy (NCBI): domain Eukaryota; kingdom Viridiplantae; phylum Streptophyta; class Magnoliopsida; order Poales; family Poaceae; genus Avena; species Avena insularis. Next base: position 250,743,637 of record CM042690.1, on the reverse strand, counting down.
TGCTCGCCGGAGTTCTTTGGCGGCGGGGCTCTCGGGTTGTCGTCGTTGGCGTCGCTGTGGATCACGAAGACAAGCAAGCACTGTAAGGCGATAAGGGTACGCGTGATGAGTGAAGGAGCGTGAAGGAGTGAAGGCGGTCTTACCGGTGGGGCTCGTCGGAAGGAAGCGGCGGTGCTCCTTTGTCGACGGAGGCGAGATAGCGCCCTAGGTCAAGCGGAAGGTGTCGTTAGGTTCGTATGAGCTTGTAGATCATCATCGGTCAACGAGGATGAGAGGGAGGTCAGGTTTACGGGAGATGTCGCCATGATTGGAAGCGCGGCGCTGGCTCGGGCTTGTTGAGTCGGGTTACGTGCTCCCAGGCGAATGGATGGCAAGGAAAGATGCTAGGATGCGGTGAGTGTGCTCGCGTGCAGGTAGGTGAGGCGGCGGGATGTGGCGGAATGCTGCGACATACTCGGGGCGAAGCGTTCGAGGAGGAATTGAGGCGGTCTAAGGCGCATAGCTGGGTGTCGAGAGGATTTATAGAGGAGAGGAGGCGTTTCCATCTGCGTGATCAAGGGAGGTAATGGCAGGAATTAAGAATTGAGCAGCGGATTGATTCTGAGACGGCTGACATGCGAGGAGGAACTAGTCGTGGTGAAGACGATGGCTAGAGAAGTGGGACCCGCAAGGGAAAAAGGGTGAGGAGGTGGTCCACACGGTGTCTCTGGGTTGTTTAATTGGTGAAGAAAAAGCGTTTGGGCGTGAGAGAGAGAGGTGGGACCGTCTCGTCGTGAGTGGGAGAGAGGAGAAGTGGGTCCGGTTGTCTCTGTGTGGGTAGATTTCTTAGTGAGAAGAGATTTCTTTGGGGGAGAGAGTACTGGGCTGGTCTGGGCCTATTGGGCTGAGTCTGTTTTCCTATTTTTTTCTGTCTAACTCTTTTTTTTCTTTTTCTAACTCTTTTCTATTTTCAATTTTCAAACAATTATCAAGCAATTCAATCAAGGTTCAAACATTCAAACAAGCACTCAACTTCACTTTGAATTTGGTTCTGTTTGGCAACATAATCCAAATCTCAAAATGAAATAATATTTCTATTTATTTTAAGATCCATTTAATAATTAAATAAAATGGATCTTTGATTTATTAATAGGGTTTTGATTTATTTAAATAAAATTTTCCATTTGAAATCCAATTATTTTCAAAACCAAACCAGAAGGTTTAATTTGAAAAATAAAAGAATACTTGGAAACTTACTTAAATAAATAAATAAGTTTTGGTGTTTAATTAAAATGGGAAAGCCTTTACTTAAATAAAATTGGATATTTAAATCCTTATTATTTTATTTAAATAATCCTTTACTCATTTTAATCAAAGCAAAACCTTTTAATAAAAGATTTCAAAGTAGTAATAAAATATTTGGTGTTCATTTAAAATGGGAAAAGCTTTTACTTAAATAAAATTGGATATTTAAATCCTTTTATTTTATTTAAATAAACCTTTACTCATTTTATCAAAACAAAATATTTTATTTCAAAAGTTTGGCCAAAATTTATTTGGCTTATCTTTTCATTTGAAACCAAAGTCTTTTATTAAAAGATCTAAAACAGTGTTTCCAAAACAATTTATTTTCCTTTGATAAATGTTTTATCTTTATAAATCCCTTTAGGATTATTTGTTCACCAAAGGGTAGGGGCTTTTGGTAAGGCTTTAATAGCTTTGGAAATTCAATTTCCTTTAACTCATTGTATTCACAAGATTTTGTCTATGGTTCCAACTAAGTGAAACCAACTTTAAGGTCTTTCTTGATCCTTTGAGAAAATTTGTTGATCAAATTTGGTATGGATCAAATCCATGGATTTGGAGATACTTTGGAAAATGATTTCCTTCCATTAGGGTTTAGGGTTTTGGATTTATTTTCCAGGTGTTCAAATTTCCAGATACATTCATTGAGGAATGCATTTCCCTTGATTTGGATTTTTGTTGAATTCAAACTTCCACCAAAGTTTGTTCAAGATGGGATTTCAAGTCTCCTTTTAGAAACAAAAGTTTCTTTTCACCCTGATTTTCAACAAAAATTTATTTTGTTATTTTATTTTTCACATTACAAGATTTGGAAAATCTTGGGATGTGACATTTCCTTAAAATAAATCTCGTCCCGAGATTTGGGGAGGCTAGGGTTACAAGTTGGCTTGAAGGCAACTAGGGTACTACCACCCTTAAAAATTTTCCAACTAAACTATATCTTGGCTTGCTTGGAATCTTGATGAATCTTCTTCTTGGATAACTTCTGCATAGTGGCCTTTATTTCCATACTTGACTCATGGGCCAAGGTTGAGTTTCTCCATAGACTTGTTTAACTTGTTCTTCATCTTTTCTGGACAATTTGATGCATAGTGTCCAAGTTCCTTACATTTATAGCATTCCAACTGGCTGATGTCCTTCTTTTCCTTTGGTATCATTGCCTCTTGTTTGTTTCCTTGGTTCTTCTTATTTTCTGGGCACTCATTGGCATAGTGTCCCATCTCTTTGCATTTGAAACATTGCACTTGTGTAATATCCTTCTTGTTTGGGTTGGTGCATTTCTTCTTCTTCTTCTTCTTGGGTCTCTCCAAAGCTAGGTGTTCTTCTAGTTCTTGTTCCTCATAGGTGGGAGATCTTTCTCTCTTCTTGGGGCATTGACCTTCATGCTCCTTGGTTGCATGATCCTTGACTACACAAGTATTGCTAACTTGGGTTCCTTCTAGAATAACATCTTTGTCATCCTTGTTGTCATTAGCTCCTTGGGAAAAGTTTTCTCTCATGTTGATCATTTGAGTAACCAATCCTTGCAACAGTTGGGATTGAAGTTTCAAAATCCTTTGTATGGCTGGGTCTAGTCCATTGTTATTGGCTAAAAGCTGAGTTGTCTCTTGGCTCAACTGGTGTTGGGTTGCTATGAGTTCTCTCATGTTGACCTCTTGATTGTTGTTGTTGGTGTCATCAACCTTGATGTTGGAGTTTCTTGGGGAAGTCATCTGTTTGGGGTTGGAGGAGATTTAGAATAGGCAAAAGGTTTTTCTAAGAAGTCAATTCTATTCACACACTTCACATTTCACACAAGCAAAATGCAAGCAATCACAAACCAAACATTTCACTCAAACAAAGGTCAAGCACATTTTTAGGCAACAAAATATTTTTGTTACACCACATAAGTTGGTGGGTTTGACTTAACTAAAATATGGTGGTCTATCTACATGGTTCACTTGTGATCTTTCCTTCCTTCTTGGTTGATTCTTCTTGATTGAGATCTTTGTATCCTTGGAGAAGTCTTGTCTCTTGTTCACAAATCTTCAAAGGTGGTGATGGCTTCTTCTAAGTTGTGTTTCCCTAGTCTTCAAGTCTTGAGCAAAATTTCTTGTCTCACTTGTAGTCCTTAGTGTCATCCAAGTTGGAAGTCCTTGGTGAAAATGCTGAAGATGTTGAAGTCATTAGAGTTGAAGAAGTTGAAGTCATTGGAGTTGATGGAGTCCTTTGCACATAGTGTAGTCTTTGGTCATGGGGTAGGCTTTTCCATCAAGTTGAAATAGAAGAGAAGTAGAGTTAAAACCAAAATGGTTGAGGAAAGAGTTTACAAGATTGTTTTGTAAATAAGTTTTGGAACAAAATACAACTCCTATTTTTCTAAGGGTTTTTGTCCAATCCTAGGGTTACAAATCCTACAGGCAACACAATGCTCTGATACCATCTGTAACATCCCCAATCTTTAATAAGATTGAGTCCCCTGTGTTTACAATGCTAGTCCCTGGATCAATAGCTAGCATCCACAGTTCAGATGTAATATCAAGAAACAAAGGTCATAATACAACTTTATAACTAGGAATAAAATAGTTTTATTACATCAAACTTAGCTCATTGGCTATTTACATTACATTGCAGCGGAATATCTATAGTCATGGGTCCTTCATCTTCAAAGTGCCACAGGCAGACATGTTGGTTGTAGACTTTGTAATCCTAATCAATCAATCTTCACTAAAACAATCAAACCTGCAACATCATAAGTTACAGCCACAAGGGTCAATACTTTGGAATAGTATTGGCAAGTGATACTTTGGTAGTATAGTGGAGTCTATCATCTATATGCATTTGGCTAAGTGGAGTTGAGGCTTGCTTTGCTGAAAATAGATTTTTCCCTAACTTTTGAAAATACCAAATCTTGTTTGACAAAAACCAATCAAGGCATCTATCAATCATGACTGAAGATCCTCTCAAGGCATCTACCATTCAAAGATTGAAGATCCTTTCTTGGCAAAAACACCCAAGGCATCTATCAATCAAAGACTCTAGATCCACTCAGGGCATCTACCAATCAATGACTGAAGATCCTTTTATCCCTTGTTCACCCACAAGTTTTATTTAGAAATTGGAGTGATGAGATTCTTGAAGTTTCCATGTCTTGATGCTCAAATTGTCCTTTACCAGGGACATGGCTAAGTACTTAGGTTTTACACTCTGCAGAGGTGGTGCACTTTCCCACAAGCCTTGGTTTCCCAAGACATGATCCTTCATAGCCTTTCCTTAGTCAAATGGACGCGCTCCAACCTATCATCCCATCTACCACCCACTGTCCAAGAGACTAAGTTCCAGCATCCTAAGATCATGGCAGAGCCCATATTACCAAGTGGTTGCACTTGAAGCTTCTCAACATTTGACATCTCAAATCTCTTTGTTTCCTGGGTGGCCATCCACAAGTGAGATACACTAAGGTAAACCATAAACATGGGCCTTGTGAACCACTCAACATAAGCCATTCCTTCCATTCCACCCAGGTGGTTCATTAACTTAGTTGTTTTATTTTACAAAAACATAAGTCCTTAGACTTAGAAATTTTCCATAGTGAATATATAAACCACCCTTGTTTTCTAATAGCTAGGCTAAGCATAATAGTAATAGGAATCTTGACTTAGGTAATTTTTCACTAAGGCTTCACCTAATAGGTTTTCCCAAAGCATAGCTTGTACTTAGCAAAAATCCATGCAAGTCCTATACTTAGAAAAATAATACTAATGCATATATAAAATATAGGAATGGAATATTCATGATGATATCACTTGCCTTTTTGGTAGAGGGTATAGGTTCACTCCTTGTCCTTGCAACACTCACACTCTTCAAGTCACTACAAATCAATCAAGCAAGGCACAAACTCAATCTACCAATCAAGCAAAACAACACACACAAACAAAAATAACAAAGTCAAAGAATTGCATGCAAGCATGCCAAGCTTTGCTTTGTTTGCAAAAGTGGTTCCTAGGGGGTCATAGACATTTGGAGTACACCTAATGGTCATTTTGTGAAGTGGCAAAGTCATGCATAAGCATGCAAAGGTTGGTTCTATTGTAAGGATGGTCTTCACTAGGCTTCTAACTTTGTAAGTTCCAAATTGGTCATTTACCAAAATGGCAAAGTCATTTGCAAAGAGGGTCTCTATTAGATTCCTAAACTTTGTAAGATCCAAAATGGTCATTTACCAAAGTGGCAAAGTTAAAGTAATGCATGCAAGCATGCCAAGCTTTGCTTTGTTTGTAAAAGTGGTTCCTAGTGGGTCATAGACTTTTGGAGTACACCTAATGGTCATTTTGTGAAGTGGCTAAGTCATTTGCAAAAGGTTTCACTATAAAACCATTCGCAAAACAAAGGGTCACTTTAGGTGGTGTAGAAATATTTTTACTAAGGCACTAACCTATAGGGTTCACCCAATGAGTTGCTATTGCAAAACTTGGTGTTTGGGTCAGTAGGTTTGGTCCAAAACATTTTCTCAAAGTTTTCTTTATGAAAGCAGTTTCATAAACAAAACAATGGTTTTTAATTAGCTAGAAATGGACTAAACTAATTAATCCATCCTATTCTTTTCCAAAATCATTTTCCAAACTATGGGTTGGTTCCTAGGGTCAGTAAGGTCACAACAAACCAATTTGCAAAGGTTTTAACCTAAGAATCATTTTTAAATGATTTTTCTAATGTTAGCAAGCACACAAAAGAATCTGCAAAATCAAACAAGCTAACAAATACTATTTGCTAAACTAAGGGTAGGGTTGGTTAGGGCTTGTCTTGCTGATTCCAACGACATCAAATTTATAAAATTCGGACGTGTGGATCAAAAGATACAAGGGTTTGAAGTTTGCAAGAAATTCTGTTTTCAAATTCTGTTTTAAGTAATCTGGTGACACAGGCGTAATTCTATTCGTCGGTACCGCCCGGTGTGGATCGGCGTGGGCGTTGGATCAAGTTTGATCGCACGGCACAGAGGACATACCCCTTCGCGGTTAGTCATTCTATCGTAACCGATGGATCGAGATCGGATGGTTGCGGCAGGATCGACCTAAAGATAGCGGCGCTGCGGCGGCTGCTGGCGGCGGAGTGATCGGTCGATGACGTTGCCGACGATGCAGACGGCGAGGAAGAAGGAGGAGTAGCTCACCGGCTCGGGTCACGCGGCTTCGTACTTCGCGGTTGGTCAAGGGCACTGGGCGCAGTTGCGATTCGCCGAGTTCTTTGCGGCGGCGGGCTCTCGGGTTGTCGTCGTTGGCGTCGCTGTGGATCACGAGAAGACAAGCGAAAGCACGTAAGATGCGCAAGGGTACCGCGTGATGCGGCGTGAAGGAGGAGTGAAGGCGGTCTGGTCTTACGGTGGGGCTCGTCGGAGGAAGCGGCGGTTTCACTGTCGACGACGGGAGGCGAGATGGCGCCCTAGGTCAAACGGAAGGTGTCGTTAGGTTCAGATGAGCTTGTAGATCATCATCGGGTCAACGAGGATGAGAGGGGAGGTCAGGTTCTACCGGGAGATGTCGCCCAGCTTGGAGGCCAATGGGGGTGCTCCCACACTTCATCGGATGGCTGCTCCAAGGGAAAGAATGGCGAGATGCGTGGAGGGGCTAGGAGTAGAGAGGTGAGTGTGAGGGATGTGGATGTTTGACTGGCCGCGGTCGCTACTGCCGGAGCGGCATACTCGGAGTGAGAATTGAGGCTGGTGGGCTGCGTGGTTAGCTGGGTGTCGAAGGGATTTATAGAGGAGAGGGAGGCGTTTCCATCTGCATGATCAAGGGGAGGTAATGGCACGGAATTAAGACGAATTGAACACGCGGATTGATTCTGAGAAACGGCGAATGCGAGGAGGAACTAGTCGTGGTGAAGACGATGGCTAGAGAAGTGGGACCGACGCGGCAGTGGGAAAAAGGGTGAGGAGGTGGTCCACCAGTCGGTGTCTCAGTGGGTTGTTTAATTGGTGAAGAAAACGTTTCGGGGCGTGAGAGAGAGAGGTGGGACCGTCTCGTCAGCGAGTGGGAGAGAGGGAGAAGTGGGTCCTGGTTGTCTGTCTCTGTGTGGGTAGATTTCTTAGTGAGAAGAGATTTCTTTGGGGGAGAGAGTACTGGGCTGGTCTAGGCCTATTGGGCTGAGTCTGTTTTCCTATTTTTTTCTGTCTAACTCTTTTTTTCTTTTTCTAACTCTTTTCTATTTTCAATTTTCAAACAATTATCAAGCAATTCAATCAAGGTTCAAACATTCAAACAAGCACTCAACTTCACTTTGAATTTGGTTCTGTTTGGCAACATAATCCAAATCTCAAAATGAAATAATATTTCTATTTATTTTAAGATCCATTTAATAATTAAATAAAATGGATCTTTGATTTATTAATAGGGTTTTGATTTATTTAAATAAAATTTTCCATTTGAAATCCAATTATTTTCAAAACCAAACCAGAAGGTTTAATTTGAAAAATAAAAGACTACTTGGAAACTTACTTAAATAAATAAATAAGTTTTGGTGTTTAATTAAAATGGTAAAGCCTTTACTTAAATAAAATTGGATATTTAAATCCTTATTATTTTATTTAAATAATCCTTTACTCATTTTAATCAAGCAAAACCTTTTAATAAAAGATTTCAAAGTAGTAATAAAATATTTGGTGTTCATTTAAAATGGGAAAAGCTTTTACTTAAATAAAATTGGATATTTAAATCCTTTTATTTTATTTAAATAAACCTTTACTCATTTTATCAAAACAAAATATTTTATTTCAAAAGTTTGGCCAAAATTTATTTGGCTTATCTTTTCATTTGAAACCAAAGTCTTTTATTAAAAGATCTAAAACAGTGTTTCCAAAACAATTTATTTTCCTTTGATAAATGTTTTATCTTTATAAATCCCTTTAGGATTATTTGTTCACCAAAGGGTAGGGGCTTTTGGTAAGGCTTTAATAGCTTTGGAAATTCAATTTCCTTTAACTCATTGTATTCACAAGATTTTGTCTATGGTTCCAACTAAGTGAAACCAACTTTAAGGTCTTTCTTGATCCTTTGAGAAAATTTGTTGATCAAATTTGGTATGGATCAAATCCATGGATCTGGAGATACTTTGGAAAATGATTTCCTTCCATTAGGGTTTAGGGTTTTGGATTTATTTTCCAGGTGTTCAAATTTCCAGATACATTCATTGAGGAATGCATTTCCCTTGATTTGGATTTTTGTTGAATTCAAACTTCCACCAAAGTTTGTTCAAGATGGGATTTCAAGTCTCCTTTTAGAAACAAAAGTTTCTTTTCACCCTGATTTTCAACAAAAATTTATTTTGTTATTTTATTTTTCACATTACAAGATTTGGAAAATCTTGGGATGTGACAACCAGTGTCATTGCATGTGTGTTCTTCCCATGAACCACACATGGATCCACCAGTGTCATTGCATGTGTGTTCTTTTCATAGACCACATATGGATCCACCTGTGTCATTGCATGTGTGTTATTCTCACAAACCACGCAAGGATCCACCGGTGTCATTGAATGTGTGTTCCTCTCATAGACCACACATGGATCCACCGGTGTCATCGCATGTCTGCTCTTTTCATGAACCCCAGCCACAGTCATTGCATGTGTGTTCTTCTCAGAAACCATATTAGGAACCACACCCAGTGTCATTGCATGTCTGTTCTTCCCATTAACCACACATGGCTCCACCAGTGTCATTGCATGTCTTCTCTTCTCATTAACCACATATCACCAGTGTCATTGCATATCTGGTCTTTTCATGAACCACGGCTAGAGTCATTGCATTTGTGTTCTTCTCACAAACCACATATCACCAGTGTCATTGCATATGTGTTCTTCCCATAGACCACACATGGATCCACCATTGTCATTGCATGTCTGCTATTTTCATGAACCATAGCTAGAGTCATTGCATTTTTGTTCTTCTCACAAACCACATATCACCAGTGTCATTGCATATGTGTTCTTCCCACAGACCACACATGGATCCACCAGTGTCATTGCATGTGTGTTCTTCCCATGAACCACACATGGATCCACCAGTGTCATTATATGTGTGTTCTTTTCACAGACCACATATGGATCCACCAGTGTCATTGCATGTGTGTTATTCTCACAAACCACGTAAGGATCCACCGGTGTCACTGCATGTGTGTTCCTCTCATAGACCACACATGGATCCACCGGTGTCATGGCATGTCTGCTCTTTTCATGAACCAAAGTTAGAGTCATCGCATGTCTGCTCTTATCCTGAACCACAGCTAGAGTCATTGCATGTGTGTTCTTCTCATAAACCATATCATGAACTACACCCAGTGTCATTGCATGTGTGTTCTTCCCATTAACCACACATGGATCCACCAGTGTCATTGCATGTCTTCTCTTCTCATTAACCATAGCTAGAGTCATTGCATGTCTATTCTTCTCACAAACCACATATCACCAGTGTCATTGCATGTGTGTTCTTTCCACAGACCACACATGGATCCACCAGTGTCATTGCATGTGTGTTCTTCCCATGAACCATACATGGATCCACCAGTGTCATTCAATGTCTGCTCTTTTCATGAACCACAGCTAGAGTCATTGCATGTCTGTTCTTTTCACACTCCACATATCACGAGTGTCATTGCATGTGTGTTCTTCCCACAGACCACACATGGATCCACCAGTGTCATTGCATGTGTGTTCTTCCCATGAACCACACATGGATCCACCAGTGTCATTGCATGTGTGTTCTTTTCACAGACCACATATGGATCCACCAGTGTCATTTCATGTGTGTTATTCTCACAAACCACGCAAGTATCCACCGGTGTCATTGAATGTGTGTTCCTCTCATAGACCACACATGGATCCACCGGTGTCATCGCATGTCTGCTCTTTTCATGAACCCCAGCCAGAGTCATTGCATGTGTGTTCTTCTCACAAACCATATTAGGAACCACACCCAGTGTCATTGCATGTCTGTTCTTCCCATTAACCACACATGGCTCCACCAGTGTCATTGCATGTCTTCTCTTCTCATTAACCATAACTAGAGTCATTGCATGTCTGTTCTTCTCACAAACCACATATCACCAGTGTCATTGCATGTGTGTTCCTCCCACAGACCACACATGGATCCACCAGTGTCATTGCATGTGTGTTCTTCCCATGAACCACACATGGATCAACCAGTGTTATTGCATGTATGCTCTTTTCATGAACCACAGCTAGAGTCATTGCATGTCTGTTCTTTTCACAAACCACATATCACCAGTGTCATTGCATGTGTGTTCTTCCCACAGACCACACATGGATCCACCAGTGTCATTGCATGTGTGTTCTTCCCATGAACCACACATGGATCCACCAGTGTGATTGCATGTATGTTCTTTTCACAGACCACATATGGATCCAGCAGTGTCATTGCATGTGTGTTATTCCCACAAACCACGTAAGGATCCCCCGGTGTCATTGCATGTGTGTTCCTCTCATAGACCACACATGGATCCACCGGTGGCATCGCATGTCTTCTCTTTTCATGAACCAAAGTTAGAGTCATCGCATGTCTGCTCTTTTCATGAACCACAGCTAGAGTCATTGCATGTGTGTTCTTCTCACAAACCATATCATGAACCACACCTAGTGTCATTGCATGTGTGTTCTTCCCATTAACCACACATGGATCCACCCGTGTCATTGCATGTCTGCTCTTCTCATTAACCATAGCTAGAGTCATTGCATGTCTGTTCTTCTCACAAACCACATATCACCAGTGTCATTGCATGTGTGTTCTTCCCACAGACCACACATGGATCCACCAATGTCATTGTATGTCTGCTCTTTTCATGAACCACAGCTAGAGTCACTGCATTTGTGTTCTTCTCACAAACCACATATTACCAGTGTCATTGCATATGTGTTCTTCCCACAGACCACACATGGATCCACCAGTGTCATTGCATGTGTGTTCTTCACATGGATCCACCAGTGTCATTGCATGTGTGTTCTTCTCACAAACCATATCAAGAACCACACCCAGTGTCATTGCATGTGTGTTCTTCCCATTAACCACACATGGATCCACCCGTGTCATTGCATGTTTGCTCTTCTCATTAACCACAACTACAGTCATTGCATGTCTGTTCTTCTCACAAACCACATATCACCAGTGTCATTGCATGTGTGTTCTTCCCACAGACCACACATGGATCCACCAGTGTCATTGCATGTGTGTTCTTCCCATGAACCACACATGGATCCACCAGTGTGATTGCATGTGTGTTCTTTTCACAGACCATATATGGATCCACCAGTGTCATTGCATGTGTGTTATTCCCACAAACCACGTAAGGATCCCCCGGTGTCATTGCATGTGTGTTCCTCTCATAGACCACACATGGATCCACCGGTGGCATCGCATGTCTTCTCTTTTCATGAACCAAAGTTAGAGTCATCGCATGTCTGCTCTTTTCATGAACCAGAGCTAGAGTCATTGCCTGTGTGTTCTTCTCACAAACCATATCATTAACCACACCCAGTGTCATTGCATGTGTGTTCTTCCCATTAACCACACATGGATCCACCCGTGTCATTGCATGTCTGCTCTTCTCATTAACCACAGCTAGAGTCATTGCGTGTCTGTTCTTCTCACAAACCACATATCACCAGTGTCATTGCATGTGTGTTCTTCCCACAGACCACACATGGATCCACCATTGTCATTGCATGTCTGCTCTTTTCATGAACCACGGCTAGAGTCATTGCATTTGTGTTCTTCTCACAAACCACATATCACCAGTGTCATTGCATATGTGTTCTTCCCATAGACCACACATGGATCCACCATTGTCATTGCATGTCTGCTATTTTCATGAACCATAGCTAGAGTCATTGCATTTGTGTTCTTCTCACAAACCACATATCACCAGTGTCATTGCATATGTGTTCTTCCTGACCACACATGGATCCACCAGTGTCATTGCATGTGTGTTCTTCCCATGAACCACACATGGATCCACCAGTGTCATTGCATGTGTGTTCTTTTCACAGACCACATATGGATCCACCAGTGTCATTGCATGTGTGTTATTCTCACAAACCACGTAAGGATCCACCGGTGTCACTGCATGTGTGTTCCTCTCATAGACCACACATGGATCCACCGGTGTCATGGCATGTCTGCTCTTTTCATGAACCACAGTTAGAGTCATCGCATGTCTGCTCTTATCCTGAACCACAGCTAGAGTCATTGCATGTGTGTTCTTCTCATAAACCATATCATGAACTACACCCAGTGTCATTGCATGTGTGTTCTTCCCATTAACCACACATGGATCCACCAGTGTCATTGCATGTCTTCTCTTCTCATTAACCATAGCTAGAGTCATTGCATGTCTATTCTTCTCACAAACCACATATCACCAGTGTCATTGCATGTGTGTTCTTTCCACAGACCACACATGGATCCACCATTGTCATTGCATGTGTGTTCTTCCCATGAACCATACATGGATCCACCAGTGTCATTCAATGTCTGCTCTTTTCATGAACCACAGCTAGAGTCATTGCATGTCTGTTCTTTTCACACTCCACATATCACGAGTGTCATTGCATGTGTGTTCTTCCCACAGACCACACATGGATCCACCAGTGTCATTGCATGTGTGTTCTTCCCATGAACCACACATGGATCCACCAGTGTCATTGCATGTGTGTTCTTTTCACAGACCACATATGGATCCACCAGTGTCATTTCATGTGTGTTATTCTCACAAACCACACAAGGATCCACCGGTGTCATTGAATGTGTGTTCCTCTCATAGACCACACATGGATCCACCAGTGTCATCGCATGTCTGCTCTTTTCATGAACCAAAGTTAGAGTCATCGCATGTCTGCTCTTTTCATGAACCACAGCTAGAGTCATTGCATGTGTGTTCTTCTCACAAACCATATCATGAACCACACCCAGTGTCATTGCATGTGTGTTCTTCCCATTAACCACACATGGATCCACCAGTGTCATTGCATGTCCTCTTCTCATTAACCACAGCTAGAGTCATTGCATGTCATTCTTCTCACAAACCACATATCACAGGTGTCATTGCATGTTTGTTCTTCCCAGACCACATGGATCCACCAATGTCATTGTATGTCTGCTCTTTTCATGAACCACAGCTAGAGTCATTGCATTTGTGTTCTTCTCACAAACCACATATCACCAGTGTCATTGCATATGTGTTCTTCCCACAGACCACACATGGATCCACCAGTGTCATTGCATGTGTGTTCTTCCCATGAACCACACATGGATCCACCAGTGTCATTGCATGTCTGTTCTTCTCACAAACCATATCATGAACCACACCCAGTGTCATTGCATGTGTGTTCTTCCCATTAACCACACATGGATCCACCCGTGTCATTGCATGTTTGCTCTTCTCATTAACCACAACTAGAGTCATTGCATGTCTGTTCTTCTCACAAACCACATATCACCAGTGTCATTGCATGTGTGTTCTTCCCACAGACCACACATGGATCCACCATTGTCATTGCATGTCTGCTCTTTTCATGAACCACAGCTAGAGTCATTGCATTTGTGTTTTTCTCACAAACCACATATCTCCAGTGTCATTGCATATGTGTTCTTCCCACAGACCACACATGGATCCACCAGTGTCATTGCATGTGTGTTCTTTTCATGGACCACATATGGATCCACCAGTGTCATTGCATGTCTGCTCTTTTCATGAACCACAGTTAGAGTCATTGCATGTCTGTTCTTCTCATGGACCACACAAGGATCCACCGGTGTCATCGCATGTCTGCTCTTTTCATGAACCACAGCTAGAGTCATTGCATGTGTGTTCTTCTCACAAACCATATCTTGAAGCAGAACGAGTGTCATTGCATGTGTGTTCTTCCCATGAACCACACATGGATCCACTAGTGTCATCGCATGTCTGCTCTTTTCATGAACCAAAGTTAGAGTCATCGCATGTCTGCTCTTTTCATGAACCACAGCTAGAGTCATTGCATGTGTGTTCTTCTCACAAACCATATCATGAACCACACCCAGTGTCATTGCATGTGTGTTCTTCCCATTAACCACACATGGATCCACCCGTGTCATTGCATGTCTGCTCTTCTCATTAACCACAGCTAGAGTCATTGCATGTCTGTTCTTCTCACAAACCACATATCACCAGTGTCATTGCATGTTTGTTCTTCCCACAGACCACACATGGATCCACCAATGTCATTATATGTCTGCTCTTTTCATGAACCACAGCTAGAGTCATTGCATTTGTGTTCTTCTCACAAACCACATATCACCAGTGTCATTGCATATGTGTTCTTCCCACAGACCACACATGGATCCACCAGTGTCATTGCATGTGTGTTCTTCCCATGAACCACACATGGATCCACCAGTGTCATTGCATGTGTGTTCTTCTCACAAACCATATCATGAACCACACCCAGTGTCATTGCATGTGTGTTCTTCCCATTAACCACACATGGATCCACACGTGTCATTGCATGTTTGCTCTTCTCATTAACCACAACTAGAGTCATTGCATGTCTGTTCTTCTCACAAACCACATATCACCAGTGTCATTGCATGTGTGTTCTTCCCACAGACCACACATGGATCCACCATTGTCATTGCATGTCTGCTCTTTTCATGAACCACAGCTAGAGTCATTGCATTTGTGTTTTTCTCACAAACCACATATCTCCAGTGTCATTGCATATGTGTTCTTCCCACAGACCACACATGGATCCACCAGTGTCATTGCATGTGTGTTCTTTTCATGGACCACATATGGATCCACCAGTGTCATTGCATGTCTGCTCTTTTCATGAACCACAGTTAGAGTCATTGCATGTCTGTTCTTCTCATAGACCACACAAGGATCCACCGGTGTCATCGCATGTCTGCTCTTTTCATGAACCACAGCTAGAGTCATTGCATGTGTGTTCTTCTCACAAACCACATATCACCAGTGTCATTGCATGTGTGTTCTTCCCACAGACCACACATAGATCCACTAGTGTCATTGCATGTGTGTTCTTCCCATGAACCACACATGGATCCACCAGTGTGATTGCATGTGTGTTCTTTACACAGACCACATATGGATCCACCAGTGTCATTGCATGTGTGTTATTCTCACAAACCACGTAAGGATCCCCCGGTGTCATTGCATGTGTGTTCCTCTCATAGACCACACATGGATCCACCGGTGGCATCGCATGTCTGATCTTTTCATGAACCACAGTTAGAGTCATCGCATGTCTGCTCTTTTCATGAACCACAACTAGAGTCATTGCATGTGTGTTCTTCTCACAAACCATATCATGAACCACACCCATTGTCATTGCATGTGTGTTCTTCCCATTAACCACACATGGATCCACCCGTGTCAATGCATGTCTGCTCTTCTCATTAACCACGGCTAGAGTCATTGCATTTGTGTTCTTCTCACAAACCACATATCACCAGTGTCATTGCATATGTGTTCTTCCCATAGACCACACATGGATCCACCATTGTCATTGCATGTCTGCTATTTTCATGAACCATAGCTAGAGTCATTGCATTTGTGTTCTTCTCATAGACCACATATCACCAGTGTCATTGCATATGTGTTCTTCCCACAGACCACACATGGATCCACCAGTGTCATTGCATGTGTGTTCTTCCCATGAACCACACATGGATCCACCAGTGTCATTGCATGTGTGTTCTTTTCACAGACCACATATGGATCCACCAGTGTCATTGCATGTGTGTTATTCTCACAAACCACGTAAGGATTCACCGGTGTCATTGCATGTGTGTTCCTCTCATAGACCACACATGGATCCACCGGTGTAATCGCATGTCTGCTCTTTTCATGAACCACAGTTAGAGTCATCGCATGTCTGCTCTTATCATGAACCACAGCTAGAGTCATTGCATGTGTGTTCTTCTCACAAACCATATCATGAACCACACCCAGTGTCATTGCATGTGTGTTCTTCCCATTAACCACACATGGATCCACCGGTGTAATTGCATATCTTCTCTTCTCATTAACCATAGCTAGAGTCATTGCATGTCTGTTCTTCTCACAAACCACATATCACCAGTGTCATTGCATGTGTGTTCTTTCCACAGACCACACATGGATCCACCAGTATCATTGCATGTGTGTTCTTCCCATGAACCACACATGGATCCACCAGTGTCATTGCATGTCTGCTCTTTTCATGAACCACAGCTAGAGTCATTGCATGTCTGTTCTTTTCACAAACCACATATCATGAGTGTCATTGCATGTGTGTTCTTCCCACAGACCACACATGGATCCACCAGTGTCATTGCATGTGTGTTCTTCCCATGAACCACACATGGATCCACCAGTGTCATTGCATGTGTGTTCTTTTCATAGACCACATATGGATCCACCTGTGTCATTGCATGTGTGTTATTCTCACAAACCACGCAAGGATCCACCGGTGTCATTGAATGTGTGTTCCTCTCATAGACCACACATGGATCCACCGGTGTCATCGCATGTCTGCTCTTTTCATGAACCCCAGCCAGAGTCATTGCATGTGTGTTCTTCTCACAAACCATATTAGGAACCACACCCAGTGTCATTGCATGTCTGTTCTTCCCATTAACCACACATGGCTCCACCAGTGTCATTGCATGTCTTCTCTTCTCATTAACCACAACTAGAGTCATTGCATGTCTGTTCTTCTCACAAACCACATATCACCAGTGTCATTGCATGTGTGTTCCTCCCACAGACCACACATGGATCCACCAGTTTCATTGCATGTGTGTTCCTCCCACAGACCACACATGGATCCACCAGTGTCATTGCATGTGTGTTCTTCCCATGAACCACACATGGATCAACCAGTGTTATTGCATGTATGCTCTTTTCATGAACCACAGCTAGAGTCATTGCATGTCTGTTCTTTTCACAAACCACATATCACCAGTGTCATTGCATGTGTGTTCTTCCCACAGACCACACATGGATCCACCAGTGTCATTGCATGTGTGTTCTTCCCATGAACCACACATTGATCCACCAGTGTGATTGCATGTGTGTTCTTTTCACAGACCACATATGGATCCACCAGTGTCATTGCATGTGTGTT
The DNA here is from genome assembly GCA_023614405.1 of Avena insularis. Classification (NCBI taxonomy): domain Eukaryota; kingdom Viridiplantae; phylum Streptophyta; class Magnoliopsida; order Poales; family Poaceae; genus Avena; species Avena insularis. Next base: position 250,726,201 of record CM042690.1, on the reverse strand, counting down.
ATTCCCACAAACCACGTAAGGATCCCCCGGTGTCATTGCATGTGTGTTCCTCTCATAGACCACACATGGATCCACCGGTGGCATCGCATGTCTTCTCTTTTCATGAACCAAAGTTAGAGTCATCGCATGTCTGCTCTTTTCATGAACCACAGCTAGAGTCATTGCATGTGTGTGCTTCTCACAAACCATATCAAGAACCACACCCAGTGTCATTGCATGTGTGTTCTTCCCATTAACCACACATGGATCCACCCGTGTCATTGCATGTCTGCTCTTCTCATTAACCATAGCTAGAGTCATTGCATGTCTGTTCTTCTCACAAACCACATATCACCAGTGTCATTGCATGTGTGTTCTTCCCACAGACCACACATGGATCCACCATTGTCATTGCATGTCTGCTCTTTTCATGAACCACAGCTAGAGTCATTGCATTTGTGTTCTTCTCACAAACCACATATCTCCAGTGTCATTGCATATGTGTTCTTCCCACAGACCACACATGGATCCACCAGTGTCATTGCATGTGTGTTCTTTTCATGGACCACATATGGATCCACCAGTGTCATTGCATGTCTGCTCTTTTCATGAACCACAGTTAGAGTCATTGCATGTCTGTTCTTCTCAAAGACCACACAAGGGTCCACCGGTGTCATCGCATGTCTGCTCTTTTCATGAACCACAGCTAGAGTCATTGCATGTGTGTTCTTCTCACAAACCATATCTTGAAGCAGAACGAGTGTCATTGCATGTGTGTTCTTCCCATGAACCACACATGGATCCACCAGTGTCATTGCATGTCTGCTCTTTTCATGAACCACAGCTAGAGTCATTGCATGTGTGTTCTTCTCACAAACCACATATCACCAGTGTCATTGCATGTGTGTTCTTCCCACAGACCACACATAGATCCACCAGTGTCATTGCATGTGTGTTCTTCCCATGAACCACACATGGATCCACCAGTGTGATTGCATGTGTGTTCTTTACACAGACCACATATGGATCCACCAGTGTCATTGCATGTGTGTTATTCTCGCAAACCACGTAAGGATCCCCCGGTGTCATTGCATGTGTGTTCCTCTCATAGACCACACATGGATCCACCGGTGGCATCGCATGTCTGATCTTTTCATGAACCACAGTTAGAGTCATCGCATGTCTGCTCTTTTCATGAACCACAGCTAGAGTCATTGCATGTGTGTTCTTCTCACAAACCATATCATGAACCACACCCATTGTCATTGCATGTGTGTTCTTCCCATTAACCACACATGGATCCACCCGTGTCAATGCATGTCTGCTCTTCTCATTAACCATAGCTAGAGTCATTGCATGTCTGTTCTTCTCACAAACCAAATATCACCAGTGTCATTGCATGTATGTTCTTCCCACAGACCACACATGGATCCACCATTGTCATTGCATGTCTGCTATTTTCATGAACCATAGCTAGAGTCATTGCATTTGTGTTCTTCTCATAGACCACATATCACCAGTGTCATTGCATATGTGTTCTTCCCACAGACCACACATGGATCCACCAGTGTCATTGCATGTGTGTTCTTCCCATGAACCACACATGGATCCACCAGTGTCATTGCATGTGTGTTCTTTTCACAGACCACATATGGATCCACCAGTGTCATTGCATGTGTGTTATTCTCACAAACCACGTAAGGATTCACCGGTGTCATTGCATGTGTGTTCCTCTCATAGACCACACATGGATCCACCGGTGTCATCGCATGTCTGCTCTTTTCATGAACCACAGTTAGAGTCATCGCATGTCTGCTCTTATCATGAACCACAGCTAGAGTCATTGCATGTGTGTTCTTCTCACAAACCATATCATGAACCACACCCAGTGTCATTGCATGTGTGTTCTTCCCATTAACCACACATGGATCCACCGGTGTAATTGCATATCTTCTCTTCTCATTAACCATAGCTAGAGTCATTGCATGTCTGTTCTTCTCACAAACCACATATCACCAGTGTCATTGCATGTGTGTTCTTTCCACAGACCACACATGGATCCACCAGTATCATTGAATGTGTGTTCTTCCCATGAACCACACATGGATCCTGATGTCATTGCATGTCTGCTCTTTTCATGAACCACAGCTAGAGTCATTGCATGTCTGTTCTTTTCACAAACCACATATCATGAGTGTCATTGCATGTGTGTTCTTCCCACAGACCACACATGGATCCACCAGTGTCATTGCATGTGTGTTCTTCCCATGAACCACACATGGATCCACCAGTGTCATTGCATGTGTGTTCTTTTCATATACCACATATGGATCCACCTGTCATTGCATGTGTGTTATTCTCACAAACCACATGATCCACGGTGTCATTGAATGTGTTCCTCTCATATACCACACATGGATCCACCGGTGTCATCGCATGTCTGCTCTTTTCATGAACCCCAGCCAGAGTCATTGCATGTGTGATCTTCTCACAAACCATATTAGGAACCACACCCAGTGTCATTGCATGTCTGTTCTTCCAATTAACCACACATGGCTCCACAAGTGTCATTGCATGTCTTCTCTTCTCATTAACCACAAGTAGAGTCATTGCATGTCTGTTCTTCTCACAAACCACATATCACCAGTGTCATTGCATGTGTGTTCTTCCCATGAACCACACATGGATCCACCAGTGTTATTGCATGTCTGCTCTTTTCATGAACCACAGCTAGAGTCATTGCATGTGTGTTCTTCTCACAAACCACATATCACCAGTGTCATTGCATGTGTGTTCTTCCCACAGACCACACATGGATCCACCAGTGTCATTGCATGTGTGTTCTTCCCATGAACCACACATGGATCCACCGGTGTGATTGCATGTGTGTTCTTTTCACAGACCACATATGGATCCACCAGTGTCATTGCATGTGTGTTATTCCCACAAACCACGTAAGGATCCCCCGGTGTCATTGCATGTGTGTTCCTCTCATAGACCACACATGGATCCACCGGTGGCATCGCATGTCTTCTCTTTTCATGAACCAAAGTTAGAGTCATCGCATGTCTGCTCTTTTCATGAACCACAGCTAGAGTCATTGCATGTGTGTGCTTCTCACAAACCATATCATGAACCACACCCAGTGTCATTGCATGTGTGTTCTTCCCATTAACCACACATGGATCCACCCGTGTCATTGCATGTCTGCTCTTCTCATTAACCATAGCTAGAGTCATTGCGTGTCTGTTCTTCTCACAAACCACATATCACCAGTGTCATTGCATGTGTGTTCTTCCCACAGACCACACATGGATCCACCAATGTCATTGTATGTCTGCTCTTTTCATGAACCACAGCTAGAGTCACTGCATTTGTGTTCTTCTCACAAACCACATATCACCAGTGTCATTGCATATGTGTTCTTCCCACAGACCACACATGGATCCACCAGTGTCATTGCATGTGTGTTCTTCACATGGATCCACCAGTGTCATTGCATGTGTGTTCTTCTCACAAACCATATCAAGAACCACACCCAGTGTCATTGCATGTGTGTTCTTCCCATTAACCACACATGGATCCACCCGTGTCATTGCATGTTTGCTCTTCTCATTAACCACAACTAGAGTCATTGCATGTCTGTTCTGCTCACAAACCACATATCACCAGTGTCATTGCATGTGTGTTCTTCCCACAGACCACACATGGATCCACCAGTGTCATTGCATGTGTGTTCTTCCCATGAACCACACATGGATCCACCAGTGTGATTGCATGTGTGTTCTTTTCACAGACCATATATGGATCCACCAGTGTCATTGCATGGGTGTTATTCCCACAAACCACGTAAGGATCCCCCGGTGTCATTGCATGTGTGTTCCTCTCATAGACCACACATGGATCCACCGGTGGCATCGCATGTCTTCTCTTTTCATGAACCAAAGTTAGAGTCATCGCATGTCTGCTCTTTTCATGAACCAGAGCTAGAGTCATTGCCTGTGTGTTCTTCTCACAAACCATATCATGAACCACACCCAGTGTCATTGCATGTGTGTTCTTCCCATTAACCACACATGGATCCACCCGTGTCATTGCATGTCTGCTCTTCTCATTAACCACAACTAGAGTCATTGCGTGTCTGTTCTTCTCACAAACCACATATCACCAGTGTCATTGCATGTGTGTTCTTCCCATAGACCACACATGGATCCACCATTGTCATTGCATGTCTGCTCTTTTCATGAACCACGGCTAGAGTCATTGCATTTGTGTTCTTCTCACAAACCACATATCACTAGTGTCATTGCATATGTGTTCTTCCCATAGACCACACATGGATCCACCATTGTCATTGCATGTCTGCTATTTTCATGAACCATAGCTAGAGTCATTGCATTTGTGTTCTTCTCACAAACCACATATCACCAGTGTCATTGCATATGTGTTCTTCCCACAGACCACACATGGATCCACCAGTGTCATTGCATGTGTGTTCTTCCCATGAACCACACATGGATCCACCAGTGTCATTGCATGTGTGTTCTTTTCACTGACCACATATGGATCCACCAGTGTCATTGCATGTGTGTTATTCTCACAAACCACGTAAGGATCCACCGGTGTCACTGCATGTGTGTTCCTCTCATAGACCACACATGGATCCACCGGTGTCATGGCATGTCTGCTCTTTTCATGAACCACAGTTAGAGTCATCGCATGTCTGCTCTTATCCTGAACCACAGCTAGAGTCATTGCATGTGTGTTCTTCTCATAAACCATATCATGAACTACACCCAGTGTCATTGCATGTGTGTTCTTCCCATTAACCACACATGGATCCACCAGTGTCATTGCATGTCTTCTCTTCTCATTAACCATAGCTAGAGTCATTGCATGTCTGTTCTTCTCAGAAACCACATATCACCAGTGTCATTGCATGTGTGTTCTTTCCACAGACCACACATGGATCCACCAGTGTCATTGCATGTGTGTTCTTCCCATGAACCATACATGGATCCACCAGTGTCATTGCATGTGTGTTCTTTTCACAGACCACGTATGGATCCACCAGTGTCATTTCATGTGTGTTATTCTCACAAACCACGCAAGGATCCACCGGTGTCATTGAATGTGTGTTCCTCTCATAGACCACACATGGATCCACCGGTGTCATCGCATGTCTGCTCTTTTCATGAACCAAAGTTAGAGTCATCGCATGTCTGCTCTTTTCATGAACCACAGCTAGAGTCATTGCATGTGTGTTCTTCTCACAAACCATATCATGAACCACACCCAGTGTCATTGCATGTGTGTTCTTCCCATTAACCACACATGGATCCACCCGTGTCATTGCATGTCTGCTCTTCTCATTAACCACAGCTAGAGTCATTGCATGTCTGTTCTTCTCACAAACCACATATCACCAGTGTCATTGCATGTTTGTTCTTCCCACAGACCACACATGGATCCACCAATGTCATTGTATGTCTGCTCTTTTCATGAACCACAGCTAGAGTCATTGCATTTGTGTTCTTCTCACAAACCACATATCACCAGTGTCATTGCATATGTGTTCTTCCCACTGACCACACATGGATCCACCAGTGTCATTGCATGTGTGTTATTCCCATGAACCACACATGCATACACCAGTGTCATTGCATGAGTGTTCTTCTCACAAACCATATCATGAACCACACCCAGTGTCATTGCATGTGTGTTCTTCCCATTAACCACACATGGATCCACCCGTGTCATTGCATGTTTGCTCTTCTCATTAACCACAACTAGAGTCATTGCATGTCTGTTCTTCTCACAAACCACATATCACCAGTGTCATTGCATGTGTGTTCTTCCCACAGACCACACATGGATCCACCATTGTAATTGCATGTCTGCTCTTTTCATGAACCACAGCTAGAGTCATTGCATTTGTGTTCTTCTCACAAACCACATATCTCCAGTGTCATTGCATATGTGTTCTTCCCACAGACCACACATGGATCCACCAGTGTCATTGCATGTGTGTTCTTTTCATGGACCACATATGGATCCACCAGTGTCATTGCATGTGTGTTATTCTCACAAACCACGTAAGGATCCACCGGTGTCATTGCATGTGTGTTCCTCTCATAGACCACACATGGATCCACCCGTGTCATCGATATACACTTTTCATGAACCACGGTTAGAGTCGCCATATACGCTCTTTTCATGAACCACTAGAGTCATTGCATGTGTGTTCTTCTCACAAACCATATCATGAACCACACCCAGTGTCATTGCATGTGTGTTCTTCCCATTAACCACAAATGGATCCACCAGTGACATTTAATGTATGCTATTGTCATTAACCATAGCTAGAGTCATTGCATGTCTGTTCTTCTCACAAACCACATATCACCAGTGTCATTGCATGTGTGTTCTTCCCACAGACCACACATGGATCCACCAGTGTCATTGCATGTGTGTTCTTCCCATGAACCACACATGGATCCACCAGTGTCATTGCATGTCTGCTCTTTTCATGAACCACAACTAGAGTCAGTGCATATACATTCTTTTCACAAACCACATATCACCAGTGTCAGTGCATGTGTGTTCTTCCCACAGACCACACATGGATCCACCAGTGTCATTGCATGTGTGTTCTTCCCATGAACCACACATGGATCCACCGGTGTCATTGCATGTGTGTTCTTTTCACAGACCACAAATGGATCCACCAGTGTCATTGCATGTGTGTTATTCTCACAAACCATTTAAGGATCCAACGGTGTCATTGCATGTGTGTTCCTCTCATAGACCACACAAGGATCCACCGGTGTCATCGCATGTCTGCTCTTTTCATGAACCACAGCTAGAGTCATTGCATGTGTGTTCTTCTAACAAACCATATCATGAACCACACCCAGTGTCATTGCATGTCTGTTCTTCCCATTAACCACACATCGATCCACCAGTGTCATTGCATGTCTTGTCTTCTCATTAACCACAGCTAGAGTCATTGCATGTCTGTTCTTCTCACAAACCACATATCACCAGTGTCATTGCATGTGTGTTCCTCCCACAGGCCACACATGGATCCACCAGTGTCATTGCATGTGTGTTCTTCCCATGAACCACACATGGATCCACCAGTGTCATTGCATGTCTGCTCTTTTCATGAACCACAGCTAGATTCATTGCATGTGTGTTCTTCTCACAAACCACATACCACCAGTGTCATTGCATGTGTGTTCTTCCCACAGACCACACATGGATCCACCAGTGTCATTGCATGTGTGTTCTTCCCATGAACCACACATGGATCCACCAGTGTGATTGCATGTGTGTTCTTTACACAGACCACATATGGATCCACCAGTGTCATTGCATGTGTGTTATTCTCAGAAACCACGTAAGGATCCCCCGGTGTCATTGCATGTGTGTTCCTCTCATAGACCACACATGGATCCACCGGTGGCATCGCATGTCTGCTCTTTTCATGAACCACAGTTAGAGTCATCGCATGTCTGCTCTTTTCATGAACCACAGCTAGAGTCATTGCATGTGTGTTCTTCTCACAAACCATATCATGAACCACACCCATTGTCATTGCATGTGTGTTCTTCCCATTAACCACACATGGATCCACCCGTGTCAATGCATGCCTGCTCTTCTCATTAACCATAGCTAGAGTCATTGCATGTCTGTTCTTCTCACAAACCAAATATCACCAGTGTCATTGCATGTATGTTCTTCCCAAAGACCACACATGGATCCACCATTGTCATTGCATGTCTGCTATTTTCATGAACCATAGCTAGAGTCATTGCATTTGTGTTCTTCTCAAAGACCACATATCACCAGTGTCATTGCATATGTGTTCTTCCCACAGACCACACATGGATCCTCAGTGTCATTGCATGTGTGTTCTTGCCATGAACCACACATGGATCCACCAGTGTCATTGCATGTGTGTTCTTTTCACAGACCACATATGGATCCACCAGTGTCATTGCATGTGTGTTATTCTCACAAACCACGTAAGGATCCCCCGGTGTCATTGCATGTGTGTTCCTCTCATAGACCACACATGGATCCACCGGTGTCATCGCATGTCTGCTCTTTTCATGAACCACGGTTAGAGTCATCGCATATACCTCTTATCATGAGCAGCTAGAGTCATTGCATGTGTGTTCTTCTCACAAACCATATCATGAACCACACCCAGTGTCATTGCATGTGTGTTCTTCCCATTAACCACACATGGATCCACCAGTGTAATTGCATGTCTTCTCTTCTCATTAACCATAGCTAGAGTCATTGCATGTCTGTTCTTCTCACAAACCACATATCACCAGTGTCATTGCATGTATGTTCTTTCCACAGACCACACATGGATCCACCAGTATCATTGCATGTGTGTTCTTCCCATGAACCACACATGGATCCACCAGTGTCATTGCATGTCTGCTCTTTTGATGAACCACAGCTAGAGTCATTGCATGTCTGTTCTTTTCACAAACCACATATCATGAGTGTCATTGCATGTGTGTTCTTCCCACAGACCACACATGGATCCACCAGTGTCATTGCATGTGTGTTCTTCCCATGAACCACACATGGATCCACCAGCGTCATTGCATGTGTGTTCTTTTCACAGACCACATATGGATCCACCTGTGTCATTGCATGTGTTATTCTCACAAACCACGCAAGGATCCACCGGTGTCATTGAATGTGTGTTCCTCTCATAGACCACACATGGATCCACCGGTGTCATCGCATGTTTGCTCTTTTCATGAACCCCAGCCAGAGTCATTGCATGTGTGTTCTTCTCACAAACCATATTAGGAACCACACCTAGTGTCATTGCATGTCTGTTCTTCCCATTAACCACACATGGCTCCACCAGTGTCATTGCATGTCTTATCTTGTCATTAACCACAACTAGAGTCATTGCATGTCTGTTCTTCTCACAAACCACATATCACCAGTGTCATTGCATGTGTGTTCCTCCCACAGACCACACATGGATCCACCAGTGTCATTGCATGTGTGTTCTTCCCATGAACCACACATGGATCCACCAGTGTTATTGCATGTATGCTCTTTTCATGAACCACAGCTAGAGTCATTGCATTTGTGTTCTTCTCACAAACCACATATCACCAGTGTCATTGCATGTGTGTTGTTCCCACAGAACACACATGGATCCACCATTGTCATTGCGTGTCTGCTCTTTTCATGAACCACGGCTAGAGTCATTGGATTTGTGTTCTTCTCACAAACCACATATCACCAGTGTCATTGCATATGTGTTCTTCCCATAGACCACACATGGATCCACCATTGTCATTGCATGTCTGCTATTTTCATGAACCATAGCTAGAGTCATTGCATTTGTGTTCTTCTCACAAACCACATATCACCAGTGTCGTTGCATATGTGTTCTTCCCACAGACCACACATGGATCCACCAGTGTCATAGCATGTGTGTTCTTCCCATGAACCACACATGGATCCACCAGTGTCATTGCATGTGTGTTCTTTTCACAGACCACATATGGATCCACCAGTGTCATTGCATGTGTGTTATTCTCACAAACCACGTAAGGATCCACCGGTGTCACTTCATGTGTGTTCCTCTCATAGACCACACATGGATCCACCGGTGTCATGGCATGTCTGCTCTTTTCATGAACCACAGTTAGAGTCATCGCATGTCTGCTCTTATCCTGAACCACAGCTAGAGTCATTGCATGTGTGTTCTTCTCATAAACCATATCATGAACTACACCCAGTGTCATTGCATGTGTGTTCTTCCCATTAACCACACATGGATCCACCAGTGTCATTGCATGTCTTCTCTTCTCATTAACCATAGCTAAAGTCATTGCATGTCTGTTCTTCTCACAAACCACATATCACCAGTGTCATTGCATCTGTGTTCTTTCCACAGACCACACATGGATCCACCAGTGTCATTGCATGTGTGTTCTTCCCATGAACCATACATGGATCCACCAGTGTCATTCAATGTCTGCTCTTTTCATGAACCACAGCTAGAGTCATTGCATGTCTGTTCTTTTCACACTCCACATATCACGAGTGTCATTGCATGTGTGTTCTTCCCACAGACCACACATGGATCCACCAGTGTCATTGCATGTGTGTTCTTCCCATGAACCACACATGGATCCACCAGTGTCATTGCATGTGTGTTCTTTTCACAGACCACATATGGATCCACCAGTGTCATTGCATGTGTGTTATTCTCACAAACCACGCAAGGATCCACCGGTGTCATTGAATGTGTGTTCCTCTCATAGACCACACATGGATCCACCGGTGTCATCGCATGTCTGCTCTTTTCATGAACCAAAGTTAGAGTCATCATATACGCTCTTTTCATGAACCACGGCTAGAGTCATTGCATGTGTGTTCGCTCACAAACCATATCATGAACCACACCGGTGTCATTGCATGTGTGTTCTTCCCATTAACCACACATGGATCCACCCGTGTCATTGCATGTCTGCTCTTCTCATTAACCACAGCTAGAGTCATTGCATGTCTGTTCTTCTCACAAACCACATATCACCAGTGTCATTGCATGTTTGTTCTTCCCACAGACCACACATGGATCCACCAATGTCATTGTATGTCTGCTCTTTTCATGAACCACAGCTAGAGTCATTGCATTTGTGTTCTTCTCACAAACCACATATCACCAGTGTCATTGCATATGTGTTCTTCCCACAGACCACACATGGATCCACCAGTGTCATTGCATGTGTGTTCTTCCCATGAACCACACATGGATCCACCAGTGTCATTGCATGTGTGTTCTTCTCACAAACCATATCATGAACCACACCCAGTGTCATTGCATGTGTGTTCTTCCCATTAACCACACATGGATCCACCCGTGTCATTGCATGTTTGCTCTTCTCATTAACCACAACTAGAGTCATTGCATGTCTGTTCTTCTCACAAACCACATATCACCAGTGTCATTGCATGTGTGTTCTTCCCACAGACCACACATGGATCCACCATTGTCATTGCATGTCTGCTCTTTTCATGAACCACAGCTAGAGTCATTGCATTTATGTTCTTCTCACAAACCACATATCTCCAGTGTCATTGCATATGTGTTCTTCCCATAGACCACACATGGATCCACCAGTGTCATTGCATGTGTGTTCTTTTCATGGACCACATATGGATCCACCAGTGTCATTGCATGTGTGTTATTCTCACAAACCACGTAAGGATCCACCGGTGTCATTGCATGTGTGTTCCTCTCATAGACCACACATGGATCCACCCGTGTCATCGCATGTCTGCACTTTTCATGAACCACAGTTAGAGTCATCGCATGTCTGCTCTTTTCATGAACCACAGCTAGAGTCATTGCATGTGTGTTCTTCTCACAAACCATATCATGAACCACACCCAGTGTCATTGCATGTGTGTTCTTCCCATTAACCACACATGGATCCACCAGTGTCATTTCATGTCTGCTCTTGTCATTAACCATAGCTAGAGTCATTGCATGTCTGTTCTTCTCACAAACCACATATCACCAGTGTCATTGCATGTGTGTTCTTCCCACAGACCACACATGGATCCTGATGTCATTGCATGTGTGTTCTTCCCATGAACCACACATGGATCCACCAGTGTCATTGCATGTCTGCTCTTTTCATGAACCACAACTAGAGTCATTGCATGTCTGTTCTTTTCACAAACCACATATCACCAGTGTGAGTGCATGTGTGTTCTTCCCGTAGACCACACATGGATCCACCTGTGTCATTGCATGTGTGTTCTTCCCATGAACCACACATCGATCCACCGGTGTCATTGCATGTGTGTTCTTTTCACAGACCACAGATGGATCCACCAGTGTCATTGCATGTGTGTTATTCTCACAAACCATGTAAAGATCCAACGGTGTCATTGCATGTGTGTTCCTCTCATAGACCACACAAGGATCCACCGGTGTCATCGCATGTCTGCTCTTTTCATGAACCACAGCTAGAGTCATTGCATGTGTGTTCTTCTAACAAACCATATCATGAACCACACCCAGTGTCATTGCATGTCTGTTCTTCCCATTAACCACACATCGATCCACCAGTGTCATTGCATGTCTTGTCTTCTCATTAACCACAGCTAGAGTCATTGCATGTCTGTTCTTCTCACAAACCACATATCACCGGTGTCATTGCATGTGTGTTCCTCCCACAGGCCACACATGGATCCACCAGTGTCATTGCATGTGTGTTCTTCCCATGAACCACACATGGATCCACCAGTGTCATTGCATGTCTGCTCTTTTCATGAACCACAGTTAGAGTCATTGCATGTCTGTTCTTCTCATAGACCACACAAGGGTCCACCGGTGTCATCGCATGTATGCTCTTTTCATGAACCATAGCTAGAGTCATTGGATGTGTGTTCTTCTCACAAACCATATCTTGAAGCAGAACGAGTGTCATTGCATGTGTGTTCTTCCCATGAACCACACATGGATCCACCAGTGTCATTGCATGTCTGCTCTTTTCATGAACCACAGCTAGATTCATTGCATGTGTGTTCTTCTCACAAACCACATACCACCAGTGTCATTGCATGTGTGTTCTTCCCACAGACCACACATGGATCCACCAGTGTCATTGCATGTGTGTTCTTCCCATGAACCACACATGGATCCACCAGTGTGATTGCATGTGTGTTCTTTACACAGACCACATATGGATCCACCAGTGTCATTGCATGTGTGTTATTCTCAGAAACCACGTAAGGATGCCCCGGTGTCATTGCATGTGTGTTCCTCTCATAGACCACACATGGATCCACCGGTGGCATCGCATGTCTGCTCTTTTCATGAACCACAGTTAGAGTCATCGCATGTCTGCTCTTTTCATGAACCACAGCTAGAGTCATTGCATGTGTGTTCTTCTCACAAACCATATCATGAACCACACCCATTGTCATTGCATGTGTGTTCTTCCCATTAACCACACATGGATCCACCCGTGTCAATGCATGCCTGCTCTTCTCATTAACCATAGCTAGAGTCATTGCATGTCTGTTCTTCTCACAAACCACATATCACCAGTGTCATTGCATGCGTGTTCCTCCCACAGGCCACACATGGATCCACCAGTGTCATTGCATGTGTGTTCTTCCCATGAACCACACATGGATCCACCAGTGTTATTGCTTGTCTACTCTTTTCATGAACCACAGCTAGAGTCATTGCATGTCTGTTCTTTTCTCAAACCACATATCACCAGTGTCATTGCATGTATGTTCTTCCCAAAGACCACACATGGATCCACCATTGTCATTGCATGTCTGCTATTTTCATGAACCATAGCTAGAGTCATTGCATTTGTGTTCTTCTCACAGACCACATATCACCAGTGTCATTGCATATGTGTTCTTCCCACAGACCACACATGGATCCTCAGTGTCATTGCATGTGTGTTCTTGCCATGAACCACACATGGATCCACCAGTGTCATTGCATGTGTGTTCTTTTCACAGACCACATATGGATCCACCAGTGTCATTGCATGTGTGTTATTCTCACAAACCACGTAAGGATCCACCGGTGTCATTGCATGTGTGTTCCTCTCATAGACCACACATGGATCCACCGGTGTCATCGCATGTCTGCTCTTTTCATGAACCACGGTTAGAGTCATCGCATGTCTGCTCTTATCATGAACCATAGCTAGAGTCATTGCATGTGTGTTCTTCTCACAAACCATATCATGAACCACACCCAGTGTCATTGCATGTGTGTTCTTCCCATTAACCACACATGGATCCACCAGTGTAATTGCATGTCTTCTCTTCTCATTAACCATAGCTAGAGTCATTGCATGTCTGTTCTTCTCACAAACCATATATCACCAGTGTCATTGCATGTATGTTCTTTCCACAGACCACACATGGATCCACCAGTATCATTGCATGTGTGTTCTTCCCATGAACCACACATGGATCCACCAGTGTCATTGCATGTCTGCTCTTTTGATGAACCACAGCTAGAGTTATTGCATGTCTGTTCTTTTCACAAACCACATATCATGAGTGTCATTGCATGTGTGTTCTTCCCACAGACCACACATGGATCCACCAGTGTCATTGCATGTGTGTTCTTCCCATGAACCACACATGGATCCACCAGTGTCATTGCATGTGTGTTCTTTTCACAGACCACATATGGATCCACCTGTGTCATTGCATGTGTTATTCTCACAAACCACGCAAGGATCCACCGGTGTCATTGAATGTGTGTTCCTCTTATAGACCACACATGGATCCACCGGTGTCATCGCATGTTTGCTCTTTTCATGAACCCCAGCCAGAGTCATTGCATGTGTGTTCTTCTCACAAACCATATTAGGAACCACACCTAGTGTCATTGCATGTCTGTTCTTCCCATTAACCACACATGGCTCCACCAGTGTCATTGCATGTCTTCTCTTCTCATTAACCACAACTAGAGTCATTGCATGTGTGTTCTTCTCACAAACCACATATCACCAGTGTCATTTCATGTGTGTTCCTCCCACAGACCACACATGGATCCACCAGAGTCATTGCATGTGTGTTCTTCCCATGAACCACACATGGATCCACCAGTGTTATTGCATGTATGCTCTTTTCATGAACCACAGCTAAAGTCATTGCATGTCTGTTCTTTTCACAAACCACATATCACCAGTGTCATTGCATGTGTGTTCTTCCCACAGACCACACATGGATCCACCAGTGTCATTGCATGTGTGTTCTTCCCATGAACCACACATGGATCCACCAGTGTCATTGCATGTGTGTTCTTCCCACAAACCACATAAGATCACCGGTGTCATTGCATGTGTGTTCCTCTCATAGACCACACATGGATCCACCGGTGGCATCGCATGTCTTCTCTTTTCATGAACCAAAGTTAGAGTCATCGCATGTCTGCTCCTTTCATGAACCATAGCTAGAGTCATTTCATGTGTGTTCTTTTCACAGACCACATATGGATCCACCAGTGTCATTGCATGTGTGTTATTCCCACAAACCACGTAAGGATCCCCCGGTGTCATTGCATGTGTGTTCCTCTCATAGACCAAAGTTAGAGTCATCGCATGTCTGCTCTTTTCATGAACCACAGCTAGAGTCATTTCATGTGTGTTCTTCTCACAAACCATATCATGAACCACACCCAGTGTCATTGCATGTGTGTTCTTCCCATTAACCACACATGGATCCACCCGTGTCATTGCATGTCTGCTCTTCTCATAAACCACAACTAGAGTCATTGCGTGTCTGTTCTTCTCACAAACCACATATCACCAGTGTCATTGGATGTGTGTTCTTCTCATAAACCATATCATGAACCACACCCAGTGTCATTGCATGTGTGTTCTTCCCATTAACCACACATGGATCCACCAGTGTCATTGCATGTCTTCTCTTCTCATTAACCACAGCTAGAGTCATTGCATGTCTGTTCTTCTCACAAACCACATATCACCAGTGTCATTGCATGTGCGTTCTTTCCACAGACCACACATGGATCCACCAGTGTCATTGTATGTCTGCTCTTTTCATGAACCACAGCTAGAGTCATTGCATTTGTGTTCTTCTCACAAACCACATATCACCACTGTCATTGCATATGTGTTCTTCCCACAGACCACACATGGATCCACCAGTGTCATTGCATGTGTGTTCTTTTTACAGACCACATATGGATCCACCAGTGTCATTGCATATGTGTTATTCTCACAAACCACGCAAGGAGCCACCGGTGTCATTGAATGTGTGTTCCTCTCATAAACCACACATGGATCCACCGGTGTCATCGTATGTCTGCTCTTTTCATGAACCACAGTTAGAGTCATCGCATGTCTGCTCTTGTCATGAACCACAGCTAGAGTCATTGCATGTGTGTTCTTCTCATAAACCATATCATGAACTACACCCAGTGTCATTGCATGTGTGTTCTTCCCATTAACCACACATGGATCCACTAGTGTCATTGCATGTCTTCTCTTCTCATTAACCATAACTAGAGTCATTGCATGTCTGTTCTCCTCACAAACCACATATCACCAGTGTCATTGCATGTGTGTTCTTTCCACAGACCACACATGGATCCACCAGTGTCATTGCATGTGTGTTCTTCCCATGAACCATACATGGATCCACCAGTGTCATTCAATGCATTCTTTTTCACAAACCACAAATCACGAGTGTCATTGCATGTGTGTTCTTCCCACAGACCACACATGGATCCACCAGTGTCATTGCATGTGTGTTCTTCCCATGAACCACACATGGATCCACTAGTGTCATTGCATGTGTGTTCTTTTCACAGACCACATATGGATCCACCAGTGTCATTGCATGTGTGTTATTCTCACAAACCATGCAAGGATCCATCGGTGTCATTGAATGTGTGTTCCTCTCATAGACCACACATGGATCCACCGGTGTCATCGCATGTCTGCTCTTTTCATGAACCAAAGTTAGAGTCATCGCATGTCTGCTCTTTTCAAGAACCACAGCTAGAGTCATTGCATGTGTGTTCTTCTCACAAACCATATCATGAACCACACCTAGTGTCATTGCATGTGTGTTCTTCCCATTAACCACACATGGATCCACCCGTGTCATTGCATGTCTGCTCTTCTCATTAAACACAGCTAGAGACATTGCATGTTTGTTCTTCTCACAAACCACATATCACCAGTGTCATTGCATGTGTGTTCTTCCCACAGACCACACATGGATCCACCAATGTCATTGTATGTCTGCTCTTTTCATGAACCACAGCTAGAGTCATTGCATTTGTGTTCTTCTCACAAACCACATATCATCAGTGTGATTGCATATGTGTTCTTCCCACAGACCACACATGGATCCACCAGTGTCATTGCATGTGTGTTCTTCCCATGAACCACACATGGATCCACCAGTGTCATTGCATGTGTGTTCTTCTCACAAACCATATCATGAACCACACCCACTGTCATTGCATGTGTGTTCTTCCCATTAACCACACATGGATCCACCCGTGTCACTGCATGTTTGCTCTTCTCATTAACCACAACTAGAGTCATTGCATGTCTGTTCTTCTAACAAGCCACATATCACCAGTGTCATTGCATGTGTGTTCTTCCCACAGACCACACATGGATCCACCATTGTCATTGCATGTCTGCTCTTTTCATGAACCACAGCTAGAGTCATTACATTTGTGTTCTTCTCACAAACCACATATCACCAGTGTCATTGCATATGTGTTCTTCCCACAGACCACACATGGATCCATCAGTGTCATTGCATGTGTGTTCTTTTCATGGACCACATATGGATCCACCAGTGTCATTGCATGTGTGTTATTCTCACAAACCACGTAAGGATCCACCGGTGTCATTGCATGTGTGTTCCTCTCATAGACCACACATGGATCCACCGGTGTCATCGCATGTCTGCACTTTTCATGAACCACAGTTAGAGTCATCGCATGTCTGCTCTTTTCATCAACCACAGCTAGAGTCATTGCATGTGTGTTCTTCTCACAAACCATATCATGAACCACACCCAGTGTCATTGCATGTGTGTTCTTCCCATTAACCACACATGGATCCACCAGTGTCATTTCATGTCTGCTCTTCTCATTAACCATAGCTAGAGTCATTGCATGTCAGTTCTTCTCACAAACCACATATCACCAGTGTCATTGCATGTGTGGTCTTCCCATAGACCACGCATGGATCCACCAGTGTCATTGCATGTGTGTTCTTCCCATGAACCACACATGGATCCACGAGTGTTATTGCATGTCTGCTCTTTTCATGAACCACTGCTAGAGTCATTGCATGTCTGTTCTTTTCACAAACCACATATCACTAGTGTCATTGCATGTGTGTTCTTCCCACAGACAACACATGGATCCACTAGTGTCATTGCATGTGTGTTCTTCGCATGAACCACACATGGATCCACCAGTGTCATTGCATGTGTGTTCTTTTCACAGACCACATATGGATCCACCAGTGTCATTGCATGTGTGTTATTCTCACAAACTACGTAAGGATCCACCGGTGTCATTGCATGTGTGTTCCTCTCATAGACCACACATGGATCCACCAGTGGCATCGCATGTCTGCTCTTTTCATGAACCACAGTTAGAGTCATCACATGTCTGCTCTTTTCATGGAGCATAGCTAGAGTCATTGCATGTGTGTTCTTCTCACAAACCATATCATGAACCACACCTAGTGTCATTGCATGTGTGTTCTTCTCATTAACCACACATGGATCCACTAGTGTCATTGCATGTCTTCTCTTCTCATTAACCACAACTAGATTCATTGCATGTCTGTTCATTTCACAAACCACATGTCACCAGTGTCATTGCATGTGTGTTCTTCCCACAGACCACACACGGATCCACCAGTGTCATTGCATGTGTGTTCTTCCCATGAACCACACATGGATCCACCAGTGTCATTGCATGTCTGCTCTTTTCATGAACCAGAGCTAGAGTCATTGCATGTTTGTTCCTCTCACAAACCACATATCACCAGTGTCATTGCTTGTGTGTTCTTCCCACAGACCACACATGGATCCACCAGTGTCATTGCATCTGTGTTCTTCCCATGAACCACACATGGATCCACCAGTGTCATTGCACGTGTGTTCTTTTCACCACATATGGATCCACCAGTGTCATTGCATGTGTGTAATTCTCACAAACAATGTAAGGATCCACCGGTGTCATTGCATGTGTGTTCCTCTCATAGACCACACATGGATCCCCCGGTGTCATCGCATGTCTGCACTTTTCATGAACCACAGTTAGAGTCATCGCATGTCTGCTCTTTTCATGAACCACAGCTAGAGTCATTGCATGTGTGTTCTTCTCACAAACCATATCATGAACCACACCCAGTGTCATTGCATGTGTATTCTTCCCATTAACCACACATGGATCCACCAGTGTCATTTCATGTCTGCTCTTCTCATTAACCATAGCTAGAGTCATTGCATGTCTGTTCTTCTCACAAACCACATATCACCAGTGTCATTGCATGCGTGTTCTTCTTACAGCCCACACATGGATCCACCAGTGTCATTGCATGTGTGTTCTTCCCACAGACCACACATGGATCCACCAGTGTCATTGCATGTGTGTTCTTCCCATGAACCACACATGGATCCACCGGTGTCATTGCATGTGTGTTCTTTTCACAGACCACATATGGATCCACCAGTGTCATTGCATGTGTGTTATTCTCACAAACCATGTAAGGATCCAACGGTGTCATTGCATGTGTGTTCCTCTCATAGACCACACAAGGATCCACCGGTGTCATCGCATGTCTGCTCTTTTCATGAACCACACCTAGAGTCATTGCATGTGTGTTCTTCTAACAAACTATATCATGAACCACACCCAGTGTCATTGCATGTCTGTTCTTCCCATTAACCACACATCGATCCACCAGTGTCATTGCATGTCTTCTCTTCTCATTAACCACAGCTAGAGTCATTGCATGTCTGTTCTCCTCACAAACCACATATCACCAGTGTCATTGCATGCGTGTTCCTCCCACAGGCCACACATGGATCCACCAGTGTCATTGCATGTGTGTTCTTCCCATGAACCACACATGGATCCACCAGTGTTATTGCATGTCTACTCTTTTCATGAACCACAGCTAGAGTCATTGCATGTCTGTTCTTTTCTCAAACCACATATCACCAGTGTCATTGCATGTGTGTTCTTCCCACAGACCACACATGGATCCACCAGTGTCATTGCATGTGTGTTTTTCCCATGAACCACACATGGATCCACCAGTGTCATTGCATGTGTGTTCTTTTCACAGACCACAAATGGATCCACCAGTGTCATTGCATGTGTGTTTCTCTCACAAACCACATAAGGATCCACCGGTGTCATTGCATGTGTGTTCCTCTCATAGACCACACATGGATCCACCGGTGTCATCGCATGTCTGCTCTTTTCATGAACCACAGTTAGAGTCATCGCATGTCTGCTCTTTTCATGAAGCACAGCCAGAGTCATTGCATGTGTGTTCTTCTAACAAACCATATCATGAACCACACCCAGTGTCATTGCATTCTGTTCTTCCCATTAACCACACATGGATCCACTAGTGTCATTGCATGTCTTCTCTTCTCATTAACCACAGCTAGAGTCATTGCATGTCTGTTCTTCTCACAAACCACATATCACCACTGTCATTGCATGTGTGGTCTTCCCACAGACCACGCATAGATCCACCAGTGTCATTGCATGTGTGTTCGTCCCATGAACCACACATGGATCCACCAGGGTTATTGCATGTCTGCTCTTTTCATGAACCACAGCTAGAGTCATTGCATGTCTGTTCTTTTCACAAACCACATATCACCAGTGTCATTGCATGTGTGTTCTTTCCACAGACCACACATGGATCCACTAGTGTCATTGCATGTGTGTTCTTCCCATGAACCACACATGGATCCAGCAGTGTCATTGCATGTGTGTTCTTTTCACAGACCACATATGGATCCACAAGTGTCATTGTATGTGTGTTATTCTCACAAACCACGTAAGGATCAACCGGTGTCATTGCATGTGTGTTCCTCTCATAGAACACACATGGATCCACCGGTGGCATCGCATGTCTGCTCTTTTAATGAACCACGGCTAGAGTCATTGCATGTGTGTTCTTCTAACAAACCATATCATGAACCACACCAAGTGTCATTGCATGTCTGTTCGTCCCATTAACCACACATGGATCCACCAGTGTCATTGCATGTCTTCTCTTCTCATTAACCACAGCTAGAGTCATTGCATGTCTGTTCTTCTCACAAACCACATATCACCAGTGTCATTGCATGTGTGTTCCTCCCACAGACCACACATGGATCCACCAGTGTCATTACATGTGTGTTCTTCCCATGAACCACACATGGATGCACCAGTGTTATTGCATGTCTGCTCTTTTCATGAACCACAGCTAGAGTCATTGCATGTCTGTTCTTTTCTCAAACCACATATCACCAGTGTCATTGCATGTGTGTTCTTCCCACAGACCACACATGGATCCACTAGTGTCATTGCATGTGTGTTCTTCCCATGAACCACACATGGATCCACCAGTGTCATTGCATGTGTGTTCTTTTCACAGACCACAAATGGATCCACCAGTGTCATTGCATGTGTGTTTCTCTCACAAACCACGTAAGGATCCACCGGTGTCATTGCATGTGTGTTCCTCTCATAGACCACACATGGATCCACCGGTGTCATCGCATGTCTGCTCTTTTCATGAACCACAGTTAGAGTCATCGCATGTCTGCTCTTTTCATGAACCACAGCTAGAGTCATTGCATGTGTGTTCTTCTCACAAACCATATCATGAACCACACCCAGTGTCATTGCATGTCTGTTCTTCCCATTAACCACACATGGATCCACCAGTGTCATTGCATGTCTTCTCTTCTCATTAACCACAGCGAGAGTCATTGCATGTTTGTTCTTCTCACAAACCACATATCACCAGTGTCATTGCATGTGTGGTCTTCCCACAGACCACGCATGGATCCACTAGTGTCATTGCATGTGTGTTCTTCCCATGAACCACACATGGATCCACCAGTGTTATTGCATGTCTGCTCTTTTCATGAACCACTGCTAGAGTCATTGCATGTCTGTTCTTTTCACAAACCACATATCACCATTGTCATTGCATGTGTGTTCTTCCCACAGACCACACATGGATCCACTAGTGTCAATGCATGTGTGTTCTTCGCATGAACCACACATGGATCCACCAGTGTCATTGCATGTGTGTTCTTTTCACAGACCACATATGGATCCACCAGTGTCATTGCATGTGTGTTATTCTCACAAACTACGTAAGGATCCACCGGTGTCATTGCATGTGTGTTCCTCTCATAGACCACACATGGATCCACCGGTGGCATCGCATGTCTGCTCTTTTCATGAACCACAGTTAGAGTCATCACATGTCTGCTCTTTTCATGGACCATAGCTAGAGTCATTGCATGTGTGTTCTTCTCACAAACCATATCATGAACCACACCCAGTGTCATTGCATGTGTGTTCTTCTCATTAACCACACATGGATCCACCAGTGTCATTGCATGTCTTCTCTTCTCATTAACCACAGCTAGAGTCATTGCATGTCTGTTCTTCTCACAAACCACATATCACCAGTGTCATTGCATGTGTGTTCCTCCCACAGACCACACATGGATCCACCAGTGTCATTACATGTGTGTTCTTCCCATGAACCACACATGGATGCACCAGTGTTATTGCATGTCTGCTCTTTTCATGAACCACAGCTAGAGTAATTGCATGTCTGTTCTTTTCTCAAACCACATATCACCAGTGTCATTGCATGTGTGTTCTTCCCACAGACCACACATGGATCCACTAGTGTCATTGCATGTGTGTTCTTCCCATGAACCACACATGGATCCACCAGTGTCATTGCATGTGTGTTCTTTTCACAGACCACAAATGGATCCACCAGTGTCATTGCATGTGTGTTTCTCTCACAAACCACTTAAGGATCCACCGGTGTCATTGCATGTGTGTTCCTCTCATAGACCACACATGGATCCACCGGTGTCATCGCATGTCTGCTCTTTTCATGAACCACAGTTAGAGTCATCGCATGTCTTCTCTTTTCATGAACCACAGCTAGAGTCATTGCATGTGTGTTCTTCTCACAAACCATATCATGAACCACACCCAGTGTCATTGCATGTCTGTTCTTCCCATTAACCACACATGGATCCACCAGTGTCATTGCATGTCTTCTCTTCTCATTAACCACAGTGAGAGTCATTGCATGTTTGTTCTTCTCACAAACCACATATCACCAGTGTCATTGCATGTGTGGTCTTCCCACAGACCACGCATGGATCCACTAGTGTCATTGCATGTGTGTTCTTCCCATGAACCACACATGGATCCACCAGTGTTATTGCATGTCTGCTCTTTTCATGAACCACTGCTAGAGTCATTGCATGTCTGTTCTTTTCACAAACCACATATCACCATTGTCATTGCATGTGTGTTCTTCCCACAGACCACACATGGATCCACTAGTGTCAATGCATGTGTGTTCTTCGCAATAACCACACATGGATCTACCAGTGTCATTGCATGTGTGTTCTTTTCACAGACCACATATGGATCCACCAGTGTCATTGCATGTGTGTTATTCTCACAAACTACGTAAGGATCCACCGGTGTCATTGCATGTGTGTTCCTCTCATAGACCACACATGGATCACCGGTGGCATCGCATGTCTGCTCTTTTCATGAACCACAGTTAGAGTCATCACATGTCTGCTCTTTTCATGGACCATAGCTAGAGTCATTGCATGTGTGTTCTTCTCACAAACCATATCATGAACCACACCCAGTGTCATTGCATGTGTGTTCTTCTCATTAACCACACATGGATCCACTAGTGTCATTGCATGTCTTCTCTTCTCATTAACCACAGCTAGAGTCATTGCATGTCTGTTCATTTCACAAACCACATATCACCAGTGTCATTGCATGTGTGTTCTTCCCACAGACCACACACGGATCCACCAGTGTCATTGCATGTGTGTTCTTCCCATGAACCACACATGGATCCACCAGTGTCATTGCATGTCTGCTCTTTTCATGAACCAGAGCTAGAGTCATTGCATGTTTGTTCCTCTCACAAACCACATATCACCAGTGTCTTTGCTTGTGTGTTCTTCCCACAGACCACACATGGATCCACCAGTGGCATTGCATCTGTGTTCTTCCCATGAACCACACATGGATCCACCAGTGTCATTGCACGTGTGTTCTTTTCACCACATATGGATCCACCAGTGTCATTGCATGTGTGTAATTCTCACAAACCATGTAAGGATCCACCGGTGTCATTGCATGTGTGTTCCTCTCATAGACCACACATGGATCCACCGGTGTCATCGCATGTCTGCACTTTTCATGAACCACAGTTAGAGTCATCGCATGTCTCCTCTTTTCATGAACCACAGCTACAGTCATTGCATGTGTGTTCTTCTCACAAACCATATCATGAACCACACCCAGTGTCATTGCATGTGTGTTCTTCCCATTAACCACACATGGATCCACCAGTGTCATTTCATGTCTGCTCTTCTCATTAACCATAGCTAGAGTCATTGCATGTTTGTTCTTCTCACAAACCACACATCACCAGTGTCATTGCATGTGTGTACTTCCCACAGCCCACACATGGATCCACCAGTGTCATTGCATGTGTGTTCTTCCCATGAACCACACATGGATCCACCAGTGTGATTGCATGTGTGTTCTTTACACAGACCACATATGGATCCACCAGTGTCATTGCATGTGTGTAATTCTCAAACCACGTGAGATCCACGGTGTCATTGCATGTGTGTTCCTCTCATAGACCACACATGGATCCACCGGTGTCATCGCATGTCTGCTCTTTTCATGAACCACAGTTAGAGTCATCGCATGTCTGCTCTTATCATGAACCACATCTAGAGTCATTGCATATGTGTTCTTCTCACAAACCATATCATGAACCACAACCAGTGTCATTGCATGTGTGTTCTTCCCATGAACCACACATGGATCCACCAGTGTCATTGCATGTCTACTCTTTTCATGAACCACAGCTAGAGTCATTGCATGTGTGTTCTTCTCACAAACCACATATCACTAGTGTCATTGAATGTGTGTTCTTCTCACAGACCACACATGGATCCACCAGTGTCATTGCATGTGTGTTCTTCCCATGAACCACACATGGATCCACTAGTGTCATTGCATGTGTGTTCTCTTAACATACCACATATGGATCCACTAGTGTCATTGCATGTGTGTTATTCTTACAAACCACGTAAGGATCCACCGCTGTCATTTCATGTTTGTTCCTCTCATAGACCACGCATGGATCCACCGGTGGCATCGCATGTCTGCTCTTTTCATGAACCACAGTTAGAGTCATCGCATGTCTGCTCTTTTCATGAACCACAGCTAGAGTCATTGCATGTGTGTTCTTCTCACAAACCATATCATGAACCACACCCAGTGTCATTGCATGTCTGTTCTTCCCATTAACCACACATGGATCCACCAGTGTCATTGCATGTCTTCTCTTCTCATTAACCACAGCGAGAGTCATTGCATGTATTTTCTTCTCACAAACCACATATCACCAGTGTCATTGCATGTGTGGTCTTCCCACAGACCACGCATGGATCCACCAGTGTCATTGCATGTGTGTTCTTCCCATGAACCACAACTAGAGTCATTGCATTTGTGTTCTTCTCACAAACCACATATCACCAGTGTCATTTCATATGTGTTCTTCCCACAGACCACAAATGGATCCACCAGTGTCATTGCATGTGTGTTCTTCCCATGAACCACACATGGATCCACCAGTGTCATTGCATGTGTGTTCTTTTCACAGACCACATATGGATCCACCAGTGTCATTGCATGTGTGATATTCTCACAAACCACGTAAGGATCCACCGACGTCATTGCATGTGTGTTCCTCTCATAGACCACACATGGATCCACCGGTGTCATCACATGTCTGCTCTTTTCATGAACCATAGTCAGAGTCATCGCATGTCTGCTCTTTTCATGAACCACAGCTAGAGTCATTGCATGTGTGTTCTTCTCACAAACCATATCATGAACCACACCAAGTGTCATTGCATGTGTGTTCTTCCCATTAACCACACATGGATCCACCAGTGTCATTGCATGTCTGCTCTTCTCATTAACTATAGCTAGAGCCATTGCATGTCTGTCCTTCTCACAAACCACATATCACCAGTGTCATTGCATGTGTGTTCTTCCCACAAACGACACATGGATCCACCAGTGTCATTGCATGTGTGTACTTTCCATGAACCACACATGGATCCACCAGTGTCACTGCATGTCTGCTCTTTTCATGAACCACAGCTAGAGTCATTGCATGTGTGTTCTTCTCACAAACCACATATCACTGGTGTCATTGCAAGTGTGTTCTTCCCATAGACCACACATGGATCCACCAGTGTTATTGCATGTGTGTTCTTCCCATGAACCACACATGGATCCACCAGTGTCATTGCATGTGTGTTCTTTTCACAGACCATATATGGATCCACTAGTGTCATTGCATGTGTGTTATTCTTGCAAACCACGTAAGGATCCACCGCTATCATTGCATGTGTGTTCCTCTCATAGACCACGCATGGATCCACCGGTGGCATCGCATGTCTGCTCTTTTCATGAACCACAGTTAGAGTCATCGCATGTCTGCTCTTTTCATGAACCACAGCTAGAGTCATTGCATGTGTGTTCTTCTCACCAACCATATCATGAACCACACCAAGTGTCATTGCATGTGTGTTCTTCCCATTAACCACACATGGATCCACCAGTGTCATTGCATGTCTGCTCTTCTCATTAACTATAGCTAGAGCCATTGCATGTCTGTCCTTCTCACAAACCACATATCACCAGTGTCATTGCGTGTGTGTTCTTCCCACAAACGACACATGGATCCACCAGTGTCATTGCATGTGTGTTCTTTCCATGAACCACACATGGATCCACCAGTGTCATTGCATGTCTGCTCTTTTCATGAACCACAGCTAGAGTCATTGCATGTGTGTTCTTCTCACAAACCACATATCACTGGTGTCATTGCAAGTGTGTTCTTCCCATAGACCACACATGGATCCATCAGTGTTATTGCATGTGTGTTCTTCCCATGAACCACACATGGATCCACCAGTGTCATTGCATGTCTGCTCTTTTCATGAACCACAGCTAGAGTCATTGCATGTGTGTTCTTCTCACAAACCACATATCACTGGTGTCATTGCAAGTGTGTTCTTCCCATAGACCACACATGGATCCATCAGTGTTATTGCATGTGTGTTCTTCCCATGAACCACACATGGATCCACCAGTGTCATTGCATGTGTGTTCTTTTCATAGACCATATATGGATCCACTAATGTCATTGCATGTGTGTTATTCTTGCAAACCACGTAAGGATCCACCGCTATCATTGCATGTTTGTTCCTCTCATAGACCACGCATGGATCCACCGGTGGCATCGCATGTCTGCTCTTTTCATGAACCACATTTAGAGTCATCGCATGTCTGCTCTTTTCATGAACCACAGCTAGAGTCATTGCATGTGTGTTCTTCTCACAAACCATATCATGAACCACACCTAGTGTCATTGCATGTGTGTTCTTCCCATTAACCACACATGGATCCACCAGTGTCATTGCATGTCTTCTCTTCTCATTAACCACAGCGAGAGTCATTGCATGTATTTTCTTCTCACAAACCACATATCAACAGTGTCATTGCATGTGTGGTCTTCCCACAGACCACGCATGGATCCACCAGTGTCATTGCATGTGTGTTCTTCCCATGAACCACAACTAGAGTCATTGCATTTGTGTTCTTCTCACAAACCACATATCACCAGTGTCATTTCATATGTGTTCTTCCCACAGACCACAAATGGATCCACCAGTGTCATTGCATGTGTGTTCTTCCCATGAACCACACATGGATCCACCAGTGTCATTGCATGTGTGTTCTTTTCACAGACCACATATGGATCCACCAGTGTCATTGCATGTGTGATATTCTCACAAACCACGTAAGGATCCACCGACGTCATTGCATGTGTGTTCCTCTCATAGACCACACATGGATCCACCGGTGTCATCACATGTCTGCTCTTTTCATGAACCACAGTCAGAGTCATCGCATGTCTGCTCTTTTCATGAACCACAGCTAGAGTCATTGCATGTGTGTTCTTCTCACAAACCATATCATGAACCACACCAAGTGTCATTGCATGTGTGTTCTTGACAGAAACCACACATGGATACACAGGTGTCATTGCATGTACGCTCTTCTCATTAACTATAGCTAGAGCCATTGCATGTCTGTCCTCTCACAAACCACATATCACGTGTCATCATTGCATGTGTGTTCTTCCCACAAACGACACATGGATCCACCAGTGTCATTGCATGTGTGTACTTTCCATGAACCACACATGGATCCACCAGTGTCACTGCATGTCTGCTCTTTTCATGAACCACAGCTAGAGTCATTGCATGTGTGTTCTTCTCACAAACCACATATCCTTTGGTGTCATTGCAAGTGTGTTCTTCCCATAGTCCACACATGGATCCACCAGTGTTATTGCATGTGTGTTCTTCCCATGAACCACACATGGATCCACCAGTGTCATTGCATGTGTGTTCTTTTCACAGACCATATATGGATCCACTAGTGTCATTGCATGTGTGTTATTCTTGCAAACCACGTAAGGATCCACCGCTATCATTGCATGTGTGTTCCTCTCATAGACCACGCATGGATCCACCGGTGGCATCGCATGTCTGCTCTTTTCATGAACCACAGTTAGAGTCATCGCATGTCTGCTCTTTTCATGAACCACAGCTAGAGTCATTGCATGTGTGTTCTTCTCACAAACCATATCATGAACCACACCAAGTGTCATTGCATGTGTGTTCTTCCCATTAACCACACATGGATCCACCAGTGTCATTGCATGTCTGCTCTTCTCATTAACTATAGCTAGAGCCATTGCATGTCTGTCCTTCTCACAAACCACATATCACCAGTGTCATTGCATGTGTGTTCTTCCCACAAACGACACATGGATCCACCAGTGTCATTGCATGTGTGTTCTTTCCATGAACCACACATGGATCCACCAGTGTCATTGCATGTCTGCTCTTTTCATGAACCACAGCTAGAGTCATTGCATGTGTGTTCTTCTCACAAACCACATATCACTGGTGTCATTGCAAGTGTGTTCTTCCCATAGACCACACATGGATCCATCAGTGTTATTGCATGTGTGTTCTTCCCATGAACCACACATGGATCCACCAGTGTCATTGCATGTCTGCTCTTTTCATGAACCACAGCTAGAGTCATTGCATGTGTGTTCTTCTCACAAACCACATATCACTGGTGTCATTGCAAGTGTGTTCTTCCCATAGACCACACATGGATCCATCAGTGTTATTGCATGTGTGTTCTTCCCATGAACCACACATGGATCCACCAGTGTCATTGCATGTGTGTTCTTTTCACAGACCATATATGGATCCACTAATGTCATTGCATGTGTGTTATTCTTGCAAACCACGTAAGGATCCACCGCTATCATTGCATGTGTGTTCCTCTCATAGACCACGCATGGATCCACCGGTGGCATCGCATGTCTGCTCTTTTCATGAACCACAGTTAGAGTCATCGCATGTCTGCTCTTTTCATGAACCACAGCTAGAGTCATTGCATGTGTGTTCTTCTCACAAACCATATCATGAACCACACCTAGTGTCATTGCATGTGTGTTCTTCCCATTAACCACACATGGATCCACCAGTGTTATTGCATGTCTGCTCTTCTCATTAACCACAACTAGAGTCATTGCATGTCTGTTCTTCTCACAAACCACATTCACCAGTGTCATTGCATGTGTGTTCTTCCCCCAAACCACACATGGATCCACCATTGTCATTGCATGTCTGCTCTTTTCATGAACCACAACTAGAGTCATTGCATTTGTGTTCTTCTCACAAACCACATATCACCAGTGTCATTGCATATGTGTTCTTCCCACAGACCACAAATGGATCCACAAGTGTCATTGCATGTGTGTTTTTCCCATGAACCACACATGGATCCACCAGTGTCATTGCATGTGTGTTCTTTTCATAGACCACATATGGATCCACCAGTGTCATTGCATGTGTGTTATTCTCACAAACCACGTAAGGATCCACCGATGTCATTGCATGTGTGTTCCTCTCATAGACCACACATGGATCCACCGGTGTCATCGCATGTCTGCTCCTTTCATGAACCACAGTTAGAGTCATCGCATGTCTGCTCTTTTCATGAACCACAGCTAGAGTCATTGCATGTGTGTTCTTCTCACAAACCATATCATGAACCACACCCAGTGTCATTGCATGTGTGTTCTTCCCATAAACCACACATGGATCCACCAGTCTCATTGCATGTCTGCTCTTCTCATTAACCATAGCTAGAGTCATTGCATGTCTGTTCTTCTCACAAACCACATATCACCAGTGTCATTCCATGTGTGTTCTTCCCACAAACAACACATGGATCCACCAGCGTCATTGCATGTGTGCTCTTCCCATGAACCACACATGGATCCACCAGTGTCATTGCATGTCTGCTCTTTTCATGAACCACAGCTAGAGTCATTGCATGTGTGTTCTTCTCACAAACCACATATCACTGGTGTCATTGCAAGTGTGTTCTTCCCATAGTCCACACATGGATCCACCAGTGTTATTGCATGTGTGTTCTTCCCATGAACCACACATGGATCCACCAGTGTCATTGCATGTGTGTTCTTTTCACAGACCATATATGGATCCACTAGTGTCATTGCATGTGTGTTATTCTTGCAAACCACGTAAGGATCCACCGCTATCATTGCATGTGTGTTCCTCTCATAGACCACGCATGGATCCACCGGTGGCATCGCATGTCTGCTCTTTTCATGAACCACAGTTAGAGTCATCGCATGTCTGCTCTTTTCATGAACCACAGCTAGAGTCATTGCATGTGTGTTCTTCTCACAAACCATATCATGAACCACACCTAGTGTCATTGCATGTGTGTTCTTCCCATTAACCACACATGGATCCACCAGTGTTATTGCATGTCTGCTCTTCTCATTAACCACAACTAGAGTCATTGCATGTCTGTTCTTCTCACAAACCACATTCACCAGTGTCATTGCATGTGTGTTCTTCCCCCAAACCACACATGGATCCACCATTGTCATTGCATGTCTGCTCTTTTAGAGTCATTGCATTTGTGTTCTTCTCACAAACCACATATCTCCAGTGTCATTGCATATGTGTTCTTCCCACAGACCACAAATGGATCCACAAGTGTCATTGCATGTGTGTTTTTCCCATGAACCACACATGGATCCACCAGTGTCATTGCATGTGTGTTCTTTTCATAGACCACATATGGATCCACCAGTGTCATTGCATGTGTGTTATTCTCACAAACCACGTAAGGATCTACCGATGTCATTGCATGTGTGTTCCTCTCATAGACCACACATGGATCCACCGGTGTCATCGCATGTCTGCTCCTTTCATGAACCACAGTTAGAGTCATCGCATGTCTGCTCTTTTCATGAACCACAGCTAGAGTCATTGCATGTGTGTTCTTCTCACAAACCATATCATGAACCACACCCAGTGTCATTGCATGTGTGTTCTTCCCATAAACCACACATGGATCCACCAGTGTCATTGCATGTCTGCTCTTCTCATTAACCATAGCTAGAGTCATTGCATGTCTGTTCTTCTCACAAACCACATATCACCAGTGTCATTCCATGTGTGTTCTTCCCACAAACAACACATGGATCCACCAGTGTCATTGCATGTGTGCTCTTCCCACGAACCACACATGGATCCACCAGTGTCATTGCATGTCTGCTCTTTTCATGAACCACAGCTAGAGTCATTGCATGTCTGTTATTTTCACAAACCACATATCACCACTGTTATTGCATGTGTTTTCTTCCCACAGACCACACATGGATCCACCAGTGTCATTGCATGCGTGTTCTTCCCATGAACCACACATGGATCCACCAGTGTCATTGCATGTGTGTTCTTTTCACAGACCACATATGGATCCACCAGTGTCATTGCATGTGTGTTATTCTCACAAACCACATAAGGATCCACCGGTGTCATTGCATGTGTGTTCCTCTCATAGACCACACATGGATCCACCGGTGGCATCGCATGTCTGCTCTTTTCATGAACCACAGTTAGAGTCATCGCATGTCTGCTCTTTTCATGGACCACAACTAGAGTCATTGCATGTGTGTTCTTCTCACAAACCATATCATGAACCACACCCAGTGTCATTGCATGTGTGTTCTTATCATTAACC
The DNA here is from genome assembly GCA_023614405.1 of Avena insularis. NCBI lineage: Eukaryota > Viridiplantae > Streptophyta > Magnoliopsida > Poales > Poaceae > Avena > Avena insularis. The sequence continues at coordinate 250,694,106 of CM042690.1, read as the reverse complement.
ACACATGGATCCACCAGTGTCATTGCATGTCTGCTCTTCTCATTAACCATACCTAGAGTTATTGCATGTCTGTTCTTTTCACAAACCACATATCACTAGTGTCATTGCATGTGTGTGTTCTTCCCACAGACCACACATGGATCCACCAGTGTCATTGCATGTGTGTTCTTCCCATGAACCACACATGGATCCACCAGTGTTATTGCATGTCTGCTCTTTTCATGAACCACAGCTAGAGTCATTGCATGTCTGTTCTTTTCACAAACAACATATCACCAGTGTCATTGCATGTGTATTTTTCCCACAGACCACACATGGATCCACCAGTGTCATTGCATGTGTGTTCTTCCCATGAACCACACATGGATCCTCCAGTGTCATTGCATGTGTGTTCTTTTCACAGACCACATATGGATCCACCAGTGTCATTGCATGTGTGTTATTCTCACAAACCACGTAAGGATCCACCGGTGTCATTGTATGTGTGTTCCTCTCATAGACCACACATGGATCCACCGGTGGCATCGCATGTCTGCTCTTTTCATGAACCACAGTTAGAGTCATCGCATGTCTGCTCTTTTCATGGACCACAACTAGAGTCATTGCATGTGTGTTCTTCTCACAAACCATATCATGAACGACACCCAGTGTCATTGCATGTGTGTTCTTATCATTAACCACACATGGATCCACCAGTGTCATTGCATGTCTGCTCTTCTCATTAACCATAGCTAGAGTTATTGCATGTCTGTTCTTTTCACAAACCACATATCACTAGTGTCATTGCATGTGTGTGTTCTTCCAACAGACCACAGATGGATCCACCAGTGTCATTGCATGTGTGTTCTTCCCATGAACCACACATGGATCCACCAGTGTTATTGCATGTCTGCTCTTTTCATGAACCACAGTTAGAGTCATTGCATGTTTGTTCTTCTCAGAAACCACATATCACCAGTGTCATTGCACGTGTGTTCTTCCCACCGACCACACATGGATCCACCAGTGTCATTTCATATGTGTTCTTCCCTTGAACCACACATGGATCCACCAGTGTCATTGCATGTGTGTTCTTTCCACGTACCACATATGGTTCCACTAGTGTCATTGCATGTGTGTTATTCTCACAAACCACGTAAGGATCCACTGGTGTCATTGCATGTGTGTTCCTCTCATAGACCACACATGGATCCACCGGTGTCATCGCATGTCTACTCTTTTCATGAACCACAGTTAGAGTCATCACATTTCTGCTCTTCTCATGAACCACAGCTAGAGTCATTGCATGTGTGTTCTTCTCACAAACCATATCATGAACCACACCCCGTGTCATTGCATGTGTGTTGTTCCATTGAACCACACATGGATCCACCAGTGTCATTGCATGTCTGCTCTTTTCATGAACCGCAGCTAGAGTCATTGCATGTGTGTACTTCTCACAAACCACATATCACCAGTGGCATTGCATGTGTGTTCTTCCGACAGACCACACATGGATCCCCCAGTGTCATTGCATGTGTGTTCTTCCCATGAACCGCACATGGATCCACCAGTGTCATTGCATGTGTGTTCTTTTCACAGACCACATATGGATCCACCAGTGTCATTGCATGTGTGTTATTCTCACAAACCACGTAAGGATCCACCGGTGTCATTGCATGTGTGTTCCTCTCATAGACCACACATGGATCCACCGGTGGCATCGCATGTCTGCTCTTTTCATGAACCACAGTTAGAGTCATCGCATGTCTGCTCTTTTCATGAACCACAGCTAGAGTCATTGCATGTGTGTTCTTCTCAGAAACCATATCATGAACCACACCCAGTGTCATTGCATGTGTGTTCTTCTCATTTGAAGGAAATATGCCCTGAGAGGCAATAATAAACTTGTTATTATATATTCCTTATATATGATAGATGTTTATTTTACATGCTAGAATTGTATTGATCAGGAAACATCAATACATGTGTGTTTAATAAACAAAAAGGGTTCCTAGTTATGCCTCTATTATAGACTAGCTTGTTGATTAACAAGATGATCAAGGTTTCCTGATCATGGACATTGGATGTTGTTAATAACAAGGTCACACCATTGGTGGAATGATGTGATGAACATTCATCCGAAGTATAGCATTATGATCAAGTCATTATGTTTATATTGCTATAACATCATACGAAGTAATCTTTATCCTTAGACCATGAGATCATGTTAATTGCTAACACGGAAGAGTATCTTGATAACATCAAGCGTCACACCGTAAGGGTGACTATAAAGATGGGTTCAGTACTACGAAGGTGTTATGTTGAGCTCATGGATCAAGAGTGGAATTTGTCAATACCGATGGCGGATAGATATATTGTGGGCCCTCGGTGATATCACATTAAGATAGCTTGCAAGCAAGTGATGTGATCACTAGAATGTTATATCACGGAGCGAGAAAAGAGTGCATGTCGATACGAGATCAAACTAGGTATGGAGATACCGATGATCGAATCTCGGACATGTAATATATCGAGACAAAGGATTTAGTTACAAGCGTTAAAGGTTCTCACGATCACGAAGTCATCGTTGAATGTGTAGGAGTCGAGACGGATCTCCGTGGTCCTGTAGATTATTGATCGGAGAAGGGTCTCGATCATGTACGCATTATTCATGAACCGTGGGTGGCACACCTAAGAGTTACGGACATCATGTTGGTGCACATATGTTTCAGACGAAAGAATTGCAAAGCGAGAATTATTTCAATAGAAACGGAAATTGTTTAGGGTGAAATTGCGGAAAGTGGTTACGCATGTGATATTGAAATATTGCAAGGGCTATATGTGAATGTTTGTTAATTAAAGTAATTAACAAAATTCTGAATAAATTTAATAAAAGAGTTTTATTAAATGAGAGCATTAAATTTGGAGAAATTTAATGCATTTAAAGTGGAGACTTTAAAGGGAATGTGAAGAGGCATTTTAATGTGGAGGTTACCACCACATGAATGGGGAGGTGAGGTCACCCCATGCGCCATGGAGAGAGGGCACCCCTCCTCCTATAAAAGGCCACCCATTCCTCCTTCATCCTCACACCTCCTTGTGAAGGATCTCTCCCCTCTAGAATTATTCCCCATGGTCTCGGATTAGCGAGATACATGTTCAGTGGCATTTCGTTTGGAAGGAGTTCTTTGCTTCCTGGATCGCTGGAGCGAGGAGGTGGAGGTTTTCCGGTGGCTTGAACGTGTGTGCGATGCGGATGCTGCTGAGTTCGGCTCGGACTTCCTCACGATCTTGAGATCGGCAAGTGTACGACTACATCAACCACGAGTTCCTACTCGTTAACAAAACTCGTTGTCTTCGAGGGTAAGTTCTCGTTGGATGTATGTCCACTCATTGCTTTGTACCTAGTAGATAGATCTTGGCGTGTAGTTCACACCATAGGAAATTTTTTGTTTTCTATGCTGCGGACCCAACAGTGGTATCAGAGCCTGATCTATGCGTAGGTGCTTTGCACGGGTAGTACACATATGTTTATATGTGGGCGATGATGATCATGTTATTGCATATTCTATGTATTTTGGATATTGGTGGCATAGTGGGATGAAGCTGCCCGGACCAGCCTTACATGTCATCGTACATGAGACCGGTTCCACGACTGACATGCAACTTGTTTTGCATAAGTGGTCATGGTGTCTCTCCTACTATAGTCAATATCTGATTTACAACGAGTTGCTAATAACTTAGTTATCCTCGTTGTGGTTCATGTTCAGAGGTGAGAACGGTTCTATCTCCAAAGCCCTCAGCCACGTAAAACTTGCAATTGATAAATTAGGCGTCTAGTTTAGATCGTTCTTTGGGCTAGTGTATTGATATGGTATTGTTGTAAGTAGATGTATGATAGATACTCTTACAACACACTCAACGTGTAAGTTCCATAGACCTTGGCCTTACACACAAAGGAATGATAGAGATCATACCACGATGCAAGTGATAGAGATCAAATGCATGGACCATATCATCTCACTTTACACATTAGATGTTAGCATCTTATACTGCTAGTTTGGCGCTTTTGGTAGCATTATAAGATGATCCCTCATTTAGATATCAAGATAAAAATGTGTTCTTCCTTAAGTATGCACCGTTCTGTGGACCGTGTTTCGAGACATCACGTGATGATCGGGTGTACTCGAATCTACGCTTTCATAGGAACGGGTGTAAGACAGTTTTACACACGCGAATACTAAGGTTCTTACTTGGCGAGCCTAGCATGTACATACATGGCCTCGGAACACAGACCGAAAGGTTAAGCATGAGTCATATAGTTGATATGATGCCCATATAGAAGCTCGCCTTTGAAGCTACATCAACTCACGTGATGATCGTACTTGGTGTAGTAGATTTGGTTCATGTAATCACCAAAAGGACACGAGGGATGTCGTTTTTGAGTGGGAGTTCATTAGTAATTTGGATTAGTTGAACTCAATCTATCATAAACTTAGTCTAAATAAACTTTACAAATTCTGTTGTAGATGGCACCACCTACTTTTAATTTCAATGTGTTCATGGAGAAAGAGAAACTTGTTGCGAATGGTAGCAACTTCACAAACTAGGCTATGAATTTGAGGATTCTCCTCACTGCTGCACAAAAGCAATATGTGCTAGATGCGCCGCTAGGCCCCCCACCAGCTCCTGATGCCCCTGACGAGGAAAAGAATGTCTATGTGACACGTCAGGAGGACCACAACTTAGTTCATTGCGGCATACTGTATGGGCTAGAGCCAGAACTTCGAAAGCGTTTCGAAAATGGCAATGCATTTGATACCATGGGAGAATTGAAAATGATTTTCGATACCCATGCTGCCGTAGAGAGTTATAATGCTACGGAAAAGTTCTTTAGCTGCATGATGGAGGAAAACAGCTCCGTTAGTGAGCACGTACTCAAAATGTCTGGGTACACCGATAAGCTTGTGTCCTTGGGAATAAAGATTCACATTGACTTAGGCATACATCGTGTTCTCCAATCTCTGCCACCTAGCTACAAGAGCTTCGTGATGAACTATAATATGCAGGGCATGAAGAAGACTCTTCCTGAGCTTACACAATGCTTAAGACTGAAGTGGAGATTAGGAAAGAACATCAAGTGTTGATGATCAATAGGACCACGGTTTCAAGAAAGACAAGAAAGGCAAGCACAAGGGAAAGAAGGGTGGCAAGTCTGCATTTGCCACGCTGAAAAAAACCTGGCCCTAAGTCGACACCGAGTGCTACTATTGTAAGGGGGTAGCCATTGGGCGCATAAGCGCCCCAAGTATTTGGCGAACAAGAAGTCCGCAAGGCAAACAAAGGTATATGTGATATACATGTTATTGATGTGTACTTGACTAGTACTGTGTAGCACCTAGGTATTTGATACGGATCGGTTGCTAATATATGTAACTCGGTTCAGGGGCTACGGAACAAGCGACAACTAGCAAGGGATGAGGTCAGGATGCGGGTCGGCAATGGATCAAAAGTTGATGTGATCGCCGTCGGGACGCTACCTCTCCATTTGCCATCGGGGTTACTTATAAACCTAAATAATTGTTATTTAGTGCCTGCACTGAGCATGAACATTGTATCTGGATCATGTTTGATGCAAAGTGGTCATTCCTTTAAATCTGAAAACAATGGTTGTTCGATTTATAAGAATGATATCTTTTATGGTCATGCACCTATGTTGAATGGTTTATTTCTGATAGATCTCGATAGTAATATTACACACATTCATAATGTTAATGCTAAAAAGATTAAACTTGATGATGATATGTCTACATATATGTGGCACTGCCATATAGGTCATATTGGCGTTAAACGCATGAAGAAACTCCATTCTGGTGGACTTTTGGAATCACTTGATTTTGAATCATTTGATACATGTGAGCCATGCCTTGGGCAAGATGACTAGAACGCCGTTTGCCGGTTCAATGGAACGGGCGACAGATCTATTGGAAATCATACATACTGATGTGTGTGGACCAATGAGTGTGTCGGCGCGAGGTGGATATCGTTATTTTGTTACTTTCACGGATTATTTGAGTAGATACGGGTATATCTATTTGATTAAACACAAGTTTGAAACTTTTGAAAAGTT